>OU342982.1:2237500-12237500 GCA_910592155.1 Ypsolopha scabrella
AATTACCTTATATTAGTCAAAATGATTTTTTTTAACTAGTAAGTCTTATGAGCTGTTTTTTCAGACCTCGATAAAAATTTTCAACAGTATCCCGGACCCTGTTTAAAATTACTTGCCGACCCCTGATCTAGAATGAATGAATGTACGAGCTGATGAATGAATGAATGTATAAATTTCCTTGCATGTACTTACATATTAAAATTTTGTTGTAAGCAATTATTAACTTTGTGTAATAATTATCAGGTACCTCGCTTTGCTGGCTTAGCAGAGTTTGGAGACCCCTGAAAATTTTGTTTATTATTTTTCTGCATTACATGAATCATGAAAATCATAATGTAATAATTTAGTACCAATGTAATTTTTTTTCATTATCTGCATAATTTTGTTGTCTCAGGCGACTTTCGTTTGTGTAGCCAAAATCATACCGGAGACTCGGTAAGTGGTCAGGACCAACGTCCAATGACCATTTCTGTAAAATACGCAAAATAAAATTCAAGTCTTCGTATACTAATTGCGTCGAGGTGGTACTTAAGCAAGTACAGAGGCACGTGTTTCGCAAACAGGGTCATTGAACAGTGGTCCCGACCACTTACCGGGTCTCCAGTATGAATTTGGCTATATAAACGACAGTCACCTTATACATCATTTTAAACAAAACCCTGAGATATTCCCTGAATATTCTTAGGATAAATAAATTGTTTATCTGACAGTTAATCTGATAAAACACGCCTTAAAAATACCCATAAGTTACTTAAAGATAGACACCGAGGTATTATCTGCATTCGAAAGTTCCCGTAATGAGCTTTCTAACGATCGAGTCAATAGGTAGATACTTGTAAGCTCGTCTGTAATTAGTCTTTTATATTGTTTCTGAGTATCATCTGGTATAACCCTTCCTATCTGGGTTAAATAATCATCTATGTACATTTGTGTACAAGGACTTACGCTATAGAAAGTCGGTAGGTGTTTCTTTTTCTACATTTGTACAATTAATACATATATAGGGTGCTCTAAAAATATCTGCCACGGCCGTAATGGGAGAGTGTATTGTGTATATAGAAAAGAATAGTAATTTATTGATCTAACGTCATACATTTTTTCATACAAATAAATGTGCGTATAGGTTAGAATTGATTTACTTGCATTAAACCGTCCTGTAATAACACAAAACAGTTTGAAAGAGATAGGAATTATTTTCATTGATGAAACGACACATCGCTCGTAGTTTGTGAATCACTTTAGGCCGAATAAAGTAAATATTTATAAATATTTGAGAAAATAAAGTAAATATTTATTTATTTACTTTATTTTCTCAAACTTTTATAACTATTCCGGGGTACAACATTTCTTCACTTTTGTAATCTACATACACAATCCTACCTATGTTATCCAACTTAACTTGACACTTACTATGTATTGAACACTTTGTATCCAAAGGGTTTAATTATGTCGGGCTATATTTTCTTCTTGATTAATTAATTAATGTAATTTTTAGGTTTTTTCCCAGATGTGTGCTCAGAAACCCACTTACGGAATTTCGGGTTTCTAAGTTAACTGCAAATGCCCTATAGGTTTTTATTGTGAGCCAATTTGTATGAAATTGATTACAAAAGAGAGGGCAATAAATTGTTAAGCCTGATTTTTTGACAGCAACATGATTTATGTACGAGGAGAAGGTATTAGTTTCAACTTGATACCTCTCACGGGGCCCGAGAAAAAGGGTCTCAAAATCAAAATCAAAATCAAAATATTTATTTTGTAAAATAGATACATAAAGTATACTTTCTACAAGTCAAAGTTAATCTTTACAATAAATATCTTTAGAATAAAAAAATAATATGTATATACTAATAAGGGAAATACATACAAAAAATATTTAGGTTGGGCTACTAAACTGTAATTATACACCTGCATAAAATAGAGAAATGTAGGAATAAAAATATTATATATAAATGATGCAACGAACAAACAAGTTGATAAATAAATACGGGAAATACATCCAAACAATATTAAGGTTAGACTACTAAAATGTAATAAAGTTATGAAGTTATAACCTGCATAAAATAAAGAAATATAGGAATAAAAATATTATATATACATAATGCCTAACCATCCGCATCCGGTCTTGACTGACGGACAGACAGACAAACGGAGAACAAAGTGATCTTCTGTCTGTCCGTCTGTATTTCACGAATCTCTAGCTTGCAGACGGAATGAGTAATAATGAGAACAAAAAATTAAATCAAATTGTTTTTTAGGGGGTGACATGAACTACATGAAAAGGGAGCTGAATTTTTTTTTTTACTCCTGTACGTTGGGTGTCATTGTTTAGACTAGAACTCATTTATTAGAGATCAAACTATTTGAAATTTGATGAAAATTTGAATTTTTACACTGGAGAGCTTATCTCTAAAAAGAGATTTCTTACAGCAAACCATTATTTTATAGAAATATTAATATTTATTTGTTTCAAACATGGTTTACAAAAGATGTTAAATATAATTACATTTCAGCATGAGTCACCTGCAGGAGGTATACAAATACTTTAATACAATTTAAAGGAATAAATAAAAGCACACGGAGTAATCATAGTCATACACACAAAGAAAAATACATACTAAACAAAACTTACTACTATGCATATAATAAATACATACATTCATAAAAATCCATACACAATACATAGATATAAAAAATAAATAAAAAATAAATGTATTATATAAATAAATATTAACTGAAAACGCCGATTTTAATACAAGTTTATGGTTACGTCACCGTCCTACCCGCACTTGACCGGTTTTTATTCAATTTTGAAAGCCAATTTTCAGCTTTGTACTCCAATTAGTTTCTGTATGACGAACTGCGAACAGATCTCAAAACAAAATCCACAGTCTTATCTTACATCAGCTGTTCTGTAATACGTAATCGAACAAAACCTTGACCTTTCCAACACTTACAAAGTGAACACTTCCCGCAAACACTGCAAAAGGCAACAACTACTCTCCAAAATTAACGTAATTACTCGGAACTTGTACACGTCATATGTGCTTGTGAAACCGGTTTTACGCAACCTTGATCTTACGAGAATTACGAGAGAGTACCGGTTTCGTTCAATCAACTGATGCAGTTTATAATGCGGATTGCTCTAGATCTTTTGGGTTCAACAGTGAAATACATCGTCGGAGTCGTCGAATCCTCGGAGGGTTCCCGGTGTGTACTGTGAAATGCAAGGTCCACACTCGTACACCCGCTTTACATCGACGATTAATGCGTCCCAGTGATGGCTGTTGAACCCTATCGCCGTATTTCGGGCACACAGTTTGCCCTTCATCCATCAGCCTGTCATCGTCCACTGCTGCTGGCCTTTCCAATATTTCGCCACTCTTGGCGGTCCTCCGTCTTCCTCATCCTTCATATCATCGGTCCAGCGGGCCCGAGGTCGACCTTCGCTTTGCTCTACTGTAAATAGTCTCCTTCAGCCCCAACGGCCATCATGTCGGCGACAAATATGGCCTGCCCACTGCCACTTGAACTTACTATTAATTCGGCAGGCCATTTCGATCTCCGAAAGCACACCGAACACGAATGTGCCACTACGTGATTTGAACCCGCGAGCGAGTAGTAGTCTAGTACCCGAACCACTAGGCTAATGACTACACCACAAAACCACAGAGTCAGTCGAAATCTTTTCACAAAATCCTGATATTGCTCTAAGCAAAACTGCCGCCTTTGTACATAATGTCTGTTTTCTATGTGTGTGTAAATGTACAAAAGTGTAATAAATAAAAAGTAGCGGGTTATCTCAACCGTAAATTATTGAAGTGGATACTTCTTAATTCGCCTCTTTACCCAATCAAAGAGGAAGGAAAATAATTATATGTCTGTGGAAGGAAATAATGGCAACCATATATATCATAATTATAAAGTGCGCGCCAGATAACTCTGCGCGCGACTGGTGGCGTTATTAACGTTTTACTACTTGACCTTTGGCATGATGATTGCCAAACTTGACCACTGAAAACTAATAAATATGATAGACATTCTGCACACTCACTTGATACACCTGACATAACAACAACTTGGCCGCCTGCGATTTATGATTTTGGCCACGCGCAGACTTATCTGCCGCGCACTCTATGTCAGTGATGGCAGCGCAGTCGCTGTCAAAAAATGCGCAGTCAATAAGTTTATCCTAAAGTTATTTTCACGAAAGAACTCCATTATCAAAGTACTTTTACTGTCAAGTACTAAATACGAAAATGTCTTGATCTGTTGGACTTGTTTCGTGAAGTTTGTCCCGTCAAAGTTCAAAACAGGCCATCTTATACGAAGTAGCCACGCGAAAATTAAAAAATCCTGTAACTTTGTAACTATTTGAGCTAACTAGCTTGTAATGCACACACTGAACGCTCACGAGGGCGTTATGTGATTTCACGCCTTGTTCTTAAGAAACAGATGGCGCTTTCGTCGCTACAATACTTGGTAGCGCGCTTGTCTTGATAACAAGAGGTCGCAGGTTCGAATCCTGGCCCGAGGATTTTTTCAAATTCTTGTCTTTACATTTGTTTCTAATTTATCTTTTCTAGTTTGTAATACACTCTAATAATATTTAGAGTGTTCCAAAGCGATGGATTTCGCAATAAAAACAAAATCCTGTATTGTTAAGCGGTTACTATAGTCTTTCAAATCAACGTTTTTCAAAACAAAATAATAAATGTGAAATACATTATCTCCCAAGGAAGTAGACAGAGACAAAAAATCTCCATAAGCTACGCAAGATCCTTACACGCCTCTTTCACTGCAATCTTTTTATTGTATGTCTTTTTTTCCTATATATTTGGATCTTCATTGTATCTCTGTACTTTTTATGTTTAGTAAATTTGCCAAAGGTAATGTGACAATTAAGAATAAATAAATAAAAAATACATAACAAAATGTAGGTTAATCAATGAGAGTATACAGTGTTTCGAATGTTTAAAAGCACTTGACACCATTTTTAAGCCTTCTTAGTCCCAAAAAGGACAAGGATGTATCTCTATACACGAGTAAGGCTATGTTACGTATGCAGCTGTCGTTTGTGTATAATTATTACGAATATGAAATAAGAATAAAGATATGGGTACTTTTTTAGCTTTATTTTACTGTAGATAGTTACTAGATAATAAGTATAAAAAACAAAGAAACATTTTTTTCGATATATTTCGGCCCTCGGTATGGAGACGTCATCAGTCGAATGAAACATTTTGACAATTATATCCATCCATCCATCAGCCTGTTTCGTCCACTGCTGGACATAGGCCTTTCCAGGATTTGGCCACTCTTGGCGGTCCTCCTGGAAGAAATGCCCATACTCACACACGCTGGGCAGGCGGGTTGGTGAGCGCGGTGCCGAAGCCCTTGCACCAGAGACAATTATATAAATATATAGAAGAGTACAATGTTGCATGAGTTTTTGTTTTTCTACTTTTTTATATATTATACCATTGTCAGAATATGAAATAAGTAATATCAATGTATAAATAATATTGAAGCATAAGCAAGTAAGGTGTCTCTTAAATGGATTTCTGAAAGATTTTGCAACAAAAAGAATTAAGAAGTAAGTAGTTTACTTACACGAGAAACAGTTTAGTACTCGTTTGAGAATACACACACCGTGTGTAACAGACTGATCTCTTTAAATGAATCCACGTAATTTACGGATCATACTGAACAACTTTCCCAAGGAAGTATACCTGCGAATGAAAATGAATGTCCTCCTCTGCGTACCAGTGGCCTGCATATAACTTTTTGCTGGAAAAGCAATGAAAAGGCACAGACTTATAATATAGTAGCAGACCTAACAGGACCCGTTCTCCCTAACATTAAGCACCTCATTTAGCGTCAAGTAGAACTGAACTCTGTGACGTTTCATTATTGTTTAAAATAGCGCGCTCTGAGCCGTGGCTGTTACGACAACCGAAACATCGCGCGCTCTAAAGAATCACGTTTCGATGCCGAATTATTATTTTCGATGGATAAATACACCAAGTTACAATTTTTGTTTGGCAAAATTAAACCAATCGCACCATTCTGTATACTCTTAACTTACGGGTGACTGAATTTCAGTTTCCAAAATCATCTGGGAAACCGTCAATGAGAAATACGCAAAGAGCAGTTTTACGTGATTTTTAGTGACTTTAGATTTTTTTTCTAGCTTGCTATGAATTTTATGCAAAAATCAAATTGATTAGGTTGTAATACAACTCTTCGACAACTTGTGTGATTATTTATTTCTAATTAAACAAATATTTTCTGTCATGAATCAGCAATACGGTGGGGCACGTTTAGGTGGCATGGACTCTTAATTAAACGCATAGAGTTGACGCGTGGAAATTTTAGCTCTGTAAACTACGGGCTCTTTTAAATATAAATATTGCTTGTTTCCAAACAAAATATATACTAGGGATTAGTTTAGGAAATAACAAATATGTTCCAAGCATAAGCCAGTCAAAACAACCCCTATTTAATCCTTATGTTGGTCTGCTACTTAGTACTAATTATATGTCTGTGTGAAAAGGTCAAGTTTGACAATAAAAAAACATGAAAATATTCAAAACCTATTTTTTTGTATGTAATAGGGTACTCCACGGTAGGCAGTGCCTACCCTGGCGCCACACAAATAATGATTTTTCAAACTGACATTTTATTTTATTTTTTATTGTCAAACTTGACCTTCTTATTGCATTTCCAGTAAAAAGTTATATGCACGCCGCTGCTGCGTACTATATAACGACTATAATTATGTAAGTACACTTCGTATGAGCAGATGAAATTGGATTTTCATTTTTGTTGGTTTTTAAACTTACAAACTAGCCTTTGCCCGCGGCTTTACCCGCTTTTATTCAATCTCTGCCGCGTTTTCAGCTTGGGCGTTATTTTATGATCATCCCTTATAGCCATACCAGGGTCACTATAATGATAATAAAAAAACCCGCCGAGGGTTCCGTTAAAGACTATATTTTTTACGATTTTATTACAAATGTAGAGTTTTCAGGTTTTTCCCTATACTTGTAGTATATACGGTATTACTTGCCAAATTTCTTAATTCTAGGTCAACGGGAAATACCCTATAAATTGTAATTCCCTTGAGAGTGTCGCAATAGACGTTTAGACGGACAACAAAGTAACCCTATAAGGGCTACGTTTCTTCCTCTTGAGGTATGGATCCCTAAAAACCGCATCCAAATCTGTTGATCACTCAAAACGGAACATACATACAGACAGTATGTTTTTTATGTATTTCCCGTATGATTATATTTTTTTTATTTTGATTATATTGTATTGTTTTATAAAAATTAATATCTGACTTGTAAGAAGTATACTATATGTAGTTATCTATCGTACGAATAAACTTTTTGAATTTTTATGGGCAGGCAAACAAATTAATAAAAAAGTCGTGTCTGCATATTGAATGTTTTTGAAAAACTTTATAGTATTGTACAGAAGCCAAAGCTACCACTTCAAGAATTTTCGTCTGTCTGTATGCTTATACGTACGTATGTTCCGTTTTCACTCGAGAACCACTGAACGGATTTTAATGCGGTTTTCTGTATTATCATCGTAGTGATTTAGTCAACACCTAAAAGAGGTGTTCAAAAAAACCACCAAGCCGAAAACTGTCGACAATAGTTTTTATCTTTACATTGAATGAAAGACACTTCGACGCGGGCAAAGTGGCTTAAATAAATAATGAGTTTAGTCTACTCTACCTAAAACAAGACGAAACGAAAGTCCACATTTAGCTGCACGGGAAATAAAATAACTGATTATTTCTTTTATTTGAATCTGAATCACAAAAACAATAACATTATCACTCATTCATATCTCTGAGTCTAAAGCTTAGTCTACACGAACAATACAAATCCTAAACTCACACCTGTCTGGACAAAAACGCATATCTATTATAGTGTGTTTAGTGATGTCCCGAATGCGCGACTCGCGGTAACTACAATAGCAAAAATCTCACGTTCGACTTTGTGATGTTTATGTAAGCGGCCATACGCTATGATATACCGTTATGTACAATTTTCACCTTTATGAGCGCGCAGTAAGAATCATAATGGTATATATGACTTGTTGGGGATATTCGCGTGTATGATGCGACAGCACGATATTCGCGTGACTGCACCTTTAACATGGCTTGAGGAGTGTTTACAATAGGCTTTCTGGAATTAATGTGTATTCATTTATGACTTGCCACAAGCGAAACACTATAGAAACCTGTAACCCTTAAAAGCTAGTATTTGTGCCTGAAGTACAGCGATCGTAGGAATCGTCGGTGAAAAGTGGGTTTATGGCTATAACAGTCTACAGTTGGATAGATCTCTAACAAAACCTCGGGGATATGTCATAGCGATACGTTTTCTGTTCGATACGATACGAATGAAACATGCATGTCCCAAAGGCGTGTATTTGTGTCTGTACAGTGATAGTTTACATCTTATCACTAAAAATTCTTCGGTGAAACCTGTTTAAAAATATTGACACCGTCTCCGAGGGTACACAAAGAGTCGATGGTATTTTCAATATATTTCAGCTTCAGCCCCCTGTTCAGTAATATCCTCTACACTTATTCAGCACTACTGTTATTTGATAACTTATTCAGCACTGCTGTTTTTAAGATTTTTTTTTTGTAAAAATAATTAGTAAATATGTGTGTAAAATGCAGATCGAACGCAAAAAAAAGTTTGCTTAAAACTAGCAGCGTCCATTGCACTTTTTGCTAGAAAAGCAATTACCTTTTCAAGTTTGGCGACCAAAATAACAAGAATAAAAATTTAAATACAACATAAAAAAAATTTTTTTTAATGAGATCATGTACCTACTCTGAGGTAGGCAGTGCCTACCCTAGCGTCAGACAAATAATGATTATTCAAAGAGACATTTAAATTTTTTATTTTTTTATTGTCAGACTTGACCTTCTAATTTCATTTCCAGCAAAAAGTCCAATGCACGCTACTGCTTGCAAGTTGTTATAGTCATTAATTGTTCTATGTAGATAGCGAGTACAAACGGTCATTGTGACACACCACGTGAAATAAAGTTGTAAGAAAATCCATTGCCTCCCGCTTTGATATAATATTTTAAACTTGTAGCATTTGAAATAAAAAATAAATTGCAAAATGTGTCACACATTTGGTATATTTCATATATTTCACAAAAAGTATAAATTCTTGTGGATAGAACACGGCCACTGTAAATCCAGTCAAATAACTAAAAAGACAAAATAGTTATGTATCATTATTTATATTTATTTATTCTAATAATATAGTTCAAAGAAAAACAAATTACTAACCTTGCTAGCGGGGAATTAACAAATCCCTTTTCGTTCGATTTGATATAAAATGCCCGTGTGAAAGTACTCTTATTCGCGAGAATAGTCACTCACATGTTTTGATTTGACATTTCAATCAGTAAGTTATGTGACGTTTTGTGTACAGAACGATTATCTGCTTGTAAATATTAATTAATTTTACACCTCGCTTTGCTATTATATAACGTAGTCTATTGTATCTCAGTTATTTATATGTGATTTATTGTTTTAATGCTACCAAATAAAAGTTCAGTTAAATTAACCTTACTGTTACTTACAAAATTATTTTATTACTTACATAGTTAACATAACATCTAACTGTGTATTTTGGAATTAGTTTCTCATAGAGCGTTGCATAATCTTATACTTTCTCTCTCTCTCTTTCAGGGTGAGTGCCCTTCATCCTAGAAGCTAGCTTTCTAGCAGGCACGGCAGTGGCCAAGCGTAAGCCCACTGTGTACATATATAGGGTGACTTTTCTTTATAGCCAAATTGATACTGGAGACTCAGTAAGTGCTCAGTCAGGACCAATGTTCAACGACGCAGTTTGCTAAATTCTAAAAACATATTTTTGTGCCTCTATACTTATACAAGAACAACCTTGACTCGATTAGTATAGGCAGGAAATATGATTTTGCATATTTCACAAAAAGGGTAATTGAACCTTGCTCTTGACCACTTATCGAGACTCCAGTATGAATTTGACAAAATAAACGAAAATCATCAATTATATATAAAAAAAACTATGCCATATTTTTTTTTATATTTTGTCTACAAAAACTATACTGACTTGCCTTTATACGTACGTAGATATTTCATCACCTAAAAAGAATGTCAAAAATACAGTAAAACACTTTCACCACATACAAGGGAAGTGATTGTCTTCTAAAAATGTATCAATAACAAGAATAACAATACAACAAGTATTCACAACATAACAATAGGTTATCGTTACATTATATCTTTTTTACTTGTATGGAGAGAACGTTGGCTTTCCATAAATACACATACAAAGTACATATTTGTTAAACTATGGCAATCAGATATTCTTTAGGGTTTCGTGAAACCTTTGCGTTCGTCCGTCCAGCCCCCTGATTCTGTATCGTAAAATCAGTTGCCAAAGTGTCTATCGGCTAAAACATAATTTCGTACTTGAAATGATGTCAGAATTCGTAAATAGTTCAATACCAATTGAAGGCTATTTTGGAAGTTCATGTTTTATCTGTTTTTGGTGAATAGCAACCATAGTTGGCAACTGACACTGAGTTACATAATACTCGTAGGCCCGCAGAACACAAGATAACGTATTAGTAAAAATTATTCAATTTGTGCTAAATTTAAACAATACAAGCTGCCATGGATGAACCAGCCAGCAGTATTATTTGCTATTAGTATGTACGTAACATGTTTATTTCCAATCTCCGCTGGGGAGCAAAGGGCCGATGTGAAGTGCCGCCATTCTTCACGATCTTGGGACAACTCGGAGATCTCTGACCATGTCATACCCGCCTGGTCCAGTTCTCTCTTCACAGTGCGCTGCCAGGTCTCGCGTGGTCTGCTGAGCTTTCGTCTTCCGCCTTCAGGATGCCATGTCAGTGCTTCCTTTGAGACGTCTTCACTACGCCTGAGCACGTGACCAATTCCATCTCCTTTTGCGTTCCTTTATGGTCTCTGCTGCAAACAAACTGAAACTAACGGTTATAATGTAATTTATAACATTTGATAAAATATACCATTACCTAGTTACAATTAACCCAAGTTATTTATGATTAAAAAATACAGTCAAATTGAGAACTTCCTCCTTTTTCGAAGTCGGTTAGTTAGTAAAACTTTACATATTAGCTTATTACTGTATGTTTCGGTTGACATTAACACTGAGTTGTAGCATTAATAGGTATTTTATGTATTAGCCATTTTAAGACGAAGTGGGCGTTGGTAAATCCGATTGTATACAAGTTTTTTACAAAACCAGATGTAGAACTAAATACAGAACTAAAAATATATATAGTTTTTAATGACATGAGAAATGTTTTGACTATTTTAAAAACATTGTGTTGACACTCTCACATGATGGAAAATAATCCTAAACGGACCACTGAAAATTATTGCTTGGATAGTTTCTATAACCAGGATTAATTTTTTCGGTAGTCACAAATAAAACAAAATATTTGTTTTTACTTTTTATTGTATTTATTGTAACTATACACAGTGCTATATATGTATACTATATATACCACTGGCGCCTTCGCCAGCCTTGTAAACATTATAAAAAGGGAAGCCGGACAAAAAAATCGCCTTACTCAGAAAAGCAACAAAGGAAAACATTTTTTTTATTGTACTTTGCAACTTCCTGTCAGCCAAGTGTATTTGTCGTATTGAGATTTATGGAAATGTTTGACAAAGCGAAGAGCACGGAATAAAGAAATGTAGTATGGATGCCATTTCCTAAACAAGCCGATGGGAATCGTGTTATATGGACTCTTCGCCACTGATATATACATTACTAGTATTTAGTAAAATACACTAACATTACATTACTTGGCCTGTTCCCCTGCAAAAGAACCACTTGGTCTGATTTATAATTTTCAGTTGTTATTTAAAATTTGTAAGAGAGCGGGCTAATTAGTTTTCGATGAGAATTTTATTACAAATATTTCACTAAATCAATCATATTACTCACTTATTGAGACAAAGCAAACACTGTTATAATGACGCAAGGCCCGGTTCGCATTAGCAAAGCTGACAAAATATTTATTTTAATTCGTGGGAAGTAGGTAAAAAGAATTATGTAAATGCATTCTCTTAGCACGTAATTAATCAATCAGTCTATGAAACGTAAGACTGCGGTAGGAACTTACCAAAATAAAATGGGTATTAAAAACCTAAATGTAGACACATAACCAGGTCATAATGTGACCTGCTCACACCTTGACACGATATTTAAAAGAATTTTATAAAAGACAAAGCTCGCATGCTTTGTTCTTTTTACTGAAAATATTTCTCTCACGTAGCGACCTCTAGCGTGTCTCGTCAGCACTATTGTTTGTTCTCTAATTATGTCTATATGGTAGTTGTTTAGGTTACTATGATCATACTTGGTAATGTTTTCATTTACGACATTCCTTTTCAGATTTAGACGCGTGTAATTTAATTTTATAGTAGCTAAGTGACTTTTCTCTTTTTATCAATCTTATCTTCTGCTTCTTTTTTAAGAAGTTTATAAAAGAAGAATAAGGAAGTTTGAACAAACTGCGTCAATTTATTCACTTATTCACTGTATATAAGATCTTTGTTACCCATTTTAATCTTTGCTAGACTTCTTATTGATTTTCTTTCGAGTATCGATTTCGGGATATAAGTGGTTGGTTTCTTCTTTAAAAAATTGTTTGAATGATGTCTAGCTATTTTAATATACTGTGTTTCTATTAGAACTAGAGGCCGAGTAAAGTAAAACACAGAGTTTATTGGAGAGCGCATGATATGTAGGTATCGGAGCATGCTACGTCAGAGAGATCAATTCTACTTGCTGTAAAACGATTTGCTCAATACCGGGTCACCCTTGCCATTAAGTATCGTACACAAAGCTATATCATTCATGGTTAAAATTTTTATCTTCATTATGGTATTCTTGATAACAAATACATATCTTATAAATAGTTTCAAACCATACACAGATTTAATCCCACTAACAATTACTAAATAGGTACCTTATAAAGTGCATCAACTGACGTTTATTACTTACCATTTAAGCATTCAATTTAATTTGGTTTTAGAATAACATTTAAGTAGATTTTTTGAAGATAAACAAACTGCATGAAGTCACGCAGTCACTTACAATATTAGATAATTTGTATACAAGATGACTTTGGTCGATATAGCTAAATTCATACTAGAGACTTTTTAAGTAAGACTGTAAAAAACGCAAAATAAAATTTTTGTTAACTATACTAATTGACTCGGAGTTGTTCTTGAATAAAGGGGAGAAATAATATTTTTCGTATTTTGCAAAAAGTTTAATTTAACTATTTACCGAGTCTTGTGTATGAATTTCACTCGCTCGCTGAAAAATTATTTCGAAAAGAAATTGAAAAATGTTATGTACAATTGTAGTTTATGCTATAAATGCGGTAAGGAGGCAATAGCTTACGAGGGTGATTGAAAACACGAGCGATAAACGAGTATAAGTAAGCTGCTTCATAGAAAAGACATCAACGGGCGTGCAAGTTCAATTAACCAAAATAATATGTTTTAGTACCCACAAGCAAAAATCCTTGACAATTGATGTTCCGAGTAATTGATTTACAATTCAATAAGTTAAATCAATTTGTTATTTAAATGTAACTCAAGAATAGTCACACGATATCGGCATTTTACATGTCTATTTTGTAACTGTGGTGTCAATTCATAAACATCGTGTGAATTTGTGAACGTGAAGGATGATTTTACGTACCTTTTCTCGAAGCGTTTCGTCGTATTTTCGAACCCTCACAGCTTCGGTCTGGATAATACTAGAGATACCAAATTCTCAAGATAAGATGCAGTAAACAGTCTTAATAAACACAATAAGTTTCATTTGTCTAGCTTTTGTACTTTGAATTTTATTAATGCCTAAAATACGTCTATTTCGTCACTCACTCACTGATGATCATCAAAACCTCTAGGGTACTTCCTGAAGTCCTAGAAAGCTGAAATTCGGTATGCAGGCTACGATTAGCACCAAACAACAAATAAATTAACAAATCTGTTACTTTCACCCTCTAAACCTTCTGAAGGGGGGTCCGATTCTGTATTATTAAAAAAAAATATTCCCAACTTCCAAAAGTCTTAGAAGTCTGAAATTTGGTATAAGTTGGCTGTTGCGTCAGGCACTCCACCAGACAAGTTCGAAAGCTGTGTGTTTTTTTTATTTATTTTAAATAAAATAAAAAGAATTTCCAAAAAATGAGAACGCCATGTCATTTAATATTGTTTTGTCTGGAAGTTCATATTTTTTTCCGTTTCGATAAAAACTGCAGCAGTAAATGGTTACAAATCGGCAAATAACCGAGAAATAAAGGTAAACTTAGAATTTCTTCTCTTCACTTCTATGTATTTGAATAAAATTCAGGTAAAACCACAGCACTCTTTGTATCATCTAGATTACTACGTATTTTATTCTTTAAAAAAATGTTACAGTTACCATACAAACTTGTATTATTTAGTCTATGAAACTGGTTACAAAGTGATTCTGTTCGAGATCGTCGGCCACTTATTTCATTCATGGACCAATCTCATCCAGTGCCTTTCGGCTGTCGTAGCAGCGTCTTCCGACCACCTGGCTGGTGGTCTGCTAATTGTTGTTGGTTCATCTTTAGGCCGCCACTCTACAAAAGTGGGAAGAAGACCGCGGTAATTAGACACCTGATTTTTCAATGATATTGATATATCCTACAGGAACCATGCATTTTTTCGAGATAAAAAGTAGCCTATGTGTTAGGTTAGAGTATAAGCTATATTCATTCTAAATTTCATCCAAATCCGTTCAGCCGTTTCAGCGTGAAAGAGTAACAAACATACATACACACACACACACACGCACAAACTTTCGCATTTATAATATTAGTAGGATTACCTAAATTATACTACTTGAACGTTTAAAGTTCAATAAAATTCCATCCATCCATCCATCCATCAGCCTGTGTTCGCCCACTGCTGGACATAGGCCTTTCCCAAATTTCACCATTCATGTCGGTCCTCCGTCCTCCTCATCCAGCCGCCCCCCGCAACGTCCTTCAGGTCGTCGGTCCAGCGGGCTCGAGGTCGGCCTACACTACGCTTTGCTGTACGTGGTCTCCCTTCTAGAGCCTTTCGGCCCCAACGGCCATCATGTCGGCGACAAATATGGCCTGCCCACTGCCACTTCAACTTACTGATTCTGCAGGCTATGTCGGTTACTTTCGATCTCCGACGGATCTCCTCATTTAATAAAGTTCATTAAAGTTCAATTTTCATTTCAAAACTTTTTTGACAGACTATATGAGGTAGTCGATCAAGTCGATCTATTTATTTAAACATAAAAGATTTTTAATATTGATATGGTCACTATATGGTCCCTTATGACTTGGATTTACATGGATCTCACAACTTTTTACAGGTTTTTTTGCAAGTTTTGTTTTTGTTGGCTGAATATTTACGTATAATCAACGAAGTTTTTACAAACACGTAGAGAGACGAAGGTTCGCTATGTCAGAGTTTCCGTTTGTTTGACGGAATCCTAATAATTCAACGTGCGAATAATTCTCTAGTTACAAAGATACATTTTTTCTTTTAAACAAATGTTTTTGAGCAATGTGCGTGATGGTAAAAGTCGATAAAATTAACACAAGGTACATGGTAACATTTTAACAATCATCTTCGATTATTATTTTTTCTGCATTGGCAACATTTAGCAACAGATTGAATAATATTTTGTATTAATTCATATTTGTTTTTTATCATTCGAAAGGCTAGTCGGCCAGTACTTTCAACAACAACAAAAAGTATTAAAAAAACATCCATCAATACAAATCGGAATTAGATCAAATCTTGTCTATGGTCATTTAAACATTATTATCATAGCACGTAACGAGCTCACGTCTTAGTTGTGTAAGAATAGGATGCGTCTGCGAAGATAGCAATACAAGTTTAGTTTTAAATCTTATTACGTCTTGATTAAGGCCCATTTTTCTCTGGAAGTTATGTACAAAAATACTATTCTAAAATATAGACTGTACCGTCGACGTTGTCAATATAATAAGACGGTAATTTTTAACTGATTCGTGAGAGACGCTCAGCAGGGAAATGGATTGGATTTTGATTTTATTACGAAATACTTTCTTTTGTTCATAACATTGGAATTTATCGCAATGATTTGTGGCTAGATCATTTTAATATAAAGTGAGGTTTATTTTGGTTCTTACAATTATTGACATTTAAATTGTTGAAAAAAAAATAAGCTCGTCACTTAAGAAAATCCATCAAAATGTGACGTGAACACTATTTTTAGGAACTTAACCCCAGTTTTGGCAACTTTTACCAGGATAAAAAAAAAAAATAATAATTTATTAGGAAGTGACGACCCCACCGCCCACTGGTGCGTCTAGATGACGTCGGGGTGTGACAACCCCTTCGCCCTCTGGTACGTACAGTGCAAGCAGTCACCGCAGGGCGGCTTGTGGCGAGCCGATGGTGAGTGGCGACACCTCGGACCCTACCTCCAGGGGAAACACACACACATGCACTTACACACACATACACACAGCGACACACCTCCCCGCCTCTGCGCTTGCCTTAACCAGCCGGCCAGAGTGGAGTCGCAAGAGCGGAACCTATGCTCCAGGTTGGAAGTGTAATATGTCATAACGCCGGGAGCACTTGACTGTATAAGGATCTTGCGGCCCGCAGACTCACCTCTCGACAACCGTAGCTGCTTACATAGTGTTGCCCCCTGGCCACCCCATGGTGGCTAGATAGGGGGCCCACAACGGCTATCCTTCTAGGTAGTCATCAAGCAGCAAGTCACCATCTGCCAGACTTAAATTTGTGAGAGATTTTCCAGGCAGATGTCCGTTATCTCACTCCATAGCCCTGTTATCCGGCTCTAAGTGTAATCATGTATCCCATCCTCATAGCCCACTCCAAGTCTTCCTTCCTGGCAATAGTTTGGCAACTATGCGGGACTGTCCGTTTGTGTATCCCAATGGTACATTGAGGGAGAGGCCTCCATAGATGCGGCCATCTCACATTTAGATTAAATGGTACTAAGGCCTCTTCAATGTTGGCTTCGGCCCCATGAATGCCTTTCAAATGACCGGGTCCCTATGGGCCCGTGACTGAAAAGTGTACCTAAATAATAATAATGATATAAGTATTTTTTTTGCTTAGTAAATAAATTTGAGTTAAGACTTGAAACGATTATTTATTTTTATAAGTCCTACTGCTATTAGTTATAATTATAAAAAAATATTTCTGATGAAATTCTTTGTAGAAAAATATAAGTTTTATATGTGTGAATACCAGGGCTACGGAATTTCCGTGACACATGCTGAGTCAACACCTGTTCACTGTTACTTTTCAAAACAAATTAAGCTTTAATGTATCCTAATTTAAGTAAAATCTTGTGTATCATATCGTGTGTTTAATGTTATCATGTGTAAGTAATATCTTTGTGTGTGAGACTTTTGTATAATATTATAGTATAATATGTGTTGCAAATTAACTTTTTAATCATTCGTAAAAAAACGAATACAGGATACCTTTTTTGGTTCGTTAGATTGATTAAAACGTACTAAATATTAACAATAATTCTAGTAAACAATAACCGTTTAACACAAACCTTAAAAATAAAACAATCCATAGAATATCACGATTTGGAGCAACACTTACAATTAGTAGTCTTATTAAGTGTTTCTCAACAAGTAATAAAAGATTAACAACACATCGAATGCTGTTAAAGTAGGCCCCATTAAACCAATGTATTTAAAATACAATAAAAGGTCGTACTTGTTTCGTCTTCATCTCATTTCACGCTCATTGCTACGATCAGATAGTGGCATTAACACCTAAAGCAGGGGTTCCCAATCTTACTTGAATCGCGACTCACTTAAAACAAAAGGTGAGATTCACGACCCGGTACTAGACATTCACCCGATTTAATAGTTGAGAATTTCATTAAGGGCTTGCCTTCAATTTCAACGGTTTTTGTTTTAATGTGCTGAGTCAACTACTTATCTGATCAATGTAAAACTTGGACACGTGTTTTTTCAGACCTTTGTCTTGCCGTTGTCAGGTCGGTTACCTAATTGGAAACATTTCACTAGATAGATTTTATTTTTAAAAAAGAATACCTTTTTAAGTTATTAATTTGTTTTATGTCTAAACAACTTGAGTTTTATGTCTGAAATTACATTTTTAACAAGAAAACATGGTTTATTTTCCGATGTCAGGTGAAAAAACTCTTACTTCGTTAAATCCAGAAAAACCTCGAAAATACACTGATTTTGCGCGCCAGCAGCGTACTAAGCAAGCGTTCTGATGTAGACTTTCCGACGACACACTGAAATTCAAAGTCACTCATTAAGATTATCGTGCATCATGGTCCAAGCCTTAACTTTAAAATGCAGCGCTGTGATGTGAAGACTGTGCTTGTTTTCTATTTTACATCATTTTTTACGACCCACTAAAAATCTGCTTGCATTTGCAACCCACCGTCGTCGCGACCCAAACTTTGGGAAATTCTGACCTATAGTGTTAATAGTACTATCTACAGTAAAACACACTGTTAAATGACAATTCTTATTGTGGTGTCTTTAGAGATTATACTCGTGTGAACAGGTGTCTATGGCTATGTCGGTGTCGTGCTGTTGACCGATATACGTTACTTACTATTAGTGTTTGTATGTAGTCTTAATATTGGTGCGACGAAAAACGGTGCGTGTTTAATACATGTTTTTGGTCTTATAAATAAACAATTATATTAATGATTTACTTCTCCCTGTGCCAATGACCTGAGTAGCTTTGTATTTATTAGATATTTTATATAATTTTTTAAAGAAAAATATATTCGAAATTTCAACCACCGCGAATCGAGTTGCTATTTTTTCCGACCGAGTCACCTCACCTAGAGCCATTGAAACTATTTGGAATAAATCTGGAACCAACAAAACTGAAAAACAGAAATATATAAAATAATAACTTATAAAATTATTATTCTTAAAAATTAAGTCAAAATATTTGCACCCGATTTTTTAAGTCTACAAAGCGGGAGATCTGTGAAATCGTATCAGTTACTACGCCGTAGTCAGGAGGTGCTTCCGACTGCTACCGCGTTACGAATCAATCCATGTTTTTCTAGTTTTACTGACCCGCTACGTCGTAGACTTATTAGCATATCGCCCACGGGTCGTCCGCTTTTATTCTACTCCTGCCCCGTTTTTGGGTTGGACGTTATTTTCTCAAAAACAAGTTTTTATGTTGAACAAAACACACTACGATGATAATAAAGAAAACCGCATCCAAATCCGTTGAATTGAGTGGTTTTCGAGTTAACGAAACAGATAAACAGACAGCCAAAAATGTTAGTTTTGGCTGCAGTACAATACTGATAAAAACTATCATACAAAATTTTAATGAAAAAAGTTCTACTTTTTAGTAATGCGTTATAGAACATTTTGCATGTTGATGATAGAGCATAAATTTTTGCGGAGCACCCTGTTTCTCCTCCAATTTCCAAAATGATAGTGTCGCTAAATCAGAGCATGACTTCTTTTTAACAGGTAGCTTAATACCTAATTTCATAATAAATGTATCTTATATATTATTTACATGTTACATAACAATTTATGAGCTGATGATGCCGGGCTCGACTGTAGAGGTACCACCATCTTACTCGCAAATCCTCCCGAAGTTATTCGGGGGAGAGTAAGAGAACAGTTCTCAGGCAAAACCAGGCGGCCCATCATTGCCTGGGTCCGATGGATGGCGGTATATCCATCCCCAATTGCTGGGCCTTATAAAACAGACTGGTGACGGGCAGCGGCGTCACTGGTGCAAGGGTTTCGGCACCGCGCTCACCAACCCGCCTGCCCAGCATGTGTGAGTATGGGCATTTCTTCCAGCAGGACCGCCGAGAGTGGCGAAATCCTGGAAAGGCCTATGTCCAGCAGTGGACGAAACAGGCTGATGGATGGATGGACATAACACATTGTTTCCACATACTTATATTAAATTTTAAACCATACAACTGAGATCCAAAAAGGCAAGCATTATAAAACACAGTGAAATCGATCGTACGAGTTATAAACAAAACGTATCAGCGTCTAAAGATGCACCACACTGACCTTGCTTTCGACCGACGCAAGGGTCGCGTATTTCGCAACCTCTGTAATGGATACATCGTTAGTAATGAATTTAGATTTACCGATAGAGCTATTCTCATCTACGACAAGGTCGGAGATTCGGTTCCCAGGCGGAAACTATGACTGTGCCTAATATAATTCATCATAAATAAGTAAATGTAGGTACTTAAGTTGTTACCTATGACTGTGTGTGTGTATTATTTATGACCCGTTTGTATTTTCTATTCTCGTTTATTAAAGATCTTGTCACGAAAGAAGTCCCCGTCAAAATACATATTGTCAAGGCATAAATACGAAAATGCCTTAATCCGTGGGACTTCTTTCGTGACATGAAGTTTACTGAGGAAATATCCTTGGCAGTTATACAAATGTCGCGACATAAAATTCCCGGGTATCATAGGTGTTTCTAATTTCAGAAGTGCAAATCATAGTCCACACTCGAACACTCACGTTTCGCCGATGATTACTACGCCCTATCGTGGTAGCCCTTACGCCTTACTTCGGGCACAATTTAAAGTACCTCCAGGAGTGCGCAGACCGGATACAAATATGTATTATGTCCCTGCACGATTTGAACCAGTGAACTCCAGATTTGTGATGTGTTGGACATAGGCCTTTCCAATATTACGCCACTCTTGGTGGTCCTCCGTCCTCCTCATCCAGCCGCCACCCACAACGTCCTTCAGATCGTCGGTTCAGCGGGCCCGAGGTTGGCCTATGCTACGCTTTGCTGTACGTGGTCTCTATTCTAACGCCTTTCCATCTATCTAATCTCCTCGTTTCGTATTTTATCTATCAGAGATGTCTCAAGCATAGCCCGCTCCATAGCTCGTTGAGCGACCTTAAATCGGTAATCAAGCCCTTTGTAAACAATTCCAAAAAAATAATAATGATCGTAAAAGTTATACTTAAGAACGACTGGTGAAATTTTTTCAAAGTTCTTTCACTATCTGCAAAAAGGAATGGGATAATTTCTCATTATATAACCAGGTCAAAGGTAAAGTACGAAAGGTTGTGCAATATGTTGTTTCTTAAATGATATAAAAATATATTGAAACTTTGACCTGAATTCGATAAAGACATCTCACATAATCTAAAGCTTTGTTACAAACACGTCATTTCGATCCCACACCATCTCGCATTGAGATGAGAACCGCCTTTTTCTGAACTAGGATTAACAAGTCAATCGTGCTCTATCAATGTTAGAACAAATATTAAATAATCTCGTTTTATAACAAGCATAATCGTGGATCAAAGTAAGCACAGATTGAGGAAGTACAACATTTTACTAAAAAGCAAATGCGGCCGTGCGAACTTAGAACAATCGTGGGACTCGTTGCCGTAAGAGTGAAATTAGTACGATCTTATCTGAACCACGGTACGATTTGTAGATCCGATATTGGGAGGTGTGTGCGAAAACGTACGCGGTTTTGATTTATACGCGCGAACGCAACAATTTCATCGCTTGATTGGTATTTTGCATATTCGATAAGGAATTTGTTAATTGCTGTCATCGCCAAGGCGCATACATGCCCTAAATTAGCAACTCGATGTGTGTCAGTACAAATGTCGACGGAAACGACGTTGGTACAATGTTCATATCGGCGGGTATTGCAAAGTTGCTGTTACGACGATCGCTGCGTCACCGAATACCGCAAAAGAAGAGAAATCAATACTGTACACAAAGACGCAACAAATTAAATGAAAATATCGAACAACAATGGTATATTATGGTGAAAAAAATCATTAAGAGGCCTATGGTCGGTGGCTTGAAGTCAGTCGCGCACGTGGTCGCTATGTTTGCTATTTCATTCTACATTCAAGTTCGGATTATAGAGCAGTGACTGACTGTTATTGGTTGGCCCGAACGTTTATTTTCCCGAGCTCGTACGGAACTAACCAAACACGCTGTGAGAAGCAAGGTAACGCAAGACAAAATTCATGTCTTGAAAAAACTCGAGAATGGTTTTGGTTCTTCCGATTTCAGGAGAAATATCCCAAAAATGGAAATGAAACAAAATAGTATAGTATAAAATATACTATGCTGTGAACCTAAAATTATTTGATTTATTGTATCGCTTCTAGGACATTACGGTACATAAACATTCATCAAAATATGTGTAAAATACAGGATTTTATACGCTTGTAACTTTTGTACGTATTTGATTTCGATACAGGTTTTAGGTTCAAGTCATGGATATTGTATGGGATATGTTGAAAAAGAAAAATTAATAAGCAAGTACCCATACATAAAGATATTATCAACGAACTGCGCTAGTATGGAAGTTGGGGCGAATAGAGTGCCCTTAAAATCACTTAACGATTTCGGAAGGACGAAGAGAATTTTGGCGTAAATTATATAAAACTTTAGATTCATTTTTGTGGACAGTAAAGACAGAAAAAAAATATTATGAAATTTATTTTTGACTATGTTATGCCTATCATGTATTTTCTTAAGTATTTGTACCACCCGTATAGAAGAAGAAGGCTTTCAAAGACCGGTCTTATATTCCAGTTTGAAAAATAAAAATGATTTATTGCACAACAAAGGATTTGTATACATATGTTTAGTGGCCAGGGCCTATTAGATGTTCGAAGGGACATCTGTGTTAGCAGGACCTGCTTTTCCTTAAGAACCTCTACATTTTAAGTTGCGCTTATGACATAAAATATAAAATTTGTGCAGAAGTTAGAAATTACGAGTGTGTGTCTGTGTGTGAGAGGGTGTATGAGGGTGTGTGTGAGTGTATGTGAGTGTGATGTATCTTAATATACCTATCTATTACATTTCAAGTAGTTTTTCAACCTCATTATAAAGCAAAGGTTTTAGCCATTCCGATACTGCATTTTTGCACTTAAATCTAGTCATAGGATATATATCGATTTTCCTGTTAATTTTATTATATAGATGGCAAGACAATTTATCATATTGAGAATTACAAAAAGCAGTTTTGATACCATCAGCACAGGCAACAATATATTTTCTTCTTTTATTTCTTAGATTAGGGTCACACCCAAGAGATTTGTGCTTTTTAACAATCACAAGAACAATATACAATTTTCTAAGAGATAGCAAGTTACAAAGTGTATAAAGAGTTTGGGTATGTACTGGCCTTAATCTGGGAATGACCTTATAGACAAATATTTAATTAATTACACATTCCTTTGTAACAAAAATTATGCATATTTATGTCTGTAGTAGAAACAATTATAGGTATGTACACTTACGTGTGATTTGTGTATGGTGAAGGCGTGAATTTGGTCGCTTAATTGTTGGTATTTGCATGAAATTGATGAAGAATTTGTAAATTGGCTGTCTCATAACTCATAATTAATCTGAGAATGACCTTCAATATTTAATAATAATTTTTAACTCATACGAATGTAGAAATGATGAAATTTGTTTATACTCGTAGTTGGATTATTGATATTTATTAGCGCAACATTGTTTCACTCTTGCAGAGAGGTTAAAAAATGATCATTTTCATCAAAGTAAAAATTAAAATAACAGTAGAAACATAAGATGGGCTTTTGATTTTTCCGGGTTCCTGATTACTTGGTATACTTGCTACAAGTCAAAGTTAATTTTAACAATTTAATATATCTTTAGAATATAAATAAATAATAATACGGGAAATAAAATATACACCTGCATAAAATAGAGGAATCTAGGAGTAAAAATATGATATATACATAATGCAATGAAGAAATAAGTTCATAAATAAAAACGGAAAATACATACAAAAAAAAACGTGTACGTCTGTCTGTCCGTCTGCCAAGATCCTTTTTCGCGGGCCGTTTGACCAATGGACGTGCAGGACGAGTCGTTTTATCAAGGCGGTTATCACATGTTAAAGCTTACCTGCGTTTCCATTGGTCAAACTTTTCTTCTAGAGGCAATACTTATCTATTATTTTCGTCCATGTTAGCTATGCAGATCAAAAGACTTGTGGTCGCCGTTATTCTACTTAAATAGAAATTATTTGCATAATTCAGTCTACTTAAGCCGAAAAATATTCACAACATTAATGCAGTTTATCTGAATTACGAAGTTCTCATTTTATATAGCAGTTTCACACTTTGCCATTAGTTCTTATGACATCATTACCTCCTTCAAGATAACCCGATGAGGTAACAATGATACCACATCTGATACTTGTATGACTTCCATCCATAAACTAGGTGAGAGTTCAGGCTAGCTAATCTTAGATTACCATTTGAACCTTGCTGCTGTGGATTAAAGCTCAATTTGGATTGGTGGATCTGGAATGTGAAGTCCGCAGAAATGTTCCGTTTGCATTCTACTTGAATCTTATAATTGTTACAAGTTCTGTACACATATATACTCTAACCTGTACAAATATTTTTGTACGATGCTGGAAGATAAACTATACTTAGTAAATTAGTAAGTTGTAAGATAGGAAAGCATGCCGAGTAATTTTTGGATGCTTTTGACTTGGCCCTTCCCCAGTATATTCCAAATTGGTCTGTATTTTTCCTTCTAGGGCGGCAAGGACGATTATTATCGCAACAACTTTACACGCATTATTTTTCATACGATTTTCTTATTTTGTTAATCGCCTGATAAATGCCGTGAGATTATTATTCTCCTAAGTGAAACTCGTTATATAAGACATGTAAAGGGTTTTATCCAAAAAACTTGATACGTTTCTGTGTAAAGGGCTTCTAAAAATTAGCCTTTTGCATTTCTAAAATTCACGCATGCCTGTGTCAGAATAGCCATCCAGCCCCTGAATTATGTATCGCTGAGTCGGTTGTCAACTGATTGCCAAATGTCAAAAACATAGATATACTATCGAATTCCGATTATCTACTCACAGTACGTGAACAGTTCAATATGCACTGAAGGCAATTTTAAAAGTTCAGTTTTTATCTGATTTTAGTGTTTAGCAACCAGATGGCAACTGACACTAAGTTACATAATAGGCCCGCTGCAGATCTACCGTGGTAGACCATATCAAGGTTTGACAGCTCGATATACACTGTCTGTCCCTCTTTAGGTAGATCAACAGAGTGAGACTCGGGACTGTATCAAGCGCTATCGAGCTCGATATGGTCCTTCATGCTAGAGGTGCTAGTCGAGCTCTATCTTCTATATTTCTTTTATTACTCTTCTTGTCCCCAAAATATAAATACATCGTCACGACATAAATCCATGAGGGGTGTCAGATCAGAGGTGTTTCCGAGTGTGGACTGTGAAATACAAGTCACAGTTCACACTCGTTCACCCACTTTTCACCGACGATTGTTACAACCCAGAGCCCATGCCTATCACCTACTTAAAACACAAATAAGGACCTAAAAAATTCCAATGAGATGTGCATCCGCGACTTCCACTGAACCGCACTCATCTATCTTGTATAAAAAGAAAGATCTCTTTCAAGATAACCGATCCTACAAGTGCTTGTAAGTTAACGCATTTTCCTTTAATCTCTTTGTGCCTTACCGCAGTTAGATCAGATTAGATCACTGCACTTTCCCGAGTGCATCGGATAGCGTGCGCGCGCGCCGCTCGATCATCGACCGGGGTCGGCGCGAGGGATGAGAGAGGCGCGGGACTGTGCTACATAATATTAGGTACTAGATGTAAATATACATATACAAAACATACTATATATCATACTGGACAACTTTCTCAAATAAACAATCCACGTAAATGAAAAAAAAAATGTTCTCTCCATACTTTTAAAAATCTATTGTACTTACATTTTGTATGGCCAAGTGAAATTTAATTTATAATTTTAAATCAAAGTTGTTCAATGTGATCATTAGAGTAATGGGGTTTTATTTAAAGACTAACTTTTCCCCGCGGTCCGCTCGCGTTTATTCATTCTTTGCTCCGTTTTCGGCTTCGGTGTTACTTTATGAACATCCCTCATAGTTTATGGGTTGACCAGGGTCACTACAATGATAGTTAAAAAACCGCATAAAAATTCATATAAATATACTATTTACACCTGAATAATTAAATACAAAGATAAATACAAATTTACAATTTGGTTTAATATCAAATAAAATAGAATTAAAAACATGAATTAGGAAATTACTACATTTGATTCAAATATATGTTTTGCTATGTAATAAAACGACAACAAATCACACAAATATTATAAATGCGAAAGTTTGTCTCTGTGTGTGTGTGTGTATGTTTGTTACTCTTTCACGCTGAAACGGCTAAACGGATTTGGATGAAATTTAGAATGGATATAGCTTATACCCCCACTTAAGACAGAGGCTACTGTTTATCCCGGAAAAAGGCATGTCGTTAAACCGAATAACACGCGGGCAAAAGCTAGTAGAAAAATATAATTTAAAAAATTCAAATCCTGTCAGGGGATTAAAGTATTAAGCAACAGTAAATACGTATAAGTGTATTTTAATCTGTTATGGTCATAATCTTAAATAACACATACGAAAGTACTCTATGGGATCAAATATATCTATGCATTTGCACATTTTGAGAGTGTCTTGATTCAGAAAAGGTTCAGTGATGTAAAGCATAAACAACATACGTTTAAAATACAAGATATTCGCTATTAATGTAGCCTCTGGCCCTACTACAGCTATCATTACTCACATCGAAATAATATCTTTATGTAGGTATACGTATAGCTTACAACTTTTTTTAAAATTTTGTAATGACTCTGTCAATCATAATTTTGGCCAAAGAATAAACTGCATCTAGCGTGACAACACTGCACCGCCAGCCTTTTGGGAACCCTTCCCAGCGACGATGGCGGCGATTTAGCCAGCATTTTCTCTTTATTAAAAATAGTTTAGTTTTGATATAATTTATGTAAGTTTTCCGGTTAGTTATTTTGTGTTAGAAGTTAAAATGTAGATACGTGGTTATGTTTAATCAATTAAATAAACAATTATAATTACCAATGGGTTACCATTTATTATGTAAGTGTCCTGTACCTACTACATAAATTGCATAAATAAAGGTATTTCTCTTTCTATGTATGTAATTGGAGATGTATGTGGAGAGTTATTGTATCCACCATACTTTGAACTCATATTTAACCCCGCTCTCGTCTCCCGCTTGCACCACGTCCTCACTTTCACTGTCCGCTGCCGGGATGCGCCCGCGCAGCGCGCCGCGCGTCTCGTGCTCGGCGCTTCGAACTGAGAATCGATTCAATATTCACAAAGAGTCTAATTTACGCATGTGCTTTGACGCAGTTAGTGCGTTTTTACCTTGTACTTTTTTAGAGTTCCGCGCCCAAAGGGCAGAACGTAGTACTAATAATGTCACTCTGCTGTCTGTCCGTCTGTCCTTCTGTCCGTCCATATGTCACGAATCTCTAGCTCGCAGACGGAATGAGTTACAAATCTGAAATTTGGATATGTTGTGTAAAATGTTGACCCAAAACCGAATATTTAAGTAAAAATTTAATTAAATTGGTTTTCCCCAGACATTAAAAAGTAGACGATTTTTTTTTTCTCTTACCCTGTGTGTTGTTATTTTTTTGAACTCATTGTAGAGTACAAATACTTCTTTTTATCTTTAAAAATAAACAAAGACAATTTTAGACCATTTTTGTTAGGAGGTCTATCTCAAAAACTAAACTAGTTAGGATTTTGGATTTTTTTAAATATTATGTGTCATATACTCTATTTAAACAACAAATACTGAAAACGCCTATTTTTATATAAGTTTAGAGTTACGAGTACGTACTGAATACTCGACCAATTTAATTTTGCATTTTTTTCCATACATTTATAGGTACTGTTAAGTTTGTAATTTTTATTAAAATTATTGGAACTCGCTGAAAGACCGGACGAGTTTGTACGCTTACAATTCCTTATGATTTTACTCGGTAAGTGGTCAGCACCAAGGTTCAATGACCCTTACTTTTACAGTGAAATACGCGAAATAAAATTTAGACTTCCTATACTAATTGAGTCGAGGCTGGGGGGCGTCCATAAATTACGTGACACATATTTGGCTGAATTTTGACCCCCCCCCCGCTAGTGACATCTTGGTGACATTCTTCTTAACCCTACCCCAATTTCACGTAACATTTAGCATGAGTGAAAGAATAATAAATTTATCATCGAATTATTTATTATATTAATGTCGGAGGAAACAAATCTTAGAATTTAAATTTAGAAAGATTTACAATTCATCCATCCATGGACTACTAAGAAACTCTTGCAAAGACACTTGTTTTTATTAAATAGCAAATTGTCTCGTGACATTTGTTCAGACTCCCCCTACTTTCTTCGTGACACAAAGTGACACTGGACGGCCACCCTAATTAGCCCTTGTGCTTGAAAAACTGTAGAGGCACAAAAAATATTTTTCGCATTTCGCAAACATGGTAGCCGAACCCTGGCCCTGACTGAATTTGGCTATATAAACGAAAGTCACCTTATATAAGGAAGCTAGGTATTAACCATTTAAGTTAAACAATGACAATTTGTCTATGAAACCATGAATATCTGGTAAATTTTAACCCACACAAAGACGCGCCACAAAAAACGTTCCACAAATTAAAACATTATGGTTCATATTCCTACAGGAATAAAGACTTGGCCGTGGCTCGTGCTCTAGTGTGAAATTTGCACATAGAAACGAGACCGTGTAATTACATGTTTCTCGGTTTTACACATTAAAGTAGAGCTCACTGCTTGTTAGATACGCGCATTTAACTCTAACGGTTAACTTCAACGAAATGACGAACTGTAGGAAATACTTCGTCACGACATGAATCCCCGAGGGAGTGTCAGAGGTGTTTGTACTGTGAAATTCAAGATACACTCCACACTCGTACACCCACTGTTTACCGACGATTATTACGTCCCAGCGTGATAGGTGGTGTGGTGAGCTCTATCGCCGTACTTCGGGCACAAATTGAACCCACAGCTTAAAAGAGGATAGACCCGCAAAACAGTAGGTATTATATTCCTCCTGGCTTCAAGAATCTGGCAACATTACATATTTAAAAAAAATGTACATCTACCGAGAATATAATGCACACTATTATCGTAATATAATTATCTGAAGTCATTTCAATATTGAGAAAAAAATAACAAAAATGGCTCTAAAAAGTCTTCATATGGAGGTTTAAGAAAGGTAGCTCAGGCGGTAAAGCGCTGGCCTCTCAATCTTGAGACCCATGTTCGATCCCGGTCGGGCATGTACCAATGAGTTTTTCGGAATTTATGTGCATAGTATTTGTGTTCTTACCTAATACTTACCACTTACTGAACGGTGAAGGAAAACATCGTGAGGAAACCTGCATGCCCTTAAAAGCGTGTAATTGTGCCCGAAGAACGGTGATAGGGTTCACCGCCCATCATGATGGGACGTAATAATCGTCAGTGAAACGCGGGTGTACCGGGTGTGGACTGTGACTTACATTTCACAGTTCACACTCGGGAACACTGACACCTCCTTGGGGATTCATGTCGTGACGATGTAAGTTAAGATAAGATAAGATAAGCATTTATTAATCACCACAACACAAAACACATGACATGACAAAATAAAATTATTTAACTCTAACAATTTTTAACAATGAGACGCAGTACATTAAAACTTAATTACTGACACACACACAGCCATGTAATTAAATGCAGAAAAGGGCTCTAACTCAGCATGTGCTGCAATGTACACAATACAAACTGCAGCGCCATGTATGTTTTATAGATAATTTCGTCGTAGGGCTTAAGGTTATTTTTATATATTATTTGTGGATAACTTTATTAAACTATGAAATGAACAAATATTTCATGCAGCCTTAAGTTATTTTTACATTAAATAAAACTGTATTTTTACCTGCGAAGCACGCACTCCGAACACAAATGTGTCCCTAAGGGATTTGATCCCGTGACCTCTGCATTAGTAGTCCAGTACTGTAACCCCTGGACCATAGAGGCGGTTGGTAGGAAAGTCAAAGTTAATGTTGCGTTGGTTGTTCAAGCTAATGGCATCGGGTATTAACTGACTTAAAAGATGTGGTTTGAAAGTTACTTAATGTTGCTTAAAGTTGGAATACAGCAGAGTAGTTAATAAGTTTTATTGTTGTGGTGAACGACCGATTAATTGTGGTATATCCATCCCCAATTGCCGGGCCTTATAGAAACAGAATGGTGACGGGCAGCGGCGTCACTGGTGCGAGAGTTTCAGCACCGCACTCACCAACCTGCCAAACCAGCGTGTGCGAGTATGGGCATTTCTTCCAAGACGACCGCCAAAAGTGGCGAAATCTTGGAAAGATGTCCAGCAGTGGACGATACAGGCTGATGGAGGGATGGATGGATGCATTGTTTTAGTAGACCAGAAAGCGGAAATAAAGCTATCATAACAACACTGGAATCCGTTTTACAATATTTATTTATCCTTTACTCAACTGGTTTTGATTTTACACCATTATCTAGGGTTAGGGTTCAACTGTGAATTAAACAATTACCTGCAATAGTGCTTGTAACAATTTTTTTTATATATTTGAAAATCACTTTCTAACAAACAAAAAAAATTCAAATCGTTTAAGATATGCCAGAGTTATGGAGTAACATACCCAAAATAAGTTTAAAAAACAGTAGAATTGAGAACTTTCTCCTTTTTTGAAGTCGGTTAAAAAAACGGATCAGCGTAAAAATTCTAGGATGATTGCAAAGGTCCGAAAAATTGAAAACTGTGTAACCACTCTAGAACAATTTTGGTTGCTTTTCGAAATCCGTTTGACAAAGTCAATCTAAGACGATAACTAGTAGAAAGTTTACGGATTGAAGAATCACAAACAAGTCCAAAAACGAGATTGTTGGTACAGTAAAGTTCCTCGAAACTTCTCAAATCGTGCTCAGGAAGGAGCGGTCTAGAAAGTTATTACCTTACTTGTACTTCCCACAGTCAAATATTCAGTAGCATGATTTCTCCGAGCTATCTTGTAAACCCTTAGTGCAGCTCCTTTCTGCCAAGATCGAAGCATGATAGTACTGCGCCGAACGTACTACGATTAGACACCTCGCTCTGTACTCTCGTGGTCGTTTTATCGTGGTCAGTTTTTTTGCCTCCTGCGCGGCCATACTAAAAATGTATGGCGGATTTGTGGTGCATTTTGAATAAATCGTATTTAAATTGCCAGGCAATATTTATAAAATGTAAGTTGGACAAATTGTAGTTTATACTTTGATGATTGTTTGAAATTAAGTTTGATATAAAATTAAGATACAGTTAAGTTGTTAAAATGACCTAAACGCCAATACGCCTTTGTTAGATTTTGGGCTTAGTTTAAATAGTGGTGCTTTGTAAACAATACATTATTTTTAATTTTTGCTTCGGATAAAGTGTACATATATATATTTTCTGGGATACTAAATATGATTTTTTTATATTTATTAACGAAATATTATTTATTAAATCAAATTAGCCGTGACTGCCAATTTAGGTTCTTTTTGTCGGAGCACCCTTAAGACTGAGCCCTCTTTTTCGTTGAATTGTTTAGCCGGTTGGCATTAATACAGAAAACGGGAAAAATTTGATGTGTTAGTTTTTACTCAACTATCATTACTATTTGTGCTTAAAGTATGTGATAGAACCTCTATAACTCGTTGGATAGAACTCATGTTAAGACATAATAATCGTGTGTGAAATGTGGGTGTTTGAGTGTGTTCTATGAATGACTTGCATTTCACAGGAATGCCTATGACATCCCTTCGAGGGTTCATGAGTCATATTTAATTTGATTTTTTTGTATCTTTGAGTTCTTTTATATACAGTTTTAAGAGAGAGGAAAAAAAAGTCAAGTATTTTTCGTTTATTCAAAAGTTTGTATAACTTAATTCTAAAATAATTGGTTCAAACGACGTCGTGATTACTCATGACTCGTGATTGAACATCATCTCTCATTTTCAATAGTGGTATGTCAACATTTCTAGACGTATGCGTAAACATGGTCAGCTTCTATTACTATACCAAGAAGGATGTAATTTTCTCCACCTTTCTTCTATACCGTTTCAGTATAAAAACTAAATGATATATAAGGGCCTACATAAGTGAAAATAATTCTAGGGTAGATCATGTATCATTAACTGATCAAATTCCAGGGGAAGAAAAAATTTTTTGCTATATTATATTTTTCTCTCCTCCCAGTAGAAAGTGGTTTAATGAACTGACTAAATTTCTATGAAAAGTAAAAAAAGGTACGCGCAAAAATTTTTTTTTCAGTGAAGTATATTCTATTAGGGATACTCTATCATCTGTTGAATTTTTTTCACTTTGAATTGTAGGACCTTATAAACCAGACAAGCGGGCAAACGGCAAGGTAAAGGTAAAAGCGGTGTTGACCCTAAGGTCAGACTTTCTTATCGAAAACAGCATTAGTGCATAACTAGAATCCTATAGGTGTTTAGTTATAGTTATAGGGGCATTGGTGAAGGTAGGCGCATTATTTAGAGATTGCTTGTAATAGTCGGAAAATAATCCAGCAGTAGTAGACGGAAGGGCAAAGTAGGCAAGACGGAAAGGTGAAGCGGGCGTTGGAAAATCGCGCCTGGTTATGCTGTGAAAGTGCAAAACTTATCTAGAGTGATGCGCAAGAGAACAAAATAGAATTAAAACTGGGTTTTACGATTAAAGCCTTTTTCCTTAACAGCGTATTATTCTTATTAGTATGAACAACTTTTTTCTATAGAAGCAACAATCAAATCGCGAAAAAGAATTATAGCTGTACCAAAATTTATGAAGCAGCTGTTTATTTACGTATAATAGGCTTACGCTAGACTTATTACGCCTAATGAAGAGCGTCAATACTAGATACCCTGGATGAAAGGCAATCATCCTAAATTTGACGTAAGCTAAAATCTGTATTAAATATTATTTTACACAATATAGAAAAAGAAACTAAGAAACTGAAAGGAAATGTGGAAATATCAGTTGTTGATAAAAAGTTACAATCTGACTGATAATAAGATGGATAGATATATCTTCTTTATTCACTCAGCACAATCAACAGAATAATACAAAAAACATTTTACATAAAAGACTTGAAGTGCTGGATAAAAAGGCCCTGATTCAGCATGTGTTGCAGCCAGTAGACTACAACGCTGTTATTATGCCAGAACCATTGGTTTGTCGCGCATACTTCTGATACTAAAAGTAAATACTTACATAAATACAACTAGTATACATACTGAATAAATTATACACAAATTCTTGTACTTTTATTCCACATATATTTATTTTTATTCTAACTTAGGCTACCGGTTTCGTATTACACATCATCGGGCCAACAAATTATTAATTTATTATCTATTTAAGACGACAGAAAGAAAACAAAAGAAAACATTTTAGCAAGCAAATATAAAATAAACAGATGTAATACGAAACCGGTAGCCTAAGTTAGAATAAAAATAAATATATGTGGAATAAAAGTACAAGAATTTGTGTATAATTTATTCAAGATGATATTCCACCAAGAACCATCAATCGAATCCACTCAGTATACATACTATTGTACATTTTTATTATTTATTAATAAGAGCAAACAAAATGCGCTGTATTTCGACCCCTCAGTGGGGTCGTCATCAGGCGAATGGAAAATAAAAATAACGTAAAAACCACTGACATCTATTGACGGAAATAATTAGAAACATTTTTTCGAAAGAAGTTGATAGCTGTCGTAGTTTCTCAAAGTGCTCTGATTGTGAAATTGAATATATAATATATATAATAACCAACTGTAAATTAAGATTTCATGTAGTTTTATAGGAATTGTGTTTTTCTAGGTAGTCAATTAGTCAGGTCAAGTTATGTCGCTCTGTTAGTGTTGTTTATTCAGTCCATGTCCATAATGAGCCTCAAGTGACCAACTGGTATGAGTATGAGTTTGGCTGCATAAATAAAAGTCACCTTATATATGTGACTCACAAACTATGACACTAAATCAATTCAATTAATTCATTAATTAAATAAAGACGGAGGCAAATTTCATTGTCAGTATAACTACTTATATGTATATTTATGTAACGAGACTTTCGTCTACATAGCCAAATTCATACTGGAGACTCAGTAAGTGGTTAGGTTCAATTACCTTTTCTGTAAATACGCAAAATGAAATTTTGATTTCCTGTACTTATCGAGTCAAGGTTATTCCTAAACAAGTATGCAGGCACAAAACTGTTTTTTGTATTTTGCAAACAGGGTTATTGAATCTTGGTCCTGAAAACTTACTGAGTCTCCCGTGTGAGTTTGGTTGCATAAACGAAACTCATCTTGTACATCGCAACGAGCTAAAATCAGTTTTGGGAGGATAAATTTGATAACATTTGATAACTTGAAAAAAAACAGTATGCTTCAAAAGAGAATGAATAAGTGTTAATTTTGTTACTGATACACCTTTTAGATTGTATTGTATCTTAATGTAATTTTAAACAAATATTTTCAATGCCATCGAATCTGAGTCTCAGAAACATATAATAGAGGTGTTGCAATATTCTAATATCCGTTTTGCTAAAAACAATCCTTCTCTACGACTTCCGAAACGTGTTAGAAAATAAGAAACAATAAAATTGGAAAATTGACTTCTAAAGCTTTAGTTGTAAGGCTCTTTTTAGTTAAGGTGTTTCTAAGACAATAGGTAAGTCAAGGTTGAAAAGAACCATGCACGAATAAATTCCATCATCAAAATTTGAATATTCGTAGTCAATTTAGGCTTCACGATCAATTGTAGCCTTTATTCTTAAGAATAGAAGTCTCAAAATAAAATTGTAGGTAGATCAGAAGTGTTGTCGCCATGGTGCTAAATATTACAAACAAGAAGATAATGAAAGAGAATACCATAATGCAATTCATGCATTTTGAAATGCAGACAATCGTTAGATAAAGGTCATATGACTAAAATTCGGTGACTACGATGAATAAACACATATTAATCACTATTTGTTTGCGAAAGCCCACCCTCATTGTACTTTTGTTATGAAAGAATATGTAGTTTAAGAATATCTTGGAGAAAAACACAGCGCATTTGTTGAGCTTTTAAGTCAAGAAACCATAACTGGTAAAATTTTATATATTTTCATAAATTATAAATTGTTTTACCTCTTATATTTTTTTACTTTAATAGCAAGTATTCAAAAATCCAAAAGTCGTATGAAAGATATCGCTTTTTAGTGATAAAACTGCCAATTGTAACCCGGAGCCTTATTGTCTAACTTCAACATCATTCAATCATCCTCACTTCATTCTTCATGTATCGTGATTAGCTAAAAATGATGTGTGATGTTATTTCTACCCACAACACATTTAAAAACAATAGCAATAAAGTTAAAATACTTTTAAACGGCCGCTTTATTTTGATTTTAGTGTGCAATAAACAATATTGCATTTTGTATTATACATGTCAAAAATAATCCAAGCTTACAATGTTTTAATTAAATTTAGTAATACATATTACTTTTTATACTATGTTTATATTTTAATTAATTATTTTTATTTATTCGGTTTCAACTGAATCATATTTTCCGTAAGTTTCTTTCAATAAGTTATTATATCATATCATATCATATCATATCATATCATATCATATCATATCATATCATATCATATCATATCATATCATATTACATATATTAATGTCTTGGGTGGCATATTTTGAAAATATAATGCCATCAAAAACAAAACTTGTAAAAAAAACAAGTCTCGCAACTTAGTTCTTCTACCGTAAAAAGTTGTGAGATCCATGTAAATCCAAGTCGGTTAATTTATTCAGTCCCTACTTAAGGGACCTTCTGTCTTAAATTATTACATAATTAGCTAACCTAACAACATCTTATAGTGACCATATCAATATTGAAAATCTTTTATGTTTTAAATGAGTGGGTCGAAATATATTACGAAAATATTATTTCTTTTTTTGCCTTTATATAAAAGAATACATACATATATACATTAATAAAAAGCAATGAAAAAACTTTTATAAAGCTAAAATATTTATTATTATTTTACTCCAATAAATATTCTTAGACTTAATACAACACAATACCTACACAAAGCATGATTTTTTTTGTGACTAGCTGTCTACCTCTTAAAGGGCTGTTTCTAGAGGACATTATAGATAACTTTATTTTCGTAAAGAGAAAAGAAACAAACAATACGCAGAACAGATACGCAAACTTTCTCATTTATTTATGGAATTAGTTATCTACTCGTATGGTTTAGGATTAAACCGATACATCGTTAACTTATTTAATTTTTTTCAAACAGTTAAATAGCCTATATTTAATAAACGCTTCACATTCATAACTCACCATGCCCATTAAAAACTGTTCTGTATCAAGGATGCCCTTTGATATCCCACACAGACAACACCTAGTCAAACTTACAATTCAACATTTCAACAGGCAGACAACTGCCCGGCAAGGAATCGAACCTCTTACACACTAGAAGTGTGTAACGCGGGATAAATAATAGGTAGTACCCATTCTGTGCTGTGATAAGTTATAATTTAGAAATATAGCTAGCTGAGTTGTTGACTTTAAAACTTAACCGAGTTGAGTGTTGAGATCGGGAATATTTTAGAATGCCAAACTTTGTATAAGCTTTCTTTAATCTATAAACGATGTCAACTCTATGGAGCGCTGCCTCAAGTTATATTTTCAAAATAAGCTGCCCGGTGACAGCGGTGATCTGTATAAAGTCTTCTATTTAATCTAAATACAGATATTCTTATTCGGTTAAGTTTGTATTTATTAATTTTTAGACCTTCAGTTCGTTTAAGTTTTTACTATTTTACATAATATTTCATATAACAATAGCACAAATCAGATCATAAGCTACCGTTTTAATTCGAAGATACGCCCAGAACTATTGTGAGCAAGGATAGCCTACTCGAATAGATCTGAGCCCCTGCGCTTGCGCAACTCCAGCGTGAATTAGCGGGAGTATGAGGAACAATGAGCTGATGATGCGATAGAGTCGAGTTACTGTGGTACTCCCGGCGTGAGGCTCCGTGGTGGAAGACCTTGGTAAAGGTTGTTATCTGTCTGTGGATTTGTGGGAAACGAGGAGAAAGTAATTGGAATTTTACAAACAAGAATTGTGCAAGTCTTGTAGATTTATTTATTGAAAATACGTATAGAACATTACTTGTGATTAAACAAGCAATAATAGGGAAGGTTCTGAATATAGCGTTCTTATACCAAGGGCAGATCCAGTCTTAGAGCCAAGGGAGAGTCAAAGACTCCAAAATTATTCTTTTTTAAAATTAAAGAATGTAACTATTTTAATGTAAATATTTATATTAAATTTGTACAAGGGTTATATCGGCCAGTTATATTTTTGTTTTTCTTATTGTCTCCTCGTGAATTTATTCCTCCACGTCAATTAGAAATGTTTATATGAATGTGGAGGTGTGCGGTCTTCTGCCATTGACGCTCGAAGCCAAGTTTTCAATCGACGGAAGGTGGAGAGGGACCCACACTGACTGGTAGTTTATCAAGAATATATAAAAACTTTGAAATACACTTCTGTAGCACATGCATATTAGGCGGGGTACAGTTGAAAATCAGTCCTTGGGGGTGTATCAATAAAAAAATGTTTACTTACGTTCCGGGGGGGGTTATGATAAGTCAATAGACCTCTACCTGGATCCATCCATGAGTTATACTCGGTGCATATGTATTTAAAAGCATAAGGAAATAGAAACATCACAGCTTCTAAAAGCAGAGTTAATAAAAATCGCAGGATACCGATAAAACGGTCATTAAAACCGCTCTTTCAAAAGAGTTTCGTTTGAAAAGAATCAATAACAATGTGCAAACAGAATTCGCAATACGCTGACTCCATTATTCATTGTTTACCACATCTGGCTGTCCGTCCGTCTGTCCTATCTATATAGAGATTTCAGCCCATTGTAGAGGCGTTGCTTGCGCTCATTTTCCGCTCCGTTTCTCCCTGACATCAAGCGGATAGGCTTATATTAAAACAATGTTTAATAAATAAGAGATTTTTAGCAATTTTGATGCTTTGATAGAGGTTTGAATGTTCGTCGAGTTTTTCTTAAAGGGTTTTGATGTAATCGCGTGATTATGGGGAAGCGAATTGTAAAAAAGACCATTGTACGTATACATTGTGACTTATTCTTCGTAAACCTTGAGTTTTGATGCCTACAGATATCATAATGTAAACGAAACCTGAATTACTAAAGAAAACTAAATATTACGCAATTATTTAGGGAAGGGTACAGACTGACTGCAGAGACAAAACAAACAGTACAAAATAACATATTACTTAAAAGACATAGTATGAAATAAAGGTGGGACTAATTGATTGTATCGCTTTTTGGTAAAATTTTGAAGTATTCTTAAGGAATGTCAAAATTCCTTTATAGAGAATACTTGCACAATAAAACACACCATAAAATTATTTACAAAACGAGATGACACGATAATTGTTATCCTTCAACACTATTCTATCACCTAAAATAATTATCTTGAAATAATAAACGTTTTTGCTGACACCTCCACTTCAAAGATGAACACAGATTGAGAAATATTTAATTATAGCTCACTTCTACAACAATTAAAACTCTGCCTCAGATTCTGAACTCTGTATTGTATTAAACCGAATGATTGTATTTATTCTTGTTACTTTGTGTAGTCCATTACAACAAACTGATAGGAAAGATGGTATTTTGGTGGGAAAGGACAAACGCATTGGCTAGGAATGGCTAGGATAGATAAATACAAGATTATATTAATCTTTACAGCCAAATTCACAATAAAGTAAATTGTTAATAATACTGTATGAGCTTGGGTTGGGGGCGGGGTTCGTGTTTATAAGGAACACGAAAATAATATTATAATTTACGAATTTCACAAAAAGGGTCATCATACCTTGATATTATTGTTCCATGATTGATTTGGGATTCAAAAGTACCTTTTGCATAATAGTACAAATGAATTGATTACTTGGGTACGTAAGCCTATCAAGTAATATTATAATAACATTTTTGCGTTATATGTGCTGCTTACTGATGTTTATAAAAGTTTATTGATCAATAATATTGCTTCTCCAAAATTTCATTTTATTTTTATTTATTTTTCAATCCGATATCATCTAAATATGAAATGATCGCTGATTTACTTGTCTGAACTGTTCTACTGAATCTATTTTTATTTTTATAAATGAAATCTTAAATTGTATCTGACAGATCTGTCACTATTTGGCATTGATGATGAAGTCGATGAACCCATGAATTATTGATCATCAAAACAAATGGCAAGCTTACATTTTTTTTAAGAATATCATTTTATTGAAATATTAATTTGGTTAAATGTTCATTTTCTCCACATTATAATTTCGCAGTACTGAAAAAGTTTTTACGTATTTTTGCAGATCCTACCTTTGGTAACTGTTATTTCATACATTCGCGTAAAGTTGACGTTAGCACCTCATTCCCAATCCAAACGTGGAACAATAATACTGATCATTTACCAAGCTTCCAATTTGAATTTGGCTGTAAATTTCACCTTTTATACACCATAAAGTATACATACATACACCTTATATCAAACAGGTTAGTTTTTTCAAGAAGGCGTAGATGGCCAAATCCAAAACTGTATGGAATAGCGAAAAATGCTCAAACGAGTCTTGGGGCCGATTTTGATGACCCAAAACTGCTATATTATAATTTTGAAAAAAAAAACCCTAGCCGGGATTCGAACCGGATAATAAAAAAAAACGCTCTGTATATTATTGCACCATCAAATTCTGCGAAGTAATGTCAACCGGCAAACTACATATAAGGGTTCCATTTTTATATTTTGAAGTACGGAACCCTATAACATATGGATAACCCAAGTTCATAAATACAGTATTATTAACAATACACTCTAACTCTAATCCACCGTATTATGTTTACGTGCTCAAGTATTTCTTTGTTATTCATTGTTTAGAAGATAATTATACGCATTGACAAATTTACTTTGAAACTTAATACTTTATTCTGAGAGAACAATTTCTGAAGATAATTAACAGCTTAACTGGTAAATGTTAACGACGACGTAAAGACATTACGCGCCAATTTCAACATTATACGTAGATACAACCTTTGTAGTAGTGCGTACTTCACTCTAAAGGTCGTATTATAAAGACATGTGAAAAAGACAACATAAAATATCGGTTTTTATTATAGATTATTTTGTTCCATAGTTTGTTAGAATTATTTTATTTCTTAATCTTCATTGAGCTTCATTTTAGCTAATGAGTAAATGATAATCCATGTTTTAGCAAGGCACGAAATATACGTTATATTGACTTAAAAGGATGGTTCCTCTCATTTTAACCCTTAATTACTCGCACGAAGAAAATCACACAACTGCTCGCGCGGGGTCTCTGGTGACCCCAAATTGTACAGATTATTTTTAAGATTTATTAAACAAATATGTATGTAAATAGAATAATTTTATTCTGGAACTGATTTATTTATACTATTAACATTTTAAGAAACAACATGAATTAATATCTGTTTAAAGAGAGAAAAAACGAACGTAAAACAAATAGCAGAAATTCATATTTTGTACACACGGTGAGATTAAAAGTCATAAATAATAATATTTAAGAAGCTCTCAGAATCACTGTCATCACATTCTTACAAATATGTCTTAGAGTAATCGTTGCATACACATTTTGTGCAATTTTTGCATTTTGTTGCCACTTTTCAGATGCAGATACGTCGTCATCATTATTAGACTCTTCACTGAATGTTCAGGAGCTTCGTTTATTTAGCTAGCACTATCGTGATCAGTTTGTTGCCACTTTTCAGATGCAGATACGTCGTCATCATTATTAGACTCTTCACTGAATGTTCAGGAGCTTCGTTTATTTAGCTAGCACTATCGTGATCAGTTTGTTGCCACTTTTCAGATGCAGATACGTCGTCATCATTATTAGACTCTTCACTGAATGTTCAGGAGCTTCGTTTATTTAGCTAGCACTATCGTGATCAGTTTGTTGCCACTTTTCAGATGCAGATACGTCGTCATCATTATTAGACTCTTCACTGAATGTTCAGGAGCTTCGTTTATTTAGCTAGCACTATCGTGATCAGTTTGTTGCCACTTTTCAGATGCAGATACGTCGTCATCATTATTAGACTCTTCACTGAATGTTCAGGAGCTTCGTTTATTTAGCTAGCACTATCGTGATCAGTTTGGATCATTTCATCCGCCTCAGACTCTGATTCTGAGCTCTCGACTTATTGTTCTTTATCAGAAACTTCTGCCAACCATTAAAAAATACGCTCTTCTATTCTATCCATGACGAATTCTAGAAAACAGATAAGTCTCATAAAAACACGCGATTTTTTATGAATTTGTCTTCGAAAACTGCAAGAAATGTGATTACAACTGTATTTTACAAACTGGACTATCAATTGATGTAATGATGTATATAAAAAAAAATAATAATATAAGGAACTCACCTGTTTCAAAAAAGTTACGTAATTACTCACATGGGGTCACGGCTCAAGAGAGCAGAGACGTGTCCTTTTACTCCCGTGATCTGATTGGCACAGCAATGCAAACTTTGAGGCGAGTTAGAAAGCTAGCAAGGGCGCGGGGAAATTCGGATAGCGGCAAGTACTTTTTTTTGACACGCAAAACTGCTTTGACCCCGTGCGAGTAATTAAGGGTTAAGCTTGTAATACTCCTAGCTTTGGAGCAAATTATACAAATACAAATGAACGTTTGCCAAATGTTAGTAGGTACAAAAAAAACTGTTTTATAAAATTTTTAATTAACATACACTTAAGTACCAATGAAATATTTTATTTGAACTTTGCACAAACTAACCTAATCCATATCACTGAACAGTATATGCGTTCTTCCATACCAGAATCCTCCATTTCGTGGAATGCAAAAAAGTGTTTTTCTTTAGAAAAACCTTAATATTTAGGATAAGAGAACAGCTAAGAGAAAACCAGGCGGCCCACCATTGCCTGGGACCGATCGATGGATGGCGGTTTATCCATCCCCAATTGCCGGGCCTTATATAAAAAAGACTAGTGACGGCAGCGGCGTCACTAATGCAAAGGTACTAGGCACCGCGCTCACCAACCCGCCTGCCCAGCATGGCTGATGGATGGATGGTTAGGATAGTTATGGAGATGAAATGAAAAACACCGGCCAGGAACGACTCAAGCTCGCTCAACTAGAGTTCCGTACCAAATACTACTGCAGTTACTGAAGAGAAGTCAATCAAACTATTTTACTAAATCAATTTTGTGACTATTGTTGTCACTTGGTGAAACTTTAAGTATATTCTAATTAAAATACACTTGTACTTCTCCACTGTTTTATTTAACCAACCGGTTTCACTATGATAGCATTTTCAAGCGGTTTACAATAATAATATTAAAATAATTATTGCTACTAATTATTGCATGTCTGTTTACACAATAACTTTTTTAAATCGAAAAATATTTTTTTATTTAATAGTGCACCTTTTTTCCGTTAGTCTATGACTTTAACTTCACCAACCACATTAGAATCAAAATTTTGGCTTTTTCTAGAGCTAGGTTTCTACCTAGGGGAACAGGGGAAATCTAAGACTAAAGAAAAAAAATCTTAAATCTTTAGAGGTAGCTATTTCAAATACCTCACACGATAAACTTTAAAACGTTATTTTCATTGGACCAAACTTGACTTCCGATTTTAAACTAAAATATAATTTTTTAATCTTTGACGATAATATAATGCCTAATTTCTAATTCCTACGTAATATAGTCTTCTAGAAAAGCCTCTGTGACAGTCAAGAGTGATTTTATTCGAGCTCTGATTTTCTTTTTAAGGTACATAACCCTAAAATTCTATGAATGCTAGTACCTATCTATTATTTTATGGCAGATTGTTTAAGTTTCCTATAAATATGAGCCAAACATTTAAAACTAACGCACACAATTAACAAGGCGAAATCAAGAAATTCTTGTAAACCTGCCAAGTCTACCTAGTAAACAACCTAGAGGTTCCGTTAATGTAACCAAATCAGATTTTATCGACTACACATGTAGTGTGTCATTTATCAAATCATTCCGTAAAACTTTGAGTTAAATACAGAATGAAAATGAAAAGCGGTTGTCGAAAATCGAAAATGAAAAGCAGTGGGATGAAAATGGGTCTTAACCCTTGTGCGACTGATGAGCTGTATGCCCCATTTTCCATTGTTTTACTGTTATTCCTTTATTCAGTCCTGTAAAGGTTAAATAAATTTGTTTCTTATCATGAACCCTGTCAATTGATGTCATTAAACTACTGATTATTTTGACATTTTACTGGTTCGATTCTTGGCTGACACTTTCAAAAATATTACCTAGGTATTTAAAAAACATAATGGATTTTTCATTCAGTAAAATCTGCTATCCTTCAACGGAACGCTTTTATTTTCCACGCTGTATCGCGGAAAAAGACAGTTTTCTGGCAAAATAACTACCTACTTACACAATTTTATTACATTCCTAATAGGACCTACAGTATAGGTGGAAGAAACCTATAAAAACCTTAACTATCATGACAGAGAGGTCATGTAACATCCTAGTTGTATCTACCCTACAATCTTCGATCTACATCGAACTACCCACATAATTGTTTCACGTAAAGCTCCTCAACGAGCTTCTGGCTTTCAATTAAATCATCAAAGTGGATGATAGCGAGCTTCCGTATTCACGTTCGTTGAAACTGAGCTTTAGTGCTGTCAAAACATCGAAATTGCTAGGTAAATAGCTTTTGTTACTTCCGCTTAAGACTATTTTTGCAATCAATAAATGTATGTTTCAAAACTAACAGATAATATTGATATTTTTCACATGGGAGATAGACCAAGAAAGAAGCTTGTGAGTTGATGAACAGATGTTAGAAAAGCCAAAGAGGTGTGTCTAAATCGTAGCACACGTAGCAGATAGAGGTGTCTTTACTTTAGTAGTGGGTGGACAACTTTATAGGTCCCTTGGACAATAAAATAATAATATAATTTTGCGTGCTTCTGTATGTATATCACAATGATATGCTCCTAGGCGAAAACTTGATTTGATTTATAGCATTTATTCGCATTAACAGCTCCTATAACTTTGTTCTTTCTACGAAAACCCTTGCACAGAAAAAAGGACGATAATTCCTTAATTCCATTCTTCTATCAACCTACAAACCAAGCAACAGTCCTAACATTTACAATCGTAAGCGTTGTCTCGCCGACTGAACCAGGATAGACCCCGATGACAATCGAGGTACATTCTATCATGTCGTGTCGATCTCCTCTAATCTGGTTTTCGAATCGACCCTCGTGACAGACGAAAGTACCACAATGCTTGGGAAAAAGCGACGAAACCCTTTAGTTTTGTAACCGATTACCTAGTAGATAGATGATGAAGCTACCAGGCTGCCAGAATCGACTAGGAAGTGCAGGTGCTTCCGATTTGCATGTCTTTGTGGATCGTTTTGAGCGAGCAAACTGTTGGGTAACGTTTCAAATTGGAAGCTGAGTTGTAAATCGCTCAGTTTTACATTTTAGAATAGTGGGTGGCATTTCTTTGCTTGTTTTCGATGCAAATAGGTAGATTATACTGTCGTAACCGGTAAAGGGCGATGTGAATAGACATTATTGCAGTGGTAAATGCAAAAAACACGGTTTGCGAAGCTACTTTTATATGTAATATTGCATAGGTTTTTATTGGAAATGTGTACATAAAACCTTACTTTAGAATGGCCGACATGGAGTAATATTACTTCATTGAATTCACAAACATCGACTTAAATAACACACTCCCAACCGAAGAATCGTGACCAGTAGGCAACGGTTAAAAATATCGTTAGAAAAGCGTTCAAAATGAGGCAAGTCATTCGCAATCACAAAACCAAACAGATCAAACGAACAGACAGACTGACAATTTGCCAATAACGTCTCATTTCATTGAAATGATCACATCTGCTGGTACGAACTTTGACCCGTGAGAAAGGCATCCCTCACGACTCATGACGAAACCTATTGGAGAAGATCTATGCAACGGATTAATCGAAGAAAGGATCTAGTTATAGTTTATTGTGACATCCTGTGAGACATCTACTAGACGCATAAACTTGCCTTCAGAATGTCAAGCGTGAGCTTTCAGTTTCTGTTTCAAAATGTTCGTGAATATCAATGAGGTATATGGGAGAATCTTCAATTTGTGGGTATCCAAATATAACACATATCGTCACGAAATGAATCCCCGAAGAGGTGTCAGAGGTGTTCCCAAGTGTCAACAGTGAAACGTAAGTCACAGAGCCCACTTGGTTGGTAAACCGCTCTTTTCAACGAAGAAAATTACGTCCCAAACGTGAGGTGTGGTGAACCCCGTTACCGTATGCCGGGCACAAATTAACCAACAGCTTACCGAGCCTTCCGAAGCACGCAAATCGAACATAAATTAATGTGCATCGCGGGTATTAAACCCACAACCTACTACTTAGGCATAGCTGACAAGGAACCCTTATAGTTTCGCTATGTCCGTCTGTCTGTCCGTCTGTCCGCGGCTTAGCGTAGAGACTATTAATACTAGAAAGCTATAATTTGGCATGAATATAAATATTAATCACGTTGACAGAATGGTAAAACAAAATCTCGAAAAAAAAATTTTTAAGGGTACCCCTCACACTCGTAAACTGGGGATGATTTCTTTTTTCTCGTCTATCCCATAGTGTGCGGTAATTCACAGAAGTAGTACCTATATATAATGAATTTAAAATGAAAACTATCACAGCTAAGTAGGCTTTACAGGTTTACGAGTACAGGTCACGCCAAACTTTTGGTCCCCATATAATGTATGGAACCAGAAGTTTGGCGCGGTCTGTATTAGTAGACCAACTTATATGTACCGGGCAACTATGGAACCCTACATTGCGCGTGGCCCGACACGCACTTGGCCGGTTTTATTTTTTATTATCAGCGTAGTGACCCTGGTCAACACATAAGCTATAAGGGGTGTTTATAAAATAACGCCCAAGTCGAAAACGGAGCAAAGATTGAATAAATGCGGGCGGAGCCAAGGGCAAAGGCGAGTAAACACTATAACCGATTTCATTCGACCTCCACCAAAGACAATAATGTTTTTTATTTTATTAGATGGGTTTAATAAATTAACATTGTACATTATATATTTTAAAACAGTTATATCTCACAATAGTTATGCAGTGACAACTAACTAACAAACTGAATGGTAAACCCAAGTTCAGAGGTGAGCTTAGAAAGCTGCATATGTCGCAAATATCGGTATTAATTAGCGACAATGCAACAGGAAGCGACGCCATCTTGGCACGACTACCGGAAGTGCGCGCGCCGAGTTTGCATACGCTTCGTTCTGGATACCTAGTTTCATTCTAAACTCTAAAGGATGTTCTGGAAATTATAGACCTTATTTTTTAATTAATAACTAAATAACATCTATTTATTTATTTCTATAAATTATGTGATGACGTCTGATCACACAAGTTAAACATAAAATGAAATCACGATCAATATCACGGATCGATAACACTTTTTGCTAATTTTGCTAAATTAAATGTTGACGTGCTATAGTAATTGACTCGGGGTGGGCTTGCGTTTGTAATAAAGGAACACGAAAAGAATAATTTATGAATTTCACAAAAAGAGTCCTCTAACCTTGATACTGAGCACTTACGGAGTTTTCAGTATGAATTTAGCTGCGTAAATAAATGTCACCTTATATTTCTAAACTTGGCGTTTCACCATGGCGTAGGACCTAAGCCTTAGGTTATAATATATTTTACTGTGCATATGTTAATGAAATAATGAACTTAGTTTTCAGAAGTAAGAACATTACGCATACAATTTTCTAACATCAATAAAATGTTCACATATTTTTCAGTATCATATTTTTGAGTCTAATTCCTTTTAAACTTAAAAACGACGTCTTGCGAGTAAAAGTATCTATAATGAACATTACAAAAATTATTTTAAAATATATAACTACTGTAAGTTAAATTCATAATTCAAAGATGCGGATAACACTTATACAGGTTGAAAACGAACCCTCTACCTTTATTGAACTATATAAATCAGAATCAATATAACACAAAACCGTTTTCTTTTTCTTTTTATTTTTTGTTTGCAAATTTTTGAAAAAATGGCGATCCTTCGCGACGTGACATGTGAATTACAATAGACAGTACATATTCCCGGCGGTAAATAATACACATAGAGCGTCGTCTTTGTTACCGGAGTATTAGTGCTTCTTTGGCGGTCGATATCTTTTTATTTCATTATGTATGAATCAAGTCATGACAAAAGTAACAAAGCATGTATATTTTATTTCGAACATAGAACAGTTTCCTTTGTCATAGCTAGAGGGCTCATTTTCAGCCGGTATACAATGTTTGCCGTGAAACGAGAAATGTTTCTATTTTTTAGTATTTCAAAGTCAGCGATTGTATTGTATAGTAGACGTAAATACTGCACCATTACATCTTCTAAGAGACGAACAAATACGACTACTTTATGATAAATATATTAGAGGGAAGAATTAAAGGAAAGAGGAAGACCCAGGATGAGTTATGTAAACCAAATAAGAGAATAGGTTCCGATTGCATTGATCGCTGTTACTCCATACGGAAAGACCCGCAGTGCGAGAGGGACGAATTCTGGAAAATTATCAAAATGACGAATTTTATCACGAATTTTAATACTTATTAAAAAAAACTAAAGTTTGTATCAAATATCTGTTCGTTCAAAGTTTAATAAAGTTTATACAGATTTTAATTCATAAATAATATAATATGATTTTGCTCAAGCAATGTTAAAACTCGACATGAACATTTTATTTGGAGTAATTTTGGCGTCATCTTAGATTTGTTATGATTCAATGTTGGGATGACGTGTAAAGATTCTGTTTCGATAAAAGTGTGCATTATATTCTTGACAAAATTCCAATTTTTTTTCAAATATCTAGTATTGCTAGATTCTTCAAACACGGAAGAATAAATTACGGTTTTTCGGGCTGGACTGAGAACTGTTGTTGAACTGAGAAGTTATCTTACCGAGAACTGAAGGAATTAGCTATGAATAAAACTCAATGGAGACAGCTATACGTCAATAGCGTTACAACAAAAACCTACTCCCTATATCCACAGTGAAGCACACAACAAACCCGGATGACGAATGTGTCGTGGGCTGAGATCGTGCGCGCGCGCCGTGTGAAACTGGCAGCTCTACCGGATTCTAAGCTTTATTATAACGGCTAAATTGAGCGAGCTTTTCTAACGGCAGGCAAGGTTTTGAAGAAAGCTTTCCTGGAAATTTGTTCTCATCTCTTAACTTAGTAATAAGAATAACGGTAGAATATACCTAAATGCTTTTAGACGTAAATAACTTATTATTGTAAGTTAGTGTACTGTAGTTCAAATGTTGCATTTACAATTGTATAAATTACGGCATAAAAAATAGGTGTTGTGACATTTTATTAAGGTTATTTACCGTTAATATTAACTTTCTTCGAGTTTAAATGTTAATTACGTATTACTTCTTTAATATTACTTACCCATAGGAATAATATTGATATACCTATTTCTATTTTTCCATTTCCGTGTGTGTTGTAATTAGCAGAGATTCTTTTATACCTGCACCTCTAGCATGAAGGACTATATCAACTTATAGCGCTTGATACAGTGCTCTGTCTCACTCTGTTGATCTACTTAAAGAGGTACAAACAATGGTATATCGAGCTGTCAAAGCTCGATATGGTCCACCATGCTAGTTGGTTTATTAATTTTAAATACATTTAATTTAAATGTTATGGGATCCAATTTTACAAACCAAGAGTCCAATTTTACAATCCAAGGGTAAATTTTTACAAACTGAGTGTCCAATTTTACAAACTGAGAGTGCAATTTTACAAACCAACCCTTATAATGAATTTTACCTGGTGGAGTACGTGCGCTTGTCTACTACCACGCCTGTCGAAAAGCGTCTGAGATCCAAAACGGTACTCGCCCAGAAAGTGTTAATTTGTCCAGATACTTCCGAAAAATCTTAGGAAGTCGGTAACTCACAATTGACTGATGGTAAGCAATTGCCCGTAACCACTCCCTGGACGTCATGCTGAAATACAAATAGTGGTTTGGCGCCTTGGTTTCATCATATGGTTGGCGGGCCAAGGCCGAAGCCAACCACCAGTCAAATTTAATGGGATGTACTGCTCCCCCCCAAACGTGCATATTCGTATAGCTACTCTCTATCCCTTAGTCTTTCTAAGGTTTCAGCATATATAGATAGAGATAATGAATGAACTTAGTGTGAAAAAAAGAAATTAATAGTGTGCAAGTGAACGGGAAAGTTTGACCGAGCCGCCTTAGAAGAACGTATGCTGACTAAATAGGCGACATACTGAAGAAGGGCAATGTCAAAAGTACCCGGAATAGAAGAGATTGCATGACTAGATTGGTGGATGTAGAAGCGAGATTAAAGAGTTGTGGATGGAAATCTCTTGTTTTTGCCTAATCTGGGAGACAGGTGATATGTATGTGTGTGTATGCTCTCTAAGTCTGTGTTGTTTGTTCCAGGTTGAGATGAAACGGAAGTGGTCCGAGAGTGGGACCACCATGACCAGAGCGAGTGGACTCCTTTACACACTACTTATACTATGTGAGTACATATTTCTTTGTGGAATCTAGAATTACCTAAGGAAATCATTCCTTTATAGAGATACAAACTAGCATTTAGCCCGCGGCCTTACCCACGCGAATGGAATAAATGATTATGTCCCTACGGAACTGCTGGTCCCCAGGGAACAAACCATAGCGGCTATGTATAGTAAAGCCCATGTCCAAGAGAAGAGTCTAACCATTACAACAGTGAAAGAATTTTCAAAATCGGTTCAATAGTTCTAAAGATTACCCGCGCGAATGTATTTAAAGGCTATGTCGCTAGAGAACTGCTGATCCTCAGGGATCAAACTAAACCCTGTCTAATTTAAGCGCCCAACCATTACAGTAAAAGATTTTTTAAATCGGTTCTATAAGTTCCAAAGACTACTCGCACGAATATAATTAACAAACAATAAAAAGAAAACATCAAAGTAAATATCCTAAAACATAAAGCAGTAAGTGGTAGAAAGCAGCCGTGGTGCATGATTTAGCAGAGAGTACGCGTGCGCGCAGGTTGTTGATGTAAAAGACATAAACGGGGGCTCGCGACTTTTTTCAGACCCGCTTTTTTAGTATATTTGATATGGAAGTTTTTAAAAATAGGGCTTTCCATAATTAAGTCTGAAATCTCTGAAACCAAAGAATAGTATTTTATGTCGTCAAAAACTAACTCACCTTCACTCAAGATAGAATAGAATATAGAATAACGAAATAATTAATTACACCTCCACAAAACTATTACAAAGATGGGCAATATTGAAATACAGACACTTTTCTTTAGCATGACTTGACCTTGTGTAAAAAAAATTACCATCTGGGAAAATTCAAGTCAACCGCTTTCTTATCCTGGCAATAAAGTTCAATAGATAGGAGTGTTTTTGCATGTGGTGATTTAGTTTGAACTATGTCAGTCGTACATGCACCAATCAGTTTTGAGTGTCCCTTCAGGGACACTTGACGTAAAGATATATCTCTGACTGATATTGAAACTACTCACAATTTAATAGTCAGATTTTGCCTGACTAGTTTCATTGTATTTGTACAGTTTCTTCGGAGGCAAACATGGTTACGAGACGGTTTCCCGTTCGATACTGTCAACCATGTTTGCCTCCGAAAAAACTGTACGAATACAGTGAAACTAGTCAAGGCGAAATCTGACTATAAAATCGTGAGTAGCCGTTTCAATATCAGTATGAGTCTAAACCACGAATCTTTTAGTAGTAAGATACAACTCTTCTTTCAAGTTTAACAATGTATGATTGTAAATGTCCACGATAGTACAACAATCGAGGTGCCAACATAAAATGACAAATTAACTCTCGGACACAAATCGACATCGCGCTTAGCACGTCCCGGGGTGAGCAGGGTCGAATGTCAATTGCTGTTTGTACGTCTGTCTGTCTTTATGTCTGTTCTTCAAGTACCCACTTGGCTTAATGATGACAGTGTAATTAGGTACTAGAAATAGTATAATTGTTTAGTAGACGTGTTAGTAACGTCATTGCAAATATAAATATTGATACTTAGTAATATTAATGCAATAAACGAATACCATGTCTGTATTTAAGGGGGTAACTTCTTACCTCGGTATAAAATGCACATCATTACATTGTTTTCCTTACCTTTAAACAAAAAGTATGCAATAAATGTGTTTTAAAGCAACTTGCGGAAATACATAGTTTATTATTAATAAAGTCTTCACAAAAAAATACGTACATTAATGTATTACGTTTTGTTTGCATTACATTAACAAACTTAAAAGCGTGTTTACAGTTGTAATGTAATGCACCTAAAATGTAACACATAATATTCAGTAATTTTCATGTGATCACCTAACTATTAACAAGCAGTTTGCGCGAATTGCTATAAAACGCATTTATTGCAAACTTTTTATTCAAAAGTAAGGAAAACAATATTATGATGTGCATTTTGCACCGAGATCCTCCGTTACCACCGTCAGACTACCAACTACCGTTGCGCCCTCTGTCAGTGTCATACATGCGTTAAAAGAGCCTTGTTTCAGTGTAAACATGACGTGAGAATCATTCTGTTTCATGGCGGTATTCCCGGGCTTGAAGAAGAAGTCACGTGACATAGGTGTGAGTAGTCACGTGAAAAGGGACCTCGAGAGAAAATAATTGATTTCGAATAAAACGAGTTTTAAGTTTGCAGTCGTGTATAAACAGACATGTACACCTAGGACATAAAATTAATCAATTTAAAAAGCTATTGCATTTACATAAACTGTTTCACCCAAAATAAGGCAAAAATTCCAAAGATCCCTTTTCGCGTGACCACTAAAATTTGCAGAAATTATTTTGAAAAATTGAACGTCAGATTGGGTGCAGTAGGTTGAAAGCTCGTTGAAAAAAGAAACAGTCAATCTCATCTTTCAATAACCGGAATTTAACCAAAATGGTTGATTTGCTTCCTTACCTTTTATGCTTTGTTTATTTCATGAATTTTCACTCGAATTTGAAGTGTACATTAAAGCGGGCTTTTTCTAACGAAACCGCCCAGTAAACGAAAATCACTTTTTACCCTACACTATTAGAGCCGATTTCGTTTAAAATAAGCTAGGGCGGTAAACACATTTATAAAATTTATTTATTTTGCAGGTTATTTTTACTTTTTATGGAAAACTAAGGCTTATTTAAGAAAAGTACTCGATAATTCATTTAATACAATAGTAAAGCTATGTGGTTTCCGAAAAAAAAAGCTAGTTGTTGCCCAATATTCTGAGATATCTGCGACGAAAGTTATTTTCAAGGAGTATTTGTATATAGTTTGCAATTTATTTTTACAGATACTAAATAATTTTTACTATTTATGTTCGAATAATTAGTGTTATCAGTAATGCTGAGCATTTTTTTAGCCTTTCAGTCTTTTCGGGAACCCTAAACTTTACGTCAAAAAAATTCAGTTTTAGGCTAATCACGGAAAACATGGCCTTCATATAAACGATTTCGTAGCACGATGCCTACTATCGTACTTAATTGACTTTTCAATATTTTCAAGTAATCGGTAGCACAATGCCAACATTTTGAAACCGCTAACTACCATAGACATAAACGAGAAGATTATTTATCGTGATGTTATGGTATATAAATAAATATTTATAAAAATATCTTTTAGTATCTAAGTATTTACTATTCATCAATAATAATAGTGTTTGTCAATCTGTCTCTCCGCAAAAACAGTTGGGATGATTAAACTTAAAATTTGCATAAAGCTGCAGATGTAGTAGGACCCAGAAAAATAATTCTATAACGACCCAGTTTTAAGCGCATCTCACCACACATCAGAAGCTCACTCATACATTTTTGAGCGATATACAATGGTGTCGATTCGGTGTAACACGACTTAACTTATTTGACAGGACTAACCTTATTTGAAGCTTCCTGTCCTTGTCTTTTCGATACAGAAAGAAAAAGACGGAAAGCTTAAATTAAGTCTAGTCCTGTCAAATTAGTTAAGTCGTGTTACACCTACACCGAATCGACACCACTACCAGTGTAAATAGACTGCTATCTTCAAATAAAACAACATTCTCTACCGACTATACCGAAATACTTTCCTAAAGAATCCCGCACAAATGAAAATGAAATTTCACTAGCCCATACAACATTTTCAGTAGATATACAATACAATATCTTTATATATCAAAAAAGCTTACACTATATTACATGCTCAATATCATTTTAAACTAAATATAAGTTAAATAACATGCATAGTGTTATGTATGATTTACTGTGGACCCAACACTAAGTCTAACTTGTCCGGTGGGATCCAGGTCTGATTACAAAAAAAGAATAAATTCGGAGCTTAGAAAAAAAAAGGAAATGTACATAAATTAAGCATGAATCGAAACGATAAAGTAAAAAAGACAATGAAAACTCATTGGTCAATCATAGAGTCCTTGCCAGCACTGAAGTCTGTTAGATTGAGGCATTTGGGTTCATATTCCAAAGCCATTAAAGACTTCGTCACAGGACTCAGTCCTGGCGTGAACTCTAGCCATCGACAGTTCTCAAGATGGCTACGTACGTTAAGTACGTTCAAAACCATTTATTGGGATTAATTTTTCAGAAAAACTTACTTTGCCCCCGGGAATTTAAAAAATCACGCAAATTTTTCCAAGATACAACTTTTTGCGCTTTTTGCGATTTCTCGAACATGCCGTTAAAACGAGAAAATTGCGGGCCGCCAACTGCCATAATCCTTTAAGTAAACTTTTTTTTTACTGTGACCTTAATGATACAATTATCATATTTACATTGAAATCAAAATAGATTATTCAAGTTAGTGTGCAGAGATGAATAATTTTTTAAACACATTTTTTCTCTTGTTTTTCTTTTGGGAATTTGATCAGTAAGATCTATAAAAGTGCGTGGTTTTATTAAAGTATATTTACACTTGGTATGTGCCATTGTACATATGAGCGTATTTTCAGCTGTGGATGGACAGACAGAAAAAAGAAGTAACATTTGCATAACATTTTAATGAAAGGCTTCGCTACTCAATTTAAATAGGTACGTAAATATATTATTAGAATATAGTCAAGCTACTCAGTTTCTAGTGCTATAAAAAAGAACCTATTTCTAACAATTTCTGAGGCAATATTTAACAACTAGAGGAAAGGTGACTACGATCCGACAACTCTTGCGCAAATATTTTTAGTCTTCAAACAAACTTCACGTTTTCTCTCAACCTTCTCAGTAAGAGATAGAGCCTATTTCTGCTTGTCAGTGTAGCACAGATATGTTTGTTTTGTTAGATCTAACGCCAGGCGGCGCAGACGCATGTAATTATTGTGATCTAGGATCAATCATCTCTGGAGTGAAGTTTTGTAAGTTTCCGCTCTTGCTGGACCTATTTTGAAATTTTAGCCACCTTTGCTATGTTTTATTTTGTGTGAACTAAGATTATCTAGGTATTCAGCTTATTCTGATTTGAGAGCTTCGACCTTTAGGACTAAATTTTTAGGTTCCCTAGTCAACAAGGAACCCTTATACTTTCGCTATATCCGTCTGTCTGTCTCTCTGTGGATTAGCTCTGTGATTCTTAGTACTAGAAAGCTGTAATTTGGCATGGGTGTATTGTATGTACATATTAATCACGCCGACACAGTGGTAAAATATTATGGAGTTGATTCTTGTGATTGTTGGCACTTGGTGGAACTTTTGATACATTTTTGATTAAAAAAACACTTGTACTTGTCCACTTATTTATATTATTTCCCTTACCGGTTTCGCTGTTATAGCATTATCAAAAGTTTTATATAGGGAGCTCCAAGTCCCATGGCACTTTTAAGTTATATTTTTTGTTGTAAGACTATTTGTTTCCTGAATAAAGAAAATTGAAAAATGAAAATTTTGGATATGTGTTAATAATCTGTTAAGTTTTGTGCAAACCATATCTACATGCACCTTCTATTTACAATTTGTGTCTAAGTAAACTCCTAAGAACTTAGTTGAATTGACTTCTTCTATTGGGGTTCCATTATAGCTAATATTCAACTGCATTGGTTTAGCCCTATCCGTATGAAATCGCATGAATTTAGTCTTGCTTACATTAACCTTTAGATTATTTTCGCCTAACCAATTTATGATTTTGTCCATTACTAAAATCAAAATAATTCAGTTGTTTTTCAAACTTCAATTTGTTATTCTTGTCAGATTTTTAGAATAAATAGGTAGGAATATAATTTCCAAAACCTATATTTTTCGTGTTTTTAAACCGACTTCATAAGTATTTTACTATTAACAGGAAGTGACGTCATCATATTAGGTTACATGAATTATTATTAATAATTATCATTAATTATTTGCCATACTTTAGGATGCGTTCAAGGAAAATAAATATGGCTATGGAAATGTGTGATGATGACGCCAATAAGGTCAAAAGAAAATATATATATTTTTTTCATTTCATAAGTTATATGTATACACTTAAAGAAGCTTTTCCTCGAAACAATAATTAAATCGAAAAAAAATACCGGTTGCTTGTAAACATAGGAGTACGAAAACCACGCGTTTAGTTTTTACGATACAGATAATATCAGTGATCCCGCGACCATGGCAGATGTAACTTTGCCGAACGTTCGGGAAAATATAAAAACCAAACGCAACATGGCGAGTCCCGTACTCATAATAATGTTTATAGTGACCGTGTAAACGTACCATCTTATCATTAAGTCATTAATCATTAAGTCCTACAGTTCAAAGTGAAAAAAAATTAAGATATGATAGGGTATCCCTAATAGACCACTTTTCACTTTTTTTTGCGCGAACTTTTTTTTCACCTTTCCATAGACATTTAGTCAGCTGATTGAATCACTTTGTACTGGGAAGTGAAAAAATTATTTTACCTTTTTTTTTGGTTGTGATCAGTTAACGATACACAATCTACCCTAAAATTATTTTCACTTATTATTGTAGGACCTTTATATTTTTTTTATAAATTATTCTACTAAAGTACATAATAGTTTGTAGGCAGGAAAAGCTCCTTTTTACTTTACAATATTTATGTGAACATTTCTAGGTTTGTTTAATTTTCAAGTTTTAGATTTTAACTAGAACAAAACACAATTAAACAGTTATTTCTCTATTTCCATGAAACAATCTTGACTTAACAGATACTATCTATATATAATTTTTGAAAACAGATTACGAAACGAGACCGGAATTAATGTAATTTTTTTGTGAACTTAAGTATAGGAATTCGTATTTATTTTATTAACATCTAAAATTCCTAAAGTTCCCGGACAGATTTCCGGATTTCCCCCTGGATTGGATTATTTAGTCAAGAAAAAAGTGCATGTTATGAAGATAATGATATAATGTATTTACAGGTCCATCCAAAAAGTCATCCAATGAGTCATCCTATATTCTAATTTAACAAATAATTTATCCCTCATCTTTCCTGCTTCTACCAAATTACAATAATGTCTACCACAAGACCACAAACTAAATATGCTTACCCAGTTCCTATATTACACATCAGCGTTTCTCAAACGAGGATTCGTTCACCTACATCTTATATTGAGTACCAAATGACTCTGGTTGATATAGTCAAATTTATACTGGAGATTCTGGTCTGGTCTGTGGTCTGGACCAGGATTCAATGATCCTTTTTGCAAAATACGAAAAATATTATTTGTACCCTCCAGTGGCGAAGGCTGAGCATTTTAAAAAGGGAAGTCGAACCAAAAAATCGCCTTTCTCTGAAAAGCAACCAACGAAAACATGAAAAATTTTGTACTTTGGAACTGTCCCTGTCAGCCAAGTGTATTTGTCTTATTGAGATTTATGGAAATGTTTGACAAATCGAAGAGCACGGAATAAAGAAATGTGGTATTGTTGCCATTTCCTAAACAAGCCGATGGGAATCGTGTTATATGGACCCTTCGTCACTGGTACCCCCTATCCTATAACTTGTCAACCCCGAGTCAATTAGTAGATATAGGAAGCCAAAATTTTATTTTGCCTTCACTGATCACTTACAAAATATAAAACCAAAGTCACCTTATATAGTAATTTTCTACTGAAATTGATTAATTTTTATCTCGTAGATTGGTGTTTTTATGCAACAAAAAATATTTTTACATCATATCTGGAGTGTGAGTAGATATGTATATGAATAAGCTTTCCATAGCTTCACAAAACTAATTAAAATTGCTTTATTAAGTAATTATTTATTTTCAATGCAGTAAATATCCTAAAACTTAAATAACAATTTACATCTAGACTAAACTAAATATTTTTTTCTTTTTTTATGAAAAAAAAAAATTGCAAACGTTATTTTCTCCGCCTTTATCCCGGACTGTTCTGGGTCAATTTGCTCCAGTGTCCCGACTTCTAAACACCTCTAATAAAGTGAGTCACACCTGTGATATTAATGCAGATAGTTTAGGTTATTTTAAATTATTGTGTAGAAAAGCTCTATCTAAAGTTATATGATGTTTGTTAGTTTTATTAGTTAGATATTAAGATAAAATTTAGAATTTGTAAATGTTATTTTAGTAATTAAGAATTTAAGAAATGTGTATACTTACATGTTATACGTCACATAAATAAAATGCATGCTGTGATTACCTTAATAAGTTAGAAGTTTAGCAGTTATTTATGTTCAATGTGTAGTGTTAAAATTAGCTTACTAACTACTGGTTTTCCTAATAAAGAAAATAAAATAAAATATAAGCCGGTAAGACTAAACATCCTAAAACACCTTTTTAATAAGTATATTTACGGGTCACGTCTCCAAGTTTGAGAAACACAGAACATTCTTACGTTATGTGATATTGTGCAACTGTAACTATTGGATAAGCTTTTATATTCTTTGTTGTACATAAACTTATAATAAAGTGCGTTCTTGTTATAAGGAACGCAGAAATATTGCGTGGAACGAAGCGTATTTTAAACAGGCGTTAGTTTTAACGATGTAATGTAACACGTTGTATGGCTTTTGTTGTTATGAGTTAAGGCAAGGAAGTTAAATGTTGACAATGATAGATTCCCGATAAATTGGATTTTTATGACTCCTTCCTGATGTATTGGAATGAAAAAGGGGAAATATAAATGTTTTTGAATCATCGTTTTTAGGGTTCCACACCCGAATGCCAACAAGCCCTATTAATGTCGCTTCGCTTGCAGACCGTATATAGTATGAGCTACATTCTGTTTGGATTATGTTATGGAAAATGTTGATCCAAAACCGAAAATTGAATTGAAAATTTTTATGAGAGGTATGTATATACAACGTGAAATTTAAGTCATTTTGTTTACGAAAATTGTTGATAGTACTCGTCCATATGAACAACTTTTACTATGGAGCCAACCCTGAAATCGTGAAAAAAATATCAGCTGTTTCATAGAAAAGTTTAATATCTACTCGATCCAAATGTATGAAACAGCTGATTTTTTTTCACGATTTCAGGGTTGGCTTTATAGTAAAAGTTGTTCATATGGACGAGTACTATCACTAGTTTTCGTTACCAAAATGACTTAAATTTCACGTTGTATACATGAAAAGGGCGACGAAAAAATATTTTTTAATTTCTTTCCCCTTTGACTAAAACTGATTGAGTAGAAAACTTTAAACTTTCGCGATTTTCACATATTATTAACTTTGTATTGGGGTCTTACTCGCGAAACGTCAAGCACATATCTATTAAGGTATTTTGTTGGTTATCGCGAGTAAGACCCCAATACAAAGTTAATAATGATTGAGTAGAGTTAAAATTATGTATTAATTTTATTTATATTTTTTTTTATATAGTTATGGGGCCATCATAGTTGTCAATTTTGAACCATTTTTTATACGGGATTATTAAAAAATAAACCAGTTAGGAATTTGGAATTTTCTGTATACTCGTTTAATATGTGCCGTTACTGCTAAAATTTAAACAACAAATACTCAAAACGACGATTTTTAATACAGGTTTAGGGTTATGTACCCGAACACCCGACCAATTTAATTTTGTAGTTTCGATTCAAACATTTTCTAGTTAATGATAAGTAATTTTTATTCAAATCATTTAAGTCTCTTACGGTGTACGGAACCTCCAGATGGCAAGTCCTACTCGCACTTGACCGGTTTTTTTCATAATCGTAAAAAAGGTATACCGTAGCATGTAGCCGGGTGTATGAAGAAAATTACACGTTTACCAACGCTTTTGTCGTCGATCATACCTAATAGTCCGGGAGTTACCGTTGCAAATACAATAGTCATAGTAGGCCGGCTGATATTGACATCGATCGTAGATCTCACATGACTGATATGTGAATCGACCGTCAGCTGCTCAAGTAGCGGTGGGTTTGGGAGTTAGAGGTTGCGGAACTGGTAAAAAAAAACTAACGAATCCACGATGCAGCTGACGATTTTTTTTCAGCTCAGTATGATGTCAACTATCTGTGAAAAGTTTCAGCCGGCGTACTATCACTTTTTTTTTACCACTTTCGCAACCTCTCACATCCACACCCACCGCGGGTGCGTCAGCTGACGATTTTTTTTCAGCTCAGTATGATGTCAACTATCAGCGAGAAAAGTTTCATCAGCCGGCGTACCATCACTTTTTTTTACCACTTTCGCAACCTCTAACTGCCAAGCACACCGCGGGTGCGTCAGCTGACGATTTTTTTTCAAGCCGGCGTACTATTACTTTTTTTTTTACCACTTTCGCAGCCTCTCACATCCACACCCACCACGGGTGCGCCAGCTGACGCTTGGTTCTGTTATTAGTCATTTCAAATCTATTGGAAGAGATGGAAATCAATCGGCTTAAAATCATTACCTAAAATGCAACGCTACCGCCCGGGCAATAAGGATGATAATTGGCAAGATAATCATAAATCCACTTACCTACCGACCTAGCTAAAGAAACACAATTACGGCCAATACTTCGAGATACAGATAACATTAAATAAATAATTAATGGTTGTGTGCGCAGTGCTCTTGCGCAATGAAGGCTTTCGCTTGTTTTGTGCGCCGGCGCAGCCGATGCCGTGTGAACGACACTCGGCGATGCGCTGTTCCGATTTGTGCTTCGTGTTTCCGATCTTGTAATGGGGCAACGGAAGTTACTCTACAAGACTGATATTATACATACATATGTATACTCACGCCTGCCTCCCAAAGGGGTAGGCAGAGAATACAGATTTTCATTTGCTACGATCCTGACACACCTGTTTTGCTTCTATATCCATCAATCTAGTCATACAAGATCTTCTATTCGGGGTACTTTTTACTTAACCCTTCTTCACCATGTTGCCTATTTGGTCGGCATATTATGTTCTACATAAGTATCCAAAACTGAATTTAAAACAAGACATCTAAGGTACTTCAAAAGGTGTTTTGCAGTTTTTAGTGCCCTAAAAACATTGGGTATTCTATAAAAGAATCTGAACCAATATTTTTATTTGCTTTTGTTAAGGGGGTAATATTTTACCTCGGTACAAAATGCAGATCATAATATTGTTTTCCTTACTTTTGAATAAAAAGTATGCAATAAATGTGTTTTAAAGCAACATGCAGAAATATTTTATTAATAATAAAATCTTCACGAAAAATTACGTACTTTGCATTACATTAACAAACTTAACAGCGTGTTTACATTTGTAATGTAATGCATAAAATTGAATAATTTTCATGTGATCACCTAAAAAACAGTTTGTCAAAATTACGTACTTTGCATTACATTAACAAACTTAACAGCGTGTTTACATTTGTAATGTAATGCATAAAATTGAATAATTTTCATGTGATCACCTGAAAAACAGTTTGCGCGAATTGCTATAAAACGCATTTATTGCAAACTTTTTATTAAAAAGTAAGGAAAACAATATTATGACGTGCATTTTGCACCGAGATCCTCCGTTACCACCTTAAGATAAAGTTAAAGGCTCTCCAACTGTGTGAAAGTAACGGCGTAGCGCATTAAAAATATGCCCTTTTATTATTTCATTTCAATTTATTATTTCATACATAGAAAATGCAAGATTAAAATTACATAAATATATAAAAGTTGTCAAGTACCGCATTACAGCAAGAAGTTCACATTAAAACGTACGAGACCCAGCAAAGCGTACTCTTACAAATACTTCCATCCATCCATCCATCCAGCCTGTTTCGTCTACTGCTGGACATAGGCCTTTCCAGGATTTCGCCACTCTTGGCGGTCCTCCTGGAAGAAATGCCCATACTCACACACGCTGGGCAGGCGGGTTGGTGAGCGCGGTGCCGAAACCCTTGCACCAGTGACGTCGCTGCCCGTCACCAGTCTGTTTTATATAATTGGCAATTGGGGATGGATATACCGCCATCCATCGGTCCCAGGCAATGGTGGGCCGCCTGGTTTTGCCTGAGAGCTGTTCTCTTACTCTCCCCCGAATAACTTTTGGAGGATTTGCGAGTAAGATGGTGGTACCTCCACAGTCGAGCCCGGCATCAGCTCTACCACCTAAAATACTTACATCCATGAAATTTTGCATTGTTTTATACACAGAGATCCAAGTGGATGACCTCGTTTACGAAAGCCATAGACGTGCTTTCTTTCTTTTTAAGGACTTGAGTGGTGGCGCCGTAGACGAAGTTCGTTCGCCTCAGCCAGACTATGTTCTTAGCTTTGCTCATCGCACACACGCTGCTCTATTCGCCTCACTCATCGCCACAATCATATGTAGGTATGAGTGACTTGACTTACATACAAATTGAACAATAAGGCCAAAAATCTTGACACATGAGGACCTGCATAACGTAGGTGCTCGATACTGAGACCATCATGTCCGGGTGACTTGCCTTTTGACATTGCTTTTATGACTTTGTCAACACTTTTAGCAGAAAATCGGACACTTGGCACATGATGCGTCTCAGCACCGGACGATCCTTGTGATATCGGCCCCGTATTGGACTTCACAACAAAATGGGTTTTGAAAACATTAGCTATATCTTTGGCATCACTTACCCCGTCTACACTTAGATGGAGGCCCGGCTTCGCATTCAGATTTTTTGTGTTTTTCCAAAATGTTCTAAAGTCACAATTGGAGTGGTTCTCAGCGAGGATGTCCATTTTTATTTGCTCCTCGTGATTTTGACACCACTTCAATCTAGATTTGAACAGTTTACGCGATTGAACCATCTCTTCATATTTTGGACCCGATGCAGGCTTACCGTGCCACAGCCAGTTAACAAAAAAAGACCTTGCCTCCCCGTGAGCCTGAGCTACATGCTTATTCCAACCAGCAATTTTCTTTTTACGGTTAGATTCTCTAGTACTCAGTATAGCAGAATCTGAAATGGCTTGTACAATATCCTCATATAATTTATCTAATACAGATCCATGCCTCTCATCATTACAAATACTGTCAGCACAAAATCTAAATTTATCAGGAAAATGAGCTCATTGGATCAATGCGAGGCGCGTAAGAATGGAGTAATGAAAGAAAGACAGACACTGTGAATGACTTCATCTTTTGACAATACCTGAATAGAGGGTGTTCATTTGGTCCGCAACTCTCTTTACGGGGTTGTTATGACCCATTTAACCTAATTAGGCTTTAAGTATGGCGTGTCTTTATGGATTGTAATTTTCTTGCAATTTGGAGTTATATTAATTACGTTTCGCGGTCTAATTAAATTAATGGATTGTAAGTATAATCGATTGGTGAAAAATTAAAGAGTATTCTAACATTATAATGTCTAAATATAATCTTAATTTTGATTATAACTATGTTTTATTACTTAATACAAATAAAATGGTGGTGCGACGAAGTTGAGCGGGAAAATTTTCGGAGTTATTTTTTTAACAAATAATGTGATAAGAAATGAAAATTTAAATAAATTTATATATGTAATATAGAATTTTTTGCAGCTGAGTTATTGAACTTGAATGAAAGATTTAGCTCTTTGAAGTTGATAATGTGATTATTTTTAAGGTGGGGCGATTGGAATTGGAATTGAAAATGCTTTGTTAATCTTTGATCCGAGCCACGAACTGGACTGCGACTTATTTTTTTAGAGATCATGACAATTCAGAGGGTTAAAACCAACATCCGTTCCAAATGATGGAATCCTAAGAAACAACATGGCCTATTTACCGCACACTTGCAGCCTTACGTGGCTCATTGCATAATTCCGATACATAAGATTAAATGAGTTTTTGTGGCCCAACAGGCGGAACAATAGTCGATCTGCCATCCACTTTACGGTACCCTAAAAGATCTGCATGTTGGAGCTGTAAACATTGAATGGTTTATGTAATGCAATAAAAGGAAATAAGTTTACGTATGTAGGTTATCTAAACTTAATAGTGAAACATCTTTTGTAAACAGTGTTGTAGTACATAAGACTACGCTACACTCAGAAAACGTCTCGATAACTTATTTATGACTAAAAGTATAAATAATAAAATACTGCTCATTTTCAAAGTCTGCAGTATTCGTTGCTCAAGGTGGTGATGGTTTGGACATAAAGAGATGATGAATAGGGGCAGGGGCGTAGCTACCGCTGTATCAGCCGTATCAATGATATGGGGCCCCCGGGCTACAGGGGCCCCGAACATGGGGCCGTGTGAAATTCAGAAAATAAATTCCATTAAGGTGTATGTATACTCAAACTGCAATTTAGACCTATCTTTGAAGACCTACTCCTCCTACACGGGTGGTCCAAATACTTGAATAAAATGCATAATAGGCATAATGAAAAATAAATTAATGTATTTTTGACAAAAACAAATAGAAAATTTCTTATGATTTACGCAAGAATATAATTATACTCCTTCGGAAAGCCCGATGCGATTTTAACGATTCTTTCACCATACTAAAGACTATAAATTTATATATCTACAAAAATAATGATTTAAGTTTTTTCCGTCTATATAGCATCCATGTGAAAAGTATTATTATCTGCTATTTTGCGCTATTCGGAGACGCAGCGATCGCCGTAACAGCCATTTTTTTTCTGATACGAATGTTATTTAAATGTCGTACGTATCCCTCAACACTTGTACTGACACTATCGAGTTGCTAATTTAGCGTAGGCATGCGCCTTAAGGAACTTACAGAATTATTACTGATGAAATTCAATAGCCTTGCATTGCATCCAGTTTTCCTGAGGTAATAACAGCATCCTTTCTATTTTTGACTCTTCTGGTTACAACAGCAACAGCTAAAAGAAGATTTCCGAAGTGATGAAAAGTCGTCTTAGGACTTTTATGGGACAGGAACGACTATTAGATTTGTCACTATTGTCACAATCTGGAAAAACTGAAATCCTTTTTTAAAAAAAGGGCAAGAAAAGTCTATATTTGATTTAAATTATTTGACTAACTTAGCTCCCAGGAGCATTTATTGTTAGTAATAACATAACTTATTATCAATATATAATTATTTTAATTCAATTTGAGCGTTTTTGTTTTTTTTGTGAAAAATCTTTACCTTCATTTGGGGCCCCCAAAATTTTTTTGTGCGGGCCCTGTATGGCAAGCTACGCCACTGAATAGAAGAGTGACGAAAGAAGGTAAAGCTCGACCGGGCCGCCCTAGAAGGACGTATGCCGACCAAGTAGGCGACATACTGAAGAAGGGCAAAGTGAAAAGTACCCGGAATAGAAGAGCTTGTAGGGCTGAATTAATGGATGTGAAACAGGCAAAGGAGGTGTTTCAAAATCCTAGCAGATGAAAATCTGTGGTCTTTTCCTTTAATAAAGTAATTGATAAAAATATAGCGATCAGCTAGATACAGCTTGCTCAGTTATAGTGAAAATAGTAAAACAGTACAATACTAATTATGTCTCATTAGGTGTTGCTATAGGTGGTAGAGCTGATGCCGGGCTCGACTGTGGAGGTACCACCATCTTAATTCATCTTACTTGCAAATCCTCCCGAAGTTATTCGGGGGAGAGTAAGAGAACAGCTCTCAGGCAAAACCAGGCGGCCCACCATTGCCTGGGACCGATGGATGGCGGTATATCCATCCCCAATTGCCGGGCTTTATATAAAACAGACTGGTGACGGGCAGCGGCGTCACTGGTGCAAGGCCTTTGAGCGGCCAGCGTGTGTGAGTATTGGCATTTCTTCCAGGAGGACCGCTAAGAGTGGCGAAATCCTGGAAAGGCCTATCTCCAGCAGTGGACGAAACAGGCTGATGGATAGAGGTGTTGCTCTCTCTATCTCCAGCAAGATGGTATCCGGAGCTGCAAGCTTCACTCGAAACTATAATAAACTGTTAACAAAAAAAAAAAAATAACCGACTTTAAATATTATAGCAGACATTCACTAAAAAGCTTAAAATAATTACATACTGACCGATGGTACCAAAATAACACCTTTGCCGACTTAATTCTTCCTGAAACACATATTCTCTAGAAGTCGGCGCTCTCGTATTGGTTTTTGTGTTCTATAATAAGGTATTTGAATTTGTTTCCAAATATAAACAAGTCACTGTTCACACTCGTACACTCACGTTTCACCGACGATTTCGGGCACTAATACAGACCCACTTCCAAAGCACGCAGATCAAATGTACGAGATTCGAACCCGCATAAACGGTAGAGACGTTAAAACTACCAGACAACAGAGGCGATCCACAATCACCGACAATGCACATAATGGCTTCTATTCCACAAAGTAGAACACCAGTCGTCTATTAGTCGGCGTGACGCGACAAATGATCTATAGATCATCGGCGGTACTTTCACTCGCGCATGCGCGGTGTGCGGTATCGATATGTATGACCTCTCATCTCATTGTTCCATGCTCGTCGTATATTTGTGCTCCGAACTTGGTGAAGGGGGAAGCGATGAGCGAATTGTTCCATTTTTGCCATTATTTAAAAACTACTTGGCTGGATGTCAGCCGGTTTTGGCGTAGCCAGGTTTATTTTTCGAAGGGTTCGGAAATGTTATGATAATAATGATATGCGATGTTCTTGTCCTTATTTCGGGCGGGGGAGAAGTTTGAACCACCAAAACACTTACATGCTCGATGCGATCTGATATTTTAGGTGCAAGCCACACAGAAACGGCGTCATTCAAATTTCGTACAAAATGCATGGAAATAAAGTCGCAATTTGAACACAACGAATGGTATGTTTCAGGTGGTATCGGGCGAGGTACGGGCGTCCGTACCATACCTCATATTGCGACTTTATTTCCATGCGATTTGTACGAAATTTGAATGACGCCGTTTCTGTGTGGCTTGCACCTTACATGCAGGGCTAAAATAACATAGGAGAGGTAGGTGCTCCCGCGACAAGTTTGAAAGATATATTTGAGATTTCATCCTCACAAAACTTTAAAAATTCTCGCTCTACATCCGTCAGCTTATCAGGAACAATATCACACCCTGGTGCTGATACCGAGAGTGCATTGAGCTTTGTGACTGCACGAACCAGTGGAGACTCATTACGCGCCACGGAGGTTCTGGCAGATGTTGCCAATAGTTTAGCCAGGAAAATGATTTGGATTTTCAAACGGCTTCGTAACGTATGTGACATAGTACTTATTAGATATATATACATAACATTAGTGCAATCCGTTCTTTATTGCATTAGTATATGGGGTGGTACATTCAAAACAAAATTTATAAGCATTGAGCGAGCTCAGAGAAAAATACTAAAAATAATGCTTTCTAAAAATAAATTATACAGGACAACGAAACTTTATCAAGATACGGATCTTTTGACAGTCAGAAAATTATATATTTTACAATGTACATTAAAAGTTCATCAGAATATAATAATTGATATAGCTGTTCTAAACAAACGAAATCCTAATTCCGTGGTAAACATAAAAAATAAAAAAAATAAATTTGCAACTAAGCAATTCGATCATCAATCTGCTAGATTATACAATAAAATAAATAAAACCCAAAAAATCTACCCCATGACCTTAAAAGAATGTAAAAATTCTGTTACCAAATGGCTAAAAACTCTAAATTATCAAGAAACTGAAAATCTTCTATCACATAACCTGCAATAATTTCTAGATCTTATAATAATCCCATCAAATATATCAAATGTATGTATTTTGTTCTATTTACATATAGTATATTATATATTTATATTAAAATATAATAATAATAACAAATTACGATCTATACAATATACCTACTCACTTAAAATATATTATGGATATATATATATATATATATATATATATATATATACACTTACTTATAACTAGATGTATGTTTATTTATGGTATACACTTTCAACCATATCCAAAAAATTGTCACTTAATTAAGTCTATAGTTACAGTGGTTGCATCGTCCGATCGTTAGCAAAACTAGGCGACGCGAAACTAGCCTGCACTGTATAGGAATTAAGGAATATTTTCGCATGTAAATCCAGTAAATTCAAGTGACCAACTGCTAAAGATAATACGTTGTTTTATATTACTTTGTTCGACTTACCCTACATTTGAGAATTTAATTTTATTCTTTTAGTCTTTAAGAATAACTGTATTTAAGAAAATAAAATTGTATATATAACTACTACGTATATACATATATTAAGTATTGTTTAACGATCATTAGGAAGGAGCGGTCACTCCTGATACAGGTTCTGCGAACTTAACAGGGGTGTCCGATGACAGTGTCATATTGACTTTACTTAATAAATGAAATTTTGTTTGTTTGTTTGTTTGTTAATAGTCGATGCGAGCGTGCACTAAGAAAATTGTTGGGCACAAATAATTTACAAATTCCCGCGACAAGTTTTGGACAGTCCGAGTCATTATGTTTGACTCTAGTTGTGCCCGCAGCTCTACTGTTGCTCCTAAAGATATAGCACCTTCGGCCCTCTTGCTCTTATGTCACTAAAATGCTCACTGCTAGTGTAAGGCTGAGATTCAGAGTGCATTTTGAGTCCGAACTCGATCTTATAAACGTCAAAAAGCGATGTGATCCCATGCTAGAGTAACGTTTGTAAGGTTGAGTTCCTCTTGAGTTCGGACTCAAAATGCACTTTGAATATCAGCCTAAGTATCTGCAGCTATAGAGACAGCCGCACGTAGTTATTTTCAAATTTTATTAATTACCTATCTATTTCGGGCGAAAGGCTGGTCATCAATATAACTGTCTAATTGACTCCTACAGATATTTTGGTTTCTATTTCAACGTGAATAAGGACTTGGTCACTTGTTTGGTAATAATCAATTTAAACACAACTTTTGGTTACAATAATCTTCTGATTGCGATCTGTTCGATAATCAATAAACAAAACATTTTAAATTCTGTGATTTGGAAACAAAATTATGAAAGCTTTTACCAAGCTCACAGCATTAGTGGGCGGAGGTTTCGCTTAGCTTTTGATCGACTGATAAAAGGCCAAGATAAACTCCTATAAAGGTATTAGGTTATAATTAGGTAGAAAGTGTTTGTGTAGCAGGTCCTATTGTTGCATTGTTATGTTGATTTGATTTCTTGGAGACGATGTTTTTTTAAAGGTCGGGAATAAATACGCGTAGGAATTACTCACTACGCCTATTTTCTAGATCTCCACCTGCTACGATCCTGACACGACTCTTCGCTATTCAACAATTTAATCGTACATGCTCCTCTTTTCCAATTTTGTCGTAGTATACATATGTAGACATCAGAACCGAGTTATATAAAGAAAACGCTGGCGCACCAGGACCCCAACAAACTTTCTTTTATAACAAGTGAAGGACGTTGTACATTATTGCAGTCATAACTGAAGTAACCTCCATAAGCCTCGGCACCCAATCTGATCACAATTCTTTTTGGCGAAGCCGGCAACCTGCACTGCCTTTGTACAGTAATGCCGGGGATATCTTCAATCTTATAGCATTTATTCAAATATCCTAGACTTTTACAGATTACTCAACACATTCAAGGGGCCTAAGATTCAGAGTGCATTTTGAGTCCGAAATCAAGAGGAACTCAATCTTACAAACGTCACTCTAGTATGAGATCACGTCACTTTTTGACGTTTGTACGATTGAGTTCGAACTCAAAATGCACTCTGAATCTCAGCCTTAGAATCAATCTGAGAGCTAAGTGCAAGTTGTCTATCGAATAACTTTACTACCGCGTGAATCGAGTTAAGCCGGGTTTCCAGCGCTTGGTTTGTCCTACACACTACACCAAAAACGTGTACACAAACAAAACTTTGTTTCGCTACACATTTTTGCTGACAAGCATACAGAAGACACATATCAACAAAAATATGTAGCGAAACAATATTCAGTGTAGACGTTTTGGTCTAGTGTGTACTCCAAAACACGCGCTGGAAACCCGGCTTAACTCGATTCACGCGGTAGTAAAGTTATTCGACAGACAACTCGCACTTAGCTCTCTGGACTAGAACCCGGCTCGTTTCTTTGTATTTTTTCTAGACATTCTCTAATTTTTAGAATATTTCGATTAATCTATCAGTACGACGTACAAATGTTCATAAAGATTACTGATTGCCAACCAATAACGAGCCCAAAGAGTTCTATAATCTAATCATATGACCTAAGTCCTGCCTACCTACTCAAAACTCAAAACTCAAAACTCAAACGTTTATTGCAATCTAAGTGTGTACAGATTTTATGTATTTTTGGCGCTTATAACTTAGATGCCTATTATAGGCGTTGCAAATTTGTAACACAACTTAAAGTTAACATAAAAACTTAACTATCGACACAATAAAGTCGATTCTAAAGGCTCCAACTTCAGTCTACTGCTGTCAAAACTAAAAAAAATCCATTGTATTATAGCTTCTGTTGTTGACACTAAAGAACTATTTTGGAATGACGAAGATTTCGTTTTGACAACACCAAAACCAAAATTAAAGCCTTCAAAATCGGCCTTATTATAGACATAAAATTTTCGTATAATATAAATAAAAATGAATTTACAACATATAGTATAACATTTGAATATATATATATTTTACATTCTAATATAGCATAACTATGATATCGTGTTAAAGGTGGACAAAAACAGAAAAAAATAAATTAAAAAGGGCACATTAACTATCATAAATTATTCTGTTAAGAAATCCTCAACCGAGTAGTAGCATTTTTTTACTAGAAATATTCTTATCCTTTTAGAGAAAATGTGTTCTTTAATTTCCGATTTTATTTCTGCGGGTATTTTATTATAAGTTTTTATTGCCATGTGGTATGGGCTATTGTTAAGCATTTTTATGCGAGACAATGGCAAGTGTAATTTTTCTTTATTCCGGGTATTATGATTGTGCGTGTCTTTAACCTGTTTGAAATGCTTCATGTTCTTGAAAACAAACATACATACATCATGTATATAAATACATGGAAGGGTTAGAAGGTTGAATTTTATAAAATAATCTTTACAACTTGTTCTGGAGTCCACATGAGCAAGGATTCGAATGCAACGTTTTTGAAGTATAAATAGCTGATCAGCGTCTACGCTGATGCCCCATAACATTACTCCATACCTGAGCCAGGAGCTAGCGAAAGCGTGATATGCTGACAGCGCTGTTTCAGTGTTTGTGTTATTCTCAATGTTTTTAAGCGCATAGGTGAATGACGATAATTTAGATTTGACTTTTTTTATATGACTTTTCCAGTTGAGGTGCGTATCTATATTTATACCTAAGAGGCAGAATTGATTTACAGATTCAAGTTTTGTATTTCTGATTTGTAAATTAATGTCAAGGCTGGGTTTCTGAAATGGACGGAATTGCATTGTCTTGGTTTTTTTATAATTTATGCTAAGGTTGTGATCGTCTAACCAGTTTTTAACAGTAAGAAGGTTTTGTTTCATCAACATTTCTGCGTCCGAGTCATCATCACATTTTATAAGCAATGATATATCATCTGCGAAGAGAACTGTAAGTGTTGTTTCTTTGTTAAGCACTTTAGGTAAGTCGTTAATATAAATAAGAAATAATATGCATCCGAGGACACTGCCTTGAGGTATAGAACATATTAAGTTTCTTTCTTCCGACCTAACATTTTCTATTATATTTGATACATTGTTGAAAAATTCTACTTGTACAATTTGTTTTCTATTTTCGAGATAAGAAGAAAACCACGAAAAAGCTGGACCTCGAATTCCTGATCCGTATAGTTTAGATAATAGTATTTTATATGAGACTTTATCGTAGGCTTTCGTCATATCCAATAATATGCCGAGTGCACACTTTTTATCGTTTATGTAGGTCAGTGCAGCTTGAATGTATTTATATACTGCAATTGTTGTCGATCTTGATTTTCTAAACCCGTTTTGGCTGTCATCGAATATTGTGTATTTTTCAAAAAAGTAATATAAGCGGTTTGACATGGCCTTTTCAAAAACTTTTGAAAATGTTATTAGCAAGGCAATTGGTCGATAGTGGTCTGGTATTTGTTCATCGTCTTTTTTATGGACAGGTTTGATCAGCGATATTTTTAATAAATCAGGAAATTTGCCCTCCTCGAAACTTTGGTTAATTAAGATCGTTAACGGTTCGACAAGTTCTAGTGCACATTTTTTTAACAGAATAGCGGGGATGTCGTCAATGCCAAAACTGTGTTTATTTTTTAGTTTCTGAATGATAATCAGTACTTCATTGTACGTGACCGGGCGCAAGTACATGGAGGTGGAGGGAGGGTTAACAACCGGTTTCCCGCGCGCCTCCTCTGTACCCGCAGGGTTTGCGCCGACTTCTGCGAAAAATCTATTAAACTCATTTGCTATTTTGTTAGGACAATTTTCAGTTTTGTTATTAATTTTCAGTATTAAGTTTTTTTGTTCTTTCTTATTTGTTTTACCTCGGTTCGTATTTATAATCTTCCACATTGTTTTCATTTTATTATCTGATATTTTCATTTGTCTAGTAAATTCGTGTTTTTTCGCATTTTTTATAGCCTTTTTCAAGATTTTGCTGTATTTATTGTGGTACTTTTTAATAATAGGATCGTTTGTATCATTTAACATGGTTTTAAGGGCTCTTTTATGGATGCATGATTTTTTTAGTCCATTTGTTAGCCAGGTTTTTGACATTTTGCTTTTAATTTTTATTTTTTGTGTCGGTATATTTATGTTTAAAATTTTTTGTATCGTGTTATGAAAGTTGTCATAATTTTCGTTTATATTTTTATTTTTACAAATTATGTGGTTCCAATCTATCTCCTTTAAATCTTCTTTAAATGATAGCATGTTCTTTTCTGAAAATACCCTTTTATTTGTCATCCATACTTTCTGTTTTAATCCGGGCAACTGTTCGCTATTTATGTTTATTTCAACAGCTTTGTGGTCTGAAAAGCCAAGATTCTGAACTTCTGACTTATTTTTTATGATGTTTGTGAAAATTAAATCGATACAAGTAGCTGATGTTTTTGTTACCCTTGTAGGTTCTCTAACAAGTTGTTTTAGATTAAAGCATTTCATCAGATTAATTAAATCGCGAGCTTGTCTTGTGTCTTCTAAAACATTAATATTAAAGTCTCCCGCTATTAAAATACTTTTATTTTTGTTTTTTATTTTATTTAGTAATTGTGTCATGACACTAAAAAAGACATCAATATGACGCCCTGCTCTGTACAAATGAATAATAATTAAATTAATTTTTGGGATTTCTACAGCACTAATTTCTATTATAAATTCAATCGATAAATTTACCAAGTCTTTTAATTCTATTGTTTCTATATTTTCTTTAGCCAAAATGCACAGGCCTCCCTTTTCATAATGTTCACGACATAAGATAGACGAAATTTTATAACCTGGAAAGTTGATGAGTCTGCAATAGTCGAGGTCGTACCATAGCTCCGACAATCCAACGACGTGGTAGGGTGAGTCAGTTAAAAAAGCTTGTATTAAATGCTGTTTGTTTCCTATGCTGTCCATGTTTTGAAAAATTGACTTAAAACCGTCCTCGAAAGGAATTTCTATTGTTATTAGTTTCAACTGCTCTCCGCCTACTTCTAGTTTGAGGTGCCACAAATGTAGGTGTTTCATTTCTTCTTGTGTTATATTTACCTATACTTGCAGGTAAAATGGCCTTCACCGTTGTGGGCGCAGATGTCTCCAAGGACTCATTCCGATCAGTTTTCTGTTGGGTGTCGCAATCAATGGTCGATCTTTTGTTTTCTGCGCTAATTCCGTGATCATTTGTATTTGAAACAGATGTCGATTTTGTGGTGGTTTCGTATAAGTCTTGTTGTTGCGAGGTTGTAGATTCATGGTGTTGCTGTGATGTGTTAAAATGAGATATGTCTACTGGTTGTCCTTCGACGAAAAGTGTGTTATTTCGGATGATTGCATGCTGACCTTTTGCTCTGGCTGTTCGTAAGTAAGCATTCATTTCTCGCTTTTCTTGTAATTGTGTAGGGTCTAAGAATTCACTAATGTATAAGCCAGTATCTTTAAATAGTTGCCGATTTTCTATGATATACATAACCATTCTTTTACTTATAAGTTCGACTTCTAATGGTCTTTTTTGACCTTTTCCTAAGCGTTTCACATTCTCCACGTAGCCATTTATATTCATGGACATAATTTCATAGAATATTGTACTCACTCGGTTAATTTGGTCTTGGAAGGATTCATATCCGAACTCTTGAAGTCCATAAATAATAAACTTCTTGCTATTTATTTGGGTGTTTATTTTCCTCTCCAAAAAGAAGATTTTTTGCTTCAGAAAATCATTTTCTTCGCTTAGCTGTTTCACTGTTGTATTTAAATTTCCAAGATTTGCTTCTTCAATTGTTTTTTCTAATTTTTCTAGTAATAAACACATATTATCAATTTTCGTCTCCATATTTCAAGGTTTATTGATTAAGAAAAGCTATTAATTTGAATAAAACTAATTAAATTGTAAATAAATGCGTATTGTATACATTACAGTACTGTACAAGTACTGAACCGGTCCCTTTATCACAATTATGTTTTTGGTGGGATCTTTCTATCGGGGGTTAGGGGCCTTATAACCTAACTTCAACATCTATCGCTATCAAATGTATCTTGATTGACTAGAATTGACGCCATCATTTTTAGGCAATCACGATACGTTTGCAAGCGACAGTAATATATGTTGGAGTATATCGCATATCTTTTTTCGTCACTTCATCCTTCATCTAACCTCTGTTCATGCCCAACTAGCCCAACAGTAAACTGTTGGGTTTAGATACGACCAAAATAATTAAAAAATATTAAAAAACACGACAGCCGGAATATAGATTTAATTCGGATTTCAGTGCAGTCGGAGGACATACAAAACAACACGTATCCATTATCCAATGTAATAGTCCACCGACTGCACTAAAATCCGAATTAAATCTCTATTCAGGCAGTCGTGTTTTTTAATATTTATATTATTAATTTTTATTAAATTCTAATTTGTATAAAATCCCCCGAAGTTATTCGGGGGAGAGTATGAGAACAGCTCTCAGGCAAATTGTCCCACTGCCTGGGACCGATGGATCGTGGTATATCCATCCCCAATTGCCGAGCCTTATACATATAATACAGACCGGTGACGGGCAGCGGCGTCACTGGTGCAAGGGTTTCAGCACCTTGCTCAAAAACCTAGCGTGTGTGAGTATGGGCATTTCTTCCAGGAGGACCGCCAAGAGCGGCGAAATGCTGGAAAGGTTATGTCCAGCAGTGGACGAAACAGGCTGATGGATGGATGGGCGGATATATTTATAGCCTATTCCACTCCGGATGCTGTAAGGATTCTAACAATACCACTCACTTCGAAATCGGTTCAGACATTAAGAAGTTATGGTGGAATTAAGAAAAATACCCTCATGAACCCTGACTATACACTCCTTTTTTGGTCAGTCGTGTAATAACACCAATCATCATAATTTTCAGGTGCTGCCCACGCCTGCGATGGAGCCAGACGAAATACGCAACGAAGACAGGTAAGTAATTAATATTTGGATATAATTTTTATAACAATCTGTTTAAAAACAACATAGTAGTAGTCTCGGTAGTAGGGTGACCAACCCTGTATCCTTATTTTATTGTGTTAGTATATTCGTTTAAATGTATAGGATCTAGAATGAAAGTACGGGACATCATACATTTTATCTATATACAATTTTACTTCCGTCACAAATATTTAAAACTCGACATAAACATCATAAAGTTAAATAAAAAAATAAGATCAAAACAAACAAAAAACGCAAGACTTCTACTTGGACCACATTATGGTCGCTCTATTCTGGCAAAATTATAGCTGACCCCGAATCAGGGATATCAGAGGTGTAGGAACAGTTTACCAACTGTACACCATCATTTGCCTGACGAGTTTTCGTCATATAAAGTTTAATATCTGAAAAATGCGAAAATTTGCGATGGCGATTTTTAGAAGCTTTGTATACAGAAACGTATCAAGCTTTGCAAATTTCTATCCACCACGCTGGCCGCTGGAGCATAACAATCGTCGATAAAACTGGGTATGCGAGTGTAGACAATGTCACCTTCTCGGGGATTCCTGTCATGAGGCCTTATAAAAACTACAACTTTTGTCATTCCAGGACACGTACCGTGCAGCCCCGATGCTCTCCATGCCGGCTCCGAGCGAGGAGACCCTCACCGACCTGGCGGAGGCGATGGGAGCTGCCGGCTTCGAGCACTACACTGAGGGGAAGGCGCTGGTGAAGCGACTCATACCGCACTCCAGCGAGCCGGCCCTGGACGTCATCAACCAGCGAGGTGGGTACAGCACTCTCCATCCCGTCTTCGAGCGAGGAGACCCTCACCGACCTGGTGGAGGCGATGGGTGCTATTAATTGGCCCGGACCGAAAGATCCAGGGCCTTTAGACAAACACCTGAGAGATAAGGCCCAAAAAACCCCAGAAATTGGAAAATATAGAAATGGATAGGTTGGTTTTGGGCAAAAAGAATGGGGACAAGTTCCGGCATCGTTCGCTCACGGTCGGTAATCGGTAGATTTGGTAATAATTCACCAAAAAATAATTCCCTCCTTTTTTTCTATAATTCACTACACAGTCTTTCATAGTTAGCGTATATAGATAAAAATGAAAGAAAAGTTTCGTCTCTCGATGTACCGTTTAACCAATGGTAATGTGACCATCGTCTCGACAAACGACTCGTCCTGCGCTTCCATTGGTCCAATGCTTCGTCAAGAGACAAAACTTCTCTATTATTTTCGTCTATGCTTGCTGGTCAAGGCCCCTCAACGACTGTGCCTTGTTGACCGTAAATCCAAACAATTTAGGCCTGGCTGCTTGACATTTGATACATCGTCGCTGATTTATTCATGCCGCCAAGCGACTAGGCCTTTTCGAGGCTGACGTCATGAGAAGCTATATCGGTAGAATGGTTACAGACAATTGAGTTAATCGTCCATTACCGACTCGCTTAGATTTTGCGAAAGTCCGTGAAGAGACTGATTAATACATCGCCTGGTTGTGCTATCCCACTTTTTGAGCAAATGCGCTTTAACGAAGGTCTCATCAACGGTTTCCACTACGCAAGGTAGTGGCTAAGTGTGTGCCAAAAGTAGGTTATCCGCCACAATCGTAGTCGGTTTATCGGGTTGCTAAGCTATAGGAAGATAACAGAATAATGATTCTTCGTTCTTACGTGGACGTGGTTAATAAAACACTTTTGCTTTCAAACACTTTCGCCTGTCCAGATCATTTATCATAATGAGAACGAGCAACGTGGCTGTGTGACTTACACCACTAACACGTCAGAAGAATGCGAAAGTCCATTAGCTGGGTTAGTTACCCCAAGTAATTGACTTGAAGAGTAAACTGTTAAAAACTGTTTTTAATTTATAATGGTCTTCCGTTTGGCCACTACCCCGCCTGATGGAAAGCGTTGACAGACCTAGGGTGACGTGCACTCGTTCAGAAAGTGAGTGAGTGAAATCAATCTGTCTAAAAAATCTACGGAATACGGGAAACGAACGAATGACTGATACTACGCAACTGTCGGTAACCACTCCCCGGTGGTACGACTACTCGTGACGAGACAACAGTTCAGTTGGGTCTACAGCAGGATAATACGAAATATCTAAGAATTTCCAATAATTTCAGGAGTAATCGGCAAGGCGGGTATCGACTTCCCAGCGTTTCCCAACATTCCTGCCACCGGGTTCAATTGCAAGAACGTGCCGACTGGATACTATGCGGACTTGGAGACCGATTGCCAGGTCAGTCCCAACCTTATCGCCATAATAGTAAGGTTTTAGTCTGAAAGAGCTTATGTACCCCTCTAACCATCTGCTATCTTCCACCCCCGTCTCTCGCAGCCCGTGTATTGCGCACCAACTTGCCCAGCTATGCAGCTTGTCCTGCAGCCCTGTTTGTGTATATAAATAAGGTGACATTTATTTATACAGCCAAACTCCATACTGGAGGCTTGGTAAGTGATCAGTAACACGGATCGATAACACTTTTTGCTATTTCGCAAAATAAAATCTTGACATCCCATAGTAAATGACTCGGGACTAGGCTTGCGTTTGTAAGGAACACGAAAAGAATAATTTACGACTTTCACAAAGAGGATCATCGAACCTCGTTACTGAACACATCCCGAGTCTTCAGTAACAATTTGGCTGGATAAATTAAAGTCACCTTATATATAGGAAACATGAAATACGGCTATTTCAACTGAAGATGCATGTAAAATTATTACTATTATGTAAAATTTTGGTACAATTTTTAAGGCAAGAAAACTACTTTGTACCAAATAAATATTCTAATTATTGGCAAAATGGTGCCTTTTAAAATATCAGTACCGGATGATAGAGATCTTATATAAGGTCTCTAACGAAAAACAACTGAAAAAAGGATTACCAAATTGTGTACTAAAACGGTGGCGTGATTATGCGCCTGAAGAGACATAATCGGTGTTATCAATATAATCACCATCTGTACTATCTTAGATTATTTTTTAATAGAATCATAATTTATTATCTACTGTTAATAAATCTCCTCATATTCTTACGAAGACTCGTGTCTTCAATTTCATATCTCCTTAAGAAAAGCTACTTAGGGGTTTAAGAGTAAGGCCCCTATCTGTGTATCAGTCAGTTTTGATAGAGTTGTGAAATTTCATTGCACTAATTATCTATATCTAACTGACGCTCACATATCGTAACATATTAAAATTTTCCAGGTATTCCACATCTGCGACACGTCGCGCAAGATCTCTTTCCTCTGCCCGAACGGCACCATCTTCAGCCAGTCGCATCTGATCTGTGACTGGTGGTTCAAGGTGGACTGCGCCTCCGCGCCCGCGCTGTACGAGTCCAGCGCCGAGTACTACTCCAACGAGCAGCGGAAGACTAAGGTCACGCAGAGCTTCAGCAAGCAAGCCGACTTGCAGCAAATTAACGCCGACGCCTCCAACATTCGCGCCGAAAAGACGCCTCTTAGACGAACTACTGTCAAGGACCTTCCAAGCACGACTGAAAGGCTATTGAGACATCGTCAGAGGCTCCAATCAGATAATTTGGCACCGTTGATCAACGCGAAAGCGACTTCGAGGAGTTACCAAACGCTTTTCAGCGAAGGTAACTATAATCCGACGCCAAAAACACAGGGTCCTCCTGCACCGTCTGGTTTTGAAAAGAGAAGGAAGCTTGTTCAGTTGATTGGGAATAATTTTGGTAACACACCGAGGCCTACTTTGCCGACGTATACTGACGCAGCGACTTACAGGACTCCGGCTGGGGACTATAATAGCATCAAAGAAATGCAGGTGGCAGCCGAATCCGCCTCGTTTGCTGCCAACAACAACAACAGGCAATTCCTCCAAGACCAATACAACAAGAACTTTAGACCCTACCCAGTGTACACGCCCAACCTAACAGCTCGTATCCCTAAAGCTAAACCAAATCCGACTTTGACAACTCTGTTCGATATCAGAAATAACCAGAACCAAAATAACGTTGACGCCACTACCAAGAGACCAACCTTACTGCCATACACGAAGAGTTATACCAATACCGTGAACGAGAAACGTGAGCCTTACACCAGACCAGGAATCTCTCTACTGAAAGACTTCCTTGAAAGGGAGAAGAACAAGACATTGGCTACATCAACTACAGAGAAAATAACGTATGCTTCTGTAACGGACAGGAGCGATCAATTCGACACAGAAAACAAATTTGAAACCGCAACTAAAATACCTCAAACTACACGCAGCGATAGTGCTTACTTTACTGATACTGCATCTTCTGACAGATTTGACGTCTACTCCAGTACTAATAACTTCAATCCAGTTACCACTGAGGCGACTTACAAAGAACGGAGGGACCGCTTGATGAAAAAGTTAAACTTGGACAAATTTATTCCAACTGAACCGACAGTTCCAACTCCTGAAGACAAGCAATTCGGTTCAAGACCTGGTCTTGTCGTTCCTCCATCATTGACACCTAAGACTCTACACACATTAGCTATCTACTACGCTACGGCTTTGGATAACCTTTCAACTACCCCAGTTCCCGACGAAAATTCGGAAACCACGACGACAGCCATAGATGACTACGAATTGCTCGAAGATGGTTTACCTGCTTTGTTTAGCAGACACACAATTAATAAATACAGCAAGCTATTCGGTCAGGTTGGTCATATGGATAACTCTGATCTTTTAGAAGAAATCAGACTAGATACAAATGGCACCTACAATGAGTTAAATGATGACCTCAGCGTGATGCAAAGCCAGAACTCCTTATCTTCTTCTCCACAGATTAGAGAATTAGCCCAGGTGTTCACTCACGCTTTATCTGCCTATCTTCAAGATCCAGTCCAATTTAGAAAGGTTTTATCCGATATCAGACCGACACAACCATCATTTGCTGATCTAGTAACTACTACAGAAGAAGAAGTGTTCAATACAGAGCCTACCACAACTATCAACGAAGAAGACGATGAAATATTAGGATTTTCAGACGAAAATAAGGCTAGACCTAACTTAGCACAACTGAGAGATGGCAAATCTCTGAGCCCATCAACATTGTACCCAGTTTATAACACTGAAACCGATAGTACTACTCTAAGAGTAACTACTACAGAACTACCTCCTACAACAACTACATATTCCGCGCCAACTACTCCTTCTACATTAAGAAGCATTTTCAGATGTTGCGGGAGAATATCAGCATCTTACACCACCGCGTCTACTCCCAGAGAAGTCTCTATCACCCCTGCAACTTACTTCAACAGTTTTGCATCCAATGCCAACTCTTTTGTTAATAACTACACCGACTTCACTACGACCGACACCAGCTATGCAGTTTCCAGATTTGGAGGGTTCCAGAACAATAGTGACGTACAACCAACCAATGATTCTCCATATGGGTCTGAAGTTAGCGTAACAGGAGCAAAACCTCTAAATGAATACGTTGAAAATACGAATCTACCAACAGCTTGGGGTGTTGATTCAATAGATGTGACATCTTTACCTCTAACGAGTGGACAGATAAACCAATTCGAAAGCAAAAAGATCAAGGCCACAACTTATACACCAGCTGTTACAACACCGGTTTATTTTACTGAAACTGACAGCGTAGAGTTTGAAAACGAAGAAGAACTGCAGAGAGCACACAGTCAATCTTTCTTAGCTCCGCAAGAGAACAGTGTCAGACAAGGAAAAAACATTAACTTTGTTACTGAAACTATAAGAAGACCTGCAGAAGATTTGGTAGCACCGACTATTTCTGATCAAGCTGATACAACCACTGCCCAAACTACTACTTCTCAACCAACAACAACCAATAAAGTTGAAGAAACTCAAGCACCCACAACAACTGCATCTCCTGAAATTAGTAGCATATTCACATCTCCCGACAGTGAAAAATCTACTAACGTCTTCCAATGGTCGAATAGTTTTGAGAACTGGCATAGCACTGTTGTATTAGATCCTATTACTTTAAACGATGGCCTTCAATCCACTGGACCGTCTGCGCCTGAACAAGGTGTGTCACAATTCTCCGGTCAAACAACTGGGTGGTCACCAAACACTGGAACTACACCGACTATTGCCGGAAATACAGGAAATTATGAGCAGGAATTCTCTTCATCACGAGTGTATTCACAAACAACGCCAGCAAACAAAATTGAAGATGTCAAAATTAGCGAAAGACTTTCAATCCCATCTACTTCCACCGAAACCAATCAAGACTTGACTACTATTGCAGAAACTGTAGTCGAAAAGGCTAAGGAAATTATGGGAGAAATGAACGCTACAACGACGGAAAAACTAATGAATGTTATGAAGAAAACTAAATCAAAAACTGTAAGACGGTTAATTCTTTTGTTGGTGCAAACTTGTGATGATGATCATAACTCGACAGCTGAAGCATCAAAAAAGGCTTTACTGGAAGCTTTAATGGCAGTATCACAGAAGGACATGGATGAAATCGCTAAAGAGCAACAAGAGATTGACATTCAAACTACTGCGAGCGACTACGACGCCAACCAATACACCAACGTAAACAGAAGAACAGACCGAGTCCTGGAAACGCAAGAACTAAGAATACCAAAAAGAGGTTCCGACAGAAGAGGAAAGAGTTTGAATTTTGATCCTAGCGCTATCAATTCTTTGTCCAACCCAGTAGCTACAGAAACTACAAAAACAGAACCAATAGTTGAGACTACAGTATCAAATACTACGCCGATGCCTTTTACAAGGACTACAGTAGCTAGTCGGAGAGGGACTAAAAAATTTTTAGTGAGACCAACGCCACTAGTATCTAAGGTGACTCCAGGACCTGTAGATGTCCCCAAAGCGGAGGCCAGGGTAGCGCCAGTTGGGTCTGAAGTAAAATCTGTCTCAGACACCCGAGCGATAGAACTATTAAGATCGCTCTATACTATTGCTGCTAAATGGGGTTGATACACATTTTAGACAGTAAATTCCATTGCTATACGTTTGCCGTTCAGTGCTTTTGCAAAGACCTCATTATGTAAATTTTTGGACCTGATTTTTTAAGTAATAGGATATGACGTCATTGCAAAAGCACAGAAAGTTTATACATTGTAAAATGTGATTTATCTGTAGATATGTTTTTTCAGACTCGATCGAATCCAAAATTTTAGCAATCGTACTTTTCTTCTAGGGTGTAAAGACAAATTATATTGATTGAAAAGTGTTTCGACGATTTTATTAGAATACGTGTAGTTAACTTATTTTGTTAGAGTTCAGTAAGAGATATTTTTGATACCTGCGCTAGATATAAGAAATTGTATTTTTAAGGCATTTAAGTTTCCTACATGACAAGTATTCTTTGTAAGTAATTAGTTTAAAGGACTGCTGAGTTACCTACTTTATTTTTATATACTTTAGTTTGAAATACTCTGTTATATACTGCCAAGCGATTTATTACTGTAATATACATATCTTTAAGTAGATTCTATTTAGATATAAGTACGTTAGGCATCTTTTTTACAATAAAACTTGTAAAATAATTGGTTGCTTTATTTTCGAACCTCATTTTGTTCCAAATAAAAACGAATCAACGAATAGTGAAGCTTTATAAACCAAAATAATAGAGTCATTTCAACAACATTATTTTTGTTTGTAAGTAAACGCATTGCCTTCGCCGTATTTTTTTAGAAATAAATCTTTTTAAAGCATCCAAAATACCCAATACTTTGAGAGATATTTACATTAAAAGATTGTAATACGCATGTATCGAGAAACTGCCGGTGAGATGCATTCAAGGTCACGCGGCCGATGTGACGTCACTATCGTTAAATCTGCTAATTTGTGCAGGCATTATAAGGATTTGGCGTTGTTTTTCTGGTTTATCATAGTGTTTTTACTTTAAAACTTTTAAGAAGTGAATACATAGTAGATATGAACTTTTAAACTTAATTAAAATGACCGAAGCGGGCTTTAGTAAGGGCCAATTCGACAATCTTCCCAGAATTAGATGGCAGAATATTTTTCTACCAACACAAGATTCTTCAGTGCCGAAATCAGGAGTTTTAAAGCAGAGAGGTAAGCTAACGATATACGAAATAAGATTGGTAATTATTGTTTACTTCCCTGTTCAATCTGTTCATATTACAAACACATTTTGTGTTGTGTCGTTGTGTCCACATATTCTTCATCTTTTTTTAACCAGATTAAAGGTACATTTTAATTTCAAGAAAGAGTATCTAAACCTACATAGACATTCAAAACTTTTTGGCAAAATGACTACCTTAAATCCTTATGAGCATGCATCGCACGAAGTCAAATACCTAGTTGGCATGGATGTGTTTTAAGCATTTTACGGGCATATTAGATGACATGAGTAGTGAGTATAGATTTGAATTAAATAAACACTTGATACGTCAAAATGATCCTCACACACAACAGTAAGGTGATATTTTCGGAGGCAACTCTTCCTTTCTTATCACTTTCAGCCATTTATTTCGGAGTTTTTTTTCCTCAGGAACAATTACGTGGGACGCACTATAAGTTTCCGGAATGAATATGAAAAAATACTATTAAAGGTACAAAATTAATTTATTGTTTTTCAAAATAATCTCCCTTGGCGTCTATGCACTTTTTCATTCGATCAAACCAGTTTTGAAAACTTTTGTGCCACTCCCCTGTGGTGACCTCTGAAACGTGTTTTTCATACTCCTCGACAGCCTCTTCTGGTGATGAAAATCGTTGACCGCGTAATTGGTTCTTAATTTTTGGGAACAGAAAAAAGTCACAAGGTGCCAGGTCGGGACTGTATGCAGGATGACTCATGAGTTCTACATTTTTCGTCTTCAAAAAGTCGTTTGTCTGTCTGGCCGTGTGAGAACTAGCATTGTCGTGGTGCAGGATGATACGGCGTTTACGGTTATTTTTACGGAGTTCGTCAATAACTTCCGGCAAACAAATGGTCGTGTACCAGTCACTATTCACGGTACGACGATTCTCTAAAGCAACAGTAGCCACGTGTCCAGTTTTATTAAAAAAAGAAGCAATCATCCGCTTAGATGCACTTTTCACGCGCGCCACTTTGGTTGGTTTCGGCTCATCTTGAAAGACCCATACGCTCGATTGCTGCTTTGTTTTGGGATCGTAGCAATAAATCCATGTTTCGTCACCTGTTACTATGTCCCACACCAAATTTGACGCACCTTCGTTGAATCTGGTAAGCATGGCACTGCACCAAGTGACGCGGTCCGTTTTTTGAGCCTCGGTCAAGTTGTGTGGGATCCACCGCGAGCACAGCTTTCTCACACCCAAATGTTTGTGTAGGATTGATTGTATTTGACTCATGCCTATTTCTAAGGATGCGCGAATTACATGGTAGGTCACATGCCTGTCTGTTTCAATCATACGGCGCACAGCATCGATGTTTTTGTTGGTCACAGCGGTGGACGGCCGACCATCGCGAGATTCGTCACTGAGATTGATACGACCACGCTTGAATTCTGCAAACCAGCTTTAAACAGTCGTCTTGCATGGTGCTTCATTGTCAAAAGCTGTTTCAAGCCGAGCGATGCTCTGTTGAGCTGTCAAATTACACTTAAAATCGTAGAAAATCATACTACGAAAATTTTCCCGAGTTAAATCCATGTTGATGCAGACACACAATTTTTTAAATGGCGCCACAAGGTAAAAACAAAGGACAGTCAGATGAAACAAACTGCATTCTACAGCCAAAGAGTTCTATTTTCAAATGTTGCAATAAATTTTTAAATATTGTTTATGTAAGTGGCCAGTTCCGGAAACTTTTAGTGTTACCTATGTATAACAGTTTTATCCGGTGTAGAAATGGTTGTGGATTTACATTTTGGCACGATACAGTATTTATACGGTTGTTGCTTAGTTGTAGACATTTTTAATAACCGTTTACTTTGCGCGCTCAAGCAATTTGCCTATAGTTCAAACTCGACTCGCTGTTTGTGACGTCACTGCGGGAGGTCGACCTCGCTCTGCGTTGAACCTGCTGTTTTGTACCGCGCGGGATTCGAGCTAACTTTAAAGTGTGTATTTGGTCAATTGTAATCATAAAACAATAAAAAGTATACCAGAATTTACGTAAAGGGCAGCTTTTTTGATAAAAGTAGTTTACTGTTGTTACTGAAAATGGTCTATTCGTGATAAATAGAACAGTTATTTATTAAGAAATTAAAAAACGTGTGATACTTTATTTAACTAAACTCTCTAAAAATAAAATAAATGAATTCTTGAAATTAATTTTATGCCTCTATGTGGTGACTCTCTTTGACCGAAAATGCTCATGTTCCATCGTGCTAGGGTTGCAAAATCAGCATATTTCGGGCAAAAAATACATGGTTTTAAGGACATGCAGGTTTACCTCGCAGTATCTGGCTAATCATGATCAGCTAGCACCGTATACAAAAATACTGCGCACATAAATTCCGCAAAGCTGGGTCGGCAAATTTGAACCCGGTTCTTAAAATTTACAGACGGAAGACGTACCGACTAAGCTACCGGTACTTTTTAAAGTAATAAATAACCATTTTAAATCGCGCTAAGGAGAAATGATTGACAGGCGTAACAACAGATGCCCTAAGACATGCCAAGAACAGATATGATTGGAAAAAAACCGGCCAAGTGCGATTCGGACTCGCGCACGAAGGGTTCCATTAACGGCAAAAACATCACGTCTGTTGTATGGGAGTGCGGGGGTCCGACTCGCACTTGGCCGGTTTTAGTATTTGTTGTTATAGCGGCAACATAAATACATCATCTGTGAAAATTTCAACTGTCTAACTATCACGGTTCATGAGATAGAGCCTGGTGACGGACGGACGGACAGCGGAGTCTTAGTAATAGGGTCCCGTTGGTTACCCTTTGGGTACGGAAACAAAGATTTTTGTCGAGCAGAGTAGAAGGCCACAGGGGGTGTTTGGACTCTTACGAAAAGTATTATAATGTCACTTTTTTATAAACTTTTCCGTAATTACGGAATTGCTTAAAACGTAATAAATAAATAATATTTTAAGAAGCCTACTCCTAAGTTGCAAACTTTTCTGGTCTTTTTTCAACTTTAGGTATATATCGATCCGAATATCCTATCCCTGGTCATAACATAACATAATCAAAGTTTTATTTCTATAACCGTTACAAAGTACTTATAATCAGGAGATATGATTTGTTATCGGAAAACAAGGTTTTACGCCTTTTACCCCCGTAGGGGTTGAATTTTTACCAACTCCTTCTTACTGGGTGTCTACGTCGTAAGGGTAACCAAATTACTGTAAAATGTTATGATTATAGGTATAGCTGTTTGGGCTGGGCACAATAGCGGGCTTGAACTATAATTTTCTTTCTTTTAGCCAGAAAATCAGTACGCTAGGTAAACTGTAAAGGTAGGGCTAGTAAAATACAAAATCAAACTAATACCTTCATAATATTTTATTCCATCGATCAACAATGACTATTCTCTATGCTTTACTCTTACCCTCAAACTTGGCCATGAACTTCTCAACGTCCTGGTCGGTGACCTTATGTCCTGCCTTGAAGTAGCTCTTGACCCTACGTTTCTTCTTCATCATAACTTTGGCGGCAGCAATGGCGCCGCGGCGTTGAAGCGACTCGTAGCGCTCTCGGAGCAGGTTGGCTGGAATGAGGTTTGACACGATGAGGATGATTTTGCATTGAGGAGTTGGTTTTTTAAGGCTGTTCAATCCCTCTAAACTCGCGCGCACGGCTCAGTCGCCTGCTGGCTTCCTCACGGGGAACCTGTGTCGCTGTTCGCGCGCACATATTTTGCGAAATTATTATTTCACTTTGACCGTGCCTTACTGGTTGTAGCTAAATAAAAATGCATAAACATTTAATATTAGGAAAATGTTTAGTCGTAACATATCGCTGCAAATCACATTGCCTATGTGAGTGCGTCACGAGACTGAAAAATAACCATCGAATACTAAGGTATATAGTCTTATACTGCTGTACAAACTTCAAGCAGGCTTGTTCCACTCCGTGAAGGCTACGAAAAGCTAAAAGTACATGAGCGTCATGAAGAGTGGATCTTCTGTACGTAGTAACGTAACGGCATTGTTCTCCAACTAGGCTCCCGTATTCGACCGCTTTGTATTTATTAAATTTGGAACAATATTCCGCGTCATTTTGCTGAAATATTGTTTAATAACGTTTTTTATTGGCCATATGTAGAGGGTTTTCTGAATTTTTCGTTTGGAAGTTGCTCACTTTGGTAAGACTGACATGTTTTTGTATATAATGTAGGTTTTCGTTAACACATACAAACAATATGTTACTTCGTGATTGATAAAATATTAACAATATTATTTTCTTTTTTATTTCGGTCGGAATTAGGAGATCTGTTTTCAGATACCGTAATGGACGGTATCAGGTGTTTTATAGCCTCTTAAACTCTTAATGTAATAAACTACAATTAAAATACACATAGTTACTATTATTTCTTCTGTGCTACAACTTTCTAATTCAACGCAATAAATACGGCTTTTCAAATTTTCATTATTACTAAAATGATAAATTGCAGGCAATATTGTGGCTTAATCCAAATTAAAGTCGATTCTGAAGGCTTTAATTTTAGTTTGAGAGCTGTAAAAACTTAAATTTTGCCAAAGTTATATAGCTTCTGTTGTCAACACTAAAGAACTATTTTGGAATGAGAAAATTTACTTCTGATAGCACTAGAACTAAAATTAAAGCCTTCAGAATGGGCTTTGATATACAAATAAAAACGAAACTCACTGTTAGTGGTAATGTTCCTCAAATCCCCAGTCAGCTGCGAAGGTTCGACCAAGTCGGGTTCCTGCGCCGGAGTCTTGTGTGCGGAGAGGTGGGGGAGGGAAGTGGTCTCCTTCTGAGCGCGTTTCGTTCGACGCAGCTCCCGTTCTTGGGCCTGCTTCTGTTCTTTAGTCAGGATCGTTGATTGCAGCTTGCGGAGCCTGGGGACAACAGTAGTTTATGCTACAATATTCACAGAGGCGACAACGTATTGCCTTACAGAGTGCCTTACTCAACATCATCTTGAAAAATACGCTTGTACTGTTTCACTTAAATTTACTTTATTAAACTACCGGTTTCGCCTTACGGTATCATCAGGTAACAATAACTTAATAACTATAATAACTAACAACTATTAGAAACTCAATCAACATTATTAGCAATAACTAATAGGGCCCATAATACCTGCTCTAACGCTTTTTAACTATCTATCCTACTCTAATCAGATGCCGCGCACGCAAAAACATCAGTTAATTTGAAATCGCGGCTACACTGATGGTTTCTTAATTTTTATGGAACAGTTTGGAGCTGCTTTATACTAATATCAGTATATTATGCAAGTTTCAGAACTAATTTTAAGTATTCATTGAATGCTATCGGTTTATTGTACGGTTTGGAGGTAACTTTGTAATTTTCTTCTATTGAGAAAATTAAATTGAATCAAGTTTTCACAACAGCATGGACATAGCATTAGTCCTCAATTTTACCATATATTAATTTCAGAGTGATTGTTGTAGTATTTGTTGGTATAAAACAGGATCATGCGAAGCGAAGTGAGGTATTATACACCCTTAATGCAAACAAATTGCAACAAAGTTGCAGGCGCTTTGTTCCCCCACATTTCATCACCTTTCACCAGGTATATCTACAAAACACACCAACGAACCACGTCAATTTTTATACTGTGTGTATAGCCACTGTGCATAGTATCATACTATGCTTGAATCAGGCATCCTAATTATCATTTAGTTTACTAAACAATAACACGTGTTTCAACGGCTGTACCTTCCAAATGCTCCAACTTCAGTCACCAAGACCAGCTCCATGTTATTCAGATAAGTTATCTACGCGTTATTGATACGAAATCAGCCATTCTAACGATAGTTTGGTCAATCCGTTGTGGACTTCTATACTATAAGTGCGGTAAAGAGGCAATAGCTTACCTACGAGGACGATTTGAAACACGAGCGATAAGAGAGTGTTTTAAACGTTACGAGTAAGTTGTTGCCTTTACGCACGTGTATCATACCACGTTTGTCAATGCATAGTGTGAGTATACTAGTGTGTTAAAGTTGACTTTGAAAACAGTTTTGAAGCATATATATTAAAATAGGTCTTTACGAGCACTTGCATTGAAAAAGGTATTTGTTAATCATGTAATTCGAACTCATCGCTGTCTCTTAGGGGGGTAGGCAGAGACTAGACGGTATGTTCCAGCATGACATCATAAGGAAACGTTATCTGATGACTTCCATAGATTATGTTTTTATTGCGAAATCTATCGCTTTTGAATACTCTAAATATTATTGTTAGAGTTCATTACAAACTACAAAAGATCAATTAGAAACAAATTTCAAGACACGAATTTGAAAAAAGTCCTCTGATCTAGGATTCGAACCTGTTACCTCTTGCTATCGCAACAAGCGCGCTACCAACTGCGCTACTGAGGTACTTATCCTAGACCGTTGAATTTTTCCACCGTACTTGTACACCGAATTATTGTACCTATTTGATCTGTTACCTCGTAAGGCACATACTGAACGCTCACGAGGGCGTTATGTGATTTCACGCCTTGTTCTTGGAAACAGATGGCGCTGTCATCGCTACAATATAATATGTTGCTTCAGACAGTTAAGAAATTCACAGTTCTTAGTAACTAAGATTATGTTTTTATATGGAAATCCACCGCATCATCCCACTATAATAATATTATAAATGCGAAAGTTCGGATGTATGGATGGATGGATGGATGTTTGTTACGTTTTCACGGCGTAACTACTGAACCGATTGGGCTGAAATTTTGCATGAATGTAGTTCTAGACCTGGAATAGGACATAGGCTACTTTTTATCGCATATATCAGTTCCCATGGGGTGAGAATGAGCTTTCAAATTTCTATAGAAGCCATTCTTATGAAACCGATTAGGCTGAAATTTTGCATAAATGTAGTTCTAGACTTTGAATAGGACAAAAACTACTTTTTCCCTTTGTTCCCATGGAAAAGCTATAAAAGAGACATACAAAATGGGAAATAGAGGCGCATAACACGCACATTTCACCAGCTGTGTTTACTGTAGGTAACAGTCCGAATAATATTGACAGAGTTTATAGGAGTACACAAAAACTAATTCAACGCGGGTGAAACCGCGGGCAAAAGCTAGTTATTTATATTTTGAATACGCTACATACTATTCTTCTTTTGGTTTCTTATTGATATTTTCTAGTTTACGGGATTTATATGAACCTGCGTGTCGTTCTCTCAACTTACGTGTAAATATCGGAGATCTTCTTTTTATTAATCTTGACTTGCTTCAGTCTCTCCTTCTCTAATATCTGCTCTTTCTGTTTCCTCCTCGCCTTGTGGTCTTTCTTCCGGTTCTGTACTGGCGGATTGATGGGTTTGTACTCGTTGTCACTTTCCGCGTCGGACGGTTGCGATGGCTTCTCTTGTTGGAGACCAGAGGACATTTCAGTTCGCCATTGGTCCTGTAAACATATTTTTATATGATTTATGGCGAAATCCATAGCTTTGAATACTCCAAACACTAGTAGTTCGCCCCAAACTATAACTCGCGCTCGCCCGATTCGCGCTTGACCGATTTGGCTCATGTTTGAACTTAATTTTTTTTTTGTTTTATTTACTCGCCTGCCAAATTTCATGATATTCCGATCAACGATACTCGAGTTATCATCGAACAAACAAACATACATCCATACATACAAACGCCGGATTGTTCAAGTAGACACGGAGAACTCGCTCGCTTCGCTAACTCGTTCAATTACAAACTAAAAAACAACAATTAAAAAAAAAAAACTTTGAGCCAGGATTTGCAATTTCTTGCTTTCACGGCAAGTGCGCTACCGCTGCTATGTATTTATTTACATTACGAATATTTATATTTCTATCTATACTAATAATAAAGAAGTAAAAAAGTCGTGTCTGTATGTACATTGAATATTATTGCGAAATTTTAAATAAAATGAGTTATGGTTACTTACTGAGGCCAAAACTACAATTTTTTAATTTTTGTCTTCGTGTATGTATGTTCTGTTTTAACTCGAGAATCACTCAACGGATTTGGAAGTGTTTTTAGGCTTCCGTAGTACCTAAAAGGTAAAAAAGGAACCTTTATGGTAGTCCGTCCGTCCTTCCGTCTGTATGTCATAGCTTCATAACTTTAGCACTGTTAAAGATAAAGACTTGAAATTTGCCACACTAAATAGCATTTACTTGCCTACATAATATTGTATTTAAAAAAATTGAAAGTTTGAGATTGTTCAAAATATTTCCAATACAAAAGAGAAAAAAATAAAAAAATAAATGCTAAAAACACAATATGGGTATCAAATTGTAGATATTAAAGAGCTGATTATATATATATATATACTTTACCCCAAGCATAGCCCACTGCATAGCTCGCTGAGCGACCTTAAATCGGTGGATCAGGCCCTTTGTAAGAGACCTCGTCTCAGCGCCAAATCTCTATCTCTGATGGATAGAATCCGAAATGAGTGAGATCAGTCGGAGATCGAAAGTAACCGACGTAGCCTGCAGACTCATTAAGTTGAAGTGGCAGTGGGCAGGCCATATTTGTCGCTGACATGATGGCCGTTGGGGCCGACAGGCTTTAGTATGGAGACCACGTACAGCAAAGCGTAGTGTAGGCCGACCTCGTGCCCGCTGGACCGACGACCTGAAGGACGTTGTGGGTGACGGCTGGATGAGGAGGATGGAGGACCGACATGAGTGGTGAAATTTGGGAAAGGCCTATGTCCAGCAGTGGACGAACACGGGCTGATGGATGGATGGATGGATTTTACTATATTTACTGGCACTGATTTCGAGAAATCTTTGAAAGACCACTACAAAATGCATTTCTCCCCCTTATTTCCGAAACTAATGAACCGAAAAATATGAAAAATAACGGTAATTTGAGATTACGTAAAGATTACAGGAAAAATATAGCGGATGAGAAATTCACGATAGCAAAACGGCAAAATTAAATTCTTCGTATACGGTATAAAAATTTGAATCTCTCTTTTGTGGTACAATCAATCCTTTTTTAGTTATTATAAACAGTTATGGGCAAGATTTTAAACACATTCTTCCTGTCTGTTCCCAAAACTGTCGAATTACGGAACCCTAGGGATGCGAGTCTGACTCGCACTTGACCGGTTTTTTTATTTATTATCACCGTAGTGACCCTGATAAACAAACAGGCTATAAGGCGTGTTCATAAAATAACACTCGAGCCAAAAACAGGGCAAATATTGAATAAACGCGGGCAGAGCCGCGGGCAAAGGCCACTTACGAATATTTTACAATACTTATAGAACTAAATGAAATTTGGGATAATTCATGATTGTACTCATCCTAATCCTGTTGTAGCCAGTAAGCAACTTAAATAATGACTCACATCTCTCTCCTCCGCAGTAATCTTCCGGAACATTCCGGTGGTGACCCGCTCCAGGTGCTTTTCCTTCTTTATCATCTTCAATTCGTGGTCCCCCACCTGCTGCAGTAACTCACGATGCTCCTGTAAGATCACTGATAGTTAGTCCCATCATACCTTTACCGCTTTTAGGGTTCCCTTTTAGGATCACTTTGTTGTCCGTCTGTTGGTGTATGAAGACTTCTTTTTTCAGAAAGGATTGAGGTATTTAGTTGAAATTAATATCTAATGCTAAGGTATAACAGCCTCAAACTGCCTTTACAAAATTAAGTTCCCAATTAAACCGCAATAACAACGTACGGTCTTATGCGTATTTCCATAATAAATTTGTAAATAAAAATATGTTTATTTGTCTTCAATCTAAATCTCAAAAACTTTACAAAATAATTAATAAATAATTAGATACAAGTACAATTCAAGAGGTGGTAGAGCTGATGCCGGGCTCGACTGTGGAGGTACCACCATCTTACTCGGAAATCCTCCCGAAGTTATTCGGGGGAGAGTAAGAGAACAGCTCTCAGGCAAAACCAGGCGGCCCACCATTGCCTGGGACCGATGGATGGCGGTATATCCATCCCCAATTGCCGGGCCTTATATAAATCAGACTGGTGACGGGCAGCGGCGTCACTGGTGCAAGGGTTTCGGCACCGCGCTCACCAACCCGCCTGCCCAGCGTTTGTGAGTATGGGCATTTCTTTCAGGAGGACCGCCAAGAGTAGCGAAATACTGGAAAGGCCTATGTCCAGCAGTGGACGAAACAGGCTGATGGATGGATGGATGGACAATTCACTCAAAAGAATATAAATATAATTGAAAAAATAATGAAAATCGAACAACTGTATGATCATCAAAACCTATACGTGGGACGCACTATAAGTTTCCGGAATGAATATGAAAAAATACTATTAAAGGTACAAAATTAATTTATTGTTTTTCAAAATAATCTCCCTTGGCGTCTATGCACTTTTTCATTCGATCAAACCAGTTTTGAAAACTTTTGTGCCACTCCCCTGTGGTTACCTCTGAAACGTGTTTTTCATACTCCTCGACAGCCTCTCTTGGTGATGAAAATCTTTGACCGCGTAATTGGTTCTTAATTTTTGGGAACAGAAAAAAGTCACAAGGTGCCAGGTCGGGACTGTATGCAGGATGAGTCATGAGTTCTACATTTTTCGTCTTCAAAAAGTCGTTTGTCTGTCTGGCCGTGTGAGAACTAGCATTGTCGTGGTGCAGGATGATACGGCGTTTACGGTTATTTTTACGGAGTTCGTCAATAACTTCCGGCAAACAAATGGTCGTGTACCAGTCACTATTCACGGTACGACGATTCTCTAAAGCAACAGTAGCCACGTGTCCAGTTTTATTAAAAAAAGAAGCAATCATCCGCTTAGATGCACTTTTCACGCGCGCCACTTTGGTTGGTTTCGGCTCATCTTGAAAGACCCATACGCTCGATTGCTGCTTTGTTTTGGGATCGTAGCAATAAATCCATGTTTCGTCACCTGTTACTATGTCCCACACCAAATTTGACGCACCTTCGTTGAATCTGGTAAGCATGGCACTGCACCAAGTGACGCGGTCCGTTTTTTGAGCCTCGGTCAAGTTGTGTGGGATCCACCGCGAGCACAGCTTTCTCACACCCAAATGTTTGTGTAGGATTGATTGTATTTGACTCATGCCTATTTCTAAGGATGCGCGAATTTCATGGTAGGTCACATGCCTGTCTGTTTCAATCATACGGCGCACAGCATCGATGTTTTTGTTGGTCACAGCGGTGGACGGCCGACCATCGCGAGATTCGTCACTGAGATTGATACGACCACGCTTGAATTCTGCAAACCAGCTATAAACAGTCGTCTTGCATGATGCTTCATTGCCAAAAGCTGTTTCAAGCCGAGCGATGCTCTGTTGAGCTGTCAAATTACACTTAAAATCGTAGAAAATCATACTACGAAAATTTTCCCGAGTTAAATCCATGTTGATGCAGGCACACAATTTTTTAAATGGCGCCACAAGGTAAAAACAAAAGACAGTCAGATGAAACAAACTGCATTCTACAGCCAAAGAGTTCTGTTTTCAAATGTTGCAATAAATTTTTAAATATTGTTTATGTAAGTGGCCAGTTCCGGAAACTTTTAGTGTTACCTATGTAGCTTCGTTTCACTGACAATCATTATTGATTGATAAGATAAGCCTCCGTCATACTTCAGGCACAAACACATGCTATATAGGCAGTGCAGGTTTCATAACAGCATTTTCCTTCAGCATTTTAGCAAGTAGTTAGTAGTAGAAGTAAAGCAGATTCTCAAGGCTTTAATTTTAGTTTTAGTGCTATCAAAACTAAATTTTCTTCATTCCCAAATAGTTCTTTAGTGTTAACAACAGAAGTTATATTGCTTAGGAAAAATTCAAGTTTTGACAGCACTAAAATAAAATTAAAGCCTTCAGAATCATAATATTTATTTAAACGGATTTGAACTAAGATCTTAAGATTGACAGTCCAGTGTCGTGACAACTGACCTACTGCCACCTTTTCTCAATTAATTAAGGTTATTGGAAACCTGGAATTGGAAAAGCTCTTAGCTGAAGACACTGTTACTAAATTACTAAGTCAGAATGTTCCAAAACACCACGTCCCATAAGATAAGGCAGTCACATTTTAGATAAGTATGCAGATGAGCCAGTTTACCTGGTAAGTAGGGTTATAGCTGACGCCTGGATGCGGTGCTTCCACTGCTGCCCTGGTTGACATGGTCTTTGGAGAAGGTGGTTTAGGTCTCACCCGCTGCTTCGGTAGCACATTGTGAATCACCGCTTCGGTAGAGATGAACTCATCTATCAGGGTTGAAGGGATGCCTTTTGCATCTAACACTGAAAAATGAGGTTCAATATTGACTTTAAATAGAGTGACATGAAGATTAGCTTTTGCTTTGTGGTTAAACCGAATCCCGGTGCAAAATGCACACAATCATCATAATCATAAAATGATATAATTTGAATGTAAAACCCTAATTATTACTAATCAATTTCTGTTAATTGCTTTGGGATTCCGTTTAACCACCTTAGTGGTTTTAAGGCTCTTACTTCATGAACTGTACAATAAGAGGTAATTTATTTGCTCAAAACAAAAAAACATTACTCTGGATAAAACTAATTCAAATTGACATGTTAAGTTTATTAAAAATAAATAATATTTTAATAGGTGCCTTACAAAATTTATAAATGTCAAAAACCTTTTGTCTCATAACATTCATATATAGTGAAAGGGTAAGGGTATAAATTGTTACCTGCATCTCCCCACAAATCTGCTCCAAAATTTTGACGAGTCTGTTTGACTTTCCTTTTCTTCTCTAATGCTATTTTTCTGTTCTTCCTCGCAAGTTCTACCTTCTTCACGTATGTTCCTTTTTTTTCTTTCCTAGCCTCCGTTATTTTACTCAAAGCTGTTGGTTTTACGCCGAAAGGGTTCACTTTGTTACGCTTAGCATTTGGATCTTCGACCTGGAGATTGATATTATATGGCACATGAGTCAAAATTTTGCAAGAATAATAAGGTTCTTATTTTTTATTACTTTTTATTTCTGTAATTTCAAATCTATTGTTAACCCTAGAAATGTCATATGCAGAGACTAACTAAGGCGAGAGTGCAATACTTTTTGCAGGCCGGCAGTGTCATATCACACATAACTATGTTTCATTTTCTGCCTCCGTTTTTAGCTGGACATTCTGGGTCAGCAGGAATTGCTTGTATAGTAGCCCGGAATAGCTTAATATCATGTTACAGACATTCTATCTCATAAAGTCCATTTGGGATACAATATCTGTAACCGCTACACTGCTGAAATTACATTTAATACCTACTAAATGATGGAGTTTTAAAATTTCAATAAATCAAAACAACTAATTTGATGTAGAACAGCAAGACAAAAGAACAATTATTGAGGTAAGAGATGAGTAGAAAGCACAGAAAATTATTTATGGTGACATGCACAGAAAGATGGAAGCTTACACATATTTCTGTACATATCTTTTGCTACCATTTTTGTTCAGGCAGATAAAATCATGCAATTAGGCTCAGTGTAGAACTTAAGAGCTGGTTTTTGTAGAAGTCAATATAAGCAAGCCCTCAAGGTCTGTATCAGGGTTTACATTTATACTATACAGTATACATTCTTTATGATAAGAAAAATGTCCACCTTAGAGTTAGGCAGCAATATTTCATAACATTTCGGTGTGGCCGGCAGCAGTGCCCGTTTCCGCTGCTTGTTTGTTAGAGGTTTCTTTGTGATATCCTCCTTGGTCTTTTCATCAGCTCCCGTGTCGATCACAAAGAGCTCACTGTCAGGCTTTGTGTCAAACTTGCTAAAAACATGAATGGGAAATTTATCAAATAATGTTAGAAGTAAAATTTGCCACAAAATTTATAAAATAACAAAAAAGGGTCTCAATGTTAAGGAATGTAACTGAAGATAAAGTAACCAAAAGATAGAGTAACTACAAATCTACTTCAGTGGTTTAAATTCATGAAAAACTTAGGATATGAACACAAATTGGCATTCTGATATAGGTAGACATAAACATAACCTCACCCTAATCTTTCTTCTAGTCTCTGATCTTCAAGAAAGTTTTCCACATCCTGGATATCACAGTGTTTGCGCCAGTCTTTCTTGTTTTTTTTCGACACGTGTTTTTTCTTCCTTGTTACAGACATTTTCTAATAAAATTAATTTAATTTTGTAATACACATGCACCACACGTCAAATGCGTGTTTTGAAAGACCGCTCCGTTCCACTTAATTCGGTGTTAATAATGTTAGATTTAAATATCATCTATCGCTTGTTTCCAAGAAAGATATGCACAATGCAGAGACTACATATGTATCTGTTACCATCTTGATCAAAAACCATGAAATAGTTTAACAGCACATACCTATATGAAATTATGAAACCGTATTCGTTATTAATCATTCCTCTCTGCGCACCTCTCTTAACTCTCTTATTTCATAAAACGAAACGTAGTTGACAGCATACAATACACCAATACCAATGAAAAGAACCACGTCAAGCTATACACTTGCATTGCAGTACGACATTAGCCTCTATTACAAAGTCATAAGGTGGTAAGTACAAAGTCCAATTTGTAATCTTGATGTCACTGTAACTTAGAATAGGGTTGCCATCCGTCCAGGTTTCCCCGTATTTGTCCTACTTTGGATAGCGTCCAGGGTGCGTCCGGAGTCCGGCCGGAGCCCGTGCTGGGTTTTGCATATTATGTTCAGAGACATATTCTCTGTAGGGTCCTTCGGGCGATCGCCCGGGGCGGCCCTTCGGGTTCGTAAATTTTAACGATTTCACATTAAAAAAATACGTGTTTAAGGCGGCTCACTCGGGTGAGGTGAGGGTGGGAATCAAATTAATATATAGAATCTATAGAAACTTGAGGTGTCTCGAAATTAATGGAACAGGTTGAAGAAGAAAAAAAAAACGTATTTTGTGTAGAGTTGTCGTTGCTATAAAAGCACTAGCCATTCGGAGATTATCATTTCGGGGCAGGGCAGACAAATTTGGATCAGTACAAAATGGAAATTTTATGATGATAGGAGACATGATTGCCGAATTAGATCCTTTTTTAGCAAAACGCATCCAAAAATGGGTAACCCAGGAAAGGGTCACGTATTACATGTCTTTCACGACATATGAAAATCTTATCAAAATTATGGCATATTAAGGTTGCGTTCCAAATCACTTTTCAAGATTAAAATATTGCTCGCTGTCAGACAAAAGTAGCTCGATGCTGGTTCCAAAACATCTACTTTTAGGTTTTGGAACCGGCATCGAGCTACTTTTCTCCGACAGCGAGCAATATTTTAATCTTGAAAAAGTGATTTGGAACGCTACCTAATTTATAAAGGCAGTCGTAGCAAAGAATCGAGAATGCGAAATATTTTTCATTCAATGTTTATTCCACGCCGGATATTACTCACGTTGACAAACTTTCTGTAATAATTCGATATGTAGAAAAATATGGCCATGGTCAACCAGTTGAGATATACTTATGTTTCCCTCCCAACAATGGTCATAAAGCAGAAGAGATGTGCAAATCCTTAATATAGACATCAAAAACTACCAAGGTCAAATAAACGATAACGCCAGCAACATATCCGGACGTTACAATGGCTTTCAAATGAAAACACTGGTCAACAAAATTGTAGAAATTTTCTGCCACAGAAACGATTTATTGAAATTATTATAGAAATTTGTATGCTGAATCCGAATATAAACTCAGATTTTCTCTATCACGTCGTAATATTTGTCTAAGACAGACTAAATTTTGAAAAATCGCGTGTTTTTACTACTTCTGGTGGGGCTTTACGCTTAGCACAATTAGTTTTTCGGCTTTAATTTTCAAATATTGGATGGATTCGATTGATGGTTCTTGGTGGAATATCATCTTGAATAAATTATACACAAATTCTTGTACTTTTATTCCACATATATTTATTTTTATTCTAACTTAGGCTACCGGTTTCGTATTACACATCATCGGGCCAACAAATTATTAATTATTTAACATGGCAGAAAGAAAACAAAAGAAAACATTTTTAACAAGCAAATATAAAATAAACAGAGGTGAATTGATTTGATTCACCTCTGTTTATTTTATATTTGCTTGTTAATGAATTGATTTGATTTTTGAATGTTTGAATTGATTTGATTCACCTCTGTTTATTTTATATTTGCTTGTTAAAAATGTTTTCTTTTGTTTTCTTTCTGCCATGTTAAATAATTAATAATTTGTTGGCCCGATGATGTGTAATACGAAACCGGTAGCCTAAGTTAGAATAAAAATAAATATATGTGGAATAAAAGTACAAGAATTTGTGTATAATTTATTTAATTTTCAATAATACTTCTTCTTAGTGGTTCTTTTTAATAATATGATAAAAAGATTCACGTAACCAAGCCTAGTTTTCGATTAAATGTCTCAAAACAATCACACCCAATGTTTCATAGTAAAAACTTGGTATGAAATGTATGGACCGAACAAGCTCTCACAAAATATTATTTATTTTGAAAAATAAGGTTCAATCGCGAATTATGTTATTTTCACCTTAATAAGTATTGATTAAGGACTTGTAATTATGAAAAATAAATATATAAAATACATTTGTAATAAGTAAAAAAAATGTTCAGAAGCATTAAAGAAACGGTAAATTTCAATACCTTGAAGTTGATTTCACAAAACTGAGACCTGATAGAAAAAATCTGAGTTCAGATTTGGATTCAGCACACAGTTTTCTGCAAGAATTTCAAAATATCGTTTCTGTGCAGAAAACTTGTTGACCAGTGAAATTAAAGAAAAATGTCCTTACGCACTGTATATCCCTTGCTCAGCACATTCTTTAAATTTGATTGGATTTTCAGCAACCGAGTGGTGGGAACAAGCAACGTGGTTCTTCGTATTCTTGCAAAACTTGTACGATTTTGTTACAGATTCAACTAAACGATTAAAACTATTGCAAGAGTTATTGACCGAATCTCAAAATATATCAATAAAAAAAATATATATATTAGATGGTTCGCTAGAGACGATGCCAGCACCAGCTTCAATAAAGACTGGGATTAAAATATTGCAGCACTTAAACAAATAAAAGATGACCCTTTACAAAAACCTGCTTTCTCCTGCTGGAACTGCTTTCTTAAATTACTTCTTTAGTGACAATTATTATGTCTGAATTGTGGAGGAAAACTTTGAGACAATTTAACCTAGCATCAAAAACGTTACAAGCAGTAGATATTAACATTGAAGTCATGTCAAAACTGTAGGATTCACTAATAGCATTAATAGAAGAGAAGAGAGAATGAATTGATAATTTCGAAGAGATTGCTAAACAGAAATCTCAGATTCAGGATTGTAAACATACCCAAAAACGCACGATAAAAAAAAAATTCGAATCGATGAATCGCGAGAAGGTGAAGTGCAAACGTTTTTGCCTGTTTGTGACCAGCATCTAGGAGAGTTAAGAAGGCAAAAAGGAGCGTATGATGAAGTAAAATTAAATGGCAAGTGGGCATTTCATCTGAAAATGGACCAGATAACAGAAGAATAAAACAGAACCAGTGCCAGAGAGCTCCAGTCCACATACCCAAACGATCTTGAAGATGTACTTCAAGAATAATGTATTCTCTTAAGAAATAATATAAATTCAATACTGAGTTAAAACCAAAGACTGAAACAATTATTCATACAAAAAATCATAAAGACGTGTTCTCGTACATTGGATATTACATTAGGCATGTTTCTTTGCACTGCAGTAACCAACTGCAGTTCAGAGCGTTCATTCTCCGTGCTAAAGAGGATAAAAAATTATATACTATACGCTCTAACACAAGTGAGGAACGTCTCAATTGCCTAGCAATTCTCAATATAGAGGCCGACATAACGAAGTCACTCAACTATGAAGAAGTCAGTAATGACTTTGCTCATCAAATGACGCGTATATAATTTTTTTATAAAAATATTGCTAAATTTTAATTTTTTGTTTTATTTTTCCTTCGGCAGGTAGGTTAAGGGGGGCGGCCCAATCGTATTCGCCCAGGGCGTAAAAAACCTAAATACGTCTCTGATTATGGTCTGTAACCTGCTTAGAGTACTTAAACATACTTATGTATACTAAGGAAACTTGGGTTTCAAATTTTTTTACAAGTGCGATAACATTTTTGTTTTGTTACCAAAGCGAAGAAAAATTATGTCTTGTATACTTCTTAGTTAGAAGATTTGTTTTTGTTACTTGAATGATGAATGTAAAAAAGTTGTTTTGCACTTTGAATATTTTTGCAAAATATCAATTGAAATGGGTTTTGAATCAGTCTAAAACTAAATCTTTTTGAATTTTTTGTGTCTGTATCTGTGGTCTTGGTATGTATTCAATTTCAAATAGTTTTAAGAAAGTGACTAAATAACCTTTAGCGGCTACCTAGATTTTAATTTTATTCGACCGCAAGAGATAGGTTGCGACGACGAGCGAAGCGAGGAGGGGCGGTTAGATTGACATGTAAGCACATAATATTAGGGAGCCGAGCGAAGCGGAGCGGAGCGAGGCCACCCCCGTAGTTTTAACAGAATTCACGATATGCAGAAAAAAATATTTTCCGAGCACTTTCCGATGACTAACGGGATCAATAATTTATAAAATTAAAGGACCGCTTCCTTTTCGATATGTACATTGCAAATTGAACTTTATCAGTTCGTGTTAAGAAAGATATTCCAACAGGTTCAATAATTTAAAAAATTAAAGGACCGCTAACGGCGCTGCGGTGCGGGGGGGCATTGCCTGGGACCACTTGATGACGGTATATCCATGGTATGGTATGGTATGTACGTGTTTTTATTTTGATATTTTGACTGAAAGTACCTAACTGAACTGGAACTGAACATGAATATACAGTGTGACAAGAATCTCGTGGCACGTGGATTTCACATGGCCAAAATCAGAATCAACACCGCCGTAGGCAGAGACTACCGATTTCCTTGTGCTGCGATCCTTAAACACCTCTTTCGCCTCTTCCACATCCATCAATCTAGTCATACAAGTCCTTCTATTCCGGATAATTTTTACTTTGCCCTTCCGAAGAAGTCGCAAATTTAAGGACGGTCTGGTTGAATTTACCTTTCTAAACTGAAATAGGTACAAAAAAGATAAGTAGGTATCACAAAAAACTGAACCATAAAGTGAATTTCGTTTATTTTAATTCAAATTCATACTAGAGACTCTGTAAGTAGTCAGGACCAACGTTCAATGACCGTTTCTGTGATATACGTAAAATAGGATTTAGACTTCCTCTACTCATTAAGTCGAGTTTGTTCTTGAACTAACTTAATTAAAGGCACAACAAATAATTTTTCGTATTTCTCAAACAGGGTCATTGAGCCTTGGTCCTGACCACTTACCTAGTCTCCAGTATAAATTTGACTATATAAACGAAAGTCACCTTAATATCCAGCCTTTTGAGCAAGTTAAAAATGAGGCAGAAAATGAGCATTTGGTCCCGTCCTATGAATTCTCAAGAAACAAATTTATATTGCGGATGACACATTCCTTATTTCAATGCCATAGCGTCTAAAATAGCTTAAATTCATGGCAGAAAGATACAATTCAATAGATGCACAGAGCGGCAACGTCACAACTTGTTGGTTAAATTTAAATATTATTTTGGTAAACACAAAATCGATAATTTTTCCACGGCCAAGATACCTACGATGCTGATATTTTTGTGCCTAATTTGGCAAATTTGGAGCCAAGTATTCGTACAAAAATCAAGACCGTAGGTACAGTACTTTTGGAGAAACCATAAATCTTTTAAGGCTTATAACTTTGTTAATTTTTAATAAAATAGTATGGTTTTTTGGTGCCTAAATATTTTTAGATGGTACATAGTATGGTATACTCACTTTGGACCCAACTATGCTGGTTATGGAGTTTCAGCCGTGGCCGCTGAACGGACATCCTTCTAGCGGACCCATATATTTTGCGGCGTCACATTAAAACAGTAAAATATTATAAGATGAACTTTTGTACCCAGAACGCACAATTTTGGAGCAAAATATGAGTATCAGAACCAAGTCAATACCTGCTTTAGTTTTTGAGTTACCGAACTTTGGCCGCTGAAAGATTCCGTCTAGCGGCACGCAAAGAAATACTTCCACAGCCGCGCCCCCATTGATGCACCTAAATTTTCCTTTGGCATACGGTATTGGCAAATTTGGAGCTAAATCATGATATAAGTGAAAATCTATTATGAACTTAGGGTCCGCCAAACAGACGAACACAATTTTATTGTCAAGTGGTACCATTTTAGCCGTGTTTTTTAGGGTTGGGAAACATTCGTGCCGCGAAATTCGTGGCCTTTTTTATTTTGGTGGCGATTCGTGCCTCTGTTTTTTACCAGTGGCAATTCGTGCTCCGTTGAACTTATTTAGTAAAGTACAGTTGATGTACAAAGTGAAAATAGGAAAAATCAATAAAACAAATTAATTAACAGTCTGTTTTTATTTTTATTAAATTACCGCTGTACATTACATGATATGTTTATTCTTATAACTACTAACACGAAAAAAATATATTTAAAGGGGGACTCGGCATCGATTCGATAAACAAAAATGTGGCTCTTATTTCATAGCAAAAAGAGTTGTTTATAAAATGTATCGAGTTTATGTAACAAATTTATCTTACTTTATTATTACTTCCACTCCGATACGAGTAGGTAGACCACAAAAAAAATAAAATGATAATTATATTATTAAATTAATTAATATAATTATATAAATTATTAAATTAATTAATATAATTATACCTAAAAGTTCTAGTTGATATTAGCAATAATCCAGTTAGTGTAAGAAGAGACGGCCGTGTTGACTCCAGGGTAGGTGCCATTGGCGCAGCCGTGGCCCCAAGAGATGACTCCAACAATGATATTCCCGTAGTAAACAGGCCCACCGGAGTCGCCATGACAAGCGTCTTGGCCGCCCACGTCCAGTAGACCACTGCAGATCATGTTCTCAGTTACTACAGATTCGTTCAGTTCAAAGTACCTCTCGGCACAGACTCGTCTGTTGATCGTGACAACGGTCACTTGTTGGAGTTCAGCGGCGTAAGGGCCAGTAAGCTGTTGAAAGAAAAACGGTTTATCATTATGGCTGGCTACAGCGATGCCTAAGGCGGCAGATTTCAAGAATAATAAATCCAATTTGTTTTCCACAAAAATTACATATATAAGTATGTTTTTTTGAAGATACATTGGAAACTTAATCTTTTAGAGTGCAGATAGAAATGATAAATTAGAAAAAAAATTAAATACTGCAAATATTTTGAAAAACGTTCGTGGGGCCTGGATTTGAACCTTCATCCTCTTGATTACAAGGCAAATGACATGCCAACTGAGCTACAGAGGTATCCTAGACCGTTGAATTTTTCAACCATATTATGTATACTGTCGAATTTTTGTGAGGTATCCCCGCATTCCCATACGTCGATACTTATCATTGGGCGTTATTGAAACTGTTTGAATATAGGGGTTCAACATAATATTCATACCTAATTACCTGCAAAGTCATCTTGAGAACAGGATGCAATACACGCTTTTTATCAGCGTTTCTGCCTGCGTCAAAGGCGTATATAACTTTTAAATACCTACAGGTGATTAAGAATAAAAGTATAAGCAACATAATTTTGTCCATGTCGCAAAACAAAGGTTTCTTTGGAGCTCTTTTGCACCAAGATAAAAACGGCACCTTTTGAAGTTGTTTACCTGCTTTTCTGAAAAAGCCACTAATTTGAAAAATTTTTATATAAATTTCTGAACCTTTTTCTAGTTTTCTTAAGTACAGAAACGCGATTGCAGAACTTTCGCTCGATAGAAATAATTATTGAAATAATGAGGTCTTCTTCTACACTTTTTTTTCATAGTATGACAAATAGGAATGACATACAGACCTGAACGATATTTTACTATACAGGGTCTGTAAGAGGAGACCTTTAAATAAAACCACATACTCTACTGATCATACTGAACAATCATCTGAAAAAAAAAACCGCGCAAATCTTCAGAGAAAAAGGTATTCAACTGTAACTTAAAGAACTTTAACTCGTAGGTAGAAGTTATATTTTAGAACGCTGCGTCTGCACAGTCGTTTTATGGAAGACGCTGTTTCAAAAGACGCCCGTAAGTCAGTGCATTAAGGTTCACACATTTTTGTCTGACACTCAAATATTTCCCAAGCTATTGGTTAGCGCGGGTACGTTTCTTGGTGTAAAGTGGTTCAGTATGATCGGTAGAGTATGTGGTTTTATTTAATGGTAGCACTCTAGGTACACCCGGTAATATTTTAATTTAACAATACCTAAATTTTCCTAGTTGAAATTTTTGATAGCTATTTTAGTTCATTTTATATTAATTTAAACCCGATATTTTGCAATATTTTCCAGAATCCGTCCCTCTCGCACTGCGGGTCGTTCCGCATGGAGTAACAGTGACCTTTGCAAGCGTGACATATCCTTTTAGCACGTCAATAAAGATCTTACGTCAGTCGCCCCCCAACCAGCGAGGATCACTGGAAGCCCATCCGGCAGCACCGAGCCTGGAGCGACGATGATCCCCTGCTGAATAGTCGAGCCCCACACCAGAGGGGTCTCGATCTCTACCAAATTGATGTCACCATCATGCTGGGCGGCTACGCCATGGAACGGGTAGTTGATCTCCCGGAGTACGTTGGAGACGAAGCCACCGGTGTTGCGGTAGGTGGAACCAGCACGAATTCGGCGGTATTCTGGACTGTAGAGGCTGTTGGGAAGAAGGCAACTAGTTATTTTCGCTGTGTGACGCTAAAGGAGATTTTCACTTTCTCAAACTACCTAACTACTTTTTTCCATGAATTTATCAATATCATCAACAATATAACTAGTACATACGTTAGAAACAAGGGAGACTACGGCTCGGGTCTCAAACTACACCCTCGTTGGTAACCCTTTCTTCTCTCCGTGAACAATGTACTATATTGTACTGTGTACGCTACGCAACCGTTGTTTGTTGAGTTAATATTATTTCAAAATAATTTCTCCCACCAATATTTTTTTTGTTAATTTCACGGAAGGACTTCGGAGAACAAAACATATGCTATTTTTCGGACTTTGTTTCCATGCGTTTTGTGTGAAATTTGAATGACGCCCGTGCGTCCGATGCGCGTCGCGCCGCTTCTGTCTGGCTTGCGCCTTAAGTGACAGGCAAAACCAATAACATTTAAGTAATGCAACTTTTTCGAGGTTTCTGTATGGGGAGCGCCCTTGATTTTTTTCATTTTATTGCTTGTCATGGTGGAGGCCATAGCAACACGTATTTTGTGAAAATTTCCACTTTCTACCTATTACGGTTGAGGCTGTACACCTGTGACAGAAGGACGGACAAACAGACAGGGAGGCTTACTTATAGGGTCTCGTTTGGCACCCTTTTGGTACGGAACAAAAGTCCTTACATTCCTTCGAAGCAGTGAGCAGCAGATATAACCCAACGAGATGTGACGATGCTGGCGGCGCAGCTCTGCATCCAGGTCCCGCTCCAGAGTCCCAGGGACTCCACGGCTACAATCCACGGGTACTGCTCGATGGTAGTAGATGCTCCGCCCACAATGCGAGGGGTCTTGGGTTTAGCTGCCGTCAGCACGGCTGGAGAGAGGTAGTTAAATTGGGGTCAATTTTTTTAGGGCAGGTTGTCTGTCAAGCGGTGGCATATTTATGTCTGAAAAGAAATTACATTTTCAAGATCTTCAAGCAGCCTTTGTCGGAAACTAAAAAAACCAACGACCGCAGTTCCCTGTTAAACTTATGTCACAGTTAGGGGTTTGTTCCGCTTAATCGTTGGATCACGCCCGCTTATCTCGACATCTCTTTTGCACGCGTAGAATTTGTATTTGCTATCCTACTCTCAATGTAAGGCCGGCGTCCTCTGATGAAACTGAACGCGGCCGGGGAAATTACGTGTAAAATGGATGAATAGGTGAATATGCGGGCGCCCGCGCAGATGCGCTACGAAACAAGTCTCGTTCCAAGGTCTGTTTATTTGAAGTAAAACAAAACTTTTAAAAGATAGAAATTATTTAGGTAAAATAAATTAAGCATTAATACTCTTTCATGAACCATTTATTAAAATAAAGTTGAAAAATTATGCCCATACACGTATACAGGATGACTGGTAATTAGATGCAATCCGTTGAAGGGGTTGAAGAAGAGAGCTATTGCAGTCGATTCGACCATATAATGCCTTATGCAAAAGTGAACCATTTCTGAGATATTTTGATGTTTTTTTTCTAAGGTAAATTTTCAAAAATTATATTTAAAAAACCAGCCATTATTTTACATTTGTTGCGCTTTGATAACATCCCAACCAATAAAAAATAGCCCTAAAATGCACATTTTTGACGTAAACCTTGACACCGTGCTCCTAAACAGTTGAAAATTCTTAAAAATTACAAAAGATTTACACAAAAAAGCTAGGTTGCGCGCGTAATAGCTAGAAAATATCTGCATTTTACTAGCTTTCAAATAAGGTACAAAAATCTCAAATTGACAGAGGAATGATAAAAATATGGCCAAAACAATAGGAGCAGGTAGAATATTAGAAACAAATCTTATGCATACGAAATGTAAGTTTAAAATCCATTGTTTCCTAATTTAACCGTTCATGATTTTTTTAGCTGCTCCTATTGTATTGGCAATATTTTAATCATTCCTCTGTCAATTATTACTTATGAAACGTTACGCCATCTGATTTTCTTGTCTTCCTAGAATAGTTTTTGCAGTATCGAAGAATGCAATTTGTCATTTTTTAAAGAGGTGATTTCTATCTGACATCTGGAATAATAATAATAATAATAAAATGATGGCGTATGCCAACGTTATGTAGAAATAATTGTTTAACAATTTTAGCAAATAGAGCCCAAATACAACTGCCTTACTATTCTTAGTTCCAGTACTGTCTCCTGTCTAAATTTTATTATTCGCCGTGATGGAAGCCATAGTAGTACGATTATTTGAAATTTTCAACTGGCTTCTTATCGCGGCGCAAAAACTCTAGGTAAACCCTTATGACAGATAGACAGATAGACAGACAGACAGACAGCGGAGGCTTAGTAACAGGATCCAGTTTGGCACTCCGTCGGTACAGAACCATAAAAAGAGGCAGTTCTATCTGCATTTTCAATATTTATTCCCACCGTAAGTTTGTCACATCTGTAATACATATTTCTTTTAATCTGTGAGAAACTGGCAATTCTACTCGCTCTAATATGATTCTGGTAATGAGTAAGCGAGATGGATATACGAAATGGCTACTAGCGTTTTTAGGATAAAATACTGTTTTATTGGAAAATTATTACGAAACAAATTAGTAACTTATCCAAAATAAATATAAAATGACTATTTTAGTTCTTGTGTTAATTTTCACCGGTATTATTTCACAAAATAATTCGTATATTCGTACCTTCAGCTTTGGCGGCGTTATCTAAATAGCGTCCACTTCTCTCGCTCGCTTGCAAGTGACTAAACGAGGTTCAGTCACTTATCCAAACTTTAAAGCGCAATGTTTCAGTGCGGAACGCCTTGTCTAGTGAATACATTAAGGTCTTTGAAAAAAACAATGAAATATACTTGTCTGCGAAGATATGCGACTCTTAGTTCACCCTTCAAAGAAATTTCCTCCAAAAATCTTTACCAGTCTACATCTACACTGTATAAGGTGACTTTCGTTTATGTAGCCAAATTCTTACTGGAGACTCGGTAAGTTGTCAGGACTAAGGTTCAGGGACCCTTTCTGTGTAGACTTCCTATATTAGTTGAGTCGAGATAAAGCAGAGGCCAAAAAAGTCTGTATATTTTTTCATTATTTTTTTCAGTTATTAATTACTGAGTAAAAAATACTTATCAATTGAATAATAAATAATTTAACTGAATTATTGTCTTTACTTACATGTCATTTCTTTGGCTTAGGTAATAAATACACGATATGTCTAAAAAAATATTAATCTGCACTCATTACTTTTTAAGGGTAATAGTGAAGAAACGTTAATTAATTAGTTTAAGTAATAATATAGATTATTGGCAGTAAGTATTAGTATGAAGTATGAATAAATATAAGTGAAATTCACAACTTTGTTCAGGAGGATGAGTATAATTACGTACCTGCGCACAGAAGAAGAGTCCAAACAAGTGACGACGCCATGTTTACTTGCAACACACTGGTTAATTTGATAACTTACATACATTTATAGAATTTATATTATTCCGGTCACACCAACAATAATCCAGCCGCCATAAAAGTTAATAACTGTAGATAATTTTATTCACGAGTAATCATATCAATGTTCCTATTGATATGAGTTTTCCTTGCAGATTTTAGGCTATCTCAAAGGAAAGTAGAACCATAGTATGAATAAGTAAATAGTATTCTATCTCCATACAAACGGGCCGAAACGAACCCCCCTCAAAACTCAGCTCAACTCGGTTTACGACAGCCGCGGTCGTAACGCAGTAACGTACGCACGTTGCCTCTGTGAAGCTCCCGCCCATTTTCGTAAATTATGGCACGAAATTACAGAGTATGTTGTGCATTGTATGGTTGCTTAAATACAACTTTTATAATAATAACATAACATTATCAAATACGTAAACAGTCAGTTGGCAGCCCTAGGGCGTGTTTAGGCACCAAGCTACCGTAGGTATTGATTTCAAGGAGACCGCCTAGTTAAACTACTGTTTTTACCTATACTGTGGTAGAAAGCATAATACTTAACATTATGCGATTCGGCTGTCGGCATCTATAGTTTCAATGTACCATCCATCCATCCATCCATCAGCCTGTTTCGTCCACTGCTGGACATAAGCCTTTCCAGGATTTCGCCACTCTTGGCGGTCCTCCTGGAAGAAATGCCCATACTCACACACGCTGCGCAGGCGGGTTGGTGAGCGCGGTGCCGAAACCCTCGCACCAGTGACGCCGCTGCCCCTCACCAGTCTGCTTATATAAGGCCCGGCAATTGGGGATGGATATACCGCCATCCACCGGTCCCAGGCAATGGTGGGCCGCCTGGTTTTGCCTGAGAGCTGTTCTCTTACTCTTCCCCGAATAACTTCGGGAGGATTTCCGAGTAAGATGGTGGTACCTCCACAGTCGAGCCCGGCATCAGCTCTACCACCTAGATATCTGCCCTGTGGAAGAGTTTCCAAGACACTGGCGACATTACCTCGTTGTATTTAAATTAAATATTTTTTACTTATTCTAAAATGCCCAGAAATTTCTATCCATATCACCCAAATAAGCAAACAAAATATATTTAATTACTTTTGGGGCCTTGAATTATTGGAACTTGATTGTATTCCTACTGAAATTATAAAAGTATCTAACATTTAGAAATAAACCAAAAATATTATCTTTACGAAAAGGCATTTTAAAGGGTACAAGATTCCAGAAATAAATAACTTTTACATACTCAAGGTAATAAGGGAAGTGTAATTTATATGTTTAATCACATCATTTTTATAAATAAAGAAAATAGTTTCTAATGGTTGTATTTGTAGCTTATTTGAAATCTAATCTTAGTTTTCTTTATTTATCCCAGCTTAAATAAATATACTTAATTATCTATACATAGGTAACACTAAAAGTTTCCGGAACTGGCCACTTACATAAACAATATTTAAAAATTTATTGCAACATTTGAAAATAGAACTCTTTGGCTGTAGAATGCAGTTTGTTTCATCTGACTGTCTTTTGTTTTTACCTTGTGGCGCCATTTAAAAAATTGTGTGTCTGCATCAACATGGATTTAACTCGGGAAAATTTTCGTAGTATGATTTTCTACGATTTTAAGTGTAATTTGACAGCTCAACAGAGCATCGCTCGGCTTGAAACAGCTTTTGGCAATGAAGCACCATGCAAGACGACTGTTTATAGCTGGTTTGCAGAATTCAAGCGTGGTCGTATCAATCTCAGTGACGAATCTCGCGATGGTCGGCCGTCCACCGCTGTGACCAACAAAAACATCGATGCTGTGCGCCGTATGATTGAAACAGACAGGCATGTGACCTACCATGAAATTCGCGCATCCTTAGAAATAGGCATGAGTCAAATACAATCAATCCTACACAAACATTTGGGTGTGAGAAAGCTGTGCTCGCGGTGGATCCCACACAACTTGACCGAGGCTCAAAAAACGGACCGCGTCACTTGGTGCAGTGCCATGCTTACCAGATTCAACGAAGGTGCGTCAAATTTGGTGTGGGACATAGTAACAGGTGACGAAACATGGATTTATTGCTACGATCCCAAAACAAAGCAGCAATCGAGCGTATGAGTCTTTCAAGATGAGCCGAAACCAACCAAAGTGGCGCGCGTGAAAAGTGCATCTAAGCGGATGATTGCTTCTTTTTTTAATAAAACTGGACACGTGGCTACTGTTGCTTTAGAGAATCGTCGTACCGTGAATAGTGACTGGTACACGACCATTTGCTTGCCGGAAGTTATTGACGAACTCCGTAAAAATAACCGTAAACGCCGTATCATCCTGCACCACGACAATGCTAGTTCTCACACGGCCAGACAGACAAACGACTTTTTGAAGACGAAAAATGTAGAACTCATGAGTCATCCTGCATACAGTCCCGACCTGGCACCTTGTGACTTTTTTCTGTTCCCAAAAATTAAGAACCAATTACGCGGTCAACGATTTTCATCACCAGAAGAGGCTGTCGAGGAGTATGAAAAACACGTTTCAGAGGTCACCACAGGGGAGTGGCACAAAAGTTTTCAAAACTGGTTTGATCGAATGAAAAAGTGCATAGACGCCAAGGGAGATTATTTTGAAAAACAATAAATTAATTTTGTACCTTTAATAGTATTTTTTCATATTCATTCCGGAAACTTATAGTGCGTCCCACGTATATTAAAAGACTTTTTCTTCAGAATTTCTTTACTGGTTTAAATGATTTAGTTGGCATTATTTACAATCCAGTTGGTGAAAGGAGAGACGGCCGTGCTGATTCCGGGGTAAGTTTCATTAGCGCAGCCGTGACCCCAGGAGACAACTCCAATGATGATTTCCCCATAGTAGAGAGGACCACCCGAGTCGCCCTGACAAGCGTCGCGGCCGCCCACGTCCAGTAGACCAGCACATATCATGTTCTCTGTTACCAAAGCTCCGCTAAGGTCATGGTATCTCTGGGCACAGAGTTCTCGGTTGACCGTGTAGATGGTCACGTGTTGGAGATCAGGAGATGCAGAGCCACCTTGCTGGTAAAAGAGAAACGGTCTTCTTAATCTTATGGGTATTTACGCCTGGCCTCCGTCCGTGTGGATTTGGAATGTATAAGTGAAATTAATTCAAACGACCAATTTTTTATGGAAGTGTAGTTAACCACAGAGAATCTTATTGTGACATCTGAAGCACATTAGCAGAAATATTTGATAGGGCGAGATACATTTAAATAATCACTACATTGCATCAAGCGATCCTAGATTCTCAGATAGAAACGCACACAAACGTACGCGCAAAACTAGGCCGAGACGCGTGCTTATGTGTGCGAGCATAAAAACACACACACAACAAACACACACCACTAATTCAATTGGTTACGCCAAAGTTAACCACGTCATTTTCGTGTGCTTATTTATTGCACAATCATCTAGAAATTTACAGTTGTGTTCGTTTAGGGATGCTGAACATCCTGAAAAATTATTGAACGCAGATGCACAAACCTTCACGACCCACCCGAAAGCACTTATAGGCATCACCCATCTACTTGAACTCCCACAAAGAAGTGGTTGCTTGAATAAACACCTTGTATACAGCCCGCTTTATCCGCCGGGTAAGTATTTTCCACAGAAAAGATCCCATCATTTCTTACTGCACCTCTATAAGAAACATAATGCTCTTTTTATGTTTCAACCTTCAGTTTAGGCTGTGCGTTGTCTGGCAGTCAGTCTATCAGTTACCGAACCCACAGACATATAATTATTACTAAGTAGCAGACCAAACTTATAAGTATCCATACAAAAAATAAGCTACATTTAGGCTTCATGGTACGAAGAAACGTATAAAAATGGGTTGTTTTGGCTGGCTTATGCTTGAAACATTTTTGTTAATTCCTAAACTAATCTCTAGTATATATTTTTGTTTGGAAACAAGCAATATTTATATTTAAAAGAGCCCGAAGTTCACTGAGCTAAAATTGCCACGCGTCGACTCTATGATTTTATTATTAATGTTAGGTCTGCTACTATATATGTACCTATATATTATACGTCTGTGACGGAACCATTAAATATTATGTACCTATATAAGGTGACTTTCGTTTATATAGTTAAATTCATACTGGACACTCGGTAAGTGGTCAGGACCAAGGTTTAAAATTACATTTATACTACACCTGCTTGGAAAATTCCTTCTTACTTTTTCGAAAACGATGGAGAATATACGTCATTGCTGTCATACCAATATGCGGGCAGAAAAAAATGTATGAAAATCCATTGTTAACGTGCTGAGCGGGCAAAAAAGTATATGAAAATCCATTGTTAACGTGCTGTTTTTTTTTATTTGTTGACAACATCCGTACGATAAGCATAAATGTTACATTAAACAGGGAATAAACTTTTTGGTACATAACCTAGCTTGAACAATAATGCGAAAAGACAAAAAGTTACGATGTCTTAGTTTGCAAAATAATCCTGGCTACTTGCTATTTATGATCATAAAAAAATGAAAAAAGTGAAAGTCAAAAAGTTTTTACGTCTAAATTTGCAAAATAATACTGGCCTTTTGTTATTTATGTACTTACCTAATTAAAAACAGAAATTAAAAACTGCAAATCGAACGCGAGTCATCAATCTGTTTCTTTATTAAAAGTAACTCAAAATGTCGTCTAGTAGTGATATAGAAGAATGGGTGATTTTGTCTTTTATTTTCCTCGCAGGTGTAGTATAAAGCACTATGTATCACTCGGGAGAAAGTGCGATTCCCAACTCGTGTGTATACAACCTCGTTGGTAATCGGCCTCTTTCTCTACTCGGTGAACAATGTACTATTATTGCGGAGTAAAAAATTACTTGGTCAAGAACAACTTCGACTCTAGGAAGTTTTAATTTCATTTTGTGTATTTCACAGAAGGGTAATTAAACCATGGTACAGACGACTTACCGAGTTTCCAGTATGAATTTGCCTAAATAAACGAAAGCCACCTTATTATAGATCACAGCCTGAAATGTAGGTGTCTTGTTTATTTATTTATTGAGGAGCTCCTACTTTATGGGTGGGTGCTCCAAATTCAAACATTTACTTAGTTCTATAGATTTGTGCTGCAGTGTGTCACTTTATCTTACTGAGATCTAGATATGAAGACGCTAGTGAGAAAGAATATGAGACACTAGTCTTACAGAGGTCGCTCCCCAGCCAGCGTGCACGACAGGCAAGTTGTCCGGCACGAATGTGTCAGCGGCGACGATGGTGCCCTGCTGCACGACGGGCGTCCACACCAGAGGGGTCGCGATCTCCACCAGGCAGATGTCACTGTCCGCTGAACTGTGCACGCCGTAAGCAGGGTGGTTGATCTCGCGGACCACGTTGGAGATGACACCGCCAGTGTTGCGGTAGGTGGAGCCGGCGCGGATACGCCGGTACTCTGGGGCGTAAAGGCTGTTGGGGAGATGGGACCCTTTAAGAGGACTACAATAGGCATGATGACAATTTTTTTAAATTAGTCCGTCAGTTAGATAATCAGAAAATATTGGACACGTATTTTTTCTTTTTTCAATTAAACAAAATATGATGAAGGTATAGCCCGCTGAAGTTCCGCGTGACGTCACATCTAGGTACAATTTTACTTAGAAGTGACGTCATTTTCCCCTACTTCCAAATTTTGACCCGCTTTATCTCTGTCATTTGTTGTTTGATTGACAAAAGAAAAAATACGTGTCCAATATTTTTTGATAATCTAAATGACGGACTAAATAGAATAATATTTTATTTACCCTGTCTACAAGCCTATTGCTGGTGGCCTTCAAAGCCACAATTAAGGGCCGGTTTAATTCAGATGTAATGATGTAATTTCATGGATCTCAAAACTTTTTACGGTAGAAGAGCTAAGTTGCGAGACTTGTTTTTTTACAAGTTTTGTTTTTGATGACATATTTATTTGTCGAACCAAGGTACAATTGCATTTAAGTATTCAAGGTCCTACAATAATAAGTGAAAATAATTCATAAAATAATAAATTTCCATGGAAAGGTAAAAAAAAGTACGTGCAAATCATTTTTTTTTTTCGGTGGAATTTTGTCTATGATGAGGGATACATTATCATTTGTTAAATTGTTTTCACTTTGAATTGTAGGACCTTATATACTGGGTGTTAATATGATATTATAGGAGCCGGAAACTGGCGATAGTACTCGTCCATACGAACAACTTTTACTATGGAGCCTACCCTGAAATCGCGAAAAAAAATCAGCTGTTCTATAGAAAAGTTACCTACTCGACCGAAATGTATGAAACAGCTGATATTTTTTTCGCTATTTCAGGGTTGGCTCCATAGTAAAAGTTGTTCGTATGGACGAGTACTATCGCCAGTTTCCGGCTCCTACAACATCATATTAACACCCAGTATACGTGCTTCAGCTAAGTTTCGCCTTGTAAGGTGTACAAATAATTTTGTTAAATGAAAGTCACCGATATGACATCTTGACGAAGGCTTCATGAAATGGCTGAACCTAACAAAGAATACAAAGGAATCCTTACATCCCGGCGAAGCAGTGTGCGGCAGACATAACGAAGCGGCTGGTCACGATGTTGGCGGCGCAGTTCTGTGACCAGGCCCCGCTCCAGATACCGAGACCCTCGACGGCCACTATCCAGGGGTACTTGTCGATGGTGGTGGACTCTCCGCCCACGATGCGCGAGGGCTTCGGCGCCGCTGTCGCCAGCGCGGCTGGACAAAAACATAGCGTAACGACAATATCCACAAGGTAGAATAGGTACCCCGCTGAGGTAGAACACCTACTCAGGGTATGGAACAGTGAAACCTACATGGCGAGGATCGCATTTGTAAGAGATTTTGAATTTGTAAGTCTTGGTTGCGAATGTTGAAAATTTTAGGTTTGTGGTTTTAAGGGGGGGTTATCCCATTTTGCATTAGGAATATCCTGTAATGATAGCTGTAATTTGATAAATACATAAATAAATAAAATAAATAAATAATTTTGTCCCTTTTCAAATTCATTTTCAACCAATAAATAGCGATGATTAAACGTTGTAAAAAATATATGTCATATATCACTCTTTGGTCTTGATATTTCGGTCATTCGATACACAATTAGTTAAAGGCTCGCAAAGATAGGTCTAAACTACATATTACCTAATTATCATTTCTAAGTTTTGGACAATAAAAGTTATACTAAAATAAACGTCCTGAAAAATGTGATATAAAACGGTCGTCATATTAAAATTCCATCCCTCTAATTCCAAAATAATAAATAAAAACACCTGTAAACCACGAGTTTTCTGAGCGGCCCGCTTCCGCTGAGCAGGATAAACATGTGTAAAATTAAAGCGTTGGAGCAGGACAGATTTCTCTGCATAACCTCCGTATTTTTCGTCCGTTTGATGCGAAGCATTATTTTAATTATTTTTCTTGTCATTGCCGCGGTATTTTTGTAGAAATCAGGGACATACACCAGTCTATATTGGCCATCTAAATGAAGACCAAATTTATTTAATTCAATTGTTTCTCATTTGCCTGTTATTTTGGTACTTAGATATTATAAATAACGCCCACGTCGAAGAGATTTTCGTGGAAATAAGTAAAACAAAATAATATGATTTTTTGAACGACTATATGCAACGGACACCAAATTTAAGCAAAGCGCTAATAAAGATCAATCAAATAAGCCTAAACTCGAAGGGCCTGCTCTTGTCCGTTGAGGAGATCCTGTACCCATCTTACAGACCCATCATCAGACCCTGGTCTCCATGTTTTACCAAAGTGCTAATAAAGACCAATCAAATGAGCGTAAACTCGAAGGGTCTGCTGTTGTCCGTTGAGGAGATCCTGTACCCATCTTCCAGTCCCATCATCAGACCCTGGTCACCATGTTTCACCAAAGTGCCAAGAAGTGTGTCAGGATCGTTGAGTCAGATTAAACTCATACAGTTTTCTCGTATGGGAAAAAATCAATACTTAAACCTGTCTGTAATCACTTTTTCAAGCTAAATATTAGAAAGAGGTGTGTTCGGATCGTTGTAGATGTAAATCTGTAGTCAATTTAAACTGATACAGTTTCCTCGTATGGAAAAACAACCGGTTTCATCACGTATAACTAACCATTTGGTCAAGAAACGCCGATAAAGCAGCTAAGCAGCGTTTTTTCTCTCGACATGGTTCACAAATATTTAATTTTCAAACTGAAAACTTACTTTATTAAAATAAAATATAGCCTATGTTACTCAGCAATATTATAGATTTTTATAAAAGAAATAATTTTTAGAATCGGTTCAGTAGTTCCAAAGTTTACCTCAAACAAACAAAGAAATCTTTCCTCTATATATATTAGTGTAGATAGATGTAGACGAATCGGTGCGGGCTCGTAAGTACAAAGTAACTCGCAAGAGAAACAATTCAATCAAATGAATTCTAGGCCTTCATTTAGACGGCCAATGTAAAGTGGTGTATGTCCCTATGTAGTTTTTCCAAAAACATATTGCTTTTCATCAAAGTTTCCGTCGTCGCGGACCGGGCTCTTAAAATAAGAAACAGAAATAAAATATTTCGATTTTGTTTACAATATAGATAGGAAAACAGGATGCCCGCGTCGGGGACGCGGGGGGTATGATAATGATAACCAAAGAGAATTTTAAAGAAAATAAGAAAAGGTTCCGTAGCATTCAAATAAGTTAATAGACTTAAATAATTCTAATTAAAATTACAAACATATATTATTAATGGTATGAAACATAACTGCTACAATAAGTTGGACACGTTTGCCCGTTTTCACTAACGACGAACAAGGCGACGCCCAACTAAGTAACTCCTAGTTTAGGTTTATGCATACCATAAAGTTCTATTTCACCAAACTATTTTTACTAGGTGATTCCTAACCCAAGAGTAGCCTAAGTTTTTGATACTTGTCTTTGGTTTTGTTTGTCAAGTTGTCTGTTTCCGGTTTTTTTGACGTTTCACAGTACTACAATAAGCTTAAATATCAAAATCGCGACTGCTACATGCATGTGTCAGTTTAGGGGCGCCCAAGCATTACGCACCCTCGAATCGGTGTCGTAACTTTAGTTAGGTGATTCCTAACGTCGTTAGTCATGATTTAAGAGTTAGTGAAACGTGTTTTTACTCTAGGCAACTCCTAAATATATAGGCGTCTGATTTAGGCGTCTCCTATGGTTAGTGAAAAGCAGTTAACTTTTAAGGCCTAGCTGTTATAGGTTTCCTTTTAAATTCGTCGTATATATGCTACAAAACCGTTTAGCTGGCAGAGGAAGGGAGGGGACAAAATTTTTAAATTATTGGTATTGTAGGGCAGCGACAGCAATTTTTTGAGTTTTTGTCAGTCTGTCTGAATGTAAGTTCCGTTTTAATTCGAGAACCACTTAACGGATTTGGGCGCGTTTTTTTAAATTATCATTGTAGTGGCAACATACAGGCTATAAGAGTGTTCATAAAATAACACCCAAGCCGAAAACGGGGTAGAGATTTAATAAACGTGGGCGGAGCTGCGGGCGAAAGGCTAGTATTTTTATAAAACTTTTCGGATTTTCGGATAAGAGTTTTTATAAAGAGGCCTGTAGCCGGCGGCTTGAAGTCAGTCGCGCACGGGGTCCCTATGCTTGCTATTTCATTCTACATTCAACTCCAGATTATAGAGCACTGACTGACTGTTATTGGTTGGCCCGAACGTTCATTTCCCGAGCTCGTACGGAACTAACCGAACACTAAGCTAACGCGAGACAAAATTCATGTCTTGAAAAAATTCGAGAATGGTTTTCGGTCTTCCTATGATTTCAGAAGAAATATCCCAAAAATCGAAACACAAAATAAAAAAAAAATTGAATAGATAGTATAAAATATACTATGCTGTGAACCTAAAATTATTTTATTTGCTGTATCGCTTCTAGAACATCACGGTACATAAACATTCATGAAAATATGTGTAAAATCTAGGACTTTATACGCTTGTAACTTTTGTATGTATTTGATTTTGATAAATGTTTTAGGTTCAAGTCATGGGAATTGTATGGGATATGTTGAAAAAGAAAAAATAATAAGCAAGCACCTATCAATAAGGATATTAACAGCGAACAGCGCCAGTATGGGAGTTAAGGCGAATAGAGTCGCCTTAACTGGTGTTCTCAGAAAAAGCTTGTTCAGTATCAGTCAAACGACTTACCAGCACAAAGAAGAAGAGCCCACACAAATGACGGCGCCATATTTTCCAGCAACTACTGGTTAATTTGATAATTCACATATATTTATAGATTTCAGTTAATTCCGCTCCGTCCATTTATCTGGCTGCCATAAAAGTTAATATAATTATATTGATTGTATTAACTAATCATACGAATGGGAAGATAGGTGTTGTTAGCTTGAGGATTTCAAATTATCTCGAAAGGGCCAGTAGCATATTTATGGTATAGGATTATTGATTTATGACTTACACAAGAATTAAATAAATTAAATTATGCGTATCGGTTTTGAAATGTGATATTAAAAACAAAATTGACCCTGTTGCCTTATAAGTAAGTACTTATAAGGCAACAGGGTCAATTTTAAATAATAGACACTAGGATTTCGCCGCGGCACTGCCCGCGTTTTTTCAATCTCTGTCCCCGTTTTCGGCTTAGACGTTATTTTATGAACACGCCATAGAGCCTATGTTGACTAAGGTCACTACGATGATAAATAATAGGCATGACTAAAAAACTAAAAACTAAAAAAATTCATTAGTCCGTCAGTTAGATTATTAGAAAATATTGGACACATATTTTTTCTTTTTTTTTTACTAAACAAACAATGATGAAGATATAGCCCGCTGAAGTTCCGCGTGACGTCACATCTAGGTACAATTTTACTTAGAAGTGAGGTCATTTCCCCCCACTCCCAAACTTTGACGCGCTTTATCTCTGTTATTTTTTGTTCGATTGACAAAATAAAAATACGTGTCCAATATTTTTTGATAATCTAAATGACGGACTAAATAGAATAATATTTTGTTTACCCTGTCTACAAGCCTATTAAAAACCGCACCCAAATCTCTTAAGTGGTCTTCGAGTTAAAATGGAATATACATAGAGACAGACAGACAAAAACTATATATATTTATATAAAATTTCGCGAAAATATTCATTAAACAGGTTGAAAATTAACTCTCAAATTTTATTGAACTCTATGAATCAGAATCACTTATAGAACAAAAAATCGTGAAAAAAAATAATTTTCTCTTTTGGTTTTTAAATTTAGAAAAAATTGCCAACCTACGCGACGCGACATGTGACTGACAATAGACAGTACATATTCCCGGCGGTAAATAATGCGCATAGGCTATGTACACATAGGTTTTGTGGAGTGTCGTCCGGTCACTGGAGTATTAGGCCCCTTGCGCACTAGCGGTCAACCGCGGGGGCGGCTAACCGCGCGGTCTGCCGCTTTCCCAGTTTAATATGCAACCGCCTGTGATTGTACGCACTTGACCGCCGCAAAGTTTCAACCGCGGCGGTTGAATGGAGAGCTGCGGCCCGCTCCGCGGCTGGCCGCCATCTTGCTTGTACGCACTTGCGATTTCAGTTTGCGGCGAGCCGCCGATGAGTTAGTACGTGAGTCGCAGTCATGAACTTCGACACAGAGAAATTCATTGTTGAAATTCAACAACGAGAATCAATTTGGAATTGTCAAGGAGCAATATATAGGAATAGAGATTTAAAACGGAAACAATGGGAAGAATTAGTAGACATTTTTGGAAAAGATGAGATGACAACAGAGGAAAAAAGAAGTCTTGGTAAGTTTTTATTATAATTATTATTATTATATTTATATAAATGAAACTACACATACATTCAACATCTTAAAACATAATAAATACGTCTATTTTCAATTAAATCATATTTCTTTGCCATTCTAATTTCCCATCAGTCATAAAATATTGGGCAAACAATTCTCTGTATCTCAACGCAGTTTTAGCGTTCCTTCTTAACCCTTCCTGTGTTAAGTTTTCTGTCAAAGGGCAACTGAGTGAGTCGTCGTAACAATAACCATCTCGGTCTCTTACAAAATTATGTAGTACACAAGTAGCTTTTATAATATCTTTTGCTAGATCAAAGTGAACATTTAGAGGTCTATGAAATATACGCCACTTGTTTGCATAAATTCCAAAACTGCATTCTAGATATCTTCTTGCTCTAGAAAGCCTGTAATTGAACGTTCTTTTAGTTTCATCCAAATCTTTTTTTGCGTATGGGCGCATCATATTCGTAGATAATGCAAATGCCTCGTCGCCTACAAAAACGTATGGCATACATGTCTCGCTGTTTTGTGAAATAGGCTGTGGCTCTGGAATATCCAATTGGTTTTTTTGCATTCTTTCGTAGAAAACAGAATTTTGAAATATTGACGAGTCACTGAATTTACCAAAAGCTCCAATATCAACCATAACAAATTTGAAATTACTGTCGCATACTGCTAATAAAACCAAAGAGAAAAAACTTTTATAATTAAAGCACATTGATCCACTGTTATTAGGTGCTATACATCGTATGTGCTTGCCATCGACAGCACCTAAGCAGTTAGGAAAATTAGCTCTTTGAAAAAAATCATTCGCAATTTTTTTCCAAGCGTCTTTTTTTGGTTGAGGCAAACAAATATCTTTCAGACAAAACCAAATTGCAAAACAAACTTCTCGTACGATTTCTGCTACAGTGCTTACTCCAATTTTGAATGTATAATGTAGTTCCGCAAATGTACAACCTGTTGCAAAATATCTGAAACAAAAATTTTATAATTACTACATGCATTATTTAATTCAATTTAGATATGTACCTATATTATACTTCTATTACTTTATGACTATATCATTAACTTGTTTGTTGTATTGTTCTAGGAAAAGAATTACAAAAAAAAATGGAAAAACATCAGGGATAATTTTGTGAAAGCTCTAAAGGACAATGTTAGCAGGAGTGGGTCAGCAGCTAAGAAAAAGACTCAATACATATTTTACAATAATTTAATGTTTTTGAAAGACACAGTATCCATCAATGAAACTGATTCAAATATGCCAAGGCAAGAAAATGATGGAAATGAAACAGAAAATGTCACTGACCCAGTCATACCACCACCGCCAAAACGAAATAAAAAGAAAAAAAAAGAAGATGATATAGGAGTTGAATTGATTAACGTCTTAAATAAGAATGTCGAGTTCAGAAAGGCCGAAGAAGATGAAGATAGACTGTTCTTTTTGTCGTTGGTTAGTGAAATAAAAAAAGTGCCTGAACATATACGCCTACGTACAAAAGCTAAAATAATGCAAGTCATTACTGAAGCCCAAACGTCTGGATACAACTCTACTTGGGATTACGTGCGACCATTTAACTACAACCAAGGGCCACATCAAGGATATCAGACACCATCATTTGCTAGAAATAATAACCCACCACCACCACCACCGCCCTCAGTTCCACCTACACATCGTGGAACATGGAATGAAGGAGAATCTGTAACTTCTCCTGAATCAACATATTCACAGAATACACATATGTCTCAAGAATCTGATTATTTAGATCTTTTTAATGATAATAATTCTCAGTAATAGTTCCTACTTTTATTGTTCTTTGTGGTTATGAATACACATTGCGATTCAAATTAAAACATAATAGCTAGCAAAAACATTTTTTATTTAAAATACATACCTTAACGTTATAACTAATTTCTCTTCGGGTTGGATACAGTCACGAAATTTAGTATCTTGTCCTTTGATGGTGACATATAAAACTGTTAGTAATTCTTCAAATGACGAAACACTCATTCTAACATAGCCAAAGAATTTATCTTGGTGGTTCTTCAGTTCTTGAAAACAACTTGCGAACTGGCCAAATTCATTACGTGTTTCTAGTAAAGGATGAATCCAGTATCTTTTTTTATTTTTCTTTCGTTGTTTTCGGGAGTAATAATAAATAACACAAGCTATCTCGACGGCGTCCATTTTGTTTATGAGGTACGCGGGCCGCTCTGGTCCAACCGCTTAACGCGTTATCATCGCGGTTTTTTCGCGATTGGCCGCCATAGCGGTCAGCCGCGATGAAACCGCGTTAAGCGGTTGGACCTCTCAAACGAACCGCCTAGGCGGTCAATCGCTAGTGCGTATAGTGTGCTTTTTTGGCGGTCGATATTTTTTTTAGGGTTCCGTAGTCCGTAGTCCGACAATTTTTCATTTATCCCATAGTGTGGGATATCGTTAAAACATTGTGGGTGTGTGAAAACCATCTTTCGATTATTAGAGTCAGGTGCCCCCCCCCCCCCTCGCCGGCTAAACGGTTGTTTATATGTTTATGGGTATGTGAAAAAAATCACAGACAGAAGTAGGAGGTATATAACAATGAATTTAAAAGTTGTGGCCTGAAAGAAGATGTGGTGACTAGAATAGAAAAAGGAATGCTTCGGTGGTTTGGGCATATAGAGAGGATGAATGAAAGTAGAGTGACGGAAGGAATTTATGTTGTACAAGTGGAAGGTAAAGCTCGACGGGCCGCCCTAGAAGGACGTATGCCGACCAAATAAGCGACATACTGAAAAAGGGCAAAGTGAAAAGTACCCGGAATAGAAGAGCCTGTATGACTAGGTTGATGGATGTAGAAGAGGTGTGTCAGGATCGTAGCAAATGGAAATCTGTAGTCTCTGCCTACCACTCTGGGAGACAGACGTGAGTATATGTATGTTAAAAGGAAAACTATCACAGCTAAGTATAATGTAATGTATGGACCTTCTTCGGGAGAGCAACTTCCGAAGTTTGGCGCGATCTGTATTAGTAGACCAACTTATAAAATGTACCGGGCAACTACGGAACCCTACACTGTGCGTGGCCCGACACGCACTTGGCCGGTTTTATTTTTATTATGAATCATGACAAAAGTAACAAACATGTATTTTTTATTTCGAATATAGAACAGTTTCCATAAAGCTAGAAGGTTCATTTTCAACCGGTATTGTATGGATACGACTTTTTTACTACTTTATTATTAATATAGACTAGCCTTTGCCCGCGGCTCCACCCGCGTTTATTCAATCTTTGCCCCGTTTTCACCCTGGGCGTTATTTTATTAACACCCTTTATGGCCTATGTGTTGATCGTGGTCACTGCGATGATAATGCAAAAAAACGCATCCAAATACGTTGAGTGGTTCTCGAGTTAAAAGCGTAATTGTACATTTACCAATTTTATTTAGAATTTCGCAAAAATTTCAATGTAGAGACACGACTTTTTTACTACTTTATAGTAAGTTAAAGACTAGCATTTGCCCGCGACACCGCCCGCATTTTTTCAACCTTTACCCCGTTTTTGGCTTAGTGTTTTTATGAACACCCCTTGTAGCCTATATAAGGTGACTTTTATTTATACAGCCAAACTCATACTGGAGGCTTGGTAAGTGATCAGTAACACGGAGTAACTGCAGTGCAGAGCATTCAATATCCGTGCTAAAGAGAACAAAAAATTATATGCGCACAAGTAAGGAACGTCTGATTTGATTAGGAATTCTCAATATATGTAGAGGCCGACATAAAGGAGTCACTTTTTAACTAAGTATTATATGGACGCAACGACCTATATATACTTATCAACGACCTATTTGATGACGTCGCCGATCAAATGACGCGTCGTCTTCAAAAGTATAAATAAAAAAAAAATATGATTGTTTTTTTGTTTGTTTTTATTTTTCGTTTCTTTACTTTGGCATTGGGTTGGGGGGGCGGCCCAACCGTAATCGCCCAGGGTGTAGAAAACTAAAATACATCTCTGTGTCTAAACAGTAGGTAAATTATTATGCAAGTGCGAAAAGGTTGATATTTAGAGTCACGCTACGTCACGACTGACTTTTTTTGCCGAGACGCAGTCGGGACGAGAATATCAACACACACTTTCGCACGTGTATCAAACGACGTTTCTTACACCTGCAAAAACAAAGGGTCTTATCAGACAGACAGACAGACGGACGGACGGACAGATAGACGGACAACAAAGTGAAGTACGGTGCCCTAAAAAGAATAAAACTGTTAAAATTGCATTAAAATCTTAATCTAATAATAATAACTGTTGCTTTGATTTTTTTAAACTTATTACAGAAAAAATTAGGGGTAAAATTACGGATGCGGTCTCTCATGAGTCATATGATATATATTATCAAAGATATATAATGGTACCTATATCTTTGTATATTATCATCTCATCTCACTCCTCCGTAAATGGAAGTGGCTAAAGGGCCACTATCGGTCCTTTGATTTTTAAAATTATTGAATTGTAAGTCATTATTAAGCTGTTGGAATATCTTCCTTAGCATGAACTAATAAAGTGCAATTTGTAATATACAGTTCAGAAAGGGCAGCGGTCCTTTAACTTTTTAAATAATTGATCCGTTAGATATCGGAAAGTGCTCGGAAAATGTTTTTTTCTGCACATCGTGGATTCTGTTAAAACTACGGGGGTCACCTCGCTCCGCCCCGCTTTGCTCGGCTCCCTAATATGTACTTACATGTCATCAACCTAACCGCTCCTCCTCGCTTCGCTTATTGTCGCAACCTATCCCTACAGCCAGCATTCGAATAAAATTAAAACTAAAGAAGCCGCTAACGGCTATTTAGTCACTTTCCAAAAAAATATTAATATGGCAAAGGAAGCCGCTAGAGTCTGTCTAATGAAAGCTGAGAGTGATAATTAATCGTTTTCAAGAACTGGCCACACTGGCTCACACTGCGTTAAATGTCAATTCTTGTTTTTATAACCTCATCACCCAACCGTATTTCTGAATAATTTTGTGTATTTCGACCTAAATAATGCCTAAAACAATAAGAAGCGTTGTCAGAAAGATTTAATACGGTTTAATTAAAAACTACCACGACGAGAAAAGTGAACGTGATCCTGTTCTCCATAAAAAAGTGCAATTGTTAACATTCATTTCGGAAATTGCTGGTAGGTTCAACTGAACTGGTTTTGATACTTACTAGATTTATTTAATCATTTTTTACTCAATAAAACTTTTCAGGATTTACATTTATTAAACATGGTCTATCAACATTGCAGTTTTAAATGTGGAGTCTATCGAAATATTATAAATACTTTTTTTACTGGCATTGAATTCCTCGAATCAGACTTCGATAACGATTCGTAATTTTTGTATAATATTTCTATATAAAATATATTTTTATTAAAAAAAACTTTTATTATTATTATTGATGTAGTCTTGTTTAAATCCCTATGTTTTCTTCTAAGGAAACCTCGATAGCAGAAAACATAGAATTATATATTAGTTGGGGAAAAGTTTCCTCGCATTTTATAAGAAAATTCAAAAAAAAATTAATAAAGTTTATTTACATTTAACTAAAGTATGTAGGTGCCATTTTGTTCGATAACTTTCTGCCATCTTGTAAGTAGGGACATGATCCCATTGCTATAGAAATTCTAGGGCTTTTGATCAAAAAACCGCGACAAGTGGTTTTGGCAGTCCTCTCGTGATGTTAACCTGACACTACCTAAAGAATTCTGAAGAGACCGAAACAAGTGGAAATCTGAAGGTGCAAGGTCAGGACTATGCGGCGGATGCATTAATACGTCCCAGTCAAACTGTCTTAATTTTTGCTGAGTGGCTAAGGATGTTTGAGGTCTAGAGTTATCATGATGAAAAACCACACCCCTTCTGTTGACTAATTCCGGCCGCTTTCTCTCAACTTCTTGCTTTAATCTCATCAGTTGTTCGCAGTAGAGTTCAGAATCGATGGTCCTGTCTGGCGGTAACAGCTCATAATGAATAATGCCCTTGCAATCCCACCATAAACACAGCATTACCTCGTTGTGAGATAACCCGGGTTTCGCCAGAGTCTGTGAAGCCTGACCAGCCTTTGACCACGACCTTTTTCGCAAGTTCTTGTCGTACGCAGTCCACTTTTCACCACCAGTTATCAGATTTTTCAAAAATGGTTCGGTTTCATTACGTCGTAATAAAGAATCACAAATGAGTACACGGTTCAATAAGTTTCTTTCAGTGAGCTCATAAGGCACCCAAATATCGAGGTTTTTTGTGTACCCAGTTTTTTCAAATGCACCAAACTGTTTTGTGGTCAATCCCCAGTTCTTCAGCTACATCGTAACTACTGATATGCCGATCTTGCTCCACTTTTTCAAAAATGGCATCCATTTTATCCGTAACAGGGTGCCCAGAGCGAGGTGCATCTTTGACATCAAAATTTCCGGATTGAAAACGCTTAAACCAAATTTGTGCTACTCTCACAGACACTGCACTAGGACCATAAACATGACAATTTTTTTTCGCGGCTTGCGTTGCATTTTTACAATTTTAAAATGTATCGAATTTCTTCATTAGATTCAATCATCTTAACAGTAATAAAAACAAATGAAAATCACACATTTTACCTAATTTGAATTTGAAATTACCTTTTTTGAATTTTTTTTTTTTAATAATAGCAAAACCAGCCTATGAGATTTCATTATAAATTCGTAAGATACTTAGGTATAGCCAAAGAGATTTCATTATAAATTCGTACATACTGTTCGCGAAAAGAGTTTTTCCCAACCTATTATATCGTCACGACACGAATCCCCAAGGGCGTGTCCGAGATTTATAGATCATCAGAGGTAACATGGGATTAATGCATAGAATTATGAAAACTAAACAACTAGCATACGTAATTAATTAGTTTAATTGTAATCAAAATTTTAATGAATACTTTATTATTATTAATTTCCTATGCGTATGCACCCAGTCTTACAATCATAAAAACTTCTCTAGAAATTTTTTTGCTTTAAAATTTCCTTTTATTCCTTAAGCTAAAAAGTTAGTATCAAATACGTTTATTCCTAGTAAATCCGGGGATACCCAACCTATATTTTTTAAATTTGCCGCCGTTTTTCACTCTCAGTAGACAGACTCTAACGGCTAGGTATTAAATGTCACTGATATCAATGTCAATCTGTCAATGTATACCCAGGGCCGCGTTCAGTTTGATCGCCCGCTCATCACTGACAGCAGGATAGCAGGTACAAAGTCAACGCGTGCAAAAGAGATGTCATGATCGCCGGGCGTGAGTGAGTTCTGCAAGGCGGGCTGAGTTCAGTTTGATCGCTGCTCACACCCGGCCAGTGAACGAAAAAAGCCGGCGATCATGACATCTCTTTTGCACGCGTTGTTGTTGTATATGCTATCCTGCTGTCAGTGATGAGCGGCGGGCGATGAAACTGAACGCGGCCGTCTTGTCTGCTGCTGGTTATTTATCAAAATTAAATTAAATCGTCCGTCACAATAATATAATTTTCCCAACGTGTAAATCAGCTGGGGGTCGGAAACTTAATTTAATTGTTGCAGGTAAACAAGTGCTCTATTGCCATGAAGGAAAAATCACTGAAACGGGTAAGATTTACTTGGTATTATTGTTCCAGCTGTATTTCCCTCAGACTAAGGAACCCAATTATTTATAATATTTCCATGTAATTCGTTGGCATTGACTTAGTCTAAGTCAATGTTCGTTGGATTTACTCATTAATTGCAACTTTTTACTATGCCAGGGCCTGGCGCTGAAATCCATTTATGTTTAGACCTGTATGTTTAGAAATTTAGGACTGTGTTAAAATTAAATTACCAAAGTTATATGGCTGTTGTTCCACTACGTTTTGCGACTTCCATTTCTTACCCTCTAACTTTGCGGCATACTTCTGCGCTGAAGGATTTATAGGTTACATACAACGACCTTAATGGTTACATACATTTTCTTAGTCTTTCGCATATTACCCCCTTAAGGGGGTAGGCTCTGTGTATATGTGCGTGATGCACACTGGCAAGAGTGAGTGAGTGTTTTAGAACCGCTCTTAAAGTGCAAGCAATACATGCTCCCCGTCCAACATCCAAAGCAGGTCTGCAGATGAGTTTAGGTATTTCTTTCGTATTGTTAAAACAAATACATATTTTGAAAATGTTAAGTACCTATTGTGGTTTTGTTATTATTCAAAAACTGATGACCTTCCATGAAATATTTACACCGTACTAAGGGTTTGATGTGTTTTAGAGATAACTTTGGATTTATTTTCTATCGAGGGAACTAAAAGTAATCATCTTTCTAAAGTGTATGACGTATGGAGTGAATTCTTAATTATCTTGCATACTAATTGCATAACTAAAGCTTAAGTACTAACAATATAGCAAGGGATCAAACAAACACAATTATTTGGCTAAAAGCTCGATACCCCCTTAAATAAACCCCAGCTCAACGTTCAAAGGTTCCATGCTCAAAACTGAGAAAAAGGAACCCTCCATGATATGGCATGACTAGTTCATCCAACTGCCTTGTAGCCACTTTTTAATATGAATAATGTTCGGGATGTAATAATTGTCGGCAAATAGCAGTGGCCTTATTGTCTAGCCTCAGCATCTATTGCTTTCAATTGTATCATGAATTGCTAAAAATTATGTGTGTTGTCATTTCATAGGGCTCGACTGTGGAGGTACCACCATCTTACTCGCAAATCCTCCCGAAGTTATTTGGGGGAGAGTAAGAGAACAGCTCTCAGGCAAAACCAGGCGGCCCACCATTATAGCCTTATATAAAACAGACTGGTGACGGGCAGTGGCGTCACTGGTGCAAGGGTTTCGGCACCGCGCTCACCAACCCGCTTGCCCAGCGTGTGTGAGTATGGGCATTTCTTCCAGGAGGACCGCCAAGAGTTGCGAAATCCTGGAAAGGCCTATGTCCAGCAGTGGATGAAACAGGCTGATGGATGGATGGATGGATGTCATTTCTAGCCAATGACAATCACAGACATAATATAGTTGCAGAGCTAACATAAACATAAAACAGTTAAACATAAAAAATCACCGTGGATTACTGACACAATAATAATTATGATGAATTTAAGAAATAAAGCACATGCTAAATATCGTTTAACAAAGTTAGATAAACATAAAAATTATTACAAGTCATTAAAAGAACTAGTTATCCAAAGCTTGGATAGAGAAAAACGTGCTTACTATGAACATTATGTCAACACTAAATATAAAGACCCCAAATCAATGTGGAAAAATATAAAACAAACGATCCAGTATAAGCCAAGTGTATCAGAACTTCCTCACCACTTTGTTGATGCTGAAGCTATTAATAGTTACTTTCTAGACGTACCAGGGGGGAATAATATTACACAATCCGAACTTAGTTTTTATGAATTTCATCGTTTTAATTTTTCCAGCTTCTCATTGCGCCAAGTGGACGAAAGGGTGATTGAAAAGCACATTTTGAGTATTGATACTAAAGCGCAAGGCATAGATGGTTTGAATATCGACATGATTCTTCTTACGTTGCCAAGAACACTCAAAGTCATTACAGAAATAGTTAATAGATCTCTAGAATCAGGCTGTTTTCCAGAAATATGGAAAACTGCAATTGTCAAACCTCTTCCTAAGATACCAAACCCTGTTCTAAATAAAGATCTGAGAGCAATATCCATTTTACCCATTTTATCAAAAGTAATTGAAAAAGTCGTACATGCACAGCTTTCTTCTTATTTAGAATTTAACAAAATTCTTCCTACGGTGCAATCCGGTTTTAGAAAGGGTGTTAGTACTTGTACGGCCTTAACAGATGTGGTTGATAATATTATATTAGATCGTGACAAGGGTATGTGTACTGCTTTAGTGTTATTGGACTACTCACGGGCATTTGACTGTATTAACATTCCTTTACTATTGTCCAAGCTATGTTACTATGGTGTTGAGAGAAAGACACTTGACTGGTTCAACGGATACTTAAGTAACAGAAAACAGCTAGTTCAACTTCGTAAATTGGATGGATCAACCATCACTTCCGTACCGAAATACCTATATCGAGGCGTACCTCAAGGTTCCATACTTGGGCCTCTTCTATTCATTTTATATACGGCAAACATATCCCAAAAAATAAAACATTGTAAATATCATATTTACGCCGATGACTTACAAATTTACTGTTCTTTTAAACCGCAAGATGCTGTCTCTGCAATAAATAAAATTAATGAGGATCTTGACGCTATAGCTGATTGGTCAGAACGAAGTTCCCTGGTTTTAAATTCGAGCAAAACTAAATATATTCTTCTGGGTACTAACAAGCAAATGTCCGATACCTTAGCTCAGAATCCAAGAATTATGATTAAAGGAGAAGATATTGAAAGAGTCAGTAAAGTTAGAAATTTGGGAATGATAATGGACGGTTCTCTAAATTTCGAGGACCACATAGTTAATATAGTTAAAAACTGTTTCTTTAGATTATCGTTGCTTTACAAAATAAGAAAATTTATTAGTGTAGATGTAAGGGTTCAAATGTGTGAAGCTTTGGTCCTTTCCAAATTAAACTATGGAGATGTAGTGTATGGAAACTGTTTGTTGGCTAGATCTAACCGTCTTATACAGCGTGTACAAAATGCGTGTACACGCTTCTGTTATAATGTTCCACCTCGTGCACACGTTACGCCTTACATAAATGAATGTAAGCAATTAAAGATGGCTGCACGTCGGGATTTACATTTTGCTGTTCTGTTGTTTGGTGTTGTTAAACATAAACACCCAAAATATCTATTTGATAAACTACATTGGTCTTCTGATGTTAATATATATTCTACTAGGGCATCTGCATATCTTTTAATTGTTCCTAAACACCAAACAGCTGGATTTAGGGGAAGTTTCAGTTATAGGGCTTCAAAAGTATGGAACGACCTGCCTCCACCAATACGAGAATGCATGACGAAAGCTAATTTTCGTATTAAACTCAAGAGCCATCTAATTGAAAAACAAATAACGATGCCTTGATGTTCAGTAAGATTAATGCGTAAACTTATATAGTATTTTTATAAATTATGCATCTTGTTTAGTATAACACTATTATTTGTATATTTATTTCATATTACTATTTATTTTTCACTATTTGTATGTATTTTACAGTATACGTTTTATTAAATTTATATTTAATTTAATTTAGATTTTAGTTATATTTAGATTAGTTATTAGTTTTATTTATGTAGGATCCAGCAGAAAACCAGTGCTATGGCTTTGGCTGTGGCATTAAGCTGAGCTGGACTCCCTTTTCTTAACCATAGAATATGCCTAATTTGTTAATATTACTTATTATTTGTGATAACTACTGTGGTTTTATGAAATAAAGCTCTTTTCTTTCTTTCTTCTTTCTTTCTTTCTATTAATAAGAAATGCATAGAGTCGACGCGTGGCAATTTTAGCTCAGTGAACTTCGGGCTCTTTTAAATATAAATCTTGCTTGTTTCCAAACAAAATATATACTAGAGATTAGTTTAGGAAGTAGCAAATATGTTCCAAGCATAAGCCAGCCAAAACAACCCATTTTTATGTTTCTTCGTACCATGAAGCCTAAATGTAGCTTATTTATTGAATGAAAACTTGCCACGCTATTTAATCCTTATGTTTGGTCTGCTACTTCGTAATAATTATATGTCTCTGATGGATGACAATACATTTGAAAGTGATAGCTATAGATAGATGTTGAAGTTAGACAATAAGTGGGCAGGTGTACCAAACGTAGGTGTGTGCAGGATTTAGAAATAATGTGAGCACAAGCAGTAGGGAAGGGCACACAAGTAAATTAGGAAAGAAGTTTAAGTTTTATCCTCCATTACCCATTGGATATTTCCTGAGGAACAAGGAGAAGAATTATGTGAATTGAGTTTCATAAAGTCTGTAAAAAGTTCCTAGATTAGTACGGGCTTAGGTACTAACCAGCCCCCTGACTCTGTATCGTAAAATCAGTTGCCAAACATATCTGCTTTGCTTATCAAAGGATACATTCGCACTTGAAATGACGTCACAATTCAGAAATAGTTCAATACCCATTAAAGGTAATTTTGAAAGTAGTTTTTTTTATCTATTTTTGGTTAATAGCAACCATAGGTGGCAACCGATTCAAAGATACGTAATAAGCCCGCAGAGGACTTCTTATGGTCAGTGATCTCTAGTGTACATTGACTGAATATTACAAACAAGCCTTTGCCTGCGGCTCCACCTCCGTTTATTAAATCTCTTGTCTTTTTCTTCTTCTTGTTATTATATGAACACCCCTTATAGCCTATAATATGTTGACCAGGGCCAATGATAATAAAAAAACCGCATCCAAATCTGTTGAGTGGTTCTCGAGTAAAAACAGAACATACAGACAGACAAATTTCTTAAAATAGTAGTTTTGACTTCCGCACAATACTAATAACCCACTCTACTTAAAATATAAAAAATATATTCAATGCACATACATAGCTTTTAATAAAGATTATTTTATATATTACTTTATTATTATAGGCGGGGAGTTATTTTAGACTGGTTCTACCTCAATTGATGTTTTTGAGCTATTTTGGCAACATAACTTTTCCGAAGTAAAAACGCCAGCTGAATCCGATTCTGGATGTAGCCAAGCCGAATTTTGGCTCCTTTACTCAAAATTCAAGATGGCGTCTAAAATTTCAAAAAACGTAATTCTATCTAGAATCTAGTCGTGTAGGGTATCGTATCGTAGCATAGGTTTTTAGGGTCGGTAAACCCAATTTTAATGACCGAAAATCCGTCCGGGTCCCCGGAAGTGGCTGAAAACAAGATGGCGGCGATTTTGGAAAAATCGACACCGAAAGTACCTCTAGATGGCGCAGTATCTATTCTGAATCACGGAATAATTCTGAATGAACTGATTTTAAAAAGAACACTAACAACTACTCAAAGGATATTGTCAGTTGGCTACATACAGGCCCGGATCTAGGGAAGCGAGAGTGTGCACTTGCCCCGGGTGCCAGGGCCCGGGGGGCGGCAAAATCGTGATCTAACACTGGTCTCTACTATATCTTTAGGCCCTACTTTTTCCGTCAATGTGCCTGCAATAATGGCGTAGTAGCGCACAAAATTTTTGGAGGACATACTTAAAAAAGACTTGCAAGATGCGTTTCCGAATATGTGTTCTGCTGTAAAAATATGTGCTACATTGCCCACAACTTCAGCAGCGTGCGGAAAAAGTTTCAGGAAGTTGAAATAAAAATTTGCGTTCCATAATTTGCCAGGAACGCCTCAACGTCAGCGTATGAATAATTAAAAAAAATTCTGTTTGCTGAAACTAATCCTTCGAGCCACTTCTGATTTTGGCAGTACTAATGTGGTTGTTGCGGAAGGTTTTGAAAACGAGACAGGGTCAAGCGTCACAACCTGAGGCTGAGGTTCATACATCAAAATTGCGTGCTATTCATGAGCACGTATCATTACAGCACGTAGGTTAGGTCTTAAAATATTAAAATGAGTTGTTAAGCCCTTGAAAATGAATTAAATTTCGAAACCGGTTGGGTTAAAAGTACCTATAGTTTAGTAAATTTTGTGTAAACAGTGTACAAGTGGTTTTCATCAAGATGATTCATGAGGAAGCCGATTTTCGACTCGTGCTCCACGCTGTGCATATCCCCCACAGAAGACTGGTTATCAGCGCAAGAGCACCGATGTTTTCTTGCTGCTGATTCATCATTATGACAAAATGGAGGGAAAAACGTAGGAATCGGAAGTTTGTTCCGATTCACACCGCGGTTGACACTCTGACTACCTCAGAGCGTCAGAATATTCTGCGTTCTACTCAGGCCATGGGTGTGATTCGAATGGTTTTATTGCAGGTAATAAAATAATTAAATCAATAATTTGCGTATTTTAACCATTTACACACTCCTTCCATTGAAAGTATATCTGTTTTTCATCAAGTATTGGCAAACTTGGAGCATGGACTGTACTCGTATATCGGAAAAACAGTAAATTACTCATTGGGATTGGCATACACCCTTTGAATGAAAGCAGCATGGCTAAGGCTAAGAAGTTCTTGGCTCTCTAGTCTACGGAACTAAGAAGATGCGAAGATGCCCGCAATGCCTTGTTTGGCACTACTCAAGGGCTTGAGCGTTTGCCACCCACGTTAGACGCAGCACTTCAATACATTAAACGGAATTACTTCCAGACAGATGTTTGGCGCAGTACTGATCAAGCATACCTACCGTTGGCCGATGCAACTGAGTCAAGCGGCTATCAAGAAGTCAATGGCGTACTCTTTGCCGTGCCATCATTGCTTCCCTCGGCACCTGATGACTGCATCACACGTTTCTCGTGCATGTGCAAAGGTTGGTGTGGTACACAAGTGTAACCACTAATGTATAAATCATGTAGCAACTATTGTCTGAATAGCAAGGAGGAGGATGACTTTCACTGATTTGACGACGTCCTGTTATTAATAAATGAAGAGAAATTTATGTTTCTTTTGAAATCTAGTGCGACTTTCTACCCTTTTTGTGTTTGTACCTTCACTTCTAGTTCTGGTAGCCGGAGCTACTTCCGGTCTTGATTTTCGAATCTCTCTGCCCCGATAAGCGCGGAAACGACACTGTGAAAAAAATCGCCGCCATCTTGTTTTCAGCCACTTCCGGTACCCGTACGGACTTTCGGTTATTAAAATCGAGTTCACCGACCCCAAAAACCCACGTTAGGATACCCTACACAACTAGATTCGAGTTACAATACGTTTTTTTGAAATTTTAGCCGCCATCTTGAATTTTGAGCAAAGGAGCCAAAATTCCGCTTGGCAACATTCAGAATCGGATTCAGCTGACCTTTTTACTTCGGAAAAGTTACGTTGCCAAAATAGCTGATAACACCCATAAGGAGTACGTGTTGTATGGGTCATTTCAAAAATAATGCACCCCTTGCCTTTTTTGGGTGTCCCTGTGTTTTTTTCTATTTCCAGGCTATTAGCCACGGTACTTTCTTATTTTTAAATAAGAAGTATCTGAGAACCAATTACAATAATTGCATTTTTAATACATAACATATTTTATTAACTTTTTATTGGGGTCTTACTCGCGACCCGGACAGCCTCGGACATGAGTCCTGCAAATGCAATTCAAAAGGGATTGCTCACATTTTGTAAGGTGACGACTCAAGGCATAGAACTGAAATCGGAGCATTACTGTTATTATCAGGTCCAAGGTCAACTTCATGTGACGTGATGGGCTTATTAATAATGTGTGAAAATCGCGAAAGTTTAAAGTTTACCATAACATATTTAATGGATTTATCGATTATTGAAAATGACGGTTACATACCGTCCCATCGGCGAAATTTTTAACTACTGACTGCGTCACATTTTTCTTCTCCATAAGGTATAATTTTTTTGTTGTTAAACAAGGTATAAGGTATAAGTTTTATTTTATACTAATGATTTATTTAAATAATTCCAAAAAAAAACAAGTTTAAAGCTTGTCCCACGATTTCTTATCTTTGAGACATGTCTACTTTTGTAACGGTCATTACTAAAACAACTTGCCGAGAATTGCATTTGCAGGACTCATGTCCGAGGCTACAAATTTTGGTGTACAGGAATCAAATGCGTGGTTAAAATTAAAAAATCTGTCGATGAGATACTTGATATCGACAATTCTTCTTCATTTTCCAGTTCAATGAAAAACTCAAAGTTTGATGACGATGTATCACTTGAAATTTTATCTTCATAATTTAAACATCCAACTTCAAGCACTTTTTCTTCATGGTCAATTCAACTAGAATGAAAATTATTTGATAGGAACAAATATTGACAAACAAATATCAAAGAGGGTGAATGCAGTAGAAGGTTTTTGAAGGTAGTATGAGATATGACGTTGAATGAAAGCGTAAAAAAATGGAATATTGGAATGTAAAATGTTAAACCCATGGGTTTTAATTGAATTAATACAATCCAAATCAATTAAATTACGTTGAAAATACTTGAAACATACGATAAAAATATATCAAAAGAAAAATGTTACCTATCAACATCCTCTTATGTCGGTTCAGAGGTAATGTTTTTAACGGAGTCTGCTTTTCCTTGTGTACGAGTATCCTTGTTGGAGCTGGAAGTGGGGTGATCATTTTCGTTTCGTTAATTAAAAACCTGGAACTCGCACAAAAATACTTTAAAAGAGTGTTAAATAAATCGCGTTACGCTATTTTCTGATATTTGTGCTTCAGTTATTCCTTGGTTAACCCTACGACAATATGAGAAATATCAAACTAAAATAGCGCAATTCTAAATTAAATAAATCAAAACCTGTATAAATATACATCTCTGCAATCAAAACTGCAATATAAAAAAGTTGTTGCACATTTAGTTGCTTTTGAATCCCTTGAGTATAAAAATTAGATTTAAATCTTTATCTTAGATTTTACCAGCGTACTTACCTAATAAATATTTACCTGTTAATATTTAGATCTAAATGTTTCAATATCGGCCTTACAATGCTTTGGTTGACTGATGAGTGTTCTAAGTTTTCTTTTGATATGCGCCTGAAATTCAATGTGATGAGCATTAAAAATGTTTCTAGGTATTCGCATAAAAAGCTTGACCGGTAGGACGAAAGGCTCAAAACTTTTTTGTTTAAAGAATCTATCTATCGTATTATAATTTTATAATACACAATACATAAAGGTGAAAAAAGTATCTGAATGTTACTTTTATTTCCGCAGTTCACTTTTAGTATGTGATCTATTAGTTCCATAGAATAATCGCTCAGAATACGAAGGGAACTACATAATTATTTTTACCCCTGTATAAGATAAAATGATTTTGCAAACCTAAAACAGACAAAGTAATCGTCGATATGAACAGTTTTTGTAATACCCAGGGGCTTAGCGAAATGCAATACTTTTTAGGGGTCCGTGTCTTAGAAACTGAACCTTTGTTGCCCATCTGTCTGTTATTTTTTATTTAAAAAATCAAATAAGTCGTAAGTTCATTGAGCTTGCGGAATATACTGAGCAGGGACCTTTTTGTTGCTACAATCGTTATATTTATGTTTCATTATTTTCATTACTTTTTCGTATACTTAATGTTTTTTGTTTTCTCTTTTTGTATTTTGTTTTTGTATGTGTTTGTGTAGCGACAAATAAAGATTTTCTTTCTTTCTTTACTCACCCATTTTGCAAGAAAACTCTGTCTACCACACTCAATATTTTTTCCACTAACCTACACGTAAAAACTCTTTGATTTAAGCTGGTAAGGTGAGTGAAACGTATGATGTGGATGGTTAGGCTTTATGTATATATAATATTTTTATTCTCATATTTCTCTATTTTATGCAGGTGTATAAGTTTACGAGTATTACATTTTAGTAGCCCAACCTTAATATTTTTTGTATGTATTTCCCTTATTAGTATATACATATTATTTTTTTATGTTTTTTTATTCTAAAGATATTTATTGTAAAGATATTTATTGTAAAGATTAACTTTGACTTGTAGAAAGTATACTTTATGTATCTATTTTACAAAATAAATATTTTGATTTTGACGAGTGACCTATCGCTTGTTCCGTGATCCCCCCCAACGTCTTCCCCACCCCTGATGCGACAGTACCGATGCCGGATTTATGTAATTTGCGCCCGCGATTTCGAACGGTAGAACATAGCTATTTACTGAAATCCTATACGTACCACATACGAAATGATTGCATTTTACAAATATTGATGAACTAACTCGAGTCTGGAATTCATACAAAATTGATTTTGGTTGAGAAATGGTCAAGAAAATCGAATGTGAAAATGGAACATTTTGGAGCTTAAAATACAGATTTTTAAGTGCTTGTATTTCTTAAGCGTGTTTATTATCCGAAATTTAAAGTTAAATAGTACATGTAGGTTGTGCAAAAGATGAAGTTACTTAAAGTTTTATGTGATTTAATGCATTAGCGTACAAATGAGAAGCTTTTTTCGTTTTGTATGGCCGCGGAGTGTAGCGCTCTTCCCTTAATAAAGGAAATTTCCTCTGAAACTGTTATAATTATAACACACAATACATGATTTTATAGAATTTTGGCAAAATAATAAAAATGTACACCAAATGAATTTAACACATTATGCAAAATAAAGAAACCCGTTACACCAAATAAGTTAAACGCATTATGCAAAATAAAAATCCGTTTACCAAAATTAATTTAACGCACTTTACAAAATAAAAATGCTACACCAACAATTATGATTCACATATTAAACAAACCAACGATGAGGCATTTCCGTCCGAAACGATTCCCTGGCCCGAACGGTCTGGCGCCGGTAACCATTTCCAAATCATCACTCAGCAACGCATCGCCGCCATCGGTCTGCCACCGGTTAATAGCGTAATCCATCGGCATCCCCTCGGTTACTGCCTCCCGGAACCAACTCCATTGTGTCCATCAAATAGACCAGGAATGCGGGTGCGCAACCCCGATGCCAAAAAGGAATACTCGAATTAGAAATATAAAAAATAAAACCCTAAAAAGAAATGAACATAATTAACCATCTAAATGGAAAATTTTATAGATCCAATCTTCAAACAATTTGTAACACCATACTGACCTTGATTGTCCTTATCTTTTTTTTAGACAAATCCCACCTCCCCTTTATCAGCGTTGAAAAAAACAAAATCTTTTTTGTCTCACATCGTCTGAAAATATTACACAATGATTAGGGAAACACTTTCTACCGAAACACCACAATTTTAGACCAAAAATACTCACCATATCAAAAAAAAACAATTACTGAGACAACAAATTACACGGGCCTTCCGCTGCCGCGTGTCTCCGCTCTAACCGCAGACCTCGATCCGATCGACCCCGGTCCGCCAAATCTCATTTGCATAACAATAGCCAAAACAAGTTACTGACGCGCGCGCAACAGAAGGAATCTGTGCGATTAAGAAACCCTTTAAAATACTAATTTAGACAATGCTAAAATATGCAATGCTACATTCTTAAATAGACCTTCCTCCTACGAGATACAGTTGAATATCTTTTCTCTGAAGATTTGAGCGGGGTTTTTTTTTCGAATAGTTGTTCAGTAAAATCAGTAGAGTATGTGGTTTTATTTAATGGTCGCACTCATCACACTCCATAGTAAAACAACAAAAAATAAAAATAAGGGAAAATAAAAATAAGGGTTCTGTACTCGGAAGGTCCAAAATAGATTGTCAGGCGCTACCATTTTAGCACTTAACCCTTTGTGCGCGAATACGACTCGGACTCGCTGATTTTTTTATTTTTCTACAATTGACTGAAAATTAGATTGAAAAGAAAAACGGATGTCCTGTAAAAGTTTCACACATAATGCAATTAATGTAATTTTCGTTGCGTATCAAGATTATACGTCAATTAATAACCGTTTTTATCATGAACCTTTTCTTTGGTTTCAGAAAACAGCAAGGCGTCAATTTAAGATGCCGACTGCCCCCCACGTAAATATGAAAAGACAGAATCCACAACCAAGCACAATAAACCAATGTCGAGTCTGTTTAATGGAGGGTTTCATACCAATGAGTGATTATCTTGTTGAAATGATCAACTTATTTACCCAAATAGGTGTGAAACAAGATGACTTGTTACCACAATTCTTATGTGAATCGTGTCATGATCTTGTAATCGCAGCTGTTTTATTGCGCGACATTGCAAGGGAATCAGATTGCACCCTGAAGAAAAAACCGTTAAATAAAAAGTCAACCTTAAATTTGAGCAATACTAAGATGTTAGCACGTAATTTGCTTCAAAAACTTGCACAAAGTTCTATTTTCCCTCCGGGCTTGGATAATGAAACAAAAGAGTTAAAGAACAATAACGTTGATGAGAATGATTCTGACATACAATTCAATGAGCAATCAGACTTAGATGTTATGTCTTGCTTGAAATGTGATGCAGATTTTCTAGACCCATTAAGTTTTAAAGCACATTTAGCCATGCATCAGTCTGAAAGTCACAAAGAAGAGGTGACAAGGAAACAAAAAGAACATCCTGCAATAACATTTGATGAACATAAAGTACTGCAACAAGTTACAAATATCAACAGTGTTATTATACCTAAACTTACTGAGTTGGTGTATGAAACGAAACAAAGTCCATATATTATGGAATATAAAACTGATATACGTCACAAACAACGTGTTAAAAATTTAAATAAAAAGTTAAGACAAATAGCTGTATTAACGGAGTCGATAAAAGCAGCAAAATCACCTTCAAATGTCAATATTAAATTCACATGTATGGCAAATGTATCAAGAAAAGAAGATATTTCAAAGCCACAAATGGTAGTTTACAAGAATGAATGTTTTTTTGTGTGTAACGAAGTTCAAGATTTCCACGTTCATGCCCACAAACATTTAGTAAACAGGGTTCTCGAGGATGAATCTGTAATTGATAATAACATAAGAAAGAAAGAAATAACACAAACTAACAGTTCTCAAAGTGATTTTACTCCGGAAAATATTGAATCCAACAACTCAACTGAACAGAAATCTGATAAACAATATGTAAAGACACAAGATTTCGACAACGTTAATGGATCTTCAGCTGACTGTAAAGATGAAGACGACTATTCTGATGAAGGTCCCTCTACAATAGAACCTTCGTCCTTGACTACAAAAACTTTAATTAAAACGGAAGATGATACCGAGGTATTCAACTGTAAAGAATGTAGCAATGATTACGTTGGTTTCACCTCATACATTGATCATGTACAGTCACATTTGCGTGATAAATATCCCATTGAAGTACGACAGTGGACATGTAAAATATGTATGAATGATTTTAAAAATAAACAATATATTCATTTTATTATGCATATGGCACGCCATATTGTATGTCGAATATGTAACAATGAAAAGACTGCAGAAGAATTAAGGAGCGTTAGGCAGATATGTCAACAACACAAGAAACTAGTTTACAATTCAAACAGAAGACGGCTTGAAGCCAAAGTCTTGTGCGAAACTTGTGGAAAAAGATTTAGTATTTCTGATTATAAGAAGCACATTTTTACTCATAAAAAAGAGCTGCGATTTCAATGCAATGAGTGTCCCTTTCGCACCACACGTCCAGCTCTGATAAAGACACATATGGGTTATAGACACACCGAAAAACGGTTCGTTTGTGATAAATGTGACAGATCTTTTGCGGCTTCCGGTAACCTCAGTTCACACCAGAAGTATGCGCATTCATCGAAGAGGTACGTCTGTAGTGTTGAACGTTGTAAACGCAAATGCATCTCCCAAGCTGCCTTAAACAACCACGTTCAGAATGAGCACATGGGTGGTAAAGAATGGAAATGCACGCATTGTGAACAAAAATTCCACAAAAGAACTGCTTATTACCGTCATTTGCTTATAAAGCATAAAACTACAATAACGAAAGGTTATCCTGAGTATTTGAGAAAAGATAGGAAAAAACCATAGATGTGGCTGTTATAGAAAGCTGCACATTGTTGCGCAAGTCAACGAGATTCCAGATTCTTAGGCTAGGACAACCTCGGTTCCTTTCTGGGTGAATCGGACAAACTTACCTCCTCACCTAAAGTTTCAAGATACGAAGCTTACGAGAATTGTATTCTGCTTAAACAGTATAAGTAATATTTATCGTAATAATGTAAAACAGCTACATGGTATTAGTACGTATACATAAGTGAATAAAATAAGTAATGATTTAATTCCAGCAAAGGCTGTTATTTATAAATTATAAGTTATAAAAATTATATTATATCATAGCGGTATAGAATCGCAAAGAAAAGTAAATCTGGATGTGAGGAGCTCTGAACCAGGACTCGTACCCGAGACCTACTCGCTTACCGGGCAATTGTTCTACCAACTGAGCTATCCAGGTCTCAACACAACTCGCGAATTTAATTTAAGTGGCATAGATCTAGAGTATATTTCTTTGCACGAAGAAGGAAATTAACAGCTCGTGATAGTAAGAAATGCGCTTTTAATTACTATGGTACAGTCAGCAAAAAATAAAGGTATGCAGGCCAGTCGCAAACATTTTGATCCTAAGACCCACAGGCAAGTGATAGATGAGATAAGGTATACTAGGTCAATACATACACACATGTATTATTGTTCCACGTTTGGATTGGGAATGGGGTGCGATCGGCAACTTTACGGGAATGTATGAAATGACAGTTACCAAAGGTAGGATGTCCAAAATTATTTACGTAAAAACTTTTTCAGTACTGCAAAATTATAATGTGAAGAAAATGTAACATTTTACCAAAATAATATTTCGTGGAATTAAAATAAAATGATATTCTTGAAAAAATTGTCATCTTGCCATTTGTTTTGATGATCAATCACTCATGGGTTCATCAACTTCATCATTAATGCCAAATAGTGACAGATTTGTCAAATAAAATTTAAAGATTTCATTTGTAGAACTGTTGAAAATAGATTCGGCAAAAAGTTCAGAGAACTAAATCAACAATCATTTTATTTTTCGGACTAGCAATAATATTGATAAATCAACGTTTTTAAACATCAATAAATACATGAAGGCGCGAGGGGTCCTTCATCAGAACCATCCATGGTTAGGGCGTGAGTATGCGGCCGAGGAAGATATGAAAATACTTATAAGTCTGTAGTCGGAAAATAATTTAAACCTTCATTTGTGAACAAATCATAAGAATCAAGTCACTGATTAGACAATCACGATAATTATATCAAGCTACGGTAATTTCAGGAAACAAAACTATCGGATCACATAGATCGGCAGCGATCCGTCGAGGACGTGGTGCGCGGCCCGTTGCTGGTTCCAAAGTGCCGATCCAATATGGCCGCCGCGCTACCACCGATACGACGACGTTCCGCTAGAGTGTCTCTTACACTCTCGATCTATCATACTATTTTATGAACGCGCCGTCATACATAAAACGCAAAAATTTGATAATTATTTTACTTGATAGTCTTCAGTACATAAGTAATCAATTCATTTGTACTATTATGCAAAGTACTTTTGAATCCCAATCCAATCGTGGAACAAAAATACTATTGATCAAAGATCAATCAATCAAGATTAAAATCAAAGTGTTTGCGATGGGCCTGTATACCTTTATCTTTTGCTGACTGTACATGAGCCATTTCACACCGTCGCAAAATGTTGCAATTTGCAAATCGGACAAAATTTCGCGTTTGACAGATTTTGACAGCTGTCAAATGTCAAAAACTGTCATCGGTCGGAAACCGCATGTGATACCCGTAATTTGAGTGCAAACCCGGAAGCGCTATCCCCAGCCGTTCCGAAGATATAGCAATTTCTAAACCTGCTAATGTCTTTTTTTGTCATCAAGTTGCCCTTGTCGAGCCATTTACTATACTTAGTGAAAGCGTGGTAGCTCTAGCTCCAACCGTTCCCAAGCGTCGCGTCGTTCATATTGCAAAAAGTCCTAGGTCAAAAAAGGATGTTTTAAGATTCAATTCTTTGTTGTCATTAAAAAACAATGAAAAAGGCTTAATACAGTCGCCGTCAATAGAAATTGTGGACTATGTAAACAAAGCGCCATGTTGTCTTTGTCTATGAATAGGTGAACTATCTAGAGATGGGTAAGTATGTGATTTAAATATGTTAGGTGCTTAATAATTTTCTTTATTTGATTCATCACTAAAATATTCTGATGAATCGGTAGTCAAATCGCCCACGTTAATTACAAATGGTTCCGTCACATCGTCGGTGGCCGTATCTATTATCCCATCCAGTTCTTTAATTTTTTCTTCTACTTTTAGGACATGAGCTACACATTTCGCCCACTGTTCTGGCCCGATCCGCGCCAAACCTTGGAGCAACAAAATCTTCACATCGTCCATTTTGAATGTTTTGTTGTTCCTTCCAACGTAACCTTCTAACACTCAACTCTCTCGGGTTAAGCTCGCAATGATATGGTGGAAGGCGCAAAACTGTCACATTTTTCGATGCCGCCAACTCATCTACATACATGTTTTAATATTTTTGCTTGTCTGCTTTAGCTATGAGATTCGCTTTGATTTCGGTTTCTTGAAATTTGATTTCTTTTTCGCGCAACCAGTTTTGGATAGCCTCCTTCCGCCAACTCATGTTGGGCGCCTTTTCGATTTGACGCGAATGATATGGGGCATTGTCCATTACTATTACGATAAAATCAGTGAGAGAAGCCAAGTCGTTAGAATACCGAAAACACAAAAGATTTTAGAGCAACGCTGGAAGATCACACAGCTCTCGATAGAATCACACACACGTTTATGTCGAAGATTATGAAGAATAAAATAGCATCACGAATAAAATAGGTTTATATTCAAATAGATTCGTACATCACTAATTTTCAAAGACAATACAGATTCGATGAGAAAAAAATATGACAGCAATCTCGACGCTGTACAGAATTGACTATTGATTCTATGATTTTCCGTAATTAACTGGTGATTATTGAATATTTCATGATGAAATACAGTGAATGGCAGGTAAGACTTTATGCTTCATGATTTGGAATAATGTTCAGTGAGACTCCGTGTCAGAACCTTGAGAAAAATTGAGAAAACGGTTTGTTTACATAGTCCACAATTTCTATTGACGGCGACTATAAACCTCGTTTTACTTGTCCTGGCGTTGGTATTTCTGGAAGTAACCGGGTACAGTTGCGAGTATATGTACGAGTATGTACATATATGTAAAATCGAATATTTTTATTCATTTCACAAATTATTTACATAGATTGTAAAGTCGCCGTCAATAGAAATTGTGGACTATGTAAACAAAGCGCCATGTTGTCTTTGTCTATGAATAGGTGAACTATCTAGAGATGGGTAAGTATGTGATTAAAATATGTTAGGTGCTTACTAAATTTTCTATATTTGATTCATCGCTAAAATATTCTGATAAATCGCTAGTCAACTCGCCCACGTTAATTACAAATGGTTCCGTCACAGCGTCGGTGGCCGTATCTATTATCCCATCCAGTTCTTTAATTTTTTCTTCTACTTTTAGGACATGAGCTACACATTTCGCCCACTGTTCTGGCCCGATCCGCGCCAAACCTTGGAGCAACAAAATCTTCACATCGTCCATTTTGAATGTTTTGTTGTTCCTTCCAACGTAACCTTCTAACACTCAACTCTCTCGGGTTAAGCTCGCAATGATATGGTGGAAGGCGCAAAACTGTCACATTTTTCGATGCCGCCAACTCATCTACATACATGTTTTAATATTTTTGCTTGTCTGCTTTAGCTATGAGATTCGCTTTGATTTCGGTTTCTTGAAATTTGATTTCTTTTTCGCGCAACCAGTTTTGGATAGCCTCCTTCCGCCAACTCATGTTGGGCGCCTTTTCGATTTGACGCGAATGATATGGGGCATTGTCCATTACTATTACGATAAAATCAGTGAGAGAAGCCAAGTCGTTAGAATACCGAAAACACAAAAGATTTTAGAGCAACGCTGGAAGATCACACAGCTCTCGATAGAATCACACACACGTTTATGTCGAAGATTATGAAGAATAAAATAGCATCACGAATAAAATAGGTTTATATTCAAATAGATTCGTACATCACTAATTTTCAAAGACAATACAGATTCGATGAGAAAAAAATATGACAGCAATCTCGACGCTGTACAGAATTGACTATTGATTCTATGATTTTCCGTAATTAACTGGTGATTATTGAATATTTCATGATGAAATACAGTGAATGGCAGGTAAGACTTTATGCTTCATGATTTGGAATAATGTTCAGTGAGACTCCGTGACAGAACCTTGAGAAAAATTGAGAAAACGGTTTGTTTACATAGTCCACAATTTCTATTGACGGCGACTGTAGTTATCGCGAGTAAGACCCCAATGCAAAGTTAATAAAGGGAAGCCAAGTCGTTAGAATACCGAAAACACAAAAGATTTTAGAGCAACGCTGGAAGATCACACAGCTCTCGATAGAATCACACACACGTTATGTCAAAGATTATGAAGTAACGCTATCAAGAAAAGACGGAACAAAATTGCATCACGAATAAAATAGGTTTATATTCAAATAAATTCGTACATCACTAATTTTCAAAGACAATACAGATTCGATGAGAAAAAAATATGACAGCAATCTCGTCGCAGTACAGATTTGACTATTGATTCTATAATTTTCCGTAATTAACTGGTGATTATTGAATATTTCATGATGAAATACAGTGAATGGCAGGTAAGACTTGATGCTTCATGATTTGGAATAATGTTCAGTGAGACTCCGTGACAGAACCTTGAGAAAAATTGAGAAAACGGTTTGTTTACATAGTCCACAATTTCTATTGACGGCGACTATACATATTTTACAACTCTATCAATGAACCCTGGACAATGAACCTAATTATAGATAAATTGAAGGGAAACTTAAATCTAGCCGTTTTTAATAAATTAATCGGATTTTTGCTCTACCTAGGGTGACATAGGACCTTTTGCAATATGAACGACAATATGGCAAATTTAAGAAATGTGTAAAAATAGTATATTTCATTACAAGTGCGGAAAGCCTGTCATTGCAAAGAGTTCCGACAAATGTCTACCCGAGCCGAGGTACAGTTTTTTATATACAAACTGGGGAAGTTTTGTAGCGGAGGTCCTCCTGAAGCTATGCCCAGTATAATACTCAGCATCCGGCAGACCAAGAAACGTAGCTATTTCTTTTGGCATATTACCAAATTTGTTTGAGCTGTACACTTCCTTTTTTGATAGTTTTGAAAAAAACGGTCGGTGTTTGCTTTTTGGGACCGCTGATTCATATATTTTTGCACCATTCTAAGAAAATCTCCTTCAACAACAAAGCTTCTCCGTATCTTATTTTTTGTATTCAGAATCTTGATTAGTAGCATTTTTCCATGGGCTTCAATATCTTTTAAAGTAATATTGGCTAACTCCTATCTGCGTCAAGCTCCAACAACGCCAAAAATCAGCGCAACCTACAAAAAAAGGGATTCGATTAATATTTTGCGATTTCGTAAACTGAATACTAAAGAAAAATATAAGTATTTATTAATAAATTACCTTTGTGGCTAAATAACGATCATCGGGAGCTTCGTTCAAAAACCTTTCCACTTCATTCGATGTTAATATTTTCGACTTTTTAGTTGTAAAACTGTCTGATTGTCGTTTAAAGAAAGCATTTAGTTTTGGGTATTCACTTATATCCACGTTGTTCCTTATTTTCAGCATACTTTTTATCATCGAAAACCTCGACCATAACGTATGTAGAAGGTTTTAATTTTGCTGAGAGTTCGGAGAAGTATGCCAACATAACATATTCTGAAAAACTATTTGCTTTTTTCTCTTCTCTCCACGCAATAAATTCGCCGTATGTAGATATGTAGCGACTTTTTGACTGTTCCGGTAAAATGCTATCCGAAGCATTTTGTGCAATTATACTGAATTCCGGTGGTGTTACTTCAAATAAAATATCGTCGAAATTACTCATTTTGTGCAACAAACAACTAAACTTGCAAAGAACATTTTTGGAAAATGGCGCCGTCAACCGTAAAGAATATAAGCAGAGATTTTTTTTTCTTCACCCGTTCTGTGTTGGCAAAGGGAACTATGCCCATACAGCCAAGTCTTCAGTAGAATTTTTTTATTGATATGAAATGAAAATGAAATTTAATGAGATGAAATGAAATCTAACCTAACTCATTGAATCAAATCATTAAATCTGATATTGAAACAAATTAGTAGCTTCTTTTTAGAAATACTTTTTTATGAATCATAAAAACTTCTATGAATTTTTTTTAGTAAAATCTTCGTGGTTGGTTTTTTCTTTTTAATATACAATTAGGGACGGCCTAACTTTAAAAAAAAAAGAAACACTTTACCAAAACCTTTAATCACTTAATCAATTAATATTTACAATTCAATCAATTATTAGCAAGAATTTACACAGCTAAATTACAAAACTAAATCACTAAACGAAACCACGCTGAACAAAACTAAGTATAACCTATAACTACATAACCTAACTACGCTTTACGACCTGAGCAATGTTGACGCTTCGGCGGCTGGATCGGAACAAGGGCGGCGCAGCCTTTCACTCCACTTTTATAGGCGCACGGCTAGTGATGTTCTTGGGGTGATGGGTAGCGCTAACACGGCCTCTCCTGACAGGTGTTCGTCCTCGAACACTTCCTTGATGTGTGTCACGTATGTTCAGACGTTATGGCAGCTGGCTGGACTCTCAGAAATGACTTCCACTGGTACGGCTGGGGCTTCTGGACCCTGTTGCTGACAATGCTGACCTTCACTGTCTCCAATGTCTTCTTCCATTTCTGTAACAAAATAAATTTATGTGACTTGAGCTCGAAACAGAAACACTCAAGCTGAAATTAAAGTTATTATACGCAAACAGTCCGCAGTCAATATTCAAAGAAGTCATTTTATTTTTGTCAGTCTTGTCACATGTCATGGGCAGAGGCACACGAGTTAGCATACCCCGAACAGAGGCACCCAGTTAGCATGTTCACTGACGGAGAACATCTCAACGCCATATCTCCAATATCGCACTGGCGGAGCCACGCTCAACACCAAATCACATATGGATAGAGGCACACGAGTTAGCATATCCCGAACAGAGGCACTCAGCATGTTCACTGACGGAGAACATCTCAACGCCATATCTCCAATATCGCACTGGCGGAGCCACGCTCAACACCAAATCACATATGGATAGAGGCACACAAGTTAGCATATCCCGTACAGAGGCACTCAGTTAGCATGTTCACTGACGGAGAACATCTCAACACCATATCTCCAATATCGCACTGGCGGAGCCACGCTCAACACCAAATCACATATGGATAGAGGCACACGAGTTAGCATACCCCGAACAGAGGCACCCAGTTAGCATGTTCACTGACGGAGAACATCTCAACGCCATATCTCCAATATCGCACTGGCGGAGCCACGCTCAACACCAAATCACATATGGATAGAGGCACACGAGTTAGCATATCCCGAACAGAGGCACTCAGCATGTTCGCTGACGGAGAACATCTCAACGCCATATCTCTAATATCGCACTGGCGGAGCCACGCTCAACACCAAATCACATATGGATAGAGGCACACGAGTTAGCATATCCCGTACAGAGGCACTCAGTTAGCATGTTCACTGACGGAGAACATCTCAACACCATATCTCCAATATCGCACTGGCGGAGCCACGCTCAACACCAAATCACATATGGATAGAGGCACACGAGTTAGCATACCCCGAACAGAGGCACCCAGTTAGCATGTTCACTGACGGAGAACATCTCAACACCATATCTCCAATATCGCACTGGCGGAGCCACGCTCAACACCAAATCACATATGGATAGAGGCACACGAGTTAGCATATCCCGAACAGAGGCACCCAGTTAGCATGTTCACTGACGGAGAACATCTCAACGCCATATCTCCAATATCGCACTGGCGGAGCCACGCTCAACACCAAATCACATATGGATAGAGGCACACGAGTTAGCATATCCCGAACAGAGGCACCCAGTAGCATGTTCACTGACGGAGAACATCTCAACGCCATATCTCCAATATCGCACTGGCGGAGCCACGCTCAACACCAAATCACATATGGATAGAGGCACACGAGTTAGCATATCCCGAACAGAGACACCCAGTTAGCATGTTCACTGACGGAGAACATCTCAATGCCATATGTCCAATATCGCACTGGTGGAGCCACGCTCAACACCAAATCACATATGGATAGAGGCACACGAGTTAGCATATCCCGAACAGAGGCACCCAGTTAGCATGTTCACTGACGGAGAACATCTCAACGCCATATCTCCAATATCGCACTGGCGGAGCCACGCTCAACACCAAATCACATATGGATAGAGGCACACGAGTTAGCATATCCCGAACAGAGGCACCCAGTTAGCATGTTCACTGACGGAGAACATCTCAACGCCATATCTCCAATATCGCACTGGCGGAGCCACGCTCAACACCAAATCACATATGGATAGAGGCACACGAGTTAGCATATCCCGAACAGAGGCACCCAGTAGCATGTTCACTGACGGAGAACATCTCAACGCCATATCTCCAATATCGCACTGGCGGAGCCACGCTCAACACCAAATCACATATGGATAGAGGCACACGAGTTAGCATATCCCGAACAGAGACACCCAGTTAGCATGTTCACTGACGGAGAACATCTCAATGCCATATGTCCAATATCGCACTGGTGGAGCCACGCTCAACACCAAATCACATATGGATAGAGGCACACGAGTTAGCATATCCCGAACAGAGGCACCCAGTTAGCATGTTCACTGACGGAGAACATCTCAACGCCATATCTCCAATATCGCACTGGCGGAGCCACGCTCAACACCAAATCACATCTGGATAGAGGCACACGAGTTAGCATATCCCGAACAGAGGCACCCAGTTAGCATGTTCAACATTCCCTCCACTTATGTAATTTCCTTATATACATCACCCAGTCCTAATTACACATTTTTTTTCATTCACACACATTTCTCTCATACCATAATACACATGTACATCCATATATCCTCAACATGTATCCACACATCGTACATACACGCATACACACATCTCTAACATACCCATACTGGGAACAAAGGATCACAGAAACACACAGTGAGACATCACCACTCAATGTCATACAAATCTCAACTTCAATAATTTAAAGATTACCTACTTACAATCGAAAAAAGTTGCACAGGACTCAGGGGTCCACTCTCCTCGCCAAATAACCATGTGCTCAACAGCAGCCTGAGTTATCTTGCCGTATGAACCACTAAGCAGTTGTAGTTCGTAACGGCCATGAGTCAAAACCTTCTTTACCCGATAAGGCCCTCGCATCCTTGAGTCCAGCTTGCCAGAAATCTGTGAACATTTTTTGACAAAGACCATATCGTTAAGTTTGAAGAGGCGTGCTGGTTTCCGATTTTTATTTACATATGCGTCTTGATTCTCTCTATTTATCTCCAGCAGTTCAGACGCACGCTGCCTCTGCAATTCTCGCAAACCCTCACGATTTGGACGTGTATTATCCAGCGCCACGTCACGTATGAGTGACCATTAGGTGTGATTACACCGGTGTAGCCGCTTCAATGCCAATTACGAGGAATAAGGGTGATGTTTGCGTTGTCTTTTGTTTAGTATAGTTGAGAGTGAGCTGCAGACGCCCGAGTGAGTCCGACCACGGCGTGTCAGTTTTAGTGGCCTCAATTCTCAACATATTGAGGACGGTGCGACAGTAGCGTTCCACTTGTCCATTCTCATTGTGTATTTCAGGCGTTATAAAGTGTAGTTGGCTACCTATCTCAAAAGCGTAAGATTTGAAACTAGCGCTCTCAAACATGCGACCTCTATCACATACCATCAATTTAGGACACCCAAATAAAGATATTTGCATTGGATACAGCGTGTTTCAGTTCATTTGCATCTTGTTTACAAAGAGAATATAACAGACAATATTTTGAGTATGCATCAATTATTATTAAAACATATTTACATTCGTTTACAGTAGGTAAGGGCCCTAATACATCGAGATGAATTGTTTCGAATGGAGCGTCTGGCTTACGCCATGAGAAAATAGGTTGGTGAGGGGCTCTTGGAACTCTTTTTGACTAGAGACAGACAAGACAATGATTGGTATACTTTTTGACAAAAGCTCGTAGGCCAGGAAACCAAAAATGACGAAGGATTAAGTCAATCGTCTTGTCCGCTCCGATGTGACTGTGTTGGTCGTGAAAAATGCGCAGAAGGCTTAATCTATGACCTTTAGGTATGTAACATAAAAGCCTCGACTCCTCACCAGTTGGTGAGTAGGCGTAGTAAAGAATATCATTACGAATAACGTAACGCGATGCATCTAGCTCATTGTTGTTTAGTTTAGAGATCAAGTCGTTCGTCTCCTCGTCCGCGGACTGGGCCATCTGTGCCCACGTTTTAGGTTTCGCAATGTGGCAGACGCCTACAGGATTTCTACTAAGATAGTCCGCATGCTGCATCGTAACGCCTTTTCTGTGTTCAATTGTAAAATTGAAATCCTGCATGTACATCCACCACCTTGCGACACGAAGGAGCAGGTCTTTTTTCTTTTCAGTCTGTTTAAGTGCATTACAGTCGGTGACTATTTTAAAGGAAATACCTAGCAAGTAGTGGCGGAAGTGCTGTAAGGCTTTTACTACTGCAAGTGTCTCTAGCTCATAAGAGTGGTATCTCGGTTCGGCACCCTGGGTTGTTTTACTGAAATATGCTACGACACGCCGCTTTTTGCCTTCGTGTTCCTGTATTAAAACCCCGCCGTACCCGATGGAACTCGCGTCGGTGTGAAGCTCGGTAGGTAGGGACGGATCAAACACGGGTTCGCTAGTTAAGCGTTCGATTAAGTAATTACGCGCTTCATCTTGCTCTTTTCCCCATATGAACGGAACCCCAGATCGCGTTAGTTTAGCTATGGTAGCAGTTTTTCGAGCGTAATCGGGTATATAGCGCCGGAAGTAGCCAGCCAAACCAAGCAGTTGTCGCACTTGGCGTCGTTTGTAGGTACAGGTGAATCGATTAACGCTTTTATTTTTCTTTCGCTCGGTCTAACCTGACCTTGTGATATTATACGGCCTAAGTACTCGACCTCTGTAGCCACAAACGCACTTTTCTTAATGTTTATCGAAAACCCGGCGGGTGTTAATATTTGCAACGTTTCGCGTAAGTTTTCTAGTACCTCAGGAATCGAGGACGCCAAAATAAGGACATCGTCGATATAATTCAGGACTTTTCCGGCTTCAATCAAAGGTTTAAGCGTCTTTTTGATGATTTTTTGGTACACGGCGGGGCGTTAGCCAAGCCGAAAGGCATTTTTAAATATTCAAAATGCCCTTCAGGCGTTACAAAGGTCGTTTTAGGTACTGAGCTCTTGCTTAAAACGATTTGATTAAATCCGGATGCCATATCAATAATTGAAAAGAATTGACATTTGCCAAGTCTATCAATATGATCGTCAATTAACGGCAATGGAAAACGATCTTTAACCGTAATAGCGTTTAAGGCGAGGCATTGATAAACTTTTAATTTCAAATCGGCGCCTTAGGGGAGTGGAGTGAGGGGGACTTACTCCATACAAATATGCGCTCACGAACTAGCTTATGCCGTAAGGGCGTATGCGGCAAAACGGTATTTTTCATTTAAAATGACAACTATAAGTAATTTAATAAATCCAATCGGCCATATTGAAGTGTATTTGTAGACTAATTTAAGTAAAAAACTTAGAATTCATTCGCTCCCGTTTGTCAGTAAAATAGAAATCTCTGTTTTATAAGAGGTTTTCTAAATATTTTTTTCCCTGCTATGAAAATTAATCAATCAACTAAATCTTCGGGCAAAATTATGTCAAAGAAATGCTTAATCTATTGTATAAATTGGTAATTACATATTCTTATTCTTATTCTTTATTGTACACAAAAAAAGGAGATTACAAATATTTGATACAATAATTTGAGTACAGCGGCGAGCTTATCTCTCAAAGAGATTTTTTATAGCAAACCGAATGAGTATAGGAGTGCTTTAAAAAATAAATAGGTAACCATATGTGTACGTACTACATACTAAAATACTTACATAGGTGTATAAAATATATATAAATATATAAATATATCTAACATACATACTAATATAACTAACTCTAATATAAACTGACTATATATAAACATGACATAACGATACATGATAATTGATAATACAGCAATAAATAATTAAACATATTTAGGATAGCTTAAGGATTTGCTGAATAGTATTCCTTTAGTTTCTTTTTAAAAGAGGAGATAGTGCGACAATCTCGGATTGTGTACGGAAGAGAATTCCACAGCCTGATGGCTCTAACAGTGAACGAATTTGCGAAAGCTCCGGTATTGTGAGAAGGCGTTTTAAGGAGTGTGACTGTGTGCGACCTGAGTGGTTTATTGATATCTCTGCTAAACAGGAAGTTGAAGCGCTCACGAAGATAATCCGGAGCTGTTGAACTCTTGAGGACATTGAAAAGGCAACACAACGTATGGAGATTTCTGCGCTTCCGAATAGGGAGCCATTTAAGTTCCGCGCGGTAGTATGAAACGTGGTCGTATTTGCGCAAGCCATACACGAATCTGATGCCCAGATTCTGCAACCTTTCCAATTTACCCAAGAGCTCTTCATTCGCGTCTATAAAACAAACGTCAGCGTAATTGATTAGGGGTAGAAGAAGAGACTGTGCGAGAGTGACTTTAGTTACGAAGGGGAGGAATTTCTGGAGGCGTTTGAGCGAATGGAAAGCAGCAAAGACACGTCGGCTAATCTCAGTAACGTGCGATGACCAAGATAAATTGCAGTCAAAGATAACCCCTAGATTTTTCACCGTTTTCATGTAGGCAATCGGGATGTTATTAAAAGAAATCTGTGGTACACTAAATGAACTAAGGGAATTGGTCATGTATCTAGTTCCAATGATAATGGCTTGAGATTTCTTTGGATTGACTAAAAGACCGTAAGATTTAGCCCAATCATGAATGTTATTTAGATCATGGTTCATGGTTTCAAATGGCAGAGTTAATTTCAGCTATGTTAAAATGGCGGTAGATTTGCAAATCGTCTGCATAAAGATGGTAGCTAGAAGAGAGAACATCAGAAATGGAATTAATGAATACGGAGAAGAGAAGTGGAGAAAGGACGCTGCCTTGAGGTACACCTGCAGTTAGTTGGCACCACTCCGAGGTAACCTATGTTTTTTTATTGCTGAGTAAAATGGAGATCCATGTGGCCAAAATTTCGTGGCGTCGCCTTAAGGCGCGAAAGTCTACGCACATTCTATCTTTACCGTCACGTTTTTTGACGAGAATAATTGGGCTGGCATATGGAGATTCGGATTCCTGAATTATTCTTTAGTCTAACAAGTCTTTTATAATATCGCGCACCCGAATCTTTTCATCAAAGGACAGTTTATACGGCCGATAATAAATAGGCTCGTTAGCTCAATGTGCATTTCGCCGGTACTTACAGTGGTCGAAGCTGTCCCCTCTATAAAATATTCTTTAAATTCATCAATTATTTCAAGCAGCTTTTTACGATCCTCGCCCTCAAGGGGAGTTTGAACAGGGACAGCGTCACTGGGCTGAGCGAGCAAAACGTCACTTACACTACAACTCTGAGACACTATAGTTATTCGCTGTTTATTATTTATGCGTATGTAGGCAACACCCTCGCGATTTAATACATCGGTTCCTATTAACAACGGTACGTTCATACAGGATTTATTGACCACATACAAATCGACTTCTAAAGCAATGTCTTGGAACTCGAGTACCAAAGTAACGAAACTGTTACACTGAATCGTTTGACTCCATATGCCCTTAAGTACTTGATTAGTAGGTAAACGGGCGCATTTCAAATGCTTTAGAGCAGATTCAGAAATTAACGACACGCGCGACCCGCTATCTATTAGTACATCGATGGGAATACCCTGCACAACCGCAGTTGTGACGTCACTGTCGCTTTGCGAACCATTCAATTCGTTACAAAAATTCACATTGTTTACATTTCGAGTTTCAGATCGTTGTTTTGCAAAGCACACAGTGACATCATGACCCGGCTTCTTACAAAACAAACACACACGATTGTTAACAGAGTTGCTAGGTCTATTCACGAATGTTTTTGTTGCACTCTTATTATCAGTCGGTTTGTCAGTTTTTAAGCGCTTAGGACATGAAAATTGCATATGGCCAACGCTACCGCACGTATAACATTTAATTTCGCGGGTATGTGTACTATGAACATTACTACGCTTGCGGAAATTTGGTTCACTGAATTTACTTCGAGAAGGGCGCACAGACTCTTGTGGGGTAGTGACCGTAGGTTTAGTATAGATCGATAGAAAATCTACAAGGTCTTTCGGTAGCAACATGGCGTTAGAGGCTGCGGCATGAATTTGAACATCCGTTATGCCACGAATGATGATAGCAACGATCAGATCATCGCTTAAGCCCTTTACTATGTTCAATCGTAATAACGATCGCCTCGCATACTCAGCATACGTGGCATAGCGGTCAGAATTTGAACAAATAACATCAAACAAAATATTCGCGACATCGATTCTCCGTGAGCACAGTGGTTTGAATTCAAGTTTAAAGTTGGTCCAAGTACGGTCATTTGTGACCCATTCATTTAACCAACAACGAGCGTCTCCCTTAAGACAGTTAGCTATTCTCGCGAAGCACTCGTGGTCGTCCCAGTTATTTACAATACGAGCTCTCTCAACCTCCTCACTCAATGAATCGATGTCGTTTAAACTTGGATCAAAATTTGATATGTAATAATGGGTAGATCTTACTCGTGTTAGGGCGCTTAGTGAGTCGCTCAGTGGCGTCTGGCGCGGCGATACCTCCAGGAGCAGCAGTGGCGGCATCAGGCACAGCCACGGCGGCAGGGGTCGACGACGGCCCGGGGCTGTGCGCGCAGGTGAAGGCGCCGGTGCACGCGCCGGGCGCCAGGATAGCACGTGCGCCGCTCTCGCTGCACGGCTCGCTGGGCTGCGCGAACCCGGCGCGGGAGACGGCCAGCGTGCTACCCTCTAGCGCGTTTAATCGCGACAAGATAGCGCCAAGCTGGTTCTGTACTGCATCTTCACCGTCTGAATGCAGGTCCTGCCCAATCCTACCCCTACTTCTAGCACTACGTCGTTCAGCCATTATTTACATAAGTAATCTAAGCTATCAGAATGTCCACTTAAGCCAGAGTCAGATAGGCTATGGAGCCTATCCCACTTCTGAAATTAGGGACGGCCTAACTTTAAAAAAAAAAAGAAACACAGTTCACCTACAACCTTTAATCACTTAATCAATTAATATTTACAAACTTATTCAATCAATTATTAGCAAGAATTTACACAGCTAAATTACAAAACTAAATTACTAAACGAAACCACGCTGAACAAAACTATAACGTATAACTACATAACCTAACTACGCTTTACGACCTGAGCAATGTTGACGCTTCGGCGGCTGGATCGGAACAAGGGCGGCGCAGCCTTTCACTCCACTTTTATAGGCGCACGGCTAGTGATGTTCTTGGGGTGATGGGTAGCGCTAACAATACATTATTTTGACAGTTGGGAAAGAGAACCCACGTGTTCGGAAAAGGTAAAGAAAAAGTTCGAGTATGTAATAGCCCACATCCCGAACGCTATACGTCCCTGTAATACGCCACATTTTGAGCAACTGTATTTAAAAAAATGGTTTTTCATACTCCTGTAGTAGAATTTTTTTAGAACTCTATGGTTCAAATTAAATGAGTGGTCTAGGAGGACCAACCGTTCCGGAGATATGGCCAAAAGCGTACAACGTGTAAAACTTATTTTTGCATATTCGGGTAGACCTCGTCGAGCCCTTTTCTTAGAATACCATGAGAAGGGGTCTAGTTTCAACCGTTAACGGGCCGAAAAAGATTTGACACTTGAAACAAAATAGACAATTTGTTTTGGAATCCTAGGGTCCAAATGTGGTCTAGAACAACCGTTCCGGAGATGTGGCCAAAACAAAACTTCTTTCGAGCCCCAGAACTTTAAAAAAAAATTACCCTGGTGTCCAAATTTAGGGGTCTAAGACCAACAGTCCTGGAGATATGGCCAAAACAACATTTTTTCAAACCTCGGAACAGTTTTAGTTAAAAATTTCACACTAAATTGCCTTTCAGGAAAGAAGTCCATTGTCAAAGTACTTACTTTAAGAGGGTAAATACGAAAATGCTTTAATCCGTGAAACATCTTTCGTGAAAAGAACTTTAGAAGCGAAACGTGGCGCTGTCTCTGTCTATAACACGTCCAAAACAATAACATGCATGGGCCAACCAATAATCTCCTCTGTCACAAGGTAATAAAGTCTTCGCCAATCGTCTAGTTAGCTTGGATAATATAATTAATGTCTATGGTCGACTCGGTTTCGGCCGCGACCCGGACGGACGACTGATTATGTCTAAGCTGATTATTGTAGCCAAACTTTTCTTTGACTATCCCTCTCTTTCATATCTTCTTTCATATTTCTCTTTATCCATCTCGCTCGCCAAACCGGAGCTAACTTCACTTAGGCGCCATATATTTTGGGATGTGTTTGGTGTTGGTTGACTAAAACAGCATTTGTGTCAGTTGTATTATTCAATTCATGACTGTGCTCTTAGTGATTTGCTTTGTGTCATTGTCATTACGTCCATTATTTATGTTGAAAACTGATTTTACTATGAAAAAAAGGCAGAAACATTTAGCTACTTCTAGCTACTTTCTGGGGTACGAAAATCGGGTAATCTAGCAACTTTTCTCGACAAATCTATTCTATTTTACTAGATATGGGCAGCAGTTGGCAACACTGCCCCCAGCTGGTTATTATTTTTAAATCGTCACACGGTCGCAATCTTAAATAGATTTACTGCCCCTGATTCTGTATCGTAAACTCAGTTGCCAAACCAAGTGGCTATCGTCTAAAACTTAAGTATCCGCTTATCGAAGGATAAGTTCGCACTTGAATTGAAATGACTTCATAATTCGTAAATAGTTCACCCGTAGAGTCACAAAAGTGACGATCGTCACGCCTAGGCCGAATCATAAAAAAAAATATTATTGTTATACGTGGGACGCACTATAAGTTTCCGGAATGAATATGAAAAAATACTATTAAAGGTACAAAATTAATTTATTGTTTTTCAAAATAATCTCCCTTGGCGTCTTTGCACTTTTTCATTCGATCAAACCAGTTTTGAAAACTTTTGTGCCACTCCCCTGTGGTGACCTCTGAAACGTGTTTTTCATACTCCTCGACAGCCTCTTCTGGTGATGAAAATCGTTGACCGCGTAATTGGTTCTTAATTTTTGGGAACAGAAAAAAGTCACAAGGTGCCAGGTCGGGACTGTATGCAGGATGACTCATGAGTTCTACATTTTTCGTCTTCAAAAAGTCGTTTGTCTGTCTGGCCGTGTGAGAACTAGCATTGTCGTGGTGCAGGATGATACGGCGTTTACGGTTATTTTTACGGAGTTCGTCAATAACTTCCGGCAAACAAATGGTCGTGTACCAGTCACTATTCACGGTACGACGATTTTCTAAAGCAACAGTAGCCACGTGTCCAGTTTTATTAAAAAAAGAAGCAATCATCCGCTTAGATGCACTTTTCACGCGCGCCACTTTGGTTGGTTTCGGCTCATCTTGAAAGACCCATACGCTCGATTGCTGCTTTGTTTTGGGATCGTAGCAATAAATCCATGTTTCGTCACCTGTTACTATGTCCCACACCAAATTTGACGCACCTTCGTTGAATCTGGTAAGCATGGCACTGCACCAAGTGACGCGGTCCGTTTTTTGAGCCTCGGTCAAGTTGTGTGGGATCCACCGCGAGCACAGCTTTCTCACACCCAAATGTTTGTGTAGGATTGATTGTATTTGACTCATGCCTATTTCTAAGGATGTGCGAATTTCATGGTAGGTCACATGCCTGTCTGTTTCAATCATACGGCGCACAGCATCGATGTTTTTGTTGGTCACAGCGGTGGACGGCCGACCATCGCGAGATTCGTCACTGAGATTGATACGACCACGCTTGAATTCTGCAAACCAGCTATAAACAGTCGTCTTGCATGGTGCTTCATTGCCAAAAGCTGTTTCAAGCCGAGCGATGCTCTGTTGAGCTGTCAAATTACACTTAAAATCGTAGAAAATCATACTACGAAAATTTTCCCGAGTTAAATCCATGTTGATGCAGACACACAATTTTTTAAATGGCGCCACAAGGTAAAAACAAAAGATAGTCAGATGAAACAAACTGCATCATTCTACAGCCAAAGAGTTCTATTTTCAAATGTTGCAATAAATTTTTAAATATTGTTTATGTAAGTGGCCAGTTCCGGAAACTTTTAGTGTTACCTATGTATTATAAAATTTTAATAGACATATAAATATATATAGTATACATGAGATTTTTTCAAGGAGAAAGTCCCCTCCCCACGTTCTCCAAGAAACAAAAATTCTTGTAGGAAATTTTATCTAGTTTTAGAAAAAAAACCGCATTAGAATTTGACAACTAGTTCCGGAGATATAGCCAAAAACAAAATTGGCGGAAAAAGGACATCATTCAGCGTTCATACATTTTTGGGCTAAATCTGAAAGTGCCGGCCAGAAAATTATAATGTTATATTTCGATAAAATATGTCATTATATTCATTTGTTACTATGGGACCAAAGCTATAGGGTCATTCTCTGCTTAGTTAGATGATTTGGAAAATTATTATTTTAGTGTTAATTTTGGAAAAAAATATCACATTATTAATGATTTTTTGTGCAGAAATAAAAGTTTTGAACAGATTTTACTATGAGACCAATGATCTGGGGTTATTCTCAGTACTCGTATACCAGTTGGAAATATAGTTATATTCATACTTTTTCGATAAATATACCAGAATTTATTAATCCACTTGTCTAAGTTTTAGTGGTTTAAATATTAATAAAAAACGAAATAAAATCTTTATTTAAAATACAGTAAAATGGTCAATATTCGTTCTGTCTGACTATGAATTTTCAAGTTCACCGGCAGAGGGTGGAACTATCGTGGGATCGTGCCGCGCAAAACTCATGTACCATATGATGGTCATAACGTGTGCACAGCAACCTAATGTACGTTTTCCAATATTGCAGCTACAGTAGTAATGAGGAATTGCTTCTCTCCCAAGTAAACTAGGCTCAACGGCGATGTACCTAGACGTACACGTTTACGTTTGAGCTTGAACATGTCTTGACTGTATGCGACCTCTTATAAGCCAAAGGTCTCTTCCGTCAAGCTCCCGAACTTCTTGAGCTGGCACATCCCCGCCAAGCTCTATGATAAACGAACCATCAGGTTGAACGTGCTCCCCATAATAACTTCGAGCCTGCTTTATTTGATATCTACTTAAGGCAAACAATGTCAGTTGCTCTTGCGTTAATCTGGGGAACTGATCGAATTTCGGCATTTTAGCTGTCATCGACTGAAAATGTGCTCTTCTTCTATTATAATTATTAGCGATGACAAGATCTGCTAATCTATTAGGCAGAGTTATTCTCTCATTAATAATACTTAAAAATTCATTAGCATGCACATTATTTTCGATCAGGACGTGGAAGTCATTTAATAGAGCTGCAGCAATTCTAAAGTACTAACATATTTATTTATTGAACACTTCAACTCCTGTTAAACAGGATCAAAAGTGCATCAAAATGACTATCAATTCTAAAGTAGTCTATCATGTGTCTTAGTGGTCTGTTACTGTGGACAATCTTTAATAGGCGAAAGTCTATTTTGAAACGTCCATTTATGACTGCAACCACCCACCGACAAATGGTCACAAGCCGAGACTTGTTGGCTTGGTCTGTGGTAAGCTGCAGTTCCCTTCGTTTCTTTGTCTCCGGCCGCACTGAGTCCCTGAATCCTCGGTCTAAAATAAATACGTCTCCTGGTCTAAGAAACCAATGAAAACCGCCTTCTTCGTTATCTACTGTATTGTTCACAATCACCACATCAGAGGTCGTTGCGGCGTGTGTCCATCACAGCATATATATAACAGTGGTTTGAGAAGGTGACGATACTTATGACCACAATAATACGATTTCCGTTGATGGAAATAGTTAGAGCTCTTTTGATGATAGATGTAAGTACCATAGCACATTGTCACAGCTTTCCTTTCATTGACTGGACTATCTGGGTTGCCAAAAAGACTTTCTGGAACTATCAAGTTTCGTTGTACCACTTCCTCACGGGTCATGTGGTCGAAACCAACTCGCGACGGTGCATAGTCCGCAAGCAGTCTTTTTTTTGTTTGGCCGGCACTTTAAGATTTATCCCAAAATGAATGATGTCCTTTGCAAATTTGCAAAAATTCGCATAATTATACAGGTAGGTTACTTTGGAAGTTCATTTTTTATCTGTTTTTGGTGAATACCAACTATAGCTAGCCAACCGACACTGAGTTACATAATAGCCCCGCTCGTCGCAATACATCAGCGTTGCCATATATACAGATTTCTCCGTATTTATACAGATTTTCGATGTGGAAGACAGATTAACACTGGATACAGATTTTTAGAATGAATTTTCTCATTCTATTGATTAAATTACTATAACCTGCTTAAAACGCAAGGTAGCAAAATAAATGACTCGGTAAAATACCACTTTGTCCTGCATCTATTATTTGTTAATTTTTTTTTAACAATTTAGGTAGGTACAATTTTTAGTATGGCCACGCCAACACGTATTAACGGTAGGTAGGTAAGACCTAAGTTCATGCAAAAAGCTTGCAGTATACAACGACGTCAAGGGCAATATTCGTAAATATATAAAAAGTTATTTTTACCAGCGACATCTACGAAATAATGAGGCGTTTTCCAGGCTAGCCACCCAAAAATCATATAGATGCGCTTTTTAGCCCAGGGCTGAGTTCAGTTTGATCGCCCGCTCACGCCCGGCGATCATGACATCTCTTTTGCACGCGTTGAATTTGTATGTGCTATCCTGCTGTCAGTGATGAGCGGGGGCGATGAAACTGAACGCGGCCTAGGGGTTGATTATAAATTAATATTGAATGACTGATTAATAATAATTATTGGTTCGTTCGTTACAAATTCTTCAGTTTTTGTTTTGTTTCTTTATTTTATGTTTTAAACTTTAGTGATTACAATAATTTTTTAAATAATACGACAATTTTATTAATTTGTACTCTATTATTTGTTTAATGTTAAAGAATTAGACCTGTTCCCTTTCTTTTCAAAAGAAGCAGAACAAACTGCAAGGAGGTATATTATTATGTTTTGCTGCTTTTGACAAAAATACAGATTTTAGCAGTTTAAATTACAGATATAAGATTCAATACTAGTTTATATGATCTGTGGGTTCAATGCATATGACAACACTGCAATACATTAGCTGAACCAAAATTCTATATGCCGCTTTTTAATTACCTATATTAAAAACATAGTGGATAAATTGTGAAAAGTGGTTTGTATTCGTGACTTCAAAGTCCATAATAAACAAACGAATGGCTCAAAAGGACAATAATCCAGGGCCGTAAAACAATTAACAACAAACGAAAAAAAACCGGACGGTCCGAAATAGAATAACATCGCTAAAATGGATTACAAATGAACGAGGAATGGCAAATAATCCATGAGTGAAGCAAATGTCTTCATTCATCCGTATGACTTTTGTGGCTCACGCGTCGAGGCGATGAGAGCGTTGAACGGAATGAAATGTCGAAAATGATTTTCACTCCATAATTTCAGATAAAATTTTGAAAAGTCTTGTGGAACATCAATTCAAAATATTTATTTTTGCAAAATAGATACTTAAAGTATACTTTCTACAAGTTAAAGTTAATTATAACAATATAATATATCTTTAGAATATAAAAAAATATATAATAATACGGGAAATAAAAAATACACCTGCATAAAATAGAGGAATCTAGGAATAAAAATATTATATATACATCACCATCCGCACCATTCGATTAGTATTGCTAAGAAGAAGGGCAAGAAACTTAGCAATCTTGAATTGGAAGAATTTATACCTATTTGTGAATGTGTTTGTGGGGTTGTGGAGTCGATAAAAAATATATAACGTATTGTATTTTGTGTTAAATTAAGAGGTTATGAGGTATCGTTTATAAAGCGGTCCGAATCATAAGCTATCGTTTGCTAGCTCACAAATTAATTACGGACCAGTCCTCGCTCACACTTGAAATCATTCAAGATTCAAGATTCAAGATTCAAAATATTTATTGCGTGCTATAATGTAAGTACATAGTATTAACAGAGGTAGTACAGGTGTGGAAAAAAAACATTATAGCGCCCTGCAAGGGCATAGCAAAGGTTTACTTACAACTAAATACGTTCCTAATGTTAAATTGTGTACAGCTTGATATTAGTAGATAACTTTTCCATAATATATTGTCATACTATTGAATTAAAATTTTAAAATAATATTATTGTTTTAAACAAATTGAATTGTAACTAGTGATTCAGTATATTATTAGTGAAATTTTTATCTTATTACAATTTTTGGGTATATTATTAGTAGTATTTGCAATTTACCAAAACGTGTCTCATATAAATTATTAGGTACTTAATTATCTGAATGGGTTATTCTACATTTTAAGCTATTTATATATTATATTCCTATAACATTGCTTGATTACATTTATTTAACATCAAAAAACTCCTGCAGCGTGTAAAAACATTTTTCAGACAGATACTCTTTTAAACATTTTTTAAATTTTTTAATATCACTCATGTCTCTCATTTCCTTAGGGATATTATTGTAGACCTTTGTACACATTGAAAATGGACCGGAAGATACAATTTTCAATTTTGTAAGAGGAGGGGCTAACCTACTATGTGGTCTTAAATTTCCTGCCCGAGAGTATATTGGGAAGAGTTGAAAGTTTTCTTTAACGAATATGCTTACTTCAAGAATATATATACATGTTAAAGTTAGAATTTTATGTTTTTTAAAATATTGCCTACAGCTTTCCATTGAGTTTATGTTGACTATAATTCTAACACATCTCTTCTGGAGACGGAAAAGATCTATAGTATTGGTACTATTACCCCATAAAACGATACCATATTGAAGCCTGGCGTGTGCATATGCATAATAGGCGGTCATAGCGATCTTTAGATTAGTACATTTTTTTAGCTCGTACAATGCATAAGTAAATCTAGAAAGTTTTGTTTTTATCCTTTCCAAGTGACCTTTCCAATTTATGCCGGAGTCAATAGTAATGCCTAGAAGAGGGTAAGTTGTAACATTTTCAATTTTTTCATTTTGGAACGAATAATTTATAGGGATAGCTGGTTTTTGATAGGGCTTGAATTGTAAAAGTTTAGTTTTTTTTAAATTGATTTTCAAATTGTGTTCCTCTAGCCAGTTCTCTATTTTGGTTAATATAATTTCAAGCGAGGTATTCAAACTTGTTGAGTCCTGACAGGGCAATACAATCGATATGTCATCTGCGAAAAGGGTACAGGATTTTTCCATTATTTTTGGCAAGTCGTTGATGTATATGAGGAACAGGATACACCCGAGCACACTTCCCTGTGGGATCGATTGTGTAACCTTTCCCTCACTCGACCTAACTTTTTGTATGGTGCCCGTCGCGTGATTGTAATGCTCTATCTCTACAAATTGTCGTCTGTCATTGAGGTAAGACTCAAACCATTTATGGACTAATTATGGCTTATAATTCATGGCTTTCAGCGATGTAATTCTATTTCGGACCGTACGGATAGCACTCACTCACTCACACAATGTCACAATCACAATTTCACAATACTAAACTATATATTTTCTAACGTGTAAATTTTCGGGGAGTCGGACGGAAGCTTTTAATTTCATTGTTGCAGGGTAAACACACTGAGCATAGAAAGGTAAACAAGTGCTCTATTGCAATGAAGGAAAAGTTACTGAAACGGGTAAGATTTACTCAATGCTCTAGCTGTAATCAGGGCCTGATTTAGAGTTTTGACAGCCCTAGGCTAACAATGAGTAGGCGCCCCCGCCCCGGCATCTCCTGTCTGTCTTTGCGTGCCGAGACCACGATTTGCTTACTAGGTTTTTACATATTTTACTAGCTTTCCGCCCCGCAGTTTCACCCACGTTAAATCAGATTTTCCCATGACAACAAGGTTTTTTTTTCGCGGTAAAAAGTAGCATATGTCCTTTCTTAGGTGTTCGTCTTATTAAAATCTGTTCAGCAGGCATAAAAAGGTAACAGGCAGTCAAACAGACTAAGTTCTTTCGCATTTCTAATATTAGTACGGATAGTATGGATATATATGTTTTTTAATTATTTTTTTTCGTTATAATCTAAATAAAAAGTAAAAAAGGTAAGAGATTAAATAAAAAATAAATAAATTAATAATTATAATAATATAAATTGTATGTTTGTAGGTATGTAAATTCTTTATTTCACAAAAAATATACAATGCACAAAGGTGAACTTAATGCTAATTAGCATTCTCTGCCAGTTAACCTTACATATATTGTATTAATAATTAATCAATAATTAATTAATTAATTAATTATTATTATTAATTATTCAACAAATTAAAGAAGAGGCAAAAAAGAGAGCTAACATAATTTAAAATCTTTGAATCACAGCCTGCCAGATAACGAAAGACGAAAGGGACCAAGTTATATTTCAAACTCTTATTTTTACAACACAATTTATATAAAGTAGGTATTTAGGTTTATTATTTTATAGGGAGATCCATCGCTTTTGAATACATTAAATATTATTAGAATGCATTACAAACTATATAGGAAAGATCAATAAGAAACAAATTTCAAGACAAGAATTTTTTTTAAATCCTTGTGCCAGGGTTCAAACCTGAGACCTCTTGTTATCAAGACAAGCCCGCCACCGAGGCACGGAACAAAAAGTATACCGAGGTACTTCTCCTAGACCGTTGAATTTTGCCACTATACTTGTAAACCAAATTTTTTGTAACTACTTGATCTACTAGCTCGTAGTGCTCGTAAGGTACATGTTGTTATGTGATTTCACGCCAAGTTATTTATTTTGTAAAAAGCATAGAGTAAGATGTGACTCTTTTTCCTCACTTTCTCCCTAGCGAAACACTCAACAACAGCTTAAAATTTCAAGTTTTGCAAAAAATTTAGCATTTGAGCAAGTGTCGCAAGTTTGCACTTGGGAAGAGTCAAGCGCAAGTAATTTTGGACATGTTTTAATGCAGAAAAATATCTTTCACTGCTGCTTTTTGTAACGCTCAATATAAAAAAAAACTGTTATTCTTTCTTATATATTCGGAAATAGCTGTAGCATAATTACTCCTTTGGGTTAATTTTTGTAGATTAACAAACTCTTTATCTATCAAAACCTGTGCTAAATAGACACACTCGTCAGGAAATGTATCATAAAATCTAAGTCATAAAGTTGTTGCAACTCTTTAGCCTTGGTTCTAATAATGCTATTGTCATTAATTTCAGGTAATTTCAATAAGAAACCAAATTTTATATTTACATCGGTACAAATAATTTATCAGTTATTATATTGTTTGACAATCCAATCTTCATTTCGCTTTTCTTATAGTTGCATACTGTAGGTACCAAACATTTACGATGATCGGAAGAATTGTCATGATTAAATATGGCGTCACTATACTTCCAGTCATTAAACCCACTATTAGCAAACAATTTTTACTTGCGCATTTTCAAATTACCAAATTTTACTCTATAAATAAATGGTGCTTGTGGCTGTAAGCTCAGCGCCCCCTCGGTCCTTGCACCCTAGACTCTAGCCTAATTAGCCTATGGGTAAATCAGGCCCTGGCAAGTCGATTCTGAAGGCTTTAATTTTAGTTTTAGTGTTGTCAAAACTTAAATTTTTTAAAAGTAATAAGATTCCATTGTTAACATTAAAGAATTATGTCATTGTTAAGGTCATCATTTAATTTCTTTAAATACCGTCATGCTAATAAGATTTCCACATCCATAGTTTGTCGTCTTCGGCTGGTGGGCTCAAGCAGTGGGGAGAGGGGTAGGGCACACAAGTAAATTTCTTAGCAAAGAAGTTTAATTTTTATTCTCCATTACCCATTCGATATTTCCTGAGGAACAAGGAGAGGAATATTGCTATTCAAAGGGTATCATAATGTATGTATAAATCTTTCACCATAGAAAGTTCCTAGATTCGTATGGTCTAGTACTAACCAGCTCCCTGATTCTGTATCGTAAAATCAGTTTCCAAACCGAGTGCCTGTTGTTGAAAACATACATATCTGTTTATCTAAGGATATGTTTGCACTTGAAATGACGTCACAATGCGTAAATAGTATATCCATGTAGGTTACTTTGAAAGATCAGTTCAATTCAATTTTTTTTTATGGCAACGGAAGCTGGTGTCGACTATTCTGCCAGTGTCACGTAATAGATTGCGAACGCACTATCCGATAAAATATCAAAAAAGAGGATGACCTTGTAGATGCTGAAACAAACACAACATATAAGTTAGTAATAGATACTATACGTTTATAATATAAATATGAAAGCTTATAAAAAAAACTCAAATCCACCACCTATAATTTAATTTCATTTTCTCTCTCAAATCTAATTAAAACCCATAAGATCCTTTGAAAAATGAGAAATCATAGTAGAAAAGTTTGCAGGAAGTTGAATATTTATTTTGGGAGTAATTTGTATAAATCAAAAGACTTCTGGTTCAATTTACATTGGAAAAATATAATTTGTCTATTTTTGGTGAATATCAAATCAACCAAAGTTGGCAACTGATTCAAAGATACGTAATAGGCCCGCAGAACTTCTTATGGTCAATAATCTCTAGTGTACATTGACTGAATATTACAAACTAGCCTTTGCCTGCGGCTCCGCCTCTGTTTATTAATATCTTCCCCTATTTTTGGCTTGGATGTTATTATATGAACACCCCTTATAGCCTGTATAGGGTTGGGTCACTACAATGATAATGAAAAAACTGCATCCAAATCTGTTGAGTGGTTCTCGCATTATAACAGAACATACACTTCTTTCTATTCTGAAAATGGTAGTTTTAACTTCCGCACAATACTAATAAGTCTAATAACCCACTCTACTTAAAATAAATAAAAAATATTCAGTGTACAGACACAACTTTTTTACTACTTTATTTCAGTGTACCTATACCGGGTGTAAATAGACTGCTACCATTAAATGAAACCACATATTCTACCAACCCTACTGAACCACTTTTCCCAAGAATTATACCTGCAGACACTAATTAATTAATATAATAATGAAATATAAATAATATATAATAATAATATAGCCTTTTATTCTGTCCTATAGTGATTTTGCAATCAATTGAAACATTTTATTGGCTACTATTTATAAATAGGTCACGTAGCACAGAGTGCTTTGTGGCAAAGGCCTCCTCCAACTCCTTCCGGTGTACTCTGTCCCGTGCCACTCGTCTCCAGTATGGACCGGCTGTCAATTTGAGTTCGTCTTCCCAGTGTCTGTATGGCCAACCTCTTGTTCCTCTTTCTTCGCGTGGGTACCAGTCTGTAACCTTTTTGCTCCATTTTTCTGGGTTACTACGCAGCATGTGACCCGTCCATCTCCATTTTTGCCGGTCAATCCTTAAAAGAATATTGGTGAGTCTGGTTTTGTTCCTCAAGTCTTCGTTTCTAGTCCTATCTATTAGTCTGACTAACAACATGCTTCTCTCCATGGCTCTCTGGCATCTTTCGAGTTTGTCTTGGTGTTCTTTGTTTAGGGCCCACGTCTCGCACCCATATGTCGGACAGGGAAGGATACATGTGTTAAATGTTTTTGTTTTCGTTGATAGCCACAAGTCTTTACTTTTCATAATCTCTTTTAGGGACCAGTATCTCTTCCACCCGTTGGCTATTTGCTTGTTGATTTCCTTGTGTGTCTGGTCTTTTGGAGAGATTATTTGACTAAGGTACACATATTCCTTTACATATTCCAATATTTTGCCATTGGCACATATATCTACTTCGTTGGAATTGGTTAGTACCTTTGTTTTTGTTGCGTTCATTTTTAATCCAACTTATGTACTTTCTAGTGCTAATGATTGGATCATTGTTCCTAGGATTTTGTTCGAATAGAACTATGTCATCAGCGAAGCGCAGGTGAGTAAGGTATGATCCATTGATATTGAGCCCCAAACCATCCCAGTTTAATTTTCGGAAAATGGTTTCAAGGACAGCTGAAAATAGCTTTGGGGACAGTGGGTCTCCTTGTTTTACACCTTTATTTATAGGGAATGGTTCGACTAGACTCTCGAGTTTTATCCTAGCTCTGATCTCGGAATATATTTTCTGTATTGCTTTTATATACAAGCAGTTTATGCCTTGTTGTTGTAGGCTTTCCCCGATGCACTTGTGCTTCAGGCTGTCCAATGCTTTGCTGTAGTCTATGAACGCTATATACAGAGGCTTAATTGTACTCGTTGAATTTTTCAATGATTTGCTTCGTGGTCAATGGTGGAGAAGAGAAGTCCTTCCGGTAGCCTGCTTGCTCGATAGGTTGATTTTCGTCAAGTTGTTTTGAAACTCTATCCAGGATTATTTCTGCAAAAATTTTGTAGAGGTTTGATATCAGGCTTATCGGCCTGTAGTTTTCTATATCATCTTTTGCCCCTTTCTTATGTATGAGGATTATGTGGGATTCTTTCCATTGGTCTGGAATTTTCATCGTCTCTAAGTGGGAGGACTTCATCTCCGGCACTCTATCTGGATAATAGAGGAGACAACCTGACGCTAGAGGTGTTGTCCGGGTCACCCGTCCGCGTAGGAGTTATCGAAGCCGCAAGGTCAAGATAGCGTTTGGAACAAGGGTTTGGCGTAATTATGTTTCGTGCATTTTTATTCCGCGAGGTGAGCGTGCGTGCAGCTCCGAGTACCTCCTCGGATAATGAGGGAGCCAGCTTCTCTGGCGGGTCCAACAACACTTAGTTGAGTCAATCATGTCATATATTGTTTGACGGCGGATGAGCAGCGCTTGGTACTGCTCGGGGCTATCCTGTCTTGACCCTTTTAAGGCGTTATTGTTGCTCACACAGGTAGGCAGAGCGCGCATGAGGATGGCGCGATGTCGGGTGACCTGTGCCTGTTGCGGTAAAACGTGACGATCACAGGTAAGTACTGCTGTTAGTTGACAGTAGTCGATAACACCAGCGGTGCGATCCGCCGCCCTTAAGTGGGAAAGTGATTACTTGAACTCATTCTTGAGTCAAGTTTGAGTTGAAGTTACAGAGGACCTCCTTTTATAACGTAAGTTTGATATCGGCGGTCCACTATAACCTAAACTAAGTAGATACGTAGCGTCGGGGGATTGTCTCTAATATCAAATTAAAGATTTTTGTGTGCAGCAGAGATATCTCGTACATAGCAGCCTTTATCAACTCATTAGGGATGTTGTCTGGTCCTGGAGCTTTTTCTTTTTCTTTTTTTCATATTGCCTTGATAACCTCGGCTTGCAAGATTTTGGGTACTTTGCTTTCGGTATTGCTTTGTGTTGTCTCTGGTGGCGTGCTTTTTGAAAGCTCGTCATCGGAATATAATGCTTTGTAAAATTATGTCGCTATTTCTTTAACAAGACTTTGTCTGCTACAGGCATATCTTTCTTTTTGAGTTTTGTTATCCATTCCTTGCCCTGTACTCTTAGCTATTTCAAGGCTTTTTTGACTCCTCCAGTTTTCTCCGTGTTTTTCCAGTGTTTCGTTTCTATGTCTTTTTCTATCTTGTCTCATCTTTACTCTGATTTGTTTACTGATAAGGTTTTCAAGCAGGCTTAGTTCTTCGTTTTTGATATCAGTTAATGAGTCTAGGAGGAGCAAGATTCAAGATTCAAAATGTTTATTTGTAAAATAGATACATAAAGTATACGTTTTACATGTCAACTCTAATCTGTATAAAAATAATATTTTATAATGAAACAAATATGATAGTTACGGGAAATATATATAAAAAAACTATATTTAAGTTGGGCTACTAAAGTTTTACACATGCATAAAATAAAAACTTATTGGGATAAGAATATAATTATACATAATGCGATTAATAAATAAGTTGATAAATAAACTGAATAGACCATTAATAAATATAATGCCTAACCAAATATACATGTTTGGTTCATTAGATATGTTTGCATTTTGTTGAGTAAAGTTAGTTTTTATATTCTTTCTAGAATGCTTGGATGGGATCAGTCTGAGGCAACTACGAACCATGCGGTGGTTGGTGTTGAAATTTAAGTTTTGAATTACTGCTGTGTCACTGAAGCCTTTATAGTAGTTACTTGAGATAAAATCAATTTCATTTTTGTACCTTCCATCGGGGGATATCAAAGTCCATTTATTTTTGTTCTTCTTTAAGGCCGTGTTTAAAATTGTTAGGTTTTTTTTCCATTGTGAAACTAACCAGATTTTGCCCATTGCATAATACCTATGTAAATAACTAGCTTTTGCCCGCGGCTCCGCCCGCGTCGAAGAGGTTTCTGTGAAAATAAGGAAAACAAAAGAATATGATTTTTTGAACGACTATATGTAACGGACACCGTGTTTAAACAAAGCGCTAATCAAATAAGCCCAAACTCGAAGGGTCCTGCTGTTGTCCGTTGAGGAAGATCCCGTACCCATCATCAGACCCTGGTCACTATGTTTTACCAAAGTGCAAATAAAGATCAATCAAATAAGCACAAACTCGAAGGGTCTGCTGTTGTCCGTTGAGGAGATCCTGTGCCCATCTTTCAGTCCCATCATCAGATCCTGGTCACCATGTTTTACCAAAGTGCCAAGAAGTGTGTCAGGATCGTTGTAGATGGAAATCTGTAGTCAGATTAAACTCAGACAGTTTTCTCGTATGGGAAAAAATCAATACATAAACCTGGCAGTAATCACTTTTTCAAGCTAAATATTAGCAAGAGGTGTGTCCGGATCGTTGTAGATGTAAATCTGTAGTCAAATTAAACTGATATAGTTTTCCCGTATGGGAACAAATCACTACTTAAACCATAGTATTTAATGTATCTATGCTTAAACCTGGCTGTAGTAACTTTTTCAAGCTTAATATTAGCAAGAGGTGTGTCAGGATCGTTGTAGATGGAAATCTTTAGTCAGATTAAACTCAGACAGTTTTCTCGTATGGGAAAAAATCAATACATAAACCTGGCAGTAATCACTTTTTCAAGCTAAATATTAGCAAGAGGTGTGTCTGGATCGTTGTAGATGTAAATCTGTAGTCAAATTAAACTGATATAGTTTTCCCGTATGGGAACAAATCATTACTTAAACCATAGTATTTAATGTATCTATGCTTAAACCTGGCTGTAGTAACTTTTTCAAGCTTATATTAGCAAGAGGTGTGTCAGGATCGTTGTAGATGGAAATCTTTAGTCAGATTAAACTGATACAGTTTCCTCGTATGGGAAAACAACCGGTTTCATCACGTATAACTAACCATTTGGTCAAGGAACGCCGATAAAACAGCTAAGCAGCGTTTTTTCTCCCGACATGGTTCACAAATATTGAATTCACAAATAATTGAATCGGTTCAGTAGTTCCAAAGTTTACCTCAAACATACAAACAAACAAGCAAACAAATCTTTCCTCTTTATATAATAGTGTAGATTAAATAATCGAGTTCCAAACAAAAATGCGTGAATCCTAACGCACCGACATACGGGCGAGTTTAGAGAGAGCGTGTCGTCCGTGAAACGCTTCAGGGCTGCGTTCATAAATTAGGGGTCTCGACACGGGTTGTAATGCCATCTCTGTCGCACGCTTTGAAAATTGTATACGCTACCCTGCTGTCAGTGTCGGAACCTGACAAAAGTGTTAATTAATGAAAGGGGGTCTGTAGGGTCGGTAGAATATGTGGTTTCATTTAATGGTAGCAGTCTATTTACACCCGGTATATAGTGTCTGTTTTCAAGGTTAGCACATGCCCCACCTGTGATATGGTACCTAGTGTAAGCAGTGACTTGCTTTCACTGTTCACACTTGGGGGCACCTCTGATGACCTCTGTGATATCCCCTTGGGGAGTCATGTTGTGATAAATGTTTTATTAACCAACGCTAGATAGGTTGTTATACATTGTAAAGAGTACGCTTTTGTAACAATACTGATTGAAAGGAAAAGACATGATCTTGCTAAGTTTTTTGCCCTTCTTCTTAGGGAGATTAATCGAATAGGCAGAGTATAGCTTATTAATCTACTAACTTTGTAGTATTTATTAAATTATGTACATGACGGAGAAACAGCCTTGGTTGTATTTTTAAAAAGTGTGACGTCAGCACTGCAATATTTTCTTGGTGATCACTCATCTTCAATTTTCAAGGAAAACATTGAAGGTATTACCAAAGCTTCGTTTATTCAACTGACAGCGCAACAACTTATTAGAGAGGTCCGCACTGTCCGACGGCTCGAGCAAGACTGCCCGAGCGTGGGCTGTGCGGCCGTATTTATAGTGTGCAAGCACGTGTTTACAATTTTAGGTTAAGTATTGAATGTATGTGAATTTACGTTAATTTTACATTGCCATAATCACAGTTCAATTAATTAATGGCTTATGAACTAGTTTTAATCTAATCACATTATTAAACAGAGTTATTTAATTAATAATCTTCTTTTATCAACAATGAACCATTGCTGATGCGCCGATATACATAATGTTTTTATTATTTATAGGTATGTAAGTGTATATAATTTTCCAAGCCTAATTTATTTATTGCTTAGTATTGATTTGTAAATCGTGTATATTGTGTACCTACTTAATTTACAAAATAAACTATTTCCAATTTTATTGAAGTACCCACATTTCGATATTTTTTAAACAGCACTGCAAATGTTTTGGCTACTTAAACAGGATGTAAACATATTATTGTTATCTTCAAATAAGAGGACATAACCTACTATTTTGATTCAAGTGGCCAAGTGCGAGTCGGACTTGTGCACAATGGGTATCATACCTTCACACAATACGGGGGCGGAATCCAAAAACATTTATAGTAAACTAGCTTTTGCCCGCGGCTCCGCCCGCGTATTATTCGGTTTAACGACATGCTTTTTTCCGGGATAAAAGTAGCCTATGTGTTAAGTTACAGTATAAGCTATATCCATTCTAAATTTCATCCAAATCCGTTCAGCCGTTTCAGTGTGAAAGAGTAACAAACATACACACACACACACACACCCTCACACACACACACACACACACACGCACTTTCGCATTTATAATATATTATTAGTTTGATAACAACATTATAGCAACATCAAGGCAACAAAAAACAAGCCACTAAAATTATAGTACCCGACAAATAATTCAATTCGGCATCCTAATTTTCATTAAGTATTTGTTCATTTTCTCCACATTTATTATCAAAACGTTAGGGGAATGAGAACCAAAACTAATACAATAGCTAAAAATATTTTGCAAAATAGTTACGACGTGATTGTTTTTGCAGAGACATGGCTAAATTCTGACATATTTAATGGTGAATTTATTGATGCCAGGTATCATGTATATCGTCGCGATCGCACAGTGTACTCTAGTAGTAAGGATGATGGTGGCGGCGTTTTAATAGCTGTACATAAAAGTTTCAAGTCAGTCCGTGTGACTGAATGGGAAAGTACTTGCGAGGATGTATGGATCGTTCTTGAGTTTGTGCATGATAATATACCTAAACGTCTTGGTATTGGTGCTGTTTACCTGCCCTCTCCTATAAAATTAAAAGAACTTGAAATATTTCTGGAAAATGCTTCTAATATAACTAGTAACTTAGATGATTTTATTATTGTTGGTGATTTTAATATTGGTTCCATATCTTGGACCGACAATGATGAACAGGAGGGACTCAAACCAGATAATTATCACACTAAAATTGGATATGCTTTGACCGATTTTATATCCTTGACTGGGCTACAGCAACGAAATGCTGTTAAAAACTTTCAAAGTAGAACGCTTGATTTGGTCCTCAGCAATGTCCCATGTTCAGTTCGAAATTCTGATGTTTTAATAAGTAAACTAGATCATTTTCACCCCCCTTTAGATATTTGTGTTAACTTCTGTATTAATAATCTATCAACTCCTATCCCTCGAACCGATTTTAATTTCTATAAAGCAGATTTTGTAAATTTGACATCATTTCTTAAGAAAATAACGTGGTCTGAATGCTTCAAGGACTGTACTGACGTAAATAATATGGTTGAAGTATTTTATGAGAGGATCAAAGAAGCAATTGCTATTTTTGTTCCAAAAAGAAAACCCCGTAGGAAAAATAACCCCCCCTGGTTTATTCCCGAATTAGTTAGGCTGTTGAAAGAGAAGGATAAACTGCGGGCCAAATTCCGTAGGTACAAAACCCCCGAGACAAACTAGAATACGAAATTCTTAGAAAACGCTGTGATAAATTGTATAGCCAATGCTATAATTGCTACATCGCCAAAATCGAGAACAGTGTGAAAAATAACCCCAAAGTATTCTGGAGTTTTGTTAAGCAAAAGAGATGTGGGTCTAATTCTCTTCCTTCAGTAATGTTTAAAGATGATCAATCTGCCCAATCTCCGGAGGATGTAGCTGACTTATTTGCAGCTCACTTCGTATCCGGCTTCAATCCTGAAGATAGCAATGGATCTCCCGATCAAACAGCAGCTATGCCAAATTCCTGTAACAGTATTCTATCAGCTGTTAAGTTAGATGAAATATCAGTACTTAAATTCCTAAAAAAGTTGAACCATAATAAGGGCGCTGGTCCTGATGACATCCCTCCACTATTCCTAAAAAAATGTGCTTCTGCTCTGTCCTTTCCTTTGATGTTGATATTTAATAAATCTTTGGAAACTGGAGTTTTTCCGTGCGAGTGGAAAAAGGCTCGTATCATCCCTGTATTTAAAAAAGGTGTCGCAGATAAAGTTGGTAATTACCGACCTATATCTAACATTTCTGCTTTCTCTAAATTGTTTGAATCTCTGTTGGTCCCCATAATAGCATTCCATACTCAGAATCTAATTAGTGATAGGCAGCATGGCTTTCGGCAAAAGAGGTCAATTTTGACAAATCTAGCGTCATATATTTCAACAGTAATTAAGCATGTTGACCATGGCGATCAAGTTGATGCGGTCTATACTGACTTCAGTAGCGCCTTTGATAAAGTAAGTCATCAAATTTTGCTTCATAAGCTCAAATATCAGTACAGCATAATGGGCCAGTTACATGTCTGGTTCGCGTCATATCTCCGCAACAGGCCTCAAGCTGTTGTTATCAATGGCTCTTCTTCCAAAAGTTATGTGGCCACCTCTGGAGTTCCGCAAGGTTCGCATCTTGGTCCAATATTGTTCAGTCTTTTCGTAAATGATATTGTTAATTGCATGCAAAGCAGTTATTGCTCCTTGTATGCGGATGATATGAAGATATTTAGGAAAATTGATTCTCAGGCAGATGCTGTGTTGCTTCAGGCTGATCTAGAGCGAGTGCGTTTATGATGTCTTACAAATAAAATGCAATTAAATGCCACTAAATGCTTTTTCATTAGGTTTACAAAAAAAAGAAACCCAATTGAGACTTCCTACATGATCGCTGATGGCAATATTGCTGAAGTGACTCAAATTCGTGACTTGGGTGTGATTTTGGATTCAAAACTGAGTTTTATTCCTCATTTTGACCATATTGTTAAGAAAGCAGCAAAGATGCTTGGTTTTCTCAAAAGAACCACCAAGGATTTTCGTAATATCCAATCGAAGATTACTCTCTATACGGCACTGGTACGCAGTACTCTTGAATTTGCTTCTCTTGTCTGGAACCCATGCTATGCAACGCATTCTGATAGAATAGAATCCATTCAGCGTTCTTTTACTAGACATCTCGCTTACAACTGCCCTGGAATTAGTCACCGAACTGGGTATGAGGACAGGTTATTGTTTTTTAAAATGCATAAATTATCAGACCGTAGAATTATGCTTGATTTGGCATTTTTGAAAAACACAATCGATGGACGTGCTTTGTGTGATGAGTTCGTTGATGGTGTGTCCTTGACTGTCCCTCGACTACAAGCTCGTCGAGTAGTGAAGGACACATTTTCAGTACCTACTCGTAGGACAAACCTTGGTCGAAATGCACCAGATGTAAGATCTTGTACCACTTACAATAAATTTTGGAATTCTCACTCCCTTGACATTTTTAACGATAAAGCTATTAATTTTAAATATAAGATATTACAGCCAAATCCATTATCATAATTATTTTGAATAACTGAAAATTTATATATATACGAGGGGTGGCTGAAAAGTAATCTACCTGACTATGAAAGAAAATACATGGATTAATATTTTATTTTTTATTTTTCAATATAGTCCCCTGCAACTGAAATGCACTTACGACATTTGTCAATAAGTGACAGCATACCATTAAAATAATTATTATTATTTTGATCGTCAAAATAGTCATTCACAGCGTCCTTCATCTCTTCGTCTGTTGAAAATCTGCACCCTCTCAAATTTTTCTTAAAATTTTTAAATAAGAAGTAGTCAGAGGGAGCCAGGTCTGGACTATAGGGTGGGTGGTTGATCTCTGTAAAGCCGTTTTTTGTCAGAGATGACCGCGCCTTAAAGGCCGTGTGCGCGGGTGCATTATCATGCAAAATCAAAACGCCTTTGCTAAGTTTGCCCCTCCTATCTTCTTTTATTTTTTTGCGTAGCTGGTCAAGTAAGTTCGCATAGTATTCAGCATTCATCGTGGTGTTTTTTGGCAGGTAATCTATCATAAGAATCCCCTTGACATCCCAAAAAATGGTTGCCATTAGTTTGCCCGCTGACAGCCGGACCTTAAACTTCCTTGGTGGTTTTTCCCCTTTAAATTTCCATTGCATCGATTCTTGTTTGCTTTCGGGATCCCACTGACGAATCCAAGTTTCATCACAGGTCACTATTCGCAAGATAGTTTCTTCCTCTTTATCCTTTACCAAGTCTAAAAATGACTGACAACATTCCACACGCCTTTGCTTATCAAACGGGGTCAACATTTTAGGCACCCAACGCGCGCTCACCTTGGACATTCCCAAATGTTCATGAATTATTTCATGAACTCGTTCCTTGTTAATGCCAAAATCTCTAGCTATTTCACACTGCTTAATTCGCCGATCGGCAAGGATCAGTTTCTTCACTTTTTCCACATTATCTGCGGTAACTGCAGAAATGGGCCTTCCACTACGGGAATCGTCTTCTAAGCTCACACGGCCTTGTTTAAACTGCTTTGACCAAAACTTTATGACAAATTCGGAAGGACATGAATCTCCGAACACCTTAAACATGCGCTCTCGGATCTGCGTCGGCGTATTCCCTTCTTTACCGAGGAATTTAATCACAGCGCGATACTCAATTTTATCCATTTTTAATTTTATTGCAACTTGATGAAAACGAAGACGCGACAAAAAAAATTAAACTCGTAGAAACAAATAAGTGTCATAATTTTTAAAAAAGGAATAAACAAAGAATACGAGAATATAGTGGCCAGTAACATTTTTTAAACTTTCTTTAACAAAGGAGATTTTATATCAGCCACCCCTCGTATATATATATACTTTTTTATTTTTTCTCTTTCTGACTGTTTCAAATGTAATTTTAATTTTCAATTTTTTCTTTCATGTTGACATTCTGAATTGTGATTAATAAATTTAATATATAACTTCAATTTAATAATATTTTTAAATAATCTGTGTGTTTTGTGTGTCTAGATTTATAATTCAGATTTAAGATAGTTCAAATTGTTAATATTGTCCTGGTAATTGTAATTTAGTATTTGATTAATTATTATGCTGTTAACATTTTATTACACAATAATTGTATCGTAATAATGCTGTGTACGCCTGTAATTGATGGCAACACCAGATATAGGCCCTATGTTTACTTTCTTCTTTTTTTGAATGTGTGTGTTGACATTGTTGGTGTACCTTTTTGTAATAAATAAATAAATAAATAAATTTACTTTACGGTATGTAGAACAATAGAATTGTGACCAACTTAGGTTTTTTGTATATGGAAATTTTCACAGAGTACGTGTTAAACAAAAAATAGCATTTTCGCACTTTCTGCTCAGATTATATCACACTCCATAGTAAAACAGCCTGATGACGACCCCCCTTGGGGGGTCGAAATATAGCGCATTGTACTGTAATTTTCATTGCTTTTATTAAAAAACACAATTTACCGTAGTAAAACAACAAATAATAAAAATAAAGGTTCTATACTCGGAAGGTACAAAATAGATTGTCAAGCGCTACCATTTTAGCACTTTAGTTTTGCATCTATATTTTTCTCATGTTAAGGATTTCGTACCCAAAGGGTGCTAAACCCAAGGGGGCGGTCCCCATATAATATTTATATTGTGTGGTGGTACGGAACCCTTTGTGCGCGAATACGACTCGGACTCTGCTGATCTTTTTATTTTTCTACAATTGACTAAAAAAGTTTCACATTTGCGTAAGGTATACTGCAATTAATACAATTTTCGTGGCGTATCAATTTTCTTATAAGTATATCATTATCATAAACTGTTTCTTTGGTTTCAGAAAACAGCGAGGCGTCAATTTAAGATGCCGACTGCCCCTCACGTAAATATGAAAAGACAGAATCCACAACCAAGCACAATGAACCAATGTCGAGTCTGTTTAATGGAGGGTCTCATACCAATGAGTGATTATCTTGTTGAAATGATCAACTTATTTACCCAAATAGGTGTGAGACAAGATGATTTACTACCACAATTCTTATGTGAATTGTGTCATGATCTTGTAATAGCAGCTGTTTTATTGCGCGACATTGCAAGGGAATCAGATTGCATCCTGAAGAAAAAACCGTTAAATAAAAAGTCAGCCTTAAATTTGAGCAATACTAAGATGTTAGCACGTAATTTGCTTCAAAAACTTGCACAAAGTTCTATTTTCCCTCCAGGCTTGGATAATGAAACAAAAGAGATAAAGAACAATAACGTTGATGAGAATGATTCTGACATACACTTCAATGAGCAATCAGACTTAGATGTTATGTCTTGCTTGAAATGTGATGCAGATTTTCTAGACCTATTAAGTTTTAAAGCACATTTAGCCATGCATCAGACTGAAAGTCACAAAGAAGAGGTGACAAGGAAACAAAAAGAACATCCTGCAATAACATTTGATGAACATAAAGTAATGCAACATGTTACAAATATCAACAGTGTTATTATCCCTAAACTTACTGAGTTGGTTTATGAAACGAAACAAAGTCACAAACAACGTGTTAAAAATTTGAATAAAAAGTTAAGACAAATAGCTGTATTAACAGAGTCGATAAAACCAGCAAAATCACCTTCAAATGCCAATATTAAATTCACATGTATGGTAAATGTATCAAGAAAAGAAGATATTTCAAAGCCACAAATGGTAGTTTACAAGAATGAATGTTTTTTTGTGTGTAACAAAGTTCAAGATTTCCACGTTCATGCCCACAAACATTTAGTAAACAGGGTTCTCGAGGATGAATCTGTAATTGAGACTAATATAAAAAAGAAAGAAAGAACACGAACTAACAGTTCTCAAAGTGATTTTACTCCGGAAGATATTGAATCCAACAACTCAACTGAACAGAAATCTGATAAACAATATGTAAAGACACAAGATTTCGACAACGTTAATGGATCTTCAGCTGACTGTAAAGATGAAGACGACTATTCTGATGAAGGTCCCTCTACAATAGAACCTTCGTCCTTGACTACAAAAACTTTAATTAAAACGGAAGATGATACCGAGGTATTCAACTGTAAAGAATGTAGCAATGATTACGTTGGTTTCACCTCATACATTGATCATGTACAGTCACATTTGCGTGATAAATATCCCATTGAAGTACGACAGTGGACATGTAAAATATGTATGAATGATTTTAAAAATAAACAATATATTCATTTTATTATGCATATGGCACGCCATATTGTTTGTCGAATATGTAACAATGAAAAGACTGCAGAAGAATTAAGGAGCGTTAGGCAGATATGTCAACAACACAAGAAACTAGTTTACAATTCAAACAGAAGACGGCTTGAAGCCAAAGTCTTGTGCGAAACTTGTGGAAAAAGATTTAGTTTTTGTACTTTTAGGAAGCACATTTTTACTCATAAAAAGGAGCTGCGATTTCAATGCAATGAGTGTCCCTTTCGCACCACAAGTGCGGTTCTGTTAAAGGCACATATGGGTTGTAGACACACCCAGAAACGGTTCGTTTGTGATAAATGTGACAAATCTTTTGCCTCTTCCGGTAACCTCAGTACACACCAGAAACATGCACATTCATCGAAGAGGTACGTCTGTAGTGTTGAACGTTGCAAACGCAAATGCATCTCCCAAGCTGCCTTAAACAACCACGTTCAGAATGAGCACACGGGTGGTAAAGAATGGAAATGCACGCATTGTGAACAAAAATTCCACAAAAGAACTGCTTATTACCGTCATCTGCTTATAAAGCATAAAACTACAATAACGAAAGGTTATCCTGAGTATTTGAGAAAAGATAGGAAAAAACCATAGATGTGGCTGTTATAGAAAGCTGCACATTGTTGCGCAAGTCAATGAGATTCCAGATTCTTAGGCTAGGACAAGCTCGGTTCCTTTCTGGGTGAATCGGACAAACTTGCTTCCTCACCTAAAGTTCCAATGTACGAAGCTTTACGAGAATTGTATTCTGCTTAAACAGTATAAGTAATATTTATCGTAATAATGTAAAACAGCTACATGGTATTAGTACGTATTCATAAGTGAATAAAATAAGTAATGATTTAATTCCTACAAAGGCTGTTATTAACAAGTTATAAAAATTATATTATATCATAGCGGTATAGAATCGCAGAAGAAAAGTAAATCTGGATGTGAGGAGCTCTGAACCAGGATTTGAACCCGGGACCTACTCGCTTACCGGGCAATTGTCCTACCAACTGAGCTATCCAGGTCTCAACACAACCCACGAATTTAATTGGCATAGATCTAAAGTATTTCACATTGTCGCGAACTGTTGAATGTTGCAATGTGAAATAGCTATGCATATGCGTCATAGGAGTTAAAAGCGCATTTTCCACTAGCATCAACTGTCAGTTTCCTCCTTCGTGCAACATAATATACTTAAGATAATGTCAATGGACACAGCCTAAACAAAATATTATAAAAACAATTCATAGACGCCTCACATATTTGCGTTTGTTTTGTATGGAGGATTGCGCGTGATGGCTATCTTAAAGTAAGTTATAGCTGTTTTGTTTTCTTCATTGTTACTCTTGTTTGACTCCATTTCAATCATATTCTCTCCTGTTTCATTATTTTAGATGATTTACGTCTGATAAGTAGTAAAACGATGTCTAAATGAACGATCATAAACGAGGACTTTCCCACCATAGAACTGAATTAAGAGAATGTAGCCAGAGTGTTGAAACTGGGCGGAGACATCGAATGAATGCGAATACTCCCTTAGTCAAGACACAATTTGCTAAGAGATTTAGTTGTTTTTCTTTCCCATATATTTACAAACAGGCTTGTAAATATTGCAATCTCAGAAGCTGTAGTGTCTGGGAAGTGAAGCAAAGAATAACTAAATGGTTACTTACACTTAACTATGACGCTACCGAAAAAATATTAGAAATACAAAAATAAAAATAATCTTTTTCAATATGTTGTATATCATATCGAGTATGTATTATTTAGTATAAAATTATATAAATATATATATATATATTCTTTTTCTTTTGTAATAAATGTAATAAATTTCAAGATTTAATTAAAATGTTAAAAAAAAAGGTAATGACAAAAATCTCGCATATTATAATTTAATTCAAAATAAATATATATAATTTAGCTATATAAAGCCTTTAGTTTCCTTTAACTTGTATTAATAATAAAAAAATATTAATTTTCGAAATATATTTCGGCCCACTATGGGGCCGGCATCAGTCGAATCTAATTTAATTCATCATCATTTGATAAATTTTATTTAATTTGGCCTTGCAAATAGAAAATGTATTTGATTTCAATTTAATTTTAAGATAAATTTCTTGTAGTATACTTCTTTGTACATCTAGCCCATTTGTAACAATTTTTGCAAATCTCTGTTAAGACTCCCGCGTTTCAAGCTCGACTTGGTTTGGGGTCTGTTATTAAACGGGTGAAATTAATTCAACGCTCAAACGTACAAGCTCCACTTTTTTACTACACTGTCTGCGTACTGTGTACAACTACTTCCGCATGATAACAGGATTATTATTTTTTACGCTACCCACCTATATTTTTGTTTTTTGTGTACTGATTATTTGTTTGTGTTTGGGTCTGTAATTTCTTATTTTTCTTTTGCATTTGCATGTACTTTTGAGAAAATAAATGTTTTTGTATTTGTATTTGTAAATAAAATATGTTCAAATGTCCCAACAATAAAGCCTGAAGGCTTTAATTTTAGTTTCAGTGCTGTTAAAACAAAATGTTCTTAATTCCAAAATATTTCTTTACGGTTAACAACAGAAGTTCCTGGCTCATGGAATTCCCGACGAATGGCGAAAGAGTTTTCTCATCCCTTTCTATAAAAATAAAGGTGTTATAAGACTCTGCGGCAACTACAGAGCTATAAAGCTAATCTCACATTCCTTCAAAATATGGGAAAGAGTCATCAACAGAAGGCTACTTGAAATAACTAGCGTCACTAAAAACCAATGCGGATTCGTTGCCGGTAGATCCACAACTGATGCCATACATTCGGTCAGAACATCGATGGAAAAGTACAGAGGCAACAAAACAGACTTGCACATGATATTCCTAGAAAATGCTTTCGACCGGGTACCGAGAGAATTAATTTGGCACGCTCTAAGGGCCCGGAGTGTCCCCGAGCATTACATAATGACTGTCAAAGATATGTACCACCAAGTATCAACCAAAGTGCGAAGCCCGGCCGGAACAAGCGATGAATTCTGTGTAAAAGTTGGTGTGCACCAAGGTTCCGAACCTCCAAGAAACCCAAGTCAACAAAGAGACGACCCAGGACCGAGCTGCCTGGAGACGCATGATACGGAGGGCCAACCCCTAATAAAAATGGGAAAGGGCCAGGCAAAGAAGAAGATAAGAAAAGCTATTAGGTGTTTCAATGAAACCATTTAACTAAGCAGCCGGGTCGTCTTCGTCGAAGCGGAGCGGAGCGACGCTTCGGCGAAAGTACGGGCCTCGATATTACATATCACTGCCCGGGCGTCTTCTCCATAGCCCGCGGGTCCGGGGGGAGGGGCCGCCAGTCATGCGCGCGCGCCCGGAGCACGTTGGCCGCGCTCGACGGGCGGGCTGGTACTGGCGGTCTTCTTGGTTTGGTTGGGAGCGCGCTGCGTGTCTCGACGATACTACGGGAGTGCAGATATCGGAGTGCGCAGCGCTGCTCGTGTGTTCTCAGCGACTCTCATTCTTCGGCTGCCGGCGATGACGTCACCGGCTGGCCAGCCGCCTCAGTCGCTCAGGCGTCGTCTTCGTCGGAGCTGCTGACAGGTAGGTTGCGCAGCAGCTCCCGGGGGTAGGGTCGTCCGGTGGGTGACCTGTCGTAGTTAGGGGCGAGATCACGTAGGTGTTCGTGAGGGCCGTGGCCGGCGCGGTCGTATAACTTCCGCGCCAGTCGGCACACGAACTCTTCTACGGACTCAGCCCCTAGGTCCGTGGCGATTGTCGTGTTGCGGGTCAGGTAGTGCGCGCCGGTGAGTGCACGTAGGGCAAGGTTTTGTTGCGCCTGGAGTCTCTTCCGGTTGCGCGCTGAGGTGAAGACGTACCACGCAGGCGCCGCATATGTTAGGCGGGAGCGTAGGTACGTCTTGTAGATGTTCGTCTCGTCCGGTGGGTGACCTGTCGTAGTTAGGGGCGAGATTACGTAGGTGTTCGTGAGGGCCGTGGTCGGCGCGGTCGTATAACTTCCGCGCCAGTCGGCACACGAACTCTTCTACGGACTCAGCCCCTAGGTCCGTGGCGATTGTCGTGTTGCGGGTCAGGTAGTGCGCGCCGGTGAGTGCACGTAGGGCAAGGTTTTGTTGCGCCTGGAGTCTCTTCCGGTTGCGCGCTGAGGTGAAGACGTACCACGCAGGCGCCGCATATGTTAGGCGGGAGCGTAGGTACGTCTTGTAGATGTTCGTCTTAGTCCGGAGTAGTAATCTTGAGGTTAGCACGGGCCTCAGGAGCGCCCTCGCCGCCTTGGTTTGGCGGATGGCGTGTTCAACCTGAGGCCCCATGCGGAGCCGGCGATCGATGTGGCACCCCAGATACTTGACAGAGTCTGCTCACTCGATGTCAGTACCTCGTAACTGGAGTTTCTGGATGTTCTTTGTCCAGGTGGCACCTGACAGCATGGCGGTCGTCTTCCCCACGTTGACGGACGTGCGCCAGCTGTCTAGCCAACCCGGTGGAAGATCCAGTAGCCGCTGCATCTTCGATGCTGCGACTCTAGCCAGGCGTGAGGAGGCGAAGTAGGCGCTGTCGTTGGCAAAGAGTGCCAACATGACGTCTTCCTGCCCCTCTTCCAGCGAGTCAGCCAGTGTCGGGATGTCGTTGGTGTAGGCGGCGTACAGGCAGGGCGATAGGCAGCTGCCCAGCGGTACTCCAGCTCTGATGGGGTGCGTCGCGGAGGTCGCTTCCTGAACCGAGACATAGAATTGTCGATCGGCGAGGAAGGAGGCGACGATGCGTACGATCGTGCTGGTCGTGTTCTTCAGGAGATTTAACTAATCTACCTACAGATGACGACAGGTCGACATGGCAATCGGGGTAAGAGATGAGTCGTAGAGGGGGTGACGCCCCGCACACCCACGCCATCTTAGCGAATACAACCTTTGTTTCATTTAACTGTAAAAATATTAAGAGGTCTGTAGAAGATATAAAACAGCTGTGCAGGTTTGCGGACATTGTTGCGTTGCAGGAGACATGGTTGCTGCCGCAAGAGCTGTCATATCTGGCAAATGTGCATGAATATTTTGGGAGCACGGGCACATCCGCGGTCGACACAGCTGCTGGCATTCTTAGAGGCAGGCCTTTCGGAGGAGTGGCGCAAGTCAGTATTTCAGTGTGTATCAGTGGTTTCATGTGCAACTCCGCGTATCGCAGCCATACGCGCTTTGGCGAATGACAGGCCTGTGCTTATTATAACAGTTTATATGCCTACGGATTGCGAAGAGAAAGTACCAGAATTCACAGACTGTCTTAGCACTATCAATGCAATAATAGATGAGAGTGATATTGAGACCGTTTTCAAATTAGGAGACTTCAATGCGCACCCTGGTGAGCGTTTGTACAGCAAAATGACAGACTTTTTAACGGAACAGGATTGGACGTGTGCGGACGTTACAAATTTGCAGATAAGTTCAGACACGTTCACGTTCATTAGTGAGGCCCACGGGTGTAAGCGCTGGCTGGACCATTGCATTGTTACCAGCGCAGCCATGCAGTGTGTTATGGACGTGCACGTTCGGTATGACGTATATTGGTCTGACCATATGCCATTAGTTCTTACTTGCAATCTCAATGTCATCAAGGAAAAGACTAATTAATAATCCTATATGTAATACAGTTAAATGGGGGCAGAGAAATGAAGAGCAATGTAATAATTATAAGAGTATATGTAATTCAAAGTTGAAGCACATTGACTTGCCTAGTGAGTTTCAAGTATGTTGCGGCAAGTACTGTAGTAAGTCATCTCACCATAATATTATAAATAAGATGTATTTACAGATTATAAATATTTTATATTCGAGTGCAAGTGCCACCTATCGACGTGGGTACAAAGGGCGTAAAAAACCTTTGATCGGCTGGAACAAGCATGTGACCGAAGCTCACAGGAGAGCAAAGCTTGAATGTCATATGTGGGATTTGTGTGGAAAGCCGTCTTCTGATTCAATTTTCCACGCAATGGTTGAAGCACGTAAGGTTTTTAAGGGAAAACTCAAGTGGTGCCAAAGCCACCAAGAGCAAATAAGAATGGATTTAATAGCAAATACCATGCAAACTCGGACTTTAAAAGTTTCTGGAAAAGCACAAACAAACTAAACCCTAAGCCTAGCATTCCTATGAGTGTCGACGGGATCTCCAGCCCTAAGGATATTGTCGAAATGTTTAAACGCCAGTTTGCAATTGAATCACCGTTGGGATTGGCGTGCCGAGAGCTCGATGCTGAATCCCAGAGTGCAGAACATTTAACAATCATTCTAGCAAAAGATGTCAGGTTCGCAATAAAAAAGATGACAAAAGGAAAGTCGCCTGGGCACAATGGGCTCAGCGTCGAGCATCTACGACACGCTGGTACTCATTTACCTCGCGTTCTCGCACTCCTGTTTAACCTGTGTCTGAGTCATTCATACGTGCCTCCAGAACTTATGCAGACTCTGGTGGTACCTATAGTCAAAAATAAAACCGGAGACGTATCGGACGGGACAAATTACAGGCCTATTTCCTTAGCTACCATCACAGCAAAAATTCTTGACAGTGTGTTCAACTCTCATCTGAATAAACATGTCAAGCTTCGTGATGCCCAGTTCGGCTTCCGGCCTGTGTTGTCGACGGAGACTGCCATTCTCAGTTTAAAGCATACTGTCAGGTACTACACTGACAGGAAAACACCGGTATATGCGTGTTTTCTAGATTTGTCCAAGGCCTTTGATCTTGTCTCGTTCGACGTTCTCTGGCAGAAACTAAAAGAGACAACGCTACCATCGGAGTTAGCTTCTCTTCTGAGGTACTGGTATCTAAACCAGGAGAATCGTGTGAGATGGGCGGGTGAGTTTTCAGAACCATATAAACCAGTGTGCGGCGTGAGGCAGGGGGGATTAAGTTCTCCTCTGCTTTTTAATCTGTACATGGATGCGCTGATCGGGGAGCTCAGCAGCACGCATGTCGGCTGTTATATAGAATAGAAAAGAAAAAGTTCATTTGTCTAAAAAACACATAAAAGTAACACAACATAATTAAACACAGAAATACATTAAACAAAAAGGAGAAAGCTCAGCTTATGCTGCGAGTATGGTAAAACATATCTGCACAGCACTGATTTTCAGCTGATCCTGTATCATCTACGATTAAACATAAAGTTCGATAGGTGACGGTATTTGTCTCAATAATTTAAGCTATGCGGATGACATGGTGTTGCTGGCCCCCTCGGTCGGCGCCCTCCGCCAGCTACTCGCGTTGTGTGAGTCATACGCTGCTTCCCACGGGTTGATTTATAATACTAAGAAGTCAGAGTACATGGTCTTCAGGGCTGGAAATAAGTGTCCCTCATCTGTTCTCCCTGTTATTCTTAACGGTGCACCGCTAAATCGGGTGCATCAGTATAAATACTTGGGGCATTTAGTGACAGATGATCTGAAAGACGATGTAGACATAGAGAGGGAACGCAGAGCATTGTCAGTCCGGGCAAACATGCTGGCCCGCAGGTTCTCCAGATGTACAGATGCAGTAAAAATTTCATTATTTAAAGCGCACATCATTCTACTCGGGGGCCCTGTGGTTCAGTTATACTAAAAAGGCTTACAATGCTCTGCGTATCCAGTATAATAACGCTTTTAGGGCTGTGCTGCGGCTGCCGCGTTTTTGTAGTGCGTCGGCGATGTTCGCTGAGGCACGAACCGACGGTTTCGATGCCATATTGCAAAAGAAGTCTGCCTCGCTGCTGCACAGACTCCGGGGCAGCCCCAACACCCTCCTACGTGTTATATCCGATCGGTTCGACAATCCGTTTATGTTTAAACTGATTGATCGGACAAGATCACTCTTAGTTATTAATTACTAATATAGAATAAGTGTATTGTTACTAACATAATGGATCCATGTTGTCTGATAAATAAAGATATTATTATTAGCGTAGTGCTGCACGAGTCGGCATCGACCGTGTTTATCGATTTCAATCTCGCTTACTTTGTTGCTTTTAGTTTTGTATTAAAAATGACGTCGGTTGTCTCCTCGTCATGTGTTAAAATTTAAAAAAAAACAATAATCATTCTCACTCAAGCATGAGAACTAGCCAGAAAAGTATTGGAAAATTGTGACATTGATCGGAAAATTAATTGTTATAAATATCAAATCAGTAGGGCCAGATGAACAACTCCTTTTCAGATCAGATTCCTTATGTGTTTGTAGCGATGTTAAGTTCTTTTGATTGTGATGAATAAAATGTTCCTTTAAATAAAAAGGTAATAATAATTTAACTCTCATTTTCTTGCGCACCAAAAAAATATCGATATCGACTACGTGGTATGTGATGTCACATCACTATAAAATTGCCATGTCGACCTGTCGCCAACAGTAGGTATAAGGGTTTCTGTTCGAGCTTTCTCGAAATCGAGAAAATTTCCTTCATTCGAGACAGAAAATAAGACCGGAGCTCGAGAATTCTCTAGTTCGGAATGTGCGCGCCGTGCGACTATTTTTCAAAGCGTAACAAACACCGCCCGTGTTCCGTGCTCGTTCAATCAATTTGTTCATTCACTTACATCAGACGGTACTTTCGTGGGTAGGGTACGTTTTATAATTTGGGGCTTGTTTACATCCCGGAAAAATGTGGAGCTGCCGAAACAAGATTCAAGATTATTTGTGAACCAAGGGTAGGTATACAAGTAGGTGTAGATAACAATATTATGTCTCCTCTCAGCTCTGCCCTGCAGGTTGTACAGATATTTTACACATGCAATAAAAAACATAAATGAAGAGCTAACAAGCAAAGATCTATCATGCAATTTTGACCTGCAGACATGATACACTGGTGGTCAAATCAAACGATTGTACAAAACTACATAAATGTCAAAACACAACGCAAACAAATTATAATTCAAACAAACAAGACAAGTATGGCATTAAGGGTCAATTTTTACAAACATAATACAATACAAACACAATCTTAACCTATCAATTCTAATAAACAAATCAACAAATCGAGCCAGGTTGCGTTCAAAAACCATAAAACACTGTGTATTGCCGACTTCGTCAGGGATAGTTTTGGAGGTAGGTCATGTCATGATATTTCAATGTTTGATACAATTAAAAGTTTAATTTGAATCAAAATAATGTCATATCTATATAATCTAAGGTAAAGCCATAATAACTGTGTACACGTATCATTGAAAATTGTCCAAAAGAAAATCTTGAGTACTATAATAGGCTTTGTCAATTAATAACTTTTTTAATGTTTTCTTAAATGGATAAAAGGCTTTAATGTCACGAATAGAACTCGGTATGTTGTTATAAATTTTAGGAGCCATACCCAAAATACTTTAATGTAATAGAGCCGTGTTTGATGGAAATGCTGCAAACATTTGTTGTAGACGCTTACTTTTGAATTTGTTAAAGAGATGCGGATTTTATTTTACAAAACAGGCAGTTTCATATATGTAAAGTGATGGCAGCGTTAGTATTTTTAACTCTTTGAAATGATACAAGAAGACAGAATCCACAACCAAGTTTGGTCTGTGATTCGACCGATCCGACGACTGAACGTCCTGTAGCCTTAGCATGAAAACATTACGGTTACGTTTAGTTTGAACGTAACGCGGTTTTGTATAAAATGTGATAACCGCCCCTAGCGGTCAGTAGCGGAACTTATCTGAATTTCATACAAAACCGCGTTACGTTCAAACTAAACGTAACCGTAATGTTTTAATGCTAAGGCTAGTGGTTAAATTTGGCCACGAAAGCCCAACTGAGATGGTTCTCTCTAAACCACGCCATCCATTTGACTGTTTTGGCCACTTTGGAACACACAAATGAAACTGATGTTGATGATAGTGCTGTTGACAACACCGGAATGTCAACGATTCAAGAGTCCGATGAAGAAAGCGACGCAAACGACGAAAAAATATTTATTTATCAACTTTGTTTGATATGAATGTTGAACCTTGTTCTTGCACTAACTGAGTCTCCAGTATAAATTTGGTCGGTTGATTGAATTTCACCTTGTATATTCCACCAAAAACATTTAAAGTCTATTTTGAAGCCTTTTTTAGTTTTAGTGCTTCATCCATTTAGAAATAAAGAATTCAAGATTTTATATGTTTGCAGATGACCTTAAAGTTTTCAAAATTGTGCAGAATTCACTAGATGCAATAGCTCTCCAAGAAGACTTAGGTCGAATATGTGACTGGTCCTTGCGGAACAAACTGCCACTAAACGTAAACAAATGTAAACATATCAAATTTACCAGGAAACGTCTGCCCTTGAATACATCATATAAACTCAACAACATATGCCTTGAAGAAGTCGATGTAATAAGAGACTTGGGAGTTATCATGGATAGTAAATTAAGTTTTAGACAGCACATAGACACGATAACAAATAAATCTTTCAAAATGCTAGGTTTCCTATGGCGAACTTGTAAAAAGTTCAAGAGTATTGTAACTTTAAAATTAGTTTATTTTGCTTTGGTTCGTAGCGTATTAGAATATTGTTCAAGTGCTTGGAACCCATTCTACAAAAATCATATTGAACGTATAGAAAAAATTCAGAAGCGATTTTTATTCTTTTTAACCGTGCATCAAAATAAGTTGGCAGAATTAAATTGTTCTAGAAGTTGTTCAATATATTTTAAAATGGTTTCTCTTGAAGACCGTCGACGGGTTTCCGATTTGGTGCTATTGTACAAAGTGTTGAGGGGTTTTATTGATAGTCCATACTTACTTTCTTTGATAAATTTTAGCATACCGCGTAGTAATTTTAGAATAGCAAATTACAAAATATTCACCATTAATAGATCGAAAACTAATCTTGGTCGTAAGATCGTGCTTTCCAGAGTCTGCAGTGACTATAATAACTTGCAGAAGGTTTGTGAGCTTGATGTATTTTCTCAATCTTTAGCCAGGTACATAAGCTGTATATATAAGTTCATTAACTTGAAGTATTGATAAATTCCAGTTTATGAGATAAAGTTAAGTAATGTGTTAAGTTAATTATTTTTCTAAATTATTTTCTAAATTGTTGTTTGTATTTACTAGTAACTTTTATTAGCACGTAAGTGGTCGTAGTTTTGTATACAGCATGTTGAGTTTACCTTTTATTGGATGTACACTATAATTTAAATATTTGTCCATTTATCTATATACTATGTTAGTGTGTATATCTGTTGGTAGACCTTAAAAAATAAATAAATAAATAAATCCATTCCAAAATAGTCAACAGAAGCTTTATTTGACAGCACTAAAACTAAAATTGAACCCTTCAGATAGACTTTATATTCTCGGGGCTGGGCATGCGTTCGTAGGGCACAGGAAAAAATAACTTTCGATTTACTCACGAAGGGTTATCGAACTTTGATACCGATTACTTACCGAGTCTTAACTATGAATTTGGCTGCGTAAACTAAACTAATGTCGCCTTATAAAATTGCTGAATCTTATCATTATCAGTTGTCACATAAAAACATCAGTCGCTGGGTGTGCGAAGTGTCCGTTTTGCAACGGACCGGTCAGATCGTCTCGATTTCGTCACGGCGCGGATTCCAATTTATCACGTGATTCGCAATTCAGGTCTGAGTCAATAATTACGTCCACCTTTCAGTCAGCTATTAGAATATAAACTGGGCGTGACTAAGCGAAGAATCGCCAACGTTTGGTGAAAAGTGTTCCGTACTCAACGGGACCCTATTACTAAAGCTGAGATTCAGAGTGTATTTCGAGTTCGAACTCAAGAGGAACTCAATCTTACAAACGTCACTCTAGTATGAGATCACGTCGCTTTTTGACATTTGTAAGTTTGAGTTCGGACTCCAAATGCACTCTGAATCTCAGCCTAAGACTCCGCTGTCCGTCTGTCACCAGGCTGTATCTCATGAACCGTGATAGTTAGACAGTGGAAATGTTCACAGATGATGTATTTAGGTTGCCGCATTAACAACAAATACTTAAACCGGCCAAGTGCGAGTCGGACCCGCGCACTCCCATACAACAGACGTGATTTTTTTGCCGTTTTTATAATGTACGGAATCCTTCGTGCGCGAGTCTGACTCGCACTTGGCCGGTTTTTCTGAGTTTTTCTTCTTTTTACAGTTGTCTCACATGGATACCTTTGCATGTCGATGGTGACCAGCCGGTTTTCGTGGCGTTCTCTCGAAATATATAAGGTGACTTTACAGCCAAATTCTTACTGAAGACTCGGTAAGTGCTCAGTAACAAGGTTCGATGACCCTTTTTGTGAAATTTGTAAATTATGTGTTCCTTACAAACGCAAGCCCAGCTCGGAGTCAATTACTATAGGACGTCAAGATTTTAAGTGTTATCGATCTGTGTTACTTATCACTTACCAAGCCGTCCAGGGTTGGGCTGTATAAATTAAAGTCACCCTATATATTTTAAGGAGAGTGGAATGGATGTCTTTGTGGGTGTGCGTAGGCAGATCTCTTAGTTATAAATTTTTTTAATGTTAGAAATATATTACATGGTATACAGGATGTAAATAGAGAGCGACCATTAAATAAAACCACATACTCTGCTGATCATATTGAACAACTATTCGGAAAAATAAATCCGCGAAAATCTTCAGAGAAAAAGATATTCAACTGTAACTCAAAGACTTTATCTCGTAGGAGGAAGGTCTATTTTAGAACGCTGTACCGGAACAGCTGTTTCACGGACGACACTCTCTCTAAACTCGCCCGTACGTCGGTGCGTTAGAATTCACGCATTTTTGTTTGGAACTCAATTATTTCCTAAACTAAGGCTGTCCGCGGGTATGATTCTTGAGAAAAGTGGTTCAGTAGGGTCGGTAGAATATGTGGTTTCATTTAAAGGTTGCACTCTATTTACAACCTGTATTGTATAATTTACCTCCGGGGTTAGATTTTTAAGTGAGGTGGATGAAAAATGCTCAAAGGAGTCCCGGGGCCGAATATTATACAACTTGGCAAATTTTTATACGAAACTAGCCTTTGCCCGCGGCTCCGCCCGCGTTTATTCAATCTCTGCCCCGTTTTCGGCTTGGGAGTTGTTTTATAGGAAATTAGGTATTTGCGAGTATGATATAGGTTTAGCAAAATCTTTAGCAGTGAAAACTTGCCAAGTTTTATAAAGGTATTCAGTAAGTAGCAAGGACCCTAACTAACTTTCTTTTAAAATAAGTGAAGAACGTTGTACTTGGATTATTATTAAGAATAATAAATTCTTTATTTCAAGCAACACATGACAAAATATGCAATACGATGACAAGGGCCCATATACCGGATGATTGGTAATTAGATGCAATCCTTTGAAGGGGCTGTAGAAGAGAACAATTGCAGTCGATTCAACTATATAATGCCTTATGCAAAAGTGAACCATTTCTGAGATATTTCGAAATTAAATTTTTTTTCTTAAGTAAACTTTAAATAAATATGTATAAGGGAACACTCCGCGTCTACATCGGTTACTGTGCGCCTCTTTACTTATCGCGAGCTAGCAACCTCACAGGCGCCGTGTCCTGGCCGCCTGTGTTTGGAAACGTCACAGAGATTTCAATATCACCTGACGCACGCCCTTCATTCCTCACGTGTCTCTGTTTAAAAACAACACGGCTTTATTATTATTTTATTCTCTGTTACCTCAGTCTGATTTTGTGTCGTAAAGATTATAAAAATGTAAAATATAATGATGATTTCGTAGTTTGCGTATCATTCATTATATATGTTTAAGAAACCAGACAATATTTTAGATATTTTTTATTTATTTCGCTTTGATAACATCCCAGCCAATAAACAGTAACCCTAAAATTCACATTATTGACGTAAACCTTGACACTGTGTTCCAAAACAATTGAAAACTCTTGAAAATCGCACAAGATTTACACAAAAAAACTAGGTTAAAACAAAAAGTCTCTATGCAATTTTCTGTGCCTATTAGCTTGAAAACATCTGCATTTTACTAGCTTTCGAATGCGGCACAAAAATCTCAAATTGACAGAGGAATGATAAAAATATGGCCAAAACAATAGGAGCAGGTAGAAAAAACAGTTACAGACTAACATATATACAGAATATAACTATTATATTGCAGTTATGTTATGACTGAAAGAACTTCCTTAAATCTCACGCCCAAGGACTTAAAAGAAAATACTATTATGTTTTCCTTACATACATCCTATTATTTACTCGAACTTTCACTGGGCCTGTCAATACTTGTACACCCTCTATTTACTGACGATTTTCAGGGTTCCGTACCCAAAGGGTAACCAACGGGACCCTATTACTAAGACTCCGCTGTCCATCCGTCACCAGGCTGTATCTCATGAACCGTGATAGTTAGACAGTTGAAATTTTATCACTTGATGTAGGTTGTTGCCGCTATAACAACAAATACTAAAAAACACAATAAAATAATATTAAAGGGGGCTCCCATACAACAGACATGATTTTTTTGCCGTTTTATAGATAGTTGTACGGAACCCTTCGTGCGCGAGTCCGACTCGCACTTTGCCGGTTTTTACATCCCAATTCCATAAAACTCATTGGTGCAATCTTGAACGGCCGAATTCGAAGCCGGGTCTTTACTTTAAAACTAACTACCGATTGAACTACCGCTGCTATTTTAGTAAGAGAAGTTGGGTAAAAAGTGGCTGAAGGCAATATTAACTTAAGGGTGTATACTACCTCACTTCGCTTCGCATGATCCTGCTTTATACCAACAAATACTGCAATAATCACTCTGAAATTAATATATGGTAAAGTTGAGGACTAATGCTATGTCCATGCTGTTGTGAAAACTTGATTACATTAAATTTTCTCGATAGAAAAAAAATACAAAGTTACCTCCAAACCGTACAATAAACCGATATCACTCAATGAATACTTGAAATTAGATCTGAAACTTTGCATAATATAACTGATATTAGTATAACGCAGCTGCAGACTGTAACATAAAAATGAAAAAACCATCAGTGTAGCCGCGATTTCAAAATAACTGATGTTTTTGCGTGCGCGGCATCTGATTAGAGTAGGATAGACAATTAAAAAGCAGAAGCGTTAGAGCAGAACTGCGAATTGAGGTATTATGGGCCCTTAAGCATATTCTTTATTAATTGAAGTTGGTACGCGGAACGCAAAAAAAGTCGTATCTGAGAATTTCTGGTTCTAGGCCAAGGTCTTTATTTATTTATTATCCATAAACAACACTTTCACTAAACCTATTGACCAATAATATTATAATAAAGTGTCTATTGACTTATATTGTCATGGTGCCTTATGAGACGAGCCCCACGAACGAGTGTTTGAAATAACATCCATCCATCCATCAGCCTGTTTCGTCCACTGCTGGACATAGGCCTTTCCAGGATTTCGCCACTCTTGGCGGCCCATCTGGAAAAAATGCCCATACTCACACACGCTGGGCAGGTGGGTTGGTGAGCGCGGTGCCGAAACCCTTGCACCAGTGACGCCGCTACCCGTCACCGGTCTGCTTTTTTAAGGCCCGGCAATTGGGGATGGATATACCGCCATCCATCGGTCCCAGGCAATGGTGGGTCGCCTGGTTTTGCCTGAAAGCTGTTCTCTTACTCTCCTCCGAATAACTTCGGGAGGATTTGCGAGTAAGATGGTGGTACCTCCACAGTCGAGCCCGGCATCAGCTCTACCACACTATAAATAACATAATTAGTAAAAAAAACTCTTGAGTATCTACTATATACCCATCTCATTTGGATACTACCCACAAAGCTGGGAGCTGACACAACTTCTATGAAGAAGCAAATTAAAAATTTTTATCCAAAAACTATAACCTCGTAAAGTTTAACTTTAAATTTTAGAAACTTAACTACTTACTAACGTACTTACTTACTAGCTTTTGGCTGCGACTCCGCTTTGGCCCCCTTTCTCCAAATGGCAACTACCCAGCTCCCTTTAACTATAGTTAAATTATACACACCTTCAAAATTTTCTTTTAGCTAATAAATAGTAAATAGAATCAATTAAGACCTCAATAGAGACGTAGCATATTTGAAAAGAGAAAAAAAATACCCTGTTGAATGGTACTACAACTTCGTCCATTTTATAAACCGAAATATCGAAATAAAACAATAGAATTACGAATAACGTTGCATAAAATTAAAGCTGAATAAAATGAAATTCATTCTTACAGTTTATTTTTTTATAATTTTCAGCGCATACTTGCGTGTAGGGGAATAACAATAACAATAATTTTTATTGATAGGGGGTTTTTCTGTAATGACTAATGACGGACATAATTAGAATTATTAGACCTTTATAACTTTAGAATAATATAGGTTAAACGTATTTTATAGCATTTTGATTCATTCGTTTTGTGTTCCTTAGAAACGCAAGCCCAGTCCCGAGTCAATTACTATGAGACGTCAAGATTTTATTTTGCGAAATTAACAAAAAGTGTTATCGATCCGTGTTACTGATCACTTACCAAGGCTCCATTAATCCTCCATTCAATAAATAACGTTTGGAGTATTATGAATAAATAATAGACAAGGTGACATTTAGTTATGCAGCCAATCCATATTGGAGGCTCGGGGCTGATGGATGGATGTAATGATAAAGATCTTTTCTAAATAATAAACAGTGGCCATGTAACAATATTGTCTGTATAACGTTTTTGTATATAATAACGTTATAAACTTATATACCTACGCCCTTTCTCCCTGAGGGGTAGGCAGAGACCACAAATTTTATCTGCCACGATCTTGACACACCTCTTTCGCCCCTTCAACATCCATTAACTTTAGAGATGTCAATTTATAAATCTAGAGTCAACTCTAAAAACCGCAGCGTTTTTCACGCTCGTCTGTCTGGAACCTGCACATTGTTTTTGTAGGCTTTGTAATAAAAGGCTACTGTTCGAGCTATTGTCACACATAGTTGCAGATCGAAATTCTTTCATGCTATTTAAAACTAACATTTATGTTCACTAGAGTAAATCCCATTTTGGCTTGGCAAGAGTTATTCTTTCGGTCCCGAAATCTTCGGCTTCCTCACCTCTTCATCAGACATTGTATAACGATTCGTGTAAAGTAAATCACGATCTCAACCAGACGCATTTATTTAATCTTTTGATTCGGTGATTGCACTTTCGAATTGCATAAATGTCGCAAAAGACGAATTACGCCGTATTTTGTTTCCTTGTTGCATCTTGTTGTTCGATTTTAAAACTCATTGTGCCGTAAAAAGGTTAAGTACCACTGGTGCCATGCATGAAAAAGGAGACCATTTTTTTTTGTTTATACTTTTTCTGAGTTGTCATTGTCTAGAACTCATTAAGAAAAGAACAAAATATTTATCATTATTTCTATGATATTTATTAATCTCTAAAAATAAAGAAATAGTTTACGGTAACAGTTTTAGGCCATTTTTATTACGGGTCTATCTCAAAAACTTAAGGGTATATAATTACCTCACTTCGCTTCGCATGATCCTGTTTTATACCAACAAATACTGCAACAATCACTCTGAAATTAATATATGATAAAGTTGAGGACTAACGCTATGAAAACTTGATTCCATTTAATTTACTCAGAGGCCGTTCAAGTATTACGTAAGCAGATTTATTACAATTATTTACCCCCCCATCCCCCTTGTCAGCAAAAGTAAGCAAAGCTCTTACCCCCTCCCCCCATGCTTACGTAAAAAATTTTTAATTATAAATATATTTTTTTAATATTATAATGTTATAATTATAATTTTAAAAATAAGAAAATAGATTTAGGATAGAGATTAGATTTTACTGATACAGTATTCAACATAGAGTAAGGGGCAAAAATATACCGATGACGTAATCATCATCTAGACTCCCCTACCCCCCATGTCAACGAAAATAAGCAAAACAAAGACCCCCCCCCCCCCATAGTGCTTATGTAAGACTTGAACGGCCCCTCAATAGAAAAAATTAATAAAGTTACCTCCAAACCGTACCATAAACCGATAGCATTCAATGAATATTTGAAATTAAATCTGAAACTTTGCATAATATAACTGATATTAGTATAAAGCAGCTGCAGATTGTTCCATAAAAATGAAAAAACCATCAGTATAGCCGCGATTTCAAAATAACTGATGTTTTTGCGTGCGCGGCAACTGATTAGAGTAGGATAGACAGTTAAAAAGCAGGAACGTTAGAGCAGGACTGCAAATTGAGGTATTATGGGCCCTTTACTAGTTAGGAATTTGGAATTTTCTACATATAATGTCATTATGCGAGGAATCGATAATGTGCCTTAGACTTTTTTAAATAACAAATAGAATCCTCAGGGCGCGAATGCTACTCGCACGTGACCGTTTTTACTAAGTTTATTATTTTCAATCAAATAATAGCAGCACCAAGATAATTTTTTGGGAATCCGTATCCGAAGGGAACCTTTACCTAAGCCCTCACTGTCTGTCATAGGGGACAACAACTTCAGCCGTAATTGCAGTTGAAATTTTTACAGAATACTTGTTACTATGGCTTCTATCAAGGCAAGAATAAAAATTTAATAAAATTGTATTCCAAGGGATGGTCGCAATACAAAAAAATATTTAAAAAATAACTTTTCTTCTGAGGTCTAGCTGTTCAACGCGGTCATGCAGTCTGTGACTTGGGTATGTACCCATTAAGTTTTGTTTAATCTAAATCTACTTTTATTTAGTTTTGTTAGTAATACATTTACTTTTAGGTTTTTAATTCGATAAAGTTTTTAGTATTTTATAGGATTATTTAGTTTTGATTTCGTGAAACTTAAATTAGCTTTTATTATTTAATATTAAAATATCTTGTACATTGTACCCAGCTGCGATGTGTCAAACAGTACATCATTTGATATTGTTATTTCTTTGCCTTTTATTTCATATCCTACCTCAATTAGTGCTTTTCATTTTCACGACTAACAGCTTTACTAGCATCACAGCTCTTAAGGTCTTGTACAATGCTTTAGTACACAGCAATCTGGAATGTAATGCGGTTGTCTGGCCCCCCCATGAGGCAAAGTATAGTCTCATGTTAGAGAAAATCCAAAATAAATTCACAAGATTTCTCTACATGAAACTTTATGGGGTGTATCCAAAATACCCGTTGATGTATCCCACATTATTCGTGCTGGGCATGGTGGGATATAATCAGCTCAAAGTAAGGCGGGAACTTGCCCTGGCGTCGTACTTGTTTAGAGTATGGCGTGGAAAGGAAACTAACTTAGTTTTGCTAGCGAAATTTATTTATTTATTTATTTATTTATTTATTGGGAAACAAACAGTTTTCTTATCACACAATACAATCAGGAATAGCTAAAATATAAAACCAAAAAAGTTTCCACATAAATCTTAACAACAGATTGTAAGTTACGGGTGCCAAATGACTCACTAAGGGCGCGACAAAATCGACTGTTTGAAATAGGGCACAGTAGGACAAACCTCCATCGAAAGGTTTCACTGACCCGAGCGCTGGAGCTACTTAACAGGATCCACGACCATGTTGATTTGTTTCATTGTTCCCTGAGTGAATTCACACGAACAGCCCTATATTTTATTTGTTACCAGTAAATTAATTGTAACTTTGTTAAAATTGTTGTTATTGTGTTTTTATTAAATTTTAATATTTTGATTTGTAAATATTATAAGTATGTTGATGTTCACTATTGTATTGGCTCAGCTGTAAAAATAGTGTAATATTGTGCTTGAAGAAATAAATAAATAAAAAATAAATGAATTTTCTTAAAACATTTAAAGCCTTTACTTTTACTAAGTGAATAGGACCTTACCTGTTATTTTTGCTACGCGGGGCGGGGGCGGCACACCGTACTGTAGTGTAGGTAGCAATCTTAGGTTATATGATTAGATTATAGAACTCCTTTGGCTCGTTATTGGTTGGCAATCAGTAATCTTTATGAACATTTGAAAATTGCTACATCACTTAAAAAGCGTAACTTTATTTTAGCAGGCTGCTACGCCGTAGTTGATTCGTAGCACGCTACATTGCATACGTGGAGATGGGGCCCTGTGAACTCACGCTACGCTGTGTGACACCCCCCGCCGCGCGCCGCCACCCTCCCCCCCCCTGTACCGTGCCACGCGTATCTAAGTGCAACTTATGTCTTTGTACAAAGCTCAAGTTCGTTCGTGTACTTCACCCATCTTTGGGATGGATTTCTCAATTATGAAGCTAGCTGTCCCACTATTGCGCGTCAGGCAACTGTTAGGACGAATCGGTAATGGCTGCTGAATACCAAAGCCTCGAACCGAAGAAAAATTGCTTGCCTTTCGGTTTTTACATGCTATAATCCGGAGAGCATAGATTATTAGAGGAATTACACGATCTAATTCTCCTGCTACCACCGGATTATCCGGCGCGCGCTGCAAACTTTCGTTCGTTCAAACGCAACGTCTCAAATGCTCATTTATCATTAACATCCTAACAGTTGAGATTATACTTATATGTTACTCAGATTCCCTTAAAATAAAAATGAATGGGCACTTTATAGATGAGCGCCAGTGACGTATCATAAACAACAAGACTCACAATCTCGCTTAAAAACTCAAAAAGTGTCCGCGATGCACTTTGTCACCGCTATGGGGTGACAAAATCGAATGAAGATTTCGTACAACTGACATTGCATCTTATATTAACGACATAACGTCTGAATTTGGTTGAAGCATTTTTGCTACTATGCACGTCGCACGTTCGGACACATTCTGACAAACTTTTCTTAGAAACTGTGTGTCTTGTTGTTTATGAGAGGTCAATAGCTTCACCATGGGCATCATCAAGCATAAGGCATGATAGAGGCACAGGGTAAGGCAATTTTAATTTAAAAAAAACAAAGTCTTTTATATACAGGGTGTAAACGCAGAGTCAAGAATCCTTTAAGGGTGTGTTAGTATGATAAAGTAGTAAAAAAGTATTGTCAGTACATTTAATATTTTTGCTAAATTTTAAATGAAATTGGTTATTAGTAATGTACTGAGGCCAAAACCACAATTTTTAGAAATTTCGTCTTTCTGTCTGCATGTATGTATGTTCCGTTTTAACTCGAGAACCACTCAACAGATTTGGATGCGGTTTTTTTATTATCATCTTAGTGACCCTGGTCAACACTTAAGCTATACGGGTTCATAAAATAACGCACAAACCGAAAATGGGGCAAATATTGTATAAACGCGGGCGGAGCCACGGGCAATGGCTAGTCCCACAATAAACATTTCTCTAAGAAATTATGCCAAGTCTCGTAACGCTTTCGCCGTAAAAAGTTTAAAGATTGATATATTTATTAAAACATGAACTCCGGACAATGCTGTGTTACACAATCTTCTACATAATACATTTAATTATCAATTGCCGTTTAGAGGTGTGTCCGTCTGTCGGTCTATGGAACGGGTATTGAATTATTTATATGAAATACGGTTCCTATATGTAAAGCTGTATTTATTTATCCACATTTACAATAAGATCATTTGAATATCGTCTTTAAAATTAAAAATATGTAACTGTTTTATGATTATGTTTTTATTGCGAATTCCATCGCTTTGGGATACTCTAAATATTATTATTAGGGTACATTACAAAACAGAAAAGATGTGTATGTGCCTTACAAGCTGGTTAGATCAAATATATTAGTTACAAAATATTCGGTGGACAAGTATGGTGGAAAAATTCAACGGTCTAGATAAGTACATCGGGGGCGCAATTGGTAGCGCACTTGTCTTGAATCATTGCCCGAGGAATTAAATCTAATTTAGCTTTTCTAGTTTGTAATAATAATGTTTTAAGATTCGTTAATATTATTATTGTTAAAGATACACAACAAGCCTATAGAAGGTAATTCGAACCAACCATAAATTGTAACAGGCCCTTTTGTATATTTTTTCTGAAAATATAGTCTAAATCATGAAGATATATACTGTTCTTTAACTTTCAGGTGGTATTTTTCAATAACGAAATTATTTTTTTAATCAGTTAGGAGAAATGGGAATGTGACGTAATAGTCATACCGTTTAGGCTCAAGAGAGAGAGGAAAATAATGAAAAAAAAAATATTTGGGGATAAAACCTGAAGATGGGATTACTGAAAATAAGAAAAACGGATGGATGGATGGATAGAATAACATTATTACTAATAGCTTTACATTTAACTATTATTATGCTAGAGGATGAAGAACTATTTTTTAACCAACTCTAAAATAGGAGGAGTTTGTCAATTCAACTGTTTTTTTTTCGGTTTGATACTTCATAACTTTGTCATTTCTTTACCGATTTAAAAGATCCTATTTTGGTTTGGAATATTGTGCTTCTAGGTAGGTCCCGTTTTTTTCGTCGTGATCTGATTTTAGAGATAGGTAGTGGAACTCCTCAACAGATGACAGCATAACTCGATGTTGAAGCAAACGCTGTGTGTCACTACTATTAGGCTCTGGCAGAATAACAGCGCTGCAGTTTGCACTGTGTACATTGCAGCACATGCTGAGTTTAGAGCCCTTTTGTTGCCACGACACATGATACATTAATTACATGGCTGTGTGTGTGTCCTTAATTAAGTTTGAATGTGCAGTACATTCAATGTTAAAAATTGTTAGAGTTAAGTCATTTTATTTTGTCATGTCATGTATTTTGTGTTATGGTAATAAATAAATGCTTATCTTATCTTATCTTACTAGAATGCTGATTAAGAAACTCCTCAATTTGCGATTGAGATTGATTGATTTTTGTCAACATTAAAAAACGAAAAATAAATAAAAAAATTGTTACCGACATCAAATGTAACAGCAGAATTCACTAAAAAGTGTAAAATCTAGAAGTCGGCGCATTCCCTATGGTATAGCAACACAAAATCAACATAAGATGAGCGCCGACTTCTAGAGAACTTTATGTTTCAGAAAGAAAGAAGTCGGTAAAAGTTTCGATACCATCGGCCGGTATATAACTTTAAAAAATATTAAAAATGTTAAAAACGAAAAAATTTGTTTTTCCTTCCCTATATTTTGTTAAGCTTCAACCCCCTTGGGGCAGTACAAAACATTAAAATATTTTTTTACTATTTTTTCCATTTATCTGTTTATTTGTAGCAACTTTTCCGCACCCAGGCCTAATGAAAACGCAAAAATCGAGCCACCATAGTATTTATATATATGTATATATATTTATTTCGTCCATGGTTACGGGTAATACTAGAAGATGGGATAAACCTAGGTTTGCCCGGGTAATCCTATACAATATACAATGTTAACATGTCGCTTCTCATTTTTGAGTTTTTTCGGCCTTAACCGTGACATATATTTAAAAATATAATTAATTTAAACTTTTGAGTGAATGCTGCTGTACCATTTTAAGACGGTTAATTTATATATTTTTTTGTTAAATGTTTAGTTGACAGAACATTCGAAACTTGTTTTTTTCTTTTTATTGAAAATGGACTTACGCTTGACCACCCGCGCCACCACCGCGCCTGATGTTAATATTCGATGGGACCTAGGATGAAGCGCGCTCGCGTAGAAGTTATCTATATTTACTTTCATTTTAAAGGACTCTGGGGTAACTACCCGGGAATACAAATTAGGTGAAGGAGACAATCTACTTAAGTTATGCTTAATACTTGATCAAGTTGATCTTGAATTAAATTTGATTGTATTACTTTTTTAAATGAACCCTAATAGGTAATAGGCCTTACGTAAAAATGCAATGTTTGATGACACATTTTTGATACAATGAATTCTTTTATTTGCCCGTTTGTTAGAATCTGTATCGAATATCATAGGAGCGAATATTACCCACTAAGACGATTTTACATTTAGCCGTTATAACTAAACGATTTTTCATAATTTAACAGTAATTTAGCTTTGTATACGCAGAATTACGATTACGAAAAAATTGCAAATTTGTCGGTCTGACGGTGATAAGTTGTTGCGTTAAAACCGGTCATTGTGACCTAAAAAATACGATAACTGAAAGGGCTGACCATGAGGAAAGGAAAAAGTATCAATACATTGGGTGCAAGGAGCCTTCCCGAGTGGCGTAAACTGGAACACGACTACTGCTTTCTCCATACCTATACGCCTGGTGCACCTTGGACGGACCGAGACTAGGCTACAGATAAATCACTACAGAGGAACCTACTGGTTTTAGTTAGTGGCTACATAGTTTAATTTTTGTTAAGTGTATTTGGGATTAATAAGAATAAAAAAAGGTTGCTAACTTTCTTTCTAGACTGTAAAGGACTCATGTTATTTTATTAAGAAGAAGTAAAAAAACAGAATTATTAATTTTTGCCCGGAACAAATATTCATTTATATGTTTATCTATCTATCATCTTAAAACTTTATGTTACAACCAACTTTGCAGTTTCAATCATTATGTTTTTATGTCTGTATGAGTTTCGTAAAAACCAACAAAATTATTATTCCCGTAGCAATGAGACATTTTCAGGAGTTCCGCTTTAATCAAATTTTATGAACATTGATTAAAGCGTACATTTAAGTGTAATGTATGAAAATGCTTTCCACATAAAAGTTTGAGATTGGGATAAACATCAAGATGAAAGAGATGATAGATTTCTTAATAATACTTATGAACTATCATTACTGGCCAATTACCTTAGTGTTTTCATAAATGTATCTATCAAACTAAGATTTACATAAAAAAAGTACCTGTTTTGAATAAAGCAGGGCAAAATACGGGACGAGGCTCGTTTTGGCGGAACATTTTCATTTACAGCAAAAACGTCCCGGTAAATACGGGATGGTTAGCAACCCTAACAGAGACCAAAATAACTGACAAATATGTACTTTCACTTCAAGTGGCTTTGTATGATAGCCATGACAAATGCTGCCAAGCGACTCGTTGTGTTCCAGCTTGACGACATGAAAAGCTGTACCGGGAGAAGGAATATTTATCACCTTGGTATACTCACCATTAACTATTTTTATTAAATACACAGCTTTGTACACATAGCCATTTATTAAAGTATGATGCTCACGTATTGAAGATGTTCCAACAAATTTGGCCCAACTAAAATCTACTGTAACTAATACTAGTGAAGTGCTTATTTCATCCTTTTTATAAGTACAGACTTCTTTACCCAGCCATTATCTAACCAACCGGCGAAATTTTTTATCCTTTTTCTTGATTTTTGATGTATTCAAATGTGTTATTTTATCAATTGTAAAACTGTAATTGGCATAAGGTTAATTTTAGTAGTTAAAATAATTCATTCAGGCTGTGGTATTTATAAAAAATACAAAAAAGAAAAAACGTTTTTTTTTAAATATAATATGCTATTTCTTCGACTATCCACTATACTTGTAATAAGTATATTAAACATTTTTCTTGTAATATTTAAGCTTAATTTTATATTTAATTCATGTGTGTACTTTGTGTGTAATAGTAGTTATAATAATAGTGTTTATAGTCATAATTTGTAAGAATTTTTTTGTGTACATTATTAAATTTTGTAACAGGCTAAACTTTTTTTCAATAAATAAATTATTATTATTATTATAAGTAAGAAGCGTGTCGTTCACACATTTGCATGTTCTACAAGCAAACTAGATTAGTCGTCGTAGACTTCGATAAAGTCGTAGATTGAAAGAACAATATCAGAAGTCGCACGGACATAAACAAAGAGCAAACCAATAAAGGCCTGTTCTAGCCGCTCTATATGACTCGGTATCGACCAGTGAACAAACTGCGGTGATCTATGAAGCGTTCACTATAAATAGAAGTGGTCTCTGCGGACTGGCACATTCCCCCACTGGACGCCCAACTGTAGGGTCCCATAGACCCCAGGTCACGCCATTTACTTGATTCGGTGAAAGTCTTGGAAGGTTAGGAAGTGAAACATTTTTTGGTTCGAAACTTTGTGATTGTGTGATTTTGAAAATTTTCATGTATATGTGTTTTTCAGTTCGGTAGAAGATCGTGAAAAATGAAGACCCTAAGGACGGTTTTCTTGTGTTTGGGTAAGTTTTAGATTTAACTTTAAGGAAATTAATTAAGAGGATAGTCCCCGCAAAACCATAAAAACTGCCTAATTTATTCGTCTTTGCCTAAAAAATATAGCAATCTACATGTTAAAAACTAAGTACTCTTATCGTAACAAAATCTTGTGAAGTCAATCTAATATTGAGAAAAAAATCAAAGACAGGTCTTAAAAAAGTTATCGTGTCGAATATTTTTAACAAAAATCCATAACTTATGTATTAAAACTTGTATAAACTTTATTAAACTCGGAAATGATCAATTATTATATATTACATGCAAAGTTAATATTATTGAAATATTATTTTTATAGTAAAATTCGTGAAGCATATTTTATCATAATTTCCCTATTTTATCTGGAATTCACTTTCTCGCACTAAGGATTTTTCCGCTTGGAATAACGGTGATTGCCGCAAGCATGACCTAACCTCTTAATGGTAGTCTACCTACATAGTACTAATAAGTAAGTAGTAAAAACGCCACGTAATACGCTTAATAATTTTAATTTTTTTTAATTAAATTTGATTTATTATTGTACTGAAACCAAAACTACGATTTTTAGATATGTCCGTCTGTCTATCTGTATGTATGTTCCGTTTTAACTCGAGAACCACTCAACGGATTTGGATGTGGTTTTATTTTTTATCATCGTAAAATAAAGTCCAAGCCGAAAACGGGACAGAAATGTAATAAAAAAGCTATTGCTATAATGGCAACGAGACTTTTTTTTTTGTGAGTGAGGAATAATTTAGAAATGAAGAAAAAGATGATGACACAAATTTTCTTTAAAAATATAAAGAACGTAAGAACGGGATTCAAACCTGCATTTCTGCCTACCTTATAGGCCTAATTTTTAAGTGCTTTCCTAGGAAAAATTATTTATTCTATGTTTCATTATAATATGATATTAGACGCGTCGCTTTCAAATAGATAAGTCACGAAATTCAAAACTTACAATATATAAAAATGGAATGTAACTTATATAAAACCGGCGTTTAAATATTTATTTATACAATAATTGACAGTATAGTCGATTCGGAAGGCTTTAATTTTACTTTTAGCTCTGTAACTTGAATATTAACTTCATTAAAGTAATATAGCTTCTGTTGTTAACACTAAAGATACATTTTGAAATGAAAAAAATATATTTTGACAGCTCTAAGACTAAAGCTTTCAGAATCGGCTTTATTGGGTCTTTATAATGAGTATGGAGATCAGACCATTTTTTTCCTTTTCTTTAGGAAATTTTTATTCATTGTTTAATAAACAACGAATGAAAAATAAAGTGAGTTATTGATTCTTGTATAATAATCGTCGATCCGCTAGACGGATTCGTTCTAAATAGTTATTAGCAATACTAATATAGGTTATAAGTAGTGCAATGCGTGATTTGTAGTAATTTGCTCTTACGAATACATAACGATACATAATCAGATAGTAGCTTCCTAGTTCAGAATATTCTGTTTGTTTTGGATTTTTTGGATTTAGAGAGGACCAGCCTTTGCTGGCGACTCCACTCGTGCTTATTCAATCTTTGCCCCGTTTTTGGCTTGGGTGTTATTTTATGAACACCCCTTACAGCCTATGGGGTTGGGTCCCTAAGATGATGATAAAAAATCCGGACAAGTGCGAGTTGGACTCGCCCATTAAGGGTTCCGTTAAAGACTATATTTTTAATGATTTAATTACAACTGTATAGTTTTCAGATTTTTGCTATACTTGACGGTAATCTATATAAGACGGTATTACCTGCCAAATTTCATAGTTCTAGGTCAACGGAAAATACCTTATAAATTTTGATTCCCTTGAGAGTGTCGAAATATACGTTTTCTGTGTCATAAACGGCCGTATATTTTTTTTACGTTAACTTTGAAGTTTGATTTTTTTCACAGCTTTAAAGGACTGTAAATTTAAGCATATGGTTTTAATTTTAACTTGATACCTATACGCGTTCCCGAATTAAGAGTCTTGACAGACAGACAAACGGATAGACGGACGGACAGACAGACGGAGAACAAAGTAATCCTTTAAGTGCTCAGTTTTTTCCTCTTCAGGCACGGAAACCGCATCCAAATCCCTTGAGTGGTTCTCCACTTAAAATGGAACATACATACACACAAAGTTCTAAAAATTGTTTTTTCGGCCTCAGTACAATACCAATAACCTATTTAATTTAAAATTGATTTCGTAGCACGATGCCTACTATCGCGCTTAGTTGATTTTTCAATAGTTTCAAGTAATCGGTAGCACAATGACAACATTATGAAACCACCATACATTAGATCGCACTATGCCTACTTTTTTATTTTATTTGCAGTTACACAGCAGTTTGCCAATTTTATGAAAAATCGGATCCAACTATAGCATTATGTCTATTTCGCGAAAATATATAATGTACAGACGCGACCTTTTTACTACCTACCTACTTTGTTATTAAGATGAACGAAATATAATATGAACGAAAGAATATAATAAATATGAACGGCAAGTGTTAGGTAAAGCTCGTCTTGACGACATACTGATATAGGGTAAAGTCAAAAGTATCCGGAATAGAAAAGCTTGTATGACTAGGTTGATGGATGTGGAAGGGGCTTAAGAGGTGTGTCAGGATCGTAGCAGACGGAAGTCTGTAGTCTCTGCCTACCTCTCTGGGGGAGAGGCATGAGTATATGTATATGTATTTATGTTTTGGATTTGAAATAACGTGCGATTAGTATAATATAATTAAATATTATTGGAAATAAAAAAACTCATCATAATAAAATAATACAAACAAAAATTTTAATTTCTCTTGGTCAATATGTACCACGTATAGGTAAGACTATATTCATATTAAAGTTTTGTTATAAACTGATTTGTAATAAAACAAACACCGTACATTTTGGTTTTTTTTTAATTTAAATTTACGTTTCGGCACGTATTTTTGTAGTTAAACCGTGGGAATCTGCTTCTAGTTGCAGCATTGCACTGGGTCGCTTCGCAGAAACCCTGGGTACTCGAAAATACTATTTGTCGAGGTCAAAGTTCGTCAGGTTACTTATCTTATCATACAAAGGGAGTAGCATAATATACAGTTTTTATCTTCCGCAAATGGATGCTCTTAATATTTTGCAAAATCAAAATGGTCACTTACTACGTCTTCGTTATTAACTATTTAAGTATTATTTTGCAAAGAAAAATGTATGAATGCCATTTATCATAAGACGGAGGACCGCCAAGAGTGGCGAAAATTGGGAAAGGCAGGGGGCGAACACAACCTGATAGGTGGAGTAAACCCAATTCTTCTCTTTTTTCTTTGAAAGAAAAAAAACCCCAAGCCCTCAATTCTGGCACGTGGGCAAAAATTGCGAAGGCGGATTGCGGGTGACTTTAAAATGGATTTTGTACGGATATGTGTTTATTTTTTTGATTGAAAACTTATCGTAAGCATTCCTTATATACTATAGCTTCTATTTGATGTGGTTTAGTCACTCTAATTTCCATCGCATGGCGTTTATCAAACTTTAAACAAATATCTAATGACTGATATTGCGAGTGAAAAATAATGCCGCAATAGCCGTCCAGGACGGCGATTCTCGCACATGCAACAATTTGCGAAGGCCGAAAGCGGGTGAATTTCACAAGCTCTTTAGGAAGAAACATATCAAACTTTTTAAATATAAACCTGTTGTCCATATTCATAACATGCTTTACGTGTCTTTTTAGGAGTTTATCATCACACGGAATTTATGACGCGATGAAAAGCAAAGCGTGTGAAAAATATTGCGAGAATCGCCGCCCAGGCCTTCTAAAACAAAAACAAAATGCATGTAGCTTAAAACGAATCTTTTTATTTTCCATTTTTAACCAGTCATTAAAGAAATTAGATTTCTGTAATTATTGGCACTTGGTAGAGATAATCATCTATTGTTATAAAGAAATACACTTGTACATTTCCACTTCTATACACAATTCACTCTATCCTACCGGTTTCGTTATACTTGTATTATCAAGGGGTTTAACTTTCAAATAGGTACTTTAAAATACTTACATTGCTAGTTGTTGGTACATGTAAAAAGCCTGCGACGGAAGTCATCAAAGTTAAAGCTCTTGGCAGATTCAATAATAAAGTAGTAAAAAGTCGTATCTGTAAGAAGAATATTTTTTTTTAAACTTTAATTGAAATCGGTTAGTGTTGTACAGAAGCAAATACTTTTTTTGAATTGTTGACTGTCTCTTTGTCTGTATGTTCCGTTTTAACTTGAGAACCACTCAATGGATTTGGATGCTTTTTTTATAATCATTGTAGTGATAATTCAACAGTAAAAGAATATTCGAAATCGGTTCAAAGATTACTCGAGCGAATTTAATTTACAGCTATATCCCTAGAGAACTGCTCTTACCCAGGAAACAAACATAGCCTTTGTCGAAGAGAAGATGTAATGGTTATTCACAACGCAAAAACCATGTTCGCCGACGCTAGAGCAGTGGCAGTCCGAGGGGGGGGGGGATCGTCACATGGGTCATGCATGACCCTCCAAAATCATGCACGTCAACTAGAAAAATCCCCTAAACTTTGGCGGTTTACAAACATTTCAAACAAATTTTTATCTGCTTACTAAGGTCAAATAGGTGGTAGAGCTGATGCCGGGCTCGACTGTGGAGGTACCACCACCTTACTCGCAAATCCTCCCGAAGTTATTCGAGGGAGAGTAAGAGAACAGCTCTCAGGCAAAACCAGGCGGCCTACCATTGCCTGGGACCGATGGATGGCGGTATATCCATCCCCAATTGCCGGGCCTTATATAAAACAGACTGGTGACGGGCAGCGGCGTCACTGGTGCAAGGGTTTCGGCACCGCGCTCACCAACCCGCCTGCCCAGCGTGAGTGAGTATGGGCATTTCTTCCAGGAGGACTGCCAAGAGTGGCGAAATCCTGGAAAGGCCTATATCCAGCAGTGGACGAAACAGGCTGATGGATGGATGGATACTAAGGTCTAAGTAAAAATATTCAAAATAACGTTAAAAAAAGTAATTCAAACTGTGCCCACCAGAAAATTTTTGACAACGCGGACCGCCTTGGTGGCGGCAACTGCATGCCCAATAAACTTCCATTCACTTTGTGACTGAGATTTTTCATATTTTTTTTAAATATTGATTTGTTTGACCTGTTTTACTGTTAAAGTCCGAGCCTGCGCTAGAGTTCCCGATTTCTTCGCTATAATTAATGAGACAGATGATTTCCATATTCTGGACTAGAGTTTGATGCTCTAAAAATAAGTTGGTTAAAGTTGTGAGCGAGGATATCAATGGAAATAGGTTCCTGAAACACTGGCTGTACGTGCACCAGACTGAGAATAGAAAATAATTATTCTTTGTTAGTAGTTATTTACTTGGAATATCCATGTACGAATTTAATTTAATCTTATTTTAATTTTATTATCATTTACTTTATTTTTTATTTTTTATATTGCATGGGTATCTTACCTGAAATAAAGGTTCATTATTATTATTATTATTATTACAGCAATGAAATAATTTTCAAAATCGGTTCCGTAGTTATGAATGACTATGTCCCCAGGAAATTGCCCGTTCGTCCTCATGGAAAAAAGCAATTTTTATATTATTAAATTACTCTTATCAATATGAAACAATCATGAATAATATATCATAACATTGTTAATTGTCAAGTCATTAAGAATTTGTAGTTTAAAAGCTGCTTTTAAATTTTAAGAAGCCTGTAGTTGGCGGCTTGAAGTCAATCGCGCACGGGGTCCCTATGCTTGCTATTTCATTCTACATGCAACTTCAGATTATAGAGCACTGACTGACTGTTATTGGTTGGCCCGAACAATCATTTCCCGAGCTCGTACGGAACTAACCGAACACGGTGTGAGAGGCAAGATAACATTCATGTTTTGAAAAAACTCGAGAATGGACACGTTTTACACGTTTGTATGTATTTTATTTTGATAAATGTTTTAGTTTCACGTCATGGATATTGTATGAGATATGTTGAAAAAGAAAAAAATAATAAGCAAGTACCTATAAATAAGGATATGATCAGCGAACTGCGCTAGTATGGGAGTTCAGGCGAATAAAGTCGCCATAAAGGGATAATTGTGCATGTTATAATATTAACTATTCGTTTGTTTAAATTTTAAGTTGCATGTTTCTGGATTGGATTGTTCATTAAAAACTTATTTCTTCTCCTTGTACTAAGAAAACCTGAATGCTGTAAGATGGCTACTATAAATATAATAATGTCCCCAGGAAACTGCCCGTTCGTCCTCAGGGAAAAAAATTATGTCCAAGTGAAGAGTCTAACTATCAAAATCGTTTCAGTAGTTTCAAAGACTACTCGCTTGAATTCAATTTATTGCTGTGTCCCTGGGGAACTATTTGTGCCCAGGGAACAAACTATAGCCTATGTCCAAGTGGTCTAACCATTACAAAATGCACAGCTACAAAAAAATAAAAGGGTCCATTTACTTTGGTAATTAAATAATTCCTGGATAATTAAAGTGTAATTTTTTTATACGTATGTTTATAGCATACTACTTTTGAATGGAATTTCACCTGAAAGGTTTTATATGAGTGAGTGAAGTAATAAAATCCCGCAAAATTGCAACTTTGAAGGTTCGATAAATTTTGAGTTAGGAAGAGTTCGAAGGTAGCTCAAAATGGTTCATGCATATAACAAACAATGCGAGTCGCTCTTTTCTCTTCCAAACACGCTGGACACACTGCCGTGTGTCTTGTTTGTATGAAGCGGCAAAAAGAATAAATAGAATAATAATATTAAATAGGAATTTATTAAGATTATGTTTTTATTGCGAAATCCATCGCTTTGGAATAAATACTCTAAATATTATTAGAGTCCATTACAAACTAGGAAAGATAAATTAGAAACAAATATAAGGACAAGAATTTGAAAAAATTCCTCGGGCCAGGATTCGAACCTGCGACCTCTCGTTATCAAGGCAAGCGCGCTAACCGACTGCGCCACCTAGACCGTTGAATTTTTCCACCATGCTTGTCCACCGAATATTTTGTAACTATTTGATCTAACCAGCTTGTAATGCACATACTGAACGCTCACGAGGCGTTTGTTTCTAATTTATCTTTCCTAGTGTGTAATGCACTCTGATAAAACATTTAAAGGAATTTATTATTGATTTTTAGAATTAAATATAATGATATTTTTTTAAAGCTGACTAGCTAAAATAAACAGTATTTGATTAAGGTATATAAATCATTTTTCACAACAATATTAGTAACCTGGTTGCCACTTTGATTTGCCATTTGAGATTATTATTTTTGTGGATAAAGTTTGTTAACATTATTCGTAAGTACATGGAAATTAAAAAAAAGTTGCTACAAAAAACACTTTCATTGTATTTTTGGGTCCGGGATTGTTTAACCTAGGGTAGATTTTAAATTATAGAGTTTACAAATTAGTTTTATTTTCTTTTCCAGTATTTTTTCAAAGCTTAACTATGCCAGGAATCTTGACAATTTCTATGCCCTTCCATATAGAAAGTGAAACGATTATTTTCTCCGCACGAATAACTTTTTCAACTAACTAACATCATAATTAAATCTATAACATTTCTTGTAGCGTACGCGATGCCTTTAGCACGCAACGCAAAATATCGACAAAGTTATATTTACTGTTTGTTCTAACGAATACTGGCTTCTATTTCAATGGAAGAAGAACTAAAAAAATATTTACCTTTGTATATTCAATATGTAAACAAATGGAAGGAACTTCCGAATCGTTTCTAGTAAACTGTTCATTGATAACACGTTATATAATAGGATAATTTAAAATGCACACACGTAATTTTACAGTTTCATTCAGTAAACATACGTTATTTAGTATTTATGTAATAAATATATATGTTTTTAGATGAAAACGAATTGTCACGCAGAAGCTACTGGTCAAACTAAGATCGACATTTGATTAAAACTTATGAGGTGTTTTTTATTGACAGGATATCGGTTGTAACAGAACAAATCCATATTAAAAAAACCATGAATTATAAGTTGACTTTGGTTGATAGCTAAATAAATACTGGAGATTTCGTAAGTGCCCAAGAACAACATTCAATTACGCTTTCTGTGAAATACGAAAATACCGAGTCTCCAATATGAATTTGGCTATATCAACCAAAGTTATCTTACACACACACACATATTGTCGTTGCGAGACTCTTGTTTTGGAACCGATCTAACTATTGGAGTTGAAACAATACAGATAGATTTTTACAAAACGATTGGATTACCGGCTAAGAAGGAGATTTTTCTACAAAAATTTCTTAAAAATGCGGTTTACGTTTTCAAAATTGATGACGAGAACTCCTTTGTCGTTTTCTGTATATTGAAGTACATAGTTTAGATTTTTCCCAAACTCGTTGCTCCGTGGCAAAGCGTCACACGAAAAATCAAAATGGCTTCTTAAAACGATACCCATTTTCCTTTCTAGGAACCTTAACCCTGGTTGCCGCCACCCCAGCCCCCGAGCCAGCTCCAGCGCCAGCCCCAAAGCCAGCCCCGAAAAGAGACTCAGCCCAACAACAGGTGGAATATGACTATGAATTCGACCAATCACAAGCGGCCGAGTACCCCCCGGAGCAACAGGAATCTGCAAGCCATTATGACCACTACATCCAAGACGTTAAGGCTGCAGCCAGCGGCGGTGGAGCTAAGAAGGGCTTTAGTCAGGGTTCAGGCTTGAGAACGATAGCTGTAGGGTCGGCCAATCAAGCGAAGACAGCGCTAGGGAACCAGGCAGCGGCGGGCTACCAAGCTGCGTACGTAGCGAAGAATACGTTGGCGCAGTCAGCGGGGCAGGCTAGCGCTACAGCGCAGGCGGCGTTGGCTGGCAAGCAGGTCATTCTGTCAGGGTTGGAGCAGCAGGTCCGGGATGCGAAGGTGGCGCTGCAAGGAGAGGAGATGCAGCTGCAACAAGCTAAGAGAGCAGCGCAAGCCGCTGCTAACGCGGCCCAACAGGCTATGCATCAGGTATGTATGCTTACATCTATGTAGAGTGTCCAGAAAGAAGTAACATTTCTCTTTACCGAGCGCGAATGATAAAATAATTAGACCGGCCCCCACACAATTTACATCACGTTCTCAAAATTAGTCAGGTCAGGAAGCGTGAAAATTATTTTTAATTTCAGCAGGAATTCACAATTCTTTGAAAAAGTTGTTTTAGGTGATCAATAGATTATGTTTTATCGTTTAAATTAACACTAACTATCCATTTGCACCCGGTTAACGATATAATATTTATATCAATCAGAGAGCATAAAATAATATGGCAAGTATTTTTCGGGCACAAACACAAGACATACTTATTTGGGCAAGCACACTCAGAAAACGACTTGGTAAACATTCATCATAATGTATTTGCTAAGAAAACATAAATACCGCATTGGTTCAGTATGCATGTTCGTTGCTAAAATATACTTAAAATTTGTTATAATAACTATTGCTAAAATAAAGGCATCAACTAGTTTATAATTTACTTACTCAAGTTAATTATCGTGAAATTAGCAAAATGTCACTTCATTCTTATATGTTTTGGTTTTCCATTCATGTGTCAGAAGAGGCCGAAGTATATCGAAAAAACTGATTTATTATTTATACTCAAAATAACAAGTTAAAAGATAGAAATGATATCTTTATTAACAAGATTTAATTGTAACAACCTTTTTGTCACCGAGTTTTTATCTACCTCGGTTATGCGTCCGTTCTCTGCGTGCAGGTTTACAGTATTTTCCTTCACAATTCAGCTATTATTATACAAATAAGAATAATAATAGTAAAAACTCCCAAATTCCAAAACTTTCGGGGATTGAACCTGACCCTCTGCTTGAGGACGGGTTGGCAGGGCGCCCCAACGACGACGACCTTACCCCTGGTGCACGATAAGCTAGCTGTGCGATTTTGAACTTCAGAATTTTGTCAGAAAGTCTACATTAGAACGCTTGCTTCGCGCGCTGCCGGCACGCAAAATCAGTAAATTTTCGAGGTTTTTCTAGATTTTACGAAAAAGCATTTTTTTTTGAAAAAGTTTTTCCACCTGACATCGGAAAATTAACAATGCTTTCTTGTTACAGCAGTAATTTCAGACATACAACTCAAGCCGTTTAGACAGAAAACGAATTGATTACTAAAAAGGGCATAATTTTCAAAAATAAAATCTATCGAGTGACATATGTCCAATTCGGTAACCGAGCTGACAACGGAAAGACAACGGTCTGAAAAAACACATGTCCAAGTTTTACATTGATCAGATAAGTAGTTGTCTCAGCATATTAAAACAAAAACCGTTGAAAAACCAAAGGCAAGCCCTTATCCGATGTTCGTTTTTCACTAGTTGGCATTTCAGTGATGTAGATCACATGAGTCCCGTTATAGTGTTCATTCATTTCTAAAAGGTGTTGCTTATATATATATCTACTAATAATAAAGTAGTAAAAAGGCCGTGTCTTTTGATTGAACATTTTTGCGAAATATTAGATGAAATAGGTTATTAGTAATATAAGACCAAAACTTAAATTTTTGTCTGTTCTGTTTTAATTCGAGAACCGGTTTAGAAGATGCGGATTTGGATGCGGTTTCCTTAATTATCATCGTGTATACTATAGCGGGTGTTAATCAAATTACCGCCAAGCCGAAACCTATCGATCAAAGTTTCGACCTACATTTATATAAAGATACATTAATTGAAAGACACGTAAAGGTGGTAGAGCTGATGCCGGGCTCGACAAAGATAATGTCTTAACGCAATCACTCCAAAGAAAAATGTATCAAGGCCCTAGTTTTTGCATGACACAGAAATTTCAAACAGATATAAAGGAAAATAGTGCTCTAGATAAATAAAGCGGCCATAACTTTTTATCAGTAACAGATTTTGGCGCTTATTACGAAGTCAATGAAGAAACAGATAATAAAAACGGTTGGGTGGACAAATTGTGTAAATCGGTTCAAATGAGCCAAAATAAAAACAAAACTGGAATGGCGTGGTGTCAGATCGTAAGATTTTTGCGTAATCTTGTCTGTTCAATTACCATTATGATTTTATTTTGTGTGGTATAAAATTTGCGAATGGCCTTAAAAAGATTAAGGGACCGGAAATTATAAAAATAAATTATATATTAAATTTCGTATGTAAATGGACAGGTAACAATAAATAAAGCAACTTTGACAGAAATAAATGTTTAAAACCTGGACGATTTATCCATCGCAAGTGTATCTATACATATCGTTGCGGTATGGGAAAGTTCATGCGTAAATTAGCAGGTAGTGCTGAGAATTGGATAGCTCAGACGGTAGAGCAATAGCTCGGTTAGTGAGAGGTCCCGGGTTCGAATCCCGGTTCAGAGCTTTTCACATTCAGGTTTCCATCCATCCATCAGCCTGTTTCGTCCACTGCTGGACATAGGCCTTTCCAGGATTTCGCCACTCTTGGCGGTCCTCCTGTAAGAAATGCCCATACTCACACACGCTGGACAGGCGGGTTGGTGAGCGCGGTGCCGAAACCCTTGCACCAGTGATGCCTGTCACCAGTCTGTTTTATATAAGGCCCGGCAATTGGGGATAGATATACCGCCATCCATCGGTCCCAGGCAATGGTGGGCCGCCTGGTTTTGCCTGAGAGCTGTTCTCTTACTCTTACCCGAATAACTTCGGGAGGATTTGCGAGTAAGATGGTGGTACCTCCACAGTCGAGCCCGGCATCACCTCTACCACCTATAAGTTTAACCACATTCAGGTTTAATTTTCTGCTTTTCTATACCGCAATGATAATATTAATTTAATTAATAATCGTATTCAACAACTTTCCCCAATAAACATTTAACGGAAGTATATATTTATATATAAAAATATTAACTGGCCAATCCTAAGCTTCTGGGTATTTAAAATATTAAATAATAAAGCTAGGAAAAATTTTAGGCAAAATAAAAAAAGAAATAGAAGCATATTCATTTCTGTAATATAGTAATGTAATACAGAAAATCCATTAATTTGGCTGACTTCAATTTAATCAAATAAAACACTTAAATTAATAATGTATACGAGTACATGTAATTCAGTAAACATGATAAATACCTATGCTATGAATACAATATTAATTTATCTTGATTGTTCCAAGTCATTTACATAACAGATTTATACATAGACTTGCGTGTAAAAAGCAATATTTCAATATACATTATTTATTATAGCAGCTTTGGCTAACAAAATAAAACTAACTCAAAGCAAACAAAGCAGTAATCTTACAATTTTAGAAACACGGGCGAAACATTCAATCAAACGTTGCGAAAAATTAATCAATTGACGACTATTTCTGCGCTTGCGCAGAATCTAAATCCTAATGTTGAGAAAGGCAGTGTTGGTGTTGACAAACCTAGGCTGGTGAAATTCGATTGATACGGTGTTGCAGAAAATTTATATTATCCAGTGCATTTAGAATCTAATCTAGGTGTACAAATTTACTTGTGCAATTTTCTATATGGACATTAGACATTTAACCATAGCCATATATATCTTTCACATTATTTTGTGTGTGGCATCTGGATGATGAGGACGGAAGATCGCCATGAGTGGCGAAATTTGGGAAAGGCCTATGTCCAGCAGTGGACGAACACGGGTTGATGGATGGATGGATGGACTTTATTTTGCAGGAGGACTTAGATAGAGGGAGACAACGTGACACAAAATATTTGAACGTTTTATTTTACATTTATAATTTTGAACTTAATATTTTATGACAAAATGTACTTACTTTTCTACTAAAATCAGTCACAAGAGCTGTCTGGCTCCTTATTCACGCCGATGCATTTAGCCTGTCGAATTATTGTTAAGGGTGTATAATACCTCACTTCACTTCGCATGATTCTGTTTTATACCAACAAATACTGCAACAATCACTCTGAAATTAATATATGATGATAAAGTTGAGGACTAATGATATGTCCATGTTGTTGTTAAAACTTGATTCCATTAAATTTACTCGATAGAAAAAAATTACAAAGTTACTTCCAAACCCTACAATAAACCGATAGCATTCAATGAATACTTGAAATTAGATCTGGAACTTTGCATAATATAACTGATATTAGTATAATGCAGCAACAGACTGTTCCATAAAAATGAAAAAACCATCAGTGTAGCCGCGATTTCAAAATAACTGATGTTTTTGCGTGCGGGGTATCTGATTAGAGTAGGATAGACAGTTAAAAAGCAGAAGCGTTAGAGCAGGACTGCAAATTGAGGTATTAATAAAATTGATTCGAAATACAGATGGCAAGCACAAACGTATCTATCATGCAGTTTAAGAGGGCAAAAATCGATAGCCACTTCAGCCATTCGACATCCATTCATTCATAAGATTTTATAGTTTTTTTTTATAAAAACTGTATTATTTATATATATATAAAAGATAAGACTTTATGTCGAGGCTTTGAGTTTACATAATTACAAGTAGAGTAGTTACCATGGGATTCGTTAGAAAATATTTATTTTAGTTACATATTTACCAATATTAATATGCATGTTATTAATCGTTATATTTAATAGTTTTCTTTTGATTCCTTGATAATGCCGTAAGGCGAAGCCGGTTGGAAAAATGTTATTTATGATGATAGTGATGTTATGAACCGTAAAAGTGCGTTTATCTAGATATTTATGTAGTAAAACTATAGTTTTCTGTTTATTTTTGCATAACACCACCCGTCTACTTAAGAAAAAAGTTTAGTGGCCAAGATCATTCGGTCACGCTCTAATTATTGCAAATCGAATGCATTTTCATATTAATTCGAACTACTACTCGTATTTGTCAACAAAAAAATGTTTTGCAATGACCCAATGCAATGGTCAATTGCAATTCGAACCAACCATAAATTGTAACAGGCCCTTTTGCATTTTTTTTTCTGAAAATATAGGCTAAATCATGAAGAAACATTCTGTTCTTTGACTTTTAGGTGGTATTTTTTACAACTAAATTATTTTTTTAAAATCAGTTTGGAGAAATGGGAATGTGACGTAATAGTCATACCGTTTAGGCTCAAAAGGGAGAGTTCCTTGACGAAAATAAAGAATGAAAAAAAAATTGGGGATAAAACCCGAAGATGGGAATAATGAAAATTAAAAAAAGCAGACGTCGATTTTGACATCACTTTTTTTTTCTTGTGGGCAATGGCCTATTTCCTGTAATGCCTAAATGACATGACTATTACGTTATCAAAGTTATTTATTCAGTTCCTGAATATTTTCATGTATATCTTTTGTATTTCAAGGAGAAAAAAATTGATACTTTTATATGAGCTTAAAAAAGTCTATTCCTTTCAAAAAAAATAATATTTTTTGAATGTATTTCCCGTATTTATTTATCAACTTGTTTGTTCGCTGCATCATTTATATATAATATTTTTATTCCTAAATTTCTCTACTTTATGTAGGTGTATAATTTAATTTTTGTAGCCCAACCTAAATATTTTTTGTATACATGTATTTCCCTTATTAGTATATACATATTATTCTTTTTTTTTATTCTAAAGATGATTATTGTAAAGATTAACTTTGACTCGTAGAAAGTATACTTTATGTATCTATTTTACAAATAAACATTTTGAATCTTTGAATCAATTAGAGGTGCTGTTATGGTATACTGGACCATCCGAATGAGGGTTGCCAGATGCAGGCTTATCGATTCCTGTACGTTTCTAGGGTTACTAAAAGAGTTAGTTGGAGTTCAAGTTCCAACTCCAATTGTTGGACGGGTAGTAGAGACATTTTATTAAAATTATTAGGAATATTTCTGGTATTTATAAAGGGAAAACGAAAATGCAAATTACATTCAATAAGCCTCCGTTCGCCTTTCGTCACGAGTACGCAAGTGTTTGCTTAGCTTGGTCATACAGGTGTTGTTTACGTAATTTTGTGAAAAAAAAAACTGGTATGCGGGGATTCCGGGACAATAAGTGTAATTACTGGACACAGGACAAGACGGACTTTGCCGAATTTCCCGGTCATCTGGAAACCTTAATTGCAATGCAGGAGAAGTACCTACATATAGCTGCCCGTTGCAATTTCATCCGTGAAATTTTTTTTTTTTTTTTTTTTTTTTTTAATTTTTTTATTTAACACACAGGTAATTTACTTATACTAGGTACATAAATTTCGCAAAACTTTGTTACCCGTTCTGGTATTTACCAGATATTCATATATTTATAAACTATGGTAATAATTTTGAAATACAAGTCTGGTAATAATGTTAAAATAGGTATTAACTTTTCTAAATTTCCTCTTTCTCAAGTGTTTTAACTCTTTTCCTACATGAACAAATATTGGCATTCTCAATGTGTGTATATGATTGATGATCCTTTAGGGTTGAGACAAATAATTTAGCCAAGCCTCAGTCAGACTTGCTCGAAAGGGTTCCGTACCACCACACAACACACCCGTAACTCTAAAAACATTATAAAAACCGGCTAAGAGCGAGTCGGACTCGCGCACGAAGGGAGTCTGTTGTATGGGAGTGCGCGGGTCCGACTCGCACTTGGCCGGTTTTAGTATTTGTTATTATAGCGGCAACCGAAATACATCATCTGTGAAATTTTAACTGTCTAACTATCACGGTTCATGAGATACAGCCTGGTGACAGACGGACAGCGGAGCTAGTAATAGGGTCCCGTTGGTTACCCTTTGAGTACGGAACCTTAATAAAAACAATATAGATGTCAGTCGGTAGCAATAACAAGGCGAAACAAAACAATCCTTTAAAATGGTAGCACAGAACGACATAAGTAGCGCCTGACAAACAATTTGGCTGAGTACGGAACCCAAATTTTATTATTATTTTAGTCCAAAATATATACAACAATCTGCCAAAATTTTAAACGGATCTAAATCAAATAACGCTGAAAAAAATCGAGGTATTTTTTATAAGGGCTCCCGGTGTGTTAATTTTTTTCAATTATTATTATCTACTGTGATAGAATCCATAGTAACACGTATTCCGTGAAAATTTCAACTGTAACAGACGGACAGACAGCGGAGGCTTAGTCATAGGGTTCCGTTTGGCGTCCTTCGGTTACGGAATCCTAGAATGGAAGCCCAAAGTATATTATTTTAGGTACATAGTTTTGTCTATTTATCTCTATCGTAAATTAAAAACCATTCATTCAGTTACTAACGTAAAAACAGAATATCAGTGTATCTGGGCAATTCTTTTTTGCCGTTTCGAAATATACATAATATGTGTGGTACCCAAAGACATCTTATAATTGATTTGACTTTTGAATCGTTTCAAACTGATTACACTATAACAGGGTTCTAAGGCTGAGATTCAGAGTGCATTTTGAGTCCGAACTCAATCTTACAAACGTCACTCTAGTATGGGATCACGTCGCTTTTTGACGTTTGTGAGATTGAGTTCGGACTCAAAATGCACTCTGAATCTCAGCCTAAGTATTGGCGCGTGGATTTATGTTCCTTTTGTCTACGTTTTGCACACTATACAACCTATAAAACTGAAATTTGCCAGGTAGGTTCACAGGCGCCCGCTAAGTAATAATTTTGTGTAATTAAAATTGTGAACGCATGTTACACTTAAAGCCATGTCGTACTATCGACAATAATTGTCAATGCAGTGGTATACTGCGATATAACATAATTTGAAATATTTCCTTCCGTAATTTAAGGTGAACGTAATCCAAGCCGCGCTGAACGCCGCGCAAGCTACGTCAGAAAACGCCAACGAAGCCGCATCACAGGCCGCAGGGGAGTTGGGCGCTCAGACCGCCATGGTGGGCGCGGCGAGACAGCGGCTCAGTTCCCTGCAGGAGCAGTTGCACGGCGTCAGGCTGGACTTCCAGGCTACACAGGCTGCGGCGAGGAAGGCACAGGTATGTCATGATAACCAATGCACCTAAAAATGAAGAAAATGTAGGTTCTCAATTCACCATGGTAGGCGTTGCAAGGCAGCGGCTGAATTTCCTCTAGAAGCAGTTGCACTGAATCAAGCTGGACTTCCACGCTGCTAGGCTGCAGTTAAGCTCAGGTGTATCATTATATCCAATGTAGCTGCAAATGGAAGATGTACTCGTAGTCATTAGACCGCTATGGTGGAAGCGGCTAGAATTTACAGCAAGATAATCTACATAGTGGGAAAATAGCGCTACGATTGACTGTCAGCTAGCATGGCTTAAATTAAAATGTCCTGAAAAACCTGCACCTGCAACTCGTATTCAAAACTCTTCTTTATTTCTCCACATTCGCTTTTTTTCTTCTAATTTCTATTCTTTGTCTGTCTTAATGTTTGGTTTCATCGTCTATTATTTTGTTTTCCTGAACAGGAACTCGGGAAGGAGGCAAGGATCTATGTGTTTGAAGACATACAGATATCCATGCTCTTCTAGTAGGTACTTCCTTAGAGTTCCTTCTTAGTTTAGCTGCAGAAGGGTACTTTAACTCCTACCCATGAGACACTGGTCTTTTTTCAGGCGGCAGCTCAACAGGCCCAAGCGAATGCAGCAGAAGCGGCAGCCAAAGCGGCGGCGGCAGGTCTCAGTGCTGGGCAGCATGACTCCTCGCACGAAGGTACGACTTACGAAGAGTACGCCGCCTCTGCACCAGCGAAGGCTACGCAGAAACCTTCCCAGAGGTCCAGGCTCGAGCCCATCCCGGTGCCGGTTGAAGGGTTCTCCTTTCCGCCGAACTTCAGACACTAGTAACCTTGGTTTAGGCGTAGGATCTGGGTTTGCGGTTTTACTGGACTCTGATTTTACTATTAGTGCTTAAACACCATGATGAATGAGTTAATTAATCCGTGGATCTGAGTGACGAAATGTTGCATAAATTTAAGTAGGTACTTCAAATAGATTATTTTTCTGAGAAATCTTACTTCCACAGTCACTAGAAATTTCTATCTATTTTTCGGGTAAGGAATACCTTTACCTAACCTACACCTATTTTTATATATTCGTGTTCGATCCGAGACACTGTTTGCAGTTGGAAGCTTTTTGTTAATGTAATTTTTGGTAAATAATATCATAATTTCATTACTCAGGGGAAAAAGAAAGATGAAGTTGAAACAGTAAAATCGGGGTTATGAAAAACTGACAAACCCAAAACTAAGTAAGTTAGGTTAGAATAGGAATAAATAGGATCTCCCAATTTCAATATTCCAGAGATCTGCCTAATTGTTATTTATTTTTGCAGCGTTCCTATTCTGATTTTTACTTAATAATTAATATTGTAAATAAGATTTTACACTAGTGGTTACTAGTGATCAAACTATGTGATATTTTTCTACTCTCACTTTTTTACTTTTTTTTATAATCTTAGAAAATAATTTATTAACGACTAGTTCAAAACGAAATTTCAGTTTTGGCAATTTATAGTAAATTTTGCCCTATAAATCGCAAAACTGAAAATTCAAATGGTACAATTTATCGAAAGTCCCAAACTAACATTAGAAAATTAAGTGCGATGTCTTTTGTAAAAAGCCATAAAATGCATGAAAAGTGAAATGTTAAGAGATGATGTTAATAAATCATAATGTTTTGTTTAATATTTGTTATTTTTTATGACTGAAACTTGACTTTCCGACGTTCTTCTAGTCTGACTTCTTGACTTTATCTGACTTGACTTTTCTACTTTATATTACTTGACATCTCACTTAATTATTGACTATATGACTAACGACTACTACATACTACTTTAATCTTCTACTAAACTGACTAACCCAACTAAGTTACTAAAAAGAAGAAATAGCAGACAAGATGACTATCAAACATGGTAAGTAATATCTGGTTACAAAAAGGTGTACAAAAATGATAAATTGCCACTTTCTGGACAATACAAGAGACGCGGGTGAAGTTATGGATAATACACAGGATATGCGCGTGACGTTAGGGGTCACCTGCGCAGAATCCCTCCGCGCACCCCCTTTCCTCGTCTACGAGATCTACGAGAATGTGCGACAACATCTGTAACTAAATTCACGCCCGCCTTCTGTACTGGCCCGATATGTACACCTAGGGGTGTAGCACGCGCCGTCGATACAGTGTCTTTCCAATTTACATCAATACTTGCTCTCTCGCACATTAACAGACGCGGTATACGTGAGAGCACAAAAAGGATAGGTGGACGCTGTAACTGTGGCGAGTGCTAGCCACACTGACGTATATATGCGTCGCAGGTCGCTGGCTACGGCGTAGCGAAAATGAGACCAGAATGCGCCAACAGGGGCAAAGCAAAGTGTATACACACGTTATTAAGAGAATAGGTTCCGATTGCATTGATTGCTGTTACTCCATGCGGAAAAACCTGCAGTGCGAGAGGGACGAATTCTGGAAAATTATCAAAATGACTACTATTATCACGAATTTTATTATTAAAAAAAAAACTTAAGTTTGTATCAAATATCTGTTTGGATAACAGTTTAATAAAGTTTATACAGATTTTAATAAATAAATAATATAATATGATTTTGCTCAAATAATGTTAAAACTCGAAATGAAAACTTTTTTTGGAGTCATCTTTGATTTTTTGTGGCTCAATGTTGGAATGACTTCTGAAGATTCTGTTTCGATAAGAGTGTACATTATATTCTTGACAGAATTCCAAATTTTTTTCAAATATCTAGTATTGCTAGATTCTTCAAACAAGGAAGAATAAATTATGGTTTTTCGGAACCTATCCTCTTAAGATTTCTCTTATTTTTCCCGGATACCTCATGAAATTCTGCGCCAACACACCAAACCGGTTCAGTAGGATCTCTAACGCCCGTTAGGCTATCCCGGTGTTAAGGGGGGGTTATCCCATTTTGTCTGTTTTCAAATTAATTTTAAACCAATAATTAGCGATGATTAAATTTTGTAAAAAATATACTTGATCGCAAACACTCTTTGATCTTAATATTTCGGCCGTTCGATACACTTCTTACATTTTGCTCGATTCGATTAAATCGCAAAGATAGGTCTAAACTATGATCTAAATATCATTTCATTTGAGCTATATTACGTTCTTGGACAATAAAAGTTATACCAAAATAAACGTCGTAAAAAATTTGATATAAAACGGCCGTCATATTAAAAACCCATCCCTCTAATCCCAAAATAATATTAAAAACACATCGAAACCGCGAGTTTTTTGAGCGGCCCGCTTCCGCTGAGCAGGATAGAAAAGTGTAAAATGACAGCGTTGGAGCCGGACAGATTTCTCTGGATAACCTCGCCTCAACACGTAGTTCCAACACTTTAAAGCTGCGTAAACAAAATTATCGAGGGCCTGCAACCCACACTTTTCTTTGTGACCACGTTGAATTGAATGTTAATTTAATTGAATGCTTAAAATAATCTATTTTAGTTCCATTGAATGCTAATCGAAAGCGCTTGTGTAACTTATACTTGTCTAACTTGAACACAATGTATCTAAAAGTTCCGTCAATGCAGATGTGATCCGCTTGAGAGTACGCTTCATTGGACATCCCGAAAATATTCAGAACTACTGATGAAGATCATATGTAAATGCCGCCTTCTTCCATATCACGGCAGTATTGTAACGAATTAGATAAACAACCAAGACACACTTTAATATTTACGATCCGGTTGAATGGATAGGCTGCTAGTTGTACGAGTATAAGTTGAGATACCTCGACGTCTTCCCGAAAAAGCTAGCCCTTTGGTATCTTCTGAAACAAAAGCCACCGCATCACTTAAATTTGGTAAATTTTTTGGCACAACAGCGTTAGCAGTCCTCTAACAAACATGGCGTCAACAGCAACAGTTAAAATGTTTGGTGTATACAGGGTGTAATCGTTAAGTGTGACCAGGCGATTATTCCATAACTATTACGGATATTAAAAAAATTTAAACTGATATCGAAATAACGTTATCTAATCAGTAAAATGACATCAATAACTTTTTGAAAATCAAACGGAAAGTATTCAAAATTTTGACATTAAACACTCCCATACACAATTTGGACGCCCAAGTATTTAATGTTACTTCCATGAATCAAAAGCGAAGAGTTACTACAGTCCGTCGAATTAATTATCACACTCATGAGATTGGCCCCTTTTCCACTTACCGGCAATTCACCGGCACCGGCACCGGCAACGGCGACGGCGACGCCACGGCTAAGGTGGTAAAAATATAAATTCATACATTGTTTTATGACAGAGTATCGACCAGGGCCGGATTTAGGAGAGGGCAACAGGGGCTGAAGCCCAGGGGCCTATTGTTTTTTCAAACAAACAATTTTCGCCGCATACATATTTTTAACTAACCATACATAAAAATACGATAAATTCAAATTGCATAAAGATTCCATTTTTAGTCTAAGAGTGTTTGGGTTCACGATGTTTTTTTTTCTATTCATATGGTTTTATCCATTAAAACAATATTTTTCGTTTTATTTCATTTTTTCAAGAAAAGTAACTAAACTAATTCACACCGTATATAGGTAGTTTTAAAACACAAAAATTGTCTTATAGCACTAATTATGATAATTTGAGCCTCACAAATTCACAGTAATTTTATGAGAAAGTAGCAAGTGTAGATCTAATGAATAGATTGGGCCCTACTTCGTTCTTGCCCAGGGGCCTCCACACCTTAAAATACGGCCCTGGTTTCGAGTAAAAATAGGGTATTTCGTTTTTGAGATATTCAAAGTCAGCAAGTTATGTCATTAACGTCATGAAGGGCGTCCTGAGCAGTTTTTTGTGCTCTGGACCAAGTCTTTAGGACTAGAACAACAATAGCCGTTTCATCTGCATAAGATATAATGTTACACCGATGTTTTAGACGGCACAGATCATTAATGTAGAACAGGAACATAGATGGGCCGAGGACACTGCCCCAAGGAACACTGAAGGTCATATTTTCATTGTCACTTGTATGTAAAATAACTTTAACGCGTTGTATTTGAAGTAGGTAGGAGGTAACTGAGGTAATTATGTTGATGATGTTCAGGCCACGACCCCCCATTAATAATGCTATCCAAATCCAACTTGGCCAAGAGAAAGGGGGCAGAGACAATATCAAAAGCTCTTTGAGATCTAGAAATATCCCTATATTTTATTTTTGCCTTCAAGATTTCTGACAACAGTGTTGGTGAGGTTTATAACGACATCTTCAGCAGAAAGACCATGTCTGAAACCAAATTTATTTTCAGTAATAATACTATTTAAGATAAAGAAACGCTCGTACCTACATGTAAGAGCTATCTAGGCTAGGGCGGGCCCCAACACTAAAAAAATTACGGAGGAACTTTACGGGGGGCGGTCCGAATGACAACTGTCTCGCCATAATACATGGAAGTACAAAAAAAGGCGAAGGAATTTCACTGACCAAAAACTGAAGTACCCATAGTAAGCCTATTTGCGTGTGCGCACGAGCCAGGCACGCCTCCACATCGTAGTAAGCCTATTTTTCATAGTAAGTCCTCTCACTTAGCGGCTTAGACGTGGTCTAAGAGTAGCGGCGACTCCGTCTGCCTTTTTTGTTCGTTTATGATGTAAAGAAGTAGCCTAGCAATCCACGATTCTTCCATAGCTCATCGCTAAATGGCACAATGCAAGGAATATGTACGTTATTGATTATCCTAGTATAATTCGGCTATAGTTGCCCTTAGTTAGATACCTATATAGTTGGGAGGTTTCACAGTGTAGATTATACCAAGATATCTGACGTACAGATCGCGCGGTCTTTCTACCGCTAACTAACTTAGCTTAGTGTGTTTTAGGTGGTAGAGCTGATGCTGGGCTCGACTGTGGAGGTACCACCATCTTACTCGCAAATCCTTCCGAAGTTATTCCGGGGAGAGTAAGAGAACAGCTCTTAGGCAAAACCAGGCGGCTCACCATTGCCTGGGACCGATGGATGGCGGTTAATCCATCCCCAATTGCCGGGCCTCATATAAAACAGACTGGTGACGGGCGGCGGCGTCACTGGTGCAAGGGCTTCGGCACCGCGCTCACCAACCCGCCTGCCCAGCGTGTGTGAGTACGGGCATTTCTTCCAGGATACCGCCAAGAGTGGCGAAATCCTGGAAAGGCCTATGTCCAGCAGTGGACGAAACAGGCTGATGGATGGATGGATCTGACGTACAGATCTTAGCTGCTTGCAAGTGACGCGCAGCCATAGTTTTTAGGAAGAGAAAAAGAAAGAGAGCGTTTAGCCTAACTTCGAGCCAGCCAAGTTAAACCGCGCAATCTGTACAATTCAAAATCTTGGGAAATTACAAAATTGTATGTAATTGTTGATGTGGGCTCCACTGTACATAAGTACCTGTCGAGTGAAGATGGCCAGGTCATCTGGCCGACCGCAAAGTTGGAAGATCGATTGAAGCAAAAGCAGAGTGGGCGTGGGTGTAATGGCGAGGGAAATGTTCGGTGGGCACTTCAGACCATGGCATGATATCGTTTCTTGAGAGCAATGAGACTGGGACATGAGACCGAAGAGAATGGCGTGGTAAAGAGGCGCACACCCAATGCTCGGCTGATTGATGATTATGAAAATTATGAATCTTTTGATAAACCATTTTAACTCACGTTGAATACCTGTCAACTAAGTACTACTAAGTACAGTTTCAGCTTTTTATGACCCGTGTCATTATTACGACGGCGCAGTGTTCATCGTCGTTGTCGCACTGCCTTGATTAAAGCGAAATTGTATCGGTTTCTTTTTGTTGTACAAGCACGTATCCAGGGGGGGGGGGGGTAGGTGGGACTTAAAGTACGTTTTAATAAGAAAAGGTACGGTACTTTACGAGGCATGCCTTTTAAGTTCTGTCGTTTACATATTTGCCGCCAATTTTGAATTTAGAACTGCTCAATATTCAAATTTGGTGAATTTAGAATTTCAAAACAATTGAAAGAATTAGGATTAATGCAATTGTTTAGTCACAGCGTTGTTTTGAATCTGTCAGGTCACGTACGAAAATGAATCTTACTAAGGAAAATGTCCGTGCAATCATTTTCTGTAACTTCCGAAGAGGCCTAACACGGATTCAGTGTTCCGAAGAGCTAACATCTGTGTTCCATGATGAAGCCCCATGTCTGCGGACTGTCGAACGCTGGTATTTAGAATTCCAACGTGGATATAGCAGTCTTAGTGACAAATCTCGTGAAGGGCGTCCAAAATCCGCCTTCACTGAAGATAACATTGTCGCTGTGAGAGATCTAATCATCGAAGATCGTCATGTGACATATCGGGAGATAGAGGCGTTATTAGTCATCTCAGGGATCTTGCGTGAGGCGCTCGGTGTGAGAAAGGTAGTTTCCCGTTGGATCCCGCATTTGCTTTCCGACGATCATAAGAAGGCCCGCGTCAGATGGTGTAAAAACTCTTCAAAGGTTCAACCGAGGAGAGTCAAATCACGTCTACGACATCATCAGTGGTGACGAATCTTGAATCTATGCCTAAGATCCTGATTCCAAACAACAATCCACAATCTGGGTCTTCAAAGACGAACCAAAGCCGACTAAAGTTGTTCGCTTTCGAAGCACTTCAAAGAAGATGGTGGCTACGTTCGTGACGAAAACCGGGCATGTTGTGACAGTTGCACTTGAATATCGTAGAACGGTTAATGCAGAGTGGTATACCACAGTTGGTTTACCACAAGTCATCGCCAAACTTCGGAAATCTAACCCAAAGCGACGCATCATCCTACATCATGACAACGTAAGCTCACACAGCGCTCATCAAACGATTTAGTATTTGAAGCAGGAAAACGTAGAAATTCTTGACCATCCTCCATACAGTCCTGACCTAAGCCCTACCGATTTCTTGACATTCCCTAAAATTAAGAAAACTCTTCGTGGTCAAAGGTTCCAGTCCGCTGAAGAAGCAGTCGACGCTTTCAAATCAGCCATATTGAACACCCCCACTTTGGAGTGGAATAAATGTTTTAATAACTGGTTCGAGCGAATGGAAAAGTATTGTAAACTACGTGGAGAATACTTTGAAAAACAATAAAAAGTACTATTAGGTTCCAGTTGTTTTTGTTTCTTCAAACGACAAAACTTAAAAGGTATGCCCCGTAGATACTTAATAATATTATAGTACAGTGGTTACAGAGGTTTCTTTCACAATTCACGTTGTAGTTCAATGAATGTCCCCCCCCCCGAAACAAAAGTCTGGATACGTGCCTGATTGTATCCTATTTATTTTTATTGTGTTTGTGTTTTTAAGCTTTGTAGCTCTCAGGCAAAACCAGGCGGCCCACCATTGCCTGGGACCGATGGATGGCGGTATATCCATTCCCAATTGCCGGGCCTTATATAAAACAGACTGGTGACGGGCAGCGGCGCGGCGTCACTGGTGCAAGGATTTCGTCACCGCACTCACCAACCCACCTGCCCAGCGTGTGTGAGTATGGGCATTTCTTCCAGGAGGACCGCCAAGCGTGGCGAAATCCTGGAAAGGCCTATGTCCAGCAGTGGACGAAACAGGCTGATGGATGATGGATGGATGGATGGATTGTGTTTTTAATTACTCATCAGACTTTTATTTTTTGTGTTTCTTATTCATAATTAGTTATTTCTGATTCGTTAAATTGTATTTAGAGTATCTTGTTTTTAGGTAACAAAATTACCTATTTGTAGGTATGTACGCCTTACAAGGCACAGCTGAGCTGAAGCTCGTATACTTACATTTTAATACCCAATTGTGCGTGTACCTTGGTTCGAAAATAAATATACTTTGAAATTCGGTAAAACAGTTGGCATGTAGCCAACAAAAATGATGCGCGAGTGTTAAAACGGTAATTAAAAACGTAAAAAATAAAAATAATGTTTTTCCCATTTCAGATCACCCACCGGCTCAAGATTACCAAAATGAAGAGGAAGATTGTGAAGAATAAAATTCTTGACTTTAGTTTTAGGCCACTAAGTATTATTAAAAGCCATTGTCTGTAGTTCGCTTTTTATTAGCGCGAAACTTTTGATACTTTAATTTATATAATAAAGAGGAAAAGAGGAATAAAGTTTTCTTAAATTTGCATAATTAGGACAAGTCTAGCGTACGTTCTCCACAATGTAGGGGTTCCATTAATGTAAATTAGTATCGTCATAGTAGATCTTAGGTATTTCTCCTGTCACGGACAGACAGGAGTTGACAGGACAGGAGTACTCACATTTAAGGACTTCGCGTTCTAAGTTCCATTAATTAACCCTAAATGAAATTTTGTTGACTTAATGTCAACAGTTTCACCGAAATAACTTTGGCATTTTAAACCTTTAAACGACCCCGTCCCCCGTGTCATCTGTTTCTCAAAACATTATCTAATGTGTAAACAAAACAAAAAATAATAAGTGCTTTTAAAATTATATCTTATGGTAGGTTTATTACCAACAGTATTTGTAAACAATTTTGACGGCAATAAGAACTGTCAATAGGCTTATTGCCGGGCGTCTCATCTGTACCTCTAAAGCACTGATTGATACAATATAGTCCGATAGACCGCTTTGCGACAACCTTTAATTCACGAGTCACTTTCTTCGGTTTTACGAGTAATAGATAGAGTGTTGAAGAAGACCTTTATGTTTTCTAAGAGATCTTGGTTGAGGTTTTGGTACATTACTGCTAAGACTAGGAATTAAGCAATCCTGGACGAGTAAGTTAAAAGTCCGTAGGGCGAGGACTTTTCTATACGAGGCCAGTATTGCTAATTAATGGTCGAAGCAAGTATAGTGCTTTTTTCAAAAATAAAACGAGACATTTCATGATAATGCGTTATCACACTAAATGCGAAAGTTTGTGTGTGTGTATGTTTGTAACTCTTTCATGCTGAAACGGCTGGACGGATTTGGATGAAATTTAGAATCTATACAGCTTATACCCTAACTAAACACATTGGCTACTTTTTATCCCGGAAAAAAGCATATCGTTAAACCGAATAACACGCGGGCGGAGCTAGTATCAAATAAAATAAACTTACTGGGTAATATTCAAAACTACTTGCTCATATTTGATTTCTTCAGCAAAGCATTAGTGGAGTACAATCTATATCAGAGCCCTCTTCTGAACTCATTTTGTAATTTATTTGCTCAAAGCACTTTCAACTAAAATATAAAGCACCATAAATTCCCGCTTTTACGCAACTTTTTTTTATTATTGTCAGCTGGGCAAAGGTATTTACCGCCATGCATCCTTCTTCATGGACAACGCTATCTAGAGGAACGCTAACTAAGAAAAAAAAACAACGAGAAAAACGCTCATTGAGGTTACATTTTAAGTATTCAATGGTTTTAGATACCTATACCAATAAAACCATAATGCAATCATAAAATATAGCAAACATTTCTACATTTTAAACATGAAATTTGAACTCATTTTATTTTTCTTTACAAATTAACCGCTTAAAACCTTATGATCGCCAAACTCCTTAGTCTCTTAAAAACATAGACACGGACAGTTTTAAAAAGAAAGCATATGAAATGTACTCCGTGAACGTATGGTATGTAATGGATTTTCATACGAATTTCCTGGACAGTTATTCAGATTTCCTGGACCTGGACACTTTTATATAGCTCACCAGGATGAAGTATTTTCTGATAGATAGGTCTTTACAGTATGTAATGGTAATATTACAATGTATTTTTGAGTAAAAGTATTTTATAAGCGATGTGAATGACAGAGAAAAACATTTCGAGTCACTTTTGCAAAAATTCATTTCTTATGGTAAAAAAGCATGCTTATTATTTTATAAAAATTTCAAACACGAAATTTCTATTTTTATTTTTGAAAAAATTGTTTAAAATAATATCTATTGTTGAAATTGTAATAAAATCACAAAGCATGCTTTATTACCGTCTTTGAACCCATAAACGTTTGAAAAAGTGATTCGTCTTTTTTCCCTTTATGTTATTCATGTACAATATATAAACAAGAGAACATATTTCACAAAAAAAAAGTTGACCAGGAAATTAAATTATTTCTATGTTTTTATTAGTATTTCCGCTGGGCTAATAAACAATATTATTAAATAAAACCATCTTTAAGTACATTGTAAAAATTATATTATCAAAAACACCTTACAAATTACACTATATTTCAGACAAATGCGTAGGGCAATGAGAAAACTAATTTTTGTACGTTAAAATAGGGTTGCTTTTCCTTTGACAGATTTGTTTTCTGCAAGTTAGAGATTTCAACTAATACATTTTAAACAATACCGATTACTGACTAGAAGATTCAACAAATGTAGGCACTTCGAGAAATGGTGAAACTAAAGTAATTTGTAAAAAAACTCTTAAATAAAAAGGCACACAAAAACAAGATACCAATTACGATAGCCATATTAATAAAAAAATACATTCTAGGTAAAAATGTGGAAAATGTCCAGTACTTTAATAAAATAAACGAATTAGTCCCAATATTACAACATTTTGTAATCATTTTAACTTTTTTAAATTTTTACACTATAAAGTACTTGGATCATAGAAAAAGAAAACTGTAATGACACCTCTTTCTTATTTACACGTAGCTGGCAACACTAAATTAACTTGTGATTTCAGTTTTTTTATCCAAAAGTGATTTAACTTCGGGAATATGAGAGACTTCGTCATTAGAATTTGGATCAACAAAAGAACATTCAGGGTCTTCTTTAGTAACATTTTCAACTTTTAGGGGGGCGTTTGCAACTTTTAGAGGTACATTTTCAACTTTTAGAGGTACATTTTCGACTTTCGCTGGCACATTATCGACTTCTACTGGTTCATTATCAGCTTTTAATGGGACAAAATCAACTTGCACGGGTACATTATCGACTTTCAACGGTTCATTTTCTACATGCATTGCTACAGTTTCTATGTTACCATTTTCGTTGTTTTCCCCGTTGACTTCTATGTCGCCAAGGCTGATCTTGGCTTCGCTTATCGCTTGGATGACAGTTTCCATTGCCTTTTCGTTATCACCCGTATTCTTATTGCCGTTAGATTCATTTTCTACTGCATCTTCAGCTGTTACTTCGGTGTTTTGACTAACTTCAACGTTTTCTTGGACATTTTCTTGAGGTTGTTTTTCACCTTTGTTTTTCTTGGATTTTGATTTCTTTTTCTCTTGTTTGGGTGGTTCTTCCTTGGCTGGCTCTTTCTTGTTATTTGTGAGGATGTTCAGTTGGCTCTGAAGATGCGCTAAGCTCTGTTTGAGCTGTGCACAGTTCGCTGCCATAGCGTCCACCTGTTAAACATTTTTTGTTGTTGATATATTCATAAACACGTAGAAAAAATATGTATACTTAACGCTATAATAAGCATTTTACGTATATACAGGGTGAATTTTTGAGACGGGACAGTAAAGGCAGGTACCTGAACCGTTATAGTTACAGGAAAACGCTTTTTGGAGACTATCCATAATTTATTAAGATATTCTGAACTGCATTTACAGATTTTGGAAAAAATGTACAGTCAGCAAGAAAATTGTCATTTTAAACAACAACTTTTTTTGATGCCTATCGTTCCTGTTCCTTATAAGGATCAAAAGTCTCTACTGGACCGACTGAGGTTTGAGTACTAGAAATGTCAGAAATCGCAAAAATCTTTTCCCATATATTTGTACGGAAATACAGGAGGCATAAGATAATTACAGTTTTTGTCAAGCTGGCCTCGTGGCTTACAGTACCTAGAAGCAAAAGCGCCTACCTAAGTAGACAATCATCATAGTTGCATCGATGATCTTCTACAACATTAGAACTAAAACAAATAATAATAAAATTAATCATTTTCATATGTAATTTAGACACAGACAAACATAACTTACATTTAGATGATCTACGAAATAAATTGCTCAAAATGACTGCCGTTTTCACGAATACATAAGTTCACTCGTTTTTGTACTGAGCTAGTAGCAGCCGATAATTTTCTTGGATGGATATCATTTAAAATCCCTGTTAATACATCTTTCAGCTCCTGAATACTGTTGTATTTCTTTTTGTAGACTTCTTTTTTTAGGTAGCCCCACAGAAAAAATCGAGAGGCGTTAGATCGGGGCTGCGAGGTGGCCACTTAGTTGGACCTACCCACTGTGACCCGAACTGCCTATTCAAACTGGAACGCGTAAGGCGGCTGTTGTGTAGCGGAGCGCCATCTTGCTGAAAATGAACTTTTCGCAATTCTGACAGAAGCCATTCATCCAACTGGTTTTGGAGATGCTCTAAAATGACGTCGTTATACACGGCAGAATTAAGAGAACCTTCATAAAATTCCACCATTACCACTCGGTTTGATATCACACCACACCAACAGTTAAAAGAGAATCGAACTTGGTTGTGGCTTTTCTGAACTCTGAGAGGGTTTTCTCTAGACCAAAAGTGGTGATTTCGTCGGTTGTACATTCCGTTATTTGAAAAAGTTGTTTCGTCTGACTATATTATGTACTTAAGAAATTCGTGATCTCTACTTATTTTTCCTCTTAGCCACCTGCAAAAGGTAATTCTTCGAACATTGTCACCTGGATGTAATGCTTGAACTATGCGCCCCTGTCGATAGGGTTTATAACCGTGTATTTTCAATGTCTTTAATACAAGTGACTGGGAAACACCCACTTCAAGAGCGACATATCTGGACGATATCTCTGGATCAGATTCCACATAGGTTTAAAATAGCACTCTCCGTGTCTATGTCCAGTACACGAGGCTGCCGCACTAACTTCTTTTTGAATGAACCGTATTCTTTGAGATTCTTCAAAAGGTTTGTAAGACCAAACGTTTGCGATTTAAATACATTTTTCAAAAAGAAGTACAGTGGAGCCCGCATCAAGCTATACACATTGAGTATAAGCTGACCTCTCATTGTACGGGAAGCCTATACAATGAGAGGTCAGCTTATACTGAAAGTGTTTAGCTTGATGTGGGCTCCACTGTACATAATGCTATTGAAACGGCTACTCACGATTTTTATATATTACATATATTTTACATATATTATTACATATTATAAAATTTAGAGACAGCATCGTCCGTGAAACCTGCAGCTGTTTGAGGTCAACGCTCTCTCTAACCTCGCCCGTATGTCGGTGCGTTAGGGTTCACGGGTTTTTGTTTGGAACTCAATTATTTCCTAATCTGGTTTTATCTTGGGAAAAGTGTTTCAGTAGGGTCGGTAGAATATGTGGTTTCATTTAATGGTCGCACTCTATTTACACCCGGTATAATCGAAAGTAACCTTATACAGGTTGAAAATGAATCCCCCTAGCTATAACAAAGGAAACTGTTCTATGTTCGAATTAAAAAAAATGGTTACTTTTACATTTAATTTTTTTTAAAGATATCGATCGTCAAAAGAAGCACTAATACTCCGGTGACAGAGACAACACTCTACGTGCATTATTCACCGCCGGGAATATGTACTGTCTATTGTCAGTCACACGTCGCAACGCGTAGGTTGGCCATACATTCGAAATTTGGGACCAAAAAAAATAACTTTTTTTATTTACAGTTTTGTGTTTTAATTTCAATAAAGCTAGGGGTTCATTTTCAACCTGTATATCATGTAAAACCGACCTTAGCATTGCTGGCTGCGGAGTGCACTGGCGCAGGCATCGGCGGGGGTGCGGTGGCGGGCGGGGGGGTCGGCAGCGGGGGACGCTCGATGTTGTTCTCTTTCAGCGTGTTTAGGAGTAGCGTCCTTTCAGCCTGGGAATAAAGAACATAATCGAATGAAGATGACCCTAGATATAGAAGATTATTTATAGATTCTTAATTATGCATAGATCATATTATAATATAATACTATTAAAACTCTCGTGAGCTGACATGAATAAAATATTTGGGGAAAAAAAGCTATACACTCGCGAATTATTATGTCAACTGTATCACCAACGCAATTTGACATTGTCTGTTTGAAAACAACAGTGAACGTCGCGTCGTTCACTCCCCTTGAAAATGAAGGAATAGTTTTGGTGAAACAGTTGGCATATAATCTACAACGGTAATACTTCGTGAGCGTGTATCCATACTTTCAAAATATTTCTTAAATTTTTTTCTTCACCCTTAATTGCTTCCGGCGCCGATTTTTTTCACATGTTCTAAAAATTTTTTTTTCAATGCAATTTCTCGTAAATACCTATTTTATATGCTTCAAAACTGTTGTCAAAGTCAATTTTACCCCACAAATGTTTTTTTTTATTTATTTTTTTGGTAAAATGTTGCCAGTATTTTCTTGTGTACCATAGATAGACTTGAAAGAAATGAACTACGAACGCATCAAAGCTTATTTCCGTCAAGTTGGCAACTTGCGTGCAAAGAAAAAGAATGCCCGCCCAAAGTTCATTTGGAGTATTTATCGTTTGTTTCTTTAATTATGTTTCATTTACTCACACTATGCATTGAAAAACGTAGTATGATACACGTGGGTAAGGGCAATAAACTTACATGTAATGTTTAGGTCTCTTACAATTTACGATTCAGGACGTTTTCGTGAATACGAACACTGGCGCAGATTTCTATGCGCAATATATATCTTTAGCTGATCTGGGTGGGTACCTAGCATAGTAGATCATATCAGCTCGATATAAACTAAATATTATTATTAGAGTGCACTACAAACTAGAAAAGATACATTAGAAACAAATATAAAGACAAGAATTTGCAAAAATTCCTCGGGCCAGGATTCGAACCTGCGACCTCTTGTTATCAAGACAAGCGCGCTAACCGACTGCGCCACCGAGGTACTTACCTAGACCGATGAATTTTTCCACCATACTTGTCCACCGAACATTTTTGTAACTATTTGATCTAACTAGCTTGTAATGCACATACTACACGCTCACGAGGGCGTTATGTGATTTCACGCCTTGTTTTTAGTAACAGATGGCGCTGTCGTCGCTACAATATGTGTTGCTTCAGACAGGTAAGAAATTCACAGTTCTCATTAAGTAAGATTATGTTTTTATTGCGAAATAGAATTAGATTATTCCAAAGCGATGGATTTCGCAATAAATCATAATCGATATAAACTATCTTTTTACGGTTTGCTGGAAGAAATCTCTCATAGATAAGCTCGCCGCTGTACACTAATTTTAATTTTTAACGTTTGTAATTGCGTATTTTTGTGAGCGTTGAACGGAATGAAATGTCAAAAATGATTTTCACTCCATAATTTCAGACAAAATCTTGAAAAGTCTTGTGGATCATTTCGAAATGGAAGAATTTATATTTGGAATGTGTTTGTGGGTTTGTGGAGTCAACAAAAAAATATACTACGTATTGTATTCTGCGTTAAATTAAGAGGTTATCTTTGATAAAGTGGTCCGAATCATAAGCTATCTTTCAAATCGTTTACTAGCTCACAAATTACGGACCAGTCCTCGCTCACACTCTAAATCATTCATGGCTTTGAGCGATGTAATTCTATTTCGGACCGTACGGTAAGTAGATCAACAGAGTGAGACAGAGCACTGTATCAAGCTCTATCGAGCTCGATATGGTTTGCTATGCTAGACTAGCTGAGATGTACCTGCAATGTGCGACAAAGCCCTTGCATGTGGTGTAAGTGCTTGGAGGCGGCGGCGGCGCGCTCCTCGCTGACTTGCCTCTCCGAGCACATGTCTATGAGGGCCGTCTGCGAGGTCTCCCATCGCTTCTTCCACGAGAGGGACTCCTTCTCCAACTTCTGGATCTTCTTCGACATCTGAAGGAAAGAAAATAAATTTATTGGCGCGTTTACAAAAAGAAATACTTAAAACTAACACAGTAGAAAAGGTTTACTTAAGTAGGTAGTATTCTATAGATAAAAACAACACGACAAAAGGATGTAGCTCAACTATGTGCCATTCAAAACATGCGTTGGTTGGCGCTGATTTTCAGCAACCTCCGTTATGTTGGGAAGGAAACACACTTGAGATAAATATAAGGTCATATAATAGACGACTATCCAACAAAAAGAAAACATTTAAAAACCGATGTTTCAACAATAGTTTTCATCCTACGAGAGCTTACAAAACTTGACTCACCTTGTCCATCTCTCCTTTGAACCCACCAAACACCTGATTGCTCTTCACCAAAGCGTTCTGAAACTCATCATATTTGTCCGTGTAGACATCTATCTGACTCCGCAAGGCCACCTCAATCCCTTGCAACTCCTTAATCTTGGCGTGGCATTGGGCTGCTTCCATCTTCAGCGTTTCCATTTCAGCTAAGAGGCGACCTTTCTCTGCCTGGTGTTCTAAGCTAGCTTTCTGCATTTTGGCGTCAGCCAGTTGCGTTTCTAAAGCCATTTGCTTCGCCATTTTGTCTACCTGGAATTTTGACAAAGAACATGTGAAATTATACGTTATTTAGCAAATAAATCCTCAGGCCCTCAATTCTGGCACGTGCGCAAAAATTGCGAAGGCGGATTGCGGGTGACTTTAAAATGGATTTTGTACGGATATGTGTTGATTTTTTTGATTGAAAACTTATCGTAAGCATTCCTTATATACTATAGCTTCTATTTGATGTGGTTTAGTCACTCTAATTTTCATCGCACGGCATTTATCAAACTTTAAACAAATATCTAATGACTGATATTGCTAATGAGCAATAATGCCGGAATAGTCTGAAGATTGGTAATTTTAACTTTAGCATGGCTCTGAATCCCTTTTGCGCCGAAACTAGTAAGTACTACCTACTAGTATTATATTATCTGTGTAAGTACTATCATTTTCAAATGTTATTGGGATAGGACCCCGTCATACCTGATGCTTGTGTAGGACACCTATGTGCATCTCACTCACTCACGCACTTCCGTCAAAGTTGCTAACGCACACGAACATCAGGTATGACAAGGTCCTATCCTAATAGCATCTGATACGGATAGGTACTACTTGGGCGAATACTGAAATACTACTGGTAGAAAGTAAAATGCAAATGTTTTCAAGCTAATAGGAGAAAATTGCATAGAGACTTTTTGTTTTAACCTAGCTTTTTTGTGTGAATCTTTTGTGATTTACAAGAGTTTTCAATTGTTTTGGAGCACAGTGTCTAGGTTTACGTCAATAATGTGCATTTTAGGGTTATTGTTTATTGGCTGGGATGTTATCAAAGTGAAACAAATAAAAAAAAACTAAAATATTGGCTGGTTTTTTTAATATATATTTTTAAAGTATACTTTAGAAAAAAAGATTTAATTCAAAATATCTCAGAAATGGTTCACTTTTGCATTAGGCATTATATAGTCGAATCAACTGCAATTGTTCTCTTCTACAACCCCTTCAAAGGATTGCATCTAATTACCAATAACCCTGTACAAAAATAAATAGTAACAATGATTTCAGATTTGTATATTGGATACATTATAAAAAATATGTATTTATACATGTCATTGAAATAATTAATTAAAATTTGTCATATAATATTACTATTTCCTACAGTCAAAAAACTCTGCGGTAGTATCACATGCGATACCGACCAACAACTCTTTTTTAATGATGTAGGTAGTTTCACTGGACGCGCATTTTATGTCTTCAGGGATAGCATTATATATTTTAGGTACCAATGTAAACAGACATTAATTTGATTTGGCGAGTCTCCTGGCAGGCATACATGTACAGCCCATCACGTGTCGCGTCGTCTTATACTTACCCGTACCTACATGGCTGTTTTTACGGAACTGATGTAGGTTTCGTCTCGCATACTTTGCTATTTCGAGGAGGGGAGGGTTAAAATCTTATTCGTTTTGAACAATTCTTTGGCTGCACGTTTTTGTAGTTTTAGTGCCCTTTCACGGTCTGCAGAGTCACCCCAGATGTCCCCTCCATATGAGAGTATAGACTGAAAGTAGCCAAAGTAGGCTTTGTTACGTTATCGGGGGACAAACTGGGTACGAGCCTGGACAAAGCAAAGCATGCTGAGGATAGGCGTTTACATGTAACATCAATGTTATACCCACCGAAATTAAATCTTAAATCTTGAATATCGTTTGGAAGATTTGAAGACTGTACACCAATGTCTTCTATAGGAAAAAGTTTTGTGGACAAAGAATTGCGCCTTTTGGGGCGAATGGCTCCGTCGCACACTGGTTCCATTCTGAACAATGTGGGACTCAGGGTCCAAGGTTAATTAATCGGCATGATTTTTTTTAACATGACAGGTTTTTTGTTTCTGAGCAACTTTTACAGATACATATTTTTCATATTTTCGCTCTAACACGCTAAAAAAAATATTGTATTTTTTTATGGAGCAAAATGATTTTTTGGCGGTTTTTTCCATAATCGTAGCGCGGTTAAAATGAAACCTGGAAATAATCATAGAGAGCATTATACTCTACCAGATACCATTTCAATATCAATGGCAAGATTGTGGACGCTCTCAATCGACTAGACAATATTTTCGATGCCCAACTAGTTAGTATTCATTTTTAGATTTTATCTAAAACAATAAAAACACAGAAGGCTACACTTCTGATAAAATACCGTAAAATTTACGTTTCTTAGGGGTTTGTTCATAACAGAGAAACGGGTTATCAAATTTTGTACTAAAAACAAAAAAATACTTTGAAAACAAAATCAATTCAACATTTTGGCAAAATGGTGCCTTTTATAATATCGGTACCAGATAGAGGTGTTATAAGTCTACACTGAAAAACAACGAGAAACGGATTATCAAATTTTGTACTAAAACGATGGCATGTGTATGCGCCTTAAGGTGGTAACAGAACATCTCGGTGCAAAATGCACATTATGATATTGTTTTTCTCACTTTTCAATAAAAAGTATGCAATACATGCGTTTTATAGCAATTCGCGAAAACTGCTATTTAATAGGTGATCACATGAAAATTATTCCATTTTGTGTTACATTTTGATTGCATTACATCACAACTGTAAACACGCCTTAAAGTTTGTTAATGTACTGCAAACAAAATGTAATACTTACATTAAACTATGTAACTTTTTTATGAAGACTTTGTTATTAATAAACTATTTCCGCAAATTGCTTTAAAACGCATATATTGCATACTTTTTATTCAAAAGTAAGGAAAACAAAATTATGACGTGCATTTTGGACCGAGGTAAAAAGTTACCCTCTTAAATGATTAATCAGAATACATACCTGTTGCTCTCTAAGTTGGTACTGAGACACTACACTCTTGAATTTCTCGCTCATGCTGATGTTGTCATCCCGGAGCTTGGCATTCTTCTCATTATTCTGCTGCAGCAGCGTTGTGATCTCCGACAGAGTGCTCTGGAACTTAGCTTGGGTTTCCTTGCGACGCTCTTCTTCTTCCCGGATTTTGAGCAGCGATTCTTCCTGTGAATGCGTTGGGAGATGCGGTTAGTAGTTTAACAAAAAAGCAAAATAGAAAAAAGACATGCTTGCTAAGTTTCTTGCCCATCTTCTTAGCAAGACTAATCGAATGGGCGGATGGTCAGGCATTATTTTTATTTATGGTTCATTTAGTTATTTATCAAGTTATTTGTTCATTGCATTATATGTATATACAGGTAGGTCCAAATAGTGACGTCAAAGATTTTTTTATACATTCCTCACACTTAGGTCACAGATAATATAATATTAGGTGTATCCGAAAACATGCCATGTAGCTTCCACGATTTTTGGCAGTTTAGAAGTTATGTTTTTTTTGTGTATTTGCGAATTTTCTAAGGCAGCGGCTTAAAAAATAGCTTAAACAATATTTACAAACAATACTTTTTCATAACCAATTTTTTACCTTAACTAACTTTGGAAGGCGATATCATTCGTAAAATGGCCTATTAAGAAGCACTTTTTTTATTTCTTGGTAACCTGATAAACCGTTGAAGTTTTTAAAATTAGTTTGAACCTATGAAACATCCGTTTTGTAATTTTAAAAGAATTTTGAAAATTCAACTAGGTCCAACTCGATCCGAAAAATTATGGATTTTTTGTGGTTGATTATTTTACCTAAACACGCTGGTTTCCGCGGGAGAAATAGACCCACCACCCACCACCACGGCTGGTCTCCGCGGGAGAAATAGACCACCACCCTCTAACAGAAAACAATAAATTATTAAATATTGCAACACTCAATACAAGATCACTAAGGACATCTGAAGCCTTATTAGAACTAGAAGAATCACTAAAGAACATAAATTGGGATATTTTAGGAATAAGTGAAATGCGAAGAGCAGGGGAAACAATTGAGGAACATCCAGGCTATGTACTATTCAATAAAGGTGAAACTGGAGGACAAAAAGGAGTTGGTTTCTTAATAAAAAGGCACTTGAAAAGCTATATAGAAGATATCATCGGAGTTTCAGACAGAATTGCAATCCTAAACATCAAACTACCCAGCTATAGAAAAACATGGACGATAATACAAGTTAATGCACCAACTGAACAAGCTGAAGAACTGGAAACTAAATCTTTCTACAAACATCTATCCCAAATAATAAGAAAATACTCAAACAACCTGATTATCCTTATGGGTGATTTCAACGCCCAGGTTGGAAATAAAAAGAACAAAGATGAATCTCCACTGGGAAACTTTGGTTATGGCAAACGAAGTGTCAATGGACAACGACTAGTGGATTTCTTATTAGAGCACAATCTGACTCTCCTGAACAGTATCTTCAAGAAAAACAAAACAAATAAGTGGACTTGGATTTCCCCAGATGGAAAATATAAAAACGAAATAGATTACATTATAAGCAACTTTCCAAGACCATTTACAAACACATCAGTGATATCAAAATCAAAACTAAATTTTAACACTAACCATCGTATGGTCAGAGCATCACTTAAAATAGAACCACCCAAAAAGCCCAGAAAACACATAAAACCTTCAAACGCGAACGATGCAAATGAAGAAAATTATAAGGACACCGCTCAGTCTTTGGTGGCAATAACTACGGAGCTATCAGACAACAGCAAAATTGATGTCAAAATTACCTACGCTAAATTAGAAAATCAGCTAGCATGCCACAAAGTCAGGAAAACTGAAAAGCAAAAATATCAATTAAGCGACTCGACACTCCAACTTATAGAAGAAAGAAAACGCATATTAACTAGCCACCTCAAAAAAGAAAACACCAAACTGATAACAGAGTTAAGCAAAAACATCAAAGAAAGCATTAGAAAAGATCGTAAAACTAAAAGACTAAAAACTCTAGAAAAGCACATATTGACAACAGGAGGAACAAGAAAGGCTCTGAAAGAGATACGTGAATACAACAAAGATTGGATACCAAACCTTAAAAACAAACAAGACACTATCACAAACAGAAAAGACATGAACACACTAGCAACTAAATTCTACCAAAACCTTTATTCAAACCATATTTACAAACACCCAGAACATGTAAACAGAAGTACCAAAGTAACTAAAACCAACCAAGAACCTGAAATCTTACCGAGTGAAGTAGAGAAAGCCATACTCAGCCAAAAGATGGAAAAAGCACCAGGCCCAGACAAAATCTCAAATGAGATACTAAGAGGAACTTTGAGCGAACTTGTCCCTATACTCACAAAAATTTTCAATGAAGTTTTAATATCTCAACACATACCAGAACAATGGGAAACATCCCACATTACTCTTATACATAAGAAAGGCGCAAAAGATGACATAGGAAACTACAGACCAATAAGCTTGATGTCAAATATTTATAAAGTAGGTATTCTCCAAAATTATCTTAGAACGAATTAGCACCACATTAGATGAAAACCAACCAATGGAACAAGCTGGCTTCAGAAAGAATTATGCTACAATAGATCACATACACACCGTGAAGCAAGTTATTGAGAAATACAATGAATATAACAAGAGTCTATACATGGCTTTCATTGACTACACCAAAGCCTTCGACAGTATCAGCCATGAGGCTATATGGGAAAGTCTAGAAAAACAGGGTATACACACAACATACATTAAAACAATCAAAACCATATACTGTAACAGCAAAGCAAAAATACAACTTGAAACATTAGGCAATGCCTTTGAAATAAAAAGAGGAGTCCGACAGGGAGATCCTATGTCTCCCAAATTATTCTCTGCAGTGCTTGAAAACATTTTCCGAAAACTTGATTGGGATCAATTTGGTCTTAACATAAATGGAAGAAAACTTAACCACCTCAGGTTTGCAGATGATATTGTCTTATTTGAAGAAAACCCAGAAACTTTACGGAAAATGATACAAGATCTAAACAAAGAAAGCGAAAAAATAGGACTGACAATGAATATAGACAAAACAAAACTACTGACAAACTCTGTAAACATGGAAATTAAGATCAACAACAAGCCACTTGAGTGTGTAGACGAGTACACTTACCTAGGCCAGCTCATTTCTCATAAAGACCAAACAACTAAGGAAATAAATAGACGAATAGCCAATGGATGGAAAAGGTACTGGTCATTGAAAGAAGTTATGAAGTCTACACATCTAAGTATTGGGGTAAAACGGAAAGTGTTCAATACATGTATACTTCCTTGCATCACATATGGTTGCGAAACGTGGTCACTCACCAAACACCACAGAGAAATGCTCGAACATTGCCAAAGATCCATGGAAAGAAGTCTGATAGGTATCAAAAAACAGGATAGAGTACAAAGTATACATATAAGAGAAAAAACTAAAGTTGTTGACATGCTCTCCAAAATAGACCAACAGAAATGGAGATGGACAGGTCACATGATAAGATCTACCCAAGATAAATGGAACAAAATTGTCACAGATTGGTACCCTAGAGATGGCAAACGGAGCAAAGGAAGGCAACAAAAAAGATGGGAAGACGAGTTAAAACTGACAGCCGGTCCTAACTGGAGAAGAGTTGCTCGAGACAGGAAACAATGGAAGATGTTAGAGGAGGCCTTTGCCAAGAGGCACACTGAACTAAGAGATATCCTATAAATACAGAAATAAACTCAAAAATCACAACTCTTAGTTCAGAATAAAGGGCTTATTGATTGATTGATTGATTGATTTTACCTAAGGAAGAGTGACTCAAGACAATGTTAGAAAAAAAAATGTACAAAATTCTTACCACAAAAAAAGTTATGATTTTAAATGATAAAAAATCATAACTTCTAAACTACCAAAAATCGCGGAACATACATGGCATATTTTCGGATACACCTAGGTGTGAGGAATTTCTTTATTTTATGCAGATGTATAATTTTATTACATTTTAGTAGCCCAACCTAGATATTTTTTTAATTTATTTCCCGTTTCTTTTTTTTTCATATTCTATTGTTTTTGTAAAGATTAACTTTGACCTGTAAAAAGTATACTTTATGTATCTATTTTACAAAATAAATATTTTGATTTGGTTTGATTAGTTTTTTTTATATGATAAAAAAGCTTCATTAATTGGGATTTAGAATTACTGTAAAAGGTTTCAACTATGTAGTACAAAAATTAGAAAACTCAAGGAGAGCATAAAAAAATGAAATCAACTTTATAATTTAAATAAACGAAATCGACGACATGTAAGGGGTTGCCAGAGGTGTTTCAGGGTATAAACTGTAATAAAAACAGTCAACACAACACTCAAATTTATCAAGACATACAAGTTTACCTCAAGTAGGGTTGCCATATGTCCGGAATTTTCACATTGAATGAAGAAAGAGAAATTATAAATGAAATAAGTAAATGTTTTTAATTTAATCAACATCAACACAATTATAATTTTCTTATTAATGTTTTATTATAATTATTTTAGTGTAATGAATAAATTTTATATTTAAGAAAGTTTTGAAGAAAATGTTGGGAGTTTCCTTCAGGTTTATTTTTGATATTTTAATCCTAACCTCAAATGTTTTCCTTCATCATCAGCAAGTGGTAAATATACAAACACTATGCACATACATCCCAGTCATTGGCGCATGCTTGAACTCCCTTCGGTCTCAATCAAATGGACAAACATGCATATTGATCACAAATTACTGTGCACCGCACAAATTTAACCCACAACCTCTGGGTTAGCAGGCAAGCGCTCTACCACTCTGCCACAGATGTGATCTGGTTGAAGAAACTGCCCTGTTATTGTCTAACTTCAATATCTATCGCAATAGCCATCAAAGGTGTTGTGATAGTCAAAAATGATGTGCGATGTCATTGCTAGCCAATTATGTTGAGATTGAATGTCGAAGTTAGACATTGGTGTCGATTCGGTGCAACATGACTTAACTTATTTGACAGGACTGACCTTATTTTAAGGGCCCTGTCCTTGTCTTTTTGATACAGAAAGAAAACGACAGATTGCTTAAATTAAGTTTAGTTCTGTCAAATAAGATTAAGTCATGTTACACCGAATCAACACCAAGAAGTCCACAGGTTAGACAATATAATAAAAAAGATCACCTTAATAGCCTTATTCTGCTTCTGTAGCTCTCTGCACAGATTCTCCAGCTTAGATTTAACCAGGATTGTCTTGTTAAACTCATGCTGCAGTTGATCCTTTTCTTTGAGAAGCAAAGCGTAGCGTTTGTCTGACTGTTTAATGTAAAACTGCATTTTCTTGTTATCGTCAGCCGTTTGGACATATTTTTTGCAGACTAAAGACAGTTTTTCTTCAAGACTGGGCACTGAGTTCAATGATTTCATGAATTGTTCTACACTTTTGTCATCTTTTTTTGATTTGTCTTCCTTCTTTGACTTTTTGGGCAGGTCCGGCAATGGCGGTGAGGGCATCTTCTCCTAGAAAGGCAATATTTCTTTTATTTTTGTGCCAAAGGTACATTTGAAAATGACAGCATTTTCACAGATCTGCATATAATTATACTACATTTTGTAAACATAAAGATAGGAAACTATAGGTTTTCATTTGCAGTATTTACATAAGATAACCTATACTAGTTAAGTCTAGTTAGGTATATAATAATGTTTACAATTTACATGAAAATGATAAAGCAGGATTGTTGACTGAAATAGGTTGAGCAACCTATAAGATCTTTAATTAGAACTTGAAACTTGCATGGAATGTTAATTTTGCATATTTTTATATATACAAAAATACAAAATTTATTTATTGATACAAAAAAAAACTTAACCTAGAATAACAATATTGTTTTAAGGCTATATAGGACATAGGACATAGGACAGGATTGTACAAACATCAGTGGCTGGTACAATGATATTTATTTCTCCTACAGCCAGTTTCGTTTATTTTTGCTAAACTATGGATTATAAGTATGTGAAAGAAAGATGTAGGATAATAATAAAACATCTTCAATATATTTTCGTCCTCTGTATGAGGTCGGTATCAGTAAAAGTAAACATGTTGGTTCAGTTCCTTAAGATATCAGTCAGATATTGGTGTAACACAACTCAACTTATTTGACAGGACTAAACTTAATGTAACCATTATGTCATGATAAGACTAGAACAAGACCCTTTAAAATAAAGTTAGTTTTATCAAGTAAGTTAAGGAGTGCCTGTTACACCAAATTGAAACCATTGTCTTTTAATCAAAACGAAATCCTTCTAAATCTCAATTACATGTTAAATTAATTGGGTTGGGGTTTAGATACGGGGGCAGTAAGTACAGAAACAAGCAAGTAGGTTAGGTAGGTAGTAGTAGGTGGTATTTTTTAAGATAACAGAGAAATCCTAAAATTGTGCACTCTTCTCGACACATCATCCATTAATTGGCTTGCAAAATACTTTTTAAGTGATATGTGTAGGTAGTGACAATTTATTAACGTTTGTGCAGGGCAATACTGTAAAAAACAATACTATCTATTACATTATAATATCCCAATTTAATTGAGTACATCTGATACAATACAAATTGTTGAAACCAATACTAAGTAGTATCGCATTAAGCTTAACATTGCTTGAGAAGAAAATATTGCAGGCTTTTGAACAACATAGAAACATTAGATGTCATAGCAACCATTTCTACAGTGCTCTAAGCATTACCAGAGTGCTGGCATCAGGTTGTCTTCAACCTTATATGAAGAAAGTCGAGAAACCTGCCTAACGAACAAAAATAATCATAAACAGTTTAAAATTGGCAAACAGCCAAAGTAACTTTTTAGATTTTAGGTTAACAATACTACGAATTTACTTAAATTTGATTATATGCAATAAGTCCGGCTTTAATAAAGGCCGCATTCGAAATTTACAGCCCATAAAATGCTAAAATAACATGAAATATTAAGTTGAAATAGGAAACCTATGTAGGGCCATCTGATCAGATTCTATTAATAAATTCTACGGTAAAAACAAGTTATTACTTACTTCTGTTTTTGTATCTGGTACAATATCATCTGCATTTTCTTTTGAGGGGCTTTCCAGCGCTACTTCCATTTCTAAAAAGAATATTTTCTGTAAATATTTGCAACAAACAAATCGTAATTCGGTACGGATTCCTGTTGTTTTTTTAATGAATGAATGAAATGAAATCAGTGTTTCTACTTACGGTTTAGTTTTACCCAACCCATAGCCATAGACAAAGAATTGTCCATGGTTTTACCCTAACCACAGAGCCGCGTTCAGTTTGATCGTCCGCTCATCTGTCAGTGACTGACAGCAGGATAGCGTACACAAATTCAACGCGTGCAAAAGAGCTGTCATGATCGCCGGGCATGAGTGGGCGATCAAACTGAACTCAGCCCAGACCATAGATTAAAAAATACGTCCATGGCCCAAACATTCAATTTATAAATTAACTATTAAAGTCAATTCTTAAGGCTTTAACTTTAGTTTTAGTCCTGTCAAAACTTAAATTTTTCCAAAGAAATATAGCTTCTGTTGCTAACACTAAAAACATTAAACTAAAACTAAAATTAAAGCCTTCAGAATCGCCTAAATTATTGTATCGACTCTCATCTTTTTCTAAAACTCTATCATAAACGTTAGTTGTTTCCACTAAGCTAACATTGTAACAGAAAAAACGAGATAGGATGCAGGGGGTCTAGCACAGCAGATCAGATACAGTCTGTATCGACTTTATCGCGTTCACAGAGCTGTTTGTTTAATGAATAGCGATGAATCGAAAGAAAAAACGATTTTTGAATTAATGAAATCTCTTCTTATAATACGTAAATTAAACCTTACGGGCTTATGGGCATACGTGGAACACCGTTGGAGCTGTTTAAAGGCTATCTCAGTAACAGGATGCAAGCGGTTAAAATTGGATTGGATCTGAATATAGTGAATTTATGCCGGTCGGCTTTGGTGTCCCATAGGGCAGTGTGTTGGATCTAGTGTATATGTGACTTGCGTGAGCTAGAAATAAAAAAACTGTCGAATTGTTACCTTCGCGGATGACACAGCCGTTATTTTTCAGCACAACACATGGTTGTAGTAGTATGTAGTATATTGTACCTACTTGTCGGATGATCAAGTCGAGCGTACGCTATGCTTGATGCCATTCACAGTTATCTATATGAAATAACGCAATTGCGTATAGTCTGTCAAAAAAGTGTTGAAATTAATATTGAAGAAACTATTTTTCTTTCGCCTGGTTACACCAAACAAATAAGTACAAAATCTGTTAAATCGAGTTAACCGCGTTGTTATTTCATAAATATATTACCTAAATTATACTACTTGAACGTTTAAAGTCCAATAAAGTTAATTAAAGTTTCATTTTCATTTCAACACTTTTTTGACAGACTATACTTTCCCGACTTCTGTATTGATTTTATTGTTTCAAACTAACATTCCGTTGAAAGGAATAATGAATGAACTAGGAAACAAAACAGTGTTGGTAGAAGTAAAAACTGAATTTTCTAACAAGGAAAATTGTCCTTTTTTTACTCGAAAAAAAAAAGGTTTTTTTGGTAAGTATTACGGAATCCTAAGAATCTTGAATTTAATTTTCCTAGGGTATTTAATAGACGGGCATGAAAGCAAACTCAGCAAACATTGAGTTATTATTATTACGTATTACGACACCGATTGTGCAATGAAGACGAAAAACGTGCACCTAGGTGATATAAGGATAGCTCTTGAACAGCTGAAAAACAACAAGGCGCCGGGCGAGGGCGGTATCACAACTGAACTCCTGAAAGCTGGGGGTTACCTTATACTCGGACAGCTACAGGACCTCTTTAATGCCATCATTCGTACAGGTACTACGCCAAAGGAGTGGAGCCGGAGCCTGGTCCATTTGTTCTTCAAAAAAGAGGACAAAATCCTACTTAAGAACTATAGACCTATTGCGTTTCTGAGCCACACCTACAAGCTGTTCTCAAGAGCTATCACGAATCGTCTCGCCCAACGATTCGACGACTTCCAACCTCCACAGCAGGCTGGGTTTCGAAAAGGCTACAGCACCGTGGACCACATTCACACGCTAAGGCAGGTTATACAGAAAACTCAATAGTATAATCAGCCCTTATATCTAGCGTTTGTGAACTACGAGAAAGCCTTCGACTCCATCAAAACTTGGTCTGTTCTGCAGTCCTTGCAGCGATGCCAAGTCGACTGGCGTTACGTGGAATTGTTGAAATGTCTGTATGACTCCGTTACGATGTCCGTCTAAGTACAGGGTGTACAAACAAGACCGATACATCTTCAGTGCGGCGTGAGACAGAGAGATGTTATTTCTCCAAAACTGTTTACCGCCGCGCTGGAGGACGTCTTTAAAACTCTAGACTGGAATGAGCGAGGCATAAACGTAAACGGAGAGTACATTTCACATACACTTTTTTTTTACAAGTTTTGTTTTTGATGGTTAATAATTGACTGTCGTGCAAAGCTATCTTTGCAACAGAAAAAGTGGCATCCCCCAAAAAAAGTTTATTACGGCAACACTTACAGCTGTCACTTGAGTGGTACGGTACATCGTACTTGAGTGGTACAACATCTTGGTAGTAAGTGATAATGATGACAAAACAATGTTCAAAGACATTTTAATTTTCAAAATCGGATTTTGATGAATATATTTAACGCTGTAACCTAAACTAGGATAGAAATAAATTTCTATATTTTAAACACTTGAGGACTTATCCGTCGCAAGGAGATAACAAATTATTTATATCATTGTGGTATAGAAAATCAGAAAAGTAAATCTGGACGTGAGGAGCTCTGAATCGGGATTCAAACCCGGGACCTCTTGCTTACCGGGTGGTTGCTCTACGGAACGGTACGGTACCAACTGAGCTATTCTATCCAGCCCTCAATACTACCTGCGAATTTACCCATGTGTTTCCCCATAACCTATTATACGTTTTATTATCAAATCTGTTCATGCTTTTGAACGCATTCATTATAATAAATTGTATACTTAAAGTCGCCGTCAATAGAAATTGTGGACTATGTAAACAAAGCGCCATGTTGTCTTTGTCTATGAATAGGTGAACTATCTAGAGATGGGTAAGTATGTGATTAAAATATGTTAGGTGCTTAATTAATTTTCTTTATTTGATTCATCGCTAAAATATTTTGATGAATCGCTAGTCAAATCACCCACGTTAATTTCAAATGGTTCCGTCACATCGTCGCTGGCCGTATAATCCCATCCAGTTTTTTCATTTTTTCTTCTACTTTTAGGACATGAGCTACACATTTCGCTCACTGTTCTGGCCCAATCCACGCCAAACCTTGGTCCAACAAAATCTTCATATCGTCCATTTTGAATGTTTTGTTGTTCCTTCCAAAGTAACTTTTTACTTGCGCCCATATCAACACTATCGGCATAAGCTCGCAATGATATGGTGGAAGGCGCAAAACTGTAATATTTTTCGATGCCGCCAACTCATCTACATACATTTTTTAATATTTTTGCTTGTCTACTTCAGCTATGAGATTCGCTTTGATTTCGGTTTCTTGAAATTTGATTTCTTTTTCGCGCAACCAGTTTTGGATAGCCTCCTTCCGCCAACTCATGTTGGGCGCCTTTTCGTTTTGACGCGAATGATATGGGGCATTGTCCATTACTATTACGATAAAATCAGTAAGAGAAACCAAGTCGTTAGAATACCGAAAACACAAAAGATTTTAGAGCAACGCTGGAAGATCACACAGCTGTCGATATAATCACACAAACGTTTATGTCGAAGATTATGAAGTAACGCTGTCAAAAAAAAAGACGTAATAAAATAGCATCACGAATAAAATAGGTTTATATTCAAATAGATTCGTACATCACTAATTTTCAAAGACAATACAGATTCGATGAGAAAATAATATGACAGCAATCTCGACGCAGTACAGAATTGACTATTGATTCTATGATTTTCCGTAATTAACTGGTGATTACTGAATATTTCATGATGAAATACAGCGAATGGCAGGTAAGATTTTATGCTCCATGATTTGGAATAATGTTCAGTGAGACTCCGTGACAGAAACTTGAGAAAAATTGAGACAACGGTTTGTTTACATAGTCCACAATTTCCATTGACGGCGACTATACCTGAAGTTTTCGCAGTAGTTTTGATTCACGTCACGGTCATTGAGTCACGCTTGTTTGTCTGTGGCTATGAAGTTTTGTTTCTAGCTCAATATTTTAATCGAAGTATCAAGATCATTAATTCGCGACATACTTAGGGATACCATTGATAATGTCTTGAAATCGACCATCTTCAGGTCACTGCAAAGCTTTGCAATCTTAGAGTTATGTACCTAATACCAAAGACATTGTATTAAAACAAGACTGTGCACTGTTCAATTTTTGCTCAATTAAACTAAATTTTATTTACTAAGAAATAAAGTTGTATATCATACCATTTTCAAGCGAAAAACGAGCCTAGCGAGATAGCTGTCGCTACTCGTGTATCCTTGTCTAGCAAGTTGCCAGTGTATATAATATATACATTATACTTATACATATAGTGTTGTTGAGTTTCTAACGTGTTAGAAAGGGACCAACGAGTGCTAACACCCATCTCGCTCGGCTCGTTTTTCGTATCGTAGTGCACAGTATTGTTCTCTATACAATGCCTTCGCCTAATACATCCTCTTAGTTTGCAATACTACATTTATTAATGTTCAAACATTGCTTAGGTTAGTGATCGCGCAGTCATTGCACAATCGGTGTCGTAATACGTAATAATGATAACTTAATGTTTGCTGAGTTTGCTTTCATGCCCTTCTATTAAATACCCTAGGAAAAGAAAATTCAAGATGATTAGGATTCTGTAAAACTTACCAAATAAAACCTTCTATTTAACCTTAAAAAAAAGGATAATTTTCCTTGTTAGAAAATTCAGTTTTTACTTCTACCAACACTGTTTTGTTTCCTAGTTCATTAATTATTCTTTTCATTCATTCTTTCGGTCAATTTGATTCGATCTGTCAAAAAAAGAAAGCGGTTGGTGTGACGAATCGATTCTAAAGAATATATAAAAATTTAATAAAAAATAGTTAGATTTAGCTCTATAAAACTCCAAAGACTGATTCTTTATATTTTGTAACATTAAAAAACATATAAAGGTAAGTGAAACCCTCATTTTGTTTTTCATTTTGCCGGCCCTTCAAAATGAAGTCGCCACATACAACGGCCGCACCGTTATTTTTCAAGATTTCCAAAGGTCATTGCGCTCGTGGGGCTATGTCCCTGGCATTATCCGGCACGAACTTGCGATATTTAACCAATTCCTTGCATGTGGATCACAATTTGGGTGGAAATCAGTCATTTTTAATCCGCATGTCGCAACCATTTTAACAAAGAACATAAAATGCCGTTACAAATTGTACCTACTTGTCGGATGATTAAGTCGAGCGTACGCTATGGTTGATGCCATTCACAGTTATCTATATGAAATAACGCAATTGCGTACTTTCCCGGCTTCTGTATTGATTTTATTGTTTCGAACCAACATTCCGTTGATACCATGTGCCAACTGACTTGGGCTTTTTTTATGGGCGTGATTTACATTTTAAGTCTTTATTATTGAGGATTTAAATAAATCCTTGAATGAAACAGGTTTTTGTACTCTAGCCCAGTACTCACAGTGCAGTTAAAGACCATTGAAAAAGGAAAAATTGATCTCATAATTATATTTCGATATACAACCTTTGTTACCGCACATTTATTCATATTAATTTCGAATCCCATTACTGATAATGATAACATTGTGCTTCCCCATAAAACCAACTAACATGCATTTTCCTACTCTGCATCAAATCCTATTATTCATAATACTTTATTTTTCATATCTCTGCGAAAAGGATTAGGTATGAATTGCTGCTGTTTGTTACAAAGTTACAGATTTCCGACTTCTATTTTATCATAATAGACTGAGGGTAGACAGAGACTACAGATTAACATAATTATGTTATGCACAATTATTGTACAATCTGTATAACAGATTTCTATTGTTGCATTGGACGAATTCATCAGGATGTAAGGAAACAGGCTTTATTATCTAACTTGAACATCTAGTAACTTTCAAAGGTATCGTCATTGGCTAGAAATGATCTGTGATGTCATTTGTAGGCAATTACAATACCTTTGAAAGCAATCTATGTTAAAGTCAGATGGTGTCAATTCAATGTTACAAGAATTATTTTATTTGACATACTTAAATTTATTATAAGTGTCCTGCCCTTGTATTTTCAATACAGAAATAAAAAGACAATGCTTCAATTGAGCTTAGGTCTGTTAAATAAGTGAAGTCTGTTGCACTGAATCAACACAAATAGGCAGTAACTTGGTTATAAAGCTATGTAATTAGGTATATTATCTTTAACAAACAACATTGATGAATATCTATCTGCTCAAGATCAATTCCAATGTCACTGTAACCACAATCAACATCATTTGAGTTCCTTATTAGTGATATTCGATTACCTTATTCAATATAAGGCAATAGTACCTCTTTATGCAAGCATTCCTTGATCTATACCAAGTATGGCTTAACCGGGCTTCAATTTAAGTTTTATGCCCATCAAATAAAGTTCATAATAGCATGATTTGGCTAAACATTTAATTTGTTAAACAATTTTCTTGTTTCCGCTTCACTGGTCATAGACAGATGTCAACACTGGTGAAGCTAGACATAAACCTTTGTAGATATTAGTGTTCTTCAGTTCTTAGATTTTATTTGCAATTTGTAGCCATGCTGACTATTTTGTGGTGGGACGTTTACTGTGTTCAGGTGAATGGTAAGCTCTCAAACTGGTGCTATTCCATCCAGCTTTCATAGTTTGGAGCTCTGGTAACCCATTGTCTCAGGGCCATTCCCTTAAAACTTCATCTTGAGATCTTCTTCCCTGATGGGGTCATCATCACCAAGAATGTTATTGTAGAATATATAAAACATTTGTCTAAGTAGTACAGAGTTAGTAGTTATGGTTTGGTTTTCAAATCAAATATTAGTAATGGTATTCTCAAGGGAATTTGCCAAGTAATGAGTCGTCTATGCTTTCGAAATGTAACATTGGCTATGAATCATGCCATTGTGTGCAATCAGGATGTTTCCTGTCATCTATCAAGAATCAAGACTAAGATGTTCATATGACTTACTCATTATGATGTGCTACAGTATTATAGGTTTCTCCTGTGACTTTGTCTGCGGTGACCAACTGATTCAGTGTACAGTGCCATCAGGTAGGCATCACTTAGGCCAGACACTAAAAATCACAAGAAATTATTTCTTTCCATTTTTTTCATCTGCCATTCACATTTTGACCTTGTTGAAAGGAAAATAAATTGTGTTTTGTTTAGATGTTCTCAATGTCTTTTCAGCATTTAGCTAATGGTTTGGATAATTCCCTAAAAATGAATTTTAGCACACCAAAGGAACCAACTAAAAACTGAGCTACATCCGTCTCTTTCAAGATAGTAACATACCAGACCACATTCCGTCCATACATGCCTTTAATAATAGCTATTCCACTTCCGTTTTCCTGCTATACTGATGCAGAAATCATTCTAACTAACGAAACATTATTGTTCATAATAAGAAAGCTCATTATCATATAATTGTTTAAATTAAAGCATTCTTCCCACAACAGTTGTGATATGAATAATAATAACTGGCGTATTGTGTTGTCCGTATAATAATAGTCTTTGTTTTATTTGAAAACTTTATCAAAATCATTTGCTTGCTCTTTGATCTCCATTGAGTTCGTCGACCTTCAGTTGAGTTTTTACTCTTATCTGTTACTTTAGACACTTTAGAGTGGTCAATGCTCAGCTCCTTTTGGTCACAACTTGATGATACACCCTAAAACGTTTCTTAAAGAACTTGGAATTTAACAATGAAATCTGCATCAAAATCCGTTATGTAGTTTTAAAGTGACAATATAACTGTACAACCAATTATGTTTTATTTTTACAATACACACAATTGCAGGATTAAATAATTTATTTACTATAGAGTAAATTTATTCTTATGTTCAATTTGGTATGTAGGTTATGTTAGCTTACATGGGTTAAAAAATATGTCTGTCTTGCCATAAAGAAAGAAATGTGGAAGTTGTATATAAATAATTTGGCCAAGTGGAAGTAGGATTTGTGCACAAAAGATTCCGTACTATCACAAAATACGGGTATGTAATCCAAAATACATTAAGGTACATAACAGCAATATTGATGCCAGAGCAATATCAAGGTGACAAAAAACAAGTCCCTAAAATGATAGTGTGTGACAAACAATTTGGCACCCTCTGAGTAGAATAGAAATTTTAATGAGTTGTTGTTTTAAGACTATGTTCTACAATCTGACCAAATTCGGTAATACATGTACTGATAATCTGGATAGATAGAGCTGAAGCTGTTTTTTTTTCAAGGTTTTTGATACGTGGGCCCTTTGTGTTAATTTTTTTTTTACTTTTTATTTGTCTTAGTAGAGGCCTTAGTAAGACGTCTTCTGTGGAAAATTCAAATGTTACGGCTGATGCTGTAGACCACTCTGTCTGACTCTGTGACGGACAGACAGACAGAGGAGGCTTATTAATAGATTCACGTTTATCATCTTCGGTTACGGAACCCTAAAAATGAACATGGTTATGAAGGCTAGACTTTTTATAATGATGTTATAGTAAACCTATTTTAAATGTCGGTTACCGACCTCTATTTTGGTATAGAAGTCAGTGATGTAGGTACGTAGAGAGTGATTATGATTACTATCTGATACCTACAGACCCATTAATTACGGAATAATTGTTTTGGTAAAGGCTAGTGACCTGACCCTAGCTTGGCTAGTGACTTTATCAACATGCCATTTCATTATTAGGTCCACATACCCAGAAAGTAGTAGATATATTAGATTTGGTTGTAAGGTAATATCATAAACGGATATGTATAAAGTGATTTTTGTTTTTATAGCCAAATTCCTAGTGAAGACTCTGTAAGTGGTCAGGACCAAGGTTCAATGACCTTGATTGTTTTCTGCCTGCTGTACTTGTTCAAGAATAACCTCGACCCAATTAGTATAGGAAGTCTAAATTTCATTTTGGATATTTCAGAGAAAGGGTCATTGAACCTTAGTTCTGACCACTTACCTAGTCTCCACTATGAATTTGGCTACATAAACGAAAGTCACCTTATATAAATTAGATTGGGTAGGTAGTAAGATAATAACAGATATTACATACATATTTGTGCACCAAATAAAACTGCTTATTTATTAATAATTTATTAATCGTCGGTGAATGTGAGTGTATGAGTACGAATGTGGGCAGTGATTTATATTTCACAATCCATACCCGGAAGCACCTCTGACACCCCCTCGGGGGTTTATGTCGTGACGATTTATTTATGTATAATGTATTTAAAAATCAGCCTATTCTCCGAAAATTAAATGGCCCTGCACCGAGTTTTCTCTGCGTAATATTTTGTGATAGGTAGCGTCTCTGAATCTACCACTACCGTACTCTAAATGTATCAAGTGTAGTAATATACTCTATTGTACTGCCAATGGTGCTTTTGCAGTTACTTCCTTTGCTACATCTTCAATTTCATTACTGTCATTAAACTGAAAGAGTCTTGTCTAAAGCGGTCCTTGACTAAATTATTCCCGAGAGGTATTTTCACGATCACTTTCTGCCCACTTGAATATCGATTCTTGTACTCGTTCCGTCTGAAAGTGAACTTACTGTGGGGTCATATGACGTCATAAAAAGGCCGATGGGAGGGGTGGGCGCAGACATTGCGTGACTTGTCTGAAAATTGTTCGAAACCGGTGCCAAAAAGCTTGGTATACTAAATAACGTCCCGAAATTGCGAATAGTATTTTACGGTGCTATTATTTTCGTTCTTGACTTTGTTCCTAACGTTATTTAGATCATGGCATCATGACGTCAAAGCTTCTGGTGTTTTCGAGCGAGGCAGACTAATCAGCATGATGACAACTGTCAAAAAGTTGCGATATTGACCTACATTATGTTCACGCTAGTCTCTCAAAGGGGTAGGCATTACACATTAACACATCTCCATCTGCTATACTGACTGACACCTTTTATTTTCTTTCATACTCATAACTAGAACGTAAGTTTCTATTTAGCATTTTTGGAACTAAACCGTCTCTTAGACAGACTCATCCGCTTTTCTAACTCACTAATCTCTTCGCGTTTCATCTTCATCTCTCTCCCTAGAATAAAGATGGAACAAAAGCGCAACTTTGGTCAACTTCCAGCAAACATGACTTCCGTACCGTTCAACGTTGGTCTGACTGATAACACGAGGTCTTCAAGCCGGGTGCTGCGTCCCCCGGGCGGTGGGCACACTGATATCTTCGGGGGGGAACCCGAGCCCCCACGCACCACTGGAAGGAGGCTCGTGCCCAATGCCACAGCTGCTGGCGGTTAGTATACTGCATCTTCTATTGTTTAGAGTACTGCATAACTAGCATAGATGAAACTATAGGCCGTCAACGTCGTGCAGTCCGCGCCCACGGGGTACAGAGGTTGGGGGACGGCGTTCACAGCCTATAATAAATGAAGTTTTTTCCCTAGACGAAGCGATTGACCAATGGAAATGTTTGTCGAGGTGATGGTCTTGTGATATAGCTTTCTTGCATTTCCATTGGTCAAACGCTCGAGAGTCAAAACTTCTCTATTATTTGTATGTATGCTAGCTATGCTAGCTATACTGGACAACAACAATGTGGGGGTAGCTGAAAATCAGCGCTTTCAAAAGTTTGTTTTGATAACATACATATAAACGAAAGTCACCTTATATACCGACCGGGTAAGCCAGTGTTCGCCCGCGACGCTACAGGTAGCCGTTCATAAATTAACAATTTCGTCAGGTTCAGATACTGACAGTAGGATAGCGTATACAATTAGCAAAGCGTGCGACAGAAATGGCACTAGAACCCGTGTTGCGAGCCCTAGTTTATGAACGTAGCCCAGGGGCGCGGGGGGCGGGCTTATGTTGCATTGAGAGTTAGGCTGAGATTCAGAGTGCATTTTGAGTCCGAACTCAAGAAGAACTCAATCTTACAAACGTCACTCTAGTATGAGATCACGTCACTTTTTGACGTTTGATGCACACTGAATCTCAGCCTGAGAGTCTCTCACAAGCCTGCCGCCCGCTCCTCGCGCGATTCCCTTTGTCATCCTTCCCCGCGTCCCTGTTACGTCGCAGGCGAAGGGTGACATGTCCGGTTTGCCTATGGCATCATCATATTTATCTCATAATTTTAGTAAACGATACAAAAATAACATGAAATATACCTATACTTAGCAATAAAATTCTTATCTTTATTATCTGTTGTCTTTATCAGACGAATTAGATTGAGTTATTGTTATATTTCCATCGCATCAAACCATTTCTGAGTTCCGTGAAAGCCGAAAACCTTATTGCGATCAATGGAATCAGTGACGTGCATAGAACTTTTTGCTGGAAAATCAATGGGAAGGTCAAGTTTGACAGTAAAAATAACATTAAAAATAAATTTCAGTTTTTTTTTTAATGTAATATCATGTACTCTAGGGTAGGCAGGCGTCATACAAATAATTATTTTTGACATTGAAATTATTTCATATTTTTTTATTGTCAAACTTGATCTTCTCGTTGCATTTCCAGCAAAAAGTTCTGTACACGCCACTGACTCAGTGACTGGGATACCAGTTTTTTTGTTCCAGCTGCATTTTCTTCTTACAGAATCTTATCAATCACACTATCACACTAACTAATCACACTAATATTATAAATGCGAAAGTTTGTATGTGTGTATGTTTGTTACTCTTTCACGCTGAAACGGCTGGACGGATTTGGATGAAATTTAGAATGGATATAGCTTATACCCTAACTTAACACATAGGCTACTTTTTATCCCGGAAAGAAGCATGTCGTTAAACCGAATAACACGCGGGCGGAGCCGCGGGCAAAAGCTAGTAGTATATAATTTTTCAAGTTTTTTCAATTTGTGATGCGCAAAAGATGTTCTGTAATGTTTTACAAAATAAAAACTCCAAACTCCATTATCAGTATGCAATATGTAAAATATTTTTCTGACCTTTATCGCATTGCGATATTTTTGGAAAAACTAGGGATATATTGGCCGTCTAAATGAAGGCCTATAATTTATTTGGTTGAATTGTTTTTCTTTTGCGAGTTATTTTAATATTTACGAGCCCGCTCCGAATCGTTATTCATAATATCTAAGTACCAAAATAACACAAGGAGAAACAATTGAATCAAATGAATTTTAGGTCTTCATTTAGATGGCCAATATGGACTGGTGTATGTCCCTGATTTTTACTAAAACACCGCGGCAATGACAAGAAAAATAATTGAAATAATCCTTCACATCAAACTGACGAAAAGTACGGAGCGGGTTCTTAATAATAACGTTATATATAATGCAACAAAACAACATGCTTACGTTAGTTTTACGCAAGAATGTTATGTTATTTATACTACTATTCTAAGGTCTGTATCCAAAATTCCAGGTCAACTAGGAGAGCATAACTGGAATCAAAATCAAAATGGCGGTGATGCGGCTCAGAACGGAAACGCAACCCCCGCTGCCACTCCCGAACAGGAGGTCAAGGCTGACCTCCCAGCCAAGCAGGAAACCCAAAAACAAGAGGCCAAACCCGCCCCGCAGGCTCCCGCTTCCCAGGAGCCGCCAAAACGCGTCCGCGTGCCCCCAGGTGGCTTTTCTACCGGCTTGTGGTAAGCCGTGATTGGAGGGGGGGTATTACAGCTTTTCGAATGCACCAACTGTTTTTGTCACGTTCTAAAAGTTCAAGATTGGATAGGTTTAGGTAAACATGACATCAGAAGTGGGATTACCAAAACTTGTAATCTGTTTTACCACTTTGTTGCGTTGTCTTTGTGTCATCTATCACGAATTGTAAAATGACTAACAGTTGACAAATTATGTTGTCGGAATTCGTTGATTCAATTGCGTTAGATAAGTCGGTCCAATCTTAGTTTTATATCAGAGTGTGAGGCCATATTGAATGTAATGGCAGAGTGATACCCTCTTGTTGCTTGTTTTGGTTGGCATTCAGCTGTTGGGACCAGGTGTGTGGTTGAATTTGTACCTTAACTTTAATGTCCAATAGTGTGCCGATCTGACGAACTTTGTTGCCAAAAAATACACATGTTGGTCTTCTTAAATGTCCTAGCATTATATTAAATTGAAAATTGCATTTTGGATATTAAAGTTAAAGACGTTGGTGATAAATTCGTATGTTTGGGAATTTGTATGTATTCCTTTAAAAATAAGTCAGTGAAATGATATCCTGAGATTTTTGGTTTTATAAAAGTTGTGTTAGTTTTTACACCGACTGGTCCCATGCTTAGTTTATGATGTTTTGAAGCTTTTAAGCTCTCGTCTCTTATATAATAATCCTCGCAAAACATTTTTTCTAATTATAACTATTTACTAGCATTTATTGGTGAAATGTCACTGAATTTCATATTATTTTGCTTAAGAGACTCCTTATAATTTATAGTTGTAACCATTCTATGTATTTTAACTTTTTTTACGTTTAGGTCTTTCGATGCAGTGTTTAAAAGCTGTTAACTCTATAGGTCTTTAACATTGGTCACATGATTAGTTTTAATCGAAATTCTCCAAATTAAATTAGTTACTTGGATATTTTTAACGAATTTAATGTCTCTTTTATACAATGATGTTAAAGTTTGTCGTAATTTTTCTAAAAATTTTACGGTGTTTGTTTTACAAGTCTTGACTTTTGGCTACACATTTTAGTAGTTTTCGTCTGTGCTAACGGCTCTTGTTTTTCAACATAATTTGTACAATGGATGTCGTAAACATTTAATCTGTTTAGTTTCCATTTTCCCTAAAACAAAAAGGCAAGTGTCTCGAATCCATTTTACGGGTCAAATGAAATTGACGATTTTTCCCAAAGTTTTGCCTTATCGCAAATTTATCGGGGCCTTGTCAAGTCAACAGGTTAACTACCAAATTGCACCAAGTAAATGTATAATCGATGAAAATTAACTAACCTGTGTAGCCAATATAAATTGGACTGATATGTGCCTATCGTTATTATATATGTCGCGTACTTAATCCTGTTTAGTCTCAAACGCATTCGATGTTCCGCAGTCGTTCTGTATGTTTATTATATAGTAACAATTAGTTTGCCTGCGTCCGCAGTGTGCGATTCTTGTATTGTATATTGATGATAATTAATTGTATTTTTATATGGATTACAATTCAGTAATAATATTTGTTAGTGTTTTATTTCATTTCGCTGAATACTTCAAAGTAAAATTAGGTTAATAATAAGAAAAACAATCATAAATTGAGCATTTGGGAACAAGGATAAATCACGTACAGATATACCGTTTCAGTTGGTGATGGCAGCACTACTACTGTCTATCCATCGGCCTGTTTCGTCCACTGCTGGACATAGGCCTTTCCGGGATTTCGCCACTGTTGGCGGTCCTCCTGGAACAAATGCCCATACTTACACACGCTGGGCAAGCGGGTTGGTGAGCGCGGTGCCGAAACCCTTGCACCAGTGACGCCGCTGCCCGTCACCAGTCTGGTTTATATAAGTTTCGGCAATTGGGGATGGATGAACCGCCATCCATCGGTCCCGAATAACTTCGGAAGGATTTGCGAGTAAGATGGTGGTACCTCCACAGCCGAGCCCGGCATCACCTCTACCACCTAGATACTGCTACTGTACGCTGTCAATTTTAGCCAATCACAGAGCTGAAAAAAGTTGGTTTCGACATTTGCAACTGAACAGACAAGATTTTACTTTGCTTTTATCGGCGTAAAACTTTGTTATTTGTAATAATATTATTTATAAATAAAGCAGCATTAATAGCTCGATATGTATTTCGACCCACTTGTGGTAGTCTTCAGTCGAATTATCTAATCCTTCTAAAAAAGTTGTCTGTATCTTGGCAAAATTTATATCCTGTCAGTTAACAAAAAGATTATTATTGTTATTTTCTATTTTACCGTGTTGAGTAAACGGCGTTTGTATGTTTTGTTGTGTCAGATTATTGGAAAAAACTGGCGCCTAAAGACACCACCTCTACCTACGCCAAAAAAAAAACTTTGACCGTGACTACAAGATATAAAAAAATTCAAATGAGTAAAAAAAATGGTTCGACTCCTTTTCTTTTTTTTTATGGCGTTGTCAGCCTTTTTAGGCGCCAGTTTTTGCCAATATCATTAAAACGCGTGCTCGTAAATATTAAACCTCATTAGTTTTAATTAGTACAAAAAGGTCAGTTTAACTATCTGTGGATGCACTATCTATGGGTTTATGCTGTCTTTTAAAATGTTAATTTTGTTCAAAACTTTTTGTAAGCCTGCCTACTTGACAGGTCAAACCAAAATTTACAAAATTAAAATGTAGTTTCTTTGGCAGCCAACCTTGCAAAATGTCGTATTTATGTAATAGGTAGTCCAAGCAACAATAAATTAATCCATTTAAACTCAAGCATTTTCCTAAATAAATACAATAACCATGGGCAATACTATCAAGATACTTCATACCCAACACCATTTTAGACTGTTTTCCTCCTAATGTAAGTACAATTATTACCTACTTTTCTCTAATGGCGAGAATTTGCCGAAGTATTATCTAATAGCTTGCTTAAAGACGATTCTTTTGTACATGTCATATACTGGGAAGAAACTCAAAAGCCTATCTACATTTCACCGATGATATCGTCAATATTATTGTATTATCCTGCCAACATGCTATTGGGGATAGGTCCTCTTATCTCATTAGCATATTGAATGGAACACGTTAAACCCTTTGCTTGTGTCGCTTTCTCAGACGGTTTTCACTCAAACGATCACTGCTCATCTCACAGCATCTGAGTAAAATATCCTCTTAAGAGTAAAAACTGCATGAAAAATCTGTGTAGTGGTTCTGAGAGCTAAGTGCGAGTTTCCTATCGAATAACTTTACTACCGCGTGAATCGAAAACGCGCGCTGGAAACGCGGTAGTAAAATTATTCGATGGGCAACTCGCACTTAGTTAGCTCAAACAAACTAACGCGTTTTTGTTCGACAAGTATATTTCTATAGTCGATTCTGAAGGTTTTAGTGATGTCAAAACTTGAAATTTTTATAGTCTGTTATTTTTTTATGCGTGCCACTGCTGGGCAAATGCCTCCCCTTGCTGAAACCACACATCGCGGTTGTTATTAACACTAAAGAACTATTTTGGAATGAAGAAAATTTAGTTTTGGCAGCACTAAAACTAAAATTAACGCATTCAGAATCGGCTATATTATATTTATTATACCAAGTTACGTGATGTGAAATGGTCATTTGAAGTTGTGCAGGTGAAATTTTAATATAACGATGGCCTGCCCCTAATTTTACTTTGTCCGTTTGCTACGGATTGAGCGGGGGGGCATAAGAACACCGTACACTTGAATAACTTGTCATCTTCAGATTCCTGAAGCAATAGACCAGGGCGATCACGACGACCCAGAGGGCATGGATGCGGGGGGCGGGGGTGGGCGGCAATCCAGGCTGTTCACCCGCCTGCTGGGCAGGCTTAGAGGAGACCAGCATAAATACAACAACGTCGATACCAGCTACTCTTTTGCTTCCGTGTGAGTTGACCTTGAAATTTTGAACGCTTATAATAACTCAAAAACTACTAAATGGATTTTGATGCGGTTTTCATTGTTATTAAGACTATTTATTGAGGAATGTTTTGGTGTATAAAACATCGCGCTGTGATTAAAGAGAGCTTAACAGTAGTCCTCCAAGTAAACATGACTAAAAATGAAGTACAACTGAAAACTCAAATCAACGCTTACAACTTGAATACCCCTTACTAGATTTCAATACGGTTTTCATTGTTATACCGGGTGTAAAAGCAAATGCAAGAATCCTTTAAGGGTGTGTTAGTATGATCGGTACAGATATTATTTTAAATACTGGGATCTCTAAATAAAGCACCAGTACCTCCTAATAAGACAATTTTCTTTACTCAAAATACACTAATCGCGTGGACACCCTCACTGGTCGCTGGCCACTCGGATGAGGGGTGCGGGTTGCGGGGTGCAATTAGGTGCGTGGGAAGGCCGGTGAGCTGCGTAGACATAGCTTAGAAAAATGATGGAATTTTTGGTAAAAATTCAAGGCATATATTTTTCCTCGTAATGACATCAGAATCGTGTATACTTTCATACCCTAAAGGGATTCTTGACTTTGCATTTACATCCTGTATAGGCGATTTTTAGGTCAGTTTTTATTTTAAAAAAAACATGACGGAGAGAGAAATAGATTGAATTTTGCAGCCACTGAACAAATTAAGTATCATGCAGTTTTTCCTTGATATATAAACATTTTTTGGGAAAGGTTTTGGTGTTAAGAATATTGAGCTGTTGTTAAAGGGAGCTTAGAATTTACCCTCCATTGATTTAAATCGGAGTAAATGGCTGAAAGCAGAGTCAACACAGGTGGACCCGAGTGCGGAGTTAGGTACTAGTGGGTTCTAAAACGGATGTCCGATCGCTTACAGTAGTCACACTATCCTTTAATATCATCGTCTTTACTTATTAGTATAACGCAATTCTGCCTTGAAATAAAAGTTAGCGACACTAATGGAAGCAGGAGCAGTGCAAAACTACAGCCTTCGCCAAAAGTATTAGAATGGTATTTTTCAAATTAACTGTAGACTGGCCCGTAGCCAGGATTCGCATTTGGGGGGGGGGGGGGGGGGATAAGACCAAGAAATTCTTGTAGAACATGAAAAACGTGCGTGTTCAACCATTTCTTATAAGCGGTTGACGTAGGTATTACAGTAGAACCTATGTGAAAACGTATAATGTAGATAATAGTTTTTGACTTTTTGGTGTCCAAAGGTTTAGGGGAGTTGTATAGGAAATCCATATCGCCCCCCCGCCTGTCTGTAGAACTGGCAAATATTTTAAAACTTACAAATCTTCTAGGAAACTTGTAACGGCGCGCCGCGGCGGCAGTACACTATTCCGAGAGCTCCTCCATGAAAGGATAAACCTTTATGATTAAAACGAAATGCAATAGAGCCCATCTTCTTTACTTATATACGTGGGACGCACTATAAGTTTCCGGAATGAATATGAAAAAATACTATTAAAGGTACAAAATTAATTTATTGTTTTTCAAAATAATCTCCCTTGGCGTCTATGCACTTTTTCATTCGACCAAACCAGTTTTGAAAACTTTTGTGCCACTCCCCTGTGGTGACCTCTGAAACGTGTTTTTCATACTCCTCGACAGCCTCTTCTGGTGATGAAAATCGTTGACCGCGTAATTGGTTCTTAATTTTTGGGAACAGAAAAAAGTCACAAGGTGCCAGGTCGGGACTGTATGCAGGATGACTCATGAGTTCTACATTTTTCGTCTTCAAAAAGTCGTTTGTCTGTCTGGCCGTGTGAGAACTAGCATTGTCGTGGTGCAGGATGATACGGCGTTTACGGTTATTTTTACGGAGTTCGTCAATAACTTCCGGCAAACAAATGGTCGTGTACCAGTCACTATTCACGGTACGACGATTCTCTAAAGCAACAGTAGCCACGAGTCCAGTTTTATTAAAAAAAGAAGCAATCATCCGCTTAGATGCACTTTTCACGCGCGCCACTTTGGTTGGTTTCGGCTCATCTTGAAAGACCCATACGCTCGATTGCTGCTTTGTTTTGGGATCGTAGCAATAAATCCATGTTTCGTCACCTGTTACTATGTCCCACACCAAATTTGACGCACCTTCGTTGAATCTGGTAAGCATGGCACTGCACCAAGTGACGCGGTCCGTTTTTTGAGCCTCGGTCAAGTTGTGTGGGATCCACCGCGAGCACAGCTTTCTCACACCCAAATGTTTCTGTAGGATTGATTGTATTTGACTCATGCCTATTTCTAAGGATGCGCGAATTTCATGGTAGGTCACATGCCTGTCTGTTTCAATCATACGGCGCACAGCATCGATGTTTTTGTTGGTCACAGCGGTGGACGGCCGACCATCGCGAGATTCGTCACTGAGATTGATACGACCACGCTTGAATTCTGCAAACCAGCTATAAACAGTCGTCTTGCATGGTGCTTCATTGCCAAAAGCTGTTTCAAGCCGAGCGATGCTCTGTTGAGCTGTCAAATTACACTTAAAATCGTAGAAAATCATACTACGAAAATTTTCCCGAGTTAAATCCATGTTGATGCAGACATACAATTTTTTAAATGGCGCCACAAGGTAAAAACAAAAGACAGTCAGATGAAACAAACTGCATTCTACAGCCAAAGAGTTCTATTTTCAAATGTTGCAATAAATTTTTAAATATTGTTTATGTAAGTGGCCAGTTCCGGAAACTTTTAGTGTTACCTATGTAGCTTGGTGTCCTGCCTGATTGCCGCTATTACAAGTTTCCTAGAAGACTTGTAAGTTTTCGGATATTACTACACACCTGCAACACCTATAGCGCTAACAAACGGTCGCTAGAGCCTCGTTCACGCGCCATACTTGTTGCTGGTGCATAGGCGTAACTAGGAAGGGGCTAGAGGGGCAAGCTCCCCCCAGAATACCTTCTGGCCCCCTCAAAAATACGGGTGCCATTATTATAAATGTTGCTTTATAAAATTTTAAGGCGTCATTTATTTAGTTATTGATTTGTATGTGATCTTGTTGTTTGGTAGAGGTATATGATAGAGATAAAATTATGATCACATAGTAGAGAACAGATAGGTACCTACTTGATGGCTTCAAAAGTTGGAGCCCCCCCCAGCTACAAATCCTAGTTACGCCAATGTGCAGGTGAGGTTGACATACGCAAGCTAGGTTCAACAGTTTGATTATCGACCTTATAATAAAGCCGTTAAAGTGCAACATTCCACAGTCTCAGCGTCACCACTGGCTGCACTACGGCCAGACTGACGATTGACGACGAATCCATGGTAGGGGAAGAAGCGACCACGAGTGCAGCGGAGGATGAACCGTCTCACACTAATATCGACCTTAGGTGAGTGGATTTTAGGCTCATTTCTCCATTACTTTTGGTTATAAACAATAATACCGCATCATATCTATCAGTGAGAAATGATTATGTTTAATGTGATTGGCTAACTTATTAACAATCATAGGCGTATGTAGGTAGAGGCCCGCGGGCACGGCCCTCCTTAACATACATTTGCTCCCCCCCCCCCCCTCCACCCTCAGAAATACAGGTGTCATTGATGTAAAATAATGCTTTATCCAGTTTAAGGCGTTATTTGGTTTGTTTATTGATTTGTATGTGATTCTTATCACGATAAAAATGTAGAACAGGTATTTGTTGATGGCTTCATATTTTTCTCTGAGTTGGGGCCAGCCCCCCCCCCTGCTACAAATCCTAGTTACGTTAATGTTCACAATAGCAGAAAATCGTGGCATAATGCTAGCTAATGCCCAAATAGTAATATAATAGAAAAATAAAAACTCAACAAATAAACGTTCAGATTCCATGGCCACTGCTCAGCTTCTTTCAGTCGCAGCGTGGTGATACATACTCGACCATTCCTCAGAAAAGCCTTTGTGACATAAAAAATCTTTGTCCGTCCCTCTGTCAACTGTGCTACGGACGTTGATGGCCCAACCTTTAAACTTACCATGAGTTTTGCTTAGTCTGCGTAGAATATTTATATGAGAAATTATGCAGCATTCTAGTGGCTTATACTACGGGAATCAGCATTTCTCATACAAAATATTTTACGCAGACGGTAACGTGTATAGTAAGCAAAACTCATTCATGGTAGGCCTACTTGGACTCTTTTTTGCTGGAATGAAATTTGCAACGATTTAAATACGTAGGAAACATTATAGAAGTGGGCCCCTTTCTTTATTTTGCAAACTTTTCGTGACTGCCTCTATGGTCTAGTGGTTCGAACGTCTCGATCAGCGGAGGTCGCAGGTTCAAATCTTGTAGAGGCACTTCGTGTTCGGTTTGCTATTGGTCCATATTTCTGCCCGAAGTTTTGCGTTAGTTCAAACGCAATAATCGTCAGTAAAACGTGGGCTTACGCGTGTGGAATTGCGTTTTAAAATCCATATTCGGAAACGATTCTGTTACCCCCTCGGGGATTTATGTCGTGTATTTGAACCAACATTGGCGGAACTTGTAAATCTCGGTAAATTCTGTTCAGCTCTGGAATTAACTTCCTAAAACTCTCAAAGATCTTCCTCCTGTATCCTCTTTTAAATACAGGGGGTAAATGCAAAGTCAAGAATCCCTTTAGGGTGTGAAAGTATACAAGATTCTGATGTCATTACGAGAAAAAAAAACCTTGAATTTTCACCAACAATTCCATAATTTTTCTAAGCTATGGCTACGCAGCTCACCGGCCTCCCCACCAGGGATGTAAAAAAAACAGTTATTTTTAAAAATATCAAAACATTCTGTTTATAGCAAAATTAAAAAAAAACATGTTTAAAACAAATATTTACTGATGTTTTTTTTGCGCCTGTTTTAAACACGTTTAATATTTTAAACGTGTTCGTTTAAAACATGTTTAAAACATTTTTTGGGCATCGTATTGGTATATTATGTATATGTAAAATTTATTAAAATGCGTTTTTTAAATGTTATCATATCTAAACATTTATTGAGTGAAAAATAATAAGTGCTTTCCCAATAAACACGAAACGTAGAAATGCTTAAAATACAAGTACACACCGACACCGCCCGTTCTCGTCTTCATGTTTGGGGAAAAGGAATTTTAATCGCACCGATTAATAGAAAAAGGGTGCGTTCAAAAAAAAAGTAATAACGACGACACATTCGATATAAGGAAAAAATAATAATTAATATGCTATAAAACAGTGTTTTATATATGAGAGGGTGTTTTTTTCTCGGTGTTTTAAACACTGTTTAAAACACTTGTTTTAAACATTTTTTTTTTTTTTTTTTTTTTTTTTTTTTTTTTATTGCTGAGTCATAGGTAGGTAGGTAAATCTTAAGCTTATAATGTGCCGTATGCTCTGCCGTTAGGCGTACAATTCTTTATCATAAAATGATTTTATATATTTACAAAATACACAAATTGATCACTTATAAAATATTAATAACTAAATACTATTACATTACTGATTTAATGTCAGAATAAATTTTAAATTCAATCGCTTGTCAGTTAGGTCAATTACCTTAAATTTAAATTACACTATAAATTACATGTCAACTATTTCATTTCATTACATACGAGTACCTATTATTCATTATCATTTTCTAAAAATTCGGTCAACGAGTAGTAGGATTTTCTGGTCAGAAAATTTTGTAATTTAAATTTATACAATACAATGTTATCTATTTCTCTGATGGAGTTTGGAAGCTTATTATAAATTTTGTTACAAATACCAAAAACACTCTGATTAAAAAATTCTGTCTTGCGAGAGGCGGCCTTTACCTTATTGCGGTGTCTTCTACCAGTGTAAGAATCAAATAGGTGGATGTTAGATTTAACAAAAATTGCTACTTCCAGTACGTAAATGGAAGGAAATGTTAATAATTTGTGCTCTTGAAAATAAGGCTTACAAGTGTCCCTGGGCTTTGAGCAAAAAATTGCTCGTATGCATTTTTTTTGTGCTTTGAAAACACGGAGTCTATCTTTGGAATTACCCCAAAAAATAACACCATACCTAAGGGTGGACACCACGTATGCATGGTATGCTGTCAGCACTGTATTTATGTTTGCTACTTTGCGAAGCATATATAGGGCATATGCAAAAGAATTTATCTTTTTGCAGACGTGATCAATTTGCTTAGTCCAACTTAAATTACTGTCAATATAAATTCCTAAAAATTTTGTAATGTCAGTTTCTCCGATTGAAATGTTATTATATTTAATTTTAAGATCTAATTCTAGTCTATTTTGTTTTTGTTTGAAGTTCATAATTTTTGTTTTATCGAGATTTATTAAAAGATTATTTGAATTCAGCCAATTTATTATGTTTGTCAAAGAGTTATTAATATCTGCCTCAAAAGTATTTACATTTTGACCTGTATATATTGCAGTACTGTCGTCCGCGAACAACACCATAGGAACATTTACAGCTTTCGGGAGATCATTAATGTATACTAGGAACAGTAAAGGTCCTAGCACACTGCCCTGCGGTACACCTATGTTTATTTTTGTTACTTGGGATGCATAGACCTTTTCGATCTTAGTTTTGGAACATATTGACGTAATATGGGTTATTTGCCTTCGGTCACTTAGGTACGATTGAAAAAGTTGAAGAACATTGCCCCGGATTCCGTACTTTTCAAGTTTGTTAAACAAGATAGAGTGATTAACAAAGTCGAAGGCCTTAGTAAGGTCCATATATAGTGCAACCACCGGTATCTTTTTATCAATATTTGTTGTGATACGTTGCAAAAAGTCAAAAATCGCCATATTAATAGTTTTATTTTTGCGGAAACCTAATTGTTCTTTTGCAAGTATTTGATGGTGTTCCAAATATTGATTGAGCCCATCGTACATAACTTTCTCAAATATTTTAGAGAAGATGGTGATAAGGGCAATAGGTCTGTAAAAACTGATGTCCTCTTTGTCATCCTTTTTAAAAAGCGGTTTTATAATAGATGTTTTTAAATTCTTTGGGAACACACCATGTTCTATGCATAAATTTACAATGTGGTTTATGACTGGAGAGATAATACGTGCAACGTGCTTAATAATTTTTGTACATATCTCATCAATGCCTGTGCTGTTTGTATTTTTCAGATTCATAATAATTTTAAGAATGTCATGTGCATTAGTTGGATTGAAGAACATTGAATGAGGTAAATTATATGTCAAAGTATTATTGTTAATTGGATTATTATTATTATTAAATGTCATATTTTTATTACTAAAAAATGAATTAAATGTCTCCGCAATTTGATTGGGATCTTTAATTATTGATCCGTTTACTTTTATCTGGGAGATATTGTCTTTGGGAACATTTAGCTTATTATTGTTTATTACATTCCACGTTGCCTTAGCTTTGTTCGTTGAGTTAAGGATTTGATAATTATTTTGGGCTTTTTGCGTGAGTTTAATAATTTTTTTAAGCCTTTGGTTATAAAGTTTAAATTTCAATTTATTCTCTTGACTTGGTACCAGCCTGTATTTCCAGAGAAGTTGTCTTTTAAGTTTACAGCAGTTTTTTATTCCCTTACTTATCCATCTGGGCTTTCTTTGAACACTTACTCTGACCTTTTTTTGTGGAAAGCACAAATCATAAAATAGTTTAAAAAGGTCATGAAACTCGTTGAAAGCCTTATTTGGGTCTTCACTATCAAAAACCTCACTGAAACATAGGTTTTCTAGACATTCTGTAAATTTGGAAACATTTTCAGTGGTATAGTCACGTTTCATGACAAACCAGTGATTAATAGAAACGCTTGTTTTTACTGGGCACTTTAGTAACTGTCCCGAATGGTCTGAGACCGCTAATTCTACTACTTCTGCTTTAGCACCACGTATATTGTGGAAGAAGTTGTCGAGGCATGTACCACTACGTAACCGTGTTGGTTCATTTAAAGATATCTTTAAGTTGTAGCCTTGTAATAGCTGCTGAAATACCTTGGTTCGCTCTATTTTCTTATCAAGCAAATCTATATTAAAATCACCACATATAATGATTTTTTTATTATTGCTATGGGCATATTTATTCAAAAAATTGTATAAATTGTCAAAAAATAATTTTAGAGTTTCATTTGTGTATTTAGCTTTTCTGTATATGCATACTACAATAATTTTGTGTTCTAATAGTTCTATAGCTGAACACTCGATTACATTTTTCAGGTTAAATTTGGAGATGTCTGATAACTCTTTATACCTATGACCTTTCCTTACTAGTATACAGGAGCCACCGCATCTTTTGTCTCTTGCAGAGCAAGATGCTAGCAGAAAATTTGGAATGGATAATGTGTTTTCGTCACCAAAAATCATGTTATGTTCTGTTATACCAATGACGTCAATTCGCTTTCCATCATTAGCCAACTCTTCTAAGTTAACGGCCAAGAGGTCTGATTTTGAGATTAAGCCATTTATATTTTGATGAAACACATTGATATGTTTATACACGAAAAAAATCAGTGTTTTCACATGGTTGACGAGTCTTGCTTTGTGGTTTAGGGTTAACATCAAGGGCGAGGTTATTGGTCTTTGGTGTGGTGTTTTGTGATTTTAAAGGAGAATCTGATATTTTAATATCCTCAACAACTGAAGTAGTCAACTTAAGAGTCACATCCTGGGAACATAATTTTGAATTAATATCAGAGCATTTATTTAGCTTTTTAAAGTAATATGGAATTGTTCCCTTTTTTATCTTGTAATTATTTTGTTTGTCAAGAATTGTCTTATCTGTGGATCTTAACCGATCCCGAATGCTTTTGGAAGACAAAAAATCGCTTTGGTACTGACAGAAATCAATCAAAATATTTAGCTTTTGGCAAATTTTTGGTAAATGATCTTTTTTGTTAACAGCTGTTTCCCCATTGACAAAAGTACAATTCTCATAATTATTGAGCAATATCATATACATTTTGTTCAATATGCTTTCATTTAAATATTGATTTTGATTTACAGCAATTACATAGATGTGTTTGAGGTTTCGTAGCTTATGTAGTGCGATTGACATTTTACAATATAATTTATTGGGATTTGTGTCATGGCAACCTAAACCTAAAATTACTATGTCCTTGTTTGTAGCAGTCCTTTCCAAATGGTCGAAATCTTCTGAAAATTCTGTAATTGATGCACCTGTTCTTATCATTGCAGAAGGTGTGTATTTATCATTCCAGTTTCCTTTTCTGGAGTCCAACAACTGAGTTGATAATCCAGACAGATTTTCGTTACCTAATATAAACAACATGCTCTTTTTTTCAGCCTTTATATCATTCATTGGGAGAGTAGAGCATGAATCTTTCTGTGATTTAGCATTAATGTTATCATCAGTCGGATGAATTATTTCTGTCACCGATTGAACAGTATTTTTTTCTTGTATAATGTTGTCATTAATGTTTGAAGTTACCGGATTTGGTCTGGTTGGCGTAGGGCACAATGATAATTTTCTGTTTAAAGCTGTGAATGTGTTTTTACTTATACGTGGAGTCGATGTGCAGCTTGAATTTTTCGATAAAGTTATGTCATCTATTCCAACAGTTTTGTAAAGTTGTAATTTCTTTTTGTATTCCATCACTTGTCTTGAGGTTGTTATTTTCTAAATTAAGTGTAGCAATTTCTTCATGTGCAGTATCTAGCTCCATATGTAGTTGGGCAATTTTTTCTTTTAATTCGTCATACTGATGAAAATTTTCATTCGCTGTATTGGGTAAACTTTTTGTGCTTGTATTTGTTGATTCAAAATTCCAAGAATCTAAACTATGGGTGTCATGCAATTCATTTAAACTCCTAGAACGATGGAGAGAATGTATTTTTCTCTTGTTGCAGTTTCGTCGTGTAATGTTGTCGACTTCGTTTTCAGAGTCACCCATTGTAGTTATTGTTAAAGTATCCCAACGCAAATATTAATAAAGTTGCAGTGTTAGGTCGCGCTAATAATAAGTTGAATCGGTTACTGGTTTCTGAACGCAAGGTCAACTATTTTTATATTCTGGCAACATAATTTACAGTTGTCAAAAATTGTGTTGTCACTTATCAGCTGTTAGTCCAATCAGCTGTTTAAAACAGATATTCGTCATAGCTTGTTCTGACGAATAGAAATGTTTGTGTACTATCTATTGTTCAAAATACACGAAAAAACGGTTAACGGCTCACTCTTACCATGTAATTTCTTGATAAGAAGTCTTCAAAACACAGTTTTGGATCCGTTTTGAACCTTCGATGTTGTGAGGTTATGTGATGTGGTAATTGTTCCTGCAATTTTCTTCACTTTACTGTGATTATTACACTATAAACTAATTAAAAAGGTAAGAGGTTTATCTGAGACTTGTTTACTCGCTGATGTTTGTTTTAAACAATGCGTACCCTGCTCCCCACACACCTAATTGCACCCCGCCACCCGCACCTCTCATTCGCGTGGCCAGCGACCAGTGAGGGTGTCCACGCGATTAGTGCATTTTGTGTAAAGAAAATCGTCTTATTATGAGGTACTGGTACTTTATTTGGAGATCGCAGTATTTAAAAAAATATCTTTACCGATCATACTAACACACCCATAAAGGATTCTTGCCTTTCTTTACTGACTAGCTACTTGTTTGTTTGTGCACCACCTATTCATCAATCTCCTTTTAAACCAGATTCTACCCAAAGGTTGCTTGGAAGAGATCGCTATAAGGGATAAGGCCGCCTGATTGAACCTGCGTAATTTGGCTATTGTAATTTATATTATTTTTGTTTCCCTTTGTGTTGTGCAATTAAAGTTGTATTGTATGTATTTGTATGTAGTATATTTACATAAATGTAGGTTTAAAATAACTGAATATAGGTATGTGTACATGCACAGAAGCAAATTTTTTTTATAATGAGATTGTTTCTATAATAATCCATCCATCAGCCTGTTTCGTCCACTGCTGGGCATAGGCCTTTCCAAGATTTCGCCATGTTTGGCGGTCCTTCTGGAAGAAATGCCCATACTCACACACGCTGGGCAGGCGGGTTGGTGAGCGCGGTGCGGAAACCCTTGGACCAGTGACACCGCTGCCCGTCACTTATATGTATAAGGCCCGGCAATTTGGCAATTTTCTATAAGGGACTTTTATTTATGCAGCCAAACTCATACTGGAGGCTTGGTAAGTGATCAGATAGGTAGCACGAATCGATAAAGTCAGTTTGGCTATTATGGTTGTAGTAGTGATGTGTGCAGATAAGCGCGTTTGTGTGTGTGTGTGTGCGTGACGCATTTTGAAGCGCTCCCGAGGTTACGCACACCACAAAAAAGTGCTTGTGCACCATAGACAACCTCCAATAGATACCGTAGGTATGTTAGACATTTTGTTCTGCATGTAAAGATAAAGATAACATAATAGTAATAATATAGTCCCATAGTAATTGACTCGGGGCTGGGCTTGCGTTTGCAAGGAACACAAAAAGAATTTTACGAATTTCACAAATAGGGTCATCGAAACTTGTTACTGAGCACTTTCTGAGTCCTCAGTAAGAATTTGACTGGATAAATTAAAGTCACCTTATATATTTTCCCACGGTTGATTGAATAAAAAAATTCTTATAGGAAGTCCGCCCCTGCCTCTGTCTGTTCTTTGTATATTTTTAAGTGTCTTCTTTTTTTCTGCAATAAAGTTCATTCATTCATTCTGGCATGACGTATAATTAGTCTTTTTCTTATCTTCAAGGTACGGCGGCCAGTATCTAACACCGGAGCAGTTGCCGGAGTTCTGCAACCAGCTGCACCATCTGGTGGAGGTTATACGCAACATTCAGTCTTACGCGACGGTCACTGGAGAGTATCCTAGGTGAGGATCCTGTGTACAACCATAGACATCATCCATGGTACAACTACGAGAGATGCAACATGGCATAAATACTGGTATAAAGTGATGTTACGGACGGGTACAGAACCCTAAAACCTGGTACAAAAAGGTTGACAAGCGACTCTTAGCGCCATTTGGTTCTTATGACAGTAATTTTCCCCAGGGCATTTACTATAGCCTATGCCCAAGTGAAAAGTCGAACCATTACTTCCAACAGTGCAAGAGTTTTTAAAATAAGTTCTGTAGTTATTAATGTCTATGTCCCTAGGGAACTGCCCGTCCCCAGGGCACTAACTATAGCCTATATCCAAGTGAAAAGTCGAACCATTACAACAGTGAAAGAGTTTTTAAAATGAGTTATGTAGTTATCAACGACTATGTCCCTAGGGAACTGCCCGTCCCCAGGGTACTAGTATGAGCCTATGCCTAAGTGAAAAGTCGAACCATTACAATAGTGAAAGAGTTTTTAAAATGAGTTATGTAGTTATCAATGACTATGTCCCTAGGGAACTGCCTGTCCCCAGGGTACTAACTATAGCCTATGTCCAAGTAAAAAGTCGAACCATTACAACAGTGAAAGAGTTTTTAAAATGAGCTCTGTAGTTATTAATGTCTATGTCCCTAGAGAACTGCCCGTCCCCAGGGCACTAACTATAGCCCAGGGTTTCTTAAACTTTTTGTAGTCACGGACCACTTTCGAAATTTAAACAATTCTACGGACCCCTGCCCAAAAAAATTTTGGTAAAAAAAATCTTAAATAAAAATTTTACCTATATAAAAATATTTTTATTTGAATTTTAATTACACTTATTACTACGAGCACAGATCTTATAGCTACGAGTAAGTTAATGAGAAGGGTGCTGTTGTTTGGCCTCAATTAGAACGTTAAACTGTGGGACTGTCTTCGACAAGGCAAGTCGCATGTCATCTGCGACGTTCAATCGATTGCGACTTTTTGTCTTTATTGACACCAGAACCCAGAACCCTGTCTCGCAAAGATACGTAGTTGCAAATGGTATCAGAACGGACATAGCTCGCTTGACAAGAAGAGGGTAACCTTGACTTAAGGAACCCCAAAAGTCCCCAAGATCTTTTGCATGAAATTCAGCTTTCAAAACTTCTTTAGATCTCATGTCAATTAAATCATCTTTAATAAGATCTTCGTCGCTGAGACTGTCAATATCGATTAAAAATGGGCTCCGCACCCATGTTTCTTTCTCAAACGACTCTGAACTGAAATAACATTCAAAAGACGTCTGCAATGTTTCCAGATGTTTAGACACCTCTTTCTGTACCGTTTTTGATGTCGTATGGCCGTCACTTTGTGTTATCAACTCTTCCAACATCGGAAAATTTGCAAAATTACCTGATTCCACTCTTCTTTTCCAAAGTGGCAGTTTACCTAAAAAACCTTTCAGCCGTTCAGACGCATCCACGATGGTGACTGCAGGACCCTGAAGAGACAGGTTAATCTCGTTCAAATGAGTAAATATGTCTGCCAAGTACGCTAGCCCTTCCACAAAATCTTCTCTCTCAAGATATTCATACAATTACACAATTACTTGTCCCCTTGACAGCCAACGAACTTCTGTGTAGTAAAGAAGTACTTCATGTTCTGACGCCATTTCTTGACAAAGTCTTTTAAACAGGCGGTGGTTTAAGGCTCTCGCTCTGATGAAGTTAATTATTTTGATACATATAGACATAACTTCCTTCAAAAAAGTAGGCATAGTTCGTGAAGCCAAGGCATGTCGATGCAAGACGCAATGAGTGATTATAACATGAGGGCACTCTTTCTTGATCAAAGCCGCAAAACCAGACGTATTACCAAGCATTGCGGGAGCTTCATCGGTGCATATGCTACCAAGTTTGGTTTTCCAGTCTACATTTTGTTCGATGAAAAATCTGTTTATGATTTCAAAGACATCTGAAGCTTTCGTAGTTTCTAAAAGTGAATCGCAAAAAAGAAACTCCTCTTTGATACTACGCGTATCATGTTTTACATAACGGACAAACACCAAGAGCTGGCTGCATTGTGATACATCGGTGCTTTCATCCAATTGCATACTGAACGAAAACGGTGAAGCATTCAATTCGTCAATAACCTGCTTTAAAACATTTGACGACATTTCAACAATTCTAGAATGAATAATATCGTTTGATAAGGGAACAGTCTCAACCTTCTTTCTTTCATTCTTACCACACACAAGTTCCACAATATCTAGTGCGCAGGGCTTCACTAATGTTTCCGCGATAGTGTGTGGCTTCTTTTGCTGAGCAATACGGTAAGCAACCTTGTACGATGCCTCAAGACATGGTTTTTGTGTCGGAGTGAATCCTAATTTAGGTAAAGTGCCGGCTTTTTCAAACCGAGCCCTCTTAGTACGAAAATCGTCAATGCTGTCAGATACATTCCCAGGGTGGACAGTTTTAAGATGTTCTGACAACTTTGCTGGCTTCATACTTCCATTAGCAAGGACTTTTCCGCATAAAAAGCACTGCGGTTTTTGAGTTCCATCACGTTCAGTCACGAAAGTAAACCCAAAGTTGACATAAAACTCGTCATACTTTCGTTTCTTTGACATTTTCTTGAAAAAGCTGAAACAATGTAATATAATATACAGTTACACAATTGAATAAGTAAATTTTTTATATAAAAAAAATCCTTATTAATTCACTTGTTACGTACCTTTTCTTTTCACTAATTAATTTAAAACAATGCAAGTGGTAGCTACAAAGTGTTGTGCGGCGCGCGGCGTGTCAATAAACTCGTTACTCGTCTGCTTGTATCACGATCGTGCGCGAGACTGAGCGAAACGCGAGCGGAGCGAGACGCGAGCGGAGCGAGCAGGACGCGAGACTGAGCGAGCGAGCAAGTGGCGCGGGCGGCGACAACTTACGCGCAGACTGGGCTCGGGCCCGCGCGCGCCTTACACCACACAATTTCCTTACAAAATATATATTTACAAACTGACCTACTGCGGACCCCTGATACACATGCTACGGACCCCTAAGGGGTCCGTGGACCCCACTTTAAGAAACCCTGCTATAGCCTATATTCAAGTGAAAAGTCGAACCATTACAACAGTGAAAGAGTTTTTAAAATGAGCTCTGTAGTTATTAATGTCTATGTCCCTAGGGAACTGCCCGTCCCCAGGGTACTAACTATAGCCTATATCCAAGTGAAAAGTCGAACCATTACAACAGTGAAAGAGTTTTTAAAATAAGCTCTGTAGTTATTAATGTCTATGTCCCTAGGGAACTGCCCGTCCCCAGGGTACTAACTATAGCCTATATCCAAGTGAAAAGTCGAACCATTACAACAGTGAAAGAGTTTTTAAAATAAGCTCTGTAGTTATTAATGTCTATGTCCCTAGGGAACTGCCCGTCCCCAGGGTACTAACTATAGCCTATATCCAAGTGAAAAGTCGAACCATTACAACAGTGAAAGAGTTTTTAAAAAGAGTTCTGTAGTTATCAATGACTAGGGAACCGCCTATCCCCAGAAAATAAACTATAGCCTGCATCCAATACAACAGTTACATGTCTAGCGCATAACTGAGTCTGTTCCTGAGGCATCGGAGCGGTACGGGAGGGGTGTCTTTACGGAACGTCAAACGACGCGTAACTTCAGTCGGGCGTCAGCCTTGCCTCACCTGTCACCCCTCCCGTGCCGCTCCCATACCTAAGGAACAGCCTCAGTTATGCGCTAGACCTGTAGAAGTATTTTCGAACACCTAATATTACCCGCTTGAATTTAATTAATGGATATACTCCTCGGAAACAAACTATAGCCTATGTCTAAAAGAGTATTATCATTATAATAGTGGAAGAATTTTCAAAATCGGTTTACTGACTGTTCCAGAGATTACCCGCGCATATAATGAATGGCGAAGTCCCTAGGGAAATGACAATCCCCAGAGAACAGTAGCTCCGGAGATTACACCCTACATACAAACTAACAATATTAGAGAGGCCTAGAGAGGCAAATGTAAGCCTTAAAAGGGCTAAAGGCTTACACTATGTATAATTAACAGCATTCCTCCACATATTTAATTGTGGTGGCAGAATAACAGCGTTCCATATACCTTCGGTATAGGAACAAATGCTGAGCCATCATTCTTTTTAACAGTGCCATAACTTAACAAATAAGCAAGGGTGTAGCCAGGATTGTATATGGGAGTGGGAGGGGGGGTAAGAAAAAAAACTCCTGGATTATTTATTATGTGGAATGAAAATAAACTGATTGAGTATTGATCGTTTTTTTTAACATATGTTTAGGTATTATCGGCCCTTATAAGAAGCGGCGCAAGCTATGAAGTTCGTCAAAATTACAGTTTACGAGCGAACGACCGCTTCTAAGGGAAGGGGGGGGGGGCAGCTGCCCTTCCCTGCCCGTACCTCGCTACGCCCTTGCAAATAAGTAGATTTAGAACTGCTATAATGTAAAAGTATTCTGATCTGTTAAGGCCCTTATAGCCTCCAATGTCCTTGAGATATTTTAAACAAAGTCAAAATGAATGTTAAAACCTTGCATTTGATTTTGTAATCGACTGCTCCGAAACTTGCCGTTTACGGCAACGTTGACGCCACGCGCTCTCTAAATATCTAGTTTTTATTTATTAACTCTGCTGTAAATCAACATTTTTAAATTTCCTGCAATGAGTTTTATAAGCTATACTTTTTTTGTATTTCAGTGCAAGAAACATACAAATAACATTAGCGGTTTCCAAGAAATAGCCAATTTTATTCCAAAAACAGCTTGACTTTGGGAAATATTTTCAAGGTGTTTCTTATAGGCGAGAATAATTTCCTGCTATAAGATTGTTTCTTATACTTTAAATAATGACATTTTTCTAATAATTTATAAGCAAGCTGTTTAAGAGAAATAACTTCATCAATGGGAGTAATTTTCGGATGACGCGGGAACACGCGCATTAAATAAATGTCAATTTTTACTCGGCAGTGAACTAGAACGTCGGCTCGAGCGCGAGGCGCAGGACGTGGCCGCGCTGGCAGCGGAGGCGCGCAACGCACGTGACGTGGTGGCGCGCGTGCGGCTGCAGCGGCGTGCGGTGCGCGCGCAGCGGAAACAGCTCACCCAGCAGCTTGCCAAGCTGAAGGAGACTGGTGGGTTTCACAGTCCCTACATTGTACAGGTTGAAAATGAACCTCTGAGCTTTATTGAAATCTATGAATCAAAATCACAAATAGAACACAAAACCGTAAATAAAGTTGTTTTTTAGGTTCAAAATTTCGAATGAATGGTCAACCTACGAGACACGACATGTGACTTATAATAGACCGTACATATTCCCGGCGGTAAATAATGCACATAGGCTTTAATAGGAAGCTACAATATTCTTGAGTGCTATAGGATATTGTTTGTTCTCTGAGGATGGTCATTTCCCTAGGGACTTGGCCATTAATTATATTCGCGCGGGTAATATAAATTTTCAGATGTGGTGAGATTTTACATAACAATTCAAACGTATGCATAAACAAGTAAAATAATTAAGAAACAAAAAACAATTTAGAATAAATATAAATTTCAATCCACAGAAATTCTTTCACGCCCTACGCTCTAAACATAGGCGTAACGTAAGCGTACGTAGCTAGGTAGGGGCCAAGGGCCTTCATAGGCCTTCCCAAAGTACCGCCTGCCCCCCCCCCCACACACAAAAATACAGGTTTCATTTATGTAAAAAGATGCTTTAACCAATTTAAGGCCTTATTTGTTTTCTTTTCTGGTTTGTATGTTACCTATCTCTTTGTATGGATGGTTAGGTAATCGAGAAGAGAGGGTGGTGCAATTGTTTTAAGCCAATGGTATTCAAATTGATTGTCATATGGCTATTCGGATAAGCAAATAAGCCCGTTTGACAGTTGAAATTGTACATTTTTGGCTGTCAAATGAATACGATTGTCTTATTTTGTTGTTGACAACCAAAAACGTACGATTTCATTTGCCAAACGGGCTTATTTGCTTATCCGAATAGCCATTTGACAATCGAACGAATTTCAATACAATTGGCTTACACAATTGTACCTCAGATAGGTACTTACTTGTTGATGACTTAATAAGTTAGAGCCAGGGGCCAGTGACGCCAATGTCTCTAAATCAGTTGTTTGTTACAGAGATGCGAGAGCTAGAGAGCACGGTGCGTCTCTCTGACAGGAAACTGTTCAAGAGCTGGGAAGCCCTGAAGGACTCCACCGACCCTGAGGTCTTCGAGCCACTATTGGAGGAGATTAGAGTATGCGTCCGTTACTAGCTAAACCCGATTTAAAGATAACTACTTATGCCAAGTGGTTCAGGGTGGGCATAAAAGAAATAGCCACGAAGGTTATCTTATGTCTTTCACTAACTTCTAACCCAACCTATCGGCTCTTTACTGCGCTGAAGGATTTCTGATAACCAGGAATCTGGCGCCCAACTAGTTTGTCCCAAAATTGGGTCTTCAAATGATTTATTTATCTTTCAAATTACAAATATAATCTATATACTTGTAGGTAATAAGTATTCACTGTAAATATAAAAGTACCCACATAATCTACAGATCAGCGAACAACTTTTCTTAGAAAGAAAAAAACCCGCCAAGTGCGAGTCGGACTCGCGCACGAAGCGTTCCGTACCATTATCTATAAAGGAGAGGTTCCGGGTTCGAATCCCGGTTGAGAGCTCCTCACATCCAGATTTACTTTTCTGATTTTCTGTCCCGCAATGATATAAATTTAATTTATTATCTATAAAAACGGCAAAATAATCATGTCTGTAAGTAGTATGGGAGTGTGCGGGTCCGACTCGCACTTGGCCGGTTTTAGTATTTGTTGTTATAGCGGCAACAAAAACACATCATCTGTGAAAATTTCAATTGTCTAACTATCACGGTTCATGACGGTTCATACGGAACCCTAAAAATGGTTCATAGTCATTACATAGTTTTTTACTCATTTTGAAAACCTACTGTGAAATTGTTTTTGAGTATGGGCATTTCTTCCAAGAGGACTGCCAAAAGTGGCTAAATCTTGGAAGGCTTATCCCAACAATGGCAGAAACAGGCTGATGGGTGGATGGATGGATTATAAACTAGAAAAGAACAATTATAGAAGCAAATTAAAACACAAGAATTTGAAAAAATTCCAAGCACCTAGTTTATGAGAAATTATTATGAACTTAAACCACGATATTAATTTTTATTAGCTCATAATACTAACGTAGTAGAATATTATTATTTCATAGGTAAGTATATATTTTTGTAACAGCTTATTAATTCTAATCTTAGAGTTTGATGTTATCTTTATTTTACCGTATTAATATTTATTTTAACATGTGGATAAAGACACCTATCTACTCATTATTACTTAAGGGTAACCAGATGGAAAAGGTTAGGAACCAATGATTTATTGATTGCAGAACAAACAGACTGCGTTAGAATGCCTGATCCGTTTAATCGCGTCGCGTCGCGCCACACTCGCGCGCACGCCCAAAGTACTGCATCCGCTTCCGCCGCCGCCGCTGCCCAGCGACAGACAAGGTACACATCCGAGAGCTAAGTGCGAGTTGCCTATCAAATAACTACTACCGCGTGAATCGGGACAGCAAAATGTAATTACATACCAAATCTGGGAGGCCGCGGCTCCAAATGATGACTGGCAATAAGAAACGGGGGCGATTTGAAATACGAGCGATAAGCGAGTGTTTTAAACGTTTAGAGAAAGTTATTGCCCCTACCCACGTGTATTATAATTCATAAATGATACGTAATTAAAGAAACAAACATACAATAATTACTCCAAATGAACTTTAGGCTGCCCGCCTGTTTGTTTGTTTCTTTTTCTTTGCACGAAAGTTGCCAACTTGACGGAAATAAGCTGATTTCAGTTTAATGCGTTCGTAGGCTGCTCTTTGATGCTATCGTCAATCGTCCGACGATCACACTGAACGCTTTCCGTCAAGTCTATCTATGGTATAAAAGAAGACTGGCAGAATTCTTTCAATAAACAAAAAAATAAAGCACTAGTGTTGAAAAAATTACTTACTTTGCTAACGGTTTCGATGCATACCTTGGACGAATGGTTAATTCATACATAAAATAGGTCTTTATTACGAGCACTAGCATTGAATAGTAGTTTATGAAACTGGTACATAAAAAGGTTTTAATACCTAGTTATGTATAGTTTCATATACTACTTTATATAAACTCATGCCTACTAACCTGTTTTCATAATCTTGGAAAATTTTTCGTTAGCCATTTTCGATTGTTCTTGTAAAAGTTTTGTTCTAAAAGTGTTCGTAATTTCCGTCGTTATTACCAGAATGTAAGGTGGAGTCAAATATCATCACCATCCCTGCTGTCAGTAATTTTAGGGCAAAATAATTCTTTTGTCCTATAAAACCACAGTAAGTAATAAATACATTTCCTTTAAAACTATGGCGCAACAATCAGTTCATCCATTGACAGACCGAGTCTAAGGCGCCGTAAGCCATTGACAATACCTGGCCGAAAATAAAGTTGACTGTAACCTCGTTACTGATTTGTATGTATTATGTATTGGAGGACGTTATATGATAACCTCATTGGTATTTGATATTAAACCTCAGACATAGCTGTTTGGGCTAAGTTCCCTTTGCCTTCCCAGTTAGTATCACATGTACTGTAATCTCAGAACAAGTTTTTTTATAGCAATTGGTTGTTCGGAGACCTATACTATAATTAAATTTTTTAGAGACGTTCATGAAAAATATTTTTAATTATGCCAGTCGTAATGAGGATTTTACGATATGAGGTTAGATAAAAGTCGTTTATATCACAATCCACTTCGCGCGATCTATCCGGGATCGCGGCACGTACGAAGAGAGGGGCACAATCTTTTACTCGCAAACACCGATGTATCGATCATACGCGATGATTATCTAGTCTACACAAATCACCGTTCCGCTACACATTTGTGCTGACAGGCATGCAGGAGATCCAGGTTATCAAGAAAAATGTGTAACGAAACAATATGTTGTGTGGTTTGTAGGACAAAACATGCGCTGGGGAGAGCCGTTATTTCATATGGACTAAATATAAGTCCGGAATAAAACCGCAAATTTATAAAAAGTCCTAAATCATTAAATAGGACTAATTCAACTATGAGCACACCCGCCGACAACGGACTATTTCGGATGTTTGCGACTTTTGGACTAGTGACTTAACGTTATGTTTAATTAGAGAAATGATTATGAATGGTTTTATGCAAGTAGAGCATGAGAAAAATATCTTTATATATCTGTGTATACGAAATATTTTTGACTACTTATCAAATTGTAACACTGTACTTATATTTATTGCTTAACTCTCTTAAAGTAATTTAGCGGACTTTTTTGGATCGGAGCGGCTTTTTACCGATAGCGAATCCCGCTCAATCAGCTTGAGTTTAGAATCCTATTTCCTATCCTACTAATATTATATAAAGTTTGTGAGTGTGTGTGTGTGTGTATGTTTGTTACTCTTTCACGCTGAAACGGCTGAACGAATTTGGATGAAATTTAGAATGGATATAGCTTATACCCTAACTTAACACATAGCCTACTTTTTATCCCGGAAAAATGCATGGTTCCTGTAGGATAGATCAATATCATTGAAAAATCAGGTGCCTAATTAGCGCGGTACTATTAGTTTGTGGTGAAATAAGACAAGGCTTTGTTATTTCATACATCAGGTATCTAATTAACGCGGTCTTTTAACGTTTGTGGGGAAATAAGACAAGGCTACGTGTTCTCATTCATCACACTTCACACTAATATTATAAATTCGAAAGTTTGTGTGTGTGTATGTTTGTTACTCTTTCACGCTGAAACTGCTGGACGGATTTAGATGAAAATAACAATGGATATAGCTTATACCCCAACTTAACACATAGGTTACTTTTCATCCCGGAAAAAAGCATGTCGTTAAACCGAATAACACGCGGGCGGAGCCGCGGGCAAAAGCTAGTTCGCCTATAAAGTCCATCGGAACGAGTCCGAGTCCTATTTAAAAGTCTCGACTTCGGACTTTTTTTCAGTCCATGTGACAGATCTGCTCGAGAGTAATAAAGTTAAGTTATTTGATAGGCAACTCACACTTAGCTCTCTACTAAAGATACATTGCGACAACGCTCTTTCGGCGCGTAGATTGGTCGTGGCCAAAATCGGAACTAACACCGCTTGTTACCCTTGTTTCACAGCTGTGCGCTCCCCTTTTAGTGTCATACACGCGCCTAAAGAGCCTTGTCGCACTTTATATTGCGCTTAAATCTTCGCCAGTGTTCGTATTCTCGAAAATAGCCGAATCATAATTTTAAGAGCCCTAATTTGGCAACTAATACTAAAAGAGAAAATAGAAGTCAGTACATAATGTCAGAACATCTGCAAAAAGTTGAAACCGGAAACAATTCGAACCAACCATAATTTGTAACGGGCCCTTTTGTATATTTTTTCTGAAAATATAGGCTAAATCATGAATATAGATACTTTCAACTGGTATTACTTATAACGAAATTATTTTTTGAAAATCAGTTTGGAGAAATGGGAATGTGACGTAATAGTCATACCGTTTAGGTTCAATATAGAGTTCCTTGAAGTAAAGAAAGAATGAAAAAAAAGATTTAGGGGATAAAACCTGAAGATGGGATTACTGAAAATAAAAAAAACAGACGTCGGTTTTGACATTACTTTTTTTTTCTTGTGGGCAATGGCCTATTTCCTGTAATGCTTAAATGGCATGACTATTACCTCATCAAAGCTATTTATTCAGTTCCTGAATATTTTCATGTATATCTTTTGTATTTCAAGGAGAACAAAATATATGTTTTTATATTTTTTTTTATTTTTTTTTTTTTTAAAATATATTTATTTCTTTAACAAAAGTGGTACATAGTTATATATTGGTGGTTGTGACCTTTTATTAAGTGAAGAACACCTGTATTAAAAGAACACGCTCTTCCATATCCATAAAGTAATCGTACCAAATAAACTTACACTAAAATATTTATCTTAAATATAGTATGGATTAGTTTGGTTAAATTAATAATAATATTAGTAATAGTTTTTAAAGTGTAGTGTGTGCGAGTGTGTGAGTGTATGAGGGTGTGTGAGAGGGTGTGTAAGGGGGTGTGTGCGTTAAGGTGCATGTGTGTAAATGTGGTGTTAAAATTGTAATTAAATTATATACATTAAGTTAAGTTAGCCCTACGAAGTTGAGTTTTGGGATCGATTAGTATAATCACTAACCAAAGTAATTAATTAACCGTTGTATTTTATTATATTATTATATTATTTTACTATCTTAAATAGATCTTCGGTTTCATCGTAATTTAACGTTTTGAGCCACTTAGTTATGCGTTTTTTGGATTCATAATTTGTTAACCTGTCGATATCCAGTGTTTTATTGATTAGATTGTATAAATAAGTTGCTTGCGTTTTATATTGTCGATGTGCAAATGTAGTCATAACACTTTTAGTCACTGCGACAGCGTGTTTTCTACGTTTTAACAAACAGGACGGGTAAGGGGTTACGGTTTTTACATTTTTATGTGTTTTTAGAATCGCAAACAGGATATAAAGCTTGCGTACTGTCAACAGACCACAATCCAGGTACAGTTTGTGAGTGGGATATAATCGTGGTTTAAAATATGCTATCTTTAGAAGGGCTCTCTGAGATCGTTCCACTTCTAGGAATTTTACTTTAGTAGCACCCCCCCAAATGGGAATACAATAGATAAGTATAGACTGCGCTAGTGCTATATATATTGAATTAAGTAAGGGTTTAGATGCCACATAACGCAGTTTTATAAAGATCCAGATTAATTTTCGAATCCTACTGGTGATTGCCTCCAGATGTGAGTGCCAAGATAAATGTTGATCCATATGAATGCCAAGATATTTAATTGACGAGGTTTTATCAATAGTAGGACAACAACAGTTGTCATCTAATACGTCACAACTGTACTCATGGACGTTTATTTTGAATTGGGGTGGTGGCTGGGTAGATTTATTTATAGTGTAGCATATATACTTTGTTTTTAAGGCGTTTAAGGTAAGGAGGTTGTACTTTAGCCAAAGGTCTACCTGTGTAAGTCCCTTTTCAGTGTCTTTAAGGATAGACTGCCATGTTTTGCCTGTAAAGACAATAGCAGTATCGTCAGCGTATGAAAATACTTTGGCATTTTCTAATTGCATATTAAGCAAGTCGTTAATATAGATTAAAAAGAGAGTGGGTCCAAGTACAATGAATATGAAGTTAAAAAAGTCTATTCCTTTAAAAAAAAATCGACAATTAGGTGCTGTTATGGTATTCGGGACCATTCGAATTGAGGGCGTCGTCACTTGGTTGTCTGTCTTGTCTCTAGACGACCGGACGTGCCCCATCTGTCATGGATTGGTTAGAAAGCGTTCATGTCTATGGTTCGGATATACGACCTAAAGTGCGCGGCAGATAAGTCTGCGCGTGGACAAAATCATAAATCGCAGACCGCCAAGTTGTTGTTATGTCTGGTGTACCGAGTGAGTGTGCAGAATGTCTATCATTTTTATTTGTTTTCAGTGGTCAAGTTTGGTAATCATCATGCCAAAGGTCAAGTAGTAAAACCTTAGTAACGCCGCTAGTCGCACGCAAACTTCTGTGGCGCGCACTCTATGCCGAAAAATTACGACGATTCATACGCGCCATATTTAAATCAGTGGTGCCCAACTACTGGTAGCTTATGGGTGCCTGGTAGCCCGCGGCCCGTTTTATAGGCGCTTGTGAACAAAATCGGACAAAAAATTCAAGCACACAGGTAAATTGACTGAATTGGGTAAAGCTGAAATAAGGTAAACAAACAGTGCTTCTATTTTCTTATTGTCTCTCGGTAATTATCGCATTTCCGAATAAAAACGAACGCTAATTTCCGTGTTCATCAATTATTAAATTTATCGAGTATAATAATTTGAATTCGGAACCAAGTTCTTTATTGTTGTTTTCTTTTGATTTCCGTGTGAACTATATAGAGCTCTGAAACGATTTTCCTTTTAAGAGAATGGCATACCCTAGGAAAAATGTTATTACCCGTCCAACACAAAAAGGCCAATGTCAAATACTTTATTAGCTTGTGATAGAGACGATTATTGGTCATCTAATATACCTATTTATCTAGGACGCTTAATACTAATAATTACGCGCGAAACAGCAGATCGGAGGGTTTTTAGTTAATACTGAAATATTTTGTAGGGAAAAAATACTGGATTTAAGTAGAAAACCTTTATACTTCTATTAGCTATTTTATGAAGAAAAAAATCAGGTTGATCTCTTAAGGGGAAGTGGACGTTCAAAAACCAAATTTTAAACGAATTTTTCAGAACACCTGACATAAATACAGAACTGAAAAAAATAGACAGGATTTTTGAAGATATGAAAAATATTTTGACTAGCTCGAAAACACGATTTCAAACTTTCAATTAATGGAAAAAAAATTCTAAAAGTACCTCTAAAAATTGTATTTATCGCGTTTTGTGTCTGTGATATAGATCGTATCATCATGAAACTTAATACAAATATTTTTTTATATGATAATCCATCTTGTGACTACGAACTTTTTTCAGTTTTGTATAATTCCTCTAATTTATTCCATTTCAAGCAGATTGTCGCTTACGTCGAATCTGATAAAGCTCTTGAACTATTTCTACGTTGCTCACTCTCGCTAGATTCTGGATAAGTTCATTCTGCACTAACAGTCACAGGCCATTCCGGGGGAGGAAGCCGTGCTGAATGGACCTGTGCTGCTTTGACCTAGCTCGATTGCCATTGTCTGACGACGTGAAAACAAATATTTTTACATTCGCAGTATACCTACAGATTTTTCGTAAACAGTGGGTACAAATTTTACAGAAAATACTCGTACAGTAAGGTTACAATGGGAAATAAAAATGCAAAAAATATGCTCGATCTAAAAAGTTGCTTTATCGTCGATATTGTCAGCATATGAAAGAAGTATTGAGGTAAGATTTAATATTTACAATTATATTGATGCAGTTGGTATATATATTTATATGAAATTTATTACTATAATAATCATTTCAGAACACGAGATGAAGTTCGAGCAGAGCAGGGCACTACTGACGCCAATCCGTAAGTAGTTAGGTGCACGCACGTTACCGTACGGCCAAGTTTTCTCGGCCAAGATTTGTTCTATGATATTTTTCACTTCGAGATTACTGACAATGAAATATATTTCTTACTTTTAGGGTTCCGTTCCCAAAAGATAAAACGGAGCCCTATTAATTTCACTCTGCCATCTGTTCATCTGTCTGTCTGTCTGTTCGTAGACAGAATTAATTACAAATCTGAAATTTGGATCGATAACACTTTTTGCTAATTTTGTAAAATAAAATCTTGACGTCCCATACATAGTAATTGACTCGGGGCTGAGCTTGCGTTTGTAAAGAACACGAAAAGAATAATTTATGAATTTCACAAAATAAGGTAATTGAACCTTGTTACTGAGCACTTACCGAGACTTCAGTAAGAGTTTGGTTGCATAAATTAAATTAATATATATGTATATATACAAATACTTATATAAATGGTATGGAACCCTTAGAGCGTGTGTCTTACTTGCAATTAACTAAATTTTATGTTTTGTGTCACCGGAATAAGTTATAAATTGACAACAACTAGTGTTTATTTTCTCGAAAGGAAGCCTCACATTAATCTTTTATTTCAGAATGGCCGATATAGAAAATGTATGTCCAAATAATATGGAATCATCATCTGGAGAACCTCCTTCCAAGTAAGCACAATAACAAAATAAAAGGCCTGCCGCACCTCTGGTAAAAAATATAATTTACGCAAAAAATTTGTCACACGTGCCATCAATAGCCCATGGATTATAGAATGAAGCCATAGCGCTGCAGCAATTGGCAGTCCAAGAAAACTTGAAAATTAAACCATGCGGGCTTTTTATTGATGATAAACTTTGCTTCATTGGAGCAACACCAGACGGTCTAGTAGGAGATAACATGATCGTCGAAGTCAAATGTCCGATGGCGGCCTCAAAAATGAATGTTGACGACGCAATAAAGGAAAATAAAATACCATTTTGGCGACATAATCATCCTACACAGATAAATATGAAACATGACTGGTACTACCAAGTGCAAGGCCAGTTGCATGAAACTAAAAGGGATAAGTGTATTTTTGCCGTTTGGGGAGGTGAAAATCAGCCACTTAAAGTTGAGCATATCCAAAGAGATGATGACTTTTGGGAAAAGAATATGATTAAAAAGTTGGAATTCTTCTACTTTGAGTGCATTTTACCGGAATTAGTGGATCCCAGACATCCGAGAGGTATGCCTATTAGAAATCCAAAACAAGTAATTGGTACTGGTAAAGAGATTTTGGCAAAATCTTCTGTACTCTCGCCAAGATCTTCGACGCGTCTAGAACCAATTTTTGAAAACATCGAAAATCTGTCCGCATGTATAAATGATGCCGCAAACTCACCAGGATCTTCGCCAAGTCTGGAAATAATTCAAGAATTTGTTGAAAACCTTCCCACATGCTCCAATTACTTGCCAAGGCAATTAGATTTCTCAGAATTTTAATTTTTTATTGATTTAATCTGTTAGCTAGGAACCTTTTAAACTGTAAAAAAATAAAAAAATAGATTATATACATACAATAAGTATTTTTTCATACCGGGTTTCATAGTTGTTTTCACCTTTTTCCATTCTCGATAAATAATTTACTTGATAATTTCTTTTCGACAATTTATTTTTTATTTTTTTGCATATTCAATTAGTTATATTTTATCGAGTAATACTCTGAATGATAGTTAAGACCAAACCTTTTCACCCACAAATACTTGGCCCTTTCTTCATTCATGTTTTTCGTTGAATAATATTTTATCGAGTAATAGTTACTCAAATACTTGGCCCTTTTTTCATACATTTTTTTCTTTGAATAAAGTACTTACTAATAAAATAAAATATATAAGTAACGATATCCATTACTTATCCATCATAAAACATCGTCACGACACGAATCCTCGAGGGAGTGTCAGAGTTGAAATGCAAGTAACAGTCCACACTTGGTACACCCACTTTTTACCGACAAATATTACGTTCAGAATAAGAAATGTAGATCTGTCCAATACGTTGTGATCTTACTTTATTATTCACTAGCTTTTGCTCGCGGTTTCGCTCGTGTGGAAGTGTCTTTCAATCAATCTAGGTATTTTTAAAACTATTATCGTCAGTTTTCAGCTTGGCGGTTACTTTATCATCACCCCGATAGCCATAATGTTGACTAGGCCCCCTACCATAACAAAAATAAAATAATTCAGTGTACAGACACGACTCTAGATAGAATTAGCTGGCGAAATATTCGAAGCGTGGGCGCGTGACAAGCCACGCCTCTGCGGGGAGGGAGGAAGCAGATTTTGGCGCGAATTTCCAACGACCACTTCACCTTAAACGCGTTCTTGAAACGAACGTTTGAAAACCAAAAAAAAGAGGGTGGAAAACGTTTTTTTTTTGACAAAAGTGTAAATCTTAAATAATATAAGTAGGTAGATCACCTAGATAAAAGATCAATAAATCATGTATATTTTTTCCAATATTAAGATAGTCCTACTTTAGTCAGAAGAACCCTCGAAAATCTGGCTTTTTTCATATTCTAGTAGCGACAGCTATCTTGCTCGTCTCGTTTTTCGCTTGAAGATGGTATCATATTAATTACAACCTTATTTCTAAAGAAATAAAATCTAGTTTAGTTAAGCAAAAATTGGACAGTGCACAGTCTTGTTATTATATATTTCACAATATCTTTGGTCTGATCCTGCGTCAACTGTATCTGTGGTAGGCATAGAGAAAATAACCAAAAGAGATGAAATGACGCTTGGTTTGTTCGAAATAAATTCCGCCAATTTTCTTCCAGACATAACGCTTTATGATTGGCTAAGCCACACCACGCGGTGATGCTTCAAATTTCCAGTGATGGGTTGTCAAGTGTAAATTTTATCGATATTGGTAAATTTGTTTGATCACCACTCAAGTGCGCATGAACAAAAGTCAAGTGACTATTAAGACTGCCAACTACCTTTGCTTTGACAACGATGAAGATGGTTTTGGGCAATCCTGTTCTTCAGTTTGTGTTTGTACATTTAGTTTTGTCACAGTTGTAACCCACTGAAAAATACATATTTGGTACTAAAATTCACAAAAGACAAGTTATTAATAAAATGTTCTATAATATTAACTGCACCCTTAGACCATTTAACACGGGACTTGGCAAAGCGTGACTCTTAGTACTGAAATTATTCTGCCGTTTTTCACGGGAGGGGAGGTAAACACGCACAGCACACATTTACTCATTCATGCACACTCCTGCGAAAAATTGATATGTCACACTCAACACAAACACAAAACGCGCACACAAGCAAACTTACATGAACAAATCGTTCATGTACTTCGAAAGAGGGGGATAAGTGCGCTTGCCTAGTCCCGTGTTATATGGTCTAAGACTGAACCCCACCGACTCACCGGCGCGGCGCAGTTTTCTTATATTCCTGCAAGAATTCTATTTTGTAGGATTTTGAAAGTTAGTGTATTTTACCACACGGACACGGCTAATACGGATTTTATGAAACTTAATAAGTAGATAAATACCTACACCGTGGAATAACAGAAATAAACATAATTTCTTTAAAAAAAAACAGTACAACCACGAGGTCTGCTGAATTTATATTTAAAAACAAAACGCATTAATATCGATGTGAGTTATTATGCCACATATAGACAAAAGCTTCAAATTTATACCTAATACCCTTTACTGTGGCGGAAGTTAAAAATAATTATGTATGTACAGTGGAGCCCACATCAAGCTAAACACTTTTAGAATAAGCTGACCTCTCATTATATAGCCTTCCCGTACAATGAAAGGTCAGCTTATACCTAATGTGTATAGCTTGATGTGGGCTCCACTGTACCATATACATACTTATAATCTATGTCGATGAATTACATACCATCTAGGCACAACACTATGAAAGTGGGGACTAGGATGGCATTAGAGAAAAACAGTAAGTGGGAGTGAAATGCATACATACAATACTTTTACTTTGTCCAGTATAACTTGATCTGTTATGAAACTGAAATAACTAAATTAATTTCATTGATAATTTCATTTACCGATGGAAAGTAATTCCATCTGTACTGTATTTAGAGCTTCTGCTATTTTTCCCACACCACTTCATGGAGCAGTAGCTCATTTTAATTACATTGAATGACAGCGATTGTAAAATTTTGGCAGTTTGCATAAACGCACGCACCACAGACATTCAATACAGAAAGGAGTTACGCACAGGTCTAGTTTCTGGTCGGTACTGTTTAGTGCGCTCATACTCTGATATGAAGTATATGCGAATAAACGGACTCGTTTCGGAATCGGATAGACCGGAATTTCATCTCTATTGGTTTTTTTCCTGTGTGATGGTAGGTTACCAAGGAATTACTGCCAAGTTTCTCCCAATAAATAAAAAATCTGTGCGTTAAAAATGATTTTGCCAACAGTTTTGTTTGATGCATAAAAAATGGGTCGTTCCGAGCACTTTTATTGAAAATAAATTTATTTTTAATTTGTATATCCGTCCGATGGTTAAAAATTTATTTATATCATAGTTTTTTTTATTGTTCCAAGAATCAAACCACGGTCCTAAAAAGCGTCACCTAGAAGCGGCGTCTCGGCGTAACGGTCGCCGCCGCGGGCGCGAGGCGCGCTCCGTACCGCTCTCCGGCGCACCCAGCAACGATCCTAGCAATAATAATGTACGTTACCTACTTGATTTATAATAAAAAGAGTCACTTAGAAGTGATATTTTGACTTACCGCTCTCCGGTGTACTCAGTAACGATCCTAGCGATAATAATGTACGTTACCTACTTGATTTATAATAAAAACCGGCCAAGTGCGAGTCGGACTCACGCACGAAGGGTTTCGTACCATTATCTATAAAAACGGCAAAAAAATCATGTCTGATGTATGGGACTGCGCGGGTCCGACTCGCACTTGGCCGGTTTTAGTATTTGCTGTTATAGCAGCAACAGAAACACATCATCTGTAAAAATTTCAACTGTTTATCTAACACGGTTCATGAGATACAACCTGGTGACAGACGGACGGACGAACGGACAGCGGAGTCTTAGTAATAGGGTACCGTTAGTTACCCTTTGGGTACGGAACCCTAAAAAGCGTCACTTAGAAGCACAGAATTGTCTGTGATTAGAAGTGACGTCTTGTAGACGGACGGACGAACGGACAGCGGAGTCTTAGTAATAGGATCCCGTTAGTTACCCTTTGGGTACGGAACCCTAAAAAGCGTCACTTAGAAGCACAGAATTCTTATTCTTATTCTTTATTGTACACAAAAAAAGGAGATTACAAATATTTGATACAATAATTTGAGTACAGCGGCGAGCTTATCTCTCAAAGAGATTTTTTATAGCAAACCGAATGAGTATAGGAGTGCTTTAAAAAATAAATAGGTAACCATATGTGTACGTACTACATACTAAAATACTTACATAGGTGTATAAAATATATATAAATATATAAATATATCTAACATACATACTAATATAACTAACTCTAATATAAACTGACTATATATAAACATGACATAACGATACATGATAATTGATAATACAGCAATAAATAATTAAACATATTTAGGATAGCTTAAGGATTTGCTGAATAGCATTCCTTTAGTTTCTTTTTAAAAGAGGAGATAGTGCGACAATCTCGGATTGTGTACGGAAGAGAATTCCACAGCCTGATGGCTCTAACAGTGAACGAATTTGCGAAAGCTCCGGTATTGTGAGAAGGCGTTTTAAGGAGTGTGACTGTGTGCGACCTGAGTGGTTTATTGATATCTCTGCTAAACAGGAAGTTGAAGCGCTCACGAAGATAATCCGGAGCTGTTGAACTCTTGAGGACATTGAAAAGGCAACACAACGTATGGAGATTTCTGCGCTTCCGAATAGGGAGCCATTTAAGTTCCGCGCGGTAGTATGAAACGTGGTCGTATTTGCGCAAGCCATACACGAATCTGATGCCCAGATTCTGCAACCTTTCTAATTTACCCAAGAGCTCTTCATTCGCGTCTATAAAACAAACGTCAGCGTAATCGATTAGGGGTAGAAGAAGAGACTGAGCGAGAGTGACTTTAGTTACGAAGGGGAGGAATTTCTGGAGGCGTTTGAGCGAATGGAAAGCAGCAAAGACACGTCGGCTAATCTCAGTAACGTGCGATGACCAAGATAAATTGCAGTCAAAGATAACCCCTAGATTTTTCACCGTTTTCATGTAGGCAATCGGGATGTTATTAAAAGAAATCTGTGGTACACTAAATGAACTAAGGGAATTGGTCATGTATCTAGTTCCAATGATAATGGCTTGAGATTTCTTTGGATTGACTAAAAGACCGTAAGATTTAGCCCAATCATGAATGTTATTTAGATCATGGTTCATAAAAGAAATGGCAGAGTTAATTTCAGCTATGTTAAAATGGCGGTAGATTTGCAAATCGTCTGCATAAAGATGGTAGCTAGAAGAGAGAACATCAGAAATGGAATTAATGAATACGGAGAAGAGAAGTGGAGAAAGGACGCCGCCTTGAGGTACACCTGCAGTTAGTTGGCACCACTCCGAGGTAACCTCGTCCGAGCGTATGCACTGTAGGCGATCCCTCAGATAAGTATCAAACCATTCAGTAACCAGAGGAGATACGTTAAGAGAGTCGAGAATACCAAGAAGGACATCGAAGTCTACGCAATTAAAGGCACTGCTAAAGTCTAAAAGTGTCAATATAGTAAGTTCCTTATTGTCCATTGCTAGCCGTATGTCATCAGTTACTTTTAAAAGAGCGGAGACAGTACTGTGACCAGCGCGAAAGCCAGATTGAAATTTATTAAGAAGTTTGTTATCAGATAGGTACAAGGATAATTGGTTGTGTACAAGGGTTTCAAGGACTTTAGAGAGAATCGGTAGGATGGATATGGGACGAAAATCTGAGAAGGAGGTAGGATTTGAGGATTTAGGAAGAGGAGTAACATGTGCCTTTTTCCATGCTACAGGAAATGCACTTGTGACTAGTGAGTAGTTAATGATATGAACCAAAATATGTAGCAATTCTTCTTGGATAAGATGTAACATATGATGACATATTTTGTCATCACCGATAGCTTTTGAAGAAATTGAAAGGATTGCTCTCTTAACGTCACTCTTGGATACTGTTTTGAAGCTAAAGGGAGTGCAAATGGGTTTAGGCTTAGAATTGTCTGTGATTAGAAGTGACGTCTTGACGTACCGCTCTCCGGCGTACTCAGCAACGATCATAGCGATAATAATGTGCGTTACTTACTTGATTTTAAAAAAAAGCGTCACTGAGAAGTACATAATTGTCTGTTCATGAGATACAACCTGGTGATAGACGGACGGACGAACGGACAGCGGAGTCTTAGTAATAGGGTCCCGTTAGTTACCCTTTGGGTGCGGAACCCTAAAAAGCGTCACTTAGAAGCACAGAATTGTCTGTGATTAGAAGTGACGTCTTGACGTACCGCTCTCCGGCGTACTCAGCAACGATCATAGCGATAATAATGTGCGTTACTTACTTGATTTAAAAAAAAAGCGTCACTGAGAAGTACATAATTGTCTGTTCATGAGATACAACCTGGTGATAGACGGACGGACGAACGGACAGCGGAGTCTTAGTAATAGGGTCCCGTTAGTTACCCTTTGGGTACGGAACCCTAAAAAGCGTCACTTAGAAGCACAGAATTGTCTGTGATTAGAAGTGACGTCTTGACGTACCGCTCTCCGGCGTACTCAGCAACGATCATAGCGATAATAATGTGCGTTACTTACTTGATTTTAAAAAAAAGCGTCACTGAGAAGTACATAATTGTCTGTTCATGAGATACAACCTGGTGATAGACGGACGGACGAACGGACAGCGGAGTCTTAGTAATAGGGTCCCGTTAGTTACCCTTTGGGTACGGAACCCTAAAAAGCGTCACTTAGAAGCACAGAATTGTCTGTGATTAGAAGTGACGTCTTGACGTACCGCTCTCCGGCGTACTCAGCAACGATCATAGCGATAATAATGTGCGTTACTTACTTGATTTAAAAAAAAAGCGTCACTGAGAAGTACATAATTGTCTGTTCATGAGATACAACCTGGTGATAGACGGACGGACGAACGGACAGCGGAGTCTTAGTAATAGGGTCCCGTTAGTTACCCTTTGGGTACGGAACCCTAAAAAGCGTCACTTAGAAGCACAGAATTGTCTGTGATTAGAAGTGACGTCTTGACGTACCGCTCTCCGGCGTACTCAGCAACGATCATAGCGATAATAATGTGCGTTACTTACTTGATTTTAAAAAAAAGCGTCACTGAGAAGTACATAATTGTCTGTTCATGAGATACAACCTGGTGATAGACGGACGGACGAACGGACAGCGGAGTCTTAGTAATAGGGTCCCGTTAGTTACCCTTTGGGTACGGAACCCTAAAAAGCGTCACTTAGAAGCACAGAATTGTCTGTGATTAGAAGTGACGTCTTGACATACCGCTCTCCGGTGTACTCAGCAACGATCATAGCGATAATAATGGTGTTTCTTGGTATTTCATCAATTGAACAGTAGAGGAAAACACCTGGTACGTAAACGTGCGGAGAGAGAGATAGTGACAGTCCTCACTGTAATTTGAAACACCTCTGACACATCCTCGGCTATATATGTCGTGTCAATATTCTTTATGTGCTGTGTCCTTCTAGGTCACCATCGGACCTTCAAGACATCGGGCGGGAAGTGCAGCCGCAGTAGCACTAACCACTTTGGAACTACGTGAACTGCCTTCAAGACCCAGCGTTCAAGACATACTCTTCTTTACCACCCGGTGACAGAGCCCAATTTGGCATAATAACATTGACAATGAAATACATTTTACTAGACCCAGCGTATAGGATATACTATTCCTTAAAAACCGGTGATAGAGCCTAATTTGGCCTGATAACATTGACAATGAAAAACATTTTACCCGGCTTCTCAAATCCTGTCGGACGGATCATTTTCTATGAGTTTCTTACAGTTTTAGTTACCATAATTTATTACGCGTTGACCTGTAGCATGAATATTGTTTACTATTTAATGAAGTTTGGTATAACGTTGTTTTATTATTTGGTGGTTGTCGCTCAAACGGCGATGTATTGCTTCCTTTTCTTCTACGCTGCCTTGTTTCCGGGCCAGTTGCCGGGTTTTGCTTTTAGGCCGTACGTTTTTCATTTTGTAAGGTTCTGATTTTGAGCAGTTACGCAAATAGGTTTTTTTATTGTAATCTGAAACAATTAACAAAGATAATATACTCAGTTTTATTCGCTTCTTGATTTTTATTTGTTGTTTTTCAGTATACAGGGTTAGTTTTTCAGGTTGCCATGGATGGCTAAATCCGAAGCTAAAGAAAAAAGCGAAAAATGCTCAAAAGAATCTCGGGCTGATTTTTGAATTAACCAAAACTGCATCATTCGATTTTTGAATAAATAATTTACATACGAGTACATTGACCTCTCATAAACAACAAAACACACAGTCTCTAAGAAAATTTCGTCAGAAATTGTCCGAACGTACGACGTGCATAGTAGCAAAAATCTAAGATGCAATGTCAGTTGTACGAAATCGTCATTTGATTTTGTCACCCCATAGCGGACTCTTTTTGAGCGAGATTGTGAGTCTTGTTGTTTATGAGAGGTCAATGTTTACATAGCGGAAAATAGAAATCGCTGATAAAAAAAAATATACTGTGTATTATTCAATTTGCCGTACTTATATAATAACTTTTTAATGTTTATTTAGACGGGTCTACCGCGATGTATTTTTATGACCGTTTGTTTGAGAAAAGGCACCCGACGTTTCGAGGCAGTTGCATGCCTCATGGTCCACGGGAAACTGGCGGCAAGTTCAACGAGGCGCAGTGATGAGTTGCGGTTGGCGACACAAAATGTTTTTTCTTCGTCTACCCGCACAAACATTGGTCTTTATAATTAATTTTTAAATTTTAATTAATTTTTAATTATACTTTGCACACCCAGTATATACGAGTATGTTGCAGGCATCTGGTTAAATTCAGTGAGTTAACTAAATGACTAGGCTTTTGGTTTAAATGGTGGTCATTATAAAATTACCACGAAGGTTACGTGGGTTACTTGTAACCTAAGCTACCGCCTCTCTTCTGCCTGATTAAACCAAATGCCTGTGACTATATGTCGGGGTAAATATACTGCTACGACTCTACTTATATGAGCAGTTCCAATTTTGGTTAATTGGGAATATTGTTCAGTATGATCATGTGGTTTGTGTGATTTCATATAAAGATACCAGTATATTTAAACATGCTTGCCAACTATGGTTGTTATTCACCAAAAACACATAAAAAATGAACTTCCAAAATAACCTTCAATAGGTATTGAACTACGAGTATTTACGAATTGTGACGTCTTTTCAAGTGCGAACGTATCTAAGGATGGGCGGATATGTATGTTTTCGACGGTTGGTACTCGGTTGGCAACTGATTTTACGATACAGAATCAGGGGGCTGGTCGGCCTACGTTAGAATGGTCTCTTAGAATGAAGACCACGTATTGCAAAGCGTAGTGTAGGCCGACCTCGTGCCCGCTGGACCGACGATGACCTGGAAGACGTTGCGGGTAGCGACGGAGGACCGCCAAGAATGACGAAACCGCAAACTGTATAAATTGAATCGAAATAGTAATTAAACCTTACTCTTGACCACTTATCGAGTCTCCAGTTTGAATTTGGCTATATAAACGAAAGCGTATCATATCTTCCCCCTTTTATTATGTCAATGGTACCTTGACGTCGTGTTACGGACTCCTTCGCAGCTGGCCACAAAACGACCATAACTTTAGATTTGACACGGACTTGGACTTGAGACTGGAAAATTAGCAAATGGACAGGCTTCTTTTCTAAATAAAATAATTATCTTTTATTGATTCAGACTTTCAATAAAGTGGTCCTTACAAGACGATATCAGCAAGTTTCTGGCAAGACAACAATCAGTCAAAGACCTTCCACCTTTTTCTGGGGACCCGGAGGAGTGGCCCATGTTTTACAGCCAATTCGTATCTACGACTAGATTATGCCAGTACAGTGACGACGAGAACATCGCTAGATTATCGAAGTGCCTCAAAGGACGTGCTCGAGACTCCGTATTCGCTCTTTTGGTAAGTGCGACAAACCTAAACAAAATCATAGAAACATTAAAATTGAGGTTCGGTCGACCTGATTACTTGATCGAGGTTATGTTGACAAAAATCCGTGACACTCGTAACATACGTCACGATGACATCAACCACCTAATAGACTTCGCAACCATAGTGCAAAACGTTGTAGCGACTATGACAATGACAAATGAGGTTGGACATCTTACAAATCCAACCTTAATTCGAGAGATAATCAGTAAACTACCATCAAATTTAAAATATCAATGGAGTTTTCACCTTGAAAATAGAGGGATCAAAATCGTAACACTAGACAGTTTATCTGATTGGTTGATGATGGTCGCACGAGCCGCCACACATGTCGCACCATTACCATCTACATACAATGAACGAAAACATAATTCCAAGTTCGAACGGAAGCCGATACTAGCCATGACCACGACTATACCTACGAAGAAAAGAGCATGCATCATATGTAATAGTCATCATGACTTGAAGGACTGCGCTGACTTCAAACGGCTTTCTATTGACGATCGTTGGAAGCTTATAACGACGAACAAGCTATGCTTCTCATGCCTTTCCTCGAAACATCAACTAAAAGGATGTAGAAGAAAGCAAAAATGTACAGAGTCACAATGTGATAGAATCCATCATCCCCTGCTACACGCCGCTCCGCTCCACGGTTCTGACCAGACAACGGGAGATCAGACATCGAGTGGCGTATGCATACCAGCTCCGGTTCATCACTGCGAAAATTCGACCGCGACGGTACTTCTTAAAGTTGCTCCCGTCGTGATTTCTGGACCTCGAGGAGACGTCGAGACACTAGCCCTGCTTGATGAAGGCGCTGCCTTATCTCTCGTTGATGAGTCTCTCCTGCAGCGCGCCGGTATCACCGGCCCGAGCACCACTCTGCAACTACGTGGCGCCACCGGCATGACGACAAACGAAACGAACTCGAAGATCGTGTCATTCTCCATTCGAGGACAAAATAACAATGTGGGTTTTAATTTAAAAAATGTTAGGTCTGTAAATAATTTATCTCTTCCTATGCATACTGTAAATATTTCTAAACTTGTAAATAATTTTCCTTATCTATCGGACTTTGTAAAAGACAATGACATGACGAGCTACAATCAACGACCATTGTTACTCATTGGGTCTGACAACATTGAGCTTATAGTGACCAGACGGGCTTTAATAGGACCTAGAGACGGACCTATAGTATCTGAAACTCAACTAGGTATCATTATTCATGGTAAACTTTCACCAATGACACCAAATGACGCTGATATCTTTCACATAAAATGTGTATGTGACGAGCTTAATGACATGGTAAAACAGTCATTTTCTACTGACGGTTTCGGTACTAAACCCTGTACCGACACTTCTCGTTCTCGTGAGGATATGAGAGCCTTAGCTATTATGGAGAAAACTACTAAACTGATAGGTGACAGGTATGAAACTGGACTTCTTTGGAAGGATAACGAACCTTCACTGCCTGACAGTTACGGTGTAGCACGTAAACGGCTTGAGGGTATCATCCGGAAAATGGACAAGATGCCTGAGTTCGCTGCCAGCTACAAAGAAAAGGTCAAGGAGAATTTGCAGAAGGGCTACATATCAAAGCTCAGAGACGGAGACAAGTCAACCAAGACCAACAAAACTTGGTACTTGCCACATTTTGCAGTGTTTAATCCTAATAAACCAAATAAATTGAGGCTAGTTCTAGACTGCGCAGCAAAATCCATGGGTAAGTCTTTAAATGATTTTTTGCTAAGCGGTCCGGACTTTTTGACGTCTCTTCCAGGGATTCTATTAGGGTTTCGTACCGGAAAAGTGGCTGTGATGGGAGACATCCAAGAGATGTTTCATCGTGTTCTTATCAGAGAAGAAGACAGACAGGCTCAACGACTTCTCTGGGATAAAGATGAGTACGTTATGAACGTCATGACATTTGGTGCTGTCTGTTCTCCGTCATCAGCACAGTACGTAAAAAATCTGAATGCACGTAGGTTTGAGTCAACAAATCCACAAGCAGTCACAGCTATTATTGATCATCATTATGTCGACGACTACATTCATTCGATAGATTCTCTCGATGAAGCTATCCAGGTTGTCAACGAGGTAGTAAGTATCCATGCACAAGGTGGTTTTAATATGAGAAACTTCATGTCAAACTCTAAAGAACTTTTAGCACACTTACCAGAAGACAAGCTCGCACCGGGTGGAGTAAAAATGCTATCCAACGTCAAAGATAAGCTGACAGAACGTGTACTTGGTGTTAATTGGGACCCTGAAGTTGACAGCTTCACTTTCTTGCTAAAGTTTCATACAGCTGACGATACAGTTGTAATTGGAGGTAAGAGACCGACTAAACGAGACGTCCTCAAGATAGTTATGTCAGTATTTGACCCCCTCGGCTTTCTGCTTTACGTAACAGTGAGGGCACGCATGCTACTACAAGATATTTGGAAGTCGAAAATTGGATGGGATGATGAGATCGAGACTTGTCATTTTGAAAGGTGGGAAACGTGGCTAAAGGAACTGAACCAGGTAAAAGACGTTAGAGTACCTCGCTGGCTGATGAATAATAACTGCGACAACAGTGTTCCAGCTCAGCTACATGTATTCTGTGACGCGAGTTCAAGAGCCTTTGCGAGTGTAGCATTCCTACGGCTTCGCATGACCAACGGTAAGTGGCATGTATCTATGGTTATGGCACGAGCGAGAGTAGCGCCACTTAAGGTATTGAGTATCCCACGACTTGAACTACAAGCTGCTGTATTGGGAGCACGCCTCGCCCATAAGCTAAAGAGACATATTGGCTTACCCATTGCTAAAACATTCTTTTGGTCAGACTCCAAGACTGTTTTGTGCTGGCTGAGATCTGACACCGAACGCTTCAAGCCTTTCGTAGCTCATCGTGTCAGTGAAGTTGCAGAACTGACCGATATCTGTGACTGGAGGTGGGTACCGACGAGCATGAATGTTGCGGATGATGCGACTCGTGACACTGTCATAGGCGATAACCAACGATGGCTTTTCGGTCCTGAATTTTTACGCCAACCAGAAGACTTCTGGCCTAAAGAGGAGTCTAATGACACCACGCTTGACCCGATGGACAAAGAGGTAAAGTGGGCCTTCATATTAATAGAGGACAATAAGGAAGCTCTACCAGACATCACCAGGTTTTCGAAGTACTGGCGCTTGATAAGAGCTACGGCATACACTCAAAGATTCGTTAACAACCTGAAAAATATAAATAACAAGATAAAAGGAGAGCTACTTGCGTCAGAAATAGTTAAATCTGAGTTACTCTGGATAAAATTAAGTCAAGGCATACACTTTTCTAAAGAAATTCGTTCCCTTAGTACATCAGGACAGGTGGAAAAGGACAGCATGATCTACAAATTGACACCTTTTGTTGATTCTGACGGGATACTGAGGGTAAAAGGTCGAATAGATGCGGCTGTAGATTCGACATATGACGTAAGAAATCCGATTATCCTTCACCCAAACGACAGGTTCGTTAAGCTACTCATAGACCAATATCATAAAGATGGAGCTCATACCGGACAAGAGAGGGTTCTGAATGATTTAAGACAGAAATTTTGGATACTAAGAGGTCGCAATGCCGTAAAATTAGCTTGGCACGACTGCCAAGTATGCAAAAACGCAACAGCCAAACCGCAGCCACCCATCATGGGTCAACTACCACCATCAAGGGTTACGACAGCCTATCGACCATTCGCTTACACAGGGCTTGATTATTTTGGCCCGATCACGGTTAGGGTTGGCCGCAGACATGAAAAAAGATACGTAGCTCTTTTCACTTGTCTGAGCGTAAGAGCCCTACACATGGAGATTGTGCATGACTTGTCAACAAGTTCGGCCATAATGGCAATAAGACGTTTTCTTGCTCGCTACACCACACCGGTAGAACTCTGGACTGACAACGCCACGACATTTAAAGGAGCCGAGAATGAGTTAAAGCGAGCCGTGGAACTCATAGATCAAAGCGAACTTAATAGGTATGCGAGTACGCAGCGTATGACGTGGAAGTACATACCTCCAAATTCGCCTCACATGGGAGGAGCATGGGAGCGCTTAGTACGTTCTGTCAAAACGTCACTCAAGTTTACACTTAAGGAGAAGCACCCTTCTGACCAGACATTAGCCACCTTGCTTGCAGAGACCGAATATTTCATAAACAATAGACCCCTGACCTATGTTCCCCTAGATCACAAAGATGATTTGCCCCTGACACCAAACAACTTTCTACTAGCATCTAAATCACTGACGAACATAAATCCTATTGGGTCATTTAGCGACGGAGATATGCTCCGACGAAACTGGAGAGAATCACAACGTTTAGCTGACCTTACGTGGAAGCGATGGCTAAAAGAATATTTACCAACGCTCACTAAACGAACTAAGTGGTTCGGCGCTGTCCAGCCCTTAAAAGTTGACGACATTGTCATAATCGTCGATGACCAGGCACCTCGTGGCCTTTGGCTTCGGGGCATAGTCACCAAAGTATATGAAGGACCTGACGGTGGAGTGCGCGTAGCTGACGTTAAGACAAGACTGGGACAATACCGACGGTCAGTGGCGAAGCTCTGTAAACTGGACGTCCGCTCTGAACCAGAGTATTGACTTGCAATACTGGGGGCCGGGATGTTACGGACTCCTTCGCAGCTGGCCACAAAACGACCATAACTTTAGATTTGACACGGACTTGGACTTGAGACTGGAAAATTAGCAAATGGACAGGCTTCTTTTCTAAATAAAATAATTATCTTTTATTGATTCAGACTTTCAATACGTCGTTTATAGAGAATTATAATTATTTCTTATCTTATCAGTTTATCAGTTTTTATCAGTAGGTAAGTAGATCGAGATAGTTCTATTCGCAGACGACACGTCACTTATTTTTAAAGTGAATCGACATAAAGATATTCTTGATGACGCGAATTCAACTCTCTCCCTGATTCTTGATTGGTTCACTGCAAATAATTTAGTTCAATTCAATTCAATGCCGTTTTATCTGGCTTCAGTTAATGTGTCTCCGCACATTAGTTCCGCCAATGTCGACTTATAAGCAAAAAAACGCACTGTGGGCAGAACTGCGACTTTTTTTTATATATTTTTTTATTTTATCACTATATTCAATGCGAGTACCTAAAACAAAGGACATCACAATACCTACATAAAATTGGACAGCACAAACAGTATACAATAACTACAACCATGTTAGTAAAGATAGATAGTTTGTTCTAATTATAAATAAAACAAACAACAAACAATAAATCACCACAAAACAATACATAAATAAATATTCAAAGTTTAATGTTATTTACCTTAATAAACTTACATAATGTATACACAAAGGGACTATTTACAAAGGTCAGCAAAAAGTTGAAATTGACGGGGCGAGGGATATCAGTAGGGAGGATATCGTACAACGAGAATTTCAGTTTTTGGCAATCAAAAAAAATGTGATCTACTGTACCCTCATCTAAACCACACTCACACAAGGAATGGTCCCTTACCCTGATTTTCGCCAAGAACACAGGAGAACAAACGTGTCCCAGTCGGAGACGACAAAGTATAGATGTCTGTAACTTATCAACATCGCGGTATTTAAAAAACCACGGCCGTTTTGGTATTACAGGTTGTATTCCAGCATAATGTTTAGCCTTGAACTTCTGGGATTCAATCCAAGCCTTGGACCAAGCTTCATCAAGGTTAGTTTTGGCCAAACGCAGAATATCATGATGATAAATATGGAAGTGCGAGGAAACACCCAATGTAACGGCACTCTTCGCGTAGGAATCAACTACTTCGTTACCAGGTATGCCACTATGTCCAGGAATCCAAGCTAAGACAATGTCAAGATTCTGTTCCTTACACCGAAAAAGTGCTTCCCTAATCTGAAGGATTATAGGAAAACGAGATTTGTTTTTAAAAGGATTTGCCAGTATGGAATGGAGACAACTTAAAGAGTCAGAAAATATTATTGTATTATTTAATTTATGAGAATTTGCGTAAGAAACAGCTTCCAAAATTGCAATAGCTTCACCAGTGAATACCGAGGCTTCAGGGGGACATTTGAAGCTCAGAATAATTTTGTATCTAGGTATCCAGACAGCGGCACCAACATTACCCACATCAGCTAACTTGGAAATAATTTAGTTCTAAATGCAAAAAAGACATTTCAATCAAAATTGTAAGTCATAATTAGCAAATTTTAATACGAAATGTTTGATTCCTCTAAAGGCTAATCTTAAGCCCTTTATAGTTAATTAATATGTAAACTGACTTTGCTGTAAAAGGTAACAATGTGACAATGTAAGACGGATTGACTAAGATCAATATATATATTTTTTTCTCTTGGACATAATTTCTATGGTTTTATATTTGCCTCTACTTGAGTAAGTATAAGAAAATTGTATAGATTAAGAATGTTACAAATGAAAAAATTCATGTTTGCTAAGTTTCTTGCCCTTCTTCTTAGCAATACTAATCGAATGGTGCGGATGGTTAGGCATTATGTATATATAATATTTTTATTCCTATATTTCTCTATTTTATGCAGGTGGATAATTACATTTTAGTAGCCTAACCTAAATATTTTTTGTATGTATTTCCCTTATTAGTATATACATATTATTTTTTCATTCTAAAGATATATATTGTAAAGATTAACTTTGAGTTGTAGAAAGTATACTCTATGTATCTATTTTACAAAATAAATAGTTTGATTTGATTTGATTGATTTTGATTTGTTCGAAAAATGAGAATTTTCTTTTGTGAGAATTTCCGTTTTCTCTTTGGCTATAACACTTTTTAAACTAACCCAAATCTTTGGAATAGTTACTATTTTATTTACTTCTGTATATTTTCACAAATGTAGAAGTGATACCTACTCTAACAGTTTGGGTTTGTCTTCTTGGTATGTTTTGTTGTCGCTATTACGATTCTGGTAGCTGCTTTTTGTAATTACGTTATACGAGTACATACAAGGTGCGGGCGCCGTAAGCGTGAAAATTTGCGTCATTTGACGCCAAACACGACATGTTAAATTGGGACGTCAAAACAATAAAAAAACGCATTTGCTTGGATACCAACGCTTGAAATTATTTTATTTGTGATGGAAACATTGCTAGAGTTTCTGTTCATAGAAAACTTTGAGAATGTTTGATGTTGCTTTGTGGGAAAGTTAATTTTGGTTTGCCAGTACAGATTATTGAGTACGGAATTGTGGACTAAAATCGAAGTTTGACCATTAAAATTTCATGGCGTAGAACATGGTTTGAACGCTACGAATAGGTCGTAGAACGCGGCTTGAACGCTACGAAGAGGTCGTAGAACGCGGCTTGGATGCTACGAAGAGATCGTAGAACTAGAACGCGGCTTGAACGCTACGAAGAGGTCGTAGAACGCGGCTTGAATGCTACGAAGAGGTCGTAGAACGCGGCTTGGATGCTACGAAGAGATCGTAGAACTAGAACGCGGCTTGAACGCTACGAAGAGGTCGTAGAACGCGCCTTTAATGCTGTATAATGAAATGACATCAATATACGGACAGAAACGGAGCTTTGTAATGAAAAAAATTCAACTGCTCACAGACTTTATTGTAACAAACCGTGCGAAGTTAAAAAAAAATACATTTTGGTCTCAAACTACGGACAGACGCGGAGAAAGCCAGTTCCAAACTACAGTATAAAATTTAGAGATCTTGTCTACATTTTGAAAACTCCGCGTTTTGAGGTTCCTAACTTATGGCTTGGGTGCGGGCGCTGGTGGTGCTTGGCTGGCAGCGGCAACTGGAGCTACGGGTGCTGGTGCCGCCGCTACCGGAGCGTTTGACTTGATCTCAGCGGATTTAGGTTGCTCTTTCGGGACCGGAACAGGGGCTGGAACCTAAAAAAAAAGTGTTCAATAAAGTCGTAAAATCCTTTTTTGGTTACTCACCATCATAAAGGTAACGTACTGTCAAAATAGTGAAAGATAAAGATTGTCTGTTAGTATAACCATAGTTTGTACATAGGTGGGCCTGGTTTAAATGTCAGTCAGTTGTCAGTGGTTCTAATAGGCTCTTAAAAATCCAAAGGCTCAGGCTCAATATTTCTCAGCTGCGTTACTTTCTTTTGAATCGTGATTGATTTATATAAATATCATCGGCTATTTGAATGTGAATAAAGCTTGGCTGTAGGTTTCAATATTTTCTTTCTATCACTGCGATCATTCTACACCGTAGCCGCTTTAGGCTGACTCGACAACGGTCGCTACTTATAAGCCGATTTGACAAAAGTCGCTATAGGCTAACTGGTCAAAACCTGCTATCTAACTGGTTGAAAGCTGCTATAGGCTGACTGATCAAAGGCCGCTTACGGATGACTGGGGCCTAAAATGAGGGACAAAAAGTGTGTCTTTTGAAAGAGTATTCAGTTGTCAAACTTGATTTGTTCGATACAAAAAATCATGTTTGACAATTAAAGACTCTTTCAAAAGACACTATTTTTGTCACTCGTTTTAGGCCCTCTGGTAAAATGCTGCTATAGGTTGACTGGTCAAACACCGCGATAGGCTAACGGGTCAAAAGCCGCTTTATGCTGACTTGTCAAATGCTGCTATATGCTGACTGGTCAAAGGCCACTGTAGGATAAGGTGGACTTACTTCAACTGGGGCAGCATTGACAGCCGCGTCGTGAACCTTGCCTTCAGCGGGCGCCGGCGCAGGTGGCGCGGCTGCCGCTCCTGGTTCCGCCGCTGCCGCCACTTCTTGGGGGACTGGCCAGGCGTTCGCTGCCTGGGGAAACAAGTACGTTAATGTGTCTGTATTATACCGGGTGTAATAGACAAGTATCTCTTAATGAAACCACATACTCTACTGATCATACTCAACAAATATAATAATATACTACAGATATTCTATCTTACAAAGTCCGTTTGGGTGTGATTGTAGTAGTGCGTGCACACGAACTTTCTACTAGTGTGCGTGACCTCGGGAGCGATATAAAACGCGCCACACACAAAATGCGCTTATCTATACACGTCACAACTACAACTATAGTCAAACGGACTTCGTGAGATAATACGATACTTTCTCGAACTGTGAATTTCTTATTTTGTCGCGGTGCGGTGCCTTTATCAAGAAATCGTAGTTTCCGTCGAACGTAACCGAAATTTTAATTGGCGAAAAGCATTACAGATGGAAAAAAGTTGACACGTTCTCAACTTATTTTATTCAATTTGTGTTGTATGCCATTTTAAATAGATCTTTATAATCGGTGTTTAGGTGGGTGGTTAGATGGTGGAGCTGATGCCGGGCTCGACTGTGGAGGCACTATCTTACTCGCAAATCCTCCCGAAGTTATTCGGGGGAGAGTAAGAGAACAGCTCTCAGGCAAAACCAGGCGGCCCACCATTGCCTGGGACCGACAGATGGCGGTTTATCCATCCCCAATTGCCGGGCCTATATAAAACAGACTGGTGACGGGCAGCGGCATCACTGGTGCAAGGGTTTCGGCACCGCGCTCCCCAACCCGCCTGTCCAGCGTGTGTGAGTATGGGCATTTTTTCCAGGAGGACTGCCAAGAGTGGCGAAATCCTGGAAAGGCCTATGTCCAGCAGTGGACGAAACAGGCTGATAGATAGATATATAAATCTTTATAATTAAATGGTATATATCCAAGACCAAGCTCTTCAGTAAAGAACTTCAATGCACTTTGCGGACTGATTAATTAAACATACAATACAATACAATATGAATGTCGCCGGCAGATCGTGGAACTGGGCATATCATGATCTGCCCAGCCATATCGTATTCCTGTTGGTTCTTCTTACTATAGTTCAAACAATAGTAAAGCAATAGGTCGCTGTCCAGATTGTGGCTTGGCTCCATCTTACAAGTGAAGCAGATATTTGAAATTTACACTAAATTGCCCTGTTTGTTTTAGAAAGTGAGGTATTTTTTGAAAGTGGGGAAATCTAAAAAAGGAGAATCATACCCGTCTATCCTGAATGAGTCTCTGTTAAAAATGTGATCCATCTTCCCCTCATAAGTAGTCATATCTAAATTGGTTTATAGTCAACCAACCAGGATATGATCTCTCACGAAACGTAGATCAATAATATTCACGACAAATACCCAAAACGCACTCAGAAGTTATTAGATTTGAGCACTATTGAAAATCAACTCTTGATATGCGATCGGTGTATCTAAATCAAATATAGTATGGAGGGGCTTACAAAGAAAACCAGAGCAATGTCTTCAAAATATACATACATATTGTAATAACAACCAAAATCACAAAAAAGCTGCAGTTTGTGTCACAGGTGCAACGGTAAGTTATTCAAGTGGATAGTTCTTGAGGCACCTCTTTCAATCAATGGCGGCTATAGATATCATATTTTAAAAGAATTTCTATTCCGATAAAATAAGCGGTTACTTATGATGAATAATACAATTATTAAAGAAAACCAATTTAAAAAACACGTTCCGAATGTGCTGGTTCTAAACATGCCGCCCTACGCGAAAGTATCCACTAATCACGAAAACCGAACAATTGTTTTTTAAAGTCCAGACTCACCTGTATAGCCGTAACGGCTAGAACGGAAATCAACACGACAGCTTTCATTGTGAACTGAGAACCTTACTGCCCTAGAGACGAACTAGCAATGACTGTACTTAGTGGCCCTACCCTTCTTATAAGCACAATCGTAAAAAAAACAAAACGAGAACCAATAACGAGCTATGTTTATAAAACAAACCTCTAGCCATGAAACAATGAATATTGTTATCGCATTAATTGCCCGTACCTATGCGGAGATCTGAAATTAATTTACGGGATTAATATTGCGGTGGCTCAGTTGGTGGGTCGTTTGTCTCTCAATCCTTAGACCCAGGTTCGAATCTTAGCAACAAGCAAGAACCAATGAGGTTGTCGGAATGTACATATTGGTTTATAATCGGGTATGGGAAGAATAAATGAATGAACACTTTAATGCACAGAGAATTCCACAAATTAACAGAAGGCAAGGGCGGACTTATTCCTCAAAGAAATCTCTTCCAGTCAACCGACGGTGTTAAGAAAATGAAAATTTTACAAACTAATTGTAATTTGTGCATAAAGAAAACAATTTTCTTTAAGCCTATTTAGTTTATGCCAAGGCATGCTGATTAAAAATTCACATATTTTTTGTTATATTTATTTGTTTCTGCAGCAAAATAACTTGAGATTACTTATAGATGTTTTTAGGAGTTTTCTGAACAGAAGGATCTGTCACTTATGTAATGTCTCATGTCATGTCTCTCTTTGACACAAAGATTACACATATTCCGTCTTTACTTTGACATAAACATGAAAATAAATGTCAAATAAATTGTTTTTGGTTATTATGTCACTTGTTTCATAACTTTAAAAGTATATAAATAAATAGGGAGTGCCTCAGTTGCCGGCGCCGTATCCCAAATTGGCTGCGGGTGCCGGTTGCTGAATTGGCTGCCGGCACTTACTTTAGAAAAAGAAGCGGGAATTGGGGTTAGCAATTTAGCATATTAAGTATAGGGCTAAGAAGGATAGGACAGGAAGTAATTTTGGATCTTTAAAGTCAAAGCAAAAAAAAAACTTTCACCAAAGAAAAAAAACTAGGTGCGACGACGAGCGAAACAAGGAGGAGCTTGATAGGTTGACACGTTAATAAACATTGGGAGCTAAGCGAAGCGGAGCGGAGTGAGGCGACGACGTCCCTAGCTGTGACAGTAACTCTTTGTATTTAAAATTGTAAAAAAAAAAATTCCAATACTCCCCCCTTTGGGGGGGCAGTACTCCTCCCCTCCCTCACCCCTCCTCCAAAATATATACATATGTGAGTATACGTATACTTATGTATAAGAGTCCTTCCAAAAAAACAAACACAAAACATACACAATCTCCCACTTTAAAATTTAACGTCCTTTGCGCGTAAGAAATTTCTACCGTCAGCGCCGCTGGTATCCATTATGGGAGCTGGCGGCGCCGGCAGCCGTTGCTATTGATCTCGGCTGCCGGCAGTAATGTACTTCCGGTTCCCAACGGCGTTATTATTGGGTGCTGGCGCCGGCAGCGGAGGCACTCCCAAAAAAATATTGACTGCATAAAACTAAGTGGTTAGAATTAAGGGAAGAGCGCTAGACTCCGCGGCCATACAAAACGAGGTAGCTTCTCATTTGTACGCTAATGCATTAAATCACATAAAACTTTAAGTAACTTCATCTTTTGCACAATCTACAAGTCCTATTTAAGGCCCTTACCCACGCCAACGACCTTCAGCAGCCAATGTATGACTGCCGCCTTGCCCCCGTGACCTTGAAATCTTGCATATTTCAATATTTTTAATGGAAAATGTCACTAGATTTAATTGAGCTTTGTTGAATTTAGAGTACTACAGATTCTTAATTTCATGGCGTGTAAATATTTCCAAACGTCGTAGCAGCTTAAGAGGTAGAGTGGATTCAAGCCAAAAAACATCGTTCGGTTGTTATTTTTTTTAATACGGAAGTTTTGGTCGTACGAAATCAAAAATGTTGAAAATGTTTTCTGAGAGTTAATAACTCATATTTTTTTTTTCAAGCCATTTGGTCAAGCTGTGAACGAGGTAGAGGCTTTAGAAAGTACCTATTTGGCAGTCTTTGAAGGAATTAAGCGCCTTAACTTTCAATTTCGGATAATAAACACGCACAAGAAATACAAACACTTAAAAAAAATGTTCCATTTTCATATTCAATTTTCTTAGGTATTTCTCAAGTAAAAACAATTTTTGTAAAGGGTCTATATTCTAAGAAAAAAAAAAGTTTAATTGTCCTGGTGAACATGGCCAATTACCGCCTTTGTGGTTTATTGGTTTGTGTAACTAATCCTAATCCGAAGGCCACCCGTTCAAATTCCGTAAGGGCACGTTATGTTCCGCCTGCGTACTTCGGAACGAATGGTCCATTGTGCTCGATGTACGGCGATAGGGCTCACAACTTCACGCGGAGACGTAAAAGTCGTCGGTGAAACGTGGCTGTACGAGGATAGCCTGTGACTGGAGGTCCATAGTCCACACTTTGAAACACCTCTGACGCTTCCTCGAGAATTCATGTAGCGAATAAGATGGGATATTGTGTCGTCTAAAAAAGAACCCCTTAATTATTGATATATAATATACTTACGTTTACTCATAGAAAATTGGTTATTTTCTCTATGCGTTTACTGCATCACCTACATCGGTTTAATCTGACTACAGATTTTCATTTGCAATGATTCTGACACACTGCTTGGCACTTTGGTAAAACATGGTGACCAGGGTCTGATGATGGAACTGGAAGGTGGGTACCGGATCTCCTCAACGGACAACAGCAGACCCTTCGAGTTGGGCTTATTCGATTGGTATTTATTAGTGCTTTGGTTAAACATGGTGTCCGTTGCATATAGTCGTTCAAAAAATCATATTCTTTTGTTTTCCTTATTTCCACGATAATCTCTTCGACGCGGGCGGAGCCGCAAGAAAAAGCTAGTATATTATACAGGGTGTAAGTGCAAAGTCAAGAATCCCTTTAGGGCAGTGCCGGATTCAGAATTTTCTCTAGTATAGGCCACCTCACTTTGTACCGCCCCTGTCTCCTTTTTTCTACCCACCTTTATCACTTACTTGTATCTATTTACCTGGGCCACGAACAATTTTACGTACCTATTTAAGTGGGTATTGAAAATTGAACTGAAAGTATGAATTAGTCATAAAGTATAGTGTAAAGTGAAACAAAAATTAGTTTTTTTCGGGGTTTTTAAAGGCAAAATCATTTATAATATCGTCATGACTAATGGTCTTCGTTATACCTACCTCTATAAAAAGAAGCGCCAAAGAGTTAAGCTTTTCTTGTGATAATGAAGACCTCTGGTAAGTCTTCACGCACTTTATACATAAACACGAAAAGCTTCTTTATCCCGAACAATTTCTGTCTAGAGTGCAAAGCGCGATGTGGAGTGCTATATCGAAGTTCGGATAAACATTGCACAAAGACCTCTGATGGTTCTTCAAAAATGTAGAGATATGTATAGCTTTTCAGCAGTATTGTCAGAGAAAATGACTTTGAAAATGAATCACCTCTAAATCAGTGCAATAATATTGCACAAGGGACTGAGCTTTTCCCGTTACCCTTTTTGTTAAAAGATTACCCCATCGACAATAGAGCGTGGATTACCCAAAGCAAAGAATATAGTACTCTTCTACAAAGCGGTCAAAAATAAAACTCTAGAATTGACGTAAGCATTATGCCTTTTTTCCTCGAAAGAACTTTTTTCTAATTCCTTTAATTGTACCTAACCAAAAAGGTGTTCATTTTAAAAATCTCTCTTGGGCTTATTTCAATTTCGTCATTTGACGTTTCATCTGCAATTTTTTTTTTTGCTTGGGTTTCCTCTTACTCTTAATTTCGCCCTGATATTGCTTCAATACACTAATTTTAATTGCAGTTTCTTCAAAATAATTGAAGTTTTCACTTTCTGCTGACATAAACTGGAGCAGGGATCCATATAGATCGGATACAGTAAGCACATCTATGGAAGAACTCTGAGTTTGGGCACTCACTTTATTAAGCCTTTCCAAAATAGCATTCCAAAATACGATAATAATGCAATTTCAAGTTTTTTCAATTTGAGACTACTTCCTTTTGCTTCATTTAACGGGATAGATTTCTGCGCAGTGTCATCTTCAATTATTTTTAAAACTTCACTTCTCTTCAGACCAGGAATCTCTCAGATTTTTACAGGCATCCACTCTTGCAGCCCAACGATTGAGGTTCATCCTCTTGAGTTTTTTTCCTCTTCCTATTTCTTATGCCAGTTTTTTCCAACGTTCTGTTGACTTTACAAAGAAAGTATATAGGTACTTCTTACTGCAACATGAAGAAGTGGCAGTTTTCTGTGCAGGACTCGGCAGCAGAGGTTCCCACCAAATTTAACAAAAGAGCTGCACAAGGGACGAAGAAGAAGAAGAAAAACGTTTATTAATATATACAGTACATGAAGTACGAACGTAGGAGCGGTGCTTTTTCTTGAGTTTTGGCTTGTAAGCCATTGTAAATTCCAGACATATTCGAGGCGTTATCGTATGACTGACCAAGGCAGAGGCAATTTACCCAAATGAGGTTTAACGTTTAATAGATAGAAAACTCTATCTATCCACAAGCGACTTTAGTGTTATGTTCATAAATTGTGCACGAACTTGACGACATACCAAATCGAGCGAGTGCCCTCTAGAATCTGCCGCCCCTAAAATCTGCCGCCCCTAGGCAGTGGCCTATACGGCCTAATGGCAAATCCAGGACTGCTTTAGGGTATGAAAGTATACACGATTCTGATGTTATAACGATAAAAAAAAATATGACCCGAGGCAATTGCAACTAAGAGGTAAATGCAACTAATTTAGATTACTCCATTTCAAGGGCCTCCTAGTTACAGCACCATCTATCATGCTATGAATTAATCATCAGAGAACTCGTGAAAACATAGATGTCGCTGCTATTAAGAAAACTGCCCGTAAAACAGACCATTTTGTCAAAACTGCCATTTTGAAATTATCGGTGACCAAAACACGCCGCGGAATATTAATTGAAAAAAATATTTCTGTGTTCCTTCTTGCCAGTATTTTGAGGGGGAGCACAACAACAACAATCGTAAGTCATTTTGTACATATTTGCTTGTATATACGTTGAATCTACAATAAGTTATGAATGTAGTTACATTTTCCCCGATAAATATCCGACCAGGGGATATTGCAACTTTGAGGTTAGTTTCATTTGCCCCCTATATTTTTGTATGAAAATTGAAAAAGGTAATGATGTACCTTGTAGATGACTGCCAATTTAATTTTTTCAGTTTTGTTTAGCTCATTAAAAGCTAAAAAATGTTTTTTTAGTTAGTTAGGTTTTAGTTTTAGTAATAATGTTCGGTTTACTTGTTGTTTTAGATGGTAAGAAACTACAAGCGGAAAAAAGAATTAAAATATTCACATGAGAACCTCTTAAAAGCGTTAGAAGCTCTGCAGAGTAAACAATTGAACAGTTATGAAGCTGCTGAAATCTATGGGGTTCCAAGGTCAACCCTCATACACCGATTTTACGGATCACGAGGAGTCGTCAAGCCGAATCCTGGCAGACCCACCGTATTTCCAACGGAAATTGAGACAAAAATGGCTAATTATATTCATATAATGGAAAAATGTGGTTTGCTCTTCACAAGAAAAGAAGTCATAGTCTTGATTTCTCAATATGTACGAAGAAATGGCATAGTTACGCCGTTTAAGGACGATATTCCCGGAGAAGACTGGTGTAAAAGATTTAGGAAACGGAATAATCTTTCACTCAAAAAGCCTCAAGCAGTTGAGAAGGCTCGAAGAAATGCCTGTAATGATATTATTCCTTGTTTAAGATCAATAAAAAACATAAATTAAACCGGTGTTTTGATTTGAAATCCTCACAATGATTAACATACTCCACGAATTGAGTATCGACAAACTATCAATGATTGTGTCCCCTCACTAGTTTACCGCAAATAGTTGCATTTGCCCCCATCGAGGGTTTAAAGTAATTTTACGCATTCCAGACCTTGTGTAGTTGTGTTTACAGTTTATATATAAATGACTATTCATCCGGGCTCTGTTATCAGTTAGGTTTAGTAATTTTAAATCAGTTAGAAAAATATCTACTGCACTTAGTTGCATTTACCCCAAAAAGGGGCAAATGTAACTTTTTTCACCTGGGTCAGGAGAATATGGCGCCATAGCCATAAATTACACTATTTCTTTTTGAATTTATGTTAGGGATTATCTTAAACGAACATATAATTGTGTACAAGAAAAAAAAACAATCACGTTTAATAGGATAATACTGGAGGATATCAAAGTTGTAACTTTTATATTTTAGTTGCAATTGCCTCGGGTCACCTTACTTGAAATTTCACCAAAAATTCCATCATTTTTCTAAGCTATTGCTACGCAGCTCACCGTCCTCCCCAAACACCTATTTGCACCCCGCAAGCCGCACCCCTCATCCGAGTGGCCTGCGACCGTGGGGGTGTCCACGCGATTTGTGTATTTTGAGTAAAGAAAATCGTCTTATTATGAGGTACTGGTACTTTATTTAGAGATATCAGTATTTAAAATAATATCTTCATCGATCATACTAACACACCCTTGAAGGATTCTTGACTTTGCTTTTACACCCGGTATAAAGAGGAAATATTTGTTTGTTTGTTTGTATGTATGTTTGCGGTAAACTTTGGAACTACTGAACCGATTCTAAAAATTCTTTCTTTTGTAAAAAGCTACACAATTTCTGAGTAACATAGGGTATATTTTATTTTCATAAAAGTAAGTTTTCAGTTTGAAAAATCAATATTTGTGAACAATGTCGGGAGAAAAGACGTTGCTTAGCTGCTTTATCGGCATGCCTTGACCAAATGGTTAGTTATACGTGAAAAAACCGGTTGTTTTTCCATAAGAGGAAACTGTATCAGTGTAATCTGACTAAATATTTCCATCTACAACGATCCTGACACACCTCTTGCTAATATTAAGCTTGACTAAGTGATTACACCCAGGCTTAGGCATAGATACATTAAATACTATGGTTTAAGTAATGACTTTTTCCCATACGGAAAAACGGTATCAGTTTAATCTGACTAAATATTTCCATCTACAACGATCCTGACAAACCTCTTGCAAATATTTCAGCTTGAAAAAGTGACTACAGCCAGTTTTAAGGATAGATACATTAAATACTATGGTTTAAGTTATGATTTTTATAACGAATGAAAACTATATGAGTTTAATCTGACTACACATTTACATCTATAACGACCCGGACACGCCTCTTGCTAATATTTAGCTTGAAAAAGTGATTACAGCCAGGTTTATGTATTGATTTTTTCCCATACCAGAAAACTGTATCAGTTTAATCTGACTACAGATTTCCATCTACAACGATCCTGACACACCTCTTGCAAATATTTCAGCTTGAAAAAGTGACTACAGCCAGTTTTAAGGATAGATACATTAAATACTATGGTTTAAGTTATGATTTTTATAACGAATGAAAACTATATGAGTTTAATCTGACTACACATTTACATCTATAACGACCCGGACACGCCTCTTGCTAATATTTAGCTTGAAAAAGTGATTACAGCCAGGTTTATGTATTGATTTTTTCCCATACCAGAAAACTGTATCAGTTTAATCTGACTACAGATTTCCATCTACAACGATCCTGACAGACTTCTTGGCACTTCGGTAAATTTCCATCTGCTATGACACACCTGCTTGCCTCTTCTACATCCATCAACCTAGTCATACAAGCTCTTCTATTCCGGGTACTTTTCACTTTGCCCTTTTTCAATATGTCGCTTATTTGGTCGGCATACGTCCTTCTAGGGCGGCCCGGTCGAGCTTTACCTTCCACTTGTGCAGCATACATTTCTTTCGTCACTCTGCTTTCATTCATCCTCTTTAAATGCCAAAACCACCGAAGCATTCCTTTCTCTATTCTAGTCACTACATCATCTTCAAACCAGGAAGAATAAATTACGGGTTTACTGGACCAGTAAAATACTTCGCTTTGAGAGGACATGCTTATCTAGTGTAGGACTGAGGCAAAAAATAGCCCCAAATCCATTTCATGGGTGATGTAAACTCATCATCGATTAACGGTGCACCAAGTTGAGCTTTGTTTAATTTATCAAGTTATTAAACTTAGAATCCCAAGAATGTTTATGTTCGATTCAGTCCATTCTAGATGATCTAAGTTTATAAACTTACTCGTATTTTACAAATAGTTACCTACAGGGGAACAGTACAGCTGACATGATTCAAATGTATGAGTAATATCTCGTAAACTATGGTTATATGTCTTGTTATACAACATAAAACATCCGACAGACACAACAAGGGCCTGTATGGCACGGGGGAAAGGTAAAAGCATTTGAGGGCCGGATCTAGGACAGGGCAACAGGGGCCTCTACGCAAAAGGGGCCCTAACAAGTTTATTATTTTACACGAATTGCTTCTTCTAACAACTATACAAACGTTTAGAACTTCGGATCTTACCACAAACTGGAAGTTTGGGAAAAAAAGATCTTATTGGAATAATTATTAGAAGTCGGCTCAAATAAATGCCTAGAAACACCAACATACTATTTTTAAAGAGCAGTAAAAGGCAACGTATATTTATAAAATTTCAGCTTGACGAAGACGTTTTTTATGTAAAACTTTGCTATTTAAAAACACTTCATTTCTATTTGAGCAGACTTTCAATAACTATTCAGGGTCTGTTCCCTTTTGTACGTCATAAACATAATATACCTAATCATATCTCACTTTTACCTGTATTTGGACTATTGTAATACAAACGATCGTTTTAAACAAATGATGATGTACAAAAAATGGTCGCTTGTCATCTGTCTTCAAAAGCGCATACCTCTTTAGTCTTTTATATACCAAACGGGATTAAGAAAAGGTAGGGCTGAGAAAAACATGAGAAACGGGAACTAAAAAAAAGTAAATAAGAAAAGGAACAATCACGAGCATCAACTCTAAAAAAAAGTTACCATAGACGAAGATTTCACGTATTGAGTACCTATACATTACACAGGTTAGGTGGTAGAGCTAATGCCGGGCTCGACTGTGGAGGTACCACCATCTTACTAGCAAATCCTCCCGAAGCTATTCGGGGGAGAGTAAGAGAACAGCTCTCAGGCAAAACCAGACGGCCCACCATTGCCTGGGACCGATGGATGGCGGTATATCCATCCCCAATTGCCGGGCCTTATATAAACCACACTGGTGATGGGCAGCGGCATCACTGGTGCAAGGGTTTCGGCACCGCGCTCATCAACCCGCCTGCCCAGCGTGTGTGAGTATGGGCATTTCTTCCAGGAGGACCGCCAAGAGTGGCGAAATCCTGGAAAGGCCCATGTCCAGCAGTGGACGAAACAGGCTGATGGATGGATGCGATGGACATTACACAACAATCCTTGTGTTTTTTTTCTACTTTCTTTCTTTCTATTAAATGATGGGAGGGTTGCCATATAATACGGCTCTAGTTGCAACGGCTAAACCTGGACCTATATTTCCTTCGTGGACTTTTGGCAAACTTAGAACAAGGCTTCATCAAAAAACTGAATCTTTATAGCAAAGCCAGTCCTCATTTTTAGTCTGTAAAGTGTACGTCGTACATAAGTTTAAAGGTTTCGTCTAAGTCAAGGCTCTGCCAAACATGATCTTGCGTTTGGACAATTGAGCATATTAAATGGGTGGAATGGTCACCAACGCACCGACGACTCTTTGGCCACGATAACACATTGACGGCACGAGAAGACACACACCTCGCTGGGCTCGAGTCAGATTTGTAGGTAGAATCAACTGGTATAATTATATGGTATAATATACTGGTTATACATTCTGGGGCTGTCGTTAGTCCGTCGAGCAAAGAGGCTACGATAACCCTGGAGTCAGGACACCTGCTCTACTATCGAGAGGGCGATCAATCGTCTTTCGGTGGAGAGGGCATGCTGATCAACAAGGTTCTCACTAGCAACGTGTTAGAAATCGGTGGTGCCTCTACTCGGGTTGAATTTCTTGTTTAGAGATATTCTCTGAAAGTCATTCCAGTGTATGTCCCCACGTCGAGAGATTCCGATGATGTTGTCGAAGCCGTATATGATAACATAATAAAGGCCAGACATAACACGACCAAGATGCATTTACTGTTGTTATGGGGGACTTTAACGCTAAAGTGGGAGTACAAGAGTGTGTTGAATCGGTAATCGGACCACACGGCTATGGCTGCAGAAACCCTGAGGGCCAGATGTTGGTTAGTTTCCTGAGAGCCAGGGGCTCTATTTGATTACTTAATTCATAAAAAAGAAGCCTTAAAGGAAGTGGACCTGACAAAGCTCCGATAGTAAGACTAAAAATTAGATAGACTTCAACATGACGGATCAAAAACACTTCCAAGATGTCTCCGTGATCAATAGGTTTTGAACTTGTACAATATCATCTTGAATATCGATTTACAGCTGGAGAGAAACCATCTGATGAAGTCTTCGCCCGCCCTTTTCTGCGCCAAACGAAGGCAGAACGTAAAGTATAAAATCGAAAATCATTCACCAAAAGTGAAAAATATGTGCGATGACCAAAGGAGCAAAGCGGATAGAGGAGGAGCGTGTTAGGTTTACATGTAAAGTTTGGGGAGCCGAGCGAAGCGGCGCGCGGCATCCCTCCTACTTTTAACAGAAATACGATTCGCCTAGGCAGATTAAGATAAGCCGAATTCTACAATATTCCGACGACATATTATTGTACCATTAATTGTTGACATTCACAACAATGGTGATGACCTGGCTAAATGAGATCCACTTTCATGTCATGGACCCCAAATTTATTCTTTTGCTATCATGGACCAAAAGTCGACCCGTGAGGGTCGAAATAGACCACTTTGGGAATCATCGACCTTTCGTATCTCAGTTTATGCCTCGGGGAGGGGGGGGGGCTCTTTTCATGCACCCTGTAATTGTATAAGTAGAATAAAGCCAATTCTGAAGGCTTTAATTTTAGTTTTAATGCTGTCAAAACTAAATTGTCCTTATTTCAAAGCAGTTCTAAAAGTGTTAACAACAGAAGCTATATTAATTTGGAGAAAAATAAGTTTTCACAGCACTAAAACTAAAATTAGAGCCTTCAGAATCGACTTTACTGATGAGTTAAAGCTATGAAAATAAAAGTTACAGATAATATATTTCTAATTTGTACTACTAATATGAGTTATAATTGCTTAGCGACTAAGTAACCTACGAATAAATCAATCAAAAAACGTTTCACAGTAGATAGACATTTATAGCTTTTCTCATTTAAAAAGAAATACTAATCAATGGTTTTTATTGCATTTTGATACAAGCAGAAAACTCTAAAATAACTCAGTCGGAAAATACGCATTTCCTTTGCGTAGTGCTTGTAAACTTCACTTTTATGTATGTACGAGGAGATTAAATAGGTACTTTCGTCGAATAGGTGATTCATACTCGTACTAAGAAACCACAGAGGACCGAAGCCTGCTCACCCGCTCGGTTACCCCGAAGGAGTTTCAATGCAAATAACTTGGAAAATGAAATAACTTAATATAAATTTCTGAACTCATTTGTTTTTCATTTTGATATAATATTTACGCACTAGCTAATGCCCGCGACTTCGTGCGCGTATTTTTCTATGAAAATCCCACGGTTTACCCTCTGTTCCAAAGACGCTTAAACACCTTATTATGATTTTCCAAACAAAGGGCTTTATATGAGGGCTTTACTTGGAGCCCCCTCGAAGTAATTCGGGGGAGATTAAGAGGACAGCTTACAGGCACAAAACCAGGAGGCCCGCCATGCCTGGGACCGGTGAATGGCGGTATATTCATCCCCAATAGCCGGGCCTTATATGGAACAGACTGGTGACTAGGCTTTCAAACTCCAAAAAAGGCATTTCCGGGATTTCCCAGCTCGACATCCGGGACTTGGGTATATAACGCGGGAAACACAACATACAATGTGGTTAGAAAATCAAACATAATTTTTTCAACCATTCAACAAAATAAATGAACACAAAAATATGACGAACATTTTTAGTTATTAAATTTATTTATTTGTTACATTTAATTTATACTTATTTTGCGCATTTTAACAAATTTTTGTTTTGCAAAACGTAGCTATAAAATTTGCTGCATTTTTGCGCAAAATTTATTTTAATTTGTAGTTCCGCCTTGACTTGGTCGAGAGAAAATACTCTCTCTGCTGATGCATTTGAAGGTGGAAACTAAGCTGCAATCTGAAATATATGTAGAAAACCAGGTGTCTCTTTCAAGTTAATAAATAACGGGCAGCGGGGTCACTGGTGCGAGTGTTCCGGCACCGCGCTCACCAACCCGCCTGCCCAGCGTGTGTGAGTATGGGCAATTCTTCCAGGATGACCACCGGGAGTGGCAAAGTCCTGGAAAGGCGAAGTGGACGAACTAGGGTGATGGATGGATGGATTGATGAAAATTAATAATTGTCCATTACAACTTTCATCCTCTATTTCACTTCTCAAAAGGTTGATCTTCCAAAAACACTTAATTCTCAATTTCCAAACAAAAGACACTACTAATTTTCATGGTTTTAAATACGAAAAGACGGACTCAAAAATTGTCTCGTTTAGATATTAGATGAATGAGACAACATGAATACAGCTACTACATAAATGTGTTAAATAGGATATTCAGATTAAATTTATCTCGTCTTTATTGCGAATTTTTCACTCCCCATTCCAGCCCTGAGTTTTTGAACGGGTTTGGCCGGGTTGCTAACTCCAAACGTCATTTCACATATTTCCCATAGATTTAGTACCTATTGATTTTTAACTGCCATTTCGACGTCTCTATACGAACCTCAGATAAAGAACGAAATACGAACCTTGCGAACCCTGCTCAGAGTTGGATGTTGAAAACTGCTATTTTTGAACGGTCCGTATTGATTTTTGAACGGATTAGTGCAAGGGCGGATCCAGTATTTATTTTTGGGTGAGGCACAAAGGCCAAATAGGTATAGATATAGTGACCCGCATAGAGGGATGTAACGGAGCTCCGCCTCCACATCCACAAGTGCGGAACTTCCACATGAAATCGTAACTCCGCCTCTGCAACCGCCTCCGCAACTTCCGAAACGGGGGCTTAGGGAGTTTTGTTTGTATGAAATAACGCTCTCGCGACGTAAAAACAAAGGGGAAGATTTGTAGGGCGACGGTGGGAATTCAAACACAGATCGTTTGTATTTTTTTATCCGAGCGTAAAGGTAATAAACTTATTGTTTATTTTACTGTTGATTTTTTTAAATATGAATGGCGAGCTTGCGCTTGACCATTACCGCGCCTAATGAAAAGCGTCAATAAGACCTAAGATGGAGCCCGCTCGCCCAGAAAGCAGCAAAATCCGCAAAATCTTCGTAAATTGGTAACGGTTTCATAACTAACTTGACTACGCAACGACCTGCAATCACTTTCCCGGTACGGAATCTCATGACGTCATAAGAACATGTGGGCCTACTATGAGGATTGTTCACGAATCACGGTAACGACTGCGTAAAATATTTATATGAGAATTTGTGCAGCGCCCCTAGCGACTTATGAGAGGAACCTGAATTTCTCATACAATATTCGCGGTTACAGATCTCCGGCTCCGCATCCGCCTCCGTTAACTGACCTCCGTTACATCCCTGCCATAGTGTTGGACTATATCTTTTAATCCTACACAATCCTCCTTTAAGGCCACGAATGCTGCAAATGTAGTTAAAAGCATAACACAAAAAGAAAGTAATATTATTAAAGCGGTATAGTGTAGTGTTAATCTCCTCGCTCCTTGCTCTATTTAAACAGGCTGTGGGGGGAACGTCCCCCTGTGCCCTCCCCTCTGGATCCGCCCTTGGGTTAGTGTAGGAACCCGAGTAGGAAATACAACCAAGTGTGAGTTTTTGAACGACTATCTGAGCGTCCTGTAGAGACCCTAGCAAACTATGGCAGCCCTTATTCACACCGGACAGTAACGATACAGAGATATATAGCCAGCTGTAACGACCATTGGCGTAACAGGATTTGAAGCGGGGGCGGCGGCCCTCGACACCAACTCATGAAGCCATCAACGAGTATCTGTTCTCGTAATAAGATAAATAGAGATAACTCTACATACAACGAAATCACATAAAAACCATAAAACAAAATAAATATCGCCTTAAACAGTGGCGTCGCTAGGCGGACAAGGGCCCCGGTGCATAGAGAAAGAATCGGGCCCTCACCACCTTCTGGCTGACCCTCTCTTTTCAAAGCTTAGATTAGAGGGCCCTCTGAGCTCCTGGGCCCTGGTCATAGTAAAAACAGAATAGTAGAACAACTCCCGCGCCGTGCGAGGCTAAAATGCCTACTGCTGCAGGGCTATCAATTTATTTTGCGGCGATGCGACGAACGGCGCGCGCGGCCATAAAATATATATCTGTTTTGTAGCGTGGCATACGTAAGTGCGTCTGCGGAGCACAGCCGACCCTAGTCACACCGCCAGAAACCGCCTGAGATATTGTCGTTGTATGCGTGGTTCGTACGTGCAGGCTCGTAGTGGCTCGCAACATATAAGCCGCGCGGGCAACCGACATCTCTGTGAAGATAGCTTACTAGTCTGTTTTTACTATGCCCTGGGCTGAGTTCAGTTTGATCGCCCGCTCACGCCCGGCGATCATGACATCTCTTTTGCACGCGTTGACTTTGTACCTGCTATCCTGCTGTCATTGATGAGCGGGCGATCAAACTGAACGCGGCCCTGGTGCACTGCACCATCCGGCCCTGCGATAGCTACACCACTGGCCTTAAAAGTATCTATTTACATCAATGACACCCATCCATATTTCAGCCCAGAACCCAACGAGAAAACCATTTCTAGGAGAAGTAACTTGAAATAAATATATATATTTTTAGCTATATAAAGCCTTTAGTTTCCTTTAACTTGTAATAATAATAAAAATTTATTAATTTTCGAAATATATTTCGGCCCCCATAGTTCCATTCGGCCGGCATCAGTCGAATACTTAAATGACATAATGTAAAAATGACATGATGATATATACAACCTTAAGACTAATTAACCTACGAATTTACTAACCTACTTTTAACATTGATTATGGAAAAAAATAAAAAATATATATATTAAATACCAAAAATAAAAGTTATTTCGGTTGAAGAGCCATATTGCGGTTTCCGGCCGTAACTTCCCGACATCCCGACATTTACTTGGAATATCATCGATACGTACCGAAGACCGCAAGAAGACACTGCTGTTTATGGCACCCTGGTCTTAATATATACATACATGTAATATTTTTGTGAGTCAGGTTCAGGTGTCCATAAATAGTCATCGTCTGATGTCAGTGTTGTGGTCCGTAGTGCGCACCAAGTGACCATATGTAGGAGTATTCCCATGTCCTTAATTTTATGTCTGTCAGTGGTGGTTTAAATGATTTTATGACTCTGACGGTGAAACAGTTATTGAAAGTTTGGTTATGGGAGCGGACATGGATGGGGATGGGGAGATTGTTATTATGGATCGCCGATGTGTGCCTGTGTTGATTAATGCGGATGTGTAGTTCATTCCGGGTTTCACCTACGTAGAATGCCGAACAGTGTCGGCATTCTAGTAGGTAAATGCAGTTCTGTGTCTTGCAGTTGTTGTTAGGTTGAGTTTTGTATGTATGTGTGGTGTGATGTGTGTTGATCTGTGTACTTGTATTGATGATTGGACATGTTATATATTTCGTAAAAAGCGTGTATTTGTGCCCGAAGTACGGCGATAGGGCCCACCGCCCATCACGTTGGGACTTAAAAATCGTCGGTGAAACGCGGGTAAACTGTGACTTGCATTTCTCAGTTCACACGCGGAACACCTCTGACACCCCCATATTAGTTATATAAGGTCTCGTACTCATACTTATACTCATACTCATTTATTCATAATTTATAATTACATGTCAAATTGTATCATTAATAATATTTAAAACAAATTACAATAATGGAGTCAAACTTAAATGTCACAGTTATACCGGATGTAAAAGCAAAGGCAAGAATCATTTAAGGGTGTGTTAGTATGATCGGTAAAGATATTATTTTAAATACTGGGATCTCTAAATAAAGTACCAGTACCTCATAATAAGACGATTTTCTTTACTCAAAATACACTAATGGCGTGGACACCCTCACTGGCCGCTGGCCACTCGGATGAGGGGTGCGGGTTGCGGGGTGCAATTAGGTGTGTGGGGAGGCCGATGAGCTGCGTAGCCATAGCTTAGAAAAATGATGGAATTTTTTGTGAAAATTCAAGGTATATTTTTTTGTCGTAATGACATCAGAATCGTGTATACTATCATACCCTAAAGGGATTCTGGACTTTGCATTTACATCCTGTATAGTAGTCTTGTTGCAGGGGTGGTGGGGTGCAGTCGGCAGCACGTCACGGCGAAAGAAGAAACGCTCCGATTGTTCGTAGACAAAGTATATTCAGTATAATAAATAATACAATCAAACTTATGTGTGCTGTGAATCCACACAGCGTTCCAATTAGAACACGCCGGCAGATGTACAACTAGCTAGCAATAACAAAAACTTTGTATTGTAACACATTAGAGGATAGAGAGTCTCTGCTCCCTGATAGTTATCCCCGAAGGATGTAACTACGGAGTGCAATCTAGTGCGACTGCGTACGAAGAATCCTCGACGATACACGAACGAAGTTGATTTTCTCACATCCCCCTTACCGAGGACTCTGCCGATGCCCATCCATATGTCCGGTGGTGTTCGCGGTTTGACTCAGGGAAGAGCTCGACTCGAGGAGGAGCTCAGGGGGGTAATTCCGGAGAATCAATCGAATCGAGATTTCTAAGACTCGATCTAAAAACTTATGGAGTTCGACTGATAAAATGGGTTTTTACGATCGAGAAGGCTAATTCGACAGACTCGGAATATTCTCAGTCTATCAAATTAGATTTCTCGATCGTAACAACCCATTTATTCAGTCGCACTTCATAAATTTTTAGATCGAGTCTTAGAAATCTCGATTCGATTGATTCTCCGGAATTGGCTCTCAGCTCTGTAGGAAATATGGTTTCGACGTAAAGCACCATCTATTGGTCCATGCTAGAACTTTTACCTACAGCGATTGGGTATGGAGATTTCGTCGCTGTCTTATCTGTTCACTATGGCTGGAACAGCGCCTCTATTGGTGGAAGATTGAAGTAGTGTTACAGTCTTACAATAATAAGTGAAAATAATTCTAGGGTAGATCTGCTTCGGGAGGATTTGCGAGTAAGATGGTGGTACCTCCACAGTCGAGCCCAGCATCAGCTTTACCACCTATGTAATTATCTAATTAATTCTAATTTCTATCTAATATACGAGTATACCTCTAAGATCTGTGTTTATAATACTCAATCTGTACACCTAGGTTCAAATCGCACTGTTTGAGCATGTAGGTACCCATAGAAGCACAAAAAAAGTCGGAAGGAGTTTCGCCAACCAAAAACTGAAGCACCCATAGTTACCTATACATAAACTAGGTACCTACCTTCTCTGTAATCAAATCGGTAATCAATCACAATTTTCCTTGCAGATTAAATGCGCAAGAGAAAAAAACTAGGTCGTGTTCTATTAGTATTCGTAAAGAATTATTGCTGTCGGTTATGTGCTTGGTATCCACAAGAAACCCCTAATTTTCGTGTAAAGTTTTGAGTAGGTAGTGACTTGTATTTCGACTAGGCACCCATCATAAACAGATTGTTAATTTGATAACCTTTTTCAGGGTGTTATTCCCATTCATATAAACACAGGCGTAACTAGTCAGGGGGGCACGGCCCTCACCAGGGACCTACCATCTGCCCCCCCCCCCAGAAATACAGGTGTCAATTGTCGTGTTTATATGTCTGTGTGTTTATCAGCCTTGGATCGGAGCCACAATGAATTGTGCAACGGGTTGCAGCGATGGATTTATGTTAAACGGCCATTTTGGCTGTCATTTTCCATTGGCGGTTTATTTGATCGACGCGAACTCTCTTTTGTAGTTTAGTTACTTTTCATAACTTTTGCTGTATTTACGGACATTTATCTAATAAAACTCACCACTCACGAAATAAAACACTCCAAGTCCTTTGTAAATAATTTTTACAATTTAAATCCATTTCCGTGTCGTCCCAAACTAACATCAAAATGACAGACAACTAATACGTTGTAGAGAGCAGCGGCAATTATTTGCACTACTCGATGCTTGCAGCGATGCTTCTCAAAATCATCTGAAATGGTTGTTTATAACTCTGCAATCAGCTGCACAATTCATCGCGGCTCCGATGCAAGGCTGTTAAACGCGACAATTGATATACCGGGTGTAAATAGACTGCTACCATTAATATATGCTTTATCCAATTCAAGGCGTTATTTGTTTAGTATTTTGGTTTAGTATATGATCTAGGTGTATGGATGAAAGATTATATCTACTTATTTTACTACGATCACATTTAATCCAGAACAGATACTTGTCGATGGCTTTTGTATTGGAGCCAGGGGTCGCCCCCCAGATACAAATCCTAGTTACACCAATGAATATGAACAATTTTTACTACGGTGCCAAGCCATGGTACATAGGTAGTTATTATTTAAGTTCGCGCGATAATCTCTTGAATTGCTAACCCGATAACTAATAATGGGCCAACCGCAACTTCTGCTACCGTTGGGTGAACAATGTTGGGATAAAGCATTGTTAACGACGTAGGCGCAGTGTCGTAAACTGTATGATTTTATTTGTATTAACACGACTATTTTAAAAACTGTACGTATGAAATATTGACCAATTTAAATAGAAATATGGACACATTTCTAAAGCACTTTTATCGTTTTAATTTTTTATCGATCTATGATTTTATTCACTTCCTCAGTTCAATACGAAAAAAATGGCTGGTAACACTAAGTACGCCCTACGTTTACAGAATGTACAATATTTAGCGGGACAAATGCGGGGGTAGAGGGGCGCGATATCGTTTTGTTACTGTCTAACTATGGGATGTCGAAGTCAAATAGTCACGGCATATGTCACTATTGTATGTATTGAAATTACAATGAAAGTTATTATTACCTGAGAGCTAGGATTAGTAGGAATAAATAACCCCGAGTGACCTATTACGTAAACAATATTTGAGGCATTGAGAGCAAGAAAGGCTAACATTTCCAGACACAATTAAAAATCAATTAACCCATTGTTGGGTAACTGTCATACGTAGTTACGTAGGCCCTGCAATGCAAAGCAACCAGTGGCCCAACTAAAAAATAGTGGCCAAACCTAATTGTTGGCCAACCAACGATAGATATGTGGGCCAACCGTGCGCCAACAATAAATGCTACTAGGGATTGAACCGAAATTGAAAATTATTTCACTGGCTCTGGCTGGTGTAGTGGTCAGACTCTTCACTTGGACATAGACTACCAATAGTTTGTTTCCTGGCGATGTGCAGTTTCCTAGGGACATAATCATTCACTAATAACCCTTGAATCAATTTTGAAAACTTCTTCACATTTGTAATTGTCTTCAAAATCGGTTCCGTAGTTATTAATGAATATGTTGTGTCTTTAGGGAAATGCTCACCCACAGGGAAAAAATTATAGTTCAAGTGAAGAGTCTAACCATAACAACAATGAAAAAAATATAATTAATTTCTATTTTCAATAATCGCATTTGTCAACATTCTACAAAAAAAATCACATATTTTTATACTTTCATTATAATATATCTACGAACTAGAGTCCTGTGACTTACGGATGGACAGACAGACCAGACAGTATAGTGACTAATAAATGGCTCTGTTTTGTCCTTTGGGTATGGGACCTGTAAAAACCGTTTTTGACAGTTGATAATTATCCATTACCATGTTTAATGGTGAAAGCTTGATCATGAACGGTCTTGAAAATAGTTTCGTTAGATTTTAGAAACAGTATTTAATGTTGTCGCACTCAGCCTTGAAGAGGCCTAGGGGATGAAATAAAGACAAATTATCTAACAATATGATAATGTATATTTATTACATATAATTATAAATAACGGGTTCGTTGCCCTACACTCTGGTTCAGTTCTGTGTTCTAAGATGTTACGGGTAGGTACTCCCCTACGTCCAGTGGGATCAGCAGGAGGCCCCAGTAGCGTGACCGTCTAGGAAGGCAGTCGATCCAGGAACCCGACTCTTCTGCCAGGAGCCGAAGAAATGGAGGCTGCTTCGTGGTGAAGCACCAAGATTGGGCGGACTTTATGGCCCGAACTTTGGACCCTGGAATCGATCGAAGATGATGATTAATATCTTAACTACTGATATTGATTTGTGCACTCGCCACGGAATCCGGAAAATACCTAACTAAAAGCTTGTCCACGGCGGCACGCAAAACAGAATCAGAACGGAGTTGTGAAATAAACTATTCATTAAGATATTATGATGTACATGTACTAAATACAGTATGATGAAAGTGCGTTAATGAGAAATGAGTTTACTAATATGCATAAAGCCAAAATATTGTACAAGGCATTAACAGAGGGCAATCAAATATATAATTTTACCCAATTTGAAACCAAAAAACAAACAGAATGTAGGTAGGTATCTAACGGTTAACGTTAGATCGGCTAGTATGAATGACGACGCATTTTTTGTTGACAACATAAGCGTAGCCATCAGCTAGTAAGCAAATATGAAATGAAATTACACAACTACATAAAACACAAGATTAATACTGGTATAAAAAGTCTACCAGTCTACTACCTACGGTTCTAAATTAAATAATACGTTTGCTCCACACTTACCCAAAACGGGGCAGGATACCACTATGTATAGTTATATTAAAATTGATATACTTATAGAAAGCTAATTATTGAGCCAAAATAAATTCATAAACCGTTACGGGTGACGTCAGTCTACTGGCGCAAGATAAAGGACGCGACTCTCTGTCACCGCGGTTATTTTTGGCATGAGTCAGAGCGAAGGAAATGAATGAACGCCGCAGAGCGGTTCGGTCAACGAAATAGTGTCGTGACATAGTCGATATCGATTTAAAATGAATCGATATGTTTACTTATTTCTTTGGATAAAGAAATAACGTTACATTACCCCGCTCGCCCCTTAAGAATTTTACTTATTTAAGTAAAAATTCGTATTATATATATAAATAAATACATATATATATAATTGATAATTGAAGAAGGATAAAAAAAATATATATAACAAAAAAAACTACATGGTTACAAAATAACTCATATAAAATGAAACTATCTCATATAATTGGTCAGTTTTAGGTCTTTTATATGCCAAATACCGAGATCTTTACCGTTCATATCTTCTAAATGATATATGAGCGGAGATTTCTTACCCACTACTCGACATTTTACAAATTTAGGTGCTAACTTTTTGCAAAAATATCGATCTTTGTCACTTTGGAAATATGTACGTTTCCAGACTATGTCACTGACTTCAAATTCAGCCTGTTTGCGCCTTGTATTATATCTAGCAGTATTTTTTACATGAGCGTGCCAAAGAGACGCCTGCACTTTATTGAATATAGCAGCTAGGTGGCCAACATTTTCTAAATAAATATCGCGCGGAAGAAAAATTACTTCATCTCCCAACTCAGAGTCCAAATAGTGGGACCCACAAGTGACAAGTTCCCTACCATGAACAAGGAATGCAGGGGTAAACCCTGTGGCCTCATTGACAGAGCTGTTCATAGCAAACTGGATTTTGGGCAAATTTACATCCCATGCCCTATGATCGTCGTCAATAAAACTTGATACGCATGTCATGGCTGTCTTATTATACCTTTCAACCGTGTTAACTTGTGGAGTATAACGTGGGGTAAAGAAAACATTTGGTATTTTATATTTCTTGAAAAATTTTTCGAGATCGTTACTTATAAATTGGCTACCATTATCCAAAAAAATGGTCTGGGGTACTCCGTGAACAAGGAACACTGAATTCTCAAGGTTTTTAATTACTCCTTCAGCAGTCGCTCTCCGGAGAGGGAACATCAGGCAGTATTTACTAAAACAGCAAACAACTACGAGTAAGTAAGTATTTTGTTTTCTACTTGAAGGAAGAGGGCCCACAAAATCTATCGAAATCATCTGAAAGGGACGAGAGCACTGTTTAGGTCTCCCCATTTCACCTAAAGTAGCATGATTCGGTGTTTTGTGAGAGAGACAGGTGGAACAGGCTGTAACAAACTTGACTACATCTCCGTGCATGCCAGGCCAAAAGTAGCGTAAGGTTAAGCGATGATAAGTTTTAAAAATTCCTAAATGACCAGCTATAGGTTCAGCGTGGTTTTCGGTTAAAATTTGTTCACGTAGTTCGGATGGAACAACCTCCTTCCATGCAAATTCTGAAGTAAGAAAACATTTGTTTCTAGAGAGCCTAAAAAGGGAGCCGTTTTTAATTTGATAATTTTTACAGGTGGTAGGGGAATTCAAGCAAGCGTCATATAGTTTTATATACCATTCATCATAAGTGGATGCAATGGAATTAGAAGTTGAGATTGCTGAAACTGGATAGGCGCGTGAGAGAGCATCAGGAATTACGTTATCAATCCCCTTCCGATGCTTTATATTGAAGTGAAATGTTGATAAGCGAACCCCCCATCGAGCCAGCCTGCCTGTTGGATTTGTTAAAGTGAGAAACCAATTTAATGCCGAGTGGTCTGTGTAAACATCAAACTTCTGACCGTTTTCGAGGTAGCAGCGCCAGTGCTCGAGGGCAGTAAGAACTGCAAGTGTCTCGCGTTCGGTAATGCTGTAGTTTTTTTCTGCACCTGACAGCGTTTTGCTCATATATGCAACTGGCCTTTCTAGCCCATCTATCATTTGTGTCAGCATACCACCAATTCCGTAATTAGAAGCATCCGTGTGCACATCGAACGGTTGGCTGTAGTCTGGACAAGCTAAAACTGGTGCTGTAACTAAACATTCCTTTAGTTTGTTAAATGCTGCATCAGCCTCTTCAGACCAGGAAAAAGGTGGTGCTTTCTTACTGTTAGAAGTCAGTTTGTTAAGTGGGCCGGCGATTGTACTGAAGTTTGGAACAAAACGTCGGTACCATGTGGCTGTGCCTAGAAAACGTTTAAGTTCCTTTCGACATTTTGGAGTTGGGTAGTTAACAATTGCTTCAACCTTTTCAGGATCTGTTCGCAACCCGCAAGAATCAACAACATATCCCAGGTACTTCAATTGACTGCGAAAAAACTTGCATTTTTCGATATTTATGGTCAAGTTTGCGTGCTTCAACTTTTCTAAGACATTAAGGAGCAGCGATACATGTTCTTCAAATGAACTGCTGACAATTATGATGTCATCAAGATATGCGAAGGTCTTTAATTCAAAATCTCCAAACAACGTATCAACTAGACGCTGCTGAGTAGCAGGAGCGTTAGTGAGGCCAAAAGCTGTAGTTTTGAAACGAAGACAACCTCGACCTGGGACATAAAAAGCAGTTTTATCGCGATGCTCCTCTGCAATTGGAATTTGCCAAAAAGCCTTTGACAAATCAATGCTCGACAAAAACTTTGCATCGCGCAGATTGTCTAATATTTCCGATATATAAGGCAAGTTATATGCATCGCGCTTAGTGACGGAATTTAGTTTTCTACTATCAAGACAAAACCGTGGCTGTCCATTCTTTTTATAGACAATAAGAACCGGCGAAGACCAAGCACTTTCACATGGTTCTACCACATCTAATTTAAGCATTTCGTCTACTTCTTGGGTCAGAATTTGTTGTTTTTGTGGTGACATGCGATAATATCGTTGTCGAATGGGAGCAGCGTCACCGGTATCAATACGATGAGTAATAACGGAAGTTCTACCTAACCCCTTGGAGTCCATCGATATTTCACGAAATTGATCAACCAAATTGTCAACAATGGAGCGTTGGGTTACATCAAGATTTTCATATGGAGTAATATGAAAATCGCTTTTAGACAACAACGCTAGCGGAGCATCTGCTCTTGAAAATAACTCTATAGAACCTAGATATTTTGGACATAGCTGAAACTTTCTCCAAAAATCGATACCTAATATCAGTGGTGTTTCTATTTCCGGAACAACATAAGTTTGAATAATATGTGAATTACCTTCAAATGAAATTGGCAGATTAACATAGCCAACGCTCTTCAGAGTCTGACCACCAGCAGCAACTATACTTATACCATTATCGGTTTGAATTTTATAATCAAATGCTAATTCCTTATGGGTATTATTTCCAATGATTGACACTGCCGCCCCCGAATCAAGTAAACCACACGCATAGCGTTCATTAATTTTTACGTTAACATAAGGTCTAAGGCAGGGTTTCTTAAACTGTGGTCCATGCACCCCTTAGGGGTCCGTGACATAAGTGCAAGGGGTCCACAGCCGCACAGTTCACTCTTAACATATATGTATATAGTATACTGCATCTAAGAAACAGTACCCTTTTCATTAACTTAAATTTAATGAAGTATTAATGTAAGCTAACCTAAGTGATTTTTAATATTGTGCTTTATTTTCTTTTCCTAAAATTTTCTTCGAGAGGGGTTCGTGGTATGTTTGAAATGATGGAAGTGGTCCGTGGCTACAAAAAGTTCAAGAACCACTGGTCTAAGGTCATCTGAAGGATTTTTCTGCAGAATAGGAGCAATTTTGTAAATTTTAAAATAATTTTCTATAAATTTTAACCAGTCGGCCCAACCCTGGTTATCATTGCTACCATTCTGCCTTCTTAGTTTTTTGCGACAGATGCCTGGCAATCTGGACAATCATAATGCCTAAAATCAGGACGACCACAACGAAAACAAACTATCTTACGCTCTGCTTTGCAGTTCCGCAAACCATGACCATCCTTGCGACAACGGGGACAATACTGCTTTTTCTCAATCGCGTGCACAACCCTCTGATTGTTATTGGAAGAGACTGAGTTGTTGGGTTTAGCTAGATTTTCGTTTTGATTACGATCTCTGTTATTTGGGGAAAAAGGCTTGTCGATAACAGTTTCCTGACAGTATGCATAATCGGGGGCTAAAGTTTCATTAGAAAGTCTAGGTGGTTCACGAAATTGAGCCATGCGAGATTGATAGCTTTCAAAGCTTTTGCATAAGATGCGCAATGATTCTAGGTTTCGAACCTCAGACAATGTAGGTGCCAAAAACGCCACGTAACAAGGACGTAAGTTGTGCATAACAATCTCCATTTTTTCTTCCTCGGATAATTGTTTATTTAAAAGAGCAAACATACCAGACATAATGGATATATAAATTGTTATGTTTTCTTTGATACCTTGCGTACGTAATCTTATTTCAGAAAGAAGTCGGTAGTCATAATCGGAACTACTGAAATCTTCCTTAAGTTTAGAGCAAAGGTCCTCCCAAGAGGAAACGCTGTTTTTAACTAAACGAAACCAGTGAAGCGCGTCATGAGTAAAAATCTCGGTGGCAAAAGATATGATTTTTTGTTTTGGTATGTTTCTAGCCTCTACATACTCATTCACCCGTGTTATAAACGCTCTAGGGCAATTTTTTCCATCATATTTTATTGACGTCAGTTCCGTAAGTGCTTTATCGCAAACTAATACTTGAGTTGATCCTTTAAGAGCTACTGCATTTAAGCAAGTATCTTTACCAGTAGTTTCTTCGAGTATTTGTAGTTGAGAGCGAGTATCCAAATACATTTTCTCAATCCTTTTAAATTTCTCTACAAATGTAGGGGAGCTAATTAAATCTATCCTATTCAATCTGTGATAGATATGATTTGCCAGGTTAATACAACGGGCCAGGACAGTTTTATCTGGCTTTGTTTTTAAACATGAATCAAGCTTATTAAGGCTGTCCTCAACTGCGCTCAAATCAACATCGACCTCAAATGAAGATTCCATAATATCTTCTGTCGCAAACTGAATACAAGATTTGGCTATTTGTTTCCTCAAACCTTCAACATTTGAAGCCGGAGTGTCACCACGTATGGCCACCTCATAGGAAAGTTCCGCTTTTTTTAGGGACAAGAACTTGATATCAAGCGCCATTTTTCAATTATTTATTTCAATGAGAGTTGCAAAAGAAAAAAAAATTGCCGTTGTGGGTAGTGTGAGCAAAATAGACATAAATTGTAAATGAAAAAAAAAACTATTTAATCAAACTACTTCTCCGTTCTGTTACAAATCAGCAAATAACAGATGGATTTCTTTCGTTATTGTAAAATTAAGAATAATTTTTAATCTTAAAAAAATATTTTAGTAGTAAATAAATAAAAACCTGAAATAGCAACTGATGTTTAGTGTGGGACAGAATTTAAGTTTATACAATATAAAGAGTTTCAGTAAATACAATTTTTATCGATAACGATGAAAAAAAAATGTGTCCCCTCACTAAACCTCAGCTGACGCACAAGACAAAAAAGCGATAATAAAAGAATACGAATCTTCACATAAAAACATGCACATGGACAAACTACGTGACAAAGTAGAACCAAGAACTAAACTTTTTAACACGTTGAAGGCGCCAATGTCGCACTCAGCCTTGAAGAGGCCTAGGGGATGAAATAAAGACAAATCATCTAACAATATGATAATGTATATTTATTACATATAATTATAAATAACGGGTTCGTTGCCCTACACTCTGGTTCAGTTCTGTGTTCTAAGATGTTACGGGTAGGTACTCCCCTACGTCCAGTGGGATCAGCAGGAGGCCCCAGTAGCGTGACCGTCTAGGAAGGCAGTCGATCCAGGAACCCGACTCTTCTGCCAGGAGCCGAAGAAATGGAGGCTGCTTCGTGGTGAAGCACCAAGATTGGGCGGACTTTATGGCCCGAACTTTGGACCCTGGAATCGATCGAAGATGATGATTAATATCTTAACTACTGATATTGATTTGTGCACTCGCCACGGAATCCGGAAAATACCTAACTAAAAGCTTGTCCACGGCGGCACGCAAAACAGAATCAGAACGGAGTTGTGAAATAAACTATTCATTAAGATATTATGATGTACATGTACTAAATACAGTATGATGAAAGTGCGTTAATGAGAAATGAGTTTACTAATATGCATAAAGCCAAAATATTGTACAAGGCATTAACAGAGGGCAATCAAATATATAATTTTACCCAATTTGAAACCAAAAAACAAACAGAATGTAGGTAGGTATCTAACGGTTAACGTTAGATCGGCTAGTATGAATGACGACGCATTTTTTGTTGACAACATAAGCGTAGCCATCAGCTAGTAAGCAAATATGAAATGAAATTACACAACTACATAAAACACAAGATTAATACTGGTATAAAAAGTCTACCAGTCTACTACCTACGGTTCTAAATTAAATAATACGTTTGCTCCACACTTACCCAAAACGGGGCAGGATACCACTATGTATAGTTATATTAAAATTGATATACTTATAGAAAGCTAATTATTGAGCCAAAATAAATTCATAAACCGTTACGGGTGACGTCAGTCTACTGGCGCAAGATAAAGGACGCGACTCTCTGTCACCGCGGTTATTTTTGGCATGAGTCAGAGCGAAGGAAATGAATGAACGCCGCAGAGCGGTTCGGTCAACGAAATAGTGTCGTGACATAGTCGATATCGATTTAAAATGAATCGATATGTTTACTTATTTCTTTGGATAAAGAAATAACGTTACATGTATAAAATGCAAAATTCTAATGTTGCCTGATTTCAATTAATAGTATTGAAGTTTTTTACGCTCATGCGCTCAACCAATGGTGCTAGAACCAAACTTTGACGTTTGGAATTGGCCGTGGTGGCTTATTCACGATTTCAAACAAAATTTTAATTATTTGCTCTAATTAGCGAATTAGTACGAATAAATCTTTATCACACAAACACATAGCCAGTGGATATTTCTGATAGAAAATCTGCTTGCGTACGTGTAATAAAAAGACGGATACCTACCGGTAATACAAATCTAAGAGAAAGGTACGTGTTTTCTCAATAACTTTCAAAGAAATTGGCAGACTTGTTGTCCTTACTTGTGATCTACTATGTATAGAATAACTTTGAGACTTTAAATTAGTATTAGCTAGCAAGTAAACATTTTAAATGTGTTTATTTACTGTGTCAAAATACTACGTGGGTGGTACAGCCAAAACCATAGAATAACGCCAAATCTTTTGGGTTTGGTAGATAGATAAGCCAAAACGATAGTTTTATGTAATCTCTTGACAGATAAATCCATTTGTTTTAAACATCACGCTATGCTGTAGACAACATACTTTTGAAACTTTGGTTTAGTCATTTAGAATGAGTCATATTATCAATAATACTGAAAAGCAGTTTACCATGTTGTAGAAATCGTAATTTTTCATCCCTGCTCTATCCTAACATATATCTTTCTTCACAAGATGTGGAAAGCAGGGATAGACGTAAAGGTAGCAGATGCCCCAGAAGCTGACGACTGGGAGACCGACCCTGACTTTGTGAACGATGTCACAGAGCATGAACAGCGGTGGGGGCCAGGGGGGAGGAATGTTGAGGCTATTGAGTGAGTATTCTCGTAAATAAAAATATTACAACCCATCAATCGAGGAGCATTACTTTAGAAAGTTGAAGAACAGACTTTAGGAAGTTGGAGTTGGGAATTGTATAGATATGACCCTGCCAAACCCTGATATCCACTATTCTATTGCTGTCAGTAATGCCATTATAAAGTTTACAGAGGTTTTACACAAAGAATGAAAATAGTTTTATATTTGGTATGAAAAGGAAAATTAAGAAACTTTTAACAACATTTTTATAATTGATTTGCTGAAGTTATATCCATATGCTTGTTATCCCCCACTTTCAAACGTCCATTGTCAGATCATTATTATGTTGAAGAAGAAAAGTATTTTTCGACCAGTCCTGGTAGCATCCATCCATCCATCCACCAGCCCATGTTCATCCACTACCTTTCCCAAATTCTGCCACTCTTGGCAGGTCTCCCTCATCTGCTAGCATGGACGAAATAAATAGAAAAGATTTGTCTCTTGATAAAATGCTTGACCAATGGAAAAGTCCTTTATCGAGGTGATGGTCAGGTGATGTAACTTTTCTGCTTTTCCATTGGTCACACACGTCTTCGAGAGAGAAGACTTCTTTATTATTTTCATCCATGTTTCCAGGGCTGGAAATAGAACCTGGGTTCCTGTTATTATGGGTAAAGTGCACTAACCACCAAGCTATTGTAGTCTACCCATTTAATTATTCCATACTTACTTCCTTTCATGCTAAGTACAATGGATTGATTATGTGGGCAATTTTACTTGAATGCTCAGATAATAGTTGGTCTGTATGTTTATTTTTACACTCCCTTTCTCTCCTTGTTTGATAAGAAATATGTGTGGGTGCTGTTTTGATAATGATGTCAGTTTTTTGTCATGTTTTCAGCATGGCAAAGTTAAGGGAAGAAGTGTTTGAAGCAGATAAGCAATCCAAACAAAAACAGTATGAACAAGGACCTAAGTCATCTTTTGGGTATGTATTCAGATATGTTTTGGTACTTAACATGTTTACTGACAAAAGAATAAAACAGCAAATGTTTAATTTTTATGACTTAATTTTTTGTCTATGGTTCATGACTGCTATGTAGCTGTCGGAAATGTAACTAAAATACCTGGCGTAGTTGAAAAGATATCTTTGTATAAAACTACATAACCTTCTAGTCATTTTGGAAAATAAATAGGCCCTGTGCATACGAAATGTACAGTGAATAAAAAAATTTCGAGGCAAAAAGAAAATGGTTTTCAATTTCCGCAGGTATATTTCTTTGGCAACACTGTCCAGTATGAATAGTAGATTATGTGGCAGTATTTGACAAAGGGAAAGAATAAAATGAACATGTCAATAAAAATAATATACAATACACCAAATAGAAATAAAGATTAACAAAAATAATAATGTAGAATAACACACATTGGTTGTATTTTAAAATTACATTTACAACTGGTTTGTGACATCAGAAATTTTTAAAAGTCATTAATTTATAGGGTAGTTACTTAACCTCTATCCTACCATTTTGTTATGTCAGGGTTCAATTCAATTCAATTTAAATAATTTATCCTGTAAAATAGGTATCGTAAATCAAATTAAAGGGAAACTAAAAGTAAGATTAGCCATTAGGAAATATTACTTAGGCCATAGACAGGCTTTACTTAAGAGTGATCTCATAAACCACAGATAATCTTTCGGGATTCCGTGGCTTATTTACCATGTAAAAACTGTAAATTGAATAAATAAAAAAATTAAAAAAGTGTATAATAAAGTACTGTAAGGTAATGAAATTGATTTTGTAATTTTCTACATAAGCATAATTCTAGCCATAGAGCTGTATTTTAAAGAATCCCTTTTAAATAAAAAGTTATTCACCAAATCATGACATAAAATATTAACAAAAGTTAAAGCAAGGAATGGTTAAGTCAAAAGTTCATTGACTCAGCTTCAGCTTGTGTCCCACAAATACAGAAGCATGTGGGATACTGTTATTCTGCCAATGCCTACACTAACTCAAGCTATAAGTTAAAACCGTGAATGTATTCTCTATTCAAGGTACGGGGGTAAATTTGGAGTACAAGCTGACCGTATGGACAAATCAGCTGTTGGCCATGATTACATCGGGAAAACTGAGAAGCATGTGTCACAGAAGGATTATGCTCAAGGTATTTGACATTTCTTAAATTATATCTATACTAATAATAAAGTAGAAAAAAAGTCGTGTCAGTACATTAAATATTTTCGTGAAATTTTAAATGAAGTGGGTCATAACAGAAGCCAAAACCACAATTTTTAGAATGTTTGTCTGTCTGTCGTCTGTATTTTTAACTCGATAATATTCTAGCTTTTGCCCGCGGCTCCGCCCGCGTCGAATGGATTTTCGTGGAAATAAGGAAAACAAAAGAATGTAATTTTTTGAACGACAATATGCAACGGTCACCATTTTTTTACCAAAGTTCTAATAAATACCAATCAAATAAGCCCAAACTCGAAGGGTCTGCAGTTGAGGAGATCCCGTACCATAACTTCTAATTACTACCAGTAGAAAAGTAAATTCCAAAACTTTTTTAATGGCGATATTCGTACATTTTATTTTTCCGAGATCCGATTTTAATGAAATAAAGCTATTATTCTATTCCAAATTAGGCTCTGTACAGCTGTGAAAACTACATGACAATTCGTTCAGTAGTTTTGGAGATGTGCGTGAACAAACAAACAGTCAGACAGAAAATAATTCTAAAAATCGTTGATTTGTGTTCTATTACCCTTTCTATTTCTATTACTTTTGTTCAATGTACAGACACAGCGGCTTCTACTGTTTTATTACTACTTTATTATTTGTATATAGATGTAGATGTAGATTAGTATAGATTAAAGGTATTCTTACAAGATACGAGTATCAATAATATGGCTTAACACTCGTACACATTCGTTTGACCGACGGTTTTTGTACGTCCGAACATGATAGGAGGTATTTCGGGCACAAATACACGCTTTTATGACATGCAGGTTTTATCAGAAAGTTTTCCCTCGCCGTTCAGTTTGGTGAGTATACAAAATGTAATACATACAAATAAGGAAAAACTCGTGTATCCTCATGTCATAAGCATTGACGTCTCATAAACAACAAGACTCACAATCTCGCTCAAAAAGTGTCCGCGATGCATTTTGTCACCGCTATGGCGTGACAAATTGGAATAACGATGCCATACAACTGACATTGCATCTTATTTTAACGATATAACGTCTTAATTTGGTTGAAGCATTTTTGCTACTATGCACATCGCACGTTCGGACGTTTTCTGACGAACCTTTCTTAGAGACTGTGAGTATAGTTGTTTATGAGAGGTCAATGGTCATAAGCCATATTTTATATCACGTTGGGATGTTGAATCATCTTTGAAAAACGGGGGTTACAAGTGTGAACTGTTTTAGGGACAGTCTTCACAACCCTTAGGGGTATGTCGTGATGTTTTCAAGGTTCCGTAGTTCAAAATGAAAAAAGGGAACCCTTAAAAGATCACTGTTGTCTGCCCTTCTGTCAAGACCCTTTTTCTCGGGCCTCGTTACAGGTATCAATTTGAAACTAATACCTCCTGCAGAAATTTACGGCCTCATAGTGCTGTTAAAAAATCAGGCTTCTATCTTAACGCGAATAAAAGTTATTGCTCTTTACGTAATTAATTTCATACAAATTGTCTCACTATGAATAGGGTATTTCCAGTTGACTTTGAAACTGACATTCCGTTTACAAGTAGGTCTTATAGCACACTTATCATAGAGTTTAATATGTCTTAAGGGGGTAACTTTTTACCTCGGTACAAAATGCACATCATATTGTTTTCCTTACTTTTGAATAAAAAGTATGAAGCAACTTGCGGAAATAGTTTATTAATAATGAAACAAAACAAAAAAAATACGTATTTTTATGTATTACATTTTGTTTGCATTACATTAACAAACTTAGAAGCGTGTTTACAGTTGTAATGTAATGCAGCTAAAATGTAACGCATAAAATTGAATAATTTTCATGTGATCACCTAACTATTAACAAACAAACGCATTTATTGAAAACAATATTATGAAGTCCATTTTGTAAGTACCAAGATTTAAGGTCGCTCAGCGAGCTATGGAGTGGGCTATGCTTGGGGTATCCCTGATGGATAGAATCCGAAACGAGGAGATCCGTCGGAGATCGAAAGTAACCGATCACCTGCAGAATCAGTAAGTTGAAGTGGCGTGGCAGTGGGCAGGCCATATTTGTCGCCGACATGATGGCCGTTGGGGCCGAAAGGCATTTAGAATGGAAACCACGTACAGCAAAGCGCAGTGTAGGCCGACCTCGTGCCCGTTGGACCGACGACCTGAAGGACGTTGTGGGTGGCGGCTGGATGAGGAGGACAGAGGACCGCCATGAGTGGATGAACACGGACTGATGGATAGATGGATCAAGTTAAGGGGCTATTTCGATAAAAATTGCACTTTTGAAGTTGTATACCTGCTTTTCAGATGAAGCCACCAATTTGATAAATCAGTATTTAAATTTCGGAACCTTTTTCTAGTTTTGTTCAGTACAGAAACGCTATTGCGTAACTTTCGCTCGATAGAAATAACTATTGAAATGAGGTCTTCTTCTACACTTTTTTTCATAATTTCGGAATGACATACAGACCTGAACGATATTTTATTAGATAGATTTCAGCTATATCTAAATTTCCTCAGTTAGAAATTTTGATAGCTATTTTAGTTTATTTTATATTAATTTAAAACCGACATTTTGCTATTTTTTCCGGAATCCGTCCCTCTCGCACTGCGGGGCGTTCCGCGTGGAGTAACAGTGACCTTTGCAAGCGTGACATCTTAAGTTGGTCCTTCATTACTGCGTGTGGAATAGATAGGTTTGTGTTTTAAACGGTATGTTATGTACGGAACCCTTAGGGCTCGAGTCCTCCTCGCACGTAACCAGTTTTAATTGTGTTAATTGCAGGTTTCGGCGGTAAGTACGGCGTACAAACCGACCGCATGGACAAGTCGGCGGTGGGGCACGACTACGTCGGTAAGACTGAGAAACACGTCTCACAGACTGACTACGCGCAAGGGTTTGGCGGCAAGTATGGAGTGCAGACTGATCGAGTTGACAAGGTAAGATAGTTCAAACAATAATTAGAGTGTATCACAAACTAGAAAAGATCAAATAAAATAACATACATATGCTTACGCCTGTCTCCTAGAAAGGGAGACAGAGACTACAGATTTCCATTTGCTGCGATCCTGACACACCTATTTTGCTTGTACACCCATCAATAAAGTCATACAAGCTTACTTTTTACTTCGCTCTTCTACAGTATGTCGCCTATTTGGTCGACACACGTCCTTCTAGGGCGGCCCGGTCGAGCTTTACCTTCCATTTGTTTTGACACCCTTTCATTCATCCTTTCTATATGCTCCAACAGAATTAGAAACAAAATTTCAAGTAACGCAAGTATTTTAAAATACCAAAAATATAAGCCAGGATTCGCATCTACGCATCCTTACGCGGCTAGTGCGCTACCGACTGCGCCACCGAGGTTCTCATCATATATTGTTATTTTTTTGCACCGTACATGTGCACCAAATTTTTGTGACTACTTGACACATCAAGTTCATAAGGCACATACTGAACGCTCACGAGGGCGTTATTTGATTTCACGGCTTGTTCATTACGAACAGAGATGGCGCTATCTTCGCTACAATACCTGTTGCTTCAGACACCTATGAAATTGACAGTTCTTATTAAGAGCCCTGTCCGCGACGACGACAACTTTGATGAGAAACAATATGTTTAATATTTTTATGGCCTTTACCGCGATGTTTTTGAAAAACCAGGGACATACACCATTTCATATGAGCCGTCTTAATAAAGGCCTAGAATTCATTTGATTGAATTGTTTCTCTTTTGCGAGTTATTTTATTACTTACGAGCCCGCTCCGAATCGTTATTCATAATGTCTAAGTAGCAAAATAACGTGCAAAGGAGAAACAATTGAATCAAATAAATTTTAGGTCTTCATTTAGATGGTCAATATAGACTGGTGTATGTCCCTGATTTTTACAAAAAATTATAATAATAACGTAGATTCAGATATATAGTGAATTCCATCGCTTTGGATACTCATTCGATACACATATTCTGTACAATAACTGTTTTCTCATCACTACTGCTCTGAAAGTAAGTCGTATATAACTCGAAATGCGGGAGGTAGATTCGATTTATCAACCTAGGTAGGTAAGTAAATTTGAAAATCGAACTAGTGTCCCTTACAGACATTCACTATTTATGTAGTAAATCATAAATCACTCGTCTCGCTAAATGACAATGGAAAATATCTGTTCTGCCTATTTCCTTTTTATTTTGTTATTATGTATTTTATTTATATATTATTATGGAAAAATGTGACTTGCGTATATAGGTAAATATAGGTATATGCTAAATAAAATGTTAAAAAGACGTTTAAGATAAGTTTTATTTTCAAAAAAATCACACTGGCCAGTAACAGACAAAGAAGGAAAAGGTCACGAAAATAAAATGGCGGCAGTAAAGTTATCTTGTTGAAAACGTTGTTGCAAACATAATTTCATTATTGATTAACGGCATATTCCATTAATTGCACGTCGAATTCAATTTTATATCCTGCAAAATGTGTTATTAGTTATTTTATTATAGATAGACCCTTGATAATGGTGTAAAACCGAAACCGGTTGGGATAAATATAATTACTGTGAAACAAGTACAGGTGTAGTTAATCATCATGTTATAATTTTGCAAGATTTTTTTATTTCCTCGCATTTGTGATGGAAAGTAGAGTGTTACACACGGGTGTAAGTGATCAATTTTGCACCCCCACGCTCGTACGCCTAAATGTCTCAGGTGCAATTGATAACTTGCATCCCTTATATGACGATGTACTATAAATATATACTGTTATTCCGAGACCATAGCAATGGTTTTCATATTAGTATATTTCAGATATGCTTATCTCTTTCGTAATTCGATCGACCTACTACGCCTTTATTGGTACTATTGTTGTCTCAGAGCGCGGCGGGCTGGGAGCACAAAGAGCAAGTGGAGAAACACTCCTCACAGAAGGACTACTCCGTTGGCTTCGGCGGCAAGTTTGGGGTACAGGCTGACAGGTATAGATACATGTTTACTCGTTTTACTCCTACCCAGAGACGTATTTGGGTTTTCTACGCCCTGGGCGAATACGATTGGGGTGCCCCCCTAATTTTTTTATGGATACATTTTGGGATGCGGTCAAGAACTCTTGCAATACTTTTAATCGTTGAGTTGAATTCGAAAGACGAGCAAAAGGGATACCCGCTAGCGAGCGAATGACTGAAGTCTGAGCTGAGCATTGACATTGATACCTACTGTACTGACATCGTGCCGCCATGCGCCCTCTCCCCCCGTTTGATTCGACTCCCACCCTGGTGCGAACGGATGAGCCGTCAAACACGTATTTTTTAATGTGAAATTATTAATAAAATTGGTAAAATTCTAACTAAATTGCGAAACTGAAGGGCCCTCCCTCGGGACAGGGCCGCCTCGGGTGACCCTACGGAGAATACGTCTCTGCTTCTACCTTCCCCATACGAGATGTTTTTGAGATAAAGCCGAATATGTCCTTAATTCCTAATGATTCGAGCGGGTATATTCAGTGAGAAAAGTTGTTCAGTAAAATTCATAGAATAAAGAATTTCACAGTTTTAGTAAATGTTAGCTCCAGTATACAGTTTGCCTTCTGTGTACTACAGGAAGGACGCGTCGGCGCTGGGCTGGGACCATAGAGAGGACACAGAATGCCATCAGTCGCAGAAAGGTACATACAGTAGTACGAAATAAATAATGCAATATTTCATTTTCTTAGCATGCACACTGTATATGCACACTGTGTAACCATAACGAATAGTTAAAGTCAAACGTTAATTGCAAACCAAGTGTACAAAAAGATGGAAATGAAAAAAGGATCGTACAACTTAGTTGCCTTTTTTAGGCACAGCAAATATATGGTAGATACATATAAAATAATTGTAATTAATTATTTAGATATGTTTTAGCGCGTTCGCAACTTGATTCCTCGTCGAGGGACGCAGAGATAAATACGGGACGAGTCGTGCGAGTGAGTGAGACGCACGTACCCGGGGTCACTAGCAGACCTAGCTGTAATTGTCGCCATAAGTATCTAGTGCCGTTTTCGAATATCACTTTGGGGGCGGTTATGAAACCACAATAAACCATAATTTTCCACCAAAAACACCCAAGATTAGGTCACGATGGTCAAAAAACGTCAAAAATGGTTGGGAATAATTGGCTGCAAACTTCAGGCCACAACCTTGGAGGGGTTTGTTGTGGTTTTTCGTAATCTATCAAAAAAGCGCGCGAAAAGAAAAGTTAAAATAACGAAGCAGTATGGAAAATAGGGGAATGGCAGCCAACTATGGGTAGCAGAGGTCATACTTTCGTATGTTTCGGAAAACGTGTTCTGTTCGAGTTTTCCACCAAAAGAACAAAATTGGCAATTTGGCTCAACAAGTGCGGTCACGATGTCAATTTCAACTCGGGTTTGTATATATAAGTAACCTACTTCACAACGATAGCTGAGCGTAGTGAACGTGTTGAATTTTGTGACCATACCCTTTGTTATAAACGCATTATTCTATGTTTTCTCCGTCGCCGTCTTTACATTATTTTAAGGTGCTTTAACAAAAATGAACACAAAATGCACCTTTCAAGGCGTTATATGCAGTCATCACTATAATTAAATAAAGGCCAGGTATTTTCCTGATTAGCCTAAAACTGTTTAGTTCAGGGTTCCTGAACAGATTGAAAGGCTCAAAAAATGCTCGGCATTACTGATAACGCTAATTTAATGATGATTATCTTTCATCACAGATATCTCCGAATTTTGGACAACAACTAGCTTTTTTTTTCGGTAACCATATAGCTGTACTGTTGTATTAAATGAATAATCGAGTACTTTTCTTATAGAAGCCTTAATTTTCTATAAAAACTACCAATAACCTGCAAAATAAAGGCATTTTCATAAATGTGTTTACCACAAGCGCCCTAGCTTATACTAAACGAAATCGGCTCTAATAGTGTACGTTAAAAGTGGTTTTCGTGTACTGGCGGTTTCGTTCGAACAAGCCCGCCATAAAAAATATATTTTAATTTTAAAAATGTCCGTTTGCCGTTTTAGGAAAAAAATCTGAAATTTAATTGAAATAGGCGTTACCTTGCGGAAGTCCATCACTAAGTAAAGGATATATGAATATAATTTGCAATATTCCGCTAAACAAGCGGAATATTGCAAATTATATTCATATATCCTTCACTTAATCTGAAATTTTCCTACATTTAATAATTCAAGAAGAAATGATTGTCCAACTTAATTAGACCCTTTGGATACATAGAGTTTTATAGGTCGTAAGTGTCAAGTTAAGTTGGTCCATTCTAACTGCTCATGAAATAAGTTTGTGTTTCCGTGAAGGCACGAGTCCAAATCGCATTTGGCCAGTTTGTTTTGTAAGACAAATTAATTATTTGTGTATTAACGCAAATGTCGCTTGGCTAATACCACGCCTAAAGTAAAGCGTCTATGACATCTAGATTAAGGGCACTCGCTAAAAAAGTGGTAGAATAAAATCAGCCGAGCCGTTAAGGCGCATAGGCAGGCCACCGTTTTAGTACAAAATTTGATAACCCTTTTCTATGTTGTTTATTGTTATAGACTAAAGTTTGAGACCTCTATAGTGAATAGTGATTTAAAAATATAATTTCTTTTGACAGCTTCTTCTTTTATTTTTTAATATGTATAATTTTAATTGTACAATAAAATAAAATGTATATAATTTATATAGACAAATCAATAATAATAATCTCAAAATATATTTCGGGTCCGATCTGGACCCGGCATCATACGACCGATGACGGCCCCTTACTGTGGACAGAAATATATCGAAAATTGTAATTATATATATATATATATATTGCGTTTTTCTATACAAATATTGTAAATAAAGGCTCAAAAAGAGTAAAATATACATTCATTCATATTAAATAAATATGACATGACATGATAGAATTAAAAGACATGCATGACCTCTATAGTTTAATACTGGCATTTTCAAGGTCACCATCTGGCTGAAATGTAAAATTTTGGTATAGGTACAATTATTCAAAGCAAGAAAACAACTTTGCATGTAAATCTGTCCAGCTTGATATCTTTAAAATAAAATCAATATTCGAAATTCAAAATGGTGCCTTTTAAAATATCAGTACCAGATGATAGAGGTGTTATGGTCTATAACGTAAAGCAACTGAGGAAAGGGTTATCAAATGTTGTACGTACTAAAACGGTGGCGTGCCTATGTGATTTAATCAGCCTGCCCGGGGACGTCCATAAAATCTACGTAAGTCAGTAATGGACGAATGACTGAACGCAACTGCGGGTTTCAGATTACAAGAGCGGTTTCGGCGGCAAGTTCGGCGTGCAGACAGACCGACAAGACGCGTCCGCCGTCGGCTGGGATCATCACGAGAAGACGGAGGCGCATGCTAGTCAACTGGATCATAAGAAGGTTAACTTATGTACCTTTTTATTCAAAAGTAAAAAAAACAATCGTAAACCTAATGGCTTACATTTTCATGCGAAAATCTGAAATTTCCAGTGCCTAATTTACCATCTTAGGAAAGACTTTAATATTGTTGAATACATTTTAAACATAGAACAATCTTTCGCATTGAGCATTAGTGTATCACATTTGCAAATAGTTTGCTTTTTGTTTTTTATTATATTATAGTATTACACAAAAGAAAAAATATAATGAAAATATTTCAAGATATATTTCGTGCCCCGCTGGGCCCGGCATTAGTTGATATAATAATGACATATTTACAATGAAATGACGGCAAATAAAAATGACATGGTGACAATGAGTATTAAAAAGAGATGAAAAAAGAGGAAATACAACTTTATATTTTTTGTAGTGATTAATCTCCTACACCTCATTTACAAAAAAAATATCACAGGATCGATATATACCTAAAGTTGAAAAAATGTTGGAAAACGTTTGCAACTATGGAATCGGCTTCTTAAAATGTTATTTATTTTGATAGTCAATGCTCCGGAAATCACGGAATTGCTTAAAACGTTACGATGATGTACCTAATACTTCATAGATGTTACCGTAAATGTATGTATATTTTTCAGAATTTTTTAAAATGACAGACAGATTTAGTTCGAACAGAGTAGGAAGAAGGTCGAAGATTTAATAGTCTATACTTTGACCTCCTACGCTGTTTGACCTAAATCTGTTTGTCATTTTAAAAAATTCCTGGGAATTGTATACAATACCTGAAAAATATACATAAATTTACGGTAACATCTATTAAGCATTAGGTACACCATCGTAACGTTTTAAGCAATTCCGTAATTTCCGGAACTTTGACTACCTAAATAAATAATATATTAAGAAGCCGACTCCATAGTTGCAAACGTTTTTTGTCATTTATTCAATTTTAGGTACATATCGATCCGAATATCATATCCCTGATCATAATGTACCAGAACTTTTATAATTTATCACATTAACTGTTGAAAAAAATATACTTCCGTAAATTTTTCTTATTAATGTCGCCCGTTTACAAGGATTATTTTTATTACTGAATAAAGCATAATTAAATTGATCAGGTACAATTAAAATTTCATGGCACAATAACCTATGATCTTGATACTGTTGATTGTTGCCACTTGGTGGAACTTTGAATACATAATGAACAGAAACTCACTTGTACTATTCCACGAATTTATTTATTTCCTGACCGGTTTCGCATTCATGGCATTTTCAAAGAATTTATAATATATATAACAGTTTACATTAGAGCAATCAATGAAACGTTTGAGTTTAAGTTTTTTTTTTGTTTGAGCACTTTTGAGTTTCATTAATTGCTCTAATGTAAACTGTATAACAAATCATTTGAAAATGCCATAAAGGCGAACCCGGTCAGGAAATAAATCAATTCGTTGAATAGTACTAGTTATTTTTTGTTCATTATAATCTTTGACCAATCGAATTCTGAAATTATATTGACAATTCATTTTATTAGATGAAATTTCAAAATTCCAAGAAAACTATAATTCATGGCTCTCAACGGACGTTTTTCCTTTAGGGTTTCGGCGGTAAATTCGGCGTGGAATCCGACCGCGTCGACAAATCCGCGCTTCCTTTCGACGCCGTAGAGAAAGTCGCTACCCACACCAAACAGAAGCCCGACATCGGCGGCGCCAAGCCAAGTTCCATCCGTGCCAAGTTCGAGAACATGGCAAAGGAGAAGGAGCAGGAAGCGATGCAGGAGGTCCAGAGGATACGGGAACAGAGGACGCAGATGGATAAAGCTCTGTCTACTAAGGTGATAACTGTCATTCGTTTTTGGGTTCCGTAACCGAAGGGTGCCGAACGGGACCCTATTACTAAGACTCCGCTGTCTGTCTGTCAAATCAAATCAAATCAAATCAAATCAAAATATTTCTTTTGAAACCTATATACATAAAGTATACTTTCTACAAGTCAAAGTTAATCTTTACATTAAATAATAGGTTGGGGAAAAACATTTTTGAAAAAGTGGAGCAAGATCGGCGTATCAGTAGTTACGATGTAGCTGGAGAACTGGGAATTGACCACAAAACAGTTTTGGCGCATTTGAAAAAAGCTGGGTACACAAAAAAGCTCGATATTTGGGTGCCTCATGAGATCACTGAAAGAAACTTTATGAACCGTGTACTCATTTGTGATTCTTTAATACGACGTAATGAAACCGAACCATTTTTGAAAAACCTGATAATTGGTGATAAAAAGTGGATCACGTACGACAAGAACGTGCGAAAAAGGTCGCGGTCAAAGGCTGGTTAGGCTTCACAGACTCTGGCGAAACCCGGGTTATCTCGCAACAAGGTAATGCTGTGTGTATGGTGGGATTGGAAGGGCAATATTCATTATGAGCTATTACCGCCAGGCAGGACCATCGATTCTGAACTCTACTGCGAACAACTGATGAGATTAAAGCAAGAAGTTGAGAGAAAGCGGCCGGAATTAGTCAACAGAAGGGGTCTGGTTTTTCATCATGATAACGCTAGACCTCACACATCTTTAGCCACTCAGCAAAAATTAAGAGAGTTTGGCTGGGACGTATTAATGCATCCGCCGTATAGTCCTGACCTTGCACCTTCAGATTTCCACTTGTTTCGGTCTCTTCAGAATTCTTTAGGCAGTGTGAGGTTAACATCACGAGAGGACTGCCAAAACCACTTGTCGCGGTTTTTTGATCAGAAGCCCCAGAATTTCTATAGCAATGGAATCATGTCCCTACCTACAAGATGGCAGAAAGTTATCGAACAAAATGGTTAAATGTTAAATTTAATTAGTTAAATGTAAATATACTTTATTAAAATATGTTTTGAATTTTCATATAAAATGCGAAGAAACTTTTTCCCCAACCTATATCTTTAGAATAAAAAAAATATAAAAAAATAATATGTTTATACTACTAAGGGAAATACATCCAAAGAATATTTAGGTTGGGCTACAAAAATTTAATTATACACCTACATAAAATAGAGAAATCTAGGAATAAAACAAGTTGATAAATAAATACGGGAAATACATCCAAAAAATATTAAGGTTGGGCTACTACTACGGGTCACAGGGGTCTACAGCTTCAATCGTTACAGGTAGACAGTTGAAATTTTCACAGAATACGCGTTACTATGGCTTCTATCACGGCAAATAATAAAATATTCAAAAAGTTGAAATCCAAGGCGGGAATCACACTAATAATAAACGTTTCACTTTACAGGAAAAAGAACGCGTTGCAAAAGAGAAGGAGCAAGAACCAGATGAGCCTGTTACGCCTCCGCCCCAACACACCTCACAACCCGCTCAAAAGACCCCACAACTCGCTCAACCCACCCAACAACCCACTCAACCCACCCCGCAACCCACCCCACTACCCGCTCAACAAACCCAATCCCAGATCCACCGAGCGGACATAGTAAACACAGTGGAAGAGACAACAGTAGTGAAAGAAACAACAATATTGAAAGAGACAGAGATATCTCCTGTAGAAGAAGCAAAGAGTGTGATACTGCCTGATGTCACCTTGGTAGGAGATGCAAGAGAGGAGAAAGAAGAGGTAAGAGTTCTTACATGTTCTAGTGTGGAGTAGTATTAAGCTGTGATAATTCACTTGATTTTATAGAGCTGAAAAAGATGATTTTTCTTGTTAGGTTGTTAGGTCTATTGCAGAAGTTTTGTGCAACGGTTATATACAGGGTGTTTAAATGATTAGAAACCTTCTGTCTTAAATTATTTATTACGTAATTAGCTAACCTTACAACATCTTATAGTGACCATATCAGTATTAAAAATCTTGTATGTTTAAATAAATAGATTAACTTAGCCATTGCATGAAAACACAATATATCTCACAAGTAATACATTATTACATTAAATTAGATTATTTAGTGCCATTGCCAAGTCAATAAGATTTTTAATATTGATATGGTCACTATAAGATGTTGTTAGGTTAGCTAATTACGTAATAACTTAAGACAGAAGGTCTCTTAAGTAGGGACTGAATAAATTAACCGACTTGGTATTACATGGATCTCGCAACTTTTTACGATAGAAGAACTAAGTTGCGAGACTTGTTTTTTACAAGTTTTGTTTTTGATGGCATCTCATTTCTTTTTGTAGATAGTCCTACTTTTTTTTATATGTATTTATGCAGTTGATGTATCTAGAAAACTGGACCGAAAATGCAGAAAAATAGTTCCTTGATTTATACACTAAACACTAATTGTATTCCAAATTTGAAGCTTCTATGTCTGCTAGAAGTGCCTTAGAGTTTTGATGATCAGTCAGTCAGTGAGTGACAAAATTGAGAAACTTTGACTGGTTATAATTCTTAAACTACTGGTTCAAATAGAATGAAATTTGAAATATACCGTGTTTATACAATGCCTCCTTGGTTACTGACAATTCAGGTTTCTAGTTTTATCCACAACGAAGTTATAGGGGGTCGAAAATAGCCTGAACTGTTTCGAGAAAAGGATGGTAAGGCCGTGCCACTTTTTAGCTCGACTTGGCGCTGGCACTCCCGTGCCCCCAGATAAACAAGGATTTTAATCGGTAAAAATTCTTTGTACAACGAAGCGTAATTTTACGCAGAACATTGACGAAACCCTCTGACGGACATTTCTGGTTCCAGTTGACTCGGCAGCCCACAGTCGTGATATCTCCGGTCGGCTGGGAGAGCGAGACGGGAGATAGCAACGCCGCCGATGAGGAAGAGGACGGGTATACTGCCAGGGCGCTGTACGACTACCAGGTAACTATCATTTGGCTAATGCTTTTTGATGACGATGACAACAACTACACAAAAACATTATATTATGTAATTTATAAAATATGTATTTGCTTATTATTAGTACCAAATCTAAGCTAACGGCCAAAATTGACTTTTATAGCAACGCATTTTCTTTATAACTGCCCACAGTGGGCGGCGACGATGCATGGCGTCAAAATCGATGTAAATCGCTTGTTTCTTGTCAGATTAGAACGATTTTTTTAAATGCCTATAAATTCAGTTTGAATATTGATATGTATAGGTATAACTTTTAATTGTAGTGGATAGTTGAGGAGATACAGATGAAACATTAAAGTATGAATTCCTCACTTTTGTCTTTTAATTGTTTTATTTCATTAACTATCAGTCGGACAACATTCAATGTATTAAAATATCGTAGGTAATTTAATTTACTATCATTTGATACCCCACATACCTATTTCAGTTCAGTAGTTTATAATAAATGAGCAGTTTTTCATAGCGCGGTGGCGGCCATTTTGATGACGTCATAAATGGGGATACTTTACCTTGACAGTTTGTGTCTCGGCGATTTATTGACCAACATATCATACTTACCAACATACTAAAAGGCGGCGTTCGTACCCGCAATGAAACTTTTTTTGCTAAGGGAAGTCACTACTATATGCCTGAATAAAATCAATAATTTAGTAAATGATTTTACCTTTGACCTACAGGCGGCGGCACATGATGAGATCTCTTTCGACCCTGATGACGTCATCACTAACATAATCATGGTTAGTATATATTAGTCGTATTACAAAAAAAAATACAGTTTCGTTCTTCTTTGTACACATTGTCAGGATTTGAATCCCCGAGTAGGGTTACTAATTCAAAATGAAGGGATGACTTTTCAGAAAAATGCCTGTGTAAGGTAAAACGCAGTAATGAAAATAAGATTTGAATTGAAATCTTATTTGATAAATCAACACAATACATATGTATGTACTTACCTACATTTAATAACAATAATTGATATCCATCCATCCATCCATCAGCCTGTTTCGTCCACTGCTGGACATAGGCCTTTCCAGGATTTCGCCACTCTTGGCGGCCTCCTGGGAGAAATGCCCATACTCACACACGCTGGGCAGGCGGGTTGGTGAGCGCGGTGCTGAAACCCTTGCAACAGTGACGCCGCTGCCCGTCACTAGTCTGTTTTAAATAAGGCCCGGCAATTGGGGATGGATATACCGCCATCCATCGGTCCCAGGCAATGGTGGGCCGCCTGGTTTTGCCTGAGAGCTGTTCTCTTACTCTCCCCCGAATAACTTCGGGAGGATTTGTGAGTAAGATGGTGGTCACCTCCACAGTCGAGCCCGGCATCAGCTCTACCACCTTAATTGATATCACATCACACTAATATTATAAATGCGAAAGTGTGTGTGTGTGTATGTTTGTTACTCTTTCACGCTGAAACGGCTGAACGGATTTGGATGAAATTTAGAATGGATATAGCTTATACCCCAACTTAACACATAGGCTACTTTTTATCCCTGAAAAATCATGTCGTTAAACCGAATAACACACGGGTGGAGCCGCGGGCAAAAGCTAGTTATTAATACATTAAGATTAGTTTTTCAGATGACATAATTTTTCAAAGGGTCCCTTTAAGTGTACTGTACCCAAAGAGTGCCAAACGGGACCCTAGTATTAAGCCTTCACTGTCTGTCTGTCTATCTGTTTATCCGTCCGTCTGTCACAGGAATCTACAGCTTCAATCGTACTAAGTAAAAAGTTGAAACTTTCACAAAATACATGTTACCATGGCCTCTACGTCTTAAAGACGGTAATATATACAAGTTTCAAAGGAGAATGCCACGGGATCGTACCAAATGGCGTCACAACCAAATAAAAGTCATAAAATTAAGATTTTAAAATCCGATCAACATCTTTTTACTTAAATCCGAAATTCAAACCTCACAATAAAAAAAAACGGTATTTTCATTTCCGTTGCCGCTTTACTATGATTAGGTTGCCAATCAATAATCGCCTCTATCTAAAGGTACATAATAAAGTCTTTTCATTGCCCTTGTCAGTGTACAGTAAACTAGAATTGGGGATACTAATTTAAATGAGACTTGGTGATTTGGTAAGTACATTTTAGTCCCCCTAAAATTAACTTCGGTTGGTTTTGACGCCACGACTCTGGGTTTGGTACGACGCGCCATATATTACGTGGCATTCTCCTTTGCACACATTATTGTATATACTCTTAGGATTCCGTACTCAGAGGGTGCTAAATTGTTTTTCAGGTGGTACCATTTCTGCGCCTTGTTTTTCGCCGCGTCAATGTTATGTATAACATCTATATTGTTGATATGTATGTTCTGAGGGTTCCATACTCATATTGTCTGATGGTACGGAACCCTTTGTGCGCAAGTCCAACTCCACACTTAGCCAAATTATTTCAATATTTAATTTTCCATTTTAGATCGACGAGGGCTGGTGGCAGGGTCTATGTAAAGGCGCGTACGGACTGTTCCCCGCGAACTACGTGCAACTTATCGACAAATAAGTGTCTGTGGACGCACCCTTACATTCCTTATTACCTATACTTGTACAGAGAGCCAGTGTGTACGGAGTTTTACTAATGGAGGGATAGGTTTTCTTGTTAAACGCGGGTCACCCAGCACAAATTACTAAATATAATGACAAGTCAACTAATTATATAATATTTTATGTAATATCAACGTAATAGAAGTTAATTGGTATCTGCTGCCATAAATAACAAAAGTTGTATTTTTTGAAGATGTGAAAAACGACAATTTTGCCATTTATAATTGCCGAAATGTTAAAGAAAAAAAAGATTTTTTTTTGTTATCGTTTGCAAACTGAATGGTGAAGGCATTTTCGTATTTATTTCCTGACAATAACATAAACGTAATTTATTATTTTCGTGACGGTCTCTTTACATAATATTGCCCTGCGAACTGTCAAATTGTACACAGTTTGAGAATAACCGCTTGTTGACAAACAAGATCGCTTGCGGGGTGACAGACGTTGGCGGGGACGAGGTATACTACGATGTAAGAAGGGGCGGGTGGTGTAGCGGGAGGGGGAAGCGCGTGCAACTGGACGTCATTTCCTGTAAATGCTAAAACTGCTTAAAATCGGTCTATAAGGACAAAAAATTCATTATTGAAATTACATACCTAAATTGATATATATGTATGTTACAGACAAAGTGATTAAATAGCAATTATACATAATCGCTAGATATTGTATATATTGACTAAATTGAGTAGATAATGTTATAAATTAATCACTTTATCATAATAGCTATTAGGAATTGGTTAAAGTATTTAAAAAAATGTTTTTCACATACCCACAATATTTTTAAAACACTTACCCAACGATACTCCACATTATGGGGTAGACGCGAAAAAAAATTCAATCCCACTTGACGTGTATGGGAGGGAGGTACCTACCCTAAAAAAATCTTTTTCAATAAGTATTTTATTTTCCCACTTTTTCACTCTTACTTATTTCACTTGTAAGAATAAATAAATTATCTGTGATTTACGGAGTAATGTTATTTGCATAGTGTATTTTAACGTGTTGCTGATTTTTATTTTATTTTACGAGTATTATTATTATTGTTGTAAGTTTATTAAGAACTCGCGCCCGGGGGGTTCCATCACATTCTAATAAGTTAATAGAGTTAAGTAATTTTATCAAAAATTACAAATTAAACCTCACCTACAAAATTAATGTAACAAAACTGTAAAAAGTAATGAAAAAAGTATTTGGGCTAGCTAGGTAGCTTGCGATATAACATTATATCCAAAAAACGCAACGTTTATTAGCTTTAGGCACCCATGCAATATAAAATAAACTAATATTTGGTGTGTTTTACTACTCTCTCTGCCCCAATAATCACTTTGCCCAAATTGAATAGATATTATATATATTAGCTAGTTAGTATAAGTAATATCTAGATTAATTACTTTGACTGTAACCTATATGTATTTTAAAAGCAGACAAAAATAGAACATTGAAGTTTAAAATTCAGCTGAATTCGGCTTAAATCGGTTTTGTAGGTCGAGTTATTACATCGCTGGCGTTAGTCATCGAAAGTCACTCACTACCGCGCCCCTGCTAACGTCTGTCACCCCGCGGGACCGTCGCGCACGTACTTGTCAATCTATAGTCATGGCGTTAGTTGTCAGTGGAGCACCTTTTATGTCAAATTAGATACTTTATTTTAGTAATAGATTTAAGTATACTATGTAGATCAACCTTCACCAGGAAAACTCCGTAACGCATGTTTGTATAAAATATTTTGTTATAATGTAACAAAGAAATAACTCAGTCAGCATTTGAAATTGATATACTGTATTTTATAATTGGAATATTATTAATCCCGTTCAGGTTCCATAGAGAAATGTAGAGTCAACACAAGTTTATAACATTGAAATAGGTCGCAATATTATACATAACCCCTGTTTTTGTATAATTACCTTTATGTTCGACATAAGTACTAATTTATTGGGTATATTTTAATTACTATAAGCATAGTAAAACGCGTGTAAAAATATCTTTTGCACAACAAAATGAGGCCCCATATTTTATTGATAATGTTTAAAAGAAACATCCCTTATTAATATAAAAATTATAAAATTGACTTTCCTCTTCGTGCGCTAAGGTTGTTTATGTTAAGGCGAGTTGCAACCACGCGTAAGTGAATGTAAAAAAAACAATGGAAATTGATTGAAGTGAATTTTATGTGGCACAAGCTAGAACGTCTGATGAAGAATCCATAAAAATAAAATTATGTTACAGGTAAATGGAAAACCAAGACATAAAGAAAGTGATCTATTTTTCATTTAATACAATGATATAACATTAAGGGTCCGTATAAGGCTAGATGCCCAATTTCAAATGAGTATATCACATTGTGTAACTTGATTAATCAGTATAGTAAAAATAATATAGTTAGTAGACTATATGGCTGTTGGGCTGATCTAAAAAAAAACGCAAAATCTTTAAATTCGCTCGATAGAAAAAAATAACGAAGTTCTAACTTTCGCGATTTTCACACATTATTAACTTTGTATTGGAGTCTTACTCGCGATAACGCGATGTTAAGGACTGAAGTTAAATGAAACGACCAGAGTAAATACCGAAACAGCAGATAACTATATTACATTAAAGGAAACTAAATAATAAATTATTTACGGAACACAAACCAAAAAAAAAATTTTCTGTAGCTGACACTTCTAATCAGAAATATTTTTAAATAGAAAAATAAACATTAATCCAAAGACAAATTGTGATGATCTAGTGGCCAGCAGTTCATCACATGGGTTATCGCGAGTAAGACCCCAATACAAAGTTAATAATTACGAAGTTACCTCTAAATTTCATGTTCTTTTGAGTGTTAAAGGACCTTCCTTAAATCATTAAGCCTTGAAATTTGTATTAAAAATAAGTTAACATCGTCTGCTTGTCTTTGAATATTTTAAAAATTGCATCTAGAAGCAGAGTTATTAAATAAAAACGCAGATTTTTACGGGCGCGTGTTTCTTGGTGGTCGTAACAGCCACGGCTGAGAGCGCACTATTTTAAACTAAAAGGAAACGTCGTAGAGTTCAGTTCTGATTGATGCAAAATGAGGTGCTCAATCTGACCTTATATGTAGCCTTAAAGTGTAAAAAATAATTAAAAAGTAGTGTATTGGGATAGTTTGCAATTTATTTTCACTGATACCATAAAGTTTGCATTCTATGCATATTTTTGAGGCTTTAATTCCGTTTGCACTGGACGTCAAAAAATTAAAATTTTTGGCAATCATGGTTGCACCCCGCCTTATTTTCAAATCAACCCTTACGCAGACATGTTTCTTGAAAAATTTATCTGTGTTTTGATCACTAAAATGTGTGATTATTATTTATGGTTATGCAAAAGTTTTGCAAGTATCATAAACAGTATATCATTGCGGTATAGGAACGCATAAGAAAACTAATAGATCCCAGGAACTTTCGCTTACAAGGCGATTGCTCTATCAACTGAGCCATCCCGGTTCAGAGCTCCTCATATCCAGATTCACTTTTCTGCTATCTATACCGCAATGATATAATGTAATTTGGATTGGACAGATGCCTGTATCATCTTGGCTATGTTATGAAATTTTAAAATAATATCTATTAAGAGTGAGATTGATTGATATCAAAAATATGTAAATATTAATTATGGTAACACAAAATAATAATGCTTCCATTGTCTTTAGAGACTTGCCATAGCATTTACGACTTTACCTAATAGAGTTATGGTTGCAATCACAATACTGCGAACATTTTCATATAAATTGTTTCAAAAATATCATAATGAGAAACGGGTACTTATGATGATGAAACAAAATGAAATAATAAAACAAACCTCATTATAGGAATTTTTAAATGTTGAATTGATGTAGTATTGACTAAGGCTTAAATATCTTCTAGATTAAGGTTGAAATAAAATTATTGAATTGTATAGATATTTTCTAAATGTTATTAACGAATTTTCGACTGATATTATTTAGAGATGTGTATTATTTGACTCTTTAAACACTTTGCATAATTCGCCGCTTATTATTTTTTGTCGATTATGCCCTTTATCGAAACATGTTTAAAGTTAAATTCAGTTGAAGAAATTGAATGTCTGTTGAAATTTATCTATGCAGCCAAATTAATCCTGGAGGTTTGGTAAGTGGTCAGTATCACGGATCGATAACACTTTTTGCTAATTTCCCAAAATAAAACCTGGACCTCTCGTAGTAATTGACTCGGGGTAGGCTTGCGTTTGTAGGGAACATGAAGAAAATAGTTTACAAATTTCACAAAAAGGGGTCAATGAACACTGAATTTGGCTGTATAAGTAACTGTTACCTTATAAAGGGTGTAAATAGCGTGCCACCATTAAATGAAACCACATATTCTACGGATCATACTGAACCACTTTTCCCAAGAAACATACCCGCGGTAACTATTAGTTTGGGAAGTATTAGAGTTTCAAACAAAATTGCGTGAACCCTTACGCACTGACATACGGGTGAGTTACGAGAGAGCGTCGTCCGTGAAACAGCTGTTCTGGTGCAGCGTTCTAAAATAGACCTTCCTCCTACGAGATAAAGTCTTTGAGTTACAGTAGAATATCTTCTTCTCTAAAGATTCGCGCGGTTTTTTTTTTCAAAGAGTTGTTTAGTATGATCGATAGAATATATGGTTTTATTTAAAGGTTGCACTCTTTTTACACCCGGTATAAGGTGACTCATTTATATAACCAAATTCAAACTGGAGACTCGGTTAGTGGTCAGGACCAAGGTTTAATGACCCTGTTTGTGAAATATGAAAAATATTTTTTGTGCCTCTATACTTGTCCAATAACAACCTCGACTTAATTTGTTTAAGAAGTTAGGACGTCTAAATTTAATTTTTGCGTATTTCGCAGAAAGGGTCATTGAACCTTGTTCTTGACCACTTACCGAGGCTCCAGTATGAATTTAGCTATATAAACAAAAAATTGTTTATATAGCCGAGTTCATACTGGAGTCTCGGTAAGTAGTCAAACAGGACCAAATTTCAATGACCAAAATAAAATGTAGACTTAGACTTTTACTCATTTATGTCGAGGTTATTCTTGAACAAGATAGGGGCAAAAAAAAATGTCCTAATGACCACTTACCGAGGCTTTAGTATAAATTTGGCTATATCAACCAAAGTCATCTTGTTATATAAAGCGACTCATTTACGCAGCCAAATTCTTACTCAAGACTCGGTAAGTGCTCAGTAACATGGTTCGATGACCCTTTTTGTGAAATTCGTAAATTATTCTTTTCGTGTTCCTTACACACGCAAGCCCAGCCCCGAGTCAATTACTATGAGACGTCAAGATTTTATTTTGCAAAATTAGCAAAAAGTGTTATCAATCCGTGTTACTGATCACTTACCAAGCGTCCAGTATAAGTTTGACTGCATCATGGATGAACAATTTGTCTATGGCTGCATAAATAAAATTCACCGTATATATTATTATATACGAATTATGTACATAATTTATGTGCGAACTAAACTAATAACAATACTAAAATGTTATCCCTTTGATATATAATTATAATGTATGTATTATTTGTAATAATAAATAAGGTATCAAATGCCAACCTGTGCGTTTTATAAGACTATTTTGTATAGTTAAAATGGATTATAATAAATAAATAATTATTTTATAGAAAATTTCTTCTTTAATTTAAAACACCTTATTGTATTATTTTATGGATAGATAGATGGATAATATTCATTTACACAGTACACATCACAAACAAATAATTAATCATATGGCCACACGGACACGACTTACTAACAGACTTCATCACCAGACTCAATAACTATAGCTCATTAAAATTCACTCATACCATATCATCAGACAAAATAACATTTCTGGACGTCGACCTCACTCTCAGCAACGAAAACAAAATCATCACTTCTGTCCATTTTAAACCCACGAACAAACTACAATATCTACACTACAACAGCTGCCATCCCGCTCATATCAAACAATCCATCCCGTATGCACTTTCACTCCGTGGCCACCGTATATGCAACAATGAAGAAAAACTACACTCTTTCCAGAACAAAATTCACACAGGATTACTAAAACGAAATTACCCAGACAACTTCCTCCGAAAACACATTTATCACAGACCTAGATACCATAACAACAACACTCAACACAGAAACTACACAAACCAACTAAAACTAATTACTTCATATTTCGATGGCAGCCATAAGCTAAAAAACCTAATCCGGGACAGTCTCCCTATCCTCAACCAAAACGATGAAACAAAAGACTTACTACCACGGAACCCACCAATCTGCTATAGACAAAATGCTAACATAAAATCCATCTTAACTAAAACAAAACCTACAGCACCAACCACCAACACCACAAGCCCGGGCACAACACCATGTCAGCGGCCACGATGCAAAACCTGCGCCATCATCAACCCAAATACACCCATAAATACTCACCACACACAAAAACCCCTCCATGCACAACCGAATACAACATGTAAGACAAGCAACTGTATCTACCTCTTAGAATGCCGACATTGCCCAGCTTTTTATGTAGGTGAGACAAAAAACGCACTCCACATCCGCATCAATCAGCATCGCCATACATGTGACTCCATAAACAACAACACTCTACCAGTACCGACCCACACACGTATTCACAATTCACCTTTCAACCAATGTTTCACAGTTCGCGTCATTAAGTCATTCCATCCAGCTCTCACAGACATCCAGCTTCGCACATGGGAGACTTCATTCATCTGGTCGCTTGGTGCCCACTTTGGACCAGGCCTCAATAAACAACATTAAATCAAACCACAGCTAACCTCTCGAGCCAAATCTAAACTTCTTGTGCTGTGTAGCAGGCACACAAAACTACTATTTTCTTCCTTTTTTTTTTTTTTTTTTTTTTTTATCCTGTCATATTTATATTTATTTGTCTTTGTCATTGCAACTGATGCCGAGTCCAGAAGAACTCGAAATATATCTTGCTAATTTATTTATGTGCATATTTTAACTAGAATTAATATATATATAAATATTTATAAAGAAAAGCCGAAGGGTAACATATACATTTTATTATAATAAAAATAAAAACAATAGAGAAAATTAAATAAAAGCAAACAATCATAATAAACAAAATTACAAAAATTAAGAAAAACAATATTGATCAAAATAAAAACAGACATTAATCATAACATAACACACATCACACTAATATTATAAATGCGAAAGTTAGGGTGTGTGTGTGTGTATGTTTGTTACTCTTTCACGCTGAAACGGCTGTACGGATTTGGATGAAATTAGAATACTTAGGCTACTTTTTATCCCGAAAAGAAGTATATCGTTAAACCGAATAACATGCGGGCGGACTCGCGGGCAAAAGCTAGTTGTTATATACACATATCGCATGCACGAGTATTGTTCAAATGACATTGGCCCTGGCTCAGCATAATGTTGCAGGTAAAACCTACAACGCTGGTATTCTGCCAGCATCATAGTACCCAAGCCGGTACTTATTTTGTTTTGTAGACATTTATACACGGATCGGTGTTATTAGACTTAAAGTATTTATTGCTTATGTACTATTGGACTTATAGTATTTGGGGTTTTCAAGTGTTCGCTTTTTCAAAAACACTTTTAAATTTGCTAAAACACTAAGAATTTTAAATTTGTGTAAAGAAAGGGTTAAAAATATTGAGATAGCTGTGTTATTGCATGTAATTTAGAGTAGTTTTTGTTAAACACTGTAAATCAGCCGTTTCACATTAAAAAGTACGGTTCAATATGTATTGCTAATCATAGACATCTTTATCTAATAATTGCTAATGCATATTCGCGCATTTAGCGCACAACCCTGACTAGTTGCGAATTAATATATTTTTTTTTTGTATTGAAGTCAAAACTACAATTTTTAGAATGTTGGTTTGTCTGTATGCATGTTTGCAGTTTTAACTCGAGAATTACCTAATGGATTTAAAAGCGTTTTTTAATCATCCTCGTAGTACATACCTAAGCTTTAAGGGGTGTTCATAAAATGACGTTTAAGGCGAAAACTGTGCAGAGACTGAATAAACGGGGGCGAAAGGCTAGTTTGATACAAAAGAATGTCCACCGGACTCTGAGAGCTGGCTGGTTGCGATTGCGAATAGCTAACGTGAGGCAATATTTATCATATATTCTGCACCGTGAATAGGTGCTTTTGGGAACAAAAACTGTAGGCCGATTCTCAGTTTGTCGAATTAGCCTTCTCGACCGTAAAAACCCATTTTATCCGTCGTAACTCCATACATTTTTACCTGGTGTCTTAGAAATCTCACTTCGATTGTCTCTCCGGAATTGCCCCCCGGGGTACCTAGCATAGTAGACCATATCGAGGTTGGACAGGTCGATATACATACACTGTCTGTGTTTCTCTAAGTAAGTAGATCGACAGAGTGAGACAGAGCACTGTATCAAGCGCTATCGAGCTCGATATGGTTTGCTATGTTAGACTAGCAGGTGATATTATTACCACAGTTTAAAAATCCTGTCAGTTGTCCAACGAAAGCGTTCAGACTGAGCACTAGTGCGGGGCCTGCGGGGCGAGATGCGGGAGGTAAGCTACAGATAATTTTCGAAGGGTCGGAACAAGCAGTTCGGAGTCTCGCCCCGCAAGCCCCGCACAACCGCGCCGTCCGAACGCCTTCCTTGGACAACTGCATGGTTTATTTTTCAAATCAAAGCAATATCTTATACGTGGGACGCACTATAAGTTTCCGGAATGAATATGAAAACATAATATTAAAGGTACAAAATTAATTTATTGTTTTTCAAAATAATCTCCCTTGGCGTCTATGCACTTTTTCATTCGATCAAACCAGTTTTGAAAACTTTTGTGCCACTCCCCTGTGGTGACCTCTGAAACGTGTTTTTCATACTCCTCGACAGCCTCTTCTGGTGATGAAAATCGTTGACCGCGTAATTGGTTCTTAATTTTTGGGAACAGAAAAAAGTCACAAGGTGCCAGGTCGGGACTGTATGCAGGATGACTCATGAGTTCTACATTTTTCGTCTTCAAAAAGTCGTTTTTCTGTCTGGCCGTGTGAGAACTAGCATTGTCGTGGTGCAGGATGATACGGCGTTTACGGTTATTTTTACGGAGTTCGTCAATAACTTCCGGCAAACAAATGGTCGTGTACTAGTCACTATTCACGGTACGACGATTCTCTAAAGCAACAGTAGCCACGTGTCCAGTTTTATTAAAAAAAGAAGCAATCATCCGCTTAGATGCACTTTTCACGCGCGCCACTTTGGTTGGTTTCGGCTCATCTTGAAAGACCCATACGCTCGATTGCTGCTTTGTTTTGGGATCGTAGCAATAAATCCATGTTTCGTCACCTGTTACTATGTCCCACACCAAATTTGACGCACCTTCGTTGAATCTGGTAAGCATGGCACTGCACCAAGTGACGCGGTCCGTTTTTTGAGCCTCGGTCAAGTTGTGTGGGATCCACCGCGAGCACAGCTTTCTCACACCCAAATGTTTGTGTAGGATTGATTGTATTTGACTCATGCCTATTTCTAAGGATGCGCGAATTTCATGGTAGGTCACATGCCTGTCTGTTTCAATCATACGGCGCACAGCATCGATGTTTTTGTTGGTCACAGCGGTTGGCCTGCCGACCATCGCGAGATTCGTCACTGAGATTGATACGACCACGCTTGAATTCTGCAAAGCAGCTATAAGCAGTCGTCTTGCATGGTGCTTCATTGCCAAAAGCTGTTTCAAGCCGAGCGATGCTCTGTTGAGCTGTCAAATTACACTTAAAATCGTAGAAAATCATACTACGAAAATTTTCCCGAGTTAAATCCATGTTGATGCAGACACACAATTTTTTAAATGGCGCCACAAGGTAAAAACAAAAGACAGTCAGATGAAACAAACTGCATTCTACAGCCAAAGAGTTCTATTTTCAAATGTTGCAATAAATTTTTAAATATTGTTTATGTAAGTGGCCAGTTCCGGAAACTTTTAGTGTTACCTATGTATAAGGTTTGGATTTTTAAAGTGTAGTACTACTTGTCCATATACCAACTCTTTTAATAATAATAAGTTTTATTTCCCAAAAATACAAATTAATATCACTGAATTGCTTAAAAATACAATGCTTAAAACTAATATTTAAGTATTTAATTTTTTGTACATTGTTTTATACCAACTCTTTACTAACTTTAAATAGAGCAGGTATTTTTACTTTTTTATGGAATAGCTATTTTTTTCCCGATTTGGTTGCTGGTTCCTATTAAAGTTGTTTGTATATGGACAATTACAATCACCAGTTTTTGTTTCCACTTAGATGTATATAGTAGGCCAGGGGTCGGCAACCTTTTTTTTGTGTGAGCAAAAATTTTCTATTCTAAACTATAGAAAAAGCAGGCTTTGTTTTCAGTTAACGGATGCACATTTAGACGCGATACTGCGCATTTCTACATCTTAAATGCAAGCGAACATACAAAAATGCAGCCAAAAAATTGCATTAGTTTCTTACTAATAATAATTATTTGTAAACTACAATAAATATGATTCAAAATTAACTAATACGTTTTATTTATTCTAACTAAATTATTTATATACAAAGATGAGATGCGTCCCTCGCTGATCACCCTGGTAACATGTGTGGCCCTCCTATATCATAAGGTTGCCGACCCCTGAGTAGGCCATCAAAGATTGTATCATAAAATATCGTTGTAAGTGTTTTTGCGGGCTACTCCTAAAATACTTAAGCTAACCACTTTTCTTCAGCAAACGAGGCTTTCATGCCAGCCCCAAGCCAAACTATAATTAACAGCCAACGAAATTACAGCCCCGCTCCCTAATACAATGATCTGTCAACAAATTGAGAAGATTCCAAAGAAAATTAGATGGCATAATGATGGGGTAGCGAGTATTTTCTAAAATGTAATAATTTTATTTTTGATTTTATGTTCATTTTTCATTTATGAAATGAAATGAAATGAATACTTTATTTCTGTAATATAGGTACATAAATACACTTATCGCACGCTAGGATTTATTAAATAATAAAAAAATAATTAAATTTAAAAGAGGAAATACAATGCCTATATTAAGGTGGTAACGGAGGATGGTACAAAATGCACATCATAATATTGGTTTCCTTAGAGTTGATGCTCTAATAATATCTGATAATGCTTTAACAGCGAAACCGGTAAGGGAAATTAATATAAATAAGTGGACAAGTACAAGTGTTTATCAAACAAAAAATTGGTTTCCTTACTTTTGAATAAAAAGTATGCAATAAATGCGTTTTATAGCAATTCGCACAAACTGCTTGTTAATGGGTTAGTTATTGGTTTATTTTATTTTATTTTAGTTTTACCAGTATTTAGTAAGATTTTCGAAAAAATTGTTTTTAATCAATTATTAGCTCATTTAAATAAGTTGCTTAACAGTGAACAATATGGATTCACTAAAGGGAGATCAACCACTGATGCAGGAGTTGCTTTAATGCGTCAAGCACATATTTGACGCTTGGGAAGCAAAGCAGGATGCAGCTTTAGTTGCGTTAATCATGAAACAGTTTTATATAAATTAGATCACTATGGAGTAAATATAAATACTAAGGTTAAATCTTTGGCGTTATTTAAGTCATACCTTAGTGAACGGATTCAAAAGGTAGACATTAATGGAGTCCTCTGGGTGTCCCGCAGGGCTCCATATTGGGGCCCCTGTTGTTTTTAATATACATAAACGACCTTCCTTACTTAGTTAAAGACTTATCTGAGATAGTTCTATTCGCGGATGACACGCCACTTATTTTTAAAGTGAATCGGCCTATAGAAATTCTTGATGACGCGAATTCAACTCTCTCTCTGATTTTTGATTGGTTCACTGCAAATAATTTAGTTATAAATGCAAAAAAGACGAAATTTATAAACTTTACTTTACCAAATCTATTTTTGCAGGGGTCCAAGCTTGCGTTAGTTAACGAAACTAAGTTTATAGGTATTACTATAGACTCTCGTCTTCAGTGGGGTCCCCACACAGAAGCTCTTTGTGGTAGACTTAGTTCAGCCGCATACGTTGTTAGACGAATAAGGCGGAGATACTGCTAGATTAGTATATTTCAATTATTTTCACAGCATTATGTCATATGGCATTATGTTGTGGGGTAGAGCCGCGGATATAGAAGCAGTCTTGCAAAAGAGAACAATTCAGTCTATTTATAATATGAAGTACCGAGATTCATTAAGAGAAAAGCTTAAAGAAATTAATATATTTACGGTCCCATGTGAATTTATTTATCAAGTTATTAGATATGTCAGAAAAATATTAATAATTTCCCGAGGCTTCGTGTGCACCACTCTGTTGCAACCAGAAACAAACATAAACTAGCTTTTCCAAAATTAAGACTTGCCAAAGTATCTACATCTTTTGTAGGACATGGTATAAGATTTTACAATAATCTTCCAGAGGAGGTCCTTAGTTTGCCTGAAAATAAGTTTTAACTTTATATTAAGCACGGACTACTTAAAAAAGCTCATTATAATATCAATGATTATTTGGACGATAATGAATCATGGTGTAATAAATAATAGTAATCTTAATCAAAATTGTTATTCATAAATAGAATATTTTAATACTGTATGAATCCTCTAAAGGCTTAAAATTAATTCATATGTAAACTGACTTTGTTGTTATAGGTAATAGACAATATGAGACGGGATGACCAAGATACATTTTTTCTCGTGACATAATTCCTGCAGTCTTATATTTTTTATGCCTTAAGTAGGTATAAAAAAATTGTATAGAATAAGATATTGTACCAAAAATTTCTTAAAAATAAATGGAAAATTGAAAAAAGACATGTTTGCTAAGTTTCTTGCCCTTCTTCTTAGCAATACTAATCGAATGGTGCGGATGCTTAGGCATTATTTTTATTTATGGTTTATTTAGTTCATTTTTCAACACATTTGTTCATTGCATTATATATACATAATATTTTTATTCCTAGATTTCTCTATTTTGTGCAGGTGTATTTTAGTAGCCCACAACCTAAATATTTTTTGTAAGTATTTCCCGTATTATTATATTCTAAAGATATATATTGTAAGATTAACTTTGACTTACTTTATTTATCTATTTTAAGAAATAAATATTTTGATTTTGATTTTAATGCCGACTTTACAAAATAAAGTTTTAAAGATCAATTCTGACAGTAGAATTATTATGTATTCTAACAAAATATTCGATTGATTCAAAAAGAGAACAATGTAAATATAATATTAATTAATTAAGAAATGTATATAAATACAGCACGCAGGGTATTAGTAAGAGTAAGTGTTTTTAAATAAAGTGACGATACCATATCTTGGTTTGTCTTCTTCATTAGTATAAATATGCAACTCCGTAAATAAAACTTTTACAAGCCCCTACCACCATATGTTTCACGAAGGTTTGGCAGCAGATTTATTTTGGACTTGGAAGGAGCCATCACAGCAACCTCTTAAAAATGTTTCAGAATTTTATTTTACAGTAGGCCCGCGCCTTCGCCAGCATTGATTTTGTTTGTGGCTAATTTGACATATTATAAGAGGCATCTGCCATCATAAGTGACATGCTTAATTACTTTCTGAAAAGTTCTCTACCTGCAATTGAAATTCCTATCAAAATCGCCTCAGCCGTTTCGGAGTTAGCCCAAACAAACATACAGACAGAAAGGCAAAAATGAAAAATTAAACGCGTTTTGGTAACTTGCAATAATCATATAAGCGAACGGAAAAGCCATTTTTATACACACAGACTCTTTCTCTATATATGAGTATTTGTAAACGAATATATTATATGATTTTTCCCCACTTTTCTATTCAAATTCACAGAACTTCTAATTTGTACGTCACGTAAATGAATCTTCGCTATAGTGATGACGTACCTAGGTTATGAATTGTATGCTGAATGTACGTTTTAACATTTTTATTAATCCATGAATATCAGAGTGGGGATGTGAGCGCCAAGATTGCAATATGGAAAGCCTATGGCCCTTATTCTTAGTCGAATAAACCTATGGGTTTGTACTTCGTAAGTGGTTGGAAGCAGAATCCTATTTAAATGTTGAAGAAATATTATTTTAACTGCCGTACGATGTATTCAACGGTTTTTAGAACGTCTACAGTTTTATTCTAGTAGCTTGTGAATAAATTAATAAAACCTGGAGGGCAAAGCGGATGAATTTACGGACTGTAATACGATTGCAGCGAATCCCCTTGTGTGAAAACTGAAGCACAGATAATACACTGTGGGCCGAAATATATCGAAAATTGTAAATATATATATTTTTCGTGTTTTTCCATATAAATATTGTAAATAAAGGCTCAAAAAGGGTACAATATACATTTATTCACAGATAATAATATATAAGAAATACTAGTCTGAAGTTTGGAGAGCAAATTAACGTGATCCACGCAATCAAAAGCTTTTTGTTTAATCTATAACATAACATCCAATGGTAATTTTTATTGATAACAATTATTCTGTAATTAGTGTTACATTCTTGTTATCACTTTGTTTGTTACATAATCTTCATAGTCAAAGGGGCAATTACTAGTAGTAAAAAAATTATTGCTGTTTTTGTAAATCTAAGAGATTACGTTTCAACTTTATTAACAGAGACTAATATTAAATTGACAGTTACACTCAGATGTAATTCTGTCACGACTTTTAAGAAAAACTTCAGAATATTTTTTGTGAACCCTGTGTGGAAATACGATTTTGCACAATCTGTTAGATAGACATGAGCTAAGATGGATTGCGATCTATAAATTTTACCATTGTTTTAGCTGTACAGAGAATCAAGAGAGTTAACTGACCTATTAAAGAAGATAAAAAAAGGTTTCAGCTTATTTTGAAACAAAGAATTGGATGGGATGCATTTTATCACTTCCTGGAATTTTTGAAAGACATTTTTTTTTTTCAAAATAAATATTCTCTTGAATGGAAAGAGAATGTTCCCCCCTCTTTACGCACTTACTTAAATACCTGTTATAAATGTTGTATGGACAAGTAAGTTTTTTAATCACATTTCTTGGGGACATTTGTTTGGGTTGAACAGTATGCGTTTCATTAAAAGAGTACCTATATCATACCTGCTATTTGTTACAAGAAAAAAAAACAACCAAGTGCAAGTTGCACTCGCGCACAAAGGGTTTCGTACCACCACACAAAATGGGTAAGGAACCCTAAAAACATGATAAATAACAACAATATGGATGACCTCAATATCAAGTCGCCAAAAAAGCCGCTAATATTATAGCGCCCGTCAAAGAATTCGACAAACTTTGAGTACGGAACCCAAATTTTTATTATTATTCTTTTACTTCAGATTATGTTTGTATGTAACTTGTGTGTATTACCGTTTTGAAAATAGAGCTGAAACAATTAACCTTTAAAATATACTATTTGCTCCTTGAGTTTCAATTTCTTGAAAATTTCATTAGTTGTCGTGATATAACTTATAGTTGCACATACTCTGTGAATAACTGTTTTAACTCTATAGCTATACGGTTGAAACTGTAGACACCTGGGACAGACGTACGGACGGACGAACGGATGGACACAGAGACAGCAGAAGTTCAGTATGAGGCCCCGCTTGGTACCCTCTGGGTATGGAACCTTAAAACCAGAGTTAGTCCTAAACACTCTTAAGTCCTAAATACTCTTAGTTACTCCTCAACTGCATCATGTAGCATCATGTTATGACATGCTAACTAACTCGGAACAATAAACGTAAATACTACGCGACACTCGTAGCTCCATTGTGATTACTATTTATACGACACAAGAACTAGTGCTACGCCGTAGGTCCTTGTGATTTCTACGGCGACGGTTACGCCCCGTAGCTCAATTTAAAATATATCTTCACAGATTTCGAGCGCAAAAACACACGCTTTTTAGGGTATGCGGGTTTTAACTTACATCATTTGTCTTAAATTTTCAACAAGTGTACACAAAAACGACGTACAAGTACATCGATTCTGTAGAACTTAATGGTGTAAACTTGACGGCTGGATTTGAACGCATGTCTCAAGATTGCGAGTCCGGGACCTACTGAACTCCCACTAGCTCAATTTAATTTCACCTTTACAGTACAGCAATAAGTATTTATTTCCTTCGTTTCACTAGAATTATATTAGTTTACATGACTATAGATAAGGGTAAATATTGTCTCCCCGAATGTTTATTTAGTCGACCTTGTTCATAGAAGAAGCACCTCATTGTCCGGACCCAGTCTAATATCATTCGTCTTTTATCTCTTCACCGACGGTTTTCGTTCCGACGTACGTGACAGGGGCGTGAAACCTACCTACTAGTTTTTGGAAACCAAACTGGAACAAGCTTAGACCATTTAACACGGGACCTGGCAAAGCGCGACTCTTAGTACTGAAATTATTCTGCCATTTTCCACGGGAGGGGAGGTAAACACGCACAGCACACATTTACACATTCACGCACACTCCTGCGAAAAATTAATATGTCACACTAAATAAAAAGCTGCAACACAGACACAAAACGCGCATGCAAGCAAACTCACTGCGTCACTGGTGCAAGGGTTTCGGCACCGCGCTCACCAACCCGCCTGCCCAGCGTGTGTGAGTATGGGCATTTCTTCCAGGAGGACCGTCAAGAGTGGCAAAATCCTGGAAAGGCCTATGTCCAGCAGTGGACGAAACAGGCTGATGGATGGATGGATGGATACTGTACCTAGGTATTTACACAACTAATACTGAAAACGCCTATATTTTCCCTTTCTTCCCGTGGTTCACCTGCGTAGTCCAGGTGAACTTAATAATAACTTAATCCCTACTTTAAACTAAGATAACTTTATAGTAGAAATTAGGGTTACACCTGAATACTCTAGCAACTTAATTTTGCAGTTTTATTCATACATTTTCTAGGCAATAATATATTGTAATTTGCATTCAATCATTTAAGTCTTATTTGAATGCTACGGAACCCTTATAAGTACTCGCACTTGACCGGTTTTTATACGAGTTCATAATCACAAAGTTGTTAATAATCAGTTGCTTTTACTTGTTAACAAGCTAACTGGGAAAAATATCTATGCACACATGAAATTCAAGTACGATAAACCTTATCGTGACAGCTTTAAGACTCAATTTTCATTGTCGGGGACCAGTCAATCAAACCTCTATCGGTTAATGGAAATTCATCATGACGCGACTTGACAAGATAATTCTCTGGTCGTGCGTGTTTCCGCTACTTACCCTATTTGTGATATATATTAGATTATACATTATCGACGTGTGATAATACTGATAGTGTAATGAACATGAGCTGGCTATGCGCCGGAGAATTGCAGATATACTTTGGACTGTAGAACCTTCATCGTGTACGAGTATTGAAGAGGCGACATTTTCACGCACAAATTTAAAATTTCCAGCGCCAAATTTACCTTCTTAAGAAAGATTTTAATACTGTTGAATACATGTTGAACATAGACCAAGCTTTTGCTTTGAACATTAATTAATCTATCACATTTGCTAATCTTAAATCCAATTTCAGTAACTTTGCTGAGAAAAAAACATCAGACATACTCGTATTTTGTAGCAACATAATATACTAAAATTATTATAATACTGGACTGTTGACGGACGTCACTGGTGCAAGGGTTTCGGCAACCGCGCTCACCAACCCGCCTGCCCAGCGTGTGTGAGTATTGGAATTTCTTCCAGGAGGACCGCCAAGAGTGGCGAAATCCTGAAAAAGCAGTGGACGAAACAGGCTGATGGATGGATGAATGGATTATAATAATTATTGTAATAATTAATTGTTGAAAAAAATATACTTCCGTAAATTTTTCTGATTAAAGTCGCCAGTAGACCACGATTTTTCGTAATGAATAAAGCCTACTTACAATTAAAATTTCATGCCACAATAAGCAATGATTGATAACCAATTGAATTCTCAACTATATTGACAATCCATTCATTTAATTACACCGTAAAACATAATTAACATCTCTCGAAATTCCAAGAAAATTACAATCCACAAAGTCACTCCACACAAAAAGCCTAATTTGGTGAATGGTTTATAAGAACAAAGCTCTTGTCGGTGTAGCTGTCTCCAATGAGTTTTATTCATAGCCAATTCTTTTAGTTCTTGGTATGACACGACTCCAGCCTTACCTATAGGTATTTGGTGAACATAACTCATAATATCCTGGGTCTTCGTCTTTCTTTGTTTACAAATATACGCTTTTGGAGCATACGGGTTTTAAATTACACAGGATATTAAGATGATAACCTATTGCATAGGCAAGATTAAACACATTATTTTACATCAGGCGAAAAGAACGTTTAATACGTTGTATTTCAGTCTACAATCGCACGCTGTTCGTCCTGGCAGTTACGACGACAGAAATGCCTCGCGTTCGTGAAAAAAACATATTATTTAGATTTCCTTATCTATGTTTGCCATAAGAACTGCAATTTTAGGTAACTGCAATAGATATTAATAATACCTATTTTACTATACAAAAACCAAGCGAGTCTGTTGAATAATACAGGAGAAATGAATTTTTTAAACATGAAATATCATGAAAACTGAAGTTTACAAATTATTTTTTCTGGATTGAATATTTGATTAATTTAATTATAATTAGGTAACGATCACTCAAAGTCATATATTTTTTTCAAAGAATGGACCTCATAGCTTCTTCAGAAAACTACAATCGAAAAACATAAAACTTTTTTTTCTTTCGTCATGTTGACTCTTAAAACGTGGTATTCTTTCCAATAATATACCCAACTTTTACTATGGGGTCAACCTCAAAATCGCGAAAGGAAATTCACTGTTCCTTAGGGGCCGTCCATAAATTACGTCATCGATTTTTTCAGATTTTAGACCCCCCCCCTATAATCATCCTATCGTCATTTCTTAATGACCCCCCCCCCCCCCTTCTCCCAAAATTGACGTCATTACTAGTTTGACAAAATAAAACATTGCAGATTTGAGAAAAATAGGGTATTATATGATTAAAACACTTGGTTATAGAATCACCTTTTTTTTTCACTTTGGCAATAATCATTGATATAATATAACTACTTATTTTTTACTTTTCTTTGGATAACTCCCACGGAGTTTTCACCCATTCTTTTAAATTCTGGATCACGGGTAATATCTCCGTATCCTCCCGATATTCGTTTTGGCTCGATTCATCCATGACGTCAATTTCGAAACACCCCCCCCCCCATCTATCATTTACCGTCATCCGCAGACCAACCCCCCCCCCTAATTTAGAATGACGTAATATATGGACGGCCCCTTAGAAGAAAAACAAAATGTATGAAAACAGCGGATTTCTTTTTCGCGATTTCAGTTTTAGAATAAAAGTTGGTCATATTATTGATTACAATCGCCATTTTAAGGAAAAAGATTATCATCTACTGTACAAATACTATGCACACAAATTCTGAAAAACTCATTGGTGCTTGGTCCAGCGGCGGGATTTGAACACGAGTCCCGAGGTTGAGAATCCGACGTTATACCGACTGCCACCGCTGCTGCTTTTAGGTATAAAGTGTGGAAATTCGGTGGTTATGTCAAATTAAATAACGATTCCAGAAAATACACCCCTTACCCACTATACGAATTGATAAATAATAAACCTATTTAATTTTTATGTTATTATATTATATCTGACATATTGTCCCACACTGTATTAGTTATTTTAAATACTTATAGTCTGTCCCTGTCCCCCACAATCAAAACATAGTTAATTCAAGTCTAAACTTAAGACTTTTAACAAATGACTTTCGTTGGGTAATTTATATTTTTACACTGAAAAATTTGTTACCAAGTATGAAGGGACGAAAAATTATTATGCATAAGGGCACTTTCCGTCTGGACGCGTTCCGTACAACATTCATTATTCATAGTAATTTGAGACAACCACCGCTAATTATAATGTTGATATTTCTTAAATGCAATGGACGCTGCGAAAAGTTTAATTACACATTGCAAAGGTATGTAGGCGCAACAGTTCGTGTTTAATTTAGCACAATTTTAATTTATCTAACAATAAAATAGTAAAAATGTCTGTCTGTTTGTCTGTCTGTTCCGTTTTAACTCGAGAATCATTCAACGGATTTGGATGCATTTTTATACTATCATCGTAGTGACCCTAGTCAACTATGCTATAGGGGGTATTCATAAAATAACACCCAAGCCAAAAACGGAGCAAAGATTGAATAAACTGTTTTAACTCTGAAACCACTCCAGGGATTTTGATGTGTTTTTTTGTTTTATTATCGTTGTAGTGACCCTGGTCAACACATAAGCTATGAGGGTTGTTCATAAAATAACGCCCAAACCGAAAACGGGGCAACGATGGAATAAACGCTTCACTTCGCTCTTTGTCGCACCTACTTTTGGCCTAGGCAAAACTAGTTTGTCCTAAAATCGGGTTACGTATACATAAGTAACGTTTTAAGTGTATTTTTCATATTTATAAACGAGTACTTTAAACATTAAATTTACCTTTAATGTAACTCTTGTACGTATGTAATTTTATTCAATTAATATTCGAATTAAACACCAGAATTTTCCGGTTTAAATTCTAATATGTTTGATACATAAAATGTATTTGTGATGAGTGTAAGATGTACGTACCCATATTGTATAAAGAAATTATTCATTAATTCTCCTAGAAGGTAATAAAATTAGAATCGCGTGGGACCAGATAAATGTAGAATAATTATAATATGAACAAAATTGTTAGAGCTGTAGCGCCTACGTACGCAAATATAGATATATCGAGATGAAGTTTGTTACGGTTTTGGGTCTTAGTTGCAAAGTTGTCATACACCTTAATTAAGTACATATACGTACAGATAGATGTAGGTTCGGTAGAGAAACCTTAGGTCTGTAGGGACAACGCGTTCGGTGACTATTAAAGATTTGTCAGCGCGTTTGGTCGACGGCTCTGGTAGCACACGTTCTTGGCCAGAGGACCAGTCTGGTGAACCAGCCAGGTAACACTGCTATGCTAGGGGTAACAGTGACGACTAGAGTCGCCAACCGTTCTGTATTTCCCGGGATGTCCCGTATTTTAGCTGAAAATTGAAATGTCCCGCCGATACTGGCCTCGTCCCGTATTTACCCTGCCTTACAGATACCTAAAAACCACGAATCTTACTTCGATAGATAAATTAATGAGTTTTCATAATTTAATAATTACAATAGCACAAATATTTTCAATATTAAAACTAATATTAAATAAAAATACTAACATAGGTTTACATCATTGTTACTAACCAAACTGGACTACATTGTAGTCTGATAAATAAACGTATATTATTGTTATGTAGGTACACTTTGAAAGGCATTCATGGGGCCGAAGCCAACATTGAAGAGGCCTTTGTACCATTTAATCTAAATGTGAGATGGCTGCATCCATGGAGGCCCATCCCTCAATATACGAGGGGGCGTTTTTAAGTTCGCGGAATCGGGGGTAAGACGTGGAAATAAAAATACAAGTTTATTTTTCCTTTTCAATATATTCACCTGCAACCCTAATACATTTTTCAGATCTTTCAATTAGCTTATGTATACCCTCGAAAAAAAAATGTTTTTTCTTTGTCTGAAAAATAAGCTGAAACTGCTTCCTTCACTTCTTCATCGCTTGAGAACTTCTTCCCCCGAAGTTCTTTTTTCATTTTTGGAAAGAGATAATAATCACTGGGAGCCAGGTCAGGACTGTAGGGTGGATGAACCAAAATATCGAAGCCCACCTTATGCAGGGAAGCCAACGCAACACGGCTCTTGTGCACAGGCTCGTTGTCGTGCAGAAGGAGGACACCTTTGGTTAATTTTCCCCTTCTTTTTGCCTTGATTGCTTCCTTTAATCGCTCTAAGATTGAAGCGTAGTATTCTCCGGTTATGGAGACACCTTTATCTTTATAATCTATCAACATTTTCCGGAGTGGTCACCTCGATCGACCGTCCTGGCCGAGGATCATCTTCAAGTGAGGCCCTGCCTTTCTTAAAAAGGGTATGCCACTGATAAACCATAGTTTTACCGGGGCAAGACTCCCCGTAAACGGATGACATCTCTTCTAGTATGGTTTGAACCGATTTACCTTGCTTGGTAAGGAACTTTATGACAGCGCGGTGCTCGATTTTCTCCATTTTTCACAATGTTCTTCCCAACTGAGTTGTTTGATCGACGATAATTCAAATAGTAATGGCCCGATTAAAACAAAACATTCTATTTATACTAATAATGAGCTACTTAACCAGTTACGACTAAGGAAAGTACCCTCATTTATTAATTACCTACCCATTCCGCGAATATAAAAATGCACTCTCGTACCATTGGGATACACTAACGGACAGTCCCGCATAGTTGCCAAACTATTGCCAGGAAGGAAGACTTGGAGTGGGCTATGAGGATGGGATGCAAAATGGGCCGGATAACAGGGCTATGGAGTGAGATAACGGACATCTGCCTCAAAAATCTCTCACAAATTTAAGTCTGGCAGATGACGACTTGCTGCTTGATGACTACCCAGAAGGATAGCCGTTGTGTGCCCCCTATCTAGCCACCATGGGGTGGCCAGGGGGCAACACTATGTAAGCAGCTAAGGTTGTCGAGAGGTGAGTCTGCGGGGCGCAAGATCCTTGTACAGTCAAGTGCCCCCGGCGTTATGACATATTACACTTCCAACCTGAAGTATTATTAGCTCTTTCATCTTTAGTATACCAACTTGTAGCTCAAACTATTATGTGGGAAGAGTATTTCCATGAATGACACGAAATGGACAAACGTTTAATTAAGAATAGAGCAGAACTTCTGACAATATTTAATTACGAAAAATTCGTACGTGAAGTAATTAGATATCCCGATTCAGAGCTCTTCACGTCCAGATTTACTTTTTTTTTTTTCTATACCGCAATGATATAAATTTATTAATTAATTAATTATTTAACTATTTAATTATTTATTAATTATTATTATTATTATTATTATTATTTATTTCCTTAATTATATCTATTTTATATAACACATATCTATTCTATCTATTAAACTAGTTTATTTACAAGTATACCTATGTACATTTATACATATTTTATACACACCTATACACTCATTATAGTATAATAATATAAATTTTAATAGACATAATAATTTTCACTGTTTAAACAAGAAAATCTATCAAAACATAATACATAAGCTGGTAATCCTATTTCTGGATCCCGCGTGACAAGCTTGACTTAGTTTGGGGTCCACTGTAAAACGCAGACACTTATTTTCTCACTTTGTTTGTTAGCCTAAGGATTTTATCTTATTTTATAACATGTTTTAGTGTAAGTTTTTTCGAGTAAATAAAGAATTTGTATTTGTATTTAATTAAATATGTGCTCAAATTTGCAAAATCCGTTTCAAAATATATTTTTAAGAAAAAGCAGTTTAACATATTTATAAAATCAACTATTTAGCCGTATGTGCCCCCGCTAAAATGGATAATCCCGTTTATTTAGCTTTTTTGATAATAGTCCCTTACAATCCAGAAAAAAACTTGGCAACCCTAGTGATGACCTAGTAAAAATATTGTTTAATTTAATCTAGTATCTGGTGTCATCCATCCATCAGCCTGGTTCGTCCACTACTGGGTATAATTTCTAAGATTTCGCCACATTGGCGGTTTTCATAGAAAAAATGCCCATACTCACACTGAGCAGGTGGGTTGATAAGCGCGGTGCCGAAATCTTTGTACCAGTGACGCCGCTCCCCGTCACCAGTCTGCTTTATATGAGGGCCAGCAATTGTTCACATTGGTATATTTTTATAGCCATTTAAATTAGTCATTTTTTTACGTCTGAGACAGCTTCAAGAATTTGATTTGTAATTCAACTGAGCTTAGATCAAGTCTAGTTGTCGTCCGCCACCGCACATCATGTTGCAACAATGTTGCAAGTGTATGGTTTCAGCTAATGTTAGACCTTTTTTAACACTCAATTAACTCACTATTATTACATTTCTGTTTTTGATACTTGGCGCTTTATGTAAAGCAACGAGATACAAATACAAGTGAGGAGGAGATCTGAACCCGATTTCGAACCCGGGACCGCTTGGTATTTGCCTGCCGCATAATAAAATTAACTCAAAGAAAGACTTGGTCATTAAAGCAGAAAAACGCATTTACAAACCCCACAATCAAACTAGAAGAAAATAAATACGAAAATGTTCAATATTATGTGGGGCGACGAAAGAAAGATTTTTTACTGACTTGTTCATTAAATTACAACATCGGTGAATAAACTGGTTCAGTCGCTGGCCCATGATACTTCAGGTTCAAGTTTCACCTGATATTTGTTTTTTTTTATTATTTCCAAGTGGTTTTTAGGGTTCTGTACTCGAAAGGTGCCAAACAAGACCCTACCATTAAGCTTCGGCTGTCCATCCATCCGTCCGTCTGTCCCATGGCTTTACAGCTTCAACCGTAATAGATATCAACTTGAATATTTTGATTGGATGTGTATTATTAAGACATCTACCACGGCAAATGATAAAAATAAAAGAAATTTGAAACCAAGGGCCCCTTGTCCCGTGAAAAAGTAGTTTATTTAACGATATTTATTTCAATTCTATCTTATATATACTTAGCAGCATTGATCTCTCATAAGCAACAAGGCGCACAGTCTCTAAGAAAAGTTCGTCAGAAAACGTCCGAACGTTCGACGTGCATAATAGCAAAAATGCTTCAACCAAATTAAGACGTTATGTCGTTAACATAAGATGCAATGTCAGTTGTATGCAATCGTAATTCCAATTTGTCACTCCATAGCGGTGACAAAATGCATCGCGCACACTTTTTGAGCAAGATTGTGAGTCTTGTTGTTTATGAGACGTCAATGCTTTCAAGTTTAAGTTTGGTTAGTTTGTTGGACATAATTTAAAGTAAAACAACAAATAATAAGTTTTTTGGATTTAGTACTCACAGGGTCCCAACATGTTTGTCAGGCGCTACCATTTTTGCGCCTTGTGTTTTCTCGCATTGATGTTGAGTTGGCATTTATATTATTGTTATTTCCCATGTTGTTTTTATGGTTCTGTACCAAATTATGTGATGGTTAGGCCCCTTGTGTCCGAGTTCAACTCACACTTCGCCAATTTCTATGTTGTAATGCAATTTAGTAGTATTTAGATGTAAATATGATTGCTTGAGCCCTGACGCGTTAGGAATTTAAACACCTAACCAAAACTAAACGATATCCTTTTGTTCTTGATCACTTATAGTAAAAGTACCTTGTCAAACCGGACAACGTTCCAAAAGAGATAAGGTAAGGGACGACTCAGTTTTCCTATTTCTACTTCCATGAACAATGTGAAGTAAGTAAGTGAGTAAATCGTTTATTTGTGAGAATTTGGGCTTACGAGAGATCTTACATATTATTACAGTCCCAACAAATTCAACCATAGAATGGCATACAAATATTTGTTGTATCTTTAATTCATGCTTTACGAAAAAATAACTTCTGAAAATAACTATTATTACAAAACATGTCAATTATACTAAAATAAATATCATCATAAAAATAGGTCAAAAACTTAAAACTAAAACAAACAAATCTAAAAATATTAATCAACTGAAAAAAAATGTCTTTACTACTTCATATAATAATTGTGAGTATCAAAAATATTTATTTTAAATCATCTCCCAATTATTCCTTGAGGGTGTAAAAGCATTTAACTATTAAAAAATCTTTTTTCTCTGAAACAATGGAAATTGGAACTTTTTTAGATGTTTCGGCAGTTTATTGAAGATTTTTACACACATAGGTATACATAACATTATTGCTGAAATTTTTTAATTTAGATGAAGGTAGGTGTAAATTATTAAAATGGCGAGTACATCTATATTGTGGTATCTCACCTCTTGTCTTAAAAAGATGGGGATGTTTTTTTACAAAGAGACAGATTTCTTGGATATAGAGACAGGGCAGTGGTAGAATATGATGTTCCTTAAATAGAGGTTTACATGTGTCTCTAAAGCACGCGTTACAAATTATCCGAATACACCTTTTTTGTTTCCTTAATTAAATCTACTGAGTTACCCTAATGATCCTGGATTCCCCAATTCAGCACGAATTAATAAACTTAAAGAAGTTCCTACTATTCCAGATCAAATTCCAAAAATAAAATATAGTGTTCCAATATCTTTATGATTTGTTGAATATAATCATTTTCGCTTAAAAATAAAATGGCTGAGTTTAAGCGATAAATTGTAAATTTATTTACGAGATTTATTTCTCTTTTATTAAATATGATGATACCGTATCTTGAAAGATAAGAGATCTCATGACTTAAAACAACACTTTTGCCGACTTCTTTCTTCGTGAAACGCATGTTTTCTAGAAGTCGGCGCTCTCACATTGGTTTTTGTGTTCGATACCATGGGTAATGTGCCGACTTCTAGTTAACATATGTTTCACGAAGAAAGAAGTGGGCAAAAGTGTTATTTTGGTACCATCGATCAGTGACACCTATTCTCGTGTAGCAAATATTAGATTTAGAGCTGCCATAACCTAAAACTTTTCATTTCAAAATAGGCTTTAACGCAGATGGATAAAAGTTAGATGAGCTTGTATTACGGAGTAAAATAAAAAAGTAAAAGTCTGGTAAAAATTAAACAAGGAGTGAATTTCATTTAATTATTATTAGTTATTTTTCAACGTAGTTTCCTTCTAACTCAATGCACTTCATCCAGCGTTTCTCTAGCTTTTCGATCCCTTCCATAAAATACGACTTAGGCAACCCTTCGAAATAGGCATTGGTTTCGTGCATGATCTCTTCATTGGACCCAAATCTTTTCCCACCAAGCCACTTTTTTAAATTCGGAAACAGAAAGTAGTCGCAAGGGGCCAAATCTGGCGAATACGTTGGGTGAGAAAGCAACTCATAGCGCGACTCATGAAGTTTGGCCATGGCAATCACACTCGTGCATTGTCTTGGTGGAAGAGGATTTTCTTCTTAGCCAAATGCGGTCGTTTTTCAGGTAAAATGTTATTAAATCCAATAAATTGACATAATACTCGCCATTAATCGTTTTACCCTTCTCTAGGTAGTCAATATGGATTACCCCACGTGCATCCAAAAAAACTGTAGCCATAACTTTATTGGCCGATAAAACTGCTTTAACCTTCTTCGGAGCAGGTTCGCCGGTAGCAATCCACTGTTTCGATTGTTGCTTGGTTTCTGGGGTATAGTGGTGGATCCATGTTTCGTCTACTGTTATGAAACGACACAAAAAATCAGTTTTATCCCGTTGAAACAACGCCGAACCTGCCTCCGATGTTGTCACACGCAAGCGTTTTTGATAAACAGTTAGTAAACGCAGCACCCATCGCGCGGAGAGCTTCTTCATTTCTATATGTTGGTGTAAGATATTGCGTACACGTTCTTCTGAGATGCCTACTATCTCGACTATCTCTCTCACTTTTACTCTTCGGTCGTTCAACACTATGTCGTGGATTTTAGCGATCATCTCTGGAGTAGTGACCTCAACTGGGCGTCCTCGACGCACAGCATCACTTGTACGACCAAACCGAAAATCAGTAAACCACTTATGAATCATTTTAATCGATGGAGCAAAGTCCCCATAACATAGTTTTTGTTTCGTTTCCGTAATAGTTTCTTTGCGCAAAAAATAATTATAATCAAGACACGAAATTCACTTTTCTCCATCTTTGCAAAAATATGTTCAATTACTTCTTTTTATGGTTGTCAAAAAAAATAACCGGCGGTACTGGCTGAAAATATTAATTAGGCCCTTCAAAAGAGTTGTGAACAAGGAGGTTCCGTTCAATTCGCGATAATTTTATTCCAAAATAGATTTTTACCAGACTTATCACCCCGCCTACGTATTTTAGGTTTTACAACTCTAAATTTAAGGTTTGCTGCACGAGAATAGCTCACATTATGTAATTTTTTTCAACTTTGTAGTGAATGCCTGCCATAAAATTTTAAGTCGGTTATTAGGTATTTTTTTGTTAAAAGTTTATTTATTTCACGCTTTTTAGTGGTGACAATTTTCAAGTTATATCCTACAATGAGCACACTAACACAAAGCGATTGCCGCCATTGAGAGTTATGTGCTGTCATCCGTTAAGGAGTTCTATGGTGATGAGGTCAGGTCAGGTGGATATATCTCAATTTTCAAGGAACACCTTGCAATCAGAATCTTAGTACAAAGCGTTTGCCACAATATCGAGTGATATGCTGTCATCCATTGAGGAGTTCCACTGCCTGTCTCTGAAGACCATCATCAGATTACGACCAAAATAAAATAGTACCTACCTGGAAGCAAACTCTTAAAACAAAAAAATGTTTCAAATCGGTTAAGAAATGCCGGAGGTACTTGCCTCAATATCGAGTGAATGCCGTTATCCGTTGAGGAGTTCTGCTGCCTATATATCTGAAGACCATCATCTGATCACGACCAAACTAAAATGGAATTTACCTGGAAGCAAACCCCTCAAAACAAAAAATAATACATTCAAATCATTTAAGATTTGTTGGAGTTATGGAGCTACATAACCACAAAAAAAATACAGTCGAATTGAGAACCTCCTCCTTTTTCGAAGTCAGTTAAAAAGTATACCTTGTCAAACCGGACAACGTTCCGAACGAGATAAGGTATGAGACGACTCAGTTCTCCTATTTCTACTTCCACAAACAATGTGAAAGATAACAGACTTAAGAACTAAACTTACTGAGGAAAGAGGTTTAGTTTACAAGAGGGTAGTTTCGGTGAAGCCCGCAATACACAGTACCTAAACATTGGGGCTGCCCTTGGTCTCCGTGTTGTAAGGTGTGATTTTGTCTGAAGGTAGTTAAACACCTAAACACCTTTTATTCCTAGATTTCTCTATTTTATGTAGGTGTATAATTAAATTTTTGTAGCCCTACCTAAATATTTTTTGTATGTATTTCCCTTATTAGTATATACATATACATATTATTATTTTTTATTTTATACTTTATGTATCTATTTTACAAAATAAATATTTTGATTGATTGGTTGATTGACACCAACATCGATACATTTATTTTTAGTAAAATCACCGGTTAACTTTACTATAGAAATTATTTAAGTACGATTTTTTTTTACAAGCAAAGCAAATACTGTAAAAGGTTTCGGTTGTCTGTTTATGTGGCCAAGTGGAAGAGTGCTCGCCTGCAAACCCAGAAGTTATAAATATTATAAATGCGAAAGTTTGGATGCATGGATGCATGGATGTTTGTTACTCTTTCACGGCGTAGCTACTGAACCGAGTGGCCTGAAATTTTACATGAATGTAGTAGTTCTAGACCTGAAATAGGACTTAGGCTACTTTTTATCCCATAAATCAGTTCCCATGGGATGAAAATGAGCTTTCAAATTTCTATAGAAAAGTGATGTGTCACCCTTTCACGCCATGCTTACGAAACCGATTAGGCTAAAATTTTGCATAAATGTAGTTCTAGACTTTGAATAGGACAAAAACTACCTTTTCCCTTTGTCCCCATGGAAAAGCTATAAAAGAGACACACAAAATGGGAAACAGACGCGCATAACACAGGCATTTCACCAGCTGTGTTTACTGTAGGTAACAGTCCGAATAATATTGACTGATTTTATACGAGGACACAAAAACTAATTCAACGCGGGTGAAACCGCGGGCAAAAGCTAGTAAATAATAATTATAATGATGTCGGGCCATTTGTACCCTAAGTACTGTTATAGGGCTCACCACCCATCACGGTTCGGACGTAATAATCGTCGGTGAAAAGCGGATGTACTAAGTGACTTCCATTTCACAGTTCACTCTTGGGAACATCCCTGAAAAACCCTCGGAGATTCATGTCGTGGCGATACCCTTCGGGTATGAAACCCCAAAAAAACTATGGTAAGTAATTAAGTATCAAGAATACAGATGGCGTAGCAACATCGAGGCAACAAAAAACAATGGCACTAAAATGGCAGCGCCTGACAAACGATTCGGCACCTTCTGGGTAAGGAACACTAATTTTTATTATTTTTTGTTGCTCTACAGTCTGACCAAATTTGAAACTTGTCTAAATTACCGTTTTTAAGATTGGATTTAGACCTGGAACAAAAAACGCATTTTTTTGGTGTCAATTGCTTGATTTTTTACTTAATTCATTCTGTTTTTTTTCTGTGGCTGAGGCCAAAGTAACACATTCTGTAGAACCCTCTGATAGACGGACAGACAGTCAGTGGAGTCTTATTAGATTTTTAACACCCTATTGGGCATGAAAACCCTCAAAACAAGTCCAGTTTACACAAATTCTCGTACAGTGCACAAATATACCAAGTTTATTTCGGTTACAATTTGGCAATTAAGTAGCAATCGGATCTTGGTCGCGCCCAAAACAGTATTTATGTCCGAAAGAGGTTCAAAAAGCCATTTATTTCACTCTATATGTGTTTTTGATTGCACCACACTGTTTCTGAATTGTGCGTCAATGTTTCAATAGCAATTTAAAAGTAAAAAACCTTGGTAATAAAGTCGTTATTTCAATGGAGATGCTCTTTTTTTGCGCGGGAAAAGGGATTGCAGATTTTGATTACAGTTAAATGAAGAAGCTCAGGAATATTATAGAAACAACTTGTTTTTACCTTTTTAATATACAGTTACATTAAATCATGGTTTGTTAAATAAGTTAAGTCTTTATTTTTATAAGGAACTAGTTTTTGCCCGCGGCTCCGCCCGCGTCGAAGAGATTTTCGTGGAAATAAGGAAAACAAAAGAATATGATTTTTTGAACGACTATGTGCAACGGTCACCATGTTTTACCAAAGCGCTAATAAACACCAATCATATAAGCCCAAACTCGAAGGGTCTGCTGTTGTCCGTTGAGGAGATCCCGTACCCATCTTCCAGTCCTATTATCAGACTCTGGTCACCATGTTTTACCAAAGTGCTAATAAAGACCAATCAAATAAGCAGATCAAATCAAATCAAAATATTTATTTTTGCAAAATAGATACTTAAAGTATACTTTCTACAAGTCAAAGTTAATTATAACAATATAATATATCTTTAGAATATAAAAAAATATAAAATAAACTCCAAGGGTCTGCTGTTGTCCGTTGAGGAGATCCCGTACCCACCTTCCAGTCCCATAATCAGACCATGGTCACCATGTTTTACCAAAGTGGTAATAAAGACCCACCAAATAATCCCAAACTCGAACTCTGTATCTGTTGAGGAGATCCCGTACCATAACTTCTAATTACTACCAGTAGAAAAGAAAATTTCAAAAATCTTTAAATGATGATAACTTTTTTCCCGAGATTCGATTTTAATGGAATAAAGTTCTATTCCAAATTAAGCTCTGTACAGCTGTGAAAACTACATGAAAATCCGTTCAGTAGTTTTAGAGATGTGCGGGAACAAACAGACAGAAGAATTCTAAAAATCATTGATTTGTGTTCTTTTACTCTTCTTTAGTCACCCCCTTTCTATTTCTATTACTTTTGTTCAATGTACGGACACATGATTTCTACTGTTTTATTATAAGTAGTATATTGATATTGATTTATACCCAAATAAATCATATTGTGACTAAAAAGTTTTTAATTATATTAATTTTAGCCAAAAAAACATAACTAGTATGTTTAAAAAGTTCGTGTCGATTACAAGTTTAGTCGTATATCGATAACACAGACTTACACTATCGATTACATCGACTGTGGACCATCTTACTCGCAAACCCCCCAAGTTATTTAGGGGAGAGTAAGAGTACAGCTCTTAAACAGCCACAACTAGACTAGACCACCATAGCCTGGACCGACTGATGGCGGTATCCATCCCTTATTTATTACCTGGCCTTATATAAAACAGACTGGTGCCGGGCGGTGGCGTCACTGGTGCGAGGGTTTCAGCACCGCGCTCACCAACCCACCTGTCCATTGTATGTGAGCTTGGGAATTTCTTCCAAGAGAACCGCCAAGAGTGGCGAATTCCTGAAAGGGCTTACATCCAGCGGTAGACGAACCAGGTTGATGGATGGATGGACACATTTATAAGACCAAAATTCTAATGCAATTTTAAGACCAATACTAGTGGCCCACATCTACAAAATAAAATACAATGTTTTTTTTTTGAATGACTTTTATTGCTGTTGGCCTTTTGGCCTTTACGGCTTTACCTTAATAAAGAGGGGGACAGAGAGTACCCAACCTTATATATACAATGTATACAGCTAACTGGAGACTCATTGACGAGAAACAACATCCTTAAGGCTCTGGCCATATACTGGACACCATATTTTAGCACACTTTGTAAACAAAATAAAAAATCTAGTAAAATTGTCATTTTTATTTCAAAGTTCGTGGAAATGTCAGATATCAAAAAAAAAAGATTAAATATCAAAAATAAAAATAAAACTAAAAATAAAGAAAATAATAATAAAAAAATATAGTTTTTATTTTTCATTTTTTTATACTATAATGCAAGTGTTTTTTTTTAATTTTTAAGCCCGTTTTCTCTGCCCTATAAAGGGTTAACACGCACGCGTCCGCTGACGCATTACGACGTAAAGGGAAAACCACGTCCTCGTAGCATTGCTACGACGTAGCACAAATCCAACTGAGTATTAATCAGCGTATTTTTCGTTGTTCCCATATTACTGCATACCCGACACTGTGTCACTTTTTTTGTTGACCTACCGCGCCTTATTGAAAGCGCCGATAAGACCTAGGATGAAGCGCACTCACCCAGAAACTGGGAGAGTGGCAGCAGGCGAGGCTTTATAGTGGGACTTTTTTTACAACACTTATAACCAGTATCTCAAATTTAAATCCCTTGAACATTGTGTAGTATCCGAAACCGATTGGGAGTTTTTTTTAATAAATTATGACACTAGCACAGAAGAATGAATAATAGTACAAGTGCTTTTAATAATTCATGACACTAGCACTGATGAATTAATAATAGTACAAGTGCTTTTAATTCTAGATGTGTTTCCAATTTTACCAAGTGCCGAGAATCACAAGTACAAATGTTGTTTAATCGGACCTGCAAACTCTACGGAAGTCGGTAACGACGAATCACAGATCTCATACACCTTTCATTTACCACTTTCCCGTTACGGCTTTTCCCGGAACACTTATTATCTTATCTTATCTTACACGAAAAGGGTCATTCGATCTTATTTCACCTAATCACTTGCCGAGGCTTTGAATTTGATCGTATTATTTCTGAATAGATATTGATTTTTGAATATTTAAATAAGTAAGTAAATGTAACATGAAGATAGGGTATAACGTAACCCAATTGACGATCATTTTGACAAATCATTTCGTACCACCAAAGAAAGTTTTGCTTATTGAATTTCTGTTATTACCACGCTCTAAAGTTCAAGTGTGGCTGAGGATCAATTTCTTTGAGAACACGTATGTAGTTGACAGATGTGTGCATCTGCGGCTACGGAGGATAAGACTGAAGGGTCCATTGATACAACTTTAATGAAAAACAAGCGGTTTCAAGATTGACCTTTGATCCCTCGATAACGAAAATTTCAACTGTCAGTGTGAAATAAACGGTAGAAAACAGGTCACAGTCATTATTTAATTAAAAAGCTTTGGTCATGTCAAGCCACTTTTTTCGTGCCAAAAATTATATATGGTGCAGATGTTTATACAAAATTAAAATCAGGATAACAGTCGTTACTTCTTTTAACCGATTTTGGTGCGATTGATGCTGTATGTTGTCACTTCTTGATGGAACATTTTCACAATAATATAAAAATATGAAAATTACTTGTACGTTGTTCCACTAGTATTTAATTAAGGATGATCACGCTACCGGTTTCATCGATTTATCGACATCTTCAAGCGAAAACAATAAGGAAAAACGGTTTTAGTCATCGAACATGTAATTTTATAATTAACGTATTTAAGTGTATTTAATGTTTTTCCTTATTGTTTTCGCCTGAAGATGTCGATAAATCGATGAAACCGGTAGCGTGATCATCCTTAATTAAATACTAGTGGAACAACGTACAAGTAATTTTAATATTTTTCTATTATTGATTTTGGTGCCATAAAGATATTTTTATATTTTTGAAATATAATGTAAATTTTATAATGCCAATTTTTTTTAAAAACCTCATTAAGTCATTTTTTTATTGTAAATATGTCATTATTATTTCAACTAATGGCAGGCCCAGTAGAGCCCGAAATATATGTTGAAATTAGTTTGTCTATATAATAGTAAAATATTAATGTATAATATTTTTATTTTTAGGTCTTTAGTTTGCTTAAGTTTTTAGGATGTAATGTAAATAAAATTTTATACTTTAAATAAACTTAGTTATTATGGATGATTAATATTTATCAATCATTGTAATGATAGTAAATTATAAAAAAAACAAAAATAAAAAGAAGCTTTTAAAGTTTATATTGTACATTTATTTCATTAAGGTGAAATTTATTTATTCAACCAAATTCATACTGGAGGCTTGAAAGTGATCAGTATCACGGATCAATAACGCTTTTTGCTATAAGATGTTGACGTTCCATAGTAATTAACTCGAGCCTGGGCTTGTGTTTGTAGGGAACACGAAAAGAATAATTCACGAATTTCACAAAAAGGGCCGTGGAACCTTGATATTAAGCACTAACTGAGTCTGCAGTATAAATTAGGCTGTATAAATATGTAAATGTCGATGCGCGTCAAGATGGATCAGATCAGAAATAGAAAAATTTGCATAAAGGACCTCCTTATCGATTTTGGAGATAATGAAAGATTTTTGAAAAATTACATACTTAGCGGGGAATCGAACGTGTTGGTCTTGCAAAAAAAAATTAAGGCAATTATTAATTCGTTTAATCAATTATTTCAAAGGAAATATCATATTTTTGCAATTTCCTTTCAATTTATTATATTTTTTGCATGTTTTTACGCGAGAGTCCTTTGAGCTTATCTTATCAAGTTCAGATTTTCCACATAGTATTCCATTTCAACACGCTACACATCAAAAATGGTGTTAATAATAATAAAATATCGATGCGTTACCACTATAGGTATTTACTTTAATTGATTGAATCTACAACAAAAACAATTACATTTACAATCCTATCAGTCCCCGTCTCCGAAACCCACGAGTGTGCAAAAGAACGCAAAAACTAATGAAGAAATAGACATATCGACTAATCATTGCAATGTCTACGTGGAGGGCGTCATGGCAATGGGCGGAGCTACTGGAAGCCTCCCAAAGAATATAAAGCCTGCTACGCCGTAGAGCGACCGCATATAGCAGCGTAGTCTCCGTAGCGCACCATCCGTAGACCTTCGTATACACCATGGCAAGGTAAGTGAAACTTTGTTGTAACTGGAAAATTGGTGTTCGATTTTTTTGAATATATCCTTCTTTAAAAGTTTGCGTGGAAAGTTTTTGGTTGTTTAAACTTTTATAAAGTTTGGAAGTACGAGTATTTTTATAGGCTCAATATTCAAGGTATGGAAACCTTGGAGTTTAGTGATTTGTAACAACAGTTATCGTATTGATACCCTGATATAAAAATGTTTGAAGGTAGCCGTAAAATATACGGAAGGAAAATTTTGGTTTCTACTTCAAGTTTTTGAAAGTTTTAGAAATATTTCGTATAATAAATAACGTCATCTTAATATTTTTTTTAACCATTTACAAAGATATTTGATTAATTACATGTGTGACTAAATTTCAGCATCCTTATTTTAAAATCTGTACCTTAGAGGTAGACAGTAGTAAGTCAACTTTTTGAGAATTTCTTTTTTGTACATCAATGATATCGCAAGTACGAGCTCTACAAGATGGTATATAGCATTAAGTCCAATAGTCATTCGTTTAAAAGATAGCCAATTTGAAACGAACTAATATATACGCACTTTCTGTCTATTATTACCTATCCTGATAAATTTCCATTTTGACGCTTACTCTGAGGTACAGAAATGTCATTTTAAATATATCGGAAAACAAAACCAAAGTCATGCATAGTAAAAACGAATATTTTTCCTGCGGATATAGTTTATACGTATTCAAGATGGATTGGAAAATCTTTTAATGCACTACTTCCGTTAAGGGTCGAGTTTCACGGCGAGACTCGAACCCCTGATCCTAATGGAATATTGACGATATTTTCATAGTTTACAGTAAGGATTTTCCTCAAGATTTTCCGCGATAAACGATGGAGTTGATGATTCAGTGATGAATGATGCTTGTTTTTGAGATATTGAGTAATCAATATTTATGGTTGAACTTGTTTGTTTGATTATAAATGTTGTCATGTATGTATGTACAACAATAGCGTGCATAGGATTTTTTGTTGGAAATGCAATGAGAAGGTCAAGTTTGACGATAAAAACAACATGAAAAAAATTCAAGATGAATTAAAAAAATAAAGTTGTATGAAATCTAGTGTAGGCAGTCATACAAATAATGATTTTTCAAACTGACATTAAATTTTTTTCATTTTTTTTTATTGGTCTACTTGACCTTCATTGCATTTTCAGCCAAAAGACCTATGCACGCCACTGATATACAAGCATGTGATGTACTACAATACATTTTCTTTTGATTATACTTTACAATAATAAAAAATTGTCTGAACAATATTGTATTGCGGAAAAAAATCACTTTCTTATAATAACTACAAAGTATAAATATGCGTTGTGAAAATAGCTTTTTCACCATTACTATTCGAAAAGGGATTATTGGTTCACCAAAAACAGTGAATAAAACGCTCTTTTCCTCACTGAGTGAGAACAAGTAACTTTTTAAACTTTTTGGATAGGCAAAGGCATGCAAAGGTATCTGTGACCATACAGCCATCTTAAAACATAATCACCCGAGAATCTATAAACTATAAATCTTGCAATCACTACATTTTATGTTCCACAAAAATGCCCGAATACAGCATTTTAAATTTGGAACAAGCGTCAATGCACAATATAAAAAAATATCTTACCAAACGTACTGGCCGGCCGCTTGGAAAAAAGACAAAAAAAAAGAACCGCCATTTTTATGTTTTGTTCTCTTATTAATTTACTATGTACCGATTGGTTGTAGGTATAATAAAATTTGATTCAAATAGTTAATATGGTACTGTTTATTTTCTCATAGTCAATGGTGAAAAGTAGAGTACATAACTCGTGAAAAAAAAATTACATCTCGGCTCTAGGATCTCTCGCTCCGCTCAGGATTCTACTCTAGAATCCTTCGCTCCTCCCGGGATCCACTTTTGAGCCTCGAAAGAAATTCCCTTTTTTTCACTTGTTGTGTAATCTACTATTTATTTCGTGTGAAATCAAAAGTCGTGGCCATGGGTGCCGTTGAGGGGGAGCACTTGCACCCCCCTGTCTTGGAAAAAATACACATGATATATTTTTTTAAGTTGTCCTTGTCATACCCAGGCCAATTTTAACGTGACGTACCTAAATTCCTAAACGTATTACCTTATATTTATTTATATAAATAGGGATTAAAAATATATTATATCACTTTATTGTACAGGTAGATGCACCCCCTGACAATAATCTTGCCGACGATAGTCGTGCGTGGACAATATTGTATTCTGTACAGTCAGTAAAACGTCTGGTTTAAGTTTTCTTGTTTAACCCTCTTAGTTCTAGTTTAAGCTAAAACAATAAATCGCAATTTTGATTTGTCAGATTAATCCGAGCCACAATATGGACTGCGCTCTATTTTTTTAGCCATAATCAACATTTAGAGGGTTAAGTAAAGTTTTAGGCGTTAGTTAATTATTTAATACAGTACACCCATGTAACTTTTATCGAGATTATGGTGTTAACATGTTAATTACAAAACCAGCCTTATAGAATTTTTGACATCCTAACGAATTAAAAATTATGATCAAGTATAATGAAACACAACTTCGAATAAATTTAAATTGCCACTTTAATGCCTTTTTTATAATATTGTATATAATTTTAAGGAAGTAACAAAAGATATAAAAAGAAAAACAAATCAAGATATATGAGTTTTTTTGGCCACACTGGGCATCAATTAAGATAATCACTTCATTACTTTACTAATCCTAATACCACATTACACTACAAAATATCACATTTTTCTATACAACATTAATTCATTCATTCATTTCATATTTCTATATTAAGTGTGATATAGTGTTTTTTTGTACCTATTTTGTTTTTCATAGAATGTAAAAGTGGTACTATGGGTCAACTAATTAACAGAGACCCACAATTCACCATACCAAGTGAAACTGCTACATATACAAAATTATTTTCGTCTAAAACCTCCACTGTAACCAAAAATTTAATATGAAACGAACAAAAATGTACATATCCCTTAGATTTAGCTCACGTGCTTTTTACTAAGATACGCGTAACCGCGAATTACTTTACGAAATACTTAATACGTCATGTTTGCATAAGATCAAAGGAAGGCAGGTACGGGCTTGGGTATTTGGGTACAATGCAAACACTTGTATTAGTGTTATTATCTTCTTTGTCCCGAAACCAGAAGAGAAACGAATATAATGAAAGAAGCAAAATCGGTCACGTACGAGTGAGTTGAACACACAAGTTGAACGTGCGTTTTAATAGTCGTGATTCTTTTAATGAAATGTTTCAATACAAAAGTACCTTTATGTACTAGCATTTACATTTACTCTTACTATAAAGATTGATATACTGTAATGATAGATGTAAGAGAGAAATAAATAAATAAAAAAAAAAAAATATAAATACGCCACAATCAACTTTCAATGTATTGTTGTTATTTGGTCATAAATCTGACAGAAAGTATTTCTGTATTTATGGAATTTGCATCTTTCTTTGATAGTCATGAGAACAGCAGGCCAAGACAAAAGACATAAGAAAAAACATAAATGCATTTGGTACCGTTTTTCTTAACGAGAATAATAATGGTCCTAGTTTTAAGTTAAGCGATACTCACATCAGAACCGGGGATCTGTCGTTTTAAGTTTGATGATATCTGAAGCTTATCACACAAATACCCTAACTTAACACATAGGCTACTTTTTATCCCGGAAAAAAGCATGTCGTTAAACCTAATAACACGCGAGCGGAGCCGCGAGCAAAAGCTAGTCCTTTTATATGTTGTTTCATCAGCGCGTTTGTGTATTTTATAATTTATGGTTTGAACCCTTTTCAAGCCACGTATCTGATACTCAAGGACCCTCTCCGATTGGTGTAACTAAGATACAACAACTGCTTCATCCAGATACGCCTAGTGAACCTTGGACGGACGTAACTGACAAATGCTCTGGTGGTGGTGGGCTTCGCTTCGGTCTTGGCTTGTCGCCACTAGGGTTACCAGATAACAGCAATTTTCCTGACATGTTTTATTATGTTCATCGAGTCATATTGTGTTTATAACAAAAACTAAATTGTAAATCGTTCTGCCTCCGCATTAGTATTAAACTTTTACAAGAATGTCGGGAACTTTATTGAAATATCAGGGATCCTCTCAGGAAGTCACGTTACTGGATCTGGTAACCCTAGTCACCACCCTCACGACAAAGCACAAAATAGCTCTATATTTGGGTGCCTCATGAGCTCACTGAAAGAAACTTAATGAACCGTGTGCTCATTTGTGATACTTTATTACGACGTAATCAAACCGAACCATTTTTGAAAAACCTGATAACTGGTGATGAAAAGTGGATCACGTACGACAAGAACGTGCGAAAAAGGTCGTGGTCAAAGGTTGGTCAGGCTTCACAGACTCTGGTGAAACCCGGGTTATCTCGCAACAAGGTAATGCTGTGTGTATGGTGGGATTGGAAGGGCATTATTCATTATGAGCTGTTACCGCCAGGCAAGACCATCGATTCTGAACTCTACTGCGAACAACTGATGAGATTAAAGCAAGAAGTTGAGAGAAAGCGGCCGGAATTAGTCAACAGAAGGGGTGTGGTTTTTCATTATGATAACGCTAGACCTCACACATCTTCAGCCACTCAGCAAAAATTAAGAGAGTTTGGCTGGGACGTATTAATGCATCCGCCGTATGGTCCTGACCTTGCACCTTCAGATTTCCACTTGTTTCGGTCTCTTCAGTATTCTTTAGGCAGTGTCAGGTTAACACGAGAGGACTGCCAAAACCAGTTGTCGTGGTCTTTTGATCAGAAGCCCTAGAATTTCTATAGCAATGGGATCATGTCCCTACCTACAAGATGGCAGAAAGTTATCGAAGAAAATGGCACCTACATACTTTTGTTAAATGTAAATAAACTTTATTAAAAATATTTTGAATTTTCATATAAAATGCGAAGAAACTTTTTCCCCAACCTAATATAATAGCTTTCAAAAGCATCGTGATTGGCCAAATATTATGTACTCGTATGATGTCATTTCTAGCCAATCCATAACATTTCAAAATACTAACCCGCTAATTTTATTAGCTATTTAGAAAGTAGGTAAAAATCTAAGGGACTTTTATATATACCTTTTCCAAAATTTTGAATTTTTCATAGTAAAATGATTTTTTTAAACTTTGACTTTTCAACAAAAGCCTTGTAGGCTTATTAGGTAGGCATAATGACTTTCGTACCAATGCCAGTAACTACTTTGGTTGTACAAAAAAAACGAAATAGCATGACTATAGAGTATAATATATCAAATGTCATTGACAGCTAGTATTTTCAAACTTTCGCATTTATAAGATTAGTAGGAAGGATATGATAGTAGGATAATCTGAAAAAATTGTAAATCTGTATATATCACCGTCTTTAAGGTCTATCGTCTTCAGCTCTAGCTGGAACAAATAAATAACGTTGAAAAAATGCTGTTTTTATAAGGTTTTTTGTATGGGGATCCCCTAGAGTTTCAATTTTAAATGTTTGCATGTCAATATGCCGTGATAGAAGCTATAGAAACACGCATTCTGTGAAAATTTGAACTGGCAACTTAATCTGCCTATTACGGTTAAAGTTGTAGACCCCTGTGACAGATGGACTGACAGACATACAGTTACGGTTTATTAAATCAAATCAAATCAAATCAAATCAAAATATTTATTTTGTAAAATAGATACATAAAGTATACTTTCTACAAGTCAAAGTTAATCTTTACAATAAATATCTTTAGAATAAAAAAATAATATGAATATAATAATAAGGGAAATACATACAAAAAATATTTAGGTTGGGCTACAAAAATTAATTTATACACGTACATAAAGTAGAGAAATCTAGGAATAAAAATATTATATATAAATGATGCAACGAACAAACAAGTTGATAAATAAATACGGGATATACATCCAAAAAATATTAAGGTTGGGCTACTTAAATGTAATAAAGTTATACACCTGCATAAAATAAAGAAATATAGGAATAAAAATATTATATATACATAATGCCTAACCATCCGCACCATTCGATTAGTATTGCTAAGAAGAAGGGCAAGAAACTTAGCAAATATGAATTTTTTCATTTGTAACATAAACTTAATCTATACAATTTTCTTATACCTACTTAAGTAAAGGCAAATATAAAACCATAGGAATTATGGTTTTATATTTTCCTTTACTTAAGTAGGTATAATGAGTTTATGAGCGGTGACCTTGACTGCGCTAGTCATTGTTTCTCTATCGCACTTAATAATTCTGTGCGCGAGTGAACACATCCGCTAGTCCCTCACCACTTTTGCCGAGCGCTCATAACTCGCTGCGTGACTTGTAATAGGATCTCGTTTGGCACCCTTTAGGTACGGACTCCTAAAAAGATGAAAACTTGTATGTAAACTTGATTTTATATACCGTCGATTTATTTGAAATGTGACTGTGCCTATACGCATGATTGAATTCATCGCTGCATACAAAGAGGTGTTTGTGACGTCACGTCCGTTCTGGCTGATGTATGTCGTCGGTAAATCCTAGAAATGCCGAATTGATTTGATTTGATGATTTGTCTCGGCAGATCGTGAATTATGAAATCGAAAATATTTCATCAAAAGTTAAAAATAGATGCGACGATGGGCGAAGCGAGGAAGAGCGTGTTAGGTTTACATGTAAATTTTGGGGAGATGAGCGAAGCGGAGCGAGGCGACCGACCCCTAGTTTTAACAGAAATACGATCTGCCCTGGAAAATTATAATTCTCTGATATGCTGAAGACACATACAATTTTTTTTCATGTCCGAAAATTGTCTATGTATTCGTCTGTAGGACGTAAGTTTTTATAAACAGACTAGTATTTATATACACAACAAATTAAAAAAGAAAACATTTATTTTCAGTGTTGCATGATAATCATAAAAAGAGTACTAATTTTGAATGTGTTGTATTATTATATAATTTGGCTACGTGCGAACATGTTACGGGTACGGAACCCTAAAAGCATTATGGTACCAAAAGGTTGACAGGCTAATATTAGCGTCATCTATCAGCTTACCAATGAACCTCTGCACAGAAAGATTGACAAGTTACTAGTCTTATTGTTAGCGCCATCTATCATCTAATCAATGAACCTCGGTAGAAGATGTCAAACAAGTCATCTCAGATGGCGCTATGCTTATAAGACATAAGACATTTATTTCATAAATATTATTACACGTAATTTTTTTTTAATATTACCTAATAGCATAAATCAAAATAATAGTCAAACAAATCATGTCATGCAGATCAAAAATTATATACAAACTTGGAATCATTATTAAAATTAAAATTAAGATAAAAATTTAAATCGAAATTACAATTCAAATTTAAAATTATTATTAATTAAAAAAATAATCTTCAAATTTATAGAAAGTTTGCTCGATGAGATTCAACTTGAATTTAAAGCTGTTTAGGCTAGATGACTTTAAAACGTGTTTGGGTAGATTATTGTTTACGTTTGGGCCCATTACGTGAATCAGTTTGATTATTACGAGGTTTATTGTATGGGGACCCCAGTTTGTTTTTGTTTTTATTATTTGTCGTGATGGGCATAGTAACATGTATTTTGTGGAAATTTGTAGGCCCCTGTCTGTAGGCCCCTGTGACAGACGGGCGGACAGACATACAGTCTACAGACAGACAGTGGAGGCTTAGTAATAGGGTCCCGTTTGGCACCCTTCGGACACGGAACCCTAAAAACTGGTGCATAGGGACACACATTATATCTAAAGATGAGTGCAAAGTTTCATTAAGATTAAATCTATCAAGACGTCACAAACACCGAAGGCTTTTTCTATGGCAGCTGAGTAGGATGAGTTATAGAATAAAAAAATGTTCAACCATTGTCTTCAAAGGATAAATATTGTTATTAAATTAGAGACTGATTAGACTTTATAGGGTTTCTTATCATTGCCTTACAGATCCCTATAAATATCTCCTCAAAGGTTAATAATTTCTAATCGACTATTCACGATCAAACAGTTATTTTAATCAACTCGCGGAAAGTAACCCAGTATCGGTGGCTGTTGCAAATGGCTTCATTCTTCATCGAGACTGTTTCTTTTCAATTTTAATCGGACTGAAGAAAAGTTTCTTTCTTTCTTTCTTTAATTGTGTGCGTTCTAAGTCATAACTACGGCGTAAAGGTTCTTCAAAGCGTTGCAGCAGTCACCTTAAGATGACTCCGTCGGAAAAAGTAGCAACTCTATTCGTAATTACTGAAATTTCGAACAAAACCCTATTAAAATAAAATTTTTATCAGCTCGCACTCAAACTTGGCTGTTACGCCAGGCGCTTCGGCTGAAAAGTTCGAAAATAGTGTGTTCTTTATACTTAAAATGAAATAAAACGCCTTAAGACACTCTCGTATTAATTTTTTGACACTACTTAAGCAATTTAGAGGGCTGTCTTTCGTCCTTCTATAAATTATCGTCACGACATGAATCCCAGAGGGGGTGTCAGAGTTGTTCCCGAGTGTGAACTGTGAAAGTCACAGTTCACGCCCGGTACACCGGCGTTTCACCGACGCGACGATTATTACGTCTCAACGTGATGGGTGGTGAGCCCTAGCGCCGTACTTCTGGCACAATTACACGCTTTTTAGGGCATGCAGGTTGCCTCACGATGTTTCCCTTCACTGTTCTGCAAGTGGTAATTATTAGGTAAGAGCACAAATACTATACACATAAATTCCGAAAAACTCATTGGTACATGCCCAACCGGGGATCGAACCTGGATCTCAAGATTGAGAGGCCAGCGTTCTACCGCCTGAGCTATCGCCTGAGCTACTGCTGCGTTATTTACTTAAACTCGTATATACTTATATTTACTTACATACTATTTGGTAACTTTCGCACCAGGTAATGGATATAATTATATATTTATCATTATATTATACTGAGCCCTCAAATACTCACCACAAATAGAATAACCACCATGCGGAAATCATTACAAACTAGTATTGAATATCCCTGTATATGGATACTCGTAGCTTTGACTCTTTTTTTAGGTTTGTGCTTATCCATATGTCATTCGGTTAGATAAATCTAGAGTATCATTATATTTGTATTATTCTAGCTGACTCGGGTTATCCGAAGGCAATATAAACAACTGCTTATGGGCCCGGCGCCGCCAACGGGCGACCCATGAAAATAATAAGTCAAAGTGGTTTAATGTGTATAAAGATTTCAGGTTTAGAATTGAAAAAGAAGACGTAGTTAAAAGCAGGGTACCATACTAACGTACCGTTAAAAGCGAAAGCAAAAAAATGTAAGTAAGTAAAATGGGGGAGGGGCCCTGAGACTTGCCTAATCCGGCCCTCTATATAAGTAAGTTTTCTTATGAACAAACAGCTGCATAGAGTTGCACTAGAGATTTTGCTACAATATTGTGTAAGTTTTTTTTAATTTTGAGCCAGCAGCACTGCACGATATGTGTTTAAGTGACAGAGAACTTTGTTATGACTTATGATTTGCTCTTGTATACGAGTATTGTGCAACTACGTATATATACTATCGTATATCTAAATTATAAGTAATAATATTCCTGAAAACCTGACTATACGTACTGTTGGGGAAAATTGCGCTTTCCCTGATGGTACTTATTGTTTTTTATACTTGATTATGTAATTTTTCAAGTTCATTTTAATTCGTTGCAAAAGTAAACAGGAATAAGTTAAAGATTACCTCGTCAATAAAACCAAAGATTGAATAGGCTTCGAAGGTAAACAATCAAAGAATTGTCGGATTTCATTCTATCTTTGATTTTATTAACTTTCGTTTAATTTATTCAGAAACTTTTACAAACGAGTTCTATAACCGTCGTTTTAGATTGACGTTGTTTTCTGAATAAAAAGAGGTGTCTTAAAGAAAACTTTTTTGCTGTTCAAATTAAAACAAAACTCCGCAAAAAAATATATAACTTTTGATATAGAGTTTCTGAGACCCAAATGGATTTTATTTCTGATAGGGGTGTAGATCCTTGTAAAGCCTAATCGTTGAACAATCCCCGATTAATTAGATTTTTTATTGGATTAATTTGGAGAGATAGCAACCTATCTTTGACACTTATTCGTCTGATACGCAATATGTGTCTGGTTTTAATTTGTCGTTTGAGTATTCCAGCTAATAAGAGCGATAGGAATTCTTTCTCGGCTTCAATCTGACAAACGGCATGTCAGTACACGGAGAATAGGGTGATTCAAATTTTCACTCTTTTCCGTTTTATTACGGGCCACGCCCTCAATGTGTTCTATGTAGCTAAAGACAAATAAAGTATATTTTAACATATTAAAAAAAATTAGGGGTCGCTACCACAGTTTAAAAATTAAATCTCCATACGTCGAGCGTTTTTTTTAACAGATACTGAAAATAATAAAACGCACGTCAAAACTGTAGCCACTCGCGTAAGAAGACTTATAGGTATAATGAAACTGTTGCGTAATAGTGCTGATAGAGCTATACTAAGACTTGTTTACCTATCGCTCTGCGAGTCGATTCTTTCTTATTGCATTACTGCATGGGGTAACTGTGCAAAAACAACTATGCTTTTATTAGAAAGAGCGCAGAGATCCGTTCTAAAGGTAATGCTAAGAAAACCTTATAGACATCCTACCAATGTGCTGTACGAAGAAGCGAAGATACTAACGGTTAGACAGCTATACTTCCTAAGAATAGGGCTTGCCCACCACAGAGCAGAGCTAAATTCCTGTTTTCACCAAGCTCGTATAGGACGCCGGCGTCGTCTCAATATTGATACTCCGTTGGTTAAAACGGTTTTTGCTCAAAGGTTCAGCGCTTTCTCCTTTCCCTACATCTATAAACAAATATGCAAGTCGTGTGACCTCAAAAACTGCAGTACATGGGAGGCAAAAACTAAAATTACAAAATGGTTGCTGACTTTAAATTATGACGCCACCGAAGCCATTCTAAAAATTCAAAAATAATTAAGGTCCTTTTTCCCCCTTTTAATACCTACGAGTATATACCTACTCCCTTATCTATTTCTTATATATAAAAACTATGTATGTACAGTTATAATTTAAATAAATAAATTATATATTACATAATTTTATATTTATGTTTATTATATCTTATATTTACACACATGCAGGAGTCTTCTAAAATAAATAATATTAATTTCACTTTGTTTTAGTTACTTAAGTTTTGGTTTATGTCATTAGACTTGAATTATTTAAAGACTAACAGTAAATAATAAATAAATACTCTATGAGAAATTGGCCCACATGTGAACTTTTACTGGCAATCAAAGATTAGACTCGCGCGTAACAAGTCTGACTTAGTGCGTAGTCTGTTGCTAATATTTAATTGTACCAAATGCTCAAATGTATATTATATTCTTCTAAAGTTTGTCATAGTACTTTGTCTTGTGCTTTATATGCGAATATTTTTTGTATACTTACCTACATGTTAGTATTATTTGTGTATCAATGTACGTTGAGAAATAAATGTCTTTGTAATCTAATCTGTAAAGAAAGTAAGCCTTAAAAACGTAGATAATGAAACACTATTGCATTTTTAAACTTTCTGTAGTTAACTTGTCAAAATAGAGCTAAATTTTGGCAAAATGGGAGTTTATTAGTGTTATGTGCTGTTTTTTAAACTTTCAAGGTTGATGCCTGGATAATTTTTTGAAATGTAAAGTTTTTCATTAACTTCGTTTAGAAAGCTTAATTTCTGCATGATTTCAAATTTTTCATTTAAATAAAAAAAAATCGCTTAATGTGTGGGGATTTCAATTTTAAAAACTTTGGTAGCAACCCCTGAATTTATTTTAAAAGATATGAATAAAATACTATATTTGTTTTTAGATACATAGAACATATTGAGGCGGTGGCCCGTAATAAAACGGAAAAATGAAAATTTTAATCACCCTAATGCAGAAATACAAAGAATAACAGAAAAAATGTCAATGACTTCACATTTAAAAATAATTTATTACGAATTATCAATTTAAACTTTTATTTATAGCTTTAAATAACGATGCGATGATGTAAAGTCATAAAGTAATGCCCAAGCCTCGTAAAACAAAATCTTTAAGGGGCTATTTCGATAAAAATTGCATTTTTTGAAGTTGTATACCTGCTTTTCAGATGAAGCTACTAGTTTGATAAATCAGTATATAAAATTCGGAACCTTATTCTAATTTTGTTCAGTACAGAAACGCGATTGCGTAACTTTCGCTCGATAGAAATAATTATTGAAATGAGTTCTTCTTCTACACTTTTTTTCATAGTATGACAAACCGGAATGACATAAAGACCTGAAAGATATTTTATTAGATAGATTTTAACGATACCAAAATTTTCTCAGTTGGAAATTTTGATATTTATTTTAGTTCTTTTTTTATTTATTAAAACCGACATTTTGCTATTTTTTTCGGTATCCGTCCCTCTCGCACTGCGGGGCGTTCCGCATGGAGTAACAGTGATCTTTGCAAGTGCGACATATCCTCTTAAAAGTTAAGAATGCTTGTCTTCTGATCGATAAGACTTCAAAGTATGAACTTTGAAATGCATGTCACAGTACGCCAATGTTTCGCCGAAGATTGTTACGTCCCAGCATGATGGGTGATTAGCGCAATTGCCGTTAATCAGGCACAAATTTGGACTCACGCAGAACGGATACAAATGTGCCTCAACGGGACTTGAACCCACCATCTTTGGATTAGAGTCGAGTACACAAAACCACAATGGCGGCCGAAAAGGATTAAAATACTGTGACGTTTACATTTATTTACACGTTGGAAAATGTATTAATAAAAGCGGACATACAAATATTCGTGCCTGTCTCCCAGAAGAGTATAGACTGAGTGTACAGATTTCTATCTGCTACGATCCTTAAAAAGTTGACATAACGGTGTCTATTCGACCTTTAGCCAGCCTGGCTAAATATAAGAAACTTTTAAAAAGAAATATGCCATACAAACTTATCGCGATTAGATACAAAGAAACGAGTTATTCTAAGGAGGTCTCCGCAAAAAAATAATATTGCTGAAAATATTTTCTGGGAGCAACCAAATATGTAGTACGATCTCTAATTTAATGTACCTAGTTAATTAATGTAATGCCTACTTAACGCATTTAATACTGACATGACTAATCTAAACACACAGACATGAAATTGTCTATTTTATTATTATTGTATTTTGATTTTATAACAATAAAATAATATTTGTCAGTCGTGCGCGCGCAGCCGTGCTATCCGTGCGGGTCGTTATTTACTGCTACCGTCTCATAATGACCGACACAGTTAAATGTCCGCGATGTGCAATTGTAATCGACGAAATGTTATCTTTTATGCAGAATAAGCTGTCAGTGATTGACGACGATAGCCTGATACGTATCTGCGTATCGGCTTTTAGTACAGTGGACATCAAAAAGTCGAAAGCATTGCTTTTCGACTCAGTGCCGGCGCGAACGAAAAATATCGTGCGTAAACAAAAGGATAAAGAACATCGGGATGTAGCGGATATGATTGCCCTTTTCAAATCGTCAGATCCTGATGTTATTCCTATTTTCGTGGCCCGTCAACTCGAAAAACTACCGCCGGTCACCTTTGACCACCTAGATGTGACTAAGCTACTTAAGGATCTTACCTTACTTAAGGAGGAAGTTCGAGATCTCAGATCGACCTGCGCCACCGTGGAGCAGCTGGAGAAAGTCAAGACTGACCTTCAGTATGATATGAGATATGCGTCTGTGATCGAAAGTGGGCTACACAATGTAAACACAAAACGAGGAGGCGGCCCTGCCGCCGCCGACACCGTTAACATTTCATTGAATGAGTCCTCATCATATATGTGTATGGAGGCTACGAAACAATCTCCGAAAAGTTCTACGCCAAAGCATACGCAACAAGCGCGATCACCTAACAAATCTGATATTGAGGGTAGATTGAAAGTTCGTATCAGGTCATCGTTGCCTGTACCGTCGCAGCTCATAATACAGCCACAACAACCTGTCCATACGAATGAGCGAATGACGTCAGTGCTTATGACTAAACAAGTGGACGGTGCGAGTAGTAAACAACACGAACGCCCTCAGCACAATACGAACGCTTGTCTGAGTGAAGACAATAATAATGGGTGGCAAGTAGTAACGAGTCGAAAATCGAAACAAAATTACCGTTACGCAGGGAAGAAAGGGGTTGCGAAAGATGCGATAGGCTGCTTTCGGGCGGCGGAAAATAGAGTGCCCATGTTTATCACGAATGTGCACCGAGACTCCGCGTCGACCGACATTAAAAGGCACATAAAAATTAAAACGAATGAAGATGTACATTTGGAGAAACTGTCACTTCGTAAGCAGACTGACTATGATGCTTACAAGTTCTTTGTAGCAGAAACTAAAGTAACGACATTTTTGGACGAAAATATATGGCCAGAAGGCATTATCTTTAGACGTTTTGTTCATTACAATAATAAACGCACAGGTGAGCTACCTGTTGCCGGCCCTGTACAGACCAATAATGAGTAAGATATTCCGCTTTGCCAGCTTTAACTGTAAGAATGTCAAGCGTTCCATCGACGGAATCAGAGAGCTGTGCAGCAGTTGTGACGTGATCGCACTCCAAGAGTGCTGGTTGCGGCCTGATGAACTACCGTTCCTGAACACCATCCATAGTGACTTTGGCTGCTATGGGACCTCAGCCATGGATACGTCGGTCGGTATGCTACGTGGCAGGCCGTACGGTGGGGTGGCCCTATTGTGGAGGAAGAGTGTGTTTACGGATGTGTCTGTCGTACCATGTGATAATCCGCGCGTTTGTGCGATTCGTATCAGCATTAGTGATAGACCTATACTTGTGTTCAGCGTGTACATGCCTACGGATGAAGTGAGTCATTTACCGGAATTTTCGCACTGTTTAGGCTTAGTCAATGCTATCATAGAAGACAATCGTGTGGAGGGGGTTTATTGTTTGGGTGATTTCAATGCTCACCCTAATGAACAGTTTTTTAAGGACCTACTAAAGTACTGCGATGATAATCGCCTAGGGTGTGTTGATGTCGATAGTCTGGGACTTGACTCTAATACGTATACAGTGAGTCAGTGAGTGTAACGGGGCACGGCGATGGCTTGACCATTGTCTTTGTACGGAATCGTCACTGAAAACGGTGCGTAGTGTCTGTGTAAAATATGACGTCATGTGGTCGGATCACTACCCATTGCTGATCGACTGTGATCTTAATGAAATAAGACCTAAAATAAGTGTACGTAAGCCAACGCACAACAAAGTAATATGGGGCGATAAGAGTCCGGAGGCTATTGGTTCTTATAATGCGGAATGTCACAGTCGTCTGCGATTAATTGATTTCCCGAGAGTATTGTCTCACTGTTGTGATAGCATGTGTAGTGATCCTAGCCACAAACTAATATTGGACAACTTATACCGAGAGATTGTGACTGCTCTGAGGGAGGCGGCCATCAAGAGCGCAGAGGGGAGTAAAGCGGGAGGTATGAAGAGGCCGAGGCGTGTCATGGGCTGGAACAAACATGTCAGCGAGGCTCACAGGTATGCTAGGCTAAAGTTTAGTGTGTGGCTTTGGCATGGCAAGCCGACAACGGGTGAAATTTTTGAAGAAATGTCTTGTAGTAGAAGAGCTTTCAAGTCCAAGTTAAGGTGGTGTCAAAACAACCAAGACCAGATCGAGATGGACATTCTAGCAGACAAGAATGCCAAAAAAGACTTCCGTGGTTTCTGGAAAGGTACGCAAAAGCACAATCTTAGACCTGGTCTGCCTGTGAGCATCGATGGAGTGTCTTGTGATAATGATGTAGCTAATATCTTTAAGACACACTTTTGTGTGGAGCCGATTAACGTTCAAAACGGCCGTTAACGGCTGCCCCAATGAGCGAAGACCTGGAACCTAAAATTAAGTTTACAGTCAAAGGAATATCACAGGCTATTAAGTCTATGACTAGAGGCAAGTCTCCAGGGCACGATGGGCTCAGCATCGAGCATCTCCAACATGCGGGTCTGCACCTGCCGCGTCTCCTCTCCATGTTGTTTAACCTATGCATTAGGCATTCTTATCTGCCGGACGAGCTGATGAGAACGATAGTTGTGCCTATAGTCAAGAATAAAACTGGTGACATTTCAGACAAAAATAACTATAGGCCGATCTCATTAGCCACAGTCATTGCAAAGGTGTTTGACGGCATGCTAAATTCTCACTTAAATAAAAATGTAACTCTGCATGATAATCAGTTTGGGTTCAGGTCCAAACTGTCCACGGACAGTGCAATTCTGAGTATGAAGCATGCCGTCAGATATTACACGAGTCGCAATACGCCAGTATACGCCTGCTTTCTCGATCTCTCGAAGGCTTTTGACCTGGTTTCATATCCAGTGCTCTGGAAGAAGCTGCGCGAGACGCAAGTTGCACCAGAAGTAATTAACATCTTACAGTACTGGTACGGGAACCAGGTCAATAGCGTGAAGTGGGCGGGAGCCCTGTCGGACACGTACAGGTTGAGGTGCGGGGTGAGGCAGGGGGGTTTGAGCTCAACAACGCTCTTCAACCTTTACATCAACGAGCTCATTGTCGCGCTCAGTGGTCGACATGTTGGATGCCATGTTGATGATGTTTGTTTAACAACATCAGCTATGCGGATGACATGGTACTACTGAGCGCGTCGATAGGCGGACTCAGAGAACTCATAAGCAACTGCGAAACTTACGCCCATATCCATGGCCTTAAATACAACATTAAGAAGAGCGAGCTTATGGTTTTCAAGGCTGGGGCCAAATGTCCGACAGAGATTCCGCCCGTCAGGCTGTACGGCGTACCCTTGGAGCGGGTACATACCTTCAAGTACCTGGGGCATATTGTGACACCCGACCTGAAGGATGATGATGATATTGAGCGAGAAAGGAGGGCGTTGTCGGTAAGAGCGAACATGATAGCACGCAGGTTTGCTCGTAGCTCAAATGAAGTAAAAATTACATTATTCCGAGCCTTTTGTACATCCTTTTATACGGGGACACTGTGGTTATCATACACGCAGAAGTCCTACAACGCTCTCCGCGTTCAATACAATAATGCGATGAGGGCAATGTTGCGGCTGCCCCGCTTCTGCAGCGCGTCGGGAATGTTCGCTGCAGTGCGCGTTGACTGCTTCTATACCACCATGCGCAGGCGAGCAACTGCGATGGCGGGCAGGGTGCGGGACAGCGGAAACAGCCTTCTCACCATCACCAGCAGGTCGGACGGTCCCTTTATGAAACATTGGCAGGCGCTACAGACTCCTTCGTTCCAAATATGGGGAAGGTAGCACCAAAATAATGTGCTTGTTTGAATTTAATTTAAAATTGACATTCTAATTGTTATATTGTAATTGTAATTTTAATTCAATTTTTATATGTCCTTAAATGTATTTGTGCTGTCGTAATTGTTTTGTAATGCTCTATGTCAGTTTGTGTGTTTATTGTAATAATAATAATTGTATATAAATCTTTATGGGTTATTGGCCTGAAATAAATAAATTCATTCATTCATTCATTCATAACATTGCTACATATTTTTATTTAATTAATTATTTTGTTTGACTTGATTTATTCATAATATTATTTTAATTCATTAAAATGTTTTCTTTTTTAACTTCTTTTGATCTGGATGTGATTTGTAAATCTGAATATTTGTTTTTACATAAATTTCATTTTCCTTAAATCTATGTTTAATTTATTTCTGTAATATACTGACATATATAAGCATGTTTTGCAAACATATATATACTGAATAAATCTGAATCTAATAACTTAAGTAAACAATATCTATATTGAAACTAAAACTACAAAAAAAATACATAATATATAATTCGTCACGACATGAATCTTATAAAGTGTCAAATGTGTTATCCTGTGTTTACTTGTGACCGAAAGAGTCAACACTTACGTCCGTTTAACCGTCGATTTCATCCATCCATCCATCCTTCAGCTGTCACCATCCACTGCTGGACAAAGCCTTTTCCAATATTTCGACTATCTAGGCGGTTTTCCGTCCTCCTGATCCAGCCGCCACCCACAACGTCCTTGCAGGTTTCAGCTGTGTTTTCCTTTTCCGCTTGTCAAATGATAAGTTGAAATACTATACTCACAAAATCCAAAATATCGTTGGTGCTTGCTCAACTGGTAGGATTCGAAGCTAAATCCCGACCTTAAAAAGACGGCGTTGCTTGCCGTCGCGTTTTTAATGAAAAGTTGCTATAAAAGTTCTTTTCTTTGTTGCCTGTTAGTATCTATACGTATATATTGTAACAGTTTTGTTTACGTTTTCTCTCAGTGTATCAAGTTTGCGTCTTTAAGCCCGAGATATTGGCTACGTGAAGCCAAATGAAGAGTGAGGGGAATTTATAGGGTTCCGTAGTGACGAAAATCACTATTGAGAAAATGTGTTGTTACATTTTTGTTTCAATTTCAAAGAAAGCGTAACGTGTTGTTAGGAAATGTTTAAATATGATTATTTAAACTTTAACAAAAATGCACAAGTGACAAAAAGCGTAGCTAGAGCTACAATTTTTGTAGCAAGGGCTACGATTGTTGTAGCAATAGCTAAGGTTTTCGTAGCTATCTCGATTAATAAAAATATCCGTATTATGGAGGTACCTTTGCGTTAGGTGTATAATACAAAACCCTCGATACAAGTATAGCGAAATAAAAAAGTCCACATTCCTCACAATTCCCGAGTTGAAGTATTTCGCCTACGCTAAGGGGTAGGATGGCTTTTATTACGATATTGCGACGTCTTACTTATTGCAGGGTGCAATAGTAAATAAATAAAATGAAACGTCTTCATTCCAACAAGAACATCTGCGTATCTGTTTTGTACCTAAAAATATAAAAGAATACCCCGACTGACTGATCTTTCAAAGCCTAGACCGAACGGCTGGATCTAGTTACATAATATGAGTATATGTAATATATAATACTGAACTTTCCCAAATGCAAATACTTTATTTTATGAAATAGGTACTCTAATACACTAAATGTTATATGTTGATAATAATAAACATCTTTAAAAAAAAGAATAGGATAATATAGTACATATGATACGGGGAAATACTACGAAAATAAATAACTGAAAACATGAAAAAAAATCGTTGTAAATTTACAGCATCCAGGAATCAAAAGTCTTTGTGGAAAGAGGAACATTCCACCTGTTTTTCCACAAATCGAAATTAGGTCGAAAATTAGGTGATTAACACCTGTTAGACACAGTCTACGGACAAAGGTTTCCGAAATTTGATTCGAGGAGTAATTTTCTTTGAGCCAAATTGGTCGTTGTTACCTGCTATAGGTAGTCATAGATTACAATGGTCGTTTAGGGCAGGAATCTGATACAAAATGTAGCACGGGAGCTTGGAAGCCCCGCATTCGTATTTTTCCGTTTTTTCTTCTTTTTCGCGTAGTTTTAATAGTAGGCTGTGATGTAACAGCAAAGGAAGAAGTAATTCAAAACCTACAACTATTGTTGCACAAAAAAGTATTCCCTCGAAAACGTTCGGAAATAATGATATAGCCTGCAAAAAAGGAATCCGCGAAATACTTTATTTTAAGGACGAAGCATCAAAGTGGATTTAGGAAATGCACAGCGACTTCAATAACGTGTGACTTCACCACCGCGATTTCTCCTATTTTAAAGTTACAGTTTACCCAGACCTGTTAAAACTAGTCATTAGCAGAGATCGCCTTCTCGAGGAAATCTTCGCCACATCGTCACAGATCTTGTTTTTTCCACATGTATTCGCAATTAGTTTTTCCAGCCCGAATATTTTTTTGTTCTTCTTATTAGTTTTGCAGACAAAGCGAACCTTCCCATACATTCCGATTCCTCACCGGTGACCTCCCAAGTACTAGATGAATAGCTCATCTGTACATACCCGTACACGTAATTAGGTTTAGACTTTCTGAAACGAAACTAAACAAACTTATCTTTTGCATTTACCATTATCATCAATCACAATGGTTCATATTTTTATATTTTTCTCCCTCTCATTTTTGACTATATAATAACAATAATCTGGGGTAATACACGCATTCCCCCGTATCCATAAATAAAAAAAACCGGCCAAGTGCGAGTCGGACTCGCGCACGAAGTGTTCTGTACCATTATCTATAAAAACGGCAAAAAAATCATGTCTGTTGTACGGGAGTGCGCAGGTCCGACTCGCACTTGGCCGGTTTTCGTATGTTTTGTTATAGCGGCAACAAAAATACACCATGTGTGAAAGTTTCAATTGTCTAACTATCACGGTTCATGAGATACAGCCTGGTGACAGACGGACAGCGGAGCCTTAGTAATAGGGTCCCGTTTGTTACCCTTTGGGTACGGAATCCTGAAAAATGTACTGGCAACAATTTAAAAAAATCGTATACTGTTAGTCATAATAATAATGAATCGAATAGAACCATTCGCAATTGCTCAGTAGAGCTTTTTTTCACAACGTCCCGTCATAACGCGGGCTCTGTCTCTCATGGATTTTCTTCGTTGTCAGGATAACTTTGATCATCAGCCCCAGAGGCAGACATTAAGTAAACGATTGACAACTTTATATTGCAAAAACGCAGCGACGTCAAGCTGACTCTTGACCGAATCTATTTGTATTGATCTGAACTTTATTCTCCCCAAAATCTTATACCGAAATGCTCGCCACCTCCAATAACTAAGAGCTAAGTAGTAAATTCTTGATAAGTTGACGGAATTATTTGTGTATTTATAATCTGTTATTAACTTTTAAACCACTTGACAGAATTTGATTTGTTTTTTTTATTGCCATTTAATACCCGAATTAACATATAAACGGTGTTAACAAAATATCAATCAAGACTAGCTGTTTTTAAACGAGCAAAAGCTAGTCCAACATAAGTCAATAGAAAACGTGACGTCGACACTAAAAGCTTTTCAGTTCACAGCAACTGTTACAGTTTTCAGTGCGATACGAAGGCGACACGTGGTATTATCTGATAGATAAACTTTGGATAAACTTCTTAATCGTAACCGACAATGTTGCCGCCAAGTTCTGGAAGGTATTTAATCTAAAACTTGGTTCTGTATATCTCCCACTACAATGTTTCGTTGAATTATTTTATTAGGTACTTGGTTTTGGGAAGGAATCTTTGATTTAAGTAATTTGTGACTTAATTTTCAAATGAACAACGTTGATTGATTTGTTGCCTTAAACTCATAAGTTTTCCTCCGTAGTTTCAATAGTTTTCCTGTGTAGTTTCATTCCGACAATGTGTTTTGATTTGGGATAATTTTACCTAAATAACGTTAGAAATATCGTAAAAACATGGATGGTTAGACTAAGCGATCGATGATCTAAAAACCGACCAAATTCCTACTGGAGACTCTAATAGTCATCAGGAACAAGGTTTAATGACCCTCAAGGTGAAATGCGAAAAAAAATTTTTTTTGGCCCATCGTAGGTGATATGTACTAGGAAAACCAGTAAGGGAGCGAAAAAATTCATGTTACGAAATTGGCCAAAAGGATTACTGAACTTACCTCTTGATCACTAAACAAGTCTTCAGTATGAATTCTTGTCGGTTGATTTAATTTCACCCTATATGTAAATATTATTGTAAAGATTGTATAATTTATACCTTTAATGTGGTTTATGTACGTGTATTAACTTATTAACTTATACCCAAAACCTAATTAAATATATTGCATTTTCCTCTTTTAAATTTAATAATTTTACTTATTTAATATATCCTAACGTGCGATAAGTGTATTTATAGCACACTGTGCGTAAAATGACCGCTGTCGACATTTTCCCCACTTGTGCTATAATAGTACATTACGATACGAGAGCGATGAAACGTTTCTTGCACGAGTATCGTATAATATTTTTAGCACAAGTGCGGAAAATGCCGACTTTACGCAAGCGCAGCGTGCGTAAAGCGGTCATTTTACGCACGGTGTGCTATAATAGTACATTACGATACGAGAAGTTTCTCGCACGAGTATCGTATAATATTTTATAGCACAAGTGGGGAAAATGCCGACTTTACGCAAGCGCAGCGTGCGTAAAGCGGTCATTTTACGCACCTTCGGCTCGTGCCGCAAACTCACACTCGTCAGAAAACGTTTCATCGCTCTCGTATCGTAATGTACTATTATGTACCTACATTGCAAAAATAAAGTATTCATTTCATTTTAAACTAGGTACGACTTAAAAAAGAAAAGTATTCCAGCTATTTTCAATGATAACACAAAACACTGATTAGATCATACATTAGAGCCCAGTAGCCGTATGTGGTGTAAGGGTGTTTTCAAAGTAGAATGACAAAAAGAAATCCACCGAATTTACAATAAAAAGTCCTTAACTCCATGTAAATTAAGGTCCGTTTTTGTTTGCAAAACTTCGGAAAATTTACCTTAATTTTACGGTTTTATTTATGGGCTAAGCAGGATTGAGGGTTGACAAATACTCTGTTTTTTAATTCGGAAATCCGTATGAACCATACGGGCTATAATTACTAACATCGTACTAGAAATTTCTTTCTTCTGTCTAAATTTACTTCTCAATAAGAAAAAACGAAGGAAGTACTACGACAAAAGTCAATCGTGACAATCGTGACTCTAAATATCAACCTTTTCGCACTTGCATCAAAATGTACTATTTTGAAAATCAGACTCCTGTATTTTTCGTTCGCTAGGTTTTTATTTTTTTGCAACGAAACATTAAAAACGCGTCGTCTAATGTGCGTTCACCTGTTATAAGGCAACGACGAAAAAAGGTAAATCCGTTACAATAAACTGCTTTATTTATAAAAATATATAGTTTTGTGCAAACTGTTGCTTTTCACTTCCTGAATAGTACAAATTGGTGCAATCGTCTGACTCAGTTTTTGAGGAAAAATGGCGGAAAAGAGAAAAAGTAAATGCTTTTTCGGTCAATCGAATTGGTGTAAATTCCTTACTTCTCGAACGCCCCCGTCATCGAGTAGTCAAGTAATCGACCACTAATCTAGAGATCGCGGATTCAAATCCCGTAGGGCACATTTTATTAAGCTGTAGGTCTATATTTGCGCGCAAATTACGGCAATAGGCTCACCACCCATCACGCTGGGACGTAATAATTGTCGGTGAAAAGTAGGGTACGAGTGTGGAAAGTGACTTGCATACCACAGTCCACACTTAGAAACATCATGTTTCAGGGATTCATGTCGCCACGATATATAAGATGACTTTTATTTACACAGCCAAATTCATACTGAAGGCTTGGTAAGTGATCAGTAACACGGATCGATAACACTTGCTAATTTCGCAAAATAAAATCATGACGTCCCATAGTAATTGACTCGGGGCTGTGCTTGCGTTTGTAAGGAAACAAAAAGAATAATTTACTAATTACACAAAAATAGTCACCTTGTTACTGAGCACTTACCGAATCTTCAGTATGCATATGGCTGCATAAATTAAAGTCACCTGATATATTCTCGATCATTCGAACAGGTGAAGGATGTTCGGACCAGCTCCACACATCCGCCCGATGACATTCGTGTAGTTGTCACGTGACACACGCAATCACGCGCCCCATTACACACGAACTGTCTACCCACAAAATTAACATTCAGCTAATTTATATATAATTAATACACGAGCCACTAGATTAACTCCGAAAGGGCTAATTGGGGAAGTATTTGAGGTTTTACTGGAAAACAATAACATACGGTTTGTTGGGAATATTTATATATTGCGCAGGTGTTTTAAAGGTCGAAACTATTTTTAGTGTTGCGTTATTGCGTGCCACAAAAATATCGGAATCCGAAAGGTTAAAATTATAAACTGAATACGGTCTACAACTTCATAAATGAAAATTTCATAAATGAAAAAAGTGAAAAATCAGGCTTCTAACTGTATTACATTTTGTTAGAATACTTCATAATCATGACTGTTTACAAACGTTTTTAAGACGAGGCCTTCTTTTTAAGAGCTTTTGTGTAATTCAAGATTCAAAGATTCAAGATTCAAGATTCAAAGATTCGAAATGTTTATTTGTAAAATAGATACATAAAGTATACGTTTTTCATGTCAAATCCAATCTGTATAAAAATAATATTTTATAATGAAACAAATATGATACGGGAAATATATAAAAAGAACTATATTTAAGTTGGGCTAATAAAGTTAAACACATGCATAAAATAAAGACTTATTGGAATAAGAATATTATTATACATAATGCAATTAATAAATAAGTTGATAAATAAACTGAATAGACCATAAATAAATATAATGCCTTACCAAATATATACTAACATAAGTAAAAAATTTAAATATTGTATATACATACATAATGCAATAAATAAATAAGTTAATAGATAAATAAACTATAAGAAGAAGAGCAAGAAACTTAGCAAGATCGTGTCTTTTTTAAATCTGTGTCAACATGTCTACCGTAAACCCAATCAATGTGAATATTATGTGTATGTTTCTTCACACCTTTATTTTTCTGATGTAAATAGCGTTACCTAATTGGCACACTCTTGCTCGATAAATGTTATTTTTGAAAACAAACTCTTTTTGAGTTTTATTTTTTACTTCCATCCATCCATCAGCCTGTTTCGTCCACTGCTGGACATAGGCCTTTCCAGGATTTCGCCACCCTTGGCGGTCCTCCTGGAAGAATTACAATTTACAATTTTTTACTTGCTTTCAAATAATTTGATCTTTATTTCTCATTTTTTTTATAAGTATGGATAAATTCTATATAAATGAAAAACAAACTCATATCCATTTATTTCATCTTAAAATTATACTCATTCTAAATCATTTCAGCGCACGCGATTTTCAACTTTATCACAGTCAATTCACGGTTTTGCTGTGCACCAAAAGAAGGCCTTCTCTTCATCATCAAACCTCCATATAAATAAGGTTGTTTAGATTTGAGAATATACAGGTTGAAAATGAATCCCTAGCTTTAGTGAAATCAGAATGACTAATAGAAAAAAGAATAGTAAAAAAAATGTTTTTTGTTGGTTCCCAAATTTCGAATGAATGGCCAACCTATGCGACGCAACATGTGACTGACAATAGACCGTACATATTCCCGGCGGTAAACATTGCACATAGGCTATGTACACAAAGGTTTCGTAGGAGCGCCGTCTCTGTCACCGGAGTATTAGTGCTTCTTTTGACGGTCGAAATCTTTTTTTTTATTAGTAACATTTTTTTATTTCGAACATAGAATAGTTTTCTTTGATGTAGCTAAAGGGTTCATTTTCAAGTTGTATATACTCCAACGCAAATGAAAATGCGCCAAAATACAGTTAAATGAAGTGCTTTTGTAAATAATACTATCGTAATTTTAAGAGCTCTCAAATGGTCAGTTATACGGGTGCAAGCTGTCTCAGCTCAATTAAATTTAATATTACTTTCTCTGCTCTGATTAACTTATTAAAAAAGCTGTTAGAGAAGTAACTTAATTCTTAAAGTGGCAAATAAAACGACTTTTCCTTTACAAAACTATAAAACCTTAAGCAACGTCCGGGAATCATAAATTTTCAAAGTTCTGAAATAAGTGAAGTCAACGGATCCGTTTTTCTTTATGGGGTGATATCAAAATCTGAAAAAATTCGTAGTAGCAGCAAATAAAATATCGAATAAGTGGAAATTCAAACCAGTCTAGTACTTATATAAGTTTGTCGTGATTCACCTATCTTAAAATGTTCCTGGGGGCCTAGCACAGAAGATTATATCGAGCTTTAACCGCTCGATACAGAATGTCTATCCCTCTCGAGGAAGATCGGAGATCAACAGAGTGAGACAGAGCACTGTATCACGCGCTATCGAGCTCGATATGGTTTGCTATGCTAGACAAGCTGGTAGCCTATATGCATCTTTCGCTTGGTCTCTAAGAATAAAATTATTATTTGTGTTTTAATTTTTATGCTGTACACTTGTATAGTCAAGAGCACTGTACATTTTGTAATAAGGTCCTACAATTTAAAGTGAAAAAACATTAACAGATGATAGAGTATCTCTAATAGAGCACATTCAACGGAAAAAAAAACTTTTTTGCGCGTAGGTACTTTTCTTTACCTTTCCATAGAAATTTAGTCAGCTGATTGAACCACTTTGTACTGCGAAGTGAACAATTATTTGCGCAAAACATTTTTTATTCTTTTGGAATTTGATCAGTTAACGATACATGATCTACCCTCGAATTATTTTCACTTATTATTGTAGAACCTTATATATCAGTATTTTTTTTAAGTCGTCAATATGTTATATTGTAACTAATTTAGTGAACTTCGAGCTTATTTTATTTGAGATACATTCTGTAACAAGAATGATGTTGCAACCTGTTATTGGAATGAATACGAGACTAAATTTTAGGGGGCTGTTTCGATAAAAATGGCACTTTTTGAAGTTGTATACCTGCTTTTCAAATGAAGCCACTAAATTTCGGAACCTTTTTCTAGTTTTATTCAGTACAGAAACGCGATTGCGTAACTTTCGCTCGATAGAAATAAATATTGAAATGAGGTCTTCTTCTACACTTAGTATGACAAACAAGAATGACAACAGATCTGAACGATATTTTATTAGATAGATTTTAACGATATCTAAATTTTCTCAGTTGGAAATTTTGATAGCAATTTTAGTTAATTTTATATTAATTTAAAACCGACATTTTGCTATTTTTTCCGGAATCCGTCCCTCTCGCACTGCGGGGCGTTCCGCACGGAGTAACAGTGACCTTTGCAAGCGTGACATATCCTCTTAATGTTGCCATTCTCTGTTTATTCTGCTGGTGGAACTTGAAACAGAAGACTCGATTGATGCATGTGGAAGAAGCAAAAGAGATGTGTCAGGGTCGGAGCAGATAGATATCTGTGGTCTCTGCCTATGGCTCTGGGAGACAGGCGTGACGATATGCATGTGACCTAGGTATATTTGTACTGTGCAAATGGCCAAGAACGATTCTATTTTTAAACTAGCCTTTGCCCGCGACTCCACCCGCGTTTTCTTGGGCGTTATTTTATGGACACCCCTTACAGCCTATGTGTTAACCAGGGTCACTACGATGATAGTACTAAACCGCATTCAAATCTGTTGGCTGGTTCTCGTGTTAAAAAGCGTTAATACAATCTTTGCCCCGTTTTCGGCGTGGGCGTTATTTTATGAACACCTCTCTCCCGCTAATAGGCAGAGACTACAGATTTTCATCTGCTACAATCCTGACACACCTCCTCGCCTTTTTCACATCTAGTCACCTTATAGGTCATCTATTCCGGGTTCTTTTGAAATTGCCCTTTTATCTTTACAACAACTTTCCCAAAGAAACATAGCTGTGGACATAAAAAAAATTTTTTTGCTTTTTCTTCATTGACCTCTCATAAACAACTAGACACACAGTCTCTAAGAAAAGTTCGTCAGAAAAAATGCTTCAACCAAATTAAGACGTTATGTCATTAACATAAGATGCAATGTCAGTTGTACGAAATCGTCATTCGATTTTGTCACCCTATAGCGGTGACAAAATGCATCGCGGACACTTTTTAAGCGAGATTGTGAGTCTAGTTGTTCATGAGAGGTCAATGTATTTCTTAGTAATTTCGAAAATGAATGAATGAATGAATTAATGAATTTATTTATTTCAGGCCAATGACCCATAAAGATTTATATGCAATTATTAAAACCTTTTATAAATTTTGTATTCTACTTTTTTTAAAAAATAATTTCCTTGAATCAACATTTAAGACGAAACACGTGAAAGCCATTAGAGACGTGAAATAAAATCAAACAACCGTCAGATTGTGTTTGCTCAAAACGCAACCGATTGTTCGAGATCCCTGAGGAACACAACCTTTATTACACCGCGCCCTGAAACGTTGAACATTGGAAGCCAATTGTACTTTAGGGTTAAACGAAGAAATGGAAACCTTGATAGCGAGGCCGTGTCTGTGGGCGGCGTAACCTAATAACTTAGACAAATATGATGAAATGTGGCAAACCGGAAATATTTTGAAGCATTTTTTAGACTACTTGCCTCTTTTAAAATCTGAGTTTGGGATCTTTTATAAAACACTTAAGATTTTTTTTATTACAGTCTTCTCCATTTGCGCAATTATTTAATAAATCAAACAGACATAACAAAGAAAACTGCATCCAAATCCGCGGAGTGGTTGTCGAGTTATAAAAACGTTTATACAGGACTAACCGTATTTTTAGCAATTTGTCCTTGTTTTGTCCATACAGAAAGAAAAAGACAGAATGCTTAAATTAAGTTTAGTCCTGTCAAATAAGTTATGTCGTGCGTGTTACACCGAATCGACACCATTGTATTGAATGACAAATGGTTGTCTGGAAGATATCGCTTTGTAGTGACAAGACCACCTGCTTTACTTTTGAAATTGTCGCTTTATTTTGATTGGTATGCAATAATAGTACATTATGATACAAGCTCTTCGGCTCGGCCTGCAATCCCGCCTCGACTGTAATGTTTAATGCTCACGCGTTTCATACGACGTTTTCCAACACACTTGCGAGGAAAAATAATAAAATTTCATCGTCTTTTTTTCCACATAATCGAAAACACAGCTATGAACTAAGAATTTTCTTTGAAAAATGGCGGCGGAGATTTTGTTTTTTGCGCAGATGAAAATAGAGGCACTGATGGAAAAAGCCAAACAGCCAAATTTTGCTAAACAGCCAAACATTAACAAACTGAATATTTTTGTATTTACAACAAAAATTTGAGTTAATTTGTTGATAAAAATTAATAATTTGATGAAATTAAATGATTATTTATTATATTTCAAATGAGACAGTCTATTAATTCGCAAAATTCGTATTTCTCAAGACATCAAAACACTTTGCTAAGATTTAAAAAAAGGTAATGTAAAAAGCACTAGTGCGATAATGTAAAGTAAAAATCACACGCGTTTAATATGCTGCATTATGACCCTAAGAACGCTGCAATAAGGGCCACTTTATAAGCAAGTGTGTTGAAAAATAATACTTTATTGTATAGTGAGTAAGGGCGTTAGCTTGCTAATACAATTTAGATAAATATGATATTAATCATGAATATGTCCAACACATCATAGCAATATAAATCGTAGCTCTGATTACGTGCTCGTAAAAGTTTTCATCTATATCTATCTATACTAATAAAAAAAGAGTAAAAAAGTCGTGTCTGTACATTGAATATTTTCAATTAAAATTTTTGGAAGTTTTGTCTGTCTGTCTGTATATTCCGTTTTAACTCGAGAACCACTTAACTTTGAGCAAGTACGAGTCGGACTCGAGCACAATGGGTTCCGTACCACCTCACAATAAGGGTATAGGGAACAATAGAAATTCCAAAGCAACATCAACGCTACAAAACACAAGCCGCCAATGGTAGCGCCTGAGAAAAAGTTTGGCACCGTTTGCGTACGGAACCCTAATTTTTTTAATTTTTTGTTTTAATTCATACATTCTACAATCTGAATAAATTTAAAACTTGTATTCTTTTATTCCATTCCCGGCGAGTCCACCAATTTATAGGGATCAAGGTTATTCTGGATCGATCTGTACTAGAACTCTGCTCGTTTCTTTGTCTTTTTACTAGACATCATTTCCCTTTTAGAATATTTCGATAAATCTATCAATACGACGTACAAATGTTCATAAAGATTACCGATTGCCAACCAATAACGAGCCCAAAGAGTTCTTTAATCTAATCATATGACCTATACTGTCTTTAAGTAGGAGCCAAAACAAATAACATTTAAAGAATACAACTTTTTCGAGGTTCTTGTATAGGAACCTCACTGATATATATATTTTTTGAATATTTTACTATTTATAGTGATAGAGGCTATAGTAAAATGTGTTCTGTGAAAATTTCAACTTTCTGCCTATTACGGTTAAAACTGTAGACGACTGTGACAGACAGATTTAAGGCTTAATAATAGGGTCCCGTTTGGGACCCTTCGAGTACGGAACCCTAAAAAGTTACTTGCTGCTTAAGAATAACATAGTTTTTAGCAAAAGAGAGCGCAGGATATCATTAAAAACAACCAACCTTCACTTGTAATCAAGCCTTCTGCGCAAATAATACTATTTATATGTTAATTACTGGAACGGGGTGGCTTTCTGTATGAAATTAAACTAAAATTGCGTTTCGGGAAGGTGGTCAGTTGACTTTGTTCATTATAATTACAATTCAGAAACGAATTAGCATTTCAAAAGATGTCTGTCTTTTTCAGAAAGGTTTGATTTTTGTACAAATAACTACATACTTAGGGTTAGTAGAGACCATTATGTTGTAGCCTCGGTAACTAACCACAGCCTAGCAAGCGATGCAATGGGAACCAACCACTCTGCTTCAGGCGCGGTCGCAGCTCAAGATTTAAGGGGGGGGGGGTCATCTGGCTAAACTATAGTTAGAGAGGCCAACCTTAACAGTAAAACAGGTCAAGCAAATAATTGTTTTTATATTAAATGAAAAATCTCAATTACAAAACAAATAGAAGCGTTCTATTAATTGTATGGGGTACTAGCTTTTGCCTGCGGTTTTGCCCGCGTGTTATTCTTTTTTCCGGGATGAAAAGTAACCTATGTGTTAAGTTAGGGTATAAGCTATATCCATTCTAAATTTCATCTAAATCCGTTCAGCCGTTTCAGCGTGACAGAGTAACATACACACACACACACACAAACTTTCGCATTTATAATATTAGTGTGATGCGACCGCCGCCGCCACCAACGTCCGCATTGGCACGAATATTTCACGGGCTTAAATTTGTTTTGCACCGTTTCTTTTTATTAACGTTATTTTGAATATTTTTGACTTAGACTTTAGTTGGTAGATAATAATTAGAATGAAATGTTCGTAAACCGTCAAGTTTAAGGGGATTTTTCGAGTTCATCGACTTTCATTAAGAGCACTTTCCGTCATTCAATCAACAGTTGGCTTATGATACAGCAAGAAGTAGCCAGTTCAATAGAAACTACTAACTCCTGCTCTGTAGTCTAAAATATGAATGCTTTGTTGCTTTCCTTCCACATGGCTAGCATGCAAATTCTCATTGGTGCTGTTTATACAGCACAGCAGGATTCAAACTCGGGTCTCAATATTGCGAGACTGGCGTCCATAAGGTGGTAGAGCTGATGCCGGGATCGACTGTGGAGGTACCACCATCTTACTCGCAAATCCTACCGAAGTTATTCGGGGGAGAGTAAGAGAACAGCTCTCAGGCAAAACCAGGCGGCCCACCATTGCCTGGGACCGATGGATGGCGGTATATCCATCCCCAATTGCCGACCCTTATATAAATTAGACTGGTGACGGGCAGCGGCGTCACTAGTGCAATGGGTTCGGTACCGCGCTTACCAACCCGCCTGCCCAGCGTGTGTGAGTATGGGCATTTCTTCAGAAATCCTGGAAAGGCCTATGTCCAGCAGTGGACGAAACAGGCTGATGGATGGATGGATGGATGGCGTCCAACCGACTTATCGCTGATCTCTAAATACTCGTATATAATGTGACATTTATTTATACAGCCAAATACATACAGAAAACTCCGTAAGTTATCGATATCAAGGTTGGATACCTTTTTCGGAAAAAAAATCTTTTCCCTACAAATGCAAGCTCAGCCTCGAGTCAATAAAATGGAAATTCAAAATTAACTTTTCCAAATTACTCAAAGCTATGATCCGTACTACTAATCACTTACCAAGCCTCCAGTATGAATTTGGCTGCATAAGGGTATTTGTCAAATTAGATGTACGTAACGAAATAAATGTTACCACATTTAAGGTGACTATGGGTAAGATGATATAGGCAAATTCATACTGGAGACTCGGTAAGTAGTCAGGACTAAGGTCCAATGACCCTTTTTCTGTGATAAACACGAAATAATTATTCACTTCCTTTACTTATTGACTCGGGTTTGTTCTTAAACAAGTATAGGACACTAATAAATAGACTTCTTATTTTTCAAAAAAGTTAATTGGATCTTAGTTTTGACCACTTACTAAGTCTCCAGTATGAATTTGGCTATACCATGCAAATCCTTAATAAATAAATAAAAATCACAATAAAAAGAAATGTATTTTAAATCCTTTTAAATCCCACAAACGTATAAAAACCCATTGCGATCGGTTCATCCAAATATTATACGGAGCGCGTATTTCCAAACCCGACATCTGTCGCCCCGCGCGTCCGTGATGAATTAGCGACAAACCCCATTATGCGGCAGCGAGTGCCCCGCAGTTAATTACAAACTGCCAGCTAATTACTTGCTTGTTGAATGTTAGCGCCTGTCGTCACTAGATATCGTGTTACTTTGGACTGGACAGAAAGAGTTTCATTTGTCACTATAGCGTGCTTAGCCAGTGAAACTATTTCTTGTCTGCTATCTACTATAAGTGATAATGAGAACTTAGGAGATAAATTCTTTCGAAACGTAATCGTACTTTATTTAAAATTAAACAAGAAAGAATGAAACAACCTAAATTTGTCTCTTAAATGTATTTTTCCGTTAACGTCATCTCCTTAAAATATTAATATATCCTCAAAATATTTTAAAAATGCCGTTATTGTTTTGTCCCTTTGATATTCTATCCAAACATGTAAAATTTTAACAAAATTCAACTAATCGTTAAATTGTGGTAGAAAACACAGAAAAGTACGAGGTTTAAAGCATTCAAAGGTAACTTCTAACCTAAAGACTACTGACAATATTATTTTAGTTGGCTTGAAACCTTGCGGGTAACTCTATGTTCTATACCACAGCCAAAATAACACTCGATGAAGTCCCGATTAGGCCACATAAAGCATGATTAGGGCAAGCATAAAAAAATGTACAAAGAAGAGTAATTCCATCGATTATATTGGCCCGCTCCAAGCAACCATTCAACTACACGTTCTCTTCACCCCCATTCCCATTTGATTTCGCCTACTCTGTATGTACAACTGGACTCGAAGACCGACGAGCCATTTGTCACAATGTGCTGGACAGGTGACGTGATGAGAGTAGACAAATCCCCCGCGTAAGTTGGGCGGAACAAGATGACGTAAGCGGTAGAGGCACAAATCAACAGGTGTCAGCGCTGTGTAGGTTTTACACGTGATTTTGTGTTTCAAATTCCATGCGGTCGCAGGTGAATGCTCAAATTAATAGTTTGTGATATGTTTTCTATTTTGTGCTTCGCGAACTCGCGCGCAAAAGTTGATAGCGGGATGTTATTTACATTCAACATGCCTGTAATGCAATCTAAACTTAATTAAAACCATGAAAGTTTCATATTCGTACCACTCATGAATATGAAATGAGCTATGAAAGTGTATATTCTGATGAAATCAGTTCATTTGAAATGGGATACTTTTTGTTTTGTATACCTAGTTTTTCAAATTACAGTTACTGACGGGATTTAAAATCGCTGAAAATTAGACACAATAAGTATATACGAGTAATTATATGGAGCCAACCCTATGAATAAAATTAGATTGGTGGATACGAATTTTATTCGTGCCTTTTATGTTTTAATATCGAAAAAGAAATCCCTAAAAAATAAGGAGTAACTGAAAATTAATAGATAATACACATTCAAAGGTAAAGCTAAAAATATAGAACAAATAGGTAGTTTTTTTTTTTTAATAAATCAATAATTTTTGACATAGAGGCTGAAAGGGCGCTGGGTCAGCATACGCCACAGAATAGTCTGTGACATTGATATTCTGTCAGTAATATGCGTTGATAAATATGTCGGTCAAACAAATTTAATATTAAACAGTAGAAAACAATACTATTTGGACTTCTTCTTCTTAGGGGTGCCATATCCTTGCGGATGTCAGTGATCACAACACGGAACTTTTTGAACAATTAACTATAAATTAGTAAATTTTCAGGATCGATAGGGTAAATAAATGTTTTAAATTTATTATTTCATTTGTATTACATAGGTAACACTAAAAGTTTCCGGAACTGGCCACTTACATAAACAATATTTAAAAATTTATTGCAACATTTGAAAATAGAACTCTTTGGCTGTAGAATGCAGTTTGTTTCATCTGACTGTCTTTTGTTTTTACCTTGTGGCGCCATTTAAAAAAATGTGTGTCTGCATCAACATGGATTTAACTCGGGAAAATTTTCGTAGTATGATTTTCTACGATTTTAAGTGTAATTTGACAGCTCAACAGAGCATCGCTCGGCTTGAAACAGCTTTTGGCAATGAAGCACCATGCAAGACGACTGTTTATAGCTGGTTTGCAGAATTCAAGCGTGGTCGTATCAATCTCAGTGACGAATCTCGCGATGGTCGGCCGTCCACCGCTGTGACCAACAAAAACATCGATGCTGTGCGCCGTATGATTGAAACAGACAGGCATGTGACCTACCATGAAATTCGCGCATCCTTAGAAATAGGCATGAGTCAAATACAATCAATCCTACACAAACATTTGGGTGTGAGAAAGCTGTGCTCGCGGTGGATCCCACACAACTTGACCGAGGCTCAAAAAACGGACCGCGTCACTTGGTGCAGTACCATGCTTACCAGATTCAACGAAGGTGCGTCAAATTTGGTGTGGGACATAGTAACAGGTGACGAAACATGGATTTATTGCTACGATCCCAAAACAAAGCAGCAATCGAGCGTATGGGTCTTTCAAGATGAGTCGAAACCAACCAAAGTGGCGCGCGTGAAAAGTGCATCTAAGCGGATGATTGCTTCTTTTTTTAATAAAACTGGACACGTGGCTACTGTTGCTTTAGAGAATCGTCGTACCGTGAATAGTGACTGGTACACGACCATTTGTTTGCCGGAAGTTATTGACGAACTCCGTAAAAATAACCGTAAACGCCGTATCATCCTGCACCACGACAATGCTAGTTCTCACACGGCCAGACAGACAAACGACTTTTTGAAGACGAAAAATGTAGAACTCATGAGTCATCCTGCATACAGTCCCGACCTGGCACCTTGTGACTTTTTTCTGTTCCCAAAAATTAAGAACCAATTACGCGGTCAACGATTTTCATCACCAGAAGAGGCTGTCGAGGAGTATGAAAAACACGTTTCAGAGGTCACCACAGGGGAGTGGCACAAAAGTTTTCAAAACTGGTTTGATCGAATGAAAAAGTGCATAGACGCCAAGGGAGATTATTTTGAAAAACAATAAATTAATTTTGTACCTTTAATAGTATTTTTTCATATTCATTCCGGAAACTTATAGTGCGTCCCACGTATACTGAAGCCAATACTTCCATTTTCAGAATTTTTGTGTCTGTATATACATATGTATGTTCCGTTTTAACTCGAGAACCACTCAACGGATTTGGATGAGATTGTTGTTATTATCATCTTACCTCACTAATCCCTAACATACATATGTAGGCTATAAAGGGGTGTTAATAAAATAACGCCCAAGCCAAAAACGGGGCAGAGGTTGAAAAACGCGGGTGGAGCCGCGGGTGAATGGTTAGTGACATATAAAGTGACAAATCACTGACATCTATTGACAGTTTAATGCATTAAATTTAGCCAGTACTTTATTAAAGCACCCGAAGCAACAACTTGCGAAGAAGGAATACGAATTGAACAATGAGCCTCACGCGTGAAATATCATAGATAACGTGAAACTGCTCAGTCAGCCGGCTTACACAGAAAATACGTGTTATTTTACCGAAAGCTCGTGTATTGTTCGTACCATAGACATAGAATATTCGGTATATTCACAGACGTATAATATAGTAGCAGACCTAACATTAATAAATAACGCATAGAGTCGAGTTGAGTCGACGCGTGGCAATTTTAGCTCAGTGAACTTCGAGCTCTTTTAAATATAAATATTGCTTGTTTCCAAACAAAATATATACTAGAGATTAGTTTAGGAATTAACAAATATGTTCCAAGTATAAGCCAGCCAACACAACCCATTTTTATACGTTTATTCGTACCATGAAGACTAAATGTAGTTCATTTTGCTGCATGGAAACTTGCCACGCTATATAATCCTTATGTTTGGTCTGCTACTTAGTAATAAATTATATGCCTGTGGGTATAAGTCTGTCAAAAAAGTGTTGAAATGAATCTGAAACTTTAATGAACTTTATTGGACTTTAAACGTTCAAGTAGTATAGTTTAGTTAATATATACGCGGTTATCTCGATTTAACAGATTTTGTACTTATTTGTTTGGTGTAACCAGGCGAAACAAAAATAGTTTCTTCAATATTCATTTCAAAACTTTTTTGACTATATATTCTATTCCTATATTGTCTATGGTTCGTACAGTTGTAACATTTAAATAATACGCGGAAGTATCACCGCCGCTCTTCGGCAAAACTCGTATTTCCGGAAGCTTTACATATACAATCCATGACAGAAATTGCACTTCCGGTCGGCCATAGACAACCAAAATGAATATGAATAATCATTTATTTGCTTTGGAAAAGGAAGGTGATTAGATTATAATTATAAACATAAAGGTTCACGGTACTTATAAGTTTTGGCCTTATTCAGCTTCTTATTAAAAGAGAATGCAAATTTTAAATTATTTATGTTAAAGCTAAAAGCCGAAGTGCGGTTACACCTGGCTTTAGCCGGCTACAATTAGGTGCAGCCGGTGGCAGTTGGTTAAACTTAGGTTTATCCTATTAATTCACGGATAAAACTAGGTGTAGTCGGTTATATTCAACTAAAACTAGCCTTTATCACACCGGTTACAACTAGATATAGCCAACCTTTAGTGGTAAAAACTAGGTGTGCACTAACTATATCCACCAAAGTGATAAAAAAACTGGCCAAGTGCGAGTTGGACTCGCGCACGAAGGGTTCCGTACCATTATCTAAAAAAACGGCGAAAAAATCATGTCTGTTGCATGGGAGTGCGCGGGTCCGACTCGCACTTGGCCGGTCTTAGTATTTGTTATAGCGGCATGTGTGAAAATTTCAACTGTCTAACTATCACGGTTAATGAGATACAGCCTGGTGACAGACGGACGGTTTGTGAGCGGTACAAGTGTGCAAGAACATTTTTCATAAAAATGTCACTTGGGAAAATATCCGAGTTCAATCTTCAAAATGGGAATTGGAAATCCTATTGTGATAGGGTAAAATGCTATTTCAAAGCGAACAGCATTGCTAACGACTTACAATTATCAACTTTCATTGCAATGGTCGGTGATGCGACGTGAGAATTGATAGCAAATTTATCAAGTCCGAAGGATCCGGACACGTTGACCTTGGAAGAAGTTATTAAACATTAATCAAACAAAATTATGACGGTAATATCACTATAGTTGTATAAATCATTAATAGAAATTCATAATAACAAACATGATTTACCTAAATATATGGACCGACACAACTATGACACCCGTAACAAAGAGAAAATCGTATTACCAAAAACAAGACTATCGAAAACGCAAAAACAAGGATTGTTCAATAAGGTTAATATGTACAATAAATTGCCACTAGAAATAACTAGACTTCCTCTGGTTGATTTTCATTAAAATATTTTTTCGAATTAAATCCATTTTATTCTGTAAATGAGTACCTGACCAAGCAGTTTAATATGTAAATATATCTCTATATAATACAATTTTTATAATTTTGTCTATAATACGAAGGTGTATATCATAAAATGATAATCATACCTGACAATTTGTTTTTCAATGACATAAGTTTTATATGTACCTAATGTTTTATTTGTATTATATAAATTATTTATTTTATCAATAAGATATTGTGAATCTTTTATGGTGTAATATTTGACATGCCTCATTGTAACATTCTCTGTAACATTCTCTGTTATAATGGTCAATAAAGAATTACTGATTACTAATTACTGTTATGAAGGTTGTTAACGACCATGGGCAACCGAAGCCTTCCGTAACGGCGGAAAGATACAAGTTTCGCCAAAGAACACAGAATACCAGTGAAAGCATTGCCGCAATAAATGTCTGAAGCTTCTATGTCCGAGTTTTCTTTCATCTTGCTGGAATAAATTACAACACATTACCTTCGGATACGGAACCCTAAAAATCGGCCTGTTTGCAACACAAAAAATGTATAATTTAAACGACTCGCTTTCATGGAATATTAAACTTGTGTGATTCTGCGAAGACGATCACGTACGTAATCAATCATCGACGTGGAGAATATGATCTCGTTTTGTTTTAGGTCTTCCGAACCAATCCGGTGTTTTACGAACTTAGATTACAAGTTTAGTTGGCAGATGTTTTTATTTTCTACAGACTTCCATTAATAGGTTTGTACACAGGGTACACAAAACATTATTCTATTTAGTCCGTCATTTAGATTATCAAAAAATATTGGACACGTATTTTTTCTTTTGTCAATCAAACAAAAAATGACAGAGATAAAGCGCCTCAAAGTTTGGGAGTGGGGGAAAACGACGTCACTTCTAAGTAAAATTGTACCTAGATGTGACGCCACATGGAACTTCAGCGGGCTATATATTCATAATTTTTTGTTAAATTGAAAAAAGAAAAAATACGTGTCCAATATTTTCTGATAATCTAACTGACGGACTATTTTGTTTTTGTCATCATGCCTATTATAATACTTATTACAATATCTCGCTAATAATTTTCGCATATTCTCGACGATTATCGTCCTTATAGCAAGAAAATAAGATTGACCTATTATGAGAAGTCCGTGTCCGTAGCAGGCTGTGCTACGGCGTAGCTACTTAAATGTCTGCTACGCCGTATTATTTACACAATATTTTGCTACGGAGCTTACTCGTAGCAAAGTCTACGAATTTATTGTATGTGTCCTTTATAGACCCGCTACCTATTTATATTTAAGACTCAGTTATTTAGTGACTCAGTTGTCGGGCCACGCGCAATGTAGGGTTCCGTAGTTGCCCGGTATATTTTATAAGTTGGTCTACTAATACAAACAAAGGGACCAAAAGTTTGGCGCGACCTGTACTCGCAAACCTGTATCAAGCCTACTTGGCTTTGATAGTTTTCATTTTAAATTCATTATATATACTACTTCTGTGAATTTTGTCACATTTTTATAAACAACCGTTTAGCCAGCAGGGGGGGGAAGCTCCACTCTAACTAAAATTTTCACTTTAAAGCTTAATATTACGCTAACGGATCCCTAAATCAAAAAATGGTTTTCACACACCCACAATGTTTTTGAACGACCTATCCAACGATACCCCACACTGTGGGATAGACGAGAATAAAAAATTCATCCACAGTTTAAGTGTATTGAAATTTTTTTTTATGATTTTATTTTACCGCTTTGTCGGCGTGATTAATATTTATATCCATGCCAAATTACAGCTTTCTAGTACTAATAGTCTCTGAGCTAAACCACGGACAGACGGACATGGCGAAACTATAAGGTTTCCCTGTCGGACTACGGAACCCTAAAAAATACTTGTTACAATACAGAAACATATCAGAGACCTGTAAGGGTTTATACGTGCACCGTCGTTCCTATTTATTATAAATAATATAACATAGAAGAAAATTAATTACAAAAGTAAAGTTTATATTGAATAAAGCGTAAGATATCCACGTCCAAGTACTATGTGCAACGCTTACGACCATGCTATAGTACATATATAAGCCCATTTATTTTATTTAGTTATTCTATATTATATTTCATTTCCTCCCTTAGCTCGCTCGTGCGATTAAAAATCTCGAGTATTATCACTTACCTCCCTTGTACAATAATCTACTATTAATTCCTTTAAACGGTCTAATCATTTACGGACAAGTGTTTTGGAGAATGTTTATTGTTTTATTAGAGTTCAGTAACAAGTATTCACTAGTTGTTGCTTAAAACTTTAATAGAACTTAGGTGAGAAACATTCGGAGAATGCACCCGCTTTTCTTGTTGTTTATGTTGAATTAATTAGTTTAAGATTTATGCACAGTAAGTAATTGGCTGTGTTTGAGAGGGGCAACTTAAACTTATACTTAGAAATAACTAAACTTAGAACTTAAATTAACTCTTCAATCAACTTTAAAACCGCTTCATTTGTACTTCGATTAATAGGTAAACTTGATAGCTATAAACTATACGTAAGATTTTTCAATTGAACAATCGCGTCCATGTAAAAACTATTATTTTCTCATATTTTGCGCTATCCGGAGACGAAGCAATCGTCGTAACAGCCACTTTGCATTGCGAGCTGATATGAACCTTATTTCAATGTGTTTTCCGTTGATAATCGTACCGACACACATCGCCTTTAACACAAGTTGCATCAAAATCAGTTCAGTAATGTACAAGATACAAGAAACATTCAGGAATACAAAGACACTGTACGACAAATACACAAGAAGAAACGATTAATACATAACAAGATTGTCATTATCAGTAATTAACGCTCAACCTTGTTAAAATAATATCTTTAGACTTCGGTTGTAGGCTTTGAAGCATTTTTCCGTACCATGGTGGAAAGTTTCACTGAACAACTTTTTGCTTTAACAACTTAATATACGGGTTGTAAATGGATCATGTTGAACAACTATTCTAACGAAACAGAGCCAACAAACAAAACCGGTCAAGTGCGAGTCGGACTCGCGCACGAAGTGTTCCGATAAAAACGACAAAAAAAAACACGTTTGTTGTATGGGAGCCCCTTTTAATATTTATTTTATTCTGTTTTTTAGTATTTGTTGTTAAAGCGGCAACAGAAATACATCACCTGTGAAAATTTCAACTGTCCAACTATCACGATTTATGAGATACAGCCTGGTGACAGACGGACGGACAGCGGAGTCTTAGTAATAGGGTCCCGTTAGTTACCCTTTGGGTACGGAACCCTAAAAACATAGATCCATCCATACAATATTAAGGTGAGGTGGGCTTTGGGAAATGCAACTTTATACCCGTTTTTCAGAAAACCAGATGTAAGCATGGAACTGAAAAAATTACATATTGTATTTTAAGATATGAGAAATCTTTTGATTATCTTAATATCATGATTTGAATCTTTACCATAGTGGAAAAAAAATGCTTAAGAGACGTCTGAAAATTGTATTCATCACGTTTTATATCTGTAATGTGGACCGTATCATTACAAAACTTAAAACAAATATTTTGTGTATACTTATCCATACTTTGATTACAAGATTTTTTAAAATAATTATGTCATTTTCTTATTTTATAAAAAATCAGTCAGATTTTATCGTTTACGTTTTTGTATACTAATCTAACTTGCTCACTCGCGCTCGACTGTAGATAAGTTCAACCTGCACTCACACAGCATATATTTTTCCAATTCCCACTCCACCTTCACAGTAGGGAGGTTCTCCTAATAAATAACGAAACGTAAAAACATGTATTTATTTCTCAACCTGTTCAGTATGATGAATAGAATATGTGGTTTTACCATAAGTGGTAGAACTGACAGGCTCGACTCTGGAGGTACCACCATCTTACTCGCAAATTCTCCCGAAGTTATTAGGGGGAGAGTAAGAGAACAGCTCTCAGGCAAAACCAGGCGGCCCACCATTGCCTGGGACCGATGGATGGCAGTTTATCCATCCCCAATTGCCGGGCCTTATATAAAACAGACTAGTGACGGGCAGCGGCGTCACTGGTGCAAGGGTTTCGGCACCGCGCTCACCAACCCGCCTGCCCAGCGTGTGTGAGTATGGGCATTTCTTCCAGGAGGACCGCCAAGAGTGGCGAAATCATGGAAAGGCCTATGTCCAGCAGTGGACGAAACAGGCTGATGGATGAATTAAAATACCCCTGTCTATTCACATCCGGTATTTAACTGTGTGAAAAGTGGCTTAGCGGATATTTCTCGGTTAGTACTACCCACCTGAAGGCAGGTAGGAAATCTCCAACGATTTGTTACGAGGCAGGTTTATTAGTTGTTTGCCGTCGATGGAGCTCTTGTGCGGGAGGAAATTGTACAAATCTGTCCTCATTTATCGTGTTTATCCTTCAATCAGCGCAACACCTTTATAGGAAGTTCGTGTCTTGTGACGCAATGGGAATAGAATGTAAGGTGACTTTGAATGATATAGCCAAATTCAAGCTGGAGACTCGGTAAGTGGTCAGTACCAAGATTCAATTACCCTTTTTGCGAAACACGAGAAACTTTCTTTGTATGTGCCCCTATACCTACTTGTTCAAGAGCATCCTCAACTCAATTGGTATAGGAAGCCTACATTTAGTTTTGCCTATTTCATAGGAAGGGTCATTGAACCTTACAAAGTTTCAGTATGAATTTGCTATGTCAATCAAAGTCACTTATATAAGGTGAAATTTATTTATACAGCCAAATTCATATTGGTAGCTTGGTGATCGGTATCACGGATCGATAACTTATATCGATAGCAATTTTTGTAGACATATAAAGGGCAATATAAAAAAAAAACACGCTGCTCAAAAAACGCGGTCATGTCTTAAAAACTCAATATATAAAAAAAGGGTACAATTTTCCAAAGACATTTAGACGTTTGTCGATTTTTCTCCTGAAGAAAACGTACTTTTAATTAATTGTAGCGTTAAGTTAGTGTTCTGTACTTTACTAAAATAATAAGAAAAATATATACAGGTTGAACCAAACGAATGCCCGCTGGAGGGAAAGTACCTTAAATGTTAAGGAGAGCAAATTTTACTTATATTTTCATTTTATTTTATGTTTAAAGTTAAGGAAAACTGCATTCAAAGAATTTAAAAAGTAACCTTAAACTTAACCCACTTTCTAATCTACTTAATACTACAAATGCAGGATTTAAACTTGTTAACAACTCAAAATTATCACACAGTCTCACACATCTAATATACATGGACGATATCAAATTGTACGCTAACAACAAAAGAGAACTATTCAAACTTGCAAATATTACGGAAACGTTTTCTAATGATATTAAAATGCAGTTTGGTATAGACAAATGTAAAATCAACTCAATTAAAAAAGGGAACGTTGAACTAAATAGTTATACTCTTACTACAGGTGAAACGATTGAGCCAATGGATGAGCATAGTACGTACAAATATCTAGGATTCAAACAATCGAAATGTATTGAACAGAAGGAAACAAAAAGTGATCTTATCAAGAAATTTAAACAAAGACTGACGCACATATTGAAGACCTATTTAAATTCACGAAACCTAATTAAAGCTATCAATACCTATGCCATTCCGATACTAGAATACTCATTTGGAATTATAACCTGGTCTAAAACTGATTTACAGAAATTGCAAACGATAATTAATGTACAATTGACAAAATTTCGTAAGCACCACCCAAAATCCTGTAAACAAAGGCTTACCTTACCTCGCTTAGAGGGAGGAAGAAAAATAATTGACATAACAAACATACACAATAGACAAATATCAATACCACGAAAATACTTTCACACAAAATCCGAACAATCCGAGCTGCATAAGCACGTTACAGCTTCAGACATAAAATTAACACCACTAAATCTAAGTAACAAAAACATACAGCCAAATGAATCACTTACACAAGCAACAGAAAAAATGGAAATATGGAAGCAAAAGTCCCTACACGGACGACACCGCAAAGACCTTGACCAATCACATATTGACAAGAATTGGTCAAACGCATGGCTCAAACGAGGAGAACTATTCCCAGAAACAGAGGCTTTCATGATAGCGATTCAAGACCAGGTCATTAACACTCGGAACTACAAAAAATATATCCTAAAAGAACGTAACTTACCTACAGATATGTGCAGACATTGCAGCAGCGCTTCGGAAACCATTCAACATATAACTGGAGCGTGCAAAACTATTGTACAAACGGACTACAAACACAGGCACGACCAAGTAGCCTCTATTATACATCAAAATTATGCCCAAAAAAAAAAATTTATAGAGCAAAAGTCCCCCTACTATAAATACATACCGGAAAAAATTCTTGACAGTAACGCAATAAAAATTTATTGGGATAGGACCATAATTACCGATAAAACCGTTTATTTCAATAGACCGGAGATTACAATACATGACAAACAAGATGGAACCGTATACATAATAGATATAGCAATTCCAAATACTCATATTATTCAAGCTACACATACAGAAAAGATGAACAAATACAAAGACCTAGCCGTTGAGATAAAAACACAGTGGAGAGCAAATACCGTAAAAATAGTCCCAATAGTTATATCAACCACAGAAGTCATACCAAAAACCATTCACACTAGCCTAAAAATTCTAAATATTCCCACATATTTAATCCATATCATACAAAAAGCAGTAATTTTAAATACATGCCGCATCACGAGAAAATTTTTGCAGGCAAACTTAACACAGAACACTCTATAATATAGTTTATGCACTTGGCTGCGGCCCGTGCTCTTCTAACCTCTTTTCAGAAAAAGAGAGAAAAAAAAGTAATAAAGAAAAACATAATAATATTTTATTTATTTCAGGCTACAATTTAAAACCCATAATTTGTTAGTAACAATAGTCCTTAATCTAATATTAGTAAATAAATAATAATAATCAATAAATTAAAATACGACTTGAAAAAATTCAATTTTGTTAGATGTACGAAAAAGATGCAGGAAAAATATACTATTATTTATTTTCCTGAACAACATTTTACAATTACATTCTGATTTGTTCTTTATGATTTACTGTATCGATGTGCCATTTTGAAATGTTGTTCAGTAAAATGAATAATTCGTTTTTCCTGCGTCTTTCCGTACATCAAAAAAAATTTAAAATTTTGGGATACTTTTAAGGGTTTTGTTATACAAATGTTAAATTTCATAGTCTTTCTTTAATTTACGATACTATGTTACTGAGAATAATTTGGTTCTTGTACTTGACCTTTTCGATCGGTATCATAAAAATACAGGATGTTCGATTCCCGGTTTATGTTTATAGTTATTGTATATTAAGTTTTCCTTAACTTTAAAAATAAAATAAAGGTTCCTGTAAGTAAAATTTGCTATCTTAAATATTTGAGGTACTTTCCCCCCAAGGGCCATTCGTTTGGTTCACACTGTATAGTTAAATTTTTTGTCATATATATTGGAGTAAATTTTTTTAGCTTATAGATACCCCTCCGTTGTCACGCCGGCGGTACAAGGGCGATGTTTATCTTCAGCCACAATTTTGTTATCTCTTGTCACTTTATGGTAGATTATTCCCGATTTTGCTTCTGCAATCCATCCTTTGCTACTAGGGTACCAGACATAACCATGCACTTTCACCGTGTCCCATATTAAACTGGAATTTAATCAATGACGTCAAAGTGATGGCTTTGTGCAATCTACCACAAAATAAAGGCTATGGGGAGCAACAAAATTCACCTTTATTGCTTGACAATAAAAGTCAACTTGTGAGTACACCCCATGTAGGTAGCACGTGTTGTCAACCGATACAAATATTTGGGTAACGTGCCAGAAATTGTTGCTTTGAGAAAAATCGCTTGAAAAATGTCACAAAAGGCACAAAACTTTTCCTTTAAAACAGAGTTACATAGATACAATAACACATTTCTATTTATATTATATTATCAATGAAACATCTAAAAGAGTTGTTTACACTATACTAATAATAAAGTGGTAAAAAAGTCGTGTCTGTACATTGATTGATTTTCAACATTGTAAATAAAATGTTTCTCTGTATACATGTTCCGTTTTAATTCGCGAACCACTCAACGGATTCGGATGCAGTTTTTTGATTATCATCTTATTGACCCTGGTCAACACATAGGATACAAGGGGTGTTCATAAAATAACGCCCAAGCTGAAAACGGGACAGATATTAAATAAACGCAAGTGGAGACGCGGAGAAATCAATAAATCTGTAAGTTGAATCGACCATAGGCTGGACTACGATCTATTGTCTTAAGGGCCCATAATACCTCAATTCGCAAGTCCTGCTCTAACGCTTCTGCTTTTCAACTGTCTATCCTACTCTAATCAGATGCCACGCACGCAAAAATATCAATTATTTTAAAATCGCGGCTACACTGATGGTTTTTTCATTTTTATGGAACAATCTGCAGCTGCTTTATACTAATATCAGTTATATTTTGCAAAGTTTCAAATCTAATTTCAAGTATTCATTGAGTGCTATCGGTTTATTGTACGGTTTGGAGGTAACTTTGTAATTTTTTTCTATCAAGAAAATTTAATGGAATCAAGTTTTCACAACAGCATGGACATAGCATTAGCCCTCAACTTTATCATATATCAATTTCAGAGTGATTTTTGCAGTATTTGTTGGTATAAAACAGGATCATGCGAAGCGAAGTAATGAATAGTAATAAATAACTGTAATGAGGACTGGGAGAGTTAAAAATTTGCTCGTTACCAGGCATTTTGTCTAATGTTTTTTTTAGCTATTACGTGTATATAAACAACACGTGTGTATCAAGATTCTAGTGTATGTGCGACATGTTTGTGTATCAAGTGTAATGTTGTATGCAAATTCATGTAAATCATATCACACACGTACCCTCGCTGGTGGCGGTTGATATCCGAATTAAAAAAAAACTTTTTTTTTAGAGCTTTTGAGAAGCATAACAGTAGATCATTGCGGTAGGTACTACAATAATAAATAGATCATTGTATCAATAACTAATCACATTCAAGGGGCCGTTCAAGTATTACGTAAGCACTATGGGGGGGGGGGGGTCTTTGTTTTGCTTATTTTCGATGACATGGGGGGTAGGGGAGTCTAGATGATGATTACGTCATCGGTATATTTTGCCCCTTACTCTATGTTGAATACTGTATCAGTAAAATCTAATCTCTATCCTAAATCTATTTTCTTATTTTTAAAATTATAATTATAACATTATAATATAAAAAAATATATATTTATAATTGAAAAATGTTTACGTAAGCATGGGGGGAGGGGGTAAGAGCTTTGCTTACTTTTGCTGACAAGGGGGATGGGGGGGTAAATAATTGTAATAAATCTGCTTACGTAATACTTGAACGGCCCCCAAGAAGAAAGAACTCTTTTGATCAAATATTTTTTCACTTCCCAGTACAAAGTGGATCTAATCAAAGCTGACTAAATTGTAATAATGAAAAGGTGAAAAAATGTTCGCGCAATTTTTTTTTTTAATTCCTTCTTTTGCGGCCTCTTAGGGATAGTATCCCTGGGATACTATCATCTCTTAAATATTTTTTACTTTGAATTGTAGGACCTTATATATAGCCAAATTAGTACTGGAGGCTCGGTAAGTGTTCAGGACCAAGGTTCAATAACCCTGTTGGCGAAAAACGAAAAATTTGTTTTGTGCCACTATACTTGTTGAAACAACCTCGACTCAACTAGATTCAGGTTTTGTTTATAGACGTGTTCGATTTGACCAAAATGTGGACGGAATTTCTAAATCAATTGGAAGTATTCTATAGGTTTTCATGTTGACCCAATTTGTACGAAATACATAATTTTTTTATATATATATTTTTTTTTTCGTTTAGAGTATGAAGCCTAATTTTTTGGCCTTAGATTTCTGTAGGAAGTATTAGTTTCAACTCGATATCTCTAACAGGGCCCGGGGAAGGTAAGGGTTCCGTTTTTTTGGGATCCGTACCCAAAGGGTAACCAACGGGACCCGATTGCTAAGACTCCGCTGTCCGTCCGTCCATCCGTCCATCTGTCACCAGGCTGTATCTCATGAACCGTGATAGTTAGACAGTTGAAAACTTCACAGATGATGTATTTCTGTTGCCGTTATAATAAAAAATACTAAAATCGGCCAAGTGTGAGTCGGACCCTTCACTTCCATACAACATACATGATTTTTTTGCCGTTTTTATAGATAATGGTACGGAACCCTTCGTGCGTAAGTCCGACTCGCACTTGTGCGGTTCGGATCTTTGAATACGGAACCTTAAAAGCATATTGTCACGACCTTTACCCTCGAGGGGCTTCTTAGAGATGAATACGAGTGTGGATCATCATAGAAAAGTCAGCTGTCTCAAAACCCGACACTTTGTTTGTTTCACCGATAATTTTCACATCCCAAGATTGAGCATTGCCTATGCTTATAAATTCCAAAAAACTCATTAGAGCATTGTTGACTGGTAGGATTCGAGCTTGGATCTCAATATGGAGAGAATGGCACCCTACTGAGTGAGCTACCACTGCATTCTATCCTGAAAACAACCTCAAGTCTAATGGTATAAAAAACGAACGCTCAAAATCCATGCTAAGACACGCGGGTGGAAAACTAAAAATTACAACATTGCGACTCAATACGGAAAATGTAAAGAATAAGGAAAACAAATTGCTACAAAATTCTCGGAACATGACTTTATTCATATAACTCATAACTTTTATACCGAGACACAGCTATAGTTAGATCTGGTGTAATGCTGAAATCGTCACCAGACGCGGCACTCAATACAAGCGATCACTACCTACCCCAACTTTATTATATTGAATGAATTAATTTATTACTGAATACCCAGATTACTCGCGCAAATATTGTGAATGGCTATTTCCCTAGGGAGCTGCTCATCCCTAGGGAGCTAACTATATAGTCTATGTTAAGGCGCGTCTTCCCAGCGCCATCTGAAAATTACTCCCATTGATGAAGTTATTTATCTTAAACGGCTTACTTATCGCATGACACTCCGCGAAGCCCTATTTTAAATCGTTAGGCATCGTGACGTTGCCAAGCATAATAATCTATCAGGTTGCAGTCTACGTCAGGGAAAACCGTGGCTCGTATCGTACTCATGCGGACATCCACACGTACAATACTCGCCACGCAAACAGACTGGCAGTTATAGGATGCGGACTTGCTAAATCTTCCAAACTGATGCACATAATGGGCCCAAGCGGGTGCAATAATCTACCCGAACACGTTTTAAAGTCATCTAGTCTAAACAGCTTTAAATTCAAGTTGAAACGCTATCTCATCGAGCAAACTTTCTATAAATTTGAAGATTTTACATTTGAATTGTAATTTCGATTTAAATTAATATCTTGATTTTAATTTTAATAATGATTCTAATTTTGTATATAACTTTTGATCTGTTTGACTATTATTTTGATTTATTTATTTATTTATTTATTTATTTCATGGAAAAGACACAGAAGTAAACTATACATAGAAACATTAAAGTATAAACAAATGGTTAGTTTAATTTACTTCCTCTACGCTTTCCTCAAATACGTTATTTTTGTAGGGAGTAATTCGGTGACATTTCTAAACCATTTTCTGATAATGTTAAAAAATAAAAATAATGTTGTTTACAAAGCAATGGAATTAAATTAAATTAAAAACTAAGATAAGCGTTCATACACACGGTTACACACATTCATGCAATCTCACATATTACCATCCATACACACACACACATGCCTTTTAATTTGATATTATATTTGTGTAGTTACACAATTTCTTACAATTTCTCGTTTTTGGTGTCTAAAATTTGCCTAACTTCCTTTTTAAATTTGATTTTACTATTATTAAATATGTCTATGCTAAGGAGTTTTTTATTGTAGGAGCTGCAGATTCTTCGTAGGGGGGCTCGACAGCCTGCGTTACTCTGTGAAGTAGGTACTGAGAATAAAGTCTTAGATCGTGTAGAGTGGGTTGGCGCTTTAAAGTTAATTTGCTCAAGAAGAGTAGGGCAGTCATATTCATTGTTCAATATATTGTAAAGGGTCTTTGCGTCTAATAAGAGCCTTCTGTCACAAGGTCTTTGTAGGTTATAGAGTTTAAGCAGGTCGGCATAGTGTCCTCGGGATCGAGTCAGTCTAAAATGGAGGGCTTTAACAAATTTCTTTTGGATCATCTCCACCCTTTCGGAATAAACTGCGTAGTATGGCTATTTATGCTAAAAATGACGTGTAATAATAACTATGAAATGTATTATGTCTTAAAAATTATGAAAAAAATATATGTCATTATTTAAAGTATAAGAAACAATCTCATTGCAGGAAATTATTCTCGCCTATAAGAAACACCTTGAAAATATTTGCCAAAGTCAAGCTGTTTTCGGGATAAAATTGTCTATTTCTTGGAAACCGCTAATGTTATTTGTATGGTTCTTGCACTAAAATACAAAAAAGTATAGCTTATAAAACTTATCGCAGGAAATTTAAAAATGTTGATTTACAGCAGAGTTAATAAATAAAAACTAGATATTTTGAGAGCGCGTGGCGTCAACGTTGCCGTAAACGCCAAGTTTCGGAGCAGTCGATTACAAAATCAAACGCAAGGTTTTAATGTTCATTTCGACTTTAAAATATCTCAAGGTCATTGGGGGCTACAAGGGTCTTAAGCCGCGATTAGATCATCCGATTATCGGCATCCCAAAGGATTCTAATTAGGACGCGCGAAGAAACAGACCGTCCTAACCGCGATTACACTGTCCTAGGTCCAATCCTTTCCTAGTTACGATGCCGATAAATCGGATGATGTAGTCGTGTATTTACTCAGCAACAGTAAAGCTTTATATTAGCAAAAGAATTCTTGAATCGGTTCAGTAGTTCCAGAGATTACCCCTTACATACAAACAAACAAATCGTGCGTTTTTATTTTAAATTATATTGATATACCGGGGTGTCATCGTTAATTAGTCTACACGTGTATCTACTTGAAAATCATTATTATCATATCATAAGTAATCATAAAACGAGAATAAGGTAAAATAAGTACTAGGCCACTTCAAATAAGCAAACTAAAACCTTTCTACTAATCTCATACTAAATGTATGGGAGTGTTTAATGTCATAATTTTGGATACTTCAGGTTCGATTGTCAAAAAGTTATTGATGTAATTTTACTGATTAGGTAACGTACTTTCGATATCAGTTTAAATTTTTTTGATATCTGTAATAGTTACGGAATTATCGCGTGGTCACACTTAACGATTACAACCTGTATATCCTTATTGGTTTTCTTACTTATTAATCTAAGCATTCATATCACAGCACAATATTGTCCTATATTAATACTCATGAATATGTCAATAAAATATCAGTAGACTGCACAAATCTAACAAAAAACCCGCACGCGAACCAAACGGTCTCTGCAAGCTTAGTAACATGCTTACGATTTGCGGATGAAGTTAAGAGTGTGCCGACCAAAAAATAGCTAAGACGCCGTTCACGGTTAAGTTGATTTAATTATCAATATTTTAATGATGTTTTGATTAGACTTATTTATCACCTAAAATTATTTCTCAAGCAAAAATTAAAAATAAGTTAAGACCTACACCAAGTAAATCAATACCTTTCAATTGCTTTGTGTAAAAAACTGCTAAAATGCTTAGATTTTTTTAATTCAAAAGAGGCTATGTTAAAGCTTATAAGCACACACGAGCAATACAAAAATGTAACGTAATGATGATTAAAACTTATAAATGTGTCGAATTTATCAAGATGAAAATTTTAATTTTCTCTATTTTTCGCTATCCGGCGACGCAGCGATCGTCGTAACAGCCACTTTGCAATGCACGCTGATATGAACGTTATTTCAATGTCTTTTCTGTCGATATTCGTACCGACACACATCGAGCTGCTAATTTAGCCTCTGACTTTCAAGGTCACCAGCAGTTATTGCCCTCTTAAAACAGTCATCTATATTGCTACCTTTTTAGCGCCTTAGGCATCTATGTAGTTGTTATGTACCATGACGTTTATAGGGTTCCTTATCCGTTTTGTGTGTTGGTACGGAGCCCTTTGTGCGCGAGTCTAACTCGCACTTGGCCAAATTACTTAAAATATCTCGAAGATAGACAACAACGAAGATTTTGTATAAAAATTTATAAATTTCAATTCTAAAAATGATTTTTATACCTGGTGCTCTATGTCAACAAAGAGAAAACTTTGTTTTGGAGTTTTATCAAACCAATAAGTTATCAATATCTCGCATGTATAAGACTAATAAAATTATTAGAAATATATATAACTTTATTAGCTGTCTCAGAATCAGTAAAGGTTCATTGACAGCTTATCAAAATAGCATCATTTGTCGACAACTAATACGTGCTATAGAGAAAATCTGTGCGACTGAATTTGAGTCTTAATGCGTTGAAATACTAATAAATCTTGAATAAACAATTGATGTTGCGATTTTGTGCGTGAGGATGCGTTGGTGACGTATGTTTTCACGTACGCACGATTTAGTGAAGCGGTGAAGAAAGATGCTGCGTTTTATCGATAATTTATTTTTAGGTAAAAAAATATTGACGTCATTAATATTATGTATGAAACGATATTTTCTATTCTACTCCCATTAATATTATAAATGCGCAAGTTTGGATGTATGGATGGATGGATGTTTGTTACCCTTTCAGGCCGTAACTACTAAGCCGATTAGGCTGAAATTTTACATGAATGTAATTCTAGACCTGGAATTCGACATAGGCTACTTTTTATTCTATAAATCAGTTCCTATAGGATGAAAGTGAGCTTTCAAATTTCTATAGAAAAGTGATGTGTCACCCTTTCACGCCATGCTTACGAAACCGATTAGGCTGAAATTTTGCATAAATGTAGTTCTAGACTTTGAACAGGACAAAAACTATTTTTTTTTCTTTGTTCCCATAGAAAAACTATAAAAGAGACACACAAAATGGGAAACAGAGGCGCATAACACACAGATTTCACCAGCTGTGTTTACTGTAGGTAGCAGTCCGAATAATATTGACTGATTTTACAGGAGTACCTATACAAAACCTGATTCAACGCGGGTGAAACCGCGGGCAAAAGCTAGTTGAATATAAAAGATTTAGAATTTTAGAAGCAAAATACGGAAGTTGGCCGTCGGAAAGGGTTTATAAAAGAAAACAGAAGGAAATTTTAATTAATGTGTAATCAATGTGTGATTACAAAGCTATGACAATCTTTCTTGAATTAAACTTATTTCTAACTGATCCCGATGATCAGTGATATCCTCCCGCTACCGCGATGTTAGCGTAAAGGCGGCGTCTTCGATGGTGAAATACTCTTCTAAAATATCGATCGATATTTTCAATCAGCAATTCGGGAGGTTGCACAATCTGTATGGTGGTGTGACGACTTTTGGATTCGGTAAGGACCTAGTCCTCGACGTAACAAGCATTACGTGGGACGCACTATAAGTTTCCGGAATGAATATGAAAAAATACTATTAAAGGTACAAAATTAATTTATTGTTTTTCAAAATAATCTCCCTTGGCGTCTATGCACTTTTTCATTCGATCAAACCAGTTTTGAAAACTTTTGTGCCACTCCCCTGTGGTGACCTCTGAAACGTGTTTTTCATACTCCTCGACAGCCTCTTCTGGTGATGAAAATCATTGACCGCGTAATTGGTTCTTAATTTTTGGGAACAGAAAAAAGTCACAAGGTGCCAGGTCGGGACTGTATGCAGGATGACTCATGAGTTCTACATTTTTCGTCTTCAAAAAGTCGTTTGTCTGTCTGGCCGTGTGAGAACTAGCATTGTCGTGGTGCAGGATGATACGGCGTTTACGGCTACTTTTACGGAGTTCGTCAATAACTTCCGGCAAACAAATGGTCGTGTATCAGTCACTATTCACGGTACGATGATTCTCTAAAGCAACAGTAGCCACGTGTCCAGTTTTATTAAAAAAAGAAGCAATCATCCGCTTAGATGCACTTTTCACGCGCGCCACTTTGGTTGGTTTCGGCTCATCTTGAAAGACCCATACGCTCGATTGCTGCTTTGTTTTGGGATCGTAGCAATAAATCCATGTTTCGTCACCTGTTACTATGTCCCACACCAAATTTGACGCACCTTCGTTGAATCTGGTAAGCATGGCACTGCACCAAGTGACGCGGTCCGTTTTTTGAGCCTCGGTCAAGTTGTGTGGGATCCACCGCGAGCACAGCTTTCTCACACCCAAATGTTTTTGTAGGATTGATTGTATTTGACTCATGCCTATTTCTAAGGATGCGCGAATTTCATGGTAGGTCACATGCCTGTCTGTTTCAATCATACGGCGCACAGCATCGATGTTTTTGTTGGTCACAGCGGTGGACGGCCGACCATCGCGAGATTCGTCACTGAGATTGATACGACCACGCTTGAATTCTGCAAACCAGCTATAAACAGTCGTCTTGCATGGTGCTTTATTGTCAAAAGCTGTTTCAAGCCGAGCGATGCTCTGTTGAGCTGTCAAATTACACTTAAAATCGTAGAAAATCATACTACGAAAATTTTCCCGAGTTAAATCCATGTTGATGCAGACACACAATTTTTTAAATGGCGCCACAAGGTAAAAACAAAAGACAGTCAGATGAAACAAACTGCATTCTACAGCCAAAGAGTTCTATTTTCAAATGTTGCAATAAATTTTTAAATATTGTTTATGTAAGTGGCCAGTTCCGGAAACTTTTAGTGTTACCTATGTATAATCATAATCGTTTGTTTGTAAACGTAGGTAACAAAAGCAGAAATGAGTCTCAGTTTATGTAGTTTACACAATTTCATTAAATAAAAGCTCTCAAAACCATTATTGGAAAGACCTCGATTTAATAATTGTAACAATGCATCTCTTTATTAATGCTACAAGAGAAAAACCATTTTAAGTTAATTAATTGTTTATTTGCAAACAAAAGATAAGGAACACGATTACTGATCACTTCTTTGACACACTTTAAATTGTTATATTTGTTACAAAGTAACTTATTTTGTATAATATAAATTTCAAAATTGTTTTTCTAGCTTCTAAAATATAAACGAGATCATTTGCGTCAAAAAATAATAAACTTGTAGCGTTATTTGATATTGTCATCCTAGACTAAAACGAATGACACATGAATAACAACAAAATATTACTAATGACGACCCTTTTAAACAAAGAAACCATAAAATCCATTAACTCCTGATTCAAGAATGAGATCATTAAAGTACTGAATAGCGTCATAGATTTTTTGGGGTATACCACATCGATGACGCGATTGACATCTCTAATGCATATTTTGGCGCCGAGATGAAGTTAAATTGATGCAGTTCTCGTCCCAGTCTCAGTGTTTACTTGATTGCGCATGCGCGGAGTACTTATCATACAAGCCACAAAATGGTTTAAAGTTATCGTAAAATTTACAGAAAACATTGCGCTTTTGGCATCGATAAAATTGTAATAGTGACAACACTACTTTATTATTTTTTTTGGAAATGTGTTTTTTGAGATTCAACTGTGAAAGGTGATACAGTTTTAAAGTTTGAGAAGCACATGGGCTATTCTTGCTGAAATTAACAATGTTTTTGTAAGTAAATTTGTTTATACTTTCTCATTTATAATTCTTACTAGCCTTTTGGCTGGTGATCCGCCCGCGTTAATGGAAGGTACAGACGCTTTTAATTATTTTTGACTTGCTTCACTAAACTGTTCAGTGGTCAGCTCCTATTTAATATACCTAAGAGCATGGGCGTATAATAAAAGACGGACGATATTTTGCTATCCAAAAACTGAAGCACCCATAGTAAGCCTAGTCGCGTACACACGAGCCCGGCATGCATACATTCACATCATAGTAAGCCTGTTTTCCATAGTTAGTCCACTTACATATAAAAAAATCGCTTTCAAATATTGATCCGGTGCGTGTATTGATAACGTGCTCAAACAATTCAACCGCATTCTCTACTTTTTAAATTTTATTTAGTTTTTCTTCCAACTTACATACATTACCACTTTCAATCAAAAACATTTGAAAGAAAGGAATAAAAAAATCATTTTCCCATTTAAATTTTAATATATACCTACTCGGCACATAAGAAGCAAAAAAAAATTATTTTCAAACGTCAGAAAACAAAAGTTTGTCTGTATTGATTGGATCAATAGAGCATGTTTTTTTTTGTTTTTATTAAAATATAAATAGCAGTGCCAACAATATATTTTTTTATATCACTCGTACTCGTATTACATGTATTTGCGCTCGTCAAGTTTCAAATCAAATCAGTGCGTGGAGGCCCATGTGTGTGGCACTGCACTAATAAAGACAACATCAGTTTCATCTGGCGGAAAGACCGGTATTTTGGGACTATAAACGTACTTGTGTTAACTTGAGACCTCGCTTTCCTTGTCCTGTCTGCGATCGCTCATACTTCAGGTTTGCCTCTCGCTCACCAGGCCTGAAGTTAGCCACATTGTTATTACAAAAATATTTTTTACCAAATGGATGAACATAGAACATAGAACATAGAACATAGAACATATTTACTGATAATTGTACATTACAAGTCACTTATAACTATCAGGTACTTTATTACAATGTCACATGGAATTTAATTACAATAAATTGGAATAATAAATTTTAACTATTAAACAGTAAAAAGAAAAATAATAAATAATCACTTATTGGTAAATAAAAATAATGGAGTTATGTATAATATATCTACCCTCTAAAGAATTCCTCCACACTGTAGAGGTTCCGCTCAATTAGCCAACGTTTCAATCTAGCCTTGAACGAGTCGACAGAGTTGGCGGCTGTCAGGTGTGTGGGGAGATGGTTATAGATCTTGGGGCCCATTATGTAGGTACTTTTGGAAGACTTCGTGAGCTTGTGGTTCTGTGATACAAGTTTGTTGGCTCTTCGGGTACGATAATTGTGAACATCACTGCCTTTTTTAAATAAAGAGATATTCTCATGCATGAAGACCGCAACCTGGAGGATAACAATCGACGGTAATGTGAGGATACCTAGCTCTTTAAAGTGAGGTTTGGCTGATGTGCGCTGTGATACTTGAACAATCGCTCGGATGGCCCTTTTCTGCATCCTGAAGACGCGCTCCCAGTCGGCAGCGCGTCCCCACAGCTCGGCGCCATACTGCAGCAGCGAGTGCACTGTCGCGAAGTAGCACGTGCGTACGACGTCGCGAGGTACCGTGCGAGCCAGCCGGCGCAGAGCGAAGCACGCGCTACCCAGACGCGCGCATAGCTTCTCGATGTGTAATCCCCAGGTGAGTCCGCGGTCGAGCTCGAAACCGAGGAAGGTGTTTGCCTGGACCTGCTCAATTTGGGTGCCATCCGCTGAGACACTCAAGGATTTTATCGGCCGTCCGGAAAGATCAAAATGAAGGAAGTGAGTTTTACTGAGGTTGAGAACAAGGTCATTCATTCTAAACCAGTGCGATAAGCTCGAAGCTGTCTCGTTTAATCGTATTTCAAGCTGACCAAGACTAGGAGCGACCACTACGCCCGCTACGTCATCCGCATACATGTATATTTCCCTGCTCGGTATGGCCTCGGGAAGATCGTTGAAATCGTTGATCGATGAAAAAGAAAAACTCCCAAAAGACGGCAAAAAATCTTTGATTAGGAGATTGCACAAGCTACAGCGCTTGCAAAAAATGAGCTTGAGCGGCCTCGTGCGCTCGTTAAATATAGAAAATGAACAAGAAATTCTAGAACTTTTTCTTTTAAAATTTCATTTTACCAATGTTTCAAATTCGTGACCTTCGATAAAGTTTATTTAATCGATGTTAGTGACCATTATAGGCTACACAACATTCTATCATAGCCATTCTGTGTAAATATTCATAGACCAACACTATTTATTTTCGTTTTCCTATTTCCCCCACAATTAGGGTTACCATCCGTCCGGATTAGTCCGGACACGTCCGGACTTTTAGACTCTAGTCCGGACTTTGTGCGGCTCTTTAACTTGTCCGGATTTTGGAATATAAGAAATAAAACTTTATATTTTATCCTCCATCCATCCATCAGCCTGTTTCGTCCACTGCTGGACATAGGCCTTTCCAGGATTTCGCCACTCTTGGCGGTCCTCTTGGAAGAAATGCCCATACTCACACACGCTGGGCAGGCGGGTTGGTGAGCGCGGGGCCGAAATCCTTGCACCAGTGACGCCGCTGCCCGTCACCAGTCTGATTTATATAAGGCCCGGCAATTTGGGATGGATATACCGCCATCCATCGGTCCCAGGCAATGGTGAGCCGTCTGGTTTTTTGCCTCAGAGCTGTTCTCTTACTCTCCCCCGAATAACTTCGGGAGTATTTGCGAGTAAGATGGTGGTACCTCCACAGTTGAGCCAGGCATTAGCTCTACCACCTAACATAATATTTTACCCTATACTGTCCTATTTATCCTACCCCCCTCGCAATGCGAGCGTCTGCTACCATGCTTACCATATCCCTGTAACTAAGTGGGTAATTCCATTTTGTGATTTTTCGAAATGTCAGGCTTTTTTCAGGACTTTTCAAATTCAAATTCCTAAATGGTAACCCTACCCACAACGTATACGTCGGTCGAATAGAATGTGTGACGGAAATCTAAATAATCAGGCATTCGTTTGAAAAACCATTGCATACTACAGTTTTTCAGCAAAGAACGCTTTGAATATTTCGCATACGGGACAGTTTGAACACAAAAAGAGCTTTTAACAAGACACAAAGGAAATCTTGAATCTTTACACAAATTTTTAAGACGTACTGCTTGGTACATTAGGTGTTTTAAATAATAATAGTACTGTCATGGCGCCATTTTGTTATCGCTCTCGCTCACGCCATGGCTAAACAGAGCGAAATGATATACATGTGCGATCCTATTATTATTTGAAAAGCACTTAGTTTTACTCGAAGTTTGTTGCCTTAGTTCAGCCTCAATTAGTTTTGTAAACCGAACCTAGCTTTCACAGAAAATTGTAGAGCAAAGTTCCTGTATTTATCCAAAAAACGATTCAACGACCTAAAGATAGGTTTACGTATTTGGATCGATGGCAATTTTAAAGCTTCTATTGACATGTGTTGTTGTTGTAAAATTGTTGTCGTAATTTTATTTTTCATTCTAACAACTTCCATTATCTCCACATAAATAACCGAATGTTATGCCAAACATACATACAACAAACATACATCTATTCACGCCCGTCTACCCGGGGGGTAAGCAGAGACTACCGGTTATCGTTGGCTATGATTCTTACACACCTCTTCCGCTTCTTCCACATCCAATGTAGTCATGCATGCTCATCATCAAGCCATATTTCATTATCAATCAGCCCGCATCCACCCACTGTTGGGCATAGGCCTATTCTTCTCCACGCCATTTTCGTCGGTCTCTCGCCAGTCTCATCCATTGCCCACCACAGCCTTGACGACATCGTCTCACCATCGGGCCATCGGTCTACCCACTGAACGTTTTCCTGCCCTCGGCCGCCACTCTGTTACTGCTCCACCGTCTATCTTTCCGTCTAGCCATTTTTACCCATACAACATTTAAAAATAAGTAAAACAATCTTAAAGCTCTAAGTAAGTTGTTACCTGTATTTCCTTAACTCCTGCCACAGTATAAAAATATCGAGGTGCTATCTTAGGCTTAAAGAAAGGTGTTAAACGGCCGCCATGATGGAATTTACTGTGAAATGGTGTTTAAAATGGCATTAAAGTGCCTGCAGATAATGATTTTGGAAAGAAATTGAAACATGTCGCCTGTCACAGGATAAATTGTATGTAAGTTTATTCTTCACATATTTTAATGAAAACATTAAGAAACATTCGTACTTTCATAGACAATATTTCATAACGATTAAATACATTTTCATTTAAAAATTATTCATTAATTCAATCGTACATTATACAAGATGGACGTCCATCGTTTGCCAGAGGAAACATTATTCAATAGACTGATTTCATTATTTATGACTTTCATAAGGCAGCAGTTATTTCACTGGCACCCTTATTGTAGTTGGCCTCCTGCATATAAAGATCTTATTATATTAATAATACTAGGAAAATTATGGTTGAGCATTCATACTTCAAAGGGGAACGTAGTTTGACGTTTCGAAATCCAGAATTTTGCAAAGATATTTTCAAATGGCATTGTCTCTCACTATCTCTTTAACTTTTAGCAGACACTTTTATCTAAGAAATCGGTTAAGGTGTTGTAGGTCGATCGCACAACGAACTGAGCAGAGCAGTAAATCAAGAAGAGAGTGGATAATGCTGTTTCCAATGAATAAAATTTAATATAAATTAACACAAGTGCGTTAAAAAAAACGCTGTGCTATCGTTTTGATAATGGGTATACATGTTTAAAACAGTAATCATTGATATTTTTACTTTATTAGTTTCGATAGACTGCTTGTTTGACGTGAAAAAATAGCCTTCACTTTGCATTTTTTTTCGATCGAGACGATTTTTCTGTATCGCGTTTTGGGCTGTTACATCGCCTTGGAAAAGGCTTTGTTTATAACATGTATTTATTTCAGAACCATATCTATTGTAGTTTGGGAGTAATACTTGTTCAAAAACTCCGGTTTTACTACCTACGTCGTCTTAAATGCGAGTAGGACTCACGCTCTTGTGGTTCCGTATCATTCAAATAAGTAAATAGACAAAAATTACAACCTGCAAAATTCATGAAACAAAACTGTAAAATGAAATTCCAAATATTGTTTTATTTTTGAGATAGACCCCGTATTAAAAATTGTTATTTCTTTACTTTTGAAGATAAAATAAAATAGTGTATTAAGATAGTTTAGTTATTCATTTTATATAATTATAATTTTGTTTTTTTAATAAATACCCTTTGAATTTGTTTGTCAAACAGAAAAAAAAACAAATAAAATAATTATTTGTGCTCTCCTTTTCAATGACACCCCACATCACATGCCAAATAAAAAAAACGGCTACATTTCTGTTAACATTCTACACAACTAGAGTTCGTGACAGACAGACATAGTGACATTAATAGGGTTCCGTTTGTCCTTTGGCTCTTAATCCTAAAAAGTCCTACTCCTTGTAAATATTTTTTATTTATTTTATATTTCAAATACTATGCATTATATGAATTAAAACGCCCCCAACCCCCCCCCCCCCACGATTCAGGGCTGTCTCTACCTTGGGGGCCGCTAGTAAACATATACATTTTATTAATATTTCTGTTTTTTATTGTAGACCTATATAGCAAAAATAAACATATTTCTATTTAAATAATTTTTTTATGCAGTGCTTATAAATATTGTTTTTCATTTTGAAATTTTGGCTAGTTAAATTAATAAAAACTTGTCGGTATTAGACTAATCTATTTTTAGCGTCTGATATCTATCCATCTATAAGCCTGTGTTCGTCCATTGCTGGACATAAGCCTTTCCAAGATTTCGCCACTCTTGGCGGTCCTCAGTTCTTCTCATCCAGCCGCCAGCCGGAACGTCCTTCAGGTCGTCGGCCCAGCGGGCACGAGGTCAGTCTACGCTACGCTTTGCAGTACGTGGTCTCCATTCCCAAGCCTTTCAGCCCTAATGGCTACAAAATATAGCCTGCTCACCGCCACTTCAACTTACTGATTCGGCAGGCTATGTCGGCCAGTTTCGATTTCCTCGTTCCGGATTTTATCCATCAGGGGGGCACCCATAGCATAGCTCGTTGATTGAACTTGAATCGGTGCACTTTGCAAGAGTCCCTTTATGGACCCTTTGTAAGAGTCCCTTTATGGACCCTTTGTAAGAGTCCCATACATCTCTGCGCCATACGTCATCACATCAATCATCTTGAAATGGCGTCTGATAAAATTAAATCAATTAGCAAAGACCCACATAAATTACGAGTTGATAGACGGAAGGAATTTGACCCAACAGGTTAAGAGGTTAATTGACTTACAAATACGATAAAACTGGAAAACAAAATACACATCGAACCACGTGCTTCAAGAGCTATTAAAAATAAACTTTTTTACTGGGACGAAACTAACTTCTTATTGTACTGAGCTAACTTCATAAAAAGCTCAAAGTTGTAAAAGTCGAATGTTTGTTTCTTGTTTAAAACTCTGTGAGAGCCTGGCTATGGGGATACCTATTACATAATTTTTAACTACAGGGTTCATATAGGGTTAGTTTTTAGGGTTCCGTATCTAAAGGGTGCCCAACGGGACGCTATTACCAACCCTCCAATGTCTGTCTGTCCGTCCGTTTGTCACAGAGGTCTACATCTTCAACCGTAATAGGTAGATAGTTGAAATGTTCATCAAATACAAGTTACTATAGCTTCTATCATGGCAAATAATAAAACTGAAAATAAATTTAAATACAAAGGGAGTCCAGCCCCGACTCGATACAATAAAACTGGAAAAATTGTATTTTTTACGTTATTTGTTTTAGCTCTATCTTGAATATATACAAGTTTCAAAATTGGTCTCATTGTTGTAAATACAAAACAAGTAATAAAATTGGGGTTCCACACTCAGGGGTTGCTTAATTGTTTGTCATCTACTACCATTTTAGCGCCGTAATGTTGCTATGGAATCTATATTGTTGATATGTATGTTTTTTGGGTTCCCTGAACGTTTTGTGTGGCGGTACGGAACCCTTTGTGCGCGAGTCCGACTCGCACGTGGCCAAATCCGAAACTGTATGGAATAGCGAAAAATGCTCAAAGGAGTTTCGGGGCCGATTTTGATGAAAACTCAAACTGTAAGATTGGATTTTTGAAAGAAAAAATGAAAATACTCTAGCGGGGAATAGAACCGGTTGATGTTAAATAATTATATTTCGGGTGATTCGAAAAGGCAATATGGTGTTGATTTTTTGGTTTGAAACCTAAAGAAAGCGTTCCTTAGCTTTTATTAAACGATATTTAATCACTTCACTTTTCATCGTACGGCGTTTATCATACTGTACACAAGAATCGAACTACTGATATTGCTAGTGAAAACCATGCCAGAATTGCCGTCCGGGCCCTCAATTCCGGCACGTGCGCTAAAATTGCATAGGCAGATTGCGTTTTGTAGAGTTACATATGTGTTGATTTTTTTGATTGAAAACTTATATTAAGCATTCGTTATATCCTATAGCTTCTATTTGATGTGGTTTAGTCACTCTAGTTTTCATCGCTTGGCATTTATCGATCTTTAAACAAATATCTAATGACTGATATTGCGAATGCGCAATAATGCCGGAATAGCCGCCCTCTGCTTTTCATTTTTAATACAGTCTGGTTATTTGTACTGGACGCTGGAGCACAGTATATATATATCTAGTGTGCTGTAAGTATAGGTATAACTGTTTGACAAAGTGTAGTTCCGACTAGGAAACCCATAATAACGCTTATTTCTGGGACATAAAGAGTCAAAACTCTTTCAATTACTCCGCATCGTCAGCAAAAGTACTTTGACGGACTTTCCAGGAGAAAATTCCCACAGAACCTGTTCCTTTGGGCTGCTCACGACTTGGGGATCGTGAGCTTTTTGCAAGGCTAACGTTTTAAAAGTAATTTTAATCACATGACAACAGATGCTTCCAAATTAGTAACTCGGTAATGTGTATAGGTACAAAACTCGACGGAAATGACATCGACGTATTTTTGTCGGTGAAATATGGGTTTACGAGTGTGGTGTGACTTGCATTTCATACCCCTGACACCCCCTCGAGGATTCATGTCGTGGCGATGTCCGCACAACCGATTATAAGCGTATCAACTTTTACTTAGTTTCTAAAAACATCTGATTCTCAATTAGTATAGGAAGCTTAAAATTTTATTTTGCGTATTTCACAGAAAGGGTCATCGAACCTTGGTCCTAAACACTTGCCGAGTCTCCAGCATGTATTTGGCTATACAGGGTGTAAATAGAGTGCGACCATTAAATAAAACCACATACTCTACTGATCATACTGAACAACTACTCGAAAAAAAAAAACGCACAAATCTTCAGAGAAAAAGATATTCAACTGTAACTCAAAGACTTTATCTCGTAGGAGGAAGGTCTATTTTAGAACGTTGCACCGTAATAGCTGTTTCAAGGACGACGCTCTCTCTAAACTCGCCCGTATGTCGGTGCGTTAGGGTTCACACATTTTAGTTTGGAACTCAATTATTTCCCAAACTAAGGGTGTCCGCGGGTACGACTCTTGGGAAAAGTGTTTCAGTAGAGTCGGTAGTGTTTTCATTTATTTTAATGGTAGCAGTCTATTTACACCCGTTATAAACAAAAGTCACCTTACGTTTAGTGGCAATTAAGGACCATAGCAAATTTTCCTTTATTTTCGTTACTGATAATTAATTTGCTATGGTCCTGGACTGGAGACTCAGCAAGCAAGGTTGAATGACCCTTTCTGTGAAATACGGAAAATAAAATTTTAAGCTTCCTTCCTATACTAATTGAGTCGAAGTTGTTATTGAACAAGTATAGAGGAACTAAAAATATTTTTCGTATTTCGCAAACAGAGCCATTGAACCTTGGTCCTGACCTGACCACTTACCGAGTCTCTAGTATGAAATTAGCTATATAAACGAAAGCCACCTTATACATATATAGAACTTGGCAAGTTTTCATAGTCAATTATTTGCATGTACGAGTATGACGTGATCTTTAAACTTCAGCTGTAAAAACTTGCTAAGTTCTACAAGTAGCAAGGACCCTAACAAACTTTCTTTTGTAACAAGTGAAGGTCGTTGTACATTATTGCAGTTATGACTGAAGGAACCATCGGCACCCAATATTATCTCAATTCTATTTTTGGCGAAGCCTATAATCCTGCCTGCCTTTGTACTGAACCAGCCCCCTTTTTCAAATTTATGTTTTGGTCAATTTAATTTTAGCGTCCCATATTGATCGACTTGGAGTTCAGTTTTTTCAACAATGGGGCACAAAAAATACTACAATTTCCCAAATACGGTCACTGAACCTTTGATTTATTACCGAGTCTCCAGTATGAATTTAGCTCTATATATTTAATAGTTCCATGACTGTCTGTCTGATTGACAGACAACCAAACAGCCTAAACCACAGGAGGTGAAACGGGATGGAAAATTTTCTATTGTAAATGCGTACCCAACGGATACAACGCTCTGTTTATATTCCAAAACTACGCGGGCGAAGTCGCGGGCATCCTCTAGTAACAACATATTTTTACGAACGCATAAAGTAGGTTAAATTATCCTACCACCGAATAGCATGTTTATCTTAAAACTTTAGTAAAGATTCTGAGAAGTGTTTGTTTATGCAAAAAACGTCTTGTATCGAAAGTAGGCTTAGCGAGAATTCGTTACAGATCTTTTCTTTTTCCACAAAAATTTACTTTATACTTTATTTGTGCACACAAAGAATCACATATTATACAGAAAATATTTACAAAAAAAAGATCAAGTATGCACTTGTATGTATTGGTGAGATTGTGTTTAAAAAGAAGTTTCTTACAGCAAACAAATATTTTAAAGGAATAAAAAAGCACAAGGGGTAATCCTTTGTACAAACGTGTACAAAGAAAAATACATACTAATTAAAACTTACTACTATATAAGGTGACTTTAATTTATACAATCAAACTCATACAGGAGGCTTGGTAAGTGATCAGTAACAAACAATGGATCGGTAATACTTTTTGCTGATTTCGCAAAATAAAATCTTGACGTCCCATAGTAACTGACTCGGGGCTGGACTGGATTTACGAATTTCACAAAAGGGGTCATCGAACCTTGTTATTTGAGCACTTACCGAGTCTTCAGTAAGAATTTGGCTGCATAAATTAAAGTTACGCCACGCCGCCGGTTCTATAGGTATACGAGAACTTGGCGACGCAAGCCGTGCCATTTAATTTTCAAAAATAATTTTTCAAATATACAGAAACAAATAAAAATGACGCTATAAAATTACGATTCTGTCTAGAGTTAGAGACGATAATAATTAATAAGCGGGGCTTTCATTAATAAATTTACTGTGAATGAATTCGTCTAATAAAGAGGGTCTAAGAAAATTGGTTATTAATACACCTTTAATAATAAAATACTACATACAATAAACAAAAATACAACTACATCAGTAATTTTCTCTCAATTTTATCCTAGTTTTATGAAATTGATTCGTAAAAGGCTAAAACTTTTTTCGCTTTGAGTTAGAAGCTTGATTTTTGATTTTACAGTACCATAGGCCATAGACATAGGCAGACAGACAATTAAGTAATCCTATAAGGGTCCCGTTTATTTAATTTTGAGATACTAAACCCTAAAAATGTGATGATTCATTAAAATATACAAGAGGTTGGATCTCTTGCAGTATAAAAATTCAAGAAGAAATCTTAGTCCTCTTCAAAAATTGGAGTAGCGTAGTCAATGCCGAAACAACTTAGAGCAGGAGCTCTTCATGTGTGTAAACTTTCACACACATTCCCCCTCTCACCTTCACCCACACCCTCACACACCCCTCCCTAGCACTGACGCATGCTGCATGTTAGTTCTCTTTTATTATACTTTTTATTACCAAAATTAATTTTTGTAAATTTTTGAAACTGTTTTCTAAAACCAAAGCTGCGGACTGTAGGAGCGGTGTCTCTGCGAGTAATTGTAATAATGAAATAATAAATAATAACAATATAATTTTCGTTTTTTTTTTACTTGTCAAGTCAAACTTTATTTTATAACAAGTGAAGGACGCTGTACATTATTACAGTTATTACTGAACAAACCACAAACCTCTACACCCAATTTGATCTCAATTCTTTCTTGGACGACGCCGACTATTCTGCACAACCTTTATACTCAACTTGGGCCCCTTTTTTAATGTTTTTTTGGTGGGATATAACTGCGAGTATTACGCAACAAACAGGTATTGATGACGACGTGAAGCGACGACGAGCCAAGCTAAGAGAAGCGTGTTGGGTTGCTGTTGATCAGAAATTCTTGAGCCAAGCGATCACTGTAGTTCTAAACAGAAACTTATTTTCTAGGTGCAAGACGATTGAAGAAAGTCCGTGCAATTATAATGATTATAATGACGAAGTGAAAATAACCCTTCGACGTATACAAAAATTGTTTTTTTCTCTGTGTCGAGTGCATACAATGTTTAAATTTTTCTGTCTCGAAAAGTTGCGTTATATGACTGCCATTTCGGTTGTGAATTCAACGATAAAATTTTCTGCAACATTGTTTTATATCCTTCATTAGCAAATAATACTAATAATCAAGTCAAGAGAGAAAACTGCCACCAGCATTGTGTTGGATCTGCATAGTGAGCATAATACATACATCAAGTATTTTGTTTGTCACAGTGGCAACCTGTGATGTTTCCTGATCTCATGCTAATAATATATCTGCGGGTATATTTTGAAAGACTCGCTGTATCATTATTAGGTATTTTTGATTGTGAAATATGGGCCATTAGGAGCCAGAAAAGTTTTAACGTTCTTTAGTAAGCACAAGCCTTTGTTTTGCGGTTTATGAACTTTTTCGATGAATTCGTATTTAAAGTTTGTTTATAGTTAAGGCAAATATTGTAATATAGGATTATAAGTAATTCGGTCAAGTGGCAGGCCCAACAGCTAAGGATCCAACAACAGCGCAAATACCTCTCCTCAATTTGCAGTCCTGCTCTAACTCTTCTGCTTTTTAACTGTCTATCCTACTCTAATCAGATGCCGCGCACGCAAAAACATCAGTTATTTTGAAATCGCGGCTACACTGATCAAAAAAAATAGATACATAAAGTATACTTTCTACAAGTCAAAATTAATCTTCACAATATATATCTTTAGAATATAAAGAAATATATAATAATACGGGAAATACTTAGAGAAATCTAGAAAAAAATATATTATATATGCAATGAACAAATGTGTTGAAAAATTAACTAAATAAACCATAAATTAAAATAATGCCTAACCATCCGCACCATTCGATTAGTATTGCTAAGAAGAAGGGCAAGAAACTTAGCAATCATGTCTTTTTTCCAATTTTCTTGATGGTTTTTCATTTTTGTGGAACATCCTGCAGCTGTCTTATACTAATATCAGTTATATTAAGCAAAGTTTCAGATCTAATTTCAAGTATTCATTGAATGCTATCGATTTATTGTACGGTTCGGAGGTAACTTTGTAATTTTTATCTATCGAAAAAATTTAATGGAATCAAGTTTTCACAACAGCATGGACATAGAATTAGTCCTCAACTTTATCATATATTAATTTCAGAGTGATTGTTGCAGTATTTGTTGGTATAAAACAGGATCATGCGAAGCGAAGTGAGGTATTTATACACCCCTAAGGTGGATGCGATGGGTTTCCCGAACGCACAATTTATGATATTTTTTCTTATTTAATAAAAAATACAAAATAAATGTAGTTTGTGACACAATGCAACAATAGTCTTATGTCAATTAGGCTTTTCTAGCAAAGTAGTATTAGTTTTTTTGCTATCTTATTGAGCTTAATATTCCCGAATAAAAATCCCAGTGCCCGTAGCATGATGACGTGCTACTTCGTTTGTCACGCGTTTTATCGCGCACAATCGCTTATTTTGGTTCGATGTGCGCGATAAAATGCGTGAGAAACGAAGTCAAAGTACCACACTGTTAAATTTTCATCACAATCCATTACTTGGCATAGTACTTTCGTTTATATAGCCAAATTCATACCGGAGACTCGGTAAACGGTCAGGGCCAAAGTTCAATTATCCTTTCTGTGAAAACGCAAAATACATATTTTTTTTACTTCCTGTACTAATTGAATCAGGTTGTTCTTGAACAAGTAGATATAGAGGCACAATTTTTTTTAAAATATTGTTCATACTTCTCAAACAGGGTTATTGAACCTTGGTCCTGATCACTTACCGAGTCTCCAGTATGAATTTGGCTACATAAACAAAAGTCAGTTTGTATATTATAATTTAAAACCTACTTTCAGATTAATGAATTTGTGGGTTGGGGTTGGAGGGGATGGAGGGAAAATAAAAAAAGCTAATCTTATTACTTTGCGCACCGATTCCTTGGAATAAGTCTGGCTCTAATAATTTTGTTTTCTTTTTTACTTTCTATCTCTCTCTCTCTCTCTAATCAACTTGATTCCGCGCGCGCAAAACTCATTTTTGTTGCATAATTAACATGCTCCACTCAACAATAAAGTTATAGTTTCGCCATGTTTGTCTGTCCGTCTTTTTTCTTTCTAGAAAGCTGTAATTTGGCATTATTATACATGGCGACAAAACGGTAAAATTAAATCTTGAAAATATATTTTTAAAGGGTACCTCCCATTACACGTAAATTGGGGATGATAGTTTTTTCTCATCTATCCTATAGTGTGGGATATCGTTAGATAGGTCGGTTAAAAACATTGTGGGTATGTGAAAACCATTTTTCAGCAAAGGGTAATAAGTCCGCTTATACAAGTACCTTAATAACGCTTTCTGGACCTTTCCAAGCAAAGTTATGTCCTAGGCTTCATGCGGATTCCATACACAGGCACTGCTTTCTAATTTGCTTCTCACGAGACTGCTAAACAAAAGTTTCATTACACTCGGATCATGGAGATCTCGCATGTTACGAAGCACGAAACCAAGGCGTCTGAAGGATTCGGTTGTAAGAGCCAATATATGGTGATTAAATGTAAGATGTTGGTCAAATATTACTCCCAAATCTTTCGTCATTGAATTTCTAGATAAGACCTTGTCTCCCAGTGTATACGAGTGATTTAATTTATACTTTTTACGTCCAAAAGTCACAATCAGACATTTACTTGGGTTTACGTGCATGTTATTTTCTTCACACCATTGTAAAATGGCATTCGTATCCTGTTGCAAAAGTTCGCAGTCCCTCTCACAGTTGACTTCCATGTATATTTTTAAGTCATCTGCATACAGCAGACATTTAGCAAACTTTGTGACTTTCACCAGATCATTTACAAACAGCAAAAAAAGTAAAGGGACCAAGATAGATCCTTGGTTAACGCCTGATCTGGTATAGTACGGATGTGAGGTATAGCAACCATATTTAACAAATTGAATTCTGTCTCGTAAATAGTCCGCAAACAAGTTTAGAAGTGCCGGACCAAACCCAAAGTCTCCCAACTTACCTAGAAGTATGTCGTTATCGACTCTGTCAAATGCCTTCTGAAAGTCAAAGTATAAGGCATCGACTTGTCCTCCACGATCCATACTAGTGGATATATAGTAGACTAATATTAATAAGTTCGTGTCAACTGATCTACCTGGCCTATATATGCGTTACGGGTTTACGAGTAGGTACAGGTCGCGCCAAACATTTAATCCCCTCCAAACACGACAATGTATGGGCTGTTCTTCAGATAGTCGTTCAAAAACTCACACCGAGTTGGGTTCGTACCCCGAGTTCCAACACTAAACCGTTAAAAAATCAACACGAACCGCGACACCGACCGTTCAAAAATAGCAGTGTCGCTACACCGGTGTCGAATTGTTCAACACCAACTCTGAGCAGGGTTCGCAAGGTTCGTATAGAGACGTCAAAATGACAGTTATAAATCAATACAAAATCTATGGAGATATGTGAAATGACGTTTGGAGTGTAGCAACTCGGCCAAACCCGTTAAAAAACTCAGTGTTGCAACCCCGGTGGTCCTACCTACCCTAGGGTTCCTTAATGAACTAGTGACTAGAAGTTTGCCGCGATCTGTATTAGTAGATCAACTTATAAAATGTATTGGGAAACTACGGAACATTATACTGCGCGTGGTCCGACACGCACTTGGCCGGTTTTTTTATCAGGTTTTTGATGTTTTACTTACTATTATTCTGAAATATGTTTTGTCATTGTTATGTTTCTAATTAAATCATAATTAAATGCGGCAATGTTATTCAAGAGTTTTCTTGAAATCCCAGAATTTTTCTCAGCCAGAAATATTAACAGCGTTTTTTATGATCTCGTACTTGGTCATATAGGGAAGTAGAGTAGCGGTATTTACTTTGTTTAAATAAAATAATCTGTAATATTTAAGTATTATATTACCTAAATTCGAAATACTGAACCCTGTTCCCTCCAGATTTAGGGATGCCGATGCATAACAACGAAAGATTTTTATGGGTCTCATCTTCAGACCTATTTCTTTGGAGGATAAAACTTTCTTATTGTTTTGATCTCACTTCGTATCTCAACAAAAATGATATGATATGATAAACTTATTTATAGCTCGTTGTGATTTTCTTGGATAAACAGCTTATTGCTGAATTGCAAAATAATTGTCAATAGTGCGTCATTCCGAACACAATGTATAGAATTCAAATAGGCAATGTACTCTCAGACTATTGTAATATCAGTAATACAATTATATTATGTTAGATAATAGTTTACGGAAAGTATCATCATCCATCAGCCTGTTTTGTCCACTGCTGGACATAGGCCTTTCCAAGATTTCGCCACTCTTGGCGGTCCTCCTGATCATACTAAATAAAAATAGACGATTTAATTTTTACTGGATACACTTGGTACACTCGCTTTTCTCCGACGATTATTACATTCCATGGGTGGTGAACGTTATCACCTTACTTATAGGCAAATATTCCGAAGTATGCAGACCAAAATATTGCACACCGCGAGGATTGAACCCCCCAACCTCTGGGCTAGCGGGCGAGCACCCTACCACTCGGCCATATAGCCAGTCTTAAATAATAATAAACTTCGGTGGTTTGGACATGAAGCTACATCCTGAAGAAGGGCAATTGTCAAAAGAATCCAGAATAGAAGAGCTTGTCTGATTAACGAAAAAGCTTTCATGACTAGGTTGATGGATCTGAAAGAGGTGTGTCAGGATTGTAGCAGAGGGAAATCTGGGAGACAGGCGTGACAATATGTATGTTTGCATGAAAACTTAAATATTTCAGAGAATTAGTGATAAATAATGGCCAGGGAAAGTTGTAGGTAGTTATTTTTTTTTAATTTGAGTAGTTTAGGTTTCTTATTTTCCTAGTGCAATATTTTGTTTTCTTGTTCGTTGTATGTTTTACCAATAAAAACACTAATAGTTTCTAGTATTTGAATAACTGAAAATTCATTCATTTGCGAATGAATTTTATGAAAACTTTGTGCAGACTCTTACTGACTGCGAATGCCTGTAGCAATTGCTATACACAATTTAGTTTCAAATTTCTCTCCGAAATTTTGCGTAATTGTACCCAAGGAAAGTAAAATAATAAGACCTGTACTCATTTAAGAGCCTTTGCTAGGGGTATGAACGTCTGCTTATGTAATTCTTAGATACAAGACCTTCGTTAGACGCTGTTTTCAAAGTTTCGATTCTCATTCGTGTTTTGAAATTTGTAACTTCTAAACGTGAAACAATTTTCGTCCTATTTTGAAGCAATCAATATTTTATTTTTATGAATTTGATTACCTCTCCTAATTCTCTTTATTTACCTAAGACACTATATCTACCTCTACCTACCCCTCTGGGAGATAGGCGTGAGTATATGTATGTTCCATGAAGAACTATTTTTTTGCTGATTTTTCTACTAATGTGTAAATGTCTTACGATGATTGATTGTTAAGAATTGACATTATTGACATTATTTGCAACAAAATATCATAAAGTATTGTGATGGAAATATAAATGTACAGGAACAAAAAAAAAACGGATTTCCCAAAATTGTCATTGAACTTTAATGGCTGCTTACCGAGTCTTCGGTATGAGTTTTGCTGTATAAATTACTGCCACCTGGAATAGGTTGCATAAAATATATAGGTATAGGTATTCAAGTTAATGCTTAATAGCGGAACCGGTTGGGCGAGTACATTGTAAATTTAATTTGTGGAAAGTATATACAGTTTTCATCACAATAAACTCAATAAGACAATGAAAGTATGCATTAAATTAAAATGCCGTATCGTGTTTGCTTGTAGAACAATTTGAAAGTTTCGCAACCCGGAAACATGAAACAAGTTTTCATCTCTGAATATCACGCTACAAAAATATATATTTTTCTCCGTCTACCCCAGTTCACTTTGTGTCCTTTGCTTCTCGCATTACAAGAATTCACGGCGTTTAACGAGCTACAAATTTCCCTTCAAAGGGAAAATAATATTGTTTTTGTGAAATGCAATGGAGTGGGTTTGACAACAAAGATGATCCTTTTTCAATTCCGGTTTTCCCAAAAGATTTTTAGAGAAGATTTAAATCTATGAAACAAATCAGTAAAATATCGTTTTGGGGTTCTTTTCCCATTTCTTCTTTATAATATGTCAGCGCAGAATTGTAAAATTGGATGTTTTATAATTTAACGTTAGGTTGGTTTATAAAAAAAAAACGTGAAAAAGTGTGTGTTTGGCTGTATAAATTAAAGTCACCTTATATATAGAAGATATAGAGAGTCGTGTCAATGAAACAAGATGATTGTAGCAATGTTAAAAACATCAATAGAAATTAAAGAGTCAACCTTTATTTCTAACGCTCCATGAATATTTGAGTAACTATTTTAACTTTCTATAGTAACATTTTTCCAAATTCCGTCCCTCTCGCACTGCGGGTGTTTCCGCATGGAGTATGTAACAAAATAAAGACTCTGTGCGAGTACTTATTCGTCTTTTATTAATATATTTATTTATCTATTTATTTATTTAAATATTTATCTATATATTTAAATGTTTATTTATTTAATATTATGGCCATAGTAATTTGTGATCATCTAGTATATATTTTAGTAGGACCTCTACATTGTATTCATAACGGTTAAAATAAACAGAGAAATATAATTTTGATCCGGACACCGTAATAAATGGGTACAGGTACACAAGTTCAGAATTTATCAAATGAAAAGAGAGAAATCGTAAGATTGAAGTATTTCATGCGACTTAGCTGAATAAACCGCTCCTTCAGGAACAACAGGTTTCAGCAACTCCCAGGACTCCAATAATTACACTGTATTTTTATTATTACATACCGTATCACCGCATAACACTTTAATTTGACACGCCTTGATACAAAGATGATATACACCCGCGCAAATACGAAATTTGATGTAAGCCGAAGATGAATTCAGTGTGTAAACATAATGTGTTATATAATTATTTTGTAAATGTGTGTTAGGTATAATATTAGGGATATATATATATGGTTTTATAAAGAGTATTGAAGGGTCGTCGATACTCGTAGCGTAGCTGCAGCTATAATAAAAATTTGAGGGAATTCGAGATTCTTGGCAAATCCTGAATGAAGTGGGGGGCCCTAACGATTTAGAAACGACCTCCCTGCCAACCTTTAATAGTCGTGCCCACGTATTACACAGAATAATACGCTTCCAAACAAAATCCAGCGCCAATCTAGACTACCATTTAAACCCTAAGTCCCTAGAATTTTACTCATTCATACTAAAAACCCTTTCAAAACATCTCCAATTTTCACACATCTCTCCTAAAGACCTGGCCAAGTCAGTTCTAAATTTTCTAACTTACTAAGCTAGACTGGTGAACGTAGAGCCTTTACAAGATACTCACAGATGGGGTCCTGCTCGACTAGGCAGATATGGTTTCCGACACAAACATAAAAGTAAGGCTTCCCTCCATATCCAACTGCATACCTAGCCCGGTCACACACCTAAATGCTTTACCCTTGGAAACACTCTACGTTCCTAAACCCCTTGGTTCCTAAAATAATATTATAAACACAATACTTCATTTTCACAAAAGGTTCTAAATTAAACCCTAAGACAGAAGTTAGAGAACAGTCATGTGGAAATTTTTCAGCCTGGATCTCGTTGATCTAGCTAAAAAAAAAAAAAAGAAAGCTGAAAAAAAAAAAAACACCTGTATGAAGAAAACCTAAGTATAGGGAAAAAGGTAAGTATTGTTTCTGCTAGCTCCTTCACCTAAAATTGTCGTAATTTCCACAGACCGTCTATACTAAATCAAAATATAAGTATCTCTGCCAGACGAAGGAAAGCTAAAATAATATATTATAATCTCCTTCAGGACCTAGATAGCTATAGGGATAAAGGATAAATATAAAACGTGTTACATAAATAAATTTCTGATGTAGATACTTGATATTTTTAAATATTGTACATCCGCTATTTTCGCGACGCCTCTATAACGAAATAATTATATTTTGTTTCTATTGAGTTTCATGAGAAAACCGTTGCAGGTAAAATTTAAATTAGCTAATTCAGCCTTCACGCTATTACGAACGCACTTCATCCGACGCACTGTTAGCACTTTCAATATATTTAAATAACGAAGCTTTACTTATTGCAAATCCGCACTTTCGATACTCGACACTTTTATAACGCGTTACGCGACTCGTACGATTGGATTTTGGTTCTAATAGATTCGGAAATCCGCGCGCGACGTAGACCAATATCCTTCCGAGGTTTTATTCCGCGATTTGACGACCCGTTCGCGCTTCGAGAGCAACGCCACTCTCCGATCCGCGCTTGACTGTCCTAAAAAAAAACCCTGATTTCCTTTAAATCAGCTCCTTCTCCCACCCAGATTATTTCAGGTTACGCCCCCGTAGACACATTAATTTTCTATTTTATTACCTGTCAAAACCTATCTGAAGTGTATTTACCAATCTGAAAAAAATCCTGTCAAATCAGAATTAATGGCATGATGGCTCTATTTTTTGTAATGGCGAAGAACATAGAGGTAGGAATAATATTGTCAACAAGTTTCCAAGATGCAAATGATTTGAAAAAAAAAATAGAATAAATAAAATTTCATATATTTCTAGATCAAAGAACTTCGTTCCTGTTTTTATGCTTTGTAACCAATTCTGAGCTCTCTTAGGAATCCTTTCATCAATAAAACTGGAAGACAGTACCAGTCAAAACTCCTAAATTATATGTATATGTTTTATTACGTTTTATTATTATTATTCAACGTTCTTACATAAGAGATTACATCAATTTTACGCTTCTGATTTTAAGTATAATTTATTTATTTTTAAACTGTCTGCTATGCCGCTTCCTACCTCAATGTAACTTTCTGGGAAGTGCTCTGCTTTCTAAAAAATATTAAAATGTTTCTGAAATCTAACCTTTGACGTCCTGTCCAAATGGCAATAAATTCGTTTGGTTTATGACCTGAGAACTTTGAAAAAAATTATATCGGCGCCACAGGAAAGCTTGCCCACAGAAAGAGTGTAAAATTATCGTTTCCTCTCCAAACAATACGACACTTATGTCGCTATGGCTATAAGGTTACAAATGCTATGGAATCCGTATAGATTTGGCACAGTCGACCGTATCACTTCTTAGGAAGCGCAATGTATTCCAAATTTAAAACATCGCAAGGGATTAAAGAAACACTCCATTTTGAAGTCAAACACAGCTGACATAGGATCGAAGTCGATATTATGATAATAAATTTTGGTCCCGCCCCTGGCTAAGTTAGTTGAAATTCACATTTAGACGGGGCCAGTAGTTAAATAAATAATTGAATATTATGAGTAGGTACTGTAGCCAAAAGTATCAACTTTGGTTGCTACAGAACGCCCCTTGATTTTTGCACGGTTTTAATTTTTGAAGGAAGGAAAAACTGCTAAAATCACAATAGGTATTATGATTGAACCTCAACCATAAAGAAAATTTGCCAACTTTATACCAAAACACAACACAGAGCGCCCTCTCTTAGATTTCTATCGCAACCTTACATCGTCGCCCGCGCAGTCCGCACCCTTCGCGAAACCACCCTCACCGGCTGTGTAGTTTAAGGGATGACGTGGTAATTCACAAAAGTGCGTATAGATGGCGCTTGAATGCGATACAATTTTTTTTCAAAACCTTGAAACTTACGTAGTTAAATTCAAAGTTATAATATAAACCACACATAATCAGACAATCAAACTCTCACTAACACATAGTTTATACCATTTACATCGTCAATCTTATTCGTCAACACAATTTCATACATATTTTGCTAGCCTCTAGCCCGCGACACCGTTCGCTTCTTCAATCAACACCTCCAGCGTATGTGCTCGATCGAACACACATACATACATATGAACAGACGGACGGACAGAAAGACATAGATGGTCAGGTGCAAAGACAGACAGACGTATAGACAGACGGATAAACAGACGGACGGACAGATAGACAGTCAGAGAGACGGTTAGTCAGACAGGCAGACGTATAAACAGACGCAAATACTGACAGGCAGCCATTCAGACAAACAGACGGATGTACAGACGGACGGATAGACATTCAGACAGACGATTAGTCAGACAGACAGACGTATACAGACGCAAATACAGACAATTAGACAGACGGATTAAAATTTAAAAATTATTAGGTATATTAGACAGTCAGACAGACAGACGGATAAGCAGATGCTAATACAGGCAATAAGACAGACGGATTAAAATAAAATTAAAAACATTATTATATTAGACAGACAGACAGTCGGGAAATCAGTCAAACGGACAATCAGACAATCGGCCAGTCAGACAGACAGATACACAGACAATCAAACAGACGGGTCAAAAAAAAATGAAAAATATTAGGTATACTAGACAGTCAGACAGACAGACGGACAAAGTTAGCACACCCGCTTTAGCATTCTATCACCAACATACACACTCTATAATATAAGCACTAATTTAACCTAATTGTAACTAATCTAATCGTAAATTGCAATGAGGCGGTTTTGCTTTGTTATGAAAACAGAGGTTACAATCCACAAATGAAGAAAAAAACTACATAATAAATCTTTAAAGGCCATTAGAAGGTAAAAGAGAAAAAAAAACATTGTTATCCTAATGCCACCATATATAGATTCCCTTTACGCAACTGATCCATACCGTCATTAACTTAGGAATGTTGGTGCCCCATAACAAAAGAAATGGCAATTGTAACGCCGTCAAAAAAAAACTTTAGTCCTTGGTGTCAGTTACCTCACAAATAATAAAACTTCCGGTCGATAACGTCAGCTGTACTGCAACTGTAAGTAACAGTTTGTTTACCCCTTTTTTTTTCATTCTTTACAACCCTGTCATTCAAGCGCCATAACTACGAATTAATAATAAGTACAAACGTCCTGTTGTCTTTGTCACAGATAATATAATTGTGAAGGTCTGAGATGCGATCTTTCTACTTTTGATTTTTAACTCGACTATAAAGTTATCAACTATTTAAATAGGTTACGCAACATTTTTAACATACTTTTAACACAAAATAATATTGTTTTCTTGACGTCTTAATACGCAGACAGATCACAATATTTGGAAGGAAAAAAAATATACCGAATGCGAACATATGTTTCGCACCGACCCACATTCGGGTCTATATTTTTTTTCGTTACGTAATTCCAAGAACAAATGACACAAATAGATTGTAAAGTATTATGGTTTGAAAAGTTGTGAGAAAGCTTTTTAAAAGAGCTCCGAGTTGGAATTAGTCGAAACTGAAAGTGTTCATAATTGGTTTATTCAGGAATAGTTTCGTTGATTATTACGCCCCTAATTTTATAAATTACTAGTTATTGGGTAAAGCAAAAATTAAATCGTATTTCGCCCCTAATTTCTATGCAAGGGGTTTTATAGAAAGTTAAATTTAACACTATTTAAAGTATAATTTAAAGCATCAAGGTAATAGATAATTCTCTGTTATTTTTATGAATGACCCCACGTTTTATGTTAAAGTTTATAACCGTTATGTTCTAATGTAACCCAAATTCTTTAATGAGGTACTTAAATAAGATTATTTAAGATTTTAGTGACAACTCATCCTGACGTCACGGCAACCACTGTAACAAAATAAAGACTCTGTGCGAGTACTTATTCGTCTTTTATTAATATATTTATTTATCTATTTATTTATTTAAATATTTATCTATATATTTAAATGTTTATTTATTTAATATTATGGCCATAGTAATTTGTGATCATCTAGTATATATTTTAGTAGGACCTCTACATTGTATTCATAACGGTTAAAATAAACAGAGAAATATAATTTTGATCCGGACACCGTAATAAATGGGTACAGGTACACAAGTTCAGAATTTATCAAATGAAAAGAGAGAAATCGTAAGATTGAAGTATTTCATGCGACTTAGCTGAATAAACCGCTCCTTCAGGAACAACAGGTTTCAGCAACTCCCAGGACTCCAATAATTACACTGTATTTTTATTATTACATACCGTATCACCGCATAACACTTTAATTTGACACGCCTTGATACAAAGATGATATACACCCGCGCAAATACGAAATTTGATGTAAGCCGAAGATGAATTCAGTGTGTAAACATAATGTGTTATATAATTATTTTGTATATGTGTGTTAGGTATAATATTAGGGATATATATATATGGTTTTATAAAGAATATTGAAGGGTCGTCGATACTCGTAGCGTAGCTGCAGCTATAATAAAAATTTGAGGGAATTCGAGATTCTTGGCAAATCCTGAATGAAGTGGGGGGCCCTAACGATTTAGAAACGACCTCCCTGCCAACCTTTAATAGTCGTGCCCACGTATTACACAGAATAATACGCTTCCAAACAAAATCCAGCGCCAATCTAGACTACCATTTAAACCCTAAGTCCCTAGAATTTTACTCATTCATACTAAAAACCCTTTCAAAACATCTCCAATTTTCACACATCTCTCCTAAAGACCTGGCCAAGTCAGTTCTAAATTTTCTAACTTACTAAGCTAGACTGGTGAACGTAGAGCCTTTACAAGATACTCACAGATGGGGTCCTGCTCGACTAGGCAGATATGGTTTCCGACACAAACATAAAAGTAAGGCTTCCCTCCATATCCAACTGCATACCTAGCCCGGTCACACACCTAAATGCTTTACCCTTGGAAACACTCTACGTTCCTAAACCCCTTGGTTCCTAAAATAATATTATAAACACAATACTTCATTTTCACAAAAGGTTCTAAATTAAACCCTAAGACAGAAGTTAGAGAACAGTCATGTGGAAATTTTTCAGCCTGGATCTCGTTGATCTAGCTAAAAAAAAAAAAAAGAAAGCTGAAAAAAAAAAAAAACACCTGTATGAAGAAAACCTAAGTATAGGGAAAAAGGTAAGTATTGTTTCTGCTAGCTCCTTCACCTAAAATTGTCGTAATTTCCACAGACCGTCTATACTAAATCAAAATATAAGTATCTCTGCCAGACGAAGGAAAGCTAAAATAATATATTATAATCTCCTTCAGGACCTAGATAGCTATAGGGATAAAGGATAAATATAAAACGTGTTACATAAATAAATTTCTGATGTAGATACTTGATATTTTTAAATATTGTACATCCGCTATTTTCGCGACGCCTCTATAACGAAATAATTATATTTTGTTTCTATTGAGTTTCATGAGAAAACCGTTGCAGGTAAAATTTAAATTAGCTAATTCAGCCTTCACGCTATTACGAACGCACTTCATCCGACGCACTGTTAGCACTTTCAATATATTTAAATAACGAAGCTTTACTTATTGCAAATCCGCACTTTCGATACTCGACACTTTTATAACGCGTTACGCGACTCGTACGATTGGATTTTGGTTCTAATAGATTCGGAAATCCGCGCGCGACGTAGACCAATATCCTTCCGAGGTTTTATTCCGCGATTTGACGACCCGTTCGCGCTTCGAGAGCAACGCCACTCTCCGATCCGCGCTTGACTGTCCTAAAAAAAAACCCTGATTTCCTTTAAATCAGCTCCTTCTCCCACCCAGATTATTTCAGGTTACGCCCCCGTAGACACATTAATTTTCTATTTTATTACCTGTCAAAACCTATCTGAAGTGTATTTACCAATCTGAAAAAAATCCTGTCAAATCAGAATTAATGGCATGATGGCTCTATTTTTTGTAATGGCGAAGAACATAGAGGTAGGAATAATATTGTCAACAAGTTTCCAAGATGCAAATGATTTGAAAAAAAAAATAGAATAAATAAAATTTCATATATTTCTAGATCAAAGAACTTCGTTCCTGTTTTTATGCTTTGTAACCAATTCTGAGCTCTCTTAGGAATCCTTTCATCAATAAAACTGGAAGACAGTACCAGTCAAAACTCCTAAATTATATGTATATGTTTTATTACGTTTTATTATTATTATTCAACGTTCTTACATAAGAGATTACATCAATTTTACGCTTCTGATTTTAAGTATAATTTATTTATTTTTAAACTGTCTGCTATGCCGCTTCCTACCTCAATGTAACTTTCTGGGAAGTGCTCTGCTTTCTAAAAAATATTAAAATGTTTCTGAAATCTAACCTTTGACGTCCTGTCCAAATGGCAATAAATTCGTTTGGTTTATGACCTGAGAACTTTGAAAAAAATTATATCGGCGCCACAGGAAAGCTTGCCCACAGAAAGAGTGTAAAATTATCGTTTCCTCTCCAAACAATACGACACTTATGTCGCTATGGCTATAAGGTTACAAATGCTATGGAATCCGTATAGATTTGGCACAGTCGACCGTATCACTTCTTAGGAAGCGCAATGTATTCCAAATTTAAAACATCGCAAGGGATTAAAGAAACACTCCATTTTGAAGTCAAACACAGCTGACATAGGATCGAAGTCGATATTATGATAATAAATTTTGGTCCCGCCCCTGGCTAAGTTAGTTGAAATTCACATTTAGACGGGGCCAGTAGTTAAATAAATAATTGAATATTATGAGTAGGTACTGTAGCCAAAAGTATCAACTTTGGTTGCTACAAGTAAAATGATCGATACAAGAGCGACCTAACCCCATAAATCCCCTGAGTTGCCTTGTATATCGAATGTTATCACACGTATGCAAGTAAACAAATAAAAGTACATATTCTCAGAACGTGTGCGTGGCGAGTAGCGGCAGCGTGCCTAGTGCTGGCGGCGTGTTGCGTGTCGGCGCGGGCGTCGCCGGCGCAGCTGTGCGCGGGCGCAGCGGAGGACGACCCCCGCGCCGCGCGCTTCTGTCAGGCGCTCAACACTTTCCTCGAGCTCTACGCGGAGGCAGCCGGCGAGCAGGTGCCCGAATACCAAGGTAATGAGAGCGAGTGAGACAGAGATAAATCACTCGACCTATCTCACTAATTTGTTCCTTCCATCCATCAGCCTGTTTCGTCCACTGCTGGACATAGGCCTTTTCAAGATATGATCACTCTTGGCGGTCCTCTTAAAAGAAATGGCCATACTCACACCTGGGCAGCTGGGCTGCCCGTCACAGTCTGTTTTATACCCGGTGTAAAAGCAAAGGCAAGAAAGGCAAGTAAAGTTATTATTTTAAATACTGGGATCTCTAAATACAGTACCAGTACCTCATAATAAGACGATTTTCTTTACTCAAAATACACTAATCGCGTGGACACCCCCACTGGTCGCTGGCCACTCGGATGAGGGGTGCGGGTTGCGGGGTGCAATTAGGTGTGTGGGAAGGCCGGTGAGCTGCGTAGCCATAGCTCAGAAAAATTATGGAATTTTTGGTGAATGTTCAAGGTATTTATTTTTCTCGTAATGACATCAGAATCGTGTATACTTTCATACCCTAAAGGGATTCTTGACTTCGCATTTACACCCTGTATAAGGCCCGACAATTGAGGATGTATATACAATCATCAATAGGTCCCAGGCATAGTGAGCCACCTACGGGCCTATTACGTATCTTTGAATTGGTTGCCAACTATGGTTGCTATTCATCAAAAACAGATAAAAAATGAATCTTCAATTGGTATTGCACTATTTACGAATTGCGACGTCATCTCAAGTGCGAAGGTATCTAAGGATGGGCGGATATGTATGTTTTCGACGATTGGCACTCTTTTGGCAACTGATTTTAGGATACAGAATCAGGGGGCTGGTTGTGCCTGTCTTACTTTCTCCCGAATAGCTTCCGGGGGTTTGCGAGCATAAGATGGTGGGAGATCCCGGCATCAGCTCTACCACCTCATCAAGAGTTCCTTACGGATTTGCCGTTCAGGCCTTTCGTACATACCATCGTCACGACATGAATTACAGGTGTTGCCAGGTGCACTGTGAACGTACACCCACGTTTTACCGACTATTACGTACCGTCGTGATGTGTGCCCTGTCGCCGTACTTCGGCACAAATATGAACCGCTGACCGAACACAATTGCTCCCATACGGGTTCATTAAAAATAAATTTTCTTCATAGGTACTCGTATATAATTAATACTAGGTGTTATATAAGATAACTTTCGTTTATATCGTTAAATTCATACTGGAGACTCAGTAAGTGGTCAGGACGTTTTCACTTTCAATTACTTTTTCTTTGAAATACGCAAAATGAAATGTAGACTTCCTATACTAATTGAGTCGAGGTTTCGCATTTCGCAAACGGCAAACAGGGTCTTTGAACCTTGGTCTCGACCACTTACCCAGTGTCCGGTATGAATTTGGCTGTATAAACGAAAGTCACCTTATATATGGGAATGTAATTGGCAACGCTAGAAAAATTGTGAAAACTACCAGGGTAAACTTAGTTACACGCTGGTTGGGTAAAGTATTTTATTTTACTTAGCATTATTTTTGATTAATGTGGAAACAAACCCCTGACAGAAAGTATCAACTTAACGAAAATTTAATCAATATATTAAAATATAAAGTGAAAAAAAGACGCAGCTCAGTAAAATGTTGTGAGTACATCTACAAAACGCTGATTTTCAGCTGTCCCTGTTCCATTTACATTTACTCTGACATACAACGAAAAGTCGCGGATGCGAGGATGTTGGGGGACCTACATATCCTGAAACTCGTCTAGAAGCGATTGTTGTATAGAAGCAAAAGTTGTATAAAAGCTAAGGTTCTTCTCGTGTATACATAGGTAACACTAAAAGTTTCCGGAACTGGCCACTTACATAAACAATATTTAAAAATTTATTGCAACATTTGAAAATAGAACTCTTTGGCTGTAGAATGCAGTTTGTTTCATCTGACTATCTTTTGTTTTTACCTTGTGGCGCCATTTAAAAAATTGTGTGTCTGCATCAACATAGATTTAACTCGGGAAAATTTTCGTAGTATGATTTTCTACGATTTTAAGTGTAATTTGACAGCTCAACAGAGCATCTCTCGGCTTGAAACAGCTTTTGGCAATGAAGTACCATGCAAGACGACTGTTTATAGCTGGTTTGCAGAATTCAAGCGTGGTCGTATCAATCTCAGTGACGAATCTCGCGATGGTCGGCCGTCCACCGCTGTGACCAACAAAAACATCGATGCTGTGCGCCGTATGATTGAAACAGACAGGCATGTGACCTACCATGAAATTCGCGCATCCTTAGAAATAGGCATGAGTCAAATACAATCAATCCTACACAAACATTTGGGTGTGAGAAAGCTGTGCTCGCGGTGGATCCCACACAACTTGACCGAGGCTCAAAAAACGGACCGCGTCACTTGGTGCAGTGCCATGCTTACCAGATTCAACGAAGGTGCGTCAAATTTGGTGTGGGACATAGTAACAGGTGACGAAACATGGATTTATTGCTACGTTCCCAAAACAAAGCAGCAATCGAGCGTATGGGTCTTTCAAGATGAGCCGAAACCAACCAAGTGGCGCGCGTGAAAAGTGCATCTAAGCGGATGATTGCTTCTTTTTTTAATAAAACTGGACACGTGGCTACTGTTGCTTTAGAGAATCGTCGTACCGTGAATAGTGACTGGTACACGACCATTTGTTTGCCGGAAGTTATTGATGAACTCCGTAAAAATAACCGTAAACGCCGTATCATCCTGCACCACGACAATGCTAGTTCTCACACGGCCAGACAGACAAACGACTTTTTGAAGACGAAAAATGTAGAACTCATGAGTCATCCTGCGTACAGTCCCGACCTGGCACCTTGTGACTTTTTTCTGTTCCCAAAAATTAAGAACCAATTACGCGGTCAACGATTTTCATCACCAGAAGAGGCTGTCGAGGAGTATGAAAAACACGTTTCAGAGGTCACCACAGGGGAGTGGCACAAAAGTTTTCAAAACTGGTTTGATCGAATGAAAAAGTGCATAGACGCCAAGGGAGATTATTTTGAAAAACAATAAATTAATTTTGTACCTTTAATAGTATTTTTTCATATTCATTCCGGAAACTTATAGTGCGTCCCACGTAGTTCTCACAGTTCTGATATCACCGTACAAAATAACAACATACATGCCGCCGGCGCAACATCAAGGCTATAATAAACAAGACGATAAAACGGTAGAGCCTAAAAAAAATTAACACCGTCTGCGTACGGAAACCAAATTTTTATTGTTCTGTAGTTACCTGAAAGGTAAAAGGAACCTTTATGGTGAGACTCCGTAGTCCGTCCGTCCGTATGTCACAGCCTCATAACTTTAGCGTCGTTAAAGATAAAGACTTGAAATTTGCTACAAAAATAGCATTCACATGCTTACACAACAAAATGAAAAAAAAAACAGAAAAATTTAAAATTGTTCAAAATATTTCCAATACAAAAGTGAGAAAAATAAAAAACATATCCTAAAAATACAGTATAGGTATCAAATTGTAGATATTAAAGAGTTGATTAATAAAATATATACTATATTATATATATTGGCACCAATTTTGAGAAATCTTCGAAAAACCATGAAAAATGCATGTGGGGACCTTATTTCCGAAATTAATAAACCGAAAAATGTAAAAAAAAAATGATAGTTTGGGATTACGTAAATGTTACAGGAAAAATATAGCGGGTGAGAAATTCACGACAGCAAAATGACAAAATATATTTTTTTAACCACGCGTTTTATTTCGTGTACGGTATAAAAATATTTGAGTCTCTCTTTTGTGGTACAATCAATTCTTTTTTAGTTATCATAAACAGTTATGGGCAAGATTTTAAATACCTTCTCCCTGACTGTTCCCAATACTGTCCAATTACGGAACCCTAGGTAGATATGCGAGTCTGAGTCATCATCATCATCATCATCATCATCATCATAAATACTTTATTGCACAAAAAATAAGTACAAAAAGGCGGACTTAATGCATAAAGCATTTTCTACCAGTCAACCCACAGATGGTACAAGATAAATAGGTAGGTAGGTGGGCGTGCAAGAAGAGTAAAAACTTTAAAATTACAAATTAAATGAAGATACTACTCTAAATTTATAATTCGCACTTGACCGGTTTTTTGTTTTAGTATATATATATACAGAGTAGATACATATGTTCTAGATACAATCTGACTAAATTTAAAACTTATATATAAGGTCCTAAAAATTAACAGATGATACTCTATTCCTAATTTCTTTTTTGAGCGTTCTTTTTTTTACCTTCCGTAGAAATTTAGTCATCTGATTGAACCACTTTGTACTGAGAAGTGAAAAAATTATTTGAGCAAATTTTTTTTCTTCTGGAACGTGACCAGTTAGCGATACATGTTCTACCCTAGAATTATTTTCACTTACTATTGTAGGACCTTATATATTACCGTCTTTCAGTAAGAGCCAAAGAACAAAATAACGTTAAAATAATGCAGGATTAAAAATAATCATAATCATCTTTATTTGTTGATCAAAATACAAATTTTGTGCAAATGGTGTTTTATAAAATTAGTATCTTCTATGATCTGCCATGCAATGGCGTACACAATTAATTAAGTATTTTCAGCTACAAAATTTTGGTCATGCAAACAAAACATTTAAGTAGGAAAACACAAAAAACCTTAGGTTAGGTAACGTAGACAGATTAGACAAACAGACAGAAAGCGGAGGCTTAGCAATAGGGTCCCGTTTGGCACCTTTCTAGTATGGAACCTTAAAAAGAAAACAATAAATATTATAGAAGAAAAGAAAATGACCTCCTTAAACTGTCCGCTAAGTTTGTATTGCTGTTTTCGTGCCACTTCAGGACTGAGATTGTATTATTTAAAGTTATCATCTTCTAATATACATCTTATAATAAAAACTTAAATAAACTAAATACTGACAAATAAATAATAATCTAAAATATACGTAAATAAAACTAAAAGCTATAGATAAAAAACTGGGTCCAGATCGCTGCCCCTCGGTAGGGTGCCCAGAATGCTGGCTACATTAGATTGTATTGAGTTCTAAACCTAAATAAAACTTCTTGTCTAACTTTTGTTCCACACAAGATATTTTTAGTAAGAATTGGGAAACTCAGGCGGGTGAATATTAAGGTGACATTTCACGATATCGAGTGATGGCGTTATTAATTTTTATGGCACTGAATGACAAATTTACGGATTTAAGGCGCTACGTCTTGTCAATGGTTTCCACCAAATTGAGTATATTTCGGTTAAATTTGAACACCACAGAAGAAGATCTAATCGATACGCAATAATACGTAATTTAATATTTTAGTTTTAAGGCATGTCAGGAAAATACATCATACATAGTACTTACATCCCGCAAAGCACAATAAATCGTTAATAATCCTGGAAAAAAATTCATTTTGAAAACAATATTTAGACTTTTGGTAACAATGTTCAGAACACGTAGAACGAAATAATAACCTTGGCTTTTAAAAGTCACAAATAATGAACAACTGAAAAAAAAAACTACAATCCCAATCAAACTGCAAACCGTAGACAACTTTCCAAGCTCCAAAACCAAAATACTGGCCAGACTTATAAATAAAATATCTTTATTTCGAGTAACATCGACTGATATGCACAACAGTAAAACACAAAATAATAATATAAAAACGTAACTAGGTGACATTATATACCCACAAAAAAAAAACACTTTATGCTTGCGTTTGACCCACTAGCGCGCCTAATATAAAGAATCGATCAAGAAAGGACCTAAAGAAAGTGAACTATCCCCAAGTACGGCTTCTTATTCCGTCATGTCGGGACATGAGTCGCTTGGTGCCATGGTTTCGTCATGAGACTGGTGACAAGCCATACCCGAGGCCTACCGGTATAGTCAATAAGTTATATCTTACTAACACAGATATTTATTTGCCCACAGCCCTGGTCCGCGACTACCCGCAACTCCTCGACTCCGGCATGAAGCGGCAGGACGTAGTGCACAGCTTCCTGAGGTTCGGTCGCCGGCGCTGACCTGACCGCTCCATCCGACGTCTCCGCATCGACCCGCGCCTTAACAAACTCGGCAACATACACAAACACGCTACGTACACGCAATAAGCTACCTTCCGTGGATTACCTACAGTCCATATTTCAATGGGCGATTGAGCTCCTATTGAAATGTGGGTTCGTTATAAAGGGCGATGTAAAATAAATGTTTCAGCCAAATTTTTACATGCAGACGATCATGACAATCGTTTTGGTTTTGGTTCGCGATTCGAGTCTTCGTCCAAAACATTGTAACGATTTCTAAAAGTTCCTTAAATGTAAGTTTTATTATAGTGTGATTAAAAATGTTAAATGTTATCAATGAAAATGAAGGAAAAACTGCGAAATCGGCCGTATTTGTAAGGAGCTTCTACAATTGCAGCATCCTGAACTTAATTACCAGTCTGAATACATCCTTATGAATATGGTCAGTTAATTAAATGTAAATTTTTACCAAGCGTGAAAACCTCTCTCTCCAAATTTAAAATATCTACTAATTGGATGTTTAGTAAGAATGTACTTAAATAAAAGTATTATTATTGTTAGTATCAAATGTACGTGAGTAACAATATTGTTGTCAACATTTTTGGTCGCTTTTAAGTTTAATGAATTACACTAAGGTTTAAGAAAATAAATATTTATTGACAAGCCGGTCCTCTTTTTTTTAGACCAAACTTTCTTCTTTCACCTATTTTACATTTCAGTTAAATCATCTGGTATCTTCGGAAGCTTTATTATAAGGATTTATGTATTAAAGGTAGCCTAATTAACTTTTAAATCCCATAACAAAACTAATACTTAAGGCCGTACCCCACACCTAAGGTGCACGATAATATTACTGAGTGATTTTGAACTTCAGTATGTTGTCAGAAAGTCTACATTAGAACGCTCGCTTCTCTCACTGCCAGCACGCAAAATCAGTGAATTTTCGAGGCTTTTCTGGATTTTATGAAAAAGTATTTGATGTAGGAGTTTTTTCACCTGACATCGGAAAATAAACCATGTTTTCTTTGATAAACCTAGCAGTAATTTCATACATAAAACTCAAACCGTTTAGACTTACAACGAATTTAAAAAGCTATCCCATTAGGTAACCGACCTGACAACGGAAAGACAAAGGTCTGAAAAAACTCGTGTCCAAGTTTAACATTGATCAGATAAGTAGTTGACTCAGCATATTAAAACAAAAACCTTTGAAAGACCAAAGGCAAGCCCTTAATACACTACCGTTATGTGACGTAGATTTGAAACTAGATAGAACCTTCCGGGCAAAACATCTATCAACGGAACGAACCTCATATATTCACTAGTTTTAGTACAAATTCCAAGAAAATTCAAAAATAAGGCATTTCTATTGATTTGACAGATAATGTTTTTGGCAAGACTCGATCATTAAGGGGCATAGGGACGCCACCGCTTAGTACAAAATTTGATAACCCGTTTCTCTGTTGTTTTTCTTTATAGACTTATTGCAGTTTTTGTTTTGCACTAAAATATATATTTTTTCTACTATACATCCCGATGATATTAAAATTTGGAAGCTGCTGCGTTTATGGAAACCCTTCCAGTATTCAGAACCCCGTACTTCTGAGCTGCGGGAGGGTTTACTAGCATTAATTCACAGAAAGTTGCCTTAAACCTTTCCACTATTCAGAGTTGCGAACGATCTAGATAATAATAATAATAATAATTCATTTATTCATTGAAAAAAAGCATAGCCTATTATACAAAAATCTTACTTCTATGGACCAACACAATATAGGTACCCAATATACACAAAGCAAACAATAATCCAAACACATGAAAAGAAGTAAAAGATTAAGCTTATATGTAGCTTAAAATATATGAGCCCTGGACCCTACGTTAGTATAAACTGTTATGTAGGTTCCAGTCGCCCCCGTGTTAGTGATACTACGAGATTGTTTTTAATTACAATATTGAATACAATTTTTGTTAATCAGAGATAGAAGATTTAATTTTATTAGCACTTAAGAAGCAATCCTTAGTAAAAGTTCAGTGTTCTCATAATTCTGATGATTTAGAAAACTAAAACATTCCTTTTTGAGTTTGTGAGAAGTCATTCTATGTAATTCTAATGTTTTATTCACAAGATTGTAGATATAAGGGCCAAGAAAATGGAAAGATTGTTGAGCAGACTTAGTTTTGCAGGGTGGAACATTAAATATTATATCATCACGTCGTTTTGAATGCAGTTTGTACGTACTGTAATCTTTGCTATGATGCTGCGTGAGTAATAATTTGTGAATAAACAATTGTCTGATTGTAAGTAACTTATATTCGCGATAAAGTTTATTAGTGGGGTGTCAAAATTGCTTGAAAAACATAACCTTCAAGAGACCCCTTTGAGCTTTTTCTAGATTCAGCAGATGTGTCTTCTTGCACTGCCCCAAGCAAGAATACAGTAGGTCAAAATCGACTGACATAGACAAATATAAACAGTTCGAACTAATCGTTCATCCGCTACATGTCTGAGTTGTTTGAATATGAACATAAATTTACGAAGCCTATTCTTTTTTTTTTTTTTTTTATTGTTTATTTTACAAAGACAAATATATATACATTTTGATTAAAATAAAAGCCATCCGACTAAAACCACATGGTTTATACGCGGTATGGCGAGATCGTTAACTTATGCTAACTAGACATAGACTTATATACAAGTTTAACAACCCGCAGCCACAGGCTGCTGATGTTCGAGAAAATAAAGCTTTATGGCACTCCTTCGCTTTTTGTTGCTGCTACAATTTTTTATGCTATTTAGAGTATTAATAGATAATTCGTTTAGAAATAAAGGAAGCATGTATTCCCAAGTTGGCGTTCCATATAAATTATTATAGGTAGGTAGTTCATAAGTGGGTAGGTAAATTAGGTTTCTTAAGCTTTTTGGCCTTATTTTCTTAATTAGTTTAACCTCGTTACCGTATTCTTCACAGATAATAGCCATTTTTATTTTACTGTATATATTTATGATTTTACAATAGTCAAATAAGCCTTTTTCGTCATCATTATATTTGTTTTTAATGTGGTTTGGCACAATGACTTTTAATATTCTTAATTGCAGTCTATAGATACTATCTACATAGCTTTTATAAGTGCGACCGTAACTACTAATACTGTAGCTCATTATTGAGTCAGCAAGTGATAGATACATCAGTCTTAATATGTTATAAGGTAATTTGAATTTAATTATACAAAATTTTGATAATATGCCTCGGAGCTTGTTACATAGATATTCAATATGTGGACCCCAGTTTAAATGGTTATCTATAATGAGACCTAGGTACTTATGCTGTTTGACAAGTTCTAAATGCTCACAGTTACATGCATAGTGGTTTTTATGCAAACATTGATGTTCATGGGCAACGATGTTTGGAATGATTAAGGTTTGTAAGTATGGGGAGTGAATGTGTAAAATTTTCGTTTTTTGTGAATTAATGACAAGTCCGACATCGTGAGCCCATTTACATAGAAGACCAAAGTTACGTTGCATTATTTTTTGAGCTTCTTCAACATTCCGATGAGACACTAACAAACATGTGTCATCTGCAAACTGGTAAACAGACCCTTCGGAAAATATGTTACACATGTCATTTACATACAACAGGTATTCGGTAGGGCCAAAAATTGAACCTTGAGCGGTGCTTTCTTCAGTTGGAAACCGGTTGCTATGCACTCCACCTATATTGACTGATGTAAATCTGTTTGTGTGATAGTTTTTCAGTAAATTTTGGAAGGGGCCCTGTATACCATTTTGTGTCAACTTGGAATAAAGTGTGTCATAATTAAGGGTATCAAAAGCTTTACTAAAATCAATAAATACAGCTAGCACATGCTGTCGGTCATTCATGTATTTGCTGACCTCATTGGTAAATTGAGACAGCAGTTGAGATGTATTTCGCTGTTTTTGGAAACCGAATTGCTTTTTATTAATAACATTATTTTTTACAAGAAATTTATTTATTTCATTTCCGAGACACCTCTCAATTATTTTGTCGATACAAGATAAAATAGTAATTGGCCTATAGTTGTTTATGTCGGTATGACTTCCTTTTTTATAAACAAGTCTTATGGTACCTACTTTAAGTTTATCGGGATACAATGAAGTTTTAATGCAAGTGTTAATTAGATGGGTAATAACGGGGGTAATGGATGAATTTATAAATTTTACGTCCTTAGCTCGGATTTTATCACTTCCTGGACTTTTTTTATCGTTCATATGTTTAATTATTGTGTAGATGACATCATTGTTAGCCCGTTGTAGTCTTATTGACAGGTTTGGGCTCGTAATATAAGTTTGTTTGCTTAGAAGTGGCACATCACAATATGAGCAAATTTTTTTGACGTTGTTTCTAAACTCACAAGCAAAGTCATTAGTCAAAGTAGAAATATCAGTTTTAAAGGATTTAAATATTATTTCATCGATGGATTTAATTATTTTACCACTTATTTCGTTTATAATTCCCCACACTTTTTTTGGATTGTGAAAATTTTTACAGACTTCTTTTCTATAAAAGTTATTTTTTACATTATTTATATGTTTATTAGTCTTGTTTCTATATATGTTGTACAATAATCTATTTTGGAGGTTACTTTCATCTTTTTTCCAGATCAAAAACAGTTCATCTCTTTTATCACACATTGATGCTATTTTTTTACTTATCCATTTACATGATTGTCGTTTGCCTTGCTTTATTTTAACAGTTATCTTACATTTTTCGTATATACAATTAAATTTGTCAACAATAAAATCCAATATTTTATTTGGATTATTAAAAGATAAAGCCTCAGTCCAGTCAATACTAGATAGTTCCGACTGCAACTTAATATTATCTACTTTAGTTACAGTTTTATAGGAATCACTTTTGTTTGTTACCGAGCTATCGCTTATCTCGAAACCGGTTATAAAATGGTCGGCCAGTGCATTGTGTATCACAGCTGTTCGAACGGTTTGATGATCGACACTACGGATAAATATATGGTCTATACACGACTTGGTTATAAGGTTACCCCTTTTCTCTATACGAGTGAACTGACTAATTCCACATTCAAACCCAACTCCGTACAAGGAATTTAGGTACTGTGTTACTGTCGAATCAGGGTTCGTTAGATCCAAGTTCATATCGCCTAAAAGTACATAGCTCTGTTTTAACGGACATTTAGATATCATACGAGACAGTTCTGTAATGAAACGTTGTTTGTGTAATTTTGGTGGTCTATAAACGGCGCATAAACCTATAGTATAATTATAGTTTGTTTTTACTCGGCCCAATATGCACTCATAGTTTAAAGTACCTGTTTTAATTCTCGTAAAATTGACACTATTGTGAATGTATACTATAATACCACCTCCTTTCCTACTATTTCGCAGCTCGGTATGCATTTCGTAGTCTTGTAGCTCAAATAGTGTTTTGCATGTGTCCGTGATATTTGCTTCCGTAATGACAATAACATGAATGGTGCGTGCACTGCTCGTCACAATATATTCCAGCTGTGAGAAATTTTTGATCATAGATCTGATATTAACGTGTAGTGTTATCAGCGAATTTCGTTGCGGTGAATCATTAATAAATTTGTTCCATGTTTTATAGTTGGATTCTTGAATTGATTGCGTTATAGTTATAGTGGAGCCCTCTTTTATTTGAGATAGTTTGGCAATAAATATATGGCATTATGGAATTATTTAGTTAGGTCAATTTTGAGTCTTTCGATATCTTTTGTTGATCTGATAACATGCAATTTCTCATTTTCACGTTTACGTGTCATTATCAAGCCGTTTTTACACCAAACAAACTTACATATTTCGGTTTCCTTAAGCTCCTTCTTGGCTTTCCACAGAATGAAGGCAGAACTTGGAGTGAGAGATTCACGTAGGTAGATACGTGTGTCTTGTTCGCGTCCAATATCCCTGTTATTTAGATGTATATTTTTGGCGGCTTCCAGCCAGTGGTCACGGCAGCCATCTCGCATGACAACCGGCTGCGGGAGCCACGTCCACATTTGTATTGGAGCGATTTTTCTTCTTTCTGTATACCTTCATGACGTCATTTGGTTTTTGCTGTAATTTCGTGCATACTTTATTCGTGATATCCAAAATATTCTCATTGTCCTCTTCTTTAATGCCGCACATTTCAATCATATTTGACATTTGTTGCTGCTCCATTGAGTTAATTTTCTGCTCTAAGATATCGTTCTTAAGAGTGAGGTTTTGGCATGTGTTGTTAAGATGTTTGCATTGACTTTCGACGTTCTTAAGATTGGTTCCGTACGCTTCAATTTGTTTTTCATAGTCGTCGATTTTGTCCGAAAAATATTTGAGCGATTCCTGCAGTTCAGTACGCATAATTTCCCGTACTTCCTTACGGATGTCACTCAATATCTTCTGTGTTAATTTGGCGCTGACATTATTGGATATCGATTCACTGTCGGTATTTTCTTCTTCATCCGCGTCAGGTAGAATGCAGGAAAGACGTTTTGGCTTTGCGCCACCTACACAACTTCGGCACTTCCAATCAACAGAATCGGTCGATACCAGTGCATTAAGCTGCTCCGTGGTAATCGATGCACATTCAGCATGTATCCATTTATTGCACTTGTTACACTGTATACCAGGGCTTCTTTTATTTATTAGTTTTGAGCACTTAAAGCACTTAACCATTTTTAAAGGATTTGATCGCGCGTTAATTAGTGCGTTACGTCAAGCTAGTTCCACACACGGTAAGCGACTGACACGGTATTAGACAGGTGTTCAGTGTGTGCTCGCCACGTAAGATGCTTATCTAGGAGCACACCGAGGTACTTAATCGTGGAGGTTTGTTGTAGATATGGACAGATACAAGTGCTTCCGAAAAGCGTTTTACAAGAGTGAATTCGAATCTGAACGTCACCTGACTTTGGCTGAGTACGACTCGTGAGAGTAAAGGCTATGTATTTGGTTTTGTCTACATTGAGTGTAAGTAGGTTACTTGTTAACCATTTCGAAACCATTTTAAGGCCTGAATTTGTAATTTTATTTAGAGACTTCCAGTCTCTTCCATAAAAAAATTATCGCAGTATCATCTGCGAAAGAAAATATATCTGCTTGGGCTATTTTCATACTGCACAGGTCATTAATGTAACAAAGAAATAGGGTTGGGCCGATTATACTGCCCTGTGGAATACCGCAAGTTGTATAGATGCTCGAGCTAATCTTTTCAGAATCTAATTTAACCATCTGTCTGCGGGCCCTTAGATAATCTTCAAACCAGCAGTACGGTAACCCTCGTATACCCAGGCACTCCAGCTTGGCCAGCAGGATCGGAACAGAGACAGTGTCAAATGCCTTAGCAAGGTCCAGGAAGACACCGAGACACTTTTGCTGTTTATCTAAGTGGCTCGTGACTGTTTTTGTAAGTTGTATCACGGCGTCCTCCGTAGATTTCCCCCCTCTAAAACCAAATTGAAAGTTTGATAGTAGGTGATTTGTTTCAAGGTAGGACATCAGCCTTTTGTTCATAATTTTCTCTAATATTTTTGATAGTGTTGGTAGGAGAGAAATTGGCCTGTAATTATTGACACTGTCCCTATCCCCACCCTTAAATACTGGACAAACTATAGCCACCTTAAGCACGTCAAGAAAGCATCCAGTTTCAAAGCTTTTGTTGCAGATATATGTAATAGGATCAAGTAGAGCTTGTTTGCTTTGTTTTATAAGTTTGGTAGGGACTGCATCCCATCCGGGAGAGGAATCGGTTTTGAGAGAGTTGATGGTCATGAGGACTTCCGTGTGATCAGTTGACAGAAGAGCAAATGAGTGTAAGTTTTGAGGGAGGGAGGTCTTTACATTCCTGGCAAGGTCAGATTTGCTATGAGGGATACTATTTAGGATTTTACTTGCCAATTTAGGTCCAATTTCAGAGAAATAACTATTAACAAGATTAGCTGAATCAGTATTATTTTTAGCAAGATTTTCTAAATGAGAACAATTTTGATTTTTTGGTTTCAAATTATATATTTCTTTTAACGTCTTCCATGTTCGCTTAATATCATTTTTATTTGTTTCAATAAGTGATTTTTAGTAAGAACGTTTAAGTTTTTTCAGAAGATTGTTACAAAAGTTCCTATACCGGCGGTATATTATAAGCAAAGTATTATTTTCAGGAGACTTTGAAACTTTTTGGTGTAATTTATTTCTGTGCTTGTTGCACCTTAGAAGACCGACCGTCATCCAGGACTTAAGAATATTTTTCGCTCGAGGGACTATGTACGTGTAAGTATGTTTTTTTACAGTAGAATTTAGGATTTCCAGGAATAAATTTGTTGCCTCATTTAGATTATCTAATGATTTAATTTGGCTCCAGTCTACACTAAGAAGTTCCTCTTTGAGGCCCTCATAATCTATTTTAGAATATATATTTTTCTTTTGGTAGTTTCTTTGCGGGTTTATCTGTATTGACGTCATAACTAGAGAATGATCCGTGACGCTTGACTCGAACACTATCGTAGTACTAGGTGAAGTTGTAGACAAAAAGCAGTGATCTAGGCAGGTTTTTAAATGGGTTGCGTATTTGTGCGCGGGAAGAAGGCCAAGCGAGGCAGTCAAGGACAAGTACTTGTGCGAGAAGCGATCAACGTTGCCATCCAATATGTCAATATTAATATCTCCCAAAAGAATCACATTTTTGAAACCAGTTAAACAAGAGAGTAAATTGTCTAATGAGTTGAGAAATGTAGTGGCATTTGTTATACCAGATGGACGTAGATGGACAGAATAGCACACTCGTTACCGATTCTCGTTACAAGGCAACTCCCTTCCAGGAAAGGAGGCTCGGAGACAGATAGATTTGCGATAGAACTCCGTCATTCTGATTATATGGTGAAGTGGATCTGTGTGAGTTATAGCCTGGCAAGGGAACAGGTGTAACGCGTTTACAATCCCATGTCATCCATTCGGGCATTGTTTCCGGTGAAGTATTCAAGACTTCATAATAAAAACGCTTCCTTTACTCAGATCCCCAGAAAGCATAAAAGTACTCAGGTGAGATCTGAGAACTCGGAGGGATTTTTGCGCTATGCTCCCCGATCTCAGATAGCAAGCAGCACGTGCCAAGAGAGAGACAGCGATATTATGCGTTGTTTGTTTTTTCAAATTCAATGACCTCCCATAAACAACAAGACACACAGTCTCTAAGAAAGATTCATCAGAAAGTGTCCGAACCTGTAACGTGCATAGTAGCAAAAATCTTCAACCAAATTAAGACGTTATGTCGTTAACATAAGATGCAATGTCAGTTGTGCGAAATCGTCATTCGATTTTGTCACCCGATAGCGGTGACAAAATGCATCGCGGACACTTTTTGAGCGAGATTGTGAGTCTTGTTGTTTATGAGAGTCAATGTTCAAATTAGTTCCGTTGCCAATTTGTCACGAAAACAATTACGTCCGCATTTTTTTTTAATATAAGAAATTATTGTGAATTTAGATGCTGTTTCGAGTGCATTGCGTTTGAGACTTCAAATACTAAAGGAAATTAGTTGATTTGCCTAATGTTAAAAATTGTAGGATTATATTGTCGGTTTATGCAATTCAAAATATTTTTTTTTCCTAATAGTATGATATTAATATCTTGGCTCGTTTATAGAGAAGTACTTACAGAGCGTATTCTGTTAAACCTAATTTCAGTCCGAGCAGCGGTAGGAATTTACATCCATAGCGCTGTTATTGCGTTTGTAAAGCCTCCCGCATTACAAAACTAAAAGCAGGGTAGAATATTCATCAAACTGCGCGTTCAATCGCTTATAGGCTCCCGCAACTCAGAGGTACTGGGGTTTTGAATACTGGCCTTCCAGTATTCGTAAACCGTAAACGCTCCGACGCCTATGATTAGAATACCCACACAACCAATTCTAGTGATTATGTTGCTGCAAAAAAAACAATCTGCTCACTACAAATAATAATTTCACGCACAGAGGGTTCCATAAACTATATAATCCGTATTTGGAACTCTAAAAACATAATGGTAAATAGCAACAATGTACATTCCAAAGCGACTTGAAGGCTACAAAAAACAAGACGCTAAAAAGGAAGCGCCTGGCAAAAAAATTGGCACCGGAAAACGGAACCCAACTTTTTATAATTTTTATTTTAGTATAGAGTATTTATGTACAATCTGTCTTTATTGGCCAAAACGAAATAACGTTAAAATAATGCATCTTTTTCGAGGTTTCTTGTATTGAGAAACCACTTGAATTTTTTTTTTTATTTTTATATTTAGTGTGATAGAGGCCAGCATAACATATATTTTGAGAACATTTCAACTTTCTATTTATTACGGTTGAAGCTGTGACGGACGGACAGACAGCGGAGGCTTAGTAATAGGGTCCCGTTTAGACCCTTCGGATACGGAACCCTAAAAAATCAAAACCTAGGGTCAGAAAATACTTTAAAAGATCAATACGTGATTAAAACCGACAGTTTGAAGCTCACTCGTATAGTTCCCAATTATACTTATCAATGCCGTTTGTCGAACGTCTAATGTTCATACGTCATACTTTTGTTTGTTTTAGTTTTACAGTTTTTCATCAATAATCGGGGTAACTTTTTATGGGACATATCGCGTGGTGATGGCACCAAAAGAACATAAAAATATCTATACAATAATCACACTAATATCATATTGTGTGAGGGTGTGTGTGTGTGTGTGTGTGTGTGTGTGTGTGTGTGTGTGTGTGTGTGTGTGTGTATATGTTTGTTACTCTTTTACGCTGAAACGGCTGGACGCATTTGGACGAAATTTAGAATGGATATAGCTTATACCCTAACTTAACACATAGGCTACTTTTTATCCCGGAAAAGCACTGGAGCCGCGGGTAAAAGCCAGTAAACTATAAAATCTTGTCTGTACATTGAATAATTTCACGAAATTTTAAATGCAATGGGTTATTGGTATAGTACTAAGGGCAAAACCACAATTTTTAGAATTTTTGTCTGTCTATCTATGTATGTTCCGTTTTAACTCGAGAACCACTCAACGGATTTAGATGCGAATTTTTCATTATCATCGTAGTGACCCTGGTCAACACATAGGCTATAGGGGCTGTTCATAAAATAACGCCCAGGCCAAAAACAGGGCAAAGATTGAATAAACGCTAACTTGAGAACCACTTAACGGATTTGGATATGTATTTTTTATTATTATCGTTGTGACCTGTAACAAACCACAAACGCTGTAAGAGATGTTCATAAAGTAACGCCCAAGCCGAAAACAGAGCAAAGATTGAATAAACGCGGGGGGGGGGGGGCAATATATAGGTTGGGGAAAAAGTTTCTTCGCATTTTATATGAAAATTCAAAACTTTTTTTAATAAAGTTTATTTATATTTAACTAAAGTATGTAGGTGCCATTTTGTTCGATAACTTTCTGCCATCTTGTAGGTAGGGACATGATCCCATTGCTATAGAAATTCTGGGGCTTCTGATAAAAAAACCGCGACAAGTGGTTTAGGCAGTCCTCTCGTGATGTTAACCTGACACTGCCTAAAGAATTCTGAAGAGACCGAAACAAGTGGAAATCTGAAGGTGCAAGGTCAGGACTATACGGCGGATGGATTAATACGTCCCAGCCAAACTCTCTTAATTTTTGCTCAGTGGCTAAAGATGTGTGAGGTCTAGGGTTATCATGATGAAAAACCACACCCCTTCTGTTGACTAATTCCGGCCGCTTTCTCTCAACTTCTTGCTTTAATCTCATCAGTTGTTCGCAGTAGAGTTCAGAATCGATGGTCCTGCCTGGCGGTAATAGCTCATAATGAATAATGCCCTTCCAATCCCACCATACACACAGCATTACCTTGTTGCGAGATAACCCGGGTTTCGCCAGAGTCTGTGAAGCCTGACCAGCCTTTGACCACGACTTTTTTTGCACGTTCTTGTCGTACGTGATTCACTTTTCATCATCAGTTATCAGGTTTTTCAAAAATGGTTCGGTTTCATTACGTAGTAATAAAGAATCACAAATGAGTACACGGTTCATTAAGTTTCTTTCAGTGAGCTCATGAGGCACCCAAATATCGAGCTTTTTTGTGTACCCAGCTTTTTTCAAATGCGCCAAAACTGTTTTGTGGTCAATCCTCAGTTCTTCAGCTACATCGAACTACTGTTATGCCGATCTTGCTCCACTTTTTCAAAAATGGCATCCATTTAATCCGTAACAGAGCGCCCAGAGCGAGGTGCATCTTTGACATCAAAATTTCCGGATTGAAAACGCTTAAACCAAATTTATGCTACTCTCACAGACACTGCACTAGGTCCATAAACATCACAAATTTTTTTCGCGGCTTGCATTGCATTTTTACCTTTTTTGTAGTAAAATTTTAAAATGTATCGAATTTCTTCATTAGATTCACTCATCTTAACAGTAAGAAAAACAAATGAAAATCACACATTTTACCTAATTTGAATGTGGAATTATCTTTTTTAAAATTTAAACTTTTTAATTATACCAAAACCAGCCAGATACAAATGGTATAGCCAAAGAGATTTTATTATGAGTACATACATACTATTTGCGAAAAGAGTTTTTCCCCAACCTATTATTATATATAACCTATAAGGCGTGTTAATAAAATAACCGCAAAGCTGAAAATAATTGAAAGACACTATCACGCGAGCGAAGCCGCAGGCAAAGGCTAGTACAGAATATAACAAACACAACAAACTATTCTAATTCGTTGAACAAATAGTACTTCATTGATAGGCAATATTTTAGGAACTAAAATGCCGAGTATATTTTATGTTACGTGATTAAATCAGGTAAAACCTCTAACATTCATCATAGTACAGACAAGACAGACACAGATTGTCTATGACTTAATAGTAATTAATGGGGGGGGGGGGTCTCATCTTGGCTCAAGTATATACAGTTCCAAGGACTAATTTTATCATAACAATGAAACTAGTTTAAGTAAGTTCTTTAAAATATTTCACGACATATTTTAGGCTTTAGCTATTAATAATCTCTATATTCGCCTGAACTCCCATACTAGCGCAGTTAGCTGATCATATCCCTAATATAGGTGGTAGAGCTGATGCCGGGCTCGACTGTGGAGGTACCACCATCTTACTCGCAAACCGAGCGAAGTTATTCGGGGGAGAGTAAGAGAACAGCTCTCAGGCAAAACCAGGCGGCCCACCATTGCCTGGGACCGATGGATGGCGGTATATCCATCCCCAATTGCCGGGCCTTATATAAAACAGACTGATGCCGGGCAGCGGCGTCACTGGTGCAAGGGTTTCGGCACCGCACTCACCAATCCGCCTGCCCAGCGTGTGTGAGTATGGGCATTTCTTCCAGGAGGACCGCCAAGAGTGGCGAAATCCTGGAAAGGCCTATGTCCAGCAGTGGACGAAACAGGCTGATTAATGGATGGATGGATGGATCCCTAATTATAGGTACTTGCTTATTATTTTTTCTTCTTCAACATATCCCATACAATATCCATGACGTAAAACTAAAACACTTATCAAAATCAAATACATACAAAAGTTACAAGCGTATAAAAGTCCTGGATTTACACATATTTTGATGAATGTTTATGTACCGTGATGTCCTAGAACCGATACAACAAATAAAATAATTTTAGTTTCACAGCATAGTATATTTTATACTATTCAATAATATTTTTAGTTCATTTCGATTTTTGAGATATTTCTCCTGTAATCATAGGAACCACCAAAACCATTCTCGAGTTTTTTCAAAACATGAATGTTGTCTCGCGTTAGCTTGCCTCTCACACCGTGTTCGGTTAGTTCCGTACGAGCTCGGGAAATGAACTTTCGGGTCAACCAATAACAGTCAGTCAGTGCTCTATAATCCGAAGTTGAATGTATAATGAAATAGCAAGCATAGCGACCCCGTGCGCGACTGACTTCAAGCCGCCGACTACAGGCCTCTTAAATATCCGTAAACTGCAACCCCATGTAAGGTTGATTTTATTGTTAAACAAAAATATTAAATTGTGTTCACAATTGTGAAGCGAAGTAGAGGGCCTGTAGTTAATAACACAAAGTAAAGGGACTATGTAAATTTTATTTTTGTCACTCTCACTGCAAACGAATAAACGCGCAGTGCGAGAGGGGCGGATTAAGCGCAAAAGAAAAAAGTAAAAGTAGGAACTGGATAGCTCAGTTGGTAGAGCAACCACCCGGTAAGCGAGAGGTCCCGGGTTCGAATCCCAGTTCAAAGCTCCTCACGTCCAGATTTACTTTTCTGATTTTCTATACTACAATGATATAAATTAAATTAGAAAAAAGCATGTTTTTTAATAAAAAAAAATAAAATAAAACAGCAAGCAAAATTTCCAAAACCAAATTAAGTATCTATAAATTGTTGAAACACATCTAATCAAATATGTTTGAGTTCTGTACATGATCCCTATTCGTCAAACGAAGAGAAAAAGTGCGTTTGACGACCTCATTTCGATAATAGGCATGATGACAAAAAAAAAAATTATTCCGTCAATTAGATTATCAGAAAATACTGGATATGTATTTTTTCTTTTTTCAATTCCGCAAATGAAGTTCCGCGTGACGTCACATCTAGGTACAATATTACTTAGAGGTGACGTCATTTTCCCCCACTCCCAAACTTTGACGAGCTTTATCTCTGTAATTTTTTGTTTGATTGACAAAAGAAAAAATACGTGTCCAATATTTTTTGATAACCTAAATGACGGACTAAATTGAATAATATTTTGTTTACCCTGCCTACAAGCCTATTATTTCTATCGAGGAAAATTTATCCAAACGTGTTTTCCAAAAACAAAACCCTAGATTATACAGGGTGTAAATGCAAAGTCAAGAATCTCTTTGGGGTATGAAAGTATACCTTGAATTTTCACCAAAAATTCCATCATTTTAAAAATTCTAAGCTATGTCTACGCAACTCACCGGCCTCCCCACACACCTAATTGCACCCCGCAACCCTCATCCGAGTGGCCAGCGACCAGTGAGGGTGTCCACGCGATTAGTGTATTTTGAGTAAAGAAAATCGTCTTATTATGAGGTACTGGTACTTTATTTAGAGATCCTAGTATTTAAAATAATATTTTTACCGATCATACTAACACAACCTTAAAGGATTCTTGCCTTTGTTTTTACACCCGATTTTCCGTATACCTACTTCGTGAAATACACAGAAACAAAGCATCCAAATATTTCTTACGTAGCCTCTTAATTTCTAGTAAGAAAGTTGAGAAATCCCTTAGGTTCAAGCCACACAGAAGCGGCGCGGCGCGCATCGAGCGGGGCCCATTCAAATTTCGTACAAAACGCATGGAAATAAAGTCGCGCGCCGCGACGCTTCTGTGTGGCTTGAACCTTATACTCCAATCTCCTATATAGATGGATGAAAATAGTACCTATGACTAAAAGGTCGTATGCCGACCAAATTGGTGACAAACTATGGAAAGGCCAAATCAAAAGCACCCAGAATGCGCGTAGAAAAGCTATTGGACAAGTACCATCTATGTTTGAATTTTCTCCAACCAATATTACTTAACCTTACACTGCGTAGACCGGTACCTTTTCACTTCCTTTTAGTCTTTGTGCGTCAGAGTGTGACTAGTTTCATACAATTGGTTTACCCGCCATCGTACCCTAGAGGTTGGCGGCTTTTCGACTTTAGATAAATTATTCATCAAATACGCACGCACTTGTCTCGAAATATAGATGGGGACTAAATATACATCATTGAATTGAAATAGATAGATAAGTATATAAGGTGACTTTAATTTATACAGCCAAACGCATACTGGAGGCTTGGTAAGTGATCGATAACAGGTATCGATAACACTTTTTGCTACTTTTGCAAAATGAAATCTTGACGTCTCATAGTAATTGCCTCGGAGCTGGGCTTGCATTTGTAAGGAACACGAAAAGAATAAAAGAGTGCATTTAACTACTACCAAATATACATTCCCAAAACTGTCGAATTACGGAACCCTAGGTATGCGAGTCTGACTCGCACTTGATCGGTTTTTTTTTGATGCAGCGTATTTTCCTCTATCACGTTTTGGGCTCTGTTATCGTTTTGAAAAAGGCCTCATTTACAACATGTTTTTTTATGGTTTGTGAGTTCTACTGTTATAAAATCTATTATTTTATTACTTTCGTTACGAGTATGTCGTCAAGTAACGTCGTATCACATTGGGACATAACAATCGTCGGTGTAAAGGGGGTGCTACATGTGTTGAGTTGACTATTCTAGTGACAGTCCACACGCGCAATCACCGCTGACACCCTCTTAGGAATTTTATGTCGCGATGATAGGTTTATAAGTTTAAATAAAATCGGCTAGGTGGGTAAAAAACTAAATCTATATCTATATTAATAATAAAGTAGTAACCAAGTCGCGTCTGTACAAGGAATATTTTTTCAAAATTTAAATGAAATAAATTAAATTTAAGTATACGAGTATCATTGCGGTATAGAATTAGATTATTATAGATCTTTTATGCCGCAATGATATAATTTGTTATCTCCTTGCCATGGATAAATCGCCAAATGTTTAAAATAAAGAAATTTATTTCTAAAATAGGTTATTTGTATTGTACTGAAGCCAAAAGTACAATTTCTAGAATTTTTGTCTATCTGTTGTATAGTTTTAACTATAGTTTATTCCGTTTTAACTCCAGAACCACGCAACAGATTTGGATGCGGTTTTCTTTATTATCATCGTAGTGACCCTGGTCAACAAATAGGCTATGAGGGGTTTTGATAAAACAATGCCAAAGCTTCAAACGAGTCAGATTGAATAAACGCGGGCGTAAACGTAAAGGCTAGATTAAATAAAACTAATAAACTAAAATATGCAGGAATCGTGTCTAATATTAGTTGAATACCCGTGCATGCAAGGAGTAAGGATTTGAATTCCAAGTTTATATCAAATTCTTGGGCCAATATCGCTCTGCTTCGTATGTGAGTGATTTCATTATTCAATTCTTACGTGCCGTTTTAGAACATAAGGAAACCACTGAAAAAATAAGTAAATTCACATTATTTTATAGCAGTACGGAAAAGCAGGAATAAATGTGGATATGAGACACTCCGTACCGGGAATCGAACTTTTGCTTATCGCGTCATATAATTTTACTTTCTAAGTTATTCTAGACCTCGCAATACAGCGTTGCAAAAACCTTTACAAATAACAAAAACTTTTTTGCTAGATGTTATTTATATCGACGTATTATATATACATATACTGACGCTTGTCTTTCAGAGGGATAGGCAGAGACTACGGATTTCCATCTGCTACGAAAAATGCTAATATTGTATTTTGTGCTACTGTTATAAAATTAGAGCCATTGGGACCCAAGTAATTGTTTCTGGAAAGCTCAGGTTCTGAAAAGGCTGCACGAATGTCCCAATGGCGAATTATTTGTTTTCTGTTGTAAAACCAAAATGAATACAAATATACGGTGACTTTAATTTATACAGCCAAATTCTCACTGAAGACTCAGTAAGTGCTCCGTAACAAGGTTCAATGACAATATTTGTGAAATTCATAAATTATTCTTTTCGTGTTCCATACAAACGCAAGCCCAGCCACGAGTATTTACTATGGGACCACGGACCTGTATGGGACGTCAAGATTTTATTTTGCGAAATTAGCAAAAAGTGTTACCAATCTGTGTTAATAATCAATCACTTATCAACCGTCCAGTATGAGTTTGGCTGTATAAATAAAAATCATCTTATATAGACATGTGGCAGTTGATCATACTTAACAACTTTCTCAAGAAACATACCCGCGCAAATCTTTAGGAAAGAAGATATTCAACTTTAACTTAGATAGATAGAAACGTTTAATCATATAAAGTACACAGCACACACAATCAAATAGTTACAATAAAAACAATAGATAAAATTTAATAAAAGCAAACATTAATCATAATAAACAAAATAACAAAATGAAGAAAATCAATAGAGAAAATTCAAATAAAAACAAACAAATCATAAAACACATTTTTACATACAGGCTGTAATCGTTAAGTGTGACCAGGCGATTATTCCGTAACTATTACAGTAAAATGACATCAATAACTTTTTAAAATTTTGACTCTAAACACTCCCATACATTTAATTTAGTATGAGAGTAACAAGGACGTCACTTCGAGCATCTGCTTTGAATACAAAATTTTGCACTTATTAAGAAATAAATATTATTCAAGATAGTTTCATTACTTTGTTTGGTTAATAAACAGTTTCCTTTAATATCAGTACGAAGCTAAAATTACCTTTTAAAATAAGGAAACTAATTTCAACTAATCCCATATTAAATGTATGGGAGTGTTTAATGTCAATAGTTTGATTTTGAATGGTTATAGTTTGATTTTCAAAAAATTATTGATGTCATTTTACTGATTAGGTAACGTACTTTCGATAACAGTTTAAAATTTTTCAATACCTGTAACAGTTACGGAATAATCGCCTGGTCACACTTAATGATTACAGCCTGTATGTAAAAATGTGTTTTATGATTTGTTTGTTTTTATTTGAAATTTACACCCGGTATATCGCACGTACGAGTACTGTTCAAATGACATTTGGCCTGGCTCAGCAAAATGTTCCAGGTAAAACCTACAACGCTGGTATTCTGCCAGCACCATAGTACCCAAGACGGTACATATTCTACCATAGTACCCAAGACGGTACATATTCTACGTACAAGGATCGGTGTCAATAGAAAATTAATGGATATTAGGTATATTAGAAATGTATGATTATTTATACCAGATTAATTATAATAGGTACTATTTATTTATGAATTTAACATGTATTTAACATGTATTGTTAAATATAAATTTTACTTGTTATTATTTTTGAAATAAAAAACGAGCAGGATGTCACCGCAAGCAAGACCACAAAAAAAAGAAGAAACAGAGAATGATGTATGATCCGGAAGTACCTCAAAATAATACAAATGTTTAAAGCAACTTCAGTGCTGGGAAATTTGAAGACAAAGAAGATATGATTATACTTAACTTTAAAAGTTTATTTGGAAGTGAGCTCTTTAATTGGAGGAGGAATTTGTTCCTGCACTGAGTCGCACGATATCTAAAACTACCGCTATCTGGAAAAGCTGAAGTTTTATGGGATGGCCGGAAAGAAGACACTTATTTCAGATGTTTCGCAGGAGGAAGGTCTATAGACCTGTTGTTGTCGAATTTCATTTCAGAAATAGAAAAGATTTTACTACTACTACCCTATTTTAGAATGCTGCACGTAAGCTGTCTCAAGGAAGACGCTTGGCTCACAACACATCCATATATCGGCGCGTTAAGATTAACACATATTTGTTTAAAATTTAAATATTATTTCCCAAGCCGATGATTTGCGCGGGATTATCCGTTTGGAATATTTGTTCAGAGTTAGGTACCAGCACAGATAGAGCGCGAGTTCATGTCCATCGAGGCCAGAGGCGACGCGCGGGGGCAGCTCGCCCCGCCTTCACCCACCTCGCCGCATTAGTTTGCAGTCGAGTGTTGTCCTCGATGGTTGTGACGCGCGCTTATCGATACCGAAAATTAGTCGCTAAAATACGATCGACAAAGATATGCAGTCGGTATCTGATGATAAACTATTAAGGACCATACTTTCTACAATAAAAGCTAGGTTTCATTTCGATTATGGTTGAATTTTCGACTAGAGACCAATATTTCAACTAATAACCTTGAAGTGCCTCTAGTTCCAAAGATCGCAAAGATATTGAAATGGTACGTAAGGATTAATTATGGAGGATAATGCCCTCTATAATTATTTCCAGGTTTCATTTTAACCGAGCTGCGATTATGGAAAAAATCGCCAAAAAATAATTTTGCTCCATACAAAAAAAATACAATATTTTTTTAGCGCGTTAGAGCGATAACATGAAAATATATGTATCTGTAAAAGATTTTCAGAATCACAAGGCCTGTCACGTTAAAAAAATCATGCCGATTTACTAACCTTGGACCCTAAGTCCCACATTTTTCAGAATGGAACCAGTGTGCGGCGAAGATATTGATTCCGATTCTGCTCTGTCGATTGTCTTTGCATCTGATAGTGATTAAATTGCATTTTACAGAATATTTTTCTCTATTATCAATAACGAGCCAGTACTTATCAGTTATCATACCACATTTATTCTATTTCATAATTACCTAGAGTTATAAAAAACTAAATCGACAGCGGTTGACAAAATCGGTAGTAATTATCGACATTACCATAATTGATTAGGTCACAGCACTACCGCATTCCTCAGGATGGACATGAACTCGCGCGCTATCTGTAGGATATGTAGTTTCCGTACATAAATGATAACGGTCTAGTTATAACCAGTATATGTGTGCTCCTTGCGATATTTCAACGTAATAAACAATAGAATAGTAGATTGTTATTCAAGAGAAGGGAGGTAAGCGATCAATTGCACCCGTGTGTAACACTCTACTTTTTATCACTAATGCGAGGAAACTTGCAAAATTATAACATGATGATTAACTGCACCTGTACTTCCATCCATCCATCAGCCTGTTTCGTCCACTGCTGGACATAGGCCTTTCCAGGATTTCGCCACTCTTGGCGGTCCCCCTGGAAGAAATGCCCATACTCACACACGCTGGGCAGGCGGGTTGGTGAGCGCGGTGCCGAAACCCTTGCACTAGTGACGCCGCTGCCCGTCACTAGTCTGTTTTATAAAAGGGCCGGCAATTGGGGATGGATATACCGCCATCCGTCGGGCCCAGGCAATGGTGGGCCGCCTGGTTTTGCCTGAGAGCTGTTCTCTTACTCTCCCCCGAATAACTTCGGGAGGATTTGCGAGTAAGGTGGTGGTACCTCCACAGTCGAGCCCGGCATCAGCTCTACCACCTAAAAACCTGTACTTGTTCCACAGTAATTATATTTATCCAACCGTTTTCGGTTTTACACCATAATCAAGGGTCTATCTATAATAAAATAACTAATAAGTAATAATAACACATTTTGCAGGATATAAAAATTTATTCGACGTGGAATCAATGAAATATGTCGTTAATCAATTATGAAATTATGTTTGCAACAACGTTTTCAAGGAGATAGGTAATTTTACTGCCGCCATTTTATTTTCATGTGACTTTTTTTTATGCAATCGCGTCTTATACTGGCCAGTGTGACTATTTTAAAAATAAAACTAATTTAGTTGCCGTGTTAAATCGTCTTTTGAAGATTTTATTTAGCATATTTACATACATACGCAAGTCACATTTTCCATAATAATATATAAATAAAACACAGAATAACAAAATAAAAAGGAAATAGGCAGAAAAGATATTTTCCATTGTCATTTAGCGAGACGAGTGATTGACTACATAGTTAGTGACAGTAAGGAACACCCGTTTGATTTTCAAATTAACTTACCCCCCTAGGTTGGTAAATCGAATTTACCTCCCGCATTTCGAGTTAAATACGACTTACTTTCTGAGCATTAGTGATAAAAAATTATTTATCATATTTTGTTAGAGAAAAATGTAGGTCGCAGGGAGAAATGTACGTGGTTTGAAAAAAATACTATATACAGATTTTCCACATTTTATTTTTCTCTACCTTCAATTAATGCGGTATAACACGTAGGTAAATTTTGCCAAAAATACATCGAAATATATTCATTCATTACACCCACAGAAACTTTTATTTCGACTTTACTTTCAGATGTCTTAGTTTAATCCACAAAAAACACGGAGTAAAAATTGGGATATTTAAACATAATTTATTATAGCACCAAGCGTCATGGATCCACATATAATTGTTTAAAAAATAATACAAGACTCACAGAGACAGGGCTTATTATCACGATAATTATAGGTTGATATTTATTACATAAACATGTAGTCACGAGGAGGTCTCCGAGGTGTTCCGGACTGTGAATTGTGAAATGCAAGTCACAGTCCAGTAAATACCGGGTGTAAAAGCAAAAGCAAGAATCCTTTAAGGGTGTGTTAGTATGATCGGTAAAGATATTATTTTAAATACTGGGATCTCTGAATAAAGCACCAGTACCTCTTAATAAGACGATTTTCTTTACTCAAAATACACTAATCGCGTGGACACCCTCACTGGTCGCTGGCCAGTCGGATGAAGGGTGCGGGTTGCGGGGTGCAATTAGGTGTGTGGGGAGGCCGGTGAGCTGCGTAGCCATAGCTTAGAAAAATGATGGAATTTTTTGTGAAAATTCAAGGTACATTTTTTTTTCGTAATGACATCAGAATCGTGTATACTTTCATACCCTAAAGGGATTCTTGACTTTGCATTTTTACAGCCTGTATAATAATTATAAAATAACCAATAATAATAATGCACATCCTAATAATTTTGGCAAACTAAGACGCGAATTCCAAGGGCATACATTATTACATTATTTGGTCGTACGTTACATTTTGCAACACCCAGTTTCACAACTTCTCGTCGTTATTTGAATTTTCAGAACAAACTAATAATAAATCCATATTTATTGACTAAATTCTGAACACGATTTTCCTATCTACGAGTATTTATTTATTTATTTTATTTATTTAATATTTGGGAGTCTTACAGCTTAATAACTTACAATATAATACATAAATTGATAAACCTATGCCATTGACAAGTCTCCGCATATGGATAGACAAGAATGTATAAGGTGTTTATTTAAACACCCAAATTCATTCTGAAGACTCCGTAAGTAGTCGGTATCAAGGTACGATGACCCATTTCGGGAAATTCAACAATTATTCATTTCCTCTTCTCTACAAACGCACACCCAGCTCAGAGTCAATACTGTGGAAAGTCAAAATTGTCTTTTTCAAATTACACAAGAAAAAATATTGGTCCGTGATACTGATCACTTACCAAGACTCCAGTATAAATTTGGTTGCATAAATAAATGTCTGTTTGCGAAATACGATAAATGTTTTTTGTGTCTCCATACTTGTTCAAGAGCAACATCGACTCAATTAGTATAGGAGGTCTAAAATTTATTTTGCGTTATTCATTATTATCACAGAAAAAATCATTGAACCTTAGTCCTGACCACTTACCGAGACTCCAGTATGAATTTGGATATATGAACAAAAGTCACCGCATATATTAATGTCACCTTATTCTTCATAAATCTAATATTACAAAGGTCAATGTTTGTTTGTTGGTTACTTATAATTATAACTCTGCAACAAATAGAGTGGATACATTTTATGGACTCTATAAGTATGTGTGGATCCATGAAAACACTAAACTGGCGAAGCACACGTTTGTACATACGAATTCGAAATTAACTTTTAAACATTTATATAAATTATATAATATTAAAATAAAAAACTTTAAAATATCTGCAGGCAAGAAACATGATAATAAGTGATTTAAATTAATAATGGGTACAAAGTTAAAATCTTAAAAAAGGGTACCTATTCTTATTTCAATTATATATTTTTTTAATTCTTATAGATAGAATAACAATATCATCCGGTAGCCACAAAAAGGTTACATAAATACGATTTATTACGATAATTTCAATTGTCATAGATCGACTCAGATACATATAGGAAATTCATTCTTACCTAGCTAATTAAAAAACATTTTCACATTAATTGACATACTTTTCGATTAACAATTGCTGCAAAATATTAAATGTCATATTTTTATGAGTAACGCACATAACGAAGAGATACACAACAAAAACAAACTTTCACATTAAATAGATGCTTTTGTTTGGAAAACATGTATTTTTTTTTTTGTTTGATAAACACTTGTACTTGTCCACTTATTTATATTAATTTCCCTTACCGGTTTCGCTGTTAAAGCATTATCTTTATATATTATTATTATCTTTATTCTAACCTTTGATAATGCTTTAACAGCGAAACCGGTAAGGGAAATTAATATAAATAAGTGGACAAGTACAAGTGTTTATCAAACAAAAAATGTTTCAAAAGTTCCACCAAGTGCCAACAATCACGAGCATCAACTACATGTATTTTTATTTCATTTCTATAAGTACAAATGTCTTTCAAATTAAACTCATGTTTATTTTTTAAAGTAAAATAATCAATTATAATTACGATAATATTTATCTGGGGTGAAATTGTGTAAGATAATCATGTAACGGATTAAACGTACGATTTTGATTGTTAAAAGGCTATTCGGCTTAGCAAATTAGCCCGTTTGACAATTAAAACTATACGTTTTGGGCTGTCAAGTGAATACGATATTCCACACAGGTTAATCAATATCAATGAATCATTCACGTGAATAGGCATGATGACTAAAAAAAACTCATTAGTCCGTCAGTTAGATTATCAGAAAGTATTGGACATGTACTTTTTCTTTTTTCAATTAAACAAAAAATGATGAAGATATAGCCCGCTGAAGTTCCGAGTGACGTCACATCTAGGTACAATTTTACTTAGAAGTGACGTCATTTTCCCCCACTCCCAAACTTTGAGGCGCTTTATCTCTGTCATTTTTTGTTTGATTGACAAAAGAAAAAATACGTGTCCAATATTTTTTGATGATCTAAATGACGGACTAAATAGAATAATATTTTGCTTACCCTGTCTACAAGCCTATTATACCGGGTGTAAAAGCAAAGGCAAGAATCCTCTAAGGGTGTGTTAGTATGATCGGTAAAGATATTATTTTAAGTACTGGGATCTCTAAATAAAGTACCAGTACCTCATAATAAGACGAGTTTCTTTACTCAAAATACACTAATCGCGTGGACACCCTCACTGGTCGCTGGCCACTCGGATGAGGGGTGCGGGTTGCGGGGTGCAATTAGGTGTGTGGGGAGGCCGGTGAGCTGCGTAGCCATAGCTTAGAAAAATGATGGAATTTTTGGTGAAAATTCAAGGCATATTTTTTTTCTCGTAATGACATCAGAATCTTGTATACTTTCATACCCTAAAGGGATTCTTGACTTTGCATTTACACCCTGTATAAAGCCTTTGTCTAAGACACTTATCATTTTTGTACAGTCACAAAAAGAGATAAGTGACCAGGGTCCTTATTGTCCAACATCGACATCTATCGCAATCGCCTTCAAACGCATCGTGATTGGCCAGAAATGACATCCAACATCATTTTAAGCCAATTACGACACCTTTGATGGCTATTGCGATAGATATTGAAGTTATACAATAAGATGGCTGATCGGAACTCAAGCAAAAATCGTAAAAAATCTACACAATCAACGATCATATAAAAACTTAATTGTATTTTTAACCCCTCTAATTCCGCTAGACGCAATCGCGCTTCATATCTATTGTTATAATAATAATAAATAAAGGAATATTTTTTTATCGAAAATGTTAACTAAACGGGTTAAACACATATAATAGTTGGGGATCTTTACGACGATATTTTCAAGTCACAATGATTTCAGTGAAGTGATTTCAGGAAATCTAAACCCCCCCCCCCCCCCCAAGTCAGCCCGCGTCAAACTTTAGACTGATGGCCAGTAAGGTAAGATTAAAAAGACAGATAATATCTACAGCAGTCCCTCGATATGTCATTCTCAATACATTATTTGCACCACGTCGCCTCCCACTGACAGGAGACATTGACCCTGTAATAAAAACATAATTTTATAATAAATAATAAGTTAATAATTATATTTTTATTGCCATAAATCACATGTACATAAGAGATGTTCTAAAAAAAATACAAGTTACAATGTATTTTCCTACAAACCAGACCTTGGCTTCAATTTTTTTGTATTTAATAAGAAACGCAAAGAAATATTAAATAAAATGTAGGGTCGTCATTAGGCGAATGGAAATGTAAAAATATAAATATGTAATAATTTTATTTTCCATTCGCCTGATGCGACCTCACTGAGGGGTCGAAATATAGCACATTTTATTTAATATTGCTTTACGTTTCTTAAATAAATATATATAATATAATTATCTCATTACCGCTAAAACAAAAGTTAAACAATAACTATTGGGCAAGATCGTGATTTGGAAACATTTTAACTATTTATTTGTTTTCAAACACAAGCTGTCAAAAATAAAGAAATATGTTTACAACATTCCTAAAAAAGAAACCTAAAGCCCAAAAGGTAAGAGAGAAAGTGGAAATTCACAAATGCAAAGCGGATTCTTGCTCAAAACTGTAACAGATTATGCGTAGCAAGGATTTAAGTAAATATGTACATAGCAAGCAGCCCTATACTCGCTTTTAGTCACTAAAAAGCCGTAAACTAGCGAAGATACTCGTCTGTAAGAACAACAACCAGAAATCACAAAAAATCTCGTGTAATGACATATTTTTTCTACGGAAGAACTAATTTAATTTTTCAGGTTTTGTGATTTGTGTCGATTTTAAAATACGACATGAATCCCCAAGAGGGTAACAGAGATGGTCCAAATATGGACTGTGATACAAGTCACAGTCCGCACTCGTGCGCCCACTTTTCACTGACGATTTATGGATTCAAGATTATTTATTTGTGAACCAAGGCTATAAAAGTAGGTGTAGATAACAATATTCTATTAAACTTTAAACTTTCGCGACTTCCACACATTATTAACGTTGTATTGGGGTCTTACTCGCGATAACTAACAACATACGTCGAAACGTCAAGCACTTATCTATTAAGGTATATTGTTAGTTATCGCGAGTAAGACCCCAATACAAAGTTAATAACAATATTATATAATATATCACCTCTCAGCTCTGCCCTGCAGGGCGTACAAATATTTGACACGTGCAATACAAATATACTAGAGGTGGTAGAGCTAATGCCGGGCTCGACTGTGGAGGTACCACCATCTTACTCGCAAATCCTCCCGAAGTTATTCGGGGGAGAGTAAGAGAACAGCTCTCAGGCAAAAAAAACCAGGCGGCCCACCATTGCCTGGGCCCGATGGATGGCGGTATATCCATCCCCAATTGCCGGGCCTTATCTAAATCAGACTGGTGACGGGCAGCGGCGTCACTGGTGCAAGGGTTTCGGCACCGCGCTCACCAATCCGCCTGCCCAGCGTGTGTGAGTATGGGCATTTCTTCCAGGAGGACCGCCCAGAGTGGCTATGTCCAGCAGTGGACGAAACAGGCTGATGGATAGATAGATACAAATATTGCAATAATTTATTAATTATACGTCCTGTCATGGGTGGGTGAGCCGTATCGCCGTACTTCGGGCACAAATAATGATGTGCCCACAAAGTACGGAGACTAACACAAATGTGCCCGTACGGGACTTGAACCTGCCACTTCTAGATTAGTGGTCTTACTCCAAGTACGACTAGATTGATGGATGTAGAAGAAGCCAAAGAGGTGTGTGTAGTCTCTGCTTACCCCTCTGGGATACAGGCGTGAGTATATGTATGTATGTACTCCAATCACTAGATCACAGCAGACCATAGTAAAATTATTTGTTTACACGCTTGGTAAGTGATCAGTATCACGAATCGATAACAGTTTTTGCTGATTTCGCGAAATAAAATAAAGTTCAAAAAAATCGAAACACTACCAAGACTTTCTTTCTGGCGACAAAGAAAAAAAGTGGATTCATTCTTTAAAAAAAAACATTTATATTAGGAACGTTAGTATAGGGAATTCGAAACATTGTACTACCTACTGTTGTACGACATTTTAATTTTTTCGGTATAATACAATCTTTGTCTAATAATTTATTAAAAACACAAACTTGAGAAGTGTATATCCTCTCATAGTAATTGACTCGAGGCCGGGCTTGCGTTTGTAGGGAACAGGAAAAATTATAATTTACGAGTTTCACAAAAAGGGTCATCGAACCTTGATACTGAACACTTACCGAGTCTTCAGTATTAATTTGGCTGGATAAATTTATGTCACCTTGTATATGTGTTAAGAGAGAAAGTTACGCAGACATACGAGTCCTATTCAAGTTTATTGCAAAAAGGAACACAAAACGGGTGAGCGCAACTTGATTCGATGGTACGTGCATAGCCAAACTTCGTCTCAAGTTCAAGGTGAAGTAAAATAACTTACGTCGAAAAATCCGAGTAAATAAATCGCTAGAACGTTTTGTTCAGAAAAGAATGTAATAATCTCGGATTCCGCGCAGTTGGGGAACGTGCATAAACAAAACGTTTCGACCGAAAATGTTTACTTGGAAAGGTTTAGGACAAGGTTGTCATGAGACAAACATAAAATGACTTTACACAAACACAAAAAATTTAAGAAAAACAAGAAGAACATAAAAATACAAGATGGTACACATTTTAGTCTCAAAATTAGAACAAAAATAATTAAAAAACATAAAAAATATAAATAAAAAATAAACCGGTCAAGTACGAGTCAGACCCGCATACATAGGGTTCCGTAATTCGATAGTCGATAGATTCGATAGAAGGTATTTATAATCTGGCCCATAACTGTTTATGAAAACTAAAAAATAATTGATTGTACCACAAAAGAGAGACTCAAATATAAGGTGACTTTAATTTATGCAGCCAAATTCTTACTGAAGACTCGGTAAGCACTCAATAACAAGGTTCAATGACCCTTTTTGTGAAATTCGTAAGTTATTCTTTTCGTGTTCCTTGCAACCTTTCCTTGTTCCTTGCTACCCCAGCCCTGAGTCAATTACTATGGGACGTCAAATTTATTTTGCGAAATCAGGAAGTGTTATCGATCCGTGTTACTGATAACTTACCAAGCCTCCAGTATGAGTTCGGCTTCATAAATTCACCTTATATTTTCATACCGTACCCGAAACAAAACTCGTGGATGATAATTTAGTTTTGTCATTTTGCTATCGTGAATTTCTTACCCGCTATATTTTTCCTGTAATCTTTACGTCATCCCAAATTACCATGATTTTTTTATATTTTTCGGTTCATTATTTTCGGAAATAAGGGCTGGGGGATATGCATTTTTTGTGGTTTTTCAAAGATTTCTCGAAATCCGTGCCATTAAATATAGTAAAAGTATATATTTTTCTAATCAGCTGAAATCAGCTCTATAATATCTAGAGTTTGATACCCATATTGTATTTTCATAAAATATTTTTTTTGTTTATTTAACATTTTTTTATATTTCTCGTTCCTTGTCACCTTTTTAATAATCGCCATAGTTTGCCTGTAAATGGCTAGTTATGGCCTATAATTGTAATTTTTTTCGGTCCACCAGTTTCAGAAATTATTTATTTATTTATTTATTATAATTACTACGGGCGAACCCAATTACAGCAATTATTTAATACTTATTATTAAATAAAAGTTTAGTTTACATAATTAAACTTAACTTATGGCCATGCAATAAATAATAAACTTACAAACTAATTGATATTTGCTATCAAAGAACACGTCAGCAGATGGTTCGGACTCAATGAATGCGTTGAGAGCTTTCGTCATCTTACACATTGTTGAGGTGGCGTGAGCGTGCGTGCGGCTGATGGGTGCAGCAAACAGCTGCCGCTTCCGACACGAGCGCCATCGCATGCAATTGTCCGGTGCAAACAGCCTGAGGAGCCCAGTAAGCAACTCGGGACAGTCGATTTCTCCCCTCGAAATTTTTAGAGCGAAAATTAACTCGCAACTGCTTCGCCTAGATTTCAAGGAGGTCATATCTAACATGCCGAGCAAGAAACTTGACGGGTAGAGAAACGGATAATAGCCGAAAAATTTCATAAAAATTTTCATAAACATTTCATGTACATAAACCTTAAAAAAGCCTTTTGCACCTTCTCAAGCATTAACGTGTAAGATGCTTCATGAGGATTCCACGCAGAACAGCTATATTCTAGTTTCAACCGAACCAAAGCATAGAATACCAGCTTTATAGTCATAGGGTCTTTTCGATCCCTCATATTACGCAACACAAATCCAATACGCTTAAAGGACTCAACAGCGATACGCCTGATATGGTCGTTAAATGTGAGTTTCGGATCGAATAAAACTCCTTCATGGATGTGGCACGTGGGATATCTTTTGCGCCTAGCTTATAATCATGGCGGACTGGCTGGACTCGACGAGTAAAAGACATGGTGTGTAAATTCTAGTTTATTTGTGCGACACCATTCTTCTAGAGCCTCAATATCTCTCTGAAGCAATACACAATCACAGACGTCTCTTATTTCCATGTATAATTTGATATCGTCAGCGTATAGCAAACATTTAGCGTGCTTGATAACTTTTACAACATCGTTAATCATTATAAGGAACAGTAACGGGCCAAGCACCGAACCTTGGCTGATTCCCGAGCCTTGGTTGACGCCCGAGCGTGTGCAATAAGATGTGTAGCAGCCATAACTAACGAACTGTTGTCGGTCCTTTAAGTAATCAGCAAAAAACCGAAGCAGTCCAGGAACGAAACCAATGGCCTGCAATTTAGACAGAAGAACATCATTGTCTACTCTGTCAAATGCTTTACGCATATCAAAGTAAAGGACATCGACTTGACTGCTACGGTCCAAGCAGGTCGAGATATAATCTGTCAAACTTTGCAAATTGGTATCGACTGATCGACCAGGTCTAAAGCCATGCTGTTGGTTGCAGATAAGAGGATTAACCTGTCTATATATTATATTATGCAAAATCTTCTCAAAAACTTTGGCAGGAGAGCATAGATTTGCAATAGGCCGATACTCATCTACTGCCGATAAATAAGAGACGGGGACATGCATTTTTTTGTGGTTTTCAAACATTTCTCGAAATCGGTGCCAGTAAATATAATGAAAGCATATATTTTTGTAATCAACTCTTTAATATGTACAATTAACCTACATTGTATTTTTAAGAAATTTTTTTTTTCTCTCTTTTGTATTGGAAATATTTTGAACAATTTCAAACTTTTCAATATTTTTTTTATACCGTATTATGTTGGCAAGTGAAAAAGTTATCAGCTGTTTCATAGAAAGGTTAAATACTTACTCGACCAAAATATATGAAACAGCTGATATTTTTTTCACGATTTCAGGGTTGGCTCCATAGTAAAAGTTGTTCATATGGACGAGTACTATCACCAGTTTTCGTTAACAAAATGACTTGAATTTCACGTTGTATACTTAAGTCTGTCTTTCTCTGTGGGAGGGGTAGCTAAAAACCACATATTTCCATCTGCTGCGATCCTGACACACTTCTTCCGCTTCTTCCACATCCATCAATTTAGTCATAAAAGCTCTTCTATTACGGGTTTGACTTTGCTATTCTTCAGTATGTCGCCTATTTAGTCAGCCTTCTTTATAATTGTTAATCAACACAACAACATATATTCCGCAGAGGGTGCTATAGGTGTTAACCTCAAAGATTGTTTACCTGGTTCTTATGCGCGTTATCTTGCAACATGAGTTGTGTGATGTAGAAGGAAGTGAGCGCATTGCCGCCCAGCGCCGCCGTGTACGCGCGTACTATCGCCATCACCTGGGGGCAAATCATACCAATGTATTATTGACCAGAGGGGTGGTCAAATGGTTCGACTAACAATATGAAGGTCGCTAGTTCAAATCCTGTACGGAATTGTGTTCGGTCGGTGTGGTTCAGGAGGCACGTTAACCTGCGGGTCCATATTCGTGCCTGAAGTACGGCGATAGGGCTTACCACCTATCACGCTGCGAAGTAAAAATCATCGGTGAAACGTGGGCATGTACGTGTGAACTGGGACTTGCATTTCACAGTCCATGATTGAAAACACCTTTGACCTGGGATAATAGTAGTTTAGTTCACGTTAGATAATAGTTTACGGCCGCTGCTGATCTGTGATACATGGGTTGTTGCTATAGCAACAGTATAACAACAAATATTGTAGCTCACCTCAGCAGTGAAAGTGTGCAGGAACCCGCTAAGCCCGCCCAAATCCCTCACAGCCGTAGTTTCTCTAACAAACAGTAGTCCGAGAGCGCACACTCGACGCGCGCAGCGGCCGGTGCTGATGTGTGATACTGATGTTAGTGATACCGCCATGGGTAGTTGCTATAGCAACAGTATAACAACAAATATTGTAGCTCACCTCAGCAGTGAAAGTGTGCAGGAACCCGCTAAGCCCGCCCAACTCCCTCACAGCCGTAGTTTCTCTAACAAACAGTAGTCTGAGAGCGCACACTCGACGCGCGCACCGGCCGGTGCTGATGTGTGATACTGATGTTAGTGATACCGCCATGGGTTGTTGCTATAGCAACAGTATAACAACAAATATTGTAGCTCACCTCAGCAGTGAAAGTGTGCAGGAACCCGCTAAGCCCACCCAACTCCCTCACAGCCGTAGTTTCTCTAACAAACAGTAGTCTAAGAGCGCACATTCGACGCGCGCAGCGGCCGGTGCTGATGTGTGATACTGATGTTAGTAATACCGCCATGGGTTGTTGCTATAGCAACAGTATAACAACAAATATTGTAGCTCACCTCAGCAGTGAAAGTGTGCAGGAACCCGCTAAGCCCGCCCAACTCCCTCACAGCCGTAGTTTCTCTAACAAACAGTAGTCTGAGAGCGCACACTCGACGCGCGCAGCGGCCGGTGCTGATGTGTGATACTGATGTTAGTGATACCGCCATGGGTTGTTGCTGCAGGGAGGAAATATGTTTGTACTTTAATACTATTAGCTTTTATTACGCACCACGCAACCAGAGTTTGTTTCTTGGTAATTGTATTTCCACAGCCGTAAGTAGCGAGGCTGACTACATAGTAGAAGAATATTGAAACTTCTCGTTGTTCCACTAATACATACTCGTCAGAAGGGTCACGCTATCGGTGTCAATAGATCTATCGAAACAAAATTAAAAATATTGATTTCTTCATTGACAGTGCAATGATCAGTGTTATAATATTTGACTTTTTATCTTCCCATCTGACATTTTGTATTTATTATAATAAATTATTTTTTATTTCATGGAATATATTTGTTTGCTAACAGAGACATTATACTCTCTTTATTTAAACATGTACATGTACTAGGTGGTAGAGCTGATGCCGGGCTCGACTGTGGAGGTATTATTGTCCCACGTTTGGATTGGGAATGAGGTGCGATCGTCAACTTTACGCGAATGTATGAAATGACAGTTACCAAAGGTAGGATGTGCAAAAATACGTCAAAACTTTTTCAGTACTGCGAAATTATAATGTGAAGAAAATGTAACATTTTATTAAAATAATATTTCGTGGAATTAAAATAAAATGAATTAAAAATAACAAAATGGTCATCTCGCCATTTGTTTTGATGATCAATCACTCATGGGTTCATCGACTTCATCATCAATGTCAAATAGTGACAGATTCGTCAAACAGTTGAACAGTTGAAAACAGATTCAGCAAACAGTCCAGACTAAATCAGCAATCATTTCATTTTCTTGGAGAAGCAATATTATTCATCAATAAAGTTTGATAAACATAAATAAGTACATAAAACGCAAAAATTTGATAATTATTTTACTTGATGGTCTTAAGTACCTAAGTAATCAATTCCTTTATATTATTATGCAAACGGTACTTTACCGGTACTGTACCACCATCTTACTCGCAAATCCTCCCGAAGTTATTCGGGGGAGAGTAAGAGAACAGCTCTCAGGCAAAAAAACCAGGCGGCCCACAATTGCCTGGGACCGATGGATGGCGGTATATCCATTCCCAATTGCCGGGCCTTATATAAAACAGACTGGTGGCGGGCAGCGGCGTCACTGGTGCAAAGGTTTCGGCACCACGCTCACCAACCCGCCTGCCCAGCGTGTGTGAGTATGGGCATTTCTTCTAGGAGGACCGCCAAGAGTGGCGAAATCCTGGAAAGGCCTATGTCCAGCAGTGGACGAAACAGGCTGATGGATGGATGTATGGAAACATGTACATGTAAACACTATATAAAATTAACGTATAAAAAGTATTTAAGGCCTTACCCCTGGTGCACGATAATCTTACTGAGCGATTTTGAACTTCAGTATGTTGTCAGAAAGTCTACATTAGAACGCTCGTTTCGCGCGCTGCCGGCGTGCAAAATCAGTGAATTTTTGAGATTTTTCTGGATTTTACGAAAAAGTATTTGATGCAAGAGTTTTTTCACCTGACATCGGAAAATAAACCATGTTTTCTTGTTATAGCAGTAATTTCAGACATAAAACTGAAGCCGTTTAGTCACAAAACGAATTAATAACTTAAAAAGGCATCATTTTCAAAAATAAAATCCATCGAGTGAAATGTGTCCAATTAGGTAACCGACCTGACAACGGAAAGACAAAGGTCTGAAAAAACACGTGTCCAAGTTTTACATTGATCAGATAAGTAGTTGACCCAGCGTATTAAAACAAAAACCGTTGAAAGACCAAAGCCCTTAATGTGCCCAATTGTTTTAGTTTGATAATGTACTCGAAGATAGATTCCGATCCTAGATTTCCCGTATTATTATGTATGTTATCTAACTTCATATCGTAAAATCCTTATTACGAACTCAAAACTACTGGCATAGTGAAAAATATTTTTCATGAACATCTCTAAAAATATTAAATTAAGGTATAGGTCTCCGAACAACATAATGCTACATATTGTAGTTTTATTATATTTAAAACATAGTTACTAAAAAATAAAAATTAACGAAATATTTCGACTCCTTCAGTGGAGTCGTCATCAGTCGAATAAAATAAAATTCAGTCGAAATATTTCGTTAATTTTTGTAATTTTTTAGTAACTGTGTTTTAAATATAATAAAACTACAATAATTTAAGGCCAATACTGGTAAAGTAAAAAATATATTTATTTACATAATGCTATATAAAAACTTTTTCTGCGATTACAGTACATGTGATACTAACGAGGAAGGCAAAGGGAGCTTAGCCCTTACAGCCATGTCTGTGGTTTAATATCAAATACCAATGAGGTTTTTATATAATGTTCTCCAATACGTAGAAAACAACAAAGAGGTTACAGTCAACATTATTTTGGGCCAGGCTTACAGCGCGTTGGACTCAGTCTCTCAATGGACGAACTTAACTGTTTGTTGCACCATAGTTTTCGAGGAAATTTATTCATTACTTACTGTGGTTTTATGGGTCAAAATAATTATTTTGCCCTAAAATTATTGACAGCAGGGATGGTGATGATATTTGATTCCACCTGACATTCTGGAAATAACGACGACGGAAATTACGTATTTAGAACAAGATTTTATAAGAAAAATCAAAAATGGCTAACAAAAAACTTACCAAGATTATGGAAACAAGTTAGTGCCTACTATGAGTTTAGATAAAGTAGTGTAGGAAACTATACATAACTAGGTAACTAACTCACCTTCGTCTCGTTTTTTAAACTGACACTCGTGTTTTTAATAACTTTTTTATGTACCAGTTTCATAAACTACTATTATCTAACCTCATATCGTAAAATCCTCATTACGAATTCAAAACTACTGGCATAATGAAAAATATTTTTCATGAACGCCTCTAAAAAAATAAAATTATAGCTTAGGTCCCCGAACAACATAATGCTATAAAAAAACTTTTTCTGAGATTACAGTACATGTGATACTAACTAGGAAGGCAAAGGGAACTTAGCCCAAACAGCCATGTCTGAGGTTTAATATCAAATACCAATGAGGTTATCATATAATATTCTCTAACACGTAATAATATTGCGGCGTGACAAAAGAGGTCACAATTTAATTTTATTTTCAGCCTGCATTGTCTATGGCTGCCGGCGCGCGCAACGTGTACACATGCGTGGTGGACTGCTAGATTTTGGCGCCATAGCTTACGTGGAAATTATTATTTACTGTGGTTTTATGGGTCAAATCAAAAGTATTATTTTGCCCTAAAATTACTAACAGCAGTGATGGTGATGACAATTTGACTCCACCTGACATTCTGGAAATGACGACGGAAATTACGGACACTTTTAGAATGAGCTTTTACAAGAAAAATAAAAAATGGCTAACGACAAATTTTATTAAGATTATGAAAACAGGTTGTTAGGCATGAGTTTAGATAAAGTAGTGAAACTATTATTAAAACAGTTATAATTTTTTTTTAAAGTACCAGTTTCATAAACTACTATTTTTATATTCTAAAGATATATTATATTGTAAGATTAACTTTGACTTGTAGTAGAAAGTATACTTTATGTACTATTTTACAAAATAAATATTTTGATTTTGATCGATGAAATCGACAGCGTGACCGTTCTGACAAGGGTTAGTGGAACATAGTACAAGAAGATTCAATATTTTTTTGTTATTGTGAAAGTGTTTCGTTACTAGCATTGAGACTTGCAATCGATAGAAGGAAGGAATTTGATTTGAACACGCATAGTGCCTTTATAGATTTAGAAAAATCATTTGACGAAGTTAATTGGTGACTATTTTGAAACAAGCAGGATTAGATTATAGAGACAGAAGAATTATATTTGAATTATACGAAAACCAAGAAACAATAAAAAGAATAAGAGAAGAGGGAGACAAAGCAAAGATTAGACAAGGAGTAAGACAAGGGTGTCAACTTTTACCTCTTATATTTAACATCTTTATAGAGTGTGCAGTTAGAAAACTAATAGAGTTAGGAAAAGGGGGAGTCAAGTTTAATGAAAAAAAAAATCAGTTCATTCGTTTTGCAGATGACATTGCAGCGCTGGCGGAAAGTCAAAATCAGTTAGAGGAATTAGTAGTAGCTATGGATTTAATATTTCAAGAAATTGGTCTTAACATTTATATAAATAAAACTAAAACTTTAATAACATCAAAAACTACAACAAAACATAACCCAATTAAATTAAATTCAAAACTTATAGGACAAGTGAAACAGTTTAGATACTTCGGAAGTCTGATAACCAATGACTCCAGATGTACACCATACATGGTCGCTAGCATAGACAAGGCAAAGAAAGCTTTTATGAACAAAAAGTACCTATTTAAAGCCCACATATCGCGGAATATTCGGAAACGTCTTATAAAAGTATACATCTGGAGCATTGCTCTATATGGATGTGAAACGTGGACCATGACAAAACGTGACAGGGAAAGATTGGAAGCCTTTGAAATGTGGTGTTGGCGAAGAATGGAACGAATTAGTTGGATGGAAAAGAAGAGCAATGAAGAGGTCCTGCAGATGGTAAACAAAAAGCGAGATTTGATGAAGACTATAGATCATAGAAGGCGAAAGATGTTAGGACATGTGATACGACATGATAATTATATCAAAAACATAATTGAAGGAAAAGTGGAGGGGAAAAGAAAGAGAGGAAGGCCCAGGAGAACATTCATGGATCAATATTGAAAGAGAAAGTAAATGTCGTGTCAAATCAAGAAGTTAAAGAAAAGGCGGAGTGTAGAATGAATGGAGAAGACTCCATCAACAAGAGCACAGCTCTTAAGTAAAATAGAATTGAAAGTGTTCCGTCAAAAAGTGACAACATACACCGTCAATCGAGTACTTAGTGTTCTTATAAGCTTGGGCTAACAACTTGTTCTTATTTTTTTTTCTCATCTGGCCAGCGAGTGAGGTCGAAAACGAGGGTTATTGGTGACGATTCGGTGGTCACGACTTAACTTATTTGACAGGACTTGAGTTAATTTACGAATTCTGTCATTTTATTTCTGTATCGAAAATAAAATAAGGTCGTGTCAAATAAGTTAAGTCGTGTTACACCACATTAAGGGCCCATAATACCTCAATTCGCAGTCCTGCTCAAACGCTTCTGCTTTTTAACTGTCTATCCTACTCTAATTAGATGCCGCGCACGCAAAACATCAGTTATTTTGAAATCGCAGCTACACTGATGGTTTTTTCATTTTTATGTTACAGTCTGCAGCTGCTTTATACTAATATCAGTTATATTATGCAAAGTTTCAGATCTAATATCAAGTATTCATTGAATGCTCTCGGTTTATTGCACGGTTCGAGAAATTACATTAGCATTAGACATAGCATTAGTCCTCAACTTTATCATATATTAATTTCAGAGTGATTGTTGCAGTATTTGCTGGTATAAAACAGGATCATGCGAAGCGAAGTGAGGTATCATACACCCTTAAATATTGACTGTTCCAGTAATATTCCACACCCCAAAACACATTTGACACCCTCTCGGAGGGGTGTTACATACCGTGACGATATGTTGCTATATTACAAACTGGCTTTGCGTTCGTTATTTGTTCCCGTACATTTTGGACCAGCATAGAAGGTGGGTGTAAACTGTACACTGTAAAGTTAGTCACTTGGCGTCACAGTTGCTCCTTTGGAGCGTCCACGAGAAAAGGGCACCCCCCTGTAACAAGTATCTTCACGCGCGCCTTCTGTACTCCCCCGAACTGTACTGAACTCACCGGTCCATTAGAGACAGGCTTATTCTCCTCCACAACCTCCGTGGAGACGGGAACGCGCGGCGGACTCGCTTGCTCCTCGTCCAATGTGAATATGTCATCGTCAGCGTCGCCGGCGCCGCCTACCGACAAATTACACTCTAAATATTATTATTAGAGTGCATTACAAACTAGAAAAGATAAATTAAGGACAAATGTAAATGTACGCCCTCGTGAGCGTTCAGTGTGTGCCTTACAAGCTGTTTAGATCAAATAGTTACAAAATATTCGGTGGACAAGTATGGTGGAAAAATTCTACGGTCTAGGTAAGTACCTCGGTGGCGCAATTCGTAGCGCGCTTGTCTTGATAACAAGAGGTCGCTGGTTCGAATCCTGGCCCGTGGAATTTTTTCAAATTCTCGTCTTTCCCTTTTGTTTCTAATTTATTTATTACGGTTGAAGCTGTACACCCCTGTGACAGACGGACGGACGGACAGACAAACAGTGGAGGCTTAGTAATAAGGTCCTTTTTGGCACTCTTCGGGTACAAAACCCTAAACAGTAGAAAGATCACGCTACTCATGACGTCATTCTTGGCTTGGCGGCATGGTTTCGTCATGAGTAGTGACAAGCCAAAGCCGAAGCACCACCAGTTCAAGTGAAAGGGTTTGTCAGAGTTGGGTATTGATCCAATTGTTTAGGGTGTGCACGCGCATTTTGAGTGATCTATGTAATCTATTCATGAACCCCAAAATGTTCTTACAAAAGAAAATAACGTGGGCAAATGCGAGTCGGACTCGCGCACAAAGAGTTCCGTACCAACACAATATACGGCTACGTAACCCTAAAAACATACATATCAACAATATAGGAAGTTGGTTGCACGGACATCTAGAAAAACAAACATTGTGGAAATATGTAATAACTTTAATTTAAAAGCCCCTGAAGATGTTCACATAGTGAAACCGGTTGGGTAGTGTAATATCAAATATTATTTGAGGAAATGTTCAAGTGTTTTTCATCACAGCAATATAGATGCAACAACAACATTAAGCTGACTAAAAACAAGACGCAAAAATGGTAGCGCCTGACGAAAAATTTGGCACCGTCTGCATACGTAACCCTATACTTTTTATTTTTATTTTGTATCTCACTAAATTTAAAACTTGTCTGTGGCAAGTTTTACTCACTCTTTAAGTAAAAGCTAAAACCAATAACGTTTAAATATTGGAACTTTTTCGAGGTTTCTTGTATGGGAAACCCTTAATATTTTTTTAAATATTTTTCGTGATAGAGGCCATCCATCCATCCATCAGCCTGTTTCGTCCACTGCTGGACATAGGCCTTTCCAGGATTCCTCCTGGAAGAAATGCCCCTACTCACACACGCTGGGCAGGCGGGTTGGTGAGCGCGGTGCCGAAACCCTTGCACCAGTGACGCCGCTGCCCGTCACTAGTCTGTTTTAAGGCCTGGCAATTAGGGATGGATATACCACCATCCATCGGTCCCAGGCAATGGTGGGCCGCCTGGTTTTGCCTGAGAGCTGTTCTCTTACTCTCCCCCGAATAACTTCGGGAGAATTGGCGAGTAAGATGGTGGTACCTCCACAGTCGAGCCCGGCATCAGCTCTACCACCTATCTATAGAGGCCATAGTAACATGGAATCTGTGAAAATTTCAACTTTCTACTTATTTGTGTTGAAACTGTAGACCACTATGACATATGGACAGACAGTTTGACACCCTTCGAGTACGGAACCCTAAGAAGGGCTAGTAAACAGAGTACCTTGTCCATGACTGCTTCCCTGTCCACTTTGACCAGTAGTATAGCTAGTGGCGGGTCCACTGGCGACGATACTAGGGTGGGAGCTGGCCACGTTGTTATTTGCGTTGTCATGGTGACCGTTCAACTCAGGTTTATTTGGATCTTGCAGTTGTATCGCTGCGCCGGAGAGGACTAGTTGGATTTCGTCCTACGGGGAGGATTTTTTAATTAATTACCAAGATAAAAATGTACATCGTCAAGACATAAATCTCCGAGGGGTTGTCAGTGTTTTTAGAGTATGGAATGTGAAATTCAAGTCAGTCCATACTCGTACACCCACGTTTCAACGACGATTATTATGGAAGTTTATTGTTGAGATTGTCGGCACTTGGTGGAACTTATCATGCATTATTGTGTTTTAAAAACTAGTACAATTCCACAAATTATATTTATAGATTACTGCAATTATATTAATTGATTTCGCAAAATAAAATCTTGACGTCCCATAGTAATTGACTCGGGGCTGGGCTTGCGTTTGTAAGGAACACGAAAAGAATAATTTACGAATTTCACAAAAAGGGTCATCAAAGCTTGTTACTGAGTACCTACCGAGTCTTCAGTAAGAATTCGAACCAATCATAAATTGTAACAGGCCCTTTTGTATATTTTTTCTGAAAATATAGGCTAAATCATGAAGATACATACTGTTCTTTAACTTTCAGGTGGTATTTCTCATAACGAAATTATTTTTTGAAAATCAGTTTGGAGATAATGGGAATGTGACTTAATAGTCATACCGTTTATGCTCAATATAGAGAGTTCCTTGAGGTAAAGAAAGAATGAAAAAAAAATTGGGGATAAAACCCGAAGATGGGATTAATGAAAATAAAAAAAAACAGACGTCGGTTTTGACATTACTTTTTTTCTTGTGGGCAATGGCCTATTTCCTGTAATGCTTAAATGACATGACTATTACGTCATCAAAGCTATTTATTCAGTTCCTGAATATTTTCATGTATATCTTTTGTATTTCAAGGAGAAAAAAATATACTTTTATATGACCTTGAAAAAGTCTATTCCTTTCAAAAAAATCGACAATTACGTGCTGTTATGGTATTCTGGACCATTCGAATTTAGCTGCATAAATTAAGGTCACCTTATATAATGTACACTGAAATGATTACCTCAGGTAGTTCCAGTTGAAACCGCGGTGCCATAAGGACACAGGGCCGTAACCTCCTCAGCTTGTATGTGATGCCGTCTAGAGCTCGGGCCACGTGCCGCTCGGCGGCAGCCGTCGCGCCTCCGCCTTGCATTGTCAGGTTGAGTCTCGCTCGCCATACCTGGGGATAGCATCACGCTTTGTTCAACTAATTACACACTTTAACACGGTGTTCAGATTACAATAAATGGCCAAGCGTATGCAGGTCGATAAGATGATACCTAAACCTTATTTCCTTAAAACGGGGTATTCTACCCATTAATATAAACAACTTTTACTATAGGGCCAACACCGAAATTGCGAAAAAATAATCTGTTGTTCCATAGAATAGTAAAATAAATGTCTAGTTGAACAAAATGTATGATACAGCTGATTTTTTTCTGCGCGAGGATTGGTAGACCCCGTTTTAAGGAAATAAGGTTTAGGTATCATCTTATCGACCTGCATACGAGATATGTTTTTTTTTTTATAAAATTGGGCTTACACTTGGCCATTTATTTTAATGTTTATATATTGATATTTGCCTTTAATTATAGTTAGATCTATTTTATAGGTATTACTTTATAGTATAACTAGTATTGTTTATATTGACTTACTTGAGCGAAGGCTTGCGGAGGTTTGCCGGGCGCAGTCTTCATACCGTTACAGTAAACTTGCATGTGTGTCCGTCTCGCCGCTAGGAACCGTGCCGTTTCTACCTATAAGGAGACAGAAGTGTTACATTTATCATAACTAGCTTTTGCCCGCGGCTCCACCCGCGTGTTATTCGGTTCAATGACATGCTTTTCTCCTGGATAAAAAGTAGCCTATGTGTTAAGTTACGGTATAAGCTATATCCATTCTAAATTTCATCCAAATCCGTCCAGCCATTTCAGCGTGAAAGAGTAACAAACATACACACACACACAAACTTTCGCAGTTATAATATTAGTGATTAGACCATATAACACGGGACTAGGCAAGCACACTTATCCCCCTCTGCCGAAGTACATGAACAATTTGTTCATGTAAGTTTGCTTGTGTGCGCGTTTTGTGTTTGTGTTGCAGCTTTTGATTTAGATGACATATCAATTTTTCGCAGGAGTGTGCGTGAATGAGTAAATGTGTGCTGTGCGTGTTTACCTCCCCTCCCGTTGAAAACGGCAGAATAATTTCAGTACTAAGAGTCGTGCTTTGCCAGGTCCCGTGCTAAATGGTCTAAGGCTATGATTCAGAGTGCATTTTGAGTCCGAACTCGATCTTACAAACGTCAAAAAGCGACGTGATCTCATACTAGAGTGACGTTTGTAAGATTGAGTTCCTCTTGAGTTCGGACTCAAAATGCACTCTGAATCTCAGCCCAAGTATTAGTGTGATAAGCAACAGTTACTGTGCAGCGCTGGTATTCAGTTAGGCCCATTTACATACATAATTACATATCCATAATCTGAGTCTGTCTTCAAATTCAACATGAATTGATTGCGTACCGTTAAGGTGATCATACCGCATCCCGGTGCAAAATGCACATCAGAATATTGTTTTCCTTACTTTTGAACAAAAAGTATGCAAAAATTGCGCTTTAAAGCAATTAGCGGAAATTGATTTGTAGTAATTAGGGTTTTACATTCAAATTATATCATCTTATGATTTACATTTTGATTGCATTCGATGAGCAAACTTAAAAGCGTATTTATCGTTATAATCAAAATTTAAGGCATAAAATAAGATAATTTTAATGCGAGAACCCTATTATTAGTAATCAATTTCCGCTAATTGCTTTAAAACGCAATATTTGCATACTTTTTATTTAAAAGTAAGGAAAAAAATGTTATTATGTGCATTTTGCACCAGGATTCGGTTTTACCACCGTAATATATCACACTACATTGCTTATTTTCGCTAACACCTTTTTATTGTCACTTTCAAGCACAGTTTTAAAATCATTCAGTTGTCCAACGATAGCGTTCAGACAGAGCTATAGTGCGGGGCCTGCGGGGCGAGACGCGGGAAGTAAGCCACAGAGCTACATACAATTATCGAACACATACAGCTGTCCAACGAAAGCGCTCCGACAGAGCAATAGTGCGGGGCCTGCGGGGCGAGACGCGGGAGGTAAGCCACCGAGCTACATACAATTATCGAACACATACAGTTGTCCAACGATAGCGTTCAGACAGAGAATAGTGCGGGGCCTGCGGGGCGAGACGCGGGATGTAAGCCACCGAGCTACATACAATTATCGAACACATACAGTTGTCCAACGATAGCGCTCAGACAGAGCAATAGTGCGGGGCCTGCGGGGCGAGACGCGGGAGGTAAGCCACCGAGCTACATACTATATATATATTTGCCTAGGCGTTATATTTATTTATGGTCTAATATAATATGGTCTATTTTAACACATGCCTTATTAAGAATGATTCACGTTCTAGTAAACTGCAAGCACTTGTATCTTCCTTTGATCTTCAAATTCTCCCACTTTCTGCTACCCATCATCCACCAAATAGTGCTCCCTCGTTGTTAGATTTAATGATTGTTTCAAAACCCAACTCCGTATGCTTTCATGGCCAAATGACAGCTCCCTTCTCGTATCATGACCTTATTTACTTAACATATAAGTGTCGTTCCCCAAAGCGTCGTGCAAAGGTCATTGTGCAGCGAAGTTTCAAGGATATGGATATTGATAAACTTTAAAATGATTTACGTGGCCTTGACTGGTCTATCCTGTACAATGCAGAGTGTGTTGATAAAAAGGTTGACCTATTTGTTTCTTTACTTACTCATGTATTTGACATTTATGCTCCTGTCAAACCCATCAGAGTTAAACATTATCCTGCTCCCTGGCTTTCAGAACCTATCAAAATTCTAATGGCTAAAAGAGACAGAGCTAAGCATAAGTGCAAAAAGTTTTCATTACCAGAGAACTTCCTCGCTTATAAGAATCTACGCAATCGATGCAATAGATTGTGTAGAGATGCGAAACGTCGTCATATCCATTCAGCAGTTGAAGAACTTTCCCCTCCTCAAGTATGGAAGTTTCTAAGAACGTTAGGTGTGGGTAAGTCTCCAGCCCCTATGGATAATACCAAAGATCTCAACGATTTAAATAGTCATTTCTCTACTCCTCCTGTTAATCTTGATAGTTCAGTTAAAACTTCTTCTCTCTTCGATTTATCTCAAAAAGTTCTACCATCCTGTGATCCATTTGTTTTCTGTGATGTTACAGAGTTTGATGTTAGGAAAAATATTTTATCTTTTACAACTAAGGCAGTGGGTAGTGATGGCCTCAGTCGTGACATGATATTACCTATTGTGGATGATGTTGTTCCTATTATCACACAAATTTGTAATTTCTCTTTAGCCAGCAACGTCTTCCCAACGGCTTGGAAAAAAGCTAACGTCATACCCCTGCCTAAGAAACCGAATTCCACTTCTTACTCTGACTTTCGCCCAATTTCAATTCTCCCCATTTTATCCAAAATTCTTGAAAATGCCGTACATAAGCAACTCTACTCGTATCTTCTCAAAAACAATCTTCTTAGTCCGTTTCAGTCCGGCTTTCGTCCTTTTCATAGCACTGTCACTGCACTGTTGAAAGTCACTGATGACATCAGGCTAGCAATGGATAACAAACAGCTTACCGTGGTTACACTACTTGACTTCAGCAGTGCATTTAATTCCGTTGATTTTGATATTTTGCTTGGTATCCTTCGTTGTAATAATGTGTCTTCAACCGTTATCCATTGGTTTAGCTCCTACCTTCGTGGACGTCAGCAATGTGTCTTCAGTGATGAATCTTCATCAGATTGGATTGATTTAAGTGCTGGTGTTCCTCAGGGAGGTGTTCTTTCTCCCCTTCTCTTTTCAGTTTTCATCAATGAGATAACCCGCACTTTAGTCTCTAATTATCATTTATATGCTGATGATCTGCAAATCTATCGTAATTTCGATGCAGTTAGAGCTGAAAATGATGTTGGTGATGGTATAAACTTGGAAAATGCTTCGGCAGCTATTAATGCCATTAATGATGATCTGATTTCAATTTTGAGGTGGGCGCAAGACTACGGTCTTCTTGTCAACCCGAAAAAATCTCAGGTTATCATCATTGGTAGTAAGCGTTTGAGAGATACCATCACCTTCGGAACTTTACCATGCGGGTCGTATAATGGTGAAATAATCCCCTTTGCTGACAAGGTAAAAAACCTTGGCGTCTTCATGGATGGCAATTTATCATGGCAAGCGCACATCAATGAAATTAGTAGACGCATGCACTTCTCGTTCCATTCGCTTAAAAAACTCCAAAATTTCTTGCCTGTTAAAACGAAAGTCATGCTTGCACAAACTTTGTTATTGCCACTATTAGATTACGCTGACGTGTGCTTCATGGATGCCACTGAGGAACTTGTCAACAAGCTTGAGCGTCTCCAGAATCTTGCCATACGTTTTGTCTTTGGTCTACGCAAGTATGATCATGTCACAGAGTACAGACGCAAACTAAAGTGGCTATCAATTCGCTCTCGCAGAAATATGCACATGCTTAGCGTCTTGTTTAATATTTTACACAACCCCTTTGCCCCTCCGTATCTTCGCGAACGTTTCGGTTTTCTTCCCCCTCGTGACAGGCTTCAAAGATCGTGTGACCTCAGGACCTTGCAAGTGCCTCAATGTAATACAAAATTTTACTCTAATTCATTTACAGTGCGAGCAGCTCGAATGTGGAACACACTACCTAAGATTCTGAGAGATAGTCCGTCAATATCTTCATTTAAACGTAAATTAAAAGAGCACTTCCTCTCGTATGAGTAATATTTAAGTATGTATTTTAAATTATTTAAGTATATATTAATATTATATTTGTATTGATTCATTTATATCCATTATATTTATATCTATAATTTATATTTTTATTATTTTATTTGTATAGAATAAGTTGTTATTATCCTTCTGTATGCTTGCTGCCAACCTATTTAGTGTATTCTTTCACCACAGTACTGGTTGGCTGGAAGAAACCTCTTGAAGAGGTAAGCTCGCCGTTGTGCATATTTTTTACTTTTTTTGTTATCTTAGTTTAAGTTTCTGTGTGTGTACAATAAAGGATATATTCAGTTTATTTATCAACTTATGTATTAGTTGCATTATGTAGGTATAATAATATTCATCTTGTTATATAAGACACTTGTACTTGTCCACAGGATTAATCCGGTGGACAAGTACAAGTGTCTTATTTAACAAGATGTATAATAAGTTCCACCAAGTGCCGACAATCACAACCATCAACATTTTAAAATAATATTCTTATTTCAATAAGTCTTTATTTTATGCATGTGTATTACTCTAGTAGCCCTACTTAAATATATATTTTTTTATATATTTCCCATATCATATTTGTTTCATCATAAAATATTATTTTTATACAGATTAGATTTGACATGTAAAACGTATACTTTATGTATCTATTCTACAAATAAACATTTTGAATCTTTTGGATCTTTTTTGAATCTTTTGAATCAGTAATAATTTAGTACAAAAGAAACCAATATCTAGTGACAATACGCTAGCCGCAGACTGTTCACAAACACTCACATCTTCCGCCTCATCTAGTTCCAAAAGCGCGGCGTCCTTGTCCGCACACAGCTCCAGTACGGGACGCTCTTCCGTCTCCGTGACGGACAGAGCCCCGGCCGGGCCCAGCTCGGGGACTGGACACAAACATACAAAATACAATAAACATCTGAGGAAGAATATTTGGTAAAAGCGTGCCTTAGCTTTCCACGTTATAAAATTGTTAGTAATTCGAATAGATATAAACATCTGTACTATTTCATTAATCAAAATTATTATTTTTGAGAATATATTTGACATTCCTATTTTTGATTGCCCTATGAACTATTGGTAGTTATTGCGTGAACTCAGTCAGCGGATGTGAAAATAATAAAAAATACAACACGTGCGAGTGAAACGTACTCCCCTAGGTTTACGCTTTACAGTTGTTGTGCAGGATTATTCACATGGAAATGCATTATAATTATAACCCAACTTAGCTAAAACAGACAAATTGACATTTAACTATTACCGCCTTACTAAAGATTGTCCAGTTACACTTGGTAAGCGTTTCAAAACGTGCGATCATAGAGCGAAATTTCACTCGTTTGTTAGAAAGAGACAGATCTTTATAGAAGAAAGAGAAAGACAAATCTGGTTGCACTAATCAGGTGGCCCAGTGTGATTTTCGCATTACTCCAAAGCGTTTCAAAACACTTTCGTGCAGCTGTCAGGTAACAGTTCGTTTACCCTCGGTTTAGCTTGGGTCAATAGTTGAACGCTCTAGGGTGAAATTCGCATCACTCATCATTTAGCTTTAATCTTTAATAAATGTGTAGATGATGGTGTCTTTCCTGATTTAATGAAGTTGAGTAAATTGATCCCTCTTTTAAATCAGGCGACAATGAAGACCCTTCCAACTATAGACCGGTCTCAATTTTACCAGTATTTAGTAAGATTTTCGAAAAAATTGTTTTTATTCAATTATTATCTCATTTTAACTTAAATAAGTTGTTTCACAGTGAACAATATGGATTCACTAAAGGGAGGTTGTATGATATATGCCTTATTCTACCTTGTTTTTCACAAACATTGAAGTGAACCTTTGACTGGTAGCTTTGAGCTAGCGCAACAGCGCCACCGCGGATGAACTTTTAGTCTGCGACCGATATCTGCGCCGTGCGCATCGATTAACCTTGGTGTGATCCCAATTTGTGAACATAAGCCTAGCAGTGCCAACCATTTCGTCAGACCTTGGAGAAGCTTCATACCCAACCCCAGCTGGTGGAGTCATACTGGAGATGTTCAAGGTGAGTGATTGACATTGTGGAATTTGGCGTAGACTCATTACAACCCTACATCATTCCGGTATTACTATTCTTAACAAATAGGTATCTTTAATTTAGAGTAGTTATCGAACATATTTTTGGCCCTTCGAACCCTAGATCCTATGGATTTTAATCTATTTAAATCTTTTTGAGTGCTTAAAAGTACTTATCTCATACAATCTGATTGTAGGGATCATAATTCCTATTTAAAACTGTAAAAAACTTTAAATTCATCAAGTTTTCTTCATAAATAGTCTACAGAAAACGTGGTTTTCGTCCCTTTGTACCACGCCATATTGGAAAGTTCTCGCAGTTATAAACGAAGTAAACAAGAAAATGGCGCCTAAAGACCCAATAGCAAGTGCGACTAAGGCATTGCAAAGATTAACGGCATTGAAGCAAAGATATTTTCAACAAATAACTTCAATTCATGATCTCGGTAAAAAGATTACTACCTACCCTGACCAGACGGACATGTTTTGCTTCAAGTCGAAGAAATAGATGATATTCGAAAAAGATACAATGACCTTATTTTTGACATCTCTGAAAATGAATGCATTTTGGACGAAAATGCGTCATTAAAAACGATTGACTTAAATAACTTTGATGAAATATACTTTCAATTAAAACTTATAAAATCAAAATTACAAATTGATAATTCTGAAAGTTCCGTTAAAATGGAACAAACTAACTTAAAACCGCGTCCTCGCCTACCGAAAATTGAATTAGTGCAATTTGACGGTAAGATTGAAGAATTTACAACATTTTATGAAACGTTTTGTTCTTTGGTACACAGCCAGGCTGACATCGCAAATATAGACAAGTTTCACTATTTGATTTCCTGTACTTCCGGGCCTGCTCGTAGTCTTGTTACAAGTCTTCCTTTGACATCAGACAATTATGATTTAGTGTGGAATTCTCTGCTTAAAAAGTATCATGACAACAGAGTGCTTGCCGGACTTTATTTAAAGAAAATGTTGAACTTTGTTCCCTTAACTCTGGAGTCAGCTGGAAATTTAAATACATTTCTCGAAACGTTTGACAATTCTTATAAGGCTATACAGTCAATAAAAATCAATGATTTGGCAGATTATGTGTTTTGTCACATCGCTTTAAGGGCCTTAGATCCTCAAAGTAGAAGATTATTTGAACAAACACTAGAGAAAAATGGTGAACCTACCTTCTCAAAAATCATTGCTTTTGTGGAAAAACATATTAATGTTTTAAATCATTCGACGCCTGAAATTGTGCAACAGGACGCAACTAAAGTGAAATATAACAATAAAAACTATAATAAAAATACTAATAAAAACAATTATTCACACGCTTCTTCTTCAGCGCGTCAAAAGTTTTCATGTGCACATTGCACAGAAAATCACATGATTTTCCGTTGTGAATCTTTCCGGAAAATGAACACTTTACAGCGCATTGACCGTGCGAATGCGTTAAAATTATGCCATAACTGCGTAAAAAGTAATCATTCTACCAGTGATTGTAACAGTGAGTTTAGGTGTTTCATTTGTCAAAAACCTCATCACGCATTGTTACATCTGGAACAAAATTTTAATCAGTCAATCGGAAGTGAAAGGTCGTCAGCGTTTCCCGTGACGGCAAGCGTTTCGCAGTCACAGGCGCCGCCGCTGGTGCATGCAAGTGATTCCGTGAGCTCAGCTGATGATGACGTCACCGTGAACTTGAACTTGAATCATCACGCATCGACGCAGAACTATACCGTTATCTTGGGAACTGCGATTGTAGATGTTACGGATGCGTTCGGAAATGAACAACCGTGTCGTATTTTAATTGATTCTGCGGCACAATCGAATTTCTTGTCACTTGATTGCTTAAAACGCTTAGGATTGCCTCAAACAAAATGTCCTTTAAACATTTTTGGATTAGGTGGCGTTCAATTAAAATATAACGGCATGGTAACTTGTGAAATAAAACCTCGCAATAGTAGCAAGTGTAATTTCAAAATCGACGCTGTAGTTTTGCCGAAAATCACTTCAGACCTTCCGACTGTTCAAATTCCTAAAAAGGTTTTACAAAATTATAGTGGTCTTAATTTAGCTGACCCAAACTTTTATAAACCATCACCAATTGACATTATTTTAGCTGGTGATGTATTTCCTTACATTTATGATGGAAAAAAGATTATTTTTGCTGACTGTATTCCTCCAGCATTGAGCAGCATTTTCGGGTACGTTATCACTGGGAAGTTGGAGGTCGACCAATCCAGTAATGTAATGAGGGTAGCGTCTACACATCATTGCTCAGCGTCGTACGCTGTTGAAACGTGTCTCGAAGACCGTTTGAAATCCTTTTGGGAGGTGGAATCTGCGCCGTGCGAAATTCCACAAGATCCACTCGATGAGATCGCAGAAAAAATATACGTAGAAAATCACTATCGCGATTCATTTGGTAGGTATGTTTCACCGTTGTTACTTCAACCTTCGGGCGCGTCGCTTGGGGATTCTTATCAAACTGCATTGAAACGTTTTCTGCAGTTGGAACGTCGTCTTGTAAAAACGCCTGAAATATATAAGACATATGTTGACTTCATGAACGAGTATGAGTCATTAGGGCACATGGAAGTGCATTCAGGTTCCGAAAAATCTAAATACGTCATACCTCACCATGCTGTCGTGCGATTGTCTAGTACAACGACGCCTGTCCGTGCCGTTTTTGACGGATCGGCAAAAACAGATGGTAATTCGTATAGTCTAAATTGTCATCTTTTGACGGGTAAAAAACTACATCAAGATATATTTAAAATCATTTCAAACTTTCGGTTGTTTGATGTTTGTTTTACTGCTGACATATCAAAATTCTACCGTCAAGTCTGGATACGTCCCTGTGAACGTAGTTATCAACATATTTTATGGCGTGACTCACCTTCTAAACCACTAAAAATATATGATCTTAAAACAAATACGTACGGTTTACGCAGTGCACCTTTCATTGCCGTACGTACTTTACAGCAGCTGGCTCATGATGAACATGAATCTTTCCCGCGGGCCGCGCCTGTTGTAATGGAAGGATTTTACATCGATGACTTATTGTGGTCGACACAAACGCTCGCTCAAGCCTGTACGTTACAGGATGAACTCAATCTTCTTCTAAATAGAGGTGGTTTTGAGTTGCGAAAATGGTCAAGTAACCATTGTGAGTTACTTACCCGAGTACAGACACAACAAACATCTGATATAAGCTTTCAAGATGATACCTTATCATCAGCTATTAAGGTGCTTGGTCTTAAATACATTCCAAATCAAGATTGTTTTGCATTTAATTACAATCTAGCTGATGCAATTTCCACAAAGCGATCGGTTCTGAAACTTTTGGCCAGCATCTTCGATCCAATTGGATTTATTGGTCCCTGTACTTTTGTAGCAAAATGTATCATGCAAGATTTGTGGAAACTTAGCCTTGACTGGGATGAACAATTACCATCAGATGTCCGTGACAAGTGGCAGAGGTTCATCACTAGTTTGCCCATGCTATCCGAACTACGTATCGAGCGTCACCTACTCATAACCGGTTTTAAAGAAATACAGCTAATCGCATTCTGTGACGGAAGTTCTCGTGGATATGCAAGTTGTCTTTTTCTCCGGAGTACAGACTCGATTGGAAATGTTAAGGTTAGACTACTAATGAGCAAATCTAAAGTTGCGCCTATTAAACCACTTTCAATCCCTAGAATTGAGCTGATGGTGGCCGTGCTTCTTTCAAAATTAGTAAAATGTGGCTTAGAGAACCTCAAACATTTAAATTTACAAATCATCGCCTTTAGCGACTCAAGTGTTGTTCTGTCATGGCTTCAAATACCACCATATAAATTAAAAACTTTTGTGTCAAGTCGCGTGGCTGATATTATTAGTGTGGTTCCGCCTAACAAATGGTATCATGTAACCAGCAACAATAATGCTGCAGATGTTGCGTTACGTGGTGTTATGCCTGAGCAACTGGTGGAGCTTGCTGCAACTTGGTTACACGGACCGGACTGGCTATATTGTAACCGCGAAAATTGGCCAGTCAGCACATTTTTTATAAAAAATTCTGAAAATATTCCAGAACTAAAACCAAACGTTGATACTTTTTGTCTGACTTCAAGTTCTGATATGTCACAGAATAATGAAAAGGCCAATTCAAAACCTCAAAATAAATGCTTTGAAGTAAAAAATGACTTAGAAACTTTATGTTTGAAGTTTTCTTCTTTTGTCAAAATTCAAAGGGTGTTTGCTTGGTGCCTTCGATTCATAAAAAACTCGAAACTTGAATCAGAGGATCGTAGTGTAGGACCTTTGAAAACTTCAGAGCTTCAAAATGCTCACGACTCAATTATAAAATGTGTTCAAGAGAACCACCTTTCATCTGAAATTAAGATGCTGAAGAATGGAAAGTTTGTTCCATCCCTTAGGAAATGTTCTCCTTTTATTGACACCCGTGGTTTTCTCAGGGTGGGGGGTAGAATCTCGCAATCGACCCTACCATTTGGAACAAAACACCCACTTTTGCTCCCAAAAAAGTGTCACATTACAAAACTTATCATCGAATATGTTCATAAAAAATATTTGCATGTTGGACCTCGGTCTTTGCAAGGTATTTTATGCAAATTCTATTGGATTCTTTGTGCTCGTAGTATAATTCGATCCATTCTTTCAAAATGCTTAATTTGCTTTAAATGCAGACCTGTTTCCTTACAACCACCTATGGGTGACCTTCCAACAACTCGCTTACAACCTGAAAAGGTATTTAATCATGTGGGTTGTGACCTAGGTGGGCCCTTCTACATAAAGGAAAGTCTCCGAAGAAACGCTAAAGTGTATAAGGCATACCTTTGTTTGTTTGTATGCTTTTCAACAAAAGCAGTCCACTTGGAAGTCTTGACTGATCTAACAGCTGATTGTTTTCTCGCTACACTAGATAGGTTTGTAGCTCGTAGAGGATTAATGACTTGTCTATATTCTGACTGTGCTACCAACTTTAAAGCTTCTAGCAAACACCTAAAGGAAGTTTACCAATTTCTCACAAAGGAATCTGTCCGTGATGAAATCTTAAATGGCTGCACTTTGCGCCAAATAAATTGGAAATTCAATGTTCCGACAGGTTCAAATCTAGCAGGGCTTTGGGAGGCAGGAATAAAATCTGCCAAGTACCACCTCATTCGTGCTATAGGTGACAAATCTTTGACGTTCGAAGAAATAACGACTTTATTTTGTAAAATAGAGGCCGTTATGAACTCTCGTCCTTTATGCAGTTTATCAGACTCAGCTGATGAGTTTGAAGTTTTAACCGCAGGACACTTCTTGATTGGACAAAATCTTCTGGCCGTTCCAGAAATTAATTTAGACGACTTAACGATCAACAGATTGTCTCGTTGGCAATACATACAGAAATCGACCCAATTATTTTGGAAAATATGGTCTAATGATTATATTCATACTCTCCAACAAAGACAAAAATGGTTTACAGTGACGCCAAACATAAAAGTAAATGATCTATGTTTAATCAAATCTGACTTTACCAAATCTTTGCAATGGCCTGTTGGACGTGTAGAATGTGTTCACCCTGGTGCAGATAACATTGTCCGCGTTGTAACAGTGAGAACACCAAAGGGTCGAACCGTAGACCAGTTAATAAGTTATGTCCTCTTCCTAATCAATAAATGACTAAAGTCGTTTGCAATAGAATCCAACAATCATGTAAACAAATATGGCGGACTGACATTGACAGCGTATTGTTTATGCCCATAGTGATGTCATAGTGTTCTAATTTAATTTTAATTAAATTTATTTTTCTAATTATTTTAATTTTAAGTCATAGACTATGGCCCATAGTAGGATAGGTACTAAAATAAAACTGACTAAATAGATTAAATATATAAGCCATAGACTATAAAATAAAACTGATTATATATAAAAAAAGTGTTTATTAAAACAAATTTAAATCTTCGTCTTCGTCATCATCACTATCAGAAGTGTCGCCGGTGACCGTAATTATAAATGGAACCACTGTGTCATCGCTTGCCGTGTCTAAAATGCCGTCGAGCTTTTTCATTTCTTCCTCTTCCTTTAGGACGTGACTTACGCATTTCGACCATTGTTCGGCTCCGATTCTCGCCAACCCTTCGTTCAATAAAGTTTTTATTTCCGCCATTTTAAAAGATTTGTTATTTCTCCCAACATACGACTTAACCTGTGCCCAAATGAGCTCAATTTGGTTTTTTGACCGGCGGCGGCGGAGCAGTCCCCGTCGAACCTGGCTGCGGCTCGCTCATTATAACCTTAAAAACAAATATAATTTTACACACATACATTTCAGTAATTGTGATCTATTCAAATAATTAGTTACGAGGGCAATACAATATTAAAGTGCGTCTAATAGATTTCCGTTGTAGGTAATAGATCTAAATCATTCTTACCTCCTGATTACTCCTTGAGAAAAAATACCAATCGTATGCTATATCAAAGTCCGTGATGCCGTGCAAAGGTCGTCGTTCCAAGAAAAATATGTCCAGCCAAATCGTAAAGCAAAACAAAAGTCCAAAATGAGAATGCAAAGTCGTAGAAATCGGAAACAGAAAACGGAAACAGAAAACACTAATGCACAGCGAACCCACAGAACAGTGAATGACTGTGAATGACAATTCTAACAAAATGGCCACCTGTCAATTTTTAAAAACTAACCATTATTTTTATGGCTTAGGATACAATCCGTTTTGGTTAATTATATTAAGCTCTTGAAAAAAAATTTTTATTGAATTCAAATAATATTAAATTAAAATAATTTATTAAATTAAAAATAAAAGATAACTTCAGATTACGACAACACTAACTTTTCAATGACTTATAGAGTTCGATGAGTAAAAAACTAAGATGACAGCTTGTCAAATACTTCGAAATTTTTACGTTGCAAATGTTTTCACAAATTTAACTTATAAAGACAAGTTAAATCGTGTTGAAGATAATGTGAAAACAATGGTGCGTTCGTTGAAATCAGACTATGTTCATAATTGATCGTCAAATGTATGTGATTACGGAGTAATCGTGACAATTTGGTTTGTTTACATGATTGTTGGATTCTATTGCAAACGACTTTAGTTCCTAATAGTTTTAATTTAGGTTACTCTCTAATAGTTAGAATTCAAAATTGTTTATTTTCATTGTTATTTATCCTTAGTTCTGTTAATAAATAAGTAGAGTCTCAACTTCATCCTCCATGTAGAGTCTTCTATTTTATGGAGTTGTAGATACTTAATCTTTTATTTTTTCTAGAAATCATACTATGATTTCGGTGAGGGGTTATGTATGATATATGCCTTATTCTACCTTGTTTTTCACAAACATTGAAGTGAACCTTTGACTGGTAGCTTTGAGCTAGCGCAACAGCGCCACCGCGGATGAACTTTTAGTCTGCGACCGATATCTGCGCCGTGCGCATCGATTAACCTTGGTGTGATCCCAATTTGTGAACATAAGCCTAGCAGTGCCAACCATTTCGTCAGACCTTGGAGAAGCTTCATACCCAACCCCAGCTGGTGGAGTCATACTGGAGATGTTCAAGGTGAGTGATTGACATTGTGGAATTTGGCGTAGACTCATTACAACCCTACATCATTCCGGTATTACTATTCTTAACAAATAGGTATCTTTAATTTAGAGTAGTTATCGAACAGAGGTCAACCACTGATGCAGGAGTTGCTTTAGTCAAGCACATATTTGACGCTTGGGAAGCAAAGCAGGATGCGTTCGGTATATTTTGTGACCTCTCAAAAGCTTTTGATTGCGTTAATCATGAAACACTTTTATGTAAATTAGATCACTATGGAGTTAAGGGTAAATCTTTGGCGTTATTTAAGTCATACCTTAGTGACCGGATTCAAAAGGTAGACATTAATGGAGTAAAGTCATCTGGAGCATTAGTCAAAATGGGTGTTCCGCAGGGCTCCATATTGGGGCCCCTATTGTTTTTAATATACATAAATGACCTTCCTTACTTAGTTAGAGACTTATCTGAGATAGTTCTATTCGCAGATGACGCGTCACTTATTTTTAAAGTGAATCGACATAACGATATTCTTGATGACGCGAATTCAACTCTCTCTCTCTGATTCTTGATAGGTTCACTGCAAATAATTTAGTTCTAAATGCAAAAAAGACGAAATGTATAAAGTTTACTTTACCAAATGTAATTCAAGTAGATGTCAGTTTATTTTTGCAGGGGTCCAGGCTGGAGTTAGTTAACGAAACTAAGTTTTTAGGTATTACTATAGACTCTCGTCTTCAGTGGGGTCCCCACATAGAAGCTCTCTGTGGTAGACTTAGTTCAGCCGCATACGCTGTTAGACGCATAAGGCAGATTACTGATGAAAATACTGCTAGATTAGTATATTTCAGTTATTTTCACAGCATTGTGTCATATGGCATAATATTGTGGGATAGAGCCGCGGATATAGAAGCAGTCTTTGTCTTGCAAAAGAGAGCAATTCGGTCCATGTTATACATGAAGTACCAAGATTCATTAAGAGAAAAGTTTAAAGAAATTAATATATTTACGGTCCCATGTGAATTTATTTATCAAGTTATTAGATATGTCAGAAAAAATATTGATAATTTCCCGAGGCTTGGTGTGCACCACTCTGTTGAAACCAGGAACAAACATAAACTAGCTTTTCCAAAATTAAGACTTGCCAAAGTACGAGTAGGTACCTCTTTTGTAGGGCATGGTATAAGATTTTACAATAAGCTTCCAGAGGAGGTCCTTAGTTTGCCTGAAAATAAGTTTAAACTATATATTAAGCAGGGACTACGTAAGAAAGCTTATTATAAAATCAATGATTATTTGGATGATAATGAAGCATGGTGTAATAAATAATAATAATCTTATTCAATATTGTAATTAATAATTAGCATATTTTAATACTGCATGCCTGACCTACCAACCCGCCTGCCCAGCGTGTGTGAGTATGGGCATTTCTTCCAGGAGGACCGCCAAGAGTGGTGAAATCCTGGAAAGGCCTATGTCCAGCAGTGGACGAAACAGGCTGATGGATGGATGGAATACTGCATGAATTCTCTAAAGGCTTAAAATTAATTAAATATGTAAACTTACTTTGTTAAAGGTAATAGACAATATGAGACGGGTTGACTAAGATATATTTTTTTTCTCGTGACTAATTCCTGCAGTCTTATATTTTTTATGCCTTTACTTGAGTAGGTATGTATATGATTTTGTATCATATGTTTTATTTTGAAAAAAGGAATGTTTGCTAAGTTTCTTGCCCTTCTTAGCAATACTAATCGAATGGTGCGGATGGTTAGGCATTATGTATATATAATATTTTTATTCCTATATTTCTATATTTTATGCAGGTTTATAACTTTATTACATTTTAGTAGCCCAACTATAATATTTTTTGTTTGTATTTCCCGTTTTTATTTATGAACTTATTTCTTCATTGCATTATGTATATATAATATTTTTATTCCTAGATTCCTCTATTTTATTTATTTTTTATTTATTTAAAAACTTATTTCCCGTATTATTATATATTTTTTTATATTCTAAGGATATATTATATTGTTAAAATTAACTTTGACTTGTAGAAAGTATACTTTATAAATAACTATTTTGATTTGATTTGATTTTGACTCCGAGTGAAATTAACTCGATTCGAAACGGAACCTTGGTATACGAGTTAGATATTATACCTTCAGGCCAAAATGTGGAATTCCAAAAATGTTGAATCCCGAAATTTTGAATTCATAAAATGTTGCATTAACAATTTTAACAGATTGTACTTACATATGTCAAAAGTAACAGATGTCAGAGTGATTACAATGGCAATTTCGATGCATTCGATCGATGAATGGTTCTTGGTGGAATATTGTAATTTTTATTAGACAGATGTAATTTTTATTATACATTTTAATTTATACTTGCTTGCTTGAGATGTTCTCTTTTTGTATTTTGAATCGTTATTAATATTAATAATTTGTTGGCCCGATGATGTGTAATACGAAACTGGTAGCCTAAGTAATAATAAAAATAAATATATGTGGAATAAAAAGTACAGATAGCATGCGAGTTGAATGCATTTAGGAGCTAAGGTGAAGGGCAGGAGCACGTCTCCCGCCGCACCGTCCACACACCTTCCTCGCACGCTTGCAGTATAGTGCTATGTGAGTAAAAAGAACGGCTGTGTGTGTATATAGCACATTCTTCAGGTCTGCATTTAACTTGCGCGTTACCTGTACATACCAGAATTCGTGTATAATTTAATGGTAAACTCACTATGATCGTATCCGTTCGCCGTCTTGTTCGCAGTGAACGTGTCCCACAGAGCTCGCTGCATCTCCAGCGCGTCTTTGTCGTTCTCTGACGCCTGGAATTTAAATATACCATCACGACGTAGTCTCTCCGTGGGGGTACCAGAGGTACCTAGACAGTTAACTGAACATATCAACACTGTTACATGTTTTTTTATAACATAAGACATTTTTATTAATTATTATCACTATACGTCAGAACACAATAAATTGAAATAAATTATAATAAATATAGTATCTTAATAACAAATAAAACTAAAATGTCAAAAAGTTAAAACATGTCAAACTACAAAATGAAAGTTCCTATTCTAATAATAGTTATAAGTAATCTTTCAGCAGCTCGTCTTCAGCATCAAACGAAGCTCGAGAAGCCAATGTTTCAGCCTGGATTTATACGACTGCATAGACAGTTATTTCGTCAAGAGACGGATCTACCGGCGTAATTAGAAAGAAAAAAAAACTGCACCACAAAGAGAGAGGTGTCCATAGTTAAACGGGTCACGTACCTTGATTCTTGGTGGCGTGGGCGGCGGCAAGGCTCCCAGTCTAACAGCCGTGCCAGTAGCCAGCGCCATCACGCAACGCTCGCCGATCGCTATTTGTGTTTGTAAGTTGAATAGTGCGTTCGCTCCCTGGAATCATCCACAATTAACCGTTATTGGTGGCTGGCTTTAAGGCGTAATATGTCCATCGCACAACGATGGTATATAGAGGAGTATAGAATTTTTTTTTTGGATATAGGTTTGTATGTTTACAACAGTCATTATTGTTATTTTTACTTCATTAGTTTGGATAGACTACTGTTTGTTTTGAACTAAAAAAACATCCTTCACGTTGCAATTTATTTCGATGCAGCGAATTTTTGTCTACCACGTTTTTACTACCTATCTCGTCTTAACCCGTAGAATTACAGTCGTGACGATCGTCACGCCTAGGCCGAATTGTAAATAAAAAATTATTATTGTTAGTTAATATATTATAAACCTAGTGATATGGGTATTTTTCGAAAGCTATTAAGATGAGCAATAAAATAAAAAATAAAAAAAAATATTATAATAATATAAAAAAAAGTTGTGAATTGTTATTTTAGGCCCAAATCTTCTTTTTTTTATATATATGTATAGAGTTTAATTTTTTTTATTATTCTTTATATTTTTTTACAATATTATAAAATTTGAATAAACATATACAGTTGTGGTCATATAATTAGGAACGACTGGTAAGAAAGTCGATTTTTGACAAACAAGTAGCTGTTACTTTTGTAATAACTTACTGATAACAAATTTAAACCACACAAAATAACAGTTATATTTAGTAGGCTTTAATAATTTATACCCAATATGCAAAACAATTGCACTGCTATCAAAAGTTCAATTCATCTTCAATTGCTATTGTATTTTAAATGTCCTGGCCGCTTGACAAATAATTAGGAACGGAAAAAAATAATGCTTAATTTTGAATTTCGAGAACGGATATCGCATTTTTTTGTTTCCCGCGTATTCTATGGTTACATCGCTTTATATCTCCTTTATATTGACTAAGTTGAAAGTGCATAATTATTCCGAAATCATGGGCAAAAAGGAGAGTTGTGATCCATCGACCCGGAAAATTATTATGGCTCTATATGAACGTAATTGGTCGTATAAAAAGATTGCTGATCATTTGAAGTGCTCTAAAACTAAGGTGTTTAATGCTGTAAATCACGTCAAACAGTTTAATACTACGAATAATGTACCTTGAAAGCCTAAATCTAGAAAAACAACATCACGTGAAGATGCTTTGATTGTTCGTGCAGCAAAGGCTGATCCTTTCAAGAGTTCTGAAAATATAAAGAGGGAAGTTTTTGGCGACGGAGGAGTATCTACACGTACAGTACGAAGACGCTTAACTGATGCAAAAATATTTGGAAGAATCGCCCGGAGTGTACCGCTTCTCACGAAGGTGCACCGAAAAGCTAGGTTAGAGTTCGCGAATAAATATGGCAACTGGACAGCAAGTCAATGGAAAAACGTGTTATTTTCTGATGAAAAGAAAATAAATAGACTAGGGTCTGATGCTAAACAGTATGTGCGTAGACCACCTAAGCAAGCGTTGAATCCTATGTTCACGAAAAAAGTGGTAAAGCATGGGGGAGGAATCATAAAAGTTTGGGGATGTTTCTCAGGTCATGGTGTTGGGCCAGTTTAAAAGATTGGAGGTATGCTAAACCAATTTAAATACGAGCAAATATTGGAGAGAGAGAGAGAGACTATGCTTTCTTATGCTGGGGAGAGGTTGTTGGACTACAGGTCTGGATATTTCAGCAAGATAATGAAACTAAACACACTGCTCATTCAGTTAAAAGGTTTCTTAGTGATCAAAAAATTACTGTGTTAGATTGGCCTGCAAATAGTCCAGATCTTAATCCGATCGAAAATCTTTGGAGAGAAGTAAAGAAGAGTGTGACTGCGAAAAGGACGAGCAATTTGAACGATCTATATGATGCCTTTGTCGAATCGTGGAACAATATTTCAGATGAAACCTGTAAAAACTTAAAAGATTCCATGCCCCGTCGCTGAAGAGCAGTTATTGTAAGCAAGGGCCACCCTACAAAATACTAATACTGCTTTTTGTAAGCTGTGTTAAGTTTTGTAATAAGTATTGTTTATTTCATTAAAATTGTTTCGGATACAGTTCAATAAATTAAGTTATTTTACCCGTTCCTAATTATTTGTCCATAGCTAGAAAGTTTCAAATAAATAGTTCAAACGGAACTTTAATTAAATTATCAATTGAATTTCAACAATTTTACATATTATACATGTAGTATAAAAGCCTGCTTACATAGCTATATTATCATGTCGTTTGAAGGTAGTAACAGTAAAAAAGACTAAAGTTACAGCAACTTGTTTTTCTGAAAGTTACTTCGGTTCTAGTCGTTCCTAATTATATGACCACAACTGTATATATAGTATACATACATATATTCATATATATAACTAAGATTTTTTCAAGGAGAAAGCCCCCCCCCTAACTTACCCCAAGAAAAAAAAAAATGTTTTCTTGTAGAATATTTTATCTTGTTTTAGAAAAACAAAATTGCATTAGAATTGGACAACTAGTTCCGGAGATATAGCCAAAAACAAAATTGGCGGGAAAATTTGCAAACTTGCAAAAATGCACGACAACCGGACCGGTTAAACATGTCAAAGAGAGGAACCATAAAAAAGGTATATTTTTTCTAGTTTTATACAAATGCGGAACTACTTATAGCTTATCATGGAAGTATGTCCGACATAACTCAGGAACATCTGGTTGGGTCGAAATATCGCAAATAGGTAGAGAAGTAATTTAGGACGTAAGAAAAATACAGAAAATCTCATGGTTTGATTTTCAAGACTAAAAACATAATTTTCAGCTAAAATCAATGTGTATAAAAAAAAACACCATCTCCAAGAGCACTTATAGGTGTAGTTAAAACAATTGCATTTGCCATAACCCAGAATTTAAAAAAAAGTACGCATTCCTTTCATTGTTAAAAATTTTAAAAGGTTCTTTTGGCCCGTGTAATGTACACATTTTGTATAACGTTTCTGTAAAATAAAGAATTTTGAAAAAAATTAAAAATGACTGCAATGGACTCATAATGGACACAGTATTTACATTATCTATAGGTATACTCCATTCCATATAACATTAGAAAGAAGGAAAAATAGGTTCTTCATGGAGCACACTTCAACGAAATGGTGACAGAAAACGTTAAACATTTTATGTGTAAAAGTCTGTATGGCATAACCATTTAAATGATTATTTTAAATACTTGACCTAAAATAATTATTTATGTTTAACCTATTTTAATGGTAAGGACCTTCCAAGCTACGAAATATTATTTCAAACAACAAAATTACAAAATGTTCCTGTTAAAATACCTAAAGAAGCAGGGGTCTCTAATCTTTTTAGGGAAGCAAAATGCAACCAATTAAAAATTCGTGGCATTAGACTTGACAATTGGCAAAAGTACTTAAAACGTTTAAATTTTATCCGATTATCGTACCACAGTCTCATGTGAAGTTTGTTGTTAATTACGTTGACTTTTTAGTGAGTGACAGAGTTTCGCCTTAAAAAGCGAAATTATAGAATCTCCGTAATGGTTTCCAGTAAATTTAATAATGTCCATGGTATGAAATGGTTTCCAAACCCTGCTTCTGTTATGTTCTTTTCAATGTTATATGGAATGGAATATAGCTGCAAACGAGCTCACCTGCATCCGTAGTTTAGCGAGCAGCAGTTTATGTAGTTCGTACTCCAGAAACGGGAGCTGATCCGAGATGTCTCTAGCGCCCGGCTCCGCTTGGGGGGGCGCCCTCCTCACCCGGGCCGCTGTAGACGATATTGGCCTTTATTTCATATGCAGCAGGGGCGAGTTTAGTTTATTACTCTAGTCAATACGCTGCCCTTAAGTGGGAAAGTGATTACTTGAATTAGTTTAAGTTACAGAGAACCTCCTTTCAATATCCTTGAGTTGGTATTGGCAGTCCACAATAACAAAAACTTAGCAAAAATTAGCCTGCTACTCTGTTACTTGTCATTAAGTGTTAATACACAAAGTAGACTAACAATGAAATAGCGTTATAAATTACGTTATTTTTGAACAAACACTCATGAAACTAATGCTGCTAATATCTGTAGTATGTATACCGTTTTAATAAATCATATCATTATAATCAATGAATTTTAGGGATACAGACAAGACTGTTGATATGGCTTCTTTATCGTTACTCAAGCAGACCCACTTTTCACCCTTATGCGCGACACGCCTTCGGTAAGAGGCGCGGGGCGGGGTGTACACTCTGCTAAGTAATGCCATATGTGAAGCTATGACGTATATTCACTTACCGACGGCAGTGAGTGTGACAGCTTTAGCGTACGAAGTGAGTCGGTTGGGTTTAGCGCATGTTGCTAGTAGCACAGAGGGCACGCGGGCTCGTCTGTAGGGACAACGGAAAATAATACAATTAAATGGGATGTACATATACGTGTTAACTAAGTATTAAAGGAGCCCCCTCGGTAGCATACATCACTGAATAAACAATAACTCCTAAACAATCCATCCATCCATCAGCCTGTGTTCGTCCACTGCTGGACATAGGCCTTTCCAAGATTTCGCCACTCTTGGCGGTTCTGTGTTCTTCTTATCCAGCCGCCACCCGGAACATCATTCAGGTCATCGGTCTAGCGGGCACGAAGTCGGCTTACGCTACGTTTTACTGTACGTGGTTCCCATTCCGCCCCAACGGCCATAATGTCTGCAATAAATATGGACTGTCCACTGCCACTTTAACTTACTGATTCGGCAGGCTATGTCGGTTACTTTCGATCTCCGACAGATCTCCTCGTTTCGGATTTTATCCATCTGAGATATCCCAACCATGCTCCATAGCTTGTTGAGCAACCTTAAATCAGTGGACCAAGATCTTAGTAAGAGTCCACATCTCAGCGCCATACGTCATCACAGGAAGGGCGTACTGGTTATAAATCGTAGCCTTAAGGACTGCGGTATTGACGACGTAAGTACGTGACGCAACTTCCCGAATGCTGCCCAACCCAAGCATATTCTTCTTTGGCAACCTCCAATATTCAACTAACAAATCCTTTCACTTCATTAGGTTTTAAAGCTTCAGCATGACAAAACAATGTCGTTAAGCGACTCTAAATAAAGATAAGTCGTACCGGAGTGTGGTTACAGCCTTACAGCCTGGTAGGACCTCGCTCGACTGGGTCTCTACTTGCTCTATGTATATATGTATAGACCTGCAACCTCCGCAGTGCGACAGGTCGGCCCCGGCCCGGGCGAGTAGGGGACGTGCGCGATACCGCAGTACTCGCTCGACTGGGTCTCTACTTGCTCTATGTATGTAATATAGACCTGCAACCTCCGCAGTGCGACAGGTCAGCCCCGGCCCGGGCGAGTAGGGGACGTGCGCGATACCGCAGTACTCGCTCGACTGGGTCTCTACTTGCTCTATGTATGTATGTATAGACCTGCAACCTCCGCAGTGCGACAGGTCGGCCCCGTGAGGCCCCGGCCCGGGCGAGTAGGGGACGTGCGCGATACCGCAGTACTCGCTCGACTGGGTCTCTACTTGCTCTATGTATATATGTATAGACCTGCAACCTCCGCAGTGTGACAGGTCGGCCCCGTGAAGCCCCGGCCCGGGCGAGTAGGGGACGTGCGCGATACCGCAGTACTCGCTCGACTGGGTCTCTACTTCCTCTATGTATGTATGTATAGACCAGCAAGCCCAGCAGTGCGACAGGTCGGCCCCGTGAGGCCCCGGCCCGGGCGAGTAGGGGACGTGCGCGATACTGCAGTACTCGCTCGACTGGGTCTCTACTTGCTCTATGTATATATGTATAGACCTGCAACCTCCGCAGTGTGACAGGTCGGCCCCGTGAGGCCCCGGCCCGGGCGAGTAGGGGACGTGCGCGATACCGCAGTACTCGTTCGACTGGGTCTCTACTTCCTCTATGTATATATGTATAGACCTGCAACCTCCGCAGTGCGACAGGTCGGCCCCGTGAGGCCCCGGCCCGGGCGAGTAGGGGACGTGCGCGATACCGCAGTACTCGCTCGACTGGGTCTCTACTTCCTCTATGTATATATGTATAGACCTGCAACCTCCGCAGTGCGACAGGTCGGCCCCGTGAGGCCCCGGCCCGGGCGAGTAGGGGCCGTGCGCGATACCGCAGTACTCGCTCGACTGGGTCTCTACTTGCTCTATGTATATATGTAATTCATAATTCATAATTCATTTATTTATTGCATTCATGTAGTACATATGTTGGCATGGTTAATAATAACAAAGTATTATATGGTTCTATAACATGATACCCTTTCTTGGGCATAGCAATATAGTTGTATTGCATGCGTTTTAAAATTTGACATTACATAAAATTCACATAAGTTTGAAACGTGTTTATTATTGATAAGAATTAATTATTGATTGAGGAAAAATATATAAAATCGTTCAAATTGAAATTAAATTGAAATAATAGATAATAGTACGTTACTCTCACTTGAAACTTTAAATGCATGTCCGATAATTTAACAAAATAAAATAAACAAAAATAAAAATGTTTTCTAATAATAATAGACCTGCAACCTCCGCAGTGCGACAGGTCGGCCCCGTGAGGCCCCGGCCCGGGCGTATAGGGGACGTGCGCGATACCGCAGTACTCGCTCGACTGGGTCTCTACTTGCTCTATGTATATATGTATAGACCTGCAACCTCCGCAGTGCGACAGGTCGGCTCCGTGAGGCCCCGGCCCGGGCGAGTAGGGGACGTGCGCGATACCGCAGTACTCGCTCGACTGGGTCTCTACTTCCTCTATGGTCGTCTTCGAACCATTGTGCACTGGAACAGAGAAAACAAGGTTTTAGATACTGGGATTGAAATAGATTAGTATATTTTGACAATATGCAAGTAGACAAATATAATGGAAATTATCTATTCACATCCAGCTCAACCGGGCTAGGTAGCGGAAGCAGATTAAAGATCTGTGTAAAAAGGTATATGATGTAAACAAAAGGCGCTCACCAATTGTGTGTAAGGGCATTCCTTCCAGGAGGACCGCCAAGAGGGGAGAAATATTGGGGGGCCTAGTGAACGAACCAGGCTGACGGTTGGATGAATGTAAACAAACGGCTCAGTCATCGGTTAGGCGTCCATAGAATTTGTTTGTGAAGAACCTGCGTTTAAAATTTTCTGTGTTTCACCATACAACGATAAACACGCGGAACAATACTTGTGAGTCCCGCTGTTTTAGTTGTGACACTCTGAAAATTGCAAGCTCTTTACAAACAAATCGTACAGACGCCCAACCTACCGCGCCTTCACTCACCCAGAAGGCAGTCTGAATCTGCTGAAACCGTCAGCTATCCCGATCATAGTAGTTATTAAGCTGAGCCGTTTGTTTACATCATGAATAATCCTTAAGATTCATTTAATTCTACAAATGGTATATTTACAACGAAGAAGAAGAACGATGTATAAACAAAAAGACAGCAACTTGATTTTCTTTGATGAACCCAAGCGGGTATACTTGATGTCAGGTAAAAAAGCGCTGGGCGAGAGTGAGTGGCGATGTGTCTGCACTGGTGTCAGGCGTGCGAGAAAGAGACCGCCTGAGCCACGATAGCGCACTTTTTAACTGACGCGAGATATATCTACGGCAGTAGAAGATGGAACAAGACAGGATAGGAAAGTAGAAAGATCGAAGTCCAAAAGGAAAGGCGGTAGTTAAACTGCTCGTGCATCATGCCGATATTAATGTAAGTAAAGTTACCAGTGACAACGGCGTCGATGTCAGCGTTGAAGTCGCAATCCAAGTTGATGACAGCGGCCGTGCCCGACGCGGACAGGACACAAACGTCTTCACTGAAACATTAATAGAATGATACAATTAACCCCAGACCTCAACATCCAAAGTAAAAGTATCATTCCAGCACCAAATTGTTCTTTACAGTCCACATATTGTTTGGAAAAAAGTTAGCAATTAGCGGAAATTTATTAGTAATAATTAGGGTTTTACATTCAAATTATATCATTTTATGATTTACATTTTGATTGCATTCGATTAACCAGCTTAAAAGCGTATTTATCGTTGTATTCGAATGTTATCAAAACGTAAGACATAAAATAACATAATCTTAATGCGAGAACCCTACTATTAGTAATCAATTTCCGCTAATTGCTTTAAAACGCAAATTTTGCATACTTTTTATTTAAAAGTAAGGAAAACAATATTGTGATGTGTGTTACATCGAGGACTACGTCCTTACCGACTCCAACAGTCGTCACACCACCGTACAGATTGTGCAACCTCCCGAATTGCTGACGTTTCATCGACCGACATTTTAAAAGAGCATTTCACCATTGAGGACGCCGCCTTTACGTTAACATCACGGTAGCGGGAGTTCACCCCTCTGATCATCGAGATCACTTAGAAATAAGTTTAATGTAAGATAGATTATCATACTTCTGTAATCACACATCGATTACACATTAATTAAAATTTCCTTCTGTTTTCTTTTAAAAACCCTTGCTGACGGCCAACTTCCGTATTTTGTGCATTTTGCACCGGGATTCGGTTTTACCACCTTAAACGCTTTAGTCTGCACATTCAGCGCCTCTCACCGTCCACGAAGTTAACCGAACATGCCTGATCTTGTTAAACTCACCAAATAGCAGTGGTCTCGGTGTAAGCGATGACAGCATTGCATCGCAGAGCTCTAGTATGCGCTCTAAGCTCGGTTCTAAGCTCCGCCCACCAGGCCGCGCGGGCGGCGCTCTCCCCGCCCCCGTCCACAAGCTTGACTGACCGTGCGCATACGCATCCACCTGGAAAAACACGGACAAGACCAAATGATAATCATAGACAACTTTATATTAAATTACTAATGTTTTCCTGTGCGTTTAGTTTCCGAAAGGCAATTTCATAATGATAGGGGTTAACTTCGGGGGCTGTCACAGCTTTAAAACAAAAGCGTCCATAATCTTACACTTTGGTTATGGTTATTGGATCGACATCTCTTTGGTACCACAAAAGCGGATATTTTTCACATCTTACATCTACACAGTTTAAAAGTACATACCTAAATGCACAATGAAGCCTGGTGGGTATTCTGTCATGGTCAGGAAAGGATATTCGAGTAGGTCTAAGTTGTTACTGTTCATGGATGGACGCAAGATGGCGCCACCTCCACTGCCAGCGTTGCCTGACGCGGTTAGAGAACTTCCTGAAATTAGTAATTAATATTAGTCTTTGTCAACTTGTAATAAGGGCGGTAAATAATGTTACTTACCTTTAGGAGTAACGCTTAAATCAGAATCCGAAGACCTCCGATGCATCCCGACTGGAGTCGAAGTAGCATTCAAAGAGGAATTCTGCACGGCGCCGCCAGATGTCGCCAACAACGAATCTTTGTTATATGACTCATGCCTCGTATGCTTCGGCGATCCTTTGTCCTTTTCTTTGTCTTTGATGTCCTTGTCTCGCTCACTCCTGCCGACAATCGCACGGCACGCTGCATGCGTGTTATCACACACACTAACACAGTTAGTGGACGCACTACATTGATCACTAGATACGGAAACACTTATGGCTGTAGTATCGTCAGGCAAGCCATCTATATCTAAGCTTTGAGGTCGATCGATACTAGCCGTTTCTGGTAGTGAAGGGATGGTCTCTAAAGGTCTTGATGAGCCACTCAGAATGGGATGAAAGTTTTGTAAGACCGGTGTACACTGAATTATGGTTTTGCATGGAATGACAAGGTTAGGCTCGATTTCCTTGGACATTTTGCGCGACCACGACGGGCTCTCGGTTTGGGAATGGATACTGTCTTGTCTTGTTAGCTTTTTACCATTATTTTTTTGGTCTTTTTCGTTTATTATCTCGGTTTGCGGCTCTTTTTCGTTTATTGTTAGGGGCCTAGGCTCTTCTTCTTCAATGGTTGGAGCTTTTTGAGTAGCTTTATCTTTATCACCAATTATGTTGGGTTCGTGATTAATTTTGTCAATAGATTTACGAGCTTCTTCTACAATCTCTAATTTTTGATTGACATCATTAAAGAATTGCTTTTCTTTAGCGTTGGGTTCGGGCGATGAAGGTAGAAGTAATGATTGGACTTTATCTATGAGAAGAGTTTCCATAGCAGTATGAATCAATCCCGTCGGTTTCATACATGGTTTTTTGTCCGTTTTGTGAGATCTTTGTTCGCTGCAATGATAATCATTTTTTCCATGAAAAGGAGATGAAAGGCCGCTGGTGCCATGATATGGAGATGATGGGCCACTTTCAGAAGCTCGCGATACAGGCTCCAATCCAATGTACAGTTCTTCTTTACTACACGGTAGCTCTCCACCCTTGTATAAGCTTTTTTCTTTGACGGTTTCAATGTTTTGCTCGACTTTATTTTTATTATCAATTATTTGCGATTCCGGATAAATTTTATCGACAGATTTCTGAGATTCTTCAACGATTTCTAGTTTTTGATTGACATCGTCAAAAAATTTCTTTTCTTTGGCATTGGGTTCGGGCGATGTAGGCAGAAGCAATGATTGGACTTTATCCATGAGAAGGGTTTCCATAGCTGTATGTATCAATCCGGTGGGTTTTATAGATGGCGTCTTTTCCCCTTTTTGGAGTCTTTGTTTGCTGGAATGGTAATCATCCTTTCCATGAAATGGAGATGAAAGGTCGCTGGTTTCGTGATATGGAGATGATAGTCCACTGATAGAAGCTCGGGATACAGGTTCTGATCCGATGCACATTTTTCCTTTGCTAAGCGGTAACTCTCCGATTTTGTGCAAGCTTTTTTCTGCGACAACTTCTATGTTTTGTTCTACTTTATGTCTATTTTTAATTATTTCCAGTTTTGGATCAATTTTGTCCACAGATTTCTGAGATTCTTCAACGATTTCTAACTTTTGATTGACATCGTCAAAAAATTTCTTTTCTTTGGCATTGGGTTCGGACGATGTGGGCAGAAGTAATGATTGGACTTTATCTATGAGAAGGGTTTCCATGGCTGTATGAATCAATCCTGTTGGTTTTATTGATGGTTTTCTTTCCCTTTTTTGGGATCTTTGTTCGCTGAAATGGTAATCATCTTTTCCGTGAAATGGAGATGACAGGCCACTGGTGCCGTAATATGGAGATGATGGTCCACTTACAGAAGCTCGGGATGCAGGCTCAGATCCAATGTACATTTTTACTTTACTAAGTGGTAGCTCGTCGCTTTTATACAAGCTTTTAATAGCCTCAGCACTCTCCTTGTCTAAGCTCATAAGATCAGTGTAGGAAAGGAAAGGTGATCCTAAAACGGTTTCATGACTAGGTGCTTTTGAAGGAACATCGGACGATGAACCCGGTTGACTCATAGCAGTTGTGGTTTCCAAATGTTTCTTCTTTGGTCTCAAAGAATAGTGGGACAAGCTTTTGATCATGCTATTTTGAGATAATTTCGAGAATTGTAATCGAATACGTTTTGAAGAGCGGTAAACAAAACTTCCCTTTTTTTCTACAGGCGATGATGGGGCGCTAATGCTCTTTTTGTGAGTAAAAGGGTTGTGGAATTTGAAATGGTGATTGACTGATGACTTTTCTATTACGAACGTTTCAGATGTTGAGGCTTCTTCTAATTGTTCGTTTTTGTTGTTTTCAAGCTCGGGTGCGTTAACGGTCTCCAGTTTCGGAAGATCATCGTTGATTCCAGTGTCTAATTCTGAAGCCATCTCAAGCACGCTCAGTTTTTTCTCCATTTGAGCGACAATGTTTGGATTGACTTCCTGATTCAACACTGTTTGCACAACGGAACTTGTGGTTTCGATAGATCTTTCCGCAGAAGGATCAGAACTTTCATCATCTTCTTCGGAACTGGAGTACATATCGGTGCTGTCTCCAGAAAGAGCAGAGGATACTGAACCAAAATACCCTTGTTCTCCAGGTAAAGTGAGAAAGTTTGGGGTTCTATTTGCAACTGGGGTTGTCGGGCAAGATTCAGATGTTTTACGAATACGATGAATAATTGTATCATCACCAGATTCAATATTGATATTTAAGAGCGATGCGCAACGAATTTCCGGCACAAGCTTTTGAGCATCAGTTTCATCAGTTTCGTCTAACACTTCTGTGACTATTTTGGGTGCAATTTTTTCTTCATCAGTCACATTAATTGTAGGTTCAGATTCGCTGGTTCTTCTCAAAGTAGAAGAAGGAGATGCTTCAGAGTCCTGTGTTTCAGCGATGCAAGCGAGACTCGTGTGGGCATGAATGACAGAACGAGCTAAAATGGAAGCCATTCCGACACCAACGTCTTCCATATTTTTGAATGGCTTACGGAATTTTGGCTTCTTCGGCTTCAGATTGCGTTTAAACTTCTTAAATTCGTTACGGATATCCGTCAAAGATATCTTTGACGTATCAGAAGAATTCGATTTTATAGAAACCTGATCGTCACTCGGCTTTTCATTTTTACGCGATCGGAGGCTTCCAAGCCTTTTGGTAAAGAAATTACTTTTGATTTTTTTTATCGTCTGCAAAGGTCCAGAAGAATCAGAATCAGAGGAATCGTTGCGATTCGGATCGTTAGCTTGATCGATACGATTCAACAGTTTGTTGAGATCAGTTTGATCTTTGGACAGGCTTTTGAAACTGCTTTGAGAGGCGAAATCGTCTTGGTAAATTGAGATACTATCAGTGTAGCTTTTAATGCTAGATTGTCGTCGAAGATGCATACTTTGATCATCGTCATCTGGATTTTCCCCTTCGTCCAGGAAATTGGACGAATACTTTGGGTGTAAAATGTTGACCAGTTTTTGCAATTCGTCCTGATGTGTAGAGAAGTAATGGTTTAAATCTCCGACATTTTCGTTGTCCGTCGACAAAATGTCCAAGTATTGTTTTAATTGTCTAGTTTTAATTACAGAAGAAGATAAGCAAAGGCAAACCATGCAAACGATCATTTTATGAGTATTTTTTTAACTTTCCTTTGTAAATAAGTTCTACTTTTGTAAGTGGACATTAAAGGTACGACATTGACTGTACATACATCTAAAGCGGACAGTGCAGTACTTTACTGAAAAAGTTTCTTCACTGTCATCAAATTACAGCCAAAAATTGTTTACCAAGTTACAAACAATTTAAAAAGTCGATTATATTATTAAAACCTGAGTTGAATCATTTGTTTCATAAGAAAGGAAGTTGGGTTCTACTTCCAGAAATTAACAAATAGAAATAAAATAAAACATTTCCTTCTAATAAAATGAAAAAAGATTTTCATTTTGACATGATTTCGTGGGAATTCTTTCATCATTCGTTACCTGAGGCTACTAACTCATAGATCCTACGACATTACATCCAACCGCGTACGTTTACGTTTACGTAGATATAAATTTAACAACTGTAAGAATTATTATAATAAATACCCGATCATGTTTGGCTGTAGTTACGTACGTACATAATAATTTCGCATAGAACTTGCTATGTCTGTTTCAAATTCTAAGAAAAGTTGACCGATTGCAAGTTGATTTATTGTATATGCTTTTAATCAGTTTTTTCGGAGCACAAGTTATTTTTATTACGTATTTACTCACGTAGGCTTGTCTCTTTCGTCGTTTTCACGAAAGTTTTTAGAGTAACCGGATTTTGTAGGCTGTTGATGACCAAATTAACTGTCATAAGATCTTTGAAAGTGAGGCATTTATATAACTTTATTGTAATGTGAATGAGTGAGAGGGATATACACCTATATATATAATTGTATTAACTCACTGTTGGCTGCAGGGCGGCACATTCAACGGGTAACTTGGAGTCGGGAGAGGCGATATGCTCACTGCGGTACCTGAACATGATATCAAATGTCAATTTATGTGTTTCATCAATATTATTGATACCAATGTATAATAATATATAAATATATTATATAATACCAACAAATAGACAAGACCAGACAACATTCACACTGTCCCATTCTTATTAAAAATATAATATTATGTCGTCGGCACAGCGTAGAATTGCGCACTTCATGATCTGCCTAGGCATAAAAAGTACAGGAGCTGCTTCAATCGGCTACCCTTTATATGTAAACCTGACACGCTCCGCTCACCGTCACAACTATTTATGACTTTTATATATACAAATAGCTTTAGCCACGAGGTTTTTGACTTTTATATATAGTGCATTCAGTATTACCTGGCGTGTTTATATTTGAGACCGTCATTAGCAATAACAATAGGATTAAGTCGTGGCGGGTGAATTCGCCTGAATGAAACAATAAACACTTATAAAACACGTGCGGCAGGCGGGGTTACAAACGTTTTTGATACTTTCCATATGTTATCTTCCCTTTAATAAGCTGAAACGGCTCCCTTAAAAATGAATGGGCTCTATGAGTGTTTGGTTAATTACCCCTATTGTTTATGTCCAAGTGGAAACGCGTCAGTTAATACTGAATGCACTATACACCAATAGCTCTGGCCACGACGATTTTGAAATTTAAATACACCAAAAGCTCTAGCCATGACGTTTTAAACTTTTATATAATGCTTTAAAAAAATTTGGACGATGTTCGAAAAGTCACCCGGTATATCCCGGAATAGCTCTAGCCCTGAAATTTTCGACTTTTATATATACCAATAGCTCTAGCCACGACGCCCGCCTCTCCCTCTAAGTCGAAGTCTTGTTGGTACCCGACGACAGCATTCGCGCCAAGTTCAGCCGCTTTCAGACCGACCAGCCGTTGAACCTGAAAGATATTGTTCATATAGCTAAATTCATACCGGAGACTCGGTAAGTTGTCAGGACCAAGGTGCAATGATCCTGTTTGCGAAATACGAAAAATATTTTTTTGTGCCTCTGCACTTTTTCAAGGACAACCTCTACTCAATTAGTATAGGAAGTCTACATTTTATTTTGCGTATTTCACAGAAAGTGTAATAGAACCTTGGTCCTGAATACTTACTATGAATTTGGCTGGATAAACAAAAATCACGTTTGCAAACCTTTACGGTATTGCCAAAATTTTGTTAAGTTGGTCGACTATTAACTTCTCGTGGAAGCTTGTGTTTTAAACACAGACTTATAAGTACTAGGAGACCTAACATTAATAATAAACGCATAGAGTCGACGTGAAGCAATTTTAGCTTAGTGAGTTACGGGCTCTTTTAAATATAAATATTGCTTGTTTCCAAACAAAATATATACGAGTGATTAATTTAGGTATTAACAAATATGTTTTAAGCATAAGCCAGCTAAAACAACCCATTTTTATACGTTTCTTCGTACCATGTAGCTTAAATGTCGCTTGTTTTTAGTATGGAAACTTGCCATTCTTAGGTTTGGTCTGTATGTCTGTGGTTTTAAAGCGGTATGTGTGGAAACCTCCAAGGCACTAGTCCTGTCCGCACTCAACCAGTTTTTGCAACATTACAGAGGTCTGCTCGAGCCTCACCTGGTTACTAAGCTTGATGAAGGCGACCTGTCTTGCCTCATTGGACGCCCTGGGCGTGCGGATCTTGTCTATCCACTGGTACTCCGGGTCGTCGTTCACCACCAGCTCCTCGACGAAGCCGTGCACGGACGTCGCTCTGTAGCCCGGCGGTATCATCGGACCTGCAACGTTTCTTCACTAACTTATTCACAATAGACTTGCGTTAGGTAGGTAGGTGGTAGAGATGGTGCCTGGCTGGGTTATGGAGGCACCACCATCTTATGAATAATTTCGGGGGAAGGGGGGTTTGCAGGTAAGAAGTTATTCTGGGGAGAGTAAGAGGGCAGCTCCCAAACAGGCACAACAAGGTGGCCTTTCGATTTATATCCATCCCCAATCGCCGACCCTTACAATAAGGCCTTACGTCTCCCTGGCGCTGCCAGCACGCAAAATCAGGGAATTTGCGAGGTTTTTCTGGATTTTTCGAAAAAGTATTTGATGTAAGAGTCTCTTCGCCCGACATCGGAAAATAAACCATGTTTTCTTGTTATACCAGTGATTTCAGACATTAAACTCAAGCAGCTTAGATATACAATGAATTAATAACTTAAAAAGACATCATTTTCAAAAATAAAATCTATCGAGTGAAATGAGTCCAATTAGGTAACCGACATGACAACGGAAAGACAAAGATCTGAAAAAACATGTGTCCAAGTTTTACATTGATCAGATAAGTAGTTTATTTAGTATATTAAAACAAAAACCGTTGAAAGACCAAAGGCAAGCCCTTAAACAGACTCATGACGGGCAGCGGCGTCACTGGTGCGAGGGTTTCGGTACCGCGATCAACAACCCACCTGCCCAGCGTGTGTTTGTATGGGCAGTTCTTCCAGGAGGACCACTAATATTGGCGAAATCTTGAAAAGGCTTATGTCCAGCAGTGGACGAAACAGGCTGATCGAATAATGTTATCGATAAACAAAAGAAAACAATAATTATAAGTAAAGCAGAGAAGCGAAAGAACTGCGTCGGAACCGTAGCAGATGGCGAGTATCCCACTTTAGGAGACAGGCGTGAGTACAAACATAATTTATTTATTTACAAGGGCGAATCCAGAGGGCACGTGCCCCTCCCAGAAGGTTCAAATAAAACAAGGAGCTGGGAGATTAACACTATATCGCTTTAATATAATTTGTTACTCCATGCGGAAAGACCTGAAGTGCAAGAGGGATGGATTCAAAAAACACCGGACATGTGCGAGTCGGACTCGCCTACCGAGGGTTCCGTTAATTTTAGTTATATTTTTTTATGATTTAATTACAAATGTACAGTTTTCAGATTTTTCCTACACTTGTTGTATAAGACGGTATTACTGGCCAAATTTCATAGTTCTAGGTCAACGGGAAATACCCTATAAATTCTGATTCACTTGAGAGTGTCGAAATATACGTTTTGTGCGGCATAAACGGCCATATCTTTTTTTACGTTAACTTGGAATTTTTTCACGGCTTCAAGGGACCATAGATCTGTAGGCCTATTCTCAGTCCGTCGAATTAGCCTTCTCGACCGTAAAACCTGTTTTATCAGTCGGACTCCATACATTTTATGATCGAGTTTAAGAAATCTCACTTCGACTGTTTCGCTGGAATTGCCGCCCTGAGTACATGGTTATAATTTCATCTCGATGCTTCCACGCGTTCCCGAGATAAAGGATCTTGAAAGACAGACGGGAGGACGGACAGACAGACGGACAACAAAGTGATCCTATAAGGGCTCCGTTTTTCCTCTTGAGGTACGGAACCCTATATTGTAAAATTTTGGTTTTAAATAAAACTTACTAAACTTTACTAAGATATCGAATATCAAACTAATAAAATTTTGATATTATTAAAATGCATTCAGTAACTAATATATCGTGGAGGTAAGAATGTCATTCCCATTCGTCAAACTATGAGAAAACGTGTCGATTTTATAATAATTTCTACCTACTCTCCTTGGCGGCATAGTTTCTTCACGAAAAGCCACGGCCAAAGCCTATCATCGTCCACTACTGGACATAAGCCTTCCCAATATTTCGTCGCTCTTGGTGGTCCTCTGTCCTCCTTATCCAGCCGCCACCCGCAACGTCCTTGAGTCTCTAATTCAATATAATCATTCTAACACCTTTCGGCCCCAACGGCCATAACGTCGCGTCGGTGACAGATATGGCCTGCCCAATGCTACTACAACTTAGTGATTCCGCAGGCTATGCCGGTCACTTTCGATCTCCGGCGGATCTCATCGTTCCGGATTTTATCTATCAGAGATATCCCAAGCATAGCCCGCTCTATAGCTCGTTGAGCGACTTTAAACCTATCACTAGTTAAAAGTGAAAGCATTTTTCAACTAGCAATGTTTCCCAACCTTTATCGCCTGGCGCCCCCCGGATTCTAAAAAATATTTTCATGCCCCCCTGTATTGTTTCCATTGCTTCAATAAAAAACACGTTATTTATTTTCACGACATTTAGTTATAACAATAATTAAATCACATCTTTAGTGTTACTTACCAACTAAAATGTAAATGAATTACCTATAATTATTTTATTAATGTGATGTTTGCATTTTCTGAACCAGTTGGTTGATATCAGGTTCAGTTTTTGATAGAGCTATCATCAAATCATTATCGACAGCAAGACGATTTTGCGCTTAGTCTTAATTTGCACTAATGCTGAAAATCCAGTTTCACAATTAAGTAGAGGAAAATGGCGGAAGTATTTGCAAAGCAAGAGTGGCCACTTTTGGATTAAGAAGGAAGAGTTTTATCCAAAATTTCTCCAATGTCAACAGGTGGAAGTCATCCTTTACGGTAAATGTTAAATCATGAACATTAATTATTAGGTACTCGTAGGTAGATTAATATGTCCAAATATATTATGCCCCCCTTAGGATCTCTCTACCGGGCGCGCCCCACCGGTTGGGAAGTCCCGAACTAGACCTTACTGTCAAAGGTGGCCCAAGCGTATTTGTGGTAATCTTTGATTGTATTTGAGCCACATTCCTTCCATGCACCCCAAATTATCATTCAATATAATATGGTGTGGTATGGTATTTACAGCCCGTAGTTTGGCCTATTTTTCACGTACAATGGACTTTCGCTTGGCCATTACCGTGCCCGATGGAAAGCATCGTTAAGACCTACTAATACTTTATATTCTCTGCCTACGGTGAAAAGCGCTCGCCCGGAATCTGTGAGAGTGACAGAAGGCGAGGCGATAATCAGTTCTACTGCAAAAATCTACGGCTGATACTACGCAACTTCCTTTAAGGGCTTGCCTTTGGTCTTTCGACGGTTTTTGTTTTATGCTGAGTCAACTACTAATCTGATCAATGTAAAACTTGGACACTAGTTTTTTCAGACCTTTGTCTTTCCGTTGTTAGGTCGGTTACCTAATTGGACACATTTCACTCGATAGATTTTATTTTCGAAAGTGTTTTAATTTGTTTTATGTCTAAAATTACTGCTATAACAAGAAAACATAGTTTTGTTTCCGATGTCAGGTGAAAAAACTCCTACATCTAGTTTACAGACTAGTTCTAATGTAGACTTTCTGACAACATACTGAAGTTCAAAATCGCTCAGTAAGATTATCGCGCAACAGGGGTAAGGCCTTAACCACTCCTCGGTGTGGCTACTCGTGACGTCATAGAACATGGCGGCATGGTTACGTCATTCGTGGTGGGTGCCAAGCCGAAGCATACCCCCAGTACTGATGTAGAGCTCATGTAGAGCTTATACTCTACATCGTTATTGATGATAAGACACTTTTGCCACAGTTCAAAAATATATACAGTTGTCCAACGAAAGCGCTCAGACAGAGCAACTGAGCGGGGCCTGCGGGGCGAGACGCGGGAGGTAGCCACCGAGCTACAAACAACTTTTGAACAATCAGTTCGGAGCTTTGCCCCAACGCACCGTCGAACCCCTTCATGGGACAACTGTATGGATTTTTAAACTTGCCCTCCCCTCGCTCGCGTTACGTACAATGGAAGAACTGGACGCCACACGATGAGGTCTTGTACTTGTTGAAGTCCGAGAAGAGCTCCACCTTCACGATGACGTTCAGCTCGCCCCGGATGCCGTGCATCGTGTCGAACACCGGGATCCAGCCCGACATCACCGCTCCTGCAATCGACAATATTACAAATTAATAATTGGCACAAAACCAAAAACCATTTCGAGATATTGACCTTCTGAGCGTTATATATTTTTTTCAGAATTAAATCATTACCAAATAAAGATATTAAAAAAAAAACAAAAGTTGGTTAACACAGGATTTTTAAAACAATTACCTTTGCTTTCAAGTTCATTCCGTATTTTAAAAAAATCAACTGTCATGTCATTGTGATTGTTGACATTGACAGCGAACATAAACATACCAAGTTTTTTTTAAAATAATACCTTGGCAATGAGCATCGAGTTTGAAATCCTTAGCTGCGACTTACGTTCTTTTAAAACAACGAACATAGATACATCGGCTAATCAACTTGTTTACCCACACTGCTAGTTCTATTAAATAAGCAACTTTAACACATAGCTTTTTTGTTAAATACAAGAATATTAGGTGAAGAGATCATTGATTGTCTTCCGAATCATTTTTTTTTATTAATTAAATTTTCGTTAAAAATGGGGGATAACTCAGCAGACAACACCGTTTTTAGGGTTCCGCAGTCCGACAAGGAACCCTTATAGATTCGCCATGTCCGTCTGTCCGCGGCTTAGCTCAGAATATTAAGCTTTAAAGTGAACATTTTAGTTAGTGTGGAGCGTCCCCCCCCCTGCCGGCTAAACGGTTGTTTATTATTATAGAAATGTGATAAAAATTCAGATATATATTGAATTTAAAAGGACAACTATCACAGCTGAGTAGGCTTTACAGGTTTACGAGTACAGGTCGCGCCAAACTTAATGTATGGGACCAGAAGTTTGGCGCGGTCTGTATTAGTAGACCAACTTATATGTACCGGGCAACTACGGAACCCTACATTGCGCGTGGCCCGACACGCACTTGGCCGGTTTTTCCATAATAACTACGGGACAAACTCGTCTACTGAGTTACAGTGAAATTTTCAAGTACCTAATACAACGATTTTTAATACATTGTTATTTTGCAATGTTGCTAAAATTTTCGGAAAGAAAAGAGCGAAATTTTGAATTTTTTGATTGATTAATGGCAATGACCCCAAAGTGTGGGTAAAAAAAGTTGACTGACCCACAGACAAAAATTCAAAAAAAATTCGTTTACTGTTCAGTAAAATACTAACACCTATTTCAATTTATTTAAAATAGCTTTTGCCCGCTGCTACGCCCGCGTGTTATTCGGTTTAACGACATACTTTTTTTCGCAATAAAAAGTAGCCTATGTGTTAAGTTAGGGTATAAGCTATATCCATTCTAAATTTCATCCAAATCCGTTCAGCCGTTTCAGCGTGAAAGAGAAACAAACATACACACACACACACACACACATCAACTTTCGCATTTATAATATTAGTGTGATGTGATAGTGTGATTTTGAAAAAAGAAAAACGGTGTAAAGACACAATTTTTTTGCTACTGTATTATTATAAAGTAGATAGTATACTATTTACTACGAACGTGCCAAGTACCATCGTATGGTATACGACAGAAACAGCCGTTGTTGGCATAATGTCCAGTTAAAGATTAGAATACCAGATGAAATACCTATTATAATGGTATTCTACTCGTATAACCCTACTACCTCTATTGATGAATGTGATACTTAGACATTGGTCTATATAAGATGTGATGTGATGATGTTACGAAACAAAGACCCATAACTGACATAAATACCTATCATATTTCTACTTGGCAACGTTACAAAGACAATGTCCAACAAAGACTACCCGATTTTTGGCATTATGTTTTAACTAGCGAACGCTCTGTGGCGTTGCTTCCGTAGATGGCGTTTCTCTCTCGATCCCGTGGAAATTATTTTAAACAACACCCTTTAAAGTTGTTGTCTACGATCATTTACAAAGTAAAGCATAAAATAATACAACTTTGCTAGAAAAGCCCAAATGACATTAAATTGTAGTTTCCGAATGCGCATAAATAACATTTTTATTTTTATTTAAAAATAAGAAAAACAATCATAACTTGTGCGTTTGGGAACGAGAGACGTCGAATCCACCCTTCTAAGCGGATGTCTTACGCCATACAAGGAACGTACAGTTTTACTTTCATGTAGGTCCAGCCTTTGGTCACAAAATAAATACTTACATACAGAAGGCCAGCTTCATACAACCAGCTATTCCGGGCGCACGCACACACAGACGCGTACGTACGACGATCTCGGTCGAAGGCGATCGATTGCCAGTGCACAAGTCTACCGAGATCGTCGTACGTACGCATCTGTGTGTGCGTGCGACTGGAATCGCTAATTGTGTGGAGCCGGCCTTCTGTGTGTATTTATTTTGTGCTTTGGTCCAGGCGTTGTTGAGACATAAGGTTCCCATTCCTTGATGAATTCCCCAGGGTTTACCTGAGCTGACAGCGGCGACGCCCTTGTTAGGCACAGCTGTCTCGCGGGCCAGGAGCGGCGCCAGGCTGATCACCACCTTGCCGATGGCGTCGTTAGCGGAGTACGTGTCGTGGTCCATCAGGCGAAGCTGCAGCGGCTCGTCTTGCAGCTCCGATTCGTCCACCTGAAGGGAGAGGTTTATGTTATATCTGCAAGGTTGCCCAAGTAGCGATCTCAAATGGATTTCTCGGCTGTGGGATGCAAACATGGCAAACATACAATGCGATACGGATCTATATGAACGTGGCCAAAAGCCGAATTAGGGCCGCCTTCCTGTGAAAAGTGTGTTTTGGACACACGTTTATTTAGATTTGTGTCGCATAAAATCGCCACATAGACACAAGTCACAAGTGACTTTATAGTCCATCCATTCATCAGCATGTCATCTTTCACTGCTAGACATAGGCCGTCTCAATATTTCGCCGCTGTTGGCAGTCATCGTCCTCCTCATCCAGCCGCCTCCCGCATCGTCTTTCAGGTCGTCGGTCCAGCGGGCACGAGGTCGGCCTACGCTAAGCTTTGCTATACGTGGTCTCCATTCTAAAGCTTTTCGGCCCCAACGGCCATCACGTCGGCGACAGATATGACTTTAAAAAGTCCATCAAATGCATACTTCTTCATCGTATACTGAGATATACAACTACCGATTACTACAAATACGCCCCCACCATGTACAGTTAGACTAAGACTCAAATAACTGACGAACCCATTCACTTCAACTGATTTCAGCCGTGGCTTGTTACCACCCTCATTAACTTTTCACATGTTTACGGCAAAATTTAAGCTAGCATCAGAAAAAGGTACCGTGTGGATTGAGGCATTTGCTATCAAATAGATCTTCGGTATTTTTAACAGAATCCTACATAATCTTGTTCTACATACATTCACATGCCATTTTGACTACAAACGACGTATCAGTTATCCCAGTGCTCTTAAAGGGTGCGCCGACCAAAAGAAGCTAAATCGGCAGTCACGGCTAAGTTGATTTAATGATTATTATTTCATCAATGAATATAAAAAAATCATATTTAGTATCACAAAAAATTTATGCACACTTTATTCGAAGCAAAAATTAAAAATAATTTATAGTTTATAAAGCACAACTAGGTATTTAAACTAAGCCCAAAATGTAACAAAGGCGTATTGGCGTTTAGGTCATCTTAACAACTTAACTGTACAATTTTATCTCAAACTTAATTTCAAACAATCACCAAAGTATAAACTACAATTTCATCACAATTAAATTCACTTGTACTTGTTTCACTACTTTTAATTTTAAGGTTTACACGTTAATCCCGACCGGTGTCGGTTAATACACCATTCTCCAGGGATACAGAAATTCAGGAAATTAAACAAACATTACGACGAGCCGTTAAAAATGTACACAATGATCATGATCATGATAACCGAAACCGGTCGGGATTAACGTGTAACCTTAAAATTAAAAGCAGTGAAACAAGTACAAGTGAATTTAATTGTGATGTTTTCCAAGTTTCATTAAGTGCCGACAATCGCAAGTATAAATTATATATAAACTACAATTTGTCCAACTTACATTTTAGAAATATTGCCTGGCAATTTAAATACGATTTATTCAAAATGCACCACAAATCCGCCATACATTTTTGATAGGCCGCGCAGGAGTCAAAAAAAACTGACCACGATAAACACGACCACGAGAGTACAGAGCGAGGTGTCTAATCGTCGTACGCTCGGCGCAGCCTTAAGCTTTACATCCCACACATACAGAGAAATACAAAATAACTAAACCAAGAGTTCCAATATCTAAACTCCTTGTGCAATTGGTACAGCGCCACGAGCTTGTCTGACCCGATAAGCCAAACTAAAATGACCTCTATATTCAAGAAGCGACAGTCCTCGTCACCGGGTCAGATAAGTTTGCTGCACTATACCTGTGTTGATCTGTCGTAACTGGGGACCGAACCCAGGTACCGCGGTTAGCTCGTAGTTAGACATGTAGGTCAGGAATCAGTAAATCTGGTATTTTAATAGCTTGGCAACCGACTAGCGTATGTAGGTATAAGTCGACCAAGATCTACGAGCAATAAAGAATCATTATTTTACTGAGCAACACAAACTAGACTATAAAGCTGGAAATTATTGGAGAATTCGGAAGAGTCTAGTAGACCTCGTGGACAAACTGGGTAAGTGGCTGGCTCGCGATATGCAGATACACGGGTTCGAGTCCCGTCTGGGGTTTATGGGGCCTCGGCGAACCTACTTTTATATTTTTTTTCGGTTGGAGTGAAGATGAAAGGAACTATTAGAAAATATACTTGGAAAATTTCAGAAATCCTTCAACGCCGAAGCGAGGCGGTACTTTGGTTTAAAAGTAAGCTATAGCGAGTCGCGAAACGTAGTGGATCCCCCTTATCGACACTGATCTTTTTTTCTCTTGTACGGACAAAATCCTACTTAAGATTTCAATATAAGAATAGAATAATTAAAGCAACTAAAGACTTTGCGGAACTCAAAACAAAATCGGTACCGTGTCTCGTCGATTTTCTTGCGAAGTGTCAAATACATACTGATTATTCATGAAACGAATAAAATGGGCAAAGATCCAACATCCCAAATAACAAACATTTAAAATATAAAGACATCTTACTAATTACAAAAAAAAAACAAATCAGGCAATTTCCCAAAACATTTTGCGAACATAAACAAATATCAGACGGTCGGTAGACATTGCTCGCGCGCATGTATAAATACTCCTAAATGGCACATGGCTCCAACAATATTTGTATCTCAGCCAAATGCCAAAACAACTTGAATTCTGTTATAACCTTGATAAGTCATTATTACTGAGTACCTATTAATGTTTCGTGGCTGTTTTCTCTTACAGCTTTATGGACAATTTTTGTTAAAAAGTATGGTTGTTAATTTGTTGAGTTCTCTTTACATAGCACTAAAACATTTAAGTTGTTTTCACAAAAGAAATCCTGCAGATTAGGTATCTTCGTATTTATTTATTGACAACAAGTACTTTGATAGGGGAGTTCTTTCGTAAAAAGAACTTTAGTTTATTTAAATACTGCAGGGTTATAAACGTATATAATAAAATAAAATTAAAAATATTATTAAATCATGAAAGCCAAAATAAAACAGATCTTAATAACAAGACCTCCAGGGCTGCGAAAAATAGCAAGCTCAAATACCTACAACCTTCCGAGAACAAAAAACACATATGGAACAAGAACATGACGATATATCCTACCAAAAATTATTAACGGTCTGCCAGAAAACTATATATAGACACAAAGAAATTTAGAGAGAAAATCAAGTTGCACTTTATTAATAACCAAATATCATCATCTATTTAAATTATAAATAAAAAAAATCAAATTACACTACCTAGGTCCCTTACACATTTAAATAGAAATCCGATAGAATACTTATATTAGAAATACACGTCATATAAAACCTATTGAACACCTTGCCGCTACAGATAAACTCTGCGAGTTTTCGTGGATGGCTCAGAAAATGTTCACTAGCATATAAGTTATATTAAATAAATAAATATAAAAAAAAGTTAAACAATAGATAGCAGGCAAATTCCAATCTTCCATCAATCCATCCAGCAGCTTGTCATCGTCCACTGCTGGACATGGGCCATTCCAATATTTCGCCACTCTTGGCGGTCCTCCTCATTCCGACGCCACCCACAACGTTCTTCATATCATCAATTCAGCGGACACGAGGTCCACCTATGCCTTGCTGTATGTAGTCTCCATTATCCATTCTATATTACGTAAAAAAGTAGGTAATACTATAACTCTATATCTAAGATTAACTTTGCCCCTATACCCAAAACATCAGCTTTTCAAAGTAGCAACTAACGGTGTGCACTGCATAAGTCAAAATATTCAGCAATGATATGCTCGATTCCAGGGGTAGCCAACTTGGTTGTAATGGCACTTTAAATATTTTTCTGCTTGATACCACCCGATTGACTACAAAAATGCTTTTTTGCTCTTTCAAACGTCATCAATTTAAGTTTGAAAAGTTTTAAATAAACAAAAATATAAATATATTTGAAAGAGTTTGAAATAAACAATTTGAAGAATTGAATTAGATTTTGCATTGCTGACCAACTATTTTCTTTTAAGCTAAGGCAGTCAATTTGGTAAAATTGCGGAAAAATGGTCACACATAAATAAATTGACCCAAGCAAAAAAAATATTCTGAATATAAATACTACAAAGATAAAGTTATTGTGAAGTCCTCACTTATTTATCCTTGTATCTTTACTTGTGAGGCCATAGTTTATTTGTGCCTTGTATTTTTATCATATGACAGTAATTTGGTTTTATGGCATTGCCATCAACCAATAACCTATGATATCATGATTGACGGGTTTGCCACCCCTGCTCTATTCTATCTAAAACCTAAGTAAGTGTTTTCTGTCTAAAGCCAGCATCTCCCATATTTCAATCTCTGCCCCATTTTCGGCAGAATATCATTGCTTAATATTTTGACTTATTCAGTGCCCACCCTTAGTTGCTACTTTGAAAAGCTGTTGTTTATGAACACCCCTTATAGCCTTTATGTTGATCAGGGTCACTATGATAATAATTAAAAAAATGGATCACAATCTGTGGAGCGGTCCTCATACTAAAACGTATACATACATACAGACAAAAGTTCTAAAAATGGTAATTTTGGCTTCAGTACAATAAAGTCGCCGTCAATAGAAATTGTGAAATATGTAAACAAACCGTTTTCTCAATTTTTCTCAAGGTTCTGTCACGGAGTCTCACTGAACATTATTCCAAATCATGAAGCATCAAGTCTTACCTGCCATTCACTGTATTTCATCATGAAATATTCAATAATCACCAGTTAATTATGGAAAATTATAGAATCAATAGTCAAATCTGTACTGCGTCGAGATTGCTGTCATATTTTTTTCTCATCGAATCTGTATTGTCTTTGAAAATTTGTGATGTATGAATCTATTTGAATATAAACCTATTTTATTCGTGATGCAATTTTATTCCGTCTTTTTTTTTGACAGAGTTACTTCATAATCTTTGACATAACGTGTGTGTGATTCCATCGAGAGCTGTGTGATCTTCCAGCGTTGCTCTAAAATCTTTTGTGTTTTCGGTATTCTAACGACTTGGCTTTTCTTTATTAACTTTGTATTGGGGTCTTACTCGCGAAAACTAATAACATACCTTAATAGATATGTGCTTGACGTTTCGACGCCTGTGTAGGCTTCTCTTACTGATTTTTCTTTGTGATTTGGATAGTATTTTACCTTGAAACACCGACAATTGGTTCCGTCATAGTAATGGACAATGCCCATATCATTCGCGTCAAATCGAAAAGGCGCCCAACATGAGTTGGCAGAAGGAGGCTATCCAAAGCTGGTTGCGCGAAAAAGAAATCAAATTTCAAGAAACCGAAATCAAAGCAAATCTCATAGCTAAAGTAGACAAGCAAAAATATAAAAAAATTATGTAGATGAGTTGTAGATGAGTTGGCGGCATCGAAAAATGTGACAGTTTTGCGCCTTCCACCATATCATTGCGAGCTTAACCCGATAGAGTTGATATTGGCACAAGGAAAAGGTTACGTTGGAAGGAAAAACAAAACATTCAAAATGGACAATGTGAAGATTTTGTTGGTCCAAGGTTTGGCGCGGATCGGGCCAGAACAGTGGGCAAAATGTGTAGCTCATGTCCTAAAAGTAGAAGAAAAAATTAAAGAACTAGATGGGATAATAGATACATTTTTGATTGAAAAACACTTGTACTTGTCCACTGATTTATATTATTTCCCTTACCGGTTTCGCTGTTAAAGCATTATCAAAGGTTTTTTGGTTGTTTACGTATAAGAGATACAGCCACCAACACTGTGACGGAACCATTTGTAATTAACGTGGGCGATTTGATTAGTGATTCATCAGAATATTTTAGCGATGAATCAAATAAAGAAAATTAATTAAGCTCCTAACATACTTACCCATTTCTAGATAGTTCACCTGTTCATAGACAAAGACAACATGGCGCTTTGTTTACATAGTCCACAATTTCTATTGACGGCGACTGTACTAACAAACCATTTCAGTGAACAATTTTAAGAAATTTTAAATGTACAGTCATGATTATTTTACTACTTTATTATTAGCCTGCCAGATAGTTCGCATAGCCCTATTTTATGCATTTATGCACTAGGAAGAGAAGCCAAGAGGATGGGGGTAGGTGGATCTTACTCTGCATTAGTCACAACCTACAAACATATCCCTGTAGAAGACAGAAGAGTCGGTTATTGTAGCTGAAAAACTACAGATTGCAATGGTGCATAAATGAGTAAAAAAACTTTATTATTAGCAAACAATGCAAGTTGGTTTTATTTCAGACTAGTTTTCACCCTTGGCTTCATCTACCCTAACCAGGGACCATAATAAATAATGTATAATATTACATGTGACTATATGATTTACTATATACACCAATATTGATTTAAAATCACTACATAAGCCGTGATAAGCCAGATATTTTGGTTGATAAGTCGGAGGCATCTAGTGGGTCAAATTAAATTTCCAATATTTCTATAATATCAAGAAAATTCCTACTTTTGCTGCCATACTTAGCTTCTGAACATCTACTTACCTCGAATCTGTACCACTCAGTGCTATTCCAGTGAGGATTCAAAGACTTTCTGCAGACATCAGTCTTGTGGGTAACTCCTCCAAACTTTATCTCAACAAATGCATCTGTTGTGTCACTGGCCCTATCCATCACAGGCAGATTTCTACCTGCCAGGACCTTCACTTTAATTTTTCCAGGCATTATAATACTTCCTTGGTACCTCTGTCTGCCAGATGTTTTCTTTTCTTTGGGGTAAGTATTTGTTGTTAAATTTACACGTTAAATGTCTGTTTCCACTACATATTTAGTTAGATTATCACTCTTTTAGACAAGATTAGCACACTTTGGACATTCTAATCAGTTGAATAACCGAGATTTTTATCTTGTGTCGATAAGAATGTTTTCATGTATATTGTTTAGAAATACAGATTTTTTATCAAAATATGCAGTAGAGAAGTGTAGAGAGAGTAAAAACTAAGACATAGCACCGATTTAAGGTTTATTTTTCGTAAATAAACAAGATTTTTCAGTAGATATCCGAGTCCATAGTGTTAGCACTTCTGTTGCGTATTACATGGCTGTTATAAACACAGCAGCTCAACGTGCCAATGATTTACCGAAATAGATGTTAAAACTAAATGAGTTCGTTTATAAATAGACAAAATGAAAGCTTTTATAAAAATAAATTTCGTTCCGACGGCACGGACAGCTGGCGGGCGAGACTGTGAGAAACGTCAAAATGGAAATGTCAATTGCGTTTTGTTTTTTAGATCTGCAAGTGCTTTTAATTATTCATTTATTTATTACTAGGAAAGTGAGATTATTATATTAACAAAACTTAAATAAACTAATTTAAAAAACTAAATTATTCTACGAAATAAACTAAACTAAACTAAAACTACCTAGCAAAAATATTTAATTAAAGTAGATAAAAAATTGAGCTGAAATCGCTGTCGTCACGTGGAAGAGTACCCAGGATACTGGCAGCATTACCTCGTTGAATTGCTAGGCCAATTCTTTGTTTTAAAATGATTTAGCATTAGAGATTGAATCAAACAAAGGAATGTCCAACATTAAACCACATTGTACGCATACAATATATTGCATTTTTCTTTAAACATTTTTTGTTACCAAATGTTGAATGTGTGGCTAACCTATGCTACGTGACTTATGACTGACAATAGACTGTACATATTCCCGGCGGCACAGATATTATAATACCCGGCGGTAAATAATGCACATACATAGGCTATGTACCTACACATAGCTTTTTTCGGTTTTCATTTTTGTTTTAAGTGAATAGATAGATTTAGTTCGAGTAAAATACCTATTATACTAGATATTTGTACCCAACTGATGTGAATAATTAAAGGAAAATTAGGCGAATAACTTTTTTGGAATCGTTTATGTATTTAAAGACGGTAAAAAAAGCGTGCCCTATGAATGATTTTATAATAATTTCAACAATAATATTATTTAAAGTATATATGCTATTTAAAACGTGGGCTGACATACTAAATTATTATTAAATACCTGCTTTAATAATTACGTATTATTTATTATTCAATTTCGATTTCAAAAGTTCTTTATTTCCATGAAATATTATAAAACAAGTACCTGACAACTACAAATTCAAGTTGTCAGTCTAAAAACCTTAAAATAAGACAATTATTATAACCAGGCTACCTTCACCTCCATACAATTTAAGAATAGAAATAATACATAAAAACATTAAACTACGATAGACTACAAAAATTCTATAAATAAATACTTAACACTAGAACTTACACACTATAGAAATTACAAAGTTATTAATTAATACACGAATTAAACCTTAATAAATACCGACGGTATTTTAACACCAGTGGCCGGCAAAACAAATTTGAAGGTACCCACTAGTTATATTATTTATTATTGTTGACTATCTATTTAATGTACTTATAATACCTTGTTTTAAAATTTATATATTATACATAGTATGGTGCAATTAACCCCAGACCTCAACATCCAAAGTAAAAGTATAATTCCAGCTCCAAATTATTCTATATAGTTCACGTATTGTTTGGTAAAAAGTTACACCATTTTTAGCGTCGGGTTTGGGGGTGAGGGGGGGACGGGAGAAGTTGGGTTTTTTCAGCAGTTTTTCTTAAATATTTCAAAAACTATCCGGTTTAGTGCAAAAATACCAAAAACAAAAGTAATGTAAATTAAATTGCGAACAAAAATGGTCAATAGCATAATCGTGCTAAAGTGAACGGTTCCAGAGCAACGGAGGGTGTAAAGTAGCAATTGTTCGGTTTTTAGATTTTTGGAAAAATATTACATTATTCAAGGAAACTATTTTTTTAAATACAGGATTGTGTTTTATAAAAACAAATTGCGATTTTACTGACCAGTGGTATGTTAGAGTTTAGAGATAAGCCCTTAAAGGAACGACAACCTCGCCACACTCTCAAGGGGTGCTACTTTTGATGGGAAAAGAGGCTTCCACAGGCCTATGCCATATAAACCTGTGGTACGGAGAAACCCATTTTGAACTAATAAAAATGTCGAATGTTAAACGCGACCTTATTTTAGTGTAAATCATCATGAATCGTCATCAGTATTCAGTTCTCTTCAAACCTTCAAACATAGCACCCTCTTCTTCTAAATTATATTCGTCTATTAGTGCTGTTAGGTGGTAGAGCTAATGCCGGGCTCGACTGTGGAGGTACCATCTTACTCGGAAATCCTTCCGAAGTTATTCGGGGGAGAGTAAGAGGACAGCTCTCAGGCAAAAAAACCAGGCGGCCCACCATTGCCTGGGACAGATGGATGGCGGTATATCCATCCTCAATTGCCGGGCCTTTGATGCATGGATAGATTTGTGCGTTCCGATTCAAGACATAATCGATTACATCGCGTCTATCGTCATTCCAAATCACTGATGGCCGTACGGTGGCGTGAGTAGTTTGATAGTACTTTGTGCTGTCAGCGCCATTCAGAACCCGGCCTATGATGTTCGTGTCCCTGATATATCCTTCAAGGGCGTACCGATACAGACTGACAGTTAGATGGATGGATGTACAGTGGAGCCCACATCAAGCTAAACACATTCAGTATAAGCTGAACTCTTATTGTATATGCTTCCCGTACAATGAGAGGTCAGCTTATTCTCAATGTGTATAGCTTGATGTGGGCTCCACTGTACTCGTGTATAATATATAATTTACTGTACTTATATTAAAGGGACCTCCTTGTCTGTGCTATTTTTAAGATTACTTCGTTTTTACTTAACGTCTGTCAAAAAAGTGTTGAAATGAAAATGAAACTTTAATTCACTCATGGCCCAAGAAAACAAGGCCTGCTCCAAGGGTTTGCATTCCAAAACATAAGCTTACTTCAATTTGAACACTGACAACAGGATAGCATTATGCATTTTTGGATGAGTGAGGAAGAGAGCTTGTATGGCTACACTGAGATAATTGAATATTAAGAACAAGACGAAATTTTATTAGCTTGTGTTGTCACACACACATACACTTAAACACAGTGACAGTTAGGGTCTAGATTATTCTTACGTAAGATCACAAAACTAAGCAAAAATTTATTTTTAAATAGTTCTGCTACTTTTTCTTTGAATTTTGGTAGATATTTATCTTACGAGTACCTACGTAAGATTTAAAGGGGGGAGGTGGTTCATCCAAGTCTTATTTTTTCTGGAGAGGGGGTGTCAGAAAGTGGTTAAAATTTTCTTACGTAATCAATGAACAGCCCCTAATTTGAGCTCTATATAAAAGAATTTGGTTGATATAGCCAAATTCATACTGGAAACTCGGGTAAGTGGTCAAGCCCAAACTGACCAAGGTTCAATGGCCCTGTTTGCAAATTCCGAAATATATTTTTTATGCCCCTGTACATGTTCAAGAACAACCTCGACTCATAGGAAGTATGAACTTTATTTTGCGTATTTCACAGAAAGGGTCATTGAACCTTGGTCCTGACCACTTGCCGAGTGTCCAGTATGAATTTGGCTTAATCAACCAACCTTACATTTAACAACATAAAGAATAAAGAACTATGTACGAAAAAATTATCCTTTAGAAACGCCTTAATGGCAAAACTGGTCAGTTAATGTATTTTTTAAATTCCGCTAAGAGCCAACAATTAACATTATCCAGGCACGGTCGCAGCTCAAGATTTGGGGGAGGGGAGCGGGGGTCATCTTGGCTCAAGTACAGTTTAAGAAGCCAATTTTAACATTAAAACAGGTTTAAGCAAATATAGACATTTTTAATAAAATAAAAAATCTCAATCATCAAACAAATGGCTTCTATGAATTTTATGGGGTATGCGGCCGCCACCGCTAACATCCGCGTTGGCACGTATATTTTGCGGCCTTTTCAAATTTGGTTTGCACCGTTATTTTGAACATTTTTGACTTAGACGTTATTAGTAGGCAGATAAAAATTTGTTTGAAATGTTCTAAAACCGTCAGATTATAGGGGATTTTTCGAGTTGACATGATGATTTTGGGGGGACCCCCTCCCCCCCTTCCTCGGACCGCCACTGACAGTATCACAATTCGCTCTAGGTATCATTCAGCATCCATCTCCTCAATCCTCTGATACGCAGTCTTCAATTCCTCCAAAAGAGTCTTAGCCAGGGCCGGATCTAGCAGCAGCTCCCTCGTGCCCTGGTCTCCGGTGAACACGTCATCGGTGCCTATGGTCAGTTTGATGGTATCGTTGGAGCCACGGGATGCTGAGACGTCCCTCACTCTGTTTACTGAAACACACAATGTTTCATGATGAATGAATACAACACTAAAGTTTTTAGGGCAGATGGAAAAACAGAACGCGTCAAAAAAAAAAACAATAAGTGGTGCAGTACAGGATGGTGGTACAGGGTCCAGTCCAGTTCAAAATGCGCAAAGGGCAATGCAATGACCGATTTTACAGTTGCCTTAGCCCAGAAATAAAGTATACTAGCTACGGGCTATTCATTTATTACGTTAGACGGTTTTGGCCTTTTTGGGGATCCGTACCCGAAGGGTGCCAAGCTTATTACTAAACCTTCGCTGTCTGCCTGTACGTCTATCACAGGGTCTACAGCTTCAACCGTAAGAGGTAAAAAAATATTTACGGAATACGTGTTACTATGGCCTCTATCACGACAAATAATAAAATTTAAAAAGGTTAAACCTAAGGTCCCATACAATAATCCTCGTAGTAACCATAGATCTAAGATGACTTGTTTGACAGCTTTTACCGAGGTAATAGATGGCGCCAAGAGTAGCTTGCTAATTTTTTGCACCGAGGTTCATTAGTAAGATGATGATAGAAGGCGTTCAAATATTAAGGGCGGTCATTTTTTATGTACCATAATGTTTAGGGTTTCGTATCCGTATTATGTGGTGGTACGGAACCCTTTGTGGGCGAGTCCGACTCGCACTTGGCCAAATTATTTTGATCGCCTCCCTCCCTTATGTAGGAAATAATAAGATTTGTTTGAACCCCGTCCCGCAATAATCAATATTTTATATTTATAAAAACCAAATTTATTGATTAATTTATTTCAGGGCGAACGAAACTAAAATTGAGGAGAAAACATACCATCCATGAATCTGGATTAGGGCTTAACAGCCAATCAAATAAAAAATCAGCCACTGGTAAATATGTCACATACTTACGTAAGATATACATATCTAGACCCTCCCCCGCCCCCGTGTAGCCCCTCCTAATAAATGAACAGCCCCTTAACTACTGAGTTAAAGTTATAGTGAACCGCCGATACCGACTAGGAGTCATAAAAGTAGGTCCTCTCTAACACAAACTTGAATGAGTTCGAATATTCACTTTCCCAGTAAAGCTATGACATCCATCCATCCATCAGCCTGTTTCGTCCACTGCTGGACATAGGCCTTTCCAGGATTTCGCCACTCTTGGCGGTTCCCTGGAAGAAATGCCCATACTCACACACGCTGGGCAGGCGGGTTGGTGAGCGGAAACCCTTGCACCAGTGACGCCGCTGCCCGTCACCAGTCTGTTTTATATAAGGCCCGGCAATTGGGGATGGATAAACCGCCATCCATCGGGCCCAGGCAATGGTGGGCCGCCTGGTTTTGCCTAAGAGCTGTTCTCTTACTCTCCCCCGAATAACTTCGGGGGGATTTGCGAGTAAGATGGTGGTACCTCCACAGTCGAGCCCGGCATTAGCTCTACCACCTAACAGCACTAATAGACGAATATAATTTAAAAGAAGAGGGTGCTATGTTTGAAGGTTTGAAGAGAACTGAATACTGATGAATAATAAATATCGCTAGTTGGTGGAGGCCATTTATTGCCTGAAAATGTACCTATTTTAGGACCAGTTCACCGTGACTGCAGCAGCAAAACGAATTGTTACACATCAATGACATAGTATAAAACTGTGTCAATGGTTACAGAATTGTTTGTTTGTAAGTCTTATTTACGGGCTATGCTGGAAAGAATCCCCGCTAGCAGCAAAAGCCCCATTGAACGACGCAAATTTTCTCGCACAGGTCAAAGAATATCTTAACCAGAAGATCAGGACCAGGCCCCTGACAGCATTTCGCCGCCACCTGTGGTATTTTTCAGAACATTTAATCGGTCTTTCTTTATTCGATTGTAGAGTCAGTCCCGAGACAAAAAGAGCCATGGTTGAAAACCTAGAGAACCCCCAACAAAAAAGACTTTACAAAGGCTAGATGGCATAACTCTGGATGATCAAGAAACGTTGCTGTTACAGGACGGACGTCGTGTTTATACAACTCTCTAATACATACTCTCTGACTTAATAATCAATGGTCATAGCAAATTGGAGGCATTTTGAGTAACAGATCCGTCACAGTATCATACTGATGAAATTTTCGTCTAAATGCAGGAAAATGTTAGCCAAATGAAAATAGTCAATTTAATACAAAATTAAATTCTTGCAATACAACAAAATAATAACAAAAACAATTTATTATTCATGTCTTCGAGCTTTATAGAAAGAAATACCCAGTGGCCTCTTAATCTACCTATAATATCCTGTAAATGAGTTGAGGAGATAAGAAAAGATTGATACATATTACTAATTAGTTTTATTGTAATGAAACCCTGGTAATTTATTATATTTTTATTTTAAAGTATTATAAAACTGCCAAACATACTGCCTTTAAAAATGCCTGATTTTTCTTTATACCCAAAAAAGTTTCAAATCATAGCGACCCCTAAATATTATTGGAATTCGTTTAAAATTTTCATAGGGGTGTATTTAAATCTCTTTATTAGTTTACATTAATACTTCATTATCACATTGCACTAATATTATAAATGCGAAAGTTTGTGTGTGTGTGAGGGGGTGTGTGTGTATGTTTGTTACTCTTTCACGCTGCAACGGCTGAACGGATTTGGATGAAATTTAGAATGGACATAGCTTATACCCTACATAACACATAGGCTACTTTTTATCCCGGAAAAAAAGCATGTCGTTAAACCGAATAACACGCGGGCGGAGCCGCGGGCAAAAGCTAGTATTTTATAAAAACCAAGTTAATGAAAAGGATACTGTTGTTTGGACTCAGTATAGTAAATGTGTTAAGAGTGAACTGAGTGGCTGTGGACCCCTAACACTCATGTCACGGACCCCCAAGGGGTCCTTGGACCCCAGTTTAAGAAACTCTGATCTACAGTTTCGTTTCATAAACATTTGTTAATCAAATCATACAATAAGTAAGTCTGTCGAATTACGCCTAGACGCTAATTACGCCTACGAGAAAAAAAACCTTATTCTAATATCGCCAAAATGAATCTCAATAGCTACGCACTAAGATTAACACGTCTAGTCGCAGTCCCGAACCCCGCCAGCGGCGTTCCCCACCCCGCGAGCCAGTAGCGCACCGACTTTCGGCGTGAGTGGTTCTTGTGACATTTTTACTAACACGTAGCACAATATTCGTGGAGTTTTTTTTGTTAATGGGTGAGTTTTGCACTCAAACCTAAGCGCAGTAGTTAAAATAACTATTTTCTCGTCAATAACCAGTTTGTACATTAACATTATGCAAACGGTTATTGATTTTATGTACAATCTTGTTAAAATGTTTACGACGGGTAATAACGCCTGGGCGGTATTACCCGTACCAAATACTACCTTAGGCGTATATATCCATCACGTAGGCGTATATAACCATCACATACGCGTATTTAACCATCATGTGTCGCATCTAACTGCTCGTGTTTATAATTTCATTTGTATAAGTCTGCAAGTAATTTATCTTATTCTTGGTAAAAATGTATAATTGATCCGTTTTAAAACATGATAATTAGCCCCTTAAAATAATAATGTAACATCGTTTTTTAGGTAAAAATGTCAACTTCAAAGAAAAAACGTTGCCTTTGGACACAAAGTGATTTAGAAAAAGCAGTCACTGCTGTTCAAACAGGCAGGCTGTCTAGTTATAAAGCAGCTGACATGTATAAGATCCCAAGAAGGACATTGTGGGATTATGTTAAAAGTGGGAAATCTAAACAAGAATTAGGCAGAAAATCAGTATTAAGCAAAGAACGAGAGCAAGATTTTGTGAAACGAATTATTAGATTTGCGGATTTGGGAATCCCACTGACAGCCAAAATGATCCGAAAACAGGCATTTCTGTATTGTGAAGAGTATAACATCCCAAACAATTTTAATACGCAGTTAAGACTTGCTGGACGAGACTGGCTTAAGCTATTTTTAAAAAGAAATCGCGTCGTGGCGAAACGCAAAGCCCAGTTTATGAATCAAGCAAGAGGTCAGAAGCTTAACAAAGCAATCGTTTCACACCATTTCAAAGAAGTTGAAAAACTGTACGACGAATGGGATCCATTATAATCTAGAGAGACTGTATAATATGGACGAAAAGGGTTGTCAATTGACCATGCACAAACAACCCTATGTAATTGCCCAGAAGGGAGCAAAAAGAGTACACATACAAGCATCAGAACATGGCGAAAACGTTACCATCGTGGGTTGTGTAAATGCGGCGGGTAATCCCATACCTCCAATGATTATATTTAAAGGTGTTCGAAGGAAGCCTGAGCTGGAAGCCAATTTGCCTCCAGGTACAATAGTCAGAATGGCCTCGAAGGGCAGTATGACTTCGGAGCTATTTCTTGACTTCTTAAGACATTTTGGCAAACACAAGACTGCAGGAAACTGCCTGTTGATACTTGATGGGGCAAAGTGTCATTTGGATTATAGAATTGCAGAAGAAGCTGACTTGTTAGGCATCACTCTGTACTGCCTACCCTCAAACACCACGCATGAGTTGCAACCACTCGATAAAGCGTGTTACAAACCTTTTGAGAGTTACTGGGACCAAGAAGTGATGCAACATTTCTATGAAACACATGCTTAAAAATTGTCTCGTCCCGACTTCAACAAGATTTTGTCCAAAATTTGGTCTAAATGCATGTCACAAGCGGTTTCCGCGAAACAGGACTATATCCATTTAATCCAGATATTTTGCCTGAAAATGCTTTTGCACCCTCTATTTTAACTGAAAAACAGGCACCTCTAAACGAAGACAGGAATGAACATATTATAGATGACAGAGAAGAATTGCCATGCCTATTAAATGTTCATCCAACAGCTCCAAAAGTTACGAACGAAGATTCGAATGAACCTTGTGACTCGTCTCCAATTATAGTCGACAGTGAAGAATTGCAACGTCTGTTGAATGTTTATCCATCAGCACCAGAAGTTACTCCACCGCGTTCACTAGTTACGGTTAGTCTTGCAAATAAACTTGTCTGCTATAGCTCGTCTTCAGATGACTACAACGATGAAGACGATACTTCTCACAATTATAAAATTACGCATCTTGATCCAGAAATCACTCCACTGCGATCACTTGTTGAGGGCCCATCTACAAGTGGCTTGCAACCTGAACAAGTAACTCCACAGCGCTCAGTGGATGTGATTCCTTCAACAAGTGGCTTGCAGAAGTCTCGGTCAACAACGAGTCTCGAGTGTTTATTGACTGATACTTCTGACGATGAGGATGTGTCTGAAATGATGGCTAGATTCATCACAAGACCCCTCATCCAGCCATCTTTGCGTATTTATTCTGATACTGAAACAGATAATGATGGTGAGGATATACCGTTGGCTCAGTTGTCTGAAAAATCCCAGTTTCATCAATTTATGCCCACACCAAACTATGCAATTACAAAAAAGAAATTCCATCGAAAGGCTTTGAATTACAAAGGCACAAGAATAACAAAAGATTTGTTTAACGATAACAAAAAGACAAAAGAGAAGGAAAATTTGAAAATGAAACCTGAAAATGAAACTAAAAAGAACGACACAAATTCTATAAAAAGAAAAGTAGATGGTAAAACCAAAACTGAAAAAATAACCAAAAGTAATGACGTAAAAAAAACAGTAAAGAGAGAAGATAGTATGACCATAACGGGAAAGGCTAAAAGAAAGGATCTTGGACATGAAACAAGAACGAAAAAGAATAAAACAAAAATAAGCCACAAGGGAAAAGAAAACAAAAGTGGTGTTGATCACTGGTATTGCAACGCTTGCTATGAGGATCGTGTTGCTGATATGAGACCATGTGCTCATTGTATGAAATGGTATCACGAAGAATGTGTCGGTCTGACAAAAACAGACGTAGAAATATTTCAATGTCCTGGTGGCTGTAACTAAGGATTATGATGGAAAGGTTAATTTTGAAGCACACATTTTGACGGAGTTTGATGATTCGTAAAAACTGTCATTAATTTGCATTTCTCCTATGAACCAATAATACTTAATGCGGGCTCTCTTTATGCAAACCGTCCAACGCTCCGTTAAATAGTCTGCTTCAACTAAATAGGCGTTAATAACCCAACTGGGTTAAATAACGCCCAAGGCTGATTTGGTTTAAAAAAAAATAAAAACATTAGATTACTTCTTTGGAGAAGCGTTAATTAGGTTTAAAAAAAATCCGTTGAAAAAATATAATAATGTATGTTATTACCGTAGTAATATAGAGTTATTTTTATCTATTCATAGATCTTAAATAATTATTTCAATAATAAAAAAAACTCATAATTGTGATACGATCTCTAAGACTGATTATGTTCCTAATTAAAAATAACTACGAAAACACTCTAGTAGAAAGTTATGATAATAGATTTTACATAGGCGTAATTAAAACTCAGTAGTTTAATTTTGCCAAAACCACTGTGTTGCAATTTTGTAGTTATTTGTTGGTTGCTTAAAAACAGCGTTATTTTTTATTGTTTATTCCAAAGATTATTAAACAACCCTTTGATTTACAGACTGTCTTTTTCTTTTTCTTTATAATAATATGATAGAAATCAGTTTCAACCTTAAGTAGGCGTAATTCGACAGACTTACCTTATTATCCATTCCGGCTTGGTTCTCATTAAATATGTCACCAATTTGCTCGGTATATCCTTCTACGAGGGCAAGGAATAGTTCAATTTTGTTGTTGAGTCTGATAAGAAGTCTCTCATACGTCAACACAGTTTCCGATAAGTTCCCGAAGGACGGGAAGAACCATGGGAACGTAAAGTCGTTTAAAACTGCAGCCAAACACCAATTTCCTTAAATAATTTCCATCTACTTAAGAAACTTGACAAGTTCACATACGTGAATACTCAGATCGTTGAAATAGCGAAGTGGCAACTTCGTTATTGATACAAATGTTCGGGTAATTTAGTTGGGAGTTACTTGTTCTCGCAGTTTGAAACTTTAAAAGCGCTCTTAGGAATCGGTAGTGTTAAATTTACACTGAGCATGAGCATTTGATGGCGTTAAAGTTAGCAATATTCAAAGGTCTTTCTGCCGAAAAGTGACAGAAGTTTTGGACAATACAGTCTTCCTAACCCGTGACTCACTGTGAAGTTCCATTCACGAAAGAAGTACCACGGATTGAGGCATTTTCGTATGTATTCAATTGACAATAAGTACTTTGACAAATCATTTCTTTCGTGTAAACGAGAGTTAAGTGTGTTTTATGTGTGTTTTATGGTGCTTAAACGCTACTGAAGACGTATAGGCATGCCACCGTTTTAGTACAAAAAGAGAATGCCACGGGATTGTACCAAATGGCGTCACAACCCAAATAAAAGTCATAAAATTACTTAGGTAGGTAGATATTTTAAAATCCGGAATTCTAACATTATAATAAAAAATATTTCGGTATTTTCAATTCCGTTGCCGCTTTACTATGATTAGGATACCAACCAATAATCGCCTCTATCAAAAGGTAATGAAGTCTTTGTATTTGCCCTTGTCAGTGTACAGTAAACTAGAATTGGGGATACTAATTTAAATTAGACTTGGTGCTTTGGTAAGTACATTTTAGTCTCCCTAAAATTAACTTCGGTTGGTTTTGACGCCACGACTTTGGGTTCGGTACGACGCGCCATATATTACGTGGCATTCTCCTTTGATTACCCGTTTCTATATTGTTTTTCGTTTAAAACTAAAGTTCAAGACCTCTATACATAGTTTAATACAGGCAATTACAAAGTCACTATCTAGGTTAAATGTAAAATTTTCGAATAGGTAGAATTTAAGGCAAGAAAACAACATTGTAGGTATATGTAAATCTGTCCAGCTTGATATCTTTAAAACAAAATAAATAATAAATTTTTGACGAAACGGTGCCTTTTAAGATATTAGACCTAGATGCTAGAGGTACTTTGTTCAATAACGAAAAACAACAGAGAAACGGGTTATCAAATTTTGTACTAAGACAGTAGCGTGCCACGAGTTCGGAGAACTTTAAAAACGGAAACCTTAGGTGTGGCTTGCACCTAAGCTTAGGCGTCATTCAAATTTCGTACAAAACGCATGGAAATAAAGTCGCAATTTGAGGTATGGTACGGACGCCCGTTCCATTCCCGACACCGCCTGAAAATACCATTCAGTGTGTTCAAATTGCGACTTTATTTCCATGAGTTTTGTACGAAATTTGAATGACGCCCGCGCGTTCGATGTGCGCCGCGCCGCTTCTGTGTGGCTTGAACCTAAATTTTGCGCCCGCGACGTAATCGACACGATAGTATTGCCGTCGCAAGTTTCGTGGAGCGTGCACGTAATAGCGAAATTAAACAACATTACAATTGGCTGCCCTAACAACGTCGCGTCATGAAGTCTGCTCTGAAGACGGAATGTGCAAAAAAGGTTAATCCTCTTACCCATAAACCCATTCTCGCTGACTCCTCTCTCCCACCCTTCTCGCCCATTGTCAGCGGCGTCAGCTAACGCAGAGGCGTGCGCCCGGGGCACTCCCAGGACTAGGAGGTCCCGCGTCAGTTGAGACCCTGGGCATTTGGAGGACCAAGCTTGTTTCAGCGTCCACCGGATCACGGCTGCGGCGCGGGCTGACTCTTCGCGAGAGGCTGAGGATAACATGTTTAGATTTACCGTCTGTGGTCTGGTGGTTCGAACGGCTCGATCACTAGCCAGAAAGACGCGGGTTCATATATTATTTGTGTACGGTCTGCGTGCTTCGGAAGGCATGTTTAGCAGTTGGTCTATATTATTTTGGTCGAAGTACGCCGATAGGGCTCACAACCCATCACGCTGAGGCTTAATAATCGTCGGTGAAACGTGGGTGTATAACTCTACTCGTCCACTTGAAAACGCATCTGACGCCCCCTTGGGAATATGTTTTTTTAACTATGATGAAAATAAATTTATATATTTTAAACACTTTGCAATATAGCAAGTTAGATTATAGTAATAGCATTGGCAAAAATCCATGGTAATAGCAAGGAGATAACAAATTAACATTATATCATCTAAACAATAATGTAAATCTGGACGTGAGGAGCTCTGAACCGGGATTCGAACCCGGGACCTCTCGCTAATCGGGCGATTGCTCTACCAACTTCTCAACAAACCTACAAATTTAAACATACCGCAACGATTGTATAGATAGATAGCCACTTGGCGTCTAGAGGACGCTAGTGTATTTTTTAAATTTTAAATCTCAATAATATACTCACATAAACTCGTATCTTTTAAAATGTCAATGATGGCGTCATCCTGGAATCAAACAAATACAATACGTTCTTTATTAGCATAATAGTTTACACCTACTAAATAAAAATTAGAGTAATGTCATAAGTCATAACAATTACACTGAGTTGACAACACAATATGTTATACTCGTACAACGTGAATTTTAAATTTATACAGCTGATATTTTTTTCGCGATTTCAGGGTTGGCTCCATAGTAAAATATGACTGTTCATATGGACGAGTACTATCACCAGTTTTCGTTAACAAAATGACTTAAATTTCACGTTGTATAAAGGATAAACTCGCTTTAATTGTTGTGTATTTAAGGCACAACCCGGCACAAGTCGTGCTTTCAATCAGTTACGGCCATTGGCGTAACTAGGATTTGTAGCTGGGGGTCTGGCCCCCGTCTCCAACTCAGAGAAAAATATAAACAAGTACCTAATTGTTATAGATTAAATGATCATAATAAGATAAATAATAACCCTCCGTACAACTAAATCCCATACAATCCAATAAATAAAACATATTGACGCCTTTTTGTTATAACATGTTGTTACATCAATGACACCTGTACTTTTGGAGAGGGCAGATGGTACTCTAGGGGGGCCGGGCCCCCCTACGCCTAGTTTCGTACGCCTATGGTTACGGCTAATTATCATCAGGACTCGCTGGAAGAGCGAAGAGAACTGTTCTTGAGAGTGTTTACGAAAACTTTACTTACGTAACAGAAATACAACTTTATTTGTACAAAAGAAAAAAGAAAAAAAAAGGCAAACATTTAAAAAATATCTAACTTAGGAAACAAAGAAATATAAACAATTAAATTACTAATTTATTATATTAGGTAAGCGATGTATTTGAACATCTAGTATATGATATGAGATACTAGCTTTCGCCCGCGACTCCGCCCGCGTTTGTTCAATCAGTGACCCGTTTTCGGCTTGGGCATTACTTTATCAATATCTCTTATTTATAGCCTATTTGTTGACCAGGGTCACTATGGTGATAATAAAGAAAACCGCATCCAAATCTGTTGCGTGGTTCTGGAGTTAAAATGGAATATACTAAAGACTCAATCCTCCCGAAGTTATTCGGGGGAGAGTAAGAGGACAGCTCTCAGGCAAAACCAGGCGGCCCACCATTGCCTGGGACCGATAGATGGCGGTATATCCATCCCCAATTGCCGGGCCTTATATAAAACAGACTGGTGACGGGCAGCGGCGTCACTGGTGCAAGGGTTTCGGCACCGCGCTCACCAACCCGCCTGCCCAGCGTGTGTGAGTATGTGCATATCTTCCAGGAGGACCGCCAAGAGGGGCGAAATCCTGGAAAGGCCTATGTCCAGCAGTGGGCGAAACAGGCTGATGGATGGATGGATGATACGAGAAAAATTGTAAAAATTCAATGTACAGACACGACTTTTTACTACTTTATTATTAGCATAGATCGATATGTCTATATACCTTTGTTTTAAAGATAAAAAAATATATTTACCGACTGACTGATCTATTAACGCTCAGACCAAAAGGTTGGACCTAAGAACATGAAGTTTGGACTGTAGGTTACCAGTTCTTATGTTGCCTAGACATCCACTAAGAAAGGATTTAAATAAATTACCACGGGGTAAGGACAAACGGGTACCACGCGAGAAACGCTGCAGGTCTCCGCTAGTTGTTACATAAAATAGTAGGCGTTTTTGACGCCAACACACGATCCCTACACATAAAACAGTCGTCAACAAAAAGGTAATAGTATCAAAGAGAAAGAAACAGAAAAATGACGTTCTAACATCTGAGGGACTAACGCAAAATAATGGACGCCGTTGATTATGGAAATTGGGAAAAGGAGGTCATAAACTCATAAGTAATGTTATGTTACGTCTAAAGTCTGTATTAGGCAAGTATTAGGTGACTTTTTATAACGCCTACATTATGTTTAGCATCACGTCTTCTCAAGTGGGTAGAGAGAAAATTGTTTTAGCAAGTTCACCCGTACATTGTTAAGCAGGAAAAAAATCAATAGGTTTAAATAGCTAACCATCCAGCAGTGGTCTACCGTGGGTTCTCTATACCGGACAGATATCTTAAAATGAATGCACAGAATCTACTTATCACTGAGCAACTATCTCTCATAAACATACAGGAGGCAAAGAAAAAAAAACACATAGCCTGCCGAATCAGAGTTGAAGTAGCAAAGGCCTTAGAATGGAGACCACATAAAGCAAAGCGCAGTGCAGGTGGATGGCTGGATGAGGAGTACGGAGGACCACCAAGAGCGACAAAATACTAGAAAGGTTTATGTCCAGCAGTGGATGATGACACGCTGATGGATGGATGGATATAGATGTTAGCCGTACAAGTAAATGAAAAGTTATCCAGTAATTACATTTACAACTTTAGCTACTATAGATATTCGCCAATAAAACTTTACAATTTACCCCGAACAAGTGCTAACTTTCAAAAGTATATCCTACAAAAGCATCCACAATATCTTGAACGAAAATGGCGCCAAATTTAATTTACGAAAACATCTCGCAAAAGCGAGTGCGGAATATAGGCTCAACAGAAACTGTACGTGAGCAAACTGATAACAAAAATATTGATATCACCACTTAAACAATAGAAAATACCTATATCGTTACGACATCTATCCTTGAAGTGGTGCCAGGGTTGTTACCGAGTGTTGACTCGCTCTTTTCAGAGAAGTTTTGTTCTTGATAAGGGGTGGCCATATCGCCGTACGTTGGGCACAAATACACGGGGTTTTATCGGACACAAATACACGAGGGTTTACTTTAGGTTTTCAGAAACACTATTACAGTGTTTTCCGTTTTCAATCACTGTTCAGCAAATACTATGGACAACTTATACAAAATAATCGTTGGCGCAAGCTCGACCGGTGAGATTCGAAGCTTGAGAAACCAGCCCAGGGGTGTTCAATATATTCTCGGTATCTATTTACAATTTTGTAAATAAATGTGTTTTGTTCATTATGTTGTTAGCTAGCGACAAAATTTGAAATTTGGTTTTATTATTATAATTTATTTGATTGCATCTTCAGTGAAAGGCAACCAAAATGACTGACACGACAATGTTGAAGAAAATCGAGCATCGCGCTATGATTTAATTCCTTACTAAACAAGAAAATACTCAAAAAATATCCACGAAGAGATACTTAGTAGGAGCCAAACTAGGAACAAACTAGAAGGTTACACATGCTATTTACTGTTTAAAGGTATATATATACAGGTTTATTGGTAATTAGATGCAATCCTTTGAAGGGTTTGTAGAAGAGAACAATTGCAGTCGATTCGACTATATAATGCCTTATGCAAAAGTGAACCATTTCTGAGATATTTTGAATTTAAGCTTTTTTTCTAAAGTAAACCTTAAAAATATATATTTAAAAAACCGTAAATATTTTCGTTTTTTTTTTTATTTGTTTAGCTTTGATAACATTCCAGCCAATAAACAATAACCCTTTAGGCACACGCACACGTCACATTATTGACGCAAACCTTGACACTGTGCTCGAAAACAATTGAAAACTCTTGAAAATCGCAAAAGATTTACACAAAAAAGCTAGGTTAAAAAAAAAGTCTCTATGCAATTTTCTGTGTGTATTACCTTAAAAACATCTGCATTTTATTAGCTTTTGAATGAGGTACAAAAATCTCAATTTGACAAAGGAATGATAAAAATATGGCTTAAACAATAGGAGCAGGTAGAAAAACATCATTAACGATTAAATTAGGAGATACTCGTATCTGCTACGACGTCGTACTGTTTCCGCTGTCTGCTAGGCAGTAGCAGCTTTACGGATATCTGCAACGACGTCTTAGTGTTTCAGCTGTCTGCTACGCCGTAGCATATTTCCGGATATAAGCTACGACATCGCAGTTTGCAGCTGATCAAAGAGTAATTATAAAAATTAATCGGGGCAAATGGAAGCGTTTTAATTATGAAATAACAAAAAAAGTTTATTCGTTATAACAAGTTACAAATTTACACACTTATATTTAGTACAAAAAATTATATAATTTTAATTATTCGGGAGTAACGTTGGAAGCCATGGTAGGTGGTAAGCCTGAGTAATGGCCTCCAGCGCCTTTCCGCGGGCTAAGTTACATTTTTGTGATTAACAAATGAAACATAATAAAATTTAGATTACATACTTACAGTTTAAAAGTAAACATTGTAAAAAAACAGACTCCTACATGTAAACTAAACAAAAAACGAAATCTTGTAAAAGTACCTACTTATAGGATTCATAGGAGTAATTCAAAGACAAATTTAATTTGAAATTACAAACTCTCTGTTACGAAAAATAAAAATAAAAATGAATTACAGTTTGGGAGGGCACAGTGTACATCAATTGAATTTATCTACCTGTTGACTTAAATAAACGAAAAAAAATATATATACTTATATTAAATCTTATTAAAAATATAAGATTTGTAGGAGTAATTAAATGGTGAAGTAAAACAATAAAGAGAAAATTTAAATAAATATATATAAATAAAAAAAGTAAATCTCTGATAAGCATTGAGTCTATTTTACAGTTGTTATGAGCGTTTCTGTTTTATCATATCTCTGATCCAGATGCCAGGTTTTTGTTGTAGTTTTACAAGCATAGCGCGTCATAGGATATATTTCTAATATTCTATTTAGTTTGTTGTAAACAAAGGGTCCTAAGAAATTAAAGTGTCTTTGAGCAAAGGTAGTTCTACATTTATCTGTTTTGCATACTTTGTCATTCCGTCTCTTTTCCGTGTGTAACTTTGAATCAAATATTGTTATTGAGTGTTGTTTATGTATCAGTTGTTGAATGTATAATTGGCGTATAGTGAGTAGCTTGCACTGATTGTATAATTGCTCAGTAGGAAATCTGAAGGGCCTAAAAGTCATCACTTTCAAAATGGATCTTTGAGCTCTTTCCAGTTTAAGAAGCTTCGTCTTGCATGCTCCTCCCCACGCCAATATACAGTAATTGAGAAATGACTGTCCCATCGAAAATTAAACAGACAAGATGACCTAGCATTGGGAGAAACAAGAAAAAAATTAATAATTTATATTATATTAAAAGTGTTTTAAAATTAAACCATTTGATTACTTATACTCACGTCGTGTGCACCAACAACACAGTCTAGCAGTTTCCTGAACAGCGGTGCCGGCAGACTGCTGGTGGCGTGGAGAGCTGCCAGCGCCCAGAGAGGGCAGTCTCCGTCCGAACAGAACTTGAACTTCTGGAATGAAGGAAGACAATAAAGAATCAAAGAAGACACACTTAAATTAAAGCTACATACATCTTTTACTCCTGCCATTAGGTAAGTAGACGTCTGGGCGAACGTAAGTTGTCGAAAATGTGCGACCCACAAATGTCCATACAAATAAGCTTATTAGTATACTTTTCCATGATACAACAAGCCGTTAAAGTTATCTATACCGCAGATAGGCAGAAAAACTCAGAAACACTGAGGCTTCACTGTAAGCATTATCGTTCTTGACGAAACATTTAGTGACACAAGTGTTCAGATTTTTAGACTGTAAAAACAATGAATATATTAAAACCTAGTATTGTTCGGTAAGATAGTGGATGTAAAACTACAAGAAAACTGTAGAAATGAGAAAAAAAACTACCTGCTCATACAAAATACACAGTAGATTTTCAACATTAGTAAGGATACGTTAAAATTCATTTTATAAATAGTATTATAATATATTTCTTTGGGAAAGTACTTAACTGTGATCAGTAAATTATGTAGTTTAATTTGAAGACACTTTTCCATTTAAAGCCGGTATTTTCCAAGAATAAATAGCTACACTATAACAAATGATACTTACCATAGTTTACACCAATGTGGAAACGTCTGTCTTTAGCAAGATATATGAATTATCTGAAACAAAAATATACATGATAATACGCATGATAATCAAAACCAGCCAAGTGCGTGTCGGGCCACGCACAGTGTAGGGTTCCGTAGTTGCTCAGTACATTTTATAAGTTAGTCTACTAATACAGATCGCGACAAACTTCTAGTCCCCTCGGAAGTTGCTCTCCCGAAGAACGGCCCATACATTGTCGTGTTTAGAGGGGACTAAAAGTTTGTCGCGACCTGTACTCGTAAACCTGTAAAGCGTACTTAGCTGTGATAGTTTTCCTTTTAAATTCAATACCTATATATATACTACTTCTGTGAATTTTTCCACATTTTAGCCGGCAGGGGGGGACACACTTGACTCTGACAAAAATTAGCTCTTTAAAGCTTAATATTTCACCAACAGATCCCGAAATCGAAAAATGGTTTTCACACACCCATAATGTTTTTGAACGTCCTATTCAACGATACCACACACAATAAGATAGACGAGAAAAAAAAATCATCCCTAATTTACGTGTATGGAAGAACACAAAAAAAACATGTTTTCGTTTTTTTTTACCGTTTTGTCGGCGTGAATAATATGTATTGCATACCCATACCAAATTACAGCTTTCTAGTACTAATTTTTGAGCTAAGCCGCGGACAGGTGGACGGACAGATAGACGTGGCGAAACTATAAGGGTTCCTTGTCGGACTACGGAACCCTAAAAATGAAATGATTTATTTTAACTGAAAATAACACATTTGATAGAAGTAGATATATAGTCTTTTCTTGGTAGGTATGTGAACTAGACTGATATAAAGAGAGAACGAGTCATTCAATTAACTGCAGGTTATTTTGAGACAAACAAATAATCATGTTTGTGTTAATTTACTTAAGAAACCTTCCATCTATCCACCCTCCTGTAAGATTTCACTACTGTTAGCGGTCCTCTTGGAAGAAATGCCCATACCCACACACGCTGGGCAGGCGGGTTGGTGATCGCGGCACCGAAACTCTCGCACTAGTGACGCCGCTGCCCAATACCAGTCTGTTTTTTTATAAGGGCCGGCAAATGGGGATGGATATACCGCCGTCAATCGGTCCTAGGCAATGGTGGGCCGCCTGGTTGTGCCTGAGAGCTGTTCTCTTACTCTCCCCCGAATAACTTCGTGGGGGTTAGATGTAAAGATGTAAGATGGTAGTACTTTCACGATGGAGCCCGGTACCAGCTCTACCACCTGGACAGGTTATTGGCAGTTCTTATTGCGACGTCATAGTAGTTAAAATCGTTTACAAATATGGAACTTGAACTGCAAGCGTCTGTACATAGATAGATAGATAGATTTAGTTTATTCACCAAAGACAATACATGTTTTTCTTTTACATATCTTAAGCCAAACTGCTCAGCAGTTTATCGGCTACCGCTCTCGGTATCCAAACATGTCTTCCTCTGCAAAAGCTTCTAAATCTTAAACTTATTTTTAACACAGCTTTTTAAAAATCTAAACAAAGCCAAGAAAACACCCTTTCAAAATACTTTTAAATTTGTTTTTGCTTATTTTGCCATTTAAAGTTATCTTCGGTATTAAGGTGATTACATCCCCCCAGCTGCAATTTAGACCTGTATTAGAAGCTCTACTCCTCCTGCAAGGGTGGCTCAAAAACTATTAAAAAATATATATGACAGGCGTTATATAGTTAGAAATAAATTTTAAGTTTGATAATTACTTTTTAGTTGATATTTTAGACACAAAAAAATCGAAAGTTATCGAAAGTTTCGTATGATTTAAGCAAGAAATCTCTTACTCCTTCCGAATGCCTAAAGCGATTTTAATGATTCTTTCACTTAATTACAGATAATTTATAGAGCTATAAAATTTAAGTTCAAATTTTTCTTCCGCCGAACGCGTCTATGAGAAAAGTATAAATTTCTCCTATTTTGGGCTTTCCGGAGTCTTAACGGCCTCGTTATGCAATGCGCGCTGATATGAACGTTATTTCAATACAGTTTCTGTCGATATTCGTACTAACAAAAACGACTCAAGGTCGTTGGCGTATGTAAGCGCCTTAAATACTCGCGAGTCCTAGTTCCATAATAATTTTTGTACTTTGGCACAACATACTTAATTACTGATTTGCCCTTTCCCCGAGCTGAACAATAACGTGTTTTCTTAACTTTTAAATTCCTTTAACTTGTATTAATAATAAAAAAAAAATAATTTTCGAAATATATTTCGGCCCACTATGGGGCCGGCATCAGTCGAATACTTAAATGACATAATGTAAAAATGACATGATGATATATACAACCTTAGGACTAATTAACCTACGAATCTACTAACCTACTTTTAACATTAATTATGGAAAAAAATAAAAAATATATATATTAAATACCAAAAATAAAAATTATTTCGGTTGTAGAGCCATATTGCGGTTTCCGGCCGTAACATCCCGACATCCCGACATTTACTTGGAATATCATTGATACGTACCGAAGACCGCAAGAAGACACTGCTGTTTATGGCACCCTGGTCTTAATATATACATACATGTAATATTTTTGTGAGTCAGGTTCAGGTGTCCATAAATAGTCATCGTCTGATGTCAGTGGATATATATAATATGGACACCTGAACCTGACTCACAAAAATATTACATGTATGTATATATTAAGACCAGGGTGCCATAAACAGCAGTGTCTTCTTGCGGTCTTCGGTACGTATCAATGATATTCCAAGTAAATGTCGGGATGTCGGGATGTTACGGCCGGAAACCGCAATATGGCTCTACAACCGAAATAATTTTTATTTTTGGTATTTAATATATATATTTTTTATTTTTTTCCATAATTAATGTTAAAAGTAGGTTAGTAGATTCGTAGGTTAATTAGTCCTAAGGTTGTATATATCATCATGTCATTTTTACATTATGTCATTTAAGTATTCGACTGATGCCGGCCCCATAGTGGGCCGAAATATATTTCGAAAATTATTTTTTTTTTATTATTAATACAAGTTAAAGGAAACTAAAGGCTTTATATAGCTTAATTATATATATTTATTTCAACTTAACTTTTAAATGAGATTTTTGAAATGATTCCATTGCTATAAGAAATTTTAATTTTACATCTACTGGCATGATTTTACAAATTTTAAATAATTTTTGGTATTCCTTATTACACCTCAATTTTTCTTTTTTACTTACTAGACATTTCAAAAATCTCACTTGTAACTTTTTTACTTCATATAAATATGTAGGAAAAGTTCTTCCATAACTACGTTACTAGAGCCGTCTCTTACGTAGATAGATATACAGTGTGAAAATCACGAAAGTTTAAATTTAACTTATAAACACAATCCCTTATTCCATCAACATAATGCGACCGCATATAAAATTACCATACAAATGCATAGAGAAATGATAAACAGGCACATAGAGCACCACGCATGGTGAAATTTTACGTGTTCAGTGACACGAGTGACGAAATGATAACGGTTTCAGTATGGTAATGTGTTGGTATTTAGTCATTCGTATACAGGTCGTTTGAAAACCTTCGAGCACAAAAGAGCTGGTATAGAAATGTCGAAGAACTAATTATTTTACTATAAAGAAGAGAAAATAAAACTTTTCTTTACAGTTCAGGAACTTAATTTATTCTTATGAAATAAATATGTACCACGCACGAAGTGATAAAAAGCTTTTCTGTACATTTGTGTAAAACTATGTATTTTGGTAATTTTTGAGCCATATATTTATTTCAAATAATTAATAATATTTTATTTTTTTATGTACTCGATTTATTTCTGCCTACGGTATGGGGCCGTCATCAGTCGAATAAATAGAACACAGTATTGACAAGTAAATAAGTTAATAAATAAATAGAAAAGTAAAGGTGACGCCTGTCAAGAAATTTGTAAACTTTTTGTTCTGTACATTTTTTAATATTTAAAAGAGATCTCATTGTTAAGAGAATAGGTTCCGATTGCATTGATCGCTGTTACTCCATGCCGAAAAACCTGCAGTGCGAGAGGGACGAATTCTAAAAAATCATCAAAATGACGACTTTTATCACGAATTTTATTATTTAAAAAAAAACTAAAGTTTGTATCAAATATCTGTTCGGATAACAGTATAAAAAAGTTGATACAGATTTTAATTAATAAATAATATAATATGATTTTGCTCAAATAATGTTAAAACTCGACATGAAACCTTTTTTTGGAGTCATCTTTGATTTTTTATGGCTCAATGTTGGAATGACTTCTGAAGATTCTGTTTCGATAAGAGTGTACATTATATTCTTGACAGAAGTCCAATTTTTTTTCAAATATCTAGTATTGCTAGATTCTTCAAACAAGGAAGAATAAATTATGGTTTTTCGGAACCTATCCTCTTAATAAGAAAACATGTCTGTAGACTTCTAGAACATAGTCAGTAACGTTTTAGGTGGATGTCGGTTTAGTTTCTTTATGTTTTTGCAATATTTTAGGTATTTTAAATTATAGTCTACGGTTCTTTGTACATTTCGTGGAGCCTACTAAATAGGCCACAAAAAATCTGACGAACTCTCTGACGGGTTCCATCACCACTTTTTTAAAGAGCTCAATGAGGCGTAATTTAATAAAATTTTCAGTGTTTTCATGTGAATTTTAAGTAAATACCCGCCTCTGTAGCCAAGTGGTAGAGCGCGCGTCTACTAAAATATAAGTTGTGGGTTCAATTCCTGTGGTGCACATTAATTTGTGTTTGGTCTCCATGCTTCAGAGCTGTTGGTTTTGTGCCCGAAGTACGACGATAGGGCTCACCACCCATCAGTGATGGGCCATCACGTTTGGGACGTGATGATCGGTGAAAAATGGGTGTACCAAGTGTGACACCCCCAGGGGATTCATGTCGTCACGATATGTCGTTTGAAATAAATGCAAATTCTGGTACCTGTTCATGACCCTAATTATTCAAACAAAGATCAAAACATACCAAATGCTGCGAGGAACCTAAGCTGTCCCCACTGCGTAATCTGCGTATCATAGACAGTAGCCTTCACGTAAAGATGGAGTATAATGTTTTGGGACATGCTTATAGCTAGCATAGATGACACGATTATAAAAATTGTATCTCTCGAAGAAACGTTTGACCAATGGACACGCAGTACGAGTCGTTTTATCAAGGCGATGATCACGTGATAAAGCTTAGCTGCGTTTCCATTGGTCAAAACTTGTCTATTATGAGAGGGATAGTTTGTTAAAAGCACAAGATAGATTCGTCGTCGCAAAAGGTACATTAAGGTCGAAATATGTGGACTAAACACACAAGATAGTTGCAATCCCCATTTTATTTGTATACGGATACATACATTTTCCATACACATATTTTTTTACGAGGAAGCGATCTTTATTACATATTATATCAAATTCATATTTGTTTGAAACGCATCCGAGAAATGCAAATATACAACTATTATTCATTCGTTCATTACTATTATTTCAAGTTAGTAAAAATATTTTAAATTTTTTGTACAAATTTATAATTTGACCAATGTCCTTTTTATTATTAAGTAACTATTTATTTTCGCGCAAATACACTAATTTAGTTCACGTACGTTTATATTTTTTTATTATAAATATGTGACTCCAGAATATTTTTTTTGTATTTTCGCGGTTAAATTGTGAAATTAAAATTGGCGTGTAATAAGTGTATATATGATGTACTTATATTGCTTAAATAAATTATTAATTCATTCATTATCATTCTCAAAACATAGTGCAATCCAACTTTCGTATTATAATTTACCTAGGTACGTTAAGAAATAAACAATGATTGATTGATAATAATTCAAGTGAAGATGGCAACGGATAAAAAGTTAGGTACCAAAGAAGTGTTCGAGTAACTGCTCAAATAATAGGGTGTTTTCTTTTAATCGATTCAAGAGCCTAAGAGCAAAGAGAGGTCCAATCAAGAGGGGTGCTTTACCTTTGTTATTGGTCGCACATAATTGTTGTATTGGTTTCTACAACGAATATAAACCAGTATAATGATGAAGTCAATTGATCTGTCACTTTGGGAGCTTACGGTACAAAACCGTTTAATAATCTCGGGAATATACGAAAATAAAATTTAAAAGAAATTCAAAATTCAAATTGTTTATTTGTAAAATAGATACATAAAGTATACGTTTTACATGTCAAATCTAATCTGTATAAAGATAATATTTTATGATGAAACAAATATGATACGGGAAATATATAAAAAAAACTGTATTTAAGTTGGGCTACTAAACTCATGCATAAAATAAATAGACTTATTGGAATAAGAATATTATTATACCTACATAATGCAATAAATAAATAAGTTGATAAATAAACTGAATAGACCACAAATAAATATAATGCCTAGCCAATATTGGATGTTACTGTCTTTTCATTGTAAAAAACAAGCACGTAACTAGCAGAGGGGGTACCAGGGTGTTTGGGATGTCCCCTCGCGTTTTAAGTACATCTGTACTAATAATAAAGTTTTCTAAAAGTCGCCTCTGTACAAGGAATATTATTTCAAAATTTTAAATGTAATGGTTTATAAATATTGTCCGGAAGCCAAAACTACAATTATTAGAATTTTTGCGTGTCTGTCTATCTGTCTGTTTATAGATATGTATGAATTTAAGGCGATAAGGGGTGTTGATAAAATAAAGCTCAAGCCAAAAACGGGCCAGAGATTAAATAAACGCGGGCGGAGCCGTGAGCGAATGCTTTGGAAAAAAAAAACAAATAATCACCGATGAGGATTTTATAAACCACTGAATGATCTTGCTAAGTTTCTTGCCCTTCTTCAAGACTAATCGAATAGGCGGAGATGGGCATGTATTTCTATAAGGTGACTTTAATTTATGCAGCCATACTCATACTGGAGGCTTGGTAAGTGATCAATAACACGGATCGATAACACTTTTTGCCAATTTCGCAAAATAAATTCTTAACGTCCCATAGTAATTGACTCGGGGCTGGGTTTGCGTTTGTAGGGAACACGAAAAGAATAATTTTACGAATTTCACAAAAAGGGTCATCAATCCGTGATACTGATCACTTACCAAGCCTCCTGTATGAGTTTGGCTATATAAAGTCGTCTTATAAATGTAACGTAAATGTAAGTACGTAGTATAATTATAGATAAGTGTCATCTGTATCTTCTATACATTACTGAAGACATTAATATAGGTACATTTCATTTAATTCATGTAAGTTTATTATTTAAAAAATGTAAGTAAGTAAAGATAATTGTGTTGTATTATCCCGTTTTAAATATAATTATATTAATCCAGTGATTCCCAAACATACTTGAATCGCGACTCACTTAAAACAAACAACTAATAGAAAAACCCCCGACTTCACAGTTGAGAATTGCAAGTTTAAAGATTGTCAATCCATCCATCAGCCTGTTTCATCCACTGCTGGACATAGGCCTTTCCAGGATTTTGCCAGTCTTGGCGGTCCTCCTGGAAGAAATGCCCATACTTACACACGCTGGGCAGGCGGGTTGGTGAGCGCGGTGCCGAAACCCTTGCACCAGTGACGCCGCTGCCCGTCACCAGACTGTTTTATATAAGGCCCGGCAATTAGGGATGGATATACCGCCATCCATCGGTCCCAGGCAATGGTGGGCCGCCTGGTTTTGCCTGAGAACTGTTCTCTTACTCTCCCCCGAATAACTTCGGGAGGATTTGCGAGTAAAATGGTGGTACCTCCACAGTCGAGCCCAGCATCAGCTCTACCACCTACTTTACTTTTAGCTCTACTACCTTAAAGATTGTGCTTGTTCTCTATTTTTCATAATTTTCACGATCCACTAAAAATCTGCTTGCGACCCACCAGTGCGTCGCGTCGGTGGGTCGCGCAACCTGCAGTTTGGGAAATGCTGGGTAAATTGTTTAATTAAAATTGACACTTAAATAATGTTATATGATGTACCTGTGTATTGAATGAATAAATTATTCATTTTCAGTCTCATTCTAATAAAACCATGATTTTTGTGATTTTGCCACAAATAAATGTTTAATATTCAACTGGGCCCGAATTGCATTCGTTAAAATGCATCCCAAAATTATTGCAGAAACTTAAGTATTTATGACCGAAAGAGCAAAAATACAGAGCCCCGAAAAAAAAAAAACAGTAATTGTTTACCAACATCACCTTCGTCACATTACTGGGCAAACATGATTTTAGATAAACTAGTTAAGGTTGAAAGAGGTCGAAATTGGTATAGGTATAGCTGATGTATATGCACAACTGACCTGTGTGGGCTTTGGAAGCTTTTTGCAATGTTATTGCATAATAATCATCCGTCTATATAAGGTGACTTTCGTTTATGTAGCCAAATTTATGCCGAAGACTTGGTAAGTAGTCGGTATCGGTATCAAGTTTTGGGAAATTTCAAAATTATTTTTTTCTTTTCCCTACAAACGCAACCCTTGAGTCAGTACAAAGAAAGGTCAAAATGTCCGTTTTAAAATTACGCAAAAAAATTATATTTATCCGTAAAATCAAGCCTCCAATATGAATTTGACTGTATGAATAAATATCTCTTGTATATAAAAATAACCTGACTGACTGACGGAACTATCGACACCTAGAACAAACGGCTGGACTTAGGAACATGAAATTTGCACTGTATATTAGGTTCCTTGTATGACGTAGACATCCGCCAAGAAGGGGTTTTAGGGAACACCCTCGAGATCCTTGCGCCCAGTGCCGCGGGGCGTCCGCTATTAGAACAAAAAAACCCAATTGTACTGATAGAATTAAAATAAATCACAAAAAGATTATTCACAAAAATACAATATCTTTAATAATATCTAAATACTTGTAACTATAACAAACCTACATATCCATCCATCAGCCTGTTTCGTCCACTGCTGGAAATAGGCCTTTCCAGGATTTTGCCACTCTTGGCGGTCCTCCTGGAAGAAATACCCATACTCACACACGCTGGGTAGGCGGGTTGGTAAGCGCGGTACCGAAACCCTTGCACCGGTGACGCCGCTGCCCGTCACCAGTCTGTTTTTTATAAGGCCCGGCAATTGGGGATGGATATACCGCCATCCATCGGTCCCAGGCAATGGTGGGCCGCCTGGTTTTGCCTGAGAGGTCCTCTTACCCTCCCCCGAATAACTTCGGGAGGATCTGCGAGTAAGATGGTGGTACCTCCACAGTCGAGCCCGGCATCAGCTCTACCACCTAACATACCTACATATGATAATGACTTAAGGCGGATAGGCACGCCACCGTTTTAGTTTGATAACCTGTTTCTCTGTTGTTTTTTGTTAATGACTAAAGTTTAATACCTTTTCAGTTTAATACAGGCATTTACAACGTCACTATCTGGCTAAAATGTAAAACTTTGGTATAGGTACAATTTAGGAAAAAAAAACAACTTTGTATGTAGATCTGTCAAGCTTGATACCTTTAAAACAAAATCAATATTCAAAATTTTGGAAAAATGGTGCCTTTTAAAATATCAGTACCGGATGATAGAGGTTTTATACTTTGGTCTATAACGAAAAACAACAGAGAAACGGATTATCAAATTTTGTACTAAAACGGTGGTATGCCTATGCGCCTTAAGGTGATTGCTACGGATCTTGTTCCCAAACACACAACTAATTATTGTTTTTCTTAATAAAAAGTAATAAATAATTGTGAATTATGAAAGAAGGAAAAAAACATTTTTTATCTTCAAATTACAAATATACATATGAAGGGACAAAATTGTTTAAGAGTTAAAAAACTAAGAAGCTCAAAATAAATATATATTAAATATTATTATTAGAGTGCATTACAAACTAGAAAAGATAAAATTAGAAACAAATGTAAAGAAAGACAAGAATTCGAAAATTGGGCCAGGATTGGGCCTGCGACCTCTTGTTATCAAGACAAACGCGCTACCAATTGCGCCACCGAGGTACTTACCTAGACCGTTGAATTTTTCCACCATACTTGTCCACCGAATATTTTATAACTAATATATTTGATCTAACCAGCTTGTAATGCACAACATACCCAACTCTCACGAGGGCGTTTAGTAAATATATTTTACCTAATGAACGGACGTAGTCCAGTTACACGCAAAATAAAATCTTTTTTGATAGCGCTGGTTTTCTGTTATCCCATTCTGCCAGTATCATTATGGCATTACAGTAGTACCACAAAAATAAGTTACATCGATATACCTGCGCAGTACGCACTTTATTGAAAGGCGCGAATTTTCATAGACCAGTTATAAGGCAGTACATTTGCGCGGGTATATTCTTCATCGATCATTGGTCAAATTTATTTGCGCTATTTTGACGTCCGCCATTAATTAGCGGAGTGTCAGTTGTCATTCGTACAAACGCTGAAATATACGTATCAGTACATTTAAAGACACAATTAAGTGCATCATTAGTCAATATATTTTTAAATGTCTTCGCTAGAAACAAGACGGCCTTTAAAAGGTCAATCTAAGCACATTGTACATGTTGTGTCAATTTATGCAAAATTAAGGAATATTTCCCTTCGATTAAGTAGTCTTAAGTCACCCTAAGTTGTTACATTCATTGATTCATGTAGTTACATTGATTACCCCCTCTCACACAAACACTCATAGTAAAAGTAATTTTTCATTAAAAAAAAAATACCTTTGCCCGCGGCTCCGCCCGCGTTTATTCAATCTTTGCCCCGTTTTCACAGACACACAGACACGACCTTGCTATTTATTTAATTTCTGATGATTTAATGCCTTGTAGCCAATATGGTGCATCTTTTTCATTGCCACGCAGTCTACAGATTTCATAGGCGAGATAGCATGAGTTCACCTGCTGTTAGATTTTTATCCGTATACGTAGTGTAACAAGGTCTTTATTGAATTGGTGCGTTTCCGTTTTACTCATCGTTTTTAATAGGAATTCGTTGCCACTCTTCTGCGTCGACGAAGAATGCCGAGGTAACTTATTTCTGTGGTTTACCTGTACGCGACAGTAGTTTAATGTCGAAGCGTGTTTATAGAGTTGTTGCGCACAATTATTTAAAAAATAATGCATAACATAAAAGCTTAATTGGAATTTAGCTATTGCGCATATCACATTTGTTTAACACTTTTTATTCAAAAATAAGAAAATATTCAATAGTTGTGCGTTTGAGAACGTCACCCTTCGCAACTACCTTAACAGTTCGTCATAATAATAATAATTGATATCTCCGATTTATTTAAATTTAAGTGATGTATAAGTACACAAGTACTGTAATATAGACTTAGGTCATATATTTATACTAACTTTTGCCCGCGGCTTCGCCCGCGCTGAATTCGTTTTTGTGTACTCTTATAAAATCTGTTCATATTTTTCTGACCGTTTATTTTATAGTACCTATATTATCGAAAGATTTTTTTGTCTTAGTGTTTAAATAAAATAGGTTACTGTTTTGTACTGAGGCCGAAACAACAATTTTTAGCATTTTTGTCTGTCTGTCTGTATTTTTCGTTTTAACTCGAGAAGCATTAAACTGATTTGGGTGGGTTTTTTTATTATCATCGTAGTGATTCTGGTCTTCACATAGGCTATAAGGAGTGTTCATAAAGTAACGCCCAAGCCGGAAACTGGGAAAAGATTGAATAAACGCTTTTATAACTCTAGAACCACTCAACGAATTTGGATGCGTTTTTTTTCATTATCATCTTAGTAACCGTGTTCAACACACAGGCTATAAAGGATGTTCATAAAATAACGTCCGAACGGAAAACGGGGCAAAGATTGAATAAAACCACTCAACGGATTTGGTTGTGGTTTTTTGTTTTATTATCATTGTAGTGACCCTGTCAACACCTAAGCTATAGGGAGTGTTCATAAAATTACGCCTAAGCCGAAAACGAGGCAAAGATTCACTGAACGCGGGCGAAGCTGCGGGCAAAGGCTTGTGAACTAATAAAATCGCACAAATACTCACTGAACGAACAGACTAAGATGTTAGTGCGTAAAGTATTATAGTAGGTATGTACCTAATTAGATTTTACTTATAAAGTAGAATAGGTAATAATAAATACAGAAACAAACGCTTTTTTCTACATTTACTTACTTATAACTTGCAAATATTAGTTCATAGTTATATCAGCTACATATTACAGAAAAATCCTACCTACTAAAAAGTATAATATACACACGACCCGCGCCGGGCGCGGTTGGCGTGCTCCCCGCACACCCTGCGCGCTGTCCGCCCATCTAACATGCCGTCTAGAATTTTCAAAGCCCTATTAATTTCAATTGAAGAGTATGTGTACCAATATTCAAGTCAATTGACCCAGAGAATAAAAAGTTTCACAAAAATTCCAAGCCCCCCATTTCACCCTCTTAGGGGTAGAATTTCGAAAAACCCTTTCTTAGTGGATACCTACACTTCACAAAGAACACACCCTCCAAATTTCATGTCTCTAAGACCAGCGGTTTAGTCTGTAGCTTGATATATCAGTCAGTCAGTCAGGACTTTGATTTTTATATATAGATAGGTTAAAGAACTATTTGGGCTCGTTCTTAGTTGGCAATCGATAATCTTTATGAATCGTTATATGATGTATTGATTGATTTATATCGAGGTCTTCCAAAAATTTACAAAGTCTAAAAAAGATCAACTATGAAAAAAAACATGAGCCGACTCTCATTCTGAGCGTCGCCTTTAGTAAGTAATTGATTTGTAAAAGTGCTAGAAACCTTTAAATTAATAGTGATAAGACTCTTTTATTTCAATAGCCCGCTACCACATTACACGTACATAAACTCACGCCTGTCTCCCAGAGGGGTAGGCAGAGGCCACAGATTTCCATCTGCACACCTTTCGCCTCTTCCACATCCGTCAATCTAGTCGTACAAACTCTTCTATTCCGGGTACTTGTTACTTTGCCCTTATTCAGTATGTCGCTTATTTGGTCGGCATACGTCCTTCTAGGGCGGCCCGGTCGAGCTTTGCCTTTCACTTGTGCACCGTATTTTTTTGTCGATCTACTTTCATTCATCCTCTCTGTATGTCCAAACCACCGAAACATTACTTTTTCTGTTCTAGTCACTACATTTTCTTTCAAGTGTATTTTTACTATATAATAATATTCTTGTAGCAGAACAACGAAAGCGTATTCTCTGAAAGAAATTAACTAACGAACATAGCATTATTGTGTTACATTAAATTGGGAGTGTGTTTACATGAACTCGAGAATATACAATTATTCTACACGTATTAAGGGGCTCCATATTGCTAAAGATCAGTTTTGTGTCGGATTCAGTTTCGTCTATGAACATGATAAAAATATATGGTATATAATTTGACTAAGACGATTATTGTAGGTGGTAGAGCTGATGCCGGGCTCGACTGTGGAGGTACCACCATCTTACTCGGAAATCCTCCCGAAGTTATTCGGGGGAGAGTAAGAGAACAGCTCTCAGGCAAAACCAGGCGGCCCACCATTGCCTGGGACCGATGGTGGCGGTATATCCATCCCTCTTAAAACAGACTAGTGACGGGCAGTGGCGTCACTGGTGCACGGGTTTCGGCACCGCGCTCACCAACCCGCCTGCCCAGCGTGTGTGAGTATGGGCATTTCTTCCAGGGGGACCGCCAAGAGTGGCGTAATCCTGGAAAGGCCTATGTCCAGCAGTGGACGAAACAGGCTGATATATAAATATAATAATTTTGTGAAACAGTACAAGCTTTTTCTTCAACCATGATGATGTTTCACCAAGTGCCGAAAATCGCAAGTATTAACTTTAGTTACATCATTGTATTCTTCTTATCGTGTGGGCTGCAAGACCTATCGGCCCGACAAGCCCTGGTGTCAGAGTTTTTAAACCGCCTTACGGCCTCTGACGTGGTTTATGTAACGACCACTCTACTAGAAAGTGGCCGGGACCAACGGCTTAACGTGCCTTCCGAAGTACGAAATCATTTTACTTTTCGGACAATCAGGTGATTCAAGCCTGCAATGTCCTAACCAAACTGAGAACCATTAAGTGACTTTCCACTATGTGTGTTCCCCGCGGGAATTGAACCCACGACCTCCGGGTTGACAGCCCAAGGCTCTCACCACTAGACCACGGAGGTAACATCATTGTGTCAACTTTACAAGTTCATATTTTATCTTAAGCTCTACTGTCATGTGTATTATTTTAGAAGTTTATCATTGTTTTCTCTCATATAGTTTTTAAATATTTTTAATTGCGAAGGATGTATACATTTATAAGGAACGTACATTAGAACTGTACCTATAATCCCATCCATCATAATTTTTTCATGTATTTTCTGCAAATGTATCTAAATAAATACATAAATAAAAAATGATACGTAAAATCTTCCTTTAATTCAATTACTTTTAAAAGGTTATTAATTTCACGGGAAAAGTGATTCAGATCCTATATTTCAAAACCGTTTAATCGAAACTACCACACCCAGATACTAACTAAAAAAGACTATATTTGTTACATAAAAACTGACAGTTAATTTCCTAATGTAGCCGCAATTTCAAAATAACTGAAGTTTTGTGTTCGCAGCAGTTCATTAGAGCAGGATAGACAATTAAAAACCTAAAGCGTCAGAACAGGACTGAAGCGTCTTAAAGTTTTGGGGTTATATACAAAATTGAGGTTTATTCATTTGTAATATACCGTATCTCTAGTATATGTTTGTCAGTTCGAGGTCTAAGCATCAATAAAACGACCAAGGGCGAGTTCGGCCTCGCTCTATTAGGGTTCCGCAGCACCGAACAACCCGTGAAAAAAAAAAACGTTTATTTTGGTCACAGCTTACAAACTACATTAAGAATCGGAGTTTTCAATATTTGTCGTTTAAATACAGATGGTACATAATGATAGAGAAATTCCAAATTCCCGACTAGTTATGTTTTATGATAGAAACTAGCTTTTGCCCGCGGCTCCAGTTTAACGACACGCTTTTTTGCGGGATAAAAAGTAGCCTATGTGTAAAGTTAGGGTAAAATCTATATCCATTCTAAATTTCATCCAAATCCGTCCAGCCGTTTCAGCGTGAAAGAGTAACAAACACACACACACACACACACAACTTTCGCATTTATAATATTATAGTGTGATAAATTTCTATATTTTAAACACTTGGCGATTTATTCATCGCAAGGAGATAACAAATTAATTAAAAAGTACTTTTGGATGTGAGGAGCTCTGAACCGGGATTCGAACTTGGGAGTTTTAGGTAAGCTTACCTTTCATGAAGCCAGAGTAAAAATTGCCAGATTTCTCATAAACCTTTCCTACAATTATCACCATAGTCACGTGAAGTCTTCTTTGATACTTCTATTAGAGATATTATTTTTGTACTTAAATTATTTTAATAAAGCAGTGCGTTTGAATTGAGAAGTCCAATCTTTTATGAATTCGATATACTCATGTACCTAATATATTATTGCATTTTTTTATTTGTTTGTAATAATATTATTCAATAATTGTTAATTAATCAAATGTGTCAATATCCTCGATCAAGTTATCTTCTCTGAATATAAAAAAGGCAAACCTGACTGACTGACTTATCTATCAACGCACAGCCGAAACTACTGAACGGATTTCGCTGAAATTTTATTTGGCAAATAAACAAATTTCAATTTTTTTCTTATTATTTTTTTTATCCCTTTACAAAAATTTACACCTCACCAGGGCCCTCCAGCCTCAATTTAATTATTTTTAACGATAAAAAGAATGAAATGTGATATTTGTTTTTTACTCGATGAGAAGTTTCATTCATGTCTTTTTTTTTTTTTCTCACTTATTTTTTTTTATGTCTTAAAGCCTTTCTGCACGCCTGCCTCTGTTCATTTCTTGTACTTTCTGTCGGGTTGACTGGGAGAAAATGCTTTTAGCATTAAGTCCGCCTGTTGTACATGTAACTTTTGTTTTGTGCAATAAAGTATTTAGAAAGAAAGAAAGAAGTTTTTAAATAAATAAATAAATTCAGATCTGTAACTCACTCCGTCTACGAGCTAGAGACCCGTGACATACGGACAGACAACAGAGTGAAATTAATAGCTTAGCCCTTTGATAACGAAACCTCAAACACGATCAGGCCCTTAGGGTTCCGTACTATACTAAATAAAAAAAGTATTTTAAAACTAGCGCCATTTAGTGTACGTATTTCAGAGCACTTATTTTTTTTACTAACCACAGATATAAGTTTGCTTAGTAATTATTTAATTCAAACAGGATTTAGGATAAATAGTTATTCCTTCACTTTTACCAAATAAGACCTTTTAAGATTTTGGCACTTTTAGACACTTTCGAAATTTTTCAAAATGTAGGTTACAGGGAAGTACCCTGAAGGTTTTGATGTTCAGTTAGCACATGGAAATTATCACACTAAACACATCACACTAATATTATAAATGCGAATGTTTGTGCGTGTGTGTATGTGTGAGAGAGGGTGTGTGTGTATGTGTGAGAGAGGGTGTGTGTGTGTGTGAGGGTGTGTGTGTGAGAGGGTGTGTGTGTGTGTGTGAGAGAGAGAGAGTGTGTGTGTGAGAGAGAGTGTGTGTGAGAGAGAGGGTGTGTGTGTGAGAGAGGGTGTGTGTTTGTGTGAGAGAGAGGGTGTATGTGTGTGTGTGTGAGAGAGAGAGGGTGTATGTGTGTGAGAGAGGGTGTGGGTGTGTGAGAGGGTGTGTGTGTGTGTGTGTGTGTGTGTGTGTGTGTGTGTATGTTTGTTACTCTTTCACGCTGAAACGGCTGGACGGATTTGGATGAAATTTTGAATGGATATAGCTTATACCCAAACTAGGGTACTTTTTATCCCGGAAAATAGCATGTCGTCAAACCGAATAACACGCGGGCGGAGCCGCGGGCAAAATCTAGTACATTCCATCCATCCATCAGCCTGTTTGGTCCACTGCTGGACATAGGCCTTTCCAGGATTTTACCACACATGGCGGTCCCCCTGGAAGAAATGCCCATACTCACACACGCTGGGCAGGCGGATTGGTGAGCGCGGTGCCGAAACCCTTACACCAGTGACGCCGCTGCCCGTCACTAGTTTGTTTTAAGGGGATATACCGCCATCCATCGGTCCCAGGCAATGGTGGGCCGCCTGGTTTTGCCTGAGAGCTGTTCTCTTACTCTCCCCCGAATAATTTCGGGAGGATTTGCGAGTAAGATGGTGGTACCTCCACAGTCGAGCTCGGGATCAGCTCTACCATCTAGTATATTATATAATGAAAATATGGGTAAGGTCATATCTTTTTATTGTAACAGCATTGTAAATCTGTAGACCTTAGTATTCGATATTTACCGATTTGTTTCTAAGAAAAAGGGCCTGAACTCAAGAACAGACGGAAAAAAGTGATCCTACAAGGGTTTCGTTTTTCCAATACAAGGTACGAAACCCTAAAATTGATCGCGTTCCTAATAAAGCTTTGTTATAAATTGAAAACATTATTCCATAAATAATTTTCTCTTATAAAGATCAAGCATTACATTACAAATTTATGCTTACTGCCGTATAATGAAACAAAACTTAAAATTGGGTGATTCTCAAACATCCTGTTGTCTCGCTCTTTCATAAACAATATTTAAACACAGCAGGTGCCTTTTGTAATTCAAAACTTTGATGTTTGATCATACTGCCTTTAATCTTTCAAATATGAATAGGCAAAGTTCGGAATGGTAATTTAAAATTTTTGACGGAACTGAAAATAAATCAATTTTAGACTAGCGGACGCCCCACGGCGTTGCTCGGGTGGATCCCGTTTCCTACAATCCTGTGGAAATTTCGGAAATCCGCTCTCATTTCTTGTCTTCGTGCAAGATTTCCGCTTTCTAAGTCTTAAGGTTTGGGCTGGGCGTTGATGAGGGGGTCAGTAAGTAGTAAGTAAGTAAGTAATTTATTTATTTGCATAAGAATTTGGTTACAAACATGACATAAAAAACATTTCCAGCAAATTCAACCATAACATGGTGTGCAAATATTCAATAGAGCATTTATATCGTCACAAAACAAAAAGAACAGCGTGCACAATTAAAAAAAGTTTGAACACAAAAAAGAAAACATTACAATGCAATGTCAAAAAAACAAAAACTTTATCATTGTACGTACAAATTAATCATTATATGTCAAAATTAACCTATGCTAACAAAATTTATATGTCAAGATATGCTTGTACAGAGTAGAAACAATGAGTACACAAATATTCTTTAGTTTTTTTCTTAAACAAGTTGAAGGGTAATTTTTTGATCTCGTCTGGTAACTTATTATAAATCTTTACACACATAGAGTATACATTCTTATCAAATAAACTGAGATTGGATCTTGGTAGATATAATATATTGTCACGACGACGAGTGGATTTGTATTGCATATCACTTCTATTTTTAAATAAATGCAGATTTTTTTTAACAAATATACAGATTTCAAATACAAATACAAATACAAATTTATTTTTCTCAAATGTTAGTAGGTACAAACAAAAAACTAGCCTATGGTTAACTTTAAAAAAAAATCTTACGTGATGTTAACTTAAAATACACATTAAGTAAATGAAATATTATCCATATTTAAAATTTTGTACAAACTAAATTGATACACGTCAGTGAATAGAATATGCGTGCTCCCATACCAGAATTCTCCGTTTCATGGGATGCACAAAAGTGTTTTTTGCCAGAAGGCGCCCACCCGTGCTAACTTAAATAAATTAAACTTTAATCTAAATATGTTTTTATAAAATAAATATATATGTTATAATAAATAAATATTTAACAATGTGTATTCGTGTGTACATGATTTTAAATAAATAAGTATATATAAAATGCTAGCAACAACAAAAAGAAGGTATTAAACTAACAAAAAAAAAAATGTTGCTACTTTATATAAGTGACACCAAAAACGTTAAGACAATTTTAATAAATAAATACAAAACAAAAAATGTAAATAAATACACGGTAGAGGTAAAATATTAAGTTTCTTAAAAATAGGTTTACAAGGGTCTCTATAGCCTGCATAACAAAGAACTCTTACACATTTTTTTTGTTTTTTAAACGCCTTTTCCGTATCGACTGAGTTACCCCACATTACGACTCCATATCTAAGAATTGATTCCACGTGTCCATAGTATACCTTCATTGCAGCATCAAGTGAAACGACCTGTCTTATCCTTTTTAAAGCAAATATAAACCTATTAATTCTTTTACACACATATTCAATATGTGGCTTCCAGCTACAGTTTTTGTCGATATTGATTCCTAAAAAATTTGTGGCATCTACCTCTTCCAATACTTCATTATCACACTTTACCTGAAGATTTAAAGGTTTTGCACGATAAGACTGAAATTGAATCATTTTAGTTTTGCTTACGTTAATTTTTAAATCATTTATTTCTAGCCAATCTATAACATCTTTAAGGGCCATATTTATATCCTGATCAAATAAATCCTTATTTTGACATTGTATCACAAGAGTAGTGTCATCAGCAAATAAAACTGAGTGATGAGAAATATGTAGAGGCAAGTCGTTTATATACAACAGGAACAAAAGGGGACCAAGAATACTGCCCTGTGGCACTCCAAATTTATTTTCTCGATATGATGATCTACATAGGTAACACTAAAAGTTTCCGGAACTGGCCACTTACATAAACAATATTTAAAAATTTATTGCAACATTTGAAAATAGAACTCTTTGGCTGTAGAATGCAGTTTGTTTCATCTGACTGTCTTTTGTTTTTACCTTGTGGCGCCATTTAAAAAATTGTGTGTCTGCATCAACATGGATTTAACTCGGGAAAATTTTCGTAGTATGATTTTCTACGATTTTAAGTGTAATTTGACAGCTCAACAGAGCATCGCTCGGCTTGAAACAGCTTTTGGCAATGAAGCACCATGCAAGACGACTGTTTATAGCTGGTTTGCAGAATTCAAGCGTGGTCGTATCAATCTCAGTGACGAATCTCGCGATGGTCGGCCGTCCACCGCTGTGACCAACAAAAACATCGATGCTGTGCGCCGTATGATTGAAACAGACAGGCATGTGACCTACCATGAAATTCGCGCATCCTTAGAAATAGGCATGAGTCAAATACAATCAATCCTACACAAACATTTGGGTGTGAGAAAGCTGTGCTCGCGGTGGATCCCACACAACTTGACCGAGGCTCAAAAAACGGACCGCGTCACTTGGTGCAGTGCCATGCTTACCAGATTCAACGAAGGTGCGTCAAATTTGGTGTGGGACATAGTAACAGGTGACGAAACATGGATTTATTGCTGCGATCCCAAAACAAAGCAGCAATCGAGCGTATGGGTCTTTCAAGATGAGCCGAAACCAACCAAAGTGGCGCGCGTGAAAAGTGCATCTAAGCGGATGATTGCTTCTTTTTTTAATAAAACTGGACACGTGGCTACTGTTGCTTTAGAGAATCGTCGTACCGTGAATAGTGACTGGTATACGACCATTTGTTTGCCGGAAGTTATTGACGAACTCCGTAAAAATAACCGTAAACGCCGTATCATCCTGCACCACGACAATGCTAGTTCTCACACGGCCAGACAGACAAACGACTTTTTGAAGACGAAAAATGTAGAACTCATGAGTCATCCTGCATACAGTCCCGACCTGGCACCTTGTGACTTTTTTCTGTTCCCAAAAATTAAGAACCAATTACGCGGTCAACGATTTTCATCACCAGAAGAGGCTGTCGAGGAGTATGAAAAACACGTTTCAGAGGTCACCACAGGGGAGTGGCACAAAAGTTTTCAAAACTGGTTTGATCGAATGAAAAAGTGCATAGACGCCAAGGGAGATTATTTTGAAAAACAATAAATTAATTTTGTACCTTTAATAGTATTTTTTCCTATTCATTCCGGAAACTTATAGTGCGTCCCACGTATAAGTTAGTCTTTGATTGTCTTTAGTTCTACTAATTTCGGTGCATTGTTGCCTGTCTTGCAAATAACTTTCAAACCATTTGTATGCTGGTCCTCTAAAACCATACAGACTGAGTTTTTCGAGTAATAAATTGTGACAAACAAAGTCGAAAGCTTTACTCATGTCCAAAAAAATCGCAATGACTGGTATTTTATTATTTAGGCTTTCCGTAACTTTTTCTATTAATGAGTAGCAAGCTAATGATGTCGAGCTGTTATTACGAAATCCAAATTGTCGAGGGCTCAGAATTTTATATTGAGTTAAGAATGAATACATTTTTACATGCATAACTTTTTCCAGTACTTTTGATAATATTGAAACAAGAGTTACAGGTCTGTAATGATTCATATCAGTTTCATCTCCTTTTTTATGTAGTGGTTTGACTATAGAAAATTTCATCCTCTTAGGGAAAATGCCTTGTTCTAAAGATAAATTAATTATATGATTCAAGGGATGTGAAATTTCATTAGAGCACAGTTTTACTAGAAATGTATTAATCTCATCATAACCCACTGAAGATGTATTATTTAAGTTATTTATTATTTTATTAATGTCATTTTCATTTATTGGATACAGAAAAATAGATTTTTCATTTGATTCAATGTTTGAACTATTATTGTTATTATTTGTATTTACATTTTTCTCTATAAGTTTTTTTCTCAGTGAGTCAGGACTTCTCTAAATTAGGTGACATTATTATTTGCAATCAAATTCATACTGACGGCTTGGTTAGTGGTCAGTATCACGGATCGATAACACTTTTTGCTAATCGCAATTAAAATGTTGATCTCTCATAGTAATTTACGCTTGCATTTGTAGAGAACACAAAAAACAATGCAAATTTCAAAAAAAGATCGGATATGATATATATGAATCCACGCCACAATATCTACAGAATAAACGACATATTTGTTTCCATGGCGGACAAATCTAGAATCGTATTACATAAGAAAATTTCTGTAAAATGGTACAAAACTAGAGGTTTGCTTAGTACCGAGAAAGATACAAAAATTATGAAGTCTTATGAAAACAGGATAAGAATGAGTTCCCAATGTTCCGATCCTCAACTTATTTAGGAAAACTTGTATTTTCCTTCATTTTTCCCCACTACGTGTGCGGTGACAATTTTCCGATAGATGAATAATGAATTTTGTAGTTTATATTACTAACAACGATGCAGTATTGTGAAAGCGTGTCTGTAAATTTTAATTAAAGGAGGTCACAACAAATCTTGTAACGATAAATGGCTGAATCTCGATTAACAGGATAAAGGGCACCTCTCTGATGCCAAATATGTTGGTCTGGCTGCGCGAAGTATTTATGACACCTGAAAAACTTGTTACTGTGGCTAAAATAGGATAGTTTGGCCAAGTGCGAGTCGGACTCGCGCACAAAGTTCCGTACCACACATGTTACGGATACGGAACTAAAAACATCATGGTATTACAAAGTTATAGTAAGTGGAGATTTCCTAGAAAAGTCAGTTATGAACTCGAAATTAATTCATTTATTCAAATCGTTTAATTTGTTTAACGTCTCCTTAGAACCAACTAGAATTACTCAGGATACAGCAACATGCCTCGACAATATATTCTGTGATTGCGAGTATTCAGACAATAAGGTCATCAACCGTTTGCAGTCCGATCACAGTGGCCAAACTATAGGTATATCCTTCATGCAAAGTGTGAACCAATTGCCAAAAAAGGCCTTTTGCAGGCCGATTACATCTCACGAAGTAGAATGTTAGAAGCTAAATTAAGATGAAATATGGAATTAGAAATTAAATTAAATTATTTCCAGGAGGGGGGGTGGGCATTTTCATTCCATGCGAGAAACAAAGAGCCTATCGTCACTATATGAATCCCCGAGGGCGTGTCAGAGGTGTTCCCGTGTGTGAACTGTGCAATGCAAGTCGCAGTCCACATCCGGTACACACGCGTTTCACCGACGATCATTACGTCCCAACGTGATTGGTGGTGAGCCCTATCGCTGTACTTCGGGCACAATTAAACGCTTTTTAGGGAATACAGGTTTCATCACGATGTTTTCCTTCACCGTTCAGCGAGTGATAAGAATTAGGTAAGAACACAAATACTATGCACATAAATTCCGAAAAACTCATTGGTGCATGCCCGGCCGGGGATCGAACCTGGGTCTCAAGATTAAGAAGCCAGCGTTATACCGCCCGGGCTACCGCCGTTTAAAATGTTCTTTTATAAAAATATATATTTTTCTTTTTTTACCCTCAGAAATAGAGAAATAAGGTTTGGTAAATTTGACCATTTTTGTTACGAATTAATAAAAATAAATAAGAAAAATTCGTTTATTTATTTTATTTCTATTATACTACAATGTCGGTATTTCAAATCGACTACAGAAATGATTTTGCTAAAGTTCTTGCTGCCTACAACTGGTAATGGCGTTGCATTTGCTACATTTGCTACGCCGTAGCAAAATAGTTTCACAAATCAACTACAATATTTTGCAAATAAATAAATAACAACGCGTTTCTCCATAGATAGAATCCGAAATGAGGACATCCGTCGGAGATCGAAAGTAACCGACATAGCCTGCAGAATCAGTAAGTTGAAGAGGCAGTGGGCAGGCCATATTTGTCGCCGACATGATGGCCGTTGGGGCCGAAAGGCTCTAGAATGGAGACCACGTACAGCAAAGCGTAGTGTAGGGTGACCTCGTGCCCGCTGGACCGACGACCTGATGGACGTTGCGGGGGGCGGCTGGATGAGGAGGACGGAGGACCGACATGAGTGTCGAAATTTGGGAAAGGCCTTTGTCCAGCAGTGGACGAACACGGGCTGATGGATGGATGGATGGATGGCGTTTCTCCATTTGCTACGCCGTAGCACAACAATTTCACAAATTATAAACAAAGTCAATGTAGTTCATTTGACGTTTTCCAATCAGTATTATTAATTTTAGTTTTTTATTCCAGATTGAATAAAACAAAGCTAAATTTAGCCTAGTATTCCAAACGAAAGGATAACATTGTTTGTAACACATGATAAGACATTAGATAATAATTACACCTGACCCTGTCAATCATATATTGTTATTATTATATCTGACTCGGTGTGTGCCTCAAGTACTGACTTTGAGGAGGGTGTAGCAGGGATGTGTAGTGTATGAATAGATGGCTACCGCGAAATGCTGAAATAGCAGGTGTCCATTTAATTATTGAAAATGAAATCGTACCTCCACATGTGTCCCCGAAGGAGTCTCAGGTGTTTTAAGGGTTCCGTACCCGAAGGGTGCCAAACGGGACCCTATTAGTAAGCCTCCGCTGTCAGTCATAGGCAGTCAGTTGAAATTTTCACTGAATATGTATTCTTAGGGCCTCTACCAGGTCAAATAATGAAAAAATAAAAAAAATTAAAATAAGTTGGCCCCATATAAGAAACTTTAAAAAATGCATTTTTTTCAAGGTGTCTTGTATGGGACCTTGTGGACCTGGACCTATTTGTCTCAGCTAAAGACGGTAATACAGACAAGTTTCTTTGGCCAGAATGTTATTATGTACATACTCTAAAACAAAAGAACAAATAATCAAAATTGTGGTTCCGTATTGCCGAATTATTTGACAGGCGCTATCATTTTAGCGGCTCTTTTTTGACGCGTTTGGCATTTTTATTGTTGTTATTTGTCATGTTTTTAGGTTTTCTTACCCGTTTAGAATGGTGGTACGGAACACTTCGTGCGCGAAATCATTCTGAAAGTGGACTCTCACTCGTACAATTAACACTCGCACAACCTTTATCTGAACTGTGCAAGGGTCCAAGTGGGTATAGTATTTTTTTTCTTTTGTGCATACAACCGCCTGGCCTGAGTGCGTAAGGGTATTCTAGGAAGACCGCCGTGGCGAAATTTTAGAAAGGCCGATATCCAGCAGTAGACGAACCAGGCGAATGTGGATGGGTACAATCATAATTAATGTTATCAGTATGAACTTAAATGTAAGTACTCATACGCATGTTCTGTGCTCATACGTACCTAAGATGTTATTTTTACGTTAAAAGTGTATTCGGTGCCGTTAGCAGTACTCTAGTGCGTCCGGATGCTGTGCCATCAATTGAAAAACAAGAAAGATTTTTGCGTATGTCATAAATTCTGTTAAAACTACAGGGATCGCAAAATAGAAATAAAGGTCTGTTTCGGATCAAAAGCCTTATTTATTTCTACAGATAGATTGCTTAATTTCTCACAAAATAATCAATAGTATATGAAGCTATGAATAATAAATAGTGTATGAACCTATGAACGCTTCTATATATTATTTATTTTACTTTTTTCTACTTTTCGTGTTTAAAATAAAAAAATAAAACAAAACAAAATTCCGTGACGCTTCTGTCCGTCGTTAGGAAACGCTATAAAAAGTGACTATATGACTTTTATTAAATTTTTACCTATAGTTTCTGAGATTGCAAATATTCGAAGCAATTTTTAATACATTTTGCTTATTGTTATCTAGGCTATAAATACACATTAAATGCAAAGGTGGGAAACTGTCAAAAGCCTTTTTACGTACAATCAGCCGTACATTTTGCTACGTTGCGGCCTACTTATGTCCAGCGCGTGCGTCATGTATTACTTTAACGTTTTACCTTTTCTTTATTTATTAACTGAGTACTTACTTAGCCACTGTAGAGATCACAGCTAGAGAACCTACACCTTTCTCTACAGTAAACCACCTTCAAACTACCAGTCTGTTTCTACTTATGTCCAGCGCGTGCGTCAGGTATTACTTTAACGTTTTACCTTTTCTTTATTTATTAACTGAGTACTAACTTAGCCACCGTAGAGATCACAGCTAGAGAACCTACACCTTTCTCTACAGTAAACCACCTTCAAACTACCAGTCTGTTTCTACTTATGTCCAGCGCGTGCGTCAGGTATTACTTTAACGTTTTACCTTTTCTTTATTTATTAACTGAGTACTTACTTAGCCACTGTAGAGATCACAGCTAGAGAACCTACACCTTTCTCTACAATAAACCACCTTCAAACTACCAGTCTGTTTCTACTTATGTCCAGCGCGTGCGTCATGTATTACTTGAACGTTTTACCTTTTCTTTATTTATTAACTGAGTACTTACTTAGCCACCGTAGAGATCACAGCTAGAGAACCTACACCTTTCTCTACAATAAACCACCTTCAAACTACCAGTCTGTTTCTACTTATGTCCAGCGCGTGCGTCATGTATTACTTGAACGTTTTACCTTTTCTTTATTTATTAACTGAGTACTTACTTAGCCACCGTAGAGATCACAGCTAGAGAACCTACACCTTTCTCTACAATAAACCACCTTCAAACTACCAGTCTGTTTCTACTTATGTCCAGCGCGTGCGTCAGGTATTACTTTAACGTTTTACCTTTTCTTTATTTATTAACTGAGTACTTACTTAGCCACCGTAGAGATCACAGCTAGAGAACCTACACCTTTCTCTACAATAAACCACCTTCAAACTACCAGTCTGTTTCTACTTATAACTCCACTCCACTACAACTGCCTACAACAAGCAACGTACAGCCAGATCTGATAACTCTGACCATACAGCCTTGATGAACTTTTTATCAAGGCTTTTGACAGTTTCCCACTATACTTTTTTCTTATATTCTTATTAAATTATTTACACGTAAACATAACCACATAAAATTAAACGTATTTTTAAAATCTTCATAACATGCGCTTTTCAGAAATGTATCATACTTTAAAATATTCTTACAAAGTTCAACAAGAAATTTATTTTTAAAGTGATGAAGGCAGTAGACTTAACATGGATATTCCTAAAATTAATACATATTGTGGTAGATACTGAAAAAAAAAACATTTTTTGTACATATTATACGTAATGCCCATATTATAGTAAAGTTTCATTCATAAACTATTAAATAAAATTAAAACAACAGAGGCGAAATTTATAAAAAGCATTTTTGATTTGCCGTTATTCTATTTTCCACTGCGGATCGCTTCGATCTGCTATCTTCACGTGGATCCTAAATTTATGATCATCAGCCACCTAACACGCTCTTCCTCGCTTCGCTTGTAGTCGCTTATTCGCTTGTTTTTGACTTTTTGTTGAAAGTCTAGTCAATTTTGAAGTTCGATAAATATACCTCTAACATTATTTGAACGCCAAAATCAGGTAACTATAACATATTGCTCTCACCACTTCATTATTTACAGATTCGTTATCTGAATTGACGAATCAAGCGAACTTTTATAATTTAGCCACGTGATCTCGCTCGTGGCACAGCATCTGAACGTACTGGAGAAACGCTAGCGGCACACTATACACTTCCTATCCATTAATACCGTTTAAATTTATTTCTTGCATAACTGCCCTAAACTCATTTGTGTAAGACACGCACATAAGTAATCAATTATTTAACTGGGATTATTTTTTAATCCTTTCTTACCAGATGTCTACGTCACACATGGAGCCTGCAATCTAAATTTTGCTAGGTCTAGCCGTTTGGTCTAGAGGCGCTGAGGGATCAGTCAGCCAGTCAGCCAGGGTAATTTTTTATGATAACTTGATACTGTTGGTATTATTTTTAACTTATAAAAATTATAAAATATTTAATATTAAACTAATTCGTAAGGACAAAAATCAAACTAATATAAACGTGAATTTCAGTAGCAAAATACAGGTAAGAATTTGTTTTGAAAAAGGTAAATGTATCTATTTGGGGTTAATAGCGAATGTGGCTACAAACCTAAAACATTACAAAGATCAAAGCAAACCCGAGCGACTACTGTATAAGCGGAGGCCGAAACCTATCAGCTAAACCAGCGTTTCTTAAAATGCGGTTTGCAAATCTTTTTAATGTAAACTATTGGAAGGTGGCCAACAAATAAGTGCTGTAGTAAAAAAACAAAAAATCAACTTTTTTAAATTTCAATTTGTTCCTTCTTTATGAATTTTGGTGCAGCTAATTAATAATACGGTAATTGAACTTTGCTTATATTTGTCGCATGTACCTATATGTACAATACGAAGTAATTTTTTTTTCATTTATCTTTTTAAATGTTGATCCGAGGTATTTTTAGGGTTCCGTATCCAAAGGGTAACCAAAGGGACCCTATTACTAAGACTCAGCTGTCCGTCCGTCTGTCACCAGGCTGTATTTCATGAACCGTGGTAGTAAGGCAGTTGAAATTTTCACAGATGATGTATTTATGTTGCCGCTATAACAAAAATACACTAAAACCGGCCAAGTGCGAGTCGGACCTGCGCATTCCCTTACAACAGACATGATTTTTTTGCCGTTTTTATAGATAATGGTACGGAACCCTCTGTTCGTGAGTCCGACTCACACTGGCCGGTTTTTTTCTTAATTATCTGACAGGGATTCTTTTGCGTGTTGCTATTGGCTGGCCGGCCCGGCATACTCCTCTCAAATGTATATTTTTTATATAGATGTATGATTGTCTTTTTGCGTGGTTTATTATTTCATTATATTTAATTATTTGATATGACTTTTTGACCATTATTTTTTCAGAAGAAAGATATCGAACCAAAGACAACACAAAAGCAGCAAGGTGTGTTTAGTAATCTTTAGACTATACCAGGCATGCCTTTTAAGTTCTGTCGTTTACATATTTGCCGCCAATTTTAAATTTACAACTGTTAAATCTGTTCGCTTTAAAACGTATTTGAACGCACATTGTATGTGTCAAGATATTTGTTTTTTTTTTATATGGCAACACAAATTGTCGACTGGTGTCATGGACGTGTGTCCGGTTGAGATTGATGGCGTTTTCAGACAACAAGAGTTGCAAAAGGTTAGGTGTTTAGTATTTCAAGGAAATAAGTAGTTAAAATAGAGAAATAAACCAGTTGATCAGTGTGAACTGTGATCCGGGACGTGTACGCGAAAGGTTTCGTAAATCCGATAATAGTGGAAGATGATGAGACAAGATTTTCATTACCACGTTTAGCAGAAATCGTGATACCTTTAACGGGTTGGGCTGGCCCAGGGCTAGAGGGTTGCGATTAGGCATCTACATCTGCAAACTGCTGGCTGGGCTGGTCGTTTGTCAGAAATCTCCGTGCCGAGGTCGACGACAGTCAACGTCAGAAGAAGGGAAACGCACACCCAGGGGCCATGTGCCTTCCTCTGAGCCAGGGCTGAGTCGTGACCCGGATCGAGCGCGGAGGACCCGTCCAGGACGAGAAAGTGAACTTTAATGTGAGTGTTTGAACCATTTACCCTTGTAACGGGATTTAGTATATTAGGCCCCCTCGTGTGGAAAGCCCCTTTCTGGCAGGATTTAGTCTTCGTACAATATAAATGGGTCCAGCACGCGAAATCTAAATTGCTCCTGCCGAGAGGGGGGTTTATCATACAAAATATTCAAATTTGGTGAATTTAGAATTTCAAAACAATTGAATGAATTAGGATAAATGCAATTGTTTAGTCACAGCGTTGTTTTGAATCTGTCAGGTCACGTACGAAAATGAATCTTACTAAGGAAAATGTCCGTGCAATAATTTTCTATAACTTTCGAAGTGGCCTAACACGGATTCAGTGTTCCGAAGAGCTAACTTCTGTATTCCATAATGAAGCCCCATGTCTGCGGACTGTCGAACGCTGGTATTTAGAATTCCAACGTGGATATATCAGTCTTAGTGACAAATCTCGTGAAGGACGTTCGAAATCCGCCTTCACTGAAGATAACATTGTTGCTGTGAGAGTTCTAATCCTCGAAGATCGTCAACACTTAACAACGAGATCGGCCGATAGTTGGATATGTCGTTTGCTTCTCCACCCAGTGTGAGCAGATGCTATGGATAGAGAACGCGGAACGCACAACTCCTGAACGCTCTCTTCGGGCACTAAATACACGGGTACGCAAGAAGATAAGTAGACACTATAAAAACAGAATAACCGAAAAGTGCACTTTGGGTGTACCCGAGAAGCTTTTGCCATACTGGAGCGCTTACTTTCTATAACAAGGCCACACCAAAAAATTTCACCTTGATTTTTTTACCTTCCATGAGTAATAGACATAGAAAATTATAAAGGTAATTTATTTTAGCGTGCTGCTTTCAATCTGCTTATAAAGAGTGTACAGTGTGTAGCTTTTTAGTTGATGCTGAGAAACACTTCTAAAAACTTCCGTACCCCATGTGCTAACGATAAAATATATATAATTTTTTTATAAGTACGCAAGTGAATCAAGGCCGTATGATACGCAAGAAAATAGTTTAAGAACCGCTGCTCTAGATGAAATATTCACGTGGTTTAGTTAATATTCTTTGAAAATATAATATGCAGTAAGTACTTGTTTATATGTAAGCATATTTAAAATGGTAAAATAATTTCGTTAGCGTTTTTATGCTGGTTACAAGAAATTATAATACCAACATAAAAATGTAGCTAGTAAAAAAGTGACTTATTAGCACGAAAATAAGTTCATACTTTTTTAAACCAAAATTCATGTAGGTTTAGACTAGAGTAGATTAGATATGACTAACAAGGAAAAAGAAAGATTAATAATAGACAAGTGGTTATTGTAAACATTTATATCGATAGGTTACGGGCAAAGTCTGCGGTACGGCCAATGTCAGCAGTATCCGGGCATAAACGGGGAAGCAAACTAAAAATGTAATGCTTGATGTGTTCTCGTATTTAGAAATGATAAAACTCAGAAAACATTAAAGGCATGTCAAACATGTGGCCCTCTACATATTAGCCTGCAGCCCAATCCGTCTTCAGGCATAATTTGAAAGGTGCTTTCAAGATTTTAAACTGCAAGAAGACCATTTTTCGTTTACAGGACTTTTCTCTATAGATTTCGATAAAGTTCCCGTTCACTTGCAGATGGAAGTCATTGAAATTCAATGTCAGACCCATTTAAAACAAAAATTTGACAGTGTTGGTGCACTCGATTTTTACAAGTTCTTACCTGTTCAGTACCAAGAAATACGGAAATTTGCTTGTAAATTATATCAATGTTTGGAAGCACCTACAAGTGTGTGCAATTATTTTCCCTCATGAAAGGAAACAAATCTCCCGCAAGATCACGATTGACCGATTCACACTTGGGTTCAGTTTTGAAATTGATTTCCGCTGATAAAATTACTCCTCAAAAAAGATGTCAAATTTCTGGGAAGAAGTTGTAACTTGTTTTAAAGATTATTATTAAAAAACCTTTTTCGTACTATAACCGCAATTTGTTTTATTTCTTTATGTCTGGATTTTGCGGCCCACTGGTCCCACGACCTGTATGCATTTGGCCCACCTATGACATTGAGTTTGACATCCATTAAACCGATGCATTTCCCATACAGTTAGTTTGCTCAGATATTACGCCTCTGATACGTCGAAACAAAGAGGCCGACGTCTAAAGACACGGCGGCGTGGTTACACCGTGTTGTGTAACTTTGGGTATAGCAAAGGAACTGGTTGTATGCCAACACTGATGGTTGTAGTTTAGCTGTAAGTTCCATGAACCTCGTCTCTCCTTCTCAAAGTATATAAAACACAGTTTGACCGTTTGTGCATTTACACTAAGGGCCCATAGTACCTCAATTCGCAGTCCTGCTCTAACGCTTCTGCCTTTTAAATGTCTATCCTACTCAAATCAGATGTCGCGCAGGCAAAACTTCAGTTATTTTGAAATCGCGGCTACACTGATAGTTTTTTCATTTTTATGTTATTTTATCAGTTATATTATGCAAAGTTTCAGATCTTATTTCAAGTATTCATTGAATGCTATTGGTTTATTGTACGGTTTGGAGGTAACTTTGTTATTTTTTCTATCGAGAAAATTTAATGGAATCAAGTTTTCACCATTAATTTGACATAGCATTAGTCCTCAACTTTATCATATATCAATTTCAGAGTGATTGTTACAGTATTTTTTGGTATAAAGAAGGATCATGCGAAGCGAAGTGAGGTATTATACACTCTTAAACACCGATCGGGTTAGGGTTCTTTTGGGAAGGTTTGAGTATGTTTGCATAATTGCGCTGTAAGCATTGGCGACAAGGCAGATATTCTATTTAGCACGGGCAATATTACGGACGTAGGCTAGGTGTAAATATATGCAAAGGATGTAATTGTCAGGTGTCTACCTACTTATTATTACCCATTTATTACGAATTTCTAGCATTGCATGTTAACATTGCTAGTACTATCAAAATTGACCGTAACAGATACATTTAACGATTTATCCATTGCAAGGATATACATATAAACAGTGTATAATTGCTGTATAGAAACGCAGAGGAAAAGTAAACCTGGAGAGGGCCCTGGTTCGAATCCTGGTTCAGAGATCATCACATCCAGATTTACTTTTCATCTACGATTCTATATCGCAATGATATAATGTTAATTTAGATACATAAAAAAATAAAATCAAGTTAAATGAGTAACTTGAATCAACAGCAAAAAGGCCATATAAGAGCTGAAATTGAAAATGTATACCATCAATATTATTACACACAATGAACTGTTTCATTTTTCCTCATTTTGGTGACGAATTTCACTTCATTTTGTTGATGTTTCTTTTCTGTTGCGGGGCTTAAATTAGTGTCTTTGAATCTCATATTTTTATTACATTTTTAGACGGTTAAATATAATTCTTATTTAATGAGGTACTTAGATATATCCGAAACACGAAAGAAAGGAGGTTACAAAATAACTCAATTTTAATGTTTAGATTTCTATTTGACTTCTTGTATTTTTGGGATTCCGTACCTAAAAATTAAAAAATCAGAACCCTTGTAGGATTACTTTTTTGTCCTTCCGTCTGTCTTTCTGTCCGTCTGTCAAGACCCTTTTTCTCGGGACCCGTTAGAGATATGAAGATGAAACTAATAAATTCCTCCTACAGAAGTCTACGGCCCCATAGTGATGTTAAGAAATCGGGCTTCTAACTCAACGAGAAAAAAAGTTATTGACTTTTACGTAATCAATTTAATACAAATTGGCATAAACATAATAGGGTACGAGTACTTCCAGTTGACTTAGAAATTGAAAATTCCGAGCTATCAGACCTATGTCTTATAGCACATGTCTAGGAAAAAATACGAAAGTCACTTTAGGTATACAACGTGAAATTTAAGTCATTTTGCTAACGAAAATTGGTGATAGTACTCGTCCATATGAACAACTTTTACTATGGAGCCAACTCTGAAATCGTGAAAAAAATATCAGCTGTTCCATAGAAAAGTTAAATACCTACTCGACCCAAATGTATGAAACGGCTGATTTCAGGGTTGGCTTCATAGTAAAAGTTGCTCATATGGAAAGAGGTTCCCTCTACAAATTCTCAAGGTTGATCCTCGAGGGTAAGATTCCCGGAAAAAGAGCACCAAGACTTCAACGTCACAAATGAATAGATTACATCTATATCAAAGAGTGGACTACTAAAAGCTTCAGACTTGGAGGATAAAACAACGGATCGCAAGCAGTTTAACCTACTACCCTCCAAACTTCATTATGAAGATGGCATCCAATGATGATGATGATATAAACGAGTACTATCACCAGTTTTCGACAAAATGACTTACATTTCACATTATATATAGCGTGAAATTTAAATCAAACGACTAAATTCATACAGGAGACTCGGTTAGTGATTAAGAACTAGGTTCAGTAATCCATTTGGCCAATATAAAAAAATATTTTTTTTGCTCCCTTAATACTGGTGGGACTAGTTTAAGTAAGTACAATTCCTACGGGGCAAAAAAAAATTTTTTTCTAACTTCACCTGAAGGGTCATTAAACCTTGTTCCTGGTGACCGACCGAGTCTCCAGTATGAATTTGGTTGGTTGATTTGATTTCAACTAGTATTTAATTATTTAAGAAGAAATTAATAGTCTAACTTTAGTAGACCCTTTGGTTATATAAAGTTTAATAGGTCGTAAGCGTCAAGTTATGTTGGTCTTATAACTGCTCGTGGAATAAGTTTGTGTTTTGACGGAATCTTTAGGGCACGACTCCTGTTGGCACTTGACTTGATTTTGTTGTCTCCTACAATACCTACTTACTATTTAAGATCGAGCGCAGTTAAGTAAACCAATGGTATTCAAATTGATTGTCATAATTGGCTATTCGGCAAAGCAAATTAGTCCGTTTGACAATTGAAATCGTACATTTTTGGCTGTCAAATGAATATAATTGTCTTGTTTTGTTGTTGACAACCAAAAACGGACGATTTAAATTGTCAAACGGGCTAATTTGCTTAGCCGAATAGTCATATGACAATCGAATTGGAATACGATTGGCTTACACAATTGCACCTCAGGTTATTATAAAAATATTAATTTACAAGACCAATTCCGTTTTAATCTTATCAAAACATGCCTCTAACACTAGACACCTCCTATTTCCATTATGAGCAATGAAGACGAAAACGAGAAAAAAAAACTGTTGGAACGCAACGTATTGGCAAAAAGAAAGAAATAAAAATTAAGAGGTATTGGAAAATTGTGTTCTGTGCATTTTCTATATCCACGTTTCAACTTTACTTTCTTAAACTTGTTTGCTAGGCTGTAAATAGCAAGAAAAAAAGATATCATAATAATAAAAAATTATTGTACAAGATAAAATTTTGTATCTTCGAGCTCAATATTATTATAAAGATTGAAAATGACGTGTAAATTTGTGTACCTTTACAAAATTAATTATTTGAATTCAAATTTAAGTATTTTCTGTCAGCTAAGCTTTGGCAACGGGAAAGCTGTATATTGGAAGTGCCATCATGTCAAAATGTTATGTGGATTTGCGTAGACAAATTACGTAAATACATATTATACTATATACTGATAAACATATTATAGTAGTTTATGAAACTGGTACATAAAAAGGTTATTAAAAACACGAGTGTTTTAATACCTAGTTATGTATAATTTCATACACTACTTTATCTAAACTCAGGCCTACTGACCTGTTTTCATAATTTTTGTAAATTTGTCGTCAGCCATTTTTGGTTATTCTTGTAAAAGCTTGTTCCGAATGTGTTCGTAATTTCCGTCGTTATTTCCAGAATGTCAGGTGGAGTCAAATATCATTCATTACCATCCCTGTTGTCAGTAATTTTAGGGTAAAATAATTATTTTGACCCATAAAACCACTGTAAGTAATTATTAAAATTCCTCGCCATAGCGCGCGCAACAAACAGTTCATCCATTGGCGCCATTGACAGACCGAGTCCAACGCGCCGTAAGCCATAGACAATACTTAGCCGAAAATAAATTAGAACTGTATATAACCTCGTTACTATTTTGTAAGTATTGGAGAACATTATATAAAAACCTCATTGGTATTTGATATTAAACCTCAGACATGGCTGTATGGGCTAAGTTCCCTTTGCCTTCCTAGTTATTATCACATATACTGTAATCTCAGAAAAAGTTTTTTTATAGCATTGTGTTGTTCGGAGACCTATACTATAATTTAATTTTTAAATTTTTTAGGGACGTTCATGAAAAATATTTTTCATTATGCCAGTAGTTTTAAGTTCGTAATGAGGATTTTACGATATGAGGTTAGATAGAATAATTAATAATATTATTGTGAAAAAAGCGGACGTCTCATTACGATCGCTACTTCGGGCACACGCGTGCGGGCGTCAAAGATCGGCGATGATATAAAAGCGGCCAACCGGCGACTCTTCGAGTCATACACCAACAAGCCCCTTACCGGGATAAAGCGGGATTTGTATGTGACTCATTGTACAGGAATACACCTTGTTACGTGCAGTTGGAAGGAGGTTCTATAGGAGCGCGGGCTGGAGTTATGCTGGTACACTCATAAATATAGGTACGTTATTTTTAGATTGTTTTAAGTGGAAATGTATCTGTGTTTAGGATGATAAGTGAAAATGAGTGCTTACAAAAACTGAATCATACTGAACTAGCCAAAGAGACAACATGGCTAATACTTTACGCTTGTTTATAATTAAATTAAATTTTGTTTTCATGCAGTTCCCTCGAAACAGAAACACTGTTCCTCAAAAAGTTTTTTTTTGTTTGTAGTAGTTTTTTGTGTCAAATAATTTTTGTGAGTTTTGTATGCAAATTTCCAAAATTTTTGGTTTGTCTGTTTTGTTTCTTATGCATGATCAGTTGAACTTGTGGTGTTTTGATTTAAGAAAATAGTTACAGAGAAACTGCCAAAATAAAGATTTAATTATTTTAAAGTTTAACAAACTTTTTTATGTATTTCAATGAAATGCGATAATTAATAAATGAAACACAAACAAACAATAATATAAAAAAGAAGAAACCTTTTGACACTCGCATTAAGTTTTTATTGATATGATAAAGAGCAAAAAATAATCATTTAGGAATTTAAATATTTAAGTTGTACGAATAATCTGATAAAATATGATAACAATACAATTCGTATATAAAATCCAAAACAAAAATCAATTTGAAAATTTTCAGAATTTCAGGAGGTAACTTTGATGTCAGCGGACATAATAAGATGATTTTTACTGTAAAATATATACGTTTTTACCCGATAAATCTGAAACTGACCACTGAATATTATCAACAAAAAATTAGCAGTGACGACGACTTTTTCGTCATCTACGTAGCCTGACTGAAATAACAAAGCCTAAGATTGGACAGTAGGTTTCTTTTCATTATTAAAGAATGTTCCAAAATTCGACCCAAATGGTGAAAAAGAAGTAAACTCTCAGTCCCTGAAAAATCAATATCGGGGAAAGAAAAACACACAAAAAAGGATGGTAAATCTTTTTTACTAAAGTACGTAATTTCTTCTGGACCCGATCATATTTTGAAATTATTATAAGTGAAAAATATTTATCTTAGAAGTCATTTCAGGAAACCTATTTCAATGTCACAGAAAAAGGGTACTGCTAGTTTTAAAATAACAAATCATACATCCAAAAGTCGTTATTATTTTGTAAATGATTATTACTTTTAAAAAGCGACGGTAGGTCACACGGTAGAACGCTGGCCTCGCAATCTTGGGATCCAGGTTCGATCCCCGGTTGGGCGGGCATACAACAATGAGTTTTTCGGAATTTATGTGCATAGTATTTGTGTTCTTACCTAATACTTACCGCTTGCTGAACGGAGAAGGAAAACATCGTGAGGCAACCTGCATGCCCTAAAACGAAGTACGTCGAAGGTCTCTCCATACATCACGCTGGGACGTAATAATCGTCGGTGAAACGCGGGTGAACAATCGAGTCGAGTGTAGCAACATAATATAAACATTATGTTTTTTTATTGCGAAACCCATCGCTTTGGAATACTCTAAACTGACTATAAATATTATTATTAGAGTGCATTACAAACTAGAAAATATCAATTAGAAACAAATGTAAAGACAAGAATTTGAAAAAAAAAGTAAAATTTTCCGTTTGGCATCCGTCGGCTACGGAACCATAAAAATTATTTTGCAATAGCGCTCTATATCTTTTATTCTTATGAAAATCTAACTTGGAAAATTTCAAAATTAAATCCGTTTATAGGGTCTCAGCAAGGCAATTTTTTTTAAATGTATTTTTTGCTGTTGGCCTTTTGACCTTTACGGCTTTGTCTTAAGAGTGAGGGGAACAGAGAGTACCCAGCCTCAAGCAGATACACTAATCCAAATGGCTGATTTTGCAATGGGCATAAACTCGGCCACCACCGCGTTCACTTTTCACGTTTTATGGGATCTAGGATGAAGCGCGCTCGCTCAAAAGGTACCTCTTTACTCTTCTTTTTAAAAAATCTGGGATATAAATATCCGGAATACACATATATACCACAGACGTGTAATATAGTAGCAGACCTAACATTAATAATAAACGCCTAGAGTCGACGCGTGGCAATTTTAGCTCCGTGAACTTTGGGCTCTTTTAAATATAAATATTGCTTGTTTCCAAACAAAATATATACCAGAGATTAGTTTAGGAATTAACTAATATGTTCCAAGCATAATACAGCCAAAACAACCTATTTTTATATGTTTCTTCGTACCATGAAGCCTAAATGTAGCTTATTTTTTGTATGGAAACTTGCCACGCTATTTAATCCTCATGTTTGGTCTGCTACTTAGTAATAATTATATGTCTGTGGTTCATACATATATTTATAATTTATATTGTACGAGTATGGTATAAGATACCACAGTAATAAGTGAAAATAATTCTACGGTAGATTGTGTATCGTTAAATGAGCACAAACAAAATAAAAAAAAACCTTTTGCCCCACTATTTGTTTTCCTTCCCATTACAAAATGTTTCAATCAACTGAATCAACTTCTATAGAAAGGTAAAAAAAGGTCGAGCAAAAAAATAATTCGGTGGAAAGTGGTCTTAGCGATAATTTATCAATTCTTAAATGGTTTTTAATTTGCATATGTATACGTATATATATATATAAATAGTTAATAACCGCACACTATTAAATACCTCTTTAGAAATGAGCGCTTTATCTTCATTTAATTTAATAAATTGGTTATATTTATATACAAAATCTGGTAACGCAGTTGTTATTTCCAGTTTTGTATTTACTCAAAGTAACCACTAGGTATGTTACCAGATTCTAAATATAAACGAAAATCCTTTATTTAATATATTATCTGAAAGAAGATAAAGGGGTTATTTTTAAAGAGATAATTAATAGTGTGTGGTTGGTATCTACTTATACAAGGTGAAATTAAATCAACCGACCAAATTCATACTGGAGACTCGGTTAGTCATCAGGAACAAGGTTTAATGACCCTCCAGGTGAAATTCGAAAAAAAAATTTTTTTACCCGTAGAACCTGCACTAGGAATTGTACTTAAACTAGTCCAACCAGTACGGGAGCAAAAAAAAAATATTTTTCGAAATTGGCCAAAAGGATTACTGAACCTAGTTCTTGATCACTAACCGAGTCTCTAGTATGAATTTGGTCGGTTGATTAAATTTCACCTATATAACCATGAAATGTGGTTGCTCAACATGTACTTTGTAACGAAACTGACCAGTTTTTAGTCATTGAAAAGTAGAATGGCCCAATTTGTATTATTTTTGAAAATTTTGGGTATCCCTTCATTTCATTTTATTATATTTTCCGGTATAATATTGCTCATGACCTCATTATTGGCTAAATTGTTTATTTTTACATAAAAACTTTTCATTTTATTTAAGAAGCCGCTTACATTTTCATGCTAAAATCTGAAATTTCCAGCGCCTAATTTACCATCTTAGGAAAGACTTCAATATTGTTGAATACATGTTAAACATAGACCAGTCTTTCGCATTGAACGTTAGTGTATCACATTTGCAAATACTACTTTATATTTTTTGTAGTGATTAATCTCTCACACCCCATTTTCACAAAATTTATTACACTGTCAACTTCAAAGACCTATAAATCTTTCATTTAAGTTCAATAACTTTGCCGAAAAAATTGCCAAAAGATCAGACATATAAATTTATAGGAACAGAATTTTTATTATTTTTATTATTTATTATTATTTTATTATTATTAACTGTTAAAGAAAAAAAATACTTCCGTAAATTTTTCTTATTAATGTCGCCAGTTTACCAGGATTATTTATATTATTGAATAAAGCATAATTATAATTAAAATTTCATTTTACAATAATTTATGATCCTTATCCAATCGAATAGTACAAGTATTTAGTCTATGTATTGACAATCATTTAATCAAACCGTGAGGCGTAGTAGGTCGATTACACAACGAAAGAGATAAACATATCTGAAAATGATATGCGCGCGACTGAACAGTGCGGTAAATCAAGAAGAGAGTGGATAATGCTGTTTTTCAATGAATAAAATTTAATATAAATTCACAAAAGTGCGTTAAAAAAAAACATAGCATCGTTTAGATAATGGGTTTATATTTTTTAAACAGTAATCATTGTTATTTTTATTTTACCAGTTTCGACAGACTGCTTGTTTAAAATGAAAAAACTCACTTTGCAATTTTTTCCGATCGAGCCAATTTTTCTCTATCGCGTTTTGAGCTGTTACATCGCCTTGGAAAAGGCTTTGTTTATAACATGTATTTATTTCAGAACCATATCTATTGTAGTTTGGGAGTACTACTTGTTCAAAAACTCATTTTTTACTACCTACGTCGTCTTCAAATTCCAAGAAAACTACAATTCACAAAGACACTCCATACAAAAAGCGTACTTTGGTGAATGGCTCTTAATTGTCTAAAGGTTAATTAGCTTTATATAGAAATGGTAGTATTTTTTGAATGTTTATTGCCTTTAAACCTTCAATTTTCAAAATTTCAGGAACATTAAAACAAAAAACATACGAGTCGTCACAACATGAATCTCCGGAGTCTAATCAAGGAGAGGCGGTGCGTCAGGCGGCACGGTGCGCGCTCCATACATCGGTGTATGTTTGTGTTTACGGCGGCCCGCTACGCGCACCGCGCCGCTTGACGCGCCGCGTCTCCTTGAACGTATTCCCAAGCGTCAACTGTGAAAATGCAACTAACGTCTACACTTGATACGATGTTACGTCCCAAACGAAAATCCTTAACACGATGGTACTTTAAAATGGGTCTTTACGAAAAACATTTTTTTAATTAGATGACTGGAAATGCACTTCAGTATTAAAAATTATAAATTCAACCTTTCCCTCGCTAAGAACGCGGCTTACCGCACAACCAAATTAATAAGACAGCCAAGAAAACTCTGAAATTTCCTACTTATTCAAGGAGATGTCTCAGAACACTTTTTACAGTTTGAGATACTTTAAAGGGTGACTTTAATTTAGACAGCCAAATTCTCGGTAAGTGCTCCGTAACAAGGTTCGATGACCCTTTTTGTGCAATTCATAAATTATTCTTTTCGTGTTCCTTACAAACGCAAGCCCAGCCCCGAAACAATGACTATGGGACGTCAAGATTTACTTTCGAAATTAGTAAAAAATGTTATCGATCCGTTTTACTGATCACTTACCAAGCCTACAGTATGAGTTTGGCTGCATAAATTAAAGTCACCTTATATATAGATACTGTTATGGGGCTCCTTAATGCTCAGTTTTCCGTCGGTTTCAGTTTTGTCTACGAAAATGATAAATATTTGAAAAAAATATGGTGTTTTTATTGACTCAAAGCAATTATTAATAACACTTCACAAATATAGGTACATTCTTTTTATCTTCTAACAATTACATTCGTTATTAAAAGTATGAATTTTATGAAAAAGCGATTTAGTTCCTATTTTACCTTTGCCCAACTTAATTATATGATAATAGGTATAGGTGGTAGAGCTGATGCCGGGCTCGACTGTGGAGGTACCACCATCTTACTCGCAAATCCTCCCGAAGTTATTCGGGGGAGAGTAAGAGAACAGCTCTCAGGCAAAACCAGGCGGCCCACCATTACGTGGGACCGATGGATGGCGGTTTATCCATCCCCAATTGCCGAGCCTTATATAAAACAGACTGGTGACGGGCAGCGGCGTCACTGGTGCAAGGGTTTCGGCACCGCGCTCACCAACCCACCTGCCCAGCGTGTGTGCGTATGGGCATTTCTTCTAGGAGGGCCGCCAAGCATGGCTAAGTCCTGGAAAGGCCTATGTCCAGCAGTGGATGAAACAAACTGATGGATGGATGGATGGAGGTATTGATATATATTAAATTTTATCCTGCTTCCACTTTTTTAATGCGTAGCATTATCTAGTTTATGGGTGAATCAACTTTTTTACCCAGACTACTTTTGGGATCATTGCCAGTAATCAACCTAAAATTCACAATTTCCCTCTTTTCTTTCAAATTTCAAAATGGTTTTGTTCGCTCACTATATCATTTAGTAATAATTCAAAATAAAGTATATATTAAGAAATCTTTGTATATTTTGAAAAAATTACGGAAACTCTGTAGTTACTATGGATTATGAAATATTATTTGATTAGAAAGACACTCAATGATCTCTTTATCTAATATTCTTGTTTTAACATAAAAGCTACGCGTCTGTCTTTCCATCTGTCTGTCAGTATATGTTCCGTTTTAACTCTGGAACCAATTAACGGATTTGGATGCAGTTTTTTTTTTATTATCAGCGTGGTCAACACATAGGCTATACTAGGTGAAATTAAATCAACCGACCAAATTCATACTGGAGACTCGGTTAGTCATCAGGAACAAGGTTTAATGACCATCCAGGTGAAATTCGAAAAAAAAATTTTTTTTCCCCTAGAACCTGCACTAGGAATTGTACTTACTAGTACTAGTCCAACAAGTACGGGAGAAAAAAAAAATATTTTTCGAAATTGGCCAAAAGGATTACTGAACCTAGTTCTTGATCACCAACCGAGTCTCTAGTATGAATTTGGTCGGTTGATTAAATTTCAGCCTATATATGTTCATTATAATAACGCCCAAGACGAAAACGGGACAAATATTGAAATAAACGCTTCTAACTCCGAAACCAGTCAATGGATTTGGATGTGTTTTTTTTATTATCATCGTAATGACTCGCCGGTCAACACATAGGTTATAAGGAGTGTTCATAAAATAACATCCAAGCTGAAAACGGGAGAAATATTGAATAAAAGGGGGTGGGGCCGCGGGCAAAGGCTAGTTGCAAAATAGATCCGGTATTCCGAAAATAGGCAAATAAGTAAGAAACCTGAACTGTTATTTTCAGGTTTGTACCAATGAACTGAACTAATTTTTTTATTCCTGCATCATTTTGTTCATTTTAAATATTAAATAAGATTAAATTTAAAGAAGTTTATTTATAGGTATATGTGTTTTATATTTTTCTTTTTAAGCATTTCGTTTAAGAGATAAATTCGATATTGTTTCGGCCAAAAATTATAAAATATATATTTAAAATAATTAAATATGATACAGTTTTATATAATATGCTACGAGTTGCGTATTTAAAAGAACTAGCAGTGTTGGTAAAAAAGTTGATTAGCCCATAAACGAGCATTTACAGAGACAAATAGAACCATAATCTAGCCCTCTGGGAGTTCTCAATAGACAATCACAAAGGTTTTATTCAATAAAGAATTTCCTGGCTTTCAAAACGGGGGATCCTATCAAACGGGGCAAAAACCATTGTTTTTCTATTGTTTGACAATAGGTTTATAAATAATTTCATGCTTTTGTCCAGGGTTAGACTACGAAGCTATCTATAGCTCGTTGCTACGAAGTTCAAAAATATTTCATTGTGGTGAAGGTAGACACACTCAGAAAACGGCTCGGTAGAAATCAATCACTTTTGTGTTTAATTTTAAGAATACATACGAGCATGGTTTAGCTTCCAGTATTAAGGTTTAAGGTTTAAGATATTTATTTTCTCAAAAAGAATAAAATTCACTTACATGAGAAACAATAAATTATCACAGTTACAATTTATAACAGCGAACGCTTTAATCGCGTAACAAATAAAAATATGTGGGTAATCCTTAAAAAGTGATTAGCTTCACTAACAATGCAATGTTATGTAGGGTTGTGTTTACAGTGAGTTGATAAGATGAATATTTAATATTATAAGTGCGAGTAGGTTTCTACCAAAAGCTTCTATTAATAAACTAATAATTAATTAATAAACACTAGGTTTTAATGAAGTAATGAATAGTCCTTCAAAATGTGACTCTTCAATAGTTTTTTGTAAATAAGCAATGATTTTGCTTCTTTAATATCTTTCGGTAACTTGTTATACATTCGTGCTCCCTCAGCCACTATGCTACTATTACCGTAGTTGGTTCTCTGACGTTGTATGTATATATTATTAGCTTGTCTTGTTAAGCGCATTTTTAATTGTATTTTTTTAGTAAAAGATATTTGTGTGTGAATATCGTTGGTTAAGATTTTTCGTATCAATATACAGGTATTGTATTTATATGTTTGAGATATGTTAAATATTTTAGTTTCTTTATAGATTTTAGCGCTTTCTGTAAGGTAATTATAACCAAAAAGTGTTTTTATAATTTTGTTTTGAGCAGTTTGCAGAGTACGCAAATTTGTCTTCGCGGCTGATCCCCACACTTCTATCAAATATTCTATGTGAGGTTTGACGAGTGTATTATAAATTGTGTACCGGACTTGTTTTGGAAGGCAACGAGCAAATCCACGCAATGCTCCTGCTAGGGATATGAGTTTGGTTCTTATTTTCTCAAGGTGAGGTTTCCATGTAAGGCGGTTGTCCAAAATAAGACCCAAATACTTTTCATTAGTAGTACTTGTAATTATTTCATTGTTAATTGTTATTGGATTATAATTTGAGATTACTTTATTTTTGGCTGCAAAAATAATATATTTTGTTTTAGATGTATTAATTGTGAGTAAGTTAATTTGAAGCCATTCATGTAACATATTTAGATCCCTCTGAGCCCTCTCTACTATGGAATGAATATCCTGGCCAAAGTAAAATAGGCTAGTGTCATCTGCATATAATGTGATATCTCCATTTAGACCAATGTCCTTAACACTATTTATGTATATGAGGAATAGAAGCGGTCCCAAAATTGACCCTTGTGGAACACCAAATGTGACCAATTTAGAATCACTATGATTTTTGTTTATTTTAACCACCTGATATCGGCTACTTAAATAAGATTTGAAAATTTCAAGAGCATTTTCAGCGATTCCTATATCTTTAAGCTTCAACAAAAGTATTTCATGGCTAACGGTATCGAATGCTTTTTTTAAATCAATAAATATACCCAATGCAATGTTCTTTTGATCTATATTAAGTTTTATCGTCGTTATTAAATCAGTTGCAGCAGAGAGAGTATTAGATTTGGGGCGGAACCCATACTGTTTCTTAAAAAGAAAACCAATAGTATTTAAATGCTTTTCAAGCCTATTATGAAGAATATTTTCAAATAATTTGGATGTTGTCGGTAGTACTGAGACAGGACGGTAGTCTCCAGGATCCGTTTTCTTCCCCGATTTATTGATTGGAGTGACTTTAGCTTTTTTCAGCGAATCAGGAAAATTTCCTTCGAGAAGGCAAAGGTTTATACATCTGGTTAAAGGCTCAGCCAAAAAATCTTTTATACATTTAATTGCCTTAGGCCCTATTCCGTCAATACCAGCACTGGTGTTAGGTTTAAGTTTATCTATAATTTTAGCTACTTCATCACAGCTTGTTGGAGTAAAAAGTGTAGTTTCGATTTTATTTACCAGGTTGGTTGGTTTTTGTAGCGCTGAATTATTTGGTTTGTTTATTTGTATATGATTAGCTAAGATTGAACCAATGTTGGCAAAAAAAGAGTTAAAGTATTGACAGATATCTATAGCATCAGTGATAACACCAGATGGGGTTTCAAGGCTGTTAGGAGCAAGATCTGATTTATTTTTATTATTAGACAGAGAATTTATTAGTTGCCACATTTTGCGAGGACACTTTTCACAATTTTTAAAAGATTTATAATAGTATTCCTTACTAAAAGTAACTTAAGGCTTGGCCCATGGTGCACGATAATCTTACTGAGTGATTTTGAACTTCAGTATGTTGTGTGAAAGTCTACCTTAGAACGCTCGCTTCGCACGCTGACGGCACGCATAATAATCAGTGAATTTTCGAGGTTTTTCTGGATTTCACGAAAAAGTATTTGATGTAGGAGTGTTTTCACCTGACATCGAAAAATAAACTATGTTTTCTTGTTATTGCAGTAATTTCAGAGATAAACTCAAGCCGTTTAGACATAAAACGAATTAACAACGTAAAAAGGCTTCATTTTCGGAAATAAAATCTATCTAGTAAAATGGGTACAATTAGGTAACCGATCTGACAACGGAAAGATAAAGGTCTGAAAAAATACGTTTCCAAGTTTTACGTTGATCAGATAAGTAGTTGACTCAGCAAATTGAAGCAAAAACCGTTGAAAGACCAAAGGCAAGCCCTTAATAAAATGTAGCTGCCAACTGCAAGCCTGCCGTTTAACTAAGGCAGTTCCTTGAGAAAGAGAGTGAGGTAGAGATTGAGACGCGATGTCATCCTTCCCGCACACGCAATTTCACCCCTCCCGCGCCGCACAGAATCCTCAGGAACTAACTCAGTTAAACGGTAGGCCCTTGGTTACAATTACTCAAGTGAATTATTGTGATATTAGCAAAATAGTACTTGATTATTTTAATTCTCGGTTGTCATTAACACTTATGTATGTTATTTAACTTTATGTAAAAGCCGCGACAACGACGTGAATTTGAAAGCTCGTTAACCTTTGTAATTTAATTATAACACCTTATTTTCCCCGATCTTATATCCAGTTTGTTAAGTCGTCCGTTCTCTGAGTGTACACAAATTCCAGGATATAGTACCGTTGTCACGTCACACAGAAATAGATTTCTTTTCAGGAGAACAACCGACGTCCACAAAGCGTGGAATCAATTAAAAAACCGCGTTTAAATTTGTCCATCCGTTTGGGAGCTACAAAGACAAACATACTCAACTACAAACAGACATAGGCGTCAAACTTACGTCGGGTGTTAAGACGAAAAGACTTAAAAGTGCTTGTTTTTAAATACATTTTTGGGTCACTAAAACATGAAATAAAAAAAATAATAATAATGTATGTGCTTCTTCATATCCATATTTAAATTATTATGGGAATTTTTAAGCAATTTATTTAATTTCACTGCATTGATATAATTCTAAAACATGTAGATAATTTTCAGATAAGAACAGTTTCATTAATTTTATACGTATTATTTCGCAATCAAAAATATATCAAGTGAAAGGATTTAGTATTGTCTAGCTAGTTTATTATGGAAACAATATTTGTAAAATACCATATATAAATATTGAAAACTAATAAAAACACTTTGAAATTGTGAGTTTTCTGAGCGGCGCGCTTTCGCTAAGCAGGATAGATAAGACTTTTGCTTATGTGTCGACCTGGGTTTCTATGATAATAATAAAAAAACACATTCAAATCCGTTGAATGGTTACCGAGTTAAAAGCGTTTATTCAATCTTTGCCGCGTTTTCGACTTGGGTGTTATTTTATGAACATCCCCTATAGCCTGTGTTGACCAGGGTCACTACGATGATAATATAGAAAACCGCATCCAAATCTGTTCAGTGGTTCACGAGTTAAATCGGAAAATATATACAGACAGATAGATAGATAAAAGTTCTAAAAATTGTGGTTTCGCCCTCAGCGCATTATCAATAACCCATTTAATTTGAAATTTCACGAAAGCATTCAATGGACAGACACAAATGTTTTAACTACTTTATTATTAGTATGGATAGTTAAATTTAAAAGATAAAACTACGATATATATCGTGACTTTAATTTGTACAGCCAAGCTCATACTGGAGGCTTGGTAAGTGATCAGTAACGCGGATCGATAACACTTTTTGCAAATTTCGCAAAATAAAATCTTGACGTCCCTTAGGGTACGTTCAAGGAGAGGCGTCGCGTCAGGCGGCACGGTGCGCGAAGCGGGCTGCGTGGCTTCAAGCGTTTTCTCCGTTTATGGAGAGGCAGCGCGTGTCGCTGCCCGCCGCAGTTGACGCGTAAAAACAAACATATAGTAATAAGTAGTTTCGTTTAAGAACGAGCGGGGCGTACGGAGTAGCGGTTTACGCCGCTGCATCCGCCGCGAATTCCGCAGCGGCGCACTCGGTGTCGTTCACTGCGGCGCCCGCTGCGGCTATTTCTTGTATTCTACCAGTCGTGTTCGAATAGTAACAACGGGCAAACGTGTGTATTTATGTTTGTAATCATGGGCGACTTTATCGATATACCTATTGCTTGAAGATAATTATTATTTAAAAAGTATCTTATTCACCGCTAGATCAGAACTCGTTACTTCACCCGCCGCATCCTACGCGGCGTCCCCCGTCGCATGCGACGCTACAAATCAAACAAACGCGTGCAATAACGCTTCTCCTTGAACGCTCCATACATCGGTGTAGGTATGTTTGTGTTTCCGGCGGCCCGCTTCGCGCGCCGCGCCGCTTGACGCCCCCGCGTCTCCTTATTCGTCGCCTTAGTAATTTTACTAAGAGTTAGACTCGGGGCTGGGCTTGCGTTTGTAATGAACACGAAAAGAATAATTTACGAATTTCACAAAAAGGGTCATCGAACCTTGCTACTGAGTACTTACCGAGTCTTCAGTAAGAATTTGACTGCATAAATTAAAGTCACCTTTAACAAATCTTTTGGTTTTGTTTATATTTAATATAAGTTTACATACATGAACTAAATTAAAGGTATAATATATTTAATTTATACAATAATGTATGCGCTATATGAATGATAGCTGCCCATATAAATACTAATACGTTACATATATAAATACATGCTTAACTCCACTCATTCGGTTAGTCAGGGCTGTTAGAACAAGGATGTTCATAAAATAACGCCCAAGCGGAAAACGGGCAAAGATTGAATGAACTCGGGCGAAGCCGCGGGAAAGGCTTGTATTATTTGTAAAATAAATCCTAACGTGCGATAAGTGTATCAAGTACGTACTACATTGAAAAATAGAGTACTTATTCATTCTTATTCATTTATCCATTTTATACATTTTTAACCGAAAGCTTGAATTTTGGCCTCTTCTTTTTCTCAGAACAATTTCAGGAAAAGCTTTCCTTAAGGTGGCTTGTACGGTCTCTGTTAGTTCAAAATGCGGAACTAATGACTGTTTTTCTTATTTTTAAATAATAACTTGGCCAGTGCGAGTCGGACTCGCGCACAAAGGGTTCCGTACCACCACTCAGTACGGGTACGGAACCCTAATTCAATTCAATTCAATTATAAGAACATACATATCAACAAAATAGATGCACTATAGCAGGGGTTCCCAACCTTTTACCCTATGCGCCTCGCCCAACGTTTGGCAAAAATACTACGTCCCCCTATCGGCCGAAATAAGAAAATTAAACAATAAAATTATTAAATCAGTCTTTTTATTTTTATTCAAATAATAAGAATGTAGTTAGTGAGAGCACTGTGGCTGGACATTATTAAATAATTTGTTAATCCGTGGCTTCATGGTAGTCAGTGCACAGCGGAGATCATTTTCAACATGCAGTCTGTTTCTTTGCTTTGATTTTATTCCCAACAGCGTTGAAAAACCACGTTCACAAAGGTAATTAATTGAAAATGGTATAATACGCAGTGCTCCCTTGCCGACAATATGATAAATAGAGTTATATTTTATTATGAATATGATTTTTTTATAAAAAGAAACGTATAGCTGAAGCCGCCGCCGCGCCCCCCCTTGAATCATTCTACGCCCCCCGTGTGGGGCGTGCCCCACTGGTTGGGAATCCCTGCGCCATAGCAACATTACGGCGACATCATCATCATCTTTTATTTATTCACAAACCATATTAATGATATTTACATCTAAAACTAAAATACAAAAGAGGAATAAATCATATATACACCATCATTGACCTCTCATAAACAACAAGACTCACAATCTCGCTCAAAACGTGCCGCGATGCATCTTGTCACCGCTATGGAGTGACAAAATCGAGTGACGATTTCGTACAACTGACATTGCATCTTATGTCAACGACATAACGTCTTAATTTGGTTGAAGATTTTTGTTAACATGCACGTCGCACGTTCGGACGTTTTCTGACGAACTTTTCTTAGAGACTGAGTGTCTTGTTGTTTATGAGAGGTCAATGACACTACAGAAATAATATTACTAGGTATGTCTAAAATCCATAAATTATGTCAATAAATTCATAACAAAATAAACTACAATAAGCTATCAAAATACAAGAATAGCTTACAAAATAAGCTACCTAAACTTACAATTCGTCAAAAAATAATGCGTTAAAATGGTAGCGCCTGACAAACAATTCAGCACCTCTGTACGGAACCCTAATTTTGTTATTTGTTGTTCTACTTTAGAGAATGTACAATAATGTTCGTAGATTTGAAAATTGTAGTCTATCGTATTACCATCTGCAAGATAGAGCTAATATTTTTTCGAGGTTTATTGTATAGCGACCCCCCTTCCCCTTGGCTATCATTTTTTATTTTTTATTTTTACTTTTTGCCGTGGTAAAGGCCAAAATTATATGTATTTTGTCAAATTTCAGTTTTTTACCCATTACGGCTGAAGCTGTAGACCCCTGTGACAGACGGACCGACAGAAAGACAGACAGCGGAGGCTTGGTCATACTATGATAATAGGGTCCCATTTGGCACCCTTCGATTTACGTTATTCATCTGGCTAATTAGCAGGATCGCGTCATTTTATAGATTATACAGGAGTAAATAGAGTGCGACCATTAAATGAAACCACAGCATACTCTACTGATCATACTGAACAACTAATCGAAAAAAAAACTCGCGCAAATTTTCAGAACTGTAACTCAAAGACTTTATCTCGTAGGAGGAAGGTCTATTTTACAACGCTGCACCGGAACAGCTGTTTCACGGACGACGCTCTCTCTAAACTCGCCCGTATGTCGGTGCGTTAGGGTTCACGCGTTTTTGTTTGGAACTCAATTATTTCCTAAACTAAGGGTGTCCGCGGGTATGACTCTTGGGAAAAGTGGTTCAGTAGGGTCGGTAGAATATGTGGTTTCATTTAATGGTCGCACTCTATTTATACCCAGTATATAGATTTAAGCGTGGTCCCTCCCCTTATAAGAACCCTCGAAAAAGTTGCAATATTTCAGCGTTATTTGTCCCTTTGGGTACTGAACCCTAAAATCAAGAACCCAGTTTTTTACCATGTTGCCTACGTTAATGTGTTTTGATTATGTTATACGTATGTATTATGATTTTATATCAAGCTTCTTTACTAATTAGTTTCGTCAAAAACTAATCTTCGGCTCTCCGGCCCCAATTTAAAAGCCTCCGAAGTTATTAATTATGTTAACGTTCAAAGTTCACCTCAATTTAGAGGAAAAAGTAACATGTAAATCAGTTCGTGGCCAGAGCGGAAATCGAACTGTCCGCCACATTTGTCCGCCAACGAAGAAAATAAACACGTGTTTTTTTTCATCGTTTGAAGTGTACTACCTTCACAGAAAACGGAATATCCTCTGGGAACCCAGCGATGTTGTTGTAGGATATTATAAAAATATTTCTTTGGATTTCGCTGACATGTAATTTGGTCAAATGTTAGACAAGATTATGCTCGCAGGTTTTCTTGCGTGCGGATTTAGTTTTTTAAAGTTAGTACTTTGCTTTGACATCTTTCAATCCTTTCTTCTTTAAATCCACGTACAAAAGAATATTATTTTATATAAAGAGCTTTGAAAAACTAACTGTACCATTATTTTAAAATGCAGAGGGCTTCGGTCCAAAGTAGAATTTCTTTCGTTTTTAATGTAATTGATGACATTATATTGAAAAGACGCTATATTTATTTTATTTTACCGTAATCTATACTAATAGTAAAGTAGTAAGAAAACACAGACATATAATTATTACTAAGTAGCAGACCAAACATAAAGATTAAGTAGCGTGGCAAGTTTCCATACAAAAAGTAAGCTACATTTAGGCTTCATGGTACGAAGAAACGTATAAAAATGAGTTGTTTTGGCTAGCTTACGCTTGGAACATATTTTTTAATACCTAAACTAATCTCTGGTATATATTTTGTTTGGAAACAAGCAATATTTATATTTATAAGACCTCGAAGTTTACTGAGCTAAAATTGCCACGCGTCGACTCAACTCGACTCTATGCGTTTATTATTAATGTTAGGTCTGCTACTATATTATAAGTCTGTGTAAGAAAGTCATATCTGTATGTACATTGAATATTTTCGCGAAATTTTCAATGAATTGGGTTATTAGTACATTATACTGAGGCCAAACCACCTCGACGGGTTTGGATGCGGTTTTTAGGGTTCCGTAGTCCGACAAGGAATCCTTATAGTTTCGCCATGTCTGTCTGTCCGTCTGTCCGCGGCTTAGCTCAGAGACTATTAGTACTAGAAAGCTGTAATTTGGTATGGATATAAATATTAATTACGCCGACAAAATGGCAAATAAAATCTTGAAAAAAAATTTTTTTAAGTGTACCTCTCATACACATAGACTGGGGATGATTTTTTTTCTCGCCATCCCATAGTGTGGGATATCGTTGGATAGGCCGTTCAAAAATATTGTGGGTGTGTGAAAACCATTTTTCAATTTAGGGATCCGTTGGCGAAATATTAAGCTTTAAAATGAAAATTTTAGTTAGAGTGGAGCCCCCCCCTGCTGGCTAAACGGTTGTTTATAGAAATGTGAAAAATTCACAGAAGTAGAATATACCGTGTGTAAAAGCAAAGGCAAAAATCCTTTAAGGGTGTGTTAGTATGATCGGTAAAGATATTATTTTAAATACTGGGATCTCTAAATAAAGTACCAGTACCTCATAATAAGACCATTTTCTTTACTCAAAATACACTAATCGCTTGGACACCCTCACTGGTCGCTGGCCACTCGGATGAGGGGAGCGGGTTGCGGGGTGCAATTAGGTGTGTGGGGAGGCTGGTGAGCTGCGTAGACATAGCTTAGAAAATTGATGGAACTTTTTGTGAAAATTCAAGGTATATTTATTTTTCTCGTAATGACATCAGAATCGTGTATACTTTCATACCCTAAAGGGATTCTTGACTTTGCATTTACACCCTGTATAATGAATTTATAAGGAAAACTATCACAGCTAAGTAGGCTTTACAGGTTTACGAGTACAGGTCGCGCCAAACTTTTGGCCCCCTATAATGTATGGGACCAGAAGATTGGCGCGGTCTGTATTTAGTAGACCAACGTATATGTACCGGGCAACTACGGAACCCTACATTGCGCGTGGCCCGACACGCATTTGGCCGGTTTTTTTATTATCAATGTAGTGACCCTAGTCAACGCATAGGCTATAAGGGGTGTTCATAAAATAACGCCCAAGCCGAGAACGGGGTAAATATTGAACAAACGGATTCGGATGCCTAATAGGCTCCGCTGTCCGTCCGTCTGTCACCAGGTTGTATCTCATGAACCGTGATAGTTAGACAGTTGAAATTTTCACAGATGATGTATTTCTGTTGCCGCTATAACAACAAATACTAAAATCGGCCAAGGGCGAGTCGGACCCGCGCACTCCCATACAACAGAGATGATTTTTTTTCCGTTTTTATAGATAATGGTACGGAACCCTTCGTGCGCGAGTCCAACTCGCACTTGGCCGTTTTTTTTTATTATTATTTTGTTATATTTATTATAATTTCTTTGTTATCATTATCAAATTATCATCGTAGTGACTGACCCAATCAACACACAGGCTGTAAGGGGCGTTCACAAAATAACCGCCAAGCCGAAAACTGTCAATAAATGTATTTATCTTCATCCATCCATCCATCAGCCTGTTTCGTCCACTGCTGGACATAGGCCTTTCCAGGATTTCACCACTCTTGGTGGTCCTCCTGGAAAAAATGCCCATACTCACACACGTTGGGCAGGCGGGTGGGTGAGCGTGGTGCCGAAATCCTTGCACCAGTGACGCCGCTGCCCGTCACTAGTCTGTTTTATATAAGGCCCAGCAATTGGGGATGGATATACCGCCATCCATCGGTCCCAGGCGATCGTGGGCCGCCTGGTTTTGCCTGAGAGCTGTCTTCTTACTCTCCCCTGAATAACTTCGGGAGGATTTGCGAGTAAGATGGTGGTACCTCCACAGTCGAGCCCGGCATCAGCTCTGCCACCTGTTTAAACGCACCACCTGTCTTACGCGCAAATAAAAGATTGAAACACTTCCAAGCCGCGGGCAAAAACTACTATATAATAAATTAACGTAGCTTTTTAAGCGACAACCAACGTTGAATTGTGGCTTCATTTTCAGTCAAAGAAAACTGAACTTCAGACGCTGTACAACCACAGACGAGTACACTCTTACTGACGAACTTAGCGACCTTAGACAATGTCCTACGTGTTTTGTCAATGTACATTCATATTGATATTGAAACGGCTACTCACGATGTATAAGGCGCAAGCCAGACAGAAGGGGCGCGGCGCGCATCGGGCGCGCGGGCGTCATTAAAATTTCGTACAAAACGCATGAAATGAAAATGAAAATAAAGTTGCAATTTGAACACACCGAAAGGTGTGTGTCGGGCGTGGAACGGACGTCGTACCATACCTTCAAATTGCGACCTTATTTCCATGCGTTTTGTACGCAATTTGAATGACTCCCGTGTGCCCGATTTGCGCCGCGCCGCTTCTGTCTGGCTTGCGCCTTAGTCAGATTTCGCCTGACTAGTTTCACTGTATTCGTACAGTTTCTTCGGAGGCAAACACCGGCGGTTCTCCGTTTGACACTGTTTTGTCTTGACTCAGGCGAAATCTGACTAATACATCGTGAGTAGTCGTTTCAATATCAATATGAATCTAAACCACGAATCTTTTAGTTCTAAAATATAATGTAAATGTTTGTATTTTATTATACATATATACACTTCCATTCTTGATACAAAAAATGAAAACAAAATGGTTTAGGGCTATTTTCAGCTTACTGCTTTATAATTGGACGTAGTTTAGCAAAAACGTTCCAAACCACACGAAGCTAGTTTTGAGATATTGACTTATGAAGTTTATTTTGTACTAGGTGATTCTATGATTTGGGTTGGAATACTATAGCTATATCTTCGCACACATAACCGATAGGCTATCGGCGATAGCTTGGAGTGAGTTTAAAGCCCCATATTTATCACATGTCAAGTAGAATACGTATTTAAAATCAGACATGTTGCAAATCCTACTGTCATTCGCACTATATATTATGCCCTATGCCAATCCATCTTATCTTATTGCATTACCTCGTGGGGAGGGGTACCTAAAACAATAATGAAGAATCTAGAAATTTCCCAAGATCGCGACCTTTCGTCCTATCTTCTATCCCACTACCGAACTGTAAAGACACGTTTAAGTTCTAAACGTAAGACAGCTTTTCATTCTTCACGCAATCCTTTTTCAACATCACAAAACACCATACGTAGAAATAAATAAGCGTCGAAAAGATCGTATTTGTACTATCCCCCTTCCCAAAACCGCGTTTGCCAAAAGATTCCTTTTTTACCTTGGTCCATATTTGTATAATAAAATTAATAAACACTTACCTACAGCCAGGAACACAGATCCGTCCGGTCTATAATGCCTGAATGCAGTTTCAGGTGTGACTAAGAATCTTGCCATTGCAATCTTAACCCGATGCACTAGGATGCATTTCACTCAAAATGCACTTGAATTTTTTCACTACAAACGGTGGTTGCGAGCCTCCGGGCTTGCTCCTGGATAAGTTCTAGACATAAATCTCTGCAAAAGACTTGCAGGTGTTGCACAAAAGTAAGAAAATCACAGCTGCATAGCCCATGAAGCCCACGGCGCAAAACTTAGACTTCTAGTAACGTAACGTCGATCCTAGGCTAGCTAGGCTTTCTTAATCTAGAAACGTTCGTGACGAATGTAGAGATCATGTCACGTTTTTTTTTGTATGTGTATATGTGTGTGTGTGTGTGTGTGTGTGTGTGTGTGTGTGTGTGCGTGTGTGTCTAGTTAGTGTACGAACATTTTATGAACATTTTATTTATTTACATTATAAAGCTGTGTGTCATCCGTCACCGTCTTGCCCGCCGGACTCTCAGACGGCGAAAGCAGCAGCAAATATGTTAGCGAAAAGCGTTTTCATACTTTAGTTTTGTTTTGTGGCCGTAGCAACGAAATTAACCCAAATACTTTATCTTGGGTTTTTCATAATAACTCCACGGGTGTGTTAGCACCTCATTTATCGATTCACAAAGTGCTTTTCCTCGTTATAAACGACCCGTCGTAAAATGAAACGATCGATAAAAGTCGCCTGAATATATGTGGCAAATACATGCAATGTCGTAACGGGGAATTCCAGTGAATTTCAGCCAAGGTTGCGGCAAGTACCTTGGGCGTGGAATCACATAAACAAAAATTATGTGCGGCGCGCCCGAAGTGTCGCTACGCTAAGTGTCTTAATAGGAAACCCCAGTAAATTTCAGCGGAATGTGGGCGTGTAATGATATAATTAGAAATTATGACTGCGACACTGCGGCGCCCGTAGGCGAGTTTACGGGCGCCTCGCAGGCGAGCACCCGCTGTGTAACGTTCGACTGCACTTTCGTATGTTGCGACGTATTCGCTGATGGGCTCCAAGCCACTGTCGATAAGCCTGAGTAAAATACATGATTTTTTCTTCAAAGATAGCACAGTCGCCGCACCTGATTCCATTGTGTGACCGGGAGCTCCATGCAGCGTTGGAGAGTCACCTGCACCGCGGTTTTATCGGTAGCTCGATGGTGCGACGACTCCGACACGAAGTCTTTTAAGATTATATGTAACGTAACGTCGTTCGTAAGCTCACCTGCTCGTAGACCTTTGCTACAGACATTCCTTAATCTTGAAACGTTCGTGACGAATGTAGAGATCATACCACGTTTGTATGTGTATATGTGTGTGTATGTATATAGTTATCGTACACGTACACGTATGTTGCATAGGTAAGATAGTATGACGTGAACATGTCTTTACTACGTTTACTACGACCGTCGTCATGTAGCAGTCAGCATGTCAGCAATGATAGTATAACGTTAGGGTGCCGGAGCAGCAAGCGCAAGTACGAACGTCTGATATATGCACTCTGTATCAATGCGCCGCAACGCTCGAGACACATCGATGGTGTAATGTTGCATAAACATTATTTACATTATGAAAGCTGTGTGTTATCCGTCACCGTTCTGCTCGGACCCTCGGACGGCGAGATGTTTCGCTATGTTAGCGAAAAGCGTTGTCAAACTTTACTTTTGTGTAGCAACCAAATAATCCCAAATACCTTATCTTCGGTTTTATAAAAACTAGCACGGGTTCGTTGCTACGTCATTTCGTGATTCCCGAAGTATTTTTCCTTGTTAGCCAAACGATTAAACCCATAGGTATAGGTCAAATAATTATTTGACTTATCGACCCGTTGTAATGAGGATAACGATCACTAAAAGGTATGTCGCTAGGCAGGACCATGTGTGGCAAGGCCGAATGATGTCATTGGGAATTCACCTGAATTTCAGCCAAGGTTGCGTCTATCGTGTAGTTAATTAAACATTCTCGCCGCGCCCCGTTGCTATATGCGCACCTTTGAAAACAAAATCACGGCAGGACTTTTGTATGTTGCGACGTGTTCGCTGATGGGCGCCAAGCCGCTGTCGATAAGCCTGAGTAAAATACATGGTTTTTTCTTCAAAGATAGCACAGTCGCTGCACCTCATTCCATTGTGTGACCGCGAGCTCCATGCAGCGTTGGAGAGTCACGTGCACCGCGGTTTTATCAGTAGCTCGATGGTGCGATGACTCCGACACGAAGTCTTTTAAGATTATGTATAGAACTTGAAGAAAATAATGTTTAAAGCTCAGAAAAGCGAGCGTATCGAATAAACGCTACGGGCAGCTCGACCGAAGATTCCTTCGAGCATATCGACCATACTAAATCCGAACACTATATAAATCCGCCGCGTAAACGCCTCATAGCGTCGTCAGCAGTAACAATTCTCACGTGTTATCTCTGGGGAAATGAATCAAAAATAAAACGCGATTTTGATCAATTTGGATTTAATAATTACAAGACTCCAGATAACGTTTACTATTCCAAAATGTTCGTTGCGTTATTTTGAGATTACGTCAAGAGTGAATAACAAACTATTGCTGCTAGGCTACATGCACATGTAATGTGCATCGGACCGATGTGCAGATATAGACGTCACGCTGCAACTTGTGCAACAGATACTGCACTCTAATAGGTCGAGCATAACGGCTTGGGAGTTAGCACCATTGCATGATAGAACTGTGTCTCCTGAGTTCAAAAATACCACTCCCCGCTCCCCCCGACCCTTAACTTTGGAGTTATAGGCCGTACGGACTTGTGTCATTGGGTGTATTTACGGCTTACCTCATTTTAAATGTAAAAAAAGTATAATCTATTTTCTTATGAACAAAACTTATGATGACACTGAAGGCTTTTTAACTTCTTAATTATAAACTGTATGCTTAAACATTAGTTTTTATCTACTAATTATATTCTTACTGCATCCTCGCAACCATCCCAATGCATATATTGCTTCTCATCTCTTTCATTTATACCTTCACACTGCCCATAGTATATCTCATACTCATCCCACACACATTCACAAAACACACATTCCCTAGTAGTTTACATAACTGATCCCAAGACCGCAGTCGTAGGGCTAGGGACACACACACACGCACACTCACCCTCTCACCTACACACAAACACACCTACACACATACACTATAACTTTATTTTATTTTCTTAATTTTTCATATACTTATTTTTTTTTGTTTAGGAATTATTTACATGTGTTCTTGCCCACACTCCGAAAGGGGATAGGCGCTGTTACTCCTTACTTACAGGCGTTAAAACCTATATAGGAAACAGCTTCACCTCGTTTTTTCAACTGTTTAGCTTCAGTGTAAATTTTGTACTCCTTATTATGTACCCACTCATATGTAAATAAAGATATTTGTATTTTTGATATATGAAAATTTGACACCAGCTGAACGCTTTGGTGTACATAACTCATTTTATCTGATTAATACTTCATCGTGAACATTTTTGTCTGTCTTGTGGATTGGAACGTTTTTGCTAAACTACTTATGTATAACACACGAAAACATCTAAGTAAAGATCTTCCTTTTGTGTCCTCTTTTAAATATTATAACTTCAAAAATGATTACCTCTTCTCTCTCTGAATGACTTACTGACTAAGCTAGGTACTTGTTCGTTTGTATATTTAGATTAAGTATAGGTTCAAAATAACTTTTTTTATTAATATGCACTGATGTGAATTATTACATAATAGCCTTTGCCCGCGCCTCCGCCCGCGTGTTATTCGGTTTAACGACATGCTTTTTTCCGGGATAAAAGTAATCTTTGTGTTAAGTTAAGTTAATCGATATCCATTCTAAATTTCATCCAAATCCGTCCAGCCGTTTCAGCGTGAAAGTGTAACAACATACACACACACAAACTTTCGCATTTATAATATTAGTGTGAAGTGTGATGAGATAACATAGCCTTGTCTAATATCACCACAAACGATTAGGGACCGCGCTTATTAGACACCTGATGTATGAAATAACAAAGCCTTGTCTTATTTCAACACAAACAATACTTGCCGCGCTAATTAGACACCTGATTTATCAATGATATTGATCTATCCTACAGGAACCATGCATTTTTCCGGGATAAAAAGTAGCCCATGTGTTAAGTTAGGGTATAAGCTATATCAATTTTAAATTTCATCCAAATCCGTTCAGCCGTTTCATCGTGAAGGAGTAACAAACATACACACACACACACACAAACTTTCGCATTTATAATATTAGTGTGAAGTGTGATGAGATAACATAGCCTTGTCTAATATCACCACAAACGATTAGGGACCGCGCTTATTAGACACCTGATGTATGAAATAACAAAGCCTTGTCTTATTTCAACACAAACAATACTTGCCGCGCTAATTAGACACCTGATTTATCAATGATATTGATCTATCCTACAGGAACCATGCATTTTTCCGGGATAAAAAGTAGCCCATGTGTTAAGTTAGGGTATAAGCTATATCAATTTTAAATTTCATCCAAATCCGTTCAGCCGTTTCATCGTGAAGGAGTAACACACACACACACACACACACACAAACTTTCGCATTTATAATATTAGTGTGAAGTGTGATGAGATAACATAGCCTTGTCTAATATCACCACAAACGATTAGGGACCGCGCTTATTAGACACCTGATGTATGAAATAACAAAGCCTTGTCTTATTTCAACACAAACAATACTTGCCGCGCTAATTAGACACCTGATTTATCAATGATATTGATCTATCCTACAGGAACCATGCATTTTTCCGGGATAAAAAGTAGCCCATGTGTTAAGTTAGGGTATAAGCTATATCAATTTTAAATTTCATCCAAATCCGTTCAGCCGTTTCATCGTGAAGGAGTAACAAACATACACACACACACACACAAACTTTCGCATTTATAATATTAGTGTGAAGTGTGATGAGATAACATAGCCTTGTCTAATATCATCACAAACGATTAGGGACCGCGCTTATTAGACACCTGATGTATGAAATAACAAAGCCTTGTCTTATTTCAACACAAACAATACTTGCCGCGCTAATTAGACACCTGATTTATCAATGATATTGATCTATCCTACAGGAACCATGCATTTTTCCGGGATAAAAAGTAGCCCATGTGTTAAGTTAGGGTATAAGCTATATCAATTTTAAATTTCATCCAAATCCGTTCAGCCGTTTCATCGTGAAGGAGTAACACACACACACACACACACACACAAACTTTCGCATTTATAATATTAGTGTGAAGTGTGATGAGATAACATAGCCTTGTCTAATATCACCACAAACGATTAGGGACCGCGCTTATTAGACACCTGATGTATGAAATAACAAAGCCTTGTCTTATTTCAACACAAACAATACTTGCCGCGCTAATTAGACACCTGATTTATCAATGATATTGATCTATCCTACAGGAACCATGCATTTTTCCGGGATAAAAAGTAGCCCATGTGTTAAGTTAGGGTATAAGCTATATCAATTTTAAATTTCATCCAAATCCGTTCAGCCGTTTCATCGTGAAAGAGTAACAAACACACACGCACAGACTTTCCCATTTATAATATTAGTAGGATTTAAAAATGATTGTTTTTCCAAGGTGGACTAGAAGAGATTTCATAAAAGGAATAAGTCCGCCTTTGCCTTCTTTCTGTTACTTTTATCTTTATAACTATCGTCCATTTTGTGGAATATAGTGTATATTCATTCATACATTTAAAGTAGCGTGTGGACACCATGGGTCCAAGGATCCAAAAATGCAAAATACAATTTTGACCTGCGCTTGCATTTTTTTATACCACCAAAAAAAAAATACGAGTTTTCCAACAAGGGTCATCAGAGGTGCAATTGTGTAAGCCAATGGCATTCAAATGGATTGTCATATGGCTATTCAGCTAAGCAAATTAGCCCGTTTGACAATTGAAATTGTACATTTTTGGCGGTCAAATGAATACAATTGTCCTGTTTTGTTGTTGAAAACCAAAAACGTACGATTTCATTTGCCAAACGGGCTTAATTACTTAGCCGAATAGCTATATGACAATCAAATTTGAATACGATTGGCTTACACAATTGCACCTCAGATCTTTATACTGAGCACTTACTGAGACTTTGTATCAAAATTAGTTTCACCTTGCATTTTATCACACAGATTTATCCATAACGGATACAAATTGTAAATATTACGCGAATATTTGCTATGTACCTAGTCGGTTCTTAAATACTGTCACTGGCCATTTATTTTAAAAATAGAACACCTAGAAAAAAAAATGAAATGGTGTTCGATTTTCAAATATTTTTTGATTAATAATCTGCCAAATCACAATTATATTCATTCATTTTTTACGATGGAGTGGACTCGCAAAGAGAGCAGTAATTGCATTGCATCGTTGCGGCCATCCACCGAAGACGATATTCAACTTGCTTCAAAAATTAAAAATCACGAAGAGGTTCGTGTACCGTACCGTCAAGAGGTACAATGAAACCTCTAGTGTCGATGACGAGAAAAGAACTGGCAGACCTCGTTCCGTTAGGACTCCAGGGGTCATCAAAGCAATCAAGGCGCGTATTGCAAGAAATCCCGTCCGCAAGCAGAAACTGATGGCTTTGGAGATGGGATTAACCAGAAGTACCGTAAAAAAGTACTCAATGAAGACCTGGGACTACGAGCTTACCGAAAAAAGAGTGGACATCTTCTGAACGCGCGTCTGATAGCTATGAGAGCCAAAAAAATGCAAAGTTTTGCTAAAGCGGTACGCAAGAAACAGACATCACGATATCCTGTTTACAGACGAGAAAAATTTTAATATCGAAGAGAAGTACAACAAACATAATGACAGGGTGTACGCTACCAGCTCTGCGGCCGCTGGAAATGCCATTCCTAGAGTGCAGCACGGCCATCATCCATCATCAGTCATGATTTGGTTGGGAGTGTCCTACTATAGCCCTACTGAAGTGCATTTTTGTGAAAAAGGTGTCAAAACCAGTGCAAAAGTGTACCCAGACACGGTTTTAGATTGCATAGTGAAAGATCTGCCCCAGACACTCTTTGGAGGACGGCCATTTGTGTTTCAACAGGACTCCGCACCTGCTCATAAGGCCAAAACAACTCAGGAGTGGTTCGAGCGCCAGAATATCGAGCTATTATGGCATCAAGATTGGTCCTCATCTAGCCCTGACCACTATCCACTGGATTACAAAATTTGGCAGGAATTGGAGGAGAAGGTCTGTTCTAAACCTCTCAAAAATTTGAGCAGCCTAAAGTCATCATTGATTAAAGCAGTGGCCGATATCGATATGAATATGGTCCGTGCTGCTATTGATGATTGGCCGCGAAGATTGAAGGCTTGTGTGAAAAATGGTGGCAATCATTTTGAATAAATTTTGTGTTTAATGTAAGCTAATTAAATAACCGTTTTAAAAAAAAACTTTTTTTTAATATCATGACTAGTTTTCATTTTATAGCCAATTTTGTTTGTGACAGAATTTAAGCACCGACTAGGTATGCTACGGGGGGTCCGGACCCTTCAACTCCCCCGCCACCCCCTTAAGTACGCCTATGGTGGTTACATGCTATAAATAGCATCAGGATGACTATTTCAGCCATGTTTGGTTTGACGAAGGGTCTGAAAAAATAGAGCCGCCTGTAATTACTCAGAATTTCTATGAACGGTTGGGGCGATCCGTTTGTGATCCCTTTCAGCTGTTTTTACAGTGGCGATCCAAACATTTTGTGTCCATTACTTAGAGAACTAATAAAGTAAACGGTATATGAGGGTTCCGCATCTGCGACAGCCTTTTGGGTATTTATTTACTTTCGTGACATTAAAATACGGACAACAGGTCTAATGCGATGTGTATTTTTCACATAATTGTTTTAACGGTATCCGAAGTCAATGTCTGAAGGTAAAGAAATATGCTTTATGCCTAGTTTACAAGGGTACAGTAGAGGCGGCTATTCCCGCAACATTTATATTAAATTATTTAGATATTAAAGTCTATTATAAAGGCTTTAATTTTAGTTTTAGTGCTGTCAAAACTTGATTTTTTCTTAAATAATATAGCTTCTGTTGTTGACAATAAACACCTATTTCGGAATGAAGAAACTTAAAATTAAAACCTTCAGAATCGGCTTTATACTGAGACGTGTGATTAAGAAGAGTAGAACCCTTTATTTGTGTTTACTTTTGCTATAGTCTTTATATATTCCATTTCAAACTAACGTCAAGATGAAAATCGTAAAACAATAACCGAAAGAATATCACATATCAGCTCTACAAAGAACTGTCGTCGAGATTGGTCGACGTTTCCGGAGATCCCAGGGCTGGCGCATACCTCGGCCAAAGAATTGGCCTAGCAATTCAACGATGTAATGCTGCCAGTATCCTGGGTACTCTTCCACGTGACGACAGCGATTTCGGCTCAATTTTTTATCTACTTTAATTAAATATTTTTGCTAGGTAGTTTTAGTTTAGTTTATTTCGTAGAATAATTTAGTTTTTTAAATTAGTTTATTTAAGTTTTGTGAAAACTTGATTCCAAAATTACCTCCAAACCGTACATAACCGAAACGAGTAGTAGATAAATCACTTATCGTCGCCAGTGCAATGAAGTATTACATTGTTTTAGTGACACTTTCTCTATGAACCTTGCTAATAAATAAAAAAACCGGTCAAGTGCGAGTCAGACTCGCATACCTAGGGTTCCGTAATTCGACAGTTTTGAGAACAGTCAGGAAGAAGGTATTTAAAATCTTGCCTATAAATTTTTATGATAACTAAAAATAGAATTGATTGTACCATAAAAGAGAGACTCAAATATTTTTACACTGTACTCGAAATAAAACTCGTGGATGAATTATTTAATTTTGTTATCGTGAATTTCTCACCTGCTATATTTTTCCTGTAATCTTTACGTAATCTTAAAATACCATGTTTTTTTTACATTTTTCGGTTCATTGATTTCGGAAATAAGACGGGGGGGACATGCATTTTTGTGGTTTTTCAGAGATTTCTCGAAATCGGTGCCAGTAAATATCGTAAAAGTATACATTTTTATAATCAGCTTTTTAATATCTGCAATTTGATATCCATGTTGTATTTTCAAGAATTTATTTATTATTTTTCTGTTTTGTATTGGAAATATTTTGAACAATTTCAAATTTTTCATTTTTTTGTACCGTATTATGTAGGCAAGTGAATGTTATTTTTGTGCAAAATTTCAAGTCTTTATCTTTATTGGTGCTAAAGTTATGAGGCTGCAACATACGGACGGACGGACGGACGGAAAACGGAATCTCACCATTTGGTGGCCCGAGTTTAGATGACATTTTCAATGCGAAGTTAGTACTATGTATTAATTTTACCTGAAACAATAAAAACACATTCGAGTGCACTTTTGGTAAAAAGCCATTTTTAGGGGTTTATTTTTATTGTTAAGATATTAACAATTTTAATTATATATTTTTCTTATCTTCTGTTTCACCCAAAGGTTGCCTAGAAGATATTGCTGTTAGCAATAAGTGCCGCCTTTGTAAACCATAAACTATTTTTAATACCCTTTTTCATGTTTAAATAAATAATATGATTTAAATTTCCCTATATTTTGTTGAAATTTGGCAGAGTTAACACCGACATCTGGCAACCATCGTAACCCTTAAAAATGTGACGGTGCGACCACTTTTTCATAATTACAGGACCACTTGCAAAAGAGAATTTAGCTCGCTCATTTTCATTAGCGAACTGTCAGTCAAATTATTTCTCTAAAATTAAATTCGAGCTAAATTATCATTAACCTAGGTATCTAGTAACCTAGGTACAGTAAATCTGTCAAAATCAAAAGTAGTTATGGCAGGTTAGCATTCTGTATTTAGTTGAAACTATATCCCAAAGAAATTATTATTTTGAGATCTAACTTGGCTTCATAGTAACGCACAGTTTAAAAATCCATACAGTTGTCTAACAAAAGCGCTCAGACAGAATGAATGAATGAATATATTTATATAACTTAAATCTAAATACATCCCACAAAACCAAGAAGAAATTTGGTTTGTCTGTGGGGAGGGAGTCGCACTTCTTTTTCTATAATTAGGTAGTTACTATGTTATAAGTAGGTAGGTACATTAACATAAATAATAACAATGTTATTTTAATCTATGTTGATGTAAGGATAGGTAAGTCACCGAGCTACATTCAATTTTCGGACAAACAGTTCAGAGTCTCGCCCCGCAAACACAGCCACTCCGCCCGAAGGCTTTCGTTGGACAACTGTATGGATTTTAAACTGTGTTAAAGTTGATCGTAGACGAGTACAACCTATCTCTAGTTTTGTGCTTCTCAGCTAATAATATTATTGTGATACATATCCATACGAGTATGTCTCAGATACTGATACTCCTAAAAATCCAGTCAGTTTACCTAAGTACTCCGTTTTACCATTAAAAAAACCGGACAAGTGCGAGTCGGACTCGCCCACCGAGGGCTCCGTTAAAGACTATATTTTTTATGATTTAATTACAAATGCATAGTTTTCAGATTTCTCCCTATTGGTACTTGTAGTATAAGACGGTAATACTTGCCAAATTTCATAGTTCTAGGTCAACGGAAAATACCTACCCTACAAATTTTGATTCTCTTGAGAGTGTCGAAATGTACGTTTTTTGCGGCATATAAGGCCGTTTCTTTTTTTTACGTTAACATTTTGTATTCAGTCTGCGTGCCTCTAAGCTGTCTTGCAGTTAACACTTAGGAACACCTCTCTGACACCCCCTCAGGGATTCATGTCGTGGCGATATGTTTTTACAAAGAGCGTAAAATATAATAAAAGTAGTTTCCGGGAATGACATTTCTTCATAGATTTTGACCAAAAATAATGGAATTTCCTTATTCTCTACGTCCATGGACAGATGGCTGACATCCGTGCTGGAAGAGGCGTTGCAATTTGTTGTCTCACTCAGAGTACACACCCTGCCCCTAGTGTGAGAGAGACGTAGGTTTTTCCGTAAACGCCCGTGCGTTTTCCAAGTTAGTACTTTTGTTCCTATTCAATTATATCAATGTATTTGGAAAAAATATGGCTTTAATAATATCCTAGACAGTATTAGCTAGACATAACTGTTGTTAGATTTGTGAGCATAGTATATTTTATCACTGAAAAGTGACTCTCAAAATGGTTTGTTTTAGTCCCGTTTAATGAGTTTTCTGATCTCTGTATTTCTTCTCCTAAAGCATTGTGTTAAAAAGAACACCAGGGACTTCCAGATATAATGTGTTTTATGACTATTATACCGTTGCTTAACCTCGTTGATTTTTTTGATTTAATTACAAATGTATAGTTTTAAGTTTTTTTCCTATACTTGTAGTATTACTTGCCAAATTTATTTGAAATACCCAATAAATTTTGATTCCCTTGAGAGTGTAGAAATATACGCTTTTTGCACCATAAACGGCCGTCTCTTTTTTACGTTAACTTAGAAGATTTTTTTCACAGCTTCAAAGGACTGTAAACTTGAGTATATGGTTTTAATTTCAACTCGATACCTCCATGCGTTCCCGAGATAAAGGGTCTTGACAGACAGAAAGACGGACCACAAAGTGATCCTATAAGGGTTCCGTTTTTTCCTTTTGAGGTACGGAACCCTAAAAATAAAGCAATCTGGAAGAACGAGAGAGGAACTCGCTTTGTATGGTTTGTCTATGATACCTCACTTTGCTTCGCATGATCCTGTTTTATACCAACAAATACTGCAACAATCACTCTGAAATTAATTTACGAGTATAATAAAGTTGAGGACTAACGCTATGTCCATGCTGTTGCGAAAACTTGATTCCATTAAATTTTCTCGATTGAAAAAAATACAAACTTACCTCAAAACCGTACAATAAACCGATAGCATTCAATGAATACTTGAAAATAGATCTCAAACTTTGCATAACATAACTGATATTAGTATAAAACAGCTGCAAACTGTTCCATAAAAATGAAAAAACCATCAGTGTAGCCGCGATTTCAACATAACTGATTTTTTTACGTGCGCGGCAACTGATTAGAGTAGGATAGACAGTTAAAAAGCAGGAATGTTAGAGCAGGACTGCGAATTGAGGAATTATGGGCCCTTAAGGACGGTCGTCATGAGCGCAGCAACAGTTTTGAGCGGGTTCAAATTGTAATGCTATTTCATTTCGCTATTACGTACATGCTCGATGAAACTTGCTAAGGCAATACAATTGCACCAAAACAGTGAAGGTTTTCAAACATATTAATGGTTAAAATATATCTAGATTACATTTTCGACGCGAAATTAATATATTTTTTTTTATTTTATCTAATACAATAAAAATACTTTCGGCTACACTTTTAGTAAAAAAATAATATAATTAATAACTATAACTTATCATAAGTAGATCTTGAAAATGACAATGGACTCTGCCAAACATATTATTAAAACATTCCAAGATACCTCAAAATTTTGTGTTGCATTTGTATGGAGGGTTGTGCGTAATGCCTGTCCTTAGGTAGTCAAAAAATCCCTATCAATTATTACTTCAGGATCAGGACCGCCCTAACTGACAAGTTATTTGTAGAGTTGCGCCGTCTTTTAAAGCCGACCAACGAGTACAGAAGACGTGATGTTAGTGTTCAGCCGCAGGAAGGTCGCTATATTGTTTGAATGATCCAACGGACGGACATACCTCGCACTCTGTAAACAGAATGCACACTTTGTGTACAAAAGGACGTTTTCTTCCGATATTGAAAACTTTCTTTTGTGTGACAGTTCTTAACTTCAATAAACAAGCTGGGTCTACGAGTAGAATAGCTTGTGAAAGGGCACAGTGATTGCGATGAGCTGTAAGAGGTGAATCCTACGCAACTAAGTCACTCTGTTTTGATTCAAGGTATTTTGTTTATGGCGCAGCTAAAAGATTTGCAGCTGTGAATGTTACTTATTAAGATTATCATCTAAATAGTAGGTGCCGTCGACTTAATTCACCTGGGTGCATTAAGTATACTGTTACTGTTTTGAAGACTTGATTCACGCAGGTGCATTAAATATAACTGCTGTACACTTAATTCACCTGGGACCATTAAGTATACTGTTTCGTAGACTTAATTCATCCAGGTGCATTCAATATAAATGCTGGAGACTTAATTCACCTGGAAGCATTAAGTAAACTGTTTCGTAGACTTAATTCACCCAGGTGTATTAAATATAACTGCTGTAGACTTAATTCACCTGAGAGCATTAAGTATACTGTGTCGTAGACTTTATTCACCAGGTGCATTAAATATAACCGCTGTAGATTTAATTCACCTGGGTGCATTAAGTATATTGTTTCGTAGACTTGATTCACCCAGGTGCATTAAATACCTACTCGTATACCAGCTAGAGACTTTATTCATCTGGGTTAAAAGTATAAAACAAAGTCGCGATCTACGTCTTTCTCAGTATACGCTTATAACTTCTTTTCTAAGTTGATCCTTCTCTATGCGGTTTTCAATATAATTTAGAACAATTCACGAGGAAGGTTTATATGCAAAACACATTCACAGTTAGTGTATATGTCGTCGGCATATCACGGTCTGGGCCGATCGTAATTGTGTTAAAACTAAAGGGATCGCCTCGCTCCGCTCCGCTTTGCTCGGCTTCCCAAAACTATTTACTTGTATAACACGATTCTCCTTGCTCCACTCGTCGCCGCACTTATTTTTGATTTTGTGGTGAACTGGTGAAAGATTTTCAATTTCATACTATAAAGATATTATGTGTGTGTACCCAAATAGTTTTTAATAGCTTATCGCATGCAATGGATCTTTACGTTTAAGAAGGAATTAAACAGTCTATAGTACGACAGATACAGCAATGCAGTTTGGTATTGGAAACAAATAGGTTGTCAGTTTAGAACTCCATTACCGACTTTACTATCTTACAATAGTTCCCGATAATAAAGAAATTCTAATGAAAATAATGAAATAGTCAGAAGCCTATTCGTGCCCGTCACCGTTTCGTCATCAACTTTAAACTCCTACCAATTGGTATTAAGCTTCTATTCGTCCTCTTTTCCAGACATCATGTCCCACTGCTGGCTGCTCATCACCTTCAGCTGGTTCGGAAGCGCCAGCCTTCAGTTCATCAACACGGCGGGCCCAGGAGCTGCTGACACCGTTCTGGACCCTCACGACTCTTCCGTTCATTTCCCGCCGCTACCTTACACCAGTTACCACAACCTACCCTTAAGTAGAGAGATCTTCGACCAACCCCCAGACTACCAAATGGATAACGACCACCAGAGAAAACGGCGAACCGTAGACGACAGGGACTCAAGAGAAACATGGACGTCAAACACGATTGAAACCGACAAAACTGATTACAATCCCGATGAACAGAACATATGGAATCCGTATTTTAGAGCCTTGCGTGCAGCGTTGAAAGAAAATGAAACAGACGTACTAGACAACGTTGATAAGAGAAACTTCAGTCCATGGGGTGGAAAGAGAGACAACTCAGCAATCGAAAGGATGTGGACTTGGAAACGGGAAGCGAACCCTAAGGAACCAAGCATGCCGAAAAGAGTGCGATTCAGTCCTTGGGGAGGGAAACGAAGCGGACAGAATCTCATCTACAAACAAGGTGGAAAGGGATCCATTCTCTACTCGACAAACGTACCCGAATTAACGCGTATCGTATCAAGCTACTCGCCTACTGATGAGCAGTTCAACTTGGCTGGATTCAAGCTGATTCCTCTGCTCGACAAGCGGCATCCAATCAAGGTTGTGGCGCTTACTAAAGTCGAAGGTGGATTGCCGCGTGATGCTATGCCGTACAACACGTTTCTGGAGAATTTACCCAAGCTGTTCAAGTCTGGACACCCTTACTACCAGCTCAGCTTGAAAAAGGACGGCAAGAGAAAGGTAAAGTTCAGCGCGTGGGGGGGTAAAAGGTCACCCCCCATAATTGGACCCATTTGGACGCAGGCGCCGCAAGATTTGAAGGACGCAACGTTAAATGGAATTCTTTTGATCAAAAATGGTGATGAAAAGAGCATTTTACAACAACTACAGCAGTAATTCTTCTTGAGTGAACCCAACCCTGTCCAAATTGCTTTTGAATGAACTGTAGGTAGCTTCGAAGACATGTGATATTGGATGGTATACATTGACGATTGTATGATATACATATAAAATGTGTTAGTGCCATACAATTTGTCTAAATATGTATGTTTAGGAGTAATGTTTAGTTTGTGAGCTAAAACAATTATTGCCCTTGATAAATAAAAGGCTGGGATTTATCAGAGTAAATAATTAATATTTTGAACTGAGATTTCATATTGTTGTTCATATGTTACTTGTACTATGTACTCTAAAATATTTATTGTGCCACTTGTTAGTGAATATTAAATATTATTAAGTTGAAGCATTTGAAGTTATTTTCAACCTTTTTATTTTGATTCGTGTTGGTATGGTGAACAAAGGAAACAAAATGTATTTACAGAATATAATGAAAAGTATCTTTATTGCTTTTTAATGTTTACAAACAATTTTTTAGAAAAAACGTAGTAGCCCTCCCGTTAATTTTGTACAACATTTGACAATGTGGAAAAAGATCATGACATTTAGAAAAAAGTACAGAAATTAGCATTGTTTTACCTAATTAACTAAACAGTAAATTAAATAATCAATTTAAATGTATCTTAATAGTATTATTCTAATACACATATCAGTATACATATGTCCTATGTCCAGCAGTGGACGAACACGGGCTGATGGATGGATGGATGGACAGATATCAGTGACTGGCCTGCACCAGATGCAACGCATGCACAACACACAACAGATTGGTTTGCTTTGTATCAATTCATAAAGCACTGCATCTACTATTGCTGCCATCCCCACCAAGCGACAGCATTTGTGAACAAGGCAATTTCTTTAAATCTGTTATATGCTGCAACTGCCAGTAAATATGTACTATTAGACACATAACCACAAATCAAAAAATTCAAATCAGAATCAGGGCACATAACTAGTTGGTATTAATCTAAAAATATGTTGTAAAGATAGGTAGTTTATTAAGAAATAAATGTTCTAATAGGACAGATCAGAGGTGCAATTGTGAAAGCCAATGGTATTCAAATTGATTGTCATATGGCTATTCGGTTAAGCAAATTAGCCCGATTGACAATTGAAATTGTACATTTTTGAACTGGCTTATTTGCTTAGCCGAATAGCCATATGACAATCGAATTTGAATACCATAGGCTTACACAATTGCACCTCTGATTTCTACAAGTTATACTTACAGTAAAAATATGTTTGGTTCTTACCATTTGATAAACTGTATCAGTGAAATACTGAAAATTAAGTTATTATAAAATGTCCTGAGATACAAGTTAACAACACATACTGAGATTCTCAATCAAAAGAACACTGGACCAAAGAATGGAAAGGAAACAGTACTTTCATACTTAAAACTTAAAATCGTCAAATTCAAAATCTGCTATGTAAGAAAACCCAACTTTCTAGCGTTTATTTTGCAAACATTGCATTGCCAAGTTTTGAATAAAATCACACAGCTGGAAATGTCATCTCATGAACCAACAGAAATACTAAAAAATGGATTTTGCAGACTCACATGCCTTTAACAATTGAATTAAATAGCATGTAAAAAAAATACATAGCGGAGTTTGCAAAGACGAAATATCAGTTGGGGTGTAGATAAGAGGGCCAGGAGTTCATTAAGAGCAAAAGTGAGCCAGTAGTTTAGGTTATTTAGGTATGGCGAGTTGCAGAATCTCGTGACCCCATCAATAACCTTTAAAGTTATTGTTTTTATAACAACCCGGAAATCCTTCAGTTGGGCTCCCTTATCAACACTGACGAAAATATCCAAGTGGATAATCTTATGAAAATGACTTAACTTTCTAATGCCTTCGACAGTCCCACAAAATGGCCTTTTTCTTACTAGTGGTTAAATCCCATAAAATTTTTCAAAAAGATTGGCTGGCTGCCTTAGGTCTTTTTACAAGGACTCGACTTAACAGCACTTTGGAACTTATAAAGCATATATGGGCAACTCCCGGCCCGTTAAGGTTTTCAAAAGAACGGTTTAAAACTAGACTAATATTTTAGTGGAAAGTCGTGATTTGTTGTTTTCATGCAACTTCTTTACCGATCTGAGTAAAGGACCAAGCGAGTTAAAGGTGAAAACAAACAAATAAGCAGGGATGAAAATCAATAAATCCAACTAACGAACCAGGGTAACCTAGAAATATTTGCAAAATTATTTGTGTCTAGTTATTAGTGGAATTGATTCAGATGTTAGTAATCAAATCATGCATCTGAAAATTTGGCACAAGATTCCCATCTATTGGTAATTATGAAAATATTACATTGTAACTTTTTTAGTTGAACCTGGACCTGCAGTTAACCGATAACGTCATTATTTTTGTATACTATGCACATAAACCTACAGCCCACAGATTCATGAGCATATGATTGTTTGGCTCGTGACTTGCCAAAGGTTGCCTGTATGCCTGTTATAAAGCATACTTAGGGCAAAAGAAACAAAAAATCTCTGTACCAAAAAGCTTTGGGTGGGTATTACAATATTTTTGAAAAACCTTCTGGGCATTAAGTTAAGCTGTTCTGACAATGACATGGAAGCCAGAATCTGTCTCAATAGGCTGACTCAACTGACCAACCTTTAACTTGAAAGCCTCCTCTTCAAATGGCTTCTGCGTCTGACCTCGTCCAAAAGTTCCTAAATCTCCACCACGTTGGGCTGATGAGCAATCGGAGTATTTCATAGCAACATCAACAAACTGAGCCGCACCAGAGACAATCTGTTTACGGTAGCCTTTCAGAAGGTCCAAAGCTTCCTCCTTGCTTCTGGTGATCTTCTCTTCGCGCCAGGATGACGGGCGACGGCTGTCGGCGTGCTTTACCATGATATGGCTGCATCTGATGTCCGGTGACTCAGCGGGGGCGTCAGGTCTGTCCCATTGCGACTTCTTAGTGTAAGTGTTCAGGAAATACGTCATGCCGGTCGATCGGCTGGTTTTGGCCTCCCAACCTTCTGGTAACGGGGCATCGGCGTCCTGTTTCGGCATTCTGCAATATTGGTGGTGTTTGTTTCGGATATCATCCTTTACAAAATAAAATGGTAGACATTACAGGTTCCTTTGTTCACCAAGAAAACGTAAAAACGTTACAATAATGCGGTTTTAAAGGTAAGGGTAAAAAGAAAATAACCTCAAATGGTAGATTGAGAAATTGCATTCTAAATTTAGGAAACTTACCTGGAAAACAGACGGCAGGATGCAAGGAAGTGCCTGAAGTGTTGATTGATAAACTTGTGTCGTACTGCTAAATTAACCTGTAATCTAAATTATCCAAATTTCAAAACAAACAAATAGCTTGGTTGGTTTCGTCTTGTTTTTCTTTCGGTTTTATTTTTTAAACAATATGTTTTTATTTTATTTACAGCCCTGGGCTGAGTGCTGTTTGATCGCCCGCTCACGCCCAGCGAGCGATCATGCCATGACATCTCTTTTGCACGCGTTTTTTTTTGTTTAGGCTATGCTATGTTGCTGTCAGTGATGGATGAGCGGGCGATCAAACTGAGCGCGGCCCTGGAAAAGTGGAAACATATCCTTTTTTTTTTTTTTTTTTAATGTGTTTTACGGCCCTAGATTCGGTGTCCTTTTGAGCCAGTCTGATATTATTTTTTTCCCATTTATACAGATTTTTATTTTCACTTTTATAGGTTTTCTACAGTATTTAAAATGTATTTGTATAGAGGTTGATAAAATCTTTTGTCAGACAATAGTTTTTGCAGTTCTTTTGGTGCATCACAATCTATTTCTTGTATTTCAGAAGCTAACACTAATCTGTTAACACCAAATTGTTGACATTTGAATATCAAATGCTCAAGGTCTGCTTCTTCTTGTCCACAATAAATACATTTCGAATCTTCAGCCAGGTTAAGTCTTTTCAGGTGAGTACGGGTTTTGCAGTGACCAAATCTCATTCTGTTAATTGTAGTTATATATTTTCTGCAATTAGCCGCTTTATCTCTATTGTACCAAGGTTGGGCGGGCGGGTTTCCTTGGATCTTAAAATACCATTTTCCTTTTTCTTTGCATGTTTCTTTCCAGTACTCACACCATAATAATTTTAGGTTCTGCGACAAGTGTACATGTAGGTCAGTGAATGGTATCTTCAGGTCTGTGGAATGGTCTTCATCATAAGGATTTCTGGTGGCTTGATCAGCAATTTCATTTCCAGTGATACCCTTATGAGAGGGTACTGTAGCAACCAAAGTTGATACTTTTGGCTACAGTACCTACTCATAATATTCAATAATTTATTTAACTACTGGCCCCGTCTAAATGTGAATTTCAACTAACTTAGCCAGGGGCGGGACAAAAATTTATTATCATAATATCGACTTCGATCCTATGTCAGCTGTGTTTGACTTCAAAATGGAGTGTTTCTTTAATCCCTTGCGATGTTTTAAATTTGGAATACATTGCGCTTCCTAAGAAGTGATACGGTCGACTGTGCCAAATCTATACGGATTCCATAGCATTTGTAACCTTATAGCCATAGCGACATAAGTGTCGTATTGTTTGGAGAGGAAACGATAATTTTACACTCTTTCTGTGGGCAAGCTTTCCTGTGGCGCCGATATAATTTTTTTCAAAGTTCTCAGGTCATAAACCAAACGAATTTATTGCCATTTGGACAGGACGTCAAAGGTTAGATTTCAGAAACATTTTAATATTTTTTAGAAAGCAGAGCACTTCCCAGAAAGTTACATTGAGGTAGGAAGCGGCATAGCAGACAGTTTAAAAATAAATAAATTATACTTAAAATCAGAAGCGTAAAATTGATGTAATCTCTTATGTAAGAACGTTGAATAATAATAATAAAACGTAATAAAACATATACATATAATTTAGGAGTTTTGACTGGTACTGTCTTCCAGTTTTATTGATGAAAGGATTCCTAAGAGAGCTCAGAATTGGTTACAAAGCATAAAAACAGGAACGAAGTTCTTTGATCTAGAAATATATGAAATTTTATTTATTCTATTTTTTTTCAAATCATTTGCATCTTGGAAACTTGTTGACAATATTATTCCTACCTCTATGTTCTTCGCCATTACAAAAAATAGAGCCATCATGCCATTAATTCTGATTTGACAGGATTTTTTTCAGATTGGTAAATACACTTCAGATAGGTTTTGACAGGTAATAAAATAGAAAATTAATGTGTCTACGGGGGCGTAACCTGAAATAATCTGGGTGGGAGAAGGAGCTGATTTAAAGGAAATCAGGGTTTTTTTTAAGGACAGTCAAGCGCGGATCGGGGAGTGGCGTTGCTCTCGAAGCGCGAACGGGTCGTCAAATCGCGGAATAAAACCTCGGAGGGATATTGGTCTACGTCGCGCGCGGATTTCCGAATCTATTAGAACCAAAATCCAATCGTAGGAGTCGCGTAACGCGTTATAAAAGTGTCGAGTATCGAAAGTGCGGATTTGCAACGAATAAAGCTTCGTTATTTAAATATAGTCTGAAAGTGTTTACAGTGCGTCGGTGAAGTGCGTTCGTAATTGCGTAAAACTGAAATAGCTAATTTAAATTTTACCCGCAACGGTTTTCTCATGAAACTCAATAGAAACGAAATATGACTATTTCGCTATAGAGGCGTCGCGAAAATAGCGGGTGTACAATATTTATAAATATCAAGTATCTACATCAGAAATTTATTTATGTAACACGTTTTATATTTATCCTTTATCCCTATAGCTATCTAGGTCCTGAAGGAGATTATAATATATTATTTTAGCTTTCCTTCGTCTGGCAGAGATACTTATATTTTGATTTAGTATAGACGGTCTGTGGAAATTACGACAATTTTAGGTGAAGGAGCTAGCAGAAACAATTCTTACCTTTTTCCCTATATTTAGGTTTTCTTCATACAGGTGTTTCTTTTTTTTATAGCTTTCCTTTTTTATTTATAGCTAGATCAACGAGATCCAGGGCAGAAAATTTCCACATGACTGTTCTCAAACTTCTGTCTTTAGGTTTTATTTTAGAATCTTTTGAAAAAATGGAGCGTGTATCTAAGATTATTTTTAGGAACCAAGGGGTTTAGGAACGCAGAGACTTTCCAAGGGTAAAGCATTTAGGTGTGTGACCGGGCTAGGTATGCAGTTGGATATGGAGGGAAGCCTTACTTTTATGTTTGTGTCGGAAACCATATCTGCCTAGTCGAGCAGGACCCCATCTGTGAGTATCTTGTAAAGGCTCTACGTTCACCAGTCTAGCTTAGTAAGTTAGAAAATTTAGAACTGACTTGGCCAGGTCTTTAGGAGAGATGTGTGAAAATTGGAGATGTTTTGAAAGGGTTTTTAGTATGAATGAGTAAAATTCTAGGGACTTAGGGTTTAAATGGTAGTCTAGATTGGCGCTGGATTTTGTTCGGAAGCGTATTATTCTGTGTAATACGTGGGCACGACTATTAAAGGTTGGCAGGGAGGTCGTTTCTAAATCGTTAGGGCCCCCCACTTCATTCAGGATTTGCCAAGAATCTCGAATTCCCTCAAATTTTAATTATAGCTGCAGCTACGCTACGAGTATCGACGACCCTTCAATACTCTTTATAAAACCATATATATATATCCCTAATATTATACCTAACACACATATACAAAATAATTATATAACACATTATGTTTACACATTGAATTCATCTTCGGCTTACGTCAAATTTCGTATTTGCGCGGATGTATTATCATCTTTGTATCAAAACGTGTCAAATTAAAGTGTTATGCGGTGATACGGTATGTAATAATAATAATACAGTGTAATTGTTGGAGTCCTGGGAGTTGCTGAAACCTGTTGTTCCTGAAGGAGCGGTTTATTCAGCTAAGTCGCATGAAATACTTCAATCTTACGATTTCTCTCTTTTCATTTGATAAATTCTGAACTTGTGTACCTGTACCCATTTATTACGGTGTCCGGATCAAAATTATATTTTTCTGTTTATTTTAACCGTTATGAATACAATGTAGAGGTCCTACTAAAATATATACTAGATGATCACAAATTACTATGGCCATAATATTAAATAAATAAACATTTAAATATATAGATAAATATTTAAATAAATAAATAGATAAACAAATATATAAATAAATGACGAATAAGTACTCGCACAGAGTCTTTAATTTGTTACAGTGGTTGCCGTGACGTCAGGATGAGTTGTCACTAAAATCTTAAATAATCTTATTTAAGTACCTCATTAAAGAATTTGGGTTACATTTAAACATAACGGTTATAAACTTTCATATAAAACGTGGGGTCATTCATAAAAATAACAGAGAGTTATCTATTATCTTGATGCTTTCAATTATACTTTAAATAGTGTTAAATTTAACTTTCTATAAAACCCCTTGCATAGAAATTAGGGATGAAATACGATTTAATTTTTGCTTTACCCAATAACTAGTAATTTATAAAATTAGGGGCGTAATAATCAACGAAACTATTCCTGAATAAACCAATTATGAACACTTTCAGTTTCGACTAATTCCAACTCGGAGCTCTTTTAAAAAGCTTTCTCACAACTTTTCAAACCATAATACTTTACAATCTATTTGTGTCATTTGTTCTTGGAATTACGTAACGAAAAAAAATATAGACCCGAATGTGGGTCGGTGCGAAACATATGTTCGCATACGGTATATTTTTTTTTTCCTTCCAAATATTGTGATCTGTCTGCGTATTAAGACGTCAAGAAAACAATATTATTTTGTGTTAAAAGTATGTTAAAAATGTTGCGTAACCTATTTAAATAGTTGATAACTTTATAGTCGAGTTAAAAATCAAAAGTAGAAAGATCGCATCTCAGACCTTCACAATTATATTATCTGTGACAAAGACAACAAGACGTTTGTACTTATTATTAGTTCGTAGTTATGGCGCTTGAATGACAGGGTTGTAAAGAATGAAAAAAAAGGGGTAAACAAACTGTTACTTACAGTTGCAGTACAGCTGACGTTATCGACCGGAAGTTTTATTATTTGTGAGGTAACTGACACCAAGGACTAAAGTTTTTTTTGACGGCGTTACAATTGCCATTTCTTTTGTTATGGGGCGCCAACATTTCTAAGTTAATGACGGTATGGATCAGTTGCGTAAAGGGAATCTATTTATGGTGGCATTAGGATAACAATGTTTTTTTTCTCTTTTACCTTCTAAGGGCCTTTAAGGATTTATTAAGTAGTTTTTTTCTTCATTTGTGGATTGTAACCTCTGTTGTCATAACAAAGCAAAACCGCCTCATTGCAATTTACGATTAGATTAGTTACAATTAGGTTAAATTAGTGCTTATATTATAGAGTGTGTATGTTGGTGATAGAATGCTAAAGCAGGTGTGCTAACTTTGTCAGTCTGTCTGTCTGACTGTCTAATATACGTAATAATTTTTAAATTTTAATCCGTCTGTCTAATTGTCTGTATTTGCGTCTGTATACGTCTGTCTGTCTGACTAATCGTCTGTCTGAATGTCTATCCGCCCGTCTGTACATCCGTCTGTCTGTCTGAATGGCTGCCTGTCAGTATTTGCGTCTGTTTATACGTCTGTCTGTCTGACTAACCGTCTCTCTGACTGTCTATCTGTCCGTCCGTCTGTTTATCCGTCTGTCTATACGTCTATCTGTCTTTGCACCTGACCATCTATGTCTTTCTGTCCGTCCGTCTGTTCATATGTATGTATGTGTGTTCGATCGAGCACATACGCTGGAGGTGTTGATTGAAAAAGCGAACGGTGTCGCGGGCTAGAGGCTAGCAAAATATGTATGAAATTGTGTTGACGAATAAGATTGACGATGTAAATGGTATAAAACTATGTGTTAGTGAGGGTTCGATTGTCTGATTATGTGTGGTTTATATTATAACTTTGAGTTTTGCTTTGTAGGCTACTGAGATTATGATTATAAAAAAAATATCGCGTTCAAGCGCCATCTATACGCACTTTTGTGAATTACCACGTCATCCCTTAAACTACACAGCCGGTGAGGGTGGCTTCGCGAAGGGTGCGGACTGCGCGGGCGACGATGTAAGGTTGCGATAGCAGTCTAAGAGAGGGCGCTCTGTGTTGTGTTTTGGTATAAAGTTGGCAAATTTTCTTTATGGTAGAGGTTCAATCATAATACCTATTGTGATTTTAGCAAAGTTTTTCCTTCCTTCAAAAATTAAAACCGTGCAAAAATCAAGGGGCGTTCTGTAGCAACCAAAGTTGATACTTTTGGCTACAGTACCTACTCATAATATTCAATAATTTATTTAACTACTGGCCCCGTCTAAATGTGAATTTCAACTAACTTAGCCAGGGGCGGGACAAAAATTTATTATCATAATATCGACTTCGATCCTATGTCAGCTGTGTTTGACTTCAAAATGGAGTGTTTCTTTAATCCCTTGCGATGTTTTAAATTTGGAATACATTGCGCTTCCTAAGAAGTGATACGGTCGACTGTGCCAAATCTATACGGATTCCATAGCATTTGTAACCTTATAGCCATAGCGACATAAGTGTCGTATTGTTTGGAGAGGAAACGATAATTTTACACTCTTTCTGTGGGCAAGCTTTCCTGTGGCGCCGATATAATTTTTTTCAAAGTTCTCAGGTCATAAACCAAACGAATTTATTGCCATTTGGACAGGACGTCAAAGGTTAGATTTCAGAAACATTTTAATATTTTTTAGAAAGCAGAGCACTTCCCAGAAAGTTACATTGAGGTAGGAAGCGGCATAGCAGACAGTTTAAAAATAAATAAATTATACTTAAAATCAGAAGCGTAAAATTGATGTAATCTCTTATGTAAGAACGTTGAATAATAATAATAAAACGTAATAAAACATATACATATAATTTAGGAGTTTTGACTGGTACTGTCTTCCAGTTTTATTGATGAAAGGATTCCTAAGAGAGCTCAGAATTGGTTACAAAGCATAAAAACAGGAACGAAGTTCTTTGATCTAGAAATATATGAAATTTTATTTATTCTATTTTTTTTCAAATCATTTGCATCTTGGAAACTTGTTGACAATATTATTCCTACCTCTATGTTCTTCGCCATTACAAAAAATAGAGCCATCATGCCATTAATTCTGATTTGACAGGATTTTTTTCAGATTGGTAAATACACTTCAGATAGGTTTTGACAGGTAATAAAATAGAAAATTAATGTGTCTACGGGGGCGTAACCTGAAATAATCTGGGTGGGAGAAGGAGCTGATTTAAAGGAAATCAGGGTTTTTTTTAAGGACAGTCAAGCGCGGATCGGGGAGTGGCGTTGCTCTCGAAGCGCGAACGGGTCGTCAAATCGCGGAATAAAACCTCGGAGGGATATTGGTCTACGTCGCGCGCGGATTTCCGAATCTATTAGAACCAAAATCCAATCGTACGAGTCGCGTAACGCGTTATAAAAGTGTCGAGTATCGAAAGTGCGGATTTGCAACGAATAAAGCTTCGTTATTTAAATATAGTCTGAAAGTGTTTACAGTGCGTCGGTGAAGTGCGTTCGTAATTGCGTAAAACTGAAATAGCTAATTTAAATTTTACCCGCAACGGTTTTCTCATGAAACTCAATAGAAACGAAATATGACTATTTCGCTATAGAGGCGTCGCGAAAATAGCGGGTGTACAATATTTATAAATATCAAGTATCTACATCAGAAATTTATTTATGTAACACGTTTTATATTTATCCTTTATCCCTATAGCTATCTAGGTCCTGAAGGAGATTATAATATATTATTTTAGCTTTCCTTCGTCTGGCAGAGATACTTATATTTTGATTTAGTATAGACGGTCTGTGGAAATTACGACAATTTTAGGTGAAGGAGCTAGCAGAAACAATTCTTACCTTTTTCCCTATATTTAGGTTTTCTTCATACAGGTGTTTCTTTTTTTTATAGCTTTCCTTTTTTATTTATAGCTAGATCAACGAGATCCAGGGCAGAAAATTTCCACATGACTGTTCTCAAACTTCTGTCTTTAGGTTTTATTTTAGAATCTTTTGAAAAAATGGAGCGTGTATCTAAGATTATTTTTAGGAACCAAGGGGTTTAGGAACGCAGAGACTTTCCAAGGGTAAAGCATTTAGGTGTGTGACCGGGCTAGGTATGCAGTTGGATATGGAGGGAAGCCTTACTTTTATGTTTGTGTCGGAAACCATATCTGCCTAGTCGAGCAGGACCCCATCTGTGAGTATCTTGTAAAGGCTCTACGTTCACCAGTCTAGCTTAGTAAGTTAGAAAATTTAGAACTGACTTGGCCAGGTCTTTAGGAGAGATGTGTGAAAATTGGAGATGTTTTGAAAGGGTTTTTAGTATGAATGAGTAAAATTCTAGGGACTTAGGGTTTAAATGGTAGTCTAGATTGGCGCTGGATTTTGTTCGGAAGCGTATTATTCTGTGTAATACGTGGGCACGACTATTAAAGGTTGGCAGGGAGGTCGTTTCTAAATCGTTAGGGCCCCCCACTTCATTCAGGATTTGCCAAGAATCTCGAATTCCCTCAAATTTTAATTATAGCTGCAGCTACGCTACGAGTATCGACGACCCTTCAATACTCTTTATAAAACCATATATATATATCCCTAATATTATACCTAACACACATATACAAAATAATTATATAACACATTATGTTTACACACTGAATTCATCTTCGGCTTACGTCAAATTTCGTATTTGCGCGGATGTATTATCATCTTTGTATCAAAACGTGTCAAATTAAAGTGTTATGCGGTGATACGGTATGTAATAATAATAATACAGTGTAATTGTTGGAGTCCTGGGAGTTGCTGAAACCTGTTGTTCCTGAAGGAGCGGTTTATTCAGCTAAGTCGCATGAAATACTTCAATCTTACGATTTCTCTCTTTTCATTTGATAAATTCTGAACTTGTGTACCTGTACCCATTTATTACGGTGTCCGGATCAAAATTATATTTTTCTGTTTATTTTAACCGTTATGAATACAATGTAGAGGTCCTACTAAAATATATACTAGATGATCACAAATTACTATGGCCATAATATTAAATAAATAAACATTTAAATATATAGATAAATATTTAAATAAATAAATAGATAAACAAATATATAAATAAATGACGAATAAGTACTCGCACAGAGTCTTTATTTTGTTACAGTACCCACATAAATTGCACTGCCGTACCATTCATATTTAAAGTATTAACTAAATTTCTAATATTAAATATTAAGTAATTGAGATTGTATCGAAAACAATTATTTTCTAATGCTAATAATACAGATAGTGAATCTGAGAAGATTATTATATTAGTTATATTTAGACTATTTACATGAAGAAGAGCTTTGTAGATAGCATAGCATTCAGCTGTAAAAATACTACATTTAGTATCAATTTTGAAACATTTTGTAATCTTAAGTTGAGGGTCATAGAATGCTGAAGTAACATTATTATTGGTTTTGGAACCATCAGTATAGAGTGAATATAGATGATTTTCATCTAGGAATTTTAGTAGATCATTTTGATTATAAATATCTTGTCTAAGTATAGCTATTTTATTTACAAGGCTGTTGAAATCTACCTTGTATAATGGCCACATGCTATCTATATACATATTTGCAGCATGAGATTGTTGTAAGTGAATTATTATTCTAATTAGCTCTGGTACATGTCCAGATAAAAGTTGATTGCTATTTACATAGGATCCTAAATTACTTATTTCAAGATTTTTTTGTGGAAGAACTCTATCTAAAACACATCTATTGTCTGATGATATCATTTTTAAACAAAATCTTTCAGCAATGTATATGCGTCTGAAATGCAGTGGTGGTATGCATGTCTCACATTGCATAACATTTATGGGTGTTGAGCACATCGCTCCAGTTATAATTCGTAGTGCTTTGTTTTGTATAACTTCCAATTTGCGTAGCAATGTGAGACTCGCATTCATGTATGCCAGTGAGCTATAGTCAAAGTGACTACGCACTATACTTTTGTATAACATTGATAAAATTTTTGGGTCTGAGCCCCAATGCACTCCGGCCAGCGATCGCAGCACATTGAGTCCTCTGCTGGCATTTTTAATAATATAGTTTATGTGAGCATTAAAAGATAACTTTTGATCCAGCCAAATACCCAGAAATTTCTTTTCAATCATCCATGGTAAAGAATTATTAGCATATTTTACAGAGTAGTTGCTTTCATCATATTTCTTGCTAAATATCATTACACTACTTTTGTCAGCACTAATATTTAGTTTTAATTTATTTTCATAATAATTATGAAGCTGTATAAGTGCCTTATTGAGACTATTTACTGCTATATTTACATTTTTATTTACAGTGTATATTAACAAGTCATCAGCAAATTGTAAGAATTTAATATTTCTCTCAGTCAGATATTTATTGATTTGACAAGTGTATAAGTTATACAATAATGGAGAAATGGTAGCTCCTTGCATGCATCCTTTATACACTTGTCCAGGTCCATGTAGGATGTTATTAAATTTTACATACATGGTTCTATCATATAAGAATTTAAACACCCATTTACAGACATGTCCCGGTATACCTACTTCTGACATTATCTGGGTCAGGATTGAAGGGTTAACATTATCAAAAGCACCTTGCACATCTAAAAATACACAGACTGTAGCTGAGTGACTATGAAAGGAATTTTTGATGTCAGTAATAAGAGATGTGAAACTTTCTGTTGCACTTCGTCCTTTTCGGAACCCCAACTGTTGATCTGGTAATATTTTGTTACATTCTATATAGTGGTCTAATCTAGTTTTAAGCATAAATTCAAAAAGTTTACCTACACAAGAGGATAATGAAATTGGTCTATAAGAATTAAAATCGGTTGCTAGTTTACCTGGTTTTAATATTGGTATAATACATTGTGTTTTCCAAGATTCTGGTATGCAGTTTGTGTCCCATAGCAAATTGTAAATTTTTAAGAGTACTTTTTGTGCATTTATGTGCATACTTCGAATTAGTTTGTATGGAATATCGTCTAATCCAGGTGTTGTGTCTTTTCTAGATTTAATTGCGTTTAAAAATTCTTCTATAGTAAATGGTTTAGAGAGAAAAGCACATTTTTCATTTCCTTGTTTACAAAAAATTTCATTCAAAGCTATTTCGTCTATGTATTTTTCAGATGGAGAGGATGGAGCATACTTGTCGATGAATGAAGGAATCCATTCATCATTCTTAGGGTTTTTAGGTAAAGAAACACGTTTAAACCTTCTAATATAATTCCATATAACGCTAACTGGAGTATATCTATTAAAGGATTCGCATAACTTAGTCCAGCCATTTTTTTTCTTTTCTTTGAGCAGTTTTTTTTTTAGGGCATCTAGTTTTTTATAATTAATATAATTTGCCATTGTTGCATCTTTTCTGTAGAAATTTAATGCATCTTTGCTTTTTTTGACGGCATCTGAACACTCATTATCCCACCAGGGGACTTGTTTTTTTAAAACATATTGTGTGGTTTTTTTAAATTTTGGTATAGTAATATTTTTAATTTGATTTATACCTTCGCAAAATTCATTGTAACTTTTTAAAGGGTTAGCATAATCTATTGTATATTTACTTAATATTTTTTCTGTTGCAGATGTATATAATGACCAATCAGCCTTATTATAAATAAAACGTTCCGTTGGACTCCCTATTTCATATTTTTCTACTGAGGTGTGGACATCAATAATTGTTGGATAGTGATAGCTACCCATTGCATCATCATGCACTCTCCAGTCGCAAAGAGGAGCCACAGAAGGGCTAACACAAGCAATATCAATAGCAGAAGGATTTTTTGTTGGACTGCCTACTGTGGTCGGTGTACCAGTGTTTAGAATACATAAGTCTGATTCATCTAAAATATTATAGACATCGTTGCCTCTAGTCTTTGTTGTAAGGCATCCAAATGCAATATGATGAGCATTGAGGTCACCTGATAGCATTAATGGTTTTGGTAAATTATTTATTATTTGTTTTAATCTTCTACCCTGAAACCGTCGACGATGATTATCATCGGGAGGTGGACTATAAGTGCATAATATTGTTAAATTACCAACATTAGTTGATAATATTATAGCTACAGATTGCATAAAGTCGTAATAAGGAGTTGAAACAACTGTATATTTAAATTGACTTTTAATTAAAATACCTACTCCACATCGTCCATCTGCTCCATTTTGATTTATAAAGTCATAATTAGTAATTTTGAAAATATGTGTTTCTCTCAGCCACGTCTCATTTAACAAACAAATATCTATATCATTATCAATAAGGTAATTAATTAGTAGGGGTTTTTTATTTAATGCGCCTTCAATGTTATATTGTGATATTCTAATATGTTGTTTATCCATGGTTAAACACAAGAGATTTTTTCAGAACTTCTTTTATGCTATTAAATGTTATTGGTTCAGCATCACTTGAATTACCCAGCTGAACTAAAGTTTTTACCAAAATTGTTATAATATCTTCATTTTTCAAAATTATTTCTGCCAAGTCTTTTGTGTTTAATGTTTCATTTTTCTTTATTTCAGTTTTTGTATTTTTGTTTGTCTGAACGGTAGACGGTCTGTCTACAGTCTGAACTTTTACATACTCAGTGGTTTGAATAGAGTTTTTATTAATTACATCATTTTCAAAAATTTTTTTTGTCTTATTTATTTCTTTCGTCATTGTCAACTTTGGAAAATTGGTGCTATAATTAGAAGGATGGAGGTTTCCATTATTTTTTAAGGAGGCAGTTACTTGAGCATAGTTCTTTTTGTTATATTTTTCTTCTATTTTAATTTTTTTGATAGGGCAATCTCTAGAAATTGCCAGGTGAGGGCCCTGACAATTGATGCACTTTATAATTGCCTCCTTATCACATGTAGAGAAATGGTGTTCTCCGGCACACACTGAACATTTTTGGGTTGATTTGCAAAATTTAGCTCCATGATTGAATTTAAAACATTTGTAACATTGCAATAATGGAGCAACATACTCAAAGACCTTGAATCTATATAGATCAAGGTATACAAAGTCCGGTAATTGTTGGGATAGAAATGTAACACTTACAGATCCATATGGCACTATTGTGCCATTCACCTTATGGGTAAAACGTCTGATATTTATGATCTCGTACAGAGATGAGAGTTTTTTAAATAACTCCTCGTTGCTGATATTCGTTGGCACGAACCTCAGAACGCCGATGATTTCCACTGACCTAGCTGGTATGTACGCCTTGTAATTATATTTTTTCAAAAAGTTCTCATTGCACAGAAAATTGTTGGCATGAATATTTTGTGAAAACGTAATGCCCAATTTATTTGCGTTGACTCTTTTAATACCCACCACGCCCTTAATTTCATTTTTGAATAAGGTACAAATCATGTCTGGGTTCTTGTTCCCTAGTCTCTCACCTTCATTGGTACTTTCGACATAAACAATGTATTCAGTACTCACCTGATTCTCAGGGAAAATACGTTTATAACCTGGTTTATTGTATGGTTTGTAGAAAACTTCATTATCTTGAGAGTTCTGAACACCTTGAAGATAAGCATCATCACCTCTACCACGCTTTGTTCCCGTAGGGGTTGAAGAAGAATCTTGCCCAGGGGGCTCAGCCCCCGTAGGCTCTTTCATTTTTACAAAAACTCTATGCACTGTACAATTTTTATTTACACTTATCAACTTAAAATATTACAGTTTTACAGCAGAAAAATATTTTCTGAAAAAACTTTTAACAATTCCGCCTTTACGATTCAAAAGCCCGCCAAAAAGTCGAAACATATCCTCTTGAGCAGTGTTGCCAGATAAATATTTTAGAATTATGGAAAATCCTTGACAAAATTATGGTTTTCCATGTAAAATTATGGCATACCCCAAAATACATGTTTTCGTCAATTTAATTAGAATAAAACGAAAAAAATAACATTTTATTGTTAATCCAAGAATAATTACATCGTGGTCATCATCGTCTGACATGTTATTATTATTTGTAGGGCCCGAACTTTTAATGCAGATGCAGAACATTCAATATTTCAAAACATCCACAAAAAACTAAAATTATAAATCTAACCCACACCTGCAGCTCTGCCCGCGTTTATAATATTTTTGCCCCGTTTTCGGCTTGGGCGTTATTTTATGCCTATGTGTTGATCAGAGTCACTACGGTGATGATAAAAAACCGCATTAAAATCCGTTGAGTGGTTCTCGAGTTAAAACGGAACATACATACAGACAGACAGACGAAAATTCAAAAAATGGTGGTTTTGGCCTCATTACAATAATAATAACCCATTTCATTTAAAATTTAGCGAAAATATTCAATGTACAGACACGACATTTTTACTACTTTATTATCAGTATAAAAGATTCATATTTTGTTTCTGTACTTAAAAACATTTCCCTTTCTTCCCTTTTTTTGTGTAGGTGTACCTTTCTAATAGTAAAAAGGAAGAGACCATTTGTAGCAGTATCATCGACTGAATACTAAACTACATTCGCTCATCGTCCGTCAGAGCTATAGAGCTCATAGAGCATAGATCAGATTCATCTTAAACTGAATGAAAGTCGTATTGGATATTGGAAAGATTTAAATGCATTTTTATCGAATTTGGTACCAAAATATGGTACCTATATTGAGCAAAATTATGGTGCCATAGCTCAACATTACGTTTTGTAGAGAATGAGACTCAAAATCATGGTATTTTATTATTATTAATTGGCACGTCGGACATCACTATTTTTGAGCCATTTTTGGTACTTTTATTTAGCGTAGCCATAACTAATTTTTAAAAAAAATGGACTTTTAAGGGTAAATCGGAAGGTACAATGAAAAAAAAATTGGTGCGACGCAATTATTTTGCTATCTAAACACGCTGTTTGAGGTTTTGTAATGATTGGAGTAGGTGGAGTAATTTTACATAAATTTGGCTAGGCCACTGTGCAGAATCAGGTTGTAGATTTTTCATGAGTAGTTAAGATAAGACCAATTAATAGCCGAAAACGCTCTACACAATTAATTAATTTCATTCAAGTATTATTCACAACGATTTTTTTTTTCACTTTATTTATTTGTTTACTTACCTATTTTATTTTACTTTAACTACTAATAACTATGTTATGTAGATATTTAGACAATATAAATTATGAAATATTAACCAGGTCTAACATATTGTAACATATGTTTGATACATAATGCGATAGGTACCGAACCAATTTATTTCACTCTGCATCGCAGTGTTGACAAATTATGAATCTGTCAAAGTTTTTGCTATTGAATAGGTACTAAATTATAATTTTTAACAAAGGTAATGTATTTCACATCGTTTTTTTTAGCTAAATTTTCAAACAGAGTAAATGTAAAAATCGGAATATTGTGTAGAAAAGCGGGAGATCGGTTGACTTAGACTAAATCGGGAGAACTCCAATAATATCGGGAGGTCTGGTATCACTGGTTTTTGTAGGTTAAGTATAGTCTGTCAAAAAAGTGTTGAAATGAAAATGACACTTAATGAACTTTATTGGACTTTACACGTTCAAGTAGTATAATTTAGGTAATATACTTATGAAATAACAACACGGTTAACTCGATTTAACAGATTTTGTACTTATTTGTTTGGTGTAAGCAGGCGAAAGAAAAATAGTTTCTTCAATATTCATTTCAACAATTTTTTGACAGACTATATAATAACATACTATAATTGTAATAAAAATCAGCTAACAATGCGCGCACTACGGATTTTTGCCGTGCGTTTTTTTTCCGCAAAATCTGTGAAGTATGGAACCTCCTTGAAGTGCGCGCACTGCGGAAAATAATCCGTATGTGGATAAAAATCTGTGGTTTGCTGCAGATTGGTTGCGGTGCGGCGCCGCACGAATTTTCTGCATCCTATGGACCATTGAGTAAATCCGCGCACTGCGGAAAAAAATCCGTGCGGACGCCGCCCAGCAGCCATCAAGTGACGCAGTTGTTCTCGCGACACGGTACTGCGCGGTCATGTCGTCACCTAGCGTGTCTCCGTTAAATCCGTGCGGACGCCGCCCGGCAGCCATCAAGTGACGCAGTTGTTCTCGCGACACGGTGCTGCGCGGTCATGTCGTCGCCTAGCGTGTCTCCGTTAAATCCGTGCGGATGCCGCCCGGCAGCCATCAAGTGACGCAGTTGTTCTCGCGACACGGTGCTACGCGGTCATGTCGTCACCTAGCGTGTCTCCGTTAAATCCGTGCGGATGCCGCCCGGCAGCCATCAAGTGACGCAGTTGTTCTCGCGACACGGTGCTGCGCGGTCATGTCGTCGCCTAACGTGTCTCCGTTAAATCCGTGCGGACGCCGCCCGGCAGCCATCAAGTGACGCAGTTGTTCTCGCGACACGGTGCTGCGCGGTCATGTCGTCGCCTAGCGTGTCTCCGTTAAATCCGTGCGGATGCCACCCGGCAGCCATCAAGTGACGCAGTTGTTCTCGCGACACGGTAGAATAAAGAAAACAAGAATGTGGGAAGAAATATATAATAATGCTGTAGAAGATTACAGCGAATTACGTAATTGTGCAACACGCAACAAGCTTTGATAATTGCATCACAAAACGTTATGTTAACATCTAAGGCACGGTGTAAAATTCGCCATTTATTTGTAAGGATCCCAAAAGTACATTCTACGAATCTTCTTGCTCGTGTCAGTCTATAATTGAAAACTCTTTGTGCGACTGACAGATTTCTTTTTGAATAAGGTCTCATAATGTGCTCCGAGAGCGCGAAAGCCTCATCGCCCACAAAAACAAATGGCATCTCTTTTCCGTTGTCATCGTTAGGTAATGGTTTGGCATGTGGAATATTCATCTGGTTACGTTCAAGTTTTTTTGCAAAATTGGTAGATTTGAAAAGGCCAGAGTCCCTACTACTCCCGTAGCCACCAACATCGACGGCAATAAAAGAGTAATTTGCTTCTCCTATTGCCATCAATACTATTGAATGATAATGTATATAATTATAAAATTGAGAACCGGCCATATCAGGTTTTTCACATCTTACATGTTTACCATCAACTGCGCCCAAGCAGTTTGGGAAATTTGATCGTTTATAAAACAATTTAGCAATGTCAGACCACGTGTTTTCATCAGGTTCCGGCATGTATATTGCTTGTAAATGCCACCACATTTTTTCACAAGTTTCTTGCACTATTTCTCTGATTGTAGTTGCACCTAAGAGGTATTCATAATGTAATGAATTGAAGCTATTCCCCGATGCTAAGTACCTGAAAAAAAAAAAGAAATATGTAACCCAACAAGAAATTTATATATAGGTATTTAAATAGGTACGTTTATGTCATTTGGTGTTTATCTTTTATATTATTCATTACAGGTAATGAAATACAAAAGAAGTGGCGAAATTTGAAGTATGCTTTTGCTAAAGGGATCGTTCAACAATTACGTGATCATTTTTGGCCGTTTTTTTAACCCCCCCCCCCCTTATGTGATCACAACGTAATCTTTAGTTTTTACCCCCCCCCCTCGCCTTGATTACGTAATCTTCGTCCGTGCTTAAAATTTTTGCTGTTTATTAGCACTGACACGTATGTGCTGAAATGCACAAGGGAAATATACCAGTAAAAATACTGATTTTCAAAGCAGGTTTTATGTATTAATCATCACGTCATTCATCTAACTAAAACATGTTAGATGAATGTATTTAGTATTTATATTTTTGTATTTAAAAGTGCCATTACAGGCTAAATCAGGGAACATCTGAACATCAATATTCAAGGGCACGACCGCTACAGTTTTGATAACTTTTTACCTAAAATATACCCAAAATACTTACTTCCTCCAATATACCTGTAACAATACTGATGCTTGGAAAAGTCGGTAAAATATTCCGAAAAAGTATAAAAATACTGAATTTGGTCACACTGTTCCACAGTTTGTCTATAGCAGGGGAAATCCCGTTTCATCTATCTAATAGTTTAAATATAATTTATTTTCGGAAACGAAGCGCAGATGACGTAATCATGGATTCTTCCCCCCCCCCCCCCCCACAATAATCTGATGTATATACAAGCATCCGACCCCCCCCCCTTCCGGTGATCACGTAATTGTTGAATGATCCCAGAGCTTGCTGCACAAAAAAAGGTGACATCAGGACAAGCTTCCAAAAAGAAAAGACAATATGTTCATTTCGAAGCCCTATCGTTTTTGGCGTCTCAACCACTACAAAGATCAACCACAAGTAACATCTCTGGCTCAGGCAATGAATCAGACGGAAATGACAGTGTCGCGTCAACCATTGAACGGAGCAATAGAAAATATGCACGTAATCGTAATACTGATAACATGAATGACACAGATAACCAAATTTTAGATATTCTACGCGAAAAAAAGTCCTTTGACGAAGATATTAGCTTTTGTGAAATGTTGATTCCCATGGTAAAAAAATTAAATGATGACCAAAAACACTTTGCCAAAGTCGAAATACTGAACATTCTTGATAAAGCTAAACGTTATCCACCAACAGCAACAAGCAGTTTTGAGATGTCATCGTCTTTCCAAGCACCAAAAGTAAATTACCGTCAAGGACCGGCTTCTTATGATTTGTATTCGTCTCGCTCTTCGTCTGCTCCTTCGCCGTCTTATGTTGTTTCACCAATTCCATCACCGGGAGGAAACCATAGTTCTGACGCAAACATGTCAAACATGTCAATACAACAAAATCCAGTAAACTTTAAAGTTCCAAACGACGTGCAATACGCCGTACCTCAATATGCCACAGCTCCAGCTCCATCACCGGACAGTCAGATTAGAGATGATAATAATATGTTAATGCAAATACCAAAAAATCCAGTGAACACTCAGCTTTCGGACGGCATACGATATACGGCTCCATCAACGCCTCAATACACCACGCATCAAAATTATGTGCCAATTTCATCACGAGAAAACTCGGACAATCAGATACCCGAGAAGCGTAACAACATTACCGATTATTTAGTTTTCAAGCATTAATTTAATTTAATTTTTATTACATATTATTATCAAACATTATCATTAGATTACCTAATGATTACATATTCGGCGCCTTGTTTGATTGTTAAAAAGCAATAAATCTACGTATCTACGTACTCGTGTTTTATTTAAAAAAATCCATGCTTTCACATTAATAAACTTTTAAGAATTTTACTTCAGAATGAGACCTAATAAGCTGAAAACTTGAAAACTTGTGTTAGTGTATGTTTAAGTTACTTTTTCAGAGTTATTATCATGATTTGTTACTTATAGTTTTAATTTAAGGATCATTTAAATTTAAAATTTTGAAATATGTGTGCACCTGTAAAGTTACAATACACGGATTTAAGCCTTTTAATAATAATAACAATTTATTGTTATACTATTTGTGTCTCTAACATTGGTGCTCCAAATAAATAAATAAACTCGTACATACCTTCATTCTGATGTTCTTGGTAATGTATCAAAGGTCTCGGCAAATCCGTGTCTGGGCCGGAAGTCATTCCGGGTCTAACGTCAAAAAAATCAGTTTATAGCAAATATCCAGGTAGCCATAGCTACAATCATGTTAATATTTATGACATAGTTGTGCATCATAATAAAAAAAAACTGTTTTTCTGACGTTTGACCTTGAATATCTTTGAGCCTAGCCAGACACGAGATTTCCCGAGACTTTTGAGACAACTTTAAGAACACCGAAATAAACCTTTTGAACGTTTTTCGTCCCGTGTCAAAATGTGGCTTATACGCCAAATGGTTGATAATTGAAGAAGCTCTCATTCCGAGGTTGATGCCTCAACTATAAAGGTAAGTACTTACCTCAATGTGACTGACAGTCTTTCTTCTATTGAAATAGATTCTCTCCAAGTCGTGTCTGCGTAGTAAATTGCAGTAATTAAATTGTCAAACGTTGCAATGTTCATTCGGTAATAGCCGAAAAATTTGTATGGAAACAAACGCAAGTCATTGTTTGTCATGAAAAAAAAATCCTTTAATAGGCCGCAATGCCACGAGCGGATGTACCCAATAACGTTTTAGGTTCTTTTTTTTTGCGCGACAGTAAATATAAACAGATCTGCATTTTGGTGTGATAGTCCATACGTCCGTTCTTGACTTGAGTTGGGGCTAGAATGGCAAAACGTGCGGATATATCACCGCTGTGCGCGTACTGGACACACACGGTTTTTTTTCCGTGGCGATTTTAATAACGCACCGCAACTCGCCGCACCGTAGTGCGCGCTAAGCCTAAAATGGAAAAGCTAATATTGGATGGATTCGATTGATGGTTCTTGGTGGAATATCATCTTGAATAAATTATACACAAATTCTTGTACTTTTATTCCACATATATTTATTTTTATTCTAACTTAGGCTACCGGTTTCGTATTACACATCATCGGGCCAACAAATTATTAATTATTTAACATGACAGAAAGAAAACAAAAGAAAACATTTTTAACAAGCAAATATAAAATAAACAGATTATGGAAAAGCTATTTAGAAAACACATATTATTTTTTAAATTTTCCGTGTCAATCAAAAAAGATATTACGCGGAATGGTAACCCTTTTAGTGTCGCAATATATTATTAAATCTGCCATTAAAAAAAACAACCTTAACGCCCTCTATGATAATTTGGTCGAACTTGATCACAGTTTAGTGAAAGAAGAACAGAAAGAAACAAGGACTGTTGAAAGTATTTTGTTCTTGGCGTAAGATGGCGATACTGGTCTAAAATGATGGTATATATTATTTCACTACTAATTTATTTCGTCTGTGTATATTCCAGAAAAAGGTTGTAAAAATTAGTAGGTCAGATTACTTAGCCTCCGCTGTCTGTCTGTTTGTCCATCCGTCTGTCACAGGGGTCTACAGTTTCAGCCGTAATAGGTAGCTAGTTGAAATTTTCACAGAATACGTACCTATTACGATGGCAAATATATATTTTTTAAATATGAAATTGTAAGGAACACGAAAAGAATATTTTACGAATTTCACAAAAAGGGTCATCGAACCTTGGTACTGAACACTTACCTAGTCTTCAGTAAGAATTTGACTGCATAAATTAAAGTCACGTATATTCATCAAAGTCAAGTATATTGGAAAAATTAACGGTTGTGACGACGTCCTCCGTGGAATTACTTGACGCACAGTGAGCTGAAATCGAATTTTCGTAGAAACAGTGATGAATAGAAACAACTTTACTTTTCAGATTTTTGTTGATGCTAGCGTATTCTACTAATTACGACAATGATTTAATTCTTATGACTTTTCTTTCTAATATTATTGTCTTAGCCAATAAACTACTTTGTATATTTTTTCGTATGGAGAAAAATACATTTGGTCAGTTTATTCAAAAGTCTCAAAAAGTCTTAACGTATATATTGAAGATTCTAATAGTCTGTATGTTAAGCTATCACCATACCCAAGGAGTGGCCTCGCAATTGCTCCAATCGTGGCAATTTACTGACCAACTTAATAGTGTAGCTGGCTCCATACATTTTGTTTGGTAACATAAGTTTGTCGCAGTCTTTTGCTGTCAAACATGATTTTCAGTATGCAAGAAGAATTTAAGTTTGACAGCTGAAGTGAAGGAAGACCCTTTCAAAAGACACTCTTTTTGTGCGTCGTTCTCAGTCAGCCGGTACCAACCTACATACAGCGTCATAGCTTACAGTTTTCATTACTGTACGGAACCCTAAGAGTCGTGAGTCGTGTAGCGAGACCACACAAACATGAGCCTCCCTCGTAATTTTAATTCAATCTTGTGTTAAGTGACTGACAACATTACGATAATAATATTAACAACACGTCTCCTATCCTAACCTCTGCTGTATTAGGAAGCATTTCAGAATGTGCGATCATAGTGCGAAATTTCACTCGTTTATTAGAAAGAGACAGATCTATATAGGAGCAAGAGAAACAAAAATCTGATTGCACCAATCAGGTGGCTCAGTGTGATTTTCGAATTACTCGGAAGCGTTTCAAAACACTTCCGTGCAACTGTCAGGTAACAGTTCGGTTAACTCGGGTCAATTTTTGAACGCTCTAGGGTGAAATTCGCATCACTCCGAGTGAAATTCAGTCGTTTCCAAACGAAACCTTATTATACAGAGAGAACTTAACCTATGTAGAGAATTAGAGATTAACAGACAGGTATTCGAAACCATACCGAAAGGCTTTTCAAGAAAAGCTACATTTAAGGCGCAGTAGGTCCATCGCACAACGAAAGAGATAAACATACCTACCTGTACGAGTCGGACTCGTGCGCAAAGGGTTCCGGACCATCACACAATACTGGTACGGAACAATGAAAACATACATATCAACAATATAGATGCGACCTATAGCAATATTAAGGCGACAAAAAAGGGCGCTAAAATGGTAGCGCCTGACAAACAATGCAGCACCCTCTGAGTACGGAACCCTAATTTTATTATTTTTTGTTCAACTTAAGACTATGTACAACAATGTGACCAATTTTGAAACTTTTTTGTATCATCGTCTTTAAGATAGAGCTAAAACAAATAATGTTAAAACAATGCATTTTTTTCGAAGTTAATTCTATTGGGCTTCAATTCTTGTTTTCGTTTTTATTATTACTCAATCTCTTATTTTATCGACCGTAACCTTTTTACTTATGTTTTTTTTATAGCGACATTAAATTGAAATACTAAAAAAAAAAAATTAACTAATTGAGCTGTTTAATTAAATTTTAGAATACTGCTACATAATCAACAATTATTCCTAGCTGAAAATGTTGCATGTTATATTTATAAGGTACCTGCATTTTGAAAATTAATTTAGGGTTTGAAAAGGGACAGTCAGAAAACCAGCGTTGTGTTGCTGATCTACAGCTCACAGCAGATGCTGAGTCTGCCCCTTTTTATCACAATTATTATGTGCAAATTCAATCGAAATGTTTTATTAATAAGTATGATTATTATTTTTTGTATGCTGTATTGTATTTCTTTTGCATGTATTTCTTTTTGTATTTTTATGTGATAAATAAATATTTTTTCAATTTCAATTTCAATATTTGTCCTGGTAGTGGCCATAGTTACAGGTATTCTGTGAAAATTTCATCCACTTATTACGGCTGACCTGTAGACCCCCGTAACAGACGGACGAACAGAGAAACAGCGAAGGCTTCGGTATTAGGGTCCGGTTTTTTGGCACCCTTCGGGTAGGGAACCATAAATACGAATTAAGATCGTCCTAAATATTTAAAAAACGGATTGGACTCACTTTTTTATCTGTGCAAGGAGGCACAGGTCGAGCTTTCGATGAGATTATGACTCATCATCATCAGGACTCTTTGGGAGTACTTTTGCCCACGGCGGTCAGTCGAGTACTAAGCTTCCTCCCCTCTCTCGTCGCCTAAGATCGTCCTCACTAAATGTAACAACGATTATACATCTTTTTTAATTCGTTAATAGAATCAATTCTTTCTGTTGTATTTTCATTATAAATTAGGTAGTACATTTTGATGCAAGTGCGAAAAGGTTGATATGATATTTGAAACAGTCGGGACGAGAAAACATTTTCTCACGTGTATCAAACGACGTTTTTAATACACCTGCGAAAAATTACTTGAAATGATAAAATAAAAGCAAATTTGTTGCAAATAAAAACAGATACAAGTCGACTGAAGAAAACGCAGTCTGGTTGGCGCCAATCTGTACTACAAAGACCAATGTCTCATTCTAACATCTTTTTAATACTCAATAAGTTCTAAGATAGTTAAAATATAATATAAATTTTGACGTCTAAAGGTGTTTTGAATTATTAAAATCTCTTTTACAATTTAACATATACATAATGTATTTAATAATAATATAAAAGTTTGAAAATTCTCATCTTAAACAGTTTTTAGTGTATCCGGTTACTTCCATAAATACCAACAAAACGACAAATAAAACAAAGGTATACATGTTTACTAAATGATGTCGTCGATTTCCCCTAGATGGCGTCAGTAGTCAAAACAAAAAGCACTAGTGCGAAGTATGTCATTTTACGCACGCTAAAGAGGCACGTAATCTATCTTTGATCAGGTATAATAAAAAAACAGTTATGGGCAAGATGTTACCTACCTACCATTTTACCGAAATACAGAACTCTAGGCGCGCAAGGCTGACTCGTGGTTGTATTTTTAGGGTTCCGTACCCAAATTGTAACCAACGGGACCCTATTACTAAGACTCCGCTGTCTGTCCGTCCTTCCGTCGGTCCGTCCGTCTGTCCGTCCGTCCATCCGTCCGTCTGCCACAGGGTGTAGCTCATGAACCGTAACAGACAGTTGAAAATTTCACAGATGATGTATTTCTGTTGCCGCTATAACAACAAATACTAAAACCAGTCAATTGCGAGTCGGACCCGCGCACTCCCATACAACAGACATGATTTTTTTGCCGTTTTTATAGAGAACGGTACGGAACCCTTCGTGCGCGAGTCCGACTCGTACTTGGTCAGTTTTCTTAAAAGCACGATCTTCTTCCTGATATACCTAATATGTTACAGCTGCCATCACAGACGCTTAATAATTTTAACTCATAACCTAAATGATTATTATTTAGATAATTGAAGTAATTCCGTTGCATGGAATCACATACAATTAGGCATGGAAGTAATATAGACTTATACATGACTATAACAACTATTCAAACAATAAAAAATAACTGAACTGCACGAATGTAAAAAATATACTGAACTGTACCTTTTTTTATATGTATATGCACTAAGGAACAAGCAGTGTCTTTTGTCGCGGTCGGCGCATATTGAACTCTGAGCGTAGCAAGGGATTCTAGAGCGTAGCGAGGGAGTTTATATAGAGTCTTGAGTGAAGCGAGGGGTTCAAGCTGCTCAAGACGAAGACAGGCTTTGTTCCGGAGGAGCATACTCTACTTTTCACACCTTCTGCGAGACAATAAAAAACCAGGGCTCCATAAATTGTCATATGCTTTTTTGTTAAGTTGATATTTCCGGTAGTAGATTATTAATAATCTCTAAAGCGTCTGTTTTGATAAATTCTGCAGTAGAATCAGTATCGCTCGACATTTTTCTATCAACATGAATATTGCAATAAAATTCACTGCCAATCACATCACCAAACACCGTCTTTTGTTTCACATTCTTTGTAATAATATTTTATACGTCCATAAACGGGCCTACTTGTTTAAATACTTTAACTCAAAACCTGTCTCGAAAAAACCTCCTCAGCTTGTAGAGGCACTCTGGCGCTCTGTGGGAAGACAGAGAAAATAGCGAAGTCACTCAAACTCATCAATATGCATTGGTTTATAGTCTCTCACTGCAACTTATGGAAAAAATAAACAAAACAAATCCAATTTTCCCCAAACAATGTTATTTTTAAGTAACCTACAGCCGTGAAAACTTTTCAGGGCTGTCGAGTTATTGTTTGGAGGGTTCCATAAATTACGGAAAACCCTAAAGCTCAGCTTAGGGGCCGTTCATTTATTATATAAGGCGATTTGGGGAGGGGGTCCGAATATGTCTTATTTTTTCTTACATGGGGGTGGGAGGGAGGGGGTCTAGGTTGTTCTTATGTAAGACCACAAAAGTGAGCAAAAATTACTTTTTATAACATAAAACAAAGCATTTTTATATTTTTGCTACTTTCTCTTTGCAATTTTTGTAGATACTATCTTACGTAAGATTGAAAGGGGGGAGGGTTCATACAAGTGTTATTCTTTCTTAAGTAAGGGGGAGGGGGGGTCAGAAAGTGGTTAAAATTGTCTTACGTAATAAATGAACAGCCCCGGACGGACTACATGAGTCTGTTTCGGTTCTAATCCTAGGGATGAAAGGGACGAACCTATGCGAAGAAGCGTGTTCTACTTTCAGTCGATCCGATCCTGCTTATTGTATATCCTCCTGCTACTCGTATAATTTAGAATATTATTGTTATATGCGCGTAGAAATTTTCTACTCCCTTCAGCAAACATCGTATTTCCGAACACTTAGTACCTCACACCTCGTGTCAGAAAATTGATTTACATATTTAAGAAACTTAAATCGTCTGCTGACCAAAATACTCTTTTTATGGTTTATTATGCACTCGCTCAGTCAATTTTGTCCTATGGTATTTCTGCCCCCCACAGAGAGCTGTGTTGAAGGTAATGACTGGTAAACCTTTTATATTCCCTACAACTGAGCTGTACCAAGAATGCCAAGTTCTTGCCGTCAGACAGCTCTTTGTGCTTCAGATAGTTCTGAGAAAACATACTCTCACTCCTTTCGATCAAAATCTTCAAAACCGAAAACGTCGGTATGACCTTATATGGAAAATTCCTCCACATAAAACAATTTTAGCCAAACGACACTATAAAATCATAAGTGCACGTCTCTGTAATAAGATCAACAAAGAAATCAATATATATCCTCTTTCGTTGCGTCGATGTAAAATTGCTACCAGCGCATGGCTTCAAACTTTGACATTTAAAGAGACTGAGAATTTGCTCGCCCCTATAATCTAGAAATATATCAATATTTATTATATATCTATTTACTTATTATTTTCTTCACAACTACATACTTATTTATTACATCCATAAATACATTTAGATTAACACACTCACATTCTTACCCACTCTTCCTTACATATACACATACATACCCCTCTTAGTAGTAACCGAAAACTGATCCCAAGGCCTTGTTGTCGTAGGGCTAAGATATCACATTCACACAAACACATACACACACCCTCACACCCTCTCTCTTCCTAACCATACATACACATAAATACTCTAAATCAAGGTTCCTGCTTTCCTTCCGTTTATAGGATTTTAAATAAATAAAAATGATAAAAACCTATGCATTAATTTAAAGTTATTGTAATAGTTTACTCGTACTTATTGCGCTAACACCACATGTACTTTGTATTCTAAGGGAGAAACTGGCTTCTGGATCACAGTTGAAACTACTTTGGAAGCCAGTTGCTCAAACTATGCATTAATTTAAAGTCATTGTAATAGTTTACTCGTACTTATTGCGCTAACACCACATGTACTTTGTATTCTAAGGGAGAAACTGGCTTCTGGATCACAGTTGAAACTACTTTGGAAGCCAGTTGCTCAAACTATGCATTAATTTAAAGTCATTGTAATAGTTTACTCGTACTTATTGCGCTAACACCACATGTACTTTGTATTCTAAGGGAGAAACTGGCTTCTGGATCACAGTTGAAACTACTTTGGAAGCCAGTTGCTCAAACTATGCATTAATTTAAAGTTATTGTAATAGTTTACTCGTACTTATTGCGCTAACACCACATGTACTTTGTATTCTAAGGGAGAAACTGGCTTCTGGATCACAGTTGAAACTACTTTGGAAGCCAGTTGCTCAAACTATGCATTAATTTAAAGTTATTGTAATAGTTTACTCGTACTTATTGCGCTAACATCACATGTACTTTGTATTCTAAGGGAGAAACTGGCTTCTGGATCACAGTTGAAACTACTTTGGTAGCCAGTTGCTCAAACTATGCATTAATTTAAAGTCATTGTAATAGTTTACTCGTACTTATTGCGCTAACACCACATGTACTTTGTATTCTAAGGGAGAAACTGGCTTCTGGATCACAGTTGAAACTACTTTGGAAGCCAGTTGCTCAAACTATGCATTAATTTAAAGTCATTGTAATAGTTTACTCGTACTTATTGCGCTAACACCACATGTACTTTGTATTCTAAGGGAGAAACTGGCTTCTGGATCACAGTTGAAACTACTTTGGAAGCCAGTTGCTCAAACTATGCATTAATTTAAAGTTATTGTAATAGTTTACTCGTACTTATTGCGCTAACACCACATGTACTTTGTATTCTAAGGGAGAAACTGGCTTCTGGATCACAGTTGAAACTACTTTGGAAGCCAGTTGCTCAAACTATGCATTAATTTATAGTTATTGTAATAGTTTACTCGTACTTATTGCGCTAACACCACATGTACTTTGTATTCTAAGGGAGAAACTGGCTTCTGGATCACAGTTGAAACTACTTTGGAAGCCAGTTGCTCAAACTATGCATCAATTTAAAGTTATTGTAATAGTTTACTCGTACTTATTGCGCTAACACCACATGTACTTTGTATTCTAAGGGAGAAACTGGCTTCTGGATCACAGTTGAAACTACTTTGGAAGCCAGTTGCTCAAACTATGCATTAATTTAAAGTTATTGTAATAGTTTACTCGTACTTATTGCGCTAACACCACATGTACTTTGTATTCTAAGGGAGAAACTGGCTTCTGGATCACAGTTGAAACTACTTTGGAAGCCAGTTGCTCAAACTATGCATTAATTTAAAGTTATTGTAATAGTTTACTCGTACTTATTGCGCTAACACCACATGTACTTTGTATTCTAAGGGAGAAACTGGCTTCTGGATCACAGTTGAAACTACTTTGGAAGCCAGTTGCTCAAACTATGCATTAATTTAAAGTTATTGTAATAGTTTACTCGTACTTATTGCGCTAACACCACATGTACTTTGTATTCTAAGGGAGAAACTGGCTTCTGGATCACAGTTGAAACTACTTTGGAAGCCAGTTGCTCAAACTATGCATTAATTTAAAGTCATTGTAATAGTTTACTCGTACTTATTGCGCTAACACCACATGTACTTTGTATTCTAAGGGAGAAACTGGCTTCTGGATCACAGTTGAAACTACTTTGGAAGCCAGTTGCTCAAACTATGCATTAATTTAAAGTCATTGTAATAGTTTACTCGTACTTATTGCGCTAACACCACATGTACTTTGTATTCTAAGGGAGAAACTGGCTTCTGGATCACAGTTGAAACTACTTTGGAAGCCAGTTGCTCAAACTATGCATTAATTTAAAGTTATTGTAATAGTTTACTCGTACTTATTGCGCTAACACCACATGTACTTTGTATTCTAAGGGAGAAACTGGCTTCTGGATCACAGTTGAAACTACTTTGGAAGCCAGTTGCTCAAACTATGCATTAATTTAAAGTTATTGTAATAGTTTACTCGTACTTATTGCGCTAACATCACATGTACTTTGTATTCTAAGGGAGAAACTGGCTTCTGGATCACAGTTGAAACTACTTTGGTAGCCAGTTGCTCAAACTATGCATTAATTTAAAGTCATTGTAATAGTTTACTCGTACTTATTGCGCTAACACCACATGTACTTTGTATTCTAAGGGAGAAACTGGCTTCTGGATCACAGTTGAAACTACTTTGGAAGCCAGTTGCTCAAACTATGCATTAATTTAAAGTCATTGTAATAGTTTACTCGTACTTATTGCGCTAACACCACATGTACTTTGTATTCTAAGGGAGAAACTGGCTTCTGGATCACAGTTGAAACTACTTTGGAAGCCAGTTGCTCAAACTATGCATTAATTTAAAGTTATTGTAATAGTTTACTCGTACTTATTGCGCTAACACCACATGTACTTTGTATTCTAAGGGAGAAACTGGCTTCTGGATCACAGTTGAAACTACTTTGGAAGCCAGTTGCTCAAACTATGCATTAATTTATAGTTATTGTAATAGTTTACTCGTACTTATTGCGCTAACACCACATGTACTTTGTATTCTAAGGGAGAAACTGGCTTCTGGATCACAGTTGAAACTACTTTGGAAGCCAGTTGCTCAAACTATGCATCAATTTAAAGTTATTGTAATAGTTTACTCGTACTTATTGCGCTAACACCACATGTACTTTGTATTCTAAGGGAGAAACTGGCTTCTGGATCACAGTTGAAACTACTTTGGAAGCCAGTTGCTCAAACTATGCATTAATTTAAAGTTATTGTAATAGTTTACTCGTACTTATTGCGCTAACACCACATGTACTTTGTATTCTAAGGGAGAAACTGGCTTCTGGATCACAGTTGAAACTACTTTGGAAGCCAGTTGCTCAAACTATGCATTAATTTAAAGTTATTGTAATAGTTTACTCGTACTTATTGCGCTAACACCACATGTACTTTGTATTCTAAGGGAGAAACTGGCTTCTGGATCACAGTTGAAACTACTTTGGAAGCCAGTTGCTCAAACTATGCATTAATTTAAAGTTATTGTAATAGTTTACTCGTACTTATTGCGCTAACACCACATGTACTTTGTATTCTAAGGGAGAAACTGGCTTCTGGATCACAGTTGAAACTACTTTGGAAGCCAGTTGCTCAAACTATGCATTAATTTATAGTTATTGTAATAGTTTACTCGTACTTATTGCGCTAACACCACATGTACTTTGTATTCTAAGGGAGAAACTGGCTTCTGGATCACAGTTGAAACTACTTTGGAAGCCAGTTGCTCAAACTATGCATCAATTTAAAGTTATTGTAATAGTTTACTCGTACTTATTGCGCTAACACCACATGTACTTTGTATTCTAAGGGAGAAACTGGCTTCTGGATCACAGTTGAAACTACTTTGGAAGCCAGTTGCTCAAACTATGCATTAATTTATAGTTATTGTAATAGTTTACTCGTACTTATTGCGCTAACACCACATGTACTTTGTATTCTAAGGGAGAAACTGGCTTCTGGATCACAGTTGAAACTACTTTGGAAGCCAGTTGCTCAAACTATGCATTAATTTATAGTTATTGTAATAGTTTACTCGTACTTATTGCGCTAACACCACATGTACTTTGTATTCTAAGGGAGAAACTGGCTTCTGGATCACAGTTGAAACTACTTTGGAAGCCAGTTGCTCAAACTATGCATTAATTTATAGTTATTGTAATAGTTTACTCGTACTTATTGCGCTAACACCACATGTACTTTGTATTCTAAGGGAGAAACTGGCTTCTGGATCACAGTTGAAACTACTTTGGAAGCCAGTTGCTCAAACTATGCATCAATTTAAAGTTATTGTAATAGTTTACTCGTACTTATTGCGCTAACACCACATGTACTTTGTATTCTAAGGGAGAAACTGGCTTCTGGATCACAGTTGAAACTACTTTGGAAGCCAGTTGCTCAAACTATGCATTAATTTATAGTTATTGTAATAGTTTACTCGTACTTATTGCGCTAACACCACATGTACTTTGTATTCTAAGGGAGAAACTGGCTTCTAGATCACAGTTGAAACTACTTTGGAAGCCAGTTGCTCAAACTATGCATTAATTTATAGTTATTGTAATAGTTTACTCGTACTTATTGCGCTAACACCACATGTACTTTGTATTCTAAGGGAGAAACTGGCTTCTGGATCACAGTTGAAACTACTTTGGAAGCCAGTTGCTCAAACTATGCATTAATTTATAGTTATTGTAATAGTTTACTCGTACTTATTGCGCTAACACCACATGTACTTTGTATTCTAAGGGAGAAACTGGCTTCTGGATCACAGTTGAAACTACTTTGGAAGCCAGTTGCTCAAACTATGCATCAATTTAAAGTTATTGTAATAGTTTACTCGTACTTATTGCGCTAACACCACATGTACTTTGTATTCTAAGGGAGAAACTGGCTTCTGGATCACAGACTACTTTGGAAGCCAGTTGCTCAAACTTTGTTATAAATGTTTTTTTTTTGCTCAATAAATAAATTTTATGTTTTTTTTATGTCCTCATTTACAGCAATACTTAAGAATCTTTGATGATCCACGCAATGAAGTAAATGTCCCAGAATAGTCTCCTTTGCTTGTAAAAGATTGAAAATACTTTTCCAAATTATTGGGAATATTTTTGTTGTTAATAATAACGAACTGCAGTGGTGAGCGCTCATTTAGCAAGCTGACAAGAATATCCATCAAGATAGATATATACCTATATAGTATATCTTTGATGAGCATCGAATGTGACGTATTAAAAGAAATAAACTTCAAAGATGTTATAACTGATTTTGCCAACCTTAAATCAAGAAGAACGTCACTTTTCTCAATCTAGAATGTTGGCATTCTTTTTTTATTTTTTTCATAATACACTGCAATAGTCTTATTTTCGTTTTTTTCAATCTTTCATCCTATTTTAACAGCTCATTTTCCTATGATTTACTAATCATAACATCAACATCAGAAACACTAGCGAAATTACTTGTATGCTATCTTTGATGTGTCTGCGCTGTCTCTCTTTATAGGTAAGCTGTAGTTTTTTAACATAACCACAACATTCTTATGGCAGAGGTCCTCAAAATGGAAAGTGCCCAGGGCCTTCATATGGTTAAAAACGGCCCTGGGACGAGTGACGGGGCCCAGGTTTGGATTCGGAGAAGGATGGGTAAAATAATAATAGTGTAGTAAGTACGTACAGTCAAGAACGCGTGAAGTTGTGCACCTGCAGTACGATATTAGCCACTAATGAAAAGGATATAAGATAGGTACTCGTGCACAAAGGGTACCAAACAACATTGCGCTAAAATGGTAGCGCCTGACAAACAATTCAGCACCCTCTGAGTACTGTAGTGTAGGTAGCAATCTTAGGTCATATGATTAGATTATAGAACTCTTTGGGCTCATTATTGGTTGGCAATCGGTAATCTTTATGAACATTTGTACGTCGTATTGATAGATTTATCGTAATATTCTAAAAGTGAAATGATGTCTAGTGAAAAGAAAAAGAAACGAGCAGAGTTCTCGTACAGATCAATCCAGAGCTTCCCCTGGAATGTGTTCAGTGATATGTTAATGTCTAGGATATTTAAATAAATACTGAAGAAGTGAAGAAAACGTTTGAATTAACAACCTCAATCCCTATTTTAGAATATGTACAATAATGTGACCAAATGTGAAACTTTTATCTATTACCGTCTGTTCGCTTTAAAACGTATCGGAACGCACATTGTATGTGTCAGGATATTTGATTTTTATTGATATGGCAACACGAATTGTCAATTGTGTCATGGACGTGGGTCCGGTTAGAATTAATAGCGTTTTGAGACAACAAGAGTTGCAAAAGGTTATGTGTTTAGTATTTTAAAGGAAATAAGTAGTTAAAATAGAGAAATAAACCAGTTGATCAGTGTGAACTGTGATCCGGGACGTGTACGCGAAAAGTTTCGTAAATCCGATAATAGTGGAAGGTGATGAGAAAGGATTCTCATTACCACGTTTGGCAGAAAACGTGATACCTTTAACGGGTTGGGCTGGCCAAGGGTTAGAGGGTTGCGTTTAGGAATCTACATCTGCAAACTGCTGGCTGGGCTGGTCGTTTGTCAGAAATCTCCGCGCCGAGGTCGACGACAGTCAACGTCAGAAGAGAGGAAACGCACACCCAGGGGAGCTGTGCTTTCCTCTGAACCAGGGCTGAGTCGTGACCCGGATCAAGCGCGGAGGACCCGTCCAGGACGAGAAAGTGAACTTTAATGTGAGTGTTTTAACCATTTACCCTTGTAACGGGATTTAGTATATAAGACCCCCTTGTGTGGAAAGCCCCTTTCTGACAGAATTTAGTCTTTGTACAATATAAATGGGTCCAGCACGCGAAATCTAAATTACACCTGTCGAGAGGGGGGTTTTTATCATACACCGTCTTTAAATAGAGCTGAAACAATAACGACAAAGATTTGAATTTTTTAGATGTTTAGGTGTTGTATGGGGACCACCCTTAATGTTTTTTCTATTGTTACTTCCCTCATAACAGTAATCACGAAGATAACTTACAGAGCTTCTTTGATAACGTAATACGACTTATGGTAATGTACGATAGTGATGTCTTTCTGCTTCTTGGTGACTTTAATATCACTCATGCATTATGGGGTAAACCTCTAGACTCAAATTTCTTAGGTTAAGCAATGTCAACAGACTCAGCCGTTGCCTGTCTTTCCGATTTCATGGCATTCGCATCTCTCGGTCAATATAATCACTGTGTTAATAAAACAATCGTATACTTGATTTAATTTTATGCAATATCAACTGTACTGTTACGGCCTGCACCAATCCACTAACACCAGAGGATGGACACCACACGTCTCTAGAATTGACTATTTCTCTACAGCCTGTCCCTACACTAATTGCAAATTCTCATGAAAAATATATGTTCCGCCTTGGTGATTACCCTGCTATTTCAACTTGCTTAGAAAATATCGACTGGTCCGTCCTTGACACCATGAATGTTAATGAATGCAATGAATATTTTTACTCGGTCTTAAAGAAGTTAACAGCAGCACATGTTCCCAAACGTGTCACTCAGAACCATTCTAACTACCCCCTCTGGTATTCACGATCTTTAATAAAACTAGAAAAGGAAAAAATTTGAATCCATAAGCGATGGAAGATCTACAAGAACCCTAGAGACTACATTGAATTTAAAGTTTTAAGATCTCGTGGTAAAAAACTTGAAAAACAAAATTTTAATTCCTACATCAGATATGCAGAAGAAAACATTGAAAAATCCCCAAGATTCTTTTGGACATTTGTCAAATCCAAAAAAGATCACAACTCTATACCTAGTAAAATCACATACGATAATAAATCCTCGGATGATGGAGAAAACATTTGCCAATTATTTAATGACTATTTTCACTCAGTCTTTGTAAAGGATGACCTGAATCACACCGGCTTACTATCTGACAGCCACGCGACTAGCTCATCCGTGGATATCTCTTCTATTAATATCTCACAGAACCTAGTTCTCAAACTCTTAGAAAATTTAGACGTCAACAAGGGTGCTGGCCATGATGGGATCCACCCATATTTGATTAAAAAATGTGCAAAAGCGATTAGTCTTCCGCTCACAATTGTTTTCTTAAAATCGCTTACAGAGGGCTGTTTTCCCGAACTCTGGAAGCCCGCTCTCGTGACTCCAATATTTAAAGGTGGCGATAAAACTCAAGTAACTCATTACAGGCCAATTTCAAAACTCTGCATTTTTGGTAAGCTTCTGGAAAAAATTGTCACCCACCAGTTGACAGATGCCGTTATCCAACATGTCTCTCCTTATCAGCATGGTTTTATGAGGGGTCGAAGTGTTGAAACCAATCTTATTACCTTTACTGACTTCGTTATTTCTGCTCTACAAGACGGCCATCATGTAGACGCCATCTATACGGATTTTTCCAAAGCTTTCGATAAAATTAACCACAGAAATCTTATTTCTAAGCTTTGTCAAGTCGGCATACATGGAGACTTGCTTAGATGGATCAAGTCTTACATTGAAAACCGCTCACAAGCGGTCGCTCTTGGGGGTTTCATATCAAGTTTTCTGGAAATTGACTCCAGCGTGCCACAAGGATCACATCTTGGTCCCCTATTATTTATTCTTTATATAAATGACATAGATAACATATTCAATAATTGTAATCACTTACTGTATGCCGACGATATGAAAATTTTTCGAGTAATCACTTCACTAGGGTGTTGCAGTGATCTTCAGCATGATCTAGATAATTTTGTGTTATATTGTAACAATAACTCTCTCTACCTCAATGTGGACAAATGTTTTTCTATAACTTACACCAGGCAGCGACAGCCAATCATTCATAATTATCAGCTCTCTGGTAAACACCTAACACGTGCCAATCATATAAGGGATCTGGGCGTCATACTTGATTCCAAAATGGATTTTACATTACATTTTGATTTTATAATACAAAAAGCCTTTAAACGACTTGGCTTTATTCTTCGAATATGCCAACCCTTTAAGCGTGCTGCGACTTATAAAGTCTTGTATTTCGCTTATGTCAGGAGTATTCTCGAATTCAGTAGTGTGGTGTGGAGTCCTAATTATGCCGTCCATATTGATCGCATTGAGAGGATACAAAACAAATTTTTAAAATCTCTCTTTTATAGGACGGGCCCTACCACCACTGAATATATTAAAGCAACATTTGCCGAGCGTCACAATTTGCAAAGTCTGGCAGAGCGCCGCTCACTTATTGATGCCATGTTTTTAAGTAAATTACTAAATAACACAATCGATTGCTCAAACTTGTTGAATCTAATTAAATTTAAGATTCCACGTCCCTCCTCACGTCGTATCGCTTTTCAGTTTCAAACTGAAAATTGTCGGACTAATTATGCCAAGCACCGATTTATCTCACGTACAGTGAAACTTTACAACGAAAAACTTAGTGATATAGATTTGTTCAACGAAAGTGTAAATTCGTTTAAAGCCAAAGCAGCCAAAATACTGTTTAAAAATCATGTATAGCATCCTCGTTTCTTCAACAGCGTGTCACACTATATGTTGATGTTGTCACACTATGTTGTGTTATGTTTAGTATTTATTTTGTACAACTGTTGTATTTCTTGTGTATAAATGTTATGCGTAAAAGTGTATTGTAATTATTGTTTACTTCTTTGTTATGGTTCTATAGGTCTGTTTGTGTTTGCTATTTTACTTTATATTTACTTTTTGTGTTACGACTGTTTGTTACCTAAATAAAATAAAATAAAAAATAAAAATAAAATAAAATTATTATCATTTGTCGTGGTAGTGGTCATAGTTACACGTATCCTGTGAAAATTTCAACTGTCTATCTATTACGGCTGAAACTGTAGACCCCTGTGACAGACGGACGGACAGACAGACAGCGGAGACTTAGTAATAGGGTCCCGTTATGTACACTTCAGGTACGGAACAATAAAAAGGGCCGAGTTCAGTCCATATATGGTCAACCACCGGCCCGCGGGCCATAGTCAGCTTGTTACAAAGTTTATTACAACCAGCCCGCGCTACAATAAAAAATCGGGCTTCTACTTCTTTACCGGAAAATTGCACTTTATCACTTTGAGGAACACATAACGAGACTCAATAGAAATAACAATCAAATGCATACCTTTGGGTGTCCTCCAAACAGTTAAGTACAAGCCGGACTAAACTTTTTTGCCGATCTGAGTAAAGGAGCGAGTTAGTGAAGCTAGGAATTAACAAATATGTTTAAAAGCAAGCCAGAAAATCAATAATTGAACAATCGAGCGAGTTTTCTGAGTCTACTAGAACAATCTGGCGTTTGTATGTATGTATTTATGTGTATGAATGTTTGTTCGACGATAACTCGAGTATCGTTGATCGGAATGTCATGAAATTTGGTAGGGGAGTAAATAAGATAAAAAGAATTTTGAAGTTCAAACATGTACCAAATCGGTCAAGCGCAAATCGAGCGAACGCGAGTTCACAGTTCGGAGCGAACTACAAGTAGTCTTGCATTTAAAAATCAGGCTCAAGTTTCCTTTTAAATGGAAATGATGAAAATATTACATTGTCACTTTTGTAGATTATTATGAAACTTGAATCGTTAAAAATATAAATAAAACCTACACTGATTGTTCTGGTACTTACCTATATACTACATGGACCAACTTATGGCCTGCGACTTCACGAGTATAGGTATGTGATTGTTTAGCCCACGACTCAAAGGTTTCCCATGCCTGCTTTAGTCCGACAGTAACGTATATATTTATTCGTTCCAAATAAAAGGTTTCACGTTGTTTCATTTGTACGCCTATGTTAAACAAAAGAAGTATACAGGTGTCAATTTGGCCCACAACTTACGTCACATGAATATTAATGACGCTTATTCCAAAAACACCATACGAGAAATAGCCCTCCTTAGGGCGCGCCCAAAGGGTTAAACTGTCACTCTGCTGTCTGTCCATCTGTATGTCACTGAACTCGAGCTCATAGACGAGATGAGCTATAGACCTGAAATTCGGAAATTTTATGAAGAATGTTGACCCAAAACCGAATATCGAGTTAAGGCTGCACATAAGGTCAAATTGAGCACCTCATCTACTTCGTACTTAAAAGGATGCCCCATCCACTGATGTAATTAGTATGTAAGTTTTGCACAATAAAGAAATTTATTTATTTATATCATTTAGCATCAATCAGAACGGAACTTTACGACGTTTCGCAGCCGTGGCTGTTACGACCACCAAGAAACACGCACCCACAAAAATCTGCGTTTTTATTTATTTCGCCTGCCCAGCGTGTGTGAGTGTGGGCATTTCTTCCAGGAGGACCGCCAAGAGTGGCGAAATCCTGGAAAGGCCTATGTTCGGTTTAAAAAGCGTCTAGGAACGCAGCATTGTATTTGTTCGCTTTAAAACGTATTTGAACGCGGTTAAGATGTTTTATTTTATTGATATGGCAACACGAGTTGTCGAGCCGTGACGTGACGGTGGGTCCGCCATTGATTGATTGCTTTTTAAGACAACCAGAGTTGCAAGGGGTTATGTATTTGATATTTCAAGGAAATCAGTAATTAAAAGTGTGAAATAAACCAGTTAATTAGTGTTAACTGTGGTCTGGGACCCATACGCGAAAAGATTCGTAAATTCAATAATAGTGCAAAGTGATGTGAAAAGATTTTCATTACCACGTTTTACTGAAATAGTGTTTTCTCTGGGAGGCTAGCCTAGGGTTAGGTGTTTGAGTATAGGATACGAATCTGGCTGACATGCTGGCTGGGCTGGTCATTTGTCAGAAATCTCCGTGATGAGGGCGACGACAATCAACGTCAGAAGAAAGGAAGAGCACGTCCAGGGGACCTGTGCTTTCTTCTGAACCAAGGTTGAGTCGTGACCTTGATCGAGCGCCAAGGTCCCGTCCAGGACGAGAACGTGAACATTATACACAAATATGAGTGTTTGAATCGTTTACCCATATAACTAGATTCAGTATATAAGTTTCATTGTTTTGAAAGTCCCTCTCTGGTAGGGTTTAGATTCTGTTCAATACCAATGGGCCCAGCAAGCGAAATCTGAATTGTACCTGTCGAGAGGGGGGGGTTTATCATACAGCCTATGTCCAGCAATGGACGAAACAGGCTGATGGATGGATGGCTTCAGGAATTGGAGGCAGGGGCCGCCCCCCAGCTACGCCAATGAGCTCTTTGTGTATAAAAAAAGATCATGTCGCTAATGATACAATCAGCCACTTGATTTAGAGGTAAATTACAATCTGCTGAAATGTGCACTGTAATTTCGTCCACAGTCAATTTCGTCCACCATTCAACTACTGACGTTCTATTTGATTTCCACCAATTACCTGCAAATTCTCTCCGAAAACACAATAAAACCAGCAGGTTTACTTGATCCTTATTAATAGCGGATAAGGTTCAAAACCCGATGGCTGTGCACAATATGCACTGATAGTAAATAGCGAAATAAACAACAGTTTGATGACAATAAAATTATGCGATGATACGTTTTCCTTTTGTCTCATGATGTTTGTACTGAAACTAACCGTTTCACTGCGAGCAAATAACACGAATTACCTGCGGCGGTCAAAAAGAATAAGATTGTCTATGGGTTATTATTATACAGAATGTAAATAGAGTGCGACCATTAAATAAAGCCACATACTCTACTAATCATACTGAACAACTATTCGAAAAAAACCACGCGCAAATCTCCAGAGAAAAAGATATTCAACTGTAACTCAAAGACTTTATCTTGTAGGAGGAAGGTCTATTTTAGATCGCTGCACCGGAACAGCTGTTTCACGGATGACACTCTCTCTAAACTCGGCCGTATGTCGGTGCGTTAGGGTTCACACATTTTTGTTTGGAACTCAATTATTTCCCAAACTAAGGGTGTCCGCGGGTATGACTCTTGGGAAAAGTGGTTCAGTAGGGTCGGTAGAATATGTGGTTTCATTTCATGGTAGCAGTCTATTTACACCCGGTATAATCGGGCGCAATACGTCCATCGCACAACGAAAGAGATAAACATATCTGATAAAGTGCGTGTGGGAGTAGTGCGGTGAAACAAGTAAAGGTTGGATATTGCTGTTTTTTAGTGAAGAATTTCAAAAGAGAGAGTTTAAAAAAAACGCTTTTTATTTTTTGGATAATAGGTTTTAAATCAGTAATTAGTTGCTCTTATTTTTAATTTATTAGTTTGGACGGACTACCTGTTTTGAACTGAAGAAACCGCCTGCATTTTGCAATTTTTTTCGATGCAGCGAAATTTTTTCTATCACGTTTTGGGCTATTTTATCGTCTTGAAGAAGGCATGATTTATAACAAGTTTTTTTTCAGAACCCGTCTATAGTAATATGGGAGGTCTACTGTTTTAGTTTTAGGGTTCCGTAGTCCGACAAGGAACCCTTATAGTTTCGCCATGTCCGTCTGTCCGCGGCTTAGCTCAGAGACTAGTAATAAAAAGCTGTAATTTGGCATGAGTATACATATTAATTATGCTGACAATGGTAAAATAAAATCCCGAAACAATTTTTTTAAAGGTTACCTCCCATACACGTAAATTGGGGATGACTTTTTTTTCTGCGCGTGGCCTGAAACGCACTTGGCCGGTTTTTAAATGATAAATTTGTATTTTTTTACAAATTTAATACCAAATCCTGGTTAACTAATATTTCTTCGAATAACTATAAGTTGTAAACGATATTTAATACTTTTTGAACATATTATTATATTTATACATATATACAATGGATATTCAACCACGCAAATGCAAATACGCTCACATGCGCGCACACACAAACATTCTCATTCACCCTCTCTTTCACACACACGCACCCTCACACACACAATTATTATGTATAACCTCTCACCTTTTTTTCTACAAAATAAAGGTTTCTGTTAATTTATTTAATATCTAGTTGTACTACGTACATTAGCACAAGAATAATGTAACAACTAGGGATAAACGGTCTGTCCTAATACAGATTTCTGTTAATTTATTAATTTATTTAATATTTAGTTGTACTACGTACATTAGCACAAGAATAATGTAACAACTAGGGATAAACGGTCTGTCCTAATACAGATTTCTGTTAATTTATAAATTTATTTAATATTTAGTTGTACTACGTACATTAGCACAGGAATAATGTAACAACTAGGGATAAACGGTCTGTCCTAATACAGATTTCTGTTAATTTATTAATTTATTTAATATTTAGTTGTACTACGTACATTAGCACAGGAATAATGTAACAACTAGGGATAAACGGTCTATCCTAATACAGATTTCTGTTAATTTATTAATTTATTTAATATTTAGTTGTACTACGTACATTAGCACAAGAATAATGTAACAACTAGGGATAAACGGTCTGTCCTAATACAGATTTCTGTTAATTTATTAATTTATTTAATATTTAGTTGTACTACGTACATTAGCACAGGAATAATGTAACAACTAGGGATAAACGGTCTGTCCTAATACAGATTTCTGTTAATTTATTAATTTATTTAATATTTAGTTGTACTACGTACATTAGCACAGGAATAATGTAACAACTAGGGATAAACGGTCTGTCCTAATACAGATTTCTGTTAATTTATTAATTTATTTAATATTTACTTGTACTACGTACATTAGCACAGGAATAATGTAACAACTAGGGATAAACGGTCTGTCCTAATACAGATTTCTGTTAATTTATTAATTGATTTAATATCTAGTTGTACTACGTACATTAGCACAAGAATAATGTAACAACTAGGGATAAACGGTCTGTCCTAATACAGATTTCTGTTAATTTATTAATTTATTTAATATTTAGTTGTACTACGTACATTAGCACAGGAATAATGTAACAACTAGGGATAAACGGTCTGTCCTAATACAGATTTCTGTTAATTTATTAATTTATTTAATATTTAGTTGTACTACGTACATTAGCACAAGAATAATGCAACAACTAGGGATAAACGGTCTGTCCTAATACAGATTTCTGTTAATTTATTAATTTATTTAATATTTAGTTGTACTACGTACATTAGCACAAGAATAATGTAACAACTAGGGATAAACGGTCTGTGCTAATACAGATTTCTGTTAATTTATTAATTTATTTAATATTTAGTTATACTACGTACATTAGCACAGGAATAATGTAACAACTAGGGATAAACGGTCTGTCCTAATACAGATTTCTGTTAATTTATTAATTTATTTAATATTTAGTTGTACTACGTACATTAGCACAGGAATAATGTAACAACTAGGGATAAACGGTCTGTCCTAATACAGATTTCTGTTAATTTATTAATTTATTTAATATTTAGTTGTACTACGTACATTGGCACAAGAATAATGTAACAACTAGGGATAAACGGTCTGTCCTAATACAGATTTCTGTTAATTTATTAATTTATTTAATATTTAGTTGTACTACGTACATTAGCACAGGAATAATGTAACAACTAGGGATAAACGGTCTGTCCTAATACAGATTTCTGTTAATTTATTAATTTATTTAATATTTAGTTGTACTACGTACATTAGCACAGGAATAATGTAACAACTAGGGATAAACGGTCTGTCCTAATACAGATTTCTGTTAATTTATTAATTTATTTAATATTTAGTTGTACTACGTACATTAGCACAGGAATAATGTAACAACTAGGGATAAACGGTCTGTCCTAATACAGATTTCTGTTAATTTATTTAATATTTAGTTGTACTACGTACATTAGCACAGGAATAATGTAACAACTAGGGATAAACGGTCTGTCCTAATACAGATTTCTGTTAATTTATTTAATATTTAGTTGTACTACGTACATTAGCACAAGAATAATGTAACAACTAGGGAAGAACGGTCTGTCCTAATACAGATTTCTGTTAATTTATTAATTGATTTAATATCTAGTTGTACTACGTACATTAGCACAAGAATAATGTAACAACTAGGGAAGAACGGTCTGTCCTAATACAGATTTCTGTTAATTTATTAATTGATTTAATATCTAGTTGTACTACGTACATTAGCACAAGAATAATGTAACAACTAGGGATAAACGGTCTGTCCTAATACAGATTTCTGTTAATTTATTTAATATTTAGTTGTACTACGTACATTAGCACAAGAATAATGTAACAACTAGGGAAGAACGGTCTGTCCTAATACAGATTTCTGTTAATTTATTAATTGATTTAATATCTAGTTGTACTACGTACATTAGCACAAGAATAATGTCACAACTAGGGAAGAACGGTCTGTCCTAATACAGATTTCTGTTAATTTATTAATTGATTTAATATCTAGTTGTACTACGTACATTAGCACAAGAATAATGTAACAACTAGGGAAGAACGGTCTGTCCTAATACAGATTTCTGTTAATTTATTAATTGATTTAATATCTAGTTGTACTACGTACATTAGCACAAGAATAATGTAACAACTAGGGAAGAACGGTCTGTCCTAATACAGATTTCTGTTAATTTATTAATTGATTTAATATCTAGTTGTACTACGTACATTAGCACAAGAATAATGTAACAACTAGGGATAAACGGTCTGTCCTAATACAGATTTCTGTTAATTTATTTAATATTTAGTTGTACTACGTACATTAGCACAAGAATAATGTAACAACTAGGGAAGAACGGTCTGTCCTAATACAGATTTCTGTTAATTTATTAATTGATTTAATATCTAGTTGTACTACGTACATTAGCACAAGAATAATGTAACAACTAGGGAAGAACGGTCTGTCCTAATACAGATTTCTGTTAATTTATTAATTGATTTAATATCTAGTTGTACTACGTACATTAGCACAAGAATAATGTAACAACTAGGGAAGAACGGTCTGTCCTAATACAGATTTCTGTTAATTTATTAATTGATTTAATATCTAGTTGTACTACGTACATTAGCACAAGAATAATGTAACAACTAGGGAAGAACGGTCTGTCCTAATACAGATTTCTGTTAATTTATTAATTGATTTAATATCTAGTTGTACTACGTACATAAGCACAAGAATAATGTAACAACTAGGGATAAACGGTCTGTCCTAATACAGATTTCTGTTAATTTATTTAATATTTAGTTGTACTACGTACATTAGCACAAGAATAATGTAACAACTAGGGAAGAACGGTCTGTCCTAATACAGATTTCTGTTAATTTATTAATTGATTTAATATCTAGTTGTACTACGTACATTAGCACAAGAATAATGTAACAACTAGGGAAGAACGGTCTGTCCTAATACAGATTTCTGTTAATTTATTAATTGATTTAATATCTAGTTGTACTACGTACATTATCACAAGAATAATGTAACAACTAGGGAAGAACGGTCTGTCCTAATACAGATTTCTGTTAATTTATTAATTGATTTAATATCTAGTTGTACTACATACATTAGCACAAGAATAATGTAACAACTGGGGAAGAACGGTCCCTTCTAATACGGGTTTTTGTTAGCTTAAAAGGAGGGTCCGAAGTACTTACAAATTACTTGTGTATAAATAAATAAACTTCGTATTTGTATTTGTGTTTGTAATAAGTTAGTTATAGCCAAAACAAGACACAATGCCTCTTAGTAAACTTTAAACTTTCGCGATTTTCACATATTCTTAACTTTGTTTTGGGGTCTTACTCGCGAAACGTCAAGCACATATCTATTAAGGTATGTTGTTAGTTATCGCGAGTAAGACCCCAATACAAAGTTAACAATGCCTCTTGTTTGGAAGCTACTTGTTTCAGTGTAGCATGGGGTGAGACCATCGACAATACAGGCAATGGTGTTTAGTCTATGGGTCAGAGCAAATAGGCTAACGCGATGGAAGCCGAGTACGTGGTACATAGGTGGTAAAGTGTCTTGATGATACGCATTGGATGTGGAGCTTTGTTGGTATTAGCTTTGACCCATTCCATCGGCAACAGAAATGCATCATCTGTAAAAATTTCAACTGTCTAACTATCACGGCTCATGAGATACAGCCTGGTGACAGACGGACAGCGGAGTCTTAGTAATATAGGGTCCCGTTGGTTACACTTTGGGTACGGAACCCTAAAAAGACTTCCGTAAATTTTTGCCGATTAATGTCGCTAGGTAACCACGTTTTTAGGGCTCCGTACCTCAAAATTAAAAACCAAAAAAGGGAACCCCTATGGGATCACTTTATTGTCTTTCTGTCTGTCTGTCTGTCCGTTTCTCAAGATCCTTTTTTCGGCCCCCGCGAGAGTAAGTTGAAACTAATACCTCTTACGGCCCCATTGGTGCTCTTAGGAAATCAGGCTTTCAACTCGTGTGAAAAAATGTTATTGGCCTTTATGTATAAATATTATATACAAAATGGTTGATCCTGAACTATACGTCACTACCAGGTGACCGAGAGTGACGCTGCGCTTGCGTAAAGTCGGAATTTTCCCCACTTGTGCTATAAAATATTATACGATACTCGTGCGAGAAACGTTTCATCGCTCTCGTATCGTAATGTACTATTTTAACACACGTAAACTGGAGATGATTTTTTTTTCTCGTCTATCCCATAGTGTGGGATATTGTTGGATAGGCCGTTTAAAAACAAGTAAGAGTAAGTGAAAACAATTTTTCGATTTAGGGATCCGTTGGCGAAATATTAAGCTTCAAAGTGAAAATTTTAGTTAGAGTGGAGCGTCCCCCCCCTGCCGGCCAAACGGTAGAAAAGTGAAAAAATTCACAGAAGTAGTATATATAATGAATTTAAAAGGAAAACTATCACAGCTAAGTAGGTTAACGAGTACAGGTCGCGCCAAACTTTTGGTCCCCTATAATGTATGGGACCAGAAGTTTGGCGCGGTCTGTATTAGTAGACCAACTTATATGTACCGGGAAACTAATATTGCGCGTGGCCCGACACGCACTTGGCCGGTTTTTTTGTATTGAATAAAGCATAATTATGCATTAAAAATTTCGTGTCAGAGTATAAGAGTAACCCTATGATCTTTAACCAATCGAATTCTGCAATGTTATTGACAAGTCTTTCATTTAATTAGACCGAAAAACATAATTAACATCGCTCTAAATTCCAAGAAAATTAAGTTCCACAAATGCGTGCCATACAAAAAGTGTAATTTTGCTCTCAAATGTGAATTTGGGGTTATGTAGGTTCTGCGCTAGATTTGCCCTTTCTGGAAATCGGATTGTCGCATTTTTGCGAGGTCAACGTAGGTACGTCATCGCTTCTTTTATTTGAATGTAGGCAGTAGGTGGTAGAGCTGATGCCGGGCTCGACTGTGGAGGTACCACCATCTTACTCGCAAATCCTCCCGAAGTTATTCGGGGGAGAGTAAGAGAACAGCTCTCAGGCAAAAAACCAGACGGCCCACCATTGCCTGGGACCGATGGATGGCGGTATATCCATCCCCAATTGCCGGGGCTTAAATAAAACAGACTGGTGACGGGCAGCGGCGTCACTGGTGCAAGGTTTCGGCACCACGCTCACCAACCCGCCTGCTCAGCGTTTGTGAGTATGGGCATTTCTTCCAGGAGGACCCCCAAGAGTAGCGAAATCCTGGAAAGGCCTATGTCCAGCAGTAGACAAAATAGGCTGATGGATGGATGGAGGTAAATGAAATTAATTATTACATAAATTTATTTGTGAAGAGATATTTCCATAAGTATGAGGCAAAATATTATCCTCTTTTCGCTCATGCTTTACCAAAGGTCCAACGCAATATTATAGAAACCTGCAATTAAACTATAATAATTAATTTTATTTAACTTTTATTTTTTGTTTTTATTTTGATAACTTTGTCCAGTTAGTAATCTTTATATTAATTATATAAACTATATAAAAATCGGGTCCAAGTCGCTGCTCCTCGGTAGGGTGCCCAGAATGCTGGTTACTGATACTTTGGCCGAGTTAAGCGCCAGTCCTTCGGTCAGCCGAGACCTTCAAATCATTCCTTTGAATACCAAATATAAATAATGCAAAAGTGAGTTAAATCTAAAAATGGAAAAAGGTGAAAATATTTTTGTGATAAAGCTTACTCTGAGAAGCTTTTTAATGTTTTACTTGGAGTGTTGAGCAAGGAATCAAAGTGAATTCAAAATTTCCAAGCATTACATAAATATCTGAGCATGTCCTCTTTTAAAATTTTTGTCGTCTGCAAAAATTCCTAATTATTTGGTATTAAGAGGGAACGTTTCGAGCTCGGTGCAAAATGCACTACTTATGGTTGTTTTTCTTATTATTGAATAAATAAAAACTGAATAATATAATATATAATATAATAATAATAATATAATATATAATAATATGAAATAAATTCGATTTATGGCATTTCACAACCATAGTTTAATGTCAATTAGGCTTTCCTACCAAAGTTGTGTAATTTTATACATTGCGCTGTAAATTAATGTCCAGAACAAATTTAAACACGCTTTTAAATTGGTATCAATATTCACGCGAACCATAATCCATTAAATGATGGAACTCTAATAAAAGGCCCGATATTTATTAAACAACTATCTTTGGCCCTTGGCTCCGCCCTTGTGTTATTCGGTTTAATGACATGCTTTTTTCGGGAATAAAAAGTAGCATATGGGTATAAGCTATATCCATTCTAAATTTGATCCAAATCCGTTCAGCCGTTTCAGCGTGAAAGAGTAACAAACATACACAAACTTTCGCATTTATAATATTAGTATGATGTGATAGTCGCATAATAAGATTAAACTATAAGCAGTCATAAGTTGTGAATTTTGCACCGGGATCGAAACGGTTCCCCTTAAGGATTACGTATTTTAATACCATTTTACTACCTTTATGTTCTATCTAGCGGTTCGAATCATTACCTATATAGATAACTAGCTTGTGCTAGCGGCTTCGCTCGGTTGGAATTGTCTTTCAATCAATGTATTATCGCCAGTTTTCCGCTTCGCTTTAGAAAACCGCATGCAAACCCGTTAGCACTTGTTTCGTACAAACAGAAAGTAATTGTAGAAAAAAATAGATTTCCTCATACTATCATTTGAAAATTTGCAAGAATATTCAATGTGCAGACGGGACTTTGTTACTAATTTATGTTACTCTAGATTAGTCTAGATATTGTTATTTTTATTTACCAAGCAGTGGTAGCTGACTACTTCTTAGCGCCAATTATTTTGGAAAATGCATATAGGAGTTTATTAGGTAAATTATATAAGGTCCTACAATTCAAAGTGATAAACATTCAACAGATGATAGAGTATCCCTAATAGACCACTTTCCAAAAAAAAGGAAATTTTTTGCGCAAACTTTTTTTTTCACATTTCCATAGAAATTGAGTTAGCTGATTGAACCAATTTCTACTGGGAAGTGAAAAATTAATTTGACCAAAAAAAATTTTATTCTTCTTTATTGTGATCAATTAACGATACATGATCTACCCTAAAATTATTTTCACTTATTATTATAGGACCTTATATATTATTAGAGCGCTTTATATACCAAAGAAATCCCTCTTGACCATAAAAAAAAGTTTTTTGCCAGATAAGAGAAGATTTGATTGATATGCTGCACTCAGTAATATATAAGGTCCTACAATTCAAAGTGAAAAAAAATTAGGAGATGATTGAGTATCTCTAATATACCACTTTCCAAGGAATATAAATTTTATCGCGCGAAATTTTTTTTTCACCTCTCCATAGAAATTGAACCACTTTGTACTGGGAAGTGAAAAAATTATGTGACCAAAAAATATTTTTTTCTTCTTTTTTGTGATCAGTTAACTATACATGAACTACCCTAAAATTATTTTCACTTATCATTGTAGGACGTGTAAATCCTACAATAATAAGTGAAATACGTCAATATACGTCAATACATACATAAATAAGGCTAGTAATAAAAGCTCCGAAAACTAAATTAAAACCGGCCAAGTGCGTGTCGGGCCACGCGCAATGTAGGGTTCCATAGTTGCCCGGTACATATAAGTTGGTCTACTAATACAGACCGCGCCAAACTTCTGGTCCCATACATTATAGGGGACCAAAAGTTTGGCGCGACCTGTACTCGTAAACCTGTAAAGCCTACTTGTGATAGTTTTCCTTTTAAATTAATTATATATACTACTTCTGTGAATTTTTTCACATTTTTATAAACACCCGTTTGGCCAGCAGGGGGGGGGGGGGCCGCTCCACTCTAACTAAAACTTTCATTTTAAAGCTTAATATTTCGCCAACGGATCCCTAAATCGAAAAATGGTTTTCACACATCCACAATGTTTTTAAACGGCCTATCCAACGATACCCCACACTATGGGATAGACGAGGAAAAAAAATCCCTAGTTTACGTGTATGAGACTTTTTTTCAAGATTTTATTTTACCGTTTTGTCGGCGTGATTAATATTTATATCCATACCAAGTTACAGCTTTATAGTACTAATAGTCTCTGCACTAAGCCGCGGACGGACAGACGGACATGGCGAAACTATAAGGGTTCCTTGTCGGACTACGGAACCCTAAAAATGATGATGTTTAATTTATAAATGTTACTGCTTTTTAAACCAAGTTACCGAAAACTTCTGTGCTAATAAATAAACTACCAACTACCGGAAACTACCGAATGAAATACTGAAAATTCCGAAAACTTAATACATCAAAAAGCTGACATAATACTATTTCACCAGCTGAAAATACATTTCAGCGAAATTACTGTCAGCTTTTCTTGTCGTAGATCTTCGAATAAAAATTCAAAGTTGCCTGGCCATATCATGAATTCTGTTAAAACCTAAGGTGTCGCCTCGCTCCGCTCCGCTTCGCTCGGCTCCCAATATGTATTTACATGTCAACCTAACACGCTCGTCCCCGCTACACTCGTCGTCGCACCTATTTTTTTTCGTTAACTTAGTATTTCTTTCGGAAGTTCTGTAATTTATTCGGAGGTTCATTATTTAAACCAGGTGGCCGTAAGGAGTTTTAGTTTGCTATTTTTCATTTATTTTGTCGGTAGATGTTACACAGTTAAATTAGTATATTTTTCGGTAACTAATTTTACCGCTGCTTAGATAGTAATACAGTGTGCAGCAGTTCGCTGGGATTTAATTTGTTTTTCGCAGGCTTTATTATTATCCCCTAAATAATAATGTTATAATATCTATGGCTGCACTACAAAAGATTGCTCTTATATGAGTTCTCTTCCTAATTATTCAAAATAGGTATGTGTTCATTTACGTAGATTTAGTATGATTTTTCATTATATTACTTTGTTTAAAAAGTCAAGTATAGCATAGTAGCAGTAACTTCGGTAACGAATTTACTACAATCCAGTGATGACAGTCATAGTAAACTAAAGCCCATAGTTCGTCATAAATGTGGATAAACTGTTTTAATCGAGTTTATCTTTATTTCCCACTCAAGCTAAGTACATTTGATAACAAGGTAGTTGTCAGAAGTGAACCCTAAAATAAGCTTTTTGCATCAACAAGTACAATAAAATACTAGGTATTTCCGAATAATTATTACGAACGCATCATGATAAAGGTGACATGAAAAACCTATTAAACTTTTTAAGAGCTTCGCCTTTAACCTCATTGGTTGAATAAGGTTGAACGGAGGCGTACGAGCGTAGTGATTGGTTGAATCTTGACGTAAGTATGCGTGTTTCCGCGCGTTTTCAGTCAGTTTGGAGAGAATTTTCGCGCGGCATCCAGCGGCGCGCTCAGTTTTTGCAAAGTTTGGTTTGTTTCGAGAATAAACTATGGAAAAAGTTTAAACGACTGCGCTATTTTTTTGGTGAAGCAACAGTAAGGTGAGTGTTTTAGTCTAATTCTTTTAAAATGTTACATTTCCCATAAAGATTTGTGCAACTTTGTGAAACAATTGTGAACTAAAAACACAATTTCCTTATTTCGCAAGCAGTTTTGTGATTTAAAGAAAGGATTATAAATATTTTTAAATATATACTCTATGGATATATTACAAAGTTAACCTGTTTGCTTACTAACGGAGGAATTCATCCAACCTGTTGAGTTAACATAAGAATATGTTATATTTTTATTCTGCTTATAAGCAGGTAAATTTTATACTTAACCGTTCTCCTGCACCGGTTGAAGAACACAATTTTCACAAATTCATTTTCTCGTAGTTTCCAAAATAACATACTTTAAACATGTATTTTTCAGCATTTACCTACCATGACTGTAGGAAAAACTAACATTAAACAAGTGAATTCCGAAATTGCAAATAATTAAAAATAGTTCGGATTTCCATCATCACTTGGTAAATCTTATTTTTTTCTGGAAAACCCTAGAATTATACAATTTTCGGAATTTTACAGTAACATAGATATGGTGACTTTCGTTTATATAGCCAAATTCACACTGAGGACTCGGGAAGCGGTAAGGACCAAAGTTCAATTACCCTTTCTGTGAAATACGCAAAATAAAATTTAAACTTCCTACTAAATTAGTCAAGGTAGTTCTTGAACAAGTATAGAGGCACAAAAAATATTTTTCGTAACTCGCAAAAAGGGTCATTGAACTTTGGCCTTGATCACTAACCGAGTCTCCAGTATGAATTTGGCTAAATCAACCAAAGTTAAGATAAGTTTGAACAAAAAAAATTTTTTTTTCCTTTTTCCATGCTCATGCTATACGCGAAAGGTGCGTTAAGGCGAGGTTATCTAGAAAAATCTGTCCTGCTCCAACGCTTTCATTTTACACATGTTTATCCTGCTCAGCGGAAGCGGGCCGCTCAGAAAACCAGCGTTTTTGAGGTGTTTTTATTTATTATTTTGGAATTAGAGGGATGGGTTTTCAATATGATGGCCGTTTTGAATAATATCACATTTTTTACGACGTTTATTTTAGTACAAGTTTTATTGTCCAAAACTTAATATAGCTCAAATAAAATTATATTTAGATGATAGTTTAGAGCTATCTTTGCGATTTAATTGGATGGAGGAAAGTGTAAGCTATCGTGTATCGAACAGCCGTAATATTAAGATCAAAGAGTGAAATATGACGTATATTCCTTACAAAATTTAATCGTCGCTTTTTATTGGTTTAAAATTAATTTGAAAAGAGACAAAGTTGGGATAACCCCACCTTAATGGCTATAGATAAATACTTTAAAACTTTAATACAACTGTAAGAAATACTGCTCCAAAGTGGTAAAAGTTGAAAAAAGCTTGAAAACATCAAAATGAGCTGTCATAAAATTTCAAAACATCATTTGATAATTATTATATTAATTGATTTTAATAAAAAGGACATCCAACACATCTGTACTCTCTCTATAATATAGATACTCGTATCTACTAATAATAAAGCAGGAAAAAAGTCGTGTCTGTACATTTTAAATGAAATACGTTTTTTGTATTATACTGAGACCAAAAAGACAATTTTGTTGAATTTTTGTCCGTATGTATGTATTTCGTTTCAACTCAAGAACCTCCCGATGGATTTTAAGGCGTTTTTTTGGTCTATAAGGGTGTTCATAAAATAACACCCAAGCCGAAAACGGGACAAAGATTGAATAAACACTTTTAACTCGCCAGCCAATCCGTTGAGGATTTGGATGCGTTTTTTTATTATCATTGTAGCGACTCTTCTCATTACATAGGCTATAAGAGAGGTTCATAAAATAACACCCAAGCCGAAAACGGGGCAAAGATTGAATAAAAGCGGTTGGAGCCGCGGGCAAAGGCTAGTTTAAAATACTTAATTAAGTTCCAAAAATTTTTAATATAGCAAATTTTCTTAAGAAAAATATTTAATCATTTTGCTATTGTTTTGTGCAGTAGAAGCCAGAATAATCGATTTTTATTTCAATAAATTTAATCGGATCAAGGAAAATTTTTATTTTATTTATAACACTTTTTGCACATACAATAAAATCAATACAAAATATAAAACAATCAAACATGGTGTACAAAGGCGGCACTTATTGCTAACAGCAATATCTTCCAGGCAACCTTTGCAAGCCAACAGAAATATAGTTGACAGAATAAAAAGGAAGGAGTAAATGCTAATCAGTGAGGAAAGATCAAGCTAAAAATATATATCTAAATAGACTTATCTAAGACATAAACTTACATATACAATACATGAACATACTAATACATACCTACATACATATAATAAATAAACATACAAATATTATAATACTGCATATTTGAGTTCTACTTTGATGAGTATTCTGCGGAGAAAAATTCCTTTACTTTAATTTTAAATAATTTTATATAATCTTTCAATGTCTGTATTGACAAAGGCAATCGGTTCCACAGTCTTGCAGCGTGTACCGTAAATGAGTCACTGTAAAAACCTGTTTTGTTTACGGGAATGGCTAGTCTTCCACAGTTGAACGTGCGCATTTCACGCCCACGTTCAGTAATAAAGGTGAAACGTTCACAGAGGTACCTAGGAGCGGAGTTATTGTTTATGACACTATGGAGAAGAGAAAGGATGTGAGCATTTCTGCGAAGACGAATAGGGAGCCAATTTAACTGAGAACGGAACACTGAGACATGATCGTGCTTACGAAGAGAAAAAATGAAGCGAATACATAAATTTTGAAGCCGTTAGAGTTTATTGAGAAGTTCCTCAGTGAGGTCTAAATAACAAGAGTGTGCGTAATCTAGAATTGGGAGAAGAAAAGACTGTGCTAGCATAATTTTGGTTTTGATTGGCAGAAAACTCTGCATGCGTTTCAATGCGTGAAAGGTACCGTGCATCTTTCTACTTAAAGATTCCACATGTGGAGCCCAAGATAGCGTTCTATCAAACGTTACTCCTAAGTTTTTCGCTGTATCTGTATAAGGAATTACAGAATTATCAAATACAATCCTCGGCATTTGGTCAATGTCAATCTTAGACAACATACGTGAACTACCAATAATTATAGCCTGTGACTTACTGGGGTTTACCAGTAAGCCAAAAGCCTTAGGCTATATCGATAATGTACTTAAATCTTTATTCAAAGAGCAGATTTCTTCGTTAATGCTCTCTGCAGGTGTATCAACATAGAGCTGTAGGTCATCAGCATAGAAGTGGTAGTGAGAAGATAATTGTTTGGCTAGGATGTTTATAAATATTGAGAAAAGTAATGGAGACAAGACGCCACCTTGCGTTACACCTGTTGTTAATGGACACCAGTCCGAACAACATTCATTAGCTTCGATGCACTGTTGGCGACCGCGAAGATATGATTCAAACCAAGAGATAACGGCTGAAGAAATGTTAAGTGTGCGTAATGCCCCAAGCAGAAGATCAAAGTCAACTGAGTTGAAGGCATTACTGAAATCAAGCAAAGTGAGAACTGTGAGGTGCTGCTTCTCCATATTAAAGCGGATATCATCAGTGACTTTGACAAGGGCAGTTACAGTGCTGTGACCGGGACGAAAACCTGACTGTAGCGGGTTAACCAAGTTGTTACAGGAGTACTCAACTGAGTGTGGACAATTTAAGTAAAGTAAATGTAAGTAATCGTGTATCAAACAGCCGAAACATAGAAATCAAAGAGTAAAACATGGCATTTAACGTCGCTTTTTATTGATTTAAAATTAATTTGAAAAGGGATAACGCCCACCTTAGTTTTTATATGTATCCCCCGGATATTTGCTGTGTCTAGAAAAAGGCAACTAAGTTGTAAGATCTTTATTTTTATTTACATCGTTTTGTACACTTAGTTTGCAATAAACGTTTGACTTTAATTAATAATAATAACAGTAAAAAGCACCACAAACTATAAAACTAAAATACTGTAATTTTTTCTTCTACCGCAAAAAAAAACGCAAAAATAATGAACAATTTTCTCAGGAAACTGCTATGTTTTGGATTTTTGAAACGCAAATTACTTTAAATGCGTTGTATATTATTTTTTCTTTAATTCATTTAAGAAAATATATTGTCAGAATTTTATGAAATTTTATAATAGCTCACTTACCCCTTCGTGTTTTTTTTCAACTTTAACCCCGTTGGGGAGCACTTCCTCTACAAATATTAAAATATCCCCATATCATCTTTTGATTGTATCCCCCTAGAGCATCCCCTATCCACCCTAATGTACGGATGCGGCACGGAAACTTGCTGAATTGAAATGTCAATAAAACAACGGAACTTCAGAATACATCGCATTTACCATGAATGAGGGCCGTAATTTTACTTAATTACTACGTGATAAAAAAATTCAGATGATGTATTTTACAATAAAAAATAAATTATAATGATAGCTCTACAACTTTTTTTTGTTGACCATTCAAAATCAGTTTCCGCGTCGCAACTTGTATACGGGCAACCATTGGCGTAAGGGGTCTGTAGCTGGGGAGCCGGACCCTGGCACCAACTCATGAAGTCATCAACAATTATCAGAGGTGCAATTGTGTAAGCCAATCGTATTCAAATTCGATTGTCATATGGCTATTCGGCTAAGCAAATAAGCCCGTTTGACAATTGAAATCGTACTTTTTTGGTTCTCAACAACAAAACATGACAATTATTGTATTCATTTGACAAAATTTCTAGAGTTCTCCGAGTCTACGGGAACCATCCGGCGTTTGTATGTATGAATGTTTGATCGACGATAACGAGTATCGTTGATCGGAATGTCATAAAATTTGGCAGGCGAGTAAATAACGCAAAAAAAAAAATTAATTCAAATATGAGCCAAATCGGTCGAGCGCAAACCGGGCGAGCGCGAATTCAAAAATGTACAATTTCAATTGTCAAATAGGCTAACTTACTTAGCCAAATAGCCATATGACAATTAATTTGAATACGATTGTCTTAAACAATTTCACTTTGTTCTCAATTATGTGATCGTAATAAGATAAATAGAGATAATGCTCCATACAACGATATCAAACATAAACTAATACACAAAACAACTTGTGCTGTTTACTTACAAAACCTTATTTTCTACCGCAATCTTAATAAGTAATAAGATTTGACTGAATTTGCTCTTACACCCGTTTTCGATTTGAAAAAATCTCTCTATGCGATATAAGTATTAAGGCGAGATTATCCGGAAAAATCTGTCCTTGTCCAACGCTTTCATTTTTCACATGTTTATCCTGCTCAGCGGAAGCGGGCCGCTCAGAAAACTCGCGGTTTTGTGGTGTTTTTATTTATTATTTTGGTATTAGAGCAGCGGATTTTTAATATGACGACCGTTTTATATCACACTTTACACCACATTTATTTAAGTATAAGTTTTATTATCCAAAACGATTAAATATTTAATCGGATCAAGGTAAATGTAAGTAATCGTGTATTGAACAGCCGAGATATTAAGATCAAAGAGTGAAATATGACATATATTTTTTTGCAAAATTTAATCGTCTTTGAAAAGAGACAAAGTCGGGATTGAGAAAAAAAAAATTTTGTTTGAAAACCTCATTTCAATATATTTTACTATTGCCAAAATGCATAATAAAGCGATAACGAAACTGTAGATCCCTGTGACAGACGGTCAGACAGACAGACAGTCAATGAAGGCTTAGTATCAGAGTTCCGTATAGCACTCTTTGGGTACGGAACCCTAAGAAACCCCCTATTTTATTAACATAGCCCTTTATTTAACAGCGATGTTTCTTGCCAGTATTTTTCTTTGGGAAAATTGTTTAGTGTGTTGTATATAAAACCTGGTTTTCTTTGATATTGCTATTTATACCCTGTGTGCGATTTAGGTAATTTTTGTGCTCACTAATCAAAAGCTAATGTTAATCATATAATCTGAAACATTCATCATACTCTTAGATATGAGCTTCATAATTACATCAGGCGGCTCATAATGATATAAGTAATTAACTTTGTCTGTTTTAATAAGAACTACTCGCTTGTTTTTAGGGTTCTGTACCCATACAATGCCAAATGGAACCCTATTACAAAGCCTCCGCTGTCTGTCGGTATGTCAGTCGGTTTATGTGTCACAATCACAAGGTCTACAGCATATAGGCAACCACCAGCCCGCGGGCCGCTTCCGACACGAATTTTTACTTTTTTACCGGAAAGTCACAATTTACAACAATAACACTTTTGATTAAAAAAATAGTAATCACGGCACATCATTTCAGATATTCTGTAGTTTAAACTTTAAACTTTCGCGATTTTCACACATTATTAACTTTGTAACAATAGGCAAAGTGCGGGTAGGAAAAAGAAAAATAATGTGCTACCTACCGCCGGCTCGCAAAGGACATTTTTGCTGCTACTCTCCTCAGTTAGCTTTTGACCACGACAGCCTACAGAGGCGTGGAAACGTCAAGCACATATCTATTTAGGTATGTTGTTAGTTATCGCGAGTAAGACCCCAATACAAAGTTAATAATGTGTAATCAATCAATTAATCAAAATTTTCAAGAGTAAACACAAATACCGCGCCGGGTCCTTAAATAATAAAGTCTTTAAACTTTAAAGTAAAAAAAAACCTACTTCAATGTATTACATTTTGTTTGCATTACATTAACAAACTTAAAAGCGTGTTTACAGTTGTAATGTAATGCAGCTAAAATGTAACGTATAAAATTGAATAATTTTCATGTGATCACCTAACTATTAACAAGCAGTTTGCGCGAATTGCTATAAAACGCATTTATTGCATACTTTTTATTCTAAAGTAAGGAAAACAATATTATGATGTGCATTTTGCGCCGAGATTCTCTGTTACCTCATTAAAGACATTCAGACACATCTTTTAAGAAATGATAAGGAAATTGGTTTGCCTAGTCCGAGCTATGGAGTGTTCCACAAAAATTTTAATTACCTATATACTGGACCAAAGATAGATAATGCACTTCATAAGGATATTAAAAACTGTGATAATTTAAATGTATTTTCTAGGAAACTTAAGACTTTTTTATTAGAGCGACCATTTTACAACTTAAATGAAAATTTTAATTGACATTTTATTCATTATTTTGACTTGCTTTATGCTAATTATTTATATAGGTATTAAATGTAACATAATTTCTTATTTTCTTGTTTTATAATTTATCAGTGTCATTATTTAAAATCCTCCAGCTATAATAAAGGAAACTGTTCTATGTTCGAAATAAAAAATACCTGTTTTATTACTATTGTATAAAAAATTACAAAAAATAAAAAATTATAAAAAATTAAATATAAAAAATTATAAAAAATACCTGTTTTATTATTATTTATGATTCCTAAAATAAAAAAGATATCTACCGTCAAAAGAAGCACTTATACTCCGCTGACAGACACGATGCTCTACGAAGCCGAAGTTACATAGCCTTATGTGCATTATTTACCGCCGGGAATATGTACGGTCTATTATCAGTCACATGTTGCGTCGCGTAGGTCGGCCTTTCATTCGAAATTTGAGAACCAAAAAAGGAACCAAAAAATATGAAAAATTCCGATTCATAGATTTCAATAAAGCTAGGGGATTCATTTTGAACATTTAAGTTTCTACTTTTTTAGCAGAAAGTCGCATTTCGATAACACTTCTTATAAAAATTTAAAATACTAATCACGGCACATCATTGCAAATATTCTGTACTTCATTATATATAAAGTGACTTATTTATACAGACAAATTCATGCTGAAAACTGGGTAAGTGCTCAGTAACAAGGTTCGATGAACCTTTTTGTGAAATTCGTAAATTATTCTTTTCGTGTTCCTTACAAACGCAAGCCCAGCCCCAAGTTAATTACTATGGGAAATCAAGATTTTATGTTGCGAAATTAGCAAGAAGTGTTATCGATCCGTGTTACTAATCATTTACCAAATCAGAGAAAATAATTCTAGGGTAGATCATGTATTAACTGATCACAATCCGGAAAAAGAAAAAATTTTTGCTCAAATAATTCTTTCACTTCCCAGCACAAAGTATTTCAATCAGCTGACTATATTTCTATAGAAAGGTAAAAAAAAGTACGCACAAAAATTTTTTTTTCGTTGGTATATTCTCCCTATATTGATACTCTATCATCTGTTTTTTTTTCATTTTGAATTGTAGTACCTTATATATTTTTGTATTATTTAACTTCTGAATAAGACCAGCCTCTGATTGTGGCTTTCAAGGTCACCAGCTAACCGTCTTAAACACCATGGTTTCCCGTGACGTCATGCCGGATGATATTATTTTCGAAGTACCACCCAACACACACCCAAAAACACCCATACTATAAACAAAAAGCAATGTATCAAATAGTTTAATAAATCATTCGCCTAAGGCTAACCAATCAACCGAAATATGTTTTCAGATATTATACAGTACAACCTATGTATTATGCGGTTGAATGCGTTATACATAATTTAATAATTTTAGGATAATACAGAATAGAAAATTGTTGGCGGCGTGCTATTAATACATAAAGATAAATGTTTTTTGTTATTTGGTGCTAGTTTACCAAATGGATATTCAGTAACAAGTTGTAAAATGGAACACGTTTTGATAAAAGTATTCAGAAAAACCTGTTATTTCATTTGATGATAGACAAATCCAGTTTTTTGTAGTTTTAGTTGCAGCGCTTGCCTGCGCCTTCGCTCGCGTAGTCTTCGTTTCGTTTTTTACGATTTACGGTCCTAAAACGGTTGAGGTATGTGACGCTATGAACAAAATGTGAAGTTATTATTAGCACTCAAAGTTATAGCAGCGAAAAGGAAACACTACCAAATTAAGAAGTCGTAGAAATTATTTGCACAGGAATAAGTTCCAAGAATGCGCTTATTATTATTTGAAAATCAGCGTGTTTGATTCTTGGCAAAGAAAATTCATTTTTTCATAAATATGAACAAATATATATTTAACTCTTCTTGAGCCTTCTTATTTATTTTGTAGCAATTAAGTATGAAAAAATTTACATTTATTTTATATATTCGATATATTTCCGAAATATATCGAATATATAAAATAAATGTTAATTTTTTCATAAATCTTAGTTTCCATTAAAATCAGAAATACCTGCTCCTTTAATTAAGCATGTTTTGCTATTCCCATTTTTTGCTATTTTATTATTCCCGACGGAATGACGCTCATTCCATGGCAGAAAAGTCGCTCTCTGGTGTGGGACGCGACATGCTTGGACACTGTCGCTACATCCGATATCCAGTCGACCGCGGTCACGGCTGGCGTGGCTGCTGCAGCGGCGGAGCCCAACAAGCAGCGCAAATATGCAGATTTAGGTCGTCGCATCGCGTCTGGTGGATGCTTCAGGGGGCCCAAGAGCTGGAGCTTATCTGTTTAAGGTTTCAAGAATTTTAGAATGTAAAATTGTCGTATAATGTCGTATAATTGACGTATCGAATTAGTTATTTACAATGAAACACAGACACATAATTATTAATAAGTAGCAGACAAAACATAAGGATTAAATAGCGTGGCAAGTTTCCATACACAAAATAAGCTACATTTAGGCTTCATGGTACGAAGAAACGTATAAAAATGGGCTGTTTTGCCTGGCTTATGCTTGGAACGTATTTTTTAATTCTTAAATTAATCTCTAGTATATATTTAATTTGGAAACAAGCAATATTTATATTTAAAAGAGCCCGTAGTTCACTGAGCTAAAATTGCCACCCGTCGACTCTATGCGTTTGTTTTTAATGTTCTAATGGTCTGTTACTATATTATCCGTCTGTGACAATGAAATATAAATAAATACATCATTAATAAACACAGTGGAACTAGTCCCTACAGTTTTGGATTTGGCCATCCATGCCCTTTTGAAAATCTAAACCTGTGTAAATAATAGCGAACGCCCTGCAGCGTTCCTCTATTGCAGCAGATGTCTCGTGACACAAGGAATCTTTAGTCCCTTTATGTTTCCTTTAATATACTAAAATCTATGGACTTTTTAATTTAGCCGGTTTATTTTGGCTGCTAACTTCACGCTAGTAAACGGGTGCTTAAAAATCATCTGTGACGTAGCATTATCCGTACTTAAGGGCTTGTATTGGATCTTTCAATGGTTTTTGTTTTAATATGCTGAGTCAACTACTTATCTGATCAATGTAAAACTTAGACAAGTGTTTTTTCAGACCTTTGTCTTTCCGTTGTCAAGTCGGTTACCTAATTGGACATATTTCACTCGATAGATTTTATTTTTGAAAATGATGCCTTTTTAATTTATTATTTCGTTTTATGTCTAAACGGCTTCAGTTTTATGTCTGAAATTACTGCTATAACAAGAAAACATGGTTTATTTTCCGATGTCAGGTGGTAAAACTCCTACATCAAATACTTTTTCGTAAAATCCAGAAAATCCTCCAACATTTACTGATTTTGCGTGCCGCCAGCGCGCGAAGCGAGCATTCTAATGTAGACTTTCTACCAACATACTGAAGTTCAAAATCGCTTCAATAAGATTATCGTGCACCAGGGATAAGGCCTTAAGGACGGTTGTCATGAGCGCGGCAACTCAGTTGTGAGCGTGTCGAAATGTAATGCTATTTAATTTCGCAATTACGCGCACGCTCGATGAAACTTGCGAAGGCAATACAAACGCACAAATTTCATCGCGAACACAAAATTGAAAACGTGTCAGGAGAAACAAAACTTTGGCAATACTGTAAAGATTTTCAAACATAATTTAATCTAAGTAAATTATATTTTAGATGCGAAATTAGTATACATTTTTTGATTTTATCTCAAAAATTAGTGTTTAATAAACACATTCGGCTACATTTTTGGTAATAAACCGTTTACGTTTTAGGAGTTTATTCGTAATTAAAATTTCTCGATTTTTGATTCTGATTTGGAATAGATCTTTATAATGTCAATGGACCCTGCCTAAAATTTTATAAAAACATTCCATAGAAAACTGTAAATTTTGTGTTTACATTTGTATGGAGGTTTGAGCATGATGGGTGTCCTTATCTCTGCATTATATTTTTGCGGATTAATAAAAAAGAAAAACTATTAATTGCTTAAATAAATTTCTTCCGAACAGCTTTTGACAGTCTGAGTCTCATATACTTAAGTATGGACAAACAATACAAATTCTCGTTTGTACAATAAACCTGTTTCCATTGTGTCGTCACGAAAGGCAATAAGTATGCACCAGTAGTCCTGCAAAACTAAATAAAATTAACGTACAATTACGTGTTCCCACAATAGTAGAAGCAGCTGGAACCAGGGCTGCATCCAGGGCTTGTTCCGGGAGGGGGCGGATTGCGTCTGACAGTATGAAACGCATGCGGACTAAACAAGAGCCAAAGAGAGATATCACCTATGCTATGACAGCTACGTTTAGTGATGGGGTACATTTCCAATTTCAGTTAAAAAAAAGCAAGTGTGGGTTGGTTGAGAAAATAAAATATCGATTTATTAGACACGACACACAACATATGATATAATAATACAATAAGCAAAAGTGCCCAATCCGCATACAATTAAAAAGCAGCCACAAGATGTAGAAAGTGAACAGGTAACAATTTTTTAGCTAGATATAATAAAATAAAAATAAAAAAATTGTTTGGAAAGAGACTGAGCCATATGATTAACCAGAGAACCCTTTATTTATTGCTTACAATTCAGCCAATATCACTTCCCGTCGAGTAGTCTTAAATTGTAGATCACTTGAGCTTTGAAAAAAAATTGCTGCATTCTATTGCAAAATTACAGCAACATGAAAGTCGAAAAATAATGACGGAAACGAGTATTACATCTCCTTTCGTCTCCAGGAACACTGAAGTATTACATGTTTTAGTGGCACTTAATCATTAGAAAGTGGGAAAATATTTATCCGTCATAGATGCCATCTCCCGTTGGCTCTATACTAGTATGTTCGAGATATCATGATATGGGTGGCAGTTCAATATAGTTATGTGCCCTAACGAAATAGAATCGATTTTTTTCAGTATCCAGAAAGTTAACAAGTTTTTTATTTGATTGATCTTTGATTATCCAAACTATTTTATGTTAATTTCTAATTTAATTATTTTAAACGAACCAATAACTCCCGTGCTTGAGAATTCAGAGATTTTTTTTTGTTTTTCTCGGCATTTCACCAAAAACAAACAATAATAACAAAACAAAAACTTTAACAAACGTCAAAACAAATGGCACTTAAGGCAACCGCAACAAAAACACAAACCTCATACAAGATGAACTCATACTGACGCGATCCTATAAGATGTTCACACCGATTCATCGATGTATTTTCGATTAGTATGTCAGTACCTTAGAGTATACATAATGTCAGTACCTATGAGTTGACGTTCCGATCCACGCATCAACTAGCAAAAAGACATTATTCTTTTCTGAATCTTTTTTTGTTATATTTAACGAATACACTGTGATTATTGTTTCGATTTAAAAGTAAATAATTTATTGTATTGTTGAAATAATGATAATAATATACATTGGAAAAGTACAAGTGTTTTTTCATCACAACAATAATATACATTCTTTCTAAAACCTAATATTTTCTTAGTATGGTGTGAGTAGTATAGGTGAAACGGAAAATTACGAACTGTTACCCGTATCATGCTATCTCGAACATACTATAATTTAATTGGAAACTCACTACTCACTACTCACGCCTGTCTCCCAGAGTGGTAGGCTGAGACTACAGATTTCCATCTGCTACGATCTTGACACACCTCTTTTACTTGTTCTACATCCATCAATCTAGTCATACAAGCTCTTATATTTCGGGTAGTTTTTACTTTGCCCTTCTTCAGTATTCGGCATACGTCCTTCTAAGACGGCCCGGCGAGTTTTAGCTTCCGCTTGCGCACCATAAACTTTTTCTCTACATATATGCTCAAACTCACTAAAGTTGCACAAAAACAAAAAAAAACAAAATACACACTTAAAGATCGCCACGACATATAAGGTGACTTTAATTTATGCAGCCAAATTCATACCGAAGACTACTGAGTCTTAAACGCCAAACTTACTGAAGTGCTCAGTATCAAGGTTCAATGACCCTTTTTGTGAAATTCGTAAATTATTCTTTTTGTGTTCCTTACAAACGCAAACCCAGCCCTGAGTCAAGTACTATGGGACGTCAAGATTTTACTTTGGGAACTCAGTAAAACTTGTTATTAATCAATGATCACTGATCACTTACCAAGCCTCCAGTATGAGTTTGGCTGTATAAATTAAAGTCATCCTATATATCTTCGAAGTGCTATCCAGATCCAGTGTATGGACTTTGAATTGCAAGTCGCAGTCCGCTGTACTGTATAGTCCCCTTTACCGGTGATGGGCCCTATCGTCGTATTAATTGTGATGATTTTCAGTCATTGCGACAACTTCGACTCTTAGTCTGTACGCGCTGGTGAGTGAGCCCAAAGGGCATGTAACCGATATTCCCAGGAAACCCCAAGCGCACTGAGCGCACGAGGCCACGAGAGTATACCGTCTCCATAGCTGTCGTGAATGGCTTTGACGTCGAGGTCAGTTTTATGCGGCACCTCGAAATCGCGTACAAAATCGCGACTTCTGAAGCACGTAGATCAAATACAAATGTGGTTTACGTTATATGAACCCATGGCCTCCAGATTTAGTTGTTGAGACATTTAAACTACTACCACCTAAGATTGGGGTAGGGGCGTCACTGTCTCCCCCCTCCCCTGTAAATACGCGCTTGGCTACAACAAATGTAATTTACCCCGCAAAATGGACCAATTTGCGCTAGCGGTGTTGCCCTAAACTCACAGATCGTGTGTTTTGTTTGAATTATATTTTATTGTTGCAGTAGACAGATGTACCGTTTATTTATAAAAACATTACAATAGGTTTAATAGCTACACCGCCAAACTTCAAAGTAGTTTATTGGCAGTTTACACTCTCACTCTAACGAGTTTTTCCAATCCTCGTGCCAGCAGCAACCATGATCATCGGAATGTATATACAATGGAGCCCACATCAAGCTGTACACATTGAGTATAAGCTGACCTCTCATTGTACGGGAAGCCTATACAATGAGAGGTCAGCTTATACTGAAAGTGTTAAGATTGATGTGCGCTTCCCTGTACATACCTATTTGATGTTTATTCATTAATTGGGGCAACCGTTTTGAATTAAACTCTATCTTTAGATAATATGATATTTATAAATCAATATAAATTTGACAAGGTTCAACTTTTACGAGAAATATGTAGACTATTGTACACACTTAACACAAAGGCATACAACATAGTAAAAAATAAAAGACAAGGAACAATAGTAAAGTTTAATAAACATAATGAGGCAGGTGCAAAATATGTTCGTATAAAAACAACAAAAGGGATTTGACTCAGTATTTGCGGCAAAGGTTGACATATGCAACATGTCTTCTGTGCCTCTGTTAGCTACTGTGCCTCTTTAGCCTGGTGTTAAAACGACTCGTTAGTGTTCTGACTTTTATTTACGAACTGTGCCTACTACTTTGGAAAGTGTTATTTGGTGTTTTTAAAGATAGTATTTTCATATACTGTATGAACACATAATTTGGAAAAGTTGGCTTATTTCTACTTAAAACGAAACAAGTAAATAAATAAAAAAAAAAATAAAAAAAAAAATAAAAAGATGTTTATTTGTCTTCAATTAAAACAGTATACAAAAAAAATAACTTTACAAAATAATGACAAGATTAAAATTAAATTAGAGAAAAATAGACATACTTAAAAAAGATTACATGAAGACAAAAAGGCTTAAGTTTCGGCATATAGCTGTTGAACATGCAAACAGCTGCCGATTTTCAAACTTAACCTAAAAGGGACGAAGAACACAATAAATCATTTTAATAATAAAATAATAAACCAACACAACTCTGAAATTGGAAATAAACAATATTAAAAAGATGTCATTATAATAAATAGATGTCAATTAACACTAGCAATAACAAAAAGTTAATAAATTTAAATTTAATAAAACGTAAATAACAATTATAAAACACTAATGAGTTACAGAATTAATTAATTAATTAAAGGGATCCCACTATCCTTGGACTGCTTCAAAAGCAACCACCTACGACATTGCTTGCGGAATGTTAGTAATGTTCTAGCGTCGCGAATAAGCGGTGGTATGACGTTCCAGCATTTACAGGCAGCAATCTTGAAGCAGCCCTTGGTTCTGGCTAGGAAGTGTTTTGGGAACAAAAGTACAGGTCTACGTGCACCTTTGGACCAATTTAATTTTTCATACAAGTAACTAGGGCTTTTAGTTTTAATAAGATTGTACAAAAAGCATGCAAATTTCAACGCCCTAGTACTTTTCATTGTTAATAATCCCTTAGCCAGAATATGTGGAGTAATATGATCCCTTTTAGATATATAATAACAAAAGCGCATACATGCATTCTGGACACGTTGAATGGCTTTAGCAGTTTTTTGAAAGAGACAGGGCCCATAAACAATATCGCAATGGCTGAGATGGGACAGGACCAGACTATTACAAAGCTGTAGCCTTACTTCGGCGTTGAGAAATGGTCTTATTTTATAAAGTGACTTGAGTGCTCCGAAACACTTACCTATTTTCTGTTGGACGTGCTTCTCAAAACGTAAGTTCTCATCAATCGATAATCCTAGATTTTTGACGCTTTCTTTTACAGGTATTCTCGAACCTTCTAACAAGACTGTTGGATTAAGGGCCTTTATTAACTTAACCTGATGATCAGTGCCACAAATGATAGCCGTACTTTTTTTAGGATTAAGAACCAAGCTGTGTTTTTTAGACCAAGAACTAACTGATTCCAAGTCGTTGTTAAGTTTAGACGTAATTTCATGAATATTATTACATGTTATAGGAATAGGTATATACAGCTGTGTATCATCAGCATATAAGTGGTATCGTGAATTAGTAAATATTTCTGCTATAATAGAAAGTAATGGTAATGAAAGTAATAAAGTAATGGTCCCAATATTGACCCTTGGATCACACCACGACTGACAGGAAGAGGATCTGAAACTACAGTTTCACCTTTGTTATTCAAACAGTGAACGACTTGGCTTCGATTGGAGAAATAAGACGTAAACCATTTACAAACGGAATCTGAGCAACCGATAGCTTTTAATTTTGACAGGAGAGTGGGAATACATACACAATCAAAGGCTCGACTGAAGTCTAACAGTACCAAGAGAGAGCCTTGGCCTTCATCTGCTGCAGTCAACATGTCATCAACGACATGCGACAGAGCTGAAATTGTACTATGGCCCTTACGAAATCCAGACTGAAGCTTTGGTAGCAAGTCATTTACTTCCAAGAAATTATTTATTTGCATTTGAACGCATTTCTCCACAATTTTTGAAACCGCTGGTAAAATACTGATGGGTCTTAGGTCATCATGATCCTCAACCTTTGTCTTTTTAGGAATAGGTCTAATAATTGCACACTTCCAAGACTGGGAGAATACACCCTGAGCCATGGACCTATTGATTATGCTAGTTAACGCAATGCTGGAGTAAGGTAGGGTCATCAGAATCATCTTCATAGAGATGCTATCGCACCCAGTGGAGCTAGACGCTGAACTCTTAACAATTTTCGAAACCGTTGACTCTGTTACCCCTACGAAATCAAAAGTAGAATTAGGAAAAACTGAATTATTTAATCCATTTGCGGGATTTACTGGTAAGCTAGGTGATGTAGGAACGCTACTAATAAAATGGCTATTAAGCTTCTTTGGATCAGCGAGATGATCAGGAATGGCTTGCACTGAAGCTGGTTTTATTACACGGTTAATACCCCGCCACATGACTGACGGTTTTTTGACATTTTTGTTTACAAACTGTGTGAAATAAGCGCGTTTTTCAGACCTCAGTGCAGAATTTACGGTATTTCGCATTTCCTGGTAGTACTTGAAATCAGATTCTGAACCCGATGATTTAGCTTTAGTACACGCTTGGTCACGTAAACTTCGCATTAATTTAAGCGTTTCTGTCATCCATGGAGCAGGTGGTTGCTTGAAAATACGCGTGCGCACCGGCGCAAATGTGTCAAATAGGTCTAAAATAAAGAAATTAAATAGTTTTACCATTTCCTCAAAATCGTCACATTTTTCAATAAGTTCCCAAGGTGTAAATTGGGCAGCGTTACAGATAGCATCCGCGTTATCGCTCAAAGGACGATAGCTCATAGTGCGTGGTACTGGTTTGTCAAACGTAAAAGGAAACTTCATAATTATAAGTCCATGGTCGCTTAAATCGTCATTGTGTCTAACTACTATCGAAGTCGGTATAGAGTGTAATCTTGCGAAGACTACGTCAATTAGTGTCCGACTTTGCTGCTTTATCCTAGTCGGTTGATTGACTAACTGCTGCAGATTATATGATTCTACCAGTGTACGAAAACAAGATGGCAAAATGACGTTTCTACCTATATCCAGAAAATTCACGTTGACATCACCCATTAGAAAGACATCTTCATATTGAGGCGCAAATAAAGATAACGATTCACTCAAACAATCTATTAATTTGCCTACGGCCAAAGGAGAGGTGCGATAGGCAGTACCGATGAGCATTTTACGCTTATTTAAGTATTTAATGGACCATTCCTAATAGAATACAGCAACAACAACGCTTATGCTTATAACTTGTTTATGTTTTTCTTGGAGCCGTGGAAACAAAGAATATCTATTTTCATGGATATTAGGGGTCTGTTTTAAAACGGGTAACTTTACAGCGAATATTCAGTATCTGGTTGGCGGCATTATTTAGGTAGAGCTAGCCCAAATGTGTCGTTTGTAGGTGAAGAGTGAGTCCGGAATACAGGAAAGAAGACATCTTTGGTGATGATACCCGTACGATATAAATACTATTTACAGGCCATAATGTTACCAGATGAAATACCAAAGTTGTTTCCGAGTGTACTGTGAAATGAAAATCACAGCCTATACTCGTACAACCACGTTTCACCGGCGATATTACTGCCCCGCGTAATGGTGTCTGGAAGAGGTTGCTTTTAAGTGATAATATTGTCAATTGTATCTTACTTATTTAATTGTTGCATTATTTTGTTTTTTGGAGGGCAATAAATGTAATATTGTATTACAGTATGGTAGTGAGCCCTATCGCCGTACTTCGGGCACAAAATGTAACTTTAGTCAAATTCAAATAATTTATTTTGTAAAATAGGTACATAAAATACACTTTTTACACGTTCATATTAATCTTTAAAAACAAAATAAAATAAGACAAAAATAAATAAATAAAAATATTTAGTGACTCATTTATAACTTTAAATTGTAGCGCGATATTTCGATGCGCCGTAGCTAGCTCACTGTAGCATGCTTAGTGCAAGCATACCGCCTACGAGATTGCTACAAGCCGCGTAGGTGCTTGTGGCTACGGCGTAGTACATACAGATTATTGTAATGTGACATTAATATTGGTGTTTAGGTCACATTTCGAATTTGACTGTTTATTGTTCATACGTATTATCATTTACGGTATGAGTTTATGACTTAAACTTCATATTTATCGCATATAACCTCATTTAACACGTTCGCGGTCCTAACGCAGACGCGTGTCACTAACGAGTTATTTTTTTTACTGTGACGGTTGTTTATAAATACAATCATAATAGTTATTAACGGATTCTAACTAAAATTATTTATTTAGTAAGCTCTTAATATTTCTGAGTATAATATATTTTCGGATCTAATACGAAAACACCGATATTGTGCGTATCTAAAATTATAAATCCACAAAAAATAAGCACGATTATTTACATAGGTGCAGATATATAAGGTCCTACAATAATAAGTGAAAATAATTCGAAGGTAGATCATATATCGTTCACTGATCAAATTCCAGAAGAAGAAAATATTTTTTGCTCAAAAAATTTTTTCACTTCCTAGTACAAAGTGGTTCAATCAGCTGACAAAATTTCTATGGAAAGGTAAAAAAAGTACCCGAAAAAAAAAATGTTTTTGATGGTATGTTGTTTATTAGGGATACTCTATCATCTGCTGAATTTTTTTCACTTTGAATTGTAGGACCTTAAATAAGGGGCATTTCACAAATTACGTCATATGATCATACTGATAAAAAAAAGACATGATCTTGCTAAGTTTCTTGCCTTTCTTCTTAGCAAGATTAATCGAATGGGCGGATTGAGGCATTAAATCTATTTATAGTTTATTTATCTATTAACTTATTTATTCATTGCATTATGTAGGTATATACAATATTTTAATTTTTTACTTATGTTAATATTTGGTCAGGCATTATATTTATTTATAATCTATTCAGTTTATTTATCAACTTATTTATTAATTGCATTATGTATAATAATATTCTTATTCCAATAAGTCTTTATTTTATGCATGCACTTTAGTGGCCCAACTTAAATATAGTTTTTTTTTACATATTTCCCGTAAGTATCATATTTGTTTCATTATAAAATATTGTTTTTATACAGATTAGATTTGACATGTAAAACGTATACCTTATGTATCTATTTTACAAATAAACATTTTTAATCTTTGAATCTTTGAACGTCACATTAATTTCATGATTTTTGAAGCCCTCCCCTCCCGTCGTTGTCACATGTGGTCACATTTATGTGGCCTCCCATCCCTGGTGTGGCGTCACATATTTTGTAATTTAAAATTTAGAAATTATTAAATTAAAACAGCAGTTGCAAAAATTGAATAGGTAATATTTTGAAGTTTTTATATTTATACTTGTGACGTTACGAATGGTTTGTTTGTTGAGCCAATTTGTATTAGAGTGATCACGTAAAGGGTAACAACTTATTTCCGCGTTAGAAGCCTGATTTATTTAACAACACCAAGGAGGCGTACAATTCAGTAGGAGGTATTAGTTTCAACTTGATATCTCTCACGGAGCTCGCAAAAGTGGCCGTGACAGACAGACAATAGAGTTATCCTTTGAGGGTCCCGTTTTTTCATTTTTAGGTGCGGAACCCTAAAATACTTCCCTCTGCTAAAAAGTAAAAGTAGTGCACCATCGTTTTCAAAAAATTGTTTTGTCTCAGATTTTGAATAAAATGCGTTTTAAATAAATAAGTTTGTCTGTACACACTCAAGCGTTGTGAGTTTACGGATGTGACGTCACAAAGTTGTACTTTATTGTACGGTTGATGGAGGCTTGTGAAAATGTGAGAAAATTATATGCAGATAAAGAATAAACTTCGTTGACACTGACAAATTTAAATATTTTACTTATTCAATATATAAACGTGCGATAAGTGTATTTATGTACATGCATTGCAAAATAATGTATTAATTTCATTTCTGAAAAGATATGGTTTGAATCTGAAACAGTTTTGACGAAAACAACTTTGTGATTTACAAAGCATCAATAGTTATCATCGGAACAAATTAAAAAAATGATAATAACACAACATAAAAATACTAATCGTCTACACCAAAGGGTGTCAGGGGTGTTTACGATCGTGAGCCTTATCGTCGTACTTCGGACACTAATAAAGCACACGCTTGAAGACTTGCATTCCACAGTTTACACTTGGGAACTCCTCTGACACCCCCTCGGGGATTCATGGCGTGACGATATGCTATGTTAGAATTACCGATAAAAATATTTCCCGAATCCTGAAAAGCTTAAGGCTTTTTTGTTTCAGCGATATTCGATTTTATTAAAAGAGTTATTTTTAAACCTCTGAACTTTGTATGGATGAGGGACAGAACAAAAAGTCATATCGTAATTTCAGAACGGAAGTCTTATGATAAACCTTTTGGTACGAAGGGTTTGTTTAAGAGCCATTACGTTTTGTTCAAGAGAAACGCTCAAGATTCAAATTGTTGTGGCAAAAAGTTGTGCTCTCCGGAATTTTATTGGCGGTCTAGAAAGTATCATGTACTCATCTATACCTATCTGTACTAATAATATAGTAGTAAAAAAAATGTCTGCATATCAAATTTTTTTTTATATATTTTAATTGAAATTCGTTACTAGGATTGAACTGGAGCCAAAACTATCATTTTTAGAATTTTTGTCTGTCTGTCAAAGAGGTCTACAGCTGCAACCATAATAGGTAGAAAATTGAAATTTTCACCAGGGTCACTAAGATGTTTATAAAAAAACCGCTTCCAAAAGGAAAATATATACAAAAAGGAAAAGAAATACTCGCCATCACACTAGTGTGACAAAGCTGGTATGACGACGAGTCGGGCATGACAAATTCTAAAAATGGTTGTTTTGGCTACAGTACAATACTAAATACAATATTTATTTACATTAATAGTAGTTTGTTATACTTACAAATTATGATTTATATATTACACGTACACACGTATGTATGTCTACTTTTATATAAATCATTTTCTTTTATCCCCAAAGGTCTTCTAAGAGATAATTCTACCCTTGTAAATGTTAATTTGTTTAAATATGTTTTGTAAATGTTTATTTTCTGTGTGTACAATAAAGAATAAGAATTTCTATTTATAATTACAAAAAATATATTCAATGTACAGATAGGGCTTTTTTTACTATGTACTATATTATTAGTACCAGTGGCGAGGGGTCCATATAACACGATTCCCATCGGCTTGTTTAGGAAATAGCATCCACAGTACATTTCTTTATTCCGTGCTCTTCGTTTTGTCAAACATTTCCATACTACTCAATACGACAAATACAGTTGGCTGACAGGGAGTTGCAAAGTACAAAAACATATATGTTTTCCTTGGTTGCTTTCTGAATAAAGCGAGTTTATTGCCCGGCTTCCCTTTTTAAAATGTTCAACCTTCGCCACTGATTAGTGCATAACATTTTTTGTACTTTGCAACTCCCTGTCATGCAACTGTATTTGTCGTATTGAGATTTATGTAAATCAATTATGTAAACAAAGCAAAGAGCACGGAATAAAGAAATGTGGTATGTATGCCATTTCCTAAACAAGCCGATGGGAATCGTGTTATATGAACCCTTCGACACTGTTAAGTATAATCAATAAACTATTTTGTTGTAATTAGAACTACACTTCATACACAATCGAACTAAATACCGATCTTTTCCTAATGTCATATTTGTGTCCCCCTCCCAGCCGTTATTATTTTTGTTTACTGTGTTGTATAATGACGGGGTCATAACTTAAGAACGTTAAATAATTATAATTTCATGTAAAACCCTAGACTAATGAGTTTGAAACTCTCTTTTGATTTCATTCGCAAATCTTCGTGGGAACGCACACACTTGCCACGTATCAAAGAGTTAGAAAATTGATAATGGCGCAGTAAGAGATACAACTATACAGTGCGACAAGAATGTAAATGAAGAAGAATGGTAGTTTATGAAACTGGTACATAAAAAGGTTATTAAAAACACGAGTGTTTTAATACCTAGTTATGTATAGTTTCATACACTACTTTATCTAAACTCATGCCTACTAACCTGTTTTCGTAATTTTTGTAAATTTGTCTTCAGCCATTTTTGATTATTCTTATAAAAGCTTGTTCTGAAAGTGCTCGTAATTTCCGTCGTTATTTACAGAATGTCTGGTGGAGTCAAATATCATTCATCACCATCCCTGCTGTCAGTAATTTTAGGGCAAAATAATTATTTTGACCCATAAAACCACTGTAAGTAATAAATACATTTCCTCGAAAACTATGGCGCAACAAACAGTTCATCCATTGACAGACCGAGTCCAACGCGCCGTAAGCCATAGACAATACCTGGCCGAAAATAAATTTGAACTGTAACCTCGTTACTATTTTGTATGTATTGGAGAACATTATATAAAAACCTCATTGGTATTTGATATTAAACCTCAGACATGGCTGTATGGGCTAAGTTCCCTTTGCCTTCCTAGTTATTATTACATATTACTGTAATCTCAGAAAAAGTTTTTTTATAGCATTATGTTGTTCGGAGACCTATACTATAATTTAATTTTTTAATTTTGTAGGCACGTTCATGAAAAATATTTTTCATTATGCCAGTAGTTTTGAGTTCGTAATGAGGATTTTTACGATATGAGGTTAGATAAAATACTTTATTGCACAATACCATATGAATGTAAAGGGCGAACTTAATGCTATTTAGCATTTTCAGTATTTTGTCAGTATATAAGTCTACATTATAGCATATATAATAACGTTGTATTTATTCAAACATAGCTACGTTACAACATTTTAACTTCTAACATAAAAAAGCTCACCTAAAAACTATATATACAACTTATAGTATTATATTATCTGTGATACAACATAACTTAATAATAATATAAAACTAACATAAATTATATCAAAACTAAACTATTTATAATAAATAAAAAATGCTTGCCAAATCGCCGCCGTCGCTGAGAAGGGTTCCCAAAAGGCTGGCGGCGTTGCCACGCTGGATGGCCAGACTTATTCTTTGGCCTAAATAGGCCCCAGCCCTTCGGTCATCCGAAACGTCGACCAGACGCGCGACAATTTTTTTTTATAGATTCTTCATTAGAACGATCGCGTCACCCGCTGTCAGCACGCATAAATCAATGAATCTTCAATGTTTTTCTGGATTTTACGAAAAAGTAATTGAAGCTGTGAAAAATCAAACTTCTAAGTTAACGTAAAAAAAAGATACAGCCGTTTATGCTGCAAGAAACGTATATTTCGACACTCTCAGGGGAATCAAAATTTAAGGGTATTTCCCGTTGGCCTAGAATTATGAAATTTGGCAAGTAATACCGTCTAATACTACAAGTATAGGAAAAATCCTATATTTAAATTGTAATTAAATCATGAAAAAATCATCGAGGTTAAGCAACGGTATGCGCGGTCATAATTGTACGGGTGACCAAATTTTTGTCTACATTTTTTAAAACTTTTACTTATTTGTACGGAACCCTCGGTGGGCGAGTCCGACTCGCACTTGTCCGTTTTTTACAAATGATAACATCACCTAATGTAAGCATCAACAACTTTTGCGTTTTATTTTTGAATTATTAAGACTTTTCTCCAGAACATCAAACTACGACTACATATTTTCCAATCAAAACTAACTAAGTTTTTAACCACCATTTTAATAGGCTCTATTGGTTAGTTTCGAGTAACAAACTATTTCCCTGAATTAATGATTTTCGCAAATAAATGAGGGAACATGTTTATAAATAAATTTACAGCAGGCGATCAACCGATGATAATGCAAGTCTGGCCATTGTGAAAATGATAATTATATGTCATACATCATTCTGGTAAACCCTCTGCCATGATAATATCACTTGAAATTGTTTTATCACAGCATCGCATGGATTATATATGATTTACTCGACTCCGCCTACACTGAAGGAGAAGTGCATCACAAAATTCAATTTACATTACTTAATGTGATAAAGTAGATGAAGATATATAAGGTGACTTTAATTTACTCAGTAAGTGCTCAGTAACAAGGTTCGATGACCTTTTTTGTGAAATTCGTAAATTATTCTTTTCGTGTTCCTTACAAACGCAAGCCCAGCCCCTAGTCAATTACTATGGGACGTCAAGATTTTATTTTGCGAAATTAGCAAAAAGTGTTATCAATCCTTGTTACTGATCACTTAGCAAGCCTCCAGTATAAGTTTGGCTGCATAAATTAAAGTCACCTTATATATTTCGATGGAATCAAGTTAGATCTGGTAAATGACACAAAATTTCTTGGAGTTACTGTTGACAGTGGGGTTCACATATAAAAACTCTATGTAGTAGACTTAGTTCAGCTGCATTTGCTGTGAGAAGAATTAGACAGTTAACAAATGTAGCCACTGCACGACTTAAGTATTACTTTCATAGCATTATGGCGTATTGTATTCTTCTTTGCGGCAGAGGTGTTGACATAGAAGCTGTTTTTATTCTTCAAAAAAGAACAATTAGGGCTATTTATAACTTAAAATGTCGGGAGTCGCTGAGAGAAAAATTCAAGGAAATAGGAATCCTAACTGTAACTAGCCAATTTATATATGAAAATATTATGTATGCTAGAAAAAACACCACTATGCTGCCACGGGTCGGTGCAAGCGACACCACAGGTACTAGAAATAAAGATAAACTTGCTGCTCCAGAATTGAGACACAAGACAAGTACTTCCTTTGTTGGTCACAGTATTCGTTTATATAATAAAATACCAAAGGAAATACGTGGTCCTTCAGACAATAAATTCAAAAAGTATGTTAATAAATGTCTTTAGATGAAAGCTTACTATAGAATTAGTGAATATTTGGAATATAAAAATGCATGGTGTTAGTTCATCTCAAACTTCATATATTGTAAGTACTTAAAATTATAATAGATGGATTTAAAGGCTAAGGGTTGTTGCAATACAAAAGTGTATACATATATCGTTTACAAAATTATATTTTATAGATAGATAGATATATAAAATTTATTCAGACTATAAGAGATGATAGGAGTGATAGATACATATAATAATCTATTAATAATCTAATTAATCTATTAATTTAGTTTTGTTTTTAACATTATTAAACTCAACTTTTGGTCTGTTTATCCGACCTTCTCTTGTCATCTTCTATCTTAAAAAAAAAACGTGACGATTGAAAAAATAAACATAATCTTGCTAAGTTTATTGCCCTTCTTCTTAGCAAGACGAATCCAATGGGCGGATTTAGGCATGTATTTATATATGTAACGTATTAGTATTTGGTATATGGGTAGCTATTATTATTATCATATCGTATATACACAATTGTAAACATTAAATATACCTCTATTTTAGTACATGTACGTGTATTTACTTATTAAATATAAGCAAACCCGAATTCTATTTTAATATATTGTAGTTCCTCTTTTAAATTTAATTATTTTTACTATTTTATAAATTCTAATGTGCGATAAGTGTACTGATGTACCTATATTGCAGAAATGAAGTATTCATTTCATTTCAAATCCTTTTTATTGGGTCAATTTGTAATATTCGTCTGCAAAACTTATGCATCCAATTTATATTCGGACTGCGCAAGTATGACCACGTCTTCTAATTTCGTGTGGCTCCCTATTCGTCTTTGGAGGAATTCACATATTCTTTCCCTCTTGTTTTTCACAATCCCGTGTCTACCCAATTATTTAAAAGAAAGAGTTGTCCTTCGCGCTGACCGTCGCAACAGAACGCTTCGCTCCTGTCACCATCACGATGCGCACTCTACTGATCGATTCTGTAAATCCCTCATGGTCAATGCTGTTCAGCTCTGGAATTAACTTCCACAAACTCTCAAAGATCTTCCTTCTGTGTCCTCTTTTAAATATAACTTGAAAAAAACTAACCTCCACTGCGGAGTAATACTTTATATTCTCTGCCTCTACTATCCAAAGACGCATCCAAATCTGTTGAGTGGTTCTTAAGTTAAAACTGATCATAAACAATATTAAATATACAGACATAACTTTTTTACAACTCCAAACTCGTGCACCCGCGTTTCACCGACGATTGTTACGTCCCAGCGTGATGGGTGATGAGTCCCATCGACGCAGACCAAACACAAATGTGCCGTTACAGGATTTGAACTGTGACCTCAGGATTAGATGTTACTCTAATCTTTAAAAACGCCTTTTGTCCTTTATTCTCATATTTCATACTAGCATTTGCTCCCGGCTCCGCCCGCGTTTATTTAATATCTGCTTCGTTTTCGGCTTGGGCGTTATTTCATTAACCCCCCTTATAGCCTATATGTTGACCAGGGTCACTACTTCTACGATGATGAAAAACCGCATCCAAATCCGTTAAGTGGTTCTTGAGTTTAAACGGAACGGTTTTAGCCTCAGTTTAAAATTTCGCGAAAATATTCAATGTACAGACACGAACTTTTTACTACTTTATTGTTACTATAGATTATCTGTTTCTTCCCAAGGAACAAAATACACGCATCATTGGGGGCCATTTTACAATAATGTCACGGTAATTTCTTTTAATACGTGAACTTTACGTTAAATGAACATAAAAAACTTGTAACGGCGTCGAGCTAATAAAGATGGTTACTTACTGTTCCCACAAGCGTCTGTTCAAGGTTTGGGACCATCCAAGAGCGTTTTTTATGACCCGGGCTTTTATGGATTCACGTTCCTTTTTATGCCTCACCTTTTTGTCTGACAATTAAAACATATTTTGAATTGTTACTTGTAAAGGTCGTGCAATATTATTTAAACGGTATTGAGTACAATGGAAGAAAATGATTGCCTCTTAATTTCAAATGTAAGTATGCCGTTCTACTACTATATCACGAGCAAAAACTGTGTCATTTTTATTTCAAGATTTAAGTTTACAATTTCTTTTTGTATTTTTTTATTTATTAAACCGGGTTTATCAGTGATTGTGGAGGTCGGTACTTATATTTAATTAAATCAATCAATCAAATTATTTATTTGTAAAACATAGGCTTACATGCGTAGATCACAAATATATATTCTAGTGCTCTATGTTTATTATAGTAGCAATAGGCAAGCATCTCTCAACCATAGCTGGGTGGTGATCGCGGTTAGTCCGCATACACAACACGCTTCCGCCTGTCCGTGTGTGAGTGAGGGCCGCCCGCGATCTACACACATACATCCATCAGCCTGTTTCGTCCACTGCTGGACATAGGCCTTCCCAGGATTTCGCCACTCTTGGCGGTCCTCCTGGAAGAAATGCCCATACTCACACACGCTGGGCAGGCGGGTTGGTGAGCGGGGTTCCGAAACCCTTGCACCAGTGACGCCGCTGCCCGTCACCAGTCCGTTTTATATAAGGCCCGGCAATTGGGGATGGATATACCGTTGGTCCCAGGCAACGGTGGGCCGCCTGGTTTTGCCTGAGAGCTGTCCTCTTACTCTCCCCCCAATAACTTCGATTTGGAGAATTTTGTACACATATCTACATACAAAAAAGAAACAAAAATTGAGTGCTTACCTAATGAGACTTGACGCTAATTTTGTTTACATGAGATTACAATTTACAATAAAAAGTTAGCATCTAGCATTAACAATAGGTATCAGTGGTAACTCTATTAGCAATAACAAAGAAAAAAAACGATTGTATCTTACAGTCAATGACATTCTATCGTTATTAGGTATATATAAAGGTATCCATGCCAAATTACAGCTTTGTTGTTCAGAGTTAAGCCGTGGCAGACGCTGAGAAAAATGTCTTTTTGGCTTCATTATAAAATAGCATTACATAAGTTTAAAATACGGTGAATTGTTTTTAAATTAGGTGATAATAGGAAAATATTATGCTGTAATTAAAACGTTTGAAGAAATAATCGAGGTTTTAAGGTAAGTAACGCAATATTATGATGCCAGATCACCGTAAAATTGGTCACAGAAAATAAGATTATCATTTTCGTATTACATAATGCCTTCCCCATAAAAGAGGTCCGTCATACTACGGTATGCTTACTGTCACCATAAAAGCTGTTACGGAGCGCATAATTCTATCTGCTTCCTACAAAGTAATAGTGACAGTGCGTCATATTATAACGCTAGCAGCAGCAACAGTAGTTTCATCGTATTTTGTTGTGATGTCTGTATGCTCACTACTTTACGTGAATCATCATCATTTCAGCTGAATTCACTTTATTTTATGATGAACAGTTTTCTCGGATAGACGGATGTGGTGAAACTATAAGACTTCCTTAATGACTACGGAACCTTAAACATTGAACACAATTCGTATGACACATTGAAAGCAAAAATAGATATAATATAATAGATAGACTGTTAATCTAACGACTGATAAACCCATACGTTAAGCTGGAAAGTCTCATTTTAATGATTTTTTCTAGTCCCTATCATCAAACTGTAGACTGTAATCGTCAGCGAATTCGATACACTTCCGATTTCATTCAGTTGATTGTTTCTTGGTAGAGACTAAAAAACCGGCCAAGTGCGAGTCGGACTGGCGCACGAAGGGTTATTCCGTACCATTATCTATAAAAACGGCAAAAAATCACGTTTGCTGTATGGGAGCCCCGTTTAATATTTATTTTATTCTGTTTTTTTGTATTTGTTGTTATAGAGGCAACAGAAATACCTTGTCTATGAAAATTTCAACTGTCTAACTATCACGGTTCATGAGATGCAGCCTGGTGACAGACAGACGGACAGCAAAGTCTTAGTAATAGGGTCTCGTTGGTTACCCTATGGGTACAAAACACTAAAAACAATGTTTATCACTTAAAAGCGATAGTTATCTTTATCATAACTGCAGGCCCTAGGATACGTAGTAACTATTATAATAATCTGTGCCTTGAGACCTTATTGTCTAACTTCTTTCAAATGTATCGTGATTTTTTTTTCACTTGATTGTTATTGGACACCTTGCGTATTCGTCTAGGAAGACGCCACTGGCCACAGTTGATCCATGGGTTGTTGTCAACTGATTTAAACCAGGTGACATACTCGGAGTAGGTTTTAGAGGAGGGGGGGAGTGCATGTCCCGCGTTGCAGTCTGCGCTCGACCAGCGGCCCACCATTGCCTGGGACCGATGGATGGCGGTATAACCATCCCCAATTCCCGGGCCTTATATAAAACAGACTGCTAACGGGCAGCGGCGTTAGGTTCAAGGGTTTCGGCACCGCGCTCACCAACCCGCCTGCCCAGCGTGTGTGAGTATGGGTATTTCTTCCAGGAGGACCGCCAAGAGTGGCGAAATCCTGGAAAGGTTTATGTCCAGCATTGGACGAAACAGGCCACGGATGGATGGATACATTTTTTACCCTTCCATAAAAAAACGAAGAAACTTGCGAAAAATAAAAATAAAGCAATCGAAATATCGTATCTCAGAATCATATTATGACGAATTGCAGTATATAAAAACATAATTTTGTAGATCCTTTATTCTTAAATATAAAAAGTATTACTTCACTAACATCTTTAAAGTAAAAAAGGGTTAAAAAATAGTTCAAGTATCCTGGCGGAGCTGATTTCTTTATGTGGAATTCAGACTACGCGGGAGATGCACTCTCCCCCCCCCCCACCTTCTCTAAAACCTACTCCGAGTATGTCACCTCATGTCACCCGGTCTAAATCAGCTGAGAACAACCCAAGGATCAACTGTGCCGAGTGGCGTCTTCCTAGACGAAGCTGCAAGGTCATGTTCAAAAAAACCCCAGTTATGATTGGCAAAAAAATATGTGCTATGTCATTTCTAACCAATGAAGATGCATTTGAAAGTGATAGCGTTAGATGTTGAAATTAGACAATGAGGGGACTAATCACCACAATAGTTGACCTTCGGAACATTCCTGACCCTCGTGTCCTGAAGATATCTAAACAATGTGCAAAGTTTGATCACATTCACACCGACTGTCCGTTTCGACAGCTGTTAACCGCTGTTATCCGTGGAACTTTAACGGGAAATTCATACTACCCCCAAAACTTTTAGCTACATTAGCTTATGGAAAATCGCCTCTATTTTAAGGAAATAAGGGTTAGGCTGTGTGTCTAAGGGCTTGGTGTGCAGTATGACGTAACCAAGTATATGAAACATGGGTTGACCATGATATTATAATATGGTATGTACAAAGTTCATGTGAAATAAGGTAATCCAAATAACTGTAATTACAGTATTTGAGAGTTTTACAATCACAAGAATTACATAATTTGGCCAAGTACGAGTCGGACTCACGCACATAGGGTTTCGTACCACCCCATAATACGAGTGCGGAACCTTAAAAACATTTATGTTGAATAACAACAGTATGAATTTAATGTCAAAGCATCATCAAAGCTACAAAAAACAAGGCACTAAAATAGTAGCGCCTGACAAAAAAACTTCACCGTGTGCATACGGAACCCTACCTAATTATAAAACTTGCATGTTTTACCGTATTTAAATAAGAGCCAAAACCAATAACGTTTCAATAATGCAACTTTCGAGGTTTCTTGTATGGGCCCCCGTTAAATTTATTTTTATTTTTGTTTATTTGTCGTTGCTTAGTCTATTGTAATTGTAACACGTATTTTGTGAAAATTTCAGCTTTGTACTTATTACAGTCTGTAGACCCCTGTGACAGATGGACGGACAGACATACAGATAGACATGGGAGGCTTAGTAATAAGGTCTCTCAAGTTATACATAATATATTTTATGTGCATCCAAAGTAAAAGTATCATTCCAGCTCCACATTGTTCTATATAGTCCACTTAATGTTTGGTAAAAAGTTACACCATTTTTAGCGGAGGGTTTTGGGGAGGAGGATTTTTGCGAACAAAAATGGCCTACAGAATAATCTTGCTAAAGTGAATAAGTTACGGAGGGTGCAATGTACAAAAAAAATAGTTTCCTTGTGATAATGTCATATTTTTCAAAAAATCTAAAAATACAGCCTGTTGATCTTAAAATATTGCTACTTAAGTAGCAATTGTTCGGTTTTTTTAGATTTTTGGAAAAATATGACATTATCACAAGGAAACTATTTTTTTTGTACAGGATTGTGTTTTGTAAAAACAAATTGCGATTTCGTAGCCGGTGGTATGTTAGTAATAAGCCCTTGAAGGAACGACAACCTCACCACCCTCTCAAGGGGTGCTACTTTTGAAGGAAAAGAGGCTTCTACAGGCCTATGCCATATAAACCTGTGGTACAGAGAAACACACTTTGAACTAATAAAACTAATGAAAATGTGAAATGTTAAATGCTACCTTATTTTAATGTAAATCATCATCAATAGTCATCAGTATTCAGTCCTCTTTAAACATAGCGCCCTCTTCTTCTAAATATTCTTCTATGATGTTCGTGTCCCTGTTATCACATCCTAGGCCTGAGCAATTACCGCATATGCTTGTTACGGACGCATTCGTCTTTGCCAGTGCACACTATGAGGGATATTAATTCCTGGGGAGCTGCAGGACGTGCTGTTGTAATTGATCTCTTTATGTGGAATAAAAGTACAAGAATTTGTGTATAATTTATTCAAGATGATATTCCACCAAGAACCATCAATCGAATCCATCCAATATTTGATCTCAGGTGCTTGCAATCTTCTTCCACCGCCACTCAAGCGAATTCTTCTCCTCATTCAGCCACTGCTGCACCTGGTGGTACCATTTTGAAAAAAAAAACAATTATATGAATATCTTGTGTGGCTGAGTGCTCGCCTGCTAACCCAGAGGTTGTGGGTTCAATCCCCGCGGTGCTACATTAATTAGCTGTTCGGTCTGCGTGCTTCGGAAGCCACGTTAAGCTGTTTGTACATTTGTGTCCGAAGTACGGCGATAGAGCTCACTACCCATCACGTTTGGGACGCAATAATCGATGGTGAAAAGTGAGTGGAGCGAACATATAATTTTGTGTTGTCGCCGAATGCACCTTCACAACGATATACGAGTAACTATCATTTTTGTAACTTTTAAACTTTAAGAATATGAAGCTTTCAAAAGTACATATTAGGCTATGGCGCCGCCGCGGGTGCACCGGGGAGGGGTACCCCGTCACCTCGCCCACATCTTATCAGATCAAAATCAAACACTCGCTGGTAGGGCACCGGTAGCGCGCCAGTGGCACGCCCGATGCGCACCGCGCCGCTTCTGTGTAGCTTGCACCTTATGTCGTGGCTAGCTCGCCAGGACAACGAGATGACGTACTACGAATTCGCTTTCGGCGCAAAAGTACGCCACCGTTTTATTACAAAATTTGGTAACCTTTTTCACAGTTGTTTTTCGTTATAGACCAAAGTATAAGACCTCTATCATCTGGTACTGATATTTTAAAAGGCACCATTTTGCCAATTTTGAATATTCATTGAGTTGTTTTCGGGCCTTAAATTGTAACTTTACCAAAATTTTATATTTCAGTGACTTCGTAAATGCCCGTATTAAACTATAGAGGTCCTAAACTTTACTCTTTAATGAAAAACAACAGAGAAACGGGTTATCAATTTTTGTACTAAAACGGTGGCATGCCTATGCGCCTTAAATGTACGTACTTTGAAAAACCAAGCAGCAGAAAATAAACACAAGAGAACTATGTTATGGTGCTATTTTACAAGACACATATCTACATATATTTGAAATATTCTGACTGAATTTAAAATCAAACCGCCTTCGGTTCGAACGTCTTCTTATCACCCGGAAGTTGTAGGTTCGAATCCAGAAGTGGCCCATCTATGTTCGATCTGCGTGCTGCAGATGGCAGTTAAGGCGCAATGTGTCCATCGCACAAAGAAAGAGATAAACATATCTGAAAAAGTGCGCGTCCTAGTAGTGCGGTGAATTAAGAAAAAGTTGGATCATATTGTTTTTAGTGAAGAAAATTTTATATAAATTTATACGAGAGAGTTTTAAAATAAAACGCAATTCTTTGTTTTAGATAATGGGTTTATATATTTACAAATGTAATTATTGTTATTTTTACTTTATTAGTTTGGGTGAACTACTGTTTTGAACAAAAAAAAAACAGCCTCTACTTTGCAATTTTTTTCGATGCAGCAAATTTTTGTTTATCGCGTTTTGGGCTACGCTATCGCCTTGGATAAGGGCTCGTTTGTTTTTTTTAGAAACCCATCTATTGTAGTAAGGAAGTTCTACTGATCTCATTTTTTACTACCTATGTCGCCTTAAGCTGTTGTTTGGTACTTCTGCCTGAAGATCGGCGATAGGGCTCACCTGACCATCTATTAGCATTTGGGACGTAACAATCGTCGGTGAAACGTGGATTTACGAGTGTGGACTGCGACTTGCATTTCACAGTCGATACTCCGAAACACCTCTGACACCACTTCAAAACTGCCTGTCTTCTTCGCAAGTGGATTAAGTTTTACTTAATTGAAGCTTTAAACTTGTAATAAAATTATAAAATTGATTTAAGTTTGCTTAAACTAATTATCAACTTGTTAGGGATTTAATAACTTGTTGGTATTTTGGTCGGTTTAATATTCTTCCTGCGGTTTTAATCATTTTAACGTGCAGAGGACAATATGTACCGCACATATCAATGATCAAAGACATAATATTGCTAAGTTTCTTGCACTTCTTCTTAACAAGACTAATCGAATGGGCGGAGTTAGGCATAGTTTATTTATCTATCAGCCTATTTATTTATTGCATTATGTATTGTGTATAATAGGTGAAATTAAATCAATCGACCAAATTCATACTGGAGACTCGGTTAGTGATCAAGAACTAGGTTCAGTAATCCTTTTGGCCAATTTCGAAAAATATTTTTTTTGCTCCCTCACTGGTTGGACAAGTTTAAGTACAGTGGAGCCCGCATCAAGCTATACACATTGAGTATAAGCTGACCTCTTATTGTACGGGAACCCTCTACAATGAGAGGTCAGCTTATACTGAAAGTGTTTAGCTTGATGTGGGCTCCACTGCATAATTCCTAAGTGCAGGCACTACGGGGCAAAAAAAAACATTTTTTTAGAATTTCACCTGGAGGGTCATTAAACCTTGTTCCTGATGACTAACCGAGTCTCCAGTTGATTTAATTTCACCTTAACTTTAATTTTTAATTACATGGAATTGTGACAATTATTATATATTTTTTTTATATTCTAAAGATATATTGTTAAAATTTACTTTGACTTGCAGAAAATATACTTTATGTATCTATTTTGCAAAAATAAATATTTTGATTTTGATTTTGAAAGGGATGGAGCTCTACAAGTAAAGGAGAAACGAAACAGCACATCTCGCTTTCTTAGACAACTCCATTCCTTTCCTTGAATTGTCACAATTCCATGTAATTAAAAATTAAAGTTTACTTATATTTTTTAGATATCTTGTTTTAAGTAAGCCTAAATAAGTAAGGAAGAATGTTAAAATTTACCTTATTTTTAAGTTTTTATATGTATCTACCAGATATTTGCTGTGCCTAGAAAAAGGCAACTAAGTTGTAAGATCCTATTTTTATTTCCATCTTTTTGTACACTTGCAAAAAACCTTTGACTTTGACTATTTAAATATTTTTGTAGTATTTTCCTGTATTATAATCAATTTTATCTTATTCTGTTGTTTTTTATGATTATTATCGGCGTACAAAAGTGTTTAACGAGTATGTACCTACGAGTATTTTACTGAATAAAGCATTTGAATTTGAATTTTGAAATGTGTCACATGAGCGACTGTTCAAGCAAATCAATAATGGGAACACAAATGAAATTTGGGTCATTTTACTTGTCATATTTTCGTACAAATGATGAATAATGATTATCAATTCCGAAAACTCATTGGTGCATGCTATACCGGCAGGATTCGAACCTGGACACGCAGTATTACGTCTTCATAGAAACGGCCGAAACGACGCGCTCCCAAATCTTGGTGAAAGAAATCACAGTATAAGTTATCGATTATATTGTTCAAGGTATGGATGATTAAATTCATCTGGAACCAGAAATAATCCAAGAAAGACAGTCAGTGGACAGCCCTAGTGCGTGTTTACGTACCGAACAGCCGTAGGTAAATATTTCAATAACACCGCGGAAACAAAATACTGGTTAGTTTAATTATACTGTGACCTGGGTCTAAAGATTGAGAGTCCGACGTATCGACTGAGCTACCGCTACTTTTATTTGTCCGATTGTAGAAAAGACATTCTTTTATTTGTCCGATTGCAGTAAAGACATTCTTATATTTGTTCGATTGTAGAAAAGGCATTCTTTTATTTGTCCGATTGCAGTAAAGACATTCTTATATTTGTTCGATTGTAGAAAAGGCATTCTTTTATTTGTCCGATTGCAGTAAAGACATTCTTATATTTGTTCGATTGTAGAAAAGGCATTCTTTTATTTGTTCGATTGTAGAAAAGGCATTCTTTTATTTGTCCGATTGTAGAAAAGACATTATTTTATTTGTCCGATTGCAGTAAAGACATTCTTGTATTTGTTCGATTGTAGAAAAGACATTCTTTTATTTGTCCGATTGTAGTAAAAACACTCTTTTTTATCAGTAATCATAATTTATTTGTCACGTTACTATAATATTATTTTATTATATTATTCCACTGATGCTGAAAAACAAAATAATTGTGGAAATATATTTAAACGCCATTTTAATATGTGAAGTGTTTTTGCATTCATAATATATAAATATAAAATACATACCAATTGAAAACAACGCTTTATTACCTACAGCTGTGACATGCAGGGGAACAATCTGTTTAACCATGCTTAAAACAGAAAATTTTAACTTAAAACGCATAGTAAAGCAGTGCAGTGGAAAAATAACGTAAAATAACTTAGAAAATTACGTCATTACACCCGAGCCCCAAGACGCTGTCGGGGAAATAACGTCGACGAAATTAAAAATTAGCAAAAAATTAAGGAGCCTGTCGCGTTTTGTAAGCGTTATGTTGTAAAAGAGAAACCCTTGTAGGTTTAAGAGGACGAACGCGTTCCATACAAACAGAGTTCGATCATATTTTGGACAATAACTGATTAAACTCAATGACATTTTGTAGCCACTTCAACATTAAAACAATTTATAAAATCAGTTAGTTCTAGGGATTACCCACTTAAAGTAGATTGCCACGGGATCGTACCAAATGGCGTCACAGCCAAATAAAAGTCATAAAATTACTTAGATATTTTAAAATCCGATCAACATCTTTTTGATCAAAGGAGTTTACTTAAATCCGGAATTCTAACATCATAATACAAAATATTTCAGTATTTTCGTTGCCGCTTTATTATGATTAGGATACCAACCAATAATCACCTCTATCAAAAGGTAATAAAGTATTTTCAATTTCCCTTGTCAGTGTACAGTAAATTTGAATTGCGCATACTAATTTAAATAAGACTTGGTGATTTGGTAAGTACATTTTAGTCTCCCTATTTAACGACTTTGGGTTTGGTACGAGGCGTCATATATGACGTGGCATTCTACTTTAATAATAGCTTTGTCTTTAGAGAACTGCTTGTCCCCAGGGAATAAACTATAGCATTTAGCACCCAAGGGTAATGTAGCTTCCTATTAGTGAAAAAAAAACAGAATCGGATCAGTAGTTTTAGAGATTACCCCCTAATTCAAATTCACAAACACGCCCTCTTTATGGTAGGTGACCCAGTTTTGGCCACTGTCCCGGTTTGGCCGTTTTTTTTCGTGTTTAGGAAGACATTTTTATAAATAAATATGTGTTCGTAACAGCCATTCTTTTGTTTTATTAGGGATCAGTTACCAAAAAGGGTACAGAGCGATGGCCACAACTATGTGAAAGGGTGGCCAAAACTGGTGATTTCACTAAGTAAATCGTTAAATTTAAATTAAATTAATTTATTGTATAATTTTACGGGTACACACTATAAAATCCATAAAAGAAATTAATAGACTACGTTACAAACGAATAAAAAAGACATTTTGTAAATTTTTCGATCATAGTGATTTATTTCTTGAAAAGAAAATCTGAAAGTGGCTAAAGCCTATATTAGTGTAGATAGTGTAGACCTCAGAAGAACTAATATCTACATCTACGCTGTCTACACTTTTTAAACTAGAAACTAATATCTGGGATTGTAATAAGTCGGTTTCTCATACATTTTTTTATTAATCTATCCCCCGCGCATCAATACTACATAAGTTCACTGAGGGAAGAAAGGGGCCAATTTTCAACAAGTGTGTAGTTTGTAGCACTTTCTCCCGGGTGTAACTATAGTGCTTTGTACTACACTCACGAGGAAAATTGTTTAAATTCCGGCAGCGTCATTAAATCTTCACAATAATGTTTTTTACGGGCTCTATCTGTAATTTTCTGTATATTATGTTCCATATAGAGTAAATATTTAAACAACAAATACTGAAAATGCAGAATTTTAATATAGAATACTCGACTAACTTAATTTTACATTTTTGTTTTAAACCTTTTCCAGGATAAGTTTGTAATTAAATCATTTAAGTATATTATTTGCATGGTACGGAACCGCGCGGGGGCGCGAACTCTACTCGCACTTGACCGGTTTTATATTAAATAATAATCTACAGAAACAGCAAGTGGCCAGTATCATTTTGCGAACTTGCACATAAACAAAATTGTTCTCATCTCTATACTAACTCACTGTAAATTTTGCATGAGCAAAAAATTTTTTGTTATGAGAGTAAAATGTTAAAAATAAAACCGGCCATATCATATATCGGCTATTATCTATAAAAACGGCAAAAAATCATGTCTGTTGTATGGGAGTGCGCAAGTGCGACTCGGACTTGGCCGGTTTTAGTATTTGTTGTTATAGCGGCAACAGAAATACATCATCTGTGAAAATTTCAACTATCTAATTATCATGGTTCATGAGATACAGCCTGTTGACAGACATACAGACAGATAGACAGACAGACGGACAGCGGAACCTTAGTAATAGGGTCCCGTTAAAGGGTAAGCTTTGGGTACGGGACCCTAATGAAAAGGTAATAGTAATTTAACTCTCATTTTGTTGTGTACCAAAAATAATGTTGATTTCGACTACCTAGTATGTGATGTCACATCACTAGAAAATTGCCATGTCGATCTGTCGCCCACAGTCTTAGACCATATAACACGGACTAGGCAAGCGCACTTATCCCCCTCTGCCGAAGTACATGAACAATTTGTTCATGTAAGTTTGCTTGTGTGCGTGCTTTGTGTTTGTGTTGCAGCTTTTGATTTAGTTTGACATATATATTTTTCGCAGGAGTGTGCGTGAATGAGTAAATGTGTGCTGTGCGTGTTTACCTCCCCTCCCGTGGAAAACGACAGAATAATTTCAGTACTAAGAGTCGCGCTTTGCCAGGTTCCGTGTTAAATGGTCTAAGCCCACAGTACATGATTTCATTAAATTTTTCTTTTTTCAAATTGGTTTTTAATTTTTTTCATGTTATTTTTATCTTCAAATTTGACCTTCTCATTGCATTTCCAGCAAAAAGTAACTTACACGCCACTGCTTTTAAGAGCTTATTAAATCATATTACTGATATTATTAGTAAGGCCATTTTTATTAACATAATTTGAACCCAGGATATATTTACAAAATTCTATTTGCAAAGCGGACGGAAAGCCATAATATATTTACGAATATCTCGATTTTAGCTTCACGATTATTATTACTTGACGGAAAATATAATATATATACAATAAAACCATAAATGTAATGGGAAACCAAACCTCCATAAGTATCCAATTTATAATACAATTGAGAAACAATTATTTCCGGGAACGTTAAAATAATTCCCGGTTATTTATAATTTTATTTAGTATTCTTGAAATAGCCAAGTAGCTACTAAAATTAAGGCATTTCCCTACCTTGAAAATTATTCACTATACATTAAAAATACCAAAATATAATTAGTATTTTAAAAACAAAGGCAAATAATAAATAGGAAAAATAAAATAAATTTACTGGGCCCGGCTTCAGTTGAGAAGTCCATCCATCCATCCATCCATCAGCCCGTGTTCGTCCACTGCTGGACATAGGCCTTTCCCAAATTTCGCCACTCATGTCGGTTCTCCGTCCTCCTCATCCAGCCGCCCCCCGCAACGTCCGTTGAGAAGTAGGAAAATATAAATATCTTGAGCAAATTTCTCTTTTTTTTCGTATTTACCTCTGTTTATAAAATACTAATTAAAAGCTTTTAAAGGAGCGTACATTATTTATTAATAAAAAATGTGTATAATTATCAACAAATTGATTAGCGGTGGTAGCTCAGGGGTAGAACGCTGGCCTCTCAATCTATGAGATTTTTCGAAATTTATGTGCATTCTATTCTTAATTAATTCAGACATATTTTAGGGCGAGGGGTGGGGATGCGTCAAGAGGAGGGATACGGAGGGTTGTGAATTTTGAAGACCCAATCCAAAGCTATCGAAACACACTAGTTTTAAAACTTTATAAATATTGCCGTATGCGCCCGATACATTGATTTTCCAGAATCCATTTTGAATGTTTTGTTGTTCCTTCCAACGAAAGCCTTTTACTTGCGCCAATATCAACTCTATCGGGTTAAGCTCGCTATGATATGGTGGAAGGCGCAAAACTGTCACATTTCTCGATGCCGCCAACTTATCTACATACATTTTTTTATATTTTAATACTTGCCACTTGCTGAACGGTGAAGGAAAACATCGTGAGGAAACCTGCATGCCCTAAAAAGCGTGTATTTGTGCCCGAAGAATGGCGATAGGGCTCACCCCCATCACGTTGGGACGTAATAATCGTCGGTGATACGCGGGTGTGCTGACTGTGGACTGTGACTTGCATTTTACAGTTTACAAACGGAACATCTCTGACACCCCCTCGGGGATTCATGTCATGACGATATATTTTATTTGATTTTGTTAAAAAGTCACAACAAAAAATTTTTCAAAGTAAAATTTTTTAAAAATCTTTTAAACGTCCATAGGTTACTTAGTAACCTTATTTTTTTTAATGAATTGTCGGTATGAAGCAGAAGTTTTTCACGGAATCTTTTTTCTAAAAGTTTTTTTTTCGAATAGTATCACAAACTGTTAGCTTAGGTAAAGCGCGCTCTACCAGGGGTTCAGAACATTGGACTTTTGAGAACTCCGCAAACACTTGACAGCTGCGGTTCGAAAATGGGATACTTCCTTTACGACATTGAAAATCAATGTATGTTTTCACCAATCGGAATGAAATATATTTGGTTAAAGCTCTCATTTGATAGTCACATTAATTACACATTTTTAGGTGGTAGAGCTGATGCCGGGCTCGACTGTGGAGGTACCACCATCTTACTCGCAAATCCTCCCGAAGTTATTCGGGGGAGAGTAAGAGAACAGCTCTCAGGCAAAACCAGGCGGCCCACTATTGCCTGGGACCGATGGATGGCGGTATATCCATCCCAAATTGCCGGGCCTTATAAAAAAACCGGACAAGTGCGAGTCGGACTCGCCCACCGAGGGCTCCATTAAAGACTATATTTTTTATGATTTAATTACAAATGTATAGTTTTCTGATTTTTCCCTATACTTGTAGTATTAGACGGTATTACTTGCCAAATTTCATAGTTCTAGGTCAACGGGAGGTACCCTATGAATTTTTATTCCCTTGAAAGTGTTGAAATGTACGTTTTTATAAGGGCTCCGTTTTTTCTATTGAGGTTCGCAGCCCCAAAAAACAGACTGGTGATGGAGCAGCGTCATTGGTGCGAGGGTTTCGACCCCGCGCTCACCAACCCGCCTGCCCAGCGTGTGTCAGTATGAGCATTTCTTCCAGGAGGAGCGCAAAGACTGGCGAAATTTTGGAAATGTCTATGTCCAGCAGTGAACGAACAGGCTGATGGATGGATGGATTAATTACGATGACTTATGAAACAAAAAATTCTAACGTTTTACTCCCATGGGGGTAAGCGGGACCACTCTCTATCTGCTACGATTCTGACACACCCCTTCCACATCTTCCACTTCATCGCTCGCGTCGTATAAGTTTATTCCACGTGTATGACTTTTGAGGCGGTATCAGAAGTTACATAGTCCTGCCACAAGTTCTTTCTCTGCTTTTTGAAAGCTATGTAAATTTTACTCTTGTCACTGTCACTTGAAAGTGCAAAAAACGAGCAGTGCAAGAGGGGCTGGAGAGGAAAGAGAAAACGAAATAAAAATATTAATTTAAAAAAAAAACTTAAAAAGCTATCAAAATTTCCAATATCCGAAATCTAAAGATTATTTAAACCCATCTAAGTCTGAGTCCTGTACATGATCCCTATCCGTCAAACGAGAAAAATATTATTGATATATTGATCCAAAAATGTTTTTTACAAACCGAACCCTTAATTTTATATGTCCAAATGCGTATACCTACCAGAAATTCGTGTTCCTCAGTAAATACACAAAAACCGGCCAAGTGCGAGTCGGACTCGCGCACGAAGGATTCCGTAACATTATCTATAAAAACGGCAAAAAATTCATGTCCGTTGTATGGGAGCCCCCCTTCAATATTAATTTTATTTTAATTTAATGATTTATTTTTAAATTGAATATATAACTAAATATTCTGTGAGTATTTTAAGCGTCTACCTGTTGCCGTTATCAATATCGAGCAAAAACGAGCAAAATAATCTCGTTTGTTGTATGGGAGCCCCCTTTATTATTTCTTTTATTATATTTTTAGTATTTATTGTTATAGCGGCAACAGAAATAGATCATCTGTGAAATTTCCAACTATCTAACTATCACGGTTCATGAGATACAGCCTGGTGACAGACGGACGGACGGACAGCGGAGTCTTAGTAATAGGGTCCCTTTGGGTACGGAACCTTAAAAAATAAGCACTCCTATTTTATTTACCCAGGGAAAATTACAAGTTTTCAGGGAAAAGTAGGGATACAGTGGGTTTTTACTACAAAAAACTATTGATTGTTATTTAATGTCATAAAAAATGACTTTTTAACGAGTTTCAAAGTGAGCAAAAATTGCTTAAAAATCAATTCGTGTATTTACAACCTTCAGTTAATTATTAAGGTTGTAAAAACACGAATTGATTTGGGGTTTACCATGAAAATAATTTCAAAGTTTGATTTTGAAGCTAGTGATAGGATAGAAAATCACATTACACTAATATTATAAATGCGAAAGTTTGTGTGTGTGTGTATGTTTGTTTCTCTTTCACGCTGAAACGGCTTGACGGATTTGAATGAAATTTAGAATGGATATAGCTTATGCCCTAATTTATAACATAAGCTACTTTTTATCCGCGGGCAAAAGCTAGTGACAATATATTTTTATTATGCAACAAATCGTAAAAACTATCATGATTATTACTTGATTGGCACTTAGTGAAACTTGGAGAATACCACGATGAATGATAACAGCACTTGTGTTCGTTTCACAATCCATACATCCATCAATTATCATCCATCCATAATTTATTTATAAATAACTTTGTGAAACGAGTAACTACAAGTGCTTTTACAGATGTTTTATCTCACGAAGTCCATTTGGCTATGGTTGTAGTAGTGTCGTGTACAGATAAGCACTTTGTGTGTGTGGCGTGTTTTGTAGCGCACACAGTTACGCACACTAGAATAATGTGTGTTATTTATCATTTTAATGGATGAAAACCACCCAACTTAATGTCAATAAGGGACAGAACTTTTGGCAGGACTAAGAATTGCGAAATAGCATGAAAAACGATTTTCTTATTGTTATTATTTCCCAACAAATAAAAACGTTTGGGTCAGCAGTTTCCATAGGTTACTTTATAGGGTTCTGTAACCAAAAGGCAAAACGGAGCACTATTAATTTTAAAAACAAATTTTGTTTTCATTTGCGGGTCTGTCCATCTATATGTCATGGGTCTCTAGCTCGTAGACGGCATGAGTTACAGACCTGAAATTTTGATATTTTGTGTAGACAAACCCACCGATTGACCCAAATTGAATGACCAAATTGACCCATTGACAAATATTAAATTTAGATATTCAATCAAATGATTTTTCAAGTCCACTGAATAATACTTAGGATATCTATGGAGTCCCATGCAAAAAATGTCCCATACAAAAATAGGAGCCGAAAAAAGACGTTTTTTTTTCTTGACCTTTCATGTTGCGTGTCATTAATTGTCTAAATCTCATTCAATAAAATACAACTACATTTTTTATTCTAAATGTAGAAAACTAGGAAATGTTAATTAGAATCAAGTAAGACAAAAAATTGAGAAAAATCCTCTGGCCAGGACTTGAACCTGCGACCTTATCATAAGACTATTGAATTTTTCCACCACACTTGTACACCGAATTTTTGTTACAATTTGATATACTAGCTAGTAAGGCACATGCTGAACGCTCACGAGGGCTTTATGTCATTTCACACCTTGGTCTAAGAAAACGAATGGCGCTGTTGTCGTTAAAATATATGTCAGTTTGGGTTCTGTACCCAAAGGGTAACCAACGGGACCCTATTACTAAGACTCCGCCGTCCGTCTGTCTGTCTGCCACCAGGCTGTATCTCATGAACCGTGATAGTTAGATAGTTGAAATTTGCAAATTTGAAATTTTTTGTTGCCGCTATAACAACAAATACTAAAACCGGCCAAGTGCGAGTTGGACCCGCGCACTCCCATGCAACAGACATGATTATGCCGTTTTTATAGATTCGTGCGCGAGTCCGACTCGCACTTGGCCGGTTTTTTTTCTTAACAACTTAGAGTTTTCTTTCTATCTACGTATCTACGGATAGGTGTTTTAAAGGATTTGTAGAGCATTAATGTAATGTTTATAATCTGGGGGTCCCATCTTGCTTGCGGCACATGAAAGGTAGACTCTCGTAATCGTTACACAAACTTCAGGTGAATAATTTGACAGCTGTCAAATGTGGCGTGAGTAATTACGCTATACGCAATGATTATTAAATAGCCTGCGAGCCGTAAACTGGTTGTTCCACAATCGACTATAGAAGTGACTGAATAAGCTTGTGTGCAAAAGCCTTGAAACCAAAACCATTAAATCAAATCAAATCACATAATTTATTGTGTAACTACCTTTTGCCCGCGCCCGCGTTGGATTAGTTTTTGTATACTCCTATAAAATCAGTCAATATTATAATTAGTCAGATTCTAATATGGTTTTCTTTTTTTAAAACTAGATTAAATTTTCCACACAAAAAAAAAATTTTTTTCCTGGAGAAAGTGAGAACTTTGGAGAAAGTTTTGGTTATATATATGAATATATATTTATATACTATATAAATATCACTATTCAAATTTTATAATATTGTAGAAAAATATGAAGAAAAAAAACTCTTTATATACATATATATATATATATTATATACATATACTCACAAATATTTTCCTTGTATGAGCCGGCGGGTTAAAAGAAGGTTACAATTGTCGGCCTTATCTCCTAAACCTGTTTCTTCCGACAACCTTTGTATGGAGGCGAATACAACAAAGAGAACAAGTCGAAAAGTTTCGTGTTTTTTGGAATTCTACATATCTTTCAACTGAACCTTTGTTTCGTCTCGGTAAACTCGCGGCACAGCGATAACTAGAGTGTTAATTCATTAATAATTTGACCAGTTTTCGGCTTTCACTTATTTGATTATCAACCAGTATTATGCTGCGATTAATTACAAATAACAAGAAGGCTGCGGGCATTGAGTGTCGGTCGACTTGCTGGTGGCGTCCAGTGTGTCTAAACTTCCTGACGTTGATATCTTCTCGGGTTATTAATAGACAAGACATTTTAAATGTTCATTGTAACCTTAGCAAACCTACATATTATACTTACTCCTGTTCCCTGAACCGGTATGCAGAGATCATTGGATTGGATTTCCAACTGGTACGGTCTTGACACGCCTCTTTTGCCGTTACTGCCGTTGCCGGCGTGCATAGAACTTTTTGCTGGAAATGCAATGAGAAGGTCCAGTTTGATGATAAAATAAACATGGAAAAAATTAAAAACGAACTTGAAAAAAAAATTTGTATGAAATCATGTACTCTAAAGTAGGCAGTGCCTACAACAACAGCAACAATACAGCGTTATTTGTACACCAGAAAAAAAGGAAACAAAAAATAAGGTAACACTTAATCTAAGTTCTTAGGTAAGCACAAACAGGCGGCGTTATCGCTTAAAGCGATCTATTCCAGACACCTTTGGGTGGAAGAACCTTTTCAAAAGGATAACTCTTATGGCGGTGTCCTAAATTTGTCATATTTTTTTTATTGTTTTTTTATTTGACCTTCTCATTGCATTTCCAGTAAAAAGTTTAATGCACGCCACTGCGGGCTCGCACAGAAACCAAGAGAGACAATAAACGCAAAGTATACGGAAGTAGATATTTTGTTTTTTAATTTGTAAATAACATAAAAATATATGAAATATTTCACTCTTTCATTTCGGGTGATCATTCTACGATTACTTGCCAGTTCAGTATAGCCGATAATCTGCTACCCAGTTCGACTTTAATATTATAAAGAAAACCTGTTGTCTTTAGGTAAATAAATAAATTCATTCATTCATCGCATTTTCCTGCATCCAATAAAAATTGCAAATATAGGCCTAAACTCTGATCTAAATATCATTTTATTTGAGTTAATAGAACTTATAGTTGGTAGAGCTGATGCCGGGCTCGACTGTGGAGGTATCACCATCTTACTCGCAAACCGAGCGAAGTTATTCGGGGGAGAGTAAGAGAACAGCTCTCAGGCAAAACCAGGCGGCCCACCATTGCCTGGGACCGATGGATGGCGGTATATCCATCTCCAATTGTCGGGCCTTATATGAAACAGACTGGTGACGGGCAGCGGCGTCACTGGTGCAAGGGTTTCGGCACCGCGCTCACCAACCCGCCTTCCCAGCGTGTTCACATGGGCATTTCTTCCAGGAGGACCGCCAAGAGTGTCCAGCAGTGGACGAAACAGGCTGATGGATGGATGGATGGAGGTTTTGGCTAATAAAACTCATACTAAAATAAACGTCATAAAAATGACATACCCATCCCTCTAATTCGGAAATAATAAAAAAAAGTACTATGACATCGCAAAGTTTCTAAACGTGGAAGCGTCCACTGAGTAGGATAGACAAGTGTTAAATGAAAGCGTTGCAGCAGGACAGATGCCTCTGAATACGCTCGCCTTAAAATTATAAATAGAATCTTTTGTTTTCCGATATCGGATCGAGTCACTGCACAAGCGTAGTAAGGGTACAAAACATTGCTGAAATAAAAATATTTTACCTGAAGATGCTCAGAAAAATCTTCTATCGACACATTTTATGCTCACTCAAACATGTTTGTGAGAGCCAAGGAATGTACTTATACATTATGTGATTCTTATTGACTGAAGATAGGGTGCAGAATCGATTGTCCTAGGTCTCTAAGTATTGTTTTGTAGTCTGAATATTGAGAAGCTGTTGGCGTTATGTTTTTCGCTTGCGTTTACATTTTCTCGTAGCACGTTATTTTTAGCGTAGTACTCGTAGCGGCTCGTAGAACAATTTACAACGGTGTAGAACTGATTCGGGCAGCGAATGCATATAGTTAATACAAACGGAATACCAAAATCATTTGGAAGTTTTACATATATTCTTTGGGTAGTGTGTTTTTTTATATTACAATTTGATTACGGAATATATATGTTACAGTTAAAACCCAAAATCAGTTAGAACCCGTTGTAACTAGTAAGTGCTATACAAAACATCGGGGGTCGCCTCGCTCCGCTCCGCTCGGCTCCTAAACGTATTAACATGACCTCCTCGATTCGCTCGTCGTCGCTACCAATTTTTTTTTGTATAGCACTAACTAGTAAAAGTGGACTCTGACTGATTTCGGGTTTTAACTGTATTTACCTATATACTCATTTCAATAGAGAGTTAATGTTATTGTATTGTAGCATATAGAATCCAAAATATCTATCTTATAAAAACACCGATTCAAAGACGAAATATAAACAGCTTCCAATATTCTTGGAAAATTTATTTCTTCTCCTGTAGTATCATGTAAAGTAGTGTTTTTATGAAAAAGATATTTGGGAGCCTAGGTTTTAGGGTTCCGTAGTCCGACAAGGAACCCTTATAGTTTAGCCATGTCCGTCTGTCCGTCTGTCCGCGGCCTAGCGCAGAGACTATTAGTAATAGAAAGCAGCTGTAATTTGGTATGGATATAAATATTACTCACGCCGACAAAATGGTAAAATAAAAACCTGAAAAAAAATTTTTTTTAGGGTTCCTCTCATACAAGTAAACTGGCGATGATTTTTTTTCTCGTCTATCCCATAGTGTGGGTATCGTTGGATAAGCCGTTTAAAAACATTGTGAGTGTTTGAAAACCATTTTTCGATTTAGGGATCCGTTGGTGAAATATTAAGCTTTAAAGTGAAAATTTTAGAGTGGAGCGTCCCCCCTGCCGGCTAAACGGTTGTTTATAGAAATGTGAAAAAATTCACAGAAGTAGTATATATAATGAATTTAAAAGGAAAACTATCACAGCTAAGGAGGTTAACGAGTACAGGTCGCGCCAAACTTTTGGCCTCCTATAATGTATAGGACCAGAAGTTTGGCGCGGTCTGTATTAGTAGACCAACTTATATGTATCGGGCAACTACGGAACCCTAAATCGCGCGTGGCCCGACACGCACTTGGCCGGTTTTTATTTTGTTAACCAATTGGGATTTATACAAGCTACCTCTTAAAGTAATTGGGACAGGCTTCGTTCCCAAACGCAAAACTTGTGATAGTTTTTATAACTTTTAGGGTTCCGTACCTCAATAGAAAAAAACGGAGCCTTTATAGGATCACTTTGTTGTCCGTCTGTCCGTCATTCCGTCTGTCTGTCAAGACCCTTTATCTCGGGAACGCGTAAAGGTAGCAAATTTAAATTAAAACCATATACTCAAATTTACAGTTCCTTGAAGCTGTGAAAATATCAAACTACTAAGTTAACGTGAAAAAAAGATACGGCCGTTTATGCCACAAAAAACGTACATTTCGACAATCTCAAGGGAATCAAAATTCATAGGGTATTTCCCGTTGACCCAGAACTATGAAATTTGGCAAGTAATACCGTCTTATACTACAAATATAGGGAAAAATCTGAAATCTACACGTTTGTAATTAAATCATAAAAAATATAGTCTTTAACGGAACCCTCGGTGGGCGAGTCCTACTCGCACTTGTCCGGTTTTTTTAAATATAAAGAAATCTGGTTTATGGCACTACGCGACAATAGTTTATTGTAAGTTAGGCTTTCACAGCAAAGTTGCGTTATATATAAAGCAATAATCTTTAAATTATCCCTAATAACTACTATCAATTCGTTTTAAAGTTGTTGTAATAAAATAAAAAATCTTTGCTAGATACAAAAAAATTAACTTACATACTTTGCCACAAATTATAACATACAAGTAATTAACTTGCCCTACTAGTTTCGCTATTACAGTCAAGGGCTTTATTTTAAGGCTTTGTCAGCCCCTGAATTCTCCGTCTCGCTCGAAAAAATGCAGATTTTCATCATCCAGTTTGACAGGTCAAAATAAAATCCTGATCGCTTTAAAAATACAGTAGGTGGTTGAGAATACTAACTAAAATTTTACCGGAGTGGAATTTAAAAAAGTAGTTTTGAAAATGTGCAAAAAATTACAAATAAAAATATAATGTTTTTTATGGCTGCTTATAATTTAGGCGGACAAAAACAACTTTTTTTCTAAATTACGTTCCTATACCATTGTAATAAAGTCAAGATAACTTTTTTATCCGAGGATTAGATTTTTAATGATTAAATGAAAACATACAATTAATATAAATATATTTTCACCCGTGGTGGCCCCGTGACCTCACAATAATGAAGTTTAACCTAGTTATAGATATATTCTGTCTCATTAAGTCCATTTGGCTATGGTTTTACCGTGTACCGATAAGCACTTTCTGTGTGTCTCGTGTTTTGTAGCGCTCCTGAGGTTACGCACACTACAATAAAGTGCGTGTACACGCGCTACTACAACCATAGCCAAACGGACTTCGAGAGATATACGCACATGGCTTAGCGCATGGTGTACGATAATGTTACTGAGTGATTTTGAACTTCAGTATGTTGTCTGAAAGTCTACATTAGAACGCTCGCTTCGCGCGCTGCCGACACGCATAATCAGTGAATTTCGAGGTTTTTCTGAATTTTCGAAAATTTATTTGAGTTTTTTCATCTGACATCGAAAAATAAACCATGTAAACCATGTTTTCTTGTTATAGCAGTAATTTCAGACATGTTATAAAAATATAATAACTGCTGATGGCTTCTTCTTTTATTATTGAATATATAATTATGACTGTACAATAAAAATAAAATGTATGTAAATTATATAAACAAATAATAATTATTCTCAAAATATATTTTAATTATGATTTCAGACATAAAATTCAAGCCGTTTGCGCTTAGACATAAAACGAATTAATAACTTAGAAAGACATTATTTAAAAAAATAGAATCCATCGAGTGAAATGTGTCTAATTAGGTAACCAAACTGACAACGGAAAGATAAAGGTCTGAAAAAACACGTGTCTAAGTCTTACATTGATCGGATAAGTAGTTAACTCAGCATATTAAAGCAAAAACCGTTGAAAGACCAAAGGTAAGCCCTTAACTCGGCTGGCTGCCAGGATTCTGTAAAGTCGGTTAAAAAAGCTAAGCCGCACAACTTTGAAGTAATGAAGCAATCTCGTCAACCTAAAAAAGCTATTCTTATCTCCTTCTAATAAGGGTCAAAATCAAACGAAAAATTAGTAGTAGGTCTAGCTTAAAGTTATAGTTGAGGTTAGACTCAATTTGATGAGTGAAAAATTGCCATTGCGGGGGTGCCCCGACATTATTATCCAATTTAACAAACAGCACCATTAACGGTCTAGTAGCTGCTAATCGTTTACACCTGGCGTTTTAAAGTTTTAATGTTAAGTGAGAAATAAGTTGCCTCTCAAGCTGTTGCTTGGACGTATTGCGTCAAATGACCTGGAAGAAAGAGTCCTTGCAGCTTTCGTTTTAGAGTTCCGTGCTTCATATAGAAAACACAGAACCCTCATGTAATCTCTTTGTTTTTCGTATATTTGTCTCTCTGTTTGTCAAACAGCTACAGGTATCAAGCTTAAATTTATTTGAAATACAAAGGTTTAAAAACATACATCAATATTATATTTTGCAGACATATTGTGACCTATTCCCGTGCAGCAAACCTCAAATTTAGAGTTGAAAAACCTTAAATAATACAAGCTTATTGAACTTTTATCCATCTGCGTTAAAGCCTATTTTGCAATGAAAAGTTGTAAGTTATGGCAGCTCTAAATCTAATATTCGCTACACGAGAATAGATGTTTTTGTGCATAGTATTTGTATAAATGACATCTTGCCGCCGTTGCTGAACGCTAATGAAAAACACTGATAGATAAATAGTAAATCTGAATTTCCTAAAACGTGCATATTTGATGACAGTGGAGCTATACGGTCTAAATGTAATTTTCTTGCCAAATTCAACTGTTTGCAGTTTTGCCCCTAAAATGTTAAACTTACATGTCAAACCAGTCTATATGCATAAACAAAATTCTACTGGAACGTTACGTTGCAATGAAAAATTTTTAGAATTAAAAGATAAGTAGACAGTTAAACTGGTATATTTCTTATACTATGACATAGATTATATTTTTGTTGGATATTCGATGGACCAGTTTAGTTCCACGGTCGTCATTTGTGCCCGAAGTACGGCGATAAGCCTCGCCTCTCACGTTGGGACGTAAAAATGCTCGGTGAAGAGAAGATGTACGTACTAGTCCAGAGTGTTCTAGTCCACAGTCGGAAACAACTCTGACAGCCCTTTGGGAACATATGTCGTAACGATATGTGTTTAAATCAAACAGTTTATCAGTTGTAACTACAAGTGCGGGTCGTACCACCACACAATGCAAGTAGGGGACCCAAAAACATTATGGTTAATACCATAAATATATAGGTAGATGCCAAAGTAACATCAAGTTATTATGACTACTCACGAATAAGGATACCCACTTTCACTGTATACCTACAACTACACACACTCTCTCACACAAACACCCGCACTTTTTTACTCAAATACACACTCTCCCAACACGGCAAATTTGAGCATGTTTTATATTTTATTCCGCATTGCTATTTTAGTGTCATGTAAACGGTACAGACTATAACTACCCACAACCCAGAGAATAATCCTACTAAATCCTACTATGGGGACTAGGAAACATGTTTTTGTTATTATAAGTGTTTCACAATAAACAATAAACAATTAATTAATTTATTATTTAAGGGCTCATAATACCTCAATTCGCAGTCCTGCTCTAACGCTTCTGCTTTTTAACTGCCTATCCTACTCTAATCAGTAATCAATCAATAATAACAATTTGTTCATGTAAGTTTGCTTGTGTGCGCGTTTTGTGTTTGTGTTACAGCTTTTTATTTAGTGTGACATTTCAATTTTTTGCAGGAGTGTGCGTGAATGAGTAAATGTGTGCTGTGCGTGTTTACCTCCCCTCCCGTTGAAAACGGCAGAATAATTTCAGTACTAAGAGTCGCGCTTTGCCAGGTCCCGTGTTAAATGGTCTAAGATTCAGAGTGATTGTTGCAGTATTTTTTTGGTGTAAAACAGCATCATGCGAAGCGAAGTGAGGTATTATACACCCTTAAGGCAACAAAACAAGACGCTAAAGTGGTGGAGCTCGAAGAACTTCGTTGGGACCGCCTGAAAAATAATTGACTGAGAGCAAAACACAAATTTTAGAAATTTTTTGTTTTACTACAGAGCATGTACTACATTCTGACTTTTGAAACTCACTGAAAAAACGTTGACAGTACGCTATTTTACGAGGTTTCTTGTAAGAATTTCAATTTCTTGATTTTATTATTTGCCGTGATAGAGACTATAGTAATACGTATTCTGTGAAAATTTTAACTGTCTCCTTATTACGGTTGAAGCTGTAGACCCCTGTGACAGACGGACGGACAGACAGACGTTGGAGACTTAGTCATTTTGTCCCGTTTGGCACCCTTTGGACAGGGTACCCTAAAAAGGCAATACTTTTGACTCTTTCTTCCCTCAACATTTGTTTTAGTAATTCATAAGGCACTCTTTTAAGTGTTTTAGAATATTTTAATGATATCTCAGCCGTACCGAAGCTCTCAGTTACTGAGATCTTTGTTCCTTTTGAAGACTTATATTTACGAATAATGAATAAAGATTCACCAGAAATAAAATGAGAAGCATACAAAATTAAGCCAGATAAAGTAAAAGAAAAATATTCCAATTTAAAAATACTTGGTTACTCGAGTTTTCCGCGAAATACAAGGGGTATCATTGACTTAATACATAAAAACATATAGTCACGACATGAATGCCCGAGGGGGTGTCAGAGGTGTTCCCAAGTATAAACTGTGAAATATAAGTCACCGTCGACACTGACACCCACTTTTCGCCGACGATTATTACGTTCAAAAAGTACTTCGGGTAATTAATTGAAATAAGCGTTACCTTGCGAAAGTCCATCACTAAGTTATGGATATAATTTGCAATATTCCGCATTTCCGCAATTCTTGTCGTGCTATTCAAAATGCAGACTCTTGCACCGCCCGCCCGCCCGCATAAAACATGCAACAAGCAAGCAATACGAGCATATAAGCAAAACAATCTTAAATAACAAGCAAGAAAACTTATCGACACGTGTTTCGCCTCTGAACGAGGCATCCTCGGGCTGGGTTGCTAGCTCGGCTTCGGGAACAAATGGACGGTGCACCTTAATTTGTTCAGTTTGCATGCTTCGGAAAGGCTTAACGTCCTTTCCGAAGCACGCAAACTGAACAAATTAAGGTGCACCGTGGGTTTGACCATTTGAACCCCATGACCTCTGGGTAAGCAGGCGACCGCTTTACTACTTGGCCACAGTGGTGGCCTCACATGATCCTAATTCAACTGATCATACTGAAGAACTGTAGTAAAATGACGACAAAATTAATTTTCATATCCATATTGGACTTTTGTATGGGTAATTATGTACCTACTCATAATTATATTTTCATATTAATTTTCTTTGTTTACTGGACATCTTATTTTTCTTTTTAGGGTTCCATACCCGAAGGGTGCCAAACGGGACCCTATTACTAAGCCTCCGCTGTCTGTCTGTCTGTCCGTCTGTCACAGGGGTCTCCAGGTTCAATCGTGATAGGTAGAAAGTTGTAATTTTCCCAGAATATGTGGTACTATGGCCTCTAACTCGACATGTAATAAAAATACATTTAAGGGGTGTCCCCCATACACGAAACCTTGAAAAAATTGCATTTATTTAAACGTTATCGGTTTTGGCTCTTACTTAAGGGGGTAACTTTTTACCTCGGTACAAAATGCACATCATAATATTGTTTTCCTTACCTTTGCATAGAAAGTATGCAATAAATGTGTTTTAAGGCAACTTGCGGAAACAGTTTATTAATAATAAAGTCTTCACAAAAAACGTATTTTAATGTATTACATTTTGTTTGCATTACATTATCAAACTTAAAAGCGTGTTTACAGTTGTAATGTAATGCAGCTAAAATGTAACGCATAAATTTCAATAATTTTCATGTGATCATCATCTAACTATTAACAAACAGTTTGCGCGAATTGCTATATAACGCATTTATTGTATACTTTTTATTCAAAAGTAAGGAAAACAATATTATGATGTGCATTTTGCACCGAGATCCTCCGTAACCACCTTAAAGATGATAATACACCAAGTTTTAAAATTTTGTCAGATTAGAGAAAATACAACAAAGTAAAATAAAAAATAATAAAATGTAGGTTTCCGTACACAGAGGACGCCAAATTGTTTGTCAGGCGCTACCTTCAGAGGTTTATTTTTTGTAGCCTTGATGTTGCTTTGGCATATTGTTGTTGTTATTTACCACAAAATATTTTCAGGGTTCCGGTTGTTCCGGACCCGTAATGTGGGGTAGTCCGAAACCCTTTACGCGAGTCCGACTCGCACTTGGCCAAATTATTGATCTAACTGTGATATTTAAATACAGTTTAGGCATTAAGAGCGGAGCTAAATAGAGTAGAATTCACACAAGGCTCCTCTTAATGTCCTTTAAAACCCAACAAAACAGAATCTGACCCAAAATATAGTTGTGTTTATTGTATCGAAAAAATGTGGTCCGCTTACTCCCAATGAATAGCTCGTATCACAATGTAGCAACGGTCAAAAGAGCGAGGTATTTCCAATACAACCTGTTTCTTTCTTAAAGAGGTTTATCCGCAGGGATTGGAAGCACAAAACCAGCGAATTCAGGTGCCAGAGGTTTATCTTTTTCTGTCATTCAGAGAAGTTATAATTTGATTGGAAGTGGATTACTTCCACATCGAAAGCGTATGTGGAAAACATAGAGATGGCAAATAGAGGTATGAACCTAGAGGGATATAAATTGTCAATTTTGTATTGGTCCTGACATGTCAAATGTTACCATTTCAGGATGAGGGTGCATGGAAGGCGCCTCCTCGAGTGGCGTAAAGAGACAACCCTGAATTACCTATATTAAGGAGGCATTTTTGCCAGGTTTGAGGGAATCTTGGAACACAACACGATTTTATTACCTTATTTTTGATGGATTGCTTAGACAAGGCCATTAACAAAACAAAAAAAAATTAAGACGAATACATTTTTTTTACTTCCATCCATCCATCCATCAGCCTGTTTCGTCCACTGATGAACATAGGCCTTTCCAGGATTTTGCCACTCTTGGCGCTCCTCCTGTAAAAATTTCCCATACTCACACACGCTGGGCAGGCGGGTTGGTGAGCGTGGTGCCGAAACCTTTGCACCAGTGACGCCGCTGCCCATCACCAGTCTGTTTTATATAAGGCCCGGCAATTGGGGATAGATATACCGCCATCCATCGGTCCCAGGCAATGGTGGGCCGCCTGGTTTTGCCTGGAAGCTGTCCTCTTACTCTCCCCCGAATAACTTCGGGAGGATTTGCGAGTAAGATGGTGGTACCTCCACAGTCGAGCCCGGCATCAGCTCTACCACTTTGAACTTACTTCCATACATTTTGTACAACTTTGCGCGGGCAGAAGATGCAGTCCAATATGTTCATTTTATTTGATTTGAGCTACTTATAGATCGCTTCAAAGTACCACTATTATAATATGAAATTCGAAATTAAGTAGTATTTCGAGACACCCTTATCATTGTCTAGCCAAGGTACCCGCCAGCCAGCTGCCGGTCCCCACAAACGTCGATCAACCTTGCAGCTAACTCCGAATGAACTTTCGTGTCTGCCCTCTTATTGTCTAATTTCAATATCTATCGCTATATCTTTCAAATGCGTCGTGATTGGCTAAAAATGATGTGTGATGTCATTTCTGACCAATCACGGTGCGTTTGAAGGCGATTGCAATAGATGTCGAAGTTAGACAATGGCCTCTGGCCCCACGGGCCGAGGGTCTCACAACACCCAAAGGCGGTTTGCAGTCCGAACTGAGGGCTGCATTTTTTTATGCCTTGCTAAAAATCTTGAAGATAGTAGTAAGAACGAATTTGGGTCAGTGGAACTTCCCAAATCCGTAGCTTTCTCCATCTTATTCGATTTCAATCAAAGTATTGCGTAATAGACAGGACGGGAAAATATTACGTTTCCCTATTTTAGATTAAATGTTGTATTTTTACGTTTGTCGTTGAGTAATACGTAGAGTAATGCAAAACAAACTTGACTAATAAAAATACAAAAATATATTTTCAATGAAAGTGCTCGTCATTTTCTCGTTATTTTATATGATTCAAAACTGTTGTCAAAGTCAACTTTACCACACTAGTGTTTTTTTTAATAATTTTTTTATTGGAAATTAGTTGCCAGTCTTTTCTTGTGTACCATAGATAGACTTGAGAGAAATGAGCTACGAACGCATCAAACTGAAAGCAGCTTAAATATTTCTGTCAAGTTGGCAATTTGCTTGCAAAGAAAAAGAAAAAGAATGGCCACCTAAAGTTTATTTGGAGTATTTATTGTTTCTTTAATTACGTCTCATTGATTTACTCACACTATGCATTGAAAAATGTAGGGGATAAGGGTAATCGCTTATCGCTCGTGTCTTAAATCATCCTCGTAAGCTACTCGTATTGCCGCCTTACCGCACTTATAGCATAAACTGCTACTATCTATACCCATATCGTAAACTCGCACTCGTGTTTTTATAACCTCTTTATATTATATACAAATTAAATAAACTATTTTGTAAGCAAGACAGGGTAAATAAAGTACCATCTCGTTTGAAAAAAATGCGAGAGGTACCAATAAATCGCTGAAACAACTTTACGTGATGTAATATTCAGGTATCGTGACACGAGCCGTGTTATATGTACCTGATGATATAACCTGAATTATTGCCCAAGGATAAACTATAGGTAGGTAATAACCTGCGTACTTTACGACCAGTTAACTTTATAACCTTTTTCTCACTAAAGGCCACGGGTAAAAAACAAATCAACTTGAAAAAACTGCAAGGGCCTAAAAACTAAGATAGAATGTTACGTATCTAAAAATCAAAATCAAAATATTTATTTTGTAAAATATATACTTAAAGTATACTTTCTACAAGTCAGTGTTAATCTTTACAATATATATCTTTAGAATATAAAAAATATATACTAATAAGAGAAATACATAAAAATATTTAGGTTGGGCTACACACCTGCATAAAATAGATAAATCTAGGAATAAAAATATTATATATACATCATTCAATGAACAAATAAGTTGATAAATAAATACGGGAAATACATTAAAAAAATATTGACTTTGCAATCGCACTAAATAATCTAATTTAATATAATATGTATTACTTGTGAGATACATTGTGTTTTCATGCGATGGCCGAGTCAATCTATTTATTTAAAACATAAAAGATTTTTAATATTGATATGGTCATTACAAGATGTTGTTAGGTTAGCTAATTATGTAATAACTTAAGACAGAAGGTCCCTCAAGTAGGGACTGATTAAATTAACCGACTTGGTATTACATGGATCTCACAACTTTCTAAGGTAGAAGAAGAACTAAGTTGCATGGTTGCGAGACTTGTTTTTTTTTACAAGTTTTGTTTTTGATGGCATATATTTATGCTATACTTTGAACAATTCAGAAATAGAACGTACACTACGGTAATTGGGTTGCTGGTCGGCCGCGACGCAGCTTGGCACGTTTTATATATTAAACGTTCTAACTTTCCATCCATCAGCCTATATAGTTCGTGAACTGCTGGACATAGGCCTCCCCAATATTTCGCCACTGGTGGCGGTCTTCCTGAAAGGAATACTCATACTCGCACACGCTAGGTAAGCGGGTTGTTTAGCGCTGTGCCGAAATTTTGAAAATTTCGTGGTGTACATTTTATTTACGAAAGCGATAAGAAAATTGTGTGAGAGAGTAATGATGTACAATACAATCTAGAGTAAATGATGTACAATACAATCTAGAGTAAATGATGTACAATACAATCTAGAGTAAATGATGTACAATACAATCTAGAGTAAATGATGTACAATACAATCTAGAGTAAATGATGTACAATACAATCTAGAGTAAATGATGTACAATACAATCTAGAGTAAATGATGTACAATACAATCTAGAGTAAATGATGTACAATACAATCTAGAGTAAATGATGTACAATACAATCTAGAGTAAATGATGTACAATACAATCTAGAGTAAATGATGTACAATACAATCTAGAGTAAATGATGTACAATACAATCTAGAGTAAATGATGTACAATACAATCTAGAGTAAATGATGTACAATACAATCTAGAGTAAATGATGTACAATACAATCTAGAGTAAATGATGTACAATACAATCTAGAGTAAATGATGTACAATACACAATGCACTAGCGGAAGTTATTTTACTTAAAACTTGCTTCTTGAATTCTGAAAACTCTATGAATTCGAATCAAACTTTTCACCAAACATCGACTGTACAGTTTCAAACAATAACTTCGTATGAAATAAAATAGTTTCTTTGTTAAAATTCGATTTAAGGTGACGCCTATTCTTTTTGCACTTTGATTGTCTTTGAAGCTTAATCTTTTGACCGATCTCTCTTTTTTGTTGATGGAAGTGAATCAGTTGGCCTATTACTAAACCTAAGTATATTTTTTTGGATGGTGTAGCTAAACTTTTGCCGACGGAATCGCATCGTAGACGTTATTCTTTAAGTTTTTTTCCGCTGCGGATTTTTAGTATTATAAATAATAGTCCGCCATATAACCGGCCATTTTGCACATGCGCGGCGGAAACCTATAGAAATAATGATAAAAGCCATCGTACGCACTTTCGTTTATAATACCAAATACATACTAGAAACTTAGTAAGTGGTCAGCACCTAGGATCATTGACCCTTTCTGTGAAATAAGCAAAATAAAATTTAGAGTTACTATATATACTAATTGATATACACTTAATAATATATTTCGTATTTTGCAAAAAGTAATCGAGCATTGGTCCTGACCACTTACCGAGACTCCAGTATGAATTTGGCTATATTGACAAAAGTCACCTTAGATGTTTGTCTGATAGCAATGGTATATAGCTCAGTCAGTAAGAAGCCGGACTCTTATTAGGTGCTTATATATGAAATTAGCGTTTTGTCGTACTGACCACTTTGATCTGAAATATCTCCTCTTCCAAATTCAAATTTATAAATTCATTTAGCTGGTACATTTGAGTTCTGAAAACAGTCATTCATTTGTTTTTTCCTCATTATTATTTGCTTTGGCGTCGCTTATTACCGCACAATGGAAAATATGAAATATCGGTATATTTACGAGTACGAGTTCTACCGCGGCACCAGTGCTGCAGAAACACGAATGATGTGTACGGCGCTGGTGTCGCAAAAGAAAGCACGATACGTTTTTCGTTTCAACGTTTTCGTTCTGGAAATTTCGACCTTCAGAACCAACCCCGTGGACGGCCGGAGACCAAAGTGGAAAATGGAAGTGGATCCATCACAAATTGATTAAAAACCATTGATGATAGGTTGTGTTGATCAGCCCATATGGAAAAGGTCTGCACGAAATTGAACAGATTTGCATTATGCCCTAGTTAGACTGAGTAAAATTGCGTCCCGAAAAACGGCATTGGCTGCCTACTATGGCTATGTGGAATCAGTTCCACGTTACGGATTGATCATTTGGGGTAGTGGTACAAATAAACAATTAGTATTCATAGCACAAAAAAAATGTATACGCGCTTTAAATGAAGTGGTTTATACTCTTATCTATGATGGAGTGTCTCAGATGGTCTCATGAAGACCGTTGTTTCGTCAGCTTAATGTTTTTTTACCTTTCCCCTGTTTATACGTTTTTGGAATTGCTTCTTTTGTCAAACAATATCCGAAATACCCGAAACCCAAATAGGTTAGTCATAGACCAGAAACCTAATACTCAACTTTATAAAAATAATTATTAGGTATATTTATATTTATAACGAATTGCCACAAAAATATATCATAAAATATATATAATCGATCTCCCATCATTAAATATGTTTAAAAGAAGACTACGAAAATGGCTAATCGAAAATACTTTTTTTTCTCTCAAAGAATTCTTGGATTTGTAGGTTTTGGTTATTGCTTGTGATTTTGCGTGTATACTCTTTTTAGCTGACTGTGTGTTGTTGCAAATTATGTAAATAAAATTCTAACTAACTAAATAAGTGCCTATGTGACAATGAATCGAGTGTATCGAACATGCAAACACGCGTCGACTGCTGTGTTACTTTGCTCTACCGACACAATAATGAAGGGATTTTAAATCGAATCATTACTTGTAATCAAAAGTGGATACTGTACGATAATTGGAAGCGCTCGTCGCAATGGCTGAACCCTGGAGACCCAGCCAACTCCTGCCCTAAACGAAAATTGACTCAGAAAAAGTTACTTGTGAGTGTTTGGTGGACTAGCGCCGGTGTCATTCACTACAGTTTTCTAAAATCTGGCCAAGCGATTACGGCAGATATCTATTGTCAGCAACTGAAAACCATGAGGAAGAACTAGCTGCTAAACAACCGAGATTGGTCAATTGCTCTTGGCCACTGCTGCTTCACGACAACGCAAGACCACACACTGCACAACAAACAACCACTAAGTTAGATGAGCTACAATTGGAATGTCTGTGACATCCACCGTACTCCCCGGACCTTGCTCCAACAGGTTACCATTTTTTGCGGAATTTGGACAACTTCTTACAAGGAAAAAAATTCAACTCGGATGCGGCAGTCCAAACTGCCTTCAAAGAGTTTATTGACTATCGCCCCCATGGTTTTTTTAAGTAAAGGGATCAATGAACTACCTATGAGATTGCAAAAGTGATAACAACGGTGCATACTTTGATTAATTAAATACATTTTACAAAAAAAATATGACTTTATATTCCTCCCGTACAAAAGGCTAATTTCATATGTAAGCACCTAATATTAACACCCGGGTTCGATACCTGCCGGTCGAGGATGCACCATCAAGGTGCTAGGATTTTAATTTAATTTATTTATTTCATATTAGACGTTTACTATATCCACTGTATTTACTGTATTCCACTGTTGTATACTTATTTAAAACAACAGTAATTTAAACATACCAAATACGGAACTAAATAAAAAATATACTTCTTAGTATTGTAGTTATGGAGAAAACTAAAACGTACATGCATACAGAGAAGAACAGCAATATGCGTTCATGTATATGTCGTCGGCACACCGTAGAATTGGGAATATTATGATCTGTCTAGGTATATAATATTCCTGTTAAAACTCAGGTACGTAGTTAAACTATAGAGGTCTCAAACTCTATGAAGAAAAGCTAAAAACGGGTTATCTAGTTTGTACTAAAACGGCGGCAAGCCTTGTTCCTAATGTATGTTCCAAATTGTGTGCTTCTATCTTCAGCTGTTTACGCTGTGCGTTGTCTTTCAGTCAGACAGTCAATCACGGAACTTGATAACAGATTTCTATACCTTGCCGAACTACAGGTACTTTTTAGGTTTGCTGGAACTTTTTCATTATTCTGTTTCGGTTTTCTTCCTGCTACGTCTACGACCAAAGAAAAAACACAAAAGGTTTTAATTTAGGTCAGCTTGCTCCATATTTCTAGGTTGTACTAGAAAAACTGAAGTTGAATAATTGAAATTAATTAAATTGCAGCTAAGAATTGTTGCCCGAAGCCCGCGAGTTTTTCGATGTAAGCTCTATGCACAGAAGCTTTAAAATTGTTCCTAGTCCCTCCAGTTGAAAGATTTTTGCTGCAAGGTTAAGACAAAAATCATGTTTGTAGAAAAGAGGGGGGCACGGAGTCCTAAGACCCCCAAAGCACAATTCTGCATAGAGAATTCACGTTATTGGTTTTATATTTTAGCTATTTTTAATTGTATTATGTGATAAGAAAACTATTGGTTTCCCAATAAATAAATATTATAGATTATTTAAAATCTATGAGGCTTTCATGAATTTAATCCATCCATCCATCAGCCTGCTTCGTCCACTGCTGGACATAGGTCTTTCTAAGATTTCGCCAGTCTTGGCGGTCGTCCTGGAAGAAATGCCCATACTTACACACGCTGGGCTGGCGGGTGAGTGAGCGCGGTGCCGGAATCCTCATCCCAGTGACGCCACTGTCCGTCACCAGTCAGTTTTATATAAGGCCCGGCAATTGGGGATAGATATACTGCTGCTATCCATCGGTCCCAGGCAATGGTGGGCCGCCTGGTTTTGCCTGAGAACTGTTCTCTTACTCTCCCCCGAATAACTTCGGGAGGATTTGCGAGTAAGATGGTGGTACCTACACAGTCGAGCCCGGCACCAGCTCTACCACCTGAACATAGAGACTCGAGAGAAATTATATACATAGTGGTGGGGGTAGAATTTACAAGAATGTTAAGTGTTATTTTTCGGAACTTTGTACGAAATTGTATCAGTTATAGTTACATACTAAAACAATAGATTGCTCTCTCGATCGTGGCTCGAATCGATCTCACGATCATGTGTCTGGTTCATTGTTGCTGTAATTATAACATCAATCCATCCATCCATCAGCTTGCTTCGTCCACTGCTGGACATAACCTTTCCAAGATTTCCTCTCTTAGCAGTCCTCCTGGAAGAAATGCTCATACTTACACACACGGTACAGGCGGGTTGGTGAGCGCGGTGCCGAAACCCTCGCACCAGTGACGCCGCTGCCCGTTACCAGTCTGTTTTATATAAGGCCCGGCAATTAGCCATGCATGTTTCTGATATATATTTTTTTAATAATTTAGTTTGAAAATGTAGTCTATTTTATGAAACTAATTTCATTATTTTTGGGTTTTATTCATTGCATCTATTTAAAAACAAAAACTTAAATTTTACCCGCCAAAAGTGAACGTGACGTCACTAGAGGCGTTCCGCATGGCGCTAATAGTGCTAACACTACCATCAAACTTCTCACGCCCATCAAGTCGTTCCGAATGAAAAATGGCGTCCATCACTGTTTATACTTATAATCCATTTAGGGTTCTTTTGAACACAACATGAATGATGACAGAATTTGTAGAAATTCATTTAAGTTACGTGAATACAAAGGATATACTACTTTACTAGGTCCAAGAAGTAATTTCTTCTAACTACAATCTTATAATCATGATTTAACTAATGCTCTTATTCTTCGAAAAACCTATTTTTGAAATTGCCACCGGCCAGCTAGCAGCTAGATCGCTCATAGTGCAAACGCTCTGAAGCATAGGCATATCACAACATGGCGTCGTTAAGGATTTCGTCTATGATAAACAAGGTGAAATTTAATCAATCACCCTTATTCATACTGGAGACTCGGTTAGTGATCAGGAACAAAATTCAATGATCGTTATTTTCGAAATCATAAAAAAAATTGTTTCCATACTGACTGAATAGGCAGTAGGTAGGTACGGGAGCAATTTTTTGGTTTCAGTTTTACCTTGAGGTTCATTAAACATTGTTCCTAATCACTAACCGAGTCTCCAATATGAATTCTGGCGGTTGATTAATTATCGGGCTCACAGTGACTTGGAATGATGATAGACGCGATATAATCGATTATGTCGTGACACGGAATGCACTGCATGTCAAATGTCATGTCATGACGTCATAGATAAGTCAAATGAAGTTCATTGTGTTTTGTTAAAATATCTTTAAAAGTATAGATTTATTTATTAATCTGATAAGTAGCAACTGTACAGAAAACATATTTCTCGAAATGGTTTTAAGATTTCCGTTCTTGTCCAGTATGGGCGGATATCCTTAAATGAAACCACATATTTAAAGCACTACTATTAATTTATTTATATAATATTACAGTTATACCTACATCTATTTTATTCCGATACCGCGCACTATTTCTGTGTTCGTTTATCAACTGCAGGCCATAGCAGAATAACAGCGCTGCGGGATATTTAATAACAAACAGAAGTGTGCAGGGATATTCTGCGATTTAACTAAAGCGTTTGACTGTGTCGATCACATTATACTCTTACAGAAACTGGAGTACTATGGTGTGCGAGGATCAGCTCTTAATCTATTTAAATCTTATCTTACTAATCGTACGCAATTTGTTCAAATTTTAGAAAATAACCGATTAGAGCTATCTGACGAAAAACCCGTAGAAAGAGGAGTTCCCCAGGGTTCAGTTCTGGGACCACTCCTGTTTATATTATTCATCAACGACCTTCCACAATGTTCACAAAATGGCACAGCTTACCTCTATGCTGATGATACAAGCATTATATTAAACGCTCCTACTTATAATGAGCTTAACTCTAAGATAAAAGCATGTTGGATTAACATTTGCGAATGGTTTAACGCGAATAAGCTGAAAATGAATCTAGAAAAGAGCTTTTATATTAACTTCAAGCGACATGCAAACAGTCCAGAATTTGATCTCGATCTACCAATAGCCAAATGTTCTTATGTAAAATTCTTAGGAATAAATCTAGACCCTCTCTTAAGTTGGGATCACCATGTAGACACAATTAAAAAACGGCTTGCAAGTGCTTGCTACTGTCTCAAAAACCTCAGAAATATTGCAAACTATGACACACTAAAAATCGTGTACTATTCTTATTTTGAAAGTATTTTAAGATATGGGCTTGAAATTTGGGGTAACTGTACAAGTATTAAAAGTGTTTTAATCCTTCAAAAGAAAGCAGTCAGATTAATTGATAAAGCATCATATCGTGATCACTGCAAACCTTTATTTGTTAAACACAAGATACTTACAGTAATCGCTCTTTATATATACCTCGTATGTAGTTATATTTTTCAAAATCGACATAATTACCGAACTGTAGGTGAAAATCAGAGTAACCTTAGAAATAGCAATCACCTTAAAGCCCCTATGGCAAAATATACAACCTTTAACAAAAGTTTGAGTTACACTGGGATTTGGATTTACAATAAGCTTAGTAATGATATTAAGGACAGTGCAAACCTAAAAATATTCCAAAAAAAGTTAAAAGCGTATTTTTTGGAAAAACCTTTCTATAATATAAATGAATATTATAATGATTGATAATTTCCTATTTTTATTTAATTTCAATGAAATTTTCTGACAGATTAACTGAATTTTTTGATCTTTTTGTTTTTTTTTTAAAGTAACTACCTATAACTATTTCTGACATATTAATTTCCTATTTGTTAATAGTTTTGTTACTATGATTGTTATAATAATTATTTTCATTATTACCTGTACTTGACATCTTCATTGCTTTAATTTTTTTTTATATACATATATTCTATTTACTTGTGAAAATGTAGACATTTAATAATTTCGGTTTACCTATTAATATGTGATTTATTTACTTTTTATTTTATTTTTATGAATCGATTTTACTGTGTGTTTTATAAAATGATTTGTGTGCCAGGTGTGGCTTTAATGTACAAATAAATAATATGATTATGATTATGATTATGATATAATGGTATATGACAAATTATACTTTTTCAAAATTTAACCATTGCTATTTATTGGTTTAAACAGAATTAGAAAAGAGACAAAATGGAATAGCCCCCCTTAAATTGGCTTAGCGATAGCGTCAAAATCAATCAAATCAAATCAAAATATTTATTTTGTAAAATAGATACATAAAGTATACTTTCTACAAGTCAAAGTTAATCTTTACAATAAATATCTTTAGAAGAAAAAAATAATATGAATATACTAATAAGGGAAATACATACAAAAAATATTTAGTATGGGCTAAAAAAATTAATTTATACACATACATAAAGTAGAGAAATGTAGGAATAAAAATATTATATATAAATGATGCAACGAACAAACTAGTTGATAAATAAATAAGGGAAATACATCCAAAAAATATCGAGGTTAGGCTACTAAAATGTAATAAAGTTATAAACCTGCATAAAGTAAAGAAATATAGGAGTAAAAATATTATATATACATAATGCCTAACCATCCGCACCATTCGATTAGTATTGCTAAGAAGAAGGGCAAGAAACTTAGCAAACATGAATTTTTTTCATTTGTAACATAAACCTTAATCTATACAATTTTCTTATACCTACTTAAGTAAAGGCAAATATAAAACCATAGGAATTATGTCCAAGAGAAAAAAAAATTGATAGTCAATCCGTCTTACATTGTCTATTACCTTTTACAGCAAAGTCAGTTTACATATTAGTTAACTATAAAGGGCTTAAGATTAGCCTTTAGAGAAATCAAACATTTCGTATTAAAATTTGCTAATTATTTATTTATTTATTTACTGAAAAAAGTTAGTAATACAAAAACTTAAATAGACCTAACCTAGGGTTAGTAGAATACAAAAATATACAACCGTTCGGACTTATAGTATAGGCAGGATCCGACCCAATAAAAACATTGTACATTATGTATAACCAACATGTACGTTGCACGTATATTATTGCGAATGTAAGTGCTCCGATACTAGAGTTCTCCGTAACACGGAAGCACTATGAAGTTATTTTTCGCCAGAAGGCGCCCAGTGCACAAAGTTCGTAGAGTAATTTAATTTATTTTTGTGGTGTAAGCCGAATATATATATATATATTATATATATATAATATATATATATATATACATATATAGATACGTACATATATTCATATATAACATAATACATACAAATATAGGATTTTAAAGTCGGTAAAAATGTAATAAATGAAGTTTTTGTTTAAAGATTATTCAAAATTATGATTCGATACACATCAGTTTTTCAATATAGTCATAAGATTTTGATAAAAGCCAAGTACGGAGATTTCTTATTAAATTATTTTTTAGTTTAGTTTTATCTGCTAAAGGTATTTCTTTGATGATTTGATTGTAAACGAATGGACCTAAGAAAATTTTAAAGCGGTTAGCAAATGCAGAGCGTACTCGAGGGACTTTAAGTTTGCCTTCAAGTCTAACTGACCTGTAACCTTCATCTCGATTGGCTGCAAAAGCGACCTCTTGAAATGTCAATTTTGTTACAATATTGGAAATAAAAAGTCTACGAACACTTAGTATTCCACTTTCACGATGTAGAAGGTTCGTGTCGTACCGAAATGGTTTTTTCAACATTACTTTGATAACCATTCGCTGAGCTCTTTCTAGCTGCAAAATTTTTGTTTTGGCTGCGCCACCCCAGGAGTCAATGCAATAAGAGAGTAAGCTTTGGCACATGGCGTAGTATACACTTAATTTAAGCTTATTGTGAAGAATATTCTTAAGGGACCCGAAAATGAAGGACAACTTTCGTATCCGCCCAGAAAGAGTTTTAATGTGTTCGGTAGTGGACTGTTCTCACACGTTCGATGGTATTGCACTGACAACGAGAGACAGAGGAATCAGTGAAGTTGTTACAAGTGTGAATTTTCAGAGATTGACTGTCATCTACGACTGTGTGATATGTTTTTGTAAAGCATAAGTACTTAGTTTTGCTAATGTTCAGCGTTAGTAAATTCTTGTCGAGCCACTCTCTAATCAACGCAACTCCACGATTTGCTTTGCTGAAGACTGTATCCCAATTAGAGTCAGTAAAAATGAGGGCAGTATCATCCGCGAAAGACACTATCCTGCCATCTATAGTATTTAAATCCGTCAAACTATTTATATATATCAAGAACAATACTGGGCCCAGGACGCTGCCCTGTGGAACTCCGTAGGTTACAGGCAAAGATTCACTAATTGTTCCCTCAATATTAACTTTTTGATGCCTATTCTCTAGATACGAGCGGAACCACTGCATCGGAAGGTCTCTTATACCAAGGCTTTCCAGTTTAGACAGTAGTATTGGAATAGAAACTGTATCAAAAGCCTTGGCCAGGTCCAGGAATACGCCGATACAGCGCCGATCATTGTCTAACTGCTCAACAAGGTAGCTAACCAAGTCATCTAAGGCGTCACCTGTTGATCTTTGGAGCCTAAACACATATTGTTTATCCGACAAAAGCTCATGTTTTTCTAGGAAGCTGATGAGACGTCGTTTTACTAATTTTTCCAGTACCTTAGAAATGGTGGGTAACATAGCGATAGGTCTATAATTTTTGACGTTTTTAGCATCACCTCCTTTATGCAGAGGAATAATGGTGGCCAGTTTGAAATAGTCAGGAAAGGTGCCATTAGCGAAGCTTAGATTGAAGATATGGACAAGAGGTTCAAGAATTAGGAATCCTAATTTTTTTCAAAATTTCGTTGCTTATCATATCCCAGCCAGCAGAATTAGAAAATTTTAGCTCTTTTATGGTTTACAATACTTCTTCCGCATTAACAGGAGATAAGAAGAATGAATTGGGATGTTTTGTTGTTGAATTTATGTCATTAGATAAGTCTTCTTCTGATCTATTAAGGCGATTCAATGTAGATTGAGCAAGTTCCTTGCCTATGTTACAGAAATAAGTGTTTACTTTATTGACGGCTTCTACATTGTTAATTTTACCATCTAAAAGTGAGATTGAGGCATTTTTTGACTTTTTATCAAGGTCCGCTGCTTCTTTAACTATATTCCAAGTTTTACGAGAGTTGAATTTATTACGTTCTATTTTGATTCCAAAGTAAAGATCACGAGCAGCTTTGGTTGCTATTTTACAGATATTTCGATAAGTTTTGTACGTTTTTTGGATATCTTCATTGTCTGGAAATTTTCGTGCCACTTTATGCAACGAATCTCTTTTAATTATAGATTTAACTAAGGATTCCGTAATCCATGGTTTTACAGCGCGTAATCTGTGTGGTCGTGTCACTACCTTGGTATGTTTTTCTATCAGAGACTGCAGTTTATTAATAAGCTGATGAGTTGCTTTATTTACATCCATTTCATTGAGGGTGTCACTCCAGTCAAATACATTTAGGGACTTGGCTAAGGACTCAAATTCAATTTTTGTGAATTTTACATGGGATTTAGGTTTCTTAGTTGAAGTAAAATTAATACTGTTAACAATTAAAAAGTGGTCAGTTGTGTCAGTACTTACAGTCAAACTCTTAATGTTGTGTTCAGCTCTAGCGATGAAGTGATCTAAGCAGTTACACAATCTCGTTGGATGCCGAGCTGTTGGAGATAATCCATGAGAAGAGAGAATATTTTTGTAATCAACAGTATTAGTGTCACTTTCGCTATTGTTCCCAATATTTATATTTATATCGCCTGTAATAAAAAGGTTTTTATTTTTAGATAATTTGCTTATCTCAACAGCCAAGTCATCTAAAAAATTCTTATCATTGAGGAGAACGATAAATACAAAATAAGGAAATATTTTCATCAATTGTCAAAAGTATGGTATTAGAGTCTCGAATTGGTAATTCTTGAATGTGGGTGTTCAAACTTTGTTTAATATAAACTGCAACTCCATCACTTTGAAATTTGTGCATTGAAGTGGTGTAAAGATCGTAGCCTGAGAGATATCTTGGTCTATAGGACGCGGTATGAAGCCAACATTCAGTCAGCACTATAATATCGTAATCGATGTCAAGTCTGTGCAACATTATTAAGAAGTCATCAAAGTTAGCCCGAATACTACGAATGTAAAAGTTAAAATGTTGAAGTTGTCATTCTTTATTAAAGATTTGCAACTTTCCAAACACTCAACTTTGAATGAAGTGAACATCTCTGAATTGTCAATTACCGAGCAAATAAAATTATGATCTAGTTCAATCATTGTAATATCTTATAGTAATCGATAAGCCATCAAATTGAGGATTCGGGGATTGATATTCAGAGTAATAAAAAAAATTAAAGATAATAATTTTAAACATATAATAGAGTGTTGTGTATTGTAAAATAGAATTTGCATTTTTTAAATAAGTATATTTGAATTGAATGCATAAGGCACTAAGATTAAGGTGGTAGGCATAATGTAGAAATATGATGTAAGAATAATAGCTTTTATATGAATCTAAGTGCACTGGGTTTCCCTTGGTTTCAAAATCGCACGGTAATTTAATTAGTATAATGTCTATAAATATTATCAGGATTTTAATGTAGAAAATTTGCTTATTTGGGCTACTGACCCAAACTATGACAAATTTTGTTTTCAGATAAGTAGACACATAATAGAATTTACGATAGATAGCGTAAGGACAGTTAATTTGCCACGATAAATTAATTTTACAATAGAAACTACATTTGTTCTTATGAAGACTTTTCACAGTTGTGGTAATCAACGCATAACAATATACTATCAGGATTTTGTTGCAAAAACTTTCCATATTTGAGCTATTGACAGAAACTAAGTTATATTTTGTTTTCAGATAAGTTGACACATAACAATATTTATAATAGATACTGTAAGGACAGATAATTAGCCATAATGAATAAATTTTACAAAACAAATAATTTGTTCTTAAGAAGACTTTTCCTGTTCATGAAAATTAAGGCATAACAATGTTCTTTTAGGATTTTGTTGCAAAAAACATCCATATTTGAGCTACCGACAGAAACCAATTTATATTTTGTTTTCAAATAAGTTGACACATAATCATATTTATAATAGATACTGTAAGGACAGTTAATTTGACACCATGAATTAGTTTTACATAATAAACAATAACATTTGTTCTTAGGAAGGCCTTTACCAATTATGGAAATTAAAGCACAACAATAATAATAATAATATGAAATATAATATAAATATAATATGAAGTTAAACTTGTATTTTTTTAAATTTCTTACAATTGAAATATTTATAAAAATTTTAAACACTAAATACTGCATTAAAGTAAACTTATTTACTAATTTCAGATGAATATTTTCCTTCAAAAACCCGAACAAGATCGGTCTCGTTAGTGATGTGCTCTACTTTTGAAAATTCGGTTTTCCGGACGTTAATTTTTCCGTCACGAGTCCAGCAAAACTTGAATTCGTTCTCCTTCTGAAGTCTGCGGGCTTGTATGAACAGCAGTCTTTTCTTTTTAGTGAGGCGTTCATTTATGTAAATATTCGTAAGGTTCCCTGTCACTTCAATGTCTTGGCTGGTGAGTCCACGACGGACTCGGGCAGCTTTGATAATATCACTTTTCAAGGTACGACGTGTCAAGCCTATCACTGTGAGCCGCGGTGTTTTTCTGTCATTTTTATAGGGGCCCACTCTTCTAGCATAGTCAATATCTTTATCATCGAGCTGTAAGCCCAGTTTCATTGCTGTAGTTCTGAATATATGAATTAAGTTTTCACACTTATTTTCTGGAATTCCTGATATTTCGATTTCTTTCATAACAGACTTCTCATTTTGCGAATCCCGATCATCTTCGAGCTGTGAAATTGTGTTCTTTAAGCTCTCTATCTCATGATCACGACACTGTAATACAGAAAGTAGACTTTTATTTTCTTCTGAGATTATTGTAATATTGCCTTCCACGGCAGTTAATCTAGTTTCAAGGGACGTCAATTTATTTTCCCATTTGTCTAAGCGTTCAACAATCATTTTCATATCTTGCTTCCAGTCTTCTCGTTGTGTAGCAAACAGTTTATTGAAGTAATCCGTAAACGCTTGAGAATCCAAATTGACCATGGAAGATGGTTTGTCTTGCAACGGACTGTTCAGGAAGTGAGGCGATGAATTGCTTGTAAGCTGGACAGGTTCGTTCTTTTTAACTTTGCATTCTGGACACAACCATTTTATTTTGTTCATAGGAAGGATCTTGTCGAAATCAGCCTTTGGTATTTCCAGACAGCTGTGATGAAAATTTCTCTGACATTTTTTGCATTTTAGTATGTCTTTTTCGGCCAAGTTGTCACAAATGGCACATTTAGTACTCATTCTGCTATTCTGCTGTATATAAATCAGTTAGGGCTAACAAATTATGTACTAGTAGCGCTACCTGTGTCCTAACACGGTAACCAGTTATGAGCTGTGATAGTTGCAGTTAACCAATTTACGCCGTGCGATGATTAGCATGCGTCAGAGTTTCTCAAAGGTGACACGATAGTGATTAAGGAGATTACAAATAGGTGGCGCTGATATAAATTAGGTTTTCAGGTTCCAGTAGCGCTTCAGAAGCGCTTTATAGCATATGTATTTCTTTGTTTAACAATCACAGTACCACTGACCTGCGAGGATTATTTGCATTTTGTAAAATCTTCGTTTTTAGATTAACAATTTTACTAAGCGGGTAGGAAGAACAACTGCACAATCCACAAAGACACAATCGATTTGAAGCTTCAAATTAGTTATGCAGTTGTATTTAACCCGAGAAAACACTTGTGCCGCACTATTGATGTGTACTGCATCGAAATTTCACTTTCACTTTAAAAAATAATGGTATTTACTATTTTATATAGATTTTTGTAATCGAGACGATTAAATCAAGATGGTTCGCACTCAAGCGCCACCTGGCGAAAAAAAGAAATTATTAAAAAATTATGACTTACAATTTTGATAAAGATTATTATTATTTATTACACCATGCTTCATTATCGTCCAGATAATCATTGATTTTATAATAAGCTTTTTAAGTAGTCCCTGTTTAATGTATAATTTAAACTTATTTTCAGGCAAACTAAGGACCTCGTTTGGAATTTTATTGTAAAATTTCGTACCTAAATATCTTGTAAGTTGAAATTCCAGTAAATTTAATATTTTCAATAATTATTGTCGTTGCTGTCTGTTATTGGGCGTATTTCAGACTGTGCGGACATTATGAATAATGTCCTTTTAATCAGTTGGTCCAAAACGTAAGCATTGTTTTTGGCTGGAAGCCAGTTTAAGGCATAATACTCGTAGTTATTTCTTGGGACGCAATAATCGTCGGTGAAATGCGGGTATGCCGAGTGTGGACTGTGACTTTCACATTGACTGACTTGTGACTTTCGCATTTCACAGTTTACACTCGGAACTCCTCTGACACCCCCTCGGGGATTCATGTCGTGACGATATATTATTAGGTATATTTGTTTACAGATGTGAAGTATCGAACCTTAAACCTTAGTGGTTTAGTACTCTTGGATTGGATGTAGGGGCCCTTACGGAACTAGTCCGCCACTGTATGAAACTATGTTTGTTTCTGGATTGACTTTAGAAACTCTATTACAAACAAAATGTGAGTTGAGGCAGCCGTGAACTTATATCGAGTATACTGTGCTACCTCACTGCTATCGACAAGGTTTGACGCTGCGAATACACCGGCCTTAAATTGACAACTCGAAATAAATCAATTTTGAGACTGTTTGGGAGAATTTAAACCTCACTAATTTTCTCATTTTTGGAGGCAATGCAGCGGGTAATGTGAATCAAATGTTGATTGGGGTTCACAATACAGCAAAAATAAAATAAAATACTTCACGTTTCTATAGTAATTTTGAAAATCTTCCGTGGATTTAATTTGTATGAGCAGGCCCAATATTTTTTCAATAACGGCCGGTATGTTTCTTTGGAAACTTTGTTGGCATGTTCAGTAGAATATGTAAAGATAAAGATCCGTATATTTAAGTGCCACCACAACACACACAAAACCATAACGAAACAGAATTATAATTCTGTTAACATAACAAATAGTAAAAGAACATCAATTCATATAAACGTGTCATGGTCATGAGTCGTGGCAATAAAAAGGACCCTAACTCAGCATATGTCTCTTTTCTAATTCTTTTTAAACCAATAAATAGCAATGGTTAAATTTTGAAAAAATATAATTTGTCATATTTCACTCTTTGATCATAATATTTCGGCCTTTCGGTACACGATTACTTACATTTTCCTCGATACAATTAAATCGCAAAGATAGGTCCAACTATGATCTAAATATCATTTCATCTGAGCTGTATTAAGTTTTAGACAATAAAGCTTATCCTTAAATAAACGTCGTGAAAAATGTCATATAAAACGGCCGTCATATTAAAAACCCATCACTCTGATTTCAAAATAATAAATAAAACACCTCGAAAACGCGAGTTTTCTGAGCAGCCCGCTTCCGCTGAGCGAGATAAACATGTGTAAAATGAAAGCGTTGGAGCAAGACAGATTTCTCTGGATAACCTCGCCTTAAAAACTGGTCCTGTGAATAGGCTTATAGACAGGGTAAGTAAAATATTATTCTATTTAGTCTGTAATTTAGATTTAAAAAAATATTGGACACGTATTTTTTCTTTTGTCAATCAAACAACAAATGACAGAGATAAAGCGCGTCAAAGTTTGGGAGTGGGGGAAAATGACGTCACTTCTAAGTAAAATTGTACCTAGATGTGACGACACGCGGAACTTCAATGGGCTATATCTTCATCATTTTTTGTTTAATTGAAAAAATAAAAAATACGTGTCCAATATTTTCTGATTATCTAACTGAAGGACTAAATTAAAAAAAATTGTCATCATGCCAATTGTAACTGTGCTGCTCTTATTCTCCTTAATTAATTTCACCCAAAATATCACAATTGATTCAATCAGGTCTATCGTCCAGATTCGTGACTAGGCATGCGAAGGGTTAACTTGATTGGGGGTTATTGTGAAAAAATCACATTTAACCGTTTGACAGCAGAACTGTTTCGGTTTTGATGTGGATTAATGTCCTTCATTCCGGAGTCTATAAATTGAGTGAGATAACGTCTGTGTGGCGGTGGAATAGAATTCGACATTCGACAGCTGGAAAACGGATCGAGGTTTCCGTTTAGCCGTTTTTTTGTCATCTGACTGAGATTGATTTCAACGCTTTGAATATTGATATTAAAATACCCATTTTGATTTAACCTACGGTAGACTGAGTTTTATTTAGGTTGATTTATGATTTTGTTTCTTTATTTTATGCTTAATTTGTTATTTTTACTACAAAAATAAAATTAACTTTATTTTGACAGCTATGGGAGTGCGAGTCAGACTCGCGCACAAAGGGTTCCGTACCATCATATCGACCCTTCGGGGTTCAAATGTCGTACAAACACGATTTTACAGGAGAGCCAAAAAACAAAATTTATAAAATAATATCCTTCATATCTTTTTTGTTTTTATAGCTACATTAATATGGTCTAGGCCAATCAGTAATATTTTTTTTGAGTTCTTTAATCAACAAAAACCTAAGATTGAGTAGCTATCTTAGTTTAGAAGTTGGCATGGCTTTTACTACACAAAAATATATTTTAACTGGATTTTAAAACAAAATTCGTCACCTAAGAAGCTGCAGGGTTTGTTGTATCGTTGTATGAGTACAACTTCTTTCTTCGTAGTATAAAACATGGCTAGTTATGTCACATTGTAGTATACTGAAGTAGAAACAGTGGAAAGCTTACAAAAACACGTGTGAAATCAACCATAACACTGTTCTATTTAAATGAAATTGCCATAAAAAGGCATAAAAAATAACAATAAAATAAACTTATGAACTTTCAACTTGTCGAAATAAAGTATAACGTCGTTTTATTTGAATAAATTTCACAAAGTATGGCTCACACAGCTTTAAAGAAAAAAAAATATTCATTAGTATTTTTTAATAGGAATACTTCAGATCCAGTCTATAGGAATAGGACTAATACTTATAAGTTACAATTCTTTAATCACTAGAACAAAAACAGCCGATTCAGTGCTATAACTATTTACTTTTAATAGTCACTACATCAGTATTTTCTTAATAGGAAAACAGCAGATCAATATTATTTTGGGATTTTGCATTTAATCCCATCATAATAATACCGCTTTGTGCAAATCAATAAATTTGTGGGGTAGTAGATACAAGATTCTCTTTTCGTAAGTTACCAGTATAAACAACGACAAAGCTTTACAACAGCTCTACTATACCGGGTGTAAATAAAAAACGTTACACTGACGAAGCTCTAAACTCGCCCGTATGTCGGTACGTTAGGGTGTCCGCGGGTATGATTCATGGGAAAAGTGTTTCAGTAGGGTCGGTAGAATATGTGGTTTCATTTAATGGTAGTAGTCTATTTACACCCGGGATAAGTTTAAATAATAATAGTCAGCGAAACTCAAAACATAGGTAGTACCCGTCTATATGAACAACTTTTCCTATGGAGACTATGCAAAATCTTCACAAAAAAATTCGCCTTCTCATAGTAAGCCAGACGACTGATATGGTCAATTTGTATGAGAGGAAGTGAAAAAAGTTGCGAATTTCGCTTAGCCCCGGTAGAAAAAGTTGTTAACATAGCCGGGTACTACCTATGTTTTGTGTTTCGCTGACTATTATTATTTAACCTTGTATATGTTACCGCTTAATGAGGACTATAAATAGAGAGTTAGTTGGTAAGTAGTCCAGCAGGCATCGCAAGTGTTCAGTGTGAATATTCGATTGGTTTTAGTTTAAACCTGACTTCACAATTAGCAGACGATCGTATGCAAATCTGTTACTAATGAAATTCCAAAGACCCCGCTTCCTCATTCCACCGAGAATGCAAAATTCGGTCGTTTTGAAAACAGATCTATTATTCAGGAATGTAATTTTTTCGTGCTTTCAAAGTCTTATTTACAGGAAGGGACGTCACCATGTCAGGTTGATTGGTCGGATCCTGACCCTAGATTATGTACTTATCTTCGAGTCGGTTGCCAACTAGTTGACAAACATCGAGAATGTAGATATACTATCGAATTCCGATTACCTAAGGATACGTTCACAGTTCGTGAACAGTTTTTTTCTGCGCATAGAAAGCATTGCCAATGCATATTTATTTATACCGATTGAAAATTAACCCTCTAGCTACGAGTATAACAAAGGAAACTGTTCTATGTTCGAAATAAAAAATACATGTTTTGTTATTTTTGTCATGATTCATAATTTTAAAAAAAGATATCCAACGCCGAAGAAGCACTAATACTCCGGTGACAGAGACGACGCTCCACAAAACCTATGTGTACATAGCCTATGTGCAATGTTTACCGCCGGGAATATGTACGGTCTATTGTCAGTCACATCTCGCGTCGCGTAGGTTAGCCATTTTTTATAAATTTGAAAACCTAAAAAATTTAAAACAATATTGTTTTTTTACAGTTAAATAAAGCTGGAGGGTTTATTTTCAACCTGTATATTAAATTTGACTACGAAAACGACGGAGTTCACTAGTAAACAAAATAGTAACTGAAAAACATAAATGATTGTTTTCTGCTAAGACGACATGCCATAGCGAAATGACAAAAAGTTTAAAATATGAACGTTTAAAATACTAAATAAGATTGAAATCAAAAATCTAATAGAATTAGGAATTTGAGCAGGATGCCCGCCTTACTCAACAGGAATATAGAATATGGCACGAATGATGTTAAATTTCCACGTACGATCACAATAGATGACATGTCGTTTAGTTGACGCACCTCGGGGGATTATATGAGTGACGCGGAATTGTGACGTCATAACTTGGCTTTCTGTGACGATGATGAGGGCTTCTGAGGATCATGATCTCATATTATCAGCATAAGAAAGTTTTAAGGGAGCTTGGACTTTCGATACCCGTGTAAATGGACAGGGAATCTTAACTACACACTCTACTGATAATAATGAATAACTTTATTATATAAACAAACACGCGCATATAAAAAAATGAAAAATAACTTTCCATACGAGCTAGCTTTAAATAAGGGGTAAAATTTGAGTGCTCTAGAAAACGGATAAATGCTCACCAGATATGGTCAAAGCCCGAAGCCGGTTAAAGTCCGAAAATAGGAGCGACGACGAGCGAAGCGAGGGGGAGCGTGTTAGGTTGACATGGTAATAAACATTGGAAGCGGAACGGAGCGAGGTGACTCCCAATAGCAATGACTATACAAAGATTACTAAAATGTAAGTTACTTCATAAAACACAATTTGGTGAGCATTTATCCGTTTTGGAAGTAATCTAAGTGCATTTTTGGTAGGCATTTAAACACTTTAATAACTGTTGCAAATTTCGTATGGGCAAGTCATTTTTATTCATTACTAGCCTTTCGCCCGCAGCTCCGCCCGCGATTATTCAATCTCTGCCCCGTTTTCGGCTTGGGCGTTATTTTATCAACATCCCTTATAGCTTATACAAAGTGAAATTTATTTATAAAGGAGAATTCATACTGGAGGCTGGATATGTAATCAGTAGCACGGATCGATACCACTTTTTGCTAATTTCGCAAAATTAAATGTTGTATTTGACTCTGGGATAGGAAAAAAATAATTTATGAATTTAACAAAAAGGGTCATGTAACCTTGATACTTACACTAACCGAGCCTTCAGTATGAATTTAACTGTATAAATAAATGTCACCTCATATTCTTAACTATATAATTCTATTTTATTCTATTTGACCAGGGTATTTATAGGGATGATAATAAAAAAAAATGTTTTAAATATTCTATTTTATCCTATAAGGAAAATTTCTTGTTTGAAGAATAGTTTGAATTATAATTTCACTAACATTAATTGGAGCACGTTTTGTACTTTAACTATGAGCTTTTGAACTTTTTTCCATAGATTTTAAGCCATAGTTTTATTAATTAAGTCGTTTTAAAACTTCAATGTGCTAGTTTTCTCTAATTTTATGGAAAAAATATGTCAATTTAGATATATGTAATTTCAATTATACATTTGTATGTGTTTTTAGGGTACCGTACCCGTCTTTTTTGGTGGTACGGATCCCCTTTTGCGTGACTCCGAGTCGCACTTATTTATTTATTTATTGGAACAAGGAGTAAAAACAGAAAAAGATACATATTTTATAAGATAGAACTGATACAGGTAATTAAATAAATATATCAGTTTCCTTATGCAACATACTCACTAATACATTAATATTTTTTAGATAGACGCAAACATGAGATACATATGAATATAACTAATAGTTTACTACAAATAACATACAACAATCTGAAATGTACACAGCCTAAACATTAAACGTAAAACTAACATGCACATGCACACAACTTGGGTTAGTAAAATAGTAAAAGTTACAGTTTTTTAGGCACTACTGTTAAAGAGCGCTTTCTTCAACTCGGTTCTGTATCGATTGTATGAAAAATTGAATAAGTCGGTATCAATAAGTCTCTCATTAAATAATTTACACATTCTATATATTGGAGCCCTACTACCGGCGTTTGTTCGGACTCTGCGCAGAAAAAATGTATGCTTCGGTCTAGTACTACGACAGGGCCAAATTATAATCTTTTTTTCCTCGCGGTATAATCAGTACGTGAAGGCATAACTGCTAATATGACACTAATCTGGAACGTAAATCAGTCAAGATTAGAGATGTTCCATTTCCTTTTATTTTATACTTTCTCTAGAAAAGGTGGAAGATCTGTAAAATACGTCGTATGACTTTCAGAAATATTTCTTTATTAAGGAATTTTATAATTTTAAACAAATTCTCTACCTGCCTGTATGCTAATCAAGAGCTTGATCAGACGAGCCATTTTATGGTTGAACAACGAGCAATCGCCTTTCCATTTTCGACCGCACCGTTAAAAATATGGTACTCATCACCCGTATTACAATAGTAATAAGTGCGATTAGTGGGTAAGTGGCAATATCTTTGATGGTACAATACGCAAACAGAAAATCAATAAGATATTATAATTTATTTTTTGCGACGAAGATACTGATGCTCTTAATTATAATCATCAGCTCTATATTGTTGTTATAACGGAAAAAAACCGGTCAAGTCCGAGTCGGACTCGCCCACCGAGGGTTCCGTTAAAGACAATTTTTTTATGATTTAATTACAAATATGTTGTAGTAATAGTAGATGGTATTACTTGCCAATAGTTCTAGTAATGTTCTGAGGTTTTAGATCAACGGAAAAAACCCTATAAATTTAGATTCCCTTGAGAGTGTCGAAATATACGCTTTTGCAGCATAAACGGCCGTATCTTTTTTTCATGTTAACTGAGAAGCTTTATTTTTCCACAGCTTCATAAAGGACGTAAACCTGAGTATATGGTTTTAATTTCAACTCGATACCTTCCCGCGTTCCCGAGATAAAGGGTCTTGACAGACAGACGGACAACAAAGTGATCCTATGGGCTCCGTTTTTTTCTCTTGAGCTACGAAACCCTAAAAACAACATAATAAAAACTTTAGTAACTATTTTTTAATAAAATAGTACATTAAATAGTTACGTAGTTACAACTTTTAACTTGGCTGCTGCCTTTGGACTATGTGCAAACTGAAAGTATTATGGCTGTACACGAATAAGGATAGCTAATTTACCGTATACCTACCTACAAGTACATACACACACACACCCTTCCTCACTCAACATTCACACTTTTTACACAAATACACACTTTCCCAATCACATCACAGTCTCTTTGTATTAGTTAGACTTGTTAATATTATAATCACCAATTTTAAGTTGAGCATGTACTTTTATATTTGTTTTTATTTTTTATTTAGTCTGCATGGATATTTATTCGATTGTAACGTTAAAACTATAATTCAACATTAACCTGTGTCATGTTAGCGGTAGAGACTAGCTACCCACAACCCAGGGAATCCTACTGTGGGGACTAGAGAACATGTTTGGTAACTATGTTTAAGTGTTCACAATAAACGATTTATTTATTATTATTATATGTAACTTATCTGTATATATTAAGGTATATTTAATTTATACAATTAAATATATACGGTACAGATGATAATTTCCTGTAAGTATACTGAATACTAATATTGTTTTTATTTGTAATAGATGTATATAGATATATATAAAAAACACAGAAAAAATAAATTCAAGATATATTTCGGGCCCTACTGGGCCTACTTCTAGTAGGTATATGCAGTTTTCTGTTTTACATGTCGTGTTTGGTTGTGTTTTGTAGGTGTTAGATGAGTGGTGTGTATTGATGTTGGTGTTTGTGTTTATGATCGCGCATGTTTTACAACGTGGCCGTCGGCATGGGGATGTTCCGAGAGATGCGTGGGTTGTGTTTAGGGCTGGGAGTTTCGGTTTGGTTTTGGTGAGGGTGGCTTTTAGGTTTCTGTTTTGTCTAAAGCAAATTTTTGGGTTCTTCGGAAGTAAGTCTTTGGTTTCATTGTTTTGATGTAAAATTGGAAGATGATCCTGAATTAGTGTTTTTAGTTTGTGGCTGCCATGAAAGAAGTTAGTGATCAGACGGGTTTCGTTTGTTGGGTTAGTGGTATGTGGAGTATTTCTGTGGTATCTCGGTCTGGTGTATAAAATCGTTCATAGTTTTTGTATGAATTGTTCCGGGTAGTTTCTTTTGAGTAGGCCGTTATGAATTTTGTCATGGTAGGTGGTGAGTGCATTGTCAGTGTTACAGATCCGACGGCCACGTAGTGATAATGAGTAGGGAATTGATTTTTTCGTGTGTAGGGGATGACAACTGTGAAAATCTAGGTACTGTAATTTGTTTGTGTTTTTGAAATGAACTGACGTACTAATTTGGTTACTATCGCTGATGGTTAGATCGACGTCTAAAAATGTGATTCTGTCTGTTGAGATTGTGTGTGTAAATTTCAGTTGGCTATGGTTGTTTAATCTCTGAAGGAATCCGGTCAGGGAATCCCTGCCGTGTGGCCAGATCATAAAGATGTCATCAATAAACCTTTTCCACACCAGTGGTTTATGCTGCTCAGACATCAGGAACATTGTTTCAATGGAGGCCATAAAGATGTTGGCATAGCTGGGGGCCATTCTAGTTCCCATTGCAGTTCCTTTCATTTGTTGATAAAATTTATTTTCAAATGTAAAATAATTATTCTTCAGTGTTAATTCGGCAAGTGAAACTAAGAAGTCAGTGGATGGTTGATGAGGTTGAGGGCGTTCGTTTAAGTGAGTTTGAAGAGCTGACAGTCCGGAATCATGTGGGATGTTGGTATATAACGATACGACATCTATGGTAACTAGAAGAAGATTTATATTGTTTGGTAGCTGGAGAGAATGTATAATGTCAAGAAAATGATTGGTGTCTTTTATGTGCGATGATAAGTCTTTGCAAAGGGGTTGTAGGTGATGGTCGACAAAGGCGGATATTATTTCAGTTGGTGCATTATATGATGCCACTATAGGGCGGCCTGGGTTATTATCTTTGTGGATCTTAGGGAGCATATAAAAATGGGGGGTCCTCGGATGGCCCGGCAGCATAAGTTCAATGTCAGCCTCCGATAGTCCCTCGGTTGTACCCCTGGTGTTAAGGTGGTTACGAATCAAATCCATAGTCTGGCCACACGGGTCACTTGGTACGACTTTGTAAAAGGTTGTGTCATTTAATTGTCTTAGTCCTTCGTTAATGTAATCATTTTTGTCTAAAATTACTGTCGCTGATCCCTTGTCGGCTGGTAGTATGATAATGTTTTCATTGTTTTCCAGTTTTTTTAAAGCTTGTCGTTCAGAATGAGTTAAATTTTGTGTTTTGATTTATAAATTATTGATGTAACGATCATCGGAGAGTTTTGCGAGGATATTACTCATAAAAATTTCTATTGGGTGGTTTGGTGGCAATTGTGGCGGTTCATTTGGTGATGGTGGTTTGAATTTTTTCAGAGCTGGATGTGTGGTGTCACTATTTTGGTGGGCATGAGTCTTCCAATAATATTTCCACTTTAATTTTCGTCCAAAATTTACAAAATCGTTCATAAGCTTTATTCGGTCTATCTTTTTTGTGGGGCAGAATGATAGACCTTTATTTATTATTGCGTGGTCTGCACGAGTTAACTGCAGTGTCGATAGATTTATTATTTGTTGGTCTTCAGAAGTTTTACAAGTGGAGGTCTGCGGTGGTGGGGGTATAGAGAAGGGGTTTGTCAGATCCGTCGGACTAAGGTTCAAGCTCGGGAGTGCATAGGTTCGAGCATACCTTAATGGTAGATTTATATTGTTTTGTGTGTAGTAGATTCGGAGATTATGTAGTTTTCTTGAAAGTCTAACATTTTCCTGTACAAGTTTATTTCTGGCTTTTGATAATATATTTTGTACAGTTAGAAAGATATGAGGATACGCAATAAGACTAACTTTTAGAAGACAGTCTAGACTATTTTTGTAATGAGTACATAAGAATGAATATTGTGTATAGAGTATGTATGTCGTGTGAAGTGCATTTATGTGATTTATGAGGATCATGTTTGGTCTTATTATTTGTGGCATTGTATGCAACGGAATGTTGGGGATTAGCCCCTTTGGTGCTGTGCCAATTTCAAGACATTTTCCAAGGTACACAATATGTGTGTAGTATTGAAAAAGTTTGTCAACTGTGTCTTTGATTTTATTCAGGACTTCTTGCATGTCGTTATAGGTTTTATTTTCGAGAATTATCAAAAAGGTTGAGTGAGTGTTAAACTTACTCTCTGGTTTTTTGTCTCTGACAGATGTTACGTTTTGGATTTTCTCACCTTAAGTCTGTCAAGTTTAATGTTAACCTTAAATTGAAAATAAATAAAATGAAAGCAAGTTTATACAGAGTAAAAAGAGAGAAAGCAACAGGGGAACCTGAGATCAAGGTGGTCAATCCTGATTATAATTCTGAGGAAGCCGTATAGCCAACACAACGGCACAACACAAGTTTATGAAATTGTTGAGAAACTCCTAATTCTATATCAGTGCAAACACCAACTTTCTCTTGATGCAGTCATTTGCGATAAACTTCTTGAATATAATATGATCTCTGCATGTAGACTTCGCACCCGTGTCAAGAGAAGAGACTTGAAAAACAGTGTATATAAATTTGTGCGGCTTATTCGTTTCTGGTGAAATTCTTCTTTGTATGACTGCGGCTAAGATCAGCAACTGGAACATCTGTATAGTATTGAGTTCAACCAAAACGAGTCTTCGTTTTTATTTTATATATATTTTTTGGATGTATTACTTTCGCATGTGCGATCAAACTTTTTATTAAATAAATATTTGGCTCTTTCAAGCTTTTTATTGTTTTTATTTGTAATAGATGTATATAGATATATATAAAAAACACAGAAAAAATAAATTCAAGATATATTTCGGGACCTACTGGGCCCGGCGTCAGTTGAAAAATAATTATACATACAATGTCACTTACATATTTACAAAAAGAAAGAGGTTTATTTACAATACTAACCTACTTAATGTTACTAACATATTTACAGAAAGAAAGAGGTTTATTTACAATCAAGTGAATTAATCTATTTATAAATTTTCTGAGAAAGTGGCACCATCCAGCAGCCGTGATGTGTTATTGGGTCAGTGTTGACGATTTAGTCCTGATCCGTAGTGACCATATAAACGAGGATTCCCATGTTCGGAGTTGAATTTCAGTTAATGGTGGGTTGAATGATTTAATGATTCGGACTGTTAATATTTTTTCTGTGTTTTTTATATATATCTATATACATCTATTACAAATAAAAACAATAAAAAGCTTGAAAGAGCCAAATATTTATTTAATAAAAAGTTTGATCGCACATGCGAAAGTAATACATCCAAAAAATATATATAAAATAAAAACGAAGACTCGTTTTGGTTGAACTCAATACTATACAGATGTTCCAGTTGCTGATCTTAGCCGCAGTCATACAAAGAAGAATTTCACCAGAAACGAATAAGCCGCACAAATTTATATACACTGTTTTTCAAGTCTCTTCTCTTGACACGGGTGCGAAGTCTACATGCAGAGATCATATTATATTCAAGAAGTTTATCGCAAATGACTGCATCAAGAGAAAGTTGGTGTTTGCACTGATATAGAATTAGGAGTTTCTCAACAATTTCATAAACTTGTGTTGTGCCGTTGTGTTGGCTATACGGCTTCCTCAGAATTATAATCAGGATTGACCACCTTGATCTCAGGTTCCCCTGTTGCTTTCTCTCTTTTTACTCTGTATAAACTTGCTTTCATTTTATTTATTTTCAATTTAAGGTTAACATTAAACTTGACAGACTTAAGGTGAGAAAATCCAAAACGTAACATCTGTCAGAGACAAAAAACCAGAGAGTAAGTTTAACACTCACTCAACCTTTTTGATAATTCTCGAAAATAAAACCTATAACGACATGCAAGAAGTCCTGAATAAAATCAAAGACACAGTTGACAAACTTTTTCAATACTACACACATATTGTGTACCTTGGAAAATGTCTTGAAATTGGCACAGCACCAAAGGGGCTAATCCCCAACATTCCGTTGCATACAATGCCACAAATAATAAGACCAAACATGATCCTCATAAATCACATAAATGCACTTCACACGACATACATACTCTATACACAATATTCATTCTTATGTACTCATTACAAAAATAGTCTAGACTGTCTTCTAAAAGTTAGTCTTATTGCGTATCCTCATATCTTTCTAACTGTACAAAATATATTATCAAAAGCCAGAAATAAACTTGTACAGGAAAATGTTAGACTTTCAAGAAAACTACATAATCTCCGAATCTACTACACACAAAACAATATAAATCTACCATTAAGGTATGCTCGAACCTATGCACTCCCGAGCTTGAACCTTAGTCCGACGGATCTGACAAACCCCTTCTCTATACCCCCACCACCGCAGACCTCCACTTGTAAAACTTCTGAAGACCAACAAATAATAAATCTATCGACACTGCAGTTAACTCGTGCAGACCACGCAATAATAAATAAAGGTCTATCATTCTGCCCCACAAAAAAGATAGACCGAATAAAGCTTATGAACGATTTTGTAAATTTTGGACGAAAATTAAAGTGGAAATATTATTGGAAGACTCATGCCCACCAAAATAGTGACACCACACATCCAGCTCTGAAAAAATTCAAACCACCATCACCAAATGAACCGCCACAATTGCCACCAAACCACCCAATAGAAATTTTTATGAGTAATATCCTCGCAAAACTCTCCGATGATCGTTACATCAATCATTTACAAATCAAAACACAAAATTTAACTCATTCTGAACGACAAGCTTTAAAAAAACTGGAAAACAATGAAAACATTATCATACTACCAGCCGACAAGGGATCAGCGACAGTAATTTTAGACAAAATGATTACATTAACGAAGGACTAAGACAATTAAATGACACAACCTTTTACAAAGTCGTACCAAGTGACCCGTGTGGCCAGACTATGTATTTGATTCGTAACCACCTTAACACCAGGGGTACAACCGAGGGACTATCGGAGGCTGACATTGAACTTATCATTCATTCATTCATTCATTTATTTAATTCATTTAACAATATATATTGCATTTGAATATCACTTAAAAATATATATAAAACTTTTAACTAAAATACATGTATAGTACAATTCTATTCACAGTTACAAGTATATCTAAGCATTACAGTAACAAAAATTGAAAAATAAAAAAAGGAGAATAAAGATACACAATTTTTTATATGTACAATACTAAGTTTATAAAACACGGAGATAATTTATCATTATTACAATTCTTCAATGTCATATAAGCACCTCTTTGACAAGAACTGGCGCAGTTTCTTTTTAAACAAAGTATGGCCCGTAACTACCTTCAAGTACGACGGCAGCTTATTAAACAGAACAATTGATTGATGCCTGGTTGAATGTTTGGTAATCTCCAATTTGGGACAAAAACTACTTACTAGGTCTTTACGTCGTGAGGCTAGTCTTATTTTTTGTTCTTCTGCATTTTCAAATTTATATAGATTTTTAACTAGATTTGTTACAAGTACCAAAACGTATAGGCTGGGAGCTGTCAAAACTTCCAGTCGTATAAAATGTTCTCTGCACGAGTCCCATGACGGAATACGGACAATCGTGCGTATCGCTCTTTTTTGTATCCTGAAAGCCTTTTCCATATTGTATTGATAGCTATTACCCCAAAATTGTATGCTATATCTAAGTTTTGATTCAACAAGGGCGTAATAGACGGTTTTTAATTCATTAATGCCTACTTCTTCCCGCAAACTTCTTAGAGCGTAACAAGCAGAACTTATCGAATTTTCTATAGCATTAAGCTCCTGCTTCCAATTGAGTAAAGAATCTATATGTATACCAAGAAACCTTACTTCTTCTGCTAACGAGATTATCTCATTTCCCATTCGTATGCTTAACGTGTCATTATTACCAGCTGTAGTTCTAAACAGCATGGCACTCGTTTTAGATGTGTTAATTTTTAATGAATTAATTTGGAACCATTCTTCGAAAACGGTAAGAGCGTTGTTTAACTTTACACTTAATTCATCTAAATCTGTAGAGGAAATTATAGCATTAGTATCGTCAACTTATGCTGCCGGGCCATCCGAGGACCCCCCATTTTTATATGCTCCCTAAGATCCACAAAGATAATAACCCAGGCCGCCCTATAGTGGCATCATATAATGCACCAACTGAAATAATATCCGCCTTTGTCGACCATCACCTACAACCCCTTTGCAAAGACTTATCATCGCACATAAAAGACACCAATCATTTTCTTGACATTATACATTCTCTCCAGCTACCAAACAATATAAATCTTCTTCTAGTTACCATAGATGTCGTATCGTTATATACCAACATCCCACATGATTCCGGACTGTCAGCTCTTCAAACTCACTTAAACGAACGCCCTCAACCTCATCAACCATCCACTGACTTCTTAGTTTCACTTGCCGAATTAACACTGAAGAATAATTATTTTACATTTGAAAATAAATTTTATCAACAAATGAAAGGAACTGCAATGGGAACTAGAATGGCCCCCAGCTATGCCAACATCTTTATGGCCTCCATTGAAACAATGTTCCTGATGTCTGAGCAGCATAAACCACTGGTGTGGAAAAGGTTTATTGATGACATCTTTATGATCTGGCCACACGGCAGGGATTCCCTGACCGGATTCCTTCAGAGATTAAACAACCATAGCCAACTGAAATTTACACACACAATCTCAACAGACAGAATCACATTTTTAGACGTCGATCTAACCATCAGCGATAGTAACCAAATTAGTACGTCAGTTCATTTCAAAAACACAAACAAATTACAGTACCTAGATTTTCACAGTTGTCATCCCCTACACACGAAAAAATCAATTCCCTACTCATTATCACTACGTGGCCGTCGGATCTGTAACACTGACAATGCACTCACCACCTACCATGACAAAATTCATAACGGCCTACTCAAAAGAAACTACCCGGAACAATTCATACAAAAACTATGAACGATTTTATACACCAGACCGAGATACCACAGAAATACTCCACATACCACTAACCCAACAAACGAAACCCGTCTGATCACTAACTTCTTTCATGGCAGCCACAAACTAAAAACACTAATTCAGGATCATCTTCCAATTTTACATCAAAACAATGAAACCAAAGACTTACTTCCGAAGAACCCAAAAATTTGCTTTAGACAAAACAGAAACCTAAAAGCCACCCTCACCAAAACCAAACCGAAACTCCCAGCCCTAAACACAACCCACGCATCTCTCGGAACATCCCCATGCCGACGGCCACGTTGTAAAACATGCGCGATCATAAACACAAACACCAACATCAATACACACCACTCATCTAACACCTACAAAACACAACCAAACACGACATGTAAAACAGAAAACTGCATATACCTACTAGAATGCCGGCACTGTCCGGCATTCTACGTAGGGGAAACAAAAAACGCACTCCATATCAGATTAAACCAACACAGACACACTTCAAAAATACAAAATAATATCTTACCCATACCAACACACACACGACTACACAACCTCACATTTAATCAATGCTTTACAGTCCGAATCATTAAATCATTCAACCCACCATTAACTGAAATTCAACTCCGAACATGGGAATCCTCGTTTATATGGTCACTTGGTGCGCACTACGGATCAGGACTAAATCGTCAACACTGACCCAATAACACATCACGGCTGCTGGATGGTGCCACTTTCTCAGAAAATTTATAAATAGATTAATTCAGTTGATTGTAAATAAACCTCTTTCTTTCTGTAAATATGTTAGTAACATTAAGTAGGTTAGTATTGTAAATAAACTTCTTTCTTTTTTTAAATATGTAAGTGACATTGTATGTATAATTATTTTTCAACTGACGCCGGGCCCAGTAGGGCCCGAAATATATCTTGAATTTATTTTTTCTGTGTTTTTTATATATATCTATATACATCTATTACAAATAAAAACAATAAAAAGCTTGAAAGAGCCAAATATTTATTTAATAAAAAGTCTGAATACTAATATGTTACAAATGATGTCTTGTTACTTGTACTTACATGTACTTGTCTGATTCTGCCCTTTCGATCAGTCTTCCTGAGAAGAAGGGCAAGAAACTTAGCAAGATCATATATGTTCTGATTTTTAACCAATTTATTACCGAGTTTTCATGAAATTTGTTTTAGTAAAGAAAAGGTTCAGAACGATAAGTGCGAGTTGCCATCGAATGACTTTACTACCGCGAGCATCGAGTTAAGCCGAGTCTCCAGCACACGTTTTGTACTACACACTAAACAAAAACGTGTACACAAAACATTCTTTCGCTACACATTTTTACTGATAAGCATGCAGGAGACACGGGGCTTATAAACACAAATATGTAGCGGAACAATATACTGTGTAGACGTTTTGTTGTAGTGTGTAGGACAAAACACGCGCTGGAAACCCGGCTTAATTTACGCGGTAGTAAAGTCATTCGATGGCAAATCGCACTTAGCGTTCTGGACAAGATTAATTAGCCTCTTCTTTTTTCGCCAATTTACAATAATTCTAAAACGGTTAGCTTTCCTTAACTGTTTCTATTTACAAACATACATATATTCACGCCTGTCTCCCAGAGAGGTAGGCAGAGACTACAGATTTCCATTTGCTACGATCCTGACACACCTCTTTTGCTTGTACATCCATTAATCTAGTCATACAACTGTTTCTAACAGAAATATTTTTAAATAAGCGTACTATTATTAAACGAAGAAAAGCGATCTGTTATTGGACCTCAGTGACGTCACGCAACACAATAATAAGTAAAAATTAAATTCTTGAACGCATCCAAGTATGACAAGGATCCGGCCTAATATGCTTACGTCACTTTCTGTTAAATAAATCCGTAAACACACTCCTCCCGTACCCCTCCCATACCTCAGGAACAAACAAAACAACAAAAAAACAAAAATATCTTTATTTACTTTACAAATTGTAAGTTTTATGTGGTGGGAATCCCATTTTAAGTTATTAAAAACCTGTATTAAGGGAAACCTGCTCTTTCTGCGAATCCATAGTGACATATTGTAATTTTATTTATGGAAGAAAAGTCCCCAAATCTTTCTTTCTAAATAAATGTAAGTGTTTGTATGAAAATGTCAGGGTTTATTTGTGTGTGTGCGAATGTGAATGAGGGTGTGTTTATATGTGTTTCCCTTGTCCTACGAACCGTAGTTTTGTAATCAGTATTTAAACTACAAGGGACTGTGTGTATTGCGATGGATGTATTGTGTATATGAAAGGGTGAGTGTGGGGGAACAAACTCAGTTATGCGCTAGACCTGTACATAAGGCCCTCGTTAGTGTTCAGTGTGTGCCTTACTAGCTAGTATATCAAATTGTACAAGCATGGTGGAAAAATTTAACGGTCTAGGATAAGTACCTCGGTGGCGCTGTGTAGCGCACTTTTCGTAACAGCAAGAGGTCGCAGGTTCGAATCAGGGCCCGAGAAATTTTTCAAATTCTTTGTGTTACTTGAAATTTATTTCTAATTGATCTTTTCTAGTTTGTTTGTTTTGTTTTTTACTCTAATAATATGTAGAGTACATCAATGATTTATAACACAGTTCACAGTCTAATTCCTTATTACGTCATCGTAAAGTTGTTAATCGTACGAAACGGTGTACCACAGCGTGTAGCCGTATGTACCTGTAAAAATTGAATATTGGGGAAGATTTCCATTAAAATACTTAGGGGTGCGACCCTTGTCAGGGTGGCTCTTAGTTATAAGAAATTGTTTTTTTTTAAATCGTACTAACAGAAAAGGTCAGGGAATGTAGAGGTACAGTCTGGAAGATGAGACTAGAAAAAAGGCGTAGAATTCAAAAATTCTTTGCAAATACGGGTTGTAGTACATAGGGCTGCGTTCAGTTTGATCGTCGTTGGACCCCTGAAGACCCCTGGGGCAGATGGCCGGACGGGTCCCGTTTGGCACACTTCGGGTACGGAACCCTAAAATTTATTTTTTCATTATTATTTAGCGGAATCTTAAATATAGTAATTCATACAAGTTTTAAATTGTCAGATTGTGGTCTAAAGTAAAAAAAATGTATAAAATTAAGTTTCCGTTTTTTTATTTTTATTTTATTTATTTATTTAAGAAAAAAACAGCCATATATAAAAATTATTTCAAGTGAGAATAATTAAATTAAGCCTAAAGTCTCCTTAATTTACAAAAATGTGTATTTCTAATAACAAGTTAACTTAAACATAAGTAAGTAATACACTAGTTACAAAATATAAGCAACAAATAATGTTAGAGTTAAAAATGTCTGTCTACATTTTTTCATGGCAGATTTTTTAAAGGTGGAAAAAGATACACAAAACAATTCCGAATTCGGAGGATGCCAAATAGTTTGTCCGGTGTTACCATTATAGGGCTTTGTTTTTTGACGCCTTGATGTTGCTATGCCATCTATATTTTATTAATTTATTTATCACTAACTTTTGCCCGCGGCTCCGCCCGCGTTATATTCGGTTTAACGACATGCTTTTTTTACGGGATAAAAAGTAGCTTATGTGTTAAGTTAGGGTATAAGCTATATTCATTCTAAATTTCATCCAAATCCGTCCAGCCGTTTCAGCGTGAAAGAGTAACACACAAACCTTCGCATTTATAATATTAGTGTGATAATATTTTTAGGGTTGCATATGTGTATTGTTTAGTGGTAACCCTTTGTGCGCGAATCTGACTGCACTTAGCCGGTTTTTACATTGAAAGTAACTGTTTGATATATTTACAAGAGACTTGCAATAAGTAACAATCAAAGTTCACTCTAAAGAAAAGCTTTTTTGAAACAAAAAAAATCTTTTTCAATTATTTTATATAGGCTTAAATTTTTTATTTTTGTTACATAAATAAAAAAATTATCTTAGTGTAAATTACTTAATAGAGTAATAATTATTTCTTAATTTGCTTAATTATTGGTAATATTTTAATATTATTTGTTTAATTTAATCGGATTTTAAAATGAATAATAAGAACGGATTAAGAAATTTGTAACAAATACATTTACATAATCATAAAATTATTACTAAAAAAGTTTTGATTTTTTCGCGTCAGTTTGATTTTTTTCATTCACCATAGAGAAAAAACTGTTTTCACAAAAAACGGGTAATTTATTTCATTTTCCATTAATTCTTTCATTACCATTCTAGGACAATCACCATAACAAAGGCAACCATCCCTCACTAGAAAGTAATTTACAGAGGGACTGAGAACTGCTTTTACTTGAGATATAAATCCAAAAAGAAAGTTTTGCTTGACCCCAACTAGCCTTTAAGTTTAAAACTAGCAAATCAAGTTGATTTGTTCAGAAGAGAAACGAAGGAGACTTTATAAGAACGTACGACTGTTGAGAAACTTGTGGGCGTCACTTTCAGTTTTGTACGAAAACACCGGGAGTATGCAGACCAAAATAACTGGCGTCATTTCAAGCTTGGATACATGCAAACCGAACCGAAACAGATGCATGTAGTCCGAGCTGGAATTGACATAAAAGCAACATTTTGTTTTGTTTAAATGAAGTTTTTGCTATATAAAGTTTTGCATACTCAGGTGCAGTAGTAATAAAAGTCGACTATTATGTTTTTCTGGAACTCAATCCCAATATATTAGAAGTGATTTTCGATTTACTGTTCATTTTTATTTTGGATCATATTTTCACTTCAGCTGGTGTTAGGGTTCAGCCGTGGTTTGTTATCACTCTCATGTCAAAACTATGCCGCTAAGTGACTCATCGTTTTCTTGCTTGACATCATATAAAGCCGTACCAGGAGGGTGGTTACAGGCAGTTGCGCATTATCAGTCATTCTCCTTTATCAACTTCCAAAGATTTTATGGAAATCCTTGGAATTTATTAACGCCTCACCTGCTTTCACTTTAAACATTCTACGCGAGCGCACTTCGTCCTAGGTCACATTTAAGCTTTGAATCAGGCGCGATTCTAGCCAAGGATTAGCATCGTGTATGGAAAAAATTGATTCGTTATCTTTTAGTACCCTAATTTCGGTCAAGTAACAAGATTCATTCTTTTTGCATTTTCGTGAAATTGTTCCCTAGCTAAATATTGCTAAGAATCGATCTCATTATGGTATGACAACCTCCGTTGTTAAGAAATTAACAATTAAAAAGCGTCTGCGGCTATGTAACTAAGTGAAAAAAAAAAAAACTATTAAAGGTTAACAATTTCCGTTGAGACATGACGTAGCATTTTACCCCTAGTATCCCGGTCTAGTGCCGCAGACATTTCCGGCCATTACTCGTCGAAGAGATTTCAGATCTGCCGCGACTTTGCAACTTTTCAGGATTTTCGACTCCCTACTTCAGGCAGCAGCAACAGTTTCTGGAACCAGCTTATCGACATAAATAAAATCAACTTCATACAAGTACAGTTACTCCGAAGCGTGTCTGCAAACATTTTGTGTGACTGCCACTTCTACTGGAAATAGTCATTTACATTTTAATTTATGAGCGAGATCGAGTAAACGATAAAGGTTTCGAAAACCTGCGTAGTTTAAGATCCAATGAGGTTGTTTTTATAAAGCAGTTCCGTGACTGACAACATGAAATTTGGAAAATAAGGATGTAGGGGGGCACTATAAGGATTGTTTTAACTCCTCCACGCTTTGGGGGGTGCAACAGGTCCAAATGGGTGGAACAGGTTGTACATGTTTATATCATAAATTACGCGGAGGAAGTTGCAGGCTTGCTATTTCATTATTATTATGTAGGTACACTTTTCAGTCACGGGCCCATAGGGACCCGGTCATTTGAAAGGCATTCATGGGGCCGAAGCCAACATTGAAGAGGCCTTAGTACCATTTAATCTAAATGTGAGATGGCCGCATCTATGGAGGCCTCTCCCTCAATGTACCATTGGGATACACTAACGGAGAGTCCCCCATAGTTGCCAAACTATTGCCAGAAAGGAAGACTTGGAGTGGGCTATGTGGATGGGATGCTAAATGGGCCGGATAACAGGGCTATGGAGTGAGATAACGGATGTCTGCCACACACACAATCTTTCGCATTTATAATATTAGTGTGATTTCCTTCACCAACTATTTAATTTAGTTTTAGTATTTGACGAGATATACACAAAATCCAAGTAAATTTGTGTGAACTTAGTGACTAGAAGCACATAGTAATCTTTAAACTTTATTATGAACCACATTTGACATGTGGAAAGCACATGTTTACGCTGGCTTGGAAAATATGCTTAGTTCTAGAAGTTATCGAGTTAGTAACAAATAATTCAGTTAGCAACAACTGATCGATCCACATCTGGTCCGAACTAAAGAAACTTCATAATTTAGTCTAAACCGCAAAAAAGGTTTTTTATACTAACTTTTCTGAATATCAAGCAAGACTGATGTGATTTTATTGATAATATACTATGATCATTTATTTTATCAATAGTTTATTTACCGGACGAAAATCAGATCTTAATTTTTTTCGCATTTTGTAAATAAATGACACATATTTTTAAATGCCAGTTAATGGCTGTTTTTACGTAGGTATTTTATCAATTTATAAACAACTTTATCTACTCCCATAAAACGAGCAATAAGGTAATTAGTAAATTACATAATTAAAAACGGGTTTGTCAATAAATTTATAAATAATAAAATAACTAAATTGGTTTTATTTTTAAGACAAGCAAGTAAGACACGATGGATGGCACATCAAACAAAAGAAAAACATTACATGAAAAAAAAATGGCGGCAGTAAAATTGTACTGTTGAAAATGTTGCTGCAAACATATTTTTGGAAGTTTTTTATATTTCCTCGATGAAAAGTAGAGTGTTCAACACGGGTGTAAGTGATCAATTGCACTCGAGATATTAAGGCGCACAAGCGAGCGAAGTTACGTGCATTTCGCACCGAGATCCTCTGTTAGTAACAAACAGTTATAATTAAAAATAATATTTTTATAAAATACATTTTTTAAACACAATTGAAAATCAATCTTACACAGTTTAATAAAAAAATGCATTTAGCGGTTATACTAAAAACTATATATTACAGACAACCGAACAGAAAAATTGAAAAAAAAATCTGAGGAAGTAAATTTCTAAATACAGTGATTAATTAGGTAAAACTTTAATAAGCATATTAAAACGTAAAAACGTATTAAGACCCCGTATCTTACGTCAGCGAGGTTAATAAAGGTAACCCGTAATGAAATCGACTGAAACAAGTAATTTAACGTTTTAAAACAAGCAAAACGAGCGGAAAGCAGTTTCGCTCACCTTGGAGGTGTTGTAAAATCAAATAAGAATCACCGAGCACATTCTACAGGATGATAAAATAAAATATTGCGAGTAACGAGAGGGGTTTTTAACGGCCTGTGTAAAGAAAGAACAGTTTCGCTTACTGAGGTGGTTGTTACGGTTTTCGTTCCAAATCGCCTAACTTGTATTGTTTTTGAATGAAAAGTATTTTTCGTTTTTGGGACTGAAAAAATAGATCAACTTTTATTTTTTTTCCTATACAACTCTTAAGGCGGGAATTCGATTAAAGTATTTGAAATACCAATCCCTGTCGACCCATAGAGACCGATAAAAATGTCCGATCCCAAGGGTTTTTTGAATACCGTGCGACGATTTTTTTTTTTATTATTTATTTATTATTTATTACAATCAACTAAAACTAACATTACAGAATTACCTATTGCGTTAGTTTAGTAATTCTAAATTCTCACTTAATAATAGAAATATATAATTAAATTACCAAGTACAAATCCCAGATAACTTAATTACTACTTACGTACATATAATTAATATGGCCCCCGCAAACTCGTTCAACGTACAAGAAAATACATCAACGTGTCCAACGGTCGCGTTAAGCGAGCGTAGTGCTCGCGTTAGCGGAGCTTGTTGCAGCAGGTTGGTGCGCGCGCGCGGCTCCTTCAGCAACGGTGGCCGCCGCCTCCGCATAAAATAACACAACTTTGCTAGAAAAGTTTAATTGACATGAAACTATTGCCACGTTTATTTCGTAGCTTCTATTAGATAATAAGAAACTTGTGTTTGGGAACGAGTACTGTCTACAGAACTACAGACCATTCATCATAACTTGTCCCTCGCCGCCGTCATGTGTTGGCATCACTGCTTTTCAAGCTTTTGCTGTCATGTTGTTGACAGTCAGATTATTAAAATTATTTGATAAATTATGTATTATTATTACCAAAGCCGTTGAACAATAGTGCAAAAGAGAATGTATTGAAGGTACGCCTTTTGTAAAAGAGAAAATGCAAACAATGCACCGTGATTCCTCGTTTTATATCACATTTTTCAGGTCGTTTATTTTAGTATAAGCTTTATATTTAATTTAAAATAAATTAACAATAAAGCTTATACTAAAATCAACGATTTAAAATAAATGTATCAACTTATTTGTTCATTGCATTAGGCATGTATATATATAATATTTTAATTCTTATATTGCTAGATTTTATGCAGGTGTATAATTTTATTACATTTTAGAATTCCAACCTAAATAAATATATCATTTTTTATGTATTTCCCGGTTTTTTTTAAATCATATTCTATTGTTTTATAAAGATAAATTTCTGACATGTAGGAAGTATACTATATGTATCTATTTTACAAATAAACTTTTTGAAATTGAATTGAATTGAATTTGTCCAAAACTTAATATAGCTCAGATGAAATTATATTTAGATTATAGTTTAGACCTATCTTTGCGATTTAATTGGATCGAGTAAAATGTAAGTAACCGTGTATCGAACGGCCGAAACATAATACAAAATTTAATCATCGCTATTTATTCGTTTAAAATGAATTTGAAAAGAGACAAAACCCCCCTTAAATTATGAACGTATATAGTATTGCTTGAGAAAAGGTGCTTTATGTAACTCTCGAGTCTTTCTAAATGTAAAACTCTACTCAATGTAATTAAGTTAGATGTGATTTCCACGACAGAGACTTTAAAATATCGTGTAATTCTTATTCCTCATACAACTTTTGACGGCATAAATGTGACATCATCCATAATTTTCCATATTTTCTGAAGATATAAAATCTTCACACGGAGTTATGATCAATCTAATAATAAATTCTGTATCTAAATTTCATTGTCTATGATGTACGAACGCCAGCATGACAGGCTACCTATTGGCCGTTCTTATTTCGACAACACAACGGTTAAATCATCTGCAAATAACTATCTTTAAATGCGGCCGACTGTACGTTCATAACTTTTTGTTTTATCCCCTGAAGATGGTATAATAGCTGAAACCCGCCGGGAAGTATTAATGAAACTGGTGCACAAAGTGTTAAACATCAAGAGGAGTTCTTATATTTTTATAATAACAAAATAAAAACTTGATTACTGGACCCCCTTAAAGTATTAGTTTTTAGGGTACTGTCATAATGGTGACCTTATTAAAGATGCCTAAATCAGATCTATCCATCCGTTTTTCCGTCTGCTTTGTAATGCACTACGGACAGGTTTAGTTCATCAAGTGGGAGTGGATAGAAAAATCTGAAACTATAGAGAATAGTCTAGAGTCTCGGGGCCAATTATTATAAAAACCAAAACTGCATAGATTATAGAAAAAATAATTTCCCTAGCATGGAATCGAGCCCGTCGATGTTAAAAAAAAAAACACACTCCGTTATTAATGCACCGTCCGATAGAGTCGCTTAAAAGGATCAAATTCTGGGAAACAATTATAATCAGCAAACTAAAGAAAAGTGCACATTTTGAATAAACTTTTAATTAATTTAACTTTGTAATTCCACTATTACAATGTGAAATTCGAAAAAAGTGGAATTTTGGCCCACCCTACCAGTCAAGCTTTACCTTCCACTTGTGCAGCATTTCGTCACTCCACTTTCATTCAATCCTCTCTATATGCCCAAACAACCGATGAAGGCGATAATTGTACAAAAGCGTGTAGCGTAGCGTGTGGCCGTGTGTACAATCACCTTTAATAACGCCGGCAACTTCCAATTACAATGAGTACACAGCTTTAGCCTTTGGTGTACCACATTGTTACTAAAATCGTATTTCGTTAGGTAATGAATGTTTGATAATACTAAAAATAAATCTAGGGCGCAGGCCATTTTTTATGGATTTGTAATGTAATTTAAAGTAAGACTCACTTTTTTAACTGTGCAAGAAGGAACAGGTCAAGCTTAAGACGAGATTAAGTATTTATTTATTTATTTATTCAGGTTGACAAACAGTTACAACACAGATAAAGTACATCAATACAAAAAATGGATCTACTGAGAAAATAAAATCTTACTGGATCCATGATGGATCTAGTCAATGGATTTACTGGGTAAAATTTGGTAACCCTGTGATTATTGACCTTTCCGGACAAATATCGCTGTCATTTACAGGCATGACCAAACCGGACTAATTAGGCTTGACGAAGTCGGAAGAAATCCTAGTACAAACCTAAAGAACCATAAAAAAGAAACAAAATAAAGTAGCTCATTCATTACATCACAGTTAGATGATAATTAACAAGTAGAGTGCCTAATAATCAATTATACAAAAAAAGAATCTTTAATGAGATAATACATACGAAATATATTATTTATTTGTCACAACAAATGAAACCTTATTTTTATAAGAATGCAAGCTTTACGAGAAAATATCAATGTCACTCATCAATTGATTATATTTTCTTGGGGCACGAATCGTATATCGATTTTTAGAGTAATTCGTGCGGCAGGTATCGGCATGAATGTTAAAACCTTTGTTGCGAGACGAAAGCCTGTAAACCTTAAATGAAAGGCCTTCAACTAAAGTATGATGCAACATTATCAGTCTTGCGTGCCTGTACTTCCGAAGAGTCCTGATGATGATGAGTCATAATCTCGGGCGCTCTACAAGACGGGGAAAAAGCTGAGGACAGTGTACAACGCGCCAAAAGCCGCGGGTATACAATTCTACATAGCCACGCAAGTTCGTCATAAAAGGTTCTATGAGACACCGCTACCACAAAATAAATACATACAGAAAGCCAGCTCCATACAACCAGCGATTCCGGGCGCACACACGCATAGACGCGCACGTACGATGATCTAAGTTGAAGTCGATCGAATGCCAGTGCACGATTCTACCGAAATCGTCGTCTAGCGGTGACCGTTAATTAGGACCGATAATAGAATTCAAAAATAAGGTGTCGTGGCGAGGCGCGGGGCGGGCATACATACATACTTATGCGTAAGCGCTGATTGCCTCCGTATACATGCGCAGCTATCACCTCCGCGTTTCGTTAACCACTAGACCGTGCAGCAGGCTGTACGTAGGCATCTATGTGTGCGAGCGCCCGGAATCGCTGGTTGTATGGAGCTGGTCTTCTGTACGTATTTATTTTGTGCCGCTACGTAGCACCCCAACAGTTACCAACTAAAACCTACAATTTGATTAGCAGTTCGTTAGTTCCTCTCTGATTCGATTATCCAGAAGGTGTAATTGTTGAATGAATTTCTGAATCAAAGGCCAATATTAAATGATTCATTTATACTGTAGGGTGTGACTGCTTGATGGAACTTTATTATCACTTATATACGTATTATAAAAGAACCTGGAATAGAAGAGCCTGTATGACTAGATAGATGGATGTGGAAGGGGCCAAAGAGGTGTGTCAGGTTCGTAGCAGAAATCTCTAGTCTCTGTCTATCCCTCTGGGAGACAAGTGAGTATATATGTACGTGATCAGAATGTATCGGACAGTTTACTTTTCGCGATTATAAAGTTTCCAATCAGTCAAAGTATATAGGTACAATCTGTCCGTCTGTGTTTTCTGTTATATACAAAATGACACCGAACTATTTCTCAATATGTTGGAAGCAAAAAACTCAGTTCCACCTTTTTTTAAGTATCTTCTTTCCGTATAATAAAATACTACAAATTTTCCCGTAAGCAATTCCACATTTCTTAAAGTAAACAAAAAGTTTAGTCTACATTGTTTCCTTTGTATTAAAGAAGTTTTTTCTTACACCCTATTAAGGCCTGGATACATAAAAGTAATGGAGTAGACAAGTAATTTTTATAGAAAAAATAATTTAAAAAAAGGCTATTGACAACTTATCACATTTGGAGTACATAAAAGCGAATCGCGTACCTAACCTAAGATACAACTACGCGTTACTTCAAACAAATCACACCATAGTAAAAAAAAAACCCGCCAAGTGCGTATCGGGCCACGTGCATTGTAGGGTTTCGTAGTTTCCCTACACAATATGCGAATACAGATCGCGCCAAACTTCTATTCGCTCTTCCGAAGGACGGCCCTAACATTTTGTTCCTGCCGATACGAATGGCCCCATGTTTCGAGGGGATTAAAAGCTTAGCGCGACCTGTACTCGTAAACTTGTAAAGCCTACTTAAGAAAAGGCCTTCCTCTTTTCAATAGTTTTTGAACGATCGTACCGAATCTACCACTTACCCAATCAATATGAAATTTATTTATATGTTTTTTCACACCTTTATCTTTTTGTTGTATGTTTCGTTACCTAATTGGAAAACTTTCGCTCGATAGATTTTATTTTTGAAAATAGTCTCTTTTTGAGTGTTTTTTGGTTTTGTGTTTAATCCATTTGATCTTTGTGTCTCATATTTTAGGTACAATACGAAAATCTTGTTTATTACCAGTTCTAAGTCGACGAATGACTTTAACCCAATATTACTACTGTAATTAATTATAGTAGTTTTGAGACTTACGTCATTTAGTTCTGAGCCAAAAAACGTTCCAAATGCGCAAGCAATTATCGTCTTTACGACGCTGCACTTCGACTTATAATAGCAATGCTCGCGTATCGTTCCTCAGTACCGCTCTGTACGCCGACTGAGTAGGACCTATGATGAATAAGCGACTTCGAAAGATTACTTACGATGGGAAACAAGCAAAATATAAGATATTATGTTACCAAGGGAAAGAAAGCCCGGGTTCGTAAAATCTTAGCAAAACGTATGAGGGAAGCTAGGGCGTAAGTATTTTCTTACTTATACCTAATAATAACATACTTATGTGCTTTTTTTGATATCGTTTGATAAATAAATAATGGGTTTACTAAGATGAGTGTATTTTGATTTTATGCTTTGTCGAAAACAGGACGATAGATAAGGTGACTTTAGATGATATAGCTAAAATAATACTGGAGACTCGGTAAGTAACAAACTGATTATGGTCCAATGACCCTTTCTGTGAAATACGTAAATGAAGGCTCGGGGTTATTCTTGAACTAGTGTAGGGATACAAAATAGTTTTCGTATTACGCTGAAACGGTCAGGTCAGTGAACCTTGCTCCTGACCAAGTATCCAGTATGAATTTGACTATATCATCCAAAGTCACATTTACTTACTACAAATCGGCATAATTTAAATGTGATAGTTTTCCTTTTAAAATCGTTATATATACTACTTCGGTGAATTTTTTCACATGCCCATAAGCAACCGTTTAGCCGGCAGTGGGGGAGGGGACTCTAACAAAAATTAGCACTTTAAAGCTTAATATTTCGCCAACGGATCCCTAAATCGAAAAATAGTTTTCACACACCTACTATGTTTTTGAACGACCTCTCTAACGATACCGCACATTAAGGGATAGATGAGAAAAACAATTCATCCCCAATTTACGAGCAAAACAAATTTTTAATTATGTTATACCGTTTTGTCGGCGTGATTAATATATGCCAAATTACAGCTTTCTAGTACTAATACTCTCTGAGCTAAGCCGCGGACAGACAGACGGACGGACAGACGAACATGGCGAAACTATAAGGGTTCCTTGTCGGATTATGGAACCCTAAAAACAGAATAGTAGGCTATATTTTTATTGCGTCGGCAAATACATAGTTTACAAACAGGAAGTTTTTTGCAACATTGAAGGGTATATCTAACTTCGCCAACTAAAAGGTTAACTGAAACAAACGTGGCGGGAGATAATAGATTTTCTCACAACTTTACGTCCTGCAGGGAAATAAAGTGACGAAAAACTATTAAAGTTAATAATTTTAACGTACTCTTACATGAATAGCTTGGAAGAAAAGCTCTTTTACAGAGCAAACTGTTCACAAATCCCATATCGCATTATCACATTCCCTTGCATAACAGGTTGAATGCTTTTCTGCAACATTTCCCGCGAACTGCGGCTAACGGTCGGGATGACGTTGAAAAATTGAAAATAGAATGTCGTTGTTGAATGGCTAGTGTGTGGAATCTAAAAAATAAATCAAAAAGTTTATTCTTATTCCTGTGTGTGTAAATAACGGTGTAAAATAGGCCCAAAATAAGTAATTTTTACCATTTTACTCGGTTTTTTTTTTCTCTACAAAATGGTCTAACTGGAATTTCGATATTCTTTATAAAATTGGAGATAGAAATATAACAAAATGGCGTAAGTATTTTTTTTATTTTACACCATGCTTTTAATGCGTTAGATTTAGATCTCATACTGAAACATAAAATATTGTCTAATTTAATTATATTTATGCCAAATTACAGCTTTCTAGTACTAGGGCTGAGATTCAGAGTGCATTTTGAGTCCGAACTCGATCTTACAAACGTCAAAAAGCGACGTGATCCCATACTAGAGTGACGTTTGTAAGATTGAGTTCGGACTCAAAATGCACTCTGAATCGAAGCCTAGGAGTCTCTGAGCTGAGCCGCGGACAAACAGACTGGCATGACGAAAATATAAGGATTCCTTGTTTACTACCGAACCCTAAAAAATGCAAATGTTGTTCAAATGGACAAATACTTGTGTTTTTTTCGCCAACTAATATTAACCTGATATAATTCACATAAAGGGCGGTTATTCTCGCAAAATTTTTCACAGACTGCTTTTCATACGCCGCTGTTTCTCGCGTCATAAATGCCGTGTGATGATAATTCTATTCAGTATAACTCCTTAAAAGACACGTAAAGCATGTTATCAATACGTACAACAGGTTTATATTTTAAAAGTTTGTTACGTTTCTTCATAAAGAGCTTGTAAAAATCACCCGCTTTCGGCCTTCGCAAATTATCGCATGTGCGAGAATCGCCGTCCAGGACGGCTCCATCCATCCATCCATCAGCCCGTGTTCGTCCACTGCTGGACATAGGCCTTTCCCAAATTTCACCACTCATGTCGGTCCTCCGTCCTCCTCATCCAGCCGCCCCCCGCAACGTCCTTCAGGTCGTCGGTCCAGCGGGCACGAGGTCGGCCTACGCTACGCTTTGCTGTACATGGTCTCCATTCTAGAGCCTTTCGGCCCCAACGGCCATCATGTCGGCGACAAATATGGCCTGCCCACTGCCACTTCAACTTACTGATTCTGCAGGCTATGTCGGTTACTTTCGATCTCCGACGGATCTCCTCGTTTTGGATTCTATCCATCAAAGATACCCCAAACATAGCCCGCTCCATAGCTTGCTGAGCGTTTTTACATCGGTGGATCAGGCCCTTTGTAAGAGACCACGTCTCAGCGCCATACGTCATCACAGGAAGGACGCACTGGTTGAACATCTTAGCCTTTAAGCACTGCGGTATTGACGACGTAAATATGTGACGCAACTTTCCGAATGCTGCACAACCCAAGCATATTCTTCTGTCAGCTTCGGCGTCAAAGTTATTTTTATCCAGCCGTATGACTTGACCCAGATAAACATATTTCTGAACAACTTCGATGCTGACATTGTCGACGGTTAGTGGCCCTTGGATGACGTGACAGTTGGACATGACCTTAGTCTTCTCCAAATTCATCCACAGGCACACTCGTCTCGAAGAATCGCTAAGGCCGCGCACCATTACCTCCAGTTCCTGCAGCGATTCCGCCATTATCACGATGTCATCGGCAAAGCGAAGATGTGAAGTGTACTCTCCGTTTACGTTTATGCCTCGTTTTAAAGACGTCCTCCAGAGCGGTGGTAAATAGTTTTGGGGAAATAACATCTCCCTGTCTCACGCCGCGCTGAAGATGTATCGGTCTTGTTTGTACACCCTGTACTTGGACGGACATCGTAGCGGAGTCATACAGACATTTCAACATCTCCACGTAACGCCAGTCAACTTGGCATCGCTGCAAGGACTGCAGAACAGACCAAGTTTCGATGGAGTCGAAGGCTTTCTCGTAGTCCACAAACGCTAGACATAAAGGCTGATTATACTCTTGGGTTTTCTGTATATCCTACCTTATCGTGTGAATGCGGTCCACGGTGCTGTAGCCTTTTCGAAACCCAGCCTGCTCTGGAGGTTCGAAGTCGTCGAATCGTTGAGTGAGACGATTCGTGATAACTCTTGAGAACAGCTTGTAGGTGTGGCTCAGGAGTGCGATTGGTCTATAGTTCTTTAGCAGGATTTTGACCCTTTTTTGAAGAACAAAATGACCAGGCTCCTGCTCCACTTCCTTGGCGTAGTACCTGTATGAATAACGGCATTAAAGAGGTGCTGTAGCTGTCCGAGTATAGAGTAACTTCCAGCTTTCAGGAGTTCAGTTATGATGCCGTCCTTTCCCGGCGCCTAATTGTTTTTCAGCTGTTCAAGAGCTATCTTAATCTCACCCATTTCAACATTCGGGAGTTCGTCGGTGTAGTGGCGGACTAGAGGTGCACGTTTGTCGTCTTTATCGCGAGCAGTGGCTTGGGAGCGTGTGAAGAATATAGGAGCCCATAAAATTTCTCGATTTCGGCGAGGATCTCTGGCCTAGAGGTAACGGTTCTATTGTCAGATGTCTTCAGCTTCGTCAGATTGGTCCTTACTAACTGCTGGGCAAAAACTTTTGAGCCTTTGTTTCGCTGAATCGCGTCTTCAATGACGCGAGTGTTATGTTGGCGCAGGTCAAAACGAATTTGCCTTTTAACGCGCTTGTTAAGTAGGGAGTAATCTGCAGAATCCGAAGACATTTCCCGTCTCTGCCTCATCAGGTCCAGAGTTCCACTCGAATTTTTTTTAAGACGGCTATTGCGGCTTTATTGCGCATTCGAAATATCAGTCATTAGATATTGGTTTAAAGTTTGATAAATACGAGTACCATGCGATGGAAATTAGAGCGACCACATCAAATAAAAACTAAAGGGTATAAGGAATGCTATCTATAAGTTTTCAATAAAAAATATCCATACATAGCCGTACAAAATTCCTTATAAAATCACCCGCAATTTGCCTTTGCAATGTTTGTGCACGTGCCAGAATTGAAAGCCTGGGTGGCTATTTCGGGATTATTGCGCATTCGCAATATCAGTCATTAGATATTAGTTTAATTTTTGTAAATGCCATGCGATGGAAATTATACTGACTAAACAACATCAAATAAACACCATAGGATATAAGGAATGCCCTCTTTAAGTTTTTAATCAAAAAAATCACTACTTAACTGTACAAAATCCCTTTTGAAATCACCCGCAATCTGCCTTCACAATTTTAGCGCACGTGCCAGAATCGAATGAAAATGGAACAAAATTAGAGCCGAGATTCAAATCCCCGCGGTGCGTCAGTTAGTGTCTGGCCTGTATACTTCGGAAATCATTGTTGGTCCCGGCTAGTATCGCCAGAGTTTTACTGCACTTGTGTCCGCAGGAGTTCTATGGTAGGGTATTGAAATCTGCAGCACAATTAAAATTGAACCTCTATGAAAATTTAATTCAAGTCACTGAATTTGTAAAGGTCATTCATGTAAATTAGGCCCTCACGGAAACAATACAATATTCCACAACAGCCTGCAACTTGCGAGCAAGAAAGTAACAAGTCACAAGTTAAATTCCACTACAAGTTTTCACAAGTACCCACTCACTACGCTCGCCCGGCGAGCCGTCCCTAATGCACATTATTGCGTCAAACTGAAAAAAAAATAAAAAATCTGTTGTTACGTAATTGGAAGGTACACTTGTATGTACGGTCGGCAGATCAATTATGTACTTGTATGTACGGTCGGCAGATCAATTTTAAGTTACACTGTTATTAATTTTCATAACTACACTACTACATTTTAAATTCTAGCTTTAAAAAAACCTGACCTAAAATTAAGATATCACATAACTTAATAATAATATAAAACTAACATAAATGATATAAAAACTAAACCAAAAAATGCTGGCCAAATCACCGCCGTCGCTGGGAAGGGTTCCCAAAAGGCTGGCGGCGTTGCCACGTTGGATGGCCAAGCTTATTCTTTGGCCAAAATAGGCCCCAGCCCTTCGGTCACCCGAAACGTTGACCAGACGCGACGAAATTTTTTCGTAGAGTCGCCGCGCCTCCGGCCCCCATGGCCCGAGGGTCTCTACACCAAATGGCATGAACAGATAACCCTCGCCCAGGGCTTCATATTTCCGCCGTTTTAATGTTTCTGCCCTGGCAGCTGCCGCACCTGCCTTGATGGCGGTCGCTTGAATATGGGACAATGTATCAACGCACGTAGCATCCCATACCAGGGACCACCCATTTTTCCAAGGGATGAGTGTCATTCCGTCGGGCCGTTTGCCGTTGTCGCGCTAGGCCTGCCGACTCTAATATTGCCGGCACGCTGGCACTGGCAAGGGCCCGGCGGATGACGCCATTTAAAGCGGCATGGCGCGGCAAGCGCCTGGCACTACGCTAACAGGATAAGCCGTGGTGGACAAGCTGGTCAACGCTGGGCCCCCAAAACAGCAGCGATGTGGCTCATTTGTTTTGGCTCCAATTCTTAGACCGACGGCCAGGCTAAAGGTAGTCCTCTCCAACAGCGTCCCGATGTTGGCGGAAGGCAATGCATTCAACTAGTATCCTGACTCAGGCTCACTGGTCGCCAAAAGAAGAGCTCGCTCTGCAGGGTTTGTTGCAGTTTCTATCTAATAAATTCATTCGAACTTGACTGCAGAGCGGCTCATCTCAGAGACCTTGTGACGCCATATTGATAGAAATGTCTTCATTAGGACCGGCGGTTGTTTGCCAAGCGTTTCTGGCCTCTGTCAAGCACGTGACTTCAACATCACCGAGTGATGGGTGTATTATTTTACCAAAGAGGTCGATCATACTGTAGACTGAGGACAGGAAGGCTGGCAGCGCTACGCTGGACACTTTTCGGATACCCAGGCCTCCATGTTGGATCGGTAGAGTTGCCTCGGTCCAGCTACGATTGTTAAAAGAACAATTTAGAATTTCATTTAATGTTGTTTGAATTATGTTGTCTAAATGATATAATAAAGAAGTATGTTTCCAAACAGTAGTACAGCGTAGCACATATGTGAATTTAGGAACGTAAAGGCAGTATTTAATTATGAAATAAGCCATGTGAGGGCTAATTTGCTTAAGACGTCTGGATGATTCCTCGAATTTCGAAATTTGCTCTTCGATGAAATCAGGAGTTGAATCATCCAGAACCGGAGCACACAGGAGACGAAGCGAATTTTGGTCAGTTATTGTAATTTTGGGCGCTATGGCGTTAAATCCTGCTATCACGTTACTTTTTTCCTGAGGTGGAAGTGATGTGTTCAGATATATAGTTCACATTTGGAAAAATTGGGGTCCAGGCCAATAGTTTTAAATTTATCGATGATATGTTTTAAGTCAAGTAGTACAGAATTAGCTTCGCCTATGTACGGTAGACAGATCAATTACTTGTATGTACGGTCGGCAGATCAATTGGAAGGTACACTTTTATGTATGCTCGGCAGTTAAAAAAATTAAACGTATTCTAAAAATTTTTAAAGTTTGTATTTCTAACGATACATATTTATTTTGAGATCCCAAATGGATGTGGTCGCGTACTGGGTTAGTGATTCTAAAAATGTGCAAGCGCCCCGGGCGCTCGGACGGAGCGCTGTGATGACAAAATGTATGGCACTCTATGGAACGAAATAAAACACCGCCTGCTGCGCTGCATAGAAATTCATACAATTTAAAAAATTAATACTGGTAGGAAGGAATCGTGCTATTACCGCTAGGTTTTTTCGTGAATTTGATGATCACTTTCGGGATCTCTTTTGTTCCATGTCAAAATTTGATTTTAACTACACCTGAAAATTGTACATTATAAACTGCTAAGAATTGCAAGATTATATTTTTTTTAGTGCTCAGTCCTACGTCGTCGCGAGGGGTGGAGGGGATGAATCAAAGATATATTTTTGTGTTGTCGCCTTAGGTCGCCGAATGGATCTTTACAACGATTATAATTATAAACTATCATTTTTGTAACTTTTAAACTTTAGGAGTATCATCATCAGCCATCCACCAGCCTGTGTTCGTCCACTGCTGGACTTAAGCCTTTTCCAAATTTCGCCATTCTTGGCGGTCCTCCGTTTAGGAGTATGAAGCTTTCAACAGCTTTTCAAGAATGCCCAGCGGGAGACGTTCATCTAATTCACATCAAAACGCGCATCCCGTCCGCGCCCCGAGGCGCTTGCTAAGTATATCAAGTCTTATTCAAGGTTAAAGATGGAGACACTGAAGTCACACTCCGTTGTCTGTCTGTCCGTCCGTCTATATTTACGAGTAGGTTGTAAAGTCTCATAACCATAACTGTTATAAATACGTAAAAATATTTTTATTTTTCTATTGACTCTCAGAAGTCCTTACGGTGAGGTTATCCAGAGAAATCTGTCCTACTCCAACGCTTTCATTTTACACATGCTTATCCTGCTCAGTGGAAGCGGGCCGCTCAGAAAACTCGTGGTTTTGAGGTGTATTTACTTATTGTTTTGGAATTAGAGGGATGGGTTTTTAATATGATGGCCGTTTTATATCACATTTTCACGAAGTTTATTTTAGTATAACTTTTATTGTCCTAAACTTAATATAGCTCAAATGAAATGATATTTAGATCATGGTTTAGACCTATCTTTGCGATTTAATTGAATCAAGCAAACTGTAAGTAATCGTGTATTGAATGGGCGAAATATCAAGATCAAAGATATCACTATCTCACTACTATTATACATGCGAGAGTTTGTGTGAGGATGTGTGTGTGTGTGTGTGTGTGTTTGTTTCTCTTTCACGCAGAAACGGCCGAACGGACTTGGATAAATTTAGAATGGATATAGCTTATACCCTAACTTAACACATAGGCTACTTTTTATTCCGGAAAAAAGCATATCGTTAAACCGAATAACACGCGGGCGGAGCCGCGGGCAAAAGCTAGTATGCATATATTTTTTTCAAATTTTAGTCATCGCTATCTAACGGTTGAAAATGAATTTGAAAAGGGATAAAATGAAATAACCCCCCTCACTGTCTTTGTATGCTTTTTTCAGATTGACTTTTTTTCGACGTATCGCATTGTACGATACGCCTCTTCTTGCGTTAGAAATATTGGAAACTGTCACAATTTGAAATTTATTTCTATCTTAGTATTACTTAAAAGTACATTACGTATTAGAAGAACCAAACAAACTGAAAAAATAATCACAGAACATGTTGCAATGGTTTTTTTTATTTTTAAAAATCAAATTACATCTTACACTATAGGTAATAATATTTACAATGTATTCAGAGTTTTTTATTTTATTTTACATACTAGACATTTTGTGCTATATATCCGTTGTCAGAAACCTAATATAATTGGTTTATCTGCTAGCGGCGATAATTCTTACATAAATTAATGTTATTTAATATAACAAAGTAAGTAAACAACACGATTCAGTTCCATATTTTCTGACATTTCAGTTCAAATATATGATAATGTAGTATTACCTAAAATGGATATAAACTTTAAAGGTATTGTTTATAGACGTTAAGTGATCTAAGTACCTAATACCATTAATGTCACCCATTAACCGCTCTAAAGCCATTTTGCTTTTATTTTACCGAAGAATAAAACAAACATTTAAAACTGATGTAAAAGCTTTTGTCAACTAGTACTTAAGTCATAAAGTTGAGAAATAACTTGAGTGTTAAGTTACTGCATTTAACTTTATAGGATTTACCTTGTGGAATGCGGAAGTTGTATATATTATGTTGTGGACTAGGAGATTACTGAGAAGGCAATACATGCCGGCAGTGTTGCTAGTTGTTGTCTCCAAATTAGTACGTCTGGGTCCCAGAAATAGTACGAAAATCGTAAAAGTACGCATTTTTTTTCATTTAAACAACAAAATAAAATGATTTCCCTTGATTGATTTTGAAGAATTTTAGTTATGATAATTGTGATTTAAACATAAAACATGTAAGTTATACATCCATCCATTCATCCATTAGCCTGTTTCGTCCACTGCTGGACATAGGCCTTTCCAGGATTTCGCCACTCTCCTGGAAGAAATTCCCATACTCACACACGCTGGGCAGGCGGATTGTTGAGCGCGGTGTCAAAACCCTTGCACCAGTGACGCCGCTGCCCGTCACTAGTCTATAAGGCCTGGCAATTGGGGATGGATATTCCGCCATCCATCGGTCCCAGGCAATGGTAGGCCGCCTGGTTTTGCCTGAGAGCTGTTCTCTTACTCTCCTCCGAATAACTTCGGGAGGATTTGCGAGTAAGATGGTGGTACCTCCACAGTCGAGCCCCGCATCAGCTCTACCACTTACAGTTATACATAGATACATATTATAGAGTATGTCGGGTATATTTAGGTATTTCTGCGTGGATATTTGTAATCACAGTGCATTATGTTTTTATCAAAAGCACTTAAATACATATTAACCACATCAAAAACTCCGACTTTCACACTTAGGTACCTTTATAATAAACTAACACCACGAAGCTACGAATCGTTTAAAATGGAGTTAACAAAATAAGAGAAGCGTGAGTCTGCGAAGGAACTGCCACTTTACAAATAAAAAAAACATTTTTGGTAACGAGAATAATCATTGAAAGTTCGCTTTATTAAATGCCTGGAAATAACAATGAAAATTTTTAAATAGCAAAGTATTCAAACAATGTCTTTTTATAGCTAAACTTTAATCTTATACCAAAAGCGGCATTTTCGAGCAAAATTAAAATGTTTCTATTTAAAGACGTTGTCTATGAACCAGATATTGAATAATTTAGGAAGTGTCTACTCGGACACGAGTCGTAGTTTAATTAGTTGGATTATACCATCAGCGAGATTACGCAGGACTACCTTGCTCGTTAGATTCGCCACTTCAGATATCGAACCGTTGTGCGGTGGCGAGAGCACCAGATTTTGGGGATCAAATCAAGTAAGGAGTATTTCTTGTTTCGGTTTTTAAATCAGATTTATGAAATATCTGAAATAAGAAAGCCAACAATAGGTGCGACGAGGAGCGTGTTAGTTAGGTTGGTATACAAATACACTCGAAGCCGAGCTAAGCGAGGTGAACCCAGCAGTTTTAACAGATTTCATGATTTATACCGAAAATATTGTTGTATAGTTTTAACAGAATTTATGACGCAAAAATCCTTCTTGTTTTTCAATTGACGGTAAAATAAACTACAAATTAAACTACCACTGGTGGCAGACTAGTCACTTCCATAATTTTAGGATTCATAGGATTTTTTTTATGTGATAGCACTTTTGCCGGTTTTACTTTCCACTACTTCCAAAGTGTAATAATAATAAGGTTTAGTAGCTTCGTGTTTACTCAAGTCTTTTTTTGTTTGATAAACACTTGTACTTGTCCACTTATTTATATTAATTTCCCTTACCGGTTTCGCTGTTAAAGCATTATCAAAGGTTTAATAATTTGATAATTTTTTATAAACCTTTGATAATGCTTTAACAGCGAAACCGGTAAGGGAAATTAATATAAATAAGTGGACAAGTACAAGTGTTTATCAAACAAACAATGTTTCAAAAGTTCCACCAAGTGCCAACAATCACGAGCATCAACTTTACTCAAGTCTTTTTGACATTCAAGTTGAGAAAAATTATTTGCTTGCCATTTATCCAAGCGTATATCTCACAAAATAAATTTTTGTTACACACGAATTGTGTTGTACCTGCAAAAATTACATTGAGCTAATTTAAAATATATGTTAATTACATGAGCCACTTCCTTCACTTTGAAATGCTAATTAGGGAAGTATCTGATGTTTTACTGGAAAACAGTAATATAATGTAGGTCTAGATCTGATTTATGGCGTATAGGCGTATATGGTTAGGTAGATAGGTGTATAGATAGGCGTATAGGTGTTATAAGAATATTAGAATCGAATACACTGGTTAACATCTCTAGAGGAGTTAGACAGGGATGTGTAGCGTCACCGTGGCTGTTCAATCTATTCATGGACAGCGTGAATGTGGACTGAAGTTAGGGGAGTTAGTTATCAAATGCCTCTTATACGCTGATGACCAAGTTCGCCTTGCTTCATCGGCGGATGAGCTGAAAAATATGGTATCAATAATTGATGATGCCTTTAAACGGAAAGGAATAAAAATTAATGCGGGAAAAATAAAAGTTATGGTGCTAGAGATGGATGAATCGTAAGGTTAAGATTGAAGATAAGGAAGTGGAACAGGTTAAAACATTTATCTATCTGGGTTGTAAAGTGTGATGGAAAGTGTGACGGTGACATTGAAAGAAGAGTTAATGGGGGAAACAAAGTTTAACGGAGTCCTGCACCACTTTATGGGCAGCCAAAGTGACTGCAAAGGCACGATTGGTGGTTCATAATGAATGTATGGTGGTGAACTTTGGGTTTGGCAAGATGAACATCGAAGTAGAGTAAATGCAGTAGAAATGCGTTCCTTACGGATTATGTGTGGTTAGACATTGAATGATAGAGTGAATAATATCGACTTAGGGGATCGTTTCGGCCAGACTAGAATAAAAAAAGGAATGCTTCGGTGGTTTGGGCTTATAAAGAAGATTAATGAAAGTAGAGTGACGAAAGAAATTTATGCTGCACAAGTGGAAGGTAAAGCTCGACTGGGCCGCCCTAGAAGGACGTATGCCGACCAAACAGGCGACATACTGAAGGAGGGCAAAGTAAAAAGTACCCGGAATAGAAGAGCTTGTATCACTAGATTGATGGATAAAGAAGAGGCAAAAGAGGTGTTTCAGGATCGTACCAGATACAAATCTGTAGTCTCTGCTTACCCCTCTGGGAGACAGGTGCGAGTATATGTACGAGTATGTACATATATGTATAATCGAATATTTTTATTCATTTCACAAATTATTTACATAGATTGTATAGATGTTTTTTTTTAATCAGGGATATAAATTGTGTCAGTGAATTTTTATTTAATTTTAATTTTTATCTGACTTAATTAATACATAATAAAGAAATATAAATAGGCATTAATTACACTGTTCAGTGAAGTTTTCACGATTAGACGTACACAAAATACATAAATATCCTACTACAACTTAGAAAAAGTCAACGAGATACGCCTAAAAGCAATATCGCGGCTCTTTGAACATGTCTTAACATTTTATGAATTAGTAATTTGTAAAGTAGTTATCCCAACAATTTGTAGCTTCAGGGTTCAAAAAGCCCAAATATAAGCCCTACTAGATGGATGTAGTCATCACAGAGTGTATCGACGACTATCTATCAGCACTTAGTCGTATCAGCAATGTTCGAGTGCTCTGATATTTAAGCAATACGCTGGCTTCGCGTTACAGTCGCGGATTACGTGTTGGTCAAGATTTATTTTTGTGAGTGTATTTAATTATTAGTTTTCTTTTAGTTTCTTTTACAATTATGAGAAGTTCTTTTAATAGAGGTAATAAAGATAAAATTAATTAGGTTTTGCCTCAGTTTTGAAATTAAAGCTTTTAGCTGTTTTAAGATATCTGTGTAAAATCGAACTATACTGATACTATTGGATGGATTCGATTGATGGTGCTTGGTGGAATATCATCTTGAATAAATTATACACAAATTCTTGTACTTTTATTCCACATATATTTATTTTTATTCTAACTTATTATTCTTTTGTTTTCTTTCTGTCATGTTAAATAATCAATAATTTGTTGGCCCGATGATGTGTAATACGAAACCGGTAGCCTAAGTTAGAATAAAAATAAATATTTGTGGAATAAAAGTACAAGAATTTGTGTATAATTTATGCTGATACTCACTACGATATTAATAAAGAAAACCGCATCCAATTTCGTTGTGCGGCTTTGGAGTTAAAACGAAACACACGTACATACAGACAGACAAAAATTCTCAAAATGAAAAGTTTGGCTTCTGTACAATACTAAAAACCCTATCATATAAAATTCTGAAAAATATTTAATTTACGGACACAATTTTTGTCTATTTATTATTAGCATAAATTAACGTAATTTCGTCGGTCTAGATTAGAGATGTAAGCTCCATTTCTTACTTTACTTTACTCATGTAAGTTACGATCAGAAATGGTAAGTTACCGTCAGAAATAATAAATTACCGTAAGAACCATGAGCATGATAAAGGTGTATTATTTTATGACAAAAATCAATTACAACCCATTATTAGACAAGGTTTTGCTGGAACTATCCTCCCTTATTCTATAGTAGTGTTTTTAATTTTGTCTATCTCGCTCATGCTTATTATAAAGGTTTGGATAATGGGGAAGGACCGGCGCTAAATAAATACATTTCCAATATTCGTAAAATTAAATGTTGTTACTGTTTTGGACTCGCGTACTATGAAAAGTTATTAATTTAATTCTTAAAGCTCCGAAATTAACTAATAAAAATACAATGACAATAAATAAAATGACAGCGTCATGCATGAAATGAGTGCTATTGGCTATTGTTTATATTGCTTATGTTTGCCGCCTAGCTCAAACCTCTTTGCGTTCTATTTTCACCTTATTTGTTAGCGACGTTCCTGACTATATATCTTACTGTAATTTATAGGTAAACTACCATTTCTGACGCTCTAGATGTGACACTTAGGAACTCTAACTTGAACGTTCTTATAAAAAATAATTTTAGTAGCGCTGCTACTCCATACATAGTTTTTCTCCTCGTTTGGATCATAATACAAGTTCATTACGTGAGTCCTGAACAAAATTTAATTACAGCACATGCTGTGATGAAAAAACCGGAAAACACTTGTTTTGTTGCAGTATTTCTTTATTGTGTTGATAGTTTTGCTTTACTCGTACTGTTATTTATATCGCATCATTTAGTGAATCTTTGTTCGTAGAGCAGCGGTTAGTATTTTTCAACAAAGACGTTTTATTTTTGTCTGTGTGGCTCTTTCTTAATTGTTGCAGCATACATGACATTATTCATTGCGCACTAGTTAAAGGCAGTTATGTATATAAATCAGTAATATGAGAAAACTATGTATACTTGTGTCATAATTTTTATCCAATGTTAATTAATATATGACCATCTTTGTGGCCCATTCGTCAAACGTCATGGCCAATAATCTAAACGTTTCGGATTCAAATCCCAGAAGATATTAAAATGTGCAAGTCCATATTTGTGCTCGAAGTACTCTCAACCATTCATCACAATGGGACATAATAATCGTCGGTAAAACGTGAGCATACGAGTGGGGACCGTGACTGGCATTTACCGACTAAAGTTTAATCTTAATTAGGTTTTTCTAGCAAAGTTGATTTCTTTTATGCATTACGTCGTAAATATACGTGCATTAACAACTTTAAAGCGTGTTTATAATTGTTGTGCACATTCATTTACAAAGCTATGTAATAAAATTCCAATCAACGTTAAACTTTCTATTCGGTTAATTTAATGCCACAAGGAAAAACCAGTGCGAGTCTTTTAATGTTCTTTGGTGATTCAAGTTAAGCAACGCTCGTCTCACTTATTTTAGAGATGGGTGACCGTAAAATTTCATTATCAAAAAGAAACACCTAGGTACTTTTTGACAAATCAAACAAACAAACAGATTGAAACAAACTGATCGTAGTAAATTTTTACCACAAATCACATAAATTACTTTATTTTCCAATTCATTGTTCAGCGTGTACTAATGAATTGTTACATATTAAGATGGTCCCTAGCTTGAAATAAAAACTGCGAGATAACTCCTAATATACCACGTAAAAGTAGTGAAAAACGTTAATACCCGTCGTGTGGTTTCAATGGGAATCTTTCCGAAATCGGGAAAGATTCCGGGTGGAATCACATCTCTACTAGTACCCTAGAAAGTGATAATAATATAACACTTTTAATAATCCATTAAAACAACTAGGTAATGTTCTCTTTGATTAAACATCAATTTATTAGTCAAGCAAAAATCAAGTTTCAAATTTTAAACATAAGTAATTTTTTTAGTAACAGTATTGAAATGACAGCAGCACTATAAAGGGAAAAAGTCCCAATAGACTTAACTCTCTAGCATTATATATTTATTTAAATATTTCTCTTTAGGACACACAATTTAAAGCCCCAAATGTGTGAATCTGTTTAAGACTTTGCAACCTAGTATCACCGTTATCACCAAGGTAGAGAGTTCAACTAAAAGCCCTTTTTGAGACTAAGTGCAGTGACTGGGCGGGAAAGCGCGTGACATATTGCATTTAGTTTCACGTCTGCAGCCGGGCCCGCACCTAATGGAGTAGAAACAGATTCATGGAAATAGAAATCAAATCAATGGCTTTACGAGAATGTTTTTTTTTTCAGTGTAAAATCGGGTCTAAATGTACTGACACTTCATTCTCTACTGATTATAGTTGCCCCAAAGAAACATGAATGAGCAAACAAATCAGACGTAGCCATACAAAATTGATAGTTGATATAAATTACCACTCCTATGTCATTGCGGTATAGAAATGATAAATGTATGCTGCACAAATGGAAGGTAAAGCTCGACCGGGCCGCCCTAGAAGGACCAAACCGACCAAATAGGCGACATACTGAACAAGGGCCAAGTAAATAGCACCCGGAATAGACATAGCTTGTTTGACTAGATTGATGGATTTAGAAGCATAAGAGGTGTGTCGGGATCGTAGCAGATAAAAATCTTTAGTTTTTGCCTACCGCTCTCGGAGACAGGCGTGAATATGAATATATTAAATTTAAAATATGACTTTACAATTTATTTTTTCCTATATTAATTGACCATATCAAATTGATATGTACTGATATTTATATTATATTTAATAAATAATTTTACTGTATGCTATTAATCAATTAATAATAATTAATATTAATCTTAATTAATTTAATAATTCTGTTTTAGAATTTAATTTGACCTACCAATGTTACGACCTCTGTTATATTAATCGTAAATAAAATGAATCTTGAATCTATAGCTTCTATATGTAAATTGTAAATAACACAAGACCTATCCTAATTTCAGTAAAAACAACTCTTTCTTTGGTAAAATTCTTCCACTTCATAAAACTCTGCTATTTACCAAGTCTTAATGAAATATTTTTGAGTGGTCCCTAATCTTTTATTGATTTAACCAACGATATTCCAAGCCCATCGTTGGATGTAACAAATGAAATTTGTTGTATTGACATTATGCGTGAAGGCGTACGGCTGTGTAGGTAGAGACCTATTCGGAAGCCTCAATTCTTTATTTATTAGACCACTAAATGCTTGACATAAATATTATTTTCTTCAAATAGCAGAAATATTCAGCCTCTCACCTTTCATTGCAATAATATCACGACCCACTTACCTGCCTTGGCTGTCAGTTACGATATGACTGTTCCACGATCTGGACGTTGCGATTTTCAACTTTTATCTGGAAATAATATAACAAACTCATAACAAACTATAAAGTAAAATTATTTAGCCGCACATATTTTTATTGGAGGTTCAGTAGATAATAGACAACACACATGTAAAGGTGATAGAGCTGATGCCGGGCTCGACTGTGGAGGTACCACCATCTTACTCGCAAATCCTCCCGAAGTTATTCGAGGGAGAGTGTAAGAGAACAGCTCTCAGGCAAAACCAGGCGGCCCACCATTGCCTGGGACCGATGGATGGCGGTATATCCATCCCCAATTGCCGGGCGTTATCTCAAACGGACTGGTGACGGACAGCGGCGTCACTAGTGCAAGGGTTTCGGCACCGCGCTCACCAACCCGCCTGCCTAGCGTGTGTGAGTGTGGGCATTTCTTCTAAGAGAACCGACAAGAGTGGTAAAATCCTGGGAAGGCCTATGTCCAGCAGTGGACGAAGCAGGCTGATGGATGGATGGCTGAACACATGTAAAGTTTCAGGTGGACCAGCCCAAATATTTGGAAATTAAAAAAATTTATGAAATTAATTTTTTTATTGAGAAACACTGATTGAACCAGCAAAGTTAAAGACACACACTACTTACACAGTTAATCTAAAGCTATACACACAGGGCCTCGCACATGACTGAATCAAAATTTTATTGACACATGTCAAATCAAAATCAAATCAAATCAAATCAAAATATTTATTTTGTAAAATAGATACAAAAAGTATACTTTCTACAAGTCAAAGTTAATCTTTACAATAAATATCTTTAGAATAAAAAAATAATATGTATATACTAATAAGGGAAATACATACAAAAAATATTTAGGTTGGGCTACAAACATTTAATTATACACCTACATAAAATAGAGAAATCTGGGAATAAAAATATAATATATAAATGATGCAACGAACAAACAAGTTGATAAATAAATACGGGAAATACATCCAAAAACTATTAAGGTTGGGATACTAAAATGTAATAAGCTTATACACCTGCATAAAATAAGGAAATATAGGAATAAAAATATTATTTATAACGGGTGTTTTTTTTAGAGGTATAGAACTTTGAAATGGAATAAAACAAAGATGATTTTTTTAATTGATATAAAATTTATTTTATTCGAAAGACAATCTTCTGGCATTATAATTTAAATATGACTTCTGGCATATGTCCGCCACGGCTGGCTCGGACGTAGTCTAATCTGGAGGTCCAATTTTCGATGACTTTTTCCAACATTTGTGGGCGTATATCGGCATTAACTCGCCGAGTGTTGTCTTCCAAGTGGTCAATCGTTTCGGGCTTATCGGCGTAGACTTTTTTCGTTCATCAATTGAACAACCATGATGTGCAGGAGTTGTGGTTTCAACAAGACGGCGCAACATGTCACACAGCTCGTGCCACAATTAATTTATTGAAGGAAACGTTTGGTAACCGCATAGTTTCACGTTTCGGACCCGTGAATTGGCCTCCAAGATCGTGCGATTTAACCCCACTTGACTATTTTCTGTGGGGATATGTGAAGTCGCAAGTCTACGCCGATAAGCCCGAAACGATTGACCACTTGCAGGACAACATTCGGCGAGTTATTGCCGATATACGCCCACAAATGTTGGAAAAAGTCATCGAAAATTGGATCTCCAGATTAGACTACGTCCGAGCCAGCCGTGGCGGACATATGCCAGAAGTCATATTTAAATTATAATGCCAGAAGATTGTCTTTCGAATAAAATAAATTTTATATCAATTAAAAAAATCATCTTTGTTTTATTCCATTTCAAAGTTCTATACCTCTAAAAAAACACCCGTTATAAATAATATTTTTATTCCTATATTTCCTTATTTTATGCAGGTGTATAAGCTTATTACATTTTAGTATCCCAACCTTAATAGTTTTTGGATGTATTTCCCGTATTTATTTATCAACCTCTAAAAAAAACACACGTTACATAATGCCTAACCATCCGCACCATTCGATTAGTATTGCTAAGAAGAATAGCAAGAAACTTAGCAAACATGCATACGATTCTCGACATCACGTGACCTGCCATTACCTTGCCTGATCAAGCTGAAACTTCTCATGTGTGGTCTCTATCACCTAGTGGATATGTCGCAGGCATCTGGTTAAATTCAGTGACTTAACTAAACGACTAGGCTTTTGGTTTAAATGGTGGTCATAAAAAATAACTACGAAGATTAGGTATGGCGAGTCGCGCCACGTAGTTTTAACCTAAGCTACCGCATCTCTTCTGCCTGATCTAACCAAACGCTTGATTTAACCAAATGCCTGTGGCAGATATAAGTTTGGGCGGTTGAATTAATTTCACCTTCTAGTTGTTTTTTGAGTCCTGACTAAATTTTCTACTGATTTTAATACAGCACCAAGAGAAAAATTCGGCATTATTCAGTCGGTTTCCCCACTGGTGCAGTGTCGCCAGATTGGGCAATTAATTACCGTCTTAGCCATGATCGGGGCCGCCTCAGCTGCTGGGCCCCTAGGTCCGTGCCTTGTGGGCCTAGGCAGAAATCCGGCCCTGTTTATACAGAACATTATGTGGATATATAGAGAGGATGAATGAAAGTAGAGCGGCGAAAGTGTAAGGTAAAGCTCGACCGGGCCGCCCTAGAAGGACGTATGCCGATCAAATAGGCGATATACTGAAGAAGGGCAAAGTAAAAAGCATCTATATTTCCATTTCATTTCAATTTATATAAATTATAAATAAAAATATTCAAATTATACTACCTACGTTATCCCTTCCACATTTATTTAGAAGTAAGATAGAATACTTATATTAGAAATACACGTCATAATAAAAACCTATTGAACACCTCGCCACCACAGACATACTCTGCGAGTTTTCGTGGATGGCTCAGAAAATGTTAAATAGCATGTAAATGATATGAAACAAAAAAAAAAAAAAACACCGAAATCATGAGGTGTGTTAGGATCATAGCAGATGGAAATATGTGGTTTCTGTCTACCCCTCAGAGATACAAGCGTGAGTATATGTATGTACTATCGCAATAAAGGTGTAAATTGGGGTTGCGTAATTTTCGGCGACAGTACAATGGTCTTTTTAATTAGTACCTAGTGTTTTTGTTCATTCCCGGGACAAATTAATTATGTTTTTGTTGCAAATAGGTTGTGTTGTTAAACGTGGAAATTAAAGCTGCATGACGCTTCTCACAAATTGGAATTTGAGTACTTTTTAGTGAAATTATTTGTTGTTTAGATAATCATATACATTTTAACAATTACAATACAATCAAATGTAATCACCCATCCAGCACAACAAAGGACAATGTCAAATACTGTATTAGCTTTTGATAGAGACGATCATTGACATAACAAACCATGGACCTCGGGTCTAATATAAAATTTACCAAAAAAGTGTCCTTGGTGAAGTGTCAAAATATTAAGAAACAAAACATTTTAATTTGAATCGTATGTCATTGCTGCACGGCTTAATTTTGATTGACGTGTGATTGACACCCTTTTTTAATTTTCAATGGTTTTGACTCTCTTTTGGTTCGGATACTTTTGAGCACAGACCCGATGTCCACTTGTAGTACGTCAATGGAGACGATTTAAAAATGGTTAGCTTTTGGTCGCGTAATACTAATAATTACGCGCGAAACAGCATATTGCAAGGTTTTTAGCTAATACTGAAATATTTTATAGGCGAACGATTTTTAGGTTTTAATAGATTTACTTCTTTGAAACTCGTATTACCGTTTTTAAGATACAACTGAAACAAATAAAGTTAAAAGGAAGCTACTTTTTTGGTGTTTTTGTCCCTTTAGTTAAATTTTTATATTTTTTTGTTAATTGCCGTGGCCCCAGTAACACGGCAATTTGAGAATATTTCAACTGGCTACCTATAGCTGCTGAAGCTGAAGACCCTTGTGATAGGCGGACGGACAGCCGGGCAGACAGCGAAGGCTTAGTAATAGGGTCCCAAATAAAATCTATATCATTGCGGTATAGAAAATCAGAAAAGTTCATCTGGACGTGAGGAGCTCTGAACCGGGACTCAAACCCGGGGTCTTTCGCTTACCAGGCGGTCGCCCGTACTACCTATGTCGTTTTAAGAGTAATCTTATTCCAATAGTACATAGTAATAAATGGGTTTTGAAACATTATTATTCACAAACAAAAGTAGACAGGACAATGAAAAAACACATCTTATAAAGAAGGCCTTTTCCAAGATAACGATAAAGCCCAAAACGTAATAAATACAAGTTCGCTGTATCGAACAAAATACAAACGAAGTCTATTGTTTCAGTTTAATACAGTAGTCTGATAAAATAGTAACTGTACAATAATTTAAAAATGACTTTACACATAAAAACCCATTATCTAAAACAAAGAAAAGGTTTTTATTTTCAAAATCCTCTTATGTTAATTTATATTAAAATTAAGTTATATGTATTACTAGCTTTTGCCCGCGGCTCCGCCCGCGTGTTCTTCGGTTTAGCGACATGCTTTTTTCCGGGATAAAAAGTAGCTTATGTGTTAAGTTACGGTATAAGCTATAATCATTCTAAGTTTCATCCAAATCCATTCAGCCGTTTCAGCGTGAAAGAGTAACAAACATACACACACACAAACTTTCGCGTTTATAATATTAGTGTGATAGTGTGATGTGATTTTCCGTTATTGATTCACCGTACTACTCGGACACGCAGTTTTTGAGATATGTTTATCTCTTTCTTGCGTTCACTAAGTGGGTAACAAAAGAGATTTTCGCTATTATTTTCCCGGAGAAAAATAGAAAAAGATATTGTATTTGTTAACTTGAGAACTTGTGACGATTCCACAAACTTCAGCACTTTCAAAGATAATATTGGGTTTGCAAAGAAAATATGACTGGCGCGGAAATGATTTCACAATTCATAGGTTTTCTTGAATTTGTTCTTATGAGCTTTAAAACTTACAGATAACATAAATGAGAGTTATAAACCAACTTTTCTGGTAACTTATAGGATTGTTCTGACATTGTCTTATCTAACATGGGTCTGCGAGCTTCTATTTGTGCCTGAAGTAAGGCGAAAGATATGAGCCTACTTTGTAGACAAACAAATAGGGGTATAGCCAAGATGCTGACCACGGTTGACAACGGTGGCGTTTTTGGTAGCCCACAAAGAGTCAAATAGTACAATGTGCAACATAAGAACCTTTTGGAAAATATGCAATTCTTTACATCGTTGCCTGACACTGCACCGAAGTATTTCTCAAATTTTTCAAGTCTTATCTATCTACATCGTAATCCAAAAATCACACTTGGGTTTAAAAAAATATTTATAAAAACTGAATATTTTGTGACTTATGCGCGCGATGTATCGTTTTATTCAGTACTAGCTTTTGCCCGCGGCTCCACCCGCGTGTTATTCGGTTTAATGACATGCTTTTGTCTGGGATAAAAGTAGTCTGTTAAGTTGGGGTATAAGCTACATCCATTCTAAATTTCATCCAAATCCGTCAATCCGTCCAGCCGTTTCAGCGTGAAAGAGTAACAAACATACATTTACACACCCTACACACACACACACACACACACACACACACACGGGCACACACGGGCACAAACTTTCGCATTTATAATATTATATAAGTAGGATTAGTAGGAAGTAGTGAAGCGAGGGGTTCAAGCTGCCCAAGACGAAGACAGGCTTTATTCCAGAGGAGCATACTCTACTTTTCACACCTTCTGCGAGACAATAAAAACCCAGGGCTCCATAAATTAAGTAATTATTTCGTAATTAATAAAAATCAAAAGCGAATATTGATGTTAGACACATTAGTCCAGTTGTGGAAGGATAGAGTATTTAACATTTTTGTTCGGTACATACAATACATCAGTATCGCTCGATATTTTTTTATCAATATGAATATTGCAATAAAATTCACCGACAACCACAGCACCAAATACGCACCGTCTTTTGTTTCACATTCTTTATAAACGCAACTTTTTCTTTTTTTAATTCTGCTTATGGTGGCCAGTTCGATTTTCGAACAAACCTCTTTACAATGCCATATGGGCATTTTTTTAAATTAGCGTTTTCCACGAGTTTCCACACGAATTTGACGTTCCAAATTCAAATCACTTTATTCCCTAGGGAGTTTCACACAACTTTATATCCCTTATGAGATAATGCTTTACTTTACGTTGAGGTTGCATGATACGTAATTGGACATTGTCGAGCAGGTGGTGTGTAAAGAAACAATTTCCCTACTAATGTGCAAGAACAAGTAGTTAACATCAAACCATTAAACTACTAATTATAAACTGACCTCGCTCCAGTCCCATCGCATACCACTTAAGGAGCTCATCTGTGCCAGCGCCAAACTTCAACCGGAAACTACGTGGAGTCATTACCGTGTACCGAGCACTTGAACCTTCCATCCCATAGGCAAGAAGAAACACAACATTCAGTACATTGCTTTGAACAGACTGCAGTTGTTTCGCGTTGTACGAAAAAAACGTTCGATGTATGACGCGGCAAACTTTTTACCCCCGTCGTGGTTAGTGGTAGAAGGTCACGAGTTTTCAAGTGCTAAGACAACAGTTCCTGAGTGGGGACAGAGGTAAAAGGATATGAACACAATGAAAAGAAACGAGATGCAGATAATTTTGACCATATATTTTAGCGAGGCGGAGTGTTTGTTTGAAAATTTTGGTTCTACTATTTCCCGGAGTATATTTTCGCGTTTCCCGCCAAAAATTGGAACGAAGATCATTGTAACCGGGAGAAATTAATGATATTGGGAATGGGAAGCTGCTGAAATCGGGAATCCCCAACCAGAATCCACATTTGCGACACACTTGACTGGTCTGTTCCCTCGCAAAGTAATTGAGCATCTTAAAGTATAAAGTACTATCGGCGAAGAATGTGCAGACTCTCTTTCACCCTTATTTAATAAAGAAGAAAACTGAGAGAGAGGATTTGGGAAAAAATTACCATGGAGACTATTTGATTGGAGACTATGGAGACTATTTGGTGATTTTAAATTGAATACTTTTTTAATTCTATGCAGTCAATACAATTTTGTATATTTTTTATTTTATTGTTTTTTGCCGTCAATTGTTCACAAATGACGTCATAAAGGCGAAGTCCAATATCCAAGAAATACCTATTCAAAATCTTTATTATTTTTACAAAATGACAATATTGCTCGAAAGGGCTTTGAATAAGCATTTGTAAATTACTCGGAGACAATTTGACATGAATATTGTTAGCTACTTAAAGAAGCAATAGAGGTATGTCAGGATCGTAGCAACAGATCTGTAGTCTCAGCTTACCCTCTAGGAGACTGTCGTGAGTATATATTTGCGAATTAACATCATGGCGGCGTAATGGATTGTGTATCTCAGTCATTAACTTACTTAGTCACCCTAATGGATCGCCTTCTGAAAACAAACAAGAAAATATTCATACGATTACAATGTACAATAACTTTATTTGAACCAAAAAGGTGTAACAACAGGTTTAACAAAATATCATCACTGTAAGAAGTGACTTGCATACTTATGCTCAAAAATAATAATTAAGAAGTTGTTCCCAGATTAGGAATTATCACCCTTAAGAAGCTAAGAGCCGGGATCAAATCCTGCAGGTGCTAAACCAATGATTTTTTTGGAATTGACGCTGATGAGTATTAATTGTTTACTTAAAAAGCTTACTCAAAAGTAGTAAAACAATTAATACTATTTAATGTTCTAAATATTTATAAGTACGCTCTGCAGATGTTATCTACACCTTTTGTACTCTTGGTTCATAAATCAAGTATCTTAAATATACATACATGTACTTGAAAAAATATATAAAGAAATAACCACTTGCTAAACGGTAAAACACTGAGGTTGGCTACACGCCCTAACTAAAGCGTGTATTTCTGCCCTAAGTACGGTGTTAAGGTTTATCGGCTATCACGTTAAGACGTAAGAATCGTCGGTGAAAAGTAGGTTTAGAGCAGTGTTTCAGTCATAGCCCACACTCGTGAACACTGACATCTTCGGGGTAGTATGACGTCATGACTGACTTTAATTCATTCAGCCAATCTCATACTGGAGGCTTGATGATCAGTAACACGGACTGAGAACACTTTTTGCTAATTTCGCAAAATAAAATGTTGACGTCTCATTGTAATTGACTCGGGGCTGGGCTTGCGTTTGTAAGGAACACGAAAAGAATAATTTACGAATTTCACAAAAAGGGTCATCAAACCTTGCTACTGAGCACTTACCAAGTCTTCAGTAGGAATTTGGCTGTATAAATTAAAGTCACCTTATATAGGTATATGTACAACCTGTTATTTGATATGTAAACTTTTAAACAAACTGAATTATTTATTGCAGCACAATTAATTTCTGTTAGGTATTACTGGAAGACCAATGTAATCTCATGAACTGTCTTCTAAGCTCGTAAGGCCCAAAGGCCTTTTAGAAGGACCTCAAGTTCAGTAAAAACACGCATGAAAATGTTAGCCATGCTTCTGGAAACCCGAAATTTGAAATAATACTTCAATTTCGACTATTAATGACTCATAATAAAGCCTCCCTAATCCTTCCGCCTTATCAATCAACTTATCAGAAGCCATCTTTTATCTTCTCTCTGAATACATAAAAGGCAAACCTGACTGACTCATCTATCAACGCACAGCTGAAACTACTGAGTGGATTTCGCTGAAATTTGGCATACAGATAGTTGTAATGACGTAGGAATCCGCTAAGGATTTTTAAAAATTCGCCTCCTAAGGGGGTGAACCGAACTCCACGCGGACGAAGTCGCGGGCAAAAGCTAGTTATTTATATAAGACTAGCATTTGCCCGCGTGTTATTCGATTTGACGACATGCTTTTTTCCGGGATAAAAAGTAGCATATGTGTTAAGTTAGGGTATAAGTTATCCATCCATCCATCAGCCTGTTTCGTCCACTGCTGGACATAGGCCTTTCCAGGATTTCACCACTCTTGGCGGTTCCCTGGAAGAAATGCCCATACTCACACACGCTGGACAGGCGGGTTGGTGAGCGCGGTGCCGAAACCCTTGCACCAATGACGCCGCTGCCCGTCACCGGTCTGTTTTATATAAGGCTCGGCAATTGGGGATGGATATACCGCCATCCATCGGTCCCAGGCAATGGCGGGCCGCCTGGTTTTGCCTGGCAAAACCAGGCGGCCCATCATTGCCTGGGACCGATGGATGGCGGTATATCCATCCCCAATTTCCGGGCCAACAGACTGGTGACGGGCAGCGGCGTCACTGGTGCACGGGTTTCGGCACCGCGCTCACCAACCCGCCTGCCCAGCGTGTGTGAGTAGGTATGGGCATTTCTTCCAGGAGGACCGCCAAATGGCAAAATCCTGAAAAGGCCTATGTCCAGCAGTGGACGAAACAGGCTGATGGATATATTAGTTGTTACTAAAGAGAGAACGGACGGCTTTTGCAAGCGTTCCCCCGAAGTCCCTACAAGCATCCCTGGGGTGATTATTAAAAGCAGATGGACAACGCACTGTCACAGCAATTTACAGCCCAAAAATGTATCCATACGATAAATAAAACCACTATCTTAGCAGTCCCTCGCACTGCAACTTTAAGCCCACTTGTACCGAGCAACTTTAGGCCCACTTCTACCGAGCAACTTTAGGCCCACTTGTACCCAGTAACTTTAGGCCCACTTGTATCAAGCAAATTAACCTTTGTCCTTATCACATGAAACCGTAGTAGAGATTACAACAAAGCAAAATAATTTGGCCAAGGTGGACTCGTGCACAAAGGTACGAAACGAAACCCTAAAAACATGGTAATTAACAACAATATAGAAGTCAAGGCGACACAAAACAAGCCGCTAAAATGGTGGCGCCTGACAAACAATTCGACTCCCGCTGAGTGCGGAGTTTTATTATTTTTATTATTTGTTGTTTTGCTTAGAATATATAAAACTAATATATTTATTACCGTCTTAACATAGAGCTGACACAAATAATGTTAAATAAATGCTTAAATAAATTTTGAGGTTTTTGTACGGGATGCTATTTATTTTAATTCTTATTAGGTGTTTTCCGTGATAGATGCCATAGTAACATGTATTCTGTGAAAATTTCAACTGTGTCATTACGGCTTAAGCTTTAGATAGACAGCGGAGGCTTAGCACTAGGGTCCCGTTTGGCACCCTTCGGGTACGGAACCCTAAAAAGTAAGTTAACCTGGTGCAATTGGACCTTAGAGATTCATAAAACGAAAATACCCTACAGGCACATTCGTTAGTGTAAAGACAACATGTGTGAGTGTGTTAGGCGCGGGCTCAGGGGAAGGTTGAGCAATGCGATGGGGTAATAACCACCCCCCCTCCTTCTGAGTGATTGTGGTAAAGTGAAAATTTGTATCTTCAATTTAAGGCAACAATTTTTTGCTGGTGACCCTGGGTACATGCGTCTCACTCACTCCTCGTCCCGTGTTGAACTTTCCGTCGCCCGAAGAGGAATAAAGTTGCGAACGCGCTAAAATATACCTAAACTAGTAGATAGTTCGCCCCGAACTGTCAACTCGCGCTCGTCCATTCGCGCTTGATCTATTTGGCTCATGTTCGAAATTAAAATTCTTTTTGCCTTATTTACTCACCTGCCAAATTTCATGACATTCCGATCAACGATACTCGAGTTATCCGGCGTTTGTATGTATGAATGTTTCTTTTAACATTTTAAGGTACTTGTAATAATAATAAAAATGTGTTTATTTTCGAAACATATTTCGGCCCACTTTGTGGCCGGCATCAGTCGAATACTTGTATGTATGTTTGTTCGACGATAACTCGAGTATCGTCGATCGGAATGTCATGAAATTTGGCAGGCGAGTAAATAAGGCAAAAAAAATAATTAAGTTTGACCATGAGCCAAATCGATCAAGCGCAAATCGGATGAGCCCAAGTTCACAATTCGGGGCGAACTACTAGTTTATACATGGGCGAAATTACAGTAAAAAAGTAAAAATAAATCGGTTTGAAAGAAGATGTAGTGAAAAGGAAGGCTTCGGTTGGTTGAGCATTCAGAGAAGATAGATGAAAGAAGGGTGATAAAAAAATGCTAGTGTAAGGGATAGGCCCAACCTAAATTTTTTTTTTATGTATTTCCCTTATTAGTATAAATATATATATATTTTTTTATTGTAAAGATTAACTTTGACTTGTAGAAAGGATACGTTATGTATCTATTTTACAAAATAAATATTTTGATTTGATTTGATTTGCTCGACCGGGCCAACTTGGAAAGACGTATGATAACCAAATTGACAACAAACATGTTAAAAACACCCGGAATAAAAGAGCTTGCATGATTGGATTGATAGAAGAAGTCAAAAAAATGTGTCAGAATTGTAACCGATAGACGTGTGGTCTGAGAGAGGCGTAAATAAATCGTTGTGTTACTACAAAACGTCCCCTCCCTTTAATCTTAAACTGAGTCCATGCCTGGAATGTATACGTATTCTCTGGAGATGGACATTTTGAAGGATGTCTACACATGTGTATTGTCAGGGCACGTCTAGCAATAATTTATTTAGGCTCCAACATCCGAGCCTACATACGAATCGCTCGAATCTGTAACAATATTGCAAAGTAACTCTCCCTTATGATTGTGTTGCATGAAGGGTAAACGTGAGGTTATGATCGCTTGATCGTAAACCAGGATACTGCGTGTGTCGTAAACATAAATAGAGGCCTGGATTTAGTGCTAGAGTATAATCTTCTCTTCTGCTACGTCGAAAGCAGTGCTACGTGTCATTACACCTAAATGAAAACGGGGTAAAATAAAACCACAGAAGAAATGACATATCGCCACGACAAATATCCGCGGAAGTTGCGTCAGATGTGTTTCAGAGTGTAGTAACGTTCAAACAGGATAAGAGGTAAATCTTACCACTGTACTTCGGGTACGCTTTTTAGCATGGGCGTCGGAAGATTTTATGGATATATGGGGACCCAGACTATGGAGGCAATCTTCTTTAATTAAATAAAACCATTTTCTATACTATTAATTAGTGTTCTATTTCTCTCCATAAATAAGCCGACATTTTTTCTTTTTCGAACAAAACAACGACAAGACAGAGTACTATAGACAATTTTTATAGAGTTGTCTTCTTACACTTAAATCTCGATAGAACCTTAGTCTTATCGATTATTATCTTAACACCCCGTCTCAATTTTTATAATTTGAACTTGGCAGAAAACTTTTAGTAAATACAATATTTTAACAAACAAATTATTGAAATTGCCTCACAAACATTTATATTTGTCAAATAATCAACTTAGTAAAATTAAAACTTAGTTACTTAATACTTAGTTTGTTAACAAAGTAGTTGTGCTTTACATGCACTAAAGATTTCGTCATGATATCAGCAATGTTCTCATGTGTGGATACATAACCCAAAGTTATTAATTTCTTATGCACAACATCTTTTACAAAATGTGCTTTGATGTCTATGTGCTTCGATCTCTTGCTGTTCTCATATGACTCAATCATACAAATAGCACTTTGATTATCTAGGAACAAATAGATTTTAGAGTTCACACAACCAAAGTCATACAATAGTCCTTTCAAATAAAGTAATTCTGATACAGTTACTGCCGATGCTACATACTCTGACTCTGCTGTTGATAAAGCAACCATATTTTGCTTCTTAGAAGTCCATGAAATTAAATTTTGGCAATAAAATATGGCACTACCACTAACACTTTTCCTGTCATGTTTGTCACTAGCCCAATCAGCATCACTGTAAGCATGTATGTCCTTCGACCCGTCTACTTTGGTGTAAATCAAAGTTTTCTTGATGGTTTCACTCAAGTATCTCAAAATCCGTTTAGCCGCTGTCCACAACTGCTGCGTTGGTTTGTCTAAATATCTGCTAAGAAATACAGTGGCAAAAGTAATGTCTGGTCTACTTGTTGTAGAAATATAGAGTAGGCAGCCTATAAGTTCCCTATAAGGCACTTGGATTATATCTTCATTTTCATTTTTAGTAAAGTTCACTTCCATCGGTGTCTTTGAACCTTTGCAGTTTTCCATATTGAATCTTTGTAGCACCTTTTTAATGATTTTTCTTTGATGAATTTCCAGCCTGTTCTCTTTTATTTCTATTTCCATACCAAGGTATTCCTTAATTTCACCCATGTCTTTAACTTGAAATTCTGCTTTTAGTTTTTGTATGATGTCTGAAGAATTTCCTGATACCAATATGTCATCGACAAAGATCAATAACCATACATTTTCTTTCTTGTATAAGCAAAAATCATATTGTGACTGTACAAATCCCATGCTCACAATATATTTATGGAATCTTTCATTCCAGCACCGTGGTGCTTCCTTGAGACCATACAATGCTCTTTCCAGTTTCATTACTTTTCCTTCTTTTATGCTTACACCTTGTGGTGGTTTGATGTATACATCAATGTTCAACTTGCCATGTAAAAATGCTGTAGGTACGTCCAGCTGTCTCACTGTTAGGTTTTCTTGTAAGCTATGGCTTAGCAACATCCTAATGGTAGACATTCTCGCTACAGGTGAATAAACATTTGTATATGACTCTTCCTGGTATCCTTTTGCTACTAGCCTCGCCTTCTTTGATCCATCACTCTTAGTTCTAAATACCCATTTAGTGTCTATCGCCTTTTTACCTTGCGGTAGGTCTGTGACTTTACATGTACCTTGTTTTTCATGTGCATCTAGTTCTTTACCTATTGCTATCTTCCAGTCTTCTCCACTCTTTATTGCCTCATCATAATCCTGTGGATCACCCATGCATAAACAGTAAACAATGTTAGTTTCTGTTTCATAGTCTTGCAGATGATTTGGTATCTTTACTATTCTTCCTGATTTTGTAGTTTTTTGTTTATCTTGCATTTCTGGTTCTTTATCTGGTATCTCTTCTGTATCTTGTTCTTGTCTTTGTTCTTCTGTCAATATGTCCTCTGATTCTCTTATATTCTCTTCCATTTCTTCATATAATCTTTCTTCTTCATAGTATCTTCTCTCAATTTTTTTTTCTGTGTTTTTGAAGCGGATATTGCTTTCATCAAATCGAACATCTCTTGATACCATTATTATATTATTGGAAGGATCCCAAAGCCTGTATCCATTCTTCGCATATCCAACCATTCTAACTTCTTTTGCTCTATTGCTAAGCTTGTCTTGTTTTGGTATGTTTACCATCCATCCTCTTGATCCAAATATTTTCAATTTTGTAAGGTCTGTCTTCCCAAATCTTATATCTGTAGGTATCTTGTTATTTATAGCTGCTGAAGGACACCTATTCAACTGATATGCTGCACACTTTATTGCTTCTCCCCAAAGTTGCTTTGGTAAATTGCTTTCATTCATGATAGTCCTGGCCTTGTTGTATAAAGTACGATTCATCCTCTCGCTCACTCCATTCTGTTGAGGCGTGTGCGGTATTGTTGTCTCTAACTGTATTCCTTTGTCTTTACAAAAATCTTTCATCTTCTTGCATGTATATTCTCCACCATTATCTGATCTTATCCTTTTAACTTTCTTCCCTGTTTCTGTCTCTATCTTCTTTATGTAAGAGATTAAATTCTCAGTAGCTTCACTTTTATTCTTCAACAGGTAGACTTCACAGAAGTGGGAGTAGTCATCTATCACTGTTTGGTAGTATATCCCACCTTCATCTGGTCTTACTGGACCTGCTATGTCACTATGTAGAAGTTCTGCTACGTCCCTTGACCTTGGGCCTTCAAGCGACTTGAATGGTAGTCTTGTTGACTTTGCTTCCATGCACTCTGGACAAACTTTTCTGCCAGCTGGTAACTTCATGATCTGTAAACCCTTGCGATGGAGATGCCCTAACCTTCTATGCCACAAATCTTCACTAACAATATTGCATTGCTCATCATCAGCAGAGTCATTACATACTGAACCTTTAATGTAATATAGTTTACCATTTAATTTTCCTACTACCTGAGCTTTCCTATTAAATATCTTGACTTCAGAATTGTCAAAGTTTACTTTATGTCCTGTCTCTACTATTTTCTTTACTGAAAGCAAATTATAAGTCAAGTTTTTCACAATCAATGCTTCAAAGCTTATTGCTGTACCATTAACATTGAGCTTAATCTTACCTTTCTTTCTCGTATGAATACATTGTCCATTTGTCACATATATCCTAGTAGGAGTGTCCATGATTGTGATATCTGTCATAAAACCTTCATATTCTTCTTTCACTAAATGTTCGGTACACGCTGAATCTACTACTAAATGCATTTCACTATTCACTAATGCATGCACCTCAACACAACTTATGAATGCCAATCCATCATTATTTTCATCACTCACTCTTGCTGCAGCACTGTCCTCTGAAATATGGCCACGTCCACGGCCTCTGAATCCTCTTCTTATTCTTCCACGTCCGGTTCTGCATTCAAATGATTTATGACCCAGTTTTCCACAGCGGTAACATTTAATGGTATTTGCACTGAATGCATCATTGTCCATGTTATCATTCCGTCCTCGCTTTTCCTTTATCTTTATCTCAGCATCAAGTAGTCTCACCTTGACAAAGTCTATAGAAATTTCTTTTTCTGTACTCATTGTTTCTATTGAGGTTATGACTTGTTCATATTCTTCAGGTAATGATGACAGCAAATAACATATTTTATCAAGGCTCTCGATTTTTGAGCCAGAAGCTTCGAGTTCTGTCACAAGCTTTTCAAAAATTAGGAAATGGTCTTCCAGACTGGTTGTACATTTCAGGTTAATCAATTTTCTTCGTAAATGCAGTTTGTTTAAAACACTTTTTCTCTCGAAATGTTCCTCAAGTAACTTGAACATGCCTGCAGCCGTTTTGCCGCCTTTTATTATTTCCAGGTATCTGTCCGGCAGACATTGCACAATGATATTTCTCGCCGTAGCGTCATTTTTCTTCCATTCATTTTTACCGGTTTCTTTCACGTTTTCTTGTTCTTCGATTGATTCTAGCACACCATTTCTTTCCAGCAACGTCTTTACTCTGAACTTCCAGTTATTGAATTCACCTGGAGTTTGTAGAAGCGGAAATTGTACATGTTGTGACGACGCCATTGTGATTGCACTATTTTTTCACCTTTTTTTTTTCACTATTTCTTCGCTGCGCCCATAACCTTTTATGGATATATGGGGACCCAGACTATGGAGGCAATCTTCTTTAATTAAATAAAACCATTTTCTATACTATTAATTAGTGTTTTATTTCTCTCCATAAATAAGCCGACATTTTTTCTTTTTCGAACAAAACAACGACAAGACAGAGTACTATAGACAATTTTTATAGAGTTGTCTTCTTACACTTAAATCTCGATAGAACCTTAGTCTTATCGATTATTATCTTAACAGAAGACGAAAGTCTAGGGTGGGGCAACCTTTCAAATATCAACGGGATTTATGGTTGAAAAATAAAAAACGTACTTTTGTGTAAACAAAAACTGCCGATCGGTCTTGTCTCTCATATGTCCGCTGTATGTGTACTTTAGTCGTGCTACGAAATCCTATTTTTTTACTGTCCCACTCCGTTCCTAGGGGGGCGGCTGCCCCCCCTACCCCCCCCCCCCCTTCTGACACCCATGCTTTTTAGGGTATGTAGGTTAACCTTATAGTGTTTTCATTCCCTGTCAGTCAGCAAGTGATATTTACATATACAATGTTTCCGTCTTACCCGATTTTAAGACTAGTTTGGCTTATTTGGAAATCCTTCAACGTAGAAGAAAGCTGAGGTTAGATATGGCGAGTTGCGCATGTAGTGGTGCGACCGCCATAATAATCTTGTAGTATTTTTTTTAAACTACCCGGAACCACTTTGGCTTAGGCTAAACTAATTTGTCCTACACTGAGAAAACTGGTCATCATAAAATAAAGTGAATTCAGCTGAAATAATGATGATTCACGTAAAGTAGGGAGCATACGGACATCACAACAAAATACGATGAAACTACTGTTGCTGCTGCTAGCGTTATAATATGACGCACTGTGACTATGACTTTGTAGGAAGCAGATAGAATTATGCGCTCCGTCACAGCTTTTATGGTGACAGTAAGCATACCGTAGTATGACGGACCTCTTTTATAGGGAAGGCATGATGTAATACGAAAATGATAATCTTATTTTCTGTGACCGATTTTACGGTGATCTGTCATCATAATATTGCGTTACTTACCTTAAAAACTCGATTATTTCCTCAAACGTTTTAGTTACTTACAGCATAATATTTTCCAATTATCACCAAATTTAAAAACAACTCACCGTATTTTAAACTTATGTAATGCTATTTTATAATGAAACCAAAAAGACATTTTTCCCGTTTTAACATCGAGTTTGGCCGGAAACATACAAATACTATGCACATGTATCGCGGTAACCTCTTTGGTATCGAACTGGATACGAACCTGGTCCTACAGATTGAGAACCTACTGACTGAGCTGCCGCTGCTGGTGTAAAATAATAATATAATAATAATAATAAAGCAATGAACAGACTGGTGACGGGCAGCGGCATCACTGGTGCAAGGTTATCGGCACCGCGCTCACCAACCCACCTGTCCAGCGTGTGTGAGTATGGGCATTTCTTCCAGGGGGACCGCCAAGATTGGCGAAATCCTGGAAAGGCCTATGTCCAGCAGTGGACGTAACTGGCTGATGGATGGATGGATGGATGGTTACGGGTAAAGCCCAAAGTCGGGTAAAAGCCGGAAAAAGTCAGTAATAGGTGGGACAGTGAGCGAAGCGAGGAGGAGCGTGTTAGGTTGATATGTTAATAAACATTCGCTCACTGTCCCACCTATTACTGACTTTTTCCGGCTTTTACCAGACTTTGGGCTTTACCCGTAACCATCCATCCATCCATCAGCCTGTCTCGTCCACTGCTGGACATAGGCCTTTCCAGGATTTTGCCAATCTTGGCGGTCCTCCTGGCAGAAATACCCATACTCACATAGTATGTATGTATTTAAGTAAGAGCCACGACCAATAACGTTTAAATAATGCAACTTTTTCGAGGTTTCTTGTATGGGGATTGGGAACCACCCTTATTTTTATAAAAGTATATATTATTATTTCTCGTGATACAGGCCATAATAAAACGTATTGTGTGAAAATTTTTAACTTTCTACTTATTACGGTTAAAGCTGTAGACCCCTAGACAGACGAACGGACAGACAGACAGCGGTGGCTTAGTAGGGTCCCGTATGGCACCCTTCGGGTACGGAGCCCTAAAAAATAGGTCGGTTGTTAGACAATGCAAAAAGAATTTGAATAGCGCTACGTAGTGCTACGAGGGTCTACGAGCGCTCGTAGATATCGTAGCATATAATACTACGCTCAGTCTACGACCAGACCACGGAAAAGGATAAAAAATCTGTCCTAACGGCGACGATTTGGAATTCAATAAAGAAATAGAAATTATAAAGCGAAGCCGTTTTGTCCGTCCGTGTTTAGCGTTCTGCGGGCGTATTGAGCCTATACGTATATTGAGAGTTTCAGTCGACTGAAAAAAAAACATTTATCAGAAGATATCATAAATGTAACGGGCAAATTAAATATATAAGTTAATCCATCTTATAATGTACGTACATTTCGCGTAATATAAGAGAAATATATCCTACTTCCCACTAACCTACTAATCCTACTAATATTATAAATGCGAAAGTTTGTGCGTGTGTGTGTGTATGTTTGTTAATCTTTCACGCTGAAAGGCTGAACGGATTTGGTTGAAATTTAGAATGGATATAGCTTATATCCCAACTTAATACATAGGCTACTTTTTATCCCGGAAATATGCATGGTTCCTGTAGGAAAGCTCAATATCATTGAAAAATCAGGTGTCTAATTAGGGCGGACCTATTCGTTTGTGGTGAAATAAGACAAGGCTTTGATATTTCATATATCAGGTGTCTAATTAGCGTGGTCCTTAATCGTTTGTGGTTAAATAAAACAAGGCTATGTTATCTCATCACACTTCACACTAATATTATAAATGCGAAAGTTTGTGTGTGTGTGTGTGTGTGTGTGTTTGTTACTCTTCCACGCTGAAACGGCTGGACGGATTTGGATGAAATTTAGAATGGATATAGCTTATACTCCAACTTAACACATAAGTTACTTTTTATCCCGGAAAAAAGCATGTCGTTAAACCGAATAACACGCGGGCGGAGCCGCGGGCAAAAGCTAGTAAGTATATAATTTCTAATGTAATTTTTTTTTACATAATTATTAACCAAATGCGTGTGCAATACCTATTCACATTATAATCAAAGTATTGTTTTTTATTTGTTAATTATATTAAAATTAAAAAGCGTTGACAATCATTGTTCAAAAGGCAGAATTCAACAGATTAACTAATCTGTTCCATTATCGATTTTCGCATAACAATTGCAGAAATAGCTGTGTAGAGGGTTGCCAATTTTTTTAGAAGAAATCTCGTACGTCTTATTATTGGGAAAGTAAATTAAAAAAAAAAACTGTATTTTTAAGAAAATATCCTTTATTCAAATTTGTAAAACTGTTTTTTGTGCTTTTTGCGCAAACGTAAACGAAAATAACAAAAAATTTCACTCGGTTTTTTTTTCTTTGGCTTTTGTTGTCGTTAACGTTTTAATTCACGTAGAGTTTGACCTTAAGGTTCAACCCTCATAAAAAATAAGACTTCTAACTCAACGCGAAAAAATTTCATTGCTCTTTGTTTATAGTAATCAAAATACGGGGCACTTCCAATTGACTTAAAAACTTGAAAGTTCATTCACAAGTAGATTATATAGCAAGGAAGCAATCTGAAAATTACCTGCTTCCAATTATTCTAGAAGATATAAAAGACCGACTGAATTAGACCCCTGCAATACATTTATTTTCATAGATCACAAGTATCAAGTTAAGCTGGATATTATTAACTGCACGTTGAATAATTATGTCTTAAACGGTGTGTAGGGAACCCTTAGGGCCTGAGTCCTGCTCGCACTATACAAAAGTATAAAGTACAGAGACACGAAAAACGTTAGATACTTTATTTTATAGTACGGTTGACAACCCTAGCTGTTGGTCCTACCTCAAGGTATCCGCTAGACGAAGTCCGACGATCCAATCAGATGCTTTACTTGTGTCCAAACACACACACAAACAGTCGTAATTAATATGATACTCGGAGTAAACTGTATTGTACTGTACTGTTTATTGCTGTAATTGTTTAGTGCTCCAGTACCTACCTATTGTTGTGTACTGTCAGGCAAACTGAATTGTGATCCACTATAGAACTGTAGAGAAGATATTTCACTGGCACAATATTTCTTTTCTTATTTCTAAAACATGGTAATTGAACCTTAGTTTCCAAACACTTACAGGTGCTATCATGAGTCACGTAGTTGTTAATTAAGTACTTTGTTTACAATTTGTATAATTCCCTACTTAATAAAGATTCTAACAGAGTTTATTTTTTGTTACAGATATAACACCTACCAAAATGAGGGTAACATCCAAAGCATGTCTCTTAATCATCAGTCTTCAACTGCTCACAATCGTCAGCGCACAAGAAGTCGTCAAACGAGTCCCCCAAGGCTTCGTTGGGATGCGGGGAAAGAAGTACTTCAACAGTGAGGGAGTCGAACACTTCTACAAAAGAAAACCTCAATTCTTCGTCGGCGTAAAAGGTAAAAAAAGCCTGGATCAATATCTTGAGCAAAATTATAAGCGGGCGCCTATGGGTTTTGTCGGAATGCGAGGGAAGAAGGAGTATGGGCAGCCTGGATACAAAACCTACAATTACAATCCAGAATATGTTGACTACGTTCCAAAGCGAGACTCTCTTATTGGTCAAATCGACTACTCGCCCAGTGAAAACATCCTCAAAGAACAGACAGAATTTCCTCTATTGAACCAACTACTAAAGAACTATCTTTACGAAACGAGAGGTAACGAAAACGCAATTGAGAATTCAGTATATCAGATTTCTTCAAGTTCCGAAAGCAATCAGACAGAAGTCGATTCGAATTCAGAACAAACGAACGACGATATAACAAATGAGGTTGACAAAAGATCAAAAATGCACCAGTTTTTCGGCGTTCGGGGTAAAAAGTCTATTCAGGCAAAGCGGCCTTTTGACGTGAGTTTTAGGGGTAAATTCATCGGGGTGAGGGGTAAAAAGGACCTGAAAAACAGTTATATGAAGGAGATCAAGTTTTTGCTGGATCATACCGGACCCTGGCCTAAAAGGAAGGCTCAAATGAATGGATTCATCGGTATGCGAGGCAAAAAGTGGGCCGATGGTATGTAATATAATTTTATTTGGAGCCTTTTGTTACTATTAATTAATCTTCAAATATAGCAGTAGTATACATATAGTGGTAGATTGTGTTGTAACTATAGAATATAGTGATCGAGGTATGCCCGGAGTGAAAGGCTGCATTTATGACGCAGTAGCATAGTAAAAACAGACTAGTACGCTATCTTCACAGAGATGTCGCCCGCGCGTCTTATATGTGTGCGAGCCTGCGCAGACCTGGGGCTTTATTGTCTAACTTTAAATCTATCGCGATACCTTTTAATTTGAAATTTGTACCATACTTTAAATGTCAAAATCAAAGGTATTGCGATTGATTTAAAGTTACACGATGAGGCCCCTGCACGTACGAACCACAGCACGCACACAACGACAATATCTCAGGCGCTTTCTGGCGGTGTGACTCGGGTCGGCTGCTCCGCAGTCGCGCTTACGTACGCCGCGCTACAAAACAGATAGGTATTTTGTGGCCGCGCGCCGTTCGTCGCATCACCGCAAAATAAATTGACAGCCCTGCAGCTGTAGGCATTTAAGCCTCGCACGGCGCGGGAGTTGTTCTACTATTCTGTTTTCACTATGGTAGTAGTTTTAAAACGCTGCAGTTTAAGTGCGTAAAGTAGTAACACGATGCAGTTATGGCGCAGTAAGTTGTAAAATTCTCCATTTATGGTGCAAAAAGTATAGAAAAACGCTGCGGTAGTGCAGCAGTTAGCTGCCAAATTCCGCAGTTAGAGTACAGAAAGTAGAAAAACGCTGCAGTCATGGTACAGAAAGTAGTAAAAACTGCAGTTATGGTGCAGAAAGTAAAAGCAAAAATTTAAATATTGAATTTATGAATGAAAATCTTTTTGAGCTTTATTTGGGATAGGTAGTTCATATTTATAACAGATATTGAAACATTAAAATTCGAGTCAATTATTATAAATTATTTCATAATTCATGAATAAAAAACAAATTATATAATATCATTGACTTATACTATCGTACAAAATTATTATAAACTTCCTGCCCGGTTTCGCCTTTAAAAGGATAGGTATATATTTAGATCTAAATTATCAACTGTCATTGATTGCACTGATATAATGAACATTATAAATTAAGATTTAGGTATATTTCATTCGAAAATGCCATAAAGGCAAAACCGGGCAGGAAGTTTACAAAAAGTTGTGGAATAGGATTTTGCTGTTAATTTCTGTGCCAACAATTAACATTCAGAATTTTAATACTTACCACATCTTTTCAGATTCGAGCCTTGAAATGGCGTATCCCAGCGATGTAAGTAACAATTAACAAAGTACAAAAAACAGTCCCAACAGTCCTTCAACTGAGTAATCTTGTTATCAAGCCTCCTTTTTAAAAGGCTCTGAACTCCTAACATATCCAGAATGTCTGACATGTGAAATTTCCTTTGCCAAATTTTGGGACTTCAAGGAGGACTCCGAATAACAATATTTAAAGTAGTTTTTGGCGTTTAGAGCGTGATTTTTTTAAAGTTACAAATGCTACCCCCTTGCAGCCATATAAATTGTTACCCAAGATAATATAAGATATTAAAGGCGTTGCTGGTGATAGTTTTTTTCCTTAACGAAAACCACCAGCTCTTGGTCTATTATTCCAAAAAGATATAAAAAAGACTTATTGTACGAAAAATTCTAGTAAAATTACATACAAGATTTAATGTTAATTTCTAGTTAATAAGAAAATATTAATGTATAAGTGAAATAATAATACGAATATAAGTTTATTTTTCGCTAATAAATATTTAATTAATATAAATATTATTGTAAAATGTTATATTTTTATCTCAAAAACTAATTTGTTCTTTCTAATCTAAATGTTAATGCTAGCTTCTACTATACGTTCCAAATAAGAATAGGACTGTCAGGACGCCATTTTGCTTTCGCTCTCTCTCGCGCCGTAACTAGACAGAGCGAGAAAGAGATATGGCTGTGAGTGAAGTTGTCTGCTGGTGCAATCCCATTCATAATTGAAACACAAAGTACGCTAAAGTATTTCTAACTATGTTATTATTGTTATTCATATTATAAAATATAAAGTGTTACTTATTATTTAACTTTCTTACAATTCAAATATTAATAAAATAATTTAACTCTATAAAACTAATCAAAATGAGTGCAATTGTAATAATTAAATATCGGTTAATAAATGAACTAGTGTGTACGCATTTTGTAAAGGCTGGCAAAATGTAGAATCTGTATAAATTATAATTAATAAAATGCAGTTATTGATTTCGTTTGTGTTATTTTTCCTACCTGAATAACATCAATACTAAGCTAGAAGGCGGAATCTCAAAAAAAACGTTTTTTTATTTTCATCATATTCCTATACTAGAGAGCATAAGGAATCGAATGCACTTAGTCAAGTAGCCGTATCTTGCTACAAAGATATAATAAGAAAAAACCTCTAAAAAATAGTCATCTCAAATTTCTAATCAAATGCTAAGCCAATCAGCATTGCGTTAAATTCGAAAAAGCTTATTATCTCAAAACTTAGTCTAGTTGAGATAACGCTTTTCAGCTTAGTAGGGCAGCATAATACAATTCAGTACCTACTGCACTGAGTAAGGCTTAGATTCAGAGTGCATTTTGAGTCCGAACTCAATCTTACAAACGTCACTCTAGCATGAGATCACGTCGCTTTTTGACGTTTGTAAGATTGAGTTCGGACTCAAAATGCACTCTGAATCAGGCTCTTACCCCGAGAGTTCCGTCCACGCTATGACAGAAATACATTTTATTTATTTTAACACTTGGCGATTTATCCATCGCAAGGAGATACAAATTAACAGTATATCATTGTGGTATTCCAAATCAGAAGAAAAGTAAATTTGGATGTGAGGAGCTCTGAACTGGGATTCGAACCCGGGACCTCTCGCTAGCCGGGCGAGTGCTCTACCAAGCTCCAGTTCTCAGGGTTCCGTACCCAAAAGGTGCCAAATAGGACATATTTACGAATGCCTCCGCTGTCTCTCTGAGTGTGTATTCGTCCGTCTATCCCAGGGGTCTACAGCTTCAACCGTAATAGGTAGCCAGTTGAAATTTACACAGAATACGTGTAACTATAGCCGCTTTCACGACTGGGGAATACCATTCCGGATCCCGCACAAACGTTGCAGGATTAGTGCTGCACGTAAGTCAACCGGGATCCTTCAGGATTAGCGGAACTGCGTGGTGTATCAACGAATTCCATGTGTAACTGGTCGCACATTTAATGCTAGAGCAAATTCTTTTAAAGCTCTGACTAGTAGGAGATGTTTTTTTTACTCGAGTGGACTAAAAGGTAAGTACTTCCGATTCACGGACAATTCCTTACTAAGTAAATGTTGCAGCCACCAACCCAACCAAAGTGGAATTCAAAATATTTATTTTGTAAAATAGATACTTACATAGAGTATACTTATTACAGGTCAAAACTTTTACACACCTCTACAAAAACTATAGAACATAACAAAAATACGGGAAATACATACAAAAAATATGAAGTAAATTGGCTACACGACCATAACCTAGAGATTAACTTCAAAAAAACAAAATTAATACCGTTTCACCCCTTTCAAAAAACCCCAATTCATATAAATTTCACATTTGACAATACCAAACTCGAAGTAGTAAATGATTTCTCGCTGCTTGGATTGCATATAGATAAAAATATCAATTGGAAAGTGCACACCCAAAATATATGTTCAAGATTATCTAAATTTGCTTATGCACTCCGCGAAGTAAAAAAGTCCACCGATCTAAAAACGGCTATCGACACCTACTATGCTTAAGCATATGCATGGCTTAGTTATAGCATTATCCTATGGGGAAACAGCACTAATGCTTCAACCGTTTTTACTCTCCAAAAAAGGCTTATTAGAATATTAATAAATATAAAAACAATCGACAGCTGTAGACCTCACTTTATACAACACGAAATTCTCACACTACCTTGTATCTATATACTTGAAACCTGTAAGTTCGCCCGAAAGTACCCCGAGTTTTATAAAAAACGCGAAGATCTAACAAGTCTTACCCTGAGACCTAGACACGGATTAGCACTACCACCATCTCAGCTAAAAATGCACTCCTCAGGACCATTATCCATGTCTATAAAAATTTATAATAAATTACCAATGTATTTAATAAAAGAAGCAAATGATATTCAATTTTTTAAATTACTAATACAGCTATTGACCACAAAATGTTATTACACTATTAACGAATATTTAAATGATAAATTATAAAATATGTATTAATAATAAAAAAATATTAATTTTCGAAATATATTTTTTATTATTAATACAAGTTAAAGGAAACTAAAGGCTTTATATAGCTAAATTATATATATTTATTTCAAATTATAAAATACAAATATATGAAAAGAGAACTGACAAATAAAACTGGGAATTTTAATATTTTAATAACTTAATTATCAATCTTTAATAATAACAATGATAATGAAAATAATAATAAATAATTAATAAAACATTATAATAATAATGATACAAATAAATTTCTTTATTGCGCAAAACTTACATACTAAGATACCTTGCTCTTCCATATAACAGGTAGGTAGCTATTAATTTGCAACAATTTAAAATATTTTTATGTAGCATAATAAGTTGCTTATAGTAGGATCTTCACAAATAATAAATCTATAATAATAAAATGCCGTCCTCTCTTATATTGCTGTGCCTGGACAAGGTCCATAATGATCTAATAATATTAATGTTTTTCACCTGTGTGTATACATTATGGAATGCAATAAAATGTATGAATATGAATATAAGTTGGGCTACTAAAATGTAATAATACTACAAACCTGCGTAAAATAAATAAATTTAGGATTAAAAATAATATTTATACACTATTATGCAAAAAACAAAACGAGCATCTAAGGAAATTTACGTTCTAATGTCGATTTGAGTTATTTAAATGAAATTTAATTGTTTGACGTAGTCTGTATAATCGTGTAAACTAATACGCGTGAAGTAAATTCTGGCATTTTTTTATTATTATTGAAGATTTTTTTAAACCAGTGTACACGGCCAAACAATAAGAATCATTAAATTTAATAATAATTTAATTAAATTAAGTTAAAAATGTAAAAACCTATTAACGAGTGTGACCGCCTCTTGCCAAAATCACAGCTTGAATCCTTCTGGGCATGCTTTCGGCGATGTTTTTAATAACGTTTTGAGGAATACGTTCCCACTCTTCTGCAATGACTCTCTTTAGCTCCCTGATGTTTTGTGGAGCAGGTTGCACTGATCTTACCCGTCTCTTTAGAACATCCCAGACATGCTCAATTGGATTGAGGTCGGGACTTCGAGCTGGCCAATCTAAACGACATATCCCAACTTCTTGCATGTACGCTTCCACGTTATGTAACAACTACCCTGTCCTACTAGATGAAAGCAAATTTAACATAAGCACTATTAAACATAAATTAAAAAGCATATTCCTAGCCGAGTTGAGTAAATAAACATGTACAGTGCAGAAGGTGAGACTGGAGAATTGCGATTGTGTGCGTGCACACCATTGACATTGTGGAAAACAACTCTTAAAGCAGTCCAGGCAAGTTCTGTTTTCAAAAAATTATGGTTTGAATTTTATCTTATTCTTCTTTTGTTACGATGTATACTTTATGTTTCCACGATTTTTCAAAAAATAGACCTTGCCTGCACTGCTATAAGAGTTGTTTTCACAAAGTCTCGAGAAAAAAAATATCTTAATCAACCTGTCTCATATTGTCTACCTTTAACAACAAAGTCAGTTTACATATTAATTAACTTTTAACCTTTAGAACCAATCAAGAATCAGAGAAAGTGTTGAATTCGCGTTGTCAATAATATCATTAGGTTTGTTGATTCACTTTAAAAATAATTGACATGTCGTCTGCAAATAGAACTATCTCAGATAAGCTTTTAACTTTTTCTTGTATTTTAGGTTTTAAAACTAAGTAATTTTAATTTGTTTAATTTTAATGAACTTGAATAAAAGTATATACATATGTATGTATACATATTACAATAAAAACTTAAATAAACTAATTACCTACACATAAATAAATAACAATCCTTATATAAAACAGACTGGTAACGGGCAGCGGCGTCACTGGTGCAAGGGTTTCAGCACCGCGTTCACCAACCCGCCTGCCCAGCGTGTGTGAGTAGGGCATTTCTTCCAGGAGGACCGCCAAGAGTGGCGAAATCCTGGAAAGGCCTATATCCAGCAGTGGACAAAACAGGCTGAAGGATGGGGAGGGGAGGGGATTAGATTATTATTTATAATCTAAAATATAACTAAATAAATCTAAAAGCTATAGATAAAAAACAGGGTCCAGGCCCCCTCGGTAGGGTACCCAGAATGGGTACTTTATGAATGGGTGGGAAATTTACCTCTCTGGATGGCCAAAGTCTCGACGGTAAAGGGCACAAATATGTACAAGCTACTTAATGTGGTATATTTGCGCCGCTTGTTGCTTTCGGCCGAATCCGCCGCCGCACCAGCGGCTTTACAGCTTTCCCTAACATGGGAGGCCGCCAGCGTGTCTACGCATGTAGCGTCCCATACTAGCGGCCGCCCATGTTTCCAGGGGATTAATGACATACCATCGAGCCTCTTGCCATCATCTCGTGTAATCCCCGTCAGTTCTAAAATAGACGAGGTGTTGACGGTGACAAGGGCCCTCCGGATGATGTCATTTAAGCTGGCTTGGTGGGAGAGACGGCTGGCGCTGCGTCGACATGAGAGTCCGTGGAGACCGTATTGGTCAACGTTGGTTCCGCAGGGGCAGCGATGTGGACATGTTAAGGTAGTACCTAGCCGCAGGCCGATGGCGGTACTGAACGATTGGTCGTCCATTAATGTGCCTATGTTAGGCGAAAGGAGAGCCCGTAGCCAGTATCCAGACTCACGTTCTGAAACGGCAAGGAGACGCGCCCGTTCTGTGTCGCTAATGCAGGTTTGTAATAATTGCTTTTGTTTAATTTTTAACAAAGTGAGGAATGTCATTTAGGTATATTAAAAACAATAAGGGCCCCGATATGGAGCCCTGTGGGACACCCATTTTGACTAATACTCCATTAATGTCTACCTTTTGAATCTGGTCACTAAGGTATGACTTAAATAACGGCAAAAACTTACCCTTAACTACACAGTGATCTAATTTACATAAAAGTGTTTCATGACTGACGCAATCAAAAGCTTTTGTGAGGTCAGAAAATACACCGGACGCATCCTGTTTTGCTTCCCAAGCATCAAATATGTGCTTGACTAAAGCAACTCCTGCATCTGTGGTTGACCTCCCTTTAGTGAATCCATATTGTTCACAGTGAAGCAAGTTCAACGTATGACGTTCAACGTATGTAATAAAATATATATATATTGTCATAAGTATGTATATATATTCGACTTAAAGTTTTAAATAATAAAACAGTAATTTGAATTTCTCCATAGACCTTCAGCTTCCTGCGGGATCCCGCAAATATCAGGACCCAGAGGGACTAAGTATCCTCAGTCCCGTAAATACCGGGATTAAAACTTTATTGCAGGACAAATATTAACAATAAAATTGAATTAAAAAGTACCCGGAATAGAAGACCTCGTATGACTGGATCGATGGATGTAGAAGAAGCAAAAGAGGTGTGTCAGGATCGTAGCAGATGGAAATCTGTAGTCTCTGCCTACCCCTCTGGGAGACAGGCGTGAGTATATGCATGTATGTTGGTAAATTGAATTGAATTCCAAGGGGGATCCTCATACAATAAACCTCGAAAATTTGGATTGCATTGCATTTTTATAACGGTATTTGTTTCAGCTCTATCTTGCATACATTTGGTAAAATTTTTATACTTATTTTAAAGTAAAACAATGAACAATGAAAGTTTAGGTTTCGAATTGTTTATCAGGCGCTACCATTTTTGCGCCTTGTGTTTCGTCACCTAATGTTGCTATGGCAACTACCATAATGTTTTTGGGTTCAGTACCCATATTATGTGATGGTACGAAACCCTTTGTGCGCGAGTCCGACTCGCACTTGGCCCAATTATTTGCACTCGTAGAACACAACGTCAGCAGCAAAAGCCCAGAACTAGATGCCGTATGTTAGCAAGATTCTCAACAACAACTGTTAGCAAACTTTTGTTTTAGCCAATCTTGTAGTATACATGGAGCTGGAAGTACAAAAAAAGCGGAAGGAATTCGCTAACTAAAAACTGAAGCACCCGTAGTAAGCCCGGCACGCACACATTTACATCATAGTAAGCCTATTTTCCATAGTTAGTCCACTCAGCCACTGACACACTTTTAAACCATCTCGCCATTATACTTGTTATTGTTTGTTAGCGGCGACTCCGTCCGATAACATAAATTCAGTTGTCTATGCAAATGGCACATAGAAATCAAACTTAAGTTTTCATAATCTCCATTCAAGTCTGCAGAGCACGTATTTCCTATCAATTTCTTAATATCTTGATAAATATTATTCAAATTCATAATCTCGAATTTGAAGGTAAGTTAGCCGTAGCAAAGTTTGTTATAAAATTAATTCTGAGATTGGCTTTTGAATGGAAACAATTATTGTTGTAACATCTTAGTCCCTGTTTGGCAAATTCAACTTAGTTAATGGGTAGTTAAGATAGTTTTTTTTATCTCCCGATTGTAAGATTAGTGTATAGAGCGTCGGAAATATACCGGGTGTAAATAGACTGCTACCACCCAGAATCATACCCGCGCCAAACATTAGTTTGGGAAACAAAAATGCGTGAACCCTAACGCACCGACATACGGGCGAGTTTCGAGTGAGCGTCGTCCGTGAAACAGCTGTTCCGGTGCAGCGTTCTGAAATAGACCTTCCTCCTACGAGATAAAGTCTTTGAGTTACAGTTGAATATCTTTTCCTCTGAAGATTTGCTCGGGTTTTTTTTTCAAAGAGTTGTCCAATATGGTCACTAAAGTATGTGGTTTTATTTAAAGGTCGCACTCTATTTACACCCGGTATATGCACCCGATACCCCTTCCCGCAGGGTTTCTAGTCTCTACATACCCTTGCGGGCAAATTATCGGGATATAATGTAGCGAACACTGGTCAGAAATACAGCGTCTATCTTACCTACTTCCGTTGCACTCTCACGAGCATAACGTGTTTGTCAATTGAGGCATTGAGAGCAAGAAAGTCCTAACATTTCCAGACATAATTGATTTTTAACTGTGTCTGGAAATGTTAAGCTTTTCTTGCTCTCAGTCCCTCAATTGAGCAATTATGATAGAAAGACAAGTGTCTTTTAATGGCGTGTGCTAGGCCTTTGGGGGATGTTACAGTGCAATGATTTCAGACTCCTAAACAGAGAATAATAAATTTTAGTAGCGATCATATCTCTAACGGCGCGGCGTCCGAGAAAAAGGGTCTTGACTGAAGGTCAGACAACAAAGTGATCCTATAAGGGTCCCGTTGTTTTAATTTTGAGCTACGGAGCCCTAAATACGAAACCCTTAGAGCGAAGCTGTCGCTATAACTAAAGAAAGGCTAGAACAGAGGTTGGCAAGTAATTTCTGTATGCCTTTTGATGTTTTTACCAAGGTCCACAGGAAATACCTATATATTCAGTAGATATAGTTTTGTAAATTTTCAGCAGGGACCCGAAAACCGGGTTTGAAAGTTAAGCCTATCATAGGTTTAACCCTTCAAAGGCAACTCGCGCGCTATCTTACATGTACAGTATTGCGTAACTAGGTATAAAATAAATAAAAACTAAAGTTTAATTTAATATTTTTTATTAAAACTTTCTCCTTATAAATCCATCGATTGCTAACATAGTATAGAATAGAACGTACATAGAAGCATGTTTCGAATGAGTAATATATATACATACACTGTTTATATGACAGCTAACAACCTTTTCCAAACATAAGCCTTTCCTTTGAGGATTAATAAAAACCAGAATAAATACATTCAACGGTATTCATTGCAACTTTAGTATATGCCTTTCGAGCGGTAATTCTCAAAGCTTCAGCATTGGTCGACTACATAAATAGGTCAACAGATAAAAACGCAAACTTCACCAAAATATCTCTTCCGTTTGTATGTATTTATACGGGTTTTCTAGAAGTCTTAAGCCCAATTTCAAATAATATAATTTTAAATGCAAACTTAGGGTTTTTCTGACTTTACAATAGAATAGTGTTTTGGCTTAAACGTCGCTTGAACTTTAGTTTTAAATATTCGACTTTAAATCCTCAAAATAAGGCATAAAATCCCGCACCCCTCAACGTACGATTTTACACACCGTTGATTTGTGTTCACGCACACATACACGACTCTCACCCACACTGTCACAAACTACCTTTGTATATAATGGAAAAGGGACCATCCTGTAGCGAACTTTTGCAACTTTTAAAAGAATCTGCGTTTAAAAGGGCTAGTTTGTAACAATGCTCTATTTGATACAAAATAACAAAATACTGAAAACTAACCAAAAACTAAACAAAGTCTTTAGAAAAATAACTACAATAGCAATATAATAAAAGGAATTTCAGTACATTATTAACTACATGATTTAGAAATAGTTTAAATAATATTAGGAAATGTTAGCCTCTTAACCACACGACTTGCAGTTAAAACTTAAGAAAGTTTTCATGTCACTTACTTTTTGAGACAGTTTTACAACAGAGAAAAATGTTGTAAATTAGCCAATCGCACTGCATACCTAAGTGCTTTGAAGGTGAATTTCTCAATTGTGAAATCGGCCATTAGTCGTGTTTACAAGAGACTATCCAAGCGAAATAGAAAAAAAAACAACATAATAACAAATGTGTAAAATATGATACTACAAAATGTGACATGTATTTCAAATTTACAAGTAGTAACGTCTTTAAGAAAATACGATAAAGATCTCTCTATGAAAGTGGAATTAAAAGTTAAGGAAATAAGCACGAGCGTTGCTTGTCCACTGGAAAAAAACTTTTTCATTTAATTTTTTAGAGAATAATCTCTAAAAATAAGTTTTTTGGACATTATTTTTTCATTTCATTATTATATTGATTATGTTCCAAAATTCATTCCCACTCAAAAAAAACAGTATAATAAATAGAAAAAGAATATATTGTTAAGGGGCAGATAATTGCAAATATTACATTTTTTGAACACTAACTACTTAATATACAAAATTGTTTATGCATGTTGTTAAATAACTTATCATTATTATTATTGAATTTGTTATAGTATACCTATGATTTGATGGATAAGTTTATAAGCGGAATTAGATTGATTTTCGACTTTATTACAATGCAATTAGGATGGAAATGGACATTAGCAATTATGTAACCGCGTATCAAATTAATTTCTTATTCCATACGATGCCGGAGAATAGTCACACGAAACTTTATCTCTATCCATCACGCACTGACTGTATGCTTTATGTTTGTTTCGTTTCCCCGTAGGCCATTTTGTTCTACAACATAATGTGAAAAGTACATTTGTATACTACATATTACTATTTTTTGTATTTTTCCTAATGGCATGGCGTATGCGTGTTTAGAAACGGCAAAAATGTTCTTTCTTTTTTTAATTAACCAAAAAAACATCACAATAAATAAAACTTATACAACTTACACAAATCCGTAATACGCAGTGTATATATTAGACACAGCTATACACAACCTCGCAATGATACACAAACGTGAACAATTATTTTAAACATATATTCAATGAAGTGTTCCATATTTCATTATTCCCTGATCCTAGCTAAGATATTTACTTAGACCGGCCGGGTAAGCCAGTATTCACCCGCGACGCAACAGGGGCGCGAGGGCAGGTTTATGTTGCACCCTGCCGCCTGCTCCCCGCACAATTCCCTTTGTCGTCATCCCCCGCGTCCCTGTAACGTCGCGAGCCGGATAAGTGTTCGCCCGCGACGCTACAGCAGCGCGGGGCGCGCTTATGTTGCATTGAGAGATCTATCACAACTCTGCCGCCCGCTCCCCGCGCGATTCCCTTTGTCGTCATCCCCGCGTCCCTGTAACGTCGCGGGCCGGATAAGTAAGTGTTCGCCCGCGACGCTACAGGGGCACGGGGCTAGCTCATGTTGCATTGAGAGATCTATCACAACCCTGCCGCCCGCTCCCCGCGCGATTCCCTTTGTCGTCATCCCCCGCGTCCCTGTAACGTCGCGGGCCGGATAAGTAAGTGTTCGCCCGCGACGCTACAGGGGCACGGGGCTAGCTCATGTTGCATTGAGAGATCTATCACAACCCTGCCGCCCGCTCCCCGCGCGATTCCCTTTGTCGTCATCACCCGCGTCCCTGTATCGTCGCGGGCGAACACTGACTTTTCCACAGATATATGTAGATCTAAATAAATAATACATGCCGCGAGTGTATGCACTTCGCGTGCCCAATCTCGCGGCAAAAGGGAGAGCAATGCTGTTCCTTCACGGATATTGACTCCTACAACTTTGACTCTTATGTATTATGTCTCAAGTTTTACAATTCCTTCTAAGATTCAAACCGCTGTCAACCGTTTTCATTGTAAAATGTGACACGCTTGCTTTTCATAGTCTGATGCACTTGGGTCATCTATTTAGATCTACATCTGTGGACTTATCCGATTTGCCTTTCTCGTACATAACATTAAACCATGTTTGACGCCTAAAAGACCCGGGCAAAAGGGGCAATCCTTTGACTATATTACTATAATGGTTGATGTTATTTTCTACCATTTTGTGTCAAGACATGCTATTCTTCCGCGTACGAGTCAATTTTATTCAATTTAATTGTACTTTCGAAACGTCAAATATTTTGGTAAAATGGACACATTTTAGGGCAGGTGCTAAACTTGTATGAAAATATTTTCTTTTCGTATTTTTTTTACCGCAATGAAATAATTGTTAAGCATTGATTACGAACGATAAAAGTGTTATTATTTATTAACTTTGCTTACTCTAAGCAAATTCTATAAGCCCAATATTAAAGATATTTTTTTGTAGAATCAAGGATTTCGCAATATAAATGCATTTAATAATTTTATTATTATAATTTAGTGTCCTAGTTCCTATTTAGTTTCCTGCGAATCTGTTCTTTCTTTGATAACATTCTGTTTCTTGCATAATAATTAAAGTACAGACATCTGCGATAAATGATTTTTTGCGTTGGTAGTGGTAAACTAAAAATGGCAGCCAAGAGAAAGAAAAAATTCAAGGACGATTAGTCAAACGACCAATCAGCAGTTGCCATTTTCACATACCACTACCAACGCAACACGAGCGAACGAAAAAATACATAAAAACTGATTTGCTCTGAAAAATTACCTAGGAAAACTGTGCCGGGCGCATGTTTAGCATGGCATCGTCTCCTATGGCCCTCACTGTCACTGTAAGTCGGCCAATCACAGCTGGCCCAGGCCGAATAACACACAGTATTAACCAATCATAAGCTTTTTGAGTCTGTGGTATCATTTTCGAATGTTTTTTTAGAAATTATTCCGTATTTTCGTTCGCTATGTGTTAAAATTTGAGACGCCGCAAGTTCAATTCAAATAAGAAACAAAATATAAAACAGATTCCCAGACACACCGTTTTCAAACGTATATATTGGCTGATACCATTCTATCTAACGATCCCACTATTTCTCTATTTAAAAATAAAATCTATCGACCAGTTTAGTAACAAAATAGCACCGAAAATGTAACTAAACGGTCGTAAAATAACATCTATATCTCCCCTAAAAGGCACCATTCGTATTTTCTCTAGCGTTGTTACGATACTTTCTTATGTCAAGTTATTCTTTTCTATGAAATATTCATAATACTTAGAAGCTCTTTGAGTTGATATCAAGGTTATTAAAGGTCAAGAAACTGTAAGTAGATACGAAGTTGAAAACTTTTGCACAAAAAATGCATATTAACATGAATAATTTATATCGGGTATTATAGACATATTAAATAAAGCGACATTCTCCACCTATAAATTTTCCTTCACAAACAAACCACACAATTGCTTTTTTATCAATATCCATTCCATACCAAATTTAAAATGTCCAAACTCTTTCTATGGACACATTTCTTTGGAAATGTTGTACAGTATGTAGTTCAATGATTCTGAAGGCTTTTTTTTTATTTTTAGTGCTGTCAATACGTAATTTTCTTTATTCCAAAATAGTTCTGTAGTGTTAAAAACAGAAGTTATATTACTTTAGACAAATTTAAGTTTTGACATCACTAAAACTAACATTAAAGCCTTCAGAATCGGCTTTATTATCTGTCTATTAACACCGTTTTTATGGAAAATCATGCATATAAAATAAGAACTCATTGGCTATTGAAATTATGCTACATCTTTGAAAGTCGAAGCAACTTTGTACACGCTCACATCTCACCTAAGTTCTCTATCACCCCTTGTCTACCCGACCTTACAGCCAATATATACGGTATGAAAACCAACATTGGTTATTCAAATTTCAACCCTATACCTTTCGATTTAGATCGCATTTTGCAACGTCAACGGGTGGTTATGCGTTGTACCATGGCCGTTGTGCGTTGTGAAGTCGTCTTCAAATTTGTCCAACTTCTGTTGCTCGTTTGACATTCGCTCAGTTTGTATGAAGTTGGCGGAGATGTGGCCAACGTTGGCCGGCTCGGCGTGTTGAACGTTGCCGTTGTTGGTCTCGGTTGGCGCGTTGGCTGTTGGCGCGTTGTCTATTGGTTGTGATACTTTGTTTGTCGTTGAAGTCTGCTCTTGGATTTTGTCCTCAGTCTGAAAGCAAACGAAATATTTTAGGAAAATCCTTATTGTTTTAACAAATCCTCGAGAATAGGATAATTTTTTTTACAACACTGGCATAAGACAATCCTTTCGTTTACACAATTTTACGGAAATCTGTAGCAATGTAGCCCTTGGAAACTAATATTGTTTTCATTACTTTTGAATAAATAGTATGCAATAAAGGCGTTTTAAAGCAATTTGCAGAAATAGTTTATTAATGATATAGTCTCCACAAAAAAGTTATGTAATTTAATATATTTAATACATTTTGTTTGCATTACATTAACAAACTTGAAAGCGTGTTTGCATTTGCAATGTTATGCAGTCAAGATGTAACGTGTAAAATGAAATAATTTTCATGTGATCACCAAACTATTAACGAGCAGTTTGCGCGAATTGCTATAAAACGCATTTATTGCGTAATTTTTATTAAAAAGTAAAGAAAACAATATTATGATGTGCATTTTGTACCGAGATCCTCTATTACCACCTTATTTGGCAGGACTAGACTTAAGCATTCTGTCTTTTTCTTTCGAGACGTTTAAACTACGGTTAGTCCTGTATTATACATTGTATTTTGGAACAACTTGCATGCAAATCTATGTAAATATATTTTAAGGACTAATAATTAATACGTACAAAAATGTATTTCTCATTTTAAGTGAACAAATGTTAATATATGTTCGTATGAGAATAAACATTTAAACCTAAACCTAGTCCTGTCAAATAAATCGTGTTACACCGAATCAAGGCGATCATATTTAACATTAAATTGTTATAAAATCTATGATTGCGGTTTAATTTTAATAAATCTAGTTTGTGTATTTTGATTTTGATTACCTAAAAATATAATAAAAGGGAATTAAAAATAAACATGTAATTCTAAAACATCAGTTAGAGTGGGACCCAAGCAAAGGCTGAACAGGGTATTTATTTTTTACCGAATTTAAAGATGTTCAATTTCCCAAGGAACCCTAAAGACTCACATTATTGTGTTCGGACAAGCCCAGTAGGTCGGCAGTCAGGTTCCCGTTGTTAGGTTTAGTTTCTGTACTCGACTCTGTCTGTGCCGGTTCCAGCGGCTTCTGTTCTTCACTCTGTGGGTAAATTATTAACGTTGCATATAAAGCAAACTGTATGTTTCAGCGAAAAAGGTGTCTTAGTAGACGGAAATCTGTTATCTTTCCGATTCTGTATCGTAAAATCAGTTGCCAAACCGAGTGCCTATCATAAAAACATACATATCTATCTATCTAATGATACATAGGTAACACTAAAAGTTTCCGGAACTGGCCACTTACATAAACAATATTTAAAAATTTATTGCAACATTTGAAAATAGAACTCTTTGGCTGTAGAATGCAGTTTGTTTCATCTGACTGTCTTTTGTTTTTACCTTGTGGCGCCATTTAAAAAATTGTGTGTCTGCATCAACATGGATTTAACTCGGGAAAATTTTCGTAGTATGATTTTCTACGATTTTAAGTGTAATTTGACAGCTCAACAGAGCATCGCTCGGCTTGAAACAGCTTTTGGCAATGAAGCACCATGCAAGACGACTGTTTATAGCTGGTTTGCAGAATTCAAGCGTGGTCGTATCAATCTCAGTGACGAATCTCGCGATGGTCGGCCGTCCACCGCTGTGACCAACAAAAACATCGATGCTGTGCGCCGTATGATTGAAACAGACAGGCATGTGACCTACCATGAAATTCGCGCATCCTTAGAAATAGGCATGAGTCAAATACAATCAATCCTACACAAACATTTGGGTGTGAGAAAGCTGTGCTCGCGGTGGATCCCACACAACTTGACCGAGGCTTAAAAAACGGACCGCGTCACTTGGTGCAGTGCCATGCTTACCAGATTCAACGAAGGTGCGTCAAATTTGGTGTGGGACATAGTAACAGGTGACGAAACATGGATTTATTGCTACGATCCCAAAACAAAGCAGCAATCGAGCGTATGGGTCTTTCAAGATGAGCCGAAACCAACCAAAGTGGCGCGCGTGAAAAGTGCATCTAAGCGGATGATTGCTTCTTTTTTTAATAAAACTGGACACGTGGCTACTGTTGCTTTAGAGAATCGTCGTACCGTGAATAGTGACTGGTACACGACCATTTGTTTGCCGGAAGTTATTGACGAACTCCGTAAAAATAACCGTAAACGCCGTATCATCCTGCACCACGACAATGCTAGTTCTCACACGGCCAGACAGACAAACGACTTTTTGAAGACGAAAAATGTAGAACTCATGAGTCATCCTGCATACAGTCCCGACCTGGCACCTTGTGACTTTTTTCTGTTCCCAAAAATTAAGAACCAATTACGCGGTCAACGATTTTCATCACCAGAAGAGGCTGTCGAGGAGTATGAAAAACACGTTTCAGAGGTCACCACAGGGGAGTGGCACAAAAGTTTTCAAAACTGGTTTGATCGAATGAAAAAGTGCATAGACGCCAAGGGAGATTATTTTGAAAAACAATAAATTAATTTTGTACCTTTAATAGTATTTTTTCATATTCATTCCGGAAACTTATAGTGCGTCCCACGTACGTTCGCACTTGAAATGACGTCTAAATTCGTAAATTTAATTTAAATTTCGTTTTTGGTGAATAGCAACCATAGATAGCAACCGACACTGAGTTACATAATAGGCCCGCAGGAGACAGGCAGTGCATGTAAAGCCTGACCATTAAAATAAAAAACCTACTCCAGCGGCGCCACTTTTGCTTTCATAATTGCAACACTCATATTCACACAAGCAAAAGCAAACAGAAAAACAACAACACATTTTGACAGCACACACACACACATACAAAAAAACACCAGACTTTGACGCAATCGTCATAGTGACATTTTAAAGTTAGTGTTGCCAGTAGAAGAAATTAGTTTTATTGGTTTCGCAACATGGTGAGGTTTTTTATTTTCGTTTGTTCCGCGTCAACAGGTGGCGCTGTTTGTGATCACTCAAAGTTAAAACACATCACTAAATACTCACATTCTGTGGCGCACTGAGGCCCAACAGATACGCAGTGTTAGCGTTTCCATTTTTAACCTCCTTGTTGCCATTGTAAGTTTTTTCCGCGTCAACAGGTGGCGCTGTTTGACTCTCACTCGAAGTTACAACACAAAACAACTAAATACTCACATTCTGTGGCGCACTGAGGCCCAACAGATCCGCAGTGTTAGCGTTTCCATTGTTAACCTCCTTGTTGCCGTTATTAGTTTGTTCCGCGTCAACAGATGGCGCTGTTTGACTCTCACTCGGGTTCTGACTCTCGGCGGTTTGGTTCTGGGGCTGGGGAGCTTTGTTGTCCTGTTGCTTCTTGTCTTCTTCGGCCTGTAATTATTTATTCAAAATTTTATTTTAAAGACCACGTGGGTGTACGAGTATGGACTATACCTTGCATTTCACAGTCCATACCCGGAAATATCTCTGACAGCCCCGCACCCCGAAGTCATTAGATGCGTTATATTATGATTATAGTGCTGTGTGAGATCTCTGATGACGTCAAATTACTGACGTTAGAAGGAAAAGTCAGTATAGGAAAGATATTTAAATAAAGGGTTATCCAATAGGGACGGGTTTGTGAGCATCTTCTTTTCCTTCGCCCTACATATGTATAAAACAATTTCTCACCTTTCTGAGCCTAGTGCGCGCCATGATAGCCTCAACTCTTTGCTTTCTCGCGAGTCTTTCTTTCTCTTCCTTCTCTGCTTCTTCTCTTTTCAATTTCATTTCTTCTTCTAACGCTTTACGCTTCTCCTCTTCTTCTTTTAGACGAGCCAGTTTCTCTGCTTCTTCTTTCACTTTGCGTTCGGCCTCTTCCTTTTCTAATTGTTGTTGCGCCTGGGAATTGCAAATAATGAGAAGTAATATACGAAATTTTTGTATTTTATTCTATGTTTATTTTGTGATATGCGTGTTCAGACAGACATTATCATTTGTTAACAAACTCGTCACTGCTATGGTTTCAAAGTTATTTTTTTTTGTATAGATTTAAGGAGTGACCATCTGATAACATCAAAAGACAAACAGAAAGTCATCATTACACACAAATAAAATACTCAATGTTACTTTAACACGAAAATTCTGCGAGATGAATGTGCCAAAAAATCTCTATTCAAAAGGTAGTTGAAGGAAAGCCAAGTAGCTATACTGTGTTGTAAGACTCGCGTCCCTCTTGACTATAAAATGTGGATGTAGGACGGAGTATCTGCGCGCTCTTTTGCTCTTGTGAAGACGACAGATATGCACTGTAACACTATTTATCACATCCATTGACTTACCAAACCATGGACCTCGGGTCTAGTATAAAATTTACCAAAAAAGGGTCCTTAGTGAAGTGTCAAAATATTAAGAAACAAAACAATTTAATTTGAATCGTATGTCATTGCTGCACGGCTTAATTTTGATTGACGTGTGATTGACACCCTTTTTTAATTTTCAATGGTTTTGACTCTCTTCTGGTTCGGACACTTATGAGCACAGACCCGATGTCCACTTGGTAGAACGTCAATGATCACATCACATAAATATTTCACTTTTGCGTTAGTAATCTTGGTTCTAAAGCCGAATAATACCGATTGAAATAGAGTTTTGTGCTTGAAGTACGTCGATAGGGCTCACCACCCATCACTTTTGGGACGTAATATTCGTCGATGAAAGGCGGGTGTGCCAAGTGTGGACCGTGACTTGCATTTCACAGTTCAAAATTGGGAACACCTCTTCGGGGATTCATGCTATCTTCAATTAAACAATGGCTTCACAGCTCATACTAAATTTGTTTCCCAAATATTCGCGCTAAAAAGGTCCTATCCATATTAGTTGTAATACGTACTGTTAATTTTGAATAGGAAAGTACAATTTTTGAGGTTCCGTAGCCGAAGGGTGCCAAACGGGACCCTATTACTAAGCTTCCGCTGTCTGTCCGTCCGTCTGTGACAGGGATCTACAGCTTCAACCAGTTAAAATTTTCACAAAATACGTGTTACTACAGCCTCTACCACGACAAATAATAATTTTAAAAAATGACCCCCAGGATATAATAATGTAATATGTGCTAGTACAAAACCGTTGTTTTAATATTTGCTTATGATTTTAGGGAAAGTTGTTTAATTTCATTAAAGATACTTAGACATTTCTAGGCACGGACACCATCCATCTTAGCCGTGCCTTCGTCGGTGCCGTGTCAGTAAATGGAAAATGTGACACAGCCTTTTTACTACTTTAATATTAGTATAGATAATGCTCAACGAAAAGTTTTTTCCTCATTTACGTAAGCTCACCTCTATAGCTTTCCGAAGTTTCTCTTCGTCCATCTGTCTCTGGAGCCTGGCTAGCTCCTTAGCCTCTTCCTCTTCGCGACGTTGCCGCTCCTCCTCGACACGTTGCCGCTCCGCTTCTTCTTCGGCCTCGCGTTGTAACCTGGAACAGTGAGATCGCATTAGATAAGTGCTATACCGGTTTTTGTTTCCAAAACTGCAACAACTGTGTTTATGTAATTGTAACTTTTTTCGGATTTAGAATGAAAGAGTGCCTCTATGGTCTAGTGCAGGGGTTTTCAAAGTGGGGGACGCAGAGATCTTCAAAGGGTGGCGTGGGCCATCTGTGTAGTTAAGGGCCTTATCACACTAATCTCATCACACTATATAATATTATAAATGCGAAAGTTTGTGTGTGTGTGTTTGTTACTCTTTCACGCTGAAACGGCTGGACGAATTTGGATGAAATTTAGAATGGATATAGCTTATACCCCACATATTAACACATAGGCTACTTTTTATCCCGGAAAAAAACATGTCGTTAAACCGAATAACAAAAAGCTAGTTTAAAGAACTACAAGAAACAGCGTTCGTAGGTAGGTATAGTGTAATATCGATGCAATCTCATCCATCACATTCGTATAAGTATTACCAAATTAGTTTTATATTATTTTTGTGTAACATTAATAAGTAATAAAAATACTTCTTTTGTTAGAAGTGTTTTTTTTTCTAAAATTATCAGGGCGGAGGGGAGGCGCGGATTTTTTTTTTTGTAGAAAGGGCGCGCATTCTGTATAAGTTAGGGAACCCCTGCTCTAGTGGTTCGAGTACTGGACCATTAATCCGGAGCTCATGGGTTCAAATCCGGTAGGGGCACATTCGTATTCATTCTGCGTGCTTTAGAATGCACGTCAAAGTGTGGGTCCAATTTGTGCATGAAATAGGGCGATGGTGCTCCACCACCCATCATACTGGGATGCAATAATCGCCGGTGAAACGTGGGTGTATAGGTCGCTCAACAACAGCTGAAACGAAGACCACAAGCTTAATGGGTCACCATTGAATTAAATTAAGAGAGTTCTTGCATGAAGCGAACACTTCTAACACAGAAATCAGAATATTTTTCTATTTGAAATTCGTTTATAAAAAAATAGAAAAGAAAGAAAGAAAAGCAATTTATTTTAAATACCTCCAACAATACACAAAATAGACATGAAAAATCACACATAACTAGAATTAACAAAGAGTAAGAATGTATAACATAATAAATATAAGTAGCAGGATTTTAACATTTAGAAAAAGGTGGTAAATAAAAAGGGATTCAACTCAGCTTAGTGCTGCGGTAAGTGCCACAGCGCTGTTATTCTGTTGAACCCTGAAACTAAAATTAAAACTTAAACTATACCTATGCTAGGTGGCTTATATCTAAGGGTTGATTTATGAACTAGGAATTGGAATGTGCAGGAAGTATGTATATATAATAAAATATATAAAAATATATATCTACAAAAAATAAATATATATGAATATATAACAACAATTTTTTCTCGATTAGGGTTATTTTTGTTTTTGTTTTTCTAATAGATATTTTTTCAATTTGATCCGAAATGTTTCCTTTGTTTTGCATTCTCGAATGGGAGGGGGCAAATCATTCCATACCTTTGACGCCCTGTAAAATACATACATGTACTCACGCCTGTCTCCCAGAGGAGTAGGCAGAGAACAGATTTCCATCTGCTACGATCCTGACACACCTCTTTTGCTTCTACATCCATCAATCAATAAATAATCAGCCTAATTCAAGAAATATGTTTGTATGAGCACTGTTTTCGCCTCAATTCTCGTTGAGCTACTGTGAAAGTTGGTCTCACCTCTGCCGCTCAAGTTCCGCTTGTCTCTCGAGCTCCTCTCTCGCTTTCCGTCTCCTTTCGGCGAGCGCCGCCTTGGCTTCCTCCTCGGTCGTGATCCGCCGCGATATCATTGACGCTGCGGATAAAAATTTATTGACTGACTATAATTGCACTGACTATAATTTATTTATCGGCCAATTCAATGTGCACTGACTATATATAGGTATTCTATAGCTTAAAATAATGTTTTGAGAGTACTGCTTTTATACCAAATATTTTTAGAACGAATTAATTAATATTTTAATTGATTTGAATTATATTGATGAGTGGATTTGAATCCGCGCGTAGTCGGTGATAACAACTTTTCAATGGATGTATCCCGCAAAAAGCGTCATAAAATTTAAAAAACGCCATTGAGGATCCCCTCTCTCACATAAAATAGATTATCAAGATAAAATATTTTCTTTACGAGTATATCTACAGGGTGTCCTCTCTTCGATCTATAAATAATCTAACACATCAATGCTAACAATAAAGTACTAAAGAGTCGTGTCTGTACATTGAATAAATGAAATGGGTTACTTAGAGCAAAAACTACAATAGGCATGATGACAAAAAAATATATTATTAGTCCGTTTGATAGATTATCAGAAAATATTGGACACGTATTTTTTCTTTTTTCAATTTAACAAAAAATGATGAAGATATAGCCCGCTGAAGTTCCGCGTGACGTCACATCTAGGTACAATTTACTTAGAAGTGACGTCATTTTCCCCCACTCCCAAACTTTGACGCGTTTTATCTCTGTCATTTTTTGTTTGATTGACAAAAGAAAAAATACGTATCCAATATTTTTTGACAATCTAAATGACGGACTAAATAGAATAATATTTTGCTTACCCTGTGTACAAGCCTATTTTGTCTGTCTGTTTGTTTGTCTATTTGTATGTTCCGTTTTAATACGAGAACGATTTGAAAGTTTTCTTTATCATCATCGCTGTAACCCTGATCAACGTACAGGCTACAAGGAGTGTAGATAAAATAACCGCCAACTCGAAAACTGTCAGTAACTGAAAGACTACCACGCAAAGCCGCGGGCAAAAGCTATGCCCTAAATAAGCGCAATTCCTGTAATTATTCCTTTACACTTATTATTTATTCTGTGTTTTCTACAAACTAGGTGTGGTGTTTCTTTGGTTAGATTTTTTATTTTTAATGTATGTTTAAATTATGATAGGAATAAATTTATATAATTTTAATACAAATTAATATATACAGGAAAACACATGGGTAAATTCGCGGGTTGTGTTGAGGCCTGGATACCTCAGTTGGTAGAGCAATCGCCCGGTAAGCGAGAGGCCCCGGGTTCGAATCCTGGTTCAGAGCTCCTCACATCTAGATTTACTTTTCTTCCGCGTTTCTACACCGAAATGATATAATGCTAACTTGTATATTTAAACAATGAGTAAAGAAAATGAATCATACCTGTCATATCAGACTCTTCAGGCTTTTCGGCGTCCTTTTTCTCCTCTCTCTTTTCTTCCTTCTTCTCCTCTTTCCTCTCCTCTTTTTTCTCAACATGCTTCTGTACTTCTACCGGTTTCTCAATCGGAATTTCGACAGGTTCTTCTATGGGTTTCTCAAACGGATTATCTGTCGGTTTCTCTTCTGTAACGATGGTTTGTTCCATCTTCGTTTCGGCCTTAACGTCTATGGATTCTTTGTTTTCGTTTACCTGAAAGTTTTACAGATACGTTTTATTAAGGTGCTGTGACATGGTTGTATCTTGTAGGAGAATGCGTGTGATCAGAACAGACAAACGTAATCATGGATGCGGTTACAGGTTAGACACATGATTTTAAAATCAAGGTGTCGAATCTATGTTTAAATCAGTAAACAACAAAGAATACATCACTCGTTAGTTTTGTACCTACTGTAAGCTGAATTAAGGGGGGGTTGTTATCCTGACTTTTTCTCTTTTCAAATGAATTTTAAAACAATAAAAAGCGACGATTAAATTTTGCAAAATTTCACTCTTTGATCTTTATACGTGGGACGCACTATAAGTTTCCGGAATGAATATGAAAAAATACTATTAAAGGTACAAAATTAATTTATTGTTTTTCAAAATAATCTCCCTTGGCGTTTATGCACTTTTTCATTCGATCAAACCAGTTTTGAAAACTTTTGTGCCACTCCCCTGTGGTGACCTCTGAAACGTGTTTTTCATACTCCTCGACAGCCTCTTCTGGTGATGAAAATCGTTGACCGCGTAATTGTTTCTTAATTTTTGGGAACAGAAAAAAGTCACAAGGTGCCAGGTCAGGACTGTATGCAGGATGACTCATGAGTTCTACATTTTACGTCTTCAAAAAGTCGTTTGTATGTCTGGCCGTGTGAGAACTAGCATTGTCGTGGTGCAGGATGATACGGCGTTTACGGTTATTTTTACGGAGTTCGTCAATAACGTACGTCGTGTACCAGTCACTATTCACGGTACGACGATTCTCTAAAGCAACAGTAGCCACGTGTCCAGTTTTATTAAAAAAAGAAGCAATCATCCGCTTAGATGCACTTTTCACGCGCGCCACTTTGGTTGGTTTCGGCTCATCTTGAAAGACCCATACGCTCGATTGCTGCTTTGTTTTGGGATCGTAGCAATAAATCCATGTTTCGTCACCTGTTACTATGTCCCACACCAAATTTGACGCACCTTCGTTGAATCTGGTAAGCATGGCACTGCACCAAGTGACGCGGTCCGTTTTTTGAGCCTCGGTCAAGTTGTGTGGGATCCACCGCGAGCACAGCTTTCTCACACCCAAATGTTTGTGTAGGATTGATTGTATTTGACTCATGCCTATTTCTAAGGATGCGCGAATTTCATGGTAGGTCACATGCCTGTCTGTTTCAATCATACGACGCACAGCATCGATGTTTTTGTTGGTCACAGCGGTGGACGGCCGACCATCGCGAGATTCGTCACTGAGATTGATACGACCACGCTTGAATTCTGCAAACCAGCTATAAACAGTCGTCTTGCATGGTGCTTCATTGCCAAAAGCTGTTTCAAGCCGAGCGATGCTCTGTTGAGCTGTCAAAATACACTTAAAATCGTAGAAAATCATACTACGAAAATTTTCCCGAGTTAAATCCATGTTGATGCAGACACACAATTTTTTAAATGGCGCCACAAGGTAAAAACAAAAGACAGTCAGATGAAACAAACTGCATTCTACAGCCAAAGAGTTCTATTTTCAAATGTTGCAATAAATTTTTAAATATTGTTTATGTAAGTGGCCAGTTCCGGAAACTTTTAGTGTTACCTATGTATCTCGGCTGTTCGATACACGATTGCTTACACTTTCCTCGATCCGATTAAATCGCAAAGATAGAGAAACTACGATCTAAATAGCAAGGATCTAATGAGCAGGATAATAAACATGTGAAAAATGAGAGCGTTGGAGCAGGACAGATTTCTTGGATAACCTCGCCTTAATTACTAAAAGATGTGACTGATTGGATTTACATTAAATTTATCTACGATACGCGACATGTTTCAATTTCGTTTCCGAAATCTTTATCAAGAGCAGTTTGCGTTCATGTGACATCTTTTAATTATCATTAATTAGTGTTGATTTTGAGTCTGCTTTTGTTAGATGTCGCTTCTATCACCAATTTCTGTTTTCATTCTATTCCCCTTATGGATTACTTACTTGACTATCCAAAGGTAATATGAAGGAAGAACTTTGTTTTATTCTATACATTCGATTGTCGATTCAAAATACATCATTTTATTGCAAGACCGTGTGCCATAAACATGTTAAGCCATAGACAATGATATGTTTAAGCGGGTGACTTTTTAGCTCGATGCAAAAGGCACATCATATTTTTTTTCTTTTACTTTACATAATAAATTTGCAATTAATTGTTTCGATAGAATACGCGCTAATTGCTTCATAATAATTATGTTTTCAAAAGAAAATTAGGTAATTTTAATGAATTTTGATACCGTATACGTGTGTTAAAAATAACGTTAATTTTACGTGATTTTTCTTATAAACATAAAAGCGAGTAATTTTTTCTAACACATGTTTATATTTCATGAAGATTAATATAATACCTGGAGTCGAAAACTTTATACAAACCTCTGGATACTAAAAACAACTCAGAGCACTTAAAAAATCTTTATCAGTTGAGACAACTAAATCTCTTGTACACCGGCCTCTTGCGGTGTTGCGAATCATTGCTTGTTCTCTATTAAATTGGCGACAGTGGTGACAACGACAATGTACAGTGTAGACCATTCACTATAAGAAGTCCCCTGGCTTAGGAAATGGTAGCACTGCATATAATGTTGCCAATGGATCACGTAGCATTCACCCTACTACACGTTCATAATATTTACTTAACTGCGTTTTTTATATATTAATTAGACTACTCTTTAATGAAGATAAAATGTACAAAAGAAAAAAAACAAAATTATCAATTATTTATTGATTTGTATTTCGCAAACAATAAGTATGATAATTAATTAACAAAAGACAAAGTGCGGGTAGGAAAAGAAAAATAATGTGCTACCTACCGCCGGTTCGCCAAGGACATTTTTGCTGCTACTCTCGTCAGTTAGCTTGTGACCACGACAGCCTACAGAGGCGTCGAAACGTCAAGCACATATCTATTAAGGTATGTTGTTAGTTATCGCGAGTAAGACCCCAATACAAAGTTAATAATACGTATGATCTAATGGTATGAATATCTATACATGTATCTCTGTACTAAAACGGTATTTTTTATTTCTTGTTCTAGCTCGACGACGTTTGTTATAAATCGTTGAGCTCCCGTTTTTTACGTTTCTGACGATTTTTTCCAGGCAACTTAATGTGAACGCTTTTTTCCGATATGCCTGCAAAAGTAAGTGAATAGCTAATTATTATTTGTCCATAAAATTGGCTTTATGTTTAAAGCTGGTATCCCTATTTTACTAACCCGTCATGTCACTGACACGAGATCGAACCTGATCGAGAGGAATCACGGTGCATTGTTTGCATTTTCTCTTTCACAAAAGGCGTACCTTCAACACAATCTCTTTTGCACTATTGTTCAACGGCTTTGGCAATAATAATACATAATTTATCAAATTATTTTGAAAAATCTGACTGACAACAATATGACAGCAAAAGTTTGACAAGCAGTGATGCCAACATAACTCCAAGGGACAAGTTATGTATGATGAATGGACTGTACCCACCGAGCTTTAGAAAGACATAATCAGCTAGTTTGGGCTATATATGGCGTCATCTCTGTCGCACTAACGACTACCGACACAACGTCACATTGGTATGAGTGACAGAGACGACGCTTTACGAAGCCGAAGCTAGTCGATTATCTCTTTCTAAAGTTCGATGTGTAATTTTTACTGCCGGGTATAGGTCGCTCAACAAAAGTTGAGGCGTTGCATTAAATTAAGAGTATTCTTAGATAAGGCGAACACTTCTTACACAGAAATCAGAACCTATTTCTACAAAAATTTATTTATTCATTTATTAATTAAAAATTCTATTACTTAAAAACGTTATTAATAAAATGAAAAACGGACAAGTGCGAGTCGGACTCGCTCACCGAAGGTTCCGTAGACTAAATTTTTCATGATTTAATTACAAATGTATAGTTTTCAGATTTTTTCCTATACTTGTAGTATAAGACGGTAATACTTTCCAAATTTCATAGTTCTAGGTCAACGGAAAATACCCTATAAATTTTGATTCCCTTGAGTGTGAAAATTGAAATATTTTTTTGCGGCGTAAACGGCCATATATATTTTTTTACATTAACTTAGAAGTTTGATTTTTTTCACAGCCTCAAGGGACTGTAGACCTGAGTACATATGGTTTTAATTTCAACTCGATACTTCCACGCGTTCCCTAGATAAAGGGTCTTGACAGACAGACGGACGGACAGACGGACAAAGTGATCCTATAAGGGCTCCGTTGGTACGGAACCCTAAAAAAACAGTCTAAATAAAAAAATGTGTCTGTAAAGTACTGTTTTCGCCTAAACTCTCGTTGAACCACCTGTATTGTATTTATTGCGGGACCTTCCCGGTATATATACGATATATCTCACCTTAGCATCTAAGTTTTGGTGTGTTTGCGATTCGTCCCCGTTGATCTGTAACGCTTCCAGTTTCTGCGTCACTTCGCGCGGGTTCACCACGGATTTGTCTATGGATTTGGTTGATGACGACTTCGACTGTGGGAGAAAGATTATTGTAGTGTGACTAGACTATACTGGATGTAGACAGATATTGTCATATACCGGGTGTAAATAGACTGCTACCATTAAATGAAATTACATATTCTACCGATCATACTGAACCACTTTTCCCAAGAGACATACCCGCGCTAACCATTAGTTTGGGAAATATTCGAGTTAGAAACGAAAATGCGTGAACCCTAACGCACCGAGACACGGGTGAGTTTCGAGAGAACAGCGTGCGTGAAACAGCTGTTTCGGTGCAGAATATAGATCTTCCTCCTACGAGATAAAGTTAGTTGAGTTACAGTTGAATATCTTCTTCTCTGGAGTTTTGCGCGAATTTTTTTTTCAAAGATTTATTTTGCATGATCAGTAGAGTATATCGTTCTGTTAAAGGTTGCGCTCTATTTACACCCGGTATATTTCCGCGGGGGTGTCAGCCAATTCCACTATACAGTTGAAAATAAACTCTCTAGCTTTCTTGAACTCTATGAATCATGATCACAAATAGAACACAAAACCGTAAAAAAAGTTTATTTTTTTACATGTTTTTAACATGTGACTGACAATAGACGTACATGCACATAGGCTATGTACACATACGTTTTGTAGAGTGTCGACTCTGTCACCAGAGTATTAGTGCTTCTTTGACGTTCGATATCTTTTTTAAGAATTAAATGTAAAAGCAACCATTTTTTTTATTTCGAACATAGAACTGTTTCCTTTGTTATAGCTAGAGGGTTCATTTTCAAACGGTATAGGTTGTTCATCTCACGTTGACGCACAAATCAAGCCGTTATAAGTCTTAAGACGTTGCAATAAGGGTTTTGATAGGTGATTTCGTGAGTTGAACGATCTATACCTTGACCGCAACTTGACTGCTAGCTAGTTGCGCAGTGAGGCGGGAGGGGGTTCGACAGCTGTCATTTCGTTCAGCAACGTTCCCCCGCCACGTCTGTGAGACACCCAAGGCGCGTTACAACGCATATGATAAACATTATAAAGTTCTGCCAGTCGATATGTTTGGCCTATGACCAAGAGATTATACAAGTCATGTGCTATTGGTAAAACCACGCAGATAAACTTTTCATCCGCCATTGTAATAAAAGTGAAAAGTATGTCGGCGGAGCTTTTCCCGATGGTACACTGAGGTAATACGAACCTTATTGATGAGCTCCTTGTCGACGCTGGACTCCTTGGAGGCGTGCGGCGACGGCGAGACGGTGCCACGACCCGGCGACACCGACAGCGATTTGTTGCGGTTTGCCTGCCGACATCACATGAAAATACATTCATCTGGCAACACTTTTCACTGACGATTTCAACGTCCCGACGTGATACGATATGCGGCTTCAGATTTCTTATAACGTATGATAAACAATATAAAAAAAATTGGGACATACTGAAGAAAGGCAAAGTCAAAAGTACCCGAAATAGAAGAGCTTGTATGACTAGATTAATGGATGTGGATGGGGCGAAAGAGGTGTCAGGATCGTAGCAGATGGAAATCGGTAGTCTCTGCTTACCTCCCTGAGAGACAGGCGTGAGTATATGTATGTATGCGTATGACATGTAGAAAGGCAGACAAGATGATTGTTTCAACATAATAACGATATATTATTCATAGAATAACTTCTTTCCTGAAGCCTTAGAAACAACAACGTTAGACTAGTCATATTTACCCTTTTATCGCTAAAACAACAGTAGCACAATAGAACGCAGTCCATATCTTGGCTAGGATCCATCTTACAGAGTAAAGAGGCAAGCATAATGTCACATTCAACTCCTTCACTTAGTTAGCAAGCGACCGCCTGACCACCTTAAGGGCCAGTTTAGTGTGCAGTGGCTCGCGGCGACTTCCGCTAGGTCCCACCCTGCTAGTGTTTGTCTACCAATAGTCTCACTAAAGTGACCGATGGACTCTGATGGACCGAAAAACGCCATAGAAAGTGTCTCTCGTACTCTAATTGGTTAACAAACTAAAAGGCCGGGCTAGCTGAGATCGCCACATGCAAGCAATAAGGTTTTGAAACTGGATAGGCGCACCTTGGTGATGGTATCATCCTACTCGCAAACCGCGAAGTTATTCGGGGGAAAGTAAGAGAACAGCTCTTAAACAGGCACAACCAGCCGGCCTATTACGTAACGTTGTATCGGTTGCCAACTGGTTGCTAAACACTTAAAACATACATTAAAACTGCACGTTCTTTCACGAACTGTGACGTCACTTTAAGTACAAACGTATCCTTAGATATTCGGAATTCGATAGTGTATCTATGATTCGATGTTTGGCAACCAGTTAGCAACCGACTCAAATAGCTACATAATCTAGGGCCAGGTGGCCCACCATTGCTTGGGACCGCTCCGCTTCGCTCGGCTTCTGAATTTATATTCACAAGCAACCTAACACGCTCCTCCTCGCTCCACTCGTCGTCGCACCTACTTTGGCCTAAGAACAACTCGCACAAACAATAAGAATGCGCCATCAGCGCCGCTAGTGGTGAATATTTTACGATATGATCATACGATGTTTGACCAGATTATGAAATGGTCTCGTGTTAGTTGATTACATCGTCAAACGATGTCTATTCATTGATTTGGTCAATGGATCATGAAATGGTCAACAAACAATGTAATATTTCATGAAATGCGACTATGTTCAATGTTCTAATGTTCAATTATATGATCTGGTCACCACATATCCATCCCCGATTGCCGGGCTTTATATAAAACAGACTGGTGACGGGAAACGGCGTTACTGATGCGAGGGTTTCGGCGCCACGCTCACTAACCTAAATGACTTACCCTTTCGTGTTCTTTGGATAGCTTTGGCTTTCTGTGCAGCGGAGGCTTGCCGTCTACCGCTGGGGATGTTGTGGCTGACACTGAAATGGGAAAACCAACACGTTATTTGTTACAATTGGAGTACGGGCTAATCAACTTTGTTATAAAGAGATCAGACGTTAAGCCCCGAGGCATTGAGTCTTTCGTTTTTTTTTTATAATTGGTATTATTTTCATTGAAACCAGAGCTTTAGGTAGCGTTCCAAATTTTTCAAGATTAAACTCGTCTACAGAGTGAGATACCATAAATTTTTCAAGAAAAACAAAGATTTTTTATTTCTCTTTATTTCGAAATGTCCTAGTAAGCGAAAAAAACATTTTTGGAAAAAAAGAGCGAAATTGTGCATTGGTGGTTGTTTACTGGCAATGACACAAAATGAGCTCCCTCATTTTATTTATTTATCATAATCAACTAAAACTAACATCACATAATTGCCTAATGCGTTAGTTTAATTTTCACTTCTATCATTAAATTAACCATAGATATAAAACTTAAAATGCTGCTTAAAACTTTTAGATACGATTCCACAGAAGATCTTTTAAAAATTTCTGAATAAATTTTATATTTTGTTATTAATTCATTAACCTAGTTACTTACGCACTTCAAAATCACCTTTTTCGAGCTTTTTTCACTTACTGACTTACTCACACTGACTGACTGATGTACTTACTCAATTCCTCACTCATAACACACACTCACACACACAAACACACATCCTCTTTCATCACTCTCAAAAAACACACACTAATTAATCAATCATACAGTAATATAAGATTTGTACCTTTCGTTAGGAATTTGCATGCTCTTCTCTTTTTGGCTAAATTCAACCTGTATCACCGTGAGTAGAAGAAACTGACTTTTAAATGACAGGCCTCGCCTTGTTAAGAGTCAGTTGATCACTTGTACTGTTTATATACTTAGCCTTAAAACAATATTGTTATTCTAGGTTAAGTTTTTTTGTATCAATAAATAAATTTTGTATTTGTATTTGTATATAGTATTAGTAATAGATCGGTAACAGTAATCGGTATGATCGGTATGCAGTAACGAAGGCGAGACCAAAAAGCTTGATCTGGGGAGATCGCTTTTGATGGACTTTTGCCGAACATGGAATAAAATGTATGTAAATTTTGTCCTTTAGAGAATTGTGTAATAAAAGACCACAAGTATGATGATAATATGAAATGCATAATACAAGTCGAAGTGAAGGTAATCCATCCATCCATCAGCCTGTTTCGTCTACTGCTGGACATAGGCCTTTCCAGGATTTCACCACTCTTGGCGGTCCTCTTGGAAGAAATGCCCATACTCACACACGCTGGGCAGGCGGGTTGGTGAGCGCGGTGCCGAAACCCTTGCACCAGTGACGCCGCTGCCCGTCACTAGTCTGTTTTAAGGCCTGGCAATTAGGGATGGATATACCGCCATCCATCGGTCCCAGGCAATGGTGGGCCGCCTGGTTTTGCCTGAGAGCTGTTCTCTTACTCTCCCCCGAATAACTTCGGGAGGATTTGCGAGTAAGATAATGGTACCTCCACTGTCGAGCTCGGCATCAGCTCTACCAGGTAATGACCAGCTAAAATTCACATATTGTTTATCATTCCAAATTTAATCCCTAAGTATTCAAAACAATATGTGATTAAATTCGATAACTATTGCCACCGATTAGAGAACAAAACTTCTGTGTTAGTTCTAAAACATTGCATTTAGACAACGAAATATTTCATGTTACATGTAAATTGAATATTTATTTCGTAATATTTCATTGGCAATTATTTTTTATGAAAACCAATGAACAAGACAAATACACTGTATAGTAAATCAAAAAATAAAAAGGTAATAATACTGTTGAAAAAGACTACACATCCTCATCAGCTACGATCACGAACATAATACAGAATATCCATTCCTTTGACTTGTTCCACATTGACCATCGAGTCATACAAAATCTTTTATTACAGTTTTTTGATCTAACGCTTCACCAATATTCACCAATTTGATCAGCATATATCCATATATCACATATCGATTATATTTAAAGTGAATCGATAAAAACGGAACGTCTCTTAGCAGAGATAATTTTCTCCGTTGTAATCTTTCTCCATTGTCTACGAGAATAGCTTTTTTTGTAGTGTCGAGATTTGAACCGGACATTGGTGCGGAGATTTGAAACAGATTTATCTCAATGGTCGTGATATTTCCATCGAGCCCGGAATTGAGGACCTGGTCCATATCGTGTACGTGAATGGTCTCGCCTATCTATCTCGCTCTAACATACGCGTTTATATGCTCTTTCTCTTTTGCATTGCCAATCTGACGGTAGTATATAATAAATCTATGAAATTAACAAATACAAATCCCAGAGTAGGTACTTATACCATTGCTTAATTACTACATAACGTACTACATATAATAAATATGGCCCCCGCGAACTCGTTCAGCGTACAAGAAAACACATAGTTAGACCAAGACCCAACTAACTGACAAATCCTTCGACTTCAACTGTTGGTACGCTTTTGCTCTGGCTTGTCACTATCTTCATAACGAAACCATGCCGCCAAGTGACTTGTGCTCTGGCATGACGTCGTAGGAAGTTGTTACAGGCAGTTTCGAAGTATCCGTCATTGGTACTGATATTGAAACGGCTACTCACGATTTTTAATAGTCAGATTTCGCCTTGACTAGTTTCACTGTATTCGTACAGTTTCTTCGGAGGCAAACATGGTTGACAGTGTCAAACGGGGAACCGTCGCTTAACCATGTTTGCCTCCGAAGAAACTATACGAATACAGTGAAACTAGTCAGGCGAAATCTGACTATTAAAAATCATGAGTAGTCGTTTCAATATCAGTATGAATCTAAACCACGAATCTTTTAGTAGTAAAATCAGTCATTTTAAGCTTACAATCTGCTATTTTAGTAACCTTTATATTTTGTCCATTTTGTGCCTAAAATAGAGGCTACTCTTCGTAGTTTAGGCAAAACATTTTTACTAGCCGTAAAATCCTATTGATGAATGTATTAATCCTAAGCTCTGTTATGCAAATAAATGAATAAATATTATTATTATTATATTATTCGTTTGTTACCGACTTCCGCAAATTTGTCGGAAGTCCTTGGAGATCTCTTTGATGCCTCGCGTGCGTTCGCTCTTCCACAGTATGGGTGAGCGTTATTAACACGTTCCAGGACACTCAGCCCGGTCATGAGTTTGAGATTTGACACAAAAAACTCCCATACATTTTTTATCCCCGTCTATAGACGAACTATTGAACTATAATTCAATAGTCCGATATCGAGGCGCGGTCGATTGACGAGTGCGCGCGACTATCCCTCCCGCTGCGACACTTAGGCTGAGATTCAGAGTGCATTTTGTGTCCGAACTCAATCTTACGTCAAAAAGCGACGTGATCTCATACTAGAGTGACGTTTGTAAGATTGAGTTCAGACACAAAATGCACTCTGAATCTCAGCCTTAGAAACTGGTCCTTAGTACGTCACGCGACGCTCACGGCCACAGACGGAGTGTCACTACGGGAACCGCGTCAATAGTGTATGTGCGAGTGTCTCAACACATACTTAACTTTTGTTGTGACACTAGAGAGCCGTATTATACGTGCGATGTTACACCTAATCTTGTAGTTTTCAAAGTTAAAGAGACTCTCTGGTCATTAAAACAAGCAGGCTGAGATGAATTTTGATAGCCAGGAACGTTCGTAAAATCTACGTAAGTCGGTAACAGGCGAATTGCAACGCAACTGTCTGTAACCAATCTCTATACTATTATGTAACTTAGTGTCGGTTGGTTGCCATCGGGTTGCTAAACATTAAAAACATAGATAAAAACTGAACTTTCAAAATTGCCTTCAGTGTATATTGAACTGTTCACGAACTGTGACGTCACTTTAAGCACGAACGTATCCTTTGATAATCGGAATTCGATATATCTATGTTTTTGACGTTTGGCAACCAGTTGGCAACCGACTCAACGATACATAATCTAGGGGTAGGTATGGCTGGCGGATCAAAGAGACATAAGTCTACAGCAAAAGTACCAGGGCGTTAGGAAAGCGCAGGAGGTGAATGTTACCAGGTCTAGCGGCGTGCAGCGACACGGGTCTGGGCCGTCTCGGCGTGCCGCTCGGGGGCCGCCGTGGCACGTCGCCGGCCGCCATGTTTGTACTGGACGCGTCACGTGACACCGACGGCGTGGTCGCTTGTGATAACGCTTGCACGCCGTCGCCTCCGCCTGGGAATTGTTTGGGAATAAGATGGAATTTAGTAATGAACTTTGTTTACTGAAGACATTTTTCTGACCTCAATAAGGGCAATAATACTACTATTCTAGTCCGAAAAGGATCCGCTGACGCACACCGACAATAGGACATTCAAAATATAAAATTTGAGGACGCCTACTATCAGACAAACGAGAAAAAAGTCTCAGAAAAATATATCGAGGAAATAAGACTTCATTAAACAATTTAGTAATTTAGTTAGATAATAGAGCGCAAGACTGTTGATTCATTACGATTTTTTAATAATTTTACAAAGTTTAAAAGATTACACACCTTACATTTTAAATAGGAAAAATTTACGTTTTGAAAATAAATAAACAATCCATTATTAACTTTTCAAGAACAAACCAGCAAAAGATTTTACTTACGTTTTTGGTACTTTTCTATACATATTTATCTTACAAATGGTAATGTAAAGTTTGGACAAGACTAAGAAAATACATCTAAGATAAAAATATAATAGAGAAAGAATAAAATCTGAAACATCTTAAAGAACATTATTATTTACGCCAATAAACAATAATTTGCTTTGCTCATTTAGTAAAGCAAGCTTCTTGACAACACAAATTATTTACATTTCGTTTAAAGCTCAACATTGAACTGACAAGCATGAAAAGCACAGTTATTATGATGAAACTTAGGCTTTAAAATTGAACAATAATTCAAATAGTGTCCTATTTATATGTTAAATTCTAGAAAAGACGCAAACTTATCCGTGGAGTCAGAATAACTAAAGTTTAATTTGAAAATAGAAAAGTTTTTGTGTATTAAGTTCTCGATCAATTCTTAAGTCTCACGAGAGAGAGACAAAAATAGGTCAGAGCATTTCCATCCTGCTCTAAGTTGTACGTCGACCATATTGATGGATCCCACAACGCACATTTCTTTGAATCACTAAGGCATAAAACGCGCTATGGGTAATAGCCGCGACGTAAAATTAACTTTTTTACACTCAAACTCAACACACATTACATATTCCTTCGACTCGACGGCTAGTTCGTGCAACATACCTCTGGGCGTATTGACCCCCGTCCCGGCGATGGAGGCGGGGCGCGGGCGGCGAGGGGTCTGCCGGCGGACCACCCCCCCTCCCCCCGCGGTGCAGTTGCTGAGCGCTGAGCCTGGCCGAGAGCCCGGCGTGCTCGCCCCCGACGCGCTCTCTGTGTGCCACCAAACCGTCAACGTAAAGCTCCTATTGCTTGCTTGCGTCTTAGTACTTTGTTTTTTACCATCCCTCGTTAGGCCATCCATATCTTTTTGACAGTTAACTGTTTACTCATAGCTCCTTTTGCTTGCTTGCGTCCTAGTACTTTGTATTTTAACTTTGTTTTACCAACGTATAGCTCCTATTGCTGACTTGCGTCCTAGTAGTAGTACCTTGTATTTTACTTTCCTAATGCTTTGTTTTTTACCATTCATCGTTTGACCATCCATATGACCGATCTTCGCGCCAGTAAATTGTTAAAATTTGCGTGCACCCTGGTACTCCCTTATATTATTTGGCCATCCATTTTTACTGTGCCACCATTATCCAAATTAACAATTCCAACTTTCTTTCTCGCTTTCTTTTTCGCTCTCTTTCGCTGTGCCAATCAAATACACCGAAGCGTCTATTTTATGCTTCTTACACAACGTACTTCTGCTAAATAACATTGTCCCTATTCGTTTACAAACAGCATTCACAAAGCAGAACTTTACAATATTGAGCACGGAAATTTAACTGCGTTTCGTTCATATAAACCATGGTGATTCGACCAAATGTACAAGGGCCCTTATACAAAGTTCAAGCCTTTAACCACAGCTTCCGACATAGAGGTGTAATATAAACGATTCCGATGCCAAAAATGGTATCTTTAATTTTCGAAATACAATTCATGATTTTATTTTAAATTCATTGTTGTCTCACGTTCTTTTGGAAGAAGAATTTTGCATGCTAGAGCCTTGTTGACAGATAGACGGATCAAATTAACACCCTTTTTACCTAACGTACTTTTCCACCGCATTAAATAAGTGTGTTGCTCAAATATGCGATTTATAAAAACATACAAGGGTTTCGCACAAAAACACTACACCGCTTTGAACGAAATACTTATTAGACAAAAATGGTCAAAATGCACAATTATGCTTTTCGCTTAATGCTAATAGATCTTTTATCGAATATAAGCCAAATCGCTTCCTAATTCACATTTTTTCCTCAATCTTTGCACCCACATCTTCGATCCAGGTAAGTATCCATTCATCGATTTAGAAGATAATATTGCTCAAACATTTTCGTCCTTTAAGTGTGGATACTCTCAAAAGCTCCATAAACATTCATGCTTTATTTGATAATAATTTCGAAAACAAAAAATGTCATCCTTTGTATAAGCCAACAGATCAAAATCCCATAACTATAAGGCCCATCTCTCATTACGATACGTCGCCGCGGTGTATCTCACATACATTCATATGGAGACACGCACACTACGATACCGTCATCCTACGCGTTTGCGACTAGTCTCGCGATACCGACATACTGGTCGCCTGCACATCGCGTCTCCTACTCGTCTCATACACTGTCTCAACATACGGTGTATAGCAGGTTTCAATAATGTGACAAGATGCACAAAAGACTCTCTACACATTCGGTAAAATGCTAAAAAATTTCTATCATCTTGTTGTAGTTCGTGTGCTGCATGCAACAAAAGCTATGTTTCTTTCAAGATAAGGATAAATCCAGTTCTTTTTTTCTTGCGCTGACGTCTTCTGTTTCTATCCATCCATCCATCCATCAGCCTGTTTCGTTCACTGGTGGATATAGGCCTTTCCAGGATTTCGCCACTCTTGGCGGTCCTCCTGGAAGAAATGCCCATACTCACACACGCCGGGCAGGCGGTTGGTGAGCGCGGTGCCGAAACCCTTGCACCAGTGACTGTTTCTATAAAATAACAAAACTGCAAGTGATTCTTCGCCACTAGAATCACTCGACATTATGATGTCCTCTCAATCAGAAGTGTGTGCTTTGATTGACGAAGATTTACGAAACTGATAAAATTTTCAGTAGCGTAATAAGCGGACCTCGAGTCGCAAACTAGTATTCAACTCGTATTCGACTCAAGTATCGTATCTTGGGAGTATCGTAATGAGAGACTCCCAGAATACTAAAAGGCATATTATTATGAAATGTGTTATTTACAATCGAATATTGCTGCAATTTATTCCGCAGTGCGAGTTATTATGATGGCCAGTGGAAAATACAACTTAAACCTAAAGCTTTATAGTAAAACCAACATACCTTTAAAGCAGTTTTTCTTCCCAACCACCCGTAGAAAGTAAGGAAAAGATTACCATAGAAACACAAAACTGCTTGACTTAAATTTTTATAAAACACACACTTACACATATATTAGTATTTAATTTTAAGCTTTAGACCAAGCAATTTTGAGTTCTATAGTACAAGACCATTGTGCAAGAGAGTTAGAGTGCATAGTTACCCAAACATCTGTTGATATTTACAACCTGTATTCATAAGAAAAAGAAAATTTAGACAACCTGTAAACGAGTAAATACATTTTAAACAACCTTCAGAATTAGTGGAAAAGTTTTGTGATGAATTGATTAGTGACCCACAATGAGAAGACCATGTAGATGAAATTAATGATAGTTCATCAGATAACTTGAGTGTTTTGTGAAAACATGTTTAGACAATGAATCCATGAAAACCATAACCATCATGAAAAAGAGGCTTCGTATACAAAATAGAAGACATATCACGATAAGAGTTATGACAAAAATAGAATATTTAAAAGCGATATAACCGCGCAAATTATTTGGGAGAAGCCCAATTTTGTGATTGAAGTGTGTGAATAATTTTGATCAGGATCTATGTAGTGACTAAAATACACACAAATTATTTGGGAAACATAAACTTTGTAATTTTAAATATGCGGATTACTCGCGGGAAGACCGAAAGGAAAATTTGGGGAGGGTTTTCTAGATACAAACGAAAACCGAAACGAAAAGAGAAACTGTCGCAATAGAACCACCGCAGATTAATTCCGGAAGGTCCTTATTAGGACAAACTGTGCATGTGAAAATGCGGTATAATTGATTTGAGGTAAAAACTTCACAATTACCTGGAAACAAGCGCGGAATTTTTGGAGGGCTTATTTCGAAGTAGGTTTTTGCCAAAAACACAAAGCATTGCGATAAAGCATAAAGCATCCAGATCAGCGGATAATGCATTCGAGTAACAGAAAGCGATAAAAAGGCCTATTCAGGTGAAAACCACATAAACTCTGACAGCCTTTGAGCGTTAACCACAGAAAATGCGATTTTAGCACCAAAAATTAAAGCAACCCTCAATGCTCCGAAAGCAGCCTTGTATTGGCCAAAACCACAAAGCTTCCCAAAAGCCACCAAACTGCGGCTAGTATGGAAGTCTTACGCCTGTTGAGGTGGTACATGCTCGGTGATCCGGAGTGCAGGGGCCGCTGGCTCGGAATACGGTCGAGGCGTGTCATGGAGTACGCCCTACCTGGTCCGCGGGGTGCGGGGAGGGTGGGCACCAGGTCGGTGCGCCGGCGTGCCACCGATGACCAAATAACTTGTTGCGGAGAGCGCTCTGGCTCATCTGTGGAGGAAGAAATAACATCTAATTTGTAAAATATACTAATATCTGCTTAGAGATTAGGCAAACTTGCTTGTATACGGTTGGTCTGTCTGTAAACTGATATTTTTCCAATCTCTCGTTCAATCTTTTACAGCTATTGTACCAATTTGAGGTGGTCAAATTGTTTATATCGGAACATAAACTTATTCTCTAGGGACTACAAAATCCACGGAGGCACAAGAGTATAATTCTAATGGTGCGTAGGATGAGCGAGATTTAGGATTAAAAATTCTACACATGCGGCATAGTAATAGATCTGACTTTTGATAAATATCTGACCCAATTACTACAAGGATTAATGTTGTGGAATTTTGTAATGGTCTTAAATATTAGTACAGGAATGGCCGCATTAAAGTAATATAAGCTTGGTTTTCTCCATCAGAATTGACACCTTACTATGTATAGAAATAGAACTACAAAAAATGGCAGTTACTATCTTGAAAGTTCAAAAATCATTAACCATGCTCAAACTGACGTATAAACCTTCTAGAATTTTCCTCTTTTAGTGAATACGTACATTAAACATCATTATTGCAGTTATATTACAATATATATGAACACATAAAGAAAACGTGTGGACGCTAATCGAGCGTGCGACCTCGTTCGGGATTAGAAAAGATTATGCTAATTCTCTGTAAGCTACGTCACCCTCTGTATAAGGAGAACTGAACATATAGCAAGTTTAGTACTGAAGATGCAATGTTAGCACTTTGTCACAAAACAAAATTCAAATTCAAAATAATGCCATGTCACACGGTAGGTATACCCAAGAGGGTCGGTCAGTGATGTTTAATACTGATCTGTCACACATTAGTAAGATTACATGCAGGTACTTTTATGAAATACTTACAGAGACTTGAAAACATCACTCCTCTGAATCCTATGCAGCGTGAAATGAAGAATGAGTATAAAAGTATGGAAGATTTATTATTGAAAAGTTCAAGGAAAAATGTGTACGAGATGAAAATGGGCATTCATGTTATAATTATAAGACAGTAGAATGATGATATGGAGTTAAGAGATTCGAGATTATTGCTACAAGCGCCATTTGCAAATTTAGCCAATGGCGTTCGTTGACTATGCCATAAGAATTATGAAATATAGGTAATCTCCCTATATTATATTCTAGATATTGGGACATCTGATAAGACACGACAATTATATCAAAAACATAATTGAAGAAAAAGTGGAGGGAAAAAGAAAGACAGGAAGGCCCAGGAGAACATTTATGGATCAAGTAAAAGAAAAAGTAAATGTCGTGTCGTATCAAGAAGTCAAAGAGAAGGCGGAGTGCAGAAGTGAATGGAGAAAACTCCACCGACAAGAGCACAGCTCTTAAATTGTAAATTGATTGAATTGAAAGGTAATCTCCCAGTGAGATTGCACTCCAATGGTTTCAGGGGATCGCGGGGAGAAATTGCTCGAGGATAATTCTGTAAAATGGCGCGACAGATTGACTTCAAGCTCACTGATTGGTCGAGGTCACTAATTTCCTCCTTCCCTCCGCATTCCGTCTTGACCATGATAATGGAATGTTCTTAAGTGAACCCCACGGGTCTTAGTATGTAAGATAAGGTTATAAAAGAACAATTCAATTACCTTTATTGTCTTGTTCTGAGTCGAGCTGCAACGCTGAAGCGCGCCTCGTGAGCGGCGCAGATGCGAACATCACATTTGTGGTTGATGACGCCCTGAAACATCATCGGATGATGGTGTTAAATGATGACGTGTATTGGAAGAGGTGTTTATCTTCTTGTGCGGTACATGCAATACAAAAAACTTAATACTACCTATGTGTTTGCTTGTTTTGAAATCAGTTATTATTATAAATATATTAATATTTATATAAAGCTTTTTATTTTTAGTCTCGGATTATATTTCGATCTAAGGTGGACAGACTCCAGTCGAATTACAATATAAAGATTATTTTTTCTGCAGATAACTAGGTTTAGATGAGGATTGTTTGATTAAATCTTTAAGTAACAAAGACTGTTTGCTAAAATAAAAAACGAAAAACACAAAAGTAACGTAATAAATGAAGAATACAATCTATTTAGAATAAAACAAATATAAAAAGGAGCATGAGAAAATTTCCATACAAATTTCATTTTGTTCTCATTACATTTTTCTGATATATCGCATATTTGACCGCAGGTCGTCTACCTTGATAACAATACAATAATGGACACCAGGCAATATTTACACAAACCAAGAAATTTTATCGTCTAGACGAGCTTTAAATAATCTAATACAAGTCGATTCAGTTCCACTTACATAATCAATAACTTATTAGATTAGTGTTCAAGCAACATGCCAATATGTTATTTACAACCAATCAAAAACTAAAATACACATGTAAATATTCCATAACACTCTCGAAACGCAAATCTCAAAGTATCAAGATCATCTAATTTAAATAACAAATTACTATCGCAGTTCAACGATCTTGATACTTCAGCCAATCAAACGTCCAAATTGCATAATAAATAATGTCAAAATTTCGACACGACCAAATTCGCAACGTGGTGTATTTGGCCATTGTTATGAAAAACAATAGGGTATTTAAAACAGAGGAAGAGGATGGTGTGACGTCATAGGATGTCAACCAAATTTTAGTTTTTATGGGACCGATTTGTCATGTGATGATTCGGTATCGAGGAGTGGGTGGATTTCGATTAAGGAGCAATTTAGAGGCCAGAATTAATGAGGCGAAACTTGGCCTAATATTTTCAATCTGCTTTTTGCTACTGCTTAGACTATTCATTGTTTGCAAGAACAAATTGCCATAGAAATATTATTAAATATATTCATTGTTTGCAGGAATAAATTGCCATAGAAATATTATTAAATAGGTCGCATTAATTATAATATTGCCCCACAGACATACATACCAAACATTAATAATAAACGCATAGAGTCTACTTGAAGCAATTTTAGTTCAGGCAGTTACGGGCTCTTTTAGATATAAATATTGCTTGTTTCCAAACAAAATGTATACCTATGAGAGATTAGTTTAAGTATTAACAAATATGTTTCAAGCATAAGCCAGCCAAAACAACTCATTTTTATAAATTTCTTCGTACCATGAAGCTTAAATGTCGCTTGGTTTTTGTATGGAAACTTGCCAACGCTATTTAATCCTTAGGTTTAGTCTGTATGTCTGTGTATTGCCCATATATTCGACAGGCCGCCAAGCACACCATTACTGTCCCTTTTGGAACTTGGAATTCTTTTCATTGCATTACATGTGCATCAAAAGATTGCTTATTCCTAGTGAAATTTTACTTTACAGCATTTGAGTAGCAAGGTTCCTTTGCTTTTATAGCGTAATCATACCAACCTAATAACTGGTACTTAAGTCCAACAAAATGATGTCCACTGATTATTACGTTCATAAGAGCATCATTACATCTTGGGCATAGACGGTTTCCTTCAAAAAACACAAAATTCCCATACTAAATAGTTAACCTTGAAAGGGCATGGCGTAATGATACAAAATTCTACAAAACCCATGTGCATTAATTACAGAATGACATGCGAAGGCACTCCTCTATACACACCAATTTAATCGTGCAGCTATCACTAAGTATTATAGACTTTATGCCATTGAATTAAGAGCAGTTTTGAGTTGTGGATGTTCAGGTAATTCTTCTAAAGGTAGGATTAGACGCGGTTCGTTGAGCACGTTTCGGCGAATTTAGCACTTAAATGAAAGAGATTGTGGGCGAAGATTGTTTGAAATGTAATTAAAATGAAAGCTCGATCAATGACTTTTTGGTGCAGCCGTTTTATCCAGAGGTCGTCCCTAAAGTGAAGGTTGCCGTCGCGTCGTTTGTTTGATGTGTGGGCTCATTGTCCTTAAATTTTAGTACGAAAACGCAAAAGTCCAATATGGCTTTCACGAAAAAATAAAATCTCAAAACTTGAACTGATTCTGTATAAACAGGATCAAAAGAAATTACGAGTTTGTTTAACACTTTGTGAAGTGGGAAGAGCAGGGTATATACTTTGCGCCGAAACTTGAAATTCATCACTTTAGGAAACTTTTAGGTTCAAAACCTTTTTCAGCAAAAAGTCGAAAAGTTTTTTGCTGAAATTGAATCAGGCTTCGTAATCACAAAATACGTAGTGTACAAATACGAAGGAAAATGGACCTAAATAACCATGCGCCCATAAAGAAGAGTATTTTTAACGGTATGTCGGTCTGCGTGCTTCGGAAGATACGTTTAAGCTTTTGTGCCTGAAGTACGGCAATAAGGCTCACCACCAATCACACTTGGGAAGTAATAATTTTCGATGAATAGCGGTTGTACCGAGTGTAGTCTATGACTTGAATTTCAGAGTTTATACTTGGGAACACCTCTGAAACCCCATAGGGGATCCATGTCGTGAGGATGTTTTTACTTTGTAGGTTTAGATGGACTATGTACCTACTATGTACCGTAAACTAGAGTCTGTAATATCCCCTTGGGCTTAGCATACGAGCTAAATAATTTCAATCTCATTTACACAACACACTAAATTCTAGTCTCTACCCAGAATTATGTCCATAACTAAATACACAGACTGCTTTTATTCAACAAATTCTTCTAATCATAATGAACAGGTTTTCCCAAAAACGTACACACGCCAAAGGATAGAATAAATGAGATTTGTCCGTCTTCACAGTCAAAATTAGAAAAAAGCAGTCAACGTGAATATAATACGCGCAATTTTTTTAAATCTTGGCCATTAAGGGCCCATAATACCTCAATTCGCAGTCCTGCTTTAACGCTTCTGCTATTTAACTGTCTATCCTACTCTAATCAGATGCCGCACACGCAAAACATCAGTTATTTTGAATTCGCGGCTACACTGATGGTTTTTTCATTTTTATGTTACAGTCTGCAGCTGCTTTATACTAATATCAGTTATATTATGCAAAGTTTCAGATTTAATTTCATTATTATTATTATTATCAATGAACACACAGAAATTTCAAGTATTCATTGAATGCTATCGGTTTATTGTACGGCTTGGAGGTAACTGTGTAATTTTTTTCTATAGAGAAAATTTAATGGAATCAAGTTTTCACCACAGCGGCAGCGTTGACTCCTCAACTTTACCATATATATAATATTAATTTCAAAGTGATTGTTGCAGTATTTGTTGGTATAAAGCGGGATCATGAGAAGCGAAATTAGGTATTATACACTCTTACAACGCCCGATGAAAAGCATCGGTAAGACCTAGGATGAAGTGCGCCAGAAATTGGGAGAAAGACGGCAGGCCAGGTGAATCAGTTTTTCCTGGGACTTCTTTTTAATGCTTAACAAAGCAAAAATCTACGGAAGTCAGAAACGAACGAATAACTACTACGCAATTCCAGTTTTTCCGATACTCTCTGACTTTATTAGCGCTATGTTGACGATCTAGAGCCGTTAGGGTTGATCCTTCAACTTTTTTGTAACGGAATTTGAATGTTACGCACAAAATATATGTACCGTAGGCAAAAACAGTTTTATTATGATATTTTATAATTCATTCCAAATAATATTAGAAAAAAGAAGTAACCGACGATTTAGGATTTTTTTGGAATTTAAAGCTAACTAACGACTGTAGATAGAATATGCCACTATTTCAAAGCTACTTTAGTATCAAGAAATCTGTTTTGCACATAGCGTACACGTATTTTTATATGATTTAGTTCGAAACTTGAAGAATAGATACTTAACTATACTTACGTTATAATATCCAAAAAAAAAGTATATTGCCAGTACATCCGAGCTTATAAACCGCAAATATAGTATTGCAATCTGTTATATCGGTATCAAAATACCGTTATCGACAGGATGATAGTCTAAAACAGCTGGAAGCCTAGGAATGCAGCTTGAATACTAATATTAGAAGCTAGCCGGAACGGAGTGCGGCCTACATAGAATTGCTTCTAGACTAGGAATTAGGAATGTCAGAGTTGAAATGTGTTTGAATACCTTGTGTTTCAAAATTATAGGGTTCGCGCAAGATAATAGACACACAATTTGGATCTGTATGTGAAACAAGGTTGAAACAAGTATAGTATTCGCACGCACACGTGATCTATAAATAGTAAAAGTCGCAAGCCGCGTTTGTTCCTGTATTCGCTTATAACTTCCAAGTGGATTCCAATGCGGTTTTCACCATCATTTCACTAGAAAGTCTTGTAGAAATATCATCGTTTTATGACCAAGTCGTAAAAAAGACGCTTTTGGCTTACGTGGCTTACGCAGACAAAACCGTAAGAACTGACATAGTCATTATCCAATCATCATCAGCATAACCATGCATTTTAGCTTGAAAATGTATTATTCATCCGACCTCGTGTAAAGACGGGGTAAGTCGCTAGTATTTAATAAATTGGTATGTAAGCTTAGGACGCGTTCTTTTAAATTGTTCTCCTACGTAGGTGCTAAGTACAGCGAACGAATATTGATCACGCTGTAAATCAATGAATCTTTCATTCATCTAGGGTTACCAGACAACAGGAATTTTCCTAACATGTCAGGAATTTTGTCCGTTCATCAGGAAATCAGAAATTGAATACGCAACGAATTTTTAAAAGAGAATCTGGAGCAGTTTTATGATTTAAAATGCCTAAAATGAATAAAAAACCATCTGAATTACATTATTATTGTAACGAAAAACGCGCTGCATTTGCATAAAACATTTCCAAAGAGGAAATTTACTGATTTAGCGCGGACTTTGTCAAGAATTCACAATAATAGATCTGGTAACCCTATATTCACCTTTCAAGAGCATCACATTGACCTCTCTAGACTCTCTAGACCGATGAGTATGAAATAATGCCTGAAATATTGTGAAAGTGCAATATCACTGACGATGTCTCTAGATAAGTACTATTAACTTAAGGCGGCACGTTTCGAGCTCGGTGCAAAATGCACAACTTATGATTGTTTTTTTATTTTTTATTAAAAAGTACTAAATAAATGTGATTTATGGCATTTCGCGACTATTGTTTAATGTCAATTATGCTTTTCTACCAAAATTTTGTAATTTTATGCATTACGTTGTAAATGAATGTCCACACAAACTTAAAACAGGCTTCTAAGTTTGTACGCCTATTCATTTAAAACGTAATCCATAAAATGACGCAATTCTGCTAAAAACCCCTAATACTTATTCAACAATAGTCGCAAAATAAGATGAAACTATTTTGTTTCATACATTTTATTGTAAAATGAGATAAACAAACTTATGTTATGCACTTTGCACTGAGCTCGAAACGTTCCCTCTTAATGATAAAATAGTTTTTGTTTTCCCATTGTTATGTATCCATTATTTTTCCTTCCATTAATTGTGTGGTCAAACGAAAAGGGACCAGAAGGGATTGAACGGTTTTTTGGGTTATCTTGATTCTTTGGACTTTCAACCTTATTTAGCCCAGAATTGTTTTTTTTTGACTGAAATAGTTTTTTTTAGGATTCCGTACCTCAAGGGGAAGAAACGGAGCCCTATAGGATCACTTTGTTGTCCATCTGTCTTTCTGTCCGTCCGTCTGTCTGTCAAGACAGAACACCTCGGGAACGCGTGGAGGTATCGAGTTTGAAATTAAAACCGTATACTCAGGTCTACAGTCCTTGAAGCTCACGTCAAAAAGGATAGGGCCATTTATGCCGCCGCAAAAAGGTATATTTCGACACTCGCAAGGAAATCAAAATTTATAGGGTATTTTCCGTTGACCTAGAACTATGAAATTTGGCAAGTAATACCGTCTTATACTACAAGTATAGGGAGAAATCTGAAAACTATACATTTGTAATAAAATCATAAAAAATATAGTCTTAAACGGAACCCTCGGTGGGCGAGTCCGACTCGCACTTGTCCGATTTTTTTCTTATTTCCCCGTAAACATGTTTCTTCGTAAACGACACCAAACTTCAAACTAATTTATTCGGAATAAATTATTTTCCCTCCAGAACCCTTTTGGCGTGATCAATCACAATTATGTTTAAATTGTGCAGTTCTTTGAAGGAATTTTTCTTTGATTCTTTACAAACTGTTTGAACATAAATAATCTTATTAGGGTGAAGGTATACTAAAACCGCAATATTAGACCGGTCTTTGCTAACCTTCTCCTCTGTGAGGGTGGTCTAAACACTTGAAAGAATACAAAATAGCCAGGATATAATCAAAAATAAATTACATGTTAAATAAATAAAAAACTATCAATGCTTTTGACAAAAACAAATCGAAAATAATCGAAAGTTTCCTATGATTTACGTAAGAATTTTTTTACTCCTTCCGAATGCTTGAATTTATACTGTAAGGTGTGACTCCTTGATGGAACTTCATTCTAACAGTAATAAGTCTCCGTGTACAAGTTCCATTATTATATTTATTAAGTAGCGACTAGTTTCGTCTCTTCTAATGTTCATCATATTCTTCTTTTTAGGGTTCCGTACCCAAAGGGTAACCAACGGGACCCTATTACTAGGACTCCGCTGTCCGTCCGTCTGTCTGTCACCAGGCTGTATCTCATGAACCGTGATAGCTAGACAGTTGAAATTTTCACGGATGATGTATTTCTGTTGCCGCTATAACAATAAATACTAAAACCGGTCAAGTGCGAGTCGGACCCGCGCCCTGCCATACAACAGACACGATTTTTTGCCGTTTTTATAGATAATGGTACGGAACCTTCGTGCGCGAGTCCGACTCGCACTTGGCCGGTTTTTTTTTATTTTAATAAGCCATTATATTATTATGTTTTCCTATTTAGCGCTATCCGGAGACGCAGCGATCGTCGTAACAGCCACTTTGCAATACGTGCTGATATGGGTGTTATTTCAATGTCGTTTTAGTCGATTTTTGTACTGACACATATCGAGTTGCCAATTTAGCGTAGGCATGCGCCTTAAAAATCGATTTTTTCAAACGTGTGAAGTTTAGAATACCAAGAAAACTGTAGACTTTCTAGAATCGTTACAGGCGGCTTTGGTTTTATTTGAGCAGTAGTGACGCAAGCAAATCTAGTGTAAACTGTTCTGGCCTTGGTGGCAAATGTATCGGCGTAAATCGGTGAATGGATTATCTGTCTGTACGTCTGTCTACGTCACAAATATGTCTCTCTTGACAAAGAGGAAACATAAGAAAATTCTTAGTAAAGACTCGCGGACGTGTCTAATAGCAGCCTTTTGTATTTAGCAATATTTGGAAAACGTACCTATACCTACACAGAGTGGTAATTTGATAACATTTTTCCTTCTTTTTCCTTAGGTTTTACTCATGAATAGTGACAACTTTTACTTTGGAGGCAACCTTTAAATGGCGGAAAAAGATATGGGTCGACGAAAATGTATCGAACAGCTGATTTATTTTTCACTTTTTAGTGTTGGCCCTATAGTAAAAGTGGTTCATATTAATGGGTCGAATACATTGTTTTAAGGAAAAAGGTTATCATCTTAACACCTTGCATGATGATAATGCGAAACTAGTCTTAATTTAGTATATCAATACAGACAGTGGAACTTGTGCAAGACGACTTCTATTATTGCTATGCCATATAATGATGACAAAAGAGATTGATTATGTAGAAACATAAAAAATATGAAAATTCCTTTTGTTTACACAACAATTACTGAGATATTATTTTATAATTACTTATCTAATCGGCTTCTGGAAAGCAGCCGGTAATGAGATAACGATTATATTATATCCACCTGTTATACGATTTTGATAAAACAAAGAATATCTTTCAACATTAAAAGAGTCTATAACACAACAGCTCACATTTCTTCTCATGTAATATATTACATTAACAATACTGCAACAATCACTCTTAAGGCGACGCCACGAAATTTTGGCGACATGGATCTCCATTTTTCTCAGCAATAAAAAAACATATGTTTATATACCAAATATATAACCAATTTATATACTAGATTAAGAATTTCATTGACATCATTTTGCCCGAAGATTTAGTTGATTGATTGATTTACATAACAGAGAAAAAAATATTTAGAAAACCTCTTTTAAAACAGAGATTTCTATTTTACTGACAAACGGGAGCGAATGAAGCCTCTAAGTTTTTTATTTAAATTAGTCTACAAATACACTTCAATATGGCCGATTGGATTTATTAAATTACTTATAGTTGTCATTTTAAATGAAAAATACTGTTTTGCCGTATACGACCTTACGGCATAAGCTAGTTCGTGAGCACGTATTTGTATGGAGTAAGTCCACTCCCCTAAGTCAATGCCTCGCCTTAAATAAATATGCTAGAGATGAGACCAATGCTAGGTACTTTATGTGGCGAAAATTTTAAACCTATATGATGTTAATCCATACATTTTTTTCTATATCGAAATTTGCAAATTAGAAAGGTATTCAAACGTAATGACCTGAAGTCCGTCTATCTCTCTCTTTACTTGCAAACCCTCCCGAAGTTATTCTGGGGAGAGTAAGAGGATAGCTCTCAAATAGACAAAAACCGGGTGGCCCACCATTGCCTGAGACCGATTGATGGCGGTATATCTGTCGCAGTAAAGTAGTTAAATCAGAGAGTTAATTGAATCTCTAGAGAGTTAATTAAGGGGGGCTTATTCCAATTTTGTCTCTTTTCAAATCCATTTTAAGCCATCAAATTGTAACATTTAGAGTCTGAAAAAAAATATATGTTTTAGATACATCTTTTCTCCAGTGTTATTTACGGTTCAATTTTCGATACGATAAACTTCGCTCGATCGAAAAAAAATCTGAAACTTGGTCGATTTTTCAAGATTTTTTCATTTTGTGCAAGGTGTACTTAACCAAATTGTATGAAAATTACAGATAATTAAAGAAAAGGTACTTTAGTAACTATTTTCGCGGTTACTTTTTTGATAAATATAATCGTTTTTTTTCTTTAATTTAAAAGGAAAAGTTGACTGGCGAATACTCGCGCCAGCAGCCTTCAGTCGGCTGCTAGCCGTTGTCGACGCAAGACCTGTGTCAGTTTTCTGAGCCCCGTTCCCCCTCGCCTCTAAGCTTCGAAGCTATTCGTTGTGTGTAAATATATTATGAGTAAGATAGAGTTGTATGTAGGTAGATAAATTGTATATATATTAAATCGTATGTATATAACATTATTATTAGTTAGATAAATCCTAAAATAATCGTGTAAATAAAAATTATTTAGCTTTAGCTTGGATGTTCTAAAAATGGGAATTGAAGAAGAATAAAGTGTCAAATCTGAAATCGCGGAAGCTAAGAAAACTAAATGGGTAAGTGTACTTTGGATAAATTTATTAGTTTAGGGCACATATAAGTATCAGTGCATCTAAACCAGTTTTATGGTTATCTTTGTTCGAATTTCAAGATACCAGGTGTATCAGTGACCTGCTTTCAAACTGTAACTAGATGGTTTAGTGATCGTACAGAACAACTTTGTTGCATGATATGATATTTGAAATTACGCGGGAAAACTTTAAGTGACCAGTACAAGTATAACAGTACAACAGTAAAACATCACAATACTTACTCTTGCAGTCACAAATGCGATTGTATCCAGGTGGTATTATTTTTTTGTAAACATATGTACGTACGAGTAGTATATTACCAGAAGACTAAATTAAATTTGTTAATTTCAGCTCATTAGCTCATCGTTCTGATCGGGGCACCTTCGCATCGAAAAAATGCCTATAGGAACGGTAAGTGACTTTATCCTTTTTAGAGTTCTCTAACTAACCATATACTCTTATATTTTCGCTATGTTCGTCTGTCTGTCCATTCTGTAAGCCGGCACTCATCCTATCTCAGACGGATACTGTAGCTAAAGTTATTTTGAAATCGACCATTTCTTTGCAGACGTGCAAATTTCACAACATAAAATATTGCGTACTGCGTATAGTCGAAGATTATATTGTATAGAGTATTTTTATTTTTATAAATATTAAGCTCGTGATTTGCAATAAATCCTACTTCCTACTAATATTATAAATGCGAAAGTTTGTGCGTGTGTGTGTGTGTGTGTGTATGTTTGTTACTCTTTCACGCTGAAACGGCTGAACGGATTTGGATGAAATTTAGAATGGATAAAGCTTATACCTCAACTTATCACATAGGTTTTATTTATCCCGGAAAAAAGCATGTCGTTGAACCGAATAACACGCGGGCGGAGGGCAAAAGCTAGTAATAAATATTTTGATATTTTATATTTTTCAGAGAGTCGGAACTGGTGCCACGTAGCATTAAAGCTGATGTCCCTGACAACTCCATTGTTTCCCTGGATCCCGTAGAACCTGTCACAACTATTGGGTTAGTTACTACAGGTCATTTTCAGGTCACTTCCTAAAGTCCCTTATCTATATTTTAATTTTTAGGTGGACCGAACCGGAAGTGGAGATCGCTACACAGAAAAAAATCTCAAATTGATTAACTTTTTTACCCCGTACTGAAGAAATTCTTCTATAGTTTTTAATTTTGGTTTCAGAAAATCCCAAGAAATTACCGAACCTTTAGTGATAAAAATACTAAGACGAAGTATTACCAGGTACAGGGACAGCTTCACGTGACGGAACGGCGATTGTGTCTCTTCGGTATTTGGGTGGGAGAAAATGAACCTGTACATATTGAAAGGATTACGAGAGATGAAAATTTTTGGCTGACGAAGATGGAAAAAAAAAGTAAAATTTTAAACAAAATGTTTATTACCGGAGATAGTAAACCCACGGCATATATGTGGGATGCCTATAAGAATTCTGACTTTGCTTGGTAATGAAAAAAGGGGTGAGAAAGAAAACGCAGAGCCTTTAACTATCTCACAGCAACAATCAAGCTATGATTATTCGCTACCGGGACCTAGTACACGTATAATTTCTAATTATTCTAATATGATTTCTAATTTTGTCAATGTTCCAAAAGTTTATGAGATAATTTATTGGCGTGTTCACAAAAAAATATATAAAATTAAAATTAGCTAATCGATTGAGTTTTCAGCGAAAAGGTAAATTCACGATTTTTGTGAATGGTTAAAAGGTCACCTACCTATTTTCATAATATCGGTATGTCGAAAACATTTTTCGATTTTTCTAGTAAAAGATTGTTCATAATTTTCTTCGCTTTTCTAGAATGTCAGTGGAGTCAAATTATAAAACGTTTGACCCACATTTACGCAGTAAATAAATAATTAAGTTCCCCGTAAACTATGGCGCTAAAATTCAAAAGTCCACCACACACGCGCCCTAGTGCGCGCCGCCAGTCATAGATAATGTAAGAGCGAAAAAAAATTAACTGTAACCTTCTTATTGCCGAAATATTGTTTTGTACGTATTACATAATATTATAAGATTAGAATTGATAAGTTTACAGATACCGATTTGTTTAGTTGTTCTTCGACAGAGTTCACAAAAACTGCTTTAAATATAATTGGTTACCAATCGCATTAGGTGTAAGCCTGTAAAGATTGTATAGCATAAAATGTATATAAGGTGAAATTAAATCAACCGACCAAATTCATACTGGAGACTCGGTTATACTGGTTACTCATCTAGTATATATAAGTATATACAAATACATAAATATTTATTATAATATCAAATGTTCGTATTACAATATCATACCTCATTGGTATTAGTTATTAAAACCTTGGACATGAATGTATGGTATAAGTCCCTGTTGCCTTCCTACTTGAAAAGAGGAACCAGAAACTTTTTTTTATAGTTTGTGTACATATTAAAATGAAATAAATAGTGTTATAAAAATATTAAGGAATTATTATTTAACGGTATATTACTTCTACGTCTACCCTCTTAAACACATGGTAGAAAGGTAAAGTTGATTAATATACAATATAACGTATTTTATTAATGTAGGAATATGGTGTTCAAGTGTATTATATTTTTTCTTTTTGAATGTATATGTAATGTATATGTAGTGGACTTTAAGTATATACATAAATAAATACATATAAATGCCACGTTTAAGTTATAACAATCTGAAATTTATATATATTATTTCGGGTCCTATCTTGATCTTGTCATTTATGTATATTGTATTTTATTATTTACTCATAGCTCTACCTTTATTTCAATTTTTTGTCCGATGTAGTGAATTCCCCTAAATTTACAAAGTAGCGCTGTTAGCAAGAATAGTTTATTTGGTTAAATTATGGGAATCAATTATTAGTACGAAGTACATTTACTGCCCAAGCCCATTTTAATGTGTGGCGGTTCACGCGAAGTCGCGTCGCTCGGGCGCATCGCAATACAATACGTCGCGGTGAACTGGCGGGGGCGGAGGTAGCGATAAATGCCTACAGGGCCCGAATAACCGGCCCTTAAAGATCGACATTCAATCAAGTCGCTAGCATTTTGATTTAAATAAAGCAGCGTCGAAAACGTTTAACTATCTGTCTGACCGAAAGCCAGCGTGTTGATTGATTAATAATGTAAAACAAGATGATGGCTCTGAGTTGTTTCATAATGTTCAAACCTGACCTAACGTACTGTTTTTAAATACATTTTGACCTATCCATTATGCACCTATTTAGTATCCTACTCGGGGACGCCTCGCTCCGCTCCGCTTCGCTCGGCTCTGAGTTGTTTCATAATGTTCAAACCTAACCTAACCTAGTGTTTTTAAATACATTTCGACCTATCCATTATGCGACTATTTAGTATCCTACTCGGGGACGCCTCACAAAGGTCACCCTACCAAAGTTGAAATGCGCCTAGGAACGTTTAGGAAACTCGTTAAACGTTTCGTTCACTCACTTGTCTGACGGAACTTTAGCGACTTGATTGAATGTCGATCTTTAATTAACTGTCTAGAGATTCAACTAACTCTCTGATTTAACTACTTTACTGCGACATATCCACCCCCAATTGCTGGGCTTATAACAAGACTGGTGACGGACAGCGGCGTCACCGGTGTTTGGGTATGGGCATTTCTTCCAGAAGGACCGTCAAGAGTGGCCAAATGTGGCAGTGGTCGTAACAGGCTAATGGATGGATAGATGAATACAAATACAAAATATCTTTATTGGTAAAACATAAATAGTTTACAATAATCGAGTTGTTGAAATCACCTTTTAAGCATAAAATGCCTGTGCCAGGTGACTCCACTCTTCTATATCTTCACATAATTCACTGATTTTGAAAACAAGAATTTTTTAAAAAGAAGTTTAAGAAAGATAGCTATTGTTAGATATTATAAATATGTTATGTAGGTATATTTGTGTGTGAGAAGTGTATATTTTTAAATATACATATGTAATATTTGTTTAGTTTTATATGAAATGTAGAACAAAATAAATAAGATTCTATTTTTAATTTATATTATTTCAACGATAAAAGTAAGGGTATATAGGTATTATATAATATTAATATTAATATATTCATGTGTATGTTGACTATTTTGTTATTGTATGCGGGTCAATAAACACTCTGTCTGTTCGTAGTTTAGCGGTTGTAACCAATTTGTGATTGCTTTCTTACATTCGTAATAAGGATTACTATAAATGTCTAATTCAGTGTTCAACTTATTGTACAGGTATGCTGATCGTTTTGAGTACTGTTTGCTTGCAAATTCGGTTTTAGTTGTTGGAATTTTAGCTACATTGTATTTTTTTCTCCTCATAATTACTCCTACATCATAATCAATATCTTTGTGTTTTTTTAGAACAGTATGAAGTATGTACAGTTTCCTCACGGATAAACATTTGCATAATTCGTAAAGGCTACTAGTTGGGAATCTTCTTTTTTTAAAATGCATTATCTTCAAAAGTCCACGCTGGGCTCTTTCTAGATCTAAGAATTTGGTTTGATGATTTGATGGATTCAACAAATAGGTACTTTAAATTAGATGATGAAACTTTGTATAAAAACTGATCTCAACATAAAGCAGATCCAGAATGATTCACATTTTATATTATTTTCACCGCTAAAAACGTTTTTAAGTGAAACACGCGCTTTTTGAGAGCGTGCTATGCTTCAGTGGTAACAGCCACGGCTCAGAGCACGCTATTTTAAACAATATTGAAACGTCATAGAGTTTAGTTCTACTTGATGTAAAATGAGGTGCTCATGCTACAGGCCCTAAGGATATTAGCTGACCTCAACAAACGTAGTTTCCTGATAAATTAGAAGCTAACGCAGAGATTGGAATTAATTTATTTTTAAATAATAATTAAAACCCATTTTTAAATAAACCTCAATATAGGCAAATATCGATAGCTAGTTCAGGTCAGCACAGAAAGCGGGCGTTAAGAAGGTGCATAAAGAAAAATTGCAATTATAAATTTGAAATTTCAAAGTTGTAAAATAAATATGTATGGATAGGACATTATAATTCCAAGAGCCCAAAATGGCCCAAAACGTTAAAGAATAATATTGCAGCGATGGAAAAAAAAGAATGTATATTAATTCAGTATATACGTTACGGGTAAAGCCCAAAGCCGGGTAAAGGCCGAAAAAAGTCAAAAATAGGTGCGACGACGAGCGAAGCGAGGAGGAGCGTGTTAGGTTGACATGTTAAGGGGCTATGTAAATTTTATTTTTGTCACTCTCGCTCACTCCAAGCGAAAAAACGAGCAGTGTGAGAAGGGCGGATTCAGCGCAAAAGAGAAAAAACTAAGATTTTTAATTTTATAAAAAAAACTACAATACCTAGCAAAATTTCCAAAATCAAATATCTAGACATTGTTAAAACCCATTTCAGTTCTGTACATGATCCCTATCCGTCAAACGAGGAGAAAAAGTGTGTTTGAAGACCTCATTTTTGAAGACCGTGTTTTCCAAAATCCAAACCCTATTTTATATAGTCGAATAGCATATACCAAAAATTCATTACAATTTTCCGTTTACTTCATGAAATACACGGAAACAAAGCATCCGTATATTTTTTACATAGCGCCTTAATCATTGGGCGCCGAGCGAAGCAGAGCAGAGCGAGGCGACCGACCCTCGAAGTTTTGTATAAGATTACTCAAGTAAACCTAGGTTTACCCTGCGAAGCAGAGCAGAGCGAGGCGACCGACCCTCGAAGTTTTGTATAAGATTACTCAAGTAAACCTAGGTTTACCCTATCTTCTAGCATTACCCGTAACATATCTATAAAATTCTAAGAAACATTTCTTAGAGTATATTATAAGCGGATACATATCGATTCTTGATTGCACGCGATCGCGTACGAATAGAAGTATATTTCCATTTCATGGTGATATGTCACAGAATACCAAAAATACAGTCTATCGAAACGCAATAGGGTACATATTTCATTAGTCAATTTGGATCTTGATACAAAATTCATGTTAGGCTTATGGATGATTATCAGATTACTTGAAATTCGATATTAAACGCATGCCAAACTTTACGTTTTGTTTGAATAAATAGTGACAGCATTTATTTTATCTAGCCAATAGACAAAATTCCAAAATAATGCAACGCAACGTTTGTCAGTTACACACAGACTATTTGTTTTTATTAAGTCGGAAATAATCTGCGATCCCAAAAAAATATAAATTAAGCAAAGGATGATTTACAGGTAAAACCAACTACCTATTCGCCCTTACTTTTAGATTGTCATGCACACAAACATTGCCCGAAACTCGATGCCCCTTTGTAATCGCCGATACAAAAACCCAAAAATACCATAGTGATACGTGGTTTTATCTAAATATCGTCGTATCGATTATGTATTATCCAATTTATCACAATGTATAATGGTGCAATAAGCATCCTTATCAGAGAACAGCAATTTTTTACCTTTTGTTTAGTAAATATATTTTACCAAGGCATTGTTATATTCAGGTTACACATGCATTTGATTAATAAAGGATTGCGAAAGTATTTTTAGTGTGTTTCTATTGTTAATCAAATTACAAATTAACCACAAAATTTTACTACGCGGCAATTATAATCACAAAATTATTATATAAAATTTTCTACATATATTAATCTAACTACGTAATAAAAGTAGTTAGTCGAAGTAAAATCTAAAAACATAAATTAGTACAACACAGGACATAACAAAAAGAAATTGAAAAAAAAAACCTGCTTACAGTGATTCAAAAAAGTTCATCTGATCTATGGGGTTGGTACTGGGAAACGGAGAAACAAAAAAAAAACATAATTAGTGCAAGAAAAATAAAGAAAATAACATGTTATTTACTAGGGACATAATCTTAAAAACCCACAACCGGGAAAAATTCGCCGTCCCAAAATAAAAGCGAAAGCGACAAGGGAAATCATAAATCAAATCCAATTAAATTTATCTTTATCTTGAAAATATTGTATTGAATCAAAGAAAAGGGTGCTACATGTATCTATACACACATTTTGCAAGTCTGGTAAACAATCAAAAGAATAGTGAAAGTGGGAGAACGTAAGATTTAAAGAGACGGTCAAGTTAATTCTTTTCTGTTGTTCTCTTTATTTGTATTATTTTGACGAAGTTTTCCGTACTCAGTCTGATAAATAATAATGTAAATGTATTATAACAACATAAGCCTATATGGTAAAATATCAAAACCTGACCGTATCTCCGCACTTTGTGGACAAAATAAGATCTGTTACAATGATATAAGGAAGTGACTGAAATTTCCATTCACCGTCAACTGTGCCGCTCTTACCGTCAAGTGACGTGCACAAATAGTTTTTAGTGGAAAAGTAATAGAAAGTCAAGTTTCAAATTGCACCAAAATTATTTACTCGTATCAAACAAATAATGATTTTTCAAAGTAATTATTTTAATTTTTTCATGTCAAACTTGAACATATAATTGTTTTTCCAGCAAAGTTTTCGTCATGTGACTCGTCACTGATTCATCATAGTGCATCTCGCTCGCTCACTATCATGATGACGCAAAAAGCGGCACAGCAGCCGTCAGACAGCGGTCACCTCACCTGCGCGCAGCCCAGAAGAATCCAGTCGTGTCGACGGGCTCGAGAAGCCGAGGAGTGGAGGAGCCGAATGCGAACGCAGGTCTGGGAGACGAGCGTGATTGCCGGGAACGCTCCAGACGCTCCTCGCGCTCGCGTTCCCGCTGGAGCAGCGCTTCCCGACGGGAGATGGAGGCCTCCCATATCGCTCGCTTGCGTTCTTCCACCTGGAAGACATGTTTACGTAAATATACTGAAGAAAGGACCCTCGGGACCGTTGGGGCCGAAAGGCTTTAGAATGGAGACCACGTACGCAAAGCGTAGCGTAGGCCGACCTCGTGCCTGCTGGACCGACGATCTGAAGGAGGTCACGGGTGGCGGCTGGATGAGAAGGACGTGGGAGCACCAAGAGTAGCGAATTTGGGAAAGGCTTATATCCAGCAGTGGACGAACACGGGCTGATGGATGGATGGACCCTAAATCACCCGGCATAGATATTGTGACTCGATTACTGAATGTGGAACAAGTGAACGTGATTGTAGCTAATGGAGAGTTGTGGTCTTTGCTTAGCCTGAACTAAACTGGCTTCGATCTGTCTGGTAATAAATTCATGAACACTTTAAAAAGGTATCTGGCTAAAATGTGTCCTTATAATTTAAAAGACTTCTATGAGGCTAATAAAAATTATAAAGGATTATCATGATATACAGAATGATAATATAATGTTTATAACTTGAAATTATTAATGCTGAATAAATATCTATAATGTAAAATTAAATTCAATGTGTATATAGATAAATGGATATTTATAAGAATAGGAGTATAATTAATATTAAGAATCTTATGTGCTACACTTATTGGTAGATCATATTGAAACTATTGTGAATATAAAATCATGACATTAATGTACTTACATGTGCTTTACGGCAATAAATAAATTGATTGATAGCCCTGGACAAGGAGCCCGGAGACAAGGCGATTTGAAGTCATCCAGTGAGATCCGGCTCAAAGGACCGAAATTATGGTAGGATAAAATTTAATATGAAGTATACAAATATGTATTCGATTGAAGTTTTTTATAAAGATGCTAGCTTTTGCTTGCGGCTGCCTGGCGCAGTTTATGCAATCTCTGCCCTATTTTTAAGCAGGGTCACTACAATGATAGTAAAAATACGCAATAAAAGACCGCATTCAAATCCGTTGAGTAGTTCTCGAGTTAAAACGGAACATCACACTAATATTATAAATGCGAAAGTTTGTGTGTGTGTATGTTTGTTACTCCTTCACGCTGAAACGGCTGAACGGATTTGGATATAGCTTATAGAAAAAAGCATGCCGTTAAACCGAATAACACGCGGGCGGAGCTGCGGGCAAAAGCTATTACATACATACAGACAGGCAAAAATTCAGAAAAAATATAGTTTAGGCGTCAATACAATACCAATAACCCATGTCATTAAAACTTTCACAGAAATATTAATTGTACAGACAGGACATTTTTACTACTTCATTGAAATTTGGTGGCCGACATTTGAATATGCTAGATTAAAATGATACTGAATCATCTTTGTTTTGAATTCGGTAAATAGAAACAGAAAAGAGATAATTTGAATAGTTTTACAAGTCTGGTCGTGGTCACATAGTATGAGAGCTGGTGACATCAAAATAGAATAACTTTGGGCAAGACCAGCTTTCTGAGTTGTAATTCTTAGTTGTCTGACCAAGGCAACTTAAGACTGGTTGATGAGGAACAAGTCATTTGACTTAAGGGGTCCTAAAGTCACAAAAAAGTTACTTTAGGTAATTTGGAATCTGTATCAGGGGGCCTAGAAGGCGACGCCACGAAATTTTGACGACATGGATCTCCATTTTTCTCAGCAATAAAAAAACATATGTAATTACAAATTTATATACCAGATTAAGCATTTCATTCGCATCATTTTGCCCGAAGATTTATTTCTTTGATTAATTTTCAGAGCAGAGAAAAAAATATTTAGAAAACCTCTTTTAAAACAGAGATTTCTATTTTAGTGACAAACGGAAGCGAATGAAGCCTCTAAGTTTTTTATTTAAATAAGTCTACAAATACACTTCAATATGGCCGATTGGATTTATTAAATTACGTATAGTTGTCATTTTAAATGAAAAATATTGTTTTGCCGCATACGACCTTACGGCATAAGCTAGTTCGTGAGCACATATTTGTATGGAGTAAGTCCCCTCACTCCATTCCCCTAAGGCGCCGATTATTTGAAATTAAAAGTTTATCAATGCCTCGCCTGCTCGATACAAAATATCTATCAACAGAGTGAGAGAGATCATTGTATCACGTGATATCGAGGTCGATATGGTTTGCTATGCAAGATGCAGGTCGCAGTTTTATCATTTTGAACATACAACTGGAAAACTTATCCCGATTGAGTGAGTGATTTAGCTACTAAAATGTCCCGAAGTATATAAGGTGACCAGCGGACCTATTGAGTTTCTTTGAATCGGTTGCCAACTGGTTGCCAACCACCATAAACAAAGATAATAACTGAACTTTCAAAATTGCCCTCAGTGGGTATTGAGCTATTTATGAACATCACTTCAAGTGCGAACGTATCCATAGACAATCCAGTTTGTTGGTGATTGGCAACCAGCGGCAACCGATTCAAAGATACATAATCTCTGAGCGCAGCTCTCATACTAACAGTAAATGCTGCGAGTACTACGATGACACAATACTAAATGTCATTATAATGGAGTGTTGTTGGACATTCAATGCGCTACACGCCGATTACCCACTACGATGTACTGATTTAGATGGTCAAGGCCAAAATTTAATTCAGAGGTGAACAAATAGACTCGCCGATTTACAACTATCAGGTACTCGTTATCAAAAATATAATTAATTGAAAAAGTTGATTGTTGCGATTGTCAGCACCTGGTGGAACTCATTTATCATACATTGTTACAAGGAAAACACTTTTTTTCGTAACAATAATTAAGTGAATTACAGAAATCTACATGACACCACGGAACAAATACAGACCATTCACTATAAAAAGTCCCCTGGCTTAGGAAATGGTAGCACTGCATATAATGTTGCCAATGGATCACGTAGCATTCACCCTACTACACATTCATAATATTTACTTAACTGCGTTTTTTGATATATTAATTAGACTACTCTTTAATTAAAATAAAATGTACATAATGAAAAAATAAAAATTATCAATTATTAATTGATTTGTAGTTTGCAAATAATACGTATGATCTAATGGTATGAATATCTAAACATGTATCTCTGTACTAAAACGGTATTTTTTATTTCTTGTTCTAGCTCGACGACGCGACGTTTGTTCTAAATCGTCGAGCTCCCGTTTTTTACGTTTTTGACGATTTTTTCCAGGCGACTTAATGTGAACGCTTTTTTCCGATATGCCTGCAAAAGTAAGTGAATAGCTAATTATTATTTGCCCATAAAATTGGTTTAAAGCTGGTATCCCTATTTTGCTAACCCGTCATGTCACTGACACGAGATAGAACCAGGTCGAGAGGAATCACGGTGCATTGTTTGCATTTTCTCTTTCACTAAAGGCGTACCTTTAACACAATCACTTTTGCACTATTTTTCAACGGCTTTGGCAATAATAATACATAATTTATCAAATAATTTTGAAAAATCTGACTGACAAACAATATGACAGCAAAAGTTTGACAAGCAGTGATGCCAACATGACTTCAGGGGACAAGTTATGATGAATGGTCTGTAGTAGTGCCACAGTTAAAAATCCAAACAGTAGTCCAACGTAAGAGCTCAGAGAAGCAATAGTGCGGGGTCTGCGGGGCGAGACGCGGGAGGTAAGCCACCGAGCTACATACAATTTTCGAACAAGCAGTTCGGGGTCTCTTCCCGGAAGCCCCGCACAACCGTTCCGTCCGAACGCTTCGTTGGACAGTATGGTATTTAAACTGTAGTAGAACCACAGACATACAGACTAAACCTAAGCATTAAATAGCATTGGCAAGTTTCCATGAAAAAACCAAGCGACATTTAAGCTACATGGTACGAAGAAACGTATAAAAATGGGTTGTTTTGGTTGGCTTATGCTCGAAACATATTTGTTAATACCTAAACTAATCTCTCATAGGTATACATTTTGTTTGGAAACAAGCAATATTTATATCTAAAAGAGCCCGTAAATCCCTGAACTAAAATTGCTTCAAGTCGACTCTATGCGTTTATTATTAATGTTTGGTCTGTATGTCTGTGAGTAGAACTAACCCAAAAGTGAAATTCAAACATTATTTGAATACACCTACTCGTATAACAAGTACACCGGCCAATGCGCAACAGTTTTTTTTTTTCATATGGTCGGCATAGACGTACCTTCCCTTTCATTTCTTATTCGGCGGACCATAGAGTCTGATTTTGAATTAAAACCTTTAAATTTTATCTCTTGAAATTGTCTAAGAACGCCATTGCGTATAGATAATTTATCTCACGAAGGCAGTTTGGCTTGGTAGTAGATGTGTGGACTTTTTAGGGTTCTGTACCCGAAGGATGCCATACGGGAGCCTATTATACTAAGCTTTCGTTGTTTGTCCGTCTGTCACACGGATAACAGCTTCAACCGAAACAGGTGGAAAATTGAAATTTTCACAGAATGGCTTAGCACGGCATATAATAATAATAATTAAAAAAATTAAACCCAAGAAAACTTGTTTGACAGCTTTTACAAAGGTGGCGCTAATAGTAGATCGTCAACCTTTTTGCACCAAGGTTCATTCGTAAATGATTTTTGGGGTTGCGTACCCGTAATGTGTGGCTGTACGGAACCCGACTCGCACTTGGCCAAATTTCTAGTGTACGTAACCTCGGGAGCGCTACAGAACGCTACTACCACCATAGACAAACGGATAGAATATCTGATCGTCTCTATAAACAACAATAACGATGACATAGATGACAATCAAGAGCACCTTCCGGATTCCCGCACTGACGCACTTTCGCTTCCCCGGGGCGGTAACTCTTTGTTTACCTAAACGAGTTGTGCGGATTTCAAGGTGATCTAAATATACGAGGGGCAATGTCAAAAGTGGGTAAAGCGTAGATATTTCTGCACGTTTCGTAACCTGGTTGTAGGCGAATATATGTCAATGTCGGGTTGGGTTTCAGTTATAGTTATTTGCAATTTTGCCATACTATGGAAGAATAGAATAAAAAAATTAAGGCTCCGGTAGTTTGGGCATATAGATAGAGAGGATGCATGAAAGTTGATTGACAAAAGAAATTTATGCTGCACAAATGGAAGGTAAAGCTCGACAGGGCGCCCGCCCTAGAAGGACGTATACCGATCAAATAGGAGACATACTGAAGAAGGGTAAAGTAAAAAGTACCCGTAATAGAAGAGCTTGTACGACTATATTGATGGATGTAGAAGCATGAGGTGTGTCAGGATCGTAGCCGATGGAAATCTGTTGTCTATGCCTCTCTGAGAGACAGGCGTGAGTGCAAAATTCCTCACGTTTCCACGGAAGTGGGCAAAAAGCAATTTTTTGACCTATAATAACATTGACCTCTCATAGACAACTAGACTTACAGTCTTGCTCAAAAAACGTCCGCGATGCATCGGCGCGGCGTGACAAGATCGAATGACGATTGCGTACAACTGGCATTGCATCTTGTTTATACGATTTAATATGAGAGGGTATGCTTTTAAAAACAAAACAACCTGAAAAACGAGGGACACCCTGTCGAGATAACCACACATGTCGAATCGATAGACGTAAGTAATTTCAGGACAAACAAAACATAAAACGTCACGATAAAAACCTCGAGGGGGTGTCAGAGGTGTTTCCGAGTGAGCCCTGTGATTGTGCAAGTGTGAAAAAGGGGGTCTCGAGGATTAACGTCGTGATGATATTTTATCGGACGGAATCGTACGACCTGTTCTTGACGAGACTACAAGTTTTTTAAAGTCTCCGAGGCCAGTGACTGAGTGGTTATGTCTGGATTAGGAAAGCTGGAGATCTGGTACGGTAATGGATAGAATCTAATAGTCATATTTAACGGTAGAGAATACACGTAAGACCCGGTGAAGTTAAGGTGCACCTCAATTCCCCTCGAAGGCAGGAGAAGCCTCACCAGGTTGCAGGTGCACACTCGTTTTGAATTAATCAGAAGTGAACTCTATTACGTTTTCTTGTAGTTTAAAATAGCGCACTCTAAGCCATGGCTGTTACGATAACCGAGAAACCAGCGATTATGAAAAACTGAGTTTTTATTCAATAACTTTTGTATAGTTATGTTTACAAAATAGCTACTTGGGGCTATTGTTTCTATGATATTGGTGTCGATTAGGCGTAACACGACTTAACTTATTTGACAGAACTAAACTTAATTTAAGCATTCTGTCTTTTTCTTTCTGTATCGACAAGACAAGGACAGGACGCTTAAAATAAGGTTAGTCCTGTCAAATAAGTTAAGTCGTGTTGCACCGAATCGACACCATTATGTAACTAGATTTTTGACTTAGTCCTTTGCACTTTACACAGAACAAAAAATATAAATTCGTCTAATTTAGAGGCAACTTGTTGATTTTGACGGTTTATTGTCCGTCTGTCTGTCTGTCTGTCAAGACCCCTTATCTCGGGAACACGTGAAGACATCGAGTTGAAATTAAAACCATATACTCAAGTTTACAGTCCCTTGAAGCGGTACAAAAATCAAACTTCTAAGTTAACGTAAAAAAATAATACGGCCGTTTATGCCGCAAAAAACGTGTATTTCGACATTCTCAAGGGAATCAAAATTTATAGGGTACTTCCCGTTGACCTAAAACTATCAAATTTGGCAAGCTCTTATACTAGAAGTATAGGTAAAAATCTGTTAACTATATATTTGTAATCAAAACATTTAAAAAATAATTAATTAAATTTCATAAAATATTTCTAATATGTACCTACAAATTTGTACGGAACCCTCGGTGGGCGAGTCCGACTCGCACTTGTCCGGATTTTCTATCGAAGCAATTTTATTCTTTTACGTTTTGGACCATATTGAGCACTTGGAATTATAATGTCCAATACATGAATATATTTTTTTAAAATTTGTACTTAATTTAAGTAGTGGTCTGAAATGGAAATGTACAACTGTAATTTTTCTTTATTTCATTTCATAAGGCACAATCACGCTCCGTATTTATTATTCTTGAATTTTTACCCTAAATTGATAGTTGAACAAGCTGAAAAGTAAAATGACGTCTTCAACAAACTTTTGTCAAATGATAGACAAGTTAGACTCCTCCAAGCAATATTAAATAAGTCTTATACAAAATATTTACCCTGTTGTTGGCACCCATTTCTCCAGCATTATCTAGTGCAAGCACCGTATCAGTATGAACACGACTTTAACCGTTTAAGTCCACTAAAAACCCCATTCACCATCACCGGTTGTCACACATGGCGCCACAATTAAAAGCCACTTATAACAAAAGTCTTCACGTCATATTAACTGAAGCATGGCCCCCTAAACCACAACATCCTTAAAGACAGTAACGCACTATAATGGTCCGAGAGTACACCCCTGCGGGATCCCAAAATAATACAAGACGCGAGGGGCAGGGGAGATATTAAAAATGGTTACTATACACTTTTAGATTATGAGGTGGTAAAGTTTTCATGCTAGACAACGATACTGGATCGCATATGGATGAGATCTGTGCTGTCGGAAAGCATGCAAATGGGTTCGACATGGCGGAGCAAATCTTGCGTCCGTCATGGTCTATGGATAAACAGAGATAGAAGAGGCTATATACCATTCTTTTATCTTAGATAGTTTCATAACTGTCTTGATTTACTGCATTTACTTGATTTCAGCTATTATTTTAGTTTGATCGTCTGGTCAGTAAAATGTGTACAAATATGACATAAACGAATCTAAGGGAGTTCCTTTACAGTCCTAAGAAAAGAATTAACAAAATCTGTTAACGTAATCGGCATAATAATATACACACAATACGAATTCGGTAATTTCATCTTCAATTTCATACCTTTTCCAAAGTTATTTTCTAAGATTATTTGACAGGACTTGCCTTACTGTCCTTGTCTTTTCAATACAGAAAGAAAAAGAAAGAATGCTTAAATTTAGTCCTGTCATATAAGCTGAGTCGTATTACACCAAATCGACTCTGGGAGACAAGCACAAGAATCAGTATGTGTGAAAAATACACCGATTGGAATACAATTCTAAGAAACACAACGTAATTTTTGTAAAAATCAATCGAAGTTGTGTAGAAAAGCTATCCCTTTTACGGCAGTCCTATTTAAAACATTTCTAACTCCTAGTTCAGAATGTCGTTAAAGGAAGTCGCCGCAGTTATTTTTGTCATCTTTCCTCGTCGTGGCATCCGAGTTATATTTAAATAGTATTTGATGCACTACACTCTGAATATTTCTGTTCTCCTCAAGTGTGATCGGAATGTCTGGCTTCGAGCGCGAGCTTTGTTATTATTAATTAATTGGTTGCTGTACTGAGGTTACTGCGAGACTTGGATAATGTTTTTTTTCATTCTCTAGATTTTCGTTTTTACTATGATGTTTAAATGGGAGAAAACTATCCGATTTGGGAATGACTGTTTCAATAATCTTTTTAATGTGAACTAATGTCTCAAAAAAGAGAACATACGGTTAAAAAAATCAGCTGTCCTTAGGCAGAAGTTAATTTATTTAGAATGTATGTGTGTGTGCCTTCGCCTTGACTCTCACGACATAATGTTTATATACATACTTTGTAACCATATTACTTTATATGGTAAGAAAACAGTCCTTTTATGATTAATCTAAGATTCAAAGTGACTATATGACTTTCGGTTATATAGCTAAATTGATACAGGAGACTCGGTAAGTGAACAGGATCAAAGTTCAATGAACCTGTTTGCAAAAAACGAAAAAAAAATTTATGCCTTCAACTAGTACATAGGAAATTAACAGTTTATTTTGCGTATTTCCCAAGAAGGGTCATTTAACATTGATCCTTCCCATTTACCGAGTCTCCAGTATGAAATTGGCTGTATAAACGAAAGTCAACTAACATTCAAACACAAAAATGTTCTTGCACATGTATTCAGTTTTTTATTTTTTCACGTGAATTCCTATTTGTTCTTTTTAACAAAGATAAATTAATGAAGTTGTGAAGTCTCGTCTTGTGTTGAAAGAACAGCATATTGGCAATACGTATGTTTGTTTCAATAAAAAGATTGCAGCAACGAATGTTATGTTTTTTTTATGAAACTGCACTCAGATTTATAAAGCAATTAACTGTTTTGTAAAGTGTAGAGAAATTGCCATCTCTAGTGTGGCAAAAGTAATATCATAAATAGCAACTCCTTTTGTTTTAGCGTTCCATTCATCTTGGTTCTAGTGTGCTCTTTTTTTTTGCAACAATTGTTCTTTTAATACTCTACCTACATAATTATTTACTACCTACTGATTTCTTATGTTTTAGGGTTGAAGAAACGGTATCATTTTAATTTGTCTGTCCATCTAGTCAAGACCCTCTTTCTCTATAACTTTAGACTTAGGTATAACTTTTGACACAAACATGTATCGCTTTTTCCGGCATGCACACCTTCACAGTATTTTCCTTCAGCAAATTAGATTTTTATATATCCATTCCCTATTGCCGGGCCTTATATAAAACATACTGGTGACGGGCAGCGGCGTCCTGGTGGGAGGGTTTCGGCACCGCGCTCACCGACCCGCCTGCGCAGAGTGAGTATGGTCAGGGGCGTGTTGCAAAATCTTGGAAAGACCTTTGGACGAACCAGGCTGTTGGACATATAGATGAAATGAAGCTTCGGAAAACTCATTGGTACATGCTCGTCCGGCAGATTTGAATTTCTAATGTAGCTTCAAACTAAGAAACCTACCACGACATGCCTGTCTACTCTACTGTCTGGGAATCACGTACCTAACTCACAGACATTTCCTGCTTACGCACTTGCCGGCGCAAGCGACGCATATAGTCGCAAAAACAATCAAACCCACTAGGACCTTATTACCGAGGATTAGAGTGCAAAAATGTACAGCACAGGTGGTATCTTGTAAACGCACACGTTCCGAGTGACCTCATAATCGACAATAGGAGCGACTGCTGAAAGTGAGGTACAGTAGTCTCCTCGCATAGAAAAGAAGCAAGACGGTCTGGTTCACAATCGCACAAAAAGAAGATATCTTTTATTCACTGAACTGTAACTCCAATCGTGAAACGGAATGCAGGCGGACAATAAAAAAAATGATTTTGTTGAAAATTTGAAATATTTAAATAACGATAGCTATTAAGATTATAGCTTACATCTGATGGATATATATTTTTGGAAACCAGAAATAAAGATAATTAAATTATAAAAAATATAATTCATATCTTTCTTACACGTTGAGTGGAGATATAATCTATGTGTTTAGCCTAACCTAAGAAGCACTATAAAATTAATGCATAAATTGCAATATCAAATCTGTCTTTCAACGCATACTCTTCTTCAACGGGTGGTCCAAATTCTTATAAAAATACCTCATCGGCATAACATATTTAAAAATAAATTCCATGGTAATTTTTTTCCGATTTTAATTATTCTTTCACCATAATAAAGATAATAATTGTGGGGTATATATAAATATGGCTAGGCTTAGAAGTCCGTCCTGTCCAAGTGGCACATTTACTTTTATACCCCACAATTCAGACCTATAAAATTATTGTTCAACATTTTTTTCTGTTCATCGCGTTCCTATGGAAAGTATAATTTTCTCCTATTTTGCGCTATCCGGAGACGCAGAGATCGTCGTAACGGCCACTTTGCAACACACGCTGATATGAACGTTATTTCAATGTCGTTCCGTCGATATTTGTACGGACACACATCGAGTTGCTAATTTAGGGTACGCATGCACCTTGAGGCGAGGAATTAGTAAACTTTTAATTTCAAATCGGCGCCTTAGGTGAGTGGAGTATGGGAGCCTTACTCCATACAAATATGCGCTCACGAACTGCTTATGCCGTAAGGTCGTATGCGGCAAAACAGTATTTTTCATTTGAAATGACAACTATAAGTAATTTAATAAATCTAATCGGCCATATTGAAGTGTATTTGTAGACTAATTTAAATAAAAAACTTAGAGGCTTCATTCGCTCCTGTTTGTCAGTAAAACAGAGATTTCTTGTTTTAAAAGAGGTTTTCTAAATATTTTTTTCTCTGCTATGAAAATTAATCAATCAACTAAATCTTCGGGCAAAATGAAGTCAATGAAATGTTTAACCTAGTATACAAATTGGTAATTACATATGCTTTTTTATTGCTGAGAAAAATGGAGATCCATGTCGCCAAAATTTCCAATGCGTCGCCTTAACAGGTACACGGGCTTGTATGTTGTCGTAAATGTAAATGGCAATGTGTGAGTGAGTACGTAGTTCACAGATACAGTGACATTACTGTACCATAATGACGTTATGCAAGGTATGACCCGGTCACCCACGCTCAATGAAGCACAGCTCTACTTGCGAAGGTAGATAAACAGTATCAGACGGAAATGTACCGTCTTATCATGTCTTAATGAGGTGATGACTAATTAAACTAAATATGCGTATTCTGACTGTCTAGATGTAAAGTCGTCTGCTGTTTAAACTACCGTTTTATGCAATTTTGGTCTTTATTAAACCGCAATAAGAACTGACATTGTATAGTTAAACGAGCGGCTCACCTTTACACTTGAACTACACTCAGAAAACGGACGGGTAAAGAAAAGATGACGCAAATACAAATAAAAGACAGACTTTGGATATTTTGTTGCAAAAATAAGTTTTCAAAAAATACCGGCCAAGTGCGAGTCGGACTCGCGCACGAAGGGTTCCGTACCATTATCTATAAAAACTGCATAAAAATCAAGTCGGTTGTATGTAGTGCGCGGGTCCGACTCGCACTTGGCCGGTTTTAGTATTTGTTTTTATAGCGGCAACAGAAATAAATCATCTGTGAAAATTTCAACTGTTGGTGACAGACGGACGGACAGCGGAGTCTTAGTAATGGAGTCCCGTTGGTAACCCTTTGGGTACGGAAATCTAAAAAATGTACCCATCTTTTTCTAATGTAGTAATGAAGTCAGTTTGAACCAGTATTCATTTACTGCTAGAAAAAACCGTTAACTTTAATATTTTTACTTTGATAATTTTATTTTTATTTGTTAATTAGCTTATAGCCAGAGATTATGCAATGGCCCATGTAACCACGAGAAATGAAATTGTACGTAAATGGATCTTTTACCTAGGCGATAGCAGATAAAACACTATAATGCAAATAAAATGCATCGAACAATGTAATCTTATCGTTCATGAAAATAAACATCTACATCATATTTTAAAATAATTTTCCGTTTAAATACACGTAAGCAAGTACCATGGAAATATTATTCAGAATTTCATGCATATATTTGTATCTGAAAGTTGCTAATTACAAATGTAATACCTCACATTGCTTTGCATGATCCTATTTTACATCAACAATACTGCCACAATCACTCTGAAATAAAATATATGGTAAAGTTGAGAAGTTGTTTAATGCTTTGCCGTGAATGTGGCTAAAACTTAATTTCATAAAATTTTCTTGCAAAAGTTACCTCCAAACCGTACAATAAAGCGATAGTATTTAATAAATACTTTAAATTAGATCATGGAACTTTGTATAATAAATAACTAATCCCAAATTAAGCATGCACTAAATGTCTAACATTTTTAAAATACCCATTAATTTCACCGAAATAAACTTTTTTTGGTGAAACTCGCGGTCTTTGAGATTGCGCTTTGTATCGGTTGTCGTAACAGACACAGCTCAGAGTGTGCTATTTTCAACAATAATGAAATGCCATAGAGTTCAGTTCAACTTGATGCAAAATGAGGTGCTCAATATCAGGTGTTATAGATTCTTAAATAATAGCGACAAAAAACTGAAGATAACTGTACTGTACAAAAAGACAGACTAATCAGCGTACCAAAGAACACCTTAACTTAAATAAAACTTTCGTAAATTTTTAAACACCCTTCGCAGTTCGCACTTGCTCAAGAAATCTTGATAAAAAAACACAAATTTCTCTACCAGCGCATATCACATGTAAACACTGGCACAGAGTAAACAAAAACATAGATAGTTACCGCACGACGACACTGCGAGGAAGTGGAAACGACCTTTCCCAAGTTTCGTCACGTCAGTGGACGCGCGGCTGGGATTCCGTGCCAATAAATTTACTCAGGGTGACAATACAAACTTCTGCACATGTGTTGCCTATTTGCATTGTATAATTAGTATTTCAAGTTACTTTGTGTGTTATTTACTACGTATTTCCTACATAGCGATATCTGAGAACAAAACTGGGTATTTTTAATATATTAAATTGTGTTTGGTTCCATTCTCGGAAGAAAATTGACGTTGAGAAACATGCCTGACCCTATTTCTATAGGCATATATCCATTTTCCGACAAAAAACAGTAAAGTCTGTATATCTCTCGGTACGCAGTCAACACTTAGCAAAGTGTACTGTGAATTTCGGACTATTTACTATTTTTATTTGCTTATTTGTCATTAGTTAGTTACATTTTATTTTATTCCATCGATGACGGCCCTGTACCGACAATTAATGTTTTATTGTTTTTGTAAATAAATTATAATTTTTAATTTTTATTTTTAATTTTTAATTTTTATTTTTGGTATTTAATATATATATATTTTTCATTTTTTTTTCCATAATTAATGTTAAAAGTAGGTTAGTAGATTCGTAGGTTAATTAGTCCTAAGGTTGTTTATATCATCATGTCATTTTTACATTATGTCTTTTAAGTATTCGACTGATGCCGGCCCCATAGTGGGCCGAAATATATTTCGAAAATTAATATTTTTTTATTATTAATACAAGTTAAAAGAAACTAAAGGCTTTATATAGCTAAATTATATATATTTATTTCAAATTTTTTGTAAATAATAATTATTAATAATATTACCCTACAAAAATAAACAAAGCTTAACAAAGGCAAAATATATATTCGTATTTAGCACACTTGCAAATACACTTGATTTAGTCCTTAATTGAAGGGGGAACGTTTCGAGCTGGCACTGGCAAAATGCATAACTTATGATTGTTTATCTTATTTTTAAATAAAATGTATGATATAAAATAGTTTTTAGCAGAATTGCGTCATTTTATGGATTATCCATACCAACTTTAAGGCATAAGAATACAAAATGTCGGTAGAAAAGCCTAATTGACATTAAACTATGGGTCGCGAAAATTTATTTAGTACTTTTAATTAAATAATAAGAAAAACAAACATAACTTGTACATGTTGCGCCGAGCTCGAAACGTTCCGCCTTAAGAAGATAAGAGGTAAGATAAGGGTAAGATTTAGTCATTTTATTTCTACTACTCTATGATCCAGCCATGCAGAAATGACCTCATCTGAGCAAGGACGCACGAAGTTATGCAAGAAAATGATTGTGAGGGGATAGGTTAATTATGGACTCTAACTTCACAGTATAAGAGCTAAAATCACATTTAAAACTTGATGCCCACAGTAACTTGTATACTAAAGTGCTAATGACTGAACTTTACAATTGCATGTCTTATGAAATGTATTGGAAGAACACATGATGGGCGAAAAAGGAAAATTTTCTCGATTAGTAGGGTTTGTTATGCAGATTTTGTTTGTTTGGAATTCTTAGTTGTTGCTATAGAAACATCGTTGTCGTTAAGTACTATAGTAATAAGTGAAAATAATTCTTGGGTAGATCGATTCATCACAAACAAGAAAAAAAAATAAGACGATAATAATACATACAAGTTTTAAATTTAGTCAGATCAGATTGTAGGACATACTTAAAAGTAAAACAAAAAATAATAAAAAGTAGGGTTCCGTATGAAGACTGTGCCAAAAGGGCTATTATTAAGGCTCCGCTGTCCGTCTGTCTGTCTGTCCGTCTGTCACCAGGCTGTATCTCATGAACCGTGATAGCTAGACAGTTGAAATTTTCACAGATGATGTATTTATGTTGCCGCTATAACAACAAATACTAAAACCGGCCAAGTGCGAGGCAGACTCCCAACAGCAGACATGATTTTTTTGCCGTTTTTATAGATAAGAAATACATAGTTTATTTTGTAAAATATATACATAAAGTATACGTTTTACAGCTCAAAGTATGGAGTTCCATTAAAAGATACCTATCCATAGACCCAGTATTTACGAAAGTAACAATAGTAGGTACTTTAATGCATATCAGACGAGATATTTTACAAATTCAATTAATCAAGAAAAATCCCTGGATAGAACTGATACTTCCATCTACAAATAATAAAGTAGTAAAAAGGTCGTGTCTCTGCACATTAAATATTTATGCGAAATTCTTAAATGAAATGGGTTATCAACCTAGCAGGCTATATTGACACCTATTCTCGTGTAGCAAATATTAGATTTAGAGCTGCCATAACGTATCACTTTTCATTGCAAAATAGGCCTTTACACAGATGGATAAAAGTTAAATGAGCTTGTACTATTTTAGGTTTTTCAACTCTAAATTTAAGGTTTGCTGCACGAGAATAGGTCACAGTTTTAGGTTATGGCAGCTCTAAATCTAATATTTGCTACACGAGAATAGGTGTCATTATAACCACAATTTTAAGAATTTCTGTCTCCCGTATATAAATAAGGTGACTTTAATTTATGCAGCCAAATTCTTACTGAAGAATATACGGTAAGTGCTCAGTAACAAGGTTCGATGACCCTTTATGTGAAATTCGTAAATTATTCTTTTCGTGTTCCTTACTAACGCAAACCCAGTTCCGACTCAATTACTATGGGACGTCAAGATTTTATTTTGCGAAATTAGCAAAAAGTGTTATCGATCCGTGTTACTGATCACTTACCAAGCCTCCAGTATGAGTTTGGCTGCATAAATAAAAGTCACATTATATATTATTATGTTCCTTTTTAATTCGAAAACTACTCAACGGATTCGGATGCGGTTTTCTTTATTATCTTCGTAGTGTTTCTGGTCAACATATAGGCTATAAGGGGGCGTTGATTAAATAACGTCCAAGCCGAAAACGGGGCGAGATTAAATAAACGCGGGCAGAGCTGCAAAGTCTAGTAGGCTATAGTTTGTTCCCTAAGGACGGGCAGTTCGCTAGGGACATAGCCATTAAGGCCTTACCCTTGGTGCACAATAATCTTACCGAGTGATTTTGAACTTCAGTCTGTTGTCAGAAAGTCTACATTAGAACGCTCGCTTCGCGTGCTGCCGGCAAGCAAAATCAGTGAATTTTCGAGTTTTTTTTTTTGATTTTACGAAAAATTATTAAATTTGATGTAGTAGGAGTTTTTTCACCTGACATCGGAAAATAAACCAAGTTTTCTTATTATAGCAGTAATTTCAAATATAAAACTCAAGCCGTTTAGGACATAAAACGAATTAATTACTTAAAAAGGCATAATTTTCACAAATAAAATCTATCGAGTTGATGCTCGTGATTGTTGGCATTTAGTGGAACTTTTGATACATTTTTGATTGAAAAACACTTGTACTTGTCCACTTATTTATATTATTTCCCTTACCGGTTTCGATGTTTCGATATTATAGCATTATAACATCGAAACCGGTAAGGGAAATAATATAAATAAGTGGACAAGTACAAGTGTTATTCAATCAAAAATCTATCGAGTGAAATGTGTTCAATTAGGTAACCGACCTGACAACGGAAAGACAAAGGTCTGAAAATATATGTGTCCAAGTTTTTGACTCAGCATATTAACAAAAATCGTTAAAAGACTAAAGGCAAGCCCTTAATTACATTGGCACTAATGAAACCGCGGATAAAACACAAATTCAAGGTCAGTCAGACATAGAGGATTCCGCTTTCTGAGATTAAACCAACGTGAATGTGTGTATTCCTGAGATCACCTTCTGACACATCGTGATGATATCAGCCGACGTTCTTACTAGATTCCATGGATTCCATACTGACACATAGAAAATTCATCGAATAGATTCATGAATGCATTACTCTGATAAGAATTGATGGTTAGAAATCATAAAAGGAAGTTTACCTTATTTATTATGTACTAAGTCAACATTTGTGCAAAATTATGTATTCGAAACCCTGTTTTACGATATTTATTTACTCTATGACCTCTATATTACTCTATGTAGGGTCCTAAAATTTCAAGTGAAAAAACATTAAGGCATTATTGAGTATCACTAATAGACTATTTTCCGGTAAAAATATTATTTTTTTGCGCCAACCTTTTTTCTCTTTTTCATGAAAATTTGGTCTGCCGATAAAGCCACATTGTACCGGAAAGTAAAAATATCATTCGACCAAAAACATTTTTTCTTATTTGTGATCAGCATAGCTAACATGGACGACAATAATAGAGACGTTTTATCTCTCGAAGAAACGTTTGACCAATGGAAACGTAGGTAAGATTTATCACTGATCATCGCCTCGACAAAACTTGGTCAAACTTGGTTAGAGAGACAAAATTTATCTATTCGTGTCATCTATGCTAGCTATACAGATCAGTTAACGATATACAATCTACCTTAGAATTATTTTCACTTATTATTGTAAGACCTCATACATTAATATAATAATAAAGATTTTTTATTAGCAATAACAAACTACGGTATAAAATGACAAAATAAATAATGTACTTTATGAACTTACATGCAAACTCTGCATGCGTTTCTAACGAAATCATTTATACCTGAAACTAAAGAGAAATATTCGAGACTAGGATTTGCAAAAAGGCTCGTTTTTCCTTGGGAGGCAATAAACTTTTATCAGTCTTATGTCTTATGTGCCATGCAACTCCAGACTTGAAACTTAAACTAAATTCATGCAATACCCCATTACAAAAAACTGACTTATTATAGCTAGTATTATGGTAAAAATTAATTGCTAACATAGAGTTAAAAAGGCCCTTTAGACGATGATTAATACCGAACACCGAATCAATCACAGAAATGACGCTAATTAGGGTGATTGCGAGTCTGAAAGCTTAGACTATACTGATTTACTCATTGCTACACACAATTCATCATCATCTAAAGCGGGCTAAAGTTCTCAATAAGAAATCACTCCCATGGCTAGCGCGGGGAGCGGGGGCTGTCGACGAATATACGACCTTCTGCACCGGTCAATCTCTCGTCTGGCGTGAATGCAAGTCATAAACGTTTACCCTCCCCGCACCACACCGCTATCGAGGGTCAGATGAGTTCAACGGTAAAAGACTGCGCATCCCGCCCCGCTATCTACGGGGCACAGTTGCGAGTGGCATCTTACATAAAATATAACTTAGAGATGACTAGTTTCCTCACCTGATGCCGCCTATCATCGTCCCGCGCCCTCGCCTCCTGCTGCCGGCGTCTTCTCTCCTCATCTCTCTTCTCTCTCTGCGCTTGTGCTGCCGCTGCGTGCGCGCGCAACTCTTCCAGTCTCTTTCTCTGTTCGGCTTCCCTTCGTTCTCTTGCTAGGCGCGCACGGTCTAGTGCTTCCGACGACACTGTGGGTTACAGAATTACATGTTAATTTTATTTGAACTCACTACTATTAGCTGTAATCATTTTAAAGAAATTTTTCGAAGATTTAGGCAGTCACCAGTCACCATTTTGTTCCTTTATGTCAACTGAGCTGTCTAACAAAACTGATAGATATCGATAATATAAGATACATTAACAAAACACGTCATATAATACACGTGTATTAACAAAACACGTCATATGGTATGACACAATGTCCTTAAGTGCCATGGTACCAAGATATTTGAAGACAAAGCGACCATCGACCTGTAGGTATTAATGGTTTGGTAGCTGAAGAAGGAAACCGAAGCAAAATGGGTAAACCCGAATGTACAGCTTCTATTTTCAAACCCCTTTGTGCAGAACTCAGCTGAATAAAATATGACCTAAGCCACAGACTGAAAACAGTTACAATAACAGATAAACCCGCAGACTTTGCTAGAGTCGATATTCACGGAACAGTTAGATAAGAATAGGTATATCCAGAATTATGGTTTTTAACAACAATCGACCCAAAACATTACCACCTAAAATTGAGATTTGCGTGCACGTATTCAAATCTTCGAAGCAAGTGCATGAAGAATTATAGAACTAATATTTCTGATATCACCTTTCGCCAGACCAAATCCCCAAAATGCTCAGGGAAGAGAGCCAGATTTTGATGCCATACAAAAAGATTTGTTATGTCATTTGTGCGCTAATAAAATCTTTAAAAAATAAAATAACTGTATCTATCGCCGATTCTATAATTCTTATCCGTCTTTAAGTTTCGAGTAATCAACACGTTTAAAAATACAACTGCTCAGAAATGTTGTGTTTTAACGTCCCGTTTTCACATAGACTTTTCTTAAATTCCAACAATTTTTCCTGGATTCAAAAATGTTAACCTCGTGGTAGTTCATAAATATTTGAAAACTGCAATCGTTTGGTGTGTAGGGTATTTAATACAACATAGGATTCTTAATCGTGGTAAAAGTTACAATCTAGCCTTAAGTACAATAGCTAAAAACCGGTACACTATTAGCCTAACGATATAATTTGAGAGGGGCCACTAGTTTCTGACCTACGCACTATGAATGATTCATGAATAAATAATAAACCCGAATTAGTATGTCAATAACTTGCCGTGCAACATTTCGGAGATGTTATAATATAAGGAGCTAGTTTTTGCCGACAGCTCCCCTTGCGTAGAAATGTTTTTCAATCAATGTATTATTTGCGCGTAAGATAATAGTACATAATGATACAAGTGAGCTGCGTTGGACATTACAGTCGAGGCAGGATGCCAAATGGAGCCGAGATTGTAATGTCTAATGCTCACGCGTTTCATACGTTTTTCATCACACTTACGAGGAAAAATAATAAAATTTCACTGCCTTTTTTTCCACATAATCGAAACCACAGCTATGAACTGACAATTTTCTTTGAAAAATGGCGGGGAGATTTAGTTTTTTCCGCAGATGGAAATAGAGGCACTGACGCATCTGCCAAACAGCCAAATATTAAATATTAACAAACTGAATATTTTTGTTTTGACAACAAAAAATTTAGTTAATTTGTTGATAAAAATAAATAATTTGATAAACTTAAATGTTTATTATTATATTTTAATTGAGATAGTTTATTTATTCGCAAAAACTTTACTATTTCTTAAGACATCAAAACTCTTTGCTAAGATTTAAAAAGAAAACCGTAATGTAAAAATCACTAGTGCGATAATGTAAAGTAAAAAGCACGCGTGTTTAATATGCTGCATTATGACCCTAATAACGCTGCAATAAGGGCCACTTTATAAGCAAGTGTGTTGAAAAAACTATTATCGTACATTTTTAGTTTGGCAATTACTTTATCAACACCCCTTATAGCCTAAATGAAAACCGCATTCAAATCTGTTGAGTGGTTCTTGAGTTAAAACGAAACATACAGACAGACAAAAATTCTAAAAGTTGCAAGCTAATAATCCATTTCATGTAAAATTTCGCAAAAACATTCAATGCACAGACACTACTTTTTTACTACTTTATTATCAGTATAGACAAACCCGAATTAGTATGTCAATAAGTTGCCGTGCAACATTTCGGAGATGTTATAATGAAAGGAATTGTGGATATCTTGAAACATTGAATACATATTTATGAAGATGACTCACTTGACGCTTGAATTGTGGAGGTGGATTGACTACATCATGTGAGGTGCGAAGACAATTTCATTGTTCGTAAATCTGATGATTTCTCTGACATCTCTAAATGCGCAATTTTCCTTATTGGCCATCGCATCAAGAATCTTCAAACAGCAAGATAAATAATGTGAGGACATTGAGGACATAAAAACATTGTTGAATTTTTTATCTTATTGTGAAATCGAAGTAAAAACTAGTCCAAATAGTCTACTAGATAAAGCAAAACACTTTCAGGAACAAACAAACGATATCAATAAGCAGAAAATCCTCTCATTTCTAACTAAAATCCCAGCACTCCATAACAACAAGCCCCAAGGTCGGGAAATCCGGGATAATCCTAACAGATGTGCCGCTATTTTCATTTAGATTCTGTTTCATTTCACACACAGCCATCTCAATCTCAATAGCAATGATGCAAAATCTAAAAGAATTGACAATATAATATTCAAGGTCACCATAAAACTGAAAAAGCATTTTTTTGCCAAAACACGCCTTTTTATTTGAAATATGTATCTGAGACATGTACCAAACCCAAGCTGCTTGTTATGCTGACTAAAAAGACTGAAAAGTACGTTACAATATCTCTTCCTCATAGATAGTTTGGTTTGAAAGACAACATACAAGGTGAAATTAAATTAGCCGACCAAATTCATACTGGAGACTCGGTTAGTGATCAGAAACAAGCTTCAATTACACTTATGGTAAAAGAAAAAACATTTTTTTTTTGTTTTTTGCTGGCAAGTCAAGGAATTGTACTTAAACTAGTCCAACCAGTAAGGGAGCAAAAAAATATATTTTTCGAATTTGGCCATAAGGATTACTGAACCTAGTTCCTGATCACTAAACGAGTCTCCAGTATGAATTTGGTCGGTTGATTTAATATCACCTTATATTTCTATTGTTTCGAGTAATTTTAAGTAATAAGACAAAAGCATTCAGTTCAGTATAATCACTACAACATGTGGTTCAAGTTTTCTGGTAAACGAATTTTTATAATGAGTTCTTCCGATTTTTTCCAACTTTGCCAGCAGAATCAGTTCCAAGATGCTGCAAAGTAACGACCCTTTCACTTTCACAGCTCGTAAACTATTTACCACGACTATACAAGAAGCCATTCGGTTTGACACGGGCCATTTTAAAGCATTTGGAGCTATTCTCTTTATAGGCGATAACTTGCAGGCCGTAGAATGTTTTATAGTCACTACACATGAGAGCGGTGAAAGTGGTCTGAAATGAATTGTTGCGTTGCATTTCGGCTATCTTGAAATTATCTTGTGATCCTGAAATGGTATGAATGTTGGAATAATTGAGAATGAAGTAATATTGTCCGCGTGTGCAGCTGTTATGAAACAAATTGTAAAAGAGGAACATAAGATAAAAGAATAGATGACTAACAAAGTTATACTGAATATATATCGAAAGAAGTCTATAGAAAACCGATGGTAAAACAATATAATTTATGAGAATATTGATACGCTTTAAAAACTAAATTATAATTACGGTAATACCTAATATTAGTATAATAGGTGAACTAATGACAGGCATACGTAAGTAAGATGAATCAATGACATTTCCTTTTATGTGCTGGAAAATTAAAGAAAAAATACCAATACTACTCGTAGATCTAAAAATTCCTCAATATTCACAGGAATTTTCTTCCCCGTATCCACAGCACATTAAAACTTCAGTCGATATTTCCAGCTATATGACAAGCCACCAGAAACATTACTTCAAAACTCTGTCGAGGCGAATTGACCCAATTATTAGAGCAGCACGACAAACTCCAACTTACAACTGCAGTCATTTCGCTAACGAAACATTTAGTACCTACCTATCCAGTGTCAACGATTGATCGACCCAATTTATTTGAGCAGCACACGACGAATTCCTTACGTTGGCATACAAGGAAATAGGGCCTTTAGTTGAACCAATCAATAATGAATGAGGAATGTTCCGCGCAGCAGAAAGTAAAGGCATCAATAAAGACAGCACTTAAACAGCAAAAGAGTTTCTTAGGGTAAATGGAAAATTACGGAATACGTATATAGGAAAATTGCGGACTCAAAATAAGATGTAATATAGATATAACTTTAAACATACACAAATGGAAGAATATTGAGAACTTGAACCCTCAAAACTGAAAAAAAGTCTCACTAGTTCAACAGTTGAAATAATAAATTTACCTAGTGGGAATGACCCTATATATTTCGGCATTTAAGGCAGCCATTACATTAGTCAAGGCCCGGAATATATTTTGCGTCCTCAATTTTTTTTTCATGTATTAATTTATTAAACCCTACTTAAATAAAAAGCTCATCGAAGAGACAAGGGGAATCAAAATCTATATCTACTAATAATAAAGTAGCATAAAAGTCGTGTCTGCACATTGAATATTTTTGCGAAATTTTAAATGAAAGTGTCATTTTATTGTACTGAGGTAATTTTTTTTTATTTTTTATCTTCTGTCCGTCTATCTGCCTGTCTGTAGGTATGTTCCGTTTTAACTCGAGAAACACTCAACGGATTTGGATGCGGTTTTCTTATTATCATAGTTGTGGCTCTAAGAAGTGTGGATAAAATAACCGCCAAAGCCGAAAACTGTCGATAGTAATTTTAGGAGATACATCAATTGAAACGCAAGCGAAGCCACGGGCAAAGGCTAGTAAAAAAATAATACAGCCTTGAAATCCTAAGAGGACGTCAAGAGTTATTTCCGCGTGCAGACAGTTATTCGAACAGGCAATATTCGTACACCCACGTTTCAGTCACGACTTTCATCTGTGTTTTCTTTTACTGTGCAGCATGTTAACGGATCCGAATATTGAGAATCCAGTATCCTACAGACCCGCTACCTTTTTTATACGGAAGTGGAGGAGAAGAGATGGCAAAAAAGATTTCCCCTGACATCAAAACTTTCGTAGATAATGAGAAAGATATCGGCGAAGGCACTTCTAAGACATCGGCTCTTACCAGCGCAGTTTCAGAAAGTTTATTTACTAACTCTTAAAGCTATAGAAACAAGTGTCATATTCCAAAGTAATACAGCAAAGCTTCGTCTGTATTTGCAAGAGTCTAGTAAATATCGCAGCATGAACACATTGGTTCGGAATGCGGGTTGCCTTGTGTAAATGACCTGTGGACGAAGCGTTTATATATTATGCAGTACAACGCAGCTTTGTTGCCATTTTCTTTTATTTTTGCTACGGGACCGTACGTGAAATTGCAGAAGGTACTTGTTAATTTTCAAGGTTCCATATCGTAAACGTAACGAATCATCGATGAAACGAAATAATTCTTAAAAGCTGTTATGGAAGAATAAAACTGAAACACTACAAATATTAAGGGATGTCTTCGTAATGAAGAATATGTGAAAACAGATAAACCTCAACCATTTAGTTAAGATTAAAAATAGTCCTTACGTAGACGAAATATGATCTGCCACGGCATACTGTAAGATAGTGAAGACCACAATTGCACGTTTGAAAGTGACAATCCAATGAAATCGGCATTGAACTGGATCCCTAGTAAAAAAGCAGCCAAGTGCTAGTCGGACTCGCGCACGAAGGGTTCTATAACTATGTAAATATTATCTATAAAAACGGCAAAAAAAATCATGTCTGTTGTATGGGAGTGCGCGGGTCCGACTCGCACTTGGCCGGTTTTAGTTTGCGGCAACAGAAATACATCATCTGTTAAAATTTCAACTGTCTAACTATCACGGTTCATGAGATACAGCCTGGTGACAGACGGACAGACAGACAGCGGAGACTTACTCCTTTGGGTACGGAACCCTAAAAAGAATGCCAGTAGTTGACATGACCTTGCATACAAAACAATGAGGTAATGTTGTAACAGGTGGTCCGTCCTATCAAGTCAGCAGATCCTCATTCTTCTATGACGTCACATATCAGATAGATAATAGAGGTAGATGATACACAACCTTAACGTGCGAGAGAGATCACTAATGCAGTATATTAACAGTTTTGGGGCAAGATTCCCGGAAAAAGAGCAACAGGACTTCAACGTCACAAATGAATAGATTACATCTATATCAAAGAGTGGGCTACTAAAAGCTTCAGACTTGAAGGATAAAACAACGGATCGCAAGCAATTTAACCTACTGACCTCAACTTCATTATGAAGATGGCATCCAATGATGATGATGACTAACAGTTTTGTGAAGCCTTCGATAGACGGACGAATGTCCACCTTTGCGACATACTGGAGAAGAATCAATTCAGAGGCATCCGGATTAGAAGAGCTTATGTGGTTAGATTGGTATATGTGGAAGAGGCGAAGGAGGTGCACTGAGAAAAATGTCTTTTTGGCATCATAATAAAAAAGCATCACATAAGTTTAAAATACGGTGAATTGTTTTTAAATTTGAGCCTTTATTTACAATATTTGTATGGAAAAACCATGAAAAAGTATATCGAAAATTGTAAATATACCGGGTGTAAAATCAAAGTCAAGAATCCTTTAAGGGTATGTTAGTATGACCGGTAAAGATATTATTTTAAATAAATTCTCTAAATAAATTACACTGCTCTTCATAATAAGACAATTTTCTTTACTCAAAATACACCAATCGCGTGGACACCCTCACGGTCGCCAGCCACTCGGATGAGGGGTGCGGGTTGCGGGGTGCAATTAGGTGTGTGGGCAGGCCGGTGAGCTGCGCAGCCATAGCTTAGAAAAATGATGGAATTTTTGGTGAAAATTCAAGGTATATTTAATTTTTCTCGTAATGACATCAGAATCATGTATACTTTCATACCCTAATTGACTTTGCATTTAAACCATGTATATATTTTTTCATGTTTTTAAATTTGGTGATAAAATTGGAAAATATTATGCTGTAATTAAAACGTTTGAGGAAATTATCGAGTTTTTATTATGATGCTAGATCACCGTAAAATTGGTCACAGAAAATAAGATTATCATTTTCGTATTAGTACATCATGCCTTCCCCATAAAAGAGGTCCGTCACACTACGGTATGCTTACTGTCACCATAAAAGCTGTGACGGAGCGCATAATTCTATTTGCTTCCTACAAAGTCATAGTGACAGTGCGTCATATTATAACGCTAGCAGCAGCAACAGTAGTTTCATCGTATTTTGTTGTGATGTCCGTATGCTCCCTACTTTACGTGAATCATCATAATTCTATCTGCTTCCTACAAAGTCATGGTGACAGTGCATCATATTATAACGCTAGCAGCAGCAACAGTAGTTTCATCGTATTTTGTTGTGATGTCCGTATGCTCCCTACCTTACGTGAATCATCATAATTCTATCTGCTTCCTACAAAGTCATGGTGACAGTGCATCATATTATAACGCTAGCAGCAGCAACAGTAGTTTCATCGTATTTTGTTGTGATGTCCGTATGCTCCCTACTTTACGTGAATCATCATAATTCTATCTGCTTCCTACAAAGTCATAGTGACAGTGCGTCATATTATAACGCTAGCAGCAGCAACAGTAGTTTCATCGTATTTTGTTGTGATGTCCGTATGCTCCCTACTTTACGTGAATCATCATAATTCTATCTGCTTCCTACAAAGTCATGGTGACAGTGCATCATATTATAACGCTAGCAGCAGCAACAGTAGTTTCATCGTATTTTGTTGTGATGTCCATATGCTCCCTACCTTACGTGAATCATCATAATTGTAGCTGAATTCACTTTATTTTATGATGAACAGTTTTCTCAGTGTGTCAGAATCGTAGCAGATGTACCTATAGTATTTGCCTACTCCTCTGGGAGACAGGCGTGAGTATAGTACACTTTTAGAGACTCAGGCCCAGAACAGGTTTAATTTATCGTTCAATTAACAGCTCACCAAATGATTAACACGGTATTATTACCAACAATTCCAAAGATGCACTCTGTACAAATAAAATATGTGAAAAATCTTCGTGCGGATAATTTTAAGCATGTTCTCCGTAATTTAATTACTCACACTGCAGTTTCAATTGGGTGAACACGAGTGGAATATAATACGGTAAACTATACCAATTCATTATTATACTTAGATATGGTAGGTATTAATTTTGGCCACATAAAAGGGTTATACATAAGATGGAACAAAGATATAATATATATTAAGTAGAGGAAGCACCTCATTAGGCTGTTAGAAAATTAGCATGCAAATATTTCAAGAACATTCTTTATCATTTACACGTCACATATTTAGTCAAGTTATAATAATAATAATTATAATATGACATTTTTACCAATATATCGGGTGTAAATAGACTGCGACCTTTAAATGTAACCACATATTATACTCTACTGATCTGATATACTGTACAACTATCTGAAGAAAAATTCCCGCGCAATCTTCAGAGAAAAAGATATTGAACTGTAACTTAAAGACTTTATCTCGTAGAAAGAAGGTATATTTTAGAACGCTGCGCCTAAACAGCTGTTTCACGGAAGACGATGTCTCAAAAAAACCCGTATGTCGGTGCGTTAGGGTTCAAAATCATATATTTCCGAAACTAATGGTTAGCGCGGGTATGTTTCTTGGGAAAAGTGGTTCAGTATGATCCGTAGAATATGTAGTTCCACTTAAAGGCAGAGCAGTCTATCTACTGGGTGTATTTACATAATTTTAATGAACCATACACAAATTAACACAAAAGGATGCATGAAAAATCAGAAGCAATCACCAAAACCTATAAATAAATGAAAAATGAACGAATAAAATATATTTTTGATGAGCTATTTTCGTGGTCTACTTTTAAACATGTTCAATGACGGGAGATCGATTATAACATATTTTGTGGTAGTTTGTTATAGACAATGACGTAACGACTATGGTGTATTTTTTGCACGAAGGAGGAAACTGTCAGTTGATGCTTGTGGAAAATGCGCTTTTAACTCCTATGATGCATGAGCTATTTCACATTGCAACATTCAACAGTTCGCGACAATGTGAAATGGCTCATGCACCATAGGAATTGAAAGCGCATTTTCCACTATCACGAACTGTCAGTTTCCTCGTTCGTGAAAAAATATACCTTAGTTTTATAAAGCTCAGTATTAGGCTTGTGGTCGATAACTATCCTATTATTAGTATTGAGATCATTGATCGTTGAATCACAGTTATCAAATTACTGGTTGATTGATAAGGATGAAAAAAGTTTGACTGTCTGTCTGTAACGGGTTTGTTACTACTGATGTTAGCTTGAAGAGCCGCGATGATTCTTACGCGCATTATTTATTATTTTATTTGTTTATTATTTTGTTATTCTGCTTTATCAGCCGTTTCAAAAAATATGCACCCCTATCGTTGAAAGATGGAAAAATAAATAAATGTTGATTGAGTTTAAATTTCCCCTACAAATTCCCTTTAAATTTAATACATTCTAAGGTTCACAAACAATAATTTGTGTATAATGTAATTTCATTACTTGTATTTTTATTTATAGTTTCGTAACAAAAAAGACGTAATCAGGGCCCTGTCATAGAAATTTCGAATTATTTTAAAATTCCTCACAAATGTAACTATGTATAAACAGTACATACATGTTTCCCATTATAAATAAATCCTTTTTCATTCTCAGTTATTACAAAAGAGATAAAATATAAATAAACCTACCCAGTAAATTTCGAAACAAAAAGAGACAATTTTTTTGCGACAAAAAGTGAGAGAATTCTTCCGATGCTCGGCACGGCACGTTCTCGACTAATCTAAAAGCTGCCGCTCAGTGGACGTGACACATTCCTGAGTAGTATTGTTCCAGCCTAAATTATTTCACATTTTTCAACAAGTTGTTTAAATAATGACCGTTACAAAAGTAGACATGTCTCAAAAATGTGAAATCGTGGGACAAGCTTTAAAATTGTTTTTTTCGAGAATTATTCATTATTTAAATAAATCTTTAATATAAAAAAAAACTCAAGATACTATTTTATTAACCAACAAAGAAAAAAATAACTTATGTGAAGAAAAATGTTTTAAAACGCAGTCAGAAGTGACAAATTTCGCCGATGGGACAGTATGAAACCGTCATTTTCAGTTTTTTCAATAATCGATAAATCCATTAAATATGTTATGTATTAAAAGTGCAATTATTGTCATTAGTGGTCAGATATTTCTTATTTAAGTAAACAATAAGAAACTTCCGTGGCTAATAGCTTGGAAATAGAAAAAAAAAATGCATGGGACACCTAAAAAAGGCAAGGGGTGCATTATTTTTGAAATGACGTTTATACCAACAAATACTGCAACAATCACTCTGAAATTTGATATCTGGTAAATGTCAACACAATGGTAAAAACTTGATTCCAAACATTTTCTCGATGGAAAAAATTAGAAAGTTACCTCCAAACCGTACAATAAACCGATAGCATTCAATGAATACTTGAAATTATATCTGAAACTTTGCATAATATAATTGATATGAGTATAAAGCAGATGCAGACAATAACATAAAAATGAAAAAACCATCAGTGTAGCCGCGATTTCAAAATAACTGATGTTTTTGCGTGTGCGGCATCTGATTAAAGTAGGATAGACAGTTAAAAAGCAGAAGCGTTAGAGCAGGACTGCGAATTGAGGTATTATGGGCCCTCAAGCTATCAGTTTTTGGAGCACTTTGATAATTTATTTTGATTTGGTTACAAACTTGGCAAATCTACCCAATTTCAGTACAGGCGCCCACAGTTCAACCTACCTATTGGTAAACGATAATAACACGTCTGGCGTCCGTACAATCGGCCTAACCGTTTTCGAGTTATACCGCGGCTTTTAAGGCCCTTGTAGCCTCCAATGACCTTGAGATATTTTAAATAAAGTCGAAATGAACGTTAAAACCTTGCATTTGATTTTGTAATCGACTGCTCCGAAGCTTGCCGTTTACGGCAACGTTGACGCCACGCGCTCTCAAAATATATTATTAACTGTGCTGTAAAATTGATGATAATGATAGTTCCTTATACTTTAAATAATGACATATATTTTTTTCATAATTTTTAAGTAGGCCGTTTAAGAGAAATAACTTCATCAATGGGAGTAATTTTCGGATGACGTGGGAACACGCGCCTTAAGGTTTCCATTTGTAACGTAACCCTAGATGACTGGGTCCAACAGGTGGTCTGCAGTCGGCTACTTTGCTCGATCGTTGTACAAGTATGTTAATCAAAAGGCCAAAAAACTAAAGGCAAGAAGTGTAGTACCCATAAACTTGACCTTGAGCTGCCAATCAGTCAAAACCATAAACAGACCGCCTCGTGTTCTGTGTATACAGAGTGGGGATTCCGTATATTACTCGTATGTGTAGAGTTGCTTAACACCACATATTTATTATTATTTTAGCGGTGACAAAATGCATCGCGGTCACTTTCTGAGTCTTGTTGTTTATGAGACGTCAATGGTGTCACAGTAAAATAAAACTAACCAGTATTTTGTTTCCGCGGTGTCAATGAAATATTTACCTACGGCTGTTCGGTACGTAAACACGCACTAGGGCTGGCCACTGACTGTCTTTCTTGGGTTATATCTGGTTCCGATATACTTCGTGAAATTAAATCAAAATTTATACTAGAGACTCCGTTAGTCATCAGGAACAAGGTTTAATGACCCTCCAGGTGAAGTTCGAAAATAGTAGATTGTTGTACGAGTGCATAAAACGAGCCATATTACTGAGATATTTATACTTTACAGCTATAGTTAGAGGTAATGTGGCTCGTTTGTAGCAGAGTTCAACACTCTGCTTTTCACTTCGATTGCGAGGAAATGAAACTGTGATATTGTTAACGAATATTTATTTAATTAAAATTTGAAGTAAAATTTTGACAATAACTTCTATGATATATTTGCTTAGTAAAAAGATTTTTAATATTGATATGGTCACTATAAGATGTTGTTAGGTTAGCTAATTATGTAATAACTTAAGACAGAATGTCCCATAAGTATGGACTAAATAAATTAACCGAATTGGATGTACATGGATCTCACAACTTTTTACGGTAGAAGAACTAAGTTACGAGACTTGTTTTTTTTTACAAGTTTTGTTTTTGATGGCATCTCATTTCTTTTTGTAGATAGTCCTACTTTTTTTCCTTTCCGGTACTTACCTTCTACGAACAACTGCAAATGTAACTTTGTAATCCTATATATTTATACAGAATTACAAAGTTATGTATGCAGTTAGGGTATCTAGAAAACTTGACCGAAATTGCAAAATATTTTAGTTTTTCCTTGATTTATACATTAAACACTTGTCTGCTAGAAGTGCCTTAGATGATCGGTTAGTCAGTCAGTCAGTCAGTCAGTCAGTCAGTCAGTCAGTCAGTCAGTCAGTCAGTGAGTGAGTGAGTGACAAAATTGAGAAACTTTGACTAAACTACTGGTTCAAATTGAATTAAATTTGAAATATACCGTGTTTATACAATGCCTGCTTGGTTACTGATAAATTCTGGTTTCTAGTTTTATCCACAACGAAGTTATAGGGGGGTCGAAAATGGCCTGAACTGTTTCAAGAAAAGGATGGTACGGCCGCGCCGCTTTTTCGCTCAGTCAGAGACGCACCCGCGCATTTTCGTAAATTATAGCACGAAATTACAGAGTATGTTGTGCATTGTATGGTTGCTTAAATACAACTTTTATAATAATAATATAGCATTATCAAATACGTAAACAGTCAGTTGTCAGTCCTAGCGCGTGTTTAGGCGCCGAGCGGCCGTAGGTATTGATTTCAAGGACACCGCCTAGTTAAACTACTGTTGTTACCTTTACTGTGGCTCGGTGGCTTACCTCCCACGTCTCGCCGCGCTGGCCCCGTATAATTGCTCTGTCTGAGCGCTTTGCGCTTTCATTGGACAACTGTATGGATTTTTAAACTGTGGCTGTACTGAGCACACCAAAAATGGGAGAAAGTATGTAAACATCTACCAAAAGATAGTTGCAAATGTTGCGAAAATTCCCAATTGGTACTTTTTCTGAGAAATCAAAATCTATTTTTGTACATTATAAAATATGACGGATATTCCATACGTACGAAATTTAAGGCTTATTTATGTCAAATCACACAAGACCAAAAACAGAGACATTAAACATAATATATTGTTACGTATTGCCTTATTATCAGAAAACTAGCGAACGCCGACAGCACTACTGGCGTGGATTCCGTTTCTCCCGATCCCGTGGGAATCCCTTCTTAGCGAATATCTCTACGCCATTCAAGAAAACTACTTGTATAAAAGAAGATGTTAGAGAAGAGAAGACAAATATTACAAGAACCAATATAATATTGTATTGTGTAGAACCACAGTAGATATATAAACAGTAGGGAAACTCAACAGTATTCTCGAGACAATTACCTATGACCGATCGGCACATGGGACGAAATTGAAAAGCAACCTTAGGTGCAAGCCACACAGAAACGGCGCGACGCGCATCGAGCGCGCGGGCGTCATTCAAACTTCTTGCAAAACGCATGGAAATAAAGTCGCAATTTGAGGTATGGTACGGACGCCCGTTCCACGCCTGATACCGCCCGAAACATACCATTCGTTGTGTTCAAATTGCAACTTTATTTCCATGCGTTCTGTACGAAATTTGAATGACGCCTGGGCGCTCGATGCGTGCCGCGCCTCTTCTGTGTGGCTTGCACCTAAGGTTGCTTTTCGATTTCGTCCCATGTGCCGATCGGTCATAGGTAATTGTCTCGAGAATACTGTTGAGTTTCCCTACTGTTTATATATCTACTGTGGTTCTACACAATACAATATTATATTGGTTCTTGTAATATTTGTCTTCTCTTCTCTACCATCTTCTTTTATACAAGTAGGTTTCTTGAATGGCGTAGAGACCTTATGACACGGTGCAGCACTCGCAGCTGCCATCCGACGCTAACGTTCCGCGACAATGGCCTAGACGGCGTGTAAAAGCACGCGTCTGTGTGTGTGTATCGATTCAGGGCGTGTCCGTGAAGTTTATGTACTGATTCATATATTTTCTGTGGCAGAACCATGTGTTGTATTGTATAGAGTTGTATTGGCAACGATTTATCAAAGATTCCGAAGTCAGGTCTTAAGTGGCGGAGACTAATGTCCTGGCTAAATCCGCCCACGACCTAGACGACTGGAAAATCGTCTTTGAAACTAACTTGGAAGTACTTTAAGCTCCCTGCAAGATTAATTATTGCAAGTTTCACAATTGAGAAAACATAGTTAAGTGACACTTAAGGTCTGCGAACTTCTGACATTAACAGCGCTCTACTGCGTATTTCATACCCTATAGTTTTTAGGGTTCCGTACCTAATTAGGAAAATAGAAGCCTTATTAGATCACTTTATTGTACGCCTGTCCAAGGCCCTTTTTCAGAGAAACGGCTTGAGGTATGAAGTCGATATTAATATCGAATACTAAGCTCTATAATCTCGTTCTGCTGTAAAAAATGCTATTCTAGCGCAATAAAAAGATACAGCCTTTCAACCCGTATTTTCATACCAAAAATTCAACTCACTGACTTATCATCAAAACCTGCATGCAGGAATTGTATATTCGAAAATCATTAAGGGTCAATTCCATGTTTGTAAATAATACTTAGCTAACATAATTTTGCAGTTTCCTTCATACATTTCGTACGTAATGATAAGTTTGTATTTTTTGTTCAAATTATTCAAGTCTACTTTATTTCATCCTAAAGAACCCTCAGGGTACGAGTTCTACTGGCACTTGACCGGTTTTTCGTGGATAATGATGACTTATTAATTACCTCAATAAAATTAGGGTCAGTGTCCACAATAACGAAATCTATACTAATAATGACCATAATCTCTGAAATTTGTTGACAATAAAAGCTCTCGCAATAGTTATTGTTTTCACCCACTATCAACACTATCTGTGAGACAGCATAATCTAGATCGAGCTACTTTTCCCCGGACAATGATAGAGGGTTGCGCCACGTGTAAGCTGCGCGTGCGCGCCGGAACGTAATCACTTTTTACAATGACTTGAAACTTGGAACAAACAATGCTGATCAGTCTAGACGAAAATTTGACTATGAATTTCACTTTGTGATTAATCAACTAAACTAAAAAAATTAGAGAATACTTTTGACATTAGATCCATCAGCCTATTAGATCCATCAGCCTGTTTCGTCCACTGCTGGACATAGGCCTTTCCAAGATTTCGCCACTCTTGGCGGTTCTCCTGGAAGAAATGGTCACACACGCTGGGTAGGCGTGCTGGTGAGCGCGGTGCCGAAACCCTCGCACTAGTGACGCCGCTACCCGTCACCAGTCTGTTTTATGAAGGGCTGGCAATTGAGGATGGATATACACCATCATTCAATCCCAGGCAATGGTGGGCCACCTGCTTGTGCCTGTTTGCAAGCTGTTCTCTTACTCTCCCCCGAATAAGTTCGGGAGGTTTGCTAGTAAGATGGTGGTACCTCCACAGTCGAGCCCGGCATCAGCTCTACCATCTAGTAATAGATACGCCTTGGCAAACTCTGGTTAATTACAAGTAAAACACGGGTGGCCATCTCTGGGATTGCTGGTTCCAATGTCTCGACCGTAACTCGGAGGTTGCGTATTCGAATCATGTAGGTGCAAAGGAGAATGCCGCGTAATATATGGTGCCTCGTACCGAACCCAAAGTCGTTGCGTCAAAACCAAACCAAGTTAATTTTAGGTTAGGGTAATGTACTTACCAAATCACCAAGTCTCGTGTATCTGCTTGGTATCCGCAATTCGAATTTACTATACACTGACAAGGCTTTATTACCTTTTGATAGAGGCGATTATAGGTTGGCATCCCAATCATAGTAAAGCGGCAACGAAAATGAAAATACCGATTTTTTTTTATTATGATGTTCGAATTTCGGATTTAAGTAAACTCATTTGATCAAAAAGATGTTGATCAAATTTTAAAATATCTAAGTAATTTTATCACTTTTAATTTGGTTGTGACGCCGTTTGGTATGATACCGTGGCATTCTCCTTTGTATACGGTCTGCGTGCTTCGGAAATCGAATATGGTTTCATACTTGTGCCCGAAGTGCGGCGGGCTCACCACCATAACGCTGGACATAATAATCGTCGGTGAAACGTGGGTTTACAAATGAGGACTGTGACTTGCATTTATTTTATTATTACCTTCCTAACCCCCTTGAGAATTCATGTCGTATCGATTTATTGTTTATTAAATGCGCATGGGAATCTGGAATTATTTACTTAATTGAGTTAAACGCCATAAAATATTGTTATATCATTCATACTAGCTGTACCCGCGACTTCGTTCGCGTGGTTTAAGGATAATAGGTATGTGGTTAAATTGAATACCTAATAACTCGTTTTAAGCACTTATTAAATTTTTACCCTTCATTTACAACAATATTTGAACGAACATAGACCTGAGGATTCAGTTTTTTAACCTCCTCTCCAAAGAGACCAAGAGCATCATGAAAGCAATCGTATTATAACCATTTTACTTGACCCTTGTCCTGTAAGAGTTTTAATTAAACTGTAGTCCAAACGTCAACTTTTGTTCTTGATGAGATACAGTGATAATTTGAAGCCTATGTCACTTCAGTTAACAGTGAAAACCCCATTATAATCCGTTCAGTAGTTTTGACGTGATGCGCATTTATAAATACAGACGAAAATTCCAAAAAGTTCCGTTTTGGGCTCTGTAGCGTTAGTACAGACCACACGATTACTCTTTAAAAAAAATACTACATATACAGTTTCGACTTTACAACGTTTTTTTAAGTATAGATAGATTGCCGAAGACAATCGAAAAAAAAACATACCTATTTTGTACTAGTGTCGAATCTTGCGTACTTTTGACGTCACAAACACTTCAATATCAAAGATTACAACATCAGATCACAGACGAGAATACAACACCTATCAGCTAACGCAACAACACAATAGAATTCCTATGATATGAGTTATCCAGATGAAAATACCACTACGAAAAGTAGAGAACCTTAGCAAGTTGGCATAAGGCGCGATTTTGCTGCGCACGAGTGTCTACTGAAGTATTTGATCGATATGAAGGTTTGTATTTTTATAAAATAACAAAGCACGTTAATAGACACGCAATACAAGTGTCTTTTGGGTTCTGCTAAAATTCGGAAGGTTAAAGCGATTTTCTTTTTTACTCCTAAAACATCTTAATTAAATTGGCCCATAACAAATGTAAGGCAGTAAAAATAATAATGGCAAAAATAACAAAAGAAAATATAATCAAACTTATCGGGGTACCTCAAGAATAACCCGTAAAAAATGAGATTTTAAAATAGCAGAACTCACATACTACAATAGATGGGTTTCTGAAGAGAAAAAAAACCGGTCAAGTGCGAGTCGGACTCGCCCACCGAGGGTTCCGTAGAAATTAGTAAAAGTTTTAAAAAATCTACAAAACATGATTGGGTCACCTGCACAATTACGATCGCGTAATCTTAACCTCGATGATTTTTTAAATTATTTAATTGCAAAATGTATAGATTTAAGATTTTTTTCCTTTACTTGTACTTAGTATTAGACGGTATTACTTGCCAATTTTCATGATTCTAGGTCAACGGGAAATACGCTATAAATTTTGATTCCCTTGAGTGTCAAAATATACGTTTTTTGCGGCATAACGGCCGTATCTTTTTTTATGTTAACTTAGAAGTTTGATTTCTTCATAGCTTCAAGGGACTGTAGACTTGAGTTTATGGTTATAATTTCAACTCGATACCTCCACGCGTTACCGAGAGAAAGGGTCTTGACAGACAGACTGACAACAAAGTGATCCTATAAGGGTTCCGTTTTTTTCCTTTTGAGGTACGGAACCCTAAAAACAACCTCACTTAAGGCCTTTTCAAAGGTAACAGAGCCCAAAACGTGATAGAGAAAAATTGCAAAATGAAGGCATTCAGTTCAAAACAGTAGTCCATCCAAACTAATTAAAGTAAAAATAACAATAATGGCTGTTGTAAACATATTATCTAAAACAAAAAACGCGTGTTTTATTTTAAACACTCTCCTGTGAATTTATATAAAATGTTATTTACTACGAACTAGATATCCAACCTTTTCTTGATTCACAGCACTCTACACGGACGCGCACTTTTTCAGATGTGTTTATCTCTTTCTTTGTGCAATGGACATATTGCGCCTTAATTGTGGCTTTCAAAGTCACCTGCAGTTAGCCCTCGGCACAAAATGGATAGGTACAGAAGCCCAGCTGACCTTGATTTTAAATACCTACTCATCACATGTATCGCAAAGCGCATGCATTTGTGACTATTCGTACTGGCATTCGACTGAATCCTACCGAGATTGTCGTACGTACGCGTCTATGTGTGCGTGCGCCCGATAACGCGGTTGTAGGGAGCAGGCCTTCTGTACCTATCTATTTTGTGCCCTCGGATCGCCCGATGTACTTGTGCTTAGAGTGGAACAGCCTGGTGACGTATACTTTACAGTTTACAGATCCACATTAGCTGAGCCACGAATAAATGTGGAGTTTTATGATACGAGGACACAGGGAATACTAACAAAATTGGTCTGTGACTTAGATTTAAACTCTAGGGCCATATGGAACAAAGCGTCTTTTGAAACGGGTTATAACTAATTTAAGTATATCCATATCTAGGACCTTATACATTTTGGCTTTTTATTACGAAAAGACCCTAACTGACCCTTCAGAAGCCGGATTAGACAAAAAGACATTTTGCTTGTATGTGCGTTTTGTGTTTGTGTTGCAGCTTTTGATTTAGTGTGACACATCAATTTTTTGCAGGAGTATGCGTGAATGTGTAAATGTGTGCTGTGCGTGTTTACCTCCCCTCCCGTGGAAAATGGCAAAATAATTTCAGTATTAAGAGTCGCGCTTTGCCAGGTGCCGTGTTAAATGGTCTAAGAAAATACTATATAGTGAATAGCCACAACCGATGCATATCACCAGTAAATAGGTGCCTACGTCTGAAGCCGGGGCCAAGATCCGATGACATTATGACCCTCAATACTACAGAGACATGTTGTTGGCATATCAGGTGGTAGAGCTGATGCCGGACTCGACTGTGGAGGTACCTAAGAGAACAGCTCTCAAACAGACACAACCAGGTGGCCCACCATGCCTGGGACCGATTGATGGCGGTATCCATCCATCCATCCATCAGCCTGTTTCGTCCACTTGCTGCTGGACATAGGCCTTTCCAGGATTTAGCCACTCTTGGCGGTCCTCCTGGAAGAAATGCCCATACTCACACTCGCTGGGCAGGCGGGTTGGTGAGCGCGGTGCCGAAACCCCTGCACCAGTGACGCCGCCGCCCGTCACCAGTCTGTTTTATATAAGGCCCGGCAATTGGGGATGGATATACCGCCATCCATCGGTCCCAGGCAATGGTGGGCCGCCTGGTTTTGCCTGAGAGCTGTTTGTTCTCTTACTCTCCCCCAAATAACTTCGGGAGGATTTGCGAGTAAGATGGTGGTACTTCCACAGTCGAGCCCGATACCAGCTCTACCACATCCATCCCCAATTGCCGGCCCTTATAAAACAGACTGGTGATGGGCAGTTTCGTCACTGGTCGAGGGTTTCGGGACCGCGCTTAAAACCCGCCAGCCCAGCGTGTGTGAGTATGGGCATTATCTTCCAGGAGGACCGCCGAATGTTGGAAAGGGCTATGTCCAGCAGTAAATGAAAAAAGGTATGCCAAAAATCATTCTCGCTTTAATATGCGACATTTCGTTAACAGGAATAAAGCAAAGAATTAAGTTCAAGATCATTGATTAATTGGTGGCGTTTCAAATAAAAAATCCTAGCATCAAACTATACCTAAAGCCTAAACAAAACCTATATAAATAAAATCAATAATATCTTGACAATTTTATGTAGGCCTAATATTATATGTAATATAATAATGCGCAAGATAAGAGTCCCACGGGATAAACCACTTTCGTATTTAATAGAATAATATTAAGACTTGAAATGGAACACCAAAAACACGCCGCCTAAAAGATTCCATTCAGAATCGGTGACCCCACACCCACGTGAAATTACTGAGACCCTAAACACCTTAGAAATAGAGGTGGGTATAGAATGACTAGTGGTTTATGGGCGTTATTAACAAGGTCGTATTTCCTAATAAATAGGAGATGTCAGATTCGTAATAATTTTATTACTAAACTACATGGAGTTATGGTATTAGAGCATTTTTAAGTGTTTTCGATTGAAGATTGGGATTGTAGGAATAATGGTGAATCCATATTGGAAGTTCGGCTTGAAGCGAATTGTCGTCATTGTTTGCTTGATGACGAAGATCAACTAGCTTAAAAACTTGGTCAAAATGCAATGGCAGTGGATAGAATTCAGTCAATTAATATGAACTCTTAAATTATAGCGATGTCCATCGCTCTGGATGCTACTCATATAAACCTTATTAAGAGTGCATTACAAACTATAAAATATCAATCGAAACAAACTTCAAGTGAGACAAATATTTTGAAAATATAATTCCGAGCCAGGATTCGAACGTGAACAAGGCGTGATATTACATAACGCCCTCGTGAGCGTTCAGTATGTGCATTACTGGCTGGTATATCACGTAGTTACAAAAATTCGGTGTTCAGGGATGGTGGAAAAATTTATCAGTCCAGATAGAGGACCTCGATGTTGCAATAAATCTATACTAATAATAAATTATGTAGTAACAAAGGCGTGCCTGTACATCGAATATTTTGACAAAAATTTAATGGCCCATTATTCCTGACATTGAGCACCTCATTTTGCGTCAGGTAGAACTGAACTCTATAACGTTTGATTATTGTTGAAAATAGCGCGCTTTGAGCCGTGGCTGTTACGACAACAGAAACATCGCGCTCTCTCAAAAATCGCGTTTTTCTTCAAAAAAAAACGTATTTACGGTAAAATTTAAAAAAGTAACCGTTAATATACTTGGCAAAGTATCTTTTTTTTAATCATCTGCAATTTTTATTTAACTTAGTCATGTAAATTTCGTATAAAACGAAAAAATCTTGAAAATCGACCTAGCTTCCGATTTTTTTTCTATCGAGCGAAATGTAACGTATTGAAAATCGAACCGTTAATAAAACTGCCTAAAAGGATGTTTTCAAACCATATATTTTTTTAGACATACAATATTAGAATTTCATAATCCAAAATAAATTTGAAAAGAGACAAATCCGGGGGATAACTCCCCTTAAATGAAATGTGTTATTTAGTATTATACGGAGGCCAAAAAAATTGTGTCTGTCTGTCTGTACGTTATGTTTTAACTGAAGAACCACCCCACGGATTTGGATGCGGTTTTCTATATTATCATCGTAGTGACCCTGGTCAACATGGAGGCTATAAGGAGTGTTCAAAAATAACCGCCAAGCCGAAAACGGGGCAGATGGCTAGTTTATTATAATATTTCAATTTTGTTAAGGTGCGTCCCAGACCCAAATTAGCAACTCGATTTGTGTCGGTAAAAATATCGACGGAAAAGACATTGAAATAACGTTTATATCAGCGCGCACGGCAAAGTGGCTGTTACGACGATCGCTGTGTCTCTAAATACCGCAAAATAGGAGAAAATAGTATTTTTAACATGAACGCGATTACTAATTCGAAAATTTTATTTGTGTAATATCTTAGTTATTCAATTCTCTAACCATTCGTGTTTTGCTCGAAAATAAATAACGTCAATTTGAGGTGTAGATGCATGAAATCAGTAAATATTTCTCACTTCAGTCATTATTTCGAAAGCAGATATCTTATGGTATTCATAAGCTAGAAAATAATTGATTTGTGGAACTGCATGGAAATATATTGGGCATAAGTGCAGTATTTTTTTAATTTTTTAAAATGTTTATATACTAATGAGTTAAAAGGAAGCAAGAAAGGGCTTTGCACAGCATTTTGCAGGGGGACGTGCCTTAAGACGACGACGTAGGTAGTAAAAACGGAGTTTTAGAACAAGTAGTACTCCCAAACTACAATAGATATGATTTTGAAATAAATACATGTTATAAACAAAGCCTTTTCTAAGGCGATGTAACAGCCCAAAACGCGATAGAAAAAAATTGTCTCGATGGAAAAAATAGCAAAGTGAAGGCTATTTTTTCATTTCAAACAAGCAGTCCATCGAAACTAATTAAGTAAAAATAACAATGATTACTGTTTCAAACATATAAACCCATTATCTAAACGATAGCACAGCGATTTTTTTAAAACGCACTTGTGTGAATATATTATATTAAATTTTATTCCTTGAAAACAGCATTATCCACTCTGCTTGATTTACCGCACTGCTCAGACGCGCGCTTTTTCAGATGTGCTTGTCTCTTTCGTTGTGTGATCGACCTACTACGCCTTAAAGATGCTCATGGCAGGAATTAAACAGCACTTATCTCAGCGATACTCGACATCCATTAAACAGTACTTTCTATACAAACACTGCAGTTAGCCTGCTCCCAGTCACATCTTCAAAGATAACAAAGTGAATGACGGTTTGGCTTAGCAGCTGTCACTTGTCTATGTCTTTTCAAAATAAGTATTGTTGGTCTAACGGTAGATTGCCCCTCAAATATGGAGTTGGAAATTATGCGAAGATCAACAGTCACATGACACATCATTTGTTAGAGCCATACTAATGAAAAACCAACAAAACTAAAATGAGATCTTAGCAAAGGTGATAAAAGTTGTTTTGGATTGACTAAAGGTAGGTAGGTTTCGATTTGGTTTATAGTTTCTTTTGAGAATTTTGGAAACGATGACTAGTCCAAGTAGAAATTGTAAATTGTTGTAGAAAAAAAATATTGTATTAATTTTAAAGCTTCTGTAGCTGAAGGGACCAAACAGGGCCCTATTACTAGGCCTCCACTGCGTCTATCTGTTTGTCCGTCTGTCACAGGCTTAGACCATTTAACACGGGACCTGGCAAAGCGCGACTCTTAGTACTGAAATTATTCTGCCATTTTCCACGGGAGGGGAGGTAAACACGCACAGCACACATTTACACATTCACGCATACTCCTGCGAAAAATTGATGTGTCACACTAAATCAAAAGCTGCAACACAAACACAAAACGCGCACACAAGCAAACTTACATGAACATGTTCATGTACTTCGGCAGAGGGGGATAAGTGCGCTTGCCTAGTCCCGTGTTATATGGTCTAAGGTCACAGGGGTTTAAAACTTCAGCCGTAATAGGTAACCAGTTAAAATGTTCACAGAATATGTATTATACAGCCTTTACCAGGGTAAATAATAAAAACATTAAAAAACCGGACAAGTGCGAGTCAGACTCGCCCACCGTACAAATTAGTAAAAGTTCAAAAAAATGTACAAAAAGATTTGGTCTTCCGTACAATTATGACCGCGCATACCGTTGCTTAACCTCAATGATTTTTTTATTATTTAATTACAAATGTATGGTTTTAAGATTTTCTCCTGTACTTGTAGTATTAGACGGTATTACTTGCCTAATTTTGTTCTAACGGGAAATAGGTACCTTATAAATTTTGATTCCCTTGAGAGTGTCGCACGAAATATACATTTTTTGCGGCATAAACGGCCTTATCTTTTTTTTACGTTAACTTAGAAGTTTAATTTTTTACAGCTTCAAGGGACTGTAGACTTGAGTATATGGTTTTAATTTGAACTTGATACCTTCACGCGTTCCCGAGATAAAGGGTCTTGACAGACAGACGGACAACAAAGTGATCCTATAAGGGCTCGTTTTTTCCTCTCGAGGTACGGAACTCTAAAAATAGAACCTTATTATACTAAATAAACCTGGTCCCCCATACAAACAATTTTGAAAAAGTAGTTTTTTTTTTGTTGTTTTCGGTAATACATACAAGTTTCAAATTTAATCAGATTGTACTCCGAAGTATAACAGATAATATTAATCAGGGTTCCTTACTCAGAAGGTGCAGAATTGTTTGTTAGGTGCTACAAATTTAACACTAAGTTAATAAACAACGCTTTTTGTAGTAAAAAATGTAGATTTGCAGCCTTTGTTGTACATTGAAAGTTTTTGTGAAATTTTAAATGAAATGGGTTATTGGTAATGTACTGAGGCCAAAACGTAGTCTACTTAGAGCACCTCCGAATAGCACCTGCGCGAATAACACCTAGCCTAGTCCACGAAGAGCACCCAGGTGCTCTTTGTGGATTAAAATTAATTTTTCCATTTTTGTCCATGAAAATGTAAAAAATAATTTTAATCCACAAAGACGTGGACTAGGCTAGGTGTTATTCGCGCAGGTGCTATTCGGACGGGTGCTCAGTGGACTAAGTTAGATGTTTTTCTGTCAGTCTATCTGCATGTACGAGTATCTATGTTCCGTTTTAACTCAAAAACCACTCAACAGATTTGAATGCAGTTTTTTGTCATTATCATAGTAATCCTTGTCAACATAGCCTATAAGTCATATATTTAAGTCCAAGCCGGAAACCGGCATAGCCGCAGTCAAAGGCTTAAATGTTCAAGAAATAAAGTCTCTTTGAGGTCCTATGGACAAAATAGATATTCTAGTAGACATAATTCAATATCTCTGAGTCAGATTACATTATAAATTATAATGTCCTCTGGTAGTGTCACTGGATATGAACATATGGCCGACCCACCTACACAATTTATTATATTTATTTTCCTTTATATTTGGCTTCATTAGTAGCTGTTTGGAATTCTAATAAATTGTGTAGGTTGCGGCTATGGATACCCTGTCAGAGATATTGTCAATAATATCAAATTATTGATATAATATCTAAGAAAAGTCTGCAGACCTGTATCGCAATAGTAGTAAATGCAATAAGTGGGGCAACAGCAATTTCTTTGATGATACCTACCCGCTATATAATGGTATCTTTGTGATTGTCAGACCTTGGTTGAATTTACTAATTAAACATGTTCATAAAATTTTCGTTTTAGTTTTAATTTTGGTATTTTAACCCCTTAATACCTCAATTCGCAGTCCTGCTCTAACACTTCTGCTTTTTAACTGTCTATCCTACTCTAATCAGATGCCGCGCAAGCAAAAACATCAGTTATTTTGGAATCGCGCTACACTGGTGGTTTTTTAATTTTTATGGAACAGTCTGCAGCTGCTTTATACTAGTATCAGTTATATTATGCAAAGTTTTAGATCTAATTTCAAGTATTCATTGAATGCCATCGGTTTATTGCAGGGTTTGGAGGTAACTTTGTATTTCTTTTCCATCGAGAAAATTTAATAGGATCAAGTTTTTACAACAGCATGGACATTATTAGTCATTTCAGCATTAGTCTTCAACTTTACCGTATATTAATTTCAGAGTGATTGTTGCAGTATTTGTTGGTATAAAACAGGATCATGAAAAGCGAAGTGAGGTATTATACACCCTTAATCTATGGAATGTTAGTCTAGGAAGGTATTTTTCAGAAAGGGTCATTAAACCTTGATCTTGACCACTTACGTAGACCCAAGTATTTATTTGGCTGCATAAATGAAAGTTACCTTATACTGGTTGAAAATGAACCCCTGAGCTAAAACAAAAGAAAGCACTAGTACTCCGGTGACAGAGACAACGCTCTACAATACCTATGTGTCATACACTCATAGCCTATGTGCATTATTTACCGCCAGGAATATGTACGGTCTATTGTCAGTTACATGTTGCGCCGTGAAGGTTGGCCATATTTTCGAAATTATAGAATCCGAAATGTGTTCTTCTAGTGTTTCTGATTCATAGATTTTGAATGTACGTAGTCCAGGGGTTCATTTTCGACCTGTATAATGTTTATGTAGAATCAGTATACAAGTATAACAAATTACAATAGAATCTGGATATAACGACGACGGTCAAGGGATGGGCGGCATTACGTCATACTGACCAGGCAACGATGCACAAAACTAACTGACAATCTAAAAATTGTCTTGGATTTTTTTTCATGTACATACAAATAATAAAATGTAAGTAAATAATCGATGACATCCTAAACAAACAACTAAACAATGGTAGGGGAAAGCACAAGCGTAAATTCGCAGGTCATGTTGAGAACTGGATAGCTCAGTTGGTAGAGCAACCGCCCGGTAAGCGAGAGGTTCAAATCCCGGTTCAGAGCTCCTCAGGTCCAGATTTACTTAATTTTGAATTTCTATACCACAATGATATAAATTTAATACAGTTATTGTTTTTATATTTCAGTTATTACAAGTATGAAGTTTTCACTGAACTTATTTTGCATGCATAAAAAGCAGATTCTGAAGGCTTTAATTTTAGTTTTACTGCTGCACTGTCAAAACTAAGTTGTCTTCATTTCAAAATAGTTCTTTAGTGTGTACAACAGAAGCTATATTACTTTGGAGAAATTTAAGTTTTGACAGCACTAAAATTAAAGCCTTAAGATCCATCTTTATTGACTACTAATGATAATATGACACAAAGGGATATTGTAGGTATATGTATTGTTTTTTTTTAGAAAACTTATAGTGAGCATTATAGTTTTTTATCCTATAGTTTTTATTTGATGTGGTTCAGTCATTCTAATTTCCATCGCATGTCATTTATCCAACTTTAAACAAATATCCAGTGACATTGATGAGAAATAATGCTGGAATAGCCGTCTTAGAGTATCATTTGTAGGATGAAACCAAGGCATGATCCATAACTATTGTTTCAGTATGATGAGAACCAAGAGGGATAAGCTAGGAAACTATTGATTTAACACAGTTGCAACAAGTCTTGTTCCCAACATCAAAACCTATGATTGTTTTTCTTATTTATGGATAAAATGTTAGATAAATTTGGTTTATTGCACTATGCAACAATAGTTTAATGTCAATCAGACTTTTCTAGCAAAGTTGTGCTGTTTTAGGCATTACTTTGCAAATGATCAAAGCTGTCTACTGACGTTAATTACGAGTGGACGTGTGTTTTTATTTGTTCTCCTGACATTTTTTAAATTTTGCGGTAAAAAGTAAATATTACAAGTTCATTCTTACATCAAAGGAAGCATAAAGTATCAAGCACAATATCGTAAAAGTTATGTGAAATTGTGAGGCGAATTGGAAGGGAAAAACCATAATAATCATCCTCCAAACGGCAGTTATAAAATTAAAACAACTGGTGAGTCAGCTTCACATAGCTAATTCAACACAAAGGAAGACAAAAGTTACACAACTATAGACTCTATTCACCAAGTTTGTACATCTAATGCTAAGAACCTGGTGACTTATTTCATCGGTGCTAAGAACATTCTAGCTAGCGTGTTGGGATTCACGTCTGCTTTCGACTTTCTAACTCAAGCGGTTGCGGGTTCGATTCCGCCAGTGGATATTATAGTTTTATCTTTTTGTATAATTTTTATTTTATGCTTACTATCTATAACAGTAATTAACAGAATTCAACATGAATTTCATAACTTTTCGGAAACCACGCACGAAATCAACTACAAGTGACACTGAAGAAAAAAATACCAATGAATCAATAGATGCCACTGCAAGCACTATACCAGACATTTCTTCAGACGAAGAAAGCGCAACAACGGCGCTGGAACTGAAAAAAAAGTTTGAAATTCTAGAAAAGTCATTACATGTTGCTGAAAGTGAGGTAGAGAATCTGAAATTAGAAATTGCCTTACTAAAAAAACGCAACAAAGAACTTATGACAGAAAATAATATTTACAAAAAAATTACAGATACTGATCTACTTACCCCGAAAAAGAAAACTCTAAGCATTGGTACTCCAGAAATGGTGACTTCACAGAGTTTACAGAATAATGTTCATAGAGAGAACCCTAAAACAATTATAGCGCAATACAAAAATAATGAAAAAGTACAATTGTCACCAAAAGTTACTGACAAGAAATCGGAAAATCTTCCTGAACAACTCCAGGAACAGGTACCGCGCCTAAAAAATATGAATAAAAAATTATGTTTGGTAAGCAGTAATAAAAGGAATAAATTACTAACGATAATGGAAGATACATTAAGCTCCGAGTACAATATATGTCACTACCTGAAACAAAACTGTGGGGCTAAGGAACTGCTTAAGGACTTAGATAAGAAAATCAAAGACTACACATCTGAAGACTACTGTATCATAATGCTGGGTGAAGAAGATTTTACGTCTACAGCTAATTATTCTGATATTGTTTTAAGTATACGGGAATCTCTTTTTGACGTGTATCATACAAATATCATTATTTGTTTACCTATATTTAACTGCGGTCAATACTCGACTATGTACAACAAACGAATTGAAGTTTTTAACGATCTGCTTTATCTTGACTCAATGACATACGAATACGCTTTTGTTCTGGATTCTAACGAAACACTATCTTATGATTATGACATGTTTAGCTACAAAGGGCACATTAATAATAGAGGAATGAGAAATGTTGTTCGACATCTACAAACACTAATAACTAAAATTGACAACTTTAATAGAGATAACTTGGGACATTTAAATACAGACAATGAAACTATTATTTATGAAAATGACCTGAACAAAAATGAAAATCAACAGTTTTTTCGTCACTAATAACATTTACGTCTTACATCAAAATATTGCAGGCCTTATTAATAAAACGGACATACTATCAATTTGTTTGGAAGAACTATATACAAAAAACATCACAGTAGACATCATAGCAATAACAGAACATAATATTATATCTGGACAGGAGCACCTATTAGTGTTACCAAACTATCAGCTAGCTGCAATTTACTCTAGAGACAATATAAAAAAAGGAGGAGCATGTATTTTAGTTAAGCAAAAACTCCGATTTAAGGAGTTAAAAGATGTTTCTAAATTCTCTATTAAAGGGATATTTGAATGTTGTGCTATTGCATTAGAGGATCATAATATAATTATCGTATGTGTCTACAGAATTCCAAAATCAAAGTCAAAAAAATATTTTCTCGAATTATTTTTTGAAAAAATGGATGTATTGCTACATAAAGTATGTATTCAATCTAATAAACGCGTTGTTGTCTGTGGGGATTTTAATATCAACATATTGAAAGAAAACAACATAACGTCACGTTTCAAAGCAATAATGTCAGATTACAACCTTCGATTAACAATTAATGAACCTACAAGACCACAAAGCGGGACTTGTCTCGATAATCTAGCTCATAATATAAAACGTGGTACTAGGTCTGAAGTCATAGACTATGGTCTTTCAGATCATACAGCTCAATTACTTAAATGCCCTACGAAAAAAACATGCATAATGTATAGCTATAAAGCATCAAAAAGGGACTTCAGTAAAACTAATCTGGAAAAATTCAAAAATTACCTAAATTCGTTATCATTAAGCGAAGTATATAGTAGCAATAATCCAAATGAAGCTTATGAACGTTTCCAAGACAGCTTTTTGATGCTTTATAATCTTTGTTTCCCAGTTGTCAGTGTAACGATAAAGACTAGACGAAAGCCAAGATGGTTATCACGGGGTATCAAGACATGTAGTAAAAGACAACGGGAACTACTTTGGAAATACAGAGCCAATAGAACTATTGAAAATAAAGATAAGTTTCTGAATTATTCTAAAAAGTTTAAAAAGATTATTAAACTCACCCAAAAAGCTCAGAACAATTACCTAATTCAGAATGCTGATAGCAAGTCAAAAGCAGCTTGGGGAATAATTAACAGCACTAAAGCTTGCATTCCTAACGAACCTATCACTAAAATAAAATTAGAAAACACTGAAATTACTGATCCTCAGAAAATAGCAGATGCTTTTAATGAGTTTTTTATCAACCAAACGAAAACTGACATTGGAAAAAATGAACGAGAAAATAAAAACAAAATACCATTTGAAACACATTCAATGTTCATGGGGCCTACAGTCTCTGATGACATCATAAAAATAATAAAATCACTGAAAAATAAGAATAGTGTTGGTTATGATGGAATCCACACAAAGGTTATTAAACATGTTTGTGAGATTATTGCTCCATACTTAAACCACATAGCAAATTTATGTATAGCACAAGGTATCTATCCTGACGCACTTAAACCCATCATCGTCAAACCATTATTTAAAAAACTAGATAGGGAATTAATGAAATATTATCGTCCAATTGCTTTAGTCTCCATTTTTTCAAAGATATTCGAAAAGGTTATTTATCGGGCTCTTCTAGATTATTTCGAATCACGAAACCTTCTTGCTAAGGAACAAAAAGGATTTCGAAAGAAAAAAAACATAAATATGGCAATATATGACTTCCTCGACCATATCATTCCTGGCATGGATAAGAGAAAGCCAACGATTGCCATTTATATGGATATGACGAAGGCTTTCGATCTTGTTGATCATAAATTGCTAACTGATAAATTGTATGCCTATGGCATAAGGGGAAACATTTTAAGCCTTATTCAGTCCTATCTCAGCAATAGAACACAACGTACTCAAATAACAAAAATCTGCACAAAAACCAAACGCGAAATTAAATATCTATCCAGTTCAAGAGAAGTCTTATGTGGTGTCCCCCAAGGCAGTGTTCTTGGGCCGCTCTTATTTATAATTTATATCAATGACATGCCGAAAAAAATTTCTTGTCCAGTAACATTGTTCGCTGACGATAGCACCATGATTATTAAAGATGTTACACCTGACCAAATGGAAAATGAAATAACTGACGCTTTAAAAGAAATAATAATATGGATGGACTTAAACAAATTAGTAGTAAACTTAGACAAAACTAAATTAATGAACTTTTACCAACGAACTACAAAACTAGAAACATTGACTGTTGACTATGAGGGCACTAATATTGAAAAAGTGACATCAACAAAATTTTTAGGTTTAATTATAGATAACAAGCTGACTTGGACAGAACATTGTGATGGCCTTTTTGAAAAGCTGAGCAGCTCAGCATATCTGCTATATAAATTAGCGAAAATTGTTAATTTACAAACAGTTAAAACTGCATACCATGGTCTTGTTGAATCAAGACTCCGATATGGGGTAATTTTTTGGGGGAACTCTACACGTCGAGACCGCTTATTTAAGGCACAAAAAAGGTGTGTAAGAGCGATGTTTGGTCTTAAACAAACAGATACCTGTCAACCATTATTTAAAAATATGAAGATAATGACATTACCGTGTCTTTATATATACGAGATTTCAATATTTGTTAAAACTAACCCTCAATTATTTGTAAAAGTATGTCTAAACAAACTAAAATCTGTACGACCACAACATAGACATAAACTGGTCTCTCGTGAATGTAATACAGCTCTTATGAGAAATAATGTTCTTTGTAAAGCAACTTCTATTTATAACAAGTTACCAAACTGTCTCAAAGAAATGAATTTAACATTGTTTAAAAAATCTTTGTTCCGTCTTCTCATTGAAAAGGCTTATTACAAATTGGATGAATTTTTGAATGACATAACATTATAAATACTTAATTTCGTTATTGTTTGTTATCGACATTTTTTGTGACATTTTGGACATTCTTATCTAATTATATAAATTTTATTTTTATCATAATAATGCATGCCGTAATTTAATTAAGTAGATAATATATGTTTAAGAATACACTGAAATTCATAGGCTGAGAGGCAGAACATGGAGTGCTGAAATTATATTATAAGATCTTGTTTACATATACCCATGTTCATGAATAAAATATTTTGATTTGATTTTGATTTTGATTTGATTTGATGATTCTGCACAGCAATGAAAAGCATGCTATAAACTATAGTTGCATAGTGCAAAAACCACATTTACTTAATACTTTTTATTCAAAAATAAAAAAAAGCAAAATAAATTGTGCATTTGAAGATGAGACCCTTCACAACCTGCCAATATTTATCTACTTCGAGCAGATTAATTGCAAAGTTAATTTGTTGACATTTCAAAGCCATATCAGTGCACCATAAACAACACGCAGCAAAATTGCACGTCCTTGTGTATTTGAAACTCTGTTTTTATTACAATCTTATCAGGGAACTTATCTGCATTTATTAAACAATGAGATAGCTGCTTGTTATATAGGAATAGTCGCGAAAGTTGGAAATGCCTACTTCTATGTGTGGTGGAAGAAAAAAGGAATTGAACAGACATAAAGAAGCACTGATGAAAGTCCAAGCATCTTTTTGTTTTGAAATAAAGAGTGAGACGGGGCGAGTTATTGGGTGACATAAATACCTAGTAAAACAACATTCCGGCCTACTATAGGTTTAAGTGAAGATAAGGTTGATTTTCAACACAATATAGAAGGTTTTTGAAAGTATTGTATTGGTTTGTGTATGGTGATGAAATATAACAATACTTTGCTAAGTCATGTACTGAGCTGAAAACAGAAAATAGAAAGTAGCCTGCATTAAGTGTAAATAAGTATGCAATAACTATGCTTACCCTGCTCACACCTACATACGTCATTTGATTATGTATTAATCATATGGTTCTGAGTCAAGTGGAAAATGTTTTATACAGGGTTCTAATGTTTCCAAGGAAGATGAAGCTCAAAATCGCCGCAAAGAACGGCAAAACAAAGACGGATAACGGTAATTATGCACATATTTCGACCAAACTTGGGCCAAAGCAAAACCGATGACATTTGTCTTCGACATCACCGTCCAACATTTCTGCGCACTCCTTACCTTCCATTTACGTTTCCACTAATTATAGAACATTCCTCGACGAGAAAAACCCGCCCAAAAATAGTAGAAAAACAAAACATACAGAGAATAGCGACAAACTGCGGACGTTCTGGAACGAGCTTGATGACCACCAACTCGCGACGTGGGGCCTCGACTCAATTTAGGGTTAGATATTTTTAATCACATATTACACTAAAACGGCACATTAAAACAAGAAATCCACGTGTACCTTTACTTTCAGCGTTTTCCGTAATATCTTTCACGTCATCAACCATCTTGCTGGATGACAGTCACTCACTTATTTCACTTTTTATTCGAACATATTCGAAAACTCATACTTCGTTCACTATTTTCAGCCAGACAGCGATCTATACGACAGCGCTGCGTTCCGTTCACTGCCTGCCTGTTTTCTGTCAACGATGACAAATCTGTTTTGATTTTAGCTACAAATGTTAATTTAGAAAGTTTAAAACGATAGTTTTATGACTTTACATACTTTATGTAGTCCAAAAATAAATTAATTATAATAATTTGTTGGTTAAAAACATAATTTCTTGTGCACAATTTTATAGACTGAATATAAAATAATTCTTAGCCCCAAAAATTTTAAAAAGTGACTGGCTCAGTGTTGTATGAGTAAAATATATTTCAACAATGGTAGAAAATATAGTTAACAGTACTTTTCCTGTCGCGGATGTTTACCACGTTTTTAAATTTTATATGTGTCCTTTTGGACTTTTCAGATCTAGATCGAAACTCCGGATAAAATCAAGATTCACACATAATTTATTAGTGACGTTAAGATCTCCTTTTGAGGTCGTTTATACAATGGATACCTACTCGATAGCCAGATCACAATTGGGCCAGTGCCATATAACAGACTCAAACAAGGAAAGCGAGTTCAACCACCTTTATTGTTATTTAAAAAAAAACTTCATTGATTAAGTAAAACATTTACTTGAGCAAGCTTAATGCTAGTTAGCATTTTCCTCTAGCTCACCTTTGGATATAAAGAACTTGTTGAGGTCACGGTTTTGATGAAAAACGGATATTGGAATATATTTTTATATCTAACTACTTAAATAATTTTATTTCGCAATATTATTAAATAAATACACTGCAGAGGCTTAGTAATAGGGTCCCGTTTGGCACCCTTCGGGTACGGAACCCTAAAAACGTTGGGTTCTGATCGTTTGGAGAAAGAAAGGCAGAAATACAAGCGTAGGGAAATTAAAATAAGACCCCAAAAGTAATTTAAAGGCGGTACAAGAAAATACGTTTACAAAAAATACATTGTATAATTTTTTAAACGATCTAATGCACACTAAAAATAAATTGTAAATAAGTTCCTACAGTACATAAAGTAGGTAAAGAAAAATACCTAAAATTAGACAATAATTTTGCTTCCGCTAGGTAGCTCTGTTACAAGATGGTGACAATAATTTTCCTGGTGTGTTTGTAATTCTTGCTTAGACAAGAAGTTTCGTAAACAGCAATCGCATATTATTAGTGTTTTTTTCTGTTGGCCTCGAATCAATCGAGGTAAATCCTTTATATGACGGTAATGGCCATAATAAAGCAAATTAACATGCAAAGGCTTACGTTTTTTCGGATAGTAGAGTGGACCAATCAGTCGATGCCTACCTTTTTCAGGTAATAACAATAATCCAAATACGCTTATACTAATTCCGTTTTGATATTCAATGTTAGGTATGTCACGTAACTGGATAGGGAATTTAATACCATTAAAGTTAAGTTCATTTCTATATATTTCCCTGGAGCTCATTCTTTGTAGGTTTTTTACCTCTGGATATAATGCAGAGAGTAATGCCCATTCAATTCCATTGTACTTAACATCTATGTATCTCATGTTTCTAACAGCTCTTTTGTTTGCAATATCTTTTGGTAATGGCATGCATGACGATGATGATCCCAACAAAGGGTTGAATTTGCTAATATTCATTTCAAAGTGTGTCACTTTTTTTAAACGCCAACGTTTTGTTACCCTACTTTTAACTTCAAATTGATGCACTATGCTGTTCAGTTTTTCTGTTAATGTTGCATAAAATAAAATAATGTCATCATTTCCACGCATGATGAAGTCGTTAGTTTGAAGGCCAAATTGCTCGACTTTTACTATACCAATAGTTTTAGTGTCTCTAACGAAATCACTGTAAATAACGAAATTCATTGTAAATAAGCCCAGCTTTTTCAGACACTCGTGCATAACGGCATACAATTTTAATTTTATCCATTCCATAAAATCATTAACTGATCCAAATTCAATATCTGTTGTAATAAAATAGGTCATATTTCTTTCATTAAGTGATCTGAAGATGTCAATCTCGTGTATGAGGTTTATCACTTGTATGTCCTTTGGATCATAACAACCTATCGTGCTGGATATTTCATAGTTCAATGTACTGAAACATTTGCCCCCAGGCTCTTCAATTTCTATAACTTCATCTTTGAGAACGATTTCATTCTTTTCTTGAAATGAAATATGCTCTGTGCCAGAAAAGTTGTTTTCTTCATCTGAAATAAATAAAATTTTGTAACGTTTTATTTTCTACACAGAATTTTGTCCATGGAAGATAAAAACGGTAATAATTAGTTTTTGGGGTGATTCATGATACAGTAAACATAATTTTTTGTTTTTTTGTTTTGTTCGTCTTTAAGTCCGCCTCTCTATTTTTACTCCGGATTTTCTACACACGATTCTCGTTAAAAATACTGAACAGAGTCCCAAACTCCTCTCACAAATGCTATGTTGTCATCTTTGGGCGTCCACCATATTCAATTTAGAATGACATCACTAATTTACCGTATTTTCCTCGTCAGAACCTTTATTAAGGGGTCCGTAGTCCGACAATGAACCCTTATCGTTTCTCCATGTCTGTCTGTCTGTCCGTCTGTCCGCGGCTTAGCTCAGAGACTATTAGTACTAGAAAGCTGTAATTTGGCATGAGTATACATATTAATCACGCCGACAAAACTGTAAAATAAAATCATGAAAAATTTTTTAAAGGGTAGGTTTCTCCCACACACGTAAATTGGGGATGATTTTTTTTTCTCATCTATCTCATAGTGTGGTATCCTTAGATAGGTCGTTCAAAAACATTGCGGGTGTGTGAAAACCATTTTTAGATTTAGGGATCCGTTGGCGAAATATTAAGCTTTAAAGTGCTAATTTTTGTTAGAGTCAAGCATGGGGGGATGCTGGCTAAAAGGTTGTTTATAGATATGTGAAAAAATTCACAGAAGTAATATATGTATAATGAATTTAAAAGGAAAACTATCACAGCTAAGTATGCTTTACAGGTTTACGAGTACAGGTCGCGCCAAACCTTTAGTCCCCTCTAAACACGACAATGTATGGGCCGTTCTTTGGGAGAGCAACTTCTGAAGTATGGCACGATCTGTATTAGTAGACCAACTTATAAAATGTACTGAGAAACTACGGAACCCTACACAACGCGTGGCCCGACACGCACTTGGCCAGTTTTTTAAATTGGCTTCTTGTTGCGTCCGCCACATTGGATTCATCATTTAAGCTTAGCTTATGAATCTTATCATACATTGTCATTAAAACTAAACGAGTGCGCATAATTTCAGCTGAATCAGTTGGGGGGAACTAGTTTAAAATTCAGCTGCAAGATTTCACCCGGACATACTAACTACTGGCACTGGGGTGCCCGAGCGCACCAACTATTATTGTCAGTAAAGCCGCCAATCCCTTAATATTGTATCCTGAGCCCTGGGTAATTGGCACTGTGTACAGTCGAAATCAGGCGTTAGAATGGAGGCCACAACGGCAAAGCGTAGCGTAGGCTGACCTCGTGCCTGCTGGACCGACAACGATCTGAAGGATGTTGCGGGTGGCGGCTGGATGAGGAGGTCGGAGGGAGGACCACCAAGAGTGGAAAAACTTGGGAAAGGCTTATGTCCAGCAGTGGACGAAAACAGGCTGATGGATGGATGATGGATGACAGACGAAATCTGTATTTTCTGGAATATAAGCCCCCACCCCCAACATTTGTATCAAGTCCGTGGCCCTGATCTAACCAACTGGTTAAGTTAAATATAAGCCTGTAATAATAGTTTGGCCAAGTGCGAGTCAGAGTCGCGCATAAAGGGTTCCATACCACCACACAATACGGGTAATAAGGGTACGGAACCCTAAAAATATAATGGTACATAACAACAACATAGATGATGACATAGGTATACAACATTAAGGCAAAAAAAACAATACACTTAGGAAGCGTTTCAGAACGTGCGATCATAGTGCGAAATTTCACTCGTTTATTAGAAAGAGACATATATAGATATATATAGGAGCAAGAGAAACAAAAATCTGGTTGAACCAATTAGGTGGCCCAGTGTGATTTTCGCATTACTCGGAAGGGTTTCAAAACACTTCCGAGCAACTGTCAGGTAACAGTTTGTTTACCCTCGTGTCAATTTTTGAACGCTCTGGGGTGAAATTCGCATCACTCCGAGTGATTTTCGCTCGTTTCGAAACGGAACCTTATATGGCAGCGCCCTACAAACAATTTTGCACTTTCGGAGTACGGAATACTAGTTTTATTATTTACTTTAGGGTATGTACAGTGAAGACCGCATCAAGTTAGACACTTCGGACTTTGTACCTATCTTTTAATCTTCTCTGTAGGGGCTAATGTCGTACTGCAAGTGTATAGCTTGATGTCGTCTCCACTGTACAACTACTTGATCACATTTGAAGCTTGTTTGTATCACCGTCTTGATAGAGCTGAAACAAAAAAACGTTAAAATAAAAAACCGGCTAAGTGCGTGTCGGGCCACGCGCAGTGTAGGGTTCCGTAGTTGCCCGGTACATTTTATAATTTGACGTACTAATACAGATCACGCCAAACTTCTACTCCGCTCGGAAGTTGCTCTTCCGAAGAAAGGCAAAAGTTGAAAATTTTACAAAAATTAGCACTTTAGAGCTTAATATTTCGCCAACGGATCCCTAAATCAAAAAATGGTTTTTACTTACCCACAATGTTTTTGAATGACCTATCTAACGATACCCCACACTGTGGGATAGACGAGAAAAAAAATCATCCCCAATTTACGTGTATGGGAGGTACTCTTGAAAAAAAAAAATTTTCGAGATTTTATTCTACCATTTTATCGGCGTGATTGATATGTATTGTATATCCATGCCAAATTACACCTTTCTTTTACTTATAGTCTCTAAGCTAAGCCGCGGATAGACGGACAGGCTGACAGACGGACATGACGAAGCTTTAAGGGTGTCGGACTACGGAACCTTAAAAATGCTAATTTTCCGAGAATCAAAATCAAATCAAATCAAAATATTTATTTTGCAAAATAGATACATGAAGTATACTTTCTACAAGTCAAAGTTAATTTTAACAATATATATCTTTAGAATATAAAAAAATATATAATAATACGGGACATAAAATATACATCTGCATAAAATAGAGGAATCTAGGAATAAAAATATTGTACATACATAATGCAATGAACAAATAAGTTGATAAATAAATACGGGAAAGACATACAAAAAATATGAAGGAATAAAAATACTATTATTTATACTATGATTTATTGTACAGGGACCCCCGGTAAATTTAAATTAATTTTTATTTTTATTATTTGCTGTGTTAGAGGTAGGGTCACTAAAAACCCTACAAAGTGTCATTTGTGATTTGGGAATTAACAACTGATCTTAATAAAAGCCAAAAAAGGACAGAAGAGATGTACAAAGTGGCATAATAATGTCTATAAAGTATTATTTATCACGTCAAAAGTGAGAGATACCAAAATAAAATATCGTTCTTCTTGTTCCTTCGTCTAGGAATCTACACAACGACGGTCTCCTAAAAGTTCTAAGCACTTAGTCTTCAATAAGTTTATCTCACCGCACCGCTTAATGAGGTTATCACGTCAAATTATCAACGGCAGTATGAACAACATATCACCTCAAAAACAACAAAAAGCTTCAGTTTCACCTATCCATCAGCCTATTTCGGTCACTGCTGGACATGGACCTTTCCAAGATTTAGCCATTCTCGGCAGTCCTTCTGGAAGACTGACACACTCTGGGCAGGCGGCGTGGTGAGCGTGGTACCGAAACCCTCGCACCAGTGACACCGCTGCTCGTTACCAGTCTGTACATCTGGAGGCCCGGCAATCGGTTCTAGGCAATACAATGGTGGGCCGTCTGCTTATGCCTGTTTGAGAGCTGTCCTCTTACTTCAGCTTACCTTCAACAATTACACTGTCTTGATCACGTGCTACGGTTATTGGATTGTCATAACACTTTAATGCACTTTCTATTTTGCTGCTATCCATCTCAAAATGACGATTTTTCTTTGTCATTAAATATCCAAAGTCTATTTGCAATTACTACGTCCGTATTTAATATGCGAAATTAGAAACCCCTTTTAACATTATGAAATATGTAGGTAGGTACCTATCTATCAAATTACGAAAAGAAATGAATGCTTCTGCCATTCATTCATTCATTATTACTCATGTTATGTGGTATTTCTTGAGTAAGCATTTCTGTATTTTATAATGATTCCATCAATTTTATTATTATTGATGGAGTTTGGCATGTGGAACTTTTGTAATCTGTGTGTGTTTGTTTTTATAAAAATGTAAAATTTTGGGACCTCCTCCCTGACAAGGACCCGCTACCTCTCACCCCCCCCCCCCTAGTCTTAGGTTTTCTTGTCCGAAATTAAGTCTGAACATACCTAAAGTTTCACTGCACTTAGTAAGTAAGTAACCGACACAGCCTGCAGAATCAGTAAGTTGAAGTGGCAGTGGGCAGGCCATAATTATCGCCGAGATGATGGCCGTTGGGGCCGAAAGGCTCTAGAATGGAGACCACGTACAGCAAAGCGTAGTGTAGGCCGACCTCGTGCCCGCTGGACCGACGACCTGAAGGACGCTGCGGGGGGCGGCTGGATGAGGAGGACGGAGGACCGACATGAGTGGTGAAATTTGGGAAAGGCCCATCTCCAGCAGTGGACGAACACGGGCTGATGGATGGATGGATGGAGGTTGGTACCTAATTAATTATTACAAATTAGATGTGAACTTTGTCAAAAATATTGAACAAAACCAAAGTTGTTTAATGGTATATCATTGAACAAAACAGCCTTGGGTCAAAACCGTAGCTGTCGGTCAAAACGTATTGCGTGGATGTCTAGCCATAGAAGTAAATTAATCTGTGTTCTGTACGTTCTTCTCTGAGATTGCGATTAGAGAAAATTAAGTAAGGATGTCTTATAAACTTTTTGAATGATTCCGAAAAAAGGATAGATAATATATTTTTAATCTGGCAGCACATTGACCGTAGCGCCCTCTAGGAAACATATCGATAACAACTTACATAGTTCTTTTAATGCTACTAACATTTTGTACGTAGTTTTTTTATTGGTCAACAGATGGCTTTGACTACAAATTTCATCTTGTCAGAACACAGATGTCGCTAGTTACGAAGTGTGTAAGAATGCTTTTGCACTTGTTTTGCACAGATATTTTTAGGTTGGCAAAACTAAAATTTATTCAATGAAAGATTTGAAAGAATTGCAGGTACTTAAATGGACTTAATAAAAGCTACATTACCTTGCAAATATTTTACTTTTTGACAATATTAAAACTAAAATTGAAGCCTTTATAATCAGCTACAATATACTTAACACCTAGGTACCTACTAGCTTTTGGTTTTAATCAAGTTAAACGAGTTGCCTACAGTTTATAAATATAATTAAGTATTATTTAATTAGAAAACCCTAACCTCGTTACGTATCAAAACAAAATGCCTTCCTTATCGATTATTCCAAGTACGAAACATCCGCAGCACCTAATAAATACCTACATGCATCAGTTTAATCATACGGTTTCTCTTCCCAAGAGGATGAAAACTTCCTGATGTTGTACGCCGTTGCCTTGAATATGTTTGTACTTAATTTATTTTTAGGATTCCGCTATTTAAGAGGCCTCAACCCGCAAAAATCTCAATACAAAAGGTAAAAACTGATTGTGAAGTCAACAGCTTACTTTCTTTATTACTTACCTATATTTTTTAATAAGTTTAAACTACGTACCTATGAAGCCCAAAAAGCTGTCAGGATATTGTCAATATTGCCTCGTTTTGTACAATTTGTAGCTTTAATAGAATTAAAAAAAAACCGGCCAAGTGCGTGTCGGGCCACGCGCAATGTAGAGTTCCGTAGTTACCGGGTAAATTTTATAAGTTGGTCTACTAATACAGATCGCGCCAAACTTCTAGTCACATACATTAGAGGGGATCAAAAGTTTGGTGTAAACCTGTAAAGCCTACTTAGCTGTGATAGTTTTCCTTGTAAATATACTACTTCTGTGAATTTTTTTACATTTCTATAAACAACCGTTTAGCCGGCAGGGGGGGGGGGGGACGACGACGCTCCACTCTAACCAAAACTTTCACTTTAAAGCTTAATATTTCGCTAACGGATCCCTAAATTGAAAAATGGTTTCATACACTCACAATGTTTTTGAACGACCTATCCAACGATACCCCACATTATGGGATAGACGAGAAAAAAAAATCATCTCCAGTTTACGTGTGTTAGAGGTACCATTAAAAAATTTTTTTTTCAAGATTTTATTTTACCGCTTTGTCGGCGTGATTAATATTTATATCCATGGCAAATTACAGCTTTCTAGTACTAATAGTCTCTGAGCTAAGCCGCGGACAGACGGACATGGCGAAACTATAAGGGTTCCTTGTCGGACTACGGAACCCTAAAAACGAGACATATATACCGCGGTGTCGTTCATGTAAGGAAGATTAAGTTTAAACACTTTTTTTATAAATAAATACGTACCTACAGTTTCACGGAAAACAGTTTTTACCTGAAACCATTTTACTAATTCTAATATCGGGTCAATACCTCGCCATCATGCTCCTCTCGATGAGAGATGGGTCGGAGGGGAACCTATCTGAAGACGTGTCAGAGACAAATCAGACCCACCAGGGCGTCACAAACACCTAAAGCATTTTTATGGCAGCTGAGCGGGAAGGGCCACCTTAAGGCGAGGCATTGATAAACTTTTAATTTCAAAGGAGTGGATATTGCTGAGAAAAATGGAGATTCATGTCATTAAAATTTTGTGGCGTCGCCTCCTGGCTTCATTGGGGCCTTGCATTAAGTGCTATTGGCGATAACTTTCCCACTTTTCGGCTTGGTGGTTATTTTATTAATAGCCAATATCTATATTATAACTAGGGTCACTAAAACAATAATAATTAATAAAACCGCATCCAAATCGATTGAGTGGTTCTCGAGTAGGGTAACTTACTATGGGTGCTTCAGTTTTTGGTTACCGAAATTCCTTCCGATTTTTTTTGTACTTCTATGTTTCGGCATCAAAACAGTACTTATTATACATATAACCCACTAACCTTTGCCCGCGGCTCCGCTCGCGTTTATTCAATGTTTGCCCCATTTTCGGCTTGGGCGTTATTTTATGAACACCCCTTAATAGACTATGTGTTGACCAGGGTCACTACGGTGGTTATATTTATATTAAAAAGTCGTGGCTCTACACTGAATATTTTTGCGTTAATGGAATGGGTTATTATATTAGCGATATAAAAATATTGCAACTTTTAAAAGCTTCTTTCTTTTATGTCTCAAATATATAATGTATAATTATAACTGTAAAATAAAATAAAATTTGTATAATATATATATAATAATTTGTAATTACGACAATCTCAAGTTATATTTCGGGGCCGATCTGGTCCCGGCTTCGTTTCAGTATATAATTTAGTATAAAAAAAACCGCATCCAAATCTGTTGAGTGATTCACGCGTTAAAACGGAACATACAGACAGAGACAAAAATTTTAAAAATTTTAATATTGGCCTTTGTACTAATTAATGGATACTAGTAATTAACTTATTAATATCTACTAATCACCCATTTCATTTACAGTTTCGCAAAAATTTTAATGTGCAGGCACGATTGTTTTAACCGACTTCAAAAAAGGAAGAGGTTCTCAATTTGATTGTATTTTTTTTTTGTATTTTATTCCATAACTCTGCACTTCAAAACCGACTTGAAAATTTTATTTTTTGGCAGTTTTTGCTTCCAGGTAGGTCCCGCTTTAATTTGATAATGATCTGATGATGGTCTTTAGAGATAGGCAGTGTAAGACTTCAACAGATGAAAGCATATCACTCGCTATTGAGGCAATTTTATTACTTGAAATATTACTTGAAAATTATATACCTACCTAAGCCTCGATCCTGGACTCATCACCATAAAACTTCTTAATAGATGATATAATTTAATTAATTAACCATTTGCGATTGAGGCAACCGCTTTGTGCACGTTTAGGTTTACGTTGTAATGTACTACTTAAACACTCTCATAATACCCACTTTAACTTTACCATCGTTTCTTATGAACAGTGCGTTTACAATGCCTCCCCATATTTGACAATTAAACATGTCAACACTAAAAATTTATTAGAATTCTTTTGAACTTTTTAGTGAATGTATGCTGTAACATTTGAAGTCGGTTACTATTTTTTTGTTGAAAGTTTATTTAATAACACTTTATTATTAGTATAGATGAACGCAAAGCATGGAGTAAGAGCGGCTCGTAAGCGTTATAATAATTTAAAATACCAAAACTGGTTGTCCTGAAAAAAAAAATCTGTTGATATATTTTGTACTAGCTTTTGCCCGCGGCTCCGCCCGCGTGTTATTCGGTTTAACATGCTTTTTTCCGGGATAAAAAGTAGCCTATGTTTTAAACTATATCTCTCCTAAATTTCATCCAAATCCGTTCAGCCGTTTCAGCGTAAAAGAGTAACAAACACACACCCTCACACCCTCACACACACCCTCTCACACATTCACACACACACAAACTTTCGCATTTATAATATAATATATTATGTGATGTGATTAGTGTGATAGTGTGATGTGATGTCAGAAGTCAGAAGTTCATAAGGTTGTGTGAAGGCACATATGTAAGGGTACGTGTTTATGTGTAGGGGTGTGTGAGAGGGTGTGTGACATTGTATAGGGTATTGGATGAGTATTTGTGAGAGTGAGGTTGGTGTAGTTGTGGGTGTAATAATATGTTTGAGAAATAGTATGTTTGCATTTGAGATCCATTCGTTGGTCTATTTTGTCCACCGCTGGACATAGGCCTTTCCAAGAACTCGCCACTCTTGGCAGCCCTCCTTTAAGAAATGCCCATACTCACACACGCTGGGCAGACGAGTTGATGAGCGCAGTGCAGAAACTCTCGCACCATTGGCACCGCTGTCCGTTACCAGTCTGTTTTATCCTCTTTTACGGCCCGGCAGCATTGGGGATGGATATAACGCCATCATTCGGTCCCACGTATGATGGGCCATCTGGTTAAGCATGTTAGAGAGCTGTTCTCTTAATCTCCCTCGAATAACTTCATGAGGTTTGCGGGTCAGATTGTGGTACCTCCACACCCGAGCCCGGCACCAGCTCTACTACCTTCCACTTGAAATAGTATTGGTATTTTGGTGAATTGAGTGTATTGTGAAGCGGAATTTAATGGACAATTAATGGTCCACATATGAATAAATATTAGCGGTTATTATTAGGGCTCCGTACCTCAAAAGGAAAAGCGGAACCCTTTAGGATCACTTTGTTGTCCGTCTGTCTGTCAAGACCCTTTATCTTGGGAACGCGTGGAGGTATCAAGTTGAAATTAAAACCATATACTCAAGTCTACAGTCCCTTGAAGCTATGAAGAAATCAAACTTCTGAGTTAACATAAAAAAGATACGGCCGTTTATGCTGCAAAAAACCTATATTTCGACACTCCCAAGGGAATCAAAATTTATAGGATTTTTTCCGTTGATTTGGCAAGTAATTCTTATTCTTATTCTTTATTGTACACACAGAAAATTAACATTTACAAAGCATATAATCATTATCGCACGTATTAAACATGTAAATATTATTTAAGTTATTTTTTATGTAATAAAGCCCTAGACAATGCTTATAAGCGAAACCGGTCGGGTGTATTAAGTGAAATTATAATCCTGTGGACAAGTACAAGTGTCTTATTTAACAAGACATATAAACAAGTTAACATGTACTAGGGTAGACTTATCTCTAAGAAGAGATTTCTTCCAGTGTACCTTTGCGGATAAAAGAGAATGATTTATATAAATGTAGACATACGTACCGTATTATACTACAAGTATAAGAAAAAATCATCAAAAATCATCGAGGTTAAGCAACGGTATGCGCGGTCATCACTGTATGGGTGACCAAATCTTTTTGTGGATTATTTTAATTTGTACGGAACCCTCGGTGGGCGAGTCCGACTCGCACTTGTCCGGTTTTTTTTTTCTGTGGTATGCATGTTGATAAGGGTGTAGGTAGAAAGCCTAAGTTGTCACAGTAAGTAGCAATTAAATTTGGTTATAGTTCATATTAAGATGCAATTCGTTGACAATAAGTCTATATTTTACTGTGTTTACATGGTAAAAATGTATTGTTTTATTGCATGGACAATGTTGTTTTTGGTCAAATGCTGTTCGAAATAGTGGCATATACGAGTAAGACTTGATTCTAAGCTAATAATTTCACAGGATGAATACAGTAGATCGGTTGGATACATATCTGGGGCATGATAGATAATATGAAGTTAGCAAACTAATCAAAAACGCTTGAAAACTTAATTAAACGAAAATAACACTTGCTAAAATGATCTGCTTAATATAATAGATCTTCGGTCTGGATAATACTAGAGAGCCTAAATTTTCAGGATAAGATATAGGTAAGTAAAAGTTCCAGTTGTCTAGCTGTTATATTTTGGATTTTATTAATGCCTAAAATACATCGAATTCATCACTCACTCACTCTCACATGATCATATTGACCATCAAAACCTCTAGAATACTTACAAATGTTCTAGAAAGCTGATATTTCCAGGCTAGAATTAGTATATAAGGTGACTTTAATTCATGCAGCCAAACTCATACTGAAAGCTTGGTAAGTGATCAGCAACTCGGATCGATGACACTTTTTGCTGATGTCGCAAAATAAAATCTTGACGTCCCATAGTAATTGAATTGGGCTTGCGTTTGTAAGGAACACAAAAAGAATAATTTACGAATTTCACAAAAAGGGTCATCGAACCTTGTTACTGAGCACTTACTGAGTCTTCTGTAAGAATTTGGCTGCATAAATTAAAGTCACCTTACATAAACAACAACAAAATGAAGAAAACTTTTACCCTCCAACCTACGTGGGGTAGTATACCCTAAAACACCAACACCTTTGTCGACGGAACAGACAGTTGTCAGTGGTTTTCACAAGTGTGAACCGTATCATGCAAGGCACCGTCCGCACTTGGTACCATCGCTCTTGAAGCTTTTGAATTACCAACATCACGTCCCAAATGACCGTGTGGTGAGCCCTATCGCCTTACTTCGGGCACAAATTAGCCAACAGCTTGACATGCCCTCCAATGCAAGTACAGTCAGCAAAAGATACAGATATAGAGGCCCATCGCAAACACTTTGATATTAAGACCCACAGGTAAGTGATAGATGAGATAAAGTATACTGGGTCAATACATACACAGTACTATTGATCAAAGATCAAATCAAGATCAATCAATCAATCAATCAAGATTAAGATCAAAGTGTTTGCGATGGGCCTTTATCTTTTGCTGGCTGTACAATAATGTGCATCGCGGCGCCGGGATTGAACCAATGACGCGTAGTTAGCGAGCGCTCTACGAGTACCACTCGTCGACAGAGGCGTTCTTTTTGATAAAGGTTCCATAAATAATAGTTGTTATAGTGCTTTGTAATATTATCCATCAAAACGATGTAGCCATCTTTAAAGTAAAATTACAGCGCTCACTTCTCCGTACTAATTTTAAAACCTACGGTAAATTTTATATGGGCAAAAAGTGTGTCGAATGTCAAACGGGACCCTATTACTAAGCCTCCATCTTTCTGTCTGTATGTCCGTCTGTCTGTCTGTCATAGGGGTCTACACAAAGTTGAAATTTTCACTGAGTATCTACGTGTTACTATGACTTATATTTTATTTATTTATTAAGGACACTTATAGATGATATTAACTAAACACGTAAGTCTAAGAATAATTGTACATAATATTTTCAGCCCATAACAAGTTTCAACAATTATAACTACCTGTATTTTTTAGTAAACAAAGTATACAGTATGAGGCATTCTACCGCGACAAATGATAAAAAAATGAAAAATAAAGGGTTCCCCATTTAAGAAAACTCGAAAAAGTTGCAATTTTTAAATGTTATTGGTTTTGGTTCTTACTAAAAGACGGTAAATCATACAAGTTTCCAATTTAGTCAGATTGTAGGACATACTTTAAAGTAAAATAAAAAATTATAAAAAGTAGGATTTCGTACGCAAACGGTGCAAAATTTTTTGTAAACCGCTACCATTTTAACGGCTGTTTTTTGTAGCCTTGATGTTGCTTTGGCATGTACAGTACATATATGTTGTTATTTACCATAATGTTTTTAGGTTTCCGCACCCGTATTGTATGGTGGTACAAATTACGAGACCATTTGTGCGTGAGTCCGACTTGCACTTGGCCAAATTATTTCATTTGCTCGAGTATAATTCTTTGAGTTTCTTCAGTATATTTAGTTTGGTGAGTATGTGTTTTCATATAAAGATATCACAGGACATGAATCCCCGGAGGGTTTTAAGAGGTGTTTCCGAGTGTGGACTGTGAAATGTAAGCACACTCGTACAACTACGTTCAACCGACGATTATTCCATCCCAGAAGTGCGTTCATTAAAGAACCCTAGGGTAGGTAGGAACACCGGGGTTGCAACACTGACTTTTTGAACGGGTTTGGTTGAGTTGCTACACTCCAAACGTCATTTCACATATCTCCAATAGATTCCGAATTGATTTATAACTGTCATGTTGACGTCTCTATACAAATTTCGCGAACCCTGCTCAGAGTTGGTGTTGAACAATTCGACACCGGTGTAGCGACACTGCTATTTTTGAACGGTCGGTGTCGCGACCCGTGTTGATTTTTGAACGGTTTAGTGTTGGAACCCGGGGTACGAACCCAAGCCGGTGTGACTATCAGCTTGACACGTGCTGAGCCCTGTTGCCGTACTTCGGGCACAAATATGAACCCTTCCGTCCGAGGCACGAAGACTGGACACAAATGTGGGGTACGGGATTTGCATCGGCGATCTTCGGATTAGTCGTCGAGCACTTGAACCACTAAGAGGCGGTCAAGTGTATGACTCATAAATAGAGAGATCCTCTTAAAGCCTTGATATACCATCATGACACAATCTTCTTTAATGACGCCATTTAATTTTCTAATTAGATACACGTACGTAATCCAACGTAATGCCGGCCGCGAAATTGTGCAGCAAAGTTCAATGTTATACCGTAAATGTCTGCGATTTTCAATGCATGAAACTGGTTTGTAAAATCACGAAATCCGTTTCACGCGCACGGTCAAAATAAATGGCAAAACGTGCAAATTTAAAATACATGGTATCATACGGGTGGCGGTGATTTGACTGTGATTAAAATGAATCGGTTAGCGCAAGGTGCGTTTTCTTTTCGCATGCTTGCGCACAGCTGGCTGAATGCCGCTGTCCGTTGCCTCGCAGTTTGCGTTTGGCTTTCGAAGGCGATCGAGCGTTTCGCGCCGTGAAAAAAAGTTATCTGTCAAAAATCAGCGAAGGCTTTCCGCGCGCGGGAAATTTACCGATAACAAAACTAATTTCTTGTTTTTCATTTTTGGTAATGAACTTTTGATTACAAGTCTTTTTGCACAACTAATAAGTAGTGTTTTTGAATTAAAATGAGGACTTTCTAGTGTTTGTCGATTGCGATAGTTTCATTTAGAATTCAGACTTGAAATGCAGTGAAGAAGTGTTTTTGTTTACTTGTGACAAAGTTTTGATTGTGTTTTCCAAAATGAAGCTGTTACATATTCATGCTGGATGCTTATTGCTATTAGCAACTATAATCGGTAAGTCTTTCTAATCCATTTTATATTTTTACAAATGTCACAAAATGCTCTACATTACGTTTCAGAATATTCTGAAGAAAAATGAACAACCATATCTTAACGACATATAATACAAGGTGACATTTATTTATGCAGGCAAATTTATACTGAAGACTTGGTAAGTGCTCAGTATCAATGATAGATGACCCTTTTTGTGAAATTCGTAAATTACCTATTCTTATCGTGTTCCCTACAAACGCAATCCCAGCCCCGAATCAATTACTATGGGGCGTCAACATTTTATTTTGCGAAATTAGCAAAAAGTGTTATCAATCCGTATCACTGACCGTGATCACTGACCACTGACAAAGCCTCCAGTATGAATTTGGCTGCATAATTAAATTTCACCTTATATAAGGTCCTAGAATATTATGTGAAAATAATTTTAGGGTCGATCATGTATAACTGATCACAATAAATAAGAAAACATTTTTTTTTGGTCGCCTGTTTCCAGCAGGCGTTTTACTCACTTAAAGACTTTTTAGATGGCACTAAAAGTAATTAGTTGGTAGGAGTAGATTATCTTCCTACCTGCTGACCACACAATGTTAATATAAATATTACCATTACCATTTTTATGTTTGACATTAAATCAATGTAATTTATTCTGTATTGCGCTACTTAGGTACAAATTATTCTGTAATTGTATTTTATTAATGTTATTTGTAAGGTTTTGACATATATTATATTTAATTGTTGACATGTAATGAAAATTATGAATAAAATGATTATGATTATGATTAATAAATTTTTCACTTCCCAGAATAAAGTGGTTCAGTAAGACGACTCAGTGCAAAAAAAAAAATTTTCTTTGTATGTGGTCTACTAAGGATACTCTATCATCTCTTGAACTTTTTTTACAATATATTTTAATCATTTAATTTTAACACTCTTGTAATCATCATCTCACCGACGATTTCAATAACGTCCCAACGTGTTGGTGGTGAGGCAGCCGTACTTCGGGCACAAATATACTCTTTTTAGACTATGCAAGTTTACCTTGCAGTGTGACTTATTCTCGTGCAGCAAACCTTAAATTTAGAGTTGGAAAGCCTAAAATAATACAAGCTCATTTAACTTTTATCCAACTGCTTAAAGCCTATTTTGCAATGAAAAGTTTTAGGTTATGGCAGCTCTAAATCTAATATTTGCTACACGAGAATAGGTGTCAGTGTTTTCCTTCACCGCTTAACAAGTACGGCGGCGTTCTTCTACCTAAGCTTCCGTTGTCTAAAATATGTATGTACGGATAATCTATTACATAATAACCTCACTGACTCAGTGGTTAAAACATATTCTGACAGTTCCGGGTTCGATTCACGGTCGAAACCCTTAGGCTGACAAAAAAGTAAACTTGCTTCTCTTGATTTATTTGTTATATCAAAGGACAACGCCTAAAAGCAAATGTCTATAAGTAAAAAAATATATCAAGTGCAGGTAGTCAAGGTTTAATAACTTAGTTTTAAGGCCAAAAAAGTTATTGGTTTGATTAATGTGCCAGTTTCGTTTTACTAAACAGTTTCTCGGAGGACGGTGCACCTGACGGCACTTATAAATATAGAGCACATTAAAATTAATTTACTTAACAAATTTTACCGGTCACGATCAGTCGACATTATATTTGGTCTTCAACTTATTTTGTTTCTTTGCGCATTTTTATTTATTTTTGCATGTTTCCTGGGCCTGAAGGCAAAATGAATAGAATTTGGTTCTTACCCACAAATAGCAACTATTTACTTTTAAAAAAATCAAATTGCATTATTATAATGAATAGATATATACAATTAGAAGCACTACTAACATAATAATAAAGATAAAATATTTTTTTACTTATTCTTATAAGTGTATATATTTATTCAAAATAAAAATAAAAGCTAGCACATAGTAAAACATATTTATTAAAATTATTAAAGTGACAGATAGGAACAATGCTACTAATCTAAACTGTCTATTGTAGGTACATAATTAATAAAAACAACACGAAAATTTAATTATCTACCAAAACAGACTTGTTTTAAAAATACGCTCGAGTATTAATTTGAATAATCGGTTTACTTTCTCGAAGATCTCCTTCGATGTGAGAAAGTGGTTCTGCAATGGACCACATTCATCGGATATCGGTGAAAAGTTTATGGGATCATTTTATTAATTACTATAATGATAGTCATATGCATTTAGCCCACTAATAAGAGAGAATGTGACAAGGCAAGTCAAAAATATTATACCAACGGTCTACAAACACAATTAGAAAAAGAATAATATCATAATGATATTAGTTTATTAATAAAATAACAATCTCAATTTAAATTGAAATAAAATGAAATATAATATTAAAAATTAAATAATATTAATAATAATATTAATTAATAATATTACTGCTCTTGCTTGCGGTGTATGGCGAGTGGCGGGTTTTTTTTCATTATTTTTGATTAAAACAGAATATAATGTAAATATAATTTTTATGGCGTCAAATTAAGGTATAAATAATTTGGACACCTTTTGTCACAGCCATAGAGGCTTGAATGAGTGAATGATTGTTTGCAATAATACATCATAATTGTATTGTTGTTAATTCTATTATTTACCCTGACAAATATAATGTAGTTCTTAAGCTGTGACCAAAACAAATAATAATTGTTTCCTGACTTTTCCCAACACTGAGGAAAGAGCCCTAATCTGACTCACACTTGACTGGTATTTTTTTTTCTTTATTTCAACGCAGGTAATGTCAGTAGATATCTCGTAATAAAAAGTAAAAATAAAGTTTAGTAATTTTGGTTGAAAGTGGTTTTTACTAGACATCAAACCTCCAAGAGTTTGACTCATTAATTTATAGACGTTTTTTGTGCGTGATTCATCGAAAATTACTGAGTAAATTATAGCTTTTCATTGACTGTTCACTTACTTAATTAGGTTTTGTTGTAAATTAAAGAACCCTAATCTGACTCACACTTGACTGGTATTTTTTATTTTTTTTATTTTAATGCAGATAAATCAGTTGATATCTCGGAATAAAAAGTGAAAATAAAGTTTTGTTATTTTGGTTGAAAGTGGTTTTTACTAGAAATCAAACCTCCAAGAGTTTGACTCATCAATTTATAGACGTTTTTTGTGCGTGATTCATCGAAATTTACTTAATAACTTATAGCTTTTCATTGACCGTTCTCTTACTTAATTAGGTTTTGTTGTAAATTGTACATGATGTATTGTTACAATATAAATCCATTTGTAGTGAGCACAAGCTTGTTACTACTTACTCGTTTTATGTTTGAATCTAATGAATTAAAACTGATTAAACTAATTACCTACCTACTTTTATTAATGCAATTCGTGACTAAGAGATTAGTAGTTTCTCTTTAAGTATGATACTCATTGATATTACGTAAATTTTAAGGAATTTCACTATTCTTAATTATTGTTACTTGGTCCCCTTAAATTTTTATGCACAATATAAATTTTCTTTTTCACCCGACTAAATAAATAACAACACCTTAAAAGCTGAAAGATGTACATATTTCCCTTCCCTAGTTTTTGATTAGTTATATTTTATTTAGGTATGAATTATGATTACAACTGAAATAGGTCAGTATTATTGACACATTAAAGAAAAATCTTAAAATATAACGATATCAAAATTTACTGAAACTAATATATTATACCTATACATATAGTCAATTCCATCAGCCTGTTTCGTCCACTGCTGGACATAGGCCTTTCCAGGATTTCGCCACTCTTGGCAGTCCTCCTGGAAGAAATGCCCATACTCACACACGCTGGGCAGGCGAGTGCGGTGCCGAAACCCTTGCACCAGTGACGCCGCTGCCCGTCACCAGTCTGTTTTATATAAGGCTCGGCAATTGGGGATGGATAAACCACCATCCATCGGGCTCAGGCAATGGTGGGCCGCCTGGTTTTGCCTGAGAGCTGTTCTCTTACTCTCCCCCGAATAACTTCGGGAGGATTTGCGAGTAAGATGGTGGTACCTCCACAGTCGAGCCCGGCATCAGCTCTACCACCTATAATGCTGTACGTATCACAACAAAATCAAACAAATCTATTGAACTGATTCGTAATAGACAAGTAAAAGTAAATAAAAAACAATTATCGTCACGTCATCATTTACACGCTAAACTTTATACATAATCCTGCACCGGTTAAGTTATGAACCGGCTTGAATACTTGGTTGTAACACGCAATAAGCTTGCACTTACTGAATGTTTCAGTTCACGTCTGGAGATCACAGAGCACTGAACGGCCTTCTCGGCGAAACTCAGGAAGTTGCGCTGAAAATTGTTGATACTCTGTGGTGTGGACATAGCAAGCGTGGTATAAATCTTATCGAGTGGCACAAGCAGCCTTGCCAACTTTAAAACACGAACTTGGGGCAAATCATGATTTTATGCGGGGCAAGGGTTTAAGAAGCAGGATCCAAATAATTTTGTACCAAATACAACAACATACGGTTTTTTGCATAAGAAGTAAAATAAAACACTTTTTATATCAACGATTATAATTATTTATAAAGAAAAAAAATACAGCTAAGTCCTCTATCATGGAAGCTAATCGTACATATTTGTGGAAAAAAATATTATAATTACATAAATTAATTCAAAGGAAACAAAATAATTCACGTTTTAAAAGAGTCCATCCATCAGCCTGTTTCATCCACTGCTAGACATAGGCCTTTCCAGGACTTCGCCATGCTTGGCGGCCCTCCTAGAAGAAATGCCCATACTCACACACGCTGGGCAGGTGGGTTGGTGAGCGCGGTGCCGAAACCCTTGCACCAGTGACGCCGCTGCTCGTCACCAGTCTATTTTATATATGGCCCGGCAATTGGGGATGGATATATCGCCATCCATCGGTCCCAGGCAATGGTGGGCCGCCTGGTTTTGCCTAAGAGCTGTTCTCTTACTCTCCCCCGAATAACTTCAGGAGGATTTGCGAGTGAGATGGTGGTACCTCCACAGTTGAGCCCGGCATCAGCTCTACCACCTAACAAGAGTATTTAAAAGAGTATTCTTGCCATTTGACGTGTGCTGGAATTTCGAAAAGCGGTATAATTAGCGTCCCGAACGCACCCTGAGCGGGACGTTTCTTCTAGGGTCCAACAAACGGGACAAGGCGTTTTTGGCGTGTGGATTGGTCGTGGCCAAAATCAAAACTAACGCCTATCCTAATGAAACGTAACCCTTGATTTAAAGCTGCGCCCTCACGCATCAAAAGAGCCTCGTTGCACTGTTCAAAAAAATAGTTATGCCTTTTTTCTTTCACTTATGTAGAAGGCAGCTATTTACGCACCAGTTTGTCGTTTATTCATCACGGTACAATTTTAACAAACAAGAATCATAATTTTAATTATATTTAATAGGATAAATTTATTATACAGCCAAATACAGAAGCCTCTAAAGTTATTTATTTTGTCTTCCTGTACTGACCGACCGACGCGACGTATGGTTTTCGAAATAACCGGTTGAGAACAAAAAATACATTTCGAATTACAACATGGCTCATGGCAGCCCTGTTTCTGTTTAATTACCGAGTCTGTAGTTTGGAATGTATCTGTTATTTTATGTATATGTACGAAAGTATATATCGTGGGCATTATCGTGATGTATAAAATCGATAATCTTTGAACAAAATGTCAAAAAAGTGCGTTTACAAGCGGAGCGAAAGCGGTTTATAATGTTATTACACCTGTAGTTTTAACAGAACTATAATATACCCAGGCATGTCATGATATGCCCACTTCTACGATGTGCCGGTGACTACAAATTAACATGATTTATATAGCGTCTTGGTAATTCATCGAGGGATGTATGACACTGGACAGAGTGAAAGGCATGGGACTTTATGAACAAACGTCCATCGATTATACGTTGTAAAAATAAACAGTAAAATACTCTTACAAAAACTTCGTGTTTCGTAATTTTGCAACGCATTTATTCCAATAGCTAAGAAGAAATCAGAAAGAGGGGAGTGGAGCTTTCATTATTACGACCACTAAATCACAAAAATTTGAAAAAAATATGAATCCTTAGAGATATATCACGCGATATAATAAATATTTTATTTTTATTTTTGAACCTGTCTAAACCCCAAACTCCCCCCAAATTAAACAAAAAGAAAAATTGACTGGCGCATGTGCAGTTGTGCACGTCATCAAGATCTGACATCATGCCGAATTTCAAATTACTTCGTCACAAAATTTTCAAGAAAAACCTGTATGTTGGACGGACTGACCGAGAGTGATCTAATAAGGGTTCATTTTTTCCTTATCAGAAACAAAGCCCTAAAAAAATGTATAGAGATGTAACCAATAAAATAATCATTGTGTCATACACACATACATACATATACCCACACCTGTCTCTCAGAGGAGTAGGCAGAGACGACAGATTTCCATCTGCTACGATCCTGACACATCTCTCTTTTACCTCTTCTAGTTATACAAGCTCTTCTATTCAGGGTACTTTTGACATTTCCCTTCCTCAGTATGTCGCCAACTAATGGTGCAATTGTGTAAGCCAATCGTATTCAAATTGATTGTCGTATGGTATATGCATAGCCCGTTCGACAATTGAAATCGTTCATTTTTCGCTGTCAAATGAATACAATTGTCTTGTTTTGTTGTTGACAACCAAAAACGTACGATTTCAATTGTTGAACGGGCTTATTTGCTTAGCCGAGTAGCCATATGACAATCGAATTTGAATACGATTGGCTTACACAATTGCACCTCTGGTCAGAATACGTATTTTTAAGGCGACCGGTCTAACTATATGCTATACCACTAACTTGCGTACCATAAATTTCTTTCGTCACTCTACTTTCATTCATCCTCTCTCCAAAACACTGAAGCATCCTTTTTTCTATTCTCGTTACTTCATCATAATTGTGGTGTCATTTTTTATATTAAAACTGAATCTCGTTATTTATTTAATCCAAATAATGTGGTGCATTAATCTGTTAAGTTCTCATAAATGCTAAAACCGTAGTTAAGAAAGGGTATAAATCATTTAAAAAAATCTAAAGAAAAAACGATATCAATCCTAAAATCCATATTCGAAAGAAAATCAATAAGAAGTTTAAAACAGAGTAAAATAGAAGATTGCAAAAGATTTTATATGCAGTAAAAAATAAATCAATTGACGCGGTTTATTCAAACTTATGTACTTCATAAACGTTAGAAGAACATAGGTATATATTTTTGATAACTGTCTGTTTCCTGATTATCGCAAATCATCCAAACGATGTCATTTTATTTATATTTGTAAGAAAGCATTTAAAGGGTTAAGCAAGAGACGACATAACTATAAACCAACACACCGAAGTGCCCAAAATTGTAATCGCGGCATTTTCTAAAATGTCATCCGAAAGAAATTTTTTAAAACATCTTAGAAAATGTCGCACAAAATCATTTTGTCACCTCGATGTGCAAGTGTGCCTTACAAATAACAGGTGATGGAACAAATTACTTAGTATGTGTAAAGTGGCTAGCCGTAACGGTAGATAACTGGTTAGGGCTAGGCTGTCCTTCATCTGGGCTGGGATAGCAAAAAGGCATAACTTACTGACCTAGGTCAAAGCGAGTTGGATGCCTTGGTAGAGCGTCATTGAGTCCAGTAGAGCAGCTCTTTCAAGGTCACCGACGTGATTTGGTGATGAATGGTGCTTTTGAGAATTACCTCTAAAATTGATGTCTTTTCGATGTTTTGTCTTTCTTTGACCTGCCGACGCGACGGCACATATAAATAGTTGACTAAGATTCGGTGCCGCTAAAACACAATAATAACAATCGCTTCTTGAGCAGCAGCCAACTATAAAAGTCAAAACGTGCAAACATTTAATCGCGATCATTTGAAGACCACTTTGCGATCCTTATTACAATCTATCGAAACCGGTCAACCGTTGAAATTGCTAACGGTACACCTGTTTGTGCTTGAGTACCAGTTGTCTGCAGTTTACGCTGCTTATTTTCATACGATTTTGACCTTTGAGGTAGCTTAATTAGAACCGCTGACTGCTTATAGCTTGCTTGGCCCTTTTCCTTTGTGATAAAGTTGTCTTTAGGACTAAGTAAGTACATGCACTGCATTTGATACTTTAGTCAGTCCCGCAATGCGCCGACGCAACTGGGTTTTTCCGGGTTTAGTCGGTGTACTAAATTTGTATTCAAAGCTACACAAGCCTATGTTGGGATTTAATTCGATTTTCAGCAAAGAAGGGTAAGAGGATGGATTTGGAGTATTCATGTTAGATACAGTTTTATTTGTCTAGTTATCGATCTGTCGTAATTGTTACTCAATAACTGTATAGTCATTTCAGGTGTAGGCATCGGGTCTATTTGAACCTCAAAATAATACGTAATAGGTTCACTGATTGCTAAATTTTTAATAAAAAAAGCATAATTTCTAGCGAATCGGATGATCGCATCTACATACATTGAAAAAACACGTACATTTTGTAGAATGTAGAGGTATGTTTACAAGAATTTTTAATACCATCTTATTTCTTTGAAACTATAGAAAAAATGTTAAATATACCTTTATGAAAGAAATTTTTCAAAAATCCTTAATGTATACTTAATAGCAATGGAAAGAAAATATTAAGGAGTTTACAAAATTACGCATTTTTTAAGGCGCGCCTTTATTGGTCGTAATTATCTTGGAATTTAGAGTGATGTTCATTGTGTTTTTCAGTATGAAAGGGTAGTCAAGAAAATTGGCGAATTCAGTTGGCCCTGTGGAGCATTATCCAGTCTGAAACGAACAAAGGCAAGCACGGCCGGAAGGACCCGTTATCTGTGTTACGTCATACCGCATGTGGACATTTAGGTACAGATAGGCAGTTAGCGGACCTTCTTAACAACTTTTATCTGTCTATAGTGCGGGATACCCCACTTAGACCTGACATTTCAGCCGCCTTATCTTACCTGCGACTGTATATACCATCAGTAAATAGAAGCATGTTTTTACTTCCATTTAGGGTATCAGAGCTTACCAAATTAATTAAAAACATAAAAAAGAAAAACACGAAAGACATATACGACATACCTACACATTTGTTACACGAATCGCCCGTTGAATTACTATCCTTACTATGCGATTTGTTTAATGAATGTGCATGTAGTGGAACATATCCTACAGCCCTAAAAACTGTGAAGGTCACGCCGGTCTATAAGGGTAACGGTGGTACTGGTGACTACACCAGGTACAGGCCAATTGCTCAAGTGCCTGCGTACTCAAAAGTGTTTGAGATGGGCCTCTGCAACCGTTTGTTTAGCTTTATGTCACAAAACGAAGTCCTATGCGATGAACAGTATGCTTACCAGCCAGGTCGCTCGACGGTAGCAGCCGCGCGTCAACAACAACCTTATCTTATCTCATCTAGAAAACAAGAAACAGGTGGCAGGCGCGTTCTTTGATCTCTCACGAGCTTTCGATCTCGTTGATCACAAACTAGTCGCAGCCAAACTTGAGCACTACGGGGTCCGAGGCACCACGTTAGACCTCATTGACTCATTTCTTGCAGACCGCTCGCAAATAACACAGGTAGGCAGCGACAAGTCTAGCCCAGGTCTCGTCGGTGACCGCTCTGTACCCCAGGGCTCGAATGTAGGCAACACCTTATTTATTATTGTTATGAACGACCTCCCGCGGATAAATCAAAATGCTGACTTTGTCATGTACGCGGATGATATCTGCGCGGTCGTCGCTGCACCTACCGATGATCAACTTATTACTGACTTGCGCTCCGTTATCAGTGACCTCACTATATGGTTTACTGCTAATGGAATGCAAATTAATATTGACAAAACCAAGTTGCTTAAATTTTCCCTCTCAACAGTTGAGGCTATTAGCGAACCATTGACTACGGATGACTACACCATACAATTTGAAAAATCTACCAAATATGTTGGATTCACACTAGATTCAAAATTAGGGTGGCACAGCCACATTGACAGTGTGTGCAAAAAACTTAATCAGGCTTATTATGCAATATCCAGGTTGGTACCAACCCTGACCATGCACAATTTGCTGTCTGCCTACTATGGTTATTTTAATGCTGTCCTATCGTATGGCATAGACTTATGGGGTATGTCGGCTGATAGGGATCGACCGTTTATAATCCAAAAGAAGATGGTACGAAGGCTATCCAGAGCCATACCAGGTACTCACTCGAAGCCGCTATTTATCAAGCTCGGTATTTTGACTGTCCCGTGTTTGTATATCCTGGAGGTTGCAAAATATGTGAGGCGGAACCCTACGGAGTTTCCTGACAAAAGTTATGTCGATCACGGTTATAGTCTCAGGCGTCTACAAGACCTTCGAACACCGAAACATCGTCTCACCAAAACTGGAAATTCGCTTTTTGTAATGTGACCGCGTATTTATAATAAAATACCTGACTCCATAAAAGAATGTAGGAGCTTCTCATCGTTTAAAAATAAACTTAAAACATTATTAAAAACTAAAGCTTACTACACTGTTAGCGAGTTTCTTGCTGGGTAAATTATCGTTACCTCTGTTTGAAATATGTATGTACACAACAATTTAATTTTATATTAATTGACATATTTATACGCTTATTTTTTGTATTAATTTGAGATTTCAATCTACCAATATTATAATTACCTAGGCAAGCATTTTATTTGTTAAAATATTGAATGTGTTTTAATTTTTAACTTAATAATTAATACTATAATTATATGAACTTAAAATATCCTGTATATTAACTTGACGATGTAATTTACTGAATAAATGAATATGAATATGAATATGAATATGATTGAAAGATCAACGGTTAATTCACATGAAATTTGGATTGTCATTATTCTTTATTCATTACAAAAAATCTTTGTAAACTGGCGACATTTGCCAAGAAAATTGATGGAGGTCTTTTTTTTCTCAGCAAATAATTTGATAAATAGCATAATAAATATTCTGGTACATTATGTGTCAATAAATTAATTATATATGTCTGATGTTTTGGAAATTTAATTCAGCAAAGTTATTGAATTTGAATAAAAGAAGAATAAGATCTTTGAAGTTGACACTGTGATTATTTTTCTCTAAACGAGGTGTGAGAGATTTATGAGTACAAAAAAAACACAGAAGTAATTGTAAAATACGAATAATTGGTATATTTTCATCTGGCTTGAAATTTTAGATTACTCTCATGAAAATGTGGAATGGCCCCATTTCATCACATACTTTATCAGATTACGAGTAGGCATATTCACGATATGACACAAGTGGCCTGGCCAGTGGAGCAAGCCAGATTCAGTCAGTCAAATGAAATCTATCTCGTAACGAAGGAAAGTCAAACTGTTAGCTTCAATATATCCAGAAAAATCAAACTATAAGGCTAATAACTACGGAAGTCTAAAAGGCTCCGTATGTCCGTCTGTCCATCAGTCCCCGATGTAACCCTATATGGAAAAAGTTTGATGACGAAAAATCCCATAAAGTTTTGAAAATTTTTGTTGAGTATTTACATTATTTATATGAAAATACACAAAAAATATATATATTTACAATTCTCGATATATTTCAGAACTCGACTGATGACGGCCCCATACCGTGGGCTGAAATATATATTTATATTTTTTGTGTTTTTCCCTATAAATATTGTAAATAAAGGCCCAAAAGAGTAAAATATATATTATTATATATTCATATTTGTTGAGTATTGATACTATAAAACATATCTTTATGCATTTGACTCAAATATATATATCTTCCTTATTTATTTTTTCATTATTTTCTGACAGGAAACGACTGTTTTGATTTGTTTGTTTTTGAATAAAACATAATATGTACAAATACTTTCATTGCTTTTAGCTGGGATAGCTGTTTTTTGGCAGTAACGTTCTTTCAATTTCATTATAATACATAGGATAACAGATACAGCTCAAACTATAGATTCGGTAATTGAACAGAAACAGGGCTGCCATGAGCCATGTTGTAATTGGAAATGTATTTTTTGTTCTCAACCGGTTATTTCGAAAACCACACGACGGTCAGTATAGGAAGACAAAATTTAAAATAAATTGCCGTTTGTTCAAATTGTACGGTGATGAATAAAAGACGTTTGAATATGTCAAAATCTTACTGGAAAAAACTGGAGCTTCAATCTTAGATAAAACAAAAGGAAGATGCGGTGATGGTGATACGCAGATCCAGCAACGAAATAACATGTACGCATCGATTTTTAAATTAATCTGCTAAACGGAACATTTTTAATGCCGAAAAAGCGCACGTACTGTTGATGAGACCCGAATCGGAACAGGCCCAATATGGATGGACAAGAAAGCATCATATACTTAGAGAATTTAACTAACTGTTATTTAATTTCCTAAGATCATAGAAGTGGAGTTTATGGGACAGGTTCGGGTGAAATTCTTTTACTTATTGATTCGTTGGACATTTGTATAGTTACTGATACATTTGTCAATAAATAATGATGTTTTTGTTATGTTATTTGGTTCAGAAACATAAAAACTCGAATGTATTGAGGTTATGTTAACCCACAACAAAAGATACGGTACCCTATCAATGGCGACAGTTAAAGAAGGTTTAGCAGCTAGCTATTTGTTTCGGTTACTTAGTATAAATACTTGTAAAGATCGTAATGGATATAAATTCATTAATATCATATAAATCTACTTACATTTTACGTAGAAGGCCGAGAGATTGCTGAATTAAAAAAAATGTGTTCCATTTCAAGAAAGTAAACAACATAATAAAGGAAAACAACCGAATTAGCTATTGTTAAAAACTTTTAACATAACTCGTAGACAGACTACTTATTGTAAATAAGAGAAGTGTCATAGGTGTCCAACGAGCTATAGATAGGGTACCTCATACAAAATCCGATAAATTTTTACACTTATTAGCTATTAGCAACTAGTAAAACGGGCCCTACGAAGACGAGGTTAATTTTAAAAGATTTTCCACGTTTACATTTAAATATCTGTCATTGATTCTTATTTTTATTATGAAAATCCTATATTTGCAAATAAAATACACGTGAGAATTTCCACTTCGAATCTGTTTTAAGAACGACTAAAATATGCAAATTAAATACGTGTTCAAAATGCAGAACTTTCTTTATGAGGGAAAGCGTTTTGTGTCCGAGTATGAGCAATCGCCATTCTGTGTTATAAGTAGGTATAGGTGGGGTCATCTTAAGCCATACATCAAACTGCAATATGGTAAAAGTTTATGAAAGTAATTTTTTTTTTATGTAATTGCGTACCTACCCAAAATATCATTTTGGTAACCAAGGGAAATAAAGTTGTGCCAAAAACATGTAATCCCGCCTGGATTTCCTATTTAAGACTTGTTGATGGCATACTGTAAACTAATATTAGAAATACAAAAATAGCAGGCTGGGCACCCCGTTGATGTCTTTTGTATGATCATAAAAACTTTATAAAATCTACGAAGGCATGGAATCAAAGATCGTCTTAAAGCTCCACTACCAGTGGAGTTTTTGTAATATTTAATATGAGATTATGTTTTATTGCGAAATCCATCGCTTTGGAATACTCTTAATATTAGGGTTGGTTCAATCGTCCCCGGTGCGTTGTTCCCTTAGAGTGCATATAATTGTGCATTTATTTGTCTGTTTCTAATTTATCTTTTCTAGTTTGTAATGCACTTTAATAGGAGGCCCTTTTATCTTGCGTGTACTTATTATTTCGATACGTTAATTTTGCTGTCAGACGAGAAAAATATAGAGCAGAAGAAAAATTGCAACAAGAGTGATCTTGATCTCAGAAAGAGAAAAAGATGACGCAGAAAAAAAATCGTATACCAAGAGTTTATTAGAAAATATTCATGCCTTGAGCAGAAATGACAGGCCAAATTCAGAAAGTGAAACCAATTTAATAGTAAACAAGTGATTTGCAAGAATCATAAAAATATCAACAATTCTATAGGTCATTGGCAAGCTTTCGTAAATCGACTATTCATATTTATATTATTAAAAATATAATAATATTTCATTTAAAATCTTAATCTGCCTTTTATAGACCCGACGTATTTCACAGATAGGGTCGTTAAAATGGCAATTTTAAGCAATTTTCAAATAATGATACGGCTATATATTTTTGAAATATAGTTTTGTTTTAAGCAAATAAATGAATTATTATTATTATTGAACCTAGGTATTCACCAATTACTGAGTCTCCAGTATTAATTTGGCTATATAAACAAAAGTTACCCTATATTTTTAAGTTTGTATATATTTTTTTATTTCGACTATCTTGTGGTCGTTATCAGTCGAATTCAAATATACTGATCTAAATGTTTTTTATTTGTATATAATATCCATATAACGAACTATATTTAAAGGCTCAAGAAGTAATAAACTTAATATTGAATTATTATAGTTTTTATTTACCAAAGCGATGGATTTCGCTAAAATATAATATTATTCTTCTGAGCAATTAAAATAATTATTTCTAGGTCTAATATAAACACTTGACGTAACACCACAGACGTCTAGACAAGGCTAATGGTGTAATAATAATTTTTCCACAATTTCTCAGCGTTTTGTGGCGGCGGCGGCAGCGGAACCAATGTCATTTATTTTTTCCCAGGGAAACTGTGTTTGAGTGATTAGATAGACATAATCAGAAATATACAGGATGAAATTTTATCCTCTGGAAAGCCAAAAACTGGAGAGGATATTTGTTCATACGAACAACTTTTACTACGGAGCCTATTCTGGATCTGTAAGTAACAAATAAAAAAAGGCAAGTGTGAATCGGACTCGCATACGAAGGATTCCTTACCACTACGGGTACAATATGGATTCGGAAAACTTAAAACATGATGGTGAACCAGCTTACCAACATGCTTTTATCCAGGATGAAAAGTAGCCTATGTGTTAAGTCAGGGTAAAAGCTATATCCATTGTAAATTTCATCCAAATCAGTTCAGCCGTTTCAGCGTGAAAAAGTATCAAACATACACACACACAAACTTTCGCATGTATAATATTACTGTGATGTGATAACAACAATATAAATGCCATAGCAACATTAGATTTTAAAACTTGCATATATTACCGTCCTTAAGATAGGGCTAACACAAGTAACGTTGAACAATACTAAGTAACACGTATACTGTAAAAATTTCAAGAGAGTATATTACGGCTGTTACAGGCGGACTGATGGACCGACAGTGGATGCTTAGTAACCCCCGTTTGACACCCTTGGGGTACGAAACCCTAAAAAGGTACATGCTTGACTAAAATGTATGGAACAACTAGTTATTTTTCCCCGATTTTAGATTCACTTCATTGCAGAAGTTGTTTGTATAGATGAGTATAGTCTGTCAAAAAAGTGTTGAAATGAATTTTGAACTTTATTGAGCTTTTAACGTTAAAGTACCTAGTATAATTTAGGTAAAATATTTATGAAATAACAACGCGTTAAACTCGATTTAACAGATTTTGTACTTGTTTGTTTGGTGTAACCAGGCAAAAGAAAAATAGTTCCTTCAATATTCTTTTCAACTCTTTTTTGACAGATTATACTAGGGTCTCAAATTTTCGTTTTTTTGCAAATTTAATCCAGTTTCTTTGCTTGCCAGTTTACTAGAATGAGTTATTCTAATAGGCTACAAATAACACAGTCACTCTATCAAATGTCAGTTCTTGCTGCGCTACAACGTCCGTATGCATGCTTGTTTCCTTAAGGGGTAGGCAGAGAAAAACAGATCTGCTGATCCTAACTCACTCTATTATAAAGGTCTAAATTGATGACTAGAACGTTTTAATATGGGCATGTTCAGTTATTTCCGTAATTTGAACTTGGCCATAACAATAATATTCAGGAAGTTTTTAGGTCCTTCAAGGTTTCACATGTTTTTTTAAGGTTTATCGACCGGATATTTTAGATTGTACCTATATTTAGAAAAGAGAGCAAAAAATGGTTCTTTTAACAATGAAAATTGGATGTGATATATCAGGGTCATTGCCGATTTTCAATGTGCATAGTAAATTGGTAATATTTACATATTTTTCCTAAGAACGGAAATTTTATACGATAACTACTTATTATATTGATATAAATGTTTATTAATACTTATAACTAGTTATTAATATTCATATTAATTAAATCATACGAAAGAAACCAACGGATTAAAATTCAAACCATTTAAATTTGGTAATAACAGTTTAAAACCACTTTTCCTTAACCCGCTCCGTAGTTTTCGTCTGTTTAATGCGAAGCATTATATTAATAATTTTTCTTGTCATTGCCGCGATGATTTTGCAAAAATCAGGGATATACACCAGTCCATATTGGGCATCTAAATGAAGACCTAAAATTTATTTGATTCAATTGTTTCTCCTTTGCGCGTTATTTTGATACTTAGATAATAAGAATAACGATTCGGAGCGGGCTCGTAAGTAATAAAGTAACTCGCAAAAGAGAAACAATTAAATCATATAAATTCTACGCTTTTATGAAGACGGTCAATATAAAGTGGTGTATATCCGCAGTTTTTCCAAAAACATCGTGATAAAGGCCAGAAAAATATTTAACTTATTGTTTTTCATCAAAGTTGTCGTCATCGCGGACCAGGCTCTTAACCACAACTTGTTTGCCTAAAAATGTCTAAAAAAACACACTTATGATACTAATTCGAAACCTTTTAGAATCGATCGATCACACATAACTCGGCCTTCACACTTTGACGGCAAGTATCTAATTTTTTTCACCTATTACCCAACAATATTATTTCGAAAGCTCACTCATCGAATTTGGAAAGATCCGAACTTTATTTGGAAAGAAGTTGAACAAAAATTCACACAGTATTGTCAAATGTGCCACCGGTTTAGGACAGCTGACATCGGTTTCGTTGGACAATGTTTCATCGAAAAGTGGTCAAGGTTGATCGTTTGGTATGTCCTTAATCAACGATTTCCATATTTCCGACATCCATATCTTTGACGGCCAGTAGCTCAATCTGTTGCGTGTCAGACCCTCATACTGTGCGTCCGATTAGATCTCTACCAAGACATGAGATTTTAGGAAGTAATTAGTGAGATGGATTCAAGACACAATCTTGACTGCGATCTTTGTTTTAGTTTGAAGAAGAGGGTTAAGTAATTGTTATAATGTCGTAAGCAGCATAAACCTATACTTGTTATCTAAAGGGAGTATACTCCACAAGGAGGGTCGTCATGTGCCCAGCAATTCAGGTGTGGGCGTGACCAAATGTAATGCTATTTCATTTCGCTATTATGTATACGTTCGATGAAACTTGCGAAGGCAATACAATTGCACCGATTGGAAACGTCTGTCAGCTAGTCTAGCATAGCAAACCATATCGAGCTTGATAGCGTTTGATACAGTGCTCTGTGTCACTCTGTTGATGTACCTAAAGTGGGACAGACAGTGTATATCGAGCCAAAGCTCGATATGGTCTACTATGCTAGGTACCCGAGAGCTGGTCGGGAGAAACAAAACTCTAGCAATACTATAAAGTTTTACAAGCATATAACTGGTTAAAATTTATCTATATAGTTTATATTTTAGATGCAAAATTAGTATACATTCTTTGATTTTATTTAAAACAATAAAAACACACAAACATGTAACGAAATTTACGTTTCTTAGGAGTATGTCGTTAAAATATGTGGCAATAATAAGGTGACTTTCGTTTATACAGCCTAATTCATACTGGAGACTCAGTAAGTGGTCAGAATTAAGTTTGATGACCAATTCTGTAAAAAACACGAAATCTAATTTTGACTTCTCTTACTAGTCAATAGATTCATAGAAGTACAACAAAAAATGGCGTATTTCGCAAGCAGGGTCATTGAACCTTCGGTCTGACCACTTACCGAGTCTCTGGAATGAATTTTGATATCTAAACAAAAGTCACCTGATATAAAAATAGTCTACAGTGACTTCACAATGTTATATTTGCGTTTTTATTGAGGTTTGCGTGTGATACTACCTAAGCACTAACGTACAAGCCAAATTAATATGTTCTGTGAGCCGAACGCACCGCAATCATCTCCCATCAATCAGCCTGTTTCGTCCACTGCTGGACATAGGCCTTTCCAGGATTTCGCCACTCTTAGCGGTCCCACTGGAAGAAATGCCCATACTCATACCCACTGTGCAGGCGGATTGGTGAGCGGAAACCCTTGCACCAGTGACGCCGCTGCCCGTCACCAGTCTGTTTTATATAAGGCCCGGCAATTGGGGATGGTTATACCGCCATCCGTCGGTCCCAGGCAATGGTGGGTCGCCTGGTTTTGCCTGAGAGCTGTTGTCTTACTCTCCCCCGAATAACTTCGCGAGGATTTGCGAGCAAGATGATGGTACCTCCACAGTCGAGCCCGGCATCAGCTCTACCACTTATATAGTCTACCCACAATCATCTAATTTTATAAATTGATGCAGCTTTGGCGCGGGGAGTACTGAGCATTAGTCTGCAAGGGCGATCATATTTTATGATACAGACTTCATTTTTAACATTTTCGTTATATCTTTTTAATAGAATCTCATGTTAACGGGTTATTAGTAAACAAAATGCTATTCCCCGATGCCCTCCGACGATAATTCAGATTAGTACCTCAAATTAAGGTCAATTATACCGCAAAGTGTTTCTAACCTTGTGTGGTTTGTCGGTATAAGTGTGGACGAGTTAGCTACTCAAAACCGCTCTAGAGTTATTGAAGAGTGATTTATTGGTAACTAGGTATCGCCTGCGGCTTGGCCAGCGTTGATTTTGTTTTTGTACAGCCGAAGATTCACCACTCTTAGCGGTCCTCTTGGAAGAAATGCCCATACTCACTCACGGGTTGGTGAACTTGATACCGGAATTGTCGCACCAGTGACGCCATTGCTCGTCACCAGTCTGTTTAATATAAGGGCTTTACCGCCATCAATCAGTCCCAGACAAGTGGGGCACCTAGTTGTGCCTGTTTGAGAACTGTCCTCTTACTCCCACTCGAATAATTTTGGGGGGCGGTTGCGAGTAAGATAAGTACCTCTACAGTTGAGCCCGGCATCAGCTCTATCACCTACCAAATCTAGAAGGACGTGTGACGACCAAATCAGCAGCATACTGAAGGAGCGATTGATGCTGTATGTTGTCACTTCTTGATGGAATATTTTTACAATAATAGAAAATTATTGAAACTACTTGTACGTTGTTCCACTAGTATTTACTTAAGGATGATCACGCTACCGGTTTCATCGATTTATCGACATCTTCAGGCGAAAACAATAAGGAAAAACATTACAAGTAATTTCAATGTTTTTCTACTATACGAGTACTGAAGGAGGGCAAAATCATAAGTACCCGGAACAAAAGAGCTAGTATGACTAAATTGTCATATGTGGAAGAGGCCCAAGAAGTTTTTCAGGATCGTAGCAGATATAAATTTGTAGTCTGCCTACCCTTTTGGGAGACAAGCGTGAGTGTACATAAATATGTACATATTTGCTCATCAATATATATGAACTAACATTATATGATTTATAGCTAAAATCGCTTTGAGGACTCTAAACATACTTAGAGTGTACTATTACAAACAAGAAAAGATCAATTAGAAACAAATATAAAGTACGCGCAGCGCAGCGGTAGCTCAGGCGTAGAACGCTGGCCTCTCAATCTTGAGACCCAAGTTCGATCCCCGGTCGGGCATGCAACAATGAGTTTTTCGGAATTTATGTGCATAGTATTTGTGTTCTTACACAATACTTACCACTTGCTGAACGGTGAAGGAAAACATCTTGAGAAAACCTGTATGCCCTAAAAAGCGTGTAACTGTGCCCGAAGTAGGGCTCACCACCCATCACGTTGGGACGTAATAATCGTCGGTGAAATGCGGATGTACCGGGTATGGACTGTGACTTGCATTTTCACAGTTCACACTCGGGAACACCTATGACACCCCCTCGGAGAATCATGTCGTGACGATATGTTTTAAAGTAACACAAATACATATTGTACATAAACTAGCTCATCATAATATTTTAAGAATAGGTGAAGGTCAGATTATTTTGTTAATACACTTATTTTCTAATACCCAACCAAGGCTTATCGCATGAGCTTAAGTGATGCAAGCCAAGCAGAACCTCTTGAATTTGCTAATGACCTTTAACCTGTTGTGTTCTAATTATCGCTAAAACAATTGTTAAATAGTAGACAGAAGGCATATCGCGGGTCAAAATTAAAATAAAAAACATGAAAAGACATATCCTCTAGACATGAGTGTCAGAGGTGTTCACGTGTAAAATGCAACTCGCAGTCAACATTTCGTACAGCTATAGTGAGAAATATTGCAACTTCGTGTTTTGTCGGCTAAGTTCGCTTTATCTTTATATATGTTTTTGACAAGTCCATAAAATTTAGTATTAAGTTGTCATAAGACGCCATTAAACAAATACGACTATTCATAGATTTCGCGAATGCTGAAGTTGCAATATTTCTCACTAGACCTGTACACCCACTTTTCACTGGCACAATACCAAACGGGATGAGTGGTGAGCCCTATCACCGTACTTCGGGCACAAATTATGGACCAATAGCTTAACGTGCCTTTCGAAGTAAGCGGACCGGACACAAATTAATATGCACCGCGAGGATTGAACCCATGACCTCCGGGTTAGCAGGCGAGTGCTCTACCATTCATCCACAGAGGTGGTCTTAACTGGTTAAATGATTTTTTAAACTACTGACATATGTCATCATCATTTTAGCAGAGGTCAAGTGTTAGTAAAATAAAATTTATTTTCCGAAACGGAGTTGAGTACCGTCGACACAGCTTTGTGATATCATCATTTCACTTGAAAACAGGTGCACAGAGCCGTGTGTGTGTACTCGCATTGGAAAGTCAATGTCACGTACAGTAGGGTTGCCAAACATTTTGTGATGCAAAAAATATATGTGGACAAAAGAATATCCTCTCTGAGTGATGTATCAACGCTCGGAACAAACGGCAGGACCTAGGAAAATTAAATTTGGACTATAGATCGTGGTATGACGTAGACTAAGAAGGGATTTTAGGTAATTTCGACAAGCTCGACTGAAACGGGAACTACGCGTGCGCGAATATAATACTTACTCCATCCAAAAATCAGTTTTTATAAGATTACAATTGCTTGAAAAAATATCCAAAGAAAATTTCCAAAAAAATACATTTTGAGAGTACTTAATATGGTATCTTTGAATGATACAGCCAATTTACACTGGAGACTCGGTCAGTAAATAGTTCATAGACACATAGCATGAAAAAATAATACTTTAATTTGTTTCAGTTGGAATGGCATAAGTACATAGTCAATTATTTTTCTATTTTTTTAAATGCTGTTGACCACTGTTTTTGATTACTGACTGAGCCTCCAGAGTGAATTTCGCTGTATCGATCAAATTTACCTCACATATTTTCTCAACATATTATAACATTTCGGGCAAAGATATACAAGAATTTCAATAAATAAAAGTTTTTGGCAACCCTACTTATCAAGGCCGCCTTTGTTTGTGTTGGTTTAACCCAATTTGCACTATTTGCACCTTTTACTTCGAAAGTCTTAACTCAAGCATCAAAGTTCACATCTTCGCACTTGTATGACAATAAAATTGTTTTAACACTTTTATTGATATGCTGTTTGCAAATTTATATGATCCGCGGAAGAATTAACATATGTTCAACTTAACCGCTCGTCTTTTTAATCAAGGATCAAAAAATTGCAATATTTAAATACAAAAACAGTAACATAGTTAATTAAAATTCCACTACACTGTTAATTGTTTTTAAAACCTTTCAAAAAATGTGTCAAGTTCGCCCAGGTCAATCAATCGGTTGATGTGTCACTTGAGAAGTAGTGATTACAAAATAGAAAAGTCAATTAGAAACAATTTCTCTGAAAATTAATTATTTTCCGTTTGATTTTTCTATGTGATAAACATTAGGATTTCTGCAAGCGATGGTTTTAGCTAATCCATCCATCCATTCATCAGCCCGTGGTCGTCTACTGGTGGACACAGGCCTTTCCCAAATTTCGCCACTCATGTAGGTCTTTCGTCCTCCTCATCTAGTAGCTACCCACAACGTCCTTCGGGTCGTCGGTCGTTTAGCTAATATTATGTAATAATAGATAATTGTTTCGTACATACGTGTGAATTTCTAGCCTTTTCAAGGAATGGATTACAAATCATGAAGATGTCTGAAATTTGTTTTTTGCTCAATCTCGTGTTAAGCATTGAAGTGATTGTGACGAAATATGCAATTGCATGTGCATGTTAAGCCTTCAGAATAGTCTAGTCTAGACTTTTAGAGGTCATCCCAAGTGGGCACAAAAGCAGATTTCGTGTATTTTTGAGCAATGTGCCCAACCCTCTGACCTTTCTGGTTTTATTAACGAGATTTTGTAGTCAGAATGAAAAAGTCTTCAAGTATGTCGAACACATTAGACGGTATTTAAAGTGTCGGGTGACCCAAGAGCTGGAGCATATTGTGAGCTTATTTGAACGCTTAAGCTTGGCAACGCGGCAAGCGTCTTGGGCAGCCATTGACAGGTTTTTTATTGAAATTTAGATTATAGTTTTGTAAAAATAAATAGTTTTTTTTACATATATTATTATGTGTCAAATTCATGATTCTAGCCATTCCATAATCAATCCGAAATGTATACTCGTATTTCCAACTGCCTCACTGATATCAGTGGGGACGTGGGGATGTTTTTTCTGGGTTAGCCCCCATAGTAACTATTATTAATGCAAAAAGACTCTTCCAATGACGAATAAACTGAGTCCAAACTCACCAGGCCCCATCAATTTTTGTCCATCATCCCCTTGGCATGTACTCGTAAGATTCTAATATAACGTGGGCACCTGCTGAGTGATTTTTCGAAATTTAAATGTGTGTTACATACAGGCTGTTCAAGTTTGCTTATCTTTCAGCGCATGAGCAAAATATGTCTAGTACTGTAATATAATGTTTTAAATTAGACGATATCGATCATGTTTGTCGGTTCTGTCGTGATTCTACAACTAGATGCCTTTCAAACTTAATCAGTTCAGCCAGGACAGGATTGACGTACTGACACCGAGGTTTATATTTTTGTAAATGGGAACAAAGTTCTTTATTGCACGTTACACTCCAGACACTTGGTGAATGAAAACTATGACAAAAAAGTGTAAGTCTTCGACCGTCACGACACTTTTGCTATACGTGTGTTTGTGTGTTTACAAGCGTATGTCTATGTATAGGTATACAGGTTGTAAATGCAAAGTCAAGAATCTCTTTAGGGTATGAAAGTATACATCTGATGTCATTACGAGAAAAAAAAATACCTTGAATTTTCACAAAAAAATCCATAATTTTTCTAAGCTAAGGATACGCAGCTCACCGGCCTCCCCACACACCTAATTGCACCCCGCAACCCGCACCCCTCATCCGAGTGGCCAGTGACCAGTGAGGGTGTCCACGCGATTAGTGTATTTTGAGTAAATAAAATCGTCTTATTATGAGGTGTTGGTACTTTATTTAGAGATCCCCGTGTTTAAAATAATATCTTTACCGATCATATTAACACACCCTCATAGGATTCTTGCCTTTGCTTTTACACCCAGTATAACTGAAGACGTGCGGCGTGTGCTGCGCGTCAGTAGCGAAAAGAACTTCGTTCCAACCAGTGCACTGATTCTGTATCGTAAAATCAGTTTCCAACCGAGTGCCTATCGCCGAAAACATACATATCCGCTTATCTAAGGATACGTTCGCACTTGAAATGACGTCACAATTCGTACATAGTTTGGTTAACTTTTGAAGGTTATTTTGGAAGTTCATTTTTCATCTGTTTTTGGTGATTAGCTACAATAGTTGGCAACCGATTCAAAGATACGACACCTCTCGTTTTTTTCACGCTTTGCCAGTACTGCGCCTAATAAAAAGGGGCCAAGTCCTAGGATGAAGCGTGCTTCCGCAGAAAATATCTAAAAGTTAGTAACCTCCCGCTAAGACTTCTCATCACGTCGTCGTGGCTTGGCGGAACAGCTTCGTGATGAGAGTGGCGACAGTCGTAGCTGAAGCAGAAGCCGACCACTAATTGAAGCGAAACGATTTATTTATAGATTATTTGTATGGCATTAAAGATCATAAGTGTAACGGATCATAAGTGCCAAGTTAAGTTGGTCATTCATAACTGCACCTGTAATAAGTTTGTATTTTAAACGGTATAGGTAGGTACTTGCAATTGGTCGGTTTTTTTATTGATACCGTCTTATCCTTGCACAATGTCGTTAGATTCTGTATGGAAAACAATTAGGTTTCACGTAATACGTGATCTGAGTAGCAAATTGATCAAACACAGTGACAATAGAACTAGTATTTAGCACATGTTTGTGAATTTGATTAGTCCTTTGCGATGTGACTTACATTTAAAAAATGACCCAAAAATACAATGATTATGGCATTATGTAACTTAACTAGTCCGAAAATTTTCAAAGCAATAAAAAAGAAAAAAGAATAATGCTCCACCATGTACGTATGGCCAGAAAGTTTCAGGTATTTGTGACGTCATGCAAAGGAAAATGTTTAAATTTTTCAACGAGTTCATTAATGATTATTCTTTTTCGAAAAATATGACACTCAATAAATTATAGAAACAATAGTATTTTGTGCAACTTTGACATAATAAGTTAATTTTTAAAAGACATGATTAAAAAAGACATGATCTTGCTAAGTTTCTTACCCTTCTTCTTAGCAAGACTAATCGAATGGGCGGAGTTAGGCATATATTTATATATGTAACGTATTAGTATTTAGTATATGGTTAGATATCATTATCATATAGTAGGTGTTTAAATTATTGTATACATTAATGTAGTTTATGTACGTGTATTAACTTATTAAGTATATACATATACCTACCCAAACCCTAATATAATATATTGTATTTTCCTCTTTTGAATTTAACCATTTTACTTATATAATATATTACTAGTGTTTTGCGTGGTGCGCGGGCTGCAAGCAGCCCGCGATATTTGTTGTGCTCTGTTTTTTCTTTTTGATTTGCGTTTTTTTTCTTTGAATCAGTGACGTGTTGGACTTTAACTACAGTGAAGTATTGGCAATCTGTAGAAAATCCGTGATTGACAGAGGATGGGATGTGTGTCGAGTGTCAAAACCTGTCATCGGTTGGAAGATGTGTGAAAAAGAGTCATTGGGCATTTTGTTGGACTCTGCCGCGCACCTGCGGTGCGCGACATCGTCCCTCGGTGAACGGTAGGGTCATTTTTCTTTGACTTTATGACTCGGCCGCGCACCTGCGGTGCGCACCCTCGTCATAGTTCTGGAATGTCTGACCTCCGGAAGCGTGCGCTCAGCCTGCGGCTTCGCGCCCGCTTCCTCCGGGCTCGGCCTGCGGCCGAGTAAGTATGTCAACGTATTGTAATACAAAGAGCAACCTTGAAAACGTGTGGAAACTGAATTTCAGGGCGATCGGTTGAATAAACGCGATTGACATTGTTTTGACAGTTGTCAAATGTCAAAATTTGTCATCGGTCGGGAAGAGCCCGTGATACTCATCATTCGAGTGCAAACCCGGAAGCGCTACCACCATCCGTTTCGAAGTTATAGCAATTTAAAAAAAAGAATGTCAAAAATGTCAAAAATGTCATCGGTCGGGAAGAGCCCGTGATACTCATCATTCGAGTGCAAACCCGGAAGCGCTACCACCATCCGTTCCGAAGTTATGGCAATTTAAAAAAAAGAATGTCAAAAATGTCAAAAATGTCATCGGTCGGGCAGAGCTTGTGATACTCATCATTCGAGTGCAAACCCGGAAGCGCTACCACCATCCGTTCCGAAGTTATGGCAATTTAAAAAAAAAATGTCAAAAATGTCAAAAATGTCAAATTTTTTTTTTGCCAAATTGTGGCCGTTTTGATGCCATTCACTTTGGTGAAAACCGCGTAACTGTAGCACCAACCGTTTCGAAGTTATAGCAATTTAAAAAAATAATGTCAATAATGTCAAAAATGTCAAATTTTTTTTTTGCATATTCGGGTAGATCTCGTCAAGCCCTTTCAAACGGACCCCCATAACAGGGGTCTATCTTCATTGGTTTGGGAAATAATGGCAATAATGTCAATAATGTCAAAAATGTCAAAAATTTTTTTTGCATATTCGGGTAGATCTCGGCGAGCCCTTTCAAACGGACCCCCTGAACAGGGGTCTATCTTCATTGGTTTGGGAGATATGGGCCGAAAAAGAATGGACCCCTTGGAAAGAAAGAGATTTTTTTTTGGACCCCAGGGGTCCGAGTTTGAGGGTTCCAAGGCCAACCGTCACGGAGATATGGCCAAAACAAAAATTTTTTCGCGCCTCGGATAAAATTTTTTTTAAATGAAAGAAAACTTTTTTCGGACCCCCGGGGTCCAAGTTTGGGGGTTCCAAGACGAACCATTGCGGAGATATGGCTAAAAGAAAAAAAAAATTTTAAACATTTTAAAATAATTTTTTTTTTTTTTTTCGGACCCCGGGGTGCGTTCCGAAAATTTTGGGGTCCGAAAATGTCATACTTGACCGAATATTCAGTATGAATTTTTTCCCATACAAATAGGCCAACTTTCATGGATAGTACTAAAAATGCGGGGGGGGTTACGTAAATTTTGAGGGTTCCAAGCCCAACCGTCATGGAGATATGGCCAAAACAAAAATTTTTTCGCGCCTCGGATAAAATTTTTTTTAAATGAAAGAAAACTTTTTTCGGACCCCCGGGGTCCAAGTTTGGGGGTTCCAAGACGAACCATTGCGGAGATATGGCTAAAAGAAAAAAAAAATTTTAAACATTTTAAAATAATTTTTTTTTTTTTTTCGGACCCCGGGGTGCGCTCCGAAAATTTTGGGGTCCGAAAATGTCATACTTGACCGAATATTCAGTATGAATTTTTTCCCATACAAATAGGCCAACTTTCATGGATAGTACTAAAAATGCGGGGGGGGTTACGTAAATTTCGACCGAATATCCAGTATGAATTTTGTCCCATACAAATACGTCATATTACATGGATAGTACCGAGGATGCGGGGGGGGTATCAATCAAAACCACCGAATATTCGGTATGAATTTAGTTCCCATACACTAACTTCGACCCCCATACATGGTAGCAAACATTGGGGGGGGTTTCGAAAAAAACGACCGAGTAGCCAGTATGAATTTCTTCCGGCAATAAGCAAAATTCCTACCGGGGGGGTGGGCGAGCTGGCTGCGCCAGCCCGCCAACCCCCCCGGTAGTAATTTTGTACTCGCTGGCTGCGCCAGCTCGAAATCAAAAAATCCCATACAAGAATCCTATACAAAACAGGGTTTAGGAAAACGCCAATCCCCCCCCCTAAAACAAAAAAAAGTCAAATTTTAAGATTTTTTCCCCAGTCAGAATTAGACCCCCTACCACCCCCCCCTACATCATATTAACGTAAAACACCCCCTTCTACTAAAACAACCATGTCAATCAGTGAGTCAGTCAATGACCGTATTGCAGCTTTATATATATTAAATAAATGACGATAAGTGTATTTATGTACCTACATTGCAAAAATAAAGTATTCATTTCATTTTATTCATTTTTCAAGTAGTAGTCGTATAATAATATAAAACATGAAGAAAAAAAAAATATGACGATGATAAACTAATATAAATATTTATTTATTTATTAAACAAAAACACATAAGGTTTTTAACATTGCAGATGGTGTACAATATCCAATGATGAATTATCAGAGTAATATTAGTGAAACAGTACACGTGATATTTATTATCAAGAAGGTCCAAAGAGTGATATTCAAGTAAAGGAACTATCATAGCATCGTAACTATGGTCACGCACTATGATCGACAAACCTCACGTTGGCCATATCGATAAACTGCCATTTCACAGCCAATTTCTCTGCCTTGCTCTAATAACCAACGATAGACGGAAAGACCAACTGAACTAGCGTTTCTCGGTAATTATATATTAGTGCGTATTCGTATTTCGTGGAATTCGGTTTCATGGTGAAGGTTTTGTTGGTTTAATGAAGGACTGCTTACCTAATAGCACGTATTGTGAGAGGTCAACGTTTAACGGTAATAAATAGCGTGCGAACGTTTGTCTACGATCCAGTTTAGATATCGGACACCAACGGAGCCAAAGCGAGGAAGCATCCCCGAAATATGTCCACTAGTCAAATTCAAAATGTTTATTTGTAAAATAGATACATAACGCATACGTTTTACATGTCATAGCTAATCTTTATAAAAGCAATATTAAATGATGACACAAATATAATATGGGAAATATATAAAAAAAATACATATATTTAAGTTGTCTAATAAAGTTATACAAATGCATAAAATAAATAAATATAGGAATAAGAATATTAATATACATAATGCAATGAATAAATAAATTGATAATAAACTAAATAGACCTAACCAGATACGTTTTTCTGTTATTAGATCAAACAAAGCCATATGCACTTTTATGCAGGCCCGTAGCTAGGATTTCATTGCGAGGGGGGGGGGGGGGTTGACCAGAGACAAACACGGGCTGATAGATGGATGGATGGATGGTATAAAACGGTGGGTTGGCTGCGACCATTAGAATTTCGGGGGGATTTGAACAGCCAAACCCCCTCCCTGCCTACGGCCTAGCTTTCATGGTATTCTCGCAATTAGAAATTAAAGATTCTTATGAAATATCGACCGCCTGATATGCAGACGAAATGACGGACGGTCATTTAGCATTTACATATACTCATTTATGTGGAAAATTAATTACTATAATAGTCAAATTATAGAAAAAAATGGCCTTTCGCGTCGGAAATAGTCCGATCGATGGAGGCCCTTTGGAGGTTCTCGACGACCAGCGAGCCTATTATGTAACGATGTATCGGTTGCCAACTGGTTGCTAAACATTGATAACATAGATATACTATTAAAATCCGATAATTTTAAGCATACATTTGTACCTCAGGGTCTGTACCACCTGAAGGTGCGCCACCGTATTTCTGATTCATGACAGAAAATATTAGTTTAATGAGAAATAAATAATCACACAAGTTGTCGAAGAGTTGTATTACAACATGAATGATTTGATTTTTGCATAGAATTCGTAGCAAGCTAGAAAAAAAATCTAAAGTTGCTAAAAATCACATAAGACTGCTCTTCGGGTTTCTTATTGACGGTTTCCCAGATCATTTTGGAAACGTAAGTTAAGAGTGTACAGAATGGTGTAATTGATTTATTTTTGCCAAACAAAAATTGCTACTTGGTGTATTTACCAATCAAACATAACCAACTTTTGCGTGCGATTTCCTCATATAAATTACTACGGAGAGCGGCATCGAAACGTAATTCTTTAGAGCGCGCGATGTTTCGGTTGTCGTAACAGCCACGGCTCAGAGCGCGCTATTTTAAACAATAATCAAACGTTATAGAGGTCAGTTCTACCTGACGCAAAATGAAGTGCTAGCGTCAGGAAGAACGGGTCCTTAAAGTGACGTTACAGTTTGTGAACAGTTCCATACACACTGAAGGAAATTTTGAAAGTTATTTTTTATGTATATTTTTAGTGTTTGGCAACCAGTTGGCAACCGATACAATGTTACATAATAGGCCCGCAGGACTACCAACTCAGACGTAGGAGAGGTCCGTTTTGAACGAGGCCACCTCACTGGGCATTCGAGAGCCTGGTGTCGCCTCAAACTCCGCGGAGGAGTAGAGAGACTGAAGAGAGAGAGAGAAAGAGAGAGAGAATGGTTCAATCAAGCGACAAAGGTGACAATTACTGCTGATGACCCCAGGTGCGTGCGTCTCACTTACTCGCACGACTCGTCCCATATTGATATTTCGTCACTCGTTTGGGAATCAAGTTGATAAAATATACCGAAATAATTAATTACAATTATCGAAACTAAAATTCTTTAAAAATAATCAAGGTAAGACATTTGTTGTTATAATATCTTCAATTCGACTAAGTTTCAGTTTGTTTCTTTGCATACTTAACTAATTAAACCGGATATTTGTTTTAAATTAGACCTAGGTTTAGTATTTATTTTGTTAAATAATTTGATAAAAATTTAACATTCTAAACAAAGCAGTCAAAGCACATCATTTCCGATATTCTGTAGCTTATTGTTTTTTTTAAATATTTATTTTACTTTTATAACGTCTGATGGAAACCAGCCACCAATTTCGACTTTCAAGGTCACCAGCAGATATGGCCACCAAGCGCAATAAATATTATCGATGGCTTCATGATTTATAGTCAGGGGCCAGCCCCCCTCAGCTAGAAATCCTAGTTACGCCAATGATTGTATTAAATAGTTATGCTGTGTCGACGAAGGTTACATGTAATCTAGCAATTAAAAAAGAATAGGCAGATCATGTTTACTAACTTAACCATGAAGTTCTGTGTAAATTAAAAACGGATACATTTTCATTTAAAACGGGTTTTGAAGGTATATTCCACATTTGAATTACACAGTAGTGAAGGTTAATGATTGGTTGATCCTCAAACATTTTGTGATTGGGCGTTCAAGAACAAATACTTATAATACCTAGATTCACAAAAATATAACAAATTTCAAAGAATACTAACTAAATTAAAAAGCTTCCTTATCAACAGTCAAAAAGATGTATGTTAAGTACTACCAAAGATTCCATAATCACTAGCACCAACTTTGTTACCTGGTTAAATTACATCAACAAGAATTTAAAAAAATTGGCCATGTGCGAGTCGGAATTGCACACAAAGCGTTCCGTACCACTCTCCAATACGGGTGCGGAACCCTAAAACATCATGGTGAATAACAACAATATACATGCCAAAGCAACATCAAGGCTACAAAAAACAAGGCGCTGAAATGGTAGCGCCCGACAAAAAATTTGACACCATCTGCGTACGGAACCCTACTTTTTATTTATACCTTTTGTATGTAATAGCCAAAACTAATAACGTTTTAAAAATGTAACTCTGTTGGAGGTTACTTATGTGGGGACCCCCCTTAAATTTTAATTTATTTATATTTAATTTTTTTCGTGATACAAGCTATAGTAACACATATTCTGTGAAAATTTCAACTTTTTACCTATTACGGTTGAAGCTGTAGACGGACGGACAGTTAGACGGACAGCAGAGGCTTAGTAATGTGGTCCCGTTAGGCACCCTTCGGGTACGGAACCCTAAAAACAATATAAATTAAAAACTTGTTACGATATGAACCACCAAACGGGTTGCTAGAGGTGCTTCCAAATATAGATACTACATACTCACGTTTCACCGACGATTATAACGTCCCAGTGTGACGGGTGCATGAGCTCTATCGCCAAACTCTAGTTACAAAAATAGATTCACAGCGTAACACAAATGTAGGATTGGAACCTGTTGATCTCTGAATTAGTGGTTGAAACGTTCTTACTACGAGACAACAGGGTTGGTCAAAAATCATATGTAGTATAGAATTAATATTTTATTGACGGGTGCTGTTACGCATCTAAAACTATTGCACAAGTGGAGGGTATAGGCACAGTATAGGTTACTTATACATACGTACTATGGTATAGGTGACCCAAGATTAAGCATTTCATTTAACATCAAGTAGAACTGAACTCTATTACATTTCATTATGAGTTAAAATAGCGCGCTCTGAGCCGTGGCTGTTACGACGGCTAAGGCGTCATCTCGGCCACGTAAAACTCGGCCACGTAAAGCTCGGCCACGTAAAACTCGGCCGCGTGGCTGAGTTGACACCTTTCGATTAAATCAATTTTATTGGGGGTCAACTCGGCCTCACATACAAAGTACAGTCAATCTAAGAAAGGATTGGATCCAAATACCTACAATAAAACTTCGAATAAAAAAAACTATAAAAAAAATTAAAAGCAATCTCGTAACCAGAAAAGAACATGCGCAGTTGAAATCATGACCTGTCTCTTCTTTTCCATATAGTATTTGTTTTTGTCTAAAGTGTTTTCTTTATATATATTCAAATAGGTGGTAGAGCTGATGCCGGGCTCGACTGTGGAGGTACCACCATCTTACTCGCAAATCCTCCCGAAGTTATTCGGAGGAGAGTAAGAGAACAGCTCTTAGGCAAAACCAGGCGGCCCACCATTGCCTGGGACCGATGGATGGCGGTTTATCCATCCCCAATTGCCGAGCCTTATATAAAACAGACTGGTGACGGGCAGTGGCGTTACTGGTGCTAGGGTTTCCGCACCGCGCTCACCAACCCGCCTACCCAGCGTGTGTGAGTATGGGCATTTCTTCCAGGAGGACCGCAAAGTGTGGCGAAATCTTGGAAAGGCCTATGTCCAGCAGTGGACGAAACAGGCTGATGGATGGATATTCAAATAAGGTTTTAAAAAAAAAACTTGCAGCATGAAACTTTGTTGTACCTGTTGGTGATTAGATTAATTACGGTTGGGTATAGTATTTGGTCATATTTTCGTGATGTTGATTTTTATAATATATACCTATTTAAATATTGATATTTTGTTTAATTTTGAAGCCAAGTTGTTATTTTTCTTGAAGATTTAAATCATATTACATTTTCTAAGGACTTCTTGTGTTGACTGTACACAACTACCTCAAATTTTTACCGTCGGCCGAGTTGACCCCCAATAAAATTGATTTAATCGAAAGGTGTCAACTTGGCCGCGCGGCCGAGTTTTATGTGGCCGAGTTGACGCCTTAGCCGTTACGCCAAACGAAATATCACGCGCTCCCGAAAAACTGCGTTTTTAGTTCCTTACTCGGCTTGTTGTTCGAACAAAAACAAACTTTTTTTTTTAAATCACTAGATATCATTCATATAAAAACAAAAACTACTCAAAATTAATAACAAGTCTAAAACAGATTAAAAGGCAGGGTTACAAAAGATTTTATTCAGAGTAAATAGATATTGCGGCGGTAGCTCAGGGGTAGAACGCTGGCCTCTCAATCTCGAGACCCAGGTTCGATACGCTGTCGGGCATGCAGCAATGAATTTTTTGGAATTTATGTGCATAGTATTTGTGTTCTTACCTAATACTTACCACTTACTGAACGGTAAAGGGAAACATCGTGAGGAAACCTGCATACCCTAAAAAGCGTGTAATTGAGCCCGGAGTACGGCGATAGGGGTCACCACCCATCACGTTGGGACGTAATAATCGTCGGTGAAACGCGGGTGTGCCGGGTGTGGACTGTGACTTGCATTTCACAGTTCACACCTGGGAACACCTCTGACATCCCCTCGGGGATTCATGTCGTGAAGATATGTTTTTTTTTCATGTTTTTTAAATAGATTAATCGATGGACCCGGTTTGTTCAAAATTACTTCATAAACGTTAAAAAAACGCAGGTATAAATTTTAATCTGATTATTGCAACAAGTTCATTCAAAGTCTGTAATTTCATTTTTGTGTCATTTGCTTTTTGCACTATATAAGGTGAATTTCGTTTATATAGCCAAATTCATACTGGAGACCAAGGTTCAATGACCCTGTCGGCGAAATCCGAAATTGTTTCTAAGACAATAATGTAATACATGGTCATGAATAACCTCGAATCATTTAGTATAGAAGGCTTAAATTTTAATTTGCGTACTTCATAGAAAGGGTAATTTTAACCTTGGTTCTTGGTCACTTACCGAGTCTCCGGTATGAATTTGGCCATATAAACTAAAGTTACCTTATAATACGTATAATAATGCTATTTCAACTTTTATTTTTAAACAGTAACGTGAAGAAAATGCAGGATTCAATCGAAAAGTATTACAGAATACAGAATACAGAACTTTATTCATAACGGTCAGTTACATGTCATGTTGTTATCAAATAACAAAAAAATGGAGTAAAACAATAATTATTAAATTAAAATTAAATTAAGTTAAATAACTAGTCACAAAGTAATTTATCTAAGCAAATTTGTCGTGCACAGTGTATGAAATGTAAAATCATAATGTCAAATAATACAAAAAAAAATAAAAGTAATAATAATAATAATAATAATAATTTATAATTTAATAAATAATAATTTTTTGGAATGGTCTTCGTAACATATATATATGTTTTATTAAAGCCGATTATCAGGAGATATTTCATTTTAACCTTAAATTAGAGCAAAACTAACAACATTGCAATTTACAAAGGTCCTTTATAAAGCTATAAATGTAATGCTTAATTTGCTAGAAAATTATAATTTATGACCTAAATAAATACCTTACATAAACGTATTTCATCCATGCATGAAATATATCCATACAAGATTGTATTGGCAGGTCTAGAACTGTAATTTCAACGGTTTACTTCTACAACTCCAATGCACCATATAGGAAGAAGGCCAGTTACCCTGACCGTATTTGACCAACATTAAGTCAACGATCTAGACCAATTTATTGACCTAGAACTCATCACTACTTGAAAGATAAGTGGTACTAATTTTAGACCACTTTAAACAGGTGGAGACAGGTTGGTGAAATTCAATTTGAAAGTAAATGGAATGTCTGAATGTGCACTTCCGTGCAAATTGCATTAAAACGGCATCTCAGTTGAATTTGACGATCACTTAAAAAATTGTTGAAAGCTTTGACTGCAAATACTAAACGGAAATATAAGTTGTTTTTTAATGAGTATTTCAGGTTAAGTAGAATATTTTAGAATGTACTGATGTATAGGCTGTAGATGAAACCGATTAGTGTATCTTTTCCAGACACAACTGGAAAAGTGTGTCTAAGAATATGATTAATAAACTTGTATTATTCTATTAGTGCTTGCGATTTTCGGCACTTGTTGAAACATCATCGACATCTTGATAAAAATACTGGTACTGTTTTACTATTATCACGTTAATAACTCCAACTGGTTTCGCCTTAAGGCATTATCAAGGACAAAGGAACACAGACTCCATCTATCCATCTATCCATCCATCCATCCATCAGCCCGTGTTCGTCCACTGCTGGACATAGGCCTTTCCCAAATTTCGCCACTCACGTCGGTCCTCCGTCCTCCTCATCTAGCCCCCACCCACAACGTCCTTCAGGTCGTCGGTCCAGCATGCACGAGGTCAGCCTACGCTACGTTTTGCCGCACGTGTTCTCCATTCTAAAACCTTTCGGCCCCTACGGCCATCATGTCGGCGACAAATATAGCCTGTCCACTGCCACTTTAGCTTACCGATTCTGCAGGCTATGTCGGTTACTTTAGATCTGCGACGGATCTCCTCATTTCGTATTCTATCCACTAGAGATACCCCAACCATAGCTCGTTGAGCGACCTTAAAGCGGTGAAACGCAGATTATCTTGTAATGTTTGAGAGAGACAAGTACAGACATAGGAACAAAGCTACCTTAAGAAATTACATAAAATATACATACATGTACCCACGCTTGTCTCCTAGAGAGGTAGGCAGTGACTACAGATTTCCATCTGCTGCGATCTTGACACACCTCTTTTGCTTCCTCTACACCCGTCAATCTAGTTATACCCGCTCTTTTATTCCGGGTACTTTTTACTTTGCCCTTCTTCAGTATGTCTCCTGTTTGGTCGGCATACGTTCTTCTAGGGCGGCCCGGTCGAGCTTTACCTTCTAATAGAAATATGTAGTATACATTTTTAATCATTTTGCACTTGTATTTATGTACAAAGTCAGTACTTAAATTCAAGTTAGTCATTTAAAATTATATTTAGCTGTAATCAAAATCGAGGTAAATAAATAAATAAATTTGCCCACGGTCACGGGGGGAGCTGATATATGAGAAGATAATAATAAAACCATCATATTTTTATTGAAGGTATAAAATTTATTATTCCCTTATTAATATACAAACTACGACTATGCAATCGTTCATAATTAATATTAGCTAAACAAAATATCCCTTAAGAACACAACCCATGACCAATTATTAACAAATAGGATCCTAAAAATCCTCAATAATTTATGGTTATAATCCCATAAATGACCACTTTGCGGATCTGTCAACAATTTCATAAAAACGTGTTTGTGGTGACATTGCTAAAATATTTGCTAAAAACCCGTTTAGCAAGACTCGTGTTTTGAGGGCCACGAAACGCAGTGACACCTACGAATTGTAAACAGGCAAAGCAAAGACAAACTATTATGCCAGATAGTCAAGCTTCAAACCCAGATTCCAATATTGAGCGTCCGGCGTCCTACGTGGGGTGTCAGAAGTATCCCAAGCACATTCAACATTTGTATACCCACTTCTCACCGACGATTTTAGCGTCCCAACTTAATAGAAGGCGAGCCTTTTCGTCATAATTTGGGCACAAGTACACGCTCTTTCGGGTATACACGTTTACCGTACAGCAGGTGGTAAGTATACGAATATATTTTCAGAAATTTTCAACTGGGTAGGATTTTAATCCGTATATCAAGATCCAATAGAATCCGAGTTTTCACCGGCTAAAGCTAAAATGCCACTGCTTAGTAAGCTACCAACGCTACTATGTTAAAAATAAGCAAGCGTATTAAATATTTCAAGCTTCTCTGAGTAGAATGTCAGTTAAAACAATGTTTACCTTAAAAACAGTACAATGCTTTAACATATACGGCCTATTTAATATTTCTTTGTATTTAAACTAGCTAACCGAACAAGTCAGCTGTGCAATAAGCTGGGACCAAGCTTGTGAGGTTAAAGGTTTATTCTATGCACACAGCTTAACAGTTATTACGTATATAAGCACCTGCTAACGTAATAATTCTGTTTAAGGTGAATGATACTTAAACTGCAATAATCTTTGAAGGGCTACTCTTCCTATAAGGGTGGTCCAAATACGAAAAAAATATAATAGGCATAACATAATCAAAAATAAATGTCATATTTCAAAACAACAAAATCTATCTTAAGGGGGTAACTTTTTACCTCGGCACAAAATTGCACATCATAATATTGTTTATAGCACACCGTGCGTAAAATGGCATTTTCCGCACTTTTGCTATAAAATATTATACGATACTCGTGCGAGAAACTTTTTCTCGACTCGTGTGATTGCAGCACTCACCTTCGGCTCGTGCTCGTCAGAAAACGTTTCATCGCTCTCGTATCGTAATGTACTATTTCCTTACTTTTGAATAAAAAGTATGCAATAAATGTGTTTAAAGCAACTTGCGGAAATAGTTTATTAATAATAAAGTCTTCACATACAAATTACGTACTTCAATGTATTACATTTTGTTTGCATTACATTAACAAGCTTAAAAGCGTGTTTACAGTTGTAATGTAATGCAGCTAAAATCTACTTAAATTCACCTAACTATTAACAAGCAGTTTGCCCGAATTGCTATTAAAAGAATTTATTGCATACTTTTTATTTAAAAGTAAGGAAAACAATATTATGATGTGCACTTTGTACCGAGATCCTCCGTTACCACCTTAACTTTTGACAAAAACAAATCGAAAGTTATTGAAAGTTCGCTTGAAAGTTTCCATCGCTTTGGAATACTCTAAATATTATAAAAGTGCATTAATTAGAAACAAATTTCAAAACAAGAATTTGAAAAAATTCCTCGTGCCAGGATTCGAACCTGCGACCTCTTGTTATCTGCTACTGACTGCGCCATCGCCACCGAGGTAGTTATCCTAGATCGTTGATTTTTTCCACCGCAAATTTCCACCGATTTTTTGTGATGTGATGGTACACTCAGAGAACTTTGCATCAACCGGAATTGAACGTTATGTCGTAGCATTTCAGTTTATAATGGCGTGTTTTATAAGGATGGTAATCTTCAAAATAAGTTATTATTTAACCCGCTTAATGGATTCGATTCACGATATTGGCCGCTTTCTATTGTTTGAGTGATAATAAGAACTAAACATAGTGCTGTTATTATTGTTCCACGATTGGATTGGGATTCAAAAGTAGCGTTTGCATAATAGTAAAAATGAATTGATTAATTAGGTACTTAAGACCATCAAGTAAAATAATTATCAAATTTTTGCGTTTTATGTACTTATTGATGTTTATAAAAGTTTATTGATCAATAATATTGCTTCTCCAAAAAATGAAATGATCGCTGATTTAGTTGTCTAAACTTTTTGCTGAATATATTTTTAATTGTTTTATGAATGAAATTTTCAAATTTTATTTGACAAATCTGTCACAATTGGCATTGATGATGAAGTTGATGAACCAGTGAGTGATTGATCGTCAAAGCAAATGGCGAGCTGACAATAAAAAAAAAATATTTTATATAATATAACATTTTCTTCACATTATAATTTCGTAGTACTAAAAAGTTTTTCCGTGTTTTTGCACATCCTACCTCTGGTAACTGTCATTTCATACATTCGCGTAAAGTTGACGATCGCACCTCATTCTCAATCCAAACGTGGAACAATATACCATAGTGACCCCAGTACTGTTAAAAATCAGCTTGTTACTCAACGTGAAAAAAGGGTTATTTCCCTTTACTTAATTATTTTCATAAAAAGTGGGTTACTATGAAAACCTATAGGGTTTATAACTTCTAACTCTATAACTTCCAGTTGACTTAGAAAATTTATATTCTATTTACAATCATTAGTTCCTTTACGTTTAGAGAAAAATCTGAAAATAAAGTCTTTTATTTAATTTAACTTTTATCTTCATATAGGGTTAAATTAAATCAACCGACCAAATTCATACAGGAGACTCGGTTAGTGATCAAGAACTAGATTCAGTAATCCTTTTGGCCAATTTCGAAAAATAATTTTTTTTGCTCCCTTTCTGGTTGTATAATTCCTAGTGCAGGCACTATGGGGACAATTTTTTTTTTATTTCACTTGGAGGGTCATTAAATCTTGTGCCTGATGACTAACCTAGTCTCCAGTGTGAATTTGGTCGGTTGATTTAACTTCACCTAGTATTATTTAGTTAAGTTCTTTTAGAATATTTTAGTATAATTTAATTTAATTAGTTAATTTAGATTTCAAAAAAAAAATATCTAAGTAGAAGTTATTTTAAAAGTAATTACTGAGCAACTAAATTAAACCCTTTAGATACACAGAGTTTAATAGATCGTAAGTGTCAAGTTGGTTATTCATAACTGCTCGTGGAATAAGTTAGTGTTTTAAACGGTATGCACAAAAGCGTCAGAGCACAGGTCCTACTCACACGTGACTAGTTTTTTATGGTTCCGTACCCAAAGGGTAATCAACGGGACCCTATTACTAAGACTCCGTTGTCCGTCCGTCCGTTGAAATTTTCACAGATGATGTATTTCTGTTGCTGCTATAACAAAAAATACTAAAACCGGCCAAGTGCGAGTTGGACCTGCGCACTCCCATACAACAGACATTATTTTTTGCCGTTTTTATAGATAATGGCACGGATCCCTTCGTGCGCGAGTCCGACTCGCACTTGGCCGGTTTTTTTTAGATTAATTTGTTTCTTTATTAATCTACTTTCCTAAACAAGCCGCAAACAAATGAGAAAAACAAGTACGTATTTACTTAGCAATACAGTTAATTTTTGTTTGCATACAGCCCTCAAGCTTATGTTATAGAGTTATCTCGCGTGAAATGGGATTGCATGTGCCCAATCTGTAATTAATTACTTAGTTTCCATGTGCATGCTCTTTGTGTACAAATACTTATTTGGATATTCATACATAGCGACCTGTATTACGTTGTACTACAGTTCTTTTTGGGTTAACGCAGTGGTATTCCTAAATTGGTGGAAATACTGACAATTGTCACCAAGAAAATTGGTCCATAATGGCCTTGGTTAAAGCGCATTATACTTTGGAGGTAGGTATCTGCGAAGTGTAAAACTACGATAAAATGACTGTAGGTTCGCAAGTTTTTTCGATTGTTTATATTCTTCTATCCCCTCGTTGAATCGTTGTAGGCAGATGAAGAACAATAAAACAGAAATATTATTTAAGACTTTGCTTCTTTTTGACAGGAATTAAATATATAAGGTGACTTTAATTTATACAGCCAAAACTCTTACTGAAGACTCGGTAAGTGCTCAGTAACAAGGTTCGATGACTCTCTTTCTGAAATTCGTAAATTAATCTTTTCGTGTTCCTTACAAACGCAGGCCCAGCCCCGAGTCAATTACTATGGGAAGTCAAATTTTATTTTGTGAAATTTGCAAAAAGTGTTATGGATCGATAACTGTGTAACTGATCACTTACCAAGCCTCCAGTATGAGTTTGGCTTTTTAAATTGAAGTCACCTTATATATCGAAATCATTTTAGTTATTTTTATTATTTCATAAGGCGCATAAGCATGCACGCCACCGTTTTAGTACAAAATTTGTAAACCCGTTTCTCTGTTGTTTTTCGTTATAGACCAAAGTTTAAGACCTCTATAGTTTAACACAGGCATTTACAAAGTCACATTATGGCTGAAATGTAAAATTTTGCTATAGGTACAGTAATTTAAGGCAAGAAAACAACTTGTGTGTAAATCTGTCCCGCTTGATATGTTTTAAACAAAATCAATATTCGAAAATTTGGAAAAAGGGTGACTTTTATAATATCAGTAGTTTTAACTCTCTTCTGCACTTAAGGAGGTAACTTTCTACCTCGCTACAAAATGCACATCATGATATTGTTTTCCTTACTTTTGAATAAAAAGTATGCAATATGTGTTTTAAAGCAACTTGCGAAAATGGTTTATTAATAATAAAGTCTTCACAAATAAACTACGTACTTAGTGTATTACATTTTATTTTCATTACATTAACAAACTTAAAAGCGTGTTTACAGTTGTAATGTAATGCAGCTAAATTGTAACACATAACATTGAATAATTTTCATGTGATCACCTAACAATTAACAAGCAGAATTGCTATAAAACGCATTTATTGTGTACTTTCATTATTCAAAAGTAAGGAAAACAATATTATGATGTGTATTTTGCACCCAGACCCTCCGTTACCACCTTAAGGCTTGCCACCAATGCAGTCAACCAATAGAGAATGTGTATTATGTTACGGGTATTAAGTTTAAATAAACTATATTAGTTTAGTATGATACTTATATCACTAGATTGGAACTAGGGATGTTATTATATCACGTAAATAACTATCTTACTGTGACACACACATTGCACCCTTACCTATATCGTATACCCTTCACTACAGAGACTAATATCGTACTGCCAGTGTATGATTTCTATAATATACGTGAATCGTGATGTACAAGTATTGAAAACTCGTGAAGTATGTTCGTGCTATTTGACGACTTTTATCTTTAAATTACATGTATGAGACTGATGAATTAGAAAAATTACATAATTGGTGCTATAAATAATTTTAATACTTTTAGTTTTGCTTATCTTATCACGCACAAGTTAATTACAACTTTTAAACGACTTTAAAAAAGATGGCTTGAAGTAAAATTTTACAGGTATAAGTCCACAGTGGACGAACATGGGCTGATGGATGGATGGACATGTACACCAGTTAACATTAATTTATTTACTAAGCCGAATTCATACTGATGATTCGGTAAGTGCTTAATATCAAGGTTCGATTACTCTATTTGTAGCTTCGAAAAATTTTTTTTCGTGTGCAAGCGCAGCTCCGGATCATTACTATGGAAGATTAACATTTTATTTTGCACAATTAGCAAAAAGTGTTATCAATCCGAAATACTGATCACTTACCAAGCCTCCAGTACGAATTTGACTTCTAAATTAATGTCACCTCATACAACGGAACCTAAACAGTGTTATCATTCCTAATAGTGATCACTTACCAAGCCTCCAGTACGAATTTGGCTGCATAAAATTAATGTCACCTCATACAATGGAACCAAGTTTGCGGAAAAAAATATTTTTCATAAAGTAATTTTTAGTTTTATAGATATATCCGAGCCATGATCTGGACTGAGATCTATTGTTTCAGCAATGATGAGAATTATTAGGGTAAAAGATGAACAAATAATAATCAAATATAGATTTTTTATTTCAAAAATAATCATTAAATTTGCCGTATCATTGTGCAACATTCTTGTAAATCTTTTTCACATAAATAAAAACACATCAAAAACCAATCATAAAAATTACACTGACAAAAAAGTTGATCAAGTAAAGAAGATAGATACTGTTTAAGCGACTTCTTCGTAATATAGTCATTTATAAATAAACATGGGAAACGGCGAGCTCTTGAAATCATGCGGAGAAGAAAATAACGTTTAGAAATTCGTGTAAAGAACAATTGGCCGTCAATTTCTAAACGAAAGAAGTAATTCTGAGAATCCCATGCGGCCGTAAAAGTCACGGTGTGCGTGGTCATAAATGGTCAGTTTCGTAAACGAAACCATAAAGCTTATCGTAAACAATGTAGGTTCCGTGTCATCCATCAGCCTTTATTCGTCGACTGCTGGACACAGGCCTTTCCGATATTTCATCACTCCAGCAGCCGCCACCTGCAACGTCCTTCAGCTCATCTGTGCAGCAAGTTCCGTGTATGCAGCTTTGATCTCCTTAAAAAGCGCTGGATTTCATTTCATTTAGTTCATCTAATCATATAAAATGCACATTAATAGTCATATTTGACTATATTCGCGATTTGTGTTTGAAATTAGCATAGCTGTTGGTAGAGCAATCACCCGATAAGCGAGGGTTCTATTTACTTTTGCATTTCTATACTGTAATTATATAAAATTATTAGTATTATGTGCAATTTACATTATTAAAACTTACGATAAAACAATTATATTCAATTTCAAATGAATTGACGGTATTTTTTTATCACAAAAATACCATTCTAACTGATATTGCATTTCTGTGGTGAATAAGATTAATATTTTTCTAAGGTGATACTTTTTCTGGGATCCTTCTGTATCTACACTATACTCATGAATTTAGAGAAATCTTTTTTTTTATAATTTATTTTTTCTTTAATTCATAATTTACAAAATAAAAAAAACTTATTCTAAAGTAAAATTACCTAACAATATAAATTACACTATTAAACTTAAAAATAACAACAAATAACATACCTGTTCTGAAATTGACCCCAGAAAGCTGGCCACATTCCCTCTTTGAATGGCCAAACTTATACGTTGGCCGAGGAATGCGCCAGCCTTCTGGTCGCCCGATGTTTCCACTAAAAGAACTGATAGATTTTTTACTAGTTTTTTGGCGCTGGGACCCCACGGGCCGAAAGTTTCAACCCCAAACGGCTCAAACATATAAAAGCTTCCTAAGGACGCATATTTGCGCCGTTTGGAGTTTCCAGCAGTTTCGGCGGCCACGCCAGCGGGCATATTTGCGCCGTTTGGAGTTTTCAGCAGTTTGGGCGGCCACGCCAGCGGCCCTGATGGATTGGGAGACGTGGGAGGGCGCCAGCACGTATCGCAACGTCGCTGTTACGACGATCGCTGCGTCTCCGGACAGTACAAAATAGGAGAAAATAATATTTTTCACCTGGACTCGATGGACGGAAAAAAATACTTAGAACAGTAATTTTATACATCTATAACTATATATTGAAAAACTAAATCACTTGAGGCATTTGAAAAGAGTGAGTGAATTTTTGAGTAAATCATTGATAACTTTCAATTTGCTTTCGTCATAAGTAAAAAGAGAAAAATATTATATTAAACCTGGAATTTATTTTTGACTACGCATGTCATGACTATCATGACTTTGTAGTGTTTGGACCACCCCTACAGGACATTTTGAGTAGCTGACAGACAGACAGACAGACAGACACCAAAGCGATAAAAGGGTTTCCATTTTTCGACTTAACCCTATAACAGCTGTGTGCTCCTAAACACTCCAGAAAAAATATTTATTCAACTAAGTATTCAGTTTATTAAAAATAATAGTGAGACATTTGAACAACGTTTCGATTTTAAAAATAAAGGTCGCCCTCTTCCAGACATTCAATTAGTACAGGAGTGTTCCTCGAAAACAAAAAATGTATAAAAAACGGGTGATAATGTGTGAAGTGAAGACGCTTTGTTGTTGAAACCCTCGGGCCATGGGGGCCGGGAGCGCGGCAGCTCTACAAAGAACTGTCGTCGAGATTGGTCGACGTTTCCGGAGATCCCAGGGCTGGCACATACCTCGGCCAAAGAATTGGCCTAGCAATTCAACGATGTAATGCTGCCAGTATCCTGGGTACTCTTCCACGTGACGACAGCGATTTCGGCTCAATTTTTTATCTAATTTAATTAAATATTTTTGCTAGGTAGTTTTAGTTTAGTTTATTTCGTAGAATAATTTAGTTTTTTAAATTAGTTTAATTAAGTTTTGTTAATAAATTAAAGTGAATAAAACTTTACTGACCACTTCAACTAAGTAAATGTTAAAAATCGGAATATGCAGTCGGAGCTTTTTAATAAATAAATAAGTAATTTATCTAAACATATAATCTTACAACCATCGTATTTTAATATCAATACAACAATGCAATGTAAGTTTATCGGTAACATTACGTTAGCACTAAACTAGCCGGTCCGGGGGTAACTAGGCATTTCAATAAAAGGCGTAATTGTGAAACTCGCAGCGAAATGTTACGTTCAAAGATTAAAATCGGACGCTTCGTAAACTTGTTAGTATTTGAATATTCAAGATGGCTTATGTAAGTTTCGTGTAATTTTCTGACTGGACTTTTGTAAGAGTGTAAAGTTCTAAGGTCAGTTATTTTTATTCATGTCAACGGAAATAAGTATTAAAAATAATTTCTGCACTAAGACCAAAACAACAATACAGCTTTGCTGAAGGCAGTTTAGTTAAGATTTTAAATTAACACGTTCGCTATAAACATTAATAGTAGGACGGGACTGACCGTGTTTGTTTATTACATTTTCCCGAATTTTCTGCACAGTTACATATAATTAAGTCATGGTCGCGGGTTGCTACAATAATACCTATATAGTTTCGTCGCGGGATGACTGGTTGGCAGTTGGCGCAGCGATGTTGACAGGCTAAGGAGCGTACAGCGCCACGAGCTTGTCTGACCCTATAAGCCAAACTAAAATGACCTCTATATTCAAGAAGCGACAGTCCTCGTCACCGGGTCAGATAAGTTTGCTGCACTATAGCGGCCAACCAGTCATCCCGCAATCATGGGTCACCGACAGCTCGACACGGCGTCAACTCGACACGAATAATAATCCTAGAAACTACGTCTAAAAAAATGGTTTGTACCGTAAACATGAAAAGTATCGTCCTCTTAAAATATTGAGTTTTGTTTTAATTTATTGATAGAATTATATATTTATTTTTATGAATAAATGTAATGATTTTTTTTTTATCAATAGAGCCTGATTAATTTATTTAGGTACTTATTACTATTTGTATGTGGCTTTCAAAATAAACAAATACATATAATAGGTAATTTTTATTAAAGGTTATAGAAATGTATATTAATTGTACTAAGGCTACTTATGTAGGTATCATTATTGAAATAAGCGTTGTAGATAATTATGCTTTCCTGCTTTGTATGGAAATAAAAAACCAACTCCTTGAAAAATATTAAATTATTAATTTCAAGTTATGGATTTTCTGGCTGACCGTACAAATCACCGTAAAAGGAAGTGAAATATCTGATATTATTATTCGTGTCGAGTTGACGGTGTGTCGAGCTGTCGGTGACCCGCAATCATGACATATTAAACTCTGCCGAAAATTTGGGAAACTATAATAAACAAATACTGTGAGTTTCAAACTGTAATGCTCAACTTGGGTTCAGTCCAATCTTATTCAGTTTAATATTATCAAAAGGGGTTCAGTCTTCTCGCCCGCATGGTGGTTGGAATTTCGCCGAAATATCTATACTAATAATAAAGAAGTATAAAATCGGGCAGGTTTTTACAAAATTCGCGCTTTACCAGCCTCAGCGACGGTCGATTGACGAAAATCCGTTAAATTATGATATCACTAAGTGTTGTTTAAGACGGTAAGACGGCTGTCTAACTGATACGCGACGGATATTGAAACTTAATTTTATCATACTTTACAGATCTAAAATGTCAACAAGTTCAACAGTTGTCAATACGATAATTGTTAAATTTTAATATTTTTAAGCATTGACATACCAAACCATGGACCTCGGGCGGGTCTAGTATAAAATTTACCAAAAAAGTGTCCTTAGTGAAGTGTCAAAATATTGAGAAACAAAACATTTTAATTTGAGCCGTATATCATTGCTGCACGGCTTAATTTTGATTGACGTGTGATTGACACCCTTTTTTAATTTTCAATAGTTTTGAGTCTCTTTTGGTTCGGACACTTTTGAGCAAAGACCCGATGTCTACTTGGGAGTACGTCAATGTTTTTAAGCAATCAATCTTACTGGTATGCCATGGCGTCTGTTCCAAATTAACAGGTTTTGAACCAAATATCTATCCAACAATGGAATTATTGGTTTGAGCCAGAGAGGTATATCAGTATCTTATTAGAAGGAAATCTATAATTCTCCTGTTCCTCTGAAAGACAGGCGGTATGTATATATATATGTATGTACAATAACACCTAAAATTCTATATTTCGTCAAAACACATGGCTAAAACAGATACCTACAACAAAACACAGTTATAATTTAATAGAGCCCCAGCAAATGTAATTAAGTAATGACATGCAACAGACAGACTGACAGATCTTAATCTTCCTGAGTAAATACGCCACTTATGTCTATTTAGTACATCCTTCACTGTTCTTACTTGTAACTACGTGTTTTGATATATTTAAAATCCTAAACACGTTAGGTAGGTGGAAGAGCTGCTGCTCGAACGTTGAGGTACCATCTTACTCGCGAACCACCCGAAAAGATTCGCCAAGTATCTACAACATTACAAATTAATAATTGGTACAAAACTAAAAACCTTCTGAGCATCATATATTTTTTTCAGAATTAAATGATTATAAAATAAAGAGATTATTAAAAAAAAACAAAAGTTGGTTAACACAGGATTTTAAAAACAATTACCTTTGCTTTCAAGTCCATTCGGTATTTAAAAAAAAAACTGTCATGTCGTTGTGGCTGTTGACATTGACAGCAAACATAAAGATGCCAATTTTTTTTTTAATAATACCTTGGTAACGAACATCGAGTTTGAAATCCTAATTTGTGACTTACGCTCTTTTAGAATGAGTGAATAAGAAAACATTAAAATGAGCATTAAAAACATACAATAAAACAAAATAAAAAAATACGTAAGCTTTATTTTTACGCAGACTTTCACTATAAATATTGAAAACAAATGGTTACCTGAAATGAAATGATGTCGATTGCGAAACCTTAAAAACCTTTACAACCATGTCCAGCAGTGGACGAACACAGGCTGATGATTGGCTACGATTCATTGCTTGTATAAAATCGGACCTGTTTCTTAGCGAAAATGAGGATTAAATGGGTTAACCGTGCACAGACAATTAATTTCGCCTAAAAATTATACATTATGGGTTTAACGTGTTGCAAAACATATAACAAATTCATATTTATTAATTCAACTATAGGGTAATAATGTTCTAAAGACCATGATATTGGCCTTATAAGAAACGACAATTTGTACGTACAATCATACATGAATAATTTGAAAATTTATTACAATTAAACACAGGCTAAAGTCAAATTAATAGAATTTCTGTATCAATGTCAATCATTTATTAGGAATTGTTTTTTTTAGTTAATAACTGAGTTTTTTTAACAATTTACCATATAACAGGTGTGGCAGTTGAGAATTTACTAAAATGAGTTGAGTTAAATTTACTCTTCAAAGTTCCGCTCTGAATGTTATATTTTTCAGCTGCTCAATAAAACTTTCCATCCATCCATCCATCAGCCCGTGTTCGTCCACTGCTGGGCATAGGCCTTTCCCAAATTTCGCCGCTCATGTCCCTCAGGACGTTGTGGATGGCGGCTGGATGAGGAGGACGGAGGACCGACATGAGTGGTGAAATTTGCGAAATGACTATGTCCAGCAGTGGACGAATACGGGCTGATGGATGGATGGATGGATGGATTTATTAAAATTAGGGTGAGTTGACATCATAAATGTTGCAATAACGGATAGGACTACTTGTTTAACTGAGCAAAAAGGCACAGGTCAAGCTTTTGATGAGATTATGACAAATCATCCTCTATTCCACTCCTCCGTCGAAGCCAGTACTCGACTAAACGCCGCTCGCTGGTTCTCCCGAAGAGTCCTGATCTCATAGCATAAACTCATCGAAAATTTTACCTGTGTCCCTTGCACATTAAGAGGGTAACTTTTTACCTCGGTACAAAATGTACATCATAATATTGTTTTCCTTACTTTTGAATAAAAAGTATGCAATAAATGTGTTTTAACGCAACTTGCGGAAATAGTTTATTAAAATAAACTATTCACAAAAAAATACGTACTTTAATGTATTACATTTTGTTTGCATTACATTAACAAACTTAAAAGCGTGTTTAGCTAAAATTTAACGCATAAAATTTAATAATTTTCATGTGATCACCTAACTATTAACAAACAGTTTGCGCGAATTGCTAAAAAACACATTTATTGCAAACTTTTTATTTAAAAGTAAGGAAAACAATATAATGATGTGCATTTTACACCGAGATCCTCCGTTATCACCTTAATTATTAAACCATTCTTAAATTTATTCAAATGCTAAATACCACCACATCATAGAACAATATAATTTGCCTTGGCCACAGAGAGTTCTCAACAACTTTTATTCAGCATTTCACAAATTGAACCATAGACCACATCTGTGGTCTATTGATTGAAACATTCTGACTACTAGCCGGAGGCCGCGGCTTCAAATCCTGTAGGGGTTTAATAGAGAGAAAAAAAAAGTGTACGGTCTGCATGCTTCGAAAAGCACGTTAGACTATAGGTCCCGTACTTAAAAACACCTCTGACGGCCTCCCAGGGATTCATTATCGTAATTAAGTATTTATTTAAAACCGTTTAAAGGTTTCTTTGAAGCCTTAGTGCCTTGCACAGTTTCAACACGAAGTCACTAATCCTACACTAGGTAGAGCTTAAAACTTTCTAAAACAAGTTCTGAATGCAAGTTTCACTTGTTTTGGTCCCATAGAATTATTATGATATATAAAATTATACTGAAATCGCGGTCTATTAATCTTTATATTGACATAACCGCTTTTGGTTAAAGGTCCTTTCCTAAACTTGAGGCAACAAAAAAAAGAATAACGCACTTTCCTCTTTTTTCATGAAATTTTTGTTTCAAAAAGATGGATGTAGATAAAGTATTGTGTCTAACTGTAACATAATTAGCCATTAGAACACTCGTTCACCCCATTACGAAACTCAGCTTCTGTGTGTACAATAAAAGAGAAAGAGAATAAACTTGTCAAGGAAAATGTCACCCTCACACGTGACATTTAAAACCAAATAAAACACCGAAGTAATCGGTAAAACCGTAGTTAAATATCTCGTAAAATTCTCTATTATCCCAGCAGGTTTTGTGACATCCATTGTTTTCTGTAAAACGTAGGTCTTTATCCGCTACCCAGGCTTTGATATGTCATTGAAATTGACGAAGACTTGGCTTGTGTAAGAAAAATACGCATTAACCCGTCTAATTGCTATGCCGTTTCTTTCTTCCATTGTAATCGAAGTCGATAACTAAACGAGTTAACTCTTAAGATTGATCCGACACGATCTGGACATTGTTTTTGCGATAATGAGAACACAAGAGATTATGATGCAAGGTTAATAATTTAATTATCTTAAGGTACCTCGTAAGATTTCATGAATTTATTAAAACTAAAATTTTGAATTTTTATTGTAACTTAATTAAAATACGTTATGGAATAAGTAAATATAATTTGAGTAATAATTTGATTGAATATTTCGAAATAACACTAATGAATCAATTTACTCAAGTGTTTGCAATTATTATTTATACTGCAAACAGTATCCGTTCAATCAGAGAGACTATGACAGAGGAAATTAATATGACCATCGAAGCAGCAACAAGCTGGGATGATGCCAACTTGGTCAATGTTATTGCCACCAAAATACGGGCGTAGCCATTCACTGCTAAAAGGACTTCTTTCATCCCGACTTTCCAAGATATACCTGTATCGATCACAGATAATATCATGGTGTTGTTTGACTTGTCTTCGAACCTTAACTACGAGAGTTTATTTTTATTTTTATTCCACCACTTCGATCAGTCTTACTGAGAAGAAGGGCAAGGAAGTTAGTAAGACAAGTCTTTTCTTTCTTATTGGTCATTTGTCCGTTTGTACCCGAAGTACGGCGATAGGGCTCACGCACCCATCACGCTTAGGACGTAATAAAAGTGGGTGAACGAAGTGTTAACTGTGACTTGAATTGCACTCCGACACCCCTTGGGAATTAATATCGTGATGATATGCGTTTTCATGTGTATTTATGTTTTTTTGATACCATTTTTGTTACAATAGGGATAAAAGATACAAGATAGAAGGAATTTATGAGACAAAAGATTGTGACTTGTGAGGCATGATATCGTAACATACGACAAAATCGTTGATCGTAACCCATTGAAGAATAAAACGCGACAAAATCTCTTAAGTACTACCTTTGCAACCACTTATTAACAAAATAACCTTTTCAATGCAAGTGCTCGTAAAGACCCATTTTATATGCACCAAAACTGTTGGCAGAGTATTTTTTTCCACACTAGTGCTTTATTTCATTAAATTTATTGAGGGAACGTTGGCAGTCTTTTCTTGTGTACCATAGATAGATTTCTGCTTTCAGTTTTATACGCTCGTAGGCTGCGTTCAGGTTGATTGTCGGACGACATCCGATTACCACTGGCAGCAGGACAGTATCAAGGCATGTGAGGTGAATCAAAACAGCCTACGAACGCATCAAAGCTTATCGTTCGTGTTTTAAATCGTCCTCGTAAGCTATTGCGTCCTTACCGCACTTGTAGCACAAACTACTATTACAGCGCTGTTTCTACTTAATGACAAAATAAACCTATTCTACGTACCTTTCCGAACTGCAATAACTGCATGCCAGTATTGACTATTGAACACAGTTTTCACAGTTTCCCTAACAACAATAGAATGAATAAGCGGCCAATATTTATTTATGTCTCTACCAGCAAAGTCATTTCCGCTCTTAAGTCTGAAAAGATAAGGTTTTAAGGTACAGTGACTTTCGAAGCCGATAGTACTTCTAGAGAGCTTGCGCTTTTACTACTTTGCCTATAACTATGAGAATTTGTGGAGGTAACAAACACAGTGTTTTAATACTTTTTGTAGGCTTTTACTTTCATTGTACCACTAATCGTAAATTAGTAGTTTTCCTATTGTAAGAGCGCTGAGATGTGTAGTTTTACATTGAGCGTTGTGTTTTCTTTACCTCAGTCATATGAGTGCATAGCCTGTGTGTGTATTCAGAACAATTCCCAATTAAATAAACTGGTCAAGTGCAAGTGGGACTTGTGCCCTGAGGGTTCTGTACACACCTTTTTTTCCACACGCAGTTATTGACGACCAAGTTAACTTGACCCATATGATCCATTAAACTCTATGTATCCAATCTATTTAAATCTAGTCTATCTGCTTCAATAATTAAATTTTGTTATTTTTTAGATTTTTCCCTACTTATTTTTGAAGGTAATTTCAAATTTCTAAGTCAACTGGAAGTGCCTTATATCATGGTGAGCCAATTTGTATAAAATTCATTACGAAAAACGCAATAGGTTGTACCTGAGCCTAGAAAATGAACAAATCCAGATTTTAGAGAATTCTTTTGAAGAAATTAGGACTATCTGGATATTGGAATTTTTTTTTTTTGGTTTTCAAACGTTCGTTTCAAGTACGCGGCTAAGACATCAACTTGATTTTTGTCATAAAATAGCTAATAAAAATATAAAGGTTTTCTGCTTAAATACAATACTTTTTTCATGCAGAATATTTCAGTATTAGCTAAAAACCCTCCGGTCTGCTGTTTCGTGCGTAAATATTAGTATTACGCGTCCTAGACAAATAGGTCGATTAGCTAACCAATAATCACCTCTATCAAAAGCTAATAAAGTATTTGACATTGGCCCTTTTGTTTCGGACGGGTAATAACATTTTTTCCTATCCTATGCCATACTCTTAAGTTAGAAGCTTGATTTTTGACAGCACCATGGGGCCGCAGACCCCAGTTTTATCTTGATATATCACGAGGCCCAAGAAAAGGGGTTTTGACAAGCGGACAACAAAGTGATCATTTAAGGGTTCCGTTTTTTCATTTTAAGGTACGGAACCCTAAAACAAAATTTGACTGAGGAATTACTATGGGGATTTATTAGCTTCCTTTCCTGGGCTATTATTAAGCGGTCATAGTTGGATTTGCAGTAGTATACTAACTTATAGGAGACAATTCATCAACGTTCTTAGAATCGGTCCTCTGCTTGGTGCCATCAGGTGCGTGGTGATTAAATTTTACTATAGACTAGCCTTTGCCCGCCGCTTCGCTCCCGTTTTTTTTCAATCTCTCTTCAACGGTACTTATGCTAATTTTGATATTCGCAGTAGTTTCATTACATAAATATGTGCTCCACGTTAGTTGTAGTGTGATAAAATAACCCTTCTAAAAATGAAATTCAAGAAGTCAGTGCCATTTCTACCGTTGATGGTAGCAGTGGGACAAATCAGTGCACTTTGTACCATTGATGGTACTAGTGGGACAAATCAGTACCACTTGTATCATTGATGGTACTGTTCAATGGTACTAGTGGTCCGGAGGCTTCAAAAACTCGTGATACCCTGTGACATGTTGCGGACTGTACCATCATATTTACGATTCACTACTTCGTCAAAGTATTTATTGACTACAATAAAATAAGCAATCAACACTATAACGTAATAAATATGTCAAGAGGTTGCCGAAAGCAATAAAATGTTACGTATAGCAAATGCATAGGTTATATTTTTGAGAGAGAACAGTAACCAAAGTAGGCCGTTATCCTCTCCAAATGTAATAATATATTTCCATTACTTTCCCATACAATTTCACATAAATTATTACTCGTTTATTGCATAGAATCATTGATAATTAATTTCACGTATAAAAATCTGATTTAATATTGAATTAAATTTAATTAAATATTAACATAAATTCCGATTGGTGGGGTAATATCCATTTTTGGTCATAGGATTCGATGCTATGTTTTTTTTCGTGGGCTATATAAATATGTATAAAAATATAATATATATATAATGATATAGGTGGTAGAGCTGATGCCGGGCTCGACTGTGGAGGTACCACCATCTTACTCGCAAATCCTCCCGAAGTTATTCGGGGGAGAGTAAGAGAACAGCTCTCAGGCAAAACCAGGCGGCCCACCTTTGCCTGGGACCGATGGATGGCGGTATATCCATCCCCAATTGCCGAGCCTTACATAAAACAGACTGGTGACGGGCAGCGGCGTCTCTGGTGCAAGGGTTTCGGCACCACGCTCACCAACCCGCCTGCCCAGCGTGTGTGAGTATGGGCATTTCTTCCAGGAGGACCGCCAAAAGTGGCAAAATCTTGGAAAGGCCTATGTCCAGCAGTGGACGAAACAGGCTGATGGATGGATGGATATATTTTGAAAAATACAATCCAACTGTTTCTCATCCATACAATTTCGGCATTTTCAAGGCCATTGTCGATATTAGGATGATTACTCGGCGTTTACTTAATCTGTAAGACATATCCGAGCTAAGATTTGGACTGTGATCCATTATTTTAGGAAGCATGAGAATTAAAAGGTTTAAGAAATAAAATGAAATTTTTCGGTTCTAAATCATTATAAAAATTGCAAGATACGTGAATAATCAGTAATAGGCCTTTAAAAACTGATTTAATATGAAATTTAGAACCATAAATCTATCGTCAAGTTTGTATTCGTATTTTTAATAATTAAAGATATTACTTATTCATTTGGTTTTTCTTTATAAATATTGAAAGATATAACAGTAGTTGTTAAAATAAACACATAAAAAATTAGTTTACGTCTAGTATTTTGTAACCATTTTATGTTTGTGATTTATTTAATGTTTGTTGTTTTTGAATAAAGTCACTTTTATCTTATCTTATCTAGTATAAAATAAATATGCCAATATTATATCTGGGAACTAATGCTATAAATTAGTGCGAGTATGTATTAAATAAAACACAGACATATAATTATTGTGTAAATAAAAGGAATAACTTATGTTTGAAAGAATACAAAACCCTTATTTCATAAAGATAGAAAAAGTTTATGAAAAAAAAACCCTCTGCTTTAGAAATGGTGAAAAAAATGAAACTCTCTCATTGTCATTGAAACTCGTTATTTGAAAAGTCTAGATACTATTTATTACATATTACCCAAATGGCAAAGAATTTATTGTCTTTCGATAGAGGCGATTATTGGTTGGCTTAATCTGTTATGGTCGGGTTGTAACCTCACCACCAATTACCCTGGGATTGCATTTTATAGTTGATACTTGGAACCTCACTGTCACCCTCTCGGGAATTCATGTGTCCATCCCATCCATCAGCCCAGCGTGTCTGAGTAATGCCCATACTCACACACGCTGGGCAGGCGGGTTGGTGGGCGCGGTGCCGATACCCTCGCACCAGGGACGCCACTGCCCGTCACCAGTCTGTTTTATATAAGTGCCTGATTGAGAGCTGTCCTAGAGCATTTCAAAATTTGCCAAGAACCGTAAAAATATTTTTCTGTTGTTTCTGGGGAAAGTTATACAGTATGATCAGTAATTAGGTGGATTCATTTGAAGGTCCCTTTTTATTTACACCCGGTATTAAACACACAATTTGTGTATGTGTGTCGGACAGTGATATAGCCTGCTGATTGTGCGTCAATACAGATTAAGGGGTATCAAATACTATTAGGACACTGAAAAAAAACCAAATTCTCATTATGCCATATTTCGAAAACTCATAATTGCGTTCATCACTCACTGGTTAAATTAATAATATTGACGACGGAATATGTCAACTCGACCAAGCTTTATAATGTACCCAGACGTACGACTATCACCTTTACAGGCACGTAATAAGAATTACTATGGTTTACCGAGACGTGGTGGAGATTTGCAGACATTTTAAACAGCGCGGCAACGCTTTGTTAAGAAATGCGAAAGTGGTTTCGTTGGGGACACTGCAAGCGAAACTCTAAAGAAATTACTATTCTTGATGAACTTCTGTGGAGAACGTAACATTACAGTTGCGACAAGTCTTTCTTTAATTTCAACCTCAGCTATGTTATTTTGCTTAAGTGGTACATTGAAATGAAAATTTCTTATTACAAGGCGACGGTTTTCTATTTAATTGTTATTATAAAACTTTACTTACAATGTTATGGTCATAGTTTACATAACAAATTCTTGTCTTTTTCAGGTATGTTCTGCAAAGTTCGAAATCCATAATATATCGCCATCTTTGTTTAGGTAAGTATTCTTGCGTCACAATCTTTGTAAAATGTCAAATTCACAGAAAAAAATGAAGATTGTGCAAGTGAGTAAATCATAAATTTCTCACTTACGACAATGTCATTGCACATGAATTCCTAATAGCGTTTCGTGTTTTATTCTGTTTAAGTTTTAGGGCATTAACAATAGACTATTTAATTTTATTAGTAAATACGACCTTTAGAAAGACGTCATGAATTGAAATGTGCAAACATTACGCAAACCATTACGTTAATGCGTATTTCCCGCGTGCCGTTATCAGTCGTACTAAATATAGCTAAACGGTTAATTTATTTTGCGTAATTCTGACTAATAATAACCGATTACAAAATAACTTGTTTGTTTGATTGACGAGTCAGTAGGAGATTTGTCGAAATGTATGCAATTATTTGTGGAATAATAGTATAAGTAGTTGATGCCTGTAATTGTTGGCACTTATTGGAATTTACTGAACATTATGGGTAACATGGATAAAAAGTTTTTATTTACTATTACGTTTAGTAAAAGTTAATGATTTATAAAAAGTCACAATGAAAATAGAATAGGATCCCACAAATTATAATTCAAAATGGAGATGGTCATAAGAAAACAATACAAACCGTCTTTTGTTCAGACTATCATATTTCATGACCCAGACACTACTTTCATCGTCATCTCTCATTCATTCCGGGTTCATGGATGAATGGATACAGAAAAAGAGATTTTCCATTCTCATATACAAATTCATTTATGCATACATTGCTGTTTCTGAGCGACTTTAATGAGCAGCCTTGACCCGAGTCGGCAATGTCAATGGCTTCCGGAACGTGAAACGCTGAGAAAAATATTAGATTTGGATGTGATACTTTGTGAAAATGACAAAGATATCTATTTTATATAGACTGCGATGCTTGCAAGTTTTGCTTGGAAAGTGTGTTGAGTGAACTACAATGAGGAAAGTTTGACAGTGAAACTATCAATGACAATTGAAGTATGATTTTTGTGAAAATTTTATATCTAAATAAAACCAGACGTTGCAGATAGTATGCATGCAACACGTTTATTCATTGATGCGGAAACTCATTTTATAATTTCTTTTCTAGATGGAGTAAATGCAAGATTATTATAAAACTATAAACCTGAACATTAATAGTAAAAATTAAAATATACTCGCAAAATCTATACCTTTAATAAAGTAGTGAAAAAATCGTGTCTGTACAATGAGTAATATTTTAATCTTTTTAATGAAATGAGCTAATAGTGTTGTACTGAGGCCAAAACTAAAATTTTTAGAATTTTCTAGGCTATAAGGGTTGTTGATAAAATAACGCTTTAAATCACCGCCTCCAAACAAAAAAAATTCTTCATACATCACTATATTATTATCAGTGTGAATTAACCACTTTCACCTGCCAATAGAGTCGCTTCCAAACTTGAAATTGAGGTTGCAATGTTCACCACCTTTACTATACTTGCTCAAAGCAAAACAACTTCTTACACCTTGACATAGAGTACCAAGAAACGGTAGTCTTAAAACAATTCGGCAATTAGTGATTATAGTATAACTGCTAACTGGTTTAATAGACAGGAGAAATTGTTTTTTTTTGTGGTAGCTAATAAAATTTTAGTAGCAATTGCATTATTTTCTTTCTCCGTGCTAGAGGGGTACATACCTAAATTAATAAGGCACTTTTAGGTTCTACGTAAATAAACATGGTAATAAATGACATGTTGACAGGAGCCATTTGAATATCTGAGTTTGGTTTTTGTGCGTGTTGTCTTTGTTTATAACGGCTTTTTTTAACAAGCGGATAAAATACACAGTTTTGTAACGCACGGCTGCTCAACTGTTTTCGTCTTTTTGTTGGTTGTTTATTTGAATTAAGTGTAATGATCTTTTTAAGTAGCCTTTTGCATTCACACCTCACGTTACGAAATAAGTAGGAAGCAGTTTTTTCCATGTTTAAAACTAAAATTAAAACCTTCAGAATAGGATGTATAGCCTTCTCAAACGTAAACAATTTCTTTTGTTTTTTTATGACAGTCGGCTCACGCTTGGCTATTACTGATAAGACCCAGGATGAAGCGCGTTCACCCAGAAAGTGGGATAGTGAAAGAAGGCGAGGCTTTAATCGGTTAATCCAAGGACTTCCGTAAAATCTACGGAAGTCGGTAACAGTTTAAAGACGATACTACGCAACTACCTGTGACCACTTTCCCGGTAACCTCATCTGCTCGTAATGCATTACCGATTATCTGACTTGTTACTTGTTAGCATCTGGTGGCAGTGTAGCTGTCGCCGGTATATCATAATCTGCCTAGGCAAATTGTATTTCTGTTAAAACTAGGAGGGTTACTGCGCGCCGCTTCGCTCGGCTCCCCAAATTTATTTACAAACTTAACACACTACTCGCTCCGCTTGTCGCCGCACCTATTTTAGCTTTTGGTGAAAAATTTATGTTTCGTACTTTACGATCTGTCGAATTCCACGATTTGCTAACTACATAGCCTGTAGTCTATTACTACTGTAGTTTAATAATTTTACATGTTTATTAGTATTTAGTATAGGTAATATAATTTACTGAGTATTTAAATAATTTATCTATGTAAATCCATGACACTACCCTCAACAGCTTCTTCATTGCCAAAAGGTAGAAAATATAGAATAGTATTAAGCTCGCCTATGTACAACATTTAGTGCAATAAAGATTTTTTTTATTATTATTACTAGCTTTTGCCCGCGGCTCCGCCCGCGTGTTATTCGGTTTAACGACATGCTTTTTTCCGGGATAAATAGTAATCTTTGTGTTAAGTTGGGGTATAAGCTATATCCATTCTAAATTTCATCTAAATTCGTCTAGCGGTTTCAGTATGAAAGAGTAACAAACATACACACACACAAACTTTCGCATTTATAATATTAGTGTGATAGTGTGATGACTGATGAGATAACATAGCCTTGTCTTATTTCACCACAAACGATTAAGGACCGCGCTTATTAGACACCTGATTTTTCAATGATATTGATCTATCCTAGAGGAACCATGCATTTTTCCGGGATAAAAAGTAGCCTATGTATTAAGTTAGGGTATAAGCTATATTCATTCTAAATTTCATCTAAATCCGTTCAGCCGTTTCAGCGTGAAAGAGTAACAAACATACACACACACACACACACGTACAAACTTTCGCAATTATAATATTAGTAGGATTATAGCCAACATGGCAGTGTGACCAGAGACTAGCGATGAGCAGCCGTGTTCAATGCAATCATCTGCCCGTCTCAGCACAGCAGCTTGGCGATTATCTAGAGCAGACCCTTTCTGTTACAAGTACTTGAACTTGAGTTACACCTAATTAAATAACAAACAGCCTACAGTGCCACCAACTTATCTGTTCAGTTGGATTATCCACCCATCTCTTTCTAGTGCGGTAGAAAAGAGTATGATTAGAAAGAGACGGCGAATGATTTTACTGAACAGTTAAATTGGTGGCACTATATGTCTAGCGATAAATGGCTGATAATGAAATGAACAATCGTATCTATGCAGACTTTATCGAATTTGTTAAAAAAATATTTTTAGCTATAGTGGAGAAGAAAATGTTACATTTGAAAATTGTAATTTTTAGTAGAATTTATTTTGGGTACTTACATAATAAAATGAACAGGTAGTCAATATCCATTCTGAACCAGAAAATAATTCCAACCAGGTGGTTAGAACATACGAGTATATTCCTGGTTCATCTTCTTTGGATTATGAATATGTAAAAGTTGAAAAGCCAGGTTGTAATTTCAACTATCAATATACAAAGGACTTTCGTTTATGTAGCCACATTCATATTGGAGACTCGTTAAGTGGTCAGGACCAAGGTACAATTCTGCGAAATACGAAAAATTTAGTTTTGTCTTCCTATACTAATTGAGTTGAGGTTGTTGATAAACAAGTATAGAGGCACAAAAAAATTGCATATTTCGAAGAAAGGGTAATTGAACCTTGGTCCTTGAACCTTGGTGACGAGTACATAATAATTGAAAAGCCCAAGTTGCAATTACAACTGTAAGTAGGTAGCTTGTCATGCTGCCGTTCTTACATGACTGATTAGGGAATCAAAGAGTATTCGGAAGAGGAGTTGGTAGAAACAACACCTACTGTCAATGTACATAGAACTCAGCGTTTCCGATTGCTTGAGCCGTGACTTCTAGTCCCTACCAACCATATAAATATACGTTGTTAATTTTATCAAATAAATACTGTTTTTGTGACTTCTTGAGCCTTTAATTATAGTTAGTTATTTGGAGTATATAGAGAAACAAATGAAAAAATAATGATCTATATATATTTCGATCCCCTTGTGGTCGTCGTCAGTTGACTGACAAGTGGGTCGAAATATATATCGATCATTTTTTTTTCATTTGTTTGGAGTTGATGCTCGTGATTGTTGGCACTTGGTGGAACCTTTGAAACATTTTTTGTTTGATAAACACTTGTACTTGTCCACTTATTTATATTATTTCCCTTACCGGTTTCGCTGTTAAAGCATTATCAAAGGTTTGTTTGGTTGTTTACGTACAATATATTATTTTGTTTATCAAACAAAAAATGTTTTATTTGTTTCTCTATATACTCCATATATCTTGTTAATTTTCTGATAGGTGATGCGCTCTAATATTTCCGGTTTTGGTTTCCATACATCACGTTTCTCACCCTAAACCTATATTTAGCAACGAACTCGAAAGTAGCTTACAAGAATAACACAATTTAAATCCTACCTTATTGTCAGAACGTATGATTGACAATGGTTCGACAAAGAGTTGTCGTCGACGAAAGTGAATCTTCATCGATGACCATTTCGAGGTGACGCATTGCATATTCAAAACCAGAAATTTCTCGTTTCAGAACTGACCCACTATTCCTTGTGCATGTTGTTTGTGGATGTCGTTGAACTTATGAGTTTCTGAACGGAATTCACTTTCGCCACCGAAGTGGACTGGTGTGGCCGATGGCTCTTTCTTACTTGGACTTTCGGGTATGTCCTTACAATGTTCGGAAATTAGTTTTTCCAGTGCTGTTTTTAAAATACTTGGAAGTTCAAGAATCAGCTACTATAGTTTTGTTTAGGTTTTTTCAGTGGTAAAATATTTAAAGTGAAAATAGACAAAGCAAAGATTTTTAAAATTTGTTGTTTGCATTCTTTTTGCACTACTACGTGTAAAATTCTAGATCATAGAGTGGTTTTTGAGCTACGCCTACCATTAGTTTTGGTCACGATACACGATACCAACTGCGTAAAATATTTTGTGTGAGAAATTCTGGTTCCTCCCGTGTGCCGCTAGGGGCGCTCGCTGTATAAATCATTAAATATTTTACGAAGTTGGTAGCGTGTAACGAAGCCTAAACCTCAGAATTATTGTTATGAGGCCTAAACTCCTTGCAAAAAAAAACACAAAGTCATAAAGTCATATCTTAGTTTAATTTCGACTACGACCTTAATTGTGTAGTTTTATATACAAAAAATCAATTGTTCCATACGTGTGTAACTTTTCTATGGAACGGCTGATGTTTTTTTGCTAAAACTAAAAATAATTTAGGCAAGTGCCAGTCGGAGTTTTGTGCCACCACACATGAATGTATGAAACCCTAAAATCACTGTGGTAAATAACAACAATATAGATGCCAAGCGCTAGTTTTAGATAACACAAGAAGGTATATCACAAAGGTACGAATAAGGACAATCGCGCGCGCATTCAATTTTCGTAAATAAGGTAAGTTACTCGTTTACACGAGAGACCACTTTCCCTCATTTCTCTTCGACCGTACGCTACATTTCATATCTTAAGTTAATCGATGCCGAGGTGTCTATCATTGTCACAAGTTGGACCGATTGAATTGATAAAAGTTATGTGTGCTGTGGAATTACAATCGGAAATTTAATATTTGATAGACTTTTTTGCTGACCTTACTTTAAATGCAGTATTTAAACAAAATACGACGCATTTCTATAATCTTTTTCGATGTTTTAAGGACTATCCGTATTATAATAAATATATATTTGTTTTATGCTTTAACCAGTATGGTTTTTAAATATGACATGTTCCGTAGTTGCCCGGTACATATAAGTTGGTCTACTAACACAGATTGCGCCAAACTTCTGGTCCCATACATTATAAGGGGCCAAAAGTTTGGCGCGATCTGTACTCGTAAACCTGTAAAGCCTACTTAGCTGTGATAGTTTTCCTTTTAAATTCATTATATATACTACTTCTATGAATTTTTTCAAATTTCTATAAACAACCGTTTGGCCTCCACGCCAACGCTGACGCACCACTCTAACTAAAATTTTCACTTTAAAGCTTAATATTTCGCCAACAGATCCCTAAATCGAAAAATGGTTTTCAAACAACCACATTTTTTTTAAACGGCCTATCCAACAATACCCCACACTATGGGATAGACGAGAACAAAAAATTCATCCCCAGTTTACGTGTATGAGTGGTACACTAAAAAAAAAATTTTTCAAGATTTTATTTTACCATTTTGTCGACGTGATTAATATTTATATCCATGCCAAATTACAGCTTTATAGTACTAATAGTCTCTGCGCTAAGCCGCGGACAGATGGACAGACGGACATGGCGAAACTATAAGGGTTCCTTGTCGGACTACGGAATCCTAAAAAACGACTTGCGACTCCTTTCATGGTGTCGTCATCATTCAAATAAGTAAATATTTACTATTTGAAATATTTTTTGTTACTAGTACATAATTGTGGATTAATGTCCATTTTACATCATTGTTGTCTTTATATAAATTTCAAGCAGGTATGTGTAAGTAATATTATACAAAAGCTATAAACCACAGGAACATTTTAACGTCATTGTCAGTAATCTTATCGATTTATAGTCAAATTATCGATAATGTTACAAAGTCGATTTCGAATCATTCATTACTCAATTTAGTAAACTTGTCTACGATTTATCTTAATTTATTAGGAAGACATAATTATTATGGATGGTGTTTATGAAGGAAAACAATTTTATTTAACATATCTACATAAATGGAGATAATCTCCAGGTAAAATTTATGTTTGAATATAGGAAACTTCATTCGATGTCAAATCAATTATACTACTATAGATGTCAAATCAAATATTTTGATAATTTTGTTCGCGAAGATTATTTAGTTTAACATTTATGTTTATTATGTTCTCGTGTGATTTTAAATATGTAAAAACAAAACTTATCGTAAGAGCTCTTAAAGCAATGTTATTTAAGGGGCACCGAGCTTTTTGCAAAATATTTGCGTTCGTTTGATCCCTTGCTGTATCGTTATTACTTAAGCTTTAGTTATGCAATTCATATGTAAGATATTTAAGGATTCACTCCATAGATCATATAGTTAAGAAACATGATACTTGTAGTTTCCTCGATAGAAAACAATTGATTATTATTGTATTTTAGAGATTTATTATGCCTAGAATTCAAAATAAACCCGTAGTACGGCGTAAATACTTCTCGGATGTCAATCAATTTCTCGATAATAACAAAACTAAATATTTTTTATAACTTATACACTTAACATTTTCAAAATGTGTGTTTTTTTAACACTACGAAGGAAATACCTGAATTCGCGCACGTTCCGATTATAGCCAGTGGCGCACCGCTTCCCACGCAGGACTGACCGCAGTCCTGCTTCGGTCTTCAATCATGATCAATTTCTTCTAAATAACATGTTACCTTAAATTAACTGAACACCATAAAATTATCAATAATAAATTAAATAAATAATAATTATACCTAATTTTCGGTCAAAACTACAGACTCAGAAATGTCTGTTCTTGCGAGTGCTTCCTGTAAATCGTCTTAAATTTAGTCTAAGCAATTTGAAATGAAAATTTTAAACAATATATAAGTGCATACATTTTTTTTTCACTTTTCAAACTAATCTAACTCCTCGTCTAAGCTTCCTACTTGGCGCGCCAGACGTTGATATTTTAAGTGCAGTATCATGTATAACAGCTAATAATAATGTATTAGTCTCCAAAGAAAATCTTATTCACAGAAAAAGTCCTCTTTGGACGACGGTCTATAACTTCACGTGACGTTTTTGGGGATTGACTGATAATAAAAAAATCTCTGAAAAAATATCACTAGTTATAGGCGCTGCGATACCAATTTTGAGTGAAAAAGATAAACATTGCGCCGCACCGCGTAATCGAGAATGATATTGAGTTGATTTCGAAAGTGGTCGTATCAACCTTGGCTCAACCACTCTGGGGTTTCCACGCCGGGTTAAGGCGTATATCAACATATATTTTAAATTTGTTTTCAAAACTTACAAGCCGTACTAAAATCAACTTATTTTCCAAAGCATGCGCATTTAGTCTTAATTTAGTCTTACTCTATTCGCCTTAACTCCCACACTAGCGCTGTTCGCAGATAACATCCTTATTGATAGGTACTTGCTTATTATTTATTATTATAACTTTAATTAATACAGCCAAATTCTTACTGAAGACTCGGTAAGTGCTCATAACAAGGTTCGATGACCCTTTTTGTGAAATTGGTTTTTTTTTCGTGTTCTTACAAACGCAAGCCCAGCTCCGAGTCAATTACTACGGGACGTCAAGATTTTATTTTGCAAAATTAGCAACAAGTATTGTTGCTACTGAACTGTTGCTGAAGCAACACATATTGTAGCGACGACAGCGCCATCTGTTTCTTAAGAGCAAGGCGTGAAATCACATAACGCCCTCGTGAGCGTCAGTATGTGCATTACAAGCTAGTTAGATCAAACAGTTACAAAAATATTCGGTGGACAAGTATGGTGGAAAAATTCAACGGTCTAGGTAAGTACCTCGGTGGCGCAATTGGTAGGGAAACAAGAGGTCGCAGGTTCGAATCCTGGCCAGAGGAATTTTTTCAAATTCTTGTCTTTACATTTGTTTCTAATTTATCTTTTCTGGTTTGTAATGCACTCTAATAATAATATTTAACAAGTGTTATCAATCCGTGTTACTGATCACATACCAAACCTCCAGTATGAGCTTGGCTGCATAAATTAAAGTGACCTTTTAGACAAATGAGCAATTTTGAGGTGGCGTGGTCAGTTTGCTCCCCTCTTGAGATAGATAATTACAGCTCTACTAAAGATACCTATATTTTTTCTTATGTTAATGTATATTTTTATTAAATTTAAGTAAGCCTAACTTTTAAATATTTTTGCTGTAAAATAATTTTTACACAAACTATATATTTCGAAAATGTTATTTTAAGCATAACTTTAAATATGTTTGGATCCTATAGTGTTTCCCCGTATTATATGTATGTACAATATTGTCTTGTTCTATTGTTTTTTTTAATTATTATCGACATGTAAAAAGACAAGACAATTACATGTACCAATTTTACAAAATAAAGTATTTGAATTTGAATTGATACATTTTGGGATTCCATACCTGAAGGGTGCCAAACGGGACCCTATTACTAAGCCTCTACTGTCTGTCCGTCTGTCACAGGGGTCTACAGCTCTTCAACCGTAATAGGTAGGTAGAAAATATCAACTTTCACAAAATATGTGTTACTATGGCCTCTATTGCGACAAATAATCAGAATTAAAAAAAGTTAACTCCAAGTTTCCTATGCAACGAATAGCGCCATCTGAGATGACTTGTTTGACAGCTTTTACCGAGGTAATAGATGGCGCTAAGAGCAGCTTGTCGATCTATTTGCACCGAGGTTCAATAGTTGGCGCTAAGACCTTAAAGGCGGTCTTACGTACCATAATATTTTTAGGGTTCCGGTTTCCTTTGTGCGCGAGTCCGACTCGCACTTGGCTATATTCTTTGGTAATAATTCATATATAAGGTGCTCTAAGAATATCTGCCACGGCTGCAATGGGAGATAGTATTGTGTATGTAGATTACAATAGTGAAGAAATTTTGTACCCCGGAATAGTTATAAAAGTTTGAGAAAATAAAGTAAATAAATAAATATTTACTTTATTCCGCATAAAGTGATTCACAAACTACGAGCGATGTGTCGTTTCAACAATGAAAATAATTTCTATCCCTTTCCAACTGTTTTGTGTTACTACGGGACGGTTTCATGCAAGTAAATCAATTCTAACTTATACGCACATTTTTTTGTATGAAAAAATTTATGACTTTATATATAAAAATATCTTGTATAAAACTTGGCCTTAACTCAAACTACTAATATGTAACTCTACATGTACATTTTCGGTATTCTCCAAGGTTCTCGAATCCTAAACTTGAACTGCAGCCATTAATTAACTCACGTACAGCTCGCGTCAGCTAAGTTGGCGGTTAGCATTATCTTCGCACTATCACCCCACGTTGCCTCCTTTTCTCATGGCACCATGAAGGTTAATACAATCGCAAGAGTAGAAAACTTCATATGAATCCCTTTTCAGCTTTTTGGCTAGCTGAAGAAAAATTCATTCTGTTTTTATTTAAGGTATAAAACGAACACTGTTAAAAAAAAATATGTTATGAGTTTGGATCACCTAAACACAAAATTCAATAGGCTTAATCAACGGTTTATATTTAATAGTTTCTGCTTACTGTTTTCAATTTGCTTCAGATATTTATTTAGATTAGACCAAGAGCAAATAAAAAAAAAATTGAGTAAAAGTACAAGAATTTGTGTATGAATTAAAAATCAATCAAATCATATTTAATAGTATTCCTAAACTTCCAGTAAGTGTAGGAGGTTGAACCCAAATAAGGCTTGATAGGGATTCGTATGGAGGATTCTATTCCGGATATTATATGTTCCATCCATCCATCCATCAGAATGTTTCGTCTACTGCTGGACATAGGCCTTTCCAGGATTTCGCCACTCTTGGCAGTCCTCCTGGAAGAAATGCCGGGCAGGCGGGTAGGTGAGCGCGGTGCCGAAACCCTTGCACCAGTGACGCCGCTGCCCGTCACCAGTCTGTTTTATATAAGGCTCGGCAATAGGGGATGGATAAACCGCCATCTATCGGTTCCAGGCAATGGTGGGCCGCCTGGTTTTGCCTGAGAGCTGTTCTCTTAGTCTCCCCTGAATAACTTCGGGAGGATTTGCGAGCAAGATGGTGGTACCTCCACAGTCGAGCCCGGCATCAGCTCTACCACCTACAATATTATATGTTACCCAAAGATTATGTTACCTGCCAACCCTGATTTAAGGACAAACTACGCCTAGGCGTAGTGATGCGACCGCCATAGATAACCATCGTCGTTATTTTTTATGACAAACAGAACCACTTCGGCCTAGACTATATCACACTATCACACTAATATTATAAAAGCGAAAGTTTGTGTGTGTGTATATGTGTGTGTGTATGTTTGTTACTCTTTCACGCCGAAACGGCTGAACGGATTTGGATGAAATTTAGAATGGATATAGCTTATACCCTAACTTAACACATAGGCTACTTTTTATCCCTGAAAAAAGCATGTCGTTAAACCGAATAACACGCGGGCGGAGCCGCGGGCAAAAGCTAGTATTATATAAGGTAACTTTCGTTTGTATAGCAAATTCATACTGGAGACTGTGTAAGTGTTCAGGACTAAGGTTCAATAATCTTGTTTTTGAAATACGAATAATATTTTTTGCGCCTCCATACTTGTTCAAGAACAACCCCGTCTCAATTTGTATAGGAAGTCTAAATTTAATTTTGCATGTAGCATAGAAAGGGTAATTAAACCTTGGTCCTGACTATTTGCCGAGTATCCAGTATGAATAAAATCAAATTAAATTATTTATTTTATAAAATAGATACATAAAGTATACTTTCTACAAATCAAAGTTAATCTTTACAATAAATAGCTTTAGAATATATAAAAATATATATTAATAAGGGAAATACATACAAAAAATATTTAGGTTGAGCTACTAAAATGCTACTAAAATGTATAGAACAAATAAGTTGATAAATAAATACGGGAAATACATACAAAAAATATTAAGGTAAAATAATAAACACTAAAATGTAATAAAGTTATACACCTGCATAAAATAGAGAAATGTAGGAATAAAAATATTATATATACATAATGCCTAACCATCCGCACCATTTGATTAGTATGTAATGTTTTTTTTCTAATTGTTACAAAACCATATTACAAATATATTTTTTTTTATACCTACTTAAGTAAAGGCATAAAAATATAAGACTACAGGAATTATGTCACGAGGAAAAATGTATCTTAGTCAACCCGTCTCATATTGTCTATTACCTATAACAACAAGTCAGTTTACATGTTTACATTAAATGAATGTGGCTATATAAACTTGGGTCACCTTATGCACTTTGGCACATAGTCAAAAAGGGCCGCATATTCGAAGTGCAAACGCGCTTACGGGGGGCAATGGTACTCGTACACAGGTGACAGCTAGTACACACTTGGTTGGCCCGAATTGTAGATTCACGTACAATACGTGTGGGCAATAAGAAATTTCTATTCAGCGTGGAATTTGGCAAATACATCGTTCAAATGTGGGACAACAGAGACTATTAAAGTGTGGGAAGTAGACAAAAATGGTAGCTTTAATATTTCTTTCACTAGACATGGAGATACGCTTTTTGTATTGCAATATTTTTTGTGGCATTTTACTTCTTTTGATACATTTGACTTTAAGCCTTAGCCTTTGAACTATTCAATTCAATCTGGTTTCCCTTATTTTTTTACGAAATAATAAATATTGAAAGTTTCGTGCAAAGTTTACCATGTTGTACAGACTGAATTGTCATTTATGACTACAATAATACCAATAGGTCTTATATAATTACATATTATAAATATATATTATATTAAATAGGTTAATAGGTCTTTGAAATTGCTGTTTTGTATGGAGAGTTGGAAGAAAATTAATTTTCAGTATAGACGTTTTTCCATTTATTTTATGAATGACAAATCCAAATTTTATAACAAATATGAACGAGAAACATTAAGCTTACAGAAACTACAATTTAATTTTTTTAGAGTGTCACCTGTTAAATGTTATTACGAATCTTATCATGAAAACGGATGACACTTAAGACGAACTGTTTTTGAAGATTTAATTTTAGTAATCAAACTGAAAATAAAAACAAAATTTAATACGGAAATATAAAACCTTGAAATCAACTTTCAAAAAATGAAATTTATAGGAATTATGAAATCATAAATCTGTTAGAAAATTATGGCAACTACATAGGTAAAGACCTGTTATTATGATATCTATGTTTATGCCTTTTTTCCTTGAACTTTATGATGTTTTTTGAATCATTAACAGCCATTATCTTCAATTGTTTTATTGACAATTATTTGAGTTTTTATGAATCTATTGATTCGCCGTTAGGATAATATAAAATTATAGGATAATATACAATTTTATTATGAATTGTAATCTTTAGGTCAAGGAATTTCAATTTACGGGTTACTATAAAAGATCAATTAGGAACAAAGATAAGAATTTGAAAAAATCCTAACCCTGGGACGTTTTTCAAATTCTTGTCTTTAAATTTGTTTCAAATTAATCTTTGGTAGTTTGTAATGCATCCTTAGAGTCTGTCACGCGACTCTACTGGAGACGCTATATGGTGCAGGAATAAGAGGAATTGCACATAAGTGGTTTAGATCGTACCTCGAAAATCGCCCACAATGTGTAGAGATAAAAAATACGGACTTTAACTCGGGGAAAATTAAATTTATTAGGTCTGATAGAGTCGTGACAAACGGCTCCATCCCCCAAGGTAGCGTCCTAGGATGTGTGCTTTTTCTTATCTATATTAACAATTTCCCCAAAAAAATAACGGAAGAATGCATTTTTTTTGCTGACGACCTTTCCATCCTCATACCATGCTCAAATATTAATGAATTAAATGACAAATTAAATCTTACTTTAGACACAATCTTTGACATACTTAAAAAATACAACTTAGAACTCAATTTGACGAAAACGAAATTAATTCAATTCAAACCCTATCAAAAAACACCCCTACAATTATCATATACCTACGAAAATACTGTATTAGAATCAGTACATACTACAACCCTATTAGGAATTGACTTAAATACAAATATGACATGGAAACCACACATTCAGAACCTGAAAAAAAAACTCTCCTCTTTTACTTACGCTCTTTATCAATTAAAACGAGCTACTGACTTCGATACTACCCTTACGGCTTATTATGCGTATGCACATTCTAGGTTGTCTTACGGAATCGTGATTTGGGGAAACAGTTGTGAGATTGATGAAGTATTCCGACTACAGAAAAAATGCATCAGAATTCTTACAAACATTGAGCAAATGACCTCTTGTAGACCCTATTTTGTCAAGCATCAAATATTGACCCTAGTATGTATTTACATATTGGAGTCCTGTAAATTTGTCAGAAAGAACACTGATTTATACTCTTTTAAGGTGAACAATAAACGAAACAATCGAAATAAAAATCAAATAGATATACCACTAACAACCATGAAACTAGTGTCAACCAGTCCCCATCACATGCTGAGTAAAATATACAATCATCTGCCAAACTACCTAAAAAATATAGAAAAAAACACTTTGTTTATTAGTAACCTAAAAAAATTCCTCATAAAGAAATGCTATTACAATTTAACTGAATATTTTAATGACGATACAAAATCAATACTTGAATAGCTCTTCTAAATGACTGAATAAATTTGTAATAAATTGTAATATTATTGTGAATAATTAATTAAAATTGAATAAAATATAACAATACTAACAAATTTAATATAGATTTAACTAAATGATTATGCTAACTAGTACTAACTTACTTGACCTAGGAATAATCTTTAACATTATGTACTTAAAAGGCAACCAGTTGCCCTCTCATGATTGCTATGCCCCAACAGGGCGTCACCTGTACTTTTATAAATAATAAGATCCCCTAAACTTGTGACATTGCAATAAATGATTTGAGTTTGAGTTTGAGTTTATAATAATATTTAAATGTATGGGTTCTTTTATTGGAGAAGTGATCTGCTTGAAACCATAGTTTTTTGGTCCACACTTGAACGCACGAATAGGCAATGACGAAACGCTGTTAAGGCATCCGTCATTTGAAAAATCCCTAAATAGAACGCATACATAAAAAGCAACATCAAGGCTACAAAAAACAAGCCACTTAAACGGTAGTGCCTGACAAAATATTTAGTATATACCTATATATAGAGTATTTTCTTCAATCTTACTAAATTTAAAACTTGTTACCATCTTTAAGTAAGAACAAAAACCAATAACATTTAAATGATGCAACTTATTCGAGGTTTCTTGCATGGGGACCGCCCTTAAATTTAATTCTTTTCAATGTCTTATTATTTGTCCTGATAGAGGCCATAGTAACATGTGTTTTGTGATTTTTCAACTTTCTAGCTATTTGACTACTAAAAGATTCGTGGCTTAGACTCATATTGATATTGATTTCTACCTCTTACGGTTAAAGCTGTAGACCGCTGTAACAGACGGACAGACAGATAGTGGAAGCTTAGTAATAGGGTCCCTTCGGGTACGGAACCCTAAAAAGGAATTTAACAAATTCGCACAATTAATCTCCATTTAAAGGGTGTCAATACTACGACAGTGATATTGCGCATGCTTGCCTTTTTTAACAATGCAAATCACCGAAAGCGGGTACTTCGACAAAGGCGAAAATTAAACAGATTCACAATTTCGTTTCGAAATTCTTTGAAGGCACCATTGTTATTTGTCGTTTGTAATAGGAGCCAATGGTCAGACCTCTGACACCTTTGACACCGGCTGTTGCTTAAATTGTTACATAGTTAATAATTTGTACAGAAGAATGGGTTACTAAGTTGAAAACTTGTGCCAAATACGTGACTTGTGTGTAATACGTATTGATCTATGGAGGCGTCAATCGTGCGTGATCTAACTCCGATAAATCGATTCAGTCATTTATTGACAAATCGAGGAATAATAGGTGAAGAGAATCGATTCTTTTATAATTTTCCTCTCATTTTTTTATCATCGTAGTGACCCTGGCTATGAGGGGTGATAATAAAATAATCGCCAAACTGAAAACTGTCGATTATAGTTTTTACATATTGAATGAAAGACCACGGGAGCGAAGCCGTGGACAAAAAGCTAGTTGCATAATAAATGTGATCTTTATGCAATCAGTAGTGCAATATCTTTTCTGTTGGTGAAGTTTTACAATGTGATAATTAATTTAATATTTGGGATAGTTGTTAATAATAATAATGTTAAAAAACAATAAAACATAGTTGCATAATATATCTAATCTCTATGCAATCAACAAGAAGTAAACTTTAGTCCGATCACTAAATAGTTAAATATGTTACAATATCCTTTCCGTCGGTGAAGCTTTACAGTGTGATAATTAAATAATATTTGAGATGGTTGTTAATAATTATAAAAAACAATAAAACACATTTTTACTTGATATTTTTCGGCTGATGGAACCGTCATCAGTTGAATACCGTTTGAAGTTAAAGTTTAATATTTTTTAATTAAAACGAATAAAAAATAATATACCGGCTGTAAATATACAGCTACCATTAAATGAAACCACATATTTTACCGACCCCACTGAACCACTTTTCCCAGGAATCATACCCACGGACACCCTTAGTTTGGAAAGTAATTGAGGTCTAAACAAAAATGAGTAAACCCTAAAGCACGACATACGGGCGAGTATCGACAGAGCGTCGTCCGTGAACCAGCTGTTTGGTGCAGCGTTCTAAAATAGACCTTCTCCGTACGAGATAAAGTCTTTGAGTTACAGTTGAATATCTCTTTCTCTGAAGATTTGCGCGGGTTTTTTTTTTGGAATAGTTGCTCAGTATGATCAGAAGAGTACATGGTTTTATTTAATGGTCGCACTCTATTTACAGCCTGTATACAAATATGTATAATTCTTGAAAAAACCATTAATAATACAAAAACTCTTTAGTGGCTTATTTTAATTATTCGTTTGAGCTTTATATTTTTGGAAATATCTCCGTGGTGCCCGAAATAGATCTTATGTTTATTTTGCCTTTTTATTTATTTTTCTTTTTGTGTCACTTACAAACGCAAGCCCAGTGCCAAGACAATTACTATGTGACGTCAAGATTTTATTTTGCAAAATTATCCAAAAGTGTTATTGATCCGTGTTACTGATCATTTATCAAGCCTCCAGTATGAGTTAGTCTGTATAAATTAAAGTCACCTTATATTTGTCAATACATCTGTTGTGTAGCTTGAACATAAAACGATTCTATGATGTCTTCTTGACTAACGTCGACTAATAAAATGGACAAGTATCTTACTTCATAAGTTGTAAATTGTTATCCTGTAAATACGTTCTTACGCACCTAAAGATTGCTCAGAATCATTAAAACGAATGAAAACATGATCATCAATCAGATTCAATACGAAATCTTGAAGCCCAACTAATGTTACTTTGCGAAAAATATGAGTTAAGTTGTGCAAATGTCAAATAAAGTAAAGAATTGTGCATTGATATGTTGATGTATTTATAATGACTTGGTGTTATGAAATATGATATTACGTGTAAGAAATGGGTTACAAAGTCAAGGTTATTCCGCTCTAGGAAAGTCCAACACCTGTTGCAGTAACTATTTTAACTTGATGTTTATAATGGAACGTTTTGTTAAACAATCTACTTCGATAATTTCATTATCATGAAGAGGAATGAAATTATAAGTAAGTCCATTTTACAAGTTTGTAATTTATAAAACTACTTTGCACTTTGGCAATAGTGTCAAGAAAAAACATGCAATTGCATTGGCAACAGAACTAAAAAAACGCAGTAAAACTCGACAAATACATGTAGTTTTGATGAAGAAACAGTTTTTTGTTTTTATTATTTTTCATGATATATTACTTTAATGAAAACAAAACAAACCACTTAAACATTATTTTATTTATTTGATAAGTAAGCTATTAGAGTACAAAAATAAATAGGTTCGATAGGACTACATAAAACCAATTCAACGCCGTTAAAGTTTACAAAGTCAATAAAAATAAGAAACAATTATTCTACTGTAATTAAATATAAGAAAGTAGGAATTCCTCCCGCTGTCCAAAATAAGTTCGGACGCGCGTTTATGTCTTTGCAAAGGCATTTCAGTTCTCGGGGGAAGGTACAATCATAGTTAACTACAGACGTATAATATAGTAGCGACCTAACATTAATAAAATAAACGCATAGAGTCGACGCGTGGTAATATTAGCTCAGTGAACTTCGGGCTCTTTTAAATATAAATATTGCTTGTTTCCAAACAAAATATATACTAGAGATTAGTTTAGGAATTAACAAATATGTTCCAAGCATAAGCCAGCCAAAACAACCTATTTTTATACGTTTATTCGTACCATGAAGCCTAAATGTAGCTTATTTTTTGTATGGAAACTTGCCACGCTATTTAATCCTTATGTTTGGTCTGCTACTTAGTAATAATTATATGTCTGTGAGTAAAACAGAATAGTAGGAGGATAAAGCCCGCGCCCTTTGTGCGCGAGTCCGACTCGCACTTGGCTAAATTTTTGTATTATTACATTGTTTTAATAAAGAGAGAGAGAAAGTAAAGGGACAAGAGAATTTGGGATATTCTGCCAAAAATTTAATAGACATAGACATCATTTATTGGCCACATTATAACAGTTTACGTTATACAAGGTAGGTCATATAAACATTCATTATACAAATAGAATTTCCGTAGATTAAAAAATAAAAATGTGCATTCGATTGTGAATGGTCACTTCATTCATCACTTGTCACTTAAACTTATAATAATCTAAAATATAAACATATCGTATGATAAGCATTAGTCAGACTACAATAAGTAAAAAAGGTATTCATGGATAAATAACCTAAATTGAAAATGAACATTCTGAAAAACGTTTAGCCATAAATTCTAATACTTACATTTATAGTTATATATAGGCTGAAATTCAATCAACCGACCAAATTCATACTGGAAACTTGGTTAGGGATTAGGAACTAGGTTCAGTAATCCTTTTAGCCAAATTTGAAAAATAATTTTTTTTGCTCCCGTATTTGTTGGACTATAGTTTAAGTAAAATTCCTAGCCCAGTCAGAAAGAAAGAAAAAAAAAACGAATTTTACCAAAAGGGTAATTGAAACTTGTTTCTGATCACTAAACGAGTCTCCGGTATAAATTAGTCGGGCTTGGTCAGTGATTGAATTTCACCTAGTAGGTATATCTATAATGTATAATTCAAATTCATTCATTCATAATAGTTTGTCTCCCAGATCGGTAGGTAGAGTGTTGAGATATTTACTCCGATCCTACATTATTATTATTCTTATGGACTACTTCTGAAGGTATAAAAATTATGAAATTCATTAGTCAAAGTTTTTATGTAATAAAACATATCATAGCTTTGTGTGACGGTAATCATAGGTCTAGTGTAGTATAGACCATAGAGGTAGCAATAGTACGTAGAGGGATATACACCGCTTTTTGTATGGCTTTCGAACACCCATGTCTGGTTGGTTCAAAAGTCCCATTCACACCTGTTCGGGCCACTGCTTGTCACCGAACACCATTGACGTCACAGCGGTGTGTGCCGCGTGGCGCTGTCGATTAGTGTGCTATCGGAATAAAAAAAAACATTATTTTGATGTATTTTTTTAATTTAAATTATTGCATTTCAGTTTGTGCTTATTTTGAGAGATATATTGATGCTATTCTAATTACACACAACGTTGTTCAGTTCCTAAACCCGAATCAGGGTTTGTATAAAACTTTGGTATTAACTTATGGTACTTCTGTGACTTAAATTAGCAACTCGATGTATGTCGGTACAAATATCGGTAGAAAAGACATTGCAATAACGTTCATGTCAGCGTGTATCGCAAAATGGCTGTTACGACGATCGCTGCGTCACCGGATAGCGCAAAATAGGAGAAAATAATACTTTTCACATGGACGTTATGGTTTTTCGATAAATTGTATTTGTATTATATTTTAGTTACCAAATTATCAAATCATTCGTGTTTTGCTTGAAAATAAATTACGTATATTTGAGGTGTAGACGCGTGATATCAGTAATTATTTCTAACTTCGGTCATTCTTTCGAAATTCTTTTCTTAAGATATTTGTAAGATATAAAATAATTTATCTGTGGAACTGCTGTATTTTTTATTTTCTATTTGTATCACTAACGATTCAAAAGGAAGCAAGAAACGGCTTCGCCCAGCATTTTGCTGGGAGATGCGTCTCATAGGCTATATAGCTCTACACCAATATTTCTCTATGCTGTAGTCTAATGGAAAGGCAACGCAAGCGCACACTTAACAGAATGAAATACTTAGATCTAATGATGACGCGTTATTACTATTACTCACTGAGACATTAAATGTCAAAGTGACATGTTACGTCAGATTGTCGTATTATGATGACAAATTGTCTGTCTACTTACACCGAAGAGGAATGGGGTGCTGGAAACGTGTTATAGTTGATATATTTTTAAATGAAAAAATGCTGTATCTTTTGCTTTGGTATTGCATTTAGGGAGTTATCAAGGCGCGTAGGCATGCCACCGTTTTAGTACAAGATTTGATAACCCGTTTCTCTGTTGTTTTTCTTCATAGACTAAAGTTAAGACCGCTATAGTTTAATACAGGCTATCTGGCTGAAATGTAAAATTAAGGCAAGAAAACAACTTTGTTTGTAAATTTGTCCAGCTTTATATCTTTATAACAAAATCAATATTCAAAATTTTGACAAAATGGTCCGTTTTAAAATATAAGTACAAGATGATAGAAATTATTATAAAAAATAATACAAACACAAATAAAACACAATATTTTTTTTTCCTTGACAGAGAATATCTTAGTCCAGATTCATTTGCTCCAAAAATATCAGAAAACTTGTTTTAATTACAAAACCTTGTTGGTAATAAATCAAGTCAAACACGAAATTCGTGGAAAAGTTTCTTGTGAATTATGTCAATGGTTCTGCTTTACAATAATTAATCATCGGCTTTCCAATGTCAAAACCTCGTGGCATTCCGGTTTTTGGCTCGAATTGGACGAATAAGTCACATTCCTTTTTCTCATTACACTTTATTCTTCAACGCTTGACGTGCTCCTTTGACGTAGTAACAAAACTAGAAAGTATTATTCAGCCGCAATCAAAACAGGAATGAAAAGTAACGTTAGCGCAATCGTACGCAAAGTAATCTAATCTTTGCGTTTTACATCTACCGGGTGTAAATAGACTGCTACCATTAAATGAAACCACATATTCTACCGATCCTACTGAGCCACTTTTCCCAAGAAATATACCCGCGGACACTCTTTGTTTGGGAAATAATTGAGTTCCTAACAAAAATGCGTGAACCCTAACGCACCGATATATGGGCGAGTTTTGAGAGAGCGTCATCCGTCAAACCGCTGTTCCAATGCAGCGTTCTAAAATAGACCTTCCTCTTTCGAGATAAACTCTTTGAGTTAAAGTTGAATATCTTTTTCTCTGAAGATATGCGCGTTTTTTTTTGAATAGTTGTTCAGTATGATCAGTAGAGTATGTGGTTTTATTTAATGGTCACACTCTATTTACAGCCTGTATAATAGTAATTGATATTGTTTATTCTGATTAATAGACAGCTGTGTAACTTTTCTCGACTAGAATATAAAAATAATCACTGATCTATTAGTACGACAAGAATCTTTTGGCGCGTGGTTTGGTCGTGGCAAAAATCGGAACTAACGCAGGTATTCCTATCAAAACGTTACATTCTGTCTCCTCTCTCTGCTGCTCTCCCCGCCAGTGTCATACACGCACCTAAAGAGCCTTGTGGCACTGTATTTGCTAAATATATTTTTAACGGTTTTGTAAAAAAATCTCTTTTTTGTGGCAATTCTATCACTAATCGGCATTTAATTTTGTATGTTATTGAATCTATAGGTATTTGATAAATATAAGGTGACTTTAATTTATGCAGCCAAACTCATACTGGGGGTTTGGTAAGTTGATTAATTGAAATAGGCGTTACCTTGCGGAAGTCCATCACTAAGTAAAGGATAAATATTGCAAATTATATTCATATATCCTTTACTTATTTTGGTAAGTGATCAGTAACACGGATCAATAACACTTTTTGCTCATTACGCAAAATAAAATCTTGACGTCCCATAGTAATTGACTCGCGCGGCTGGGCTTGCGTTTGTAAGGAACATGAAAAGGGTCATCGAGCCTTGTTAGTGAGCACTCACTGAGTCTTCAGTAAGAATTTGGCTACATAAATTAAAGTCATCTTTTATATTGTAATAATAAGAGTTATAGCGATAGGAATATATAAGGGCCGGTGTCATTGTGACTTTTTCCTCCGCATTATAATGTCGCAATAACGAATACAATTTTTTTTTGATATTACACGTATCATTTTTGCAAGCGTAAGGTTGATGTTTACGCTCGGTGCAAGTATGAATTTGCTATTGACTCGACATCGATTCAATAAACAAAAATGTAACAATTATTTTAGTAATAAGGGTTGTCGTATATCGATTTTATCTGTCAAATCTATCCAATCGATGTTTACGTACTTGTACTACTGTATTATGAGTACGAACTTGCTATTGACTCGACATCGATTCGGTGAACAAAAATGCGACTCTTATTTCTTTACAATAAGACCAAGTGCCAACAATCACAAGCATCAACTTTAGAATAAGATTTGTCGCTTAGGATTTATCGTTTATTTCTCTAAAATTTACCAAATATATGCTTACGTAGTTAGTTATACTACTATTCTGACAGTGAAACTAGTATAAATAAACTAGCGTAAATATTACAATTACAAATCAAGCTCCAGAAAGAGATTCGGACTTATACGTGGGACGCACTATAAGTTTCCGGAATGAATATGAAAAAATACTATTAAAGGTACAAAATTAATTTATTGTTTTTCAAAATAATCTCCCTTGGCGTCTATGCACTTTTTCATTCGATCAAACCAGTTTTGAAAACTTTTGTGCCACTCCCCTGGGGTGACCTCTGAAACGTGTTTTTCATACTCCTCGACAGCCTCTTCTGGTGATGAAAATCGTTGACCGCGTAATTGGTTCTTAATTTTTGGGAACAGAAAAAAGTCACAAGGTGCCAGGTCGGGACTGTATGCAGGATGACTCATGAGTTCTACATTTTTCGTCTTCAAAAAGTCGTTTGTCTGTCTGGCCGTGTGAGAACTAAAATAGCATTGTCGTGGTGCAGGATGATACGGCGTTTACGGTTATTTTTACGGAGTTCGTCAATAACTTCCGGCAAACAAATGATCGTGTACCAGTCACTATTCACGGTACGACGATTCTCTAAAGCAACAGTAGCCACGTGTCCAGTTTTATTAAAAAAAGAAGCAATCATCCGCTTAGATGCACTTTTCACGCGCGCCACTTTGGTTGGTTTCGGCTCATCTTGAAAGACCCATACGCTCGATTGCTGCTTTGTTTTGGGATCGTAGCAATAAATCCATGTTTCGTCACCTGTTACTATGTCCCACACCAAATTTGACGCACCTTCGTTGAATCTGGTAAGCATGGCACTGCACCAAGTGACGCGGTCCGTTTTTTGAGCCTCGGTCAAGTTGTGTGGGATCCACCGCGAGCACAGCTTTCTCACACCCAAATGTTTGTGTAGGATTGATTGTATTTGACTCATGCCTATTTCTAAGGATGCGCGAATTTCATGGTAGGTCACATGCCTGTCTGTTTCAATCATACGGCGCACAGCATCGATGTTTTTGTTGGTCACAGCGGTGGACGGCCGACCATCGCGAGATTCGTCACTGAGATTGATACGACCACGCTTGAATTCTGCAAACCAGCTATAAACAGTCGTCTTGCGTGGTGCTTCATTGCCAAAAGCTGTTTCAAGCCGAGCGATGCTCTGTTGAGCTGTCAAATTACACTTAAAATCGTAGAAAATCATACTACGAAAATTTTCCCGAGTTTAATCCATGTTGATGCAGACACACAATTTTTTAAATGGCGCCACAAGGTAAAAACAAAAGACAGTCAGATGAAACAAACTGCATTCTACAGCCAAAGAGTTCTATTTTCAAATGTTGCAATAAATTTTTAAATATTGTTTATGTAAGTGGCCAGTTCCGGAAACTTTTAGTGTTACTTAAGTAGAGCGTCGTCAATAGAATATTTTGGCCCTTCATGTTTAATACCGTTATTTCACTTGAGGAATTACTTACGAATAAAAATAAAATAAATAAAATTGTAATAATAGAAGAAATAATTATTAAAATAACATATAAATTAATTATTTTGCGTCGCATTTTTTTATCTTAGGCAATGATTCTGTAACATACAGTCAGCAATTTATGAGCATGATTAAAAAAAAATACGTTCAGGCACGACTATTGTTGATAAATGATTGATAGTCATTGGTCAGTGCCACGTCAGTGCAATAAAAAATACATACATTATCACCCGGCCAGCAATAAAATTTAGGGTTTTACCTTGAAATGCACAACGGTTATGTAACTAATTGTACCATAAATTGTACATACATTATTTGTTTTTTTTTTTGATAAGTATCTCTATATATTTCTAAAGACTACGGTGAAAAACTTTAAACGCTTCTGTGGTCGAGTGGTAGAGTGCTCACCTGCTAACATAAAGGTCGTGGGTTTAATCCCCGCGGTGCAAGGCCTACGTGCTGTTGGTTAATTTGAGCCCGAAGTACAGCGATAGGGCTACATCGAAGTGATTATATTATCTTTGGTTAGGCCTTATCACCTATCAAGTTTGGGACGTAATGACTTTTACTTCACAGTTGACGCTTGGGAACATCTCAGACACCCCCTCGGGGATTTCTGTCGTGACGATAATATGTTTTTTACGGCGTAAAAACTCTTAAACCTCTAGTTGGCGTGCCGGCACAGACGGACATTAGTGTTTTTAATAATAATAATATATTAATATAAAAATAATATAGGTTGAAAATGAACCCTCCAGCTTTATTGAACTGTGTGAATCAGAATCACTAATATTTATTCATTTGGTTCTTAGAACAACAACAGCGATTACAAAAAATGTAGCTTAGAGGATAAAAATTTGTACATTTATGACCAATAACAGTTGTTCCCAGATTGACTGTTCATATAAATAAAGTGGGTTTGACGTACGTTTTAGATACATTTTTATTAAACTAATTTTAAAACATAGAAATAATAAATAACATAGAAGATTGTAAAACATTCATAACATTAAAGAAATTACTAGAGATACATAATTAACATTGTAAAACACAGAAAAAAATAGAACACAAAATCGTAAAAAAGTGATTATTTTGTTAATTTTTTTTGTTTTCGAAATTTCTAAAATATGGCCATCCTGCGCTTCGCAATATGGGACTGACAATAGACCGTACATATTCCCGGCGGTAAATAAAAAGGCTAGCCATTTGGAAGCGGCTGATTTAACTAGACGGCGGCGACATATACACAAAAAGAAATAAATATAATAACAAAAATAATAATGTAAGAATAATATAATATGTTACTTGCATAATAATGTTTTAATAACGGAACACTGGCCGCTTTCCATTTCTTTGGTCACTCGAACGCCTGTGGAAAGTATAGAGCGGTCAAGGCATAACGTAATAATATAAAAGGTAACAGGTTTTATGAAAATGCATAAAAGATAAATATGGGTTAAAGTTGCGTTTCAAAACTGTACGTGATTATTCGTCGGTGTTTTTGTGTGCTCACAAACCTTGCAATGGTGTTTAAATATCGATTAGTCTTTTATGCGTTGGTCAAATGGTTGAAAGCTTGAATTTTATTAAAGGAATTAAACATTGTCATTTTGTTTATGACCAAAGCAATTGTAAGACAATGTGTCAAGAAGAGGACAAAACTTACAAAAACATTTATGTATTAATAGCCTTTGCCCGCGGCATCGCTTGCGTGATAGTGTCTTTGAAACAATGTATTTTTTACTACTTTAAGATTTGTGGTTTAGATTCATATTGATATTGAAACGGCTACTCATGATTTTATAGTCAGATTTCACCTGACTAGTTTCACTGTATTCGTACAGTTTCTTCGGAGGCAAACACGGTTGACAGTGTCAAACGGGGACCCGCCACGTAACCATGTTTGCCTCCGAGGAAACTGTACGAATACAGTGAAACTAATCAGGCGAAATCTGACTATTAAACCGTGAGAAGCCGTTTCAATATCAGAATGTATTTTTTTATTTGCGCGTAAGGTAAATAATAATAAGCAATAATAATAAATTAGTAGTAAGTAGACCATGTCTGTATGTTTTTTGCCTACTTGGTTGGTACATGAAACGCTGACTGGCTAGATCTAGACTATATCTATTTTTATATTAGTAATTATAAACAAATTTAGTACTTGCTGTAAATGTCTATAATGTAATGTCTGCTTTGTGTTTACCACTTGTTTATTGTTGAATGTTGTGAACGCCTGTCACTGGTCCACTTATTTTATGTTTTAATTTGTTAAGTGTGTGTAATATGTGTACTGTTGGTGTTCCGTTTAAATAAATAAATAAAATAAAATAAAATATCTAGATTGTACTTTCGGTTTTTCTTCGCAATACAATATTATGTTAACAAATTTAAAATGTCAGTTTGTATAATTATACAGTATTTTTTATAAAAGTACTTCTAAATATAACACCCCTAAGAAATTTTGAAATAGGATATGCGTGCTTGGTGATAGTAGAAAAAACTGGTTTAGCGAAAGTTTTCCTGTTAGTACAACAGCAAATATCAACTTTACCGACCACAAATACGCACCGCGAGTCTTTATATCTTTACGTAAGTATATATGAAGAACGTGCGAGAATTATGACAACAAAACTGTATTACTTAGGTTGCATTGACCAAAGCATAACAAAAGGAAGTTGGTATTATCAAATTAAATGGGGGGGTCCTCAGTTGGCAGCAAAATCTTGAAAGTCTCACAGATTCATGAGGGACAGGCCACAATTACAACTCACGTATATCTGTATCAGCTGTGTCCCGGATCCCTGCCAGTTTTAAAATAATGAGGTGATAAAGCTCGACCGCGTTTATCGTGCGAAGACTCAATAACACTTCTTATTAGTAAAAATAATATCGCTAACTTTGCGAATTATATTTAACTTCGCAAAGTTAACGATATTATATTTACTTTTTTTTTTTTTTGTTTGATAAACACTTGTACTTGTCCACTTATTTATATTAATTTCCCTTACCGGTTTCACTGTTAAAGCATTATATTATATTTTATTTATATATTATTATATTATAATGCTTTATAATGCTTATAAAAAATGTTTCAAAAGTTCCACCAAGTGCCAACAATCACGAGCATCAACTCCATTATATTTACTAATAAGATAAATTAAATGGTAAAATTTATCCACTTTTTAAATAATAAAAAACAACTACTAATGGCGTGAAATAAAGTACAAACAGAGTAGAAACCGATCTCTGAATCCAGGAACTTACAGGAGGTCATGCCGGCTGTTTTATATTAAAAAAACAGTTTTACGCTATTTTGGTGTGTACTAATTTTGTTCACTAATTATAAGGTATATTACAATTTTTTTCTTTCAACTTAAATGTAAGTACAAATAATTTTAGCGGTTTTAATTATTTTATCTGTTTTAAATTTTATTATGTAAGTTTTTTTTTTGATACATTTGTAACCTCATGTGTGCCCGATATGGAAGAGGTTAGTGCCTGCACTACAGGTATTTTATACTTATCACAGGTACTAAAGTGAAATTTGTTATGTTATTTAGGTTTTTAATGTGCAAATAAATGAATTTTATATTATTTTATTTTATATTTTTATTGCACAAATAACAGTTATTAATTAATACAAACAGTCTTAAATTTAATGTACTAAGCGATTACTATAATGTGTAATGTTATTATGTAATTGTGTTATGTTCTTGCAAAATAATTCAGTCTTGTTGAACGGTATGAGATTTATTTTTATCTGTTCATTAAGGTTACGGCACTAAATTTAATCATTTTTAGCTTAGCCACTTTTTATAGCATAACTCAAAATCTATGGAAAAAATGACTCACAGAAAATCAGAAAGTAATTATTCAGAAGAAACTTTTCACGTTTTATGTTGTGTAAGACTGAGGCTGAGATTCAGAGTGCATTTTGAGTCCGAACTCAAGAGGAACTCAATCTTACAAACGTCACTCTAGTATGAGATCACGTCGCTTTTTGACGTTTGTAAGATTGAGTTCGGACTCAAAATGCACTCTGAATCTCAGCCTAAGTGCATCTCTAGTTTGTCTTACCTGAGTTTTGAACATCGTGACTCCCACTATATGAAAGACTTACTTACACATGAGTAGGTACCAAAATGTTTCAACTTCATAAAAAATACATAAAAACAAAACTGCTCTCCCCTCAAAACAGCAAACACATCCGCCCGTAAATACCCATCGATCAATTTGTCGCAGATAATTGACGGAAAAGATCAAACAATGTCAACGAAAATGACGGCGTCATTATCCGATGATGATGCGATTTCATGGCGGGTTTGTCGCGAAATGATGAGCGGATTACACTTGTTACGCAGTTAAGTGTATGTGACTTGAGTCGGAGGTATTTGAGCGGGTAAACGATGGACTTATTGTTTTACGTACACACGGCAAAAAAGAAAAAATAGACTTATTGTATTATGATTGCACGGTTTAAAAAAAAATTAAAAAACATGTATAAAATTATATAAAAATTATTTATTATTGATATATGGATAGTATCACAAAAAAACTAAACACATAATATGACATTTTTCGACTCCTTCAACGAAGTCTTCAACGATGGACATATTTTATTTTAGCATGTTTTTATTAAATTTTAGGCAATTCATTTTAGGGCCGTTTTATACATTTCAAAGTCCAAGTATTTTTAGTAGGATGTTTTTTTTTATTGTTTTATACTTATTGGTGTATGTAGGCAATGCAATAAATAAACACGGTTAATCTCCTCGATCAATCGTCCATTCTCTGAGTGCCAAACAGCGGATAAAAAAAAGTTTCGCCCTGAAAAATTACCCGATGAAAAATGTGCCGGGCACATTTTTAGTACAGTGACGGTTCTAATGGGAATCACTGTCACTGTGAGTTGGCGATTCACGGATGGCTCAGTCTTACATAACATAACACAATGGACTATCATGAGCCTTAGCTTAGGCCCTTTGTGTCTGGTACCATTATTGAATGACGAATTGGCTAAAAAACGCGTATTCTGTGGCTTTTCCATGGACTTATTACTCAAATTTCAGTTTGAGTACAAAGTATAGTTTTTCTTTCGCTGGTGCCGAGCTTTATGACGAACTCTACTTTTGTCTATGGTTTATGCGGTTTTTCTGGCCAGTATTTCTCTCCGTCACCGTTGGTCTCTGGACCGACAATCACGTCACATGCTTTTCACTTTTCTACAAAGATTAACTTGGAACGAAAACTGGTTGTTATGACGCTTAAGCCAATTCCGATTTAATTGACGTAAGACGGTATCTTCTATGGTTTTTTATAGTATCTTAGTGTAATGATATAGTGTTAGCTGAATTGTGATATTATGTTAGGTTAGACGTTATGGTAGATGTGTCATTATAATCGTCACTGATAGTGAAATCTTTTTATTTATAATATGGTTAGTTGTGTTTTGCACAGTACAGAAAGCCGGGGTTAGTGACTTGAATGAACACCGTAGGCATCTGCGGAATAAAGGGTAACGGATTTCATGCAGTTTTCACAGTTAGAATTCTAATAAGCAATGTTTAAACTTATGTTACATTACGCTTGTAAGCTCCGCCTACAAAAACAGCAATTTAAACAATGATATCTAGTCAATGAACAAGATTTATTACCTGTTTTACCATGAAAATACATCGCACATCTTTTGAATACATAAAGGTCGTTGTCTTTTTCCGCAATATAATTATGATATATCTAAAAAAAGTTGTCAAAGGCACTGAATCTATGAACCGTTGTCAGAGCAATAACGACTAGTAAATATAAAATAATATCAATTATTTTATTAGAACTACTTCCTCGATTCTATCAATCATAAAACAAAAAAACAACCATATTATTTGTTTCCATCTTGTATCACCTTGAAAGTTCGACTCTATAATTTTGGTAGTGTTATGCAATGCCTTCACTGATTATAAGTTGCAATAAATCCTCTGAAACAGCCGCAATAAATGGATAAAAAATTACGGTTATTGAAGTTTGGACGCTGTTCGTACTAAACAAGACATTTATTAAATATTTACTGCCAATGGTGATTATGGCTCTTGCTTTTGTAAGATGTATGGTACGGTATTTTGGTATGGTATTTTGAAAAATCTGAAGGAAATTAAAATTCTACGTTTCCTTATATAAATTTGGCTATATTGTTTTAATCATATGTAATTAGTAGAAGATTCGTATAATTATCGTTCCATATATTCATAGCATATACTGTATTATGGATGCTTTTGATTTAGGTATACAAGAGTATATATGTCTTAGTTTCAATTTCATCAGAAAACTTAGATTTTTCGAGAAAAAATACCCCAAAGCGTCGTAGAGCCTCTCTCCGTGAATGAAAACCGGCTCGGACAAACTGGAATAGAAGGACCACAAGTGATTCATAAGTTTACTTCAAGTGTTGCCTCATGTATGTTGGAGAAATGTTGTTTACAACTGCTTTTATTAGGTCCGATGGTGAAACCGGAACAATATTCTCGTAAATCCTAAAATGGAAACTAGTCGTGAAATATTTCAATGAAATCACACTATTATTATAAATGCGAAAGTTTGTGTGTGTAAATTTGTTACTCTTTCACGCTGAAACGGCTGAACGGATTTGGATGAAATTTAGAATGGATATATCTTATACCCTAACTTAACACATAGGCTACTTTTTATCCCGGAAAAAGCATGTCGTTAAACCGAATAACACGCGGGCGGAGCCGCGAGCAAAAGCTAGTAGTATAAATATATGATATCTTCGAGATTTTTATTAAGTCAGACCATCTTTGTTATATTATATAATTATGTTATGTACATACAGAAAAAAAACTTTGCTAAAAAGTAGCAACCTCAAGATAAACTGCCAAAATTCTCTACTTTGTCCACAACTTGAACAAAAAGAAAGAGTTGAAACCATTCCTTTATGTTGCGGTAAAACACCGCAAGTTAGCAAATGGTCAGTCATTACCATTAGAATTATCCGCTGCCTATGACAACATTCTGCGTCATTAGCTTTATCGACGTTGTTACGTGTACTTACTGAACCATAATAAGTATTTACTTGGCTAAGTTAATCTCAACTTTATTTTAAAGTATTAAGGCCTGGCCTTCTATATTTCAATGGTTTTTGCTCAAATATGCTAAGTCAACTACTTGACTGACCAATGTTTAACTCATAGACATGTTTTTTCAGACCTTTATCTTTCTGTTGTACAGACGGTTACCTAGTAAATTTACACCGTAAACTTTATTTTTGAAAATGTTGCCTTTTTAAGTGATAATTTTATCTAAGCGGCTTGAGTTTTATGTCTGAAATAACAGCTATAGCAAGAATGTGTTTTCTTGTAAATCTAGAAAATACATGCATCAAATAAATTTTCAATAAATACAGAAAAACCTTGAAAATTCACTGAATATGCGAACCGCCAGATCGCGAAGCGAGTGTTCTAATGTAGACTTTGTGACAATATACTCAAGTTCAAAATCACTCAATGGGCCGGGCCTTAAGGTGATATTTGAATTTTTCAACGGTCACTGTTACTCCATGCGCAACGACCCGCAGTGCGAGAGGGACGGATTCTGGAAAAATATGCAAAATGGCAATTTTAAATTAATATAAAATTAACTAAAATAGTTATCAAAATTTGACATTCACAAAATTTAGATATTGTTAAAATCTATCTAATAAAATATCGTTCAGGTCTATATGTCATTCTTGTTTCGCAAACTATGAAAAAAAGTGTAGAAGAAAGTTCTGCAATCGCGTTTCTGTAGCCAAGAAAACTAGAAAAAGGTACCCATATTTATATACTAATTTATCAAATTAGTGGCTTCTTCTGAATCAGGTAAATAACTTCAAAAAGTGTTGATTTTAGTCAGGTAGCGCCTTAAGGCCTGATATCACAAATGATAGGAACAACAACATCTACTTTAGTCAGGTGTGAAATCTATACTAATAATAAAGTAGTGAAGAAGTCATGCCTGTACATTGAATATTTATATACGAAATGCAAGAGTTTAAAGTTGTGTAATAAAAGCGAGTACTATACTCAGTTTCTAGCTTCCGCAGCATCATGGTAACGATGACGTGCGAAAGATCGTTTTCTAAATAGGGCATTTTGAAGTCTTTTATTTTACATAAAATCTCATGACTCTCATGACATGAGATATCATTTTGATTTTCTTTTACGGTTTTTACTTTATTAATGTATTAAGACCTTAAATAACATTACAAAACTTAACTAAAAATAATCTAAAATAAAAAAACCTAACAAATACAACCTAAAAGCTTAAATATTTATAACAAATAAAAAATGCTGGCCAGATCGCTACCGTCGTTGGAAAGGGTGCCCAAAAGGCTGGCAGCGTTACCACGTTGAATGGCCAAACTTATTTTTTGGGCAAAGTAGCTTCCAGCCCTTCGGTCACCTGAAGCGTCAACCAAACGAAAAATTAAAAAAATATTTTTTGTTACCAAACTTTTTTTTACGGTTTAAATCGTCATAGCATGAATCCCAGAGAGGTACATCCCTTAATTGTGAATCCGTGTATAATACAGACGATTCTGAATTAATATATTTTTCGAAATTAATATGGCTTCTGTTGTTAACACCAAAAAAACATTTTGGAATAAAGACAAGCCCGCAGAATCGGCTTTAGTAGCTAGCTGCTTCTCTTGACCACTTTTTTCGTACACATTTCAAAACGTGATTATTGTTAGTCTACGAACTAGTCATCGACCTGATGATTCTATGCGGTGAGTCAGTTTGTATTAAACATTTTTACAAATAACTTTCTCACTTGCATTAGTCATCATTAATAAAAAATTAAGCAAAGCGCGAATGCTTATTTTTACGGGAAGTTTACTTTTTTCTGTTTGTTCTCCTTCTAAAAGCAAAAAATAATGTTTAGCTTCTGTTAGCTCACACCATCTTTACACTAGTTATTGTATACTTTAACACTAATATTATAAAGATGAGGAGTTTGTGAGTTTGGATGCAGGAGGTAATCTCCGGAACTACTAATCCATCCATCCATCAGCAATGTTAGTTTTCCTTTTATTTATAACGCCATTTGCAAACTTACAGGCATTAAATCATCGTCAGTTAAGGAAACTAAGAGGACTGTAACAATTTATCTCTCCACATTGGATTACGACGCTACCGAAGCATTACTTCAACACCCCACATAGAGAGCCCATTAATTAATTGATTAATTAATTAATTAATTATTTAACTATTTAATTACTTATTTATTAATTATTATTATCATTTATTTCCTTAATTATATCTATTTTATATAACACATATCTATTCTATCTATTAAACTAGTTTATTTATAAGTATACCTATGTACATTTATACATATTTTATACACACCTATACACACATTATAGTTTAATAATATAAATTTTAGTAGACATAATAATTTTCACTGTTTAAACAAGAAAATCTATCAAAACCCTTATAATAAGCTGGTAATCCTATTTCTGGATCCCGCGTGACAAGCTTGACTTAGTTTGGGGTCCACTGTAAAACGCAGACACTTATTTTCTCTCTTTGTTTGTTAGCCTAAGGATTTTATCTTGTTTTATAACATGTTTTAGTGTAAGTTTTTTCAAGTAAATAAAGAATTTGTATTTGTATTTGTATCCATCAGCCCGTGTTCGTCCACTGCTGGACATAGGTCTTTCCCAAATTTCGCCACTCATGGTGGTCCCCCGTCCTCCTCATCCAGCCGCCACCCACAACGTCCTTCAGGTCGTCGGTCCAGCGGGCACGAGGTCACTACGCTTTGCTGTACGTGGTATCCATTCTAAAGCCTTTCGGCCCCGACGGTCATCAAGTCGGCCACAAATATGGCCTGCCCACTGCCACTTCAAGTTACTGATTTCGCAGGCTATGTCGGTTACTTTCGATCTGTGATGGATCTCCTCATTTCTGATTCTATCCATCAGTGATACCCCGCCCGCTCCATAGCTCGCTGAGCGACCTTAAATCGGTGGATTACTGTACTAATCTGATTCTAAAAATTGTTTCACCAATAGGAAGCTACATTAACCTTGAGTGCTATAGGATATAATTTGTTCCCTGGGGACGGGAAGTTCCCTAGGGACATAGCGATTGATTACATTTGCTGTTGTAATGGTTAGACTATTATTAAAAGGTTAGACTAAACGCCCGCTTAGCGAGTTTAGAGCTCCTTACATCCAGATTTACTTTTCTTCTGCTTTTAAATACGGCAATGAAATAATTTTAATTTGTTACCTCCTTGCGATAAATAGATCACCAAGTGTCTAAAAATATATGTAAAAAAGAAAATAGATAAAATAACTAACACACGCACTCTGTAAGAAATTGACTGCATGTTGCTATTATATCTTTGCATATTCGAAATGGAATGAAAAACATAAAAAAAACAAATATAAAGCTATAGAAAAGGCTACGCAAAAAACCGAGAGTGGGATAAATTACTGTAAAAAAAAATTGTTTAAAATCGAGCAGTCGCGGCTGTATGCATTTTTGTCCTTGGTCTCTATCTTTAAAAGTATGACGTTTGTCCCAGGGCGAAAATTGATTTTCATGCATTTATGTATCAAAAAAAGCATCTTTAAAAAAAAACTTCTATTGTCTAGCATGTTTGAGAAAAAGATGTTTCGTGTGACACCCTAAATTAATATTCAGACAAGCAAATCATTATGTTGTCTGCGTTTATGTCTCAAGGAAATCCATTAAACACCTAACCTTGTCATTTGTGGTGATTTCATTATAATAGTCATTTAAAATTTCGTAGATTTTTGTAAACAGTGAATTTCGCTTGCAGGTTCAGTTCTGTAATTTTTTCGTGGTTCTAATACAATTTTACATCAACCTGCCAAGCTTTAGCTCAACTAGTACAGTGTAAAACACAGAAACAGAAACCTAAAGCTGTCTTTATATGTAATCAAATGCTTTCCTGCTCGTGACATACCCGCGAAAAAAAATCATCTCCGTACTAAACTTTTTGTATACGCAAGTAAATTTTATAATTAATTTGCGAAGTATTTTCTTTAGAAAAGTTTTTTATTAGTATCAGTAGAGTATGTGAGTTGATTTGAAAATAAGATATGATGGTTTTTAAATTTAAACAGAACCCTAAAAACGTGGAGCTTTGACCTAGAAGACTTGTAACTTATTTCGTAATCGCTTGATTACGTTTTGATTCAAGATGTCAGTATGATGATTATAGGATTCATCTTCTTTTTATTATTTAGATATTAGTGACCAGAATTGTGTTGTGGTATAAATGGAGACAATTTATTGTTTCATTGTCACGGTACTTTGTGATGTTAATCATGTTAAAGAATACTCTGACTGATGATCTTTTAACGCCCAAACGGATGGACCTAGGAACATTAAATTTGGACTGTACGTTTCTTGTATGACGTAGACACTCTCTTAGAAAGGATTTTGGGAAATTCCCATGGGTTCAAGAGAAACGGGATCCAAGCAAGCAACGTTTGGGGCGTCTGCTAATTCATAAATATAGATAGAGGTTTGAAAAACTCCCGAACTTACTTCAAAGCAAGCTTATCTTGTGAAAGCTGGAAACTGGAGATTTCACCTTTTACTATAAAACCACTCCCCAAATAGCAAAAATCTGCTGTCCATAGAAATGTAACAGACCTACTCGATCAAAATGTATGAAACAACTGTTTCCTTTTTTCTCTATTTTTTTATTCATGTGGACGTCGTCGTCCACTGGACGAGTACTATCGCTCGTTTTCAGCTATCGCAACATCATCTTAAGGGGTTATCCCTTCTTTGTCCCTTTTCAAATCAATTTTAGGGCATGAAATTGGAATATTTCATCTATGAAAAAAAAAATGTTTTAGATACATACTTTTTGCAGATTATTTAACGGTTTGATTTGCGATACGTTACACTTTGCTTGATAAAAAAAAAAACAGAAACTTGATCGATTTTTTAAGATTTTTTCGTTTTATACCAAATTTACATGACCAGATTACATGAAAATTGCAGATAATTAAAGCAAAAGTAATTTACTAATTATATCAACGGATACTTTTTAAAATTTCAGCGTTAGTACGTTTTTCGAAAGAAAAAAGCGCGTGGTTTTTCGGTTGTCTTAACAGCCATGGCTTAGAGCGCGCTATTCTAGACAATAATGAAACGTCATAGAGTTCAGTTCTACATAAAATGAGGTGGTCAGTGGCAGGAATAATGGGCCCTTATCACCTAACCTGTCTTATTGCAAGGTGCGATCGCTCTCCATGCCTGTTTATCTTCGATTGGTATTGAAAATCGATTACTGAATCGGGTTTATATTATACCGATCATGTTAAAAAACTTTTCCAACAAAAAAAAAAAAAACACGTGCACAACATGGTTTCGTTTTATGTTACCTGTGTTTTTACCGGATTGCTTTGTCACAAAACTTTTAACTTTCGCCATTTTCACATATAATATAATGAAACGTCCAGCAAATAATGTATCTGTTTTTGTATGTTTATATGGTAACGCGATTAAGAGATAAGATAAGATAAGATAAGATAATCATTTATTAATCACCACAACACAAAACACATGACATGACAAAATAAAAGGACTTGGACCTGGCTTTGTGTTGGTGCGCAATGACCGTATTGGCAGGGGTTGGGGTGGCGTCGCTATTTATCTCAGAAGTAACATTCCCTTTAAGATTGTTGACAAATCTCCTGCAGCGCCTGATTCTCCTGCTGAACATTTATTCTTAGAGGTAGATTTCGGGATGAAACTGCTTCTTGGAGTGGTGTATTGCCCACCCTCTAAGGACTATTTTTCGTTGCTTGAGGGAGTTTTCGAAAATCTAGTTTCTAACTATTCCCATCACCTGATAATGGGTGATTTTAATACCAACCTTTTAAGTGTCGATTCTCGGTCCCGAAAATTGAATGCTCTTGTTCACTCAGTTAATTTAAAGATCCTTCCTTTATCGGCCACTCACCATAATAATGATACTGACGATACATTGCTGGATCTTATCTTAACATCTGATGACAGCTTTATCGCGGATCACGGTCAATATCTTGCTCCTGCGTTCTCACACCATGATTTAATTTTTTGTTCTTACCGACTACGTAGGCCCAGGGTCAAACCGGTAACACGACTTCAGCGGAATTTTGCAAGGATGGATTCGGATAAACTGCGATCTGATGCGGCGGCTATACCGTGGAGTGATATGCAAGATTTTGATAATGTAGACGATAAGGTTTCTTTTCTCTGCAATAATATTTTGTTATTGTTCAATAAACACGCTCCCCTCCGCCCTGTCACAATGAAACATCGCCCTACACCTTGGATCAATGATCGTATTCGCAAAGCCATGGCATTGAGAGATCGTGCTTTTCGAAAATACAAGAAGGATCGGTCAGATGCAAATTGGTCTGCTTATAAAGTTGCGAGAAATCGTTGTAACCAATTCTGTAAAACCTCCAGACGCCGATATATCGCAGAACAGTTGGAGTTATCCTCGCCAGCAGGTATCTGGAAGTTTCTAAAGTCTCTCGGTGTGGGGAAATGTACAAATCATAAAGAGATTTCTTTGGACTTAAATACCCTTAATCAATTTTTTGCCACTGTTCCTCCCCTTTCTTCAACTACCAAAATAGAAACTTTGCGTTTTTTACATAGTTTACCTTCCCCAAATACTGAACTTTTTAATTTCTCACCAGTTTGCAGGGAAGACGTCAAAAAAATAATACTATCCCTAAAATCAAAAGCCGTTGGCTGCGATGACATAGGTCGCATTATGATTACTCATTTGCTTGATGTCCTTCTTCCTCCAATCACTCACATTGTCAATTTCTCCCTTACTTCTGGTATATTTCCCGACATGTGGCGCATGGCGCATGTAATTCCTCTTCCAAAAGTTCATGACCCCCAACTTCCAACTCAGTACCGTCCGATTTCTGTCCTTCCATTTCTGTCCAAAGTCATCGAATCCCTTGTTCATCGTCAGCTCACATATTACCTATCGACGAGTAATCTTTTAAACCCTTATCAGTCTGGCTTTAGAACTGGTCATAGCACAACCACAGCGCTCCGTAAAGTGACTGAGGACATAAGATTAGGAATGGAGAAGGGAATGGTAACTGCGCTGGTTCTAGTAGATTTTAGTAATGCTTTCAACGCTGTCGATCACGACCTCCTACTTGCTTCCCTTGACCGTTTGAATATATCTCTCCCTGCTTTAAACTGGTTCACTTCCTATCTTCGAGGACGCCGGCAGGCCATTCGCTGTGATCAGACCCTGTCCAATTGGTGTGATTTAGATGCTGGTGTTCCTCAAGGTAGCATTCTCTCCCCTCTGTTATTTTCAATATTTATTAATTTAGCTACACCCTACCTTAAGTGTTCTTACCATCTTTATGCTGACGACCTCCAGCTTTATGGGCAGGCTAAGGTTGATGACCTTCACGATTGTATTGACCGTCTTAACGTTAACCTACGTAGCATACAATTCTGGTCAGAGCGGTTCGGTATAGCGGTAAACCCAAACAAGTGTCAGGCTATCATTGTCGGAAGTTCACAACAAATTACAAAAATTGACTTTGACACGCTGCCACAGTTGAAATATAACGATTGTGGTATCAGCTTCTCTTCTACCGTTAATGATTTAGGTTTAGTTATCGATCAGGATTTTAATTGGGATGCTCAAATCGAAAAAGTTTCTCGAAAATTTTATGCCTCTCTCCATTCTCTTTTAAGTCTGAAAAACGTATTACCTATTTCAACGAAAATCTCTATCGCCAATTCCCTTCTCATCCCTATTATTAACTACGCTGATACCTGTTATTTGGATGCCAAAGAAGAGCATCTCAATAAACTGGAACGCTTGCTTAACACCTGCATCCGTTTCATATTTGGCTTGAGGAAATATGACCACGTTTCAGAGTTTCGTGCAAAACTCAACTGGCTTCCTATTCGCGACCGTAGAAACCTAAGAATTGTTTGCCTTCTTTATAGTATAATTACCGATCCAAATACCCCCTCATACCTCAAGTCAATGATACATCTCTTGTCTGACAATCACGATAGAATGCTCAGATCCTCAAATAACCTTCTTCTCTCGATTCCTTTGCATCATTCTGGATTTGTATCCAATTCTTTTAGTGTGGTTGCTGTTCGTCTCTGGAACGAACTTCCCGACGATGTCAGAAAAGCCCCCTCCCGTAACTCCTTTAAGTATTCTGTGCACAGACACTACCTCTCCAAAAACACACAAATATGAACTTCTTTAATTCTTATTATTTTTTGCAGTCATGGTATGTATTTATTTATGTATTTATTTACAATATACTTATTAAAACTTGTATTTATTTATGTATTAACATATATTCTTTTTAGGTATTGTTACCTATAGTTATTAATTTAGAGTAGTATCTTCATTTAATTTGTAATTTTCAAGTTTTTACTCTTCTTGCACGCCCACCTACCTATTTATCTTGTACCATCTGTGGGTTGACTGGTAGAAAATGCTTTATGCATTAAGTCCGCCTTTTTGTACTTATTTTTCTTGTGCAATAAAGTATTTATGATGATGATGATGATGACTTAACTCTAACAATTTTCAACAATGAGACGCAGTACATTAAAACTTATTTACTGACACACACAAAGCCATGTAATTAATGTATCATGTGTCATGGCAAAAAAGGGCTCTAAACTCAGCATGTGCTGCAATGTACTCAGTACAAACTGCAGCGCTGTTATTCTGCCAGAGCCAGAAGACGAATTTTTTTCAAATCTGCAAAGTCACAAATGTTTTCAATTAAGTGAAAATGGAAACTGTGAGGAATACGACAAAGTTAATCTAATAAAAAAAAACAAATCAACTTCGTAGATTGACAAACAAACTACACTCATATAATAAATAGAACCCGCACCTGGAAGTATATGCTCCCAAATATATTAAATTAACTACCAAGTTATTATAAGTCAATTGAGTCGTAATCCGCACAAAATAAAAACTATTTTATAGTCTTATTATCTTAATATTCCATCCATCCATCCATCAATATTACGTAGATATAATTACATTAGTATCTCCGTCAGGTGTGTCAGTTCATAAATTGTAAAATTATAATTGTTTTTAATCAATAAACGCATAAAAAGAACCTAAGTCATACATTATGCTTTATTATAGTTCTCTAATGTATTATTTTTGCCGAAAACATATCTTATCTCTACATAATTATGTCTATACAAAGTTCTACGTGGGCTGTCCAGGATATAGCCAATTCAACCAACGTATCAAGGCGCTCGACCCAGACTTCAAGATTTCACTTAGTCCTGAGTGTATGATCAGAACTATAAGTGTTTGTTCATTGACGGTTATATTCGATGCATAAACACTATGTAGCGTTCTTTAGGGTTAAGTGTTCTATTCTACAAAACTAAAACAAAAAATCCAACTTCGTTTTTTTTTTAATGCAGAATAGCTTGGCTGGGCTAATTGGATGGGACAAACGTTTATGGCTTCCTCTTTTAAATAAATCGGTGACTAGTCTTGCTGTTTCTTGCCCTTCTATTCTTCTCAGCAAGGCTAATCGAATGGGCGGACTCAATACATTATCACTAACCTATATTGCATTATACATAAATAATTAATTCATGTGTTTCTAGCTTCTGTACGTATGTAAATTTATTAAATTGAATTAAGACAAACTTGCGTTCTAATTATTTTATTTTCCGTTACAGAAATTACGTTGTTTATTTTTAAATCAAAATCGGGTGCGTCAGCTGACGCTTGGTTCTGTTATTAGCCATTCCAGATCTATTGAAAAAGATGGAAATCAATCGGCTTAAAATCACTACTTAAAATGCAACGCTACCGCCCGGGCTATAAGATTAGGTACTAGGACTTTAAAAACGTATATTCTCTAAAGAATTTCTATATCATCAAAACTTGGCATGGACCAATAACATTAAAAGAATTTTATTTCGATAACAAAGAACAGAGTTTTGAAAAATACAGAAACATTACTGCAATAAATTAGCTCACTTTACAGTGCGTAGCGTTTTACAGTGTTTTAGTGTAATAAAATCTTCAATATTCAATATTCTTGGGAGAATCCTAGGAATATTTAAGCTACTTTACCTATTTTAATTTTGGACAACATTTGTCTTTGATGGGTTGTAGTTTAGATAAGGGAAGTGTGGGAAGAAAAATTTGAAAATTTTGGTCAGTGTGTTGATAAGGGGGGCACGATCCAGTAATTTCGTAACCCAGAAATCCACTAGCACTGAAGTAAGCCATTAGAAGGTTAGGTACGGTAAGGCAAACATAGTGGAGTGGTCGCTATTCATAACGTTTGTGGTTGCTATTTTAAATCAACTCGTTAATTTAACTGTTGGATTCCACTATAGCACACGAGTATACATAAGTAACGTTACAACCAGAGTCACCAAACAGGTCTTTATATGGTCTTTATTGCATTCTACCCACGTAATGCACCTTCTTTGTTATGATCTTGATACGCTCCTAATAGTAGACGCTAACTACCGCTTGAAATGGGAGAAGTTAATAAAACGAAATCTGAATATAAAGTTAAGGGGTAACGTTTCGAGCTCAGTGCAAAATGCATAACTTATGGTTGCTTATCTCATTTTAAAATAAAATGTATGAAATAAAATAGTTTCATCTTATTTTGCGACTATTTTTAAATAATTATCAGGGGTTTTTAGCAGAATTTGAATGGTCCAAAATACCATAACAGCACCTCATTGTCGATTTTTTTTGAAAGGAAAAGACTTTTTAAGGTAGTATAAAAGTATAATTTTTTTCTCCTTTAAATACAAAAGATATACATGAAAATATTCAGGAACTGAATAAATAGCTTTGATGACGTAATAGTCATGTCATTTAGGCATTACAGGAAATAGGCCATTGCCGACAGGAAAAAAAAAGTTATGTCAAAACCAACGTCTGTTTTTTTATTTTCAGTAATCCCATCTTCAGGTTTTATCCCCAACATTTTTTTTTCATTCTTTCTTTTCATCAAGGAACTCTCCTCATTGAGCCTAAACGGTATGACTATTAAGTCACATTCCCATTTCTCCGAACTGATTTTCAAAAAATTTTGTGAAACAGTACAAGTGTTTTCTTCAACCATGATGATTTTTCACCAAATGCCGACAATCGCCAGTATTATCTGTCAAAAAATAATTTCGTTGTAAAGAATACCACCTGAAAGTTAAAGAACAATATGTATCTAAATGATTTAGCCTATATTTTCAGAAAAAAAATGCTAAAGGGCCTGTTACAATTTATGGTTGGTTCGAATTGCGTCATTTTATGGATTATAGTTAGCGTGAATGTCCATACAAACTTAAAAGCGTGTTTTAAGTTGGTGTGGACATTCATTTACAACGCAATGCAAAAATTACAAAATTTTGATAGAAAAGCCTAATTGACATTAAATAATGGTCGCGAAATGCCATAAATAACTTTTATTTAGTACTTTTTATTAAATGATAAGAAAAACAATCATAAGTTGTGCATTTTGCACCGAGATCGAAACGTTCCGCCTTAAGGCAGGAAAGTTAACTTATAATAATTATTATTCAGAGTTTTGGTTGGTTCTTAGATTTGTGTGAACGAGATCTCAGAGCAGAAGAGCATTTAAGTATGAGAGTGTATTAGATTACTGTATATTTCCAACATATGAGTAGATGTGTAATGCCAGGAGAGGTGTACATACATTCTACTTACTTATTTTATTCTTTAATAAAATAAGAAATTCCTTTACAAATATTATTATTTGATATACGAGTAGCCAAATTCATATTCAATAAGCGAAAGAGATACTCAGAATAGTAGCAGATAGAGATCATATAGCCTCCTCGTCGAAAGACGAAGAAAGCGGGGACCTACCAGTATATGTACGAATGTAACACGATTGAATAATATCAATTTCAATGTATCAAATAAGTAAAAACTCCAAACAACAAAAAAAGGGAAAACGTAACCAAACGGAAAATGATACAACTTTCGCTACTCCAAAATTTGAATAAAGCTTAGCTTGATATTATCTCATGCCATACTTTATCTTTTCCTTATTTGTAAACTTTCATACTGTTTTTGTATTTTAATAACTGGCCTTCAAAGCAGTGAGGTAGCTGTTTTATGAGCAAAGAACTTAGAATAGATCAGTTTATTGTTTCATCAGAAAGTACCCCGTAGAAAATCTATGTAATCTACTTAACTATCCATCATCGTAAAATAAGTTAAAATTCGCGTGCATTTAGAAAATTTTCGTACATCTGGCAACCTTGTCAGAGGGAGGAATCGAGCGTGTAGTTTTTTTTCTTTCTGTGACATGTGGGGTGTCATTGTCTAGAACTAATTGAGTAGACAAATTTATTTTTTTTACCTTCAAAAATGAAGAAATGGGGGGCCATCAAAGTTCTTAATTTTAGGCCATTTTTGTTACATATGTGGTCTATCTCAAAAATTAAACTAGTTAGAAATTTGAGACTTTCTGTATATTGTGTGCCATCATACTATATTTAAACAACAAGTACTGAAAACGCCGATTTTTAATAAAGGTTACTTACCGGAATACTCGATCAACTTACTTTTGTGTTTTTGTTTCATACAATTTGTAACTTTTAATTCAAATCATTTAAGCTTATTAACGTATTGGAATACTCGTACTCACCCTTGACCGGTTTTTTTATTACTATCGTAGTGGCTCCGGTCACCATAATACGAAAATGAAAAAAAAATTTGATTGAAAGATGTTTTCACGCTAGCAAAGCAGTGGATAAAAGCTAGTTAATTAAATTTACAAGCCTTTTCTGTTCAAACATTGAATTAATTTGGCTTTTTAATTAATTTAAATTATAGAATAGATGTGCAGTGTCAACAGAAAACTGACATGGGTTTCATGATGCGTCGTGTTGAATTAGAATAAGTTTTTTACGTTTAAGAAATAAATAATAATTAAAAATTTACTAAGCTTGACATTTATTTTCTTACAGAATTAGTCCAACCAACTTGCGTGCTGGAGTCAGATTTTGGATTCAAAATAAACTGCGCATTCAAGAAGTCCGGTCTCTTCAGAGTGAGGAATCTTGGAGGTGTCAAAGCACATGCCAGCATCGGTGAGTTTCATAAGTTATATATATTTATCTGCCGGATAAAATTACAGTTATACAGACATCTTTCAATTTTTTTAATTTACTTAATTAGTTATTTAAATGTCTTCTATATATAGGGTTTTAAGATACTGATCTTTTTCCTTAAGACGGGGTATTCTACCCATTAGGCGAAACTGTGAAACCAAACCTGAAATAGCATGAAAAAAATCAGCTGTTACTTCCAAACAACTCGACCAAAATATATATTTATGAGAAATTATCCGGCTGTTCTTTAAAGGATTGTCTACAAGATTGCTATAGGTACCATTTTAATAACCACAGTTTGCGTCACCATTCATTTCTACAAATAACAGACTAAACGTGGTGGAGGTAGGTGGTAGAGCTGATGCCGGGCTCAACTGTGGAGGTACCACCATCTTACTCGCAAATCCTCCCGAAGTTATTCAGGAGAGAGTAAGAGAACAGCTCTCAGGCAAAACCAGGCGGCCCACCATTGCCTGGGACCGTTGGATGGCGGCATATACATCCCCAATCGCCGGGCCTAATATAAAACAGACAAACAGGCAGCGGCGTCCCTGGTGCGAGGGTTTGGGCACCGCGCTCACCAACACGCCTGCCCAGCGTGTGTGTGTATGGGAATTTCTTCCAGGAGGACCACCAAGAGTGGTGAAATCCTGGAAAGGCCTATGTCCAGCAGTGGACGAAACAGGCTGATGGATGGATGGATGGACAAACTAAACTAAAACGTATGTTTTTTTAACAATTAAGATGTTCTAAAAATATTGCAATTGAAAACAATTAGGTATTTTAACGAGAAGACTGGTGTACACTAGTGTTGATTCGGTGTAACACGCACGACATAACTTATTTGACAGGACCAAACTTATTTTAAGCGTCCTGTCCCTGTCTTTTCGATACAGAAAGAAAAAGACAGAATGCTTAAATTAAGTTTAGTCCTGTCAAAAAAATTGATTCGTGTTACACCGAATCGACACCATTGTATTGACTACTTGCTGACTATCGTAACGAAAACCTACGCTATGATAGGTTGTTGTTTATTTTTTTCCGCATAATACAATATTTTTCTAATAATCCATTAAAACACAAACTTAAGAAGTGTTTCGATTTTTTGAAGAGAAGTCTATGAATAAAAGAATACTCTAAACTAGAAATATAATGTGGTCCATAGCGGACCTAACGAAAACGTCGATTTTTTTACTAACTATTGGCTTTAACAATCTTGTGGTGACATTTCGATCAGTGGCAAGTGGTATTGCACGGGCCAACGGGCAGGGTCATTTACTTGAAATTGCTTATTGTAAGGGGTTCAAGATATTATGGAGGTTACCTATACAACATTGAATGACATAGAGAAAAATATCGTCAGTCAAAAATAGATACCACAATTGAATTGATTGGTTAGTCAAATAGTAGTCTGGTAACTGGTTTAACTTAAGACCTTGTCTTTATAGAAAAACCTTCAATCTTTTAAAAACTATCTAATGAGCGTACAATAGCCTGCAGCTCAAGCTTCCTCATTGTAAACGATTTCAAAGTCTATGATGACGCAACAAGAACTGCCAATTGGTAGCCTGTCATGCTTGCGTCCGTAAATACATTTACGATGTTTTATCATTCGGAAACGTCTTATAAAAGTATACCTATACATATGGAGCATTGCTCTATATGGATGTGAAACGTGGACCATGACAAAACGTGACAGAGAAAGATTGGAAGCCTTTGAAATGTGGTGTTGGCGAAGAATGGAAAGAATTAGTTGGATGGAAAAGAAGAGCAATGAAGAGGTAATAATAATAATAATAAAAAGCGAGATTTGATAAAGACCATAGATCATAGAAGGGGAAACATGTTGGGACATCTGATATGACACGACAATTATATCAAAAAAGAAAAGAAAGAGAGGAAGGCCCAGGAGATAATTCATGCAAGGATCAAGTGAAAGAAAAAGTAAATATCGTGTCGTATCAAGAAGTTAAAGAGTAGGTGGAGTGCAGAAGTGAATGGAGAAGACTTCACCGACAAGAGCACAGCTCTTAAATTGGCCATCATCATCATCATCATCAGGCCTATCACGAGTTAGGGTATCGATACACGTTATAATATTTTTTATTATAAATTTTGGTTCACTTCGTAAGCCGCTAAGGGCAGAGAAAGTTAATTAATAATAAAGTAGTAAGAAAGTCGTGTCTGTAAGAGCGCATTGAATATTTTTACAAATTTTAAATGAAATCGGCAATTAGTTTAGTGCTGAGCCTAAAACTACAATTTAAAGAACTTTGGTCTGTATGTTTTCCGCCTGTTTTTCTGTTTGTATGTCTGCCTGTATGTTCTGGTTTAACTCAAGAACTACTCAGTAGATTTGGATGCGGTTTTCTTTATTATCATCGTAGTATCCCTGGCCAACATTAAAACTATAAGGGATGTTCATAAAATAACCCCCAAGCCGAAAATTGATCATAAGATTATTTATCTTACGCAAAAATAAAATATTCATTGATCAAAAGATAGTTCCATGGAGCGAAGCCGAGTACAAAAGCTAGTCTCTCACATATATAATTTTTGCGGTCACTAGCGAGTACTGGGACTTAAATTAATGGTACACAGACCTACAGATGACCTATTAAACAACCAAAAGCAGTACCAAAAGATTACGTGCTTTTATCGCTTTCACGCCAAATATAGTTTCTGACACCTCGAGCGCCGATCAGAATTATTGATTGGCATTTGAATACCTTGTAAGCAACACTGGCAAATCAGATATATGTCTGTGTAACCGAAAAATAACGTGTGAAGAATCGAATACCAACGATTACTTGACCTATTGACCCTGGATTTTGATTTCATACATGGTGGCCGATGAAATACCATAAATCTCTGCACCAGACGTGCATTGGTGTACAGTTTGACATAGAAACACCGAATAAAAACTACTGACAAACAAACAACTGACAAAGGGGTGATTAATGTCAACGTATTCGATACGCATTGTGATACTTTCATTTTACAACGACTGTTATTTCTAAGTGGGTTGAACAGACGTATATTTTCTAAAACATACGGGGCAGTAAAATAAATAGTCATAAAAACAATGTTACTCATGGGATTATGCTGTGGATCAGAATATCAATCTAGCCCAACAAGTCAGGACTTTCCTCCTAAAATTGTATGATTTATGTCAAAATCCACTACTCTTAATCAATATCAATAGTTTCCTCTATCAAAAGCTAATAAAGTCTTTGAAATTTGCCTGACTGAAAAGTTTTGGACGAATAGTGTTTTTTTTCTTAGCCTATGCTACTCTTAATTCAAAATCCTTTTAAAAGGGCTTTGGGGGTCAGGCAGCGGTAGCACACTTGCCCTGAAAGCAAGAGGTCACAAGTTCGAAACCTGGCCAGAGATATTTTTTCAAAACACTTTTCTTACTTGAAATTTGTGTCAATTGATCTTGTCCAGTTTGTAATGCAATCTAAATAATGTTTACTTGTAAAGCCTAGACATATAAAAATGGCCTTTCCCCCGAGCAATTTTATAAGGACCTCGAGATATGGGTATGGCATAGGCTAGAAAAAAAGTTTCTACCCGTCCAACACATAAGGCTGTCAAAGACTTTTATAGCTTTTGATATATGCGATTATTGGTTCCTTGGACGGGTGATAATAATAATATTTGGTAGTTATAAAAGGTACCAGGTTCGCAGGAAACACTAAAAACAGTATCGTGTGTAACGTGTAATGTAGTTTCCATACATTGATTTTATTTTAAAAGTTTTACATGAAATGGGTTATGAGAAAAAGCCAAAACTACTATTTTTTTAATTTTGGTCTATTTCTGTCTGTTTGTATGTTTTTAACTTGAGAACCACTCAACGGATTTAAATGCGGTTTTCTTTATTATCATTGAAGTGACCCTGGTCAACATATAGGCTATAAGAAATGTTGATAATAGCTGAAAACGGGGCAAAGATTGAATAACCGTGGGCGGAGCTGCGGGCGAAAGGCTAGTGCCAAATAAATTACTCCAGTATCAGTATTGAGGTTATTTTAAAAGTCCTTTGGGCGTTATGATATGAGGCTATAAAAATAATTATCCGGATTTTACATTTTCACTTATTTTTGTAACGACTGCAGTTAAGGTTCATGGTATGGTTTGTGCTTCCCTACTATTTGCCATTTATTATAATAAAAATAAATTTGGAATTATGAAAATAAAATCAGCGAAAAAACACTAATATCCAAACCGAATACATAATGGTTACTAGGGTGGAGCGATTTTTGCCTTTCTTGGATTTTCATTTGGGCAGGGTGCGGAAAAGTTGCCACAAGAAAACAGATAAATGAAAAAAATAGTAAAAAAATATCTTTTAATGTTTTGTTCTGCCCCAAGGGGGTTGAAGTTTAAAAAAATGTTTGAAATGAAAACAAAAATTTAGTTTTTAATTTTTTTTTCCGTTGACTTGTGTAAGTATTGTTGTGATAAAAAACACTTGTACTTTTCCACAGATAATATTTAATTCTACACTACCCAACCGGTTTCACTATATAAGCATCATCAGGGGCTTTTTAATTACATAATTTTATAAATAATTATTTAGTTAAACAATCTTTCTGTTGTCCGTGCAATAAATATGGGCTGGCTGGACAGACGACGACCGCTATGTGACCGCAACGAAGCGTTTTATTGTTGGTACTCATGGAGGTTATGGTGACTTTTCTAGTAAAGTATTATGGCACCAATAAGAAACCACGCCTGGATATACTTCGACTTATGAAACCGATATTAGTCGGCTGGAAGACCTGAAAATGTCATGGTGTTATAGCTGGATATGTGTTGTATCTTGAGACTCGCCTAATACTGAGGATAATTAATTAATACCACTGAATTACGGAGACTCACTATTTATTTAATAAAGATACCAAATCTAAAATAACACATTATCTTAACGGCAGTAAAGTAAAATAAGAGAGGGAACGAGTGAGTGAACATATCTTAACTAACTGACTGAATGAACTTAAAGTATAACACTCTTCCCTGCTTTCCTAAAATTAACAAAAGTTACTTAAAGCTAAAACTTATTTAATGTAAACAAACTTACATGGTTTGACTACAGCTATTTATTTGGTTAACATGACGCTTCCAACGTAAACCATCCACATCAATGAAATAGGTAGCTCCAGGAATGGACTCCTCAATGATTGTACCAACTATCCAGGGTTTATGACCCTTTCTGTAATCTTTTGTCATAACCTTTTGGCCTAACTTGAAATGTACATTCCTGGAACCTTCATGTGATTCTAAAGTACTGTTTTGTTTTAATAAAAGATCTTGAAATATTGGAGTTGGTCTAAACAATGAAAACCGGTTTCTGATTTCTCTACCCAGCATCAGTCGAGCTGGGGAGGCCCCGGTAGATTTATGAGGAGTGGCTCGATAATCTGCCAAAAATATGCCTATGGCATAGTTGAGGGATTTGCCAGCTTCCACTATTTTAGTTATATTTGATTTAAATGTCTCCACAAATCTTTCAGCAACCCCGTTTGTGGCTGGATGGTGGGGGGGTGAAAATGTATGATTAATGCCAACATTTTTGCAGAACATTTTAAAATCTTGAGATGTGAAGGAAGTTCCATTGTCTGTCACCAAATGAATGGGAAATCCGAATCTTAAAAATATATCCTTGAATTTTAAAATAGTAAGACTACTCCCAATATTTGCCATCTGAAATACTTCGGGCCACTTGCTAAAACTGTCTATCACAATTAAAAACATCTTTCCAAACAAGGGGCCTAAGTAATCCGCATGTATGCGGTACCAAGGTGATGGAGGTACTGGCCATGGCTTTAGATTTGTTTTTGAGGGAGTGTTTCTATAAGACAGACAATTTACACAACTTTTTGTTATATCTATAATATCCTCATTTAATTTTGGCCACCAGAAATAGGATTTGGCAATGTCTATCATCCTAGAGCTGCCAAAATGACTCTTATGTAGTTCTATTAAGATGTCATTTCGAATAGAGTTGGGTATTATAATTCTATGCCCCCAGAACAGGCAATTCCTATCAAGGCTGATTTCATTTCTTTTCATATAATATGTTTTCAGTGCTTCATCAATTAATTTTACATCTGGCCAACCATCATAGCTATATCTTAATATTTTTGATAATATACTATCCTTCTTTGTTTCTTTTTGTACAGTTTCCCAGTTGATCCCTACTTCTGAACTTTCTATGTAATTGGTACAAACTTCAAAATTAACATTTAAACTCTTTGTATCTTTATCTTCAAAAGGAACTCTAGATAAATAATCTGCTGGATTTTTATTTGTTGGTATGTACCTAATTTTGTATGAAAATGCAGAGAGAAAAATAGCATAATGCTGTAAGCGTTTTGCAGCCATCTTTGGAATGCCTTTACTTGGCCCGAAAATCCTTACCAGAGCAGCATTATCAGTCTCAAGCTCAAATTCTCGGCCATATATAAAATTATAAAACTTGGTTACTCCAAATATTATTGCCATAGCTTCTTTGTCCAATGCGCTATACTTTTTCTCCCTATCATTTAGCTTTTTACTTGCAAAAGTAATCGGTTTTACTACATTGTCTGCCCCACGATTTGATAAGATTGCACTAATTCCCCCTGCCGAGGCATCACATGATAAAATCAGTGGCAGAGATGGATCATAATGAGTCAGACTATGTGCTGTCATCAATTTTCTTTTTATTAATTCAAAAGACTTCTGACATTCATCTGTCCATTTAAATTTGCTTAGTTTAGTGCATTCATATAGAGGTGCTATAATTGTAGCCAAGTTTATTAAAAATCGCGAGTAATAATTTATTTTACCTAGAAATGATCTTAGCATGGTAATATTCTCTGGAGGAGGTAACTGTAATATTGGTTGAATATTTTCTTTTACAACGCTCACACCTGATTTACTTATATTATAGCCGAAAACCTCTATACTTTTGCGGAAAAATTTACATTTCTCTGGTTTAATTTTCAATCCCGATTCCTTAAGAATACCAAGTACTGTTTCTAGTGTTTTACACATATCATTAAAATCCTGACCACACATATATATATTGTCTATAAAAACAATAGTATTTGGTACATGACATAGTTTGTTACTCATTAATCTTTGAAATGAGCCTGGCCCCGTACTGACCCCATAAGGTAAATACAAATATTTGAAGGTTCCTAGCTCTGTATTAATTATGGTTAGCTCTTGGGAACTAGGATCTAAAGGCGCTTGTAGATAAGCCTCTTTGAGGTCAAGTTCACAGTAGTATTCACCAGACTTTAGAGTCTGAAGTATACTTTCAATATGAGGCAGTGGATAGTGGTCCATCTCTAAATATGGGTTTAAAGTGACCTTAAAGTCACCACATAACCTGACAGAGCCATCACGTTTCAGAATGGGAACTACTGGTGTGCCCCATTCACAGTATTTAACTGGTTCAATTCTTTTGTTATCCAAAAGCCTTTTTATTTCATTTTTAACTTTATCTTTAAGCGCAAAAGGGACTTGTCTAACTGGTAGAAATTTTGGTTTTGCATCGCTTTTTAATTTCAATGTGATACATTCTCCCTTAAAATTGCCCCACCCTGGTGTAAATACTTCCATGAACTTGTTTTTTATTATTTTTACAGGATCAACAGTTTCATTTACATTTAGATCAACCTTTTTGTTGTTTAATTTCAGAGGCCACTGCTCAAAAATATTTAACCAATTTCTGCCTACAATTCTTGGTTTATCATTACTAACAATGTACACATCAACTTGCTTTTGTAAGTTGTTCCAACTTACCCAATCCCATCCTCGTCGCCATTGTTGTATCTTGAGACTCGCCTAATACTGAGGATAATTAATTAATACCACTGAATTACGGAGACTCACTATTTATTTAATAAAGATACCAAATCTAAAATAACACATTATCTTAACGGCAGTAAAGTAAAATAAGAGAGGGAACGAGTGAGTGAACATATCTTAACTAACTGACTGAATGAACTTAAAGTATAACAATATGAAAAGTAACCTGATGATGATGATGACAGCCTATAAGGTGCATGAAATGAGCCTCCTCGAGCACCCTGGACGCAGCGAACCCTGGACAGAATGGCCGTAGGCTCCGGCCAGTGTCGGACTGGCCAAAGAGACAGGGTGGCGTTGGCACATTGGTCCTAGCCTGCACGGGCCCATCCAGACTTACTATACAATCTACACGCAAAATTGTAACAGTAAAACAGTAACTTTATTGGAATAAATATTGCATCTAATCATCCAAGCTCGTCATTATGCGTTTAAAAAAAAAGCTAATCGCATGGCCGATTGAAAGCTAGTCTGAGAACCTTAAAACATATTCACATAATTTTCCAAAAACTCTTGCCCACTTGATTTTGATTATCATTTGGTTTGTTGATTGATGTGATGGTATCATCTACCCTGATCCTAGACGGGCGGCGGACCCGGTAGGCCCATACTGACGCCGCCTTCGGCCCGGCATGTCACCACCCTCATGATGAAACCATACCACCAAGCAACTCCAAGCCGTCCAGGGATGGTGGTTACTCTCCTTTTTAAGCACTTTATGGGAGAGCGACCTTATTCATAAGTCTTATCGATGCTTTGTTGTGGTAGTAGCCAAGAATAAGCTTGTGAATCACAAAAAGTTAAAGATTAAGTATTGTGGCGCCTTGGAAGAGTAGTTTAGCAACAAAATTAGAGTTTGATCAAGATTTTGAACTGCTCATAATGCAGGTGAAAACTCTCGTGTGTTTTGCTTTAATTCGATATTATTTACGCAGACCATTACACAGCACATTTTATTGAATGCTTTTTAGCCATTAGATCATAAATCGGACTGTATCGTGCAGAATTTACAATTATGGAGCCTGCACTTTTCACCGTGACCGTACTTGTCAAGGTGCATCAATCATTATTCCGCGCAACGTAGACGCAAAGGTTCACTCTTATTGGCTTACAATATAGGCTATAATTGATTGGCAATGGCGTTTAAAACTGGGATAGTGTACTCGATATAATTCTCAGGGCATAGAGTTCAAGTTGAAGCATTATCTGTGGCATAACGGTGAGAGAAGAGACCTATTCATAGTATTTACTAACCTATTGTTGACACGAACGGTTAATGTTCTAAAACTTCTCAAGGCCTTTAAAATTTTTCTCAATTTTTGGCGATATTTTGAATTACACACTGGATTATTTTTTGTAAGGTTTGGCTCCTTGGTACAATTTGTTCGTTTAGGAATCGTTTCAGAACGTGCGATCATAGTGCGAAATTTCACTCGTTTATTAGGAAGAGAAAAATCTATATAGGAGGAAGAGAAAAATCTATATAGGAGCAAGAGAAAGAAAAATCTGGTTGCAACTATCAGGTGGCCCAGTGTGATTTTCGCATTACTCGGAAGCGTTTCAAAACACATTCGTGCAACTGTCAGGTAACAGTTTGTTTATCCTCGGTTTAACTCGTGTCAATTTTTGAACGCTCTAGAGGTAGGGTGAAATTCGCATCACTCCGAGTGATTTTCGCTCGTTTCGAAACGGAACTTTATTGTACCTAAACTTTTTAGTGTAAGATGTAGATTCATCATACCAATATCTGTAGTTTTGAGGCGCAAATCGTATTGGGATTAGGACTAGCTGTCGAGCGAAATACTTTTGGCGCAGTGTGCTGTGCAAGACGTCTTCGCTTCGTTCGCAGTTTCAGTTCGTACTTACGGGCAAGGGCCAAGGGCATTACATTGCGGCGAAGATAGACGAAGCACGTGTTGCGCACAGAACTTGAAATTAACGTTATAGATATGACGTTACTTTAGATTGGTAGATAGATAATTACTTATTAATTAATACTTCAACATTGGCGAAAGTTAAAAACACCCGGAATAGAACAAGGTTTTGTTTGACTCGATTGATGGATATGGAAGAGGCAAAAGAAGTATGTTAAGATCGTAGCAGATGTAAATCTCTAGTTTCGGCCTACTTCACTGGGAAAAGGGCTTTATAAAGGAAAAGAAAAGCCTTTATGATTAATGAATTGACTGTCGGATTACTATCACTGAATGAATATCTTTCTCATCACTTGTTGATTAATGAAGGCTTTAGCGCTGCATGATTATGTCCATTATACCTATTGTAGACGATGAATAGGCGATTGTAGCTTTTGTAACGGTGATAAGATTCTTGCTATGAAAGGTGTTTATAGATGTTTATATTTTATCTGATTGTGTCTTATTTTATTGTTTAATTAAAGATATAATTAAATCTGTCCTAAATTTATCCTTGAACTAGTATATTATAATTGTATCAGAATAATGAAAAATTTGCTACACTGATACAGGATATTGATTTGGCTCGTTATTTCCGTTACAAGGTTGTTATTATACATGATACTGATGCCAAAAAAATACAAAATGGTACCTCAATTCTAATGTCAAAGTCCTTAAAATGTCCAATCGTAAACGGGAGCTGATGTCAACTGTCATGAAAAGAAAGACCGCCTTTTTGGGGCACTTGCAAAGAGGTTCCCTCTACAAATTCTCAAGGTTGATCCTCGAGGGTAAGATTCCCGGAAAAAGAGCATCAGGACGTCAACGTCACAAATGGATAGATGATATCAAAGAGTGGACTGGACTAAACAGCTTCAGAGACTTGAAGGATAAAACAACGGATCGCAAGCAATTTAGCCTACTGACCGCCAAACTTCATTATGAAGACGGCACCCAATGATGACGATAACCTCAATAATTATTTATAATTTATTTGTAATTAAATATTATATATTATATATGTAGGTGGTAGAGCTGATGCCGAGCTCGACTGTGGAGGTACCACCATCTTACTCGCAGATCCTCCCGAAGTTATTCGGGGGAGAGTAATAGAACAGCTCTCAGGCAAAACCAGGCGGCCCACCATTGCCTGGGACCGATGGATGGCGGTATATCCATCCCCAAATGCTGAGACTTATATAAAACAGACTGGTGACGGGCAGCGGCGTCACTGGTGCAAGAGTTTCGGCACCGCGCTCACCAACCCGCCTGCCCAGCGTGTGTGAGTATGGGCATTTCTTCCAGGGGGACCGCCAAGAGTGGCGAAATCCTGGAAAGGCCTATGTCCAGCAGTGGACGAAACAGGCTGATGGATGGATGGATGAAATATTATATCTATGAAGTCCATTATTTTTACATGATTTTGGCTATCATGAAGCATGAATCATGGTGCGGGGTGGCAGTATTAGGTGGAAGATCAATATGCCGCTAGGACATATGAAACAAGACATTATCTCCTTGTCCAAATGTGTTCTATTTTTTAGGCTGCTTCTTGAAATAAACTTTGCGTACTTATAAATTTTATATAAACATCCCTCGAAAAATTATTTAGATCAATTTAACGCCCCGTATTCACAACATGAATACTAACAGTAATATTGTCTGGTTTCCAGGCTTCAGCTTAGGAGACGAACTTGGCTTCGAGCAGTCCCTCACGAACCTGGATCCCAGCAGACGAAGATCAGTCAGCCTCAAGAATGGAGCTCCACCCAACCTTATTGGTGGTGAAAGTACAGCCAGAACTTCTGTTAAACAAGAGGTTAGTATTGTTTAGTACTTATACTCGTAACTTCAAACTTAATATTTCTTTACCCTTGGAAAATTTCTGCAAACTGATCTGTTTCTTTTGTTAGTAAATCCTGCATTTGCTGTATAATACAAAGCTCCCGTGGAAAAAGTACCCACTAATATTCATGACATATTTGTGTTACAGAAACGAGGCAAACAAAACAGAATAATGATGCGACCACCGGCCCCAAGCAACAGACTGAACCCAACCGCCGCAGAGAAACTCTCCAGTCTCCATAGAAGAGTATCCAGTACCATGCAGCCCATCGTCGTGTCTGGACCTGCCATAGACGTCCCAACACCCATGACCAAAGTCAATCCAGCACCCAAAGTCACCATGGCAAAACCCTTCCCCATGGGCTTGCCACCGTTCAAGCCATTACCACCTAAAGATGATAATCTAAAAGTCCTACCAATCGCTTCAACGACGAAGAAAACTTACTCGCCTCTTCAAGTCCCGCAGTCGAAAGGGCCCAACCTGTCGTACCAAAGTGAGAATTATCAGAATTACCCACGTATATCACAAGAGCAAGTTTCCAAAATGATATCACAAATGCAGTCACAACAACATCTCATCAGGATCACACCATCCCCCATCGTAGTTGAAAACACACCAAAATCGCCAAACGCCTTATTCCGCTTTCCGACTACTGTTAACCCATTTGTACCAATGCCTGTAGCAGCGCCCCCAACCCAAGCAGCTATATCTATAATCCCTGGACCAATTTTCAAGAACTCAGTCCAAATACCACTCGCCCCTAACATGCTTTCCAAAACACCAACAGCCTACTCTCTTACTCAGAACACTATTTCTATCCATAGACCTGAACCCGCTATTTCTTCTAACTTCGTAGATCCTGTTCCTCATCAAGTCCATGACCTGGCTAACCAATTGTACCCAGTCTACAACATCAAGAAAGCTGACGACTACAACAGTATCACCGGCTATGGAGACGATACTGCCTTGAAATTTACAAAAGAAGATATTAACGAGAAGATAGCAGAAATAGCAAGAGCTGGGAACATTTCAATGGAGGCAGTAGAAGCAGCTATAGCATTAAGGCAGCAGCAGCTTCTGAACAAATATACCAACATTCAGATCCCTCCAAGTACAACAACAACTTCAACTACGACATCAACGACTCAAGCGCCGCTGATATTTGAGCCAGAGCCTGAACCAGAAATTATTGTGCAGCACGTGCAACAGAAGCATAAGAAGTAAGTTATACTTATCTCTTTGGTACTTCACATGAACATGAAAGCACAACACCTAATATTATGGGTTGATAATAGAAACTCAAAAAAGTTGGTATCCTATTATATTATCTAATAAAATGAAATACAACCCTTCATTCATTCAGAAACTTAAAAATAATATTATTCTGAAAATATTACAAAAATTTAATACTGATTTAACATTTTAAATTGAAATTCTCTTCTTGGTCTTCGTGTAAATAATCATGACTCCACCCAACATAAAATTGCTGTCAAAATTTACTAGTATTTAAATTTTACAAAACCCAGCTCGGTCTAAGACAAATGCTGGTTTTCCCGGATGAAACCTGAGCTAGTTGATAGAGTTCGCTAAGGGAATTCTCATAAACTTACTCTCAAAAACATCGGACACCTCACCTATAAAGAAAACTACCTTCAATGAGTTTTTACATGTGGGTTTTTCGGTATAAAATGATGTTGAAGAAGGTCCTTGAAGCACACCAACATAGGTTGCACAACTGCAGTTACAATAGCTTGGGGACTAAAAGCTCACAATTCAACGCCTTTTCTGCCAAAGCTCCAGGCAACCCACAACAGGCAAGGTGATGAACGCGCCCCGCGAGTACTACCCGGTCGGCTATGAGAAGAACTTCGACGACCAGTTCCAGTCCAAGGTTGACCTTCCGGAGACAAGCTTCCATTGTGGTGACCAAAAGTACTTCCCTGGACTGTATGGGGACGAAAACCTTGGGTGTATGGTAAGTTTCCTTTATCATGTATTTCCGAGCTTCCAAATATAGTTTTAATCGAAATACTAGGTAGTTTAATACCAAAAAGATGATAAAAGTATGAATTATTTGCCTTGATACTATCTTCAATTACCGTGATTGACTAAGAAAAGAAATATATGCTCAATTATAAATTTTGCTCTTGTTTTGTAATACAAATAGTCAAGTAGGTAGGAACACGATGGATTCCCTTTCACGTTTGTCATCTGTTCGTGTTCCTATTACAGGCTTCTAATTTCTAAAACAATTTCAAGTTAAGCAGTATTTAACTTTAAAATACCGTGCTGTGATTGGCTGATTCGTCGCTTCAGCATTGCTTAGCAAGGTTTCCTTAATTCAGAAACTGAACATAATTCTTATAAAAAGATCTCGAACACAACCTTCAACTTAAAACAATCGCTTCTCGGAAGTGATACATCACTTGATTGTGGCACTGCGCTCTCATAATATTATTCAGTTACAATCTCATCTACGGCTGTTATTTTCCCATTACTTCTTCTTCATTTAAAATCATCCATCCCAGATTCGTTTTTACCATCCATGATTGACACGTGCGCCCAATGATGGTCGTGAAGAAACCGTCTTCATTTTATAACACTCTGCATGCATTTCGTTCAAACTATGGATGGAGACATCTAGCTAATACGTTTCTTTGATTTTCAAATAATGACTTCCGTTGAACTGTTCTGATTTAGATATATGTAATGATGATCAAGTGTGAGTGAGTTTGTGTGTTCCAGTTTCTTTAACCTTTCTCTTTGTGTTTGTAATTAATTGTGTATCGATGAGAGATATTGAAACTTTAGAAAGGTCCATTACTCGTATCTAATGTTGTCGGTCGTGCCTTTGGAGGCGTGACAGAGTAAGAGAGTGTTTTGGCAATGACATTTTTTGTAGGAGTAAAAATTATTTTATTAAATTTTATTTGTAAAATATAAATTTTGAAGGCCAGTATTTTGGTCCACGGCTCCGTCCGTGTTTATTCAATCTCTGCCCCGTTTTCGGATTGGACATTATTTTATCAACATCCTGTACACCCTATATGTTGACTAGGGTCACTACCGTGATAATAAAGAAAACCACATCCAAATCCGTTAAGTGCTTCTTGAGGTAAAACGGAATATACGTACAGTAAGAGACAAAACAAAAGCAACAAATTTTTTTTTGGCTTTACACGTTATCATTTAAAGTTTTGAAAAATAGTCACTGTACAGACATGACTTTTTACTACTTTATTATTAGTAAGATAGATTATAACCCGGGACCTAAAAATCGAGCGCAAGTTGTTATGGCGCCGAAATAGCTCAGTAGGCCTACCATGAGTTAAGCCGCTGGGGGCGCTGTACAATTTCTCATATAAATATTTTACGCAGACCTTATTGTATAGATATAGTAAACAAAACTCATGGTAGGCCTACCAGTATCACACTTTATAGTGTGAATAGCTAGCTTGGTTTTTTGTTAATTTATTTTAGTCAATTAATTTCATAAGATAAGATAAGATAAGATCAGTTAAGTTGCGTTTATTCATGAATGTAGGTGGTATTATATTTGATCTTATGATAATTTATGTGCTCTACACTCTGCCGAGAGGCGTATGAATATAAAATTACTGTGCATTCAACATTTAAGGCAGCATGCAATTACATATTATACCTATACTATTAGATAGAACAGGAAATTTTATTCACATAATTAACATGCAAATTTCTAAGATATCAGTCTCAGGCTCTATACAAAGGAAATAAAATACCTTAATTAAATTAATAAAATATGTCAAATATATAAATAACAAATATCTACATATGTTACAACATTAAATTAGGTTGATTTATCATTAATACAATCTTGCACTGTATAATAACATTTTTCAATTAGAAGATTGAATATCTATATTCATATTTTTATCATTTTAATTTTGCTTTGTAATAATCGTTTTTATTTCTGAGAACTTTACCACATGCTTAAATTGTTATTGTTCCAAACTTCAAAACTCTTGCTTCAACGATTAAAAAGCTATGAGGTGGTGACATACATATAAACAATAGAGTCTCACCTCACCTTAATGGTTCTTTTTAAACACCGTCAACCAAAATTCACATGTACTGTAAATTCACGAATACGAAATATCTCTACTGTACGGAGACTGACAGTTCATACTGGAGAGCCGGTAAGGAAATATGCAGAACAAGGGTCAATGATCCTTCTTGTACGAATTAATTCGGGGTAATATAAATGTTTATCGTATTTCTTCAAAACGTTATTATTTATTTAAATAATTTTATTTCATAAAAATTACTTTATTAAATTATAAAAATAATAGTTATCTATTGAAGATGAAGTTGCTAAGGATCTGCCAAAAAGTTTGCTGGATTTTTGCTAAGAAAAAAATTCCCAGTGTAAAGGCCAACAATACGAGATAAAGAATGTAAAGATACTTTCAAGGGTTCAAAACATTTTTATTTGAATAAATTATATACAAATTTTCAACTCCCTATTCTAATCGTTGTCGTCTGTATTAGACAAAGACGATTCGTCGGAAGATTCCGATTCAGCCGTATTTATGATAACAAATCTATCTATTGCACAAACGTGTATACTTAATTATATGTCTGTGAGTGATCTATTGTATTATCAATCATGTTGTAAATCAATTAAAAATAAACTAAAAAAACCAACAGTAAAAATCAACAAAAACAACTAACAGTAACTGATTAATAATTAATTAATAATATATTTTTTTAGTACGTAATACCGTATTTTTCCAATTTTATTTAGCCTTGATTTCCGTACCCGCAGGCTGCCAAACAGGACCCTATTACCAAGCCTCCACTGTCTGTCTGTCTATCTGTCTACAGCTTCATCAGTAATAGGTAGAAAGTTGAATTTCAACAAAATACGTGTTACCATGGCTTCTACCAAGGCAAATAATAAAAATGAAAAAAAAAAAAAGATACCGAGGAAGGGGTGTTCCAATAAAATAGACCTCGAAAAATATATTTTAAGGTTATTTGTTTCAGCTCTATCTCAAAGATGGACACACAAGCTCCAAAATTACAAAAAAAAATTGTACATACTCTAAAGTAAATGATTGTTTAATTCATTACTGTTTATATAAAAGGCTCGTCTAGTAAGAACTTATTAGGTGTTAATTTATTATTATATAATTTCGACAACTCACTCTTTTTAGGGTTCCGTACCTAAAGGGTGCCAAACGGAACCCTATTACTTTACCTCTGCTGTATGTCTGTCCATTTGTCACAAGAAATTACAGTCTCAGCAGTACCTAAAATCATAAACCTAAGGAGAGTCAACATACAAAAAATATCAAAAATGTAGTGTTTTTGCAACGATTTCAGCTCAATCTTAAAAACAATAATAAATAAATACAGGTCTCATGTCAGACTGTAGTACATACTTTAAAATATAAGAACCAAGTAATGGAACTTATGAAATACTAAACGCATAATAAGATGTTTAATAAAGTAGTAAAATTCATGTGTAGACATTAAACATTTTTGCAAAATTTAAAATGTCATGGGTTATTTTATTACTGTTATTAGTTTACGGTGAGAACAAAACCAGGATATAGTGAGACCAAAACCAAAATTTTCAGAATTTCTGTTTGTTTGTATGTATGTTCCGTTGTAACTCGAGAACCACTCAACGGATTTGAATGATTATTTTGATTACCATAGTAGTAAGATCATCATACAAGATACAAGGGTGTTGATAAAATAACCGCCAAGCAGAAAACTGTCAATAATAGTTTTGCTAGTTTACTAATGTAGTTTTATGGAAATATTCTCATTCTTATCTCCAGGTGTTCCACGTCTGCGCCCTCACTGACGACGGTCTCGTGATGAAGTCGTTCCTGTGTCCAGAGTCCACGCTCTTCGACCAGACCATCCTCAAGTGCAACTGGTGGTTCTACGTCGACTGCAAGAATACCAGGTATGAACCTGTTGCAATATCAATCAACCAACATTCTGCAGGCATTCCGCTTGTCACCCGCATTACAAACGTAACGAGTACGACAACTGTATCAGCGGCAGTTTCTTTGATGGAACACGCTGTCAAGGTTGAAGCAACCCATATTTTTAATATTAATGTGCTTATTGCCATATGTCCTAAATAATAATTGCTTGGTATAGGGAAAAGTGAAAGAAATAACAGAATTCAACAGTGGGAGATATTTAAGAAAATGAAGTGGCAATGGACCGGGTATGTGAAACGATTTACAAAGTTACAAAGAGTGAACTTCAAGAGATGGAAAGACTATTGGAAGACTAGCTTTTGCCCGCGGCTCCGCCAGCGTCGAAGAGATTTTCGTGAAAATAAGGAAAACAAAAGACTATGATTTTTGAACGACTATATGCAACGGACACCATGTTTAACCAAGGCGCTAATAAAGACCAAACAAATAAGTCCAAACTCGAAGGGTCTGCTTGTGTCCGTTGAGGAGACCCCGTACCCATCTTCTACTCCCATCACCACATCCTGGTCACCATGTTTTACCAAAGTGCTAATAAAGAAAAATCAAATAAGTCCAAACTCGAAGGGTTTGCTGTTGTCCGTTGAGGAGATTCCGTACCCATCTTCCAGTTCCATCATCAGACCCTGGTCACCATGTTTTACCAAAGTGCTAATAAAGAAAAATCAAATAAGTCCAAACTCGAAGGGTTTGCTGTTGTCCGTTGAGGAGATCCCGTACCCATCTTCCAGTTCCATCATCAGACCCTGGTCACCATGTTTTACCAAAGTGCTAATAAAGAACAATCAAATAAGCCCAAACTCGAAGGGTCTGCTGTTGTCCGTTGAGGAGATCCCGTACCCATCTTCCAGTCCCATCATCATACCCTGGTTACCATGTTTTACCAAAGTGCTAATAAATACTAATCAGTGAGCCCAAACTCAAAGGGTCTGCTGTTGTCCGTTGAAGAGATCCCGTACCCACCTTCCAGTCCCATCAGCATATCTTGGTCACCATGTTCTACCAAAGTGCTAATAAATACCAATCAATAAGCCCAAACTCGAAGGGTCTGCTGTTGTCCGTTGAGGAAATCCCGTACCCATCTTCCAGTCCAATCATCAGACCCTGGTAACTATGTTTTAGCAAAGTGCCAAGAGGTGTGTCAGGATCGTTATAGATGGAAATCTATAGTCAGATTAAACTGATACAGCTTTCTCGTATGGGAAAAAATCAATACATAAACCTGGCTTTAATCACTTTTTAAGCTAAATATTGGCAAGAGGTGTGTCCGGGTCGTTGTAGATGGAAATCTGTAGTCAGATTTAACAGATTAGTTTTGCCATATGGGAATGATACAGTTTTCTCGTATGGAAAAACACCCAGTTTTACCACGTATACCTAACCATTTGGTAAGGGCACGCCTATAAAGCAGCTAAGCAGCGTTTTTTCTCCCGACATGGTCCACAAATACTGAATTTTCAAACTGAAAACTTACTTTTATTTAAAAGTTACTATGGTACTCAGCAATTGTGTAGCTTCTTACAAAAGAAAGAATTTTCAGAATCGGTTCAGTAGTTCCAAAGTTTACCTTAAACATACAAACAAACAAACAAATTTTTCCTCTTTATATACAGTTTATAAGATAAAGATATCAACAACACTGTTATTGACTCTATTAGTGGCGAGTTGCACAAAACCGTAACCACTGAAGGCACTTAGGCAAGAAGTTTGCGGCACGCTTACAACGAAAAACTCCCAAAACTAACAACGCCCAGACACGCGTAGTCAGCGAGGGAGAGTCGGACTGAATCCTTCATTACTTCAGTGAAACAAAGGCCTGTGCTCTCAAGTAATATGAGTAACATAATTTATGTCTTTAAATAATTATGAAGAAGTATAGTTTGATGGAGCCGAAATGTTTATTTTTTACTTATATTGTTGTTGGAAACAGAAATGTTTTAATTTAACCATTTTACTCTTTTTGAGTAAAATTTTCTGTTTTTCATACAAGTAGGTTTGTAACACTGTCCATAGCATGGCAGAAAGGGGTCCAGTCATGAATTGCCACTAATGGTCAACCATCCAAAGACTGAACATATCAAGCGTTGTTGTGGATAGTAACTGCTCTCGGCCGCACGCTGGTATATGCTGCTACAGGCAACTAGGCCCATAGAAATAGTGTAGTGTAATACCTGCATTACCTAAATCGTAGTATCCCTCCGCCCCTTCTTTGACATCTTTGACATGTAAGGCTTTCAGAACAAATTAGGACTAGACCTAAGTTCTTTTTAAATATATGTACATACCCATAAGAAACTTATTTAAATATTATACATTTCAGGAAGTTATATGACACAAACATCCCCGTGTCTAAAAGCTATCAACTGATGAAGGCGCTTACTTTCTTCTCTTCATATAAAAAGGATATGGACGATCCGAGTAAGTATTATAATAATCTCTCAGACCCATATCACCGTTGATAATAATAAGTAATTTAGTTATCTTAAGTAGATAATCACAAAACTCTTGTGATACTCTTCGGAAGTGGAAATACATAATGAAATGCCTTTCTCAAAAGTGCCTGCAGGCTTGTGATAGCAAACTTTAGAGCGGTTCGAAGTTAGCAAGATTTGCGTTATAACAATTACAAAGGCACCTTTACATAAATTCTTGATGCAGCATATTCATCGCTGTTTGTGAATGAAAGAAGATTAATATTTATTTGACGATTTTCAGGTCGGACTGCAAACCCTGAAGACATCGAAGGCATCAAAGAAGCCATCAGCATCCTAGAAAACCAAGACAATATGAGAGCTCAATCACAAAACCAACCTTCATCAAACGATGGCATTCAAATTATAACTCCGCAACCAATATCCAATACCGATAGTAATATTTATAGATTAAGTACCTCTACTGATCCATCACCTGTATACAGGGTCAATAGAAATTATAGGAATTCAACTAAAACTAATAATAACAATTTGCAAGGTTCTGGATCTCAAGAAGACTTGCAATCAGCTAACTCTGAATTCAAATTGGTAACTGTAAATGCTGGTCTAAATTTTAATAGAGAATCTGCAGAAAAAGTTTCCAATAACACTTCATCTGAAAGTTCTTCCTCTAGAGAACGTCAGCATAGAAGAAGACAAACGTTAAAAAATAACAAATCTACTGTTTCTACACTTACTAAGCCTGCAGTTGTTAGTACTACAACTAGTACCACTACAACTCCTAAGCCTACAACTGTAACTCTCAAACTGACAACTAGAACTCCTAAACCTGCAACCACAACTCCTAGCGTAGAAATAATTAAGCAAGAAATACGAGAATATGTTGAAACTCAACCCTTTGAACAAGTTAAAGAAGTAAAACTATCAGACCAAATAGATTTAGGACCTACAGTATTAAAAGAAACAGATTATTTACAACCAGTCAGACGATTTTACAGATCTAGCGCAGAACATAATAGTAAGGAAATCAAAGAAATGGCTTTGATAAATAATAAAAAAGTTCAGATTATTAGACCTACATCTCAGGCCAGACTGGTTGGAGAATTTCAAACACCTACGGCTACAATAGCAAAGTTAGATGAAGCCGTTTTAGGTAGACCTTTTAGCGGTAGATTTAAAAAAGATACATCAAAATTTTCAATAGTCACACCAGAACTAAGTCGACCAAATAGAGTTAAAACTTAGCAAATTCTTAGTCAATAATTTAATATAAGTGTCATAAACCTCTTGTTAATTTATTTATTATTTCTTGAGACCTAAGTGTTCTGAGGCCAATCATTGAGTTCTGTTCGCTTATTATTGCTCAATTTTGTAAGTAGGATAGTTAGAGAATCAGTCAAGTGATATTACGGTGTATGTTTTAGATGTGTAGAATAAATTTTTATTTTCCTATAGAAGCATTTTCATTTATATCATCAATGAAATCAAAGAGCAGATCTGAAAACAGATTTAAAATATTTAATACTACATTCAAAACTTTACAAAACAAACAGTAAACTTTCAAAAATAAAGACGCGTGCACATTGAATTTCACTTCTTTCCCTTTTTTAAACAACACAGTATTTTTTCACAAATCAAAGGGCCGCATGCTATGAGGCCGGCGGCTACAAACGCTGTACAACAAGTCATACAAATCATCTTGATACTTAAATTTCTCCAACCAGAGAAAAATACCACCCGAGCTATAAAGCTCAGAATGGCATGCCACACTCAGGACACACTGGATCAGGTGGGCATTTACATTTTTTGTTGCATAGCAGTTTTGTACACACAGGAACGCAGAGTAGTAGACCAGTTGCGCCGATCACCGTCAATATCGAAATGCAAACCATCAAGAGTCCCGTCAAAGGACACCGCTAGTATCTGAAACAAAACGGCCACATTGTAAGCGGGGTTGCTAGAATCTTGATTACGTAGACTTGTAGGGTTACCCTCAGTTGGAGTGTTCTGGAGGTCAGACGGGAGTGTTCTCCAGTCAAAATAAACCTGCTTGGCACAGGTGTAGAGATTCAGCAGCTAAACAAGGAATAGACGGTGATCCCAAAAAACGCAAGCTTGATGTCGTGGAAGCCAATCTGAGAGACAATCATCTTTATATCAGTAAACGTAAGAAGTATAATTCAAGCACACCGAATTGCTAATCCTGGGCTTAGTTTCCTCGATATTCCGTAACAGGTTGTTTTAGTTATTATTGGCTAGACAACACGTCTCATTAGTGCTTTTTGGCCTAAAAGCATTTCATCTGGACGAAGATCAAAAAACCTTGACACAATAACTCACTCGAGAAGTTGTCTATGGCCTTGTCATTTGAGAAGGAAATATTAGTTTCCTGTGATTACCTAGGGCTTTGGTAAGCCGGCTGGTGATGGAAAGAATCTTGTATGTAGTTAGTTTTTCACAACAAATAGTGTCATTTTACAGTTTCATTACCTGGCTGGCTTACCTTGTAAATTCATTAGATATTGTCACAAATATAAAGACAACCCAGAAATCAAAATGACTTTTGCACAATTCCACAGTAATTTAAACGGCATATTGTTCAAAATATTGACTAAAACATATTTTATTCTTGAAAAGTCCTTTTACTCATGACAATTTATCAAATTGACGTTTTGTTTTGATGATATTCTAAAATTGAATTACTTTTTCAGTAGCAACTTCGTTTTTATGCATTAAACAAAAAGTTTCTAGTGTTAAAGATAAATACTCTTTGAAATAAAATACTTTCTTCTTGTTTTCCCTTAGAGCTTATTTGTTTTTATAATACAGTATATTTATAGATAGGTATAAAATATGCCGCACGCAACGAAATGCTTTAGACTAGGATCATTAAAAACCAAATTGAGAAATCAAACAGACATCTCGTAATGAAATTTTAATAAAAATCATTCTTATACATTAATAAATATATATTGGACTCTTCTTGAGCCTTTTTGCTTATTTTGTAGCAATTAATAATGAAAACATAAAATATATTTCATATAGGTAATCGATATATTTCGGCCCACTGTATGGGGCCGTCATCAGTTGAAATACGGTCTTATACATTATGGTACCGTCTAAGTACGGGGAAGTTGTAATAGTTAAGTATAACATAATAAGAATAATAATGAGTAATATTTATCATGCTATTTATATATCTGTTTCAATGTGTTTCAGTGACTGTTGTAGACGGAATGCAAGACTATATAATATCAGAGATTTATCGGCAAGTTCGTGACCGACGTTATATAATGTATAGACTAGTAAAGTTATTTATTGTATGCCAAGTGGATTTGGATAAGTGATTACTGTTTATTCACCTGCAGCTAAAAGCCATTGTTATGGTCAAGTTATGGTACACTACTTTTCTTTTTATTTTCATATGTACTAACTAAAAAACCAAATGGCATCAAAACATTGCAGGAAAAAGTAGAACACATTGTTAAAATTTTAGAGACCAAACCATTAATATCTTCAATAAAACAAAATTCCGATAAAGAGAGATAATTGAAACACATTTTCCTTTAGAGTGATAGTTGTTTACTTCTTAAGCTTTGCAAGTAAACAATAATTAAAAACAATCATTATGGAATAATATTAATAATAACAACCAATACAAGTAAATGAACATTATCAACGAATAATATCAATATTTAATTAAAAAATCATGAAAATGCAAAATCCAATATGAAACTTATAATTTGATAAAACATTTAAATTAACAGTTGGATTTTTTCTTTTCCTTCTTACATTTCCCCCCTTTTGGACAATCTTTTTCATCATTTGTATCGCTGTAGGAGCACACACATTCTTGTTTACATTCCTCAGTATCAGCCTCTTCAGCTAGTCTTTTGGCTTCAGCTTCTCTCCTTTTTTTCTGCTTCTTTTTTTCCTTCAAAATAGCTTTCTCCTTGACAATTTCAACGTATTTACACATGAGCATGGGACCACAAGCAGCACATACTATCGTTAGGATAAACGGGTATAAGGAAAGACAAACAAGCATGTTTTATTTCTTGCTGATGCAGCTGATAATTTTGCAGATTTGTGCTTGCTTGCAGATAACTGGAACGCAGGCTAAAAGAGAAGCGGCGCCAATCAAAGCACACATAGACATACAAATCATCTTAGCCACTTAATACTTAGTTGGTGGTTTTTTCTTCCGGTATTCCAATTTCCTCATCTATTGGACCCGTGGACCGTGACAATCTCCAATAGTGCTTTCTGAAAAAATTTCAAGAGTTTATGTTCTACTTAAGAAGCCTTCATCAAATTACTTTATAGGTGTCTCGTTTACTCAAATCACACCTAATACTTCTGTTTTGATTTCGTTAATTTAGTGGTCAGCCACTACGGCTTAGGATCGGTCTCTACAACTTTCAAGAGTCGGTATACTAACCATATATAGCGACCTTCTATAATATGTAGCTCTCTTTTGGTATTTTTTTGCTAATCACATCGATCACAAAAAACAGAATATCTTTTGTTACATCAAGAGCTCATGGCAATCAACCCAAATATCTGTCAGTCAAAACAGCCTGAATCAAAGGTGGGCTTACCAAAAAAATACGAATTTCTCCCAATTTACACGAAGAGTCCTAAGACACCTATATTCAATACTTCGTCGGTATTGTTAAGAAAACATGTAGCACACTTTGAAACACACATAATTTCAGGATATTCTTGGGTTTCCTGAAAACATGATCAACAAAAAATTTACATCTGTCACATGTGGCACCGAGACTGACAAGTTTTGAATAAATTATGTTCTATACCGCCAGCATTCACCACCTCTTTACCTGTAAAGGTCTTGGCTATGGTCTCATTTTATACTTTTTGGTATATAGTCTCTAATCATAGACTGAGAATAACATTATTATCCAATACAGCCAGACCTATGGCGCGAAGAAGAAGCTTCCCCGAGTGGTGTGAACGTGAATTCCTAATAATACGCCTGGCGTGCTCTGGACAACTCCACAGATCAAGACCCTAGTTACTCGCGTCCTTCAGTTTACTCTCGAGACCCGCGACACCTGATCTCCGGGTGGTGCTAAACGAGTACCAAGAGTTTCTGTATAGATTTTACCCAGATTTATAAAGAAGTCTCTAACTTTCGGTTGGGGACACCCCGGCTGGAACTACGAGTCTGGCTGGGTTCTAATGGGAACTATGAGAGTCAGAATTGAGCCGACCTGAAGCTTGGTAACGCTCGCGGATGGTGTCTGACATGGGTTTGGACTCGTAGTGGCATGTTATTAGTTTCAACTTTTAACTAAGTGGACTGAGGACTCGGATTGTATTATTATTTTTGTAAGTTCTATAGATATTTTTAGGTTAAAACTTTTTGTTCATTCTCATTTTCCAGTCTTTTAAAGGTTTTTAACAGCTGTAATTTATAATAATTTCACACTCGTGCTTTTTGTTTTTGCTACTAACGCCAGCTAGGGGAAACCAGCGACATCATTTAGTAAACATGTAAACCTTGTATGTAAACATTGATTTACTTGTCGTTTTAATGGTATTTCTGAAAGTAACTGGATGCACAAGAAACTGTTTAGGATGAGTATTTTCAAACTTTTATACTATGTGTATTATTAAATATATGATATATGATGAATTGTAAATGATGTTTTAAAAATTCAATACGATTTAGACGTCATAATTTATATTCTATTGTATCTATCTTAGAACTTATTATCAAAAAGATTTTAGAAAGAGACATTGGTCTTTGTAGTATAGATTGACCAGACACTGCGTTTTCCTTTGTTGCAACAAATTTGCTTATAATTTATTGTTTCATGTAAATTTTCGCAGGTGTATTAAAAAACGTCGTTTGATACACGTGCGAAAGTGTTGATATTTTGCACTAGAATGAAAATGTACTATTGGATTGATAGTTAGTGTTTATTTTTTATTTAAAGGTTTAAAATTAATTTTCTTCTTCTTTCTAATTGACTTCTTTCTTCGCTCTTAGGCGCTCTCATATTGGTTTTTGTGTTCTACATAGGGAGTGCGCCAACTTCTAGATAACACATGTTTCAGGAAGAAAGAAGTGTTATTTTGGTGCCGTCGGTCAGTATGTAATTATTTTAAACTTTTTAGTGAATAGCTGCTATAATATTTGTCGTCGGTTATTATTTTTTTGTTTAAAGTTTATTTATTTCATGCTTTTTATTGCTGACGGGTTCAATTGTGGAAAATGGGTAGACTACAGTGAGAAATCAGATTGCTTCATTTAAGGAGTTTCAAATTCAAAGATCCCGTGCCATGACAATTTTCAAGTACTTAATTTACTACAATTAGCCTACTTACACTAAACGTTTGCCGCCATTTAGAGTTATGTGCTGTCATTCGTTGAGGAGTTCTATGGTGATGAGGTAAGGATCGAAGGTCGGTGGGCATATTGTCAACTTTCAAGTAAGACCCTGAAATCAGCATCCTGGTACAAAGCGTTTGCCGCTATATCGAGTGATATGCTTTCATCCATTGGAGAGTTCCGCTGCCTTTCTCTGAAGACCATCATCAGATCACTACAAAATAGAATCTACCTGGAAGCAAAGACCATAAAACAAAAAAAAAATTGTTTCAGGAATGTCTGAGCTTTGTCTCAATATCGAGTGAATGCCCTCATCCGTTGAGGAGTGCTGCTGCCTATCTCTGAAGACCATGATCATCACAACCATACTGAAATGGGACCTACCTGGAAGCAAATTCCTTCAAAGAAAAAAAAACATTTTCAAATCGGTTCCATTTTTCCAGAGTTATGGAATAACGTACTCGAAAAAAATACAGTCGAATTGAGAACCTCCTCCTTTTTTAAAGTCGGTTAAAAAATTTAATTAAACTTGACTTGATTTATTAAAAAAAAAACCTATTGACGGGCTGTACCAGTAAATTAAAGTTATAATTACTAAATAATTAGTTATTCTTAGGACAGGAAAATTACTCTGACGGTCACAAACGAGTTTTACTTATTGTACTTAGTAAAAGCAAGGAACAATGTTTAACTGTTTTTTTTTATAATGATATGTCCAAAGTTGGACTCTTGCATAAAGGGTTCCGTACCACCCCAAAATACGGGTGCAGAACCCTAAAAACATTGTGGTAAATAACAACAATATAGATGAAGCAACATCAAGGCTACAAAAATCAAGCCCCTAAAATGGTAGCGTCTGGCAAAAATTTGGCACCGTGTGCGTACGGAACTCTACTTTTTATTATTTCTTGTTTTACTTTAGAGTGCGTCCTACAATCTGACTAAGTGAAAGCCAAAATAACGTTTAAATAATGCAACTTTTTCGAGGTTTCCTGTATCACTTAAAAATTATTTTTAAACATTTTATTATTTGCCGTGATAGAGGCCATAGTAACGGACAGATGGATAAGCAGTGTACCGTACCTACTGTTAATATATTTTCGTTTTTAAGTTTCTTCTGACCAGGATTAATAATTTTATGTCTGTATATTCTTGTTTATTTTTAAATTTATATTGTTTGATGTTTATAAAATAACGAAGCTATGATGTTAATTCCAGTTTTTTGTTTTTGTATAGGTTTCTACCAGGGTGGTTAGTAAGAGATCACGTAGAGGGTAAAGCAGGCGTTATCAGACGACAAAGGATTTATCATAATGAATACACAAGGGCAAAAATACAGTACAGAGAAAGATATTCACGACACAGGCCAAAATTCGATGTACGTCTTCCTCGTCGTCCCCGCGGGAATCCAGGAATAGCGACCTATAATTCTTGTACTTTTGAAAGCTTCCAAAACTCCTATTCTGTTCAAAAGTAACAAAAATTATATGGTTATATCACCCATAGAATATTGTACTTCTTCTGAGATATCACCTCCCGTGATGACGTCATACTCCGCGGGGGTGAGGGGTGAGCACTGAAAAAATTGCTTATTTACCAATTTACCACGGCAGGGAAAGGGGTCCCCTATTAAACCTCCTTGAAACTAGTAGTAGCACCTCACCTCACCCCAGATGAATCACCTCAACCTATTTAGATATCTTTGTCTCAACCCCTACATTTTTTTAAATAATAAGGACTGCGATCAAAAATATCTTTGCTTGGGACATAGACGTATAATATAGTAGCAGATCTAACAAATGGACCTCGTCTGGAAAAAATAAATGTATTATTATTATTAATAATAATAAACGCATAGAGTCGACGCGTGGCGATTATGCTCAGTGAGATACGGGCTCGTTTAAATATAAATATTGCTTCTTTAAAAACAAAATATATACTAGAGATGAGTTTAAGAATTAACAAACATGTTCCCAGGATAAGCCAGTCAAAACAACCAATTTTTATACGTTTTTTCATACCATGAACCCTAAATATAGCTTATTTTTTGTATGGAATCTTGCCACGCTATTTAATGCTTTATGTCTGCTACTTAGTAATAATTATATGTCTGTGGTTTGGAATCGAAGGGCTCAACATCCTTTTTCGTAACTCTTAGAACGAAGATCTCTTTTGTCCAACTGCAAAGAAGACAATTTATTTTCTAATTTCGAATCTGCCAGAAGTCTGTCACTGTCAGACACAATTGTTTTATTTGACAAAATCTGAAAGCAAAAAAAATTTTATCCACCATTCTATGAATTTTATCAATTTTATGTGGTTTTTTAGATTATAAATATTCAACGGATTATCTTTGGTACTCGGGTGTGTAAAAAGTATTGTGAGAATAGTTATCATAGATGAAAGTGTTGGGCATTTTGCTGCTGACAGCAGTATCGGTGTGGGGGTTCCCGGAGCACAGGTCAGATAAGCAGCCTTTCCAACAACAGCTGTCACAGCTGCAGAACGACCAGCACAAGAGTAAGCAAGTCAGAGACCTGCAGGGGCGGGACTGTAAGGGCAAATGTGCATCAAATATAGCACAGAAAGCCGCCGCTGAAGCGAAAGCCGCTCAAGCTGCCCAAAACGCTGCTGGTGCCCAGGCCTCTCACATGGTTCGTGATTTTATTATATTGATCAATTCATTCCACTTTGTTATTGTTGACGGAAGTAGTGTCAAACGAAATGGGCAAGAGATGTGTCAATTTGATACGGAAGCTGCGTTATTTTGTCATCAAATGGCGATAGAAACATCTCCCTATTCTTAATAAGTATCATGGCGAGAATTTTTTCATTTGCAATTAAATAAACTCTTTATGTTTTAGTGATTGCCACGCAAAATCTTTAAATTTTGCCGTTGAAAATCATAATCATACCACCTGCAGGTCAAAACGCAGTTAGCCGAGAAAGCGCTGCAAGCAGCGAAGGCAGCTGAAGCAGCTTTGGCCGGTAAGCAGGCGGTGGTGGAACAACTACAGCAAGAAGTGAAGGAAGCCCAAGCCGTGGTAGCGGAGAATACTGCAGCGGTTCATCAGCAACAAGGAACCGTTGGCGCTGCGGTCGTAGCAGCTCAACAGGCTGCAGCTCTCGTAAGTTTGAAATTTAATTTCTAGTGAAACATTCACTTTGAATGTTTAATCAAGAAGTTGAAAGTAGGAATAGACCTGGTCGGTTCAAACAGCGTGGTGAAGCAGTGTTTTATCACATATTAAATAAACAGATAGTAGATCTTAGCGGCACGGTTTTGCTTTAAGTCGCTCATGATTTGGATTCAGTCTTATTAAGGTGACTTAGGCGGTTAAAAGAACAAAAACAGATATAATTTCTGATGAAGGCTATAATATAATTGTAGTTCAGTATGTTTATTTTTATTTTTTTTAATCGTTTACCATTTGCATTCGACTCGCTTATCTTCAACAATTTCTACCAGACCCGGAAAGACAAATCAAGTTTTACGAAGTTTTTCATAGGCCCTGTCTTCAGGGACTACTTACATAACGGTTACTGCCACACGTTTGAATGTTTGATACAATTACGTTTGGTGGTAATTGTTGAAGACAGATGCCTTTTCTGTGATACTTGATAAACGTAAAACTTGATTTTCTCTTGTCCAAAAGGTCTGACCCAGTAGCAAGCGTTGAAGATTCGAAGAAGAAAATAATTTGTAACCATTCAAAACTCATGTGAAATTTTTCAAGATGATATGCTTGACTACTTATTCTGCTTTAGTGGCTGCTACTTTATTAGCCTGCGTACCAGTGGTCTTGACTAATTGTATACCAAGATGGTCGTGCCATTGTCAAGATGAACAGCCAGAAGAAGTTAATGAATGTGACCCATGTGGTGTACAGCAACAATATGAGTGTGGCCAATATGAGGTTGACCAGCAATATGCAGTAGGCCCGCAATACGGTGGATGTCAACAATATTGCCAACAACCATATTGTTGATCGATACCATTAACTTTGTTTCGTCGTTGCAACTAAAAAAATACAGTGTGTCCAGTCGTCCTTGACGGTTTTTTGTTTTTTTTTTAACTAAATAAATGTATTTACTATATTTGCCTTTTTTGAAAGTTTAACTAAATCATCAGCGGAATTGGATTTTTGATCAATAGGTAACGATTTTTTTTTCTTTTTTTTTTGTTTATATTTTTTCTCTTCTTAATATTTGCAAATCGTAACAATCCCTTCTTATTTCCACAGTACAAGCTTCTCTGTGAAGCTTCCCATTTGGCTGGTCAACTGCAGACGCAAGCTGATAACGTTCTGGAAATGACGAAGTGTGGACTTCAAACGAAATGCAGAAGTTTATCCGAAGCGCGGGCACGGCTGGCCCATCTTCAGCACACTCTGCAGTGCGCATGCTCCGACTGTGCTGCCACCAGGTCCTATGCCCACTGCGCATGTGAAGCAGCCAAGGTTGCTACCATCAACGCGAGAAGAAAAAGAAAAACTCGACATTGTAAAGCTAAGGAAGGGGGATGATTATAATCCGTTACTTCTTTAGAGCTTGAGTGTAAGAGAAACATGCCTAGATTCATAAAGATAATTGTAAGATCTTAGGTTCAAACCGACGATATTCAACAATAGTATCAACTGGATGGGACAAACCTTAAAAAGGTGGCCTATTAATTATCTTTTTTCTCCCTTTCACTATTGTTGCAGAATAGCGATACAAAGACAAAGCGATCAAATATTTGTTCTAATTAGGTCATCAAACTTTATTTCTAGTTGCTCAAAGATCTGACACGTTTTGAAGTTATTATTGTTCAAAGAGCACCCACTTTGAAAACTGTATAACTTCTGCTAAAAGTATTAATTAACTTTTTGAAACACATCTGCTGCCCATGTTAAATTAAGAAAAGCCTGAATTTCTAAAAGTACATGTGGGGTGTTTAATGCGCACAGCCGTTCGAACTAAGATCACGATACGAATGTTCTTAGCACAGACGGTTAATAACTACCACTAGAACAGCTGTGCACGCCGACGCACTGGGGATGTTTTCTGACCAAACAATTGTGCGCTTTACACGCTTAGGGTGTAATACATGAAAAAACAAAAATGCGTGACAAGCGTCTAAGTGCACACTGGCGTCCGGATGTCGATCACACCTTATGTGTTATCTATCAACATACTCGATAGGCAAAGCCTCTGGGATGTAATTAAGCACGATCGGTATGATAGTTTACTCCACTAACGTGTTTTCAGCAGTTTTCAGCAGCGAGTATAAAAGAACATCCAAACTACTTTCAAAATTATAGGGATTTCATCTAAAATTATTATAAAGTATGGTACGGACGCCAGAGTGTCAGGCTATGGCAGTTCTTATCACGCCATCATAATTGTTAAAAACGTTTACAAATAGGGAAATTTAACTTTAGGTGACTGTACATGAACCTCCACACTACGGAGCACTTTATGCCAGCGGCTGTCTGACTCGTGATTGTGAATACATAAATATAGGCAATCAGTTCTATGTTCTTTGAATTAGAAGTAAAAGGGGAAGTAAAGGATGTAGCGAATTGAATAGAAAAAGGAATGCTTCGGTTATTTGGACATGTAGAGGATGAATAAAAGTACTGTGACGAAATAAATGTATGGTACCCAAGTGGAAGAAAAAACTCGACCGGGTCGCCCTAGGATGTATTTTGACCAGATTGGCAACATACTGAGGAAGAGCGTCTCAAAAGTATTCGGAATAGAAGAGCTTGTATGGCTGTATTGATGGAATTGAAAGACGTGTGTTGAGATTGTAAAATATGGACATCTGGAATCTCTGCCCATCCCTCTGGGAGACAGGCGTGAGTATTTTATGTAAATCGATAGAACTTATAAAGAACTAATTTCCAGAATCTACAAGGTCCAAAGGGTAAAACTAGTTAAACATTTTCCCGCTGAGTGCAGGTATATGATTTTGAGATTAGATTTTTCACAAGCTAAGATGAAACAAAAATAATTTGCGAATCCATAGAACTTACTGCCTTATGTTTATATATCGAAATATCCAGGACAGCTAGTTAAAAGTGGAAGGAGGTATATCCTAACACCGTGTGAAACATATTTTTTAGGCCAGCGCACAAGAAGTAACATTACTCGAGATAAACTTAGAATAAATAATGATAAAAACTTGAAAAGAAGGATGAATAATGAATTAATGATTGAAAGTAAAGTCTGGACTGGAAGTTCAAGAGACGTACATAAGAAGTGATAAATCATGTCCTCCCTCTATTTTGAGATAAAATAGTCAAAATGTTTTAAAAATACGTAGTTAAAAATATTTAATCGTATGAGACTTTCCGATATTATACTCTAGTTTTGTAATTTGTTATGTCATGTTGACTAAGCTTTTGATATAATTTCTAAGCGAATTGTGCAATCTTCTTAATTTTAATAAAATTAATGTAACGAAATCAGTTTTATTTAAAAGGAACTCAATAATGCCTCTTCTTACGGGAAAAGGGACGCTGAAAGGCTACAACCAGAATATTTCTTTAATTATATTGTTAGATTCGATGACTTGCAAACAAAAGTGCCGGGAGACAAAATAAAACTTTTAGGTCTCCTATGTATTTTCAAACATTTTAATGACATTACAATCTGTAGGATCTAACACTTACAGTGTATGTAAAACTACTTTTTGTTTGAACTTCATAACATAGTGCAATAAGGAATTACAATATGTTTATCATCATTATGTGGTTCTAGACACTGCTAATACAGAAACTCATCATCAGGCTAAGTAAGATATTGAAAGTTCGGTTGATTTAATCCATATATTCAGATTTCATCTATCACCATCTATAATTATATTATTATAATTATTATATAATTTTCTGAACGATAATAAAGCCACCACCACCTGGTAAAATTTTTCATACACCCATGTTTCACAAATAAACCAATTTAAATTATAGTGGTGAGGATTATTCTGACAACTGCGTAAATAGGTCTCAATACGAAATCCTTACGGTTATGATTCTACTCGTAAACATCGTATATCAGTTTAAGAAACGGTTTCCTTGTTTTTTTTTATGGAGTCCATTTTAAATTAGCAAATTTAAAAAACATCATGGCACTCTCAACTCAATATTCTCAACAACTTTAGTTCAAGTATCCTCTACTTACGTCTTAAGGTTCCGGGTCTCGTTTCCAAACGACTAAATTATGAATGTTCTTCTTATTAAAAAAAAACCGGTCAAGTGCGTGTCGGGCCATGCGCAGTGTAGGGTTCCATAGTTGCCTGGTACATTTTCTAAGTTGGTCTATTAATACAGATCGCGCCAAACTTCTACTCCCATACATTTAGACGAACTGCCCATACATTGTCGTGTTTAGAGGCTAAAAGTTTGGCGCGACCTGTACTCGTAAACCTGTAAAGCCTACTTAGCTGTGATAGTTTTCCTTTTAAATTCATTATATAAACTACTTACGTGATTTTGACCGTTTAACCGTTTAGCCGGCAAGGGGGGGAAGCTTGATTCTAACAAAAAATAGGGGGCTAAAAGTTTGGCGCGACCTGTACTCGTAAACCTTTAAGGCCTACTTATCTGTGATAGTTTTCCTTTTAAATTCATTTATATATATACTTCCGTGATTTTTTTTTACATATCTTTAAACAACCGTTTAGCCGGGGACGCTTGACTCTAACAAAAATTAGCACTTTAGCTTCATATTTCGCCAACGGATCTTTAAATCGAAAAATGGTTTTGACACACCCACAATGTTTTTAAGCGACTTATTCAACCATACCCCACACTATGGGATAGACGAGAAAAAAAATTCATCCCCGGTTTACGTGTATGAGAGGTACGCTTAATTTTTTTTTTGAGATTTTATTTTACCATTCTGTCGGCGTGATTAATATTTATATCCGTGCCAAATTACAGCTTTCTAGTACTAATAGTCTCTGAGCTAAGCCGCGGACAGACGGACAGACGGACGGACATGGCGAAACTATAAGGGTTCCTTGGACTACGGAACCCTAAAAAAGATCAAGTAAATAGATCAATAAAATATTTTAACATCTTATCTATAACGACATCATTTTTGTACCCTTAGCAAATAAAGACTATTCTCCTCTAGCAAAGTTGTGTTATTTTATGCATTACTTTGTAAACAATACAACAACTATAAACACGCTTTAAAGTTGTTGTGCAGGATCATATAAAAGTAATGCATAAATAAAATAACACAACTGTGCTAGAAATACCGAAGTGACTTTCAAATTTTTGTCGCGTAGTGCCATAAATCACATTTATTTTATTCTTTGTATTCAAAAAAAAAACAATCATAAAGTTGTGTGTTCAGGAAAGAGACCCGGAGCAACCAACTTTCCAAGGGCCATAATAATTTTGGAAACGTTTTTGCGAAGAAGGCCTGAAAGTTTGATTTAACAGTACTTTTGCGGACAGGATATAAATTTTATATCAAACAGAATATAAAAAAATGTGAATTGTTTAGGGCTTAAGCGAACTTACAAACAGCTGGTATAACAGCACCTACTATTTGTACGATAGCCAGATTTGAAAGCTGGAAAGCAAAAAGAAAGGAAAATTATTTTGTGAATACAACGTGAAAAATAAGGTAACTTTCTACTATTCGCATAACAAAAATGCCTTTTAAATTACATTGAAATTCTTTGAATCTGTAAAAAACTTTAGGGTCGATTCAAACTAGCGCGGCAGTAGACCAAGCGTTGTATTTCTGAAATTATATTTTATTTTTTAATAAATACGACAGCTTCAATTTCATTACACGCCCGAATCTGAAACGGCCCTAAGGATAAAAACAAATTCACGACAAAAACTAGTTCCTAATTTATACAGAATCTTTTCAAACGTATCGCTTCACCATGCCTTCTGTTTGAACCGACCCTAAGGCTTTCAACAAATTACGTAGTAACTCTTTCAAGTAAGGTAATTTTGTGTACCTGACTGGAAGTAGTAGAGATACTAGTACTAGCTACTTACTATCTAGACTAAAGAAGCGGACTACAAAGAATATAACTAAGTTTCATTGTTACTTCCGCAGAGCAAGCTACTTTGTCAAGCTAGCCAGCTCTCGGCCCAACTGGAGAAACAAACGAAATGCGTTCTGGAGAAGGCGAAATGCGTATTGCAGGAGACCTGCCACCACTTATCCGGGGCGCGAGCCCGGCTGGCCCACTTGCAACACAAGCTTCAATGCGCGTGCGCTGAGTGTTGCGCCACGAAGCAAGCAGCCCACTGCGCATGCGAGGCGGCGAAGTGCGCCTGCAGCAACGCGAGAAAGAAGAAGCATGCACCTTCAGATACCGCTGTTGCTCTCGCTAAGCCTGATAACCATAGCCGATGATCGCCGTAAGGGAAGTGTGTATAAATGATGTTTCGGTGACGACTAGTAAATATTTTCTCTTAGGTTGGATGAAATGAAGGAAATGTGTAAATAATTTCGTGTCTGTTATGCATAAGGTAGGCTGCTTTTACGTTTTTGTAAGTGAATTCATTAAATTTGTGAAATTTGATCCAAACTATGGAATGTGTGGATAAACGAGCTACTTTCAGAGTATAGTATATTGTGACTGCAGTTTAGTTTTGTAATATTGTTGGGACGTTGTGGTGCCTGGATAAGCTTTTGATAGATTTACGTTTGGCTAAGCTTCTGTTATTTAGTTATTTAATACATTTATCTCATTAATTACAATTTTGGTTTCATTCTTTGGCAACCTAAAATTTAAATTATATTCAGGCAGTGAAAGACAGACGTAATGTTTAGGTACCTTTAAACAATGAATTAATAAATCTAAAGTATTCCAAAAACATATCACATCCTCGTTCGTACATGTCTTTCAATGTACCAATAAAGTACAATAGACTCTACAGCCGAGGTAGGCCTTGAGGTAAGTATTTTATATGTAAACATTCCTTTGAATTCAGTGACTGAGTATTCATCAGCCGAGGCCTGCCACGGCTCTAGTGTCCAGGATCTGCTAGATGAAGTAAGGCTTCAACGGGCGTCCTCGTGGTCCCACGGATCAGAGAACCTGGTGGGACCACGAGGGCAAAAGAAATATTTTCATTTTGTGTCCTCTTGGTCCCACCATAGGCATCACGGCTACGCATGAACTGTTTGCTACAATTTCGAGCCGAGCTGCATCAATCTTCTAATTTTATGTGCGAGGCGAAAAAAGTAAGCATTACCATCATTAATCAGTGATCTTTTGGTCTTCTATAGTTTCTTGAAGTAATACTGAAACAGGTCTAGGTAGGGCTTGAATGCAATACCATCTAAAGCTGTTTTGAGTTTATTATCTAGATCAAGCTTCAAATGATATTTCCTTACTTCTTGTTTTTGCATTCATAACTTATAGATTGAATAGTTTATAGCTTTCCTCAGTACCTGTATCAGATTTTTCAAGGAACGGCTCTATATTATAATATAAATGATTCCACTCAACGAGATCACCCCTAACTAGCTTATGGAGGTGTGGTTACCTAAATAATTTAATTACATGTATGTTGGCACTGTTGATATTTTTATAATGTATTACTTATTTCGCTTTTACATCTAAGAAGCTAACCTTCAGTTAGCATACACAAGAAGACAAATAATAATTGATAGAACAAAGTGAAAAACTTATTGCATGTCTAAATTTATACTCATCGGACAGCTGGTTTTAGGTGGTCCCGCTGAATAGAGATACAAGTCCATTACCACAACCGAAATAAAAGCACGGTTATTCAAATAATGAAAGAAGATGAGTTATTCATTATAAATAGTAGTCCCGAGAACGCCTCATAGATGCGGGTGGGACTTTTTATTGTTCAAGTGACACTCTAGTACCTACATGTTAGACTCTTCGTGTAGCGCTTATAAATGCCAAGTAAAACAGTTTTTACGTGGTTATCTGTATCTTCTTTGTAATGTTTCGAAGCCACGACGCTCCATTTTTTCTTGATTTTTGCTAGAGTCAGGATCGACCGTAATACTATTATTATCTATATAAATTATTATCATCTCTATTGCTATTATATTGTATACGTAGCTTCCTTTGTGTCCTAGTGCTATAGAAGCCTACCCTTCCCGAGTCCAGATATCTCGATCTTACTCAACCTCTTCTTAACGTGGCCAAATCATCTCATCATCTATGTTTTGGTTTGCTTGGCCATTGCCGACCCTCATCTGGCCAATATTTATTGGCAATTTTCGCCCACCTATCCAGGTTCATACGGATGGCGTGACCAGCTTAGTTTAACTTAACCTCTGCTATTTGTATAGGCTATTCGTATTGGTTCTACTCGTATCTTCATGGGCGTCAACAGCGTATACGCTCTGATGATAATTTCTCCGATTGGTGCAACGTTACAGCCGGTGTCCCCCAAGGCGGCGTGCTATCTCCTCTTCTCTTCTCCGTGTTTATAAACATCCTTGTGTCCACCATTAATTTCAGTTCATACCACATGTACGCTGACGACCTTCAACTGTATATGTCTTTCAAGCAGGGCCTAATTCTTGTGGCCATACAGAAAATGACTTCTGATCTTGAACATGTAAGTCAATGGACGGAACAATTTGGTCTCCTTGTTAACCCATCAAAACGCAGGTCATGATAGTCGGCAGTAGGGCTCTCATAGACAAAACTAATCTGGGCACGCTTCCACCTGTCTGTTTCAATGGCACTCCTCTCAAGTTCTGTACATCAGTAAAAATCTAGGACTCTATATTCAGAACAATATGTCTTGGGATTTGCATGTAGCTGAAATTAGTAAAAAGATCTTTGGATCGATGCACTCCCTCAAGCGCATGCAAAGGTTTTTGCCGTATTCTGCGAAGGTCATGCTGGTTAACTCACTTTTGCTCCCTATTTTAGACTATGCCGATGTCTGTTACCCCGATCTCATTGAAGGACTGTTAAATAAGCTAGATCGTCTCCTCAATTTATGTATACGGTACATCTTTGGCCTCCGTAAATATGACCACGTGTCACAATCCCGTTCTGATCTTAACGGCTTAGTATCCGAAATCGTCGCAATGCTCACATCTTAACGCTTCTTTGGAACATCCTCAATGATCCCCTCTCTCCCCCCTATCTAAAAGAGTGGTTTGTTTTCCGCGATTCTCTTGTTCGCCCTCAGCGTTCTGAAAACCATTTACTCTTGCGCACTCCAATAAATAAAACTCACATGTTCTCTCATTCTTTCACAATTTCTGCAATACGTCTGTGGAATAATCTATCACTTAGCATTCGAGAGTCTCCAACAATAATTACTGTTTTTAAAAATAGAGTTCATGAGCACTTTCTTCATATGCAAAACATGTAAAATACACAAAAGACTAACAGGTTGCGTTTCTTCTTTTGTATGAGTTTAGAGCATTGTCTTAAATGTGTAGCATATAAATATTTATTATATATTTTATATACTTTAGTATATATTATATAAATTTACATATATATTCAGTAATTATATAGGTTGAAATTCAATCAACCGACCAAATTCATACTGGAGACTCGGTTAGTGATCAGGAACAAGGTTCAGTAATCCTTTATACCAAATTCGAAAAATATATTTTTTGCTCCCGTACTGGTTGGACTAGTTCAAGTACAATTCCTAGTGCAGGCATTGTGGGGCAAAAAAATATTTTTTTTCGATTTCACCTAAAGGGTCATTGAACCTTGTTCTTGATGACTAACCGAGTCTCCAGAATAAATTTGGTCGGTTGATTGAATTTCACCTAGTATTCGTAAGTAATGTAATCTTTTATTTTTAATGTGTGTATAATATATTTTATGTATAAATATTTAGGGTTTACTCATTAAAATATCACCTTATTCTTTCGGCACTACCCAAATTTATCCACATCACCAAAGGTTAACTGGAAGATAATACGTATTAGCATTAAGTTCGCCTTGTGTACAATTTTTATGTGCAATAAAGAATTCCATTATTATTATTATTATTATTAGGCTAACTATGCATTTATTTCGGCTGCGAGATTACCAAATCCTCCGAGTTAGGTACGTAAAGAAGTAGATAATAAACAATATGACCATGAACATAATTTTGTATTCACAGCACCAAATAATATGTCAAGCTCTTCAACTCGCAACGAAACTAGAGAAACAGACCAAGTGCGTACTCGAAAGAACCAAGTGTGGACTAAAAGCGAAATGCTGCCATCTCAAAGAGGCTAAGGAGCGGTTAGCTCATCTCCAGCACAAGCTGCAGTGTGCTTGCCAGGATTGTTGTAGTACAAAACAAGCTGCTCACTGCGCTTGTGAAGCAGCCAAAGCTGCTAGCGGTAACACGTAGAAAAATAAGCATATCACACTTGATAATGCTGTGGCTATTATTGATGGAGATAAAAAAGGCGATGACTTGATGTGAAAGTAATATTTGTGAAAGTTATTTTAAAATTTCGTCCTTCTGAAGAGATTATTTAGTAACTAACCCTGGCTAAAATATTAGACTTTGTGTTGATAGCTGGTTTATTTAGAAGGTTGTTTAGTGTTTATGAAATGTCAACTTCCGAAAATGTAAAGGAAAACAGCAAACTAATTTTAAATTTCATCCACAAATGTGTCGATAAAGAATACTTACGAATAATTCTAATTCGATTAATCTACTGTTGTTTTGAAATATTTAAGGTTTTCGGGGTCAGAAGATGGATTGTGATGGTAATGCTTGAATAAAATTTTAATAGGATTTCATTTGTTTAAGATTTTGATAGTTTTTAATAATCACAATTCAACAACTTTAAAACATGGTTTTCTTTATTTATCCCTTTTAAATTTAAGGTTGGCACTTACCCCATAAAATTAAGGTAGGCAGGTTAAAACTTGGTGCTAGGTTTTTCTTTTTGGGATTTTTTTGTGTTCTTTGGAACTCAGATAGAAGGTGGAGTCCACAACCTACGTCGGAGTTAAACTTAACTGCGGCTTGACATAGAAATGTCGTGAAGACTCGCGGTACGGTCGACTCCTGCGCCTGCTTCTTCATTACCGTGCACTCGCTGCTGCAATACGGTGGCGCCGTGTGTGTGATACAAGCTATCATGCAAATACCCCGACTTTCAAGTCCCTGAAAATAATGACACTGCCAACTTTCGTCATCTTTCAGATGGCGGTGTATGTCCACGAGAACATTGGCCTAAATAAACTAAAAAATAAACATGCTTACAGATGATATGGGCTCCACTGTATACAATTTATTGACAAAAAATATCTTAGGACCACCAGAGATATTAAGATGTTAGTTGAGATTATGTTTTTATTGCGAAATCCATCGCTTTGGAATACTCTATAAATAAATAAATAAATATATATATATATATATATATATTTAAAATATCTTAGTTGAATTGCTGCCTTCTCGAAAAATACTTCTTTTAAGATTGTTTAATGTAGGTAATACGAAATTTATGGTCCACATTTATTAAAATGGTAAACAATAATAAAAATATTAAATTAATCATTCATTACTAAATTTTGTACTGATCAGTAAATATTTATATAATTATTATCTCTATTGTAAGTTTTTTAAAAGATATAAATTATTTATTAATGAATATTACGAAATAAATGATTATGATAATGATCAACGTTTTAAATCTATTTATATTGGTTGGTTCAAATCGGAGCAACTCAAAGCGGTATTCGTGCATTAAACTCTGATAAGTTTAAAGGTAATTCATTCAGCTTATTTCTCCATATCTTTCGTTGGTATTTTTTTGTAATTTTTAAGAAAAAGCTTCACCACGCTTTTGAAATCGATTTGAGCCGACCACTATACTTAATTATTTGAATCTTGTTTTTGTGGAAGTATTATTATGTGCACATTATGAATACCTTACTTATATCATATACATATATCTCATCCACCTTTGGTCTGCTGAAATAAATCTTATTATTGAGATAAGCACGCCATTGTACATAACTTTTCCAGTGTATTTTATTTTATAAATATCTAAATTGTAGAAAATCTAGGGCAGTAAAATGAGGTATTTTGTAAATTTTAAAATTTATTTAACTATAAATAAAGTTTCACTACCTTTAAAATCTAAAATATGGAATACTAAAAATATTGCACGATGCATTGTTATTATTATATTACTGTTTAATCGTAAAGCCAGTTTTAAGACTACGTGAGTAGCTTTACACCTAAAATGACAGCTGCGCAAGAGAAAGCTTTAACATGTATGGCGTTGCACAGAATTAGGTTTCATCACCCTATTTCGGTAAGGCTTTACATCGTTACAAGTCAGGTGGAGGTAATGGGACCAAACAAGTGACGACCTTAGATAAAACAGAAAAAAGGGATACTACACCTACTAAGAAAGGACCTCCTTTTTTGATGCAGACTGTACGTCATTTCAATACTATAACAAAAATACGTGGGCGGAAAAGGTGTATGAAAATCCATTGTTAAGGTGGTCAAACTGAATTCCAGAGCAAAATGCACATCATAATATTGTTTTCCTTATTTTTGAATTAAAAGTATGCAAAAATTGCGTTTCAAAGCAATTAGCGGAAATCGATTACTAATAATAGGGGTCTCGCATTAACGTTATGTTATTTTATGCCTTACATTTTGATTACATTTGATTACAACGTTAAATACGCTTTTAAGTTTGTTAATCAAATGCAATCAAAATGTATATCATAAAATGATAGAATTTGAATGTAAAACCCTAACTATTACTTCATTAATTGCTTTAAAACGCAAATTTTGCATACTTTTTGTTCAAAAGTAATGAAAACAATATTATGATGTGCATTTTGCACCGGGATTAGGTTTAACTACCTTAACGAGCTAAGCGGACAAAAAAGCATTTGAGAATCGATTGTTAAAGATTTGCTTTTAAATTCTTTTATGAATATTTGTGATGCCAAAAGACAAACGTTTTTATGTCGAAGTTTGCAAAATAAACTGGACACCATATATTTTTTTATTTAAAAAAAAGAAAAACCGCGCGAGATTTTCTTAATATGTATTATTTGAATTTGCAATTTGTAAAATTACTAGGTAAATACTCAAAATGTCGTCTAATAGTTATAGTGAAGATTTAATGATTCCGCCGCGCCGCCGTAAGAATTTAAATAATTTGTCTTTTATTTTCTTCGTAGGTGTAGTATAATAAAGCACTATGTATCATTCGGGAGAAAGTACCGATTCCAAACTCGTGTGTAGTCCTCGGCTAGGCCTCGGGCCTTGTTGGCCCCTTTCTTCCGTTGGTGAACAATGTACTATTTTATTGCTGCATTATTGTATAGAGAGGGTTTAGAGAGCATTATGTATCAATCCAGGCTATTTAAGTTAATGAGAAACTCTTTTTAATAGCTTTGGAGCCTGGCCAAATTTTGAACTAATCGAAAAACTTATATGTAAATTTTAAATTTACGAAGGTTATTTCTAATGAGGAGAATTTCACCCCAAAAGTTATTTCAACATTTTTTTCACTCTTTTAAGTAAAAGTTTGTCTTGGACTTCCCATCTATCTATGATTCATTTGAAGTCCTTAGACTGTCTTGAATAGCCCGGTTGAATAATTATCACGATAATATATAATACTATACACATTCTAGTTGAGGTCTAATCTATTATACTAAATGCATCATTTAAATTCTGCGGACTAAAAGCCAAATTACTGTTCTTATAGTTAACGTATGAGGAAATGGGGGCAGATCCCGAAGCATCAGAGTCGAAGATCTTTGGAGGACCAAAGTTATCATCATCTTCAGTGAACATTGGCGCACTTGGCTGGAATTTTGGAACATAACGAGCTGGTGGCTCAGCATATTGCCCTCCTACAATAATTTGGTCTTTTTGTTCTCGTTTTGGTTTGATCTTGCCATAACTCCACGGCTTAGCTTTGTAATGAGGAACTGGATTTCTTGCCTCTTCCGGATATCTTTCTTTAGGCCTTTGTCCAAAGTTGTAAACGTCAGCGTAAGTCTTAAGGGAGAAATCGTCGTTGTAGTCCATAGGGGCATCATCGACATGCGGAATTGGCCTTGCTTGCTTGTGTGCAGTGACGTAGGTTGGTCGTTTTTTGGAGAAACTAGTATAGTGGTCTTTACCGTCAAAGTTACTGTGACTTCCAAAGCTCTGAATGTCGTGCGGTTCTTGACTGTATCCGAAGCCTTCTTCGCCGGTTGGGAAGGTCTTGATTGGAGCTCCATAAGAGTCAACCAGTGGTTCGGTGTAATCTTTTTGTGGAGCATGTTCCTCAAATTCATCGGAGTAGGGCTTTGGTACGTGCGGTTCATACTGTACTGGTGGCTCACCGAAGCCCGAAGGTTCTGGCGCATGGTAAGCTTGTTCATGCGCGTGGTATGTTGGTTCTTGGGAATGGTATGTTGGTTCTTGAGAATGGTATGTTGGTTCTTGAGAATGGTATGTTGGTTCTTGCGAATGGTATGTTGGTTCTTGTGAATGGTATGTTGGAGATTTCGTTGGCCTTTTCTTCTTGTAGTCCATTACGTGTTTTGGTTTATGAGACACATACCTTGATTTCGTAGGGTATTTCTTTGCGGATTTATGTGGCACTCGTTTGTATGGTACTCTTTTGGATGGACGCTTGGGTTTGGCTGCGGAGTGTTTCGGTCTTGTCCTAGCATATTTTGTTTTTACTTTATTGCTGTAAGGGTATCTTGTCCGTCTCATGTAGATGACATTTGGTTGCTTGTATCTGGCTTCGAAGGGGTAATTGTCTATGAGGACTGCTGTCTCTCTCTTGGTTATCTTTTTTGGTCTCTCTTCTAATAGTTCTTCTGTTTCTTGGGAATCCAGGCTACCAGCGTGGGCGCATGTCGCTGTCACCATTATCTGGAAATAAGGAAACAAAGTATTCGTTTAATGCAAGAATCTAGTTACTAGATTGGATAGATAGTTCGTTTGGAGTGAATTTATTTTGGCAGAGATCCTAGATTAAAATCCTTTAGCAGAATAAAAACCCTAGTAGTTGCAGTAACCCACTGAATTTGCAAAAAGAAATTTAGACTATTAGTATAAGCATACTTGACAACAAAATGGAAAAACAACTAAAATGTTCATATCACGGGAAACATTGCTTCTGAGTTGCTTAGCAGAATCTTGCCGCAATACCATATTTTTACCTTCTACCAAAATATGTTTCAAATTAAAAAGTTCGAAATGACGAAGCTATAACGATTGCCAATTAGCATCCTGTCCCAAATTGGTAAAAACATATTACTGAAATACCGCGTATTTGGCTTTAGTTTACGTTGATTTCAAAACTCGTACGGAAAATATTATTTGCGGCTCGTGACCCCTTCAAAAGATATAGGAACTTTTTCTATATCAACCTCATATTAACGAATTCAATTAGCCCTCAGCAAGAACGGTGCCCTATAAAGGACCTACAAAGGGGCTTCGTGATGATGGCACAGATGAAGCAGCGGATGATGAAGAGCTACCCGTCGTATACACCACAGACGGTACTGACTTTATCTACACTGAAACCTTGAATTCTTTTGATACCAGCCCGAGATACCCAACGAGGTGTGAGAAGGAGATATGCCGGAGAGCGAGACGCAAACACAGATACCTGAGGACTCTCCAAACGAGTCGCAGACGTCCAATCACCATCAGCCCTCAAGAGAGGAGAAGGATCAACCTTTTCTACGATCTCGGATTTTTTACGCTTGATCTTTTCTTGATCACTTTGATTGTCAGCGGTTTTTATTATTTGCATAAATATTTGGTTTGATTTTGGATTGATTTATTAAAGATTTTGATGTTTTGATACGTATAGGCTTTGTTATTTTGCTAGAAAACAGGGGAGAGAGAAAAAACGGGTCTTTCTTGTGGTAGGTAAGCTTAAGGCGTGGTCGAACGCACAACGAAAGAGATAAAAGCATTTTCTGAAAAAGCGCGCGTCTTAGCAGAGCGGTAAATCAAGAAGAGAGTGGGTAATGATGTTTTTCAAGGAATAAAATTTAATATAAATTCACACAAAGCGTTTTAAAAAAATCGCTGTGCTATCGTTAAGATAATAGGTTTACATGTTTAAAACTGTGATCATTGTTATTTTTACTTAATTACGAGGGGTGGCTGAAAAGTAATCTACTGGACTATGAAAGAAAATACATGGATTAATAATTTATTTTCATTTTTCAATATAGTCCCCTGCAACTGAAATGCACTTACGACATTTGTCAATAAGTGACATCATACCATTAAAATAATAATTTTTATTTTGATCGTCAAAATAGTCATTCACAGCGTCCTTCATCTCTTCGTCTGTTGAAAATCTGCGCCCTCTCAATTTTTTCTTTAAATTTTTAAATGAGAAGTAGTCAGAGGGAGCCAGGTCTAGACTATAGGGTGGGTGGTTGATCTCTGTAAGGCCGTTTTTTGTCAGAGATGACCGCGCCTTAAAGGCCATGTGCACGGGTGCATTATCATGGAAAATTAAAACGCCTTTGCTAAGTTTGCCCCTCCTGTATTCTTTTATTTTTTCGCGTAGTTGGTCAAGTAAGTTCGCATAGTATTCAGCATTCATCGTGGTGTTTTTTGGCAGGTAATCTATCATAAGAATCCCCTCAACATCCCAAAAAATGGTTGCCATTAGTTTTCCTGCTGACAACCGGACCTTGAACTTCCTTGGTGGTTTTTCCCCTATAAATTTCCATTGCATCGATTCTTGTTTGCTTTCGGGATCCCACTGACGAATCCAAGTTTCATCACAGGTCACTATTCGCAAGATAGTTTCTTTCTCTTTATCCTTTACTAAGTCTAAACATTTTGGGCACCCAACGCGCGCTCACCTTGGACCTCCCCAAATGTTCATTAATTATTTCATAAACTCGTTCCTTGCTAATGCCAACATCTCTAGCTATTTCCCACTGCTTAATTAGCCGATCGGCAAGGATCAGTTTCTTCACTTTTTCCACATTATCTGCGGTAACTGCAGAAATGGGTCTTCCACTACGGGGATCGTCTTCTAAGCTCACACGGCCTTGTTTAAACTGCTTTGACCAAAACTTTATTACAAATTCGGAAGGACATGAATCTCCGAACACCTTAAACATGCGCTCTCGGATCTGCGTCGGCGTATTCCCTTCTTTACCGAGGAATTTAATCACAGCGCGATGCTCAATTTTATCAATTTTTAATTTTATTGCAACTTGATGAAAACGAAGACGCGACAAAAAAATTGAACTCGTAGAAACATATGAGTGTCATAATTTAAAAAAAAAGGAATAATCAAAGAATACGAGAATATAGTGGCCAGTAACATTTTTTAAACTTTCTTTAACAAAGGAGATTTTATATCAGCCACCCCTCGTAGTTTCGATAGACTGCTTGTTTGAAATGAAAAAATATTATAAAAAATTTTCTCCATATCGTTTTGGGCTGTTACATCGCCTTGAAAAAGGCTTTGCTCATAACATATATTTATTTCAGAACCACATCTTTTGTAGTTTGGGTGTACTACTTGTTCAAAAACTCCGTCTTTACTACCTACGTCGTCGTCTTAAGTAGGCTGATGATTTTGAATGCTATTATTTTAATCTTAATTCTTTTTGTTGCAGTACATATCTCTGCATAAACATTTATTTCTATACATGTTTTTGTTTTTTGAATATTTTTTTGTTATTCCTATACAAAATTGGGTCCTGAATCCGAACCAGAACTCAGATTTTGTTCTATCAACTCTCAATTTTAGTTAAATCAACTTTAAATAAAGACATTTTATGTTTATTTAATATTTCTGAAGAGATCTTTCACTTATTACCATTTAAGTGTTTTACAGATTTATTTTTTATCATGACTCACCATTATCAATACCATGGCAAAAATAACAGAATTTGTGATTGATCCTTATTTTTCCAAATAAACAATAATTCTGTAAGAGCTTACTCTGTCTACACATTTCATGCTATGTTTTTTCTATGAAAATCGGGTGTGATTGTTTTGTGCTATTGTAAAAAACTACGCTTGGTTTCATCATTTATCTTACTGTTAAAAAGAACCATCGAGGAGAATTATTATTGAAAACTAAAACCGGAAAACTAATTGTTCTAAGCGTGAAAACCTTCCAAAAGTAGTAAAAACACGCAATTTTTCAAAATTGAACCTTTCTAAATATTGATAAAGAAAATATGAGTTCAGATTCGGATTTAGGGCACGTATTACTGTAAGAATACAAAAAAAAATACACAACAAATAAAAAACTTCGTTTTCGTTACGTTGTGAATCAAAAGAAGTCACAAATATAGCGACTCAATGAGTCTAAATCTATATGTAACATATCGTGCCACTAATTGTAGATGAAAGTGTTATTATGCGCGTACGCATCGCATCTCAATGCTATGTGTAATGGATGCCGAATGCAGACGGCCATATTGCCGTATCAGTTTATCTGCGTTAACGGTAACTGAATATCAGATTAAATGGGATCCACGAAGTGTAAATAGACTGCTGGCCTTTACTAAAGTTATTCTACTGATCATACTCGTACTATGTAACTTTTAATAAGAAATATTCATAAATAAAAAAAAATGGTTTTTAAGCGATTACATAATTTACGCAAGTCACGATCGCGCTCCATATAGATTGTTATTTAATTGTTATAGCCCAGCGTATATACTAATAAAATTTTAAAAAACATCATTTATATTTCGAGTTAAGTTTTGTTTTATAAATAGGTTTTATCTAACTTCATAACGTAAAATCCTCATTACGAACTCAAAACTGTTAAAACATTTACTGTCATAATGAAAAATATCTTTCACAAACGTCTCTAAAAAAATTAAAAAATTAAATTATAACTCCGAACAACATAATGCTATAAAAAATCTTTTTCTGAGGTAACAGTACATCAACAGTACATGTGATACTAACTAGGAAGGCAAAGGGAACTTAGCCCAAACAGCCATGTCTGAGGTTTAATATCAAATACCAATGAGGTTATCATATATTATTCTCTAACACGTATTAAATAATATTGCGGCGTGACAAAGGAGGTCACAATTTCATTTTATTTTCGGCCTGCATTGTCTATGGCTGCCGGCGCGCGCAACGCGTACACATGCGTGCGTGGTGGACTGTTAGATTTTGGCACCATAGCTGACGTGGAAATTATAATAAAAATACTGTGGTTTTGTGGGTCAAATCAAAAGTATTATTTTGCCCTAAAATTACTAACAGCAGTGATGGTGATGATAATTTGACTCCACCTTACATTCTGGAAATAACGACGGAAATTACGAACACTTTTAGAACGAGCTTTTACAAGAAACATCAAAAATGGCTAACGACACTCGTGTTTTAATAACCTTTTTATGTACCAGTTTCATAAACTACTATTATTGTATCGATATTAACTAAGTGTACACTTTTCTAACTGATATTGATCGAGGATGCCCTTGGCATATAAAAGCAACAAGACCGATAAAGGTAATTATTAATTTATGAATACAGAATATATTCTATGTCACATTCCGTTTGGCTATGGTTGTAGTAGTGAGTGCACACGCACTTTTTTCTAGTGTGCGTAACTTCGGGAGCGTTATCTAACGTGCCACACACATAGAACATACTTATCTGCGCACGTCACTACTACAAACATAGACAAACGGACTTCGTGAAATAGAAAAGCTGTACCGTCTTTAATATAGTATTGCACGAGGATACCGGGAAAATAAGTAAAATGTGATATTATAGAGTAGGGTGTTCCTTATTTTTCTTGGTGCTTTATTTTTCAAACGCATAACCTTATTTTATTTGGTAGATCCTAAGACACATGAAATAAGTTTTAAGATATACCTATAATGGCTTCCTTCAAAAAGGCTTCATTTAACCCGTGCCGACTCGTGCGAGGGATTTTGCATTCTCTCATATTATTACATATTTACAATCTATAAAATTAAACACACAAGAGCGTTTCGGAAAACAAAGCTTTGCTATGTTTTAGATAGTGGGTTTATGTTTTTAAAAGAGTAATTATGGACATTTTTACTTTCGTTTAGAACTACTGTTCTGAACTGAAAAATCGGCTTTCGCTTCGCATTATTTTTCGATGCAGTAACTTTTTTATCACTTTTGGGCAAATCATTGTCTTGAAAAAAACTTTTGTTTGAAACATGTACTTTTTTCAGAATCCATAACACCGTTTTAAAACCTCATTTTTTACTACCTACGTCGTCATACGTATGCCGTTTTGGTAGAAATAGTTTTAGGAGTTAAATAAAGAGTCTTTTTCATTTTATCTTTTGTAGATTGGATACAATCTACAGCATGGAAAGACCACAAGTCAGGGCCAGCCAGCTCCTTTCTTTTGCATAATTTGTTGAATGTTTGTGTTGCAGCTTGCACAATTATCATCATTATAGAATTTGCGGCTCGGAAAGAGTTGGCACTTCATCTTTTAAAGAATTTCTCACGCGTTTAAAATTTACGTTTGACAATACAAGCGAAATCCGTCCTTTACTTGTGTTTCCGAGTTTCGACTGTGATTGAAACAATCAATACTCGGTACACTCTCTTTTCACCGACGATTGTTACATCCTAACGTGACCGTGCTTATACAAAAATACACGCTTTTTGCAACATGCAGGTTTATCTTGCAGAGCTTTCTTTCACAGCTCAGTAAATACAGGATTAACAGGAGCTGGTTTTAGAAAAATATTAGACTTATCGTCACGACATAAATCTCCGAGGTGGTGTCAGAGGTGTTTCCCAGAGTACTCTATAACGCACAGATAGCGCTCCAGTTGAATGCAGTCGGGAACTGCGACGAAGGGAGGGAGCACTTCCCCCCGCCATCCACACACCTCCACACACATTAACTCATCTATACCTAGTAACAGTTACAAAAAAGTTAAAGAATCAACACTCGTGCACCCACTTTTACTGGACAATTCAATGCACCATGCTCAACCGATAAGCAGGATTTGAACACCGATCTCAAGTTTGAGAATCCGATACTCTACTGCCTGAGCTACCGCTTTGGAAAATATTAGAAAGCCTGTAATATTTGGAGGCATTGGGTTCAAATTCCACCAAACCCCCGGGTTCTTATAATGCGCCCTAAGGACATAGAACAATGTGATCAGATCATTTTTACTGTTCTCACTGAACACATTCAGTTCATAGACTTTTAAAGTGAATAACAAACTTTCTCTGTTATGGATATTCTATTTCACGAAGTCCGTTAGGTGGTTGTAGTAGTGCTTACACCCGCCCTTTATTGTGCGAAACCCCGGGAGCACTACGAAACGCGCCTCACTCACATGCAAAACGCGCTTATCTGTACCATAGCCAAACTGACTTTGTGAGACAATCTATAACAATGTGACGTATTGGAAGTTCAAAGGATCGAAAAACATGACAAAAAGCCACACCTTCTACATAATTATGTAAATGCAAAGCAAGTATTCTTCTACGCGGCAAAATCTCTCCAAGGTAAGGTTCATGGATTAATTAACATAATGTTTTATACTCTCTCTCACTTTGTCCGATATTTAGGTGCGTGCTTAGAATAGGAAATAAGAAACTAATAAGCTGTGGGACAGAGGTCAATCTATTGTTCTATTTTAAACTCTTTGCGTTTTAAGATAAGAACTAGAAGGACCTGTCTGTGTGAAAAGGGGAAATTTTCTTCGTTTTATGAATAATTAGAAAAGAATTTGTCATTTCAAAATGACTCATTTGGTCACATGACACTTTTGTTATATCTGTGAGATGGTGCCGAGCTGGACTGCGATGGATTTTTTTTAAAGAACATTGAAATTAAGATTCAAGGCGGGGAGGATTTATACCAATTTTGTCTCAAAAAATCCATGTCATATTTCCCTCTTTGTTTTTAATATTTCGGCCGTTTGATAGGCGATTATTTGCATTTTTTCTGCATCCAATGAAATTGCAAAGATGGGACTAAACTATCACCTATATATCATTTCATTTGAGTTACATTAGGTTTCAGACAATAAACCTTACCATAAAAAAGTAAAAAGTGATGAAAACGCCAACCCGGGATGGGTCTAATTCCAAAATAATAAACAAAATTTATATAATTGCGGTATGCGGTATAAAAAATTAGAAAAGTAAATCTGGACGTGAGGAGTTCTGAACCGGGATTCGAACCGAGCTCAGTTGATAAAGCAATGGCCTGGCAAGCGAGAGGTCCCGTGTTCAAATCCCGGTTCAGAGTACTTTTCAGTTTACTTTTCTGATTTTCTTTACCGCAATGATATAAATTTAATTTGTTATCTCCTTGCGATGAATAAATCGCCAAGTGTATAAAAATATAGAAATTTATTTCTATCATAGTTCCAAAATAATAAATATAAACACTTCGAAATCGCAAGTTTTCTGAGCGGCCCACTTCCACTGCAGCAGGACAGATGCCTCTGAATACCCTCGTCTTAAGAGAAAAAAATAACTTGTCCATCTGTTTGCCGCTACGGCATAAACGAAAAGTTAGGCCAAATATAATAGAACAGTTTATCTAAATAATAAAAAAATATTTCATCTTGAAGGCCACAAAAAGGTTATGTTTTTTTTTACCATCTGATATAAAAACTATCAAGTGTACAATATATCTGGTTATTAATTAATTATATCCTGATGATGCTGTAAGGGGAAACCGGTGGGAGTCTAAATAAAGTGAACCAGTGAAACAGTCCAAGTGTTATCATTAAGATGGGTATTACTGACGTTCTGCATTGTGCATGGCAGGAGCCTATAAAGAGAATTAACGTCTTCCATGCACTGTTTGGCTCAAAAACTGTATTTTTCAGATCCATCATTCGCTTATCTTACAAACATGTTAATTACTAATAAATAACTTTATTTCTTAAATAGTTTTGTTTTCAAGCTATTTAAATCGAATTGTTTATGATTTGAGTAGATTGTACAATTAAAAAACAAACTTACAGACAGACAAAACCACACAAAATATAACCAAAACATGGGTCTTTTGTACATATTTAGCTATAAGAGAACTTAAAAACAAACAGACAGACATACGAGGAATTAGATTTAAATGTCTATGACAAATGTACATGCATATTATATTATAGATATATAGATATAACTGTCAATATTTTTTCAAAAACAATTTGATGCCTGGCCCAAGTGAACTATATCTTATGAAGTTTTATTTGTATAATATATTTATAATTTCATTGTATATATCTTTAAAACAAAACTAATTCAGAGCTATGTATGTATATTTTGTATTTTTATTTCTTAAAGAAAGTTGAATATAATTGTAGAGTAGATAATTTCAATTCTATTTACCTCTATTATACGTCATACACTTGATAGACGATAAGTTTATACCGAAGAGACGGAAGAAACCAAGCCCTCCTTCCCAAACAGTACTGGATTAGTAGGAAATAACCGCAAGTTCAGCGACCTGTCCCAACCACAAGGTAAAAAATCTTTGGTACACGCTGGGCCAAAGCAAATTCATCTCTATTTACAATGCATTTAGGATCACTTAGCAAATCGAAGACTTACTGGTTATGGTTACTAGGAACAAAGGTGAAAATGCTTTGAGTAAATAGACGACCTTAGGAAGTTCTGCTGCTTGTGCTAGATGCTAGAAATATTCTCGTACTCTAGGAGGGAAAAAAATCGTTCTTTACCTGATAAACACATAAATATATAGCATCACAACATTTAAGGTGACTTTCAAATTTATAGCCAAATTTATACTGTAGACTCAGTAAGTGGCAGGACCAAAGTCCAACGAACCTTTTTGTGAAAAGCAAAATAAAATATTCATTTCCTTTACTAATTGAGTAGAGGTTGTTCTTAATCAAGTATAGTTTTTTTTTATATTTCGCAAACAGGTTCGTTGATCCATGATCCTGACCACTTACCAAGTCTCCAGTATGGATTTGGCTATATAAACGAAAGTCCCTTATATTATTGTTCCACGATTCGATTCGGAATGAGGTCCTAACGTCAACTTTACGCGAATGTATGGAATGACAATTATCAAAGGTTGGATCTGCAAAAATACGTAAAAACTTTTTCAGTACTGCGAAATTAAAATGTTTATTAATTAAATGTAACATTTAACCACAATAATATTTTTGGAATTAAAATAAAATGATATTCCTAAAAAAAATGTCAGCTAGCCATTTGTTTTGATGATCAATCACTCATGGGTTCATCAACTTCATCATCAATGCCAAATAGTGACAGATCTGTCAGATACAATTTTAAGATTTCATTTTATTATAAAACATTTGAAAATAGATTCAGCAAACAGTTCAGACAACTAAATTAGCGATCATTTCATATCTTGGAGAAGCAATATTATTTATCAATAAACTTTCATAAACATCAGTAATACATAAAACGCAAGAATTGTATTATTATTTTACTTGATGGGCTTAAGTACCTAAGTAATAATAATCAATTCATTTGTACTATTATGCAAACGGTACTTTTGAATGCAAACAATCCAATCCTGGAAAAATAATACCCTACGACGAAATAAGTAGGTATCTATAGCTCGTAGTTGGGAAGGGTAAACATTTTAAGAAGGGAAGCCGGACAAAATAATCGCCTCACTCAAAAAAGCAACCAAGGAAAACTTTTTTTTTGTAGTTTGCAACTCCCTGTCAACCAAGTGTATTTGTCGTATTGAGATTTATGGAAATGTTTGACAAAGCGAAGAGTACAGAATAAAGAAATGTAGTATAGATGTCATTTCCTAAACAAGCCGATGGGAATCGTGTTATATGGACCCTTCGCCTTTGATAGCTCGTTGCTTATACCCTTTATGAGTCCCTGAAAGGGTGTTAGTACAGAATAGTCTATACTAACACCCTCACACACACACATACACCCTCTCACACACCCTTCCATAGCACTGACGCATGCTGCATGTTATTTCTCTTTTATTATGTACTAAAATCAATTATTGTAAATTATTTGAAACAGTATTTTAAAACCAAAGCTGTGGACTGAAGGGGCGGAGTATTCTGTTACAGGTATTTATTACTTAAAAGAAGGCTCCAGTTGTAATTGTAATTAAGAAAATATTTGGTTAACACAATAAAAAAATTATTTTTTGAATAGTACATCTGGATACCACTTTAGACAGACACACGATACGCATGTTTACCTCACAAGGTGTTTTCCACTTCACTTTTCGGTTTTTCATCGCATCAACAACGTTGTACTTAGGCCATGTTGAATCCAATTTGGTGGTCTTCCACCTTTCGTCCTTTTCATCCGTTTATTTAACGCCTGTGTAAAGACCGTTCTCCTTTGTGGTTGCGAAACGTGGAAAAGAACCGACCATGTTACGCATAAGTTACAGGTTTTCGTATAGAATGCTAACGAAATACCATGGGGATCCGTTAGTTTCATTTTGTTTCCAACGAGGAACTTTGGCGCAGATGGGTAGGTCGTGACCTATCTCAGGCGTAGTGAAGACGTCCCAAAGGAAGCACTGACATGGCATCCTGAAGGCGGAAGACGAAAGCTCAGCAGACCACGCGAGACCTGGCAGCGCACAGTGAAGAGACGTCTGGACCAGTAAGCAGTATCTGCTAATATAATAATAAAGTAGTAAAAGATTCGTGTTTATACATTGATTTTTTTTTAAATTTTAAATGAAGTGCTTAAGTATTGTACTGAAGCCAACACTTTTTTTTTATGTTTATCTGCCTGTGTGTATGTATATTCCATTCTAACTCGAAAACCACTCAACGGATTTGGATGAAGTTTCTTAGTAACCCTACGGTGAACACCTAAAAGACTTCAGTTCTATATCTGACTAAAAGACATATTATTTTAAAAACCCGTGCATAAAACATGGTGGTAATTTTGTCTTTGTTGATCAATAATATTTTAAAATTGAAAAATCATATGATGTATAAAAATATACTACGAAATAAAATAAAGAAATGACATGATGGTTTCTAACAATCAGCTCGGACAAACAAACAGACGGACAACTTCCCGTAGTAAAAAGGATCCTATAATATAATATGTTGACCCAGGTACTAAGATGTCTCCACACCAAGTTTCATTAAAATCTGTCCAGTCTATTGCATGATATGCGCAGTATTGCGCACAAATAGACAGATAAAAAACAAAAATTTCAAAAAATTGTGTTTTAAAATCTATAGATACTAATACAATTTTCAAAATTTATTTCACGCATAGACATGGCCTCGTTACAAATGTATTAATTGTATTGATTGATGGATCGATGATTCTAAACCACGAATCTTATAGCTATAGTGTTTGGAGAAAAGGCACAAACTAAAACCACGTATACCTACAGACATCAACGATGAAGGCTCAAGAGATATTTAGTTTTACCGTTATGGGTTAAATGTTCAAACCACAGGTTCAAGCTATCTCATATCATAACGGTAGAACCGACACAAAAAGATTCAAGTTTCATTTTCAAGAAAGTGATTAATTCAAACAATATCACCATTGTTATCACAGCTAACAAGTTTCTTAGATAATCTTCCGCCATTTTCTTCCAATAATTAGCCTTTTAACGAGAAATCAAACAAAAACTACAACAAAACCAACCTATCTTGGACTTTCTCACCGTTACTTGTTTTTCAAACTTTTGTAAAACTTTACCCTGCTTAAGGCGAGAAATTGATAAACTTTTAATTTCAAATCGGCGCCTTGGGAGTGGAGTGACTTACTCCATACAAATATGCGCTCACGAACTACCTTATGCCGTAAGGTCTTATGCGGCAAAACAGTTTTTTTCATTTAAAATTACAACTATAAGTAATTTAATAAATCTAATCGGCCATATTGAATTGTATTTGTAGACTAATTTAAATAAAAATACTTAGAGGCTTCATTCGCTCCCGTTTGTCAGTAAAATAGAAATCTCTGTTTTAAAAGAGGTTTTCTGAATATTTTGTCTCTGCTATGAAAATTAATCAACCAACTAAATCTTCGGGCAAAATGATGTCAATGAAATGCTTAATGGTGAGAACTGGATAGCTCAGTTGGTAGAGCAACCGCCCGGTAAGCGAGAGGTCCCGGGTTCGAATTCACGTTCAGAGCTCCTCACGTCTAGATTTACTTTTCTGATTTTCTATACCGCAGTGATATATATTTAATTTGCTTAATCTAGTATATAAATTGGTAATTACATAAGTTTTTTTATTGCTGAGAAAAATGGAGATCCATGTCGCCAAAATTTCCAAAAGCGAGATCGAAATGTTGACGCAAATTCAGTGGTTGCTAGAAAAAACAAAGTTCCCTGAAAAGTGAATGTTGGTGTCAATTCGGTGTCGATTTGACACAACTTAACTTATTTAACTTAATTTGAGCATTTCACCTTTTTCTTTCTGTATCGAAAAGACAAGGACAGGAAGTTTAAAATAAGGTTAGTCCTGTCAAATAAGTTAAGGTCATCGTAACACGAATACATCAGTATATAACTTTGTTTTGTCTGTATCCTCGGAATACACTTTAATTGTATGAAAAAATAGAAACAACTCGTCGTGACAATTTATTTTTTAATTTATGTAATACTCGTACTAGCTTTTGCCCTCGGCTCCGCCCGCGTATTATTCGGTTTAACGACATGCTTTTTTTCGGGATAAAAAGTAGCCTATGTGTTAAGTTAGGGCATAAGCTATATCCATTCTAACTTTCATCCAAATCTGTCCAGCCGTTTCAGCGTGAAAGAGTAACAAACATACACACACACGAACTTTCGCATTTAATAATATTAGTGTGATGCTACGGGGGTTTCTGAACTAAACTTTGAGAGCCAGTGGCCTCCAATATCTGGAGAATGGGGGCTAATTATATCAGTTTACGATTTCCTACGTCAATCAATATGTACAGTTTTGTTAGACGAGCACACAATGGCATTGTGTAACAGAAGAATTTTCTGAGTGGGTAGTCACAGATACGTTACAAGTATAACCATGTGAAAATTTATGCTCATACCTCTATGTAACTTATTGATAAAGAAACGAAAACAATGCGTAAACGCTGCTGGATATGCAAATGTATCTGGTTGGTTCGTGCGTGATTTTGCTACTTCCTACCAATTCTTCTTTTCACTTTCTTTTCATTTAGTGAATACTACCAGAGATGCAATTGTGTAAGCCAATGGTATTCAAATTATTGTCATATGGCTATTCGGTTAAGCGAATTAGCCCGTTTGACAGTTGAAACCGTACATTTTTGGCTGTCAAATGAATACAATTGTCTTATTTTGTTGTTGACAGCCAAAAACGTACGATTTCATTTGTCAAACGGGCTTATTTGCTTAGCCGAATCGAATTTGAATACCATTGGCTTACACAATTGCACCTCAGATCTTTATCACGCTACATAAAAATTACTGATATTATTGTTACAAAAAAATTAATTCACCGAAAATGTACCTTTCAAGAAATAAAGTAGTAAAAAAGTCGTGTCTGTACATTTTTATATTTATTTTGAATGAAATTAATATTGTACTGACTAAAAGCAATACTACCATTTTAGGGTTCCGTAATCAACGAGGAACCCTTATAGTTTCGCCATGTCCGTCTGTTTGTTTGTCCCCGGCTTAGTTTAGAGACTCTTAGTACAGAAATTTTGATCGCTCGCCGACGCCCAGCGATCATGTCATCTCTTTTGCACGCGTTGGTTTTGTATTACGCTATCTTGCTGTCAGTGATTAGCGGGCGATCAAACTGAACGCGACCCAGGGGACTTCTTATAGTGAATGGTCTGTACTAGATAATTGTAATTTGGTATGGGTATACCATCATTGTCGATTGTAATTGTAATTTGGTATGGGTATACCAATGTCTATGGGGTGTACATATTTTTGGGGTACTTTCCCTGCTCGTAAAGTAGGGATATAATGTTTGTTTCGCTTCTACTCCATGGTACAGGGTGTCGATATAGGTCTTTCAAAAATATTGTGGCTTATACAGGGTGAAATGAAAATGATTGGCTAGAAATGACATCACACATCATGTTTGGCCAATCACCGACGCTTTTGAAGGCTATAGTGATTAGACAATAAGAGGGCAGGCGGCAGGACTCATCGACGCTTTTTTAGGGTGCGGTAGTAGGCAAGTGTGAACCTCTATCCACGAGCCTGGTTCGTCCCTGGACATATGCCTTTCTATGATTTGGCGGTCCTCCTTGTAGAAATGCCATGGGGATGGATATACCGCCATCAATCAGTTCCAAGCAATGGTTGGCCACTTGGTAAATCTATTGTGAGCAAAATAAAGGAAGTGTAGATATGTGATTCCACTAGTGGTGTGCTCTAATACTTTTGGATGCGGTGCCACGAGAGGTCACATGACTATCATATAAACTTGGAATTTGAATATGTTCGCTGAATTGGTAGCTTCAAATATCTAATTGTTGGTGCATTGGGTAACAGTACTCTAGTAATAACCAGGTTCGGGCTCAGAGTTAGGTTTACGAAAGTCTTTTATCAAAAAGTTTAAATAGGTGCGACTACAAGCGGATCAAGTTAGGTTTACATGTAAATAAATTAGAAAGCCGAGCGGAGCGGAGCGAGGCGACCTTCATAGTCTTAACAGAAATCATGATGTACACATTTTTTGTTTTTTACTCACGGCACCACATCCGAACATATTAAAGTACCGCTAGTGGCAGCGTATCGTTTCCTATTGGGAGCGTATATACGTTGCCGCTATTTTGACGGCACCGCTTCCGATCTGGGCAACGCTGACGGCAACGCATGCACTTCCTAAAATAAATGTTTAGAAAAGTAGCTTCATCAAAAACTCCGATTGTGTAACTAGGAAACGAAATAACTACTTAAAAGAAAGTGAATTCCCTTAGATTCATTATCCATACGAAAGTTAACACGCTTCATCTTACGTAACCCCTTTTTTATATTCTTGTTGCGTGATCCTTGTAAGTAGGATTAAGTATTTTATTCTTCAAACGTAAGTATCAAAGCTATTTAATCTGAATTACAGAATAAAACAAAGCACTAAATCCTGTGTCTAAAGGATTAGGTTGCATCATTTCGATATCATATCTTTTGAACCACACAAAGAGGGGAAAGCCTCTAGACCCAGACAAAGGCAGGGGATATCAATTGTATGTGGTTTATGGATGTTGGTCTCGTTTTAAGGTGTATCTTTTTGTACTTTTGTACGATTATCAACCTTATGGAGACGCAACAGCTGCCGTGGTGTACTTTGACATGTTAGCGACTGTACAATGTTACAATTTTCAAAACAAGATTCAAAACAAATTTGTTCGTTGGTTATATTTGAAAAATTACGGTGTTTATCCATACTATTCATTAATGTATCCAACTTTATTTGTTACTAGCTTTTGCCCGCGGCTCCACCCGCGTCGAAAAGATTTTCGTGGAAATAAGGAAAACAAAATAATTTGATTTTTTGAACGACTATATGCAACGGACACCTTGTATAAGCAAAGCGCTAATAAAGACCAATCAAATAAGCCTAAACTCGAAGGGTCTGCTGTTGTCCGTTGAGGAGATCCTGTACCCATCTTTCAGTCCTATCATCAGACCCTGGTCACCATGTTATACCAAAGTGCTAATATAGACCAATCAAATGAGCCCGAATTCGAAGGGTCTGCTGTTGTCCGTTGAGGAGATCCTGTACCCATCTTCCAGTCCCATTATCAGACCCTGGTCACCATGTTATACCAAAGTGCTAATAAAAACCAATCAAATAAGCCCAAACTCGAAGGGTCTGCTGTTGTCCGTCGAGGAGATCCTGTACCCATCTTCCAGACCCATCATCAGACCCTGGTCACCATGTTTTACCAAGATGCTAATGACCAATCAAATAACCCCAAACTCGAAGGGTCTGCAGTCATTCATCATCCAGTCCCATCATCAGACCCTGGTCACCATGTTTTACCAAAGTGCCAAGAAGTGTGTCAGGATCGTTGTAGATGGAAATCTGTAGTCAGATTAAACTCATACAGTTTTCTCGTATGGGAAAAAATCAATACATAAACCTGGCTGTAATCACTTTTTCAAGCTAAATATTAGCAAGAGGTATGTCCGGATCGTTGTAGATGTAAATCTGTAGTCAAATGAAACTGATATAGTTTTCCCGTATGGGAACAAATCATTACTTAAACCATAGTATTTCATGTATCTATGCTTAAACCTGGCTGCAGTTACTTTTTCAAGCTTAATATTAGCAAGAGGTGTGTCAGGATCGTTGTAGATGAAAATCTTTAGTCAGATTAAACTGATACAGCTTCCTCGTATGAAAAAACAACCGGTTTCATCACGTATAACTAACCATTTGGTCAAGGAACGCCGATAAAGCAGCTAAGCAGCGTTTTTTCTCCCGATATGGTTCACAAATATTGAATTTTCAAACTGAAAACTAACTTTCATTAAAATAAAATACATCCCATGTTACTCAACAATAGTACAGCTTTTTATAAAAGAATGAATTTTTAGAATCGGTTCAGTAGTTTTAAAGTTTACCTCAAACATACAAACAAACAAAGAAACAAACAAACAAACAAACAAATCTTTCTTCTTTATATAATAATATATAGTGTAGATGTAGATGTAGAAGTGTAGATGTAGATAGGTATGGTTGGATACAATAAGTTGGAAGTTAGGAGAGACCTAGTGCTACTAATTTTTTTTTTCAAGTTTTGCGTGGGTAATTATGCAATCCGCGGTTGTTAGCATCCTTGGAGCTGTTTGTGCCGGATAACTTTTTTCGCGCGAGAAATCACAAGTTGTTTCGTGTGCAGTGCGCGCGCACTAATGTTCTTAAAGAGTCTCCTGTTGTAAAAACACTTCGTCTTTTCAACAGAATTGATAAGTTTACAGATACCGATTTGTTTAGTTGTTCTTTGACGGAGTTCACAAAAACTGCTTTAAATATAATTTGTTACCAATCGCAATAGGTAAAAATAAAAAAAAAACAATTTCACATACTACAAAACATTGAAATCGTAATTACAGCATATTTAAGGCTCACGGTTTGTTAGACTCATTATTAGGGGTCCATAATTCATCATAGAAAAACGGAAACCGTAGCTATAGGATTACTTTATTGTCCGTCTGTCTCTCTGTCTCAGCCATGGCTTGGAGTATCAATTGATATTAAATAAAATAAATAAGTAAGAAACTTAAGGAAGCATTTTCAGCAAACTTCAAACTTAAGGAAAAAAATGTTTCTTTCCTTTGTAACGTGAACAATAAAAATTGAAATTGTTTAATCTAAAGCCAAAAAAGAGAAAAATTCTTCAGTAAGTTTGCTGTATCACGATAATCTTGGAATAAGGTTTAGTTTACCAGGTATCAGTTTACGATAGTGCACAAATTATCGCGATGACGTTGTCACTTTCAATATGATTCCATTTCAAAACATATTTTAAATTCCCACTCGCTGAATTATCATCAAACCTACTTCCCGGTCACATACAATTTTGATATTTGATACGAAGAGAGGTCTTTTCGCACAAATAAAGAATTGTTATATTTATATCCGAAAATCATTAGTTTCTCATTCTGCGTGAAATTATAATTGATCATCTTAATTTTGCAGTTTTTATTCATACATTGTGTTTGTAATGATAAGTTTGTATTTTTGTTTGAATTATTCAAGTCTACTAATTAATTTATTTGAGATTACGATACGGGACCCTTAGGGCACGAGTCCAACTCGCACTTAACGTATTTTAAAGTTTTTGTTTCATCATCGACAGTTAAAACTGCAATGGATGACAAATTTGAAAAAGCAACGGGTAAGATCAGAGACACAACCGTAAATTATTTGTCGCCGACATGATGGCCGTTGGGGCCGAAAGGCTTTAGAATGAAAAGCGTAGTGTAGGCCGACCTCGTGCCCGCTGGACCAACGACCTGAAGGACGTTGCGGGGGGCGACTGGATGAGGAGGACGGATGACCGACATGAGTGGCGAAATTTGGGAAAGGCTATGTCCAGCAGTGGACGAACACGGGCTGATGGATGGATGGAACCATGATCATAACATTTTTCATCTATCTATCTATACAGTATATAATAAAGCTGTAACGAAGTCGAAACTGTATATGTCATATTTTTTCAAAAGAATAATTGCTGTGTTCTTTACTAACGCTACAGAGCCCAAAACAGAACTTTTTGGAATTTTTGTCTGTATGTATGTATGAAAGAGCATCATGTCAAAACTACTCAACGGATTTAAATTGAATTTTCACCGTTTTATAGAGTAGTGTCCCAGAAATGCCATAGGCTTTAAATTATCACAATATCTCATCGAGAACAAAAGTTATCGCTTGGACTACAATTTTATTGAACCTTTTACTGGACAAGGGTCAAGTAAAATGGTTATTACTCGTATGCAATATATATTCGTTCAAATATTGTCGTTAATGTTGGGCAAAAATTTCATGTAATTAAAATTGTATGTTTATTACGTACTAAAGTAACCACATATTATCCTTAAACCACACGAACGAAGTCGCAGGTACCAGCTAGTAAATAATAAAGTAACTAATAAAATGTAATGAACGATTAAAAAACGTTTTAATCTGAAAAATCAGATCAGGGTTTGGCGTTAATGAAAAAAAATGTTCTCGAACAATAAAAATATATGTAATAGTAAGTTATTACGTTTTTTTGTTTTAAGATAGTATGAATGAGGCTTAACGTTATGAATCTGCATTCAGGGGATTCTGATGAACTCCTGAGTTCACCAGGATCCCCTAGGGGATCAGGCTAGGGGATGCTGGTGGACTGAATCGAAATCACAGATGATAAGGGATTACATGAATTTCAAACGAACACGTCAAATAACAGATTTACATAACAGGTATTTTTTTTATATGAAATCATAATAATTATTCTATGAAGTGCATAGGCGTAACTAGATAGGGGCTAGGGGCGGGCACAAACCTCCCAGAATACCTTCTGCTCCCCCCGCCCCAGAATTACGGGTGTCATTGATGTAAGATGATTTATCCAATTTAAGGAGTTATTTGTCTTGTTTTTTGGTTTGTTTTGTGTGTGATCTCGTTGTATAGAGAATTATCTCTATTTATCTTATTACGACCGCACAAAAACGAACAGATACTTTTAATGGCTTCATGTATTGGAGCCGGAAATCCCCCCCCCCCCCCCCCAGCTACAAATCCTAGTTACGTCAATGATGAAGTGTGGTGCAGTTTGTAAGTCTCTTGCATGTAAGTTTTGTATGGTGTTTAGTGACAATATTATTTAATTTACTATTATTTTTTTAAACACTCAGTCTCATATTTCGTTAGCAGATATACGTGATTCATTGGGGGCGTAAGTAAGTATCAAATGATAAACAGTCATAATAATGTTTTTGTTAGTAATCTATACTAAGTACAGTTATGTCTGTACAAGGGAAGAGATAATAAAAGTAGATTCTGGCTCCCTTGCACCCGTTATAATACTTCAAAAAACTGGCCAAGTGCGAGACGGACTCGCGCACGAAGGGTTCCGTACCATTATGTATAAAAACGGCAAAAATCATGTCTGTTGGTTACCCTTTGGGTATGGAACCCTAAAAATAATAGACATTTTATCTGTCTGAATGCTCACGATTCACAGATACAGAACAGATTTAAATGGGGTTTCCTGCACTTGATGGATAAGTATCCAATATGTAAAATAAAATAGCCATGGGCTGGCTGAATAAGTCAGACGTCACCTGCGACGCTACAGGGGCGCGGGGGCGGACTTATGTTGCAGAAAGATGTGAGAGAGAGTGAAAGCACAAAATAGATAGGTACAGAAGGCCAGCTACGGCTGACCTTTATTTTAAATACTTACTCATCACATGTATCGCAAAGCGTATACATTCGTTACTACTCGTAATGGCATAGTATAAATAAGTAAGAGTATTCTATCTCCTTACAAACGGGCTGAAACAAACCCCCCCGAAACTCAGTTCAACTCGGTTTACGACAGTCGCGGTCGCACTGCAGTTACGTATGCACGTTGTCTCTGTGACGCTCCCGTGAATTTTCGTAAAATATAGCACGAAATTACCAAGTATGTTGTAAATTGTATGGTTGCTTAAATACAACTTTTTTAATAAAAATAAAGCATTATCAAATATGTAAACAGTCAGATGGCAGCCCTAGCGCATGTTCAGGCACCGAGCGGCCGTAAGTATTGATTTCAAGGATACGGCCTAGTTAAACTACTGTTATTACCTATACTCCACATCTACCGAATCCTACCAAGATCGTCGTACGTACACGTCTATGTGTGCGTGCGCTCGGAATCACTGGTTGTAGGGAGCAGGTCTTCTGTACCCATATATTTCATGGTAAGAGATACAATATCTTTCACAAGCCTGCCGCTCGCTCCCGTGCGATTCCCTTTGTCGTCGTGCCCCCCGTCCCTGTAACGACGCGGGCGATAACTAACCTACGCGGTTTGTATAGAACTAAAGTTATGACATTTCCTAGATCATCAAAGAAACCCAGGTCATGGGTCAAGTTATAAATCGGTGTCAGCTAGTTGGCGAAAGCTAGTTGTATAAATGTCACAGTTAAAACCCAAAATCAGAACGCGTTTCGTAAAAAAAAACAAAATAGGTTGCGACGACGAGCGAAGCGAGGAGGAGCGGTTAGGTTGACATGTTAAGATGTTTAGGAGCCAAGCGGAGCGGCGGCGCGAGGCGACCCCCGAAGTTTTGTATGGCACTAACTAGTTCCAAGTGATTTTGGGTTTTAACTGTAACATATATAATAAAATAAATGCTATAAAAAATATTATTATATCATCAAAGTCAAGTTTTCAATTCGGCACACGTAGAGGAAGAGGTGAAAGTCATAAATCTTTGGTCTTATTAATACACGTATTGCCAATTTATTTGCACAATCATAAACTTTTTTCCAATTTTATGATGCTATTTTATTTAGGAATATCGTTGCAATTCAATACTAAACCATAAACCAATGTAAGTAATCATTTTTAATTGAGAAGTTTGATGATTTTGTCGATTGTAAAATATACCTATAAACTAATAATTAACGAAGGTACCCACGACAGGAATATGAACCTAATTATTATAAATTGGGTATATTTCGTTACTCGTCTAATTTCACAAACTATAATCACGCTCCTTAACAATGTTCTTCAATTTTTATCAAAAATCGGTAACTGTCATACAAAATCAAAACAGTAATGAAATTGTATAAGGTAGAAGACCAAACATTTGTAAAAGTCAACATTTGTAAAATCCAACAAAACAATGCAACTTTACCATAGTACTTTTATTATTATTTTACGTAAAAATCAATGACAAGATAAGAAAACATGTAAAGAACAAGACAACAAGTTGTTCTAACAAGAGTGACAGTAACACAACGAATGCATGCCATAATCGCAAAACTTATATGGATAATGAAATCACGATCCAACATTTACATAAAGATCATTAATCGAACGATAAACGTGTAATTGTTAGATACGTCTGTATTTTACTTTGCCAAGCGACAATCATCTCTATTTAAAGTGATGTACGGGATTACAATCGTACATCACTCACTCGTGAAATTACGTAGCCTGCGCTGCGTAAAGTGGGAGTTTTCACTTATTGAAAGTGTCAAGTTTTCTTGCTCGGCAGTGTAGCACCTCTACACTGTTTGCTTAGTGAAACCAATAACTGAACTGAATAATTTTACAAATGTATTTTAAATGGTACACTTCTTTTATTAAAATCATTATATCAATTAAAATATTTAATATCATATTTTACAGCAAAAATGGGGCTTATTTTTTATGACCGCCATTGTTCCCTTAATGACACAGAAAATCTAACTACCTATATACACCTCAAAAGGATCTGTTTATTAAGACAGATTTTAAAATAACAAGTTGACGTTAGTTTTCCGCAAAAGGCTTTTTATACCGCTGGACTGTTTGTGCTGCCACTTTACCTTATTTATTTATTCAAGTTTTTTGGGGCTATTTTATGCACTACCAAATAAAGATTAAAGAAAGTTAATTACCAACTAATAATTAACTACAAAATTATCACCACTTTTTCCATTTAAGGCGCAAAGGCATGCCACCGTTTTAGTACAAAATTTGATAACTGGTTTCTCTGTTGTTTTTCGTTATAGACTGAAGTTTATGGCCTCTCTATAGTTCAGTACAGGCATTTATAAAGTCACTATCTGACTGAAATGTAAAACTTTGGTATAGGTACAATTTAGAAAAAAAAAACAACTTTGCATGTAGATCTGTCCAGCTTGATACCTTTTAAACAAAATCAGTATTCAATATTTTGGAACAATTGTGCCTTTTAAAATATCAGTACCAGATAATAGAGGTCTCATGCTGTGGTCTTTAACAAAAAACAACAGAGAAACGAGTTTTTCGATTTTTGTACTAAAATGGTGGCGTGTTTATGCGTCTTAAGGAAATATGATGTTTAGACAGAACAAATAATTATTGTCATTTATATTCAAATAAAAGGACTTAAAAAAGTGTTTTATTTTTTTTATTATTTTTTTTGGTCTGTTCAAGGTAGAAAAGCAACGACGAAACAGATTTTTTTTTGGATCCGAACCAGTGGCGTACATAGAACTTTTTGCTGGAAAAGCAATGAGAATGTAAAGTTTGAGGATAAAAATAAAATTGAAAAAATTATAAACCTATTTGAAACATTTTTTTGTATGATATCATGTATTTTAGGGTAAGCAGTGCCTACCCTGGCGTAATACAAATAATGAATTTTCAAAGTGACATTTAAATTTTTTCATATTTTTTATCGTCAAATTTTACCTTCACATTGCATTTCCAGCAAAAAGTTCTATGCGCGCCACTGATTCGAACAACTCAAAAAATCATTTTACCAGTATATGGCATTGTAATTTGCGTGCGCTTCAATCGTAATAGGTAGTTGAATTTTTTATATTTGTTACTATGGCCTATATGGCGAGGAAAAAAATAAGCTGTAGACTTCTGTGACAGACGGACAGATAGTCAGACAGCGGAAACTTAGTAATAGGGTACCCTTGGGTACGGAACCCTAAATAGGGTTCCTAAATCCTATCGGCTTCAAACCACTTTCATGTGAACCATACTCCGATATCCATAAACAAACACGACGTCTGTTCTCACTTTCACATAATGACCGATCAGCGGATACGTGATTATACGATGTGATCACATAACCTCGCTCGAACTTGGCTCGGATTGCACGTGCCAAGGTTGAAGGGCAAGAAAAACTAGCTGCAGAGAATGTGGACATTCGCGGGAATTGACGAAATGTGGAAAAGTCCGCCGGGTTTCTGACCTGCAGCCATTGTACGTGTTTGATATTTTCCGTTATCAATATTTGTCAACAACATGTTTTAAATTGTACAAACAAATAAATTGTAGAATAATACGGAGTCCTTCCTTTTTTATGTTGATGCATCGGCTTGAATTTTCTTCCAAATAAAGTAAGTAAGTTGCCTCGGAACTTTGATAAACATCGCAAAATAAAAAATAAAAAAGCTGTCTAAACTCTTTAATAATTGATGGCGCTAGCTGTAAAATACGTCAGTAAATATTTATATCCATCTGTCCATTTGCCTGAATCGTCTACTCCTGAACATAGGCCTCTTGTCACTGTTGGCGGTCCTCCTGGAAGAAATGCCCATACTCACACACACAGTACAGGCGGGTTGGTGAGCGCGGTGCTGAAACCCTCGCACTAGTGACGCCGCTGCCCGTCACCAGTCTGTTTTATATAAGGGCCGGCAATTGGGGATGGATATACTGCCATCAATTGGTCCCAGGCTATGTTGGGCCGCCTGGATGTGCTAGTTCATAACTTCGGGGAGTTTGCGAGTAAGATAATGGTACCTCCACAGTCGAGCCCGGCACCAGCTCTACCACCTATTTTTATATAAAATATGAAATCCTCAGCGCATGAATTTAACTCGCACTTGGCCGTTTAAAAGGAAAAAAATGAACCCTTATAGGATCTCTTTGTTGTCAGTCTCCGTTCGTCCATCCGTTCGTCCGTCCGTCTGTCTGTCAAGACCCTTTATCTCCGGAACGCGTAAAGGTATAGAGTTGAAATTAAAACCATATACTGAGGTCTACAGTTCCTTGAAGTTGTGAAAATATCAAACTTCTGAGTTAACGTTCAAATAAGATACGGCCGTTTATGCCGCAAAAAACGTATATTTCGACACTCTCAAGGGAATCAAAATTCATAGGGTATTTACCGTTGACCTAGAACTATGAAATTTGGCAAGTAATACCGTCTAATACTACAAGTATAGGAAGAAAACTTAAAACTATACATTTGTAATTAAATCATTAAAAATGTAAATAATGATTTACTCTGACTCAGAAGTAACGCAAAATTTACGAACGAGATTTTGATACGGCATTTTGGGCTAGATCTTAATAATATAGTGCTGTTAAATAGCTTAGTCACAGTCAGTAAGATATTTCTTAGATTATGTTTTTATTGCGAAATCCATCGCTTTGGAATACTCTAAATATTATTATTAGAGTGCATTACAAACTGGAAAAGATAAATTAGAAACAAATGTAAAGACGAGAATTTGAAAACATTCCTCGGTCCAGGATTCGAACTTGCGACGTCTTGTTATCAAGACAAGCGCGTTACCAATTGCGCCACCGAGGTGTTTACCCAGACCGTTGAATTTTTCCACCACACTTGTCCACTGAATATTTTTGTAATAATTTGATGTAACTAGCTTTTAATGCACATACTGAACGCTCACGAGGGCTTTATGTGATTTCACGCCTTGTTCTTAAGGGGGGGTTATTCCGACTTTATCACTTTTTAAATTAATTTTAAATCAATAAAAAGCGAAGATTCAATTTTGCAAAAATTTCGGCCGTTCGATATACGATTGCTTACACTTTCCTCGATTCGATTAAATCGCAAAGATGGGTCTAAACTACGATCTAAATATCATTTGAGCTACCTATATATTAAGTTTTGGCTAAAATAAAATATAAAACTTCTACTAAAATAAACGCCGTAAAAAATGTGATATAAAACAGCCATCATATTAAAAACCCATCCCTCTAATTCCAAAATAACAAATAAAAACACCTCGAAACCGCGAATTTTCTGAGAGGCCGCGGCCCGATCCCGCTGAGCAGGATAAACAAGTGGAAAATGAAAGCGTTGGAGCAGGACAGATTTTTCCGAATAACTTCGCCTGAAAATTCAACGGTCTAGGTAAGTATCTCGGTGGCGCAATTGGTAGCGCGTTTGTCTTGATAACAAGAGGTCGCAGGTTCGAATCCAGGACCGAGGATTTTTTTCAAATTCTTGTCTTTACATTTTTTTCTAATTTTTCTTTTCTAGTAAACATTGATGCTAGGAAGAAGTTAAAATATTGAATTAAATGAAATGACGTGCTCAAAGATTTCCGCATTGTTTCTAAATAATTTTTATTCCAATCAGCCCAGCCATTTTAAAGCAATGCAGACAGACAGACAGACACAGAATCTCTATAAAAAACAAAACATCAAACATAGACGCCGTTTTATGCAATAATAACAAGGTAGGCATAATTCTGAAGAAAGTAGATTCCGAATAAGGTGATTATTTAAATATATGACATAAATAAGGAATCTAACGATCGATAAAACCAAAACCAGATTCACAGTTCACTTTTGTCGGAAATCGAAAGTTTCTAAGAAACAGAGTTCAAAATAACAATCAGGTTTCTAGGATTCCGTACCTTAAAATGGAAAAACAGAACCCTTATACGATCACTTGGTCTGTCTAAACCCTTTTTCTTGGGGCCCGTTAGAGACATCAAGTTGAAACCTACTATAGAAAATCCTCTAGAAAGGCCTGTAACTGAACGAGAAAAAAAGTTGTTTGTCCTTTACATGATTACAAGTACGTAATTCATACAAACTGGGCTAGGATGAAAACCTATAGGGTTCTTTCCACATTCTTTCAGTTGACTTAGTTTGAGTTGAAATACGAAATACATAAAAGGAGTTGATGCTCGTGATTGTTGGCACTTGGTGGAACTTTTGAAACATTTTTTGTTTGATAAACACTTGTACTTGTCCACTTATTTATATAAATTTCCCTTACCGGTTTCGCTGTTAAAGCATTATCAAAGGTTTGTTTGGTTGTTTACGTACAATATAATGCTTTAACAGCGAAACCGGTAAGGGAAATCAATATAAATAAGTGGACAAGTACAAGTGTTTATCAAACAAAAAATACATAAAAGGAATTTAGCCCAACTTAATTGCACCCTTTGGATAAATTAAAAGATCGTAAGTGTCAAGTATAAAATCAAAGTTTTTAGATGGTTATGTATCTCTCATATGAAGAAACAGAGTCGCCAATTGAAATTCAAACCTAAAAATATCATATTTAATATATAGTCATTTTTAAGAGTAGCTCGAAATGACGGCAATGTTTTCTTATTTACTCTTCCATTGCATTTTATAAAACCTCAATGAGTTTATTCTTGTAATTATTTATGTATTAATTTAAAATCATTATATAGTTTAGTAACAATTTGCGAAAATGTGGCTTTGTAATGTTATTATTAAATTAATTGTTCTAATTTTCCATTAAATTTTAAGTCATATATTTTTTTTTATTTATGTGTTTTGTTACATCTTCACTTAATCATTTTTGTATAAAATCGTTCTTTCTAAGGTCCTCGCGGGACAAGTGTAACTTAGTTTGGGGACCACAAATAAATCATTGTGTCATATGTATTTTTTGGTAAATGAAAGCTTTTTCTTTTTTTCAAGCTAGTTTGGATTTTATTAACTGCTCATGGAATACGTTTGTGTTTTAAACGGTATGAACGGAATCCTCAGGGCATAATTCCTACCCGCAATTGAACAGTTTTTTTTTTCTAAAAAATTTGATAATGTTCCTAATTCGCGTCAATATGGAACAAAACATTTTATCCGGACAGGTGGCATAGTAAAAACACAATAGTAGGCTTCACAGAAAGGTACCGAACCGGTAATTAATATGTGTGCGTGCAAGTACGCACGAACCATAGCACGCACACAGCGGTAATATTTTAGTCGGCTTAGGCAGGTGTTCGTCGGTTTGGCGGACCCCAAGCTCCTAGAAGATTTTCACTTATATATCATGACTAGCTTTTGCCCGCGGCTCCGCCCGCGTGTTATTCGGTTTAATGACATGCTTTTTTCCGGGACAAAAAGTAGCCTTTGTGTTAAGTTAGGGTATAAGCTATATCCATTCTACATTTCATCCAATTCCGTTCAGCCGTTTCAGCGTGAAAGAGTAACAAACATACACACACACACAAGCTTTCGCAATTATAATATTAGTGTGATGTGATTTAGCTCCGAATTTACCAAAGGATGCCAAAGGAAAACTTAGGTGCCACTGTAGGGGCTGCTGTGGAAGTGTTTCTTTACGTGCCACTAGACAAATTCTTTCAGCAGCAGCAGTCTGTAACTCAAAAACTAAAGTATGAGTATGAGCAGATATGTGTATGAGAATTATACTGCCACCTGGTCGTTACGAATATACGTCGTTACGTTATCGGGGAAAATCGGAAAACTATACATTTGTAATTAAATCATAAAAATTATTGAATAAATTTCATAAAATATTTATAATTTTTATCAACAAAATTGTACGGAACCCTCGGTGAGTGAGTCTGACTCGCGGTTGTCCGATTTTTTTTACTGATCTGAGCATTGAATGAATAGACACTTTATTGTACACACGAAATAAAATTAAATAATAAAAAGTAAAGAATACACAGTATTGTACAACGGCGGGCTTATTACTAGGAGCAATTTCTTCCAGCCAACCTTTGGGTGGTGAAGAAATAATTATTAATAAAATGTACAGGTGGGACAAAAAAATAAATATTTGAAATTATGTGTTTAGAATACGATACTTTTTTTTCGTATTCGAGACGTTTGTGAATAAAATATGTCATTAACCACTATTTTCGAGTTCATAATAAGAATTATTCGATATGAGTGTAGATGTGGGCGCCATCTCGTTAAATCAGCTTACTGATTGGATGCCTAGGATACTAACTAAATGGCGGCATTCAACTAAATTCCTAAAGGTTGCTCAGCCAAATGGTTCAACGCAACGTTTAACGAGAGGGCTGAACGACGTTTAGCCTTTTGGCTAGGGATAAGTCGCGACGACGAGCGAAGCGAGGAAGAGCGGTTAAGTTGACATGTAAGAGCGAGGCGACTCCCGTAGTTTTAACAGAATTCACGATGTGCAGAAAAAATCAAACAAGGCGCTCTAACTAAAATCCCCAAACACTTATCAGCTGTTGACGCCATATTTGTTATGGGACTACTAGCGCTATAGAGGCAAAAAAAAGAACTAAATTTAAATGACGCGACGGCTTTTGATTCAGCCGTGTCCAAAGGGCTAACATTCGACAAGCCATCTCGTTAAACGTTGAGGTATCTTAACTTAAATAACGAAAAGCCTAGGCATTTAGTTGGATGCCGCCATTTAGTTAGTATCCTGGGCATCCAATCAGAAAGCTGATTTAACCAGATGGCGGCGACATAGATACAAAACATATCTTTCTTTTTAGAATTCCCTATTGTACTTTAATAAACACACGTTTTCTCGTATCTTTGTTCACATGCGGCGTGATGCTTATCATTATCAGTCTACTCTCGTTTATAAACTTTTTACTGGAATCAAATGGAAAAAACTGGTATTAATATACAAAGACAGTGACAAAGTGTTTTCGCGTGTTCAGAAGGTATACGCAGGCGTAAGAGTGTAAGTTTCATCTCGATCTCAAATTGGATATAATCACAACATCTCTGATAATTTACAATGTGACGCCTTCTTCGGGGGAAGTGCACACTTACTACTCATAATCACGAGACCGTAGACCTCATTGGATTTAGGTGTCCTGTCCACAAAAATTTAAGGGACAAAATCAAAGGACCATGGGCAAATTTGTATGGAGACTGGACCAAATCCTCAACAATAATGAAACCTACTCGAAATGAAAGATTTTGGGGTATTATTTAATTTTTACTATGGGAGCCAAGTCAATATCGAGCGCCAACTAAATGTCAGGAAAAAAAATATTTTTTACAAGTTTGATAAATGAGCTTGATGCTTTCTCAGTATTGAAATCGTTCTAAAACACCATGTTCGTGCTCGAATTCTATGTAGCTGCCATAATAAGAAATTAATAATACCCTAAAAGCTTTCATATGGCATAGGATTTATCACTGTTGAGTAATTGTTCCAAAATTACTCATGATCCTTTTGAGGACTCCTTTGTAAAATGTTTTCAAAAATTTTGTACAGCACAAAATGTACACAAGAAATTGTTTCATGATACTGATAGAAAGAATAGTCTGTCGACAATGATTTCCAATTTTTTCAGGAATCCCTTTAGCCTTTCGGCTCCATTGGCCTAGAACTTTTGAGTTATGATGTAAATCTAAAGAAAATTTGATATTATTTTAATAAAATACGTTATACTATCTCGTACCTATATGCAACAATTCGGCTTTTCTTTATAAATTTTGATAGATATAACAGCATCAATTGGAATATACATACAAATAGATATATATTGAACCCTTTTGTAGAAATTCGAAGTAAAAACTCCTCACAGAAGAAATTGACGTATTTCTGTGCCATTGACTGTTTACATTGTCGTGAAATGATTCATTCACATAACCTTCATAATAAGAATTGTCGATGTTGTAGCAATAAAGACTTTGTTTTTGTTTACGTCCGGACTATTGATCACTTTTGCAACGAAATCGTAAGAAATAATTATACAGACCAAAAAGTGATTCTCGGCTAAAACAATCATAATCATAATTCTTTATTTTGTGAAAACAGAGGTGAAATAAAGGTGTAAAAATATTAACATGATGTGCCATTATCGTCTTAGGTTAATCCTGTAAAGTTGAATAAATTATGTTCTGTTAATAGGCATACAAAGTTTTACTGAAAATAATAAGTTAGCAAATGTCATCACATCAGTTTTTATTATTATTATTATATGCATTTAAAATATTTTAATTATAAATTGAGTATTGATTAAGCTGATGGACGTCTTTAAAACACTAAACTGGAATGGACGAGGCATAAACGTAAACGGAGAGTACATTTCACATCTTCGCTTTGCTGATGACATCGTGATAATGGCGGAATCACTGCAGGAACTAGAGGAAATAGTGCGCGGCCTTAGCGATTCTTCGAGACGAGTGGGCCTGTGGATGAATTTGGATAAGACTAAGGTCATGTCCAACTGTCGACAATGTCAGCATCGAAGTTTTTCAAAAATATGTTTATCTGGGTCAGGTCATACAGCTGGATAAAAACAACTTTGACGCCCAGGCTGACAGAAGAATATGCTTGGGTTGGGCAGTATTCGGAAAGTTGCGTCACATATTTACGTCGCCAATACCGCAGTGCTTAAAGGCTAAGATGTACAACCAGTGCGTACTTCCTGTAATGACGTATGCTGCTGAGACGTGGTCTCTTACAAAGGGCCTGATCCACTATGGAGCGGGCTATGCTTGGGTATCTCTGATGGATAGAATCCGAAATAAGGAGATCCGTCGGAGATCGAAAGTAACCGACATAGCCTGCAGAATCAGTAAGTTGAAGTGGCAGTGGGCAAGCAATATTTGTCGTCGACATGATGGCCGTTGGGGCCGAAAGGCTTTAGAATGGAGACCACGTATAGCAAAGCGTAGCGTAGGCCGACTTCGTGCCCGCTGGACCGATGACCTGAAGGACGTTGCGAGGGGTGCGGGCGGCTGGATGAGGAAGACGGAGGACCGACATGAGTGGCGAAATTTAGGAAAGGCCTTTGTCCAGCAGTGGACCAACACGGGCTGATGGATGGATGGATGGATGGATGGATGGATGGATGGATGGATGGATTGATTAATAAAATTTGAACGTTTAAATAATTCCAAGAATTCCTTGACGGTATAGTAGGTTTTATGTCAATTCTTCTTCACTGGTAAAAATTTTTGACAGCTTCGAGTTGGTCGGGAAATTTGTTTAAATACGGTTGCAGTCATTTTTAGTATGGTTTTTTAAACAGTTTTGTGTTACTAAAGAACGCTCTGTAGCTTGGATATCGTTTCCTTAAAAAAAAATTAAAGAAATAGAGGTTCCTCCTTACAAACAATCAACTTCAAAAATATAAATGCAAGGAAACGTTAATAACTCATGAGTTTGAAAGTGTGGTACCTATTGTAGTGTGATTTCGGACAGAACATGGCCCTTATGCGCTTTTTTGAGCTTGAAATGTACGATTTTTTTCTTTTGCATTTTCTCAGAAATTACTACATACGCAGGCATGGGCAAAAGTATATATATTTTTTAATACATTATCCATATGTGGTAACCAACTCAAATTATATAATGTATATCAATAGTAAAAATATATATTTTCAGTAAATTTCCGTATACAAAAAACGTACTTTATGCAAAAACTCCTTTTTTTAATGATATTATTAAGAGCATGGGTGACCTGAGCTTGAGCACCTCATGTGGCATCACCTAGAACTGAACTGTATGACGTTGATTAACTTGGTTCTACATGAAATAAAAACAAGGATTTTTCAAAATTGCAATATCTATCAAACTTATATGAAGAAAAATTCCACAAATGAAATTTTCCATTGTATTGACTCGGTGCAGGGTTTGAGTTTGCAGGGAAAAGAAAAAAATAATAATTTTTACATTTCCCAAAAAGGGTCATTAAAATTTGATACCGACTACTTACTGTCTTCAGGAGTTTACTGTATAAATAAATGTGCAATTAATAACTTTTTCTTTGAGCAGATTAGGTATATTGCACATTTATGCAAAAAAAATAACTTTTTCTTTTAGCAGATTAGGATAGTTTAGACTAGAGTAGAGTTTAATGTGAATAAAAACTAAACATAAGTTTTATGTGAGCTTGAGTTTCCGTGTATTTAGGGCGGGCAGGAAGCTAGGCTTCCCGTTAGGCGACAAGAATGTCTTTGTTGCTACACTTTCTGGTTATCTAGCTCAGGATACGTTTCAAGCCTGAACTCTAAGGAAAGTACTTCTAATAAGAGTATTTTTTATCAAGTAAAAAAAAATATTTAAAAATACAAACTTACCGCCAAAAGCCCGCAACACAGAGCATCAAAAACCTTCATCTTCCTTTTTTTCACACAATATTTTCACCACTCTCCTATCATTGGAATTTCACATTTATTGTCTTTATAATAGATATTATTTTAAGTTGACATACAAATTGATCTGTAATAGACGTCCGCAACACTGGAAAGTCTGACTGAGTGTGAAATGCGTGCGCGCAGCTAAATGACTGTGGGTTATCCGACTGTGACTTAAATGTATGGAGCTGCTTTTACCATTTGCGTTACATATAATTTTATTTCGGTAAAGTTTTTGTACTTTTGTACTAGCGTAGTCAAGAAATATTATTGTAATTCGTTTAGTTAGAGGATTACCCTTGATATTTGTATAAGAAGACATTTTTACTAAAGGTAAAATTATTTTTTTCTTTTGAAATAGCCTAGTTTCAATGTGCTGGTGTGAGTAAATTTACTTTTTACATTTAATTTTTGTATAAAAAGATAAAATGAGAATTCTATTGATTTATTCTTAATAACAGTTGATTGTAAAAACCGTTCCATCAATTTAATGACAACTTTGTCATATGAAGTCTTTGTTGCTGCTCGTTTATATCGGTCAATTATCTTTACTTTCTATAAATTGAAAAATTTTGTTTGCCAATTATTTAGAGGTTCATCAACCAAATTACGCAGACATCGGGGCTTTACAAGAGGTTTCTGTTCTTGACAAAACTTAAAAAATTCATGTATATATATTTTTTCTTTACTTTAAACTTATGTATATTTGTATTAATAATAATTTTGAATGCTTTACTCGTTTTCGGAAAAACATTTATATGGTTTGTTTTTGTAATTAGCGGTTCCAATCTCATCAACATCGGGTCATCTATCCAAAATGGCCGCAGTAGTGGTCAAAGCTAGAATCTACCGTTTATCTCTATAGTTCCCTATGGAACCTAACAGCTCTTAATACATATTGAACACAAAGATTATTCTGGCGTGCGCTTCTCCTACTCTCACAATATTTAATTGTTTATAACTTGTTGAAAACATTAGTTCACAATTTGTTTTTGAATATATTAAATTTTATATATGATAGTCGGCATGGAATTATGTAAATAACGGTTGTTTATTAAATGGTGATTATCGCTATGTTACATAAATACTTCGGGGATGAGTTTGTTTGCTTGCATAACACTTTACCGGATGTAGAAAATAATAATAAGTACAGGTACTATCAAAGAATTTTCCGCTGACATACTTTTTGCTCTTGTTTGCATTGCACGGTTTAAATATGTATTTTTTGGATTATACAAAACTCTATTCCGGCAGTCGAGCTTTTTAATATTTTTTATTATTTGTTTTGTATAATGTAATCAGCTAAGAAAGGAAGCAATATTCCGGGACATCCGTTAGTTTAAAAAAATCGTATTGCAAGTTGACTTCGAAGTTTAAGACGACGTAGGTAGTAAAAACGGAGTTTTTGAATAAGGTCTCTCAAACTACAATATTAAGATATGTTTTTTTTTTCTTCTTTATTTAGAGGGTTTGGTCACACAGTGACCATGTCACCCTAATAGGATACATACAAAAAAAAATAACTTATATATGATTGTCACTTCTTAATCTAAGGCCAACTTTTACAAGATTAAGAGTACTTTTAGCCTCTGTTGACATCGGAGTGGACAAAGCACTGTTGCAGCAACCTACTACAAATAGATGTCTGCAACACGGCCGCCGTCTCCGAGGCTCGTTCCGTACACACTCCATCAATATATCTCCAGGTACGCCACATTCGCTGCAGTTTGGTGATTCTACTTTTTTCATCAAGTGTCCAAATTTGTTCAATGTAATGTGGCCAGAACGTAGTCTAAACATTAATACTGTATCATTTCTGTTTAGTTCACTATTATCAAACCAGGGGAACCGAAGAGGGCTACATTGGATGGTTCTATACCATATACCTTTCTCGATTGATCTTTTATCGAAATACTCCTTCCACAGACTGTAACATTGATCTCTTAATATAGGTAGTATATATCTGAGAAAGGTTTCCAAGGCGATGTAACAGCCCAAAACGCAATAGAGAAAAATTGGCTCGATCGAAGAAAATTGCAAAGTGAAGGCTATTTTTTCATTTCAAACAAGCAGTCTGTCGAAACTCATAAAATAAAAATAACTATGATTACTGTTTTAAACATATAAACCTAAATCTAAAGCTAATCGATAGCACAACGTTTTATTTTAATGCACTTGTGAGTTTATATTTAATATTATTCATTCAAAAACAGCATTATCCACTCTCTTCTTGTTTTACCGCACTGCTCAGACGCGAGTTTTTTTAGTTATGCTTATCTCTTTCGCTAAGCGATAGACCTATGTGGAAATTTTTTTAAATGTCGGAATCCACTTAAGATCTTATCTTCCAATGAATGGCATTGTTATCTGTTGTTAAGTTCGACCGCTAAATGAGCAGTGCATAATGAAACCCATAAACAACAAAATATTTTATGTTAATAGCAACTTTACCGCCTAAACAAAAAGGCTCAAATTTAAAAAACCAAGTCGCCAACGCATTTCAGATTCCATTTTTGAAATTGGAAGCGGCAGCCATTTCGTGTGTCAGTTACAGGATGATTAAGTAATGGCTTTCGGATCTTAATATCGTATACTTCTCTGTGTTTTATTCTGGATATTTCATAAATTTGACCCTGGCTTAAGTTTATAGGATTTTGATTGCTTACTATTTGGATTTTTGTGAAAAGTGTGCTCGATAAAGATCCCGGCTGTGTATATGGACTTTCAAATATTTCAAACTTAGCGGGAATAAGAGGTAAAAAAATTTAATGTATCTAATTTTAAATGTAACTTCAATATTTACCGTAGATTGCAGCCATACATTTTTTTTGTATTTGTGGGTGCTTACTGGTTTTTATTGGAATTATATAAGTATAAGTAAACGTAGTTATTTAATAAACAACAAATATGTGTTAAATTAAAGTTTCAAGACAAATTAACTTGCTTAAACTTAAATACTGTTTTTCTTAATAACATGCGTATAAAACTATGAAAGAATCTTGAATCTTTGAATCCTGTTTCGTCCACTGCTGGACATAGGCCTTTCCAGGATTTCGCCACTCTTGGCGGTCCTCCTGGAAGAAATGCCCATACTCACACACGCTGGGCAGGCGGGTTGGTGAGCGCGGTGCCCAAACCCTTGCACCAGTGACGCCGCTGCCCGTCACCAGTCTAATTTATATAAGGCCCGGCAATTGGGGATGGATATACCGCCATCCATCGGTCCCAGGCGATGGTGGGCCGCCTGGTTTTTTTGCCTGAGAGCTGTCCTCTTACTCTCCCCCAAACAACTTCGGGAGGATTTCCGAATAAGATGGTGGTACCTCCACAGTCGAGCCCGGCATTAGCTCTACCATCTGGAATGCGTTGCCGTTCAAATTTGAGCCTTTTTGTTCAGGCGTTAAAGTGGCTATTAACATAAAATATTTTGTTGTTAAAGCATTTCGTTGTGCACTGCTAATTAGTGGTGGAACTTCACAATAGAACAATGCCATTCATTGGAAGATAAACTCTTAAGCCGATTCCGATATTTTAAAAAAATCCTACTATAATACATACTACGCCTTAAAAAATCTGTCGTTGGCCACAAAGCAGACCAAAGTTGATGATCTTAACAATTGTATAAACGAGATAAATAGGGATCTACAGAGTCTTCAGTCTTGGTCCGAACGCTTTGGAATTGCTGTAAACCCAAACAAGTGTCAGGCTATTATTGTTGGTAGCACACGACAGATTATTAAGATTGATCCTGATCTCTTGGGAAAGGTAAGCTATAACGGGTGTAATATTGCCTTTACTGACTCTGTTACTAACCTTGGCCTAGCCATTGACAAAAACCTTGATTGGAACGTTCATATCGCGAATGTTTCCCGCAAGTTTTATGCTTCATTGCATTCTCTTCTATGTCTTAAAAACGTTCTTCCTATTTCAACAAAAATTTCTCTTGCTAACTCTCTTCTTATTCCTTTAATTGATTACGCTGACGTGTGTTACTTGGACCTTAAAGAGGAACTTCTTAACAAGCTTGATCGTTTGCTCAATACATGTATTCGTTTCATTTTCGGTCTTCGCAAATACGGTCACGTGTCTGAGTTCCGTTCCAGGTTACACTGGCTTCCAGTTCGTGAGTGAAGGAATGTTAGAATTCTGTGTCTTCTTTTCTCTATTATTAATGACCCGTGTACTCCCCATTACCTCAAATCTTTGTTTCATCTTTTAGATAACACCCACTGTAAACTCCTCAGGTCCTCTAACAACCTTCTCTTGTCTTTTCCTTCTCACCGTTCTGGTTTTATGTCCGATTCTTTTGCCGTCACGGCTGTCCGTTTGTGGAACGATCTACGCGTTAAAATTAGAAATGCCCCGTCTCGTCATGCGTTTAAACAGTCCTTGCGCAGACATTATCTTAGTAAAATACAGTAAATCTGGTGTCAACATAGCAATCTGAAATTATCACGACTAGTAGTCTATTCTTGTATATTCTTGTATTTATTATTGTATGATATATATTTATATAATATTATATAATCGTATTTATGTAGTAATTATTGTTATTTGTTTAAAATATATTTATGTATTTTTATTAATTTATGTATTTAGTATTTACCTACAAATCTACTTATCTATTTTATTTATTAGTACATTCATGTCTTTTTTTTTCTCACTTATTTTTTTTATGTCTTAAAGCCTTTCTGCACGCCTGCCTCTGTTCATTTCTTGTACTTTCTGTCGGGTTGACTGGGAGAAAATGCTTTTAGCATTAAGTCTGCCTGTTGTACATGTAACTTTTGTTTTGTGCAATAAAGTATTTAGAAAGAAAGAAAGAAAGAAAGAGTGATGTGGAGAAAACGCCCTAATTCACTTTTATTTAACGATACATTTTAGTGCTCACAATAAAGTTCATATCCACTCTGCGGTTTGTGTTGTTCCCAAGTTTAAGAGTATAATATATTTTATGTATATACGTACCATCCATTGATGTAAGTAGGGTTTGTAGCTGAAAAAAATGTTTTTCGTCTCCTTTTTCATGTATCCCTGCCTGAAAATTCATTTTATTATATTTTTAATTAAATATTCGGTTTTGAGTCAACATTTTACATATAATATCCAAATATTATATCAGTAACTCATTCCGTCCTATAAGCTAGAGACTTGTTGTCTCCTCTATACGTAGACACATGCATCAGCAGATACAATCTGCGTCCGCCGACCTTGCCGACGTGTAGACGGGGGTGTTCGTCCGTCTGTGGTAGGTATTTATCATCAGCAGATGTGTCTGCCGTCAATTCGTTTGTTGTCGGTTTTCGGGGCATGGATCAAAGGATTTCAGCGCGAGCGCAAGGCGTCCGTCCACACGCCTGCATACGCATCAGTTTTGTGCGGATTGTGAACGGTTTTTGTTCGTTATTAATTATCATGTATTAAATAAATTTATATTATTAAAATATGTTTTCCCTGTATAAGCGGGACTTTACCAGGAAAGTATAACTTAAAGTCGTAGTCGATTATTGTATGAATCTATTTTCACTCAAGCACTTTGTTTTGTTTCTATGTATATGGCTCTATATGTATATAGGTGGTAGAGCTGATGCCGGGCTCGACTGTGGAGGTACCACTATCTTACTCGCAAATCCTCCCGAAGTTACTCGGGGGAGAGTAAGAGAACAGCTCTCAGGCAAAACCAGGCGGCCCACCATCGCCTGGGACCGAGGGATGGCGGTTTATCCATCCCCAACTGCCGGGCCTTATATAAAACAGACTGGTGACGGGCAGCGGCGTCACTGGTGCAAAGGTTTTGGCACCGCGCTCACCAACCCGCCTGCCCAGCGTGTGTGAGTATGGGCAATTCTTCCAGGAGGGCCGCCAAGAGTGGCGAAATCCTGGAAAGGCCTATGTCCAGCAGTGGACGAAACAGGCTGATGGATGGATGGATGTATGTATATAGGTATATGGCATCTACCACCTTCTTTTTTAGGGTTCCGTACCCAAAGGTTAACCAACGGGACCATATTACTAAGACTCCGCTGTCCGTCTATCTGTCTGTCTGTCTGTTCGTCTGTCCGTCTGTCCGTCTGTCACCAGGCTGTATCTCATGAACCGTGATAGTTAGACAGTTGAAATTTTCACAGATGATGCATTTCTGTTGCCGCTATAATAACAAATACTAAAACTGGCCAAGTGCGAGTCGGACCTGCGCACTCCCATACAACAGACATGATTTTTTTTCCGTTTTTATAGATAATGGTACGGAACCCTTGGCTGGTTTTTTCATTTCCTTTTAATAATTTTACTGCGGTGAACACTCAATTTATTAATTTATTCAAAAATTTGCACAGCATTACAGAGTAATCCAATTCACTGCACAAAATACGAAAAAAATAATAATTAAGGAACTTCTAAAAGAAAACGAAAAATTGGTTCTAAGTTTTAGACTCTAAGGACATCGTCACGTCATTGAGGCTTCACTCTCACAGAATTTCAAACACTCTCGCACCACATCCGTCGGTTTAATACCAGTGCCACAGTGTGATCTTTTCCCTGATACTTATAGTATAGGATCCCTCCTCAAAACGACCTTCACCGAGCTGGTTAATGGATGAAAAGTATTTTATATTCAATTAAATATATCAATAAATATATTGCAAATGGGTTGTCTAAAAAAGTTCAGTCCAGAATATGATTAATTAACGATTAAAACATTGTTTTTTTACATTTCACTGGTTAAGAGTGCATTGAGCTTCGTGAAAGCGCTTTCAGTGGGGACTCCCTCCGTGCCACGGAGCCTGAAGAGGGCACCGCCAAGAGCCTGTGCGAGCGAGCACTAAAATAATTATTTGGCACAAAACGTCGACAGACTTGCGCTACCAGCTCAGGAATTTCCACGCAGTAGGCAGCATGCAGTCACCATCAACTCACAAGTTCGTCTGACCTCAGGAGAGTTGAACCCTAAGACGCCCTGGAGGAACTTGGTGGGGTACATAAATTGATAAAACCCATACTTTTTCTTGTAAAGGAATTGCAAGAATGCTTTTTGTACTTTTTCAAGCATAGTGGCGTATTTTTTCCCGTGTGGGCTCCACACGATAAAACTAGCCTCCATTTTGCTTCTAACCATCTCAGTAAAGAGAACCTGGATTGTTTTGGTATCATAGAAATCCTTTGCGTTACGTATAATGAAACCCAACCGACGATAACAGGCTACCGCAAGGCTCTTTATATGCTCATGGAACGCGAGGTGGGCATCGAAAACAACACCCAGATCGAGTCAACACGAGCAATGACTTCAGAGCCAAGCGTGTAGTTCGCGTGAAGAGGTTGTCGAACACGGGTGAAAGACAAGACGTTGCACTTTGGGGCATTAAAGTAGAGCTTGTTTCGAATACTCCATTGAACTACTGAATCAAGATCTTGTTGGAGTAAGCAATGATCGGAACTACCTTTTACAGAAAGAAACAGTTTTACGTCATCAGCATACAATAAACAGTTCGCATGGTTCACGATAAGCTCAAGGTCATTAATCATTATAATAAATAACAAAGGACCAAGAATTGATCCCTGACTCACGCCTGAGCGTGTATGGTACGGTGGGGATGTATTACAGTCATACTTTACGTATTGTTGTTTATCATGCAGGTAGTCAGTCAGAAAGCAAAGCAGGTTGGGGGCGAAAACAAACGAACATAACTTATCTAAAAAGTACGTCATTATCCACGCGGTCAAACGCCTTTTTGAAGTCGAGATAAGCTACATCCACTTATCCGCCCCTTTCCATTTGCTCGGAGACATAGTTTACAAAGGTAAGGCAGGTTTGTATCTACAGACCGTTTGCTTCAGCCATACTGAGAGTCAGACAAAAAAGGTTTGATTTGAACTGATATTTTCTTATGTAGAATAGACTCGAAGACCTTAGCCAGGGAGTTTAGATTAGCTATGGGCCGATAGTTCTCTTACCTTAGATGCATCATTTGTTTTCGGAATTGGACTAACACGCGAAAATTTCCATTTAGAAGGATACCTACCTGTTTGCAAAGAAAGATTTACTATGTAACCAATCGGAAGGGACAAGACATCACTGCAAGCCTTCAAAATATAAGGAGGAATAGAATCTGGTCCAACAGAGCTATGAGGCTTAAGTCGCTTTAAACTCATTACTACATCATCTTTGGTTATGTGCGAGATATTGACGTAGTTTGCTTATTTATCTAAATTGAGGCGATTCGTTTCCTTCGAATTGAGATTTGGTGTGTCAGCAAGAAAAAACTCGAAAAAAAATGAGAAAAGGCTGTTGCTGCCGCTTCACCCACGCATTTCTCATCCTTGTATGTAACACAAGGCTCAAAGCCACCCTTTGTCCTCAAAATCACTACGTGTTTCCAAAACAAAGGCGGATTGGCCTTAAACTGCCTTCAACATAGGAAATGTTTGCATTATACTTAGAAAACATCCTTTTTTTGATTTCAACTCTTAGAGTGCTAAACTTTAAGTACACATTTGGATCACCAAGTAGTATTATAGGTGCTAAATAAATAAGTAGCAGCGGCTGCTACTGTTTTAACATCTATTTTTTGATACGTCTTGCATCTTTCAAGAATTAACACAGACTGATTGACTCACGGACGTGCTAATCCATCCGCTGATGTATGTGTCTCTGTGCAGAGGAGGCATAAACGGACAGACAGCAGACCTTAATTAATAAGGCTCCGTCCGTGTTAACTTCGGCTAGGGGACCATAAAAAGCCGGACAGATTTGGACGGACAGGTAAATATTTGGCTGTTTAATGGCCGGACATGTCCGACTAAAGCACCCTAGGTCCGTAGCCAGGATTCATATTCGGGAGAGGGAGGGGGATAAAACATTCATAAATGCTTGTAAAATATAAAATACGCATAGGCGTAACTAGGTAGGGGCCAGGGGGGCACAGCCCTCCCCAGAGTATCATCTGCCCCCCCCCCCCAGAAATATGGGCGTCATTGATGTAAAAATATGCTTTATCCAGTTTAATTTAAGGCGTTATTTCTTAAGTATTTTCGTTTGAGTGTGATCTCGGCATATGGAGGATTATCTCTACTTACCTTATTACGATCATTTATTCGAGAAAGGGTGGTAGAGCTGATGCCGGGCTCGACTGTGGAGGTACCACCATCTTACTCGCAAGTCCTCCCGAAGTTATTCGGGAGAGAGTAAGAGAACAGCTATCAGGCAAAAACCAGGCGGCTCACCATTGCCTGGGACTGATCGATGGCAGTATATCCATCCCCACTTGCCGGGCCTTATATAAAACAGACTGGTGAGGGGCAGCGGCGTCTCTGGTGCAAGAGTTTCGGCACCGCGCTCACCAACCCGCCTACCCAGCGTGTGTGAATATGGGCATTTCTTCCAGGAGGACCGCCAAGAATGGCGAAATCCTGGAAAGGCCTATGTCCAGCAGTCCTATGTGAGCACGAAACATGCTGATGGATGGATGGAATCGAGAAAAGATACTTTATGAATTGGAGCCAGGGACCGTCCCCCCCCCCGAGGTACAAATCCTAGTTACGCCAATGAAAATACCGGGACCGAAAACCTATTCGGATAGCGGTTTCGGTTGTTATGAATTTAGGTCAAACTTTTGATTTAGGTAACCTCAACTAGTGGTAATAAAAAATACCTTTAAAATGTATGTACATGTTACTCTCAATTTGTAGCAATTTCCATAAATTTGTTATATAAGGTGACTTTCGTTTATGCAACCAAATTCATACTGGATACTCTGTAAGTGGTCAGGACCAAGGTCCAATGACCCTGTTTCCAAAATACAAAAAATATATTTTTTAAATTTGATTTGGAATTTGTTTTAATGGGGTCGAACGAGCCCTACGTGTCTCGCAGTAAGAATCGCGAACAAATGAGTTGTAACACTCTGTGCATTGCAATTTTGCATCCAAAAAATTAAAAATTCATTATTTTTGGGGTATACTACACTAGCTTTTGCCCGCGGCTCCGCCCACGTGTTATTAGGTTTAACGACATGCTTTTTTCCGGGATAAAAGGTAGCCTATGTCTTAAATTATGGTATAAGCTATATCCATTCCAAATTTCATCCAAATCCGTTCAGCCGTTTCAGCGTGAAAGAGTAACAAACACACACACACGCACACACACACAAACTTTCGCATTTATAATATTAGTGTGATAGTGTGATATATAGAACGGAACCCTTCGTGTGCGAGTACGACTCGAACTTGGCCGGTTCTGTCATCTATCTAGGATTTATATTTTGGTTTTATATTAATATGTATGGAATAATATAGCCTTGCCTTATTTCATCACAAACGATTGACTACCGCGCTAATTAGACACCTGATGTATGAAACAACAAAGCCTTGCCTTAATTCAACACAAACGATTGGACAGCCCTAATTAGATACCTGATTTTTCAATGATATTGATCTATCCTACGGGAACTATACATTTTTCCAGGATAAAAAGTAGCCTATGTGTTAAGTTGGGTTATAAGCTATGAGTCATTTTCAAAGAAAGTGTATTTACTCTCAAAATTTCTTGTCCTCGCTGAAAAATCACCTATTATTATAAACCTGTTACCTATATCAGGATTCTTTTTTTTTCTAAATATTATTCATAATATTAACTTATCATATTAAATCCTTCTATCACATAAAATCAAATAAAAAAAATATTATTGCAAAATGAAAACTTGGAGTTTTACTCCTTTCCTATAGAATTCTATTTGTCCTTGATATAATGTCCTCAAAATGCACTTGACAACTAAAACGCTAATTGACGCCTATTCCGATGAAGTATTAATAAATTTGTTACAGGATATATTAACTAAGATATCGTTCTATCGAAAAATAAGAAAAATTATAAAACGTATAACTAAATCAATAATAATTAAATTTAAATACATGTCCACCTTTAGGTTACTTTGTGTAACTCCTGTGTGTAACGACAAAATCGCTGATACATAGGTAACACTAAAAGTTTCCGGAACTGGCCACTTACATAAACAATATTTAAAAATTTATTGCAACATTTGAAAATAGAACTCTTTGGCTGTAGAATGCAGTTTGTTTCATCTGACTGTCTTTTGTTTTTACCTTGTGGCGCCATTTAAAAAATTGTGTGTCTGCATCAACATGGATTTAACTCGGGAAAATTTTCGTAGTATGATTTTCTACGATTTTAAGTGTAATTTGACAGCTCAACAGAGCATCGCTCGGCTTGAAACAGCTTTTGGCAATGAAGCACCATGCAAGACGACTGTTTATAGCTGGTTTGCAGAATTCAAGCGTGGTCGTATCAATCTCAGTGACGAATCTCGCGATGGTCGGCCGTCCACCGCTGTGACCAACAAAAACATCGATGCTGTGCGCCGTATGATTGAAACAGACAGGCATGTGACCTACCATGAAATTCGCGCATCCTTAGAAATAGGCATGAGTCAAATACAATCAATCCTACACAAACATTTGGGTGTGAGAAAGCTGTGCTCGCGGTGGATCCCACACAACTTGACCGAGGCTCAAAAAACGGACCGCGTCACTTGGTGCAGTGCCATGCTTACCAGATTCAACGAAGGTGCGTCAAATTTGGTGTGGGACATAGTAACAGGTGACGAAACATGGATTTATTGCTACGATCCCAAAACAAAGCAGCAATCGAGCGTATGGGTCTTTCAAGATGAGCCGAAACCAACCAAAGTGGCGCGCGTGAAAAGTGCATCTAAGCGGATGATTGCTTCTTTTTTTAATAAAACTGGACACGTGGCTACTGTTGCTTTAGAGAATCGTCGTACCGTGAATAGTGACTGGTACACGACCATTTGTTTGCCGGAAGTTATTGACGAACTCCGTAAAAATAACCGTAAACGCCGTATCATCCTGCACCACGACAATGCTAGTTCTCACACGGCCAGACAGACAAACGACTTTTTGAAGACGAAAAATGTAGAACTCATGAGTCATCCTGCATACAGTCCCGACCTGGCACCTTGTGACTTTTTTCTGTTCCCAAAAATTAAGAACCAATTACGCGGTCAACGATTTTCATCACCAGAAGAGGCTGTCGAGGAGTATGAAAAACACGTTTCAGAGGTCACCACAGGGGAGTGGCACAAAAGTTTTCAAAACTGGTTTGATCGAATGAAAAAGTGCATAGACGCCAAGGGAGATTATTTTGAAAAACAATAAATTAATTTTGTACCTTTAATAGTATTTTTTCATATTCATTCCGGAAACTTATAGTGCGTCCCACGTATATCTGAGTTATTTTGAACTTATTTTTAGTTTTTTCAATACTAGCAATATTACAGTACTACTGCCAACCTAACGAAATAACAATGCAGCCATATTGTGCTCAGTGACACTTGGATGTTTGTGATATTTGATTTGTGTCACTTAATATTTTCCTCCGTGTAACGTGTATATTTTATTTCCCGTATTATTATATATTTTTTTTTATATTCTAAAGATATATTATATTGTGTAAATTAACTTTGACTTGTAGAAAGTATACTTAATGTATCTATTTTGCAAAAATAAATATTTTGATTTTGATTGATTGATTTTGACGTAGATTTAATAGGTAAGTAACTGTAAATAACTCAGAAACTTCATACATTCATATGACTTCGAATACTAATGAAATAATCGGCATAAAATTAAATAATTCTAGAGAGACAATTTTCCGTTATTAATTTGATTTCGTGTTGACGCCATGAAATTTTGTCTTTTGTGTAACGGTTGTGTAACGTTACACAAAGGAAACACTATAAAGATGTTGGCATATTACACGAATCAGTGATTTCAACCAATTTTTTAAAGTTGAACGTTCTCAATTCAACTGTTTTATATATTAAGCTACATTAAACCGATTTTGATGATTATTTTGTATTCAATAGGTTAATGCAGTTTTTTTCATGCTGTTGTATCACTAATTATTGTAGGAGCTTATTCCTACAATAATAAGTGAAAACAATTTTAGGGTAGATTGTGTATCGTTAACTGGGCACAACCAAGAAGAAAAAACTTTTTTTGGTCAAATAATTTTTTCACTTCCCAGGACAAAGTGGTTTAATCAGCCAACCAAATCTCTATGAAAAGGAGAAAAAAAAGTTCGCGTAAAAAAAAATTTCTGTTGGATATTAAGTGGTCCATTAGGGATACGGAGTTTATTAAAAAAAATATATAATATAAAATTTTTCGAATTTGAAAGAGATAATTAATGAAGGAGGATATTGTTGACAAATTATTTTTAATAATTAATTTGAAATTGAATATTAATGGTTTCCAAAAAAATTAAATAACTTTTCTTTAAATTTTAACACTAATAAATGATTTTTTGATCCATATTTATCATGTCTTGAATTTTTTTCACTTTGAATTGGAGGACCTTATAATATATTATTATTTATATTACAAGGTGGGTGGAAATCACCAATATGAACTGTTCCTTATAAATTCTTTTGTGTAACATTATGATCCTATGTGTAACGAAAAATTCCATTTCCATTGTGTTTCGTTTGTGTCACGATACACTTTTTTTGAAAATGACTCCTATATCCATTCTAAATTTCATCTAAATCCGTTCAGCCGTTTCAGCGTGAAAGAGTAACGACATACACACACACACAGACACACACACGCACAAACTTTCGCATTTATAATATTAGTGTGATATATAGAACGGAACCCTTCGTGTGCGAGTACGACTCGAACTTGGCCGGTTTTTTCATCTATCTAGGATTTATATTTTGGTTTAATATTAATATGTATGAAATAACATAGCCTTATCTTATTTCATCACAAACGATAAGCGACCGCGCTAATTAGACACCCGATGTATGAAACAACAAAGCCTTGCCTTAAATCACCACAAACGATTATGGACAGCCCTAATTAGACACCTGATTTTTCAATGATATTGATCTATCCTACGGGAACCAAACATTTTTCCGGGATAAAAAGTAGCCTATGTGTTAAGTTAGGTTTTAAGCTATATCCATTCTAAATTTCATCTAAATCCGTTCAGCCGTTTCAGCGTGAAAGAGTAACAGACATACACACACACACACACGCACAAACTTTCGCATTTATAATATTAGTGTGATATATAGAACGGAACCCTTCGTGTGCGAGTACGACTCGAACTTGGCCGGTTTTTTCATCTATCTAGGATTTATATTTTGGTTTAATATTAATATGTATGAAATAACATAGCCTTATCTTATTTCATCACAAACGATAAGCGACCGCGCTAATTAGACACCCGATGTATGAAACAACAAAGCCTTGCCTTAAATCACCACAAACGATTATGGACAGCCCTAATTAGACACCTGATTTTTCAATGATATTGATCTATCCTACGGGAACCAAACATTTTTCCGGGATAAAAAGTAGCCTATGTGTTAAGTTAGGTTTTAAGCTATATCCATTCTAAATTTCATCTAAATCCGTTCAGCCGTTTCAGCGTGAAAGAGTAACAGACATACACACACACACACACGCACAAACTTTCGCATTTATAATATTAGTGTGATATATAGAACGGAACCCTTCGTGTGCGAGTACGACTCGAACTTGGCCGGTTTTTTCATCTATCTAGGATTTATATTTTGGTTTAATATTAATATGTATGAAATAACATAGCCTTATCTTATTTCATCACAAACGATAAGCGACCGCGCTAATTAGACACCCGATGTATGAAACAACAAAGCCTTGCCTTAAATCACCACAAACGATTATGGACAGCCCTAATTAGACACCTGATTTTTCAATGATATTGATCTATCCTACGGGAACCAAACATTTTTCCGGGATAAAAAGTAGCCTATGTGTTAAGTTAGGTTTTAAGCTATATCCATTCTAAATTTCATCTAAATCCGTTCAGCCGTTTCAGCGTGAAAGAGTAACAGACATACACACACACACACACGCACAAACTTTCGCATTTATAATATTAGTAGGATAGGATTTACAATGTAGTACCGGTTGTAATAAAGGTTATGTAAAATACCGGTATTTAAAATACCAATTTCGGCCCCTGGAAAATATGTCGTTCTTATCAACTAAAATCAATTCAAATCAAATCAAAATCATTATTTTGCAAAATCGATACATAAAGTATACTTTCTACAAGTCAAATTTAATTTTAACAATATATATCTTTCGAATATAAAAAATATATAATAAAACGGGAAATAAAATATACACCTGCATAAAATAGAGGAATCTAGGAATAAAAATATTATATATGTATACATAATGCAATGAACAAATTAGTTGATAAATAAATACGGGAAATACATACAAAAAATATGAAGGTTGGGCTACTAAAATGTAATAAAGTAATACACCTGCATAAAATATAGAAATACAGGAATAAAAATATTATTTATTTATTTCTTTATTATAATTACTACGGGCGAACCCAATTACAGCAATTATTTAAAACTTATTATTAAATTATTAAATAAATTAAATATTAAATATATTATTACACAGGGCAACATGGTTTTTGTTGTTTGAATATTTTTCTGTAATTCCTATACGAAATTGGGTCCTGAATTCGAACCTGAACTCAGATTCCTTCTATCAGCTCTCCATTTTGGTTAAATCAAATTTAAGTATAGAAATTGTAGGTTTTTTTAAGATTTCTGAAGAGGTTTTGAACTTATTACCATTTGTTTTACAGATTTCTTTTTCATAATTACAAGCTCTTTATCAATATTGTATCATGCCGAAAATAATAGAATTTGTGATTGATCCTTGTTTTCCAAATAAACAATAATTCCGTAGGAGCTTACTCTGTCCATACATTTCATGCTAAGTTTTTTCTATGAGCAATCGTATGTGATTGTTTTGTGCTCTTAAATTAAAAACTACGATTGGTTTCACGAATATTTTTATCTTTCTATTAAAAAGAACCATTAAGAACAATTATTATTAAAATTTAAAGCCGGAAAACTAATCGTTTCAAGCGTGAAAACCTACCAAAAGCAGTAAAAACGCACGATTTTTCAAAATTGAACCTGTCTTAGATAAATATTACGAGCTGATAGAGAAAATGTGACTTCAGATTCAGATTCAGCACATATATTACTCTAAAAACACAAAAAAAAACTCATACAACAACAAAAAAGTTATTGTTACCTTGTGTTATATATACTCGTACATAATGCAATGAACAATGCGTTGAAAAATGAACTAAATAAACCATAAATAAAAATAATGCCTAACCATCCGTTATTTACACCTACTTTTATACCCTTGGTTCACAAATAAATAATCTTGAATCTTGAATCCGCACCATTCGATTAGTATTGCTAAGAAGAAGGGCAAGAAAGTTATCAAACATTCCTTTTTTCAAAAAAAAAACATATAAAAATCATATATCTACATACCTACTCAAGTAAAGGCATAAAAAAAATAAGACTGCAGGAATTATGTCATGATAAAAAATGTATCTTAGTCAATCCGTCTCATATTGTCTATTACGAGTACCTTTAACAATGTACGTTGACATATTAATTAATTTTAAGCCTATAGAGGAATCATACAGTATTAAAATATGCTAATTATGAGTTACAATTCTGAACAAGATTATTATTATTTATTACACCATGCTTCATTATAGTCCAAATAATCATTGGTTTTATAATAAGCTTTCTTAAGTAGTCCCTGCTTAATAAGTAGTATAAGCTTATTTTCAGGCAAACTAAGATCTCCTCTGGAAACTTATTGTAAAATCTTATACCATGTCCTACAAAAGAGGTACCTATTTTGGCAAGTCTTAATTTTGGAAAAGCTAGTTTATGTTTGTTTCTGGTTTCAGCAGAAACAATCATATCCATCATATCTCATATCAATTTTATTGTACATACATGTGATTGACACATATAGAAGACTCATTTATCGGTAACTGATGAAATTAATGTTCCTTTAGACTGACATTATAAAAATTGTTAAACTATAACATACACCTCCACCTTCCCCTTTGTATGAAGGTGATCGAATATGGCGATATCAGCGCCATCATGCGGTATAACTTCGAACTACTCATAGGTCTACTAAACGTAGGTAGCGTAGCAGCAACTACGAGAAACCTTCACTTTGCTGTTCGAATTTTCATGTGTAATTTGTGAGTTACAATGTAAGCCGTTAGAGGGCGTTGTATGTACGAGCGTTTTTAATACCTTATAACTATTATTGTAATAATCTGTGACCTTACGCCCTTTTCCTTCCTAGCTAACTTTGAAAAACCACATAAAAATCCGTTTAGTAATTCTCAAGTTCTATTATGTGTTTTGTCTACTTGTAACAATATAACTAGTTTTTATCGAAACAGTATAAACATTTATAAAATTCCGGGTTAAATAATAAAAAATTATATATATTATAATGTTTTCTCACTTTTTCGAAATTAATTTTATTTCATTTAAAATAAATAAGAAACCACACTATTTTCGCACTTGCTAGTCGCAACAGCCATGTTGCAGTGCAAGCTGATAATTTTTTTATTTTAGTATTTTTCTTGTCGAATTTTCAGCCACCTCGAAAAGAACTGCTAATTTTTCCAGCGTATTCTGCAGGCGCATAGGCACGCCACCGTTTTAGTAAAAAATTTGATAATCCTTTTCTCAGTTGTTTTTATTTATAGACCCAAGTATAAGATCTCTATCATCCGGTATCTGCTGATATTTTAAAAGGCACCATTTTTCCAGAATTTTGAATATTGATTTTGTTTTTAAGATATCAAGCTGGACAGATTTACACACGAAGTTGTTTTTTTGCCTTGAATTATACCTAAAATTTTACATTCCAGCCGATTGTGACTTTGTGAATGCCTGTATTAAACTATAGAGGTCTCAAAAATTTGTCTATAATGAAAAACAACAGAGAAACGGGTTATCAAGTGTTGTACTAAAACGGTGGCATGCCTGTTTAATTGATGCTGTCACTTTCTTCTTCATACGGGATGTAAGGGATGGCATTAATTTCAGCCGCCAGTAAACTAATCTTGTAATTTATACTGTTAAGGTGTGACTCCTTGGTGGAACTTCATTTCAACACTAATAAAAGTCTCTGTACGATTTCACATTTTTTATCAAGACAGAAGATGTCTAAGAGACGAAACTAGTCGCTAATTAATAAAAGCATAGTGGAACTCGTACAGTGGAGCCCGCATCAAGCTATACACATTGAGTATAAGCTGACCTCTCATTGTACGGGAAGCCTATACAATGAGAGGTTAGCTTATACTGAAAGTGTTTAACTTGATGTGGGCTCCACTGTACATGGAGACTTTTATTAGTGTTGAAACTAATATTGGTTTCGTGCAAGTGGAAATTGAGTCATTTGTCCATACGTTCATCCATCAGCCTGTTTCTTCCACTGCTGGACATAAGCCTTTCCAGGATTTCTCCACCCTTGGCGGTCCTCCCGGAAGAAGTGCCCATACTCACACAACAACTGCAACTGGAAATTTAGTCATTTATATGAAGGAAAAATTAAATAAAAACAAAATCAGTGGCATGTAAAATGTATTTGATTATCTTTAAATTATTATATCGTACTATGCTAAAATAAATAGATACAGAAATCGTTTGAATAGCTTCATCTTATTTATATGTTCAATTAAATAATTACTAAAAATATCAATAATTATCATAAGTAAGAATACTTATTTATTTACAATTCAACAATAAGTTACAAAAAAACCTATCGTTTATATTTTATAAATGAAAATTCGTGTTGGTACCAAGATATTTACTAATAATTTAGAGAGCTTGTTTGAAATCTGAACACAGGTAAAGTGTAACAATTATTTGTTTATAAAAAATGACTCGTGTGATAAGAGAATGTAATAAATAACACTTCCATTTTAGATTTAAAACTCTCGTGCGGATCCATGATAAATAATATTTGACAGTAGAATAGTACATTAAGAATTATGATACAAGTGAGCTGCGTTGGACATTATAGTCGAGGTGAGATTGCAGGCCGAGCCGAAGGCGAGGGCCTAATGGAGCCGAGATTGTATGTCTAATGCTCACGCCTTTCATACGTTTTTCAACACACTTACAAGTAAAAAAAAAATTCAATTGTCTTATTTTTCCTCATAATCAAAACCACTGCATTGACAATTTTGTGTCAGTGGAAATAGGTCACCGACGCAGTCGCAAACAGCCAAATATTAATTATTAACAAACTGAATATTTATGTATTTACAATAAAAATAAGAGTTAATTTGTTGATAAAAATTAATAATTTGACAAATTTTAAATTATTGTATTGTAACTGAGACAGTTTATTTATTCGCAAAAACTTTACTATTTCTGTTTTCTGAGATTTAAAAAATACTGTAATGTAAAAACACTATTGGGATAATGTAAAGTAAAAAGCACGCGTGTTCAATATGCTGCATTATGACCCTAAGAACGCTGTAATAAGAGCCAGTTTATAAGCAAGTGTGTTGAAAATGATGAATTTATACATATTCTTTTACATTTGGAGATTTATTCGTCGCAAGAAGTTACAAATTATTATATCATTGCCATATACAAAACACAGAAGGAAAGCAAAATTGGGTGTGCAGAGCTCTGAACCGGGATCTCGCTTACCGGGCGATTGCTCTGGTAACTGAGTTATCAAGATCACAGCACAACCCGAGAATTTACTTACCATACCCAATAATCTCGGTTGAGAGCGCTTCACGGCGAGATTTACTTTTGTTCTGTATTATAAAAGATTACATTTACTTATGCAGCCAAATTCATACTGAAGACTCGGAAAATAGTCGGGTTCGGTAACTCTTTTTGGGAAATTCAAAAATTATTTTTCCCTGTTCCCGACAGACGCAATACAGACGAAATTTTCTTTTTTAAATAACGCAAAAACATTATTGATCTGTGATACTGATCACTTACCAAGCTACCAACATGAATTAGGGTGTATAATTAAATGTCAAATTGTATTATGTCTACGTATGATGGCGAAAACTGCTTTTTCGTGAAAAGCCGAATTATGACGATAACGAAATAATTTTCTGTTAGATCTAGACTAGTCGCCTCCGCTTTGCTCGGCTTCCCTTTATTTACATGTAAACCTAACACGCTACTCCTCGCTCCACTTAGCTTCGCTCGTCGTCGCACCTGTTTTTTATTTTTAACCTCGCTTTTTCGTAAAATATCTGCTCTTTCGCAAAAAAGAGGAACAATTTCATATCACGAAAAAGCAGTTCACGCCATCGTCATTCTTCGGCACTATACAGGGTGTAAATGCAAATTCAAGAATCGCTTTAGGGTATGAAAGAGTACACGATTTTGATGTCATTACGAAAAAAAAATATACCTTGAATTTTCACAAAAAATTCCATTATTTTTCTAAGCTGTGGCTACGCAGCTCACCAGCCTCCCCACACACCTAATTGCACCCCGCAACCCGCACCCCTCATCCGAGTGGCCAGCGACCAGTGAGGGTGTCCACGCGATCAGTGTATTTTGAGTAAAGAAAATCGTCTTATTAAGAGGTACTGGTACTTTATTTAGAGATCCCAGTATTTAAAATAATATCTTTACCGATCATACTAACACACCCTTAAAGGATTCTTGCCTTTGCTTTTGCACCCGGTGTATACGATATGATATTAATTTGCACATAATTATTTATCTACTCACAATTGACAGTTTTGCGAAAAACTCGCTTCGTTTCAACCTATTATAACGTAGGTAATCTGCTGTGAACGCTCAAGAAGCACTGAAGTAATTTACACGAATATTCCTTATCACTTCCATTGTTATAACAATAAATAGTTTTGACTGTGAGAGCTAACTTTCAACTTGATTTATTTATTTTCAATTGGAAGAGAACAAATAGGTTTTTGTAGAAGCTGCTAAATTATTTTTGATTATAAAATAAATATATCTTTCTCAAGATTTAGTAGTATATTATGTATGTTATGACTCAAAAATCTCTGTAGATATATTTTCACTTAAAAGGTTTTCTTGAGAAAATAAAGATGCCTGCTTTTAAAAAAAAATAATTAAGAAAAGCGATTAGAAAGGTGTTAGATAGCGAGTTTTTAACGAAAACAGGAAGGTAAGTAGCGATGACTGGCATTTTAATAAAACATTATGTTGCTATAGTATAGCACATAACTTACATACAAAGGTACTATTTAAGTTAAGTTAATATTTCCATTTAGTGGCTGAGATAAGATGAAAGATATATACACAAACAATATAACTTAAAATAATTTAACAACTTTCACAAACACCCTTGCCGGTTAAAAGAGATTTCTTGGATACAATTTATTTATTAATATCTAAAACAGTGATGTCTAACCCGTATTGACAATTTGATATAATTTATTTACATGAGAAGACAAAATTGTTCAGTTGTTTTGCAAATAAAACTGTCCACTTTAAAGCTGCACAAACGAGGGTTTTCTGCTCACCTTGTTATATTTTCTAAAACAGAAATGAGTGAGTTTCTATGTCCCATTTCTTTGAATTAATAATTATTTTGATGTGTGATAATTTTGTACAGTTTTATTTGAGAAAACATTATTGCATTCATATTATAATAATTTTAATTCTAGGAAAACGACGATTTCGGAAGATAATTCTCAAATCGAAGATCTTGCACTGCCAACGTTGTGGTTCACTGTAGCACAATGAAGAATAAACTCTGTTACTTACAAAAATAGAAAAAGAATCGCCTTAAAACCACGAAGGCACACGGAGTCAAAATTGAATGTGTATTTACAAAACTTGTGCTTAGATCCAAAACATGTTGGCAGTGCTTTGCGAATGAGCTTTTACTACATTTCATAAATAATGTATTTATGTGAAGAAGTGCAATTATAATATTGATATGTATGTTTCCTATATTAAAAAGAATTATTTTCTGATTTAAAATTAAATCAATTGATGAAAAATGAACATTTCACAGTGACATCTAAATAGCAGTGATCGAGAATGAATGTAAAAATAGGATGAGTCCCACTTTTTCATGTGTCTGGTCAATAAATAAAGTTTTTTAAGCAAGCTCGTGAATATTTAGCGGGGCTTTCTCAAACACTTCAAAAGCGAAAGCTTCAAACATTTAAGTATATACAACTAATACTATATGTGTAAATTGCATCGTGAAAATAAAAATACAAATGGACTATCGTAATATTCATAATATTTGGATATTTCTTTCAATTTTCATTAATATACAATAAAATTTATCTACAAAGAAGATATGGAAAGACCCTGTTTTAGTCTAAAAGACCCCAGCGAAATGGTCTCGAATAGAAACGGCGAGGTATCGTCTAAGATTTTAAGAAACAAAATTGGTAACAAGTACAATCGTTCAATGAAATTCCTCCTTTTACATCACCAATTCCAAGGGGACTTTCGAAATTGCACAAATAAAACTTAACATAATTTTGCTTGGATATTTTCAGACGCCCTTAACAAACGCCCAAAATAAACAAGCAAAACTCTCCCGGATCGAATCGTGGGCAACTGAAGAAGCTCTGCCAACAACCCCGCTCTCAAGCATCAACGAAAACCCAAAAAAGCACTCGTAGGATTCATCACTGAGTCGCTTCAGCTGTATGGTACGCGTGAGATGGATGGTAGCGCCATACCTGAGGGGGAGAATATTCCACTGGGACTTCTTGAGCAGTTCCACCAGCGCCCCACATCAGCACTGTCTGCCGAGGCATTTCTGACGCTTGAGGCTGCTGCTGCATTCTGTCATGTTCCGTTGAACCACTTGAACCTCCCGGACTTGGTCCCGCAACCACACTGGGGCTCCTTCTCTCAGGTCCCGTCGCCACTGGACTCATATACCTTCCCGTGCTGTCCATATACGTATAGTCTCTTGAAGGCGGTCGGTAAGGAACAGCTGGGGCTACTTCGTAACCCGGAGGAGGGGGAGCCGGTTCTAGGAAACCATTGGGTGCGTATGGAGTGTAGTGGTAGCTCAAAGGTTTATACTGGTGGAAGAGGTTGTCTGCTGTGAGGAATCTGTCGTCTAGAGGTGGTGGGGCATAGTGGAGAGCAGGGGCTGGTGGATATTCTCCGTAAGGAGTTCCGTATGCTCCATTAAGGTTGGTGTATGCTGCTGCCACCGCATCAGCAGCTAAATAGTCCACTGGGGGTGGCGCAGGCGTTGTTGGCACTCGTCTTTTATTTCGACAAGTTGAAAGGAAATCTCTTAATTGCGTTTTATATCTTCTAGCCGCTCTGGGTGGTGTGGTGGGGTTGGTCTCGCAGCCAGATAGTTGTTCACTTTCGGAGAAGTATAAGCTTGTTAGACCAGTATCGAGATAGCTCACTTTGAAGTCCATCGTCCTTTTTCCAAGAAGATCTCGCCCTTCTTCTTCCCTGGAATTTGAAAATTAATTATATTTAAAAAATCTGCTTTATGATAGCACATTGGTTTAGGTATTAGTATAATGTAACTTACATGAGAGGCCTGTGCGTGCTTATAACAAAGTCTGGCTTAGAATTCTTATAGACAAGTCTTGATGAGGTCTGCAGCCATTGCCACTGGCCGTCTTTCGTCTGGAAGCGATACGCGATCATTCCGGAAGCACCTGTTTTTAATACTGTAACACAAAAGAAAGTTTCATCAAGATATTGTTCTGTTGGTAGTTAAATATATTATTCGAAAATTTTCTATAACCCTCTTAATTCTCATTATCTTTAAAATAATAGATCGTAGTCGTAGTTGGCGCGCGGGTTGGGTTTTATATAGCCTATTTTAACAGATATATGCGCGTTGAAAATTATAAACGATCAACGAAGTTGCAAGTTATCTGGTCGTAGTGTGGATTAACCTCACAGATCTGAGGTTTTTTTTTTGAAATTGTGTTCTTTCCAATATTTGAGTAACAATATGGTTTACAATTTATATTTATCTTAAATTTGTTTACTTTTTAACTGACTAGATCCTTGTTTTTATTCCGGGGAGTAAAAGTATTTTTTTATAAAAATCAATTATGTAGGTAGTTACAGAATAAAACTTACATTCTTGATGTGCACTAGCCACATAAGCCAAGTCGTCGTAATGTACAAGATCATAGCCGCCCATATTGGCTAGTTCAGCATCCGTATAACCTAACAGCATTTTACCCCTGAAAAAGAAACAAACAATATTTCATAAATTTATTGAAAGTCTGGTTTTAAAAGTGTTCAAAGAAGGTTTAAAAAGTATAGTACCTACTCGAGATTTTTAGGAATAGAACATTAAATTTTGGCCATCGAAAGATGATACTAGAAAAAGGCGGCAAATTAAAAAAAACATATTAACACTGGTTGATTTAGTTTAGTTTACTTCAAACTTTGATTTTTAATAAACTCTGCAAGTTCTTCGTATTCCTTGATTATTTAAAAAGTTTTATTTAAGTATGTAAAAATACAGCCAAAGCAACCTACTTACTCATGAATATAAATAAGTTGGAATTCAGGCTTGAATCGGAAGTCATACAATATATAAGGTGCTCTAAAAATATCTGCCACGGCTGCAATGGAAGATAGTATTGTGTATATAGATTACAATAGTGAATAAATTTTGTTCCTCGGGATAGTTATTTAAATTCGAGAAAATTAAGTAAATAAATAATAACGTGAATAACGTGGTTCACAAACTACTTGCGATGATTCGTTTCGTCAATGAAAATAATTTTTCAACTGTTTTTTAAATAGTTTTGTGTTACTACAGGACGGTTTCATACAAGTAAATCAATTCTAAACTATACACACATTTTTTTTGTATGAAAAAATGTATGACGTTAGATCAATAAAATATCAATACTATTGTAACCTATATACAGAATACACTCTCCCATTAAAACTGTCGCGGATATTTTGATAGCACCTTATATTTCCAAAAATTGTACTGAGCAAATTTTCTTGTAAGTTAACTAGGTTCCGTGACTTTATCCTTGAGGTTGTAGGGTCTGTACACCTTAATTTTAAAGTTCGTGCATATAATATGGTGCAAGGGTTTCACCGCACTCACTTTCCCACCTTCCTAGCGTGTGTGAGTATGCGCATTTCTTCCAGGAGAACTGCCATAAGTAGCGAGATCTCGAAAAGGCCTATGTCCAGCAGTAAACAAACCAGGCTGATAGATGGATGGTATAGAATATACTTACCTTTGGTCCATAGAGACTAGAGACAGATCCAGCTTGTGTTTGCTTTTGAACATGACTTCTTTTTGAGGTATTTCTAGCAAGCTGGGTGGGCCGAAGGGCGCGCAGATTGCAAATAGGGCTAAAGGAGGTTCTTCTGTTTTCTTATTCTGACCATGAAGGACTTTGACTCGGCCTCGGATGTCTAGCCTCTGTAAAATAAAAATACAATATATAATATATATACAAAAATCAAAGTACAAATGTTTAAAAAACTTGTTTGAATAAAACCTGACCAATACCGGGTGCAAAAACTAGTTTCTTGAAATGAAACCAAATAATATGCCTACACAACTTTCTCAAAGAATAAAAAATTCGTAGTAGATATTCAAAACAAGCAAGGAAAGGAGAAAATATTTATTTTCTCTCCGCAAGCATGTTCTTCTGTGTTATAATAATTTCGTAATAACCTTCGACTGGAGGTCAGATGTCAACCTGCATACTTAATAGATATATGTCGAGTACTTAACAATCTTTTAGGGTTCCGTAACCAAAGGGTAACCAACGGGACCCTATTACTGAGACTCCGCTGTCCGTCCGTCCGTCTGTCACCAGGCTGTATCTCAAGAACCGTGATAGTTAGACAGTTGAAATTTTCACAGATGATGTATTTCTGATGCTGCTATAACAACAAATACTAAAACCAGCCAAGTGCGAGTCGGACCTGCGCACTGTCATAGAACAAACATGATTTTTTTGCCGTTTTTATAATGGTACGGAACCCTTCGTGCGCGAGTCCGACTCGCACATCGCCTGTTTTTTTCGTTTCTATTATTAAAATTGTAACAAAAGATATATTTAAAAGATTCATTCTCTTTTAACTTCATTGTATTATTTAGAAAACCAATAATAATTTTGATTCAGGATTTGAAATAAAGTATACTGACCAGGAAACCAGAAGTATTATCCAATAAACATCTAAATCTGACTGTGAAACTTCTTTCTAATAGATGCGCCCTCTCTGGCCTTAGAACATCCTGGAGAGGCAGACTGCTGGCTTCTGGAGGAAGGAATGAGTTCCAGAGCAGCTGTCTTTGAAGTTCTTCTCGATCTTCTGAATGTACTAGCTCGTAGACTGATTGGTGGACTATGTCTGACTGGAATCGAAAACAATTCAAGAATTAGCTGACCAGTCAAAATATTTGAATTAATAATTTTTAACATACTTCTGGCATTATAGATTTATAAGATGGATCAGAGTCTCGATTTGGACTACGATGTACTTATTGTTTTTGCGATAGAGAGAATCAAGGGAGTTAAGTGAACACGATTTGAGGTTTTACGAGTTAGTTACAAAAAGTGATTATAACGCTCAAAAAATTGCATCAAGCTAAAAACAATTACGTGTAATTTAAACAATTTTGTGTTTAATTAATAACAGTAGCTTTAATTATATTGATTTTCAGATCATGCATGAGTTTAGCTTTAAAAACAAAAATCTTAAATTCATAACTATGGAAAATCTCAATTTTTAAATATTACATCAAATATGTTTTTGCATATATTACAAAACTTGCATATAACCTATTTAGCTGAAATTTTGATTTTGGGCGTTATAATTATTTCGTCACAAAACTAGAGAATAAAAAACCTTTTGTTGATAAACTCAAGTACCTAGGTAAGGGAATAACTTCAGTCCAAATATAAATAGAGCAGTAAAATACGTTCATGTTCAAACATTCAAATTATTTAATGACGTAAGTCTACATTTCAATAAAAGACGAAAAAAAGCAAGTCATGACGTATCAACCCATAAATCAATAAAACCAGCGATAAACCTCGACTCAAAGGCCGATCATTAAAGAATTATCTGTGCACGGTAATCAATGGATACTAATATGTTAATTCCGGGCTTTTAGCTAAGGTATTTGACACTGTCTATCATATTAAATAGAGTTTAAATTCGAGTGCATAGCCAAAATATGCATTAGTTACACGTCATACAGCAAACGGGCGTGTAAACAGCGTAAATAATATGCCGACAGCAGATGATGCAAACACAAGACTAATTGATAATCAATGGGGTACCCCAGGGCAGTGCACTAGGACCCCTCTTTTAAATTTACTCTACTATAACGAAGACCTGCTTAAACGTTCTTGTGTACGCATACGCATACATATAAGCTGATTACTCGGCTCCAAATACGAACTAGTAAAGTTTGTGAGTAAACTCACACATAGAAAAGTAGTTTCCGTATTAAAGGTAGTCTGTGCCATGGAACCGAACATATTGTGATGTCAGAAGATGATTTGTTAGGTAATTGCATTTTGTTTTCGGCAACCAAGGGTTGGGGGGTCGTTGCTATGGTTTGTACCAAATGTTTTGTTGATAACCTTTGTTTTGGTTGTGGTTCTGCCCAAGTTTTACGTTTGATTTTATGGGCAACGTGATTGATGAGGTTCATTTTATTTTATTGTTTATTGTTAGCTATAAATTACCAGTTTTAGTCAACCTTCGAAAACGAATAAGAGAAAATTAAATGATCTTATTTGTAAATGTTTATAAAAAAGTTCTCAAATACCTTTTTGCAGTAAAATTTACGAAAGTGTTTCTATTTATCTTTAAGATGTATCCGAGCCATGCTTTGCATTGCGATCTATTGTTTTGACAATAGTGAAAATAAAAAGGGTTAATAAATTTACAAATATTTTTGCAACACACTCTATCTTTTATTTTAAAGGATGTATTCAGGAGTGTACGGTCTGTTGACCAAGTGAGGTACCTATCCACCCTTCGATCTATGTCGTTGATTATTAAATTAATAACAATAATTAAATACTTTTTATGCATAGGATTATGTGGTTGACCCACGTACACATACCTGAATTAGTAAAATAATAATATTTTATATTTACTGATTAATTTAGCGACATCTGAGAATACAGAAGGATACCTCATAAAATTAGTCTGTACATGATATACAATGCAACAAAAAAAACGCAAGCATTATGAAGAGAAAACATATCAAGACCAACAATAAATAAAGACCAACTTAAAAATTTCCTTAAAGTCCATCAATCTAATTAGTCTATTCACAACAGACCCTTCGGGCCGCCATTAGCTCCATAACGCTCGCTGTCGGATCAATACCGGCTGCCTACCACCTGGTGCGTAAAGCTTGAAGTTAATCTAACCAGGATTGAGTTGGTCGAGTCGGAGCCACCCTTGGTTGGAAAATGGTGGTAATAATAATGCGATAGTTGCCAGTGTAGAGTGAAATAAAGAAGGTTTGAGGTAAAAAAAAAAACCTGTTAAGTAAATTGTAGATAATTTATTTACGAATTGTAATTTGTATTGAGTCGAAAGAAATAAATGAATTAAACTGAATAACGAGTACCTGAACGTACTTAGTCTCAGGTTATATGATTTATAGCGAAATCTGCCGCTTTGAGTGCTCTAAATATTATTGCAGTGCATTACAAGATTGACTAGGTGGTAGAGCTAATGCCGGGCTCGACTGTGGAGGTACCACAATCTTACTCGGAAATCCTCCCGAAGTTATTCGGGGGAGAGTAAGAAGACAGCTCTCAGGGAAAAAAAACCAGGCGGCCCACCATTGTCTGGGACCGATGGATGGCGGTATATCCATCCACAATTGCCGGGCCTTATATAAAACGGACTGGTGACGGGCAGCGGCGTCACTGGTGCAAGGGTTTCGGCACCGCGCTCACCAACCCGCCTGCCCAGTGTGTGTGTGAGTATAGGCATTTCTTCCAAGAGGACCGCCAAGAGTGGCAAAATCCTTGAAAGGCCTATGTCCAGCAGTGGACGAAACAGGCTGATGGATGGATGGATGGATTACAAGATAGAAAACAACAATTAGAAATAAATCTCAGGTAAGACAAATACTTTGAAAAAATCCTTCGGCCAGGTTTTGAACCTGTGACTTCTTGCTTACACGGCTAGTGCTCTGCCGACTTAGCTACCAAGGGTCCCATCCTAGACCACTGAATTTTCCCGCGTGAGCAAGAGATCGCAGGTTCAAATCTTGGCCCGAGGAATTTTTACAAAATATTATTCTCACTTGAGATAAAGTTTCTAATTTATCTTTTCCATCTTGTAATGCACTTTAATAATAGTAATTATTAATCTTCTTGAAAATATATCCAGACCAGGGAATATTTCCAATTTAATCGATGATTTTCCCTGTTTTTTCCAGATTACTAGATTTATTCTCTTTCAACAGAGAAATTTTCAGCTTTTACGCCGCAGACAAACAGACTGACGGACAGACATACACAAGCCTCATTATAAAGGTTATTAAAAATCATTGTTTCAAACGTTTTCATCTAAGTTAATATGTATTTATAGTGCAGCGATAACAATTAAAATTTTAGCTAAGTTTAACAGACACAACGTAAGACGAAATTTTCCTTTTCCACAGCTCTCTCTACATTTAACGTACTCTGCGTGTAGCGCACGTGGCAAGGTACCCGACAATATCAGGAAGTAGCAAGTACCCGCCATTACTGATTTAATGATTTCAAAATCGATTTATTTTAATCGCAAACCTCCCCTGTGTTGCGCTACCAGCGTAATTTCGTCAAGTAATAGCTATAAAATATATGACCAAATTTAATATAATTTTTTGTTTCCAAAGTCCGCCTGAAAAGGTCAAGAAAAGAGAAGTCACTATACAACTGGATCAAGTTATAATAAGATTTTTATGAAACCTCTCATAAAACAACAAGACACACAGTCTCTAAGAAAAGTTCGCCAGAAAGTGTCTGAACGTGCGACGAGCAAAGTAGCAAAAATCTTCAGCCAAATTAAGACGTTATGACGTTAACATAAGATGCAATGTCAGTTGTACGAAAACGTCATTCGAATTTGTCACCCCATAGCGGTGACAAAATTCATCGCGGACACTTTTTGAGCGAGATTGTTTATGAGAGGTCAATTGATTTTAAGAAGAAATTGAGTTTTTAGCCAAATTTTACAAGATGGCGAAATGTTCATTTCAGCGAAATACAAAGTGGCGTTGCCTTCCAAAGCTGCTTATAGAAACTTAATAAAACTTATCTGGTTATTAGCTATTCTATGGTATATTCTAAAGCCACCACGGGTACAAAGGTATGTTTTGTTGACGAATTCGGTCGCCGAGCATAAACAAAACAGAGGGGGTTGGAAAATAAAATTTATACGATGTCACCGACTGAAAGTTTTATGACTTTTCGGGGGTTGTATTTTGACATTAAATTGGGGTTTTACCTTTGTTGCATTCTAATTTCAACTTTATTCATCGTAATGCTAGTCCTTGGCTTACATTACGATTGGGCACTAAAACTCTATTAAGTTTATTATTTTTTTATCTTAGCTGATAATTTTAGTTGATTGTGGTTTCAAATCTGAATAAATCACAGATAAGTTAAAAAAATCCCATTAAATTATTATTGATGATGTATGTGCAGTTTTTTAATGGACTTTTTCGTCAATACAAAAAGGGTAGCAAAAAAAGGAAACCTTTTTAATCTTCTTCTCTAAGGAGATGATTGAAAAACTGAGATGTCACATTTGAATCAGAAATTTAAAATTAATATAATAAAAGGTAATAAATTGATAATATTTTATTAAATAATTCTACTGATTAAGACACGCGTAAGCTGACATATTGAAATATTTTTCGCCTATACTCGTTTCTGACCATTTTCCAAATGTTTCATCCATTTCATTTCAACATTTACAAGGTGAGTGTCGTTTTTATTAAGATTCCGTACCCAGAGGCTGCCAAACGAGACCAGATTACTAAGCCTCTACTGTCCGACTGCCTGTCTGTCACAGAGATCTACAGCTTCAACCGTAATAAGTAGACAGCTGAAATTTTCACCGAATATGTGTTAATATGGCCTCTATAATGCAAGAAACCCCAAAAAATAGCTAACTTTCAACTCTATATTTTAAACGTACAAGCAACCAGTTTTAATAAGTTTAAAAAAGACCGGACAAGTGCGAGTCGGACTCGCCCTCCGAGGGCTCTGTTAAAGACTATATTTTTTATGATTTCATTCAAATGTATAGTTTTCAGATTTTTCCCTATACTTGTAGTGTAGCACGGTATTACTTGCCAAATTTCATAGTTCAAGATCAACGGATAATACCCTGTAAATTTTGATTTCCCTACGAGCGTCGAAATATACGTTTTTTGCGGCATAAACAACCGTATCTTTTTTCACGTTAACTTAGAAGTTTGATTATTTTACAGCTGCAAGGGACTGTAGACTTGAGTACATGGTTTTAATTTCAACTCGATACCTTGACGCGTTCCCGAGATAAAGGATCTGGACAGACAGACGGACAAACGGACAACAAAGTGATCCATTTTTTTTCTCTTGAAACCGTCCTCTTGTACGGAACCCTAAAAATTTCGTAATAAAATGTATAAAATTAGGGGTTCGCATTTATAGACTTTGAAATGGTTTGTCAGGCACTACCGTTTTAGCTTTTGTTGTCTTCGACCAGCCACCTGATTCTGTATCGAAAAATCAGTGGTCAACCGAGTGCCTATCGTCGAAAACATAGACATAATATCGAATTCCGCTTATTTAAGGATATGTTCACACTTGAAATGTCATCACAATTAATAAATAGTTCAACTAATAGTTCGACCCATTGAAGGTTATTTTGGAAGTATACATTTTTTATCTGTTTTTAGTGAATAGCAACCATTGTTGGCAACCGATTCAAACATACGTAATAGGGCCCGCTGGTTGTTATTTACTCTAATGTTTTTAGGATTCCGTTGGGACTTATATTGTGTGGTGGTACGGAACCCTTGGTGGCCGGTTTTAATAAGGCGACGCCACGAAATTTTGGCGACATGGATATCCAATTTTTCTCAGCAATAAAAAAACACATGTAATTACCAATTTATATACTACATTAAGCATTTCATTGACATCATTTTGCCCGAAGATTTAGTTCATTGATTAATTTTCATTGCAGTGACAAAAATCTTTTAAAACAGAGATTTCTATTTTACTGACAAACGGGAGCGAATGAAGCCTCTAAGTTTTTTATTTAAATTAGTCTACAAATACACTTCAATATGGCCGATTGGATTTATTAAATTACTAATAGTTGTCATTTTAAATGTAAAATACAGTTTTGCCGCATACGACCTTACGGCATAAGCTAGTTCGTGAGCGTATATTTGTATGGAGTAAGTCCCGCTCACTCCACTCCCCTAAGGCGCCGATTTGAAAATAAAAGACGGTGCGATGACCCAGCGGCGTTTACTGTCGTTGTCAAACGGCCACATTGGCATATATACATAAGTACTTTAAAAACGGCTTATAGTTTTTTTTCCTAATCTGACTAAATCCAAAATAATATTAATGAACTACAAAACAATAAAAAATAAATAATTATACCGCAATCATAACCTTTCAGTTGTTATTATAACTAATAATTCACTTTGGTTTTGCGTTTGATAAAATATAACTTTTAGCGATAAAACCGCGCCATGTTTAATAAGCGCTAAAGCTGCTTTATTGAGGTTAATTAATAATTTTACGAGGTTATTTTTTGTGGTAATTAAATAACGTGGAATATACCCTTATGTGGAATACTTTGACCTCTCTATTAGTTTTAGTAATAATAAATTTGTTTAGGTAATTGTTTAAAATCGTAATACTATTTTGTTTTCGCTACTTGGCTTCAACTGGCAAAAGCAGGCTTTTTTTCAAATCAATTGAAACGTATAAAAGTCATGGTGGTAATAAACACAATAAAATATGTATATATGTAATTTTAGTATGGTCTTATGGGAATATAAAAACATAATTATCTTCAAATTTGTTGAACAAATAACCTTCCATTTTGTGTCTTTATCAGTTCATTGGCAATAAGTTTACAAAAAAACGTATAAAAAAGCATGAATTTCTTATAAATTTGTTTTGCAGGCCCTAATTTTCAGATATTGACAATTTTCTGTGGTAAAACTTTTAAAATAACTTGAAATAAAATAACATAATATACAAAAAAAACACAAATAACTTCTAATATATAATAATATTGTTTCATTAACTTTATCTTTATTGTTACATTTCTGTTTCAATATCATTAAAATGGTATTGAAAATACATTATATAATTTAGATTGTTATTTTTTGTAGGCTTTCGGCAAAACCATGCACGTGTAAATGTGCAACGCTCCCCTTTCCTTGTCCTGCCCACGCTTTGCTACTATTTGCATCCCTCTTGCTTACTGCCAAGACGTCTCAAGTTATTTCAGAACGTTGAAACTTGTAAATATATTTGTACTGATCGATATATAAGGTGATTTTAATTAATACAGCCAAACTCATACTGGAGGTTTGGTAAGTGATCAGTAACACGGATCGATAACACTTTTTGCTGATTTCGTAATTGACTCGGGGCTGCGCTTGCGTTTGTAAGAAACATGAAAAGAATAATTTACGAATTTCACAAAAAGGGTCATTGAACCTTGCTACTGAGCACTTACCGAGTTTTCAGTAAGAATTATAAAGGAATGATGTCATACCTGATGGAAGCCTAAATAACTCTCGATGCTGTGTGTCGCGAAGAAAACCTCTCCTTCACATGTCAGAATCATCAGGAAGCCGTTGAGTGCCTGAAAATTAATTTAAACTTTATGTCAATACAAATAAAGACTTATTTTCAACAGTCAGTAATAGGTCGTTGTAGTTAATTCGTCCAAGGTCGTTGGTCAGAAGGTATTTTCGAGACTCCGCTATAGATGCCGTTCGGTTTAAGCTCTCACGCCCTTTGCACACCGACGAAGGCGACGACGACGCCTCGAAACGGTAGCGAAATTACAATATTTGCAATAAATCTGTCACAATTATGAAAACACTTCACGTATGTTGCATCTCGCTCTGTTCTTTTTTTTTTTATTACGCTACCAGTTTGCTACATTTTCGCGTTTCGCTGTGTGTCATCGGTGTTGAAAGGGCGTCAATTTCTAATATACGGCCGATTTGAAATGTCTTTCATGCTAATAAATACATTTTCCTCGATTCTACTGTCGGAGTAAAGTCCAGTCAGGAATAACCTTTATCATAAACACAGATTTCTTGGTCAAAGAAACAGAGTTTCATGGAATAGCACAAGTTATTTTCTGTTCATTAAAGGTACTTGTAATCTTAAACATTTTTTTTCTACATCTAGTGTTTCCTCATATAACAAGGAATGTAAAAAATATGTACCCATAGTTAGCGCTATACAAACCTGTTTGCTTGCAGAAAGACGAAATCGTTCAATATAACAATAGATTTCTCAAGTTATATATTTTTTAGGGTTCCGTACCTCAAAAGGGAAAAACGGAACCCTTATAGGATCGCTTTGTCCGTCTGTCTGTCAACACACTTTATCTCAGGAACGCGTGGAGGTATCAAGTTGAAATTAAAACCATGTACTCAAATCTACAATCCCTTGAAGCTGTGAAAAAATGAAACTTCTAAGTTAACGTAAAGAAAATATACAGCCGTTTATGCCGCAAAAAAACATATATTTCCACACTCTCAAGGGAATCAAAAACTAAAGGGTGCTAAAGTGCTAGGTAACACAATTTTTCGCACTTTAAAGTGGTAACAGATGATCTCGGTACGAACGCAAATCATAATATTGTTTTCCTTACTTTTGAATAAAAAGTATGCAATAAATGCGTTTTATAACAATTCGCACAAACTGCTTGTTAATAGTTAGGTGATCACATGAAATTTATTCAATTTTATGCGTTAAATTTTGAATTTTTGACTGCATTATTACAACTGTAAACATACTTTAAAGTGTGTTATTGTAATGCAACAAAATATAATACATTAAATTAGAAAATTTCCTTCTGAATAATTTGTTATAAATAAACTTTATCCGAAAATTGCTTTAAAACGCATTTATTGCATACATTACTAGTAAAGAAAACAATAATAGGATGTGCATTTTGCACCGAAGTAAAAAGTTACCCCCTTTATTTTAGGTAATTTTGTAGCACGCACACGGCCGCGCAGCTTACTCACACATAGGTAATGCGATTTATAATTCTATCATTATTTCTCGCAGCAAGCAAGTTTTATTGGAGATGACGACGTAGTTAAGGTTCGTACGACAACTCGTAAATTTAAGTAATAATTTTTATCCAGTGGCGAAATTTCTTTTAGCGTCGGCAATATATTAGCGAAATATTGACTGCTGCATAATAAATCAATGCTCTCTGTTGAGCCCATAAATATGATAAAAACAAAATATTTCAGTGCATTTATGGTAGTTGAAAGTCACTTCTAAGTCGTACAGATAAGACTCAGAACTCTGATTGTATAACTTTGCCAGTCGATATGCGGCCATGGTGCAATGAAAATATTTCACGTTTTCGACTTGTAGCGATGATTTGTTTCCTTTATTCTACACGAGACGTCATAAACCGAGTTTTTAGATTACGATTTGTAAATGAAAATAAAACTTGTTTTAATTTTTTATAATTATACCACGACGATTATTGTAGGTGGTAGAGCTGATGCCGAGGTACCACCATCTTACTCGCAAACCGCCCCGAAGTTAGTCCGGAGAGTAACAGGACAGACAGCTCGCAGACAGGCACAACCAGGTACTCCACCATTACCCGGGACCGATTGATGGCGGTATATAATCCATCCCAAATTGCTGGCCCTTATAAAAAAATAGACTGGTGACGACGGGCAACGGCGTCACTGGTGCGCGGGTTACGGCACCTCGCTCACCAACCCGCCTGCCCAGCGTGTGTGAGTGTGGGCATTTCTTCCAGGAGGACCGCCAAGATTGGCGAAATCGTGGAAAGGCCTATCTCCGGCAGTGGACGAAATAGGCTGATGGATTATTGAATGGATTATTAATAGAAATATATAAGTGTGTTACAAAGCCAAAAAATGTATATCATAATCCTAATAATAATGATAATTGTTTTCGTAAATTAAAAGGTTTAGTGTATGACGTAAACTTGACCTTCTCATTGCATTTCCAGCAAAAAGTCCAATGCAGGCCACTGGACGTAAACCACAGCCATAGAGGAAGTACTACGAATTATTTTAGTAAAGATGAAACATGCCTGTAATATTTTTATTATTTGCCCTTATCCTTATTTAATTTGACACTATAGTTCCATTCATGAATAACATTAAAAAAGTAAACTAATTCTAAATGAGTTAAAAATCTATTTAAACTACAAAATATGATAATAATAATAAACAAAAGAAACACCTAACGTCATTAAAACACAATAAATAAAAATAAAAAATTGTTTTCGTGGTTTTAAGTTTTGCAGTTTCCGGACAGAAGACGGATACTAAATTCTATGGAATTTACTATTTTGAATTTTAGTATTATTTTAATTTTTAGCTCAGTGCAAATGGAAAGCTTTTCGGTCTTGGAAATTCTTCAACAAAACTCCGCCATAACAATCACGAGTCTACTATGTCAACTTTTCAGGCAATTTATGAAACTTTTACTTTGCGAAACCTTTATTCGGAACTTGCCTACAAGAATTCATTACTTTCAAAAATTCGACTTTACTAAACATGAGAATTCTTAACCCACATATTCTCAAGCCTATCTCTCAGAGGAGTAAGCAGAGAACACAGATTAGGCTATAAGATCTGCTCATAAAATAACATCCAAGCCGAAAACGGGGCAAAGATTGAACAAACGCTCGAGAACTTCTCAACAGATTTGGATGTGGTTTTTTAATTATCATCGTAGTGACCCTGATGAACACATTAGTTACAAGGGTTGTTCATAAAATGACGTTCAAGCTGAAAACTGGGCAAAGATTCAATAAACGTGGGTGAAGCCGCGGGCGAAGTCTATAAATAACAATAATTTAAACAACTTTAGCACAATTTACGAGAATGTATAACCTAATATTACATTAGTTATACGACTAAACCAAGATTATAAGACATCAGCCAGTTAAAAGTCGAGTCTAACGCTTCTACTTCAAGAGTTTAGTCACATTACTAACAATCTTAGCGAGTTAATAAGTCTCAGGTGGTAGAGCTGATGCCGGGCTCTACTTGTGGAGGTACCACCATCTTACTCGCAAATCCTCCCGAAGTTATACGGGGGAGAGTAAGAGAACAGCTCTCAGGCAAAACCAGGCGGCCCATCATTGCCTGGGACCGATGGATAGCGGTATATCCATCCCCAATTGCCAGGCCTTAAAACGACTAGTGACGGGCAGCGGCGTCACTGGTGCAAGGGTTTCGGCACCGTGCTCACCAACCCGCCTGCCCAGCGTGTGTGAGTATGGGTATTTCTTCCAGGAGGACCGCCAAGAGTGGCGAAATCCTAGAAAGGCCTATGTCCAGCAGTGGACGAAACAGGCTGATGGATAGATGGATAAGTCTCATACTGTCAAAACATCTAGATTTATTCATTTCTTCTTTTTCTAATTGCATCTTTTCTCTATAAATGCATCATTTGCATCTAATTCACACTATAAGGTAATAAAGTATATAATTTTTAACAATTGCTTGTTCTGAAGTATACCTAGGTATCGCAACGGAATCAAACAAGATACCTACACACACACATGTGCATTCTTCAGAAGTGCACAATTGGGTACGTCGTTGGCAGATCGTAGAATTGGGCATATCATGATCTGTCCAGACATATCGTATTTCTGTTAAAACTACTATACAAAATTTATGACCACAAGCAACAAGCTTCTCCTCGTTCCACTCGTTTCACTTTTGGCGAAAGATTTTCGGTTTCATACGATCTGCCAAATTCTACAACCACTGTTTAAAAATATGATTTTTACACTGTGGTATTGCCGTGGCTATAGTAACGCAACCGATTGTATCGTTCTTAGAGTATCGTTCCCGAAGGGTGCCAAACGAGACCTAAATCACCAAGTTTTTAAAATATAGAAATGTATTTCTATCATAGTTTAGAAGTTAGTTTCACTAAATGTTGCGGGACCGTTATCGTAAAAGACCAAGATCTCTAAGGCTGAGATTCAGAGTGCATTTTGAGTCCGAACTCATTCTTACAAACGTCAAAAAGCGACGTGATCCCATACTAAAGTGACGTTTGTAAGGTTTAGTTCCTCTTGAGTTCGGACTCAAAATGCACTGTGAATCTCACCGTAAGGCGTCTTTACGTACACACACACAAACACAAACTTCAACTTCAGCTGCGATAGCTATAATGCATCCCGAACTCTCTTTTACTTCTTTGAAATAAAGACTATATTTGTATAAGGTGTTGAAAGTAAATGATGGATCGCTCAATGGTGGTCTCCATGATTGATGATGAAGGTTGATGCTGTTTTGCGCATGTGCCGTAACGTGATAATTGTATACTTTTGATGGGAATTATAGGGGGACTTTTCTTGAACTCTTATTATCAGAGCTGTTTTGCACTACACAAAAACTTTTGCAGTCACATGTACCACGAGTAGGGTTACCACTATGAAATTTGAAAAATTCAGACTAAAAGCCGGACATTTCAAGAAAAGTCCGGACATTTTAGTCACAAAATGAAACAATATATCTGAAAATGACTGGGATAGCGGGCACGCAGAGCGATGCATGTGAAATGCAAACCCAGTGAAATTCAAATAATTTCTTTTGTAAAATTGGTACATCCATCCATCTATCAGCATGTTTCGTCCACTGCTGGACTTAGGCCTTTCCAGGATTTCGCCACTCTTGGCGGTCCTCCTGGAAGAAATTCCCATACTCACACACGCTGGGCAGGCGGGTTGGTGAGCGCGGTGCCTAAACCCTTGCACTAGTGACGCCGCTGCCCGTCACTAGTCTGTTTTATATAAGGCCCGGCAATTGGGGATGGATATACCGCTATCCATCAGTCCCCAGGCAATGGTGGGCCGTCTGGTTTTGCCCGAGAGCTGTTCTCTTACTCTCCCCCGAAGTAGAGCCCGGCATCAGCTCTACCACCTATTGGTACATAAAAAAAACTTTTTACACATCGATATTACGTCGCCCCTCGACTTTATTACGGATTAATCTAAGTTGAGTTTTAATGGCCTCCATTTCCTTATGGAACCCTAAAAAGAAAGTAAAAGACCGTTACCTGAAGGAACATCTCTCCGTCAGGCATAGCGTGTTCATAATGCGAGTGATCCCGTCGATGCGCGTGCAGCTCCTCCTTCTCCTTGTGCATTACCACTGAAACAAACAGACAGACAGATAAAAATTTTGATAATTTTATTTGTTTCATATATTATACAATAATTTATATTGTGTGGTTGGGGCAGAGTAGTTCGCAAGATCATCAGACATTCGTGCGTTTCCGACCTCGGTTGATTTTGCGGAAGTCCCCGGACAGACTAAATAATGCATCTGCTTTCGCTCTCCCACAATCTGGGCAAGCGCGCCTTGTCCTGGGTCTTATCGATACTGTCCATTATGCGGGGTAGAAGCTAAGCGTAACCCATGGAGGAAGTTTCCCGTACCCGTACCGTAACCCTACCCTGGCTGAATAATACATTTTTTTTTCTGTACTGTTTTACAAATTTTATGTTTCACTAAGTGCCGACAATAGCAAATATTAACTTTAACCCCATTGTTTATATGTTGTGGCTACGGTGCTTTATATTATAAATAGCTCAAATTGCTTTCTACTGCAAAACAAAGACTGCATTTATATCCGCAGCTCTACCCCACAGCAACACACCATATGACATAATGCTGTAAAAATAACTAAAGCAAATCTGTTATTAAAATAATCACCAACCTTATACAAGGTTAAATAATAATAGTTAGCGATACTCAAAACATAGGTAGTACTTGTCTTTATGAATAACTTTTTCTACCGGGGCAAATTCGCAACTTTTTTTCACTTCCTCTCATTCAAATTTACCATATCAGCCGTCTTGTTTACTATGAGAAGGCGAAAAAAGTTTTTGAGAATTTTTCGTAGTCTCCATAGAAAAAGTGGTTCATATAGACGAGTACTACCTATGTTTTGAGTTTCGCTGACTATTATTATTTAACCTTATAAACAGTGTCCTGCCTATGGCCATGGACAACTTTTAATACGGTGCCAATCCTCAAGCCTGTGTTTGAAACAGCTGTTTTTTAACGATATCAGGGATGACCTCTTATAAGTTTAATAAGTTTCCACCCCATTCAGGTTTTTACCACGTTTTAAGGAAAAAGGTTATCATCTTAACACCCTACGCAATATCACTTACAGACCAACAATTTGTTCAAATTAGACGCTTATTTTATTTGAAAGTTGATTAGACTAAAACAAGCCTGGATGTACGTAAGAATCGATTCGGTAAATTTGAAAGATATAAACTCGATAAATTTTAAACGACGACTTTTATTGCTATGAAATAAGAGCTACAATTTTGTTTACCTAGTCGGTGCTTAAATTTTGTCACAAACAAAATTGGCTATAAAATGAAAACTAGTCATGGTATTCAAAAAAAGTTTTTTTTAAATAAAAGGTAATTTAATTAGCTTACATTAAACACAAAATTTATTCAAAATGATTGCCAACATTTTTCACACAAGCCTTCAATCTTCGCGGCCAATCATCAATAGCAGCACGGACCATATTCATGTCGATATCGGCCACTGCTTTAATCAATGATGACTTTAGGCTGCTCAAATTTTTGTGAGGTGTAGAACAGACCTTCTCCTCCAATTCCTGCTAAATTTTGTAATCCAGTGGATTGAGGTCAGGGCTAGATGAGGGCCAATCTTGATGCCTTTTTAGCTCGATATTCTGGCGCTCGAACCACTCCTGAGTTGTTTTGGCCTTATGAGCAGGTGCGGAGTCCTGTTGAAATACAAATGGCCGTCCTCCAAAGAGTGTCTGGGGCAGATCTTTTACTAAGCGATCTAAAACCGTATCTTGGTACACTTTTGCACTGGTTTTGACACCTTTTTCACAAAAATGCACTTCAGTAGGGCCATAGTAGGACACTCCCAACCAAATCATGACTGATGATGGATGATGGCCGTGCTGTACTCTAGAAATGGCATTTCCAGCGGCCGCAGAGCTGGTAGCGTACACCCTTTCATTTTGTTTGTTGTACTTCTCTTCGATATTAAAAATTTTCTCGTCTGTAAACAGGATATCGCGGTGTCTGTTTCTTGCGTACCGCTTTAGCAAAACTTTGCATTTTTTGGCTCTCATAGCTATCAGACGCGCGTCCAGAAGATGTCCACTCTTTTTTCGGTAAGCTCGTAGTCCCAGGTCTTCATTGAGTACTTTTTTACGGTACTTCTGGTTAATCCCAACTCCAAAGCCATCAGTTTCTGCTTGCGGAGGGATTTCTTGCAATACGCGCCTTGATTGCTTTGATGACCCCTGGAGTCCTAACGGAACGAGGTCTGCCAGTTCTTTTCTCGTCATCGACACTAGAGGTTTCATTGTACCTCTTGATGGTACGGTACACGAACCTCTTCGTGATTTTTAATTTTTGAAGCAAGTTGAATATCGTCTTCGGTGGATGGCCGCAACGATGCAATGCAATTACTGCTACTCGGTCCTCTTTGCGAGTCCACTCCATCGTAAAAAATGAATGAATGTAATTGTGATTTGGCAGATTATTAATCAAAAATATTTGAAAATGTAACACCATTTCATTTTTTTTCTAGGTGTTCTATTAAAAAAAATAATGGCCAGTGACAGTATTTAAGAACCGACTAGGTATAGAAGCGATATCGAGTCGATAGCATGTTCATACTTGGTACCCTGAGTGAACAAGCTATTCTTGTTGTAGAAAAAGTTTACTGCAAAAATAAAACTTCTTTAGCGCAAAAAAAATGTCACTAAGTTATAAAATTGATGAACTTTTCACATGTAGCGGCTTTGCGTAACATTAAATTAAATTATTTTATCTACAAGATATTTAATTATTAATAATTCCTAATAACAACGCCGACAAACAACAGTTTATTAGCTTCATAGGTATTTCATTATTAAATTACGCTATAGCTATAAACTTAGTCATAGAGACTTTGCATCTGCCTTATGTTCAACAAACATTATAACGTCATGAACTTATAAACGTAAACATAATATCAAACGTAGATTGATAAGCCAGTAGTCTTAAGGCTTGTTTTATTTACAATGAGCTAATTACAACATTAAAAACGGCTTCACCACTATTTGCGTTGTTTGTCAGTACGCAAAAACGGATGTTATAATATATTATAACACCGCGTTTGTGCGTTGTGATTTCTAATGTATGGTAACACCGCTTGGGTAACCAATCAGCGATAATATTTATTCTTTTACTTTGCGCTAGGCAAAGGTTATCTCTGCTATGCAGCCACGAATGCTCACGCAGAACTCACTATGGGTTAGTCTGTAAATTACCGACGATAATAGTGAACAGCTAAAGATCCTTGCCTAAAGCTTAAAGCACCAAATTAAAAAAATAATTAATTCCGAGCTTTCCTTTTTATTTTTTATAAAATTATTCGAAAAAATGGTCGTAGAAAGGAAAAGTTTAAAAATCTAGATAACTTACAAAAGTTCACTGCATCAAAACTTCTGATGCAGTAAACTTTTTTAAGTTGTCTAGATTTTTTCAACCGAAAGTAAAGTGCAAATTGAGGGCTATTTTTAGGGTTCCGTACCCGAAGGGCAACACGTGTTGCTCTGCTATCTGTCCGTCTGCCCGTTAGAGTATCTCACGGGTCTCTAGCTTGCAGACGGAATGAATTATATACCTGAAATTTGGATGCTATAGAGAACGTTGGCACAAAACCGAATACTCGTAGTTTTTCAGTAAAGATCTACGAACTCATTATCAAAAACCGTACCAACCCGTGTTTCGAAATTCCTAAGGTCAATTGAAAAGCAAAAGGCGCAATTGTTACCGCCATACATTATTAAGTTCTAGATAATATATAATTAAACGAGATCAGTATGTTCGTTCGTTTATGATTAGAGGTTAAACGTTACAGCCGACGGCAACAAAGTTAGTTAATTGGAAAAGAATCATTGTCAGTCCGTTGAAAACTCTCCCTACCGCTTTTTGAACTTAACATGATAAGGCATACGTACTATTTACCTTAAACTTGTTTTTGTAAATAAACTATTTCGTATTTTTTTTGTATTTTGGCCAAAAGTCATGGATTTCAAAGTAAAAAAAGGCTTTTGTTTAAAATTTTTTTTTTTGCCAAAATTTAGTTGTAAGTTGTGGAAAAAAGAAGGCTATTTAGAAAGGATTTCTGAGGGTTCATTATAGTTAATTATTCGTGCTAGGAAGAAGTGAGGCCGCATCTTGAGTGGGAGAACGCAATCTCTAGATTTTCAAGAACTTTCCATGTATCTATTGCTCTTTATAACGAATAGAACAATTCATTTATTCCAACGCACCAGCTTCATTGCCTACGACCGCACTGTTATTATTGATTGTGCTAGAGGTACAGAAAGACAGACAACTAATTATATGTGGCATTTACTCTTTAAAAATACGTATTAAAGAGTGTAAGAAGTTTCTGTAATTAGTAACTAAAGTACTTTGTTATTATAGGGTTTTTATTAAGTTATTCCATAAAAATTCATGTTAGTTGGAAATAGATAAAAAAGGAATAATAACATTTGAAATTTTAATAAATAAAATTTGCCGCCCGACCTTCCTCTTTGAATTTTGATTAAAATTGCATTTCAAACCCCATCAACCCTCTCCCTTATATACATACACCAATGGATAATACTACCTAATATAGGAGTACACTTAGGTAGTTATGATTGAGTGTAATATTTAGCATCTTCAAATCCGTCCCTGCATCCCTATTTCAGGACTATTCCATTCACAGAGCAAATCACACCGTACACCAAAATACTTAAAGTTCAAAATGCAACGAACCTTGTCAACCAATCACCCTTCATCCCAGCTTCCGAACTCAAACCTGATTTGTCGCTAGACCGAGTGGCCCCGCCTTCTTATTGCTAGATAATAAGAGCCAAATTGCACAAAATTACTACGAAATGACGTCATAATTGTAAGGGACAACCCGGGAGATCTAATTCGAGATTAGGGTAAATATTAGCCTAGACAATTGACACACATGAAAGCAATTTTCAGTAGAGTGTTACGTTTTGCCAAATAGTTTCTTCGCCGTAATGTTGGTAGCAATGCAACTAGTCATTTTACAACCAAGACCTTTTACATTCATAACGTTTTGCCTACCAAGTCGTTTTATAATCTAGACCATATGAACCCAACCCTGCAATACATCCATTCATCCAATCTAATATCTAAAGAATAGGATTTTTTATTATTTGATCCAATCGATGGAGCGTGTTGTTGAAGAACAGGGGAGCCAACGTTACAGCAGAGGAACTATTTGATGAAACGCACTATAGCAGTTTCATTGTACTTAAATATCATCAGAATGTGTGAGCTACAAGTCATGAATTCAACTTACGTAATTGTCTATGTTTCCGGTTTATTGATTTCGAGATTTCACTGAATCACTGATTTCACCTCCACCATCTTACTCGCAAATCCTCCCGAAGTTATTCGAGGGAGAGTAAGAGGACAGCTCTCAGGCAAAACCAGGCGGCCCACCATTGCCTGGGACCGTTTGATGGCGATATAAAAACAGACTGGTGACGGGCAGCGGCGTTACTGGTGCGAGGGTTTCGGCACCGCGCTCACCAACCCACCTGCCCAGTGTGTGTGTGTGTGTGTGTGTGAGTATGGGCATTTGTTCTAGGAGGACCGCCAAGAGTGTCAAAATCCCGTTTTGTAGATATTTTTGGCGTTTCGTGTGTTAGTTAATTAATAGTTTTGTTTTGTATTAGTAATTATAAAAATTTGTACTTGCTGTAAATGTCTTTAATGTAATGTCTGCTTTGTGTTTACCACTTGTTTATTGTTGAATGTTGTGAACGACTGTCACTGGTCCACTTATCAGAATATAAGTTTTATTTAAGTGTGTGTAATATGTGTACTGTTGGTGTTCCGTTTAAATAAATAAACAAATAAGAGTGGCGAGCATTTGTTGACTACACGACGGTATTTGACTCGATCTCACATGAAGCTCTTTCAAAAGCCCTCCGAGATCAAGGAGTTGAAGTCAAGTATAAAATCGAAACTCCAAACAATACACTAAAACAGCAAAGCAATAGTAAACACATAAAGAAAAGGGAAATCCTTTAGTGTTGGAAGAGGAGTACGACAGGGTGACTCTATTTCACCAAACCGATTCACAACGCTACTTGAGGATATATTTAGAAAAGTAGACTGGTTGACTCCGGGAAATAACATATAAGGTTAATATCTTAATCATCTTCGATTCTTTTTCGATTATTCTTTTAATAACCGAGAACCACAAAGTTCTGGAACATATTCTAAGAATACTATGTGTTGAGAGCAGAAAATTTGGTTTTAAACATAGAACTCTAAATGAGTTGACCGGAGAATTAAAAAAGCGGGAGGTGCATTGTGGTCTCTGAAACACATTTTCACGTCAAACATGAACTTACGACTACAAAAGAAAGCAATGGACTTTGTGTAGTGTTGCATGAAAATTGATAGTCTATCGATAGGCTATCAATACTATCGTGACCTTGGAAAAAAGTAACAATATCGATTGTGCTATCGATAGTATCGATTTAAAAAGTCCATTGTTTTCTTGTTCTTGACCTCAGCTATAAGAAAAGTTATTGAAATTAAATAATATTGCATAGTAAGTCAAAGTTTTATATTATTTGTTAATCTTAATCTTAGATTGGAATGTTATACTGTTATAAATATTTTGGGGAATGAAGGCTATATTATTTTTATTTACAATTCTTATTAATTATTACCCCAATCACAATTTATTTTCTTTGTCTCTTTCTGTTCACTTTCAGAATAAAGTTAAAGTTATCAAAATTATCAAATTCATTATAGTGTAAAAGGTAATAAATATACATATCAACTGTGTTTATTAACACAAATTATATCAAATTAATAAGACTATTAAATAAAGCATCAATCTTCTAAATTATTACTTGATCTAAACAAGTCATTTAATTAACTAAGAGGTTCCATTATTAGACCTCGAAGGCTCGAATAGATAGGAATCCACGACTGTTATACGTATTCTAACGCCAATAAATAAATACAAGGTAACATGAAATATTGCTTTGAAAATAGTCTCGCATATAACACAAATCAATAATTTATACTTGCGATTGTCAGCACTTGGTGAAACTTGAAAAACATCATAATTATATTCACTTGTACTTGATTCACTGGTTTTATTTAAACATTTACAATTTAATCCCGCCCGGTTTCGATTGTTTCGGTAAACATCTTTAATGGCTCGTCATATTGATGGTTTAATTTCCTGATTTCCTGAATTCCTTGAGATTGTTGTATTAACCGAAACCGGCCGGGATGAAATTGTAAATTTTAAAATAAAACCAGTGAAACATTAAGTACAAGTGAATTAAATTATGACTAAACAATAAATTAAGGCAATTCTTGTAAAAAAATACGGACATGTAGAGATCATAAAGAGAATGAATGAAGGCAGAGTGACGAAAGAAATTTAGGGTGCACAAGGCAGAGCTCGATCGAGACATACTAAAAGGACGTATACTAACCAAATAGGCGATATACTGAAGAAGGGCAAAGACAAAAGTACCCGAATAGAAGAGCTTTGATGACTCCATTGATGGATGTAGAAGAGGCGAAAGGTGTGCCAGGATCGTAGCAGAACCCTTTTGGGAGACAGGCCTAAGTTTATGTTGTAGGTATGTATATTTTTTGCAGAATAGTTATAAGATTTCTTTTATGCAAAATGAAACTAATAGAATATAAGATCAGATCACAACCGTATCCCAATGTGCTCCCAAGATGAATGATTTCACCAAATGGCTGACGATAAAAGTGAAAGTACCATCGATATGGCATTATGCCCTCGTTGATTGTCTCACTAGGAGAAGGCCAATTATCTCACCTGGTGGCGCTCATGTGACATGCCAACTGTTCGATAGAGAAGAAATCATGTCGATAAATATTGTCGATATCGACTACAAACTTTTTTAAGGTATTAATTTGACAATTTGTCCGTCGTGGATAATTTCATGATCTAATTAAATATCATGAATTCTTATGTACACAAGCAACGTAACAAGCTCCTCCTCGCTTCTCTCGTCGCAGCTATTTTTGACTTTTGTTGGAAATCTATCGTAAATTTCTTAATTCATACTTTACTATATTGTCGATCAGATCATGAAATGATCAATTCTCCGATATGGCCACCACACCACATAAGATAAACGTGGATGAAACACAAACTAAATTCACAAAAAAAACTCAAAAACAAAAAAAAATGTTTTTAGTCACTTTGAATTATCAAATTATATAGATAGATAGTCTTTCACGTTATATATTGTTGCATGCACTTAGTTCTTTAGTGGATATTAACTTTATGTGTAACTAGCTTTTGCCCGTGGCTCCGCCCGCGTGTTATTCGGTTTGACGACATGCTTTTTTCCGGGACAAAAAGTAGCCTATGTGTTAAGTAAGGGTAAAGGCTATATCCATTCTAAATTTCATCCAAATCCGTTCAGACGTTTCAGCGTGAAAATGTAACAAACACACACATACTTTCGCATTTACAATATTAGTGTGATTCATTGTCACTTAAGTTAATAGATTTTAATTGGTTAATTCATGTATCAAAACTTGAACAAAAAAGACAACTCTACAAAATAAAAATAAAAATGCGTTTTTGCGCATTGGCGCTTTTTGATAAAACCGAAGATAAGGAGTTGATTCATTGATAGCGTCTTTAATATACAGCACTTATCGAAAACGCGGGAATTTATCACACCCTATAATTTTAAATGCAATTTTTATATCGCTGTCATGTTTCGGTAAGTTCGAAATTAAAAAGAGATTTGGTACAGTAACCTTGTAATGCATATCTACTGAAGGATTAAATCAATCTGTTATTACAATATTTTAGATAAAAAATATAAAAATTTATTTATAACTAGCTTTTGCCCGGGACTTGGCTATCGTAGAAATGTCAGGATCACAATTCACAACGATTATCAATTATCTTTTATTTGCGCGTAAGATAAAATATGTGGTGGCGCAATTGGTAACGCGCTTGTCTTGATAACAAGAAGTCGCAGGTTCGAATCACAGCCCAAGGAATTTTTTCAAATTCTTGTCTTTACATTTGTTTCTAATTTATCATTTCTAGTTTATAATGCACTCTTATAATAATATTTAGGTAAAATATCGTCAGTTTTCGGTTTCGCGGTTATTTTATCAACATCTCTTGTAACCTATGTAAGGTGACTTTAATTTATGCAGACAAATTGAAGGCTCGGTAAGTGCTCAGTTACAAGGTTCGATGACCCTTTTTGTGAAATTTGTAAATTATTCTTTTCGTGTTCCCTACAAACGCAAACCCAGCCCCGAGTCAATTACTATGGGAAGATTTTATTTTGCGAAATTAGCAAAAAGTGTTATCGACCGGTGTTACTGATCACTTACCAAGCCTCCAGTATGAGTTTGGCTGCATAAATTAAAGTCACTATATTGACCACGAACAGTACGATGATCCGTTGAATGGTTCTCGAGATAAAACGGAAAAAAATAATTAAAACTGTATGTAGTTTTTGCCTCATTAATTTGTACTAATAATAAAGTTGTAAAAAATTGTTCCAATTTGGCGCCCTTCTGGTACGGAACCCTAAAACAAAGATCTATCTACAAAACGCACTTTTACAAGTAAACAAACACAATTGCCTTAACGCATACGAATATTCAAATTAAAATCAATTTTTGCAAAAAAAATCTTGCGTGAGGTCCTCCATAAAACCATTTGAATTTTCATCGCTTCACTTGGCCCGTATCAGTACAACTTAACTAAAAAAAACATTCCCAATTTCAACCTTATGTCACTAGTAATAAGGAAAACGTGAATGTTGTTTACGTTTTACAAAGAAGAAGAACAAAGTGATATCGATTCTTAGAATCGTTAGCCAGCTATGTCGATAGCTGGTAAAATGTAATATTTATGACATGCAATATGTTCTTGGTTTGTCGACTATTCTATACATCTCCGAGGAGTTCTTCTCTTCGTAGTGTCGCTCTTATTTTTAACCGACTTCAAAAAAGGAGGAGGTTCTCCATTCGACTGTATATTTATTAACCGACTTCAAAAAAGGAGGACGTTCTCAATTTCACTGAATTTTTTTTGGTATGTTACTCCATAACTCTGGCATATCTAAGCCTATAATTTTTTTTTTGTTTGGATGCAAACTCTTAGGGTCCCATTTTAGTTTTGATCGTAATCTGATGATGATTTTCAGAGATAGGCAGCAGAAACAGATGGCGGCATTCACTCGATATTGAAGCAAATATATTCTTGACAGGCTTGAAAAATGTTTTTTTGAGTGTTGGGATTTGGTTCTATGTATGACCCATTTTAGTTTGGTTGTGATCTGATGATAGTCATCAGAGATAGGCAGTGGAACTCCTCAATGAATGACAGCATATCACTCGATATTGCAGCAAACCCTTTGTAATGATACTGATTGCAGGGTGTTACTCTAAAATTAACATACGACCTTCCTTCAATCCTGACCTCACCACCATAGAACTGCTCAACGGATGACAGCACATAATTCTAAAATGCGGCAATCTCTTTCTGTTAGTATAGTCATTGAAGGATATAACATGAAAATTGTCATTATGCCACGGCACCTTTGAATTTGAAACTCCTTAATCAGAGTGCTCACTATAGTCTACCCATTTATCACAATTTAACTCGTCAACACTAAAAAGCGTGAAATAAATAAACTTTTGACAAAAACATAATAATTGACTTCAAAATTATAGTCATAGCAGACATTAGCCAAGTTTAATACAATTACATACTGACCGATGGTACCAAAATAATACTTTTGCCGACTTCTTTCTTCTTAAAACATATGTTATCTAGAAGTTGGCGCATTCCCCTATAGTATAGAACACAAAAACCAATACAAGAGCGCCGACTTCTAGAGAACATGTGTTTCAGCACATGTAATATAATATTTCAGGAAAAAAGAAGTCGGCAAAAGTGTTATTTTGGTACCGTCGGTCAGTATGTAATTATTTTGAACTTTTTAGTGAATGTCTGCTATAATGTTTGAAGTCGGTTATTATTTTTTTGTTAAAAGTTAACAGGCAATAATTTTAAGCAAACAATGCTTGTTCATTATGAAAGTGTGCAGTTTTGGAGATCTATATCTATGGCATACTAATTATAAAAGTAGTAACAAAGCTGTGTTTGTACATTACATTTTAGTTTTTCAAAATTTTGAAGGGAATATTTTATTATTAATATTATTGTACTGAATCAAAAACTACCATTTTTGTATTTTAACTCGAAAATCACACAACGGTTTTGGAAACCGTTTTCTTTATTATTAACGTATTGACCCTGGTCAACAAACAGGCTATAAATACAGGGTGTTGATAAAATAACGCCCAGTTATTTTCTTTTTCATTCACTCACTTTACTTTCGCACTCATTTCATCTCGTCAGCCAGGTGAGCGCTGTGGTTATGACAGGCGTGTTTTGTTTTCTTAGGATACTCAAAGACATGGGTGTGTGGTGCGCTTTGAGCACATGTCTATACGATTTGTAATTTTTGCAATTAGATTAAGTTCTTTATTTACTCAACTATGTTTCGAAATACAGTTACGCAAAAATAATTATTTTTCTGAATGAAGTTTTATATTCTATAGAAGAGAAGAGTGACGAAAGAATTAATGAAAGTTGAATGATTGGAACGGGCCACCCTAGAAGGGTGCATGCTGACCAAATTCTCAGTGTACGTAGATGGGCGAAGTCAAAAGTACCCGGAATAGAAGAACTTGTATGATTAAATTGATGGATGTGGCAGAAAGGAAAGAGGTGTGTCAGGATCGTAACAGATAGAAATCTTTAGTCTCTGACTACCCCTCTTGCCAGAGACAGGCGTGAGTATATAGTATATATACTTAATTTTTTTTTTACACCTTGTATTTTGTCGAAATGTTTTATGTGTCAGACGAGAGCAAGGTAATTTTGTTTCTTGTGCCTTTGAATCCCTCACAACGCTCAGGGTTCTAAAACAGAATCAATTCCCTTGCTCGGTATTCAAACTCGGCACTCCCAAAAAAACTACCTTTGCTCTGTTTTTGCACAAATAACTATTACTTGCTAGCTTGAATATTAAATGCTTCTTTCTTTCAGTTCGTTACTTTTCTAGGAAAGATAGACACCGTTTATATTCAAGGTGTGTAACTTTCTAGAAACGAAATTAATAAGTTATTACTTTTTTTTAATTTTATGGTATTATTTCTTGCGAGGAGTAACTACGCGAAAAATTATGCTTTTTCATTAAAAAAAAACTGTAATCAATATAATGGCTAGCAAAAACATCAAAGTGTACCGACTCGGTCATTAATTCACAGTAGAGTCAGCAAAAATGAAAGCTATTGTTTTTACATGAACCAAAATAGTTTATATACCAGTTGTTAATGGATTAATATCTTTAAATACAAGTACGAATTATATTGATTATACTTAACAACTTTCATGAAGAAACAAAAACATGCAAATGAAAAAAAAAACCGTAAGATGAATATAGGGCGTGTTATCATTTAATTAAAATCAAATCAAAAATCATTATTTCAGACCAAATTAGTCCACATTTACACATAAGTAACACAGTGCAATTAATAAGACTATTAAATAATTAATAAAATTAATTAATTATTATTCACTGTAAAATAATTATACGTTTAATTTTAAATTTTAATTATAATCTAAAAAATAATTTAAATTTGGAGCGCCCAAACCTGCATCTCCGGACATATGGCAGTATACCTAATGTGATATCAATGGACAGTCTTCTATATTCTTGAGAGTGCTCAGGATGATGTAGAGACTGCAATTGGCCCTATCGCTTAGCGAGGCTATGCGTTTACGAACGAGAGCATGAAAGTCATCAGTCCGAGCCTCCGCATACATGCCTGACGCGCTAGAAATTCTGGGCACTCTCAACATCACCCTGAATGCATTATTATATTGCACACGCAGAGCATTATAGGACCTCTGCGTATAATTATTTTATCCACAGGTCGCCAGTATAAAGTAACTGACAGTATGCTTTACGCAGCGTTATTTTGACTGATTTCGTACATTAGCAAACCTGCGGGCTAACATGCTGCAGCGGACCGCCCATGTCCTCCGCTCTCTCTCTTTATATCCCAGAGGTCCGCACTAACCAAGTGACCCAGGTATTTAAACTGCATTACACTTGAAGAGGAGAAACATCAAGTGCGATAGTCGGTAAGGAGGCCTGTGCTTTTTATTTTGACTTCAATACAAGCAGCTTGCTTTTCTTAGCATTATACATGAGTCCACGGATCCTCGCATAGGATTCACAGATGTTTATAGGCTTTTTCAGTGCTACAACAGATGACGGCGACATTACTTAAATTGTTCATGATCTGTCCGTCCATAAATTATTCTACGTTGATTTTACAGAACTGTGCTATCAAGTCCTCGACCTACAAATTGGAGAGCTTAGGCGAAAATAATTCACCCTGTCTGACGCCACACTTCAATGTGTACGACTCCGACATTGCATCTCTCCATTTGATATTGTTAACATGATTTGCTTACCAGAACCTAAGAAGATTGATAGTTAGGATGGGTATATTGGACTTCTTTAACTCTCTTCAGAACAGCGGATAAGAAACAAGATCAAAGGCTTTACTAACATCTAGAAAGCACGTATAAACTGGTGTCTTTTTTAAAGTTAGCAGTCTATTAACACCCAGTATATTTGATACTAATATATTTCGATAGTGAAATCAATGTAAATTTTATTATGTTAAATCATAGACAAAAAAGAACATAAGTCAACATTAATTTACAAACAATCACCTGTATCAATACTTGAATTCGAAGCCTATGTAAGTTCCAAAATAAGAGAAAAATAGGAATAATTTTTTTAAAATATTAAATTGTTTTCGCATACGCACGTACAAACTGCACACCTAGCTTAAGTCACTCTTTATTATAGTTTTGTAAAATTAAGAGAACCGTTGCTAATACCAATCATTACCCTTTACATGGCTTTTCCATTTACATACTTTTTCTCATTACCATGAATAAACGTGGATCATGTGACATGTTACATATTATTACAAACAGAGATAATGCGATATTTCTATAAAAAGAATTCATAGTAAATGGAAATCCCTAAGGGGAAACTTTGATGTCCATAGTTCCGTTCATCCAACTACCACATTTTTATTGATTTAAAACCCATGTAGTTTGTGTGGCAATGACGATGCGGGACGTTCAAGAGTCGATGTAGCAAATCTTATGAGTTTATTGCAACGTCTAAAATACATCTCTCTTGGCTAAGGGAAATGTACACAAAAAGCTTACTTTAATGCAAAAAATATATTCAATAATTTCCATAGTCAAGAAGTTAGCTGTGAATTCGTAAAAAATCTAACTTCACGCCCTTGGTAATTCCAATTATTTCGACGCTATTATAATATCACAAAAATATATTTTTGCGTATAGTTAACTCAATATATTTTGTCTTGCCCAAAGGTTATTTTTGGACGTTAAGATTTTTTACTACAATTTTTTTACAAATCCGAAGAACCAACTCTTAACTGCTCCTAGGTTTAGTCAAAGATCGAAACAATTGATTCTATTGATATACTTTTATGAACACAGCCCCTAGGATAAGTCAGGTAAATCTTTTGGGCAGAAACTTCAAGCCGTATATAAAGTAATGAATTTTTCTGAATGCATAGCGTAGCTTGACCTTTTTTAATGATTTAAAAGCATAGTATATTTAAAGATATTTTAAAGGTATTTTCAAGATATCTTTCGGCCCATACTAGGGCTGGCCATTCGTCTGATGGCGATATTATATTCTTTTAAATGATTTCTACTTTCTGCTGACCATACCCATGATATCAGCCGCTAAATGAAAAATATGGTACGTCTTAAAAGTGTTTAAACGTTGCGCAAAGCCAGGATATACATATAGGAATAAAATTTGTGTTACGACAAATTAATGTGCAGATCGATACATAGATTAATGCATTTCAGTAATTAAACAATGTCTAGTAAAGGTAATAATGTTGCCATTAAACGTGGAAGTGACTCAATTATTTGCCATTTGAACGGTTAAATTATTGTCTTTATTATTTTTGCTTGTTTGTATTAAATGGCATCTATATAAATGTATGTTGTATTTGACTGTTTTAATTTTTCTACAAAACATGAAATTGTGCAAGGTAATAACTCTTACTAATCAATTTTACTATGGTGAGGGTAAACAGTCAAAGAAGTTTTATTTTATGAGCGAGGACCTTTAAAACATTATGTGAGAATAAAGATTATCACTAAACCTGTTGTAAACTGCTAGTGAAACATAAAATAATAAATTTCAAGGCATTAATGATGTTTCACCAACGTGCCTTCAATCACAAGTCAATTAATGCCGGTTTTCACTAACCATAGGAGACGCCTAAATCAGATGCCTATGTATTTAGGAGTTGTCTAGAGTAAAAACACGTTTCACTAACTTTTAAGTCGTGACTAATGACGTTAGGAATCACCTAAAGTTACGACACCGATTCGGGGGTGCGTAATGCTTAGGCGCCCCTAAACTGACACATGCATGTGACAGTCGCGATTTTGATATTTATGCTTATTGTAGTACTGTGAAACGTCAAAAAAACCGGAAACAGACAACTTGAAAAACAAAACCAAAGACAAGTCTGGGTTAGGAATCACATAGTAAAAATAGTTTGGTGAAACAGAACTTTATGGTAAGCATGGACCTAAATTAGGAGTTACTTAGTTAGGCGTCGCCTTGTTCGTCGTTAGTGAAAACGAGCATTAATCTTTTAACGACTAAAACACCTCGTGCATGTGTAACAATAAAGTAACAGAGCGTTATAGTAATAAAGTCAATTTTATAAAAATAATAAATGCGAGAAATATCTAGATACTATTATACCTATTGTATATATTCATAAAAAAATTACATATTAGATAAGACGTATGTATAGATAAAACACTGGTGACGGGCAGCGGCGTCACCGGTGCAAGGGTTTCGGCATCGCGCTTACCAACCCGCCTGCCCAGCGTGTGTGATCGTTCGTCCAGGACGACCGCCAAGAGTGGCGAAATCCTGGAAAGGCTTATGTCCAGCAGTGGACGAAATAGGCTGATGGATGGATGGATGGATAGATAAGACAAATGTACAAAGGGGACATCGAGACGAGGATCGATCTATTATTAACTTGCTGCTGACTGTACCTACAAGCTTTTTGGAAAGAAAAATGAAAACCATTTCGTTAGTAAAATAGTTTTTGGGAAACAAGAGGAATGAGCGTATGGAATTTCGATTTTCTAGAGAACAAAATAATTGGGAACACGGTACACGGTACACGGAACACTACGCTCAATTGTGTATTTAAATTCTCCCATACCTATAGGTACATATATTATATCGCAGTCCGCGACGACGACAACTTTGATGAAAAACAATATAGGTTAAATATTTTTTGGGCCTTTATCGCGATGTTTTTGGAAAAACTATGGACATACACCACTTCATATTGGCCGTCTAAATAAAGACCTAGAATTTATTTGATTGAATTGTTTATCTTTTGCGAGTTATTTTATTACTTACGAGCCCGCTCCGAATCGTTATTCATAATATCTAAGTATCAAAATAACGCGCAAAGGAGAAACAATTGAATCAAATAAATTTTAGGTCTTCATTTAGATGGCTAATATGGACTAGTGTATGTTCCTGGTTTTTAAAAAAACATCGCAGCAATGACAAGAAAAATTATTAATATAATGCTTCGCATCAAACGGACGAAAAATACGGAGCGGGTTCTTAAGCGTGATCATAGTCCACCTCGGGGCACTCACGAATAATAAATATCGCATTATCATAAATTAAAAAAAAATAGACAATAAACTTTGACGTTGGGTACTTTCTGTCCCCCTCACTTTAAGGTAAAGCCGTAAAAGCCAAAAGGCCACCAGAAAAAAAGTCGAAAAAAAAATGTGTATTTAAAATCTATGGGGGTCGGAAACGGGCAAATGATCACTACCTGTGATTTGAAAGAAAACCCTTAAACTTCTACGTTTCTAGAAAGCCCATGCGTACGTTAACAATAACAATATATTAACCGATTATGTCAACTTTTTGTTCCTCATACGCTTTCAGTTCGTTTCAGCTTTATGTTCATGAATCACGAAACCCTTGTTACATTCGCCTTAAGACCTACATAATTATTAGCCAGCCTTAAGTGTTTGCCAACAAGTTGTTACTACTCCATAACCAAAATAATTAGAACATTTACGTTATCAAAAATCACCTTTATTCCCTACTAATAAATGTCTAGCGCTTGTGTGCGACGTTTGGTAGGTATTGAAGCTGATTTTCGTTGGAACTATAATTAAACATTTTAGGATTATAGGTACGTTTTCTGTTTCATGTGATTTTTGCTCGCACACGCAAGTGATTTAATTAAAATAATTTTTCAAGGTTAAACTGTTTCTAAGATTACCATTTTTTTAAGGGGAAGTATGTTAAATTAAATTATTTTTTATTATTTTTAATAAATATATTTTTATTTACAAACTAGCTTTTGCCCGCGGCGTTGCTCGTGAGGAAGTGTCTTTCAATCAATGTATCTTTTATTCTCACGTAAGACCATTTTTTCATTGAAAAAATTACACTCTTATAGCTTATATGTTGACCAGGGTTACTAAGATGATAATAAAGAAGACAGACCCAAATTCATTGAGTGGTTCTCGTCTTAAGACATAAAAGACAGACAAAAATAAAAAAATAAAATAGTGTTCGCCTGATTACAAACGAAAAATAATCAATTCATTACATTTCTCAAAAAAATATTTAATGTACAGACACGACTTATTTACAACTTTATTTTCTTATTTTATTTATTAGAAAAACCAGTAGTTAGTAAGCTAATTTTAACAACACACATTGAACTTAAATAACTGCTTTTTTTTGGTGGAAAGGCGGCCTTTAAGTGACTCGTATATACCTACATGACCAAAATGTTCTAACAAAAACATATAAATTGTATATAAAAACTGCAAAACTAACCTACAAAATATTCAAAACATTCCAAACTAAACCCATAAGTAGCTTAACATAACAATTTCAACAGAAACAATTAAAAACAACGAAAAAACTACAAAATTGGTCCGACCATCTGGTGGTACAGTGACCCCAACCGTTTTACAATATGGCACGGGACGCCCATGGGGTAAATGTCATTACTTTTACATTACTATTTATTTTTTAACCCCACGATAATATAAAACACTCAAAAATGAACCTTATTACTGCAGAAATAAAGTCTAAAGAAGATGTTTTCCAGGTGCATGAAAGTTTTGGTCAAGTATTGCTGGGTTAGCGGTATAGCACCCCATAATGACCAGCGGAGCAGAGAAAAAAAGATAACGAAACTAATGGCTTTGTTTTAGGGGTCGGAAGGAAGTGCAGAGCGTTCCGTTTGCATTTGCGCTTTTGTTTAAGAAGCGATTGTCTATGGATTGTTTGTTTATTTATTTATTTATTTATTTATTTATGTATTTATCAAATTACAGCTATCATTACAGGGTATTTCTAATGCAATAGTGTAGTCAATTAACTCATTTAATTCTTAACATTAGACACATCAACACATATCAAACATTTTCACCATAACATAAAATATACATTGTCATCTTTACGAATTCGCTCAGAGAACAGTGGTATAGGTCAATTTTGTCCGCCACCAGATTCAGTAAATGCATTGCACGCGTCAAAGGTGCTTTCCCGAGCAAATTGGTCCTCCCGTTAGGCACCGCGAATAGACGTGGCCTCCTGCGCCTGTGCACATACTCATCGGGTACGCATAATTTCACCCCCTCCAGTATAGCCGGATTAGCCAGTTTACCTCGAAAAACCTTAAAAATGTATAGCGCAAGTGACATATTTCTTCTAACTTCCAGCTTGTTGTATCCAACCATGCCCAGCACGAATAAGGTTGGATACATCAATGGATAGAAAGGGTAGACGCCGTACATTTTCCAATACAAATATCTTGTGAATTTGTTTTGTATGCGCTCCATCATTTGACAGTACTTTGTCTCGTGTGGAGCCCACACTGTGGCATTGCACTCCAACTGGCTTCTGACCAATGCTCCGTACACTGCTGTTAAAGCTTTTAAGTTTGTGAACCCATTCGCTCCGCGAAGTATAAATCCCAAACTCCTATACGCTTTTTTACAAACATTAACAGCATGTTCGCGCAACCTCAGTTCGGCATCTAGCCTTACCCCCAGATCTCTTACCGAATCCACTCGTGATATTTGTGCATCGTCCAATTGGTATTTGTAGTGGAGTGGTGCCAGTGCTCTGCTAAATGTTATTATAGAACATTTGTTCATATTGAATTGCAGATTGTTTTTCAGGCTCTATTCTACCACTCTATATATGTCCTTTTGAAGTTGCTCGCAGTCAGTTTGCCCTTTAATTGGTAAGAGCAACTTGAGATCGTCCGCGAACAGTAAGCATTTGGCATTCGTGACTACGTCGGGTAGGTCATTGATCATAATATTGAACTCAAGCGGCCCCAAGTTGCTCCCCTGACTCACTCCGGTTCTGGTAAAATAGAGTTCCGATTTGCACCCAGCGTACTCTACATATTGCTGCCTATTTCTCATAAAGCTCGCGAAGAACTGTAGAAGCTTGGTAGTGCAGCCGATCGTCGCTATCTTTGCTAGCAATATGTCATTATCGACCAAGTCGAAGGCTTTTTTAAAATCAAAGTAGGCGGCGTCGACTTGCACTCCTGCGTCGACGTGAGGGAGCACATAGGCCATGCACTCGAGAAGGTTGCTGGTAGTGCTGCGAGCCGGTCGGAACCCGTGCTGTGCTTCTGAGAACTGAGTCGATATCTGCTCCTGCATACTGTGTTGCATTGCTGACTCGAACACCTTCGCGGGCGTTGATAGTATCGCTACAGGTCTGAATCCATCTACCTCCGAACCTGTCTTACCCTTAGGTATCGGAACTACCCTAGTAACTTTCCAGCATTCTGGAAAATAGGACATCTTTAAACACAAGTTGTAGATATGTGCGAGTGGCTCGGCAATGACCGTTCGACAGTCTCTCATGACAAAAACAGGAATACCATCGGGGCCCGCAGAGCGTTTCGGCTTGAGTCGGTTGAGCGCCGCCGTCACGTCCACGAGCGCGAGTTGCGGTACATGTACACGCGCGCTGCTAGCGCAACTCGCCGCTTCCGCCGCGCGCACGTCAAGTCTTGCCGCTGAAGTGCCGTATACCGAGTGAAAGTACTTGGCAAATTCCGCCACACATTCTGTATCTGACAGGGTTTATAAAAATAATTTACAGCATCCTCAGGCTCCCGCAACTGATAAAGAGAACTCCAATCAACCGCCGCTATCAACGAGTATAATTTGTGGTAGTCCGCTTTGGCAAAGTTCCAAACGTGTTCCGCGCTAGGCCCAGAAGCTGGTTGTTTCGGTGCGGGCATAGACTCGGATGTTGGCATAGACAACGCCGGCTGTGTGGCGCGCCCAATTGTTACTGCCAGCGGTGGATGCTGCACGTCCATACCCACGAGCTCCTCATCGGCAGCGCTCACCAGTACCTCATCCATGTCTAAGGAGATTAAAACTAAATCTAGTAGCCGGTCATTACAATTTCTCACCTCATTTTTCTGAACGAATTCGCAAAAGGTCGTAAAGTATTCAAAATAATGTTAGAAGTTATTGACGAAGATTAAGAAATTTTATACTACCTTTGTATGTATAATCTTTTTCAGTATGCTTAGCTTACTTATAATACGAATTAAAGTCTCCTTTTTAGAGTTCGCAATATAATTAACACACTATTGGTAGTTTCGTCAACTCTATGAAATGATATATAAAAGATTATGTTTTTATTTAGAGTATTCCAAAGCGATGGATTTCGCAATAAAAACATAATCTTAAATAGTTAATGAGTCTGTGAATTTCTTAACTGTCTGAAGCAACACATATTGTAGCGACGACAGCGCCATCTGTTTCTTAAGAATAAGGCGTGAAATCACATAACGCCCTCGTGAGCGTTCAGTATGTGCATTACAAGCTGGTTAGATCAAATAGTTACAAAATATTCGGTGGACAGTATGGTGGTGGTCGCAGGTTCGAATCCTGGCCCGAGGAATTTTTTCAAATTCTTGTCTTTACATTTGTTTCTAATTTATATTTTCTAGTTTGTAATGCAATTTAATAATAATATTTTGAAATATAAAAGATTAAAAATTACAATAATACTATTTACTATAGTGTCTAAATACTTATTTTATATTTACTCTTATAATACTCGTATTTAATGAATTCGATTGATGGTTCTTGACGGAATATCATGCCATCCCACTTATATTATAAATGCGAAAGTTTGGATGTATGGATGGATGGATGGATAGATGGATGTTTGTTACTCTTTAACTACTGAACCGATTGGGCTGAAGTTTTGCATGAATGTAGTTCTAGACCTGGAATTGGACATATGCTACTTTTTATCCCACAAATCAGTTTCCATGGGATGAAAATGAGGTTTCAACTTTCTATAGAAAAGTGATGTGTCACCCTTTCACGCCATACCTATTGAACCGATTGGGCTGAAACTTTGCACAAATAAAGTGCTAGATCTAGAATAGGATCCCATAAATCAGTTTCCATTAAAAAGCTATAAAAGAGACATTCAAAATGGGAAACACAGTTGGCGCATAACACACACATTTCAGCAGCTATGTTTACTGTATGTAACAGTTCAAAAAATGTTGACAGATTTTATAAGAGTACATAAAAACTAATTCAAGGAGTGCGAAGCCGCGGGCTAAAGCTAGTCTTCAATAAATCATACACAAGGCAAAAAAATATAAGCAATAATTAATATTGAAATTAATAATTATTAATTAAATATCTACAGCAAATTTAAAATAGTAAACAGAGTTGAATGACCGCAGATTGTGCTTCAAAATTAATCTAGCAGGTGGTAACTGAAGATGAAATAAATAAAAAAAAAAAAAAAGTGGAAGAATTTGTGTTATATTCACCGTACATTGACCAAATTTTTAATAGAGATGATTCCGAAATCGTAAGAATAACCGCTGCCAAGGTATTAAAAAATGATATTTTGCATTAGCGGTACTCCAAAAACCGAGGAATTTGGCCGAGACCGAGAGGTTCGGCTGTAAATTGTGCCGAGACTTGCCGAGACCGGTCGGGCCTTATAAATAATCTCATTTTTGCGAAATTCTGTCTAAAATATACAACTGAACACAAAACACACTTGTAAAAAAAATACACTGTATCATGATTTTTTTTACAAAAATATTAAATAGGAAAGAATTTAAGGGAAGAAAAGGAGGTAATCTTTTCTTCTGAAATATGTAATTTCTTGAATAAATATTGCCAAAGAAATCAAAATAGAGCACCATTTATAATTAGCCTCTTACACATGAAACTACTTTATTACTCGAAAACCTTTGTCATTGTCCGGCAAGCGTGAAAACTAACTGCTTTCAATTTGAAAAACTTGTAACTCTCTGTTACACCTTAATCCATTGACATAGGGTTCATTTCAGAGTAAACGTAACCGTTTTATTTTTTATTTCGTTGTTATAAGTTGACACAAACTTAACTTGACATTTCTGTTATGCTGTGGTCGCGTGTCTGACGAATGACTAGCTCAGTGTGAGCGTGGCCTTATAATAGTGAATTTTAAATAAAAAAAACGTTACGACTTGAAATTTCGAAAGGAAAGTACCTCATATCGGTGGATTCAGGAACTTTCCTATGACGAAACAGAAGCTTTGCTTAAATCTCGAATCTAAAGTAAAATAAATTTATACCGATATTAATAGGAAAAACGGTCCATAGATAATGTATTTGTATTCTACGTAATATTTGTAATACCATTGTTTAATTTATATATTAAGGTTAGGTTAGGTTAATTAATTAGAAAGATGACACTAATCTGTGAAACTTTTTTTGGCTCCATCTATTTTGATAAAGACAAAGAGACTGGTGTACTCTGTACAGTTTTTACTAATAAGTGAACCAGGGCACATGAATTATAGCCGTTCCCTCTATCTAAAATCAACACAAAACCTGTGTAGCTGCCTCCATAATTTTATTATGTGTAGTTTTTAAGATTTACTATAGTTTTTGTCAAATATATATATATTTTTTATCAGTATTCAACTTGCAATGACGTCTGCAATTAAGTTATCATACTCGCACAATGTATACTAATAATAATGTTAAGTACCTAGTAAAAAAAGTCGTGTCTGTACAGAGAATATTCTTTATTTATTTATTTTATTTCTTTCTGCCAGTCCGTCAGTCTGTGTTTCGTTTCAACTCGAGAATCAACCAACGGATTTGGATGCAGTTTTCTGTATTATCACCGTAGTGACTTTGGGCAACATAGGCTGAAAACTGACTTGAAATTTTGCACGATGAGCTAAGTGACGTCATTCTTAAATATAACGAATGCGACAAAATGGCGATTCATTATTTCTGCACCAACCTCCTTGACTTCGTTTGTGTAAAAAAAAAATTACGAGAAAAATTCATTCTAAATGCAATATGGTGGACGCCCTGGCGATTTATTGTTTTCATAACAACTAGAGATGCGCCGAGTACTCGGTTATTACTCGGTATACGTCTCGGCATTATGTTCAGTACTCGTATTCGGTCGAATAACTTAGCCTAAGTGACGACGTACTCGGTAAAAAATGTTGTGTAAGAATAATGAAAAAGTCATTGCCCTATTTTTTACAACAAAAAAATAAATAAAATGATAATAATAGGTAACCAAATCGACGTTTATTCATATAAATTGGGTCTAATTTATATTAATAAACGCTGATTTGATAACCTACATATATATATATTATTATTGTAAAAATTAGGGCAATGATATTTTCATTATTACAATTTTTTACCGAGTACCGCGTCACATAGGCTAAGTTATTCGACCGAATACGAGTACTGAACATAATGCCGAGACGTATACCGAGTAATAACCGAGTACTCGGCGCATCTCTAATTACAACCTCCTTGACATGGGTTAAAAAAGGCTTTTTATTATTTTATTGCCTATTCTACTGATGAACAGTTCAGGCTAATCAAAAAGCGCTTGATATTTGTCGCAGATCTCTCGCTTCGGGGCTCCGATGAGGAAGGGGGGGGGGGGAATGTACAGGCTGTTCATTTTATCCAGCTATTCCATAGAAAAGTTAAATACCCACTTGAACAAAATGTATGAAACAACTGATTTCTTCTTACGATTTGAAGGTTGGTCCTATGGTAAAACTCATATTAATAGGTAGAATACTCATTTTTAAGTAGAAACGTTAGGTATCATCTTAACATCCTGCATAATATCAACAAAGGGTTATTTTATGATATAAAAATAAATTTAATAACTATTACACCTAAATTCTTATACTTTTAGGCTACCGGTTTCGTATTCCACATCATCGGGCCAATAAATTTTATTAATTTTAATGACGATTTAATGAAAAAAAGAAAACATTTCAATCTAGCAAATATAAAGTAAACAGAAGTGAATCATCACAGCTTGCCTTCAAAATTGGTCGACGACAAGGTTAAGTCCATAAATAACGGCCTTAAATATATTGTGTTCCAATATAATTTTTAGGGTTCCATAGACCGACAAGGAGTTATAGTTTCGCCATGTCCGTCCGTCTGTCCGCGGCTTAGCTCAGAGACTATTAATACTAGAAAGCTGTAATTTGGTATGGTTATACATATTAATCACGCCGACAAACTGGTAAAAAAAAACTCGTGTTGGATAGGTCGTTCAAAAACATTATGGGTGTTTGAAAGCCATTTTTCGATTTAGAGGTCCGTTGGCGAAATATTAAATAAATAAATAAATAAAGTTTATTCGTTATAACAAGTTACAAATTTACACACTTATATTTAGTACAAAAATAATATAATTTTAATCATTAGGGAGTAACGTTGGAAGCCATGGTAGGTGGTAAGCCTGAGTAATGGCCTCCAGCGCCTTTCCGCGGGCCAAGTTACATTTTTGTTATGAACAAATGAAACAAATAAAATTTAGATTATATTACATTGTAAAAAAAAAAAAAATCCTACATGTAAACTAAACAAAAAAACTAAATCTTGTAAAAGTACCTTCTTATAGTATTCATAGGAGTAATTCAAAGACAAATTTAATTTGAAATTACAAACTTTTTGTTACAAAAATAAAAATAAAAATGAATTACAGTTTGGGAGGGCACAGTGTACATCAATTCAATTTATCAACCTGTTGACTTAAACAAACAAAAAATATATATATACCTATATTAAATCTTATTAAAAATATAAGATTTGTAGGAGTAATTAAATGGTGAAGTAAAACAATAAAGAGAAAATTTAAGTTAATAAATAAAAATGAGAAAAAAAAGTAAAAAGTAAATCTCTGATAAGCATTGAGTCTATTTTACTGTTGTAATGAGCGTTTCTGTTATATCATAGCTCTGATCCAGAAGCCAGGTTTTTATTGTAGTTTTACAAGCATAGCACGTCATAGGATATATTTCTAATATTCTATTTAGTTTGTTGTAAACAAAGGGTCCTAAGAAATTAAAGTGTCTTTGAGCAAAGGTAGTTCTACATTTATCTGTTTTACATACTTTGTCATTCCGTCTCTTTTCCGTGTGTAGCTTTGGATCAAATATTTTTATTGAGTGTTGTTTATGTATAAGTTGTTGAATGTATAATTGGCGTATAGTGAGTAGCTTGCACTGATTGTATAATTGCTCAGTAGGAAATCTGAAGGGCCTAAAAGTCATCACTTTCAAAATGGATCTTTGAGCTCTTTCCAGTTTAAGAAGCTTCGTCTTGCATGCTCCTCCCCACGCCAATATACAGTAATTGAGAATTGACTGTCCCATCGAAAAGTAAACAGTTTTCAATAGATCTGCAGGTGCAACATTGCGTAGAGTTTTAAATAAAAATATAAGCTTGCGTGCTCTAACTGTCAGAGAGTCAATATGTGGGGTCCATGTTAATTTGTCGTCAACGATTACACCCAAGTATTTTATAGTGGAAACTCTCTCGAGAGTCATGCGAGTGCAAGGTTGATTATTGTTCATATGGCAAGTATGCGCCTGAAGTTTTATACTTCGGTGAGGATTGTCTTTTATAGAGAAGGAAAGAAATTTGCTTTTATCTATATTCAGCGAAAGCAGATTTTTTTGTAGCCAGTACATAACTCTACGGAGCCCTAGTTCAGCATTTTCACGGGCTTCATTCCAAGTCCTCCCCCGATACACCAGAGCAGTATCATCTGCGTAGCAAAAGATCTTACCATTAGTAGGACTATGCAAGCAAAGCTCGTTGATGTATATTAGAAATAGGCTCGGGCCGAGAATGCTTCCCTGTGGAACACCAAAAGATACAGGAAGGTAGGAACTCATGTTGGAGTCTATCTTGACTTTTTGCAATCGATTAGATAGGTAGTCAGAGAAAAGTTTCAGAGCCGTATTACGAATGCCAATATTTTCCATCTTATGAATTAGTGTTGGGATAGAGACGGTGTCAAGCTTTATATTAAGCTTTAAAGTGCTAATTTTTGTTATAGTCAAGTGCCCCCCCTGCCGGCTAAACGGTTGTTTATGGATATGTGAAAAAATTCACAGAAGTAGTATGAAGTTAAAAGGAAAACTATCACAGCCAAGAAGGCTTTACAGATTTACGACTACAGGTTGCGCCAATCTTTTAGTCCCCTCTAAACACGACAATGTATCGGCCGTTCTTCTAAATGTATGGGACTAGAAGCTTGGCGCGATCTGTATTAGTAGACAAACTTATAAAATGTACTGGGCAACCACGGAACTCTACGCTGCGCGTGGCCCGACACACACTTGGCCGGTTTTTCTATTATATGTCAGGACCACTGACCTGAGGTCAGTTCTAAAAACATTTCTAAAAATTAAAGTCGAATGAGTTTTTTTGATTGAAGACAATATGTATTAAATATTAAGTACAATTAAGCACAAAAATTAGATTAATTACATTATTTAAAATATGTATGTCATTCGTCCAAGGTAGTGGTGAAGAAGAAATAATCAAGATCGTAACATATGGCAGGCATGACGCAATAAGTAGTCGTACCGGGGGAGTGGTAACAGGGGGTTGCGTGTTACCAACTTCCGTAGATTTTTACGGTAGTCCGCCTGCTGTCATTCTTCCAGTTTCTGGTCGAGCGCGCGTCATTCTAAGTCATTTCAGGTATCTAATGGTTAATAAAATACATACACATTGTAAGCTAAGTGACGTCAAAAAAGTATGCTTTGATTAAATTCTAACAAAAGCATACTTTTTAAATCCTATACGGTTTTCTTTTGTTAAGCCCTTAGACCATTTAACACGGGACCTGGCAAAGCGCGACTTTTAGTACTGAAATTATTCTGCCGTTTTCCACGGGAGGGGAGGTAAACACGCACAGCACACATTTACACATTCACGCACACTCCTGCGAAAAATTAATATGTCACACTAAATCAAAAGCTGCAACACAAAACGCGCACACAAGCAAACTTACATGAACAAATTGTTCATGTACTTCGGCAGAGGGGGATAAGTGCGCTTGCCTAGTCATGGTCTAAGGTTAAGCCCAATATTTTTGCAAGGGTCTGTCGAGGAAAGTTCCGGTAGTGACCATGCAGTCAGCTGTCGTAACTCCATACAATTTGTAATGTTACGTGTCATAATTAGCTGGATGAAAATGGAATAAAAGCGGCGGTAGCTCAGGAGTAAAAGGAATCTTTGAGACCAAGGTTCGATTTCCGGTCGGATTTGCACCAATGAGTTTTTCAGAATTTATGTGCATAGTATTTAATACTTGCAACTTGCTGAAAGGTGGTAGAGCTGATGCCGAGCTCGACTGTGGAGGTACCACCATCTTACTTGGAGACCCCCTCGAAGTAATTCGGGGGAGATTAAGAGGACAGCTTACAGGCAAAAAACCAGGAGGCCCACCATGCCTGGGACCGATGGATGGCGGTATATCCATCCCTAATAGCCGGGCCTTATATAGAACAGACTGGTGACGGGCAGCGGCGTCACTGGTGCGAGGGTTCCGGCACCGCGCTCACCAACCCGCCTGCCCAGCGTGTGTGAGTATGTGAGTGGCAAAGTCCTGGAAAGGCTTATGTCCAGCAGTGGACGAACTAGGCTGATGGATGGATGGATGGATGGATGCTGAAAGGGGAAGGAAGGAAACCTGCATGCTCTATAAAGCGTGTATTTGTGCCCGAAGAACAGTGATAGGGCTCCACAGGCACCACCCATCACGTTGGGATGTAATAATAGTCGGTGAAACGCGGGTGAACCGAATGTGGACTGTGACTTGCATTTCACAGTTTACACTTGGAACACCTCTGACACCTACTCGGGGATTCATGTCAAGACGATATATTATATTATACAAGGTTAAATAAGTATAGTCAGCGAAACTCAAAAAATATGTGAAAAAATTTTTCTATGGAGACTGCAAAATTCTCAAAAACAAATTTCGCCTTCTCATAGTACAATAGATCAGACGACTGATATGGTCTATTGTATGAGAGAAAGTGAAAAAAATTGCGAATTTCGCTTATAATTATTTTTCGCTCATAATTATTATTGTTCATATAGACCAGTACTACCTATGTTTTGAGTTTCGTCGACTATTATTATTTAACCTTGTAAATTATAAAAATGGATATGCAAGTAAACGACACCTGCCATTCTCTATTTTTCTAACAATCCAAATCTACTATTGACATAAATCGTAAACGAAGTGTAGTTACTCTACTAATCCCTAAACCTAAAGCAAACAAATCGGTAAAATTTCATCCCGACAACGAATAAATCAGCCCTTGGAGAAGATGTCTCAATATCTTTAAAAGCAATTTTACCGTCACGAGGACAGAAACAGAAACATGATGTAGGTAGAAGTCACATGTTAGAAAGAGATGACAATATTTTATACTTTCGTTCTAATTAGGGTACTGGAGATTCTAAATCATGATCCTGTCGACGCGCCCTGTGGGAATCTCGAAGAAATATAGAACCCTTTATTCTAAATTTAAAATTACAATTTTGTTAACGTTTTTCGAATATTTTAGATGCGTATGCGCATCAAATTGGTCTCTAGAGTGTGGTTAGACAAGGCTGTAGAATGTTAGCGTGTTAACACCTTGTTTGGTACCGTTTGACGAAATTAATACATGTTCCTTTGTAGGTACATAACCCGGTCAAATGAAGGGTGCACCCGAAACTTCTTTTCCGCATGGGCTTCACCTATCTTTGCAGAGAAACTGAACTGAATATGAGTTAACTTCAAAGCATACTTTTTATCTGTATCTTTAACTTCACCGGGTTATACTATATAATATTTTAATACAGGTTGGTACGAAAAGTAGTGCGATCCTTTCACAACTTTTCCTAACGTCCTGTATATTGTAATAAAATTGATAAAGCAATAATTTCGAAATATTAAAAGATGAAAGCAAGCTCTTTATATTTCATATTATTGAACTTTATTAAAAGTTTACCGATTTAGCATAACATAATTAATTACTTTCAAATACTTTTGGGGTTGTCACTTTAATTAGTAAGGATTTATACATCATCACAACTTACATCTAAAACAACAAAAACATAATTAACTCCTAAGAATCCAGCTAAACTAAACAAGAAAATGTAGCGCAAATTACTATTATTTCTTTCTGTACTCAGAGCAAGTTTTTGTGATTGCCATGACGTTGCAACAATGGATTTAGATCGTGAAGATGCTGAAAATATAATGGTCTTCCATCAGAAAGAAGAAATGCAATATCAATCTGTGACCAAAGGAATTTCACCAAAACCGCTCACTTGATACAAGTAGCGATGTAACGACTCAATCTACCAACCCAGTTTAAACCGAGTTGGACCTCAATCCGAGTTAGTTTGTTTGAATTCAATGTCAAAACGGTTTGGACTTTGGACGGTCGGGGTAAATATTTGATTTATGTTAATCTCAATGAAAAATCCTTGATTAAAAATATTTTATTTTCATGTAAAAGAAAGTATAGTCAGGGACCAAAAGCAAAAGAGTTACACCTTTTTTATAATCTGTTCTTTGCCATACGATTATATCATAGTTTGTCGCATCGATTTTGTCAACTCGGTTCAAATCGGTTTATATGTATGTTCAAAGTGGTTTAACTCGGTTTGAAAAGTTTAGAGATAGTCATAATGATAATAAACTGAAGAGTTGAGATGACGGAGAATATGTCTGTACTGTCTATTCTACTTAGTCTCGATTTTCTGATGTTCTGTAATTATAAATATACTATTATCTATTGTGAAAGATAGACTTCTTGATTGTATAGTGTACACATAAAATTGTATTACACTTGCATTTAGAGATAGCATGTACATATGCGAGCTTATCTTCAGGCAGAGATTTCTTCCAGCAAGCGCCTTGGAGAAATAAAAATCTTAAATAACAAGTGGACATACACATTAAATGTACACTAACCTATATGACGGATTATTAAATTGTTGTTTACTATATTAAAACTGACATTATATTCCCTGTAATCGTCATATTGTGATTTAGTTTTTACTTCCGAACCTTATTATTGTATTTTAAGAAAAATCTTTGATAATTTAATAGCGAGTTTTAAAATAACCGTGATATATTAAATTCAGCCAAATAAAAGTATTAACCGACAAAAAAGGTTGGCCTCAGACGGGATGATGGCAAAATTCTTCTTGGCTCGTGGGTGAATTCCAAACGTTTAAAATTCCTTAATCGGGTAAAAAATTCGAAACGTGACTCAATAGTACTTAAGTTAATGATTTATATAGACTCACCTTTTTAGTAAATATTTCTGAATGCTGATTCGTTGTGGCAAATAAATCTATAGCTAAAATAAATTTAATTTAATTATAGGCAGGGATCCAAGCAAAAATTATCTTATTTTAATGCGTACTTATTTTTTAAAGATGGTGGTTATGATAAGAGGCGACACTTGGTCGAACGGATCGTCCATCCATCCATCAGCCTGTTCCGTCCACTGCTGGACATAGGCCTTTCCAGGATTTCGCTACTCTTGGCGATCTTCCTGGAAGAAATGACCATACTCACACACACTGGGCAGGCGGGTTGGTGAGCGCGGTGCCGAAACCCTTGCACTAGTGACGCCGCTGCCCGTCACTAGTCTGTTTTATATAAGGCCCGGCAATCGGAGATGGATATACCGCCATCCGTCGGTCCCAGGCAATGGTGTGCCGCCTGGTTGTGCCTGAGAGCTGTTCTCTTACTCTCCCCCGAATAACTTCGGGAGGATTTGCGAGTAAGATGGTGGTACCTCCACAGTCGAGCCCGGCATCAGCTCTAGAATACGAACGGATCGTACCATCGAAGAAATGGCTGCAGATCTACTTTTCGCCCGTATTGTAATGGTAATAAGAGCGAAAAGTAGGTCTGCGGCCATTTCTTCGATGATAAATTGTCACAAAGAAAAAAAAACTTGTACTTTCAACAAATTACTCCTTTAAATCAATCCCAATTTAGCCAAGCTCTAGTAAATAACCGCATGAACCCAATGATTGAGCAACATGGCCGAATGTATAAAATAAATTTCAGTGTGCAGTGCGAGCCCTTAACAGCCCTTTAGTGCGATAAGGTTCCTCTTTTTTACCCGGCGTGACCGCGAGACGTGGAGACTTCTGTCTGTAAGGGCAGGGTTACATGGAGGGGAACATAATATGTTTTAATAAATATACGAGGTGATATAGACCACTACAAAAAGTATTTACAGGTGGTAGAGCTGATGCCGGCCTCGACTGTGGAGGCACCACCATCTTACTCGCAAACCTCTCCGATGTTATTCGGGGGAGAGCTCTCAAACAGGCACAACCTGGTGGCCGAACATTGCCTGCGACCGATTGATGGCGGTATATCCATCCCCAATTGCCGGGCCTTATTCTAAACAGACTGGTGACGGGCAGTGGCAGCGACAGCAAAATTATCATGCAATAATTTACCTCTATTGCATTCGCCCCACGTTTTTCTTTAAAGAAATCATTCTATATATCATCGACGCTTTAAATCAGTTACGCCAAGCTTATACAGGCTGTAAATGCAAAGTCAAGAATCCCTTCAGAGTATGAAAGTACACACGATTCTGATGTCATTACGGGAAAAAAAAATATACCTTGAATTTTTACCAAAAATTCCATAATTTTTCTAAGCTATGGCTACGCAGCTCACCGCCCTGCCCACACACCTAATTGCACCCCGCAACCCGCACCCCACACCCGAGTGGCCAGTGACCGTGAGGGTGTCCTCGCGATTAGCGTATTTTGAGTAAAGAAAATCGTCTTATTATGAGGTACTGGTACTTTATTTAGAGATTCCAGTATTTAAAAAAATATCCTTACCAATCATACTAACAGACCCTTAAAGGATTCTTGACTTTGCTTTTACACCCGGTATAAAACCAAAGTGAATAAAACAAACGAAAAATCTAAAATATTTATTTCACACATAGAGGGACAAAACGGGAGAAGGATGGAGAATGCTGCAGGAACAGGGAACACACCCGACCCTGTTTATGAAGTTGACGAGTATTGAGAGATTTAAAACACGTGTTTCTCCATGTAAACGCCTCCTAAAACCAGGTGTGAAATCAGCATTGTGATAAGCTCAGCCCGTTCTTTTAACACGTTCGCGGCCAGCCTCCGTCCTGGCTCGTATCAATTAAATGGACGACGCAATCTAGACTTAAAATGTTTAAATGGTACGGACGAGTACACTGCTCAAAATAACGGCCATCTGATGAGAGCTTATAAAGTTTGTTTGTGTTTTGTGAGGTCTTTTTTTAGAAGGAAATTTATTTTTGTTTGTACCATGTTTGTTAAAGTCACGCAGCTATTGATAGGTTATAGAAAGTCCATTATTTTATTTCCTCGTAGAAGATCAATTTGTAATGCCTAAATAGGAACTTGTCAATGAAGATTAAGAGAATATTCGATGACTGATTCTTGCGTGTTAGGAACTGTTTTAAAGAAAATAAGGTATACACCAAAATTGTTATGTTTTTTAAAATGCCAACGAAAAAGTATATATATGTTGTATCCATTGATATAACAAAATATAGATACGATACGTTCTTATATCATCCACTAAAAAATTGACCTCTTTTTTAAACAAGCGCCACTGAACTATAGAGATAGAGCAACAAACTTCGACAGTGGCGTGAGCGAGACAAGCTACACAAAACATTGGACCTATATTTGCAGTGCCGCGTGTGAGAAGTGGGGTACCGTATCTTCCCTTTGTTTTAGCTTAAGTTGTGTTGCGGTTGCGTAAATGGCAAACAATTGCACAAATAACAATTTAAAATCAAACCATAATAATCATAGCAATAACACAACATAACAGTCAACCCCACTTATAATTACCGATTTCATATTCCAATCCGACATTTTGATTAGCCTTAGAAGACTCATTCGTACCCCACACGTCCGCGTAGCACGACAGTCGCGTATCAAGTGAGCGAATCTCGTGAAATATGTGACGTTCCGTTTCATGCAACTGCCGCCTCGTGACAGATGGTTTAACCGCATTCGTCGTGATAGTTTGGGGGAGCTGAACTTTGAAGTGTAGCTGTTGTTTTGAGAGTTAGTGAATTTTATTTTTCGAAAACATTTTTGGTAAAAATGAGGTCTCCCAATCCGCTACATTAACCAATTTTCTTCGACGGCTGGTCACTCTCATCCAGCCGTTAACTGGCAATCTGCTTTAGATCGTTAGTCCCGCCATTTTCCTGTCTCTCTTTTCTCTCTGTCATCTTAGTATATGTTGACTATTAGAAGACGAGAATAAAAACGTTTTATGTGGTATGGTTGACTACGTCACATTTTAATTATTTTCCAAGCAAAGGGACCGACTCGCACTTGGCCGGTTTTATTTTCATATATTGTTCGCTCTAGAGTCAGGATCATTTAAGTTTTATGAATGTTGTTGTACACCTGTTTTTAGTTCATAGATAAGAATTAAACAAATTTTTAACTATACCGTGTGTAAATAGACTGCTACCATTAAATGAAACCACATATTTTACCGACCCTACTGAACCGGTTTTCACAAGAATCATACCCGCGGACACCCTTAGTTTGGGAAATAATTGAGTTCCAAACAAAAATGCGTGAACCCTGACGCACCGATATACGAGCGAGTTTGGAGAGAGCGTTGTCTGTGAAACCTGCAGCTGTTTAACGGACAACGCTCTCTCTAAACTCGCTCGTATATCGGTGCGTTAGGGTTCACGCATTTTTGTTTGGAACTCAATTATTTCCCAAACTAAGGGTGTCCGCGGGTATGATTCGTGGGAAAAGTGGTTCAGTAGGGTTGGTAGAATATATGGCTTTATTTAATGGTAGCAGTCTATTTACACCTGGTATAAGAGTGCTATTATCTATAAACGGTTGGTGTACCTAATATCTAATATGATAAATAAGTAAATAAATAAACATTACACAGGTGTCATACTTTGGCGAGGTAGCCGAGCTATGTAAAGAAAGAGAAACGATAACCTTTAAAGCCCAGCCGACAGATTAATGGATATATCCGCTACGTTCAGTATTTCAACAATTTAAAATGCGAAGACACTCCAGGCATTATCTCAGGGAGTGTATTTTTGAATCATTCGAATTTCAATTCGCATACGAATCCGCATGATTCGCATACGAATACAATACTAATTTTAAGTTTTCGTATGCGAATCATGCGGATTCGTATGCGAATTAAAATTCGAATGATTCAAAAATACACTCCCTGAAGTTCAAAACATTTTTCACCTCACATTTAACTGCTCTGTGACTGCTGCCATCTGATTATGATCCTGTAAACGGCTTTTCTACCATTTATGTGAATTATTAATACTGTAATAAATATTTATTATTAATAATAGACTAGCGCTTGGCGACAACCGTGCCTGATAGAAGGCGTCGTCGACGTGACTTAGGACAATAATTTGGACAAGTGCGAGTTGGACTCGCGCACCCAGGGTTCCATACCACCACACTATACGGGTACGGAACCCTATAAAATATAAAAAAATATTATTATAAAAAAATGACAACAATATAGATGTCATATCAACAAAAAACAAGTCGCTAAAATAGTAGCGCTTGACAAAAAATTGGCACCGTCTGCGTACGTAACCCTACTTTTTATTTTTGCTTTGTTTTAGATTTTGTCCTACAATCTGACTAAATTTCAAACTTGCATGTAGAGCCAAAATAAATAACGTTAAAATAATGCAACTTTGGTCTAACTGTCCAGCTGTCTAACTATTAGGTGGTATAGCTGATGCCGGGCTCGACTGTGGAGGTACCACCATCTTACTCGCAAGTCCTCCCGAAGTTATTCGGGAGAGAGTAAGAGAACAGCTCTCAGGCAAAACCAGGCGGCCCACCATTGCCTGGGACCGATGGATGGCGGTATATCCATCTCCAATTGCCGGGCCTTATATGAAACAGACTGGTGACGGGCAGCGGCGTCACTGGTGCAATGGTTCCGGCACCACGCTCACCAACGTGTGTGAGTACGGGCATTCCTGCCAGAAGGACCGCCAAGATTGGCGAAATCCTCGAAAGGCCTATGTCCAGCAGTGGACTAAACAGGCTGATGGATGGATGGAACTGTCCAGGGAGCGGGCGTATTTGGAGTAATCAGTGGTTTTGAGTTGAACGAGTATCTCTAGCCCAGGGGAAATAATAATAATAAAAAATATATATAATTTAATTTCCGAGTCAAGTTTTGGTTTATGAATCAATTCTATTGTAGCGATATTTACTAAGGTTCCGTTTGGAAACGAGTGAATTTCACTCGGGTCGATGCGAATCTCACTCTAGAGCGTTCAAATATTGACCCGAGTTAAACCGAGGGTAACCGAACTGTTACCTGACAGTTGTTCGGAAGTGTTTTGAAATGCTAATGTGAAAATCACACTGGCTAGTGCGAATTCTAACGCTGTCTGGATACCGTTAAAGTTCGCCTGACAGTTGTCACTTCGGAGTTTTGCCGGGTTTTGGACTAAATTCAAAACTTTAAAAATGTGTTTATCATTTTAAAAGGAAAAAATGAGAAAATTATTATTGTGGAAGTTGTATTAGGCTCGTAAGAGCTCATTTATCTATAACTAGCTTTAGCCCGCGGCTCCGCCCGCGTATTATTCGGTTTAACGACATGCTTTTTTCTGGGATAAGTTGGGTATACCCCAATCCATTCTAAATTTCATCCAAATCCGTCCAGCCGTTTCAGCGTGAGAGAGTAACAAACATACACACATACAAACTTTCGCATTTATAATATTAATGTGAAGTGTGATGAGATAACCTAGCCTTGTCTTATTTCACCATGAACGAATCTGACCGCGCTAATTAGACACCTGATTTTTCAATGATATTGATCTATCCTACAGGAACCATGCATTTTTCCGGGATAAAAAGTAGCCTATGTGTTAAGTTAGGGGATAAGCTATAACGATTCTAAAATTCATCCAAATCGGTTCAGCCGTTTCAGCGTGAAAGAGTAACAAACATACACACACACACACACAGGCACAAACTTTCGCATTCATAATATTAGTAGAATTAATTTTTTTTTGTGACTACAAAAAGCAATTTCAGTTTCCCGCCCTTGAATTAAGACTGACGTTTGTCACCTAGACCCGTTCTAAAACGTTTTTCTCACTGGAATCACTCGCAAGCGTTTCAAAATCAGATGTTCTCTCTCTTTCTTGTACTTAGCTCTGTCTATTTCTATTAAACGAGTGAAATTTCGCACGACTTACCATCGCACGTTTTGGAACGGTTCCTAAATGTATACACTTTTGTAACAGATATTGTTCGGGGAATAGATATTTGTAACCGACGTGAATAACTTAAAGGTAAAAAGACAAATTACTTTTGTGAACGTTTATATGTTGAAAGACGGTAGTAAAGCATGATATTACACGTAATTATGTAACTTTGAACACTAATTATTTCATAAAATTTAATTATGTAAACTAAACTTTTATTTAATAATAAGTATTAAATAATTGCTGTAATTGGGTTCAGCCGTAGTAATTATAATAAATAAATAAATAAAATAAAAAAACGACCAAACAAATTCTAATATAGCGAAACCAGCTTGGGTGTATTTAATTAAACAGTGGACAAGTAAAAGTATTTTTTCATGTGAATGTATTAAGAAGTGTAGAAGTATCTATGTCCAGTTTACAAAAAAAAACTACATAGCCAATCATCTTAATAGTTGCGATCGGACATTAATTAAAACTGGAATTAAAACCCTATTTTCTAACTCCATATTTTATTAAAGTAAACACGGTTTCTGTCTGTTTCTTTATTGAGTACTATAAGCTTGATAAATAAGGCGTATTTATAAACTCTGACAACTATTTAATTATTCCAATAAGACCGATTCAAAACACGCCCAAGATTTATGAGCCTCACGCCTAAACGTTAAGGTGATGAAAATTCAATCAAAATTGGATAATGTTTCATAAAAAACCGGTCAAGCGCGACTCCGATTTGGTGTAAAATAAAAGGTAATGTGAAGAAGTGAAGTTTGGGTTCTGCCAATGGAATCGGTATCGACTTATATTAAAAATAACGACTACTATTTAAATTTCATTATACATATAATTATTTTTGTGTTATTAATATTTTTTTTATATTCAGTAATTTTTCTGGGATTTTGTTTATCATCAATATACAAACAAAAGTTTAATTTTTTTGAGCAACTGTACACTACAACTATAACTTAAATATGTAATAGACTTCTAAACGGGGTAAGCAAAATATTATTCAATTTAGTCCGTCCTTTAGATTATCAAAAAATATTGGACACGTATTTTTTCTTTTGTCAATCAAACAAAAAATGACAGAGATAAAGCGCGTCAAAGTTTGGGAGTGGGGGAAAATGACGTCCTAGTAAAATTGTACCTAGATGTGACGTCACGCGGAACTTCAGCGGGCTATATCTTCATCATTGTTTGTTTAATTGAAAAAAGAAAAAGTACGTGTCCAAAATTTTCTGATAATCTAACTGACGGACTAATACATTTTTTTTAGTCATCATGCCTATTGTCGAAATTGATAAATTACAAGTTAGGATATAATATACATACATGCATGCCCCATCGACGTACTTTGCCCGCAAATATACACTAACAGCTGCGGTAACTTAGGTTAAGACGATGTAGGTAGCATAACATAATTACAATAGATAAGGTTTAGAAAAAAAAATACATGTTTTGAAGAATGCTTTTTATAAGACAATAAAGAAAGCATAAAACGTGACACAGAAAAGGTTGCTGCATACAAAAGAAATGCAAAGTAAAGACTATTTTTTTCAGTACAAAGTCCGTCCAAATTAATAAAAAAAAATGTATGTGTTTTTAATACATATCCAATATCTATATTAGATAGATAGAGAAAAGAATCTTATATTTATTTATTATCACTTCAACTCCTGTTAAACAGGATCCAAAGTGCATCAAAATGACTATCAAAGAGAAAAGTCAACATATTTCATTATCACATTATTTTTAATTTGTATTAAATTTAAATATTAATATTAGAGTGCATTAGAAACAAATGTAAAGACAAAAATTTGAGAAAATTCCTCGGGCCAGGATTCGAACCTGCGACCTCTTGTTTCCCAGACAAGTTTAAACACTTGTATTAAATTTTATGATAAAAACAGCATTATCTAATATCTTTCTGATTCACCTGCTACTCAAACACCCACGTTTTCGGATATTTTTTTCGAAATTTATAATTTAATCCAATTCATAAAATGTTATCAATTTATTGCATTGGCTATATTTACACCTTATGTGTAAGATAATTAAATAATTTGATATATGTGTAATTAATAATTATAAAAATAATTTAAATTTGCTGCCTGCAAAGAATATTGTCTGTGTATCTCTATAAAATGGGACGAACTGAAAATCTGCTAGTTGCCTGTAACAAGCAGCATTTGCTGAGTTTGCCCCTTTTTGCCACTTAGTTGTAGTTTCTTAATTTTATTTTTCAGTGTATTTATTTTTTGTGGCAAATAAATGCTTTTACTTTCACTTTTTCGTTGTGTGATGAACTCATTGCAGCGGAACACATAGACCGAACAAAAATATGCCCCTATAAGTATCAACCCGTGACCTCCAGGTTAGTGGTCTAGAAGTTCGAACCACTAGACCACAGCGGCGTTTATATTTATAACCTAAAAGTCTCAAAGTACGAGAACTCGAAAACCTCACAAAACATTTAAGAATGTGGAACCCTAAAAGCACACAGTTAAAAAGTCGCGAGGCGTAAATCTTGTATCAACACTTGCGATCTTCAAGCGCAAAATTGGAATGACTTTTGGCGGGGTCCGTACATAAATCAGTAAGACCAGTGTAGCTCAATTAAAACCCTCTACTATCTGATGTACTCCTGGTACACTCCTTTTATATGTTTTATTTTTATTCGAGAGATATATCGACCTTTTTAAACGCTTTTTGTCAACAGTTTACCTTTTTCTTTTATGGGAATCATCGGTCTCATTATGCGGTGTTCTGTTCATAAATATTTCTATGTATGTAATGCGTCAATGTAATAGTACGAATACTAACTAGTAATGGAGGAGGGTCAGATTTTGATGCTATACAAAATGATTCACGTAAATGCATAAAATCGAATAAAAACAAAATACAACGTGAAATTTAGTCATTTTGTTAACGACATCTGGTGATAGTACTCGTCCATATGAACAACTTTTACCATGAAGCCAACCCTGAAATCGTGAAAAAAGATCAACTGTTTCATACATTTGTATCGAGTAGGTATTTAACTTTTCTATGGAGCAGCTGATATTTTTTTCACGATTTCAGGGTCAGCTCCATAGTAAAAGTTGTTTATATGGACGAGCACTATCACCAGTTTTCGTTAACAAAATGACTTAAATTTCTAGTTGTATACTTCCTTTTAGTCTTAAAATTTCGAGTAATTAACGTGTTTAACAATACAAGTAAATGAAGCATATCATGTAACTTTGTATCGGTTGGCAACTGGTTGCCAAACACTAAAATAAAAACAAAGATAAAAAACTAAACTATCAAAATTCCCTTCAGTATTTATGTAACTGTTCACGAAATGTGACGTCACTTCAAACACGAACGTATTCTTAGATAATCGATGTTCGATAGTATATCCATGTTTTTAATGTCTGGCAACCAGTTGGCAACCGATTCATAGGTAGATAATCTAGGGGCAGGAAAATAAAAAGACTCGCCATGTTGCGGAATACCTAATTAGAACTAATTTCTTCTACTGGCAACACCAAATTTAGAATGTCATTAAAGCCTATTTTGAAGGTTTTAATTTTAATCTAAGAAACTTACTAAGAAACGTATTTTTAAGTGACAGCACTATATTTTGCTATTCTGAAGGGCACACCAACTAAAATTAGCAAGTCTTTTAAACGCTCTTAAATCAAATTTTTTTTTTTTTTATTTCAATCAAATGACAGCTCTAAAAATTAAATGTGCCTTGGAATTACCAAAACGAGTTAAAATCACTAAGTTGAGTAAATTATGGCTGTCAAACTAAAATTTTATGACTTGAAAATGGCTCTTCGTTTTAACCATGCTTAAGTTTAATTTTATGTATGTCAAACTAAAACTAAAGCCTTCAAAATCGGCTTTACTATGTTGATTGCTGTTCTAAGTATGGGGTTGTTTTTATATGTATGTGTGTATGTCAAAGTGTGTTTTTTTTGTGTGTGTGTGTGTGAATATGATTGTTGCAATCTTAAAAGCAAATGCGGCGCTCAGGAGCAGCTTGTTTATTTTCCTGTAGCCTTAGCATGAAAACATTACTGAAATCTGATAACCGCCCCTAGTGGTCACTAGCGGAACTTATCAGAATTTCATACAAAACCGCGTTACGTTCAAACTAAACGTAACCGTAATATTTTCATGCTAAGGCTACAGGTCTAAAATATTATACTTAAAGCTACAAAACGTTCCATTTTCACATAGAGTTTTCTTGATATATAAGATTTTTGTTTTAATTTAAAAATATTTTGACCTCGTAGTTCATAAAAAAATGTAGTAGTTTGGTACGTAGCATTAAATAATATAAATAAAACGTTGGATAATAAAGAGCTAAGATTTGAAATTTCTGTAAAAAGTTACTATTTATAGTCTCGATCACAAAACAAAAAGTGTTACATCTTATTTCACTTCACTAAATTTCAAATATGTACTATTAATGCTGAACAGAACAAACACGATATTAACATCTTTTAATTACGATTTCTCTCATTTCTTTTCCCAATTTATGATCTAATTGCCGTGAAAGTATTTAAACAAAAACGCGATTCATACGGCTAAAAACAAAAGTGTTTTTCAAGTTACTGAAATATCTTTGGTGCGATGCATGCTCGAAATATGCGCTCAAACAAGTAAAATAAGCCGGTAACACTTTTTGAATCGATTACTGCCTAATTTAACAGCAATCACATGGCCATTAAAATAGTAACGAGTACTAAAAATCATTCGATTCTGCTATGAATTACGATTCGTTAGTCGTAAAAAAAGGTAACTTTCGGCTGTTATATAGATCGTTCAGTTTTATACCAGATACGGATAAAAATTGGCTCGTGCCCGCTCAGATTGTGATCGATATTCGATTTAGCAATTATAATCGGAAATTGTGTGTGTGAAACTGTACAGCTGGATTTAATCGACCATTTTTTCTATTATAACTGGATTGGTTATTCGTCTATCTCGGTGATTGTACATTTTTATGTCTAATCATAAATATTTAGAAATTTACGACTCAGACTGAGACAGACTGACTGTCTGCAAAAAACGCCTATTTGAAAGAACTAAATAAATCTGTTACAGTTACATAAATCTATGCAATAAAACTTAGAGTTTTCAAAAATGTTTGCTTTGAAACATAAATAATTATACTAATTACGTATCTATGTGGTTCTAATAATAATCAAGGATAAAATATGAAGATAGATAACTAAAAAAACAATATAAACAAAATAAATAGTTACTTTATAGCTACATAAATACTTCATAGCGGAGACGTAAATTTAAACCCAACTCGTAAACCTCCCCATGAATGGACGCACGCGCTCACCCACACAACGACACGTACACCCACACATGTCCGTATGACAGTACATAAACAACCCGAGGCCAGATATGAAGATGTCGAACGGTTTAATGAAACGTCAGTATTTCTCGCTCATTGATTGCCAACAGCCATAAATTCTGTGCCAGTTTTGCTCAGCGGCTGGGCTTGCTCTATATATCTTGTAGTTGTGTTATACCAACATCGTTAATATATATCGTTATTATATTTCTACATCTATCTTTGTATATATAAAACAGTTCCGTAACTGACTGGCAGACAACGCACAGCCCATAGGAATCGAAATAACTATATTTAGATTTCTGTTGCACAGCCTAAACTGCTAAAATTTTTAATATATTTTTTTACGAAATGTTTTTGGAAATGGGGTGTAAATTTTGTATCAAATATGCGTTTCCAATTTATTTATGTCCCAAATTATATCCCAGTTTATATTCCAAATCCAAGCGGACAGAGTCGTAGGCGTCCATAAGATTTGGCAAAAATTTGAAGTCCCTTTAAAATACGTCTTTACCTTTGAAATTGCTGTTTCGTGTAAAATTTGAAGAAAACTCAATTTTGAGTACGAAAACTGAAAATAAAAACAAAATTTAATACGGAGATATAGAACCTTAAAATAAATTTTCAAACAAAAAACAAATGATGAAAATAGCTATTTATTTACATGAATTATGAAATCATGAATCTGTTAGAAAATTTCGGCAACTTCATAGGTAAAGACCTATTATAAGGTGACTTTCGTTTTATAGCCAAATTCATACTGAATACTGGAGGAGACTCTGTAAGTGGTCAGGGCCAAGGTTCAATGATAACCCTTTCTGTGAAATACGCGAAATTCAATTTAGACTTTCTATACTAGTTGAGTCGAGGTTACTCCTGAACAAGTATAGAGGCACAAAAAATATTTTTTCTATTTCACAATTAGGTTCATTGGCCCTGGTCGTTTACTGAGTCTACAGTATGAATTTGGTTATAAAAACGAAAGTCACAATGAGAAAACTGAAATAATGATGATTCACGTAAAGTGGGGAGCATACGGACATCTCAACAAAATACGATAAAACTACTGTTGCTGCTGCTAGCGTAATAATATGACGCACTGTCACTATGACTTTGTAGGAAGCAGATAGAATTATGCGCTCCGTAACAGCTTTTATGGTGACAGTAAGCATACCGTAGTGTGACGGACCTCTTTTATGGGGAAGGCATGATGTAATACGAAAATGATAATCTTATTTTCTGTGACCGATTTCACGGTGATTGCGTTACTTACCTTAAAACCTCGATTATTTCTTCAAACGTTTTAATTACAGCATAATATTTTCCTATTATCACCTAATTTAAAAACAATTCACCGTATTTTAAACTTATGTAATGCTATTTTATAATAAAGCCAAAATTATTTTTTTCTCAGTGCACCTTTTTAGGTTGCTGAGGATAAGTAATCATGCTTGCTCAGATGCTTCTTCTTTTCATTATGTAATATACCGTGTGTAAAAGCAAAGGCAAGAATCCTTTAAGGGTGTGTTAGTATGATCGGTAAAGATATCATTTTAAATACTGGGATCTCTAAATAAAGTACCAGTACCTCATAATAAGACGATTTTCTTTACTCAAAATACACTAACCGCGTGGACACCCTTACTGGTCGCTGGTCACTCGGATGAGGGGTGCGGGTTGCGGGGTGCAATTAGGTGTGTGGGCTTAGAAACATTATGGAATTTTTGGTGAAAATTCAAGGTATATTTTTTTTTCTCGTAATGACATCAGAATCGTGTATACTTTCATACCCTAAAGGGATTCTTGACTTTGCATTTACACCCTGTATATAGTGATGTTTGACTCATTTGTGGTAGCGAGGAGTTGTTGAACTTCAGAACTTAGATATCTGGTTTATTTATATTGCACCTTCAGATCTATTACGATTTGTGTTATTACATGTAAACACTATGCAGAAGTTAATTTGATAACCTATCACGAATATGGACAACTTTTACTATGGTGACAAAACTCAAATCGCGAAAAAAATATATCTGGTCCATATAAAAAACTTAAGTACAGACGAGCAAATGTATAAAACTGTTGATTTTTCTTGTCGATTTCATTACTGGCATGAGATAAGTAAATATCCTTTTTTTAAGAAAGGAGGTTGTCATATTAGCAACCTGTATTTTTCGCAAATGTAATTTAATGTTTTAATGACATAGTAATAAGTGTCATTATAAAATCAAACGTGATTGTGAGCAATCTCATCATGGATCTGACCCGAGGGCCCAGTGTCACGACGCTCCAGGCGAATTCGCTCTACGCTTCAAGCGTCAGCGTCGAGCGGTTAAACAAATAAATAATACAAAAATAAAGAAATAAATTCTTTACTCCAGCCAGATTTACATAAAGACAGTAAAAAAGGCCATATTACAAACAAAAAAAAAATATTATTATTAGATTGCATTACAAACCAAACATTATTATTAGATTGCATTACATACAAAGACAAGAATTTTTACATTTGTTTCTAATTTATCTTTTCTGGTTTGTAATGCACTCTTATAATAATATTTAGAGTATTCAAAAGCGATGGATTTCGCATTAAAAAACATAGAAAAAAAAATACAATAAACAATAATAAATCCAAACAACACAATAAAAATTATAAAGGAAACTAAAATAATAAACTTTATAGTACACCAAAGCTTGCGTGATATTGTCGCCACTTGGTATGCACGGGGCTCTGAGTCCACTCGGAGCAGCTACGTAAGATGGTGTTATTAGTGGCTTGGAGACGCGCGCGCATTCATGCTGACTGACTACTGACTCAAATTTATTATTAATATGAACAAGGCCACAGAGTAGCGCTGCAATATGCGGCGGTAAAAGCCCTGATATGAAGAATTTGGCAATAAATACTACATCGAAACGTCAGGCACATATCTGTTATGATAATATGTTTTTGTTCATCGTGATTAAGTTACAAAAATATAATGTACTGTACACTCTTATCGTAACAGATATATTTCGACAAAAAAATATCCATGATAATTACAAAAACGAACAGCATTTCAACTAATTAACACATTTATTTAAAAATAAACTAACAGTTAATTTGTTATTTCGTATCATAAAATAAAATCATATCATGCTAAGTAATTTTTGTAAATTTAATATCACTTTAAAAACAATAATCACATTGTTAAATAAAACTAATTGTTCCGTTCGACATTCTGATATGAAACCCACCGTTACTTAGCAAGCCGCTTGGATCCGGTGGCATACTTAGATGCAATTATGGCTGTAAGATAAAAATATCTGTTACGGTTTTCACTTAGAGGCAAACATGGCATGGAAAATGGTAGGTCGCTTGTCTGGGATGCGATGTGTGATATATTATGATTGACACATTCACCCCGTCCCACTACCAGGCGACTTCAGCCAAGGCTGGTGCGGCTGCGGAGTCGGCAAAAAACCTCAAGCGGGGCAAATAGAAGTCTGCATATATGCGCCGTTCGCTGTTGAAACTCTAAGCCAGGGATGGGGAAATAGATTTAGAGGAGGGCCGTATAAAATAATTCCAACATTTACCCGGGCAAAAGAGCATTTATTTTAATATGTAACCATTGAAGAACTACCAAATGCACATCGGGTCTGTGCTCAAAAGTGTCCAAACCAAAAGAGAGTCAAAACCATTGAAAATTAAAAAAGGGTGTCAAATCACACGTCAATCAAAATTAAGCCGTGCAGCAATGACATACGATTCAAATTAAAATGTTTTGTTCCTTAATATTTTGACATTTTGAATTGAAATCTTCAACCAAATTAAGACGTTATGTCGTTAATATAAGATGCAATGTCAGTTGTACGAAATCGTCATTCGATTTTCTCACCCCATAGCGGTGAAAAAATTCATCGCGGACACTTTTTCCATGTTCACTAAGGACACTTTTTTGGTAAATTTTGTACTAGACCTAAGGTCCATGCTTCTTAATGTCAATGTATGTAACAAAAATAATCAAGTTTACCAAGTTTATTGTTTCAACGTGTTAGGCCGGTGGGACAGATGAAATTTTGACTGTTCATTAATTACCAATTGCGTCAAAACTCGTAAAACGCATTCGAGATGTTCGTCAGTCAAATTGTTAAAAATACTTTTTCACAGATATAGGAAGACCCGGACATGGAAATAATTTTGTGAGCGTGTTTAATTGAAATGATTTAAATATTATTTTTCGCGGGCCGATTTAATGTAAATGACGGGTTTTGTCACGGGCCTGATTAAATTAATTGGGGGCCGCCTTTTCCCCATCCCTGCTCTCTAGGCCCGTGGGGCCAGGACGCACGGTGACCTTTTAAGGATTTGTCACCGCGCCTGGTCGACTCCTCTGGTGGTGACCCAAGGGCTAGAGCTTACCTCGGTCAGGGGATCAGATTGGCCGTCCAACGAGGTAACGCTGCCAGATCTTGGTTCCTGTCCTAAAGGCAACGACTTAAGATCTTTTTTTATTAAATATATTTTTTTTTTCGATGTACGTATTATAAGTAATTTTTAGATAATTTTAATTTAGAAGTAGTTTAGCTTTTATTGTTATTGAAGTTATTATTTATATTTTTATTGTGTTAAAATTATAAAACATTATTATTAGACAAACATTATAAATGTTTGCTCTAAGTCCCCTGGAAGTGGTTCAAGTTTTATATGAGTGAGTCAGCCAGTCAGTCGATCAGTCAGTCAGTCAGTCAGTCAGTGAGTCAGTCAGTGATAAGAATAGTGATTTTTTGGATGGGTATAACCCGAGCAACTGTTCAAGTTTCATTTACGAAATTTAGGATTGAAGGTACTTGGAGACACCTCAATAGATATGTAAAATTTCAACTTGATAGGTCCAATAGGAAATGAGTTGTGGAGGGGTCGAAAGTAGCTCGAAATGGTTCGTGTAATATCGTATAACACAAGGCTTGTCCACACGCCTTTTCTTTTCAGGACTCGGCCCTGGATACGCTGCCGCATGTCTACATTTCTAAGACAATACTCATTGCGTCTCTGTCAGCCTCTGGCCTCGCAAGGTTTTTTTGGATCACGCCTCGCGGGTATAATATCAAACGGTAGTAAGAAAAACAAGAATGTGTAACTTTATTTCTGCTCGTCATTTTTCGTCGATTTTAATTTCATTTTATTTATTATAATACACTTAAGACTTTTCAATCTAAAACTAAACCTGTTCTAACAAAGGTAAAAAAATTTGTTCAAATCGATGATTTATAGATGATATTTCTATATATTAAACTACACAGAATTAGGTATGCATATCTACTCATAAATACATATACATAAGAAGTACATATATATAAATAATAAAATAAATGTATATATACTTATATAGCTTGTTTTTTTATTTTTTATAATATTTATAATATGAGTGTTTAAAAATTAAAAATCACCCTTATAGACTGATATAAACACTCAAAAACATTCTAACATCCCCTCCCAAACACACACCCTCTCTCCCTCTACCCCACTCGCATACTTATCCTCACCCCTATCTTCTTCATTGTCTCCATAAAGTTTGTATTTTAAGAAAGTAGGTAGATTTCATTTTTTTATCACTTTTTAATCCTCATTGTCACCATGTCATTTTTATTTGCCATCATTTCATTGTAAATATGTCATTCATTATTATATCAACTGATGCCGGGCCCAGTGGGGCCCGAAATATATCTTGAAATATTTTTTCTTTTATGTATATACTATAATATATATAAATAGAAGTACATAAATACATAATAATAAAACATCAATAGTTACGAAAAGGAATATTACTCAGAGGGACTCATTAAGTGACGTGACCGATTCTGTAGCTTTAGAATAGGGTTGATAGACTCTGATACTTTATTACACAAATTTGTAACAAATTTTAATAACTCCTTTAAAAACTTGGAATTCACCAGAAAGTAGAGATTTACGATAACGATTTGTCATTTCAGAAATGGATGACATTTTTGTAGCGCAATTCTGTAATTAGATATCAATTACACCGAAAAGTTATCGAGTAACGAATAATAATGTTGTGACTTTCTTGAATTTTTTCTTCAGAAGAGCTGGTACGGCCACAGCCGGCATAACTCCGCGGATTGTAATTATTGTAGAAAGTGCGCGCGCGCAGATAGAGAAAACTTTGCTTTGCGCTTGTGTGGGTCTGTTTTTTGTGTGGCTTTATATGGCAATTTTATAAGACGTTCTGTGACTGTTTTGACGGTCAAGTATTGCGATGATTTAAACGAGATAACTGTGAGAATGAAGGCTGGTCTTTGATCTGTAAGATAAATCTGTCTGAGCTATGATCGGACTTAGGGGTGCCAGGTAACCGGGACCCATCGGGATTGTCCCGGAATACGAAGGAGTGTCCCGGGTCCCGGATCTTTCAAAAATGTCCCGCAATCGTCAAAATCTTATGAAGGATACTTGCTGCAAAGGCAACACGGCATGGTATAAATTTCACCATCACGCTAAAACAGATTCAGTCCCCGAATTCGCCCGATCCACCCCGAATTTCCACAGCCACCGAACAACCTCCCCCCTCGCCCGCCGCCGCGACGAAGTAATGCACGACACTCAGTGACATTAACGTGTAAATTATTCTTAAATTCCATCCATCCATCCATCCATCAACCTGTGTTCGTCCACTGCTGGACATATGCCTTTCCCAAATTTCGCCACTCATGGCGGTCCTCAGTCCTGCTCATCTAGCCGCCACCCACAACTTCTTTCAGGTCGTCGGTCCAGCGTCCAGAGGTTGGCCTACACTACGCTTTGCTGTACGTGGTCTCCATTCTAAAGCCTTTCGGCCCCAACGGCCATCATGTCGGCGACAAATATGGCCTGCTCACTGCCACTTCAACTTACTGATTCCTAAATTATTTGCAATTTTTATTGGCTCGTTAAGAAGACAAATAAAATCAATGAAAATTGTTTGTTGTACGTTTTTTTTTTGGGCGAGCCACCAGTCCCGGAATTCATTCCAGGAAAACTGGTAACCCTAATCGGACTGCCATCTACTGCTTTAGTAATAATCATGGGAAGTCAGTCTTGCTAAGCTGGTCTGTAAGAGTTGGCATCCAATTCAGATCAACCCCTGTGGATTTTTTAATTCTGACAAATGATTGACATACGTGGAAAATACATATTCGGGCCAAGAATTAAGTTGTGCAATTAAGCAAAATTAGAATAATATTTTTTGAGTTTATAATGCTGACTTTAATTTCGTTTATATAAAAGTCTTCCTTAATCTTTATGGTTTATTTTAAAATCTACTCATTTGTTGCCTTTAACTCGATGGGGCGCTTGATACAGCAGTGCTCTGTCTCACTCTGTTGATCTACCTAAAGAGGGACAGATCAGAGCTCGATATGGTCTACTAAGTTAGGTACCCAGGGTTATAACGATAATTAATAAAAAACCGTTTCCAAATTCGTCGAGTTAAAACGGAACATTACAGACAGACAGACAAAAATAAAAATAGTATATATATCGTTTTGGCCTCAGAACTGTATCCATTTCATTAAAAAATTTCACTAAAATATTAAATGTGCAGACACACTACTTTTTCTACTTTATGATAATTTTTTCATTTAATTACTATCCTATAAAAGAATGTCTGATTGTTTTATCTTATTGCCAGTACGTAGAGATTAGGATAATGCCGAGGCATATTTTTATAAGCTGTTTTATGTTAACTTAATATGTAGATAGCATCAAAGAAATTTCCAGTGACCCACTTAACGCATTTATTATTGCAGTACGGGTGAATAAGTAACCTGCAGATTTTTCTTCGATACCTATTCAAACAGAGACATTACATTTTACAGTCAGTGATAGTGGTATGGGATCAGTGCTGCTAATAAAAATTCCTCCATTTCCCGCGTCAGTGTTGTCAATTCCCCGAAATGCCCCGCTTCTTTTTTATTCTATCCATCCATCCATCAGCCTGTTTCGTCCACTGCTGGCCTTTCCAAGATTTTGCCATTCTTGGCGGTCCTCCTGGAAGAAATTCCCATACTCACACACGCTGAGAAGGCGGGTTGGTGAGCGCGGTGCCGAAACCCTAGCACCAGTGACGCTGCTGCCCGTCACCAGTCTGTTTCATGTAATGCCCGGCAATTAGGGATGGATATACCGCCATCCGTCGGTCCCAGACAATGGCGGGCCGCCTGGTTTTGCCTGAGAGCTGTTCTCTTACTCTCCCCCGATTAACTTCGGGAGAATTTGCGAGTAAGATGGTGGTACCTCCACAGTCGAGCCCAGTATCAGCTCTACCACCTATTTTTTATTCATCCCACACAAATTCCCTGAAATTATATTTTCGGAATAAAAACATTGTTTTAAGCAATTTTTTTAACAGTAGCTTTTTGTTGACTTTTTAACCACTTTTCTATGATTTTATTAAAAACATCAACCAATAAAAAAATCGACAACGTTAAACAATGATTTAATTGTGTCGAAATAGATGCGTTCAGAAAAACAAAATTGTCTTCTAATCAAATGACAGTTGAGCAGGCATTTCAGTGGTGTTGCTGCCATTCAAAATTATGTTAGTAGTGTCGAGCTTTATCTGCCAAGTCCGAACTCGTTGTAAGTCTTAACATAAAGTAGTTTGAATCTCTTCGTTGTAAGTCTTAACATAAAATAGATTTAGCAAACCAAAAAAAATTGGCCTACATTCCCCGAAATTCCCCGATTTTTGTCATTCCCCTCTCCTCGCGCCATCCCTCAAATCGGGGATTTTCCCCGCGATTGGCAGCGCTATTTAGGACATATTATGATGTTCTATTTATTTATAGAATATATTTTAACCCTATAAGGCTATATTTTAACCAAATTCCCGAAACTTAAAGCAACTTGTAAAAACAGAGCCGTGATTTCCGAAAGGAATGTTCGAATTAAAAATCGATTTAAATTAGTAATTGGACAAGTCCACTCACCCGGGTTATCTCGTTGGCTACTTTAAGCCCATTAAATCGGCTCATTTGAATCCCGTACGGACAAACCGACACGGATAACTTATTTGGGTGTTAGGATATCTGTAAGCATACAGATTTTTTTGGGTCCCGTAAACTTGAACCCTTTTAGTTTGACCCTTTATCTGTCTGTTTACCTTTCCGTAACATAACTCAAAAGCTACTTGATTAAACTAAAAAGCATGTACTGATGTAGTGTAGTACAGAAGCCAGTATAAATGTTTAAATTGAACTGCAACCCACTGTACATAAATAATATATAACGTCAAAATGAAAAAAAATCAAGAGATATTAGAGTAACCAGTAGACCACTTCCCAATGAAAAAAAAAAAATTCTTCTTCGATGTGATCTGTTATCGATACATGATCTATCCTAGAATTATTTTTACTTATTTGGTAGGATCTTATATAGTAAATCAGAGTGTAGTATTTATAATTTTTTTATTCTTAGTTTTTTATTTATAGCCAATAGATTTATTTAATTACATTTTAGATTATTATTTATTTGTACGTAGGTACATTTATTTTTAAAAGTATTATATTAGTTTTAAGGTAATTAGTTTATCATAGTTGATGCTTGTGATTGTTGGCACTTGGTGGAAATTAATACACATTATGTTTATTTATAACTCATGTACTTATCCACAATATGTACTTATCCATAATATAGTATATTGTGGATAAGTACATGAGTTATAAATAAACATAATGTAATTAGTTTGGTTATGTTTTTAGTATTATTCAATAATTAAATTTGTATTCGTAGTTTATAAAAAAAAATACATACTTGACTTATATCACCGAAGGTTTGCTGCTAGAAATCTCTTTTAAATATAAATTTACTTTTTGCTTATGGTATACAGTTCAATGTGCAATATAGTGTCTTGAATTAAATTGATTTTATATTTTCGTATTGAAATATTCGAGAATATTATGATGTCTTTATTATGATAAGGAAATGAAATGTTCAATTCGTTTGGTGTTTGGACATCTTTATTTTTGGCACTTACTCATTTTGACGCCATGAAAAAATGTCGCCATATAATTCTTTCACAACTGAACCAATCAAAAATATACGAAAATTTCATCTGGTCCCTAAAAACGTATTTCACCGAAATTCATTCTCTCAATTAAACAACAGGAGCTACCGTGAGATAAATTAAAATGTTAATTAAATTTCTTAAAGATCGAAATAAAAAATAAACAAAAAAGAAAGCATGTCGCGACGCGCAGGCGTAAAACATTTTGTCACCATCTTCTTTGTTGCTTATACATCGATGTTTCCTTGTAGGTTTTTAGGGGTCCGTACCTAAAGAAAAAGAGGAACCATCGAGACTTTATTGTCTTGACTTTATAAGTTTTGATTGGTTTTTGGGATTTAAGTTGCGTTTGTTAGCCCACATAGTAGGATATTAATATAATAACAAAAAAATAACATTTATAGTATGTACATATTATTATATGAAAAAGGAGCCTTAAAAACAACTTGTTTTCTTACCCTGGCATGTGGGATTTTAATGTCTAGAACTCATTAAGTAGAGAATCTAATTATTTTAATTTTTTATCTCCGAAAATGAAGAAATGAGGAGCCATCAACGTTAAGACGTCAGTTTTAGACCAGTTTTATTACGGGGTCTATCTCAAATTTTAAACTAGTTAGTTTGAATTTTTTTGCATATAATGTGGCATACATTGTATTTAACAACAAATACTGAAAATGCCGATTTTTTATATAGGTTTAGGCCTACGTACCCGAATACTCGACCAACTTAATTTTGCAGTTTTGATAAGTTTGTAATTTTTATTCTCATCATTTAAGTCTATTAACTTATTTAAATGTTACGGAATTCTCCGGACGCGAGTCTTACTCGCACTTGACCGGTTTTTCTAGATTCCTGTAGAACAGAAACGGTATTGAAAAAGTTACACCCAATAAAAATAATTATTGAAATGAGGTCTTTAAACACATGATTTCTCATAGTTTGGCGAATAAGAATCAAGTAAAGAACACAAAAATATTTTCTATGATACGTTCTAACAATATCTAGATTTTGATAATTGGAAATTTTCATATCTATTTTAGTTTTATTGATATAAATGAAAACACATTTTTTCGCATGGAGTAACACTGACTGTTGAAAACTCGATTATTCACCGTAAGCGGCGCCTTAAGGGAGTTTAGTGAGGGGGACTTACTCCATACAAATATGCGCTCACGAACTAGCTTACGCCGTAAGGTCGTATGCGGCAAAACAGTATTTTTCATTTCAAATGACAACTATACGTAATTTAATAAATCCAATCCGCCATATTGAAGTGTATTTGTAGACTAATTTAAATAAAAAACTTAGGGGCTACATTCGCTCCCGTTTTTCAGTGAAATAGAAATCTCTGTTTTAAAAGGGGTTATCTAAATTTTTTTTTCTCTGCTATAAAAATTAATCAGTCAACTAAATCTTCGGGCAAAATGATTTCAATGAAATGCCTAATCTAGTATTTAAATTGGTAATTACATATGTTTTTTATTGCTGAGAAAAATGGAGATCCATGTCGCCAAAATTTCGTGGCGTCGCGTCGCCTTAAATAATGTTTTTTAAATGCTCAGAATGTTCTTTATTGTGTTATAATTAAGGGCACGCAACAACCTCTAAATTAATATAAAATATTATACTTATCAGAAAACCATTAAAAACTGTTGTATTCATACCTATATATGCGTTGGACTGTTAACTGGATGGCTTCCTGTTAATACATTACATATACACCTGAGATACGAATGAAGTGAGTGTCCAAAGGGTTAAGTAATGTTAAGACATTGTCGAAAAAGAAGAATAGAGTACTAAAATATTATAAAAAACAATAACCTTAATGACGTTAATACTTCTGGTACCCCAAGTTACTAGCCTAGCTGAGTTTGGGGACCCCTGGTAAATTTGTATTTTATCTATGTGCAGTGTATTCAAAAGTTTGTATTTATTTCGTAACGCAACCTTTTTAACGTAATCTATTTTTCATCTTTCATTTCATTTTTTGAATAATTAATTCATCTATTTGTCTGTGTACAGATAAAAAATTAATAAGAATTAAATAAATTACAAATTACTCAATATCAAGGCTAAAAATAACAGATTTTGTTTTGCCGAATTAGTACATATAGATACAAAACAATATTACTGACCTGAAACAAAAACTATTATTCTACCAGTATAAAAGCGGGGAATAAGAAAAATTAAAAGTTGTTTGTCTCTCTCTTTTTAACACATAGACGCATCGTCAGTAACTACGTAATATAGGTAGGTATAATGAATTAATATTTTGCAGTTTATTATTTTGAAAATTACATTTATTTTTATATGTTGCGCATATCGTATTATTGGGCATAAATTGTTAATAATAGAAAAATCCATCAAGAAGTGACAACATACAGCAGCAATCGATAAATTGTTAAGTCTGAAATTGAAAGTCTCACCAAAAGTAAAAAATAGGCGTCTTAAATAGCCTAGGATAAGCGCTATGCTATCGATATATGCTTAAAAATAGAACGCAATTTAAAAAAAAACGTATGATGTATATGAAAAGGATCTAACAATCGAAATTAAATATTCAATGCCATATCTAGGTGTTATCGAGCTCTATGGTGTTAACGTCTCACTCATCGCAGGGATGTCACATAAATATCTCCGACGTCCCTCATTTGAATGTGACCGATTGTGATCGACTGCGCCCGCGCATCTCGTGCGCTCACGGTGTCAGATTTATTGCTGTTTCGGTAATAAAAAACGTGTTTTTTGTCTGATAGCATTTTGCTGTAGTAATTTTTGGTTTTAGTAAAAATTTTGTTAAGCTTATATGTTAATAGAGCTTACATATAGATGCACAGTAAATATTTGATAGAAAGACAACTTCATTTCATCATAAAAACACAATCGACAACATTTCATTTTAGTTAACCATTTGTTTTTAATATTTATATTGAAAGTCTGCGTAAAAAAGAAGCTTAAGTATTTTTTTATTTTGTTTCATTTTATGTTTTTCCTGCATAATTTAATGTTTTCTTATTCACTCATTCTAAAAGGACTTAAGTCGCATCTGAGGATTTCAAAAGTCAATGTTCATTGCCAATGGATTATTTAAAAAAAAATCTTGGCATGTTTATGTTCTGCTGTCACATGGCATGACAGTTGATTTTTTTCGAACAAAATGAACTTAGAAGCAAAGGAAATTGTTTTCAAAATGCTGTGTTTAACATATTTTTAGTTTTTTGATAATATCTCTTTATTTAATCACGAATTAATTCTTTAAAAAAAACATGATGCTGAGAAAGCCCATATCTCGAAATGGTTTTTACTTTTGCATCAATTATTAATTTGTAATGTTGTCGATTGAAAGTAAGAATAAGCAAAACTCATTATAACTTATTTAAGTGCGGTGGTAGTCCTCGACTCAGCGTAATGCAGATGCAAACCACAGTGCTGATTTTCAGCTGAGCCACGTTCTTACAACTAACCTTATGCAAATAAAATCAACGAGAGGGCGCCCACGACTTCTTCCGCTCGGATTTGGGATATTAACAACACTCTGTATGCATTTTCGACACAAAACATTTACATATCGTTTCACCCCTAATGAATTTAGATATGACTAAGATCATGTCCAACAGTAACGTCATCTAAGGGCTAGTAACCGTTGACAATGTCAGCACTGAAATTGTTTAAAAAATATGTTCAGCTGGTTTAAGTTATCCTGCTGGGTAAAAACAATTTCGACGCCGAGGCTTGACAGAAGAATATGCACAGGCTGGGCAACATTCGGGAAGTTCCATCCATCAGCCTGTTTCGTCCACTGCTGGACATGGTCTTTCCAGGATTTCGTCACTCTTGGCGGTCCTCCTGGAAGAAACGCCCATACTCACTCACGCTGGGCAGGCGGGTTGGTGAGCGGAAACCCTTGCACTGGTGACACTGCTGCCCGTCACCAGTGTGTTTTATATAAGCCCCGGCAATTGCGGATGGATATACCGCCATCCATCGGTCCTAGGCAATGGTGGGCCGACTGGTTTTGCCTGCTGTTCTCTTACTCTCGGTAGGATTTGCGAGTAAGATGGTGGTACCTCCACCCACAATCGTGCCGGCATCAGCTCTACCACCTTTCGGGAAGTTGCGTCATATATTTACGTCGTCGATATTACAGTGCTTGGGAGTTAAAGTTTTTGACTACTGCGTCTTTCCTGTGATGACGTATGGCTCTGAGACGTGGGCTCAAAGGCCTTGATCCACCACTTAAAGGTCGCTCACCGAGCTATGGAGCGGGCTATGCTTGGCATATCTCTGATGGATAAAATCCGAAACGAGCAGATTCATCCGAGATTAAAAGTGACCGACATAGCCTGCCGAATCAGTAAGTTGGAGTAGCAATGGGCGTGCCATATTTGTCACCAACGTGATGGCCGAAAGGCGTTATAATGGAGAACACGTACAGCAAAACGTAGCAGAGGCAGACCTTGTGTATGCTGGACCGATGACCTGAAGGACGTTGCGGGTAGCGGTTGGATGAGGAGGACGGAGGTCTGGCAAGAATGGCGAAATCTTGGAAAAGCCTATTTCTGGCAGTAAGACGATGAATGGATGGCTGAGTATTTGTATATTTACTACTTGCAGATGGTTAAAAAAACCTGTATGTTATAAAAAGCGTCTATTTTTGCCCATAGGAGCCGACTCCATGGGTGGTCGGGTGCTTCAGCACCCATGAAGAGTAAATAGTGGGTGCAGAGCACTCATGAGCAGAGACAGAAGCAGAGCCACAGCCGTGAGATGGACCAAATAATTAGGTATGACTAGACCATCAGAAGTATAAGTCAAAATATTTAACGCCGATTTCAAGTAAAAGGATACTCTGTGGAACTTACAACAAAGCAAAGTAGCAATTTCCGAAATCATATGACATATACTCGTACTTATAATAGTTAAATTTTTATATTTTCGTATTAATTTGTACATAAAAGATGCGAAATTACCCATGAGCATTGAGCACCGAATTACAGCTATAAGGTTCCAGAGTTTATTTCAAGTTTAATTAAATGAAAATGTATATATTTCACACCATACAATACAAGTTTATGTATACAATCCATAGGCACATTTAAATCAATAAAAATAAAATATCATAAAAACACATAAAATCAATAAAATACATTTGGTAATTGTTGTTTGAGCAGACGATTAATCCGGATTTAATTTTTTCTTATAAATGATTTGTATAAATTCTATAGAATAGACATTCAAACTCAAAATTCTCGCAATTTTTTCGTACGAGAACCCAGCTTGCCTCATACATCGTAGAGGAGTTGAAATTCACGTACATCTAGTGTTTGTAAATTTATAATTTAGAATAACGTAGAAGAGAAGCAGTATAGATAAATTTATAAATAAACACAAAATTAAAATCAATATATGATTTATTAATAAACAGATTAAAACATAAATCCACTTAATGGAATTAGTTTGTTAATGATTTATTGCATATTTTTCAAGCTCATAATTTGTTGAGAAATACAAAAATCTGTTTATTTGAATTATATTGTCACTAGCTTTTGCTCGAGGCTCCGCCCGCACGTTTCTCGGCTTAACGAAATGATTTTTTCCGGGATAAAAAGTAACCTATGTGCTAATTTAGGGTAGAAGCTATATCAATTTTAAATTTCATCCAAATCCGTCCAGCCGTTCCAGCGTGAAAGAGTAACAAACATACACACACACACACACACACAGTTACCCTCTCACACAAACTTTCGCATTTATAATATTAGTGTGATAGTGTGAAGTGTGATTATTTATCCAATATACAGATAATTAATTATTAATTATTTAACAGATTTACATGTGTGATTGTTATGATTTTCTTTCGTTGGATTATAAACTTTATGGAATCGTCATAGCATAAGTCACAGACCACTTGACAAGTTTGTCGTTGTGGTTTTGTGTTCCTTTACCAACTCTGAGCATCTACGGTGTAGCGGGCCTACGAAGCTGGTAAATAAAGTTCTCGCTACGCCGTAGCATTTATTGACAGGTTTTGATATTTTGTGAAGTAACTGTTATAATTACTATTATTCATTATTAGTGGGTGTGCCAAGTGTGGACAGTGACATGCATTTGACAGTTCACACTTGGGAACACCTCTGATATGTTTTTTTATGTAATTACTAGCTTTATGCTTGCGGTTTCAACCACGCCAATGTAATGATTAACTGTATTTTTAGGGAATTATTTATCCATATTACAGCTTAATACACCACAGAATGGTTCAATAGCTAATTTAAAGATATCATAAAAATATCAAGATTCAATAAAATCGCGCAATTTTAAATTGTTAGCTGACCATGCTAATGCATTAAAATGTCAACCCTTAGAGATGAAAGCTTAAAATATTATGTTAATGCTGGCCGATTGTATAATCCTGCGAACCAAATAATAGTTTTGTATTAGGACTACTTAATTCGCAAACATATACATTATGAAGCTTACCAAATATTTACTTATTTTCTGATTTAGTTGGTGACATCGTATTGCTGGTGCTTTTGTCGACAAAAGCATTAAAAAAATATGCTGTCATAATAACTCTTGCTGACCGCATATTAAAAATAAAATAGATACCATTCAATAACTTGTCTATAAATGTTAACTAATCGTAGATTAACAACAAAATAATTATTCAGAAACTAGGGGTTTATTTAACACTAGCTTATGCCCGCGGCTCCACCCGCGTGTAATTCGGTTTAACGACAGGCTTTTTCCGGGATGAAAAGTTGCTTTTGTGTTAAGTTAACGGATAAGCTATATTCATTTTAAATTTCATCCAAATCTGTTTAGCCGTTTCAGCGTGAAAGAGAAACAAACATACAATACTCCCAAACTGATAATGCCCATGCCAATCTTCGCCACTGCTCGGCAAAGTTCGTATTTCCCTACACTTTCTATACAAGCAGTAAGGTCACGTGGTTCGTCCGGTCGCTCGGCTATAGATATCTATGCGCATTATAACTTTGGGAGCACATACACACACACACAAACTTTCGCATTTATAATATTAGTGTGATAATGACAAGTTATATACTACATATAATGTACTGCAATCAAAGAGTTTATTATATTTAAAAAAACTGTAATCTATTTGCAATCTATTTTAAACAGTTCGTTTGTAAAGTTTGTGACAAACGACAGTCGAATCTTCACTTTGTTAATAAAAACAAAACAAGGAAAACAACAAGAAACTTGTTTTTAATATTTACCAGTTTGATTAAAGTTAATAGTCGTAGAACAATATAATGAAGACATAAAATCTATAATAAAATTTCACATCTTCAACAAATTCAATGGCAAACAAAGTAAGTTTAATTAAAGTGGAAGCGAAGTGGAGTAATAACGATTATCAGCATAATTGTTTCAGGCACAAAGTCCCATACTGAGACAGTTTTTACAACCTCCCATTAAACGTATATTGTTTCATTTATATCAAACAATTCATTCACTTTTTTTATTCATAATTTCCATAAAGTAATTATCGATAAATACTTTTCCCAACCCTTTTATTAGGAGCGGCGCATTTGATGCCGTAAGCAGGTGGTAAATAAAATAATTTCCGAGTTTGAAACGGTACATAATTGCAAGATGAATTGCTTCCATTTGCATATTTCATTTTTCAGCTCCGTCGTTATTTGTTAACCTTCTAAATAGACAATATGTGCATGTACTAATTTATTGATAATTGCGTTCATAAATGTTTTCGTCATTCTGTACCGGTGTAAAACAGAACTATTAGAGGCAAAAAGTTAAACAAAATTGCAAATGATTTTCTATCTTCCAATTAAAATTCCAGAAATGGCTTCGTTGCTTAAAAAAAAATACTTACGACGTTAGAAATTAATCAGATGTTCTTAAGGATTAGTTTTTATTGATTAGTCGATATATTACATATACCTACAAGAAGTCTCAGAAATAATTGTATTATTATTTTGAAATTTTAAGAATTGAAGAATTTATTCATAGTTTCAAGCAAGAAAATTCTACTCTAGAAGTTTGCACCTACAACTGGCCAAGTCAAAATGCGACCTGGTGAGAGAGAGGCAAATGTGCCCAAATTATGAAATTAAGGCAATGGAAAAATATATATTTCACTAGCTTTTGCCCGCGGCTCCGCCCGCGTGTTATTCGGTTAAACGACATGCTTTTTTCCGAGATAAAAAGTTACCTATGTGTTAAGTCGGGGTAAAAGCTATAGGTATCCATTCTAAATTTCATCCAAATCTATCCAACCGTTTCAGCGTGAAAGAGTAACAAACATACACACACACACATACACAAACTTTCGCATTTATAATATTAGTGTGAAGTGTGATGAGATAACATAGCCTTGTCTTATTTCACCACTAACGACTAAGGACCGCGCTAATTATACACCTGATATATAAAATAACAAAGCCTTGTCTTATCTAACCACAAACGAATTGGACCGTGCTAATTAGATACCTGGTTTTTCAATGATATTGATCTATCCTACAGGAACCATGCATTTTTCCGGGATAAAAAGTTATCTATGTGTTAAGTTAGGTTATAAGCTATATTTATTCTAAATTTCATTTAAATCCGTTATGCCGTTTCAGCGTGAAAGAGTAACAAACATACACACACACACACACACACACACACACACACACACACACACACACACACACACACACTCACACGCACAAAGTTTCGCATTTATAATATTAGTAGGATAGGATGTTTACGGTATATCCTAATTAACTCGTAAGCAGGGGAATAATTAAAATGAGCAATTGCAATAAGAATTTCGCAAACACCCGGCTATGTTTCAATGACGACAACACTATTATGGTCACAGACCACAGTCTCCCGATTTGAATGAATAAAAGATAGCTTAATTATTTTTATTGCAAATGCAAGTAGCGAACGAAAAAAAACATGGAAATATGATTACCGCTGAAAAATGATTCCATGAAAACTGTGCCAGGCACATGTTTAGTATGGCATCGGCTTCCGTGGAGTTCCAGGAGTTGGCAAATCACGGCTGGACCGGTGTCGCATGACAAACGTACAAACCGATCATGAACCTTTTGCCCTTTGAGTTTTTGGTACCATTTGCGAATGTAATTTTTTTAGAAAGGAGTATTCTGGTTTTCGTTTTCGTATCGCTGACTACAAGTGGCTGTAATTATGAATCAGACCGCCAGAATAAAAACAAATCGGAAAGAGATATGGTAATTCCTAATATTTTCATAAGAAACGCGCTGTTTAAAATTTATTACAGTTTCTTTTAACTTTGGCTTCTTTTGTCAAAGTTGTGTTCCGTTTTGCGCATCAGCATCTACTCACCGTTTTATTCGTTTACGTAAATCAGTCGAAAATATTGATGCGAAACTGTCACGTTCGTTTATTTGTGAAAACTTAAGAGTCATGATACTAGTAGTTCTATACCCAGAAAAAAAAACTCCATCATATAAGCTATTTAACACTATTTTTCATTGGTTTACATGTAATTTTAGTTTCATGAAAGATGATAGTTCTCAATGAGGCGTTTTCTTTGACAGCTGTCAGATGAGTATTCTCAATAGCCAATAGATGGCGCTGAATACAAGGAAATTGAACTGTCATTTTACTTTGAAAATAATATTTTTTGCTTTGCTTTGCTCAAACAAAACTCAAAACAACAACAAATACAAATTCAACTCCACACATCTTTTTGGACTTATTTCGGATGAAATATAGAAATGCGTGCCTGTGCCTTTTTATCATGTAAAAATAAAGAAGTGCATACTTTCCCAGCAAACTAAATAATGAAGCATTTAAAATTTTAATACTATGTCTCTGTCGTCTTCTACCATTGACTATGGAACTATGTAGGCGACTATGAATAGCGAATCAATATCCTTATCACTTTTTACTTGATTCGACCAACGTTGCTTTCACCCCCGTAACTTTGGCATTCCTTTTATATAGTTCAGCCTTCAAGTTGGCAAGAGCCCATGAGCCATAGTCCTCGAGCATGATGAAACGCAAACAGTCAGTAATCACTCGCACAACTGTATTCTATTACCACAAAAAGTCTCTGTATTAAAATATGCTTTCAATAGTTGCAATGCAATGCAAATACAGAGGAGCATAAGATCAACTTAATGTACTGCGAGCGTAAACACTTAAAATTATATTATATCCAACAGTTTAATAACAAAATGCGTGTTTGCGTATGTACAGTACAGAACACACAACAATACACTGAAAAATTAATTTGACATGAGAATTTCAGTGACTACTCCGCCATCTATTGACACGAAATAAAAACGTTTTTATTTTTTTTTAAATGGCTCATTCAGAAACGCATATTTTGCATTAATTGACTAATGCACAAGATGTAAAGTTTTGATTCGTTAAGTTAGTAACAAAATTGTGCGCCCTGAACCACTGAATGCGTAAAACGGAACTATTTTTATTTATAAAGCGCACAATCGCACAATGAATTGATGGGTCCGAAAAGGAACTAGCTCCAGTTTTTTTATTATTGCTTTCGGGTTGATTTTGCTTTAAAGAAAAAAAAGGTCGATTTGTCTATTTGATTCCCCTTTTCCGGACAGTCTGTATTACCCTCGCCTTAGAACGATCGTTATATTTATCCTAAGTTTTACGACGTTTTGTATCAGGTGCGGCGGACAATTGCATGCCTAAATCTGTCATATATTCAAATATTCGCAACAAAAAGCTTGTCCAAAACTTCAACCCATAAACTGTCCAAACCGTCACACCCTAGAGGGCGCGTTGGTAAGAGATAATATTTTTTATTACATATTAACATTATTTATGCCTACCCGCTTGACAGCGACCGTTTAATGAGTTTATGCTAATAAGTATGAAAATGACACCATGTATTTCCACTTATTCCATTAAAATAATAAAGTTTGTGACCGAAAGCTAGGAAGAGTTATGGCGGTTTTAGGGTAATTTTTTCCAACATGAATATTTCGGATTATCTAGTTGAACAATATGGCCTTTAATAAGCCTAGCCTAAATGAAAGAAGGGAAGTGAGAACAATTTAGGTATTATATTCGTAAAACCGGGCAACTATGTATACGTTTTTAATTAATTTGAAGCTTTTTTTACAAATGCTACATTATAACTGAATACTTTAGACTCATATTTAAAAAAGTCTGCAATATAAAAATAAACCGGTCAAGTACGAGTCCAACTTGCCCACTGAGGGTTCCGTCAAAGACTCTATTTTTTATATTTTATTACCAATGTATAGTTTCATATTTTTTCCTATAGGTACTTGTAGCACGAGACGGTATTACTTGCCAAATTTCACGATTCTAGGTCAACGGAAAATACCCTATAAATTTTGATTTCCTTTAAAGTGTCGAGATATACGTTTTTTGCGGCATAACCGGCCGTATCTTTTTTTACGTTAACCAAAATGTTCGATTTTGTCACAGCTTCAAGGGACTGTAGACTCGAGTATATGGTTTTAGTTTTAACTTGATACCTCCACGCGTTCCCGAGATAAAGGGTCTTGACAGACAGACAGACAGACGGACGAACGGACGGAAGAACAGACGGACAACAAAGTGATCCTATAAGGGCTCCGTTTTTTCCTCTTAAGGTACGGAATCCTAAAAAATGAAACAAATCACCATAACATGAATCCCCGAGGGAATATCAGTGTTCCAAAGTGTGAACTGTGAAATGCAATTCACAATTCTCTCTTGGTACACCCGCTTTTCACGAACGATTATACATCTCAAACGGTGTGGGTGGTGAGCTCTATCGCCGTACTTCGGGCACAAATGTATCAACAGCTTAACGTGCTTTCGAAGCACGCAGCCCGAACATTAAATGAAGAGTGTATAATACCTCACTTCGCTTCGCATGATCCTGCTTTATACCAACAAATACTGCAGCAAACACTTTGAAATTAATACATGATAAAGTTGAGGACTAATGCTATGTCCATGCTGTTGTGAAAACTTGATTCCATTAAATTTTCTTGATAGAAAAAAAAAACAAAGTTACCTCCAAACAGTACAATAAACCGATAGAATTCAATGAATCCTTGAAATTAAATCTGAAACTTTGCATAATTAAACTGATATTAGTATAAATCAGCTGCAGGCTGTTACATAAAAATGAAAAAAACATCAGTGTAGCCGCGATTTCAAAATAACTGATATTTTGCGTGCGTGGCATCTGATTAGAGTAGGATAGACAGTTATAAAGCAGAAGCGTTAGAGCAGGACTGCGAATTGAGGTATTATGGGCCCTTAATGTAACACCACGGAAATTGAAATACCCACGGCCTCTAAATTAGCAGGCGAACGCTCTACCATTCGGCCAGCGGGCCTAATATGTAACGTTGTGTTGGTTGCCAACTGGTTACCAAACACTAAAAACATAGTTATAAACTTTCAAAGTTGCCTTCAGTGTGTCTTGAACTGTTCACGAACTGTGACGTCACTTTAAGTACGAAGGTACCGTGGATAATCGGAATTCAATAGTATATCTATGCTTTCGATGTTTGGTAACCAGTTGGCAACCGACTCAAAGATACATAATCTAGGGCCAAAGAGGCGGTCACAAAAATATGACGATCGGCAAGATTCGAACCCGGTGCCAAGACTGAGAGTCCGATGTCGTAACGGCTAAACTACACTGCTAGTTTTTTTTTTATAGGGTAGCATTATTACGTTGGCATTTAAAGTAAAACACAACAAGTGACCGTATTTTTCCGGGTAATACCCTTATAAAAAAATCACATTCATCACTGATAAAGCAAAAAAAGAAAATGCCCAGTTATTACACTCAGATTAACTTAGAAAATAACAATTATTTCACTAAGCCATAGATTAAGCGATTACAGAAACGTATGATTTATTCACAAGGAAGTTATATTTTTCAAACGTTATCTATTGTGGCTAAACTGTAGATTAATTGAGTAAAATAAATTCCATTATAATAGGCCTGAACTCAACTCGGCTGTTTGTGAAAATACACAAACAAGCACTACCCAAAATATTTACGAAAATATTGCTCGGAATTTCGTTATAATAAAATTTTCCATGCTATGTTGGCATACCTTAATATTTAGTAGGAGCTGCTCGCACTCCCTAGAATTCGTAGAGGTACAGTGTAGACAGTGTTGACAAGATTGAATCGTGCTTTCATGTACCTATACATTATCTTGCGCATTCTGTCTCTTTTCAGAACTAAAAAGCTTTTTAAGTCATATTCGGGGAGCTATTTTCAACCATATTTCCTAGTAAACACAACACAACAATCGTTTTTTTAGGAAATAAAAAAAAACTAAATATTTCAATCTAGTTTTATAATTATATAAGGAACTGATTTGAAAATACAAATCCAAAACATTTTAGTGTGTCATTAAAGTCGATTCTGAAGGCTTTAATTTTTATTTTAGTTCTGTCAAGACTTACATTTCTTTAAAGTTGTAGAGATTATGTTATTAACAATAAAAACTATTTTGGAATGGAGAAAATTTAGTTTTGACAGCACTTAAACTAAAATTAAAGCCTCGAGAATCGGCTTGACTATTTTTAAACGTAGACTAGTTGATAATTATGCAAAAGGAATAAATAAAATAAATTACATCATGCAATGTCGATTCCTTATTAAGGAGTGTTTAACAGCTCTCAACAAATATTTTCACTTTCGTAGGCCAAGACGGGTCACTGCCAAAATTCTGTCACGCAATGCCGCCATTAAGGGTTGTTTCCCTCTCCCTTCACACCAAAACACCCCCTCTTTCGCCTTTACCTTAGACCAACTTTTCTTTCAATCCCCCGCAGAGGATTTTCGACTTTATAGCGAAGTAACAGGAATTAGTTTGGGTGAAAATTTATATTGGTGGATCTATACAAGGAACCGAGCGAATTTTACAAACTACCCCCGTAATTTCGTTGCTCCCCTGGTATATAAAGGGCGCCCCTTGTTGCGTATTTTGTTAGAGTTTTATTGGGCGAAAGTTTTTTATTTTATTCAGGCTAAGTAACAGAGAAGGTATGCAGTTGCTTTTTTGTTTTTTGTTAGTCTTTTTATTGGATAATATGAATATGAATTTTTGTTTGAGGATCACGCTTTGGTAAGTTAAATTGAATTCCAAAATTACTTATTTGTTTACGAAAATAGCACGAGAAAGACAATTTATGGAATAAGCAAACAATCGTGTGATAACAGACACAAAAGCACATTTTTTTATTTCAGCAAAATGAGGAATTTATTATCAGGAACTCTGTTAAAACTATGATAAAGAATTGTTGCGTATACAAGGTGACTTCAAATTTTAAAGCCCAATCCACACTGGAGACTCTGTAAGTGGTCAGGAACAAGGTTTAATGACATGAATAATAATGCACTACCTGACTAAACAGCGCCTAATACCAAACGGCTGAACTTAGGAACATGAAATTTGTACTGTAGGTTCTTTGAATGACGTAGGCATCCGCTAAGAAGGGGTTTAGGGAGATCCCACGTGATCGAGAGAAACGGGATCTAGTTGAGCAACGCTGCGAGGCGTCCCCTAGTAAGATCTATATTTTCTTTAAATCTCTACGTAAAATTTAGCATCAACAAGCTAAATCTCAACTATGCTGCACACAAATAGCAAATATATGCTAATAGTAACGCAGTAAAAAAGTCATGTCTATATACTCCATCCTTCCATCAGCCTCTGTTTCGTCCACTGCTGGACATAGGCCTTTCCATGTCTGTATACTGAAAATTTATTATAATATTGAAGCTAAAACTACAAATTTTACATTTTTGTCTGTCTGTTCGTCCGTCGCTATCTGTCTTTCTATCTGTCTATCTGCCTGCCTGTCTGTCTGTATGTATATTCCGTTTTAACTCAAGTACCATTCAATGGATTTGGTCAACATGAAAGGGTGTTGATAAAATAACGCCCAAGGTGAAAACGGAACAGAGAATAAAATGAAACCGGCCAAGTGTTCCGTACCATTATCTATAAAAACGGCAAAAAAATCATGTCTGTTGTATGCGAATGCGCGGGTCCGACTCGCATTTGGCCGGTTTTAGTATTTGTTGTTATAGCGGCAACAGAAATACATCATCCGTAAAAATTTCTATCACGGTTCATGAGATACAGCCTGGTGACGGACGGACAGCGGAGTCTTAGTAATAGGGTCCCGTGGTTACCCTTTGGGTACGGAACCCTAAAAACGCGGGCGGAGCCGAGGACCAAAAGCCTATTATAATATATATTTTTAAATCAACTTCAACAAACTTAAGAAAAAAATATACATAGTGTACCTACATCTAAAGTCACCCCCCCTACTCGTAATAGCTGAATTAGAAGGTCTTTTATAAAAACCAACTAAACGCACGTAAACGGTTTACTGCCACGATGGACGTTAAAAAGTCGTTTAAGGCTGCCATAAACTCCTATGGCGATTAACTACGCATAGTGTTTTGCATATGCCTACTCCTCAATAACGTGAATATGGTTGTAATATCGGCGCCAATATGAATTTGAAACTTTTTTATACATAAATTACTACAATAGGTACCTACTTTTAAGTGTTTTTTAGTAGGTAGTCGTAACTTACGTATAAATTAATAGCATCATAATGTGTTGCTGACATAATTCTGGGATATTTTTTTTCAGTTTAAAGAACAAAAAATGAGTTTTTTCAACCGTGATATATAGGTACATTTTAAAATACTTTCGCCAAAGGAGTGACAACACAAAATGCTATAGCAATTAACAGATTTTTTGCCACTTGCAAATCCTTATGATTCAGTCATATTATATGAATTATTATAGGTTGTATTTTTTTTCTGGGTCTTCTGGATACTTTGATATTCAGCTACTTTTATTAAGCCAAAAATAGATTTATTTTGCTTGGTCGTTTATACAGTAAATAAACCTTTTCTGCATGAAACTAAAATTTAGAACTAGTAAATCCAGCGCTTTAACCATTTTACTGCTGAAAAAATGAACATATTAAAAGTTAATTTAGGCGAGGGCGTGAGCGACAAAATGGAACCGATAGTTGATTATTATGTTATAGAAAAATAATCTTTATTCTTTGCTCATAAGAGTCTTATCTGATTTTACACCGTGGTTTTGTATAATTGATCTGATCTAAAGCGCGACAAAAATTGCTTTTGTTTTGAATAGAGGTAGCAGAAAGATATTAACTATTCAAACCAGTCCCGGGAAAAGTACTTGTGGTTAAAAATATCACAAAAGATTGATATTTATAAAATGAAAACTTCACACAATCTGTCTAATGACCTCCAAACTTCAATTTTATAAAAAGCTCCCCGTGATAAAATCGCAAAATCTAATCGTTTTTAGGATTCCGTAGTACCTGAAAGGTTTATGGCGAGACTCCGTTGTCCGTCCGTCCAACCGTATGTCACAGCCTTATAACTTTAGCTACGTTAAAGATAAAGACTTGAAATTTGCTACAAAAAAAAAAGCATGCACTTTCCTACATAGAATGACGTAAAAATAATTGAAAAATTTTAAATTGATCAAAATATTTCCAATACAAAAGTGAGAAAAATAAAAAAAATATCCTAAAATACAATAGTGGTATCAAATTTTAGATATTAAAGAGCTGATTATAAAAATATGTACTTCTACTACATTTCCTGGAACCGATTTTGAGAAATCTTTGAAAAACCACAAAAAAATGCATGCCCCCCTTATCTACGAAACAAATTAACCGAAAAATATGAAAATAATCATGGTAATTTGGGATTACGTAAAGATTTCTGAAAAAATATAGCGGGTGAGAAATTCACGATAGCAAAATGACAAGATTAAATTTTTCATCCACAAGTTTTACTTCGAGTACGGTATAAAAATATTTGAGTCTCTCTTTTGTGGTACAATTGATTCTTTTTTAGTTATCAGAAACAATTATTGCCAAGATTTTAGATTAAGATTTTACCTTCTTTCTGACTGTTCTCAAAACTGTCGAATTACGAAACCCTAGGTATGCGAGTTTGACCGGTTTTTATTCAATTGTGCAGGAAATGTTTACAACTTAATAACAAAGCTTTATGAATCTTTAAATACATGTTTTCCATTAAAAATACAAACTACATAGTCGTAAGCAAATCAATTATCGCTGCCATGCATATAGCAGTATTATATTCGTGCTCCCTCTACACTCAAACCACTTTCAACTTCACATCAAGCAAGTATATGAAGCGTATGATGGATTGCTTTACCTTATCTGAGATTATTGTTTTCGTGAAATGGCCGCCAGTGCTGATGGAAAAAAATCCTAATTTGTCACTTCGAATAGCGCTTATCGGTGTAATTGATTTGAAAATGCGAGTGAAAATTCTTTTGTGGTGAACATGGTTTTCCTTTTAGTAAGAGTGAATAAGTATTATTACTCATTCAGTTTATAAAAGCAGCGGGTTTTGTCAGATATTCATCCGTGAATTATTTGAGTGGATACTTATTATGTCGCCTCTTTTTTAATCACAGAGGCCCCCAAAATCACTCGTGTCAATGGCGGCGCATTCGCTTCGACGTAATTACAACATTTTTATTACTCCGATTTAATAAGCATTTACTTATCATGAATAAAAAATAACTAATAGATAGTGATAAAATATTTAAAAAACGTAATATATAAAACTATAATCAGAAATTTAATTATATATATTTTTTATTTGGTTCCCTAAGATGCGAACAAAGAAGTATCCACTAAAAAGATATACTTAATGTTATTTTGCTATTTTACGAGTAGTGTAGGTAATTCAAATAAATATTAGGTACGCTGAAGTCTAAAAACAAGTTTCTTACAAAATTTTACCACAGTTTAAAAATCCATACAGTTGTCCAACGAGAGCGCTCAGACAGAGCAATTCTGCAGGGCCTGCGGGGCGAGACGCGGGGGTGAGCAGTTCGGAGCCTCCCCATGCAAGCTCCGCACCACCGCTCCGTCCGAGCACCTTCGTTGGACAACTGTATAGATTTATAAACTGTGATTGCACTACCTATTAACGAATATGTATATTTTAAATGGTAGTCTCGTGTATAATATTTATTATTTAGATAAAACCTATTCAAAAGTCAAGGCAATCCTGACCTTTTTATGTGTAAATTTAATATGAATAGACCATATTCTATTCTATTCTATAAAAACAGCTCTTATTTCGCTGTCACGACGGTTAAAACCGCACAAAAATGCTTTAACCCTCAAAGTTCGATACGACGATACCTACTTTTAAACTTAACCAATATTCTTGTGTACGTATTCCCCCTCTCCCGCAAGAGATTTTATTACCTGCGAGGGGTAAGGAGGTACAATTAACGTCGGTCAAGTTGTACTTTAAGGGTAGCCACCCTTATTGTTGGACACTGTGCTCATTGCATTTTAAATATAAATAAGCTTTCGTTAGTATACCGTCGAGTAAACTCTGTTTGCTTGTTTAGTAAGTAACTGTAGTTTGCGTCATATACAAAAGGTATACAGGATGTAAATAGACTGCTACCATTAAATGAAACCACATATTCTACCGACCCTACTGAACCACTTTTCCCAAGAACCAAGCCCGCGGACACCTTAGTTTAGGAAACAATTGGGTTCCAAACAAAAATGCGTGAACCCTAACGCACAGACATACGGGCGAGTTTAGAGAGAGCGTCAGGCTTCGAACAGCTTCATGATTCACGGACGACGCTCTCTCTCTAAACTCACCCGTATATCGGTGCGTTAGGGTTCACGCATTTTTGTTTATAACTCAATTATTTCCTAAGCTAAGGGTGTCCGCGGGTATGATACTTGGGAAAAGTCGTTCAGTAGGATCGGTAGAATATGTGGTTTCATTTAATGGTAGCAGTCAATTTACACCTGGTATATAAAGTCCTTGAAGCGTTCGTTTAATCGTATAGAATAACAATCACGGAATCGTAAAAATAATATACATCCTCTGTTTTACAGAAAAATGTAATACCTATGCGAACGTTTTTTTTCCCGTGATTTTAGGGTTGGCATATTGTGAAACTTACTTTTTACTAGACCTGGGTCGATCACGATAGATCGAATCATTTCGATTCGATCACAAGTAATTACAACTTGCGATTAATTTGCGAGTGATTGAATCATCGATCTCAAAGAGATACGATCATTTTTGACACACTCTGCCACTACGGTTTTTTAGTCTATCACTACAAATGCCGACCAAGTAGGCAACATACTGAAGAAGGGCAAAACAAAAAGTACCCGGAATGAAAGAGCGTGTATGACTAAATTGATGGACGTAGAAGCAAAAGAGGTGTCAGCATCGTAGCAGATGGAGTCTCTGTCTAATCCTCTGGGAGACAAGCGTGAGTATATGTATATTTGTATCACTACAAAACTGCTCCATTTGCTTACAACCTTATTTTTAATTTACAATAGTCTAAATTGATTACATATAGAGTACATGAAAATTATTCAACATTTTTGTTTGCTTTTAAAAGTTTTTATTTTACGTGTCGTTTCGTTAAATTTTCGTTTGTTATTTAAGTTGTGCAATAAATATTTATACTGTGGTGGCATCACATCAAGTAAAAAGGAAAAACACATGAATTGGGGACAAAAAAAAATGTTGTCTTGAATCTACAAAAATAACGTAAAAGCTCAAATATGGTAACCATAGCAACCGCATTTCCTGCCTCCCCCTTTCGACCATCACAAGTAAAGTTTGTAGCGTAGTAAAGCCTACCCGGTGCCTGCCACTACAGGGCACCGGGCTCGGACATTTTGGTACTGCTGGATTGAGGTTTAATTACATTAATATGTAAAAAACCGGACAAGTGCGAGTCGGACACGCCCACCGAGGGTTCCGAACAAATTAGTCAAAGTTTAAAAAAATCTACAAAAAGATTTGGTCACCCGTACAATTATGACCGCGCATACCGTTGCTTAACCTCGATATTTTTTATGACTTAATTATGTATTAATAATGTATAGTTTTAAGATCTTTTTCCTATACTTGAAGTTTTACTTGCCAAATTTCATAGTTCTAGGTCAACAGCAAATACCCTATAAATTTTGATTTCCATGAGAGTGTCGCAATACGTTTTTTGCGGCATGAACGGCCGTATCTTTTTTTTACGTTAACTTAGAAGTTTGATTTTTGTATAACTTCAAGGAACTGTAGATTTGAGTATATGGTTTTAATTGCAACTCGATACCTTCACGCGTTCTCAAGATAAAGGGTCTTGACAGATAGACGGACAGACGGACAACAAAGTGATCTTATCAGGGTTCCATTTTTTCCGTTTGAGGTACGGAACCCTAAAAACAATGGTACTTACAACAATAAATCGTTTTTTTTCAAGAAATTGTTCAAATCTTTGGTGTCTGTTTATTACGAAATAACCTCATAAAAAATACTGATTTGGCTGGATAGTATGCATGGATAGAACTCATATGACACCAGATACTCGTACTAAAAATTGAATTGAATTAATTTATCTATGTACATTATCAAAAATGTTTTGAACGTGAAGTGTTAAAATTAATTGCTCATAAAAGCAGAATATGCTAAACTTTTTTTTTATAAATAACTTCATAAGATTTTCAGGTTTATCGGGTGTTCCAACTTTTTTTATACATTTAAAACAATACCCTACAGTCAGCAAAGTATAGGTTGAGCCTTGTAGAAGCTGTCAGCGCTATACATATTGAGCATGTGAAAGAGAGTTAGAAATACAAATTGTATAGCGCTGTCCTGCTGTCACAGGGCTCAAGCTATATTTTGCAGACTATTCAAAACTGCAGGACGTAGAACCCCAAACTTAGAATGTAGATTCCTTGTTTTCCGTAGACATCCGATAAGAAGGGATTTTAGGAAATTCCCACAGGATTAAATGAAATAAGACTTGAGCAATGCTGCGGGATGTCCGCTAGCGTCCGCATAAAACGTTATTGACGTTAAAACACAACGGGACCAACAACGAAAGCCCTACAAGGACAAGCTCACAGAAGGCTGCGTCTAATATTGATCGAGGCACCCTATGCTAATCCAGCGCGCCTCTATTGATGGGAAATTGGAGTGATTTTGTTATTTAAACCATACCGTATTTTATGTATTGGGTGCTACGGTGGTGAGGGGATTGGGAATACGCGGTAAATGAGTTTGGTGTGCATGTTGTTTATTTAAAACCGTTGGGTATATAAAAACAGAAGCCTTCACAGTAGAGTCTGTTCATTCATTCATATCATGTACATACTTAAGGCGAGGTTATCCAGAGAAATCTGTCCTGCTCCAACGCTTTCATTTTACACATGTTTATCCTGCTCAGCGGAAGCGGGCCGCTCTGAAAACTCGCGAGTGTTTTTATTTATTATTTTGGAATTAGAGTGATGGGTTTTTAATATGACGGCTGTTTTATATCACATTTTTCACGGCGTTTATTTTAGTATAAATTTTATTGTCCAAAACTTAATATAGCTCAAATGAAATTTTATTTAGATTATAGTTCAGATCTATCATTGCGATTTAATCGGATCAAGGGAAATGGAAGTAATCGTGTTTCGAACGGCCGAAATATTAAGATTAAAAAGTGAAATATTGACATATATTTTTTACAAAATTTAATCATCGCTATATATTGGTTTAAAATAAATTTTAAAAGAGACAAATCCGTCCGTCCGACTACAACTCGAAGACGCCTGGGTGAGTTAAAATTCATACTAAGTGAGCCAAAATAAGGATCAGTAACTATCCATGTATGGAATTTGATAAATATTTTGTTGTGTATCTTTAGTCTGCCCCTCTCCCAGTCAAATATCTTTTGGTTTTGTTTCTTTTCACTGACCAAGACTGTATCGATCATAATCGTGATGAATTACCTTCCACCTATGTGTGCAACATTGAACTGGGAAAATACCAGAAACATTTGGGGCGTCATATTTCTATAAAGAATACTATAGGTATGAAGGTAGTGCCTTTTTAAACAAGATCATATTTGATGGAAGTTGATGGAACCATACATTATATGTTGATGGTTATGATTGTTGGCACTTGGTGGAACTTATTATACATCTTGTTAAATAAGACACTTGTACTTGTCCACAGGATTATAATTTAACTTCATACACCCGACCGGTTTCGCTTATAAGCATTGTCTAGGGCTTTATTACATAAAAAATAACTTAAATAATATTTACATGTTTAATACGTATTAAACATGTTAATATATGTTTAATACGTATTAAACATGTAAATATTATTTATGTTATTTTTTATGTAATAAAGCCCTAGACAATGCTTATAAGCGAAACCGGTCGGGTGTATTAAGTGAAATTATAATCCTGTGGACAAGTACAAGTGTCTTATTTAACAAGACATACATTATATGTTTATGATAAACAACTTTGTCAAAAAATACGTGCTTTATTTATATTCGCTTTTAACAGTTTAATATATAAATAGTACATTTTCATTTATTTTAACTTTTATGTCAGATGATTTTTTTTCATATATTCAACTATAATTTGTCTTTATCTCTAGTACACATCTAGATAACTTTTTTTTGTTATTGTGAGAAATCTCTTTTTAATACATATAACTTTTTTGTCAGTTATTTTTATAATGTCTCTCCGTACAATACAAATTAAAGAAATTATAAGAATACTAGCATTTGCCCGCGGCTACATCGGCGTTTCTTCAATCTTCGCCCGTTTTCGGCCTAAGCATTGTTTTATCAACACCCATTGTAGCCTATATGATGACCATTACAACGATAATAAAGAAATGACAGACAGACAGAAAAACAGATTGACAAAAATTCTATAAATTATAGTTTTAGCCGCATTTCAATAATAATTACAACCAATAACCGTTTTCACTCAAAACTTCACAAATATATTAAATTACATTTTTACTACTTGATTATTAATATAAATGAAGTAAGTCACCGTAGTAAACCTTTCACTCATTCTTTCATTCAACGGTAAATTAATTCTCCAAATTCGAAAAATGACAGCTTCTGTTTTACACAGTAAAATATTACGATGTCTCATCCCGATAGTGGTCATAAGGAATCGATACTTCTAGCCGATAACTTCGGAATCGATACTTCGACAATCGATTATAAAACGAGTGCTAAAAAGTAATTTATAGTCAACCTTTCCTATAACTTTTTTTGCACAGGTTGTTTGTCTTTATCTCCATTTAGTAATGATGTTTTTCATAGTAGGTATTACAATTTATCGAGCAATATTCTTTTTAAATTGTTGAAAGGGGAAAAAAGGAAAAATACAGAAAAAATATAAAAATTGTACATATAGAATGACTTTCGTTTATAAAGGCAAATTCATACTGGAGTCTCAATAAGTGGTCAGGACCAAGGTTCAATTACCTTTTCTGTGAAATACGCTAAATAAAATTTAGACTTCCTATATCTACTAGATGAGTCGAGGTTGTTTTTAAACAACTATGGAGGTACAAAACAATATTTTTCGTATTTCGCAAAGTCAATAAATTTTGATCCTGACCACTTACTGAGTCTCCAGTATGAATTTGACCACATAAACGACAGTCACCTTATAAAAGAGAAAAACAAGAAAAAATTAAACACAAAACATAATGCTTAACATTTTCAACAAGACTCCTGTATTCACTCCGAAAACAAAACACAATATAACAAAAACAAAAAACAAAATTCAAACGTTCTAATCCGAGAGACCGAATCCGATAAATTAACCCGCAATTTACAGAACAAACACACTCGGTATAATATAATTGGGCACGTTAATCGTTACAGACAAAAAGACAAGAAGACAGGGACGTTTGCATACGTACCAATGTCTTGAGTCAAAATGATGCAAAAGGGTTTGAGTAATTTTGACAAATTTTTTAAATTTATTGTGCAGATTTTTACGTTTTAGTTAAACTGAAACCTATTATTAAAACTAATAATGAAGTTTATTCAAGAGTTTTGTCGATGTCTTTACAAAAATAAATATCAATAACTTCAATACATATTTAGAACAAAATAATGTTTTCTTCCTCTAAAAACAATTATGATGACTTAGGATTATGATAACATTAAATAGTAAAAAAAAAAATAAAGAATGCGTTCAGGAAAAAAGTAAAGAAATTTTTAAAAAGGTTTGTCTTATTCGTAGGTAAATAAATGTCATTTATATTTTAATTTTTATGTTTGCATGTGCATGCGGTAGGTTTTTAGCTTTGTCTGTACAGCTAGTTACTTTGGGTTTATAACCAATATTGTCATAAACCATTAATCTACTACTTTCTTCATCTGCTTCTTTTTTATCTCTTTATATAATCTGTGAGAATGTTAAGGGAATAGATATACTTAAATTTATGTACTCACCACTGTTATTGTCAAACATGTATCTATTTCTGTTTTTTCCCCGTTCAAATAAATAAATAAAAAATAGCTGTTGCTCTCGGCTCTGCTCGACCGGAAGTGTCTTTCCATCAATGTATATTTTATTTGTACGTAAGATGAAATTATTATTGACAGTTTTCGGATTGGCGGTTATTTTATTAACACACCTTATAGCCTATTTGGTGACCAGAACCACTACAGTAAAGAAAACCGCATCCAAATCCATTGAGTGGTTCTTGAGTTAAATAAAACGGGACACACAGAAAGACAAAAATTCATCAATCATTTAAATGTAATAATTTTTTCATTTAAAATTTCCCAAAAATATTTCATGTACCGACATGAAATTTTACTATTTTATTAGTAGAGTAGATAGATAGTACTTTAAAAAGATTTTCGTTTTCTTCATGTTATGCTCCTTTTCTTGAAGACGGTCTCGTACCGTAAGTAAGTATATATCACTTAGTGAGTTATTAATGCGCTTGATAATTTTATTCTTGTTGGGCGTCGAATATAAAAACCGATGGGGGGTGAAGAAGCGATGGTTTATTTATTAGAATACGGGACAATTTTAAATGTATTGAAAGAGTTGATTGGGAGTTATTGGCGGCTGGTGTTTGAGGAAAGTGGCACAAAATGTTTAAGAGATGAGTTAGGTTGTTTTGTTTCTAAAGCAATTCACTTTGGCAGAATTTGCTATTTGTACTTTATCACTAGAATTTATCTTGATGATAAATCGTTGTCTGAAAAAGAAACCTGAAATTAAGTTTGAAACGGACAGTTTTCAAAGATGGCCACTAGTCAACTCAACTTTCGAAATACAGGCACTGAAAGTTTTGTACATCATCACATTTTTTCCTCTTGAATATTTTAACGTATTGATGAGTGGATAAAATCTATCAGCAATCAGTAGGAGTAAATTAATATCAAATTCAAACATTCAAACGCGCCATGGTTGGCTAAAAATGATGTGTGATGTTATTTTTATCCAATCACGGCGCGTTTGAATGTGATTGCGATGGATTTCGAAAAAATATAATAAGGCCCCTGCGGTCCTATTAGGTAACTTAGTGTCGGTTACTATCTATGGTTGCTATTCACCAAAAACAGATAAAAATGGACTTCCAAAATAACCTTCAATGGGTATTGTTAATATCAGATATGTGACGTCATTTCAAGTGCGAACGTGTCCTTAGATAAGCGGAATTCGATAGTATATGTATGCTTTCGACGATATGCACTCGGTTAACAACTGATTTTACGATATACGATCAGGGTGCTGGTCCGATATACCGAAATATATACCGAATAGATTTTGGCAAGTATAATCTTATTTCAATATATGTACATACATATATTCAGTGGTCGTTGGTTCAATCCTTGTGGTGCACATAGGATTAACATCTGTCCGGATTAGTCCGGACATGTCCGGACTTTTAGACTCTAGTCTGGACTTTGTCCGGATTTTGTAATATGAGTATTAAAACTACATATTAATATTAAGTAATATCAAAGTCTTTATCATCCTACCCCTCTCGCAGTCCGGACTTTTATGGAAATGTCAGGCTTTTGGTCAGGACTTTTCAAATTCTTAAATGGTAACCCTAGGTGCACACTAATTTGTGCTCAGTTAGCGTGTTTTGGAAGGCACATTAAGCTGTTGGTCCATTTGTGTCCGAAGTACGATGATAGGGATCCTCATCCATTACGTATGGGATGTAATGATCGTCAGTGAAAAGCGGATGTACCAAGTGTGGACTGTGACTTGCATTTCACATTTCACACTTGGAAACACATCTGACACCCCCTCGGGTTTCTTATCGTAACGATATGTAATTTATTTTCGAAACTTTCGTTTTGTAACAAAATCGAAAGAATTATGTGTAAAGCCCAAAACACAACTGTCATCTAAAAATACTTACAAAAGTTTTCTTTTAATAATAATAATAATAATAATAAAAGCTTTTTATTTGTCTCAAAAAACACAATAAATTTTATACACAATAATTTTATACATGAAAAGAGACAAATCGGTCTAAGACTCGGCTTATGACAGTCTGTTATTTAAACAAAAAGCCGCCGATTTTCAGCCTTAGCCTTTAATTAACAAGAAACACACAAAAAAGAAAGATAATAAATAAACAAATTAAAACACACAGAATTTAGAAAGCAAAAGTACCAAAATTATATAAAGTTAAACAAAGTTAAGACAGTTGACATTAAACAATTTATATTATTAGACACATTACTGAACCATAGGCCTACCACCAGCCAAGGACTGCAAAGAAAGCAGCCATCTGCGACATTTTTTTCTGAAGGTGACTAGTGTGTTAGCCGCGCAAACAGGTGGTGGTAACACGTTCCAGCATTTAGATGCTGCTATCTTAAAGCAGCCTCTGGTAGTGACAAGCGTGTGGTTGGGAATAATTAGTTGTGGCCGCCGAGCTCTAGAGGACCATACCAACTTTTCATGCAGGTACCCAGGGGTTTTACTATTTAATAAGTTGAACATTAGACACGCTAGTTTTAATACCCTGAAATTTGCCATGTTTAAAACCCCCCTTGCAATCAAATGAGGCGTAATGTGGTCCCTCCTAGGTATGGCATAGCAAAATCGCATGCACGCATTCTGGACGCGCTGAATAGCCTTAACAGTTTTTTTAAACAAACATGGACCAAATACTATGTCACAGTGACTTAATTGAGAGAGAACAAGGCTGTTACAGAGCTGAAGGCGAACCTTTTGTGCGAGGAATGGCCTCATTTTATAAAGGGACTTGAGTGCACCAAAGCACTTGCCAATTTTCTGTTGAACATGATCTTCAAATCGCAACTGTTCATCCATAGTGAGCCCCAAATTTCGCACTAGATTGCTTATTGGTATCACTGTATCATTTAACTTTATAACAGGATTAAGTGCCTTAATTGTGGTAACTTGATTCTTGGTCCCAAATATAATTGCAACACTTTTCTTGGGATTCAATACCAGATTATGCTTTTGTGACCACTGAAAAATTGCACCTAAGTCATTGTTTAATTTTGAGGTAACTGGGCTTATATCGTCCGGTTTTGCTGGCGCTTGTACATACAGCTGCGTATCATCAGCATAAAGGTGGTATCGCGAGTTTTGAATTGCTTAGGTAATACTAGACGTATAAATCGCATAAAGGATCGGCCCCAAAATTGAGCCCTGAATAACACCGCGAGTTATAGGTAGGGGTTTAGATTCTACAATTTGACCCGTATTATTAACACACTGTACTACCTGGCTACGATCTGAAAAATACGCAGAAAACCATTTACATACTGCGTTGGAGAAGCCAATGCATTTCAACTTTGACAGGAGTATTGAGATATTTACGCAGTCAAATGCACGACTAAAATCGAGCAAAACCATAATTGTACCCTGACCATCGTTAGAGGATAATAAAATGTCATCCACTATATGTAGAAGAGCAGACGTGGTGCTATGTCCTTTTCGGAAACCAGATTGAAGGGTCGGTAATATGCTATTTGATTCTAGGTAGGGAACTACTTGATTAGAAACTACTTTTTCTATAATTTTGGACAATGCTGACAAAACGCTAATTGGTCTAAGATCTTCCAGTTCCTCTACCTTCCGTTTCTTAGCTATAGGTTTTATAATGGCACATTTCCAAGCCCTTGAGAATTCACCACTCCGTATTGACTTGTTTACAATGGTAGTTATCGCAGGTAAAGAATGCGGAAGGGTCATGTAAATCATAAACATTGAAATACCATCACTGCCTGTCGACCCCGAAATCGAGCCTTTAATAATGCGACAGACAGAAAGTTCGTCTACGTCAACAAAATTAAATTTTGGGCCTAGTTGCTCAGTAGCGGACAAATTGCTATAACTAGAATCTGCTAAGTTATCTGATAATTGTGGTACGCTGCTAATAAAATATTGATTAAGCTTATCAGGGTTTGCTAAGTGTTCAGGTATGGGTTGCTCAGTCCTAGGTTTAATTATACGGTTAATATTACGCCACATCGCAGAAGTATTTTTAATATTCTTGTTGACATATTGAGTAAAATAAGCTTGTTTTTCAGACTTTATAGCTGTATTTACCATGTTGTGCATTTCCCGATAGTGCTGGAACGCAAGGGGACACCTAGTTTTTTTAGCCCTTAGACAGGCCTCATCGCGTAGAGAGCGCATAGACCTTAATGTATCCGTCATCCACGGTGTAGGTAGTTCCTTAAACGTACGCGTGCGAGTCGGAGCGAATGTATCGAAAAGGTCCAAAAGTAGGCAATTAAACAGTTCTACCATGTCTTCCAGGTCCTCACACTGCTGGATTAGGTCCCAAGGCGTATATTGAGCTGCGTTACTGATAGCATCAGCATTATTTGTTAGTGGCCGATAGGTTACCGTTCGTGCAGATGGTCTTTCAATATGGAAAGGGAAACGCAAAATAACAAGACCGTGGTCGCTTAAATCATCATTATAAACTACCTCAATTGATGATGGGATAGAATGAGACCTCGCAAATGCGTTAAATACGTTTAATATCATAATTTATATTGTTAAGTAATTTTAATTTAGTAGTGTATTTTATTGTTATCCAATTCAAAATAGAAAGTACCTATATTACTTCCAAAAATTGATCCATTGAAATCCAAAAAAATGAATATTCTACAATCATGAATTTGCGATTTTTTTTAATTTATACCTAAGTCGATTTTAGAAAATTCAATTATTTTGAAGATATTTTAATATCACAAAAAAACAACCCAACATTATTCCTATACATCGTTTTATGCTGCGTTTTTATCATCATATATTTATGACACATAGTAAAAATAAAAATTCACAACATTTTGAGAATTTTAATTATATTTTCAATACTATTTAAGAATAGAAGAGCTTGTATGACTAGATTGATGGATGTAGAAGAAGCATAAAAGGTATGTCAGGATCGTAGCGGATGGAAATCTGTAGTCTCTGCCTACTCCTCTGGGAGACGGGCGTGAGTATATGTATGTCTTCTTTATATGGTTTTGTTTTATCTCTACAGTAAGCACCAAAAGACCTTATTATTAAGGTGAAAGAGAAAAAAATATATAGAAAGTTTGCAGTTTTATAAAAAACTTGGTTAACGGTAGCTGATTTTTATTTTTGCCATTTTAATTTAAGCCATAAAATTAATAAAATTTAAGCAAAATTTTGATTCAGTAGAAGATTTGGAGACATTTTATATTTAGTTATTTTAATCACCAAAATTATTAATTTTCATAACTAGACAATATTTTCTTTAATTCCTTAGTCGAGCATCAATACAAACATAAATATTAAAACATAGCTTTTACGGGCTTGAAAACAGAATGAACTACGACGATAAAAAATACCCGACACCATAATGGCATTTCGAAGAAAACAAACGAGCTGAAATCTAGATAGGGGCTACTGGCAAATACCAGCAGCTATCCACTAAATATATTTAACCCGGAGAGTCTCTATCTGAGGATCGGAGAGGTATCGAGATCAGGGACTGGAGGTATGCGGCCGGACACGATGGGCTAAGAGATGGATGTAAGAAAGTATATCTCCCAACGCAGTGAGGGAAAGACTGGACTGTGACAATTTTTATCTTTAAAGTTTGGTCTAGTTTAATTGTGTAAGAGTTACTAAGCGAACTACGTTTTAATATTATTATCAACTATTTAAATTTATTTATTTAAAACTGGTTGACTAAGAAACTAGGGTTGCGTTATTGAAAATATTCGGCTGATGGATTTACTTCCCAGTAGTTTGTGGTTGTCGGTGAAAGTTTAAACAGAGCAGAACAAAGCCCGAAATTTCATACAAAAGATATTTCATTTGTCTTATTAAGATTTGGAATATCAATTAATAATGAAATAGATATTCATTATGTAGTCGTTGCTTTAATAACTTACTAAAGGATACCAAAATGTTTAATTTCTTGTGTTATAATCACTTAGTTATTTATTTTGTCATGCATATTTACCAACAATTTATGTGAAATTATCCTATCGCATGTACAATTATACACCTTTAGAAATAACAATAGCAAGTTAAAAAGTAAGAAAAGATTTGACCCCTAGACCAAAATAAAAAGCAGGCAATTTGTCTGTAAAGTTAAAGAATCATTTGAAAGAAACCAGGAAAAAAATGCTCTACCGTTTCAAATTTTGTGTCAAAGAGCCTTTTTAAAATTTTAATTCAACAATTTAGAACAAATAAAATTGACTTATAATAATATTGATGGTGAATATTTATGTAAAGTCTGCATGAATGAATACTTGGTACACTTTTGCACAAATCTTAAAAAATCCAAATAAAACAATTTGCCAAATGATAGTGACCTATAACACGACTGCCCGACAAAAAAGAGTGTGATGTTTTTGCAGCTATCTCCAAGCCAAAATCAGCCAATTCCAAATGAAGAATCGTTCTTGTATCGATGTATTCAGTTACCGACAAATGTGCATCGCAACACGTATTTAATGCTGCGCCAATTTTATTACTCTTTACAGATGATATTAATATTCGATTCATGTTCTCGATTCTTGAATCGATGGTCGAGATTGTAATCGAATATACCGTTCCGTTGCTGATTGATTAAAGCAAACCGTTTCATTTTCATGATTTTTATGACCGTAAGTGTAACGATTGATCTCGGTCATGGTTGGATTAGAAAATAATTGGAGAAACATTGATCTAGAGAAATCTGGATCAATATTAAAGTTTCGAACTTGGATTTTTCTGCACATATTTCTGTAATTCATTGGCTTTTTTTTAACTGAGTCTCGCTTGAATCAAAGTACGATTCGATGCACTTGGCCAGCAATTAAGATCCCGTATGTTATTTCTAGCTTCGTCTGCTTTCTACGTAACTTTTTTCTGTTCTTGCACATTGTATAGGCAACGGTCTTTAGACAAACTTCTTGCGAAAAAATATAAAATACAATAATAAACTTTAAGTCATAGAAAGCTAAACCACGAAATAGATACCATCTGATATTAATTAAATTTCATAAAATGAACCGCTATCTTAATGGAATTCTTGTAGCGTTTTCATAAAACAGCAATTCCTTTGTTTTTTTTTCTTTCTTCTTAAATATTTTCAATTCACTATCATCGAAATTATTATATTTTTGGTATTAACCGTAGATATAAAACAAAAACATTTCACCCAATACCTTCAATAAACAATAATCACTACACTGATTGTACCTATATATTTAACGCAGATATATTTTCAACTTCAAGCTCAGGTAATATATTGTTTTAAAAACTTGAATCTACTTAAAGTCAAACACTTCCTTTTTATCCTATTGTCACGCTCCTTTATAAAAAATAAACGGGTCATAACAGTCATTTCATCATACGGACGCTTTCTGAATGTGAACAAAAGAGAGCTTACTTTGCAAGTAGTTCTTAGTTCTCAAATAGCTGACAAACCCTTACAGTACCTATAAAGAATCGATCCAGCTTGCTCAATATGTTCAGCAGGGAACCCAAGGTGTCTAGTTTTGCATTCAGTTGCTCCCGGTATTGCTAGTTTGAGTTACACTTCTAAAAGAGACCAGAAGAGAGCTTACTTTGCAAGTAGTTCTTAGTTCTCAAATAGCTGACAAACCCTTGCAGTACCTATAAAGAATCGATCCAGCTTGCTCAATATGTTCTGTTCAGCAGGGAACCCAAGGTGTCTAGTTTTGCATTCAGTTGCTCCCGGTATTGCTAGTTTGAGTTACACTTCTAAAAGAGACCAGAAGAGAGCTTACCTTGGAAGTAGCTCTTAGTCCTCAGGTAGCTGACTGACAGCCGCAGTATGGAGAGTCGGTCTAGCTTGCTCAGTATGTTCTGTTCGAAGGGCAGCAGGGAGGCTAGGGTGTCTAGCTCTGCGTTCAGTCGCTCTCGATGTCTCTTGCTCGGGTTGCTCTTGGTCACCCCGTCTTTTGCTGGTGGTTTAATGCTGGAACAAGAGAAATGTGCTGTCAATTGTACGTCGTACTCATTGTTTCGATGTTTTCTGCTTGTAAAATGGCTTTATTTATCAAAAATATTATTTAATCATTTCACATTTCATTTCATAGCTTATCTACTTAGTTTTTAACAATGCTAATGGTCGAAATGTATCTTATATTATCTTTTGAATGTGTTTTTAGTACACAAAATAATATCATAAAATAATATATTATGAATTTACAAACAAAAAATAATGAAGATATACGAGTAGGTACAAGAAAATATTCTTAAGCGTGCTTTCAAATATCTTATTTAATATAAATAATAATAGGTCAGTTAACATAGAACAATACAAGCATAGGAAAAAAAATCGAAAACACAACTTGGTATAAATAATGTGAGGAAAGTTAACTATAAATAGTGTTATGAGAGTGTGACTTAGGGCATTGAAAACTAAGTGAGTCATACCCAGGACTTAGATTTGTCTTAGATAATTAGCTAATTCATAATGTAGAGTTTGGTATGAAAAGCAATGGTTATTAAAATAGCGTTCTTATCAGGTCCAAGAATATGGATTTTTTATTAAAAAACTTCAGAAAAACCTTGGCGCAAAACTATTCCGAAGCCTAATCAAGATGTTTAATACATTATTATTTTCCTACGTCACATGGCCTTTTTAGTAAAAATTCCGTAGCACTGCCGTATTTTTGTAGTAAATTAAAACACTCCATCCACATATCAACAAAACCGATCTTCGATAAACAGAAAATGTCCTCAGCATTTTCTGTCAAGGAAAGCTTAATTTTATAATGGTCAAAAAAGGTTTCGAGCAATAACGCAGGAAAGCTTGCTCCGTATCCGTTGTGACGGATTTATTTACTGATCACGTACAGACGGCATAAGTTTTGATCGGAAAGGAAAATATATTATTAAGGAATTTCATCAAAGCTGATTTCATGTTTGAAAATATGCCTAATTTGACAGCAAAAATGAATTTCTGACGTTATCAAAGACTTTTGAATCTTCTATTGGCAACACTTAATTATACGCCTAACATGCCAAACCGCGAAATTGGCCCAGCCATTCTTATAGGCTTACAAACTCTGACAGAACATGAGACTCCGCTTTGTCCGTTTCAAACGGATTCCTTTTTTTACTTTTTTTGTGATGTTCCCGTTATGTGTCGCATACATAGCGGATATAGTACGGCGTAGCGGATCTAAGGAAATCAGTGGAGTCGTAGCGCATGCTACGCGCCGTAGCAATAAGGGCCGTTAAACTGTGAAGCATTTAAATTTATAAGATTAATATAGGAAGTAAAGGTTTATAATTAATTTCAAATAAAAGATGGTCAAGTGCGAGTAGAAGTCGTGCCCTGGGGGTTCCGTTTCGTACATATCGTTTAAAAGAGAAACTTATTACCCGTGCAGATATGATTGACCAACATAACTTGACACACACGAATAATTAAAGTCAATGTAGCCAAGCAGTCTAATTAAGTTAGTTTTTAATATCTCCTAGAACTCTGATATTGAAACGGCTACTCACGATTTGATAGTAAGGTTTCGTCTTTCACTACATTCGTACAGTTTCTTCGAAGGCAAACATGGTTACCGAGTTTCCAGTATGATAACTTTTTTCGCCGCAGACTTCTCTTAGGGGTATTAGTTTCGACTTGATATTTCTCACAGATCTTGACAGACGGATGACAAAGTTATAGTATAAGGGTCCCGTTTTTTCGTTTTGAGGTACAGAAACCCATAAAACTACTATACAAAATAAATTAACTGTTTTGGATTTTATTTTTTGTACATTATCATAGACAATGTCCATGATCCTGTCAACCCCGAAATCGACACCAACTAACGATCAGTTTTTTCGTGAGGAACAGTTTACAGCAACAAACAAATTTACAACTGAAGAATAGTCCTCAGATAATTATATTTCATCAAAATATAGCGGGAGCACTCAATAAAATAGATAAATTACAATTAAATATTTCTGATACCGTACCCAAGGGAACAGATGTAGACGTAATCTGTCTTACTGAGACTAATATAAAAAAAGGTTCAGAAAGTAACATGAAATTAGAAAATTATAAATTAGTGGCGTCTTTTTGCCGAAACAAAAAAAGGGGTGGATCCTGTGTGTTAATAAAAAATGATACACAATTTAAAAACTTAGACATGGTTGATAAATTAAGTTGTTTATACGACTTTGAAAGTTGTAGTGTTGAAATAACAGAATTTAATGTGATTGTTGTATGTATTTATAGAGTACCTGGGACAAACAAAAAACGTATGGAAAATTTTTTCAATCGTGTAGACAACATGTTACATTCCCTGACCAAAGACAAAACAAGAAAAAAAATTGTTATCTGCGGCGACTGGAATATAAATACTTTAATACAAGATAAATTTTCGACATCACTCCTTAGTATTCTTGGAAACTACAATCTAAACATTCATGTTCATGCACCGACCCGGAATAAATCTTGTCTCGATCAATTTGCTAGCAACGACCGCAGTGCTAAGAGCGAGGTACACCATTTAGCACTTTCAGATCACACGGCCCAAACCTTATCTCTTAAAATCAATAGTAAAAAAATCTACTCTGACTGGTTTGAATACAGGAGAGATTATAATTATGATAATATTCGCAAATTTTATGAATGCATGACTGCTCTGAGTTTTACAGAGGTATATAAAAATAAAAACCTTGAAGACGCATACAATGAATTTCAAAATCTTGTAACTCTATTTTATAAATTATGCTTTCCTGTCATAAAAGTTAAAATGAGTAACAGACCTACTAAACTAAGATGGGTTACAAAAGGGATAAAAAAGTGTTCTCAGATTAAAAGAAATCTTTATTTCAAATATCGAAACTCTAATATAAATAAAAGCTTGAATAAAAATGCGTACACTAAATATTCTAATTTACTAAAAAAATGTATCCTAGTAAGCCAAAGACAGCAAAATGATAAATACATTAAAAACAATAAAAATAAATGCAAAGCAACTTGGAACACAATTCAAAATAAATTTAATCGAAATATAGCTAATAACAATATTGACAACATAAAATTAAATGATAACATATATACAGATCCTAGTGACATATGTAAAATATTTAATAATTTCTTCATTGATCTTACAAATGAAAATTCCTCAAGTAAAGTTAATAGAAGTTGTAAAAATAATTTCAAAGACATGACAAACAATGAAAGTACAATGTTCCTACAACCAACGGATCCACAAGAGGTATTCAAAATAATCATGTCGTTAAATAATAGCAACTCTGTGGGTTATGATGAAATTAGTACCAAAGTTCTCAAATTGTGTGCATATTTCCTCTGCGTACCCATCAGTTTTCTTATAAACCTGTCGTTTTCTGAAGGAAACTTTCCACAAGCCTTAAAGCTTTGTATTGTTAGGCCCATACACAAAAAAGGTGACAAATCAGATCTCAACCATTACCGCCCAGTAACTCTGATTCCTGTCATTTCAAAAGTATTTGAACGAACTATGCACAAACGACTAACTAGTTTTTTAAATAAGCATAACATCTTAACCCAGAAACAATACGGCTTTAGAAAAAACAGCTCAACTTCACTTGCATGTTTTAACCTAGTGAAGAATGTGACTGAAAATCTGAATAAAGGTACACCAACAGTAACGGTCTTTCTAGATATGAGCAAAGCTTTTGACTTTGTAAACCATGAAATACTGCTATCTAAGTTGCAAAGATATGGTATTAGAGGATTAGCCCATGATTGGTTGAAATGTTATCTCATTAACAGATATCAATGCACAGAGATCTCAAATATTTGCAAGACTCACAAAAAAGCTCTGAAACAAAGCTTTAGATCCGACTATAGGTTAAATGGAAGTGGCGTTCCACAAGGTAGCATATTAGGTCCACTTCTGTTTCTCCTATACATTAATGATTTACCGAACGCTACTATACATGAGTGTTTACTATTTGCGGATGACACCTCGGTTATTATAAAGTGCGAGCAAAAAGATTCGTTTGAAAAAAATGTTAATGATACACTGGCTCAAGTTATACAATGGTTACAGAACAATAAACTCAAAATTAATTTAAGTAAAACCAATTTTATGCAATTTAGAACATACCAAGAGCAACATTTCAAATTAAATATCGAACACAATAATGAAAAAGTAAATGAAGTTGATTATACGGTATTTTTAGGTGTAACGTTGGACAAAAATCTAAATTGGAAACAACATATTAAAGCTGTTTGCAATAAACTCGATAAATTTGTGTTTGCTTTGAGGCGCCTAAGAAATACAATATCTCAAACAGCAGCGATTACCGCCTACCATGGGTACGTCTCTTCAGTCCTCAACTATGGCTTAATTATGTGGGGGAACTCTGTAGAGGTTGAAAAGGCATTTAAGGTCCAGAAAAAGTGCATACGAGCAATCTGTGGCGCTTGGTACAGAGATAGCTGTAAACCTCTTTTTAAAAAATTAAAGATTCTACCTCTGCCGTGCATGTATATTAAAGAAATTTGTTTGTTTGTGGCACAACATCAAAATTGTTTTTTAAAAAATACAGATGCTTATGAAAAGCAGACAAGGCATAAAAACAATCTTTATATGCCAAAATGTAAATTAAACATATTTCAAAAGAATGTTTCTTGCATGGCGATCAAAATTTTCAATACATTGCCACAAGAATTCAAAAGCTTGCCAATAAAAATTCTAAAAAGGAAATTACATACATGGCTCCAAGATAAATGTTTTTATGATATCAAAGAATATTTAAATAATTAAAATGTATATACTTATATTAGGATGTTTACTTTCATATTGTGCAAATTTCATAATAAATATCTAATATAATAAATAATAATATGATAATGTATATACGTACAGTATAATAATTAATAACGTAAATACAATACATTTGAGGTAAATTAGCTTATATTGTTGCATGTTAGTTTTTTTTAAGAATAAATATTTGCATACTATATAATATGGTAAAATGTGCTGTTTCTAATATTAAGATACAATAAGACCTGTACTTACAACGCATGTTTATGCAAATAAATTTTTACTTTACTTTACTTTACTTTACAAAATTCATCCATACTATTATTTAGGTTTAGACAAAACAAATTCTAGTTCCATAGAACTAAGCTACCGATGGTGGCTCAGCGAGCTATGGAGCGGGCTATGCTTGGGGTATCTCTGATGGATAGAATCCGAAATGAGGAGATCCGCCGGAGATCGAAAGTAACCGACATAGCCTGCAGAATCAGTAAGTTGAAGTAAGTAAGTTTCCGACATGATGGCCGTTGGGGCCGAAAGGCTTTAGAATGGAAACTACGTACAGCAAAGCGTAATGTAGGTTGACCTCGTGCCCGCTGGACCGACGACCTGAAGGACGTTGTGACGAACACGGGCTGGTGGATGGATGGAGAACTAAGCAATAGGTGTATACAATATTTAATTATCTAAGTATATTGTAAATATATTGCATATATAAATTGTGTTATTATATTGTATCGTGAAATTTTTGATTTATTAATTTTTGTACGCCTTTTAGGCAAAACATAGAGCACTGGAATATATTTTTGTCATCTACGCATGTAAACTTATATTTTACAAATAAATTATTTGATTGATTGATACATAATTTTTTGCATCACTGATGTTAGACCAGAGTTGTTTCATGACAGTCTACATAGCTCTCAATAACTTAAAATATCACCGAGGAAACCTCAAACGAAAGATATTACCATAACTTAATATCTGTTAAGACTCGCACTCAACGGCATAAGTTATGCTAACAAGCTATAGGTTCGCGTGACCAGGGCCTTGTTAACCGACCAAAGTGTAACCAAATGTGCTACTGGTTGTGTACTTGTTACTTGTATGTACTTACTTGTAGTACTATAACTACCATACGGTAGTCCAAAGAAAGTACCCAGAGCAGTCGTGCGGTGGGGAGAGGGGTGGTGCGGGGAACGCTCGAGACAAACAAACGCTTTTTAATACCTTAATGCCTTCACAAGTGCTTTTGACAGAATATCAAAATTTACTTTGGCAAGGGGCCTGTAGTCGGTGGCTTGAAGTCAGTCACGCACGGAGTCGCTATGCTTACTATTTTATTCTACATTCAACTTCGGATTATAGAGCACTGACTGACTGTTATTGGTTGGCCCGAACGTTCATTTCCCGAGCTCGTATGGAACTAACCGAACACGGTGTGAGAGGCAAGACAACATTCATGTTTTGAAAACACTCGAGAATGGTTTTGGGTCTTCCTATGATTTCAGGAGAAATATCCCAAAAATCGAGATGAAATAAAATTTTTTTTGAATAGTATAAAATATACTATGCTGTGAATATAAATTTATTTGATTTGTTGTATCTCTTCTAGGAGATTACGGTACAAAACATACATCAAAATATGTGTAAAATCCAGGATTATTATACGCTTGTAACTTTTGTATGTATTTGATTTTGATAAATGTTTCAGGTTCAAGTCATGGATATTGTATGGGATATGTTGAAAAAGAAAAAATAATAAGCAAGCACCTATAAATAAGGATATTATCAGCAAACTGCGCTAGTATGGGAATTAGGGCGAATAGAGTGCCCTTAAGAGCAAAATCGCTCCCTTCCCCGTCAACGCTAGTAAAATGCGGAATTGTGACGTCATCTTTGACTACTATCACACCATCTTACTTTGTTGAAGCGAAAGAGCGATTTCGGATGCTGATTAAAAAACACAATCATTTATAAAGTTCCTAATTGATAGGTAGCCGACATTGATAACTTAAGTTGTGGCTATTTTTCATTAGCGCGGGTATGTTTCTTTGGAAAAGTTGTTCAGTATGATCAGTAGAGTATGTGGTTTCATTTAAAGTTACCTGTTCATATACACTCTGTACAAACAAAAGTAGGTGTTAAGGTGTTATAATTGAAATAAGTCATAATCGTTAGAAGCAGTAGGATACTTGGCACTTGAAAACTTGAAACGTAGGTTACAAAAGACAAACAAGATATATATTATATATTATACTAGCCTTTGCCCTCGGCTCCGCCCACGTTTTGTTTCAATTTCTGTCCCATTTTCATCTTGGCGGTTACTTTATTAACACCCCTTATAGCCTATATGTTGATTAAGGTCACTACGATGATAATAAAGTAAACCGCATCTAAATGCCTTGAGTGGTATTCCAGTTAAAATGGAACCTATAGACAAGAATTCTAAAAATTGTGGATTTGGCTTCAGTAGAATAATAATAACCCATTTCCTTTAAAATTTCGCTAAAATATTCACTGTACAGACACTACGTTTACACTATGTACTTTATTATTAGTATAGACATAATAAAACTGCTCTTTATTGCGAAAGTTACTACTGAAAATTCTAAAGAAAACTGAAAGTTTTAATTAATAAGAGAAATGTCATTCTCTATTAAAATACTCTTCTTTACGATCAATCACATTCCACGCATGATCAATAAGTCAGCTTCAACAGAAAATCATACTAAATACCTACCAATCTAGCTCAAAGCAACCGTGAAGTGAGCTATACTTATTACCAACTTAAACCAACACTTGCGCAATCAAAAACAATCCATAAGTCTACAAAAAAAGATTCTACAGGAGAAACGAATAATTTTGTAAAGGCATAACTGGCACTTATGCTAGTCGTGACGTCATTAAGGGCCATCATAGCGCCATCTAGCGTTTGCAGCCGGTTTTAGTAGCATATGCTAATTTTATGGTGCTTCTGCTTTTTAATGCTCAGTTTAGCACCTCTGCGCCCTTAAGGGTGGATGGTAGGCTAGTTTGATTGATACTTTTTATTGGCATTTAAAATCTTGGATACATAATGATGTTTACCTTGTGACTGATTGTCTTATCCTGTATGTCACCTTGTACTCTTTTAAGGGGCTAAGCTGTTACACAGGCGTGCAGAAAAGATAAAGAAACCCTTTGTTTTTTAATATTAGCTATATTATTTGTTACGTTTATTTGTATCTCTGGGTTCGGTGAATAACGGTTCAACTCGACTTAGGTCCTTAGACTTAGATTTTTTCACCACATTGCTCTGTTTTTAAATGGTCAAACTAGAATTTCGATATCATTTATAACACCGGAAATAGCCATATAAAAAAAATGATTTTTGAAAGCAAATTTTTTGCGGTACACATTTGTTTAAAAAGGGTTAGTATACGTAGTCTATCCATCCATCAGCCTGTTTCGTCCACTGCTGGACATAGGCCTTTCCAGGATTTCGTCACGCTTGGCGGTCCTCCTGGAAGAAATATTCATACTCACACTCGCAGGACAGGCGGGTTGGTAAGCGGGGTGCCGAAACCTTTGCACCAGTGACGCCGCTGCCCGTCACCTGTCTGTTTTATATAAGGCCCGGCAATTGGGGATGGATATGCCGCCATCCATCGGTCCCAGGCAATAGTGTGCCGCCTGGTTTTGCCTGAGAGCTGTTCTCTTACTCTCCCCCGAATAACTTTGGTAGGATTTGCGAGTAAGATGGTGGTACCTCCACAGTCGAGCCCGGCATCAGCTCTACCACCTATTAAATAGTACTAGTATAGTAAAATAGTATAGTATACATAGTAATAGAACTTAATGTTATTTACATGACACATTGATTTTGTGTAGGAAATGTGAAATGGTTTGCGAAAAAATCTCAAAAAAGGTTATTTTGTTTATTTCCACGGTTAGTGTTTCTACGGTCAAAATCTAGCTTAATATGAAGAATGGACAATTATTAGCACATAATTAGTTGGCCCATTTTTAGATACCGAGAGTATTTTGTCGAAGCAGGAATATAATAATTCAAACTATTGGTTGTTTGCTACGATAGTTGTCGACATTCAAAACAAACAAAATTTTAATAAAAGACAAAGGCATTATGTGCTAATCACGAGGAAAGAAACTTTATGTAGATTTAATTTATTGTTTTTTTTTTCTTTTTTCTTTATCAAATGTTTATTTGTTTGTCCCACTTGCACATTTCATTCATTATTATTTCATCACCACGCAAAGGTTGGCTGGAAGAACTTGCTTTTAGTTATAAGCCCGCCGCTGTATAACACTATTTATTCCGTACTTTTTGTTCTCATTTCCGTTCATTCATTCAAACTTAAAAGTTTTTGTAGAAACACGCATAAATATACAAAAAGAAAAGTCATATTTTTGATGTCTAAAAATATTATCCGGGACTAGGGTGAGGTCGTCAAATTGCATTGTGACCCACTTTAAAACCTTGTCATACTTAATGACGGAATTAATAACTGTCATTTGTAAGCAAAACTTTTAACTGTTGAATGTCACAGAAGGTTTTGTCTTTACTGCATGGTTTCGTAATAGTTAGGGAGTTGTAATAAAGTGTTGACAATCCGAAGAATTTTGACAGTATTTAAAATCGATTGTTCACTGATATGATAAGTAAAAACGAATCGATGGTTAGCCGGCTGGGTAGCGGTGGATATGGATGTAAAACGGATGGTGTTTTTTTCTTACAAAATAAAACAATTTGAAGAACTTTGGAATTAAAGTGACTTTCGTTTATATAGCCAAATTCATACTATGTTACATTACTACAACAATAATTGGTCAGGCAGGACTAAGGTTCAAAGACTGTTTTTTGCAAAATACAAAAAATACTTTATCATGTTCAAAAACAACTTCGATTAAATTAGTATAGGAAAACTTAATTTTGTTTTGCGTCATATTCATCATAATTCATTTCACTTGTACTTGTTTCACTGGTTTTAATTTTAAGATTTACACGTTAACCCCGACCGGTTTCGGTTAATACACCGTTCTCAAGGGATTCAGGAAATTAAACTAACATTACGACGAGCCGTTAAAAATGTACACAATGATCATGTCGAAACGAAAATATAAATATTGGTAGGTAAGTCACTACCTACGTCAAATATATACGAAAGTCACCTTATATGTGATAACATTTATTCCTATGTAATATAATAGGTTGGGGAAAAAGTTTCTTCGCATTTCATATGAAAATTCAAAACATTTTTTTAATAATGTTCATTTACATGTAACTTAAGTATGTAGGTACCATTTTGTTCGATAACTTTCTGCCATCTTGTAGGTAGTCACATGGTCCCATTGCTATAGAAATTCTGGGGCTTCTGATCAAAAAACCGCGACAAGTGGTTTTGGCAGTCCTCTCGTGATGTTAACCTGACACTGCCTAAATAATTCTGAAGAGACTGATACAAGTGGAAATCTGAAGGTGCAAGGTCAGGACTATACGGCGGATGCATTAATACGTCCCAGCCAAACTCTCTTAATTTTTGCTGAGTGGCTAAAGATGTGTGAGGTCTAGCGTTATCATGATGAAAAACCACATCCCTTTTGTTGACTAATTCCGGCCGCTTTCTCTCAACTTCTTGCTTTAATATCATCAGTTGTTCGCAGTAGAGTTCAGAATCGATGGTACTGCCTGGCAGTAACAGCTCATAATGAATAATGCCATTCCAATCCCACCATACACACAGCATTTCCTTGTTGCGAGATAACCCGGGTTTTGCCAGAGTCTGTGAAGCTTGACCAGCCTTTGACCACGACCTTTTTCGCACGTTCTTGTCGTACGTGATCCACTTTTCATCACCAGTTATCAGGTTTTTCAAAAACGGTTCGGTTTAATCACGTCGTAATAAAGAATCACAAATGACTACATGGTTCATTATGTTTCTTTCAGTAAGCTCACGAGGCACCCAAATATCGAGCTTTTTTGTGTACCCAGCTTTTTTCAAATGCGCCAAAACTGTTTTGTGGTCAATCCCCAGTTCTTCAGTTACATCGTAACTACTGATAAGCCGATCTTCCTCCACTTTTTCAAAAATGGCATCCATTTTATCTGTAACAGGGCGCCCAGAGCGAGGTGCATCTTTGAGATCAAAATTTCCGGATTGAAAACGCTTAAACCTAATTTGTGCTACTCTTACAGACACTGCACTAGGTCCATAAACATCACAAATTTATTTCACGGCTTGCGTTGCATGTTTACTTTTATGTAGTAAAATTTTAAAATGTATCGAATTTCTTCATTAGATTCACTCATCTTAGCAGTAAGAAAAACAAATGAAAATCACACATTTTACCTGATTTGAAAAATCTTTTTTAAAATTTAAACTTTTTAATAATACCAAAACCAGCCAGATACAAATGGTATAGGCAAAGAGATTTTATTATAAGTTCATACATACTATTTGCGAAAAGAGTTTTTCCCCAACCTATTATTTTCGTCATATTCAAGTATTTCACAAGGGTCAAACGATCTAATGATTAAGAACCTAACAGACCCCATATAGACGAACCTGATTAAAAACATCGTGTTCAAATCAAATATTTACCATATCGGCTTAAAACAATAACAGAAAAAGTAATCTATTTTAATTAGCATTAGTTAAGGCTAAATTATAAATATATTTTGTGGGTAGTTAAACATTGTTTGTTGTTAATTTATGACGCGGCACAACTCGATCGCATTAGCTTTTCTTGAATTAAGTGTTGGATAGAGGAATAGATAGAGTGGTTATGCAAATATTTTTTTTGTAGATATAGAATACGTGCACGAAGAACTCAGCTCTTTGTTAAATATTATAAAATTTGTGGCTGATCTAAAGGCATTACCTTTAGTTTTTAATAGAATACAAAATTTACAAGACGTACTGGCAATGTTACACATTCATGAACATACTCATAAAAAGCCTGACCAGTAAAACATAAAACTTGCTCCATCATATTTGCTTTTATGATTGCAACACTCATATTCACACACACAAACAAAAAACAACACCACTCTTTGACTGCACAGTGCACATATATACACATACAAAAAACAACAACACACTTTGACAGTAATCGACATAATGACATTTTAAAGAAATTTATCCAATAGAAGAAGTTAGCTGTTTTTGTTTCCGCAACATGAAAAGGTTTATCATTTTCCTGGTCAAGCTTTAAATAAGAATGTTATTTTGTTTTATCATATTAATTTTACTTATGCTAAATTACGACTGTTAGCTGATATGATAAGTTTGAATTACTTGTAGTTTTTATGTTTGTAATTCATATTTTGATCTAGCAACATAAATGTATATTTATTTTTAAGATAGGGCTCTTGATGTTGAAGCGCATCCAGTTGGGCAGAATAGATAGTACATCAAATTTGTGGATAATTACGAGTGTTTTCTTCATAATAATGTAAAGTTATTTCAAAATTTATAGAATTTTTATTTTAACAGTTAGCAATTTTCGATTTTGTCCCATTTCACGGAGACACCTTTTATAATATAGTTAGTTTATTCTACTCCATATGTTTCTCTGTTCAATTCGGCTACATACACCCAGACATTAGTCATACCCACCCGTCGTTTTTGTTGATTTATTCAAAAGTAAGACTCAAATCGGAACGCGGCACTTTGATATTATACCTTACAATTTGTACTCTCGCATGTACAACAGAAATTGTACTTTAACTATTGAAACATAGCGTCCGTTTTCGAGACATTGTTTTTGTTATCATGACGCTATTTAATATTTCATCAATGACCATTGTAAAATGAATTCTGTGGTCAAGATTTTAGGGTTTAGTTTTGAGTTGCGTACAATTATTTCTATAAATTGTAACTCGATTAAGTAATAATCGATACTCGATTGTGATAGGTGACAGCAGTGGGCGTTTGATAGTTTAACGTTTGATAGTTTGCAGCGGTAGGCTTCAAACTAATTATAACTTTGAAGCTAAATTGTTGGACGCATGCAATGGTTTTATTCAGTTCATTTTCTCTTTTGTTTAAAGTTTCTTATATATTTTTTGTTGTTGCATTAATATTGACATAATTTATGTACGATCAAAATAATAAGAAATTATTTGGCCAAGTGCGAGACTCGCGCACAAAGGATAAAAACACGATAAACATAATATACATTTTAATAATAATATATAACATTGTTGTGATGAAAAAACACTTGTACTTTTCCACAGATAATATTTAATACTACACTACTCAACCGGTTTCACTATATAAGCATCATCCATCCATCCATCCATCCATCCATCAGCCTGTTTCGTCCACTGCTGGACATAGGCCTTTCCAGGATTTTGCCACTTTTGGCGGTCCTCCTGGAAGAAATACCCATACTCACACACGCTGGGCAGGCGGGTTGGTGAGCGCGGTGCCGAAACCCTTGCACCAGTGACGCCGCTGCCCGTCACCAGTCTGATTTATATAAGGCCGGGCAATTGGGGATGGATATACCGCCATCCATCGGTCCCAGGCAATGGTGGGCTGCCGGGCATCTTCAGGGGCTTTTTAATTAACTAATATTCATAATTATTTATTTAAACAATGTTTCTGTTGCTAGATGTCCGTGCACAATAAATTCCACCAAGTGCCGACAATCTCAGCTATCAACTTCCAATAATATAATAAAGTTCAATTCAAAGTGAAAAAAATAACAGACGATAGAGTATCCCTAATAGAGCAAATTCCAACGAAAAAAAAAATTGTGCGTACTTTTTTTACCTTTCCATAGAAATTTTGTCAGCTGATTGAACCACTTTGTACTGGGAAGTGAATCAATTATTCGAGCAAAATTTTTTTTTTCTTCTTGAATTTGATCAGTTAACGATACGTGATCTACCCTAGAATTATTTTCACTTATTATTGTTGAATCTTATAGATGCCATAGCAACATCGAGTTGTCAGTAAAAAGGCGCTAAATTTATAGCGCATGTCAAATAATTCGGCATCCATCCTTATTATTTCTGCTGTATCTTTAGAGTAATTGTAACAATCTGGCCAAATTTGAAACTTGTGTATAATATCGGCATTTTTTCAAGGTTTGTCGTATGGGGACCCACTTTGTTTATCTTTTTTTTTTCGTTTTTTTTTATTATTTGCCGTATAGTAAAGACCATAATAACACGTATTTTGGGAAAATTTCAACTTTCTACCTATTGCGGTTGAAGTTCGAGACCCCTGTGACAGACGGACAGACAGACAGCGGAGGCTTAGTAATAGGGTCCCGTTTGGCACCCTTTGGATACGGAACCCTAAATAAGTATCATGATGAATAACAACACTTGTACTCGTTTCACAATAATTGTATAATATTAATCCCAACCGGTTTCGGTATTACACCATTATGACGACGTGTTTGACGAAATTTTTTCAATTTCATTGTTTGCATGTCGAACCAATGTACCAATATTACCTATAGGTATATCCTGCAAAATGTGTTAAGTGATTAAAAACCCTTGTTAATGGTGTAATACCAAAACCGGTTGGGATTAATATTATATAATTATTGTAAAACGAGTACAAGTGTTGTTATTCATCATGATGTTATCGAAGTTTCACCAAGTGCCGACAGTCGCAAGTACTAATCACCTAAATAAGTACTTTTGTAAAACTAGCGGGCGCCCCGTAGCATTGATTTCGTCAATCCCGTTTCTCCCAATCCTGTAAGAATTTCCTAAACAACCGTTTCTCTTCATCCCGTACGAATTTCCTAAAATTGTTTCTTAGCGGATGGCTACGTCATGCAAATGTTTATGAAAGTTTAAGAGTTTATGAAGTTAATAGTGACGGGGTAGTTATCGAAAAAAATGCAATGTTATTAAAATTCATAGACAAAGCCAATATGGCGCTTTTTTTACATTATCCGCAAGTTCTATTGAAATGGACTTCTGGTGTTGATATATCAAATTAGCATTATATCATTGCGGTATAGAAAAGCAGAAGAAAGTAAACCTTGACCAGAGACCAGTTCAGAACCCCTCACATTCAGGTTTTTTTTTTTGTATCTCCTTAAGGTGGATGAATCGCGAACTGTTTAAAACATTATCGTTGCAGATTTTTATAAGGTATTGTTTTGTACTGTACAGGTTGAAAATGAACCCTCTAGCTTTATTGAACTCTATGAATCACTGTTTTTTTTTTTTTTTGGTTTACAAATTTTGACAAAATGGCCAACCTACGAGACGCGAAATGTGACTGACAATATACAGTAAATATTGCGGGCGGTAAATAATGCACATAGGCTATATATACATAGGTTTTGTAGAGCGTCGTCTTTGTCACCGGAGTATTAGTGCTTCTTTGACGGTCGATATCTTTTTTTAAATTATGAATCACGACAAAAGTAACAAAACATGTATTTTTTATTTCTAACATAGAACCGTTTCCTTTGTTATAGCTAGAGTGTTTATTTTGAACCGGCATAGTAATAAATAGCAATAATAACTTGGGATGATTATGAAATTTTACCTTAAATAATTGGAATAATAGAGTGCCAAATGAAAATTTCTAACAACATATTCACATAGAAATAAAAGAAAGTTCAATTCACAATCCAGTGTGTTTACTCACTAGATTAATTATTCGACGGTTAACCTCAAACTTCCTTTCAGCTAACTACTGAAAATCATGCAAACCTACTACGGATCTTAGGAGAGACTGAATGACTGACTCGGGGTGCAAGCAGTGGAACAGTGTACTTCCTGCTTGTAAAACACGCTAAAGGGTTGTTTTGCACGCGATTGTTACTTCTTATAGTCAATAGCAAAGAGGTAAATCAGTAAATTGAAGTGGCAGTGGGCGGGCCATATCTGTCGTCGACTTGACGGCCGTCGGGGCCAAAAGGCAAAGCGTAGCGTAGGCTGACCTCGTGCCCCCTGGACTTATGATATGAAGGACGTTGCGAGTGGTGGCTGGATGAGGAGGTCAAGAGACCGCCAAGAATGGCATAATATTGGAAAAGCCTATGTCCAGCAATGGACGAAGACAGTTGATAGATAGATGATACTTTTACAGCTTTTTTTTCAACACTTTCTTAAATTCGTTACTGTAAAAAAATAAATTTTGTAAAATTTAAAATTTGATTGGATTTATTTCGTATCATAATATCGAGTCTTCAATATGAATGAAGGTGCATAAATCAATGTCACATGCTAGAGTGTTCAGGTGATTTTACTATAAAGCGTTATGTTTCGATACCCCCTTGTCATATCATTGATTTGTACAATTCTCAAATATATTTTACAGCAATTTACAACCGTTCACATTCTTTTGCACAATAACAAGATATGCAGATACAAGAAAACTGTTGACTGTAATTCTATAGAATAACAAGGGTAAGTGGCGTGCGTGTGTGCGTTCACCTCACCTCCATCTTCACGGACGGCGATCTAACTGTTCCTTCGCATAGACTGTGACTGAATGGAAACGGTCCGCCTTCGTGATGACATGCAACGTGCGAACGTCACGCATTGTCTGGACGAAAACGAAAACTAGTGTGGTTGCACTATAGGTCAGACTGGAGTATCACGTCATCAGCAGCCAATCAATGCGGTTGCTTATCACGTCATAAGCGGCACGAAGACAAAGGTTTAATGGAAGAAGGAAAGATGAGCGTTTTCTGTAGGGGGCTATTTTTCGCGTTTTGTCGCCTCAGATGGATAATAGTATACTGCTATTTAATCTGTTTAGTTCTCATGATTGCACAATCGACAAGATCGTATCTCAAATCCAAGATAAGGGTTCACTGTTCTTTTATTTTAATGGTAAATGAACGTGTTTTTTTTCATTTCATTATACCTTTGTTTTTAGAAATACGATACGGCCAATCATACAAAGTGGTACTTAAGTTATTTTGGTAAAAATATTATGCCGTTGTAAATTTATCTTTACAGAATATATAGGTAGAGGTGAAAGGTATAGGTCTTAGACAATTGGCGTTGATTCTGGGGAAACATTAGAGATGAGTTTTTTCTCTCGAGGGTAGTACTATTTTGACAGTCTGCATATTAGGAACTACGCTAGATTACTTCTGACATATTTTAAATGATGTTATTAATTAATCAATCAAAACTTTATGTTTAATTGTAGTTTATATTTTATATTTTTTAACTTATTTGACTTAATTTTTAGAAGTGTATCCTGACATATAATAGAAAAATGATATTGAAACACAACATATTTATTGCCGTTATTTATTGATTTAACCTTGACGTAGACCCATTTTGAAACGCAAGCTGTGGTGATTCACCTCTGTTTATTTATATTTGCTTGTTAAAAATGTTTTCTTTTGTTTTCTTTCTGTCATGTTAAATAATTAATAATTTGTTGGCCCGATGATGTGTAATACGAAACCGGTAGCCTAAGTTAGAATAAAAATAAATATATGTGGAATAAAAGTACAAGAATTTGTGTATAATTTATTCAAGATGATATTCCACCAAGAACCATCAATCGAATCCATCCAATATTTGACTACGCTAGATGTTATTTCTTTTACATAACAAACATATCGTCATGCATTACAGTCATACAACACTGATGGCGTGTTTTTAAATATAAACTGTGACTTGAACAGCCTACACTCGAACACCCTCTTTTTGGCGACGGCTTTTACGTCCCAACGACGTGATAAGGGTGGCCTTATCGCGGTACTTCGGGCGAAAAGACACGCTTTTTAGTTCATTCTGTTTTGCCATGTTGTTTTCTTTTACCGTCAGCAAGTGGTAATTAAGCCAATAATTTGCACGAAAATTCCGAAACATCGTAGGGCTGTTAATAAAATAACCGCCAAGAACTGTCGATAGTATTTTTTATGCTTACATACGCACTTTAGTGTGTTTTAGTATTCTGTTACGCGCCACACGCACAAAACGCGCTTATCTGTACACTTTACTACTACAACTATCCAAATGGACTAGGTGAGATGGAACATCTGTACACGCAAATAAAATATACATAGGTAACACTAAAAGTTTCCGGAACTGGCCACTTACATAAACAATATTTAAAAATTTATTGCAACATTTGAAAATAGAACTCTTTGGCTGTAGAATGCAGTTTGTTTCATCTGACTGTCTTTTGTTTTTACCTTGTGGCGCCATTTAAAAAATTGTGTGTCTGCATCAACATGGATTTAACTCGGGAAAATTTTCGTAGTATGATTTTCTACGATTTAAAGTGTAATTTGACAGCTCAACAGAGCATCGCTCGGCTTGAAACAGCTTTTGGCAATGAAGCACCATGCAAGACGACTGTTTATAGCTGGTTTGCAGAATTCAAGCGTGGTCGTATCAATCTCAGTGACGAATCTCGCGATGGTCGGCCGTCCACCGCTGTGACCAACAAAAACATCGATGCTGTGCGCCGTATGATTGAAACAGACAGGCATGTGACCTACCATGAAATTCGCGCATCCTTAGAAATAGGCATGAGTCAAATACAATCAATCCTACACAAACATTTGGGTGTGAGAAAGCTGTGCTCGCGGTGGATCCCACACAACTTGACCGAGGCTCAAAAAACGGACCGCGTCACTTGGTGCAGTGCCATGCTTACCAGATTCAACGAAGGTGCGTCAAATTTGGTGTGGGACATACTAACAGGTGACGAAACATGGATTTATTGCTACGATCCCAAAACAAAGCAGCAATCGAGCGTATGGGTCTTTCAAGATGAGCCGAAACCAACCAAAGTGGCGCGCGTGAAAAGTGCCTCTAAGCGGATGATTGCTTCTTTTTTTAATAAAACTGGACACGTGGCTACTGTTGCTTTAGAGAATCGTCGTACCGTGAATAGTGACTGGTACACGACCATTTGTTTGCCGGAAGTTATTGACGAACTCCGTAAAAATAACCGTAAACGCCGTATCATCCTGCACCACGACAATGCTAGTTCTCACACGGCCAGACAGACAACGACTTTTTGAAGACGAAAAATACAGAACTCATGAGTCATCCTGCATACAGTCCCGACCTGGCACCTTGTGACTTTTTTCTGTTCCCAAAAATTAAGAACCAATTACGCGGTCAACGATTTTCATCACCAGAAGAGGCTGTCGAGGAGTATGAAAAACACGTTTCAGAGGTCACCACAGGGGAGTGGCACAAAAGTTTTCAAAACTGGTTTGATCGAATGAAAAAGTGCATAGACGCCAAGGGAGATTATTTTGAAAAACAATAAATTAATTTTGTACCTTTAATAGTATTTTTTCATATTCATTCCGGAAACTTATAGTGCGTCCCACGTACATTGATGGAGTATATTGTTGTTCCGTGAGCGAAGCCGCGGGCAAAAGAAGTTTCAAAACAACTTCAGTTCCGTTACTTAAAAAAGTAGCATATCAATATGTGTTAGTAATTTTCTTGTTTTGCTTGCTGGCAACACCAAAATCAAAACGGAACGAAAACAGTCCGATTAAATGTTCATCAAGACAAAACGACCTGAGAAATTATCCCTAAACATGAGAAAACGATTGTTCCGTACGATTGTTTTGAATGAATGAACGATTTAGTTTGAAAGTTTGAACTTTAAAACAATTTAGTTTGTTTAAAAAAAATAATGTTATCAAAAGGTATAATTGCAAATAACTAGAAAACCCTCATTTATTTTTATATTTATTGAAAATCGCTTACGTTATTGCTATTATTCTATGAGGATTATCCAAGAATAGCTGATGTATCGGTGACATACTTTTAGATAGTCCCTTATATGCGCAGGGTCCACAGAGAAAGTTTCCTATGATTTACGCAAGAATTTTCTTACTCGTTCCGAATGCTTGAAACAATTTTAATAATTCTTTCACCACACTAAATACAATTTATAGATCTACAAAACTATTGTTCAACCTTTTTTCCTGTCCATATCGCGTCTATGTGAAAAGTATTATTTTCTCCTATTTTGCGCTATCCGGAGACGCAGCGATCGTCGTAACAGCCACGTTGCAATACACGCGGATATGAATGTTATTTAAATGTAGTTTACGTTGATTTTTGTACTGACACATCGAGTATGCAGACGGTACACAAATGTGTTCTAACGGGATTTGAACCAGCTTACCTTGGTCACAAGCTAATAATGAGGTTGAAATATACATTTCTCCATCACAAACAGTATTATCCAACAGACAGACGGCTGCAACTCAGACCCGATGGCCGATCATCCAGCCCTATGTTTACGTCCACTCTTGGACTATGAACTATAATTATAAACGTATTAGAAAGGTCGTCGAACGTCAGTGAAGGCCACACTTCTTTGTTTTTGGGAATGCCATCCTTTGTTGGTGTCAAGGTGATCACTACTGAGGAACTTTTACGACATTTTACTATAGACTTATTTTTTAGATCGCATTCTATTGCCACAGTTTTGTAATGGTACCTAAATGTACGAGTAAGTTATAAAAATTAATCATCCATCCATCAGCCTGTTTCATCCACTGCTGGACATAGGCCTTTCCAGGATTTCGCCACTCTTGGCGGTCCTTCTGGAAGAAATGCCCATACTCACACACGCTGGGCAGGCGGGTTGGTGAGCGCGGTGCCGAAACCCTTGCACCAGTGACGCCGCTGCCCGTCACCAGTCTAATTTATATAAGGCCGGGAATTGGGGATGGATATACCGCCATCCATCGGTCCCAGGCAATGGTGGGCCGCCTGGTTTTGCCTGAGAGCTGTCCTCTTACTCTCCCCCGAATAACTTCGGGAGGATTTCCGAGTAAGATGGTGGTACCTCCACAGTCGAGCCCGGCATTAACTCTACCACCTCACCTTATTAATAAATAAATAAAATGATTGATTCTGATATTTAATATTTGTTGCTTAAGTGTTATTATTATTAATTATAACTCTTAAATTATGGACAGCTGAAAATGGCTTCTTCTTTTTTCGCCAATATTTGTGATTTGGGAACTGTTTCGAGGAATAGCTTTCTACCACTGTAAGTAGCCGTATTTAAAAAAAACGTGCATATATTTTATTAAATAATAATTAAAGTTCCGTACCACCACACCAAATGGGTAAGAAGCCCTAAAAATATGATAAAAACAACAATATAGATATATACCATAGCAACATAAAGGCGTTAAAAAGCGGCTAAAATGATAGCGCCTGTCAAATAATTCGGAATCTTTTGAGTAAGGAACCCTAATTTTTATTATTTATTCTTTTACCTAAGAATATGCATAAATCTGACTAGATTTGAAACTTGTATGTATTATCGGCTTTAAGATAGAGCTAAAACAAATAACCTTGAAAAATAGCATTTTTTAAAGGTTTCTTGTATACGTTTTTCATTTTTTTTTTATTATTTATCGTGGTAGAAACCATAGTAATACACATTCTGTGAAAATTTCCACTATCTACCTATTATGTACAGCTGAAGCTATAGACCCCTGTGTCAGACGAACGCGGACATACAGACAAAAAGACAGACAGACTGCGGAAGCTTAGTAATAGGGCGGAAACTTTGGCACCTTTTTTTTATTACTATAGACTCTCGTCTTCAGTAGGGTCCCCACATAGAAGCTCTCTGTGGTAGACTTAGTTCAGCCGCATACGCTGTTAGACGCATAAGGCAGATTACTGATGAAGATACTGCTAGATTAGTATATTTCAGTTATTTTCACAGCATTATGTCATATGGCATAATGTTGTGGGGTAGAGCCGCGGATATAGAAGCAGTCTTTGTCTTGCAAAAGAGAGCAATTCGGTCTATTTATAACATGAAGTGCCGAGATTCATTAAGAGAAAAGTTTAAAGAAATTAATATATATACGGTCCCTTGTGAATTTATTTATCAAGTTATTAGAAATGTCAGAAAAAAAATTGATAATTTCCCGAGGCTTGGTGTGCACCACTCTGTTGAAACCAGAAACAAACATAAACTAGCTTTTCCAAAATTAAGACTTGCCAAAGTAGGTACCTCTTTTGTAGGACGTGGTATAAGATTTTACAATAAGCTTCCAGAGGAGGTCCTTAGTTTGCCTGAAAATAAGTTTAAACTATATATTAAGCAGGGACTACTTAAGAAAGCTTATTATAAAATCAATGATTATTTGGATGATAATGAAGCATGGTGTAATAAATAATAATAATCTTATTCAATATTGTAATTAATAATTAGCATATTTTAATACTGTACGATTCCTCTAAAGGCTTAAAATTAATTAATATGTAAACTTACTTTGTTAAAGGTAATAGACAATATGAGACGGGTTGACTAAGATATATTTTTTTTTCTCGTGACTAATTCCCGCAGTCTTATATTTTTTTGTGCCTTTACTTGAGTAGGTATGTATATGATTTTGTATCATATGTTTTATTTTGAAAAAAGGAATGTTTGCTAAGTTTCTTGCCCTTCTTCTTAGCAATACTAATCGAATGGTGCGGATGGTTAGGCATTATGTATATACAATATTTTTATTCCTATATTTCTATATTTTATGCAAGTGTATAACTTTATTACATTTTAGTAGCCCACCCTTAATATTTTTTGTATGTATTTCCCGTTTTTATTATTTCTTCATTGTATTATGTATATAAAATATTTTTATTCCTAGATTCCCCTATTTTATTTATTTTGTATTTATTTATTTATTTAAAAACTTACGACTATCATTTATTAATGCAGGTGTATATTTTATTTCCCGTATTATTATATATTTTTTTTATATTCTAAAGACATATTATATTGTGTAAATTAACTTTGACTTGTAGAAAGTATACTTAATGTATCTATTTTGCAAAAATAAATATATTTTGATTTGATTTGATTTGATTTGCACCCTTTGGGTACGGAACCCTAATAGAAAGAGTGATATCTTTCATTTGACCTTCAGTGACGTCATCATTATAGATTTTTAAAGATTTTTTTTTCTTGAACGCATCCTGCAGTTCTATCTTATATGATGACATCACTTCCTGTAAATATTAAAATAGTTAAAAATAGTCGAGTTATAAATACAATAAATAAAATAAATTATGTTCCAGATACTTATTCCAAAAATCAGAAAAAAATAGCATGTATAAACATAACTTTTTTTTTTGATGCCTTCGTTATTTGGAGTCAGGGATGGCCGCGCCCCCCCCCCCCCCCCCTGGTATGAATCCTAGTTACGCCAATGGTCAGTAGATTACAGATTTCATTTTAAAGTAGCCTTTACCCGCTGCTCCCCAGCGTTTATCCAATCTGTGCCCCATTTTCGGCTTAGGCACTATTTTATGGACACTTCTTGTAGTCTATATTTTGACCATGGTCCCTGCAATGATAATGAAAAAACCGCATCGAAATCCCTTGAGTGGCTCTCGAGTCAAAACGGAACATACAGACAAAAATAAAAAAGTTTGGTCACAAAGTGGTTAAAGTACAATAACCCTTTTCATTTAAAATATCTAATATACAGACATGACTTTTTTGCTACTTTATTATTAGTATAGAAAACATAGATACCTACACATCTGGTACACACAAACCCAAGCACATTATGAATATAAATTACCATTAACAAGTGCTCGTAGTAGCTAAATTAACAAGACAAATGTATGCCACGTTATTCTCAAGAATACTTTTAGAATATTATAAAAATAGTCACAAAACAAGCAGCTAATTTAGAAGATAATTAACACCAATCAATGATAATTACGACTGATGTAAAAAAACTACGTACAAATTGATTGAAGAAGCTGCGTTTATCATATAACTACCGCCATTTTTGTTGAATAAAGGCTCATGTAACCTATTTTCGCAGACAATCGCAACTTGTAGAGAGAAAAAACTTAACAATAGCCAGAGACAGTGTGACCTTAGTAGGTACTAATTGATAATTGAATAATGCTGTAAAGATTTGGAATGTAACTTTACCCATCTTTTCACAACAAAAGAAAGATTTTGTTTTTGTAGCAAAATCCATCGCTTTGAATACTGTAAAAATTATAAGAGTGCGTTACAAACTAGGAAAGATCAATTAGAAACAAATTTCAAGGAACACGACAGTACAAATTTCGAGTAAGACAAGCATTTCAAGTAAGAAGAAATCTTTTCTTAACTACTCGTATTGTTATTCGCAGGACAAGGAAATTTTGCGGTTACAAACGAGTTTTTATTATGGTACATAGGTTTATTATGTATTTAGTATTACTGTATGTAGATGGTAGAGCTGATGCCGGGCTCGACTGTGGAGGTACCACCATCTTACTCGCAAATCTTACTAGGGCAACCCGCCTGCCCAGCGTGTGTGAGTATGGGCATTTCCTCCAGGAGGACCGCCAAGAGTGGCGAAATTCTGGAAAGGCTTATGTCCAGCAGTGGACGAATCAGAGGCTGATGGATGGATGGATGGAAATACCTTGTTAGTAGAGGCAAAAAAACATGTTTATTTGGATTAATGTTTTAGTTAAAGTATAGGTATATTTAGTAAAACACGCTTAAAGCCGTCATAGTAACTTTCTTGTCCTGGGAGTAACTATATTTTACTTGTAGATAAGTAAAGATTTTTCTCCGTGAAACATTTTTCGGTCAGACAATAATCATTGCCGACGCGTCAGACTCTAGCTAAACATTATTCTTAAATGCACTTTACACCACACGTATAAGATTGAATTTCGATTGCCCGGACAGACGGTCTAAGAAAATTCATACTCGGATGGCCAAGTATGCCGCCTCGGGTATATATGCCAATATCATATACTCGTACGAGTACAGGAGTTTCGGTTGATCGCACTTAGCCTTCGCAGAAAATGCCGTTTTCCGTCAATTTTTCGCGTAACACAGTTATTGGCAGCGTTTCTATTCCAGTCAAGGTCTTTGCTGTGGGAACGGTTATCAGTTATATAATGATTGGCGCGATGGATGATTGTTTGTACTGAATGGGAGGTCTGGGGAAACGGGGACATTTTTCTTGTCTTGAAACTGTTTTGAGTAGACAGGGTGTTGAGATAATAACCTCTTTCCTTAAGGCGCACAGGCATGCCTTAGTACAAAATTTGATTACCCATTTCTCTGTTGTTTTTCATTAACTTCCTTCAACAGGCCGACCATCATTCAAGGGCTCAGAATAACATTCATCAATGTTCAAGGCGACTCTATTTGCCTGAACTCCCATACTAGCGCAGTTCGCTGATCATATCCTTATTCATAGGTACTTGCTTATATATTTTTTTTTCAACATATCCCATACAATATCCATCCATCCATCCATCAGCCTGTTTCGTCCACTGCTGGAAATAGGCCTTTCCAGGATTACGCCACTCTTGGCGGTCCCCTGGATGAAATGCCCATACTCACACACGCTCTGAACAGGCGGGTTGGTGAGCGCGGTGCCGAAACCCTTGCACCAGTGACGCCGCTGCCCGTCACCAGTCCGTTTTATATAGGGCCCGGCAATTGTGGATGGATATACCGCCATCCATCGGTCCCAGGCAATGGTGGTCCGCCTGGTTTTACCTGCGAGCTGTTCTCTTACTCTCCCCCAAATTACTTCGGGAGGATTTGCGAGTAAGATGTACCTCCACAGTCGAGAATATCCATGACGTGAAACTAAAACATTTATCAAAATCAAATACGCACAAAAGTTACAAGCGTATAAAAGTCCTGGATTTTGCACATATTTTGATGAATGTTTATGTACCGTAATGTCCTAGAAGCGATAAAATAAATCAAATAATTTTAGTTTCACAGCATAGTATATTTTATACTTTTCAAAACTATTTTCGTTTCATTTCAATTTTTGGGATATTTCTCCTGAAATCATAGGAACCTCCAAAACCATTCTTCATTTTTTTCAAAACATGAATGTTGTCTCGCTTTAGCTTGCCTCTCACACCGTGTGCGGTTAGTTCCGTACGAGCTCGGGAAATGAACGTTCTGGCCAAGCATTAACAGTAACATTAACAGTCAGTCAGTGCTCTATAATCCGAAGTTGAATGTAGAATGAAATAGCAAATATAGCGACCCCGTGCGTGACTGACTTCAAGCCACCGACTAAAGGCTTCTTAAGGGCATTATACAAAATTGAATCGACCTAGGCACCATAGGAGGACGTAAGCGTCTTAAAAAACTGAAGAAGGTCCTGGTTAAAAGCACTTGGGTTTCTAGCATGTACCATCGATACAATGTTTTCCATCATATTTGCCTTCTCGCACACTGACAAACGTGGAATGAATGAAGGCGCAAGTACCCTATAAACGCTGTATCTCTGGTGAGTGCTAGCTACAAAGGAGTAAAAGAGTTTGTATGTCATTGGCAAATATGGAAGAAGCAAAAGGGGTGTGTTAGAATCGTAGAAGATGGAGACCACAAATCTCTACGTACCCCTCTAGGGGAGAGGTGTAAGTATTTTTATGAGCATAGAGTCACTTATTAGGGTTCCGTACCCGAAGGGTGCCAAACGGGACTCTATTACAAATCTTCTGCTGTCAGTCTGTCTGCCACAGGGGTCTACAGGTTTAGTTGTAATAGGTAACGAGTTGAAATTTACACAGAATAAGTATTACCATGGCTTCTACCGCAGAAAATTATAAATAAAAAACAGTGGGGTTCCGCGTACAAGAAACCTTAAAAAATGCTAATTTGGTTCATGGTTATTGGTTTCAGCTTTATCTTAAAGACGGTAAAACACACAAGTTTCTATAGTCAGATTGTTATATACGAGTACACTCTAGAGTAAATCAACAAATAATACAATTTTGGGTCCCTTACTCAAAGAATGCCGATTCATTTGACAGGCGCTATCATTTTAACGGCCTTTTTTGACGCTTTGATGTTGCTATGCCGTTAATATTTTGTTATCCCATCCCACTAATCCCACTAATATTATAAATGCGAAAGTTTGGATGTATGTATGGATGGATGGATGGATATTTGTTACTCTTTCACGGCGTAGCTACTGAACCGATTGGGCTGAAATTTTACATGAATGTAGTTCTAGACCTGGAATAGGACAAAAACTACTTTTTATCCCATAAATCAGTTCTCATGGGATGAAAATGAGCTCTTAAATTTCTATAAAAAAATGATGTTTCACCCTTTCACGCCATGCTTGCGAAACCGATTAGGCTGAAATTTTGCATAAATGTAGTTCTAGACTTTGAATAGGACAAAAATTACTTTTTCCCTTTGTTCCCATGGAAAAACTATAAAAAAGACACAAAATGGGAAACAGAGGCGCATAACTCACACATTTCACCAGCTGTGTTTACTGTAGATAACAGTCCGAATAATATTGACTGATTTTATAGGAATAGGTACACAAAAACTAATTCAACGCGGGTGAAACCGCGGGCAAAAGCTAGTTTATAATATTTTAGAGTTCTTTACCTGTTTTGTATGGTAGTACGGAAACCTTTGTGTGCGAGTCCGACTCACACTTGGCCAAATCATATTATAATATAGATAAATGTGGGTAAATATGATAAATCGTTTGTAGTATCATATTTAACGAACATGCAGAACATTGTCGCGACGGGAATCCCCGAGTTTTCGATAGAAGTATTTCATAATTTTCGGAGAACCTATGGATTGTGGTATGCAAGTCACCGTCCACACTCGTACACCCACGTTTCACCGACGATTATTACGTCCCAGAATGCTGGGTGTTAAGGGTCTGTATAAGGCTAGATGCACAACTTCCAATAAGCATATCACATTGTTTGACTTGGTTAATCGGTTATAGTAAAAATAACATAGACAGTAAACTATAGGGCTGAGATTCGCTCGATAGAAAAAAAATACGAAGTTACCTCTAAATTTCATGTTTTTCGAGTGTTAAAGAGCCTTTCTTAAATCATATACAGCCTTAAAATTTGTATTAAAAATAAGTTAACAATTGACCTCGTCCAGGCGTCTTAGAATATTTTAAAATTTCATCTTGAAGCAAAGTTATTATATAAAAACGCAGGTTTTTGTGGGCGCGTGTTTCTTGGTGGTCGTAACAGCCACGGCTGAAAGCGGGCTATTTTAAACTAAAACAAAACGTCGTAGAGTTCAGTTCTGATTGATGGAATATGAGGTGCTCAATCTGACCTTATATGCAGCCTTAAGCCATGGTCTGTGCTTAAGCCATTTCGCCATATTCGGGCAAAAATAAGCACATACAATTATACAACTCTATAGGTACATGCTTTCCCAAACACACAGGCCGAACACAAAATGTGCCCTATGGAATTTAAACCCGCGACCTTCCGGTTAGATAACATAAGACCACAGAGGCTCTAACGAATCTGTTGTGAATCACACACAACTTACAAAAATAAAGGGTTCTAGTCAGGGAACCCTAAAAACCTGACGTCACGGGTCACCGCAACTGGACAAAGTTGTCATAACAGTATAGATTATGAGTACGGCCACTGATTGCCCGCAAATACTTCAAATTGCCCGGGCAAATTGCCCAGTTTGATTCTAGGCTAACTATGGGTAAACTGATTTCGCTATTACGCTGCATTAGCGGGTGGATTGTATTGACTTTTTACTGTATTTTTGTTCAACTGTACTCGTACTTACTGAGTTCCTGCTTGTATAATGCTGGAGTGGATTGGACGGAATGATAACGACTCTTGCGAAGTTAGGTTTAGATAAGAATTTTTAAACTTCTTTTCTAAAGAAATGTTACTAGGGTTATATAAAAATGAAAGCTCTAATGGTTTTGTTTGTACGATTTCCCGTAAAATAATTGAAGCACTGCAAAAAATATGTTTTTTGGTGAGGTTACAATGAAGGCAAATTTGAAGGTGATTTTAGTTTCAGTGCTATCAAAACGAAATTTTCTTCGTTCCGAAATAGTTCTATAGTGTTAATAACACGTACGCAAAGCGTAGTGTAGGCCGACCTCGTGCCCGCTGGACCGACGACCTGAAGGACGTTGCGGGGAGCGGCTGGATGAGGAGGACGGAGGACCAACATGAGTGGCGAAATTTGGGAAAGACCTATGTCCAGCAGTGGACGAACACGGGCTGATGTATGGATGGATGGATGGTTAATAACAAAAGCTATAATTTATTACTTTGGAATAATTAAAGTTTGACAGCACTAAATCGACTTTATTGTCCTTAGGCCCAATTTGAATCCTAACTAGTCTAACTTGAATTTTGTTCCATAATTGTTATCGAAAATTGATAGCCCTCTTACAACATCGTTATAGCCTTCAAAAGCATCGTGATTGGCCAAAAATTATGTGTGTTGTCATTCTAGCCAATCACGGACTCACGGTGCGTTAAAGGATGCGATGGGTGTCGAATTTAGACAATAATGCCCAAAAATAAAATAAAAAGTCGTCGGTTTCTGAAATTCGCCAATTCAAAAATAAACTAGGCCGTTAAATTTATTTCGCTTTATAATGAATACGCCATCTTTGATCACGCTTAAGGGGGTAACTTTTTACCTCCGTACAAAATGCACATCATAATATTGTTTTCCTTACTTTTGAATAAAAAGTATGCAATAAATGTGTTATATAGCAACAGGCGGAAATTGTTAAAAAATAATAATAAAGTCTTCACAAAAAAATCACGTACTTTAATGTATTACATTTTGCTTGCATTACATTAACAAACTTAAAAGCGTGTTTACAGTTGTAATGTAATGCAGCTAAAATGTAACGCATAAAATTAAATAATTTTCATGTGATCACTTAACTATTAACAAGCAGTTTGCGCAAATTGCTATAAAACTCATTTATTGCATACTTTTTATTCAAAAGTAAGGAAAACAATATTATGATGTGCATTTTGCACCGAGATCTTCCGTTACCACCTTAATTCTAATTATACAATAATTGAATTTTTGTGCAATCATTTTTTTAAACCTGCCAGTCAAGTGGCTGTTTTCTTTTGGAAAAATAAGACGCCGAGAGCTTCTTTTTTGCCCTAGGGAAAAATAATGTATGAAAATCCATTTCCGCCTTAAGGGGTGAAAAAACGACAAACTCTTAAAAATAGAGGCCAAGGATAAAAATGCCATACAGGCAAGCCGACCGCTCGTTTTTCAACAGAGTATCACCAGGGTCACTACGATGATAATAAAGAAAACCGCATCTAAATCCGTTGAGTGGTTCTCGAGTTAAAACGGAACAGACAGACAAAAATGGGAAAAAATTTAGTTTTGGCTTTAGTGACAATAACTCATTTAATTGAAAATTTCGCAAAAGTATTCAATGTAGGTACCTACTGCAATCTCAACTAAAATCTATTGTTTTAGCTTTAAAGTGAATTGAGAGGGTTGAGTAAGTTTTCTTTACCTTATCCTTCCAACTTCATTGAGGAAATAATGCACGGAAAGAGAAAATACTCACTTCACCCTATCCATTAATCCGCAAACCTTAAATGACCAACCCATTTCTTAATTCATCCTTCAATGCTCCATTATAACCCCCAAACGCGACTCGGGGTCATCTAAGCCCTCGTATCAATGTGCGGACAAAGCGACCCTATGCATTGTTGTGACAGGAGTTAATGTTATTGTCGGATGTACCTTATGGGGGGTTGTATTCAATGGTACAATTTTACCTGTCTCGTTGGGAGTAAAAGGGTTTTTCCATGTTGGACCTTGAAATTTTTGCCTAAACATTTTTTGGTCGTATCGTCCGATGAACTTTCATCCCAAGAAGGTCACTAGAATACTATGTTCCAACCTAACATAACTTAATCTTTTGGTGTGAATTAAGAAATTTAGTGTGCCATCCATCCATCCATCAGCCTGTTTCGTCCACTGCTGGACATAGGCCTTTCCAGGATTTCACCACTCTTGGCAGTCCTCCTGGAAGAAATGCCCATTCTCACACACGCTGGGCAGGCGGGTTGGTGAGCGCGGTGCCGAAACCCTTGCACCAGTGACGCCGCTGCCCGTCACCAGTCTGATTTATTGTATAAGGCCCGGCAATTAGGGATGGATATACCGCCATCCATCGGTCCCAGGCAATGGTGGGCCTCCTGCTTTTTTTGCCTGAGAGCTGTCCTCTTACTCTCCCCCGAATAACTTCGGGAGGATTTCCGAGTAAGATGGTGGTACCTCCACAGTCGAGCCCGGAATTAGCTCTACCACCTAAAGTGTGCATTTTAGTATTTTTATGTGTACAAATAATAATTCAGTGTTTTTTTTTTCTTAATACCTTCGTTTAGGTGTAGGTATGTATTTCCAAAGTTTAAATTCTTGGCCGGGTGGTTGGCCACGTATACCTTATGTATCTAATTCACAGGCGATCATCTGAGAAGATGGCAAAAATTCTAATTTGTAACACCTTAAGGAGATTATTGGTTAATAATTCCTATTTGAAATTATATTTGCGGCTATTTTCGGAGATATTTGCGAAATACTGAATTATCGTTTATTTCGTTCAATGGTTGACTGCAAGCAATGAAACCTTTCGTTCATTCAAAACCAGAATGTCTTAAGGCCGTTCAAAAATTAACACCTCTCAGTCGAAATAGTTCTAGCATGTTACTTGGTACAAATGCAAGTAAATATTTTTAAAGGCTACAAAATTGAAGGGTTTCTGTGCTAAACATATAAATACTACAAAAAGACATAACAATACAAGGCCGTTAAAAAAACTCATAGTAGTAATCATACTGTGACTTGACTTGACACATTTGACAGAGTTAAGTATTGAACTCCCTCTTTGACAAATGCCATGTTTGACAGGTGACTTTTTTTATTAGTGCAAACTCCTCTATGGCGCAAAGGTCTCAGTCATGTAAGTCATTTGCACTTAAGACCTTTTAGAATGAAAAGCTTTTTAAATGGGAATAAGTAATGAAATACTTAAGCAATCGAGATTATTTTCTTCATATTTTTACGTTTACAGTATACTTTTAGATAATACTATTTAATGCCTTAGCAAACAATTTGAAATGTTGTCAATTTACAAAATAAACAATTTGAATTTGTAGTCTTTGTAGTTCCGTTCAGAAATGGAAACCTATAGTAAAGCCTTGGTGTCTTTCCGTCTGTTAATCCAAAGCAACTTTAAACAGCTGGGTTTATTGCGATGAAAATTAATTATGTTGAAATTTGCAATAAATACCAAAAAAAATGGTGTTGGATGTCTGTCGAAGCATTAATTTCAAACAGAAAATATCTACATTGACGGGGCCTTTACAGGGATAATTTAACTGTACCTTTACACTTTTAACTTAATAGACTTAAAATTATACCTACAAAGGACAGACATTAAAACAATGAGTTTTTTTCGTACTTGATATTTGTAGAATATAAAATGACATTATATTCACTGTGGAAATAGGAACTAAGTTTGTAGGTAGATATTATTCATTGATCATTAAAATAAGTGTCATAATTTTATTAGTCCGACTAATGTCTGCTACAGGCACATGCCACCTCTCTGATATTTGTATGCCGTTATTAGGTTAAAACGTGATACATCTTACCTCTTTATGCAACATCTTTTATATTTTTACTCATGTTTTTACTAATAAATTTCTTTGTCTTTGACAAATATTTTCAGGGTTCAAATCGACAGTCCAGTACGTAGAAATACTTATGAAAGGGCTTGGCGTGTGCCACATTGTGCCTTTATTCTCTAGTGAAGGGCTATTGTCAGATAATTTTAAGGGTGATATTCTTTCTAGTTACTATATAGGTAGTATGTTAAAACACTGAAAATTATAAATTGTTAACTACAAAAGTACAAAGTCAAACAAAATTTTTAAGTAATTCTCATATCCACACGACGTTTACATACAGTATGTATATGTATCAATAATTTGTAAAAGTAAGTAATTTTTTATTTGTTAGGTAAAGAGCAGCTGTGTCTTTAATAAAGTTGTCAGTATATATTACTAATCTAACACTCATACTAACATTCTTACATCCCCTCTCAATCACACACACTCACAAACACCCTCTCTCCCTACCCCACTCACATACTCATCTCTATAAAATAAAGGTAGGTAGATAGATAGATCTCTTTTTAATACTAATTGTCACCATGTCATTTTATGTGCCATCATTTCATTGTAAATGTCATTATTATATCAACTGATAGTTGATACCAGTAGGGTCCGAAATATATCTTGAAATTATTATTTTTTTATTCTTTTGTGTACATATATACTTAAATATAATAAAAACCAAAAATAAAAGAACAAGCTGGTAAAGTTTATATACATTTATTTTAATCTATGGTGTATCATTTCATGGTACCTATGTTTATTTATGTTGCAGTAAGATAGTTATATCTGTGATATAATTATATCCTTAGTTGCAATCTAGTGATTTAGTGATATGAGTATCGTACTAAACTAATCTAGTTAAATAGTTCGCATGTGCGATTAAAATATGAATAAATGTATATTTTACTCTGTTTGAGCCTTTATTTACAATATTTATATGGAAAAATATATAATATTTACAATTTTAATTTTGCCACCAATGCCATCGACCAATAGAGAACAGTGTATTATGTTACGGGTATTATATGGTCTAAGGGTATTATGTATATAACTATTTAACTAGATTAGTTTAGTACGATACTTATATCACTATATCACTAGATTGCATCTAGGGATATAATTATCTTCCTGCGACATTTACTCCTGGGACTCATTGGCGCAACTAGGATTCGTACCTATGTAATAAGATAAATAGCTATAACCTCCAACAGCGCGATCACACACGAACCAATTAACAAAACAAATAACGCCTTAAGGGCTTGCCTTTGGTCTCTCAACGGTTTTTGTTTTAATATGCCGAGTAAACTACTTGTAAACTTGTACACGTGTTTTTTCTGACTTTTGTCTTTTCGATGTCAGGTCGGTTACTTAATTGGACACATTTCACTCGAAAGATTTTATTTTTGAAAATTATGCCTTTTAAGTTATTATATCGTTTTATGTCTAAGCGGCTTGAGATTTATGTCTGAAATTACTGCTATAACAAGAAAACATAGTTTATTTTCCGAAGCCAGGTGAAAAAACTCCTACGTCAAATACTTTTTCGTAAAATCCAGAATCCATTTTGCGTGACGGCAGCGCGCGAAGCGAGCGTTCTAATGTAGACTTTACTTAAACTGGATAATGCATCTTCATCTTTTTACATCAGTGTCACCTGTATTTCTCGGGGGGGAGACGGTCCTCTATGGGAGGCCCTACCCACCTGTACCCTGCCTAGTTACGCCTATGCCGGGACTTTTGAAAATAAAGAGTTCTGTAGGGAAGAGTTTCCAGAAAAACTAATTTCAAAAATCAATAGGTATTTCATTATGATGTTTAAATCTGTGTATATATGACGATAACTCAAGCAAATCAAAACAACAATTTTTATCTTAATCAAAACAAGGTATTTTTGACTCACATAAAGATTTAGAAATTCCTTTACTAACGTTCAATAACACAAAAAAGCTTCATAATCGACATAAAGCTAATATAACGCCATTCGGACAATGTTGTATGTTCAGTCATTAAGGGAGATCGCCCGAAGCGTACCTAATACAGTTTTAATAGCGGACAGTGTATCAAGCCCTCTTAACTCTCATTTCATCCAGTATTACCGTCTTATCTTTGTTTGGGAGATGTGGATGTTATTTTTTTCTGTTTTTTTTTCGTTGTTTTTATTTCTACGGAACTTCCTAAAATTTGTCTTCTGACTATAAAACTATTGTAATTTTAAAAAACATAAAGTCAAAATGCATACCAGATAATAATACAAGACAGACAAAGTCAACAAAATACGCAATAAAAAATACTAATTATGAATCTCCAATAATAATTAATTAGCTATGGATTTTCCCACACTCTTATACTAGGACAAGGTTAGTTCAGTAAAAAAAAATATGACTCCAATGTATTGTAATGCTATTAATTACTCTTTTTTCTTTGTCATCTCATCGGTAAATCAATGGAAGGTAATAAAATAAATTTGTTCATTCAATTGTTTCGCCTTAACAAGACTTTTCGTTACCTATCTATTGTAGAATAGTGTTAGCAAATAAATAGCAAATTACAACGAGGAATTTAAGAGACGAGTTCGTTTATTTTTACTGTTTATATTCTTTCCTTTTACAATTGAAAACTAGAATTTAAACAGTAGAGTAACTATTTCAATCACATTTTATTTATTAATGTTTTTGTCATTGAAATACCAAACCATGGACCTCGGGTCAAGCATAAAATTAACCAAAAAAGTGTCCTTAGTGAAGTATCGAAATATTAAGAAACAAAACATTTTAATTTGAATCGTATGTCATTGCTGCACGGCTTAGTTTTGATTGACGTGTGATTGACACCCTTTTTTAATTTTCAATGGTTTTGGCTCTCTTTTTGGTTCAGACCGGTCATATAAGGCATTCTAAAATAATGATTGGTTTTACTTACATACGAGCAATTAATAGGTACTTACTTTTTTGTGAGACAGGACAAAATTTTTCTATTCAATATGTTGCTTTTTTGATACAAAACCTTTTATGAATTTATTTTAATAATTTCTTCCAAAAGACAACGACTTCTAGCCACATCGATTCCCAAAACACAATTAACAAAATCGATCGAACTGCCCAATGTCCAGCTTTAAGCAATAAATATTTCAAGGCGAAGGGTACAATGGAAATCGTATCGAAACACTGGCACAGGTAAACGCAATGGCTTGAAATACCGTCAAAAACCGGCGACCCCTCATGTTCACATTCCTTCCCCTAAGTGCTCTGTCTTTGGAACAAGAGCGCGGGGCAGGGTTAGTTTTAAAGGGTGTTCTTTGTTCGTTCACACAAAGGGGACCGCCAGACCGCACACGCGTAACTAATACGGTTAAGTAGCGTATTGAGGGCTGAGGGTTAATCGTCCTATAGGATTTTCGGTTTAACTAATGGATTATTTCAGGTTGTACTGGTGCAGTTCTATTTGTGTGTTAGTATAGATTTTTTTGTGCATTGTAAAGTACTTTGGCTCACCTATGTTCTGTTCTGATGAGGTCAGAATGCTTCACAGATTAATAAAGTTCGGTACATATATTTGTCTACTTTAATATGGGCTTATGAGGACGACATATAAATAAAAACTAAAAAATAATATAATAATTAATATGTTTCTGTATATAAGGTGAATTTCGTTTATGTAGCCAAATTCTTACTGGAGACTCGTTAAGTGGTCAGAAATAAGGTTCAATGATCCTGTTTGTAAAATACGAAAAATATTATTTATACCTTTAATACTTGTCCAGAACAACATCGACTCAATTAGTGTAGGAACCCTAAATTCATTTTGCGTATTTTACAGAAGGGATCTTTGAACCCTAGTCCTGATTTACCGAGTCTCCTGTATAAAGTTGGCTATATAACGAAAGTCACCTTATATAGGCAAATAATGACTGATTTATTTTATACAGCGAAATCCACAGTGGAAACTCGGTAAGTGATACAAAACAATGTTTAATTACTCCCGCAAAAAATAATATTAATGTTCCAATGACAGTAAACACTCGTACACTCACGTTTTGCTGGCGACTTATTCGCCCTAACATGATCAAGGGTTGCCTATTGCCAGGTTTCATCACAGTATTTTCCATTACCGTGCTACAAAGCTAAACAATACTCGACATGCAGGACATGACAACCAAGGACCTTAATATTGAGAGCCTAGCGCCCAACCAACTGAGCTACTGCCACTATTTTTTATTTCTAATTACTGGTCAACATGTTTTCTGCCACAGAAACGATATTTTGAAATTCTTGCAGAAAACTGTGTGCTGAATCCAAATCTGAACTCAGATTTTTTCTATCAGGTCTCAGTTTTATGAAATCAACTTCAAGTATTGAAATTTACCGTTTCTTTAATGCTTCTGAACATTTTTTTTACTTATTACAAATGTATTTTATATATTTATTTTTCATAATTACAAGTCCTTAATCAATACTTATTAAGGTGAAAATAACATAATTCGCGATTGAACCTTATTTTTCAAAATAAATAATATTTTGTGAGAGCTTGTTCGGTCCATACATTTCATACCAAGTTTTTACTATGAAACATTGGGTGTGATTGTTTTGAGACATTTAATCGAAAACTAGGCTTGGTTACGTGAATCTTTTTATCATATTATTAAAAAGAACCACTAAGAAGAAGTATTATTGAAAATTAAAGCCGAAAAACTAATTGTGCTAAGCGTAAAGCCCCACCAGAAGTAGTAAAAACACGCGATTTTTCAAAATTTAGTCTGTCTTAGACAAATATTACGACGTGATAGAGAAAATCTGAGTTTATATTCGGATTCAGCATACAAATTTCTATAATAATTTCAATAAATCGTTTCTGTGGCAGAAAATTTCTACAATTTTGTTGACCAGTAATTATAAACCAATTACTGGAAATAAAAATTCAATATCTTGCGGATTATGGCACTTATTTCGAAAACAGTAATAGGTAGCTTAAACAGTTCATTATTTTTCGACACACTCGCTTATAAAGTGGCCATTATTGCAGCGTTCTTAGGGTCATAAAGTCATAATGCAGCATATTAAACACGCGTGCTTTTACTTTACATTATCGCACTAGTGTTTTTTAGATTACAGTTTTTTTTAATCTTTAAGTATTTGCGAATAAATAACCTGTCTCAGTTAAAATATAATAAATAAATCATTTAATATTATCAAATTATTTATTTTTATAGACAAATTCACTCAAATTTTCGTTGTAAATACAAAAAATATTCAGTTTGTTAATATTTTATATTTGGCTGTTTGGCGGATGCATCAGTGCCTCTATTTCCATCTGCTCACACATAGACAAAATTTTCGCCGCCATTTTTCAAAGAAATTGTCAATTCATAGCTGTGGTTTCGATTATGTGCAAAAATAAAGTGAAATTTTATTATTTTTCCTCGCAATTGTGTTGAAAAACGTCGTATGAAACGCGTGAGCACTAGACATTACACTCTCGACTCCATTACACCCTCGGCTTCGGCTCGGCCTGCAATCCCGCCTCGACTGTAATGTCCAACGCAGCTCACTTGTATCATAATGTACTATTAAATAGATGTAGCAAAGACCGCCTCTGTGGCCTTATTGTAAAGCGCTCGCCTGCTGATTTAGAGGTCGTGGGTTCAATCTCCGCGGCGCATATTATTTTGTTTTCAGTCTGCGTGTTTTATTTGTACCCGAAGTATGGCGATAGGGCAATAGACAATATAAGACGGGTTGACTAAGACCAGACGTATAACATAGTAGCAGACCCAACAACAATAATAAACGCATATAGTCGAGTTGAGTCGACGCGTGGCAATTATAGCAGTGAACTTCGGGCTCTTTTAAATATAACTACTGCTTGTTTCCAAACAAAATATGTACTAGAGATTAGTTTAGAAATTAACAAATATTTTCCAAGCACAAGCCAGCCAAAACAAACCATTTTTATACGTTTCTTTGTACCATAAACCCTAAATGTAGCTTATTTTTTGTATGGAAACTTGCCACGCTATTTGATCCTTATGTTTGGTCTGCTACTTAGTAATAATGATATGTCTGTGGACTAAGGTATTTTTTTTTCTCGTGACATAATTCCTATGGTCTTAAATTTGTTATGCCTTTATTTAAGTAGGTATAAGAAAATTGTATAGATTAAGATTATGTTACAAACATTTTGAAGAAAAAAAGGGAAAATTGAAAAAGGACATGTTTGCTAAGTTTCTTGCCCTTATTTTTAGCAATACTAATCGAATGGTGCGGATGGTTAGGCATTATTTTTATTTATGGTTACTTTAGTTTATTTATCAACTTATTTGATCATTGCATTAGGCATGTACATATAATATTTTTTATTCCTATATTGCTATATTTTATGCAGGTGTATAATTTTATTATATATTAGTATCCCAACCTAAATATATATTTTTTTCGTATGTATTTCCCGTATTATTATTAATTTTTTTTTTTAATTATGTTCTATTGTTTTATAAAGATTAATTTCTGACCTGTAAAAAGTATTCTATGTGTGGGTATCTATTTTACAAATGAACTTTTTGAATTTGAAGTTCTCACTTGGGAACACCTTTGACGTCCTCACCAGGCGGGGCTCATGTTGTTGTGACTTTATTTGTAGAAACCAAGTACACCTACTTGTTCTAAACACAAAAACGCACGATTCCTCGAACATTACTCGTTTGTTTACTACAGAACTTGAGAAAAACAGATTTAAAACCGAAATGAATCATAAACAGTGCAATAATGACTTCTTCATCGCCTTCTATCGTGGCTAGGGTTGCCAGGCCCTAAAATACAAAAGCTGGACTTGACATTATGTAAGGCCGTACATTTTAAACTAAAAGCCGGATATATGTTTTTGAATAGCCAAAAATACTTACCTTTTTTAAAGCCGAACATAACTTTTGTAATAAAAATACTCAATAATAATGTATTTTTATTTTTTAAACTATGAATCACTCCGTTGTTACAAAATGAAGAAAGCAGTTATAAATAACACAATCAATAATTTGGTAAGATATTAACAAAGTGAAAAATGTTTAGTCTAAATGTTCAGTGTTACACTGACAAAAAGCCTAACAAAATTTGGACACGCCGGACAAGTGAATATTTGGCCGGACACGACCGTAAAAAGCCAAACATGTCCGGCTAAAGCCGGACACCTGGCAACCCTAATCGTGGCTAGTCGCGCATGACTAATTAGACGATGACTAAGAACATTTTCTTAAATAAGCAGCCAGCAATGGAGCGCAAAGCGTTTATTTTTTCACAAAGTCTGCTTTGCTAAGCTTTGAGTACTTTGTTAAACTAGAAAAGGGAATTTTTTCAATGCAGATTATTCGCTTCAGCACTTACCTATATTTGAAAAGCAATTAGTGGAAAGACAACCGTAGATGAAACGCATATTTCTTATGTCTGAATTAATTCAAATACCTTTTCGATCGCGCCACAGAATGTATAAGGGGGGTTGAAACAGCATTTCAAACATATTATTAAAAAACCGGCCAAGTGCGAGTCGGATCCGCGCACGAAGGGTTCCGTACCATTATCTATAAAAACGGCAAAAAAATCATGTCTGTTGCATGGGAGCCCCCCTTAAAATATGTATTTTTTAAATTCAGTTGTTAATTTTTGAGTGAATATACCGAGTGTAAACAGACTGCCACCATTAAATGAAATCACATATTCTACCGACGCTACTGAACCACTATTCCCGAGAATCATACCCGCGGACACCCTTAGTTTAGGAAATAAATGAGTTCCAAACAAAAATATGTGAACCCTAACACACCGACATACGGGCGAGTTTAGAGAGAGCGTTGATTTCAAACAGCTTCAGGTTCAATTATTTCCTAAACTAAGGATGTCCGCGGGTTTGATTCTTGGGAAAAGTGGTTCAGTAGGGTCGGTAGAATGTGTTGTTTCATTTAACGGTCGCAGTCTATTTACACCCGGTATAACTAAATATTCTGTGAATATTTCAAGCGTCTATACCTGTTGCCGTTATCAATATCGAGCAAAAACGAGCAAAATAATCACGTTTGTAATATGGGAGCCGCCTTTAATATTTATTTTATTATCTTTTTTAGTATTTGTTGTTATAGCGGCCACAGAAATACATCATCTGTGAAAATTTCAACTGTCTAACTATCACGGTTCATGAGATACAGCCTGGTGACAGACGGACAGCGGAGTCTTAGTAATATAGGGTCCCGTTGGTTACCCTTTGGGTACGGAACCCTAAAAATGAATTATAATTCCTATGATACGTATAGAAAATAAATAAATAGAGTGGATAGTGAAGATGTTTGATTCTCTTATTTATAGAGGGGGGGAGGGGGGGGGGGGGGCTGTTCAGATAAACCGAGACAAACTTCACGAAAGAAGTCCCGCAGATCAAAACATTTTCGTAATGTTGATAATAAATTATACACAAATTCTTGTACTTTTATTCCACATATATTTATTTTTATTCTAACTTAGGCTACCGGTTTCGTATTACACATCATCGGGCCAACAAATTATTAATTATTTAACATGACAGAAAGAAAACAAAAGAACACATTTTTAACAAGCAAATATAAAAAAAAAAATCTGTCATGTAAAATAATTAATAATTTGTTGGCCCGATGATGTGTAATACGAAACCGGTAGCCTAAGTTAGAATAAAAATAAATATATGTGGAATAAAAGTACAAGAATTTGTGTATAATTTATTCAAGATGATATTCCACCAAGAACCATCAATCGAATCCATCCAATGTTGATAATAAAAGTACTTTGACAGGGAAGTTCTTTAGGATAAGCTTGTTGACTAAAATAGATTTGCGCATTCGTAGTGATTTTGTGATATCTATGGCGGCCATTAATTCTTTCCTCTTTGATAAAGTATAGAGGCGACTTAAGAAGTATCCACTTAAATATTTTTTTGTGGTATCTCTGACGCAAACCGGTGCTTTTTCTAGAAATTACTACATTTCATTAGGCAATGATATTTTAAACTGCCAAAATTACCAATAGAAAGGGCAAAATTACCAATTCTTCTTAGTTTTTTAAATGTTTTCTATAGTGATCTTAATTTCCTAGGCGAGCATCTATCTAACATTGATATTATAACATTGTAGCTATAAGGTTATAAATGCAGAGCAGAATTAAAAAAAACCAAGTTCGAAAGAAAACCGCAACTGGCACAACAGATAATTAAATGAGGTCTAAAACGAATGAGGTCACGATCCCGCGCCTCGTAGCTCAAGAATTAAAAAACATCAAGAGGCTCGACTAAAACAAACATTTTTTGTAGTCAATTTATCGTTAAAACCTCATCATCACACCACGGCTCCCTTAATTAATTCCTCTCGGTTTCTTACTGGAAAAAAACGAACGCCGATACAAAATAAAAAGGTTTGGTAACACTCGATTTACGAGTGCGGAATTTTGAAAAAAGAACAACGCCATTTTGGCTTTGGTGGTTCTGTATGTATGAAAAGGAGTCAATTTAGAAGAATAGAATTGAATAAATTTTATTTCAGATCGGTACATACAATACATAGTGGTTAGTATTTAATCATAATGTCCTTAAAAAAAAACATATAATCCACTCACACAGGCCACTCGTTCACTGAACAACTTTTACAAAAAATTATAAAAAAGCAAAAAAAACCTGCCTAATACTAAGCTAAATTTATTAAAATTAAGGAAGGTTTGCAAAGTTATATAAACGCTAAAATATTTGTATTATATTTATTTTAGGTACGTTTTGTAATTTAATATTTTTTATACGATTATTGATAAAAAATAATATAATTTTAAAATTTACAACCTGACACAGCTGACGGAAACCAAAAGAGATACCTCTGTTCATTTACACCCGTTATACAAAAAAGTGTAGGTGGTAGAGCTGATACCGGGCTCGACTGTGGAGGTACTACCATCGTACTCAGAAATCCTCCCGAAGTTATTCGGGGGAGAGTAAGAGAACAGCTCTCAGGCAAAACCAGGCGGCAATGGCCTGGGACCGATGGATGGCGGTATATCCATCCCCAATTGCCGGGCTTTATATAAAACAGACTGGTGACGGGCAGCAGCGTCACTGGTGCAAGGGCTTCGGCACCGCGCTCACCAACCCGCCTGCCCAGTGTGGGCATTTCTTCCAGGAGGACCGCCAAGAGTAGCGAAATCCTGGAAAGGCCTAGTCCAGCAGTGGAGGAAACAGGCTGATGGATGGATGGATACAAAAAACTAACATTATGTTGCCAGTGTAAAAATATTCTGTTTTTGACTTTTTGCGGTAAACTTAGTTTTTATTAATCAAGAATCAATTTTCTATAGAGTAAGTGAATACATAAAAAATAAGTTTTCGCTACTTCATACATTATACACTTTTTAAATTTCGAACACACCACAGCGTCTTGGCCGAAAACCTTTTGAACCCTAAAAAACGAGAGCAAATACCTCAAACCAGTTACAACCAAAGCCGGGTTAAACAGTAGTTTAAACATTGCAACTCGATATGCAGATGTAAAAGTTTTTTTCTGTTTGTCTACATAGCTTTAATTTCTCTCTGTTACTCCACATAGTTTTACTATGACAAGTTATCGTTTATTTTATTCATCCCTTGCCTTACTCAAGGATAAAAAAAACGTTAAAAGGGATGTAACGTATCTTGTCCGCTTGTCTATGGTCATAGTTTAAAATATGGATTTTAACTATGCTATGGTTGTATTAGTGACGTGTACGTACAATGAGCATGTTTTGTGTATGTGGCGCGTTTTGTAGCGCTCCCAAGTTTACGCACACTAGAAAAAGTGCATGTTCATGCACTATTTATTTTATTCATCCTTTGCCTTACTCAAGGATAAAAAAAACGTTAAAAGGGATGTAACGTATCTTGTCCGCTTGTCTATGGTCATAGTTTAACATATGGATTTTTAAACTATGCTATGGTTGTATTAGTGACGTGTACGTACAATGAGCATGTTTTGTGTATGTGGTGCGTTTTGTAGCGCTCCCGAGTTTACGCACACTAGAAAAGGTGCATGTTCATGCACTACTACAACCATAACCAAACGGACTTCAGTCTGTCTTAAATGTGTCCTAATTTATACCTATTGGAGCCTCAGTACATCCACGGCAAGCCTTGATTTTGTTGTTTCATACGTTATCTTCTTCTCTATACATATAAAATGCAACGTCTGTCTGTCTGTGTGTCTGTCTGTTCGTTCACTTATAGCTTGGGAACCTCTCAATAGATTCTGATGCAGTTTTCATTCAAAGATAAAACATTTTATTGGGAAGGTTTTAGGCTATGCATCATCACGCTATGGCAAAAGGAAGCAGCGCAATGAGAGTTTCAGTGAAACATGTGGGAAGTTTGCTGCCGTAGCGTAGCCGATCGTCGCAGGTTTCGAAAACTACGCTAAATTTTTACAAAGGAAAAAAATTATGCTGACATTTTTTTCAATATGATTTATGATTATTCTTTTTACTCACAATTTCCTTACTCTTGGTCATTGCATCGCCTAATAAATAGCGTCGATGATATCCAGGATGAAGGGTGCTGGCCCAGAAACCAGGAGAATGAGAAGGCGAGGTGTTAAGGGCCCGTCATCCCTGACATTGAGTACCTCATTTTGTGTCAGGTGGAACTGAACTCAATTACGTGTCGTTATTGTTTAAAATAGCGCGCTCTGAGCCGTGACTGTTACAATTGAAACATCGTGCGCTCCAATAATCTTGTTTTTCTCTAAAAAAACATATTTACGGTGAAAATTTCAAAAAAGTGTCCGTAGATAAATTTAGTAAAGTACCTTTTCTTTCACCAACTGCTATTTTCATATAATTTGTTTCTGTAAATTCACTATAAAACGAAAAAATCTTGCAAAATCGACCAATTCCTAACTCAGTTTTTTGTAATCGCGGGTTTTTCGGTTGTCGTAACAGCCAAAGCTATGAGCGCGCTATTTTAAAGTTTTAAACAAAAAAGAAACGTCATAGTTTGTTAGTTTAGTTCTGTTGTGATTGTTGCAAAATGAAATGCTCCATCCATCTTGCCTTCGCAACTTCTTGAGGCGTAATAAGGCTGCATATATTTTGCGTCAATCAGAACTGAACTTTACGACGTTTCCTTTAAGTAGAAAATAGCGCGCTCTCAGCCATGGCTGTTACGACCACCAAGAAACACGCGCCCACAAAAATTTGCGTTTTTATTTGATAACTCTGCTTTTAGATGCAATTTTTAAAATATTCTCAGACTGGCTGACGATGTCATTTGTTAACTTATTTTGAATACAAATTTCATAGCTGTTTGAATTAAGGAAGGCCCTTTAACACTCGAAAATCATGAAATTTAGAGGTAACTTCGTAATCTTTTTCTATCGAGCGAACTTAAGGATTTTGCATTTTGGTCTACTGTCTATATTTATTTTTCCTATACCGATTAACCAAGTTACACAATGTGATATGCTCATTTGAAGTTGAGGATCTAGCCTCATACGGACCATATTACATATTGTTATTATATATACATATTACATATACATATTGTTTCATTTATGCCCGAAGTACGGTGGTAGGCTCACCATCCATCACATTTGGGACGTAATAACCATCGGTGAAAAGCGAGTGTACCAAGTGTGAACTGAGACCAGCATTTCACAGTCCTCATTTGGGAACACCTCTGACAGCCTTCCAGGATTCATGTTGTGACGATGTGGTTTTATAAAGGATATTTAGGATTTCAGAAAACTCTACAAAAAATCTCTCCACTACTTCACAGTACCTACACTATTGGATTTCTTATTTCACTGACTTAAGGTTTATAATCAAACAAAATAGCGTAACTTCGGGTTTGTCCGATTGTACCTCGTTAGTCCAGAGGAAAACGCACACTGGTCGGAAACTTGCATGTCATCGCCACATCACTCTCTCCACGCTGATGTTTCATTATGAAGAGTTATTAATCTTTTGATTAACACTCTGATATCTTCATCGAAATGTGTCGACACGGCATTTTAACAACTGATGAGTCTGATGAATGGGAAGCATCTGAATAGTTTTAGATTTGAATAGCTTTTGCCCGCGGTTTCACCCGCGTTGAATTAGTTTTTGTGTACTCCTATAAAATTAGTCAATATTATTCGGACTGTTACCTACAGTAAACACAGTAGCTGGTGAAATGTGTGTGCTATGCGCCTCTGTTTCCCATTTTGTGTGTCTCTTTTATAGTTTTTCCATGGGGACAAGGGGAAAAAGTAGTTGTTGTCCTATTCAAATTCAAGAACTACATTTATGCGAAATTTCAGCCTAAGGGGTTTCGTCAGCATTGCGTGTAAGTGTGACACATCACTTTTCTATAGAAATTTGAAAGCTCATTTTCATCCCATGGGAACTGATTTATAATAATAATAATAAAATTCTTTATTGCACACTATAAAATTTTTGTACACAGGCGAGCTTAATACTATTTAGTATTTTCTACCAGCTAACCTTTGGCAATGGGGAAGTTGTTGGGGGTAGTGCCATGATGTCAGAATAGTATAGATACAATTTTAAATAGATATATTATTTGTCACTAAAATACTCAATAAATTATAATATTACACTACATCCTAATAAACATATACAATATTAAGAACTAACAACATAATGTGATAAAATACATATACTATTTGCAAGTTTACATACATGGGATAAATGTAGCCTATGTCCTATTCTAGGTCTAGAACTACATTCATGTAAAACTTTCAGGTATATGTATATATATATATATAGGTATTAGAATGTTTATATTCGGTTTGCTTACATATTTATCATCAACAGCTTGCTTTTGCTGTGAATATTAACTGTGCGTAATCCGTATAAATTTTAAATTATCTAGTTCACGCCTAGAAATGATAACATACCTAGAAATAATATGTTATACATATACAAAGTTGATGTATGTAAAGTATATATATATTTTTTTCAATAATACTCCGTATAATGAACAAACATGAAAATTGCATTTAAATGGCAAATATTAGATTTTGTCATGGAAAACAGAAAGCAAAATGGCGACGCGCGTCTTAGATGCGAGCGTTTCGTGTTGATTTTATGTAGGTATTGAAGTTTACTAAATAAATAAATAAAAATACAGCTGTCGGATTTAACGCCCTGTAGGAGTGGTTTTTAACACGATTTTCCATGTAATCCACTTGTTATTTGTCACCAGTATCGATGTCAAGGAGCGCGTATTTTCTATACGTCATGTATCTTCTTTACTGGGGCTTAAGTTTAAAAATCAGCCTATGAGAGCAGTTTGGGACCACGCCTATTATTCAATGGCTGCCATTTGCATATCTAGGAGCATTTTCAGCCATATTTTTCTCCGATTTCAGCTGCATCTCAGCGCGTTTAAGTCTTTTGTAGGCGGGTTTTGGATTGACGATTTGTGACGATTTTTTACACGAATGTCCGAATTATATATAAAAAAACAATTATTTAAAGAAGATAAATAGATATTTTGTAAAATTTTGTTTGAAATGCGCTTCAAATCGACAAGGAATGAACCCAAAAAGAATGAAACAAAAAACGATATTACATACATTAGCAAATGTGTTGAGTATTTTATTCATAATTTTGTAATATTTATCTCTTTTGATATAAAATCTCCAAAGAAACTCTAATTATAAATATCTTGTATAAAAAAATCGTAAATATTTTCCTAGTTAAATAAGAAAGTATCATTATTAAACGAAGTAAGTATAGTGAAAAGTTTGAATAGTACAAGTAGCAGAACCCGCACAAATATCGAACAAAGATCTAGGCTTTGCAAAATCCAAGTTAAACCAATAAAAAGGATTTTATTAAATGGAAGCCTAAAGGATTTGCTGGTGCATATCGATGTCTGCACTCTGCCCTTTGTGAACGTGAATGCTTACTGAGGGAGACAAACGCAACGAACGTTTATGATATGACATTGTGATGTAGTTTGTTTTATGATTACTAAAGCAGCGTAGTTGTTATGTTTTTGTATATGTTTTTATAACTGTAATAAATATCCGTTCTATTGATACACAATAGAATATTGTTACTTTATGTAAGTCTTCGTACGTCAAAGCAATTTCAACTTTTTGTTATACAGTTCGTTTACAATTCTTTGTTCCTTCTTTGTAATTATAATTTTAAATTAAAGTACTTTATCTGAAAAAATTAAATTAAATTAAAATTATACTTGAAATGGGTATGTCACTGCAATTCTCTTATGAAAAGTGGGTCAGGGTTGAAAACAATTAAATTTAAATATCTATGTATGTTTTAGTTCTATTGTTATGTCTAATATATAGACAAAATAATCTTTTTTGCGATTTTAAAAGAGAGAAAAAGTTTTTTTTTCGCTTAATTCTAATTATGCCACTAGATAAACATGTCAATCGTTTATACATAAAGTTGTAGTCGTAGTTGATCGTCTCACGACTATTTTGCGTTTCCGTCTCCCAGTAAACGTTGCACCTAAAACCCTTTCCCCACAAAGTTAAATGCGGCTTATTTGATTAGTGATAGCAGTTGATTGAATTAAGGTTATCGAACCGTAACCTGTATAAATGGTTAAACTAAGTTTATTGCTTTATTTGATTTACAGGTTTTCGTCCCTTCATTCTGCACATTTATTTTGTACTTCCATCCACAGTTTATTAAAATCCAATTAGATGAATTTTGACAAACAGGCACAGAATTAAGGAAGTAACCATTAGTCAATATTTTTATTATTATTTATTTATTAAACACAATCATTATATACATTGCAGACAAGTTGGTTAAAATAAACAAAGTGAAATTAATTTATGTAGCCAAATTCATACTGGAGACCCGGTAAGTGCTCAGTGTCAAGGTTCGATGACCCTAGTTGTGATATAAAAGCGAATAATAGCTGCTCTAAGTATTTCACCACACGTGTGTGGTTGTGGACTAGACTAGATGCTGTCTGTAAGTTCCGTTTCAATTTGAGAACTTTTTAGGGTTCCGTAGTCCAACAAGGAACTCTCATAGTTTCGCCATGTGCGTCTGTCCGTCGTCCGTCCGGCTGTGCGCGGCTTAGCTAAGAGACTATTAGTACTAGAAAGTTGTAATTTGGCATGAGTTGAGGATACAAGCAAGGGTTTCAGCACCGCGCTCATCAACCCACCTGCCCAGCGTGTGTGAGTATGGGCATTTCTTCCAGGAGGACCGCCAAGAGTGGCGAAATCCTGGAAAGGCCTATGTCCAGCAGTGGATGAAACAGGCTGATGGATGGATGGATGGATGGATGGAGTATATATATTAATCACGCCGACAAAACTTTAAAACAAAATAAGGCAAAAAAAAAATTCTAGGTTATAAGGGGTGATAATAAAATAACGCCAAAAACGGGGTAAGAAAACGCCCTGGGCGAAAGGCTAGTTAGCAATAAGTGCCGCCTTGTTTACAATTAAATAAGTTTAGTTTTTTTTCATACATACATATACTCACGCATGTCTCTCAGAGGGGTAAGTAGGATCTACAAATTTCCATCTGCTACGATCCTGAAACACCTCTTTCGCCTCTTCTACATCCATCAATCTAGTCATAAAAGGTCTTCTATTTCGGGTACTTGACTTTGGCTTTTCTACAGTATGTCGCCTATTTGTTTGGCACACGTCCTTGTAGATTTTTATTGTTTTTAGGGTTCCGTATGGCAAGAGAAAAAAACAAAGCCCTTATAGGATCACTTTGTTGTCCGTCTGTCCGTCCGTCCATCCCTTAATCTGGGGAACGCGTGGAGGTATTGAGTTTAAATTAAAACCACATACTTACTCGAGTCTACAATCCCTTGAGCCTTGAAGCTGTAAAAAAATCAACCTTTTTAGTTAATTTAAAAAACGTATATTTCGACACTCAAGGGAATCATCAAAATTTATAGGGTATTTTCCGTTGACCTAGAACTTTGAAATTTGGCAAGTGATACCGTCTGATACTACAAGTATAGGGAGAAATCTGAAAACTATTTGTAATTTAATCATAAAAAATATAGTCTTTAACGGAACCCTCGATGGGCGAATATAACTCGCACTTGTCCGGTTTTTTCTTTTTTATGTAAATGAAGGTAGTAGAGTTGGTGCTAGGCCCGACTGTGGAGGTACCACCATCGTACTCGCAAACCTCCTTGAAGTTATTCGGGGGAGAGTAAGAGAACAGCTTTTAAACAGGCACAACCAGGAGGCTGACTATTGTGGTGCCTAAGACCGATTGGTGTGCAGTATACCATCCCAAATTGCAAGGTCTTTTAAAAAACAGACTGGTGATGGGCAGCGGCGTCACTGGTGCGAGGGTTTCTGCACATCAACCCGCCTGCCCAGTGTGTGTGAGTATGGGCATTTATTCCAGGAGGACCGCCAAAAATGGCGAAGTCCTGGAAAGACCTATCTCTAGCAGTGGACGATACAGGCTGATGGATGGATGTTAACAAAAAGAAGTTGATTCCTAAAAGGCTCTCTATTTCCTTACCAGAACCAACGGTCCCAAGCAATTATTGTTTGCGATTAAAACGCAGAGCCGGGCCATTATGAATTATGTAAAGTAAGAAACTGATTGCTCCAACGATTGCCACGGAAAAAAAACCCTTCATGCTTCATGGTTCCCATTATAATAATCGGTTTTTGCTGCTTATTATAACGTACTGTACGACTTGGGTCGGTTTGCTGTTTTGCTGACTATTTCTGTGTTTGACTGTACCGTTATACAATACACCGTTGTTGTATAAATAGATTTGTTTATATGGACTCATTGAACGGCGAGCGGCGTAAAAAAACCGGCCAAGTACGGGTCGGACTCGCGCACGAAGGATTTCGTGCCACTACAAAATATGGGTACGGAACTTTAAAAATACTTTGGTAAATAGCACCAAGGTGACAAAAATAAGGCGCTATATAAAACGGACAAACTGTTCGGCACTCTCTTATTACGAAATCTGACCGAATCCTGTACGTATAAAAAATAAAAAAATAGCCTTTATTTTCCCATAAGCATATGAATACAATTTTTTCCTAGTTACTAAATAATCTAATCATTCAATTAATTTTAATTTATATAAAATAAAAATATGAAATTTTTAAAACTTATTTTTTATAATAATCATATTTAAGTGTGTATTAAATATTCATAATAAAATTAATATGGGAACGACTTAATATTAAAATATGAAAATGAAAAAAGCTACTGTAAAGTTCGACTTAAATATTTCATTTTATTATAAGCTCGCTTTATTGCTATTGGCTACCCTTTCAGCTAGTTATAGGGCGTCCAATTTTGGACATAGGCCTCCTCCGACATTTTCCATTTGACTCTGTTCTTTGTTCGTCTGAACCATGTATGCCTTGCTGTCTCCATTATGTCTCGTGGGTACCAGTGGATGACACGTTCGCTCCATGTGTTATCCTCTTTTCTTGCTATATGTCCTGCCTATTTTCACTTTTATCATAGCAATTCTCTTTAAGGCATCCGTTATTTTGTTTTTTTTCCATATTTTGTTGCCATATACTTTGTCCATGAGTTTGAGTCCCAGCATGTTTCGTTCCGTTGCTCTTTGAAATGTTCGAATATTTTTCTTGGTTTCTTCCGTTAGGACATCCATAAACAAGCGTTAGTAAAGTATTTGTATCCATTTTATTTTTCGTTGAAGATATATAGGGAAGCTACCTTTGAAGATCTCTTTGAATTACCAATATTTTTTCCTTGCAATGCCTATTTTACGAGTACGCGTTACCGTCTTTAAATTAGAGCTAAAATAAATAAACGTCAAAGAAATGCAACTATTTCGGGGGTTTTTGTTTAGGGATTAGTTATTTTTTCCTTTTTAGATGCCATAGCATCGGCGAAAGCTGTAGAATCCTGTGACAGACGGACAGACAGACATAACCATAATCATGGTCCCATTTTAGTATCCTTTGGGTACGGGACCCTAGAAAACTTTTGCTAAGACTTGCCAATCATTACAGATAGCTCCCAACCTGAATATGTACCGTCTATTGTCAGTCACATGTCGCGTCGTTTGGTTGACCATACATTCGAAATTTGGAAACAAAAAATAAACTTATCTTTTACGGTTTTGTGTTCTATTAGTGATTCTGATTCATAGATTTCAATGAAGCTAGAGGTTCATTTTCAACTTGTATATCTTTATCTTCCAATGTCAAGCTCTACCTTCTAAAGCGGTCAATTCGAGCTTTAACTCCCACTTTTGCCCTATATAAGGTGACTTTAATTTATGCAGCCAAATTCTTACTGAAGACTCAGTAAGTGCTCAGTAACAAGGTTCGGTGACCCTTTTTGTATAATTTGTAAATTATTTTTTTCGTGTTCCTTACAAACGCAAGCCCAGCTCCGAGTCAATTACTGGGTTAAGTGTGTACTGGTGTGGTGTGGTGTAGCTTGAAGCTAATGCATCTGATCTGGCTGGTGGTTGCGACTGTTTTTGCAGACTTTGCTTACAGGAATAACCAAACGATATCGCGATGTAACTATGCGCATTGAACAGGCAGATTAAAATATTCCACTCCTCTGTAACTGCACGCCAATCCGCAAAAAGCCTCCAATATGAGTTTGGCTGTATAAATTAAAGTCACCTTATATATGTTTATTTATGGCCTTTGTTATAAATTTAATTGAAGTAATTAATGTCATAAAAACATGTTACTTCACAGAACTTATCCAAACCAATTATCATTTTCATGCTTAAATTATATTAAAGTACTATGCCATTGGCGGAACCACAACCAGGGCAGCTGAAAGTCCCACATGGGAAGCCAGGCCCAGAGATAGAAACCCCATCATTCAAGAGCTGGAGTCTAACAAATTACTTGAACATCACAAGCCAACCATTAAACAATAACCATCAGTTTTCATTGCAGAAAACTAAGCATACAGTGGTTTGTGACACCTATTGACTCTGCGTTTCGACCCTGAATTTTGTTATTTATTTATTTATTGATGTGCGTGACGTATAGACGAAAACTGTACCTACGTTGATAATGTTTGTCAAAATTTTGAGATAAGTCCTTATATGGGTTATTTTTGTTGCAAAGCCGTTACAACCGTTTCCAGTAAAAATATCTACCCAAAAATTCGTATTAGTGGGTAAAGATTTTAGATTTTAGTTTCGAATAGATTTTAGAATCCTACAGGTCAAATTAGTAAATTAATAATAATTTCTCTCAAGTAAATCTTAAGCTATAAAATAATTATATATTTTTCCACGTATTTACGTACTAGTAATTTAAGTAACAAATTTCGTTATATGTGTGCTAGGATTTATAATTTAATTGGACAGGCCATCTTATAAAAAAAAGTTGTGTTAAAAAACAGCAACAACATATTCAGATGACACCTTAAAAAGTAAGCACTTTAGACCAATTTATGAAAGACGAAAATATCTTTAAGTCTTTACGCGACAAATCAACCAATCACAGATCCGCATTTCATACTTAGGCATCACTGAAATTCTCAAATATGAAATCGGGGGAAAACCTATATAACATTTGTTAAGGGTTGCTGGCAACAACAACACATGATACATTTCCGTCTCTCTTATTCGATACGTCGTCGCGATATGCGAATTACTTTCGTTCCTCAATTGTATTAAATTCAATTTTGGGTCCAGTGACGTATTTTACTTGTTCTACCCTCGACCCTGCATCCAATTCCTACAAATATATCGTACAAAGGGCCCCCTCTCCAGACCCGTTCCAAACCGCACCAAACACTACTATCGACATTCAGATCTCAATCCCTGCAATCGGTGGCCGCCATCTTTGTTATAACTCACTACAAATTTGCATAATTAATAAACTAATTAACGTGAAAAAAACTTCGCTCGCCGCATAATAACAGTGTGAAACTGAATAGCCAGCTTTCCTTGCCGATTAGCGTTGCTTTTTAGAGTTCCGTAATGTATGGAGTTGATTTATTTATATTTATGTAAAAGTTATAAAAATTTATAATGTATAAAAAAGTTGCATGGTACTGACAGCAGAATGAAATATTACAAAATTATTAGTTGTTAAATACATGCCCTCACACATAAGAGGTTCCATAACCAAAAGCTATAATTATCCTCTATAACATTTGAATCCTGTAGGAGCTGAGATAATTATTATTTATAGCGAATCCATCGATTTGGATAATCTAATTATTGTTTAGAGTGCATTACACTAAATGATTTGATTTGATTTCATTACAAACTCGAAAAGACCAATCGAAACGCATTTTAAGTGAGAAGAGTATTTTGAAAAATACTTCGTGTCAGCATTCGAACTTGCGACCTTTTGCTTTCACGGTAAGTCAGCTACCGTTGCGCCACCGTCGTTCTCAAACTAGACCTTTTAATTTTTCCATCATACCTGTACACCGAATTTTTGTAACTACTCGATACACTAGCCTGTAATGCATATACTGAACGCTCACGAGGGCGTTTTGTGATTTCACGCCTTATTCTTAGACAACAGATGGCGCTGTCTTCGCTCCAATATGTGTTGTTTCAGACAGTTAAGACCATGTAAGAGCTACTTAACAAATTATGTATTAATATTATCATTTTCAATGATGCTCGAGTAACAAAAGTAGTTTTGTTTTTATTTGGAAATATATACCTATATATAAATAAAAATTTACGATGCGGCCTCTTCAATGATCCCGTCATCAGTCGATGTAATTTTGCAGTGTAAAATTACATTTTATGATTTTTTTTATTTTATTAAATCTACTAAGATACAAATTATAAGGAACCATTGTTTGAAGAGACTCGGACTTCACCGTTTTTTTTTTCAGATTAAGAGCAGCACGTTATGTGAGCATTTAAATTCTTCTAGAAGAGAAATGGCAGATTGTACCATGTTATTGTATTGTAAACGTTTATTATGTTTTAGCACGACTAAAGGTATTAGAAATTGACAATTTCATGAGATTTTGGACGTCAAAACGTTTTTTTGTTTTACGATCTAAGGTTTTGTAATGTACGATTATAATAGAAAGTGTACCTTGGGTGACAAAAGCAACACGGATTTTTTTTGGCCCTATCAAGACTAGCTTCGCTTAAAAATGGGCTTATGTTTCATGAGGCTCGCCATAAAACTACTTAGTCTTCCTTTGAAGGTATCTGTAGACTATTATGACTCTAGACATATAGCCGCTGGCGGGAGTTCCACATCTCAGCTGTATGAAAGATGTTTAGTTTATAATAAAATGTTTTCTAATATAATATGATACTAGAAATTCAATTGTGCAATGAAATTGGCTATAAAACGATGTAACGTTGGACGATGACGTAAATATTTACGGCCATAACAATAAAATCAAAAGTTACTGCAGCAAATAATTCCTGAAAATTCATGTCAAACCAATCGAAGCCACCAAATCGAACAAACATCGCGGAAAAGTTGAGATGGAAGATGAAACCCTCAAAGTGCGAATGGAACAGCAAATCTACCCTTAGATTTCAACCACGCCCCCTTTCTTGCGCGCGTCTAAGAGAGTTACCTCTCTAGGGGTTGATATTGATACCTAACTATAAAATATATGGAACTATTGAGGGTGAACGTACTATAGAAACAACCATATAACCTAACATCTAGAAAAATAAAGGTAGCTTTTGTCACAGCGGTGGAAGAGTGGTTTTCGAATGGGCTGAATGAAAGATAAAATTGTAATATTTTCACTTTGTTAGGGGAGACTACACGTGTTTGACTGTTTTGGGAGGGATTGGTTTTTTGTTGGAAATGGGATATCGTAGATGGAAACGTATACCATCATTCTGTCGTAGTCTTGATGGGGTTGCAGAAAACACCCTTTAAATCACAATGGCTTTATATGTACCTACCTAACTAGATCTATCTAAGTACACGAATGCTTTGTTTCTTCAATAATTTCAGATATTTTTCGTTTCAAGTGGTAGTTTTACACAAAGAAGAACTTTTATTGTTGGAAATGGAATATCCTAGATGGAAACTTATAGATCATTATATATTTATGATTATATATTTATCATTAAATCGCGTTTTAATGGCAGGAAACACACTATAAATCACAATGGCTTTATGTAAAGAGGTACTTACTTAATTTGATCTACCTAAATACACGAATACTTCTTATTATTTTCATAATAATCATTAATCATAATAATTTTCATCGTCTGAAGTAGAAGTGATAGTTTTATAAAAAATATATTTCTCGTTTGACCTAAATATTTTACCCACGTTTTTGTCAAATTTTTTGTACAAAATTTTAATAAAAAGATAGACAAAGCTTTATTATTCCCATAACATGCTATTGTCTTCAATTTAAAATACCAGGGCAGCATAAGTCGCAGACACCTTCAGTGAAAGGACACCTCGCGTGTCCGAAACCGTCTGGACAATCGTTGAAACCTGCCTGCCCAGCGAGCGACGGGAAAATTGGTGCTCGTGGAAAAGTTCAATGGCCTGCAAGGAAAATTTGGTTGTGGTAGACAAGAATGGCCGGCGTTTTAATGTCTTATTATAACCCAACTTTTCACTATATTCTATTTTTGGTTTATATATAAGCTACCTACAAGCATAGCTTTGCTATAAATAAGAGATTAAAAATTCAAGACAAAGGCTACACAGTAACATTTTACGGCGATATCGAATATCTTAACGGTTAATTGCTATCTTATAAATGAGGCGATGAGAGCCAGAGTGGCCTATCTTTTCCAGACACAATTAATAATCAATTGTGTCTGGAAAGGATAGGCCACTCTGGCTCTCATCGCCTCAAATATCCTACATACCAAACCAGTGCACTTTTTAAATATTTATGTACAGTATTACCACGGGGCTTATTTATGTTTTCAAATTAAAGAAAAAATAAGTTAATATAATAAAAATTAGAAAATTTATGTGGAAATAGGACGTTTTAGAGCTTCAAATACAAGACGTCTAAGTACTGTGTTCAATTTTTTAAACCCTTTGACTACCCAAAATTTTAAGACGGATAGGAATTTTAGATTTTCTTCTGAAACATAATAATTAATAAAATTTATATTTTTAAGATCTCCGTCTAGAAAAAAAATCTTGATGAAACCGTCTATTGGTTTATCTGCAGCCCAATTCAAAAATGTCTGAACACATTGTGCTATTTAGCATAAAGATATGTAATAACGGGGACGACAGGATAACTTGTCACATTTAAATAATTCTTGTGTCTTACCAAATAAGGGAGTGAGGTAAACTCACGACGTAAATTTAAGACGCTTATGGGTCTGCTATCTCAATTGTTTGGAAATCTAAATAACTCTAATTGGGTTTAGAACGAGCAACTGCTTCAAAGATTTTTATGAGGCTCCTACCGGTTTCCTAGTTATTGCCAGCTGTCGTTCGCTGGTTGCATATCATAGCTGACCACTAGACACCCTCACCTAGCGTGCCCGGCCGAAGCTCAGCTCACGCACCAAGCTCCAAGCTTCAAGCAGCACTGATGCGTGCGTCTCCTCGCGTGCCTTCCTTGCGTGCTCCGCGTGCGTTACGTAACACTCGTCATGACCGGACCACGTGGTCGGATCACGCCACTGACGTGTGTGTTCGTGCACTGATAACGGCTGTGTCAATGGATAGCGTGATGCCTGCTGATTTTTAATCATGTTCGAGAGAATGGGATATTTGCGTGATGGTGCAGTTTGGTAGGCGGTGACCTCGCGAAGGTCGGGATGGGAGCGTCTGAAACACGAAGAAGTTGGTCACGTATGGGAACGATTGTGTTCCTCAGTAATGTGGGTATTACCGAATGAAAGGAGTGTTTAAAAGCTATGTTTTTAAATATAAAAAAATGCATAGATACACACAATGACGGAAGTTCAAGTTTTACCTATGTACATACTTTCTTAAGAATTTCATGTATCGCCTCGTTAGTCAAAATTGGCTTATACAGAGTGTAAACAGACCTTTAAATGTAACTACAAAATCCAATGACCAAACCGAACAACTCATGAGGATCTATTTAAAGATTTTCGCCCGATTTGCATGTGTAACATGAAATTGTTTCTTTCCTCTGTTTATTTTTCTGGTTTTGGTTTTTATGGCGTCCATCTCCCAAAATAAAAGTATATGTGTTTAGTTAAAATGGGTGGGGCCTGGCTGGTGACGATGTCTAGTTATCGATGTGCGGAGGTGGATTCTTTTCGGACTGACATTCTAGTACAAGTGTCGCAACGGTTTATGAGCGCTGACCTTGACTGCGCTAGTCATTGTTTCTCTATCGCACTTAGTAATTTTGTGCGCGAGTGAACACAAGCGCTAGTCCCCCACCACTTTTGCCGAGCGCTTGTAGCTATTGAATTTTTTGACGGCAGTACAAGCTTTATGTGCTATTGTTACTTCTGAAAATAAAACTCATTATTTCATTGCATATTTTATAGTTGTCGCCGATGACTGGCCGTTCAGTTAAGGAGTTTTTTATATAATTTACGTTTTTATAATTTTGTTAATTTTTGAATTGTGTATGATAGTTCTTTTCGTTTGTCAATAGTTTGTTTTCTGAAAAATATAATTAAAGAAAATATTTTATTTCCTTGCGCCTTGGCCCTTTTCCTACAAAAAAGTATCGAAATTATTAAAAATTCTACTTCGCTAATAATAGTAAATACCAATTCACGAGCTACGCTCTTGTCGGAGCAGTAACCGCCATTCTTCTCTTTGTTCTGCTAATGATTTGACTTCTTGATACGACATAACATTAACCTTCTCCTTCAATTGAGTAAAGTAGGTGCGTATAGGTTCTCTTCTTTCTCTTTTTTCTTGACCTTTTCTTCTTCGATGTTTTTCAAGAAAGTTAGTAACTGCCCAAAATGACGTTTACACTTTTAAAAAAATTTAAATTTCATATCTACGGGAACTTTAATCAAGCCATCCAGACAACCATATTTGCATTAGCTAATTATAAAAAAACTGAACTTTCAACTGCTCTTTTTACCTCTGTTTCGCACAGGGTTCGGAGTTTCGAACCCTCGACCGGCCAGCTGACGGGCTGCTTACCCGCCGTGACCGGTTCGTGTCTCCGGGACATTTGGTCAGTTACGTTACTACACGTCATTTGTCTCGCTCGTTACGATACTTTCACCCTTATTTTCAGGTGGATAGGGCTGGTAGTGGTAATATCTTTATCTACCGACCCTATGAATACAGATGGTTTTGTTTCTGTGTTGGTGAATGTTTGTTTTGACGACTTAGAGTGTTGTGTCGATGAAGTCCTGTGTTTTTAGGTAGAGTTATTTAATTGCTAACAGTCTAGCTACGAGACCTTTGTTAGTCTAGACTAGGACGATATTAAGACAGTATTGGTACCTTGATAAGACAAAACACTCTTTCAGACGTATTGGAGCTTAAAATACGAGATTTCTGAACACTTTATTGTATTTTTTAGGGTTCCATAATCCGAGAGGGAACCCATATAGTTTCTTCATGTCCGTCTGTCCGCGAAAAGGTAAAAAAAATGTGGAAAAAAAACATTAAGGCTGTGTGAAACCCATTTTTATATCTAAGGATCCGTTGGCGAAATATTAAGCTTTAAAGTGATAATTTTTGCTAGAGTCAAGAGTCCCCCCTGTTGGCTAAACGGTTGTTTATGAATATGTCGGAAAATTCACAGAAGTAGTATACTATATAATAAAGTATGTTATAAAGTTACTATGTAATAAACTATCACAGCTAAGTAGGCTTTACAGGTTTACGAGTACAGGTCGCGCCAAACTTTTAGTCCCCTCTAAATACGACGATGTATGGGTTGTTCTTCGGGAGAGCAACTGCCGAGCGGACTAAAAGTTTGCCGCGATCTATATTAGTAGACCAACTTATAAAATGTACTGGCCAATACGGAACGCACTTGGCCGTATTTTACGCCCTGTATAGGTTGGGCGATAGGTAAAGTTATTTTAATTTTCATTTGATGTTATTAGCGTACAAATAAGACGACAATCTTTTTTTATGGCATCAAAATCTGACCCTCTTCCTTTTTTATCAAAAGAGTAATATTTCGTAAACTAAAAAAATCCTTTCGTCACCGCAAAATGGCTAATATTATACGACACACTGATGTTAAAAGTTTAATGATTCGTGAAACAACTCTGATTTGTAACTCTATACCTTTCTGTGTCCAGTTTTCAATCGGTCAATCAAATCTCAACCATATTTAAACAAGGCAGGATTTATTTTTGAGTGGTTTCGTTATTAAAATGAGTGTGAAAGAACTTTAGACTTATGGTGAACAGATTAAAACTGGTTTTGGGTTAAAAGGCGTGGGATTTTGTTTTGTTTTGGTCAAGTTGAGTGGAAAAGGGCTACTGTTTAGTGTCAGTTTACTTGTTCTCTGAGTTTCGATGTCCAAGGTTCGATTCTTAGTAAACTGAGTGGGTCATTTAGTGGTTTCGGGAATATCTTCTGATACTGACAAAAAAGGGATCGAGGTTTTGTTTTTGAAACCCTGTAAAAAAGCCATGTTGTTTTTTTATGTAAGTTTTAAGGAATTTTATAATTCATGACTAAGAAATGTTTAACAAAGTACATGACAATCAGATTTTAAGCCGATGAATAAATTTTAGGAAGAGAAGGGCAAAGTCGGCTCGGAATAGAAGAGCTGCTTCTATTACTAGATTGATCAAGTGTGCCAGGATCGTAGCAGTTGAAACGTTTTATTCTCTGCCTACCTCTCTGAAAGATGATAATAATTTGTAATTCATATAGAAGACTCAGTAAGTAGTCGGTATCATGGTTTGATGATACTTTTTGAGAAATTCGTTTTTTTTTTCTTTTATCTACAAATGCAAGCCCAGCCCCAAGTCAATATTAGGGAAAGAAAAATAATATGCAACCTGAAATTTTTGTCACTTTGTTAACGAAAAATGGTGATTACTTGTCCATATGAACAACTTTTACTACAACCCTGAAATCGTGAAAAAAATATCAGCTGTTCCATAGAAAATTTAAATACCTACTTGACCCAAATGTATGAAACAACTGATATTTTTTTCACGATTTCAGGGTTGGCTCCATAGTAAAAGTTGTTCATATGGACGAGTACTATCACCAGTTTTCGTTAACAAAATGACTGAAATTTCACGTTGTTTATTTTTAAAATTTTGCAATAAAGGTCCGTAATACTTACTTACTAAGCCTCTAGTATGAATTTAACTATAAAAATAATATCACTTTGTATGTACATTACATAATTATGTCAACAACTTTTTATTATCATTTTTCTCAAGTAAACTGCTCTATAACAAACACAACATAATTCATTCGATAAGTACTTTACAGAACAGCTAGCCTATAAAACAAATATAAAATCGAAAACCTACTTACACCATTTATTCAAGCAACCCCCACTGGGCCGGTGCGCAAGCGCATAAGCAAACTAAACTTAATAACGCAAAAAGAATCTTACTTTAAAGGAATAAGAGTGTTTATGGGAGAACACTTCAAGTGGAATATCCATCCACCCAATATTGATAATTAAGACATATATCAGAGAATCGAAACGCCATCCTTCAGTTCATAAACATGTCTCCTTTAAATTAAAACTATGGTCAAATGCATAAATAAAACGCGAATAAAAGTATAAACAATAAATAATGCCTCGGAATAAATACCTAATTATTTCTTAGGTTGTAACTTTTAACAGTCAAAATAATCTGTGGTGGCTCAGTTGGGCGGATCTTGGACTCACAATCTTCAGACCCGGATTCCAATCCTGTTGGTCGATAATGCACCAATGAATTTTTCGGAAGTATTAATTGCTGACGATGAAAAAAACACTGTGAGGAAAGACCGCATGTCTTAAGGGGGTAACTTCTTACCTCGGTACAAAATGCCCATCATAATATTGTTTTCCTTACATTTGAATAAAAAGTATGCAATAAACCTGTTTTAAAGCAACTTGCGGAAATAGTTTATTAATAATAAAGTAATCACGAAAAAACGAATTTTAATGTATTACATTTTGTTTGCATTACATTAACAAACTTAAAAGCGTGTTTATAGTTGTAATGTAATGCAGCTAAAATGTAACGCATAAAATTGAATAATTTTCATGTAATCACCTAACTATTATCAAGCAGTTTGCGCGAATTGCTATAAAACGCATTTATTGCATACTTTTTATTCAAAAGTTAGGAAAACAATATTATGATGTGTATTTTGCACCGAGATCCTCCGTTACCACCTTAATAAGGCATATTGTGCTCAAACGACGGCGATACAGATATCGTCCTAAAATCAGCTTCCTAATTGGACGCCTGAGTTGTTAATTAAATGGCGGCGTCCAATTGGATGGCTAGGCTACTGGTTATATAAGTTTAGATACCTCAGAGCGTTTAACGCGTTGACTGCCTAGCTCTTTGGAAACGGCTAAAACAAAAGCAACCGCGTTATTTAAATTTAGTTCATTTTTTTGCCACTACAGCGCAAGCAGTCCTATAACAAATATGGCGTCAACAGTTGATGATGTTAGGGAATTGTGTATTTAGTTACGTTTTTTAACGAAAAATAAAAAGAATAATTAATTTTCATCACAAATCTCATCGTTATAATGATAGAACTTTCGAAGTTTTCTTTAAGAAAATTAGTCTCAAAGTATTTGATTTGTAACCCAATCTCTTAACACTGTCCTTTCTACTTAATCCCTGCACTTTTCTTGTATTCGTTTTCTAATATAAAAATAATTTCCACTTACCTTATGGTCTTTTTGCCCAGTTAGCCATATTAAACAATATAATATAATTTTCCTAAAGTCATAAGCGTCTTTCAGCGTTTGGTTGGATGCCGCCATTTAATTAACAACCTAGCTATCCAATTAAGAAGCTGATTTAACCACAGGTCGGCGAGAGGTACATCACGTTGGGACGTAAACCCTTCGAAAGAGGGTGTTTGGAGTGTTAATTGTTCTATTGACGATGGTTTATACTAGGACACACCTTGGGGATATAATTTTAGAACGATATCTTTGTTTGTGCCCGAAGTACGGCGGTAGAGCCCTACACCCATCACGTTTTAATAATCTTTAATGAGAAGTGGGTGTGCCAAGTTTGGACTGTGTGTGGCTTGCATTTCACAGTTCACACTTGGGAACACCTCTGATACCCCATCGGGGATTCATGTCGTGATGATATACTGTATGTTGTTGTTTTTGGTGGTGTGTTATTTTCCTCGTTAATAAATATCTTTATTACTTAAAAGCTTTCATTATATTTATTTTTTTATGTATAAATACATATTCTTTTGTGGATTTAATTGTAATTAATATCAAAAATACCTTTTTCGATGTATATTTCGACCCACTTAAGGTCGTCGTTTGGAATAAAATTTACAGATATAAACTTTTCGTTGGGTTTGTTTGTTATTTTCAATGTGATCAGTAGATATTTTGATTAAAAGTTACCTTACCCATCCATTCAAACGCATTATTTAAGCAAAATTGTGCAATTCAGAAAAGATGTTGATAAAACACACGTAAGAGTAAATAGTATTATTGTTCCACGTATGGATTTGGAATAAGGTGCGATCGTAAACTTTACGCGAATGTATGAAATGACAGTTAACAAAGGTAGGATGTGCAAAAATACGTAAAAACTTTTTCAGTACTGCGAAATTATAATTTGAAGAAAATGTAACATTGTACCAAAATAATATTTCGTGGAATTAAAATAAAATTATATTCTTTAAAAAAATTGTCAGCTCGCTATTTGTTTTGAGGATCAATCACTCATGGGTTCATCAACTTCATCATTAATGTCAAATAGTGACGGATTTGTCAAATAAAATTTAAAGATTTCATTTATACAACAGTTGAAAATACCTATAGATCCAGCAAACAGTTCAGACTACTAAATCAGCGGTCATTTCATTTTTTGGAGAAGCAATCAATAAACTTCTTTATACATCAATAAGTAAATAAAAAGCAAAAATTTGATAATATTTTACTTGATGGTCTTAAGTACCTAAGTAATAAATTCAATTGTACTATTATGCAAACGGTACTTTTGAATTCCAATCCAATCGTGGAACAATAATACCTGTATGTTCAAATATGTCACCGTAAGATTGTAAAATCCCATAGTTTAAAATTTCACTAGCCAGATTATAATTTCAGGTAATTTTTTTACGGTTGTTTTTAAACAAGCCTTACCTAGTGAACTTATAAACTGTCGGATTTAACAATCTTACCCTGACATATACGAGTACAGGAAACATATTAAGAGTACGTATAAAGCCGTAAATATAATTAGTATTTTCTGTTTCGGCCAATTTGCAACCTGCGCACTAAGCACCCACATACGTACCGCAAACCCCTAAAAACATGACCAAATAAAAAAAAACTCAACAATGAGGCATCACAAAATTAGAAAGCATAAGAAATTGGTAATTTTTCAACAAGCCACCATTACAACCAAAACATTAAGGTTTAAATAATCAAAAATTACCGTTTTAAAATCCACAACCAACAATGAGCTATGCAAATTTTGGACCGAGAATCGAACTGGTATACCATTAGTAGCGATCAGGGTTAGACGCTATTTTACCATAGCGGTTATTATTGGAAGGATTTTCGAAGCTTAGGTTTGCTGATTGGAATTTAGTTGATTTTATACTCAAATAACATTTATACATAGTTCTATAGGGTTTCGCCTTGTGTAGTATGGAAGGTGTAGTTGGTGGTCCAAAGCGTAATATGTCGTGGCCATATTGTTAAATTGGCCATATCATGAAGTAATAAATAATTCAGTTACGATAATTTAAAAAAGTCAAATATAGAGGCAACGACGAGCTGCTGGTGATCACAGATTCAGGAGCCGAGCGGAGCGGAGCGGAGCGAGGCGACCCCTTTAGTTGTAATAGATTTAATGATATGGCCGATCAGATTATAAAATGGTTAATTCCACGAAAAAGACACGACATAATTCTGATTAACTTGGTTTTGCTATAGAATAAAATATAATAATTATTACGTTGTTAGTAAAAATTTGTGTAAGTAAATTACATTTTGGATGCCAAATTAAAACTAAATAATCCTTAAAACTTGAACAAACTAAATACATAAAAATAATTAAATTAAATTACTACTGGACTTATTTATCAAGTAAAACTTATGAAAATACGTCAGAAAGTAACACTTTTCGATGCGGAACGATAATATGTGCTATTGATACAGTGTCTTTCTATTCTTCTTGTTCTTTCAATTTATTCCATAAAATTATATGTATTTATACAACATAAATATAGTTAAAGCTTTTAGAAAGTAAAAGTATTAATTATAAAAAAACGAACGCGCAATTTAAAAAACTTGATTTTGGAAAAGTAGTTATTACGTATCAATACAACAACAATATATCACAAACTGGATAAACTGTGACAGGGCAAGTATGATACAGATGCTGATTTATGGCGCGTGCTGCGGATACAGTTGGTGCATAATGCATATGGTACGGGCAAGTGATTTTGTCATATTTTTTTATTTTTTGTGACGAGAAAAGCAAGTGGTAGTTATTTTCTGGCACTCAGTATAAATAAAATGAACGTAACAGAAACAATAAGGCTCGTAAGACTTTATCTCGACTGTTACAACCGTACGTCAAACCAACCCGTGCGCTGCAACCAGGTTTGCTACCGAACGATAAACTCTACCAGAAATTTGTGGAGTATCTATTAAGATCATAACAATTGCAATTTTGTCTGTCACGTCTGTCGGCTTTTAATTTTACTATCTACTCAATAATAAAGAGGCGGTCACTGATTATGATCCCATACTTACAACATATTTTGGACTTTTATTTATATACTGGCGATGTTTTTAATTTACGTGGTGCAAACGGTTTTCTTTTCAGTTGACATGTTTACATGAAAAATTTTTCGTTGCTTTTAGGAAAGCTTGCACAATTGAAACATATGAATTCAAAAATTTATAAATAAGCAAGTAGTTGTTTTAAGTATTTCAAATTTACTTGTATTAAGAATTGATTTCCCATCGACTCTATTCGTGTGTCTATTTTGTTGTTGTCTCTGAGTACCTGTGCGATGTTAACAGATTTAATCCCGGAAATTTTAAAATCATAGATGACATCATATAGAATAAAATATGATCATTTCTGTAAGGTGCTTTTTTAGCCAGACTTCATTTAAATTTACGAAAGTCAATTATTTATAAAAATAAAGCAACTCTACAGCTTTTTTGTTCTCTACAGAGAGATAAGAAAGCGTCGCGAGATAGCGCCGTGCGATACCGTATCACCTTTACTTTTAGACTCATCGGCTTACCAACTATCGTCTTTAATGATAGGGAATACGAACTAGCCGTGTGTCATCTGAGTCGTGGTGCTATATATCTACTTATCCAATTAAATTAACTCAGTAGCGGTGGCGATATGTGATATATTGTTGATAAAATACTTTGTTTCTTTAAATGCCTTTGAAATTTAATATAATAGTGCAAAACTTAGGTAGAACGTAGGTTGTCCCGCACACAAGGTTGTACTGAACAAGTTTTGTACTACGATTTCTGAAATGAGCACCTAAGGAGGTCATTTTCCAATACAAAATTTAAAAGCTGGCTTTCTGTAATTTTTTTTCGTAGAACAAAAGTTGTTATGATGATCGGTGAAATCTATTCTATTAATAAAGTATTAAAAAGTTATGTTATATATAGTTTCAATCTATTTTTAAAACAAAAATTAAATTATATTTATTACAAGCTCAAATTCTTAACTAAAATTAAAATGAATATGTGCCAGTTTAATGAAAAAATTCTTTCAAGTATTTTTTACACTTCCCTTTCTATTATTTTATAAAATTTTGTATGCATTTTATTGTGTGTATTTTACTTATGTATTTATTTTTTGTATATTTTATTATGGATACGCATTTTTTACTCGTGTTTGCAGCCAAAACTAGTACATTTTCATATCTTCACGGAGAGACAATATTTTTTAAATTAGTTATTAGATTTAGTTTAGTCGCAACTCGCGGCCTCTGACGGAAGATCAGCGTCACAGTTTTGCTGTGGCATTTGTTGAGTCGGAGACCTTTTTGTTTGCTGCATCTTAAGTAGATGGATTGTTAAAACTATTTATATTTTTTTGTATGTGATTTTTGTATTGATGTAGCATTCAAAATAAACGTCTTTTCCTTCTTTCTTTATTTTAGGTAAGTTTTTTTTTAATGTTAGAAGTTTGTTCTGCATTCGATGGTTAGAAGTTAAAATGTTGTAACGTAGCTCTGTTTGAATGAACCCTTCAATGACAATTAAAAAGTTGGGTATAGTGCAGAAGGTGAGACTGTAGAATTGCGATTGTGTGCGTGCACACCCTTAACATTGTGGAAAACAACTCTTATAGCAGTCCAGATAAGGTCTGTTTTCAAAAAATTATGGTTTGACTTTTATCTTTTTCTTCTTTTGTTACTATATATACTTTATGTTTCCATGATTTTTTAAAAATAGACCTTGCCTGCATTGCTATAAGAGTTGTTTTCCACAATGTCAATGGTGTGCACGCACACAATCGCAATTCTCCAGTCTCACCTTCTGCACTGCATGTACAATGAATATAAAAAAATGTATGTTATTGTTTATTTGTATTGTACTGAAGCCAAAACTACCGTTTTTTGACATTTTGTTTGTCTGTCTGTCTTACTTTCTGTCTGTATGTTCCGTTTGAACTCGAGATCTATTTGACGGAATTGGAAGCGGCTTTTTTATTACCATCGTAGTGACCTTGGGTTGTTCATAAAATACCGCCTAAGCCAAAAACGGGGCAAAGATTGAATAAACGCAGGAGGAGCCGCACGGGCAAAGCTTGCACTCTTATTATTGTAGCACAGCTCAAAAATCACACTGTGGTTATAGTATAAATTTACTTCTTATATAGAACTTATATATAGATATAAGCGCGTGTAAACCAAATCGCGCACCCGCAAATAAATTTTGATACAGGTGGAAATAGCGAAAGGTTTATCAGGATCGCATCAGTTGGAGACCTCTTGTTTCTGCCAACAAATTGAAAAGGCAGGCGTGATTATTTGGTACGAGTATCTATTTTAGTATATATTACGTAGCACAGCCTTGCTGAAAAACGTCAAAAGATAGCTAGTAAATAATTTGGCCAAATGCGAGTCGGACTCGTGCGCAAAGGTTTCCGTACCATCACCCAATACTAATACGGAACACTTAAAACATACATATAAATAATATAGACGCTATAGCAACTCTAAGGCGACAAAAATTAAAACGCTTGAATGGTAACGCCTGTCAAACAATTCGAACCAACCAGAAATTGTAACAGGCCCTTTTGTATATTTTTTTTTGAAAATACAGGCTAAATCATGAAGCATAACTGTTCTTTAACTTTCAGGTGGTATTTTTCATAACAAAATTATTTTTTGTAAATCAGTTTGTAAAGATGGGAATGTGACGTAATAGTCATACCGTTTAGGCTCAAAAGGGAGAGTTCCTTGACGTAAAGAAAGATTGAAAAAAAAAAGGTTATAAAACCTGAAGATGGGATTACTGAAAATAAAAAAACGGACGTCGGTTTTGACAATGGCCTATTTCCTGTAATGCTTAAATGACATGACTATTACGTCATCAAAGCTATTTATTCAGTTCCTGAATATTTTCATGTATATCTTTTGTATTTCAAGGAGAAAAAAAAAATACTTTTATATGACCTTAAAAAAGTCTATTCCTTTCAAAAAAAAACGACAATTAGGTGCTGTTATGGCCTTCTGGACCATTCGAACGGAAAGAACCATTTGTGTACGGAACCAGAATTTTATTATTTATTGTTTTACTTTAGACCATGTACACAATGTGACCAAATTTGACACTTATATGTATTACTGTAGTTCAAAGAATGCTATTTTAACCCCTAAATAGTTTTTTTTTAATTATTATTTTTATTTGTCGTGGTAGTGGCTATAGTTACACGTAATCTGTGAAAATTTCAAGTGTCTACCTATAACGACTGAAGCTGTAGACCCCTATGACAGACGGACATACAGGGAGACAGACAGCGGAGGCTTAGTAATAGGGCCCCGTTTGACACGTGACCGTTTGAGTACGGAACCCTAAAAACAATAATTACATAAAGCAGGCAAGTTGCTAGACGTTTTAAACAAATAAACCTTATCAACTCGCTAAAATTATACTAAAAATCACATTAATTCTGTTTAAATTAAAGTACCTACAGACCTTAGGTGATTTGGAAGCATAAAAAAGATAAATGAAAGTAGAGCGACGAAAGAAATTTATGGTGCGCAGTGGAAGGTAGTTAAAGCTCGACCGGACCGCCCTAGAAGGACGTATACTGAGCAAATGCAGACATACTGAAGAAGGGCAAAGTCAAAGTACCCGGAATAGAAGAGCTTGTATTATTAAATTAAGCAAGTGGCAGAGGTGAAAGAGGTGCGTCAGGATCGAAGCAGATGAAAATCTGTATTCTCTGCCTACAACCCAAGAAGACAGACCTTGGGTTCCTTAAAAGTCTTAGTTTACACATCATTTAATATAGGACCGTCACGACATGAATCCCCGAGGGGTCGTCAGAGGTGTTCCGGGTGTGGAATGTGAAATGCAAGTCATCCACGTTTCATTTTTTATTTATGGTGACTTTCATTTATATAGCGAAATTCAAATTCATACCGTAGACTCGGTAAGTGGTCGGGACCGAGGTTCAATAACCTGTTACGAAAAACAAAAAAAAATGTTGATTGCAAATTGCAAGCATCGAAACTGTTGTCAAAGTAAACTTTACCATTATTGTAAATAACAACAATTACATGCCAAAGCAACAAAAATAATTTGCTAGAATGGTAGCACCAGACAAAAAAAATTGCACCTTCTACTTACGGAACGCTACTTTTTATTATTTTTTGTTTTACTTTAGTGTATATCAAACTTGTATGCATTACGTTTGACACCCTTCAGGTACGGAACCCTAAAAATGCTTTGAAAATCAGTCTTCATCTGAAATGTATACTTTAATAGATATTTCAATAATACATGAAAATATGTAAAGGTAAAGTTTAGTATTTTAAGATCTGTTAGGCAAATAATTTTTTTATTTCATTGCCAAGTTCAGTGATCACAGAGTTTGGATGGAGAGCGTTCAGTCAATTTATGAAACAGCTGAATCACGCCGGAATACCAAGAAAAGAGCGGTGCCTCTGACTAATCAGCGGACGAATTGAATCAAGTGAATCCAAGAACTTTGTCACTTACTGCGGCTTAATTGTTTACTTGAGGTCGTGAAAACGTGACAAAATGGAGGCAATACTGGTGAAAAAAAAATGTTATCGTATGGATTATACATAATCCATATAACTATATTTAAAGGCTCAAGAAGTCATTAAAATTGTATTTATTGGGTTATTTATCGCACATGCGATATCATAAAATAAATCGCAATTTCTTTACTTTAATTAAAAACAGAGTGAGTTGACATCATAAATGTTGTATGTTGCAGTGTAAGGCGCAAGACAGACAGAAGCGGTGCGGCGCGCATCGGGCGCGCGGGCGTCATTCAAATTTCGGACAAAACGCATGGAAATAAAGTCACAATTTGAACACACCGAATGGTATGTGTAGGGCGTGGAACAGACTACCTCAAATTGCGACTTTATATCTACGCGTGTCGTAAGAAATTTGAATAACGACCGCGCCCGATGCACGCCGTGCCGCTTCTGTCTGGCTTGTGCCAAAGGAGGCACAGGTTGCGCTTACAGTACACGAACGAACGCCACGCACGCCTGTACTCCCGAAGAGTCCTGATGATAGTGAGTCATAATTTCATCAAAAGCGCCCCTGCACAGTTAAACAAGTGATTTCTCAGTAATTACAACATTTATGATGTCAATTCACTCTTATTTTAATGAAAGTAACGAAAAAAAAACATGCGAACAAAATGTTAAAGGAAGAAATGTCACAATGTTATCTCCAGGAATTCAACTTGAACAGTTAACACTCGGACCTCGCGCACCGTCTTTTCATCGACGGTTTTTACGTCCCAATATAAATGAGGGAGTGAGCCTCATAACCGTATTCTAAGCAAAAATACTCGTTTCTTAGGGCATGCTGGTTTACAAAGTACATAAATTCAGAATAACTGATTGGCCCGGTGCATTCTTCTCCGGCATAATTTGAACCAAGGTCTCAAGACTGAGAGGCTGGACAATCCAAGCTTATCCTGCTTCCTAAAAGATTGAAAATTAATAGAAAAATAGTTGCATCCCAAAAAATATCATTTTTCGGTTGCGCCATGATGCTTCTATTTAGTTATAATATGACAGAAATAAAACGACTGTATGAATAAAGTGGTGGTTTTACGGCAATAGATTGAAGAGAAGATATTAAATAAATAAACAAAATCTCGGCTCTATCTGATAAGCCGTAGACATTTGCATAAATAAAACCTGAATTCATCATTTGCCAAATTTATTCATTACTCTGCGCCAAAGTTGTATTTTTAGCTAGAAAAGTAGTACCTATAAATATTCACCTATGCCCGTCACGAATGACGTACTAGGCTCTCAAAGATGTGTGAGTGTTGAGAGTGTGTGAGTAGACAATGATAGTAATTACCTAATGATAAGTCATTTAAACGCTGCCGGCGGAGCGGGTGGTTCTGAGCATAATGCCGACGTAGCGTCCACAAGGACAGTGAAAATTTTGTAAGAAATGTTTAGCCCCAAAAAACGGGTAATTGTATAAAAATGAAAGATCAAATAAAAAAAATTAGACAATATGAGACGGGTTACTTTTTTTCTTGTGGCATAATTCCTATGGTCTTATATTTGTTATGCCTTTACTTAAGTAGGTATGAGAAAATTGTATAGATTAAGGTTATGTTACAAATATTATTGAAAAAAAGGGAAAATTGAAAAAAATACATTTCTAGGTTTTGCTAGGTTTCTTGCCCTTCTTCTTAGTAAGACTAATCGAATGGGCGGATGGTTAGGCAATATTTTTATTTATGGTTTATTTAGTTCATTTTTCAACACATTTGTTTATTGCATTATGTATAATATATTTTTATTCCTATATTTCTCTATTTTAGGCAGGTGTTTTATTACATTTTAGTAGCCCAACTTAAATATTTTTCGTATATATTTCCCGTATTTATTTATCATCGCATTTGTTAATAATTAATATTTAGGTTGGCCTACTAAAATGTAATGTAAATATAATGCGTAAAATAGAGTATAGGAATAAAAATATATTATACATAATGCAATAAACAAATGTGTTGAAAAATGAACTAAATAAACCATAAATAAAAAAAATGCCTAACCATCCGCCCATTCGATTAGTTTTACTAAGAAGAAGGGCAAGAAACCTAGCAAAACCTAGAAATGTATTTTTACTCTATGTTTTACTCTAATAAGGCAATTATGTACATATATTATATATTATATTATATTTTTATTCCTATACTCTATTTTATGCATTATTATTATGTCAAAGTAAACCTTTACAAAAATCCAATATAAAAAAAAATAATACGGGAAAAAATACATACAAAAAATATTTAGGTTGGCCTGTTTTAGCTTCTACTATTCTGTAAAAAAAACGCTACTCAGATTTTCTAAGCGTTTTAAAAAATTAAAATCAAAATATTTATTTTGTCAAATAGATACATAAAGTATATCTTATTATCTATTTATCTATTTGACAAAATAAAATTTTTGATTTTAATTTATTTAAACGCTTAGAAAAGCTGAGTAGCGTTTATTACAAAATAGTAGAAGCTAAAAACACGAACGAAAATTTAAAGAAAATGTAATAGATTTGCTAGTTTTGAAAAAGGCGCTATATTCTATTTCTCCACGTGAAATAATGTTTGTAAACAACTTTATAACCTAAAAGTGATGAAATATTTTTTACCTATATTTTTTAAACTGGATCTTTCAAATTTTATTGTAGGTAAGTACGTGAGTTATTGGTTAAAACTAAAATTTATGTATTTATAAACAGAAAAATGCTTTTGAACATTATATTTTCATCACTTTCATGTGTTCGAATACTTGCCCGAGGAATTATTTTTTTACAGTTTACTCACTTTAAATTTGTTTGAATAGATCTTTTCTAACAAAAAAGGTATGCATTTTTCAAAGCTATGGCTATAAATCGTATAATCTTATACATGTAAATGGTATCCCAACAATATTAACAAGTTTTAACGTAATGTTTTTATTTTTATTTGAATATACTTGCCCTAGAGTAAACATTAGTATACTCTAATACATTGTATACTCTAAGGTACCTGCCCTTTTCAAAATAAGCGAATCAATTGTAATAAAATTTAATGTTTTACGTATTTGAACTATTGTTTTTTTTCTAAACCATGAATTCTGCAGACTAACCGTTCATTTGAAGTAGTACCGATTAGAAGTATAGCGGTTTGGAGTTGCATTCCACAATAATATTTTGATGCTCATCATTACGTGTTTAGAACCTTTCTTCGTTGCTTCCAAAGCAGTTTTATTATTATCCCAGCAGCATTTATAATAAAAATAAAAATAATTTAATATTTCAAAACAACATAATCGTGTTCCCCATCGAAAAAAAGTTTAGCAATAATTACAAATAAATGGTACCGATTACGATTCTACGGTTCGAGATAATTTGTTGCGCCGACTGTACGCGTAGGGATTTCGTGGAAAAAATACCGATGCATTTGTCTGATGCGGGGTAATAAGGCTCAATTATGAATAAGCTGGGTTTCGACAGCAAATATATAAATAAATAATAATATTATAATGATTGATAATGATGCTAGGTGTAGTATTTTAAGGTGTTTTACTATTGTAAAAGTAACACAAAAATATATAATCTTTTTATTAAAATTTCAGTAGCAGGATGATGATTTATGTGTACATTATGCAAGCAAGATAAAAGTAATTGCAATTTATAATTTAAAGCTCACCTGCTAAAATTTTAATAAACTCAAGTACCGTTTTCTTTTTAAGCTTCTGTATGAATTTCAATATTTTAAGAAGACAGTTCATTAAAACGGAATAATTGTGTTAAAGTACTATTGGAATAACGGAAAAAAATGTTCTTTAACGGCTGTGACAGTATGTTATCAATTTTAATGTACATTAATTATTGTACGTAAATTGCCATTACACAATCTTACAGAAACAGTATTTTGTATATCTGTATTACAGTAGAAAAGTCAAAAAACGCATTAGGATATGTCGTAGCAACTTGTTGAAAAGACTTATTACACAAATAAGGAGGATTTGGCTGATAAAAATATTTTTATTTGTATATGAGTTTGACACTGTTTCTTAAAAGTAAACAGTTTTATTTGTAAGATTACGTAAATGTTTTAATTGTGTTATTAATATTATTATTAAATGTTAATGTTTAAGTTACTGTATAGCATACTATACAGCATACTACACAATATAATATTGAATACTTATTGTATGAAATGAATTGACGTATCTAAGTATATAATTAATTAAATATGTTATAATATAAAGATTAATAAAGTGAATTGAATTGATTTGAATAGCTTAAGAAAAAAGAATTTTCAGTTTTTGTAAGGAATTGTCAATAATAAAGATAAATAAACGAGCGATAAACTTGCGACTTACTTGTACAGTCACCTGCAGTTTAATAGCTAGCAATTGAAACCCTTATTACGGCTGAATAAGAACTGCATTGAGTAGTTTGTCTTGCGGCGAACATGCAACCGTACATACTTGTACAAATAACCTAATAGCCCCGCGGAAATACTAAAATTATTCTATTGCGAGGATATTTACGAAGTGTAAACTTTTCTGTTCTACATGTGTGATGTTAAAGTGAAAAAAGACAAATAACTTTAAAATAACTTTTGCAAAAAAAGGTAAAAAAACGTGCTGTATGATTTTAAAACGATTTCAACAATGCTAACAAAAAAAAGCGAAACCGGCAGCCTAAGTAATAAAAATAAATAAATATTCGTGGAATAAAACGTACAAGAATTTGTGAATAATCTAATGAAATAAATTTTTGCATGCCGAATTTTTTTGGTAAAATATTAATGAACAAAAATACTTTGTAACACCTAAAATGTACCATATTTAGTGCAAATAAATGATATCTGAATCTGATAATATTCCACCAAGAACTACCGATCGAATGCAACCAACAAATAAAAAAATGCTGCAAAAATATTTCCTGTATACCTAATAGTACATTACGATACGAGAGCGATGAAACGTTTTCTGACGAGTGTGAGTTTGCGGCACGAGCCGAAGGTGAGTGCTGCAATCACACGAGTCGAGAAAAAGTTTCTCGCACGAGTATCGTATAATATTTTATAGCAAAAGTGCGGAAAATGCCGACTTTACGCAAGCACAGCGTGCGTAAAGCGGTCATTTTACGCACAGTGTGCTATAAATTATATTATGAATGAAGTTGTTAAAATATGACAACGAATGCTTTTTTACCAATTTTTTGTGTATAAACGTTTGCGAAAGTCTTAATTATTCACATCGTTTACAAATACCTAGCTCTCAAGCAATATCTGTTAGAAAACATTAAAGTCCTCTTCAACATGGTTATATTTATAACATCAAAAAATGTGACTCGTAAATTAAAATTGTCATATTTATAACTATTTCTATTGAACTATAAGGTTTACATAAAAAATATTTATGTACTTTTCTCTTTTACCTTCCACCAGAATGATAGGAAACTATCTCTTTCATATGTATCATGATTGGCTACATTACTACATACGTCATTTCTAGTCAATCACGATACATTTAAAAGTGGTAGAGATAGATGTTGAAGTTTGACAATAAGGCTCCAGGTCTCTGACAATACCGTTTCTTTGGTTGAGCACGTCGCTTGTGTGTCCAAAAAGTTCACGACCAGACTGGAGTGCTTACTTCCATTGAAAACCGCACGCTAAAATAAATGACCTTTATATCCATCCATTAGCCTTTTTCGTCCACTAGGCCTTTCCAGGATTTCGCCACTCTTGGCGGTTCTCCTGGAAGAAATGCCCATACTCACACACGCTGGGCAGGCGGGTTGGTGAGCGCGGTGCCGAAACCCTTGCATCAGTGACGCCGCTGCCCGTCTCTAGTCTGTTTTTATAAGGCTTGGCAATTGGGAATGGATATACCGCCATCCATCGGTCCCAGGCAATGGTGGGCCGCCTGGTTTTGCCTAAGAGCTGTTCTCTTACTCTCTCCTGAATAACTTCAGGAGGATTTGCGAGTAAGATGGTGGTACCTCCACAGTCGAGCCCGGCATCAGCTCTACTACGCCTCTGTCCTTATTACTCACTAGCTTTTGCCCGCGGCACCACCCGAGTCGAAGAGATTTTCGTGGAAATAAGAAAAACAAAAGAATATGATTTTTTGAACGACTACATGCAACGGACAGCATGTTTAACCAAAGCGCTAATAAATACTAATCAAATAAGCCCAAACTCGAAAGGTCTACTGTTGTCCGTTGATGAGATCCCGTACCCACTTTCCAGTTCCATGATCAGACCCCGGTCACCATGTTTTAACAAAGTACCAAGAAGTGTGTCAGGATTGTTGTAGATGGAAATCTGTAGTCAGATTAAACTGATACAGTTTTCTTAAACCTGGCTGTAATCACTTTTTCAATCCAAATATTAGCAAGAGGTGTGTCCGGTGTCCAGGTCGTTGTAGATGGAAATTTTTAGTCAGATTAAACTGATACAGTTTTCTCGTATGGAAAAACAACCGGTTTTATAACGTAAAACTAACTATTTGGTCAAGGCACGCCGATAAACCAGCTAAGCAGCATTTTTTCTCCCGACGTGGTTCACTAGTATTGAATTTTCAAACTGAAAACTTACTTTTATTAAAATAAAATATAGCCTATGTTAGTGTAGCTGTAGCTTCTTACAAAAGAAAGAGTTTTTAGAATCAGTTCAGTAAATCCAAAGTTTTCCTCAAACATACAAACAAACAAACAAATCTTTCCTCTTTATATAATATATATAATATATGTATATATTATGGTGTAATAGTGTATGTATATAGTGTATAGTGTAGATAGATGTAGATTAATCTTTTACTCTTCAAAGGGATCACGGTCTCTAATATTACTTATGAAAGGTAAAAAAATTCAAGCTCAAGTTTTGACGTTTGGTTATAAAATAACAGAATAGAATAAAATTTTATTGCGTAAAAAGAAGGAACAATAAAGTTATAAATACACTGAGTCTAAAATCTAATCAAACGTCAATTTTAAATAACAAATGTACTTTGTTTTCCTGAATAGATTTTTCCGCCTGTAGTAAAGAATAAGCTTCTTGTCACTGTCGCTACCCCACAAATTGAAACACTGACCTAGGCAGCTACTGATGTTTTATTTATTTATGTAGTCTCGCTCTAATGAGTAGCAAACAGGACTAATGTACTTAGCATTGATAAATTAAAGATCTTCCTTCTATGGAAAACCTGCGTAAGCTTTACATTTTTAGTAAAAAAAAACAAGTCAAGTATAAGAAGGTGATTAAGATATTGGGTTCGTTCACTTCTTTTTATTAATAGCGTACTTTCTTATGTCAGTAATTTCAGTATTAATTGCGTGTGGTTGTAGGATATTTGAATTTGTAAGAAATTCTCTAACAATATAAAATGAATATAAAAAATCGATCTACTTAAAAATATTGTACTGGGTCTTACTTAGTCATATTTATGTTATAACTATCCAGAAACTACTATTTTGAGCAAAAAAACTTTTTCTGTCATTTTTTTTTATCAAACAAAATAGCCTATCTGTACTAAAAATTTAAAAAGAAGGATATGTTTGTTTTCGTTGGAATGTGATTCTTCACAGACACAAAATATGTCCTATGCATATAAACTGTATTATGTACAAAATGAATTGAGGCGGTCAGCGATATAGTGGCCCACCTTTTCCAGACACAACCGATTTTCAATTGTGTCTGGAGAAAAATAGGCCACTCTGACGCTGACCAAGTCAATAACAAATTGACTCTGTATTTTTTCTGTTACATACCTCTAAGATACTTAAACAAACTTCTTCAAAATGCAAATAATTCTTAAATCAATGAAGTTTTTTTGCGTAATCCCTTAAAATTACAGGCACATTACGAAAATTATCCATACATTTGAATTAGCTCTTTGACATTTAAAAGACTGCTATGCATCTGCCTCCTTTTCGCGCTGATTAAAAATTACTTTTGCATGATCTCCTTAAAAATAACCTGCACACCGCCGCAGTTTTAAGAACCTTACTGTCTTATGTTTAAAGAATAAAATAGCTTGCCGGCTGCTGTTCCTACATGTGAGGTCTTTTCAAGCAGTTGGTTTCAAATTGGTTGCGATAAATTGCTACTTATTCCTGATGTCCTAGTACTAGTCTTACATTAATTTTAATGATGTTAGGTTGTCATTTTGATGGCACGTGTTTTTGAATGAGTATTTCGTATTCGGTACACGAGATCCAATGGTATTTCTAATTGGTTTCTGGTCTATAGTGCGCGGCAAATAAGTTGCGTAATGGTGGGCAGGTGTGCGGGATAGGGTAAACCTACTAAGTGAAGGTCAATGTTTAAGATTTGTTCTGGCAACCTTACAACTAAAATTTTTTTGGGTTCCGTACCTTACAATGACAAAACGGAACCCTTTATACTATCACTTTGTTGCCCGTCTGTCAAGACTACTCAGGAACCTTTCTCGAGCCACGTTAGAGATATCTTGTTAAAACTAATACCTCCTACTGAAGTCTACGACCCCATAGTTCTGATTAGAGGTGCAATTGTGTAAGCCAATTGCATTCAAATACGATTGTCATTATGACAACGTCATATGGCTATTCTATTCATCTAAGCGAATAAGCCCCTTTGGCAATTGAAATCGTACGTTTTTGTTTTTCAACAACAAAACAAGTATTCATTTGACAGCCGAAAATGTACGATTTCAATTGTCAAATGGGCTAATTTGCTTAGCTGAATATGACAATCAATTGAACACAATTGCACCTCTGGATTTTAACTTAACGCGAAAGAAAGTTATTGTCCTGTACATTATCAGTTTCCTACAAAACTTAAATTCCGTCTGCAGTTAGGTCTTTTGGCACACATATAGGAACAAATGTATAAAAATTACAGATATTCAAATCAAGGTAACAAAAACGAACTTTTTTGTTGTTGTATGAGTATTTTTTTTTTGTTTTCTTAGATTAATATGTTGCTGAATCTGAAATCACATTTTCTCTATCAGCTCGTAATATTTATCTAAGAAAGGTTCAATTTTGAAAAATCTCGTGTTTTTCCTACTTTTGGTAGGTGTTCACGCTTGGAACAATTAGTTTTCCCGCTTTAATAATATTTTTTATTAATGGTCCTTTTTAATAGAAAGATAAAAATATTCATGAAACCAAGCGTAGTTTTTAATTTAAGAGCACAAAACAATCACACACAATTTTTATATAAAAAACTTAGCATGAAATGTATGGACAGAGTAAGCTCTTACAATTATTGTTTATTTAGAAAAATAAGGATCAATCACAAATTCTGTTATTTCCGCCATGATATAATATCGATAAAGAGCTTGTTATGATAAAAAATAAATGTGTAAAATAAACGGTAATTAAGTGCAAAGCCTCTTCAGAAATCTTAAAAAACGTACAATTTCCATATTTAAAGTTTATTTAACCGAAATTGAGAGATGATCGAAAAAATCTGAGTTAAGGTTCGAATTGAGGACCCAATCTCGTATAGGAATAACAAAAAAGCATTCAAACAACAAAAACCATGTAACGAAGAAATTGGTTCTCCAATATAATTAGACCCTTTGGATACATGGAGTTTAATAGATCGTAAGTCTTAAGTTAGTTTGGACATTTATAACTGCTCTTGGAATACGTTTGTGTTTTAAACAGTATGTACGGAACCCTCAGGGCACAGGTCCTGCTCGCACTTAACCAGTTACTTTTTCATTTTACACATCGGATTTGCTCTTGTTCACCCTCGGGCCTGAAAAGTGTCCATGAGTGTTTGTCCAGAAAGTAAGACAGTTAAAACAGGCGATATTAATACTCTGATGTCCTTGACGGACGAATGACTTGATCTATGGCAAATTGCAAAAAATATAATATAATATAATTTAGTAATATTAACGTTTGGGACGTAATAATAGTCGGTGAAAAGCGGGACAGGGTGGACTGTGGGGACACCGCTGACAGCAGAACTGATTAAATGTTCTGTGCCGCAGACTCCCTTTCGGGCTATTCGGGCTTCCCCTTCATAGCAATACTTGCAAACATATTTTCGACTAAAATACTGAAACTTGCAGTTCTTGAGTTTTTTTTATGGAAAGACACTAAAACTGCACTATAAGGATTTCAAAAAGATTAATGAAACTATAAATTCTGAACTACCTAACGAACTCTTTCAATCAATTATTAGAAAAATATTATGTGTCCTTAATTATATTGTAAAAACAAACATCGTTGTTATAAATTTTATGACCGTATCTACTATGTCCATAAAATAAATTAAATTTTCATTTTTCATACACGATCCATTAAACTTTTATAATATAATTTTACAGGCCATATTTTAATTACTTTCTACTCAATAAAAGCTAATTAGACATATTGAACATCGAACCTGTCTAAAATTTGCAAATTAAAGTAATTAAAAGTTATTCCACACAACATTCTAAGTAAAAACATTGTGAGTTAAGTGAAGCAATAATAATTACAGCAACTAAGCACTTGATTAACTTTTGTTTTTTGTTATTTTTATCTTTGTACGGTCCGTTAGAGACTTCATTTGTTTTTAAGATGGGATCGATACGAATATATTTTATTGTTTAAAACTTTTGTTAACTTTCTTAATTATTTAAATGTATTTTGCGGATATTATGTCTATTGCATCTACTAATGTCGCTTGTTTATTTGTTTGTTCGTTATAGCTCAGCAAAAAATAAACGAATCACAATGAAAATTTTCTATTTAGATAGTTTATAATCCAGGTCAAAATATAGGTAGCTTTGTTTATACCCATTAGGGAAAACTGACTTCCTAAATTCAAATTCAAATTCAAACTCATTTATTCAAATAATTAAAGTAATATAACAGATTCACGTCTAAACTATTACAATACATAATATGTTCTTAAACTAAAGAGCCAAGTACCACTAGCTGTATAACAACCGTAAAACAGCCCGAAAAAAATGAAAGAAATGTAAGGCTCTGCAGCCATAATACGACTTTATAAGGTGACTTTCGTTTACCGGCAAATTCATACTGGAGACTCGGTAAGTGGTCAGGACTATGGTTCAATGACGCTGTTTGTGAAATACGTTTTTTTTGTGCTTCTATACTTTTTCAAGAACGACCTCGACTCTATTAGTATAGGATGTCTAGATTTTATTTTGCGTATTTCACAGAAAGAGTTATGAGCTTAAATTGGTCCTCACTTACCGAGTTCCAGTATGAATTTGGCTATATGAACAAAGGTCACATTATAGAGCTAGAACGCTACTTAGAACCTTATTGAAATGACAGAAAATGTAATACTACACTACTAAATCCATCCATCCATACATCCAATAGCCTGTTTCATCCACTGCTGGATTTACCTTTCCAAGATTTGGCCTCTCTTGGCGGTCCGCCTGGAAGAAATGTCCATACGCACACACGTTGGGCAGGCGGGTTGGTGAGCACGGTGCCGAAACCCTCGCACCAGTGACGCCACTGCCCGTCACCAGCTCTCACCTCGCTACTAAGCTACGGTATTAATGCAATAGGTATTTTTGGAAAATCTAGTTTTGTATGGCGTCAAAAGATTACCTACTAGTAAAACTAAACAAAATTGCTTGATTGTAACAAATAAGTACCCCAAAAACGATAGTAAATCCTTGCCAGTATAAGCTTACAATTGAAAACAAATTCCATCTCATTGTAATAAGGGCTGAATTGCAAAACTACCCCAGTATAGTGCGACGGCATGGAATGATACTTGACCACTTCATCAAAGTACAGCCCTAGGGCTACAAGGTACAAGTTAATTTATTGTTACACTCTCTTTATAGGCTTGTCGGTTTGTCGATCATATCGACATAGTGTCTAGACGAATCAGAATAAAGTACCTTTGAAGAAATTGCAGCTGACCCACTCTTCGTTTTAATTAGCATTACAATGCGGACAGAAAGTGGGCCAGTGTATTTTTGTTCTAAATATACAGGATTTTTTCACGAGGGCGCGGACGGCCAAAGTTTGCCGTATAAGAATTTGATCCCTATACTTGTAGGTCACTATCGGATTGTGCAATACATACAGAATAAATAATCACGCCTGTCTCCCAGAATTAGACTATAGATTTAATCTGATACGATCCTGACACACCTCTTTTGCTTCTTTATTTATTTGTAAAATAGACACATTAAGTTAATCTTTATAAAACAGATTACGATAAAAAAAAATACGGGGAACACATGAAAAAAATATTTAGGTTGGAAAACTAAAATGTATAGTATATTATGCAACTAGTGAATAAAGGACGGATTTAAAGCGAGGGCCATGGATGAATCAAGAGCGTAGCGAGTGATTCAAGTGTTAGAATCCTGAGTGACGCATGTGATACATGGCCCTCAATATAAATCTGTACTTTATTCAAGAGTTGCATACTATACTTTATACCATGACTACGAAAAAAAGAAATAATTTAAGCGAAAATAGACATTTAATGAAGAAAAATGGAAGGTTATATTAATAAAAATGTACATTAAAATTTGAACATTGTCCCCGAAGCTTGATTTTCATTTCTCCATTTGCAAAACTCATCGTAGGCTTTGATGTAAACGAGCCGTGTTTTGTTAGGTAGCAAGTTTTCTACTATATCAGCCGCCCTCTCTTTCATAAACTCACGTGTTAACACATCTTCTTCATCACTTGAATGCATATTCAATCGATTTATTATAAAGTAACACTAAATTTTGTATTCGTACAACTTACAGTATTCAAAATGGCGCCAATTTACTAATATATTTTTTCTGTAATGGCAGCAAAGAACACAAAACAGTTATTATTCTAATGCTAAACTCCTTGTCGCAAATATCGACCAATCAAATCTCGAGGAGTTATTTGCACAAGGAGTTTGTATGTTGAGTATTCTTTGTGCAAGGAGTTTTTATCGAGTAATTTTTGCGCAAGGAGGTTGTATAAGCATTGAGATGGAGGTCGAATATATTGGTGTGTTCTAAATTCAAACACCAAAATAGTGATTAAAAGGCCTTTTTATTCACTGTTTTCAGTGAATAAAATAAGCTTTTTAGAGTGGGAATGGTATAAATAAAATTATACACCTGCATAAAATAAAGGAATAAAAATAATATATACAAATACCTAATGCATTGAACAAATAAGTTGATTAATAAACTAAATAAACCAATAATAAATATAATGCCTAACCATTCGCCCGTTCGATTAGTCTTGCTAAGAAGAAGGGCAAAAAACTTAGCAAGATCATGTCTTTTTTAATTTTTCCACGACCTATTTGTCTTGGACGGGTAATAGTAATAATTAAGCACGAAACAGAGGATTTGAGGGTTCTTAACTAATACTGAAATATTTTACAGGCAAACAATTTTTGTATTTTAGCAGATTTCTTTAAAATTTGTATTCCTGTGATGACGTATGGCGCTGAGACGTGGTCTCTTACAAAGGACCTAATCCATCGATTCAAGGTCGCTCAGCGAGCTATGGAGCGGGCTATGCTTGGAGTATCTCTGATGAATAGAATCCGAAATGAGGAGATCCATCGGAGATCGAAAGTAACCGACATTGCCTGCAGAATCAGTAAGTTGGAGTGGCAGTGGGCAGGCCATATTTGTCGCCGACATGATGGCCGTTGGGGCCGAAAGGCTTTAGAATGGAGACCACGTACATCAAAGCCATGTGTAGGCTGACCTCGTGCCCGCTGGACCGATGACCTGAAGGACGTTGCGGGGGGCGGCTGGATGAGGAGGACGGAGGACCGACATGAGTGGCGAAATTTAGGAAAGGCCTATATCCAGCAGTGGACGAACACGGGCTGATTGAAAAAAAAACCGTAACCACGTTCTTCTAAGGAACATTTTGAAACCAAGAATTATAGGGCTGAAATTTTTTTTTTTTAGATAAGAGTAGTATATACCTATTTTTTTTTGTAGTACGTTCCGTTCGGTTTATGGAAGATCACCAAATCAAATATATTTCTTTCAATATGAAGTAAATTCTCTAATTTCTTCAGACGAACCCTTAAAAATCTGGCTTTGTTCATGTTCAAGGTAGGTACAGCTGTAGGCCCGTGGTAAATTCATCGGATGGGCACTTCTATTCATATCAGAAAGTGCGACAAAAAAGTGCAAGACCTGGATGAATAGCGCTCGCTCAGAAACTGGGAGAGTGACAGCAGGCGATACATCAATCAGACTTTCCAGGGACTTCCGCAAAAATCTACAGGTGTCGGTAATAGACGAATGAGTGATGCTACTGCAAGTAACCACTTTCCGGTACGACTACTCATTCTCGCGACCCGAGTCGATCTTGACCCATTGGTTAGATGATTGGGTCAAAATGATACGATCGTTTGATCGATCACCCGATGGTTGGTCACACTATTTGAGAGCCGCGCGAGTCGGGTCTACGGGTCAACGAAGGAGACAAAGTATAACTTATCCGAATCAATAACTACTCTAATTATTTGTGCGTAAAGTCTAATTTAGTTTGCCAAGCGAGTCAAAAGTGATTGTATGTTTTTGAAATTTTTTGAAATCGATAAGTCGATCACTCGCAAACGTCTCTGCAGACGAAGCCATGATGTACACAAGTCTACAGAGACACAGATGTTAGCATACCTTTTACTAAACCCTTAGTCACCTTTTACGTCATCTACGAGATGACGTGGAGTGACAATATTCTTATTAGATGACGTTATTGTCACACGCCACATTTTCCTTCAATGTGTTTAAGAAACCGGACAAGTGCGAGTCGGACTCGCCCACCGATGGTTCCGTTAAAGACTATATTTTTTATGATTTAATTACAAATGTAAAGTTTTCAGATTTTTCTCTATATTTGTAGTATAAGACGGTATTACTTGCCAAATTTCATAGTTATAGGTCAATGGGAAATACCCTATAAATTTTGATTCCCTTGAGAGTGCCGAAATATACATTTTTTACGACATAAACGGACTTATCTTTTTTTACGTAAAACTTAGAAATTTGATTTTTGTACACCTGCAAGAGACTGTAGACCTGAGTAATATGGTTTCAATTTCAACTCGATACCTCCACGCTTTCCCGAGATATAGGGTATTGAGTCTTGACAGACATACAGACGGACGGACGGACGGACGGAAAACAAGGTGATCCTATAAGGGCTCTTTTTAGCTCTTGAGGCACGGATCCCTAAAAAGAACTAAACCTTTTATCCTCTGTTTCCTGTCGAGCTTCACTTAAGACGCTACCGAGTTAAATAACAAAACCGGAAGTACCGACTTCATAGTCAACCCATCCGACTAAACGACAAAAAAACCCCATTACGCGAACTGGCGCAACATCGTGGGAGATGCAATTATTTTCCAATTTTAATCAAAAATATCGCTTCTCAGCCTTTCACTTCCACTTAAGCATTTAAATGTCAATCTCTCACTGTTTGTGTATGCTGCGCCTTAAGAAAAATCCGTGCCCTAAGCCATTTTAGACTCTAAACATAACCTGTTACGGTTAAAAACGGTTCGTCTTCAACACTTTGCTCTAAAACAATTTGATTTCGTATGATTAATGTGTGTCCCACTATTCAATAAACGAAAAGTCGCATCTCACACTGAAAACAAACAAAAACAAACTGTAGCTCGTGAACTTTAAAGTTCAAATTGAAACAAAAAGTATCTCAAAAAAAGTCCTGAATAACTTTAGAAAGCGCATGAAAGAAATTGATAAAACAACGCTGTTCTTTTTGCGATGAGTACACAGCTCCGGATTGACTCTTATTGACTTCGTTTAGGGTTGATTTTGGATTGCTTTTGTAATTGATTTAGTATAGTAATGTAATAGTGTAACATTATAATGATTCTAGATTATCTGGGATAATGAAACCCACAGATTATACAAAGTATGTGAATAAAGATGGCGGCACAATCAGTCAACGTCTTTAGACAATGGGCTTGTGTAGAGAAGTTTATTATTTCCCCGGTAAATCGTTACAGTTGTTGTATTTACTAGTTTTTGTGGATTACTTTGTTTGCATTTTGAAGTTAAGAGCTTTATGTAACGGGAAAAGGGGACGCGAAACTCTCTGTTTTAATCACAAATGAAGTCGTACCAATCACAACGACACTAGATAAACAAAATTTGTGTAATTTTGCTGTAAATGTAGTAAAGCTGTAATATAACTTTGTGTGTGAATACATGTCAACAGGGTATCTCTAGTGGAACATAGCTAGTCTGTAAAACGTCCGTAGTTCATATACTGGATCGATTTTTTGCCGTTGAAAAGTCAAAAGCTGTAAATTTTTGATTTGATTTTCAAAATTCTTTATTATTATTTACATAAAATATTATATTAAACGTACATATATCTCTCAAATCACTCATATAAGATGGCTTTCGTTTATACAGCCAAATTTATACTGGAGACTCGGTTAGTGGTCGGACCAAGGTTCAATGTCCCTCTCTGTGAAATACGCAAAGTAAATTTAGACTTCCTATATTCTTGAACAAGTATAGAGGCACAAAAAAAATGTTTTTTGTATTTCGCAAATAGTGAAACTGAACCTGACCACTTACCGCGTCTCCAGTATGAATTTCGCTTCGTAAAAGGTGCACAGTATTGTTGCTTAAATCAAATAAGAAATAACATAGCAACGTTATTTGTACCTCAATTACATCAAAACAGCACCATAGAGCTATAAAGCGTATAGAGAGAATACAATTGTATAAATGAATTAATTTTCTGCAATTTTCACCGCAGCTATGAGCCGCGTCACGGTCGAGCCGAGACGTTAGGGGCAGTGGACACTACAGAAAAAAAATAAAAACGTTTGTAAGGTGTAAGTCGTACAAAATAACAGGTTCCGTCAATGGTATCCTGTCTTTTAGAATTTGTTACAAGATAGTAAAAACAACCAAACCTCAGAAGAAAAAATTCAGAAATAAAAAAAAAATCCGGAAAATCATAGTATCGTTTTTTTATTAAAATCATGCTACATTAGATACAAAGCAATAATGTAACAAATATGACGCCATCAAAGATTTTCTATATTTTTACGGGTTCCTAGGTTAATTTACCTACAAGTCGAATTTCAGCTTATCGGCCCAACAGTTTTTGATTTCGTACGACAAATCTTTGCTGGGTTTTCATTTTTGATAATGAGCCCTAAAAATGTAAGCATTGGGCTGTAAAGTTAGTATTTAAATTAAATAAATTGTATTAAATATTCAATTTAAGTATGTGAAAGCAATAATGTGACCTGAGATCCAGGAATCGGTCTCCTGGCATTTAAGAATTATTATTTGATACGTAACAATAATAAATCATTATGTATCAAGTAGAACTAAACTCTACGACGTTTCATTATTATTTACAATAGCGTGGCTCATACGAAAATCGCACTCGCCTATAAAAACCGAGTTTTTAATAAATTATATACTCGGGTTCTAGTTGCAATACCTATAAAATACGCTTTCTTACTAATTTAATGGTTATCCCAAATATTATTATAAAATTGCATTACAAACTAGAAAAGATAAATTAGAAGCAAATGTAAGGACAAGAATTTGTTAAAATTTCCTCGGGCCAGGATTTGAACCTGCGACTTCTTGTTTCCCAGACAAGCGCGCTACCAATTGCGCCACCGAGGTGCTTACCCAGCAGACTGTTGAATTTTTTCCACATTTTTTTTTTGCCATGGATCGGATAATAATTTGCGTAAAAAAATTCACCTATCTATAGTAATAATAGGTCAAATAAAAAAAAACCGGCCAAGTGCGAGTGGGACTCGCCCACCGAGGGTTCCGTACAAGTTAGTAAAAGTTTTAAAAAATCCACAAAAAGATTTTGTCACCCGTACAATTATGACCGCGCATACCGTTGCTTAATCTCGATGATTTAATTACAAATGTATAGTTTTAAGATTTTTTTCCTGTACTTGTAGTATTAGACGGTATTACTTGCCAAATTTCATAGTTCTAGGTCAACGGGAAATACCCTATAAATTTTGATTTCCTTGAGAGTGTCGAATTTACATTTTTTTGCGTCATAAACGGCCGTATCTTTTTTTTAAGTTGATTTAGAAGTTTAATTTTTTCATAGCTTCAAAGGACTGTAGACGACTGTAGACTTGAGCATATGGTTTAATTTCAACTCGATACCTTTACGCGTTTCCGAGATAAAGGGTCCTGACAGACAGACGGACAGACGGACAACAAAGTGATCCTATAAGGGTTCTGTTTTTTCTTTTTGAGGTATGGAGGGTTCCAAAAAAAGCAAAAGCAAATTTACACCAAAACATTAAATTCAATATATGTTTACAGTGGCCCCAATATAGGCAAAGCCTGACCCATGTGTGCCGGTTTACAATTTTCAGAAGTTTTGTACATATTTTAGTTGTTTATCTGCAAGTTGTGGGTGTGACAGTGGTGTATAACTATGTCACCGTAAGATTGCACGATCCGATAGTTGATAATTTAACCCGTAAGATTATAGTTAGGTATTTAAATATTTTACGGGGAAGTGTTTTTTTTTTTGCATTTTTCAAAATTCATGGAACTAAAGTTATTCCGTATGATGAGTAAAAAATGTGGTTTGGATATTAAATCACGTCACAGATAAATCAGTAGCCTAAGCATAAAAACAGTTATAGCTGCATTCACGTTAGATTTCTTATGGAATCTGAAAAGTTCCGGTACTGTCCGCTAGGGGCGGTTCTTAGATTCTAACGTAACGGGTGATGTTTTCATACCTAGGCAGTTAACCTTTTTTTTAATAAGTGTATCTGTGAATCCTACTAAAAATAGTCGTGTGCCCATTGCTCAAAATTGCAATTCTTTATGTGTGAAAACTTTGTTGGCTTATGCTATTTCTTTGTGTATTGTTTTTTGTAATATGTAACTGTTTGTTTCCCAAATACTAAAAAAAATAAATAAAAAATGAAAATTCTGCAATTTGCAGCTCATTTTGCAAACCGTTAAGGGGGTAACTTCTTACCTCGGTACAAAATGCACATCATAATATTGTTTTCCTTACTTTTGAAAAAAAAGTATGCAATAAATGCGTTTTATAGCAACTTGCGGAAATAGTTCATTAATAAGAAAGTCTTAACAAAAGAAATACGTATTTTAATGTATTAAATTTTATTTGCATTACATTAACAAACTTAAAAGCGTATTTACAGTTGTAATGTAATGCAGCTAAAATGTAACTAATAGAATTGAATAATTTTCATGTGATCATCTAACTATTAACAAGCAGTTTGCGCGAATTGCTATAAAACGCATTTATTGCAAACTTTTTATTCAAAAGTAAGGAAAACAATATTATGATGTGCATTTTGCACCGAGATCCTCCGTTACCACCTTAAAAATTACGGGCGTAAATTATTTTATAACTGAACAATGAACACAATTGAACAAATCTAATAATCCCAGTAATCCTAGGTGATTTGTAATTCGCGTGTTAAAATTCTGGTAAAACGCATGTTGTATGCAAATTCAAATTCATAAATTGCTCTGAATATTGAATATTAATTATCCGCTTCATGCTGAATCTAGGTAAAGATACGTTTTTATTGCGATGAAAATACATCACAGGGTGGTGATTTTATAAATTTCCTGGCAAAGACAAAATTTAACGTTTACTTCATCGAATTACTTTTCGTAAATGAGGCTTTGAAAATCTTTAAAATACTTTTAGGAATTAAACATTAATTAAAGGTAATATCACACATAATTTGCTAAAAAAAATATTTAAATCTTTTTAAATCTGGTGACGGGCAGCGGCGTCACTGGTGCGAGGGTTTCGGCACCGCGTTCACCAACCCGCCTGCCCAGCGTGTGTGAGTATGGGCATTTTTTTAAAGAGGACCGCCAAGAGTAGTGAAATCTGGGAAGGGCCTGTGTCCAGCAGTGATCGAAACAAGCTGGTGGATGGATAGGGTTTAAAAAAATCATCAACCCATCATCGACTTCCATGATGAGTTGATGATTTCTCTAATTATCGACTCATCAACGCCCAGCCCAAACCCTAAGACCTAAAAAGCTGAAATTTTGCAGAGAGGTACTTTTTATAATGTAGACAAGGATTTTTCAACGGGATCCACGCGAGCAACGCCGAGGGGTGTCCGCTAGTTTTTATACCGGGTGTAAATAGACTGCTACCATTAAATGAAACCACATATTCTACCGACCCTACTGAACCACTTTTCCCAAGAGTCATACCCGCGGACACCCTTAGTTTAGGAAATAATTGAGTTCAAAACAAAAATGCGTAAACCCTAACGCGCCGACATACAGGCGAGTTTAGATAGAGCGTTGTCCGTGAAACAGCTGTTACGTGTCAGCGTTCTAAAATAGACCTTCCTCCTACGAGATAAAGTCTTTGAGTTACAGTTGAATATCTTTTTCTCTGAAGATTTGCGCGGGTTTTTTTTTTCGAATAGTTGTTCGGTATAATCAGTAGAGTATGTGGTTTTATTTAGTGGTCGCACTCTATTTACATCCTGTATAAAAGAATACCCGGACTGACCGACTGATCTATGAGTATCAACACAGAAACCAAACCACTGAAACTAGTAACATGAAATCTGGGTTGTGGTTCCTAGGACAACGTATTCATTCGCAAAGGGAAATTATTAGGGAATCGAGGGAAACGGGATCCATACGCAACCAACAATGCGGGGTCCGCTATACTACCTATATTTATCTATACTAATAATAAAAAACCTGAGAAGTGCGAGTTGGACTCGCCCACCGAGGGTACCGTACAAATTAGTAAAAGTGTAAAAAAATCTACAAAAAGATTTGGTCACGCGCATAACGTTGCTTAACCTCGATGATTTTTTAATGATTTAATTACAAATGTAGTTTTAATATTTTTTTATATACTTGTAGTATTAGACGGTATTACTTGCTAAATTTTGATTCCCTTGAGAGTTTCGAAATATATGTTTTTTGCGACATAAACGGCCATATCTTTTTTACGTTAAATTAGAAGTTTGATTTTTTGACAGGTCCAAGAGGCTGTAAACTTAAGTAAACTTATATGGTTTTAATTTCAAATCCATACATTCACGCGTTCCTCAGATAAATGGTCTTGACAGACAGATGGACAACAAAGTGATCCTATTAGGGTTCGGTTTAAAAAGAACCCCAAAAAGTGAAAATTCATCGCTAACCAAAAAATCTTTTTTTTTTTTAATTTTTATCGATTTAGGTTATTCGTATTGTAGTAAAGCCAAAAATATAATTTAGAGTTTTTATCTGTCTGTATGCATGTTCCATTTTAGCTCCACTAAACGGATTTGGATGCAGTTGTCTTTTTTATCATCACAGTGACTCTGGACAATATTATAGCCTACAGGGTTGTTGATAAAATGACGCTTAAGCCGAAAACGGGACAGACATTAAATAGTAAAAGTAAAACCATAGTAAACGTTAGTGGTAAAGACGAGTTGCGGCTTTAGAGATGCTTTCAAAATGCAGCCTGCTTATCAACGGCAAAGGCCAGTATAATCGCAATGGTAAAAATAGCATTAAAATTAATTCATGAAATGCAAATTAATAACGTATCGCGACTTGCGATGACAGTTATACTATTTAACTGAATATATTGAAAACTCCGCATTCTTGAAATTCACCGCAAACAAAGGTGCCAATAAAATGTAAGCAAACGAGACAGAAAAATCCCATAAATTTAATAGGTAATGTCCGATTGTTTCTCTATTAGGAATTAATGTGTCACGCATTATGAGTTAGCTATATTGACATTAGTTTGTGATTTTATCGACGTTATGGAACATTGGCATCAGATTTTTTTAACGGATTTTCTTCGTTTAGCGTATATGAAAATTTACATTTCGCTGCAGGTATGCGATACTGAGTAAATTATTTAAATGATGGGCATTGAATATTTATAATTATAAGATGTGTTCACGAGTTTATTTTTAGGTGGTAGAGCTGTGATGCCGGGCTCGACTGTGGAGGTACCACCATCTTACTCGCAAATCCTCCCGAAGTTATTCGGGGGAGGGTAAGAGAACAGCTCTCAGGCAAAACCAGGCGGCCCACCATTGCCTGGGACCGATGGATGGCAGTATATCCATCCCCAATTGCCGAGCCTTATATAAAACAGACTGGTGACGGGCAGCGGCATCACTGGTGCAAGAGTTTCGGCACCGCGCTCACCAACCCGCCTGCCTAGCGTGTGTGAGTATGGGCATTTCTTCCAGGAGTGCCAAGAGTGGCGAAATCCTGGAAAGGCCTATGTCCAGCAGTGGACGAAACAGGCTGTTGGATGGATGGATGGAAGTATTTTTTAATTCAATGTTCGGTTTTGGTTCTACACAAAATATTTAAATTTCAGGTCTGTAACTCATTACGTCTACAGACTACTTACGAACGTACGAACGGACGGACAGACAGACAGCAGCGAATGACATTAATAGGGTTCCGTTTAGTCCTCTGAGTAAGGAACCCTAAAAACCAACATCAAACAAATAGCAGCTTTTTAATACGTACATACAAATATATATATTTACATCTTGCATTGTAAAATACATACTGAAAACCTTGCCTGTTTATCCTTTAAACCGGCTTAAGCGACCGATTTTAGCCTTTATGCTGTTAACACAAGACCTACATCAGAAGTGGGTTTCACTATATACATTCGTTCAAGTAACAATAATAAAAAGAACGGTCACAAAAACGTTAGATACAATTTATAGTCAATCTCCATGTATTTTCTGTTCGCATCTTCGTTTCCTAGAACTGACACCCGCTCTGATTATAGTACGAGAGCCGGTGGAGCGTTTTTGCCACAATTATTACCAGACGTTGACGGGTTTACTGTATGGCAGCTATCGCATTTCACTGTTGCGGGTCTGAGAGGCTTTTTGTTTTCCACTGTGTTTATTCTTGGTAGGGTTCTGTTGAACAATGAAAACCTTTTTATAGTCATAGAAGTTTTGGGGTAATAGAAATTTCGTTTCAGCATCTTGTTATCCACTGTAGGACGTATGCCTCTTGAGCTGCTATCCAATTTGATCTACTTGCAGCGATTCTGGTCCAGCCCCCTGATTCTATAGTGTAAAATCAGTTACCAAACTGAGTGCCTATCGTTGAAAACATACATATCCGCTTACCGACACTTCTTCCTGCGCTGCGTAAAATGTTGACGCAAAACCGAATAAGTATTGAATAAAAAATTAAATTAAATTAATTTTCAGGGGGAATACATGAAAAAGAAGTCTTTTTTTTTTCTTCACCCGCAATATAATCTATTGTTGTCTAGAATTCCTTAAGGGTGTATAATACCTCACTTCGCTTTGCATGATCCTGTTTTATACCAACAAATACTGCAACAATCACTCTGAAATTGATATATGATAAAGTTGAGGACTAATGCTATGTCCATATTTTTGTGAAAACTTGATTCCATTAAATTTTCTCGATAGAAAAAAATTACAAAATTACCTCCAAACCGTACAATAAACCGATAGCATTCAATGAATACTTGAAATTAGATCTGAAACTTTGCATAATATAACTGATATTAGTATAATGCAGCTGTAGACTGTTCCATAAAAATGAAAAAATTACCAGTGTAGCCGCCATTTCAAAATAACTGATGTTTTTAGGGTAGAGATAGAGTAGGATAGAAAGATAAAGCAGAAGCGTTAGAGCAGGACTGTGAATTGAGGTATTATGAGCCCTTCAATAGAGTACAAATACATGTTTTTTTTTAATCTCCGAAATTAACGAAATATTGGGCCATGAGTTGTAAGTTTTAGAAATTTTTTGTTACTAAATGTACCTCAAAAACCAAACTAGTTAGAAATTTTGAATTTTCTGTTATATTGTGTGCTATACCATAAAGTACTGTATTTAAACAACAAATCCTAAAATACCGATTTTTAATAGAGTTTTAGGGTACGCACCCCAAAACTCGACTCGGTTTTGTTTCATACATTTCCTAGGTACTGACATGTTTGTAAATTTTATTCAAAAATGGTACGGAACCCGCACGTATTCTACTTGCACTTGACTGGTTTTTTTATACAAAGTGAGCGTTAATGCTAATCAAAAAATTTAATCCGGGATAAACTTGCTAATAATACTGTATAAGGTGCATTGCTCACCGCTAAGTGCGTTATCACACTAATATTATAAATGCGAAAGTGTGTGTGTGTGTATGTTTGTTACTCTTTCACGCTGAAACGGCTGGACGGATGTGGATGAAATTTAGAATGGATATAGCTTATACCCTAACTTAACACGTAGGCTACTTTTTATTCCGGAAAATAGCAGATCGTTAAACAGCTAGTAGATTATAAATCTCAGTCTAATAAAATGAGAAGTAGGATATTGACAGCGGCGGGTTGGTGCCATATCCAACTGCAGTGACTGCGTTAGCACTCGAATCGGATGAGAAAACAAAAAAAAATTATATACTGACGTAACTCTTTTTTATTAACATAAAAAAATAGCATTTTCGGCCAGTGTTTTGGGTAGTGACAGTGACAACTTAAATTAAGTCTTTCATTAATTTAACTTTTATTTGTTATTTTTTTTAGTTCTATTTTTCAGAATGTAAATATACTATAATTTTAGCATGATTTATTGTAATCTTTAATTATATTTATAGCATTTTAAAAAGGATAGAAGTTTACATATTTAGCATACCCCCTCTGTGGCCGAGTTGTAGAGCGCTCGCTTGCTAACCAGAGGTTGTGGGTTTAATCCCCGTGGTGCACTTTAATTTGTATTCTACGGAAAAATGACTTTTTGGCTTAAAATAGCATTACATAAGTATAAAATACGGTGAATTGTCTAATTAAAACGTTTGAGTAAATAATCGAGTTTTTAAGGTAAGTAATGCAATATTATGATGACAGATCACCGTAAACTTGGCCACAGAAAATAAGATTATCATTTTCGTATTACATAATGCCTTCCCCATAAAAGAGGTCCGTCACACTACGGTATGCTTACTGTCACCATAAAAGCTGTTACGGAGCGCATAATTCTATCTGCTTACTACAAAGTCATAGTGACAGTGCGTCATATTATAACGCTAGCAGCAGCAACAGTAGTTTCATCGTATTTTGTTGTGATGTCCGTATGCTCCCTACTTTACGTGAATCATCATTATTTTAGCTAAATTCACTTTATTTTATGACGAACAGTTTTCTCAGTGTACGTTCAGCTGTTGGTTGTTGGTCATTGAACCTTGTTCCCGACCACTTATCGAATCTCCAGTATGAGTTTGGCTATATAAACGAAAGTCATTATTACCCCCGGACCTCCTTCCTTACCACCTTTGTGGTCTAATGGTTGGAGCACTTGATTACTAACCTGGAGATCGTGGGCTCAAATCCTTTACGGGCACATTTTAGACAGCGATAGGGCTCACCATCCATCACGCTGGGACGTAAAAATCGTCGGTGAAACGTGGTCAATTTCATTTCAAAGTCCACTACCGGAAACACCTCTGACACCCGCTCTAAGATTCATGTCGTAATGTATAAATACTAAAGCCAACGTGCGAAAAACACTTAACTCCATAACCATAGATATCATGAAGTTATTAGCTCCGGAACCCTCCGCAATAAACAGTTCTTTGTTCTTGACGGTTTATAATTGAATGGTGCGTTCGCAACACTATAAGTGAGAACTAGAAGTCTTTGAATCGGTTTTAAATTCCTTTACTGGAGCTAATTATGGGACCAAATGGCTAATTATGAGGTGAGAGTCATGTATGGGGTCGGACTGTGGTTGTAATTCAATTAAACATACGAAAGGTTAGCATTTAAAATCTAATTCTAATATTTTTTATGAAAAAGGGTGATAATAAATGACTTCCGTGCTGTGAACTGAAAGAGAAATAAGGTTTTTTGCAATATACCTAGGTACTTTATATAGTTTTCTACAATTATTCATAGAGAAAAAAATTTAGGAGGTGATTGAATTTCGCAAATAGACCAATTTCCACAGAAAATAATTTTTACGGCGAGATTTTTTTTTTACTTTTTCACGTTTTAGTCAGCTGATCGAACCACTTAGTTCTGGGAATGAAAATAATATTTGACCAAAAATTTATACACAATTTACCTAAAATTCATTTCTCTTATTATTGTATGAGCTTATATATACATAACCAGTCAGTTTTAATATAATTTGAAATGAAATTAAATGAATACTTTATTTTTGCAATATATAAATACACTTATAAACTCTATTTCTTCACGTGAAATAATGTTTGTAAACAACTTTATAACCTAAAAGTGATGAAATATATGAATTGGTTTTATTTTTATTATTTCTTTTGTTCGAGGCTATAATAACAGGTATTCTCTGAAAATGTTATTTGTCTACCTATTACGGTCGAAGCTGTAGACCCGGAGAATCTAAGCGAAGGCTTCCGTTTGGCACCTTTCCGGTACGGAACCCTAAAATAAACAATCGAACTAAATTCTCTAACGGAAAATTACATAAATAGAAAGAAAATTTTACTTTCTGAAATTTTACAAAATAATTCATATAATAATAAAAATAAAGTCGTAAATTATTTAAATAAAATGCAACATATAAGGTAACTTTGTTTTTTTCCGTTGCTTGGTCCCAAATATGTGCTCAAACTCAAGTTATAGCACTTAGTTATGTTTTTTGTGGCAGTATTCTAGTTCCGTTCATTTTATTAACGAATAAGCTTACCCTTCACACATTGACTTCTTAGGCAATTGATGAGCACAAAATACCATAAATGGCGAACAAATAAATTACCAATCTATATGCACCGCCAAAGAAGTAACAATGGCAGCCAGTGTTACTTGCAAATTTTTATGTGTCAGCCACTCCACTGCATAACAATTAAACTGGACATTTTATAAACTTTACGTCGATTACTCCAATATAATTAAACGCAACCCCTTACGTTTTTAACGAAAACGTCGGTTTAAAGATTTCAAAATGTTCATAACGAGGTGGGTTTAATTTGAGGCAGATGCAACTTTGTGCCCCGTTTGAACGTTGAAAGGCACTTGCTTGGCAGCTGCTTTCTTGACTCAGTTAACTTGGTCAAGCAAAGTTCGTGATAAATTCAACCAATGGTAGGTAGGTACATAAATATAAATATAATCTATAGGCAGAAGGATCGCAGGTAAGCGAGTCTTGTTCTTTCCGATTGATATCTTGTAAAAAGGCACGTTTGTGTCAAAGACTTGCTGTGGGTTTACTATGAAGTATAACATTATAAAATGAAAGTGAGTTGCAGAGAACTCTCTAAAACAGACAAGATGCAGCTGCCCCCTCTTAGAAGTTAAGGGTCAATAATATCTAATTAAGAATTCCACTGCTCATGTGAAACTCATACGTATGTTAAAAACAACGTTCAAAACAATATAATCTAGGATTCCCCCCCCCCCCCCTGCATATAATCCTGGCTACGCCTTTGGCAAAGTTCCACATAGCCTTACGTTATGGAATTTTGCTAAAATAATTTATCCTTTATGACCAAATTTAAATTAGATTTTGCGCTTAATTTAATACTTATATCAGAAATAACCCTCCTTATTCTCATTATCTCTAAGACAATTGTAATAAAGTAGATTGGAATCGAGATCGTGGCTCACATCCATCTTCCAAATTAAAAATAAATTAATACTCGTAAGAAACTTACCCAGACAGCTGTCCCTTCAACTCGCCCAAGTAATGACCGTTCAAACGAGGCACGAACCGTGAGTTTTTGCACTGACAGCGGCGCGTGCGCACGACGTGACCGCCATTTTGATCCGCCTAATTAGATCAAAGGTGAGGCCGACGCTACTGACCAATGTAATAAGACAACTAGCTACTATCTTAGCAGCTTAACATAGAAGTGATTTTTGATTATCCCGTACTGCTATTTATTTTGGTAATTTCACAAACATACTTGAACTTTAAACATTGCTAAGCGAACCCGTTTTCTGAAGGGGTTGTGATTATGAAGTGTAATAACTCCATTTTTTTTCGGCGTCTCCGCGAAACTGTAATTAGTGTAATTATAAAACTAGTTTCATAATTTGTACGGTGTAACGTATACGAGGTAAGATGCATTGTGCAAATTGTTTTGAGTAGAAGCGGCGGTAATTTTTACGATTACTAGAAAACAGGAAATGACGAACGGCTTGAGGGTAAAGGTCAAAGGTCGAAGAGTATAGTCCTTAACGGACTAATTTATACAAAGATAATATACCTTCTAAGAAGTTTATGGTAAGTTTTTAAATTTGCATGGTCGCAATAAACTTTATTAAGGCCATGTAATTCGTGTTTTACCTAAAAATGCTTGATTTTAAATCATTTTCCGGGTCATTAGAATATGGATAGGAATAAATAATAAAATAATAAATATAAATGTGCTTTTTCATGCATTTATTCAAATTTTTAATGGGAATGTTTTAGAAATTTATATAACTTCACTGCATTTAAATGATTTTGAAACAAGTCGACAATTTTATAATAAAAATACATAATTTACTAATAATAAAGTAGGAAAAAGTCGTGTCCGCACATTGAATATTTTTTCAAAATTTACTGAACCCAAAACTACCATTTTTAGAATTTACATCTGTCTGTATGTATGTACTTTCCGTTTTAACTCGAGAACCACTTAACGGATATGGATGCGTTTTTTTTTTCATTATCGTCGTAGTGACCCTGCATCTAGGTTATAAGGGTGTTCATAAAATAACACCATGTACCAGAACGAACCTCGGATCGAGGCGTTCCGTTAGCACTCGCTAACATTTTGTGGTAAGGTGGTGCCACTACCTTCGGATTACTTTTGATGTCTTGATATTAGCTGAGGGTGGAAGCGACATCTGCTTAATATGTGGGAAACGCTTGAGTTCGGAGGTAGATTAGGTTCATTGAAAAGAATATTACAACAAACATAAAAGTATCAGTTGTTTAGGTTAGATGGCATTACTTCCGGGATTAGAAAATAAAACAGACCTTATTTCCTTATTTTACTCAGGAAATGAAGAAATATTATTCAAATAAATTCCGGATGTTTTATTCTTAATGTTTGGAAGCAGGGAAAGAGTGAAAATTACGTGAATCGAGTAAAGATGTTGTTTCTATACTAAATTACGCGAACATTAAATTCGCGCCGAAAACGGGTATTTCATGGCTATGTATCATGCATGGAATTAAAGATTTTCGGGTGTCTACAGTTGCTAAGCGAAATGGGTCCACTAAGCGAGGAGAAGAAATGTCTTTTGAGGAGAGAGATTTGGGGGGCTTTACACAAGTAAGGAATGCAGAAGGCGGGCTATGGGGGCGCAGTAGCGGGAAATTGGGTAAACTTTGATTCAAGAAGTTCCGTCATAATTCGCTGTCTTTCCGTCATAATGGCGCTGTTATTGTTAAATTGCCAGAGCCCGCTAGAATTTAGTATTGGGGGAAAAGAGGGCGACACTGCGCATCTTGCAATAAACTCATGAACTTTGGTATAGTACAGATAAGGTGAATTGGTTTTAAGGCTATGTCAAAAGTGCCACTTGTTTCAGCTAGGTGGCGCATTTAGCAAAGCAGTAAAGGATACAGATCCCATTTTCGTATTTTAATTCAAAATAAAGTAAAACCTGCTCAAATGAATTTTAGATATTTTCATTATCTTAATAATTGGTGGTAAGGAAAATTAGAATCACGAAAAATACTGTTTCAAGCTAAAAAGGAAAACATTATGATTGCTGTAGTCCGGATGTCGGCGTTGAGATTTCATGACCATATAAGGTAATACGGAAATTCTTTGAGAGAATGCGTGGGCCGTGGATACGGGGAGTGACAAGAAGTGAGCGGGGTATGGAAGAATCGGCGTGGCTTAGCGTCGGGAGAGGGTTGATAAAAGTGGTTGTAGGTCGGGAACGGGGGTTCAGTCTTCGAGGTCCGTCAAGCGAGATACAAGTGCAGTAATTAGTCGCGAATTTATTTTCTTGGGTTTTATTTTTATCAGGGCGTTTGTTTTATAGATATATTAATTTTCCTCGGGGTTATTTTCTTCAAAGTTCTGTCGGAATTATTTAGAGTGTGGAATACTTTTCGAGAAAGTGCAGTTTAAATTTAGAGATCCGCGAGTGTTTGTTCGAGGCGTTTTCCGTAAAAGGACGAAGATGTAGATCGGTTATAGGGCATTCCTTTTGAGGCTTGTTTCAAATGATTTCCTAAGAATTCTGGGGTCTGCTTTATATTTTAAATAATATAAGGTAAAGCTGGATGTTGCGGCTGTGAAAGGCTTTGAGCTCTAGGGCTCGGCTGGCCGGGGGAAGGATGGAAAAGGCCTCATTAAGAATCGCGGTTAATTGTGTTATATCGTTCAGACCAGTTCAAGGGACGCGGATATCAGGCCTGGGCGTGGGGTTTAGTAGTTTACTGGGGTTTTGTAATAGTGAGGGGTTATTAGCGCGGAACTACTCTGTGTTTCGAGCGTGGCAAAGGTGGGTGTCTCTGGGTTTAGTTTAGGGGTATCTTCAGTAGGCTTGACGGCTAATAGGTAAGGAAAATATGTGATGCTAAACAAAGAGGAGTTTCTTTGGGGATTTGATACGAGGGTAACCTAACGGAGTCGACAACTCGTATCTTATCCTTTAACCTCTCCGGAGGGGCAGTCGTTTTGAGATGACGCTGCAGCGGTTTAGTTATACCGTATAATATCTCCCATTTCTGACGTTACCATGTGATGTTGCCTGGGCGATCACGAGAGAAGTGTGAACCGGACATTGCCCCTCCAGGTTATCATCCGTGGCGCAGTCTTGGTCTTTATGTATATATTAATATATTTATCACACAACCATATAGGGAACTTCCGGTCAGTTGGGTGAGGCCCTTACCTTGAATCACCCGCTGACTGGAACGGAGAGTTTATAGGCAGTAGGTACACGTAGAGGAGAAAACTCGCCTCACTTCTTTATTTTAGACTAGTTGAGGGATGTGATTTCCGCTGTGACTCTTTGGGAATCACCGCACAAACACAATTAAATGTAAATGTGAGATTTTATCTCTAGTTTTGGGTTTTACACATTTGGCAGACTATGAATTCTCATTCTAGGTACAAATGTTAGGCAGGTAAAGTTTGGATAGTCAATTTAGTGTTAAGATATTTGTTAGGATGCATTACACACTCACACAATTAAAAGTAAATGTGAGATTTTATCTCTAGTTTTGTTTTACACCAAAATAGGCTGAGAATTCTCTTGGCTATTCCCGAGTAGCCAGATCAGTCAAGGAACTTGCGGGAATGCTAGGACGTTACAAGGAATCTTAGGACGTTAGAATTTCACGTAGGGTCGCAAGAAGGGACAATAAATTGATTAAAACACAGTCAGGTATTATAGAAAAATGTAGGACGTTAGAATTGTGCTCGGAGAAGATAGGGTTCTGAAGGTTGTGGGCTCCTGGTAGTGTGTGTTTTGGTCAGTTATGTTTTGGTGTTACACGTGGGCGCGTTCGGGTTGGGATCCGTAGGCTTCAAAGGTTTTTAGGGGGGTGATTCTTGTGGAGCCACGGATTGGTGAAATTTGGGTCAAATAGGTAGGCGGATATCGGCTGGGTTCCGGATTTTGGTTTGAAAAGAATGGGCGAATTTCAGAAGTTAATAATGGCAGAATTTGTTTAAATCAATCTTGTAACGACGTGTTGAAAGCATTCAGTGGAAAGCCTCCCTGATTGTCTGGTCGAGAAAGCCCTTTAAATGACTGAAAGTTATTTTGTTGTGAAGTAAAGATAAGTAATGTTTTGCTCTCAGTTCTGCTATCACATGGATTAAACTTATGATCATTGTTCTCTGAATAGAGAAAGTTCGACCTCAAGCTCAGAAACACTCCTACTTACATGAGTGTCTAGTTTTTCAAGATACCCTTTTATTGAGATAAACTGTTTTGGTGTGAGAACCATCAGTTCAGAGTTTGGAGCAAAGTCCAGTTCTAAGTCTTAATTACAGTAAATAATTCTGGAATCATAATTTCCTTATAAAAAAGGAAGATTTCAATGTAAATAAATTTACCAAAGTAAGTAGCTTGGTTTCCATAGAAAAGGAATGATTTCTATTTGTGAATAATATTGCCTGAAAAATAAAGGTAATGAGTAGATGCATTTGTTCATACTAAGGGAAAATCCCACCCTTTTAGCCAAGCAATGCCGTGCTAATAAGAATCTTCTGTATACCAAACGGAACAGAAATCTTAGTTCGTCAAGTGTGAATAGATATATCTCTCCTTGAATTAATATTCTCAAGTACAATGTGGCCGAGAGATAGCCTTAAATACTGCTGAAACTATTCTGGATCTAACAAGGAAACCAGCTAGCTGAAATTATATCTATCTGAGTGAGACATCTTTCATATAATTGTAGCTTTGATTCTGAGACATCAGAACGGCTACTTACTAACTGGAATTCAGAAGAATTGAAATAAGTCAGACTAGTAGAACCGAATTTGTTATCTGTATGATTGAATTAATCCAGTATTGACTGTTAATAAATTCCTGTTAGAATAAACTACCTTAAAGCTGTTCTCATGCAGAATTCAGTAGGTTCAGAGATTAGACTTGTGATAAGGAGAAGTATGCAGCTTTTACTGAAGTAATTAATATTTCACAGTAAGGTCACGATATTTAATTACGAGTAGGTACGCCTTGAGGTTTCTTAGTGATTCTTCCTCCAAGGTGTGTAGACAGGGAATCACTGTTCTTAGGTTTTCTTGAAATAAATAATGTACAATAAAAACAAACTAAAGTTTTATCATTTAAAGACTACTTAAAGACATTATAATGAGACTATAGTAGTGTTTGGTAGAAATTAAAGACTTGCCAACATGAACGGTTTACTATTACAAAGTAACAAATCTTACAAATATTCAGTATAATAATACTGCCTTATCAAATTAAAATATCTAAGTACTTAGTGCCCTGTAGCACGGTACAAATAATGTATCATCAAACTAAATGCAAAATTAAAGTCTATAATAATATAAAGTATTAAATCACAATTTCCAATAACACTAAATAAAACCTTTGTTCAAAAAAAATTCACGGGTTATTCCCCATCCGAAAGGTAAAGGCTTTTATGTTCAACTTATACTCTTATTATCTAGGAGTATAATCTTCTCGTCTATTACTTTACTTAAGCAGAACCATAGAAGCTTTTGCTTTTACAGAACCCAAATTGACCGGTAGGGGCTATTAAACAAAAAACATAAAATTGCGGTATCTTCTAGATGAATTATATTTAGTTTCAGTTACTCCTCTCACTCTCTTACATAAGCCTGGTCAATAGGTGATATTCTCTTGGATAGTTTCAATTCAGTATTGACATCATATAATAACTTAGCTAGGCGCAGATGTTATTCTATTTACTAGGGTCAGAGGAACTATTTACTTTTCGGATACTTTAGGTAATTTAACTAGACTTATTAGGTAATGTTGAGTTCGGATTCATTCTTATTATCACTAAAAGAACTAGGGTTACTTAAATACGGTTCACAAGGAGGGGTCCTATCACAGCTGCTAGACGATCATTTGGCCTAATACTAGACTAACACCCTCCAAACCTTGTTCGTATTTATAACTAGTTCAAGCTGCATGTGAGAAGGTAGAGTGGGTAGGCAGTGAGACGGAAAGTGGGTAGTTAGCAGAAAAGTTGGTAGGTAGGTGAGGATAGTGATTAAGGTTAAGAGAGGTGGGGGGGATTGTTTCAACCAGAGCCAACAAAGATCAAAAAACGCAGGCGGAGCCGCGGGCGAAAGGCTAGTTTCCTATAAAACTTATAACCAAGAAGATGGCTTTAAGCTATCGAGTACTTGTAATCCAGTGATTGAGTTACGCAAGAAGAAGACTCGTAAACATTGACCTCTCATAAACAACTAGACTCACAATCTCCCTCAACAAGTGTTCACGATGCATCTTGTCACCGCTACGACGTGACAAGATCGAATGACGATTGCGTACAACTGACATTGCATCTTATGTTAACGATATAACGACTTAATTTGGTTGAAGCACTTTTGCCACTTTTCTCGTCGCACGTTCGGACACTTTCTGACGAACTTTTCTTATGTGTCTAGTTGTTTATGAGAGGTCTAGGCTCGTAAAACATTGTGTGGTTTCTGAACGGAGACCGTCAGCAGAGTGGATATATGAATCAGTAAGTAAACTTTAAGCAAACGCCCCGAATCAATACAAACACACGCACAGACGCGTTTTACACGCCTTATCAGCCGTTGTCGCGGAACGCCTATAATGAGTGCGGTTATGAGTCCACAATAAACTACAGTTTTCAACAATAAACACCCACCATTCGGTAACGCGACACCCAGCAAATGTCAAAAATCGTTGGGAAAAACATGTTGTGCGGCTAACTTCAGGCCATAACGAACGACCATGCTAAGGACTGTGGGGGTTGGTTGAATGTGTTTGTTTGGTTTATTTTCGTAACCGACATTACAACAATAGCTGAACGTGATTATTCTGTTGAAAGTCATAACCACACCCACTATATACGAGTACCCTTTACTAAAATACATAGAGCATAATCAAAGTTAAAAGCACCCTTAAAACAAAACAATCTTTGCAACCACATTTATAAACTTAAGTTTTTAAAGAATATATATGTTACGGCTAAAGGTAGGTGTGAACGTAAACTTAAGATTAGCCGGCTAAACTTAGGTTTATCTTCGAGAAGCAGCTAAAGTTCGATAACATGTTAGTTTGCGTCGTGATATGCCATCTTTAGTCGGTTAATGTGCACATTAACCGAAACAAAACGGCTAAAAATGACTAGATATTGTTTTAAGTAATTTACATTGAAGAAGATTTATTTTGTAATTTTGTTTTATTTTGAAATTTTAAATACCTACAGAAAATTCTGTAATGACCAAATGGTTACTTTTTATTTTATTTTAATGATTAGGTTGATACTTATTGTTTTAAGTAATTAAGAAGAAGAAGTTTTATTTTGTAATTTTAAATACCTACAGAAGATTCTGTAATGACCAAATGGTTCCTTATTATTTTATTTTAATGATTAGGTTGATATTGTTTTAACTAATTAAAATTTTGTAATTGTAATAATTGTTACTTTGAATACCTACATAGTACATAAAAGTATGTGTAATGAAAGTGATTATTTTTTAATAAAGTTTTCGTGTCAAAATAGTAAACATTATTACATTGTTTCCTTTTCCATTTCCTTCTACATTTTTAGCCAAGGACCTGCAGCTACACTTAAGTTTAGCCGGCTAAAGATAGAACAAACTAACATTAACATTTCGTCGAAGATAAACCTAGGTTTAGCCGGCTAATCTTAAGTTTAGGTTCACACCTACCTTTAGCCGTAACATATACAAAAAATAACAGAATCATGAATATAACATTAATAAAAATTACAGTTAATGTTTTAAAAATACAGAGCTATTCAATAACTTTAGACTTAAATTAAACCTGTCCGGTGCATGCATAATTAAACTTCTGTTTATTAATTGTACTATATTTGGTTGCAAGGAAGTTCATATTTGTACAAATAATTTATATAAAGCCTAAAAGGAGTTTTGTCGAAGAAATTCTTAGATCTGCTAGATATTGATATTCTAATATACTTGTTATTTCTGAGATATAAAATATAAATATACAACTCAAAGGACAAAAATCGTATTTAGAGCTGATGCTGGGCTCGACTGTGGTGGTACCACCATTTTATTTGCAAATCCACCCGAAGTTATTCGTGGGAGAGGAAGAAGATAGCTCTTAAACGCCCAACATGCCTGAGATAGATATAGATTGATGGCTATCCGCAATGCCTATGTCCAACATTGAACGAAATAGGCTGATGAATGGATGAATAGAAGCAAAAATACAAGTATATCTAACAATAATATATAAATATAAATAACAGCGGCCGAAGGAAATAAGAGGCGCAAGTATGCAACCCTTAGCTCGGACTGCATATTTGTGCCTTTCAGGATCGAGAACCTCGGGACGTGGGGTCCGGATGCTAAACTCCATTTTAAAGAAATACAATCTTTTAATAGACCTGAAGGCTGGTGCGTATCTTGGCTAGAGAATTAGCCTGGCCATTCAAAGAGGAAACGCTGCCATCCGTCTAGGTACCCCTCACATGACGGTGGCAATTTGGATAGGATTTTCTGTTTAGTTTAGTTTATTTTTTATAATAGGTTTAACAAGGATATTAGTTTAGTTTTACCCTTTTTAATTTAGGTAAGTTTTATTTATAATGAATATTCTAACATTTTTAAAACTATCATCAAATTGTATCCATTTCAGTATTCTTAAAATTCCACACAGATTTAATTTTGATTCCAAAACATAAAAAAATATTTTTTAAGTATTTTTAGGCATAGCGTTGCTATTTTCCTACGAATCAAGGAATTTTAATATTTTATTATTGCAATTAATAACCTAAATCGATATAAATGTTGCATTTACCCCAAACTTTGATTCTTTAAAAATCTCTACTCAATAATGAGTGGATCAGACAAGTCAGACAGAATTACCCCTAACCGAGACCGGATGAATTTCCCCCAGGCGCTTTTTGTCCCTATCGAGCCCTAATAGCACATCTCGACTTCATTTATAAGCAATACATCATGCAGTTGATAATTTTGATATTTGCACCGTGGCTGATAAAGCCGTTGCCGACGGCTTCCGCGGAATTGAAAAAAAAAACTATCTGGAAAAGGCGCGACGAGATCATGGAACCGAGTTTCGTTTTATAAAAAAAAGGTATTTTGGGTGTTTTGATCAACAAAAGTAATATAATATTGTGTAAATATTGCCGTAACCTATGCAGTGTGCAGTGTAATTGTACAATGGAATAAAAGTGGAAGCTGTGAATTTACGTGTGTTTTTATTATATTCCCTAGTGTTCACACTAAAATCTTTCATTTTGGCGCGAATTGTGACTTAGACAGGACATAAGGAGCCTTTGCCTGAGCATCAAAAGTAGAGACAAAAGTAAAAGTTAAAGTATGGTCTAAATTACTTTGTCTCCCCACTTCATAAAATGATATCATAAAAACAAATGTCCAAACTCGAACATCCAAGCTTCACTTACGATTATTACGGCCCAAAATGGTGATTCTCAATCTCTTATTCTTACATTTTTCTTAAAACCCAAAAACCTGCGGTCACGAAAAACAGAGAACTCTTGAAATGTATTTAGAAAATCGCTTCTTGGTGCTCTTGTTATGAACGTGATATTATTTACCAAATTTTTGGCTTAGTATAGTTTGTACTATACATAGTACAAAATAGAAACTCGGTCGTAACGGCCTTTTATCACGTATAAAACTTGAGGCTCCTTACTCTACTCGGAGATCTATGAGTCTGAATATCCCTTGCGTGCGCACTAATTATCGCCACAATTCCTACTTTATTCGAGCATGTTCCCTTTTCAATTCAGTTAGTGATAGAATCGACTTATTCTAGTCCAAGCGTAGTGAAATGGTAAAACTTTTTGTTGATGATTTTTGTCATCACGTCAGTCAACTAACTTCTTAGTTATAGATAAAATCCATAAAAAAAACTAAAATAATTTAGAGCAATAAATGTAACCTATATTATATTTATCTAAATATCTGTTCTCCTAAGATCAATGTAATCTACTTTAGTGCTACCTGTGAGACTATTTAATATTATTTGTGTTCATATGTCCATATTGTATTAAATATAAAAGCTGTATGTTCTCCATATTATAAAAATAAAATAATAATAATAAATAACTATAAGTAATTTTAAGTTTTTTATCGAGGCAGTTTTGTTATTTGACGTTTTTACCATTTTGAACACAATTTACTAGTGTGAAATATAAATTTAGAATTGTAAAAGATAAAATTAGATTATTTATCTATACATTTTTTTTCTAAGGGTCTGTTTTATCATCTGCTAATTATCTAATAACAATAAATAATAATAATAAAATAAAATAATAATCTAAAGTTTAAAATTGGAACAGGTTTTGTATGCGTTATGTAACATATAAACTACGAGTATCAGGCACTTTAACAGCAAGTTGTGAAATAGGCCCTCAGTAATTTTATTGTTATTATCAAAGTTCACATTCAGAGTTAATGTTTCAGAAATAAGACGACAGGCGGAAAAACTCAAAACGCATTCTTCCCTTGCTTATAACTAGTTCTAACACAAAGAGAGAATAAAATATAAAAGTCGCCGGGCAAACTTATTTTCTATTTGCCGCTAGCCAAGAAATCTGCGTTCTAACTGATCTTTCAAAATTAACTACTTTACCGGTAGGTATTTACTGACAGTTTGAGTAGTTACCTCGACTAATTAGTCGGCATTTATCGTTTTTCATTAGAATAACGGAAACTCGTCGTTAAGTTGAACATGATTATTATTTTCATTAGTACTAAAAGCATACTGAATCAGGTACCACAGGTTGCGTTTTCAACGGAAGAAAATATTGAAATATTATTAAAAAGCTGCTGAGGTATCTATGGTCAGCACACGCCAAGGATACAGGGTCTTTCTTACTTGCGTGAAAATGGAAACCGGGCTTATCAATGTACGAGTATGTGAGACAAGCATTAGGAAAAAGCCGTTGTATCGACGGCGAGTGCTAGCCCCCCGGTAAGCGATATGCAGATTAATAATTTTGGAACACATTTATTCTTGTATGTTACAGTTACTTATATTACAATTATAATTATTAATTATTAATATAGTTATTATAATTAATATAAATACTATACTGTTCTCCCCTGAAGATGATATTGGACCGCACTTTATTTAGAGCCAAAACAACACTTTTTAATGTATCCCTATAAATTCGAAATAAATAACTTTATTCGGCAATAAATAATACATCGATAAAGTTTTTGATAAATTTGTTTAAATTGAATCAAAACAAAAACTGTTCGTTAAAAAAATATATATATGTCTCGGATTCTCAAAAATATTTATTGGCAAATCAATTAATTAGGAAGTTTCCCATTGGACCACACATTTTAACCAAAAGTTTATATAAAAGGTGACTTTAATTTATGCAGCCTAATTCTTACTGAAGACTCAGTAAGTGTTCAGTAACAAGGTTCGATGACCCTTTTTGTGAAATTCGTAAATTAATCTTTTCGTTTTCCTTACAAACACAAGCCCAGCCCCAAGCCAATCGACAACATTTCATTTTAGTTAACCATTTGTTTTTAATATTTAAATTGAAAGTCTGCGTAAAAAAGAAGCTTATGTATTTTTTCATTTTGTTTTATTTTATGTTTTTCCTGCATAATTTAATGTTTTCTTATTCACTTATTCTAAAAGGACGTAAGTCGCATCTGAGGATTTCAAAAGTCAATATTCACTGCCAATGGATTATTTAAAAAAAAAAGCTTGGCATATTTATGTCTGCTGTCAAATGGCATGACAGTTGATTTAAAAAAAAATATCTTAAAAGCAAAGGAAATTTTTTTTTAAATCCTGTGTTTACCATATTTTTCGTATTTTAAAAATATCTCTTTACTTAATCACGATTTAATTCTGAAAAAAAAAATATGATGCTGAGAAAGCCCATATCTCGAAATGGTTTTTATTTTTGAATTAATTATTAATTTGCAATGTTGTCGATTACTATGGGACATCAATATTTTATTTTGCAAAATCAGCAAAAATTGTTATCGATCCGTGTTACTGACTACTTACCAAGCCTGCAGTATGATTTTGGCTGTATTAATTAAAGTCTCCTTATACATAAGGTCCTACAATTAATAGATTTTTTTACAGGTGGTAATATTCCTAATAGACCGAAATTAACAAAAAAAAAATTTTTTGCGCGAACTTTTTTTCACCTTCTATAGAAATTAAGTCAGCTGATTGAACCACTTTGTAATGGGAAGCGAAAAAAATACTTACTTAATCATTTTGTTTTTCCTTTTATATCAGTTGATGATACATGATTTACTCTAGAATTATTTTTACTTATTATTTTAGGACCTCATATAGGTATTTTTTTATTGCAAACAAGTTGCACTTGTTGAAGATGTGTGATACTCAACAACACACAAGTAAAACGGTGGTAGTATTTGTTTTAACCAGTAAAGTGGGTAGGAGGAACGAAGTCTATTGGAAATAAATTGTTTTTGAGAATCAATAATTCTATTAAAAAATAATAGTAGTTTATGCCTCAAGTGCGGTAAAGTGCGGTTACAAGGAAGATTTGATAGCGAGAAGCTAGTGTTTTAAATCTCACGGGTAAGTTATTGTTCTTACCAATGTGTATCGTACTACGCTTTTCAATGCTTAGTGTGAATAAATGAAAGAAACATAATTAAAGAAACAAACAAACAATAAATTTCAGTTAATCAACCTATTTAAGAAATACTCAAATAGCTTGTGAGCTTTGCTCAGCACCTTTTTTTATTGAATTTGAAAACATGAATTTGAAAAAGACAGTAGGGTATATTATAGAATAGCAATAAAACGTTATGATCTGTAATATGATAGATGGATTGGATCGGATTCAAAATCACGGAAAATTTACTGTCTAGCCTTAAACGCCGCCGGCCGAGGAAAGGGGCTCTAGTAAATAACAAAAAATATAAGGCATGGTGTTTATTTTATTTGGTATACACTGACCCACTTAAGGGTTGGCATGTATTTTATTATATCTAACTAAAGTATGGAAAAATATAAATAAAAGTATGTATTCACGACATTAAACTCCGAGAGATGTTTTCGAGAATGGACTGTATGAAATGCAAGTCACACCCACGTATCACCGACGATTATAACGTCCCACCGTGATGGGTGTTGAGCCCTACCGCCGTACTTTGGGCCCAAATTTCAATAAACAAGGAGACAGACTGAACATGTGACCCACAGGACTTGGATTTGAGTCCATCACGAGTTAATATGTTGCAAAAATTGTACCAAGGACCACATGAAACAAGCGAGCGAGATACTGAAGGCTTGTGATGCTGGTGGGTAGGGAAAAGAATAAGTTGGAAGGAGAGAGCCATAAACGAAGAAGACTCAAGAAGGTTAAAGAGAAGAGAGGAAACTCTCTCCTTCTTGATTTGTGATTCTTAAGATTATTAAGACCATTCGAAACTAATTGAGAATTGAAGAAGAAAGTTGGTCAAACAGATACTACACAAAAACTTTTCCATTACAAACACGGTAGATATAAAAATAAGAGTTAAGAGTTTCTGTATTCCTATTCCTATATTTCTTTATTTTATGCAGGTGTATAACTTCACTAGCCCACTTAAATATAGATTTTTTGTGTATTTCCCGTGTTATATTTGTTTCATCATTTTCTATTGTTTCTTCTAAAGATTCGACCTGTAAAACGTATACTTTATGTATATATTTTACAAAATAGACTATTTGAATTTGATAGAAAGAGATAAAGAGCAACAAGGGATTACATAGACCAACTAAAAGAGATGGCGAGAGTCGCCTCGTCGCTCCAGAAAATTAATCTTTGGAGACAGTTTTATTGACAAGAGATTTGCTCTTCATACGACTAACCTTATTAACAAGGTGAAAAACTGTGGTGCGGATTTTTCCCTGATAGTAGATTCCAAGGTAGGAATATATTATAGTTTATTGACAGACCCCAAGATAGTGCAGGACAGCACTGAATCAGAACGTTTCCAAACGCAAAACTAATGAATATATTTTAATAAAAAAAAAAAAAACTTTTAGGAGTATTTACTGTGCAGGATAATTTACAAAGTAATGCATGGAAAGACATAACGTTGCTAGAAAAGCCTAATTGACATTAATATATTGTCGCGTAGTGCCATATATCACATTTATTTAATAATTTTTATTCAAAATAAGAAAAAAAAAATTGTGCGTTTGGAAACGAAACCTGTCGATAACACCTTAAGGTGAGGAAAAGGACATGCCAAAGGTTAAATTAACGCATAAGAATTCATATTCAAATAAAGTTATAGGATGTGTCTTATGGTAGAGTGAATAACAAAATTAGGGTTTTCATGCTTGTTACCCTCATTCAACAGCGCAGCGCCGGGACTTATAAAATTGTTGGTTTTGTCAAATATTAAAAAAAGTTCACACTAATATTATAAATGCATAAGTGTCTGTGTGTGTGTGTGTGTGTGTGTGTGTGTGTGTGTGTGTGTGTGTGTGTGTTCGTTACTCTTTCACGCTGAAACGGCTGGACGGATTTAGATGAAATTTAGAAATTTAGCTTATACCCTAACTTGACACATAGGTTACTTTTTATCCCGGAAAAAAGCATGTCATTAAACCTAATAACACGCGGGCGGAGCCGCGGGCAAAAGCTAGTTATAATATATATGGTTTTTAATTTATGCAGCCAAATTCTTACAGATGACTCGGTAAGAGCTCAGTAACAAGGTTCTATGACCCTTTTTGTGAAATTCGTAAATTATTCTTTTCGTGTTCCTTACAAACGCAAGCCCAGCCCCGAGTCAATTACTATACTTATGACGTCAAGATTTTATTTTGCGGAATTAGCAAAAAGTCATTACGATCCGTGTTACTGATCACTTACCAAGCCTACAGTATGAGTTTGGCTGTATAAATTAAAGTCACCTTATATTTACGATATTTTTTGGTTTAAAATAAGTGTCATATTTAAAGTTAGTGTATTTATTCGTAATTCTTAATTAATTTGTATTAAAATAATTCAAATTAATTACTTTCTGAGTTCTTATAAATAAATTGCACACGTATTAAAATCAAATTTGAATAAAAATCAAAATTGTCCAGAGCCGAACCAAGGCCCGTCGCAAACCGTTAACCGGTTATCACGCTCGACCATATCACTATTCACGCCAAAAATCAATTCTACGGCATCGATACCACGCTCATTACTCACCCCATAAATTAATAATCGAATGAAAATAATCGGCCGCAACTAATTCTTGAGCGGCCATTCGGAACTCGCTCGCGTAAAACACATTATCATGTTTTTGGAATACCTGATTGCTGTTTAGAATCGATTTGATACGATATTCAGCATTTTATATTTTTATTTTGCTTCATCTATTGTTTAAAGTTAGTGTTTTATTAGGGCCGCTAAATATTCTACGCATTTTTTTCCTTTGGTCCTAGAAAAATCAATTACTTGAGATTTTATCCTCAGTTGTTTTAAAATCACCTGTACTCGTAGTTTGTTAGGTAAAAATATAAACAATTGATAAAAACTTTCGAAAAATACATAAATTCAAATACTCAGTAATTCTCATAGTATTGAAAATAAGCTGTATTTAAAACTTTTTTTAAACTTCTGCTACCATATCATACCGCTATGAAAATTGACTTATAGATAATTTTATCTCATGAAGTCCGTTTGTCTATGGTTGTAGTAGTGAAGTGTACAGATAAGCGCGTTTTGTGTGTGTGGCCCGTTTTGTAGCGCTTCTGAGGTTACGCATAGCCAAACGGATTTCGTGAGATAAAATATCTGTAAAAATAATAATAAGTTGTAAGACAAGAGTTTGATTTTCAAAATTGCAAGCAGAATCCTACAAAAATCCAGGCGATTATTCAGGCATTAAAATTGATAAACTCCAAGCCATATGTTTTTTTTTTAAGTTTTTATTTAATTTAATATTTAATTTAGTATTTAATAATCCTCATTTTAGACATTACAATTCAAATCTGCTTTACACGTATGCTTTGAATAAAAATTTATACATTTATCATCAGGAGCGTAATAAAGTAAATATCGAAAGGTACTCACCTCTTCCCATTCCTTCGCCTCCTCTTCGTAGCGTACACAGTGCCAAGTTGGCTGGCATGGGGCTGTGGCGGAGGCCGGAGCAAAGTCGCGTCCACGCATCCCTCCAGCGCGTACCCGCCCTGCCCGCTCCAGCCTCCGCACAGCTGCAGCTTCGGCTCTGATATTTTGACGGTTGAGTTTGCGACGGGAATCTTGAAGGGGGCGTTTTCAACACGCGTCTGAGTGCGGCCCTGGCCGTTTTTGCAACTGTATTTTTCTGAGTAAAAGTGTTGTTTGTATTCACGGTTGGTTGATTAGGGCTTGAAGCGGTTGTGATCCCGTCGCTTTATTTCAATTTGTGGCTTAATCACACTTCCCGAAGCTATTTTTTTTTAATTTAAGAGGTTCTTACAAGATTTTTTATGTTAGGTAGTAGTTAGAAATATTTTTGAAGCTGTAGATTTTTTTGGAGTTTGCTATGGAATTTAATGTTTTAAATACAATAACGATATTTGGTTTTTTAAATCACTTCAATAAATACTGCATTACAAAACAGATTTATTGATTTATTAGAAAAATCTTCAGAACAAAGTATTTATCAAGACAATGGCCTCAATCCTTCAGTTCTTCCTTCCATTTAATAATAGATCCAAGTGTAATTATCAGATCTATAGTATAATTATAAGATCCGGTGCTGAAGGACATTCGTTAGAGATTTTTTGTTTATATTGTTCTCAATAATCCTTTTGTTTTTCAATTCACTGGTGGTAGTTGTATTTTAATAAATATGTGCATCATTTAGTGTCACCCCTAGGGTATTAAATTTGGAAGTGTTTTTATTTTTATTTTTGCAACACTTGGATTTTTATACAAATGTAAATCTTTTTTTAATGAAATTTTTCCGAAATTGGACACTTTATCTATCAGAAGACTAAATTACTTTCTACATTTGGAAGATAAATTTGAGCGAATCCAAATACTTATTTTTGTATCAGTGAAACATCGGTTTTGCGCCTATTACTTTATGAATTCCTATACACATTGCTATTTTAAGCTTCACTTTATGTAACACTTGGTCTGGTTTCTTGTAAGAAGTTTGTTTACTATCAAAAGCACCACCAGAGGTCACTGTCTTACCGATCGATTTCACAATGTCTTCAGTTTTCAGGCCATTTGATAACAAAAAGTCACTTATTTTACTGCTGTTATCATCTGTTAGTTTATTCAAAACACTGTTCACTTCAAAAATCCAATGAGAATCATCATCATTAAACCATAACACTCTGTTACAATAAAAACACTGACATTATCAAAAGTAAAATTCAGCTACTTCACCAAAACCAATCACATCGAGCGCACATTGTCACAAAAATCTTTTTTATTTCGATACCCGGTTAAGACTTGCCTATTCAGTTCTTTATCAAATTCACGTGTGTTTTTGAGGTTAGGTCTATAAGATCATTTCCACGCACGGCGCCACCGGCAAGCGCCTACAGTGGTTTGCCAACTCAAACTTCAAGACCCCTAGCCGAGGTGGGCTGGACTTAATCAAGCCACGCCTCCCACTTTTAGCTAACCAATCAGTATCCACCATCCTCATCAAAGCGCACACTGGGACGTATTGAGTGACGTATATTTTTATTTTTGCCAACAATTGCACTCGCTGTGCTTTGTTTTTTTTTGAGTGCCGTTGCAATAGCATTTTATTTACTAAAGTTCTTTTAAAGTTAATTCTGTGCTCAATGCTGCCTTGAATATGAAGATAAATATTTCTGACGTTTGTTTTTGAACAGGTAAGCCTGTATGATTTTAACGGCATTCATTACCTACTTGTGCAGTCATGTTTTATTTTTGATAATAATATTTAATTATCTCGCAATTCTCTTCGGTAGTTTTATATACGAGATGGAATCAAGTAATGTTATAAACAAGTAGTAAGTAGCCATATAGCTTCCCTTGTCTGTTAACATAATTGTCTACACACATTCTTTTCATATTTCAGGTTTCTGAAATACCCTTACGATCTTAAACATGTAACACAACCAACATCTAAAACAATACTTCCCGAATCCGTCCCTTGTCCGTCAGCGATGACGTAACAATATGGCCGCCAGCGTCGCAAGGGCGAGTTTTCACATTTTCCCCTCGGCTCCGCAGATAGACGGACTGAATCAACCCCTGGTCCAAGTTATGATTGTTCGTAGGGGATTTTTGTGGACGTGTTTGTGTTGATAGAAGGGTAATTTCAGGTGATATTCGTTTGACAAAATAAGTAGATACGTAATGGGAAATTGGATATTTTTAATTATCTAGCAGTTACCGTGTTAAATGGCATTAAAATAATATGAAAATTACTTAGTTTAATTTTCAATGTCACATACCCTCGAGATTTTTAGGTTGATTATGTGATAGGTACTAACTTAGGTAGGTTAGTTGCTACATAAGGTGACATTTATTTATGCGGCTAAATTCATACTGAAGACTCTGTCAGTGCTTAGTATCAAGGTTCGATGACCCTATTTGTGAAATTCGTAAATTATTCTTCTAGTGTTCCCTACAAACGCAAGCCCAGCCCCGAGTCAGTTACTATGGGACGTCAATATTTTATTTTGCGAAATTAGCAAAAAGTGTTGTCCATACGTGATACTCATGAAGGTGCTCCATGGTGATACTGAACAATTACCAAGCCTCCAGTATGAATTTTGGCTGCATGAATAAATTTTATTTTATATAAATTCTCCATATGGCTCTACATCACACTAATATTATAAATGCGAAAGTTTGTGTGTGTGTGTGTGTATGTTTGTTACTCTTTCACGCTGAAACGGCTAGACGGATTTGGATGAAATTTAGAATGGATATAGCTTATACCCTAACTTAACACATAGGCTACTTTTTATCTCGGAAAAAAGCATGTCGTTTAACCGAATAACACGCGGAGCCGCGGGCAAAAGCTAGTATAGTATATAATACAATACTCTGAATATTGTATGTCGAAGGATAATCAGAAAAACGGATCAACGCAAAATTCTAGGATGATTACAAAGGTACGGATAATTGTAAACTAGGAAGGAGCTCTGTAGCCATCTAGCATGATTTGGTTGCTTTTCAACATAAAGTGAAAAATAGGTGCAACGACGAGCAAAGTGTAAAGTGATGCGGAGCATATTAGGTTTAGGTTGGGTTAGGTTAGGTTTCCATGTAAATAAATTTGGGGAGCCGACCGAAGTGAAGTGATCACTTTATCAAAAACTTTATTCACATATGTGCATAAAAATCTACAATGGCATTCCTGAAGACCTTAAGTCACTGCCAATAAATAAATTTAAAAGTAAACTTTTCAAATGGTTGCAGGGACATTGTTTCTATTCAGTAAAAGAATGTATGGACCTTACAGATATAAAGCATTAAAAACCATACCATTGTAATTGTATTTAATTGTAAATAATTTATGACAAACATAATTTTAAAATATTTGCATGCTATGATACTAGCTGATTAAGGCGTTTATCTTCTGTATTATAATAACCTCTTGTATTTTCCTCTTTTAAATTTAAGCATTTTACTTATTTAGTATATTCCAATGTGCGACAAGCGTATTTATGTACCTGCATTGCAAAAATAACAATTCATTTTATTTCATTTCTTGTACCCTTATCACAGCAAATAAATGTTTTCTTTCTTTCTTTACTTTTTACCAGAAAGTTGCCAATTATCCGAACCTTCACAAAATCCTAAGAATTTCACGATGATCAGTTTCGACTAAGTATTCTACGATATATTAGGTCCTACAATTCAAAGTGAAAAAATTCAAGAGATAAGGGAGTATCCCTAATAGAACAATCGCCACCGAAAAAAAAATTTTTTCATATAAATTTTGTCCGCTGATTGAACCACTTTGTACTGGGAAGTGAAAAAATTACTTGATCTAAAATACCTACTTTTTTTCTTCAGAAATATGATCAGTTAACGATACATAATCTACCCTAGAATTACGAGTATTTTGACTTATTATTGTAGGACCTTATACTATACAGGATGCATTTTTTTTTCACATTAAAGCTTAAAACTAGAGATATCACCTGCTAGTTTATGATACGAATAACTTTTACTACTCTTAATCTTGTAAAAGTTGGCCTTAGATTAAGAAGTGACAATCATATATAAGTTATTTTTTTTGTATGTGTCCTATTAGGTTGACATGGTCACTGTGTGACCAAACCCTCTAAATAAAGACGAAAAAAAAAAAAAAAACTTTTACTGTGGAGCCAACCTTAAAATCTCGGAAATACTGCCTGTTCCGTGTATTTTGGTCAAGTAAGTAGGTACAGATATTATATCTCACGTAGTCTGTTAGTATATGATTTTAGTAGTAGTAGTGACGCAGAAAAGCACGTTTGTGTGTTTAGCGCGTGTTGTAGCGCTCCCGAGGTTACGCACACTAGAATAAAATGCGTGTGCCCGCCATTGACCTCTCATAACCAACAAGACACACAGTCTCTAAGAAAAGTTCGTCAAAAAGTGTCCGAATGTGCGACGTGCCGAGTAGCAGAAATCTTCAACCAAATTAAGACGTTATGTCGTTAACATAAGATGCAATGTCAGTTGTACAAAATCGTCATTCGAATTTGTCACCCTATAGCGGTGACAAGATGCATCGCGGACTTTTTTTGAGCGAGATTGTGAGTCTAGTTGTTTATGAGAGGTCAATGGTGCCCGCACTACTATAGCCCTAGCCGAACGAACTTTGTAAGATAAAATATAATTTTGAGATAATATTTGGTTTAGGGTTCCGTACCTCAAGAGGAAAAAACGGAGCCCTTATAGGATCACTTTGTTGTCCGTCTGTCTGTCTGTCAAGACCTTTTATCTCGGGAACGCGTGGAGGTATCGAGTTGAAATTAAAACTATATACCTCTCAACTTTCTTTACAGTCCCTAGAAGCTGCGAAGAAATAAAACTTCTAAGTCCTAAAAAAGATACGGCCGTTTATGCCGTAAAAAACGTATATTTCGACATTCTCAAGGGAATCGAAATTTATAGAGTATTTTCCTTTGACCTAGAACTATGAAATTGGGCAAGTGATAAGTATAGGGAAAAATCTGATAACTATACATTTGTAATTAAATCATAAAAATATAATTTTTAACGGAACCCTCGGTGGGCGAGTCCGACTCGCACTTGTCCGGTTTTTGTAGGTTTTTCCAAAGGCTCGCTGTGAACGCTCCTAGTACGGCTTCTTCAATATTTTAATTTAATATTCCAAGTAGGTGTACAACTTTTCACTTACAATACTTTACTACTTACAATTTATAATATTAATTGTAAGCTGGTATTTAAGATAAACTTCATTATATCGATATAAGTTACACAATATTTTTATGTTGAACTTGATATAAATATAAAAATAAATATTTTAGAATGAAATGAGCTTAAAATAATATTTTTAAAAAGAACTAACTAAGTGTATTTATGTACCTACATTGCAAAAATAAAGTATCCATTTAATTTCATTTCACTTATAACTACCAAAAAATGGTGCTTAATTGTACAAACTAAATTTCTACAAAAATACTTTGTAAATGTTAATTACGATTATAAAAGTGATAAATTCTACCCTAATTAGAAATACGTATGTACCTATATGTATAACTACTAGATACTGTCCTCTATGCGAATTACTGACACACAAAATCATTATGATTTATTTCCTCCCACCCCACTTCACGTTTCCGCCACACCCCGCTTCCACAAATCATAACGAAATAGCTAAAAATCACGCAGTTTGTTTGTGTATACGCACTTTGAATTCCTGAGATACGTTTAGTTTGTATAAAAGAAAATAATGGTAAAGTATTTGTTTTCCAAGCAGCTTATGAGTAGGCATGTAAGATTAGAATAGAATAGAATAGAATAGAATAGAATAGAATAGAATAGAATGACGTTTATTTCGATCGGTTAAGATCATAATTATTAATACACATATACACAAAAAAGTAAGTGAGGAAAAATTCTGCGCCTTTATAGGAATGACGTGACATTTTTAGGGTAAATTAATATTTTCCTTGCAGCTAGAAATCTGTATCTATATCTACGCAAAAATAATTAAGTACCAACAGAAAATATTGACAGGAATTTATGAAATAAGGTGAGAAAAATTAATTTCCAAAATTTTTCTTTTTCTCTTTATTTTGGAAACAAACGGTTGTTACGGAAATATTATGACAAAATTTAACTCCAATTGACCTATAATTCCAAAACTTAAACAAGTTAATTATTACAAATAGAGTAAGTATTAGTAATCGTACCTACTACGCATGTACTCGTAGGTACCATGATTTACATTATTATCATCCGATAAATGGGGATTTTTCAAATTTCAATGGTCTACCATTTATTAATGAAACGCCAAAGTATTCCTCATCATCCTCATTTTTTCCTGTTTATTTCCTATATCTAATAACTTGAATATTCAAAGCCTTCAAAATGTGAATCTGATGAGATAGTACGAAAGAGTGAAGTAAAAATTAAAAAAAATATTTTTTTGTCCAATTAAAATAATGGTAATCTTGTAAAAAGACGATGAAAGGAAATGTACCCGTTATTTTAATTTTAATTATGTGACAAGCTATTTATAGATTTACATACATGAAATTTTAGTAAAAGTTTAAAAAACCCAAAAATATTATCTTCTCCCAACGCCACCTGGCATCACAAGGGCGAACTAACATAGTGGAGACTTTGGTATCATACGAAGGGTGCACGCTAGCTAGAGCGACGAGTCAGAGTGCGGCTCTGGAAAACTATCCGATACCTAGGAAGGAGCGTCCTTTAGGAAAACTTATGTTTGTATGATTTTTCAGGTAGAGTACGGTTTTCATTTTGTTTATTTGAACTACACTCAATATTTCGGAGGCTAATAGAGCTTCAAAATAAAAAACCGGCCAAGTGCAAGTCAGACTCGCGCACGAAGGCTTCCGTACCATTAACAATAAAAACGGAAAAAAAATCATGTCTGTTGTATAGGAGTGCGCGGGTCCGACTCACACTTGGCCAGTTTATGTATTTTTTGTTATAGCGGCAACAGAAATACATCATCTGTGAAAACTTCAACTGTCTAAATATCACGGTTCATGAGATACAGCCCGGTGACAGACGGACAGCGGAGTCTTAGTAATACGGTCCCGTTGGTTACCCCTTGGGTACGGAACCCTAATAAAAACAAAACATTAAAATATGTACGCACTTCCCCATTAACTTTATAAAGAAAATTAAAGAAAAACAAAATTACTCACGCCCAAAGAATTATTTAAATCCATCGGGTCCATAAAGTAATATCGAGTAAAAATTAACCTCATAATGACCAAAAATCATTCAAAATTTTTCAACTGAAGAGCATTCTCCGAACAGACATTAATTTTGAATTCCGAACCACAGAATTCGTAATTCGAACATATGCCACGAATGAAATTTCACCGATAATCGTCGACTAATTCGATACGATTCAAATTTAAATCGAGTGTAGAATTTGTCTGAATTTTTTTCGGGGCAAAAACTCGGACGCCGGCCGCCTCAAACGTTCGACTCCGAAACAACTGTCAATCAAACTTGCTGCATATTATTATTTAGGGTATTGTAATCACAAAACGGCTTCGAAATTGGAATTTCGACATCGACAGGCCGGTTCTTTTTTTAAATAATTGACTTTTGTCTTGCGGCCAATAATTGTCCACCGCTAGACGGGCGATATAAAAACGAACATGTAATACAAAGATTTTTTGGTGGACTTATCCCTAATCTTCTATTGACACGGTAATGACCCTAAATATTTTGTGGTTGAGATTATCGAAATGCCGTAGAGCTGTTTTGAACGCATGTCTTATTAATTTTAATTAAATTTTACAACTTTATATATTTTCACTTCAGGTGGCAGAGCTGGTGCCAGGCTCGACTGTGGACCACCAAGTTGCTTGCAAACCTCCCGAAGTTATTCGGGGGAGAGTAAGAAGACCATTGCCTGGGAGCGACTGATGGCGGTGTATCCATCCCAAATTGCCGGGCCTTATAAAAAACAGACTGATGACGCAGCAGCGTCACTATTGCGAGGTTATGACACCGCGCTCACCAACCCGCCTACCCAGTCTGTGTGAGTATGGGCATTTCTTCGAGAAGGACCGCCAAACATGACGAAATCTTGGAAAGGCCCATATCCAGCAGTGGACGAAACAGGCTGATTGATATATTTTCAAATACCATAACGATTTGCATTCAAATTTGTTGCCTAACACTGAATCGGTGAGTATATAGACAATGAGACTAAGAAAGCTAAAGGGGCACAAAAAAAATCCGATTTGCGTACCTAGATTTGAGCTAAAAGGAAAATTCCCTTGAAAAAACATGGAAATATCCGATATCAGAATTCGAATCGATCACCAACACCATTAGATTCGAAGTTCCCAGTTGCATAATCCGAAAAGCCTGCTCATCATTTTCATTTCATTTCATTTTCATTTCATTTCATTTTCATTTCATTTCATTTTCATTTCATTTTCATTTCATTTCATTTTCATTTCATTTCATTTTCATTTCATCACTATATGTGCAGTTATAAGGGGGCTTTTTAGTATTCCGCAGTCCGACAAGGAACCCTCATAGTTTCACCGTGTCCGTCTGTCGACGGCTTAGCTCAGAGACTCTATACATATTAATCACGTCGACAAAATGGTAAAATAAAATCTTGATTTTTTTTTTAGGCTACCTCCTTTACACATAAATTGGGGACGAATTTTTTTTCTCGTCTATCCCACAGAGTGGGATATCGTTGGATAGGTCGTTCAAAAACATTGTGGTTGTGTGAAAACTATTTTTCGATTGAGGGAAATATTAAGTTTTAAAGTGCAAATTTTTTTAATGTCAAATGTCCCCCCCTGCCGGCTAAACGGTTGTTTATGAATATGTGAAAAAATTCATAGAAGTAGTATATATAATTAAGTGAAAAGGAAAACTATCACAGTTAAGTAGGCTTTATAGGCTTACGACTATGGGTCGGGTCAAATTTTTAGTCCCCTCTAAACACGACAAAATGAATGGGCCGTTCTTCGGGAGAGCAACTTCCGAGCGGACCAGGCGCAATCTGTATTAGTTGACCAACTTATAAAATGTACTGGGCAACTACGGAACGCTACACTGCCTTCCTATTCGTTTTTTTAAATATTATTCAATATTCAACTTTATGCCTGACCTGTGTACTTTCTGTCTCTTTTTAACATTTATAAAAATTAAGATGTAAAAAAGGTTTGACATGATCTTGCTAAGCTTCTGGCCCTTCTTCTTAACAGCACTAATTAGGCATGTATTTATATGTAACGTATTAGTATTTAGTATAAATTAATCCACAGCTCAAACGAAAGCAATATAAACAAAACGTATTTCCAATGTTCACAATTCTACTCCATTCCTCTTTAAGCCCCGCAACGGCCAAGCGGCGGCGGCACACAGCCGGATTCGGTTCCGTAGAACTAATCAGGCCTAATAAGTAAATTGTCGGCCGGTAGTCCGCACGCGATCCTGCAGCATCCGAAAATTTAAATTTCGAACGAATAGACAAGATAGAGCGTAGGTGAGAAGGTTTGAGGATGGAGGTAGAATAGCGGATAAAACTACCCTTTTGGCTTGTTTTTATACCTGTTTTGGAAAAAAGCAATCTCGGTCTTCTTATAATAAAAAGTAGATACTATCGAGGAAAAATCCGCCGAACCACTTTGCGCCCGCATTGCATAAATATTGTACTGAGCAAAAAGTAGGTATGCGGCAATTTCTTCAATGATAACTTCTCTGTTACATAATTTTAAAGAATTACTTATGAAAATATTTTTCATGTGTTGTGTATGTAATGGTTGTGTAAGAAAAAAATCAATAGGTATATCGTCACGATAATAATTCATAAGGGGTCAGAGATTTATCAGAGTATGGACTGTGAAATGCGAAATTTCTTGCCCTTCTTCTTAGCAATACTAATCGAATGGTGCGGATGGTTAGGCATTATGTGTATATAATATTTTTATTCCTATATTTCTTTACTTTATGCAGGTTTATAACTTTATTACATTTTAGTAGCCCAACCTCAATATTTTTTGGATCTATTTCCCTTATTTATTTACCAACTAGTTTGTTCCTTACATCATTTATGTATAATATTTTTATTCCTAGATTTCTCTACTTTATGTACGTGTATAAATTAATTTTTGTAGCCCAACCTAAATATTTTTTGTATGTATTTCCCTTATTAGTATATTCATATTATTTTTTTCTTCTAAAGATATTTATTGTAAAGATTAACTTTGACTTGTAAAAAGTATACTTTATGTATCTATTTTACAAAATAAATATTTTGATTTGATTTGATGCAAGAATTAGTTCACACTCGTACACCCACGTTTCAACGCCGACTTTTACGTCCCAACGTAATTTAGACATTATTGACTGGCATTTGTGAAAGACTCGGAAGCACCTCTGACAACCCCTCGGGCATTCATGTCGTGACGATATAATTATCTATATATTTCGTCAGCATATCATAATCTGTCTAGACAGATCATATTTCTGTTAAAACTAGGGTTCGCCTCGCTCCGCTTCGCTCAGCTCCCCGGCGAGGCATTGATAAACTTTTAATTTCAAATCGGCGCCTTAGGGAAGTGGAGTGAGGGGGACTTACTCACGAACTAGCTTATGCCGTAAGGTCGTATGCGGCAAAACAGTATTTTTCATTTCAAATGACTACTATAAGTAATTTAATAAATCCAATTGGCCACTTTGAAGTGTACATAGGTAACACTAAAAGTTTCCGGAACTGGCCACTTACATAAACAATATTTAAAAATTTATTGCAAAATTTGAAAATAGAACTCTTTGGCTGTAGAATGCAGTTTGTTTCATCTGACTGTCTTTTGTTTTTACCTTGTGGCGCCATTTAAAAAATTGTGTGTCTGCATCAACATGGATTTAACTCGGGAAAATTTTCGTAGTATGATTTTCTACGATTTTAAGTGTAATTTGACAGCTCAACAGAGCATCGCTCGGCTTGAAACAGCTTTTGGCAATGAAGCACCATGCAAGACGACTGTTTATAGCTGGTTTGCAGAATTCAAGCGTGGTCGTATCAATCTCAATGACGAATCTCGCGATGGTCGGCCGTCCACCGCTGTGACCAACAAAAACATCGATGCTGTGCGCCGTATGATTGAAACAGACAGGCATGTGACCTACCATGAAATTCGCGCATCCTTAGAAATAGGCATGAGTCAAATACAATCAATCCTACACAAACATTTGGGTGTGAGAAAGCTGTGCTCGCGGTGGATCCCACACAACTTGACCGAGGCTCAAAAAACGGACCGCGTCACTTGGTGCAGTGCCATGCTTACCAGACTCAACGAAGGTGCGTCAAATTTGGTGTGGGACATAGTAACAGGTGACGAAACATGGATTTATTGCTACGATCCCAAAACAAAGCAGCAATCGAGCGTATGGGTCTTTCAAGATGAGCCGAAACCAACCAAAGTGGCGCGCGTGAAAAGTGCATCTAAGCGGATGATTGCTTCTTTTTTTAATAAAACTGGACACGTGGCTACTGTTGCTTTAGAGAATCGTCGTACCGTGAATAGTGACTGGTACACGACCATTTGTTTGCCGGAAGTTATTGACGAACTCCGTAAAAATAACCGTAAACGCCGTATCATCCTGCACCACGACAATGTTAGTTCTCACACGGCCAGACAGACAAACGACTTTTTGAAGACGAAAAATGTAGAACTCATGAGTCATCCTGCATACAGTCCCGACCTGGCACCTTGTGACTTTTTTCTGTTCCCAAAAATTAAGAACCAATTACGCGGTCAACGATTTTCATCACCAGAAGAGGCTGTCGAGGAGTATGAAAAACACGTTTCAGAGGTCACCACAGGGGAGTGGCACAAAAGTTTTCAAAACTGGTTTGATCGAATGAAAAAGTGCATAGACGCCAAGGGAGATTATTTTGAAAAACAATAAATTAATTTTGTACCTTTAATAGTATTTTTTCATATTCATTCCGGAAACTTATAGTGCGTCCCACGTATTCGTAGACTAATTTAAATAAAAACTCAGAAGCTTCACTCGCTCCCGTTTGTCAGTAAAATGGAAATCTCTGTTTTAAAAGAGGTTTTCTAAATATTTTTTTCTCTGCTATGAAAATTAATCAATCAACTAAATCTTTGGGCAAAATGATGTCAATGAATTGCTTAATCTAGTATACAAATTGGTAACTACAGATCTTTTTTTATTGCTGAGAAAAATGGAGATCCATGTCGCCAAAATTTCGTGGCTCCGCTCGTCGTCGCACCCATTTTAAACATTTGGTGGAAGATTTTCGATTTCATACTTTAGGTACGATTTTCCGAGGCAAATCATGATAATGCTGAATGTTACGATTTACCCACGACATTATAATTTAATTACTTGTTGGAGAATGCTGACTTTGCTTTGAAAACCGCTTTTTGGTGCTTATTTTATAAGGGATATTGCTTACTTTGCAATGATTTAAGATTATGAGGAAACTGTTCATAATTTTCTCTCGTCTATTAGTAACCCAACTTATTTTTGTTAAAAAGTGGAGATTGCTGGTTTTGCTTTTATGCCCCTCATATGTTTCTTTCTGATATTCTCTAGTACACAGAAAATGTTTATAAAATGTTGGTATAGCGATCATGTATAGACCTCAGACTTATTTTATTAGATGGGTCTTATCAATATCTAGATTTTTATTTTGGAAATTATTCAAATAAATTGTTTTATAAAATAAAAATATACACTGTTTTTCCCCATTTTCGAGAATTTATTTTACTATGACATCACTGAAGTTTTTATTGATTTACCTACCCATATTTATATTTTCGTTTCGAGATGATCATTGTGTACATTTTTAACGGCTCGTGGTAATGTTAGTTTAATTTCCTGAATTTCTGTATCCCTTGAGAAAGGTGTATTAACCGAAACCGGTCGGTATTAACGTGTAAACCTTAAAATTAAAAACAGTGAAACAAGTACAAGTGAATTTAATTATGATGTACTTTTTTCTCTTACAACCTGAATCCGCCCCTCTCGCACTGCGCGTTTTTTCGCTTGAAGTGACAGTGACAAAAATAAAATTCACATAGCCTCTTAAGCCGCAGAGAGATAAAAAAGAACAAAGCTTCACCACAGTGTGCTTCCTTAAGAATAAAATATCATGTATTCGCAAAGAAGTTAGCTTCAAAACGATCGTTTTATTACCATTAAACCCATTGAACTATACAAAATAGGCCACAAAAGTAAAAACCCGCCTCATTTCAATTACGTTTCTCAATTAAATAATCATAAAATGGCAAATAACAATTTATAGAAGTTCCTATCCACCGGCCATGGAGGTAACAACAAAATATCACTTTTCTCAATAAAAAAATTACGCTCGATTATGCGTATCATGCGAAATACACTTTGTGTACGACCGGCTGGTATTGGTTATTGCCATATATCATGTCATTTCAATTCGTAGTAATAATTGGATGTAAGAATTGAGGATTCCGTAGCCCTATTAAATTTATGTACAGGAATTTCGGTATTTTTTACACACCTTTATTAAAAGATTCATAGTTCATAGATACTTTAAAATATTGGCTCGATTTTTGTGACTGAAAAGTGGTAAACTAGAATAAAAATAAGATAAATACGTTTATTTCTAAACCAAACAGAAAACAACAGACTGACAAAACAATACTTTTCAAGGACAAAAGTACATTAAATTAACACTAATACATACATGCACAACGTAATTATTTGACAAAGGGAGAGTGCTCAGCTAAGGTGCTGGCTACTCCGTAAGAGGTTTCCAGCGCTGATTTTCAGCACCTCCCAGCTCTTATGATGTAGAGCAGAGGTGCAATTGTTTAAGACAATCGTATTCAAATTCGATTGTCATATGGCTTTTCGGCTGAGCAAATTAGCTAGTTAGACAATTGAAATCGTACACTTTTGGTTGACAACAACAAAACAAGACAATTGTATTCATTTGTTAGCCAAAAATATACGATTTCAATAGTGAAACGGGCTAATTTGCTTAGGCGAATAGCCATATGAATGACAAATAATTTGAAAATGATTGTCTTACACAATTGTACCTCAGAACTATAGCTGTACTCGTCTATACGAACAACTTTTACAGACCCTGAAATTGGGAAGAAAAGATCAGCTGTTCCCTTAAAAGGTACATTGTGCCTACTTACTTGACCAAAATACAGGGTGTAAATGCAAAGCCAAGAATCCCTTTAGGGTATGAAAGTATACACGATTTTGATGTCATTACGCGAAAAAAAAATATACCTTGAGTTTTCACTAAAAATTCAATTATTTTTCTAAGCTATGACTACGCAGCTCACCGGCCTCCCCACACACCTAATTGCACCCCGCAACCCGCACCCCTCATCCGAGTAGCCAGCAACCAGTGAGGGTGTCCACGCGATTAGTGTATTTCAAGTAAAGAAAACCGTCTTATTATGAGGTACTGGTACTTTATTTAGAGATCCCAGTATTTAAAATAATATCTTTACCGATCATACTAACACAAACTTCAAGGATTCTTGCCTTTGCTTTTCCACCCGGTATATCGAACAGTTAACTTTTATCTCGCGACTTCGGAACCAAGTCCCATAATAAAAGTCATTTGTTCGTATACAGGTTGGCAATGAATCTTCTAGCTCACAGACCACTTACCCAGCTCTAACTTTATTGACTCCTATGAATCAGAATCACTAATAGAGCAAAAACCGTAAAAAAAGTGTTATTTTTAATATACTTTTTGTTTTTGAAATTTCGAAAACATTGCAAACCTACGCGGCTTAACATATGACTGACAATAGACAGTACATATTCCCGGCGGTAAATAGTGCACATAGGCTATGTACACATAGGTTTTGTCTCTATCACCGGAGTATTGATAATGCTTCTTTGGCAGTCGATATCTTTTTTTAAATTATGAGTGTTGACAAAAGTATCAAAACACTAGCTTTTGCCCGTGGCTCCGCCCGCGTATTATTCGGTTTAACGCTTTTTTCCAGGGTAAAAAGTAGCCTATGTGTTAAGTTAGGGTATAAGCTATTTTCATTTAAAATTGTATCCAAATCCGTCCAGCCGTTCCAGCGTGAAAGAGTAACAAACATACACACACAGAAACTTTCGTATTTATAATATTAGTGTGATTAGTGTGATGTATTTTTTAATTCGAACATAGAACGTTTTCATTAATTATCATCCTGTATATACGTGTTATTATCACCACGCTCTAGCTTTACAGCGACAAACCATATAAACCGATACATGTCTATCCCCGGCTGAGGTTTTCATCCAGTTTTCACCGATTTTCATAATAAAATGTTTTAATTTAATATTTAATTGTTTTTAATTGTTCCCAAAATGGTGTACTTTGTTTTACCAGCTCTTCTAGTAAAATCATGAAAGCTCAAAAAAAGAAATATCTTATTGAAATTTATAAGCATATGTTTACCACCCTAATTACAGTAAAATATTTAAATTAAAGAAAGAAGCTCCTAAAAGTTATTATGTTTTTATACCATAATATTTCAACCAACTTCTATAGATTGCAGGTAAATAATATTATAGTTAGGTATATAATACTTATTACCATAATTACATTATTCAGTTATTTTTTTTAAGGTATTATTACAGAAAAAAAGTCTTTCCATAAATTTGTTTTTTTTTTGATAATTTTATTTTTAGTTTAAATTGTATTACGAATATTAATCTCAATTTTAAGTAGGGGGAGGGGGGCGGACGAATTATAGTAACTATCTAGGTTTCTAACTTTTACGAAAAGGGCAAATTTATTAATTTTAGAATAGAATAATGTTTATTTCGTACATAATAATATTATTGTACAGAAAAAAGAAAAAAAATATGTAGTTTTAATTCCTGGTTAAAATGAATAGAGGCACATGCGCAAATTTTTAAAATAATTACTGTTATTTATAAATAAAATATAATTTGTTATGAATAAAATTTAATTTAAACTCCATAAAAGCAAAACAATAAAAAAACAGATATTATTAGAGCCTACGGAACTCCAAAATAGCTTGCAAAACGGTCATACATCACTAATTATAGCTTATATAGCTTATTAATAAAAAGCATATAACTCAATTGAGAAAGCAAATGTATCATCAGTAGTCCTTGTACACGTCACTTTAGCTAGAGAATTGAAATTATGTGTTTTTAAGTCGTTATTCTTGCGGGTAGACAAAATTATTAATTGCCGGGAATACCCGACTTGTTAAATTATTATTGTAAAAGTAACATGCGTGCAAGAATTAGCTTTGTTGCTGAATAACAAATGAAAATACAGGTGGCATGTTGAGATGAGGCAGTATGCGGAAAACTAAACTACATGAGATAGATTTTGTTCAATAGGCTTTCGTCTTCGATTTTGGAGAAAATAAAACTCATTTTTTAACTTTTTTGACTGGCTCATTCTGCAAAAATAATAACATCTGTATTATGCGCGGGAGCTCCAACACCATTCTCAAACTCATTAGCGAGAAGCCTGACTACCCGATCCTGCGACACATGATACAAAATCATGTACAGGTGGCAGGGTCGAGCTGTACGGGATAATATTTAATTTAATTTTTTAATATGATAAGTTTTGCTAACATAGTTATAAGGCCTACTAACATCTCTATGGACTGTAATATTGTCTGCAATAAAATAATTTTTTTATTATGGCGTCAGTCGATAGTATTGCTATTGCTAGTAAGAAGTCTTGCAAATAACAATTGTGCGTCAAATCAATCCATCCATCCATCAGCCTGTTTCGTCCACTGCTGGACATAGGGCTTTCCAGGATTTCACCACTCTTGGCGGTCCTCCTGGAAGAAATGCTCATACTCACACACGCTGGGCAGGCGGGTTAGTGAGCACGGTGCCGAAACCCTTGCACCAGTGACGCCGCTGCCCGTCACCGGTCTGTTTTATATAAGCCCCGGCAATTGGGGATGGATATACCGCCATCCATCGGTCCCAGGCAATGGTGGGCCGCCTGGTTTTGCCTGAGAGCTGTTCTCTTACTCTCCCCCGAATAACTTCGGGAGGATTTGCGAGTAAGATGGTGGTACCTCCACAGTCGAGCCCGGCATCACAGCTCTACCAGTGCGTCAAATCAATGGAATTACCAAATTTTTGTATTTTCTTGGATTTTATACAGTTTTTTGCCTGTGTATGTGTATGTATTAGCTATTTACAAAATGATCATTATTTGTGACACTGCGATTTTTACAAATAAATAGTCCAAATGAACACTAAATAATAATACCTGTCCTATTCCATTTTATGTAGGTTTTCACTATTTTTTCTATCAAATTGGGCCAAAATTCTTTATTAATATGAAGAATGGAAATCCTTTTAAAGCTTTAGTATATATCCGTTGCCCCATGGCCAAATTCTAAAAACTACTGGACTCATTTAACTGAAATTTTAGGAAGGTGCAGAATTATATAAGCCTTCTGGAAAAAAAAATCATTTAAAAGGAACCCGTAGAAATTTGTTGTATCTACATTTGACAAATCTTTTCGATAAAATGATTCAAAAGGCTACACATAATTATTATAAATTTTATTTTTACAAGTTAAAATATATAAAATATAGAACGAAATAATATATTTTACGAATTGAAAGAATTATTCAAGAAATAAGACTTTTTTTAATTTGAAACATAATGTTTCCTTGCATTTTTTTAAGGTTCCTTGTAAGGGAAAGGTTTGTTTTTCATATTTCATATTTTTTTCATGGTATAAGCCGTTGTAATACGTATTCTGTGAAAATGTCAACTGCCTACCTATTACGGGTGAACCTCTGTGACAGATGGACGGAAAGACAGACAGACAAACAGACAGCGGAGGCTTAGTAATATATGCTTATGTAATATATGAAAGCTCTCAACGCATTCATCGAGTCCGAACCGTCTGCTGACGTCTTCTTTGATAGCAAATGTCAATTACTTTGTAAGTTTATCAGTTATTATGGCCATAAGTTAAGTTAAATCTTGTAAACTAAACTTTTATTTAATAATATTACATAATTGCTGTAATTGGGTTCGCCCGTAGTAATTATAATAATAATAAATAATAATAAATAATTAGTAATAGGGTCCCGTTTGGCACCCTTCGGGTACGAACCCTAACAACAGGTTTTTAAGGTCCAAACTCTGCGTATAAGTTCATTATCTTCCAAATGGCTTACGTTCTTATAACACGTAAAACGTTTGAGCCACGATTTTGCTTTCTATTTGCTATTTAACTACTAGCTTTTGCCCGCGACTTCACTCTTGTTTAAGTGACTTCCAATCAATGTATTTGTTATTTGGCGATTGGATAATAATTATTATCGATAGTTTTTGGGTTGACGGTTATTTTATGAACACCATTTAAAGCCTATATGACCACCAGGGTCACTACAATGATATCAAAGAAAAGCGTATCTAAATTTGTTGAGCGCTTCTGGAGTTAAAATGGAACATACATACACATGTACAGAAAGACAGATTAAATTCTAAAAATTGTATTTTTGGCTTCAGTACAATACTAATTACTCATTTCTTTTAAAAATTAAATATTCATTGTACAAATGCGATTTTTTACTACTTTATTATTAGCATAGATAGTATATAAAACACGTTTGATCTATCAACAAGAGCTACATGGTCCGATACAAAAGAGAAACTAATAAAAGTGACATTTAGATTTTAAGACCTCTATACCTCAATATTAAAGACGGAACCCCTGTAGGTTCACTTTGTCTGTCTTTCTGTCTGTCAGTATATTTTTTTCTCTAGAACCGCTTCGATTATTATTTTGAAATCAATACCAAATGCAATGGCTTAATATTTAAAAAAGTATCAGGCTTCTTGCTTAATAAAAAGGATTTTTTCAAGCTTTTGAATTGAATAATAAAATAATACTATCAAACCTGCAATTTTAATGTACAGAGAACAGACAAAAATTTAAAAAAAAATTCCACCATAGTTATCTCACAGATCAGTTGGTTAACTTTGCCCACATGGTCCGTAAAGCGAAAATTAATCTGAAAATTAAAAATGTTTAGTTGTATAAGAGGTGACTTTTGTGTATGCAGGCAAATTCATACAGTGGGCTTGGTAAGTGATCAGTATGTCGGATCGTTAATACTTTTTTCTAATTTCGCAAAATAAAATATTGATCTCCCATAGTAGTTGACTCGGGTTTGGGCTTGCGTTTGTAGGTAAAGGAAAAATAATAATTTTCGAATATCCCAAAAGGGGTCACGAACCTTGATACCGACTACTTATTGACTCTTCAGTATGAATATGGCTATAAAAGTCACCCAGTATAAGGTCCTACAATAATAAGTAAAAATAATTAGATGGTAGATCATGTATCGTTCACTGAACACAATCAAGAAAAAAAAAAATTTTAATAAAATTATTTTTTCACTTCCATGTACAAAGTGTTTCAATCAGCTGAATAAATATCTATGGTAAAGTAAAAAAAAAAAATCGGTGAGAATTTGTCTATTGACAAACTTTATCATCTGTAAATTTTTTTCATTTTGAAAAGTCTAGTCGTCTAGTCACAAATCTAGTGAGAAATATTGCGACTTCGTTATTTCCTTCTATGAATTATCATATGTATTTAATGAAATCCTATATCAACTTAATACAAAATTTTATGGACTTTATTAGTTTACGTCAAAAAGATAAGAATAAAACGAACTTAGCCGACGAAACACGAAGTCGCAAAATTTCATTGACTAACTTGTTTTTTTTATGTAGTCACATTACAAAATAGAAATGATCAATTAGAAAAATAATCAAGTAAACTAAGTAAGATTTTGAAAAAAATTCCTTGGGCCAAGATTTGAACCAAGTTCAGCGGTCTAGGATGAAAATAAGAGCTCGCTGAAACCAGAACCGAAGTAACTATTTTTTCAAAATATTTCTTTACTTGAAATTTGTTTCTTATTGATCTTTTCTAGTTTTTCAGATACAATCGTAACGAAAATCTAACAATGTTCAATCAACTGCATAATATACAAGATTTCGAATGCGTTTTGCATACAAACAGCGTCATTTAGCAAAACATTGCCATATAATTACAAATCTATATGGTCTTCTTTCCCGTTAAATAAGCAGCATGCGAGCATAGTGTTGCAAAAAAAGAGTATAATTAAACGCATTACTGGTCAGTGAGAATGCGTACATTCTTCTAAGAATTGTATGGAAGACTTTTTCTGTGAAAGGTTTATAAGAAATCTATTCGCAACTCCAGTGTTATAGACAAGGTATTGTACTGTACTGCTTTCTAAACGGCTATGACGTGACTAACATTTTATGTTTTAGAAGTCGTTACTGTTTTTCTGTCTTGGAAATCAACGCAGAATAACAGCTTGGTTTGAAATGTAATTTATTAAAAAAGACCTAATTATTTTTCTTGAAAAACCGGAGTTCTCTTTATCCGTAACTACATTAACGAGGCATTATAATATTTTTTTTATACTTTTATGTATTTACTCGTAAATAAAATAAAACGTCGTGTCGTCAGTTAAGTCGAGTTGTCGTCTGTGTGGCTAAACTTCCGCCGGCGGATTCTCATTGTATATCGTTATTCTTCCGCGGTTTATAAAAATAAAGGTTTTTGCGTATCAAGAATTCTGTTAAAACTAGGGGTCGCCCTCTCCACACTCCGCTTCGCTTCTCGCTCGTTTTCGTACCTATTTTTGATTAATTGATAAAATTTTGTTACGAGAAAAAATAAATTAAAACAAAAAAGATAATCCTGGGCGGGTATACTGGCACGTGCGTAAAAATTGCGAAGGCAGATTGCGGGTGACTTTAAAAAGGATTTTGTACTGATATGTGTTGATTATTTTGATTGAAAACTTTTAATAAGCATTCCTTACATCCTATAGCTTTTATTTGATGAAGTTTAGTCGCTCTAATTTTCATCGCATGACATTTATCAAACTTGAAAAAGAATATCTAATGACTGATATTGCGAATGCGAAATTATGCCGGAATAGCCACCCTGGCATGAATTTGAATCCCAAAATCAGGCCCGCTATTCTGGCACGTGTAGGAAAATTGCTAAAGCGGATTTCGAGTGGTTTAAAAAGGGATTTTCTACGGATACGTATTGATTTTTCTGATTAAAAATCTATAGGAATCGTTCCTTATACTTCATGGTTTTAATTTGATGAGATTTAGTCACTCCAATTTACAACGCATGATTTTTATGATACAATTAATAAAATTCGAACGACTCATAACTACGAGTGAAATATTAGAGTTTTTATCCGCTGCACCTACGAGGCAAAAGTCAGGGAATGTTTGTCATGTTTGCACATGCGCGTACTGCTGTTATCATTTTCCTATAGGATTCCGCCACGAATTATATTTGGCGGATTCAGCGGATAATCTTGAATTTCAACACAAAAGTCGTACGGCGGAAGAATGAAGCTTTAAGGTGTCATTTTGCCGGCGGACGCTTTAGCACTCCGAATAACAAAACTTTTAGACATTAAAAATATCGCTTACAATTTAGAAGGTACAATTGGGGAAAAAGTAGTTGACCCATTTTTATGGAGTTGGCACGAATTTCCCCGGTGGTGCAATCCAAAATGTTGAAAATCTTTACTTTTTAATCGAGATAAAAATAACTTTAACCTTTTGCTTTATTTAAATGTTCGTAGATATAGAGAAACTCGAGTGTGGAGGTACAACCATCTTACTCACAAAATCCCCGAAGTTATTCGGGGGCGACTACGAGGACAGCTCTCCAACAAGGTGGCCCGCCCCGCCATGCCTACGACTGGCTACGACGACCGATTGATGCCGGTATATCTGTCGCAGTAAGATAGTTATTTCCGTGATATAATTATATCCCTAGTTGCAATCTAGTGATATAAGTATCGTACTAAACTAATCTAGTTAAGGCGCGTGTTCCCAGCGTCATCCGAAAATTACTCCCATTGATGAAGTTATTTATCTTAAACGGCTTACTTAAAAATTATGAAAAAATATATGTCATTATTTAAAGTTTAAGAAACAATCTCATTTTAGGAAATTCTTCTTGCCTATAAGAAACACCTTGAAAATATTTCCCAAAGTCAAGCTGTTTTTAGAATAAAATTGGCTATTTCTTGGAAACCGCTTATGTTATTTGTATGGTTCTTGCACTAAAATATAAAAAAGTATAGTTTATAAAACTCATTGCAGGAAATTTAAAAATGTTGATTTACAGCAGAGTTTATAAATAAAAACTAGATATTTTGAGAGCACGTGGCGTCAACGTTGCCGTAAACGGCAAGTTTCGGAGCAGTCGATTACAAAATCAAATGCAAGGTTTTGACGTTCATTTCGACTATCTCAAGGTCATTGGAGGCCACAAGGGCCTTAAATAGTTATAAACATAGTACCCGTAATATGATACACTGGGCATTGTGGCAAGCCTTAGTGCAGAAGAGAGCCAAATCAGTCAGAACCCGTTTGCTATGCAAAAAAAAAAAACAATAGGTTGCAACGACGAGCGAAACGAGGAGGAGCGGTTAGGTGTACATGTTAATACGCTTAGGAGCCGAGCGAAGCGGACACCCGAAGTTTTGTATGGCACTAACTAGTTAAAACGCGTTCTAACTGATTTCGGGTTTTAACTGTAACATGTTCATAACTACATTAGTTTAGTACGATATTTATATCACTAGATTGCAACTAGGGATATAATTATATCACGGAATTAACAATCTTACTGAGAAATACCCATTCCCGGCCTTACACAAAACAGATTGTGACAAGCAGTATCGGCGTCACTGGTGGGAGGGTTTCGGCACCGTTCTCACCAACCCGCCTGCCCACGCAAGCCTGCAAGCTAAACTTGCTTTTTATACCGACAGGTGGATGCATTATAATCGCATCGACTTGGACTATATAAGCTTAGGTCCTAATCCAGTTATTAAAAGAAAACTGTCAAGACGTTCATGTTAACACCAAATGACATTCAAGAGTTAGGTCGTATTTGCGGTCAATATTCAAAGGAGCTTTGAACTAATGAGATAGGTACTGACTTTTAACTGTTACTAAATTGTAGTAACTATGCAAATACTATTTTATTTAATGGGGATCTTTTGGTGTGTAAAAAATTCTTTGCTCTAGCGAATGTAAGCTTATCTTCTTATCTTGTACATATAACTGACGACATCTGCAATAATCTTTGCGTGATGTTCCCCATTGGAGATTAATAAATCTGTATGTACTTAGTGTTGATAAATTTATTAAATTTGATAAACTGTCAAGTGAACTGACGCCGGGCTTAACTGTAGAGGTAAAACTATCTTACTCCCAAACCCCTCCGAAATTATTTGGGGGAGAGTATGAGAACAGCCCCCAAATAGGCACAACTGGGTGGCCCACTATACCAGCGACCGATTGATGTCACTATATCCATCTCCTATTGCCGCCCTTATAAAAAACAGACTAGCCAGTGGCGTCATTGGTGAGAGGGTTTCGGCACCGCGTTTACCTACCCGCCTGCCCAGCGTGTGTACTTCTTCCAGGAGGACCGCCAAGAGCGGCGAAATCTCGGAAAGGCCTAATCTAGCAATGGACGAACCAGACCGATGAACCGGTGAATAAAAACTGTCCATTTTTTTTTGTTATTGCTTTACACAATATATTGATCCTTAATCCGTTTTCATTTCAAACTTATTCCCAGCGCGAAATCTTGGAATGGCCTAGTAAACAAATCAGACAGATGGATGGATGGAAATGGTCAATTTGTTTTTCGCCCTGCTTGCTTTATACAGATTGATCCATTTTCATTTCAAACTTATTCTTATTTTCAGTGTAACTATATCCCAGCCAAATATATATTATAGTTATATTAGAATAGCGTGTTGGAAATTAGATACCTATTTCAGAAGAGTTATAGGTTATTCAAATACACACTTTTAAGTCTTTTACTATTTATCACTATAAAAAAACAATCTCGTGGACAATCGATTGAAATAAAATGCTCGACTTTAACCACAGTAAACTTCATACGGAAGATATGTTTATTCACTGACTCTTAAGAATAAATATGTCAATTTAATTCGGTATAAATTCTGAATTGCCAGTTTAAAGATTAATATTCCTCGCATTTTTCTATTCAACGGCCTGCACGTCGTTATCAATCGAAGGGCCGCATCCAACTGCAAATTCAAAACGTTCCATTTTTAAAATTCGCGTCGCGTCCACTCCCTCTCACCTGCCTCGACGCACGCGCAATTATGCACAATCAATATCTTAATTATATCCATTTTTATTATCTGACGCGAAAAGTGAAATATAAAAGTTTAATAAACAAAGTTGATTGGCATTAAGTCCTACAGTCCGGTGGCAGTCACACTGATAAATTCTTTACATAGAAATTTTTAATTTTTGCAATTAGTCTGTGTCATTTAGCCTTTAACCCCAAGGGTGTACTAAGCAGGCGGTAGTAGTAAATTGCCTGCATATCTAAAGAACATCTAATATTTGTTATTCTAGAAAAAAAATTGAAAAAACAGAAAGTAATTCGAGAAACATGGAGATGCAAACAAATGATAATGTTAATGCTTTCTTTGTTTATTCCAAATGGGTTTTGTATTTATTTGACGTTGGAAATTAAATTACATATCGTCACGAATCAATGAAAATGGCCAGGTTAGTTGAATTTTATTGTAAAATTATTCTTACTTAGTATTACATGTCTAGGTTTGTTTGTTTGTTTGTTTTTCAAAGTCTTATTATACATATATTTGCCCTTCGTCGCGGCTCCGCCCGCACTTTTATTCATTATCTCCCCGTTTTCATCTTGTGCCTTATTTTATCAACACTCCATAGCCTATATGTTGACCCGGTTCACTACGATGATAATAAAAGAACCGCATCCAAATCCGTTGATAGGTTTTCGAGTCAAAACGGAACATACATGCAGAAGACAGACAAAAATAAAAATAAAATTGTTTTGTCATTAGTAAAATACTGATAATAATGACACATTACATTTCAAATTTCACGAAAATATTCAATGTACATAAGTTTCTTACTACTCTGTAATAAGGATAGATAAATAAAACAATACCCTGGCTGAGGGACTTATCCATCAATGCCTAGACCAAACGCCTGGAACTAAGAACATGAAATTTGGACTGTAGATTCCTCGTATGACGTAGACACCCAACAAGAAGGGTTTTTAGCAAATTCTCACAAGATTGAGAGAAACGGAAAAAACGAGCAACGGTGCGAAAGATTACAACATTAGTTGGAAGGAAAAAGAACCTGTTTTAAAAGCAAAGGTGCCTACACGCAACTTTTATTTGTTTACAAAAGAAAGGACCCACCAAAGCCAAAGCCGACGTCTACCATGATGCCCTTAAAAGGGTTTTTACGCCCAGTTTTGATAGAATTTAACCCTTCAATGTATGAAAAGCACGTCCGCCGCAAAATGATCTAAACGTAACGAGTTTTTTTTAACCGAGTTAAGAGTTAAACTTACGGTTATCGGTAACAGATATCGGAATTAAAGGGCAAGGAGGATTATAAATTATTTCGAATGAAATACTCTGTGTATGTGGTAGGGTTGTAGTGCACTGGGAGCTTTTACTTCGAAAAATGAAGCTTTGAATTATGGGAAGAGCGCATTAAGCTGGGACATAATAATCGTCGGTGAATCGTGGGTGTATTAGTGTGGATAGTGACTTGTAAATGTTGTCAAATAGATTTTCATGTTAACAAGCGTTTTACATAAAGGTACAATGTAATGAAATCCTTTGTTTGACAGCAAATATTTTTATTAGTTTTCAAAATAATATCTAAATGTAACGTGATTCTTTTTTTTTCCTTTTACTAGTTCTCCTTAATTTTACGTCAATTAAACCGATGGTTATTGCTGCACACGGAGGCTTTGGTTTTCATGATGGAATCTAAATAAATGACAAAATGGGTGTTTCTAAGTACCCATTAATTATTAAATAATACAAGCTTCTTACATAAGATAAATTTTGTCTTCTAAATCGTGGTTTCGTAGAATTTATAATATTCGAAATTCGTTTTCTGGAGGTGGAGGGCAACCTGTTTGCAGCAATACAGAAAAAATATTGTATTGATAGAGTTGAATTAAACTTGTAACTTCATATAAAGAAAATGTGAGATTTTAGGGAAGTTACAAATGATTTGGCACGGAATGTGGGGTATATTATCTTCGTCTACCTTTACTTATGTAGATGAGGAGGACGGAGGACCGACATGAGTGGCAAGATTTGGGAAAGGCCTATGTCCAGCAGTGGACGAACACGGGCTGATGGATGGATAGATGGATGAGTAATAATAATAATTTAGTCCATGTTAAAAATGGTAATTATTTATTCAGATACACTTATCAATTGAATAAACATTTCCTCTGATTTCTTAAATAGTAATAATTATATTTTTAAAAGGTATACTCAGCCTGGTAAAGATGTTGTTATAGCTATTTTATTGTTGCTTATTTGTTACATATAATTAAAGTTACAGTTGTAGTTTATGTCAATAAAGAATTCTGAATATTAAAAATAAATTAATAATAATTATTAGCCTAAACAGCGTTTCCCATGGGAACATAAAGTTTATAAAAAATGATAACTTCCAGCTTAGAATTACCTTTTTAAAGTAGCTGTTGACCAAAGAGTTGTAAAAAGTTTTATTTATTTGTATAGAAAATTTTAAAGAGTAATTTGCACTGGCTGTTGAGAACAATCCCAACTGACACAGAAGCGCTGTACATATATTAGCTGAATCAATAGAATCCTTAGCTGTTACACGCCTGCTGAATAAGACCGTTAGCAGCGCTGTTTCAGCTAATGCAACTCTGATTTGGGCACATATTAAGCAGCCGTTAGTTTTATAACTAGTCGCGTTATATCAGCATTTTTTGAAAATTATTAAAGGTAACAGTCATCCCAAGAGCTGAAAATTGACTGATTATTAGAGTGTGTGTTAACCATTATACAGTACAATGGCCGATTATTAGTGTTTGTCTTAACTATTTTCAAGCACAGATCATAATTTTCACTCTTCCTTTAGAAAAGCGCTGTCAATAATAGAAGTGTTGTGCTCAGCAAGATCAAAGGATGTCATATTGGGACTAAATATATAAGTAAAACTCCGCTTTCTTCCCATATATGATGAAATCTTATTTGGGAGGTAACTTTACTGTGAAATATCGTGTATAATTATAGTTTATAATTTTCATGTAAAAGAATTTGATGTAAAGCTGTTAAAAATTAATTATTTAAAATACAATTAAATTCCAGTCGATAATTTCTAATTTAACCAAAAAAGCATGACCGCTGGTGGTGCTTATAAAGTCACTGTAGAGAACAAAGTGTTTCATTGAGTCTGGTACTTTTCTATACAGCTATTGCAGTCCAAATTTAACTCTAATAAGTCTTTAAAAATGCTAAGATTGACAATGTGGGCCTTATGTGAAAAGTTATAATGCTGTTTTGTGTAACTTGGGAATGCGCTTTGAATCGACACTCAAAGTTTACACATTTATCACAATTTAATTCAAGCAACAAAACACTTTATTTTATTTGTTTTTAATGTGGTTGAAAGAAGACTAGATTATTAAACTCTTAAGTAATTTCTCTTGCACTTTTGGAGCTCTTACTTGCGCTCGTGGCTCCATTAACGCTCTAAGTAATAACAAATCACCTTTCTCTTGACGTAAGGATCTACTATTAGTTAATTTTGTACTCTATTAACAGATTGACGTATAAAATGTTTTAGTATAGCTAATAGTGTAATATTCGCTTTACAACAAAAAGTGGCCGACAGAACTCGAATGCTTGCGAGTAGTTTGTATTGAAGTGTCAAAGTGACAAGTGAACGACGCGTGCGCGCATCTGCGCCGACCAATAACGAGGAGCGGGCGCCGCGTTTGGAATTCAAATTTATTTGAAATTTTATACGAATTCCACAATTCAAATGAATTAAATAAAGTAACTTTGAGATCCAGGAATTTCTGTAATTTGACATTTGATAATTATTTTATTGCAAAATTCTTCGAAAGCTAAAGTTTCTGTTTAAATACTTTACTAACATAAAACATTTCTGCACTGGAAAACGTTTCTTTTTTTCCAAAAAAACTTTCGCTATTACTTGCAAAAAATGAAGTTTACAGTCGCTAAATAGCCAAATTCAAGCAAACTTTTAAAAATCCCAAAAAAACACATGCTAAAAGTTGTTCGTATATCTACTCATAGACAAGTATTGTTTCTAGTTTTCAGCTTTCAGCGATTAAAATTATATATAATTTCTCAAATGAAGCATTGAGAGCAAGAACGGCCTAACATTTCCAGACATAATTAAAAATCAATTTCTTGTCGTTCTTGCTCTCGATGCCTCAAAAACGGGTTGCCAAGCCGTAAGACACAAAAACCGGACTCAGCATTATATTAGGCCGGACATTTTGCCCTAAAAGCCGACATACGTTTTTGAATAACCAAACACACCGTTCTTAGAGCCAGACATTGCATCAGTAACAATAAAACTTGTCTTTTTCATTATATCTAAATTACTCATTCTTTTGTTACAAAATTCATCAGCTTATACTTATTGTAACTAACAACAATTTTAATAATCACTTCTATCATAATTTAGTAATTGTAGTCTTCTATAGACTGTAAGTAGATACATTCAAACGAAAAGGACACGTAAATATTTGGCCGGACACCAACGTTAAGGGGTCCCTACATTAGCAACTCGATTTGTGTCGGTGCAAATATCGACGTAAAAGGCATTGAAATAACGTTTATACCAGCACGCACGGCTAAATGGCTGTTACGACGATCGCTGCGTCTCCAAATAGCGCAAAATAGGCGAAAATTATAATTTTCACATGGAAGCAATTATTATATTCAAAAATTTTATATGTGCAATATTTTACTTATCAAATTCTCGCACCATTCGGGTTTTGCTTGAAAATCAGTAAATATTTCTAACTTCAGTCATTATTTCGAAAGCAGATATCTTAAGGTATAAGAACGTTAGAAAATAATTGATTAGTGAAACTGCACGGCAATTTATTGGAGATAGGTGCAGTATTTTTCATTTTTTTTATGTGTATATACAAACGAGTTAAAAGGAAGCAATAAAGAGCTTCGCACAGCATTTTGCTGGGGGACCCGTCTTAAAAGCCGAACACCTGGGAACACTAGAGTCAAACGATGTTTGCGTTAAGAACCATTTTGAAATTTCAAGCGCCTAATTTACCATTTTAGGAAAGTCTTTTGCTGTTAATCATGACATTAAAGATATTGACATAACTAAATTCTTAGGACTACATATAGATAATAAACATGGAAACACCAAATTGACACAATTTGTAGAAAATTAATGAATTTGCACTGTACATGTTGTCAAAAGTTGTAAACCTAAAGGCAGTTCTTAGTGCTTACTATAGTTTTACTGAATCCACTCTTTGATTTGGAGTAATATTCTGGGGTAATGCTACTGACAAAAAGCGGGCATTTATAGCACAAAAGAGGTGTGTCATGGTCAGAGCAATGAAGCGTCTTCGAAAAGGAGACCATTGCAAATAACACTTCATAGAACTCGGCATACTCACCGTTCCATCACTCTATATATTAGAAATATATATTTTTGTTATATCGAATAGATATTTATTTAACACTTTCAAAAGTAAAAGGTGCCCACATATGGTCGCTTACTTTACCTCCAATGCTGCTCTGACTAGCACGGACATGGCTCCTAATGTGTATAATAATTTACCTCTTGCCTTACGAGAGATAGATAACTTACACAATTTCAAAATGACTCTTAAAAACCTAAAGCCTACTACACAATTAACGAATTTAAATGGTATCTTCCTCTCTTGTCATAAATGGTCAATAGTGGATTTTTTCATTTCCATGAATGCCTATATTGTAAAAGGTTTCATGTTTATTGTTTAGGAGAAGTTGTTGTTATTATTTCTTTAATTAATTATGTAATGTAGTAATTTAATCCATGACTTTATTTAAGATTAATATTTTTATGTCTATAAGACGAAATATATCAGGCTCATATTATATGTAAAATCAGCTAACTTGCATATGTTGACAAATAAATGACATAATTTTATTTGAATAACATTTCATATTGACAGTCAATAAATCACATTTACAAGTACTATGTACTTTTTTATTGGTAATCTCCAGAAAAATATATCAGGCTCATATTATATGTAAAATCAGCTAACTTGCATATGTTGACAAATAAATGACATAATTTTATTTGAATAACATTTCATATTGACAGTCAATAAATCACATTTACAAGTACTTTGTACTTTTTTATTGGTAATCTCCAGAAAAATATATCAGGCTCATATTATATGTAAAATCAGCTAACTTGCATATGTTGACAAATAAATGACATAATTTTATTTGAATAACATTTCATATTGACAGTCAATAAATCACATTTACAAGTACTATGTACTTTTTTATTGGTAATCTCCAGAAACATATAATTATTACTACGTAGCAGACCAACATAAGGAATAAATAGCGTGGCAAGTTTCCATACAAAAAATAAGCTACATTTAGGCTTCATGGTACGAAGAAACGTATAAAAATGAGTTGTGTTCGCTGGCTTATGCTTGGAACATATTTGTTAATTCCAAATTCCTAGTATATTATTTTGTTTGAAAACAAGCAATATTTACATTTAAAAGAGCCCGAAGCTCACTGAGCTAAAATTGCCACGCGCAAACTCTATGCGTTTTTTATTATTGTTAGGACTGCTTCTATGTAGGTATTATATGTCTGTGGTTAATTTCCTACACCACTTTAGCGGAAAAATATTCACATCGCCAACATAAAAGAGCTAAATCTTTCATTCAAATACAATAACTTTGCTGAAAAAAATTGCCAAAACATCAGACGTACAAACTCGTTAATACATAATGTGTCAGAATATTTATTATTCATCAGTAATTCATCATATTAGCTGTTAAAACAGGCTGTCGTAAAATTTCCCAATTAATGACGTAAATTACCATAATTAAAAAAAAAAAATTAACCCATAATTACAATGAAAATTTCATTTCAGAATAACAATGATAATTATCAACCGAATTCTGCAATTTAATTAACAATCCTTACATTTACATTTAAAAGAAATTAATATTAAAGTAAAGCCACACAAAAAGCATAATTTTGTATAATGGCTCTCAAATCTCTGGTTTGATTTTCTGGATTTCCCTCCCATAGCTTTTTGCATGTAAAATTAACTAGAGTAATAGAAATAAATTTTCTTATTTTTAACACTTGGCAATTAATCCATCGCATGGAAATACAAATTAACATTATTTAATTGCGGTAAGGAAACGCAGAAGAAAATTAAATCTGGATGCCAGGCGTATAGTTAACACAGAAAAGAGGTATGTAAGTCTCTAATACCTCCATAGAGGTTCACTAGTAGGTACAGGTTTGTAATAATTACACTAATAGCACATAAAACCTGCACTTTGTAAAAATAGGTAAAATATTCACAATTACAGCGTACGCTACTTTAGCTCTGCTACCGCGTGGTGCTGGCCTGTTTTGAAATGATTATTATTATTTGTGTGGTGATTAAAATATGACACATATTTAATACCTATATTATTTAAAAGCGTGAACCTTATCTAGGGTCAAATATTATGTATATACAACATTGTACTTTTTTAAATAATAAAATTGGTAAAGTGAACAAATATACGTATTTCTTTTAAGTCACAGGGGCCCGACATGAGTGGCGAAATTAGGGAAAGGCCTATGTCCAGCAGTGAACAAACACGGGCTGATGGATGGATGGATGGATGAGAGGGCCCGAAATATATTTCACTTTCAATTTAAATTTAAATTTAATCAGTATATCTTTATATAAACGTTTTTATAAAGACAAACAAGTCGACTAATCATATTTATTTATATGTCATTTAAGCAAATCCGTTTGTTGATGGAACTCTCTTGCCAAAATATACCTATATATATAATTTGTTCAATTAAAATCAGTCAATCTGAGAATATTTACATGTTGCTTCGTGGTGGTTGAAATTTCTAACAAAAGCCTATTAAAATTAATTTCTTATCAGCTCGCACGGCAACATGGCTGTTCGTCTGATGTCCTGAAAATGTTCACTTACTTATAACCGTCTGCTCGTCTGCGTATATGTATAGCTTATCTTCAAAATTATTGGACAAAAGGATATGTATTTTTGTTTTATGTACCATCTCTGCGACATGTCTTTTTGTGACATTAACCTCTCCGATTAACGTGCATTTTTGCAAGTTTGCAAATTATCCCGCGAATTTTGTTTTTGGCTATATCTCCGGAACTACTTGTCCAATTGTAATATAGTTTTGTTTTTCTAAAACTAGATAAAAATTCCTACAAGAAAAACATTTTTTTTTTTACTTGGGGTAAGTTGGTTTCCTTGAAAAAATCTTAGTTATATATATGAATATATGTATGTATACTATATATATATGTCTATTCAAATTTTATAATATTGTAAAAAAATATAAAGAATAATAAAAAAAATGAAAAAAATATAACTCTATACATATATTAAAAAAAAAAGAAGATTTGGGCCAAGAATAACAATCCACAACTTTTTTTAATATTATTATATATTTTTTTTTTATTGCTCATCTTAATAGCTTTCGAAAAATACCCATATCACTAGGTTTATAATATATTAACTAACAATAATAATTTTTTATTTACAATTCGGCCTAGGCGTGACGATCGTCACGACTGTGATTCTACATTTAAATCTTTTTACAAACGTATCTGAAGTAACTTCCAGAAGTCTCAGAAATAAGGTTTTGCTTTGCAAAGTAAAAGTATTTTTGTTGTGGGACCTAAAATTTATAACAAAATACCAAATAGTTGGAAAGAATAACACCGTAAATTTGTTTAAAAATAAACTTTTATGTTTCTTAGAAAATAAGTGTTATTATAAGATAAACGAATTTTTACATGATGATTCAATGTATGTTATTAATAAATTCTAATTCAATGAATTTTATAGAATATTATTTGACTATGTGAATTGTTAACTTATTTTTACTTGGTTAACAATGAGACTTGTACAAAGTTTTGAAGTATTTTAGATTGAATGTTAACTTTCTTATATTTTAATTTGCTTTCGGGCAGATTGTAGAGAACTAAAATATTTGTAACGCCAATTGTATAATCTACTGTTTGTAAAAATAAACGCTTGATTTTTTTTTTAATATTGTTATTATAGTTCCACAAAATCTAGAAAAGATCAATGTAATAAAAATAAACACGAATTTGAATAATACGAGTATTTGTTCGAATCCTGGCCCGAGGATTTTTTTTATTCTTTTGTGAAAATGTGTTTCTAATTGATTTTTTATAGTTTTTATTGGACTGTAATAATAAAATTACGATATTTATTTATTTATTTAATACTGTACAGAAATAAACAGCAATACATAGTAGATATAAAATAAATAACAAATTACTTAACATTAAGGCCAATAACAGATTTCAATTTTGAATAAATTAATATGCGCTCTTAAACAGTAAGATTAACAAAAAAAAAAAAACACAAAAACTTAACCTAACAAAATAAAGGGGACCAAATTCGCTCATTTATTCGCTTAATATAAAAACATAATCTTTTCTCTTTGTGTTATATAACGTATGTACTTTTAATTAAAGTACGTGTTTTCTATTAGCCCTGTTGCTTGAAATAAAGATTATGATCATTATTATTTTAATATAATGAAATCGAACGAAAATAGGTAACTTAAACATTACCTTCAGACGAGTATACTTGACAACTTTTTAATTTATAAATAACATTATTTAAGGCAGCACATATTCTTTGTTAACGTCTGGATACAGTGTTCCAATTATTCCAGTTATTAATAACGAATATTGAAGAACTCAAAAGTGAAATTACTTACTTATCATTGACTGATGGTGCATACTTAAGAGTACAATTAGTACTTAAGTACTGCAAAGTCGCGAAAATAATACCACCTGACTTAATAAGTGCAGCTCGGTACCGACAGCATATAACGATATATTTATAAAAAATATGATAGAAATAAACTTTTATATGTTTTAAACACTTGGCGATTTATCAATCAAAAGGAGATAACAAATTAAATTTATATCATTACGGTATAGAATATCACAAAAGTAAATCAGGACGTGAGGAGCTCTGAACTGGGATTCGAACCCGGGACCTCTCGTTTGCCGGGCGATTTCTCTACCAATATATTTTCATTTTATTTATTTATTTACTGTGTCAACTAATATACAATTGTACAAAAATCTGTGGAAAATATTATGAGTACATAAATGTTAAGTCAAACAAATTATTTGTAAATTGGAATAAATTTAACATGATAAATGTGCCGTTGGTAACTGTGGTAATATACCAGGCCCCTCAGAAAGTATTGCGAAAAAAAGTTTTTATATATGGGAGACTGGCAAGTTATAATGTTTTTCGAAAATATGATTATTTTTAAGTAAAAATATGTATGTTCTAATTTCAAAATTTCCCTCCACATTTTTTGCGAGCTAATTCAAAGTATTGTGTCTCGCTGAAATATGGATCTGCGCCGGGAACATTTTAGAGAGCCATGATTTTTAACGATTTCAAGTGTCGCCTGAAACCGTATGAATCGTACGATAGACTTCAAATGGCATTCATGGACGAAAGCTCTTCCAAGGCAACCGTGTATCGTTGGTATAACGAAATCCAGTGCGGTCGACCAACTTTGGGGGATGAAGAAAGAAGCGGTCGCTCTTTGACGGCTATTACCGAAGAAAACGTGCTGGCAGTGAAAAATTTAATCCAAGACAATAGGCGAATTACATATCAGGAGATTCAACACATATTGAAGATTGGATCAGGAAGCGTTCATGAGATTCTACACAGCCATCTTCGCGTGAGGAGGATAGTATCACGCTGGGTGCCGCACAACCTCACCGATGCTCAGAAGCAGGCCCGGGTGGAATGGTGGCGTGATATGCTAAACAAATTTGAAGCAGGCTCGTCTCGGCGTGTTTAAGACATCGTTACAGGTGATGAGTTCTGAATTTATCAATACGACCAGAAACCAAGCGCCAGTCGACTGTTTGGGTGTTTCAAAATGAACCAACGCCTACCAAAGTGAAGCGATCTAGAAGGGGGGAAGATTTTGATCGCTAGCTTTTTTAATTTGACTGGCCACTTTGTATCGATTCCCTTACGGGATCAAAGAAGCATCAATGCCGAATGGTATACTACCAAATGTTTGCCTGAAGTTTTCTCTGTTGTTAGCAACAAGCGACCAAATACACGGCTCCGCGGGTTACTGCTCCACCACGACAATGCACCTGCGCACACCGCACTCAAAACGAGGGACTTCCTGGACAGCACGCCAGTCAAACTCCTGGGTCACCCTCCTAACAGCCCTGATCTAGCAGCGTGCGACTTCTTTTTATTTCCAAAAATAAAAAATCAGCTCAAAGGAATACAATTTTCGTCGCCGAAAGATGTGCTGGCTGCGTTCGAGCAGGCTGTAAACGAAGTGTCTGCGGCGGACTGGAAAAAGTGTTTTGAAAACTGGTTGAGACGCATGAAACTTTGTATAGAGGCTGGTGGAGAGCACTTTGAAACGATTTAAAAAAAAATGTACCTATAGAACAATTTTTTTTAGTTTCGCAAAACTTCCCGAGTGTCCCACTTAATTGTTAAACAGTCACCAACGCCTTCCTATAGGGCAACGTTATTATACTATTTACGTGTTACATGGTGTTGTTGATTTTTAACAATATTGTTGAAGAAAGGGAAGAATCTAGGTGAAGAAACAATTTTTTTAAATTTAATAATTATCTTTTCCATGCTAGTGCCCATGAAGTCATATTTTATATGCGTCTAAACTGTTGTCAAAGTCAACTTTACCCCACTAGTGTTATATACCTATATTTTTTTTTATTTATTGAAAAAAAGATGCCATTGTTTTCTTGTGTACCATAGATATACCTAACAGAAATGAGCTGGTTTTAGATCGATACGTTCGTAGGCTGCGTTCAGTTTAATCGTCGGACGACGCTCGCCTACCATTAATAATAGTACATAGCAAGGTATGATGTGACTGATAGCAGCCTACGAACTCATCAAACTGAAAGCAGCTTATTTCCGTCAAGTTGGCAATAAGCGTGCAAAGAAAAAAAAAGAATGCCCGCCTAAAGTTGATTTGGAGTATTTATTGTTTGTTTATTTCTTTAATTACGTTTAATTTATTGACTCACACTATGCATTGAATAACGTAATATGATACACGTGGGCAAGGGTAATAACTTACTCGTAACGTTTAAAACACTCGCTTATCTCTTATGTTACAAATCGTCCTCGTGCGCTATTTGTTTCCTTACTGCACGTATAGCATAAACTACGATTAAATGTAATAATTATGTAACAACAAAGTTATTTGTTATTTTTTTTTCTAAAATTGAGAGTGGTTCTAGGTAGTTGTATCGTATCAGTCATCCTTTTGTTAACTACTTCCGCAGATTTTACGAAAGTCTCTGACAGTTTATTATCACCGCACCTGCTTTTGGCTCTCCTGCTTTCTGTGCAATGCAATGGGACGGTAATGGATTGGCCAAGCGAAAATTGTGTATTTAAAAAAAACTTCGGCTACGTAAAAATTGTAGTGAGTAACGTAAGTAAACTTTTACAGGGGACTTTTTTCGTCACATTTGCTTCGGTTATTTTTATTTCCGCCATCTTTGTCTTTAGAGTAATGAGCTTTATTTTCACATCCAAAGTATAACAAAAAAATTTACAGGAATAAACATAAAATTTATGGATACGAAAAAGGAGGTCCCCAGCTTAGCTTAATGCCACAGCCTAAGCAACAGCGCTGGTATTCTGTTGGATCCCCCAAAAATTAATTAAAATTATTATATTTTGGTAACACGACTTTTACTTCTTTCTAATGACGACTGAGAAATGTAAGGAATACGTAACTTAAAGACTTTTATCAAAAAAAGTGATACGATATCCGGAGAATAACCCCTTTTAAATTACCAAAAATCTATTTTCGCAGTTTTTCCGCATAATTTTGATGCCCATTTCTTCATGGCCTACAATAAAGCAAATATAGCAAATAAAACAAGTGCTTACATCGCCCATATTGACAACTGTACTATAGCAAGCATTTTTTAATGCATTTTTGCACTGTTCCGCATCGGGTCAAGGTTTTTTCGCAACTACCACGATAGCAAAACATTTGCAAAACATTTGTTTTGCTGTCTGTACAAAACGATACGAACAGTAAGGAGTTTAGCAAACCGGACCGACTTCCTGCGCCGGCGCAGCGCACTAGCGACTCACGCATTATACACCTAGTACGACAAATATAACATAGGCTTGTTTTCAGTTTCATTCATTATCACGACATGAATTCTCGAGGGGGTGTCAGAAGTGTTTCAGAGTGTGGCCTGTAAAATGGAAGTTACAGTCCACACTCGTACACCCACATTCTACCGACAATTATTACTTAGCATTGTAGAGGAGCCCTATCACCGTGCTTCGGGCACAAATCGGACCCTTAGCTTAACGTGCCTTTCGAAGCACGCAGACTGAACACACAAGTTATTGGGATTTGAACCCGGAACTGCGATTAGTAGTAGAGTAGACAAACCACTGGATCAAACAGATGTGTTCAGTTAGGGATACGTTAACCGGGTTTGAAAGTTAACCCTATCATTGGGTTAACCCATGCATAAGCTTAACTCAATTATAGGGTTACCCTGGGTTTGAAAGTTAAGCCTATCATAGGGTTAACCCTCAATAGGGCGTAACCCTATAATCGGGTTAAATTAGCATTTCATTGGGTTATATAGGGTTTTATAGATATACACTTTCAGATTATTCAGGGTTACATTAAGTTTTTGATAGGGTTTGATAAGGTTACAGGGTTACCCTTAACGATTTTAATTTGAATAGGGTTTGTTACCACTTACGGGTAGGGTAACACAAAACATAGGTTTTGATGCAGAAAATGTGGTTAGGGTAACTAAAATGGTCCCTTGCTTACTCAAAGGTTTAGTTCGTTTACAAGTCATTAAATAAACTGCCTGATTGTTTTTTCAGAACGTTGATTGACGGCACTTGGTGGTTCTTGTTAAACTTGAAATCACTTGTACTATTTCCATTTTCTAAGCCCTACGTACAGCAAAGCGTAGTGTAGGCCGACCTCGCGCCCGCTGGACCGACGACCTGAAGGACGTTGCGGGTGGCGGCTGGATGAGGAGGACGGAGGACCGACATGAGTGGCGAAATTTGGGAAAGGCCTATATCCTATGTATGTACGGGCTGATGGATGGATGAAGGCCCTATATATCGGTAATATTAAGATTAATTGCAGGCAGATGTATGGCGTTGGGCCCACATATAGGTACATATATCGTTGACAAATGTAGAAGAAGCATTTGATAAGGTGGATTGGAAAAAGATGATGAATATTTTTAAAGACGTCGGATTGGATTACAGAGATAGGAGAATAATCTAAGAACTTTTCAAGGATTAAGAAATAGTAACAGAGATGGGCGAAGAAAAAGGGAAAGCACAGATAAGGCAAGGATGTCCACTTTCATCATTATTATTAAATATTTTATGAATTTGTGCCTTAAAACAAACAATAAATTCTTAAAAGGGAGTGGTCCCAATGAACGGGAAAGAATATCTACAATTTATAAGATCCGCTGATGACATTACAACATTTTCAGAAAACGGGACATAGTGACAAGCGCTATTAAAAAACATGAATATTGTATTTGAACAATTTGCACTCAAAGTATATATGCTTTAAGAAAATTAACCACATCGCAAAAATATCCCACTAGAAGAAGGCAATAATTTCAGATATTGAGGAAGCATAATTTAATAACCAACGACTCTAGAAGTAGCTCACATGTTATCTCCAGAATCACAATGGCTAAAAGAGCCTTTACAAAGAATTTAAAAAAATGTATAAAGAAGTTCTCGAGAAAAGTCGGAAAAACGCCTTATAAATGGTCTGCGATCATGCAGGTGTCGCAACAGCAAACGTCAGCCAAGCCCTTCTTCAAGGAGCTTAACATCATGACGCTGCCTTCAATTGTGATATTCCAGGTTGCGGTCTATGCGCGTGATAACCTGCACTTGTTTAATAAACACAGTGATATACACAGGTATGACACGCGCAACGCGGACAGCCTCGCTAACATCAAACATAGACTCCAAAAGTCCTCAAAGTCGACTCACGTCATGGCTCCATCGGTGTACAATAAACTCCCAGCTGATGTGACAGCCGCAACGACTTTGGCTTCTCGAGCAGACGTTCTATAGTGTGGACGAATTGCTAAAAAAATAAAGTTTTTCTTTTTTTTTAGTAATTAGATTAATTAGAATTCTTTGACATTTAAAATCTCTAATTAATTAGTTATCCTTTGACATTTATAATTTTTCTTTGAATAATTTGATTTTTGACATTGTTTAATTTTACACTTACTTGACATGGAATAATTATAATAATTATTTTTTTAATGTTATCATTAATTTTATTATTTTTAATTTTAAGACTACTTTTGTAGCTGAACAATTTTTTGACGGGTAACCTAAAATTATGAATAAAAATGTCTTATGTGTACATCTGAATCATAGCATTGCATGGTAGTGAAACGTGGACATTAACGCAAAGAGACAAGTCATCGCAACTATTTTTGACTCTTTGTTGAAAATGATTACTGTATTTTATGATCTTTCATAGTAACATGGAAGTTCTTAAAAGAGTATAAAATTAACTAACCGGTAGGTGGTAGAGCTGATACCGCGGGCTCGACTGTGGAGGTATCACCAACTAACTCACAAGCCCCCGTTATTCGGGGGAGAGTAAGGGGACAGCTCTCAAACAGCCACAACCAGCCTCCTGATTCTGTCTCGTAAAATCAATTGCCAAACCTACTGCCTATCGTCGAAAACATGCACATCCGCTTATCTAAGGATACGTTCGCACTTGAAATGACATTGAAAGTTATTTTGAAAGTTCATTTTTATCTGTTTTTGGTGATTATCAACCATAGTTGGCAACCGATTCAAAGATACGTAATAGGCCCGCTGCTGGTGGATGGGTACCGACTGATAATCATCATCATTGGGTGCCATGTTCATAATAAAGTTTGGAGGTCAGTAGGCTAAATTGCTTGCGATCCGTTGTTTTATCCTTCAAGTCTCTGAAGCTTTACCGACTGATGGAAAAAAAATGATGAAAAAAATCTTTTTAAGGGTATCTCCCATACACGTAAATTGGGGATGATGTTTCTCGTTGAGTGTGTGAAATCCATTTTTCGTTTCCATTGGCGAAATATTAAGCTTTAAAGTGCAAATTTTTGTTAGAGTTAAGTGTCCTCCCCCCCCCCCTGTCGGCTAAACGGTTGCTTATGAATATCTGGAAAATTTCACAGAAGTACTATATATAGAGACGTTAAAATGAAAACTATCACAGCTAAGAAGGCTTTACAGGTTTACGAGTACAGGTCGCGCCCTCTAAACACGACAACGTATGGGCCGTTCTTCGGGAGAGCAACTTCCGAGCAGACTAGAAGTTTGGCGCGATCTGTATTAGTAGACCAACTTATAAAATATAATGGGCAAATACGGAACCCTACACTGCGCGTGGCCCGACACGCACTTGGCCGGTTTTTATTGTATTTACGTTGGTATACGTCTTCTTAACTAACCGTGCTCAAAAATTATTTGCACAGCTCATCGTTTCAAATTTCACTTGAAAAGTGGCCACCATAACTCTGCAACAATGAAAGGTGCAAAACGAAATTATAAAAATAACAACCTGCTACTTTTAATTCGTTGTTGCTTTTTTTTCGTTCGTGGAATCATCGCGCATTGCCACAGATTAAGATAATATCGCGCAACTGCCGTTATTAAGTTTAAACAGAGGAATTAATAACGAAATTATAAGTCAGTATGATCCTTTACTGAGATATTGTAGGGACAGGTTGTTTGCAATGCCAGAAGACTTATTCAAGTCGATATTTTCTTGGATTTTTGTTAATTTGTTCTCATTTTTAATTTGAATGGGGTATGTAAAGTGAAAGCCGTCACTGGTGCAAGGGCTTCGTCACCGCGCTCACCAACCCGCCTGCCCAGCGTGTGTGAGTATGGGCATTTCTTCCAGGAGGACCGCCAAGATTGGCGAAATCCTGGAAAGGCCTATGTCCAGCAGTGGACGAACAGGCTGATGGATGGATGGATGTAAAGTGATAAGTCAACGGTGCTTATTCCGAAACTATTTCGAGATATTTGGTTTTTAGAGCGTATTTTTCTATTTAAAGCTTTAAAAACTATAAGATCGTGTATATTTTAACAAAGATACAATAACTACTTTCACTTTCATTTGACCGCTTAATGACGTCATAGGCTAGGCTGATTAGGAATAGGACCATTGCAAAAAATATATAAAACATATTGTCTTTGCCTTGTCAATGTCAACATGATGACAACAAATTAGACAGTTGACAATCTATTCAAGGTTGCCAGTACGGGTGCTTTTACCAAAATGCAGGTAATTTTGGGTATATTTGGGAAAATCGTGTACAAAAAATGCATTTAGTTTTTCCCGATCTTTTGCGAAAGTAAGAGGAAAATTTTAATGTAAACAACAAATCGATTGCAATTACTCATCAAATGCAATTCACAATCTAAACTCGTTCACCCACGTTTCACAGACGAGTATCTCTACCTGCATTATGGGTCATTACATCAATCACTAATCACAACAGACGCAGACCAGATACAACATTCCTATACGGAATCTGAACCCGCGCCCTCTGGATTAGTGATCGAGTACCTTATTGTATGTTGAAGTCGTTATAAACTAACTTATTAAGAGTTCCCGTTTGTTTTATGTAGAGAAATGTGATAAAAACGGTAAAATAAGTTATTGTATGTAACATTTAAATGGTTTCTTTTTAAAAAGAAATACACAAAATGGATTATTTCTGATTCGGTTTCGGGCCTTTTCTTGTTTGACTGCTGGTAACTGGTAACATCTGTTAGAATCATGCCCAATGAAGATGATAAATCAGAGTCGTAAATACCAATAACGTTCAAATGATCTTCACATCACACCAAAACAAACGCTGCTCAAGCTTGATACTCCACACAAGGATTTCTATAAGTTCTCATGAATTCAATACAAACGATAATTTTTGTCGCCAAATTTAGTGAATTTTTTACTTAAAGTGGTAACAGAGGATCTCGGTCTAAAATGCACATCATAATATTGTTTTCCTTACTTTTGAATAAAATGTATGCAATAAATGCGTTTTATAGCAATTCGCTCAAACTGCTTGTTAATAGTTAGGTGATCACATGAAAACTATTCCATTTTATCCGTTACATTTTGAATGCATTACATTACAACTGTAAACACGCTTTAAAGTTTGTTAATATAATGCAAACAAAATGTAATACATTAAACTAAATAATTTTTTCGTGAAGACATTATTCCCAACAAACTACTTCCGCTAATTGCTTTAAAACGCATTTTTTGCATACTTTTTATTCAAAAGTAAGGAAAACAACATTATAATGTGCATTTTGTACCGAGGTAAGAAGTTAACCCCTCGTAAAAAGGATAATACGATGTTTACTGGGTCGATTCATAAATAGTGTTAAAAATGTCTGTCATGTCTTAATGAAGACCTAAAATTTATTTGATTCAATTGTTTCTCCTTTGCGTGTGATTTTGCTACTTTAGATATTATGAATTAAATAATAATTTATAAAATTCGGAGCAGGCTCGTAACGTACTAAGTATCAAAATAACTCGCAAAAGAGAAATAATTCAAGCAAATAAATTCTAGGCCATCATTTAGACGGCCAATATGAAGTGGTGTATGTCCCTAGTTTTTCCAAAAATATCGCGATAAAGGCCAGAATAGTACATTATGATACAAGTGAGCTGCGTTGTCTGCAATCCCGCCTCGACTGTAATGTCTAATGCTCACGCGTTTCATAAGACGTTTTTCAACACACTTGCGAGAAAAAATAATAAAATTTCACCATCTTTTTTTTCCACATAATCGAAACTACAGATGAACTGTCAATTTTCTTTGAAAAATGATTTTGATTTTGTTTTTTGCGCAGATGGAAATAGAGGCTCTGACGCAAAAAGCCAAACAGCCAAATATCAAATATTAACAAACTGAATAATTTTGTATTTAAAACACAAATTTGAGTTAATTTGCTGATAAAATAAATAATTTGATGAAATTAAATGATTATATGTTATATTTTAACTGAGACAGTCTATTTATTCGCAAGAACTTTACTATTTCTCAAGACATCAAAACTCTTTGCTAAGATAAAAAAACACTGTAATGTAAAAATCACTAGTGCGATAATATAAAGTACAAAGCACGCGTGTTTAATATGCTGCATTATGACCCTAAGAACGCTGCAATAAGGGCCACTTTATAAGCATGTGTGTTGAAAAAATATAACATATTTGCTTTTCATCAAAATTTTCGTCACACACACACCCTCACACACACACCCTCACACACACACCCTCACACACACACCCTCACACACACACCCTCACACACACACCCTTACACACACACCCTCACACACACACACGCACAAACTTTCGCATTTATAATATTACTAAGATAATTATCAGTGTTTTATGGAACAGATGTGTCAAATGTACACAAAATTTGTACGGATTCTCTAATAATCATTTTAAACGGCTCGTCGTAATGTTACTTTAATTTCCTGAATTTCTGTATCCCTTGAGAATGGTGTATTAACCGAAACCGGTCAGTATTAACGTGTAAACCTTAAAATTAAAAGCAGTGAAACAAGTACAAGTGAATTTAATTGTGATGATTCTCTAATACGTGAGATTTTTTCCATACTGCTCCATCTTGACGCGCTTTTCTTTAGCGTTTTATCATATACATGCTCGTATATCGCGTGTTAATATGTAGATGGCATCTTTAAATTAAATCACACACTCTACTCATCATATTGAACAGCTTTCTCAAATAAACCCAACTATAACTAAACGAATGATAAAATATTTTCACTTTTCTATACTGGCATTGACGTAAATGTATACTGGCTTTAAAAAGCTACCACAGTTAGGGTTACCAGATACAGTAACGTGAGGTCCTGACAAAATCCCTGATAAATCAATGAATTTCCTGACATTTTATTTAAGATTTTTTGATAAGGCGGATAGTAGCGCGATTTTCAACTGGTTTTGTTACAAGCACAATGTAACTTATATCATATAATAATGTTAGCCATTTATTAATTCGCTTTTAAAATTCCCGACTAATCCTATTTTTTCCTGATTTCCTGACAGAGGTCCAAAATTCCTGACATGTTGTCATCTGGTAACCCTAACCACATTAGTATATTGGGACAGGGACAATTTTTTCTTTCGTTACCGCTGTTGTTTTCCTTGTGGGAAAGTTTGTTCAGTATGATCATTATATTATGTCGTTTAATTTAAAGATACACCCAGTATTTATTTCTATTTGTTTTTGCGTTTTTATCATTTACTAATTTATTGTCAGCTGTGTTTAACGTATAAAAATGACACTAATAATATAAATGCGAATGCTTGTATTTGTATGAGGGTGTGTGTGTATGTTTGTTACTCTTTCACGCTGAAACAGCTGGACGGATTTGGATGAAATTTGGAATGGATATAGCTTATACCCTAACTTAACACATAGGCTACTTTTTATCCAGGAAAAAAACATGTCGTTAAACCGAATAATACGCGGGCGGAGCCGCGGGCAAAAGCTAGTATTTTCATATAAGAGTAAAAAAACCGTAAAAAATATAATATCATAATAAGCTAAAAGGGGTATTAATAAAATAATACCCAAGTCGATAATGGGGCAGAGATTGAATAAATTCGGGCGAAACCGTGGGTGAAAGGCTAGATTATGTTAAAAATATAATAACGAAAAACGTTTACATTTTTAAGTCACATTTTCATCCCGATTATCAAGCCAAAGCCCCACGGAACCCCAAAAACAATCTTCTAATTACCATTGTCTTTAACAAATGCCGCTCCAAAGATCAAAAGACCCGACTCTGACCGATTTGTCGCACTCATTGAGTAGTTTAAATACCATCATTTGCCACCCAGTATATCTTGAGCCCTTCATCATACAGTTTTCAACTTTTAGCATAAGTTTATCAATCAAAATCAAAATAGTTATTTTGTAAAATAGATACATAAAGTATAATTTTTACAGGTCAAAGTTAATATTTACAAAATCAATAGAATATGAAAAAAATAATAATAATACGGGAAATACATACAATAGTAGTTTATGCTACGAGTGCGTAAAGGAGGCAATAGCTTATACGAGGAACGATTTGAAACACGTGCGATAAGCGAGTGTTTTAAACGTTACGAGTAAGTTATTGCCCTCACGCACGTGTATCATGCTACGTTTTTCAATGCATAGTGTGAGTAAATGAATTGAGTGTAATTAAAGAATAAAAAAACAATAAATACTTACATCAAATGAACTTTAGGCGGGCATTCTTTTTCTTTGCACGCAAGTTGAGAACTTACAAATACAAATACATCACCACTACCTTTATTTCTAGGGTGTTTACGGCAGTTTTTAGAGCACATTGAGGCATTGTTACACGTTTCAACCTTGGCGCTGGCACTAACGAACTAAATTCAAATAAGAGCTCACTCTGCAAGTGGGCTGTTATTTGTCGGGCCGCTTTTTACGTGCTGACCCGTCATCTAGTTGTATATTGATGATCGAAGTTCATAGTGAATATTCATCAGAGCAAAACCGTTCAGTCTGTTTTCTGAGTTGCTCAAATAGTTCCTCAGTGTCCTCATGCTTGGACACAAGTATGGTAAATAAATATTTACAATTACAGTAGCTAGAGTTACTTGAAAATAATACGGGACACATTTGTTAGTATAATACTAATTTACTAAGTTCCAACTTGTTTCTTTGCATACTTAATTGATTAAATTGGAACTAAGTCTAATTTTAGACCTTGTTTCGGTATTTGTTTAGCTAAAGTTATCGATCCAAATTTAAAAATCCCACCGGCTACGCCCATGGACATAGCCATTAATTAAATTCAAGCAAATAATTTTCAGAACTAAAGAAATAATTTTGAAAATTCTTTCTTTCACGGTTGGGTTGGTCTCCTCACTTGGACACAGGCTATAGTTTTTCAAGGGATTCCTTGTATTGTTGGTAGGCAGAAGAGGTCATAAAGATTGGTCTCCTACCACCACATGGTGTAAGTGTAATAGACAAACAGAAACCGACTAATTATTTCATTAATCAGTGACGAACCATGTTTTCGATGTAGATTCGTCATAAGTTGGTTCTTAATGAATGTGGAAATAAAGAAACTCTGTAGGCCCAGATAGTGACTGAAGGTTTATCAAAATGAAAGTCATTCCTTTCAGTAGTTTTTATTATTTGTGTTCCATTTTCAAAATTATCATTCAAACTCAAACTCAAACTCAAACGTTTATTGCAATCTAAGTGTGTACAGATTTTATGTATTTTTGGCGCTTATAACTTAGATGCCTATTATAGGCGTTGCAAATTTGTAACACAACTTAAAGTTAACATAAAAACTTAACTATCGACACAATACAGTCGATTCTAAAGGCTCCAACTCTAGTCTACTGCTGTCAAAACTAAAAAAAATCCATTGTATTATAGCTTCTGTTGTTGACACTAAAGAACTATTTTGGAATGACGAAGATTTCGTCTTGACAACACCAAAACCAAAACCAAAGCCTTCAAAATCGGCTTCATTATAGACATAAAATTTTCGTATAATATAAATAAAAATGAATTTACAACATATAGTATAACATTTGAATATATATATATTTTACATTCTAATATAGCATAACTATGATATCGTGTTAAAGGTGGACAAAAACAGAAAAAAAAATAAATTAAAAAGGGCACATTAACTATCATAAATTATTCTGTTAAGAAATCCTCAACCGAGTAGTAGCATTTTTTTACTAGAAATATTCTTATCCTTTTAGAGAAAATGTGTTCTTTAATTTCCGATTTTATTTCTGCGGGTATTTTATTATAAGTTTTTATTGCCATGTGGTATGGGCTATTGTTAAGCATTTTTATGCGAGACAATGGCAAGTGTAATTTTTCTTTATTCCGGGTATTATGATTGTGCGTGTCTTTAACCTGTTTGAAATGCTTCATGTTCTTGAAAACAAACATACATACATCATGTATATAAATACATGGAAGGGTTAGAAGGTTGAATTTTATAAAATAATCTTTACAACTTGTTCTGGAGTCCACATGAGCAAGGATTCGAATGCAACGTTTTTGAAGTATAAATAGCTGATCAGCGTCTACGCTGATGCCCCATAACATTACTCCATACCTGAGCCAGGAGCTAGCGAAAGCGTGATATGCTGACAGCGCTGTTTCAGTGTTTGTGTTATTCTCAATGTTTTTAAGCGCATAGGTGAATGACGATAATTTAGATTTGACTTTTTTTATATGACTTTTCCAGTTGAGGTGCGTATCTATATTTATACCTAAGAGGCAGAATTGATTTACAGATTCAAGTTTTGTATTTCTGATTTGTAAATTAATGTCAAGGCTGGGTTTCTGAAATGGACGGAATTGCATTGTCTTGGTTTTTTTATAATTTATGCTAAGGTTGTGATCGTCTAACCAGTTTTTAACAGTAAGAAGGTTTTGTTTCATCAACATTTCTGCGTCCGAGTCATCATCACATTTTATAAGCAATGATATATCATCTGCGAAGAGAACTGTAAGTGTTGTTTCTTTGTTAAGCACTTTAGGTAAGTCGTTAATATAAATAAGAAATAATATGCATCCGAGGACACTGCCTTGAGGTATAGAACATATTAAGTTTCTTTCTTCCGACCTAACATTTTCTATTATATTTGATACATTGTTGAAAAATTCTACTTGTACAATTTGTTTTCTATTTTCGAGATAAGAAGAAAACCACGAAAAAGCTGGACCTCGAATTCCTGATCCGTATAGTTTAGATAATAGTATTTTATATGAGACTTTATCGTAGGCTTTCGTCATATCCAATAATATGCCGAGTGCACACTTTTTATCGTTTATGTAGGTCAGTGCAGCTTGAATGTATTTATATACTGCAATTGTTGTCGATCTTGATTTTCTAAACCCGTTTTGGCTGTCATCGAATATTGTGTATTTTTCAAAAAAGTAATATAAGCGGTTTGACATGGCCTTTTCAAAAACTTTTGAAAATGTTATTAGCAAGGCAATTGGTCGATAGTGGTCTGGTATTTGTTCATCGTCTTTTTTATGGACAGGTTTGATCAGCGATATTTTTAATAAATCAGGAAATTTGCCCTCCTCGAAACTTTGGTTAATTAAGATCGTTAACGGTTCGACAAGTTCTAGTGCACATTTTTTTAACAGAATAGCGGGGATGTCGTCAATGCCAAAACTGTGTTTATTTTTTAGTTTCTGAATGATAATCAGTACTTCATTGTACGTGACCGGGCGCAAGTACATGGAGGTGGAGGGAGGGTTAACAACCGGTTTCCCGCGCGCCTCCTCTGTACCCGCAGGGTTTGCGCCGACTTCTGCGAAAAATCTATTAAACTCATTTGCTATTTTGTTAGGACAATTTTCAGTTTTGTTATTAATTTTCAGTATTAAGTTTTTTTGTTCTTTCTTATTTGTTTTACCTCGGTTCGTATTTATAATCTTCCACATTGTTTTCATTTTATTATCTGATATTTTCATTTGTCTAGTAAATTCGTGTTTTTTCGCATTTTTTATAGCCTTTTTCAAGATTTTGCTGTATTTATTGTGGTACTTTTTAATAATAGGATCGTTTGTATCATTTAACATGGTTTTAAGGGCTCTTTTATGGATGCATGATTTTTTTAGTCCATTTGTTAGCCAGGTTTTTGACATTTTGCTTTTAATTTTTATTTTTTGTGTCGGTATATTTATGTTTAAAATTTTTTGTATCGTGTTATGAAAGTTGTCATAATTTTCGTTTATATTTTTATTTTTACAAATTATGTGGTTCCAATCTATCTCCTTTAAATCTTCTTTAAATGATAGCATGTTCTTTTCTGAAAATACCCTTTTATTTGTCATCCATACTTTCTGTTTTAATCCGGGCAACTGTTCGCTATTTATGTTTATTTCAACAGCTTTGTGGTCTGAAAAGCCAAGATTCTGAACTTCTGACTTATTTTTTATGATGTTTGTGAAAATTAAATCGATACAAGTAGCTGATGTTTTTGTTACCCTTGTAGGTTCTCTAACAAGTTGTTTTAGATTAAAGCATTTCATCAGATTAATTAAATCGCGAGCTTGTCTTGTGTCTTCTAAAACATTAATATTAAAGTCTCCCGCTATTAAAATACTTTTATTTTTGTTTTTTATTTTATTTAGTAATTGTGTCATGACACTAAAAAAGACATCAATATGACGCCCTGCTCTGTACAAATGAATAATAATTAAATTAATTTTTGGGATTTCTACAGCACTAATTTCTATTATAAATTCAATCGATAAATTTACCAAGTCTTTTAATTCTATTGTTTCTATATTTTCTTTAGCCAAAATGCACAGGCCTCCCTTTTCATAATGTTCACGACATAAGATAGACGAAATTTTATAACCTGGAAAGTTGATGAGTCTGCAATAGTCGAGGTCGTACCATAGCTCCGACAATCCAACGACGTGGTAGGGTGAGTCAGTTAAAAAAGCTTGTATTAAATGCTGTTTGTTTCCTATGCTGTTCATGTTTTGAAAAATTGACTTAAAACCGTCCTCGAAAGGAATTTCTATTGTTATTAGTTTCAACTGTTCTCCGCCTACTTCTAGTTTGAGGTGCCACAAATGTAGGTGTTTCATTTCTTCTTGTGTTATATTTACCTATACTTGCAGGTAAAATGGCCTTCACCGTTGTGGGCGCAGATGTCTCCAAGGACTCATTCCGATCAGTTTTCTGTTGGGTGTCGCAATCAATGGTCGATCTTTTGTTTTCTGCGCTAATTCCGTGATCATTTGTATTTGAAACAGATGTCGATTTTGTGGTGGTTTCGTATAAGTCTTGTTGTTGCGAGGTTGTAGATTCATGGTGTTGCTGTGATGTGTTAAAATGAGATATGTCTACTGGTTGTCCTTCGACGAAAAGTGTGTTATTTCGGATGATTGCATGCTGACCTTTTGCTCTGGCTGTTCGTAAGTAAGCATTCATTTCTCGCTTTTCTTGTAATTGTGTAGGGTCTAAGAATTCACTAATGTATAAGCCAGTATCTTTAAATAGTTGCCGATTTTCTATGATATACATAACCATTCTTTTACTTATAAGTTCGACTTCTAATGGTCTTTTTTGACCTTTTCCTAAGCGTTTCACATTCTCCACGTAGCCATTTATATTCATGGACATAATTTCATAGAATATTGTACTCACTCGGTTAATTTGGTCTTGGAAGGATTCATATCCGAACTCTTGAAGTCCATAAATAATAAACTTCTTGCTATTTATTTGGGTGTTTATTTTCCTCTCCAAAAAGAAGATTTTTTGCTTCAGAAAATCATTTTCTTCGCTTAGCTGTTTCACTGTTGTATTTAAATTTCCAAGATTTGCTTCTTCAATTGTTTTTTCTAATTTTTCTAGTAATAAACACATATTATCAATTTTCGTCTCCATATTTCAAGGTTTATTGATTAAGAAAAGCTATTAATTTGAATAAAACTAATTAAATTGTAAATAAATGCGTATTGACCGTTACGGTTGCGCGCGGTAGTTTCTAACCCATTAAGGGGACAACAACTGCTGGTGACCTTGAAAAGCCGCAATTAGGTCAGATTTAATTCAGGTGTTATGTCATCCATCAAACATATAGATTTATCTTTAAAAAAATAACAGCGCAAAAAAGGTCTTTTCTTTATACAAATTTTAAGAACCTACGGTAAATTTTACATGAGATAACCTATTCTCGTGCAGCAAACCCTAAATTTAGAGTTGAAAAACCTAAAATAATACAAGCTCATTTAACTTTATCCATCTGCGTTAAAGCCTATTTTGCAATGAAAAGTTTTAGGTTATGGCAGCTCTAAATCTAATATTTGCTACACGAGAATAGGTGTCAAAAGGTGTTTTTTTAAGGGTTCCATACCTGAAGGGTGCCAAACTAAGCTTCCGCTGTCTGTCTGTCCGTCTGTCTGTCACAAGGGTCTACAGCTTCAAACGTTATAGGTAGCCAGTTGAAATTTTCACAGAATACGTGTTACTATGGCTACTACCACGGCAAAAAAAAATCCAAGTTCTATAAAGTTAATCTCCATACAATAAACCTCGAAAAATTTGCACTTTTTTAAGTTTTTTGTTTCAGCCATGTTTCAGCTCTATCCTAAATACGGTGATAGATACAACTTTTAAATATGGTCAAATTGTTGTAAATACTATAAAGTAAATTAGTGTTTCTTAGAGAGTGCGCCGATGAGTTTGTAAGGCGCTACGATTTTTGAAAATTGTTTTTTGTTGCCTTAATGTACGTTTTGTTATGTACCATGATGTTTTTAGGGTTCCGTATCCATATTGTGTAGTGGTTCGGAACCGTTGGAATTGAGACCACGTACAGCAAAACGTAGCGTAGGCCGACCTCGTGCTTGCTGGACCGACGACCTGAAGGACGTTGCGGCTGGCGGCTCGATGACGAGGACGGAGGATATTGGGATGGCCTATATCCAGCAGATATAAAGGTGGTAGAGCTGATGCCGAGCCGGACTGTGAAGGTACCACCACCTTACTCGCAAATCCTCCCGAAGTTATTCGGGGGGGAGTAAGAGAACAGCTCTCAGGCAAAACCAGGCGGCCCACCATTGCCTGGGACCGATGGATGGCGGTATATCCATGCCCAACTGCCGGGGCTTATATAAAACAGACTAGTGACGGGCAGCGGGGCGTCACTGGTGCAAGGGTTTCAGCACCGCGCTCACCAACCGGCCTGCCCAGCGTGTGTGAGTATGGGCATTCATTTCAGGAGGACCACCAAGAGTGGCGAAATCCTGGAAAGGCCTATGTCCAGCAGTGGACGAAACAGGCTGATGGATGGATGGATATCCAGCAGTGGACGAACACAGGCTGATGAATACATCGGAAACACATCTGACAACACAAGCAATTTCGTAGCACGATGTCTAGGTACTATCGTGACATTTTATTTTTAAATTATCGTCATCATAGATTTTTCTTCTATCATTGAAACGACATTGAGATTGAGATTGCGCGTTCTTCCACTATCTGGGTGAGCTTCCCAAGTCATAATTGACGCTTTCCATCAGGCAAAGTAACGGCCAAGCGTATGATAAATTGTTGGAATTTGTTTTTCTGTTAATTCTTAGCTTATTCTTCTTTGGATACACCGTCTTGTACTTCCATCCATCCATCAGCCTGTTTCGTCCAATGCTGGAAATTGGCCTTTCTAGAATTTCGCCACTCTTGGTGGTCCTCCTGGAAGAAATGCCCATACTCACACACGCTGGGCAGGTGGCTTGGTGAGCGCGGTGCCGAAACCCTTGCACCAGTGACGCCGCTGCCCGTCACCAGTCTGTTTTATATAAGGCTTGGCAATTGGGGATGGATATACCGCCATCCATCGGTCCCAGGCAATGGTGGGCCGCCTGGTTTTGCCTGAGAGCTGTCCTCTTACTTTCCCCCGAATAACTTCGGGAGGATTTCCGAATAAGATGGTGGTACCTCCACAGTCGAGCCCGCTATTAGCTCTACCACCTAACTGCACCTTCACCTAACGTCTTGTACTTCACATGTAGATATTCAAAAGATTGTTTTGTTTTTCAAAGGTCTTTATTTCAAATATAATATAGCTTATTGATAGTTTACAACCCAGTGTACATTCATCCTAGGCTAAACAGACGTAATATAAAAACACGTTAACAGACTATACTAGTCTACTATAACTTATGAAAATGATGAGTATATTAATTAACGGAAGACATGAACATTGAATTAAAATAAAAAAAACCTAATAAATGTGTATACTCGTAACACAAAGGATTATGTGCACTTTAGTTAGTGTACATTTTTGACCTCAACATTGAAATATGTAAAAAAGAAATATATATATTAATTTATATATAATACTAGCTAAGAAATGCTAGTTCTGAAAAGCAAAACACATGTTTTAGATAGTAAACATTAAATGATAACCACTAAATACATATAACACGAATTAATCTACCTAATTACTTTAATTGTTAAAGTAGGGGGTAGCATTAAATTAATTTCTAACAATGCTCGCCGAGTGCCAAGATAACGACAAGCAAGACAGCAGCGTGAGCGAGCCCCTGGACCTAGCGGTAGCGATGAATCCGCGCGTGACGTCAGTCACCGGACCGGCCACCATCGCCTAGCAGGTAGTGATGTGGTAGCCTTGTAATGTATCGATATCGATTATTTGACTCATGCGGTCGTGTTTTACCTATAGTGGAAATTAAATAATTTGGATGATTGTAATTTGTGATTAGGAAGAATTTTTTCGCAAGTTTTAGAATAAAATCAAATAATCTAGGAAACTTGGTTTTATCATGCAATTTAAACAAATTCGTGCGGAAAGGCGTATTATACGCAATTTTTAGAGCTCTGTTTTGAATTACTTGTAATTTATTATGGTTAGTGATTGAAGTATTGCTCCATACAGGACATCCATAGGTAATACACGGCCTGATCAATGTTTTGTATATATTCAGTTTCGTACAACTGCTCAAAGCAGAACGCCTATTAAGCAGGGGGGTTAAGGCTTTGAAAGCTTTCATTCCTTTGATACGTAGGTTTGAGATATGGTCGTTCCAGTTCAATTTTTGATCTAAGACCAATCCAAGGTATTTCACCGATCTGCTCCAGGGAATGCAGTGACCATCAATTTTCAAAGTTCTCATGGGCATTTGCCTCCCACGAGTAAAAAGGATAGCCTCTGTTTTAGTACTGTTCAACTTAAGCTTCCACTTAGTAAAATATGCCGATAGACCATCGATAGCAAGTTGCAATCTGTCAATTATGAGATCAATATCTATTGAAGATGTTAAACAAGCTGTATCATCTGCAAAACATGCCAAACTAGTTCTTGTTTGTTTGGGAATATCATTTAAATACAAGAGGAATAAATATGGTCCTAAAATTGATCCCTGTGGGACTCCAGCAGGGACAGAGCGTGATTCGGATGCAACATCACCAATTTGCACGTTAAAACTGCGACTCGAAAGATAAGAATCGATCATCTTGACTAAGTGTATAGGAACTTGGCTTAAGACAAGCTTGTGTATGAGCCCTTTGTGCCAGACGGTGTCAAAGGCCTTTTCTATATCTAACAAAAACATGCCTGTTGATTGTCTTAAATTCATTTTGTGCGCAGTATTTTCAGAGACTCTTGCAAGTTGCTGAACTGTGGAATGTGCATTTCGAAACCCAAATTGTTCATCGATTAATTTATGGCCTGTTGCTTTATGTAGACGAGAATTAATTATTTTTTCAAAAAGTTTACCTAATGAGGGGAGTAAACTGATTGGACGGTAGCTAGAAGGGATGGCCTCGTTTTTACCGGGCTTTTTAATAGCAATTACCTTTGCTGTTTTCCATGCAGAAGGAAAATAAGCTAGGGCTAAGCAGGAGTTAAAAATCTTGGTAATTAATACTATAGCTTTTTGTGGAAGATTTCTTAATAAACAGTTGACCACATTATCTAAACCTGGGGCTTTACGTAGATTAAGTTTACGAATGTGATGCCATATTTCTTTAGGATGAACAGGATTATGGAGGGTTCCAGGTTGGAAGTTTTCAAGAAGCGGTATTGACTGGGAAACTTCGGTGTCAGTTTTATCGTTTTGCCAGTGGTTTGTTAGGTTCATATTGTCATAAAATGCAGACGCTAGTTCATTGCACTGGTCACTGGGAGTAGATGTTTTAGAGCCATTAGCACGCAAAAGAGGCGGAACTACGGAGGTGGAAGGAGTAGCTTTCATGGTCTTAGCGAGACGCCATAAATCAGACCTAGGATTTTCAACTTTTTTAAGTTTGTCGCTCCATATTTTATCATTATGATGTTTAATATTTGTATTTATATTTTTATTTAGGTACTTTATTTGCGTACGTAAGCATTTGCGAGTATCAACATTTGTTTCGTGTTGATCATATCTCCGAAGGCGGTTTCTAAAATTAAGCAGTCGTTTTATTTTGCGGGGTAGGGATTTTGGCGTATGTGAAACTGTAGTTACTGGTACAACGGCATCCCTAGCAAGTAGCATGCTAGACGTAAGATTTTCAATGGCAACATCAATCTCTTCAATTGACTTAAAAACTGTGGAAGAAAAGTCAATACAACCATTAAGGATCGAACGGTAGCGGTTCCAATCAGCTTTAGCGTAGTTGTGACGTTTAATCACTTTACGTTTAAAGTTAGCGATTGTCCTAAAAAACACAGGTAAGTGATTAGAAGAGAGTGCAGGAATTGTTTGGATACTTGGGTCGTCGATTTTATGAATATTCTGGGCTAAAATAAGATCAGGTAATGATTGAGTGAGATTTTCACGATAATGAACTAAGGTTGGTCTAGATGGAGAATGAATAGTATAATCACGGTTAAGCATGTGATTAAAAAGAAGATTTCCATTGGTATTTCTAACGCCAGGGAACCAATGCTCATGTTTGGCGTTAAAGTCTCCCATGAGTAGCACCCGACTATCGGTCTCTAGCAGTAGGTCAATATCAACAGTCAAAAATGGTAGGTTTGGAGATTGGTAGATCGAAAAAATAGTATAGTTACAATTACTTATATTAAGTTTTATGCCTATGACTTCTAAGTGTTTAGTTTTTGGAGAAGAAATCAGTGTGTGATCAATGTCAAGTTTAACGAGCAAAGCAACACCTTGACCAATGCCACTAAAGTGTTTATCGTTACGATAGCAAATGTAACCAGGGAAGTTAAGATTAATACGTTCAGTTAGCCTTGTCTCAGATATGGCTACCACATCCACCGATAAATCACTTACCAAGTCCAGAAGCTCATCCTGCTTTTTGTTAATGCCATCTGCGTTCCAGTATACGAAACGTAAGTCATGAGACTCAGACATGCTGGCCTAGGTGAGTTAATATTAGGACTACCTTGTCTAACATCGTTTGGCACTGTAAAAACTGACTCCTAACTTTTTTAATAATACTTAGAATATCAAGCATTTCTTTTGTCACATCATCATGCTCTACTGGCCGTAAAAGAAGATGTGTTGTTTGGTCTTCAGGTTGTTTTGAGCTAACAACGTTTGCCCATGTTTTTCCGTTAGCTGCAGGGGTAGGTCTTTCGCTGACGAGCTTTTTTGCAGTATTCTGGAGTACAGCACGGGTGTCAACGTGTTTTTCTCTAATCCTATTTAGATATTTGACTCTTTCTTTCTTTCTAAATACTTTATTGCACAAAACAAAAGTTACATGTACAACAGGCGGACTTAATGCTAAAAGCATTTTCTCCCAGTCAACCCGACAGAAAGTACAAGAAATGAACAGAGGCAGGCGTGCAGAAAGGCTTTAAGACATAAAAAAAATAAGTGAGAAAAAAAAAGACATGAATGTACTAATAAATAAAATAGATAAGTAGATTTGTAGGTAAATACTAAATACATAAATTAATAAAAATACATAAATATATTTTAACCAAATAACGATAATTACTACATAAATACTCTCGCAGCGCATTTAGGATAGTTGGCTGGATGCTCTTCTTGGCAGTTACAGCAGCGAGCAGGAGTAATACGGTCTTTTTTAGGACATTCCTTGGTCTCATGAGCCTCGGTGCATTTAACACATCGAGCTGGCAGGTTGCAATTTCGCGATGCATGTCCAAAGTTTTGGCATCTAAAACATTGAGTGCCATGGGATTTATTTGCCTTGTATCTGCTAATGTCCACAACGCAGTTTCCGATATACTTAATTTGTCGAAATTTCGATATTTCGGATCCTAAGGGAAGTTGGACAAGGAATGGAGGACACTGTACGACCTTTCTTGATGGGGAGATGAGTTTTGTTATGATTGCTCCTTCAAATCCAAGTTCTTTCAGTTCATCTGAAAGTGTGGTTTCAAAGTGGACTGGGAGACCTCTGATCACAACTTTAGACATTTTCTCGTCTTTTCTAGTGAAGGTATGGAAGCGCACATTTTCGGCTCGGAGACCTTCTTTGATGGCTTTATGAGCATCAGGGGAGTAGCATTGGACTGCCACTCTAGCTCTACCTCTGTACTGAAGATGGAAGTTCTTCTCGAATTTTTCAATGATACTCTTGATATTTCCGTGGGTCCAGTTCTCCTCGGTCTGGATAATAATAAGAGGAACCCGATTTGGATTTTTTCTTGTTGTTACAGCATTACGCAGGAGTTCAGACAACTGGTTGCTTGGGTCTACGGATAAATTACTGAAGCGGTTTGGAGTAATGAACTTAGGCTTGTCAGTGGTCGTTTTTGGGACCGCCGTGCGTTTCGGCCGCTGCCAATCATCTGCGAATTCTTCATCTCTGTTCCGCTTGTTACTTAGGCTGGAATTCGATGAACTTCTGCTCAGAAATTTATCCATGTTTTTTGCAGTCAGCAGGAGTATCGATGCTGCCAACTATCGATACTTTGCCCCATCGTTCAATGCGACGAACAAAAGAAAAACTGGTTACTCAATGACGCACGGGAGACAGAGTCGTGATACGTGTACACGAAACGAAGACCCGACGACGAATGAAAAGATTGTATTTGCTATTGCGAATGATATTCCTTATCAATCATTAGACGGGCGATCCAGGTAATAAGAAATTTGTATTAGAAACAATTTATGCATGAAGTGGTCAAAGATAACTGGACAGTTTATCTGATGCCGATGATTAATAGATCTAGTGTTTGTCTGTACACAAGGCTTTTTATGTAGCTAAGAAAAAAAAAAACAAATAACAGGGAGTTGAGATGTGTGGGTTATAATAAAACTAGTCCCTGATAACAAGAAAGTATTGTCGGGAGAAAGCGGGTGTAGGGTAGATGTCTCGGCTTTGGCCACAAGAGAACAGAAATGTTTAGAATTTGGAAAATGGACCCTAATAATATGAATAAAAGGCTGGAATATTCTAGGTATAGAAATAAGGTTAATAAAGAAATTGCTAATGCTAAGAACAAATACAGGCAAAACCAAATAAGCAATTGTAAAGGTGATCTTAGAAAAGTATGGCACTTGATGAATGAATGGACAGGCAGAAAGAAAGCTACTATAGACTGCACAGTAAATAAATATTTAGGTAAAACAGATAGTATGTACAATATTTGTACTAAATTCGCAAAAACTTTTACACAAGAGATAGAAAAAATTAAGCACAATTGTAGTTGTAAGCTACTGGATAGAAGTTCCTATATAAATGAAAGTAATGTATCGCTTAGATTTCTCAAAGTGACACCCAGTAAAATAAGCAAAATTATAGATAATTTAGAAAATAGAAAAGCACCAGGAAGTGACAACATTAGAGTGCAAGATTTAAAATATATCAAAGAACCAATAAGTGAAGTCCTTGCATATTTTATAAACATGTGTGTAACAAGAGGTATATACCCTAATGAGTTAAAAAATGCTATAATTAGACCTATGTACAAACAGGGTGATCATCTTGATTATACAAATTATAGGCCCGTGGCAATTTTGTCAGTAATTAATAAGATAGTGGAAAACGTGATCGTGCCTCAAATTAGTGACTTTTTAGAGAGATTTGGAGTAATAAAAAATGTACAGCATGGGTTTAGAAAAGAAAGGAGCACGAATACCGCATTAACGCAGTTTACTGATTTTGTTAATAGCCAATTGAACGAAGGAAAACAGGTATTAGCCCTCTTTATTGATTTTAAAAAAGCGTTTGATACATTAGAACATAGTCAGTTGCTAAAGGCAATGGAAGAATGCGGTATACGTGGTCCTATCAACAGGTTCTTTCAAAGTTACCTGAGTAACAGATCTTTGTGCACGTCTGTGGCGGGGGTGACAGGAGAGAGCGCCGAAGTTACGTTAGGAGTACCTACTGGTTCAGTATATGGGCCAGTAGGCTACATTATGCATGTCAACAGCATGGCTAACGTGGTACAACATTGTAGGGTGTTTATGTACGCAGACGACACCTGCTTGCTTATAGCTGACAAAGATGTGCAAAAAATAATGGCATTGTTACAGCAGGATTTCGAAAATATAACAAAATGGGCCCATGACAATGGTATCATTTTAAACAGCAGTAAAACTAAATGTATGCGTATATATTCACCCTACAACAGAGTAGCTAAACAAATAGATAATAAAAATATAAATATTGTAGGACACAACTATGGTTGCTTACATAACAATAAGGATAACTGTACATGTCAAAGTTTAGAATACGTTGAGCATATTAGATATTTAGGTGTTATTATAGATAGCACATTTAATTGGAAATTACACGTCAATAGTGTTTGTAATAGGTTGCGATCAGTGATGGGCAAGTTTTACCACCTTCAGAAAGTGTTAAATAAAAAGACTTTATACATGGTGTATTACGCATGAGCTGACTCAATACTTAGCTACGGACTGAGTTCCTATGGATTAACTTTTAAAACGTATATACAGGAGATTAAGAAAATTCAAATTAGATTTATTAAGAACCTTGTCTGTAAAAAGATAAAAAAAGAAAACAAAGATGATTACAACAAACTTTTTACGATATGTAAAATCTTACCAGTGGATAAGAAAGTGAATTATTTATTAGCATTAGAAACATACTATAGTGAAGAGTTCAAAGACAAAATCTGTTATAAATACTGTACTAGGTCGAAAAAGCAAGAAAAGTTGATACAGAGAGGAGTTAATAATTACTACGGCCAAAGAACTAGAAAATACTCAATCCCAAAAATATGTAATAAGTACGCGATGCTGTTGGATTCAAAAAAGGTGAAATGTTTGCCACTTCTAAAAGAAAAACTGAAGCGATGCATGTTAGAGTAATAGATAGATAAGAGATATAAAATGTAAGATATTGTGGTAGGTTTTAGAGAAAATATGTATTATATTAAGGTAGAATAGTGAAATTGGAAGAGCGTGGTCGCCAACAAACTACTCAGTAGTTTGGCGAAGATTATTATTTGTAACTACCGATGATATTTTGGTTAAATAAATTAAAAAAAAAAAGAAAAAAAAAATTTTAGATTTTCTTTTCAAGAATTACCTAACTCATTACGATCGTAAAAATAATCTATATCATAATCGTAATCTATGCTTGGGGTATCTTTGATGGATATAATCCGAAACGAGGAGATCTGCCGGAGATCGAAAGTAACCGACATAGCCTGCAGAATCAGTAAGTTGAAGTGGCAGTGGGCAGGCCATATTTGTCGCCGACTTGATGGCCGTTGGGGCCGAAAGGCTTTAGAATGGAGACCACGTACAGCAAAGCGTAGTGCAGGCTGACCTCGTGCCCGCTGGACCGACGACCTGAAGGTCGTTGCGGGGGGCGGCTGGATGAGGAGAACGGTGGACCAACATGAGTGGCAAAATTTGGGAAAGGCCTATGTCCAGTAGTGGACGAATACAGGCTGATGGATGGATGGATGGAAATATTTTACAGTGTAAAACGTAGTTTATTAATTTCTTTTATTGATTTTACAGTGTTTTCCCGTAAAATTATACAAGTTGAAAAAAAAACGATTTAGTGAAATCACCAGTTTTAGTCACTTTTCCCTTTTCACATGTAGAGTTCTGGCAAGTGATTCTTAATAAAATAAAAAACAAAAGAATGGCTGTTAGGAACACATATTTATTTATCAATATGTCTTTGTAAACCACGAAAGTCTCAGAGTGGCCAAAACCGCGACAGTGGCCAAAACTGGGTCACCTACCCTGCGTGTACCAAGTGTCAACTTGTATTTTATATTTCATACTTGGGAACACCTCTGACACCCCCTTGGGGATGCATGTGTTTTATTTTTGCGCCATATAATAATTTAACAGTTAGTGTATAACAATTTAGACAACTTTTTTTCTAATGACATGAATTCCTTCCGTCTTGTATCGGGGGGCTTATTCCAGATTTGTCTCTTTTCAAATCCATTTTAAGCCATCAAATTGTAACATTTAGAGTCTGAAAAAAATATATGTTTTAGATACATCTTTTCTCCAGTGTTATTTACGGTTCAATTTTCGATACGATAAACTTCGCTCGATCGAAAAAAAATCTGAAACTTGGTCGATTTTTCAAGATTTTTTCATTTTGTGCAAGGTGTACTTAACCAAATTGTATGAAAATTACAGATAATTAAAGAAAAGGTACTTTAGTAACTATTTTCGCGGTTACTTTTTTGATAAATATAATCGTTTTTTTTCTTTAATTTAAAAGGAAAAGTTGACTGGCGAATACTCGCGCCAGCAGGGTTGGATTTGGTACTATAACTATAGTATTTATACTATAATTTCATGCATCGTACTATATACTATCCATATCTAGGGATAGTACAACAAAATACTATAATTTCACAACAGAGTCTATAATTGTCTTTTAGTCGGGAATTCCCGTGAACCTTTTCTTTCGATACTCCACTTGTTCATACATTATTTTTGCAAATTGCGCTTTATGTTATTATGAATAGAGTTTATAATACTTTGACTTATTTATTATTCTGTTTGTACGAGTGTGCATTGTAGTCATTTGAAGTAGTGATTAATAGGACCGTTTTCCACGCCGAAGGGGAGAAAACGATTATTTCAGGTCTTGCCGAGGCTTGACCTTAAAGGAGATTACCTACCGTTCCTAACCTAACGCAATAGTGTCACTTACCTGGCCATGTCTACGAGCGAAGACGAGAGGGGGGAAAGTGCGGGGGGCGGACCCATCCCGCGCACCCCGCCGCCGGCAAGGGGCGGCTGCTCGCGGGGCGCGGCGCGAGCGACGCCGCTTCCTCAGTACCTATTCCGGTAAGCCGGCAAGGCCTTACTCAGGTCAAGATTCGGCAAGACCTGAAATAATCGTTTTCTTCCCTTCGGGGTGGAAAACGGTCCTATTTTAGGTCTATGCCTTCGGCTTGACCTTAAAGGAGAGGTGTTTACTATCTGCCGGCGCAACATAGCGTACTGTGATAATAAGGTGAGTAAATAACTACAATTAATATGTCAATCAGCCTTATATTATTCATTATACATCAATATTGAGAACTTGTCTTACACATAAAATCAAGAAGTCAGACAGCCTTGAAACAATTATGAAAAATATCTAAACCACGGGATTTCTCAACCGTCTTACAATAGTGTTTAAAAAAATTTTTTGGTCCGCGCCAGTTGCCTCTTTTTAGAATATTGTCAAGTGGAACGTTATTTTCAAAATCTTTACTTGCTACTGCTGATCGTATTGAACCAGGACTACACTTGATGCCTAACTCCTCAAAAGGGCCCTTCAGCCATCCGGCAATTACGGTCCTTGAAGCCGCTTTCACTTTACCCCTCGTAGTGATAAATAAGTTGTTTAGACTTGAACGAGCGTTTCTCCTACTTGCTGATACGTCTAATAAGCAACGAACCCAGGATACTAAATCTAGAGCCAGATCGTCTGAGGAATTCAATTCCCAACCAGATTGACGATGGTGACTGTTATCAGTCTTTGAACCGAAAGCTGGCCAAAAAATTATTGAAGAGTCTGAAATGATACAATGCTGGTCGTCAATATGCAACAACGTTAAATCGTGAATCCTACGTCCTGATGCCACCAGAAGAAGAAATGCCACGTGTCGTGAGACTTGAAATAAACTGTCACGACAAGGGATGTGAGATCTCAACCACTGTAAAAGATCTTCAATATTCCATATCGTAGGATTCGACATTTGCGCGGTCGAACTCCTAATACTTATTGCCCTAAGCATGGCGACAACCAGTGGATGAGACGTTAATTGTTCCTCTCGGGAAGGGTCAGCTAGAGTGGCTACCACGGATTTGTGAACTAGAATTGTGGAAGAAGCCAATTTCTTAACCCTGGCTAAGTAGCCTAAGTATGCAGCCAAAACCTGTGGGTGAGGTCTGTTTGGTATTTTCCCATTTTGTTTACACCACGAGACCCACTGTCTCCAAGCTGACCCATAGGTCTTCCAAGTGGAATCACGCCAAGCGGACTGTACTAGGCTAATATCCTCAGAATTCAATTCGGAAATGAGTTGACCCCACCCCGTATTTTCAGACCTCTTAAACAGAGACTCTCCACATCTGGCGGCGGGAGACCGGTTGACAGATCTATCAGGTGACGTCTCACGTTGAATATTTGAAACGGAGCTGTCAGAGCCCTGCGTTTCACGTCCGCTCGCCAAAACGCTTTCTCCCAACGTGGAACTACCAGGAGATAGCATCCTGAGGCCCTGCTCAGGTGCTGGAGCACTCGGGGTATCAGAGGTGGTGGTGGGAACAACCAGGCTAGATGAAAATGCCAAATTCGACTGAATGCATTTATAAACATTGCTTGGGTGTCCCTCGCATCTATCGATATGTACTGGGGTACTACCCGTGAAAGAGCTGATGCGAACAAGCCCACCTGTGGTGTTCCCCATTTCTGGAAGACCTTCTTCGTGATCTCCTCCCCAAGATGCTAATCCGGTAGGCTGGAACCCCTTGACAGCCGATCCGCGAGTATATTGTAACGACCGGGAATGTAAAAGACGTGCAGGGTGACACCCAGAGCCTAAGCTATTAATAAAATCTTCCTTGCCTCCTCCAGAAGAACCACGGATCTCGTGCCCCCCTGATTCTTGAGGTAGGCTACTACCGTCTTGTTGTTCGACTGTATCATAACAGACCGGCCTAACACTGCGTCTTGGAACTTCGTTAAAGCCAAAGCGACAGTGAATAGTTCCCGGCGATTTATGTGCCATCGTGCCCGAACCTTCGTCCACACACCTGACAGGTACGTATCGCTTAGTTGAATCCCCCAACCTGTATTGGACGCATCGGTCGTGATGAAGACCGTCGGTTCCGGGGTGAAGAGCTTGCCCGCAGATGTGAGATTTTGCTTCCACCACGCACAGTCGGCCAGAGCCAAATCTTGCACGTCTATCATCGCCTTGGGGGACTGCTCTGGAAGTTTTCGACTGGCTCTCTGGATGCGTCTCGTGAAAAGACGTCCCATTGGTGTTACGAACGAGGCAAATCCCAGGCGGCCTAAAAGGGACATTCCCGATTCCCACGACCACCTGCGACTGTCTATCACTCTTGCCAGCTCCATCGCAAGTCGAGAAATCTTTTCCTCTGGCAATCTTATCTCGTTGCTCTCCGTATCCCAAAGAACGCCTAAAAACTCTATCTTTCTGGAGGCCGCGAGAACAGATTTCTTTAAATTTACCAGCCATCCGAGACTCTGAAGGAGATCCACCGAGTATGCCATCTGGGTCTCGAGCACATGAGGCTCCTGATGGGCGAAAAGAAAATCGTCTAGGTATACTAATACGCGGATTCCCCTCTCCCGTAGTGTCTGCGCAATCCAATTGCTGATGCGGGAAAAGGCCAAAGGTGCGCGGAATGGCCAAACGGTCATTTGAAAAAGTTTTCCCCTGTACACGAAGCAAAGGTACCGTCTGTGAGACTCTCTTATCGGGACATGAAAGTATGCTTGAGAGATGTCTAACTTTCCCATGTAATCGCCCTCTTGCAGAAATTTGGGGACGTGACTTTGACTTACTAGCCTGAATTTGTGTGGTTCCAGGTATAAATTCAACTGTCTTAGATCGAAGATCTGTCTTAGCTTTCCATTCTGCTTGGGGATTGGAAAGATTCGTGACAGGAACTCAGTCCTTGCTTGAGATCTCTCTATGACGCCAGAATTTAAAAGAGAATTTAGCTCCTTGTCCATTAATACCGATGGTTTTGTCGCGAATCTTTCCATAATTGATCCCGTTAGAGGAACTGAAGGCGGCTTTTGAACGAAGGGAATTGAATAACCTAGAATAATCTTTAGTATCGAACGAGGAACTCCCAGTTGAATCCACTTTGGAAGGAAGGCTCGCAGTTGCCCCCCGCGAAAGTCAGAATCTCTTGCCACGATGGTGGCGTTTATCGATGCCCTTCGTAGTCGGGGTTCCTTGCTTACGCGCCCTGGTGGTGTGAGAAGAGGGCCGAAAAGAAGCGTATCTTGACGACGTTTGGGCTGTTGAAGGTGGGTGGGAGCGCACCGCTGGATGTTTTGCTCTGGGTGCTCTAGTAGAGGCAACTGGATTAGCGGGATTTCGAAATCCTCCATTTCGCTTGTCAGTTGCCCTAGGCCCTGGACGTTGAAGTATCTGACCTACACCGCCGTTATCCTTTGCAAAGTTTGAAAATGTCTTTTCATCAAACAGACGAGACTCAGAAACAGGGATCTTATGTAGGGCTGAATCCAGGATTTCGTGTCTGCCTTTGAAGGCCTTGCGTCTCTTCTCCCATATTTCAGCTCGGTGTCCGCAGACATATTGCAGTAAGTCATCTGAAGAATCCTTGAACGCCGAATCGGCTAGCATGCCATGTAAGCTCTCTGCTACAACAGGGTAGGCAGTTGCAATCTTTTTGAGTTCATCCACCAGAGCTCTCCTCTGTAGGAGGACTGCGTGAACTATGGTACCCAGGGTTTCATCTTGCTTACAGAGAAACTTCGAGCTTGGATGGTCGAAGCTACCAAGTTCAGTGTTTACGCCGAGTGCGCTAAATACTGGTGATGCCTGCAACCGCTTTTCAACTTCTTTATAACGAATCCTGTTCCAACCATCTTTACCAATCCGCTGACATTCGATACCCTCCAGTCTGATCTGAGGGTCAGGCTCAGGAATGGCTGGTCCAGTCTCCTTAATATTTGCTACAAACTTTAGATTTGCAGCATTATCGGCGTTTGTGCTTGCAGCAAAGTCATCGTTGTTTACAAATGTTGGAGCCCTCCAGGATCCTTCATCGGAGCCTGAATCCTCGGCATAGAAGTGCGGTTCCTCCACGTCTTCTATATCTGATTGCTCATCCCGAACGCTTATCTCTCTTCCATCAGCCTGCGAGCTCCCAGCTCCCAAAGACTCCATCTTTTCCATCAATATCGAAAACATGTTGTTTATCCGTTGCTCCAAGACCTCTATCTTTGATTTCTTCGTCTGGCGGTCTGAAGATGTTGAAGCCCTTCTTTTGCGACTCCCTTTTTCTGAGGGAGAGTTTTCACGTCCCGAAAGGGCTTTATCCGCCTCTAATCTGCTCAACAAAAGAGGTTCCATAGACGAGTTCGAAATTGCTCTATTGAAAATTTCCGTCTTAGCTGCCGAGCCCCTGATAGTATTAGCAATGGAAGGAGGCCTCATTATCAAGGCTCTTGCAAACTCCCAATCTAGAAGCTTGATCTTCAGATCTCTAAAACCCTTCTCTGATAATCGTTCAGCATCAGGGTCAAAAGCTCTTACCAAACCCACTGTAGGCAGGGCAAAACTCAACTTATTTAACAGTTGTGAGTCTGGTTTACCTCCAAGAACCTCTTCCTTTGACGCTCGAATAACTCGCCACTGTGTCCATCCATCGGGAAGGTGCTCTTGTGCCAGAAGCTTGAGGCGCTCCAGGATAGCGTTGTCTTGCTCCGACGCTCCCTTCTCTTCCAAAAGCTCGCCGATCGTAATAAACGACCCACCGTGCGCCATCTGGTGACAAAGAACACACCTAGATGTTATCCCTTCTCTTGAGTCTACAACTTTCATTGCTTTAGCCCGTCGTCGGTGACGTTAAGCCGAAAGCCGCCTTGGGCTACCGGTCACTTAGAGCCGTTGGCTGCTTTAAACCGTTGGTCGTTTTAAGCCGTCGACCGTTGTGAGCCGTCGGCCGCCTTGAGCCGTCAGCCGCTTTGAGCCGTCGGCTGCTTTGAGCCGTCGGCCCCTTTGAGCCGTCGGCTGCTTTGAGGCGTCAGCCGTTTTGAGCCGTCGGCTGCCTTGAGCCGTCGGCTGACATGAGCCGACGGCTGATTGAATCGAAACGTCGGCTGACGAAGTTGAGCCGTCGGCTGACGAAGTCGAGCCGTCGGACGTCAAGATTGAGCTGACGGCTCCCACATTATAGCCGTCGGCTGAGTAATTCGAGGCGACACGTCGGCTGCTACCGTTGAGCCGGCGATGTCGGGTTTTGCTAGCTGTTGGCTGCGTTTTTTAAGGTAGCACTGCAATAAAATCCTTTGAAACACAGAAACACTAATAAAACAAAAACAGAATATCCTTCCAATATCAACGCCCAGTGTAAAAAACACAGACTGATTAGGCCTCTCTTCTCAGCTCTACACAGAGCAATTAAGCTTTAATATAATTAAATGCTCATAGACATAGCCCTAAAAGAACGAAACACTTTCAACTTACCACAAGCGGACATCCAATCCAGCACTTCACAATTGAAAATTCACTAACTGGTAAGATGTTTCGTTATAGAATATTTACACGAACGCTACAACAGCGTTTATTATTATCTGCGGTAAGCACAGCGACACAGCATGCGCTAGTCAAGAAGATAGCGTACTGAGGAAGCTGCGTCGCTCGCGCCGCGCCCCGCGAGCAGCCGCCCCTTGCCGGCGGCGGGGTGCGCGGGATGGGTCCACCCCCCGCACTTTCCCCCCTCTCGTCTTCGCTCGTAAACATGGCCAGGTAAGTGACACTATTGCGTTAGGTTAGGAACGGTAGGTAATCTCCTTTAAGGTCAAGCCGAAGGCACAGACCTAAAATGAACTCTTTTTAGAAAGAATGTTCAGCAAAGTCAACCAAACGAAGACTAAAATAAGAAACAAACTGGCAACACAATCTATAGATGCCATTTTGTTGTCTTGTGACGCTATTAAAGTCGGTAGCCAAAGTGGGAATTGTACCGACTTTATTCCTAGTGAGGATATGCTAACGAGATTAAATTCTCAGCAGCTCGAATATAATATGCAAGAGCTAATAGACTTAGAATAGTAAATTTTTGATGTTGATTTTAAATATTTCAACTATTGTTACATTAGTAATAAAAAGTACTATAATTTTGTACAAAATACTATCCTTTTTGTATTTTTGTGCCATCTTTTTCAACGCACCTAAATCCAACCCTGCGCGCCAGCAGCCTTCAGTCGGCTGCTAGCCGTTGTCGACGCAAGACCTGTGTCAGTTTTCTGAGCCCCTTTCCCCCTCGCCTCTAAGCTTCGAAGCTATTCGTTGTGTGTAAATATATTATGAGTAAGATAGAGTTGTGTGTAGGTAGATAAATTGTATATATATTAAATCGTATGTATATAACATTATTATTAGTTAGATAAATCCTAAAATAATCGTGTAAATAAAAATTATTTAGCTTTAGCTTGGATGTTCTAAAAATGGGAATTGAAGAAGAATAAAGTGTCAAATCTGAAATCGCGGAAGCTAAGAAAACTAAATGGGTAAGTGTACTTTGGATACATTTATTAGTTTAGGGCACAGATAAGTATCAGTGCATCTAAACCAGTTTTATGGTTATCTTTGTTCGAACTTCAAGATACCAGGTGTATCAGTGACCTGCTTTCAAACTGTAACCAGATGGTTTACTGATCGTACAGAACAACTTTGTTGTATGATATGATATTTGAAATTACGCGGGAAAGCTTTAAGTGACCAGTACAAGTATAACAGTACAACAGTAAAACATCACAATACTTACTCTTGCAGTCACAAATGCGATTGTATCCAGGTGGTATTATTTTTTTGTAAACATATATACGTACGAGTAGTATATTACCAGAAGACTAAATTAAATTTGTTAGTGCGCGCCGCCAGTCATAGATAATGTAAGAGCGAAAAAAAATTAACTGTAACCTTCTTATTGCCGAAATATTGTTTTGTACGTATTACATAATATTATAAGATTAGAATTGATAAGTTTACAGATACCGATTTGTTTAGTTGTTCTTCGACGGAGTTCACAAAAACTGCTTTAAATATAATTGGTTACCAATCGCATTAGGTGTAAGCCTGTAAAGATTGTATAGCATAAAATGTATATAAGGTGAAATTAAATCAACTGACCAAATTCATACTGGAGACTCGGTTAGTGATCAAGAACTAGGTTCAGTCATCCTTTTGGCCAATTTCGGAAAATAAATATTTTTGCTGCCTTACTTGTTGGACTAGTTTAAATACAAATCCTAGTGCAGGCACTACGGGACAAAAATATTTTTTTTTTCGAATTTCATCTGGAGGGTCATTAAACCTTGTTGCTGATGACTAACCGAGTCTCCAGTATGAATTTGGTCGGTTGATTTAATTTCATCTAGTATATATAAATATATAAATATTTATTATAATATCAAATGTTCGTATTACAATATCATACCTCATTGGTATTAGTTATTAAAACCTTGGACATGAATGTATGGTATAAGTCCCTGTTGCCTTCCTACTTGAAAAGAGGAACCAGAAACTTTTTTTTATAGTTTGTGTACATATTAAAATGAAATAAATAGTGTTATAAAAATATTAAGGAATTATTATTTAACGGTATATTACTTCTACGTCTACCCTCTTAAACACATGGTAGAAAGGTAAAGTTGATTAATATATAGGTACAATATAACGTATTTTATTAATGTAGGAATATGGTGTTCAAGTGTATTATATTTTTTCTTTTTGAATGTATATGTAATGTATATGTAGTGGACTTTAAGTATATAAATAAATAAATACATATAAATGCCACGTTTAAGTTATAACAATCTGAAATTTATATATATTATTTCGGGTCCTATCTTGATCTTGTCATTTATGTATATTTTATTTTATTATTTACTCATAGCTCTACCTTTATTTCAATTTTTTGTCCGATGTAGTGAATTCCCCTAAATTTACAAAGTAGCGCTGTTAGCAAGAATAGTTTATTTGGTTAATTTATGGGAATCAATTATTAGTACGAAGTACATTTACTGCCCAAGCCCATTTTAATGTGTGGCGGTTCACGCGAAGTCGCGTCGCTCGGGCGCATCGCAATAAAATACGTCGCGGTCAACTGGCGGGGGCGGAGGTAGCGATAAATGCCTACAGGGCCCGAATAACCTGCCCTTACGGAGGATCTCGGTGCAAAATGCACATCCTAATATTGTTTTCCTTACTTTTGAATAAAAAGTTTGCAATAAAGGAATTTAACCCCCTTAATAAGTCTAGCTTTTGTAACAAAAATTCCTAAAAAAAAGGAATATATGTATTTAGTTTTTTGCTTTTCTTAGCAAGACTAATCGAAAGGGTGGAGCTAGGCATATTCTTTTTTACATAATTTCATTTATTTTGGTTTATTTATGGCATTAAAATTTCTTCCAGGAGGACCGCTGAGAGTGGCAAAGTCTTGGAAAGGCCTATGTCCAGCATTGGACGAAACAGGCTGGTGGATGGTTGGATGGCATTGAAATAATTAGTGAATTTATCAAATTTAATTATTATATATTTTTTATGTTTCTCCTTAATATATTCATTTAAATTGCTTTTTTGTTACATTAGAATTAGCACATAATAAGTGTATATTATGTGCCTATATTACATAATAAAATATTATGTAATTTGATTGATTATTATCTCAGTGACGGGTAATAACTTCAAACAAGTGAATTCATGGAAGCAAACAAGTTGAAAGACAAAAAGTTGTGTCTTCTTTTTCAACTAAGTACTTACACCGAGTAAGTCTTATCATGAAGACATAATTTAGTCATCGTACGCGACAATTATAAATTTATCGTAATCGATAATTAAATATCGATCAGACATGGACATGCAAAACGATAATTAGCCATTTTCTTCAAACTTAATTGAAGTAATTACTAAGAAAATTAATATACGCGCTATAACGCACGCATTGAAAAATATATGCTTTAGGTTTATTAGGGTTCTCTTTAGAATGGAAAACCCTATTTATGTAACGAAAACAGAGCAGCAAATTTTTTTCATTTATGTTTACAATTCAAAATTGTAAATAGGCAACGCCTGGGACCGATTAATGGCGATATAAACAACACTAATTGCTGCGAGCCTTTTATAAAACAGACTAGTGACAGGCAGCAGCGTCACTGATGCGAGGGTCTCGGCACCGCGCTCACCAACCCACCTGTACAACGTGTGTGAGTATGGGCATTTCTTCCATGAGTGGCGAAATCCAGGAAAGACCAGTGTCCAATAACGAACGAACCAGGCTGATGGTTGGATGGATTCAATTCAATTCAGTCTAGTCTGAAAAAGGGAAGTAAATATATCAGACTTTATCCCTCAATATATTTAGCTCAAAATATTATTATCTCATATACTCATATATTTTTGTTGATATTTTTCGCACTAGTGGTGGCCTTTTTATTGCAAAATAAAGATAATTCATTATGATTTATGCTGGCTCCAATAGACAGCGATTTACTTTTCCCGGAGAACTTGTTTAATAAAATAAAAATCTTTTATGCATTCTATTATTTCATAAAGTTATATTAATTTGTTTTAATAAAAATAGTTTGCAATATAAAAATACCCGTGAGTAGGAGTTTTACGTTATATATATCTCTTTGTTACAAGCAAACTGTAGAATTATTTGATAATAAATATTAATATACATGTACTATAATGATTATAGAGTAATATTTAAAAAAAAGGGTAATTTAACCCTGTAATTCTCGCTAAAAATATATAAAAATAATAGATTGCAGTACAGATTGTGGCTCGGATCTATAAACCGGTCATATGCGAGTCAAACTTGCATCCAGAGTTCCAAATTTCGTTAAATTTGAGGAAGGTCAGGTAAATAATAAAAAACAAATATTATACCACGTATTTTTAAAATATATGGTGGTTAAATTGAGTGAGGAAAATTTTAATTTCATACCAAAATTTATTTGTTTGCGTGAATTTCTTAAATGCTATAATATATCTTTTATTTAAACTTAACATAATAAACTAATTATTTTTCTTTAAACTTCACGCTATAACCTATTATTGTATTTTTTTTTTCATAATTTTCGTTTCTTTAGTTAGTAGTTTTTCAAATATACCTCTAAATCTGTGTATATAATAATTATATATTTTGATAAAATTTATCATTAATAGCTACGATTACATACATAATAGATAAGGTATTTTTATTTAAGAAAGTATATTTAAGTATTTTAAGAGGTAATTTTTTTTTAGGAGAATGTATTTTAGTCGATTTTGAATTTTTACTGCACCACACTGTATGCGGTGTACGCTATTTTTCTGCCAAATTACTAGTATTTATGTTCAGTGGTTCAAAAGTTATGAGGCTGTGAACTACGGACGGACACGGGGTCTCACCATATTGGTTCCTTTTAAGAGAATCTGTTACTCCGTGCGGAACGACCCGCAGTGCGAGAGGGACGCATTCCGGAAAAAAGTGCAAAATGTCGGTTTTAAATTAATATAAAATTAACTTAAATAGTAATCAAAATTTAAACTTACAAAAGTTAAATATTGTTAAAATCTATCTGAAATAATATCGTTCAGGTATGTATGTTATTCCTATTTCTCATACTATGAAAAAAAGTGTAGAAGAAGACCATATTTCAATAATTATTTCTATCGAGCGAAAGTTCTGCAATCGCGTTTCTGTAGTTAAGAAAACTATAAAAAAGTACCTATATTTTTATACAAATTTATCAAATTAGTGGCTTCTTCTGAAAAGCAGTTAAACATCTTCAAAAAGTGTCGATTTTAGTAAAAAAGCGCCTGAATTCTTAGGTGCGGAACCCTAAACTTACAGCTCAACTAAATCTTCCTCAACGGAACATTTTGTAAGATTTACGTATGATATATTATGATTGACTTAAAGCAGTTTTTGTTTGTTTATAAACATGTTATAAACTGTCTGTTTGTCTCTGCTTATGCAGGTGGACATCTGCAATCTTTTTTTTTTTCAAGTTCAACTTCTTTATTGCATTTGCCATATACGTAAATGTTGGTAGTAAGGATAGCTTATAATTACATTCTAATTAACTTAATATTTATATATTATACTAGATCTTAGGTGTAATAACATTAATTTTATCACCACAATCCAGTATTCTTAACTTAGGTTTTTATTGCACAATCTTGGAATATTATTAAACCTTATGTGCCTAGATTAATAATAATAACATAAAATTAAATAATACTGAAGCTTTATCTTAGTTTATCAGGTCTATAGTTATTAATTATTACTGAGTAACATTTGTTGATAAAAATTTGTTGAAAAAAATCTACAATAAGATTTGGTCACCCGTACAATTATGACCGCGCTTACCGTTGCTTAACCTCGGTAATTTTTATAGTTTTCAGATTTTTTCCTATACTTGTAGACAAATTTGTTTTGTCAGCGGAGTAAATATTAGTGCTTCTTTTGACGGTCGATTTTTGAGGTATCGATTTGAAATTAAAACCATATACTCAGGTATAGTCCCATGAAACTGTAAAAATCAAACTTCTAAGCTCACGTGAAAAAAAGATACGGCGGTTTATGTCGCAGAAAATGTATGTTTCGACACTCTCAAGGGAATCAAAATTCATAGGCTTAATTGGCTTCCCATTCGTCGTCGTCGCAATTCTCATATTCTGTCTCTTTTGTTTTCTGTATTAAATAATCCTGCCACCCCATCATATCTCAAAGCTCGCTTTCAGTTTCTTCATGGTACTCATGACCGTATCTTACGGTCCTCTCAAAATCTACTCCTGGCTACCCCAATGCATTCATCGTCCTTCTATGACAATTCCTTTTCAGTACAAGCCGTCCGTTTGTGGAATGATCTTCCTCTATCTATAAGAAGAGCACCTTCCCTCCCAGTCTTTAAGAGACTGGTAACAGAACACTACCTCTCACTCTGACCACTGAACTATCTACATTCCTCTTAAAGTTTATTTATTATTTATAATAAAATGTATATGTTACCCTTCGGCTATTATTTATGTAATATATGTATGTATGTATGTATATATTTATTCATTCATGTTATTTATCTGTAATACATTATTATTTTTCTTTTAATTTATTACTGTAGATTTTGTATAGTATATTTAAATATTATTTTAAAATTAGTGCACCGCCTATTCATAAATCTCCTTTTAAACCAGATTCTACCCAAAGGTTGTCTGGAAGAGATCGCTATAAGCGATAAGGCCGCCTGATTGTACCTACGTTATTTGGCTATTGTAATTTATATTATTTTTGTTTCCTTCTGTGTGGTGTGCAAATAAAGTTATATTGTATTGTATTGTATTGTATTGCATAGGGTATTTACCGTTGACCTAGAACTATGAAATTTAGCAAGTAATACCGTCTTTAAGGTGGTAGAGCTGATGCCAGGCTCGACTGAGGAGGTACCACCATCTTACCAAGTTATTCGGGGGAGAGTAAGAGAACAGATCTCAGGCAAAACCAGAGGCCCACCATTGCCTGGGACCGATGAATGGCGGTATATCACCGCGCTCACCAACCCGCCTGCCCAGCGTGTGTGAGTATGGGCATTTCTTCCAGGAGGACCGTCAAGAGTGGCGAAATCCTGGAAAGGTCTATGTCCAGCAGTAGACGAAACAGGCTGATGGATGGGTGGACTGTCTTATACTATAAGTATAGGGAAAAATATGAAAACGATACATTGAAATAATTATTAAAAGTGTTTGCTATGATGTCAGGTGTTGAAATGGGGGTATCATCAATAGGCGTACGGGCAATCAACCGTATATTTTGCCACGTTGCGGCCTACTTATGACCAGCGCGTGCGTCATGTATACTTTAACTTTTTACCTTTTCTGTTATAATAAGTACCTACTCAGCTGCGTAGAGATCACAGCTAGAGAACCTACACCTTTCTCTACAATAAACCACCTTCAAACTACCAGTCTGTTTCTACTTATGACCAGCGCGTGCGTCATGTATACTTTAACTTTTTACCTTTTCTGTTATAATAAGTACCTACTCAGCTGCGTAGAGATCACAGCTAGAGAACCTACACCTTTCTCTACAATAAACCACCTTCAAACTACCAGTCTGTTTCTACTTATGACCAGCGCGTGCGTCATGTATACTTTAACTTTTTACCTTTTCTGTTATAATAAGTACCTACTCAGCTGCGTAGAGATCACAGCTAGAGAACCTACACCTTTCTCTACAATAAACCACCTTCAAACTACCAGTCTGTTTCTACTTATGACCAGCGCGTGCGTCATGTATACTTTAACTTTTTACCTTTTCTGTTATAATAAGTACCTACTCAGCTGCGTAGAGATCACAGCTAGAGAACCTACACCTTTCTCTACAATAAACCACCTTCAAACTACCAGTCTGTTTCTACTTATGACCAGCGCGTGCGTCATGTATACTTTAACTTTTTACCTTTTCTGTTATAATAAGTACCTACTCAGCTGCGTAGAGATCACAGCTAGAGAACCTACACCTTTCTCTACAATAAACCACCTTCAAACTACCAGTCTGTTTCTACTTATGACCAGCGCGTGCGTCATGTATACTTTAACTTTTTACCTTTTCTGTTATAATAAGTACCTACTCAGCTGCGTAGAGATCACAGCTAGAGAACCTACACCTTTCTCTACAATAAACCACCTTCAAACTACCAGTCTGTTTCTACTTATGACCAGCGCGTGCGTCATGTATACTTTAACTTTTTACCTTTTCTGTTATAATAAGTACCTACTCAGCTGCGTAGAGATCACAGCTAGAGAACCTACACCTTTCTCTACAATAAACCACCTTCAAACTACCAGTCTGTTTCTACTTATGACCAGCGCGTGCGTCATGTATACTTTAACTTTTTACCTTTTCTGTTATAATAAGTACCTACTCAGCTGCGTAGAGATCACAGCATATTTTGTTTATTTTGTTTATTTTGTCTGTAGATAAAATCAATTTTCTTTGTGTGTAGAATACCTATGTCCGTGTAAAATATTTTAAGTACCCTCGAATTGGAAACACTGTTCCCCAAAGGACAATTATATTAGTTTGGGGTTCAGAGTCTTAGCAATATTTTTTGTAAACTAATTGTTCAATAAAGAAATTTGATTTGATTTGATTTAGAGAACCTACACCTTTCTCTACAATAAACCACCTTCAAACTACCAGTCTGTTTCTATTATAACTGCACTCCACTACATCTATACCTAGCAACAACCAACACGGTTATTCTGTGCGGCCAGACCTGCGGGCCTATTACGCATCTTTGAGTCGGTTGCCAACTATGGATGCTATTCACCAAAAACAGATAAAAAATGAACTTTAAAAATAACTTTCAATGGGTATTGAACTATTTACGAATTGTGACGTCATTTAAAGTGCGAACGTATACTTAGATAAGCGAATATGATGTTTTTGAGGATAGGCACTCGGTTTGGCATCTGATTAGAGGGCTGATCACTCTGACCATACACAAATGATCCGGTTCGAAGGACTTTGTAACTAGACCTATAACGTAACCACAGTTTAAAAACTCATACAGTTGTCCATCGAAAGCGCTCAGACAGAGCAATTGTGCGGGGCCTGCGGGGCGAGACGCGGGAGGTAAGCCACTGAGATACAATAATTTTCGAACAGGCAGCAGCGTTGCCGTTTGTACGGCAATTGCCGTATTGTACGGTAATCGGGCTATAAAATGATTAAATGTACGGCATACGGCAGAGACCGTACGCTAAAATACGGCAATTTGGCAATGAACTCAGATAAAGCATCTGAGGCAATGAATGAGCGTTCTTCTTTTACCTTTTTGTGTAAAATTTCATGTTTATTAGATTCCTAGATGGCACTGTCTGACATACGGCTATGTATATATGTATATATATGGCAGACAATATTTGCACAATTGCAAAATAAACCAAAAAACTACCTACTAACTAGCCATCACAACAAGCTCAAAGGCCAAGACTTTATTAACTTGTGATAGAGATGACTTTTGGTTGGCTCATCGGCCTTTTTGTCTTGGACTTTGGTTTGCGACATGGACAACGCTATCTAGTGGAAAGCTGAGATCTAGCTCTGTAAACTTAATCAAAACAAAGACCCGAAACCGGCTTTAAATGTTGCCGTATCGCCTAGCAGTACAGTCGCAAAAATCCATAGAAAATCTATTGTACCTACAAACTTAAACCAACCACCGCAATGGTAAAAAAAAATTTAAAAGCCCTCAGTTGCATACGAAAATAGTGATTTGCATAATATGGAAAATATGTTCGAAAATCAATTATTATGTTAAAAATTGATTTTTGGAAAATGTACGGCAATTTTTGTTTAAATACGGCAATTTCGTCGGTGGAATACGGCAACCTAAAATATGACCAGCGGCAACACTGACAGGCAGATCGAAGTCTCGCCCCGCACAACCGCTCCATCCAAACGCCTTCGTTAGACAACTGTGTGGATTTTTAAACCGGGACGTAGACTTTGTGTTTTCGTGCTAAGGCTACAGAAACAGAAAGTGTCTAAAGAATCATAATGGAAGAAATTAGGTAACCTTATTTTGAAGGCTGCAGACATCAAATGTCTTCACAAAAAAAAATATGACGTGTACTTGTATGAAGTTGATTACATAAATCTTTTTTTTCGCGTTAAGTTAGATCCTGATTTGTCTAGCCTGAGAAAAAGAGTCTTGACAGACGGGCGGACAGACGGTCGGACAAAAAAGTCAGCTACAGAAACCATTTTATGTCAAAGAGTAGACCATAGTTGTTAGACGCTCCCTTAGGCTATGGAAAGAATTATTTTGCGGACGGATAACCTGATGACGTGATAGAGAAACTCATGTAAAGTGATAAACTTGTAATCAGAAAGGTTTTCTCAGAAAATCATACTTAATCATATCGCTGTTGCAGAAAAATGTCTCCATCCATCCATCCATCGGCCTGTTTCGTCCACTGCTGCACATAGATCTTCCAGGATTTCACGTCTATTGGCAGTCCTTCTCAACGAAATGCCCATACTCACACATGCTGGGCAGGCGGGTTGGTGAGCGCGGTACCGAAAACCGGTGATTTGGGATAGATATACCGCCATCAATCGGTAATGGTGGGCCACCTGGCTGTGCCTGTCTACGAGCGCTCTTACTCGCCCCCGAATAACTTCGGGAGGATTTGCGAGTAAGATGATGGTACTCTCTAAGTCGAGCCCGGCACCAGCTCTAACACCTGGTAAAAAGGTTTGACAGGTGTTGTTTATTTTCAAACATTACCGAGCATTTTAGTTATATCTAGTTTCATTACCTACCGACATGTTACTATCAAACACTTTGGTTCACTTTATTTTAACAGAAATACTAAGAAACCTCGTAAGTTATTGCTGCAAATATACCTATACGCCCAATGTGGGCATATAATGATAAGAGTTCTCTGCAATTCCTCATAAACAAGCGCAACTTGTATTAAAAAAAAAAACAAACATGTTTCTTACAAGTACAACTGTAACTCTGATAAAAATATAACCAACCTTTTTTCTAGCGCCTTATTTATATGCAGAGAAAGGAAGCGGAAAAAAACTGATTTAAAACTTGAATGCGACAGTTATTCTTTTAACCCTTTCCCACCTGCACATAACTTAAAATATTAAAAGCCATGTTAATATCTGCAATGGAACGGAAGGACACGTCGTCCTAATAAACTATGTAAAAAGTTTTATCTAAAATCTAGATATGGCGAGTAATTATTGACTTCGAACGACAAGGAAATGTTTTCTGTAAAGTAAAAAAAAAATACGCAGGTCAGTTTAAAACATTACAATGGCGTTTTGGCAAAAAACTGTATTAAAATTACACTCCGACCAGGCAAAACCAAAAGGGTTTAACCACGAATATTAATGCTAAGGCAAAAAGAACTCTAACTTGACAAAATAGATTTCAAAATGGAATATGGGGTAATTATTCCGGAGCGGATGTAGAAAAACTGTATTAACAGTAAACTCACTGTAATCTCAAGCTTCATAATCCATATGGTAGAGCGAGACAGGAAGTGTATAGCCACCTGTTTTGATAGAAACGAAAGAGACAGATATGTTTTATGTCGAGGGTATAGAGGAGTTCAGGCAGGCCAATCCGGCAGCCGTAATGGGCGTAACTCACGAGAGGGAAGGTTTCGAAAAAGACTTCAAAATTCAAATTGGTTCATTTTCACTGTGCTTTGTTGGATTCTATGGTTTTAGGGTACCGTTTATAAATCCCTATGATTTAGTTCCTTTGTTTGTGTGTCTAGCTGTAAACGTTTTATTAATAACTTAAATAAATTGTAGAGTATTTTTGGTGTCATGTTTTTTAAATTAAATTAATTATAATACTTAGAAGTAAATTATGGTAACATTTCATATTTATTATATAAAGGTAGGATAGCACAATTAATTTTGTTTTTATCTATAAATAACTGTTATGTCATGAAGTTATGTCATGAATGAGCCTCTTCTACCAGCCCTGAACGGCTATTCCGGCATTATTGCGCATTCGCAATATCAGTCATTAGATGTTTGTTTAAAGTTTGATAAATGCCATGCGATGGAAAATAGAGTGACTAAACCACATCAAATAAAAGTAGGATATCAGGAAAGCTATTTCAATCAAAAAAATCTACATATATATTCGTACAAAAGCCCTTTTAAAATAAACCGCAATCTGCCTTTACAATTTTTGCGCACGGCCTGAATAGCCGTCCTGTTTCACTAAAATAGTTATTACCGCTTACTACTTAATTACAAAGAAATATTTTTCTGAATATATTTCGGCTCTCGGTATGGTATGGAGCCGTCATCATCATACTTATTACTTACATCCTTTTGCATTTGCACTTATTCAAAACCCTCTTAGTTAAGAAAAGAAAATATCGGCACTTTTTGGGGTCTTACAATAAGTTTTAAGAAGAAGCTATTATTCTGATAAATTAATGTAAATATTGGTTGGGGAAAAAGTTTCTTCGCATTTTATATGAAAATTCAAAACATTAAAAAAAAAAGTTTATTTACATTTAACTAAAGTATGTAGGTGCCATTTTGTTCGATAACTTTCTACGATTTTGTAGGTAGGGACATGATCCCACCCATTGCTATAGAAATTCTGGGGCTTCTGATCGAAAAACCGCGACAAGTGGTTTTGGCAGTCCTCTCGTGATGTTAACCTGACACTGCTTAAAGAATTCTGAAGAGACCGAAACAAGTGGAAATCTGAAGGTGTAAGGTCAGGACTATACGGCGGATGCATTAATACGTCCCAGCCAAACTCTCTTAATGTTTGCTGAGTGGCTAAAGATGTGTGAGGTCTAGCGTTATCATGATGAAAAACCACACCCCTTCTGTTGACTAATTCCGGCCGCTTTCTCTCAACTTCTTGCTTTAATCTCATCTGTTGTTCGCAGTAGAGTTCAGAATCGATGGTCTTGCCTGGCGGTAACCGCTCATAATGAATAATGCCCTTCCAATCCCACCATACACACAGCATTACCTTGTTGCGAGATAACCCGGGTTTCGCCAGAGTCTAAGAAGCCTGACCAGCCTTTGACCACGACCTTTTTCGCACGTTCTTGTCGTACGTGATCCATTTTTCATCACCAGTTATCAGGTTTTTCAAAAATGGTTCGGATTCATTACGTCGTAATAAAGAATCACAAATGAGTACACGGTTCATTAAGTTTCTTTCAGTGAGCTTATGAGGCACCCAAATATCGAGCTTTTTTGTGTACCCAGCTTTTTTCAAATGCGCCAAAACTGTTTTGTGGTCAATCCCAGTTCTTCAGCTATATCGTAACTACTGAAATGCCGATCTTCCTCCACTTTTTCAAAAATGGCATCCATTTTATCCGGAACAGGGCGCCCAGAGCGATGTGCGTCTTTGACATCAAAATTTCCGGATTGAAAACGCTTAAACCAAACTTGTGCTACTCTCACAGACACTGCACTAGGTCCATAAACATTATAAATTTTTTTCGCGGCTTGACTTTTGCTTTTTACCTTTCTTGTAGCACAATTTTAAAATGTATCGAATTTCTTCATTAGATTCACTCATCTTAACAGTAAGAAAAACAAATGAAAATCACACATTTTACCTTATTTGGATTTGGAATTATCATTTTTAAAATTTAATCTTTTTAATAATACCAAAACCAGCCAGATACAAATGGTATAGCCAAAGAGAGAAAAGAGTTTTTCTCCAACCTATTATTTTGGAACCATTTCTAGAATTCTGCTGAATGGAAACGCGATTAAAAAACTTTTAATCGATAGAAATATTTATTGAAATGAGGTCTTTAAACATACATTTTCTTCTCGTTTGACGAATGGGATTCATGGACAGAACTCAAACATATTTAAGAAAATGGGTTCAAACAATATCTATTTTGGTTGAAGGGAATTTTACTCTATTTTTTTAATTAATTAATTTTTCACTCGTGATGTCAGTCATTAGATATTTGTTTAAAGTTTTATAAACGCCATGCGATGGAAATTAGAGTCACTAAACCACATCAAATAGAAGCTATAGGATATAAAGAATGCCCACTATAAGTTTTCTATCAAAATAATCAACACATGTCTGCACAAAATCCCTTTTAAAGTCACCCGGAATCTGCCTTCGCAATTTTTACGCACGTGCCAGAATACCTGCCCTGGTACCTGGTACCATATTCAATGCTATCAATTAGCTACGAGCGTAAGCCGTAGCAAATAAATGAAAAAAATCGACAGTAAAAACGGAACCCATCCATTATTTGGATGCACTCTTGACCTTTTTTTTTCTTTAATCTTTTCCATGAAACAGGGGCATATTTATCTCTACCTGCCACAGCTCTAAGGACATTATATTATACATGCAACGATTAGAAAGCAGATCCTCGCTTTAGGGTTAAAATTTTAGGTGAAAACGTATTTTACTACATGCTTTTGCCCGCAACTTTGTCCGCGTGGACCTCCTACTCTTTTACTCAAAAGCGCCATCTAGTTCTTCATGCCATTTACTAATTAACACTTAAGCCGCGATTACACCATCTTAACTAGGACGCGCGAAGAAACAGTTCTAAACGAAATTACACTGTCCTAAGTCGAATTCTATCCTAGTTAGGATGCCGATAAATCGGATGGTGATGAATACGGCCTTGGTTAAATAAATAGTTGTGCAGATACACGTGGCGCCATCTAGTGATGAAATAATGACGAATATTGATGTAAAATAAATAAACTTCAAATTGTATGGCAGACATTCACTAAAAAGTTTTAAATAATTACATACTGACCGATGGCGATGGTACCAAAATAACACTTTTGCCGACTTCTTTCTTCCTGAAACATAGTTCTCTAGAAGTCGGCGCTTTCACATTAGGAAAATAATTTCCAAAATAATTTGAAACAGTGACGTCATCGAACATTTCTCAATTTACAAACACGCTGACGAAAGGCTCAATCCTTTAAATTGATTAATCAAGGGCTCAATCCGTTCTTGAGGTATGTCGCACTGAGCAATGTCGCGGACAGACAGACAGACACTGAAGCTTTGCTGTTAGGGTTTCTGTTTTTGATGAAACCCTAAAAAGGCGTCGAATGTACGTCATTAGCTTCGTCATGCAGATTAATACGCCTTATATATAAAAAATTGCGGGTTAAACACAATAAACAAGGTGGAAATCAAAGTTAGTGCTTATTTTAACAGATAGGTAAGTGTTTGTTTTCATATCCTTTTTGTTTGGGCAACATTCGTTGGATTTTCATGTAATTGATGAGGCCACTGTAACACTTCAAGGCAAGAAAGACGCAGTAATCAAAAATTGTGATATAATGGGGGCACTTAGAACACGAGTGTTTGTTTATGAAACGAAGCGAAGCTGCACGAGTGTCCCAATAACCAATTATGTCACAGTTGGACATACTTTAAAATACTTAAGGCGTTTAGGAACGCCACCGTTTTAATACAAAATTTGATAACCCGTTTCTCTGTTGTTTTTTTGTTATAGACCAAAGTATAAGACCTTTATCATGTGGTACTGATATTTTAAAAGGCACCATTTAACCAAATTGATCATTATTGATTTCATTTTAAAGATATCAAGCTGTACAGATTTACATACCTATAAACATCCTACAAAGTTGTATTCTTGCCTTAAATTGTATACCAAAATTTTACATTTCAGCAAAATAGTTACTTTGTGAATGCCTGTATTAAACTATAGAGGTCTTAAACTTTAGTCTATAATGAAAAACAACACAGAAACCGTTTATCAAATTTTGTACTAAAACCGTGGCAATGCCTAGGCGCATTAAGAAATCTTCTGTTTTAAGCTTAGCAGCATAAGCAAGGAATTTAGTCGTTCAATCTAATTGTAGGTTATTTACAGAATACCCCTATTTACTTTTATACGAAGGTGTTCTGCGGGATCATATGAGGCTGTATAGCAGAGATAATCTTTGCCTGCTTCCCAAAGCAAAATAAATAATATTACTTAAGGTGAGGTGGTCATTGGAAATTCGCGCCCAAATCTGCAAATTAAAGTTTTCGCGTTTTCGAAATAGTCAAAATATTTTTGTATCTTCAAAAACACTCTGTATTTTTTCAGTTCTGTAATTATATCAGGTGTTCTGAAAATTTCGTTCAAAAGTTACGTTTGAAAATGTTAAAAAAAAATGGGCCGGTCAGGGCGCAGAATTGTGGATAATATCGGTTTTTGCGAGACTTTAAAAAAACTTGTAAAGCCGATTTTGATTTTAAATTATAATATTATATTATGTAACAATATTTCATCAGCAACATCATAGAATATTAACCAGGAGACGAATACAATTTGCTTATAAGTAACTACATAGGAAGTTAGGTTGACGTTGGAAACCAAGCTAAATTAATTTGTGTTATGGTTTCCAGTGCCTTCCTTCGGACTGAGTTCTTAAAAACAGGAAACATCACAAAAAAAGTCTTAAATAAGTAACTACCTCATTGTAGTAGAGAGTAGATCGAGAAAAATCGGATGATTAGAAACTACAAAAGTAGAAACTACAAAGTTTTCATTGCGAACAGGCTCGGCGAAATTGATGACTTGAGTAGAGTGCGGGAATGGCATTATTTTCCTACCGATCTGAAAGTCGCCGACCTCGCTACAAAGAGTAGAGACTATGACTTGAAAAGTGATTGTGACTGGTTTGTCGGACCATCCTTCCTACACGATGAGACGAAGAACTGGCCTCATTGTAGTAGAGAGTAGATCGAGAAAAATCGGATGCAGGGGATAAAATAAGGTGCGCTTCTCTTATAGTCCATTCTAGAATATCCAGCCTATATCTGGAAAAACTCAGAACGTTCTTCTTTTCATTTTTAGGGTTCCATACAAATTTCAAAATGAAAAAACGGAACCCTTTTGCGATCACTTTGTTGTCCGTCTGTCAAGACCTTCTAAGACCCCTTTAGATATATCATCCATCCATCCATCATGCTGTTTAGTCCACTGCTGGACATAGGCTTTTCCAGGATTTCGCCACTCTTGGCGGTCCTGCTGGAAGAAATGCCCATACCCATACACGCTGGGCAGGCGGATTGGAGAGCGCGTGCCGAAGCCCTTGCATCAGTGACGCCGCTGCCCGTCACCAGTCTGTTTTATATAAGGCCCGGCAATTGGGGATGGATATACAGCCATCCATCGGTCCCAGGCAATGGTGGGCCGCCTGGTTTTGCCTGAGAGCTGTTCTCTTACTCTGCTCCTAATGCCTTCTACAGAAATTTACGGCCCCATAGTACTGCTAAAACATCAGGCTTCTGTAACGCAATAATAGTTATTGCCTTTTACACAATCAATTTCATATCAATTAGCACACCATGATCCCTATAGGGTACAGCTGTAGTGAGAAATATAACTTCGTGTTTTGTCGGCTAAGTTCGTTTTTTTCTTTTCTTTTGGACGTAAACTAATAAAGTCAATAAAATTTAGTATTAAGTTGTCCTCAGACAAGCACGTATCCAGGGGGGAGGGGGATAAATTGCAATAGTCGCTAGTCGCAATATTTCTCCCCCTCCCCCCCCGAAATTTGGCGTGACCTACGTGGGACCGGGAATGTTTATTCATAACCACTGCAAAGTACAGAAAGTACGAGTCTTTTGATACTTAATAATGTAATAGTACAGTGATTACAGAGTTTTCTTTCACAATTCACATTGTTTTTTTAATGAATATCCCCCCCCTCCCCTCGAAACAAAAGTCTGGATACGTACCTGTCTTAAGACGTCAATAAATAAATACGATTATTCATAGATTTCGCGAATGCCGAAGTCGCAATATTTCTCACTAGACCTGCGGGCCTATTATGTAACTCAGTGTCGGTTGCCATCTATAGTTGCTATTCACCAAACACAGACAAAAAGAACTTCCAAAATAACCTTCAATGGGTATTGAACTATTTACGAATTGTGACGTCATTTCAAGTGCGAACGTATCCTTAGATAAGCGGATATGTATGTTTTCGACGATAGTCACTCGGTTTAGCAACTGCTTTTACGGTACAGAATCAGGGGGCTGTACTTCTAGTTGACTAAGAAACTTGAAATTCCGTCACAATTAGATCTTATTCGCACACGTCTAGGAAAAAACTGAAAATTACATGGGGCCATTAAAGTTGTCAGTTTTAGACCAATTTTGTTACGGGGTCTATCTCAAAAACTACACTGGTATGGAATTTGAAATGTTCTGTATATTATGTGCCATGTAGTGTATTTTAACAACAAATACTGAATACGACGATTTTTAATACAGATTTAGGGTTATGTTCCCAAATACTCAACCAACTTAATTTTTCATTTCAGTTTCATACATTTCTAGGCACTGATAAGTTTGTATTTTTATTTCAATATATTTAAGTTTATTAACCTATTTAAATGGTACGGAACCCTCAGGGTGAGGGTCCTACTCGCACTTGATCGGTTTTTAGTTTTGTCTATGCTATCAGCAACCGAATGTTGCCAGACGGTTTGATTCCCAGAATTACCCATTTGACTGAGAAAATGACTTTATTTCATCTCTTTCCTTTGCTGTAGCATCTGTCTTTCGTTAAAATTAAAAGAGAATAGAGTACACCTGACAGGTGAAGGGTCCATATAAGACAATTCCCATCGGCTTGTTTAGGAAATGGCATCCATACTATATAAGGTGGAATCGAAATACCTGCCACGGATGAAATAGGAGATACTATTATGTTTATAGATTACATTAGTGAAGAAATTTCGTACCCCGGAATAGTTAAATAAATTTGAGAAGGTAAAGTAATTAAATAAACATTTTCTTCATTCTGCATAACGTGGTTCACAAATTACGCTTGACGAGTCGTTTAGTCAATGATAACAATTGCTATATCTTTCTAACCGTTCAATGAATGAAATTCATTTAATTGTATGAAACCGTTAGGTAGTAGTCGCAAAACTTCAATGAAGTTGTCAAAGGACGCCGCTCTATCCGAGCGAGCCGCTCGTCAAATAGTCAAAGGGCAGACCGCCTGCCGCCACCCCGTCCCCCACTACCCCTTGCGTCGCACGCGCTTGTTTTTGTTTGTTGTTGTGCCCCCACCCCAGTTCGCTGTTTTCGCTGGTCGCAGAGGTGCGTATCTCGCGCGCATTCTTTAAAAATGCCTCCTAGACCACGATATTCAAATCAAGAATATCTTGAGATGGTATCGTGCTACCGCGAGTGTAACAACGTAACCGCGCATGCAGTAAACCTATACGAGCAGAGATTTGGTGTACGAGTGAGCCATCATACCATTCTGGACGCCGTATACAGATTTCGAGAGCATGGTCGCTTTGACCCGCCTCCGGTTGACGCAGGCAGGCCTCGATACTCAGCCGAATTTGAAGAGGAAGTGTTAGACTTTTTCCGGCGTCACCCTCTTGCTAGCACCAGGGACGCTGCTAGAGTGTTTGATGTGAGCCATTTCTACGTGCGGCAACTTCTTAATCGGGAAGGGCTCCATCCTTACCACTTCTTAAGAGTGCAAGAATTGCAGCCACAAGACTACGCGGCTCGACTCGCATTTTGTCATTGGGTTAGAGAAGAACGTCGCAACATTATGTGGACCGACGAGTCCACTTTCACACGGGTTGGAATGTTCAATATCCACAATGCGCATTTTTGGACCGAGACGAATCCTCGTGTTGTTCGGCCTGACCACTTTCAGATACGATTTAGTGTTAACGTGTGGGTGGGCATACTCGGCAATAGAGTTCTTGGACCAGTTTTCTTGGACAGACTGAACGGGGAAACATATCTTCGCTTACTGCGAACCCGTGTAACCAGAATGTTGGAACGTATTCCTCTTGAAGAAATAAGTGGACTGCACTTCCAACATGATGGAGCACCAGCTCATTTCGCTGTGAACGTACGTGACTATTTGAATGGTGTGTGGTACGGTGGCGAGAGGTGGATCGGCCGAGGAGGGCCAGTGCCGTGGCCTCCTCGCTCGCCTGATTTAACCCCATTAGACTTTTTTTTATGGGGTCGTGTAAAGGACCTTGTGTACGGCCAAACCGGACATGATATTAGAACTGTGCGAGAACTAAAAAGGCGCATCAAGCGCGCTTTTCAGCAAGTAAAAAGTGAAACTGACACCTTAAATAAAGTGCAAAGACATGTACGCAAGCGTGCCTACATTTGTGTGCAACGCGAAGGCGGACTTGTGCAGCAGTTTTGTAGATAAATAATACTGTTGTAAATTATGCAAATAACTGTAGCTAAGGTGTAATTGGTGTAAATAAGGTTAAATTGGTGTAAAAATGCAAAGACAGAACATAATGTTTTTGTGTAATGTGTACCTACGGCAAAACATAATCAGGAGACCCGGCTTTAAGTGTGATGGGAAGTTTACCATCTTATTACATCAGTTTTTATCTGCGGAATGAATTAGAGGAATGCAATAACTGGTAAGTGCACTTTTAAACTTTTGCCTGCGTATTATTGGGTACTGGTTGGCCAACAGATCCAGCCGTTTGGAAATTTAACAGTACCCTAATTAGTTAATTTACCGGTGTCTTAATGACCAATGACGAAGAGTAATTTGCAATGTATTTCGTATTTACATCTACTTTGCGTGTGAGCGTAAGCACATTGGAGAGGCATGCAATGGCACCTATTCTCGTGTAGCACTTTTAAATTTCGAGCTAAAAAAACCCAAGAATTTTCATAGCAAAATAGACCTTAACGCGGAGGGATTACAGTTAAATGAGCTTGTATTATTTTGGGTTTTCACAACTCTACATTTAAGTTTGTGCTACACAGAATAGGTACAAATATCTCTACCTGGTAGAGACGAACTGGGCAGCTGATTTCATTCATTGAACGGTTAGAAAGAGATAGCAATTGTTATCATTGACTAAACGACTCGTCAAGCGTAATTTGTGAACCACGTTATGCAGAATGAAGAAAATGTTTATTTAATTACTTTACCTTCTCAAATTTATTTAACTATTCCGGGGTACGAAATTTCTTCACTAATGTAATCTATAAACATAATAGTATCTCCTATTTCATCCGTGGCAGGTATTACGATTCCACCTTATATAGGGTGAAATTTAATCAACCGACCAAATTCAAACTAGAGACTCGGTTAGTGATCAAGAACTAGGTTCAGTAATCCTTTTGGCCAATTTCGAAAAATATTTTTTTTTTGCTCCCGTACTGGTCGGACTAGTTTAAGTACAATTCCTAGTGCAGGTTCTACGGGTAAAAAAATTTTTTTTTTCGAATTGGAGAGTCATTAAACCTTGTTCCTGATGACTAACCGAGTCTCCAGTATGAATTTGGTCGGTTGATTTAATTTCACCTAGTATAGTCTGTCAAAAAAGAGTTGAAATAAGTATCGAAGAAACTATTTTTCTTTCGCCTGGTTACACCAAACAAACAAGTAAAAAATCTTTTATATCGAGCTTACTCCGTTGTTATTTCATAATTATATTACCTACATTATACTACTTCAACGTTTAAAGTTCAATATTCATTTCAACACTTTTTTGACAGACTATACTATTCTTTATTCCGTGCTCTTCGCTCTGTCAAACATGTCCATGAATCTCAATAAGACAAATGCACTAGGCTGACAGGGAGTTGCAAACTAAAGAAAATAAATATGCTTTCTTTGGTTGCTTTTCTGAGTAAAGCGATTTTTTTGTCTGGCTTCCCTTTTTTAAATGTTCACCCTTCGCCACTGTGCCATGTTAAAGTATTTTTAACTTTTAGATGAATTGTTTTTTCCGAAATAAAAATAGATGGAGAGATAATATTTGGAGATCTCAATGAGAAAAGTTTTTTTTGTGAATTTTTCTTTTCTTCTTGGTTTATGACGTCATTGGTACTCGAAAAAATTCATCCCTACTTTACGTGCAGGGGAGGCACACCAAAAAAGTTTTTTTTTTCAAGGTTTTATTTGACAAATTTATCGGCGTTATTAATATGTATATTAATACCAAGTTACAGCTTTCTTGAACTAGGACTCTCTGAGCTAAGCCACGATAGACACACAGACAGACGGACACGGCGAAACTATAAGGGTTCCTCGTTGACTACGGAACCCTAAAAAACGTAATATAAATACCCTATAACACATGTGTATAATTTTGTTTTAAGTTGTATTTGCATGCAACGCTTAGATTATAGCCATCTTCGTGATAAGCACCAACAAACACTTAAGATCTGTACATCATAATCAGATTGCAATAAAAGTTTTAGCAGAACAATACTTTTCCTATTAACTTAATAATTATTAATTTTTGTACGTTCATGATTAACTTACTCTTATTTGTGTTTTAGCAAATAAATACATTTGATTTGATTTGTTTTGAACGTTTGAGGTTGAATTTGCTTGCCCTAATCATTTTAACATTCTTATAACCAGGCACTAGTTACTATCAGAAAAAAAAACAAATAAAAGTGAACAAAGTCAAAATCATTTAATTTAGTACCCCGTTGTGTACAAAGATAACAATTTGATTGGTAGCAATTATTTATAATAACTTTAGGTAGTAACATTCATAAATTATATACATAGCTTATGTATGTTGCAGTTCAGTGCGAAATTAGACATCCATCACTGACAGTGACAGCGTAAGATTTTTACTTCAGTTTACGGATTTATGAAATTAAAGATGAGTCAAATTATTCATAAGAATTTCATTTCAGTTATAACTCTCAAAAACAGTCAGTCATACCAGAATTATTTGTTTCAGTCAGCTTGTAACCATTGAACGTACTTTGGGCACAAATTGTATCCAAAGCCCCCAGACCAAACACAAATATGGGATTTGATCCCATAACTTCTGGATGAGTTGAGTAATTAAACAACTAGACCCAAAAGATGATATAATTATTATTTTAATCTTTTATTCTCATGTCTGTGTAGTACAAGAAACTTGCTTGTCTTTCTTCAAGTTTGCGGGCTCTATAGTTTTGGAGATTTCGTGGTGAGTAGGGATGCAAAACCCGATAACGTCACTAAAATATCAATATTTTAATAAATTTTAATACGAGTGTCTTTAATTATTTACGAAAATTATGAGTTTTACATGCTACGAGTAATGACACTTGTATTCTACAGGAACGAGTATCTGCGAGGTTTTTATTATTATTTATCTGCGTAAATTATTGTAGAAAACTTAATTATTCCTTACCGAGTTTGCTGTTATTTTTCTTAAAACCAAATAAATTAATAAATATAAGGGAACACCCTGCGTCTATATCGGCTACTGTGCGCCTTTTTACTTTCGCGACAAAAAACGTCGAAAAAATCGTCGTTGGAAACGCCGTCGCAGAGATTTGAATTTCAACTGACGCACGCCCTTCATTCCTCACGTGTCTCTGTTTAACAAAACAACACGGCTTTGTTATTACTTTGTTCTCTGTTACCTCAGTCGGATTTTGTGTCGTAAAGATTGTAAAGGTGATTATAGTGATGATTTTTGAGTTTGCGTATCAATCATTATATATATTTATTTTAAAGTAATCAGAATACAGTGGCAGTTGCATTTTGAAATATTTTTATGCTTTTTCCTTTGCTTCGCTATACATATAAAACCGGACTGAAACACATAATCATCTCCTAGGCAGGTTTAACCGCAACATAAAAGTGCCCCATACATTGTGTTATGTTCCAATAATGGGCTACCACACTGACGTGTCAGTTCCATACAACACCATACAATTCTGTGATCGTAGTTTAGATTTCATATAATTGGACCGACCCGGTTGGCTCATTGTATGTTTTTTTGCCGTTTAGGTAGGTATTTTAAATGCCTATTTTGCATTGTTATGTACCGGTGAAATACCTACCTTAGGAAATTAGGGCGCCATTCGGAGTGTTTTGGTTTTTCTGTAGAAGAATAATAATTGTATTAGTTTTTTTTTTACTTCGGCTTACCTTACATAAGTGGCAAGTAGGTATTGCCCTTTGCCATAATCAATACCAAGTAGTACCATTCAATAACAGACTTTTTCTTGCAATTTTGAATTACTATCGATTGAAATTTGTATACTTTATTGAATAGGTTTACGAACACAAGCTGATGGATGCATGGTAAAATAAGTATATTATATATAATACGCATTTTACACGTCGATAATAACCCTAAAAATAATAGAATAAGATTAAATAGTGAATATAATACGAGGAAGTACTAGAAAAATATTTAAAGGTGACGCTTACTTAAAAAAGTTTAAATATACCTACGTGTAGTTTGGGAAAATATAACAAAAATATTTAAAAGTTAAACTTAATAAAAAATATAGGTATACTAACATAACTAAAAAGTGTAAAATAAAAAAAAATTATATACCTATACCGTTGGGATCAAAAGGCGTTAGAATGGAAACCAGCAAAGCGTAGCTTCCTGAAGGAATGTTACAGGTGGCGGCTGGATGAGGAGGACGGAAGAGTGCCTTAATCTTGGAAAGGCCTATATCCAGGAGCGAAAATGGGCAGCGTTAAAGTAAACTCAGCCCTTACCTACCTCAACCTTCTTATAAAACAATATTTGGATATTAAAATGGGCATGTTTTAGCGCAATAACAAATACTTCGAAACCGTTTTGAAGAAACTTTTTGCCACAGAAATTATTTTTAGTGATTATAGGCGAATGAAGACCATAAACTTATTACAATAATAATTATTTTCGCTACAGATGCGAAAAAACCTCGTTTTGAGAGCGAAACAAATTTAAAAATATAGTTTTTTTTCTGGTTTTCTCGGTTTTCTGTGGTTTCTATTTTTATTAATCATAGGCGTATGTAGTATCATACATGTACCAAACACTTATTACATTTCTCTTCGATAAAGATGCGAAAAACCTTGTTTTGGAAAGGAAAAACTATATTATACTACAAAACATTATGTACATTTTCCTTCTATTCCTTTTCAAAGTAAACAAAAAAAAAGTTTTTTACTTCTTATTTTTTTCTTCTGCCTACGGTCCCTTCCTATTGCTCCATTTTACGTGATCTTACCAAAGACCAAATAAATTTAAAATTTTGACAAAACCAGTTTTCACATTCCATTTAAAAAGTGACATCTGGTGGCAAAATACTTATAAGCATAAAGAGTCATCTAGCGGTAGATAGTTGAAGCATGATGTCAATGGGGATGGTAAGCGTTGTCCGCTTAGCTCTTTAGAAAATAAAAATGAATGATTTTCTGTTATACTTACTCATGAAATGCATGGAGACTTACATAATAAATTATAATTAATAAATACTTTACTTATATACAGGAAATTAAACACACAATTAAAAATATTAAACAAATTTATTTTAAAACAATCTGCTAGTCCCTTTGACACGCCATCTTGTGTGTAGAAGTAGAACTTGTTTAGTTCAGCCACCCGTTCATAGATGTCATTGGACTCAAATCTCCAGATGCATGCCACAGTTTTTTTTTTGCAATAAATAGTTGTATTCTAGGTATTCTCTTTTTCAAATTTCTAGCTATTATTCGTTATTTCGCCATCCTTATCTGAAATATCCCTCTGTTGTTACTTGCCTTATGTCTGAGGATTGAGACCAATCTACGGAATATTATTTTTTCATCACAATATGTACATAAGCAAGTGAATTGTAATTTTACTATTTATCTATGGGTATGTATGAATAAGAACCACTTAACCGATTTGTGTGCGGTTTCCTTTATTATGAATTATAATCGTAGTGACAGTCAACATATTAGGCTATAAGATAATAGTAGAAGTGAGAGCCCATACAAAATGAAAAAAAAATGTTCCCTGAAAGGTAGAATTATAAAATTTTCACCATGAATAGAATTTTCTAAGACCATAACTTTCAGATGTGAAGTCCGATTCGATTCGGGGATGCCGAGGGTGAATATAATTATCAAAATAATAGGGAAATCAAGGAAAATAATAATCGAGAACCTTCTTTCGACTCCCTTTACACCCACCCTTGGCACCCCCGAATCGAATCTGACTTCCCTCCACATCTGAAAATTATTGTTTTAGGACATTCTATTCATGCTGAAAATTTCATAATTCTACCTCGCAGGGAACAATTATTTCAGTTATCACTTCTACTATAAGTGGTGTTGATAAAAGTACGTGGAAGCCGAAAATGGGGTAAAAATAAATAATCCATAGTACTCATGGTTTGAATATTATTTTCGAGCATAGTTAAAACATATTTGACAGCTAAAGGCTACACCTGAATTGCGATCTATTGTTTTAGCAACAATAATAATTAAGAGGATTAATTAAGACGGTGCACACCAAGATGACAAAGATGTTGTCAACAAATCATTTGTTACTCACGCAAGTTTTACTAATAGTGCCTATTTATATAAATACCCAAGAAATTGCTTGCAAGGATCTAATTTTTACGTACTTGTTCTTACGCCTGTCTCCCAGAGGGGTAGGCAGAGACTATAGTTTTCCATCTGCTACGATCCTGACACACCTCCTTCGCGTCCACATCCATCGACATCATTCTCTTAATCACAGATATTTATGTATATATGTAAACTGTTAAGTAGTATAAGTATTATATTATATGATTTAATGAAGGTATCCTTTAATAATTGTATATGTTTATTAGTATGTAGTAAAGGTGATATAATTAACTGAGTATTTAAGTAATTTATCTATGTAAATCCATGGCACTACCCTCAACAGCTTCCTCATTGCCAAGGGTTAGCTAGTAGAAAGTGTAGAAAATACTAAATAGTATTAAGCCCGCCTATGTACAAAATTTTGTATAGTAAGAATTTTATTATTATTATCAAGTTCTTCCACTCCGATCCGAGTACTATTTACTTTGCCCTTCTTCAGTATGCCGCTAATTTAGTCACCATACGTCCTTCTAGGGCTGCCCGGTCGAGCTTTACCTTCGCACCTTTTTTTTTCGTAGCTCTACTTTCTTTCATACTCTTACGTACCCTAACCATCGAAGCATTCAATTTTCTATCCTAGTCACTACGTCATCTTCTTTCAGACCTCAACGATCCCTTATGTCGATATTTTTCACTCTATCATTAAATATCAAAACATACATACTCCTTAAGGAACGCATTTCCACTGCATTCACTCTACAACAATTCAACGATCTTAATTTGGGACGGCAAAAATCCTTACAAAGGCACATCCATGGTCTTTCCCTCGCTCGGCTCTCGGTAAGGTACCGAATTTATCTTCAGGAAACTTGCATCTGGGTCGTTCTGCTCATCATGAGACCTGGTCAGCAGGCAATGGGTGAACCGGTCCAAGTCTGACTTGTGAAGCTGGATCTGAAACAGGCAATTATTAGGGCTCGTAATTTAACCAAAATTTTAATAAATTATACACAAATTCTTGTACTTTTATTCCACATATATTTATTTTTATTCTAACTTAGGCTACCGGTTTCGTATTACACATCATCGGGCCAACAAATTATTAATTATTTAACATGACAGAAAGAAAACAAAAGAAAACATTTTTAACAAGCAAATATAAAATAAAATAAAAAAATAAAAGTACAAGAATTTGTGTATAATTTATTCAAGATGATATTCCACCAAGAACCATCAATCGAATCCATCCAAAATTTTAATAATTTGGCCAAGTGCGAGTCGGACTCGCGCACAAAGGGTTCCGTACCACCAAAGAATACGTTTACAGAACGCATTTCAACAACATTGATCTGACCTTATATGCACCCTTAAAGACGGTAGTACATGAAAATTAGATATTTGCTCAGATTGTTCTACTTGTACATATTCTAACTAAAGTAAAATAACAAAAGATAAATTATATATTCTGTTCTCAGCGGAAGCAGAATTGTTTGTCAAGCGCTACCATTTTAGCGGCTTGTTTTGTATCGCCTTCATGCTGCTACGACATAGAATCATAGGCTGAAATTCAGAATGCATTTTGAGTCCGAACTCAAGAGGAACTCAATCTTACAAACGTCACTCTAGTATGAGATCACGTCGCTTTTTGACGTTTGAATCTCAGCCATAGAATCATATCTTTATTCATGAACACGACATAATTTAATGTTTTTATTTACCATGTTTTTAGGGTTCCGTAGCCGTATGGTGTGGTGTTACGAAATCTTTTATGCGCGAGTCTGACTCGCACTGGGCCAAATTTTAGCCAATAGTGCGAAAGTGTTGATGGTACTTAGAATGAAGGGCGCTCGCTCATAGCTCACCTTATAGTCTTTACCCTCAAGATTTTCTACGACACTGGGGTCCGCCATGGTCAGGTCGAGGCAGAACTCTTTCCTTCGTAACAGAAACTCTTTCTGATCACGAGACAAGCCCTAAAACAAAGTAATAAACGGGTTTAAGTGGTAACAGAGGAGTACAAAGTGCACATCTTAATATTGTTTTGTTTACTTCTAACTTAAAAGTAGATACGCTATAGATGCATTTTATGTGTGTTCGCGAAAATCGCTTAAACTTTAAAGTTTGTTTACAGTTGTAAAGTAATGCAATAAAAGGACATCATTTTCTTGTAAAAACTTAATAATTATAAGCAATTTTCACGAATACACATACGAGTAAAACGCATTTATTGTATACTTTTTATTCAAAAGTATGAAAAACAATATTATGATGTGCATTTATTATGATGTGATAGTTTGTGTGTGTGTGTGTGTATGTTTTTTACTATTTCACGCTGAAACGGCAGAACGGATTTGGATGAAATTTGGAAAGGACGTAGCTTATACTCTAACTTAACACAAAGGTTACTTTTTATCCCGGAAAAAAAGCATGTTGTTAAACCAAATAACACGCGGGCGGAGCCGCGGGTAAAAGCTAGTTAATAATAAAAGTCCACCAGCTAACATTTGATAATGGCGAAGTTGTAGAGGTACTAACCATGTGATATACAAAATAGTATTTTAATAATATTATTTATTAGTCAGTAAACTATTTATTATACTAAATAATCTATAACTTATAAATGAATAAAAGATACCTTTATAAAGTGATAAAATACTTATATTACTTAAAAGTTTACATAAATAGCAAATAATTATTCATACTGTAGATAAATTGATCAAATAATTTTCAATCGCATTTTTTTTTGACTTTTGTAAATCAGAAAGTGTTGTTTTATCTTAGTCTTGCTTTAGACAACATTTTTCTCTTTCTGACTAACGTCACTTCATAGGATCATTTTTGACCCACCAGATCAGAGGGGTAGGACCACAGATACCTATATATGTGGGTGGCACCACAGCCAGATGGTAAATCTGGCCATCTAGAGGGGTCATGCAGGGTACCTTACCAAGTGGTAGCGCTCTGCATCCAGTTTTCTAACAGTTTTTAGACCTATTTAATGTTTTAAGTATTTATTATGTAGGTGGTAGAGCTGATGCCGGGCTTAATTGAGGTACCACCATCTTACTCACAGAACCCCAAAGTTATTCGGCAGAGAATAAGAGGACAGCTCTCAAACAGGCACAATCAGTTTGCCCACTATTCCTGAAACCAATTGGTATCCATCCCCAATTACCGGGCCTTATCTATATAAAAAAAACAATAGTGACGGGCAGCGGCGTCACTGCTGCGAAGGTTTCTCACCAACCCGCCTGCCCATCAGCCTGTGTGAGTATGAGCATTTGTTCAAGGCGGATTTCCAAGAGTAGCTAAATCTTAGAAAGGCATATGTCCAGCAGTAGACGAATCAGACTGATGGATGGTACATTAGGTATAAATAAATTTTGATATTAGATGCAGTTGCAGATATGTACAGACCATTAAAAAAAAAAAAAAAAACCGTTAGGTATTTCTAATACTATTTACCTGAACAATGCTAGTTATAAAACACAAATTAAAAACTATTGATCCTTTCATATTGCTATCTAGTGATATCGGAAAAGCACTTCTTAAATGATGTTTTTGCCTGTATTGTATGTATCTTTATGGTTATAAACGTATCGATCGGCTCTTTTATATTCGTTTGATTATCTCACGGAAAACATACAAATGTGGACATTGTTACAACATTCGTATTATAAAGAATTAATTCAAATATTTGTAATAACTACCGACATTGAAACATTTTTTTCTTTCATTGTTTCCTGTATCGATCCAGATGATTTTCATTCGGAAAACATGCTTGCGAAACATGTTTATACTTTGTTTGTTCACACAAAGAATCACAGAAATATATACACAAAAAACCGGACAAGTGCGAGTTGGACTCGCCCAACGAGGGTTCCGTTAAAGACTATATTTTTATGATTTAATTACAAAAGTATAATTTTCAGATTTTTTTCTGTACTTGTGGTATAAAACGGTATTACTTGCCAAATTTCATAGTTCTAAATCAACGAAAATTACCCTATAAATTTTGATTCGTCGAAAAATGCGTTTTTTGTGGCATAAACGACCGTGTCTTTTTTCAAGGTTAACTTAGAAAATTGATTTTTTTACACCGTCAACGCGTTCCCGAGATAAAGAGTCTTGACAGACAGACGGACGGACGGACGGAGTGACAGACGCACAACAAAGTGACCCTATACGGGGTCCGTTTTTTCCTCTTGAGTCCGTACCTCAAAAAAACCGTACCTAAAAAGCACAGGAAGTACGTGTATAAATAAAATACATACTAATCAAGCATCGACCATGTATAGTAGTAAAAGCAGCGGGATATGTCAGAGATACCATCCATCCATCCATCAGCCTGTTTCGTCCACTGCTGGACATAGGCCTTTCCAGGATTTCGCCACTCTTGGCGGTCCTCCTGGAAGAAATGCCCATACTCACACACGCTGGGCAGGCGGGTTGGTGAGCGCGGTGCCGAAACCCTTGCACCAGTGACGCCGCTGCCCGTCACCAGTCCTTTTATATAAGGTCCGGTAATTGGGGATGGATAAACCGCCATCCATCGGTCCCAGGCAATGATGGCCCCCGGGTTTTGCCTGAGAGCTGTTCTCTTACTCTCCCCCGAATAACTTCGGGAGGATTTGCGAGTAAGATGGTGGTACCTTCACAGTCAAGCCCGGCATCAGCTCTACCACCTATTTCAGAGATACAACCGTAAATTATTTGAGTGGATACGTTTACTCATTCACAAAGATTGTGATCAAAACGGGCATAGATATATAGTGATATAATATATCATTTTTTTAAATGACCTCGTTAGCTAATGCACTGCCATCCAATTAGGACATTGTAACCGCTGAAGTTCCGCGTGACGGAACCTGTCATTTTTGTCCTGTCGTAATCTGTCATTTTTTGTTTGATTGACAAAAGAAAAAATATGTGTCCAATATTTTTTGATAATCTAAATGACGGACTTAATAGAATAATATTTTGTTTACCCTGTGTACAAGCCTATTGTACTTAAACTAGTCCAATCAGAAAAGGAGCAAAAAAAAATATTTTTGAAATTTGCCAAAAGGTTTACTGAACCTAGTTCTTGATCACGAACCAAGTCTTCAGTATGAATTTGGTCGGTTGATTTAATTTCACCTATATAAGGTGACTTTAATTTATACATCCAAATTCATACTGGAGTCTTGGTAAGTGATCAGTAACACAGATCGATAACACTTTTTGCTAAGTTCGCAAAATAAAATCTTGACGTCCCATAGTAATTGACTCACGGGTGGGCTTGCTTTTATAAGGAACACGAAAACAATAAATTTATGAACCTTATATATAAATTCTACTCGTAAACATACCCTATAAGAGCAAAAAGAGATAATATAATCAAAAAAAATAAGTATTCATTGTAAAAAACAAAAATGTTGTAATGTATGGACGATATTGCTTAAGTAGTTTGGAACAAAATCATATTTGGAACTCATAAACTCATACATTGAACTCTGCGACTAGACTACTGTAAAAAAAAATTGTATGATCGTCTGTTTTAAAGCTCGTCTTTAAACATTGGCTAAACTATTGATACCCGGGATTCGAATCCTATCCGGTTGATAATGGACCAATGAATTTTAGGAATTTAAGTGTATAGTATTCTACAAAAAACTCCCTAACGAAAAACCACTCTGTGGGCTAAACCTGCATGCTCTAAGGAGCGTGTATTTTTGCCCCAAACTACGGTCATAGGGGTCATATCGTGGTAGGACGTAAAATTGTCGGTGAAAACGGGGTGTACGAGGGTTTACTATTCTATTGACAGTCCACAAACCCTCAGGGATTTATGTCGTGATGATAATATACAACGTAAAATTTAAGTCATTTTGGTAACGAAAACTGGTGATAGTACTCGTCCATATGAATAACTTTTACTATGAAGCCAACCCTGAAATCGTGAAACAAAAATCAGCTGTTTTATACATTTGAGTCGAGATGGTATTTTACTTTTCTATGGAACAGCTGATATTTTTTTCACGATTTCAAGGTTGGCTCCATAGTTAAAGTTGTTCATATGGACGTGTACTATCACCAGTTTTCCTTAACAAAATGACTTAAATTTGACGTTGTATTGATTCTATGTTGTTTTATTAGGTTATTATGCTTTACAGCTATTAGGTATAGCTATTGCGGTAAAATAGGTTTAGTCCGCTATGAAGGCAAAAAGGTAGTCCTTTAAGGTAATCTGCTGGTATTTCAAAATTATTAACGCCAAAAAAAAGTATTAAGGCTATTTTTTGATAGAGTTAACGAATAAAAAACGTTTTTTTGATTTTTCGGCAGTATTCCTGTTAAATTTAAGTATTTAATCAATGTCTCAACAAGCTATTCCATTTAATGACAGTCTGTTAAAACACAAGAAAAACTTTCAATACGGTGTTACAAAATCACAGTTGTAGACAAAATGGTGGCTTGATCATTTTAGCCCGAAGATGGCGTGCTTCGTTGGAGAAGATGGCGAGCTTAGTTTGCCAAGATGGCGCGTTTCGTTTGCTAAGATGGCGCGTTTAGTTTGCGAAGATGGCGTGCTTGGGGTCTTTCTCGTGGTAGCACTTGACGTAGTTCCACGCAGTCTGCTGAGGAGTGGCTCCCTTGTTGGCGAGGCAGGCATCGATCAGCTTTTCTACGTTGGGCTTGTCAGCTGAAAATACAGAAAAAAACATTTACAATTTATTGTTTGATTGTTTACTCCAAGGACTTGTAAAGTCCTTTTAAAAATCATTACAGTAATTCCAAATGAATTAAGTAACATGTTTTTTGAGAATTTATTATGTGACGAAAAGGGGGGGAAATTGCGGGATGGCTCTAAGATGGTATTTTAGGTTTCAGCAGGTAAAAAGCGTGGCATTTTTGCATGCACAAAGCAGAATCTGATCTAATTTTAAAATAAAGCTTTGAAGGTCACGTGACAACCAAACTCTGGTAATGTACAAGTAGCTTTATTCTCCTTCAAAATGCGTTTATTATCGTGTTATGCTGACTTGCAAGTAATCGAGAAAAGATTAGAAATCAATTTTGTCTGGAAAAGTTAGGTTTTTCTTGCTTTCAAAGGCTCAATAGGGATATTGCATGGTAAATAAGGGACTTTTATGCCTTATCTTAAAAATACCTTCCCAATGAGTTGTGCGTGGTTATGCTCACCTGGGTTAGGCACCTTGGCGAGTGCAACGTCCTTCCTGAACTTGCCATCCTTGGTCATGAGCTCAGACTTCACCATCATGCAGAGGGCGTACTTCTTCAGGGGCTCATTTTCAGTCTGAAATTTATGGGTAAATATTCAACATCTTCCCGACATGAATCTCTGAAGGGGTTTACAGGTGTTATCGAGTATGGACTGTAAAATGAAAGTCACGGTCCACACTTGTACATTCACATTTCACCGACGATTATAACGTGTCAGTGTGATAGGTGGTGAGCCCTATCGCCCACAAATGGACACACAGTTAAGCCACAGTTTAAAAATCCATACAGTTGTCCAACGAAAGCGCTCAGACAGAGCAATTGAGAAGATAAAGCCACCGAGCTACATAAAATTTTCGAACAAACAGTTCAGAGTCTCGCCATAAAAGTACTTTTTGGTCTCGCCCCGCAAGAACGCTTTCGTTTGACACTGTATGGATTTTTTGAGGCTGATCGCAAGAACTAAGTACAAGTACTAAACAACAAAGAAAATAGTTTTGAAACATGTAAATATCCGTGTTGCCATATGCCCGACGTATTGTACTATATTTCTATTTCCAAGTATGTCGAAACATGTAATGTGTTATTTTTATTTGCACTATATTTGTGGTGTAAGTGATGGAAAACCTTTCTTTATTATTTGGCTGAATTCACGAAATTTATTCATTATAATTGAGCTTTTTTTGTCTCGTTTTGATCAGTGATTTTTACAAAATTGCTATAAATTTTGGTTTTTAGTAACTAGGATTAAAAAAAGATATAAAAAAACTGATCTCTTTTTCTCTTTTACCTCTGTATATGTTGTGTAGGCAAATCATTTTTTTTTCTTTTCCGCTTCTATATTTCTTTGGTAAAGTTGTTCATTTTGATCAGTACATTATTTGGTATAATTTCCCATACATTTGCACTCGATATATTTGTATTTCTGTATATACATTTTTGTGCAAATTTTTACGGATTTCAAAACTTGCAAAAATTTTAATTTCTGCTATTTACAAAACGGTACTTATTTTATGGAAACTAACATAAATGAAAATTCTATTCCCGTTTCTGTAAAATTTAATCTAGGAGACCTTTACGTACATGTAGCTACATTATGTAAAACATACAAGTATAGAACACATATATAAAGCTTGTAAGCTTCCAGTTGACGTAACAAGATTGCAAAATAATGATTAAACAATATTTTTTTTATTAAGTATCTGAATAATAAAGTTCCGATTTCTGATTTTATTACGGTAATCCCGAATTAACTAATTTTAGAAGAAAGTAAAGCACTTATTGTTATTGTTAAAAATACCCTTAATTTCTTTGGCCTCATTGCTACATCCCAGAGAACTCATTATTGTTGACCAAACACGATGGTCAAACCTTGTAAAACGAGCAACTGGATGGTCACTATGGGAACTATATATATATATATATATATATATATAATAATGCTTTCCATCTTGCCTAGGATTGACATCACTGGAGATGCATCATACGGAGTGGCAATCCTCAGAATTGAGGAAATAAGGCCAGAAGCTACGTTTCTACTTAGGTTATAGAAGACTGCCAATACCAACCCTGGGTTATGAAAAGGTGTAACTTGCACTCGACTAAATTGAGGAGACGAGGATGAAGAATGGTTGTTATGAATTGGACAGCAGAATAAGAGAGCTTACCTTGTAGTCACCAGTCTTCAGTTTGTCGACCAGCGCGACGTCAGGCTTGGCCTCAACCAGGCACTCGGTCTTGTGCTTCTTTAGTTTCTCCTTCTGTTCGTCTGTGAGAGCCTAAGAATAAAAATAATCGTTTTTTATGGATAATGTCTTCACGACATGAATTCCTGGTATCACGGGTGTTTCCAAGTGTTTCACAGTCAAGTTTCAGAGAAGATTAGTCTGAACGTGGTGGTCAGTGAGTCGTGTTGCCATACTTTGGACACAAATAATTTTAAAATAACATTATATCATTGCGGTATAGAAAAGCACAGGAAAATATGGATGTGAGGAGCTCTGAGCAACCGCAATATATCGCAATCATATAATGTTAATTAGTTTTTCCTTGCGATGGATAAACCGCAGTGTTTAAAAAATAAAAAAAATATTTCTATCATAGTACAAAATGAAATAATGTCTTTAAAAAATATGTATATTTTCTTTGAAAGAGCCCGTCAAATCTTCCGTGTGATTTTTTTTATATTTTTCTTTCCTTTCAAACGTTTGCCAACAGTTTGCCACAACTGCTGCTTAGACGGTTTTAGAAGCAACAATACAAATAATATGTGGAAATGTGTTTGATTCTAATGACGAGGTTTTCATATTTTAGTGAAAGTAAAATAATATTATATTGAGTGAAAAAAAATGCGCCATTAAACATTTTTCTTTCTCTTTGAAAGGCAGCATTTAAAAAGAAATATTGAATGTGATGATGTTGATGATGTATCATAAAGTGCCGACAATAGCAAGTACATATTTATCATATTGGACAAATTGGAAATGCACAATTGCAAATATACTATTTTTTACATAATATTTTAGGCTCTACTGATGACAGAAAATAGACCACAATTACCAGGTAAGTACTTTTATATTTTTTTTATCAATATTTACAACAGGAAGCTAAATTAAAGTTCTAAATATAATCAAAACAACTTCCAAATTAAGAAATAAAAAACAACCAGAGAGAATGAATAAAAAACAAAACATTCCTTACCAGGGCCATAACAAGGCAGGCGGCAAAGACGACTAAAGTTCTCATTTTGAATTAGTTTTATTTATTTTCTTCCACCTTGTGAAGCCAAAACAAGACTGGCCGGTTATCCTTCGGGCACCAGTATTTATACTAGGCTCGGTATTTGAACTTCGAATCGCAATTTTATTATTAAGATTATCGCCTGCGCTTGACCAGCTGGGGTTGACAACCTTTGTGTCTAAATATCAATATTGATTCTGCACTAAAAGTATTTGCTAGTTAAATATCTCAGAACTGGTGGCAAACTGGTTTTAGAAAATGTATAATTCAATCAAAAATCAATTAATGTAAGACTATATTACATTTTAAGTGATAAAATCTTGTTCGTGTGATGTTATTTGAAAAACACATTAGTTCTTGTTTTTTTTTCAGTTTTAGTAGTTGGATGCAAAGAAATTGGTACAAGAAACATGTTGTACCATCAGGCTTCTTATGATAAGGCAGACCGAAGAAAATGTACCGATTTTCCGATTCTTGTCAGGCTGGACAAAACAGCTTAAGACTCCTTCAGCAGTATTGTGTCTGTTTAATTTTGTAACTATTTGTGATATGCAATAAAACTTTTTTACTTCATAAAAAAAAACTATTTTTAACTTGCCCAGATACTAGTAAAATATTATTTATACATTTTTTCGTATTTATTCATAGCTGTCGATCTACAAGCATCTAGCAATCTTGCCTGCGGCTTCGCCCGCATTAAAGGAGTGACAAACTTGGAGTATCCTCTATCTCAAATCCCTTTTAGTAGGAGATTGCGTGGTACAAACATAGAAGAACCTACGTGCCTTTGAACTTTTTAGGCTCTACAGTTCCGCGGATTTCGTGACTGAGTGAGTGTATTTTTCTTTTCAATACACACGTAATATGATAAATACGTAGATATAGATTTGAATTATCCCGTGCATCAAGGGAATGGATTTCGTAAGCAGTCAAATAATAAAATTCCGTTCCGGTCAATTGCTAGTTATATTCACGCGCCAAGTGTGCTCGGGGCCATCATACAGTCAAATAGTCGCTTAATTTCTATGTACTTACGGCAGTTACATCCATGGGTAGTTACATCTATTGACCTTCAAAGTTACGACGCTTTTAGTAATGGCTATCATACCTAATATGGCACCCTCAATATTAAGTAATTCCATCCATCAGCCCGTGTTCGTCCACTGCTGGACATAGACCTTTCCAAATTTCGCCACTCTTGTCGGTCCTCCGTCCTCCTCATTCAGGCGCCCCCCGCAACGCCATTCAGGTCGTCCAGCCTATGCTACGCTTTGCTGTACGTGGTCTCCATTCTAAAGCCTTTCGGCCCCCTTTTGAGTAATTATATAAATAAAATAGTAATAAGCTCGACTAATGATAATAGTAATAAAAATAATAACACATATGAGATATATTTGTACACGATATACTCGTATAATCGTATATTGTATATATAATATACAAATATACAATATATATTGTGTATCGATTTTATAACAATCCCAAATAAATAAATTAAAACAAATAAAAAATATATCTTGATTAATTTACAAAAATTGTGAATATAAATTGCGATAACAAAGAGATGATCTATTAATTTTCTATTGTATGGTATTGTAGTAAAACTTTGGTCTGCTTATCCCAAGTCCTCGTGTCCTATTAAATTATGAATGATGATGAAATTGTAAATACATGATAGGGTAAAGGTTGGCAACATCTGTTACATTCGCATAGGCATAAAGTTGTTTACCTCCTCGTTTGGGATCGACCTGGAATAATCCGGGCCACTTGTAGCCCTTTGTGCATACCACACTGGGTCACTTTTGTGTTTGTTTTTTTGCCAATGACACCTTTTGCAAATTGTGTTTGCTCATTGAAACATTTTATGGAAAGGTTTGGTATTCGAGTCTAATTAATGGTTATAGGGGCCAACAAAAATATTGGGAATTAAAACAAATAATTATTTATAAAAAAAAAGTATTTACATCAAATACACTCTAGAATACATACAATTTTGAGTCTTATTATTATTATATACTTATTTCATAAAATAATACACATACTAAATTAAAGGTCTATTTAATGTATAAAATAGATTTCATACGATCGATACAGACATGGCTGTATGGACTAAGTGTTCTTTGCCTTCCTACTTAGATATTTAGAAAGGTATGTTTTTTTTTCAGCAACTGTTTTCAGATTTTCAGATAAGAGCATGTTAAGAGGTTAAAATACAGGACAAGAGGATGTCCTCCTGTCAGAATATCCAAGATATTCTCTCTAATCATATGAATTGAAAAAAAAAAAACAATTGCCCGATATAATAATTAAAATGTTCATGTCAATCATTATTCAGGTATGTTTTAGGTAATTTTAAGATTTTAGATTGTTATTATTTTAGTGAGATTTAATTGATTTAAGTATGTAATGTTATTTTTATTTTTTCTGTTTCTGCCAATAAAAACAAATATGATTCTGTTATCTCAGATGACACAGCCGTTATTTAGTGAAACATTACATTGGCCTCGGTGGCCGAGTGGTAGAGCGCTTGCCTGCTAACCAAGAAGTTGTGGGTGCATATAAATTTGTGTTCGGTCAGCGTGCTCCAGGAGGCACTTTTTAAGCTGTTGGTCTATTTGTGCCCGAAGGCGATAGTGCTCACCACCCATCTTGTGTGGGACGTAATAAAAAAAAAAATTTAATTCAGAACTGGGTTCCATAAGATTACATAATAAAAATAAAAATTAACAATACAACTAAAATAAAGAGATAATAAAAACGATACAATTTTGAGTAATAATCGTCGATGAAAAGCGAATGTATCAAGAATGGCTATGACTTGCATTTCACAATTAACATTTGGGAATACCTCTAACATCCCCTCAAGGATTTATGTCGTGACTATATGTTTAGACAAAAATTTTTTAGACGTATTTACATATGTACGAGTACCTTTGTTCCTTGATAAAAATCCACCGGGGATAAAAAGATTTAAAACACCTGGAAAAATGTAAATTACTTTTCGCAATGAAAGGGCATTGTGTCAGCTTCAAAGAAGGTCAATATTTATATAATAATTTATGGAATTTTACTGTAAACATACATTACGAAAGGCAGAAAACAGGTTTTTAGTTAAAAAACAGAAGTGAGACATTAATACTTAGATCACGGAATATTCTTGAAAAAGATTATCAAGACAAGTTTAATACAAACAAGCTTATTTTTAGGGTTCCGTACCCGAAGGGTGTCAAACGGGATTCTGCTATTACCAAGCCCCCGCTGTCTGTATGTCTGTCCGTGCGTTTGTCACAGGGGTTGTAGACCGTATTAACCGTAATAGGTAGACAGTTGAAATATACACATATGTAATCAGAAGGGTCTAGTTATGATGGTGGTAGTTTTACTATGGCCTCGGCAAGTAATATAAACGAAAAAAAAAACACAAGTAACGTTAAAAAAAATATATTTTTTAAAGGTTTTTTTGTATTAGGACCCCCTTGGTTTTCAATTTTTGTAAGTTTCTGTAATAGAGGCTACAGTAACACACATTCTGTAAAAAATTGAACTGGCTTCCTATATTTAATTATTCAAAAATTACTTAAATTACGCATATTTCATTATTCAAGAAGTAATTTTACCATCATTACTAGACCCTCTGATTACATAGAGTTTAAGGGGTCATAAATTCATAAGTTCATTCATTCATTCATTCATTCATTTATTTATTTCATTAGCAATATACATCACATTTGAAAGTACTTAGTAACTAACTTAACTAAAGTTTACATACAATTGTTTTATTTTTAAATCATGTACAAAATAATCTAATGAAATTTGTGTTAATTTTTTCATAATTACAATTTATATTCAATTTATAACTTAATTTAAAAAAAAAATACGTCAAATCTACAGTTAAATAAATATGTCCAATCCACAAGAAAAAAAAAAAACATGTCAAGTCTACAATTTAAAAATATGTCAAATCTATAAATCACCAATCAACTGCACGTAGAATAAGTTTGTTTTAAATAGGTACGGAACCCTCAGTGCACGGGTCTTATTTCCACTTGATCGGTTTTTTTTTACATAACGGGAGTACGCATCACGCCTGATAGAAAGAGTCGCTGAGGCCTGGGATGAGGGGTACTTGCTTAGAAATTGGGAGAGTCTGTTAGTCAGTCTGTTAAAGGACTTCCGAAAAATCTGCGGAAGTCGGTAACGAACGCATGGCTGACACTACGCAACTGCTAGTTACCCTTTTCCTAAACGTCTTATGACGTCATACCGGAACATGACGTGTCGGCATGGTTTTGTCATGAAGGTGGTGACGAGCCACTGCCAAAGAATACTACAATAGAGATAACAAACCCAGTTTCTTTCCTTAAAATTGGAGTGAGTTGACATCTTACATGTTTAAATAATGGACATAGAAGTACAAAAAAGTAGGAAGGACTTTCGTCAACCAAAAACTGAAGCACCCATAGTAAGCCCACTCGCGTGTACGGACGAGCGCAGCACGCACACATTCACATCATAGTAAGCCTAATTCCGTGGTAAATCCACTCACACACTTGTCAACCGCTGCAATTGTTATGCTTCAGTTGTTTCTTAGCAGCGACACCGTTCCGTTTTTTTATTCGTCTATGGGATAGGACTCACTTTTTAGGGTTCCGTACACCAAGGGTGCCAAAAGGTACCCTATTGCTGAGCCTCCGCTGTCTGCTTGTCTGTCCGTCTGTCGCAGGGATCTACAGCCTCTGCCGTAATAGGTAAACACGTGTAACTATGGTTTCTACCACAAAAATAAGAATATATTGAAAAAAAATAAGGTTCTCAGTACAAGAAACCTCAAAACAACTGCATTATTTACACGTTATTGGTTTTGGCTCTTACTTAAAGATGGGAAAACATACAAGTTTAAAATCTTGTCAGATTAAAAGAAAAAATAACGCTACCATTTAAGCGCATTGTTTTTTATGGTCTTGATGTTGCTTTGGCATATATATGTTTCTGTTATTCACCATAAATGTTTTTGTGGTTCCGCACTTGTACTGTGGTGTGGTACGGAACCCTTTGTGCACGAGTCCGACTCGCACTTGGCCAAATTATTTAAATGTGCAAGATCAAGCTTTCTTATAGAGTACTTGACTGAACGCCGCGCACGCTTGTACTCCCGAAGTTGATGATGAGTCATAATCTCATCTAAACCTCAACCAGTGCCTCCTGTCACAGTAAAAAAAGTGAGTCCATCATTTTAAAATCCAGTATCTTCGAAATTTCCACCTAATGTAGCAAGACAGTTCCCGCCCTGATCCGCCTACCGTCCTAACGGATAAATTGGCCACCACAATCACCGTAACAGCATAATGGATCAACAGAACTGTATGACAGTCTCCATCCGGTCCAGGAGCTGATTTATCTATTGATGAGCAACGACCTCTGTCCGGGAGCGAAGGACGGGAATCGGCTGAAAGTGGAAATTTCTGGAAATTTCTTCGCGGCACCGGTGCGGTACGGAACCGCGTATTTACTGCCCTTTACGATACAATATTCTGCTCTGAAATAAAGGAACAATTTTAAATAGGTAGCAGTTTACGATTGGCTGTATTTTTTACTAAAAAGCGAGTTCTTCTGGATTTCTTCTTGAATGGAATAACTCTTTACAGAATTATAATCCGTTTAAGAGCCCGGTCGGCGACGACGTCAACTTTGGTGGAAAACAATACGTTAAATATTTTTCTGGCATTGATCGCGATGTTTTTGGAAAAACTGGTGACATACACCACTTAATACTAGAATTTATTTGATTGAATTGTTTCTCGTTTGCGAGTTATTTTATTACTTACGAGCCCGCTCCGAATCGTTATTCATAAATATCTAAGTATCAAAATAACGCGCAAAGGAGAAACAATTGAATGAAATAAATTCTAGGTCTTCATTTCGATGCCCAATATGGATTGGTGTATGTCCCTGATTTTTACAAAAAAACATCGCGGCAATGACAACGGGCGGGCGGCAATGACAACGAAAAAAACGGAGCGGGTTCTTACGCGGTGTACGGTAAAAAATAACTACTTTTACTAAAAGCGTTTAAAAAAAGGAAGGTAAATAGATAAATAATAAAGATTTACGTATTTAAAGTAACATTAATTTATACAGCCAAATTCATACTGAAGACTCGGTAAGTAGTCGGCACAGAACATGTATCAATTTGTTTATCGCTTTGTATATTATATGAATGAAATATTCTTTAATATTTACCGGCTACTGGCTTTTTATTTTTGGTAAAAAAAATATTTCGGTATAATCAAGTAAAGTCATCTGTAGTTATAAAAAAATAAATAAATGAAATAAATAAAATATATTTATTTCAAGTAACATCGACTACCTATATATGAGTAAAACACAAAAACACAAACTAATAATATATAAGGTGCTCTAAAAATATCTGCCACAGATTACAATAGTGAAGAAATTTTGTACCCATACGGCATAGTTATATAAGTTTGAGAAAATAAAGTAAATAAATAAATTTTTACTTTATTCCGCATAAAGTGATTCACAAACTGCGAGCGATGTGTCGTTTCATCAATGAAAATAATTTATATCTCTTTCCAACTGTTTTGTGTTATTACAGGACGGTTTCATGCAAGTAAATCACTTCTAACTACACCGCACATTTTTTTGTATTAAAAAATTCATGACGTTAGATGAATAAAATATCGTTACTATTGTTATCTATATACACAATACACTCTCCCGTTACAGCCGTGGCAGATATTTTTAGAGCACCCTATACATATAGGTAAAAACTAACTATGTGACATAATATGCCTGTGTTAACAGTGCTTTATGTCCATTAGCCTGTTTCGTCCACTACTGGGCATAGGCCTTTCCAGGATTTCACCACTCTTGGCGGTCCTCCTGGAAGAAATGCCCATACTCACACCCACTGTGCAGGCGGGTTGGTGAGTGCGGTACCGAAACCCTCGCACCAGTGACGCCGCAGCCCGTTACCAGTCTGTTTTATATAAGGCCCGGCAATTGGGGATGGATATACCGCCATCCATCGGTCTCAGGCAATGGTGGGCCGCCTGGTTTTGCCTCAGAGCTGTTCTCTTACTCTCCCCCGAATAACTTCGGGAGGATTTGCGAGTAAGATGGTGGTACCTCCACAGTCGAGCCCGGCATCAGCTCTACCATCTAATGTACTTTATGTATGGACAGTCAATCTTACCCGTTATAATATCTTCAATTTGACTAAGTTTCAATTTGTTTCTTTGCATAGGACTTAATTTATTAAATCGCATCTAAATCTCAATTAGGACCTTGTTTTGGTATTTATTGAGTTAAAGTTCTCGAATAAAATTTAAAATAGTAATCAATGCAACATCACTTCAGATATTTTGTAGTTTATAAAATATATTTTTCAAATTTATCACTCAAATAAAATCTGCCCTTGAATGTGGCTTTCAAGGTCACCAGCATACCAATGTTAGTCGATTCTAATGGTGCATTAGGATCGAGTTTTCAGATTTGGAGCATATATATATCGTCACGACATAAATCCCCGAGGGGGTGACAGACGTATTTCCAAAGGTGAACTGTGAAATTAAATAAATTAGTTAATTAGTGTATACATTGAACCATATTTTGTCTGTAGCTAAAATCAATTTTCTTTGTGTGTAGGTACCTATGTCCGTGTAAAGTATCGAATTGGAAACACTGTTCCCCAAAGGACAATTATATTAGTTTGGGGTTCAGAGTCTTAACTATCTTTTTTGTAAACCTATTATGTTCAATAAACAAATTTGATTTGATTTGATTTGGAATGCAAGTAAGCATAAATAAATCAGATTTGAAACGACCGAAAATAGCTATAATGCTCAAAAATTGCGAGGTATGATTAAATAGTAACAATCGTGGGCAAAAACTCATACTTGGGAGCATCTCAAACACCTTGACGATTATGTTTGGTGTACATGTTTGTATAAATAATGTTAATACCATCCCATCGAAAACAAAAATCTGAATAATAAAAAATATAAAAAAACACGACTGCCAAAATAGAGATTTAATTATGTCATTTTATTTATTTATCCGTCAACTTTACTGTATTTTTTGGTTATATTATTTAACTTTTTTTATTCTTTTTTTATTATTCGACTTTTATTTTTATTGTATTTCCCCGTATTAAAATTAGTTATATTGTTTTTTTTACATTAGAATTAACTTGTTTCAAATGTATATTATGTACCTATATTACAGGAAAAAATATTTAATTTGATTAATACTGTACTAACACATGAAATCTTCTTTTGACATGGCTCATCACTCTATAAACTTATTTACTGAAAAGTTTGGAGCATTGGAGGCCAGACTGAAGAAATGTGAAGAACTCACTGGCTTGATACCTGCTCTGGAAATGGAGTTAAAAAAAGTCAACGAGGCTATGCAAGAGAAAGAACAATGGCATCGCACTAATAACGTCGAAATAAAGGGAATCCCACAAAAGAGGGACGAGAACCTTTTCGATATAGCTTTCAAAATCGTTGCCACCCTCGATTACTCCATCAAGAAGGAGGATATTAATTACATATCAAGGATTCAAACCCACCACCCGGATGCCAACAAGCCTATCCTAGTATCGTTCATTAACCGCCACAAGAAAGAAGACTTTATTGCAGCAATGCGAAAACGTAAAACTCTCACTCTGGATTGTATTGGCTATAAAGGTGACAGTCGCGTATATGTCAATGACCATTTAACAGTATACTACAAAAAACTCCTGTCAAAAGCCAAAGAACGCAAGAAGGAAGCAAATTTTCAATTCGTCTGGGTAAGCCACTGCAAAATTCTAGCAAAAAAAACTCCTAAATCGAAGCTAATAACGATAAGCTGCGAAGCCGATCTTCAAAAAATAAATTAGTTACACTCAAGGCCCTATTATCATACCAAAGTTTGAGAATCGTCACGTTTATCTACTTGTCTTATTCAATAACATTGGGTGCCTTTTGTTTGTGTCAAACACTCAATTACCATTTGATAATAGCCCGATCTACTATAGAATTAAGGTTTATTATTTGTCACTGTATTATTTTTACCTCATTGTATTGTCGGTTGGCTAATATTGTTTATTATCATAATAATCACTACCTAATGCTTGGAGGAATAAGGTCGATGTTGTATTGTCCTATACAAAAAACCTCGGTCTGGCTCGAATCACTTTCGTTCTGCATTGCAATTTTTAAAGTTGTTCATAAACTACCCACTTCCACTTACTATTTTCTATCGTGTATAGGATTATATCCTAACGGGGATGATAATACATGTATAATATATTTTTCATATGATGCATTATGCGGCCATGTTCATAATTTTTGTTCCTACTTTTTTGAATGCCTGCTATAACGATGTCTGAACTTAGCATTTATTACCAAAATACTCGAGGCCTGCAAACCAAGACGACTACATTCAAAAGGTCTTTGCTATTAAGTACATATGATGTACTAGCCGTCTCCGAATCTTGGTTACTGGAGGGAATCCACGACCAGGGTACCTCACATAGTAGACCATATCGAGCTTTGACAGCTCGATATACACTGCCTGTCCCTCTTTACGTAGATCAACAGAGTGAGTCAGAGCACTGTATCAAGCGCTATCGAGCTCGATATGTTTTGCTATGCTAGACTAGCAGGAGCTGATAAATAAAGATTATCTTATATGGCGGCGTGACCGTGACTATCAGGCTACCGGACAAAGCCGGGGCGGAGGTGTCATGATCACGGTGAGAAAGGAACTATCGACTAGTGAGCGTGTCGAATGGCGATCTTCAGCTGAGGACTTATGGATCACAATTAACGTTACTAATAACTCCCGACAATCACACAAAATTCATTTCTGCGTCATTTACCTCTGTGCTCAAAATAACGGGAATTCGTTCGCAACTCAGTTGAAAAATTTCACTGATAAATTGTTCGAGATATTTACCTCCAATCCAAATGACACTTTTATTTTATTGGGGGACTTAACCTCAGCAATATTGAATGGATTTCTAATGGATGCCATTTGGATCCCCTTAAAATTTCAGGTGAAAGTCAGGTTTTATTTTTTGTTACCCTCATTCAATATGGCTTTATGCAGTATAATAATTTTCAAAATTGTATCAATAGAATACTGGACTCGGTTTTATCCAATCTACAAGTGTCAGTGAAAGCATGTGAGGATCCATTGGTTCCTGAAGATGCACACCATAAATCCCTTGAAATCATAGCCAAAATCAATTCACACCAATCTTTAAAAAACAACGGAAGAATGAAATATTATTATAAATCTGGCAACTATCAAGCAATATCACCCTCATTAAATAATGTACCATGGTTCGAGAAAATTAATGAATCTACTACCCTGCATGAAGCTTTAAATAATTTCTATAAAATCTTATACAACCTTAAAGATATATTTGTTCCTCACAAATTTACTTCCAGACAATCTTTTCCACCATGGTACTCAACTGAACTTAAAAAGCTTCTAAGGGAAAAAAATAAGTTCCACCGCAAATACAAAATTTACGGTAATCTCTCAGATTACAATTCCTTTTCTTTTGCTCGTAAACGCATAAAAAATATGGAAAGATAATACTATGAACAATATATTAAAACCATTCAAGAACCGATTATCTCTACTCCCAAACTGTTCTGAAAAACTTGAAAGGGGTTTATCCATCTGGTATGCACTTTGGTGACAAATCAGCTGACTCCGGTGAGTCTATATGTAATTTATTCTCTGACTACTTTCAGACTACATTCCTTTGTAATGATGTTGATTCACCCCCTCACCCAACCAGAGGTGTGACTCATCCATCCTCCGTTAGTATTAGCGACGTCAAAGTTGATGAGGGTGTAGTTCTTAAACTTTTAAAATTACTTGACACTGTGGGGATCTAAGCAGAAGGGTGATGAGTAACCAAATGTTAATAATGAAATGTCCCGGTAGTTTTACGCTCTCACTTTAGACTTCATTCATACGACGCAGTTCCAGTACTCCAGCTCGTGTACCCCTTTCGATCCTCTTTTTTAGCGAAATGTTTGCATATCGAAAGCAAAAAATAACAGCTACCAGAATCATCGCTCCCAATAGAATAAGAATATACCAGCTGATGTTGCTCAGGTGCAGAATAATGTTTTCGTTGTGCTCTATGATGGAGTTGCTTAGGCCAATTTGAGAAACAATTTCTTCTCGATCCATGGTTGGCGGCTTTATCGTAGTTGTAGCGCGATTTCCCATAGTGAAGAAATAATCGGAGAAAAATTTCATGAAGCCATTTTACTAGTTGAATTACTGCACTGTAACTTCGTGTACTTTATACGCACTCGCGAGCCGAATCCGACACCCCGGCATCCTTTTAAGTCGCGGTCGCCATGTGGGGATCTAAGCAGAAGGGTGATGAGTAACCAAGACGAGAGTTGGATTAAGACTGATTTATTGAGTACAAATTATACGTAATATAGATATGTAACTTAAGACTATTTGGTTATACACTACACCTCCCATGAAGGTGAAAATAAAATAAAATATTAGTTTTATTTTATTGTAACTATTACATATTTCATTTTATTTTACTAGTTATACATTAGTACATAGGAATTAAGTAATGAAATACTAGGATAATAAATCTTTGTTCTATTTTTATGAATAGTATCAACTTTTCCATTTTTAATAATCTGAACATTAGGTGATTCATCTTTTTTTACCATATATGGACCTGAATAAATGCTATTGAGTTTATTACCAGTTTCATTTTTGACAAGAATTAAATCGTTCTCTTTATAGGTTACCGGATTTAATTTTTTGTCATATTTAATTTTTCTAATTAGCTTACTTTGTATTAAGTTTTGACGTGCATCTTTTTGTGACGACTGAATACGATATTTTAATTCTAGGGGGTAGCTATCAATGTTATAAATTGGATCTACGATACCTTTATCTAAATTACTAGGGGTTATACATTTCTTACCAAAAACTAACTCATAAGGAGTATACTTTGTTTGCGAATGCACTGATGTATTATGAGAAAAACACCAAAATGGAATCCACGAACTCCAAGTCTCTGGGTGACTGTCTGTTTGTATACGTAAATAATTACCTAAACTCTTGTGCGAGTTTTCCAGAGCACCGATACTTTGATGATGGTAAGCTGTGGAGTGTAATTTAGTGATTTCCAATAATTTACATACCTCATCCATTGTGGTAGACATAAACTCCGATCCCCTGTCAGTTCCGATTTCTCGAGGAATTCCATAACGTAGTATAAATTCATTTACGAAAGCTTTTGCTACTTCTACTGAACTCTTAGAAACTAAGGGATATGCTTCTACATATTTGGTTAACTCACATTGCAAAGTGAGAATATATGAAAAATTATTGTTATCGCTATGTATAGGGCCCAATATATCAAGAAAAACTTTTTCGAATGCTGAGTGAGCCGTAGATGTGATAACCATAGGTCCCTTTATATAAGTTGAATGTTTTCCTTTCTGACATTTCTCACAACGTTGTATAAATTTCTTTACATCATTTTCAAGACCTGGCCAAAAATAATACTTTTTGATATTATTAAACATTCGTCTTATGCCTGCGTGGCCACTTGTAGGCAAAAGATGAAAATCGTTGAGTATTACTTTGCGGTCGTCTAAATTATCTATTCTTTGAACATCTGTTAATATACAAATTCGTGGTACGGACCACTGTTCATTATTTTTTACTTCACTTACTAATTTATCAACAAATATTTTATTATTTTTTGTTTTAATAAAGTATATTTCATCTATTTTTATTATCTTATTAAAATCACTCAGCTCTCTCACAAAGGCGGCTGGCGTCAATTGCGATTGAGAAGCTGGATTTATAAATACAATCTTCTTTGATGGGACATAACAAAATGTTTTTACTTTCATTTACGATTTCTCTTTTATTCCTTAGTTGGATTAACTCATTTGTTTTGGCAAATTTTAACTCTACAGAATCACTCGGCTTACTACAAGTTTCTACAACTTTCGGTTGATCAGGCCAATCGTCGTTAAAAACTGTAGACACCGGCGGGTCATTTTGCATCTGCTTTTTACTTTGTGCACGCGTCATAACATTCATAACTACTTCATGCATTTCTTTCAAATCAGTAGACGTGATACGAATTCGAGATAATGCGTCTGCAGCTACATTATCTTTTCCTTTCACATACTCTACGTAGAAGTCGTATTCTTCTAGTGCTATCCTAAACTTCATAAGCCTACTTGAAGGATCTTTCATATTAAAGAGATAAATTAAGGGTTTATGGTCAGTTTCTATTTTAAATTTCCTTCCATATAAGTAGGGCCTGAAATGTTTGACCGACCAAACTATAGCTAAGAGTTCTTTCTCTATAGTTGGGTAGTTTATTTCTGCTTTATTTAAGCTCCTACTTGCATAAGCAATTGGTTTACCATTTTGATTTGATAAAATTGACCCTAAAGAAAATCCTGAAGCATCTGTTTGAAGAATAAATTCATTTTCTTCTGAAAAATCAGGGTATTGAAGAACAGGAGGCGAGACCATACAATTTTTTAATAATTTAAAAGATTTTTGGGTGTTTTCGTCCCATTTGAAAGTGGCATTCTTTTTATTTAATTTATTTAAAGGATGTGTTATTTCTGCAAAGTTGGCTATAAACTTTCTATAATAATTTGCAAAGGCTACGAATCGCCTAACTTCATCTGTAGTGGTAGGAACAGGATAGTTTTTTAGTATACTAATTTTCTCTGGATCAGGTAGGACACCTTCACTTGACACTACATGACCTAAATAAAGAAATTCCTTTTTCAAAAAGTCACACTTAGTAGGATTTAATTTGAGATTTATATCACGTAGCCTCGTAAAAACGTCAAAAAGGTTTTTATTGTGGTCCCAAATATTATTAAATCACCCAGGTAAACAAGACATTTTTCATATGTAAGACCCGTCATTGCTATTGTCATCATCCTCGAAAATGAACTTGGACTTATTTTGAGTCCCATGGGTAGTCTGGTCATCTGATATTGTCCGGAAGCAAACGCTGTATATTTCCTACTCTCAGGGTCTAAATTCACTTGATAGTAGCCTTGGTATAAATCTAGGTGGCTAAAATAAACACAGCCTGATAAAGAGTCTATTATTTCGGTAATATTTGGCAAAGGGAACTTATCATCTGTAATGCAATTATTTAATTGTCTATAGTCAATCACCAATCGCCATTTCTTTTCTCCATTCTTGTCAAGTTTTTTAGGTATCAAAAGTATAGGGCTAGACCATTCGCTAGTTGATGGTTCAATTATGCCTTCATTCAACATTGTATCTAGTTGCCGATTGATTTCATGTTTTTGTGAATGTGGAAGTCTGTATGGTTTTACGTATACAGGGCCTGTATGTGGTTTCAAAGAAATAGTCTGTTTGTATATGTCAGTGGTAGTCAACCTGTCTCCGGGTAAATAAAAAACATCCGGAAATTTTGCACATAAGTTTTCAATGGATATTTGTTCATCCATATTTAAATGTTTTAAATGCAATAATGCAAATAGTTTTTTCACACCGTCAGCATTTTTATCGCATTTTTCAAAAGCACGTAAGTCATATTCTCTTGCTTTCTCTAAACATACATCAATCTTACTTAAGGTCAATTCCTCCTCAGTCGTATTCAAAATTTTTATAGGTATTTTACCATTCTTAGGCTTAGCCAAAATACTAGCAACAAAAACGCCATTCTGAATGTCTGACGCACAAACAACGCATTCTTCTTGCATACTCGTGTCAATCATGTGAAACGATTCTGACCTAGGTGGAATAATCAATGCAGATCTATTTTTAGACAATGTTAAGGGTAATACTATGTTATTATTAAGATCAGTTCTTAAACATAAAGTATTGTTATTAAAATCTAACACCGACTTGTGTTTTCCCTAGAAGTCTTGTCCTAATATTCCATGCGCTTTACAAGGCAAGGAATCGAATACATAAAACTTATGACGGATCGTATATCCATTTGTATTCAAATGCAAATAAATGAATCCGATTGCTTGTATTTTTCCACCGATTCCATTTATGATGATGTTCTCTTTCTGAATTGGAATGTTATATTCGAGAACATATTGATATTTGATTCCTGATATGGATGCGCCCGTGTCCACTAGCCAGACAGATGACCGATTATTTACGGATAAATCTATGGAACATACATTATTACAAGACAAAATTACGTTTTCAGTCACGAAAAAACTGATTCTCGCTGACTTGCTTTTCTTCTGACTCTGCTATAACATGAACCTGCTCATTGCGTTTCCCTTGGTTTCCGCGATAGTTATTATAATTGTACCTACCTCGGTTTGAGTAGTTGTATCTTCCGCGCCATGAAGAACCGTAGTGATTCCACCCACGATTATTTGCACGGAAAATGTTGTTTTTGTGACCTCGCTGATAGTTAGAGTTACCTCTACCGCGAACATTCGGGTTTCCTCTGAAATATCCATTTCTACCTCTGAAAGTTTGGAAATTACCGTTATTTCGCTGTATTGACAAAATTTCTCCTCTTGAAGTAGATGGTATTGAATTTTCTTCATCAATAGCAGCCTGAATAGCATCCTTCAAAGAATTATAATCTCGAGCGGCTATTATTGTGGATAATCTACGATTCCGCAGACCACCAGCAAAACGTTTGATAGCTAGCTCTTCATTTAAGGGTCTTAACACTTCAAAACTTGCTGAGTTGCCGTCGGCTTGTGAAATCGTAAGATCAACCATCAGATCACTTAATTCTTTACCATAATCTGTCAAAGTGCTATCATTTTGTCTAATATTTTGCAACTTACTTTGAATTGCTGTAGAAGATTTCTGCGCCAGCAGTTGCTTTCTCATGTCCTTAATTAGGTCATTAACACTACTATAAGAAGAATTCATTTTCAGTTTAGCCGTCTGAGACAACCTATTCTTTAAAACAAACTGTATTAAGTTAGTTTTGGATTCCGTACTCTTAAGAATTGAACCGTAATATTCAATACTATCAATTAATTGTTTAGTATTGGACTCAATATCCGTCATTACAGGCAATAAATTCAATGCAGTTTTTAGGTCAAATTCGTCCATTTTAGTTGATTTATCTGTGCACAATTGTACAGTTTCTGCATGCAATTTCAAGAATTCTTGACAAATTTCATTAATAAATCTTATTTCATCTTCTTTAATAATACCCTCTTTTGTCTTTAAACTTATATCATCAATAATTGCATCATATTTTACAATTATGCTTTTTACTTCATTCAGCTTTGTCAAAATAAAATTACCTTTTCTGCGACAAGGACCTGCTTTTATCAAATTAGTTCGTATTGACTTTAATTCATTATATAAAGACTTTAAGTCAGAAGCCATAACAAGACATTATCTATTACTCATTTTTTTTTTCATAATAATACAATAAAATTTTTCAAGTAACTTACCCTTAATCCATTATTACATACCTAATCTAATAATGTTTTCTTACAGTCCATATTGAATTATTTTTGCAATGCGATCTTATTTGTTCCGTAAAAGGACGGTCGTAACTACTTTATATTTCACTTGTCACTTTTTGCATCTTTACTATGCGAAACACTTTTATGCATGATAATCACCTCTTCCGTTACATCACTACTGAAATGTTAATAATGAAATGTCCCGGTAGTTTTACGCTCTCACTTTAGACTTCATTCATACGACGCAGTTCCAGTACTCCAGCTCGTGTACCCCTTTCGATCCTCTTTTTTAGCGAAGTGTTTGCATATCCAAAGCAAAAAATAACAGCTACCAGAATCATCGCTCCCAATAGAATAAGAATATACCAGCTGATGTTGCTCAGGTGCAGAATAATGTTTTCGTTGTGCTCTATGATGGAGTTGCTTAGGCCAATTTGAGAAACAATTTCTTCTCGATCCATGGTTGGCGGCTTTATCGTAGTTGTAGCGCGATTTCCCATAGTGAAGAAATAATCGGAGAAAAATTTCATGAAGCCATTTTACTAGCTGAATTACTGCACTGTAACTTCGTGTACTTTATACGCACTCGCGAGCCGAATCCGACACCCCGGCATCCTTTTAAGTCGCGGTCGCCATGTGGGGATCTAAGCAGAAGGGTGATGAGTAACCAAGACGAGAGTTGGATTAAGACTGATTTATTGAGTACAAATTATACGTAATATAGATATGTGACTTAAGACTGTTTGGTTATACACTACAACACAAATAAAAGTGCTGGACCTGATAGAATACACCAAATCTTTATTATTGGATGCGTAAAAAGCCTGGCTCTGCCCCTCAGCCTACTGTTTAAACGATCTCTAAAGGAAGGTATTGTACCTGAAGTATGGAAGCAAGCGACCATAACTCCAGTTCACAAAAAGGGCGACAGAAATGCTATTAATCACTACAGGCCAATCTCCAAACTCAACATATTTTCTAAGATCTTTGAAAAAATCGTGTACCATCAAACTTATAATGCCTTCAGACCCATTTTCATTCCTCAACAACACGGTTTCTTGCAAAACTGGTCTACTGTATATAATCTTGTCATTTTTTTTGACAAAATTTCTAAGATTATGGACTCAGGAGCCCAAGCTGACACAATATACACAGACTATAGCAAGGCCTTTGATCGAATAGATCATGTGATATTGCTGCAAAAATTGCTTCAAGCCGGAATTCACGGTAACTTGTTTAGATGGTTCTCTTCGTACATAAAAAATCGATCTCAATCGGTTGCGATTAACGGTTATCAGTCGCTCTGGAGACAAGTTCCCCCAGGTGTTCCTCAAGGTTCCCGTTAGGCCCCCTTTTATTCACGATCTTTATCAATGACATAGGAGCTTGTTTCCAGAGTGCTGATTTCCTATTGTTCGCAGACGACATGAAGATTTTCAAAGAAATACGTCGCGATCAGGAATTGTTACCACTTGCAAGAAGATCTTTTAAGGTTTGAAAAATATTGTAAGATTAATAAACTAGATCTTAATATATCCAAATGCTCGCTGCTGTCGTTCTCACGGAAAAAACACAAATTAAATCATAGATATTCTATAAACGATCAATTCTTAACCCGAATGGACTGTATGCGAGATTTGGGCATTGTTCAGGACTCCAAACTACTTAATGATAAGCACATTGACCACATAATTAAGAAAGCCTCTAAAGCATTGGGTTTCCTGATGAGATCTTGCGCCGATTTTAAAAATGTTAAAGCCATCAAAGTCCTTTAGTGTTCTTACGTTCGCAATGTCCTTGAGTATGCCTCCTCAGTATGTAACCCGCGTTATGCATACTATATCGATAGAATTGAATCTATTCAAAAGAGGTTTATGATGTACTCGCAGTTTAAAACCAGAACTAGTGATGATTGTTATTATAAACGATGCGTAAGGCATCACATTCTCCCCCTGGAACTTAGACGAAGGATTAGCGACATTATTCTTCTCTCTAAGATAGCAAATGGATACATTGACTCTGCAGACCTTTTATCACGTATCAAACTTGAGGCTCCTTACTCTACTCGGAGATCTATGAGTCTGAATATCCCTTGCGTGCGCACTAATTATCGCCAAAATTCTTACTTTATTCGAGCATGTTCAGTTAGTGATAGAATCGACTTATTCTAGTCCAAGCGTAGTGAAATGATAAAACTTTTTGTTGATGATTTTTGTCATCACGTCAGTCAACTAACTTCTTAGTTATAGATAAAATCCATAAAAAAAACTTAAATAATTTAGAGCAATAAATGTAACCTATATTATATTTATCTACATATCTGTTGTCCTAAGATCAATGTAATCTACTTTAGTGCTACCTGTGAGACTATTTAAGCTTATTCGTGTTCTTCTCTCCATATTGTATTAAATATAAAAGCTGTATGTTCTCCATATTATAAAAATAATAATAATAATAAAATAATAACAGATTTCATTTAAAATGTCGCAAACAATATATTCAGCGTACTAGTATTATTTATTTTATACATTTTAATTATGGATACAGTCACAGGTTTATATCTTAGTTTAAATTATAGACCTAATAGTACCAAACATATTTTGACACATAATATTATGATTTTATCGGTAAGCATGAGTAGTGATTACTAGAAAAATTTCTCGGAAAAGAAAAGAAACATTTTTTTTCTATAATTTTTCAAATTTTTCTGATATTTTTCCTAATGTGAAAAATTCACTATGCTAAGAAAAAAAAGATAATTACACCGAAATATAAAAAATAAAAAAATAAAATAAAATAAGTTTTTATTCATCAAGATTACATACAGAAAACAATATTAACGTCGGGGCCCCGTGTTAATTACGAGAACTGAAGTACAGGAACCCCGCACTTCCTCTTGGAATTGCATTTAACAGTTTCTCAATGCTAAAAACTAGGTACATTAAATATAACAATAACTAGTAAATTTAGTATTAATTTAGAAAAAATATATAATTGCAATTGATTTTTAAAGATTTCTATAGTATTAGACTGAGAACAAGTTAATTTTGTTTAGGTAGATTTTGAATACAAAATAACAATTTTGTATAATGAATTTAAAAAATATATAATAATCAACGTTTATTCTTTAACGATCACAAATACTTGTGCAATTGGAAATTATGAAATTTGACGGAAATACACACGCCAGTGTAGGTATTTACTTTTAATTAATTGAAATAGGCGTTACCTTGCGGAAACCCATCACTAAGTTATGGATATATGAATATAATTTGCAATATTCCGCTAAACAATTCTTGTCGTGCTATTCAAAATGTAGCCTCGTTTTGCATTTTGAATAGCACGACAAGAATTGTTTAGCGGAATATTGCAAATTATATTCATATATCCATAACTTAGTATTTACTTTTGTTTAGGCTGATGTTGAGGATACAACACTGTCATTTCATTTTCATTAACATGTTTTCGTTTGAACCATTTACCAGTTTTAAAATACGACGATAAAGCAAATTTCTCAGGCACGGTGGTACATATTGTAAATCCTCCATATGTAAACAAGCAAAATTATATTTGCTTCGATTTAGATATAATATATTATCTATGTACATCAGTATCTCGTGTATCTGCAAACAATAAGTCTCATGGTAGATTTTCATCAGGCTAATGAGTCATTGTTTAAATATTATCATCAACCTATTATTGTCAAATAATGTTTTCAATTTATTTTTCGGAAAAATATATAAATTGACATATAACGGAAAAAAATTGTTTAATGTAAAATTTTGACAAGAATCATTAAAATCACAACTTATGAATATAAAATTATACAAAAAAGATATGAGTAGTAACTTAAGATTAAAAGATCTTTTATCCGTGATACAAATAAAGTTGTCATTTTATCAAAACAGTGCCAATAAATTATGTAACAAAAAATGCAGTATTCCGCAGACCGCACCAAGCTTCACACCGATAAAGAACCTGCATTGCGCAATGCGCAGTGCTCCAGAGCCAACTTCAGACGTGTCCTCAATGACACACAAGAATGGCAGAAGCCTGAAAACATTGAGCTGAAAACAAAATACCTGGAAAAAGCCAACGCTACCGAACTTGAAGAGGTCTAATCTCAAGAAAATGACTCCTTTGAACGAGACGTGGTTATGATCGAACATTGGAGTATTATTGTGAGAACTACGGAAGCATCAAAGAAAGAGCTGGTGAGTATTTTCCACATTGTTGTTGATTTTGTAGAAAATTTACGGGTTTTGTTTTTTTCTGCACGAATAAACTTTATTTAATAACAAATTCTTAACATTTACCTGAACGCTTATGGTCAAATAACAAAGTGTAAGCGAGTTAATAAATTTATACTTTTCCCGTGTATCTTTGAAGTAATTTTAATGTTTCTAAATTTCTTCTGGATTCAAATTCAGTAGAAAATGTATTATCGTCCTATTTTTTATCAGAATAGTATAATTGCTTTTATTTTGTGACAAGAAGACAAAAAGGCTAAATAATTTTGAAAGCTCTTGTTCTTACGATATTCTCGGCAGTAAACGAAGTCGTAGTATAGGTAGAATAGTCAAAATTAACATAGTTTTAATGCTGGACATACGCGTATAAATATACAACAATTAAACTTTCATAAGCATGCTTAACCTCTCTAAGTATTTAGTTCATTTATTTTGTAAATTTCCTTCACGTTGTGAAAACAACGTGAATGACATCATACTTTGTCATAAAAGTAGGTGACATCAATTTGCTCAACTTAATTACAGACCGTACTTCGACGTACATTGTACCTCGACTGATTTTTATTGTGAGTGCAATTGACAGCCGGCCGTTGACACTGAGTTCTAAAATTATAAGTATAACATATTATAATGAACGCGGCATCACGAACAGGGGTTGCCTGCACTGCGACGTCCCATTGATCGGACCTTCGCGCAAGCGCGGTAGAGCGTCACCTACGTCAGTGGCTGCACGAAACTGAGCCCCGCTCGTCTTGTCGCAGCCATGCCTAAACCAACACCCGTGGAAGACTTGGTGATCCCACCGCAAGACACCAAAATATGCGGGACCATCTGCATCTGTCAAATGACAGCTGTCCTCAGCAGCGTCGCCATCGTATACCTGACAGTCGCCATCTACATGCCTTACACCAGAGCCATTGCGTCAGGCATTGAACCAACCCCGATTATGTGTACAACAACTCGAGCCGTCAACAAAGACAACTGCGACTGGGGATCCTGCGGTGAATGGTGTCTTAGCAAGACTTCAGGTGCCTGCATCCAAATCTACGTGAACGTCCGCAAGAACGGCACTTCGTTACTACTATCTGAATGTGGAAGTGCTGCAAACAAAACTTGCTATGGCATAGACCAAGAAAATGCCAAGAAGTACCACTGCATTCGTGACGAATGCAAGAACTTAACTGGTACTTTCAACTGCACCGAAGGAAAGTGTATTAATATCACTGACGCGTTTGAGTGTGCTTTCGAAAATACAGATCCACCATTAAAATGTTCTGGAAGACGCGGGAAAATAACTTGTATAGACGTTCACGGGTTATTCCATTGTAGTAGAGGAACGTGTCGTAAAATCAGGACTCCTTATAATTGTGATCGCCGTTGTGTTGACATCCCGACCCGTAATAAGAATGTTATTGTGCTAAGTGGGGATAGAGTGTTTCTGGCTAGGTGTGCTAAGCTGGCACAAGAAAATTCCACTAATGTTGTCTGGACTGACAACGGTGAAGAAGTTCTCATGTTGTCGTGTCATGCGGTCCATAATGGAACGACAGGTGTTGTCGCCATTGATTGCATAAACGCTGCCTTGCTACAGAAAACGGAAATATCAGATCTGACTAACTTTACATATCTACAATATCTTTATCAATCTAGAGCTATACCAAACACAGTGATTGCACCGTCCGAAGTCTCATTGACTCTCGCCAATGACAGCCGTCTAATGATAAATTTAGAAGGATGCGTTAATACTCTAGCGGATGAATGCAAAGAATTCTTGAAAGATTTTGGCCGTGATGGAACTGATCACAACGCAAAAGCTAGATTCCCTTGTTTCTACACAGAGAACAATCCTGATTACGTTGTGGCCCGATTTGATTTAGACACCACCTACCGGCAGTTTATGGTAGCACTGATTCTGCCAACAGTGCTGATTGTAGTTTCGTGTATCACGCTACTCTTTTGTCAAAAGACAGTTGAAGTTGGCGATGATGCAAAGATGCGAATCAAGCTTTGTGGAGGAGGTGCTACCGAAGCGGCTTCTCATCCAACCGATCCTGTATCTCCACTCTGAGACCAGTCACGTGAGCAATCTTTGATGACATTACACTTTCTAAGAATAATTTCGTCTTGACATTCAAGCTCTTGGTAGCATTCGTGGAATTTGTAATTTATAATGTAAAATCTTAAGTTAATCGTTTATTCAAAACGAAAGAAAAACTTTTCCCTCTCCTTGCTCCTAGAAACTTTTTCAATATTGCACTTTAGCATTTCATTTTTTTAACTTAATCAATAAAATCATTAATCACATAATGCGTGAATACAACATTCAGCAGTGATGAATCTAAAAAAAAAAACAATTTGAGCTCACTTGAGCTGACATACTGAAATATTCTTAAATATCGGCTTACTCATGTATTATTATGTTATGACTGATGACTACATTACAAAAATAATAATTTTCTAAAAAAATTAACTTATTTAATACACAGATAAATTAGACCATAAAGCATTTATTCTGTGCCTAAAGTTTGAACGAATCAGATACTCTTAATAGGTATATAAAACATAACAAATTTGTTTGTGCATAAAAGTAACATGAAATTCATCGACAAATGAACCTAATAATTTATAGGCTCCATCCTACTAATTACAATTTAAAAAAAAATTAACATAGAAACAAACCATAAAATTACATAATAGTTTCTTCAAGTTGGCCTTGACCCAAGAAGTATTTTTCAATTTCAACTTTCCATTCATTTGTAGCGTGTTCCACTGATATGAATATTTTATTTAAGGGTTTCACCCGCACTGCCTGGGGTCGCTACTCACATTTACAATTCACCCCAAGTCTGCTGAAAATAGAAAATAAATTCTAGGTGTTTTCTAATGAGCATCTCAGAATTTAAAATGGTTATTAATTTGTTATCACTTTGTTTCTCACTACCGTGATTTTTTTCCATAAAACTTGGTATTCGATTACTTACTTATTTTGTTTTTGATAGTACCTTTTATTTTCTTTTCAGGCGTTCCCCTCTTATGTGAGGGACCGGCAAGTTCACTTAGAGACGATTAAATGCTTATCATGCCGCCCACTTCAGCCTCCTGATCAACAAAATCAAGCCAAATGTCGACCTTGAGTAGATCCAGGGCTAGCCTCTCCCCAGCAGCGTCTGAAAGGTCTACGCTGCCTATGGGCGCATCTGGGGAGCCTGAAAGTCCAGAACTCAAGCCATTGGAACCCACTCGAGAAGAGCTTTTGGCACACTTCTTTGAAAGGTTTAAATTCTACACGTCATTATGCCTTGGAACGTCAGCTATACTCGCCGTCTTTGCCTTTCTATTCTTGATACCATTTGTAGTGGAACCAGCTGTACAAACAATATTGGCAGAGTTTGTTCCCGAAGCAGGAATATGTGCGGTCTCAGAACATGTCCATGCGGAGACCCTAACAAACTGCACTTGGGCTTCTTGCCGAGAAGGATGCACGACAGCTCATACGAAATGCCATAAAATTCGAGTAAACTTAGCTAGAAGACCATTTACTGAAGGCGCAAAAGTACCTACCGAATGGGACGAGACGGATTTGAAATTCTTAATCAATCCTGAAGGTTGTGGTTATCCTCCAAGAGTAAATTGCTCAGTATTCGCAAATGACTACGCTGGACCAAAATCGCCGAAGGTTTTTCCTTGCTACTACAGCATGACAAGGCCAGAGCTGGTTGTGGCGCGATATTCCTGGGACTCAACGATTAGAGGGTTGGTGCTGGCATTAGTCCTCCCGACTACTGTATTCGTATTTAGCTTGAGCGTGCTCATGTACTGGCATTGTCACTGCTGCGACAGAGCCTGCAATAGACGCGTTCACGCCGAATCCTTTGCCAGTAAGGAAGAGTAAGTATCTTTAGTCAGCTTCAGTGTCGTCTTATTCTGTTTAGTTAAGATGATTTTGTTCAATTTGAAATACCGGACTTTCAGATTCGACAGCGCCTTCAACTTTGGAGTCAAACCGACATAGTCTTTTTTTAATTCGATTGGAGATCGATGCAATGCAAGTACGTTTTTGTCCTGAACTTTGCACTCGGCTGAATTAGAAATTACTGCAAAAGAATTTAACTGTCTCTTGTATATAACTTTCTTCTGTAATATCACTATCTGAGTCAAATCATTAGATTTTGGACTTAATTTGTATCCAACACTTACATAAGCACGTCCAAAAATCTAGCTAGTGGTGCAAACTTCATCATTGCACGATCTTCAATTATTACAATATTACTCATGTACTAGCTTAACAAAAAAAACAGGTCTAGCGAGAATACTCTTGAATACCTACTACAATCGTGATAAGCATCTATCTAGTTCTCATTTCTTTTTACCTATAATAGAGCTATCAATTTTAAACTTTACGTCCAAACTGACCAGAGCTCTTTACGTCCAAACTGACCAGAGCTAAATATATTTTGGTAATTTCCAATCTTCTCAGATGCCTATTCTCTATATTCTTTACCTTTTCTATTTTCTCATCTTCCACAGCAGTAAGCTCCTCTGCGAGCTGGATGACGAGCCAAGTGATGACGTGTTCTGACGCCGAGCCTCCGCCGCCCGCCGCCGCCCTCTCTCCCGCAACTCCCGCCAAGGCTACGCGCAACTATAAAAACGAGGTCGATCGCTTCAAAATCGATACAATCCCACTGCGTTTTCAGAATAGGCCCATTTTTCAAATTTAGAATTGGTGTGCGTTTGTTTAGTAACAAAAATCTCTCTTGGTTTGTAAATAGAATGATAAAGTAGTTAGGATCAAAACAAAAGACTTGAATTAATTTGGAAAAATGATGGGAAAGTAAGCACACAATTGCATGCCAGCTTAACAACTACTAATCTATATTTCAGTCTTAAAACTTGTATCTGATAATTTTATGAAAGCTAAGCTTTTACAATAAAATTATAAAGTTTATTATATTAAAATAAAACAAAAACGTTGTAAATTTCAAGGGGGTGTGCAGATAAAAAGGAATATTTGGCGGGCAGCATGGCTTAAAAAGCTTAAGAAAATTGGAACTCAAACTACCTATATCTTAAAATAAAATAAAAAACGTCTCTATTTTCAAAAATTGAGCTACGCCGGAGATATTTAAGTGATATTAATATTAATTATTGTACTTTTAAAGCTTTAGAGATGAGGGCGTTTGTTTTCTGTGATTTAGTAAGTTGTTGTATGTGGAAATGCTTATTATACCTACGTAAATGTACTTAATTTGTAAATAATCTATTTACTATCAATTGCACAAGAAGCAAAACGTTGTGTTCGCTAGTGTAAAAAATAGATCGGAAGCTTGGGAAGAAATTCTTACTTAATCGTAGCGCGATAAGTAATTCTGTCGTTTGACGTATCTACGTATACGTTAACGTTCATTTGCTTTTAATAAATAAAAGCGTATTATACCAAAACAAAAAACTGTCTTTCTACATAATCATGGGTATAGGTACGCTTTAAGTCATGGTGGTTAAGAGGACAAAGAAATCTCGCAAATGCAAAATCTTGAGATCTCAGTGTCGCTAAAACAGTAGTTATTATTTTACAATAGATAGGAATTCAAATTGTAGCCGAGATACATATTAGGATGTCTAAGATTGTTCTTTAAATTTAAATATAATTTTGTACAATATCACAAATGCCTATAAACAATCACAAGGGCCTTATAAAATGTCATAAACAAAATTATTTTAACTTACAAAATGGTAGGATATAGTAAATATTTGTTTCTGAAAACTAATATATTTAATTAAGTATAATTCAAGCAACTTTTTTTCAACTCGTTACTCACTATAATAATGCAATAATTTAGTTTAACCTATTAAATTTTAATCGATATTTGAACGAGGTAAAATTTGTCATGTATTGATTTGCTGTAATTATGAAATCTTTATTGCTAGGTATTAGGGTATGGGGCCATTTGATACATAAGACTCGATTTCCATATTCCAAACAGGCGTTCACGTCGCTGTTTCTGCTACGATTAAGTACAAATTTATGCCGAAACTCCCGGTCTATAAACTTAGTTTAAGATTATTATGTCTTTAGGCTTGGCTTAGAGAAAAAATTGCGTGTAACGAAGATAACATAAATAATATTTAAAAAAACTGTCCGTACGAAATGTTTAAAATCACTGACTGTTCTTCAATATTTACTGTACACTTAGTATAATTCATGAATCGTATCATTACTGCAGATATTTCAACTACAAAACAGCAAGGCGGACTTACAATGACTTGCATTTCTCCGTTGACACTTGGTAAATCGAAAGGTATCATATATTTTTGGCAGCATTTAAGGCTTGAATCAGTTTTTATGTCTCACTCTGTTTAAATATATGCGTATTCAACTCAAACTCATTCCGAAAGTGTTTAAATATTTGCCTTTTCATTAGAAATAAGAATTTAAAATCACCTTCTAGCCTTCATGGTCAACACGAGGATCTACAAAGATTTTTCCATGTCAGATATTTTCACGCTATACTTTTTGCGGTTTTGGAGTCTGTTAATATTTACTATAATATGAACTGTTGATTTGTTATTAAGACCAATGTGATTTTTTGCGTTAAGGTTTTTTGTGTCTGCATCGCTTTATTCATATTTTATTGGGTCGATTCCACAGATTTATAACCAAATCACAAAAAAATTGTTATATAGCCCTAAAATTAAATCCCACCTATTATAATGTAAGCAAATAGTGTACTATATATACAAACATTTCGATTTTCTTTATAGATATTGTTATAAAATAAGAAAATCTGAATATATAATCTACACCCGTGAATTTAGCCGAAAATTCCCAAAAAGTCTTAATTTCAGGGCTCTGGAAATTCAAAAAAAAAATATTTTTTTTACACTTGTCTGGATTTTTTGTTGTTGTTTTAATTTTATATATGCAAGGGTGTAGGTATACATAAGCAGGTATACGATTCTAGGAGGTACTGAACAAAAAGAAACGTAATTTTGTTATGTCAACGTTGTGCTTCCCCCTTATCTAAATCTGGTTTTAGTTATTGAGGTCAACGTTGGTTTAGCTACAGCCAGAGAGAATTGCTTTATGCCTACAGCTGTTGCGCTTACCCAAAGCGGGTCAAATAAATATCAAAAATCAAGGCCGCTAAATACGTGATACTGCCCAAGGAATTATTGACGTTAGTTCATAGCTGTCATATTAGTAAACATGAGGTAATATTGCCAGATCAATGAATAGTTGCTTATGCTATGCCAGACCAGACCTATGTGAAGTTGCAAGAAGGGCGACCACATTCATGTGATAATAACGAAGCTGATTCTTTTGTATTTTGCTGTACACTCACAAAATATTCTGCATTTGAAATTACTAACCATGAACACGTGAAGATTTGACCCATTCTAGGTAAACACAACAGCTCTAGCTAGCGAGACGTTGTCGTAGGTAACTGAAAGTAGATTTAAATAATGGGGAAGCACAACATTGACAAATGACGTGCTTTTTTTGTTCAGTGCCTCCTGGACCAAAACGGGGCTCTACACTATCTCTGTACGCGACTGCTTATTGTTTTTAGCTGAAAGAAGTTTTTGAACGTTTTTATCATTTGGACATATAAAGTCCCTTTCAATAGAATCCGGCAGTAATGATTCAAATGTTTAAATTAATTTTAAAATCAATTCAAAACTAACTTTCTGAAGACAAATAAGACTTTGAAGATTAAACAATTAGGTAATATGAAATTTTATTATTTTATTAAAATAACTATCATAGAGAAGTTATTTGGTGTCGAAATGATTGTAAGAACAATGTATGGTTCCTTAAAATGTGAATATGATCAGGATTGATATTCAAATGAAGTACCTAATTACGGAGGAATCGTATTATTGGTTTGTTTACATTATCGCCGGATTCTATTGAAAGGGACTTGTAGAGACGACGACTGAAAGTAGAGCCACGAGATAAATGTATGGTGCGCAAGTAGAAGGTAAAGCTCGACCGGGCCGCCCTAGAGGGATGTATGCCGACCAATTTGGCGACATACTGAAGAAGGGCGAAGTCAAAAGTACCCGGAATAAACACTTTTATGACTAGATTGATGGATGTGGAAGAAGCAAAAGAGGTGTGTCAGGTTCGTAGCAGATGGAAAGTTAGGTTGGGACAGGCGTGAGAATATGTAATGTATGTATATAAAACATGTATTATTAGAGAAAGCAATTTAAAATGGCGGCTAATTTTTGTATTTCATTGCCATATAGTCAGCATAAAAATATTTCTACATTAGTTCAATTTCTTGAGTGATGTTTTTATAAAATACATTTAATTTTGGTGTAATGTGGGTATGTACACTTGTGTGGGAAGTGTAGGTATACTATACCTAGAAATTAGGTAATATTATTAGCTATAATATCTGAATATCTGTTAAATTTTTCAAACGGCTACCTATCAAATCCAGACTATTTTTCTGCATGTAGTACGAAAGTGTGTGACCAAAGACGGATATACTGTGCGAGTGAGAGCGAATGATATGGGCGCCACCATAGATATCCGTGGGCGCCACCATAGATATCCGTGGGCGCCACCATAGATATCCGTGGGCGCCACTTATAATTCCTTTTTCGATTTCGTTACAAGTCTAAAGAATCGATCCTTAAAAATATACAGTGAACTTTTTTTTTCCAAATGTCATTTTATACCAAATTTTGAGTTTGTATGTAGGCTGTGTAGATTCAACTGATTGAGTGAGTGGTTTTTCGCTTTTATATACGCACATACTTATTTTATGTAAAAACATAGGTATCTTTAAATGACTTTTAACTAGTCTTCTGATTATACATAACAACTTTCCCAAACAAATAAAGAATGATAAAAGAAAATGTACTTGCCCATACAAAATTCTAGTTTATAATTCAAATTAGTAAGGAGACGTGAAATAGTAAATTGTAATACAAGGGAGGTGATCAATTGCACCCGAAATATCGAGCGAGCGAGGGTGCTTAAAGATCGAGGGTGTAATTTATCACTTACACTCGTGTTGAACACTCTGCTTTTCATCACTAATGCGAGGAAATAACGAAAAACGTACAAAAATATGTTTGCAAGAACGTTTTTAACAAGAAAATTATACAGCCGCCATTTTATTTAATGTGACTTTCTTTTATTCTAGTGTTATTGTTTAAAATAAAACCAATTTATTCTGTAACTTACAAACATTTGAACTTAGTTTTAAAGCATTAATGATGAAAATATTTATTCATTTCTTAGGAAATTTGTTCAGTATGATCAGTAGAGTATGTGGTTTCATTTAAAGATATACCATTTACACCCGGTATGTAAGACATACATAGATTATTTCAGACTGCTTTCATTTTTTTACATACTCATGCTTTAATATGAAGTTTATAATGCATCTGCGCATATCTTTTCTCGACAGACGAATGATGGTCTCATTTCCAGCCAAGCTATTATAAGCAATGTTGCAAAAAAAAATCATTTTCTTTGGACATGAATTGTCTTTTGAATAAATAATCTTTGCGTGTAACGAATATTTATAAAAAAAAAATAACACCAAAGCTGTTTTTGTTTGTTTGTCTTTGACAATACTTAGTATTAGACTTTATTAAAAGAAGTTAGTTAAATAGTTAATCGTATTTATTTAAAAATAATTTTTGAAGATTCCAAGAATAAACTGAAACCCTGTTTATAATGTTTTTTGATTTGTTTGTCCGCAAGATTTAAAAAATATTTGAAATAGAAATTATTTATTATAGATGGCTTTTAACATAAAAAATACGGTATTTTACATACAGGTGACTTTCATACAAATCCCGATAATTTTAGAGGTTATTAAGAAACGTTAGTAGAACACATTTTAAATGTAAAAACAATTAAAAGTAAAAGTCAAAATATTATTAAAAAATGTTACTTTGAAATAAATCTTATGGTTATCCTAGACATAGATCCTAACGTGCGAAAAGTGTATTTATGTACCTATATTGCAGAAATAAAGTATTCATTTCATTTCATTCCATTCCAATACGGAAAAAGTTGAAAATAGTCCAAATAGGATAAATAATAAAAATAACTTCGCGTGTACCAATTATTAATTATTTTACGAAAATCTTCAAAGTGCTACAACTTTAAAAAATAATTATGAATACGATTTTGAATGATTTTAATAAAACCAGTTTGTATTCTTCTACAAAATACTGAATTATTGGGTTAGGTTAAAAGTCATCCTGTATATAATATAAAAAATATTTGACGGATGACGGCCCCGTACCATGGACCGAAAAATATCGAATACTTACCAATATATTTTATTTTTTTATATTAAGGCGCATAGGCACGCCACAGTTTTAGTACAAAATTTGATAACCCGTTTCTCTGTTGTTTTTCGTTATAGACTAAAGGTATAGACTTCTATAGTTAAATACAGGCATTTACAAAGTCGCTATGTGGCTGAAATGTAAAATTTTGATTTAGGTACAATCTGAGGCAAGAAAACAACTTTGTATGTAAATCTGTCCAGCTGAATATCTTTAAAACAAAATTAATATTCAAAATTTTGGCAAAATGGTGCCTTTTAAAATACCAGCACCAGATGATAGAGGTCACATAGTTTGGTCTATTACGAAAAATAACTGAGAAACGGATTATTAAATTTTGTACTAAAACGGTGGCGTGCCTAGGCGCCTTAAGAGCTATCCAAAGTAAATATAAGGCTCAAAAAAGAGTAAGATTATACCTATCTCGTCACGAGATGAATCCCCGGGGGGTGTATATATTTATTAATATTGAAATAAAAATTGTCTTATTTATTAGACTTAAAAAATAGCAATATGTGTATTTAATTTCAGTAATACAAAGTTAAAAATATAAATAAAAAAAGTTAGATGTTATGCTTTGGTAAACTGTGTCCTTATAAAAATAATTACTTCGATAAGCAAATTAAGCAACTCACTCTTAAAATGTAAACATTTACTATGTTGTGTTACGGAAATACAAAAAAAATGTACATAGTAAAAAATGCATTTTAATACAATAAGTCGCTGCATGTAAATAAAAATGTTCCTTTTGTTTGGTAATATTACATTAATAACTTATGAATATTATTGGTAATAATAAATTGATATGTTTATTATTCGCCGATGCAAAATATAAACACAGAGTGTAACATTGACAAATAAAGCTTATTTTCAAGAAACGTTTATGGTGCAGTTTTATTTTTCAATAAAATCTATTCTACGACTTTTTCGTTGTATTTTACCCTTTGGGCAGTGGAAATAAAATAATTTGTCTTAATTTTCAGAAGATTTTTCTTCGTAATCTAAAACCAGGTGGAAATTAAAAATATATTCTTCATTTTGGTCATTTAATATTTATTTAGTATAAGAACCTTAAACCTACTTACAGTTTTATACCAACTCGTAGGTTAAGACAGCAAATCATTTTAGAAGGGAGAAAAGACCAAAGACATATAATTATTACTAAGTAGCAGACCATACATAAGGATTAAATAGCGTGACAAGTTTCCATACAAAAAATAAGCATTTATGTTTCATGGTACGAAGAAACGTATAAAAATGAGTTGTTTTGGCTGGATTATGCTTAAAACATATTTGTAAATTCCTAAACTAATCTCTAGTATCTCTATTATCTTTTATGCCTTTACTTAAGTAGGTATAAAAAAAAATTGGTTTTGTTCCACATATTTAAAAAAAAAGGCATGTTTGCTAAGTTTCTTGCCCTTCTTCTTAGCAATACTAATCGAATGGTGCAGATGGTTAGGCATTATGTATATATAATATTTTTATTCCTATATTTCTCTATTTTATGCAGGCAATGACTGACATTGTATGCAGGTGTATAATTACATTTTAGTAGCCCAACCGAAATATTTTTTGTATTTCTTTCCCTTATCTACATCTACATCTATCTACACTATCTACATCTATCTACACTATCTACATCTATCTACACTAATAAATAAAGAGGAAAGATTTGTTTGTATGTTTGAGGTAAACTTTGGAACTACTGAACTGATTCTAAAAATTCTTTCTTTTGTAAAATGCTATACTATTGCTGAGTAACATAAGCTATATTTTATTTTAATAAAAGTATGTTTTTAGTTTGAAAATTCAATATTTGTGAACCATTTCGGGAGACAAAACGCTGCTTAGTTGCTTTATCGGCGTTCCTTGACCAAATGGTTAGTTGTACGTGATGAAACCGGTTGTTTTTTCATACGAAGAAACTGTATCAGTTTAATCTGACTAAAGATTTCCATCTACAACGATCCGGACTCACCTCTTGCTAATATTTAGCTTGAAAAAGTGATTACAGCCAGGTTTATGTATTGATTTTTTCCCATACGAGAAAACTGTATGAGTTTAATCTGACTACAGATTTCCCTCTACAACGATCCGGACTCACCTCTTGCTAATATTTCGCTTGAAAAAGTGATTACAGCCAGGTTTATGTATTGATTTTTTCCCATACGAGAAAACTTTATCAGTTTAATCTGACTAAAGATTTCCATCTACAACGATCCGGATTCACCTATTGCTAATATTTAGCTTGAAAAAGTGATTACAGCCAGGTTTATGTATTGATTTTTTCCCATACGAGAAAACTGTATGAGTTTAATCTGACTACAGATTTCCCTCTACAACGATCCGGACTCACCTCTTGCTAATATTTCGCTTGAAAAAGTGATTACAGCCAGGTTTATGTATTGATTTTTTCCCATACGAGAAAACTTTATCAGTTTAATCTGACGAAAGATTTCCATCTACAACGATCCGGATTCACCTATTGCTAATATTTAGCTTGAAAAAGTGATTACAGCCAGGTTTATGTATTGATTTTTTCCCATACGAGAAAACTGTATGAGTTTAATCTGACTACAGATTTCCCTCTACAACGATCCGACACACTTCTTGTCACTTTGGTAAAACATGGTGACCAGGGTCTGATGATGGGACTGAAAGATGGGTACAGGATCTCCTCAACGGACAACAGTAGCCCCTTGGAGTTTGGACTTATATGATTGGTCATCATTAGCACTTTGGTAAAACATGGTGACCAGGATCTGATGATGGCAGTGGAAGATGGGTACGGGATCTCCTCAACGGACAACAGCAGACCCTTTGAGTTTGTGCTTTTTTGATTGATCTTTATTAACACTTTAGTAAAACATAGTGACCAGGGTCTGATGATGGGACTAGAAGATGGGTACGGGATCTCCTCAATGGACAACAGCAGGACCCTTCGAGTTTGGGCTTATTTGATTGGTATTTATTAGTGCTTTGGTTAAACATGATGTCCGTTGCATATAGTCGTTCAAAAATCAAATTCTTTTGTTTTCCTTATTTCCACAAAAATCTCTTAGACGCGGGTGGAGCCGCGGGCAATAGCTAGTTGATATATATATTTTTTATATTCTAAGGATATATATTGTAAAGATTAACGTTTACTCGTAGAAAGTATACTTTATGTATCTATTTTACAAAATAAATATTTTGATTTGATTTGATTGATTTGAGTGTATATTTTGTTTGGAAACAAGCAATATTTATATTTAAAAGAGCCCAAATTTCACTGACCTAAAATTGCCACGCGTCGACTCTATGTGTTTATTATTAATGTAAGGTCTGCTACTATATTATACGTCTGTGGAAAAGACACCCATTGAAGCCATAATTCGACTATTATTTTAGGTATTCACTAGCCATAATATATGCATTTATTTTCCTATCGGAATATGGTAAATTAAATAAATTAACAGTACTCAATTATTACTTTTTTAACAAGCTTTTAGCAAGTATACGATTCGGTGCCCTAAGTTTTGAACAAAACCCTTTTCATTTTAGACGGAATGGTTTAAACATAGTATTAAATTATTACTTTCGTGAGATAAAAACAATTTGCGCTGTTCACTGCGCATACAAACCCTTAGTAGCAACTCGGTGTGTGACAGTACAAAAATCGACGGAAATACCATTGAAATAACGTTCATATCAGCGTGCATTGCAAAGTGGCAGTTACGACGATCGCTGCATCTCCTGATAGCGCAAAATAGGAGAAAATAATACTTTTCATATAGACACGATGGATTGAAAAACAAAATCTGAAACTTTAATTTAACAGATATATTTGGGTAATTGTTAGTTAGTTATTGTTAAAAGAATCACCAAAATCGCTTCAGGCGTTAGAAAAGAGCAAGAGAATTTTTGCATAAATCATAAGAAACCATTAACGAACCATGGTAGTATGGGTTTTAAGTTCCCTTTGCCTTCCTACTAATTGAATTTTAATAGCAGAAAAAAGTAGGTTGTCTATGAAACTTGTACACAAAGAGGCAATTAAAGCACAACTGTGAATATAAAAAATGACCCGTAGGTATTTCTATACCTAGTGTTCGGGATGAAGACGAAATGCAAACGGAACTTGAAAATCGTTTATTCAGTAATACAACCACTACCAGTATATACAAAAAGAATAGACATATCTAGCATTAAACAAGCAAGTTTTTGTCAGAATGGCGCGCACACCGCGGCTCAACGATACACAGACTACATGTAGACGCGGCTTTTTACAGACTGACGCCGGCAAGCAAAACAAATCACAACGGACTAGAGTCCCTCCCCCCGACCCCCGCTCAATCCGCGAAATTCCGTTCTCCATGACCTTATTTGGTAGTTTGGTTTTACTCGCGTGGAAGTAGGGAATCTTCATACAAATAAATATGCCTCGCGGCGGAGGGAGGGACTCTCTTTACAATAAAATATGGTCATCTCAAACAATGTGGGACCATAATCGCATGCATCCGCAACATTTCTCCCGCCGTGCACACATACCTATGTGCATAATAATCATCTACGAGTTGCTGATGCATGCGAGTATCATACATACAAGATAACGCTTGGTAATCTATATAGCATGTGTGTTATCTATTCAACAGAGAACACATCTGCCTACTATTAAATAAACATCCTCAATAAACAAATCTTATCTAATTTTTTCACCTCTATACAAACCAATGTGCAGTTCAATTAGTGGATTCTACTTATTTTAAAGAACATTATACTTATTCTAAAGGAACAAAGAAAATTGAATTCTAAGGAAACGATTTCTACTAAATACGAACATAAATTTTATCCTACCGTATTATACATGTTAATATATCTAACATTTAGACAATGATGTTCTACAGAGTACACTCTATTTGACTAATCAACGTCAATAGGAATTATAATTAAACGTTTCGTGGGTCGACGCATCACACCGCTCTTCGTTCTTATGTCTACGACTCGTATGACGCCGTCTGCGCCTGGATAAACCCGCTCCACTCTGCCCTTCGGCCAGACGTTCCTCGGCAGTGAACTATCCACGATGATGACTAAATCGCCCACCTTAATAGCTTCACCTCGTCCACGTGGCTCCCGCCGGTTTTGAAGTAGTGGCAAAACTTCACGTATCCAGCGCTGCCAAAAGAGATCTGCCAATCGCTGCGACGCCTTCCATTGTGAGCGTCTGAGTTCGTCTTCTCTGATGAAAGTTCCCGGCAATGGTACTTTTGAAGGTCCGCCCAATATGAAATGATTTGGGGTAAGGGCTGCGTCATCTTCCGGTGATACGGACACGTGCGATAATGGTCGTGAGTTAACTGTATTTTCGACCTCTGCCAACAGCGTGTGTAATACGTCTTCGCCGGGGTGGCGCTCGTGCAATGTTGTAGTCAGGGCGGTCTTCACAGAGCGCACTAATCTTTCCCACGCCCCCCCCATGAATGGGGCTCCCACTGGGATGTACCTCCAATTGATGCTTCTTATGTCTGCTTCTCGTTGTAGAGAGCCAAGCGCCGCTTTACGAAGTTCTGCGTCTGCTCCGTGGAAGTTAGTTCCATTGTCACTCCAAATAGTGTCCGGACAGCCACGGCGCGCTATCATGCGGCGCAGTGCGAGCACAGCAGCGTCGGCGGAGAGTGATGAAGCGACTTCCAGATGAACGGCTCTCGTAGTTAGGCACGTAAAAAGAGCAACGTACCTCTTCTCGTGGTGTCTCGCTACTGTGACTGACAGCGGTCCAAAATAGTCGAGTCCGAGATGCGTAAAGGGGCGTTGATGATGTGCGAGTCGGCAGGGTGGCAAGTTTCCCGTCGGTGGCTCAGGAGGTATCGCTCGACGAATACGGCAGGGACGACACCGCTTGATAACAGTCCGCACAGCGGGTCGCAAGCGCAGCATCCAATATTGTTGTCGGACTTCGTTCGCGACGCATTCTACTCCGCTGTGATGTAATCGCCGATGTGTCCAGTCGATGTATAATTGGCTATATGCATGGTTACCATCTAATACTATCGGGGATTGTGTCTGTTCATTTATCTTGTTCACGGAGGTAGTGCGTGAGTGCAGTCTCAGGATGCTGGACTCGTCTATAAGTACCGATAGTTGACGTATGCGGCTTTGGTTTGACAGTTTCTTCCCGCCGGTGACGTCTCGAAGTTCTGTGGGAAAGCATTGTTCTTGTGATGCGCGTATCCACAGGAGTTCGGCGTGACGTGTGTAGTGTGCTGGTAGTGGTAGATATTTGACATTAATTTCGTTTGACGATGAAGGCGGTCCAGCACCTCTATTGGATTGAGTGGTACGGCGACGGTGAGTAATAGTCCACTCCGGGTCGTTCGCTTCGATGTGACGATTACGTGTAGATGTAGATGTAGCTGAGCGTCTTCTACAGAGGTCTATGAACTGCAGTATGCGAGCTGTGCTTCGTATAAGTCGTAACCACGATGAAAATCGTTGTATGTCAGGTAAGGCTTCGGTCAGGTGAGCGATTGCTGAGTTGGCTGTCGTAGTGCGTTCCTCGCCTGTTTCCGGAAGTGTGAGCGGGTTATTCTCACGTGGCCATGAAGACTCGTCATGGTAAAGGAAGTCGGGACCAGTAAACCAACGGTGTGATGCCGTGAAGTCGCTTGGTATGTCACGTGTAGCGTCGTCGGCAACGTTAGACGATGTGGGTACCCAACGCCACTCAGCTGTGGCGGTCGTGTCTTCAAGCTCGGCAATCCGGTGTGCGACGAAAGGTTTAAAAGTTTGTGATCCTGCGCGCAGCCAGGAAAGAACAGTGCGCGAGTCGGTCCACATCACGCGTCGGTCGGGAAGTCGTTCGTGTTCTCTCTCGACGGTGCACGCCAGTCGTCCTCCCAGAACAGCCGCCTGCAATTCAAGCCTAGGTATAGATACGAGCTTAAGGGGCGCCACGCGCCCTTTCGACGCCGCAAGCGAAACACTTACTTTGCCTTTGCTATCTACTGATCTCCAATATGCCGCGGCTGCATAGGCAACTTCGCTTGCGTCGACGAACACATGCAATTCTAATGGTTTTGACGTACTGTACATATGGTAACAACGTGGTAGAGCCAGCTCTTTTAAGTTTTTTAGAGATGTTAGCCAAAAATGCCATTTTCGCAATAAATTAGGCGGTAGAAGTTCGTCCCATTCAAGCTTGCTTCGCCACGTTGCTTGCAGTATCTGTTTGGCATAAACAGTAATAGGTGTGACTAGTCCTAACGGGTCGTATAGTGACATAGCTGCCTTTAATAGCTGACGTTTCGTCGGCTTCTCCTCTTTGAATGGTAGAAAATTTATATTAAAACTTAGGGTGTCGTCGGCAGTGCGCCATACGAGCCCTAGCACTTTTTCCTCTTTAAGTATGGTGACTTGCGCGGCGGCGGTGGCTTCCTCTGCCAGTCCTTCGATCGCTGCGCTGTCGTTGGATGCCCACTTCTGTAGCACGAAGTTGCCGTTGCGATGTACTGTATCCACTGCTCTGGAGATGCGGTTGGCCTCCTCTGCTGAGTCGAAGCTCTGTAAATAATCGTCCATATAATGATTATGTAATATAGATTTTGTGGCTTCGGGATATTCGCTTTCGAACTTAAGAGCGTTGTGATTTTTTACAAATATGGCTGTAGTAGGCGATGAAGTCGCTCCGAACAGAACTGACGTCATTCTGTATTGATCGGGCGCAGCATCTGATTTCTTTCGCCAAAGAAAGCGCAGTGCATCCCTGTCAGATTCTCTAACTTTTATTCTTAGGAACATGTCTTTTATGTCAGCAGTGACAGCAAACTTTCCTTGTCGGAACCGCATTAAAACGCCAAGCAAAGATTTTAACAAATCAGGACCGGTTAGCAAATAATCGTTAAGACAGACCCCGTTAGTACATGCGGCCGCATCGTGAACTATACGAACCTTATCGGGTTTGGCAGGATGTAAGACAGGGAAGTGCGGTAAGTACCATGAACGGCCGCTAGGCGCCGGCATCGGTGCTCTTTCTGCATATCCATTCGCCATCAAGAGTTCCATCTGGTCCGTATATCTCCTCTCAAGAACAGAGTCTTTCTGTAACCGCCTTTCTACGCCTTCTAACCGCTTTAAAGCCGCATTGTAATTGTCTGGGAATAGTTTACCTTCCTCTCGCCACAGTAGTCCTGTCTCATACCCGCCTTCCGGTAAGGCTTTGGTTGTTTTTTGAAGTATCTGTAGCGCACAGTGTTCGGGATCCGAACGTGGTCGGCGTGGTTCCACACCCAGCGACTCCACATCAAAATGCTCCTGTACCAGTCGTTCGAGAGAGCTGCTGTGTTTCATATGAGTGCATCGCTGGTTCCCGAGAGAGTATATATGTTGTCTCTTACCATGTAATACCCAGCCTAAGGGTGTATGTGATGCCACAGGCTGATCGGCCGCTCCTCGCCTCACTTCTGTCGACACGAGAAGCTCCCAGTTATCTTGGCCTATTAAAATCTTTGGTTCCCCTATTTCATATACCAATTCCTCTGTAAGTTCAAGTAGATGTTCACAACCTTTAAGCACATCAGAAGGGATAGATTGAGGCGATATATCTAGTCTGTCAATTGTCCTTGCTTCAATATTCACATTTTGATTACTGTACTTACCGCGGATATCAAACTTTACTCGATGTGAACTTAAAGCATCAATGCGTGCTCCACCCACGCCTTCTATATAGAAGGGAGCGGACGGGCCTTTCAATCCTATCTGATGAGCTATATCTGAAGTCAATAAGGTCACAGTCGAGCCATCATCTAATAAGGCAAAAGTGTCTACATTACCTCGGGGTCCTGATACAGTAACTGGCAATACTTTCAGAAAGGTGCATGCTGCTCTCGGTGTCCACGTAGATGTCACTGCCCATGGTTGATCATTCAGCAGACACCCAGTAGCCCCCTGATCTGAAGACACGCTGTTCATCTGGTGCTGACGTTGTGGGGGCGTCCCGCTACTACGGGCATGAGCGGTTGTCTCATCTGGCTGTGTCTGCGGGCTGCTTCCACTGAACTGTCGTCTGCTAGGCTCTGCCTCGCTGTCGCTGTGCAGGAGTTTGTGGTGGTAGTACTCGCAGCCTGGGGCTTCACACTTCTGTGTCTTGCAACGATGTCCCCATGTCCTCTTGCGTAGACACCTGAAGCATAATTTTAATTTGCTAGCTATGTCCCATCTGTCCGACACAGTCTTTGCTTTAAACTTATAGCATGTAGTCAGGGAATGGTTTGTGCCTTTGCACACAATACAAAGTGTATTGTCGTTTACTTTCATGACTCTTTGATGTCTACTGACTGACTGTTTACGCTCATCCACAGTTTCCGCTTTCGCATGTCTTGCGTTTAACTCTGCTTCTCTATCTAAAAACTGTGTTAATGTAATTAGACTAGGCTCACTCCTGTTGTTTGCAAATTCATAGTCATACCACCTATTTCGTAAGACTGTAGTCATTTTCTCTATAATGATATTTACTGCTTCCGGGTTGTGCAAGTATTCCGGCTTATCCAACACTTTGACCACACTAACAATATTGTCTACTTTTGATGCGAATACACACACATCCCTCGGATTGTCAGTGAGTTTAGGCAGACTACGTAGTTTTTCTAATTCGCTTGTAATGAGTGCATGTGGACGCCCAAAGCGTGCTTCCAGTTTCCGGATAATGTCATCCGGTTTTGACGCACATATAAACAAACCTCTCACAGCCTCAAACGCCACACCTTTCAAACTTTTTCTAATTCGCGCGATATTTTCGTATTCAGAAAAAGCTGTTTGAGATTGCGTAAAGGCTGTTTTAAAATAAAGCCATTCACTAGCATTTCCATTAAAATAGGGTAAATCTGGGTACCTGTGACTCGCGGGGCGGTGCTCCCCGCGAGTTACCTCTAAAATCGCCGACGCGATGTCCTTCCATGGCTCGCGGGACTCGATGTCTCCCGAAGTAATCGGTTGGCGCGCTGTCATTCGCGAGCTGTCAATCAGTTCTCGGTTGCCGGAGGGTGCCCAAAATTGCGATGTCGATGTTGTCTTTGTGTTGTCGGGCATCGCGGTGTCGAGGGCGGATTGATGTGGCGCTTCCATTCTGTGATCGAGTGTCATCGTCTCGAGGGTGGCTTGGTGTCGTGGCACTGTCAATATGTCATCGCGGGCTGTGAAGCCGCCCTGTGCCTGAGTAACCCCATGTGGTAGGTCTTGCGGTCTGTCGCTCACTACGGTGTCGAGGGCTACTTCTTGTGACGGTGCCAGCGGTCTCTCGCCGGCCACCGTGTCGTCTTCATTTTCCGCTTCTAAGAGCGCGAGGCGCGCCGCTGCCCATTCTAACCTCGCTTGAGCTAGAGCTCTATTCTTGATTCTCTTCATATTACTGATAGTGGAGTCTTGTGATGGCTGCGACAGCAAAGGATCCGCCGAGTCAGTTTCGCCAACCGTTTCAACGTTTCCCGCCACACGTTCGGTCACGATGCCGCCGCTTATGGTGACGTCACGCGCGTCGGTTGTCTCGACCTGACCTGTTGATTTCACGCCTGCTGTCGATTCTGTTTGATCCTCGTCTTCCTGACCCGCTTGGTTTCTCGTCTTCACCATTTTGTCGACTGAACACCTTTTTTTGCACCGATTCAACCCGCGACGCGATATAGCACTTTATCGAAGGACCACACACACACACACACAAGCCGCGTCGCGTTCTCTATCCGGCTCCGAAGGTCCAATTATGTTCGGGATGAAGACGAAATGCAAACGGAACTTGAAAATCGTTTATTCAGTAATACAACCACTACCAGTATATACAAAAAGAATAGACATATCTAGCATTAAACAAGCAAGTTTTTGTCAGAATGGCGCGCACACCGCGGCTCAACGATACACAGACTACATGTAGACGCGGCTTTTTACAGACTGACGCCGGCAAGCAAAACAAATCACAACGGACTAGAGTCCCTCCCCCCGACCCCCGCTCAATCCGCGAAATTCCGTTCTCCATGACCTTATTTGGTAGTTTGGTTTTACTCGCGTGGAAGTAGGGAATCTTCATACAAATAAATATGCCTCGCGGCGGAGGGAGGGACTCTCTTTACAATAAAATATGGTCATCTCAAACAATGTGGGACCATAATCGCATGCATCCGCAACACCTAGTTATGTGCAGTTTCATGCACTTATTTATCTAAACTCATGCATCATAGTTATTATGCATTAATCTTGGTAAATGTTGTCGTAAACCGTTAAAGCCGTTAAATTTTTAATTTAAATTTATTTGTACGCCTTTCAAGGCAGAGCTGATCTGAAGCACATTACATTATATCACCCAATTGTACCTTGGTTCAACAAATAAATATACTCTTAACTGTAAAGTTCTAAGCCAAGTTCAAGCGAAGAAACTGGCGAGTAGCACCCGTGTATTACACGAACCATTTGGAGCCACTTTTGATACCTCCATAACTCAAAAACTTTAAAATATGACCACGCCAAATTTGGTTTATATATCGAGACCCCCTAGATAAACTACTAAAACTCAACATTTAAAAACACAGCTTATAATAACACAGCTTGTAATATTAACGTCCAAAAATCGTAATTTTTGTGACTGATTGACTGACGTATAGATCAAAAACTTCACCCACTTCCAGATGACCTAGAAAGTTCTTTGGCATCCAGCTAGGTAATTGTGTGCATAAAAATGAAATAACCAGAAAACAGTGAATTTATAAGATTTGAAAAATTTACCAACCAATCGATTTTAATAGGTCATTTTAGTAGCGCCTTACAAAATTATAATAGCAAAACTTATCATCTTCATGTCATTGTTATAAGCAAGTTATTGTTTTTATATTGTAAGGTTCTATTCTTCTAACATATGATTTTCTAGTAAAAACTAGCTAGGTCAAATGTTGAGGTTCAATAGATCATATGTTATTTGCTTTGTGTAAATAATTCAAATATTCAAATTTAAAAAGTCATATTTTTAATAGGAAACATCGTTGAAGCAGAAAATAAACAAGAAATTGTGTTTTAAATTTACTGTGGAATGTTTTAAGTTCTTATAAATAAATTTCAGAATTGTCTACAGAACTTGGCACGCATTTAGATCTCTAGTCGACAACCACACCCTGATTATCATGATACTGAACTTGGCTCCCATTTTCACATTTATGTTTTTGGTGGGATTTGGTATTACACAAAGTACTATCCTTTACTGTTGAGTATTTATCGAGAGAATGTTTGTTAAAAAAAAATAGTCAAAGAATAAATATTGTAAGAGCTCTAAATATTGCACAAGTATTTGGAAACTTATTAGAGAAGGCAAAACAGAAGGCAAAGTCATTTTAGATTTTGTGCAAAAAATCGGATCTTTAGGGTTCTGCCCCTAAATCGTAAAACGGAGCCCTATTAATGTCGCTCTGCTGTCTGTCCGTCCGTATTTCATGGGTCTCTAGCTTGCAGACGGAATGAAGTACAGATTTGAAATTTGGATACGTTGACGTGTTGGCCCAAAACCGGAATTTAAATCTGAAACAAAATTACATTTTTATTCCCGCCGCATTTGAAACGACCGGCGTATGGGGCTCTGAGGCCAGGGCATTTCTAAGGGCACTCGGAAGAAAAATAAAAGACAGGTAACAAAACCACCGCTCCATGTCATGCTTGGCGCGGCGGATTTCCCTAGCAATCCAACGCGGGAACGCGGCTAGCGTAATGGGGACCTTTGCGCCGGGTACGATGAGGGGCGGACTTTTTGATAGTTAGGGTTTTATTTCTAAGTTAATTTTATTTTTATAGCATAGGTTCTTCTTTTCCTTTTACTTTTGGGATTTTTAGCTTATTATCTTTTGTTAAATTGTAAATAATAATGTATATTATTAATAATACTAAAATTAGTAACGAAAAATTTTTCAATAAAAGTTTCACTTACCAGATTGAAAATTAAATTAAATTTTAGGTTCCATACATGAGGTGCCGATATTTTTTTTCTTCTGACCCTGCTTGTGGAGTGTCATTCTCGATAATCTATAATTATACTTTAAATTTTTTTGTCTCAAAAATAAAGACCATCAAAGTTGTAATTTTTAGAGAATTTTTGTGACGGAGTCTATCTCAAGAACTAAGCTAGTTAGGAATTTGGAATTTTCTGTGTGTATGTACCATACACTATATTTCAACAGCAAATACTGAACATGCTGATTTTAATAGATATAATGCTTAGTGTTACGTACCCGAATACCCACCAACTTAAATCTGCAGATTTGTTTTATACATTTTGTAGGTACTGATAAGTTTGTAATTTTTAACTTGTAATAAGTGTATGTAATGTACTTATTTTCTACGATGAGACGTCTTTTAAGCAAGATACTCCATAAGTAATGATATTCTTAGTGTAATAATAATTTTAAGAGTATTGCAAAATGATAATTTCGAATATTCCTCAATAAAACATAATCTTTTTCTTAGTGTTCAGGTATTTAAATCCCATTTCCTTATTTTGTTTCATGGGATTTTTTATGTATTCTCTTACTATCTGTGGAAACTTTTAATGACAGTTCAATGTTATCTAAGTAGCTTATTACAATTTGTTATGTAGACGCTAGTTTTTCCAAAAAATTTCTCATAAATAAATAAAAAATAATATTATCTACATAAATAAATCTATATTATTTTATTTATTTTTATTGATGATGAAATTGAGAATAAAGCAGGTAAATAAAACAGTGTTTAAGATTTTAAACATAACCGCCTCTTTTTTGTGTCTCTACAATGGCGCAAGAAATATTCACTGATTAGCCTTTGCCTAGGGCTCCGCCCGCGTTTATGCAATATTTGCCTCGTTCACTTATAGCCTATGTATTGATCAGGGTCCTTACGATAATGATAAATAAAATCGCATCCAAATCCGTCAAGTAGTTCTCGAGTGAAAACACAGACAAAGAGAGAGAAAGACAGACATTCAAAAAATGGTAGTTTTGGCTTCAGTACGACTCTAATAACCTATTTCATTAAAAATGACGCGGAAATATTCAATGTACAATCACGATTTTTAACTAGTTTAATTTTATTATTATAGAATATATAGATTATAATTAGTATATAGGTAGATATAGATCGGCACGCGGGTGCTAAAAGGCTCAGCGTCCTAGCGCCAGTACAGCCTGCGACTAGGCCATGGAGTCAACAACCTGAAACCCTGAAGGATTTCCACCGTGTAGAAGGGTTCATTGACTTGACACACGAAACGCTGCGTTCACTGCAATGCCGTAACTTTTTCAGCTGAAATTTCAGTTTTCTTTAATGATGGTCTGGAGTTCCATTACGTTTACTGATGCGTTTTTTCGAGGGTATAAATATAAAATATCGTCACGACATGAATCTCAGAGGTGTTCTGAGTATGAACTGTGAAATGCAAGTCACAGTCCACACTCGGCACACCCGCGTTTCACCGACAATTATTACGTCAAAACGTGAAGGGTGGTGAGCCCTATAGCCGTTCTTCGGGCACAAATACGCGCTTTTTAGGGCATGCAGGTTTCCTCACGATGTTTTCCTTTACCGTTCAGCAAGTGGTAAGTATTAAATCTGCACATAAATTCCGAAAAACTCATTGGTACACGCCCCGGCCGGGGATCGAACCTAGATCTCAAAGATTGAGAGGCCAGCGTTCTACCCCTGAGCTACCGCTTTCAAGGGTAATATTTCAATTTTACTAATTCGATTGAGTTACACTTTAAAACTGACTTTGAGATTTTGCTTTTTATTTTTAACAGTACCAACAACATAACAAATACAAATAAAAACTTCACACATGAAAAATAATTTCTCCACGACTCGGTTGGTTGGTTGCTATGTTTTCGACAGTAAACAGTATTCTTTGTTTTTTATTGATGAGGCTTATTTATGGTTGTTAAGCCGTCAATAGTGTGAAGTTAAGCTCCCATCAATTGCTAAGTAAATATTGATTTATTGTTCTGAGTAAGTAAATTAGTAAAATGCATAACGCGTAGTTGAAAATCACATCCAAGAAGGCTTCAAAAATCAAAATATTTATTTTTGCAAAATAGATACATAAAGTATGCTTTCTACAAGTCAAAGTTAATTTTAACAATATAATATATCTTTAGAATATAAAAAATATATAATAATACGGGAAATAAAATATACACCTGTATAAAATAGAGGAATCTAGGAATAAAAATATTATATATACATAATGCAATGAAGAAATAAGTTAATAAATAAAAACGGGAAATACATACAAAAAATATTAAGGTTGGGCTACTAAAATGTAATAAAGTTATACACCTGCATAAAATAGAGAAATATAGAAATAAAAATATGATATATACATAATGCCTAACCATCCGCACCACTCGATTAGTATTGCTAAGAAGAAGGGCAAGAAACTTAGCAAACATTCCTTTTTTCAAAATTTTTGCTTAGTTTTTAACCCAAATGTATAAAATAAACATGTTCTTTTACTAAGGCTTAAATTGTGCGGAAAATATGATAAAAATCGTAAAATCCTGTATAACATTAGTAAGTACCATTCATTTGTAGCACTAAAACTTCATAAACATTATTTTCATGTCATCTCCATTGATATTAGTATCGATGATGCACATTGAGCTGCTAATTTTGGTCTTATTAGCGCCTTGAATATGACCACAATAGTTATAAAAACTAAACACATTTGTTTTTTTAGAAATATAATTACACTAAGCACGAATAGTAACTTAAAATTGCATGTCGTGTTTCAAAGGGTGTACTTTTATATTATTGTTTGTTATTTAGAATTATTTATGCCACGACCCATTTTTCCACAAGCTTTAGAATGCAATTAGTAAAATATTGAAAATTTGCATACAATAATCTAGCTTTTAAAAAAAACTTTTTTGTTATACAGTGCATAAGGTGAGACTGTAAAATTGCGATCGTGTGCGTGTACACCATTGACATTGTGGAAAACAACTCTTAAAGCAGTTCACGCACGATCTGTTTTCAAAAAATTATGGTTTGACTTTTATCTTATTCTTCTTTTGTTGCGATGTATACTTTGTTTCCATGATTTTTCAAAAACAGACCTTGCCTGCTCTGCTATAAGAGTTCTTTTCCACAATGTAAATGGTGTGCACGCAAACAATCGCAATTCTCCAGTCTCACTTTCTGCACAGTACCAGTTGTATATGGACAGCGAACTTGATGGACACGACGCCATAGGCGTCATTTAGGTTTCTTCGTGATGTTACGCACGTCTATATAAGCTGACTTTAATTTATGCAGCCAAATTATTACTGAACACTCGGTAAGTGCTCAGTAACAAGGTTCAATGACCCTTTTTGTGAAATTCGTTAATTATTCTTTTCGTGTTCCTTACAAACGCAAGCCCAGCCCCGAGTCAATAGGCATGATGACAATTTTTTTTTATTATTCCGTCGGTTAGATACTCAGGAAATATTGGACACGTATTTTTTCTTTTTTCAATTAAACAAAAAATTATGAAGATATAGCCCGCTGAAGTTCCGCGTGACGTCACATCTAGGTACAATTTTACTTAGAAGTGACGTCATTTTCCCCCACTCCCAAACTTTGACGCGCTTTATCTGTGTCATTTGTTGTTTGATTGACAAAAGAAAAAATACGTGTCCAATATTTTTTGATTATCTAAATTACGGACTAAATAGAATAATATTTTATTTACCCTGTCTACAAGCCTATTACTACGGGAAGTCAAGATTTCATTTTGCGAAATTAGCAAAAGTGTTATCGATACATGTTACTGATCAAGTGCTCACTTACCAAGCTTCCAGTATGCGTTTGGCTATATAAATAAAAGTCACCTTATATAGGCGTCGTTTCTTGAAACATTTTTCCTAATTTTAACCTTAAATCAATGGTAATAAGGATAAATATTTTTAACGTACAATCTTTGTGTAACATCGTAAGACCCAAAAGAAGTCGACAGCGTCACATTACAAAGTAATACATACACTATGTTTATGTGTGAGTGTAAGCTTGTATGAAGTAAAAGGCTGTCGTACCACAAAACTATCGAGTTGCTTCCGTGTCCACACATACTCAATTGATCATACTGAACGTTTTTTTTCAAGAAGCATACCCACACGAATCTTCAAGGATGAAGATATTAAACTTTGACTTAAGGACTCTATCTCGCAGGAGGAAGGTCTATTTTAGAACGCTGCGCGTAAATTGCTGTCTCACGCAAGACGCTGTCTCAAAACACGCCCGTGTATTTATTACGTATTTAGGTTCACGTATATTTACTTAAAATTCAAATACTGCCCAAGCCAATGATTTGGTAGGGTAGGTTTCTTTGGAAATGTTGTTCAGCAGAATATGTGTGTACAGAAGGTGAACCAAACGAATGCCCCCTGGAGAGAAAGTACCTTAAATATTAAAGATAGCAAATTTTACATTTTTTTACATTTATATACATTTATATTTTTAGACCGGACCCTATTACTAAGCCTCCGCTGTCTGTCTGTTGGTCTGTCCGTCTGTCACAGGGGTCTACAGCTTCAGCCGTAATAGGCAGAAAGATGAAATTTTCACAAAATACGTGTATACTATAGTCTCTACCACGAAGAAATAAAAAACTGAAAAAAAAAAAATTTACCCAAAGGTGTCTCTATTTTTACAGATTTCACGACATTTGATCAGATCATGAAATGTTCAACTCTACGATATATTAGCCACGACAATACCGGGTGTATATAGACCGCTACCTTTAAGGGGGAGGTTATCCCGATTTTGTCTCTTTTCAAATTAATTTTAAGCCAATAAATAGCAAAGATAAAATTTTGTAAAAAATATATGTTATATTTAAGTCTTTGCTCTCGATATTTCGGTCATTTGATACATGATTAATTACATTTTCCTCGGTCCATATAAATCGCAAAGGTAGGTCTAAACTACGATCTAAATATCATTTTATTTGAGCTATGTTAAGCTTTGAACAGTAAAACTTACACTAAAATAAACGTCTTAAAAATGTAATATAAAACGGCCGCTATATGAAAAAATCATTCCTCTTATTCCAAAATAATAAATAAAAACACCTCGAAACCGCGAATTTTCTAAGCAGCGCGCCTCCGCTGAGCAGGATGACCATGTGTAAAATGAAAACATTGGAGCAAGACAGATTTCGCTGGATAAACTCGCCTTAAATTTAACCGCATGATCGTATTGCACTGAACAACTTTTCCAAAGAAAAGTAACCACGAAAATGAATATAAAATTTCACTTACCCATACAAAATTTAAAATAAGTTCCACAGGGGCTGCATAATTTGCTGGAATAACTTCTGCTCTAACTTGAAATGTATTTTGAAATGGCTAAAATTATGGAACTAGGAGATAGACTTTTATTTTGAGCATCTAAATCAAACTTATTAATATTAATTAGGCTCTAAAAACTCACGATAGTCAACAATTAAATTACCATGTTTAATTTTGTAAACGTATCCATCCATCAGCCTGTTTCGTCCACTGCTGGACATAGGCCTTTCCAGGATTTCGCCACTCTTGGCGGTCCTCCTGGAAGAAATGCCCATACTCACACACGCTGGGCAGGTGGGTTGATGAGCGCGGTGCCGAAACCCTTGCACCAGTGACGCCGCTGCCCGTCACCAGTCTGTAAGGCTCGGCAATTGGGGATGAATAAACCGTCATCCATCGGTCCCAGGCAATGGTGGGCCGCCTGGTTTTGCCTAAGAGCTGTTCTCTTACTCTCCCCCGAATAACTTCGGGAGGATTTGCGAGTAAGATGGTGTTACCTCCACAGTCGAGCCCGGCATCAGCTCTACCACCTATAAACGTATAAATGACATTAATTATAATTCGGTATAACAAGATATATCAACACATTAACTAACACAAAAAAACTATATCTAAAATATACAATTAAAATTAAACCAAAATTTAAAACAAATAAAAATGCTGTCAAGGTTGTCGCTGGCGCATGGCAAGGTGCCCAAGACGCTTGCCGCGTTGGCCAATCTTAGTTTTTTTATCAGTATCTGCATGTCTTCATTTTATTGTAATACTTTTAAAATATAGTTTTTTTCGTGAAATATATGTATACTTTTGGAACGTTATTTAATAGTAAGATTAAAAGCATGAAAAATTATAAAGCGTGTCAAACAAAAACACCATATTTTTTCCAATTTATATCGTCTACATAACAGGAACTGCATTCGATGCAAAATATGGTGATGACAGAATTCATCCATCCGTCAGCCCTCGTCCACTGCTGAACATAAACTTTTCAAAGATCACGCCACTCTTGGCGGTACTCCTGAAATTTCACTAATACCAGTTATGGAATTTGATCAAATTAGTTGATTAGTTTTGGATCTTAATCAAATCACTACATTTCCTTAGAGAAATTATAAATTTCAATTGCAATTTTTACATCTCCCGGCATTTGTTCAAATCCCTTAGAGCTTTTGTTATATCCCTGCAACAGATGTACTGCCCTCAATTGATCTCAGTCATGGTTTGCTACCTGTTTGTGCCTATTTGAGAGCTGTCCTCTTACTCTCCACGGAATAACTTGGGAGTAAGACCAAGCCCAGTGGCATCAGCTCCACCACCTCAACAGTATATAACGCCTTATTGTATGGACCGCAGTTTTTCTTTCCATTTGCTCTTGTTTCTTTCTTTGGGAAAATTCTTCATTAGAGTATGTGGTTTTATTTAAATATAATTATAGCCGTCTAATTACACCCGCTATATGATAAACACAGAACTGACAAAGATTAAATACAACTGGACTTGGTCTATTTCCGTTTAACTGAGCAATAACTAAAATTAATTAACCATGACGAAAATTTGCAAAACATTGAGCTAACATTTAATAACCAAATAACTCTAAATTTTGGAATAAGTTTTATTTCAATATCTATGCCATCAAAAACAAAACTTGTAAAAAAAACCAAGTCTAGCCACTTAGTTCTTCTACCGTAAAAAGTTGTGAGATCTATGTAAATCCAAGTTGATTAATTCATTCAGTCCCTACTTAGGGGACCTTCTGTCTTGAGTTAAAACATAATTAGCTAACCTAACAACATCTTATAGTGACCATATCAATATTAAAAATCTTTTATATTTTAAATAAAAAGATTGACTCGGCCATCGCATGCAAACACAATGTATCTCAGAATTAATACATATTATATTAGATTAGATTATTTAGTGCGATTGCCAAGTCAACCTATTTATTTAAAACATAAAAGATTTTTAATATTGATATGGTCACTATAAGATGTTGTTAGGTTAGCTAATTATGTTATTATTTGGTGTGTATTTTTATATATTTTTTATTGCTGTGTTGTAGTTACTCATATTGTGCATCACCTATCGCACTTTATGTTTAATCGTAGATGATACGGGATCAGCTGAAAATCAGTGCTGTGCAGATATGTTTTACCATACTCGCAGCATAAGGTGAGCTGTCTCCTTTTTGTTTAATGTATCTCTGTGTTTAATTATGTTGTGTTACTTTTATGTGTTTTTTAGACAAATAAACTTTTTCTATTCTATTCTATTCTATTATAACTTAAGACAGAAGGTCCCTTAAGTAGGGACTGAATAAATTAATCGACTTGGATTTACATAGATCTCACAACTTTTTGCGGCAGAAGAACTAAGTTGCGAGACTTTTTTTTTTACAAGTTTTATTTTTGATGGCATCTCATTTCTTTTTGTAGATAGTCCTACTTTTTTTCCTTTCCGGTACCTTCTACTTACAACTGAAAATGTAACTTTGTAATCCTATATATTTAAATGAGATTACAAAGTAATTTATTCAGTTGGTGTATCTGGACCGAAATTGCAAAATATTTTAGTTTTTCCTTGATTTATAAACTAAACACTAATTGTATTCCAAATTTAAAGCTTCTGTGTCTGCTAGAAATGCCTTAGAGTTTTGATGATCGGTCAGACAGTCAGTGAGTGAGTGACAAAATTAAGAAACTTTGACTAGTTATGATTCTTAAACTACTGGTTCAAATTGAATGAAATTTGAAATATACCGTGTTTTTACAATGCCTATTTGGTTGCCGAAAATTTAAGCTTGTAGTTTGTGGTATAGGGGGTCGAAAATGGCCTGAACTGCTTCGAGAAAAGGATGGTACGGCGTGCCGCTTTTTAGCTCGACTTGGCGGGGGCACTGCCGTGTCCCCAGATACAAATAAAACAGTTTCGTTACTGACAGACTAACAGACAACGCAGAACTTAAGTCGCTGAAGATTGGAACATACATTCATTGAGGGGTGTAAAAGTGTATTAAGAAAGGATTTTTTGAAAGAAGTGAAACGGGATGTAAACTTTGATATCAAATCTGTTCCCGAAGGGCTTAGCGGGCTATTTATTACCAATTCCCGGCGAAGCCGCGGGCAACCTCTAGTAAACAATATAAATACTTTGATTTTGCAATTTTGAATTATTAGTTTTTGTTTCAATCAACTCCATTATCTAAACCATCTCATCTGTCTATATCTTACAGTGCTAAAACTGTACACACCATTCAAACATGACCTTTCAATGAGAAAAAGCTTTGTGAAAGCTGTATAGAAATCTTCAGTCTTTGTGGGTCCCAAAATAATTGTCAAAGAACGCGACATGACCACTTTATAGGTTAAACTTATAAAAGCTAATTTGATTTCTATCCTGAAGGAACAAAAGCTGTTTCAGGATTACATATAAGTTTGTATACTGTTGGAAGACAGTCTGTCGCCGTACAAAGGTAAAGTAGGGTTTCAACGCTGTATCGACCGGGAAAAGCGACGCGCGCATTCAAATAAGCGTATGTGTCGGGGGCGCGAAAAATTTCAAAATATTTGTGTTTTCATGGTGTAATTAATATGTTTTGGTAAAAATTACATGGTAAATTTCCCTACCAAAATAAAAAACTTGTTAATCCAAAGACGTTTAAATATTCGCTTGGTTTTTTCAACCAGCTAGGAGGGAATAATTATATTTATGCAAAAAATAATGGCTACAAATAAAGATAATTGATTTTTATACGTTTTCAGTGATTTAAAATAGTTTCTCAGAGTGTTTTCGACGACTTTCAGAAATCCTAAAAGTCACATTCCGCCTTTTGAAGTGCCAAGATTGAAGCTAGACCATTCCGTGGCCAGTCCCGTGAATTCCGCGGTAACGTACTGACGTCGCTCGAAAAAGACGTCATTTTCGTCCCAAAAAAACGATTACCAGACTTTACATTGAGAAGCAATCATGTCCTAGTGAAAAATCTACTGTTTGCACACGAAAAAGTCGATCGACTCGCAGTGTTTTGGTAAAATAAATGTTTCTGTGACGAAAGAGCTTTGGTACGGCATTCTACGGCCACAAGCGGGCTATTTTTGTTACAAACTACATATTGGTACATGCTAGGTAGTATTTGAAATCCATTAAGTGTTATTGGCTTGACAATATTTCTCATGTGATGAGAAGAGAGAGCTTGCTAGAAATGGCCACTGCATTATGCTAAGGGTTTTTCAGCTTTCGTGTTGTGTTGTACTAATAAATGGAATGTTTTCAAGGTTGAAAATTGTGATTTCTTATGTAAATCGTGAAAAAGTAATGAATTTATATATTAACTTATTTATGTTTTGCTGGAGACCACTTTGCAAATGTAGAGTAAAAACACACGACCAAAAAAATAAAAAACTAACTAATAAGAAAAAAAATGCCACCTACAAATCTATGAAACAAAAAATACAAAATGATATTGTAATATCTTTTGTTCTCAGTCTTGGAAGAATATTTTTTTGTCTGTGACGTTAAAATCTAGGTTTTGTCTGAACATTGAGGTTAGGTTATGTAATACATAATCTTAGGTGCGTAAAATAGCTTCAAAACAACTGCATTTGTCGGAATAAAATAACTTTATTTAATGTTGAGCATTTTTGTCGCAATTAAGTCATTTTAGTTATGTTCAATACTTCAAAATCCATATAATAGAATCAATAACATTCAATTTATTCTTCAAAGGAATTCATAATACTTGTATTCAAAGCAACTATAACATAATAAAGGCCTTTGGGATACAGGTGCTAGGTAATGAAAGGAGAAAAACGGGAAAAATAACACAATACTTATATCTGCGAGCATATTCAGACAAAAGTTGATTTCTATCTTCTCTAGAGCATATATTATCTTAAAGTCAAAATCACACCCAGAAAACGTGATAGGATGTATTAACGAAGATATTCTTTATATAACTCACCCCTTTTCTTTAACAATAAAAAGTTATAATAAAATACGCTTATCGATACAGTAATCTAATGGTTATGAAATTTAACGAATCAGAGTAAAGATAAAACGGTTATTACATGAATATCCGTTTTAAGTTTTGTGGTTTTGACATATCTGTAAAATGGGTCGATTAAGAACTGTTTGTGATGTTGCTGTTAGCATATCATAATATGGAAATACAGATAATATCATAATATGAAAATGTATAAACTTTTTGAATTGGATTGAATATCTTACAGAGGGGGCATGTTCAGAACTTATACGTCACTTCCTTCCGTGACTTCTTTTCAGAGATCCGAACTCAAAATGAGTAAAAATGGAACCCTTGGTTGTCCGTCTGTCAAGAAACTTTTTCTCTGGCCCAGTTGAAGGTATCAGTTTGAAACTAATACCTCTTACAGAAGTCTACGACCCTATAGTTTTGTAAAAAAATCAGGCTTCTAACTCAACGCGATAAAAGTTATTTTCCTTTACGTAATTTTCATACAAATTGGCTCACCATGAAAGCCTTTAGGGTGCTTCCAGTTAACTTAGAAACTTGAAGTTCCATCCACAATGGGGTCTAACAGTATTCGTCCAGAAAAAAATCTGGAAATTACATACCTGAAGATGTTTCACGGACGACGCTCTCTCTAACCTCGCCCGTATGTCGGTGCGTTAGGGTTCACGCATTTTTGTTTGGAACTCAATTATCTCCCAAACTAAGGGTGTCCGCGGGTATGATTCTTGGGAAAAGTGGTTCAGTAGGGTCGGTAAAATATGTGTTTTCAGTTATTGGTAGCAGTCTATTTACACCCGATATATTTAATTATTCAAGAAGAAATAAAGGACTTTTCTTATTTAACGAAGGATAATTTAATTTTTTATGATAGATAGAATATGATAGATGATGATAGAATACATGTGTTTTTAATTATTCCTTATTCATGATAAATAGATGTTTATTTGAAGGGAATAATAAAAAAATGACCTTGTAAACGAATGTGCTGACATATCATTATTAAATATCATAATATTGATATCAACTTCTGTGATTGAGTAAAGACGAGATATATGAAGTATAAATAAATAATTAACGGTTTTATCTCTGACACAACCCGCTGCTTTAAAATTTCAAAGAATTTCTCAGAAAAAATAATCATTGTCATCCATCCATCAGCCTGTTTCGTCCACTGCTGGACATAGGCCTTTCCAGGATTTTGCCACTCTTGGCGGTCCTCCTGGAAGAAATGCCCATACTCACACACGCTGGGCAGACGGGTTGGTGAGCGCGGTGCCGAAACCCTTGCACCAGTGACGCCGCTGCCCGTCACCAGTTTGCTTTATATAAGGCCCGGCAATTGGGGATGGATAAACCGCCATCCATCGGTCCCAGGCAATGGTGGGCCGCCTGGTTTTGCCTGAGAGCTGTTCTCTTACTCTCCCCCGAATAACTTCGGGAGGATTTGCGAGTAAGATGGTGGTACCTCCACAGTCGAGCCCGGCATCAGCTCTACCACCTATTATCATAATACATATCATATCATATACATATTATCATATTCACCTAATAATCATTGTATTTCTTGTTTTTTTTCATTGGAGAAGAAAAAACGGGCATGAAACGGTACTGGTAAATAGAAACGTAAAATGAAAAAAATACCTTAAATTTAATTCTAATTGTGATTCATCGATAATTTTTCGTTATAATAAACTGTCATCGATCAACACATGCATTAGAGTTCACGCCACCACTGAAGTCCAATGGATTAAGGCATTTTGGGTCATATTTCAAATTCATTAAAGACTTCGTCGCAGGACTTCAGTGGTGGCGCGTACTCTATCTAGTCTTCAGGGCTCACAATGTATGAGGAACGAACATTGTCCTTTTGTAGAACTCGGAAACGTCAAACTGATATCGACATGCGATATTGCTTCAATAACTTCACTCGGTCCATATTATGTGGATAGTTCTATTTTTGTACAAAAGCCAGCATTAAGGCTTGCCTCCACTAGGCTCGCCGAGCCGAGTCGAATCGAATCGCAGAAAGTCGCTTTCTATACCTAATATTTACTACGAAACTGCGTCCATTATCAGAAATCAGAAATTTATTCATCAAATAACAGTGGTTGTTAAGTCATGTCATCCATTAAATTAATTAATATAGGTATATACTTAAAAACAAGTATGTATATAATTCTATCATTAATAATTATGATAATAGTTAATGTCATAACTTGTCAATAGTAAAAAATCATAATAATCATAATACACAAAAGTGCTAATAGTAAAAAACAGTTTGTAAATCAACGATTCATCAGAGCATTAATGACGAGCCGCGGCGCACAAAGGCCAAATAACCCAAATTGCTGGCCATAATTAGTTTTTTGAAAGATGTCACTAAAGCAGTATTCAATTGTTATCATAATCCTACGATAGATGACGCATCATCTGACAGCTGTCATACATTTAAATGGCGTGGTTCTGACTTCGAAACCGGTTGGAAAAGTTGCTATAAGAGCTATACATAATTTTTATGTAAAATTATACGGCTCAGGTTTTTTATTGCCGTTTAATCGTCGTACAGAAAACGATTTTTTAAGAGTATGGAATCTGTTCCTGGTGTTATGTACAGATAGTAGGTTTCATCAACATACTGTTTTAAGACAGGATTTTAGCAATACCACCATTAGAAGTATAAGATGGTAACTTTCCAGGTTATATCGGAGAAATTAAAAAAAAAGTTTATTATTCCGTGGTATTCCAATAAAAAAATACGCCAACTTGAACTTCATAATGTTACCCAACTGTTAATCACCAATTTTCCTGCCGAAGTTTGCCGAATAGGTTATAATAAAGGTAGACCAAATCGCTTGGTAGGTAATTATCACTTCTTGCTATGTATACTACGCTCGCTAAACGTATTTCCGGCAGGATTTTCTTCGTTCGAGTCATACCCTTAAGGTCGTGAGTAGTGTGTTTGCATTGAAACTGGTTGTTCGGACTGGTGTCCAGTTCTCGCCGGTATCCCACAAGGTGTTTTATCGCCTTTACTTTTTTCTGAAGTTTTGATTATATTATTCAATCGCTGCAATTTTTGGTTAAGTTTTTATAGTTACTTACGAGTCGAATCTATTTTTGAAAAACACTTGTACTTGTCCACTTACTTATATTATTAATATAAATAATATACATAAGTGGACAAGTACAAGTGTTTTTCAATAAAAAAAAAGATAAAAATCGTATTTACATTATATAAATAGCAATATATATATTTTTTTTAAATACTTCATTAATTTACACATTAAACATTAATGACCAGCTTTCAACCGCGCGAATTGCTCGACAGGCGAATTTCTTTGCCGATGCGGTTCGATTCAACTCGGCGCGCCTCAGTCAAGTCAGCCAACGTATTTTTGTATTGTCTTAAAAAAATTGTTTAAATAAAAATGAATGAAGAACTATTGATATCAATATCTAAAATATTTAACAGGATCCCTTTTCAAAACTGGATTTAAATGATGAAATTTGCCATAGTTATTTCTGTTCATATTAATGTCGTGTACCCGTATTTTGGAGCACGCGGTTTCCTTTTTCTTATATTCTCCTCTTCTTCATCAAAAAGTATTTGAAGTAAAAACATCCCTCCATCCGATCATGACGCAAAAACTATCTAATTTGTTGAAGAGTTGCAATTAATGAACAAGTCGATTCGATTCTTCAGAGATGGACGCACTAGGAATAAATGCGACTCGCTTCGATTCGACGCGCTTCTGCTGTAGTCGAAGCTACCTCTTGGCAGATTGTGTTGCCACAATAGTCGTTTAAATAGTTTACAAATAGTGAGCTTGAAATGTAGGCGACTATACAGAAACACGTGGTAGAACGTTGGCCTCTCAATCTTGAGACCCAGGTTCGATCCCCGGTCGGGCATGCACCAATGAGTTTTTCGGAACTGATGTGCATAGTGATCGTATTTTTGTTCTTTCCTACTAAGTAATTACCACTTGCTGAACGGTGAATAAAAACATCGAGAGGAAACCTGCATGCCCTAAAAGTGTTTAATTGTGCCCGAAGTACGGCGATAAGGCTCACCACTATTGGCGTAAGGATTTGTAGCTGAGGGGGGGGGGGGGGGGCGCGGACGGTATCCTGGAGTGGTCCGTGCCCCCTGGCCCGTACCTAGTTACGCCTATACTCACCACCCATCACGTTGGGACGTAATAACCGTCGGTGAAACGCGGGTGTACCGAGTGTAGACTGTGACTTTCATTTCACAGTACACACTCGGGAACACCTCTGACACCCCTTCGCGGACTCATGTCGTGACGATATGTTTAATGTTTAATACAAGAAGCTTTTACTATAAGGACCACGTGCATTTAAAATTTTTGTTTTTCTGTTATTTACTTTTGTACGTATACCTGTGTATGTAAGCCGTAAAAGCATTTAAAGTAATGTCTACCAAATATATATCGAAAAATTTAATTTGAAAAGACATTTGCATAAATAACAAAAGTTTACTTTTTGTCCCGAATGAATTGCGTCCCATCAGTCTGTGTTTACACAGCCCTATATTTATTTGTTTCCAAAATTATGCAGATAAATTATTTCAAATTGATTGAAATTCAATTTAAACACTCAAATTAATACTTATTATAAAAATAGAGATTTCATGCTTGCATTGGTACACCTATGTACAATATGTACACTCATATTTTATATATATCATCTCAATAGTTTAAGAGTTTAGCTCATGTTGGTGTTGAAATCTCCACTGTATTCATAGCCATTTTTTTAATTAAATGTGGGGTACACTTGATTTTTCCTTTACATTTTCCATCGTGATGTTTTTAGTAAAATTCTCATTGATCATTAATCTTTTTCGTATTTATAAAAACAAATCATCACGACATTTGTCCCCGAGGTGGTGTCAGATGCGTTTCCGGGTAAAAAATACTATATTGAGGCACCACCATCCATCCATTAGCCTGGGTCGTCCACTGCTGGACATAGGCTTCTCTAAGATTTTGCCACTCTCTCTCTCACTTTCACACACTCGCGTTCCTCCTTGAAGAAATGCCCATAGTCACACATGCTGAGCAGGCGCGTTGGTGAGCGCGGTGCCGAAACCCTCGCACCAGTGACGCCGCTGCCCGTCACCAGTCTGTTTTTTATAAGGGCCGGCAATTGGGGATGGATATACCGTCATCAATCGGTTCCAGGCTTGGTGGGTCACCTGGTGGTGCCTGTTTAAAAGCTGTCCTCTTACTCTTCTCCGAATAACTTAAGGTTTGCGATTAAGATGATTGTACCTTATCAGTCAAGCTCTACCACTTATTACCTAAATATTTCACCTCATTATTACCTAAATATTTCTATTTGCAACAGAATAAATTTTTGAATTTAATAAATTTGGGCTCCCCAGTATAATTTTGGCTGTATCAATAAAAATTGTATATATCGCCGCCAGATTATTAAATTAGCCTCCTAATTGGACGTCTAGGTAGTTAAATAAATGGCAACATTCAATTGAATGGCTAGGTTGCTAGTTGTATAAACTAATACAATAGCTGCCCGAAAGCTAGTCCTTCGGTAACGGCTAAACCAAAAACTGATAAGTCTTTTAAATGTAAAACATAACAAATAATTTATATTTAGCTAAATTTTTTATCACTAAAGGCCCTAGCAGTAGTATATCAAATATTGCGTCAACAGCTGATATCGTAAAATTGGCAACATCGTGAAGGATGAAATAATCTATTTAGGAGTATTTCAAAATAATTTGGCAAAGTGCGAGTCAGAATTGGAGACAAAAGGTTCCGTACCACATCACAATACGGCTACGGAACCTAAAAAACTATTATGGTAAAGAACAACACATGCCAAAGCAACATCAAGGCTACAAAAAACAAGGCACTAAAATGGTAGCACTAGACGAAAAAATTGGCTCCATCTGCGTACATACAGAACACTTTTTTTATAATTTTTCGTTTTAATTTAATAGTATGTCCTATAATCTGACTAAATTTAAAACTTGTATGTACTATCGTCTTTTAAGAGCCAACACCAATAAGTTTTCAATGATGCAACTTTTTTGAGGTTTCTTGTAGCAAAATATTCTAATATCTGTCGTGATAGAGGCCATAGTAACACGTATTCTGTGAAAATGACAACTTTATCCCCATTACGCTTGAAGCTGTAGACCCCTGTCACAGACGAACAGACACCGAAGGCTTTGTTTGACACCCTTCGCTTACGGAACCCTAAAAAGTGAAATATTAGTGCGTGGTGTTAGGTTGCTGGGTTATCATGAATTTGGGAGCTAAGCGAAGCGAGGTGACCCCTTTAGTTTTAACAGATTTCATAACATGGCCAGTCAGATCATGTAATTGTCAATTCTACGACATGGCCACGATATTATATACGTTTACATACATAATATACTCAGTGTTGCTACATTCTATACAATATAAATTTTATAGTCCGTGCTTTTGAGAGTCACTGATGTTTTCCACTTTTGTATTTATATTATCGTTTCGTTCGGGTCTTGGCTTGGTCCCAAGAGTCCCAACTCGGTCCAAGCCTTTTGCACTTGGTCCAATCTTATGTAAACTCTTCGACGTGGGTAATCGATTCGTTTAGGAAGTGGAGCACTCAGTAGCTTAAAAGCTCTGTTCAGTTTTCTAAGCTTTTGCTATATAAGATGCTTTTTTTATGTAGCCAAACTTGGGAGACTTGGTCAGGGGTCAGCAGGATCAAGGTTCAATGTTATATTTTGAACAACCGCGACTCCTTTAGTATAGAAAGCCTAAATTATATTTTGTGTATTCCACAAAAAGGGCCATTGAACGTTGGTCCTGACTACATATCGAGTCTCCAGTATGAATTTGGCTATATCAACCAAAACTACCTTATATAAAATGGTTTTTGTCGTAAGATCGTAAAAAGTTTTCGGAATCAAATGTTTGTGGTTTTACCAAAAATAATATAATATAATTTTTTAAACAAATCTCTGGACTAGCTTCTTAGAATATAAAAATTTATTATTTTTATTGTTAACTTAATTAATAAATTAATTAATTATTGTTTTTATTGTTCTTCAGTTAACGATATAATTCTATATAATTATTATAATATTCATTTATTTATTATAACATAATTAATATGAAATAAATATATATAATTTAGCTATATAAAGCCTTTAGTTTCTTTTAACTTGTATTAATAATGAAAAAAAATATTGATTTTCGAAATATATTTCGGCCCACTATGGGGCCGGCATCAGTCGAATACTTAAAAGACATGATGTAAAAATGACATGATGATATATACAACCTTAGGACTAATTAACCTACGAATCTACTAACCTACTTTTAACATTAATTATGGAAAAAAAAAATAAAAAATATATATATTAAATACCAAAAATAAAAATTATTTCGGTAGAAGAGCCATATTGCGGTTTCCGGCCGTAACATCCCGACATCCCGACATTTGCTTGGAATATCTTCGATACGTACCGAAGACCGCAAGAAGACACTGCTGTTTATGGCACCCTGGTCTTAATATATACATACATGTAATATTTTTGTGAGTCAGGTTCAGGTGTCCATAAATAGTCATCGTCTGATGTCAGTGTTGTTTATTAAGTCCTGGTCCGTAGTGCGCACCAAGTGACCATATGTAGGAGTATTCCCATGTCCTTAATTTTATGTCTGTCAGTGGTGGGTTAAATGATTAATTAAATCACCACTGACAGACATAAAATTAAGGACATGGGAATACTCCTACATATGGTCACTTGGTGCGCACTACGGACCAGGACTTAATAAACAACACTGACATCAGACGATGACTATTTATGGACACCTGAACCTGACTCACAAAAATATTACATGTATGTATATATTAAGACCAGGGTGCCATAAACAGCAGTGTCTTCTTGCGGTCTTCGGTACGTATCGAAGATATTCCAAGCAAATGTCGGGATGTCGGGATGTTACGGCCGGAAACCGCAATATGGCTCTTCTACCGAAATAATTTTTATTTTTGGTATTTAATATATATATTTTTTATTTTTTTTTCCATAATTAATGTTAAAAGTAGGTTAGTAGATTCGTAGGTTAATTAGTCCTAAGGTTGTATATATCATCATGTCATTTTTACATCATGTCTTTTAAGTATTCGACTGATGCCGGCCCCATAGTGGGCCGAAATATATTTCGAAAATCAATATTTTTTTTCATTATTAATACAAGTTAAAAGAAACATAATTAATAACTATTTTCACTTATTATTGTATATATCATTTATACCAATTATACTAATATAAGGTCCTACAATAATAAATGAAAATAATTCTATGGTAGATTATATATCGTTAACTGAAGAACGAAAATTATTTTTGGTCCAATGATTATTTTCACTTCCCAGTAAAAAGTGGTTTAATCAGCTGACTAAATTTTTATGAAAAGATGAAAAAATGGGTAAAAGATTGTTGTTTGCGGTTCTTTTTTTTTCTAAAATCAACGACGAGAGTTCTTTGAGCAAATTCTGAAAACAAATGTTTCCCGAACTGACCCACCACAACCGCGCTATTATAGTGTGTATTATTAATTTCTCCATGGTGTTTTGTAGTAGAGTCTTGCGGATACGTTGAGGAGGACATCATCATCATCATCATCATCATCATCATCATCATCATCATCATCATTATCATCATCACCATCATCGTCATCATCATCATCATCATTATCATCATCATCATCATCATCATCATCATCATCATCATTATTTACTTGTCGACTTTCATTACATTAATACGATGTTTTGACTAAAAACGTGTTAATTTGACATCAGTGCAAGTATGATGGACTCTTCCCTACAGCGAGCGTTTGATTCTAAAATCCAAACTAACTAAGGAAACACAAACTTGATACATTTTTATTTATACTAGTAGTTCACCCCGAACTGTAAACTCGCGCTCGCCCGATTCTCGCTTGACCGATTTCGCTCATGTTTGAATTAAAAAAATCTTTTTGTCGTATTTATTCGCCTGCCAAATTTCATGACGTTACGAACAACGATACTCGAGTTATCGTCGAACAAACATTCATACATACATACAAACGCCGTATTGTTCCAGTAGAATCGGAGAACTCGCTCGTCTTGCTCGTTGGTTTAATAATCTAAAAAAAATGTTAAGAAATGTTGCCATATAGAATAGAAAACATTTCTTTTTTACGTTACACAACTAGTGCTATGAAGTCTTTTTGTTGCCAAATCTTTCTAATTGGAACGAAAAAATCCATATCACTTCGGAGAGGAAGTCAGTTTGTAATGTTAAATACGTGATTTAAAATACATCAAAAACATTCTTTTACTTTACATGAACATGAGACTACATTTCAGAGTTAACTTTTAGTTAAATATCCTTAGTCTTTCTTGAGAAAAAGAATCTAGACAGAGAGACGGAGAAAAGTGATACTAAGAATGGTTCCGTCTTGTAAGGAGTAAACCCTGAAAACATGCTAGATAATATGGCGTTATACACTTTTTTATTGATTCCAGTTATCGAAAAATTTAACAGATTAAATGGCCGGCACACTCAAATTGACTCAATCCAACTTCATGAGAGTACTTAAACATATTTTTTAGGGTTCCGTACCCTTTATATCTCAGCCGTCCGTCCGTCTGTGACAGGTATCTACAGCTCCAGCCGTAGTAGGTACCGAGTTGCATCACAGGATACATGTTACAAAGGTCACTACCGCAAATAATTAAAATAAAAGAAGATCTAAACCCCATACAAGAAACCTCGAAACTCAAGACGAAATCTACTTTTGAAACAAAACTTAAATTATATTTATTACAAGCTCAAATTCATAAGTAAAATTAAAATTAATCCGTGCCAGTTTAATGAAAAAAATCTTTCAAGTATTTTTCACACTTCCCTTTCTATTATTTATTATTTTATAAAATTTTGTATGCATTTTATTGTGTGTATTTTACTTATTTATTTATTTTTTGTATATTTTATTATGGATACGCATTTTTTAATCGTGTTTGCAGCCAAAACTAGTACATTTTCATATCTTCACGGAGAGACAATATTTTTTAAATTAGTTATTAGATTTAGTTACATCGCATGTGTCACAACTCGCGGCCTCTGACGGAAGATCAGCGTCACAGTTTTGCTGTGGCATTTTGTTGAGTCAGAGACCTTTTTGTTTGCTGCATCTTAAGTAGATGGATTGTTAAAACTATTTATATTTTTTGTATGTGATATTTGTATTGATGTAGCATTCGAAATAAACGTCTTTTCTTTCTTTCATTCTTTCAAGCATTTTTTAAATGTTATTTATTTGAACTCTATTTTAAAAACCAGCCGAGTGCGTGTCGGGCCACGCGCAGTGTCGGGTTCCGTAGTTGCCCAGTACATTTTATAAGTTGGTCTACTAATACAGATCGCGCTAAACTTCTAGTCCGCTCGAAAGTTGCTCTCCCGAAGAACGGACCATACATTGTCGTATTTAGAAGGGACTAAATGTTTGACGCGAACTGTACTCGTAAACCTATAAAGCCTACTTAGCTGTGATAGTTTTTCATTTAAATTCATTATATATACTACTTCTGTGAATTTTTCCACATTTCTATAAACAACCGTTTAGCCGTCAGGGGGCGGGATATTGACTCTAAGAAAAATTAGCACTTTAAAGCTTAATATTTCGCCAACGGATCCCTAGATCAAAAAATAATTTCCACACACCCATAATGTTTTTGAATGACCTATCCAACGATACCCCACTATGGGATATACGAGAAAAAAAAATCATCCCCAATTTAAGTGTTCGGGAGATACCACTAACAAAAAATAAAACAATTAAATTTTACCGTTTTGTTGGCGTGTTTAATATGTATAGTATACCCATACCAAATTACAGCTTTCAAATAAAATCAATATTTATTTTGTAAAATAGATACATAAAGTATACTTTCTACAAGTCAAAGTTAATCTTTACAATAGATATCTTTAGAATAAAAAAATATAATAAAATAATAAGTGTGTACTAATAAGGGAAATACATACAAAAAATATTTAGGTTGGAATGTTGATGGTTGTGATTGTCGGCACTTGGTGGAACTTATTATACATCTTGTTAAATAAGACACTTGTACTTGTCCACAGGATTATAATTTCACTTAATACACCCGACCGGTTTCGCTTATAAGCATTAAAGCCCTAGACAATGCTTATAAGCGAAACCGGTCGGGTGTACTAAGTGAAATTATAATCCTGTGGACAAGTACAAGTGTCTTATTTAACAAGATATATTTAGGTTGGGCTACAAAAATTTAAATATACACCTACATAAAATAAAGAAATCTAGGAATAAAAATATGATATATAAATGATGCAACGAACAAACAAGTTGATAAATAAATACGGGAAATACATTCAAAAAATATTAAGGTTGGGCTACTAAAATGTAATAAAGTTATACACCTGCATAAAATAAAGAAATACAGGAATAAAAATATTATATATACATAATGCCTAACCATCCGCACCATTCGATTAGTATTGCTAAGAAGAAGGGCAAGAAACTTAGCAAACATGATTTTTTTTCATTTGTAACATAAACTTAATCTATACAATTTTCTTATACCTACTTAAGTAAAGGCAAATATAAAACCATAGGAATTATGTCCAAGAGAAAAAAAATCTATCACTAATAGTGTCTGAACTAAGCCGCGGACAGACGGACGGACAGACGGACATGGCAAAACTATAAGGGTTCCTAGTCGGACTACGGAACCCTAAAAACAGTTATGTATACAAGTTTAAAATTTGGTAAAATTGTAGTATATGCTCTAAAGTATATAATTAAATAATAAACATTTGGATTCCGTACTCAGAGGGTGCCAAATTATTTGTCAGGCGCTACCATTTTAGCACCATTTTACCTACATTGTTGTTATTTTCCATAGTGTATTTAGGTTCTGTAACCATATTGTGTAGTGGTACGCAACACTTTGACCAATCCAAAATTAACCTGTTTTGCAATTTTAATAAGAGCTATTTGTGAGTGAGTTTGTAGAATATTTTGAAGGCATATAAGAACAACATACAAACATGGATGAAAGTCATCATTGCGAGTACCCTCCAATTTGCGAGAGTCGGGTACAATTCGACTACGAGGGCATAAATGTAAATATTTAAGATGGACAGGTATTTACGTCTTATGGGATTGTGTACACAGTTCTCGTATTCTCTTTTAAATTCTTTGTATTTTTAGGGTTCTGCCAATTTTAACCCCGTTTGCAAAAGGGTGCGGTGCGGAAGGTTCTATGAAAAATAATTTGATTACGACATGTCACTCTAGGGAAATGTCAGAAGTATTTTTGAGTGGATTGCTACTCAGTCAACAATCATAAAATTGTTTCATCGATGGCACAAGTAGTCCCAACGTTTGTAAGGGCCATATCGCCACAGTTCGGGCACAAACGCACGACGTTTCAGACTTGTTTGTTTCATCACGGTATTTTTCTTTACCTTTCAGCAGTTTATACAAAATCTATATAAAAAGTGACTTTGATTTATGCAGCCAAATTTTTACTGAAGACTCGGTAAGTGCTCAGTAACATGGTTCGATGACCCCTTTTGTGAAATTCGTGAATTATTATTTTCGTGTTGCTTACAAACGCAAGCCCAGCCCCGAGTCAAGTACTGTGTATGGGATGTCAAGATTTTATTTAAGTGTTGTCGATCTGTGATACTGATTACTTACCAAGCCTCCATTATTAGTTTGGCTGTATAAATAAAAGGGCTATCATATAAAATATTTAAATGGTCAGCAAATTAAAGAGGTTTTGGTCAGCTCTAAAATATATGTTGTTAGCATACAAAGTGAGTTGAGCTGCTTCTAGTGATCGGCAAAAATAACTAAATTGATCAGCAAGTAATGTGATATTGGACAGATAATTAAACATATCTGCAGCAATATTACTATTAGAGCAACAAATCTTCATACGGATTTTATGAAATTTTGGCAAGCTGTAAAATTTATTTCATATATTTTGATTTTTTTATCGAAATGGTTTATTACTGAAGCCAAAACAATCATTTTTAGAATTTTTGTTTGTCTGTCTGTCTGTATGTATGTTCCGATTTAACTCGAGAACCACTCAATTAAATTGGATGCGGTTTTTTCATTTTATTTTATCATCGAACTAACCCTGGTCAACATATTTATAGGCTACCAGGGCGTTCGAAAAATTACTTAGAAGCCAAAAATGGGGCGGAGATTGAATAAAAGCGGGCAGAGCCGCGGGCAAAGGCTAGTTTTTAATAAAGATATCAGTCAAAGAGGTTACAAAATAATAATAAATGAAAAAATTTACTTTCAAACATCAAAAATAATTGTAAACACTCATAAACACTATTAATCTCAATGCAACAATTCGTCGGATGACAATGCTCACACGCAAATTCACGCAATTGTCCACTCGTGTTGCGTAACTCCCTCACTTTAACCGACCATTGCCACTTTTTCAATAAAATTGCGCAAATTTTAAATTGTTAGCTGACCATAATTTGTAATGCACACTCTTAGAGATATAGCTTATTAAATATTATTTTTATGCTAATCGTTTGTATAATCCTGCTGATCAAATAATAATTTCGTATTAGAAATATTTATTTAGCAGACTTATAAATTATCAAGCTGACCAAATATCTACTTATCTTCTGATAATCCTTGATTTAGTTGCTGACCAGTTATTACTGGTGGTTTTATTTTACGGCTGACAAAAACATATTGTGCTGTCATCATATCTTTTCAGCAGGTTTTTCTTGCTGACCGAATATTTAAAATAAATACCATTTAATAACTTGCCAAATAAAAGTCACCTGATATAAGGTGACTTTTATTTATACAGCCAAACTCATACTGAAGGCTTGGTAAGTGATCAGTAACACGGATCGATAACACTTTTTGCTAATTTCGCAAAATAAAATCTTGTCGTCCCATAGTAATTGCCTTAGGGCTGGGGTTGCGTTTGTAAGGAACACGAAAATAAAAATTTACGATTTTCACAAAAAGGTTAATCGAACCTTGTTACTGAGCACTTACCGAGTCTTCAGTAAGAATTTGGCTACATAAATTAAAATCACCTTATATACAACCGCTTGCTGAATAAACTATGCAAAAAAAATATTTTTTTGCCGATTTCAATTATGTACTGACAATACCTTTATTTAATAAATCTGGAATCCGTTTTTATGGGACCCTAAAAAATTAACATTGACAAATCGAAACAGAATAAGGAAAATTGTCTCATTATTGTTCTTGATTTAAATATTTTCCTTGTAACTCGCCTGATACGATATCTTTTATGTTTTCATTCGATACGTTGTCTTCATTCTCTGTATTGGAACGTGCGGAAGATTTTTGTTTCTTTTGTCTTCTCCACTTATGATAACAGTATTGAAATTTCGTCTTCTTGTTTAATCATGATGTCTTTAAAAGCGACGATCAATTTACAATTATTATCTGATTACTGTAAAGAGCTCGATTCTATCATGATTTTAAGAAAATAATAATGTTTAATTATGTTAATATCAACCCACATTTTATGTAATATAAGAGAATCTATTAATATTATATAACCTACTTATTATAATTATTATTAGAGTGCATTACAAACCAGAAAAAATAAATTATAAACAAATGTAAAGACATGAATTTGAAAAAAATCCTCGGGCCAGGATTTGAACCTGTGACCTCTTGTTTAATAATAATAGTTAGAGTATTCCAAAGCGATGGCTTTCGCAATAAAAACATAATCCTACTTATTATACTTGGTCCTGCACTGTTTATCTGTAATAAAACAGTATTAAATAAATAAATAAATGAATTGTAAATGTAATTTTTGGCACTTTTTCAACTGTCGCCGTCACCCTAAGCGAAAAATTGACATTGCGAGAGGGACGGATTCGAGGAAAAAAAGAAAAGAGTTTTTTTTTATATAATTGTACCAAAATTTCCTTTTACCAACCGTTTATAAAAATTTGTCCGAGTCCTGTACATGATTCCTATTGGTCAAACGGGGAGAAAAATTGTGTTTGAAGAGGCATCTATGTAAAAAAATATTTTTATGTTCTAAAATGTTACACAAATTTATCAAACTAGTAGCTTCTTGGTGAAAGTAATTACAGGACTTCAAAAAGTGACCATATTTTCGATGTAGTGCCTTAATCTCTGCATTTTGCCACTTTACAGACCACCTCTGTGGCCAAGTGGTAAAACGCTCGGTTCAGCCGTTTCCGATTTTGGCCCGCACAAAAAACAGACAAACAAAATTGTAAACACTTTATTTGGTTTGGTATATGAAGTGACTTCTAATTATGTATCCAAATTCACACTGGAGACTCGGTAAGTGGTCAGTAACACGGATCTTTAACACTTTTTGCTTCGAACCTTGTTACTGAGTACTTACCGAGTTTTCGGTTAATATACAGACAAATTATACAACTTTTGCCAATACTCAACGCTTGATATAAGCGACAAGACACTTAACTTTTAATTATTAAAACAAAATAAAATCTTGCGTTACGTGATTTGTCACTTCTTACGCGTTTTCAGACGCCCCGCTTGCGCTCAGAAAATAAATGAAATGTCAACAAAAAAACTCAATCCCTATAAAAAATCCTTGATTAATGATTACCTACTTGCCTTGGTATGGTTTATCAGGAAAGTTGTTCAAGATGATTTATAAAATTTGTGATTTACACATTCCAGAAGTTTTTTATACGGGCTATACGAATATTAATCAGTCTTCTCACACTGCAAAAGGTCTATTTCGGTACCAATTGATCAATAAGCTGGTGCTATAATAGATCTCAGCTAAACTTAGACCAAGTTGACCCTTATTTCACTGTCTGAGAGACTCGTCTCGAATGACCTGGTTTCACCAGCAGTTGTTTTATATCTGGAAGACCAGACAGTATGGCGTCACACTGGCATTTAGGCTTTGGCGGCAGAATCTCAGCCATTCAATGACAAATGGCTGAAGTGGAATGCGGAATTCTTGAATTGCAAACGGGAACCAGATTTTCACAGGACTTACAAAGTTGATGCTATAAATTCTATACGAATTCGTAGCAGAATTTACCAGTCGCTACGTCGCGCGTCGTAGCTGAATTTGCTCGCTTGCTACGCTCGCCGTAGCAAAAATATTTTGTTTACAATCGTAGCCGTCGATAAAATAATGCCAAGATTTTCCGTCCACTGCTCGTAATCCGCTGAATTACGGTTTTCAATCTTAATTTATTGTAATAAAGTTTAAATTTGATTCAAAAGAATAATAACTGGACTCTTTTTGATAGCTGTGCGACTGCGGCGTATGCAACTGTACAAACATGAGACAAGGTTTCACAAAATGTATTTTTTTTCGACTAGTTTCGCCTTAGCGGCATTCTCAAGGATGAGACAAGATTTTTCGTTCTTATAAAGTGAGTCATATTTGGGTCGATAGGGGTTGTATATCAGAGGCCTGATTAATGTTAGAGTCTCAGGATCACAACATACCATGATGATTACTGTTATAGCATTAAGCCATATTATGAAATGATAAGAAAAAAGATCTTGTTAAGTTCCTTGCCTTTCTTCTTAGCAAGATTAATCGAATGGGCGGATTTAGGCATCATATCTATTTATAGTTTATTTATATATCATCTTATTTATTCATTGCATTATGTAGGTTTATACAATATTTGTTTTACTAATGTTAGTTTATATTTGGTTTTGCATTATATAATATTCTTATTATTATTCATATATTTCTTTATTTTATGCGGATGTATAATTTTATCATCGAAACTTATTTTTTTTATATATTTTCCGTATTATATATGTTTCATCATATTCTATTGTTTTTATAAAGATTAGTGATGACCTGTAAAACGTATACTTTATGTATATGTTGCAGGCATCTGGTTAAATTCAGTGACTTAACTAAATGACAAGGCTTTTGGTTTAAATGATGGTCATAAGAAAATAACCACGAAGTTACCTAACCTTCTAACCTAAGCTACCGTCTCTTTTCTGCCTGATTAAACTAAACGCCAGATTTAACCAAATGCCAGCGACATAAATATATATTTTACAAAAAATAATCTACATGAATTGAACTATTTTAATTTGAATATTTTGACGGGAGTTTTATTGTTGTATAGCTTAATGTGCTGGGAATGATTTAGGACTTAGAATACATAGATTATCTGTATAGATAATAATGTATATACCTATACAAATCTGTAGTTGCCCTTCCCTATTGAACTATTACCTCCAGGCTTTTAATATGTAAAGAGTAATTAGACTACATTTACATTGATTTATTAAACTTAGCCAGTAGAATTATTGCGATTTTTGCTTTTTCGCCAATTTTTCCCGCCAATTTTGTTTTTGGCTATATCTCTTGAAGTAGCTGTCAAATCATTTTTTTTTTCTTGAAGAAAGAGGGGGGGGGGTCTTTTTCTTGTAGAAAGTTTTGGTTATATATATGAATATATAAATATTTACTATATATATATATATCTATTCAAATTTTATAATATCCTAGGAAAATATAAGGAAAAATAAAAAATATAACTCTATACATATATATAGATATTAAAAAATGGGTAGACGTAAAATTTGGGTCTCAAATTACAACCCACATTTTTTTTTTAATTATTATTATATTTATTAAAAAAAAAATTGTGCTCATCTTTCTAGCTTTCCAACGATACTCATATTACTATATGTATATCATAATAACTACTCATAAATAATATTAGTCAACACTCATTATGTTTAGTCAAGATCTTGGCACGATGAAATTCTACTGGTTAATAAACACATTTACAAAATATATGTATATACAAAAACAGGACATTAAAAGGAACATTATTGTATAAAGGCGGTACTTGTTGCTAATAGCAATATCTACCATGGTTTGGGTGAGACAGAATATGAGAAGAAATTATATTAAAATATGTAATTAGTTTATGAATACACTAATAGATGGCGCTACATGTACTTACAACTGTCTTTATAAAATTTTGGTTTCTGTTTTATAATTATTGTAACTTTTGTTTTCTAAATTCTGTGTGTAGTTTTAATTTCGTTATTTCTTATCTTTCTCTTTTGTGGGCTAAGGCTGAAAATCGGCAGCTTTTTGTATTAATGCAGAATGTCATAAGCCGAGTCTTAGACCGGTTTGTCTCTTTTTATCTAAAAAATATTGTGTATTGTATTTTTGAGACAAATACAAAGCTTTTATTATTTACTATTATTATTACTATACACTGAGTCAAGGGCCAGGTGATGACTGCAGCCGCAGGCATAAGCTTGTATATTTTATAAGCAAGTATTATCAGGCCGAAGCAGTAGTTTTTATGCTTTTAATAGGCGATTATGTAGTGTAATATTGATATTGAGCACACATATTTACGGGTGTGCGTGTGTATGGACGATCAAAAAATGTTTTAACTAAAATATTCCAAATAGAAATGTTAAAAATGAAGGTTGTCACGTCACATACGTTGTACACGACATTCTATTGATATCCGATTTGTGTTTCCAAGTGAACAGATTCGAATAGAAAAATTCAAAGAAAGCACGCGAAAATACCGGGTGTAAATAGAGTGCGACCATTAAATAAAACCACATTCTCTACCGACCATTCTGAACAACTATTCGAAAAAAAACCCGCGAAAATCTTCAAAGAAAAAGATATTCAACTGCAACTTAAAGACTTTATCTCGTAGGAGGAAGGTCTATTTTAAAACGCTGCAACATAACGGCTGTTTGACGGACGACGCTCTGTCTAAACTCTCCCGTATGTCAGTGCGTTAGGGTTCACGCATTTTTATTTGGAACTCAATTATTTCCCAAACTAAGGGTGTCCGCGGGTATGACTCTTGGGAATAGTGGTTCAGTAGGGTCGATAGAATATGTGGTTTCAGTAAATGGTAGCAGTCTATTTACACCCGGTATAGGGTGATATTAAATCAACAAACCAAATTCATACTGAAGACTCGGTTAGTGATCAAGAACTAGGTTCAATAATCCTTGTGGCCAATTTCGAAAAATACATTTTTTTGCTCCCTTACTGGTTTGAGTAGTTTATGTACAAGGCAATACTGGCAATATAGGGTTTTTTTTTAAATTTCTATTTGATTTTCCGGTATAAATTTGGTCGGTTGATTTAATTTCACCTAGTATATTGGAATGTTACCTATTTTTTATTTTGAAGTTATTTTTGAACTTGCCTTTGCTTCAAACTTTGTAATCGTGTCGTTTATTTTTGATTACGGAGATAAATCACTACGCGGTACGGTTATCATCTCGTTTACAATGGTTTAATTTTGTGTATTTATAGCTTTATCTCTGTTTCTTTTCATCTTTTTGCCATTTATTTCAACCTTTATATACACTAGCTTAGCCTAATAATTTTGTAACGTCTCCCTTTTATTTTCTCCATAATCTCTTTCATCTCTCCTACCGAGGACTGACTCTCTACCTCATACGAAAAAAAAAAATGTTTACCAACCATACCTTATTCATATTTTTATTTAATACCATCATAATTTTTGCAACTATTTTAGGGTTTCATACAAGCAGAACAAAAAACTACAAGTAAAGTAAACTGATACTAAAACTTAATCCAATAAAATGGTAAATGGTAATGGTTTAAAGTTATAAGAAAACAAAGATGGGAAGTGTCTGTAATAATCATTTAAAATCCAAAGTTGGCTCTGTAAGCAATCTTTCGCTAAGTAAATTTACCTGTAATTTAAACTTTTAGCGGTATACAACCAAGTTCAAAATGTACTATTGCTCACAAAAGTGTGTACTAAAGTGTCAAAATAGAAATTGAATAGGTATTCTCATTCACTTAATTTTCATGTAGATTGTGGTGTTTTTATTTAACACGGCCCATTACATTTTTTTGTGTTAGATAGATTTTTATCCAGGCTAACTAAAATTTAACTTTACTTCTGAAAATCTATGAGTTTATCCCTGAAATTACTTTTCAAGTATTTGAAAACTCACTTATAAATACTTTGATAATTGCAACTGCAAACAAATATAAACCTTAAGGCAAGTCAGCTGATTGTACAAGAAAATCAGAATCCCACGAGATTGGAATCCCGATAGTTGCCTTGATTTATCGTTTTTCCAACCAATTAAGAACTTTAATAGATTTCAGTGCCTTATATATGAGAAAAGCTCCCCGTATCTTCACATTAAGTATCCTCTGAATTAGATTTTGTTATCATGTCGGCCTTATCTGAGTTTTATGTTTGCGTTCGATCTGAATTCTTATTTTATTAGAATTACGTTCCGACATTTTTGATTCTCTTCGTTTTACAAAAGTGAACGGAATGCAAATTTACTATTCTAATAGGTATACTTAAGTTAATTATGCGAATGCCAAATCAAAGCTTTTTCGTTAATGGAACTGAAAGTGAAATTTATATATAGGTTGTTTAAAAAACAGTGTAATGTATAAAAGACAGTAGCATTACTTAAACCGTAATGCGTAACAGCTGAGACAAGCGATATGGTCGCTTCTAGTGCTGAGGCGCCAAGATGGCTGACGAAGAAAAGTTACCCATACCACCCACCTTCCTGGAGAAACTACTCTTCTACACCACAGCGTCCTTCGTCCTTCTGGCGATATTCAGCCTTTTCGCCTTCCTATTCTTAGTACCATTCGTCATCGAACCAGCCTTTACAACTATATTTATGCAGTTCGATTTGAATCCGGCGTTATGCGTGACAGCATCAGTCAAGCACCTGGTTGGAGTCAGTAACTGCTCATGGGCCTCATGCCGCGAAGGCTGCACTAAGGACCTTTATGAATGCACCCAAATCCGCGTCAACTACAAACTGGGAGACGCTGTCAATATATCAGCTACGGACTATGAGAATCTGATCAGAGCTGAAAGAGCTATTAGGGAATACGAGTACGAAAACTACGAGACTGCCGCTGATAAGGCTTACCCAGAAATGGTGGAAGAAGGAGTGGAGGATCTGCCCGATGTGCCACCCACGGGGCTTCAAGGGAATGACTCCGAGTGGTATTTCACTGGAGCAAGATTGTTTCCAAACGTAAAAGGGTGTGGTTACCCGCCCATGTTGAATTGCACCGTATTCCTAACAAAATACAGGCCGTTAGGTACCAACTTCACTTGTTACTACAGCCGTGTGGATCCAGGGGTGGTGATCACGGATCTAGATATGTGGCAGAATACGCTGAACTTAGTTTACGCGATAGCAATTCCAGTTCCATCCTTTATAATTTCGGTGATTTATTTAACGTTTGCGTACTTTAAGATTTATAATACTGAAGAAGAATCTGAACAGGAGCCTCTGCAGAGTGATGCTGAGGGTATGGCGACTGGCGATGATGAGAAGCCAATAACGCCAGGTTCTGACACCTTTAGAGAAGACCTGGCCTGTTTTGGTCACGAGTTGAGAATGCAACTGGCCATCGAGAAAGAAAAAGCCGGTTTCGAGTCGAATAGTCCACCTGTTTCAAATTCGGCTTCGCTGTCTGGGTGAGTCTGCATTATTTATTTGTTTGGTTTGTAAATAAATAATTCGAGTCTTTCGTCTAGTATATCTGACTTTTGCAGCATGTTTCTGCTTTGAGGAGATTTGTATCCGTCTCAAATATCAAAGTCTTGTAGAGGTTCAGGAAATTTTGTTTATTTATAAAACTGTAGGTACAAGGCATGTGAGACTTGAACTTCTCTTCATTTATTATTCACACAGTAAGTCTTACAAACTTCAAAACATAAAAAGTTCCTCTTACAAAATTTTAAATAGGTACACACCTAACTTAATATATTTTGGAGAAGAACAACTTTCTACGTTCGGATAGGTAATGAAACTTTGAATTTTTTCAAACATAAACATTTTTCTGACTTCAAAAAATTTAAACATTACTGGTCCAAAAATTCACCCAGGCACACTGGCAATCAGACATACAGTCCCTATTTCAATAAAAATCAGAGGGTAACATCATGGAGATTTTAAAAGAGTTTTAAAGGAGAATATAATATTTTGAAGTGACAATGGCAAAAAATAGCGTCAAATAAATTTAAAAAAACGCAGTCTCTCTTTTATGGCCAAATCGGAAACTGAGCAATCTATCCTAAACAGGGCGCAAGCACAGTTTTTTTTAAATTAAGCCCAATCTGCGTGTCCTGGTAAAAAAAATCGGCCGTGATATTTTCATTAATTTTCAAAAATATATGTTCTTTTACATACCAAAAACGGGCCGCATAAATATAATTTCAATATTTTTTTCTCAAAATTAAATTATACTACCTGGATATGACGACTTGTATTCACAACTTGGAGTTTGTAGCTAATTCTGTAGTAACAAGCGCGCAGAAAATGACAAGAAAGTGCTTACTTACTTATTTATACACGGTACTATCGGGTAAAATTGCCGAAATCCACTTGGTACATGTACTACCATGATCAAAAGATCAAAAAGGGAATCTGTGAAACATTCCCGATGGTACATACTTAGTATTCACATGGAGTCACAAGTTTTATTCAAGTAGGTACTAAACTAAGGGAGCTTAGACAAAATGATAGAATAAATTTAGTATAATATTAAAAAAAAAAGTTGTCATTACATTCTTTATTAGGGTCATCACTTGAACTTTTTCTCTTTTATGCGAATACCTTATACAAACACCGAAACATTTCATTTACTTATTAAACATTTACATATTTAAAACTCATTTTTATTTACATACAGGACCAAGTCATCGTTCGTGAATGCCTAATCCCGGTGAAAAGACACTTAAGTCACCGAGGTATGTTAAAAATATCCACCATTTTGTTTTTTTTTAATAAAAAATATACGCTTCACGAATTTCGATGCTTGCAAGTATTCAATATTCCCATAAAGCACACGCTTGCTACAAAAAATCTAAAAAACACGCACATTGCACATTTATTCCGCTTTTAGTTTGTGATATATTTTTTTGGGTTTTGTATAAATGAAACCTTTCAGTTAGTTCCGGTATCCGTCAATCCTTTTTTTCAGTGTGTAGCATAACTCAATTACTGAACCGTTTGACCTATTTAGCAGATGCAAAATCAGGTTAGGATCCTGGAAAGTAATTGCGATATAATGAATATAAGAACTACGTTGACATGTATAAAATATTATATACGACGTACATTGTGACACCGCTTTTATACTTCTTTTGTTTTGTAACAAGCTTGTTATGAATTCACAGAGCTTAACACGTGCCATATACCCACAATTCCTGAAAAAATATGTTTCAAAACATGAAAGGGACTGTTCATTTATTACGCTTAAAGATTTTTAGGGTGGAAGGGGGTCAATCCCCGACGCTACGTTTCTACTTAGTTTAGGTTATAGTGGACCGCCGATATCAACCTTACGTTATAAAAGGAGGTCCTCTGTAACTTCAACTCAAACTTGACTCAAGAATGAGTTCAAGTAATCACTTTCCCACTTAAGGGCAGCGGATCGCACCGCTGATGTTATTGACTACTGTCAACTAACAACAGTACCTGTGATCGTCACGTTTTACCGCAACAGGCACAGGTCACCCGACATCGCACCCACCTCATCCGCACTCTGCCTACCTGTGTATGCAACAATAACGCCTTAAAAGGGTCAAGACAGGATAGCCCCGAGCAGTACCAAGCGCTGCTCCTCCGCCGTCAAACAATATATGACATGATTGACTCAACTAAGTGTTGTTGGACCCGCCAGAGAAGCTGGCTCCCTCATATCCAAGGAGGTACTCGGAGCTGCACGCACGCTCACCTCGCGGAATAAAAATGCACGAAACATAATTACTCCAAACCCTTGTTCCAAACGCTATCTTGACCTTGCGGCTTCGATAACTCCTACGCGGACGGGTGACCCGGACAACACCTCTAGCGTCGGGTTGTCTCCTCTAATATCCAGATAGAGTGCCGGAGATGAAGTCCTCCCACTGAAACCGCACGGTCGCGCACACGAATGCACGCGTCCATACGCCAGCAGTGTTCATCGGACAACTTGAGGACAACTCACGTGCCCCGCATAACCCGTTCACATTGGTGGCCGCCCAAGCGCCGCTACTAGGGAATGCTAACTTCTCACGGAGACGAGCGTCCGGTGACAAGCTATACCGGACAGAGACGTGCTCGAACCCCTGCAGTTCAAACCACTCAGTTATTAGCCGAAACTAATAACATGCCACTACGAGTCCAAACCCATGTCAGACACCTTCCGCGAGCGTAAGCAAGCATCAGGTCGGCTCAAGTCTGACTCCCGTAGTACCCAATAAAACCCAGCCGGACCCGTAGTTCCAGCTAGGGTGTCTCCAACCCGAAAGTCAGAGACTTCTTTATAAATCTGGGTCGGATAAATAAAGAAAGTTTGTAACTCGTTTAGCACCACCCGGAGGTCACGTGTCAGGTCTCGAGGGTAAACTGACGGACGCAAGTTACGGCCAACCTCCGTAAGAACCTCCAACCTCCAACCTCCGTGGAAGGGGGTCAAACCAAATCTTACTTTTTCTTTCATGGGAGAGAGGGGGGTCTAACTTATTTCTTACTTAAGATAATGTGAAGTAATTTCCAGTGGCTGACCCTTTATTTGATTTTCTGTTGAGCTCTTGGTAAGCCTGTTCCACTCTGCGTTACAAGAAGCTACAAGACATCGGCGACTCGCCCGGCTGGTTAATTCCCTGGGTAAAGAAGGGATAGAGTTATGCAATAGAAGAAGAGGCGCAGAGATGCCTCGTAGGTGAATAGAATTTTATCTACGCAGTGCTGTGCAAGCTGAATTGAACTTTATTGCTGCGTAGCGAGAGTAGCCATTTATTCATGTGTTTTTGAAGAGTGGATCTTCTGTAATACTATTATATCTTCTGTGCTCTTGGGCTAGTCCTGGGTACCTAGCATGGTAGCACATATCGAGCTTTGACAGCTCCATATACGTCTTTAGGTAAATCAACAGAGTGAGCCAGATCACTGTGTCAAACGCTATGGAGCTTGATATGGTCCTTCAAGTAAGGCGCGTTTTGGACGCCTGTCAATATCAATAGATGTAGTTTTCTTTTTTAATTTCTTTTACAACAATTATAATTTTATCTTGCATCAGATTGAGGGAGTTCAAACAAATTATATTTCTTACAAAGGGAGAGGGTGTCAAAAAGACCCAAACTGTCTAATAACCCCAAAACGGCGTGAGGCATAAGTTTAAGTTAGTTAAACACTTTCAAAAATTGTGGGTAAGGCAACAGGACCTAACCATTTGCGAGTTTTACTTTCAATAAGACTAAGTTCCATGAAATAGGTACCTAATTTACAACAAGGATATCATTAGAAAATCATATAAACTTTTATTAACATGTATGAATTCAGTTTTGAATTCATCTTCAGTGACTACTTTGGTGGTTAGGTTAAAACAATTGCTTAATTTGCATAATAGCATTTTTTATTAGCATGAATGAGTAACGATCTCCATTTTAGCTTTATTAGCTTCATATTTAGAGCTTTGTCACCTAAAGGATAACAGCTATGATTAATATCTACTGTTTACGGTTAAACAAAAGTTTTGTTGAACGGTTTTACTTTGGCTTCAATCATATCGTCCTTATAATACACACATAATTATAGAGATGCTTTATTTTGAAGCGATATGCCTAATATATTTTGAAATAACTGATTTGAACTGTTTTTTATTTAATTTACTTACCATTTCACTTTTAACAAGCACTCTTCAAACCCAATATAGATTTATGGACTTATAATATGATATCTTAATGAACGAGCACAGTTAATTGATTGTTTTTGGTGGAAAAACTTATGAAATATATTATATTTCTTTATTTGCAAATAAAATTCAAACCCCGACGACGGCGGCGCATCACGAGCTATGGTAAAATTTGGATAACTCATTTGTTAAATCAATTGACCTTCACTTGAGAGGTGCCGGGTTTTGAGTTCTTGTTAAAAGATTTTCACAATCAGATGTTCAACAATGAATTGAGAATTGCGACCAAAACATCGCCTAGTGTCAAAATATTATTATATCATAATAATTAAAATTAAGATAAAGGTGCTGACGTACTTTTCCCCGTAGGGTCGGCGCTTGAAAAGTCCTGCCCTAACGCTTTTGTATTTTAACTGTCAATTTCACTGTGATCACATTTCGTTCACGGAAAACCTTCGTTATTTGGACTTCTTTTGCCAAACTTTTATGTAGTGCATAAAAGCTATAAATATAATGTTTATCATATATCAATATTTGTTTATCATGTTTTTTGATGTCTTACCATGATTCTGAAATATATTTTGTCACTATTTAGTTCCTAATTAAATCACAATACCGAGAATGTGGCAATGCTATTCGAGAGTTTTCTTTGAAATTCCTTATTTTTTCCTGAAGTCAAAATAACAATAAAGTTATACACCAATTTTTATTAATAATCTTGTTCTTCATTTTGTAGAGTACCAAGTAGTGATATATTGTTTAGAAATTTTGTTATTTTCTATCATCTAAAGTGAGAACGTCGAACCCTGTTTTTGTCCGATTTAGAGTCTCCGACCCATGGGACTATTTGAATGCAGTATATTGAATAAGGACGAACGTGATATGCCTAATATAAACTATCTCACATAGATTATTTTTTCCTTAGTCCTGTCGTAATTCTAATAACGTAACCTTTGTCCCTTTTTCAGATGACGAAGTTCCTGAAGCAGAGGCAGGTACCAGAGGCTCTACGAGTTTTCTTGAGGACTAAAAGGATAACCTCGTGAAATAGAACAGTGCTCGTCTTGTGAATAATTTAGAAAGAGTCGAAGCGACTATAAAGTAAGACGGCTGAGGGAGAGCGAAAGATTTTTTTAAAAAACGCGTTGTGAAAAAAAATACTGTATTTTCTTGAAAACGGCTAATTTAAAAAAATGTAGTTTCTGAGATTGATTTTGGGTTCTGTTGCTCAAAAAAATTTGTTGGAGGATTGAATGGGGTAGTTTTCAAGAAAAATACCACGTTAATGTAAGAGGATTTTATCTCCTAAGATTTATATAATTATGCTCGTATGCTATTGTGTCGATCGCACGCGTGCTAAAATTTATAGAAATTATTGAAAATACATATACATAGCAATATGTAAAAATATATTACTAAGTAAAGGCAAGCTGGGATGACAAAACTTAATTTAAGGTTGTTGTTTCAAAATGGAAATACTAAAGCAATAGAAAAATTATTCAATTTAAATTCAATAAAAACGCTTAGAGAAACAAATCAAATATTATTTAGAAATTATATTAAACAAAAATTGTTAAATTGTCGAAATGATAAAGTTTATTGCTAGAAATAATCATAGTACAATTTCATGAAATATCATTTTAGTTAATAAGTGGTTTAATTTTACAAAGTAACAATTTGAATGATTAATCAATAAAAATATAAAAAGATGCATTTGTTTTTGGATGGTGCTTAAGTATATATTTCTAAACAATCGCGTTTAGAAAAAAAAACACTGCTGCAAAAGTCATTGTTAATTTCGTTTTTAAAACGTGAACTCACAATAATGTTTTCAAAATAGTTGTTAGTAGTAACCGCATCGTCAATGTAAACTCGTTGCTGTTGCATTAAAAATAAGGTCAACTTTCCCTTTTAGATCCATTTACTTGTATCGATTTGTCCGTCCCAAGCCTAACCATTTTAAAAATTCATCGATAGAAAACTGTCCATCGATATCCGGACCGCGACTGTTACCCAAAATAGTTGACTAATTATTGTATTTGATACAAGGTTAAGACACATTTTTCGTGACAGGCTAAGTTGAAAAGAAATTGTTTTTAAACAATCATTAGAATAAGTAATTCGGCTTCTATTTACGTTATTGGTCACAAGTCACAATAGGTTTAAACTTTTGTTAAGACCGCTTTTCCGGCTTTAAAAATCAAGTAAGATGCATTTTTTACGCTACAAATTTTTAAAATAGGCAAGAAGAAATTTCATGCTTAGCAAATATGTATATTTAATTCAGCAAAATCAAAGGCTTGTGATAATTTTTCAGAAAAAGTTAAGTAATTAGATCTGAAGCTGGAGCCAAAATTAGTGCACAAAAATATTTGTGGTGTATAATTATTTCTCGCTTCAAATAGAGTCTTGGACCCTCACTTTTGTGTGCTTAATATTAATATTAGTATCTTCATCGTCATTTTAAGATCGGGGTACAATTAAGACGTATGGAATAATTCCATTTTTTTTTGGTATTGGAACTATTTCTATTCTATGCGGTTCCAGTCACCTTTTGTAAATAAAATCCAGAAAATTTATGATTATAAGGATTTTTGTATTTATATTTGTTGCAACTTGTATTGTTTATGCATGAAAATCTTGTTGTTTTTTGTTTCAAATGTATCTTAATTTGTTATAATGCGAATTAAATTAAAATGTATATTAAACGCGCACATCTGTAAATATGTATCTATTTATGAATCAAAAAAATATAAATCATAATTTAATATATTTAAAAATAGCTAATGTGAATGTGGTCCCTATATAAAATTTATTCAAGTAATATTTTTAATTGGAAACGTAAAAGCAATGTGATAATATCACAAGATAAATATTATGTCAATTTGTTTTTTAGGTGAATGTACCTATATTTTTGCGAGTTTAGTAGTTTAAAACGATGATCCTCTTCCTTTTTTTGCAGAATTTGTAAATGTAAATAAAGTGTTAATTATTATGTTGTTAACACTTATCCACTGCCTTATATTATATACCTATTGACATTGTTAAAAACAACCCTTTCACATAGGTTTATGAAAAAATATTTCGCCACAAATGATAGCTTGAATTAATAGCCTAGCTACATTGAATACTATGAAATTTTCACCCATTAAATAAAAATAATATGATTGTGATGTTTCACATTTAAATTGTAACCCCAATAAATCTGTTTATCACAGGAAAAATCTGTCGGAAAGTAATGTGAACTTAGATAATAAATGGAATAATTCCAGTAAAAAATATAATCTATTTGGAGATTTAATTTAAAGTAATTATCAAATGACATAAAATACTGAAGTCCAATTTTGTATGGAAAATTAAGACTTAAAAGTTCGTTTGTTTATTGTAGATAAGTGCAAAACTATTTTAGAGTAAGACGCATTTTTACTGCTGTCACATGTTTTTGCATTTATTATTAAAAATGGTAAAAGTATTGGTTATTTAATTTTTTTGTAAAATTTCTCTTTACATTACTGAGCCAAAAAGAGAAAAATATTTATTTTTTAAAATGGTTAGAGATATAATTCGGCCAAAGATTAAATGGAAAATTAAATGTTTCAATAATGTAACACCTGACTATTAAATCGATATTGAAATGTAGTTTAAATGGCCAACTACACAAATTGTTATTTTTTTGGGAGATCATTCCAGCGTTCCTACCACAGTATATTGAGTGTCATTCATTACTAGTCTAACAAAATATGTTCCCCAGGGAAACTTGTTCAGTATAGTTATCAAAATATGTAATTATATATTTCTGGGCGTATCCATTTACATTTTTAATGAATCACTGTCAATTGTAATGCGCTCGAATATTTTGTAGAAAGCCATTCTTCTCACTGGATGTCTTGATTGATGAATGTTTCTTTATTTTTTATTGCACAAAAACAGCAACATGGAAATGTTTTTCGTTAAAAATAATAATATGTACATTGGCATGTTATCTCTTAAGAGATTTCTTCCAGCAGAACCAAGAGGAAACAACAAAAAAAGGACATAATTTAAGACGGAGTAATCAATCATACATGTACAATAAAAAGATCAAGTATAATTTTAAGACAAAATATTATTAAAATACACAATTTAATAATATTATAAATATAAATTATAGAATACATTTTGTTTGTGCATGCAAAAGAACGAAAAGGATGTACTCACTAAAATCTTAGCACCTTGAGCTTTAATATCTCTGCCTTTCCTTCTTATTCGATCGGCATTTATATGTTTTTACCATTTAAATGCACCTTCTTGAGCTTAAAACGGTATTGAGGTGGCCATTTTGACTTTTTGTTACTTCACTTGACAGTTCTAAACGGTAAATGACCGAAAAAGTTACAAATTTCATTGAAACTTAGGGGTAATTTAAAATTTAAGCAAACTGCTTATCTCATTAATACGATCAGGATTGAATACCAGCAGAAATACAAATGAAATCAATAAAAAGAAACATTAAACTTCCGAATCAAGTTTCGTTTATTAAATGGATTCTACTGTATGGATATATACTAAGGGGACACTTTTCTACTGATATTGGTTGATATAGATATTTGTACGTGAATAACTTAAATGCTTAAAGGTAAAAAAACGAATTACTTTTGCAAAGGTTTATATATGTTCAAAGACGGTAGTAAAGCACAGTTAATAATTTTATAAAAATGTCAACAATGTCAATAAATTTAAATGATTCTTCGCAAAAATGAAAACAACATTTATTTATTAATAAAGCACGCTTTTTTACCGTCTTTAAACAAATATACGTTTGCAAAAAAGGTATGAAATTTTATCTTCTTTTGAGTTATTTACACCGTTTACAAAATAGCTACCCCTCGACCAAGATCCGTTAGAAAACAATAAGTAGTCTTAGCATGAAAATATTAAGGTTACGTTATAGTTGCGTTCACGTCAGATTTCGTATGGAGTCAGATAACCGCCCCAAGCGGACAGTAGCGGAACTTATCAGATTCCATACAAAATCGAGTTACGTTCAAACTATAACCTAACCGTAACGGTTTCATGCTATGGTTAAAGGTCTTCTTTAACATGGTTAACCTGGTCTATTAAAACCGAAAAAAGCAACTCGTGAATGTATAGTTGTTGCAACTTGCAAACTGATTTCTACTGACCACCAGTTTCAGTAGATTCAGAGTGCCTTTGTCGGGGCGAGTGAAGATGTTTACAGCTCAAACTAACCCACTCACTGTTTTGTTAACCCTAAATAACTGTTGAGGTGAAGCGGTTGCTAGTATTATTGAAAAAAAAAACAGATAGCTACAAGTTGTAAAGTAATATTGTATCATTTCGGTATACAAACGCACAAGAATATATCTGGATTAGAGGAGCCCTGTGATAGTCATATGTCCTGGAGAACTCAGTTGGTAGAGAAATCGTCCGGTAAGCAGGAGGCCTCGGTTCAAATCCTGGTTCAGAGCTCCCCTTATCCCGATTACTTCTTTTGCGTTTCTACATACCATCATCCATAAATCAGCTTGGTTTGTCCACTGCTGCATAGGCCTTTCCAAGTTTTTGCCACTCTTGGTGGTTCTTCTGGGAGAAATGCCCATACATACACACACTGGGCAGGCGGGGTGGTGAGCCCGCTGCCGAAACCCCTGGCACTAGAAACCCCTGGCACTAGAATCCCCTGGCACTAGAAACCCCTGGCACTAGAAACCCCTGGCACTAGTGATGCCGCTGCCCGATACCAGTCTGTTTTATCATAAGGGTCTGCAATTGGGGATAGATATACCGCCATCAATCGGTCCCAGGCAATGTTGGACCACCTGGTTGTGTCTGTCCGCGAGCTGTCCTCTTACTCTCCCCCGAATTACTTGGGGTGAGTTTGCGGTAAGATAGTGGTACCTCCACAGTTGAGCCCAGCACCAGCTATACCATCTCCTTAAACCGCAATGATGCAATGTTATTTTGTATCACCTAGATAGGTAAATAGCTTATTTATTTCTATCATAGTTTTGCTCATGATATATTTTTTCAAATTAATTTTATGTAAATACCAAAACGGAATTAAATGCAAAAATATGTGCTGACAGATTTTACATCTATACGTGTGGCATAACTTATTTTGCTTATAAGCGAAAGATTTTGTCGAAGTAAACAAAAGTCATCGTATGTACTGCGTTTTCATTTATTTGGAACTGTTGCCTTATGACTGTTTTGTACATAAAATAAATAAAAGAGTTAGTAGGAAATAAATACACTTATTGGCTTCGATAAAGGTAGTTTTATTTTCATATTCACATCTAAAAGTACTTGGGACGAAACGATACTTCAAAATTGGACGAACGGTGACAAAAGTGGTAAGAATGATATTTGGCACAACACTAGCGGCGACAAAAGCTGCGTGACGAAACCATTGGAACTTAGGCCTTTTTTAAAGGGACTAGTTCACTTGTGTCCCGTCATTGTTAATGTCAGACATCCTTACTTGCTTAGCATGATCAGCCCAACCTGTAACAACATTACAAAAAAATATTTTTATGTTCTAAAATATTTAACTGCTTAGGAATTAAGTCCCTAGTTTTGTATGTGTCGCCATAAAACGCTATTTCGCGAAAAAGCAGACTATCCACGAAGGAAAAAAGATTAAAAAACGAAGTCTTTCAGCAAACAAATAAAAATAGATGCGATGACGAGCGAAGCGAAGTGGAGCGCGAAGGAGCGTGAGGTTCACGGGTAAATATAAAGTAGAGCCGAGCGAATCGGAGCGGAGCGAGGCGACCCCCTTTCGCGTAATGGGACTGTGTTTACAATGCAATTAGTTATTTCATGAAATTTTCGCTGTTGTGCGATGACAATAGCAGGTATTTGGGACAGTTTTTTAGTATGATCAGTAGAGTATGCGGTATATTTCTATTTGCGATTGTTGAACCAGTCACTTTTTGTAAACAAAAATTTCAGAGGTGTCTTGAGATTTTCATCAAGCAAAAGCTTTGAATAATTTTTCAAAAAAACATGTTTAAGAGCTGGATATCTCAATGCCTTCTACAAACGACTTCTACTGCAGGTCACATCGACAGACAAACAATTATTACCAAGGAGCAGACTAAACACAAGGATTAAAGAGCCTGGCAAGTTTCCATACAAAAAATAAGCTACACTTAGGCTTCATAGTATGAAGAAACGTATAAAAATGGGTTTTTTTGACTGGCTTATGCTTGGAACATATTTTTTATTTCCTAAACTAATCTCTAGTATATACTAGGTGAAATTAAATCAACGGACCAAATTCATACTGGAGACTCGGTTAGTCATCAGGAACCAGGTTTAATGACTCTCCAGGCGAAACAAGAAAAAAAAAAAGTTTTTACCCTTAGTGCCTGCACTAGGAATTGTACATAAACTAGTCCAACCAGTACGGGAGCAAAAAAATTATTTTTCGAAATTGGCCAAAAGGATTACTGAACCGAGTTCTTGATCACTAACCGAGTCTCCAGTTTGAATTCGGTCGGTTGATTAAATTTCACCCTATATTTTGTTTGGAAACAAGCAATATTTATATTTAAAAGAGCCCGAAGTTCACTGAGCTGAAATTGCCACGCGTCGACTCTTATTATATATGTTATGTTATGTCTGTTATTATTAAACGTCTGTGGTGACATCGAACTCGTGCGTCTCGCTCTCTCACAGCTTGTCCCGCACTGATCTCTCCGTCGTCGGTTGAAAAGAAATCAAGGTACAAAGGCGCTCTTAACAAATAATTAAAATTCTTAAAAAAAAAGTATTGCTATAATTTCATAAATTTAAGTGAGCTTTAATTTGCTTTATTGCAAACTTAATCTATTAAATCAGATCCTAAAAATTGGACCTCGTTTTGCAATTGAATTAGATTTCTTGATGAAAATCAAAAATTCTAATTCACCCATCACATAGCAGATATTTTGTAGTTTATCACATATATTTTTACTATTGATAACTATTCATAACATCTCAATTAAACCGGACCTGTTAAGCAGCTTTTCAAGGTCACCGTAATAAAAGGTGACTTTCGTTTATACAGCCAAGATCATACTAGAGACTCGATAAGTGGTCAGGACCAAGGTTCAACGACCCTTCCTGGGAAATACATAAAATAAAATGTAGACTTCGTATACTAAAATGATCAAGGTTGTTCTTGAACATGTAAAGAGGCACAATCAAATATTCTGTGTATTTCGCAAACAGGGTCATTGTACCTTAGTCCTGACTCAGGTCTGCAGTATGAATTTGGCTATATAAACGAAAGTTACCTTATATAATCGCCGTAAAGCAGTAATAGACGCCTTAATCCATTAAATGACGTATCATATAAATGTTAGTACCAGTAAACACAGGAAAAGTGACTAGGGCTCAGAAAGGGTAAACGAAAGAGGGTAAACAAGAAAAGAGTAGAGCTAAAAAAGTATTTAGGTGTCCTTTGCTCTATGTACCTCCGTATTATATTCGACTTTTTATGTTTGCAGCCAAGCGCAGTTTTTCCCAAACTTACTGGAATCGCGACTAACTTAAAACAAAAGGTGTGATTCAAAGCCCGCAATAGGCTTAATGACTTAGAAAGAGTTGAAGGATAGTAATTTGTTTAAATAACAATTAATTCATTGAATAAATTTAAAGTTACTTCAAACTGAAACGAGTAATTTTAGTGTGAAAGTTGTGCTTGTTTTCCATTTTTTATATATTTTTTATGACCCACTAAAACCTGCTTGCCACCGACCGACACTTTGGAAAATGCTGTTTTAGAGAGCTAGAGATGACATTCTCATCTAAAAGATCTAGAAGTTTTTAGTGTTTTAGGCTCTAATGAGTTTACGAGTTTTAGCAGTTCATATAAACTTGTTTTTCAGTGAGAGCTTTTGACCCGAGGGGATGCTTAGACGCCATTATTCTGCAAAACATTAGAGAGATAAGGTCAAGTAGTTTGTTTTGCTTTTTCATTTTAAATATTTAGCTCTTTCGGAGGCAAATTTCATTTTGTTAATTATACATGTTTGAAAACATATTCTTCGAGGTCTATTTTTTCATTTTATCATTTATTCATATATTTTACTAACCCAGCCATTATAAAAAGTATCATCCGCACAATGGACATGAATTTAGTTTCAACATTAAGTTTAACACGAAGTTGCACCAAACCAAGATTAGTTTGACATCTCTTACATTTCGTATGAAAAAAGAAAGTGACAGTATCAATTTAGAGTCGCCGTTAAATAAAACTATCTTTTTGCAGAAAATGGTGGCAGAAAAAAAAACTATTCTTTGTTTCGTGCAACTAGGGGTAAAAATTGTCCATTATATTAAGTTTCTTCAATTTTCAACCCCTTTTTGGCTTCCGTACCCGAAACATGCCAAACGGGACCCCATCACTATATCAGTAAATATAAGTATATGATGTTTATTATTATTTAGATTATGTTGATAATTGGAATGTTTTAATGCCCCCGTCCTTATGGATTTTAGCTTTTGCCTACGACCGACACCTTTCCCGGCACTACCCAATAATGATCCACACCACCAAAGGTTAACTGGAAGACAATGCTAAATAGCATTAAGTTCATTTTCAATATTTTTAGTGCAATAAAGATTTTTTATTATTATTATTATTATCATCATTAAGCCTCTGTCTGTCTGTCTATCCGCCCGTCGCAGGGGTCTGTACAAGGAAGAGGAAGACAAATTAAATTTTCCCAGAATACGTGATATTTTGGCTCACGGAGGAATTTGTGCTTTGGCTACTATGAAGATAAATAATAAATAATTTAGCCAAGTGCGAATCGGACTCACACACTAAGGGTTCCGTGCCAGCACAAATACGGATACGGAACCCTAAAACAACAATTTAGATCTCGTATAAACATCAAGGCTACAAAAAAAGAAGCCGCTAAAATGGTAGCGCCTGACAAAAAAATTAGCACCATCTGCGTTAGGAACTTTTATTATTTTTTATTTTACTTTAGAGTATATACAATCTGACAAAATTTAAAACTAGGTCTTTAAGTTAGAGCCAAAACATGTAATTTTTTCGAGGTTTCTTGTATGAGAAGCTTTTTTTTATACTATGTGATTTTATATGGCAGAGGCCATAGTAACACGTCCAACCATCCATCCATCAGCCTGTTTCGCCCACTGCTGGACATAGGCCTTTCCAGGATTTTGCCACACTTGGCGGTCCTCCTGGAAGAATGCCCATACTTACACACGCTGGGCAGGCGGGTTGGTGAGCGCGGTGCCGAAACCCTTGCACCAGCACCGCTGCCCGTGACCAGTCTGACACGTATTACGTATTGTGTGAAAATTTTAACTTATTATCTATTACGCTGAAGAAGTTGAAGCTGTAGACCTGTGACAGACGGACGGACAGACAGACAGACAGCGGAGGTTTGGTAATAGTTTGGCATTCTCTGGGTACGGAACCTAAAAAATTAAGAAATTTAAACTCCAGGGGGATTTCCATCTCCATACAGGAAACCTCAAAAAATTGCATATTTTCAACGTTTTTTTTCCAACTTATTCCTTAAAACGGTAATGCAAACAAGTTTCAAATTTGGTCACATTGTATAAATAGTCAAACATACATAGCACAGCAGCAAAACTAGGGTTCCGCATTTAGAGCGTACCGAATTGTTTGTCAGGCGCTACTATTTTAGCGCCTAGTTTTTTGGCGCCTCGATGTTGCTATGGCATCGATATTGTTGTTATTTGTCATAATGTTTTTGGATTTTCGTACTTGTATTGCAGTGGCGTGCATAAAACTTATTGCTGTAAACGCAATGAAAAGGTCAGGTTTCACAATAAAAAAATATGGAAAAAATTTAAATGTCACTTTGAAAAATGATTATTTGTACGATGCCAGGGTAGGCACTGCCTACCCCAGGGTACATTTTTTTTTTCAGATCGGTTTTTAATCTTTTTCATGTTATTGTTATCGTCAAACTTGACCTTCTCATTGCTTTTCCAGCAAAAAGTTCTAGGCACGCCACGGTGTATTGTGTAGTAGTACGGAAACCTTTGTGCACGAGTCTGGCTCGCACTTGGCCGGTTTGTGTTTATGTATTCAATCACACTAATATTATAAATGCGAAAGTTTGAGTGTGTGTGTATGTTTGTTACTATCTCACGCTGAAACGGCTGGACGGATTTGGATGAAATTTAGAATAGATATGGCTTATACCCTAACTTAACACATAGGCTACTTTTTATCCCGGAAAAAGCATGTCGTTAAACTCAATAACACGCGGGAAAAAGCTAGTAATAGATAAAAGTATCGCCTGAGCTCCAATCTATCAATTAACATAAACAAGTTACAGGCATCTACTAATTATTTTATTTTATTCATCGTGACCTTTCCGTGTACGTACTATCGAGGATAAATCTGCAGACCCACTTTTCACCCGTATTACAATGGTGATAAGAGCGAAATGTGAGTCTGCGGTAATTTCTTTGATGGTACCTATCGGTCTAATTTGGTTTCAGAAGAAGCAATCGATCAATGGTTTATTTCCTCATTGCAATCGATACACACAGAGCCTCTTCGTCGATACGAGGGAGGTTTTAATAGAAAGTTTATATGTGAGTATATTTACTGGACATATTAGGTCAGATTAAGCACCCCATTTTGCATTAACTCTACGACGTTTCCTTTTAGTTTAAAATAGCCCGCTCTCAGCCGTGGCTGTTACGACCACCAAGAAACACGCGCCCACAAAAACCTGCGTTTTTATTTAACTCCGCTTCTAGATAAAATATTCTAAGACGAACTGACGATGACATCTGTTAACTTATTTTTAATACAATTTTCAAGAAGGCTGTATGATTTAAGGAAGGCCCTTTAACACTCGAAAAACATGAAATTCAGAGGGTATCTTTGTCATTTTTTTCTATCGAGCGAACTTAAGGGAGCAACTTTTTGTCTCGGTACAAAATGCACATCATAATATTGTTTTCCTAACCTTTGAATAAAAAGTATGCAATAAATGTGTTTTAAAGCAACTTTCGGAAATAGTTTATTAATAATAAAGTCTTCACAAAAAACGTATTTTAATGCATTACATTTTGTTTACATTACATTAACAAACTTAAAAGCGTGTTTACAGTTGTAATGTAATGCAGCTAAAATGTAACGCATAAAATTTAATCATTTTCATGTGATCATCTAACTATTAACAAGCAGTTTGCGAATTGCTATAAAACGCATTTATTGATACTTTTTATTCAAAAGTAAGGAAAACAACATTATGATGTGCATTTTACACAGAGATCCTCCGTTACCACCGTAAAGATCTTGCGTTTTCTCTAAGATGTATAGATCAGCCCTAGAGTCTATTGTCTATTTTATTTTTTACTATACTGATTGTTCAAGTTACACAATGTGATATATCACACATTTGAAATTGTATATCTACCCTTAACTACGTTTGGGGCTTTGTACATAAAATATATCTTCATACCAATCTTCTAAGGGTGAAGCCAGGGATGCTTTGAGAGTTAAACACGTCCACATCTATAAAACGATACTTTTTGTGTGAGGGACACAATGTATTACCGTCTTTTCCACAAAAAGCATAATCAATAAAGTTTTAATAACTTGTTTGATACCTCTTTACACCGGCTGATCACAAAGAAGGACTTCCTCCGTGATTCAGGGTTTTTTGGACTTTAATTTGAGAAATAGTAAATTTTCATTCTTACCGTGTGGTTTAAATAATTATTTATTTCTTTGGTACTGCTGAATAGCAATCAAATCTATGGAAACACATTGGGACGTTTCTTTTCCGTTGTACAAAAGTGGACGTAAGTAATAAAATGTATATACAAAAGCGGATGTAAGCAAAACAAACCTATAAAATAGTGCAAGGACAAGCATTCTTCTTTTTCTTCAGGCCAAATTCTTCTAATAACGAACAAGTTGCACATCCCAACACATTAAATATAAATTTTATAAGTTTTAGAAAATTGCATCCCAACACTACAGAATCAAACAATAATAACCCCAACAAGATTTTCCAAAGAACTATTCCGTGCACACATAACATTTTCGTAACTTAAATAAAATTAGGGTATTGGAAATGTAACAGATTTTTGGTTTTACTTTACATACTGCACAAATAATTTATTGGATCGAATTAAATCATTTTTATTCACTTCAATTTTGACTTTTATCCTGGCAATGGATGGAGAAGACGGACGTTTTTGTTACGTGACGTTTCGAAATTTGTCTATGGTTGCGATATCTTTTTCGAATCTTCTTTCAACTGAGAACAAAACGAAAAGGTAAATTAGACATAATCTATGACTCGGAGCCAGAATTTTTAGGGTTGCGTAGCGAAGGGATGCCTTACGGGGCCTTAATTACTTAGCCTCCGCCGTTTATCTGTCCGTCTGTCACATGTGAAATTTTCACAGAGTAATGTTCCTAACTATTATTTTTATCACAGCAACCATAAAAAATAAATAGAAGATGCAATTATTTATTTTTGTTTTGTTTTTGTTTCTACTGTATCTTAATATCAGTTATAAGAATGAATAACACAAGTTTAAAATTTAGTCAGATTGTAGTACATATACTCTTTAGTAAAAAAACAATACATAATAGGGCTGACGGTTCAATCCATTTTCGTGTCATTCGTGGAGACGTCTACGAGTAATAACCGTTTAGTTGCACTCTGAGAAAACCTTTTCCTATAAAAGACGTTTAGTACGGAACGGAATAACGTCGCAGTAGCAACGTAGTACGTCGTTACAGACGTTTGTACGTTGCAACAGTGCAACGGAAAACCTAGCACGTTTACGCATTTGACAAATGTCATGTCTACGGAATAGTTGAGGTGGTAGAGCTGATGCTGGGTTGTTTATTAGTGAAGAAAAAATAAATACCCAACTTAATTAGACGCCTTGAATACATGGAGTTTCATAGATCGACACTTACAGTTAGTTTGGTCGTTTATATTATAACTGCTCGTGGAATACGTTTGTGTTTCAAACGACGGAACCCTCAGATCACGAGTCCTACTCACACTTAATAAGCTTTTACCTTTATAGGTACCTAGCGTGTACAGCTATTTAAGTAATGAACCACACGAGGAATCTCCAGTCAAGGTTGAGATGCCAGTTCTACATATGGCCATTGTCGACGTAAGTGACTCTTTCCTGTCCAATAAAAATAGTGGTAGATCTGATGCCGGTTCGACTGTGGAAGTACCACCATCTTACTCGCAAATCCTCCCGAAGTTATTCGGGGGAGAGTAACAGAACAGTTCTCAGGCAAAACCAGGCGGCCCACCATTGCCTGGGACCGATGGATGGCGGTTTAACCATCCCCAGTTGCCGAGCCTTATATAAAACAGACTGGTGACGGGCAGCGGCGTCACTGGTGCAAGGGTTTCGGCACCGCGCTCACCAACCCGCCTGCCCAGCGTGTGTGGAAATGTGAAAAGTGCGAGTGGCGAAATCCTGGAAAGGCCTATGTCCAGCAGTGGACGAAACAGGCTGATGGATGGATGGATGGATTTCTAAGTTTCATTATTTTTAGGGTTCCGTATTCAAGAATATTAAAAAAAATGTTTTTTTTTCGTAAGATGAACCACTATGCTAGTAACGACGCGTATGCTTGACAGACTTTTTCGCAGGATAATAGAGAAAGGAGGCTTTCTCCCAAAAGTACGAAATATCATTTTCTGCCATATCATATCTTTGCATATAGCGCATAAGATGACAATGACGTTCAGTTCAAAGAATGCACCTCTGTCTGTGGCTTTCGTAAACGAGGTCAGTTATATGGTTATATATACTTATATCATGGATTTTTGTCTATACTTATATGTAAGATCAAAACGTATTTACATCTTCAAAACGTAGACTTCGAAAAAACGTCGATTCACATCCTACGTAGTCTAGAATTAGGTCTAAGAAAATTGTAAAACTACGTCGTTTTGAAGTCTAAGGTTTTTTTAAGCGTGTATGCCAAACAACGTAGGTATCAGACGTATTTCCGGCTCGTAGAGTAGGGACAACTAATAGATTAATGCATTTTTTTTGTTCCGAACTCAGAGGGTGCCGAATGTCTGAGTTTGTCAGGCGCTACCATTTTAGTTTTGGGGTCTTGATGTTGCCATAGCATCTTTATTTTTGTTATTTGTCATGATGTAATAGGGTTCCGTACTCGAAGGGTGCCAAACATCAAAACGTAAGCCAGGTAAAAAACTCGTTTTGCGCAAGTCCGACACTCAGTGAAATTATGAAATTGATACTTTTTTATTCGTATCTCGTATAGTCACCATTCGGTGAGAAATTTTTTCAACGAAAAATAATTGGTATCGAAACCGAAACCGAATATTGAATAAAAAAAATATTTAATTTAATTTTTGGGGGGAATGTTAATACATGAAAAAGGAGCTGAATTTTTTTTCCTTAATGTGTGGAGTACGTCATTCTCTGAAGATTAGTTCAAATTTTTACTTTCTTATGTCGAAAAATAAAGAAATGGGGGACATCAAAGTTATTACTTTTAGACCCTTTTTGTAACGGGGTCTTCTCAAAAACTTGTTTGCAATTTAAAGTTTTCTGTATATTATGTGTCATATACCTACTGTATTTAAACAATAAATACTGAAAACGCCGATTTTGCGGTTTTGTTTCATACGTTATGAAGATACTGATATGTTTGTAATGTTTTAATCAATTCATGTAGATCTATTAACCTATTTAAACGGTACGGAACCCTCTGAAGGCGAGTCCTATTCGCACTTGACCGGTTTTTGGTGTTGTTTTCCCAGGCCAGATATAATTTATTTCTAAAGTTCTTTTCACAAAAAACTGCCTGTCAAAGTATTTATTTTTAATGAATAAATAAGTCCATAAAGCGGGACTTCTACTTTCCAGTCAATTTATCACACAAAGTATCAAGGAACAATATAACGAAAAGTAAAGTTTGGTTGATATAATTATATCAGAAGTTTAGATAAATATCTGTCTATGCCATAGACTCTATGGGATGTACTAAATTTTGTTGTTGATACATAAAAATTTTGTATTTTTGTTATTTAATATTTAATGTAACTCTTGGATAGGGAGACAGTAAAGAAATACTAATAATCATAACTTGGTATAATTATAATTTATTACTTCGTTTTTAGGGTTTCGTAGTCCGACAAGGAACCTTTATAGTTTCGCCATGTCCGTCTCTCCGTCTGTCCGCGGCTTAATATTGAAAAAAAAAAAAATAATGGTACCTCTCATACACGTAAATTGGGGATGATTTTTATTTCTCGTCTATCCCATAGTGTGAGGTATCGTTGGATAGGTCGTTTAAAAACATTGTGGGTGTGTGAAAATTCAAAGATTCAAAATGTTTATTTATAAAATAGATACATAAAGTATACGTTTTACATGTTAAATCTATTCTGTATAAAAATAATATTTTATAATGAAACAAACATGATACTTACGGGAAACATTAAAAAAAAACTATATTTAAGTTGGGCTACTAAAGTTATACACATGCATAAAATAAAGACTTTTTGAAATAAGAATATTATTATACATAATGCAATTAATAAATAAGTTGATAAATAAACTGAATAGATTATAAATAAATATAATACCTAACCAAATATATACTAACATAAGTAAAAAATTGAAATATTGTTTCAATTTTTCAAATCATTTTTCGATTTAGGGATCCGTTGGCGAAATATTAAGCTTTAAAGTGAAAATGTTAGTTAGAGTGGAGCGTCGTCCCCCCCCCCCCCTCTACCGGCTAAACGGTTGTTTATAGAAATGTGAAAACATTCACAGAAATAGTATATATAATGAATTTAAAAGGAAAACTATCACAGCTAAGTAGGCTTTACAGGTTTACGATAACAGGTCGCGCCAAACTTTTGGTCCCCTTCAATGTATGGACTAGAAGTTTGGCGCGGTCTGTATTAGTAGACCAACTCATAAAATATACCGGGCAACTACGGAACCCTATATTGCGCGTGGCCCTACACGCACTTGGCCGATTTTTTATCTATGTTTAGACAGAACTGTCAACTTTAAAAAAGCCGCTCGAAAAAGTTATGCAACTTAAAGCATTTCTGTTCCCTCGTAATAATGTGAAACCATTCTTTATGTAAAACTTTATTCCAATAGCCACTGTAATCATAAAAAAATATTGTCAAAAATTAATAAAATGCTGCACTAAATCTGCTCTTTGGCCACGAGGCCGGCTGGCCCCTGTCCCACCACTGGCGTCATGCCAGCGACCGCTACCGCTTTCAGAGGTCTGGAAAATGATGGAAAAGTCAATATAATCAACGAAAAAAATTAAATTTACAAGTTTTGAGGGAATCAAGGAATAAAAATAGAATAAAGAAAAATTATGTGTGGAATGAAATAAAGACAACTAAAAGTGACTTGGGTACTAAAATTTTAACTTGTACTACTACTGCCCTCTATCGGATTTGTGTAAAACTACGTGGCAGACGAGACGGCACAGCTTCCTTCCACTCAGACCACAGGCAAGAGCATGGTGCTTCGTCTAGCTTAATGTAACGTAGTTCCATCGTACACGTATAGATGGCAGCGCTATTGAAAAAAAATGTACTAGTTTCACCGTTCATTAGTAGATGGCGCGGATTCAATAAAAATAACTTTTCCAATATGTCTGCATTTCCTTTTTTTTTTCTTACTTGAATCCGAGTTCCTCAGCAGGGACGCCAAGTTTGGCCAGTTTGGCCTCGTATGTTGCAAGAAGGTCGTCGTGGGCTTTCTTCAGTCTTGCCGCTTCGTATCTCAGATCTTCGACGTGTGTTTCTTTAATTTTCAGAAGGTCCTTAAAATACATTTAATTTTGTTAGTAACAAACAAACAAAGTTTCAGGACCTCGTAAAACGAATAAGTACTATCATAATACGTAAACTGTTGTCCGTCCGTCCGTGCGTACCTATGTCATGACATGACTTTGATCCCTATTTTTAAGCAGTTTCTTTCTTCATTTATTTATAAAATCACAAGTCTTTCATAATGACCTTGACCTTGTATTATTCCAAATTTTGCACGTATGCTTCGCGGGCTTCTCGAGCAGGGCCGTCTTAAGGGATCCCTGCTGCACCCCCGGTACCCCGGTAACCTATTACACTGAAGTAAGATCTTACATGTATCTCTCTGGCGCCCATGTCTCGTCCCTCCAGACACTTGAGCTTCTCTTCGAGCAGGGCCGTCTTCAGGGACGTCTTTTGCTGCACCTCCAGTACTGCCTTTGAGAACCTTTAAAAAATTTAAAAACAAGATAAAAACAAGAAGATACCTACAATCAGAGATCATTAAAATAGTTTCAGTCAAAAAAGAGCCGGCTTTTGACCCTGTCTGAAAACATCTTTAGAACAGAAGATAAGGCCATATAAATTCATAAAATAATACTGATCAAAATGCGTTAGGCATCTTGTATGACGGAGGATAGCAGAATTTATTTGTATTTCTCTAAAACAAAGATCAGTTTTGTGATGAAGAAATTTAATGGATTAGCTCACAATTTCTCAGTGTTTAGAATATGAAATCTTGCCAATGAAAAATAGTGACTAATGTCCAATTATGGTGTTACAAAATAAAACATCTTCTTCGTTCCTGCGATAGAGCACTTATGCCTTTTGGGCAGAATGTAGAAAGCATTTTTAATTCAAACTCACTCATATATTCTTTTGAAATCGTTAGGTTTTTAAATTTAATTATTACAGTTTCACGGCTTAAGGGAATTTAAGAGACAAATTCCTTATTACCGAAGCCCCCTTTTAGTAAACACTGTGCGCATATTTATATTGACATTATTTTTGGGATACTATTACTATTAACATATTATGGTCATATTTGACATTCTTATTGATTTTCCAGCAAAAAGTTCTGGGCAAACCATCGTGGACAGCTTTTTTAAGAAAACAGCGGTTTGTGTCAGGGATACCACCGTAAATTATTTTAGTAAATACTTACTTAATCAGAGAGGAAGTAATTAATAGTGACCATAATGTCAGTGATGGCAACATTGGCAGAGCAATCGCTGTCAACAAATACGCACATGAAGTCAATAAAAGCATAAAGTAAAGTTCAAAGTCTGTCAAAGTACTGATAATGTCAAGTACTAAATACGAAAATGCCTTGATCTGCGGGACTTCTTTCGTCATGTTTATCCCAGAAGTGAAGTACAAATTCTGAATATGTATGCCCTCCTTTATGAGATGTGAACACAGAGGTACCCGATTCAAAACCTAGTCTCAATTGTAGGTAGCCATACATTATCACCTGGCCTTTAGTTCGTCCCTGTCCGTCGTCATCCTGTCAAACCTGACAGTGAGCACCTCGTATTCCCACTTGAGGACTTCAAACTGCTTCTCCAAGGATGCCAGTTGCTTCGACTTAGTCTGTGAAAGTGAATCCAAGTTTATCCAAATTGCTGTATCCACGGCTTGCAGAATGATGTCGCGCATCGTGATGAGTCGCTCAACTTGCATGGGTACTTACCGTTCTCACCACAATTAATTATCATAATCTGTAGTTGTACTAACCTACAAACAGTACAAGAACAATGAACAAGGGAAGAACGGTCCCTCCCAATACAGGTTTTTGTTAGCTTAAAAGGAGAGTTTAAAGTACTTTAAAGTATTCGTATTTTGTATAGTTTAAGTACAGTGCCCTCACCCCAACTGTAATATCTCATTGCTTTTTTTTATTAGACTTATGGTTTGTTCGATAACAAACAGATGTATTTTTAAAGATAATCAAGACAGAAATTATTTCATTTAAAACATGCACGTTCAAAAACGCCACTCCGTACATCGCAATATCTTGTTGTATAACGACATCATTTCGCTTCGCATGATCCTGTTTTATACCAACAAATACTGCAACAATCACTCTGAAATTGAGATATGATAAAGTAGAGGACTAATGCTATGTCCATGCTTTTGTGAAAACTTGATTCCATTAAATTTTCTCGATAGAAAAAAAATACAAAGTTACCTCCAAACCGTACAATAAACCAATAGCATTCAATTAAAACTTGAAATTAGATCTGAGACTTTGCATAATATAACTGATATTAGTATAAAGCAGCTGCAGACTGTTCCATAAAAATGAAAAAACCATCAGTGTAGCCGCGATTTCAAAATACCTAGCTGATGTTTTAGTGTGCGCGGCATCTGATTAGAGTAGGATAGACAGTTAAAAGGCAGAAGCGTTAGAGCAGGACTGCGAATTGAGGTATTATGGGCACATAAAGAGTTTGCAGGCTTTGATATGGGGCCGCAGTCTCGTGCACACAAGGCGTTGGCAAGTCTGGCACCCTCGCTGTGTATCTGACAGATTTATTTTTCATTTGTAATTGTTACGTTGTGCTTATTCATTTTCACATAGAGTATAAAATAGTAATTTGTAATTTGTAATGCAAACGATTTGGGCAAACGAACTGTACGGTGCCTTTACCTTCACTGTATACTACGCCCCTATTCTTACTCTTCTATGCTTCTCTGCTACAGACTGTCGGTTTTTTTGTTAGCCAAGGTATGTAATTTTTAAAGATAATCCGAACCAGAATAAACGGATTTTTTAAAATCCACACTATTTCTACTAAAATACTGGCATTTTAACTACCGCTCCATCCGGGCTGAAAAATCACCGACTTGAACATCTTGTTTCACAAAATTCTTTCTGAGCGGGTGCTTACGAGGTAAACGGAACCTACCTGCCAAATTTCAAGTTTGTTGGATCTCCAGCTCCAGTATAAATTTGGCTAGATCAACCAAAGTCACCTTATATACGTATATAAAATAATACCCTAACCGACTAACTGATCTACCAACGGCTAGACTAAACGGCTGGACTTTTATGAACACAAAATTTGGACTGTGGATTCCCTGTATACATCCGCTAAGAAGGGGTTTAAGGGAATCCCCATGGAATCAGAAGAAACGGCATCCACGCTGGTACAACTATGGAGCGTCCGCTAGTTGTACTATAAATAATTTCTTACCGCCAAAGCAGATTTATCTCTGTCATAATTTGACATCTGTCTCTTAAACTCCTTGTTCTCCAATATGGCTTGCTCCAGAGGTTCACGAAGACTCTTTGCTTCAGCCACAGCGTCCCTCGCTATCTTTTCAGCTCTTTCTTTTACCTTCTGCATTTCTTCCATCTTCTGTTTCAGACTGCTAATTAGACCTAGCCAAAAAACATAAATAAAATGAATAGTTGTTTTCCTTGTAAATATAGCAATAGACGCTAGATGAATTTTAAAGTGTTTACGTCTTTATTTAGACACCTTAAAGTTATATTGATATGTAACTCACCCAAATTATTTAAAGTGATGTCATTATAATAATTTTTGAGATCAGAAAAAGCCCTATCGTGATGCGCTATCAACTCGGATAGTTGTTTATTTTTCCGTTCTTCTACTTCCGTAATCTCCGTTCTATGTTTTACTGATAACTCTATTTTCGTCTCTCGTAGCTTTCTCTCTGCTTTATCTTCTATCTGACGAGCTTTTTCTTCAAATTCTGCCCTGGTTTTTGATATTTCTTCAGCATGTACTAATTTAGCTCTTCGTAACTCATCTTGCGCTGCAAGCATCTTTTCTCTCATTTCCTGCCTCAATGCTCTTTTATCGTTTAACAGCTCAGCTTCTTGTTCCGCATGCTCTTCTTTCGCTGCCTTTAGTTCGACCAGATTTTCAGCTCTTAAAGCTGCTGCAGCTGCTTGCTGTTCGTATTTCAAATGCTTTATCCTTTGCTTTTCAGTTTCAAGAATAGCTTCATTCTCTTCTTGTGCTTCTTCTGTAGCTCTTTCCCGATTTCTCAGTTCAGCTTTAGCTTCTTCTAGCTGTTGTCTAGTAATTTCCCAGAATGTTCTGATTTTGTCCCTCTCTAGTTGAAAGTAATTTCTTTCTTCTCTTTCTTTGTCTAATTCTTCTTTGACTTTAAGTGTGAATTGCTCGAGTTTTTCTCTGGTCATTTCAGATGTATCGACTCCATCGATGATAATAGCTGTAAAGATTACACAAATGGTTAGACATGATGAATCTTCTCAGACCAAATAAAACTCAAGACGGAGCGCTGTCAATATTGATGTGAAGTGAATACAATTACTTTCCTACATAAACATTTCTAAACCAAATATTTCTAATTTTGTACTTACCCGGAGCCTTTTTTCCGCCTTTACCACCTTTTCCAGCTTTAGGAGCCTGCAAACAAAATTGTTAATTCAATTAAATGATTTATCTTATCTCAATAATCCTTTCACCTAAGCCTATCTTCCTTTCAGCAAATATTTTTACTGTAAACCATTATAGTATTTACTTATACGTACCATTATCAATAGTCTTAAGTTACTTCTGTTAACTATTGAAACCCTGTCTTTTATTTAAAATTTTCGAAATATTTTTCTTTTCGTCGCATCAAAGGTATCAAAATAAAATTTGTTGCGAATGACGTTGTCAAGGTAAAAGCGTTGCGTTGTCATGGCAACGATTGGGTTTAATCGAAAAAGGTGTGACATAATTTTCAAATGAGCGTTCACAGAGCAATCTATAAGGGATTTAAGAAAACTCTTTCAGGTGACATAATAGTGTTGCCAGTGAAAGAGGTGTTGCATGAAAACTTCTGAATGCCATAAACTAGTATAAAACTACCGAAAACTCCAAAATTCATATTTATAATAGGAAGTGAATTTTCTAGGGAAGTGGTTTAGTATGATCGGAAGAGCATAATTAAATTTTCTGAGTGTGTCATTAATACACCCGTTAGAAAGAGCGACCTATTTCGTAAACACATTCATAGGTGCTTGTCGCCCTTTGAGAAAAGACCCTTCACTTTGGCCCAGACATTTTTAGGTTACGCCGTAAATGGACAGACGGATGCAAACCGAAGCTTTGCTATGAGGGTTTTTATTATTAGATGGAACCCTAAAAGAGTAAAATTATTTTTGCTGCTCTATGTCTCTATTCAAAGATAAGATAAAAGAAGTTCTCAATCTGTAATTTTGACAATTACAGAACCAAAGACATTTTGATATGAAAGTATTGACACTTGTAATTTTAGAAAACAACAATAATTTCAACAAAATTTTCGTGTAATTTATATCAAAATGATTACTTCTGCTAACGCAATACTTTGCGGTGGATTTTTTGTAATTGTCGTTGTTGTAGACACAATATTGGGCAGTGGTGTTATTAAAAGTTTAAAAATTGCAGTCACCAATGTTTTTGTTCCCGTAATAGAAGATCCCGACGAAATAGATCCTGAGGATGGATTCATGTTGAATAAGATAGCCTTTGGTGTTGGTCTAGAACTAATTGTACTTTCTTTGAGTATGTTGGTAAGTTCAACATAACTAATGACAAGCTTTTATTGAGTAAATCATTAGCAAAGGTAAAAAGATATCCATCTTCAACTTTGGCCTAGATGTAAATAATGCTAGAATTCAGTAAAAAATACTCTAAGATTAAAGCGTGGCTAAATTAGTCCGTAAGACTCTTGATTAATTTTTTTAAAGATAATTATAATCATTGTTTAGCCAATACCAAAGGTGTAAATTACTGTATTATAATTTCAGTTTTCAGTTCCTCGTACAATAAAAGCTTGTAGCAAATTTTCTCAACAAAGCATTTTATTCTTTTTCTTTTTAGTATTTTCTTTTAAAACGCCGTCATAATGGAGCGGCTTTTCAAGACAAGCAATTTGAGCCCTAAGACAATTGTCTTTGATAAATATTTCTGGTTGAAGAGTTCCAGTACAGAGTCTATCACCAGCTCATAGCTCCAAGTATGCGACATCAAGTCACCAAAGCCAACAAAATGAGTCCAAGCATAAGAGCATTTCCCACGGCCCATTACGGCGTTCGGCGGCGGAAAAAAGTGACCAGTCTCATAGAAAAAATCCATGCCATTAGATTAGGATAACCTTCTGTCCACACGACGCTTGCCTCTCAGTATTTGAACCTTGGTACTGACCTTTCACCGAGTCACCAGTGTGAATTTGCCTACATAAATGAAAGTTACCTTATATAATAACTTACGAGAAGCGATATTGCTATTTAAAAAAAAAAATTGGCTTGTCGAGAAGCCGCTTTATATTATAATTATTACTACATTTTTGTATATTTTTATTTATTATCTTTTTAATAATTGCGTTTTTGAATTTATTTTATTTGTATTTTTTTTGTGTGAATAAAATAATAATGTTTCGTATATAATCTTATATAATAACATTTATACATTTGTACAAAAATCTGGATCTGTAATGAATATTACCATTAAAGATATGTCTATGACGGACTTCGGTAATTGCGCTTTATCCGATCTGCCACCAGATCCGATATGGTCGTAATATAAACACGCAGGGACATAAATACAGTGTTGTCCGTGACGTCCGGCCTTGACCGTCCGATATCGGAATTGAAACCGGTGGATAGATGTGCCGGTGAAATGACGGACTGTCGAGGTCGATCGGGACAGTTCATGCGTGTTTGAATTCCAAGCACACTGTAGCCGTTAATGAAGCGCTCCGGCAATAATGTTCCGTCGCTTCCGCGGACAAGTGCCACAGGACAGCACAAAGACATAGTGCAAAAGTGAAGTGATACTAACATACGAGTAGTAATGACCTATAATGACTAACTCAATTTTGTACCTCTAATTATCAATATACTGTAATATATGTTAGTTTGTAAGGTATTTATGTTTGGGCCACATAGATGCCTGAAAATAAATGATTTCATTTGATTTGAATAATGGCACATTCAATCAGACCCAATTACGTCTGTTGCTGGACAGAAATTCATCTGAATACACAGGCCCCTCTTTCGGTTTGTCATTTATTTTATTTAAAATGACACCAGCCCGCACTGATTTTTCATTTATCTAAACCGGACCGTGGACAAACGCTCGTATGATTTTTCATAGTGTAATTCTGTTAACCTACCTTGGTGCTATTTCTTTTACTACCAAGATATTGTACTGAGAAAAATAACATTATTTTGAACTTGAGACGAATAAATAAAAACAAGTAACCAAAATCAAATCTTACCGTTCTTTTTTCAGTTAAGTTTTTTATTTCAGGCCTTGCACAATTTCAAGCGATTTCGTGGAAATGATAGATTTGACGAGCTTTTAAATGAAAGCAAAACTGCTTTGAAACAAGCCAATAAGTTTCTCGATAAATGGCAAAACAGAAGCGTGAGTTCTTTAAAGTACCAGAATCTTATTATACCCGTATGTTCATAACAGTTATTATGATTTCTTGTCACAAATTAAATATAAAAAAAGACTTGTCGGTCTGTCCTTTTTCTACGGCCTTCTTACGGCTCCATAGTGCTGTTAAATCTCAGGCTTCTAATGTAACGCTGAAAAAAGTTATTGCCCTTAACGTTATAAATTTCATGAAACTTATAGAGTACTTTCAGTTAAAACCCTGAAAGTTCGTTCACAATTAAGTGTTATAGACGTCTAGGAAAAAACCTGTAAATCACCGATATTTATTATTGAAGAAAAAATAAATACCCAACTTAATTAGACGCCTTGAATACATGGAGTTTCATAGATCGACACTTACAGTTAGTTTGGTCGTTTATATTATAACTGCTCGTGGAATACGTTTGTGTTTCAAACGACGGAACCCTCAGATCACGAGTCCTACTCACACTTGATAAGCTTTTACCTTTATAGGTACCTAGCGTGTACAGCTATTTAAGTAATGAACCACACGAGGAATCTCCAGTCAAGGTTGAGATGCCAGTTCTACATATGGCCATTGTCGACGTAAGTGACTCTTTCCTGTCCAATAAAAATAGTGGTAGAGCTGATGCCGGTTCGACTGTGGAGGTACCACCATCTTACTCGCAAATCCTCCCGAAGTTATTCGGGGGAGAGTAAGAGAATAGCTCTCAGGCAAAACCAGGCGGCCCACCATTGCCTGGGACCGATGGATGGCGGTTTATCCATCCTCAATTGCCGAGCCTTATATAAAACAGACTGGTGACGGGCAGCGGCGTCACTGGTGCAAGGGTTTCGGCACCGCGTTCACCAACCCGCCTGCCCAGCGTGTGTGAGTATAGGCATTTCTTCCAGGTTGACCGCCAAGAGTGGCGAGTTGCTGGAAAGGCCTATGTCCAGAAGTGGACGAAACAGGCTGATGGATGGATTATGTTTAAAAACTATACATCATTTTTCGTTTCTGTGGCGCCTCCCTGTAGCGTCGTAACGCTATCCCCTCAGAAGTCCGGACTGCGCCTGCGTGGATAGCTGACAGTCGTAGTCTGAAGGACTGGAAGCTTGTCGGTCTTTCAGCTAACAGAGCCGTTATCTCCAAGCAAAGCAGTCCCTCAATGAGACCACTCAAAGATTGCGTCACATGAAAAGATTGCGTCATAGGATTTAGGTCTTAATCTTACTCACTGGGTACAATAGGGGTTTTTGCATATTTTTAAACTATTTGACAAACAGTGCCGGTCGCTTGCCGCGTCATGCCGCTCTTAATGACGTCATCCGTAAGGCCTTAGCCAGTGCCAGTGTTCCGGCCATTTTGGAACCAAATGGCATCATACGCAAAGACGGCAAAATCGGAATAACGATCATACCCTGGAAGCATGAGAGGTCGCTGGTATGGGACGCTACATGTGTCGACACGATGGCAGCGTCTCATCTCCAAGCGACCTCAGTCAGAGTCAAGGGCTGGGGCATATTTTGGTCAGGGGATTAGCCTCACGATCCAGCGAGGCAATGCCGCCAGCCTTTTGGGTACCTTACCCAACGACGGTAGCGATCTGGCCAGCATATTTTATTTGTTCTATTAAATAGGTGTCCAAAATTTCTTTTTTTTAATTCATTTGTTAAATTGCTAGGTAATTTTAATTTTCAATGAGTTTAGTTTAGGTATAAATTGTTATTTAAGTTTTAGATTACTGTAATGTAATAAATTACTGTAATGTATAAATTCAAATATATATTTCTGAAAGAACACAATTCCGTTATTTAATATATTATTCAAAACAAGACCTGTAACTAACTTAGTGTTGGTGGAAAAAATCCTTTTAACTTTCTCTTGTCTTTCCATGAATGTTTTTCGTGTTTTATGAAACTGTACACACTTTTTTCTTACAGACAGTGACCAGAAACAGAGACCAACAGGAAAGAGGTGATGCAGCTGATACCATTAGTATAGTTGACTCCACTTTACTCTCGCTGACATCTCTCATTGACGATGATGATATTAATGAAAGGACAGAAGAAGTTAGAGATGGTGATGATAATTCAAATTACTATGTAAACCCACAAGAAGTTAAATCCGGTGGTTCCGATTACTCTCATGCAAATTCAAATAGATATTTATGGAACGTTGAAGAAGAAGATTCGGATAGTATAATGATGTAATGTAATGTAATGGGTATAGGAAAAAATGGGTATTGGTAGTAATTTAGAGATGTGGTGCGCTTTGAAAATTGTCTCGTTTGTAAGAATAATGATTTATTAGATTTAAGTGACGTAATGAAATTGCTTGTCTTGAAATCAAACTAGTTTTACCAGTTTTTCCTAATAAACTGATTTATTGTTGCTATATAAAGTTTAATAATTATTTACAGTAAACATATTCAATTTTTGGGGTTCCGAAGTCCAACAAGGAACCCTTATAGTTTCGCCATGTCCGTCTGTCCGTCTGTCCTTCTGTCCGCGGCTTAGCGCAGAGACTATTAATACTAGAAAGCTGTAATTTGGCATGGATATAAATATTAATCACGTCGACAAAATGGTGAAATAAAATTTCGAAAAAAAATTTTTTTTAGGTTACCTCTCATACACCTAAACTGGGGATGAATTTTTTTTTCTCTTCTATCCCGTAATGTGGGCTATCGTTGGATAGGCTGTTTAAAAATATTGTGGGTGTGTGAAAACCATTCTTCGATTTGGGATCCGTTGGCGAAATATTTCGCTTTAAAGTGAAAATTTTAGTGGAGTGTGCCCCCCCCCCCCCCCCCCTCTGCTGGCTAAACGGTTGTTTATAGAAATGTGAAAACATTCATAGAAGTAGTATATATAATGAGTTTAAAAGGAAAACTATCACAGCTAAGTAGGCTTTACAGGTTTACAAGTACAGGTCGCGCCAAACTTTTGGTCCCCATATAATGTATGGGACCAGAAGTTTGGCGCGGTCTGTATTAGTAGACCAACTTATATATACCGGGCAACTACGGAACCCTACATTGCGCGTGGCCCGACCCGCACTTGGCCGGTTTTTATACTTGCGATTGTCGGCACTTTGTGAAACTCGGATAACATCATAATTAAATTCGCTTGTACTTGTTTCACTGGATTGATTTAAGAAATTTATAGATATCGATCATAATTATATTGATGGTTTAATTTCGTGAATACTTGAACCCCTTGAGAATGGGTCGGGATAAAAGAGTAATTTTTTAAAATAAATCCAGTGAAATAAGTACAAGTAAATTTAATACTGAATTACAAATTAACTACAATAAAAAGATGGAACGATTAGTTTTTCTTTTTTAGGTTCTTTTTACTTAGTTCAGATTTCTTTTAAGGCTTAATTAAATTAATTTATGATATCATAAATAAATGATAATCAATTTATCCCTAAATCTATGGTGGTATTGGATCTACATAGAATATTAATCTCCAACAATAGGTTTTTAATCGTCTCGTACCCCGCACACTTCAAGTGTCAAATGCTCACAATAATGGCGAGATAAAGGACTCGGCAGGCGGCAGATATTAATTTGCCTCCCCATAAAATATGCAGCTCCTGAACCACAATCACTATTGCGGTTCTACTGCAGAAGAGTGAGTGGCCAAATTTTCTCATGATAATAAAAAGATAATTTTGTTTTTTGTAAAGATATTGAATGTTATAGATAGAAGGTGGAGCATTAAAAATATGAAATTTGGTATAAAGTGAACCATCATGTCAATGTCGTAACAGAGATAAAAATAACTTTTTTAAATATAATCGTTCTAACTTTGTATTTTAGATAATTTGTAAGAGTTTCATGACTTTAGTTATCTCTTTAATATCTGCCCTATTCAATAGAGTTATTATTTTCACTCACTCTGTCACATTATCATGGCAATAAAATATCGAGATCCCTAGTTTAGATCTCTTTGATGTCAGATTGCCAGCGGGAGTCCAACATTGAGGAAAAGATTATGAAGAATTAATTATAATCTCACCATATAAAACTTAATACTACCATACCAGTATTATCTACTCTGCTGTTAAATGTTATCTCGTCATGGTATTTAATATTTTGTTTTAATTTCGGAGATCTCTACTAAGAATCCTAACCTATACAGAATGTTAGGAAAAGTACTTCGTTCTTTTAAACAAAGTATGTTAAGCGTGTTTAATTTATTTTATGTAAAAAATTAAAATATTTTTGAAAACTTTCATTAATTTGTTCAACCCTAGTTCAGAATGCTATATACAACGTGAAATTTAAGTCATTTTGTTAACGAAAACTGGTGATAGTACTCGTCCATATGAACAACTTTTACTATGGAGCCAACCCTGAAATCGTGAAAAAAATATCAGCTGTTCCATAGAAAAGTTAAATACCTACTCTACCCAAATGCATGAAACAGCCGATTTTTTTTCACAATTTCAGGGTTGGCTCCATAGTAAAAGTTGTTCATATGGACGAGTACTATCACCAGTTTTCGTTAACAAAATGACTTATATTTCACGTTGTATAGATAGAGATAGGTGTTAGACAATGGCACGTAAGATAAAGGGATAATAATTTAATTTAATAATATAAAAGTAAAATAAAAATCATTTTCTTTTTATACTAAAAAAATAATAATCACGCTTTACATAATTTGCTATACATACGTGGTTTAAAGGAGCAAAGTAGTTTTCCCAACACCTATATATATAGGTATAATCTATACAAATTTTTGTGTCTGTATGTATCTTCCCTTTTAACTCGAGAACCACACAATGGATTTAGACGCAGTTTTTTATTATCATTACAGTGACCCTGGTCAACAGATTCGCTATAAGGGGTGTTCATAAAATAACGCCCAAGCCTAAAACGGGGCAAAGATTCAAAATTCAAAATTATTTATTTATAACACATGTTACAGATTTTTGTTGTCAAGATTGAACAAACGCTTCTAACTCGGGAACCACTCAACGGATTTGGCAGTGATTTTTTATTTTATTATCATTGTAGTGAACCTGGTCAACACATAAGCTATGAGGAGTGTTAATAAAATAAGGCCCAAGCCGAAAACTAGGTAAATATTGAATGAACGCGAGTTAAGCCACGGGAAATGGCTAGTATTGAAATATTTTGAAAAATTCATATTATACTAACGCCTCAGAGGTGTAACCTTCGATCACACGTCGCACAAGAAAAGATTCTACTGAAAAACCAGTTAAGTGTGCACATCAACGATATTCCAGGGATATATCGTTGGTGCACATCCGCCTTGCACAAGCATATTTCGCACATCCGGTGCAAGAACGTCACATGTACATCCGAGAGCGCGAGGAACAACTGACCCTATGACGTTGTCTCTCCAGTTACTCGCTAAATTGCGCCAAAACCGCAAAGACAAAAGAGCCCTCAGACGAAAAACTACGCACCAGGTATATGGTCAAACTATGTACGTTTTATACATTTTTCTCAGTTTTTACTTTTTTGCACTTGTGACGTTCTTGGACCGGATGTGCGATATCGTCTTATGCCTACATTCTCACATCTGCCTCCCAGAAGGGTTGTCAGAGACAATAGATTTTCATCCGCCACGATTAGAGACACCTCTTTCGCTTTTCCACATCCATCGACCTCCCAAATAACAAAAATCAACGCCCAAACAACGGCTCTCGGATAAAAACAATGTAAAAATATAGTACATTTTTTGGTGGCATCAAAAGACAAAGAAAGAAAGGTTTGCTTTAATTTTCTTAGCTGAATATGCAAGAATTTTATTTATAAGATTATTCTTTAGATTTATGAATAAAAAATCATTTATAAGACTGAATTTTTCCGCTTCTGAACCACGGACCAACTAACCGACCAATTGGTTGGTCCGTAGGAAAATTTAGTTTTGTTTATTGCCCTGGGAGACTTAGTAATGGAAGAACTAATACGAATATCAAAATTAGAATTAGTAATTAATTAGTACCTACCATTGAAAGATTTTTGGTGAAGTGACAGATGATTTAATTTTTATACAGATTTTGTGACAGATGTCAAAAGTGACAGATGATTTATTTTGTATACAAAGTTCTTTACAGATATCAAACTGACAAATGATTTATTTTTATCACAAAAGTGACAGATGAATTATTTTTATACTGATTTTTGAGAGATGTCAAGTTGACAGATGTTTTAATTTTATAGATTTTTTGACAGATAGTTTAATTTTCATACAGACTTACACGGTAATAGTAGAGTGGATACTCAGTTAATCTCTTTTGGCTCTGCCGCCTATCGTGTTAATCATCAGAAAGATTCTCTTTGTGGGATTATAGCAGAGGGGTGACTTATTGTAGTTATTATGCCCGTAAGGAATAGTCGTGACACTTTGATATTCATTATTTGGTGAACGATGATCTTCGTCTATTCATATTTTGTGTATTACATCATATTTGGGATTGATTCAACAAAGTAGTTTCAAGTGTTTATAATGGGTGAAGACAAAAATAATGTAAGAAATACTAAAACTTATTCATAGGTACCAACGTTGTTCCGGACACGGGTAGTTTCATTGATTTGATTGACATCTTTAGGCAAAAACTAAAGACACATTTTTGGAAATTTTACATTATTTACGTTATGGATGCCTAAAAATAGAAAAATGTAAGAAAGAGGGTAAAACTTAGAAATTACCAGTGTTACGTTTCGTCATTTCAAATAAATTGCTTCGATAATTCAAACTACTATGATGTCACTATAAATATAAAATTATTATAATGTATCCATGAAATTTTAATATAATAATCTTGGGTACCCCGCCCGGTGACAGCGATGACTTTAATAAAGTCTTTTATTTCCATCCGTCCATCCGTCAGTCTGTTCCGACCACTGCTTTGCCACTCTTGGTGGTCTTCCTGGAAATAATGCCCATACGCACACACGCTGGGCAGGCGGGTTGGTGAGCGCGGTGCCGAAACCCTTGCATCAGTGACACCGATGCCCCGCACCAGTCTCGTTTAAAATATACCGCCATCCATCGGTCCCAGGCAATGGTGTGCCGCCTGGTTTTGCCTGAGAGCTGTACTCTTACTCTCCCCCGAATAACTTCGGGAGGATTTCCGAGTAAGATGGTGGTACCTCCACAGTCGAGCCCGGCATTAGCTCTACCACCTTATATATAATTATTAACACCTAATTATATAATTTAAAGATATATTACTTAAAACCGAATATATCAATCAAAATATAAATAGTAAAAAACCGGTCAAGTGCGAGTCAGACTCGCATTCGTAGGGTTCCATAATTCGACAGTTTTGGAAGTGTATATTTGGTAGTAGGTACCTGCCTAGTTAACTACTAGGTTAGTTGTACTCTTTCATTTTGTGATGGATGATAAAATAGGTTATCTAATATATATTTGTTTTCTCGTAATCATAATATTTGTAGGAACAAAAGAGAGACACAAATATTTTTATACTCGAAATAAAACTCGTGGATGAAAATTAATAATATTTTTCTGTAATCTTTAGATAATCCCAAATTACTATGATTTTTTTTTCATATTTTTCGGTTCATTAATTTTGGAGATAAAGTGCCAGTAAATATAGTAAAATTATATATTTTTATAATCAGCTCTTTATATCTACAATTTAATACCCATATTGTATTCTTAGAATATTTTTTTTCTCTCTTTTGTATTGGAAATATTATGAAAAATTTGATTTTTTTTACACCGTATTATGTAGGCAGGTGAATGCTATTTTTGTTGCAAACAAGCTGTGACATACGGACGGACGAACGGACAACGGAGTCTCACGATAAAGGTTCTTTTTGTACCTTTTAGGTACTACGGAACCCTAACTAATAAAGAAAAAACCTTTTATGCTGACTATAGAACAATGCAATACAAGTTCCAACCACCATTTCAGATTTCTAGCTTTCTCTAATAACATAACATATGTATTTTGGTATTAGTACTACAATTTCTTCTCTGTGTTATCCAGGGTTTTTTAGAAAACTATTCCATATTTTTACTTACATTTTACTATCATGAAAGAAAAGACGATGTCCTTCTCATATATAGAGTTTCCTTTCAGAAGCTAGAAGTCTTCACTCCACAACTGATGAATTTCAAATGATATCATAGACGGCAAACGGGAAGTCGTCCATGCATTCTTAAACCCATAATTTGCACCAAAATCTTCACCAAACAAAGGCCACGTGACCAGTAAATAGGGTTGCCCACGCGGCACGATTACCAGTGATTATTTGTAATCGTCGTTATTACGAAGCAGTGGTGGCGGTAGTCAATGGCTGATGGATGTGACCACGCCTAGGAGTTTGTGAACCGTTGTCAACCCTTTGTTTGAATTTGGTTTGGTTATCAATCAAAGAAGGAATACGCGGAAAGAGATTTATTTTAATATACCTATTGCGGGCTATGTGATTGCTATACGAAACATATGATTATATTTCTTGTTTATACTTTGTTAATATGTATTTCAAGTGATTCTTTTAAAGAATTAAGAGTATTATTAATGTAACATTTTATGGCAGTCGATACTGTTGTGAAACTCATAAATTAACAAACGATGTATTTACAGAATTGATTTCTTAGCGATTAAAAGAAATAAACTGGCGAGTATGAATAGGACTGCCAACCAATCCGCGTGAGGCGGTACGTCCATTTCCACAGCTCAAATAATGCGTCCCGCGATACACGTCTGCGGGGACGCAAATTTTCCCGTTTTGTAGACTAAAATCAATCTATGAACTATTTCAGCAATCGAATATACCTAACTTATTACAAATTGTGCAGTTTATTGTGTCAATTCCATTGTTCTAACGCCGCTGCTGTCTTGTGATTAGGCACACTTGATTGAGCAAAGTGGTTTAGCTTTTTACTACATAATTTGTGTTAATTTTTTATTGTAATTGCTTTATAATAGCGATGAGTGTATTGTATTTCAAATTTTAAATAAAACTGATAAAAATATAATAAAAATTGTTATTCTCTCGTTTCTGTACATTTGTAGGCATATCGCGCATTTTCTGTCCAAGTCTCGCATATTAATTTCTGGTTTCCCACATATCCGCCAATAAGAGTTTGCAACCCTAAGCATGAACCAAAGACTTTTTCAGATTTTATTTGCATGGTATTTTACTTTGTTACGGAAAGGAGCGAGTGAAGCATGGAGCGGACGCTTGATTCTAAAAATCAAGCCAGTATTTAGTCTTACAGCTACTGGAAGAAGGACAGGATTTTGGGATAAAATTGAAAAACGTGTGACTTTTTTGTTAAATAATAATATTCTGACATTCATTTCTCTTTTATCTAATAACTTTCTTGTTGACGATGAAAGAAAACGCGGTGCGGTAAGCCTAGATGCCCTAAAAGGCGTGTATTTGTGCCCGAAGTATGCTGATAAGTCTCAGCCCCTATCACGTTGGGACATAAGATTCATCGATGATAATAAGAGGCACACTCTCAGACTTGACAGCGACAATCCACACTTGGAGTCACCCGATACCCCCTCAGAAATATGTGTCTTGGTGATAGGTTTTTTTTAACTATCTTTATAGCCTGATAAATTTTCTTCTACAATTCTAAATGTTTAACTCAACTCCGTGGGTAGTTAATTAAAGTTGTATTCACAAACTGATGAATGGATTTTCTCAAAATTCTCCCACTCATACCCCTATCAATATCAAACCCTAAAACATATAAAAACCAAATAATCATCCCTAATAACAGCGTTTAAGCTGTTATTCCAGACCAACGCTTTGGTTTTGTTTCGTTCGCCACGCGACCGTCGTGTGCTGAGCCAGAAGAATAAATAATCAAACTATGATTAGTCCAACCTTGTAGAATTTTAGATATTTTTAGAGTATATTGTTGATTTTTTGTCGATAAAGAAGAGATATTAACACCTCAGTAATTTCTATATAAAATTTAAACAAAAACGCCAACATCACAAGGGACCAGTGAGTCTACAAAGCCTTTAATTTTAGACATATTTGTGCTCCGGACCAAGCGATAAATGAGGGCATCCCATCCCACACCGTAACTACTGAACCGATTGAGCTGAATTTTTGCATGAATGTAGTTCTAGACCTGGAATAGGATGTAGAATACTTTTTATCCCATAAATCTGTTCCAATAATGGAATGAAAATGATGTTTCAAGTTTGTATAGAAAAGTGATGTGTCACCCTTTCACGCCGTACCTATTGAACTGATTGGGCTGAAACGTTCTAGATCTAGAATAGGACAAAAACTACTTTTTATCAAATAAATAAATTCTCATGGAAAAGCTATAAAAGAGACATATCTACAAAGTAGAAAACACAGAAGCGCATAATACACATATTTCACCAGCCATGTTTACTGTAGGTAACAGTCCAAAAAATATTGACAGATTTTATAGGAGTACACAAAAACTAATTTAAGGCGGACGAAGCCGCGGACAAAAGCTAGTTATTTATAATGACCAGATACATCAGGCAATATAATTTTTAACAATTTAAGCTTTATTATTTTTACAGTGTCTGGTCAATATGAACATTGTTATGTGATTTTTTGGATAATTTTATCCTGTTCGTTGATTCTATTATATTTTGTGACACTAAAATGATTTATTTTGCTTCTTATTTAATTTTATATTTCAAAAGTCTGATTAGTCTTCAAAATGATATCGTTTTTAGTTTTGATATCTAAGTGCTTTTAGTGCTATTGATTTTGTAATATTGCTGTGATATCAAAATATATTGACTCATCATAAATAAATAAAAAATATCATCGTGCCTAATACTTGAAGTACATTTATTGATAGAGCCCGGTCAATTTATTACTCTCAGTCATTATTATCATATTGCCCCGAAACAAATATATTGGCCATTTTCCAAATTGTCCGGACATAATAATAATGTCCTATCAATCAATTGGTCCATAACATTTCCAGCGCCAACTTTCATCGCGTCGTTTTTTCTTTTGTTTATTCGCAATGGGCCAATGTCTGGTCACTACTGCGCCTTATAAAAAACGTCGAGAAAGCATCTGTTCATCCTACTTTTATAAGTTAGAACTATCACAAATATTCAGTCAACCGCCTAAATTCATACTGGAGACTCGGTTAATCATCAGGAATAAGGTTAAATGACCCTCCAGGTGAAATTCGAAAAAAAAAAAATTTTCCCCATAGTGCCTGCACTAGGAATTGTACTTGAACTAGACAAGTAGTATTGGGAACATCACAAAAACAGAGAGGGATGCAACCAAAAACTGATGTCAGTGGTTTTGAAGCAATTTTCGTTTTATTGTTTGGTTTTTGGTCACGTGTCAGTATTCAGAAGACTTGATTGTTCATAGGGTGTCAATGGCAAAATAATGATCTGCTTATTTTTGATTCACTGGGTATTTGGTAAGCAATTTTCATGTTAAATGATATCCGGGAGTTAGAGTTCCGTTAGTAAATATAGTTTGTTGGTATCATTAGAATTCATATTAAATAAGTGTTGGCGACGGAGACCAGAGGAATAAGAGCTAATACCGACTAGACAAGCCTTGAAGATAATTTGTGTTTTTTACCTAGAATATAAGGAATTATTGTAAATTATACTATTAGATTACCACGCCGCCGCGCCGGTACCTGCAAGAATAGCATTCGGGAAAAACCCGCCGACCAACCGTTCCCAGGTCCCAGGCCGCATCGCTAAACAATGCAGCCTCGGCGCCACGCAGCCCTGCTTCGCCGCGGGAAACCCACCGCGCCGATAGCAACCTTAGATTACGGCCTATAGAAAGGCACTAGTTTTATGTCGGTGTTAGTGTAATTTTGTATGTGTGTGTTTGATTATTATTTGTATAAAAGGAGCGAGCTTTAGCCCATAAAGTTTAGTTAAGTCACAACCAGTCACAAGTATAGTTCACACTTGTCAGCTCTAGCTTAGCTACCAGTAAGAAGAAAAATAAAGAACCTATCTGCAGAACCAACAAGGAGTTTAAATACAGTCCACTACAGTCTTTGGTCCTTCGAGCCGGATCGCTGAAGGGAGAACATTCTACCGGTCGAGAATTAAGATTTCGAGAACAATGCCGGTCACCCGTTCCACAACGTCGAGGGAGAGAAACGTGGAGGCTGCCTCAGTGTCGACCCCGAACCCGTCGACGCTTCCACCGAACACGGCAACCGCCACCACCACCGACGCCGTGCCATCGGGCTTATTAAACATCGACAATCCCGCATTGCTTTCGTACATCGAGATACCAACAACCTCGGCTGGGACCACACATGGCGGGGACTTCCTACCCCCCGCATGGCCCGTACCCTCTGCGACACCTCCAGGCACGGTTAGCACTGTCAAGGCTAAGAAGCACGTCACGACAGATCAATATAAGAACATTCCACTCGCTGGAGCCCACCATGCACCGTTAGGGAGGAATGATATCACCGTGACGAGATCATCGACATCGTATCGTAGTCGAAGAAAAATCGAAGCTGAAGCCAAATACAGACTAGCGCTGCAGAAACTGGAAGAAGAGAAAGCTCGAACGGAGCTTATGAGGGCGCAAGCAGAACTATTGGCTCTTGACTCAGAAGAAGACAATGACGAAGCTCTGGAGCTGGAGCGATCCACAAACGTAGAACGTTGGGTCGATGATACTCTGAAGAACAAAGAACAGAACATGCCGCAAGGACATCAAACTTCTATGGAGCCAGAACCACGTCACCACGTGACAAAAGCACCGATTGAAGTAGAAACGAAAAGCGACATTAAGAAGAACGACATACAAATCTTGGCTAATGCGATTATAGAGGCATCGAAGAACAACACATCACGCTACGCATTTACCCAGGATTTACCGTCATTTAACGGGAATATAGAAGAATGGCTCGTATTCAGAAAACAATACGAAGACACTGCAACTCTATACTCCGATATACAGAACATGGCGAGGCTGAGGAAGGGCATCACTGGACCGGCACGAGAAGCAGTAAAAAGCATGCTGCTACTAACATCGAAACCCAATGACGTCATCATCGCATTAGAACGACGCTTCGGGAAACCAGATATGATAATACTGGCAGAGATGGAGAAGATCAAGAAACATGCAGCACTGAACGAGTCACCACGAGACACATGCATCTTCGCTAGTCGCATCAACAACGCTGTAGCGACTATCAAGGCGCTATCAATGCCGCATTATCTCTACTCACCCGAGATATGCAGAAGTATCGTTGAGAAGCTCACACCGATCACCAAGCACCGATGGTACGACTTCAGAGCAAGGTGCACCGACCATGAAGAACCAGAACTACTCAAGATCAACCGATTCCTCACCACGGAAGCAGACCTCTGTGGCCCATACTCGTCACAGGAAGCAGAGAAAACGAAGAACTTCAACAGGCCAAACACGCGCTTCGCACAAACTCATCACGTCGAAGAGGAGAAAGAAACAACAGCCACATTACTAGAAGACAAAAAGAAAAGCTGCATATTTTGTACCGAAGAACATTGGTCGCACGAATGCAAGAGGTTCCTGAAAGCAGACAACGAGAAAAGATGGAAAATGGCGATGGAAAACAAACTCTGTTTCCGTTGCCTTCGTAAACGCCATCAGAGAGCAAGCTGCCGCAGTCCACCTTGCAAGATCTGCAAGAGGAGCCACCCTCTCACTTTGCATAACCCAGACAAAGTTGAGAAGCCCAATGATGAAAAGAAAACTGAAGAATCCATCAACACTGCAGTATTATCCACTGCAGCGCCATTCACCACCTATCTGAAGATCATCCCTGTTGAAATATACGGACCAGAAGGCTCTCAGAAGATCCTGGCACTCTTAGACGAGGGATCAACCATCACTATGATCAACAGTGATGTAGCCAGGAAGATTGGAGTCAGGGGTGAACCAGAGAAGCTGAGCATCAATACCGTGGGTGGCGGAAAAGTAACCACACTCAGTTCCCTGCGAGTTGACTTGAAAATAAGAGGCCTTCATCGCAGAGACAAGAGGCATGTCACCAACGTGAGAACGATAGAAGACTTGAAGTTGCCACTTCAACAAGTCCAGAAAGAAAATATTGAAGCATGCAAGCATCTCAAGAAGATAGAGAAAGAGATCACTTTCGCACTTGAAGCCCCGAAGATGATCATCGGACAAGACAATTGGAGTCTTATCGTTAGCAGAAAAATAATCAAAGGAAGAGCATCTCAACCCGTCGCCTCACAGACAAGTCTTGGATGGGTACTCCATGGCGTTCACGCAGGCGTCTCCAGTCAATCACTGCACGGAACAGAGAAGCGAGGATGCAATAGAGAATATGATAAGGCATCACTTCAGTATCGATGCACTGGGAGTACAACCGAAGCGACCGAGCACAGACCCAGAAGAGAAGGCGCTGAAAGTTCTGAAAGCTACCACTAGAAGACTTCAAGATGACAGATTTGAAACAGGGTTGCTGTGGACCAGCGAAGAAGAAACATTACCGAACAATCGCACCCACGCCCTGAAGAGGTTGAAGTCGCTAGAGAAGAAGCCGAATCAAGACAAAGAAATGAAGACTCAATATCAACAGCAGATCCAGCATCTCATTGAAAGCGGATATGCAGAAGAAGCTCCTCCACCAAACCCAGATAACGAGAGGACATTCTACTTACCGCACTTTGCTGTGACTCATCCTATAAAGAAGAAGATTTTCTGGTCAGACTCCAGCACGGTACTCCAATGGATAAAGACAGAACCCAGAAAATTCAAGACCTTCGTAGCGCACAGATTGGCTGAGATAGAAGACCTTACCAAACCAGAAGAATGGAGATGGGTTCCCACTAAACAGAACCCAGCTGACGAAGCTACTCGTGGCGTTCCCAGAGATTTCTCCGAACAGTCCGTATGGTTTACTGGACCATCCTTTCTACAGACAACAGAAGAAAACTGGCCGATCAACAAATTCCAGAACAAGATAGAACAAACTGGGGAGGACAAGATCGAGAGAGTGGCGACCATTCATTCTCCACAACCATCCACTCCAGATGAAGAACGCTTCTCAACATGGAAGAAACTACTGAACACTATGGCCAGAGTCCTTAAGTTCATCGATCTCTGCAGAAAGAAGGACGCTGTAATGACAGCACAAGAAGATAAGAATTGGAAACCATATTCCAAAAAAGAAAAGAAAAACACGACTACTCTGAACAAGAAAACTACTCAAAAAAGATTTCTACCGATAAAGGAATCTTACTTGAGACAAGCAGAAACACTTCTCATCAAGAAGATACAAGAAGACTGTTTCCAAGAAGAAATCAATAACCTGAAGAGTAACCAATCATTGAAAAAAGAGAGCAAACTCACCAGATTTGAAGTTTACCTAGATGAAGAAGAAGTACTCCGAGTTAAAGGACGCATCGAGAAGGTTGCTGGAGTACAAGACAGCGTGAAGAGACCAGCAGTCCTAGATGGAAAGCACAAGATCACTCGTCTAATAATAGATGAGTACCACAAGCTCTGTTACCATGGAAACCATGCGACGGTGATGAACGAGCTGCGACAAAAATACTACATCACAGGACTGAGATCAAGCATCAGGCTAGTAATCCACCGATGCCAATGGTGCCGAATGAAGAGAGCCACGCCACGCAGACCACCGATGGGAGACCTGCCGAGAGAAAGACTTCAGCATCACCGACGGCCATTTACGTGCACGGCTGTAGATTATTTCGGGCCAATGAAAATAACCATAGGCCGACGAAACGAGAAACGCTGGGGAGTGCTCTTCACTTGCCTCACCACAAGGGCAATCCACCTAGAGCTAGCGCAGTCACTTAGCACTAGTTCTATGATCATGGCACTGAGAAGAATGGCAGCAAGAAGAGGAACACCGGCTACTATCTATAGCGACAACGGGACAAATTTCGTCGGAGCAGAACGCGAACTGAGAGAAGAATACGCGAAAATGAAGGAAGGAGATTTGGAGCAGAATATGCAAGAACAAGGCATCTACTGGAAGTTCCTACCACCAGGAGCTCCAAATATGGCAGGAGCATGGGAACGGATGGTCAGAACAGTGAAGACAGCACTCTACGCCACACTCAAAGAAAAGGCGCCATCAGAAGAAACTCTTCACACCCTGCTCACGGAAGTAGAACACACGGTGAACTCCAGACCATTAACGAACGTGAGCACCGATCCAGCAGATAAAGAAAGCCTCACGTTCGGCCTTGGCTCTTGGGACGATCAAATGGAGCTCCAGTCATCGGCACATTTGACGACACTACGATGATCGGGAAAGCAGACTGGAGAACCACACAGCGTCTCGCAGATCACTTCTGGCACAGATGGGTGAGGGAGTACCTCCCAGAACTACTGCTGCGACACGGAGACACCCGACAAGCTACAACAGTCTGCGAAGGAGACATCGTGCTCATCGCTGATGGAACACTACCGAGGAACCTGTGGCCCAGAGGAAAAATCACGAAGACAGTACCAGGACCCGACCGGAGAATACGAATCGTTGAGGTCAGAACAGCCGGCGGAACATTCAGGAGACCAGTATCAAGGATTGTCGTGCTGGTTCCAGGATCGTCGCGACCGCCAGATGGTGCTGCGCACGGCGGGGAGACTGTTGGCGACGGAGACCAGAGGAATAAGAGCTAATACCGACTAGACAAGCCTTGAAGATAATTTGTGTTTTTTACCTAGGATATAAGGAATTATTGTAAATTATACTATTAGATTACCACGCCGCCGCGCCGGTACCTGCAAGAATAGCATTCGGGAAAAACCCGCCGACCAACCGTTCCCAGGTCCCAGGCCGCATCGCTAAACAATGCAGCCTCGGCCCCACGCAGCCCTGCTTCGCCGCGGGAAACCCACCGCGCCGATAGCAACCTTAGATTACGGCCTATAGAAAGGCACTTCTGAGTCTACCCAGGGGATCAACGTCGGACTCCACCCCCATTAGTCGTGCGCACTCGCTCCACGACCTCCAATGGAGGGCCATCAGCACGAGCACCGAGTACGCCGTGCCGTTCGCGCTCGAGCAGCCGGGGTCTCCGCGCCGTGGTCTCGAGCTCGACGAGATTATGACGGCTCGACTGCGACGTGCTAACTGCTTGACGGAGGGACTCCTACTCACGATGGAGGCCCACCTTCGCCAGCGCCACCTCTAACTCGCGGTCCCAGGCTCCCCAACGGCAGATGCAGCATTGGCGTCATCCATGCCGCTGACTCTGCCCCCCCTTCCTCCAAGGACGAAGAGAGCGCTCGACACGAGCAGCCCTAGGACAGAGAGCACGGAGAAGCGAGTCTGCGACGTGCCTTCTCCCGTACCCTACTCCTATGCCGCCGCCGCAGCCACCCCCCTGCAGCAATGCCCGGATCCACCGCGTGCAGCCCAGGGAAAAGCGGCATCGCGCCTCCCAGTCGCGCAACGAGCGCGACCTGACCGCCCACCCCTTGGGTATCCAACACCTCGCACCTCCGCGCCGCGCGCCGTCGCGCCGCGCGCCGTCGCGCCGCGCGCCACCGCACCGCGGACCGTCGCGCCGCGCGCCGCCGCGCCACGCACCACCGCGACGTCCTCCGTCGCGACGACGCCCTCCGTCGCGACGACGCCCTCCGCCGCGACGCCGTCCGTCGCGACGCCTTCCGTCGCGACGCTCACCGCCGCATCGCCCGCTGCTGCGACGCCCGTAGTCGCGCCGCCCTCCGCCGCGCCGCCCGCCGCCGTGCCGCATGCCGTCGCGACGCCCGCCGCCGCGCCGCCGGCCTCCGCGCCGCCCGCCACCGCGCCGCCCGCCGCCACGCCACCCGCCGCCGCGCCGCCCGCCGCCGTGCCGCGCACCGTCGCGACGCCCGCCGCCGCGACGCCTGTCGTCGCGCCGCCCGCCGCCGTGCCGGCCACCGCCTCACCATCCACGGCTGCCCCCCTAGCACAGGCCATGCCAAGGAAGGCCAGATATCCACCGCTCGTAGTGGATAAACTACCAAACTGGCAATTTCACATTCGTGAAATAGCGACCCAACTTGGCAGAACCCCGAACGCGCGCGCCTTCCAGCAAGGAGTACGCTTTACGCCCACATCGGACGAAGAGTACCGCCTCCTCCAACACTACCTCACCAAGCTGGACAAGGACCACGGAGTAAAGTGGTTCGCGTACTCCCTTCCCGCCGAGCGCAGCTTGAAGGTGGCGATACGAGGACTCCCCGTGAACACCGAGCCGGAGGAGCTCACCGACGCCTTACTTGAGCTCGGCTTGCAAGCCAATACGGGCCAGAGCGGGTCGCCCGGGCTGCATATTCTATGCCCAACTTAAGAAAACCCCAACACTGACGCCGGCTATATATGAAGTAACAGAGCTCATGTATATGCCAGGCGTCAAAATCGAAGCCTGGAGGGGAAAGAAGGGACCTGCACAATGCCACAGATGCCAGCAGTTCCGGCACTCCTCACACCACTGCCACCGCACACAAGCGTGTGTACGATGCGGCGAGGAGCACCCTGCAAAGGAGTGCCCCCGCCCCAAGGAAGAGCCGCCGACGTGTGCTAACTGTGGAGGGCCCCACGCAGCCAACAACACGTCGTGTCCTGTGTTCCGGAGGGAAGCCCGGAATAAGAAAGCCGGTACGGTGGCCCTGACGGGCACTGCTACCAAGCCCAACCCACTACCCTCGCAACCCAACCCTACAGAGGAAAGGACAGCTCCCTCCTCACTCACGGCCCAGGCAAATCCGCCTACGGCCAGAACGGACCCCCTCAAGCCACGCCGCAAGAGAGGGAGGAAAAATAAAAAGAAGATGGCTGAGCAGCCCATCCCTGCACCGGCCCCTACCCCAGCCACTACTTCAAAGGCCCAAACCGCACCTCCGGCACAGCTCTTCCAAGAAGAAAAGACCTTGGAACTGCTCAAGGCCCTTCTAAGCCACCCGGACGTCCTTAGATGCGTAGCCACCCTCCAGCTACAACAGAGCTCCAGTCACTAAGAATAGTGCACTGGAACGCCCAGTCGCTCACTGGGAAGAGACGACTGCTCCAGTTCTTCCTCAGAGAACAAAACGTCGATGTGATGCTCATCAGCGAGACCCACCTGTCAGACAAAGATAAGTTCAAGATCCCTAACTATCATGTCTACAGGAAGGATGAGCACTCCCCCGAGACTGGCCGAGTCTGGCGAGGCTTGGCGGTCCTGGTCAAGAGGAGGATAATCCACCAGCAAATCGCCTTCAAGGAGTACTCCTCAATATACGCTCTTGGAGTCGAGATCCAGGTCGCTGGCGAAACACTGCGACTATTTGCCACCTACAAGGCTCCTGCCCGGCGCCTTGACTTCAGGGACCTACACGATGTCCTCAGCGCGCCGCACCCTACCATCATAGCCGGCGACCTGAACTCCAAACACCCAGCGTGGAACTCCGCGAGGGCGAATGCCCAAGGACTCCGACTCCTCCAGGACTCGATCTCGCACCACTATGACGTCATCGGCCCCGGCGAGCCTACTCATTACTGCCCGCAAACGGGGCTTGGAGACGTCCTGGATATAGTGGTGTACAAAGATCTGAGAACACCGCCAAGCCAAGAAGTCTTTATCGACCTCCCGTCGGACCACAGGCCAGTCCTTCTCATTGTGAAGGACATGCCCACCCGGGTCTCGCCACCTGCAACACGTCGACGGTACAACTGGCCCGCCTTCGAGGCCTCCCTCCATGAGGTATCCATATCCTGCCCCGTCACCAACTCCGAAGATGTGGAGAGGCTGACGTCTGAGCTCACTAGCTGCATCCGAAACGCGCTGGAAACATCTTCGCACACGGTTCCGAGCACGGGAAGACTACAACCTCTCCCCGCTCGGATCCAAGAACTTATACGCGAAAAGCGACGGATCCGGAGGCGCTGGCAGCACACCCGCTGCCCCACGCTCAAGACTCGCCTCAACGCTCTCACGGAGAAGGTGAAGGCTGAACTCGACGCCAACGCTGAAGAATCTTGGGAACGCCATGTCGAGTCCATAGGCGAACACGTTCCCTCTGTACATCGCCTATGCCGGCAGCTGTCCACAACCCCAAGTCCAGTCCGACCGCTGCTGGGCAGCGACGGCCATCCAAGATTCCGAGCCCAAGATCGAGCCGAGATATTCGCCGAGAGCCTCGAAGGCCAATTTACGCCAAACCCGACAAACGATGTGGAGCACGTCAGAGCAGTCGAGTCCCACCTGCGAGACTACTTCGCTGAGCCGACAGTCGCTGAAGAAGACCCCACCGTCTTCTCGCCTGGCCTGGTGAAGCGGGTGATCAACCGCACCAAACCCCGCAAGGCCCCAGGAGCTGATTCCATTACCAACCTGGCACTCCGGCACCTACCCCCTCGAATAGTCGCTGCCGTGACGCGCCTTTTCAATGGAATCATGCGAACGGGGCACTTCCCTACTCAGTGGAAGGTCGGCCACGTCATCATGCTTCCAAAGCCAGGCAAGGACTCCAGACGGCCGGAACACAACCGGCCTATCACCCTGCTCAGCAACGTCTCAAAGGTGTTTGAGAAACTCCTGCTCGGGAAACTGACGCCCCACATCACACCCCGCCCGGAACAGTACGGCTTCAGAGCTGACCACTCCACGACCCTCCAGCTTACCAGAGTACTGCACCACATGTCGGTAGGCCTTAACAAGAAGGAGTACACCGTTGCAGTACTTCTGGATATGGAGAAGGCCTTCGACAGAGTATGGCACGAGGGCCTGCTATACAAACTGTCGACCTCTCCAGCCCCTCGGCGCCTGGTTAGGGTCGTGAAGTCGTTCCTAGCTGACCGCCGCTTCAGAGTGGTGGTGGAAGACGCCATCTCCGGAGAGCGCCAGATCAAAGCTGGCGTTCCACAAGGAAGCTGCTTGTCCCCAGCCTGCTACTCCCGGTACACCGATGATATCCCTTTGGGAGCGGGAACCCAACTCGCTCTCTTCGCCGACGATGCGGCTTACTTCGTATCGTCATACAAGCCCTACCACGCTGCGGCGAAGATGCAGCGCACCCTGGACCTGCTCCCAGACTGGTTGTCCAAATGGCGACTATCGGTCAATGTCGGGAAGACGCAGGCCCTCATCACCGGAAGCACCAAGGAACCACCACCACTCCAACTCCACGGAGTCGAGGTCCCATGGCAGCCCCACGTGAAGTACCTGGGAGTCACCATTGACCGGAGACTCTCAATGCGGAAACACGTGGACAACGTCGTCGCCCAGGTGAAAGGAGCGCGAGCAAGACTGCGACCGCTCCTGTCTTCAAGCCTACCTCTGCGTGCGAAGCTCGGGATCTATAAAACTTATGTGAGATCCCGCCTCAGGTACGCTGCGCCGGCATGGTACGCTCTAGTCTCGGAGACGAATAAGAAACGTCTCCGAGCCCAAGAAAACCTGGCCCTTCGCACCATCGTCGGCGCGCCTCGCTACGTGAGGAACGACGTGATCGCGAGGGACTTGAGGATCGAACGCCTGGACGACTTCGTCAGCCGGCTCGCGACGGGGATGTTTACGCGCGCAGAGCATGCGCCGTTCTCACATCTTCGAGAGCTGGCGCCGCACCACGCGCGCCCCCCCGATCGCCGCCGCCTGCCACGGGACCTCCTCAAACCACCGGACGAGAACACAGAGCCGCCCGACGCGACCCGCGCGTCCGCGACGACTGCGCCCGCGCCACGCGCCCCCGCGCCGCGCTCCCCCGCACCGCGCACCCCCGCGCCGCGCACTGCCCGCGCCGCGCGCCTCCGCGCCGCGCGCCCCCGCGCCGCGCGACCCCGCGCAGCGCGCGCCCGCGGTACTCGCGTCGCGCGCGCCCACGCCGGACACCACATAACAACCGCGGCTCCTCCCTGAGTAGAGCCGAACTCCTCCCTGAGTCGAGCCGTGCTCCTCGAGAGTAGAGCCGCAAAACACCACCGGACAAGACAACCCAAGGACATGCCCATAGTCATGGGCATCGGAAGACGTCTCAGCAAGGGGGCACCCGCCCCGACGCTGAATACCCACGCCCCAGAAAGGGGGATGTGAGAAAACCAACGAAGCATAAAGTTTAGTTAAGTCACAACCAGTCACAAGTATAGTTCACACTTGTCAGCTCTAGCTTAGCTACCAGTAAGAAGAAAAATAAAGAACCTATCTGCAGAACCAACAAGGAGTTTAAATACAGTCCACTACAATAAGAATTGGTTACTTAACAAGTCAGACCCACTCACCTAGCGTTCTGTATTGATAAAAGGTGGGCATACATAAAGGTCCGATTTTGTAAAAAAAAAATGTTCGTCCATCCATCCATCCCTGGGCCTGTCTTTGTCCACTGTGCTGGACACAGGCCTTTCCAAGATGTCGCCACTGTTGGTGGTCCTCCTGGAAGAAATAACCATACCCGCACACGCTGAGCAGGCGGCTTGGTGAGCGCGGTGCCGAAACTCTCTCACCAGTGACGCCCCTCATCGTAGATGAGAGGGCAGTAGTAGATGAAAATCTGTAGCCTCTGCCTTTGCCCCTCTGTCAGGCCTGGGAGACAGGCGTGAGTAGATGTGAGTGAGTATAGTCTGTCAAAAAAGTGTTGAAATGAATTTTGAAGAAACTATTTTTCTTTCGCCTGGTTACACCGAACAAATAAGTACAAAATCTGTTAAATCGAGTTAACCGCGTTGTTATTTCATAAATATATTACCTAAATTATAGGTGCTACTTGAACATTTAAAGTCCATTAAAGTCCATTAAAGTTTCATTTTCATTTCAACACTTTTTTGACAGACTATAGATATGTATGTATTTTAAGTAAAGATACGCAGAGATAAGGAATGCGCTATATACACACACAGCCATTTTCTCTCTACGCACACCGCACGACACAGCAGGCGTGCGGGGGAGGTGTACGGACGGCGGGGGGACATGCTACCGCCCTACGCTTCAGCCACCGACTGTATTCAACTCGCGCGCTATGTGTAGTTCTTTCCGAGTGAGGACAGGAGGCTCTCAATTCTGGCACATGCGCAGAAATTACATATTTAGATTGCGGGTGATTTTTAAAGAGATTTTGTACGAATATGTATTGTTTTTTTTTTGAAAACTTATAGTGGGCATTCCTTGTATTCTATAGTTTTTATTAGTAGTGATTTACTCAGTCTAACCTCAATCACATAACATTTATTAAACTTAAAACAAATATCTAATGGTTGATATTGCGAGTGAAAAATAGTGCGGGAATAGCCGTCCTGAACACAAATAGTACACCCGTGCTTCTATAACTTTATGTCATTTGCGTGCTTGAATAACAGGATTCAATACTAAATCGGAAAATTGAAAGTCCTGTTTGTCCTATCGACTAAGCAACTCTTACTGATTAAAGTTTTTAGTCATAGGTCATAAGTTGAGTGATTGAGAAGGTACCTTATCGACTCTGAAGAAGATGAGAAACATAAGAACAATAAAATAAGTGAAAACAAAACTAAGCCCATGTTTACATTGTGGATAAAAACTCATCGCATACAATATTCTTTCGAAACAGGTTTCGTACTGGCCACAAAAATCATAATCAATGTAACATCCCCTAGACGAATTAAAAAATAAAAATCAAGCTGCCAATGACGCGATGGGGATATTACTGACAATTTTACAATGACCTCTTTCAATCTTTTGAATTTATACCTTTTGGTACAAGGCTGCTAAAGAGAGTGTGTCAATTTAAACTGGTCGCTGGGTATTAATGGTGTTGGCGAACGAGACGTGTCGAAATTTAATCTTCTTCGCAAAAAGTATTGAATTGAAAGGGACAAAAAGTCTCGGGTGAGTGATAAATTGATCACCTAGAAAGCTGATTAGACTTCTATATACCACGCCGGTAACATTAAGTAACTTTTTCAAAATATATTTTAAATAATGTCTGTCTGTCCCAATGTACGCCTTAAAAACCTTTTGCGCAGAAATGAATTTGGTACGTAGAGCAGAATCAGATAAAACTTATTTTTAATTAAGGCTATACCTGAGCCTAGAACATGAACAACGCCAGATTTTCGAGGGTTCGTTTGAAGAAATTAGAGCTCTCTTCATATTGAAAAAAATTAATTTGATTTTTTAATCTTTTATTAAGCGGACGTTAAATTTTTTTTATTAAGCAGTATACTTTTGTCAAAAAAAAGAGTATATATATTTTAACCCTCTAAATTTTTGTTTTAAGATGTTCCTTAGAAGAACGCTGTTAGGAGATTTGCATGATTTTTTGTTCTTTAAATAGTTTTATTTATTTATTATTATTATCATCAAAAATAACATTATTTCCACGATATCAATAGGGTTTATTAAGTTTTGTCCAGATATCGAGTTATTCGCTGTTGTTACTACTGAAACAAGCAAGTTTACATTTCTGACTTAAACCTATTTGTATTGTTATTACAAATTGACAGTAAATCTACTAAAATCCAAAAATTGTTTGCCTATAAAATATTACAGCATTAGCTAAAAACCCTCCAATCTAATGTATTGAGCATGATTATTAGTATTAACCCGTCCAAAACAAATAGGTCAATAAGCCAACCAATGATCGCCTCTATCAAAGCTAATAAAGTATTTGACATTGGCCTTTTTGTGTTGGACGGGTAATAACATTTTTACTTAGCATACTCTTAATTGAGCAACCACACCGTCTGAACTGAATATGTGATTAAAATTTCAATTAGATTAAACCCCATTCACCACATAAACCTGCTGAGTTATCAATTATCTATTAAAAGAATTATAATATTTAAAAAAGTCGAATGATAAAAAATCTCATTAGATTGTTCCCACAAACTGAAACTAAGTAGAAAATTATTAAAAACACGGCACGTGTCATAAGAATTAGCCCTTTTATGTGGTAACAAAATGAGCATACGTGTGAACCGCACCTTAGGTCATCCTGCGGTGGGGAGGTGGCCTTATAATGGGCGATGAGTTGTAAAATATTGTTCATAAAAAACGGAATGTGTTCTTATTATTAACAAGGAATTTTTAGACGAAAAAATTATTATATATTTTGGGGGTTTTGTTAAAGAAACGAACAAAGCTGTGTTACTAAGATATGGAAATAAGAAAGAAACTTTTCAGTATAAAATATTAACATATAATTGTAATATTATCAATGTAATATGGATAAGTGAACGGCACCTATATATGTATTTACTACCTTGCTACATTAAAATTTGGCTAAGTGCGAGTCGGACTCGTGGACAAAGGGTTCCGTACCACGAAATGCGGGTACAGAACCCTAAAAAATAATGGTAACTAACAAAAATAAAGATCCCATAGCAACATCAAGCTACAAAAAACAAGCAGCCAAATCGGTACTTCAAAATGAAAAAACGGAATCCTTTTACCATCACTCTGTTTTCCGTCTGTTTGTCAATCAAGACCCTTTTCTCGGGCCTCGTTAAAGATATCAAGTTGAAATTAATACCTACTACATAAGTCGACGGCCCCATAGTGCTGTTACAAAATCAGGCTTCTAAGTTAACGCAGAAGAAATTTTTTTTTTTTATTGCCCTTTACGTAATCAATTTCTTAGAAATTGGGTCACCATGAAAACCTACAGGGTACAGTGCGCCCAAAGTTATAATGCGCATAGAAATCTATAGCCGAGCGACCGGACGTACCACGTGACCTTACTGCTTGTATAGAAAGTGTAGGGAAATACGAACTTTGCCGAGCAGTGGCGAAGATTCGTATGCGCATTATAAGTTTGGGAGTACTGTACCTACTTGAAAACTTGAAAGTACGTTCACAATATAGGTCTTATAGCACGCGTCATCGGTAACATTAAAAAATTACCAATATTTAGTTATTATAGTGACCAAGTTAATTGGACCCTTTGAATATATGGTGTTTAATTGATCGTAAATGTCGAGTTAGTTTGGTCTTTACAACTGCTCGTGGAATTCGTGTACGGATCTCTCAGGGTACGAGTGCTAATCTCACTCGACCAGTTTTTTTACAGAGTTTTGTATAGACATCATGTTTTAGACAATCTATACAGTGTGGATTTCTATAGAATACCTAGGCATTATAAATAATGCTTTATACGTTCAGGTTATGTATAAATAGTACATTGTTTATCGAGTGGAGAAAGAGGCCGATTTCCAACTAATGGGAATCGCACTTTCTCCCGAGTGATACATAGTGCTTTATACTACACCTGCGAGGAAAATAAAAGACAAAATCTTTAATTAAAAAAACTTTTTGACTTTCACTTTTTTAATTTTTTTATGATCATAAATAGCAAGTGGCCAGGATTATTTTTCAAACTAAGACATAAAAACTTTTTGTCTTTTGGCATTATTGTTCAAGCTAGGTTATGTAACAAGAAGTTTATACCCTTTTTAATGTAACATTTATGCTTTTCGTACGGATGTTGTTAACAAATAAAAAAAACAGCACGTTAACAATGGATTTTCATATACTTTTTCTGCCCGCTCAGCACGTTAACAATGGATTTTCATACATTTTTTTCCGCCCGCATATTGGTATGACAGCAATGACGTATAATCTCCATCGTTTTCGAAAAAGTAAGAAGGAACTTTCCAAGCAGGTGTAGTATAAACATTATTTATTACATACTTATCAATATTAATTCTATACAGTATCGAATATATAGACTATAAAGTACTTAATTGGCGGGAGGGGAGGGAAGATTGTCATTTTAAAAAAATACCCGTACCCTACGCATCACCATCAACGTAAACATTTTACAAAATTTTTGGTATCGACGGCTTCTGTGTAGGATTTGTTTTTTTTATTTACGTTTAATTGTATTTATTTTGTACGACATTTTACACATAGTTTACTTAATGGTTTGTTGTAAGAAATCTCTTATTAGAGATAAGCTTACCCATATGTACATACCTATTTACTGTTACTTTTTGTATTAATGTTTTGTGTACAATAAAGAATAAGAATAGTCCATAAAATTTTAAACTTCTCCCAATAGCATCATATTTAATTCCTAGACACTCCATTTAAGTATATAACCTAGCCTAAGTACGGTAAGTAATGGATAACGATATAAAATGATTTTATACATTGCACTGATGAAGCTGGTATTATATAGAATGACTAGGTATTCTTAACAATTGCTGAATTTTATACTTCGCAAGTAACACATACACAACTGTACGTGGTATAACCGTAAATGAAACATTACCGACCAGTCAACATGGTACCTACACAACAGTAAATTTGCATTGATATTGCATGTCCACTGCCTACTGTCTAGGGAGGATCGTGTGAATCACAGAGTATAAAGCAGACGTGAAACTAGGTCTCGCAAAAAAGTTCAATGTTTGTGTTGCAAAGCTACAAAGGTTCATTTTTGGTTATTTTCTTTCGGAAAATGGTTTTGTTCGCGTACAATATCATATAGTAACATCTTGAAATAAAAATATTTTAAGAAACCTTCGTATTTTTTTAAAAATTCACTCCCTAGACTAGACGAGTGTGTCCCGGAGTTACTATGGAAACCGGCCAAGTGCGTGTCGGGCCACGTGCAATGTAGGGTTCCTTAGTTACCCGGAACATATAAGTTGGTCTACTAATACAGACCGCGCCAAACTTCTGGTCCCATACATTATAGGGGACCAAAAGTTTGGCGCGTCCTGTACTCGTAAACCAGTAAAGCCTACTCGGCTGTGATAGTTTTCCTTTTAAATTAATTATATATACAGTCTGTCAAAAAAGTGTTGAAATGAAAATTGAAGGAACTATTTTTCTTTCGCCTGGTTACACCAAACAAACAAGTACAAAATCTGTTAAATCGAGTTAACCGCGTTGTTATTTCATAAATATATTACCTAAATTATACTACTTGAACGTTTATACTCCAATAAAGTTCATTCAAGTTTCATTTTCATTTCAACACTTTTTTGACAGACTATACTACTTCTGTGAATTTTTTCATATTTCTATAAACAACCGTTTAGCCAGCAGGGGGGGGGGGATGCTCCACTCTAACTAACATTTTCACTTTAAAGCTTAATATTACGCCAACGGATCCCTAAATCGAAAAATGGTTTTCACACACCCACAATGTTTTAAACGGCCTATTCAACGATATTCCACACTATGGGATAGACGAGAAAAAAAAACAGTTTACGTGTATGAGAGGTACCCTTAAAAACATTTTTTTTCATGATTTATTCTACACTTTTGTTGGCGTGATTAATATTTATATCTGTGCCAAATTACAGCTTTCTAGTACTAATAGTCTCTGAGCTAAGCCGCGGACAGACGGACATGGCGAAACTATAAGGGTTCCTTGTCGGACTACGGAACCCTAAAAAACGATGTTGTCTACTGAGTTTAAATTAAATTTACAATAACGATGACACATTATTTGATTCGAAAGACACTCAATGATCTCTTCATCTAATATTCTTGTGTTCAACAAAAAAGCTATGCGATGAAACTAGCAGTGTGGGGGAAAAATTTGATTATCCCAAATAATGATCAGAAAAAAGTGATGGGTTATGGATACTTGTTTTTTTATACAATGTAGCCTCTGAAGAGTCCCACTGCTGGGCAAAGACACCCCCTTGCTGCAAGTACACATCGCGGTCCTACGCTACTTCCGACCACCCCGGTACAATAAGTGGAGGTCGTGCCGCCCCATCGTCTTTTGGTCTGCCTGGCCTTCGGTAGCCATGATCTGGCACCTACTTGGTAGCAATTTTCGCCCATCTACCCGAGTGACAGAATATTTTTGTATGGAAACTTGCCACGCTATCTAATCCTTGTTTGGTCTGCTACTTAGTAATAAAATTATGTCTGTGGGACAAACAAAAAATAGTTTCAGAAACTATTCTGACACCACGAGTTCAATCCCTGCAGGTACATTAATTGGTGTTTAGTCTGCATGCTTCGGAATCCATTTGTGTCCAAAGTACGGCGATAAGGCCCACAACCCATTACTTGTCCGGTAAAAGCGCGTGTACCAAACGTGGGCTGCGGCTTGCATTTCACAGTTCACACTTGGGAACACCTCTGACACCCCCTCGGGGCTTCATGTCGTGACGTTATGTTTAATCTAACTACAATTTTAAACCAAACTTAGAACAATCGTGAGAAAAAAGAAGCTACTATCTTAACTGTAATACTCTACTCTTTGCCCTAAACATGCATCCTATTATATTTTGCTCACAAAGGGTTGAAACATGAACAGCTCGGTTAAGTGATATTACATTACACTTCAATACATGAAGTGATATTGAAGTCATATTATTGATTTTCACTAAATTCTTGTATCTTCTCTGAATATATAAAAGGCAAACCTGACTGACTCATCTATCAACGCACAGCCGAAACTACGGAACGGATTTCGCTGAAATTTGACATGCAGATAGTTGTAATGACGTAGGCATCCGCTAAGAAAGGACTTTTGAAAATTCACCCCCTAAGGGGATGAACCGAAATCCACGCGGACGAAGTCGCGGGCGGAATTTATATGCAGAGTATTTAATACTTACCACTTGCTGAACGGCGAAAAAAAACAGTGTTAGGAAACTTGCATGCCCTAAAATCTTTTTCGCTTCATTATAAAATAGCATTTTTATGTTTAATATACGGTGAATTAGGTGATAATAGGAAAATATTATGCTGTAATTAAAGCTTTTGAGAAAATAAACGTGTTTTTATGGTAAGTAATGGAATATTATGATCACCGTAGAAATTGGTCCCAGAAAATAAGATTATAATTATGGTACATGCCTTCCCCATAAAAGAGGTCCGTCACACTACGATATCTAGAGACGCGGTAGCGTGTCAAGCCAAGTTTTAGCTAATAGAATGGCGAGCGGGACCGTGTGTACTATTACACTAACCATATGGAGCCTTTTTTAACCCCCTCATAACTCAAATACTATTTCACATAAACATGTCAAATCTAGCTCAAATATTGAGACTTGCAAGATACATTATGTGCTCCCAATTTCATAAACACACCACAAACAGGCATTTAGATATTAACGTCCAAAAATCGTGAAATATATCACTGACTAACCTATAGGTAAAAACTCTAACCCAGTTCCAGATGACCTAGAAAGTTCAAATTTGGCATCCAGATAGGTAGTTGGATAAATACAAAGGAATAAATAATAAACAGGTAAATTTTTATCATTTTATATAATTTTCAATTAATTGATTCTATTAGGAACACTTACTTATGGTGCCTATAGTAGTAGAGTATGTATGTCGAAAAAGTAATGATATCCCATCAAAAACATAAATGTGAAATGAGAGCCAAGTTCATGCCTTGTTTGTTGACTTCAACGACAAAAGAGTTGAGATCTAAATGGTTGCCAAGTTAAATGGTCAGTCCTGAAATTTATTTATAACAACATAAAATATTTTTTAACAACTTAAAATATCATTTTTTCTTTTAACTTAGGACAATATATTGAAGCATAAAGTCTTACTTGGCTAGTTTGAATATTCGAATTATTATTAAGTACCTACTAAAACAGTCATGGAAAAGCCCTATGTTTAATGGCTAGTTTTCACCAGCGAGCCAAATTTTCGGAAGAATAAAATAAGAACTTACAGCTTTAGAACTTGCGAAGGCTATCATATAATTCGTATATGAAAAATAAAATAATAAACTCATTTTACAAGGGAAACTTATCGTTATTCGTATATTCAAACCACCCAGGTCAGACTTAGGCTTCAATATTTTATCCCAAGTTATAAGAAGAAATTATATTTTAGGTTGTTAAAAATAAATTTCAGGACTGACCATTGAACTTGGCAACCATTTAGATATCAACTCTTTTGTCGTTGAAGTCAACAAACAAGGCATGAACTTGGCTTTCATTTCACATTTATGTTTTTGATGGGATGCTTACTGTCTGTCACCATAAAAGCTGTTACGGAGCGCATAATTCTATCTGCTTCCTACAAAGTCATAGTGACAGTGCGTCATATTATAACGCTAGCAGCAGCAACAGTAGTTTCATCGTATTTTGTTGTGATGTCCGTATGCTCACTTCTTTACGTGAATCATCATTATTTCAGCTGAATTCACTTTATTTTATGATGACCAGTTTGCTCAGTGTAAAAAGCGTGTATTTGTGCCCGAAGAACCACCCATCACTTTAGGACGTAAGTGTGCCGAGTGTGGACTGTGACTTGCATTTCACAGTTCACATCCGGAACACTTCTGACACCCCCTCGAGGATTCATGTCGTGACGATATATTATGATTATTTTGTTATTGGGTCCCATGAACGGAGCCCTAATAGTCAAAGCTCAACTCGCACTTGGCCGATTATTTTGTTGTATTTCGATGTTTATTTTCAAGTCAATGCGATCAATTCCCGCCAACTCGTATCGTCACATTAGCAACCTAACTGGACCGGGATGGATTCAGTGTGAGATAATGATGTATTAGCGTTAGTGTCAGTCTGTGCGTCATGGAATTAGATTACCACTCAATCAACAGGGTTTGATGAGAATCCGGTTGAAAGCAGTTTGGCAGTCGAGGAGTCTGTAGCAGCGTTCGGCCGTGTCTTATTTTAATACTTTGTGCTCCCCCATCACTTTTGGGACGTAATAATCTTCGGTGAAAAGCGGGTGTACCAAGTGTGGACTGTGACTTGGCTTTCACAGTTGACACTTGGGAAAACCTCTGACCTTGAGAATTCATGTCGTGAAGATATGTTTTTATGTTCCTGTGAAAAGCTTCTGAAACGCTGAAACACAAAATCAAGTAAGTCATAAAAAGCAAAAATTGCACTTGGATTTTGAACACAGCATATAAAGTTACTTAATACACAAGCCGTATGCATACATATAAGTATAGTCGATCTAGTATTAGATGTCGACGCATGACGCAACCCCTTTTTATTGACATGGAGGACTATTCTGAAAACAGTAAAAGATATTATATTTTTGTAATTTCATTTCTTATCTCAGCATGATGTTCATATCATTATAAAATAAACATAAGTAAAAATAAATTAATTTCGATGATTCAAAGATTCCTACATTATCACACTAATATTATAAATGCAGGAGTTTGTGTGTGTGTGTGTGTATGTTTGTTACTCTTTCACGCTGAAACGCCTGAACGGATTTGGATGAAATTTAGAATGGATATAGTTTATACCCTAACTTAACACATATGCTACTTTTTATCCCGGAAAAAGCAAAAGCTAGTAATTTTTATATTATGATTGACGAGTAAGTAACCTCAAAATATGGAAACTCTTTTAAGGAAGCTTAGTTGTCATGATTTGTTCTGTGGTGTCATGTGACATGTGTAATTCAGCGATGGCTAACTATACCGACAGCGATGAACTAAAATGTTACAGTATAATTTATGATGTCATATTTTTAAAATATTTTGCAGAATGTAGGCTACCTAATACATGTATAATACATATATAGCGCTTTTCAGACACGGGTTCTGGTTCCGTAGACAACGTAGATGTAACCGTTGACGGAGCTCGTACATTGTGTACTGTAGTCAATGTACTATTCATTCGTTACAATGACTCATTATTTTTATAAGTCTATCTGTGCAGAATACCCCAACAAAGTACGGTACAAAATACATTCTGTAACCGCACCCCGAATCAAAAAAGCAATATGTAACGAATTTGTTTTTCAATTTCATACCAATTTTGCATACGGCGCGGCGCCGTCACCTCGCACAGAGCGAATAAAACTCAGTATTGTGGTTTTTACGATGCGTAAATATTTTTTTACATTTTATTTTTTGGGTTCCGTAATGAAAAGTTAAAATGAAACTGCATGGCGTCAGAAGTAATTTTAAGCTTAAAAATGATATAGATGTTGTTCCCTCCTGTTATCAAAAATATAATGTTCGTTTAGGTAAGTCAGTAGCTTTATCATCTTTTTATGTTTTCTGCAGCCAGACGAACTTTAGAGTTTTAATTTATTGACATACCCCAGAAAACCGCAAGCTGATGATATATTTTTGTATAGTAGCTTTCTTTACATAAATCAATCAATTGAGAACTAAATTTAATGTGGTTTTATGCGGAACCGTCTACTACTGTTTAGATTTAAACTTGTCCAATTTTCTTTCCTTTGTCAACTTTTATGGTCGTTTGCAAGGTGGAAATGAAAAGAGGCTTTCTCCGCAATGCAACGGTTTGTTATTGTGGCAGTAATTCGTTAATAACGCTACGGAGAGCGGGCCTCTCTTATGACGGTTCGTTTTTTTGAAATTTTTGAGATATTATGGTTTGTTTTGTTATATTTTTTAAATATTTACTTTGTGTATGAATCATCGTCACGGCATGATTCCCCGAGGGGGTGTCAGAGGTGTTTCCAAGTTTGAACTGTGAGATGCAAGTCACAGTCCACACTCTTACACCCACGTTTTACCGACGATTATTTCGCCCTGGTGTCATGAATGGTTTGAGCCCTATCGCCGTACTTCGGGCATAAATATGAATAAATGATGTATGAAGGTCACATTGGTAGTTATGGTCAATTTACTTCCATTCCTTTTTAATTTTAATCTTCATTGTATCTACAAAAACGAAAAAAGCAGCTACAGTAAAATGTGTGCATATGTTGGCGAGCTTATCTCTGATATGATAAGAAATTACTTACAGCAAACCATGGCAGTTAGAATAATTTGGCCAAGTGCGAGTCGGCTTCGCACACGAAGGGTTCAAAATTCAAATTCAGTTCATTTCTGTTCCGTAGGTACCACCAAACAATACGGGTACAGAACCCTAAAACATAATATAACAATTTAATTGCACTTTTATTCTATTTGTCTGATTTTTATATTGTTTTGTAATTTCTTTTTAAATTATGTAATTTTGGGTTTTTGGTATTTCTTTTAATTTAATTTTGTAAATTGATTATTCTTTATTTTATTTTTTTTATGTTGATATTAATATTGAAATTTTATATATATAATTTATTTTAGCTTTAAGTTGCTTAACATTCAAATGCAATAACCCAATGTCCATGAATTAACAAAAAAAAAAAATGTAGAGCTGTCGCAGTAAGATAGTTATATTGCTTCGCTCGTCGTCGCAACCTATTTTGTTTTTTTTTTTTGTATAGCAAAAGGATTCTAACTGATTTCGGCTTTCTTCTGCACTAAAGGCTTGCCACAATGCCATCGACCAATAGACAACAGTGTATTATGTCTAATTAACTAGATTAGTTTAATACGATACTTATATCACTAGATTGCACCTAGGGATATAATTATATCACGGATATAACTATCTTACTGCGACAGAGCCTCTTTGTACGGAACCGTAATTTTATTATTTGTTGTTTTACTTTAGAAAATGTACAATAATATGACAAAATTTTAAACTTTTACCTATTGATAGAGCTGAAACATTTGACGGTAAAAAATTCAATTTTCTAGACGTTTAAGTATGTGGACCCCCTTGGTTCAATATTTTTTCATGTTTGTGGACTCGCACTTGCCCAAATAATATTTTCGTTTCTTCGGAATGTTTCTTTAGAAAAGTTATCAGTATGATCAGTATATTATGCGGTTTTATTTAAAGCAGATACCTCTTCATTTGTAACATTTATTACAGATGATGCATATGGCATTGTAGATATACTTTGTCTGTTTCTGGTAAAACAAGTTAAAGATTCAAAGATTCAAAATATTTATTTGTAAAATAGCTAAATAAAGTATACGTTTTACATGTCAAATCTAATCTGTATAAAAATAATATTTTATGATGAAACAAATATGATACGGGAAATATATATAAAAAAAACTAGGTATATTTAAGTTGGGCTACTAAAGTTATACAATGCATAAAATAAAGACTTATTGGAAGAAGAGTATAATTATGCATAATGCAATAAATAAATAAATTGATAAATAAACTGAATAGACCATAAATCAATATAATGCCCAACCAAATACATACTAACATAAGTAAAAAAATAAAATATTATATATACCTACATAATGCAATGAATAAATAAGTTAATATATAAATAAACTATAAATAGATATAATGCCTAAATTCGCCCATTCGATTAATCTTGCTAAGAAGAAGGGCAAGAAACTTAGCAAGATCATGTTTTTTATCAGTATTTTTTTTTCTCATTATGTTAAAGTTTCTATGATTTCGAAAATAAAATGACCTAGTTTTTAATAAATAGACAATAATTATTATAAAATGTATATAATACTAGCCTTTGCCCGCGGTTCCGCCCGCGTGTTATTCGGCTTAACGACATTCTTTTTTCCGGGATAAAAAGTAGCTTATGTGTTAAGTTAGGGTAAAAGCTATATCCATTATAAATTTCATCTAAATCCGTCCAGCCGTTTTAGCGTGAAAGAGTAACAAACATACACACACACACACACACACACACACACACACACACACACACACAAACTTTCGCTTTTATAACGTAAATGTGGTTAATTCAATGTTATTCCTTTTTATTTTTATAATATTTATGCAGTCATTCGAACACATAATTTCGAATACAGTTTAATAATAATGACACCTATTCTCGTGTAGCAAATATTATATTTAGAGCTGCCATAACCTAAAACTTTTCATTGCAAAATAGGCTTTATCGCAGATGGATAAAAGTTAAATGAGCATGTATTATTTTAGGTTTTTCAACTCTAAATTTAAGGTTTGCTGCACGAGAATAGGTTACAATGTTAATTACTGTATGCCATAAAGCTGTTAGCTATTAAACATTTAATTAATGAAATACTTCCGCAAACATCTGCATAATTGATATTTAATGAAATAGTAATAAAGTGTTTGTAAGAACAAGTTAGCCATTGTTTACGAATGATGCCTTCAATAAGGGGGTTCATACGCTAAACTGCAGAGGCGACGCATTGGAAATTTTGGCGACATGGATCTCCATTTTTCTGACCAATAAAAACACATATATTTATATACTAGATTAATTTTAAGATTATACTCGTATATAGATTTACTAATCAATCTCTAAAGTAAATGTTACTCTAAACTTATACAAAATAGCAATCGCATAGATAATTTTAATATTATATATATATTTACCAATCAATCTTTAAACTAAACTTACACAAAATATCAACCGCACAGATATAAGATTTTATATATTTATGTACTAATCAATCTTTAAACTAAATGCTACTTAATAAACTTAAACAAAATGTCAATCGCACGGATAATTTTACGATTATTTACTATAAACCTGTGTTGGTTTGAAAGTTTCTTAACCGGCCTTGCTTCAAGATCCACTTTTGATGGACAAATTATTTTAAACTTTAGAAAAATACACGGAGATCTTATTTAACTCTTTTCAAACTTTTGACCACAATTTGCAATGAAAAACACCATTGGAATCTTTTTAATTTTTATTTATTTTTATTTATTAGTCTACAAATACACTTCAATATGGCCGATTGGATTTATTAAATTACTTATAGTTGTCATTTTAAATGAAAAATACAGTTTTGCCCCATACGACCTTACGGCATAAGCTAGTTCGTGAGCGCATATTTGTATGGAGTGACCCCCTGACTCCACTCCCCTAAGGCGCCGATTTGAAATTAAAAGTTTATCAATTCCTCGCCTTAAAGACGTTGAATTTCTTTATGAATATTCCAAAATTTTGCAATAAATATGTTATGTCACATTTTGATTTCCATCTTGTTATAATTGAGAAAATTGAAAAAATGTTAAAAAGGATTTCAAATACATTAAAAATCGAGTAGGACCCGCGCCCTGTAGGTTCCGTACCATTACCGAAACTTTCAAAATTTTAAAATAGTTTAGTTTTTGAGATAGATCTCGTAACAAAATGTTCTAAACTTTGATGGCCCCCCTTGTCTGTATTTTTGGAGTTAAAAGAAAATAAAAAAGTATTTCTACTCAATAAGCTCTAGACAATGACACCCCACGTGGGTTTTCATGTATGGAATACCCTCTGAAAATTAGTTTTGTTTTATTTTCAATACTATATTTGGTTTTGGGTCAACATTTTACACGACATATCTAAATTTCAGATCTGCAACTAATTCCATCTGCAAGCTAGAGACCCGTGACATACGGACGGACAGATAGTGAAGCGACACTAATATATAGCCCTTTGGGCGCGGGACCCTTTAAACAAGAATGATTTAACTTCCTTAATTCAAAAGGGGTTACTTTAAAATACACACATGAGCAATAAATAATCGTAACAAATTGAAAACCTATAAGTACCTATCTGATTTAAAATTAAGAAAATAAAATAAAATTTTATATCATTGCGGTATAGAAGATCAAAAAAAATCCGGGACCTCTCGCTTTCCGGGTGGTTGCTCTACCAACTGTGCTATCCAGTTCTCAACATGACCTGCGAATTTACGCTTGTGCGTTTCCATACCGCAACGAAATTGTATAGATACTCACTTAGTAATGAGCCTCTTGGCGCCTAGAGGACGCTAGTGTATTCAAGACAAGTCTGAGACTATTATTTGCCCTACCGTCACCTGTTACAGCATCGGGTAGTTAAGAATACACATTACTCGTATCGAAACTATGATAGAAATAAATTTCTGTATTTTAAACACTTGGCGATTTATCAATCGCAAGGAGATAACAAATTGAATTTTATATATAAAAATAAAATTATGACATTCTCTAGTTTGCGCTATCCGGAGACGCAGCGATCGTCGTAGCAGTCTATTTGTAATGCACACTTATATGAACCTTATTTCAAAGGCGATTGTATTGATATTTGCACCGTCAAACATCGAGCTGCAAAAGCTCACTGAAGGCAGACCTCACACAGCGCGTTTCTGCAGTCTATACTACAATCAGAACGCGCGTTCTCTTGACCGCCGCGTTCTGAAGCCGTCGCTCGTCGTCGGCGCATAGATTTGTACAGTGACCGTTGAATTCAAATTTAAATAATTTATTCTGTAAAATAGATACAATAAAGTACACTTTTTGGAGTCACTATTAATCTTTAAAAAAAATAGAATATGTAAAAAATTAATGATCGCGGAACGCGGCTTTGTGTCGTTGGCTCTTAAAAGTATGTACTTACCATAAAGATGGCTTTAAAAAATAGTTCTTGATCTTTTGGTCGCACTAGAAAAAAAAAACAACAAAAACGAATTACGCACGAGATTTTGGAAAGTTTTCATTAAATCATTGAATCCATCCACCCATCAGCCTGTTTCGTCCACTGCTGGACATTGGCCTTTCCAAGACTTCGCCAGTTGGCGGTCCTCCTGGAAGAAATGCCCATACTCACACACGCTGGGGAGGCGGGTTGGTGAGCACGGTGCCGAAACCCTCGCACTAGTGACGCCGCTGTCCGTCACCGGTCTGTTTTAAGCTTTTAAGGCCCGGCAATTGGGGATGGATAAACCGCCATCTATCGGTCCCAGGCAATGGTGGGCCGCCTGGTTTTGCCTGAGAGCTGTCCTCTTGCTCTCCCCCGAATAACTTCAGGGGGTTTTGCGAGTATTGAATGATAGAATATGTACATATTGTTTAAAAAAAATGCGATTTATCCATCGCAAGAAGATACTAATTAACATTATATCATTGCGGTATAGATTGCAGAAGAAAAATAAATAATATACATGGGACGAGAAGTCCGGGTTTCGAATCCTAATTCAGAGCTACTTACATCTAGATTTACTTTCCTTCTGCTTTCTGACAAAACGTTAATAAACAATCAATTCCCATTTTAAACCAACCCCCAATCCACACATTGTTAACAACGTCGTGGTAACCCCATACATTGTAATTATCAATGATCGATGATTCGTCAGCACCTCGTCTAAATGCAAATCTAGCCGATAGTGTGAACCCGTCAAAAATATCTGTTCGAAATTTAAATATTTAAATTCGCACTATTTGTTTATTTTTTCGATCCGCTGCCTAATAGTGCGGACCGTATCGCCGTTGGGATTTTTGTTTTCTATACTTTGCTTTGTAAAATAATATTTTTCTCTGTGTAAGTCTCTATAATAAGAGCAATAGAGACTGTTTTTGTTTACTCTGTAGACGCAATTATTATGGCTGCATTGATTACTTATTGGAAACCTGTGATAGAAGTTTGCAAATTATTTTTACGGTGAATTGGATTTTTTATGCGTGTCAATCTGTTGACAGTTTCATTGTAGTATTTTATTGATACGATACGTACGATAACTGCACGCCGTGTGGGTATAAGGTGACTTTCGTTTATACAGCCAAATTCATACTGGAGACTCGGTAAGTAGTCAGGACTAAGGTTCAATGATCCTTTCTTTGAAATACGCAAAATGAAATGTAGACTTCCTACATGAATTGAATCGAGATTGTTCTTGAACAAGTACAGAGGCAAATAAAAATGGACTTTCTTTAAAAAAAAACTATAGTTTTCCTTATTCATTATAGATGGTGACATCGTGGTGCTATGTTTTGGTGGAAATTTAAATCGGGTATCATTATGAAGTACAAACAAACACATTTTATTAATTCTTATCTTGCTGCGCTAGAGATAAGGTTCATAATTTAATATTCTAAAATTGGTATTATGTACAATTAGTCGAATTATAAATGGTCACCATGGAGATGGTTGTTGTTGATTTGAGACATTAAGTAGATATAATTTTCGTGATCCGTATTTAAAAAACCTAAATTGTCTGAATAATGCGTGGAACCTGTGTTGTTGTATCGTACCGACTTGAAAAAAAATATGAAATCTATTTATTTCCAAAGTGTGAAATAAGAAAGCGGCAATGAATCAAATCTTTAAAGTTAAAAAAAAATATTGGATGAAAGCATCGATAAGACCTAGGATGGAGCGCGCTCGCCCAGTAACCGGGAGGGTGACGCGGGCTTGTACTGTACAGGGGCAAGTAAGCAATTTCGATCATAGACAAACTATTACGAATTTGTAATATGATATATTCTTTGATATTATGCAGACAAGTTCTTTTGATTCTGTAAAAACACAAAGTTCTAGTTCAACGCAATAAAAATATATGTCCTTTCAAAGCGCATTTTTCTACTAAAAATCCTACTCACTTTGATACTTTCTGGTGACCCATGACCTTGAAATTTGGTAGGAAGGGAGTAAATTTGGGACAAGTGTAAGAATGAATCAGAAAATCGTGAATTTCCAATTTTTTGTGGAATAATAACTGACAGAATTAATTTTTCAGTTTTGTTTGGTACATTTGATACGTATATAATAATTTTTTTATTATTTTTTGTTCAACTTTGTAATGTCTACCAATATAATTAAGATAACGTTTCACGTAGTAGAGCTGGTGCCGTGCTCGATTGTGGAGGTACCACCATCTTACTCGCAAATTCTCCCGAAGTTATTCGGGGGAGAGTAAGAGAACAGCTCTCAGGCAAAACCAGGCGGCCCACTATTGCCTGGGACCGATGGATGGCGGTATATCCATCCCCAATTGCCGGGCCTTATATAAAACAGACTGGTGACGGGCAGCGGCGTCACTGGTGCAAGGGTTTCGGCACCGCGCTCACCAACCCGCCTGTCCAGCGTGTGTGAGTATAGGCGTGTGTGAGTGAGTGGCGAAATTCTGGAAAAGCAGCTGTGGAGGAACTAGACTGATGGATGGATGGATGGATGGATGGTATGAAAAACCAGAAGAATAGTAAATTTGGTTGCAATGCCAATTCTAGATTTTTCAGATTCGATATTATTCTAAAATCATCAAAATCTACACCTTTTATCCATCACCCATAAAACCACATAAAAACGTGCTTTAAAAATGCTTTGTCACCGTGAGAATTTTAAAGAAACACAGCGGGTATCTTTTTAAATTTGCTAAGACGTGTCGATTAAATCATACGCAACGATTAAGTTACCCCGATACTATTTTTTACCTTCTATTTATTAAATAAAAAAATCATGCGGCTGTGCATAATTTTGTATATTTTAACTACGCGTCTTTTCGATGTTTGTTGGGGTTCGTATATCTCCTTCTATTATAAATTGAATATTGATTATGTGAATCTTATAATAGTACATTATAATACAAGTGAGCTGCGTTGGACATTACAGTCGAGGCGGGATTGCAGGCAAGCCGAAGGCGAGGCCATAATCGAGCCGAGATTGTAATGTCTAATACTCACGCGTTTCATACGACACAACAAACTTGCAACACATTTTCATTTCCGATTTCGTCACTCCTTCTCTTATGAGAAATGCCCATACACACGCTGGGCAGGCGGGTAGGTGAGCGCGGCGCCGAAACCTTCGCACCAGTGATGCCGCAGCCCATCACCGGTCTGTTTTATATAAGGCCCGGCAATTGGGGATGGATATATAACTTCCGTCATCAATAGGTCCCAGGGCAATGGTGGGCCACCTGGTTGTGCCTGTTATAGAGCTGTTCTCTTACTCTCCCCCGAATAACTTCAAGGTTTGCAAGTAAGAATCAGATGGTGGTACCTCCACAGTCGAGCCCGGCACCAGCTCTACCATCTGGTTTTTAAACCGCAATGAATTTTAATTTGAAAACTAATAAAACTGATACATCATCACTCTATAAATACACGAGGAGGTGTCGAGCCGGAAGCGTTCCAGAGTGCAATGCAAGTCACAGTCCACACTCGTACACCCACGTTTCACCGACGATTATTACGTCCCAGCGTGATGGAGCCCTATCGCTATACTTCGGGCATAAATATGGACCCATCCGAAGCACGTAGACCGAACATAAATGTGTTTAAATGATTTCAACCAGTGATCACCGGATTAGAGGTCGAAGCGTCGAAGCACTAAACCACAGCGTTAAAGCGAGGGTATTTAGAGAGATCTAACGCTTACGTTTTATTTTACACTTGTCTGCCCTGAGACCGCGTACAGCAAAGCGTAGCGTAGGCCGACCTCGTGCCCGCTGGACCGACGACCTGAAGGACGTTGCGGGGTGCGGCTGGATGAGGAGGACGGAGCACCGACATGAGTGGCGAAATTTGGGAAATGGATGAATGGATGGATGGCCCTGCTTAGTGGGAGCGGGCCACTCCAGAAAACTGGGTTTTTATTTATTGCTAGCCTTATAACCTATACCTTAATTATTTGTTGACCAGGGTCACTACAAGAATGATAGTAAAGAAAACCGCATCCAAATCCTTTGAGTGGTTCTCGAGTTAAAACGTTACATACATACATACACAATTATACAGACAACACACAGAAACAGAATGATAGACAGACAGACAAAAATTCAAAAAATTGTAGTTTTGGCTTCAGTACAAAAGTAATATAATAACCAATTGATTTTAAAAATAAAAATAAAAATACAATTTACAGACAGACACCATTTTTTTACCACTTTATTCTTAGTATAGAAGTACAGATTTTAGAATAGAGGATGGGGTTTTAAATATGATGGCCGTTTATATATCACATTTTTCAAAACGTATTTTGTTAAAGTTTTAATGTCCAAAACAAAACCTAATAAAACTCAAATGAATTGATATTTATACAAATTAATGAAGCATGAAATACATCTTTTCCTAAATTTAAATCAACTTATTTACAAATAAAATGTAAAATAATACGTTTATCCGGGAAAACTTGCCTTAATCATCCTAATTATGCATATGTTACGGGTAATACTAGAAGACAGGGTAAACATAGGTTTACCAGGCGAATGTTTATTAAGAGCCAAGGAGATATTTGGGTCATATTGGGTTGTTTAAAATATTGTAAGCGAAATTTTAAAATGCGTAATTTATTACAAAACGGGAGCACAGTATACAAAGAGTGCTAAGGGGCCGTTCAAGTATTACGTAAGCAGATTTATTACAATTATTTACCCCTCCATCCCCCTTGTCAGCAAAAGTAAGCAAAGCTCTTACCCCCTCCCCCCATGCTTACGTAAACATTTTTCAATTATAAATATATTTTTTTATATATTATAATGTTATAATTATAATTTTAAAAATAAGAAAATAGATTTAGGATAGAGATTAGATTTTACTGATACAGTATTCAACATAGAGTAAGGGGCAAAAATATACCGATGACGTAATCATCATCTAGACTCCCCTACCCCCCATGTCATCGAAAATAAGCAAAACAAAGACCCCCCCCATAGTGCTTACGTAATACTTGAACGGCCCCTAAGTAATTAATATTTTCTTTATCATTCTTCTTCTGAATCGATAAACTCCTAGCAGAGTGGTTGTGGTCGTTAGGTAGTATGTTGGTAAGTAACCCGCCTTTTCATGCACCGCCAACAGCCGTTCTTGTGCACTCGTGCAAGAGGTTGTTTATGGTAGCTTTGATTTGGTCTGCCCATCTCATCGGTGCTCTACCGCGTGCTCTGATGCCTACAATTTCCCTGTACCATTTGGTGCTCAATGCATGACGAGAAAAGGACTTGGACAACCGATGATAAGCGCTGCTTGATGCGGTGTTCTTCAAGTATGCCGCTCATCGTCGCACCTATTTTCGACTTTTTTTCGGACTTTCAGACTTCGGGCTTTACCCGTAACAACATACAAACAACAATGATTTTGAAAACACCATATCTTAAACGGCACGCCATATAATACAAATTCCTGGGATGAGAACATTAAAATAACTTGTAGCAGATGTCAAAATAAATCGTTACTTTAGTTTTACCGTAATTGGGGGAAAATCGGCCGTTTCTAAATCTACAACACTTGTTCCGGGATGTTATTTAGGGTAATGATGTTGGGTGGTTTATTACTTTGGATCGCATTGTTAAATTCTTCGTTATACGGGTGATAATAAGTAAGTTTGAACCGAAAACTGTAATGATATGTACAAGTGAAGAGTATTGATAACTTCATTTTTGGGGTTACATACATACAAGTTTTAAATTTAGTCGGATTTTAGGACATGCTCTGAAATAAAATATAAAAACGGTGCCAATTTTGTACGCAGATGGTGCCAATTTTTTGTCAGGCGCTACCATTTACGTAATGCAACATTTGCAACCCCCTCCCCTCCCCCCACGTAACAGGACCGTAACGCTCGGCGAGGAGCCCCCCCCCCCTCTATTCCGTTACGTAAAGTGTGTTTTTTTTTAAAGAACACATTACTCACAATTATATTTACACAAAACTGCTAAACTGCTATTGCAGTTTGTCGGCAAGCTCTTGGTTAAGTTTTAACATGATTATACACGTAACGCTTCACATTCCATGCAGTAAGAACATAATTTAACGGAAAATAAAATAAAATTTAAATTAACGTAAAAAAAGATACGGTTTTGTTTATTTTATTAGTATTGACGACTCCTAAGTACTTAAAAGTAGTTGCTTAAGTTTTTTTTTTAATTGAAGTTTTGTAAGGTTTTGGACACATAATTCTTCAGGGAGACATTTACAATACAGGTCCATAATAATTAGAGTGTTTAGGAATGACGGATTTTATTTGGATTCTCTTTGTACTACAAGTTGGATAGCTGAAGCTCCACTGCATTCAGTAACATTGTTTGCCGAAAGTTTCTGCTGCTATTTCACATTTGAGTTTTTTGTCTATAGGCATTATTTTACAAATTTGAAAAGATTTTGGTGGTCACCTAGGGATGAAACTAACGCAATCTTTTACCTCCACAGGTATAGTCCATTTAGAATTAGCTGACGTCTTTCCACTTGAACACAAACGATAGGGGCAATAAACCAAACACCCATAGAGCCCATCCATTTTTAAAGGAGCCGTTTTGGCCTTATCTGTTTTGTTGCAAACCAACCAGTGTTGATACTTTCCACTGAACTAATCTCTTCTAAGTTTAAAAAACAACCGAGTGGTATTTCTTTTTCCTTATATTATTAAAGGGAAGATAACATAACGAAAGTATCAAAAACGTTTGAAAGACCGCCTGCCGCACGTGTTTTGCAAGTGTTTATTGTTCCGTTCAGGCGAATTCACCCGCCACGACTTAATTCTATTGTTATTGCTAATGACGGTCTCAAGTGGAAAGACGCCAGCTAATTCTGAATATACTATACCAGGACCGTAACGCTTGTCTGAACCCGTTTTCCTCTCAAATTGCGTCACAGTGCTCCCAAAGTTATAATGCGCATAGAAATCTATAGCCGAGCGACCGGACGTACCACGTGACCTTATTGCTTGTATAGAAAGTGTAGGGAAATACGAACTTTGCCGAGCAGTGGCGAAGATTCGTATGCGCATTATAAATTTGGGAGTACTGTACGTTATTATGAACTACCCATTACAAGTATTTGACATACGTGGATATGAGATTCTTACGATTACAAAAACCACACAGTTTCAGTTTAAAACAACAGAAGACCATTGTAAAATTCTCCACGTCTCTCAGGTCATAAAAAACACACCAAGTTAGATCTAAGTGAAACAGATCAAGTTAAAGTGACCACGTTAAACTGACTGAACTCGATAATGGTTTCAGACATTACAAAATACTGAAGAATGAGGTTTTTATTATTTCAAACGGTTCTGTAACTTGGAAGTTTATTTTTAAATATAATTTTCTAACAACCTTAATGAAATTATATATTATTAAAAATATACTAAGGAACAATAGCAAGCATAGAATTTTTTGCTGGAAAAGCAATGAGAAGGTCAAGTTTGATGACAAAAATAACAAAAAAAAATATTAAAAACCAATTTGAAAAAATATTTTTTGGATCAAATCATGTACAGTGGAGCCCACATCAAGCTATACACATTGAGTATAAGCTGACCTCTCATCGTAACGGAAGCCTATACAATGAGAGGTCAGCTTATACTGAAAGTGTTTAGCTTGATGTGGGCTCCACTGTACATACAAATAATGATTTTTCAGAGTGACATTTAATTTTTCATATATTTTTTTAATTGTCAAATTCTCATTGCATTGCCAGAAAAAGTTCAATGTACGACACTGCCAAGGAGTTATTTTTGTATTAAATTGTAGTGTTTATGTGATGAGATATTCTCATTTGTAATATCCAACTTCCGTTTTCGGAAATAATTTTCTAGTTTTGAACTTTCCGTCCTTGTTTCCGATTGACTGTTTTATTTCAACAAATATATGTATCTGTGGCCAAGTAGTTAGTGCGCTCGCCTGCTAACCACCTGAAGCCGTGAGTTCAATTCCCGCTGTGCTCAATAATTTGTGTTCGGTCTGCTTCGGATGGTCTATTTGTACCCGAAATACGGCGATAGGGGCCTCCCATCACGTTTGGGACTTATTAATCGTCGGTGAAAAGTGGGGTATTAACTAATTTCATAGTTCACACTAGTAAACACCTCTGACACCCCCTCGGGATTCATGTCGTGATAATATGTTTGCAAGTGGATTTTCTTTCCCCGTGAATCCTAAACTAGTCATCAACTTAGATAGATGGTACTTAGACTTCGTACGAGTTCACAAACTACAACTTAGAACCAACTTAAAACTTTAACGTGTGACGAAGCGAGAAGAAAGGATAAAAGTTTTGATGGACCGATTTGGTGTGATCGTTTTTTGAAGGACTTTTCGTTCTGAATATACACTTAAAAGTTCTTTGTTATTTTATAAGATGTTATAGTACTTATGATACCACTTTTTAGGGTTCCGTACCCGAAGGGTGCCAAACGGGACTGTATTACTAAGCCTCCGCTGTCTGTTTGTCTGTCACAGGGGTTTACAGCTTTAACCGTTACAGGTAGGCAGTTGAAATTTTCACATAATACGTACGTGTATGGACAGAATATATATGGCCTCTAGCCTAAAATATAAATATACCTATAAGATACTCGTATTTATAAATAGGTATTATCAAGCCGCAATCAGAGAAGGAATGAAAAGTACCGTTAGCATAGTAGTATTAATTAATTTTATTTACCTAGGTACTTTTATATTTTAAAATTAGTAACTTTATATTGCTTATTTATTTATCGAGGTTTACAAACAGTTAAGTAATTAATATTAATCTGCTTCGGATCTATATCTGTATAGGTGGTAGAGCTGGTGCCGGGCTCGACTGTGGAGGTACCACCATCTTACTCGCAAATCCTCCCGAAGTTATTCGAGAGTAAGAGAACAGCAGCTCTCAGGCAAAACCAGGCGGCGCACCATTGCCTGGGACAGATGGATGGCGGTATATCCATCCCCAATTCCCGGGCCTTATAAAAAATAGACTGGTGACGGGCAGAGGCGTCACTGGTGCAGGGGTTTCGGCACCGCGCTCACCAACCCGCCTGCCCAGCGTGTGTGAGTATGGGCATTTCTTCCAGAAGGACCGCCAAGAGTGGCGAAATCCTGGAAAGGCCTATGTCCAGCAGTGGACGAAACAGGCTGATGGATGGATGAGAGATGAGAGATACAGCCTGGTGGTGACAGACGAACGGACGGACGGACAGCGGAGTCCTCGCAACAGGGCCCCGCTGGTCACCCTTTGGGTACGGAACCCTAAAAAGAGTACGCACTGATAGTACATCAGATTATTTTAATACCTCTAAACAGCTCTAGAGCAGTCTGTTTCTGCAAAATAGTTAATAAATTAGGGTAATAATAGATTACTTCACTTGCAAAAATTCAAGAGAGAGACTGTAAGACTGCACATAACCGCAAAACGGATTTGCAAATTTAACTACAAAATCATTAACTTGCCAAGTTTACACACACGGTGTTTATTATACAAAAGTACTCGCAAGCAATAAGTTATCTTTTCAAAGAATTGACGTAATGTTAGATACTTTTGGTGATAAGTTTATAGGAATTAATATTTTTATTGCGAAATCCATCGCTTTGGAATACTCTAAATATTATTATTAGAGTGCATGACAAACTAGAAAAGACAAATTAGAAACAAATGCAAAGACAAGAATTTGATAAAAAAAGGGATGGATGGATGGAAGTACTTAATCAGTAATAATCTAAACAGAGTTATGCAATCTATCCTTCGCCTTTTGAGCATTAATATCTACTTATAATACCTATCGATGTTTTCATTATTTATTCTGATTTATTAGTGTAGCCTCTATAGAATATAAAATTATCACTGACCTATCTGAACCAAGTCTCTCAACCTACAGCATCTTTTCTATGTGAAATAGATGGACAGAAATCATGTCAATTTGGCCCCAAAAACATGATGAAACACTGAATTCGTGTATTTTTAATAAAATAACATAAATTAATTAATCCTGAAAAAATAAACGAGCATTCAATAATCATACAAAAAAGATTGCCTCTGGATCACTGCTCTGCAGGAGAGTGCCTAAAATACTTAACACGTTACCACTCCTTAGCATTTATTAGTCGATAATCTGACTGTAAAAAAAGTGATAAACTATATGAGACAGGTGGATGATATTTTGCTTAGTATTTTAACTTACTACCTCAATAGACAGGTAGACAAAGATACATATATATATTTTTTCCATATGACATCCTTTTGTAATACATTGTTTAGTATTATTTTGTATAAGTTAAAAAAAACTGTAAAAGTATTAAGCCATATTCAGAAAAAAAAATATTGATAAAAAAAAGACATGATCTTGCTAAGTTTCTTGCCCTTCTTCTTAGCAAGGTTAATCGAATGGGCGGATTTAGGCATTATATCCATTGATAGTTTATTTATCTATTAACTTATTTATTAATTGAATTATGTAGGTATGTATATACAATATTTAAATTTCTTACTTATGTTAGTATATATTTGGCTAGGCATTATATTTATTTAGGGTCTATTCAGTTTATTTATCAACTTATATATTAATTGCATTGTGTAGTTATTATAATATTCTTATTCCAATAAGTCTTTATTTTATGCATGTGTATAACTTTGGTAGCCCAACTTAAAAATAGTTTTTTTATATATTTCCCGTATCATATTTGTTTCATAATAAAATATTATTTTTATACATATCAGATTTGACATGTAAAACGTATACTTTATGTATCTATTTTACAAATAAACAATTTGAATCTTTGAATCTCCGCATGGCATACGCTGGCCCAGATAAGAGCCAGCCCGCCGGTCGCCGCTGGCATCTATCAGCTTGACAGAGAGATCTTTGATAAGTTGTCGCGCTTCCGGACCCCATGTTCCCGTTGTCTCAATCGCAAAGTACGTAAACATGTAGCTTGAACCTATTGCCGCATATTTACGCCCCTCAGAGAGCTCAGTAGCGGCCACCGCCGAACCAGCAGCAGCCCTACTACTTTGGGAAACATGAGAGGGCGCCAGCGTGTCCACCAAGCAGGTTGCATCACATGCCATGTCATTGTAATATTTTGTTTTGAATAATTTTATAAGGTAGTAGAGCTAATGCCGGGCTCGACTGTGGAGGTACCACCATCTTACTAGCAAATCCTCCCGAAGTTATTCGGGGGAGAGTAAGAGAACAGCTCTCAGGCAAAACCAGGCGGCCCACCATTGCCTGGGACCGATAGATGGCGGTATATCCATCCCCAATTGCCGGGCCTTATATAAAACAGACTAGTGACGGGCAGCGGCGTCACTGGTGCAAGGGTTTCGGCACCGCGCTCACCAACTTGCCTGCCCAGTGTGTGTGAGTATGGGCATTTCTTCCAGGAGGACCGCCAAGAGGGGCGAAATCCTGGAAAGGCCTATGTCCAGCAGTGGACGAAGCAGGCTGATGGATGGATGATGGATATAATAACATGAATTTGGCACAAGTACAATAGTTTGGCAATGACTGCATGAGAAAAATGACTTTTTGGCTTTAGTATAAAATAGCATTACATAAGTTTAAAATACGGTGAATTATTTTTAAATTTGGTGATGATTAGAAAATATTATGCTGTAATTAAAGCTTTTGAGGAAATAATCGAGTTTTTAAGATAAGTAACGCAATATTAAAATGACAGATCACCGTAAACTTGGTCACAGAAAATAAGATTATCATTTTCGTATTACATAATGCCTTCCCCATAAAAGAGGTCCGTCACACTACGGTATGCTTACTGTCACCATAAAAGCGGTGACAGAGCGCATAATTCTATCTGTTTCCTACAAAGTCATAGTGACAGTGCGTCATATTATAACGCTAGCAACAGCAACAGTAGTTTCATCGTATTTTGTTGTGATGTCCGTATGCTCCCTACTTTACGTGAATCATCATCATTTCAGCTGAATTCACTTTATTTTATGATGAACAGTTTTCTCAGAGGGCGAGTAGGAAAGGGTACCCATTTTCCTTTCATCTTAGAAATAATTTTTCCAGGTTGTATATTAATTAAAATGCAAAAATCATAAAGAAGATTTATTTTCAAATAAAGACATCTTTAAAACAGAATAAATTGGCAGTTTGATCTCAAAATATTATTATAATGTACAAAATAATCATACAACTTAAAAATTAACTTCTTACGTCACTTGGTATGACTGTAGAAATAATATTATGTTATATCTAAATTAACTATGAGCATTAAAATGTTAATACATTTATATTTATGTTTAATTAAAAGCAATACAAAGTTAATGTAAAAAAATCACACTTTGAACTTTACATGTTTCAACAAAAGCATTAGAAAACAAAAACTCATGAAAGATTTTACATTCTTAAAAAATAAACATAACTTTTGAAATTAAATAAAGAGAGTACTAAGTATGTTATCATAACTTTTGACGTAACTATAAGTGGGTATTGTACAAAATAGATCGCAAAAAGTTAAGTTTTACAATAAGTAAGGCTCAAAATGGTGAACTAGGTGTTTTAACATATTAAAGTACGGTCGCCAGTATAGTTTTTTTTGCAAGAAAATCATTTACCATTTACAAGCATGGAGTTTCAACAGCTGACGACTGTACGCGTAATATTTATTGCAGTCAATTTTGCAATGATAACAAAAACATATCTTTTGGTGGGTACTTTAAAAAAATTCTACTGGTCTGCGAAAGGCATAGCCAAAAAAGTACAAGCATTCACTTGCAAAAAGAATTTCAACGATTTTTTTTATAAACATTTTACAGTATAAAAGACGTGGTAGTGAGCTCTTAAATTACTTTTCGATTATCAAATTCATATTGCTTAGCGTTTTTCAATTATTACTTACTCGTGACTTTACATATTCGATTTTCTACAGCGTGAAGCAAATTTTGTGCAAAGTATTGTTCTTTTTAAAATAAATAAGCCACCAAAGCAATATTAACCAGTAAAAATGGCTTTATCCTCTTTACGTGATGATGTTCACTTTTTTTGTGGGTTTATATAGGATGCAAAAATAGACTGCTAGATTCAAATGAAACCACATACTCTACTGATCACACTGAACAACTTCCCCAAAAAAATATAAACTAGCACAGGAAAAAAAAATACTTTCCATACAAAATTTGTAGGTTTTCAAATTAGTAAGGAAACGTGAAAATATTTTTAATTTCCGCGCATGTGTAAATTTGGTGAGACCAGGTGATTTTTTATGTTAAGGATCATCAGTGAAAAATGTTTGAGTTGGCAGTTGTCTATTTATCGTTTATCTTGTTTGAATTCGTTTCAATATTGCTGATGTCTTTTTTACTCCAGCTTTACTCCTAATATGAAATATTTATTAGGCATTATTGCAAAAAGCGTAATTATTTTAGAATTTTCGTTTACATGCATAAATCTTAATGTGAGCAATATAGCATACCAATTTTATGTACAAAAAACTCTTAAATGCAAATATTTACCTTAATTTTTAAATTTATTTTGTGTTACCGAATAAATTGGCGTGTAACTACATTTTTGAAATACATCTTTAAAAACCAGATATCAATTTGATGGCTTACTTTCCTCGTATGCTTATCTCTGGTTCTAATTGTGACAATTACTGTCTACTTTTTTTCAAACATGCTGTATATGATTCGATAACACAAAACAGACAAAATTATCTTCTGCAAGTAAGAGTTTCCAAGAGATCATAGGAAAACTTCTTTTGTTTCTTTAATTTAAAACCTCTCCTTAAATAAATACATATCACATTTGAACACATCCTTCCTTACTTTGTTTATAACTAACTTAATTATTTCTACATTTAAACTAATAATCATAATAAAATGGCAAAAATAGAATGTGACAAATTTTTGATCCCTTATTCTTGCTCCCAAACCGATGCAAAAAAGTTTTTGATAATTCGTTAAAAAAATAAACGCTGGCATAAATTAGCAATGAGTGCAATGTGCCAATAACACTGCAAAAAATAGCAAACTATTTTATTGAGCTTGATTAAAATCTGAAAATCAATCTAAGCCTCAAAAAATCTAAACTATGAGTAAATAACTAGCAAAAACTAGATAGACTATACAATTGTATCTTAACTAATGAAAATATGACAACACAATTTAAATTTGCTGCCGTCATTTTGCATTAAATACAAACTTTCTTAAGAATTCAATAAGCAATATTATTATTACAAAATAACAAATTGACTTCTAAACAGGGATGACGGGCAAATCAATCATCTTATTAATTATGTACAATTTTAATTACATTTTACTAAAATATACTTCCTTCACACTCTGATAAAATATCCATTTTCTTTACAAAACTTGGCACCAACCGTCATGGCCTTCGCATAAGTTAATATTTCTAAAATAAACATTTAAAAAAATATTAAAATAAATGAGATCAATCAATTTTTAATTTTTTAGGCTGCTCTCTTTGGAACAATTTGTAAAAAACGGACTTTTATTAATAAAATATCTATTTTTTCTCATTTTTGCATATTCCATTCCTCGGTCTTTTTTATTATTACAAATTACTTTATGTAAGGTACATTATCTACAAACATTTATTTATAAAATTGGACATCAAAAGCGGTTATCGACGTTTTTCATAATATTTCACAAATTATTAAGTACTCCATTTTTATGTAAGAATATTCATTATTCCAAGTAATTAATAAAAGATCTACCATAGGGCAGGCAAATGCGAGTAAAAATTGATTTACAAGATTTAACAAATAGGCAGTTTTGAAATGCAACCAAAATTTCTACCAATCTCTACAACATTTATCTCGAAATAGGAAAGATTGTACTGACCAAAAAGTATGAACTGAAATAACATATATCAGTGCATTAATAAGAATAATTTTGCACTTTATTTAATGTAGTTGAACTACAGTAAAAAGACAAAAACTTCAGTGGAAATTCCTTTTTTATACAATTGTGCGTTTTATTTAACAGTCGAAATGTTTTAGACTATATCATTCAAATACACATTTTTTCAAGATATTTTAGACTATTCCAAAAATTTGTCATTAATATTAAAGATAAATGTGCGTTTTTTCGACAGCGGATTTATACAAGAATATCCTTCAGAAAGCGTGATAGTAAGAATAATCTTAAAAATTATTCGTGCACACGTGTTCTTTCTTTAAAAATCGTCGGTTTTTTTCCTTTTTATTCATCGGTTATTAGACAACAGTTTCCAGCCAAGCATAAGGAGTACAGCAGTAGCGATGGAACTAGAGAGTTTGTCAGATATTATTGAAGAGAAGATGGAGCTTTCTGATGATGTAGAGTCTTTTGAGGATGTGGGCTCAGGCGTTGGAGAGTCGGGCTGGAAAGAGAAAAATATATTATTATTTGAGATGTATGTGAACGCAGTGCATAAAAGCGTTTTTTTATTATTAATTAGTTACTTAACTATCTAAAATAAGCATGGTTAAAAAACTCAATGGCTAAGGGTGGGTTGCACCAATATTTAAATCCAGATTTAGTATTTACTTGTAAACAGAGTTAATTTGAGAAAAATTTAAATATCGAAAGATAATCGGAAAACAGCGGATCAACGCAACAATCCTAAACAAGGTTACTGCAAGGGCCCGCACAATTGGAAAAAAAAATAGTTCTCGCTCCACACGTGATCTTTGGTGAAGCAAAGCAGAGCGACGCGGAGCGTGTTAGGTTTATAGGCACCTATCGTCGTCTTAGAGTGAAAACCTCGTAAGGGCCTTATGATGAATTGTATAGGAGGAACAAAAAGCTGCCTCGTTCTCACCAAACTGAGCGGTACGAATGAGGTTTTCCAACATATCAATAGATGGCGCTACGTGTCACAGAAATGCATCACAATCAAAGGGAAATGATGCAATACGAGGTTATCATTCTAATGAAATAATAAAACTATTTTCGTATAATTTGGCCATCCGAGGTTTTCACTCTAAGGCGACGCTATGTAAATAAATTCGAGAGCCGAGCAAAGCGGGGCGGAGCAGAAAGTTTTTATTAACGGGATCTTTTTTTTAAATCCTAGCATTTTCGCGTCAACACGTTTTTTTCTGTATTTCTTGCGACCACATAGACATTAATAGGTAGTAAACCAGATTAAGGGACTAAATTTATGAAATAAATGAAGACAGGAAATGTTGAAACAAATTCATTCTGTTATTCTTGATATTGAACAAACTCATCAAATAATACCTCTGACAAAAGAATGGGACATGAATATCCGTATTAAAATCCCATCTCAGTAACAAATAAGTATAACAAGTAAACACTCCCAAATATTAAAATGTGCAGAAAATTATAAGATCCACCCGAATCCTGTAATCTTTTATGTTTTGTCATCCGTCAAAATGTATTTTCACATTTTGAAGGATCACTGAAGAGGGTTTGAAGAGGCTTTTTGTGATCCGTGTCCTCGTTTTTTTTTGTTCCTTTTTTTCGTCTCTTCTCCTATCCATTTTATTCGCTTCGTCGCTATTAATATTCATAAGTAAATTGCTGGGAAAGTAAAGTGTACAAATACTTCAAGTGCGTTGAAGAATTTTGAGTAACAGTATTTTGGGAATGGTTTTCCAAATAAGTCAATTATTGATTGTTAGTTTTACTGAAAGAACATTCCGAATTTAAACAAAATAAAACATTTCTTAACGACATTATATTCTCTAGGGGGTGACAGAGTGTGCTCTTTTATAAACAGTGAACACGTGTACACACTAATTTCACCGACGATTTATACTTACTCCGGGCAGAAATACAATCTTTTAGGGCCTGCAGTTTTACCTCTTTAGGGCCTGCCTATTTACCTCACTTACAGTGTTTCCGTTTACCCTTCAGCAAATGATTAAGGATTCGAACCTAGGTATAACCCGGAGCAATAAAGAAAATATTCCAAAATGGCACCCATCATCATCCCCTCTCACTCATACAGTATATTGTGCGAGTGAGAGGGGATGATGATGGCCGCCATTTTGGAATCTTTTCTTTATTGCTCCGGGTTATATCAAGATTACCAACTGAGCTAGTGCTGCTTTAGAATTTTATTGCGATAGTTTTCAGTTAGTTTCCAGTCTTTACCCAAATAATACAACATAAAGTAGAGATTATATATAGCTAAATCATACAGAAGACTCGGTAAGTGCTCAGTATCAAAGTTCGAGGACCTTTTTTGTCCTGTTCAAATTCAAACCTAGCCCAAAGTCAATTTGTTTTGTGAAATAAGCAAATGTGTTATCAATCTGTGTTACTGATCTCTTACCAAGCCTTACGTGTGCCTCCAGTTTGAATATAGCTGCATAAATTAATATTACCATAAAAAATAAAATAAGTAAAAGGAAGAAGCTGCTTTAAGTTATTATATTCTTATAACACACAGTAAGGAAATTATAATTAGCCCAAGAGACAAAGACAATGCCAATGCAGATACTATTCCCAATAAATCTCCACGATGTGTTATATCCATCACCCACCCTCATTACCATGAAGACGAAAGTCACAAACATGTTCAACCTAATGAGTTTCTGCCATTCCATTCCCGAATCCATGTCTCTATTAAACCTCTCTTATCTTCCCCCTGCTCTTATGTGTAAAAGATCTTCGCTTCTAATGCTTTTTTCTTTGCAATTTGCTTTTTACCTTTTTCTTAAGCAGCGTCTCAGATGATTGCTCCGTCGCGTAGAAGTGGGCAACTTTCAATAGGATGGCGTTTCCTTTTAATCCCTTATCTCGGGACCCTATTTCATTTTCGATGGTTGTTTGAGCCAAAGGGATATCGTGAAATATTCAAATGAGGAAGATATGTTACGAGGTTGATATTTGCACGTAAACAACGGAAGGAAATTGAAATGCATCCCTTTTTATGAGCTTTATTATTGATGACTTGAAAATTTATTTTTAAAATTGCGATGTACTATGAAATTTATGTTTAGGCATTTTTAAGTTTGAAAAGCTAAAAATATGAAAAATCCAAAGCGCCACCAAATAAAAGAAACCGGCGCCACAAAAACAGACCACCGCAAATGTCAGCAAGCTTAGAAAGAAAGCGCTGAGAAAAACAAGAAAATAGCAGAACAAAACACTTTAAAAGATCCGAGATCCGACCATATCCTGAGTCATGAAGCACTCAAAGACAGCCTGAGCCAGACGTTTTCAACTTGGAAAACTCAGGATCGAAAAAAAAACGATCGAGACCACGTCGTCGTCTCAAGTCCCTAAGTCGAATCTTTGTTTTTCGCCACTCGCCGTGTCGTATCATTAACTCGGAGTGGATATGATTCCTTTTTTAAAACGTTAATTCTTTTTTTAATCCGCGATAAAAGGGACAGGCAAGGGATGAGGATGATCCGTTGTCTGAGACGTGGTGGCGAGGTTGCATTTTTTAATGTACGTCGTTTTGGGGTTGGTTGAAAGTTGAAACGACCTTTCAAGTATCATCATGGCATTCAAAGGGTTAATTTTAATATTCACAAATCATGATAGCAGATTTTACTCAGTTTACTCTTTTCTTATTTTATATAAAACTTTTATTTAGCACTTTTAGCATTAAACTTAGTAGAATTTACTAAATTAAGTACTTTTCCTTGATGGCAAAAATTTATTTAACATTTATTGAGCCGTTTAAGCAGCAAGAAAAATTTTGTTACTGGATTTCAACAATCTGCACCATTACCACAGTTTAAAAATCTATGCAGTTGTCCAACGAAAGCGATCGGATGGAGCGGTTGGAGCGGCTGGCGGGGCGAGACTTCGAACCGTATGTAAGTAGCTCAGTGGCTTACCACCCGCGTTTCACCCCGCAGGCCCCGCACAAATTCTCTGTCTGAGCGTTTTCGTTGCACAACTGTATGGATTTTTTAAATGTGCCATTACTAAGTGTAGCTGATTGAGCTATCCGGGTGGTTAAATGAAGCTACATAATTTACTATTCATTACGACAGCATTGCCAAGGAAAATAAAAAATGGTCAAGTGCGAATTCTACTCGTGCCCTGAGCGTTCCGTCCATACCGTTTAATAAAGCATAGTTATTCCACGAGCAGTTAACAGCTACCAGCATAACTCTATGTATTCAAAGGGTTCGTGCTTCTTGAATAATAGAGAATATGCATGTCGTTTAAATAAGTAATATATTGCGTTTTTGGTATTCTATTTACTTACTAGAATTTAATGATGACCATGGGAAACTATTTTATTTTATAGTTTTGTAATTATTTCTATTTAAAAAATACAACATTTTGGTGAAATGAAACGCAAATGCATAACGCGTCACCATTGGCTAACTGCCTTTTGTGACAAAGTGAGTACATTTCATCATAAAATAATAAGTTCAACATTAATAAATGTAAAATAAAACCCTCAAATATTTTGTAATTGGTTGTATTAATCAAAAATAATGAAAAAACCGGCCACTCGCCGTACAAATAAGAGCAGTATCATGCGACGTCACTTGATGCGCGCTAAAATGGCAGCCGTTTGAATTGTAGAAGATTATTATGAAACTTATTTTGACTTTATAACTATGAAATATGGTTAATTTAGTTGTAAATTCTTATTCACAGCCCTAAATTGATCATATATTAACGATTTGTGCATTAAAACATTAACATGCATATTCTTCATTAAATATAGGTAATTTTCAGATTATTTCCGAAACGTGTGCTTATGAACGGGATTTCAAGTTCCTAAGTCCAAATTTCTACCCTATAGATTTTCATGGCGAGCCAATTGTGAGTAGTATGAAATTTATGAAATTGATTATGTAAACGGCAGTATTTTTTTTCCCGTGGTTTTTGGTTTTCAAGTTAATGAGGCAACAGGAAAAGAAAATTGCACATCCACAGTATTTATGTAGTTTCATAAAATAGTACCGTCTATTTACACCCGATATCTCTAACAATGTTTGGGCATTTAAAGAGAATCGTGACAAAAGAAAATGGTGCGCAAGTGGATGTATAAAGCTCAACTGGGCCGCCGAAGAAGGTGGTATACTGACCAAATTGGCGACATATACTGGAGAAGGTATCAGGATCATAGCACATGGAAATATGTAGTGTCTGCCTACCCCTCTGGGACACGCGTGTGTATATATATGTACCAGACAATGTACTCGTGCATACATATATATACTCATACCTGTCTCTCAGAGGGATGGGCAGACACTACAGATTTCCATCTGCTAAATCTGTTAGAAAACACCCGAAATAGAAGAGTTTGTATGACTAGATTGATGGATGCAGGAGTAAAAGAGGTGTGTCAGGATCGTAGCACATGGAAATATGTAGTGTCTGCCTACCCCTCTGGGACACGCGTGTGTATATATATGTACCAGACAATGTACTCGTGCATACATATATATACTCATACCTGTCTCTCAGAGGGATGGGCAGACACTACAGATTTCCATCTGCTACGATCCTGACACACCTCTTTTACTCCTGCATCCATCAATCTAGTCATACAAACTCTTCTATTTCGGGTGTTTTCTAATTTGCTCTTCTTCATTATGTCGCCTAATTGGTCCTTCCTAGAAGGAAAAGTTCGTTCAAAGACCATACAGACTTCTATCCTACGGTAAGTAATTTGAGTTCATAAGTAAATCTAATATTTCAAACAAACACATTTAATTAGCTTTATTTTCCAATCTCGAACTAAATCCTCTTGCAAAACCATTGAACGGAACGTTGCGGTCATAATATAAAATTACGGCACAATATAAAATGACCGGGATCATCTTGTTCTTTGTATTTGTCTACTCCCATGACCCCTTTGAAGTACTTTGAACAGGTGTTTTGTAAAGGGTTGCCGTGCTTATTAAGTTCTAATACAGAACTAATGAGGTGTTTGACATGTAAAGGGGTTTTATTAATTTTTTGGCTTTTGTATGAGAGAGGGTGTTTTATTTAAACAAAATTCGGACCAACAGCTAACTTGAGTTTTTATCCTTTTTTTATAAATACTCTAAAGGTATTTTCTGATATTACCTCGTTTCTATAACTTATTCAGATTTACCGTTACATAGTATTAGTTTGGCTATAGCTTTACTGTAAATGTTATGTCTTGAGGGAAAACTTAAATTAAAACATTATAGAATAAAAATTTATTCATTGCAAAAAATAAACCGAACTAAAAGAAAGAAAAGTTTAATAACCTTAGAATATTTCAAGTTTTGGGAGGCATAAATTTAAAATTTGGAATTCAATAAAATTGTTATTTGCTCGAAAATTGTACTATCAGTGGCAGTAAACATGGCTTGAAAGTTGATTTTGCTGCACTAGTGAGATTATTTTACTATTCTTATTTATATTTCAAATTCCAAAAGAAACAATAAAGTATTTATTTTAGAGTTACAAACCTTGTTTATTTACTATATTCATAGACACTTTATATATAATATGTACAAAACTCATTTATTTACTATGTATATACTGCATACTATTTTTAATGAGTTTTGTAACTCTAAAATAAATACTTTATTGTTCTTTTCGGAATTTGAAATATGAATAAGATAAGGAATTTCCAATAAGCAAAAATTCTCATCTACCAAATTGTTCAAATAAAAAGATTGATAGGATCTAATAAGATATTTCCTTGCCTAATACCACCTATATTATCTCCAAATACGGTAAACATAACAAAAGGAGAAAAGGTAATATAAGTCATACCGTTGTTCGGATATTATTATCATAATGAAATCGGCACACGTATAGCTACTGAGTTTTATTTAAGGTCTAGCCACCCTTATTTGACGAAAATTTCACTTGCCAATTTGGTTTTGGGTTCCAAAATCGATTTTTAACAAATATGTCTTTTGATCACAAGGTTAGCTGAGTTAGTACTTAAATAGTTAGATTCAATATATTTTTCGTTTTAACTATTGTAGAACTAAAAAATATCATGTAACAAAAAATAAACGCAAAAAATTGCCAGAAAATCGTATAAAAAATTCATTACGCCTATAATTTTATAATCATATTATTTTAATTTAAATCTTTTATTTCTAATTATAATTTTAAATTCTATTATTGGAGCTTCATGGTGAAAATTCAAAATCATAATAGAAAACTTATTATTTTCAAAATCGTAACAGAAAACTCAATCTACATACTTGGATATGATCAGTTTAGCATTATGTCATCATCATCATCATTTATTAACAAAACAGTGTTTACAATAAGACTTATATACTAACAGTGTGACAAAAACCAGTTTAGGTTTGACCGCACACCGCATTCACACAACATCACTCATTACGTAGGTACTTATAGATAAGGTGCTTACATTCTATACAATTCACAGCTAGCTTTTGTTTGTGTAGACACACTAGGTGATTATTTTTAATGCTTATTTACGAAGATATGGATTGTGAGAAGAAGTGTTTTAATTTGATTTTTATGTTGGTTTTTGTGATTTGATTTTGTATGTTCAGGGGAAGTTGGTTTATTAATGTAGGTACTTGATATTGAAGTAGTTGTTTTCCATATAAGTTATGGAATGGAGGAACTTGCAGTTTCTTAATTAATGCACTTCGTGTATGTTTTTGATTCTGATTCCGGATTATGTTTTGATAGTTTAGGTTAAAGAAATTGTCAATTAAAAGGCTATATTTTACTTGGTTATGTACGGGTATGATTTTAAAATGATGGAATAGTTTGTGATAGTTGTCCTGATGTTTGTTTTTAAGTTTCGGTGGAATGATGGATTTAAGGATCCTTAGTTGTAAAGAGTATATTGGATCAAGATGTGACTTACAGGTTCGGCCGTAAGAACTAAGCCCATAATAAATTATGGTTTCACCCAGGGCTTTATATAATTGCAGCAGTATAGAGTATGGAATTTTTTGTTTTACAAGTCGAAATTTAGCCAAGATTGCTCTTAATTTATCACATACATGGTTAATATGTTCAGTCCATTTGAGTCTATCGTCGAATATCAGCCCAAGATATTTTTGTTTACTGACGACTTCAACGGGTGAGCAACAACAGTTTTGACTGTCCTTCGTGTGAAGACATTTGTGGTTGTGTGCAATAAGTTTGAGGTTGACAGTTTGTCTATTCTGGCTTGAACTGATATACATTAATTTTGTCTTTTGTGCATTGAGGACAAGACCTACATCATGTGACCATTTGGCCAATAATGCGAAGTCAGTTTGTAGTTGTTCAAGGGCCGTGTTTATATCTTTGTTAGCTGCAATAAGGCATGTGTCATCGGCAAACTGATAGATCTCACAGTTTTTAACAAGATTTACCATATCATTCACGTAAGTTATATAGTGCAGAGCAAGCCACTATTAGTATACGAGTAATATAGTAAACATTGTAAACAAAAAAAGGTCTTAAAGTGTCGACAAACTTCATTCTGTTAAATTCGACATATTACGTACAGTCGCTAATGGTGGATAGTAGACCTCACTATCCTCTGTGCCTCACTTCACTTGAATTTTTATATTGTGATATCAGGGTGATAAATAGGATATTAAAAACGAGTTGACGTTTGTAAGCCCGAGCCACTTGCAGAGATAATTGTAAAAAAATACCAGGCAAAGACTCAAAAATTCAGCCTTTACAATTATCTCTCCATGAAATCAAACGAATTAATGATGAAATAAAACAATTCAAACTAAGGAAATTAAATTCAGTTATAACAATTTTGGTTTCTTTTTAAAATACATTGATATTTTTTATATTTATTCATCATCATAATATAAAACTCCCTACTTATAAAGGTATAATTGGACTTGAATTAATAAAAAAAAACTGTGAACAAATCGCATTAGTGCAGTAAAATCAACTCTTAGCCCATGTTTACTAAAACGGACAGTAACATTTTGAGCAAATGTATTGGAAAATAATACTTTCCCCCTTTTTACTTCAAAGACTATTTAATGGCATTGCAAATTTAAAATTTATACCTGCCAAAAATAGCATATTCTAAGGTTATTAACTTTACTTTTTTTTTAGTTAAGTTTATTTTTTGCAATGAGTTATTTTATATTTTATGAAGTTTAATTTAAGTTTTCTTTAAAAAAACTACTTTTACAGTAAATCTAAAACCAAACAAACTACTACTCCTTAACAAAATTCAACACCAAACCTGTACAGAAAAGGAATAGAAAATTCCTAACCGAATAAAACGAAAACGAAATCTTGGAACGCACAATATGAGTGCAGACATCATAATTCTGACTGCTCAAAAGAATAAAGATAAAAAAGTAAGAAAGAAAAAGTCATAGAGATTTCCCCCGTGTATTTTGGTGTTTTTATTACTTAGACGCCTTTTCAATCAGATAAGTAAGTGACGGAGCGTGGGGACGCGGAAAATTGTATGAGACACTGAATTTGAATTTTAGACGCCTTTAATTATATTGGAAGATTGAAGATACCCAGGTATTAAAAGACATTCAGTCAGTAGACAAGTTTTAAGATGTACAATACAGCTTCGTTACTCTTAATTTTTAACAATTTTTGTTGTATAATACAAATTTTGTTTAACTTGTCTTAACCCTCTTAGATAATATTTCAACATCGCGAAAACAATAAATCATACTCTAGATCTTGGCTTGGATCTATCATATAGTTATTACATCCATTTATCCATCACGTTCGTCCACTGCTGGACATAGGCCTTTCCAATATTTCGCCATTAGTGGCGGTCTACCGTCCTCCTCATCCAGCCGCCACCCGCATCGTTCTTCAGCGGGCATTACGTATCTTTGAATCGGTTGCCAACTATGGTTGCAATTCACCAAAAACAGATCAAAAATTAACTTCCAAAATAACCTTCAATGGGTTTTGAACTATTTACGAATAGGCTTGTGGACAGGGTAAATAAAATATTATTCTATTTAGTCCGTAATTTAGATTATCAAAAAATATTGGACACGTATTTTTTCTTTTGTCAATCAAACAACAAATGACAGAGATAAAGCGCGTCAAAATTTGGGAGTGGGGGAAAACGACGTCACTTCTAAGTAAAATTGTACGTAGATGTGACGTCACGCGGAACTTCAGCGGGCTATATCTTCATAATTTTTTGTTTAATTGAAAAAAGAAAAAAATACGTGTCCAATATTTTCTGATTATCTAACTGACGGACTAATTAAAAAAAAAATGTCATCATGCCTATTGGACGTCATTTCAAGTGCGAACGTATCCTTAGTTAAACGGAATTGGATAATCTAAGTATGTTTTCGACGATAGGCACTCGGTTGACAACTGATTTTATGATACAGAATCAGGAGGCTGGTCGTTGGTCGGCACGAGGTCGGCCTACGCTACGATTTGCTTTGTTCGTACAATACTACCAGCTTTAAGAAAAAACTTCATTTATTTTATATTTTTAAATAAGATTGCGTTTTAATTTGTAATAACTACTAGTAAGTTATTTTTGTGGGAAATAATTTTGAACTTTGTACTAAAACAAAGTAGCGTATTTTTATCTATAAATAAAATTCAAAATCATCCATACTTCCTGAACAGCATCAAAATATTCAACTTAACGTACTCCATAAAGCGATCTCGTATAAAACGGCGTAAAAAGGCACAAATTATTATCGACAATAAATCACATACGGCGCATATCGTAAAATGAAATCATATCAACACATTTGTGAGCTCCGTAATATTTTTTTTATAATGCACCCCCTTAACGATAGAAGGTGTGTTGTATATATTTTACTGTAAAAGCTCGAATAGCAGTAAATCCTGGGCTTTTCCGATAAAATCTAAGATTTACCAAGTGATGATAGTAAAAGTTCAAATTGTTCTCAATCTTTAGTTTTTTCATCAAAAGTTCGGGCTTTTACCAGCAGTCACTGGTTAGGTCTTACATTAGAGTCATGGTAAATGCTGAAAACGACACGTTCATAGTTTGTTTTCAGTATAGCTTCACGCTATTTAACGCGAAAATAAATAAGCTACAGTTCATTGAAAAAAAATGAAAATGAAAATGAAAATGAAAATTTGTTTATTTTCTTCACTTACAAGTGTAGCTACATAGTTGATGGGGTATCCTTTTAAGTACATAAAATACCTGTGCCAGGATACCCCGCACTTCCATATCTAAGTTTTACAAAAATAAACGTGTCTTAATCTACAATATTACAGTAATAATAATAATCATTATTAATACTATTACAAAAATTAAAACTTAAATTAAAACTTAAGCTAACCTAGTTATGCATGCAAATGTTAGTCTGAAGGTGTGAGAGAATATGTAAAATGTGGTAAATGGAGAGGTATGAATAAATGAGTCCCTAGCCCTACGACCGAAGTCTTGGGGTCAGTATTAGCTACTAGGGAGGGAGTGTATGTAACAATGTATTCTAGTTTAACATTTAGGGGGTGTGAGAAAGGGAGTGTTTGTGTGTATGTGCAAAAATTTAAAAATATAGAATAAAATATATTTATATATATAAATTAAAATTAAAAGTTATTTGATTACTTGCAATAATTCCTCCACTTCAATATAATTTAAGTTTCTTAACCACGCAGTGACTGTATTTTTACAGTCATATAATTTAAGTGGGTAGATATTTAGTAACTTGTTAACCTTATTGTATACATAAACAGACTGTCGCTTGTATTGGTGACTTGCAAATGTTGTTTTAACACTATACATGTCTACTGTGTAACTTCTTCTTTTTATTTTATTATTAGATTTAAAGGGCATAAATTTATGTTTTTGCAAGAGTAGTTGAAGTATATATAGTTTTCTTACTGTAAGTACTTGAGTAATGGAGTAAAGTTCATCTGTAGGAAATCTAAAAGGCTTGAAATACATGACTTTTACTAAAGATCTCTGTCCTCGTTCAAGTGCCAAGAATTTTGTCTTACAAGCACCCCCCCAAATAGGTATGCAGTAGGTTAAAATTGACTGCCCTAAAGCTGTGTAAATTTGGACCAACAGTTTGTTCGACGCAACATGTCTCAGGTTTTTAAAGGTATAAATAAGTTTTCTTATTCGACTTGTGGTAACCTCTAGGTGTGGATGCCAAGATAGGCGTTGATCAATAACAACTCCAAGGTATTTAGTACTGGTTACTTTATGTATGAAGGGGCAGTCACATTGTTTTAGTGTGTAGTCGCATTTGTGAATTTTAAGGCTAAAGTTATTAGGTTGACTGCGGTTATTAATGGCGAAACATATATAGTTCGTTTTAGAGGTGTTAAGGGTAAGTAAGTTTTGTTTTAGCCAGATAGAAACCTTAGCTAAGCCAGTTTGCGCCACATAATGAACTTTATCCCACGACTTTTCTGTAAAAAGCACTGCTGTGTCGTCAGCGTATGAGAAAATCTGTCCACTGTCAATCCTTAAGTTGCATAAGTCATTTATATAAATTAAAAATAGCGTAGGACCGAGAACACTTCCCTGTGGGACTCCAAAGGTCACTTGAAGGTCATCACTAATATATTCACCAATTTTGGTTCTTTGTTTCCGATTACTTAAGTAGTCTTTCATAAGACACAATGGAGTATTTCTGACACCAATCCTTTCCAGTTTTCGTATAAGAGTGGCGACAGAAACGGTGTCAAACGCCTTTTTTAGGTCAAGGAAGACAGTAAGGCATTTTGTTCCTTTATCCAGTTGTTCAACGATTTCTGATGTTAAATCCCTGACTGCGTCTTGAGTGGATTTTCCCTGTCTGAAGCCGTATTGGGAATTTGACAATATGTTATATTTGTCGAGGTACTTTGTCAGTCTATTGTTTATTAACTTTTCCAAAATTTTGGAAATAACCGATAATATTGAGATTGGTCTAAAGTTGTTGACGTCATCTCTGTCCCCACTCTTATACACGGGGGTGATAATGGATTGTTTTAGCAGTGAGGGGAAGATTCCCTGAGAGAAGCAAAGATTAGCCAAGTGACAGATTACCGGGATAATGTGTGCTTTTGAAAGTTTTAGAAATTTTGTGGGGATGTTGTCATAGCCTGGCGCACTGTCTGATTTTAGGTTCATGAGGATATGGTTTACTTCAGTTTCATCAGTATCAATGAGTACGAAAGAAGTAGGTTGGGAATCAAATGTGAGAGCAGGAGGATTAGTTATAAGTGTAGGGTTTTTTGTCAAAATGTCTTCTGCCAGCTCACGTCCGATGTTGGCGTAAAAGCCATTGATTAGGTTTACTGATTGTTTAGGACACTTAGCACTATCAAGTAATTCTGTATTTGTCATTTTAGATTGTTTCAGATTTGTAATATTTTTTATGTTATTCCATAGCAATTTAGGATTTTTAATAGATTTGGCCAACAGTGACTTCTCGTATGCGCGTTTTAACTTTTTTATTAAATTGTTACAGTAGTTGCGATATCGTTTATACGTAATTTTCAAGATTTCATCAAATGAGTTACTTTTTAATTTTTTTTGCATATTGTTTCTATTTCTTATGCAGCGAAGTATACCAGGAGTAATCCATGGTTTAATTGTTCGTTTAGATTTAGGAAGAGATTTTAATGTTGTATTTTCCTGTAGAGATTCAGTTATCTTTTGTATTAGTGATTCAACTACGGTATTCGGATTTTCATTAAAGAGGAGATCAGAAATTTTTTTGCTTATGAGGCTGTCAAGAGCTTTGTCAAAGTCTACATATGTTTTAGTTTTTGTGACTATGTTAACCATTTTTATTTTAGAAAAAGAAGAGAATACCATTTGATGATCTGTTACGGTAGTGTTAAATACCGCTAGGTTGGTGGAAATGTTATTCTTATTTACATTTAGCATAACGTGATCTAAGCAATTGTTCTTTCTTGTAGGGAGTGAATGTCCAGGTAAAAGACCATATGTGGTTAACATATTCAGGTAATTATGTCTATTTTTTTGTTCATGACTTTTGTCATCAGTTTTAGATATGATATTAATGTTTATATCTCCAGCAATAATGATATTGCTATGGTGTTTAATTGTAGCCAGATGCATGCTGAGTGACTCAATAAATTTTTGAGCATTTTTATTAGAGGGTGATCTGTAAATTCCTAGCATGACAAAATTAAAAATCTCTAATTGCAAACAGGATGCATGTTCAATTTTAACTTCCTTGACTTTCGGTTTTAGATTGCTTTTAACAAAAATGACAACTCCATCATTTTGGTTTAAATGGTGAGATGTAGCGAATGCTGTGTATTTTTTTATTTGCGGGATGGGTTTATTACGGTCGAGTTGACATTCAGTCAGTATCAATATATCCGTCTCAAAATTTAATTTAGCTAAAGTAACCTCGAGATTACTGATATTTTTATAGATGCTTCTTATATTTTGAGTGATAATTGTTAAGTCTGTTTTGTTTATTTTTATATGTTGGTGAATGTCTTCGATATCGCATATTACAGAAGTTGCTGCTTCAACTTCGTCTATTTCTTTCAATCTTGATAATGTACTATTCATGTTTAGATTCCTTGGAGAAAATGAGTGTGTCTGCAAAAACATGAGTAAGGTTGGTATTGTAGATTAGGAGCGTTGAACCAAAGAACAATTCTGTATAGAGAGGTATAATGTTTGTGTGCGGGCGTGTATGGATGTATAGTGACAAAAGGTTTAAGGGAGTATGTGTGGGAAAGGGGTGTGTAATCGGTTTTGATAATAGGTAGTGTATAAGTTTGCAATTACTTAGTTCCGAATGATTAATTCGTAAGAGCTTAGAAAATAATTCAACAATTAAAATTACAATTATAAAGACTTCGAGCACAAAATTACGTTTCACAAGTGGCAAGTTTAGTCATTTTTCTTGCTGTAGTAAATGTTGAATGTGCATCTCATTTTTAATTAATATTATTGGGGAATTTTCATCTTTCCGAAGGTAAACTTTCCCGTATGAAGTCCAGCAAAATTTATAGGTTTTGGACTTAACAAGTTCCCTTCCGAGAAAATGCAGGCGGGACGATTTAGCAGTCAGATTTTCTGTTATAAAGATTGGTGTGTCTTCGGAGGTACGGAATCCTAGATGTTTCGCACAGATCTTATTCTTGTGTGTAATATTAAAAGTTTTACTCATCTTCAGGACATCGTTTTTCAGGAGGGTTGAAGAGGTCTCCACTATGATTGGTGTATTTTGGATTCCCTGTTTTTTACCCCGGACCCTGTATATGTCTTTGATATCTTTCTTTGAAAGTTCACAGCCAATGTTATTAGATAAACACGTGACCATTTCTATTAGGTCGTCTTTGTTCTCATATTCTTTTTTAGGTACATTCTTCATTTCGAAACAGGCTTTTCTCATTCCCTTTTGCATGTCCTCAACTTTTTCTTCTAGTCCAGCAATATATTTTCGATCTTCCTGTGACTGAAATTCTAACTGCTCTATTTTCTTTTTGTATTCTTCATTTTGAGCAGACAAAAACGCAATTGAATTTTCAATGTTATTATTGGATCTTTGTATTTCCGCAAGGGTAGGCGCAATCTTTTTAAGTTCATCTCCTTGAGTGATCGTCATTTCAGAGAACAGCTCCTTCATTTCCTCCTTAAATTTTGAAAATTCGGTAATAAAATCTTCTTCTTCCCTTTTTCTTTTTATACGTGTGGAGACGAATGTAGACGGAGACGTCTGTGTGTTAATGTCTGTTTCAGATAATGATTTGTTCATGATTGAGAGGTAATGCTAATGCAATTTGTATTAACAATCAGTTTTGTCGACAAATTCTGAGCACACGCAATCGCCAAACGGTGGAAACAAAATAGTGGTATATAGGTAGGTAGGTAACTCACACGGACTGAGGCGTAGTTCCAAAGCAGCAAAGTTGGTGTCTACTTGATAGACGAGATATCCACGATGGGTCACGTTCGATGGGCACCGATCGATGATTTCAAACTAAAATGCTTTCCGTCCAGATAAGCTAGGCCTGTAGCGGCTGAGGGGTCACGAGTAATTGGTTCTATCGATGATTTAGTACTAATCAGCTTTCTGTCTAGTATAAATAGACCTGCAGTTTTTATAAGTTTTGTTGTAGATTAGTTTAAACGACACGTCTGAACGGCTCAGCGATCCAAGAGGAAGAGGATTCATTATCTCTTTGGTCCCCATTAATTTCTTTGCCTTGCCTGGCCATATCGTATTTAGCCTAATATTGACCAAGCTCAGTGAGGTTATCCATCATTATTTCAATACATCATACATGCGAGTATTGTGTGCGATTATCAAAGTTATCGCGTATCGCAGCACCGGACGAGAAATTACTCGAAATCTCATCGAAAGATGGACTTGTGTCTTTACCTATATAAATTACTCACGCTTGCCTTCGAGAAGTTAAGGCGGAACTACCGATTCTATCTGCCAATATGCTGACACACCTTTTTAGCCTCTTCCAAATCCATCAATCTACTCATACAAGCTCAGTATTTCTCCAGTTAGGTCGGCATACGTCCTTCTACGACTCGTGTCTTTAATGCATAGATTTTAGAATGTCTATCTATTTATAAGTTTTTTATAATAATTTCATAATAATTTGTGTTAAATAAGAATATAATGCTTGTGAACTTTCATATCCAAAAACATATATTTTGCAATATTATATATTATTATAACTGTACAATAAAATAAAATGTATATAAATTGTATAGACAAATAATAATATTCTCAAGATATATTTCGGGTCCGATCTGGACCTGGCATCAGTTGAGTATAGACTTGTAATTTATGTACAATTCATTTTATCGTACAGTTATAATTATATTATTAAAAAATAAAAGAAGAAGCTATCAGCAGTTATTTTATTTTTATATCGCAATATTTATTAGGTATATATTTGTAGTTCCATTCCCAAAGTAATTTACATACGTAAACACTTACACGTGTCGTCTTTTACAACCATCCAATTAAAAAACAACGTTTCTTCCCAAAGAATAACACCCGAAACATGCCTGCCCACCCCAACGTGGCATTATTGTAATCTGAGCAATAAAAACGATGTTAAATTTAAGTCTTTTACTTTTTATAACGGGGATGGAAAATGCGATTTTCATATCAGTTGTTAAAGTAAAACGATGGATTTAGACGATTTGCCGTGTGCCGCTTGTGTGTGTTTTGCGAGTTTTTAATGCGGATGTGCTTTGAAATCATATTTTGAAGCAACACTGATTTCTATATAGAAATAAATCTTTGCCAAGTTTGTGGCTTCCCTTTTACTTTTGTTTTTAATTTAATCATTGTAATAAAAAAGGTGGTAGAGCTAATGCCGGGCTCGACTGTGGAGGTACCACCATATTACTCGCAAATCCTCCTGAAGTTATTCGGGGGAGAGTAAGAGAACAGCTCTCAGGCAAAACCTGGCGGCCCACCATTGCCTGGGACCGATGGATGGCGGTTTATCCATCCCCAATTGCCGAGCCTTATATAAAACAGACTGGTGACGGGCAGCGGCGTCACTAGTGCAAGGGTTTCGGCACCGCGCTCACCAACATGCTTGCCCATCGTGTGTGAGTATGGGCATTTCTTCCAGGAAGACCGCCAAGAGTGGCGAAATCCTGGAAAGGCCTATGTCCAGCAGTGGACGAAGCAGGCTGATGGATGGATGGATGGAATAAAAAAAGATTATAGGTTTTACATGGTCATTAAAAACATTATTGACAGTACGGGAAACAGCGTTTTTGTTTTGTATGTAAAATATCATTTGCAGTCATCTTATGACCATGGCAAATGTAATAAAAAAATGATATTAAAGACTGATAAATAGTTAGTACTAATATGATTCCTGGCTCGCAAGCTAAAATTATCTGTGCAACGGGTAACCATTATGAAAATTCTATAATATATTAAAAAAGAAACACAGTGAGGACTCTGAGGACCTTACTCTTGATAATGATAGTAAAAATATAAATAAATGAAAAATCTTGAAGATAAAGCGAATGAGCGCAAAGTTAATCATGTAACAGACAATGATCAAATAATAAAAATAAAAATTCTTTATTAGATCTCGTCAACTTAATTTTGCATCAGAAATTATTAATATATTGCTCCTTATATAAAGTGTACATACGTATTTCTATGTGTAATGTAACTTGCTTACCGCCTAAAGTTATTTTAAACTTAAATAATTTACAAACTTTGATTGCAAGAATATAAATGTACAGAATATTAAAACTATGTTTCACAAAACAAACAACATCTTTTTAGATTACCCTAAGTATTATATAGCAGCGCACATTCGTCATTTTTTCACCCCAAGAATCTCCGGGCGTATTTGTTATTATTCTTTTACGAATGTGCGCAATTTTTATGTTGCACGTTTTATTTCCTATACCTCCTTTACTGTTCCTTACATAAAGATGGGAATAAAAGATCCGTTATAAAAATTAAACTCTTAAGTCTTAGCCCCATTTCAAATGATAAAAGTATGAGAAAAAGTAATTGAAATTTTTTTTAGTGGAAAATTATTTCGTTTTATGCGGCATTATTTTAAAGCGGCTTATATTGTTTTTATTTTAATTCTACTTGAAGAGATAACATGATCTGATTAAGTGGATAGTGTTTGTTCAGCGAATCGTGGCACAACTTTACCTAAAAAGAGTTTCGGGTATGAAAAAAAACGGACAAGTGTGAGTTGGACTCGCCCTTCGAGGGTTCCGTTAAAGACCGTTATATATAAGTTCCGTTATATTTTTATGACTTAATTACAAATGTACAGTTTTCAGATTTTTCCATATGCTTGTAGTATTAGACGGTATTACTTGCCAAATTTCATAGTTCTGGGTCAACGGAAAATACCCATTAAATTTTGATTCCATTGAGAGTGTTGAAATATAAGTTTTTTGCGGCATAAACGACCGCATCTTTTTCACGTTTACTTAGAAGCTTGATTTTTTTATAGACTTAAATATACCCACAGAGTACTTTGTTTTATACAGGAAATGTACCTATGGTTTTAATTTTAACTCGATACCTCCGGTCAGCCTCACCTCCTCGCTGGGTCCGGCGCGAGGGGCGAAGGTCACGGACCAGGAGGAGCCGGCACCCAGGGCGGCCTGGGGCGAGCACACTGTGCACCCGCCGAGTGATGAGTGAGTGCATGCAGGACCCTTGTACCCACAAACTACGTAGTCCCCATGATGATGATAAATGATGTGTTGGTAGTAAAAAAATAAATCTCCAGTTTAAAATATGTAATTTTACGCACGAGATAAAGGGTCTTGACAGATAGATGGATGGCCGGACGGACGGACGGACAGACAAACCGACAACAAAGTGATCCTTTGTGGGCTCTTTTTTTCCTTTTGAGGTACGGAACCCTAAAGCAAATATTTTGGCATACTCATGTCAGGTAAAATTGTGTCATAATTTGCCAGACAAACTCAAATAATAAAAGTGATATATGATTTGATAATTTTGTGTACGTATTGTCAAAGAAAAGTAAAATCTGATAAGAAAACGCATTGTTTTTTCGGTCTCCTCGTGAAGTTTTGCAGCCACGTGCTTTTCTGTCACGGTTGGCCCAGTAGTTTTAGATTAGACAAACGGACATAGAGTCCAATAAGGGTTTCAATCTGGAGTCTTGTCATTAAATAATAATTTGGGGGAACTGAATGAAACTTATACCACGAGTTGCTGAAGTCATGTGGCCCAAAAAAAATCGGGCGAGGGGAGCATCAAGAGGAGGTAGCTGTCAAAATGCTGAATTCATTACCTTTGTTTGTCATAATCTTAGCAAATAAAAAAACAATATTTATCAGTCAAAACAAAAAAAAACAGGAAACTTTTTCCGAAGTTTACGTTTTGCCGTTTATTGAACAAACGGTTGGGTATATCGAAAAAGCACCTTTAACAAATGTTGTAGCAATAGTAGATTGTTATACGAGTGCATAAAAATAGCCATATAAATACCTCGGTAATATGGGTCGTTTGTAGCCGAGTTCAACACTCTGCTTTTCACTTCTATTGCGAGGAAATGATAATAAACGTATTTACTTGCTTTTCGCTTTTCCAAAACATGAAATTCTCAAAACTTTCAAGATATATTTGTTTAGATTTTAGTGGCAATATCTGCTGAACAACTTTCTTTGCGTTTCTTTCCATTAATGTAATATTCAGTATAATAGTATTATGTCATCATCACTTGATGACATATTTAACTTTCAGTAATATTTATTGCAAATTTAAATAATCAAACAACTAAATATGTACTGCTGAGAAAAAATAACAGCTCTTTCCCGCCACTACATTTTTTTAAAATTCTGCCACCGATTGGGAAGGCAAAGGTAACTTAGCCCACACAGCCATGTCTAAATAACGTAAATAAGTAATTAGAAATGCATGTCTGAAGTTTATTTATTTTATATCATATTTGTCTATAAATATTTTCACTTCTCATGATTTTCGTTTTCATTTGATTCTTATTAATAATAACAATATACACTTATATTAAATAACATAACCGACATTATTTAGCCATATATCACGTCAAATTCATGCGTTTTGACCGTAAATAGGTATAATATATATAGCGCTATATCAAGCCGGTGACGACTTAGGAGCAGCGTAGTAATCGTAGCCTTTCTGTTGAACGTTTGCTACGCCGCGTAGCAAAGTCAAACTCATTCATCTTATTCTTGTAACACAAATCGATAGTTTCCCAAGCGACGGATTTTATTAATAAAGTATTGAAAAAGTCGTATTTGTACATTGAATTTTTTTTTCAAAATTTTAATGAAATTGGGTTATAGTATTGTACTGAAGCTAAAACTACCATTTTAGAATTTTTGCCTGAATATCGGTCTGTATGTATGTTCCATTTAAACTCAAGAACTCAACAGATTTGGATGTGGTTTTCTTTATTATGACCGTAGTGACCCTGGTCAACTTATTATCTATAAGGGGTGTTATTTAAATAACGGTCAAGCCGAAAACGGGGCAGAGATTGAATAAACGTGGGTGGAGTAAATATAATCTTGGTTAATATAATATACTTCTGGACACATCTATTGGCCCACCGTGCATTTTCAGTTTCGTTTGGTCCTAGCTAAAAATTTATATTAGGTCGAGCAAAAAGTTTAAAACAATACGATCGAAAAAGATGGTAAAATGTATCAGGCTTAAAACTGGATCAATAGTTTTTGTTCAATCTAGCAATCATATTTACAGGTAGGTAGGGGCCATCGAAACCTAAACTCTAAGGTGGGCCAATAGATGTCTCCAGAAGTGTATATTATATAATATTGTATTAGTAACGACAGCGCCATCTCTGTTTTTTTTTTCAGAACAACGCGTCAAATGCACAGTGAGCGTTGAGTGTGGTGTGCCAAGAGTTATAAAATTCGTAAATAACTATTAGGTTTCAGTGGATAAGTCTAGTAGGCCTACTCGCATTCTGTCGAATTAGCTTTCTCGATCGTAAAAACCCATTTTATCAATCGAACCTCATACATTTTTAGAACGTGTTTTAAAAAGAGCTTCGATTGTTTCTCTGGAATCGCCACCCTGGCTCGCGATAAGCAGAGTTGCGGGTTCGAGCCCCGCCTAAGATTTATTTGGTCAGAGAAATTGTTTTCAATCAACGGCGCTAAGATACCGTTGTTTTCAATTGATTTTTCTATCTTGTCTTTGATACGTTGGGTGTGTTGTCATAAAAGCATTATCGGCACGTTTTTTGTATAGCACGTTCACGCTATGAAAACTCAGTACTCATGCGAATTCTAATTTTGATATTCGCAGTAGTTCTATTACCAGAAATCAATATGCGAAATGGAACTAGTGCTAAATAAACACATTACTTCCACCATGGAAGGACAATAGGCAATGAAACTAATGCGAGAGAAAGAAAAAAACTGTTCTTCTAATAAGGGATACTTGCATAATGGTTGATGGTTAGGATGGTTTACACAAAGTTAGGGAAATAAACTGTTAACAAAATCAAAAGATAAATAATGCATTTCGAAGACATTATTCATAGAGTTTTATTTTTTTAATATATTTACAGCTTGCATTGAGCACATAATTCGAGCACGTAAGTGGAATGAAAACGAGATTTTTCAAAACGTGAATATATTTTATGCTCAATACTAAACTTATAAGATGACGTCATAAAACTCTTAATCCCCATCACACATGAGTATGTAGCCATTTTAGCTTAAAAAGGAATAAAATTAACAGGCTCTTAAAAAAATAACGAATTACTTCACACATAAAAAATCTTATGGCTCTTTTTTGGACAATGTAAGTCATCAACACTAGGACTGTTTCGGGGTTCGAAGTTCAAATTTTATTTGACGTTTAAATGTCAAAGACGCGTGCGCATGTTAATGGCATCCAGTGATTTTATATACAGGCTGTTAATGTTACGTTTTATGATGGTTTGGGATTTTGTGATAAAGGACGTTCACCCATTATCGGATATTTTTAATGATTATGGCCGGTTTTAATGAGAAATAAGAAAATTATAATCGTTTAAGAAAACGATTACTTTTAAATTATTTCTTGTTGGGATTATTTGAAAGAGTTTCAGTTTTAGGTATTTACCGTACCCTTGAACATAGTTTGAAAAGTATCAGAATCAGATTATTTACCAGCAAACGCAAAAATATATGCGTCCACTAATAATATTCATTATAATCCATCATCATTGGCCATATTTATATTCAATACTTTTTAATGCAACTACAAGTAATTTTTTTACCTAAAATATCGCAATACGGATAAAAAAAGACATGATCTTGCTAAGTTTCTTGCCCTTCTTCTTAGCAAGATTAATCGAATGGGCGGATTTAGGCATTATATCCATTTATAGTTTATTTATCTATTAACTTATTTATTAATTGAATTATGTATGTAGGTATGTATACACAATATTTTAATTTCTTTCTTATGTAAGTATATCGTGGGACGCACTATAAGTTTCCGGAATGAATATGAAAAAATACTATTAAAGGTACAAAATTAATTTATTGTTTTTCAAAATAATCTCCCTTGGCTTCTATGCACTTTTTCATTCGATCAAACCAGTTTTGAAAACTTTTGTGCCACTCCCCTGTGGTGACCTCTGAAACGTGTTTTTCATACTCCTCGACAGCCTCTTCTGGTGATGAAAATCGTTGACCGCGTAATTGGTTCTTAATTTTTGGGAACAGAAAAAAGTCACAAGGTGCCAGGTCGGGACTGTATGCAGGATGACTCATGAGTTCTACATTTTTCGTCTTCAAAAAGTCGTTTGTCTGTCTGGCCGTGTGAGAACTAGCATTGTCGTGGTGCAGGATGATACGGCGTTTACGGTTATTTTTACGGAGTTCGTCAATAACTTCCGGCAAACAAATGGTCGTGTACCAGTCACTATTCACGGTACGACGATTCTCTAAAGCAACAGTAGCCACGTGTCCAGTTTTATTAAAAAAAGAAGCAATCATCCGCTTAGATGCACTTTTCATGCGCGCCACTTTGGTTGGTTTCGGCTCATCTTGAAAGACCCATACGCTCGATTGCTGCTTTGTTTTGGGATCGTAGCAATAAATCCATGTTTCGTCACCTGTTACTATGTCCCACACCAAATTTGACGCACCTTCGTTGAATCTGGTAAGCATGGCACTGCACCAAGTGACGCGGTCCGTTTTTTGAGCCTCGGTCAAGTTGTGTGGGATCCACCGCGAGCACAGCTTTCTCACACCCAAATGTTTGTGTAGGATTGATTGTATTTGACTCATGCCTATTTCTAAGGATGCGCGAATTTCATGGTAGGTCACATGCCTGTCTGTTTCAATCATACGGCGCACAGCATCGATGTTTTTGTTGGTCACAGCGGTGGACGGCCGACCATCGCGAGATTTGTCACTGAGATTGATACGACCACGCTTGAATTCTGTAAACCAGCTATAAACAGTCGTCTTGCATGGTGCTTCATTGCTAAAAGCTGTTTCAAGCCGAGCAATGCTCTGTTGAGCTGTCAAATTACACTTAAAATCGTAGAAAATCATACTACGAAAATTTTCCCGAGTTAAATCCATGTTGATGCAGACACACAATTTTTTAAATGGCACCACAAGGTAAAAACAAAAGACAGTCAGATGAAACAAACTGCATTCTTCTTAAAGAGTTCTATTTTCAAATGTTGCAATAAATTTTTAAATATTGTTTATGTAAGTGGCCAGTTCCGGAAACTTTTAGTGTTACCTATGTATTTGGCTAGGCATTAAATTTATTTAGGGTCTATTCAGTTTATTTATCCACTTATTTATTAATTGCATTATGTAGTTATAATAATATTCTTATTCCAATAAGTCTTTATTTTATGCATGTGTATAACTTTAGTAGCCCAACTTAAAAATAGTTTTTTTTATATATTTTCCGTATCATATTTGTTTCATAATAAAATATTATTTTTATACATATTAGATTTGACATGTAAAACGTATACTTTATGTATCTATTTTACAAATAAACAATTTGAATCTTTGAATCTTCTTTCAACGGAGTAGCAAAATTAATAAAAAAAACAACTTTCTGCTACACCATTTCCCCGGTAAGGCGACGATGGTAAAATATGAACATCTAAAATATTCTCGAACCTATAAACCGTTTACGGTACGAATACGAAATATCAACTATTCGATAGATACACCACGTGACATGAAGATGTGAAAACGTTAATAGCGTGGCATGAATGATTGGAACAAGGATTTTAAAGAGAATATTCCTTTTATTGCGGACACCGCTCCGAGCCCGATGACACTAATTTTAGGTAGTGGTAGGTTAGTCGGTAGTAAGTAGGTAGGGGTGGTAGTGTAGACGTTCAAAAAATCTTCGTTCTTCAAAAGAGATGTATACGCATTTTGGACGGACATAAATCGAGCAGGGAAACTTGCCGAACTTCTTTTGTTGAACTCGGAATACATACCATCGCCGCTTTATACATTATTGAGCTGTGTAAATTAGTAAGTAGCTACCCAGAACAATTCCCACTGAGAACTCCAGGTATTAGTGACCGACTCAACGAACGCTTCAAATATGACTTGAATGTGCCTCCTAGTAGAACTGTTACTTATACTCGTACTACAAAACTGGCAGCCATCAAGGCTTACAATCATTTGCCTGATGAAATTAAGTCTGTAACGGGAAATAAGTTTTTCATTCAATTAAAACAGTACTTGATCACGGTTTGTCCATACAGTTTCAAAGAATTTCTTGAATCTACACCATAAAAATGTAAAACCGTAATATTATTAACCATTGCATGAATAAATGTATTTAATTAACTATAAGTATACTTCAAATGAACGATATATTAAAATAAGTTGTATGCATGGAAATAGCAAAGATTTGATTATTATTATTATACTTAGTTATATTTTATTAATAAATTAAGAATATTGTTACACCCTATGGGTAAAATTACATTGAACCATAATTATGTACATATAACATCTAAAACTGACATTTAATTTAATGCAATAAATAAATTGATTGAGTGATTGATTGATTAGAAATAGCTTAGAACTAAATCTTATTATACGAGCATTATTTTATTTGTTTATAAGAAATAAGGTATTTAAGAATGTTTTTATACAAAAAATCATTGCATGATTGTAAAAACATAACAAATATGACGCTACGACAGTAAAAATTCTCCGAGTGGGAGATCATTTTGAAATTGTGATCATAAATGAGGCCTTTTCCGAGACGATCACAGAGCCCAAAACGTAATTGAGAAAAATTTTGCTGCATCGAAAAAAATTGCAACGTGAAGGTTGTTTTTTCAGTTCAAAACAGTAGTCCGTCCAGTCTAAAAAAGTAAATATAACAATAATTACTCAACAATAATAATAACAATAATAAACCTATTATCCTAAAACATAAAAAAGCGTTTATTTTCAACGCTCTCGTGTGAGTTTGTATTAAATACTGTGCACTAAAAAATAGCAATATTCAACCTTTTCTTGATTCACTGCACTACTCGGCAACGCACTTTTTCAGATATCTCTTTCGTCGTGCGATGGAAATATTGCGCCTTAAATGTCAAACCCAATTTTTTATATTGTGTAGGTGGATGGTATAGAAACATAATAAGATATAAAAAACTGTTAAATGACTTAGAAATTACAAAAAAAGTGTTCTATTGTTCTGTTTTATCGACCCCTCACCAGTTACACACAGTTTATTTATGCTCCAAAAATAACAGGGCCAATTTATGACCTGCACGACTCCACTTTATTACTGACAGCGATTAGCCAAAATCCTTACGACTTGACCGTAAATAATATGGATGAATATAAAAAATAATAATGCGTTCAAAGATTTCGTTTTATTGTGACGCGTTTTATTATTTATGTTTTTTTTTTGTTCAGCCTGTATTTTGTGGTTTATTGGAGTTCCACAAGCGTTTTCTTAGAATAGTTTCCTGGTTTTGTCAATCAGGAAAAGCTGTTTATATGTAAAATATTAAATATTTCAAATCAAGAATACAAATAGGATTAACTTATTTAAAGTCTATACCTACGTCTGTTTGTTTATAAAATTTGATATGTGATGGCATTAAACATTTTTTACTTATTCTTTAAGTTCCAGCAGAATTCGTTATCTGGATGCTTAGTTTCAGCTCAAACATTTTTGCCATTTTTGAGTTAACTGCAGACAGATAAACATCGAAGTTCCGCTATAATGTTTCCGTCCTAAAACGCTAAAATAGTATAATTAATTAATTTGTGCTTCTTCGAAATTTTACAAAAATATTGATTACTGAACCCATCCCAAAAAAAAACAATAAACTTATCTTCAAAGTTTTATAGTGTCGCGCAACGCATCGCACACGTTCGAATATTACGCCCGATTCGATATTTTTTATTGTCGACTTTAATTTATTTGAGTTGTCATAAATGTCATCGTGAAGTATCGGCGGTTGTACCGCTTGTGATCTGATCAGTGATGCTGTGATCTTGGATATGGTAGATTCAGATACTGATATAACAAAAAGAAAACGGATATTAATGGTTATAAATATCAAAAATTTAAATTTGATCCGAAGCGTCAGAAACTATTTTCTTCATATATGCTAAGTTTAATGCGATATGAAATTATCAGCAGTAATAATATATAGGAATATCATATTTAGAGGAAATAAGGAGCTGAGAGAGGGTTGTCCACAGAATTTGAAGACTTCCGACTACTGGATACGATCACTGTCAATAACCTTACCTGGACAAAAAATGGAGGAGCCCTTTGTTCAGTAATGTAACATGCATATATAATTAGCATTAATAAAAAAACTCATCAATATTTTTAAATATAAATGACCTATTATTTTATTCAAACTACCCAGTTCTCGTATGAATTTGACTATGAATATTTCATTTTATTAGCTTTCAGCTACTTTTATTTAATTTAATACGCAGTATATAGCTGTTATTTTAAAGTAATTTCCTTTTTGTTTTATGTAAATCAACGATCTTGTTAGTTAAGACACTGTCTGCAGGAGGATACAAAAAAAAACTAAGCTAACGAATAAATGAATTTCAGTCGTGTTACATCGACTACGAATCCTCAAATATTCCATTGTAAAGAAGATACCAGCGCTGATTTTCATGATTCTTATTGCTTTCCATGAAATTCCATCTTGTTCCCGAGTTTGTACTGCTAGTATATCTTGGCGTTAAATGTATGAATGCGGATAACTGGAAAGTTCGGATACCCACATCCGTTCACATCACTACATATGTGATACATTGCTCACGCAGTCTTGATACTACAATATTGCTGAGTGAGACACGAAGGTAATGTTTAGTGAAACTTTGCGGTCGCAGTAACTTGCACTTAATTTTGATGAAGTGCCAATAATATGTTGACTGTGCTTGCTTACTTGGAAGGAACAAAAATAAAATGCTTTCAAAGAGAAAACAATGTGTATAGTTTTGATGAAAATGTTTTTTAAATACGTTTACGCATTATGATATTTTGTTATATATGGACATTCAATAATAATGTTAATTGAAAATGTGTGCAAATGCCGTTTTAAGCTTTACTCGTATTAAACCATATTTTTCAGTTTTTTTGGAAAAATAATATAGTTTATATACTTACCTACTTTTACACCTATAATTTCTTGAATACTGATTTTGCCACATTTATCAGGTCAAGGACGGCTGGAGCTTAACGGCTTTTGTACAAAAATTTTGCTAACGTTTGTACAAAAGCCGTTAGGCACCAGCCGTCCTTGACCTGATAAATGTGACAAAATCAATATTCATAACCACGGAAAGCAAATGAATGTGATATTTTTTATTTTGCAAAAGTGAGACTAAGAATCACGAATAAGGCCATAAGCAATGTAAATTCTACATGTTATAAAAATATTAACAGCATTAAAATAAAAAAACAGAACAGATGATTAAATTTGACAACAAAAAAATAATAGATAATGAAAAAAAAAAACATTGTACATGGTAATTGCAATTGTTGGTGAAAAGTATTTAGCTCATTAGATTTTTCTTCGATGGTACCATTTCAAATTACATACTTAATAAAAAAACTACTATATAAGCTTCACAATAATTTTTCTAGCAACATTGTGATCTTATTGGCTCCTTACAAACCCATTTCTATCATTTTAACTTTAAATACCTCTTAAAAGAAACTGTCAAGTCAGGCGGCATCTATCAACTGACGAGTTTTATTGCCAAAGTCATGAATCCGATATGAAATAGTTTACTTTTGTGAACAGACGGATCCACGATATTGTTGGCTGGATAACAATTTAAGACGAAGATACGATAAATGCACGCTCGCGTAAAGAGGCACTTGTGAATAGGACTGCAATTTTGAAAATGCGGTTCGTAAATATAAAAAGTTATTTACAATAAAAAACTGTTTCTTGTTAAGTCGGTCACGTATCATGCCCTTCTTACCGAACCTGCAAGGAAAATAATCTTTACTTGACAGTTTTTTTATGCCCACGGAATTCTTTTTGCCACAGATTTCTGCCAATGTCAAGTCAGCAAATCACATTATCGATATGAGCAGGATTTAAAAAGTCGTGTAAATATAGCTGAAGTGGAAATAACCGGAAATACTAAACGCGACGAGTAAAAAGCCTGACAACTGCGGCCATTCGCTACAATTATCTTCACGGTGTAGATTTTTACTAAGGAGTTTGGCAGTATATCCACATGGCAAGAGCTTTCTCGTATTTTCCTAGGACTGGAGGAATCTGCTCGTCCCTTTGCCGAGACCTGATCTCTTGGACCATTTAACACGGGACCTGGCAAAGCGTGACTCTAAGTACTGAAATTATTCTGCCGTTTTCCATGGGAGGGGAGGTAAACACGCACAGCACACATTTACTCATTCACGCACACTCCTGCGAAAAATTGATATGTCACACTAAATCAAAAGCTGCAACACAAACACAAAACGCGCACACAAGCAAACTTACATGAACAAATTGTTCATGTACTTCGGCAGAGGGGGATAAGTGCGCTTGCCCAGTCCCGTGTTATATGGTCTAAGCCTGATCTAGATTCAATGAAATGAATTAAAATATATAAAGTGATTTTAATTTATGATGCCAAATTCTTACTGAAGACTCGGTAAGTGCTCAGTAACAAGGTTTAATTACCCTTTTTGTGAAATTCGTAAATAAATCTTTTCGTGTTCCTTATACAAACGCAAGCCCAGCCCCGAGTCAATCACTATGGGAGACGTCAAGATTTTGTGTTATATAAGATTTGTTAGATAAAGTGTTATCGATCCGTGTTACTGACCAATGATCACTTGCCAAGCCTCCAGTATGAATTTGGCTGCATAAATAAAAGTCGGCTTATACTAGTATATATTTTTTTTTTATTTTGAAACGAATCCAAGATAAAATTAATGTTTTAGAAAGAGCAACATAATACAACATTTTCAATTCAAAATATTCTCAGTAATGTAATCCAATTTAGCATTTTGTATAAGTACTATTTACTATACTAATATTAATTTTATATGGATTTCTTTATCTGAAATAAATGTTTCTTATTATTATTATTATTAGAACAACCATATTTTTTTTGCTTTTTGCAAAAAATTTTGATATACATAGAGTATTTTTGAGTCGTGCTGATAACAAAAAAGACATATAAAAAGAAAGGGATAATGTCACATAAATAAATTATGACTAAAATATTGACAAAACCGGTGTAAAGCTTGAACTCTTGACGATCTATACTTGATGAAATTAAAGTTACAAAGTTAGACAACAATGAGCAAGTAAGTACGCAGTAAAAGTATTTTCTCATAATAATATGTGGATTACCGTCAACATTGTTCTATTCAATTACGTCTTTTACGTTTGTCTTTTCAAATATCGATAAACGGTATACGTCTTTGTTACGACGTTTTAAAGAGCTTATGTCGATAGTTTTATGTCGATATTTTCATGTCATTTTCAAAGGGTTTTTTGACAATGTGGAAGGCTAAGTTACGATTTAGACATATTCTTTAAATTTCTAAGTAACTATTATTTTGTAATGTATTATAAATAATTTAATTTGTTTTATTGATGCAATAGTACATTTGTAGCTTCTATAATACATACAAATAAGTACACGAATGTAATTTACTAACATCAATGAATCTCATTCAATTTAATTTAGCAACAAAACCCAACAAAATTAAATAAAAACTCATTCCACGACTTCTTTCACGAAGCCTCGTTTCTTATTTATTGAGACACTGTAAATAAACTACCTGTTAACATTCAAAAATAAACTCTAAGTCTATACAAATAAGGAGTCCAAAGCCTCGGTGATTTTAAGTAGCGAGATCGGTTTTAAAATTATTCGCTTCATCCCTTTGAACCGATTTGTCGCGCTACGTTGAAAAGCCTTTTGTTCGACTTCAAAGGTATTTTTTGTACGCCGTTCCTTATTATTTCGCTTGCTCGACTGTATGAGATTATGATACACGACTATTATTTTCATGTTTGAATATAAAATCGTATAATTTTCTTTCTAAATTAATTAAATTTTTATATAACATGAAAATAAGTCCAGTACCAATCTGTGATTGAAAATAAACAAGAAATGCTGCTAGAAAAATGTTTTAGAGATCAAAAGAAAATACCAAAAGCATCAATATTTGCTTTTCCAACGATACTATCAATAGAAAAAACATTAAAGAAAACCCTTTGAAAGGTAAATACGTATTGTCAATATATTCGTACAATAAACATACATTAGGAATAGTTTGACAAACATTTTACGTTTGCGATTGCCTTATTATTTGTAAACGCTACTTTGGGTTTTGGATTTCTGCATCTCAAATGTTTTGTCAAGCAAAAATGCTTTCTATTGTCTGAGTTATAAAATCCAATTTAAATATATTAAGAATGCTTGATTCTCTTCTGATACGGTATTCAATTTGTCGTCTAAACGACTTCAGTATAAAGTTCAAATTTATTTTATTCATAAGAGGGTGACTGAGCCAATTTCTTCCCGTTTTCTAATTTAGTTTTTTTATTTACTCGCCACAAAATCTATGCTAATAAATGATACCTTTTTGCTTCTTTTTTCTCTGTCACGAGATTATCAGGTGGTGCAATCTCCTTTATTTTCCCCCTATAATTGCGGCTTTTGTCCTGTGTTTCTCAAGCTCTTGTAATGAAAGCACTTCGGTACCGTTTCAATTTGGCAATGCAAAATTAGGTATAATAAAATTATACAGGTTCTCCGCTAACCCACTATATTTGAATTACCCACGTATCTCTTAACAACATGTTTTAAGAGGATTTGTGTATTTTTGTTTCTTGATTTTTTTTAAGGATGTATTTTATTTTATTAAACCTAATCTTTACTAGTCTTCTGTCCGCGGCTCTGCTCGCTTTTATTCAATTTCTGCCCCGTTTTTCTTATTTTATGAATACCCCTTATAGGATATATATTGACCAGGGTCACTACGATTATCATTAAAAAACGCATCCAAATTCGTTGATTGGTTGTTGAGTTAAAACATACACACAGACAGACGGATAGACAAAGAGACAGACGAAAATTCTAAAAATTGCGATTGTGGCCTCAGTACAATACTAATACCCAATTACAATAAAAAAGCGAAAATATTCAATCTACAAACACAACCTTTTTACTACTTTATTACAGACATGACCTTTTTACTACTTTATTATTCGTAGGTAAGTATAGATAGATAAATAGGTACTCGTGGTGTGATATCTCTTTAAAGTATAACATCATACTTGCCACTTTCAAATTATGTCAAAAAATATATATACGTCGGAAACTACAATCATAATTCATCCATCCAATATAAACTCGTAAGACATAAATTTGTTTAAAATTTATATTGTAAAAAAAAATTATTCAGCCGTTTACCCTATATAGTGTTCTAAAAAACTCAAATACTATATAAAAAATTACAGCCCGGTTTTACCAATTGTTCAATATTTAGAAACGCTTAGAAATTACCCGTATTTTCTAGTTATGTATGATAATAATATTGATTTAAGTATTCAACTGATGCCGGCCCCATAGTGGGCCGAAATATATTTCGAAAATTAATAAATTTTTATTATTACTACAAGTACCTACCTAAGAATGTTAAAGGAAACTAGTTATGTAAAGATACTGTACCTCACGAGGACGTCTGTTTGGCTTTGGTTATATAGTGTAGTAGTGATGTGTACAGATAAGCGAATTTTGTGTGTGTGGTGTGTTTTGTAGCGCTCTCAAGTTCGCGCATACATTCATATTATTGCATACGCATGTTCATGTGTTTTATTTTATTTATTTATTTACAGTTAAAAAAACATCATTTTTTACAAACAATTCAATACCATGAAACCAACCAACCTGGTCCTGCAGTCGACGATACAAAAGAATTAATTATAATCGAGATTCTAGGTAACAAGATAAATGCACTTGCAAAAATACTTAGTAATGAAAAATGTTTACACTTATAAATTCAGACAGAAAACGCACGCACTACTACAACCCTTGCCAAACGGACTTCGTGAGTTAGAATATTACACACAAAAACTTTTACGTACTTTTGCAACTATTTCGTGCCCAAAGTACGGCGATAGGGCTCACCACTCATTCCGTTTGGATGGTAGTAATCATCGGGTAAAAACGAGTGCATCAAGTGTGGACTTTCATTTCACAGTCGACACTTGGGAACACATCTAACACCCCTTCGGGTATTCATGTCGTGAAGATATGTTTTGAAACAAAATTTTAAAACAGTAGCATTGTATAAAACAGGCCTCTATTACGATTGCGACCCATTTTTTTGCTACGGCGTAGCAATTAACGTCTTCATAGTTTTTCAGCTTTTTAAACTGCTACGTAGCCTTAACGCTTATACCGGATGTAAATAAATGGACAGGTGTATTTAAATTAAATCACACAATCTACTGATCATACTGACCAACCTTCCCAAAGAAACATGTCTGCGGACAATAAAATAATTTGGCCAAGTGCGAGTCGGACTCGCGCACAAAGGGTTTCGTGCCATATATTTGAGTACGGAACCCTAAAAACATTATGGTACATAACAAACATAAACTTAATAAGTCTATGATATTGATAACAAATGACGGCTTTAAGATCTTAGCACTATCTATCATCTCACTGATGAACCTCGGCGCAAAAAGGTTGCCAAGCTACTCTAAGCGCTATTACGAGTACCTCAGTAAAAGCTGTCAAACAAGTCATCTCAGATGGCGCTACACTTAACACGAAGTTTTGTATGGGACATTGTATGGACATTTCAATTTTCTACCTATTACCGTTGAAATTGTAGACCCCTGTGACAGTCGGACAGACAGACAGTGCAGGCTTAATAATAGGGTTCCGTTTAGCACCCTACGGATACGGAATCCTAAAAATTAATATTTTGGAAAGTCTTCTGTGAATTTGGGCCTATTTTGTTTATTTTGCTACATTTTTCACTATCTTATACGGTTTTATTTAAAGATACTGTATTTTTACAGCCAGTATACATCTGAGAATATTAGTATAATATTAAACACTGACACAGTTTTTTGCGTGAGTTTTAATAATAAACGTAGCACTTTCGTGAAATTTGCAAACACTACAACTCATAACAAACTTCTGACTAAAGTGCATCGTCATTACAACGACTTTTTATAGATATTAATAAAAAATGCACTCGTAAACTTTATAGTCTAGGAGCTATATAGTCCAGGAGCTAGTAATTCGAGTGAGTGATACACTTGACTATTTTATTGCAGGGATAATTTAAATGGGGTTTTTATTATTAGGGGGTGGAAAAACAATGCATGCGTTATAGCCGTATTAAACCGTAACGACGGGCTCTACATTATATCGATTCCGATATCGGTACTAAAATTGGTGAACAATGCAAAAAGTTGATAAAATAATTCGAAAACTTACTTTAATATGACGACATGAAAGTATTGGTTGCTTAAAAAGAGGTTTTTCATTTATCGACCGTCTCTGTGGTCTAGTGGTTTAATTGTCTTGAACTTTAGGTCATGAATTCAGAGACATATTTGTATTCGGTCTGTGTGCTTCGGAAGGGAAGTTAAGGCGCGGTAGGAAAAAAATAGAATTTTAAACAGTAGTACTCCCAAACAAAAACAGATAGGGTTCTGAAAAAAAAAATGTTATAAAAGTGGCCTTTTCTAAGACGATAGCAGAGAACAAAACGTGATAGAGAAATATTCGCTGCAACGAAAAAAAAATGCAAAGTGAATACTGTTTTTTCAGTTTCAGCTCGTCCAAACTAATAAAGTAAAAATAACAATAATGCTTGTTGTAAATACATACAGGATGTATACAGGATGACTTTTAACCTAACCCCGATAATTTAGTACTTTCTAGAAGAATACAAACTGGTTTTATTACAACCATTCAAAATCATATTCGTAATTAGTTTTTGAAGTTGGAGCCCTTTGAAGGTTTTCGTAAAATCCAAAGAAATCATGGTCACCCGAAGAGATATGATAATTAGATCGCACGAAGTTATTTTTATTATTGATCCCACTATTTTGGACTATTTTCAACTTGTTCCGTATGGGAATGGCTAGGATAACCATACATTTTATTTCCAATTAAGATTTTTCACTGATATTTTGACTTTTAATTTTAATTGTTTTTACATTTAAAATGTGTTCTACTAACGTTTCTTAATAACCTCTAAAATTATCGGGGTTTGTTTGAAAGCTAACCTGTATAAACCTTTTATCTAAAACAGGTATGGGCAACCTTTGGGAAGTCGCGGGCCAAACAATCATATGCTCATGAATTCGCGGGCCATAGGTTGATGCGTATAGTATACAAAAACAACGACGCGATGTGAAAATAATTCTAGAGTAGATCATTGTATCACTGACTGATTGTGATCCAGGGATAGGATAATCGGATCGATATATACCTAAAGTTGTAAAAATCCTTGAAAAAGTTTGTAGGTGTGGAGTCGGCTTCTTAAAATATAATTTATTGTGATATTAAAAATTACGAAATTGCTTAAAACGTTATGATGATGTATCCAATACTTAACAGATGTTACCGTAAATGTATATTATTTAGGAATTGAATGCCAAGCTGATTTTGGCAGAGATAATTAGTTTTCAGTTTTCTGTTTTGACTTTTGCTCTATTCGGCTAAATTTATTTATTTATTATTTAAATTTCCGTTAACATATCACTGAACAGATTAAATTATCGTAACGTTTCAAGCAATTCCATAATTCTGGGAGTATAACTATCAAAATAATATTATAAGAAGCCAACTCCACACCTACAAACTTTCTCAGTTTTTCCAACTTTAGGTATATATCGATCCGAATATCTTATCCTTCGTGATCACATACCAGAAGAAATCAAATTTGTTTGGTTTCTTTTTCCAAGTAAACAGTTCAATCAGCTCATTAAATTTCAAAAGGGTCGCGAAAAACATTTTTTTTAATTGGAAAATGGTCTATAAAGGATACTCTATCATCCCTTAAATTTTTTTCACTTTGAATTGTAGGACCTAGTGGTCGTAGGTATATAGGTATACTCGTAAAGATAACTTACCTCTATATAAATAAGCCAAACAATCGTAATTTATATCTTAAAATGCAAGCATGTAGGCCAAGAAAACTAAAACCAATTGTTATTGTAATATAAACGTGTACTGTACGGACAATAAACTACTACAACGGATAAAAGGGGTTGTAATTCATATGAATGCATTAATTCTATCTATCTTGCACACTCATGTAATAAAACTGAAGTTTACAGGGTAAAATTTTAATGGTTTCGAAATATATTTGTGTTTGTATTGCATAAAATAGGATGTGTTATGGAACCTGTTTATACAAGTATCTGGAACTCATTGCTACTCGAATATTAAGGCGCGTGTTCCCGCGTCATCCGAAAATTACTCCCATTGATGAAGTTATTTCTCTTAAGGCGCATAGGCACGCCATTGCTTTAGTACAAAATTTGATAATCCGTTTCTCTGTTGTTTTTCGATGTAGACCAAAGTATAAGACCTCTATCATCTGGTACTGATATTTTAAAAGGCACCATTTTGCCAATTTTGAATATTGATTTTGTTTTAAAGATATCAAGCTGGACAGATTTACATGCAAAGTTGTTTTCGTGCCTTAAATTGTACCTACACCAAAATTTTACATTTCAGGCAAATAGTGACTTTTTATATGCCTGTATTAAATTATAGGGGTCTCAAACTTTAGTCTATAACGAAGAACACAGAGAAACGGGTTATCAAATTTTGTACTAAAACGGTGGCATGCCTATGCGCCTTAAAATACTTACTTAAAAATTATTAAAAAAATATATGTCATTATTTAAAGTATAAGAAACAAACTCATTGCAGGAAATTATTAAGAAACATAAGAAAGAAACACCCTGAAAATATTTCCCAAAGTCAAGCTGTTTTTGGAATAAAATTGGCTATTTCTTAGAAACCGCTAATGTTATTTGTATGTTTCTTGCACTAAAATACAAAAAAAGTATAGCTTATAAAACTCATTGCGGTAAATTTAAAAATGTTGGTTTACAGCAGAGTTAATAAATAAAAACTAGATATTTTGAGAGCGCGTGGCGTCAACGTTGCCGTAAACGGCAAGTTTCGGAGCAGTCGATTACAAAATCAAATGCCAGGTTTTAACATTAATTTTAACTTTGTTTAAAATATCTCAAGGTTATTGGAGGCTACAGGGGCCTTGAGGTCCTACAATTCAAAGTGAAAAAAAATTTGGAGCGGATAGAGTATCCCTAATAGAGCATATTCAAACAAAAAAAAATTTTTTTGTGCGATCTCTTTTTTACCTTTCCATAGAAATTATGTCAGCTGATTAAACCACTTTGTACTGAGAAGAAGAAGTGACAAAATTATATGGGCAAAAAAAATTTTTTCTTTTCATTGTGTTCAGATAACGATACATGATCTACCTTAAAATTATTTTCACTTATTAATGTCAGACCTGATATATAAGGTGACTTTTGTTTATGTGACTTAATTTATACTGGAGACCCGGTAAGTGGAACAAGGTGCAATGACCCTATTTGCGAAATAAGAAAGACATTTTTTTGCCTCTATACTTGTTCAAGAATAACCACGTCACAATTAGTATAGGAAGTATACATTTTATTTTGCGTATCTCACAGTATATTGTTTAGGATAGCTTCATTCTAAGGGTGGTTTATTGAATTATTAATTTCCAATTTTTAAGGTTATTATTGTATTAATCAATATTTTTTTAAATAATAATAATAAATAAAAAGCATTACTAATATACCACTAGGTGGTAGAGCTGATGCCGAGCTCGACTGTGGAGGTACCACCATCTTACTCGCAAATCCTCCCGAAGTTATTCGGGGGAGAGTAAGAGAACAGCTCTCTGGCAAAACCAGGCGGCCCACCATTGCCTGGGACCGATGGATGGCGGTATATCCATCCCCAATTGCCGGACCTTATATAAAACAGACTGGTGACGGGCAGAGGCGTCACTAGTGCAAGGGTTTCGGCACCGCGCTCACCAACCCGCCTGCCCAGCGTGTGTGAGTATGGGCATTTCTTCCAGGAAGACCGCCAAGAGTGGCGAAATCCTGGAAAGGCCTATGTCCAGCAATGGACGAAACAGGCTGATGGATGGATGGATTACTAATATTATCAGATAGCATCTAGGAACTAACGTACAATAACAAAGCCAGTAGGTTTCTGTTTGTTGCACACTTAGCGGACAGTATTGCTAAAATTTGCAATATGCTGCATAATACCGCTTTATCCGCTTTAAATTTAGTGTGAATGCTATTTATTTTCATTGACTGTGCCTTCATATATTCTCCAATTTAGTATCTGCTCGGAAAAGTCGGCCAACTACATCTACCTCCGTGCTCTCCCACAAAGATTCACGTCAGGAATAGAGCTTCAAACCGTAACGAAGTGTTTTCAGAGATTTCATAGACACGATAAAATGTGTGTCTTACGGGGCTCCATTGTAACGGGAATATATTGATGCGATTTTAAGCAGGGAGTGATGAAATATGAAACTACCTATTGTTATTGTGTTCAGCCTTCTAACCGGTAATCCGGTTACCTAGTTTAGGTAATAGAATTGAAGACATTTTCGCATGTATTCCTCGATCGTCAGATTGGAGCTCGAACGCTAGCAAAGTCTTTAAAAATGCAAGGAAATTAAAAATCAACCCACGAGAGGTTAGTAAACTGTTTTTTTTTAAACTAAACTGAGAATAAGTTAGGTTTATGTGTTTTGGTGCTTGAACCAATGTGCAACTGGTAATCTGTAAAGTTAAATAATTTTACAGTCTATTTACCAAGAATGTGCTTAACAACCACGATTTTTTATTTCATTCATTTAATTAGAAAATGTTTTCACAAATGTATGAAAGATTTTGGAAAGTAAAATCGAAGCTGTAACTAATGGAATATCGAAAAGCATTATTTTCTGTGGGAAATAAACTAACATTTTCTGCAGGTAAATAAATTCATATAACAACGTGGTAGATGATTCTTCTGTTGTGAATATTTTATCTCCAGTACCCATAAGTTTTGATCAATTGAATGAAAAGTAATTATCGATATTATGTACCAATGTAGATCGTTGAAAATTCATATTACTTTCAGTGACGTAGCACATTAAAGGTAAAATTCCCCTCTTATTGAAGGACACAGCAGTTCTTGGACGTTTATAGGCATTAAAATGTGCACTCGTAAGGAAATCTTGTTGTTTCAGTTGGCAACACTGAACCAAAGCTGCAGCTTTAGTGCTGTGTAAACAGAATATGCATTTTATGACCGATGTGTCGATGGTACGGCTTTTCAACAAAGTCGTAGAGTCAAGAGTCTATGGAGCATTAAATGAACCCGTAGAATTACAGTCGTGACGATCGTCACGCCTAGGCCGAATTGTAAATAAAAAAATATTATTGTTAGTTAATATATTATAAACCTAGTAATATGGGTATTTTTCGAAAGCTATTAAGATGAACAATAAAATAAAAAAAATAAAAAAATATTATAATAATATTAAAAAAAGTTGTGGATTGTTATTTTAGGCCCAAATCTTCTTTTTTTTTTAATATATGTATAGAGTTATATTTTTTTTATTATTCTTTATATTTTTTTACAATATTATGAAAATTTGAATAGATATATATATATAGTATACATACATATATTCATATATATAACTAAGATTTTTTCAAGGAGAAAGCCCCCACCCCCCTACTTACCCCAAGAAAAAAAAAATTTTTTTTCTTGTAGAAAATTTTATCTAGTTTTAGAAAAACAAAACTGCATTAGAATTGGACAACTAGTTCCGGAGATATAGCCAAAAAAAAAATTGGCGGGAAAATTTGCAAACTTGCAAAAATGCACGTTAATCGGACAGGTGAAGAGACCGAAAATGTGATATTTGATAATGAAATCTATCGGGTGTAAATGGGCAGGTAAATTTAAATTGAACCCCATAATCTTTCGACAACATTTCCAAGGAAACATAAAACGATACACTTTATAAAAAAAAAATTACTTGCCTAATAGGCATATATTGTGACATATTCTCGTGCAGCAAACCTTAAATTTAGAGTTGAAAAACCTAAAATAATACAAGCTCATTTAACTTTTATCCATCTGCGTTAAAGCCTATTTTGCAATGAAAAGTTTTAGGTTATGGCAGCTCTAAATCTAATATTTGCTACACGAGAATAGGTGTCAGTATGCGGTATTGAAATGCATGTTGAGATTTTTGCTATCATTTGTTGCGCAGGCGTTTTGAAGTTTTGAATTACTTTCTTAATAGACAAATTAAACTTTTGTATTTTACCTGCAATGTAGTAATAATCGAGAGATGTTAGATTAATGTCTGTTGCCTGAATTTAAAAGAGAAGCCGATGGGAATCGTGTTATATGCACGCTTCACCACTGGTGCCTATTGCCTATACCAAATTCTCAGTATTTCAAAATTAGTGAGGAAAAGTGAAAAAATTTCGTAAGGATCTGATGATGTGTATAGTACAGTCTACAAATGAAATAAAGTATAGTTTTTCCTCGTTTTCAGTTTAACTCACTCGATATTTTCACATCACATAAAGTTAAAGTTAAAAGCATTTCATCACGCTCTCACTTCAACTTACCCCATCTTTACTTAAGGATGTATCCATGGTTTGGGTAATTTTGTCGACTTTCCAACTCGAGTAAAGCCCCCATCTATAACTAGTCTCGACCACCTCTATTCTAACTTGCCAGTCGACTGCGTGAGCGCGTCTCCGGTAATAACCAACGTGAGCGATCACTACGCTGTTCACGGGAAAATAGTCCGACATCGTCCGACCGCGGCTCCCGTGACTCGACTGATAAGAGACAATAGCCACATGAACCGAGTGAACTTCGCCGCCTCGATCTTAAGTGTCGACTGGCAGGATGTATGGGCGCGAAAGGGTTCATCACTCGAGGATTTAGCAACATCCGTAATTAATATTATTAGGAATAAATATGACATTTGCTTTCCTTTTAAGAAAAAAACTATTAAAAGGGATGACTCATGGATTTCTTCAGACACACTAAATTTAAAGTGCCTTCTATTTGACATAATTCAGCTGGGAAAAAAATTTCCTATTGACGATGGGTTGAGTACACTTGTACAATCCCTGAACGATAAATATAAATTAATGTTAACGCAACAAAGAGCATCTTACTACACAAACATGATTTATAAAAACAATAACAAGGCTAAAACAATGTGGAAAGTGGTTAATAAAGAGAGAGGAAAGAGTAACCGTCTTTGTATTGACTTTACGGATGTTGCTAAGGACTCGAACGGACAGAACTTCAAATGTGGAGAGGATGTGGTCGAGGCTATGAATGCTCGGTTTGTAGGTGCTGCATCGGCGTGCGGTGCGCCGGCGGCCAACGTACCGGCCGCGTGTGCCGCGCTGGCCGCCGCGCGACCCGCTGCCGATCGCTCTCTCCGTCTCCGTCTGTTTACACCTGACGAGGTCCACCGCATCATCACGTCTCGTATCGCTCTCAAGCCCACGCGAGACGTCTACGATATCTCGATAGAAACCTTGTACCTTGCTTCAGCGGAACTATCTCCCATACTGGCCGAGTTATTTAATAGCTGTATTCGGTCAGGAACATACCCAGGGTCGCTTAAGCAAAGCAAGATTGCCCCGCTTTTCAAGGGAAAAGGTAAGAGAGAAAATATCGATGATTACAGACCTGTTGCGGTGGTTCCGACGGTGTCCAAGGTGATGGAGAACGGGATCAGCACCCGGCTCACCGAGTACCTGGCATCGACGGAAGCGCTGTCGGACCGGCAGTACGCGTACCGCGCGGGTCGGTCCACGACTGCGCTTGCGCGCGAGGTTGTCCGTCGCGTGCTCGAAGCTCGGGAACACAAGCTGCACGTTGCGGTGCTGTGCTGTGATCTTTCCAAAGCCTTCGATGTAGCCGATCATCGGATATTATCTGATAAAATTCGGCACTACGGCATCGAAGACAAGTCCCACGACCTGCTCACCGATTTCCTGCGAAATAGATCGCAAGTGGTAGTAGGTGGTGGTGGTAAGATAAGATCGCAGCCGTTGACGACGTTTATGGGCGTGGCACAGGGCTCGTCTGTATCCAATATTCTCTTCACACTCATACTGAATGATTTACCGGAAGCCATACAGACCAGCCATATATTGATGTATGCAGACGATGTCGCTGGAGTTGTAGTAGCCCCAAACGTAATACAGCTCGAAAAACGTCTAAACGAAACGGCATCGCAGCTGGCACAGTGGTTCCAAACGAATGGCCTTGTCCTTAATCTCAAAAAAACCAACTTCCTTCATTTTGACCTATCAGGACATCCCCCAAAGGATCTTAACGTCTTCGTTGACGGCGTTAAAATTGAACAAGTGAGGACAACGGCCTTTCTAGGCTTTGAGCTAGACCGCAGCCTCACATGGGCATCGCACATTGACAAGCTGTGTGCGCGGCTGGGCAGCGCATGTTTCGCTCTGCGGCGGCTGTCTTATACAGTACCACGCGATGCGGTTCGGACGTGTTACTTTGCGACCGTACACTCACTCCTTCAATACGGCACCGAGCTATGGGGACGCGCCGCAGACTGGGAACGCGTCTTCCGTATGCAAAAACGGGCCGTCCGAGCGATCGTGCAGGTGTCGCAACGTACGTCAGCCAAGCCCTACTTTATAGAGCAGAATATTATGACGCTGCCCTCAATTGTGATTTTCCAGATTGCGGTCTATGCGCGTGCGAACCTGCACTTGTTTAAAAAACATAGTGATATCCACAGGTACCGCACGCGCAACGCGGACAACCTCGCTAACCTCAAGCGCAGACTCGAAAAGTCCTCACGATCAACTCATATCATGGCTCCGTCAGTGTACAACAAACTCCCGGCTGAAGTTACAGCCGCAACCACTTTGCAGTCTTTTAAATCCAGGCTGAAACATTGGCTTCTCGAGCGGACGTTTTACAGTGTGGACGAGCTGCTGATAGATTAATTATAACTATTATTAGAATAGGAACTTTTTACTTTGCGACGTAAATATTGTAATTGACATGTTTCAACTTTTTGACATTCAAATTTTATTTATGATTGAGATACTATGTATACTTTTTTCTTTATTTTTATTTTTATTTATTGTGTTGTGTCCTGACGTATAATGACAATTATGAATAAAAATGTCTTATGTCTTATGTCTTATCATCCAATACATAGTTAATATTGTTGTCTCAGTTGGTGATTGAACTTGGGAAAGTGTCCTTTTTAGTGCTATGTAAACGTTGTATGTGTTTTATGTTCCCAAACATTGTTCAGACCAACCAACAGAGAAGATATCGACGCAATGGACTTTGGAAGAGGTCATGAATTAATTTTGATAGTTGTAATTGAATTTCTAAAGTTGGATTTATTTGAAATTTTATATTGTTATTATTATTCTGTAAACACAGTTATTGCCGTGTACAGCGAATAATAGAGAGGGCACAACCTTTTTTTATATTAACAAAAAGTAGGCACTGAACGCATTTTGATGGGGTTTTCACAAAACTCCAAGGAGCAACTTAGTCTGAAGCGTCATCCAAATAGGCGGAAAATGTTTGCAATCTACATATACGGATGTGTATGGATTTATGGTTTTGCTATGTTTGGGGCCACTTTCTGTAAGTATTATTTTGTTTATTATTATTATAATTATTTTTATTGCGTTAGGAATGCATAACCTCTAACCAGTCACGCTATCATGTTACGGAGCTTGGATTATCTGAATCAATAATAGAAAATCACTTGTCTTATCCCTTATATTTTTTACTTTACCACCTGTAGCCTTAACATAAATACATCACATTTAAGTTATAGTTGCGTTCACGTTGGATGTTTTATTGAATTTGATAACCGCCCCAAGCAGACAGTAGCGGAACTTATCAGATTCCATACAAATCTAACGTGAACCCAACTATAACGTAACCATGATGTTTTCATGCTAAGGCTATTAATCGGTATTTTCAATTCTTTCAAGACCTTGTAAAAAAACTACATTGCTTTGTTTACTTTTGCAAAAGGCGAACTCAATCAGGTAATAACCTATCAGTTATTATCTTTTGGGATAGCACAAGTGATTTTCCATTCTATTTTCTTTAAAATAGTCACAAGGTGCGAACAGTCAATATTTTCAACATATTTTTTCAAGAAGAAAAATAAATCTACGCAGATTAAGTCGCTGGTAAAAGCAATTTCAAATGATAAAGATAGATTTGAATGGTTCATTAATCACGTTTAATTTATTCACTGGGACAACTAAACTGCATTACATGACCTAATTAGAACAAGTAGTTTGAAACTACGCAGCTAAATCATACATCTTTGTCGAACTATCGAATCGAACTTGATGCGTAGGGTGGATGCGAGAAATTTACAAGACGTAACTTTGACAAGGTTGCATGATTTGAAACCATTGTGAAATTGCTCAGGGAAGACAATGGATGTTTTGAGTAATATGAGACATATCGGTAATTGTTTAATTATAGTGTTGATGATTTTAAGATACTGTTATATTATTACTAAGTCATGGTGTTAGAACAAATGATTTTTTTGTTATAGTTTTTAATAAAAAACAAATTAAACATTTTGGTTCTAGTAAGAATAGCTCTTATATGATTCTGTGGAGAGAATTCTGTAAGGAAATTAATACCAATGTTCAATTAGTTACTTCTATGTTCGCATCTCGTGTAAAGAACTTAAGAACTTCACGAAAGAACTCCCGCATATCAAGGCATTTTCGTATTTATTACTTGTCAATAAAAGTACTTTGATAGGGGAGTTCTTTCATGAAAAGAACTTTAGAATAAGCCTATTGAATCAATCAGACATATTATTATACCGGGTGTAATCATGACGAGATCATTAAATTAAACCACATGCTCTACTGATCATCGTAAACCACTTCCATAGAAAAACTTTTGATAAAACGCGAAATAAAAATTCACTTCCCCATACAATTTTGTCATTTTCTATAGGGACTCCTTATTTTTTTCGCGTTTTATCAAAAGTTTATCTATGGAAGTGGTTCGGGCTGATCAGTAGAGCATGTGGTTTAATTTAATGAGCACGTCATGATGACATCCTGTATATATGGCCGACATTCTGCCATCAAAATCATTGTAGTTCATTAGTTTTTCAAGAAAATATATTTTAAGCTTAGAGCATTAGAAAGAGAGAAGGTATTGAAATTGATATTTTTATTTTATTTTATTTTGATTGTATGATTCTATTATTGTAATTTTTATTTTATTTTATTTCGATTTTTGTAATTTGATTTTATATTATATTAGTTATTAATTATTTGATTTATGTACCTATGTAACAAACAAATATGGATCACTGTTATCCGAAATAAATGAAATTTAATTTAATTTAATTTTAATTTAATTAAGATAACAGAAACCTTTTTATCTTGAAAACCGATTTTCAACTTACTGTTCTAATGATTTTGATGGCAGCATTAATTCCTACCTCATTGATTGTGTAAAGAGGCTACCTAAAATAATAATTTATACTGTAAGGTGTGACTCCTTGATGGAACTTCATTCTCACCCTAATTAAAGTTCCACTATACATATTTATAATATAGTATGTGGTAGAGCTGATGCCGGGCTCGACTGTGGAGGTACCACCATCTGATTCTTACTTGCAAACCTTGAAGTTATTCGGGGGAGAGTAAGAGAACAGCTCTATAACAGGTACAACCAGGTGGCCCACCATTGCCCTGGGACCTATTGATGACGGAAGTTATATATCCATCCCCAATTGCCGGGCCTTATATAAAACAGACCGGTGATGGGCAGCAGCGTCACTGGTGCAAGGGTTTCGGCACCGCGCTCACCAACTCGCCTGCCCAGCGTGTGTGAGTATGGGCATTTCCTTCAGGAGGATCACCAAGAGTGGCGAAATCCTGGAAAGGCCTGTGTCCAGCAGTGGACGAAACAGGCTGATGGATGGATGGATACCTAAAATAATTTACTGTTGTGTCACTGACATATAAACGCTGCTTTTTTGATTCAGGTCCGTTTTTGTATTTAAATAATTTAAAAACACAAAAACTTTCGTGTCTTTTAATATGATACGGGTAAGGGAAAGCAGAACTGATCCATTTCTTGGTTTTTCAGATATATCTCAAAAACAATCGGCCGTAGATTAAAAACTTATTTCTACAGCACCAAATCTAATAAAATTCCGTCGTTTTTTATTTGTTGACTTTTTGAACTCTACCTTCTACTTTTCTTGATTGTGACATTTTTACAATTGTGTTCGAATTTGACTTTTGAGATGGAAAAAAAAACCTTTCCGTAATCTGACTCACCCAAATAAATCCTTAATCCCCGATACCCTCAAGCAAATCCATCCAATAAAGCATAAAATCCTACTTTCACCACCCCTCATCCGAGATGTTTTGTGGGGCAATTAATTTGGTACTAAATACTGAAATACTTTATTCTTTATTGTAAGTATAAAGGCGGCTAAGTACGGGGCAAAAATCACTGGCTTACAAGTGAATGGCGGGTGTAGGTAAGTATGGAGAGGGATTATTTGAAGTTTTTTTTTTATGTGCCCTTAAAATTTAAGGTGACTTTAATTTATGCAGCCAAATTCTTACTGAAGACTCGGTAAGAGCTGTATCAAGGTTCGATGACCCTTTTTGTGAAATTTATTGTTTAGTGTCCCTTACAAACGCAAGCCTAGCCCCGAGTCAATTAGTCAATTACTATGGGACGTCAAAATTTTATTTTTCGTAATTAGCAAAAAGTGTCATCGATCCGCGCTACTGATAATGATAACTTACGAAGCCTCCAGCATGAGTTTGGCTGTGTAAATAAAAGTCAACTTATATATGTTGAAATTAAATGAACCGACCAAATTCATACTGGTAATCAGGAACTAGGTTCAGTAATCCTTTTGGCCAAATTCAAAAATATATTTTTTTGCTCCCTTACTGGTTGGTCTAGATTAAGTACAATTTCTAGTCTAGGCAGTAAGGAAGCAAAAAGAAATACATTTTCGAATTTCACCAAAAGGGTAATTGAAGCTTGTTTCTGATCACTAACCGAGTCTCCAGTATGAATTTGATCGGTTTCATTTCACCTTGTATATTCGTCAAAGGTCCACAAAAATTATTCCAATTTACCGAACTAAATATGCATATTAATAGAACAAATTTAAAACTATGTATTTTAAATAGAAAGCGTATTAATATTGTAAGATTTACAGAATCTATTTTACTTGTAAACAAATATTTCTCCCGATCATTTGCGATGCGTACGCGCTTGGCACAGAGCCACACACGGTCGGTCCGAAGTTATTCTCGTTATTATTATTTCAGTCGATGAAAAAGGACGATTTCAAGTGGCCGGTGAATTGCGCAATATGATTGCGACACCAAAATACATGTGCCATACTCAGTTTGTTGTTTGGATTTGCCTGGCTTTATTTTTGGTTTCAATAATGTTAAGATTAGCAAGGAATGAAATCGGCTACTACGGATATAATTATGTTACCTAGTTTAAAATACACTTTATTTTTTCAGGAATCTTTTGGAATTTGGTATATCAAACCGTTCGGTATTTTTCAAGTTACATATGGGTACCCATCTACTTTCCATTTTGTCGAAATTTACAAGGATGTATCCCAGGAACTGAAAGCCTCTTCCACACCCTAAAACATTTTACATTCGAACAAACTTTTATTGAACGTAAAAACGATATCTATTCGAGAGATTTAATTTCTTTCAGTCAGCACTTTTTATTTTTATTTCGAAACATTAACGGTATAATTGTGCGATGTAGTGAGGTGTAGCTATTTTTAGGATTTTAGGATTTACGTTCCTTTGTCTATGGGTACTTAGGGAAGTTATTGGCTTTGAACCGTTTGGTTCAAATGAAATGGTTTTGGGGCTGGTTTATGTATTTAGTAAGAACTGTTGTGGCCGTTTTCTTTCTGTTTGTATTAAGTTGCGTTTTTTTCCATGAACATTTATATCATAAAATTTATGTGAATAAATGTAACATGGATTTTGCTTATTTCTGAGATTTATTTGTTTATTTATGATAGCAATTGATATTAAATCTTAATTAAATAAATATTAATGTATTGCACACATCCCGTTTTTTAAAGTTAAGTAACTTTTATTGATATTACATTGGTCATGAAATTGAAAAAAATATATATCTTAGAATCAAGATCATGAGTCAATGAGGTCATGAAACATATCGGGATAATCATAAACAAGAGGAAAAAGTGGATAAATGCGATTTTACGCTATCATATTTTGTCGTTCACAATGAACGGGTTCTACCAATAAAGACGTGTACAAAAAAATCAGCTTCAATATTTATTTTTTATTTGAGGGGGTACCCTGTAAGATTTAGCACCTGCATGTTCAAACTTAAGCGTAATCAACACAGCTTTTCTTGAGTTATGCAAGGTTGTCTGGAAGACGCTTTAAGCGATAAGGCCGCCTGTTTGTGCTTACCTAATAAGTTAGTAATTTCAGTGTTTATATTTCTTTGTTTCCTAAGTTAGATATTTAAACGTTCATGGTTTTTCTTTTTTGTTTCCTTTTCAAGGTGTACAAATAAAGTTGTGTTGTTGTTGCCACTGACGGACATACAAGCAGACAGACAATTGTCGATATTTCGCTTATAGTTTCCCATTTCTTCACTTTTTATATTTACCGTATTACAGTAGATGTATTTTTATGCATAATACGAGTACGGTACAATATAGAGGTAAAACATTAGTTAGTAAACATAATGTCCATCACGGTTCATCGACTCAGCGCACGATGAATCACTTTCAGACAAAGAGTTCATAACTGACCAATAAGATAAGGTTCGTAGCCACGCTATAATAAACTCTATTGTAACAGAAATAAGGTAACATTAACAGTCAAGAAAGAGTAGTCGGCCAGCACACGTGCGCTTGCGACTTTTTAGATAAACGGTTTTTACGAGTAATTTTAATATTTTATGATTTTACTTCGTGTGCGGATTTGTTGTTTATAGTGCCGGCTAATTGGGTTTAAAAGTTTGATGCTTCGTTTGTTGTGGTTTGTTGTCAGCAGATAACAGTTATTTTAATAGGTTGTTTCGGGCTTTTAAAGGCTGTAAATGATACCTAAATACGACATAACAAATCCTTATTTGACCTTTTAAACTAAGGTTTACCACATAAGGGAGTATTGAACCTATACGAAGTTCGAACGAAAACCTTTTTGAGACTAAATAGTCACCAAAGCGTCTTTTTAAGCACGGAGCTATTCTCAAGAAACCTCAGAACAATATAGAGATTAAACTATAAGATTATAGAACCTAAGCAAATAGGCAAATATTGCCGAATATAATTACATTATTGTAATCCTGTGTCATACATAACATAATAAATTTATTGATGAAAGTAAATAAATAATAGGCGCAGTATATTTACTGCTTCTGTCTTATTTTGTGCTAGCTCTCTAGCAAAAGTGATAGAAAACTAATGAGAATGAGTTCTTCTGCATGATCTCAGAAGAAAGTCTGGTCATATATTATCTGTTTTGTCACACAGACACGCCGCGAAACGCGAAAATGTAGCTAATTAATCACAAAACGGAAAATAGAGCGAAATGCAACATACGCGATATTTAATATATTGATATAGAATTTAACGCTATTTCCTACCTATAAAGATACGATATATATTGTACATGATTGTAGACATATTTCGCGGCGTCAAAGTCAAAGGGCATCATTGGGCGTCAACTTGTGTTCCCCCCTTGCACTGTCAATACGGCCGAGCAATAACATGGCTGACTCTTATTAACTTTTACCTGTTTATAATTAGTATTAGAAGGCAGGCTGAGCCCTTTTGCCTCGTTAACCTCTGTATTACTTACGGTTCTCAAATTCTCATTACTATTTGAAAAATAAAGATGTTGGCCATCTCTCCCGTCTGCTTCATTGTCTTCTAATGCACCTATATGACCCCAATGATTCTCACCACTAGCTAAGAAATAAGAAGGCTGATTCATCAGTCAACGTTATCAGTGTCAGAAAAAAGGCTGACGCCATTTGCCTCTTCGAACACCACCCCGCCCTTGTCCCGCCATTGCTCCTCCTCCTTGGTACTAGCTAAAAAATAAAATGGTTAATTTATAACTGTTACCACATCAGTGTCAGAAGGAAGGCTGACTCCATGTGCTTCGTCAAACACCGTCCGATTTGTTCCGCCAGTGCTTCTCGCTGCTGACTGAGAAATATATAACCTGATTTAAAGCTCTTACCTCATCAGTGTCAGAAGGAAGGCTGACTCCGTCTGCCTCGTCGACCACCGTTCCGCCCTTGTCCCGCCAGTGCTTCTCGCTGCTGGCTGAGAAGGTGAACCTCCTCTCTCGTCGAGGGCTCAACAGGACTCCAGCTGGCGTCCTACATAATAAAAGATATTTGGTGTTAAGGGGCAAATAAGGCATTGTCGTGTGACCGAGAGGTGATCGAGGCAGCTTAGGACAAAGACCTTACTATTTAACTTAAATATGTAGCGTTATCGCTTTCAAAGGTATCTTACATGGCTCGAAATTATGCGTGACGTCTATTTTAGCTAAAGATGATACCTCTGAAAGCGATCAAGTTAGATAATAACAATGAGGCCCCTGGTCTTTTTGACATAATAACTGTTAGATACTGATGATATGTTTAGAGGCAGGTTTTATGGGTTAAGTTTTATCCTATGGAAACAAGCTATCAGACTTTGGGTCATATGAAGTTCTGAATTTAAATTTTCTATGCTTATAGTTAGTTACGACATGAAAATGTTTGTTCAGAGAAATCTACAGAAAAGTAGTATATAAGGTTTTGAAATTGTAATTCTGATTTCCACTTGCTACGTTATTAGCAAGCAAGGTTATTAATACAACCTTAGACAATTTGCTTATTTAGACATAACAGATAAAATTTCTGTTATAAAATTTCTTTTTTTGTGTTTCAATATCATTCAATACGCGTGTGTATATTCAAAATATTAGGTATACGGTTTTTTATTATATTTTATTATAGTATTAAGGAGAGGCAAGTTGAGTCACAAACTCTGAAAAGTTTCCATAGAATCGATAGGTTACGTTAGGACTACATACTACACACAAGTCTTATAAGGACCCTGGTAACTGATCAATAGAGTCCGGGCCATTACTGAAGTCCAGCGACGAATTCCTTATTGGCTTTGGAATATGAAACAAAATGCCTTAATCCATCGGACTGCAGTGGTGGCGCGGACTCTACGTATGAAGTTTCCATTTCCATAACTTACCTTGGACTCCCGAACCGTCCGCCAAAGATCTCCATGCTCCTCGTTGCGAAGAGATCGTTCCCGTTCTCATATCTCGGGCTGACGAACACGTCGTCTTCCAACTCCTCGTCGAGGTGCAGGAGAGGCGGAGGGGTGATGGCTGACCCTGGTCTCCTGCGGGGGGCGGGGGTGATGTCGGGTAGACCGGAGAAGGTGGGCCGCTCGAGGTCTGAGTCGGAGAACGGGCGATCTGGAAGACAGAAGAAGGTGATTACAAGTTTCTTGGAACAAAGATCGATACAATATAGGAGTTAAACATAACATTGCTACCCCAAGCAGTCAAGTAGGTATTAAGGATCGGTTTGGATACTCTAAATATTATGAGAGTGCATTACAAACCAGAAAAGATTTAATTAAAAACAAATTTCAATTAGACAAATATTTTAATAAAATCCTCGGCCAGCGGGCCTATTATGTAACTCAGTGTCGGTCGGTTGCCATCTATGCTTGCTTTTCACCAAAAACAGATAAAAAATAAACTTCCAAAATAACCTTCAATGGGTATTGAACTATTTACGAATTGTGACGTCATTTCAAGTGCGAACGTGTCTTTATATAAGCGGATATGTATGTTTTCGACGATAGGCCCTTGGTTTGGCAACTATATTTCTTTTTGGATTTTTATTTTCAAAAATCTTAACCTAGGCACATACGTGATAAGTTTCCGGAATGAATATGAAAAAATACTATTAAAGGTACAAAATTAATTTATTGTTTTTCAAAATAATCTCCCTTGGCGTCTATGCACTTTTTCATTCGATCAAACCAGTTTTGAAAACTTTTGTGCCACTCCCCTGTGGTGACCTCTGAAACGTGTTTTTCATACTCCTCGACAGCCTCTTCTGGTGATGAAAATCGTTGACCGCGTAATTGGTTCTTAATTTTTGGGAACAGAAAAAAGTCACAAGGTGCCAGGTCGGGACTGTATGCAGGATGACTTATGAGTTCTACATTTTTCGTCTTCAAAAAGTCGTTTGTCTGTCTGGCCGTGTGAGAACTAGCATTGTCGTGGTGCAGGATGATACGGCGTTTACGGTTATTTTTACGGAGTTCGTCAATAACTTCCGGCAAACAAATGGTCGTGTACCAGTCACTATTCACGGTACGACGATTCTCTAAAGCAACAGTAGCCACGTGTCCAGTTTTATTAAAAAAAGAAGCAATCATCCGCTTAGATGCACTTTTCACGCGCGCCACTTCGGTTGGTTTCGGCTCATCTTGAAAGACCCATACGCTCGATTGCTGCTTTGTTTTGGGATCGTAGCAATAAATCCATGTTTCGTCACCTGTTACTATGTCCCACACCAAATTTGACGCACCTTCGTTGAATCTGGTAAGCATGGCACTGCACCAAGTGACGTGGTCCGTTTTTTGAGCCTCGGTCAAGTTGTGTGGGATCCACCGCGAGCACAGCTTTCTCACACCCAAATGTTTGTGTAGGATTGATTGTATTTGACTCATGCCTATTTCTAAGGATGCGCGAATTTCATGGTAGGTCACATGCCTGTCTGTTTCAATCATACGGCGCACAGCATCGATGTTTTTGTTGGTCACAGCGGTGGACGGCCGACCATCGCGAGATTCGTCACTGAGATTGATACGACCACGCTTGAATTCTGCAAACCAGCTATAAACAGTCGTCTTGCATGGTGCTTCATTGCCAAAAGCTGTTTCAAGCCGAGCGATGCTCTGTTGAGCTGTCAAATTACACTTAAAATCGTAGAAAATCATACTACGAAAATTTTCCCGAGTTAAACCCATGTTGATGCAGACACACAATTTTTTAAATGGCGCCACAAGGTAAAAACAAAAGACAGTCAGATGAAACAAACTGCCAAAGAGTTTTATTTTCAAATGTTGCAATAAATTTTTAAATATTGTTTATGTAAGTGGCCAGTTCCGGAAACTTTTAGTGTTACCTATGTAATATGCACAATCAACAAAAACCCGTAGGGTTTATCAGTGATTGTGGAGGTCGGTACTTATATTTAATTATTATAGTAGCAATAGGCAAGCATCTCTCAACCATAGCTGGGTGGTGATCGCGGTCGGTCGCACACACAACACGCTTCCGCCTGCCCGTGTGTGAGTGAGGGCCGCCCGCGATCCACACACACACACATACAAAAAAGAGACAATAATCGAGTGCTTGCCTAAGACTTTACGCTAATTTTGTTTACATGATATAACAATTTACAATAAAAAGTTAGCGTCTAGCAATAACAATACGATACAGAATCAGGGGGCAGGTTCAAATCCTAGGTGGTTTAATTTTTTCAAAATATTTCTTTAGTTGAAATTTGTTTCTAATTTGATCTTTTCTAGTTTGTAATGCATTCTAATAATACTCTGTTCTTGCGTCTGATTAGAATAATGAAAAATATTCTTATCGATTCTTGTGTCGCAAGAATTATGTTCATTTGCTGCGAGAAAACGAAGTCAATGGAATCTCATTTTTTAGGGTTCCGTAGTACGACAAGGAATCCTTATAGTTTCGCCATGTCCGTCTGTCCGCGGCTTAGCTTAGAGTATATTAGTACTAGAAAGCTGTTATTTGGCATGGATATAAATATTAATCAAGTCGACAAAATGGTAGAATAAAATCTTACAAAAAAATTTTTTAGGTTTACCTCTCTTACACGTAAACTGGGGATGAATATTTTTTCCCGTCTATCCCATAGTGTGGGGTATCGTTGGATACGTCGTTTAAAAACATTGTGGATGTGTGGAAGCGATTTTTCGATTTAGGGATCCGTTGGCGAAATATTAAGCTTTAAAGTGAAATTTATTGTTAGAGTGGAGAGTCCCCCCCCTGCCGGCTAAACGGTTGTTTATAGAAATGTGAAAAAATTCACAGAAGTAGTATATTTAATGAATTTAAAAGAAAAACTATCACAGCTAAGTAGGATTTACAGGTTTACGAGTACAGGTCGCACCAATCTTTTAGTCCCCTCTAATGTATGGGACCAGAAGTTTGGCGCGGTCTGTATTAGTAGGCCAACTTATATATACCGGACAGCTACAGAACCCTTCATTGCGCGTGGCCCGATACGCACTTGGCCGGTTTTATCAGTTTAACGTTCTAATTACAGAGAGTAAACTTTGTGGGAATAGAATAGAAGAAGCTTTAGCTTTTGTTCCGTGCTACAGCGTTTGAAAAGTATGTTTTGTGCAATATTCACTCATAATGAGAAGCTTATTTACTTATGTATGTATGACATATCCATTATACCTAAATTTTAATTAAATATTTTATTGTGTTATTAAACAAGTTGGGTTACTTTAAATTGATAGCAAAATATACTAACTTAGTAGCAAATAATAATAATAAATAATTATAATAGATATACTGTTTTAACATTTTTTTTAAATACAAATTTGATTTTGATTCCTTAACGATTTTTGGTAGCTTATTGTGAAATTAAAAAGCCTGCAATTTTATTTGCTAAATCCCCATTTGCACTAGTAAAAACTTAGGGTTCCGTACACTATGGCTATCAAACGGGACCCAATTACTAAGCATCTGCTATGGCATCTACATATATGTTGTTGTTTACCATAATGTTTGTAGGGTCCCGTACTCATTTTGTGTGGTGATACTGAACCCTTTGTTGCGCGAGCTCGACTTGCACTTGGCCAGTTTCTTATACCTTTTTTACTATCGATATAGCAATATTGCACTAACTATGAAAATACTTAAGTTTAAGTTTTAGTCGGCCACCGATACCAACTCTAGGTTATGAAAGGAGGCGGTATACCAATAGTCGTAAATAATGTATTTTGATAGTGCCCTTAAATAAGCAATAACTACTTTACAACTAAAAACATTCGCTAAACACAACTTAACCCGTCGCGTGCGCATCTCGCGTAGGCGAAATGACTGTAGCTAATAAAGATCATGATTTATGTTCACAGATTAGAGAGAGACACGTGCCGCTAGCCCATTGTTCTGTGTAACTATTGTTTTTATGTTTATGAGGTTTGGCTGGAGAAATGGGCACGCAATATGAAAAATCCCAACACGCCAGCTATTGTTTCTCATGAGAAAATAGTCTCATTGGATAAAAGATGGATTTGTAACTAAAACATGGTCTTCCACTCAGCAAATGATATCAAGTAGAACTTGTATTATCATTCGTTAATACTGTAAAATTAATATAGTTTGCGAAGGCTGTTGATGTCAGAAATTAAAGACTAGATTCACAAAGTTTTATATGTTACCCTCTTGGCTTTGTCCTAGTTACATCATAATCATATATAATAGTACGAAAAGTATAGTAAGTATATACATATATATATAAGTTCCTACAGTAATAAGTGAAAATAATTCTAGGGTAGATTATGTATCGTTAACTGATCACAAAATAGAAGAATTTTTTCACTTTCCAGTACAAAGTGGTTCAGTCTGCTAAAAAAATTTCTATGAAACGGTGAAAAAAAACTTCGCGCAAAAAAATTTCTTTTTTTGGAAAGTGGTCTATTAAATTTTCTTTCACTTTGAATTGTAGGATATTTAGATAGGTTTAATTTTAATTGTATATTTTATGTATAGTTTTTTTTGGTGTTAGTTAATGTGTTGATGATGAATAAACTTGGAAGCCGTCTGCAAGTAAGCATTAGAGATAGTAAGTCATTTCTAAAATTTAACTAATTTAAAGTTGCAGATGTTGCTGCTTGGTTTGCCATGTCAATGAGTCGAAAATGACAGATTTCTGCCTTTCGATATCTTGAACACTAATGAAGCTAGAGATATGAAAATTGTTAACGAGTTTAACAGTTTTTTGTTGTGAAAAATCCCGTTTCAGACTCTAACTGTATTTCTTTATGTTTGTGTTCCTGTGAGCAGTGATGAATCAGTGGCGTGCATAGAACTTTTTGCCGGAAATGCAATGAGATGGTAAAGTTTGACAATAAAAAAAAATGAAAAAATTTAAATTTCACTTTGAAAACTCATTATTTGTGTGGTGCCACGGTAAGCACTGTCTACCTTTGAGTAGATGATTTCAGACTTTTTTTTCGAATTGTTTTTTTTTTCATGTTATTGTTATCGTGAAACTTGACCTTTTCATTGCTTTTTCAGCAAAAAGTTCTAGGTACGCCAATTGAATAAAGAATGTGTAAATATTAGAATTTGCTGTAATTACATACTTCTACACAGATGTGTCGAAAACAGCTCGAATGAGTTTGTATAAATAGTGTACTACAAGTACAAGGGCTGGCCAGTTTTACAAAACCTTAACCTGTAATCTGCTACAGTCAAAATTTAACAAAATAAATTTTATATAAATATGCCACCCTGTATGAGAGAGTGTCAGAAGTGTTTGGATTGTAAACTGTCTCTCGAACAGTTGATTGACACCTAAAAAAACAAATTTCAACAAATATTTTTTGGTGCCAGGGTGAAAATGTGAGTTGATGCTGTATTGCGGGCACAAATACATGATCCAAAATCCTATTGATGAAAAACTGGCCAAGTGCGTGTCGGGAATGCCTACTTAACTGTGATAGTTTTTATTTTAACTTCCATAAATGTACTATTGCCGTGAATTTTTTCACATATCCAAAAACTACCGTTTAGCGGGAAGGAAACTTGACTCTTACAATTTGCACTTTAAAGCTTAATATTTCGCAAAGAGATTCCTGAATCGAAAAATGGTTTTCCCAAGCCTGCGATTTTCTTAACGACATATCCAATGACGCTCCACGTGATAGGATAGACGAAAAAAAACATCCTCACGTTACATGCAGGGGAGGTAATCGAAAAAAATAATCTCAACATATTATTATACCACTTTATCGGCGTGATTAATTTGTATGGTATCCAGCTTACAGCTTTCTAGTACTTAGAGTCTCTGAGCTAAAGCCGCTAACAGACAGAAGACATGGCGAAACTATAAGGGTTTCTTGTTGACTACGGAACTCTAAAAATACAATAGAAATGCAGAAGCATGAAAAATCCACAGGCCTATTTATCACCCGTATTACAATAATAATAAATAGGATAAGTCGGTCAGCGGAAATTTCTTTGGTGGTAATTTTAAAGCTTTTTATGCAAGTGTATTTCTTTTCAACTGAGATCTTTCAAATATATGTTATATATTTCCTCTATTAACTATAATCCCTGGAATCGATTAAATGTCAGCTGGGCGAAAAACAACCACTGTAAGCTGCTGGCAATTGTATGAATTACGCGAAGAGGAATCAAAACTATGTAGCTTAGTTCTAATAAGGTTCTGTAGGTAAATATTACTGTACCACTCACGGGCTAGTTAACGATAAAAGCGGATAAGTAGCTGTCAATACCATAATATTTGCCATGCTAGCTCTACAAAGGCATTGGGTTGTACATAAAATTAAGGGGCTTTGTAAATTTTATTTTTGTAGATCTCACTCCAAAGCGCGAAGTGCGAGAGGGGCGGATTCAGCGCAAAAGAGAAAAAAGTAAGTTTTTTTATTTTATAAAAAAACTAAAATACCTAAAAAAAAACAAAAATCAAATATCTAGATATTTTTAATATTAAAACGCATCTAATAAGATATGTTTGAGTTCTGTACATGATCCCTATCCGTCAAACGAGGAGAAAAGGTGTGTTTGAATACCTCATTTCATTGATTATTTCTATCGAGGAAAATTTATCAAACGTGTTTTCCATAATCAAAACCTTAGATTATGTAGTCATAATGCATATTTATCAAAAATTCATTACAATTTATCGTTTACTTCATGAAATACACAGAAACAAAGCATCCGTATATTTTTTACATAACTTTTTTAATTCCAAGTAATTCATATATTGTACAGTGGAGCCCACATGAAGCTAAACACTTTCAGTATAAGCTGACCTCTCATTGTATAGGCTTCCCGTACAATGAGAGGTCAGCTTATACTCAATGTATAGCTTGATGTGGGCTCCACTGTACACGTAAACAAAACAACCAAATGACACAATAAATCTTTGAAAATACTTTTATTGCGATACCGGTTAGGTAAATGAAATAAAAATAGTGGAAAAGTGCATTTGAATCAAAATGTCCCTCTACATTCTTTAAGTTTTGTTTCCAACACCTAAAAGGCTACTTTTTTGTATTTTCAAGAAGCACGTAACAAAACAGTGGCACATGTGTCTTGTTTCGTTTTGAATGTTTCGCCACGGAACACTAACAGCCTTGTGCGTGTCGAGAGTGCAAGCGTGTGCGCAGCTTAACAGAATAGTGTGGATATAGCCTTCAAAGTTCAAAGCTCGATATTGCAATGAAACTGCAACTAGATTTTCTTATCAAAATTAATAAATTAACGTACAAATTTTAGGTTAATTTAATTGGATAGATGTCGGCAATATACAAAAAATTAAAAAACAATTGCTACATTTGGTGATGTTTTGTGGATTTTCGGTAGTATACAAAAGAAATCAGGGTTGATTTGGCTAGCCAAATAAACACAAAAAATTTAATGTTTTCTTTTTCTACAAACCGTGCAATTTGTGAAAAACTATAACCTTTTTTGATCATAACCAAAATGTTTGATTTGCAAAAAGGATTTTGTTCTTTCTATCATACATGCTGCTTTTTAAGGAGTAACAGTGGAAGAAGCTGCCTGACATGACATATTGTCTTTATACTATCATTAACCATTGATTTTACCATAATACAAATATTATATGTCCAGGTACCGAACAAAATTTATTTATATATTTATTTGGACCACCAATATCTAGTATAGACAATTATTAGATGGACACAGCATGAAAAATGGATACAGATTATTTTGAACAATATTGAATTACAAAACTATCACGCTAATTAAAACAATGCATACAAATATTTGCAACATAAAATGTTTTAAATATTTAATTATAAGAAGGATCAGTAAATAAGTGGGAAATGTTTTCCTTATCTACGTATACCTATCCATACTTTTTCTATCGTTGCAAGTTGCAGAGCTTCATAAAAACGAGATGCCGATATTATCCTTCTCGCTCCCTTGGCAGCCGGTCTGTGCACGTGTATCGTGACAGAAAAACTATTTTAACTCTAAAACTACCCCTGAACCTTATCCTTTCAAGTTAGAGTTCTAAATGTAACGACAAAGCGGTAAAGTAATCGTGGTGGTAATGAAACGGGTTTTGTCCACGGACAAGACATTATTAATTTGTGCTTCTTTATATTATGTACTTTGTATTCACTCCTTCGGGTCTTGTGCGCCTGGTCGTCGGTATCGATTACGCTGATAACAAATTAGTTTTTTATTGTATATCTCTTTGTATAGGGCTTTTTGGGAAGCTGTCCTTCAATTTTGTAACAGAAATAGTAGGTACTTATAAGGAGAATTATTCCATTTATTCAACTCCTTCTTACTGGCAAACCTCTATGAAGAGTAAGGGGTTATGGGACACATCCCTGTGATGGATGATGGCGGTATATCTATCCCCAATTGCCAGCCCTTATAAAGGCTGACTTTAGTTTATACAGCCAAATTTATACTGGAGACTCAGTAAGTGGTCAGGCAGAACCAAGGTTGAAATAAGCAAAATTAAATATAGACTTCCTTAATAATTGAGTTGAGGTTGATCTTGAACAAGTATAGATAGAGGCATAAAAAATATTTTTCGTATTTCGCAAACGGGGTAATTGAACCTTGATCCTGACCACTCACCGAGTTTGCAGTATGAATTTGGCTAAAGTCACCCTATATAAAGTACTACAATTAAAGTATTTTTTTTATATATGGTAGGTATCCCCAATAGATCACTTTCAACGAAAGAAATATTTTTGGGTCAACGTTTTTTTCACCCTGCCATATAAATTTATTCATCTGATTGAACACTTCGAACTGGGAAGTAAAAAAAAGTTTGGACAAACATTTTTTACTTCTTCTTTAATGTTATCATTATCACTTAACGATACATGATCTACCCTAGAATTATTTTCACTTATTATTGTAGGACGTTATATAAAACAAGAGTGGCAAGGCCTATATTGTCCAGCAATATATGAAACAGGCTTATGACTATTTTTTACACTTTCTTTCCAAACTGGTTTCGGATATTATACCATTTTCAACGGATTTTTAGATGATATTAAAAGGGAGCATTAACAGATTAAAAAAGGTATTTTTAATATTACCTTTTTTAATATAACGTCTCATTTCCATCGATAGCTTCGTAAGCTCACTTCTCCAAAAGCTAGCCTCTTACTAGATCACTCAGACATTAAACATAATCTTGACAACATTAAATCCAACTCATACTTACTCCAAGCAACCTGATTTCATCACGACATCATGCGGTACCCTAATTCGATAATACGCACGCAATTTTCAACCTAATGACAGCTAAGACCGTTTACTAGGAAAAGGATTTTGACGTAATATAAGCTTTGAGCAGTTGTAGACTTGTAATTTTAGTGATTTTCATTATATCGCGTGTTGTGGAGCTTTCTGCAACTGTAACTGTTGATGGTGCCGAATAGCTTGATGTATTAGAGGTGGAATATAAAATAAGATCAGACATCAGCAGTTGTGAGGGCGGCCAAATGCAATGCTGTTTCATTTCGCTATTATATGCACCACGCTCTATCAAAACTTGCGAAGGCAATACAATCGTTCAAATTTCATCGCGGGCGCAACATTTAAAATTTTTTAGGAGAGACATGAATTTGGCAAGAATGTGGACGTTCTCAAACTTATTTTTGGTTAAATGTAAATTTTGTGTTTGTCACTCTCACTCCAAGCGAAAAAACGCGCAGTGCGAGAGGGGAGGATTCAGCGCAAAAGAGAAAAAAACAAGATTTTTAATTTTATTAAAAAAATTTATTTACCTAGCAAAATTTCCAAATTCATATTTAGATATTTTTAAAACCCATCTAATAAAATATGTTTGAGTTCTGTACATAATCCTTATCCGTCAAACGAAGAGAAAAAGTATCTTTGAAGACCCCATTTCATTAATTATTTCTATCGAGGAAAATTTATCCAAAGGTGTTTTCCAAAATCAAAACCCTAGAACTATATAGTCAAAATGCAAGTACCAAAAATTCATTACAATTTTCCGTTTACTTCATGAAATGCACAGAAACAAAGCATCCGTATATTTTTTACATAGCGCCATGACATTTTCGATGCGTAACCGTATACATTTCTTGATTTTATATAAAACAATAAAACACATTTAGCTATACTTTTGGTAAAAACCGCAAAATTTACGTTTTTTAGAAGTTTGTTGTTAGTTGTTAGGATATGATTCAAATTTCCCAATTTTTATTTGTAATTGGACATAGATCTAGATAATGTCAATAAAGTCATCTTAAAATATTACAAAAAATTCCTAAGACACCTCACAATAGGCTTGTACACAGGGTATATCAAACAAAAAATGATAGAGATAAAGCGCGTCAAAGTTTGGGAGTGGGGGAAAATGACGTCACTTCTAAGTAAAATTGTACCTAGATGTGACGTCACGATGAACTTCAGCGGACTATATCTTCATTATTTTTTGTTAAATTGAAAAAATAAAAAATACGTGTCGAATATTTTCTGATAGTCTAACTGACGGACTATTAATTTTTTTTTAGTCATCATGCCTATTTTGTGTTTGTGTGGAAGTTTGCGCGTTGTGACTGTTCCGTGTCACCTTTCTTCAATAGAGGATATGTCGCGCTTGAAAGGTCACTTACTCCATGCGGAACGTCCCGCAGTGCGAGAGGGACGGATTCCGGAAAAAATAGCAAAATGTCGGTTTTAAATTAACATAAAATGAACTAAAATAACTATCAAAATTTCCAACTGAAAGAAAAAATAATCGTTAAAATCTAGGTAATAAATATCGTTCAGGTCTGTATGTCATTCTTGTTTGTCATACTATGAAAAAAAGTGTCTAAGAAGACCTCATTTCAATAGTTATTTCTATAGAGCGAAAGTTACGCAATCGCGTTTCTGTACTGAACAAAACTAGAAAAAAGTTCCGAAATTTATACTCTAATTTATCAAATTAGTGGCTTCATCTGAAAAGAATGTATACAACTTCAAAAAGTGCCATTTTTGTCGAAATAGCCCCTTAATCTGATTTTCGAAGTATCTTCAGGGTGCTAACATCAGGGTCCTAAGTAAAAGTTATTTATATAGAGTGCTACATAGAGTACTTTCTCAAGTTTGTAGCATTTCAGAAATTACAACTATATCCAGGTAAAATGACATACATCTTTCAATTAATTAACATAATCTGATGATTGTACTGAACGAAGTCCCAAAGAAACATGACCGCGGAAATCTATATCTACCGGGTGTAAATAGACTGCTACCATTAAATGAAACCACAAATTCTACCGACCCTACTGAACCACTTTCCCCAAGAATCATACCCGCGGACACCCTTAGTTTAGGAAATTATTGAGTTCCAAACAAAAATGCGTGAACCCTAACGCACCGATATACGGGCGAGTTTACAGAGAGCGTCGTCCGTGAAACCTGAAGCTGTTGAAACTTAACTATTTCCTAAACTAAAGGTGTCCGCGGGTATGATTCTTGGTAAAAGTGGTTCAGTAGGGTCGGTAAAGCACGTTAAAGAATTTATCCACCCATCAGCCTGTTTCGTCCACTGCTGGACATAGGCCTTTCCAGGATTTCGCTACTCTTGGCGGTCCTCCTGGAAGAAATGCCCATAATCACACACGTTGGGCAGGCGGATTATTTTTCCTTTTAGGGATCCGTTAGCGAAATATTAAGCTTTAAAGTGCTAATTTTGGTTAGAGTCAAGTGTCCCCCCCCCCTGTTAGCTACACGGCTGTTTATGAATATGTGAAAAAATTCACAGAAGTAGTATATCACAGCTAAGTAGAGTTTACAGGGTTACGAGTACAGATCGCGCCAAACTTTTAGTTCCCTCTAAAATGTATGGGCCGTTCTTCAGGAGAGCAACTTCCGAGTGGACTAGAAGTTTGGCGCGATCTGTATTAGTTGACCAATTTATAAAATGGAATGGTCAACTACGGAACCCTACACCGCTCGTGGCCCGACACGCACTTGGCTGTTTTTTGATGTGTTTCGTGTCGGTTGTAGAATTTGTGGTTTAATTTAATGGTAGCAGTCTATTTACACCCGGTATATCCCTATATGTATACTTATACTAATAAAATAAAGTAGTAAAAAAGTCGTGTTTGTAAATTGAATATTTTCTCGAAATTTTAAATTAAATAGGTTATTGGTACTGTACTGAGGCCGAAACAACAATTTTTAGAATTTTTGTCTGTTTGCCTGTCTGTCTATCTGTATGCTCCGTTATAACCACTCAGCGGATTTGGATTCAACCTTGGTTAATACATAGGCTATAAGGGGTGTTAATAAAATAACGCCCAAGCCAAAACGTGGCAAATATTGAATAAAAGCTTTAACTCTGAAACCACTCAACAGATTTGGATGTGCTTTTTTTGTTTTATTACCGTTGTTGTGACCCTGGTCAACACATAAGCAATAGGGAATAATAAATGACGCAAAATCCGAAAAAAGGGCCAAGATACACTAAAGGCGGGCAAAGCTCCGGGCAAAGGCTAGTAAGAAATTAAAATGACCCCGCCCGCGCCCATGCTAACTAAATTAATGGTAGGTTTTCAAAATTAGTAAGGAAAGGTGAAAATACTTTTTATATTCCCGCATGTATTTTGTGGTGTCCATAACAGGTATTTACACAAATTATCATCACAAAATCAGTACATCGCCCCGTTTTCCATTTTCCACAGGTTTTCTGGAAGAGATCGCTTTATTCGATAAGGCCACCTGAAGTTACCTTCATAATACTCGTATGTTACAAAGATTAAATTGTTTATATTTTTCCAAGTTATGGCAGCAAGGGCCCTTTTCTTCTACTAGTTTGTCTTAAACTGTCAACTTTAGCTCCTATTTAATGACAGCTAACAGTGAAATGTACCAAAAACCCCTATAGCAGTTGTAAAGTCATACAGGTTTAGTTACAGATATACTCGTAAATGGCAACTTTTCTGCTCCCGTTAGTTCTAATGACACAAAACCTAAAATCTTTTTTTTAATATTTCCTGATCTCATTATGTTATACAGTAATAAAATTACGTGTAGACGATAAATCTTTGATGTTAATAGAAGAAGAATTTTGTAGAATTGAAAAGAAGTTTATTGGAGAGTAGGTGAAGAACACAGATTCAAATTACACTGACTATAAGATACATCCCGCAAAAAATAAGTTTACATATATTCCATGGGTCCCAAAACCCCGCTGGGCAGGAATCTTGGGGTACCAAAAGACAATGGTATATCCAAATTACCTTGCATTGATATACGAGTATGTGGTCAAATTAGGAAAAAAAAATATGAATCAAAATTTTAATTGGACTTTAATAAAAAATAACAAAAGAACTTACCTATACAATCAAAATATTACTCAACATTTTTAAATATCAAGTATTTTTTCTGTATCCTCGGAGGCCAATATTTTCAACCAATATAATATTTTTGCTTTGGCCTCAGAAAGACAACATATTTTAATGTTTCCTGGTGTCTCAGGATGTTGTTGTAAATGTGGGAACTTATGAATTTTCCAAACTTGCTACCTAAAATGTCAATGAATAAATGATATGTCAGTGAATTGTTGTTAAGTGTTTTAATTAAACCTAGGTACGGATACAAAATTCAACAATTTCTCTGATAAAACTTCCTGACATTGTACGTTGACTTTGACCTAAAAAAATATATATCGTCTAGGAAGTAATATCGCCGTCATAGATTAAATTGAATCAGATTTCCAAACTCCTACGCTGTTTGTATCAATCACAAGTCAAACCAACACTTAGACTGTCAAAGATTACAATTTTGTTCACTCCGGTAATGTATCATCATTTTGATTACATTGTTACAGTGTTATCTCCATGTCACTATCTGTTCTATATTTGTCTGTAAAAGTCAGACTACATCATCCATCCGTCAGCCAGTTTCGTCAACGGATGGACAGAGCCCTTTCCAAGATTTTGCTACAATCCTCAAGTTTTCATTTCTGTTAGGGTATAAAAATTAAATATCTATGGAGATATCATTTTATTCTTATTCCAAAAAGCGTTAAAAAAACCTTATTTCTAGAGATGTTGAAAAAAAAACAAATTGTAAGGATATAGGCTGAACAGCTAGAATATATTTGCCTAGCAATAAATAAAAATACTAGCTGTCAATGTTATTTGATATATTAAGCTTTATAGTTATGCCATTTTGTTTTTTTTTTTTCAATACAATCAAGGTAGTTACTGGCATTGGTACGAAAGTCATTATGCCTACAAGGCTTTTGTTGAAAAGTCAAAGTTTAAAAATATCATTTAAGTATGTAAAATTCAAAATTTTGGAAAAGGGATATTTACAAGTCCCTTAGCTTTTTACCTACTTTCTAAATAGCTGATGAAATTGGCGAGTTAGTATTTTGAAATGTTATGGATTGGTGATCCTCCTAGAAGAAATGTCCTTACACACGCTGGGTAGGCTAAATCAGTGTCCTGTTAGTGGAACCCTCCGAGGCTCTTATTAGAAGGGATTTCTCTGGTTTTAGCCGACTTTGTAATTTAGTGGTTCAAGTACTGGACTTCTAATAAGGAGGACGCTGGTTTAAATCCTGTAGGGGCTCATTTGTTTACGGTGTAGGTGCTTCACATGCCACCCATCATGTTGGGACGTGATAACCGTTAGTAAAACGTAGGTGTACGAGTGCGGAGACTTGCATTTCGCAGTCCACACTCGGAAACACCTCTGAAAACTCTGACAATGGATTCTTTTTTGTATGATCTTGCTAAGTTTCTTACCCTTCTTCTTAGCAAGGCTAATCGAATAGGCGGATATTTTTATAGCTTACTTATCTAGCAACTTTGTTGTTTTTGTTGCATTGTATGAGAATGTACTTTTAACATTATTTATTCCTCTGTTTAAGCATGTGTATTACTTCATTTAATTATTAACTTTTATTTTTTAATTGTCTTACTCGTATTGTGTTTAGTTCTATATATTTGTACATTTAAATTAACGTGTAATAGGTGCACCTATAAATTAGAGAATAAGTTATTGAATTTGATTCGCTTGACAGAGTGCGTTTTCTTTACCAAAAGCACTCACTTGCGAGTAAATCTTTAAATGGAAAATATCACAAGTAAAGTAAAATTCCTGTAGCTTTTTAGACAAACGCGATTGACAAGCTTGTCCAAGGTTTCATATGGCCAGTGATCGTATTATATTTGTAGCTCATAATAAACAAGGCACAGGACTTCAATAAACGAGTTTCCATTTGGCCGGAACCCAATCGAAGAAAGCGGTTACAACTGTAACCCTTAGCGCAGTAAGAACTTAATCCCATCTTCGTTACCACAAACCTGTCTAACGGGACGTTGCAACACTGGCTACTGCTCAAATAATTACTGTCATTTACAGACGGACGAACGCACCAGTTCGAACGAGGATACACGGGGGACATGTTGGCTGTTGTCTTCTGAGACCATGAACTATGTGTGCAATGTGTAACAGAAATGTGTCCTCATATTTGAGGAGCTCATGCAGAACAACTTTTCTAGAGAGCGAAATCAGACATCGCAAAAAATAAAATCATCTATTCTATAGAAAAAATAGCCATTCGGCCGAATTATATAAGAAAGCTAATATTTTTTTGTGATTTGCTACAAAAGCTTCAAGTAAAACGGTGACCCACTCGGCTAACCCATTCATTAGGTTAAGAAGGGATAGAGTTACACATAATTTTAGCCACGCAGCGCTGTGCGAGCTGAACTGCCCTTTATTACCGAAGGCGAGAGTAATTTTTATTTAAGCGTCTTTGAAGAGTGGATCTTCTGCACGTAGTACTACTATTTCTTCTGTGACATGACTACATCTTTATGTTACACGCATCAACATTAAGGTAACACGTGTAATCCACTTTCAATAAAAATTAGGTCTCTATATGATTTATAATAAAGATTTGTGTGCCGTTTACTTGGCTTACTAAAGTTATTTTGTTTAATTATATCAATGTTTGCAAGTAGAACGTTATAAAAACTCAGCCAACATGTATACCTGTGAATCCTTTTACAGAAAGACGCAGTTTGTCGAACGAGAAATTATCATCGGAGCTTCTGATTGAAAGTTGGTGTAATTTGTAATAATTAGTATACTATTTAATACGGCAATACTTATGGAAGTCATTGCCGTAGGACTGAATGATTGCAGTACTGCAATGATCAAAGGTATACAAATGAGGACTAGCAATCAAGTCTTGACAGTGGAGGTGCCACCATTTTACCCGAGAATAAGAGAACAGCTCTCAGATAGGCACAACCAGGTTTTCCACCATTGCCTGGAACCGATGGATGGTGGATGGTGAATGAATGAATGAATGAATGAATGAATGAATGAATGAATTGACACTTTATTGTACACAAAATAAAAAACATTAAAAAGAAAGAAGAACAGAGTTTTGTTAGCACTGTTAGGACTTATCACTTAAAGTGATTTCTTTCAGTCAGCCTTTGGGTGGTGAAGAAATTATAATAATACGACAATTCAGTAGGGATAGACGGTATATCTGTCGTCGTATTTCACCGAAAATATTTCACCAAATGTTAAAAATAGGTGCGACGACGAGCGGAGCTTTGGGGAGCCTATCGAAGCTAGGGGCTAGTTTTAACAGAAATACGATATGCCCAGGCAGATCATGATATGCCCAATTCTACAATCTGCCGACGACATATCCATCCCTAATTGTGGGCCCTACAAAACAGAATGGTGACGGGCAGCGGCGTTACTGGTGGGAGGATTTCGACCGCGCTTACCAATCCGCCTGCCGATCGTTTGTGAATATGGGCATTTCTTCCAGGAGGACCGCCAAGAGTGGCGAAATCTTGGAAAAGCCTATGTCTAGCGGTGGATGTACCAGACTGAGGGATGGATGAAATGGAATCAAGGCTAATTAGTTCTCAAGTGTTTATGTTATTTCATTTACAAAAGAATTAAAATATAAAGATTTTTTATTCACATATTCATAAAATTGGATGCAGTGGCTCAGTCGGTGGGAACCTCTTTAAGTCCCACGTTCGAATCCTGCTGGTTGAACAATGAGTTTTAGGAATTAGTGCATAGTGTGTGTACTTAGCACTTGCTGACGAAAAGGAAAACACAGGTAAACGTGTAAGCCCTATATAAGGTGACTTTCGTTTATCTAGCCAAACTCATACTGGAGACTCGGTAAGTGGTCAGCACTAAGGTTCAATGACACTGCTTGCGAAAAAAGAAAAATATTTTTGTCATCTATACTTGGTCAAGAAAAAGCTCGACTCAATTAGTAAAGGAATTCTTAATTTTAGTTTGCGTATTTCACGGAAAGGGTCATTGAACCTTGGTCCTGACCACTTACCGAGTCAGCAGTATGAATTGGGGTGTATAAACGGAAGTCACCTTATGTATAGCGTGCACTTGCATTGCAACCGGAGTATGGCGATGTGGCTCACCTACCACGTTGGGACGTTAAAGTCTTCGTTAAAAAGGGGGTTTAGTAGTGTTGACTGTCTAGTGACAATGCACCCTCAACATCACCTCTGAAACCCCCTCAATACAATTATGTCATAACGATATGGTAAAAATAGTTAAACCATAGAAGAACGATTTTTGATCGAATAATAATTACGCAGTTTTTCAAGTGATTTCTGAACATATCAAGTTTACACCCGGGAAAAATATTTTATTTGGAATCAAAATTATGTTTAAAAAACTAACTAATAATGTGTCAAATAAGAAAAAATGTTATGACTGACGATAAAAAACAAGTTGTGGACAATCATTACTGAAATCTATGCACACAAAAGGAACAAATAAATGAAAATCCACACAAATCCATTGAAATTGACTCTTCAAGTGACATCTTCTTTGGGAGTCATGAGAACTAACCGAAATCCAAAAACTAGTTTAAAGTATGATCACGATTTTTAATCGATTAATCATGCAGTCGAGATGAAGTAAACGATCGTTTTATGTTTAGTCATCGAGTCTGCCACCGGTGAGATGGAATAATCACTTTGAAATCCTGCTTCTACCCGATGGGGTACGAACACTATTGCAGGGATGGTAGCTACTGCGGAAATGTGTCATGATTTTTTTGATCCACAATGTGCTACGCTTGACCACTATGCGCTTGATGGAAATCGTTGATGATACCTACGATAAAGTGCGCTTGCTCAGATAAAGTGAAAGCAGGCGATGTTTTAATCAGACTGTCCAGGGACTTCCGAAAAATCTACGAAAAAAAAAACGTCATGCTAGATCAAGATAAGACGCTTTTCAGCATATTTTCGGCACGAGAATGGGGACATGACAAACCACGGCCACACTATAATAAAAATTATTAAAATTATGCTGTCCCACGGCAGAGGCATACAGTAGGACAAGTGAAAAGAAATGTCAGCTGGGTCTTGGTATAACTGCGTTCAAGGTGCGCTGATTATGAAGAGAATAAGTCATGTAAAGTAATCTGCTGGGATGCCTTACACCGTAACGTTTACCTTGACGTTTCCTTATTTGCTGACGATACTCATGTGGGTATAAAGGATAGTAGTTTATTAGGTATCGAACAAAAAACCAAATTAAACTTGGATAAACTGAAAGAATGGTTTGAAGCTAATGGTATTATTTTAAATAATGACAAAAGTATTATTATGTCCTATAAAACTAGAAAAAATAAAAATTACTTTATTCATGCTAAGGAGACTAATTTCTTAGGTTATATCATAGATTACACTCTGACTCACTCGGCCCACATTAATAAAGTCTGCAAAAAACTAGCAAGCGCAAACTACTCTTTACTAAAATTAAAGTCTCTTGATAACAGAAAAACCCTCATTGCTGTTTATTATGCCTACATTCAATCTATTATAAATTACGCTATCACAGTATGGGGAAATGGAGCTGATATGAAACGAGTCCTAATTTCTCAAAGAAGGGCAATGATAATTATAAACGGGCTACACAAACGTACGTCTGTACGAAGTTATTTTAAAAGAGACAAAATTATGACCGTAATTTCATTATTCATTTACAACTCTTTGATCGAAACTTATTTACAAAAAGACAATTTACCTAAAAAAATGGACATTCACAGATATAATACAAGAAATAAAGAGAAATTCATAACACCAAAAACTAGACTAAAAAAGACGCAAAAACAAGGAAAATATATTAAATTAATTATGTTTAATAAAATACCTACAGCTATTTCAAAGTTGCCGCTCTTGGAGTTTAAAACGAGGGTGAAACGTTTTTTGGAAAATAAACCGTTTTACTCAATTAATGAGTTCTTGAATTTAAAGCTAAAGACATGTTCATTTTCTGATTATACAGTTTAAATATAAATTTATTTTTAATTATGACATTTTTAATTTATTTTTAATTTAAGCCATTATTTTATGTAAATTTTTATACATTACATTGTGTATGTACATTGTACATATTTTGTATTTCGTGTAAATTTCTTATGTATTGACAAACCTTTTATAACGGACATTGTTATATGGTGAATAAATATCTTATTCTTATTCTTATACACTTTACAGAGTTTATACTCGAAAACACCTCTAAAACCCCTCAAGGATTCATATTGTTAAGATAATATGTTTAGCTGTAAACAGTATAAACTCCCAGTTTTAATTTTGAAAAAAATATATATCACTTCGTATATTTTGACTGACTTTAGTTCATTAGTTTTCGTAAATTATACTTGTCTTCTTTTTATTCTTTAAACAGCCCTGCAACAAAAACGTGCTTGCTCCTTCAAAGTACCCACTACGTACCTACAACATAATAGATATTGTGACAACTCATCTAGTCTTTCACAAGGGTTAATATCACATAAACGATTATGTCCAGTGTTGTATAAAAGAGGTTTGATGTCCAAAACAACGTGTTTTATGAGAAAATCTAGTGAGTTGTCTAGATGGGCGTCTTGTCGTAGAGATTTAATTGATGTCGTACACAGATACTTTGATTTATGAGCCATATCATAAATCTAAGAATTTTATGAGTTTGATTAGTGAAAGTTGTGTCATCTGCTACTTATTGAAATTTTTTGTGCAGCTGTGAGTTATATTTCGCACATTTTGTTTTTTATCCGGCGGTAGCTCAGGCGGTAGAACGCTGGCCTCTCAATCTTGAGACACAGGTTCGATCCCCGGTCGGGAATGCACCAATGAGTTTTTCGGAATTTATGTGCATAGTATTTGTGTTCTTACCTAATAATTACCACTTGCTAAACGGTGAAAGAAGACATCGTGAGGAAACCTGCATGCCCTAATTGTAGCCGAAGTACGGCGAAAGGGCTCACCACCCATTATGTTGGGACGTAATAATTGTCGGTGAAACGCGGGTGAATAGAATGTGTACTGTGACTCGCATTTCAAAGTTCATACTCGGGAACACCTCTGCGATATATTGTTTGTTTTTATTGAGTGCCTCTGTCGTGTGGTGGTTAGAGACGACCCAATCTCGCGGGTTCGAATCCCGTAGGGATACATTATAGTTTCTTCTGCTTGCTTCGGATGGGTCCTAAGTGCCCGAAGCAGGGCGATAGGGCTCACCGCCCATCACTTGGGACGTAATAATCGTCGGTGAAATTAGGGTGTACGATTGTGGACTGTGAATTGCATTTCACTTGGAAACATCCCCGACATCCCACGGGGATTCATGTTGCGACGATATATTATTTTTATTAGTTTTTATTATCTTTTTTCCAAATTTAAATATATTTACCTATATGCTAACATTCAAAGTAAAAAGAATTAAGATAGGAGTAGGGTTATTAGAACAATCTCCAAAGATTTTTTTTTGCGCGATCTTTGTTTTGCTCTTTCAAAGAAAAGTCAGCTGATTGAACCACTTGTAGTAGGAAGTAAAATTGTAGGTAAATTTTTTTTAAAGATTAAATGTGGTCTGTTAATGACACACAATCCAGCCTATAATTATATATTTTCACTTATTATTGTAGCATATAAAGTGATATTTATTTATTAGGCTTGTTCATCATCAGTATGACGGATCGATATCACTTTTAATTTTGCAAAACACAATATTTATCTCCTTTAAAGTAGTTGACTCGGGGGTGGGCTTGCGTTTGCAGGTAAATAATAATAATTTTTAAATTTCTCAAAAAAGGGTCATAGAAACTTAATATTGACTTCTTATCGAGTCTTCAGTATAAATATAGCTGTATAAATAAATGTCACCTTATATTTTTTGTTTGAAACACCATGAAAAACTACGAAAAACAGACGTGATGTCTGCTCTTAAGACGACTCTATTCGCCCGAACTCCCATACTAGCGCAATTCGCTGATCATATTCTTATTTATAGGTACTTGCTTATTATTTTTTCTTTTTCAACATATCTCATACAATATCTTTGACGTGAAACTAAAACATTATTATCAAAATCAAATACATACAAAAGTTACAACCGTATAAAAATCCTGGATTTTACACATATTTTGATGGAATGTTTATATACCGTAATGTCCTAGAAGCGATTCAACAAATCAAATAATTTTAGTTTCACAGCATAGAGTACTATTCAAAAATATTTTTATTTCATTTCGAATTTTGGGATATTTCCCCTGAAATCATAGGAACCACCAAAACCATTCTCGAGTTTTTTCAAAACATGAATGTTGTCTCGCGTTAGTTTGCCTCTCACACCGTGTTCGGTTAGTTCCGTACGAGCTCGGGAAATTAACGTTCGGGCCAACCAATAACAGTCAGTCAGTGCTCTATAATCCGAAGTTGAATGTCGAATGAAATAGCAAGCATAGCGACCCCGTGCGCGACTGACTTCAAGCCGCCGACTACGTAAAACCGAATCTCGGTGCAAAATGCACATCATGCGTTTTAAAGCAATTAACGGAAATTTATTACTAATGATAGGGTCCTCGCATTAAAATTGTGTTATTTTATGACATACATATTACATTTTGATTACATTCGATTACAACGATAAATACGCTTTTAGGTTGTTAATCGAATGCAATCAAAATGTAAATCATTCAATGATAGAATTTGAATGTGAAACCCTAATTAATACTATTTACTAAAAAGTAAGGAAAACAATATTATGATGTACATTTTGAACCGAGATTCTGCTTTACCACCCTATATAATATTAAAAGATAATCCTTGCCGACAAAAGCTCAATAGTTTTTATACAATTACTGGTTATTAACTTAATTGTTACCCCATTACTGTAAAATATCTAATGGTAGATCCTACTCTGTATTAAATGCGATGAAACCATCACTTTGACCATAGACAATATAATATTTAACCATAGAACAGTAATAGCAAAGATTTATTTAATGACCCTTACGAACAATAATACCTGGTTCCTGTATGGCTGTCAATCAAATACGGATCTCTAAGTGTAATAGCTTTACGGTTCATTTGGGTTCCATAGGAGAATATAGTAGTAAAACTAAGATTTTTAGTTATCTGATAATAGAAATTTTCGATAAAGTCGTTTTGTAGTTTCTTGTAAAGATAAAAAAGATTAAAATATCTTTATTCAAAAACAACAAACATTAAATAAATCACAAACATAAAATGGTTACAAAATAGGTGGGTACATTGAGAACTTATTTAATCTATCGATTATCTGGCGGTCCTCAAACTAAGACGAGCTTGATTCGTGAGGACCTTTATTAGTTTAGTTACATAGTAAGTAAACACAATGGTAACAATTCATGTTTGCTGTTACTACCTTATGATTTTCAAATACCTAATTTAAGTTATACAGTCGCTTCTGAAAAAAGTTGTTTCAAAATAGTTTTTATTGTTAACAACAGAAGCTATGGTACTATGTTTTGACAGCATTAAAACTAAAATTAAAGCCTTAAGAAAGGACTTTATTGTGTCTTTTAAAATATTTGGTGATGCTACACGTAATCTAAATTTTTTTCCGATATTCCCATCAATTCTGGTACATTTTTTTCATTTATACGGAACCTACTTGCCTAGCCTGGTTTCCCCTTGATCACTTAATTTTAGTTTTATTTTGGAAAAGAAAGGTATCGCTTCTGATATTTTGATATATTTATAGCCTGTGGTGGATTTTGGTTAAATTGGATAAAGTATATAATTTATCGATCTTACAACAAAGTAAGAAAAAACAATGTAGATGTGGAGTTTGTATTTATATTTTTTTGGATTTTGAGCTTTTTTTTTATTATCTATAGCAGCATTTCCCAAAGTGTGCGTCACGACCCACTGGTGGGTCGCAAGCAGATTTTTAGTGGGTCGTAAAAAAATTATAAAAAAGGAAAACAAGCACAATATTTATACTAAAATACTCGTTTCAGTTTGAAATAACGAGTGAACAATAAAATATAAATCATTAAATTTAATTTAATTACTATCCTTCACCTCTTTCCAAGTCACTAAGCCTGTTGCAGGCCCTGAATCTCATCTTTTGTTTAAAATGAGTCATGATTGAATTAAGTGTGGGAGCCACTGATCTAGAGCAGGGGTTTTCAAAGTGGGGGGCGTGCCTCCCAGTGGGAGCGCAGAGACCCCCAAAGGGGGGCGCGGGCCACCTGTGTATAATAGTTAAGGACCTTATTTAGAGATAAACAAGAAACAGCGTTCGTAGGTAGGTATAGTGTAAAATCGATGCAAGCTCATCCATCACATTCCAATAAGTATTACCAAATTAGTTTTCTATGATTTTTGTGTAAATTTAATTAGCAATACAAATACTAATTTTGTTATTATACAGTGTTGTTTCTAACCTAAAAACCTAAAATTATCTGGGCAGAGGGGGACGCAGATTTTTTTTTATAGAAAGGTGGCGCATCCCGAATTAAGTTAGGGAACCCCTGATCTAGAGTATACCCGCGACTTTGTCTGCGTTTATTTGGGATATACTCATAAACAGCCCGCTCTACCCGTTAATTTTGAACGCATTTTCAATATACGAGTTCACATCCCGTTTCACTCCTTTATGGGGTGAATTAATAGTACATTATGATACAAGTGAGCTGCGTTGGACATTACAGTCGAGGTAGGATTGCAGCCCGAGCCAAAGGCGAGGCCGTAATGGAGCCGAGATTGTAATCTCTAATGCTCACGCGGTTCATACGACGTTTTTCAACACACTTGCAAGGAAAATAATAATATTTCATTGACTTATTTTTCCACATGACCAAAACTACAGCTGTGAATTGACAATTTTCTATTAAAAATGGCGGCGGAGATCTTGTTTTTTGCGCAGATAAAAATAGAGACACTGGCGCAAAAAGCCAAACAGCCAAATATTAAATATTAACAAACTGAATATTTTTGTATTAACAACAAAAATTTGAGTCAATTTGTTGATAAAAATAAATAATTTGATTGAATTAAATGAATATTTATTATATTTTAACGAAGAAAGTCTTTTATTCGCAAAAACTTTACTATTTTTCAAGACATCAAAACTCTTTGCTAAGATTTAAAATAAAAACTGTAATGTAAAAAACACTAGTGCGATAATGTAAAGTAAAAAGCACGCGTGTTAAAAACTGTTATGTAAAAAACACTAGTGTGATAATGTAAAGTAAAAAGCACGCGTGTTTAATATGTTGCATCATGATCCTAAGAACGCTGCAATAAGGGCCACTTTATAAGCAAGTGTGTTGAACAAAAATCTATTTCTTGGTGCACCTCTGTTAAGAAACATGTTCCAAATTGTATGTATCTATTTTCAACGGTTTAGGCTCTGCGTTTTCTGTTAGATAGTCAGTCACGGAACTGTTTTATATAATAAAGGTTTAAGACTTGGACGTTATTTTATGAACACCCCTTATAGCCTGTATGTTGATCGGGCTCACTAATATGATAATAATGAAGAAAACTGCATCCAAATCAGAGTGGATCTGGAGTAACATACTTACATACAGAACTAGTATAATAACACATTTCAATTAAAAATTTAAAAACAATGTTTATTTATTGTACAGACACGACTTTTTTACTCCCATATTTTGTTAGTATATTACGAAAACATAACAAAACATACATACATACGCCACGCCTGTATTCCAAAGGAGAAAGCAGAGACTATGGATTTCCATCTGCTACGATCCTGACAGACGTCTTTCTTCTTCCACATCCATCAATCTAGTCATACAAGCCCTTTTAATTTGGGATAGGTATCCGGAAATATAATCATAGTCATTGGCATTCTCAGAAAAACGGAAAATTTTAGTTAATTTGGGTCTGCAAATTTATTGTACAAGTACAGTCAGTGACACAAGAGCGTACGGGGTGAAAATAAAAAATGGTGGACAAGGGGAAAGGGGGGATGCTACTAATGTATACAGCGGAGCAACGACTCTGATGCACAGTGCATGGTCTCAGGAAAAATATGATTGTTGAGTTCTATCTAGGTTTTGCTATGTAAAAGTGAGACCTAGTCTCAAGCCTAACCTTAGGTCTCTGTGAATATGAGCGCAAAAACTCTTTACTGTTAACCTGTAAGTGCACCTTGTTGTAGCATTGGTTGTAGGTAGCAACATCCATATCAGTAAATTGTTACAGCATTAGAACGGCCACCCGCGACGGCGATAACGCTCTTATCGCTGAACTTAAATGGTATTTATATTAATTTCCTCTCATTCAATTAAATATGTTATCGGGTTCAATTAATCGATCTCATCCTGTCCGTGGGGTTTATTGAAATATTAATAGTTCGGAAAAATGAAACAATACACCATTGTTCGATAAGGTTTGACGTCATACCTACGGTAAGGCATACCTACGGTGAGGCATACCTACGGTAAGGTGTACAGGTACACCTGCGGAGGTAATTAAGTGTTCATCACCTAACGATGGTGTGCATGGACGATTCAACAAAAACCCAAGTCTCTCGGGTTCGCTTGGTAAACTGCTTTGCGGACATGAGTGCACGCTGCAACGCTGTAGTGGAATAGCTTGTCGGAGCCGAACATCCGAAGAACATACAACATAGTCAAGTAAGACTGCAGGTCACGTAGCAAGACTGCGTGCATACTCAGCATGCCGGGGTGCTTGCAGTTAGAGTTGAAACAATCGTTGGTTGCATTTGTACCGTAACGAGCACGTACTGAAGCTTACCTATACTTTTTTCCATACGGAGCATGATTGTGCTAGCTAACAGAAGTTAACACAGTGTATGATATGACTCCCGTAATAAAATGTAAAACTGTATGCATTATCCTTATCAATTTTTTCCTTTTCAGCTGAAAATAACTGGGTATTGCCGATATATGCATGTATTACCCGTTGACATCATCGATATTGCGCCATTTTACCACAAAATACGTTTCTCTACCTAATTTGCTTATCAATTCTGTCGTTACTGCGGTACACCATGATGTCACGGTATTTGAATTATCCCTCATTATAACGAGCTTATTCAAGTGGGAAAAAATTCGCGATAATTATGGAACAACGAGTCCTTGTTAGGTAGTTTTCGGGTTAGTATAAATGGAGGAAAGTACATATACAATCAATCATTAGCACATATACACTCGCCATAATCACAAGGCTGTGTACAATCGATCAGTCTTAACAAAATCACCATGTCATCATTCACAAAATCATCATCCACCATGAGCGGAAACTCTGGAGAAGCCGTTCATCGAGACAACGGGGAAAAATCTCGGAAGGAGCAAGAGCGCGCGGAAGAAGAAGAAGAAAAGCGCAGACAAGACTTGGAGCGTGAGGAGAGAAAACGTCAGAAGGCAGAGCAGCGGCGACTGGACAGGCACTTGATGCAGTATGCACTAGCTTTGCGTGAGCAGGCATCGTGGCGTGGAACTCTCAACCGGCCGAAATAGTGCTAGTCATAGATATGATCATTTGTTTATATAATAAGTATTAGGTATTTGTGTACATCAGTATTAAGTATATTGTGTATGTGAGTGTTTGTTTTTGAAAATAAAAAAAAAAAACTTGTTCCCGATACATAGTTATTTCATTTCAAAATGCATGCCGACTTACAAATGTCACGACATACCAGTTTCCTTCATGATACTAGATATTTAGGTAGTTAGTTTAATAATGATAATAATATATTGTACTAGTTCTATCCACTAAGATGTTGTACAATCTACATCCATGCATAGATAACCGTGGTCACTACACTTTGTAACACGATAGAGGGGCACCGCGACATGCTATGCAGCGATAGGTAGGTACGGTGCAGTGTTTAGGTAAGGTATCTGTCATACCATAGTCCTAACATTACAGGAATCATGAAAAGTATACATATTTAGAATGATGTTTTGCACATCGTTATAGTCTAACCAAACCTGTAAGCTATACAATGACAAATCTTAAGTATAAGTGAGGTGTATACATGTATGAAGCACACGTGTATGTCCCGGTAATTTTCTATGGTCACTCATCAGTTTTGATTTCGTTTTGAAATACACGCCGCCAGTCGGATACAGATCATAAAATGAATATAGCACGGGTTTTCCCGAATATTTCAAGACAGTGCCAACTAAACGTGGGTTGCCGTAATACGCTGGAGCTACTTACGTTCGGCCGGCAGCCTGTAATAATATTTCGATGAAGGTCCCGTCGTCTGATCATATTTACCTATCTTTTGAGTAGTGACACATAGTTTGTTCCATATTTAAACGATAGCGTGCCATGTGGTCATACGTATTATCGGTTCATAAGGAGTTATAGATGTAACGCCAATTGCCGCCAGTCTTTGTCATAATACTGTTTGCGGCTTACATGCAGTTATTCATGGATATAAAGTTAAGAAAAACCTTATTTAGACGTCTCATATTCCTGTATGGTCGGCTCCATACCTAAACGTCGCAGATACACGTACTCAGAGGCGAATGCACACTCAGGCCTTGCTCAAGACATATGATAAGCATATGCCAAGCATAGTTTGTGATAACGGAGCTTTGCAAACATTTATAAACACAAATATTTATTTTAATAAGCGAACGTCACATTGCAGCAGCATTGCTGCACTATTTAGCACTTTTATCACTGATGTTGCGAGCCGACTGCAGCAACATTTCTGTGTCCGTCCGGTCACCCGTCGAATAATATAGTAAGATTTGCGGATCACCTTCATGCACTTTCTGGATGACCTCTCTGAAGATTTATTGGGATTCTTTCAGCAGAATCGCCGGGACCATGTACTTGGTTATCCACGCAGAGACGTGCGCCGTGCAGAAATGATGAAAGTGCTGTGGGATCCTGCACTCACGTCCCGGTGGTACCACTACATTAGGCCTCTTGCCGCAGGAACAGGTGTCCCCGGCGACCGCCTTGCACTTCGAAAAGCGAATCTTCTTTTCAACAAACTCCAGTATAGTGGGCACCCTCACGAGATCCCTCTCACCTGGCGGCGGCCCCCAAAATAAGGGCATGAGCCAGTCCCAGTTCACCATCAGACGATCTTCTTCTGGCCTCGTCGGATCAAAGTTGTAGCGGACGGGGCATGGCTTCCCGTTAAGGAAAGTCAGGTCGTCCAGCTGTCGTTCCGCCTGAAGAAACTGTTTGTATGCTTTATTGAATTGCAGAATTTCGCCGGGGCTGAAAGGGGCCTCCTCGGGTATAGAAGGCCCGCGCCTCGTGAAGGTGTCCACCGGGAAACTGAGTATTCTGTCTTGGGACTGCATCTTGAGTTCTGGATGGATGTCACGGGACTCCTAAGTCTATACGATGTTCTTTCAGCAATGTTGACCGTGTAGTGTCTAGCCACTGACTGCCCGCATAGCAATTTATACCACTCCAGTTGTTTATCGTACCGAATAAAGAAAACAATATAGGGATAATATCAATTTGGAATTCCCACAACCTCGCGTGCGGGTTATCGTTCGGCGCGGTAATCGGATCATTCCTAAAATAAACGAGTGAATATTAAAATATTCTTGGACCACGTCAGTCAAACTTCCATCCTTATGAAAATAGACGATTTACAATTCATCCCGCGCTCCCATACTGGGGCCCCGGGAGTCACTCACGTGTTCACATAGTCACTATAGATCGTATCTCATACCTACGATAAAAATTACGCTACCAATTTGGGACATCGATAACAACGTTTAATTGCTGTACTCGATGCATTGTCTTAGCTCGCAACACCATAATATAAATGCCGGGCATTCATAGGGAAAACCAGGTCAAAAGTTTGTAACTTTAGTATACGGGTAAAACATACCTATTAAGCACATACGGCATTGTGTGCGCGATAAGAGCGTGTCTTAACAACGACAATGATGCAGATCGGATGCAGTTTTAGTAGGGTGAAACAACTAGTATGTGACTCTTGACCGAATACTGATAACACAGAAGATATAAACAAAATAGACGGGGTTTCTCCAAAACGAGAAACTGTTAGGTTATCGGGCGACTCAGTGATAAGGTATTTAACTCGTGTAAAGGCAATGCTGAGACCACGTCAGCCGATATTTAGATACACGTCGCACTTAGGTATCATCCCACTTTAGTACTCCTGTTTGAAAAAGAACTACAATTATAGCACTAGTGGATCTTGTGAGTGCCCGCTATGAATGCTGCGCTGCAGTCCAGCGTCATGCTCACATTATGCAAAAGTGGCAAAGCGGTGTATGGCCTATGAGATGCGGGTGACCGCTGCATGGCAACAAAGCAGATAATTCTACAAGAAGTATGTTTATTCTAGGCGTTCTAGGTATCGTTCCGTGAGAACGTGAGCTGTAGGTTTCTGGCAATTCGGCCCCAGCTTGGATGCTGATGCTGCGGCCCCAGCAATTCATGTTACCTGCTGCTTTGACCCATACTCATATCACTTTAGAGGCGGCACATACGAAAAAAGTCAAAATTTTCGGAAATGCATCTGACCCCTATGCACTATAGAATCTTCATCACTGAATACGAAAATAGTACCCTTGCCTTACCTAGATGTTTAATTTTGAAGTTATAGACCGTACGCTACCGTGTCATTGACTGTATATAGTATAATATAGGTCCAAAGAGTTTCAACCTTCTGAAAATATAAATAAAAACCAAAATAATTGTACCTTTGCCACAGTTTTTTGACCCACTTTATAGATTCGATTGCTTTACAATCAAGATCAGACCTCAGAATTGCAATTTTAATGACCGAATCGAATCTGTCCTTTATTTGTCTGATCTGATCTGAAGGTTATTTTGTATTAGCTTTGGGTAATTATGGTCAATAGATACGGTTTGTTAGTTAAACTTCGCAGTAGTCAAAGGACTTTATTACCTTTTGACGTCAAATACAGTAAGAGAAGACAAGACGGATTAAAGTATATTTTGCCCACGTTTTGCAAACTATTTAACCTACAAACTTGAAAGTACAGCTTGGCAAAAAAGAGTTTGGAAAAAATGAGGGCGCTATACCACATATTTAGTCATACCACACACTACGAGCGAAACTGTATACTGGGACCAAAGTATTTACCCCATGGTCCGAATTAATTGTAAGCTATCTTACAGTTCGTTCAAATTCATGCCGTCCTTATCGCACTTACTAAAAAAATAGTGTGCTATCTTTGACTCACTCACAGTTTGAGCGATGTAATTCTATTTCGGACCGTACGGTTAGTTTCATCTGTCACCGCGTCAAACTCTTTTTTGCCAAGCTGTATATTCCTTAAACTACACAGGTACTCACTAAGAAATGATTTTTTGAAGTTCAAATTGTGAAGGTACGATACAGTGTCTTGACGTTTAATCCATGCACCAAAAGGTTCTTGTAGCATTGTATTATGTCGAAAGCTGTTTTTTCGCGAAAAAAGGCGGTTCATGCTTTCTTAAGACGACAGTACACAGTGTGTTAATGACGTGCTCAGAAAAATAAACGTGTCGTGACGTGACGTCGACCAGCTTAGCAAAACTTTAGAAACAACGCGAAAAAAAGTTATTCACTTCCCTATAAATATTACAAATATTTAAATTTCGTAATTTTATGGAGAAATTATTTATTTTTTGCGTTGTGGAAGTGGTTCGGTACAATCCCATATAATTTATTATGTGGCAGAATCAGTAAAGCATGCGTTTTATTTTTATGAGCAAGTTATTTATGCCTTCACTCTGTAGGTTTAGTTAGTGAGATATTAAAACTCCCGAAATAATAAAATAGCAATTATTTGTACATCTCATCGAAAGGTTTAAACATAATTGTAAACAAATATAAAATGTATTTTTGTGGAATGAAAGTACAAGAATTTGTGTAAAATTTGTTGAAGATGGTACTATACCGGATGTAAATAAACTGCTACGTTTAAATGAAACCACATATTCTACCGATCATACTGAACTACTTCTCCTTAGAAACATACCCACGCTAACCATTAGTTTGGGAAATATTTAAATTTTAAACCAAAACGCGTTAACTAACGCATCGAGAGATTTTTTGCTACCTATTGTTATTGCTAGATGCTAACTTTTTATTGTAAATTGTTATCTCATGTAAACAAAATTAGCGTAAAGTCTTATTAAGCAAGCACTCGATTATTGTCTCTTTTTTGTATGTATGTGTGTGGATCGCAGGCGGCCCTCACTCACACACGGGCAGGCGGAAGCGTGTTTGTGCGGACCGTCCGCGATCACCGCCCAGCTATGGTGTGAGATGTTTGCCTATTGCTACTATAATAATTAAATATAAGTACCGGCCTCCACAATCACTGATAAACCCTACGGGTTTTTGTTGATTGTGCATATTATGTACCTAGGTTAAGATTTAATTAATTTCATATTTGCCCAAGGGTGGAAGAAATTGCGTATAATAAAGCCCGCCTTTGTACGTTACTATGTATTCTTTATTATCTCAATATTACACCGAATTTTATCCTTAATGTAAGATGGATCCAAGACACGATATGCACTGTAATGTATTGTTTTATCGACAATGAGAATTAAAAGGGTTATGGATAAGCACAGCTGCAACAAAAGCTTATTACTTAGTACGCAAATCATCTCAACTAATCGGAGTTTATTTTCAAACACTCAACTACAAGCGCTTGCATTGTATGTAAATTCGCTTCAAACCTCAAACTTATTAATTATTGTGGCCTCATACTGTTATGAATAATAATTAGTTATTCTATCAGCATAAAGCTCAGGCTGGGCACAAACGTTGCGACAGAATTTAGGAGGATTTTGACAGTAAAAAATAAAATAAATAACGCAAAGTCCCATGAAAATGATCAAAAATATCATAAGTTACAAGCAGTGGCGTGCATCGAACTTTTTGCTGAAAATGCAATAACAATAATAAAAATAAAAAAAAAAATTCAATATCACTTTGAAAAATCACTATTTGTATGACGCCAAGATAGGCACTGCCTACCCTAGAGTACACAATGGGCTTGGTTCATCACATCAATGATGATTTAAATTTTTATTTTTATTTATTTTGTTTTTTTTTCATGTTATTTTAACGTCAAACTTGACCTTCAAATCAAATCAAATCAATCTGAATCACAGGTAAGGTAAGTTATAGAATAAGATCATTGTTCTGCCGTGTTCTGCCTATTATAGCATGCAAAATATAAACAATAACTAAAACTAAACAACTTATTTAAACAAATAGAAAATTCTTCCTTCTTGTTACTTTTCCAGCAAAAAGTTCTATGCACGCCCCCGGTTACAAGTTTGGTAGTGTTTACCGTTCAAACTCTTTATTTAAAGGTTTTTTTGTTTGCTTGTTATGTTTTTTCCACAATGTGTGACAAGATGGATGAAATGCGCTTGTCTAGACCTATTCACTATTAAAGGAAAGAAGGCGCCGGTAACTCAGACGGTAGAACGCTGGCCTCTCAATCTTGAGACCTAAGTTCAATCCGTTTTTTTGGAATTTCTGTGCATAGTATTTTATACCACATATCCTATTTGTCTCCGAAGTATGGCGATAGGGCTAATCACCTATCATGCTGGGACGTAATAATCGTCGGTGAAATGCAGGTGTGCCAAATGTGGACTGTGAGTTGCATTTCACAGTTTTTTTTGTAAGAAAGGGATCTTGGCCATATATAGACTACGGCAAGCAGTACTCAGCTTTTCAGCCACATCTCAGCTCTAGTATTCAGCTTTTGTAAGGAACTGAAATGGATTGGTGGTGATTTCGGAAACATTATGTTTATGACCTTAAACTCTAAAACTTTGTCGCGTGCCGGAAATAACAAAAGAATACCTATTGTTTTAACCTTCAAAAGAAACGTCATTTCTTTAAAATTATCTACACTAGTAGCTTAAGGGGCAGCAAAATGCTAAACTTTAGTTTTGCATCGGATTCAGTAGGAAAAGATAAAAAAAAAAGGAAATAGTTTAGTTTTGTCTCAAGACCATCTAATTATGTTGTATAAATATACTGAATATAACAAAAAATTTTAGACAAAATTTTAAGTTTCTAAGTCAACTGGTTTTCATGGTGAGCCAATGTGTATAAAATTAATTAAGTAAATGGCAATTACTGTTTTTTTTCGTTGTGTTAGAAGCCTGAATTTTAAACAGTTTTTTAATAGGGCTGAAACGGTAGATTTCTATATTTGTTTTAACTTAATGGTTTTAGTTTTGCACCAATTATTAATTTGTAATGTTGTCGATTAAAAACAAAATGATGATGACAGCTCAGTAAGGACAAAAATATTTATATTAAATTTAAATGATATTTCAGGATTCTTTAATTTATTTATAAGGTGACTTTTATTTAAACAGCCAAACTCTTATGGAGTAAGTGATCAGTAACACGGATCGATAACACTTTTTCTAATTTCACAAAATACAATCTTGACGTCCTTTTGTAATGGACTTGGGGCTGGGCTTGCGTTTGTAAGGAACACGAAAAGAATAATTTACGAATTTCACAAAAAGGGTCATCGAACCTTGTTACTGAGCACTTACTGAGTCTTCAGTAAGAATTTGGCTGCACAAATTAAAGTCACCTTGTAAGGTATATTTAAAATTACTACATTATATTCCACAAAAATAAATGCGTTAGAGCAAAACTTTAGCATTGAGGAGCCCTTAAACAAATTATGGACACAAAAACTAGTAGCTACCGGAATTCGGTCGCTCATTTACTCCAAACTTAAGAATGGTTTAAAAAAAGTCCCAGCCACTGCCTTACGCGTTCTTTCTGATGGAAATCATGTGAAGATCCATTGTTATTGATGATGTATGAGAGACTTCACTTTAGTAGGCGTTTAACGACAATCTTTTGTTGGTTTTACGTTTTAAAATATTGGTTTATTAAACTTAAATGTGGCCATCTGTCATCGCAGTCGCTGATATTTGTCTAAGATTGTTTTGAAACTATAATTAATAAAAATATATTACCTTTCCATATTATTTGTGTATGTAAAAGTTAAAATGCATTAAAAGGTCAATTTCAATTTAAAGTAAAAATTTACAGTGGATATAAATGTAAGTTTCATCAGATTTTTCGTTTTTACAATTTACATAGTTCTTCTAAAAATAGCGATGTATCTAATTATATTAAACAGAGATAGATAATACAGAAATCGAGAACTATTTTCGAAATATTAACTGCTAAAGAAAAATTATATTGATATTTGTAAATTTATTAAAGATTACATGATTTACAGCGAAACCCATCGTTCGGGAACCTCTAAATTTTATTAGAGTCCAACCATTTTTTCCTCGGAGAATTTGTTCTTAATTGATTTTACTATCTTTTAATTTTTTTTATTTCCCTTTTCTGAACGTTTTTATAATATGTAAGTTTGTTTTAAATTTAAGGCGCTAGTCACGCCAAATTACCAGCTCGATATGTGTCGGTATATCGACGGAAACGACATTGACACGACATTTCAGCGCGAATTGCGAAGTGGTTAACGATGATGTTATCGTATGCTACGACGATCGCTGCGTCTCCGATAGCGCGAAATTGGAGAAAATAATACTTTTCACTTTGAGACGATTTATTGAAATTGAAAACTAATCAGATTTTTTGTAAATAGCTATCAAGTTTATCTATCAAACATAGCATAAATTAATTAAATCGCTTGAATTTTTTTGAAAAAAGGAGAAGAATACAAAGAAAGTCAAGTTAATTTTGTTGTTCTTTTTTTATTTAAAGTCCTTCTGATACGAAAAAAGATGTTTCATATGTTGTCTTAGAGGCTAGTCAATTCAGAGCTAGTTTTTCAGTATTTTTGGTACCAGACTGTACGCTTTAAAAAATACTTGCCCATTTGGCGGCACTAAGCCCCTTAAATCCCATAGCAACAAAGCAACAAATACTATCAACCCGTATTGCCAAAAAAGCTATTTGTGGCCAACAAATTCGTTATTCGGTAGCTGAACTTATTTTTTTCTGTCATGAATTTTATTATTTGGGCCCGTATCGTGGCCATCAATTCAAGGAGCTCAAAAAGTGGTTTCGGTAGTTATTTGGGTTTAACGATCGGTATTAAAATTCAAAAGCGAGAGTCTATCCGTGATTTGTGACGTTTCGAGATATCGTATAGTGTATGCGACGCGACGTGCAGCTACTGTGCGCTAGGGATGGGGTTTCGTTATATCGATAAAGGAGACGGAGAGGTTACTTGACTGTTATGTGGAGGTACCATCATCTGACTTGCAAATCTCCTTGAAATGATTAGGGGAGGAGTAAGAGAACAGCTCTCAAACAGGCATAACCAGCACCTCTAACATGGAGAACCATACCGAGCTCGATAACTTTGTCTTACTCTGTTGATCTACTTAAAGAGGGACAGACAGTGGTATGTCGATCTGTCAGAGCTCGATATGGTCTACAATGTTAGAGGTACTGGTGGCCTACTGTACCTGGGACTGATTGATGGCGATGTATCTATCTCCAATTGACAGCCATTATATAAAATAGACTGGTGACGGGCAGCGGCGTCACTGGTGCGAGGGTTACGGTACCGCGCTCACCAGCCCACTTGCCCAGCGTGTGTGAATATGGGCATTTTCTCCAGGAGGATTGCCAAGATTGGCGATATCTTGGTAAGGCCTATGCCTAGCAGTGGACGAACCAGTCTGATGGATGGGTGGATGGATAAAGGATAGCTGTTATATTCCCAGAAAATTGTGGCAAATACTTCTTTGGGGGTGCTGCTGGTACGTAATCCTTGGCCTACGGTAAGGCTCTGGCCATATATATTGGACAACATATCTTAGAAAAATGTATTAGTAAATTGTCATTTTTATTTCAATGTTGTTGGAACAGTCAGATAAAAAAAGACTAAAGATAAAAAAGTAAAAGTAAAAATAAAGAAAATAACGATAAAAATAATAATAAAGAAAACAAAATAAGTAGATTTTTTTTTGTTTCATAAATTATATTGAAAGTGTTTTTTTTTACATACATAAGCCCATTTTCAAGGCCCTGTAAAGGATAAGACATTTTCTCTCAGCTTTAAGAAATTTTCTCACCTTTTATAAAATCAGACAATACTCGTCAGTACTTTTTTATTACTTATTATTAAAATTTGTATGCATCATCAGTACATAACAGAATAAAATAAGCACTTCAATCACTTTATCTCTTATATACATAAAATATTTTAATAATACATAATGGTGTAAGACAGGGTAATTAAAAGAGTTACATAAAATTACGCTTTACTTAACATTTCTATTGTATAAGGTAACTTTTGGTTTCAAAGCCTGGAGACTGCGTAAGTGTCAGGGGGCCTAGCATAGCAGATCATATCGAGCTTTAACCGTTCGATACAGAATATCTATCCCTCTCGAGGGAGATCAACAGAGTAAGAGAGAGAACTGTATCACGGGCTATCGAACTCGATATGGTTTGCTATGCTAATCTAGACCGTCTCAATTAGTATTGGAAATCTAAATTTGATTTAAGTATTTCACAGAAAAGGTCATTGAACCTTGGTTCTTACCACTTACCGAGTCTACATATTGAATTTAAATATATACCTATAAACGAAAGTCACTTTATAGTATTTTAGGCGAAAAGAATTTGCTTTTTTGCTTTGAAATTTCCGTAAAAGCAATATATTATTTAACAGTGGTCAAATGATTCTACATAAACATAAGCAATAAATTTTTTGAAATAAAACGACGAACAAAAGGACGTAAAAATCATATCGCCCTTTGCACAACTTTCCTTCCAACAACGATGTTCCTAATTTAGAACTTTTACGACTTCATTTCAACAAAACGCAATCGACTATCGACAAAAGTCAAACGAACGTCACTAAAAAGGCCGCTGACCCAAAAAGGTTCGAAAATAACAAAAAAGTAAAAGGATTATATTTTATTTTTCAAGATACAAGTACATACTATCGTGGCATAAATTAAAGGGTTTATTATTTTCTTCTTTTCTCGCTCACGTGTTTTGAATGTAGCCAGTCGTACGGAGGCTGTGCGAGCGCATGTAGAGTTTGCAGAAAAAATTCTAATATAAAAAATATATATAAATATATCGTCACGACATGAATCCTTGAGGGGGTGTCAGAGGTGTTCCGGGTGTAAACTGAGAAATACAAGTCACAGTTCACACTCGGCACACCCGCGTTTCATCGACGATTATTACGTCTCAACCTGATGGGTGATGAGGTGGTTGTTCGGGCACAAACACACGCTTTTTAGGGCATGCAGGTTTGCTCACGATGTTTTCCTTCACCGTTCAGCAACTGGTAAGTATTAATTAAATACTCTGCACATAAATTCCGAAAACCTCATTGGCGCATGCCCGGCCTGGGATCAAACCTGGTTCTTAAATATTGAGAGGCCAGCGTTCCACCCCTGAACTACCGCCGCTTGCTATAAAATTTAGTTTATTATTATTTGGTTTAACTTATCGGATAATTATTAGATAAGAAAATTTTCACAAAATCTGTTCATGTTGACATTTTATATACGAGTACAACTAGCTTTCTCCCGCGGTTTCGCCCGCGTGTTATTCGGTTTAACGACATGCTTTTTCCGGGATAAAAGTATCCTATGTGTTAAGTTAGGGTATAAGCTATATCCGTTCTTAATTTCATCCAAATCCGTTCAGCCGTTTCAGCGTGAAAAAGTAACAAACATACACACACACGCCCTCACACACACCCTCACACCCTCACCCACACACTCAAACAAATTTTCGCATTTATAATATTATATATAAGTGTGATGTACCATACGGTTAACGATAATAACTGCTACTTACTTAACTGCAAAAACATCTTTAAAAAAAAAAAAAAAAAAATTATTTATAGTGTTATTTTCAGGATATTCGGGCACAAGTCTTTCTATAAACAATTGACAATATTTTGTGTTTTTAAAACCAAAATACCGTACTTGGTTCATAGCAGTACCATTTTTTTCAACAATAATATATTTTTGACTTTAAGTATAATTTTTGCTAACCCTACACAACAATATAAAGATTATTACCGTTCAGTTACGTATAAACTGCTCGCCACTGGCTTTACGCATCGCCTTTGTCTGTGTTTCCAAATCACGTACGCACCAACACCAACATATTCACAATTTTGTTATAACTCAAAATAATAATTTTTAACTTTGTTGCTTAACACCGAGAGTCCATTTTTCAATAAAATCAGTGACAGTTCACTACGGCAGCAGGATTTGAAATTGGTAAAGTGATACAAACACCTGTGTGTTTTCTTCTTGCATTTGTGTTGGTAATATTGTATTGAAAACTTGATTGCTTTTGCTGTCTGGTTTCTTTGTGTTTTGTTGGATGTTACATTTTATTACTTTGACTATCTGAGACCTGAAAATGATAAATAATGTTGGCTTTAAAAAAAGTTTTTGTGGTTTATTGTTATTGAAAATTCTTTTTTTCTTATATGGGTACATATATGCACGAGTGTCTCCCAGTTGGGTAGGCAAATACTAAAGATTTCCATCTGCTACGATAGTGACACACATCTTTTGGTTTCTCCAGGTCCAACAATCTAGTCTTTCAATAAATAATAATAAAAAAAAACATTTGAAATTACTACAAGTACAGAAAAAAAAACTTCTAACGTGTGTATCAGCTTCATGGCACATCATCACATTACTCTTGATTTTTTAATTAAGGTATTATCTAACATTTGTTGATTTTTCTTGCAACATACGCCATTTAATCATCAACGTTTTCATACACACCCAAAAAGTTCCAAACGAGGCTAAAACTAATGCGTACAAATCCATCACCGCTGCATCATCATACGTCTATTTACCATAATTTTCGTGAAGCAACCAACGAAACTAGTACCGTTAGCAAAAAAGAAGACAACAAATTATATTACACTGTTGGTGTTGTAAATTAAACTCTAAAGTTATAGCAAAAGAAATCACGGTGTCTCTATAGGATCTGGTTGTCTCAAGATACAGGCGCATTGAAATATTATATACAAATTACGTAATCATAGTGATACTGCCACAATACGAGTATTGTGTTATTATGATGCACTTATGGGATAATGCTCCTTAGATTATTTAGAAAGTGTAGGCATCACTATTAAAGATTTCATATGAGTACCTTGTGTACAAAAACAAATCTTATACATTTCAAATAACAATTTCAATAAAATAGGAGATGTTTTGAAGATTTTGCATAAATCCATTCTTTAAACAGAAAATGTTAAATTAAGTCACAAACTCTACTCATCATACTTAATGATTTCGTAAAATAAAATCTTATAAATTTCAAAAAATTACAAAAAGTAGATATTTGGAATTTGTATATAAGGTGACTTTAATTTATAAAGCCAAACTCATACTGGCGGCTTGGTAAGTAATCAGTAACACGGATCAATGACCCTTTTTGTGGAATTCGTAAATTATTCTTTTCGTGTTCCTTACAAACGCAAGCTCATCCCCGAGTCAATTACTATGAGACGTCAAGATTTTATTTTGCGAAATTGGCAAAAAATGTTATCGATTCGTGTCACTGAGTTTGGCTACATAAATTAAAGTTACCTTATAAAAAAATGATACTCATTTGAGTCAAAGTTTTTTTTGTAATATCTAAGAGTATATTATTTTATTAAACATAAATTTAATTAAATAGTAACGAAATATTGATTGAATCAGTTCACCTCTTTAAAACATCGATATTTTAATCATACCTTCATCTCAGAGGTAAAAACTGGATATCGAAATTTGCAAAGATTCCACAACATCCCTTTCAGTTCTTCCACATTCATCATTCGAGTCACAAGCTCTCCTTCTTCGTGTGCTCTTGACTTCTTCAATATGTCACTAATTTTTTTGGTCTTAACACATTCTCTTAGAGGAGGGCCCAAAAAAAAAAACGGGCCGGTTGAGACCCTCGCGCTTTACGTATATTTCTTTTATAAATTTTCCTTCCCAATATAATCTCCACAAGCCCTAAATACAAAAACTAAAATTTTACTTTACTTGTGCAGAATATACGAAAGTTATAACACACATAAATAATCTCCAATAACACAATTTGTCGCCTACAAATCATTAGAGCGGTATAATATGATTTTATCCCGAAATAATAAGGATAATACTCAGCTTTTGGTTAGGTATGCAGAAATAATGAACAATAGGATTTCACTCCCCTCTGTGATTAATTCTCAATACCGAATAATATAATGCATACAGCGCGTAAATTCATTGAAGAAAACACAACGGCAAATATATACTATAATATAATATATATTCTTATGAGAATTTTCTTTGAATTTTGTATTGTGATTTTTTTTTCTTATATTAGCGAATGTAGTTGTTCAGTGTTATCATATCATTTAACAATTGAATGTGGTTCCATTAAAATGTATCAGTCATTGTACATCCTGTAATGGTATATTGGTATGGTAGTTCTTTTAAAATAATTAACTAGGTACCAAATATTTGCACATACACTTTGGCATAAACAACAAAACAAAACTGCCTGCAACATGAGTAAAACATTGCGCAAACGCACTCGCTTTACGAATCCCAAAAAAACACCCAATTAAACTTACTCTAAAATATAGCTTAAAGCAAAAAAACAACAAAAAGGTTCAGTAAAAGCAACAAAACAAAAAGGAAAAAAAGCCCGTCACTAACATAGGCGAGGGCGAGCAAAAAGAAAAAAGCACAGTACACAAGTTCAACGTTTATTTTGGTTGCGTCCTTTTCTCGCATAAGCTATTTTAGTCTTTTTATCTCTTTCACTTGGACCGAACGCTGGACACCTGTGCTTTAGTTTCCCCTGAGTACCAACGACCTCTGTTGGCTATAAAACCAAAACGTCTTAAGAAGACAAAAGTCAACAAGCAAAACTGTAGTCTTCTTTTTTGTCCAACGGTACACAATTCCTTGGCACGCGTATTTTATAAGACTTTTCGTTTTACAATTATAATCATTGTCGTATACCGATTTGATTCGTAGCAAGTTCGAAAGCTTAGGATATTAGTGTTCCTAAAGAAAATAATAAAATCATGATCTTTGTTTGTTTGTCTGTCTGTTTACTATCGGAGTGTAGATGGAAGTAAAGGTTTTGCGGCGTTGTATCTGTTATTGACCGCAAATAAGTTAAGAAAATCAAGAAAGCTTGCAAAAGTGACAGAGCTTTTGAGCCCTTTAAGATTAGTCTAAACCAGCATAATCATGGCGTTGGGGTGACTGAGTTGAATTTCCAGGAAACATACCTAAATTTAAGTTTAAGTTTTGGAAATTCATTTCGAATATCAAATGAGGTGTAATCATCTACCTCACATAAAGCACGATGTAAACTGACAGTTTTTTTTTTCTATTACTTACATGTGAAGCTAATGCATCCGATGCATCTAATCCCATTGTTAATATCTCCAAACTAGAGGTAAATTGTCGATCCATTGTGTCAAAAATTACTAAAGGTTTTTTTTTCCTATTTTGGGATGAAATTGGAGCACAAAAGTGGGACATTAGGTAGGGATGAGCTTTTTTGTCAAATTAGGAAAAAAACTAAACACCTGTGCGTATTGGAAATTCAGTCAGTAGGGGTTGCTAAAATGTTACCGAAATTAGTAATAATTCAACTGATATACCACAAAGTAACAGGTGATTTTGGTTGATATAGCCATATTCATGTTGAAGACTTTGTAAGTGATCGATCACAGTAGCAAGGTTCCATAAGCATTGACTCGGAGTTGTTCTTAAACAATTGGTAGCGGCACACATAATATTCTTCGTATTTTGCAAAAAAGGTAATTGAGCCTTGATTCTGACCACATACCGAGTCTCGAGTATTAATTTGGCTATATCAGTCATAGTCACCTTATACAGAATGTTAAGATGATAACCTTTATCCCTTTAAACGGGGTGTTATACCCATGAATATGAACAACTTTTACTATAGAGCCAACCCTGAAATCGCGAAAACAAAATAAGCTGATCCATAGAAAAGTTAAGTACCCACTCGCACTCAAACTAAATGTAAAAATTGCTGTTTTATGTTTTTGGGGTTCCATACCTCAAGAGGAAAAAACGGAGCCCTTATCTTATAGGATCACTCTGTTGTCCGTCCGTCCGTATGTCTGTTAAGATCCTTTATCTCGGGAACGCGTGGAGATATCGTGTTGAAATTAAAACTTTTAAAACCATACACTCAGATTTACAGTCCCTTGAAGCTGTGAAAAAATCAAACTTCCAAGTTAACGTAAAAAAAGATACTGCCGTTTATATCGCAAAAAACGTATATTTGGACACTCTCAAAGGAATCAAAATTTATGGGGTATTTTCCGTTGACCTAGAACTATGAAATTTGGCAGTTAATACCGTCTTATACTACAAGTATAGGGAAGAATCTGAAAACTATACATTTGTAGTTAAATCATAAAAAATATAGTATTTAAAGGAACCCTCGGTGGGCGAGTTTTCACCTATTATTGACCTCCTTAGCGTAAAAGAATACACACGACTCTACAAGTCCACGCCACGACCTTTTTGTATGATTTCCACATTATGCGGAATTAGAACTTTCATCGCATACCATCACACGCTAGAGACTACTAAACACCAACTGATTTGAGACAACCGATACCTACCCTACACAACTATACATCATCCATCCGAGTCTAAAAATAAACTCCAGTAGCAATTATTTATTAATCAACAACTCCAACGCATCGCCACGTCATTTAACACGTTGACCGCTCGAATGGGGAATTGTTGGTTTATTATTGCCAGCGCCAGAAATAGACCGTCAGTTGTCGAGATAGGAGGGATGCCGACAATGTAAACAGAGGGTATGACATGGACACTTTGTAATGAGCTTTTGAGAAAGAATTTGGAAAAGAGAATAATGTGCTGCGAAAATAAATGTTGTCACTAATGTTTCCTATTGAATGTTAATGTTTGTGAGTGTCGTCACTTGGTGGAACTTAGTATACGATTACGTCTTTATTAAAAAGAAATTAGTGGGTAAGTGTACGAGTGTTTTATTTGAATAAAGATGTGTCGTATTGATATTTGTTTTTCCGCTACCGTTACTTTCCTTTTATTGATATCCGATCCGATACGTGGGAGAGCCACAAAAAAAAAGAATGTGGCTTAGCCATGCCTAATGTTAACTATTCTTATTGTATGAAGTTTTATAAGACGTAATAATCGTCGGCGAAACGCGGGTGTGCCGAGTGTGGACTCTGACTTGCATTTCACAGTTCACACCCACAACACCTCTGACACCCCCTCTGGGATCCATGTCGTGACGATAAATATTTATTATATGGTGCAAACGGTGGTTATTATAACCATGCTCTAACGGAATATATAGAAATAGAAAATCAGTTGACTTTATAACGTTATGGAGTAAAGGTAGTATGGCAAAAAGGTTAGACCAAATGCACAGATTGCACAGAAAATAGCCAAACTATCCAACTCAAGCTTGGTACAAGCAACAAGACACTTTATTAAGTTGTGTAAAGTAACAAATTCCTTTCCGCTTGACATAATAAGCAACTTTTTTTCATCTGTAAAAAGTACGTCGTTCAAACTATACAGGTTTTGTTTGACGACTTTGCAACAATTTCAAAAATGTGTAAAAAATGTGACGTCACCGGAGATTATCCGTTTTTTTAATGTGATTCAATGTAACTTCCCAACCCACATTTATGTTGCATTTTACCTCAATCAGTCTAGCCGTGGCCAGACAGATAACACTAAACACAGCTTTGGGTATCTTTTACATATTTTGAAGTAGGTAACCCTGAAATTCCAAAAAAAAGACAAGCAAACAGACAATTTCAAAAGACAATAAGAAAGTAACACAAAGTAAACTTTACAGTTCAAGCGATGACTGAAACGCCTTGCTAATGCTGCTGCGTTTTGACATTTAGGAATGAAGTTGATTTATTATTGTTTGAGTTTACAAGGAAAGGATTGACTGCGTTTCGCAACTTCAACTCCTTAATTAATTTTCTATTTCTGTTTAACTATATTCTTATGTTCAAATGATTTATTTATGTTTCATTAAAAATTGCTCGAAAAGCAATGAGAATGTTAAGTTTGACAATCAGAAAAATATGAAAAAATTTAAATGTCAATTTGAAAAATGATTATTTGTATGACACCAGGGTAGGTACTGCCTACCCTAGAGTACATGATTTCATAAAAAAAAAACTTTCAAATTGGTTTTAAATTTTTTTCCTCTTTATTTGATCATCAAACCTAAGCTTCTCATTGCTTTTCCAGCAAAAAGTTCAATGCACGCCACTGCTCATAACAAGGAATAAACTAAATCATTTTTTTAACTAAAATAAAATATATAATTATGTATTTATATATTTTTTGTAATTTGTTTGTAGGCAAAACACATGCTTTTTGTTTATTTTTTTCTGTACTAGTATTTTATTATTACAATAAGATGATAATTTACTGGTACAAAACTAAAAGGATGATAATTTCCACAAAAAAATAACAATTCTCATGTGGACATGCTTCACGCATAGGCATACACCGGTTTATATTTCATTAAAAAAAACTTGGGTTTCCAATAAAGTACACATTTCTCTCTAAATCGCCCCATTACAGCCTATTTTCATTAGATCCACTTGCCCTTAAAACCTGTCGCTTACAAAATTTATGTTCCCATCAAATATATTCAAAAAAAGAACAGCACTTTAAGGATCGCTTCGGTAGCAGTTGAATTTCGAATGACTTTTTTTTCGAATTATTTTGAATATTTAATGTTATTGGATTCCGTGATTATAGTGTGTATGATAAATGATGTAGGCATAATAATAGGCAGCCGTTGACGTCGAAGTGTTAAAGTCTAATTGATTGTGTTATAAAATGATTTTGAAAGAGAAACCCAGCTTTATGGTAATGCTAGCAACACTTTGATAGGGGATGCGTTACTTCAAATAATTCTTTATTTGTAAAGAATAAAACCCCCTTGTCGAAGAACAAGTAGGAGAATTAAAATTCTAGAGTGGGAGGGTACAGGTATCCGATTTCAATATGAATTTATTTAAATGATAAAACGCCCGAGGTATATAATAGGCTTGTAGACAGGGTAAATAAAATATTATTCTATTTAGTCCGTAATTTACATAATCAAAAAATATTGGACACGTATTTTTTCTTTTGTCAATCAAACAACAAATGACAGAGATAAAGCGCGTCAAAATTTGGGAGTGGGGGAAAATGACGTCACTTCTAAGTAAAATTGTACCTAGATGTGACGTCACGCGGAACTTCAGCGAGCTATATCTTCATCATTTTTTGTTTAATTGAAAAAATAAAAAATACGTGTCCAATATTTTCTGATTATCTAACTGACGGACTAATTTAAAAAAATTGTCATTATGCCTATTCAATAATTTGCAAGTTTTCAGATGAAGATTAAAATAGTGTACTAATCAAGAATTCGGTTAAACTTCGTTACATAAAACTATGGTAACATTTTGAATATAAGCAAAATTATATTTATATCAATAACTAGCTTTTGCCTTCGGTTGCGCTCAGAGTCTGACAGTTTGACAGTTTTCGACTTGGTGGTTACTTTGTTAGCAACCTTTATAGCCTATATGTTGACCTGGCTTATAAAAAAGAAAACCGCATCCAAATCGGTTAAGTGGTTCTCAAGTTGAAACAGAGCATACATACAGAGAAACAGAAAGAAAAACAGTACATACACTACTTTTTTACTAATTTATTATTAGTTTTGAGATATTTACGTATCTGAAGAATACTAATGAAAGACATAATAAAAAAAAAAAATACACGACCTAATTTTCTTGACCACGTGCAAAAAGTACTGCGTAAAAAATCCAGTATACTAACCGGTAGCTGTTTCCAATTTGCAATCAATTTGGGCCAAAAAGGGTATTTTTTCTGGGCAAGGAAACTAATTAACATGCCATCGATATTGATATTTAAATAAATTTTAAATGGACGATACATGAATACCTCGACCATTTAAAAATACCAAAAGGTTTTATTATTACGGGCTCCAGAATTTGTCTTATAAAAAAATCATTTTATCGACAGTCACAGGGCAGATTCACTTCACTTCTTTTAAGCCGAACTCAGCATAATTGAAAAAAAACCGGCCAAGTGCATGTCGGACTCGCGCACGAAGGGTTCCGTCCCATTATCTAGAAAAACGGCAAATAAATAATGTCTGTTGTATGGGAGTGCACAGGTCCGACTCGCACTTGGCCAGTTTTAGTATTTGCTGTTATAGCGGCAACAGAAATACATCATCTGTGAAAATTTCAACTGTCTAGCTATCACGGTTCATGAGATACAGCCTGGTGACAGACGAACGGACAGACAGACGGACAGCTGAGTCTTAGTAATAGAGTCCCGTTGGTTACCCTTTGGGTACGGAACCCTAAAAAAATTCCGCATTCTTTATAAAGTATTACAAAAATGGATAACCTAGTACGGACATTCTATCCCTTATTCGCTAGTAGCTAAATACTGACCCCAAGACTTTGGTCATAGGGCTAGGGACTCATTTATCACCCTGTTTATACCACATTTTACATAATAATATTATTCTCTTACACACTTACCTTCATACTAACATTTACAAGCATAACTAGGTTAGCTTAAGTTTTAATTTTGTAATAGTATTCATAATGATTATTATTATTACTGTAAAATTGTAAAATATGACAAGTTTATTTTTGTAAAACTTAGATGTGAAATGCGGGATATCCTGGCCCAGGTATTTCCATGTACTCAAAAGGATACCCCTTCAACTATGTAACTGCATTTGTAAGTGAAGAAAATAAACAAATTTTCATTTTTTGTCATCTTATTTTCATCTCATGAACTCCTTTTGGCTATGGTTATATTAGTGCGAGCACGCGGACCTTTTAAAGTGTGTTGTGTAACTTCGGAAATCACTATTAATTATCCATGGATTAATAAACCAACTAAAATTATATTTTTCCAAATTATTTACTGTGCAAACAATCGTGAATTAAGTACATATTTAAAGTTTATAGTTTAATAGCCGTTGATTTTTAAAATAAATTTATTTGTTAGGCGGCAAGTTAAAGGTGCGGCACATATAAGACGAATCGTTAATTATAAACAAACTGACTCGGGCGCCACAAGAAAGCTCACTATTTATCAAGCTGGAAATAAAGTTAAACCTACCAGTTTATAGGAAAAAACTACTTTGAATCATAAAACCTGCCCATAAGAATTGTTTTTCGGTAAATTAAATGTAAGCTTTACTTTGTGAAAGTAAAGTAAACAATTTTGTATGAAACATTGGTGTAGGTTCGGAAAGAAACATCTGGTTACGTCGAGTTTTTAAAACACAGGCTGGATTTTGGTCGCTAAGAAGCCAAAATGTAGTACTCATCTGCAAGAAAGATAAACGGCGAATTTTTTTAAAATAAAATTGGTAATTACGTACATATATAGGTAATAACACTTTTTACACGTTGATAATGATACTAAAACCGGACAAGTGCAAGCCAGACTCACCAATCGAGGGTTCCGTTGAAGACTATATTTTTTATGATTTAATAACAAACGCATAGTTTTCAGATTTCTCCCTATACTTGTAGTATAAGACGGTATTACTTGCCTAATTTCATAGTTCTAGGTCCATGGAAAATACCCTATAAATTTTGATTCTCTTGACAGTGTCGAAATATAAGTTTTTTGCGGCATAACAGCCGTATTTTTTTATTACGTTAACTTAGAAGTTTGATTTTTTTACAGCTTAAAGGAACTGCAGACTTGAGTATATGTATGGTTTTAATTTTAACTCGATACCTCCGCGCGTTCCCGAGCTAAAGGGTCTTGACAGACAGACGGACAGACAGATGGACGACAAAGTGATCCTTTAAGGGCTCCGTTTATTGCTCTTGAGGTATGGAACCCTAAAAACAATAGAATAATATTAAATTGTAAATTGTATTATATCGCAAATGCTACAAAAATATTTAAAGGTAAAAAAATATATAGTTCGTGGAATTACAACAAAAATATTTCAAAGTTAGGCTTACTTTAATTGTAATTGTACGTTGAAAGTGTATCATCTGTTGGTAGACCAAATAAATAAATAAATAAATAAATAAATAAATACTAACGTAAATAGGATATATTAAAAATAAAAATACATTATATAAATAATGCAATAAATAATAAGTTGATAGATAAATAAACTATAAATAAATATAATGCTTATCCTAACAAGAAATTTGCATTGTATACTTAGTCATAATCAAGTTTGGTTTGGGAAATATAAATTTTTGAATGAAGTTACAAATCAAATTCTTAATCAATTACATTATTATATGGTACTAAAGCGTTATTGGTGTAAATAGTTAAGGTGGCATTGATTTATACAGCCGAATTTGTACTAAAATCTAGGTAAGTAGCCGGTACCAAGGCTGAAAATATGAAAATACTTTTTTTCCTATTTCCTACAAAAGCAAGCCCAGCCCCGAGTCAATACAATGTAAAGGCAAAACTTCATTTTTCAAATTTCACGAACTTTGTTATTGATACTGATCACTTACCAAGCCTTCCGTATGAATTTGACTGCATAAATTAATATCACCTTGTATAAAAAATACTCCCTTCGTTTTGGAGTTGGTTAAAAATACCACAAATGACGAACAAGCCTTACGAATTGGATAAAAGTTTAAAGAAATTTGCTAAAAACTTAACACAAAACCTCTTAGGTCTGGATGTCTAAGTTGTGTCCAATATTTGTTCAAGCAATTTTCAGTTTCACGGCCACCTACGTGGTTTTGCATTTCAACTGTACTTGTTCTGAAGCAGTTTAATTTGTTCAAAACTTTTTAAAGAATGATTCTGATTTTTCATGACTGCAATTTTATCTTAAGGAAATTATTATTAGTATTATTACGTACGTGGTAGAGCTAATGCCGAGCTCGACTGTGGAGGTACCACCATCTTACTCGCAAATCCTCCCAAAGTTATTCGGGGGAGAGTAAGAGAACAGCTCTCAGGCAAAACCAGGCGGCCCACCATTGCCTGGGACCGATGGATGGCGGTATAGCCATCCCCAATTGCCGGAACTTATTTATAATAGACTGGTGACGGGCAGCGGCGTCACTGGTACAAGGGTTTTGGCACCGCGCTCACCAACCCGCCTGCCCAGCGTGTGTGAGTATGGGCATTTCTTCCAGGAGGACCGCCAAGAGTTGCGAAATCCTGGAAAGGCCTATGTCCAGCAGTGGACGACACAGGCTGATGGATGGATGGATGGATTGTTACGTTATTGATGTTTTTTTAGCATTGGTTGTTGCAATGAGTGGTCTGGTAGAAGCTTCATTAAAATTAAAAGACCCAAAGCTTGATTTGCCATAGTTGCATAAACAAGGATGTCAGCTATTTACCAGCTCCTTCCTAAACATCGATCTCATTCATGTCTGATTACTTGTACAATTGCTGCCACATTACAAAACGTTAATCGTCAGTAAACACCTTTGACGACGCTAGGGAGGCTTTTAAAGAATGTTTGACGTAACAATGCGGCATTTTTGTGAAATTAGTACCAGTCCTAAGCTAATAAGTCGCTCTAAACGGATGGTCAGGACTTAGGTAAGGTTTGTTGAATGTTTGGAATGCCGATGCTGAAAGTGAAATGGTTCTCACGGAAAAATACCAATTTATTTATTGCTTAAGGATCTGAAAGTGCTGCACTCTGGGAAAAAAAATATTTATATATTTTAAATTATGACTTACCCACCTAAATAATTATTGAAAGTTTGCTCAATGCAAAGAAATGGCAAAGATCTATTTTTCAATAGCATAGCTCTTATACTTAAATAACGTCAAACTGTACCAAAATTTTTAACTTATGCTAAAAGCGACCGTTTTTAGCTATACTATTTAAAAACAGACCTTTGCTATTTTAAGCATTTAATTGAGTAGACTTTTAATATTCCGGTGGCAGAACTTTCGCAGCTCTTAGGGCCTTAACATTGCTTTCTTAATAAAGTCTTTATTAGTTTGCTATAAAAATTCAAATTAAAGAGTAGTAAGCATATATAAGCTACAGACACGAGAATAATATTAAATGTATATCTTCTACAATACTTTTAATAACTTACTCTTTATATACATAAGTAGACAACAACATGTGACATAAACCAATAATTAATTCCATATGGTCTGCCCACACATCAAATAAGGGCATGTGATTTGTGATTGGACTCTGCAAAACTTTCACACGTACATTATCAACCGAACCAGCTTTTATCAATAACCTCCTCACATCAATATTCTACACACAACTATCAGAATATTCTGCTTTATTATTACTACCTTATTCTACAATATCAAACCCTATAGCACCTTTATGACTATGCATTAAAGTTTATTATCAAGCTATTTCAAAGTCTGCAGACTGCACCGCAACGTCCACCCAACCCAGACCCTTCAAAAATATCAAATGTTAAAGTGACTTCTGGTCTTCACAATTTGGTAGGTTTATTATAATTTCATCCACGTACACGGACAATCGGTCAGTCGCAGTCGCCCAAAGACTGTTGGTGGCGATAGACGTGTCCCTGCATTGATATGAGGCGCCAGATCAAGTGATATGAAAGCTAAGTGGGTTTGTTTTGATGATAAAAGTACTCGTAAGATTTCGAATTAATTATCTGTCACATACGATACTATATAATCAGATCCATTATATTATTATTAATATTAATAGTATCCATAACCCATAATATGCATCATTCGACTGATGCCGGCCCCATAGTGGGCCGAAATATATTTCGAAAATTAATACATTTTTATTATTATTACAAGTACCTACCTAAGAATGTTAAAGGAAACTAAAGGCTTTATATAGCTAAATATATATATTTATTTCAGATCCATAATAAATATATATGTTATCCAAAATTATTTGCTTTTGAGACGTTTAACAAGAAGATTATTTTACCTTAAAATAAATTGTGCACACCTAGGGTATGAAATATATTTTTTTAAATATCCGAATTCTATAGTTATAATTATCTACTTCATCTTTATTATTATTGAAGACGTATTATTTAAATTAGGTAATAAACAATTGACCCTTCTAAGGAAACAAGTGGTAAACTATAAATAATTAACAAAAAACTGCATAAAAAATGTATGAAAGATTTTAAGATATGCCTCAAAAGCTATTTTCGTTTTTGATAATGAATTAAATATAAAACAAAGAACTTAAAAATAAACTGTAAACAAACCAGAAAACGTTATTCTTACAAACCAGTTTGCGATAAAAGAAAATTTAGTTGATCGCATGCCCAAATTGGTCGATCCCGTTAAATGCACTTGGACGCACCAAAATGAAACATTAGGATTCAATTCAGGTTACCAAATTTGATTGTTGATGTTCCTTAAATGGTGAACTCGATGAGTAACTTATTTTGGGTGCCGAAGTAGATTGGGTTTTGAACTTTCAAAATAAGTTAGTATGAAAGACAAAAGTTCAAGTGAGAATAAAAAAGCAATGTTATATCCAACAAAATTGTTTGTTTTGTCTTGGCCACAAAAATAGCAATGTTGTTGTAATATTTAAACATAAACTAAAATTAACCAAAGCTGAAACAAAACAGAAACCAGCACCCCACTGGGAAGCATTCAGTTATAAATTCTTATTGAAACGTAAACATAGAGTTGACATTAAACTTGCACTCTTGCAGACCTTGATCCATGCAGGCCTATACCTGAGCAACGATTTAATGAAAACACTAACATAGAAGACACATCTGAAAACGAATCTAAATCTACAGATGCGAAAGATGAGAATGCGTTGACAGAAACAGAGATATATAACGTTTTTGAAATGAAAGAAACAGATTCATATGTGGAAGTTGAATGATACGAACTTGTTTTTACTGAAAATGGAAACTTGGAAATCGGTTTGATCTCAAAGTGTGCCGCGCCATGCCCTTGGCATTACTTGACACTATGCTCTTTCATTTGAAGATGGAAATTAATATTGTTGTTGTCTTTTATATAAAGACCACCCTGGCTCCTGGAAATAATTACTGTAGGTTGCTTTTAGATAAATAAATTCAGATTGAAGTGTCTGACGATTTTCCTTTGTCGAAAATTCATGAGAATTTTTATTTCATATACTGAAAGACTTGAAGTTGGATATCGAAATACATGAAAAATAACGTACTTTAGTTTTTTCTAGTACTACTTGCTAATTTATTAATCTCTCGTCTACTTATAACATCATTTGCATTATATTCGCACATCATATTAGTGTTTGGATCCAACAAATAGTACAAATTAGGTTCTATGATAAAATAATCTATTAAATATCATATTTACCTGACCAACTGATACACGCCTAGACCAAACGGCTGAACTTAGAAGTTATTTGTAGGTTTATTGTAGGACGTAAACATATGAATTAAGCTTATAAATAAGCTAAAATACTATGGACGTTTATAATATACAAAACATCTTTGATTCCTAGTTTTTGGTAAAAAAATCAAAAAAGGATAATTCAGCTGTAGTTGACCATGAATTTGACAATCGTCTTGAGAATAAAAACAAAACATGTAAAATTTAACGTAATACAAATATTTTTATAACAGATTTTATAATATTTTATAATTTCTTATAACAGAGCCAGCCATGTAACGTTAAAAGATTATGATCAAAGTTGAACGCTTTCATTCTTGTGGAGTAGCAAAATATTATACATTCCAAACGAACACAATACTAAATAAATTCTGCACTCAGTGTTAGCCACTCTGTACTTATTTGGTACTAAAGCAATCGATTATGATTATTAATTAGATTTATTAAAGTCGCACAGTGTGCAAGCAATAAATACTTTCGTCCGTTATGGACAAAACGGGTACTGAATCATAATACACATTAGTTTTGTACGTGGGACGCACTATAAGTTTCCGGAATGAATATGAAAAAATACTATTAAAGGTACAAAATTAATTTATTGTTTTTCAAAATAATCTCCCTTGGCGTCTATGCACTTTTTCATTCGATCAAACTAGTTTTGAAAACTTTTGTGCCACTCCCCTGTGGTGACCTCTGAAACGTGTTTTTCATACTCCTCGACAGCCTCTTCTGGTGATGAAAATCGTTGACCGCGTAATTGGTTCTTAATTTTTGGGAACAGAAAAAAGTCACAAGGTGCCAGGTCGGGACTGTATGCAGGATGACTCATGAGTTCTACATTTTTCGTCTTCAAAAAGTCGTTTGTCTGTCTGGCCGTGTGAGAACTAGCATTGTCGTGGTGCAGGATGATACGGCGTTTACGGTTATTTTTACGGAGTTCGTCAATAACTTCCGGCAAACAAATGGTCGTGTACCAGTCACTATTCACGGTACGACGATTCTCTAAAGCAACAGTAGCCACGTGTCCAGTTTTATTAAAAAAAGAAGCAATCATCCGCTTAGATGCACTTTTCACGCGCGCCACTTTGGTTGGTTTCGGCTCATCTTGAAAGACCCATACGCTCGATTGCTGCTTTGTTTTGGGATCGTAGCAATAAATCCATGTTTCGTCACCTGTTACTATGTCCCACACCAAATTTGACGCACCTTCGTTGAATCTGGTAAGCATGGCACTGCACCAAGTGACGCGGTCCGTTTTTTGAGCCTCGGTCAAGTTGTGTGGGATCCACCGCGAGCACAGCTTTCTCACACCCAAATGTTTGTGTAGGATTGATTGTATTTGACTCATGCCTATTTCTAAGGATGCGCGAATTTCATGGTAGGTCACATGCCTGTCTGTTTCAATCATACGGCGCACAGCATCGATGTTTTTGTTGGTCACAGCGGTGGACGGCCGACCATCGCGAGATTCGTCACTGAGATTGATACGACCACGCTTGAATTCTGCAAACCAGCTATAAACAGTCGTCTTGCATGGTGCTTCATTGCCAAAAGCTGTTTCAAGCCGAGCGATGCTCTGTTGAGCTGTCAAATTACACTTAAAATCGTAGAAAATCATACTACGAAAATTTTCCCGAGTTAAATCCATGTTGATGCAGACACACAATTTTTTAAATGGCGCCACAAGGTAAAAACAAAAGACAGTCAGATGAAACAAACTGCATTCTACAGCCAAAGAGTTCTATTTTCAAATGTTGCAATAAATTTTTAAATATTGTTTATGTAAGTGGCCAGTTCCGGAAACTTTTAGTGTTACCTATGTATTATGTTTGTTTTATCACTTTATTCATCACAAGACATAAAGTTATGTTAAATCTATACTGTTAGTACGTAAATACAGTTAAATATGTTTGATATTTTTTTTGAATCATGTCTTTATTTATTAAGTAATTTTATAAATATTAACAAAAAACAGTAGGATTTTCGATATATCAGAAACCATGAGTACAATTATATTTCTTCAGCATGATCAATTGATCGATTAGTTTAACATGTAGTTTATTTTAGCACGGGACTGGTATTGTTTGTTAAAGCAAGGCCTTGCCCAGACCTTGAGGTTCAAGGGGCTATTCACAAACAGGAGCTGGACGTGACGGTAACTTAAACAAAGGATCAAATTACAGTCGCCAAGCCGTCTCGGTGGATTTGCGCCAATAATTTCAGTACTAAGAGTCGCGCTTTGCCAGATCCCAATGGTCTAAGACTGTAGTGAGTTCAAAAATATTAGAGTCAGAGCTCAACCTGTAGGTCTAGCATAAGTTTTGGTCACGATATACGTTAACTGCGTAAAATATTTCTGTGCCTCCGGTGAATAACGATTTAGCACAAAAAACCCAATTTTACAGGAGAACAGAATAACGAATTATTTTGCACAATTCTTGCCAACCATTCACATTTCGTACACAATACCAAAGGGTCATGTAGATAACATTAAATTCTATTCCTGTGTATCCGTTTAGCCCCTAGAAAACATACCATACATAGAGGTGTATCTTTCCGCAGCTGAATTAAACCATTTGGCACCAAAAAAATTATGCAATTGTGATGTGCATTATGATTCAAGTCGAGTTTGTACCTTTTCTTTTACCATATTATTATGTAGTAAACGTGTAATACACAAAAAAAAGGAACGTGAAAATCGATTTCATTAAAGTTACATCTAATTTCACAATTTAGTACGCAACCAACTCTTTTTAAACCATTGTGTACCGTCAAAATATTTACGTAAACCATTTTGTCATATGTCCAGTTAGACCATTTTGTAGAGAAAATAACGGAGCAAAGTGGTAAAAAAATCTAATTTTGGGCCTAAGTCGATTTATACCGTTATTCATCCGACCCACAGATTTATGAGATACTAGCATTTGCCTGCGGCTCCACTCGCGTGTTATTCGGTATATCGACATGCATTTTTCCGGGATAAAAAGTAGCTTATGTGTTAAGTTAGGGTATAAGCTATATCCATTCTAAATTTCATCCAAATCCGTTTAGCCGTTTCAGAGTGAAAGAGTAACAAACACACACACACAAACTTTCGCATTTATAATATTAGTGTGATAGTGTGATATAGTGTGATTGTGCAGCGCCCCTAGCGACTTACGAGAGGAACCACAATTTGTTAATATGTTGCGCAGACGACGACGACGGTAACGTGTATGGTGACCAAAATTCTGGTTCTTCGAAGGACAATGTGAGCTGAACAATGTGACATATTGAGGGTAAAAAACAACGATAACTATCATCGTTGGTAAAAAAGCTTGAAAATCAATTCAAGAATGTTGTTGTAGAAGCAAAGGAGGCGAGGCGGCTATAAATGTTTTTATATACTCATATACAACAATAAGGTAACTACAACATCAAAAACGGTTTTACAAGTCCCTATGTTGTTTATCGGTAACTCAAAAACCTATCTAATCATTTATATTATATTATATTATAACAGCGTGTTCCTGCGCTGTGATTAGCCAAATTTATCGTAACATCACTTAGATGACTTTCGGATGGGCAAGAGTATCCCTGCCATGCAGCTTTGAATGCTCCTACAGAACACATTCAATAGGCGTTTCTCCGTAAATCACAGACGATTTTAAGGTTGAAATGGTAAGGATTTTACCTGATATTAAAGTAGCAAATAAAAAAACAATCCCGCGCTTATTTTTTATTATTTTTCATGAAATTGTTAATTGAAAAGATGGTCGTAGATAAAGTATTGTGTCCAACTGTGTCATATTAAGGCTGTATATAAAGTCTGATCGAGCACCTCATTTTATATCAATCAGAACTGAACTCTACGACGTTTCCTTTTAGTTTAAGGGGGTAACTTTTTACCTCGGTACAAAATGCACATAATAATACTGTTTTCTTTACTTTTGAACAAAAAGTATGCAATTAATGTGTTATATTATAAAGCAACTTGCGGAAATAGTTTATCGATAATAAAGTCTTCACAAAACATTAAGTAATTTAATGTATTACATTTTGTTTGCATTACATTAACAAACAAAGCGTATTTACAGTTGTAATGTAATGCAGCTAAAATGTAACGCATAAAATCAAATATTTTTCATCTGATCACTATTAACAAGCAGTTTGCGCGAATTGCTATAAAACGCATTTATTGCAAACTTTTTATTCAAAAGTAAGGAAAACAATATTGTGATGTGCATTTTGCACCGAGGTCCTCCATTACCACCTTAAAATAGCGCGCTCTCAGCCTAGCCGTGGCTGTTACGACCACCAAGAAACATGCGCCCACAAATGTCTGCGTTTTTATTTTATAACTCTGCTTCTAGATGAAATTTTTAATATATTCTAAAACGAACTGACGATGTTATTTGTTAACTTATTTTTAAAACAAATTTGAAGGGTGTGTGATTTAAGGAAGGCCCTTTAATACTCAAAAAACATGAAATTTAGAAGTAACTTCGTAATTTTTTTCTATCAAGCGAACTTGAAGATTTTTAGTTTATTTTAAGATAAATCTATCATCTCTATAGTCTACTATCTATATTATTTTTATTAAACCGATTAACCAAGTTACACAATGTGATATGCTCATTTGACGTTGGGCATCTAGCCTTATACGGACCCTAAAGTCATTGTGGGACACTCGTGCAGCCATTGTGGAACAACTCAGTTTCGCTTCGGTTCATAAACAAACCCGTCTCTCAATTGCCCTCATTATTTCACAGATGCACAAAAAACTATTGCATTTGCAGTGCATTTTCATATACAAGACATTCGTAAAATGTGGCGCTATCCCACATTTTTAGCATTTCTGCAATACGAGTATATGTCAAATTCTCAATAAGTTTCATGAAGTTCCAACCAATGTTGCGAAACAAAATAATTTGGCCAAGTGTGAGTCGAACTCGTGCACAAAGGGTTCCATGCCATCACATGTTACGGGCACGGAATCCTGAAAACATTACGGTGCAAAAGGTTGACAAGCTACTACGTGGGACGCACTATAAGTTTCCGGAATGAATATGAAAAAATACTATTAAAGGTACAAAATTAATTTATTGTTTTTCAAAATAATCTCCCTTGGCATCTATGCACTTTTTCATTCGATCAAACCAGTTTTGAAAACTTTTGTGCCACTCCCCTGTGGTGACCTCTGAAACGTGTTTTTCACACTCCTCGACAGCCTCTTCTGGTGATGAAAATCGTTGACCGCGTAATTGGTTCTTAATTTTTGGGAACAGAAAAAAGTCACAAGGTGCCAGGTCGGGACTGTATGCAGGATGACTCATGAGTTCTACATTTTTCGTCTTCAAAAAGTCGTTTGTTTGTCTGGCCGTGTGAGAACTAGCATTGTCGTGGTGCAGGATGATACGGCGTTTACGGTTATTTATTTATTTATTTATTTTATTTATAACACTTTTTGCACATTTACAAAAATTATATGGGAGACAGATTAACGAAACAAACAAATATTGTGTACAAAGGCGGCACTTATTGCTAATAGCAATATCTTCCAGGCAACCTTTGGAAGCATACAGAGAGATAGACAAAGAAATTACATGGAAGGTGTAAATGCTAATTATAAAAAAGGAGACTAAGAAGAAAATACATTATCTAGGGCATAAACTTACATATACTTACAAATTCATGAACCTACTTAAATTAATACTTAAATTAAAATATACATAGGTAACACTAAAAGTTTCCGGAACTGGCCACTTACATAAACAATATTTAAAAATTTATTGCAACATTTGAAAATAGAACTCTTTGGCTGTAGAATGCAGTTTGTTTCATCTGACTGTCTTTTGTTTTTACCTTGTGGCGCCATTTAAAAAATTGTGTGTCTGCATCAACATGGATTTAACTCGGGAAAATTTTCGTAGTATGATTTTCTACGATTTTAAGTGTAATTTGACAGCTCAACAGAGCATCGCTCGGCTTGAAACAGCTTTTGGCAATGAAGCACCATGCAAGACGACTGTTTATAGCTGGTTTGCAGAATTCAAGCGTGGTCGTATCAATCTCAGTGACGAATCTCGCGATGGTCGGCCGTCCACCGCTGTGACCAACAAAAACATCGATGCTGTGCGCCGTATGATTGAAACAGACAGGCATGTGACCTACCATGAAATTCGCGCATCCTTAGAAATAGGCATGAGTCAAATACAATCAATCCTACACAAACATTTGGGTGTGAGAAAGCTGTGCTCGCGGTGGATCCCACACAACTTGACCGAGGCTCAAAAAACGGACCGCGTCACTTGGTGCAGTGCCATGCTTACCAGATTCAACGAAGGTGCGTCAAATTTGGTGTGGGACATAGTAACAGGTGACGAAACATGGATTTATTGCTACCATCCCAAAACAAAGCAGCAATCGAGCGTATGGGTCTTTCAAGATGAACCGAAACCAACCAAAGTGGCGCGCGTGAAAAGTGCATCTAAGCGGATGATTGCTTCTTTTTTTAATAAAACTGGACACGTGGCTACTGTTGCTTTAGAGAATAGTCGTACCGTGAATAGTGACTGGTACACGACCATTTGTTTGCCGGAAGTTATTGACGAACTCCGTAAAAATAACCGTAAACGCCGTATCATCCTGCACCACGACAATGCTAGTTCTCACACGGCCAGACAGACAAACGACTTTTTGAAGACGAAAAATGTAGAACTCATGAGTCATCCTGCATACAGTTCCGACCTGGCACCTTGTGACTTTTTTCTGTTCCCAAAAATTAAGAACCAATTACGCGGTCAACGATTTTCATCACCAGAAGAGGCTGTCGAGGAGTATGAAAAACACGTTTCAGAGGTCACCACAGGGGAGTGGCACAAAAGTCTTCAAAACTGGTTTGATCGAATGAAAAAGTGCATATACGCCAAGGGAGATTATTTTGAAAAACAATAAATTAATTTTGTACCTTTAATAGTATTTTTTCATATTCATTCCGGAAACTTATAGTGCGTCCCACGTACACATATATACTCATAACTATAAAAAATAAATAAACATTAAATAAATATACATAATACTGGATATTCGAATTCTACTATGATGGGTACTCTGTTGAGAAAAATTGTTTTAATTTTATTTTAAATGAATTCGTATTTTTCATTATTTTTACGGAGTTCGTCAATAACTTCCGGCAAACAAATGGTCGTGTACCAGTCACTATTCACGGTACGACGATTCTCTAAAGCAACAGTAGCCACGTGTCCAGTTTTATTAAAAAAAGAAGCAATCATCCGCTTAGATGCACTTTTCACGCGCGCCACTTTGGTTGGTTTCGGCTCATCTTGAAAGACCCATACGCTCGATTGCTGCTTTGTTTTGGGATCGTAGCAATAAATCCATGTTTCGTCACCTGTTACTATGTCCCACACCAAATTTGACGCACCTTCGTTGAATCTGGTAAGCATGGCACTGCACCAAGTGACGCGGTCCGTTTTTTGAGCCTCGGTCAAGTTGTGTGGGATCCACCGCGAGCACAGCTTTCTCACACCCAAATGTTTGTGTAGGATTGATTGTATTTGACTCATGCCTATTTCTAAGGATGCGCGAATTTCATGGTAGGTCACATGCCTGTCTGTTTCAATCATACGGCGCACAGCATCGATGTTTTTGTTGGTCACAGCGGTGGACGGCCGACCATCGCAAGATTCGTCACTGAGATTGATACGACCACGCATGAATTCTGCAAACCAGCTATAAACAGTCGTCTTGCATGGTGCTTCATTGCCAAAAGCTGTTTCAAGTCGAGCGATGCTCTGTTGAGCTGTCAAATTACACTTAAAATCGTAGAAAATCATACTACGAAAATTTTCCCGAGTTAAATCCATGTTGATGCAGACACACAATTTTTTAAATGGCACCACAAGGTAAAAACAAAAGACAGTCAGATGAAACAAACTGCATTCTACAGCCAAAGAGTTCTATTTTCAAATGTTGCAATAAATTTTTAAATATTGTTTATGTAAGTGGCCAGTTCCGGAAACTTTTAGTGTTACCTATGTATTAGCGGCATCTATCAGCTCACCAATGAACCTCTTCACAAAAAACTACTATTATTGTTAGCGCCATCTATCATCTAATCAACGAACCTCGGTAGTCATATCAGTTGGCACTATGGCTAATACGAGGTTTATTATATGGTCCCCCACTTGGGCTTAATTTTTTATTTTTTTTGTCTTTGGTTGCGGACAGTTGTGGTAGGGCTATAGTAAAACGTATTTTCTGAAAATTTTAACTGGCTACCTATTACGGTTGAAGCTGTAAATCTCTGTGCCAGTCGGACGGATAGACAGACGTACAGACAGTGGAGGCTTAGTAATAGGGTCCCGTTTGGCACCCTTCTGGTACGGAACCCTAAAAAGAGAAAACAAATAAAACTACCAAACTTGCTTTTTTATAAACTTCGTACAGCCATGTATGAGCACGTTCTGTATTCTTACATATCTCGGTAATTTTAAGGTTATCTACCTATCTATCTAGGGAAAAAATATTAAAAAGTTTATATCTTAAAGGCGGTCTGTAACAAATAACTTATTATTGTTTGTTTCATGTAAACAATGGATTAACGTCCCTAAGCGATGGATTTGCACGTGTTTTGTACTATCAGGGAAAATTACCTTGACACATTTTTCTTTATTTTCTCTTCGCAATAATAACAAAGAGTAGGTTTGTATAATTTTCCCCCATAGGACACTTTTGTGGAGCTATGTCCAATATAGGGTGTGAGGTCTGACTAACAAGTCCTTGTTGAGTCAGTGTGCTGGCTACTGAGAATTATGTGAACAATTTATGAGTAAAGAACGCTCATAACTGTCATAAATCCTACACAGGTGTAAAAAAACTGGTAATATGAACAAAAACATGTCTGACCATGTTTAGGATGAGAAAACCTGCGGGTACGGAACCCTAAAAACTGTCGGTGTTGTATTCAAATGCCCCAAAACTTTGTATTATTTTATTATTTCAATAGTATTTTACGTTTACTGGAGCTTAAATAGGCAATAAAATGTCCCCAATCTCCTCTGTTGTAACATTTTCTTCAACTATATTCATTGTTCCAGTCAAAGCTCAACTATTAATCATAACAATCCACTACTAGGCCAAAAAGTCAATTAATATCCCAAACATTCCACTCAGGACCAAGTGTGGCGAGTACTCCCAAAATAGAAACGAGAAACATGCCATTGCGACAGATCACTGTGTACAAGATATCACTATCTCACTACTCTACGGTTCTATATTACATTAAAGTTAAATGTGGCATAGAACCTTGTTATAGCAAGCCAACGATGTGTCACTGGATGCTCATAGCATTACAGAAATATCTGGACTAAACTACGAGACTGTATGGCGACTGTGATATCAAATTGGCCAGGGTATGACTCTTGATACATTCTAGTACAGATCAACTTAAAATGAACTTTATTGACAAAGATTTAAGACTGAAAGTGGAGCTTCTTATGAATGCAATCGGTTTTCTGCAAGTTCTATAATCAAAGTTGTAGGCAAAACTGCAATTGTGAATTGAAACTTATATTTGCTGTTGCGATGATTAGTAAGGGGCTTTATTGTAGTTAGTGGAGTGGAGTGAAGCTTTCAAAAGATTTAGAAATATGAATGAAATAATAACTTAAGTTTTCATTTCTGCTGCAATGACCATGTAAATTTGTTTTATTTTGCAAGACCGCTTTAGAACAAGCCTATTTAAATAATCCTCTATCTAATATTATGCATTACACCTTGAAAATTTATTGTTTAAAAAATCCTGCTGATAATATTTGCAGACAACGCCAAAATATTTACCATGGCAGTTCACTCTTAACATGCGCAAAGCCGGGAGATGGTCACAATAATTTCTTATTTCTCTGTCTAAAACCAGGAGATGGATTTCATTAATTTGTTATTTATCTTTCATTAACAATAAATATTTATAACTTTTGGCCATGTAATAAATTTTAAATAGGCTTGTATACATAGAACACAAAAGCAATGATTTAGATGAACTAACCACTTTATTTTAGTCCTCACGTATTGTGGCTTGATTTGTATTAAACACAACTTTGAAAAAGAAAACACACGTCGTCAATTTCAAGAATGTTTTGTTTTAAAACGATCTGTCATGTCACATTTCAATGGACACATTCCTCTCATTTCAGAACGAAAACATACTAAAAGCGATCTTGAACGTCAAAGGTCTTGAAGAGGGGAACTTTATGTCAATTATCCGAAAATTAAAATGTCGAAAATCGTCGTCACATGTCAATGTCAGATGTCAGAGCGAAGATAGTCACGGTGCTGATGTTGCCAGTAAAAGTGAGTTTTAGAGTGATTTCGCTGTTTCTCTAAATAGAAGGAATGTTTGACTTGGACAGATGATGTGAGCGAGTCCAGAAAAAAATATTTATCCCGTCGCCAATGAAGTGAAAATAATTATGTGGACAGCGACCCAAATATTGCCAGTAAATATTTTATCAATTAGAACAGTTATAACATTGACAACAGTTAAATTCAAATAATAATGATGAATGATGAAATATCAATATATTCAAATAAGCAAACTTATAAACTTTGTCCGAAACACAATGGTTTAATTTTTTGCCCAAAAGTACAAACATAGTTGAAAGAACAAATTTATTTTTTTAATTATACGAAAACAATCTTTCAACAATCACATCTATTTTGGAGAGAATAATATTCCTAACCCTACCACAATTAACATTATTTGTCGACAGTTACCACTAATTGTCAATTATAAATCGACACCAATATGTCAAGCATATTTGAAGAAACTATTACAGTTGCAAGACAAATCACTGTTTATAATTTAAGTTTCAACTTCAAAAATAGAACAATAGAACAAAAAGGAAGTTCAGAAACAATTTTTCCCTAAATGAATATTAATATAGTCGTGACAAAAGACCTCTCCCCAATTTTTAGGCTACTTAAATAAGTCACCCTAAGACCAAAAGTCGTTTTAACTCGACACTCAAACGCTTAGATTAATGTGTGTTTTTTCAACGTCAAAGTTTATTTTTTTCTTAAACTGACAAAAGAAATGCCCAAGTTAGGCAGTCAATAAATTTTGGGGTAATTATAGAAGAGGCTATTTGTTGACAAGCAATTTGAGTTAAGCACAGGGATCCTGTGGTAATTTATTTGTAAAACAATTAGCTTGGAGAAAAAACAGATTGGAGATAAATCTTATAAGATCAAACGTATTGATAAGATTGTTACTTTGAAGATATGATTTGATTTCACATCTATTTTATTGGTTTCGTAAATTAAATTACTAGGTGCTTGAAGAAAGCAAACATTAGAGCAGAATGAAAAATCTAATTCTCACTTTTTTTTTCTTACAATAGGTTTACGCTTGGCCATTACAAGCCTGATGGGAGCGTCATTAAGACCTAGGATGAAGTGGGCTCGTCCAGAAACTGGGAGAGTATTCCAGAGACAAAGCGTAAGACCACTGTGTATAAAAAATGGTCAATTGCGAGTAGGACTCTTGTCCCGAGGGTTCCGTACATAGGAACCGTTTAAAACAAACATATTATTCTTATTTCAAGTATTCATTGAATACTATCGGTTTATTGTACGGTTTGGTGATAACTTTGTATTTTTTTTCTATCGAGAAAATTTTATGGAATCAAGTTTTCACCACAGTATCGACATAGCATTAGTCCTCAACTTTATCATATATTAATTTCAGAGTGATTGTTGCAGTATTTGTTGGTATAAAGCAGGATCATGCGAAGTAAAGAGAAAAAGGGTCTTGTCAGAGACGGACAGACAGATGGACGACAAAGAGATCGTATTATTATATTTTTCCAAAAACCCCACGTTAACTTTAAACTCGAAAAAAGCAGCATATTTTCAACTTCAAAATACATTTATGAACTATTTTAAAAATTCATTTTCCTTCTAAGTGACACTCAAGTTCCATTGATAGAGTTGAGTGAGGCATTAAACTGGATACAATCTTGTGAAAGTTCACTCATATAGCTGTCAATTCCGCTCAATGATGTCGTAACATTAAAAATAATGAGCCCTAGAGATAGACCAAAGCCTTCTTTGGTTTTTGTTTTATGCTGGAAGTTCTTTTAAGGATTGTGAAGCTTAGAAGGATGAAACTTTACGTCCTCTAACAGGCCATCTTTGAAATGGACTATTATTATAATATATAGATCTAGTTGGTTTCTAAATTTGGTAAAAAAATGTAATTGACATATACATATCTCAACTGAAGCCGGGCCCACAGTGGGGCCCGAAACATATCTTGAGCAATTTTGTTTTACTTTTTTCCTGTTTATTATTTTTGTAACGTATATAATAAAATATTAAAAAATTATAGCAAAAAAATATTTACTCCACTAATAATATTGTAATTACAACATTTCTTCTTTGGGTTTGGGGTTTGGGGTTTGGGGTTTTGCAAAGGTAGGCGATGCAGCCTCGATTGCTCCCACAGAACACTTTCATTAAAATGATTAATTGAAATAGGCGTTACCTTGCGGAAGTCCATCACTAAGTAAAGGATATATGAATATAATTTGTAATATTCATTAATTAAACTACTGACAATTAGGCCGAACAAAGATCCTTGGTAAGCCAACAAGATCAAATAAGAAAAAGAAAACGAGCTTTTTCTAATTCTATTCATGAAATTTTTAGTTAAAAAGATTTTAAATAATGTCACGCAAAGACGATATTTTTGATGATCAGTTCAAGTATTGTGTCCAATTCGATATATTTAGCCATTGGGCCCTTCGTGCAGCATCACGAAACTCACTTCATTTTAGCCCGGGCGGTAGCGTTGCATTTTAGGTAGTGATTTTAAGCCGATTGATTTCCATCTTTTTCAATAGATCTGGAATGGCTAATAACAGAGCCAAGCGTCAGCTGGCTTACCCGCGGTGGGTGTGGGTGTGGGAGGCAGAGGAAGTGGTAAAAAAAGTAATAGTACGCCGGCTGAAACTTTTTTCACAGATACACTCGGCGTCAAAAAAATCGCACCTTTTGAAAAATTTACTTCAAACCATTTTAATTCCTATTTGAAACCAAATATGAGAGAACTATTTGGTATCAATTGAAAGGGCATTAAACGACCTTGAAATAAACAATCGTTTCATTTTATAAACGATAAAAATCTCTCGAATATCGTGGTATTAAGAAAAGTATTGCTCAAATACACGTTCAAACGGTCGCTAGTTGCGCTACATAAAAGGGGTATAAAAAGGTAATTACACGTCAAATGTAGGTCATTCACTATCCAAACTTTGAAGATGACACACGTTAAGCGCACAAGTAAAAAATACTACCCTCAACATGGATACTACTCCTGAAGAAGCTGCACAAGTTCTTGCACTGCTGCGCCGAAGGGTGCGGCAGTGTGATATTGCCCGGCAACTCAATCTAAGCCGTTTTGCTGTTCGAAGAGTAGTCCAGCGATTCCGGGAGACTGGTGGCTTTGTCCGAAGACATGGATCTGGGAGACGACGCTGCACATCTGAAAGGGATGACCGCTTCATAGTGTCGACGAGCTTGAGAAATCGGTTCTCCAATGCTGTTGAGATAAGACAGGAACTCCAAGCAGTTCGCGGGACAACTGCAAGTGACTCTACGATTAGAAGAAGATTAACAGAGAAGAAAATAGCCGCCCATAGAGCTGCTACAGGCCCAAGATTGACTGTAGAGCATCGTAGATCCCGCTTGCAGTTTGCCCGCGATCACGTCGATTAGACGCTAGACCAATGGCGAACAGTTCTCTTCTCAGATGAGACGAGGGTGTGCCTTTTCTGTAATGACAGGCGAAAAAGAGTGTACAGGAGGCAGGGGGAGCGATTCGCACAAGCCTGTATTCAAGAAACTGTGGAATACGGGGGTGGCTCCTGCATGTTTTGGGGCGGCATATCTTGCGACGGCAAAACTGACCTTGTATGCGTTTCCCGGACTGGAGGTGCTCGCGGGCAAGGGTCGCTGACTGCTCACCGGTACATCACAGAAGTCCTGGAAGAGAATGTGGTCCCATATGCTGGTTTCGTCGGCCATGGGTTTACTTTGATGCACGACAACGCTCGCTCCCACACCGCGTTTATTGTACGTGACTACCTTCAAGAGGTTGGGATCCCTATCATGCAGTGGCCGGCGAGAAGTCCAGACCTGAACCTGATAGAGCACCTTTAGGATGAACTGAAACGGCAAGTTAGGTCACGAGATCCTGCTCCTACCACCCTCCAGGACCTGCAAGAGGCCGTAATTTCGGAATGGGACAGCATGCCACAAGATCAAGTCCTGAAATTGGTTAGGTCTATGAGAGATCGAATGGAAGCTGTTATCAGGGCAAGAGGAGGTAACACTAGGTTTTAGATTACTTTTAAGAATGATTTTGTGATTTTTTCTGAATAATTAATTCTTTTGTTGTAGAGCGTAAATAAAGATGATTTTTCTTTCCCAATCAACCTGTATTTTTTTATGCCCTTGTAATGAAAAACACTCTTTTTTTTTCAATATTTAAATAGTCTGTTTTATTACCTTTCAATTGATACCTAAAAAATCCCGCGAAATTGGTTTCAAATAAGAATAAAATTTGTTTGAAGCACATTTTTTAAAAGGTGCGATTTTTTTGACGCTGAGTGTAGTTGACATCATACTGAGCTGAAAAAAAATCGTCAGCTAACGCACCCGCGGTGAGTTTGGGAGTTAGAGGTTGCGAAAATGGTAAAAAAAAAGTGATAGTACGCCGGCTGAAACTTTTCTCACAGATAGTTGACATCATACTGAGCTGAAAAAAAATCGTCAGCTGACGCACCCGCGGTGGGTGTGGAAGAGAGAGGTTGCGAAAGTGGTAAAAAAAAAGTGATAGTACGCCGGCTGACACTTTTCTCACAGATAGTTGACATCATACTGAGCTGAAAAAAAATCGTCAGCTGGCGCACCCGCGGTGGGTCTGGATGTGAGAGGTTGCGAAAGAGGTAAAAAAAACGAACAAAACTACGAAGCAGCAAACGATTTTTTTTTCAGCTTAGTATGATGTCAACAATGGAACATTGTAAACATTTATTTATAAAACATAAAATACTAACAGTTATAAAAAATAAAATTCAGACCTTCTATACTAATTGAGGTTGTTCTTAAACAAGTATATATAGGGGCTCCTCGGTCCTGATAACTGATAATCTGATAATACACAAAGGTAATTTTCTGTATTCAAGTATTCCAAGCAACGTTATTAATTTTAGACCTTATCATTAGTTTTGGTTACATAAACGAGAAATCGTATTTCCGTACATATGCGAATATTACCGACGTGCATTATTTACTCGTACATGGTAAAATATACCAGACACTGCACCGTGTATGCTGGTCCAGCGTCCTGTCTAGTTCGAAAACCCAGTTGTCATTATAAAATATATTTGCTCTGATTTTGGATAACGAACGTATTTTTAAGCTATTTCCAAAGCTATTTTGCGAAGGCTATCGTCTATTGACCCGTTACTTGCAAAAAGGACTACTCGTTGCAGCTCACTTTTGTTTATCTAAGATATTGTCAGCTAACCGAGTGTGACTAAAGGAGAGACTTGTCTTATACTCTCTATTGGATACTGAATAGCTGTCTTCACAGAGGTCCTAGATATTTTGTATGAACTATTTATGAAATGGAATGATATAGAAATAAATAAAACAAAACAATGAGAGATTTAAGGGGGGGTTATCCCGATTTTGTCTCTTTTCAAATTCATTTTAAACCAATAAATAGCGATGATTAAATTGAGTAAGAAATATGTGTCATATTTCACTCTTTGATCTTAAAATTTGGACCTTTATACACGATTACTTGTATTTTCCTCGATCCAAAATAATCGCAAACATAGGTCTAAACTATGATCTAAATATAATTTTATTTGAGTTGAATTAGGTTTTGGACAATAAAACTTATTATACTAAAATAAAAAATTACTGTCGTAAGAAATGTCATACAAAACGGCCGTTATATTAAAAACCCATCCCTCTAATTCCAAAATAAATAAAAACACATCAAAACCGCAAGTTTTCTGAGCGGCCCGCTTCCGCTGAGCAGGATAAACATTTGTAAAATGAAAGGGCTGAAGCAGTCCTGTGGATAATCTCGCCTTAAGGCGACGCCACGAAATTTTGGCGACATGGATCTCCATTTTTCTCAGCAATGAAAATACATACGTAATTACCAATTTATATAATAGATTAAGCATTTCATTGACATCATTTTGCCCGAAGATTTAGTTGATTGATTAATTTTCATAGCAGAGAAAAAAATATTTAGATAACCTCTTTTAAAACAGAGATTTCTATTTTACTGACAAACGGAAGTGAATGAAGCCTCTAAGTTTTTTATTATGATTAGTCTACAAATACACTTCAATATGGCCGATTGGATTTATTAAATTACTTATAGTTGTCATTTTAAATTAAAAATACTGTTTTGCCGCATACGACCTTACGGCATAAGCTAGTTCGTGAGCGCATATTTGTATGAAATAAGTCCCCCTCACTCCACTCCCCTAAGGCGCCGATTTGAAATTATAAGTTTATCAATGCCTCGCCTTAAGCTTAAAATACAGCTTTGCGAAAGACTGAAAAAGTTACCGCATATCGAAGACCTTGACAACGGCCTTACAACATCGCAAGATTTTTTACGAAGCAGTTGAAAACATTTTTTTTTTCTTTATTTATCATGGTCACTCTACGCTTGGCTACCGCGGTACCTGGTACATTTTTGGTTTTCAACAACAAAACAAGACAATTGTATTCATTTGACAGCCAAAAATGTACGATTTCAATTGTCAAACGGGCTTATTTGCTTCGCCGAATAGCCATATGACAATCGAATTTGAATACGATTGGCTTAGACAACTGCACCTCAGATGTTAGAAGTCAATGGGAATTAGGAGGAAACGTGCTCGCCCAGAAGGTATATAACAATTATAACTGGTTTTTGCACAAGTTTTGAATCTGAAACTTCATAAATATGCGCGTTATTATTATTACACAAAAATCAATAACCAAAAACAAGTGTTTAAGGGATTAAGTTCAATTAGGAATATTTGTTAAAAAACTATTCCTTATTTAATTACTCAGAACTAAATCCTTTCTCAAGAAAACTTTATCACAATCTGTCAAGCAGTTCTCTGGTTAAAACAAGTGAACAAACATCCATACAAACGGTGCATTTTATAATATTGAACAAAAAGTTTTGAAATACCGTGCGTGCGGAGCGGAGAGCTTACGGTGGCCACAAAACTTCTAAAATAACTTTTCATGACACCTCAATGGTGTTTGCCTCAAGCCCACCTCATTATTTGAGCTTTTAAGATTTAAAAGCGATTCGAGAAACATTTCAAGTTAAGCACCCTGTAAAACAATGTAATGAGGTTTTTTGATCACCTCACTAAGAAGTCAGGGGAAGTGGAAGATGAATGTGTGCGCTTCTTTACTCGGATTTAGAAGTTTTCAAGAACTGCGGGTTTACGTTTTATACGATTTTAATAAAGATATTTCGTTTTTCAAAACTGATTCATTTTTTAAATTATCATATACAGAAATAAAAAATGACTTAGTTGAGCAGACTCTTAAGACAGCAAGTAATTTTTTTGAAAAATTTCCTTTTTTTGGTAAATACTTAACACTTGCTGAAAGGTTAAGGAAAATTTTGTAAGGAAACCATAGAATTATTTGGATGCATTTGTGCCCGATATGTGATAAATTGATCACCGGACCACACCATCACGCTGCCACGTGAAATAGTGGGTGAAACGAGTACACTCCGCACTCAAAAATATCGTAGACCATTCCTCTGAAAAATGTGCCATGCCGATATACCTATACATGTATCGAAAATAATATCTTCTAGTTCAAATTAAAACACAATAAACTTTAGAATAAGCGAAATGGTATTGAAATAAGCTTTGAAATTAAAGTATAAACATTTCAGAATAAACAAACCACAAAAGCTAAACTCATTAGTATTAGAAACATATTTCCAAACAATTAAATTCACATTTCTAAATCAGACACAAAACATTTCTTCTATTTTTACCAACATGGGAACTATTCTAACCACTCAAAGCTTATTATTGAGGTTTCAAGTACTCAAAAATGTAATCGTAACGAAGAATAGCGTCTATTGGTTACACAAATAGTCTAACGACTTTCGAGTATGTTGTTACTGGACTTAGATGTTATTAGACGATTTATTTATAAAACTGTGGGAAAGTTGGGAGTCGTTTCTGAAAAATAATTAATAGGTTTGATTGATGGCTCTCGATGGAACTTCATTACAGCAATGAAACATTTTACTTGTACCGCAGTGCCACAGTATTTATTTGTCCTTAGCGACCGGTTTCGTTTAATACATTTTCAGGCACTAGGTTTTAAGGATGATAAGTAATTTCTAGATTGTGTAAATTAGTTGCACCAATGGCAATTGCAATATCATTGTTGCAACTTATGTAAACAAACCAATGCTAACTAGTTACAAAAATGACAATTGCTTTGCATTTTCATTGTTCTGACGTGTAAAAAGTATGTAAATAGCTACCACTAAATGAAACCACATATTCTACCGACCCTACTGAATCACTTTTCCCAAGAATCATACGCACATCCTTAGTTTAGGAAATAATTGAGTTCCAAACAAAATTGCGTGATCCCAAATACACCGACATACGGGCGAGTTTAGAGAGAGCGTCGTCCGTTTAACAGCTTCAGGTTTCAACTGACTCTTAATGTTTCGCCGTGAATGTATGAGAAGCTGTTCCGATGGACAATCGACAATATAAAAACATTTATCATGAATTCCCATCCCCAGAATATAAGCGCACGTAACCTACACACATAAAACTAGCTGATCCATCAACAATTTTTGACCCGAAACTTAACTCTTAATTGGAAGCAATAGAGACAATTATTGATAAACATGAACATCCAAAGTTGTAGTGAAATAGTGAATCAAAAGATACAAATCCAACATTCAACAATTAATATAATGGGGAAGAAAAATACCGCCCCAGGGATGCGCGATCAGGTTCCCGTGGACTGATTTATTTGAAGGTTTTTGTTATATTATCCCATCCTTCTAAATTTTTATGTCTGAAAGTTATTTATTTTTCTGTGCTTATAACTCGGCAACCAATCAAATAATCGCATTTAAATAGTTACAGCAGAATAGTTTATGATATTGGCTAATTAATTCCCTAGATACTGGACAGCCACTGACAAAAACGAATGTTACTGGACAAAAATTAATACGACACATCATCACGACGCGTGATTGTATGTACATAGCGTAGCTGCAAGACATAGAGTAGCTTGATCCCGCACTACAACCTACGAGTCACACGCATACAAAATAAGATACAGGATGTTGATTTGGTCCGCAGCTTATGTTATAGAGATTTTATGATGCGTAAACGATACTGATGGCAAAAAAATAAAAACAAAGGTGCCTTAATTTTTGATAAGAAATTAGAAATCTTTTTAAATACAATTTTGGCTGTAGCAATGTCGAGCTTTAACGGGGGTTCAGATTGGCAGTGTGGATGAGCCTTCACTGCTACCAGCATGCCACTGGCCATAGGTAATTGAAACAAATAAAACAAGGCATATTTCATGGTCTTATTTTTTAAGCACTGTCTTCCTGTTACGTGAGATTTAGACCAAACAACACCCTGGATATGGGAAATGATGCATCGAGATTGACATAATATCGACGTAATTTCGTCAACAACTCTTTTGGCATTTATGTTGATCCGGGTCACTACAATGATAGTAACGAAAACCGCATCCAAATCCGTTGAGTGGTCCTCGAGTTAAAACGGAACATGCTGGCAGCAGACAAAAATTAAAATAAAATAGTTTTGTCTTCATTACAATACTAATAATAATAACCAAAAAAATCTTGAATTAAAAAAATTTACAGAAACACTTTTTTACTACTTTGTTATTATTATAGAAGTTTATTAGTATAAAATATAACAAAGCTTTTTCAGGTTGATTTAAACTGGGGTTAAACTGTCTTGATTGTCCTAATTTGTTGGATAATAGAAGCATAGGGCTAATATACCACATGGTTACTCCGAGGTTAACTGGTCGTGTCAGTAGAGCTTTATTATCTTTCTTCATTTGTCTATGGGCACAGTATAGGTAACAACAGTAGTTTAACTAGGCGGTGTCCTTGAAATCAATACCTACGGCCGCTCGGCGCCTAAACACGCCCTAGGACTGCCAACTGACTGCTTACGTATTAGATAACACTATATTATTATTATAAAAGTTGTATTTAAACAACCATACAATGCACAACATTGTACTCTATAAGATAACATAGCCTTGTTTTATTTCATCACAAACGATGTGGACCGCGCTAATTAGACACCTGATTTTTCAATGATATTTATCTATCCTACAGGAACCATGCATTTTCCGGGATAAAAAGTAGCCTATGTGTTAAGTTAGGGTATAAGCTATTTATTTTCTAAATTTCATCCAAATCCATTCAGCCGTTTCAGCGTGAAAGAGTAACAAACATACACACACACACCCAACACGCACAAACTTTCGCATTTATAATATTAGTAGGATAATGTAAGGATCAACATTACTCGTGGTTAATTACCGGAATTGGTACAAATTAATGCTGGTCATAGCGCTGGTGAAGCTATTAGACTGCCGTCGTAGGGTTGAGCAACATTACGCTTCAGCAGACTTCACTAGTGCTTTATACATTTGAAACAATATTGAAGACGGCGTCTTTATAGTTATATAAGGTCCTACAATAATAAGTGAAAATTATTTTAGGGTAGATCATGTATCGTTAACTAATCACAATAAAGAAGAAAAAAAAACTTTTTGGTCAAATATTTTTTTCACTTCCCAGTATAAAGTGGTTCAATAAGCTGACTCAGTTTCTATGGAAAGGAAAAAAAAAGTCCGCGCAAAAAAAAATTTTTCTTCGGAAAGTGGTCTAATAAGGACTCTGCATCAACTCTTAATTTTTTTTACTTTGAAGAGCGTGTATACTAAAAGTAACGTAGTATAAAAGTTAAATGTTTGTCTGTCTATCTACGAGTATCGTTTGCCTTGTCTATCTGTGTGTCTGGAGGTATATAAGGTCCTACAATTTAAAGTGATGATTGAGTATCCCTAATAGACCACTTCCCAAGGAAAATATTTTTTTTCGCGCAAACTTTTTTTCACTTTTCCATAGAAATTGAGTCAGCTAATTGAACCACTTTTGTACTGGAAAGTGAAAAAATTACTTGCTCAAATTTTTTTTTTCTTTTTTAATGTGATCAGTTAACGATACATGATCTACCCTAAAACTATTTTCACTTATTATTGTAGGACCTTATATGAGGTGACTTTGATTTATATAGCACAATTCTTACTGAACACTCGGTAAGTGCTCGGTAACAAGGTTCGATGACCCTTTTCTTTATTCTTTATTCTTTATTGTACACTAAAAACTTATTTTTAAATAAAACTAAACAAATAAACATGTACAAAAGCAAACTTATCTCTAAGAAGAGATTTCTTCCAGTTTACCTCTGGGGATTAGAGAGAAGATAGTAAATAGGTAGACATACATAAGTGTACATTTATTAATAATTGAATAATATATAATAATATATAATACATAAACTAATACATATATACTTATTAATATATAAATAAGAATACTAATACATACATATATACTAATGATATTATATTAAAATGCTAAAAGATACTCATGAGAGTGATATATAGTGCTCTTTGAGTCGCCTTTTAAATATATTCATAGAATTCGTAAGTAATTCTTTTCGTGTTCCTTACAAACGCAAGCCCAGCCCCGAGTCGATTACTTTGAGACGTCAAGATTTTATTTTGCGAAATTAGCAAAAAGTGTTATCGATCCGTGTTACTGATCACTTACCAAGCCTCCAGTGTGAGTTTGGCTGCATAAATTAAAGTCATCTTATGCAGGCTGTTAGGAAAAGTACTTCGCTCCTTTAAGCCACATGTGCTCTAGGTATAACAAAGTACGTTAAGCGTGTTAATTTTTTTATTAATAAAAAATATGTTTTTTTAAGCCATTACATTTTTTTTAAATGTAAAAAAAATATTTTAACTATAATATTAATAATTTGTTTGTATTTATAATTATAATATTTTAATCTAAAGTCGTTTGCAATAGAATCCAACAATCATGTAAACAAACCAAATTGTCACGATTACTCCGTAATCACATACATTTGACGATCAATTATGAACATAGTCTGATTTCAACGAACGCACCATTGTTTTCACATTATCTTCAACACGATTTAACTTGTATTTATAAGTTAAATTTGTTAAAACATTTGCAATGTAAAAATTTCGAAGTATTTGACAAGCTGTCATCTTAGTTTTTTACTCATCGAACTCTATAAGTCATTGAAAAGTTAGTGTTGTTCGTAATCTGAAGTTATCTTTTATTTTTAATTTAATAAATTATTTTAATTTAATATTATTTGAATACAATAAAAATTTTTTTTCAAGAGCTTAATATAATTAACCAAAACGGATTGTATCCTAAGCCATAAAAATAATGGTTAGTTTTTAAAAATTGACAGGTGGCCATTTTGTTAGATTGTCATTCACAGTCATTCACTGTTCTGTGGGTTCGCTGTGCATTAGTGTTTTCTGTTTCCGATTTCTACGACTTTGCATTCTCATTTTGGACTTTTGTTTTGCTTTACGATTTGGCTGGACATATTTTTCTTGGAACGACGACCTTTGCACGGCATCACGGACTTTGATATAGCATACGATTGGTATTTTTTCTCAAGGAGTAATCAGGAGGTAAGAATGATTTAGATCTATTACCTACAACGGAAATCTATTAGACGCACTTTAATATTGTATTGCCCCTTTATAGTCTATGGCTTATATATTTAATCTATTTAGTCAGTTTTATTTTAGTACCTATCCTACTATGGGCCATAGTCTATGACTTAAAATTAAAATAATTAGAAAAATAAATTTAATTAAAATTAAATTAGAACACTATGACATCACTATGGGCATAAACAATACGCTGTCAATGTCAGTCCGCCATATTTGTTTACATGATTGTTGGATTCTATTGCAAACGACTTTATCTATTGCGTTCTGATCTAGGGTTGAACAGTTTAATGAAAAGTGTATAAATAATATTTTTTTAATGATTATATTAAAATAATCACTCTTAACATACTATGTTATACCTATAGCACACTTGGTTTAAAGGAATGAAGTACTTTTCCTAACAGCCTGTATGTGTTCCCAGCGGATTTGGATGCGGTTTTCAGGAGATGTTGATAAAATAACCTTCAATCTGAAAACGGGCCAGAGATTGAATAAACGTAAGCGGAGCCGCGGGCAAAAGGCTAGTGAAATATGGAAACGTTATTGGAGCCAAACGTAACTTTTGGACCATTTACAAAACTGTAAAACAAAAGACACATATTTGGAACGTTCTAAACAACAATATTTTTACATTTTGTCGTGTCTACGATTAGTAGTTTTTTCCGCTCACCTGTTAGCCACCTGAGACAACACTCTATTGGTCTGTTAGTCTGTTTTATGGCTGTTCCAGACGGGGGGGGGGCGCGCCCCCCTCATTAGTTTATTGGTTTTTGTGGCTTTCCTGTTTATAAATACCACATTTATTGTATATCGTTGTAATCCTAGATAAATTGTCTAAAATACAACAGTATTTTCATTAAAACACATGGAATGTAATTGTAGTATGATCGAACAGAAGGCAGGTAAACAAAAAAAAGCTTTAAAAAAGCTTTCCCGTATTTTCAAGGTTTCGTATTCAAAAGTACGGGTAAAAATCTTTAAAACACCTTTTAAAATCGATTAAACACTTACCTAGGCATATTTTCCTCGTTTGTTGTAACACTATATAACACATATTTAATTTCCACACACGACACTTCACAACACCCAACACTCCATTTTCCGCCATCTTGCGCCCGCTCGACATAGACCTTTTTTTAAAATTCCAAGCCTGTTTTCTGCTTTTCAAAGGAGACAAAGCTTTTTTATCTTCAATACAATGAAAAAGTTAGCAATTAATTCAATGAAACTGTGAGACAAGTCTCTAAAATTAAATTTCGTTAAATTTAATCATTTTATTCTATTAAATTTAATCTTAATTATGAATCGATATGAAAAGACCATTTATGTACTTATGTACATAATATATGTTTGTCCTAGTATATCCCTGAAACTGCTAAATCAATACATTTTTGATGAACTTCTTGCGTTTGATTAGAAAAGTTTGTTTAAAACGAGATCAAGCCATAATCATGAAACTCAGTTAAGTAGGTAATCTGTAGCTTTTATCATTAATCGCAAAAGCTGCTTCATTCCATTGTCAGATATGTTATTGACCTTTCGAATTAACTAAGATTATTTAATTTTGTCAGTTATAGTGGGCGTCAATAGAGGTGTGATAGACAATTTAAGCAAATTTCAGTCACAAAAGCAACCATATTTTAAATGTAGTTTTTAAATTTCAAAGTAAAAATGTAATAAATATTTACACTTATTATATTAAAATGTAAATACTTAATAAAGATGTAATATTTTTTTTAAATGTAATATTCAATCATTATTTGACTGACGACGACGGTCCCAAGTGGGCTGGAATATATCTCAAAAAAATATTATATATTTATTATTTATATTTAATATGATAAGTGTATATGTTTATTTAAAAAAACAGCTAAAATATATTGTAAATATATTTATTAAAATAAGTAAAAATTTAAAAACTCGGCAAGTATCAAATACAAAAACCCTCAAGCACACAACATAAAACACGGAGGAGGTAAAGTTCGCATTACCATTTACTATGTCATAGTAAACAGAAACGTAAACAAAGCAATAGTATACAGTTTATTATGTAAAGGCAAAGGACATGCGTGTACGCATCGCATAATAAACGTGGTCGAGCTCGCACGATCCGGGCTCTTGCGATCCCACTAAGTGAGTACGATTCAATGGTTATTTTTATTATTATTCGTATTTTCAAAATTGACCAAAGAGCAATAAGTTTTGTACATTCATGGAGACATTTTGCAAAGAGTTTAAAAAATATTGGCTCTGTAGAACACATAAATCGAAGGTTAACTATGCAAATTTTGTTCTTCTTTCCAACTTGATGACATGACCCTTTAACTGCATAAAAAATAATTACATTAAAATATCGCTTTGCTTGATATAGTGATCTACTTATACTTATACAATACGGCCTTAAGTATGAACTATTTAGACCAGTTTTGAGAGACGCTATTTTATTTTTTTCGGTTTCTTTTTATATTTATTACACTGTATTTGGGTCGAAATGGAATCGCCCACGGTCTAAGGTAGTAAGATATATTCCTGAAGATATGTTAGACGGAACCGGTTCTAAATTGCAGTTTTACTGGTTTAGAACGATATTACGAGGGTCCAGCATAAAAGCTTTGCAGATTGCTGGCCAAGTTTAATTTCTAGTTAGTGGCTTGAAGAATACTTATAGACCCGGTTTCACAACTGAGAGGACCTAGTTTGAGATACATTTAAAGTACGAGACAGTGTACTGAGTATTCAACAGCTTCCTGATATTAGTTTTTTGTGGTGAAATACTGCTAAAGTTACATAATATATAAAAATTTGCGTTTTTATTTTTCTAAAGTGTTCTTGAAACTTTCAAGTGGTATTTTGACATTGATTATGCGCCATATTATATCATATTTAAAGGTGGTAAAACTAATGCCAGGCCCAACTATGGAGGTATCGGAGGACCGCAAAGAGTGGCAATCTTGGAAAGGCTTCTGTTTAACAATTAACTCACCAGGCTTAAGGATGGACTGACAGTTAATTCAATTTGTGTTTTGTATCAGAAAATGGTATTATCATGCATCTTCCTAATACAGGATGTACATGATAAAGGCAAAAGATGTATTTTAAAATAAAATTACTACATTTATTGCTTGAGTAGACGCTAGGCTAGGGATAATTGTTACTGAATCTAAAATTGCACCATAAAGTTATGTAGACCCTAACTTGCATTGAAAAACGTTTTATTATGTGTTTATTTGTGTTATCCGAGTTATTGTTTATTGTTTAATTGGCTGACATGTGTTTGGATTGGCCTTGACCCTTGACACTCTGAACATTAATGCGTAGTACTCTCGGTCCAGATTAAAGTAAATAAAACGAGACAGTTCACACACTGAATTCAACAGTCAACACTACGTCGCAGTATGAGTAACAATATAGCTTTTATTGGGTAAAAAGATGAAAATTCGTATAAAAATACACAATACGATGAAAATTAAATACTAAACAATCAGCAAAAGGACACCATTATTGAATAGCACAATGGAACCATATACATATACATACTACTGTAAGAGGTATTACTTTCAATATGATATCTCTCACGTGGCCCGAGAAAAAGGGTCTTGACAGACGGACAGACAGACAGACGAACAACAAAGTGATTCTATAAGGGTTCCGTTTTTTCATATTGAGGCACTGGTCCCGAAAAAGGGACATAATTTAAAAAAAAATCTAATAACACAGTATTGGTTTACTTCAAAATCGGCATGTTTCGCTATTCCCTATAGTTTCGAATTTGGCTATCCAAGGCCACTTGAAAAACTAAACCTGCATGTAAAATGCAGTAATAGTATTATATTTTGTGATTCAGCCGTGAAATCGAACGTTTTATTAATTTATTCCGATACTGATGTCTTATCTATATAATAGTGGTAAGAATTTATGCACGTGCAATTGTTTTAAGATAAAAACTGCGTATAATTACGTCACGTAAGTGATATAAATATTATACACATGTTAGACGTAAATATAAAAATGTTACTCGTAAATCATAAAAGAACTCAAAATATAATATTGTTACGACACGAGTTCCCGAGAGGGTGTCCAAGGTGTTCCCAAGTATGAACTGTAAAATACAAGTCACAGTCCACACTTGGTAAACCTGATGGGTGGTGTACTTCGGGCATAATCGGCACAAATGATCCAACGAAGCACGCAGACCGAACACAAATGTTTGTGCACCGCGGAGATTGAACCCACGACATCTGGCTTAGCAAGCGAGCCCATAACCACTCGGCCACAGAGGATATTACACTCTTGTATTGATGTTGACTACATCTCAACTGATTCATCGATACAATTTCGCCATTTTCTACGCGAGTGTCGTTCTTAGGACGACGACGCGAGTCTGCGTTCACCAGCAATGTCAAAGACCACACACGAAATCAAATCAGTGAAACAGTCAGTTGGCATATAGTCAACAAATAATACGTGACATAAACGTTTTTCAAAATATTATCGGTAGTTATTATGGCAAAGAAATCAATGATTTAATTACGTTATTTATTGTAGAAGTTTGTTAAATAACAAGCTGTAATTATCGACTCATAAAACTACCATTTACAGATAAATGGGAGAAGTAATCATACTATAATAGCAAAATTAATTATAAGGTCTACTATTTTACTAATTTGAACGCCTATGTGGTTTAGTCACGGGTTCAAATCTGGTAGAGCTCACCGCAAATCACATTGAGACGTAATAATCTTCGGTAAAACGTCAGCGGAAGAGTGTGGACTATAACTTGCACATCACAGGCCACACTCGAATACACCTCGGGTTTCATTTCGTCACGATCTATTTTTTACTAATAAAATTGCCAGCCAGCAAGGTCACAAACCTGTCAAGCTTTGCCCATTGCCAAAACTTACCTGAAAGAAGAAAAAAAAAACATTAGATTCATACACAATTTCCTATGAACTTTTATACCTATTCGCGTCCATGGCCACAATTTGCATATCAAAGTAGCATTTATCAATTAATATCTTTGAAAACCATCGTCAAGTTGACCATAAAAGCCACTAAGATAGAAATATCTACACTGTAATCTATCGTAATCCGAGAAACGGACATTTTTCATTGTCTCTGTGTGCGTAATTGCATTGGTTTTGCATGTGTGCGTTTGTGTTTTCGCTATATTCTTGTGTGTTCAAATGGTGTTCATTACTATTATTGTGATAAAAAAAATACATAAACAGATTCAACCAACACTGACCAAAGTTACAAAAGTATTCTGCGAAAAGACAAAAAACTAACAGACGCTTTTATAGATATTAAATAAAGTTACACAACTACGCACACAAACATTCGAAAAATGGGTTTTAAAAATGTTATTAGAGTTGATTACGAGATAGAGAAATCAATGAGGAACAAATTCTCAGAGAAAAAAATATCTCAAACGGGGTTCGAACTCGTGTTATCTGCCTTTCACGTGACATCGACTTTTGCGATCTGTCCACCGAGATCTATTTACTAGATATACTAACTTGCATTTCACAGTCTAAACTCGGAAACACCTTTGACACCTTCGTGAGGATTCATGTTGTAAAGATGTATGTATTGTATAGGTCTAAAATTTATTAATTACAAAAATAAGAAACGTATTTCAACATATTTTCCGAAAGCATTCGTGTGGATGGAACCGGAACAACCCGAGTCCTTAATGGTTTACAGAATTGTGCAATACACAGTGACGATGACCGCCTGCAATGGGTCTAGAAATCTAGGTTTTAGCTTAGGTCATAATAATACTGATACACAATGGAACCTAAATTTAGATAGGCGTAACTGATTTGACATTTGGAGGCTGTAGATAGATTATAGTTTTATTAATACTATTATTTATGAATAGTAAAGTTACACCCACACGAACAAAGGTACGATTTCTTAAGCCCAAATTTAGAAATGGTCTTACATATCAAGGACTCTGTAAGTTTCCTAATTTGGGATTGTGAACTGGGCTCTATGCTAATTTTAAACACTTGGCTACACTTACTTGTAAAATTATATTATCACAAAAAATCCTATCTAAGATTTCCATCAGTCGTAATAGTGGCAAAGTAGTCTATAGATTTTCTGAATGTTTTGGATGAATCCCCTAGGTACCGTATTTTATCTTATTTAGTTCATCTCGAAAACCCCCCCAAGTTATTCGGGGAAGTGTAAGTGGACAGCTCTCAAACAAGCATAACCAGGCGGCCCACCGTCTGGGACCGAATGATGACGTTATTTACATCCCCAATTGCGGGGCCTTATATACAGACTGGTAATGGGCAGCAGCACACTGGTGCTAGTTTCGGCACCGCGCTCACCAACCCCAGGTGAGTGAGTATGGGCATTTATTCCAGGAGGACCACCAAGAGTGACGAAATCTTGAAAAGGCCTATGTCCTACAGTGGGCGAATCAGGCTGATGGATGGTCTCTAGTGAACTGCTGATCCCCAGGAAACAAATTTTAGCATATGTCCAAGTAAAGAGTCTAACGTGAGTCTAAGCAAAAGTGAATAATTTTCAAGATCGGTTCAGTAGTTCCAGAGATTACACCCTACATACTAACAAAAAAGCAAATCTCTTCATGATATAAGTTTTGATGGAGACTAGTTTTCACCGGCGTATTCATGCGCGCTTCTCACCGATTAAGGCTTATAACTTGACACATCGATATTTTAAAATAAACAAGACATTTCAGTCTTTTTTATCGTTTTATTCAGTATCAAACAACTTCTAATCGTTGTTCGAGGAAGTTTTTATTTAGAATCTCTTTGCACACTGAAAAAGTTATGAAAAATATACAAATGAAGATATATGAACAAATATATAATAATTTAATATTTAGTATTACATCATGATTTCACTTAACATTTATAAGAAACCTAGGATAAGGGCTTGAAACTAAGGTTTAATTGATATTTAGACAAAAACTTAAAAGGGATAAAACTGTTGGTCCCTAAATCTTGCCTGCCTAACTGCTGTTTAGGTTCTGATTTATTAAATTGATTATAGCACAGTAGTTGATAATATATAACGGTATATTTATGACTGTAAACTTTGACAGCAATATTGAGTTGTCACTAAATAGCCCTCAAACCGTAATCTAGTAAAAGTAATTTGTTATTTGCTTTTTATATTATGGACCTTTTTAACAAAAATAAAGAATAGATCCTTAGAGAGACTTTATGAAACTTTTAATTTATAATTATACAAATTAAATATTGCTGAAATGAAATACATTTTCTTAAGTAATATAGGTACATTATCTATATAAGAAGTACAAGTCAGAATAAACAACAATTTTACTAAAAATAATATAGAAAAACAACATAAAAAGTAAAGTTTGGGTCACTGGGCAAAAAACAAAATTAGGCGTAGCTTTATAAAAATATTAATAAATATATATTTAACTCTTGAGCCTTTATATATTATTTATTTTAGTAATAAGTATCATTATATATTAATAATATTATATAAGTCATCATTAGACTGATGACGGCCCCATACAGTGGGCCGAAATATATCGAATATAATAAAATAAAATGTTATTTTGTTCATACTCTTTATAAAAATATGAATGGATAAATGAAATGCAGTGAACTCAGCATGGTTTGACCAGCGGCTTGCGCAAATAACGCGTTATAGTGAGTGACCGTGTTCAATCAACGGTCACTGTCAATCCAAGCGAAAAATTGCGCAGTGCGAAAGAGACAGATTTAGGGTGAAAGAGAAAAAAAATAGCTATCAAACTTTCCTTCAACCAAAATTTAGATATTATTAAAACCCATCTAATAAAATACGTTTGAGTTCTGTACATGATTCCATTTTGTCAAACGAGGAGAAAGAGTGTGCTTTGAAGACCTCATCTCAATAATTGTTTCTATCGAGTAAAAGATTTTAATTGCGTTTTGGTTCAGCAAGAATGAAGAAACAGGTTCCAAAACTGTTATACTAATTTATCTTACTAGTAGCTTTATCTTCCCGCGTTGTAATAGTAAGAAAGAGGTGCCGTGAGGCGTTATTTTATGAACACCACGTAAACCAATAACAAATACCAATATTGATCTTCATTTAGTATGATTCAAGCCTAAATAAGTTTGTTTTAGGACTGCAAATTTAGATTTATAAGCAGTCAATCAACTTATATGCTTACCGATTCGGATTTTTGCAGCAGAAATTATTAAATAAGATAACTAAGAGAAAATTTTGACAAATCTATCGTTCATAAAGCAAAATGAAAAAATTAAACAACTGTAATGTTTGACTTCTTACTGCTAAAATGTTTATTTGTGAACTTTCAAACAAATCCAAAATATTTTCCAGTATACATAGCAATTTTTATAGTAAAATAAGTTTTAAAGTAAACTTCAACTTCATAACAAAACTCAACACGGGACAAAACTTGATTCTTGTGACTGTCGGCAATTGGTAGTTATAACTTGTTAAAGAGGAACATCTTCTTTGAAATGAAACAACCTTTGGTACAACCTTTCCACAAAAATTTTAATGGACAATAGTTTTCTTGACAAATACTATCAAAGTAAAATCCACAGGCCGACTTTCTTTCTTTCTTTCTAAATACTTTATTGCACAAAACAAAAGTTACATGTACAACAGGCGGACTTAATGCTAAAAGCATTTTCTCCCAGTCAACCCGACAGAAAGTACAAGAAATGAACAGAGGCAGGCGTGCAGAAAGGCTTTAAGACATAAAAAAAAATAAGTGAGAAAAAAAAAGACATGAATGTACTAATAAATAAAATAGATAAGTAGATTTGTAGGTAAATACTAAATACATAAATTAATAAAAATACATAAATATATTTTAACCAAATAACGATAATTACTACATAAATACGATTATATAATATTATATATAATACAATAATAAATACAAGAATATTCAAGAATAGACTACTAGTCGTGATAATTTCAGATTGCTATGTTGACACCAGATTTACTGTATTATGTGTTATCTAAAAGATGAAACAAAGATTTGAGGTAAGGGGGAGTACACGGGTCATTAATAATAGAGAAAAGAAGACACAGAATTCTAACATTCCTTCGCTCACGAACTGGAAGCCAGTGTAACCTGGAACGGAACTCAGACACGTGATCGTATTTGCGAAGACCGAAAATGAAGCGAATACATGTATTGAGCAAACGATCAAGCTTGTTAAGAAGTTCCTCTTTAAGGTCCAAGTAACAAACGTCAGCGTAATCAATTAAAGGAATAAGAAGAGAGTTAGCAAGAGAAATTTTTGTTGAAATAGGAAGAACGTTTTTAAGACATAGAAGAGAATGCAATGAAGCATAAAACTTGCGGGAAACATTCGCGATATGAACGTTCCAATCAAGGTTTTCGTCAATGGCAAGGCCAAGGTTAGTAACAGAGTCAGTAAAGGCAATATTACATCCGTTATAGCTTACCTTTCCCAAGAGATCAGGATCAATCTTAATAATCTGTCGTGTGCTACCAACAATAATAGCCTGACACTTGCTTGGGTTTACAGCAATTCCAAAGCGTTCGGACCAAGACTGAAGACTCAATAGTAATACTGCGATAAGTAGGTCCGCGGCAATTCTTTTGAAGGTGCAAATGTTTAATTTCAACAAAGACGAGACAAAGGGTTTCCAAATAACACAAAGAACAAATTTCATGTTGTATGTCATCTTTTGCCGTAAACCCTAAACTGATGCAATATTTCCGAAGACCCTAATGTCGTGATAGGCCAAAGCTTTCACAATTCGATGGTTTACACATAGTCTGGAATTAACAATCTTTAGTTGTACCTGTACATTATGTACTTACATACACAGTATATTCATGACGTGCTTATAAAATTAAACCACATTCTCTACTGAACCTACGATAAACTTTTGTTTAATGACTTTTGTAAATATATATTTTTTATTGTGTTTTTATTGCGAAATCCATCGCTTTGGAATACTCTAAAAGATTGAAAAGATAAACTATAAAAAAATGTAAGGACAAGAATTTTGAAGAAATATCTCGGGCCAGGATTCGATCCTGCGACTTCTTGTTATATTAAGACAAGCGCGCGCGCTGTGTGCGCTACCAATTGCGCCACCGAGGTACTTACCTAGACCGTTGAATTTTTCCACCATACTTGTCCACCGAATATTTAACTATTTGATCTAACCAGCTCGTAATGCACATACTGAACGCTCACGAGGGTTCGAATCCTGGCCCGAGGAATTATTTGCATATTCTTGTTTTTACATTTGTTTCTTATTTATCTTTTCTAGTTTGTGATGCACTCTCATAATAACATTTTAATTTTTTTCTTCGCTTATCCCTATAAAAAAATCAAGATAAAGTGTTAAATATTTGTATGGTAGTGAATTTTTGAATAGCTTGGTGAAAAAAATCTATGGGCGTGGTTCAGTATAATCAGTACAGCTTATGTGCTTATGTATAATATTTTGAGCATGTCGTTCATACATCCGGTATATAAGGAACTAAAGTTTTAACCACACGAATATGCTATTTAGGAAAAATATAATAACATATCCGTATAGTATTTCTTTTTTAATCTATAACAGTACATTTAATAGTGTAGTAAAAATTCGTGTTTGTACATTGAATTTTTTATTTTAATTTTAACTGTAATGAGTTATACTGATATTAAAACGGCTGCTCACGATGTATTAGTCAGATTTCGCTTGACTAGTTCCACTGTATTAGTACAGTTTCTTCGGAAGCAAACATGGTTACGCGACGGTTCCCCGTTTGACACCACCGCGTAACCATGTTTGCCTCTGAAGAAACTATAGGGTGAAATTAAATCAACCGACCAAATTCATACTGGAGACTCGGTTAGTGATCAAGAACTCGGTTCAGTAATCTTTTTGGGCAAATTCGAAAAATTCATTTTTTTGCTCCCTTACTGGTTGGACCAGTTTAAGTACAATTCCTAGTCTAGGCAGTAAGGAGGCAAAACAAAATATTTTTCGAATTCCACCAAAAGGGTAAGACATACTTGTTACTGATCACTAACCGAGTCTCCGGTTAAATTTGGTCGGTTAATTTAATTTCACCTTGTATACGAATACTGTAAAACTAGTCAGGCGAAATCTGACTATAAAATCATGAGTATCCGTTTCAATATCAGTATGAATCTAAACCACGAATCTTTTTGATATGAGTTATTTTATATTAGTGTTCGTAATGAAGCTAAAACTACCATTTTTAGAAATTTCATCTCTCTGTCCGTAAGTATGTATGTTCCGTTAAAACGCGAGTACCACTAAACAGATTTGGATGAGGTTATGTTTGTTACCATAGTAGTGACCCTGGTCAACACATAGGCTATAAGGCGTATTAATAAAATAATGGCGAAGTCGAAAACGGGGCAGGGATAGAAAAAACGCAGGCGGAGCCGCAGGCAAAGGCATTGATAAGATCCTAAGAGGGATTTTCTTCGTTTACGGAAAATATCAAGGAGTGTCTTTGGGGCACCTTAAGACGCGCAAAATTATAAAAAACATACATATATTTTTTGTTTATATTATATTGATCATAGATAAAGTCTACTGGCTTTTTTTCAGTACAATGTTATGTAGGTAGTCTATACCTTCACAGATTTATTTAAAGCTTTATACACAAAGCTCGCCAGATGCGCACAAATCCCAAATTTTTATGACGCGCGCGCGACAAAACACGTGCCCTTTTTCGGGCGAACCTTATTTTGAAAATAAATAAATATGACATTAAACTTGACTGGTGCGTATGTGTAAACACACCCTAAAGCTATTTTTTCTTGAAATTTCCTAAGACCACTTGGTGTGGGGTTAGCTGCTTTGATGTAGGTAAATATTTAGGTGAAAAAAAAATATTGTTGGGTTATTTTCGTTTTAGAGCAGTTAAAGAATTGGTCCCTTTGTTTTAAAACAAAGTTTTTTCATGAGGTAGAAATAAGCTTTTAAATCACGAACGAAATCTAAATTGAAAAGACTCAACATAATAACAACATGTTGTGGTATCAAATCAATCTTTAAAGATACCTTCAAAATAGAACAAACTTAACTCATCACTTTATTTTTAAGGCAACCCTTAAATTTACAACAATAAAGTTCGTTTTAGCTCAGGTTAAGTGCATGTAGAATTTGTAAGAGTAAGAAAGACTACGGCGCAGGTGTGCAAGATGCAATTATGATCACGGTGCTAAGGTCCTCTATAGTATACATTCTGATCTAACTAGGCACCTGTACCAGACAAATTTGTATCTTCAACTTCGATAATAAGGTCTTAATCAAGTGCCAAGAAAAATTGACCGCCTGTTATAGTCTCATACGATACATGTCAAGGATATTGTATAAAAAAATGCTAGGATTGGCTAGTTTGAAACCGTTGAAGAATTTTGAGCAGATGCTAAAAAGGATCTTTACTTATTGCATATCGTCACGACATGAATCCTCGGAAGGGTGTTAGAGGTGATTCTGTGTATGGGCTGTGATATGCAATTAATAAGGACCCCTTTTCTCGGGCCCCGTTAAAAATATCAACTCGAAACTAAAATAAGTCTACGGTCCCATGGTGGTGCTAAAAATCAGGTTACTAACTCAACGCGAAAATAAACGATTGCCCACCAAATTGGCTCACCAATAAAAGCCATAGGGTACTTCCGGTTTGTTTTAGAAACTTAAAATGCCGTAAACAATTAGGCAAACGCCGAGAAAAAAATCTGAAAATTACCGATATTTAATGATTCAGGAAAAAAAAAACTATTAGACACTCTGGGTAAACTTAATAGATCGTAAGTGTCAAGATAAGCTGGTTATTAATAACTGCTCGTGGAATAAGTTTGTTTTTTAAGATAGTATGTACGGAATCTTTAGGATACTAGTCCTACTCATACTTGACTACTTTTTCTTTATTTAAACCTTTATTTCCTTTTATTCAAATTGTTGCCAAAATTTCTTGCCCAAACCAGGTCCGAATCTTTTGATCCAAGTTTTCACTAAGGATTCTATACACCAGTATCGAGTTACCAGATATCATCCATATTAATATATCGATGTCTTGTTCACTGGTAATAAAGACGATTTTAGTTTAGTTAAAATGTCTAAAAATAATGGTGGTGTAAAAGCATTCGTTCAAAGAAGCTTCTGTTTCAGTTACATACGTGTTTATAAACCTGCACATTTAATTAATTAGTTTGTAATTCGTTTTTACTTTACGTTCGCAATGAGGTACTGTTTATTTTGTAAGCAGATACTCGGAGATTGTGGTAAGGATAAGGGAAGAAAGGTTTAAAGATGAAAAATCTAGTTTTGCACTAACCAAGTTTATTAAATTAACCCAATGTTCATCACAGTTGAAATAGCATTTAGTCTTCTTAATTCTAGTTAAAGGTGGTTGGACACATACTCAGACATGGCTACCTTATAAAACAAACATAGTGGAGGGAAGGAGAATAAAAGAGAAGATATGACGATCCAGAACCCCAGGGCTAGGAGGAGTTATGTAGACCAATTAAAAGAAAAGGCTGTAGTCGTATTATATCACGAACTGAAGGAATTGGAATGATTTTACTACTAAAAGATTCGTGGGTAAGATTCATATTGATATTGAAACGGCTACTCACGATGTATTAGTCAGATTTCGCCTGAGTCAAGACAAAACAGTGTCAAACGGAGAACCGCTGGGAAACCATGTTTGCCTCCGAAGAAACTGTACGAATACATTGAAACTAGTCAGGCGAAATCTGACTAATACATCGTAATCATCAATATGAATTGGAATGAATTAACTCAATGGAGACAGCTACACTGACAAAAGCTTTGCTCAAGGACGAATCCTCGAATATACGAAGACGAATCCTCGAATATACGAAGACGATTCCTCGTTGTCGCTAAAGCAGTAGATCGTAGTCAAGGTCATGGCTCGGATACCTTGCAGATTAGTTTACTATTGAAACCCACATTAAAATGAATTTTACACATTCGCTCTATCTATATTCTACGATCTCGACAGACCTTTTCCGCTTACTTTTACATTCATCAATCGATCCATCCATAAACAACTCTTCTATTTTAGATGCATTTACCTTGGCCATTCTTCAGTGTGTCACCAATTTGGCAGGTATTATGTCCTTCTATACCGTCGAGTTGAACTCCGAATTTTTTTCTACACTTTTTATTTTCTACTGACTGAAGTTTTTGTGAAAAGTGGTTTATATTTTGCAATTTATACTTATTGAGAACTATATTGTATGGGTAAGGGAATAGTTTGCGATAATATAGTAAAAATAGCACGATAATCAGCATTCAGCATTGAATTTTTAGTAACAGTTTTAAATCCATGAATGCACAATTTATTCACATTATAATGCACTTTACCGTATCCTAGTTTGGTATAATAACTTAATATCCTCGTGAGAACACCGTTTGAATCTTGGAAAAAAACATAAAAAGGTAAAGTAACTTAATAAATTCAAGGACTTGGTTGCTGAGTTGTATAAATTGCTAATGGTCGGTCGGTAGAGTACTAGGAACTGTACGTAATAATGCTATAAAATTCAAGGTTTTCTAGCCCTTTGTTGGATGCACTAAGCACAGAGTATACAAAAATAAAGAGGCCAAACAACTAAAGCGAGCAATTATTTCCTTGCAGAAACTAATGCATCGCCTGGATCAGCCCACGCTGTTCAAGTATTTTATCAATTGAAAATTTGTGTAAAAAAGGTCTTCTCGGCTTTGTATATTTCTCTTCCTCAAATTTATAATTTATTACTTAATTTTATTCAACATTATTAGCAGACCCACGCTATTAAATTAAATGAATTCTATCAATGATAATTTACTCTACACATTTTACTTAACATGAGCTAGATGATGATTAATATCATCAACATTAATAATTATGATGCTTACAATTATTTATCTATCATACGTATAAGACTCGAAGACCTAAAAACTGCTATTGTTTGATAATATGATTAAATAAAAGCGCACATTTGGCTTAAATACCCATCCATCCATCCATCAGCCCGTGTTCGTCCACTGCTGGACATAAGCCTTTCTCAAATTTCGCCACTCATGTCGGTCCTCCGTCCTCCTCATCCAGCCGCCCCCCGCAACGTCCTTCAGGTCGTCGGTCCAGCGGGCACGAGGTCATCCTACACTACGCTTTGCTGTACGTGGTCTCCATTCTAAAGCCTTTCGGCCCCAACGGCCATCATGTCGGCGACAAATATGGCCTGCCCACTGCCACTTCAACTAACTGATTCTGCAGGCTATGTCGGTTACTTTAGATCTCCGATGGATCTCCTCATTTCGGATTCTATCCATCAGAGATACCCCAAGCATAGCCCGCTCCATAGCTCGCTGAGCGACCTTAAACCGGTGGATCAGACCCTTTGTAAGAGACCACGTCTCAGCGCCATACGTCATCATAGGAAGGACGCACTGGTTGAACACCTTAGCCTTTAAGCACTGCGGTATTGACGACGTAAATACGTGACGCAACTTTCCGAATGCTGCCCAACCCAAGCATATTCTTCTGTCAGCCTCGGCGTCGAAGTTGTTTTTATCCAGCTGTATGACTTGACCCAGAAAAACATATTTTTGAACAACTTCGATGCTGACATTGTCGACGGTTATTGGCCCTTGGATGACGTGACAGTTCGACATGACCTTAGTCTTATCCAAATTCATCCGCAGGCCCACTCGTCTCGAAGAATCGCTAAGGCCGCGCACCATTACCTCCAGTTGCTGCAGCGATTCCGCCATTATGACGATGTCATCGGCAAAGCGAAGATGTGAAATGTACTCTCCGTTTACGTTTATGCCTCGTCCATTCCAGTGTAGTGTTTTAAAGACGTCCTCCAGCGCGGCGGTAAACAGTTTTGGAGAAATAACATCTCCCTGTCTCACGCCGCGCTGAAGATGTATCGGTCTTGTTTGTACACCCTGTACTTGGACGGACATCGTAGCGGAGTCATACAGACACTTCAACATGGCTTAAATATGAAGTGAACTTATCAACTAGAAAAATTAAAATTCCTTTATTGGTAATAAAATCTGTTAGAATTCGAGCCTTATAGGTTAGGGCTGGATGGATTTTCTTTTGCTCTTTTGTCATCGTAAATTATGGTACGGAAATTAAGGGACCCAACCTTGCACTTTAACCTGCTGGGATGAAATATATGGGTAACATTTAAGACGTGGTGTAGAAAAAAAATCTGGTTTAAAAAAGGTTATCCTGTGTCCAACGATATCCTAATTTTTTTTCTTGGACGACTTATTTTTGTGATATAAGCTGGTATTGATAATATGCAATAATTTGCCCATACAAAAAGTAATACAAAACAAACAGGCTGCCCATTATTGAGCACCACTATGTTTTCTATTGATATTTACTTCAAAATAAAGTGCAAAGTTTCGCAGAACCATACCCTTCGTATAATTAGAGAAACAAATAACTGCTCAAATAATCCAACAAAGAAAATATGTTAATAAATAATACGTTATTTATGTAATGTTTTCAACGTGTTCCTAAATTCAATCATATTTGAACCACTCCGAACTTGAATTCTTATCACTTTATCGCAGCTTCCTCACAACACAACACTATCATCAATCTATAGCTAACAACTGTTACGTAAGCAACCAGTTGCACTATTACCAGCGTAATAATAGTCGCTACTACCCATAGTAGCTTCTAGTAGTGTCCATCTGAACCCGCCTGCAGCGTTCACTATCGTTCCTCTACACTGTGATCGAAAATGGACTCTGTTGGTGGAGGATAAGAATCGATTTTGAAGATAAAGTTATGGGTATCTGTACATAGTTCATCATGCTCGTGACTAGCTTTGGGCCGTCACAACTCCCGTGCTACTGGTGCATAGGGTTGTCTGTTCATTGTAATAAAGGTAGACATAAAGAAATCTATACTTATAATAAAATAGTAAAGAAGTCTCGAATATTTTCTTTTAAATTCAATTGAATTATTGGTATTGCACTAAAGCTAAAACTACCATTTTTAGATTTTTGTTGGTCTGTCTATCTGTACGTTGTTCCGTTTTAACTCGAAAACCACCCAACGTATTTGGATAGTGTTTACTTTATTATTATCATAGTGACACTGGGCAACATACGGGGCATGACAAGTGTTGATAAAATTACGGTCAAGCCGAAAACGGGGCAGAGATTGAAAAAACGTGGGCAGAGTCGCTAGCGAAAGGCTAAATAATACCCCCCGAGGGAGTAGCAGTTAGAGGTGTTTTTGAGTATGGACTGTCAAATATCACTGAAATATTGTTTGGTGATGAGCGCTATCGCTGTACTTTGGGCACAAATTGGACCCACATCTACACCCACGGCAGCATAAAGTGCCGTCCGAAGAACACAGATCGAAAACAAATCTGCCCCTAAAAGATTTGAATCTGCGCTGTAGCGGTCCGGGGGGAGGGTCCCTTGGTTCATGACCCCCCCAAAACATTAACGTCAACTCGAAAAATTCCCGAAAACTTGACGGTTTAAGAACATTCCAAACAAATTGTTATCTGCAAACTGAGGTCTAAGTAAAAATATTCAAAATAACGTTAAAAAAGTGGTTCAAACGAAGCAAACCAAATTTATCAGCGGCCGCATGCCTCTTAAAATTAATATAAGGCTTCAATTTGTTTTGCGACTGAGATTTTTCATTTTATTAAAAAGTTATTTATTTGCTTCACCTGTTTTACTGTTAGAGTAGACCTCTTGAACTGTACTTGAGCCAATATGAACCCCCCCAAAACCTGAAGCTGCTACCGCGCCTGAATCTGCGTTCTCCAGATTAGCGATCAAGGCGTGAGAAACCTTAGACCACACTTGTGTTCAGAATAATAAAGAAAAACCAATACGGCTTTTTTGAAAACAAAAAGTCAATGAATTTGCTTGTCATGTACGTTTTCCTAAGACGAGAAACAATCAGAAGGAGTGACATGGTAGAATTGTTGAAATAGTAAAAAGTGGGTCAATGGAATTTTCTGCCTAAGAATACTGACCAACCTGAGTATTGATGTTCTTTTTTCCAGGCCTCAAATCACTGATACAGAGATGCTATTTTACGGACACTTTCCCAAGTAGCAAACTAGCTCTATAGTAGCCGAAGAAATTAGGCTATTCAGCAGCTACAAGACTACCGTGTGAAAGGTTTATCAACCAGACTACGATGTAAATCTACATAGCTAGAAAATTACAGAATTTCCTCACTTGCTACGCCGTAGAAATATTAAATTTTTTGACCAAAAAAGTACACAATCGTCACGACATACCTGGGGTGTCAATGAAACAGTGAAATACTCACGTTTCACCGACAATTTTAACGTAGCAACGTCATACGGGGCGAGCCTTATCGCCGCTGTCCCCAAGGCACAAATACAGTCTTTTTAGGGCATACAGGCATTGGCGTAACTGGGATTTGTGGCTGGGGGGTACGACTCCTGGTTCCAACTCATGAAGCTTTCGATAAGAATCTGTTCTCGATTATAAATGAATTATCGTAATAAGATAAATAGAGATAACCCTCCATACAACAATATAATAACGGATAAAGCATATTTTTAACATCAATGACACCCGTATTTCTGGGGGGGGAGATGGTACCCTGGGGAGGGCCATGCCCCTCTGGCCCCTACCTAGTTACGCCTATGTTTACCTCAACGTTTTTCTTTTCACCGTCACCAAAAGTATGCAAAATACAATGCACATAAATTCCGAAAAATTCGTGGTTTTGCTCGACTGGGCAGGATTTAAGCCGGAGTCTCCAGATTGAGAGGCCAGCGTCCTTCTGACTGAGTTACTGCTGTTTCAAGTATTTGACATCAGTTTTCTTATTAAAAGAACTTGATAGCCCTACTCTATGCCCCGTGGTGGAAGCAGCAACACTTTTTGCCTCCAATAGTTAATGACAAAGGCATCATTATCAAATCACGCTTGTCGAGCTTTTTACAGCACTCGGCTGCAAGATACAAATAATAAGGCACAATCTGTCTGGCCGACCACAGAGTTAGACATGTCGTAGAGAGTAAAGTTTTAAAAAAAATTAAGAGGATAGTTTCCGCGAAACCGTAATTTAGTCATGCTGGTTTGAAGAATCAGGCAATACTTGATTTAAAAAAAGTGCCAAGGATATGATGCACATTCTTATCTACATAATCTAGAATGAAAAAAGAAAAATGGTTTTCATGGCCAGGTTGAACTGTAATTTATGGATTAAGATTTGTATAAACTTTATTTAACTCTAAAATGAACAGATATTTTCTGCAACCTTTGGTTTTTATTATTATAAAATTAGTTAGGAAAATTTACAGTTTACTATTTATTCTGGAATCCGTCCCTCTCAAACTGTGGTTCTTTCCGCATGGAGTAAGAGTGATTGATGCAAGCGTGACGTCCAGCCCCCTGATTCTGTATCGTAAAGTCAGTTGCCGAACCGAGTGCTAATCGTCGAAAACATACATATCCGCTTATCTAAGGATACGTTCGCACTTGAAATGACGTCACAATTCAGATAGTTCAATACTCATTGAAGGTTATTTTGGAAGTTTATTTTGTATCTGTTTTTGGTGAATAGCAACCATAGATGGTAACCGACACTAAGTTACGTAATAGGCCCGCAGTTCTGCCGATAAATCCATTTGTTTTTGCAATACATTACCTTCTAACCCATACAACTACTAAATGTTAGTAAACGTTCTCACACGTGGACCAAAAATCAAACTTCCAGCTCACACTTCTAGCTACTACGACTGCACTATTTTCAGTGTACGGATGTATTAAAAGGACCACATATGTCTCAATTAATAATTTTAACAGGCTTTATACTGGAAGAGTGAAAGCTGGCAAGGTTAGGGACTCACAAAATATACGGAAGTCGGCGATGGACGAATTACTGATACCACACAACTGCCAGCAACATAACTCATAGCTTAATTATTGATGAGTAAGGAACAAATCTCTTTTAAAGCGTCTCATTATTGTGACTAGGTTATGTCATTATATTTTTATCTGCCTACATTTATGAAACGGTGCCAGTAAATAAGGTTCCATTATTTTAAATCGACTTTTCCTTATGTAGGGTCACTTCAAGTATCAAACTAAACAATCTAAGATATAATCACAGCTACTTTCTTACACCTTCTCATATCTTCCAATCGCTAACTTTAAATAACAGTACGTAATCAGACAACATAATAACGTACCAGAGTATTCAACGCAATTATTTATCAATTTATAATAATGATAGAGGCTCAATGAGACCAGTGTCTGCCACAATCCGATTTTAGTGTGATTCTTCTTCTTATATCTCTGTAAATAAAAAAGGACTATCATTATTATCAACAGATTGGTCAGTAAAACTTTAGATATAAGTAAGGTTCGACCGGGCCGCCGTAGAAACCGTCTGCCTACCAAATTGGCGACATACAAGGGCAAAGTTAAAAGCACCCGCAATGTAAGAGAGCTTGTATGACTCTTGTGATAGATGTTGAAGAGGAGAAGGATCGAAACGATGGAAGTTTATCATCTCTGCCTATCCCTCTGGGAGACAGGCGTGAGTATATGATTGTATGTATGCTCTACATTTTTTACACTTGCCTGTTTATCTATCGCATGAAGATACAAATTACCATGCTGACTACCCAGGGTGTGTGAGGAGTATGAGAATTTCTTCCAGCAGGACTACAAAGAGTGGCGAAATCTTGGAAAGGCCTATGTCCAGCAGTGAAAAAAACAGGCTGATGGAAGGATGGAACAGCGAAAAAACGTAAATCTGGATGTAAGGAGCTCTGAACAGGGATTTAAACGTGAGACCTTTCAGTGAGAAGGTATTTGAGGAAATTTGCGAGATAGCTCAACAATTATATTATTTTAGTAAAACTTTATAAAAAGGCTTGGGCTAAATCATTGGGTAAAAAACGTATTACCACTTTTGTCTGACAGTTTCAATGTTTTGTGCAACAACGAGGAAAGAACACTTATGAAGTCATTTTGCAGTTTGTCTGGCTGTCCATAACAAGCTTATATGATTTCGTGGAGGTAACAAAGCAGATTCAGAAAACTTTTTAATAGCTATGTTTAATTTTAATATTTTACAGTACAGATATAATCAAGGAGTATAAAGCAGAAAACTAAAGAAGAGTTAATTGCCTTTGTTTTGGTTTTCTATAAAACTAATTAAAGATTTTTATTGAAAAACTAAGAAATTTTTGAAAAACTCAAATTTTATGCAATTCAAGGGCCATATTCCTAAGTAATGACAAAAAGAGGTCTAAAGATAAAGGTAACCCAAACCTAGCCCTACCAATAACTTACAGCTTATTATCTTTTCAACTACAACAGCACAAAACAGTTATAGGGCCGTACAATCGTGCGCAATTAGCTATTCTAAACCTATCTAGATAACCTATAGGTACTCTGGACACGTCCTAGGACCATGTCGCCTAGGACCTAGCTTTGAATGACAATGGCTACCGTTATGCCGTCGTGACAGAAGGTAAATTGCTGACAAGACCTGACGTTCCATATTGGACATAATTCTCACACTCTAAATGTGGGTGAGGAAGTGTTATTGAGAATCGTGACCTTCATACAGGCCTAGGAATTTACTGTCAAAAACATAAAATATGGGCACGAAACAAATTCATACAGTAGGCTTGGAAAGTGTTCAGTATTACGGATCATTAACATAGGTATATTACAAAATTTCAAAAATAATGTTTCGGCTTTCGTTTGTATTGACTGACTCGCTGGAATTGTGTTTGTAGAGAATAGAAAAAAAAAGGATTTTCCAAAAAAAGATCATCGTCTCGTACTTAGATTCTGAGTCTTGAATATGAATTTGGCTGTATAAATTAATGTCACCTTATACAAGGTTAAATAATAATAGTTAGCGAAACTCAAAACATAGGTAGTACTGGTCTATATGAATAACTTTTTATGTCGGGGCTACGCGGAATTCGCAACTTTTTTTTACTTCCTCTCATACAAATTGACAATATCAGCCGACTGGTTTACTATGTGAGAAGGCGAAAAAAATTTAGAGAATTTTTCATAGTCCGCATAGAAAAAGTTGTTCATATAGACAAGTACTACCTACGTTTTGAGTTTCGCCAACTATTATTATTTGCCCTTATTTTGCCTGAGAGGGTTCCAATTCTGTCAGCCCAAGACCAACCAAAACCTTCCCTTTATCGACAATTTTAACATCTCAAAGTGATGGGGGTGAACCTTATCGCCTTATTTCAGGCAAAAATACACGCTTTTTATAGCATGTAGGTTTTCCTTCATCGCCAGCATGACGTAAGTTAAGTAAACAAATGCTATTGCACATAGATTCCGAAAAACTCATTGGTACTTACTCGACAGGAAGATTCGAACTTGGGCCTCATGATCGAGAGAAGGGCTTCATACCGACTGAGCTACCGTTGCTCACAATAAATAATTTGATATAAAAAAAATATGTTCAAAAATTATATTATTAAAACTTGCGTGAGCTGATAAACTAAATAATTATTAAATACCGGCTTTAACACTCACGCATTATTATTATTAATATTGTTGACTATATGCTGTTTTAATTTTACATATTTCTTTAAAGGAATTCAATCATCATATTTTAAAAGGGAATTCTTTAAATTAATATTATTAAATACCGGCTTTCACACTCACGTATTATTTTTGTTGACTATATGCCAATTGTTTCACCCAGACAATTTCGGCATTTTCAAGGCGAGTGACGTTATTAGGACGACGACGCGCCGTTCACCGACGTTATCACACGCCTTGAAAATACCGAATTTATATATTTACAGATAGTCAACAACAATAATACGTGAGTGTAAAAGCCGGTATTTAATAATAACTCGAAGAATTCCAATATGAAATATGATGATTGAATTCCTATAAAGGAATATAATAAAAATTAAATCTCTGAAACATCAGGAATATGGTTTGAAGGACATTTATGTTGAAAATGGAAGTTGAAGTATTATTGAGAAGAATGTGAAATAAGAGTTTGTTAAGCACTGACCTACATCACAGAAGCATACAATTGTAATGTACAGACAAACATAGCAAGTTATCTTTCACGAGATCTAACTATAATTATTTCCTAGTTGACTGCGCACGCGTGAATGCACATCATATCTAGGTCAAGACTGCATAAACTAGCCTGTATATTTGCAAAATTGCATTCAGAAATGAACTCTTTGTGAGGGATATAAAGTATATTATAGTTTTAAAGGTGTGTTGGCCATACTCACGTAAATTATGAATCATTTTTCTGTGATCCTCACCATTATATTTGCGCAATCGCATTATTAGATGTTTTGATTTGATTACCTTAAATGACTTTAAATTGCATGGCTAAGTAGGTACCTCTTTAGGAATTACGATGTAGTTAAAGACTGTAACGTAAAAAAACCCATGTAAAAAATTCTAGAATGATTACTCCTAAAATAACAGTACAAGAGTGAAAAAAGATGAATCTTAGTTAGAAAACAAAGTGATAACTTTAAACGTTTTTGTGTTGTGGCTATCTGAAGTCACAAAATATTATAGCTGCTTTAAAAAGAAGCCAGACCAATTAAAATTTCAGCAGTGTCGATAAAATACATAATTACAAACATTAGTAAGCGTGATACTTTTACTAATAAGGTCTTTTATATAAGATGACTTTCATTTATATGGCCAAACTCATACTGGAGATGCAATAAGTGGTTAGGATTAAGGTTCAATGACCCTTTATTTGAAATGTGCAGAAAAAATTTAGACTTCACAAATTAATGGACGGTTGTTCTTGCACAAGTATAGGTATATAAGCACAAAAATATTTTTCGTATTTCGCAAGCCGAGTTAATGAACCTCGATCCTGACCACTTACCGAGTCTCCAGTGTGAATTTGGCTACATAAACTAAAATCATCTTGTATAACTGGGACAGAGTCATATATTTTAAAACGAAATCTTCATTTTATTTTACTATACTTGGCATATACCTATATATATCCGCTGATCTTACAGAGACACTTTTCTTATTATTCTTTGATGGCAAATAGTAGCTTATAAGAAACTTACGAGTTTAAAGCAGTAGATTGCAGTTCGAAGGTGTTAATAAAATAAGAAAATTATGGGATATCGTTTTATCACCCGCCAATATGCTATTAAGCAAACAAACCTATGTTTACAAACCCAGTACTTAGCTCCGAAATCACCTTGAAAGCAATTAAATTTACCACTCAATAAACTTGTAAAACATGAGCCATATTAAGTTGTAGTGGTTGATTATTTGCTACTTTTAAAGCTGTATTTTTGGCTGTAAACTGAAACTTAACTTTATGTGTGTGTGAAGCGTTTACCGACAAGAAATGAAATTTATTTCTAACCTATTTTGAATAATCTTCGGTTAAAAATGGATGTACCCCTCTGAGATTCATATCTTGATGATATGTTTATATTCTGTACTTCATGAGACAGAATATTTTTGACGAAACTCGGATTTTCCAGCCACATCTGAGCTTATGCCAGGAAGCAATAAGGGTCGCCGTCGACGGATACGTCTAGGAGGACATCATCATCATCATCATTTGTTACTTTGAAAAAGAGTAACCATCCATCCATCCATCAGCCTGTTTCGTCCACTGCTGGACATAGGCCTTTCCAGGAGTTCACCACTCTTGGCGGTCCTCCTGGAAGAAATGCCCATACTCACACACGCTGGGCAGGCGGGTTGGTGAGCGCGGTGCCGAAACCCTTGCACCAGTGACGCCGCTGCCCGTCACCAGCCTGATTTATATAAGGCCCGACAATTGGGGATGGTTATACCGCCATCCGTCGGTCCCAGGCAATGGTGGGCCGCCTGGTTTTTTGCCTGAGAGCCTCTTACTCTCCCCTGAATAACTTCGGGAGGATTTCCGAGTAAGATGGTGGTACCTCCACAGTCGAGCCCGGCATTAGCTCTACCACCTAAAAACTTTGAAAAAGAGTAAAAGTGCAGAAAATATCGTACTAGAGTATTTTTTCATTTATTAGACAGCTAAAAAGAATTTAGATAGCGGTAAAGATCTTTTTGCAGCAAGAATATGCATATAATTCATTGAGAGGTCTTTTATCTGAGAATAATCTGTGCCGTGACACTTTATACTTATAGTTTAGGTTGCAAAATGTGTCCCTGTAACTTCTACCCACATTCGTAAAATATATTGCCTTTTCACGTGGGACGAACTGGTTGTTTACTTTGATACAGGTAAATTTAAGGCGAGGCATTGATAAACTTTTAATTTCAAATCGGCGCGAACTAGCTTATGCAGTAAGGTCGTATGCGGCAAAACAGTATTTTTCATTTAAAATGGCAACTATAAGTACTTTAATAAATCCAATCGGCCATATTGAAGTCTATTTGTGGACTAATTTAAATAAATAACTTAGAGGCTTCATTTGCTCCCGTTTGTCAGTAAAATAGAAATCTCTGTTATAAAGGAGGTTTTCTAAATATTTTTTCTCTGCTATGAAAATTAATCAATCAACTAAATCTTCGGGCAAAATTATGTCAATAAAATGCTTAATCCAGTATATAACTTGGTAATTACATATGTTTTTTTATTGCTGAGAAAAATGGAGATCCATGTCGCCAAAATTTCGTGGCGTCGCCTTAACAGGGATTTAACGTAATCAGGTAGGTCAGGACTTGCAGTCTTGACATAAATAACGATTTCGCTCGTTAAATTATATAAATCTAATTTTAACGATTTTTCATTAAATTACCGAAACAAAAATTACTGAAATTGGACACGAATTCAATACGCTTCCGATATCAGTCGAAAGTTTTGACGGTGAGACTAGAAAAAAAATATTTTTGTTACTTAACCACTGGAATCGGTCGGATAAAGATTGCTTTCTTTATAGAGACTGAAGTTTTTCAACATTCTTTAAAAAGTTGAGGCTTAGCTGGGCTAGAATTTTCATTTTTAAGTGTCCGAACCAAAAGAGAGTCAAAATTATTGAAAAGTAAAAAAGGGTGTCAATCACACGTCAATCAAAATTAAGCCGTGCAGCAATGACATACGATTCAAATAAAAATGTTTTGTTTCTTAATATTTTGACATTTCACTCAGGACATTTTTTTGGTAAATTTTATACTAGACCCGAGGTCCATGGTTTGGTATGTCAATGGGTATCACGAATAGTTTTATTAAAAGAAGTTCGGTGCTTTTATAATTTTGCACGATAAAGGCACGTATATTTTTTACCGTCGCGTGTTAAGGGTCTGTCAACTGGAATAACTCTCTTTGAAACCATGACGGTAAAAAATATCGTACCTTGCCGTTACTGTGCAAAATTATTTGTAACTTGTTTAATAAAAATAATGCCGATAGATTATACTTGTGATTACTTGATAAGCATATACGAGTACACATATATTTAAATTTACTCTATAGACGAATAAAAAACGATTTATTTTTTAACGTTTTAGGGGACCTTCTTGAAATTACCTTGAAATTAGTATTTAAAATAAGTGAATAATAAAACCGATTCCGGAGGCTTTAATATTAGTTTTAGTTCCGTCAAAACTTGAAATTTTACAAAATAATGTAGCTTTTATTGTTAACACCAAAAATTATTTGGGAATGAACAAATTCTAGTTTTGACAGCACTAAAACTAAAATTAAAGCCCTCAGAATCGGCTTTGGTGACAATTATTTTGAGGTAAATTTGATAAAGTTCACGATTATTTATAATATTTTGGGGTAAATTCTCGTATTGAGATCTGGATAGCTCGATCGGTAGAGCCATCGCCCCTTAAGGGCTTGTGTTGGGTCTTTCAACGATTTTTGTTTAAATATGCTGAGTCAACTACTTATCTGAATGTAAAACTTGAACACGTGTTTTTTCAGACCTTTGTCTTTCCGTTGTCAGGTCGGTTACCTAATTGGACACATTTCGCTCGATAAATTTTATTTTTGAAAATTATGCCTTTTTAAGGTATTATTTCGTTTTATGTCTAAGCGGCTTGAGTTTTATGTCTGAAATTACTGCTATAACAAGAAAACATGGTTTATTTTTCGATGTCAGGTGAAAAAACTCCTACATCAAATACTTTTTCGTAAAATCCAGAAAAACATCGAAAATGCACCGATTTTGCGTGCCGCCAGCGCGCGAAGCGAGCGTTCTAATGTAGGCTTTCTGATAACATACTGAAGTTCAAAATCGCTCAGTAAGATTATCATGTACCAGGGGTAAGGCCTTAAAAGAGAGGACCCAAGTCCGAATACTGTTCAGAGCTCCTCACATCTAGATTTACTTTTCTTCTACGTTTCTATACTGCAATGATATAATGTAAATTCAATAAGGATTTCCCAAAACCGAACTTTATTGATTAAACTGACACGAATTTGAAATCTAAAATCGATTTCGAAAACCCCGTACTTTGTGCGTAATACTCAGTTATTACATTACTCTTTCATGGCTTGACCATCCATCAACTACTGCCTACTTGGCTTCAAGCGGGCAGGTGCAAAGAAGTTTCGTAACCCAGCCAATACTAGTTGTACTTTGTACTGAGTCTGAGGTTATTAGCGCAAGTACTTTTTAGCGATGTTGTAAACCAGATGTTTTCAAATTACGAACTAACATGGAATTTCTGTAGGTGCTCCTTTAAATAGTTCAGTTGAAATTTACCCTCTCTCAAACATGCTCAGCAATAGCAGTTTTTATTTGCAGAAATGAACACGGGGAAATGTTACTCGTATATATGAAAATAAATTTTTACATGCTACAATCAACTATTAAAATTATGAAACGAGCATATAATATCACGATTTTATATTATTTATTCTATCTTGAAAAGGGCAAAAAGCAATTGCCCATGCAGTCAATTTTCAACACCGGTGGTGAGTTAGTTTTTCCTTTTATTTTTATAATTTTCATGTTTTGAAAAGGCGGCAAAGTTTATTTATTTATTTATTTGAGTAACAAATTACAAACCATTACAGTGTATAACCAATTCAGTCAGCATTTAAAAATTAAAAAATAATTACATAATGAGAAATACATTTTTTTATATCTACTATACATTTGAAATAATCAATTGATCTTAATATGTCTTCAAAGTCAATACATTCAGGACTATTTTTGTGAATTCTGTCATAGAATAGTTCATTATGTCGGTCAGAAGTGCCACATCATTTAAAATCCGTATAGCCCTGGCCAGTGGCGAGTATTTTACTAAATTTGTACGAGCGGTCGGTACAGTAAACTTTATTTGCCTACTTCCTTGCCTCAGCTGGAGGTTTGGTACTGCCAGAGATAATGAAGCTAGTACATCCGTGTTAACCACTTTACCCCTCATGAGTTTGAAGAAATATTTGGCCAGTGCAAGGTTACTTCGAACTTCCAGTCTATAGTATCCGACCATACCCAGCACAAATAGGGCTGGATACATAAGAGGCTAAAACGGGTAGACACCGTATTGTCGCAGGTAGAGATATCTCATGAACTTGTTCTGGATTTTCTCCAACATAAGGCTATATTTAGGCTCATGTGGATTCCAGACCACCGATGCACCCTCTAACTTACTTCTCACCAGCGTATTGTAGAGTACTCTTGCAGCTGTGGTGCCGCGAAATTCTTTTGTTTGGCTAATAATAAATCCCAGACTACGAAATGCTTTTTTGCAAATCATATTAATATGGTTGTCAAACCTTAGGTCCGACCCCACATGAACTCCCAGGTCTCTTACTGGTCTCTTACTACAGTAAGTTTATTATGCGTAAAACTATCTTATTTTATAAATACCTTGAAAAATGAGTTCGAGTGAAGAAAGTGGCGAGAGTGGTAGTGTACCAAAAAGTATGTTTTTAAGACGACGACGCGGCGACACTCGCCTTGAAAATGCCGATATTGTCTCGGTGAAACAGTTGGCATATAGTCAACAATAGTAATACGTGAGTGTTAAAGCCGGTATTCAATAATTTAGCTATAGGCAAGTCGAAAGGAGCCATTTTGGTCATAAAATACTTGCTTCCTTGCTATATCTAAGGAAAAGTATAAGAGTAAACCTTAAGTGTTATTTCCATTGCTTACTCTGTTTTTTACAAACTCAATTTTTATATCCTCACCACGTCACTGGCTTACGAATAAAGATTTACGGAGATAGGTTTAAAAATATAGTTCTAGGCGTAAAGCAAAAGGAAAGGGGACGTATTCAATAAGAAATTGCTATTTATTAAGCATTTAACTAATTATTTTCGCCGTACACGCCAATTTCAAGTACCATATTGGCCTGTTTTTCTGTAGACGAATGAACACAGATATTATCATCAAAAGAGTTTTCAACTTTTATTGGACATTTTAAATTTTAATCTTGCCTAAGCCGAAACAAGTTGAAAAGCTCTGCAGTAAATATATCTGTGAGTTGGTATCGAGTCATTTGTTTACGATTGCCGTTCGATTGTTATTAGATGGTTTATGTTTGAAACTTTTAATGGCTACTACTAGATAGTTATAATGATATCTGGCAGTAGCAAAATGTTATGCCTTTTGCGACTAATTGTATGGTCTTACGTAATGTTGATAGTTAAGGTAACAAAGGATCTCGGTGCAAAATGCACATGATCATTTAGTTTTCCTTATTATTGAATAAAAAGTATGCAATAAATGCGTTTTATAGCAATTCGCGGAAACTCCTTATTAATAGTTAGGTTAGGTTGATCAGGTGATCATGACGGAAATTATTCCATTTTATGCGTTATATTTTGACTGCATTACATTACATTATACACGCACTTTAAAGTTTATTAATGCAATGCATACAAAATGTAATACATTAAATGACATAATTTTTGTCTGAAGATTTATTATTAATAAAACTTTTTCCGGAAATTGCTTTATAACGCATTTATTGCATACTTTTTATTCAAAAGTAAGGAAAACAATATTATGATGTGCAATTTGCACGGAGGTAAAAAGTTACCCCCATAAGGGGTTCCATCCATCCATCAGCCTGTTTCGTCCACTGCTGGACATAGGCCTTTTTAGGATTTCGCCACTCTTGGCGGTCCTCCTGGAAGAAATGCCCATACTCACACACGCTGGGCAGGCGGGTTGTTGAGCGCGGTGCCGAAACCCTCGCACCAGTGACGCCGCTGCCCGTCACTAGTCTGTTTTATATAAGGCCCGGCAATTGGGGATGGATATACCGCCATCCATCGTTCCCAGGCAATGGTGGGCCGCCTGGTTTTGCCTGAGAGCTGTTTTCTTACTCTTCCCCGAATAACTTCGGGAGGATTTGCAAGTAAGATGGTGGTACCTCCACAGTCGAGCCCGGCATCAGCTTTACCACCTTATAAGGGGTTACAGTAAGCTAAATTAGCAGCTCGATATGTGGTGGTACAAATATCGACAAAAACAACATTGAAACTGAAATAACGTTCATACCCTTTCCCTTTATCCATTCTTTTTTTTAATTCTGGGCATAAGAAAGCTAGAACTACATATGGACATTTGTTATTTTTGTATATATTTCCTACTTGAGAAATTTTACCCGACTTTCTAAAAGTTAGAGTGTCAAGAAGGGATGGGGATTGAGCATGTTTCTTATCCCATGAGTGAACCCTATTCGAGAAGGCGAACTGAACACAATATATAGTATCGCAAGACAGGAGGTAATAAAGACGCCGTACAGCAAAATCCAGCATCGAGACCAAAAATCTCTAGAGTAGACTGTGTCAAATCTTTCCTCTTGATATGTTGCGGGGTTGTTATAAATAAACGAACTATTTACATGAACTATTTACATTGCGCCAAAACGGAGTTTATTCGAAATTACAATAAATTGCAAACGAAGAACAGAAAATAAGATGCCAAAATAAGAAGTAAATAATAAATAATTGTAATGTTTTTGGTTTCTGAATTTCAATTATATCATTGAATGAAGGTGACAAGGAAATTGAGAAAGAAAACTAAGGCAATCAAGGCTATAAACAGAAAATATATTGTCTGTAAAACATACCACTCCAGCAGTGACCGTCTCATTAACTTTTTGCAATCTCTTTACCCCATAAACAAATCCTTGATACTTAATAAATTAGTGTGTATCGGAATTTTATTTTGCGTATGTTTAAGGTGGTAGAGCTGATGCCGGGCTCGACTGTGGAGGTACCACCATCTTACTCGCAAATCCTCCCGAAGTTATTCGGGGGAGAGTAAGAGAACAGCTCCCAGGCAAAACTAGGAGGCCCCTATGGTATGGGTTTGGCTGTGAAGACGAGAGTCATCTTATACGTATTTATTTATTATTATTTTTCATTAGGTATATTCTATTGTTTCTTTTTAAGATTAATATTGACTTGAGAAAGTATACTTTATTTTATCTACTTTGCAGAGTAAATTATTTTGATTTTGATTTTTTTCGTTTAACTATTATAATATTTTATTACCAAATAAGAGAAATATTAATTTTTTACATAAATATTGTAGGTCTACGAACGGCTCTACGCCTCTATTCCTAGAGTCATCGTACAGTATTCTCCAAACCGGTTTCAAACCAGCTTCTGCTCCGATGCAGGGGTACATACATACATTACTACATATTGTATATAGCTACTTATAGCGTAGGATGACGTTGAAAACAGTAGCTCTTTCCTGTAGGTGCTTATTTCACGAGCTTCTTGCTTAAAAGCTATAACTTAACTATGCTTTACAACTTTAGAACAATACCGTAAATACATTGAGATAGGTTATTTAAAATGAAACAACATACTAGTGTACAGCTTTTTAAAAACTTGCACAAATATAAATTTTGGACTAGTTCATACTAAGTTGTTTGCATTCTATTTTTTAATTTGTCAATAAGCAGTTAAATTAGTTCTTAGTGTTAGTTGTAAAGTCTGATCAGTAGAATATGATGCTTAATTTAAAGCTTTTTGCACTTCAGAGCTAAGATTGCTGTGTTAGCTTAATTGTTCAAGTATTATATATATTATCAGTTCGGAAAGTTACAAAAGCTTTATAACTTTGTTAACTGATTGCGTATTAATAATATAATGCGTTATAGTATAATGACATAACTATTGTACCTCACGTTCCTTAAAACGAGGTGCAACCATAGATATTGACATGAAAACCAAAACTATTTTAACAAACACTTTGGATATTTTGGCACAAGTGCCCCAGCTTGCGCCACACGAAATTCGACTTACAATTATATTTTGCAGGGAATTCATTAATTTGTGTTTTTAGCAATGCATAGAATTTTTTGAGGCTCTAAGTCTGTTCAGCAACCTTACACTTGATGTCGAAAATTTCTAGTTTTAGGCTAACTGGGGTAGCACCTTACTCGCCTTAAACATTGGGATTGGCAAAAGCCTCGAATCTGTAAGTGCGAGTGAGATGGTGCAGTAACACTAATTAAAAATGTCAGTTGTGTGAAAGAGACATACTCGTAGAACGTTAGGCCAATCTCATTCTTTATCTGCTAAACGATACAGTCAGCTCTTATCTAAGGAAGCTATTTAAAATCAAAACTATCAACTCATCGAAAACTAAAACTGAATAAACAAAATGAAAAGTGCGAATATTAAATAAATCCCTGACCGATTATAAAACAAATATTTGTCGTAGGAGTGCATAGAGTAAATATGGAATAGATAAAACTTATTCCCACGATGCACATGCGCAATGCGATTCCGTATTGACATAGCAAAGATTATGGCGGTATCTTTAGCAAACAATAATATAATTGCGCGCGACTGTCGGTTTTATAACAAGGGTCAATGTTCAAAACTAAGATTTTTAAGTTAAATTCAATAATAATAACCGAAGTTTAATAAGAAACATTACAAAATTTTATTATTCTTCTTTTCTTACAAACTATATTTATTTTAACTATGATAGAAATAAATTTCTATATTTTTAAATACTTGGCGATTTATCCATCGCAAGGAGATAACAAATTAAATTTATATCACTGCGGTATAGAAAATATAATACTTCAGCATGCAAAACAACTTAATTGGAAATTATAAACATTTTTAAACAGTACAATTGTTTTTTTCGTGACGATCTTTCACCAACTTTGAACATTGACACATTTTGAACCTTCTGCGGACTTTGGCCAAGTCGTAACTTTCTGCCACCTACACCTAAAGGATAACTTGTCGTTTTCTTTAACACAGTTATTTTAAGGCACTATTACATATATTTAAATTATAGATCAATTTATTGAAATTCCAGTTTGTTTAATATGAAATTTTGCCCAAACAGAAAAGTCCTCGTCTAAACGAGCTAACACTGAAACTGCAAAAAACCCAAGATAATTTTATAGTGATATTCATCGCATTAGATTAAAAAAAAATCATCATGCCAGGATTTGAACCTGCGATCTCTTGATTTCAAAAGTGGACTACCGACTGGTGCCGCAGAGGTACTCTTCCTAGACCATTGAATTCACTAAAATGACTTGCTTTTCCTATGGAACGTGTTATTTTTTTCGCTATTTCAAGGTTCTTCGTAGTCAAAGTTGTTCTTATATAAAAATAAAAAGCTATATTCAGCAAATAAAATTATAAGACCCTAGTCATTGTGCATACTATTTTCAATAACTTTTCATCAAGAATTGAATGCATGTCGTTGTTATCGAAGCCAACGCGATGCTCGACGCATACGTTACCAACCAAAATACTGGTTGCAAAAAAAGTCAGCCTACCGCATGAACGTACAAAAACAGGCGCACGAGTCGCCGCTAATAAACAACTGAAGCATAAAAATGGCGGCGGTTTAAAAGTGTGTGAGTGGACTTACTATGGAAAATAGGCTTACTATGATGTGAATGTGTGTATGCCGGGCTCGTGCGTACAAGCGAGTAGACTTGCTACGGGTGCTTTAGTTTTTGGTTATCGAAATTCCTTCCACCTTTTTTTGTACTTCCATGCACTTAATCGTCAGACTAAGGTAACTTTAATTTATGCAGCCAAATTCTTACTGAAGACTCGGTAAGTGCTCAGTAACAAGGTTCGATGACCCTTTTTGTGAAATTCGTAAATTTTTCTTTTCGTGTTCCTTACAACCGCAAGCCCAGCCCCGAGTCAATTACTATGGGACTTCAAGATTATATTTTGCGAAATTAGCAAACAGTATTATTGATTCGTGATACTGATCACTTACCAAGCCTCCAGTATGAGTTTGGCTGTATGAATAAAAGCCACCTTGTATATTTATATTTTTTTCACTTTTTCTTGGCCTGTAAGATAGAATATATAATAATATTAATAATAGTAAGTTGGACTTCGATCCATTATTTTAGTATTGTTTTAGCATGATGATATCGAGAATTAATTAAACGGCGCACGCGCACAAATACACAAGCGCGCAACTCTTTTTAGTTGTAAGTCAAAAGGTTAATAATAACATGTAATTGCCAATAAAGTTTTAATACAATTAATGTTCTTCTCAACGCATAAGCTCTTATTAATTTTATTATCAAATAGTTGTAAATAAACAACAAGGAAAACAATAAAACTAAATCACAGTCAATTAACAATTACTATTTGTTAAATCAGTCGATACATACTGTTAGGCATTAAAGTAACTACACGACTACACAAAAATCTAAGACTTTTTGTTAAGTAAAAAAGGTTTTCCTACTCTAATAAAAGTCTTCGTGTGCAAGTTCCACTATGTATTTATTAATTAGCGACTAGTTTCGTCTCTAAGACATCTTCTGGATTGATAAAATAATAATTATGTACACTTTTATTAGTGTTGAAATAAAGTTCTTTACAGGAGTCACACCTTACAGTATATTTTTATTATAAAAAAAGGTTTTTAGGGGTGGGGGTTAAATACTTCGCCTGTCCAAGAGCAGGGTAAATGCTTCCTTTTTAGGGTTCCGTACCCAAAGGGTAACCAACGGGACCCTATTACTAAGACTTTGTCTGTCTGTCCATCTGTCACCAGACTGTATCTCATGAACCGTGATGGTTAGACAGTTGAAATTTTTACATATGATGTATTTTTGTTGCCGCTATAACAGCAAATACTAAAACCGGCCAAGCGCGAGTCAGACCTGCGCACTCCTATACAACAGACACGTTTTTTGCCGCTTTTATAGATAATGCATGAACCGTGATAGTTAGAAGACAGTTCAAATTATCACAGATGGTGTATTTCTGTTGCCGCTATAACAACAAATACTAAAACCGGCCAAGTGCGAGTCGAACTTGCGCACTCCCATACAACAGACATGATTTTTTTGCCGTTTTTCTAGATAATGGTACGGAACCCTTCGTGCGCGAGTCCGACTCGCACTTGACTGGTTTTATTATCATCGGTAAACATTTTAGCGAATTATAAACTCACTGACATAATCGCAGTTGGAGTTGTAGTTGGCAGTCGCAAGTTACTTCTCTTTCTAAGTCCAAGTCTTGTATTTCAAGGCATTGTGCACTGTTGGTCCATGAACAAAACGTCAGTGTAACATTTGTCACAATTCTCTATAGACATCGGGCCTTGGAGTTTAAAGCGACCGTGATTGGTCAACGAGCTGTCAAATTCTGCAGCACTCGATGTTCTGCATTCGCGTCTACATTTGTTTTGTTGACTGTACGTACTCGTATAGTACAATATGTAACAAGATAATTTTACTCACTACGAGTACGCATGCGTGGAGCATTCGAGATAACTTGTATTGCGTTGCATTGTATGAAATTAAATTGTAATTGTAAGCTACAAACGCTTCAGTGTTGTTGTATACCTTATATTTTATATGCATGTGGTTATGTAGTTGAGCGGTCATTGTCATTTACATATTATTTGCTTACGTTTGAAATGTCTCTTTTGGTAAGAAGTACGATTATGTAATTTAGATCATCGGTGAAAAGCGGGTAAACCAGGAGTGGACTGTGACTTGTATTCCACAGTTCACACTTGGAAACACCTCTGAAACCCCCTCGGGGATTCATATCGTGACGATATTTGTTTTTGCACGTTTGAAATACATTTGAAGCGGATAGAACCAGAGTGGCCCATCTTTTCCGTGATAATTGTTTTCAATTAAATTTTTAAGTATTAATCATATTCCATTAAGAATTGCAGTTGGTAGAGCTGGTACCGGGCTCGACTGTGGAGGTACCGCCATCTTACTCACAAAACCCTCAAATTATTTGGGGGTTTTGTGAGTAAGGGGACAGCACAACAAGGGGCCTTATCGTCTAACTTCGACATCCATTGAAATCGCCTTCAAACGCCCCGTGATTGGCTAATAATGTAATCACACATCATTTTTGGCCAATCACGTCGCTAAAGGCTATAGCGACGGATATTGGAGATAGATAATAAGATAGCGGGTGTCCCACCATGCCTGGGATAGATTGATGGCGGCGTTAGAGCCAACCCCAATCGACATCATTTCATTTCAGGTAACCATTTGTTTTCAATATTTATATTGAAGGTCTGCGTGAAAATAGAGCCTACGTATTTTTTTATTTGTTTTATTGTGTGTTTTTAATGCTTATTTTATTTTTTTCTTATTCACTCATTCTAAAAGAACGTAAGTCGCAACTGAGGATTTCAAACTCGATGTTCATTGCCAAGGGATTATTAAAAAAAAAACTTGGCATAATTATGTTCGCTGTCGATGTCAACAATCACAATGACATGACAGTTGTTTTTTTTTATACGGAATGAACTTGAAAGCAAAGGTAATTGTTTTTAAAATCCTGTGTTTACCAACTTTTGTTTTTTTTTAAATTTCTTTTTTTGATGATGATTTAATTCTGAAAAAAATATATGATGTTCAGAAGGCCAATATCCCGAAATGAATTTTAGTTTTGTACCAATTATTAATTTGTAATGTTGTCGATTGCCGAGCATTGTATTAAACTGTTAATCTTGTTAAAACCTATGTCCGTCCAGTAGTAGACGAACCCGGCTGACGATATCAATTTCAGTGATAAAATCCCCAAGTCGTTTCCAAATACAGAACCAAGTAACCACAGCCAATAATATTAGTCAATAAAATCAAACCAACAGCTATCCAAATCTTTGCAATAACTCATTTTATATAATCATAAACTTAAAACTAAACAAATGTGCTCTACTTTATGGATAAACAACCGCCCACCAGGATTTGGTCAAGTCTGCTCTTAGAAAATTTTGACTTGTAGAATAATCCTACATTATGTTAATGACTCTTGTTTAGTAAGCTTTTAGCGAAGCTCTGTTAAATTTTGTAACCTAGAATATTTGGGAAGTCAAATTGCTCTACAGTTTACATATACATATATTGTATGTATTTAAATAATGTTTTGTATGTTAAATTATTTAAACAACGTGTATAAGTAGCAAATAATTTCCCCAAGCACTTGTCGGACTCGCACTTGAAGGGTTCCGTAGCACTAAAGAAAACGGGAACCCAAAAGCAACAATATATAAATGCAATAGCAATATCAAGGCGAGAAAAAAGCAAACCACTGAAATGATACGTGTCTGAAAAATTATTAGGCACCCTTTGATTACGAAACCCTAATTTTTATCATTTTTTGTTTTACGTTAGAGTATTTATAATCAATTTGACCAAATTTGAAACTTGTATGATTTACCGCCTTTAGATAGAGGTGAAACAAATAACGTTAAAATGCTACATTTTTTAAAGTTTTTTGTATGGGGGCTACCCTTTGGGTTTAATGTTATTTTTTCCCTGGTATAATCCATAGTAACACGTATTCTGTGAACCTATAACAGCTGGAGATATAGACCCTTGTGACAGATGGTCAGATAGACGGACAGAAAACTCCTTTTGGCACCCTTCGGACACGAAACCCTAAAAACGATTTTCATTTTAAACTAGCGGACACATCGCAGCTTGCTCGCTTGGATTCCGTCTCTCCCGATCCCGTGAAAATATCCTGAAATCACTACTTAGGGGCCGTTCAAGTATTACGTAAGCACATAGGGGGGGGGGGGGGGGGTCTTTGTTTTGCTTATTTTCGATGACATGGGGGGTAGGGGAGTCTAGATGATGATTACGTCATCGGTATATTTTTGCCCCTTACTCTATGTTGAATACTGTATCAGTAAAATCTAATCTCTATCCTAAATCTATTTTCTTATTTTTAAAATTATAATTATAACATTATAATATAAAAAAAGAATATTTATAATTGAAAAATGTTTAAGTAAGCATGGGGGGAGGGGGTAAGAGCTTTGCTTACTTTTGCTGACAAGGGGGAAGGGGGGGGTAAATAATTGTAATAAATCTGCTTACGTAATACTTGAACGGCCCCTTAGCGGTGTCTACGTCATACAAGTAATTAACAGTACAAATTTGTTGTTCCTAGATCCATCCGTTTGGTCTAAGCATTGATAGTTCTGTCAGTCAGAGTTTGTTTTATATAAGGTCCTACAATTCAAAGTATAAAAAATTGAATAGATGATAGAGTATCCCTAATAGACCATATTCCATAGAAATTTAGTCAGCTGATTCAACCACTTTTTACTGGGAACTGAAAAACTTATTCGAGCAAAAAAAAATTTTGTCTGATTGATCTGCTAGTCTAGCATAGCAAACCATATCGAGCTCGATAGCGCTAGATACAGTACTCTGTCTCACTCTGTTGATCTACCTAAAGAGGGACAGACAGTGTATATCGAGCTGTCAAAGCTCGATATGGTCTACTATGCTACGTACCCAGATCAGTTAACGATACACGATCTACCCTAGAATTATTTTCACTTGTCACAATCACAATTAAATTCACTTGTACTCGTTTCACTGCTTTTTAATTTTGAGGTTTACGCGTTAATCCCGACCGGTTTCGGTTAATACACCATTCTCAAGGGATACAGAAATTCAGGAATTAAACAAACATTACGGCGAGCCGTTAAAAATGTACACAATGATTATGTAGAAACGAAAATATAAAAATATATATATATATATTTTCACTTATTATTGTAAGAACTTATATATAAGGTGACTTTTATTTATGCAGCCAAATTCTTACTGAAAACTCAGTAACAAGGTTCGATGACCCTTTTTGTTTAATTCGTAAATAATTCTTTTCTTGTTCCTTACAAACGCAAGCGCAGCCCCGAGTCAATTCTGCACTTCATAGGTAGAAAATAGTAAGTTCACTTTTTGAGAATATTTTTTTGTACATCAATGAGATCGCAAGAACTAGCTCTACAAGATGGAATCGTCATTAGTTTAAAAGATAGCCAATTAGAAACGAACTTATTTATCAACTTATCTTATTACACTTTCCGTCTATTTTTACCTCTCCTGTAAAATTTCCATTTTGGCGCTTACTAGTGTCTACCTCTGAGGTACAGAATTACTATGGATGTCAAGATTTTATTTTGCGAAATTAGCAAAAAGGGTTATCGATCCGTGTTACTGATCATTTACCAAGCCTCCAGTATGAGTTTGGCTGTATAAATTAAAGTCACCTTATATAAGGTGACTTCTAATTACTAGACAAATTCACACTGGAGACTCGGTAAGTGGTCAGGACTAAGTTTCAATTGTCCTTTATGAGAAAAACGCAAAATAAAAATTAGGCTACTATACTAATTGACTCGGAGTTGTTCGTAAATTAGTATAGGGAGCACAAACTTTATTTTGAATTTTTACAAAAAGGCTCATTGAACCTTGATCTTGACCACCCACCGAGTTTCCAGTATGAATTTGGCTGTATGATGAAAACTTACGAGGGTGCATTTTTATATTCGCGGAATGGGTAGGTAATTAATAAATGAGGGTACTTTCCTTAGCCGTAACTGGTTAAGTAGCTCATTATTAGTATAAATAGAATGTTTTGTTTTAATCGGGCCATTACTATTTGAATTATCGTCGATCAAACAACTCAGTTGGGAAGAACATTGTGAAAAATGGAGAAAATCGAGCACCGCGCTGTCATAAAGTTCCTTACCAAGCAAGGTAAATCGGTTCAAACCATACTAGAAGAGATGTCATCCGTTTACGGGGAGTCTTGCCCCGGTAAAACCATGGTTTATAAGTGGCATACCCTTTTTAAGAAAGGCAGGGCCTCACTTGAAGATGATCCTCGGCCAGGACGGTCGATCGAGGTGAGCATTCCGGAAATCATTCAAAAAGTGGAAAAATTAATACTGGAAGATGCTAGACTAAAGAAGAAACAGCTCGCAGAAATGGTTGGAGTATCCGATACAACCATATTTAAAATTCTCCACGATCATCTCGGCATGACCAAAGTCAGTGCAAGGTGGGTGCCGAGAATGCTCACGCCGCCTCAAAAACAACAGCGCGTAGAGTGTTCTCGCACGTTTTTGGACCTCTGTAATGAAGACCAGGATGAAGTGTTGACTCGAATTGTTACTGGGGATGAAACTTGGGTTCATCATTATGAACCTGAGTCCAAACAAGATTCTATGCAGTGGCACAAAAAAGGCACACCACCACCAAAGAAATTTAAGGTGTCACAGTCGGCGGGAAAAATCATGGCGACAATCTTTTGGGACTCAGAAGGAATCTTGTTGATAGATTATAAAGATAAAGGTGTCTCCATAACCGGAGAATACTACGCTTCAATCTTAGAGCAATTAAAGGAAGCAATCAAGGCAAAAAGAAGGGGAAAATTAACCAAAGGTGTCCTCCTTCTGCACGACAACGCGCCTGTGCACAAGAGCCGTGTTGCGTTGGCTTCCCTGCATAAGTTGGGCTTCGATATTTTGGTTCATCCACCCTACAGTCCTGACCTGGCTCCCAGTGATTATTATCTCTTTCCAAAAATGAAAAAAGAACTTCGGGGGAAGAAGTTCTCAAGCGATGAAGAAGTGAAGGAAGCAGTTTCAGCTTATTTTTCAGACAAAGAAAAAACATTTTTTTCGAGGGTATACATAAGCTAATTGAAAGATCTGAAAAATGTATTCGGGTTGCAGGTGAATATATTGAAAAGGAAAAATAAACTTGTATTTTTATTTCGACGTCTTACGCCCGATTCCGCGAACTTAAAAATGCCCCCTCGTATTACTATTTTCAATTTCAGTAAGTTTCAGTTTGTTTCTTCGTTAGATCTTTATCTTAATTTGGATGATTGCTCGATCCGGATAATTAGAAAAACAAACAAAAATATGTGCAACGACAAGCGAAGCGAGGAGGATCGTGTTTAGTTTACATGTGAATAAACCCGGGAACCGACCAAAGCGGGGCGAAGTTTCCAATCATCCGGACCTCTTTGCAAATACCCTAAGATGTTTGCGTCGACGTTTTTTTAATATCCTGCGACTTGTGTTGTTTTAATGCAACTGTTTTTTCTCAGATAAAGTCTCCAAAGACTGCGTGAGAGACGATGGTAAGCCTGGCATCTGCGTGGTCTACTACCAGTGTGACCCTGAGACCAAGAGGCTGATCACAGACGGCGAGACGCTCATAGACGTCAGGTTAGGGTTGCAGGTGAATATATTGAAAAGGAAAAATAAACTTGTATTTTTACTTCCACGTCTTACCCCCGATTCCGCGAACTTAAAACGCCCCCTCGTATATCGGTCTGTTCCACGGATTTGGTCTGTTCGTTTCATTTAATATTTTTTTATTGTTGTTGCAGTTTTTTTAATGCATCATCTATTTACCTGTAAAGTGATTTGTAATTTATTAAGTTAATATAGGATCAAGTTAAAATCAGCACTGTGCAGATATGTATTTACATTTTCACATTATAGGCTGAGCTCGCTCCTTTTTGTTTCATTTATTTTTTGTGTTTTATTATGATGTGTTACTTTTTAGAAAAATAAACTAGTTTATAAATATTCTTTATCATGAATTGTAAATGATTGCATTTCTTATACAAAAGCGGCTTGAGATAAATAAAATAACGGAACCTAAAAAAGAAACAAAACCTTCTGTAAACGAGTTTCAATATTAGATTATCTTTCATCTCATCACTCAGCTCGGTTACACTGTCTTTCCATTTGTTGACCGCATAATATCGGTTATAGGGAAGCTACGGTAAAATAGAAAAATATATATCCATAAAAAAACGTTTTTTTTCGTTATTAATAAAGAAACATCATTATTTAAATGGTCACTCACAACTATTAATAAAGTTGTAAGAAAGTCGTGGAATATTTTTTTGGAGGTTTAAATGTGTTATGAAATGAGAATATTTTATTAGCATTTGTACGTTGAAAGGCTTTAGAATGGAGACCACGTACAGCAAAGCGTAGTGTAGACCAACCTCGTGCCTGCTGGACCGACGACCTGAAGGACGTTGTGGGTGGCGGCTGGATGAGGAGGACGGAGGACCGACATGAGTGGCGAGGTTTGGGAAAGGCTATGGATGGATTTGTACTCAGGCCAAAATTGATTTTTTATTTTTATGACTATCTGTATGTTCCGTTTTAACTTGAGCGCCATTCAACAGATCCGGATACGGTTTTTTTATTATCATCGTAGTGACTGTGGTTAACTACTAACTATAATGGGTGTTAATAAAATAACCAGCTTGCAAAAAACTGTCAATACTAGTTTTTAGGTGACTTTCAAAGCACCTAAAATATCCCGACCAATGTCGGTAACGCAAACTTCGCGTCACTTGCAAAAAGTACCGGTAGTGACAACGACGCTAACGTTGCGTCACCATAGAGCTATCCATCCATCCATCCATCAGCCTGTTTCGTCCACTGCTGGACATAGGCCTTTCCAGGATTTCGCCACTCTTGGCGGTCCTCCTGGAAGAAATGCCCATACTCACACACGCTGGGCAGGCGGGTTGGTGAGCGCGGTGCCGAAACCCTTGCACCAGTGACGCCACTGCCCGTCACCAGTCTGATTTATATAAGGCCCGGCAATTGGGGATGGATATACCGCCATCCATCGGTCCCAGGCAATGGTGGTACCTCCACAGTCGAGCCCGGCATTAGCTCTACCACCTTGTGCTTGTAGAGCTATAACGTTCAGATATTTGAATCTTTTGAATTTATACCGGAAGTGAGCGGCAAAAAATTCCTAAATTTACTTTGCTTAGTTGGTTTTCTGTTAGAAGTCATTTGATTGGTTGATATGAACCAATGAGCTTTAAAATAAATATTTTCGATACTCAGTCTACATAGAGCCGCCATTACTGCCGGCTGCCGCGTTGCTTACGTCTGTAATTATTTGCTCTTTTTGTATTAATTAGTAGGAGTTATATAAAAATAATTTATATAGTAGACGCGTTATATTATAGGGATGGTTCTCGTGTTATTTGAGTGTCTGTGAGAGTTGTGTGTAAAGTGTGGTGAGAGTGAATTGTGGCACGGGCGGGTGAAATGTTTCGTCAATTCGGATTCCAATTGAGGAAAATGGCTATCTATTTCAATATTTAGTTAACTTGAAATAAATATATATAATTTAGCTATATAAAGCCTTTAGTTTCCTTTAACTTGTATTAATAATAAAAAAATATTAATTTTCGAAATATATTTCGGCCCACTATGGGGCCGGCATCAGTCGAATACTTAAATGACATAATGTAAAAATGACATGATGATATATACAACCTTAGGACTAATTAACCTACGAACCTACTAACCTACTTTTAACATTAATTATGGAAAAAAAAAAAAAAATATATATTAAATACCAAAAATAAAAATTATTTCGGTTGAAGAGCCATATTGCGGTTTCCGGCCGTAACATCCCGACATCCCGACATTTACTTGGAATATCTTCGATACGTACCGAAGACCGCAAGAAGACACTGCTGTTTATGGCACCCTGGTCTTAATATATACATACATGTAATATTTTTGTGAGTCAGGTTCAGGTGTCCATAAATAGTCATCGTCTGATGTCAGTGTTGTTTATTAAGTCCTGGTCCGTAGTGCGCACCAAGTGACCATATGTAGGAGTATTCCCATGTCCTTAATTTTATGTCTGTCAGTGGTGGGTTAAATGATTTTATGACTCTGACGGTGAAACAGTTATTAAAAGTTTGGTTATGGGAGCGGACATGGATGGGGATGGGGAGATTGTTATTATGGATCGTCGATGTGTGCCTGTGTTGATTAATGCGGATGTGTAGTTCGTTCCGGGTTTCACCTACGTAGAATGCCGAACAGTGTCGGCATTCTAGTAGGTAAATGCAGTTCTGTGTCTTGCAGTTGTTGTTAGGTTGAGTTTTGTATGTATGTGTGGTGTGATGTGTGTTGATCTGTGTGCTTGTATTGATGATTGGACATGTTTTGCACCGTGGTCGTCGACATGGTGATGTACCAGGAGATATTGTGATGTTGACATTTTGTTGTGGTTGCTGTTTTGTTTTTGTGAGTAATGATTTGAGGTTTGGATTTTGTCGATAACATATTTGTGGATTTTTGGGAATTAAGTTTCTTGTTTCGTCGTTTTGTTGGAGAATGGGTAGATGATCGGTGATGAGTGTTTTAAGTTTCTGGCTTCCATGAAAATATGTCGTGATTAGTCGTGGTTGGTTAGAAGAAGAAATAAGAAATTATATTATATATCAAGATGTAGGAAGTGTTCTCAGGTTTCTGCTGATATATCACACTATGCCTAAAATATGACCTAAAATGACGGAATACGTGTATCTCTATAAATCAAGGCAGTGCCAATTTTCGGTCTAGATTTTTTCCGGCGACATTATAAGGATCTGGCAGTTTAGGGGGGCTCGACATTCCTAGGGATATTTAGAGTACCACAGTGATGGATTTCGCTAAAACAATGTTTAAAAGTATGTAGACTGTTTACCCCGTCTTCCTCAATTTAATAAAACCTACTGATGCTGAGGTAACCACAACACCGTTTGTTTGATTCTATGACAAACCGAGGATAGCTGGTGATGTGTTTTATTTGTTTCATTACGTTGTGTTATCGATAAAACGAGCTGTTTGAATTTTATAAAATGGAATGTTTGCAATATTTTTTGTTTTATTTACGAATATTTCAATAACTAACTAACTACCTGAAAGATATTGATCGTTGTGACTTGTGACTGTGGGCTCTTGGTGGTACTTATTTACTACGGATCTTTGTTTAAACAAAACACTTGTACTTACATGAATTTTGTGGACAACTACAAGTGTCTTGATTAAACAAAGAACCGAAAAGATATCTCACTATAAGCACTCTCTGCTACGATAATGGGACTGAAATTACAGAAAGGTTATGTTTAAATATGTGCCTAAAAACCTTAAATTTATTCAGTCCCGCTTATAAATAAATTCAGTCCCTTCCTCAGAAGCTACTGAGAGAAAGTCGATGAGTAAAGCAGGAGAAACCTTCAGTCTGTCTGTGGTTTCCACAAAATCTATACCGAAGTCAGTAACGGAGGAATTAATGATACTAAGCATCTGCCTGTAACTATCCTCTCGGTACTGCTTTTCATGACATTATGAACACGAAGAGTCACTCAGCAGCATGGTTTCGTCATGAGATTGATGACACCACGACTGAAGCCTACCACCAGCTAGCATAGATGAAAATAATAGAGAAGTATTGTCTCTCGAAGAATCGTTTGACTAATGGAAACGCAGGAAAGATATATCACGTGACCATCGCCTCGACAAACGACTTCTCCTGTTTTTCCATAGGTCAAACGCTTCGTCGACTGAAAAAACTTATTTATTAGTTTGATCTATGATAGCTTTGCAGGTGAAGTGAAAGATCTGTTAGTTGGGTCTTCGTCTAACAGTACAGGTTGTGTCAGGCATATTTGGAGTAATCAGTAGTTGTATTTTAGTTTTCGCCTCTCGCACGTCATTACACGTGTGCGAAAATGATTATCGATACCCGCTAAAAGTAATCGATATCGACATTATTCCCTCAACTATTTTTCCAGATACGACTACATTGCATTACGTTCCTGCGCACGCGCCTACCACACTTACTCTGGTTTGTAACGTAATTCCGTGGTGTTACAACCTAGGGTTATAATTTTAACCTGAGGTTATAATTTTGACCCAAACTTGCAATTAGCCGCGAGTATTGGTGGAAATTATTGTCTCTTAGAGCTGTGGGTAAGTAATTAGCGAAGTAACTGGTAGATAAACTGCGAAAATGATTTGTGGGCTGATTGCTGGTGAGCAGAGTAATGGGCTTTGCAAATGCGAGCAAGTGTTGATACTGTGGTAACTTCTCTTATTATGAAGTACTTTTTCAAGCAATACAAAACCCGGTTTGCGGCCGTGGCTCAGTCAGTAGGACCCGGACTCTCTTTTTAAAGATCCGGGTTCAAATCTAGCTGGTCAAGCACGCACTAATGAGTTTTTCGGAATTTATGTGCATATTAAATTCGATTCTGAAGTCTTTAGTTTTAGTTTTAGTCCCGTCAAAACTTATTTTTTTAAGTAATTAGCTTGTGTGGTTAACACTAAGGAGCTATTTTGGACTAAAGACAATTTAGTTTTGACAGCCCTAAAACTAAAATAAAGCCTTCAGAATTGGCTTGAGTATTTGTATAGGTATTCTTACCACCAGGTGAAGGAAAACATTCTGAGGGAAAGTAGCTGCATGCCCTAAAAATCTGCATTTGTGCCTCAAGTACGGCGATAAGGCTCACCCTCTACCCCGTTGGAACGTTAAAATCGTCGCTGAAAAGTGGGTGTACGAGTGTAGACTGATCTAATTTATATTATTTTCTTTTATTTTTAGGCTACCGTACCCGAAGGGTGCCAAACGGGAACCTATTACTAAGCCTCCGCTGTTCGTCTGTCACAGGGATCTAGCTATTGGAACTTTTTACAGAGTAAGTGTTACCTTTGGTGTAAAAAATGAGAATAAAAAAAGAAAAACCCTAGATCCTCATACAAAAAATTTCGAAAATGTAGTTTTTTTTTCGTTATTCGTTTCAGCTCTATCTCGAAGACGGGATACAAGTTTCAAAATTGGTCAGATTGTTGTACCATAAGTACTCTAAAATAAAACAACAAATAATAATAATTAGGGTCTTGTACCCAGAGGGTTTCGAAGTCTTTGTCGGGTGCTACCATTACAGTGCCTTGTTTTTTATCGCTATGATATTGCTTTAGAATCCGTATTGTTGGTATTTACAACAATGTATTTGGAGGAAGAGCTGATGCCGGGCTCGACTGTGGAGGTACCACCATCTTACTAGCAAACCTCCCGAAGTTATTTCGGGGAGAGTAAGAGCACAGCTCTCAGGCAAAACCAGGCGGCCCACCATTGCCTGGGACTGATGGATGGCGGTATATCCATCCCCAATTGCCGGGGCTTATATAAAACAGACTTGTGACGGGCAGCGGCGTCACTGGTGCAAGGGTTTCAGCACCGCGCTCACCAACCCGCCTACCCAGTGTGTGTGTGTGTGAGTATGGGCATTTTTTCCAGGAGGACCGCCAAGAGTGGCGAAATCCTGGAAAGGCCTATATCCAGCAGTGGACGGAACAGGCTGATGGATGGATGGATGGATTTGGGGGTCTGTACCCTATTGTGTGGTGGTACCGAACCCTTTGTGCGCGAGTCCGACTCGCACTTGGCCAAATTATTTACTAGTGTGCAGAGTGATTGGGCCTTTCAAATGCAAGTGTTGATTGATACTGCATAATTTTTCTTATAATGAAGTTAAGGTACTTATTTTCGAGCAATACAAAACTCAATTATTCTGTATTTTTACGACTCACGTTTAATACAATATAAGTTTTGAAAAGGCATTATAACTGATTCAATATAACTTTTGAAAAAGGAGTATAACTGGACGATATGGAACATTACGCGATTAGATATTCACGTTGATAGCCCACCGAAGAATGTAAGATAGAAAACAATCAATTAAACCGAATCGTTCAGGATATTTCCGATAATTGATAACCATCTTCCAAACATTGTTTACCGACAGAATAAAATATTAAGAAAAGTAATTTAACGCATCTCAAATCTCCATTCGTGACTACCATTATTAACAGCCATTAAAAAATTTACACCAAACAATTAGAAAATCACTTAACGAAAAACAAATGCAACTAAATCACTCATTTTATTGCGTAAGTAATTTCTACATTATAGTTATTCATGAAGCGCGTTAAAACCGCACTTTGACGCGTCGAAATAATCTCGATGTTAACCGTTAGAGAGTGCTTTTACATTGTCAGACTTCATTTGCGTTCATAAACACTCATTAGAACTGCGTAAGTAGTTCCTATATCTAGCACTGCCATAGCACTTTAGCATAGATACATTAAAGTTTCATTATGTAGAATAGGTACGTAATGAACTAATGACATGCCATCCATCTCCAGTATCAATATTCTGGAATAAATACTAATGTTACGTGTTTTACAATAATTTTATCACAATAAATCGAATTTAATTTATTTTTAATACAATGTCTTTTATTTCTATTTCAGATGTTTCTATTCTATATTAGAACTTGCAAACTTTTAGTGAAAGTTGTTCAGTATTGAAATTATTAATTAATACCGGCTTTAACACTTACGCATTATTATTGCCAACTTTGTTTAACTGACTGACGTTGTCACACGCCACGTCCTTGAAAATGCCAAAATTGTCTCGGTGAAACAGTTGACATACAGTCAACAATAATAATACGTGAGTATTAGAGCCGGTATTTCATAGTAATTTAGTACGTCAGCTCATATGAGTTTTAATAATATTCAGTGTTTATACGTATTTCTACATGAACATAGGTGACACATACATACATAAGGTGACTTTAATTTATGCAGCCAAACTCATACTGGATCGATAATTTCGCAAAATAAAATCTTGACGTCCCATAGTAATTGACTCAGGGCTGGGCTTGCGTTTGTAAAGAACACAGAAATAATAATTTGCGAATTACACAAAAAGAATTTGGCAGTATAAATTAAAGTCACCTTTTAAATAACATATTTTATGTCTTATGTAACATATGTTAAGTCGTATAGAATCATTCAAGTTATATTTTTTCACGCATTATTACATCTTTTAGTAAGATAAATTCGTAGCCGTTTATTTTCTGTTGCTGGTATTGTGTTAGAATCGTCACGTGTAAATGCCCTCGCTAGTTTAGCTCTCTTGATACGCAGTACACTAATAAATCATAAAGTTAAACGCCAGTTTATTCGTGGTCGCTGCTTTAAGCACGTTTTAGTTCATTTAAGCCTCTTTTGTGTAAATTTGGAGGCACACAGAATGAAAACAGGGGTCAGTAGTTTTTTTTTGTTTCCTTTCAGAATTCTTTAGTGTTGGTTGATTTAAAAAATTGTTATAAATTCTCATTTTAATAACCTCTTGGTTTATAGAATGCTCTTATATTTTTTCCAATTATTTTATTCATAATAAAATAAAATAAATGAATAAATAATATATTATTTTTATTAACATGGATTAAATAAAAGTTTTGAATAAATTTTACGATATGTTTAATTTAATTTAATTTTCTTGTTTGAGATATTTAGGTTTAGTCTGTAGAATTTGTTATGTTTATTACATTTTAAATAACTGTGTTCTTTTAAATGAATACAAAAAGTCAGGTTTAAAAGTTGCTGATATTTTCCCTTATGTGTATTGTACTTTATGTGAGTATAAGTACTGGCCTTTATGGCCTCTGTCTTAAGATAGCTTAAACCAGAATTTTGTAACAACAAAGCTAGGGGTTTTATATTGCTTTTACAGGAGAGGAGGAGAAAGTTGGAAGCTCTGAACATTATTGTTCTGTAGTTAGAAGACTTTGTTTAGCTTCATTATTTTGGCAGATTATGGTGTGTGTATTATTATTATTACAGAAATGTTTTGTAATATTGTTCTATTTTATGGATGTTTTTTGACATTAGTAAAAAGATTAATCCCCAACATCGTCAAGGTATGGAATGCAATGCAGTGATTGACGAATTTATGGCTTAACGAGATTGCCTCAAATCAGGGGCCCTAGCATGCACCGATGCAGCGTCTTTCCATGATACTTGCTCTCTTACTAACTTCTTGACAAACGCGGTATACGTGAGAATACAAGTAGAATAGATAGATGATGTACCTTTGGTGTGTGCTAGCCACGCAGAAACTAAAGTCAAAAAAAGGAATATAAACTGTCATATAAGGATTAAAAAATATTTACCTAGATACGTATTACTTTGTTTAGCTTCATTATTTTGGCAGATTATGGTGTGTGTATTATTATTATTACAGAAATGTTTTGTAATATTGTTCTATTTTATGGATGTTTTTTGACATTAGTAAAAAGATTAATCCCCAACATCGTCAAGGTATGGAATGCAATGCAGTGATTGACGAATTTATGGCTTAACGAGATTGCCTCAAATCAGGGGCCCTAGCATGCACCGATGCAGCGTCTTTCCATGATACTTGCTCTCTTACTAACTTCTTGACAAACGCGGTATACGTGAGAATACAAGTAGAATAGATAGATGATGTACCTTTGGTGTGTGCTAGCCACGCAGAAACTAAAGTCAAAAAAAGGAATATAAACTGTCATATAAGGATTAAAAAATATTTACCTAGATACGTATTACTTTGTTTAGCTTCATTATTTTGGCAGATTATGGTGTGTGTATTATTATTATTACAGAAATGTTTTGTAATATTGTTCTATTTTATGGATGTTTTTTGACATTAGTAAAAAGATTAATCCCCAACATCGTCAAGGTATGGAATGCAATGCAGTGATTGACGAATTTATGGCTTAACGAGATTGCCTCAAATCAGGGGCCCTAGCATGCACCGATGCAGCGTCTTTCCATGATACTTGCTCTCTTACTAACTTCTTGACAAACGCGGTATACGTGAGAATACAAGTAGAATAGATAGATGATGTACCTTTGGTGTGTGCTAGCCACGCAGAAACTAAAGTCAAAAAAAGGAATATAAACTGTCATATAAGGATTAAAAAATATTTACCTAGATACTTATTACTTTGGTTGGCTTCTATTTCACTCTTTTTAGTCTTGCTTCAATATTATAATTGTTGGACTTGCTTTAATTTACAAATAAACTACTGATTTACATATAATTCTTATAACTGTCATCCCATTATCGTAACCGACATGTCATACGCTACATAGATCACGACATACTTAGCGATGGCCGTAGATCATTTCATGCTGACTTTAAAAGTCGAAACTATATCTTCCATTAACTGGATATAAAAATTATTTCTCGTTTTATAATCACCGGCCATCAGCGTCGCCATTACGAGTTGCTGTCACGTGACACTGCGCAGGCGCAACGGGTTCTTCTTATGTGCTGCAAAGTCAATCAACAGATTTTTTAAATTTACGATATATTTTATAGAAAAGATGAGACTGGGGATAAATTGCGTTCAACACAGAAAGTGGGAGAGAGAGCGGTCCGTTTCCGCATAATCCGGTGAAGTCAGTTCGAGTATACTAGAATACAACGAGTCACTTGGCGGCATGGTTTCGTCATGAGGGTGGTGGCAACCCTCGGCGGAAGCCTACCACTAATTAAAGTGGAAGGTTTTGTCAACCATTGATTTCATTTATTGCTCTAATGTAAACTGTTTGTATTACATTAAGACCAAATAAATCCTTTGAAAATGCCATAAAGGCGAAACCGGTCAGGAAGTTAATAAATTCGTGGAATAGTACAAGTGATTACCTGTTCATTTTGATTTAGTTCTTCTCCAGTATTAGTATCGCCAATTTCATGGGCATACGTCCTTCTAGGACGGCCTACGCCCGTAACCTGATGACGTGCGACTTCGTTTATCGCGCTTTTTAACAAGCACATCTGTCAAAATAAGCGATATAACTCCCACCTCAGTCGTCAAAACAAAGATCAGGTGGGGCCGCAAGATGTGCCAGTCGCGCGCCATAAGAGCTTGCCATGTATTTATTTCATCACTCTTTTTTCAATAATTATCTCGATGTCGATGTGGTGTCGTTCTCCTTTATGAATTTGTTAACTAAATTAGACTGACCAGATAGGAAGAAACTTACTAAAGTTCAATCTCGTAGTCGCGTGTGGTTTACGTTTGTCTCGTCAGTTTCAAGTGTCAATGCCTGCGCTCGCGCTCCACTTAAACTTTCTTTATGACTATAATCGATTACGATAATTTTTTAAACGTAGTTTTGGTTGATGGTTAACAAATGTTGCTCTTTCTCTTTGTCCGTTAGTTACTACTGGCTTAATTGACCACAAACTTATGCTGAAATAGTGTTACAAATAAATGAGGCTGGATTTAATTACAGCGTACACGTCTCTTCGTAAAACGTTGGAATGATAAAAAAATCGTGGTTGTAGCAAAAAAGAAAACATTCTTTCGTGAAAAGGTTACTCCCTTTCTTTACAACTGTTTTATTCTAGGAAGCTAGGTACATGATTCAAGAATATATATATATTTATGCTAGCGATATGAAATTTACTATACATTATGTTTGATAAGACAGAAAATATCAGTGGATAAGTAAAAGAGTTTTCTTGAACATCATTTCTAGGATAAAAGTATATTTTATTATAAAAATACAACTAAACCTTCTCATTCTATAAGCGCGCTACCTATCACATGTTTAATGTTTATGCCAACACGTTGCGCGATCATAGTTCCAATAAAAGTATCATAAACCACTCAAACCATCTCAAAACCATAGATAATTTGAATGTCACAAAACCGATTGAGTGGATCGTGACGTCTTGTAAATGCTTCTTCCATTAGTTTTGCATAATGGCTACTTGGTGATGAGTAAAATGAGATATACGTATGTCATGGGACAGACAAAGGGCTGGGCTTTTAACATTCTAAATGCTTTTGGTTTGATGCTTCTGTAAAACATTTCCTACTGTTTATAAGATAACCAATCTCTACGTTTATACATATGTATGAATGTATCGCCCTATGTAATTGTAGTCGCCTTAAAGTTCTTAGAAATAATAATTATTATATTTCAGCTCCTGGTACGATGTTTAACCATAATGTTTATGAGTTCTTCTTTTTAGTATTTGGAGCATATACTTATACCGATAAGGTGACTTTCGTTCATATAGGCAAGTTCACACTGGAGACTCGGTATGTTATCAGAACCAAGGTTCAACTAACCTTTCTGTGGAATAAGCAAATTAAAATTAAGACTTCCTATACCAATTGAGTCAAGGTTGTTTCTTGAACAAGTATAGAGTTACAAGAAATATTTTTAGTATTTTACAAACATGGTCATTGAACCTTGGTCCTGACCATTATCAAGTCTCCAGCATAAATTTGGCTGGATAAACGTAATTCATCATAATTACAATTCATAATATTTACATCTATCAAAATGTTATCAAATTATTCGTACTTTTTCCGGGATCGTAGACCAACAAACGTCGACAATTCATGAGGCGTCTGATTTTTGATGGAACACTATAAACCCATAAAAAGTAGAAACTCATCGAACACCGAAAATACTTCCGTAAACAAACAATAGTGTTGAAATACACTCAAAACATTTAACAGAACAAATTGCTAACGACACTTTTAAAGTGCCAATAGATCAGAAAGTAACGCACAAAGTGCCATCATCTCACAAAATGTTATCTTAGAACGCTGCCATTAGTTCTAGTACAATTTTTACTTATAAAAACATATTGTATTCAGACAGCGAAGATGCATTCGATACACTTTTGCTAAATGAAGCGTAACTCCCATCCAGCGGTGCAGCGCTTTCTTGCTAAGCTTTAGTTTTCTTATTATGTTTTGTATCAGATAATGTCTATAGAAGCGCTCTGTGTTGCTGAAATGATTAATGTTGGTTGCTTTTTTTTGTTCCGTGGAATATGTTGTTGGAAATGGTAATGAAAATGTGTTAGCTTTATAAGCGAAGCTTTATCTAATGTAAGTGAACATTAATCTAGAATAAGGTCCACACTTAGAACCGTATCAGATAAAAAACAGCTATTTTGCTTTTTGAAGGATATGTTGACATTTGAGAAGAAATGTATCGTACCTTTCTCCATAAATAGTAGATACAATCTGAACACATTATGTTCTTTAACATTGTATAAACAAAATAAAGCTTGTAGGAAATTAAATACATAAGACTCATTCACGCCTGTTTCTTAGAAGTGTAGGCAGAGACTACAGATTTCCATCTGCTACGATCCTGACAAACCTACATCGCCTCTTCCACATCCTCAATCTATATAAGCTCTTCTAAAATACAATCTCTTCTGTTTCTTGTACTTTTGACTTAAGAGCTTATATTGGGTCTTTTAACGGTTTTTTTTTAATATGCTGAGTCAGCTACTAATCCGATCAATGTAAAACTTGGACACGTGTTTTTTCAGACCTTTGTCTTTCCGTTGTCAAATCGGTTACCTAATTGAATACATTTCGCTCGATAGATTTTATTTTTGAAAATAATGCCTTTTTAAGTTATTATTTAGTTTTATGTCAAAACGGCTTCAGTTTTATGTCTGAAATTACTGATATAACAAGAAAACATGGTTTATTTTCGGATGTCAGGTGGAAAAACTCCTACATCAAATACTTTTTCGTAAAATCCAGAAAAACCTCTAAAATTCACTGATTTTGCGTGCTGCCAGCGTGCGAAGTGAGCAATCTAATGTAGACTCTCTGACAACATACTGAAGTTCAAAGTCGCTCAGTAACATTATCGTGCGCCAGGGGTAAGGCCTTAAGAACCCACTTCGTATTTTTCGTCTGTTTGATGCAAAGCATTATTTTAATTATTTTTCTTATCATTTCCGCGATGTTTTTGTAAAAATCAGGGACATACACCAGTCTATATTGGCCATCTAAATGAAGACCTAAAATTTATTTGATTCAATTGTTTCTCCTTTGCGCGTTATTTTGATACTTAGATATTATGAATAACGATTCGGAACGGGCTCGTAAGTAAGCTCGTAACTCGCAAAAGAGAAACAAATCATTCAAATAAATTCTAGGCCTTTATTTAGACGGCCAATATGAAGTGGTGTATGTCCCAGTTTTTCCAAAAACATCGCGATAAAGGGCAGAACAATATTTAACATATTGTTTTTCATCAAAGTTGTCGTCGTCGCGGACTAGGCTCTTAATTATTTTCCTGTACGTCACTAATTTGGTCAGTATATGTCTTATTTAGCTTTGTCTTATAATTACGGACTATTTACTTCTTTCGTCACTCTTTCTTCATTAATTCTCTCTATACGCCTAAACCACAAAAGCGTTTTTTTTCCTATTCTAATCACTTTCTCTTTACAAAAATTTGTAAACAAATTTAAAACACCTACCGTAACAACATAATGAAAATCAAACATAAAAACGCAGAAGAGTTTATAATAAACATCGTTAACAACAGTAAGCCATCTCAAGTTCAAACGGTCATTATAGCGTCCATATACCATCGTATACCATATAATTTCTCCGGTTGGAAGATGGCCTGGTGTCACATTACATCTCGGTTAAAAAATAAAAAAGCAGCCGTAAGTTAATCTGACGTTTAATAAAACGATTCGTGATGGATCGATTGGGTTTAGGCTGGTGGGAAATGTTTATTTTTGGGGTTTAGAAAGAGTTATACTCCGATAGTATAGCTAAGTAAGACTGCCTTTGGTTTTTAGAACCAAGTTGAAAATCAAAATACCTACTAGAGATGAGCCGAGTATTCGGTTATTACTCGGTACTCGGTATACTCGGCATTATTTTTAGTTCTCGTATTCGGCCGAATAACTCGGCTTAAGTGACTAGGTACTCGGTAAAAAATTTAGTGTAAGAATAATGAAAAAATCATTGCCCCATTTTTTACAATACAAATAATAAAAAAAAAACAAATGTTTAATAGGTCATCACAACACTCGGTAAAAAATGAGTGTAACTATAATGAAAAAATCATTGCCCTATTTTTTACAATAATAATAATTTAAAATAAAACAATTTTTTAATAGGTAATCAAATCGGCGCTTATTAATATGAATTAGATACCTACCTACATTTAGCAAAACTACGAAAAAGTTCGGTAAAAAATTGAGTGTAACAATAAAGAAAAAATCATTGCCTAATTTTTTACAATAATAATAATAATTTAAAAAAAACAATTTTTTAATAGGTAATCAAATCAGCGCTTGTTAATATAAATTAGGTACCCTACATGTAGCAAAACTAAGAAAAAGTAATCAACAATCTATTAATAGGACTGAAAGTTTAACAGAGGCAAGTTATGGTGAAGAAATAATAAGAACTCTGCCCTTTCTAGTAACAGTCTGTTCCTTTTCTCCTCATATACATCCAGCTTTTAAAAATTGTCACTCACTGTATACAGTGCTTGCTGGTGCCCATAAAAATATTTTTGCGTTCTGTGTGTAAACAAATACAAATGGCAGTTGTCTGATGCGAGGAAACGGCGGCGGGATACGGGGGTTGCATCTCGAGATAATGTTTAATCGTGTTAAACTGAACCGAGTCACTCGGCAGAGTATCTGTGTGTGTGTTTCGTTTTAACCCGAAAAATCCTTCACGGATTTCGTATATTTATGGAGTAAAAAGAAACTGGGCAGATATAGAATAAACGCGGGAGAAGTCGTAGGCGAAACGCTAGTAAGCTATATAGTTTGTTACCTTGGAACACGGACGTAGCAAATATTTACAATTTTGAAAATTCATGTTTGGTGAAACCCTTCACTAGGGTTTGTTTCCTGGGGATAGGCAGATCTATAGTCATTCGTTTGCGTTAGTGTAACCTCAAGCAAAAGGTCAGTGCTATCTATATAAACCATGAGCATTGAGCACGTGTCGGGTGATAGCGTCTTCATGCCAACCTAGCAGAATCTAATTGGCATGCAATACACCAACAGGTTGCGACTAGTATGACTTCTAACAGTACGGAGCTCGTTTTTGCTGATTGTTGTATTTTCACCGTAAATAGCATACTTACCTTGTCTATTGTTGCAGAGTATCAGAGTGGAAAATACATACCTGAAACAACATGAAAGTTTAAAAGAATATGGATGTAAGTATTTATTACAACGACCTATAGATATTTATATGTCGATGTGTAAGTGTGAATAAATGTACAGAATCAGAAACAGTTTTAATATTTACTCAACATCATCTACACCATCGATTCTGTCTCGAATTAGGTTAATATAAACTTTGCCAGATCTGAATTTCTTCTGAACTCTATTGACAGTTTTTTCGTCTACCGTTTTGAAAGATTTTAGGACAAACTAGTTTGGATTAGATCAAATGTTTGTGACATTCTGGGCTGTCACAAAGAATAACCACGAAGGTTAGGTTAGCTCTCTTCTGCCGCCTTTCTTTTGCACTGATAGATTTCTAAAAAAATTGTTTAGCCTAGGCCGAGCTAGTTTATTTTAAAATCCGATTTAGCTAGTAACATGTAAGCACAAATATTAATAAGTTCCGAAAAACTCATTTAAATTCGGGTCTCTAAATTGATGTTCCTATCCTACCCACCGAGACTGCTGCAGATTTCCTAATAGAATTTGTGCCGATTTCTCACAACAAACAGTTACGCCAAAAAACTCTCATTGTCCTAACCTCGTAACGCCCAAAGGCTTTTTAAAATTTGGTTGAATTGATAATTCTCAGAAAGCACTTACTGAAAATTCTAATTTGATCTCTACACGCTACAGAATCACACTAGATACGAGATGTGCTAGCGAAGAAAATACAAGTAAAAACAATGGCAAGCAAAAAGTATAATTTCCCACGGTATTTACTCAAAGAAAATATAAAACAATTTTATTTATTTTCATTGTTCTATTCGAGAAGAATGGCGCATGATTTGCACCCGGTAGTGTTCCATCCACAAAAACGTAAAATCTATATTTTATAACCGTTATGATTCAGCTTTAAGTTCAAGTTAGCTGTTAAGAGGCATATAAAGAATTTCAAAACTCAGAATCTTATTAGAAATACGGACAAAAGCAGAACAAAACCATTAGAGTGTGTATTAAAATAGAAAAAAATATATATCATGGAGGCAGAAAAACACGCGGCGGCAGCAGACAAGTGGGTAGTATTTAAAAGCACAACAGACAAACTGGGACAAAATCGTTAGCGTAATATCAAGCACAAAGCATTATCTAATCAAGCTCTAGGGTCGTACTTATCAATCAGTTCAACAATTTGTTGCGAACGCCATTTTGACGGGGTCTTCCTAAACGGTCCATTACATAAACAGAATATACAACAAAAAAACAGAAACGACATACTCGTATGTGTATGTACCCAAAGGGATGTCAGAAATGTTTTCGAGTGTGAACTGTTACTGAAACATTCTACGTTCGTACGCCCACTTTTAATGAGGAATTTTTACGTCCCAACATAATTTTAACGTTTTAATGCAAGTTTTACATCAATTTTTTTTTACTATTCAGCAAGTAGTAAGTAAATAAAACAAATGTACATTTTTGAAAAACTCATCTGTTTGAGTTCTATCGGTAGACTCAGTCCATTTCAAAGCGAAGTTTTTCTTTTTCACAACAATAATCTCTTAATTTGAAGATTTTTAATAGAGATAAATCCGAGTAATTTACAATTTTTTTTGTCTTACTGGCTAGTTAATATTATAAAAGTAAAAAAAATCAAGTTATAACCGTTTTATTTCATGTTTTATAATAAACTGCTAAAATAATAAATAATATTTAAGTTTTGTTAATAAATAAAAGAGCTTTCAAGTTTAGAGTATTCTTGTATTAATTAATTTATTTATAAAGTTATATTGTATCTTTATTATACCCTACAAAATAAAAAACTGTTAAAATTATAGTTTTTGTTTTATTTTGATGCTAACAAAAATGTGAAAGTCCAACATTTTTTGTCTTTTTATATTTTACGAAGGCTGCCCGAAGAATCTACATATTTATTTTTTCCCTTAAACGGAAAAATCATACATAACAATACGATATATTCTAAGATTACTTGCTTAGTTTGAATAGCCCCGTTTTAATGCAGTTGCAGTCGGCGAGAATCGTGACGTGTCCACCATTATGACTCCAACATTTATTGTTTTGTTTATGTTCTGGTGTTGCCGTTTTTTGTTATTTGCCGCAGAAATGCGAAATAAAGTGTTATTTTCCTGATATTGTTTTGCGGGATCACTTACCTGTGTATTTTGTTACAGAATAAAATTTAATATTAGTTTAGAACGGTATGTTTACACAAAATCTTGGGACAGTGTACAAAGGCGGCATTGCTCTTAGCAGTATCTTTCAGGCAACTTTTGGGTGAAAAACAAGATGAAAGAAAACAGAGAAAGACGTGTAAATATAAAGAAATAAAATACTAGGGTAGACTACAAACACGTATAAATGAGGGATTCTTTACGCTATAATAAACTGATACAAAAACAAACACACAAAAAACATCAACGAGGGGTGATCCAAAAGTAATGATAATGACCATAAAATACGGTGATAATGATTACAAAAATAATTTATTTTTCTACATAATCTTCTAATAAGTCAATACATTTAGTCCATCTTTTTTCTAAACCTAGGATTCCCTTGGAAAAAAAACTTTATCCTGACTCTCCCAAAACGCCTCGACAGCGGCCATCACTTCACTATCGTCTTCAAATTTTCGGTGTTCTTTGAGCCGAGGAAAGAGGTAGAAGTCGCTGGGGGCTACAGCACTCCAGCTCGCAGTTTGCCGCGTCTTTTCTCCTAGATGGCCTCCCGCAATCTTCTTATTTGGTCAGCTTAGTGAGAGCCTGTAATAGTGGCTCCCCTTTCCAGATACTCCACCATTATTATTCCTTGAGCATCCGAAAAAACGGACGCTGACCTGTCCTGCTGAACTTGAAATCTTAAATTTCTTCGGCGTCGGTGAGGAGGCTTGGTTCCAGGTCATGGACTGTTGTTTCGTTTTAGGATCAAAGTGGTGGATCCAGGTTTTATCCATGGTCACAAAGCGTGACAAAAAATTCTCCTGGTCTGCCTGGAACTTTTCGAGATTTGCTTTCGAAATGTCGAGTCTTTTCTTCTTCTGCACGTCGTCGGTTAACATTCTCGGGACCCAACGCGCCGAGACCTTCTTTATGAGCAATTCGTTCGTTAGGATCCTTTGAATGCTGGTAAATGAGATCTCTATGATCTCTGCTATATGTCTGATGGTCACTCTTCGATCTGCCAACTCTATATCTTCGACTTTGACGTGGATGGGCGTCCCTCGTGATGTTCATCTTCAGTTGATGTTTTGCCCAGCTTAAACTCCGTGGCCAAGCGTGCAACTGAAGAATATGGAGGAGTCCCCCAATGTTTCCACCAAGTCGTTGTGTATTTTTTTGGTAGACATTTTTTTTCAATCATAGGTACTTGATCACAGCTCTAATTTCGTTTTTCTCCATTTAGATATTATTTCTTCGGTGGTTCGTATTAAAATGAATGCATCTCCTGGAAATCGAGGCCTATTTATATGATTTTCTTAGGTTGACTTAGTGGGTATAGTAACAAGTCAAAAATTTTTTTTTGTTTTTTTGCTAATTGGAAATAGTCGATTATCATTACTTTTGGATCACCCAACGTATATATGTACGAATAATAAAGTAGTAAGAAAGTCGTGTCTGTACATCAAAAATTTTCGCGAAATTTAAAATGTAAGGGTTATTGGTACTGTACTGAGGCCATAACAACATTTATTAGAATTTTTGTCTGTCTGTCCGTATGTTCCATTTTAACTCGAGAACCACTCAACGGATATGAATGCGTTTTTTTTATTATCATCTCAGTGACTCTGGTCAACACATAGCCTATAAGGAATGTTAATAAAATAACACCCAAGAAGGGGAAAAGATTGAATAAAAGCTTTTATAACACGAGAACCACTCAACAAATTTGGATGCGGTTTTTTTTTATTATCATCGTAGTAACCATGTTTATTTATTTAAAACGGATCACCAACCAACAGTACACATATTACACATACTTAACTAATTAAAACATAAAACTAAAATTCTGATATGTGGACCAGTGACAGGCGTTCACAACATTCAACAATAAACAAGTGGTAAACACAAAGCAGACATTATATTACAGATATTAACAACAAGTACTAAATTTATTTATTTAATTAAAACGGAACACCAACAGTATACATATTACACATACTTAACAAATTAAAACATAAAACTAAAATTCTGATATGTGGACCAGTGACAGGCGTTCACAACATTCAACAATAAACAAGTGGTAAACACAAAGCAGACATTACATTATAGACACTTACAGCAAGTACTAAAATTTTTATAATTAATAATACAAATAAAACTATATTATTAATTAACTAACACAAAAAACACGAAAAATATCTACAAAATGGGAAAGTAAGATTAAACTTAACAGAATATTTCAACACATAGGATATAAGGGGTGTTTATAAAATCACGCCCAAGCCGGAAACGGGGCAAATATTTAATAAACGATTTTATATATTGAGAACCACCGAACGGATTTGGATGTGGTTTTTTTATTATCATTGTAGTGGCCCAGTCACCACATAGGCTATAAGGGGGGTTCATAAAATAATGCCACAGCTGAAAACGGTGCAAAGATTGAATAAACGCTTTAACTCTGGAACCACTCGACGGGTTTGGATGTGGTTTTTTGTTTTATTAACATTGTAGTGACCCGGTCAAAACATATGATATAGGGGATGTTCATAAGATAACTCCCAAGCCGAAAACGGGGCAAAGATTAATTAAACGTTTTTTTATCTCGGAACCACTCAACGCATTTGGATGCGGTTTTCGTTATTATCATTGTAGTTACCCTGGTCAACACATAGACCATAAGAGTTGTTAATAAAATGACGCTCAAGCCGAAAACGGCGCAAAGATTCACTGAACGCGGGCGGAGCTGCGGGCAAATCTAGTAAAGAATAAAATAAATTCAGCGATAATTTTGCATAGATGATAATAATAGTTAAAGTTTTAATATAACGAAAGCTAGAATAAGAATGACTTGTTAAATTTTTACCATGTTCTTGAATCCATTTGGCAAGCAAGACTGACAATTAAACAGTATGTTAAAATTCATTGGTGCCATGGCTATTAAAAATAATCCAATTCTGAACTTAGGTTACGTTTTATTTGCAGTTTCGTAATCATTTTCATAAGTAGTTGATCGACTTATTCCTGATTGTACTCAGCTTTCAGCCATAGTCAAGTTAATTCGCAGAATATAATATCTACCACCGTATCCTCTTGTAATACAGTTGACTTTAGTATGACCTTTGGTTTTCATCCACTTAATTTAACTATGATGAGGTCCATGATTTATAACGACATTAATGCTAAACGATTGTATTGTCTTAGTAATATTACTGCCTTTCATAATTAAGTTCTCTTCGATATAATGCCAATCAAAATGTTACATAAATTTGAGCGTGGGAACGTTATATGGTTCATCGAATGACAAAATCTTGTTTGTTGTCCAATAAATTCACCACTCTATATTTTAACATATAATTATATTTTAGTATTAATATTGTAATCTATATTTTAATAAATTTAATGTATATAATGGTGTAAAACGTAATAAAGTAAATTATTGTAATGGTAAGTGACCTGTAAATTATACTGGGGCGGACAGACGCACACAGACAGCAGAGCGACATTAATGGGGCTCCGTCTTGTCCTTTGAGCGCGGAACCCTAAAAGCCAATCAACGCGAAAAACATACGATTTTTTTAAAAACTTCCGGTCAATCGGAATCTTTCTGCCGTCGTAGCACCTATTTTTGACTTTTTTCTAATTATCCAGACCCTTGCTGCAATCCATCTTATTTGGGATTTTGCGTTGATCCGCTTTTTTCTGATTATTCTGCTACATATACAAATAATGAAAGATTAACAAAAAGAGATATAAGATATAATTCATTTTTGTAGCCCCAGCAATAAAGTTGGATTTGACGTAAGCGTGAATTTTCTGTAAAATTTCCAAAAATCCCCAAATTCCTGAAGGCGGCAAAGCCAATCTTTTAAAATCTACAATATCCCTAAAAACTGTTTTTTCATAATAGTATTTGTGTGCATTATTTTTAACCGAGATATGTTTTTTTTATACTCATACAATTATAAATTTCCGGAATTGCCCCTATAAAAAGAACAATTAGAAAGTTTCATTGTGGCTTGTTTTAGTAGCAGATTGTTGTTTGAGTGTCTAATTCTGTGTAGAAAACATTATGTTTCATTATGATAACGAGAAAAACAGAGGTAAAAGCCATCAGAACGACTCGTAAATGGTTCATCAAAATCTTTAATAGTGACAAAATATCCCAGTGGAATTTTTTTGAGATCCTCCGAGAAAATCGTGACTTGTTACAAAAAAATAAAAGTTACTAATTTCGGTAAATTACGGTTTCGTCGGATAAAATCGAGTCTTAACCCTTTATTACAAGTTAAACTGTTGTTTTTTGATCATCAAAAACCAGTTTAAAACCGGGTCAGTCATAAAGGTTGCATTATGTTTTTGGGACCTTTTTTCTTTGCTTTTTTGAAGATTCAACACAGGTCTTTTTAGAAAATTTTAATGGATTCAAATACATATATCTTATATCAATGCCTCCGTTTTATTAATTTACCAATTTTTTTCCTAGACCTTGCACTTTTACATTGTTGTTCATAAAATGCCCTATGGGTTCCGCGCTACCTACGTAATACTGTTATATCAAATAAGCATAAAGACTTACAAAATTTTAAACTTATCATTGTGCATATATTGCATGATAAATTTAAGTTGGTAGAATTGGAAATTATTGATTTTCGTGTTTACTCGTATTTCTTTAACCGAAAATCATGTGATCTATAGGTTTTAATGACGAAGTTAGTAAGTTTGATTTTCACTATTATGAAATATGCTTATTTTACTGCCTTAAGGCGCAAAGGTACGAGTGGCAAGACACCGTTTTAGTATAAAATTTGATGAACTTTTTCTCATTATTTTATTTTTCGTTTTAGACGGAAGTATAAGACTCTATCATCTGGTAAATATGGTCATCTGCTATTTTAAAAGGCACCATTCTGCCAATATTTCTAATACAGATTTTGTTGAAAAAATACCAGACTGGACAGATTTACATACAAAGTTGCTTTCTTGCCTTATTGTACCTATACCAAAATTTTACATTTAAGCCCTTCGTAAATGCCTGTATTAAACTATAGAGGTCTCAAACTTTAGTCTATAACAAAAAATAACAGAGAAACGGGTTATCAAATTTTGTACTAAAACGGTGGCAAGCCTATGCGCCTATTTGAATTTCTTACTGGTATCAATAGTATTCGTTATTAATATCAACTTGATAGTGCCTAAGAAAAAAGTATGAGACACGGACATAAAGACAGACAGACATCCTATGTAGGTTCTATTTTTAATAGTGTACGGAACACCAATGACCATATTTTTTCACGGTGTAAGCTTTTCTTTGTTTAACTATACAGTTTGAAAATGACCCCTCTAGCTTTATTGAACTCTATGAATCAGAATCACTAATACACGTAGAACACGAAATCGTAAATAAAAAGCTTTTTTTTTTGGATCTCGAATTTTGAAAAAATCGCCAGCCTACGCGATGCAACATGTAAGGCATATAGGCTATGTACACATAGGTTTTGTGGAGCGTCGTCTCTGTCACCGGAGTATTAGTGCTTCTTTGGCGGTCGATATGTTTTTTTAAATTATGAATCATGATAAAAGTAACAAAACATGTATTTTTTATTTCGAACATAAAACAGTTTCCTGTGTTATAGCTAGTTCATTTTCAACCGGTATACAAATATAGTAAAAATGGCTCCAATTTCTTACAACAGGAACATTTTATGGATTTGCTTTTTAAAAATATATTGACACTCTTTTCTATGTTATATTTTACCTACCTACCTAATATTTATTCAAGCAAATGAGCATTACATTAGTTAAAAGATAAATCTGACTAATAATCGTTACTTTTAATACCGTCTTGCTACCGGGCTTTGGCTTAACCAGCTATTTTGTTATCTGACTGAATATCTCGGTTGTGTGATTATTGCTTAAGGCGAAGATAAAATAAGGAGTTCGAATATTTTATGTTACATATTCGATAAATTAAACTTGAAAAAACGGCCAAGTGCGATTCGGACCCTCATTTATTAGTTATCCGTAAAAAAGAAATATATTTTGATCACAGCTTACAAACTGCATAATGAATCGCCATTTTCAGTATTTGGTTTCTTAAATACTGTATTAGCATACAGAAATTCCAAATTCTTAGGTGGTTCAGTTTTTGAGATAGGCTACTTTGTAACGTGAACGATCTTAGACTGACAAAGATGACGGTGTACCAAGTGTAAGTCGCATTTCACACTTCACACTTGGAAAGACTGTTTAAAGATAGAGATGTATTTATTTTTTTAATTTGGTAGCCATAATGTGAGGTTTTAGGTGGAAGAGCTGATGCCGGGCTCGACTGTGGAGGTATAACCATCTTACTCGCAAATCCTCCCGAAGTTATTCTCAGGCAAAATCAGGCGGCCCACCATTGCCTGAGACCGATGGATGGCGGTATATCCATCCCCAATTGCCGGGCCTTATATAAAACAGACTGGTGACGGGCAGCGGCGTCACTGTTATGGGCAATAGAGTCATTTCAACAACATTATTTTTGTTTGAAAGTAAACCCATTGCCTTTGTCGTATTTTTTTATGAAATAAATATTTTAAAGCATCCAAAAATACCCACTGCTTTGATAATAAAATGCATGTATCGAAAAACGGCCCGGTGAGATGCACTCAAGGTCACGCGGCCGACGTGACGTCACTATCGTTGAATCTGCTAACTTGTGCAGGCGTTATACGGATTTGGCGTTGTTTTTCTGGTTTATCGTAGTGTTTTTACATTAAAATTTTCAAGAAGTGAATACATAGTAGCTATGCACTTTTAAACTTAATTAAAATGACCGAAGCGGGCTTCAGTAAGGGCCAATCCGACAATCTCCCCAGTATTAGATGGCATAATGATGGCAGAATATTTTTCTACCAACACAAGATTCTTCAGTGCCGAAATCAGGAGTTTTGATACAGAGAGTAAGGTAAGCAAAGGTTTTATAAACCTACTTACTCATATGGTATAGGTACCTAATACGAAATAGATAATATTGGTAATTATTGTTTACTTGCTTGTTCATATTACAAACACATTTTGTGTTGTGTCCAAATATTCTTCATCATTTTTAACCAGATTAAAGGTACATTTTAATTTCAGGAAAGAGTATCTAAACCTACATGAAAATTAAATATTTTTTGGGAAAATGACTACTTTAAATCCTTATGAGCATGCATCGCACCAAGTCAAATATCTAGTTGGCATGGATGTGTTTTACGCATTTTACGGGAAAATTAGATGACATGAGTAGTAAGTATAGATTTGAATTAAATAAACACTTAGGTACGTCAAACTGATGCTCACACACAACAGTAAGCTGATATTTTCGGGGAAAACTGTTCCCTTCTTATGACTTTCAGCCATTTATGTCAGAGTTTTTTCCTTAATAACAATTATAAAAGTTTTATCCGGTGTAGAAATGGTTGTGGGTTTACATTTTGGCACGATACAGTATTTATACGGTTGTTGCTTAGCTGTAGACATTTTTCATAACCGTTTACTTCGCGTGCTCAAGCAATTTGCCTACAGTTCAAACTCGACTCGCCGTTTGTGACGTCACTGCGGGATGTCGACTTTGCTCCGCGTTGAACCTGCCGTTTTGTACCGCCCCGTAATTCGAGCTAACTTTAAAGTTTTGGCATTTGGTCAATTGTTATCAACTTTTCATGAAACAATAAAAAGTATACCAGAATTTACGTAAGGTGCAGCTCTTTTAATAAAAGTAGTTTACTTTAGTTATTACTGAAAATTGTCTATTCTCCCAGGAGGACCGCCAAGACTGGCGATATTCCGGAAAGGCCTATGTCCAGCAGTGGATGAAACAGGCTGATGGATGGATGGATGAAAGTGAGGTTTGAAGTGTATTATTATTATTACTTAAACTTGGCTTTTAAGCTTAAAACTAGCAAGAGATCTATCAAGGTGGTTGTAGATGGAAATCTGTAATCAGATTAAACTGATACAGTTTTTCGGCATGGGAAAAAATGATAAGGTACCTAAACCTGTCTGTAATCACTTTTTCAAGCTTAATATTAGCATGAAGTGTGTCAAGATCGTTGTAGATGGAAAGCTCTAGTGAGATTAAACTGATACAGTTTTCCGTATGGGAAAAGGACCGGTTTTTTTCACGCATAACCAACCAATTGGTCAACGCACGCCGATAAAGCAGCCAAGCAGCAGTTTTTCTCTCGACTTGATTCACAAATATTTAAATTTCGAACTGAAAACTTATGTTTATTAAAATAAAATATTTTTTCGTCGTTTCGGTTGTTCCAGAGATTACCCATTACATACATACAAACAAACTATTTTTTCTCATTATATAACATAGTGTAGAATTGTAGATAGATGTAGATCTTATGTGTTGACGATTGTTCTTTAAAATCGCTATCTGGTGTTCTTACAAGGTAAGGCTTACCTAGTCCCAAAATGGTCAGAAAATTGCTTATGGACACCATCCTTCCGTTTTGCAGGTAGAAATTTGGGTTGCATGTTCAAACCAGAACCGGTAAATGGATGACAAAAAACTGGTAGCTATCATCACTAATCAAATTGTTTTTATTGGTGTAGCATTTTTACTTTTATCTACGTAGATCATGACATTATATTATCATTATCTCTGCAACATTTTCTTTCACCTTTATCAATTGGTCTGCCTGGCCAGTCTTTTCCTTTCCCTTTATTATTATTTAATTTAATACGGGGTAACGCAGCCAGTGTCTTGGGCGCCCGCCCTCCCATTTGGCAGCGATTTGGAAAACGTTTTTTACTTAATTTAATTTTTCTGTTTTAGATAAGTAGGTTTAAGTTTGTAGTTTTTTTTCTTTTATAGCTTAGTTAAGATTTTAAATTATTATTGTTATTTTTATGAATTAAAACTCATAAATAAATTTCACCTAATGGGATTAAATACAAAATAAGAACGGCCCGAAGAATCAGCCGAATTTATTAATATGAAATTTTATACAATATCATTGACGGATACATACAAACACATACATAAATACTCACACCTCAGAGATTAAAGATTTACATCTGCTACGATCCTGATGAACCTCTTTCGGCTATTTCACATCCATCGATGTAGTCATACAATGCTCTTCAATTCCGGATACTTTTGACTTGGCCCTTCTTATAGTTAGTATCAATTTGGTCAGCATACATACTTCTAGGGCGGCCCGGTCGAGCTTTACCTTCCACTTGCCTAACATACCGGATGTAAAAAGACCGCCATCTTTAAATTAAACCATATACTGCACTGATCATACTGAACAATTTTTACAAATAAACATACTCGCGCAATTGAAAATGATTCATAAAGTTCGTATGGAGAGAACAATTTTTAGCAGTCTATTTACACCCGTTATATTTCTTTCATCACAGACAATGGATAGCAGGGAAAATCGTGGGTTGAATCGATTTTACGGGTAAACGAAATGAAAAAGAAAATACATGGAACGTAACTTGAAGGTAAAGCTCCGCTTGGCTGCGGAAGAGGACGTATGTTGACTAAAATTGAGATATAATAAAAGACCGAGTCAAATGCACGGGGAATGGTAGAGCTTGTGCCTATTCTTCGAACATTACCTGCGTTGTATTGGTAATTCGTCCGCTACCATAGATTTTGTGAAAGACCCTGAAAAAACGACTATTGTCTTTTCTTTTTCCCTATTTCACTTTCTGGGCAAGCTCCCAGCATAAGAGGTCTTATTGACTTCCATCAGGCACGGTTAGGAAAGCGTAAGAACATCGTGTATAGATAGAGGTATATCAGGATCGAAGCAGATGAAGATCTGCAGTCACTGTTTATCTCTTGGGGATATACAGGCGTCCATATTATGTATGCATTTAGATTTAATGATCTCTATAGTATAAATACACGAAGCGAAGGAAGCTGTATGTATGGAACTATAGCCTACTGCCTAATAGATGTTGTAAGTTCCAACCTCATCAATGTATAAAGTTCACTTGGGTCAGCTCTGTTGTGAATCCTTGACATTTTCGCACATGTCTAGTCTAGGTAGTCTATGTACTATAGCTAATGATGCTTGGACTAGTTACCTAGATAATAGTACTATTATTGATTGATGTTTAGGTTCACGCCAGGCTGTCTGAATTGATTCTATGTCGTCATCATTAATGATTGAAGCTTAATAAAGGTTTGATTCTGTCTATAGACTCTTCAAGATAAGACATATTTACGTTGGAGAGTTTCTTACGCAATTCGTATAGGATTACTTTGTTGTCCGTCTTATCCGTGTCGAAAATCGAATACTAAAAACAAGTTTCTCGTTTAGCGCAGTAAAAAATTCATACTAAATTCTACTCAATAATTGAGCATCAAAAGCTATTGAGTACTTAGAAGTAACACAGAAGAAATAGTAGCTGGTAATCTGCAATCTTGGAATTTTGTACGAAGAGAGGTCTTTTGGCGCAAGTGAAGGAGTAAATACGAAAATAATAATAAACTATATATACTATATATAATTAAATCTATAACTTAATTTTGCAGTTTCTTTCACATATTATGTACAGTGAAGAACACTTCAAGTTATACACTTGCAGTACGACATTAGTCTATAGTGAAGGTTATAAGAAGAAAGGTACAGAAGTCTAATGTATACTATTAGCTTCATGTGTTCTTCTGTGGATATAACACTACAGAACTCATAAGGAGTACGAGTCCTATTCACACTTGAACGTTTTTTTAGGATGAATAATTTTGTATGTGTAACAAAATCTCTCGCTAAAAGATCTCTAACACACACTAGGTAAGCTCTACAAATGTTTTGGTTGTGACAAGAGTAAACCAAGTATATTGTGCCAAGATTACTTTGGACACAATAGGACCTCTGTCCAACCTCTTGAATATTAAATAGGAACATTTTTTGTACGAATACATTTTTGTATAGTTTAAGTTTAACTTAGTCACAAGTAGATGGCGCTGCCGTCAGTTACATCGCGGTATAGATTTATATTTGCTACAATGTGATATTTTAAGTTTAAATTTTGTAAACCAATCCAAAAACCTGCTAATATACGCATAGTATTTCAGTCAGTGTTTCATTTTTGGGACTTTTGTTCATGGTCCTTCGAGCCGGATAAACGGCGCAAGGAGTATTGGAGCAAGCACGTTTAGCAAATCTTTTGCAGATAACAATCACACGTATAAGCCTTCTCAGCGAAGAAAACCTAGAAATTATCTCTTCAGCTGGATCTGATTCTTCATCATTGCAGGTATTTATTAAACAAAACCTGTTTTTTTTCTCTTCTAAATGTGTTTCTTGAACCTTATCACTTTTATAATTAATTTTCTTTTCTTTCAGCCACATCGGACCTTCCTTCCAAAGTCTTTCATCCTTGCTCGGTATGCCTCGGGATGCGCAGTCTGCAGGGTTGTCTTTTGTAGAAACATGCGACCATTGCTGAGGTTCCAGCGAAGTGAAGATTTCGGACACCCGATTTGCAACAAACGTCTTCCATCGCTGTATATTACCCTTCAGCCATGCAAGGACCACTTGGGAATCTGTCCATGCATGAATGGTGTGTTTGTCAAGACTCATTACTTTCGACACTTCAAGCAATAGTCTTGTAAGCAGTACGGCTCCGCAGAGTTCCAATCTTGGGATAGAGATTTGCTTGATAGGAGCTACCTTGGTTTTGGAAGCAATCAATGAAACATGAACCTTTCCTTGGTTGTCTATTACCCGTAAGTATACTACCGCGGAATAAGCCTTATTTGATGCGTCGCTAAAACCGTGCAATTCCTGAAGTTTATCATCTTTGCTTGTATTGATCCAGCGTGGGAGGCTGAATTTGGTAAATTCATTTAAATCAGCTCTATACTTTAGCCAGTCTTTCAGTAATTTTGGGGGAAGCTCGTCATCCCACTCAATTCCTGATAGCCATAAACTCTGTATAAAGATTTTGGCTGAGATTATCACTGGCGCCAGCCATCCGAGAGGGTCAAATAACCGTGAAATATCAGATAGTACCTTACGTTTAGTTACTGGTGAGGTGAGAGCTGGAAGTTGCACTGCGTACTCAAACTCATCAGTCTTTCGGTTCCAGGTAAGTCCAAGGATCTTGAAAACTTCATCTGTCTTTAATTTAAGGTTTCCTTCTTTTACAGTGTGCTTTTCATCAATTTCTTTAAGCAATTCTTCGCTATTACTGCTCCACTTCTGTAGTTCGAAACCACCTCTCTTAAGTAATTCTGTGATTTCCACATAAATTCGTTTACCTTCTTCGAGCCGGATATGAACCAGCGACCTATGGATCCGGCTCGAAGGACCAGGACAAGCAAACAGCAAAGCATTAAGTTACCAAAGATTACCATTCCTTCGTTTTCGGGGAAGTATTCAGAGTGGACAAGCTTTCGAGACTTATTCGTATCTTTAGTGCACAATAACAGTGAACTTGATGAAGTACAAAAGTTGCATTATCTGAAGAGCCATTTGACTGAAGAAGCAGAGCAGTTCCTACGCCATGTCCCAATAACAGGAGAGAATTACAAGCTGTGCTGGCAGCAGTTAGAAGAAAGATATAATAACAAGAAATATCTGGTCAATTGCATATTAAAGAGATTTCTGAGCCAAAGAAACATTACGACAGAGTCCTCAAGTGCATTAAGAGAATTATTAGATACTACAAATGAATGCCTTTTTGCTTTAAGAAATTTATCTATTGACGTTAGTTCATGGGATACAATTGTTATTTATATTCTATGTCTAAAACTAGATGGTGAATCCCGAAAACAATGGGAACTTAGGGTCAGTGAATCTTCTAAAGAACTACCAACTTTTGCTGAAGGTAAACGAATTTATGTGGAAATCACAGAATTACTTAAGAGAGGTGGTTTCGAACTACAGAAGTGGAGCAGTAATAGCGAAGAATTGCTTAAAGAAATTGATGAAAAGCACACTGTAAAAGAAGGAAACCTTAAATTAAAGACAGATGAAGTTTTCAAGATCCTTGGACTTACCTGGAACCGAAAGACTGATGAGTTTGAGTACGCAGTGCAACTTCCAGCTCTCACCTCACCAGTAACTAAACGTAAGGTACTACCAGATATTTCTTGTTATTATATCTTTCTTCTAACTGCTGCCAGCACAGCTTGTAATTCTCTCCTGTTATTGGGACATGGCGTAGGAACTGCTCTGCTTCTTCAGTCAAATGGCTCTTCAGATAATGCAACTTTTGTACTTCATCAAGTTCACTGTTATTGTGCACTAAAGATACGAATAAGTCTCGAAAGCTTGTCCACTCTGAATACTTCCCCGAAAACGAAGGAATGGTAATCTTTGGTAACTTAATGCTTTGCTGTTTGCTTGTCCCTCCTCCGGTCGCAGAAGTAGCAGACTGTACAGTTAAAGGCTTAACGATATTGCTGAGTGCGTCTTTTAACTCGCACTTGTAATCCGTGTATCGTTCCTCACAATCATCGTACACATCGGTTGTGACATAATCAGTAACTTTTAACTTGTCAACATCAGAGTCTTGAACAATCTGATTATGAGTTAAATTGAATTGAGACCACAGTTCCTCCAACGTCTCTAGTCTCGTACTTATGTATGAATGACTGGACAGTCGATCTTTTGGGACTTTTGTTCATGGTCCTTTGAGTCGGTTAAACGGCGCAAGGAGTATTGGAGCAAGTACGTCCACGAGTGCCGACGCAGTGGCCGATTGTCGCTGATGGTGCTGGCTTCACGGAGCCACTGCCAAGGAAGGAAGTACGAGATCATCGGTCTCTTGGACGGAAGCTGTGGACCCTATCGTGACGTCACAGGAAGGACGTGACGTCAACTCAGCCGAGGAAAAAGTGTTGTGAGTGAAAAAGTTAAACTGTGAGTACTCTATTCTAACTTTACGTAAATTTGGAACATAGACTTTAAAGTAAAATTTGGACTTGTAAAATTTTTAAAATAAATACTTTAGACTTAGAATAATTCTCTTAAAAACGTTGAGACGGGGAACCTATGCCCAACTTTTGATAGACTTTCAAACACTTAGAAAATTTTTGAAGATTCAATTTGGACTTGTCGTTTTTCGTAAAAAACTTATATGCTCAGCCAGAAATTATAATTATATTTGAACAAAGATGGAAGCACGAATTCATGTACAAAATGACGTATTTAAGAGAATAAAGAAAGCCAGAGCCAATTTTAAAAAGTCACCAAAAGATCGACTGTCCAGTCATTCATACATAAGTACGAGACTAGAGACGTTGGAGGAACTGTGGTCTCAATTCAATTTAACTCATAATCAGATTGTTCAAGACTCTGATGTTGACAAGTTAAAAGTTACTGATTATGTCACAACCGATGTGTACGATGATTGTGAGGAACGATACACGGATTACAAGTGCGAGTTAAAAGACGCACTCAGCAATATCGTTAAGCCTTTAACTGTACAGTCTGCTACTTCTGCGACCGGAGGAGGGACAAGCAAACAGCAAAGCATTAAGTTACCAAAGATTACCATTCCTTCGTTTTCGGGGAAGTATTCAGAGTGGACAAGCTTTCGAGACTTATTCGTATCTTTAGTGCACAATAACAGTGAACTTGATGAAGTACAAAAGTTGCATTATCTGAAGAGCCATTTGACTGAAGAAGCAGAGCAGTTCCTACGCCATGTCCCAATAACAGGAGAGAATTACAAGCTGTGCTGGCAGCAGTTAGAAGAAAGATATAATAACAAGAAATATCTGGTCAATTGCATATTAAAGAGATTTCTGAGCCAAAGAAACATTACGACAGAGTCCTCAAGTGCATTAAGAGAATTATTAGATACTACAAATGAATGCCTTTTTGCTTTAAGAAATTTATCTATTGACGTTAGTTCATGGGATACAATTGTTATTTATATTCTATGTCTAAAACTAGATGGTGAATCCCGAAAACAATGGGAACTTAGGGTCAGTGAATCTTCTAAAGAACTACCAACTTTTGCTGAATTAAAGGAATTTTTAGAAACCAGATCACGTGCTTTGGAGTTCATAGATCCTAAGTTGGCCAAACAAACTATGTCACCAAAACATATAAATGTCACTCCACACAACAATCCTAAAATTTTTCATGCAGCGAAATTGTCATGTATCTTTTGCTCTGAAGATCATCGTCTTTGTAACTGTAAAAAGTTCGCAAAGGACGACACTGATACTCGACGTAGTTTCGTCCAATCCAATAAATTGTGTTTTAATTGCCTCGGTTCTGGTCACACAGTTTATGCTTGCCGCCAATCCTCTAGATGCCGTCTTTGTAAAAAGAAGCATCATTCATTACTACATTCCAAAAATGTCACTAATTCAGCAGAACCTTATCATTCAGCTGATCAGGGTGTTGCGCTAGCAACTCCATCTACATCACAGCAGGAAGAGCCTACAAGCAACATCACAGCCTGTTTTTCTAAACCCAATGGTCAAGTTTTACTTGCTACAGCATTAGTAAATGCTAAATCTCACACAGGCTCTCTAGTAACACTCAGGTGCCTTGTAGATCAAGGTTCTCAAGGCTCATTTATATCGGAATCTGCGGTTCAACTCCTTGGGCTTAAAAAGAACCCACACAAAAGCTCCATAACTGGTCTTGGAAGTGATTCATCTAGTTCGGTAACCTCAAAAGCGAAAGTTTCGATCGAACTAAAATCACTTCATAGCAAATTCAAAATTTGCCTTGAAGCTTTTGTGCTCCCCAAGCTCACATCAGTACTTCCGGAACGACGTATTGTTGTTGAGTTTTGGCCCGAGTTGTCTGATATCAGCTTAGCAGACCCATCATTTGGTACTCCAAATAAAATTGATCTGCTCCTTGGAGCGGATGTCTATGGACAAATTTTATTGGACGGTATAATCAAGAGTTCACCCGGTGCACTAATTGCTCAAAACACCACACTGGGTTGGATTCTCTCAGGTCCAGTTCAAAACAATACCGTATCCAACACAATTTTGTGTCATCATGCCCATAGCACTAATGAAGTTGAGCTTCTGAAGAAATTCTGGGAGCTTGAAGATGATAATAAGATTAATGATCAAACCCAACTCACCGAAGAAGAAGAAAAGTGCGAACAGATCTTTGCGGAAACTACCAAAAGAGATAATTCAGGACGCTATATTGTCAAATTACCATTCCGTAACGAAGATCCCAGTTGTAAATATGGCAACTCAAAACAGATTGCAATAAAACAATTCTATCAGCTTGAAAGAAGGCTAACCAACGATCCTAAGCTAAAAGCTGAGTATTCTTCTGTGATAAATGAATACAAACAACTTGATCATGCTGAAGTCGTACCGATAGAAGAAGTACATAAACCAGACGCAGTATACTTACCTCACCATGCTGTGATTCGAGACGATAAAGATACGACAAAGGTACGAATAGTATTCAATGCTTCGTGTAGAGGCACAAACGGTGTTTCATTGAACAATGACCTATTAGTAGGTCCAACACTGCAGCATGACTTGCGTCACATCATTATGAGATGGCGTACCTACCCAATTTGTCTAGTATCAGACATTATAAAAATGTACCGACAGGTGAAGGTATCAGATCCTGATACAGATTTTCAGCGTCTTGTTTGGCGTGATGACCCGGGTGAAGAACTTCAACATTTAAAGCTTTCAAGGTTAACCTTTGGAACTGCTTCCGCACCTTATCTGGCTGTGCGTACTTTACTTCAAGTCGCTTACGATGATGGTAAAGATTTACCTGCAGCTGCTGAAATCATCCTAAAAGAATTTTACATGGACGATCTTTTGACGGGCTGTAATTCCGTGGAAGAAGGTAAACGAATTTATGTGGAAATCACAGAATTACTTAAGAGAGGTGGTTTCGAACTACAGAAGTGGAGCAGTAATAGCGAAGAATTGCTTAAAGAAATTGATGAAAAGCACACTGTAAAAGAAGGAAACCTTAAATTAAAGACAGATGAAGTTTTCAAGATCCTTGGACTTACCTGGAACCGAAAGACTGATGAGTTTGAGTACGCAGTGCAACTTCCAGCTCTCACCTCACCAGTAACTAAACGTAAGGTACTATCTGATATTTCACGGTTATTTGACCCTCTCGGATGGCTGGCGCCAGTGATAATCTCAGCCAAAATCTTTATACAGAGTTTATGGCTATCAGGAATTGAGTGGGATGACGAGCTTCCCCCAAAATTACTGAAAGACTGGCTAAAGTATAGAGCTGATTTAAATGAATTTACCAAATTCAGCCTCCCACGCTGGATCAATACAAGCAAAGATGATAAACTTCAGGAATTGCACGGTTTTAGCGACGCATCAAATAAGGCTTATTCCGCGGTAGTATACTTACGGGTAATAGACAACCAAGGAAAGGTTCATGTTTCATTGATTGCTTCCAAAACCAAGGTAGCTCCTATCAAGCAAATCTCTATCCCAAGATTGGAACTCTGCGGAGCCGTACTGCTTACAAGACTATTGCTTGAAGTGTCGAAAGTAATGAGTCTTGACAAACACACCATTCATGCATGGACAGATTCCCAAGTGGTCCTTGCATGGCTGAAGGGTAATATACAGCGATGGAAGACGTTTGTTGCAAATCGGGTGTCCGAAATCTTCACCTCGCTGGAACCTCAGCAATGGTCGCATGTTTCTACAAAAGACAACCCTGCAGACTGCGCATCCCGAGGCATACCGAGCAAGGATGAAAGACTTTGGAAGGAAGGTCCGATGTGGCTGAAAGAAAAGAAAATTAATTATAAAAGTGATAAGGTTCAAGAAACACATTTAGAAGAGAAAAAAAACAGGTTTTGTTTAATAAATACCTGCAATGATGAAGAATCAGATCCAGCTGAAGAGATAATTTCTAGGTTTTCTTCGCTGAGAAGGCTTATACGTGTGATTGTTATCTGCAAAAGATTTGCTAAACGTGCTAAAAAGGATAATGTAGACCAAATTGAAAATTGGCACACCAGCACTGAAATAAAAGAAAGCCTAAAAATATGTATTAAAATATGTCAAGAAAAATATTTTAACGAAGAATTGACAGACCTGAAAAAGAAAAAAGAAATTAGTAATAAAAGCAAACTTACCTCCCTGAATCCTGTTGTTGATGAAGACGGGATACTAAGAGTCGGTGGCAGACTACAGAACGCTTCAATCAGTGAAGAAATGAAACATCCAATCATACTTCCTCGAATATCACACTTCACGGATTTAATCGTTGCTGATGCTCACGATAAGACATTACATGGTGGTCCACAATTGATGTTAAACTATTTACGATCCAAATATTGGATAGTCGGAGCTAAGGAGCTAGTTAAACTCTTCGTTCGCAAATGCGTACATTGTGTACGACATTCAGCCCGAATCAGACATCAATTGATGGGACAGTTGCCAGCAGTAAGGGCAAGTGCATGTCGACCTTTTTTGAGAAGTGGCGTTGATTATGCAGGACCTATTAATATCAGAACTACAAAGGGTAGAGGCCACCACTCATACAAGGGATATATTTGCTTGTTTATCTGTATGGCAACGCGCGCGATCCACCTAGAAGCAGTAAGCGATCTTACATCTCAAGGGTTCCTAGCTGCTTTCAAACGGTTTGTGGCTCGCCGTGGTCACTGTGCAGATGTATATAGTGACAATGGAACAAACTTTGTCGGTGCTGCACGTGAATTAAAGACACTTTTTCTTGAAGAAAAATCGAGTATAGCAATAGAAATTGCTGATCAACTTGCTACGAATGGGACAAACTGGCATTTTATCCCTCCCCATAGTCCCAATTTTGGAGGCCTTTGGGAAGCCGGTATAAAGGCAACAAAGCACCATCTGAAGCGCATCATTGGAAACACAACATTAACATTTGAAGAAATGACTACACTGTTATCACAGATAGAGGCTTGTCTAAATTCAAGGCCTATTTCAAAAATTACTGACAATCCTGGGGATCCAACTCCATTAACACCAGGTCATTTCTTAGTAGGTGAACCTCTGGTCTTAGCACCTGACTCGAACTATGATACTGCAAACGTTTCTACTCTCAGGAGATGGCAACTCACACAAAAAATGACTCAAGATTTTTGGCGTCGTTGGTCACAGGAATACTTAACTCAGTTCCACCATCGTTACAAGTGGACCCACAAAGTTCCCGAACCCGAAATTGGAGACGTAGTGCTAGTAATGGAAGATGATCTTCCCCCAGCCAGATGGCTGTACGGTGTTATCGTGGGCAAGCATCCTGGATTGGACGGAATTACTAGAGTGGTCAGTTTGAAATGTAACAATAATACTATTAAACGACCGATATGTAAATTGTGTTTTTTACCTAGTACTTCCTAATGGAATTAATATTTGATTCATGTGGATTAACCTATGTATCCTTTGTATTTTGATTTTGTTTGATTGTTTTGTTTAGTTTTAGTGTTACAATTGTCAGGAAAATTTGAAATTTGTCCTTGGTGGGCAGAATGTCCAACCTCTTGAATATTAAATAGGAACATTTTTTGTACGAATACATTTTTGTATAGTTTAAGTTTAACTTAGTCACAAGTAGATGGCGCTGCCGTCAGTTACATCGCGGTATAGATTTATATTTGCTACAATGTGATATTTTAAGTTTAAATTTTGTAAACCAATCCAAAAACCTGCTAATATACGCATAGTATTTCAGTCAGTGTTTCATTTTTGGGACTTTTGTTCACCTCTGTGGTCGTAGTTCGAACATTTTGGTCGATTTCCGGAGATCACAGGTTCAAATACCGTAGGGACACATTTGTGTTCAGTCTCTGTGTACCACGGTCAATATCTTTGGCGCACCACACATCACGCTGTGACAGAATAATTGAAGATTAGACATGGTTATACTAATATGAAATGTAACTTGCATTGCACATTCTATACTCGGAAACCCCTTCTCGGGGATTTATGTCGTGACGATAATTTTTATTATACATCCAACACATTCCGCAGGGTAGGTACTGAATCTTTCTGTTTGCTTTAATCTGTTTTGTAAGTAATCACAAAACAAACCAATACCTTTGAAAACAATTCCATTACTTTCAGCAGAAGTACCAATTTGTCTTGTAACTTACGCTATTAATACTTGCCAGGATCTACTTGTCTGATATTTAAAATTTATAGCACCTGTACCTTCCCCAAGACCTTTGACTTCAATGACTTCTTCACATATATTGTGGTAAATCACCCTACGTTTGAAAATATATCATGTCCCCTCTTAAAACGTAAACAAGACACTTAAAATTTGAATTTTGAAGATCACAATAAAACTTATAATTATGGAAACATTTATGGAGTCTCTTTACAATTTTATGTAGCGTGAAATTGGTTGTAACTTGTAATGTAAAGAAACCAGATATTTTTGTGGTGATGTAAGTCTCGGTGATGATTTGTTTAAATTTTATTTATTAGCACAAACGCTAAAAAAACTATAACCTGACGTAAATATCCTTTAAATATAATTTACTTTAAAAACACGATTGAAAAAAAATATTTTATTGTATTTAAAATGATAACTTGTGAATTTTGTTTTCGTGGAAAGGTATAAAAAAGAAAGAATAGAGAAAAATATTATTGATAATATTTGTGTAAAAATAATCACCTTCATTAGTTTAAATAGCTTGATATATAAACAAAACGTAACTAAGGGTAAAATAAGGGTTTAAATACCTAAAGCAAGAATTGTGCAAAAAAACAACAAAATAAAAACACAAAACGTAAAACCCATCGCAATAAATTAGAATCGGTTCCACTTCCACGACATTCGAATTTTAAAGCCCAAGAAAAGGTTAAACTATAAACCAAACCAAAGAAATAGAACGCTCCCGAACAAAAGTATATTGAACATGTCCGGACTCGCTCCAAAAAAAAACAAAAAAAATATCCAGCCAGGCACCTGCTCCGAACAACACCTGTGGAATATTATTATATCCTGATGCGTCCATACGATGGTTTTACTCAGAGTTTGTGGATGAAAAAAGTTTTATAACACAGTTATAGGTAGTTGCACCTTGGTAGCAAATGTGGAAGCTGGTGATGGTGAATTCATTAATCTAATATTAAAAATCCTTTACAAGAAAATTTTAGGGCGTTTAATGAAATATTCTATAATGACCACACCACATATCCGCAATGTGGTATTTTGCGACTTTGTAGTTCATATTTAAAGCAGATATTTTCCCTAACAACATATCACAACAAAGCTATAATTATCAAAGAATTAAATTATTTTCTAAAGTCCAAAGCAGCTAAACCAACAATGAAAAACGTTTGTGTTTCTAATTAGAATACACCAAGACTTGCATCTTGGCTAAAATCAAAATGCAATACTAACTGAACCTGAAATATAACTTGTATTTTAAGTCTAGCTCAGAACAAGAGTTCTAAGCAAATAAATAACAGAATTTGCATAACTGAGAGTAACAAACTTATACTTTAAGGATAGCTGCGTTCCAAAATGCACAAAAAGATTTAATAAATCTGAAATTCAAATCATTAATAGTGGTCCAACCACCCAACGGGAACTATAAGAAAACGATTTTTTGCGTTTTTACGAATCTTAATAATTTAAACTCGTTTTTTGCCTTCTCAGGGCGTCTCTCCTATTTTCTCATAATATGGAGCGAACTGTAGTTTAACTTGAATTATTTCATCCAAATAGTGAAAGTACTTTATCACTTGGAAAATAATCGGAGTTACTGTCGCATTGTCCTTGTAACAAATTGTGGTTGTTTTATGCAAATAATTCGTGACTTTTGTGGGATTTTATTTTTAGAGCCCCAAGCTCTGTTGTGGGTCAGGTGTGAAACTAAATTGTGGAGTCCTTGGACTGCTGTTATCAGATTATAAATGTTGTATGCTCAATGCCCAAGAGCCTTGTTTCTTTTTTCTTGTTGACCATTACTTTAATCTCTGTTCTGTGGAAACTAGTGTTTATTTTATAAATTATGTATGTCTGTAATTAAAGAAATTATTGTTTTTCTTTTTCATTCATTTTTAATTCATAAGGAATCCTAAACTGGTATTTGATACACATTTTGTTCATTTTTTTACCATTAAGCTTTTTTGGGTACCTAAGAGTTCAAGAAATCAGAAAACCAATTAATGGCATTACAAGTGACAGTTTGACCGAGTCCCGACAAAAAGCATAATGATCATTGTAATCATTGAAGCGACACTGAAGTTTTTTTTAAACTCATCGCATTCATCAAAACAAGTAAATTTAATCTTTATGTCTCTTAGATTAAATGTTATAATTATAAGAGTTGCAGTTGAAAAGAAAAAGGTTTTTTCGTGGTAAAAGATTTACCCCGTGACTTACTTTTCACTAAACAATACGATAGGACCACACGGATGATGTGATGTGATGAGTTTTATTATAAAATTCTATAAAAAACGTTGTGGGAATCTTTAATGGAACTCTTAATTGCGCTCCTTGCAGTGTTTGATTTTTACTCAACATCAATTAGGAATGAAAAACATGAGAAATACTGCATAACTACGAATCTATTACAGTAGGAGTCCATACTTTTATTGAACAAATTGAGTGAAGTTCGACAATATTTTATAGATTTTATCCTTGGAAATATGAATACTACCTTTTAATTTTGTAAATAATAATTTACAATGAAAGTTTCTCACTTTTATTCTTACTATTAATTTTCCTTAAGTCATTTTTTTATGTCCAAATATTATTCCAATAGTAATAAGACTATATTTTAAACTAAAGATTTCCTTTTTATCTTTAATTCAATAGTATTAGACAAAGTAATTGATACAACATTTTTATGAAATGTATCTATTGGAAAACTGTTTTCATTCTTCTGTTTCACAGTAAGTTATTCTGTACATGGTCTCTCATGGCAACAAAGATCAACAAACGCCGGTTTCGTTTTCGACCGTCACGACTCGTTTCGCCGAGATCGGTTTTCGCTTTCCGCGATCGAGTTGTAAGTCTGTTCTAGTGCAGTCCATTGCCAATGTTACATCGTGACTGTTTCCACGATTTACCATCTATATCTTAGACTTCGTCATGGTTCCTATTTGCAGGGAATACAGGTAATTCTTAAATTGCAGTGATGTCTATTTGTTCTGGATGTTCAGAAGCGTGCCAAGTTCGTTCCACTATGTTGAATGTTTATCTCTGGATAAATGCATGTGCAAGACAATGAATTTTGTGGGGCTCAGAGTTTTGTATTGGTGTGTCTGCCTAAAGATAACAGTAATCTTTATGTAATAATGTCTAATCTAAACATCACTTTGCATATTCAACAAAATCACATTTGAATTACTAAGAATTTGTTAAATCCTGTTAGAAATAAAGTTCCAAATATATATATTTTTTAGTTTAGGGTCTTGGTCTTGACTTCCCCGATAACAGAGAAAACGATATTCTTAAAACAGAAGGAAATGTTCAAATGATTTTAGTATCGTATTGTTGCATCTAAGAAAGGATGTTTAATATAGAATGTGTCGAATTGAAAGAGTCGTTGTTAAGTTTTTACAAAATAATATTTATTTCACATATTCCCATTATATTAAGGGATTGGCTTTATGAAACAAAATGTAGGTTAAGAAGTAGGTAGGACTTACGGCACTTAACTATGCATAGTTGAAAATAATTATATAAAATTGAGAATGCTTATTTGTAAATCACAAACATATCAAATGCAATTTATTTACATACAAGTTGTAGAGAAATTATAATCTTAAGCATTATTCTTAGTCCTTTATACACTGTTAACATTTTAATCATCATTTACAAATTCAAACAGAACAATGGCATAAACAAAATTAGTTTCCATCCTTAATCATTTTTCACCACCAAAATTACAGATAATTTAATATTTACAACTACTCTAAATTTAATTTCGTTACAAATAATTGAACAAACCAGACAACAGTGTCGCCCACATAGTCATTAAATCTTTCTTTTAAACTTTTAAAGAATTTCAATAATTAACTAATATTTGGTGTTAAATCAAATCGAAATTTTGAAATAAGCCTACTAATGAAAACCTATGACTATCGAGATTATTTGGAACTAAAATATAATTTGAGATCCATTTTCATAAAATTAAAATATTTTAATGAATCCGCTAAATGCTATTCGTTGAATACGACACATTTCGTTGAAGTGAAAAACTAAAAGTAATAAATAAAACTAGTTGTAATCTGTTCTAAAATTGATTAAACAAAATAAGAGATCAAATGAAATGTTACTAAAAGTAAAACTTAACAAGTCTATCTATAAAATTCACACTACTCTTTTGAAACGGCAACTTTAGAATAAAAGATTACAAAGCTTAAAGTTTTTGAAGCAAATCTAATAAATGTACATTAATTACGTAGTTGACATGTAAATTATTCCAAAAATATTTTTATCAGAAAAATCACTTTTATTAAATGCGTAGTGTATCAAAATATTGTACGTATATTCATGTTGGCAATTCAATTATTTAAAAAAAAGAGACTATTTTGTCGAACTTCACTCAAATTTTCTTAGGACAAGCATTAAAATTTAAAAGCAGAAGTCATGTTAGCGGGACCAAATCAAACAAAGTTTAAACTGGTCTTAAAACCACCATTTACAATTTAAGTGCAGTTTGACACAACATCTCCACCATTAAAAACATCAAAAAAGAAAATACACGGATGGACTTAAAAATACATAACAACAGTCCTCTGCTTTGCAGTATCACCGTTAACAATACTTATCTAGAAATCGTCCATATTTTTTTATCTGATGGTATTGAAGAGTGAGGAGGCGAGGGAAACTTTGATGATGGCGACAACCATGACGAGGTTGACGATGTAGGTCGAATTGCATCTTAAGTGGTAAGGTGGCGTTGGGTTAGCTTCGCGAGGGCACTCACCTCGCCGGCTGTCCTGTGCCTCTGGGCTGGGCTGCCTGGCTACCAGGATATGGCAAAGCACTTCGTAGAGCTCGGTCAAGAGCCTGTTCAGACGCGAGAAGTTCTCTTCTGTCGCCTCTCTTTCGCTTGGCAGGTTGAATGCTATAGCCATGTTGCTTCGCTCTGTCGCTCGAAGCGCCCTTTCCTACGGAAGAAGCGCGGACAGATCGCCGTTTCTTTTGTATGCATAAAGCCTGCGGTGCCTTGAGGGCGCCGTTTTCCTCAGTTTTGTGATCACGGATGCCAGATTTTTTTCATCTATAAATTGTTGTGTCTCAATTTATTGGAATTTTTATTATTTCCCAATTTCTTCTACCTTTACAGAGTCCGGAAATTTAGGTAAAAATTTAGTCTTTTCAGTTATAAAAAGTTATTTCACTCGTGGCACTTTTTCTACAAATGGCACTTAAGTTCTTATTAAACGCACACTTTTTAGCCGAACTTAGATCACCAGTTGCAGTCTTCAAAATAATCACAAGTCCGCACAAAAAGTTTTGACGCCAACAAAAGTTCTCACAATTGACATTGTCTGTAATTCACTTGATAATTTGATTAGATGCGAAAAATTAGATTCTATGCACGCTGCGCCACCTTGATCAGAACTCGATGTAAACAAACTCCAACTCCGCGACAAGACAAATCGCTCGGCGCAAAAGAGGTCTCCAGACAACTATTGCACGTGCAACCGCCGCGGAAGCGAGTCGTGTAATAAGGGATAATACGTCGTGCACATCATTGCCTCGACGGCGGACCCTCGCAAGTGTGAGTTGGTGCATCGCGTGCATACACACGCACACAGAGTCACCCTATTTGATTATAAATAGTACAACGCACGGTAGCACGTTCCCTTCACACTACAATCAGCGTCACACGCCACTTTCGTCCTTTTCCCTCCACGTATCAACTCTATACTGTCGTCTCATTTCAATTTTGTTACATCATGTAACAACAGCGCTTGAGAACCCAATACCTTCTCGTTCTGGCTTTGTGTCGAGGTTCATTTGTGAAAAAGAAGGGGAGATGGTGGAGCTTTTGAATTTGGAGTTGAGAAAGCGCGGCAAAACGAATGGGCCAATCACAGAGAGTTCTTGCGATGGGGTGAGATGACGTCGAGTTGCACGGGGTTGATACTCGGAGTAGAGTTCACTCGGCAGACTCGGCTAGCAGCTCGCTACCGGTGTTCATCGAGTACGTAATCATCGCGCGTGAGCTGTTCAAAAATAATTCTCCTCTGACGCGGTTTTAACGATTCTTTGTTCTCGCGAGATAGACGTATCGGTCGACAGGTTGGTTTGAAATTCGAATTTAGAATACGGCCGTTCGATATTGTGATAGAGTAGCCTCAAATGTGTGTTTAGACGTTTTATTTGCAGTAATTTGGTTGGAGTTTCGCGTTAAAGGTTTTATGGTTTTTCGTGGTTTTGCCGTAGGCGGTTCGGTTTGTGAAACCGGTGTGTTTTTGGGTTTATTACCGTTTAGGGTTGAGTGAAATCCTTTGTTTGTTTGCTTTTTAAAACATTAACCTAGGGCTATCAATGAAGCACAGAACCATTGCAAAATTGCAAAACAAAAAAGAATTGTATTTAAAATTTTACATAAAAAATGCAAATATTTTCTGCGTTTTCATTTATAAGCTGTAACCAATAATATAGAAAGTGCACCAAAAATCCAAATCATGGGAAAATATCCGCGATGCGACGGTAAAACTGCAGTTGCCAAAAAAATATATGTATCATCCTTAATTCCTTACCATAAATAATAATAAAAATAAACTGTAAGCTTATTATTTGTGTATAAAAAATATCAAAATAAGATAGGTCTAATATTGTTAGTATAATATATTATTAAAATATATAAATATGTTTTTTTTATATTTACATAATCTGATACTTGCAAAAAACTTTGATTAACATTTAAAAAAAACAAACGCAGAATTTTTTTTTAGAGGGGTTGACCAATTCTTCATGTTTTTTAGCTAGAAATTAAGTTACGTATGAAAATGCATACCAGAACACACAGTAAGTATTAAACGGTAATGTTACTTAATTTCAAAAAACGCACCCTTTTCTTCAGTATATTTAACACTCACCTTCGATACTTTTCACTCGATTTTTTATAGCCGTCTAAAATGATTGACACCTTTTTACAAATTCACAACGGAACACAAGTGTCCCTGCTAAAATCTTGGATACCACTACATCGTCCATGTACCTTACAATCAGTTTTGAACCTAAGGCCTCATGGTCAATGACATGTTGATTATTAGTCATCTCACATTTAAAACCAAATCGCCAAGTATTACCCAACTTGGAATTAAAATGTATTTTTAAGAGCTCTTCTTTTAATAATGCGGTTTCGTCAATAACTATTATGCCACTTCCGCCGAGACAAATAGGTACTTTATAGAAACGGAAAGATTAACCAAATAAACACAGTAGGTACTTACCTTACATATATCATATAAATAAGAGAATATCAATTTTATTTTTTATTTTGGTAATGTGCTGTTAAATAAATCATCTTAATTTTCATCATTCATCAGCCATTATAGCTAGCTGTTAATATGATACTAGTTTTGAAAGAGATCCTTTTTATTTATAACACTTTTTGCACATTTTCACAAATTAATACAAAGACAAAAACAATCATAATATTTTCCAAGCAAATTTTGGAAGCAAATAGAAAGATAGTTGACAAAATACATGAAAGGTGTAAATGCTAATCAGAAAGTTAGAAGATCAAGATAACAATAATTATCTAGATAGACTTATCTAAGACATAAACTTACATAAAAAATACATCAACATACTCCCATTTAATCAATACCTGTAAAATATAATACATTCATACATATAATAAATAACCATGCAAATATATTAATACTGGATATTTCAGCTCTTAAATAGGTATTCTACAGAGAATATATAATTGTTTTACTTATTAAAATTAAATAAAACAAATTACCCTCAAAGACCAATACATCTATAACGCTATTGGCGAATTCAAAACATATTTACATCAGTTTCCACTCAAGACTATACCAGCAGAATAAAAATGAAGCAGTAATTATTATTACTTGACTTGATCAAGTTACAATAGCAGTCAAGTTCAGACATGTTTTGTAAGATATCCGATAAGTAGGAGCAGAACTCTTCACTACTAAACATGTTGGAGCGATAATCTTACACCTATTGACTCTACATTTGAATATTTGAAGCTCGAGTATTACAGCTTCCTTAGAAGCTCAGACTGAAAATATTTTTCAAGGACATAGAACATAGAAGCTCATCATTATATGAAAAGCTAAAACCTTCGGTTTGTGTAAAAATTTGCTTACATCATCAATCAGTCCATATCAGCTCACTATTTGGTATAAGGCTGCTTTACCAAGCCACTGTCTTTAACTACGTTGCTACACTCACCAGAAGTCTTAAACAAAAGCTACTTATTATTTCCACATCCTATAATATATTCTTGAATAAACCCTGCTAATCTAGCATAGCAAACCATATCGAGCTCAATAGCGCTTGATACAGTGCTCTGTCTCATCATTTCTACATCCTATAATATATTCTTGAATAAACCCTGCTAGTCTAGCATAGCAAACCATATCGAGCTCGATAGCGCTTGATACAGTGCTCTGTCTCACTCTGTTGACCTACCTAAAGAGGGACAGACAGTGTATTTCGAGCTGTCAAAGCTCGACATGGTCTACTATGCTAGGTACTCTGGACAAGCCGGAGAAGCAAGAAACGCTCAAACATATCCAGCTTGTATGGCAGTAAATGTTCCAATGAGTTAGCGTACAGAAAGTAGGTCATGCTTGATGACTAAGCCTCTGAGATGACTAAAAAATAATTTAATGCTATTTTAATACGTGCATTCAGTCTGGTAAAGGTATCAGTTAAGTTGTTAGGTACTGGATATAATGTACTTTACAGTTTTTGCCCCAATATTGTTCAAGAAGGATCTGAAGTCAACTGGTATAGGAAATCTAAATTTTGTTTTTTTTTCAGAAAAGGTATCATGGAACCTTGTTTCTGATTAGTGATCACTTACAAAGTCTCCAGTATGAATTTCGCAATATCAACCCAAGTCATTTTATGTATAACATTGGTGGAAAAGCAAAAGTGTTTTCTTCACAACCATGTATGTTTAGTTAGTTGACTATCATGACAATCAACTTCCAATTCCAAGATAACCTGAAAATGGTCTCGATGTGAGGCCTGTACTTATGGTAGATGGTAATCGTTCTATATTTAGAGAGCCCAGTGGACAATCTCCTTTTAAAATCGAATTCGTCACGTTAACCACTAAAAATTGTGATGTTACCGACCTCACGCCCCGTCGCTCATTTAACTGATCGTACAGATATTGATGCAATCAAAACTACATAAAATTATATTAAAAAAACTCGATTTAATTACTTGAATTAATTTCATTTTAAATTATCTAGGATAATTGTTTCCTACTCATATGATCAGTAAAGCATGTGGTGTAATTTTATTCTGCCTGTTTTACACTATACATACCTATATATATTTGAAATATAAATTAGGAAAGTATGTTTACGTTCAGTGTTATTTGTAAAGTACTTATTGAAGTTAATTTATTGTTACTTGTATCTAACACACCCCAGTTTCATTAAAAATAATGTAGTTTTCAGTTAACAAACCAAAGTAGTTGATAATGTAAAGATAGTAACAGTTAGGACAGACAAAATATCGACATAGATAAACAATGTTACGGACACTATGCTAACAACAGTTGCAAAATGAAGAGGGGTCCATGTTCCCGTATTATTGCCAATAGAGGGCGCTAGGAGTATTTTAGAATCATTTCCACCCTTCGTTTCTGTGCTAAGCATACAACTACATGCTGTGAAAAGTGGGGTAAAATAATATCGGGCATTTATTTGAAATTGAATTTGCTACTTAGACAAGACCAGATAATTATAAAAGTTAACCCAAGTTACTTTTATGAATATAGAGTTTGTAATGTAGTGTAGTTGTAAATTTAGTTAAGTTAGGTTTATGTTTATATTCTTTAGTCTGTAATGTCACCAAAAATTAATGAACAAGTTTATCTCTTTGTGAATTTTTTTATACGAAGTATATTTATGTGCATGTCAACATTTCTTTAATACTATTGCTTTCTTTAGTTGGCTCCTGTTGTTTTTCGGTCTATATTTTGCGGTCTGTATTTTAAAGAAATTGCAATCAAGTAACTAATATCTGTAAGTACAGCGTACTTTTTACCTTTTTTCTTGACAGTATCAAGAAAGGGCCAGTTTCTTGTCGTCCTTTCAACTTTAATCCACCGTAGCTGCTACTGCAGCTTGATTTCATGCTTCGGATTGACTCCTGTGATTGGCTTTTATGTTACCTCTGGTTGAAGGTTGGCGACCCATTGTAATTACTACAAGTTTACTTGTATATCAATTTATTTGATCTGCACAAATTCAATAATACCCAGAATCACAATCGAAAAGCAAAATAATTTACCGTAAAACTGGTGTCAATGACTCCAAGGGTAAGAAACCCAGACGGTGTTACACTAACCTTTAAAAGGTCGCACGATTTTGTTTGGCTATATTTTAGAGGAAAGTATTTGTGCATTAAGTATCTAAGGTTTACAAAGATGTAACTATAGTCAAATACACATAAAAGAAGAAAGGTTATAAGCTAAGAAGGTTATTAGAAGAATCCTGGGAAATACTAAAAGGAGAATATGTGTATCTCTTTTTAGAAAAAATTAAGTGGACCGAAGTTGATGGTGTTATATGGCGTTACGCAATAACAAATATTGTAGAGAGCTTTAATAAATATTGTAGAGAGCTTTAATCGCTTACATTTTTGCTAAACCGCCTTTGCAACTTTTAAGTCGAACCTATTGCAACCGTTTTGCATATTGGCTATTAATTCTGCCTTAGAACTAAAAATATGGTATTGAGTTGTGACATTCAGGGTCTATAATTTGTAATTCGTTTATTGTTGTCTGATTACAATTGACACTAACATAGATTACGTCATTCATGTTGCTATTGAGCAAGACTCTAAGGTCTTTAAACGATTTATAACAGTTTCGTATGAGTTTGCCGTCATCATAATTATTATTTATTTTGAAGAACTGAAAAACTCTGAATAATAGCTTTGTACTTTATTCACTTGAGATGAAGTAGTGTGTGGATAATTATCGTTAGTAAATAAAACCATTTTATTTGTAATGCAATTATTTTCAAGTAAATATAGTACGAAAATAATTACAAAAATTAAGCTTTCTTTTGATTTTCATAGTTTTTCTTTGCAAAGCTTGTTACTTAATAGTGAAACCATCGATTGGTACAATATTACAGGATGTAATGATTTTGCAAAATGAGCAGAATCTTTTTCCAGCTAAAGCAAGCTCTAATAGTTAAATCGGCCCCATACTTCCCCGTCACAAGTAAATAGCCCGTTCATTAATTAAACAATATTACATTAAAAATACTTAATATTATCAAAAACAGACGAAAATACAATTTCATAAACATTCACTATAATTAGTCTGAAATCATAAAATATAACAATGAAATAAAATGGCGACATGCACCATAATAGGCCGTAACAAGAGTAGAACAAAAAGCTTTTTGCAATGATAATGATAAATTTCATCATAAATGGAGTTTTACAGACCATGGCATAGATAGATAGATTGAGTTTCATCAATAAATTTCATTAACACTCCAAATATTTTCGGTATCGCTAAAACAAAAGTAAAACAATAGATTGCAGTCCGGATTATAGCTAGGATCAATCATGAATATGTTTATCTTTTGGTTGGTGTGACAATACAGCTCAAGTCCTCTAGTAAATTACAATTGTAATAAAATTAAAGAGAAAGGAAAAAATAACTGTTTATGTTTGAGGAGGACTTCTAAGGGTTTTGTACGCATCGTTTAAAGCACAAACTTATTGCATAAACTTCCAATCGAGATTCCATTAATCCACTTATGAAAGACAAAAGGTCCAATGAAGTTGGTCCTTCATTGAATAATTACATTTAAATAATTTTCTGATTTTTACCAGGACGTGTGCTATAATTGTGAACGGAATTTCAAGCTTCTAAGTCGACTGGAATTACCCTCTAGGGTTTCATGGTGAGCCAATTTGTATGAAATTTGTTACGCAATAACTCTTTTTCGCTTTGAGTTAAAAGCCTGATTTTTTGATAGAGTATTTAGGGCTGTAGCCATTGACGTACTATCAAGTGGACACCGGGTCTGTGTTGAAAAGTGTGCGAACCAAAAGAGAGTCAAAACCATTGAAAATTAAAAAAGGGTGTCAATCACACGTCAATCAAAATAAAGCCGTGCAGCAATGACATACGATTCAAATTAAAATGTTTTGTTTCTTGATATTTTGACACTTCACCAAGGACACGTTTTCGATAAATTGTATACTATACCCCAGGTCCATGGTTTGGTATGTCAAAGGCTGTAGCTTTATTTAAGAGGTATTAGTTTCAACTTGACATCTCTAATGGGGTCCGAGAAAAAGTTTCTATACAGACGGACTGATAGATAGACAGACAGACGAACAACAAAGTTACCCTATATAGGCTCAATTTTTTCATTTTCAGGTACGGAAGCCAAATAATGAAGTTTTAGGGATCATTAAACTATAATAGGAAAAGCCGTGGTGAATATTTTGCCATGCAAAACAAAGAAATGAGGGTAGAAAAAAATTTGGTAAAATATTAAAATAATGTCTTATACAATCGCTTTTTTTTTAGTTTAATTGAAACTGACAGTCCACACTACCTATCAGACTGCAGCGGGTGCAGTAAAATACAACCTATCTGCAAGTACATTGGAAGTAAAATTAATGGCCACAAAATGGTAATGTCCTTTAGGATATTGACTTATTGGGATTAAAGAAATATTATCAATAATTTCGAGTATATTATTATTTGCACAACTGAGAAAATAAAAGGAAAACATACTCGTATGAGTAAACACGAAAATTAAGTATTCGCTTAACCCTACGAGAGTATTGCCTTCAGAAAAAAAATAGAGGTCTATTAGCAAAGTTTTGCTTAATATCACTCACGTGTGATAATTCTTACGTTCTGTAATAGTATTCCGAACAAAATTAATGCTTGTCTCCCAAAAAGATAGGCAGAGACTGCAATTTTCAAACTGCAACGATCCTGACACATTCAAAGTCAAACATACATAAAATTTACGTTTTACGAGTCAATTCTACTCGCTTTTGACTCACTTTTACACAATCATGGATCCAGTCAAAGATAGTGATCTTATTATTTAAAGTCAGATTTTTACTTATTATCATAAATAACAATGATGAAAAGTTCAATGAAACTTTACTGTAAATACAGCATTAAAACCAGTAAGCGATAAAACAACTAAATCAGATCCTGCCCACAAAAACATCCCGGGGGAGACAAATATCCATATTGACGGACGCACACAAAAGCTGTTTCCGATACATATGAGTATGACTTCGTTTAATGACCTTTTCGTTCACCGACGGAATAGGCTTAAAAAACTATTAAAAACAGCTCGGACAGCAACTATGTTGAGGATGTAAACCTGATGGGAGGGTGGAAGTGATTGTTTCAACTGATCATGCCGTTAATGTAAAAAAGTGCCAGGTGATTATGGTTGATGGGGTCAAACAACATGACGACATCATAAGAAGCCATACCTGGAGAATAGCTGCAAGAAGTTGCGTTGGATCAATCATCCGTCCGCAACCGATTTCTATTCATTTTGCAGAAGTTTCTGGACAGACTGAATATGGTTTTACCTTCTTTGACTCCTTTGCTCTCTGGGTGAGCGCGAAGATTTTTGGTGCCCCTATTTAAATTGTACAATTTCCTGTAAAAGTATTATTATATATATATTATTAATAGATATTCTGACTGTGAAAAGTGACAGGTGGTATAGAGTAGGAGGGCAAAGAAATGGTATTTTAGTGTTGTTTTGAACAATATTTGAGGATACTTTTCCTCTGAATATTCCTCTATGTTCTATGTCTTTACGAAATCAAATTTTATTACAGCTATGTTAAAAATACACAAAATCTAAAAAAACCGGTCAAGTGTGAGTGGAACTGGTATACTAGGTTTCCATGCCGTTATTACATAATTTGAAGTAAATGTATACTTTATGATTTACTGTTTTTGAAAATTTAGTTCTTGTACGTTATCAGTTTTAAAACTAAAATTGTTTTTTTTGTATTTAAAAATAAAAATATCCGACGTATGATATATAATATCGTATGATCCGACGAAACAAATACAGTGGAAGGTAGTGAAATGAGAGTTTTCCATATTGATCACTGTAGCAAATTGAATAGTGGGGGTCGGCCGAGTGCGGTGATTAAGACAAATACTTTTCAGCGGGCCAGATGATAGACAATTTATTTGAGCGTTGTTGTAGTTATAGTTGTAGTTCTACAAATTAATGTTTTTGAGGATCTAGGGTGTAGTAGTACACATCAAACATCCTTAATGTCATAAGAATTAATATTTCATCCCGAATTCTTATAGTGTAATGATAAAAATATTTTTACTTTCTCTGAAGTTATATCACTTTGATTTTGTTTTAATATCCATATTATCATAAAAGTAAAAAAAAAAAACAAATTTAGCTACATATTTAATTTTAGTTTTAACGTTAGTTAAATAAGTTACCAAATTCCTAACTTTCTTCATATTATACGAGACTACATTCTATCGATTAAGATTTTAATTTGTTTATCATTATACTTACTTCATTTATTAATGTTGGTTCAAAATATTTTTAAAATAAGACAACATACGAGTCAAAGAATTTTACATACTTTTGTTGTAATTTTCAAATTGTGTTTTTAGTTTTTAAACCCCTGAGAACACTGATATAGCAAAACCGTTTGGGCAGAGTAGAAACAACAGAAAATTTGTGACAAAACAACCAAATGTTTTCTTCATAACAATCTAGTGCTACTATTTTATGACGGAATCTTTGAAAAGCTGAAATTTCCCAACATTCACTTCAGGCCACGGTAAAGCCAATGCAAGTAAGTCGCGTGCAGGACACATGTCCCCGGTTTCGCTAATAAATTGCAATCCGGCTGATGCGCACAGATTAGCGGCCGCCGCCCGTGATCGAGGTCATTGCTCGCTGTGGAGTATGGATGCGGAGTTTGTGTGCGGATTACTGCGAGAATATTTTATTGTGACCTAATTTTTTGCTCTGTCTGTATGATGCCTAAATCTTGAGTGTATGTAACTACACAATACATGCACATGCTATCTCCCAGAGGGGTGGGAAGAGACTACAGATTTCCATCTGCTACGATCCAGACACATTTATTTCGTTTCTTCCACATCCTTCATTGAATGTACACTGGATTTTAAACTAAAGTTATATGAATATTTGAATAAAGAACTTATCCCCGAGAAAGAATTAGTGATCTTGTCGAGTGCAAATGTTGATCTTTGCGATTTTATTATCATGGCAAAACAAAGCATTCATTCCCATTTTACAATACTTTCAGTCGCGGTGCTTGAACTAAGGTATGGTGTAAATGAAAATATTTTTTTTACTGATTTTAGCTTTCTCGGCTTCCCGATGGAGTTATTTAATATAATAAAGCAGTGGCTACTTTTGTGCAACTCAAAAGAGAGAAAAACAGGGTACTGCCATTTGAAACTAAGTATAGTATTTGGAACGCATGTAGGATTTAAGAGTATAACAATATAAATATAAATTATACCGATATAAACTGACTGTAAAAGGCGATAGACCATTGTTATGAGACAGGTAGACAATTTTTTTTTCCTCGTAACATAAATTCCTACTGTCTTGTATTTTTTATCGCTTTGACTTAAGCGTAAGTACTTACTTTTGTTAAGAAACAATATATTTAAAAAAAGAAAAGACACGATCTTGCTAAGTTTCCTGCCCTTCTTAGAAAGACTAATCAAATAGGCGAAGCTATGCATAATTGTTATTTATTTATAGTATTTTTATTTCTTTATAGTTAATTTATATAGGTAACTTTTATTTATACAGCCAAATGAATACTGGAGGCTTGGTAAGTGATCAGTAACACGGATCGATAACACTTTTTTTACATAATAAAATGTTGACGTCCCATAGTAATTTACTCGGGGCTAGCCTTGCGTTTGTAAGGAACACGAAAAACAAAATTTACGAATTTCACAAAAAGGGTCCTTGTTACTGAGCACTTAACAAATCTTCAGTATGAATTTGGTTGCATAAATAAAAGTCACTTTATATATGAACTCAGATAGTTTTATTTATTACATTACACCTTAGACTATTTAACACGGGACCTGGCAAAGCGCGACTCTTAGTACTGAAATTATTCTGCCGTTTTCAACGGGAGGGGAGGTAAACACGCACAGCACACATTTACTCATTCACGCACACTCCTGCGAAAAATTGATATGTCACACTAAATCAAAAGCTGTAACACAAACACAAAACGCGCACACAAGCAAACTTACATGAACAAATTGTTCATGTACTTCGGCAGAGGGGGATAAGTGTGCTTGCCTCGTCCCGTGTTATATGGTCTAAGCATTACACATATTATTTATTTCTGTATTTTAATTTTAGCAAGTATATTATTAATTTTAATTTAAATAAGACTATTTTTTATTAGAATAATTTAATATTTTTAAGTATTCAATGTTGATTGAATAATGTTAATTTATTATTTATTTTACTATTTATCATAAATAAACAAAATTTAGAAATAAAATAAAATAAGTTAGAAATGAACTTTCGCAAAGCAACGCCTATTTCAAATCAATTTTTTTTTAATTTCAATAGATCGTCACAGTTTTAATATAGATACCTATATTAATTACATAATTAAATATTTTTTATTCCATTTAAATCATAAACGGCCTTAGACGCTGTGATCTATTCTAAAGTGGGTCGAGTGCTTCGGGTAAATTTTGTGCCCGAATTACGGGGATAGGCTCACCACCTATCATGCTAGGAAGTTATAATCGTCGGTGAACCATGGGTGTCCATTGCTTTTCACAGTTCACACTCGGGAACACCTCTGACACCCCCTCGGGGATTCATGTCGTGACGATGTGTATTAAAAACAAAAATAAGCGTTTCCAAAGCACTGTAAATATTGCAGCTCTAAATATTTCCACTTATAATCCACCAGCACAGAGTTATGGCAGATTTTATCGCAGAAACAGCACCTGTTATTTTGCGAATCCCTATCATTTAGTAATAAACGTATGTTCTTATGTGCTATTATACAACTTTTGCTTTCAAGCCTCCGATGTGACTATGGAAAGTGTGGGAAGATCTTGACGAGTGGTCAGTGACATTCTGTTCAACTAATACTATACAACTTTTGTTTGATATAATATATTTCGTACAACGAAGTATCTACTTGGTGAAATTCAATCAACCGACCAAATTCATAATCCATCCATCCGTCCATCAGCCTGTTTCGTCCACTGCTGGACATAGGCCTTTCCAGGATTTCCCCACTTTTGGCGGTCCTCCTGGAAGAAATGCCCATACTCACACACGCTGGGCAGGCGGGTTGGTGAGCGCGGTGCCGAAACCCTTGCACCAGTGACGCCGCTGCCCGTCACCAGTCTGATTTATATAAGGCCGGGCAATTGGGGATGGATATACCGCCATCCATCGGTCCCAGGCAATGGTGCCTGGTTTTTTGCCTGAGAGCTGTCCTCTTACTCTCCCCCGAATAACTTCGGGAGGATTTCCGAGTAAGATGGTGGTACCTCCACAGTCGAGCTCGGCATTAGCTCTACCACCTAATTGATAATAGAGACTCGGTTAGGTATCAGGAACAAGGTTTAATGAACCTACAGGAGAAATAAAAAAAAAAATTTTTTTGCCTTGTAGCCCTGTGCTGTAGTTATACTAGTCCAACTAGAAAGGGAGAAAAAAAAATGTTTTTCGATATTGGCCAAAAGGATAACTGAACCTAGTTCTTGATCACTAACCGAGTCTCCAGTATGAATTTGGTCGGTTGATTTAATTTCAATAGCGCACAGACCGTTATAAGTATAAGTTATATAATAACGTTGTAAAAAATCTATATGTATGTATAGTATACTTTCTAATAATAAAGTAGTAGTTAAATAAGTCGTGTCTTTTTTTTAGGGTTCCGCACCCAAAGGGCGAAACGGAAACCTATTAATGTCGCTCTGCTACCTGCCCGTCCGTATTTCATGGGTCTCCAGCTTACAGACGGAATAACTTACAGATCTGAAATTTGGATATGTTGTAATGTTAACCTAAAATTCACATACATGAAAAAGGAAACGAAAAAAATTTTTTTTTGGTTTCTCTATGTGTGTGTGTCGTTGTCTAGAACTTATCTAGCAGAGAAGAATTTTTTTTTATCCCTGGAAATAAATAAAATATTTGTCAGTTTTAGACCGTATTTGTTACGATACGAGGTATATCTCAAAAACTAAAATAGTTGGGAATTTGGAATATACTGTAAATGTGCCATAATACTTTATTTAAACAACAAATATTGAAAACGCCGATTTTTAATAGAGGTTTAGGGTTATGTCACCAAATACTTGACCAACTTAATTTTGCAGTTTTGAATCGTTAATTTTCTAGGTATTGACAATAACAAAATACTTGACCAACTTAATCTTGCAATTTTCTCGGTACTGATAAGTTTGTTATTTTATTCAAATGATTTAAATCTGTTAAATTATTTGAATGGTACAGAACCCTTAGGGCTTGAGTTCTACTTACATTTGGCTTCGCTTTTAATAATATCTATGATCTTTGGCGTAAAAAAAATGTGGTCATGAAAGCTTGAGTTGGCTTTAGGCCGGTGAACGAATTTCGGCCTGTTTCACCACTTGCTGTTAAACTGCCTAATACTTCATGCGTTACATACCGCACATAAAATACATTCCATTTTTAAACAAGTTTAACTTTTACTTCTTCCACCAGGTACCATCGAAGAAACAAATCACTAATACTAATAACAGGAAAAAAAAAACACTTTATCTCATTGTCCAAGCAGTAAACCTTTATTGTCCTTTAACTCAAACTCTCATTTTCAATAGAACGAAACAAAGCTTTTTTCTTATCTCTAGGTAGGTACTCAACTACAAAAGGTCCATCCAAAACAGTATTATCAGCAAGTTATACTTTTCTACCTAAAGCTCTACTACGCAGTTACGATTGGCTACAAAAAATACACCCTTCGCAAAGGTTGAGATAAAAAAAATGTAAACAACTTTTTCTTCAGACAGGTTTGGACATGTGGTGGACTGTATTAGTAGATAAGGTTTAGTTTAGGTAAAAATTGTGTTATAGTTTGTGTTAAAATTAATGGATTTGGTTACTCTGATAAAACCTATATTTTGTTGTGGGTTTGGTAAAAATGTCAAGTCAGATTGATGTTTTACTAAAAAGATAATTTATCTGAATAAAAAAACAATATATTTTGAATGTTTATATATTATTAAGGTGAGAAAAAATTTACCTTTCATATGATAGTTAAATAAAATGAAAAAAATTTAAAATCAAAAATTATGACATGTCATTTCTATTGTTAAAATTTATGTCAAAAGCACCCGTAATAATAAGACATTGGTGTCGATTCGGTGTAACACGACTTAACTTATTTGACAGGACTAAAATTAATTCTTTGTCTTTCTGCATCGAAAAGACGAGAATAGGACAGTTAGTCCTGTCAAATAAGTTAAGTCGTGTTACACCGAATCGGCATCATTATGTAACTATATTGATGGATGTGGAAGAGGCGGAAGACGTGCGTCAGGATCGTGGCAGATAAAAATTTGTATTTTCATTATAAATCTTAAGCTTATTAATTTATTATAATAATCAACGGTAAAAGTAGATCACCCGGTCACAAGTTGTTGATTATGAAAATAAATCATTTACTCGTGAACTACAGGTACAAAATCTTCTCTACAAAATGGGTTTTACAACCTACAATACACACTGACGTATATAAGACTCCACCTACACTCACTAGCCCAAAGGGTCTTCACATAAAAACTGAAAGGAGGACCTTTTCACTACAAAAGAGACCTGCCAGCTGAGTAAACAAGAAACTGACATAAAAATATCCCCCTAAAACGCAAAGAAGTATGAAACCTATAGGGAGAAGATAAGATTTAAACTCAAATGAGGTTGGGTTCAACGCGTATCCAAAAGTAGATTTATGGTGAGTCGAAGATGGATAGTTGTAAAAATTGGCACGTTTATAGTATAAGATCTAATATGGAACACATTAGCAAGTTAACGAACCTCTGTTAAGGGTCAGAGTTCCAACATACAGCTTTTTAAGATAGTAAAAATTTAAATTTATAAACAAAATAAATACCACTTGCTACCTTAAGAGACGAAGTACAGGTTTCAAAAAATAATGGCGGCTGTAATGTATAGCAACTTCAGAAATGTATGATTGTTTTTCTTATCATTGGATAAAAAGTACTAAATAAATGTGATTTATGGCATTTCACGACCACCACAGTTTAATGTCAATTCGGATTTTCTACCAAAATTTTGTAACTTTTTGCATTACGTTGTAAATGAATGTCCACAACAATTTAAAACACGCTTTTATGTTGGTATGGACAAAAATAAAATTATTAGTCCGTCAGTCAGTTAGATTATCAGCAAATATTGGACACGTATTTTTTCTTTTTTCAATTAAACAAAAAATGATGAAGATATACCCCGCTGAAGTTCCGCGTGACGTCACATCTAGGTACAATTTTACTTGGAAGTGACGTCATTTTCCCCCACTCCCAAACTTTGACGCGCTTTATCTCTGTAATTTTTTGTTTGATTGACAAAAGAAAAAATACGTGTCCAATATTTTTTGATAATCTAAATGACGGATTAAATAGAATAATATTTTGCCTATTCTGCTAAAAAACCCAGATAATTATTAAACAATAGGCAAAGTAAAATAAGATAAAACTATTTTCTTTCACACATTTTATTTAAAAATAAGATAAACGAAACGCTCGAAACGTTAAAAAAGAAATAAAAATAAACATAATTATACTTAATTAAAAATAATACTTAAATAACTAGAAAACATGAAATAAGAAGCAACCTTAATTATTTAAAAAGTATATTTACGATTTGTTTTACTTTTCTGTATTGTTATTTAATCAACAAAAATAATTTTATTTTCAGAAAATGCAGAAAACGGAATAAATAAAAGGTTTTCAAAATTTATCAGCTCTATCAAAATAAAAAAATAGTGGATAAAAAGAGGAAAAGTGAAAAAAAAAGGTACACTGAGCAAGGCTCCCGCTTATCCAGTTTCAAAACTTTTTTGCTTGCATGTGGCGATCTCAGCTAGTCCCACCTTTTATTTTATTTACCAACTAGAGTTTATGAGAGACACTTTTAATGGCGTTTTTGGGTCCATCAAAGTTCACCGGTCACTTGAGTCAACTAATAGTCAGGCTATTGGTAGAAAAAAACTAGCAATGCTAGGCGAAGTTGCCGCGAGTCACTGCACACAAAACTAGGTCTTAAAGCGAGGCATTGATGAACTTTTAATTTCAAATCGGCGCCTTAGGGGAGTGGAGTGAGGGGGACTTACTCCATATAAATATGCGCTCACGGACTAGCTTATGCCGTAAGGTCGTATGCGGAAAAAGAGTGTTTTTCATTTAAAATGACAACTGTAAGTAATTTAATAAATCCAATTGGCCATATTGAAGTGTATTTGCAGACTAATTTAAATAAAAAACTAATAAAAAGGCTTCATTCACTCCTGTTTATTAGTAAAATAGAAATCTCTGTTTTAAAAGAGGTGTTCTAAATATTTTTTTCTCTGCTATGAAAATTAATCAATCAACTAAATCTTCGGGCAAAATGATGTCAATGAAATGCTTAATCTAGTATATAAATTGGTAATTATATATTTTTTTTATTGCTGAGAAAAATGGAGATCCATGTCGCCAAAATTTCGTGGCGTCGCCTTAAGGTGGTCAGGCGGGAACCTTGCTGACTGTACCTACATTACATACTTGTACTTGTCATTGTCAACAAAGTTGGAGACAGAAATCGTGAAAGGATAATATTCAAGCCAAAGGAGAGGACAAAATAAGGTGACTTTCGTTTTGCGTATTTCTCATAAAGGGTCAGTAAGAATTTAGCTGCACAAATAAAATTCACCTTATATAATATATATCTCCTCGAATAATTATATACTGGTGATTTTTCGATTTCTGTCTATACCCATATAAGAAAGAACTACATAAGACAATGAAAAAAAAATCATTTTTCAAAAATATTTATTTCACCTTTTTAGGGTTCCGTACTTCAGGAGGAAAAAACAGAGCCCTTATAGGATCACTTTGCTGTCCGTCTATTTGTCTGTCTGTCAAGACCCTTTATATTGAAACGCGTGGAGGTGTCGAGTTGAAATTTAAACCATATACTCAAATCTACAGGCCCTTGAAACTGTGAAAAAATCAAATTTCTAAGTAAACGTAACAAAAAGATACGGCCGTTTATGCCGCAAAGAACGTATATTTCGACACTCTCAAAGAATTAAAATGTATAAGGTATTTTCCGTTGACCTATAACTATGAAATGTGGCAAGTAATACTGTCTCATACTACAATTATAGGGAAAAATCTAAAAACTATGCATTTGTGATTATATCATAAAAATTATAGTCTGTAACGGAACCTTCGGTGGGCGAGTCCGACTCGCACTTGTCCGGTTTTTTTTCTGCATATCTCTGTCAGACAAGTAGACGTCAACAAACTAGTTACATGTTTTGGGATATATCAGTCAACGCGTGACCCTTTTCTGATATTTATTCGTGTTGATTGAAAAGTTTGAACAAAAAATCTGAAGCAGGCGTTAGAAATGTTCACACTAAAATGATAATTAACAGCATCTATAGTTTCATTTTACATAAAAGCTTATGCTCAGGAATACGTAGTAAACACAGGCTATGGGTATTTGCTGAAAAATATTTTGTATTCAATGTTAACTTTCCTGGTTTTCCTTGAATTTAATATTCTACTATGTTGTTTGAAAACAGTTGGTCCTTACATGACCCTTTCGATCAGTATCATAAAAACGCATATTTTTAGGGTTCCGTACCTGAATGGTGACAAACGGGACCCCATTACTAAGCCTCCGCTGTCTGTCTGTCTGTCCGTTCGTCTGTCACAGGGGTCTACAGCTTTAGTCGTAATACGTAGAAAATAAAATGTTATTATGTGTATTATAAGTTAGTACCAGCTTATGTAAATCAGGATATAAACAAAACTTAAATAAACTAATTTAAAAACTAAATTATTCTACGAAATAAACTAAACTAAACTAAAACTACCTAGCAAAATTATTTAATTAAAGTAGATAAAAAATTGAGCTGAAATCGCTGTCGTCACGTGGAAGAGTACCCAGGATACTGGCAGCATTACCTCGTTGAATTGCTAGGCCAATTCTTTGGCCGAGGTATGTGCCAGCCCTGGGATCTCCGGAAGCGTCGACCAATATGTTTAATTTATGTGTATTTATATTATATTTGAAAAGGAATGTATTTTTGTCGAGAACTTTTTAATCTACAATCTACAATGTTAAAGAAATGGCATGTCATCAAATTTTTCAATTCTAGACTTTTTGTTATGGGGTCTATCTCAAAAACTAAACTAGCTAGAAAATTAGATTTTTTTGTATATTAGGTATAATGAGCCGTATACTGATTAAAAACAAAAATACTGAGAAGGCCAATTTTTAATACAAGTTTAGGGTTACGTACATGAATACTCGAAGAACCTAATTTTGAAGTTTTGTTTTATAATTTTTGTAAATATACTGATAATTTTGTAATTTTTATTAAAATCATTTAAGTCTACTAACTTATTGAAATTGTATGGAACCCTCAGGGCGCGAGCTCTACTCGCACTTGACAGTTTTTTTTATTTCTAGCATTTGGACACAAAAACACAATAGATAAATCATTAAAAAAATCTTTGCAGCTATTACAAAAGCTCACTATGTTGGGCAATTTTAAAGTATATATATTTTTATTATTATTGAATCTCACATTCACTCCTCTTATTTTATTCTAATGTTTTGTTAAAAAAATATTAACTTATTTATTATTAAGTACAATTTGTGCAATTGATCTCCTATTTAGAGATATCTGTAAAATAAAATAACATAATATATTAATAGCAATAGGCATAAAGACACGTTTTTCGCAAATCTACTACCCTACTTCAAAACAGCGTGGATTATTTGTAACCATGACAACTAGGTTCCTAATCTGGAACACGTGTATGAAAACACAATGGATGTTTTTATAAAAATTGCCTTTCAAGAATACATTGGGTCAAGTAACGCGCTTTTGCAAAAAATGCATTATGTCCCACACCAAGGTATGATTGCTTTCAGTACAACTTTTATTGTATTGTAACAGGAATCAAAATGCCATGTTTGACCCAGATTATACTTTTTGTATGTAGGTTTAGTACCTGTTCTGTGAACAAAAAAAAAGTTTTGTTAAATTAGGTAAGGGTGGCAGGTTATAAAGTGCAAGCGGCCCCATTTTGAAGGTTTGCGCCAGATTTGGCAGCGTTTTTTTTTCCAAAATAAATGCAAATACATTTCTTGTAAGGGTCAATTTACTCACATCCTAACAAAAATCTTAGGGAAATTGTCTAATTTAATACTTTTGAGGGTATTTATTAAGTTATAATTATTTGCGTGGCTAGCTAGCCTCTATCTATCCTATGCACTTGTGTTCTCACGCATACTACGCATGTGCAGCAAGTATGATGGAAAGACACTGTATCGACGGTGCATGCTAGACTCCGTGTAACTGGAAATACATTTATATTCTCAAAATTATGGAATTTCGTAACGATCAAATGATATTTATTGCCAATATTGCCAGGAAACACTTGGGGCAACTACAGTTTCTGGATGCGAGTATACTCTGATCATAATAGTATGGCCCACTTTTAACCTCTAATAAGACATTTGGTCTTCGAAACGTGCATAAATGAGATTTCTGTTACATGATATACAATAACAACCTACACATATTTTAGAAATTGACATGTATTGATTTGATACATCAAATATGTACTTGAAATAGACGAGATAATCACACTAATATTATAAATGCGAATGCTTGTGTGTGCATGTGTGTGTGTGTGTGTGTATGTTTGTTACGCTTTCACGCTGAAACGGCAGAACGGATTTGGATGAAATTTAGAATGGATATAGCTTATACCCTAACTTAACACATAGGCTACTTTTTATCCCGGAAAAAAGCATTTTGTTAAGCCGAATAACACGCGGGCGGAGCCACGGGCAAAAGCTAGCATAAAATAATAAAAGAAAATCTTAATTTTAGGAAAAAAAACTAACTTGCTAAGTATAAAAAAAGATTAATCTCACATCAAAACCTCTACTTCATAATACAATATTAACTTGTAAAGGTACTTTTAGGAAAACAAAACCAAATCTACAGCCACAGATATATGGATATAAGAATTATACTACTACGGTTTCAGTTTCAAATGGATCCCAAAAAATCTACTAAAATACCAACAACTAGAAACTAATGATCAGTTAGCGTGCCGTACAATATAGAGATGATCGTGTTAAAATAAATAATGGTAACCTGAACAAATATAGAAGTATATTGATCTCGTAGGAAAAGCTTTTTATGGGTATTATTTGTATCAATTACATAGTTTTTTTTTTTTTAATATTACATATTGACGTTTTTTAACTTAACAGCCAGACTACACGTAACAGAAAATAAATTTTGTTCTAAAAATGTTGTCACTTATTTTCATATTAGAATGTGCTTGCTTTATATAAAATGACATATTGATGTAGCCAAATTCATACTGCAGACTCGATAAGTCATTAGAAGACCAAGGTTTAATGTCCTTTTAAAAATAATACGAAAAATATTATTCGTGCCCCTATACTAGTTTAAGAACAGGCCGATGTTAAGAGATGTCTTTCCGGTGTATAACCAATCAGCGACCATTATTTCTTCTTTCGCTTTGGGCTAGCTAGACAAAGGTATCTCTACCAAGCAGCCTCGAATACTCCCACAGAACACCGTCAATAAGGAAATTACTGACAATTAGACTGAGCAAAGATCCTAGCCTAAGCTTAGAGGATCAAGTAAAAAAAGAATCACGCATTTTCTTTCTCTCATATTTCACGAAATTGTTAGTTGAAAAGAATATGAATAGGCATGACGACAAAAAAAAAATTATTAGTCCGTCAGTTAGATTATTAGAAAATATTGGACACGTATTTTTTCTTTTTTCAATTAAACAAAAAATTATGAAGATATAGCCCGCTGAAGTCCCGCGTGACGTCACATCTAGTTACAGTTTTACTTAGAAGTGACGTCATTTTCCCCCACTACCAAACTTTGACGCTTTTTATCTCTGTCAATTTTTGTTTGATCGACAAAAGAAAAAATACGTGTCCAATATTTTTTGATAATCTAAATGATGACGGACTAAATAGAATAATATTTTGCTTACCCTGTGTACAAGCCTATAATATCAAGCGACGATGATATTTTTGATGGTTATAGATCAGGTGGAAGAGCTGGTGCCGAGCTTAACTGTGGAGGTACCACCATCTTACTCGTAAACCTCCCGAAGTTATTCGGGGGAGAGTAACTGTAAGAGAACAGCTTGCAGACAGGCACAACCAGGTGGCCCACCATTGCCTGGGACCGATTGATGGCAGTAGGTATGTCTATCCCAAATTGACGGTCCTTATAAAAAATAGACTGGTGATGGGCAGCGGCATCACTAGTGCGAGGGTTTCGGCACCGCGCTCACCAACCCAACTGCTCAGCGTGTGTGAGTATGGGCATTTCTTCCAGGAGGATCGCGAAGAGTAGTGAAATCTTGAAAAGTGGACGAAACAGGCTGTGGATGGATGGAAGGAGATCAAGTATTGTTACCAACTGGACGTAAAAAGCCATTGGGACACTCAGGACCGGATTTAGGGGAGGGCAACCGGGGCTGAAGCCCAGGGGCCTCCACAAGCTTTTAAAACACTATTTTTTTTTTTCGAATAAATAACTCGCCGTGTACATATTTTTTATTAACCATACATAATACAGTAAGTACAAATTGCATTAAGATGTTGGCGGTCACGATGTTTTTTTTTCTATTTGTATTGGCTTCGTCCATGAGAACTACATTTTTCGTTTTATCTTACTTTTAGAAGAAATGTAACTATAGTATTAATTAAAAGAGTAAGTTAAAATACAAAAAAAATTACCACCCACCTTACTTCGTTCGCCCAGGGGCATCCACACCTTAAAATACGGCCCTGGGGACACTCTAGCACTCGTGTCATTATGGCTCTCATTTTGTCACAGTTTTACATATTGCTTGGTAGCTACTACCGGACGACACCCTTGCAGCATAGCTCACGTGGATCTCGTTATCTCTATCCAGTGGAAATTTCAAAAAATTCCTAAGCTAAGAAGCCAATACAAAAAACCGACAGTCCATCAAATTCCATTTTCCATGGCCCAGCTGTTTCGTCTAGGCGTTGTTAGTTCAGTCATTCAGTCAAGGTATTCTTTGACATAAGTCTTTCCCAGATATCGCCACTCTTGGCGATGCTCCTTCCTCCTCATCCAGCCGCCACCCACAACGTTCTTGTATAACAAGGTGAAATTAATTCAACCGCCCAAATTTCTGTGGCAGGTTCAGTAGGTGCTAAAGGTTACATACACCTGGAAAGTTTCAGGTGGATCAGACAATCATCATCATGGCAGGTCACGTGATGTCGAGAATTGTATGCATGTTTGAATAAAATTTTGATTCAGTTCTGTAAGTTGACACCATTTGGTATAGCTTTGGATTCATCGTGTAAGTTTATGTGCCTCTTTAACTTTTCCGGTTGAAACAGTGTTTTCTTTTTATTAGATGAGCTCTCGACCTGAAATTTTACATATTTAGTAATATCTATCTTCTCCTGAACCTCCAAAATAAATTTGAGCGGTTCAATATTAATTTTAATTTATAGTTGAGAATATTTTGAGCAACTTTTCAGGTGGATTGGAACGTTTTGAGGTTGCTTTCGTAGGTAAGTTACTAGAAAAGAAAGCTTATTGTTTTTTGTCAAAACAAAACAATATTAGTCTCTAATTATTGGTATCCATTATCTAAATCACCTGATCCGGTCACTTTGAAAACAGGATATGACGTCATATTTATCTAATGACCTCTAATGAATTCTCATTTAGGGAAAAGTAAGTACAAATATAAACTATAGGGAATATTGGTACTACCGATTTCCGGAGACAAATTAGTTTGTCCCCTAAATATAGAATGCAAAAATGTAAAGGATGCTCAAGGGCTCCATTAGGTATAAACTAAAATCATGTGTCTGTTCGTCAGTCTATTATACGGGTAAAGTCTGGCCCGCCCCAGCTTTTGAACCGGCCCGTGTAACATTTCAAAATTGCGCGCCAAGAATCGTTATTTTTTGGTACACGTTCGAAAAAAGCTAAGTGAAAGCATAATAAAACGAGAGAAGTTAAACTTTCATTATAATTGATGTCCACTGCTTTTTTTGCTCACTTCTTACATATTAAATTGTGAGGTATGCAGTAATGAATAATGAGTATGTCTGCGGCCGCTTGCATTTTCCCCAAAAATGCAAGAAAAATGATTTGTGCATTTGGAAGCACATATAAATGTGAAAAATTAACAAAATATCGAACTACTCACAGATAAAAATTTAGATAATTCTTTTAATTGATCGTTTTGCGCCTGTTTATTAGTGGGATTGATCCTAATATTTATTACCTTGTTTCTCAAGTTCAAGCTCAAGCTTCACATTAATAAGGTACTTCTGTTTAACAAATAAAATGATTAGTGTTTTTTTACATCTTCCGTTTTATTACATCTACAGCCCGCGAATCCGTTAACATCATAAAGTTTGGCCCGCAACTTTCAAAAGGTTGCCCATACCTGGATGGTAAAACAAAAAAACTGGGCAACAGCGAGTAGGACTAACGCCCTGAGGATATCGTATTACTGAAATTATTAAAAAGATTAAATAATTTGAACAAAGAATTCAAACTCATCATTTCCTACAATATCATGAAATAAAACTGCAAAGTTATGTTGTTGCCAAGGATTTTTGTTTTTCGGAATTATAATTTAATCCACTTTCTTATCAATATTTGGTCTTGGGTTACCTTCTACACAAACTGTCAAAATTTTAGGTCTGCAACTCATTCCGTCTACGAGCAAGAAACCTGTGACATACAGACGGACAGACAGACTGCAGAGTGTTATTAATAGGGCTCCAGTTTAACTTTTGGGTACGGAGCCCTAAAATTAATGACTGAGTTGAATGAGTTGAAATTTGGCATGAAGGTGAAAACTCACTGAAAAGGCTAACCTGACTGACTCATATATCAACGCACAGCCGAAACTACAAAACGGATTTCACTGAAATTTGGCATACAGATAGTTGTAATGACGTAGGCATCCGCTATAAAAGGATTTTTTAAAATTCGCCCCCTAAGAGGGTGAACCGAACTCTACGCGGACGAAGTAGCGGGCAAAAGCTAGTATAATCGGTAAGAGGTCAGAATGCTTGTAGTAATGCCAGTATATTTGTATATTTGGAAACCCAATTTAAGGACAAATTAGTTTGTCCTGGCCCAAAGTGGGTCTGAGTTGTCATAAAATGGAACTACGGAGGTTGTGTTCATTTTTGGATCAGCTAATCGTTTTAGTCATCATCGCTGCGAAACACACATAAAGTCTACATCGAAACATAAAGTACCGTACACACTCTACGTCACGATAATGCCTCGGCCCGCCCATTATTATTTAAGAAACAATTCTTTCTTTGCATGTGTAACGAAATCACAAAAAATAATTGTAACGATCAAAAATTGCTCCCGGCTAAAAAAAAGATCAATACAAATTAGGTACTTTGCAAAAACTGTACTTTTTTGAATGATCTTATTTACGTTTTAAAATAAAAGGATTTTTCATGATCGTGAATTTTCCTCTAAATTCAAAAAGAACGTTAATTTATGGCACTGGCAAATCGAATCATTTTAAAGATACTATAATATCATAATGAAATTAGTTTTTCCATCTATTTACATTATTTGCATACATTTGTTTCCAAAATATTTCGTCCCTCGCTATGGGGCCGTCCATCCAACCATCCATCAGCCTGGTTCGTCCATTGCTGGATATAAACCTTCCAAGATTTCACCACTCTTGGTGGTCCTCCTGGAAGAACGGCCACATTGCGAGAATCAACCTACCTCAACGAAAAAAATATTGATTAAAATTATATCGAGCTTTAATGAAAAAGCTTACAAAGGCAACAAGTAACTTTATTCATATATAATTTGTATACATATTTTTACCGAATAGCTGTTTTCTGCTCTTGAATTTTTAACTAAACTGAAGAATCGCCCCTTAAGAAACAGTGTAATCGTCAAAGATTTAAACCTCATAAAGAGGCTCAAACGTGAGTGATTGGGGGCCGTCTTTTATTGGATCTAATAAAGTGTTGTGTTTGTTTCGCCCATTTTAGTAGTGTTGTTTTAGTGTGCAAGCTTCTTTAATGAGTTTAGACTGTTAAGTCGCTTTCTTTTGGAGATTTGTGGGGCCGATCTTCAATCTTTGTCTGTAATAATTGTATTTATTAGTTGTGGTTACTCCGGAGTTTCGGACGTAGATTTATACCTGGCTATGAAAGTCTAGTTACCATTGATTTAAAATGCAAAAAACAACAGCATAGTTAAAAAAGTTAGTAAATTATTCTTAAATTTAAATAGAAACCGATAAATAGACACCGTTAAAATAGAGATGCTTAGCCAGTATTCCTTAAAAAGTATTTAAATCAACAAATACAAATTGTGTTAATTTCTTTCTTAACTCTTTCACGGACACAAGCTGCAAATAGGCTTGATTCCATTGTTCATTCTATTATTATAAGTATAACGTCCCGACATGAATCCCCGAGGGGGTGTCAGAGGTGTTCCGAGTATGAATTCTAAAATGCAAGTCATAATCCATACTCGGTACACCTGCGTTTCACCGACGATTCTTAAGTCCCAACGTGATGGGTGGTAAGCCCTATCGCCGTACTTCAGGCACAAATACACGCTTTTTAGGGCATGCAGGTTTCCTCACGATGTTTCCCTTCACCGTTCAGCAAGTGGTATGTAAGAACAAATACTATGCACATAGATTCCGGAAAACTCACTGGTGAACGCCCGACCGGAGATCGAACCAGGGTCTCAAGATTGAGAGACTCGAGCTACCGCTCTTTCTAATATGTTTCCCTGAAAGTGTTAAACTATATCGGGAAGTATCTGCTACTTTTTATATAATATCAAATATATTGCGATTGTGTGCACTTCGTGAGCAAGGGAGTTTTGGAATCCAAACGAGTCTGTGCAAAACTAGTTCAATTCTAAGAGTATTAGTGTTATTCCCAGGTTACAGATGATTTTCTTTGTTTTAAGGGATGGAGGTCTGATTTTGATGCAGTACATGAAGATTTGTTTTCTTATTTGTTCACTAATGCATAAAATCTGATAAAAATTAAAATAAATTTATCTATCACCCTACCTAATAAGGCTAATCTGTCTTTAAATTTCAGGTTTGCAACATATTTAAGGAATAAAACTAAAAACATCTAGTTTTTTAAGCCTCAGCGCCCCATTTTTGTACAGTTTTTTTTTCTTGAGTTCGGAAACTTATTAAGCTCGTGGTAGTTTATAAATATTTGAAATTTACTCTAGTTTGGTATGTAGGATACATAGAATAGCAATAAAACGTTATGAGTTAGGATCCAAAATCACGGTAAAAGCTTAACATTTAATAAAATACGCTATCATGTATTCCGACGACCCTTAATTGACCAAAACGGCATGTGAAACTATTGCACCCATATAATACAAACTAAAACACGGATCATTAGATTAACGATGTCCCATAATTGTGTGTCCCATGCGATCCGATTATTACTGTACCAATAAAATATTGTTTGATTAGAGTAGGAACCGTTAAATAAATAAGTAATGCATGAGTTTAACTAGCAGCTAAACAAAACTTTCTGCCATTATGTAAAATTTTGAGGCATGTGGCAAAGTCATCTAAAAAGAAAGAAAAATGGTGGCCGCCGTCGCATGTGAGTTATTTCATTGTTTCAAAAAAAACTTTATTTTATGCCCTGTTTTACAGTTAAAGTTGGCCTCTTGAACTGTACTTGAGCCAAGATGAACCCCCCCCCCCCCCCCCCAAAACCTGAAGCTGCGACTGCGCCTGGTTACGGGCATTTTTGCATAAATTTCTCCCAGTTTCTGGGCGAGTGCCTATCGATGCGTTCCATCAGACGTGATAATGGCAAAGGGTAAGCACACTGTCGAAAAGAAAATAGTGATAACAAAAAAGCCACATTAACAACTAAACGAAACACCTTTTACCTAAAAATAACCAACATAGAAATATAGGATTCTAGCAAATCTAAAGGTGAAAATGAACCCAATAAAACCTCAAAGTTACAGCAGAAGCAGGTGACCAACTTTAAAATGAACACTAAAAGAACGTTTCTTCAAAAATAAACCAGTAAATGATACCTGAAAATGCCATCGTAACGAAGCAATAAAGAATTTTATTGCAAACGCAGTTATCACTTGCTTTAAGAAAGATAATTAAAACCATTGTCTTACCATAACAAAAATTACGGTCCCTATAAATTCCAAAACCGACGTCGTTTACCACGCATATTTAAATAGTACAATAAAAACAGCCCTAGAAAAATACCACCTAAATTGACCTCCCACTCCCCTACCGTCCCTTAGAAATCGAGATGCAACAAAGTAATGTTCATATTCTCAAAAAGGTCTTGACAAATTGGTTTCTGTGTTAAAAAACAGGGGACATCAATAATCCAGCTACTCTTAGGCGGTTGACGGCGTTAAATATTTTATTGGCAGTTAAACCTTGGTTTATTATGCGACTGTTCCAAGATTAAGATAAAGTCAAACAAAGGAAACTGAAACTCCAGATTTAAATAGTTCAAGAAGGTCACTACCTACCAGAATAGAATTTTTATGTAACCCCATTTAAATAAAAAAATGTTTTGAGGCAGACTCCTAAGCAAGGTGAGAATGAATAAGTTCCATGCCTATTCCAAGTCGTAAGTGATAACTGTAAGTATAATTGCATTTATTTTTATGTACATATTTACTTAGAGGTAGGTGTTGTAATTAAGGGTCTTATTAGTCATTTCTATTTTATTTTGAATACTTGCTAATGAATGTTAGATATATAAGAAAAAAAAATTGACGCGTAATTAGTCACTATTTTCTGTCCTGCAAATTGAGAATGATGTTTCTACCTGTAATTGGGATACATATTATGAGAACAAAAACTTTGTAAACTGTATGTAATTCTGTTGGTGGAACAAATAAATAAATAAATTAACTTTATCACCAGAATAAAAATAGCAAGGATATACAAATAAACAAGTAACACTTTGGGGGTTACCGGTTTCCTTTCTTTGGGTTCAGGACCCAAAAAACATGATAATTGCAAGCCAAGTATGTAATGTATGTAATTCTGTTGGTGGAACAAATAAATAAACTTTATCACCAGAATAAAAATAGCAAGGAAATACAAATAAAAAAGTAACACTTTGGGGGTTACCGGTTTCCTTTTTTTGGGTTCAGGACCCAAAAAACATGATCTACTTTTAATGATTTATTCAGCAATACCATCCAAAAATAAAGCATTAATTTTCGTTTTCCTTACGTAGCTAGTAAACCAGGGACGCAGGTACTGCTGAATAAGGTTACCCATAAATTTAGGTATGACGTCATACCGTTTTTTAAGATATTTTCGCGTTTTTAAGTTTAAGTTTTCGGTATGGAATACTTATATAGAATTTATGTACCGAAATTGGGCCTTTACTGTGGCTTTTCTTTTTCGGCCGCGACGCACTCGCCTGACTTCGTTATCGAAATGGGAAAAGGGTTTTGCATTATTAGAACTGAACTCTACGACGTTTCCTTTTAGTTTGAAATAGCCCACTCTCAGCCGTGGCTGTTACGACAACCAAGAAACACGCGCCCAAAAAAAATCTGGGTTTTTATTTAATAACTCAGCATCTGGATGAAAATTTTAAAATATTCTAATACAAACTGACGATGTCATTTGTTAACTTATTTTTAATACAAATTTCAAGGCTGTATGATTTAAGGAAGGCCCTTTAAGACTCGAAAAATATGAAATTTAGAGGTAACTTCGTAATTTTTTTCTATCGAGCGAACTTAAGATGAATCTATCAGCCCTATATATACTGTCTATATTATTTGTACTATACCGATTAACCAAGTTACACAATGTGATATGCTCATTTGAAGTTGGGCATCTAGCTTTATACGGACCCTTAAAGTATTTGTTTATCTGTACCGGAGTTCGTATGTGATAAACCGTTGAAAGTGTCATGAAAAGTTTACCTAGTTAAATATAACCATGTCGCTCGTTCTATATCTACGGTTTTCAGTGATTGATTTTAAAGCCTCATTAATTTACGATTGTAATTTTTTGGCTAGTAAAAGTCCTTAAAATATTTCACGTAGCCCTGGGGATCCAAATACTTGAATTCCTGAATATTTCGGTCACATTTGTAGTGACAATGAAATTTTATGAATGGGTATTTTATTGCATTCCTTGTAGAATGTTATAGCTGTTTACTTAGTTAGAAAAATTAATAACTTTATGCTTTGGTTTATGTTTAATTTCATCACACTTATATTATAAATGCGAAAGTTTGTGTGTGTGTATAACTAACGTCTGTTCATAAAGATTAAAATAACAACTTACAATTACTATTTCTTTGGCGTGAATTCGTTCAAATTACTGCTGGTGAAATTAATCAAACGCAGAATTTGGAGCAATTCAAGTAAAATAAGAATTCGTTTTATTTTATGGCAACAACATTTTGAATAGGCATTTTTGAACTCCCCCCGTAAAAACTAAGTAGGAAAGCAAAACGAGCTATCGTTAAAATTAATGCGCCGATTTCGGGTCAGCACGGTTTTTAGTAAAATTTACAACTTTTACAAGTGCGTGTTCTGTTTTGTAATTTGACGATTACGGTAGGCTTCAGGACTTGATTTGATGACATTGTAAAAATTCGCAATGAACAAAACAGTATATAGGAAAAATAACTTCAGTTTTACTTTTTACAGTTTTGATACGAGTATATTGTTTTACAGTTTTGATACGAGTATAATAAGATGCCTTTCGTTTATATTTCCAAATTCATACAGAAGACTCAGGACCAAGTGGTCAGGACCAAGGTTCGATTATCCTTTTTGTAAAATATGTAAAATTAAATTTGACTCATACTAATTGAGTCAAGGTTGTGCTTGAATAAGTAAATAGGCATAAACATTTTTTTTCGTATTTCGCAAACAATGTCATTAAACCTTGGTGCTGCTTACTGAGTCTCCAGTATTAATTTGTGATCATCAGGGTATAATAATTAATAACTATGGATATTTTATCACATGCACAATATTCATAGTTATTTATTAATTATTATACCCTGATGATGCCGTAAGGTGAAACCGGTTGGAGCTTAAATAAAGTTAATATGTATCAGTGAAACAGTACAAGTGTATTTATTAAGTAACCTGGTCATTTACATCCGGTATATTGTACGATATATGGTACTATACATTATACTTAAAACATCAAATTTATACAACGCATAATTCTATTATCTGCGACGCATAGTTAATACCTACGTATCCTGATAGGTATACAGATACCGAGTACTGTTCTTCAAAAGAATATGTGAAATCAACCCTCAAGCAACGTAAGTTATTTATATCTGGCCCCCCTCTCCTCCCCTCAAATCGGAACCATAGCTCGTCCAAATGACCGTTTATAATGATTTCACTATTGTCCTCTCCCCGTGTTCGAGAAGGCTCATTTATTTTTATTTCACTGCGGCTTTTTTAATAAAAAATAAAAAATGGACAACTGTGATGATCGCCAGAATTGATGTCTCGTGACGATGTTTGATTTTTTAATGTGACGTGTTTTTAATTTTTTTGTGATTTTTATGTGCTCTTTTGCAGGAGAGGGTTAGCAGTAAACAAAAATATTATATGAAATATTAGAATTAAACTGTACATAAAGATAACAGATTTTATTATTTTATAAGGTTTATCATTTCAAACACAAAATCTTTGTTCATTTACTTATTCTCATTCGGATGTAGAGTCTATTTTTTAATTATTAAAGAGCTCCAACTGTATAATCCGATGTCAAACATTAACGTAGTTCTATCTATAGTCCTGCAGAATAAAACAAATTATTTTCACAGATACTTTTGAGAATATGAATATGCTTAGGAAATAATTTATTATTGATAGTAAAGGGGCAGAAAATATGTAACTATCAAAAATGAAATTATTTTAAAACCATAACCCAGCAGCTTTTCCACTCAAACCACTGGACACTGGACTCAAAACACTGGCACTTGAGGGCATAAAACTGTCGTCTCGTGTCGCCCAATTATTTTACTTTCCCGTTGAATGTTTGCCCAGGTCTTCATCCTATCTGCCCGAGACTTGGATGACACTCCAATTTTGCATAACCAATTAGTTTTCACAAACTAAAACAGACATTCCTGTCTTTGAGGTCGTGGAAATAAATGGAGGGGAAGAGATAAGTGGAGTCGTTGCCAAATCTTTTTTTTAAATGTTTTTTCTTGTAAAAGTCCTATATTGTATGCTTGCTGCCAGCACGGTACTGGTTGACTGGAAGAAACCTCTTGAAGAGGTAAGTTCGCCTTTGTACATTTTTTTCTATGGTAATCTTAGTTTAAGTTTCTGTGTATAATAAAGATAATAATAATTGATAGTGTTCAATTTATAAAATTGACATACCATCACGGTAGGTCCTGATTCATTCGTGTAATGATAATAATAAAAATAAGTATAACATAGCGCTTGGCATTATCTACTTGAGAGATTTTAATGTTGTTTTCGCTGATACTAATATGAAATCTAAACATAAGACCTGGGAGTGTATTTTTGAATCATTCGAATTTCAATTAGCATACGAATCTGCATGATTCGCATACGAATACAATACTAATTTTAAGTTTTCATATGCGAATCATGCGGATTCGTATGCGAATTGAAATTCGAATGATTAAAAAATACACTCCCTGAGGTAAGGAGTGACGATTTAGTGAAAGAAATCTAAGAGCACTTTACGTCTCATTGCAAGTGGAGCCTGGTGCAAAAGGCTACTCTGGACAATAAATCACAATTCTAAGGACGTTACCATCATGTTGAAAAATTATAAAACTAAATATTATATTATTTTAAGAACAACTCCATGCTTTTCTTAAAACTATGTCCTTTAATTAGCACACTGGCTAACAAGATCCTATGTCGCTAATTATATGAAACGTTTTCAGTCTAAAAGCGGCCTTATTCTTTAAATTTAAGGGTATGTTTTCCATTGAACTGAAGCCAGTACTAGATAAAACAACATTGTACTGAAGACACTGCCATTCGCACACTGTTTGTGTATGCAAAGAGCTGTGTCAAGTGTTTTTCCTATTGATTAAAACTGGAAAAGCAATAGAATTGTCATTAAAAAAATTGCATTTTGCTCCGCTATATTATTACATAAAATAATTTATGCTTTTTTTGTTTCTAATGATTATTTTTTAACTTTCATTCAAGGTATTGTAAATAACTTTGAGTTTTGCTGATATAAGAGGTGACTTTCGTTTATATAGCCAAATTCATACTGAAGATACAGTAATTGGCCAGGAATAAGGTTCAATGACCCTGTTTGAGAAATACGAAAGATATTTTTGTGCCTCTATACTTGTTCAAGAACAACCTCGACTCAATTAGTATAGATAGCCAAATTTTTATATTGCGTATCTCGCAGAAAGGATCATTGAACCTTGGTCCTGACTACTTACTAAGGCTCCAGTATGAATTTGGCTACGTAAGCAAAAGTCACCTCATATACTTGCGATTGTCAAACATACACTTTTATTGCAATAGTTTTTAACCTTTATTTAAAATTTTTGCTTTAGTTATTTAACTTTCATATTAAAAATAGTAATATTTATCAGTAAGAGGCGGGTGTTCCGAGTGTGGACTGTGACTTGCATTTCAGATTTCACACTTGTGAACACATCTAACACCCCCACGTCATTCATGTCGTGACGATACGATTATGTGCATGGGCGTATATAGAACTTTTTGTTGGAAAAGCAATGAGAAGGTCGTTTATCGTTTAACGATAAAAATGTCATGAAAAAAAATTAAAAACCAATTTGAAAAAAATATACTGTATGAAATCATGTACTCTGGGGTTGGCGGTGGGCCGTGCCCACCCTGGCGTGCGGAATCATGATTTTTCAAAGTGGCATTAAAAAAAATCTCATTTTTTCATTGTCAAACTTGACATTCTCATTGTTTTTCCAACAAAAGTTCTATATACGCCCATGATTATGTGTTTATTTAAAAAATATAAATAATGAAGTTTGTAAGGAAGAAAAACTGTGTTTGTGTCAAATTTAGATGTCACAAGTGGCAAAATTTTGATACATAAGAAATTTTTGGCGTTGACAAAACTAGCTAAAATCAGCTAAATTGATATTAGAGACTGTCGCCATTTCAGTGTTTGTTCAAAGCGGACCAATTCTCTAATGACTTTAGATTGTCAATTATACACGAAGTGGGGTCATGTGTTTTCATGGGACGTTCTGGAGTTTAGTTAGCGTTGTTTATGTTACTGCTAAGATGTTTTGTCACAAAGCTAGTGAATTGTTTATAGTTTGACTATTAAATGGACACTGTTTGTAAAACGGCTGTACTGCAGAACGCATGAAAGATCACAAAGACGATCTTGAAATCATCATAGTATTGAAGAGTATTAATTTATTATAATACTAGCAAGTTTATTCAATCTCTGCACCTTTTTCGGCTTAGGCAATATTCTATGAAACCCCTTAAAGCCTTTATGTTAATAAGGGTCACAACGATGATAATAAAAATAAAACGCACCCAAATCTGTTGAGTCTTTTTCTAGTTAAATCGGAACATAGAGACAGACAAAAAATTCAAAAATTTTAGTTGTGGCGTCACTAATACAAGACTAATAAAATAACCTATTTCTAAAATATAAAAATATTCAATGTAAAGATAGGAATTTTTTAATTTTAATTTTAAATATATCGTTACGATCTGCATCCTCAACGGGGTGATAGAGGTGTTTCCATGTACGGATCGTCACATCACACTTATCGCCAGCACTCGTACGTACATCACTCAGGTGGTAGAGCTGATGCCGGGCTCGACTGTGGAGGTACCACCATCTTACTCGCAAATCCTCCCGAAGTTATTCGGGGGAGAGTAAGAGAACAGCTCTCAGGCAAAACCAGGCGGCCCACCATTGCCTGGGACCGATGGATGGCGGTATATCCATCCCCAATTGCCGGACCTTATATAAAACAGACTGGTGACGGGCAGTGGCGTCACTGGTGCGAGAGTTTCGGCACTGCGCTCACCAACCTGCCTGCCCACCTGCCCAGCGTATGTGAGTATGAGCATATCTTCCAAGAGGACCACCATGAGTGGTAAAATCATGGAAAGGCCTATGACCAGCAGTGGAAGAAACAGGCTGATGGATGGATGGATGGATGTTTTAGACATACAATTTTGTTTTCAGTGATTGGAGTCAACTTTTAAGTTAACTGGATACCTGTAACTATGTAAGGAGGCTGCGATCTTCTTAGCAATGTAACAGATATAAGAGATACATTAAGAAAAACAAAAACAACATTAAAATCCAAAACAAAAAGCACACTTAGAAAATTTACGGATCCCTAAAGACTTAAGGTTTGATATTTTTCAACCTGGCACAGACATTTAATTAAATCGATCTTACAAACTCCCCCTCAATTATTGAATTTCAAAGAAAGTTTCGATTTAAATTGATGAATCACTTATGGCTACCGGGAATTATGAAGTGTTTGAAGTTTTAAACTGATACTAATATGAGTGATCACCTGTAAGTAGCAAAGTTTGAAGGAACTTAAAGTTTTATTAATAAGTAAATTGACACGTTGAAAAAATAAAATCAACAAAAAAGTTGTCACGTCACACCATAATTATGACTTCACTTAAGTACCTATATATTGATTATTTGTTAAATTTTAAAAATTTTTGAATTATCTCATCTAGATTTCTTTTTCAAAAGAAAGGTTTGACAAAATTGCATTTTAATCTGTCGTATTTTCATCCTTGCTTAAAAAAATGACGCGGTCCATATCTTTACTCGAAATCATATTAAGGATAAAGGCGAGAATAAAAAAATCTGTCCTACTAAAACCACAGATCATTATAATAGTTAAACGCTTTCATTTTAAACTTATCTATCCTGCTGAGTAGCAGGGGGTCACTCAAAAGCTCGCGATTTCGAAGTGTGTTTATTTATTATTATTATTTTGCTACTAGCGAGCCCAAATTATTGATTTTGTTTTTAAATATTATAACCTTATTTGTACAAAACCTAATACTATAACTCTGCGATTTTATTGGAAGCAGGAAATGCAAGGACCCGTTCTCCCTGACATTGAGCACCTCATGTTGCGTCAGGCAGAACTGAATTGTATGACGTTTCATTATTGTTTAAAATAGCGCGCTATGAGCCGTGGCTGTTACGACTGGTTACGACAACCGAAACATCGCGTGCTCTAAAGAATCACGTTTCGATGCCGCCCTCCATAGTAATTTGTATGGGGAAATCGCACGCAAAAGTTGGTGATGTTTAATGGATAAATACACAATGTAACAATTTTTGTTTGGCAAAAATAAATTAATCTCACCATTCTGTATACTTTTAAATTACGGGAGCCTGAATTTCAGTTTCCAAAATTATCTGAGAAATCGCCAATGTGAAATACGCGAAGAGCAGTTTTACGTGATTTTCAGCAACTTTAGATTTTTTTTGCTAGCTTGCTGTGAATTCTATGCAAAAATCAAATTAATTAGGTTGTAATACAACTCTTTGACAACTTGTGTGATTATTTATTTCTCATTAAACAAATATTTTCTCTCATGAATCAGCAATACGGTGGGGCACGTTTAGGTGGCATGGACCTAAAGGGTTTTTTTTCTGTTTTGTCACATTTAAAATTATTTTAAGCCGAAATATTAAAGTTAAAGATTGTTAAACGACGCAATTTTTTTGTTTAACTTGTTTATCCCTATTTCATGGCTTAAAATTAATTTTAAATGTGACAAAACAGAAAAAAAAACCCTTTAATCATTATTATGGCTCAGGTTACAAATATTTGTCATATTATGATCCAATAAAGGTAAAAATAAAGCGAAAACTAAACAAATATTTATTTCAGTACATAATTTTAAAGTAAATATCAATGCACATTTCGCTTCAACCATCGTATATTTTGATTTCAGCTCCCCACTATATACAGGTGGCTCTGTTTTCACAGATAGGCCATTAAACCTCGATGTGTTTGCGTTACAATTATACAGGCGACGCAAACTGTAAACATACAGGCTGACTAATTTACAATTATTGGAAGCCAGTTTAAGCTTAACGAGTGCACGGATTTATAATGATTTATGCTCGAAAAATAGACATATTCTTTACGAGTATCCCAATATAGATGTTTGGTGGTGTATGTTTTGCTGTGAAAAAAAAAGATTGTTTATCCAAATATAGATTTGTAGTGAATGTTTTAATGGGGAAAAAGTAAGATTTCTTTAAGCAGAGCACTTTTAAGGCATTTTTGGTTTGTTATGCAAAGTTAGTTTTTCAAGTGCGCGTGGATGGCCAAATCCGAAACTATACGAAATGCCCATTTTGATGAAAATCAAAACTGAGTAACGAGTAATGCCAAGTCAAGTCAAGAAAGCCAAGTGAGGCGATAAAAAAAATACTGATAAAAAAGACATGATCTTGCTAAGTTTCTTGCCCTTCTTCTTAGCAAGATTAATCGAATGGGTGGATTTAGGCATTATATCTATGTAGAGTTTATTTATCTATTAACTTATTTATTCATTGAATTATATTATGTAGGTATGTATATACAATATTTTATTTTTTTATTTATGTTAGTATATATTTGGCTAGGCATTATATTTATTTAGGGTCTATTCAGTTTATTTATCTACTTATTTATTTATTTCATTGTGTAGTTATAATAATATTCTTATTCCAATAAGTCTTTATTTTATGCATATGTATAACTTTAGTAGCCCAACTTAAATATAGTTTTTTTTATATATTTCCCGTATCATATTTGTTTCATCATAAAATATTATTTTATACAGATAAGATTTGACATGTAAAACGTATACTTTATGTATCTATTTTACAAATAAACAATTTGAATCTTTGAATCTTCTGCCTGTTTACCAAGCGAAAATAAACTATCAAAATAATGTATCCACATATTTATTTCAAGCCCTTCGTTAGAACTGTAACATTATATTTTTGAAAAAATAGTTTGATCCGGGTCTGAGTGGGTACGTTTATTTTGTTACCGTTTATCGCGAAATTATGTTCAAGCGAGCGCGTCTCTATCGTTTGGTCATCCATCCATCCATCCATCAGCCCGTGTTCTTCCACTGCTGGACATAGGCCTTTCCCAAATTTCGCCACTCAAGTCGGTCCTCCGTCCTCCTCATCCAGCCGCCCCCCCCAACGTCCTTCAGGTCGTCGTCCAGCGGGCACGAGGTCGGCCTACACTACGCTTTGCTGTACGTGGTCTCCATTCTAGAGCCTTTTGGCCCCAACGGCCATCATCTCGGCGATAAATATGGCCTGCCCACTGCCACTTCAACTTATCGTTTGGCCACTGAAATCGATTTCGAGAAAAGAACGACAATGTCGAATATCGCGAATCCGTCATCCGTGTCATCACGTGGCGATGAGACCGGTACTGACTCTCCACGATCTCAGGCAGCTAGCTCAGCCAGGGTAGCTCCTTCAAGTAGAGCTGATCAGCTTCAGCTTGCTAACGCAATCTCTGGTCCAGTGAAGGGAAGGTGGAGCTCGTCGCAACTCCTGGTGAGGGGTTCCTATACTTTAGTTGTAATTATCATAGCAACGTTTATATGACGTAAATGTAAAAAATCTTGATGAGTAAATATATTTTACTTGTATACCGTGGGCCGAAATTTATCGAAAATTGTAAACATATATATATTTTTTGTGTTTTTCCATATAAATATTGTAAATAAAGGCTCAAAAAGAGTAAAATATACATTTATTCTTACTTTTAGTTATTTATTTTATTACCTAATATGAATATAATCAACTGTGAAGAAATAAAAATACAATAGGAAATAAATAATTATCTACAACTTACATAAATAAAAAAAAACGTGTCTTAGGAGGCTCCGCTCTTTCGTATCATAACTTACAGAATAAAAATCTTGAATATGGTAGAGATACATTTTTATAAGTCATAAATTTTAAATTGCGATAGTACTTACAAACTACTCAACTAGATTTTAAGATTTTTTTTTGGTTAGACTTAGGCTGATATTCAGAGTGCAGTGCATTCTGAGTAGTCCGAACTCAATCTTACAAACGTCACTCTAGTATGAGATCACGTCGCTTTTTGACGTTTGTAAGATTGAGTTCGAACTAAAAATGCACTCTGAATCTCAGCCTTAGAGTCTAACGCTTTCTAAAACTTTTAAAAAGACTGGAATATAATACTAGCCATAAAATTATTTTACCTTCAAATCAAACATGAGGACTAACGTAACAATCCTAACACTTTCCACTCAGCCCTCCCCATAAATCATCCGGTGAATCTAAACGTCTTAGAAGCTCCTATAAAAGCCATAACTAAGCTAATATCTCGCTACTACATCTGAGTACGGACTGGGTTACCATGCACTAAGCTTGTAACTCTTTATAGATAGTACAGCAGCATTTTATTACTGCTAACTCGCTTCAGAAATTCTCAACACAACACAACTTCCTACTTTTGTAGCAAGAAATGTTACAAGTAATATACTGGCTGGATTTTAGTCGTTGAAAAGCCAGAAACTAGGAATGGTACTCATCACTATACAAACAATTTTACTGGAGCCAAGCCTGAAGTCGCGAAAAGAAATCAGCTATTTCAAATATTTTTCTCGAGAACCAGTCCTATTGTGCTTTTTCTATGGAACAGCTAAATTTTTCAGCTAGGAGCCCTAAGAAGTAACTTTTTTTTAAAGTCCATGCAATTTTTACTAACAATTATATTTTTTGATTGACAAGTTTACAGATGGAGTTTGTTAAATGTTAGAAATGACAATTCATATCAGAACTAAAAATAAAAAAAAGAAAACACAAAATCATTATGCCATGAGTGTTTGCATCGATCTTCTCGAAACTGCAAGTGCGAGTCAATAGAGGTAGTTGAAAGACATAGATACCTAGGACTTGAAATCGACAAACACTTAAATTGGGCTCCTCACATTGATGGAGTCAATAAAAGGTTACGGGCAATTCTTGTTAAAATTTACATTATTCGTAACAGGTTAACATTCCAGACGTTAGTTACTTTATACAAATCACTTGTCGAGCCGATAGTTGACTACGGAATTAGTAGCTATGGCCGTACGTTTAAGTCATACCTCGATCCCCTTTATAACCTCCAAATTAGAATACTTAAAACCATAGTTGGCCCAAAAATTAATCGTAAATTTAGAAAAAAATACAGTGGTTTATTTAAATTATGTGATGTTCTACCTGTGCACAAGAAAGTAAACTATATGTTACTCAAGGAAGAGTTTTTTAACCCTGAAATTCAAACTCCAGTTTCGCATAAAATTTTTACACGGAAAATCGCCAAATATCAACTACAAGTGAACAAATTTAATAATTATTACGGCAAACGCACTACAATGCACCTAATACCCACCCTTATAAATAATCTCCCAATTAGTCTTAGACAGGAGATAACCCCGATCAATATGAAGGATAAATTAAAATAACATTTTTTAAATCATTTAGACCACTAAACTGAAGCAACCTGTATATGATTTTCCTTATCAGTTTCTTCCATTGTAATTATCTTTAAGACCTTTGCAATGAAAAGTAACCCCTATTCCTGAACAGAGAAGAGCATCATCACCATATGGTTAAATTTGTCTTTGTATTTATTTGCTAACTGGCAAAATATTTTGACGTCTTAAACGTTTAGTTATAACCACTGATTTTTTTATTTAATAATATAAGTTTGTAAGGTAGATTCATGTGCACCATACACAAACCTGTAAAGGTTTATGTGGTGTTTATTATATAAGTTCAATTCAACATAATGTAAATATTAAATAAATAAATAAGAAATTAAAACAGTTCAAAGGAGCACAAACATTTTCCAATAGCGCAAGAATACTTTCCACAGCAGATGGTAACCCCAAGCAAGACAAAAACAAAAAGACCACTCACTGGACGATCCCGCTAGGCACACGTGCACGACTTGCTGCCATATTCATAGCTATTATACATCTGTAGGTTGTAAAGTGGATGTATAGCAAGTGGCTACAGTAAATGGGAAGTCTTTTTCAATTACAGAATTTTTTTTAGTAAAAGAGGAATGTAAGGAAGAAACAGAAATAATATAAAATAAATCGGGTAGTATGATACTCGTAGGTAGATTCTTCCGTTTTGTGACGAAATCGTAAAACATAATTATTATACCTCACAATAAATGGATAAAGTGATAAATATTCTTTTTTGTGATGTTATAGTACTCGTAGCTTCAAAATAATTGTATTTCATATAGTCGTGAATTTACCATGATTTCTAAAATCACACGTATGACAAATTAGTAGTTTAGCATTAAAATAACAGTTTTAGCCTTTTTCATTGTGGTTTTCATATTTTTGCCTGAGTCGTTTCGCTTTTATAGTAAAACTTCATCGAAAGCAAACAGGGTTCACGGCGATTTCTAGATTCCTCACACTATATAGTTTTAGCTATGAAAAGCAGTTTGTCAATGTCATTGCGAGATTGTTGAATTCGATAGTTTCATTAGATCATTTCACTTTTTTAATAATCTAACAAAAACCTACCGTAAAATTATAACACCACCAATGAAGTTATAATCTATCGGCTTTTACAATCTTACGGCGACATTAATATAGGTAAAATTAGCTTACACTACGCCTTCCAGGCGTAAAATGATCCAAGACAAGATCGTGTTTACCTAGTCATCTAGTGCATCTAGTACCTACAGTATCTGTAGTAAATGTCAAAGCCTTTTTTACAGGTTTGACCAGATGTCGGAATCTAGAACCTCTTGCGAAACCAGTTTTCACCCTCCGAGAATGCTACATACAAATACTGTCATTAAAGAGGGGGTCGACTTGCAGGTGTACTTGACGGTAATTTCTTGCATGGATTTTATATTACTAGTTGGATAATATAAGGTTTAGAAAAAAAGGTTGAGGCCTAGTATAATCTTTGATTGTTTTTATTTATTATGTCGTTGTTGAAGAGAATCATAAAAGAAGCTGAACGGTGAGATATATATTTAAAGTGAACTTGACTTTGACTCGTATATCAAGTTGATAATACTTATGCAAGCACTGCTTCTTACGTAAGCGCTATTGGTGTATCACTAACTAAAGCTTCATATTTATTTTATAGTTACTGTAATTTAAAACACGCGTGAGCTTTAGCAGCAACTTTTTTTAAACCAAACAAAAAGATCAATAACTTTCTCTTTGAAGACATAGTCTCCATTCTACGTTTTCTGTTATATGTTATCATCATCAATAGCTTTATTTAACTTCAGGTCCTACTTCTCTCCTTTAGTTTTCCACACGCCAAGATCCTGGTCTATCTTTTTGGCTCATCCATTATCTACTTTAAGTAGACACGCAGTTTCTTCTGGTGATATTTTATTTAACTTCACCGAGATAGCTTGCTTCTATGCTACAAGCAGTCTTTTAAGGTACCACCTTGGTCTTTGTAAGATGCATCGACTCATACATACATACATATCTAAATGTATATTTATGTAAGTTGTAGTATAAGTTGCGCGTACTCGGAGTAGGTACTTGAGTGTACGTGTCTGATTGCTAAAGGTGCGTCTATGATGATATGAGAATTATTAACTTCGTTGTCTCAATTGTATTTGAATTTCTGAATATTTGTTCTTTTCCCGTCTTTTTTTTAAATTTTGTAGAACTATTTTCTTGACAATGAGAATAATTGTTTTTGTGCTGGCTTTATTGAGGTAAATAACTCAAAATTAAATCTAGTAACTACTTGAAATTATATAAGAAGTTAGGCTTTAAAAAAATATATCATGTCCTAGGTGGCGTGCATAGAACTTTTTTGAAAGCAATGAGAAGGTCAAGTTTGAAGATAAAAATAACATGAAAAAAATTAAAACCAAATATAATAAATAAAAAAATTATGAAATCATGTACATGTGACACGTAAAATTATGTACCCTGGCGTCATACAAATAATGATTATTCAAAGTGACGTTTAAGCTTTTTCATATTTTTTATTGTTAAATTTGATCTTCTCATTGCATTTCCAGCAAAAAGTTTATGCACGTCACTGTCATGCATGTCGTTGTGTACAATCACCAAAGACATCTATTATATATATAATATTCTAATACACTAGACCGACCGGCCGGCCTTCGGCTTGAAACGCTGCGCCGTCAAAAACTCCGTACCAATTCGAATTTTACCAAAGACAATACAGATGTCAAAAAATATATAACTAAAAATTAAAAAATTCACAAGATAGCGTTAGTTTGTTCACATGTTCCGCATAGGGATGTTCTGATACCCACAAGGTATCGACACCTACTAATATATGAAGTACTCAAATGATTTTTTGATACTACTCATATGAGAACATACCTCTAAAGTATCGATACCTACTCATATCGACACTTTTTGGGTTTTATATATGACTGATAAAAATAATAGGAAAAACAATTTTAAGAGTGGTTGTTAAAATGTAAGTATATATTTTATTAATTGCGAAATTATTCTAATCCCAGTTCCGTTTCGAACTCACAATCACGTGATGTGATGATATTTAAAGATATAGATAAAAAAAAGTAAACAAAAACAATTAAAAAAATATCGTCATGTTTGTGATGATAAAGCCTCAACGGCCAGTTAAATAAACAGACCACAGCAAGATTTATGGAAAAAAATAATTCCAAAACACCACAAATTCCAAGTTGTACCATTTTGTCCCTTATCTACCCTTTTGTGACATCATTGTGACGAAACAACGGGGTCTAGTTATGAGACTAAATAAAGAACTCTTGTTTTTGAACTTCTGTCCATATTTTCAAACCAAACCAACAACAAGCCAATAATGACAATAAATTTAATTACTTGACAACAATTAACAGTGTTGCTGACAATAAAAAATAAGTTGAAAGGTATAAATTAGTTTCTCTGAATTATATTTTATCGATAGTTACCGAGGTTGAAATGGGACATCACTTAAACTCGAGTCTTAGAGTCATCATCTTAAATTCATAAACTATAATTACCAAAAAGGCGATATCCGTTGTAGGTGATAATGAGAGCCACCTATTAGTTGACAAAATGACACGGTGTACCCCGCTACCCCCTTGCACCCTTATAACGTTTGTTTTCAAAAGAAATTTTCATTGTAATTATTTGGTTGACTAGTAGGTGGCTCTCGAAACGTCAAAATCACGTCGGTACGCTGTCAAAGCCCTGAACACCTATCCATATAAATAGATATTAAGTATTTTATTTTTTAAATATAAATATGTTTTTGTCATCTATATTATGAAACTTTTTAGAGAATGCGAATATGCAAAAATAATAACTCTACAGAGTTCTTTTCAAATCAACAAAAATCAATATTTTACATGTTCTCAAGCCACTTGCAACTTGGTGTGACTACTTCTAGACGAACCGTTTTCATTAAATTATTCAAATGCATCTTACGTTTCCTATGACATATTGACGTGGCATTCTGGGAAAGTTTATTCTGAGTCACAAGCTCAAATAAAATTCTGCTACTTTTCAATTTACCTACTCATATTTGTCATCAGTAGTCATCACAGTTTGAAAACTTACTTATTCAAATCATTTACTATTTTGTTTATTTTAGACGTGGTCCCTCTGTAAATTTTAGTTGAACAATTTTTTTTAATGTTATAGGTAAATTAAGCCTAATCATTCCAATAACACTGTACGTGGCATTTTTATCACGTCCGGTTTTTTTTTTGGTCTGTTACCGCAACTTAACATTATTATTTTTATTATCTGTCTGCTGATATCTATTGGTATATGTTATTACAATCTCCCTTTAGCGAAACACCATCTGCAAAGAAAAGTACTATATCGCTGCTTCTAGATAACGAATACAGGGGCCTATCACACTACTTGCGGATTCAAGTGGATCTTATACGTTTTTTGAGGGCATCCACTGTGCATACCATAAGAAACAATTTGATTTGTTTTGAGTATTCAAAACACAGCCTCCACCATACCCACACCCTAACCCTGCGCAGGCGCAGCTGCGCGAGGCGATGCGTACTCGCTACCGGTTTTGTGGCCTAACGAGAACCTTCCCCCCTACACCCTTCTCCCCCTCTAACGTATCGATCCGTGGATCATGACGCCCCAGGCGAAATGGACAATTTTATCGTCAGGCTTTTAGTTTCGATTAAGGCTTTGATTTTGGGTTGCTATCGTATTTTGATATTTTAATTTATTTTATTTTGCTATTTGCGCTACATAGACAAGCTGATATATGACTATTGCTCAGCTCTCTTCAGTTATAGCGCATAACAAAACTTAATGCAATACTTATTTGATTGAATCCAAAATCTCAGTGAGTTCTATGTACGTTTTATAAATTAATATATAAGGAAGGGTTGGCAGTTTGCAATTGGATCAAAACCTGTGTTTAAGAGTTCAAGTATAATATTCCCAATTATAATATTTATGAAACTATGATTGATTTATATGCATATTTTATAGCAACATAGTAAATTAAAATTACAGTGACGCCCGTAAAGTATTCAGTTATTCATAGAAAACAGGACTAGTGTTTTAATTATGAAGATTTTCTCCAGAAGTGGAAGAAAACATATATTGCAATTATTGGAAACTTTAGAACCGTTGTCGCTGATTCTAAATTTAAATATCATCGTTAGAGCGAGATAGATGGTGGAGGTGCTTGTGCGCATGGTAACGGACGTAGCAATCACTGGACTGTAATATATAAACAAATAATAAACTTAGGGCTGTTCTAATACTTGCGTATATAAACAAATAAAACACTTAGGGCTGTTTTAATACCTGCCGATAAGACGTAGCAATCACTGGACTGTATGATATAAACAAATAATAAACTTAGGGCTGTTCTAATACTTGCGGATATAAACAAATAACACACTCAGGGCTGTTTTAGTACTTGCGTATATAAACAAATAAAACACTTAGGGCTGTTTTAATACCTGCCGATAAGACGTAGCAATCACTGGACTGTAAGATATAAACAAATAATAAACTTAGGGCTGTTCTAATACTTGCGGATGTAAACAAATAATACACTCAGGGCTGTTTTAGTACTTGCGTATATAAACAAATAAAACACTTAGGGCTGTTTTAATACCTGCCGATAAGACGTAGCAATCACTGGACTGTAAGATATAAACAAATAATAAACTTAGGGCTGTTCTAATACTTGCGGATATAAACAAATAATACACTCAGGGCTGTTTTAGTACTTGCGTATATAAACAAATAAAACACTTAGGGCTGTTTTAATACCTGCCGATAAGACGTAGCAATCACTGGACTGTATGATATAAACAAATAATAAACTTAGGGCTGTTCTAATACTTGCGGATATAAACAAATAACACACTCAGGGCTGTTTTAGTACTTGCGTATATAAACAAATAAAACACTTAGGGCTGTTTTAATACCTGCCGATAAGACGTAGCAATCACTGGACTGTAAGATATAAACAAATAATAAACTTAGGGCTGTTCTAATACTTGCGGATGTAAACAAATAATACACTCAGGGCTGTTTTAGTACTTGCGTATATAAACAAATAAAACACTTAGGGCTGTTTTAATACCTGCCGATAAGACGTAGCAATCACTGGACTGTAAGATATAAACAAATAATAAACTTAGGGCTGTTCTAATACTTGCGGATATAAACAAATAATACACTCAGGGCTGTTTTAGTACTTGCGTATATAAACAAATAAAACACTTAGGGCTGTTTTAATACCTGCCGATAAGACGTAGCAATCACTGGACTGTAATATATAAACAAATAATAAACTTAGGGCTGTTCTAATACTTGCGTATATAAACAAATAAAACACTTAGGGCTGTTTTAATACCTGCCGATAAGACGTAGCAATCACTGGACTGTAAGATATAAACAAATAATAAACTTAGGGCTGTTCTAATACTTGCGGATATAAACAAATAATACACTCAGGGCTGTTTTAGTACTTGCGTATATAAACAAATAAAACACTTAGGGCTGTTTTAATACCTGCCGATAAGACGTAGCAATCACTGGACTGTAAGATATAAACAAATAATAAACTTAGGGCTGTTCTAATACTTGCGGATATAAACAAATAATACACTCAGGGCTGTTTTAGTACTTGCGTATATAAACAAATAAAACACTTAGGGCTGTTTTAATACCTGCCGATAAGACGTAGCAATCACTGGACTGTAATATATAAACAAATAATAAACTTAGGGCTGTTCTAATACTTGCGTATATAAACAAATAAAACACTTAGGGCTGTTTTAATACCTGCCGATAAGACGTAGCAATCACTGGACTGTAAGATATAAACAAATAATAAACTTAGGGCTGTTCTAATACTTGCGGATATAAACAAATAACACACTCAGGGCTGTTTTAGTACTTGCGTATATAAACAAATAAAACACTTAGGGCTGTTTTAATACCTGCCGATAAGACGTAGCAATCACTGGACTGTAATATATAAACAAATAATAAACTTAGGGCTGTTCTAATACTTGCGTATATAAACAAATAAAACACTTAGGGCTGTTTTAATACCTGCCGATAAGACGTAGCAATCACTGGACTGTATGAAAAATAAAAAAATAATAAACTTAGGGCTGTTTTAATACTTGCGGATATAAACAAATAACAAACTTTGCCCCATGCCACATGGCCCAGGTTAACTGACTCACTATCTTTTGTGCTACGAATGTCCTTATTTGTATGGTTTGATGTGACAAGGACAAAGCATAAAAAATAGTTAACCCTGGGTTAAATTTCTTCATGCAAGTCGCCACAGAGAAAACCCTATGCAAGTCAGCCTCTATAATTTATCACATTTATCAACGAGTATTTCTGCGACTTTCTTTTTCCCTCTTTTTAAAATATTTAACCAGTTAAATTTATTCGAGACACGTTTTTACCTTCTATCTATTGCTTAACTTTTGTTTCTGCGGTAGTATCTGAAAAGTTTAAATATTGACAATATAAATATTATCCTTAATCTTTCGTTTTAAAATTAAATACTCAAACCTCAATTCTCCTATTTTGGAAGGTACTTCTGCCATGACCTTTTCTCTCAATCCAGTGACTTCTTCATCTAGAACCAAGACTTGTTTAGTCCCCCGCCCCCACTTCTCCTCTACGCTGCCCGCGTGCGTAAACGTGACCCCAGCAGATGAACTCAGGACGTCTTGTTTTATTTGTCTTTTTAGTATCACGCTACGTGTTTTAGAGACTTCTACTGATCAACATTCAATTGTATTACCAGTTAATAAGAGTGAAGTTATGAGTCAAAAAGACGAAGAGATGGTACTTGTGCAGTTGATGGTCTAGCGTAGCGTCTGTTTGGTTTTATTTTGTTGGTGTATTGGTTCTGAGTTTTTGCTTCTAGGCTGTTGACGTGTGTTTAAACCAAGAGAACATTATTTTTATATAATTAAGGTATTTTGAAAGTTTATTTTATGTGATTTTATATAAAATTTCATTACATTTATGCTATCATTTATCGGCCATTTCAAAAATAATGCACCCCTATCATTGAAAGATGTAAAAATAAATAAGTGTTGATTAAGTTTAAATTTCCCTTACAGACACCTTCTAAATTCAATACATTCTAAGGTTCACAAAATAATATATCAAATAGATATCAAAGTTAATCTTTACTATATATATCTTTAGAATATGAAAAAAATATATACTAATAAGGGAGATACATACAAAAAATATTTAGGTTAGGCTACTAAAATGTAATTATACACCTGCATAAAATAGAAAAATCTAGGCATAAAAATATTATATATAAATGATGCAATGAACAAATAAGTTGATAAATAAATACTGGGAATACATCCAAAAAAAATTAAGGTTGGGCTACTAAAATTTACCAACTAACCATCCGCACCATTCGATTAGTATTGCTAAGAAGAAGGGCAAGAAACTTAGCAAACATGCGTTTTTTCAAAAAATATGTCGTACAAAACCAAAATATATAGTTTTTTATACCTACTTAAGTAAGGGCATAAAAAATATAAGACTGCAGGAATTATGCCACGGGAAAAAAAGTATCTTAGTAAACCCGTCTCATATTATTTATTACCTTTAAAAACAAAGTCAGCTTACATATTAATTAACTTTAAGCCTTTAGAGAAATCATACAGTATTGAAATATGCGAATTATGAATTACAATTTTGATTAAGATTATTATTATTTATTACATCATGCATCATTATCGTCCAAATAATCATTGATTTTATAATAAGCTTTCTTAAGTAGTCCTTGCTTAATATATAGTTTAAACTTATTTTCAGACAAACTAAGGAACTCCTCTGGAAGCTTATTGTAAAATCTTATATCATGTCCTACAAACTCATACCTACTTTGGCAAGTCTTAATTTTGGAAAAGTTAGTTTATGTTTGTTTCTGGTTTCAATAGAGTGGTGCACACCAAGCCTTGGTTACACACCTTGTAACAGGTTCAATACAGGGTATAATGCATGCTAACTTAGTAGCTAATTGTTGTTTATAATAATTTGCAAGGTAAAAAGTACCCTCCGTCAAAACAAAATCACGAATGTGTACGTTTCAAAAATTCGTTTCAAAATATTGTAACTTGTCACTGTGACCAACTGAAAAATTGTGCATGCACATATTCAAATGATATACCTAAATTACTTTTTGTGACCCTGTAAGTAGTTTTGAATAAGGGAATTCACAAAGTATGATTTTTTGAACACTAAGCTTTAACATTAATTCAAGATATTTTATGAGGTCTCTTTGACTTGCACCAATACTATTTCCTATTAACAGAACAATTTGTAGTATTTTTACTATAGTCCATTTTTATCAAACATTCTACAAGTTGCATAAAAGATGCACCTGGCAAGCAAATATTGACCACTTTTTGCAAAAGTTTATTATTATATTAAATCAGTTTTCATTTTAAGTTATTACAAAAGAGATAAAATATAAATAAACGTAGTTTATTTTTTCGGCAAGTTGTTTTCGTAATGACCGTTACAAAAGTAGACATGCCTTAAAGATGTAAAATCGTGGGACAAGACTTAAAATTGTTTTTTTTATTCAGTATTTAAATAAATCAATAATATAAACTCAAGATACTATTCTATTTAACAAAAAAAAAAAACTTATGTAGAAGAAAAATGTTTTAAAACGCAGTCAGAAGTTACAAATTTCGCCGATGGGACAGTATGAAACCGTTATTTTCAGTATTTTCAATAATCGACAAATCCATTAAATATGTTATGTATTAAATATGCAATTATTGTCATTGGTGGTCAGATACTTCTTATTTAAGTAAACAATAGGAAACTTCCGTGGCTAATAGCCTGGAAATAGAAAAAAATATATAATATATGCATTGGACACCCAAAAAGGCAAGGGGTGCATTAGTTTTGAAATTACCCTTATACTAAGGGTTAAATAAACTTTGTTAACAAATATCCCACCAAAAACATAAATGTAAAATGAGAGCCAAGTTCATGCCTTGTTTGTTGACTTCAACGACAAAAGAGTTGAGATCTAAATAGGTGCCAAGTTCAATGGTCAGTCCTGAAATTTATTTAAAACAACATAAAATATTTTATTACAACTTAAAATATAATTTCTTCCTATAACTTAGGATAGTATATTGAAGCCTAAGGTCTGACCTGGCTAGTTCGAATATACGAATTATAATGCGTCGTCCGTGAAACCTCCAGCTGTTTGAGGTCAACGCTCTCTCTAACCTCGCCCGTATGTCGGTGCGTTAGAGTTCACGTGTTTTTGTTTGGAACTCAATTATTTCCTAAACTAAGGCTGTCCGCGGGTATGACTCGTGGGAAAAGTGGTTCAGTAGGGACAGTAGAATATGTGGTTTCATTTATATGGTAGCAGTCTATTTACACCCGATATTATCCTATGTTATAAGAAGAAATGATATTTTAAATTGTTATAAAATATTCCATGTTGTTATAAATAAATTTCAGGACCGACCATTGAACTTGGCACCCATTTAAATCTTAACTCTTTTGTCGTTGAAGTCAACAAACAAGGCATGAACTTGGCTCTCATTTCACATTTATGTTTTTGATGAGATATCGTTACTTTTTGTACAGAAATTACGACATACATACTCTACTATAGGCAAAATAAGTAAGTGTTCCTAATAGAATCAATTAATTGAAAATTCAGTAAATGATATAAATTTACTAGTTTACTCGTATTATTTATTCCTTTGTATTATTTATTCCATTTACCTATCTGGATGCCAAATTTGAATTCTAGGTCATCTGGAACTGGTTTAGAGTTTTTATCTATAGGTGAGTCAGTGATAAATTTGACGATTTTCGGACGTTAATATCTAAATGCCTGTTTGGGGTAGTGTTGCATGACAATCGATAGGCTATCGATACTATCGTGATCTTGGAAAAAAGTAACAATATCGTTAGTGCTATCGATGGTATTGATTATATGTTAGCAATACTATCGATACTATCGATAGTATCATTTACGTTTATCAATTAAACTATCGATTGTATCGATACTATCGAAAGTATCATTCATATCTTATCATTTGACATATTTATGTGATTTGTGTGTATTTGAGTTATGAGGGGGTCAAAAGTGGCTCCAAATGGTTCGTGTAATATTCCACACGGTACCGCTCGCCATTCTGTTAGCTAGAACTTGGCTTGACACGCTGCCGCGTGTCTAGATAAGGTGACATTTATTTATCCAGCCAAATTTTTACTGTAGGCTTGGTAAGTGATCAGTTTGACGGATCAATGAATTTTTGCAAATTTCACAATATAAAATATTGATCTCCTATACCTAGTAATTAACTCGGGCATGGGCTTGCGTTTGTAGGTAAAATGAAAAAACAAATTTATGAATTTCACAAAAAGTGCCACTAAACCTTGATACTGAGCCCTTACCAAGTCTTCAGTATGTATTTGTCTGCATAAATAAATGACACTTTGTGTACTATAGACTTGCTAGGCTAGATTTACAACATATTTGTTCATAGTAACAATGCTTCCATAGTACTCACGTACGTACGGCTGTAGATTTTAAAATGTCAATACTTAAATTTAGGTTAATAACGAAGTAGAAAAATAAAAACAAAAACCTGTCAATCTAGAACTGTCAAAATAAACAACAAATTCAGTTTGGCTATTTAACCTTAATGATCAAAATTATGAATTTAGGCACACATCTTGAAAACAATCTGAGGTTAATACGATGTTTATTTTGAAGTCGACCTTTTGGTCACTCCAATCATATCCATCAGTTTCACTTCATACTCCTGGCTTTCAAAAATTAAATGTAAGTTTTTGATTGCATCTTTTCATTTACGGTGGTTATCATAAAATTTGATGAAAAGATATTTTTTGTGAAATAATATCTACTATACTACCCATATGGTCTACGTAACAAATACGTAATTTTATGAGAATGTTTGACATATTCTCTAATTTATCAAAGTTTCTTAATTCAATAAATTAATAATTAACAAAGTTAATTGTATATTGTGTATTTCCACAGTGATTAAAAATGGAGCAAATATTCATGATAGAGGTATTTGCTAAGAGGATAATAGTAAAAATAGAACCACCAGAAAAAGATGCAGAAGAACTGCAAAGAGAAGCAGAAGAAAGAAAAAAAGCAGAAGAAATTGCAGCTGCTGCAGCTGCTCTTGCAGCTAAAGGAAAGAAAAAAAAAGGCAAAAAAGGAAAAGCTAAGAAAGGAAATAAAGGCAAAAAAGGCAAGAAAGGCAAAGAACCACAAACACTTTCAGAAGAAGAACTAAAATTTATGCAAACGTGTACTATGCAAGTTGACTGCCTACCCATTTTTGATTTTTATGTTGCTCATGATAATTTTATTGCCCCTCCACCTCCTCCACCACCAGCTAAAGCTAAGAAAAAAGGAAAAGGCAAAGGAAAAGGAAAAAAGCAGCCTTCATTAAAAACAAAGAAGAAAGGTAGGAAGGGTAAGAAAAAGAAAGCTTTACCGCCAAGAAAATTAGTACTACCCTCCGAGCCTCTGCCACAGCCTCCCTTCTTTGGCGTTGGAAATTCTGTCATATTTATCTCGCGGCCATCAAAACTCGAAGAAATTTTAAGGAAAACACCTGTCAATATAACCGTATGGAACAGAGACCAAGACATGAATTGTATGGCATACTGTAGTGTTGTGTGGCATGATTCATTCTTTGATACCCTTAAACAAGCAGCCAAGTTAAACCCTGTCAATATGGAGGCTGTTGAATACAGATTTACTAATAGCACGCAAATTATTACAAACACCGTAGATCTGACAAGGAATTTACACTGCCAAGAAGATTTGAAAGCCTCTGGAATGATCGAGTTCTTCATAAAGTTAACATGCTTAGGAAACAAACTACTGACACATTTTGTTTCGTTACCAGAAATGGAGAGACTACCTGGAAGAAAGTACCTAAATGATGAAGAGAAACTAAAAGATGTAGAAATCATTAGGCATTGGGATGGCACTCAGATAGAGACTATTCCACCTGTTGCTTATTTTTTCAGTGCTCCAGATATTACTATAGAGCCAATCAAACCTTTTGAAGAAAAAGTTGTTTACGAGGATTATGTTGCACCCTTTACCCAAAGTGAACTTGCAATTCTTGCTATGGGCTTTCCGAAAGGACCTTGTGGTGGAACCAACTGTCCTAAAAGGATGGATTTCAGAGGTAGTCAACATCAATTTATCTTTGGCGATAAGACGAAACAGGGGAAGTATCAGCCAGGTCAATTTGTTAATAAAAGAGATGTGCACGGTCCATGTGGTAGACTGGATTGTCCGTTGGCAAAAAAAGTCCGCGCATATTTGTGCTCTGAAGGAGCTTACAAACCTTGTATGAAGCCTTGCTGTAAGACATACTATTGATATCACTGGTCAACAAGTTTTCTGCACAGAAACGATATTTTGAAATTCTTGCAGAAAACTGTGTGCTGAATCCAAATCTGAACTCAGATTTTTTCTATCAGGTCTCAGTTTTGTGAAATCAACTTCAAGGTATTGAAATTTACCGTTTCTTTAATGCTTCTGAACATTTTTTTTACTTATTACAAATGTATTTTATATATTTATTTTTCATAATCACAAGTCCTTAATCAATACTTATTAAGGTGAAAATAACATAATTCGCGATTGAACCTTATAATATTTTGTGAGAGCTTGTTCGGTCCATACATTTCATACCAAGTTTTTACTATGAAACATTGGGTGTGATTGTTTTGAGACATTTAATCAAAAACTAGGCTTGGTTACGTGAATCTTTTTATCATATTATTAAAAAGAACCACTAAGAAGAAGTATTATTGAAAATTAAAGCCGAAAAACTAATTGTGCTAAGCGTAAAGCTCCACCAGAAGTAGTAAAAACACGCGATTTTTCAAAATTTAGTCTATCTTAGACAGATATTACGACGTGATAGAGAAAATCTGAGTTTATATTCGGATTCAGCATACAAATTTCTATAATAATTTCAATAAATCGTTTCTGTGGCAGAAAATTTCTACAATTTTGTTGACCAGTGTATTGTAATAAAATGTCAATGTGGTAAATTAAATCAAAAGTAAGCCGAAATAAGGATCAAGCCAAATAAAATAAAATCAATATGACTCGCATTGTTGTTTTGAACTTTCACTTCTTGAATCCCACTCACACCTTTTTAAGGGAACAATTAACGAATTTCCGAAACATGATTCATTATAATGGTCGATTCTGAACTGATACCGAACCAATTTTAAGTGCTACATACAAATTTTTGTACTGTTATTTTATTGAACTGCTTTAAGTTTACTCGTAAATACAATTAGGAAATAAAAACCGGCCAAGTGCGAGTCGGACTCGCACACGAAGAGTTCCGTAACATTTTTTATAAAAGCCAAAAAAATCACGTTTGTTGTATGGGAGCCCCCTTTAATATTTATTTTATCCTATTTATTACTATTCGTTCTTATAGCGGAAACAGAAATGCATCACCTGTAAAAATTTCAACTGTCTAACTATCACGGTTCATGAGATACAGCCTGGTGACAGATGGACAGACAGACAGACGGACAGCTGAGTCTTAGTAATAGGGTCCCGTTGGTTACCCTTTGGGTGCGGAACCCTAAAAAAGATGTATTTTATTATTAAATATGCAGTATTATAATCTTTAACCGACTCCAAAAAAGGAGGAGGTTCTCAATTTGACTGTATTTTTTTTTTGGGTATATTACTCCATAACTCTGGCAAACCTAAACAGATTTGAATTTTTTTTTGTTTGATAGAGTTTGCTTCCAGGTAGGTCCCATTTTAGTTTGGTCGTGATCTGATCATGATTTTCGGAGATAAGCAGTAGAATTCCTCAACGGACGAGCATTTACTCGATATTGATGTAAATATCTCCGGCATTTCTATATCGATTTGATTTTTTTTTGTTTTATAAAATTGGCTTCCAGGTAGATTCCATTTTAGCTTGTTCGTGATCTGATGATGGTCTTCAGAGATAGGCAGTGGAGCTCTTCAATGGATGACAGCACATCACTCGATATTGCGGCAAACGCAATGTACCAGGATGCTGATTGCAGGGTGTTCTTGATAATTGACATATATCCACCTGACCTTCGATCCTGGCCTCATCACCATAGAACTCCTAAACGGATGACAGTAAATAATTCCAGATTTCAGGAAACACTTAAAAAATTATTTGTATATACTCCTAATATGTATCAAGAAAACGTTTTTTGGGCATTACAAAATAAAAGTTGTAATCATTTTTAAACGATTTTTTATTAACATCGTAATAGCAACAATTAATCTTTATGCAAACAATAATTAAATATTTTATATGAAATATAAAGTATTTTAAATATAAAATAAATTTATGAAATTTTAATTTATTTCCTAAAGGTGCTATCTAAAAATTGTACATTGCTGCTGGACAAGAATATTTTAAGAATCTCAGCCAGAAGCCAGAAGCTTAATTTAGTTTCATGATACATGTCAAGCAAATGCATTTTGTCAAAGTAAATATAGTAAGTCTCTCTATGATTACTAAATAAACAGCAAAAAACAAACTCGCTGTTAAGAAGTATTCATAAAGCTTCTCACAATAAGTAATATTATGGAATTCTTTATTTTAGAAATGTCGCTTTTTATGGTTCCGTAACTCAAAAGGAAAAAAAACGGAACCCTTATGGGATCACTTTATTCTCCATCTATCCGTCTGTTTGTCAAGACCCTTTATCTCAGGAACACGTGACAGTATCGAGTTGAAATTAAAACCATATACTCAAATCTACAGTTTCTTGAAGCTCTGAAAAAATCAAACTTATAAATTAACGTAAAAAAAATACGGCCGTTTATGCCGCAAAAAACGTGTATTTCAACACCTTCAAAGGAATCAAAGTTCATAGGGTATTTTCCGTTGACCCAGAACTATGAAATTTGTCTAATACTACAAGTATAGGAAAAATCTGAAAACTATACATTTGTTATAAAATCATAAAAAATCACCGAGGTTAAGCAACGGTATGCGCGGTTATAATTGTACGGGTGACCAAATCATATTGTATATTTTTTTTAACTGTTAATAATTTATTTAGTGGGCGAGTCCAACCCGCACTGGTCCGGTTTTTTTGCTATAACTATCCTCAGAGCAATTACTAGTTATTGTTCTTAGTAATTAACCGATCTATCGACAATAATTCGACATTGAATCGGATAGAACTGGAATATGCAACCTACTTAAAAAACCTATCATAGTAAAAATAATCATTCAATTTGTTTTGAAACGCTAATCAAATGCAAATAAAATAGCAACATGTGCACTTCCCAGTACATCGTGAATATTTTTTTTGCAAAAACATCATTATTTCCGAACAAATTTGTGAATCATGCATGAAAATAATCTAAATTGATGCCGCCGAAAAGTAAGGTAGAAAATACATACAAATATATTTTATGAAATAATTTAGTACCATTGTTTAGTTGCCTTGGTATTCTTTACAGAATACTCACCAAATCCGACTCATCATCGCAAGGAGAAACCGAACACTTCCTCGAAACAATTATTCTTGAACACAATGAGTCTGATTCCCTTGGCCCATATAATTATCACCGCATATTAGCAAGTCTTTTGACACTTGCATTTTGCGCGATACGGTAGGTGAACCTCAAAAGTGCAGGTACCATCTGAGAAAGTTCTGCAAGCCAACTATTATCCATCCATCAGCTTGTTTCGTCCACTGCTGGACATAGGCCTTTCCAGGATTTCGCCACTCTTGGCGGTCCTCCTGGAAGAAATGCTCATACTCACATACGCTGGGCAGGCGGGTTGATAAGCGCGGTGCCGAAACCCTTGCACCAGTGATGCCGCTGCCCGTCGCCAGTCTGATTTATATTAGGCCCGGCAATTGGGGATGGATATACCGACATCTACCTGTAGGTGGTAGAGCTGATGCCGAGCTCGACTGAGGAGATACCACCATCTTACTCGCAAATCCTCCCGAAGTTATTCGGGGGAGAGTAAGAGAACAGCTCTGAGGCAAAACCAGGCGGCCCACCATTGCCTGGGACCGATGGATGGCGGTATATCCATCCCTAATTGCCAGGCCTTAAAACAGACTAGTGACAAGCAGCGGCATCACTGGTGCAAGGGTTTTGGCACCGCGCTCACCAACCCGCCTGCCCAGCGTGTGTGAGTATGAGCATTTCTTCCAGGGGGACCGTCAAGAGTGGTGAAATCCTGGAAAGGCCTATGTCCAGCAGTGGACGAAACAGGCTGATGGATGGATACCGCCATCCATCGGTCCCAGGCAATGGTGGGCCGCCTGGTTTTGCCTGAGAGCTGTCCTCTTACTCTCCCCCGAATAACTTCGGGAGGATTTGCGAGTAAGATGGTGGTACCTCCACAGTCGAGCCCGGTATTAGCTCTACCACCTATTATAGTTGTATGCAAATGTTTTTGTTGGATTACCATCATAAAACACAGCAGGCAATTTTTCACAGCATTTTGAGTTGATTGTGCTTGGCAAGTAGATTGACACTGTATAATTGTGGCATAAAATACAGTTCAATTTATGTATAAAAATAACCCGAAACATTCGTAAAATACTCGATGAGCTAAACTTGCTAAACTTCATAAAAAGTGAGACTTAGAGATAAGAGATAGATAACAAAACACCCAAACCAATTTTTGCGGTTTCAGAATTATTCTAATCCTAGGTACCCAAAGGTTATCCTGTTCTCCAGTCCAGGTATTTCTTGAAAAGTATGAATTGAAATGTATACCTATACGTATAATCTAGAATTTGCATGCTGTAATAATAATCAGCTGGACAAGGGGAAAACTTATGTAAGTACCGTGAAAGTTCATGTTTATAATAATTTTGTTACAACCTTTCTTATTCTTTATTGTACACACAGAAAATAAACATTTACAAAACATATAAACAAATTAACATGTTCCAGGGTAGACTTATCTCTAAGAAGAGATTTCTTCCAGTCTACCTTTGGGGATAAAAGAGAATGATTTATATAAAAGTAGACATACATACGTGTACGTGTAAGAAATAAATAATAATTTATAAATATAACAGACTACTATTAATTTAAAAACTTACCTACCTTATAATAAACATAAATACTAATTCATCATAAATATATTACATGTGCAAAAAAAAACTTTTTATTTTTACGATCATACTGTCATTATAATAATATGTCATACTATACAGGTGACATAGAAATAACATGACATAATGATATATTACCTCATTGTTACTATCGAATGACACACTTGTTTAAGCAGATTATACCGCGTGTAAATAGATAAATCCACATACTCTAATGATCATATTGAACAACTTTTCCAATGAAATACAAAACCCAGCGCAAATGAAAACAAAAAAAACTCCTTTTAAAATTAACCCGTATATACTGTAAATTTTGTCTGGACAAGTCATATCAATTTTTCGTTTCCGCGGGTACGTTTCTTAAGAAAAGTTCGTCAGTAAGTCAGTAGCGCACTTGCCGTGAAAGTAAAAGGTCGCAGGCTCGAACCCTGGCCCGAGGTGTTGTTTCAAAATTCTTTTCTCACTTGAAAGTAGTTTAAATTGTTTTTAATGTATTCTGAATAATGTTTAGAGTAATGTTCTTTTTACTCCCGGTATACAAGATGATATTAATTTATACGATCAAATTCATAACAACAACGAAGTCTGGTAAGTGATAATGGTAATTATTACGGACTAATAACATTTTTTTTGTAAAATAAATAAACAAAAATTTTTAGCCCTCCATGGTTTTGACTCATATTTATTTTGTAAAATAGATACACAAAGTATACTTTCTACAGGTCAAAGTAATTCTTTACAAAAACAATAGAATATGAAAAAAAAAAAATAATACGAGAAATACATACACGAAAATTTTAAATCAATCAAAAATGCAAAAATATTTAGGTTGGGCTACTAAAATGTAATAAAATTATACATACACCTGCCTAAAATAAAGAAATATAGGAATTAAAATATTATAATGCAATGAACAAGTAAGTTTGGTAAATAAACCATAAATAAAAATAATGCCTAACCACCTAATCCACCCATTCGATTAGTCTTGCTAAGAAGAAGGGCAAGAAACTTAGCAATTAGCAAGCATGTCTTTTTTCAAATTTGCATTTTTTTTTCAATTATTTTTGTTAACATATCTTATTCTATACAATTTTCTTACTTAGGGTTGTGCTTGAGTTTGTACAGAAAAATTAATGTAATTGACCGACTTCTTACCGAGTTTTCAGTATTGACGGATCCCGCACACTGTGTGTACGATATACACTTGACTCTTTTTGACGTTTGCAAATTACGGGTTCTGGTGAATAAGCACGAATAAAGCTCGGTAATTCGGACTTCGGATTTACGCATCTTTCGTAATTCTAATTATTCGGTTAATGGGTTTTTTGATCTGATACCATGTTTTATGGTTCAAAAAGTTGAATTCAAATTTCTATTGTTGTTGTGAGGGATTCCTTGAAAAAAACAAAACAGATTGGGTTAAAAGTTTATTTGAAAAATCTCTACGTGTGTTTTGCTTCCTAATTGTTAGGAAGAGTTTGATTTGTAGTTCAACTTTCAATTATTATGTGATAGCCATTGACTAAATTGTATTTTTAAAATAACAAAATTAATTTAATTTTTGACTATTTTACATAGAAGCAATAATTAACATGAAAAAATAAAAACTATAGCTAAAATGTGTATACAATTAAAATTAAAACTATCTAAATTAAAATCAAATAGAAAATAATAAATTATATTTAAATAAAAAAGTAAGGTGGATAATGGGGACTAGAACTAATGATTCATAAAAAAATGTTTTTTGTAGTTAATAAAAACCTTATGAAGTATAAAAAATAAATAAAAAGTCAGGACCAAGGTTCATTGAGCCTGTTCGCGAAATACGAAAAATATCTTTTGTGACTCTATATACTTGTTCAAGAACAACCTCGACTCAATTAATATGAAGTCTAAATTTAATTTTGCGTATTTGAAAGAAAGGGTAATTGAACCATGATCCTGACCACTTCGCGAGTTACCAGTATAAATTTGGCTACGTAAACGAAGGTCACCTTATATTTTATGATACTGGTGGGCAGGTCCAGAATGCAGACATACTGGCGAGGATAGGGCTGTGTGTTCCCAAAAGGTTCGTAGGGCGGCGGTGACACTGGTGGTACCGCATGTCAGGACAAACCTGCTGGCCAAGGTACCGCTGTGCACCCTCAATATCTTAGCGAAACAAGAAGACCTATTCTTCTGTCCATCTATCAGCCTGTTTCGTCCACCGCTGGACATAGGCCTTTCCAAGATTTCGCCACTCTTGGCAGTCAACCTGGAAGAATTGCCCATACTGAACACACGCTTGGGTCTGCAAATATAGTTGTAAGTTTTAAAAATAAATAAATGAAATTTTGCTGCTTGCGAGAATCGATAAAATTTCTCTTTGACTCTTTGCTTTTATTATTCACATTGGGCAACACGAAGCGCGCTTACCCCGAAAGTACCTAAATAAATAAAATAACCACTTTGCCGGTACGGCTTCTAATGATCTCATGCCATATCTGGGGGCACGGCAGTGCCCCCGCCAAGTCGATCTTAAAAGCGGCACGGCCGTACCATCCTTTTCTCGAAACAGTTCAGGCCATTTTCGACCCTATATATTCCTATAACTTCGTTGTGGATAAAACTAGAAGCCTGAATTTTCAGTTACCAAGCAAGCATTGTATAAACACGGTATATTTCAAATTTCATTCAATTTTAACCAGAAGTTTAATAATTATAACTGGACAAAGTTTCTCAATTTTGTCACTCACTGACTCACTCACTTACTCACTCATTGACTGACCGATCATCACAACCCTAAGGCACTTCTAGCAGACATAGAGCTTCAAATTTGGAACACAATTAGTCTTTAGTGTATAAATTAAGGAAAAACTAAAATATTTTGCAATTTCGATCCAGAGCTCTAGATACACTAACTGCATAAATAACTTTGTAATCCCATATAAATATATAGGATTACGAAGTTACATATGTAAGTTGTAATTTGAAGGTACCGAAAAGGAAAAAAAGTAGGACTATCTACAAAAAGAAATGAGATGCCATCAAAAACTTGTAAAAAAACCAAGTCTCGCAACTTAGTTCTTTTACCATAAAAAGTTGTGAAATCCATGGAATCCAAGTAGGTTAATTTATTCAGTCCCTACTTAAGGGACTTTCTGTTTTAAGTTATTACATAATTAGCTAACCTAACAACATCTTTGACCATATCAATATTTAAAATCTTTTGTGTTTCAAATAAATAGCTTGACTTGGCAATCGCACTAAATAATCTAATTTAATGTAATATGTATTACTTGTGAGATACATTGTGTTTTCATGCGATGGCATAAAAGATGTTTTATATTGATACGGTCACTCTAAGATGCTGTTAGGTTAGCTAATTATGTAATAACTGAAGACAGAAGGTCCTGAATAAATCAACCGACTTGGATTGACATGGATTTCATAACTTTTTACGGTAAAAGAACTAAGTTGCGAGACTTGGTTTTTTTTTACAAGTTTTGTTATTGATGGCATCATATTTGCATGTAATACATGTACGTAATAGTCTTTGAATGCACTTTAAAAGTGCATGAGCACATTGAATTCACCTCATGATCATTCGTGATGTTCAAGAAATCCGGAAACGGCATCAATCACACATTAGTCAGTACCATTACCATTGTAGTCATTATTTTAGTCATTTGCAGCACTATAACTACAAACTCTAATTTGCATCGATTATGGGTGCACATGTAAGTTGTAGCTCATTGTCTATAGTAAACCTACTGGTTATACTAATTTATTTAAATGCATGCAAATGTAACACTTAGCAGCTTGGTGCGGTATGCGTTTTTTTTTGCAGTATTGTTGCAGTTTTTCAAGGTCAGCGGAGGAAACAAAGAAATATAGTTATTATAACTAAAAATCCAAAAAGAAAAAGAATTATTGGTATATTTGATTTTGCTTTTACCTAGTTTTTACCAAATGAAATTGTAAATATATAAAAGCGATTATAATCATCGTTTCTTGGTACAATGTTTTACAGATACCTACAATATAGACGTCGTTTTTTATAAAACTAAATCAATAGAACTTTTATAGTTAAATTAAGTAGTATTTGAATATTTTTGTAAGAAAATGTTTGAGCTGTAAACGCCTGTTTGTTTAGAATAGCAATGAGTCTCACGCCGTGAAAGCCTCAAAGCTTGGTAGAGCCTCCAGACTGGGGCTTTGAATGTTTAAATATTGAAACAGTGTATTTTGATTGGGGTTTATCGAGAAATGAAAACTCTTTCATAGCAGGTTATTAGGTCTTCTTGATGTGCTACCTTACGTTCAACTAATAGTACGTACATCTTTTATAGTTTATAGTCAACATAGCTCAAATAAAATTAAAACAAATTTTGCAAAACATTTTCAAGTTGCTGAAAACCAAGCATTCACACAACGGAACTGTCAAACTTTTGTCCGTCTGTTCATATTCGTCCTGTCCAATACTTTGAAGCAAGTATTTAATGTCCACCATCCAAACTGTAACAGATACGACGTCAACTTTTTCCTAGACTTGGTCAAAGTAATTTAGTCTAGGTCTTCTTGTTTCTTTTCCCTTCTATCATATTTTTGTATCTGTTTTTGTGTAGTAGCAAGTGGCCTATCAATTTCCTCATCTGTTCTCTATGGTTTTGAGCAGACTTCTGTTTTCTCGTACCAGTTATTTAATCAATAAAACTGGCCAAAATACAGAGCTACATGCGTCATCTGACGCCACGCTGCAAGAATAAATACTTTGCTTACGTGACCGAACCTTGTGTAATGAAGAGCCGTCAATGCCATAACGTATACTGACGATGTGTCATGCATATGGCGCGTATGAAAAGAGCCTAAACTGAGATGTAACAGCTGATTATTCCAAATTTGGCTGGCGCACCCTAGACAGTTAGACCAAGACTCAACTAACTGACAAATCGTTTCATTTTCATGGGTGGTAGGCATTGACCTCTCATATGAGACGTCAATGGTGGTAGGCCGTAGCTTGTCACACCCTCGTGACGAAACCATGCTGTCAAGTGACCCGTACGTCAAAAGTGGTTACAGCAGTTGCGTAATTTCAGTTATTCGTTCATTACACTTCCGTAGACTTGCTGTCACACTACCAATTTCTGGGTGAGTGCACATCATTTTAGGTGTTAGCAAAGCTTTCTATCAGAGCTTTCTATGTGGTAATAGCCAAGCGTAAGCCTCTGAACGTAAAAAAACAGCAAGGATCAGTAAAGCTAAACCAAATTCGATAAAACTCTCTATTTATAGAATACTCTCTCATTTAGAAGGCAAGCGCACTTAATTTTTGGTCTCATCAACAGGCACGGCACGTAAGACAGTTGCATTCCACAAAAATGATTATATCCCTGATAAATATATTACAGGAAGATAGAGTAATTTATTGTATTGAAATCTGCTTTCATAATTACTGAAACCCCTATTAACTTTGTTTTATTAACTGGATGACTTGCAACGACATGAAATATCTACTTTATTGGTAATTTTTGGATGGCACTGGTATCCCTGACAAACCAAGGTTCTGCTTACATACCTACATAATTTCATAATTACAAAAAAAAACAAATTTTATTTACAGCACGTAGGTTAGGTCTTAAAATATTAAAATGAGTTGTTAAGCCCTTGAAAATGAATTAAATTACGAAACCGGTTGGGTTAAAAGTACCTATAGTTATAGTACATTTTGTGTAAACAGTGTACAAGTGTTTTCATCAAGATGCTTTCCAAGTTTCACCAAGTGCCGACAATCGCAAGTATAAGTTATAATTACTGAAAACTCTGAAAAGTGTGACCCGATCGAGTAGGCAGGATGTAATTTCGGGGAAAATCGTCTAGACGTAATGATAAAATAATCGCGAAAATAGCTTCAGCGAAAATTATTCTGATAGTATACGTAGATTTTTGTTTTCGTGGAAAAAGTATGCATTTTTGGTTTTGACCATTTAATAGTGATAGAACATTCTGGATTAAATCACTGTAACCTGTTCAGAGTGTCGTTCAATGGAACAAAGGAGGTAGTGCCTTTACGTGTATTTTTTGCACTCCCTAGTGTTTGCGCTTAAAGACGACTCATATAAAGTAACTTTATACAGATAATATAATCATGGCTGTCTGTACGAGCTAAGTTCTCTTAGCATACAATTTCTTATTTTCTTTTAAAATTTTTCATGAAATTGTTGTTTGAAAAGATGGTCGCAGATAAAGTATTGTGTCCAACTGTGGCATAATTAGTTATTGGGATACTCATGCAGCCTAACACGAAACTATGCTTTGTTTACAAGCACTCGTGTTGCAATAGCCCTTATAATTCGTCACAGTTTTACAAAATACTATATGATATTACCTATTTGTAATTAATTTTCTAATCACACACCACTGACCATTCGGCGGAGTGTACGTGATAGACTCAGTCTACTGATGATTAGCCAATGATGATTCATCCATCATCCAAAACCGTCTGTGCATTACGTGGTTTGTGGGTGTGGTCTTAATTACTATTGGAGACGCGTGCTCTGAATATTACACTTGAATTTTAGTATGGTTCATACTAATTTCGTATCTCGATATCAGAACGACCGACGGTGCTGAAATCGGGACAACAAAAATGTCTAGTAAGGCGGAGGCCTTCCTTTTCGAGATTTTAAATGATCATACTGAGTTTACTACTGACTACTACATATATAGTCTAGAAAATATTGAGAAATTTACATATTATTATGTTTCTTCACACCTTTATCTTTAAGTTGTAAAATTGAAAATCGGTCGCCCGATATTTATTAAGTCTCTTTTTGAGTGCTTTTTTAAAATTGCTTTTAATTTCTAATTTTAATTTCCTAATTTATCTTCTCTTATTTGTAATGGATTATTATTAATCCAATATTGTAATTTTAATCTTAAATTAAGACTTATTCTGAATAGTTTGGCGTGCATTTCAGAGCACGCTATTTTCAACTTAATTAAAAGTTAATAAATATATTTTCTCGAAGAAACCAGTTACTAATTATAATTTTTAGTTAGTAAAATTGTATTTTTATAATTTTATGTAAAACAACCATAAAATTTCAGGATCGGAGCACTCTGATCAACAGCTACAAACTAAGACAACTCTTTACTTTAAAATATTTCTGGTTCATTGCTACCAACTTTAAATTTGTTTCTAATTGATATTTTCTGGTTTAAAACGCACTCTTATAATATATGGAGTATTAAAACGATGGATTTCGCTTTAAAACATATATAATCTCGGAAAATATTGTTAATTACAATCCCAACCAAGCACTTAGTATTGAGTAGTATTTACACAAATAGTCAAGGAGTTGGTAACGCCAATTTATTATTTTTCGTACTTTGAAAGTGGTATTCGTATTTTAAAAGGTGTTTGTATCTGTCAAAATTCAAGGCACCAAGAGAAAATAATAAAGTAATACTCGTACAAAGTCTAGTTGACGCGTGCAAAAGGCTAATAAAATTCAACAAAAGCCATCGCCACAGCCTAGTTTATGATGTAACATCCCGCGCTTGTTACGGAATGAGTCACCAATGTTGACCCCTCTAGGGTACAGAGTAACACCAATATAGAGGTATTTTTGTCAATATTATACTGATCGAGTATTGCATTTTGTTTGTTTGGTCGTGGTTACGTTTTCAAAAACTTCTTTTGAGTTTTGCTAGTTCCTTCCTATTTATTATTTACTTCATTTTATATAAGGTGACTTTAATTTATCCAGCCAAATTCTTACTGAAGACTCGGTAAGTGCTCAGTAACAAGGTTCGATAACCCCTTTTGCGAAATTTGTAAATTATGCTTTTCTTGTTTCTTACAAACGCAAGCCCAGCCCTGAGTCAAGTACTATGGGACGTCAAGATTTTACTGATTTGATCACTTACCAAGCCTCCAGTTCCTGTATGAGTTTGGCTGAATAAATGAAAGTCATAAGACATAAGACATTTATTTTCATAACTATTATTATTACATATTATTTTACAGGCATTATATATGCTTAAAGGAGGCTTCATTCACTAATTAATGTTAAGCATGTACATTTGGTTAAGGAAAAATAAAAATTTATTTATTTATTATTAGACGTCATTTATAAAATATTACATAATAGCATAATAAAAATTATAATCAAAACAGTAAAGTGGAGATTTAAATTAAATTAAAATTCGAATCATTATTATAATTAAGACCAAGATATAAATTTAAAAATTAAAATTAAAAAATCAAAATTACAATTACTTACCATAAAATTATAATCAATTAAAAATCTTCATATTTATAGAGGGTTTGCTCGATGAGATAGCGTTTCAACTGGAATTTAAAGTTGTTTAGGCTAGATGACTTTAAAACGTGATCGGGTAGACTATCGTACACTTTTGGGCACATTATGTGCATCAGCTTAGAAGATTTAGCAAGTCCGCATCCTATAACTGCCAGTCTGTTTGCGTGGCGAGTCTTTTGTATAACGTCATATTTCTGTTAAAACTAGGCGGGTCGCTCCTTGACTTTTGGTAAAAGATGTGTAGTAAATCATGATATGCAGAATGCTAAAATTTTCTCACAACATAGTAATTCTTTATTTACACTTTTACACAATACATTTTAAATTTTTTGTACAATACCAAAATATCCAGTTTATGCAACTCACAGGATTATGGCAGTTTCTCGTTTTAACGGCATGTTCAAGAAATCATAGTACGTGCATTATACAAAGCGCAAAAAGTTGTATCTTGGAAAACATTGCTTGATTTTTTAAAGTCCGGGGGGCAAAGTAAGTTTTTCTAAAAATTAATCTAAATAAATGGTTTTGAACGTACGAATGACTGCCATCTTCAGAACTGTCGATGGCTAGAGTTCACGCCACCACTGAAGTCCTGCGACAAAGTCTTTATTGTCTTTGGAATATGAACCCAAATGCCTTAATCTATGGGACTTCAGTGGTGGCGAGAACTCTATGATTGACCAATGAGTTTTCATTATTTCCTTTTTACTTTATCGTTCTTATTTATGCCTATAATGTTAACGTACTTTACATGCAGTTCAGCTGTGTAACTTTGTGCAAGCTGAGTAACTTTATAAAAATTAATGTATAATATATAAGTCTGTCAAAAAAGTGTTGAAATTAATATTAAAGAAACTACTTTTCTTTCGCCTAGTCACACCAAACAAATAAGTACAAAATCTGTTAAATCGAGTTAACCGCGTTATTATTTCATAAATATATTACCTAAACTATACTACTTGAACGTTTAAAGTACAATAAAGTTTATTAAAGTTTCGGATTCATTTCAACACTTTTTTGACAGACTTATAGCATGCCACAAAAACGCAAATATCTCGTTTCTCCATACTTTTAGATATTCATGGTTTTGACACAGCTTTTATATTGGCAAAATCCTTTAAATTTAACTTGATTTCATTATTTGAACATCACCGAATTCATGAAAATAACACCAGGTCAAGTTCAGTACTTTAAATTAGGAACATAAATGATGAAGAGATGAGATAGATTATAGAAACAGAGACGGCACATAGTCGTCCCTACAATACTTGTTGCTAAATTATGTTTAAAACAATACTTTTTAAACATTATTTTAATAAGCAAGAAGTCGAAAGTTCGAATTTGGTCCGAAGGATATTTCAAAATATATTTTATTTTTCCTGCTTGAATTTCTTTTCAATCTATCTTTCCTCGTTTGTAATGCACTTAATAATGTCTATATATATCGCTACATAATGTATATATTTTTGTTTTATATCTATAATATATATTAAAATTAAAAGTCGTAAATTTGTAACAGTAAAAAGTATATTTTATATACACAAACATGACTATTGAATTTAAAAAATGTGCAAGCGCCTACTTTTGCAAAGAAGATGTATTCCAAATAACGGATTAACTGATGAATCATCATTGTAATGAGGTGCGTTTCCCGATAGAAATTAAAAAGCGTGCCGGACTAAGTATTGTTCACAATTTCACATGGTCACGCTGCACTGGTGATCTGCGCAGTGCCACCATACCATCTTATCTGTGCAAGTGGACAAAACTAGAACTAAAGCGGGATACATGTTTTACAGAACTGGCAGACCTTGAAACATTTATAGTTTTATATAACGTTATCGTTATGTTATTTTTTGGCTAATACGCATGGAACTTACACTACAAATCGCTAACATCTCATTTTAATATATTAACAAAACGGGGCAATCAAAATGCTGTAAAAAATATTCTGCGGGCCATTACGTATCTTTGAATCGGTTGCGAACTATGGTTGCTATTCACCAAAATCAGATGAAGAATTAATTTAAAAAATACCCTTCAATGGGTTATAATAACTTTTATGAATTGTGACTTCATTTCAAGTGCGAACGTATCCTAAGATGAGCGGATGTATGTTTTCGACGATATGCACTTGGTTTGGTAACTAATTTTTCGATAGAATCAGGGGGCTGATATTAACGTACTAGGAAGCATCTAAAGACGCTAAATCACACCGAAAAATTATTAAAAACCGTATTCTTGTAACGGGTTTTGTACATTTTGACTTCCCTTTTTTATGATAAATGTTTTCCCAAATTCGTCACTAGCGACGCCACCAACTGCATAGATAAGTTGGTGGTACTATTAGCACTAATAATTTACACTGTGACTACCTACTCTGTGCTCACTGATGAAGAACCTGCTGATGACACACGGCACTGGATCTCGAGTGGAACACTTTTGTTGGAGAGCAACCTGGCGCTGTTGCTAAGCGAAACTTTATAGGTATTTGTTTGATTGAATCTTGTTTTAGAGTCATAGCTTCAAATTGTACCAATAATAGAGAATTTGCATGTCGTTTAAATAAGTAATATATTGCGTTTTTTGTATTCTATTTACTTAGTAGAATTTAATGATGACCATGGGAAACTATTTTATTTTATAGTTTTATAATTATTTCCAATTAAAAAATACAACATTTTCATGAAATGAAACCCAAATGCAAAACGCGTCACCACTGGCTACTGTCTTTTGTGAATTACATTTTATCATAGAATATTAAGTTTAAAATTAATAAATATAAAATAAAACCCTCAAATATTTTGTAATAGGTTGTTTTAATCAAAAATGATGAAAAAAGAAAACCGGCCATACACCGCAAGCAAGAGCAGTATCATGTGACGTCACTTGATGCGCGATAAAATGGCAGTCGTTTGAATTGTAGAAGATTATTATGAAACTTATTTTGATTTTATTACCATGAAATATGGATAATTTAGTTGTAAATTCTAAATTTATCATAATATATATCAATTTGATCATATATTAACGATTTGTGCAATAAAAAATTTACATGCATGTTCTTTATTATATAAAAAGAGATCTTCATAAAATTCATGTTCAGTTAATTACTATTAAAAAATATATTACCACAAGGGCACAAGAGCCAAAAAAAATGTAGAGTTATTTTTTTGTTATATTCTGATGGAGGATAATTTTTAGGATGTTTTTTTATAAGCTGGGTCTTTCTCTGAGCACTTTTTTATTTACTATTCTCTGACAAAGATCATTTTTATGTGTAGGCGGTGGATGGCCAGTTTTCATGGCGTCTTCCTTACAAAATATTTATTTTTAATGAGAGTGGGACGGCGAGGATATCTTGTGGGCAGATCCTTTTTGGACAGAAGAGTTATTTCATTTATTGACGTCACAATAGTCGTTTATTCTACAAGTGCGGTAAGGAGACAATAGCTTACGAATGGCTTACGAGGACGATTTGAAACACAATTGATAAGCGAGTCTCTGGTACACAAGAAAAAACAGGCAGCCTCTTTTCAATCAATAAAAAAAATCAAGATAAAGCTCTAGTGTGGTAAAGTTAACTTTGACTACAGTTTTGAAGCATATATAATAAAGGCTTTACGAGCACTTGCTTTGAAAAAATATTAACGTGGTATTCTTACTTCTTACTCTGTTTATTATTTAATTTATTATTTCCAGGTTTAACTTGTAAGTTATTGGGTAAAGTTCAAACGTATCTTTGAAAAATCCTGTAACATATGTCCAAACATAACATGAACAAATAATCTGTTTTCTATTTAAAGAGTTACTATTAGAGAGAACCACTTTGTCCGTTTGTACATCGACATGATATATTTGATTTGTCATACAATCTGAAGTAACAGACGATGCGGCACCCTTTCATTTGAATAGTAAATATTTGAAGTGTTTAAAGCAGCGGTTCCTAACTTTTGCCGTCTTGTTACCCTCATGACGATGGAACCTCCTCAAAATAAAGGTTAAAACTTTATTTTCCGTCGATAGCAATCTAATTAAAATAATTATCATAAAAAGATCCAATAAATTCTTTCTATTATGTCTTAATCAATCATAAAAACTAGCACAAAATTGTTATAATCAGAATAAGACATCTATCGGTTATTTTGTATAACCCGCGAGGGTAAAGAAAGGAATCTAAAATGTCGCCCATAATCATCCCCTCTCACTCGCACTGTATGTCTGTCTTCAGTCGCACACTTGTGTACTGCATGCAAAAAAAGCTTACTCGACACGATCCGTCCGTTTCGAAATGATAAAATTGTAGCGGTGAAACAGTTGGCATACAGTCAACAGTCAACACGAGAATTATAGATCCGTTTTATAATAATAGTTTGTATGTCAACAAAGACAAAGACAAAGAAATTTATTTGTAAAAACATGAGTAAAATATAAAAGATGTTAAATAAAGAGGTAAGATCTATCACGTTTTAACCTATTAATGGCATACAAATATCAGAGAGGTGGCATGTGCCCGTAGCAGACATTTAGTCGGACTAATAAAATTAAAACATAAAAACACTTAATAATCAATCAATAGTACCTACAAACTTAGTTCCTATTTCTACAGTGAATATCATGTCATTTTATGTACAAAAAAATGTTAAGTATAACAAAAAAAAAAATGTATACAAATTCTAAAGTTAAGTGTAAAATATATATCAATGAAGTAATGTTATGTATAAAACTTATAAATATACTTTAAGCGTACAGTATCAAATTAGTTTGTCCACAAGAAATTCTTCGATGGTATAATAACATTTATCCAGCAATATTGTTTTAATTTTATTTTTAAATTCATTTACATCTAAGTCTCGGATGTACTTAAGAATTTTATTGTGTATTAAAGGGCCTATACAGTATACACTTTTGTTCATGAGCGCAGTGTGCGCCCTACGAACACAAACCCTACTTTCATCCCGTTGTTTTCGTCTGCTTACCTCTGAGGTGTATTTGAATAAGTCAGGATTTGTCTTAACAAAAAGCGCAACTTCTAATAAATATAATGAAGGAAAAGTGAGTATGCTGTGATTTTTAAAAAACGGTTTACAGCTTTCTGTTGATGCAATTCCAAACATAGCTCTAATTCATCTTTTTTGGGCCTTAAAGACAAGTTATCTGTTGGTGGAATTACCAAAGAAAATGACGCCATATCTCAGTTTAGAAGCTACAATACCATGATATGCCGTTAGTAGAGCATCTTTATTAATTATATGGGAAAGCTTATGAAGAGCATACGCATTAGAACTTAATTTTTGACATAATTGTTCAGTTTGTGCTTTCCAATTTATATTTTTGTCAATTATTAGTCCTAAAAATTTAGTATCATCGACATTGTAAATTTTTTAATTATTAAAATGTATGTTCATATTGCAATTTACAGGCATTCGTTGGGTGAACTGTATAAATTTTGTTTTCTTCAAATTGACTTTCAGGAGTTTTAATTTTAAATACGTGTAATATTATGTATTGCCTATGACATTAAAGGTATATTATAACTACACTTGTCACACAAATGTACACACTTAACACGGAAAAGGTATAAAAAAGTAAAATGTTACTCATAAAAATAATATTAAAGAAACAATTGTTTAGTTTTATGCCCCCGCCAAGGCCGGGTAAATACCCGCAGGTTAAAAATTGCTGGTTAAAAGGTTCACTATATCACGATTGCCAAGTGCTCGTTCCTATATGTAGGTTATTTATCGGAAATACAGTCTCTTTTATTATTGTAATCTCGAAAGCAATACATGAATATATGCAACACTGAGCCCTCTAACTGTGAAGGATTAGCAGCACAGGTCCCTGTATGGCGTGGTCTTGTACAGTGGAGCCCACATCAAGCTATACACATTGAGTATAGCTCACCTCTCGTTGTACGGGAAGCCTATACAATTAGTGTTTAGCTTGATGTGGGCTCCACTGTACAAAGAAAGGCAAGTACGCGATTTCGGGGAGCAGCGCAAAACTGACCTACGATGAACAAAAAGTCCGACCACCCGCGGACATACAACCATCCATCATAATTATCATTTCATATCAGTTATTAATTGCTATCATGTAGTACATTTTGGTCTTATGGTATTCTACTTATCTTTAGGGTCTTTCATGATACCCTAGATGGGCACTGCAGTTAGTATTGCACTATGTACATAATTACATAACATTATAATATTTACACAGGTATTTAAGATGTTCACAAGATTGAGGGATCATGTAAAAACTCTTCGACCGTGTAATCATACAAGCTAAGCCATCCATCAGCCTGTTTCGTTCACTGCTTACAAGTGACAAACACACAAAAGGCCTTGCCATGATTTCACCACTCTTGGCGGTCCTCTAGAAATGCCCATACTCACACACGCTGGGCAGGCGGGTTTGTGACTGCGGTGCCAAAACCCTCGCACCAGTGATGCCGCTGTCTGTCACCATATTAGATGGTATATTTACCTATATATAGTAAAATGTACAAAAATGTGACGTCCTGTAAGGACGCAGCAACTTACTATCTTATTTTAATCAATTTAAGTATAACATTTACACATATTTGTTATCTACTACTCATAACATTGTACATAGTTTTTTAATTTAAATAATTTTACAGATTTATATAATTATTATAAGAATATACACATTATATTGAAAATCTGGTTGGTGAAATTGTTAATTATCATTGAAGAATTCGTTTATAGTGTAATAACTTTTGCCTATAAGATAATGTTTCAATGTTTTTATGAATGTACTGTACGACTCTGAACTTTTAATATAATTTGGTTTATATCAAGTTTATATTATTCTGTTTTATATAAAGCCCACGGCCATTCACTACAGTCATGTAGTCGGTATACTCACGCGCACTCAGCGCTCACGGGGCACCCCGATTAGGAATCAAAGTAGTTGCCATGAACGAAAACGGGTGGAGCACCATCAACCACAGAAAACAAAAAGCATTTTTTTTAATGTGCTAAATCTTGATACTATTATTTTGAAGGTTCAGTATATTTATCTCATTAATAAAGGTGGTAGAGCTGGTAAAGTACGATTAAAATCAGTTAACGATTCGGCCAACCTCGGTAATTGTCGTGAATCCCTCATCTCTCACATAGAGTTATCAATTTACAGATATGACCTTTAATTATTTACTCGTTGTCTTATTGAATACAATACAAGAACGATATGAGCAACAAAACCTCCTTTGTAGCTCAAAACTAACACAACCTTTATATTGAAATTAGAAAAATAATTCATAATTTTGACAGTATGACTTCTTAGTGTCAATAAATATTAATTATTAATCCGACGTAATATCGTATTGTTACTTACATCAAACAGTAAAATATTGACTTAAATATGTATTTTTTTAAATAAATTGTATACAAGTATAGCTTCAGTAAATAATGAATGTTCAAATTCATGTCGCTTCTGCATAATACATTTCTTAGGTCTACCGGTTAGTAATGTCATCTTGGCAGGTGCTATACATTGCGTTTATGATACTTCAAATTGAATGCTACCCAAAAGAAATCGCGGTAATGTATTTCGTGTCATTTCCGTCTCGGGATTTAGGCGAGGATATCGGAGAAAAGCCGAATCGTTAACTGATTTTAATCGTATTGTACCAGGTTCGACTGTGCAGATACCATGACCTTACTCACAGACCTTCCTGAAGTTCTTAAACAGGCACAACCAGATGGCCCACCATTACCTGGGACCGATTGATGGCGGTATATCTATTCCCAATTAGAATTCTACCGGGCCTTATATATAAAACAGACTGCGGTGACGGGCAGTGGCGTCACTGGTGCAAGGGCTTCTGCACCGCGCTCACCAACCCGCCTGCACAGTGTGTGTGAGTGTGGGCATTTCTTCCAGGAGGACTGCGAGCAGTGACGAAATCTTGGAAATGCCAATGTCCAGCAGTGGACGAAATAGGCTACCGTAGAACCGGTGTGTAGGCCGTTTACAATATGACAAATATGTGATCTTTTTCTTTTTTGTCACTAACATTTTTATAATTCTACATACAACTACTATAAGGTATATATCTACCGAAGAATCAAATCTACATTGTAAAAACTAAAGAATTTGGCAATAGTTTTTAGGGTTCCCTCCCAGAAGGGCGCCAAACGGGATCCAATTACTAAGCCTCCGCTGTCTGTCTGTCTCTCCGTCTGTCACAGGGATCTACAGCTTCAAACGTAATAAGCAGAAAGTTGAAAATTTGTTATTCTAGCCTGTATCACGACAAAAAAAAATAACAAACAACAAAAACCTCAAAAAAGTTACATTATTTAAACGTTATTTACTTTTCTGGCTTGATTCTTGATTCAGCTGTTGTGTTTTTTTTCTGTGTGTCCGTGCATATAGATAACGTTTTATTTATGTATGTGATATGAATATACATTAGTTTATATTTAGAAAATAGAAATAGAAATAGATTCATTTGCCACCAAACAAAAATTTATACAAATTAAATTAAAATTAACAACTTAATCATTTTTTTTGTAAAATGGATCAATCTCAGCATTTGCTGTAAGTTATGAACGTTACAGCGCTGACTTCCAGATTGACCCGTTTCACACTATACCTTACATTCAGTAGTAGGTTCTAAAAATTTAGAATAATGGTCAACACAAAGGATTCATTAACAAAACACACATATATACACACAGTAATACAAGGAAATCAAAAATAATACATTAAATTAATTAACCCGACAAAAATATAAATAAAATAATATTTTCAGTAAATTAAAACAAAAATAATACTTCAACATAATCAGCGTTTTAATGCAATTGTTTTTGTGTTCATCGCCTTCACGTTTTTCCCATACAATAATTCCACCCAAAGGTTGCCTGGAAGAAATCGCTTTAAGCAATAAGGCTGCCAATTGTTACCTTCTTTAACATTTGTAATATTTTCTTTTTTAATGTATTTTTAATGAGGTGCACATTAAAGAGTATTTGTTTGTTTGATTTCGGTTCTTACTTAAAGATGGTAACATACAAGTTTTAAATTTAGTCAGATTGTAGGACATACTCTAAAATAAAACCAGAAATAATAAAAAATAGGGTTCCGTACGAAGAGAGCGCCAAATTTTTTTCAAGCGCTACCATTTTAGCAGCATGTTTTTTGTAGTCATAATGATGCTTTGGCATGTATATTGTTGTTATTTACCATAATGTTTTTAGGGTTCCGCACCCGTATTGTGATAGTAGCTATCAAAATCGAGGAGAATACGATAGACACTGCCTGCACCTCTAACATGGTAGACCATATCGAACTTTGACAGCTCTACACACCACTGTCTGTCCCTCTCGTTACGATAATTTTTTTTTTGGGATGTACCTTATCTCTTTCTGCATACAAAGAATGTACTTGTTAATATTTTGTCTAGTAAAATGAATATCTATTTTATTAACCAAGATACAATTGATTTAATCATGCTAATGTAATACTGTCCATCGGCATAAAATACCTGCTCGACCCAAATGTATAAAACAGCTGATTTTTTTTCACGATTTCAGGGTTGACTTCGTAGTAAAAGTTGTTCATATGGACGAGTACTATCACCAGTTTTTGTTAACAAAATGACTTAAATTTCTCTTCGTATAGCATATAGGAAACTAATAATTTCAATACTATCCAAAATAAACATGAAAATTATTTACAATTCTGTTTGTAACTTTAAAGGAAAGCCACAAAATAATTTACCAAAAGGTCGTTTTATAAAGTTAACCTGATTTAATATAGAACTTAATTTACTCAGAAATTCGCATGTAAAATATTTTCAATTAATATGTCAACTGATTAAGGTTGTCCTGAAAGTTTCACAATAAATTCACCTTTTCGGTTCTCTTTGATATTTTCAGTCCTCTTTGTTCATCAGTTAAAAGGTTAATTAAATAGTGGGCGGCATACAATGGCTTGATAATAAACCTTAAAGTACGTGGTATTGAAATGAAACAGCCAAATTTATACTGCAAAATCGTTATTAATAATCATACCTACTTTACTACTATAAATGTGAGGAAGTGTTAATTTATAAGTATGGCAATATACTCCTCTTAAGCAGTCATTAATCACTCCTGTGTATAAGAGTGGAGATAGAGATGACATCAGTAACTACAGACCCATCTCAGTATTGCCCGCAATCTCTAAAATTATGGAAAAATTGCTTAACAAACGACTTCTTAATTATTTAAACAAATATAACATATTATCTGACTGTCAGTTTGGTTTCCGACAGGGTAAGTCAACAGAGGATGCTGTGTCTGCACTTACTTCTTTAATTACTGAACACCTTGATGAAAGTAAATCAAAATGCGAATCAGTATTTATTGATCTAAAGAAGGCGTTTGATACCGTTTCTTACCCTATCCTTATACACAAGCTTAAAATGATAGGTATCAGAGGAACCCCACTCCTTTTGTTCATAAGTTATCTATCAGAGCGACATCAGATGGTAAGATTGGACAGTTACATCAGTGGAAGTGAAGAGGTGTCAATCGGTGTGCCTCAAGGTAGCGTTCTTGGTCCAACTCTATTTTTGATATATATTAATGATTTATGTGACACTCAGATCAAGAACGAAAAAATCTTCTCGTACGCTGATGACACTGCCGTCGTTTTCACTGGGGACTCCTGGGCTTCTGTCAAGGATAGTTCTGAAAAAGGATTAAAGCAAATACAAAAATGGTTACATAATAATATACTTACACTGAATGCCTCTAAAACTAATTATATCTGCTTCAGTAACTATACCAATACCCAACCAAGTGATGACTTTAATATAAGAATTCACAGCTGCAATATAACAACTGCTTCTGATTACTGTACCTGCCCGAGTTTACAAAAGGTCGCGCAAACTAAATATCTTGGTATCATCCTTGACCAGCGACTATCATGGTACGCACATCTTGAACATGTGACATCAAGAATTCGGAAATTAACTTGGATTTTCAAAACTCTAAGATGTGTGGTGCCAAGAGTAGTTGATGGTTCGGGAAAGACCAGTAGGGATCTTCTCAAAGAAATATATATAGCACTCGTACAGTCTATCATAAGTTATTGTATCCCTATTTGGGGTGGCGCGGCAAAAACTAAGTTCCTTGTGGTAGAACGGGCTCAACGTGGCTTGATTAAGGTCATGTATTTTAAAAAAAGGGGATTCTCTACAGATAGCCTATACCGACTAACTAAACTGGCTACCGTTAGGAAACTATATATTACCCATGCAGTGCTAAAACTTCATAAGAACCTGCCATTTGTCCCTAACAAGATTGACAGAAGAAGGAAAAACAATGCTGTGGATGTGCCAAAAACAAACACAACCTCCGCTAAAAGACAGTTCACCAGACGTGCAGCTCATCTGTACAATATAATAAACAAGGAACTAGACATATATCCCAAAACACTTCACGATTGCAAGAAAATTATTCCTTCATGGTTAGAAACAAAATCATATGATGAGATAGAAGCTATAATAGAGAAATAATGAAGGCTACAACTACATTTTATGCAGTACTCACACTTACACACACACAGACACACACACACACTCACACATACACACACGCGCCCTCTCACACACGCACGCACACATACACACATGCGCCCTCTCACATACGCACGCACACATACACACAGATGCACCACAAGCCATACACGTACATGGCTAAATTAAACTTAATGCTGAAATTGAATTTAAACTTAAATATAATTACCTTAATGTATTTCCTGTGTGTAGTTTTAAGCAAAATGTTATTTTTAGGTATAATTAGTTTTCTAAAGAGGAGCGGTGCCTCCCAACTCAAGCCTTTCAAGCTTACAAGGAGACACCAGCCACTATTTATGTTAGTTTAACCTATTTAAACGAAATAAAACATATTTTATATATTTTTTTATTTTTATAAGGTAAAATTTATTTATACAGCCCAATTCATACCTACTGTAGGCTTGGTACGTGATCAGTGTCACGGATCAATAACACTTTTTGCTAATATCGTAAAATAAAATGTTGACCTCTCATACTCGGGGCTTGGTTTTCCTTTGTAGGGAACACGAGAAACAAAATTTACGAATTTCTCAAAAATGGTCAACGAACCTTGATACTGAGCATTAACAGAGTCTTCAATAGGAATTTGGCTGTATAAATAAAAGTCATCTTATGTATCCCTAGTTTTAAGATATTTATGATATGGGCCCTTGGGGGCCTGATATAAAGAATTTATCATAATAAAAAAAAATGCACAAAGCGAATGAGAAAAGGAATGATTTTCCATTTCCTAATTTACTCAAAAAAGATGGGCTTGTAATACATAAATATTAAATATACAGGCACGGATTTTCTTATTACTTTATTAGCTGTAATATTTTAATATTACAGACTTACAGACTGGTGACGGGCAGCGGCGTCACTGGTGCAAGGGTTCCGGCACCGCGCTCACCAACCCGCCTGGCCAGCGTGTGTGAGTATGGGCATTTCTTCCAGGAGGACCGCCAAGAGCGGCGAATAGGTCCAGCAGTGGACGAAACAGGCTGATGGATGGATATTTTAATAATTTTATATATTTTAATATTCAAAGAAATTTTATGTGAAACTAATGAATTGAATAAAATGAAAACTATGATAGAAATAAATTTCCATATTTTTAAGCACTTGGAAATTTATCCATCGCAAGGAAATAACAAATTAAATTTATATCATTGCGGTATAGAAAATCAGAAAAGTAGATCTGGACGTGAGGAGCTCTGAACCGGGATTCAGTTGGTAGAACAATCGCCCGGTTAGCGAGAGGGCCCGGGTTTGAATCCCGGTTCAGAGCTCCTCACGTTCAGATTTACTTTTCTGATTTTCTATACCGCAATGATATAAATTTAATTTGAATAAAATGAAATATATGAAATAGAGCCGGACGAACAAATTCTCCAATAATTCACACTAAAGCGTCAATAACGGCTATCTCCAGCATTTCAATACGAATTCCGATAACGACTTCTCAGTTAAACTAACCGGAACTAATCAACGAAACGGCAGTTCTATTCTGACTACTGAAACTTCTAACTGCTGAAAGTTTCACATGTACTGATTAAATTTAGAGTTTCAGTACGAACTGCTCTAATGAATGTACCTTTGGGATTTCACAGTATTGGTAAGGAGATTGTTCTTGTAGATTACAGTTTTATTGTTTTTGGTAACTGGACCCTTATACGAATGAATAAAAACATTATAATTATACATGTTTCTTTACCATGGAGGCAACACCAAATCGCAAAAAAAACAGCAAATTTGATTCCCCAGCAAACCGTTTCAATACATTTGTAGGTACAACCCGGTCACAATATCTGTGCACCTGACCTCGTGACGTCATATCGGCGGTCTGGGTACGGTGTGAAAAAAAGTTTTTCGAGAAATGTGGAGGTAAAAAAAATTTACAAACCTTTTCAAATCAATTTATTATTGATGAAGGGTTTGTTATTAAAAAACAATAATTTTGATTACAAAAACATTTATTATTAAACTCAGTCACTATAAATTATATATGATATTTCGTATTGCGCAAATTTCAATATCATCTACTTCGATGCGTTTTTTGTACTGTTTACGCTTCTTACCCGGTGTCGATAATTTTGGTTCTGGGTGGGTTTCTAAATTATTACTAGTACTTGGAGCCGGACTAGCGCCCGGCGAAGTAGGTGGTTGTACTTTGGCTTCATTTTTAATTTTCATTAGAGTCCTCTTTGATATCCCAGTTGCAGCACAGGTTCGTTTCACCACTTGGTCTACAGGTATGGTGTACTGTTTGTTTGCTTTCTCCGATTCAAAAAACTTGAGCACTTTCAAGATTAAATTTCTTGATTCGCTGTGTATTGTTTTTCCCATGACTTCAGTTTAACAGCTACAACAATTTTAATAACAACCAAACCAGTCCAAACTTAACAGTAAACAGTCTAAACTTAACAATAAACATTAAAAAACAAAACAACAATAAAGCGAAAATATCAAAATTATCGGGACGTGTAGCGGCAACGAAGATGCTAACCGTACTGTCGCACCGGGGAGTGCGCGGAGAGGTGACAGGGGAAGCGGGAGAGGCACCACATTCCAGCGAGGTGCACAGATATTGGGACCGGGTTATATGTACGTATTAGACTATTTACATAATATAATTATCTCCTAAACAGCAAACTGTCCGATTCCAAAGCAGTATTTTTCATATGACGTGACGAAATACAAAGGTAGTACTCAATTTCCAAAAAAACACACAAAGCTAATTTCCTAAATTAAAATGTTGACTTCCCAAATAATTGAATCGGAGCTGGGCTTAGGTTTGTAGGGAATACCAAAAAAAATTACGAATTTCACAAAAAGGGTTATCGAACCCTAACACTGAGCACTTACTGAGTCTTCAGTGAGAATTTGACTGCATACATTAATATCACCTTGTATACCTATAATCATGCTACGTCTAAAGATAACCGAGCAGTAAAAATAAAACTGAAAAATTTCTGAAAATATCTGTTTTGAAACTGAATATTTCTAGTCCAGCTTTTAAGGGTTTTTCGGGATTGGTTAAATTTTTCATTTTTCTTTTAATGTTCCTTTTGTTTTTAGAAGTAGTTTCTAACTTATTTGAGTTACGGTTTGTGTAACCAGAAAATAAATATTACAATGCATATCTTAGTCAACAAAATAAAAAACAAACAAACATGAAATTTAAACATATTGGAACCAGAAGTCTTTTGAAATCAAAGGATTAAAATTGACCTACCACACACCGTCAAATAACTTCGGCCATTTACTTGTCACTTGTCCGAATTGTCCAACGATGGACATTATAAAAAATGTTAATCCAATCCATCATTGTCAAGAAGCTACTATTTTGAAAGTCATCTAAAAGGCCTATCTGACCCTCTTCCATCGACTAAATAATAGTTAATAAACATTAAAGAAATTCATAGGCAATCTTTATTAACAAAAGAGGACATTTTCATGATTAATATTGGTCATTTAAATCGTATTAACATTGTCGTCGTTCGGTCGTAGGTTTGAAAAGGTTCTAATTATAATTTGAAATGTTTGGAAGTTAAATATTTCGATAGAAAAAAGAACTGTTTGAGGAACATCGTTTGTGGTTTGGTCAACAGAGCGCAAGGTTTGGAAAGCAGTAGAGTTGCTTCGTTTTTTTAGTTTAACACTGTGAATTTACATTATCTGTGAAACAATAGATCGCAGTACAGCCCCCTGATTCTGTATCGTAAAATCAGCTGCCGAACTGAGTGCCTATCGTCGAAAACATATATCCGCTTATCTAAGGATAGGTTCGCTTTTGAAATGACGTAACAATTCGTAAATAGTTCAATACCCATTGAAGGTTATTTCGGAAGTTCATTTTTAGAGTTCCGTACTACCTGAAAGGTAAAAGGAGCCTTTATGGTAAGACTCCGTTGTCCGTCTGTCCTAGCAAACGTATGTCACAGCCTTATAACTTTAGCATTGTTAAAGATAAATACTTGAAATTTGATACGAAAAAAGCATTCATTTGCCAACACAATACGGTGTTAAAAAAAAAATATTGTTCAAAATATTTCTGATAGATCTTTTACTGTATTTACTGGCACCAATTTTGAGAAACCATTGAAAAACCACAAAAAATGCATGTCCGCAAACCGGTGGACCGAAAAAAATTACGAGTATAAGCCATAACTGGCCAATTATTGAAAAACTATAGCGATTAAAAAAAGTTGATACCAAATGAAAAATATAAAAAAAAACTAAAATAAACAAAAAAATTTTTTTTTTAATACAATATGGTATCACATTCTAGATATTAAAGAGGATATAAAAATATACAATATTGCTATATTTAGTGGCACCGATTTGGAGAAATCTTAAAAAAAAACACGAAAAATACATGTCCCCCCCCCCCGTATTTCCGTATTAATTTGAGATAACGTAAAAATTACAGGAAAAATATAGCGGGTGAGATATTCACGATAAAAAAATGAGAAAATTAAATTTTTCATCCACGAGTTTTATTTCGAGTACAGTATAAAAATATTTGAGTCTCTTTTGTGGTACAATCGATTCTTTTTTCTAGTTATCATAAACAGTTATGGGCAAAATTTTAAATACCTTCTTCCTGACTGATCCCAAAACTGTCGAATTACGGAAACCTAGGTATGCGAGTCTGACTCGAACTTGTACGGTTTTTTATCTGATTTTGGTGAATAGCTACCATAGATGGCAACCAACACTGAGTTACATAATAGCCCCGCTGATCATGGCCCGGATCCATCTTATAGAAAAGTATTGTTTTTTTTCTCAAAACAAACCAAATTCAAATAAACCATTCAAAAAATAATAGTAAATAACAACAAAATACATGCCAAAACAATATCAACGCTACAAAAAACAAGCCGCTATTTAATGGTAGCTCCTGACAAATAAATTTGAACCCTATTTTTTATTATTTTAGAGTATGTCCTACAATCTGACTACTAAATTTAAAACTTGCATATACCACCCTTAAATTATAATTTTTAAATATTTTATTATTTGTCGCGATAGAAGCTGCAGTAACACTTAATCTGTAAAAATTCCAACTTTTTACCTATAACGGTTGAAGCTATAAACTCGTGTGACAGACGGAGAGGCAAATAGCGGAGGCATAGTAATACGGGTACGGAACCCTAAAAACCCGTATATTATGCAAGAAAAACATGACACAGTTTAATAAGCAGGTCCACAGCACTCCCTGTTCCAGCATCTCCCAGGATGAGTCATCCCTCGCAGAAGTAGAATGGTGGTACGCCCCGGTACCGTTGCAGCAACACTCGAATCAAGCGATAATAGTCTGTATTGCTTGTTAATAAAAGTTAACCCTTACGTGTATAAGTTATGGTTGTTAGTTGCTTTGGTGAAGCGGTGGCGGCGCTTGAAAAAACGTCTGTGTGTACACGCGCTTATCTGTTGCATCTAAGCTTATACAGCATGTTTGAATTGGGTTTACATTATTTTGGCGATATACGAGTACAGTACCCTACTAGGTTAAAAACCGGCTCTTGGTAGTTTTCATGATTAATAATTGCGTAATCCGTTTGTAATATAAACTGTGTTTTCTGTTTCTGGGTTCTGCTAAGAACCCAAAAACTAAAACCACAAACAATTTTAGTCCAAATTCTCGAAAAATGTGCCTATCAGCCTACCCATAGATTTTGGTCAAGTAAGTATGTCCCCTTTTTATGATATACTATACATAGAACTTGCATATAATTTTTTCAATACGTAAACAGTAAATGTTAGAATTTAACCCGTTGTCCAGCACGTATCCAGGAGGGGGGGGGGGGGGAGATAGGTGGGATTTATCCCCCCCGAAATTGGACGTAACATACACGGGACCGGGAATGTTTAATCACGGGAATATCATAACCACTGTAAAGTACGTTTAAACACGTTTTAATAAAAAAGTACGGTACTTTGGATACTTAATAATATTATAGTACAGTGAGTCACTGTAGTGTCAATGGTAGATTACTAGTTACAGAGGTTTCTTTCACAATTCACATTGTTGTTTCAATGAATGTCCCCCCCCCCCCCCGAACCAAAAGTCTGGATACGTGCCTGCCCGTTGCCAATGGCGCCGGGTCTCAGTGACCCGAGGTAATTTCCAACGTACATATTTTATATTTGACGCGCACTCTGCTTTTGAACGTTCTAGTAGCTGAAGATAGATTACCCCTCCACCCGCACCGTTCAGAAACTCCTCAGCAAAGTATCTCTTCTGGGAGATACTTGTGGGTCAAGCCAAAACGGGTAAGTATGACACAAAGCTGCGATTAAACCATCCGATTTATCGGGATGCTAACTAGGATCCTGTATTGACGCGCGAAGAAACAGACCGTCTTTAACGTGATTGAATTGTCCTGAGTCCAATTCAATCCTATAGTCAGGATGCCGATAAATCGGTTGTCTATTCGCGGCTATAGCTAGAAGCTCAATCACGACCATTTAGCATGATTTTGCATGTATTTTGGTGAAAGTTAATAATAGTTGAGTTAATAATGTTTAATATAATATTACTATATTATTAGTAATACACAAGAACCTATATTAAGTAAATAACTATTTACATTAATCCAATATCATTTTATTTTATAAAACTATCTTTTGCCCGCGGCTTCACCCGTGTTGAATTAGTTTTTGTGTACTCCTATAAAATCTGTCAATATTTTTCGGACTGTTACCTACAGTAAACATAGCTGGTGAAATGTGTGTGTTATGCGCCTCTGTGTTTCCCATTTTGTGTATCTCTTTTATAGCTTTTCCATACAAATATCTTTATTTACATATATAAGTGGGTACATAATAAGGAGTACAAAATTTATACTTAAGCTAAACAGTTATAACTATTATGTACCAAAAACGAGGTGAAGCTGTTTCCTGTATAGGTTTTAACGCCTGTAAGTAAGGATATGGGAACTGATTTATGGGATATTAAGTAGTTTTTGTCCTATTCTAGATCTAGCACTTTATTTTCAACAGGTACGGCGTGAAAGGCTGACATCACTTTTCTATAGAAACTTGAAAACCCATTTTCATCCCATGGAAACTGATTTATGGGATAAAAAGTAGCCTATGTCCTATTCCAGGTCTATAACTATATTCGTGCAAAATTTCAGCCTAATCGGTATAGTAGATACGGCATGAAAGAGCAACAAACATCCATCCATCCATACATCTAAACTTTCGCATTTATAATAATCAGTGCGATGGTATATAGAAAAAATTGGGGTTACTGACAACTGTCGTCATTGCGTCAGTGATACCAAGTTAATACAGCTGAATGAATGAATGAATGAATGAATGAATGAATGAATTTATTTCATAGAAGTACATGAAGAGCTTATAGCTAATTTTTGTAACTGGTACATAGATATAAAGTTGTGAAGTAATTTACATTATATAAAAACAAATCCTTAACTAATAATTTCATGTACACTGCTAATCTGAACTAACCTTCAAACAAAACAGATGCATCAGGTAAGACACACAATACAGGCTGCGAAATTAATCCCAGTTTTTCATTCTCCGCGAAAGTCTAATAAAGTCACATTTACAGCTTGTCATCAGACTAAATTGGACCTAGCTCGTAATCTGACGACCTGTGTACATTGTCTAGACTCAGATCTGTATGTCTGTCTGTGTCCACATGGATGGCTACATCACTGTTTATGGCTCAGGCAACAAGTGAATAGGTTCGTGGGTAAAACTGGATGCATTTTTGTTAATCTTTTTAGGGTTTCGTAATCCAACAAGGAACCCTTATAGTTTCGCCATGTCCGTTTGTCCGTCCGTCCGTCCGTCCGTCGGTCCGTCTGTCCGCGGCTTAGCGTAGAAACTATTAGTACTAGAAAGCTGTAATTTGGTATGAGTATACATATTAATCACGCCGACAAAACGGTAAAATAAAATCATGAAAAAAATTTTTCAAGGGTATCTCCCATGCACGTAAATTGAAGATGATTTTTTTCTCATCTATCCCATGGTGTGGGGTATCGTTATATGTATAGGTCGTTCAAAAACATTGTGGATGTGTCAAAGCCATTTTGTGATTTAGGAATCCGTTGGCGAAATATTAAGCTTTAAAGTGCTAATTTTTGTTAGAGTGGTGTGTGTCCCCCCCCCTACCGGCTAATTGGTTGCTTATGGATATGTAAAAAAATTCACAGAAGGAGCATAAATAATGAATTTAAATGGAAAAGTATCACAGCTAAGTAGGCTTTACAGGTTTACAAGTACAGGTCGCGCCAAACTTTTAGTCCCCTCTAAACACGACAATGTATGGGACTAAAAGTTTGACACGATCTGTATTAGTGGACCAACTTATAAAATGCACTGGGCAACTATGGAACCCTACACTGCGCGTGGCCCGACACGCACTTAGCCGGTTTTATTCAATAAAATCACTCACATTGACCCTCTTAATCTGTAAGCATTGAAAATTAGACACAATTTGTGATTATATCACCAAATCATCAACCTGTATGTCAGCCACCGATGACTCACAGGTACGAGTAAACTTGTCAAACACTTTCTCATCAACGTGCACTAGTGTGTAACAAATAGTTGAAAATATCGGTCATACATTAATGATGTAAATACAATGCTTTAAAAGTGTTTTGGAACAAAAGTGTATTAACACTCGCGGTCCATTGGACAATGTTTTAAAATACTGGATGTAAACAGACATACCCGCGTGTAAATGAAAAAAAATTGCTCTCCTCTACAATTATATACTATAAGCAATGACATTCTAATATAGAACGTCATTTACTGTAAGATATAATAGTTTTTTTTTTCTTGTTGTTGCTAATAGAGTTACCATTGCTATCTATTGTTATTGCTAGATGCTAACTTTTTATTGTAAATTGTTATCTCATGTAAACAAAATTAGCGTCAAGTCTCATTAGGTAAGCACTCAATTTTCGTTTCTTTTTTGTATGTGTATCGCGGGCGGCCCTCACTCACACACGGGCAGGCGGAAGCGTGTTGTGTGTGCGACCGACCGCGATCACCGCCCAACCATGGTTGTGAGACGCTTGCCTATTGCTACTATAATAATTAAATATGAGTACCGACCTCCACAATCACTGATAAACCCTACGGATTTTTGTTGATTGTGCAAATTAAGTACCTAGGTTAAGATTAAAAAAAAAACTATAAAAAAATAACTTTAATTGCTACGTCCTGCCTTTCACACCAAACTGTTAAATTGTTAGATACCCGTTTATTTAACCGTAACGGTACATGAAAATTGAAATATATATGGTGTATTTTTTGGTTCAATACCATTGTTAATACCACTTCATAGTTCGTATATTATCATTATCATACTTTTAATCTTCTTACAAATAGATTACTTAAAAAAAAGTATGAATATCACGAAAAAAACAATTCAGATACTTCAAATCCGATTAAAACTAAAAGAGCACACGCAGATACTGATACAAAAAAGGTAAATATAAAACACTATAAGTGATATAAAATTTGATTCAATATAACTGTAGTTTTACGTGCGCGGAAGTTGATAAGACCAGGATAGACAGTTAAAAAAACAAAAGCCTTAGGAATGACATATTCCAGCAGACTTAAAAAAAGCTATTTTAAAAATAACCAAGTTTCGTGCATAAAAAATATAGGTTTGTCCTAATATACTAGGTGAAATTAAATCAACCGACCAAATTCATACTGGAGACTCGGTTAGTCATCAGGAACAAGGTTTAATGATCCTCCAGGAGAAAAGAAATTCGAAAAAAAAAAATTTTTTTCCCGTAGAACCTGCACTAGGAATTGTACTTAAACTAGTCCAAGCAGTAAGGGAGGAAAAAAAAATTATTTTTCGAAATTGGCCAAAAGGATTACTGAACCTAGTTCTTGATCACCAACCGAGTCTCTAGTATGAATTTGGTCGGTTGATTAAATTTCACCCTATAGTCGCAATTTCATAATAAGTGAAAGTTTTGCGTGCGCGGCAGTTGATTGGAGCAGGATATACAATTGAAAACAAAAGAACGACTGAAATTAAGCATTCTGGAGCCCCTTGAAATGGCAAATGTATCCAAATAGAATTTTTCCATAATCAAAAACTTCTTTATTTTTTCGCACAGCACAAGTAAAGATCCAAACAAAGTCGTGCAGATCCAAATAAAATATTTCACATACTAAAACGCTCGGAAGAAATCTCTAATTTACAACCATTTTGATTTACGAACTTTAGCAATAAAATAGATCCCTATTGTCCGTTGACTACTCAAATCGTTAAATAGAGCAATAACTTAAACGTCACGTTTAGAATTAACCGTTATTTTAATGACTTTAGTCGTAAATTTTTTGGACATTTTACTTTCTTGACAATGTAGGTAAAATGTAAGACGTGTTTTATCTGCTAGTATTTTTAATAATCAGTGTGTGTTCGCAACGGTGGAGTGACAAAAATGGCATTAAATACTGTAAATACAACTTTTATGGGTTAACATCTGCTGATAGATCTCACGGATAAAAGGTCTAAAAAATACAATCATAAGCAGTAAAAAGACCATCTTAAATTTCATACCATTACGACCTAACTTTGATTCAAATATTCAATTATGATTCAATTATGTCTACCACACAAAGTAGGAAATAAAAGCTACAACTATTTCGATAATATTTTTGTTGCTTCAAAACTATTGCACTTGCTGGTAAATTAAGCAGTGAATTTCCAAAAAATCCTAAGTTCACGACTAAAGAAAAAACAATTGATTTAACCTTTACAGGAATTAAAAAACCGGCCAAGTGCGAGTCAGACTCGCGCACGAAGGGTTCCGTACCATTATCTATAAAACGTCAAAAAATCATGTCTGTTATATGGGAGCCCGCTATAATATTTATTTTATTCTGTTTTTTTAATATTTGTTGTTATAGCGGCAATAGAAATACATCATCTGTGAATCAAAACTAAAAGAGAAAAAAAAAAACTAAAATATCTTGCAAAATTTAATCCTATAATGTTATAAAATATGTTTGAGTTGTGTACATGATTATTTTATTCATCAAACGAGGAGGAAAATTGTTTTTGAAGATCTCATTTCAATAATAATTTCTATCGAGGAAAATAATCCAAACATGTTTTCCAATGAAAACACTAGGTTGTTGTAGTCAAAATAAAATACTAAAAATATATTACAATTTTCTGTGTATCTCATGAAATATTCAGAAAAAGCCACCCCTATTTTATTTATGTAGCCCCTTAAAGTGTTCCCCACCACTACTCGCAAAAAAATAAGGCACAACCCCCCTTTTTGTTCTTACCTAAGGGCACAAAAACAAATTTTATTCTAGAAATTTACTACATTTGGGTAGATACTAGATATTATTACTAAAATTATTCGTAATAAATATGTTCAGTACAAAACCATAATGTTCCGCATACTTTACATAATGACCACGCCTAATCAATAAAAATGTATGTTGTTACTCGTCTATGGAAATATTATTTCCACGTATCTCAGAAGAATCAAGAATTGTTCAGTGTGATTTAATTAGTTAACAAGCAACATGTATTTTCAAAGACCGAACTGAATCCGATGTTGTGAAGCCTTTGTAGGATCTGTAGTTGTCTGTTTGCTGTAAAACAATAGAATACAAAACTGTTTATAGGCTGTTATTCAGTATAATCGAAATATAGTTAAACATATATACTCAAGCCTTTCTCGGGTTAGGCAGAGACTGCTGACCTCCGCGTGCCACGATCCTGCAACGCATATTTCGCTTCTTCCCATTTATCAATCACGCCCTAAAAGCAAATTGTTTTGACTCTGTCCTGCTTAAATATGTCACCAATCCAGCCGGAAAATGTTAAAAAAGTACGTTTTTTATAATCTTTTCATTTTCCTTCCAAAACTTTTTCGTGTCGATGTTTGGCTTCATGGCCCTTTATCGATGCTAGAAACCATTAAAACGGAAATATCGATTTATCCATCGCCAAAATCATTGCCTTCACTACCTCACTGACAGAATCATCACTAGATCACACATAACCCTCAACTTCTTTACGCAATCATTCACTTACGCAGCACGTAATGATCTCCTAGACCCCATCTTAATGGTCAATAAAAAACCCTTAGTCCATTACTCTGTGCGTTTAAAAGAGAATAGAATAGAGCTACAATGTATTTTAAGTATCGATTAAAAGCAGTTACTCTTTCTTCTCTTGTATGATTTATTGGTTTTCGTAATGTTTGTCGGTCCATTGGTTATGGGCGCTAGTGTGAATGTTAGTTGTGGTAGATTGCGATCCTTGGTTGCTTTTTAAGTGTAAGGCGTCTTGGTACGTTCAACTTTGTGTCATTTATACTAGGGAAATTCCGGTACGTCCGGTGAACGAAAACACTGTCATGATACCTGAATGCGCTAAAAATATGTGGTAGGTATATATTATACAATACATGGGTTAAGACGTAAAAATAATGTATGTTTGCCTAAAGTACGTCGATACATGGGTTAAGACGTAAAAATAATGTATTTTTGCCCAAAGCGCGGCAATATAAAAGGTAAAACGCAAAAAACGTCATCAAAACAAAGATAAACGAGTGGTGACTTTCGAAAGATACCTCTAACACCTTCTCGAGGATACATATAAAGTGAGTCACACCTGTGATATTAATGCAGATAGTTTAGGTTGTTTTAAATTATTGTGTAGAAAAGCTCTATCTAAAGTTATATGATGTTTGTTAGTTTTAGTAGTTAGATATTAAGATAAAATTTCCATCCATCCATCCATCAGCCTGTTTCGTCCACTGCTGGACATAGGCCTTTCCAGGATTACGCCACTCTTGGCGGTCCCCCTGGAAGAAATGCCCATACTCACACACGCTGGGCAGGCGGGTTGGTGAGCGCGGTGCCGAAACCCTTGCACCAGTGACGCCGCTGCCCGTCACTGGTCTGTTTTATATAAGGCCCGGCAATAGGGAATGGATATACTGAAATCCATCGGTCCCAGGCAATGGTGGGCCGCCTGGTTTTGCCTGAGAGCTGTCCTCTTACTCTCCCCTAAATAACTTCGGGAGGATTTGCGAGTAAGATGGTGGTACCTCCACAGTCGAGCTCGGCATCAGCTCTACCACCTACAAAATTTTGAATTTGTAAATTATTAATGTAATTTTAGTAATTAAGAATTTAAGATATGTGTATACTTACATGTTAAACGTCACTTATATAAAATGCATGCTGTGATTACCTTAATAAGTTAGAAGTTTAGCAGTTATTTATGTTAAATGTGTAGTGTTAAAATTAGCTTACTAACTACTGGTTTTCCTAATAAAGAAAATAAATAAATAAAAGACAAAATAACTAGTGTTTTTGTATTCTTTTATCAAACTTTACAAAGAATTTTAAGTTTTATTTACGGGACACCGGACACATTTGACAAAATTGGTCTCTATAGGTTACGTCAATATTAAAAATGTTCCTAAGATGCAGGTTTTTCCTGATTGCATGTTTAGTTTTTCGCAAAATAAAAACATTTGTCGTGCAAAGAAAAGGCGATTATTTTATTGACGTAGAAAAGAACAATGAAGGTTCCCAGAAAAAAACATAAGCAACTGTATTATTATTTATTTAATTATTACGCATTTAAAATGTTTTGTTACATTTGTTGTAGGGTTCCATTAAAAATCGAAAAAAGTTCATGTAAACGGAATAAAATTGCAACTTCGAAGGTCCAGTAGGAAACGAGTTATGGGCGGGTCGAAAATAGCTCGAAATGGATGGTGAAACGGTCTTTCTTTTTGGGATACATATAATAGTGGATTATGCACTACGGGAATAAAGCAGTGTCTTAAGTCGCGGGCGGCATATTGAACTCTGAGCGTAACGAGGGAATCTAGGGTTAACTCCCGAGCAGGCTTTATTCCAGAGGAGCATACTCTACTTTTCACACCTTCTGCGAGACAATAAAAGGCCAGAGCTCCATAAATTAAGTATTTTCGTCATATGCTTTTTCGTATAGTATGTGTTTTGATTTTTCCGGTAGTAGATTATTAATAATCTCTAAAGCGTCTGTTTTGATACACTCTGGAGTAGAATTACTATCGCTCGATATTTTTTTATCAACGTGAATATTGCAATAAAAAACACCGTCTTTTGTTTCACATTCTTTGTAAACGCACCTCTTTCTTTTTTTTTCATTCTGCTTATGGTGGCAAGTTCGATTTTCGAACAAACCTCTTTACAATGCCATATAAGCATTTTTTACTTAGAGTTTTCCACGAGTTTCCACACGAATTTGACGTTACAAATTCAAATCACTTTATTCCCTAGGGGGTTTCATATAACTTTATATCGCTTAATATATAATGCTTTACTTTACGTTGAGGGTGCATGATATGTAATTGGACATTGTCGAGCCGCGCCGTGTCTCTAAATTTGTCTTACCTCTCAATCAGTTAGTCCGTGGCATAACTTACTCTTAAGAATGGCATGGCTAAATTAGCTTAAATTTGTAGGTAGAAATCTACACAAAAAATAGGGGTTTTCTTTTTTGTCAATTCGTTAAAATATTTATTAAAAAAAAAAACAAGTAAAGTGTCAAAAATATTTTAAATAGATTAATTGATCTGCAATGTAATGTAATGTAGTAATAATTACATTCACCTTGACGCATATAGTACATTGTACATTATGTACAATGTACGGATGCCAACATAACAGACTACCTATTGATAGTTCTTATTGCTGCCTTACAACCACTTCAATTGCTTAAAAATAGGTAACTTGAAAAAACAGTTGACCATACACGTTAAACCTTTCTTTTTTTACAGTTTTTTTTTTCATATTTGTACAACTTAGGTTACTTTGAAAGAAGGTTAAATAGATACTATGTCTGTGCGCTCTGTCCTAGGCTTTATCTAAGCATTCCATCAGGTACGGTAGTGGCCAGCCTAAACGCCCAATGAATTCGAACAAAAAAATGATTTCGCCAAGAACGATTACTAGAACCACCACAAAATAGGGGTGCGGAACCCTAAAAACTCTGTAAATAACAACAATAAAGATGAAAACCAAGGCGACACAATACAAGCCACTATAATGGTAGCGCCAGACAAACAATTTGGCTCTTAGTGAGTACGAAACCCAAATTTTTATAATTTTTTTGGTTTTCTTTCGAATAAACAACAATCTGACCAAATTTGAGAACTGTATTTATTACGATCTTCAAGATAGAGCTGAAACAAATATCGTTAAAATAACGAAGCGATCGAAAAAGATAACGATCGAAAATGCTAGGTTTATTGTACGGGGACTCCCCTTAGTTGAGATGATACTGGGCCGCGTTCAGTTTGATCGCCCGCTCACCACTGACAGCAGGATAAAAAATACAAATTCAACGCGTGCAAAAGAGATATCATGATCGTCGGGCGTGAGCGGGCGATCAAACTGAACTCAGCCCAGGTGTCGATTCGGTGTGACGACTTAGCTTATTTGACAGGACTGAACTTATGTTAAGCATCCCGTCCTTGTCTTTTCGACACAGAAAGAAAAAGACAGAATGCCTAAATTAAGTTTAGTCCTGTCAAATATGTTAAGTCGTGTTTCACCGAATCAACACGATTGTCTGCCTGTTACGGCTGAAGTGGTAACAGGCGGGTATATAGACAGACGGACAGTGGAGGCTTAATCATAGGGTCCCATTTGTCAGCCTTCGAGTACCATCCATCCATCCATCAGCCTGTTTCGTCCACTGCTGGACATAGGCCTTTCCAGGATTTCGCCACTCTTGGCGGTCCTCCTGGAAGAAATGCCCATACTCACACACGCTGGGCAGGCGGGTTGGTGAGCGCGGTGCCGAAACCCTTGCACCATAAAGTACGGAAGTACTTCGAGTACGGAACCCTAAAAATATACACAATAAAATTTGCGTTCATTTTCTGATCCCCATATACTACCTACAACATGACTCAATCTTTTATCAGAAAAATGACAATATCGAGTTCAGAAACCTGTTTATTTTCTCATTATCTGAGTGGTTATTACATGCTCCGGCAAGCAAGGTAAATTACGTTGACATTATTTGACGACCGCATTAAGTTCAGTTTAGTAATTACCTGAAATTCACTTTTATATTGAATAAAGAAATTGGACGCAATAATTGGGAAGTTGTTTGCGTTTTGTGACAGGATTATAACTTTATGGGTATTTTATAATGTTAAGGCTGTATTTTTATATGTAAAGCTGAGCAGCACATTTTATTAAACAAAAAAAAGAATCAAAGGAGCTGTTAATATTCCAAGTTGCAATTCCATAAAGATCAGTGTTATTCTTGTCTGCTGTTGGATCAATTTTGGTGTGTCATTTAAATTATAGAGTTTTTCGTGATTTTATAGCGATTTAACAATAATTTTAATATTTATAGGGAGTGACATTATCATCCTGTAAGGTTGAAATACAAAATAGATACAGAAGACCTGCTCCCTACAACCAGTGGTTTCGAGCGCACGCACACATAGACGCGTACGTACGACGATCTCGGTAGGATTCGGTAAAATTGCGCATTCGCAATATCAGTCATTAGATATTTGTTGAAAGTTTGATAAATGCTATGCGATGGAAATTAGAGTGACTAAACCACATCAAATATAAGCTTTATGATATAAGGAATGCTCACTATAAGTTTTCAATCAAAACAATCTGTATAAAATCCCTTTTAAAGTCACCCGCAATCTGCCTTCGCAATTTTTGCGCACGTGCCAGAATTGAGGGCCAGTACGAGTGCATGCGTTTTGTGATACATGTGATGAGTAGGTATGTAAAATCAAGGTCAGCTGTAGCTGGCCTTCTGTATCTATATATTTTGTGGTTAAAAGGTCCAATCTTTGTTATAACTTAGGATGCGTTCAAGAAAAAAATGTTTTCATATAGAAATCACTGAAGGTCAAGAAAGTCAATTTTTTACAGAATATGTACGTTTTGTAAAATTTTTTTCTAATAGAAACAGTTAAGGCGCATGGGCACGCCACCGTTTTAGTACAAAATTTGACAACCCGTTTCTCTGTTGTTTTTCGTTATAGACTAAAGTAATAGGCCTCTATAGTTTAATACAGGCATTTACAAAGTCGCTATTTGGCTGAAATGTTAAAATTTGATATAAGTACAATCTGAGGCAAGAAAACAACTTTGTATTTAAATCTGTCCAGCTTCATATCTTTAAAACGAAATTAATATTGAAAATTTTGGCAAAATGGTGCCTTTTAAAATACCAGCACCAGATGATGGAGGTCATATAGTTTGGTCTATTACGAAAAACAACTGAGAAACGGATTATTAAATTTTGTACTAAAACGGCGGCGTGCCTAGGCGCCTTAAGGAAAGCTTTTCCTGAAAACTGTTTACAAATCGTAAATATTGGCAAAAAAAGAAGAGGCCAATTTGTGGCGTGTGGCAACGTTCATTCCATGTCTTCACGTTGATGTCTTAAAAGGCGACTGAGAAATTACAAATAATTTAGCCAAGTGCGTGTTGGACTCGCACACAAAGGGTTCCGTACGAACACAAAACACGGGTACGGAACCCTAAAAAATATTATGGTAAATAGCAACAATACAGATGTCATATCAATCAACAAAAAAGAAGTCTCCAAAAGGGTAGTGGCTGACAAAAAATAATTGGTACCGTCTGCGTACAGAACCCTGCTTTTTATATTTTTTAATTTTACCTTAAAATATTTTATACAATATGAGTAAATTTAAAAACTGTAGGTATTACCGTCTTTAAGTTAGAGCCAACACAAATAACGTTAAATGTTGCAACTTTTTCGAGGTTTCTTGTATTGGGAAACCACATAATTATTTTTTTAAATAATATTTTAGTATTAGTGGTAATTGAGGCCATAGTAACGCGTATTTTGTGAAAATTTCAACTTCCTATCTATTACGGTTCTAGCTGTAGACCCCTGTGCTGTGACAGACGGACAGACAGCGGAGGCTTAGTAATAGGGTTAGGGTCCCTAAAAAGTACGCCAACAATGCTATGTGTCTCTAATATTGAGGATCATGTCTGCAGAGACGACGTAGCTATTTACTGGTGGTAGACTTAAGCCGTGGCTCATCACCACCCTCATGACAAAACCAGTTTTTACTATGACCATGCCGGCACGTCATGTGACGGTATGACGTCATAAGAAGCCGTACCGGGGTGTGTGGTTAAATAAATGAACGGATGAAAATGGGGTCAATCAACTACTACAAGTAATTCCATTGTTCACAATGATTATTACAATGTTCTGTTATCTATCGAACGAAACAAAGTGAAACATAAAGCTCTTAGATAAAGCTATCGTGTGACGAAGCTGCGTAACACAAGGTTATATTGTTTACTGATGATAAGAGAAGTTTGGTACTTTGTGTGGTGCAAGTTGTAAGCTTACGCGGTTTCAGTGCTGTGAGCTCGAATTTTAAAGTAAGTCATGTAAATGTAGTGCCTTCATGTGTTTTATGGATAAATATGTATTCATGCAGAGTATTATCATAATTAGTATTATAAAAAAGAGCGGTGCCAGGAGACACCAGCCAATATCTATGTCATTTAAACCTGTTTTTATATGAAATAAAATATATTTTATTTTTATTTTTATATGAATAAATATATATTAAACTCTTCTTGATCCTTTTTATTTACTTTGTAGCAATTAAGTATGAAAAAAATAATTAAATAACATAGAATAGAATAATTTCTTTTTCTAAGATATATATGTAACAAACATAATTTAGACACTAGTTACCACTATAAGTTGTCTTGAAGCGTGGATAACTAGGCTCTATCCCGAAACATGTATTAAGAAATTATAGAATGTAAATTTAACTTAAGTACAACATTTTTATACTCGTATAATTAAAAAAGTACACAAAGAAATGGATAATAATTAGTTCCTAAAATACGAAAGCCTTTAAATAGGCCAGTTTTACGAAGGTGTGTATTTGTGAGGGAGGGTGTGTTTGTGTGTGTGAGGGTGTGTATATGTGTGGAGGAGACAGAGCGAGGGTGCGTTTGTGTGAGTGAGAGGGTGAGTAAGGGTTTGTGAAGGTATGTTTTTAGTGTATATATATACCTAAGGATATGTCAATAGATAGTACAAATATATGAAAATGATAGTAGATTAATAAGGGTATCTATAAATTTATACTTAAATAGATAAAAAGATAAAAAGTATGCGGATTAAACAATAATGTGTTATTTGGTAACTACAAGAAGAGCTTCTGTTTGATCGTATGACAGACTTTGTAGTTGGTTTCTGTAGGTTTCTTTAAATAGATTTAGAGGGTGAATATTTAAGGATTTATTAATTTTATTATACAGAAAAACTGACAGGAAGCATTGAAATCGATTTGAAAAGCAAGTTCGAAATTTCACATTTCTGAAAACAATATAAACTCGTCTTTTGGTTCTATTTGGGGTTAATAAGTTAATATTATTGTGTTGTCGAGTGATGGTAAGTAAGATAAAAAGCTGCCTTATTGTTAAAACTTTAGTGGCTTGATATAAGCTTAAGGTAGGTATTCTAGTTGGCATGAAGTGACTCACTTAAAGGACGGCTCGTTGGGCTCTTTTGAGGTTAATAATATGAGTTTTGGCAGAGCCTCCCCAAACAGTTAAACAATAAGTGAGTAGAGTACAATAAGTGTATCACACAAAGTAGAATAAATCATTTTAATTATTTTAGGTTCAGCTACATGCCGTATGTTTTTGAAAAGGTATATCAGTTTGCGGAGACGGGCAGAAACCGCCCTTATATGTTCCTGAAAAGAGAGGTGTTTGTCCAATATAAGGCCTTAATATTTTATTGAGTTATCATGGTCAAATCTTTGACAATCACAATCAGGGGGAGGTGACAAAAGACACTGTAAGTGGGCAGTAATAGAGAAGGTATTTAATGGAGGCTGGGTTTGGGGAACAATTGAAAAAGACATGTATTTAGTTTCACTACAGTTTAGACTTAATAAATTGTGATCTAACCAACACTTTACCAGATTTAAACCCTTTTGGGGATGCTTAAAGGTTGAGTACCAATTTTCTCCCTGGAATACAAGAGCAGTGTCATCCACGAAAGAGATGATGTTACCATTAGGAATGTTTAAATTACAGAGACCATTTAGGTAAACCAAGAATAGCGAAGGTCCAATGATGCTCCCCTGAGGGACACTATAGTTTACAGGTAGTGGATCACTTAGCACATCTCCAACACGAACACTTTGTTCCATCTTACTTGAAATCTTGAAAAAGTCGAAGCTGAAGGCCTCTCACACCTATAGATTCCAGCTTTTTTATGAAAACGAGTATTGAAATCGTATCAAAAGCCTTTTGAAGATCTAGAAATATAGCCAGGCACCTGTCTCCTCCATCAAGTCCTTTTACAATTAAGTCAGTAAGGCATGTTACTGCATCGGCAGTTGACTTCTTTGAACGAAAACCAAATTGATGATGTGATAGCAGATTGTAGTGTTCTAGGTAGTTTGTAAATTGTTTATTTATAATTTTTTCGGGGATTTTAGACAGAGTTGATAGAATGGAGATAGGTCTATAGTTACTGTACGCGGACTTGTCACCTGATTCGTGTAAAGGGGTTGTCATTGATTTTTTGAAAGCCTTGGAAAAAATGCCTGAAGCAATAGATAAGTTACAAATATGTGTTATAGGTGCAGCTAAACATTGTATGTTTTATTTCAATATTTTGGATGAAATTTCGTCACAGCCAGAAGAACATGTATTTTTAAGGGAGTTTATTAATATAACTACTTCAGAGATATTGGTTTCTAAAAGTACAAAAGAATTTTTATGAGATATGCCATGATCACTAGAACGGTTATCCAAAACGGTATCATGTGGGTATTGGTTTATTATTTCTTTGGCCAAATTTTCAACAATATTGGCAAAATAATTGTTGATCTAATTTACGACGTTTAGTGGATCTGTGTTGGATTGTAATATATTTTGAGAAGCCGTCTGCTTAGGTTTAAAGTTTGTTATATTGTTAATAACTTTCCAAGTTTGTATTATGTTAGATTTACTAGCTTTTTCTAATTCTGATTTTTCATGTTGTCTTTTTAGTTTTTTTAGGATCGAGTTCAGATAATTTCTATAACAGCGATAAGTAGTTTTTATTATTATGCTATCTGGATTTAACTTAGCTTTTTTATACATCATATCCCTGTTTCTCATACAGCGCAACAGCCCCTGTGTAATCCAGGGTTTTTTATATATTCGATATATTTCGGCCTACTGTATGGGGCCGTCATCAGTCGAATAGAAATTTCAAATAAGAATGGGATCTCATCCGGAGCTCGCTAGCCACTAGCCATATCTCTCTCTTGCCTGTTTAGCGATGGCGTGAGAGAGAGAGCGATAGCAACAAAATGGCTTCATAATAGTCCAATTCTTATTTTAAATGCATGGCTTTGCAGTTTTGCATTCTCGAAGCGTCAAAGAGGAAGACGGGTGCGTAGTCCAGTCATTATATACATTTGGAAATGCAAATGAACCGAGAAAGCCAAATTTTGGATATAACGTGGGGGGTGGCTAGAAAAGCTTACGTTCAAATTGTCGACCAAAAAAACCTTGTGGGTTTTCCGCCATCTTGAAAAAAGGGTTGAACTCAGTTTTTTTATCATAACTCGGTTCCCCGTTGAGATACGAAAATTTTTATAGAATACTTTTTTGTTGCTCTTTGTACGATCTACAATTAAGTTCCTATACATTTTTCACGTATCGACCATCGTTATCGAGATATCGATAAAAAAAGCCACAAATTTTGGGAGAAATTTTTTTTTCTCTATTTCCTTCTTTCTCGCGAAAAATATCGAAAAATGTTTCGAATAAAACCTGTAGAGCCTGTTCAGACCTACAAATTCGTTTTTTAATTTTCCATTTTCGAGAAAAATTACGACCTCCAGTGCGCCGCAAAGTGAGTAAGACTGTGCCCGGTTTCGATTTAGCCGCTCGCACGGTTGTATCCACAACGTAAAAATTGATGAATTATTGCTTAAGGGAATTATTGGTTAAGGGAATTATTGGTTAAGGGATTTATTGCTATACAAAATAAATGAATAAACCAGCCAAATTATAAATCAAACAAATGAAATTTATTAATCAAAAAATGTTTATGCAGCAAAAATAATAATATTACACGTGGTCATTTTTGTCACACGTTTTTCTTCGTTTTGATGGTCCTGGCTGCTGTTGAAGTTCCTCCTCGGTACACTCTTCGAGTCGTGTAAATTCTTCAATCACAGGAAATGATGCTGTGACGGTCGAAAAATCGTAATCTTCATCATCGTGATCGTCATTGAGTAATATCTCGACTTTGGCGACATTGTCGCATGTCTGTCCACTACAGTGCAGGCAAATAACCGAGCAACTAATTCCTGCTTTCCTACACCCACAAGCAGCCCCACACTTTCCTTTACATTTGCACGAAATTAGTTTTAAAAGTTCAGGTGGAGCGGGTGCGGCTGTGGTGCAAATTGGCTCAAGCCCGTAATTTGTCTGTCGCCAACCCCATTCCTGAGGATCTTGAAAAATTCCGAGCCACGTTTGTACTTGTAAATATGTGCGGAAAACGTGTTGGCGGATTGCGTTTTCTGTTGGTGGGAGTAGTGAAAGATTATTCGTCTTATTTGTCGTCATAGATTTTGCAAAACGGTGGAATCGCAAAATATCCATCGTCGTGTCCTCTTTACGACCACCATACAGAGCGATAAGGAAGAGCTTTCCTGCGCAAGCTAGCATCTCCGGATCGACCTTTTCTTGCTTGAATAGTTCTACCGATGACCGCAGGTTCGGGTTCTTCTCGAGGGTGCTGATGAATTTCGACTTTCCAATATTATAAAAAGACGATGTGGTGTCACAACCGCTGAACGCATGGATGAAAAGAATGTTCTCCAGAACAGACTTATCATGCTTGAAACTATCCGGAGAGTACAGTTTTGCCGGTGTTTTGCCTTTAGCTGGTTTGCGAAGAAAAATATTTTTTTTGTCCTGTGCAAGTCCGCAAATTAAAACCAAAAGGTCGATATCTTCGCCGACGATTTCCACAGAGTCATGACACGATTCTTCTCTAATTGCTGTGATTACAATGACAGTGTCAGCATCCTCAAAAGCCTGCTCGACTTTTATTCCGGTATTTGTAAAATAACGGCGAAGCATTTGTATTAAATTGTTTTTATTTTGGTCCCTTGCAAGAAACTTCTCCTGGCTCACTTTCGGAGTGGTAGTTTCATCAAACGTGAACTCTGGTGATTGGTTCTTCCTTGAACGTCGTGCTCTTTCCGAAGTTTTGGTTCCTGCGAGTCTCATGTCAGTCGGATAACCGTCGAATACAATTGTCACACTTTCTCCAAAATGTTGTTGTACGTATGTGACATATTTCTTGCAGATGAGATCAAACGTCTCAATTCGACCCCACACAACCTTGTGCAGAAGGAAACCACCGTCGATTACGTAATGATGTCTGTCACCAAGTTGTACATTTTCTGTCAATGGTTCAAAGGCATTGTATAACAGCGATTTTGTTCCTTTTCGCATTCCTTCTTCGGTGAACAATGACAATGGGAACGGAGCGAGCTCGTATGCTAGAAATTTTTTCAGGTCAGTCTCGGAATTCTTCGTTATGCACATTCTTTGAAAAAGCAACAATGGATCGATCGGAACTGGTGACTCGTCGATTGTAATGCTGGTATTTACTGCCGATAAAGAGAGCACTTTATCCTTCCTTCTGAATGACAAAGACCCAAAATTCGCTCCTATGATTTTAGTCATCATGTCGCGACCAATTTCGTATGCACGATGACAATTTATGTTCTCGTTTGCCATAACTCCTGTGCCGATGGACATCAATTCTTTTTTCTCTGGGAACGGATTATGACCTGCGAGCCACATGTCCAATTTCTCAACGTCACAATTGTCTCGAGCACTTCGCGAGGGTCTCATGTCGACGTGCTGTTCGGTTGTAAAACAAGATACTCCGGAAAAATTTTCGATTTGTTCGCAAATGTTTTGAAGTTGAACCATGCCCAAAGTCCACGATGCTATTGTGCTGTCTGTAATTCCTCGTCCCTGAGTCAGTCCTCCTGTTGTCTTCATGGATCGCATAAGAGTCTGCTCTATCGTCATGTCTGACATAATTCCAGACCAAAATTTTTCCGAGCGACGAATCGTAAAATAGCCACGTCTAGTGAACTTGACATAATCGTCGATGGGTATTTGTTCACTCAGAGCTCGCATATCTTGTAGGTATAAATGAGCAGACTTTGCATACAGAAAGTGACCGCTGGCATGAAAGAAAGGAAGCATTTTTTGTATCGTATCGAGATGAAGTTCCCAATTACCGGATCTTTCTGCTTCCAGGAAGTTCTTCACTAGAGAAACCATACGATGGTACTGTATCCATAGCTTTGCCGTAGGACCTCTGCTCTCAATGGCTACCAATCCTTTTGCGAATTTGTCGTGTATGCTTTTCACTCCATTGTTGTCAGCGGCAGTCATGATGGTAGGTCGATTGAAAACATCTTCCGCATAGTAGTCTAGTTCATCACGTTCCTTTTCGTCTAATTCCAGCGAGTCCAGTACAATTTTTGTCAAAGCTGCGTGTGACAAAATGTGAGCGCGAACAGCCCTCGCATATGCATGACTGGCGAGAATTTTTTCGACACAATTTTCTGCATAAATGAGCTTGAAAAGCTCTTCAATCCCACTACCGGACATAATCGTGCCAATTGATCCCATAAACGACATCAGAAGATGAAATCCACCAAGTCTCACTATGACGTTTTTTAAATCAGATGTTGGGTCAGCAGCTCCCACGATGTCGCGTGCTTTCCAGTACAGCGGTTGATCAAATGTGATGAAGGTGGTTTTTTGACTGCAACGCTTTGAATTCTCGACAGCTTCGAGAAGCGATGTGAGAATCGTGTCATAATTCGATGGCGGCGCGTTGATAAACGGAAGACAGATAACTTTTGAGCGTTCATAGTGCATATTGGCTGTTATACTCTCCATAAAGCCATTCCATCCTGGAATTCCAACAGAGCAACTCCATTTTCCGTAAAGCCAAATTAAATCTGGTATCGTTGGTAAAATGTCGCCCGAAAGTTGACGAAGAGCTTCGACATCGGCAACAGTGATAGCCTCTAAGCCCGCCGATTTATGTTTATTGTAAGAGAGTACAGGAACCATGCCCAATTGTGCAACTTCTGAAGCTGATTTTATTTCGACAATACGCGGAATTTTTTTCTCACGCTGGATAGCTGTGAAGGGAGTCACGCAATGTATTCCTCCCATTGCATGGAACGTTCCATGACCGTCAAGGGTGTTGATGTTAAAATCCGCATTGTCAAATACGAATTGACTGAACGAATTTTCCAGAATTTCACTTTCAGCTCGATGAATGCATGAATTCTCGAAAATTGTTATTTCTCGATACGGTGCACTGAATCCCATTGCTGATAATATGTTGATGAGACTCTTTGAACCGAATTTCTTGTAAAGAAAAGTCCCGACACCCAATTGCAGTGGAGAGAAAAACGAACGAGGACGTACGGCTGTTATTATGGAGTGAGCTATTGCTGTACATTTTTTTTTCCATTGCTCCAATGCACCACGTTTATCTTTTATTATCATTGTGGCAAGAAAAACTTGCAACGATTCAGGAACAGCGGCTTCGACATTTTTCACGAATTCATCCGATGGGGGGTAATTGTTTTTATCGTAAACGACACCTCTAATGTCCTCACAAATTATCGCAGCAGCTTCGCGAATAACTCTTAATCTTTCTTCGTGATAATCCTTTTTTTTTCTTCGTACCATTTCTCCGAAAGAATTTTAAAGCCGGTGTTTCGGAAGCACACCATGCAATCACGCCCTTGTTTTTCTATTATCAGAATGTCGTCTCCATACTTCTCTTGCAAGTGTTTTTTAACAGTTCTGATGTCCGGAACGAAATCTCCATTTATTTGGCGCATTAACTCGCTAATAGAAAATTGACATTCGTCGGAATTTTCTCTCAGAAAGGAGTAAATTGCCTCCATCGCCTCGTCTACTTTGTCCCCCGTAGGTCGTCCTTTCTTATTCCTCTCCTCAGGTAGTGCATGATATACGTAAGAAATACACGTTCTATGGTATCGAGCTCCTACTGCGACGAGATCAGGTATACCATGAATACGCTCGATGATGGAAGTGGCAAATTCATCGTCACGTCCAGACAAGTATCCCATAATTTTTTCATTCATTGATATTTCTACCACGGAAGGAATTTTTTTCCGTCTGTGCACTGGAAGTCTTGATTCGTCGCAAAATATTTCTCCACAAAATAAGCATCGATTTTTAAAATCAAAAGTGGGAACGACCTGTAGTTGTTCATCGGGTTCTAGTTCCTGCGATGGAGACTCGCTTCGTCGAGAAGCAATGGACGCTAGGCGTTGGTTGCCATATTTTTTGTAGCACGAACTATGAACACTCACGGAATCAAGATCTTGTAAAATCTGCTGATGATCCACACGTCCTCTTTTCACGCTCGCCGCTAAAAGAGTCTGTACAGCTCTCTTTTAAGCCACATAAACATTTTCAATGAGAGGTTTTTTGCATATAAAGCAATCACCCATTTTCACACAAATTTTTCAACACGTACGCTCGCTTCAAAAGACTTGAGACAACTGACTGGAATGTTCTACGAGAAGGAGCAGATGTTCCGGCACGTACACCAAAAAAGGGTCTTTTATACCTGACTGTTCGGTTTAAAAGCGTTCGGAACGCGCAAGTATGTGTCAGATTCTATTTTATTGAGATGGCAACACGGGTTGTAGAAAAGTGAAATGTCAAAGTTGTTTTTTCCGGTTTACTGTCAATCTTGGTCTCGAGAGAGATGCGTGTAAATAATGGGATCAACCAGTGTTGAAAGAATTATGTATTTCAAGGAAATAAACAGTGGAAAAGTGGTAAAATAACCCAATTAATGAGCATTAATTGCGAGCTAAATTGTGTGTCCGAACAGTTTCGGGAATCGGTCGCCGGTGGAAAGTGATGCGAATGGATGTTCATTACCACGGTTATAAAGCAAGGCTTATTTGTTCTCGGGTGGCATGCCAGGGGTTAGATATTTGTGTTTAGGTAAACTCCCGAAAGCTGCTCGATGAGCCAGTAGTTCGATAACGGCCTGCAACGTGCTGAGGGCGACGAAGGTCAACGAGCGAACCCCTGACTTCCTATCAGCCAGGGTTGAGTCTGGCCACCCGAATGCAGTTTCGACGACCAGTCAAGGACGTGGACTTCAACACTAACGTGAGTGTTTAATCGTTTACCCTTCAGAAAGGAATTTTAGTATATAAGAACCCCCCTTTGTATGGGAAGCCCCTTTCTGACAGGTTTTAACCTCCTTATAATATTCAAATGGGTCCAGCACGCGAGGTTTAAACCATATCTGTGGAGAGGGGGGCTTTTCATATACATTTGCTGGTAGCATAGCGCGGTTAAGTTGTTTAATATCGGATATTAAACAACCCCGGACCAAGATATATTCTGTTTATATAAGCCGAACCGATATAGTAGCTCCGTTGGCCTAAGATAATTTGTGAATTATACTTTGTTTTAGGTAGGTAGTTTGGAACCTTGTAACCTAAAGCGAGATCAAATAGAATATTTTGTTATTTCTTATACTACAGTACTCGGACTGTGTATATGAATAGGTTTATGTAAGCTGGAAGGATATTTACACAGCTCCTTTAGCTTTAGGTATTGTATTATATGTTGTATTGTGGATAAACATATAACTTTATAAGCGCGGTTAAGCCTAGTGAACCCGGCGACAAAACTATAATAGTTTGTAAATTCATACAGCATAACCATTGCTAGCAAGCGAAGCGGCTTAATTATTAGTTATATAGTTGTTGAAAGCCTCGGCTTATATAAATTACAAAGTACATAGCAGGGCTAATGTGTAATGTGTAGTTTTTGGTTAGTGAATCATATTAACTAAGCGAGCGCTTAGGTATAATATTATAACAACGTACATAGGTTATGTTACAACTTGGAATTGTTAAATTTGTTTGTTTTGGAGTATGTTTAGTCTTTAACAAGTGTTTAATGTGATTACATACTTTCAGAAGCCAATTACCTTTGGATATACTGTTAGTTAGTGCTACAGTTTGGTTTATATTGTTTATTTTGAATGAAAACTTCTTGACACTTGCGATTGAGGCTTGGACATAGTTGTTTGTCAAAAGTGTAGCATAAATGTAAGTAACTGGTTTATGTTGTATGGATTATATATATATATAGCAGCAGAAACGGTCTGTCTGTCTGTTCATAAAGTTATGATATTGTGTTTATTTGAAAATGTTTGAGTGATATATAGCAACAGAAAAGATCTGTCTGTTTGTTCATAAAGTTATGATATTGTGTTTGTTTGTACACATTTGAGTATTAAAAATTGGTTTTGGTTGAACTCGCATAATTGAACAACAGGGTTGTATTGTGTATTATTGTATTGAAATTAGCATACTGACTAGAGTCTAGTATATTTGGGTCTACAATATTATTGTATACGGGGACGTTTGTGATTCGTGCCAGAGTTAGTTCGGTTTTTAATTGTTGGTATTTTCTTTGATTTCCCGGTCTACAATGTCGAGGACTTCTCCGAGGAACATCTTGGCCAGCCAGCTGCGCTGGTTTGTCAGCGTTCAAGGCTTGTTGGCTCGAGCTGATCGGGGCGATGCAGTCCTGGAGCGGTACTCACAGATGGAGCATCGCCTCGAGAAAGCTGAGCAGGCGCTCATCGAGCTGTTGGACCAGGAGCTGCCACCGGAGGTAATGGCTAGCCCTAATAATGACATGGATCAAATTATGGATATTTATAACGAGGTCACACAGGTCGCCTGTCTGATTAAAAAGCGACAGTCAGGTGTTTCGGGCACACCTGATGTAAGACATGCAGCACAAGGTACATCGTTGCACAGTAGGCTCCCTACTTTGGAGTTAGGACATTTTGACGGTACCATGGAGCTATGGGTGGCATATAAGAATATGTTCACCTCGTTGGTTGACAGTAGGCAGGATTTAACTAACGCACAAAAGATGGCATATTTGATGTCCACTTTAGAAAGTGAGGCAAAGAGCTTAGTGCAACATTTAAGAGTAGATGACGATTCTTATAGCATAGCGTGGGAACTATTAAATAATAGATATCAGAATGTCCGTCTGTTGGCCGATGCTCATACGAGCCAATTGTTAAGTTTGCCTAGGGTAGGTAATAAGGCTCAAATTCGAACGCAGTTACTGACCCCGGTTACAGTAGCCTGTAACGCGTTAAAAATGTTAGGTTTGCCCGTGGATGAGTGGTCGTTCTTGTTGGTACACATTATTTTGGGTAAGTTACCGTCTGATACTCGTTCACGTTTCGAACGTGAGACCGCGGAAAGGGAGGACAAGGCTCTTCCTACTTTCGCTGATTTGATGAAGTTTTTAGAATTTGAGGTTAGGGCCGTGGAATCTTCATCGACTTCGGAGGTGGCGCCACCTACCGGGAGTTTCAGGGAACCTGCCGGTAATTCGGGGCGAAGGGGGCCACAGGGAGTGCAACCGCTTCGGGGACGCGTTGCTGCACGTCTGGCTGCACTGTCCACTGTTGCTGAGAGCCCAAATTGCCACCAGTGTGGACGCCCAGGACACGCGTTATCGCAGTGCCATGATTTTGCTGCATTACCGGTAGTGGACAGACGGCGATTAGTTAAAATTAATAGACTGTGCTATTTTTGTTTAGAGGACCACTTAGCGCGCGAGTGCTCCAGGCAGCGAATGTGTAGAGAATGTAGCCGGCCACATAATGATTTAATTTGTGCGAACAGGTCTGGAGCCTACGGTCACGCCACGAGCGGGGGAGCCGCGGCGCAGTCCACCTATCAGTCACGTCCGTCGAGTGGCCCCTCTCAAGGACGAGGAGCGCACCCGTCAGAGAGTGGAGAGAGCCCTCGCGTGAGTCGTGCTCAGTTTGATAGTGGTGTGAATCGTGCGCCTGCGGTACGAGGCTATATTGCGGACCCGGGTGGGGGACCCCTCATGGGGGGGGGTTCAACGGGTCAGGGCCGCACTCAGGATATTAGGAGTGGACCCCATGCTTCCGCGACAGCGGGCCCGAGTAGGGACCCCCCGAGGGGGGGGGGCTCCACGGGCGGGGGCCCCACTCAAGGTTGTATGAGTGGACCCCAGTTTGCCGAACCAGTGCCTGCACCCACTGTAGGATAGTATAGCAGGGCGGAGCCACAGCGATACTCTCCGCCGATACACGAGTATCCGCGGTTAGAGTATCACCCGCCTTTTTCGAGATATGGTAGGGCAGCGGGTTACGCACCACCTCGGATGGCATTGTGTATACGCTCACCATATATGGGGCAATGGATGCACCCTGGATTGGAGGGGCCGGGCCCCCAATAATTTGTTTTCCCCTCTACCGGTGCGGAGCCGAGGACAGTTCTTCGGCCCACCATATTAGTTAGTAGTTGGGGCCCCCCGGGGGGAGATTCAGTTAGAGTAAGGACCACTGTTGAATTTTGGGACGTGTATGCATGATCGGATAGTCAGGTTGCGCGAGCATGGCTACGCGCATCCCCACGTACTTTAGAGATTTTTGTAGGAAACCGGGTTCCACAAATTCAGAATATAGTTATTCATATTAAATTGGAGGCACGTCCCAGGTGAATGTAATCCTGCAGAGTGCGCATCTAGGGGCTGCACAGCGCCGGAGTTGGTGTCGCATCATTTATGGTGGGGGCCGGAGTGGCTTAAAGAAACAGATTTCTTGGCCTGTCCAGCAGTTGGATAGGACACCCCAGATTTTACCCGGGTCGCGTGTGCATGCTCTAGTTCTAGGGACCAAACTAGTTCCTGATTGGACGCCGTGAGTTGGGTCACCGTGCGTTGAGACGCTGGGGCGTCGTGACGGTGGCATCGGCACGGTGTGCGTCGGGTCGGAGCACGCAAGTCGCCATCCTTTGTTGTTACTCAAGGAGGGCCTTGATGAGGCGTTTGCTGTCAGACCGACATGTTCGTAACTCACACGCGGGATGAAACGTGTAATTGGCGATTTTACAGCGAGAATTTTGGATTTTGTTAACTTGCCGGGTAATTCGCAATGTTCTCTTCTCCTGTGTTCTTTGTTACAGGCTGCGAGCCTTGTTGATGCAGCCGCAGATAGGAGATCTGCCAGCTGATGGGATCACACAGTCGAGACTCTTTGATGGAGTAGCTACGGACGTGGGGGGACCGTTCCTCGTCCGAACGTCTAGCCTTCGCAACGCTCGGACTGTTAAGGCGTACCTGTGAGTATTCGTGTGTCTGTCTACCAAGGCCGTACACTTGGGATTAGAGTCCTCGTTGTCCATGGAGGCCTTCGTCGTTGCATTAGACCGATTAGTATCGCGTAGAGGTTTGCTTTTTTAATTAGTTCAGACAACGGCACGAATTACAAGGGCACCGCAAATTACTTGAAAAGATGTCTACATTTTAGAAGATAATTGTATTTAGTTAAGTCATGGTTATTATGTGAAATCGGCCAAGACCCACCTCCGCCGCGTCATTGGGGATGTAATCTTATTGAAAGATGCGAATTTGGAATTCTTTGTATTGGCGACGTGGTCGCATTATTAAGTTGATAATTGGCGGGGATGAGACTCCTCGCACCGCTGAGGTGATTGGTCGAAGGTTTGATTCTGTGACGAGCCTTGGCGACTCTCTCCCGGCTCCCGGTTGAGTAAGCTAGCAGTCTGATAAGGATAACAGCCCGGAGCGGGGGATTGTTCGGTTTAAAAGCGTTCGGAACGCGCAAGTATGTGTCAGATTCTATTTTATTGAGATGGCAACACGGGTTGTAAAAAAGTGAAATGTCAAAGTTGTTTTTTCCGGTTTACTGTCAATCTTGGTCTCGAGAGAGATGCGTGTAAAAAATGGGATCAACCAGTGTTGAAAGAATTATGTATTTCAAGGAAATAAACAGTGGAAAAGTGGTAAAATAACCCAATTAATGAGCATTAATTGCGAGCTAAATTGTGTGTCCGAACAGTTTCGGGAATCGGTCGCCGGTGGAAAGTGATGCGAATGGATGTTCATTACCACGGTTATAAAGCAAGGCTTATTTGTTCTCGGGTGGCATGCCAGGGGTTAGATATTTGTGTTTAGGTAAACTCCCGAAAGCTGCTGGATGAGCCAGTAGTTCGATAACGTCCTGCAACGTGCTGAGGGCGACGAAGGTCAACGAGCGAACCCCTGACTTCCTATCAGCCAGGGTTGAGTCTGGCCACCCGAATGCAGTTTCGACGACCAGTCAAGGACGTGGACTTCAACACTAACGTGAGTGTTTAATCGTTTACCCTTCAGAAAGGAATTTTAGTATATAAGAACCCCCCTTTGTATGGGAAGCCCCTTTATGACAGGTTTTAACCTCCTTATAATATTCAAATGGGTCCAGCACGCGAGGTTTAAACCATATCTGTGGAGAGGGGGGCTTTTCACATACACTGACCCATGCCGAAACTCCAACCGTCGCACGTCCGCCATGGCGCGACGCACATTCCGGCGTCGGGCGCATTGGCGCCGACTTTGCGGTGCGCTGGATGTCGTAATTTTTCTCGAAAATGGAAAATTAAAAAACTGATTTGTAGGTCTGAATAGGTTCTACAAGTTTTATTCGAAACATTTTTTGATATTTTTCGCTAGAAAGAAGGAAATAGCTCTCCCAAAATTTGTGGCTTTTTTTATCGATATCTCGATAACGATGGTCGATACGTGAAAAATGTATAGGACCCTAATTGTAGATCGTACAAAGAGCAACAAAAAAGTATTCTATAAAAATTTTCGTATCTCGACGGGGAACCGAGTTATGATAAAAAAACTGAGTTCAACCCTTTTTTCAAGATGGCGGAAAACCCACAAGGTTTTTTTGGTCGACAATTTGAACGTAAGCTTTTCTAGCCACCCCCCACGTAATATCCAAAATTTGGCTTTCTCGGTTCATTTGCATTTCTAACCCGATTTTTCCGACGTAATGACTGGACTAGCGGGGAGATACTGCGCAAGTGACAGCTAACTTCAACGCTCTCATGCATACCGCATTTGCGAATTTGCTAAACCCTCTAGCCTGAACCGCATGTAAATTGCTTGAAAATATGCTTCATTTACATCTAATAAAATAAAATAAATACCTTAATATTCATCAAAATCTCAATTGCCCTGAATTATTTTGAGTTATATTATACTCAGATAGAGAAATAAAGACATTTACTATAAAAAAAAGTCTAGTAATAAAAGCTCCGAAAACTACATTAAAAATAAGGATGTTCAATTCATGAATGTGACTGCTTTAAATACTAAGTTACCAAAAACCTCTGTGCTAATAAATAAACTACCAACTACCGAAAACTACCGAATGAAATACTAAATATTCCAAAAACTTAATACATCAAAAAGCTGACATGATACTATTACATTTCAGTGAAAACTGTTGTCAGCATTTTTGTCGTAGATCTCCGAATAATAATTCAAAGTTGCCTGATCATATCATGAATTCTGTTAAAACTTAAGGGGTCGCCTTGCTCCGCTCCGCTTCGCTCAGCTCCAAATATGTATTTACATGTCTACCTAACACACTCTTCCTCGCTATGCTCGTCGTCGCACCTATTTTTTGAATCAGCAGAACATTTTTTTTCGTTAACTTAGTACTTCTTTCGGAAGTTCACTAATTTATTAGGAGGTTCATTATTTAAACTAGGTGGTCTTAAGGAGTTTTAGTTTGCTATTTTTCATTTATTTTGTCGGTAGATGTTACACAGTTAAATTAGAATATTGTTCGATAACTAATTTTACCGCTGCTTAGATAGTTTAACAGTGTGCAGCAGTTCGCTGCGATTTAATTTGTTTTTCGGAGGCTTTATTGTTATCCAAAAAAAACTGTTTCGTTATGCAGTATTTTAATTCTCCAGATTTATAGAAAATAGATTTTGGTTTTACTTTCCTGTTTTGCTTATTTAATTTTCAGAAATTCACTCTTTCTTTTCCTTTGTACCAAAACCCGACAATAGATAAACAATGCGAGCTGTCAAAAATTAATATTACTTGTAATTTCCTTTGTAAGAGTTGAAAACTGTCAGTTTTTTATGGCGTTTCTTACACGTTTTGTTAACGTTATTGCTTTAAAAAGCTGATAAGAAAAGTTTTCTTTGGCTTTGTTCTGAGACTTCTACTAGGCAATAATAATTATTAGAGTGCATTACAAACTAGAAAAGATAAATTAGAAACAAATGCAAAGACAAGAATTTGAAAAAAATCCTCGGGCCAGGATTCAAACCTGCGACCTCTTGTTTCCCAAACAAGTGCGCTACCAATTGCGCCATCGAGGTACCTACTTACTTACTAGACCGTTGCATTTTTCCACCATTGCTACTTGTCCACCGAATATTTTTGTAACTATTTAATCTAACTAACTTGTAATGCATATACTGAACGCTCACGAGGGCGTAGTGTGTTTTCACGCCTTGTTCTTAAGGAACAGATGGCGCTGTCGTCGCTACAATATGTGTTGCTTCAGACAGTTACTGTTAATAAATTCACAGTTCTCATTATATTAACTAAGATTATGTTTTTATTGTGAAATCCATCGCTTTGGAATACTCTAAATATTATTATTAGAGTGCATTTCAAACCAGAAAAGACAAATTAGAAACAAATGTAAAAGCGATGGATTTCGCAATAAAAACATATTCTTAGACAATAATCATAGGAATTAAACTGGTATTTTGTCAACAGTTTTGCTCTTGCTATATTTGGTACAAATATATAGAGTACATTAGAAAAATTTACATATAATAAATAATATAAATATACATACTTTATTTATCTGGGGGCACGGCAGTGCCCAGTTCCCCCGCCAAGTTGAGCAAACAACGAGGATTGGCAAATCGCAAATAAATCGCAATCGCAAATAAAGCGCTGCTGCGTGGAAATACCTTCTCAGATCGCAAATAAATTGATGAACGTAGATAAGTTATTATGTTGCCCTGCGATTGGGAATTCACTATATTTATTATAAAAATAAAGATGTCTAATATTGATACAGTCATTAAATGTTGGTGTGACACTAATTAGGAAACAATTAATGACAAAGTTGTTGAATAGGTGCTTCGATACTAACTATAATAAATGGGTGCTTCCATACAAACTAAAATAACTGACTTGGCTTTACATAAGCCTATTTCAATAAATTTTATTATACATGAAGATCTCACAACTCTTTACAGTGGAAGGATTGCATTGACTTGGCATTTTTGTACATTTTATGTATTTGATGGGATAAAATTTACTTTAGACGTTTTTTTCATTATGGTCCATGTGGGTCATAAGCTGTAGGACATGGATTTATTTACACCTTGTATATCTTAAAATATACTACTTTTTAGTATCCGTACGGGACCCAATTACCAAGACTCCGGTGTCGGTCTGCCACCGAGGCTGTATCTCATGAACCGTGATAGCTAGACAGTTAAAATTTTCACAGATGATATATTTCTGTTGCTGCTATAACAACAAATACTAAAAAATAGAATAACATAAATGAAAGGGGACTCGCATACAACAAACGTGGTCTTTTTGCTCGATATTGATAGCGGCAACAGGTGGACGCTTGAAATATTCACAGAATATTTAGTTATATATTCACTTTAAAAATTAGTAATTGAATTAAAATAAAACAAACGTGATATTTTTTGCCGTTTTTATAGATAATGGTACGGTACGAAACTTGACCGGTTTTTTACGTTTCTTCAGTCGCTGATTGGCGCATTTAATAAAACGTACCCCAAAGCACTTTGTACAAATTTAGTCTGGATACCGCGCCAAGGATCCATTTAGTTGATCTCGAATATCTCTTAAAAACAGGTGCGACCCTCTGCTTAGTCTAGATCTAGATTCAATGAAATGGCTAAAAAAAAGTTATTTTTATATCAATCAAATACTCTATATGACCATCGTCCTGCGCGCAAAACAGTTTTTTTACAAGACTTCTTGTTTCTTTTGGGCTATTTTACAAATCTCTTATTGAATCTAATTAAGGGGGCCCTTCACGCTCAGCTGCCATAAAAATGCTTTTGGTGTTTGTGACGCCCTGGTGAGTCTGATCTTAATTAAACTTTGCACACGTCTTCAGATAGGTTTCCCTATCTACGACGCAGCACTTTGACCTATCGCTGATCGAGAAGTGCATGATGGGGAGGTCATTAGAATTAGTAAAATGGTTTCAGGGGAAAACTGCTTACCACGAAACTGTTCGTATTTTTTTATAAAATAAGTGTTTAAACTTAATCTTCTATAAATAAACGAACTCAAATGTCTTAATATGGGTGCTGGTGGTGTAATTTTTTAAATAAAAAAAATATTTGTATTTTTATTTTTCATTTTTATATCACACACTAGCTTTTGCCTGCGGCTACGCCCGCGTGTCGGTTTAACGACATGCCTTTTTTCAGAGTAAATAGTAGTCTATGTGTTAAGTTAGGGTATAAGCTATATTCATTCTAAATTTTACCCAAATCCGTCCAGCCGTTCCAGCGTGAAAGAGTAACAAACATACACACACACACACTTTCGCATTTATAATATTAGTGTGATAGTGTGATGTGATAAACCCGTTGGGATTTTTGTGATGTTTTATAAATACTCAAATTATGTACAAAACGTGTTATAGATGTATAAATAAAAATATGTAAATAACTATTGATTTGAGCGCTCACTAAAAAAATGGATTTAAGGCGAGGTACCCACCCGATTAGCCTAAACCTATAATTTTTGACGTTAAGTATAAGGTTGCTGATAAGGCATAAAGCCAGAAAAAATGCTATGTACCATTGTATTGTAACCATTGGATAATAAGGGTCCCTTAAAAAGAGTTTTCTTTTACTTATCAGTATGAATGGTTGCACTTCGTCTAAATTTATTATTAACAGTTGGACCATTGTTCACAAAACTATCGTAAGACTATTTGTTTTCTCTGAGCATGTCCTAGCAAAAAGTTGGATACATTATGCTAACCAGTATTCGTGATTTTTCGCTGTAATTTACAAAACCTTGACCACTATTCCATATAAAATAAAAACAAAACTAAGCAAATCAACATATTTTTAGGAAAAATACAACCCATATACATCAGACATAGCATAAAACATAACTTTTATTGCAATGGAGGTGCGAGGTCTGTGTGAATTTTACAAAAATATCTCTGCCGTTTACCTACAACGTTAGTCCGGTATAACAAAGGCGATATTCGCTTGGCAAGTGTTTTTATGTATGGCAATATAACAATCGTGTCATCGTAATATAGAATTCAAGGTTTCCTTTGTTATAATTTACATGAATCATACATTGTATGCGGGAAGTGATAGCGGAAATGCAGGAAAATTAAAAGAAAATATTCCATATATGACTATGTCAAATGTTACAGTTTTATGTTAAAAAAAAAGTAATTTAACCCGAAGTACCTACCTACTATACTTCAAATATTTTATTGAATTCCAATTAAGGTCAACACTTCCAACATTACTATAACAAACAACTAAACTAAACTTTAGGACTGTTATTTTTTAAACTAACAAATGGCAAATTTTCATAAAATTTTCTTAAAGAACTAGATGCTTACTTTTCAGTCTCAAGCATCTCAGTCTCATCGCAAAAACACAAGCATTTGTTTACTGCTCCGCCCGCGCTAATGGAGTAGGTAACAAAGTTAAACATTGTAGCACAAATCCTTTTCTAGTGGCTGCTTGCGTGCTACAAGGACACCTGCCAAGTTTAATACCTGTTCATTTACACCTAATATATAATGTAATGTTCAATATTATACAAATATACCTACATTTCTATGAAAAATAGGCTCATATAGCGATCCAAAAGAAACCTTCTGTAAGTTCTAGTTAAAGATACTATCCCAAATCCGTCCATGGAAGAAAAAATAGTGGGCGAAAAACTATGATAGCAGAATTTGAATAAATTACTTCAACAGTATACTCAAACAGAAATATAGAACTATCTTTGAAGGCCTACTCCCTCCATACGGGTGGTGCAAAGACGTACAAATACATAAAAGGCATAACATAATAAAAAATGAATTCTTTACTAAAATAAATTTATTAAAAAAAATTACGTTAGAATTTTCTTACTCCTTCCAAATGCTTGAAGCGATTTTAATGACTCTTTCACCATACTAAAGACAATTTATAGATCTCCATCCATTTATCCATCTGCCTGTTTTGTCCACTGCTGGACATAGGCCTTTCGAAGAATGGTTTCCAAGAATTTGCCATTCTTGGCGGTCCGGAAGAAATGCCCATACTCAAATTTATAGATCTACGAAACTATTATTCCAATTTTTTTTTCATCCATGGTAGCTATGTGGAAAGTATTATTTTCTCTTATTTTGCCCTATCTGGAGACGCAGTGATCGTCGTAACGGCTACTTTTCAATACACGCAGATATGAATGTTATTTCAATGTCGTTTCCGTCTATTTTTGCACTGAAAAACATCGAGTTGCTAATTTAGGGTAGGCATGTGCAATCTTAAACAACGTTTTTTACTGATCATACTGAATAACATCACAAAATTCATCTCCCTTATAAAACGAGTATTTGGTTTATATTTTGGTATATAATATTAGAAATGGAATAATAATTTCTGGTATTGACAGTTCAACAAATTATCTCAGACGTCAATGCACCTAGTCGGTTCTGTTTAATTGGCAACGCATCTATCTGCTCTATTGTCTTTGTTGATATCATAGTATCCAAATTTAGTCATTTGAGCTACTGTATGCAACCCTTTTATTCTTATAAGTGACTTGACAAAAACCTTGGATACTGTCTCCAAGAAAAATGTACCTCAATAACAAGAAACAGAGTTCAAAACTGATTTATTCATAATCGATCAATATAAGCTACGCGTATTGAAATCAATCGCAGGTGTTCAAAGTGATTCGATTGTATTCTGGTATTTTTTTTTACTTTTTCCCCCTGTACTGTTACTGTCCAAGGAGAGGAGTAAAAGGGGGATATTTGTGTTTTGTTATGTTTGGAGGTAAAAAAGATTAGTTTAAGCGTAGAACTAAGACTAAAAAAATACAAAAAGACTAAAAAGGTTCGTCTGCAGTTTTGTCTGTTGTTTAATTTATAACATGGATTCGAGCCAGAATTGGACTGCTATATATTGTTTTGGTAAATATTATCGAGTTTGGTTTATATTAGGTGACTTTAATTTATCCAGCCAAACTCATATTGGAGGCTTGGTAAGTGATCAGTAACACGGATCGATAATACTTTTTGATAATTTCGCAAAATAAAATTTTGACGTCTCTTAGTAATTGAATCGGGGCTGAGCTTGCGTTTGTAAGGTACAACGAAAAAATTTGCGAATTTCACAAAAAGGGTCATTGAATCTTGTTACTGAGTACTTACCGAGTCTTAAGTAAGGATTTGGCTACATAAATTAAAGTCACCTTACATTATTCACATCTTATATAAATTTTGTGTGAACTATGTCATAATCACCCCTATCGTTCTGATGGCAAGAGTGTATTAATTGACAATGTCATAGAATTGATAAGAATGCGTTCCAAATAATTAATTGATTAAATATATGTATGAACAAATCATCATGTCAAATCTAATCCCGTCTGATACCACAAACTGCAACAAACACTCACGTTTAATCAACTAATTGCAATAAACTAATCCTAAATGGTTCGTGAATGAGACGTTTCCTTAGAAATATGACTCTACATCTCTACAATCGACCACTTATTAGATCAACCAGGAAACAAAATTCTACTTTATTCCAAAAAAATAAAGTTCAAATTGTTTTCTAAATGTCACTGTTATGTTGGTATTATTCCAAAATGGAAACACAATATGGGAGTTAAGTTTTGAAACAATGGAAAGATGACACGTACTGTCGACTACAAAACGCAATCTAAATGTCATTTTATAAACTTTTAAAAAAGATTCACTACGTAATTGCCGCATAGGAATGCAAAAGAAAAGGTAAGCTGGACGTGGAGACCCTGAGACTTTATTGCAGAGTTGGCTGGTCTTTCAACTAAGCTATCCAGACCTAACACAACTTGCAAATTAATCAATAAAGTGTTGATGGTTGTGATTGTCGGCACTTGGTGGAACTTATTATACATCTTGTTAAATAAGACACTTGTACTTGTCCACAGGATTATATTTTCACTTAATACGCCCGACCGGTTTCGCTTATAAGCATTGTCTAGGGCTTTATTACATAAAAAATAACTTAAATAATATTTACATGTTTAATACGTCACGTTTAACACGTATTAAACATGTAAATATTATTTAAGTTATTTTTTATGTAATAAAGCCCTAGACAATGCTTATAAGCGAAACCGGTCGGGCGTATTAAGTGAAAATATAATCCTGTGGACAAGTACAAGTGTCTTATTTAACAAGATGAATCAATAAAGTACTTAATTGAGTGAGTAAGATCCAGTAGAACATCAGCTTTCGTAAAACTAACTTAAAACATGTTTAAAAAAACTCATTAACAATTACTTTGACGTTAATACACGAAAAGTTAACGTTTTGTGTGTTTTTTTATTGCACTCTTATTATTAAGTCACATCCTGAAAATCTGTGATTTTCAGTTGCGGATAGTAAAAAGGATATTCCATTTTACTATGTTCGTTTAAAAACAAATGAGAGAGAACAAATTATAGTAAATAAAACGGAACAAGGTCCTTGTGAAAGTAATAAAAGTTTTATCAAAGCTGTTTATACCGTGGGACTTCTTTCGTGGAGTTTACTCTTAAATTTATTGACCCAGGTCAATGCTTATATTATTTCCAACGAAATGAGGTATTTAGCATCTTTATTGCATTTTTTTATTTACTATCACTAGCTTAATATTCGTAATAAATACTTTTTTATCGTAGTTTTCGAGCGAAACTATTCATAGTCGCTTGGCATCCTAAGTATATATATTGGTAAACAACTTTTCACTCATCCAGTACCTTACACTGCAAGCCAACATTATTGTATCACACCAGTCTAGCCTTGCATCAGTCAGCCGCGCATTTGGCTGCATTCATTAAAGGTGGCTTAGTAACTATGGAACTATTAATTCGCGCCACAGCAAATGCACGCCATTGTACCGAGGTTTCGTACTAACTTTGTGATAGTGCAAATTGGGCTAGGGTTGATGCACATAATTATTTCTTAACTTTATCTTTGTAGGTATAAATTTAAAAACACTTATGCACACAAGAAATGAACTGTTCGAAATAACGTTTCATTATGTAGCATTATACTTTTTAACATAAATTGCAAAATAAAAAAATAAATATGAACTGAAAAATACCTAAGTACCTCAAAAGATGACGTTTAACAAATAATATTGGCGATAAAGTCTTATTATACGAGTTTCATTAAATAAATGTATGTAGAATTCAAAAGTGCCCGAAAATAGGAATTTTATACGTAAATTTGTGTGTACGTCTTACCACCAAACAGATTTTTAAATATAACACTCATGTTTAAACATTGTATTTTACTCGTTTATAAATAAAAAAATTCAAATTATACTACCTATGTTATCCCTTCTACATTTAATTAGAAGTAAAATAGAATACTTATAATAGAAAAACACATATAAAAACCTATTGAACGCCTCGCGCCGCCACTGATAAATTATATAAAAAAAATAAAAAATATATCTTTATAATTTAATGATATTTGCGTAATGATGTTTTCAATAACAAATAATAACAGTAAATAAAGTTCATAAAAAAGTAAGTATATATGATATATATTAATAGATTTAATAAATAGTCTCTGCGGCCGAAAGTGGAGCACTGGCCTGCTAATCCAGAGGTCGCGGGATCTGTCCCCTGCTTTCGGCACATTAAACTGTTGGCCAATTTGTCCCCGAAATTCGAGAATAGGGCTCACCGACGTAATAATCGTTAGTGAAAAGCGGGTTTACCAAGTGATTGGACGATTTTGTACCTTGCAATTTACAGTTTACAGTTCGCCTCCGACATCCCCTCCGGGATTCATGTCGTGACAATATGTTAAAAAGTCTTCACTTTAAACATACATATCCTCTCTCCCAGAGGGGTAGGCAGACACTATATATTACCATCTGCTACGATCCCGACACACCTCTTTTGCTTCTTCTACATGTATCAATATAACATAAACAACATGTAGTGATAGCCCTACCAGTGTGAACGGGTCGCTTTTGTTACACGCTGTCAGACGGACAATGATTAATTACATCTATAGAACCTCGTTATTTCCAGCTACGGAACTGCCACCGACATTATACCAGGAAAAATACTGAAATATGTTCAAAAAACTGAAACTAAAAAGGAAAGATAAAAAAAAATCAACCTTAAAACATACATTCAATACATCCATCCATCAGCCTGCTTCGTTCACTGCTGGACATAGGCCTTTCCAGGATTTCGCCACTCTTGGCGATCCTCCTGGAAGAAATGCCCATACTCACACACGCGGGTTAGTGAGCGCGGTGCCAAACCCCTTGCGCCAGTGATGCCGCTGCCCGTCACATTTGGCAATTGGGGATGGATATACCGCCATCCATCGGTCCCAGGCAATGGTGGGCCGCCTGGTTTTGCCTGAGAGCTGTTCTCTTACTCTCCCCCGAATAACTTCGGGAGGATTTGCGAGTAAGATGGTGGTACCTCCACAGTCGAGCCCGGCATCAGCTCTACCACCTACAATATAATATCAATACATATAAGATGACAATTATTTGTGCAGCCAAATTCATACTAAATACTCGGTAAGTGCTTAGTATCAAGGTTCGATGACCCTTTTTGTGAAATTTGTAAAGTATTATTCTCGTGTTCCTTACAAACGCAAGCCCAGCCCGAAACAATTACTATGGGACGTCAATAATTTATTATGCGAAATTTGCAAATAGTGTTATCGATCCGTGATATTGATCACTTACCAAGTCTACAGTACGAGATTGGCTGTGTAAATAAATTTCACCTTATACTTACGACTATCTTTCAGAGTGGTAGGCAGAGATCACAGATTTCTATCTGCTTCGATCTTGTCCACTTTTGTTTCAGCCACATCCAACATCTAGTCATAGAAGTTATTCTATTCCGGGTCGTTTTGACTTAGCCCGTCTCCATTATGACACCGGAGCCTGATAGAGCTTTCCATTTCACTTGTCTTGAAAATAATTGCGAAAAAACGAAAAAACGGTTTTTAAATGAACAAGTGGCCGCGGCTATTTGTACAGTCAACATAAAGTTTGAAGAAATGTTTTACCTTCTCTACACGCAAGAGTGCAAGATTTTTATGCAACACACTCACACCGGATTTAATTTTGACTTATTTTGACTAATCACTTGCATAGAAAAACTTTCGAAACAACGCGAAAAAGCTCTTGAATTTTTTAATGAGGAAGTGAATTTTCTTTTCGCTTTGTTTGAAAACTTTTTCTTTGGAATTGGTTCAGTATAATCAGTAGAGTATGTAGTTTTATTATCTGAGTACGTCATATTACACCGTGTCTGATTTCTATTCAGCCTCATGACTGTGGGTCACTGCTAACTTTGCAATGCAAAGCAAATACCTCTCTTCTCAAGCATGTAGGGATGTCTCATTGTCCTGATTGCACATTTTATGTACGGTACATAAGATAAATCACCGGAACCGTATGAAAATAAGTATGGTTTGTCTCAAGACACCTGCTTATTCCTAAAAATCTTCATGGCTCTGTACATGACCAACTGGGGAATAACATAGGGTACCGGAAATTACCTAGTGGACCAGAAGTGACCTAGTAAGACAATGACCAATCGAGACCACAAACTTTTATTATGCTGTTGATACATCCAGAGGGACCTGCTTATCCCTAAAATAATTTTTGTCTTTCAGAATCAACTGAAAAAATAACGTAACCGACTATATAATTACCTAATGGACCAGAAGTGACCTGATTAGACCATGACCAACCGAGACCTCAACCTAATGCAGAGAAATCACACCCACTGCCTTTTAACATCGCAACGGTTAACCCGTTTACTTATAAATTTTAGATAACAATTGGAGCCGATGATTAAATTAAGAGCGCGATAGAGGGGATCCCCTCCCTTCACTGGAGCAATTTTTGTGTCATTCTGGCTGGTTGGGCTGAGTGACCGGGGAAGTGCACAATACTTACGATCACGGAGAGTCAATGCAGGACTCATTGCCTCCGAATTTAGAATTATATTTGGAATTTAGATCGCACCTCGTGGAACTAGACGGGTTTTAACCCGTAAATATACTTATTATGAAAAAGGGCAGCTTGTAAAAGAACGTTCTATTGCTTCTCACCCTTGTTCATACAAAATACTGCAGGATGTTTATTAAGCTAACCAATGATTAATTGCACTGTTTTTTTTCAGTGAGATTGTATCGCAACTAACCGCTGAACGCCCAAATGAGCTGAAAACTGAAACTTTAATATATGAAACCCCGCCTTTTGGCTGTAGCTGAAGGCTTTCAATTATCGCCCGGAAAAACTTTTTAAATTTTGTTTGTTCACTCACTTCAGGTTAAAATGAAATCGCGCAAGCTTTTGTGACAGGCTTCAGTAGTCTTACAATTTATTTTCTGATTCGAATTTTCGAGTAGGTACTTTGCATTTACAAAACTTTATTAACAATACAAGTGCTGCATCAAAACAATAGCCGGCAGGTGAAATATAAGTATAATCCAACCGGGAATCCAAAATCAACAAGATTCACACACTTGTCAAAGATACCAATAATCTTTTCCGTATGATAATCTCCACACATTTGAATATGTCAATAACACCACGATCAAACAAAATCTGCATACAAAAACGTTTCTACGTGTTCACACTTAGAATTCACTTGCAAAAAACACCTTGTTAAAAGATAATATAACATTTACAAAACAAATGTGACCATAGATTCAACACAAATGAATCAAAAAAAGACCTTTTCTATATTTTCACACGGTCAATTTGACGCTACCCCAAGTGAAAGCAAAATTATAATATTCAAATATCTATAACATTTGTCACAGCTAAATTATTTAAATTGTCCCTGATTTCACCAGAAGCAACTGGCATGGAGATGCAAATTTGCAACGTTGCAATCCAAGATGATCAGGGGCTAAATGAGAATTTTATACAAAAATGCATACGGCAGGGATTTCGCTGTATTTTAAGATAGGAATTTCCGTCGTTGCCCATTTTTGCTTAGTTTTTCGTAGGTGTAGGAATTGGAGATAAGGGATTTTTGGTTAAAAATTTTTGCAGGGAGGATAAATATTTTGCAAAAGCAACAATTTGCTTAAGACTTCAGACTTCGGTAACAATCGACAACATTTCATTTTATTGAACCATTTGTTTTTAATATTTATATTGAAAGTCTACGTAAAAAAGAAGCATAAGTAATTTTTCATTTTGTTTAATTTTATGTTTTTCCTGCATAATTTAATGTTTGCTTATTCACTCATTCTTAAAGGACGTAAAACGCATCTGAGGATTTCAAAAGTCTATGTTCATTGCCTATTGATTATAAAAAAAAGGCTGGCATGTTTATGTCTGCTGTCACATGGCATGAAAGTTGTTTTTTTTTTTAAACAAACTGAACTTAAAAGCAAAGGAAATTGTTTTTAAAATCCTGTGTATACCATATTTTTAGTTTTTTTTAATATCTCTTTATTAAATCACGATTTAATTCTGAAAAAAAAAATGATGCTCAGAAAGCCCATATCTCGAAATGGTTTTCAGTTTTGCACCAATTATTAATTTGTAATGTTGTCGATTCTATTGTTTGCAAATACAACATATAACGATATGATGCTACGTCCAATTAAAATATACTCACCAAAAAAAGATATGGTCGAAAAGTACAAAAGCAAATGGTAAATAGGAAACAAAATGTAAATTATGAGAAAAAATCTGCAACAAATGTTTATCAATAACCCAATAACGATTTGAACCCTAATTTGAATACTGCACGGTCAATTTCGTGAGTAACCAGCCATAAGAAAAAATACAATACAAAAGATGCACAATTTGCTATATTGCAAATTCATTCAAATGAACTGCAAAGTTTAAACAAGTCCTCATAAACAGATCGTTATGCTGTCTTCAAACATGTTAAACGTATATGACAAGCTAATTTACATAATGTTTTACTCAGTATTTTTCGAAATGATCAATAATTTAGAAAGAGTTAATCTTGCAGCATGAGAAGGTGATGTTGGTTGTGTTCACATTGAAAAAAAATTGCTTGTTGATGTAAATAATGACGATTCCTATATTGACGGTCTTGTTGATTTTTTGTGAAGACGATTTTTTATGTGTTGTTTTTTTTATATACACAATGGGTGGACTCTACCGCGTCTAGTAAAAAGCTTTGATGAGACCAACATACTGTATATAGTATCCATATAGGTACTTATAGTATAGATCTATATGATATGTAGATATCAAAAATCTATTATATAGACTGTTATCGTTAAGTGTGACCAGGGTATTATTCCGTAACTATTACAGATATGAAAAAAGTAAAATGACATCAATAACTTTTTGAAAATCAAACGAAAGGTATTCATAATTTTAACATTAAACACTCCCGTACATTTAGTATGAGATTAGTAGAAAGATTTTAGTTTCCTTATTTTTAAAAAGTTATTTCAATGACGTGACGTCCTTGTTAATCTCATATTAAATTAAATGTATGGGAGTGCTTAAAGTTAAAATTTTGATTACTTCTCATTTGATTTTCAAAAAGTTATTGATGTAATTTTACTGATTAGGTAACGTACTTTCGATATCAGTTTAAAATTTTTTTGATATCTGTAATAGTTACGGAATAATCGCGTGGTCACGCTTAACGATTACACCCGGTATAATAAGTATAGGTATAGTATATTGGTGGTAACAAAATTGAGTTTGTAAATAAAGCTTATAATATATCAGTATCACTTCACTTTGCTCTATGTCATTGTACTTGTCCGCTGAAGCGACGGTACACCACGCCCTGCGGCCAAAAGTTTTCCTCAGAAAACAGTCCAGTATACCTTCTCTCACCACGAACGCCGAAAATTTGACGTTGCGGCGCGACTCCAGCAACTGCACCCTCGGCGGGTACCCCGTCTTTTGGCGCACGTACTCCGCAATGTCCACCGCCTTAGTGATGTAGCGCAGGCGGGAGATTACACCGGCTTGTGTTTGGATTCGAGGCACACAGCTTCTGATTGGGCTCCGTTCATAATATATACCCTTAAATTCAAGAAGTGATATGCTCTAAATATCTAATAAGTATATACACAATTTTAAAATAATACTAATACTCAGCTACTTATCATAACAATAACAACTGAGTGTATATCTGCAATAATTACGGGTATGAAACCCATTAATACCCTTCCAACCTTCATTGCCCTACATTAAAACGGCATACAATACTATATCCTACGCCAAGGATTTATTATACAATATGGATCACAATTGACCCGTATTCAAAGAAAAGATGCATACATCCAAGGTAACTCCTGCTCAGGGTCAGGTTTGCACCGTATTAAATTTTGCATTATTTATATTGTCGCGTGTATGCTCTATAAGAAATCCTTGCATCAATTCTTCACTTTGTAAGTAGAGCACTAGTCCAGTCATTACGTCGGAAAAATCGGGTTAGAAATGCAAATGAACCGAGAAAGCCAAATTTTGGATATTACGTGGGGGGTGGCTAGAAAAGCTTACGTTCAAATTGTCGACCAAAAAAACCTTGTGGGTTTTCCGCCATCTTGAAAAAAGGGTTGAACTCAGTTTTTTTATCATAACTCGGTTCCCCGTCGAGATACGAAAATTTTTATAGAATACTTTTTTGTTGCTCTTTGTACGATCTACAATTAGGGTCCTATACATTTTTCACGTATCGACCATCGTTATCGAGATATCGATAAAAAAAGCCACAAATTTTGGGAGAGCTATTTCCTTCTTTCTAGCGAAAAATATCAAAAAATGTTTCGAATAAAACTTGTAGAACCTATTCAGACCTACAAATCAGTTTTTTAATTTTCCATTTTCGAGAAAAATTACGACATCCAGCGCACCGCAAAGTCGGCGCCAATGCGCCCGACGCCGGAATGTGCGTCGCGCCATGGCGGACGTGCGACGGTTGGAGTTTCGGCATGGGTCAGTGTATGTGAAAAGCCCCCCTCTCCACAGATATGGTTTAAACCTCGCGTGCTGGACCCATTTGAATATTATAAGGAGGTTAAAACCTGTCATAAAGGGGCTTCCCATACAAAGGGGGGTTCTTATATACTAAAATTCCTTTCTGAAGGGTAAACGATTAAACACTCACGTTAGTGTTGAAGTCCACGTCCTTGACTGGTCGTCGAAACTGCATTCGGGTGGCCAGACTCAACCCTGGCTGATAGGAAGTCAGGGGTTCGCTCGTTGACCTTCGTCGCCCTCAGCACGTTGCAGGACGTTATCGAACTACTGGCTCATCCAGCAGCTTTCGGGAGTTTACCTAAACACAAATATCTAACCCCTGGCATGCCACCCGAGAACAAATAAGCCTTGCTTTATAACCGTGGTAATGAACATCCATTCGCATCACTTTCCACCGGCGACCGATTCCCGAAACTGTTCGGACACACAATTTAGCTCGCAATTAATGCTCATTAATTGGGTTATTTTACCACTTTTCCACTGTTTATTTCCTTGAAATACATAATTCTTTCAACACTGGTTGATCCCATTTTTTACACGCATCTCTCTCGAGACCAAGATTGACAGTAAACCGGAAAAAACAACTTTGACATTTCACTTTTTTACAACCCGTGTTGCCATCTCAATAAAATAGAATCTGACACATACTTGCGCGTTCCGAACGCTTTTAAACCGAACAATCCCCCGCTCCGGGCTGTTATCCTTATCAGACCGCTAGCTTACTCAACCGGGAGCCGGGAGAGAGTCGCCAAGGCTCGTCACAGAATCAAACCTTCGACCAATCACCTCAGCGGTGCGAGGAGTCTCATCCCCGCCAATTATCAACTTAATAATGCGACCACGTCGCCAATACAAAGAATTCCAAATTCGCATCTTTCAATAAGATTACATCCCCAATGACGCGGCGGAGGTGGGTCTTGGCCGATTTCACATAATAACCATGACTTAACTAAATACAATTATCTTCTAAAATGTAGACATCTTTTCAAGTAATTTGCGGTGCCCTTGTAATTCGTGCCGTTGTCTGAACTAATTAAAAAAGCAAACCTCTACGCGATACTAATCGGTCTAATGCAACGACGAAGGCCTCCATGGACAACGAGGACTCTAATCCCAAGTGTACGGCCTTGGTAGACAGACACACGAATACTCACAGGTACGCCTTAACAGTCCGAGCGTTGCGAAGGCTAGACGTTCGGACGAGGAACGGTCCCCCCACGTCCGTAGCTACTCCATCAAAGAGTCTCGACTGTGTGATCCCATCAGCTGGCAGATCTCCTATCTGCGGCTGCATCAACAAGGCTCGCAGCCTGTAACAAAGAACACAGGAGAAGAGAACATTGCGAATTACCCGGCAAGTTAACAAAATCCAAAATTCTCGCTGTAAAATCGCCAATTACACGTTTCATCCCGCGTGTGAGTTACGAACATGTCGGTCTGACAGCAAACGCCTCATCAAGGCCCTCCTTGAGTAACAACAAAGGATAATAATAATAATAATAAAATTCTTTATTGCACACTATAAAATTTTTGTACACAGGCGAGCTTAATACTATTTAGTATTTTCTACCAGCTAACCTTTGGCAATGGGGAAGTTGTTGGGGGTAGTGCCATGATGTCAGAATAGTATAGATACAATTTTAAATAGATATATTATTTGTCACTAAAATATTCAATAAATTATAATATTACACTACATCCTAATAAACATATACAATATTAAGAACTAACAACATAATGTGATAAAATACATATACTACTTGCAAGTTTACATACATAAGTACTCAAAGACTCGTCGATAGCTTTATTGAGGAGAATTGATCGAACAACTCAAATCATTATAAACAAAAGATTTAATTTATCATGGATCGTTCTGCAAATCAAGAAAGTGTTGCTTTATCTTAGTCTTGAAGACTGACACAGATGAAGCTTCACGGATGTGTAGCGGCAAACGGTTCCATAAGCGTATTGCACTCACGGTAAAAGAATTTGTATACATGCATGAACTATGCTCAGGTGTGCGAAGAAGCCAAGCCTTGCTAGGACGCTGATTGCGGTCGAGGGACGAAAGGGGCACAAAACGTTCTTTAAGATAAGATGGGGAACTAGGGTTATGGAGAATACCATAAAGAAACGTCAAAATATGGGAATCTCTACGGAACCTGATATTAAGCCAATTGAGTTCAGTGCGGAATTTGGAAATGTGATCATACTTACGCAGTCCGAATATGTAACGAATGCATAAGTTGAGAAGACGGTCAAGCTTATTAAAAAGTTCCATAGTGAGGTCGGGATAGCATACATCCGCATAATCTAAGATGGGGAGCAACAATGAATTAACAAGAGTAACTTTAGCAGAGTATGGCAGAAACTTTTGCATGCGTTTAAGAGCATGCAAAGATGCAAATATTTTTTTGCTGCTTTCAGACACATGCAAATCCCAAGACATGTTATTTCTAATGTGCAAACCCAAATTTTTTACCTCGGTACAGTAAGGTAGTGGTATATTATTGAAGCAAACTTGGGGTAAGGTATGTAAGTCAAGTTTGTCCACTAGGGCCCTACTTCCTAGGATTATTACTTGCGTCTTAGCAGGATTAACTAAGAGTCCATACTGCTCTGTCCAAACACTAATAGAGTCGAGATCGATGTTTAACTTCTGAACAGTATGAGACAAAGAGTCCTGCTTGCAAGATAAATACAGCTGCAAGTCATCGGCATACAAGTGATAAGAGCTGAAGTTCACAACAGAGACAAGAGTATTTATGAAAACAGAGAATAGTAATGGAGATATAACCCCACCCTGCGGAACTCCAGCGGTCACGTCACACCAATTGGAGAATTTGTCGTCAATACGTATGCGCTGCTGACGCCCATGTAGATACGAATCAAACCATGTCGCTGCAGAGTCAGAAATGTTAAGTGAACGGAGAATAGCCAAAAGGATGTCGTAGTCAACGCAGTTAAAGGCGCTGCTGAAGTCAAGTAAGGTAAGGAGTGTAAGTTGCCTATCGTCCATAGCTTGGCGGATATCATCGGTAACTTTGATAAGAGCAGAGCAGGTACTATGGGATGGACGAAATCCCGATTGAAAAGGGTTAAGGAGGTTATTCGCGTGGAGAAAATTCAGAAGTTGGCGATTGACCACTCGTTCAAGTACTTTGGAAAGAAAGGGTAAGATTGTTATAGGTCGATAGTCTTTGAATGTGGTGGGATTAGTAGACTTCGGAATTGGGACCATATACGCCATTTTCCACAGGGAAGGAAAACTGCTTGAAGAAAGTGAGAAGTTAATTATGTGGGTAATAGGAGGAATAATGGTATTAAGGATCGGCAAAAGAAGATCACGACCCAAGCCATCATGACCCACTGCTTTACTTGCAATCGACAAAATAATTTTTTCAATACTGAAATCCGAAACTGGCGCGAAAGAGAAACTGTTGTCATTTAGCGGGGGCGAAGCTAGAAGATGTCTTACTGTCGACTGTTTTAACAGTGTATCGATACTGTGAGGAGGGGATGAGAAGTGCCGATTTAGACCATCAATGTCCAGAGAAGTAATCGGCTCCTGCTTATTTTTACCGAATCCTAAAGTACGTAAAAATTGCCAGAGTCTATGAGGAGAACATTTTTCCACATTGGTGTGAACGTGGCGCCGTTTGGCGTTTCTTATCACCTGATTACAACGATTTCTTGCGGCTTTAAACTTAATCCAGTTATCCTCAATCGGGTTATTTTTATGTCTGCGCTTAAGTCTGTCTCTATAAGCCATTAGTTTGCGGATATTGTCGTTGAGCCAAGGGGCTGGGGCATGTTTCATCCGTACTGGACGAATGGGAGCATGAGTATCATAAAGGTCTGTGATCAATTTATTGAATGTGTTGACCTTGTCATCAATGTTGTTTAGACTCTCTAACTGAGACCAATCAACCTTGCTTGCATCCGCCAAAAGTTTTTCCCTGTCCATATCTGCAAAATTACGCTGAAGAATGATTTTAGGCTTCACTTTAGGGATTTTTAGCTTATATGAAGCAAAGATGAGATCATGGTGAGAGTACCCAGCTGCTGTAAACTGGCCATGAGAAGCAATACGGTCAGGGCAAGGGGTCATAATAAGATCCAGAAGTGTATGGGAATCACCAATGTGATGAGTGGCATCAAGTTCGAGAATGGAAACATTAACAGAGGAGATCAGGGCCCGAAGTTTTTGTGAGCGGTAATAAATCTGTGAATCAGTTGGAGAAAGTAGGTTGGTGTTAAAATCACCCATAATTAGGGCATGCTCATAACTGGGCAAGTAAGTAACAAGGAGATCTTCAAGACTGTCGAAATAGTCAACTTTGGGTGGGGGATATACAACACAGAGCAGGAATTTAACTGTACCAAAGTCGAGTTCAATGAATAAATGTTCCATGGATTGAGTATACTGTGAAGGAGACTGAGAAACGACTCTGTACTTCAAATCAGAACGCAAGTATATGGCAACTCCACCACTACCCGCTCCAGTTCGGTCATTTCTGATAAGAATATAGCCAGGGATTGCTACAGAAGTTGAAGGGATTGTGGGCTTTAAGTAAGATTCTGAAACTAAGCAAGCATGGATGAGATCGTGATTGCTAGAGAAGGTAGCAAGAAATTCGGAATGATGAGCAGAGATGCTTTGAGCATTGACATGGCAGATATTCAAATTCTTTTTAAATGGGGAGAAAGAGTTGTGAAGTAAATCACCAAGGGGAACAGTAGATGACGCGGAATCATCCAAAGCGTCCACATATGAGTCATCAGAATCGAACGATTGAAACAGTTCAGGATTATGTGAAAGATCCATATAAATATATATTTATAATAATATTTAGAAGATGTATATATATACAATAATAATACTTAAATAAGCTGTATGGCAAGATCATAAACTAAATGAATAAAATAATATTAGCTTAAGGCTTGGCAGAACAGTTCCACATCACCGCTGACTTACTGAGATAGAAAAATGCACAAAGGAAAAAGAAACAGAACTAAGTACTTAAACAACCAGATTATGAAACAACAAAAATTGTAGTTGAAGCACAGAGTTGAACAGATTAATTTAGAGATTTTTGTCTAAAGAAGCGTAACATGATAACAATATGCATAATGTTTTACTTTACTAAAGTTACAAAATGTGACAGCGTAAAAATAAAAAACGTAAATTTTAAAAAGCAAAATCTCTGTGAACATGAAATTGAACGTCATTTCATTTAACAATACTTACAGAGAAACATAAAATTTTATCAAACGAAATGTAGGTACCTAGCTATCTACCTGATTACGAAAATCTACTGAAATTTTATTGTAACTGAAAGTCTGAAATCTGAAAATCAGCAACTGTCGCATTATCATCGGAAGTAATTGTTACATTACCAGTTTGAGTTGTGCAACAGGGAAGACAAACTCTAAACTCAAGTTTTGTTTTTCACACTAGTTGATCTATCTCTCTTGGACCTGGTGTTGAGCCTCCTAGTCTCCGATGTGGACTCAGCAACAGGAGGATTCTTAGCAGAGATATCCTTCAGCTGGTTCATGGACCTCAACCGTTGCTTCTCACCATCTTGAAGTTTGAGATAAATGGTGCCATCCTGAGACCAACATCGGTGAACTCCATACAGCCGACGAGCTTCCTGAAAGATCTGTCTCCTCTGACCAGTGAGGAACTCCCCAATGGAGATTTCACAACCTTTCAGACCAGTCTTGCTTTTCCACACCGAAGATCGGATGTCCAATCTGGAGAACTTTACTAGTATAGGGCGTGGACGGGTACCATTCTGGGATAGCTTCCCCAGGCGATAAGAGGTCCTAATACTTTCCTTTGTGAAATCTGCTAGCTTCAGCCTATCCTTCACAATCTGGGCTACCACTGTTGACACATGTTCATCCGCTGACTCTGATACTCCTCGAAACAACAAAAATTTGCGCCTTCCATTGTTATCTATATCGTCAACTAATTGATTGAGTGAGGAGAATTGCTCACGTAAGAGAGTAATAGCATCCATCATGCAGACCTTGAATAAGTTGAACTCGCCTGCTAAACTTTCCACAGTCTGGGGCGATTTCATGGTGGTTGTAGACTGAATCCGGGCTTCGAAGGCAGCCATACCATCCAGGAATTTCTGTTCTAGATTGCTAATTGCTGTAAGTGGATCGAGAACAGCAGTTTTAGATCCTTTCTTCTGGTTTTTAGACATTTTATATGTACCTTGTGCAGTGATGTGAGGTTATGTTAATTGCAGTGATGCTTTGAACTATTCTATTGCATAATAATGATCCTGATCCTTTCCTCTCTATATACCTCAATAGTTTTGGATGTAAAAGGTATGTATATATGTTTAATGAAAATAATAAATAAGCCAAAAAATATCGTGATTATCACTGTGCAACTACCCACAAAAAAAGGATGGCGACTTGCGTGCTCCGACCCGACGCACACCGTGCCGATGCCACCGTCACGACGCCCCAGCGTCTCAACGCACGGTGACCCAACTCACGGCGTCCAATCAGGAACTAGTTTGGTCCCTAGAACTAGAGCATGCACACGCGACCCGGGTAAAATCTGGGGTGTCCTATCCAACTGCTGGACAGGCCAAGAAATCTGTTTCTTTAAGCCACTCCGGCCCCCACCATAAATGATGCGACACCAACTCCGGCGCTGTGCAGCCCCTAGATGCGCACTCTGCAGGATTACATTCACCTGGGACGTGCCTCCAATTTAATATGAATAACTATATTCTGAATTTGTGGAACCCGGTTTCCTACAAAAATCTCTAAAGTACGTGGGGATGCGCGTAGCCATGCTCGCGCAACCTGACTATCCGATCATGCATACACGTCCCAAAATTCAACAGTGGTCCTTACTCTAACTGAATCTCCCCCCGGGGGGCCCCAACTACTAACTAATATGGTGGGCCGAAGAACTGTCCTCGGCTCCGCACCGGTAGAGGGGAAAACAAATTATTGGGGGCCCGGCCCCTCCAATCCAGGGTGCATCCATTGCCCCATATATGGTGAGCGTATACACAATGCCATCCGAGGTGGTGCGTAACCCGCTGCCCTACCATATCTCGAAAAAGGCGGGTGATACTCTAACCGCGGATACTCGTGTATCGGCGGAGAGTATCGCTGTGGCTCCGCCCTGCTATACTATCCTACAGTGGGTGCAGGCACTGGTTCGGCAAACTGGGGTCCACTCATACAACCTTGAGTGGGGCCCCCGCCCGTGGAGCCCCCCCCCCTCGGGGGGTCCCTACTCGGGCCCGCTGTCGCGGAAGCATGGGGTCCACTCCTAATATCCTGAGTGCGGCCCTGACCCGTTGAACCCCCCCCCATGAGGGGTCCCCCACCCGGGTCCGCAATATAGCCTCGTACCGCAGGCGCACGATTCACACCACTATCAAACTGAGCACGACTCACGCGAGGGCTCTCTCCACTCTCTGACGGGTGCGCTCCTCGTCCTTGAGAGGGGCCACTCGACGGACGTGACTGATAGGTGGACTGCGCCGCGGCTCCCCCGCTCGTGGCGTGACCGTAGGCTCCAGACCTGTTCGCACAAATTAAATCATTATGTGGCCGGCTACATTCTCTACACATTCGCTGCCTGGAGCACTCGCGCGCTAAGTGGTCCTCTAAACAAAAATAGCACAGTCTATTAATTTTAACTAATCGCCGTCTGTCCACTACCGGTAATGCAGCAAAATCATGGCACTGCGATAACGCGTGTCCTGGGCGTCCACACTGGTGGCAATTTGGGCTCTCAGCAACAGTGGACAGTGCAGCCAGACGTGCAGCAACGCGTCCCCGAAGCGGTTGCACTCCCTGTGGCCCCCTTCGCCCCGAATTACCGGCAGGTTCCCTGAAACTCCCGGTAGGTGGCGCCACCTCCGAAGTCGATGAAGATTCCACGGCCCTAACCTCAAATTCTAAAAACTTCATCAAATCAGCGAAAGTAGGAAGAGCCTTGTCCTCCCTTTCCGCGGTCTCACGTTCGAAACGTGAACGAGTATCAGACGGTAACTTACCCAAAATAATGTGTACCAACAAGAACGACCACTCATCCACGGGCAAACCTAACATTTTTAACGCGTTACAGGCTACTGTAACCGGGGTCAGTAACTGCGTTCGAATTTGAGCCTTATTACCTACCCTAGGCAAACTTAACAATTGGCTCGTATGAGCATCGGCCAACAGACGGACATTCTGATATCTATTATTTAATAGTTCCCACGCTATGCTATAAGAATCGTCATCTACTCTTAAATGTTGCACTAAGCTCTTTGCCTCACTTTCTAAAGTGGACATCAAATATGCCATCTTTTGTGCGTTAGTTAAATCCTGCCTACTGTCAACCAACGAGGTGAACATATTCTTATATGCCACCCATAGCTCCATGGTACCGTCAAAATGTCCTAACTCCAAAGTAGGGAGCCTACTGTGCAACGATGTACCTTGTGCTGCATGTCTTACATCAGGTGTGCCCGAAACACCTGACTGTCGCTTTTTAATCAGACAGGCGACCTGTGTGACCTCGTTATAAATATCCATAATTTGATCCATGTCATTATTAGGGCTAGCCATTACCTCCGGTGGCAGCTCCTGGTCCAACAGCTCGATGAGCGCCTGCTCAGCTTTCTCGAGGCGATGCTCCATCTGTGAGTACCGCTCCAGGACTGCATCGCCCCGATCAGCTCGAGCCAACAAGCCTTGAACGCTGACAAACCAGCGCAGCTGGCTGGCCAAGATGTTCCTCGGAGAAGTCCTCGACATTGTAGACCGGGAAATCAAAGAAAATACCAACAATTAAAAACCGAACTAACTCTGGCACGAATCACAAACGTCCCCGTATACAATAATATTGTAGACCCAAATATACTAGACTCTAGTCAGTATGCTAATTTCAATACAATAATACACAATACAACCCTGTTGTTCAATTATGCGAGTTCAACCAAAACCAATTTTTAATACTCAAATGTGTACAAACAAACACAATATCATAACTTTATGAACAAACAGACAGATCTTTTCTGTTGCTATATATCACTCAAACATTTTCAAATAAACACAATATCATAACTTTATGAACAGACAGACAGACCGTTTCTGCTGCTATATATATATAATCCATACAACATAAACCAGTTACTTACATTTATGCTACACTTTTGACAAACAACTATGTCCAAGCCTCAATCGCAAGTGTCAAGAAGTTTTCATTCAAAATAAACAATATAAACCAAACTGTAGCACTAACTAACAGTATATCCAAAGGTAATTGGCTTCTGAAAGTATGTAATCACATTAAACACTTGTTAAAGACTAAACATACTCCAAAACAAACAAATTTAACAATTCCAAGTTGTAACATAACCTATGTACGTTGTTATAATATTATACCTAAGCGCTCGCTTAGTTAATATGATTCACTAACCAAAAACTACACATTACACATTAGCCCTGCTATGTACTTTGTAATTTATATAAGCCGAGGCTTTCAACAACTATATAACTAATAATTAAGCCGCTTCGCTTGCTAGCAATGGTTATGCTGTATGAATTTACAAACTATTATAGTTTTGTCGCCGGGTTCACTAGGCTTAACCGCGCTTATAAAGTTATATGTTTATCCACAATACAACATATAATACAATACCTAAAGCTAAAGGAGCTGTGTAAATATCCTTCCAGCTTACATAAACCTATTCATATACACAGTCCGAGTACTGTAGTATAAGAAATAACAAAATATTCTATTTGATCTCGCTTTAGGTTACAAGGTTCCAAACTACCTACCTAAAACAAAGTATAATTCACAAATTATCTTAGGCCAACGGAGCTACTATATCGGTTCGGCTTATATAAACAGAATATATCTTGGTCCGGGGTTGTTTAATATCCGATATTAAACAACTTAACCGCGCTATGCTACCAGCAAATGTATATGAAAAGCCCCCCTCTCCACAGATATGGTTTAAACCTCGCGTGCTGGACCCATTTGAATATTATAAGGAGGTTAAAACCTGTCAGAAAGGGGCTTCCCATACAAAGGGGGGTTCTTATATACTAAAATTCCTTTCTGAAGGGTAAACGATTAAACACTCACGTTAGTGTTGAAGTCCACGTCCTTGACTGGTCGTCGAAACTGCATTCGGGTGGCCAGACTCAACCCTGGCTGATAGGAAGTCAGGGGTTCGCTCGTTGACCTTCGTCGCCCTCAGCACGTTGCAGGCCGTTATCGAACTACTGGCTCATCGAGCAGCTTTCGGGAGTTTACCTAAACACAAATATCTAACCCCTGGCATGCCACCCGAGAACAAATAAGCCTTGCTTTATAACCGTGGTAATGAACATCCATTCGCATCACTTTCCACCGGCGACCGATTCCCGAAACTGTTCGGACACACAATTTAGCTCGCAATTAATGCTCATTAATTGGGTTATTTTACCACTTTTCCACTGTTTATTTCCTTGAAATACATAATTCTTTCAACACTGGTTGATCCCATTATTTACACGCATCTCTCTCGAGACCAAGATTGACAGTAAACCGGAAAAAACAACTTTGACATTTCACTTTTCTACAACCCGTGTTGCCATCTCAATAAAATAGAATCTGACACATACTTGCGCGTTCCGAACGCTTTTAAACCGAACAGTCAGGTATAAAAGACCCTTTTTTGGTGTACGTGCCGGAACATCTGCTCCTTCTCGTAGAACATTCCAGTCAGTTGTCTCAAGTCTTTTGAAGCGAGCGTACGTGTTGAAAAATTTGTGTGAAAATGGGTGATTGCTTTATATGCAAAAAACCTCTCATTGAAAATGTTTATGTGGCTTAAAAGAGAGCTGTACAGACTCTTTTAGCGGCGAGCGTGAAAAGAGGACGTGTGGATCATCAGCAGATTTTACAAGATCTTGATTCCGTGAGTGTTCATAGTTCGTGCTACAAAAAATATGGCAACCAACGCCTAGCGTCCATTGCTTCTCGACGAAGCGAGTCTCCATCGCAGGAACTAGAACCCGATGAACAACTACAGGTCGTTCCCACTTTTGATTTTAAAAATCGATGCTTATTTTGTGGAGAAATATTTTGCGACGAATCAAGACTTCCAGTGCACAGACGGAAAAAAATTCCTTCCGTGGTAGAAATATCAATGAATGAAAAAATTATGGGATACTTGTCTGGACGTGACGATGAATTTGCCACTTCCATCATCGAGCGTATTCATGGTATACCTGATCTCGTCGCAGTAGGAGCTCGATACCATAGAACGTGTATTTCTTACGTATATCATGCACTACCTGAGGAGAGGAATAAGAAAGGACGACCTACGGGGGACAAAGTAGACGAGGCGATGGAGGCAATTTACTCCTTTCTGAGAGAAAATTCCGACGAATGTCAATTTTCTATTAGCGAGTTAATGCGCCAAATAAATGGAGATTTCGTTCCGGACATCAGAACTGTTAAAAAACACTTGCAAGAGAAGTATGGAGACGACATTCTGATAATAGAAAAACAAGGGCGTGATTGCATGGTGTGCTTCCGAAACACCGGCTTTAAAATTCTTTCGGAGAAATGGTACGAAGAAAAAAAAAGGATTATCACGAAGAAAGATTAAGAGTTATTCGCGAAGCTGCTGCGATAATTTGTGAGGACATTAGAGGTGTCGTTTACGATAAAAACAATTACCCCCCATCGGATGAATTCGTGAAAAATGTCGAAGCCGCTGTTCCTGAATCGTTGCAAGTTTTTCTTGCCACAATGATAATAAAAGATAAACGTGGTGCATTGGAGCAATGGAAAAAAAAATGTACAGCAATAGCTCACTCCATAATAACAGCCGTACGTCCTCGTTCGTTTTTCTCTCCACTGCAATTGGGTGTCGGGACTTTTCTTTACAAGAAATTCGGTTCAAAGAGTCTCATCAACATATTATCAGCAATGGGATTCAGTGCACCGTATCGAGAAATAACAATTTTCGAGAATTCATGCATTCATCGAGCTGAAAGTGAAATTCTGGAAAATTCGTTCAGTCAATTCGTATTTGACAATGCGGATTTTAACATCAACACCCTTGACGGTCATGGAACGTTCCATGCAATGGGAGGAATACATTGCGTGACTCCCTTCACAGCTATCCAGCGTGAGAAAAAAATTCCGCGTATTGTCGAAATAAAATCAGCTTCAGAAGTTGCACAATTGGGCATGGTTCCTGTACTCTCTTACAATAAACATAAATCGGCGGGCTTAGAGGCTATCACTGTTGCCGATGTCGAAGCTCTTCGTCAACTTTCGGGCGACATTTTACCAACGATACCAGATTTAATTTGGCTTTACGGAAAATGGAGTTGCTCTGTTGGAATTCCAGGATGGAATGGCTTTATGGAGAGTATAACAGCCAATATGCACTATGAACGCTCAAAAGTTATCTGTCTTCCGTTTATCAACGCGCCGCCATCGAATTATGACACGATTCTCACATCGCTTCTCGAAGCTGTCGAGAATTCAAAGCGTTGCAGTCAAAAAACCACCTTCATCACATTTGATCAACCGCTGTACTGGAAAGCACGCGACATCGTGGGAGCTGCTGACCCAACATCTGATTTAAAAAACGTCATAGTGAGACTTGGTGGATTTCATCTTCTGATGTCGTTTATGGGATCAATTGGCACGATTATGTCCGGTAGTGGGATTGAAGAGCTTTTCAAGCTCATTTATGCAGAAAATTGTGTCGAAAAAATTCTCGCCAGTCATGCATATGCGAGGGCTGTTCGCGCTCACATTTTGTCACACGCAGCTTTGACAAAAATTGTACTGGACTCGCTGGAATTAGACGAAAAGGAACGTGATGAACTAGACTACTATGCGGAAGATGTTTTCAATCGACCTACCATCATGACTGCCGCTGACAACAATGGAGTGAAAAGCATACACGACAAATTCGCAAAAGGATTGGTAGCCATTGAGAGCAGAGGTCCTACGGCAAAGCTATGGATACAGTACCATCGTATGGTTTCTCTAGTGAAGAACTTCCTGGAAGCAGAAAGATCCGGTAATTGGGAACTTCATCTCGATACGATACAAAAAATGCTTCCTTTCTTTCATGCCAGCGGTCACTTTCTGTATGCAAAGTCTGCTCATTTATACCTACAAGATATGCGAGCTCTGAGTGAACAAATACCCATCGACGATTATGTCAAGTTCACTAGACGTGGCTATTTTACGATTCGTCGCTCGGAAAAATTTTGGTCTGGAATTATGTCAGACATGACGATAGAGCAGACTCTTATGCGATCCATGAAGACAACAGGAGGACTGACTCAGGGACGAGGAATTACAGACAGCACAATAGCATCGTGGACTTTGGGCATGGTTCAACTTCAAAACATTTGCGAACAAATCGAAAATTTTTCCGGAGTATCTTGTTTTACAACCGAACAGCACGTCGACATGAGACCCTCGCGAAGTGCTCGAGACAATTGTGACGTTGAGAAATTGGACATGTGGCTCGCAGGTCATAATCCGTTCCCAGAGAAAAAAGAATTGATGTCCATCGGCACAGGAGTTATGGCAAACGAGAACATAAATTGTCATCGTGCATACGAAATTGGTCGCGACATGATGACTAAAATCATAGGAGCGAATTTTGGGTCTTTGTCATTCAGAAGGAAGGATAAAGTGCTCTCTTTATCGGCAGTAAATACCAGCATTACAATCGACGAGTCACCAGTTCCGATCGATCCATTGTTGCTTTTTCAAAGAATGTGCATAACGAAGAATTCCGAGACTGACCTGAAAAAATTTCTAGCATACGAGCTCGCTCCGTTCCCATTGTCATTGTTCACCGAAGAAGGAATGCGAAAAGGAACAAAATCGCTGTTATACAATGCCTTTGAACCATTGACAGAAAATGTACAACTTGGTGACAGACATCATTACGTAATCGACGGTGGTTTCCTTCTGCACAAGGTTGTGTGGGGTCGAATTGAGACGTTTGATCTCATCTGCAAGAAATATGTCACATACGTACAACAACATTTTGGAGAAAGTGTGACAATTGTATTCGACGGTTATCCGACTGACATGAGACTCGCAGGAACCAAAACTTCGGAAAGAGCACGACGTTCAAGGAAGAACCAATCACCAGAGTTCACGTTTGATGAAACTACCACTCCGAAAGTGAGCCAGGAGAAGTTTCTTGCAAGGGACCAAAATAAAAACAATTTAATACAAATGCTTCGCCGTTATTTTACAAATACCGGAATAAAAGTCGAGCAGGCTTTTGAGGATGCTGACACTGTCATTGTAATCACAGCAATTAGAGAAGAATCGTGTCATGACTCTGTGGAAATCGTCGGCGAAGATATCGACCTTTTGGTTTTAATTTGCGGACTTGCACAGGACAAAAAAAATATTTTTCTTCGCAAACCAGCTAAAGGCAAAACACCGGCAAAACTGTACTCTCCGGATAGTTTCAAGCATGATAAGTCTGTTCTGGAGAACATTCTTTTCATCCATGCGTTCAGCGGTTGTGACACCACATCGTCTTTTTATAATATTGGAAAGTCGAAATTCATCAGCACCCTCGAGAAGAACCCGAACCTGCGGTCATCGGTAGAACTATTCAAGCAAGAAAAGGTCGATCCGGAGATGCTAGCTTGCGCAGGAAAGCTCTTCCTTATCGCTCTGTATGGTGGTCGTAAAGAGGACACGACGATGGATATTTTGCGATTCCACCGTTTTGCAAAATCTATGACGACAAATAAGACGAATAATCTTTCACTACTCCCACCAACAGAAAACGCAATCCGCCAACACGTTTTCCGCACATATTTACAAGTACAAACGTGGCTCGGAATTTTTCAAGATCCTCAGGAATGGGGTTGGCGACAGACGAATTACGGGCTTGAGCCAATTTGCACCACAGCCGCACCCGCTCCACCTGAACTTTTAAAACTAATTTCGTGCAAATGTAAAGGAAAGTGTGGGGCTGCTTGTGGGTGTAGGAAAGCAGGAATTAGTTGCTCGGTTATTTGCCTGCACTGTAGTGGACAGACATGCGACAATGTCGCCAAAGTCGAGATATTACTCAATGACGATCACGATGATGAAGATTACGATTTTTCGACCGTCACAGCATCATTTCCTGTGATTGAAGAATTTACACGACTCGAAGAGTGTACCGAGGAGGAACTTCAACAGCAGCCAGGACCATCAAAACGAAGAAAAACGTGTGACAAAAATGACCACGTGTAATATTATTATTTTTGCTGCATAAACATTTTTTGATTAATAAATTTCATTTGTTTGATTTATAATTTGGCTGGTTTATTCATTTATTTTGTATAGCAATAAATCCCTTAACCAATAATTCCCTTAACCAATAATTCCCTTAAGCAATAATTCATCAATTTTTACGTTGTGGATACAACCGTGCGAGCGGCTAAATCGAAACCGGGCACAGTCTTACTCACTTTGCGGCGCACTGGAGGTCGTAATTTTTCTCGAAAATGGAAAATTAAAAAACGAATTTGTAGGTCTGAACAGGCTCTACAGGTTTTATTCGAAACATTTTTCGATATTTTTCGCGAGAAAGAAGGAAATAGAGAAAAAAAAATTTCTCCCAAAATTTGTGGCTTTTTTTATCGATATCTCGATAACGATGGTCGATACGTGAAAAATGTATAGGAACTTAATTGTAGATCGTACAAAGAGCAACAAAAAAGTATTCTATAAAAATTTTCGTATCTCAACGGGGAACCGAGTTATGATAAAAAAACTGAGTTCAACCCTTTTTTCAAGATGGCGGAAAACCCACAAGGTTTTTTTGGTCGACAATTTGAACGTAAGCTTTTCTAGCCACCCCCCACGTTATATCCAAAATTTGGCTTTCTCGGTTCATTTGCATTTCCAAATGTATATAATGACTGGACTACACGTGTTTGAATAAATACAAAAATCACTGTTAAGGAAAATTAAGAGTTTAATAGTAGTGATATACAAGGGGACATTAATTTATAGAGGCAAATTAATACTATTGAAATCTCAGGAAATGAAGTATTTAAGTGAAATTTTTGTGAAATTGGTATTTATTTTTGTGTTACCTACAGCTCAAACTCGCGCCGAGGCGTCAACATTTTACTCTCCGAAATTATCAAAAGTGTAATCGATCCGTGATACTGATCACTAAACAAGCCTCCACTATTAATTTGACCGCATAAATTAATGTCACCTTGTTCGTTTATCTATTTATTATATTTATACTTTAAATAAAATAATACAATATGAATTCTAATCTAATCTGCAGTATGAATTCAGCTATATAAATGGATGTCACATTATAAAGGCAATAAAATATTCTTGAGAAAATAATAATAAATTGGAAATAAAATATGTGTAGAGACAGCCACGTGGTCTTATGGTTAGAACTTCTTGCCCTCTAATGTGAAGTCACAAGTTCAGACCTTATACGAGCACCTGCGGGATCGGCATCAGTTGTAAATTATTCTTATAAGACTACAATCTTTTCATCGACTGACTACAAACCCATAGTGAGTTGAAATATATCCATATATATTTTTCATTTCATTTATATTTAATCCATCCATCCATCAGCCTAGATCGTCCACTGCTGGACATCAGCCTTTCCAGGACTTTGCTACTCCCGGCGGTCATCCTGAAAGAATTTCCCATACTCACACACGCTGGGCAGGCGGGTTAGTGAGTGCGGTGCCGGAACCCTCGCACCAGTGACGCCGCTGCCCGTCACCAGTCTGTTCCATATACGACACGGCTATTAGGGATGGTTATACCGCCACCCATCGGTCCCAGGCATGGTGGGCCTCCTGGTTTTGTGCCTGTGAGCTGTCCTCTTACTCTCCCCCGAATTACTTCGAGAGGGTCTCGAAGTAAGATGGTGGTACCTCCACAAACGAGCCCGGCATCAGCTCTACCACCTATTTTTATATTGAATACATATCAGTATATACGAGTTTATACAAAACAAACATTACCTTTTTATTGTGTTACTTCTGTTTATTTATTGTATTCAAAGTTGAACATTATCTTTCTCGTAAGCATCGAAACAGTTTTCCTCAACCTTTTTCGCTTCCTCTGCAACTGGACCGATGGCTAAACTGGTTTCGTTTTTTTAAATTCCAATAATGGTTTCTGCGGATCCAGGGTCAGCTTTGTTATGGTTTTTTGCTATCTCCAGGCAGACGATCAGGTAGTTGGTAATTTATTGGTCTTCCTTTTTTGTGAGCGAATGAGTCATACTATTTCCGACGGTTCGGTTGTCAGCAAGAGTGATTTCTTTGAAGACTTATCGACAGGTTTAGAGATTTGTTGATGATAAGGATTTGTTATTTCTTAATTTTATGTAACATTAAGTTTACTTGCGATTTCAATATCATAAAAGTAGGATAATATAGTGATATTGTACACACTAAGAAAATATAATGCATAATCAATTTGAAGTAAAAATGTATTTAAGAACCGGACAAGTGCGAGTCAGACTCGCCCACCGAGGGCTCCGTTAAAGACTATATTTTTATGATTTAATTACAAATGTATGGTTTTATGATTTTTTCCTATACTTGTGGTATAAGACGGTATTACTTGCCAAATTTCATAGTTCTAGGTCAACGGGAAATACCCTATGAATTTTGATTCCTTTGAGAGTATCTAAATGTACGTTATTTGCGGCATAAACGGCCGTATCTTTTTTTCACGTTAGTTAAGAAGTTTGATATTTTCACAGCTTCAAGGGACTGTAGATTTGAGTTATATGGTTTTAATTTCAACTCGATAACTCTACGCGTTCCCGAGATAAAGGGTCTTGACAGACAGATGGACGGACGGACAGACGGACAACAAAGTGATCCTATAAGGGCTCCGTTTTTTTTCTATTGAGGTACGGAGCCCTAAAAAATAAGTAAGGTTTAAGCTATCGCCAATTTAATCGGTTTTGAGTTGTTAATAGGTAATTAATAGAGTTGTTTTCAAAATAGTAGATTTGTCGTCAAAGTGTAGTCCAGAAACAATGTAAAAATAATTGTTTAATAATTCATGTATTATTCTCGGAAAATATTATCAAGTATCAATTAAAATGTTTTGTTCTGGCAACTGTAAAATCAAATTAATGTCAATAGTTCTAAAAAATACGCTCCTTGAAAAAAAATTTTTTGTATGTCTTGGCGTGGCCATGTCGTAGAATTTGTTCATTTCATGATCTGATCCCAATATCATAAAATCTGTAAAAACTAGAGGGGTCGCGTCAGTTCGCTTCGTCTCGCTCGGCTCCCGAATTTATAATCACAAGCAACCTATTAACACGCTCCTCTTCGCTTCGCTTGTCGTCGCATCTATTTTTAACTTAATTCTCATAATTTCTTATGTTCATACTTTATGATATTGCCGACGATCATGAAATTATCAATGCAGAATATATTAAGTCACATTAATGTGTTATAAAAAATAAAAACAAGTCACAAAATGGGTTCGATAATCTATTTATTTGGTGACAAATCTACTATTCTGGGTACGAAGCTATTATTTTGGGATAAACCTATTATCTTGAGAAGTTTTTACTCGAGGGATGAAGGATATTATTATATTATTATTATATTATATTATTATATCTACATTCTATTTTAGATACAAATTAAAATTAGTGTGGTAATTCATACCAGTATTACAAATGTTTTATTTCTCATATTCTTTATTCTCATATTCTTTATTGCACAGAAAAGTTATACGTACAAGCAGTCATAAATTAAACGTGCTATAGGCGAGCTTATCTCTGAGAGAGATTTCTGCCAGCAAAACCTAGGTGCTAAGGAAATATTAACTAAAAGTGTGTGATCAAATGTGCACACATAAAGAAACAAGTGATATAAAAAATAAAAATGTGGAGATAATATGAACTTAAAACTACCATAAATATACCTAACTTTTAAATAAATACTTACATAATAAATTAATTAATAATTTATCTGAAAATGAAAATATTTCGAAGGGATGGACGAATTGGAGGATACAAGTTAATGACAAATATAGACTTTGGCGACAGAAAACATAGATTTCCCTTGAAAAATTTCGCCCTATCAATATATAGGTATATAAAAGGCTTTATCCTGACTGACAGACAACGTACAGCCCAAACCGGTGTCAAAATTTTACCGAAAAACCTCCATTTAACCGACACCGTTCTCGCTATATAGGCAGCCGAAGTTTTGAATGTTGACTCCTGACCTGAGATAAAATAAGCATTTACGTATTTCAGGATTTCCAGATATTTTTAAAACAAAAAAAACAACGAAAAAGTTTATCAACTCGTTGGCGAAGCGATTCATGTTAGAACAGGGGTTTTCAAAGTGCAGGGCGCGTCTTTCAGGGGAGGGGGGGGGGGGGCACAGAGACCTTTAAAAGTGGGGCGCGGGCCACCCGTGTACAATAGTTAAGGACCTTATTTAGAGATAAACAGGAAAAAACGTTCGTGGGTAGGTATAATGTAAAACCGATGCAAGCTTATCCATCACATTCCAATAAGTATTACCAAATTAGTTTTATATGATTTTTATGTAACTTTAATAAGCAATAAAAATACTTATTTTGTTATTGAACAGTGTTTTTTTTAACCTAAAAACCTAAATTTATGTGGGCACAGAAGGGGCCCAGAATTTTTTTTTGGTAGAATGGGGGCGCTTTGCATTAAAGTTAGGGAACCCCTGTGTTAGATGGTAATAAAGCGTTAATAATAAATAAAAAATTAAAGAAACTAAAGTCTGTTTTGCCATGACGATAAATAAGACTCAGGGACAAACTCTAAAATACGCTGGAGTTGGCTTAAGGGAAGATTGTTTTTCACATGGCCAGTTTTACACATGTCGTCGTTAAAACACCTTGCATAAAGCCTAAAATTGTTATATAAATCTAAGGGAAAATCTGATTCGAATTTATATCCGAAACCCACGCGGATGTAGTTGCGGGCAAAAGCTAGTGTTAATATAACACAGATAATAAGTAGCTTCAGGATAAGATATCACAGGTGGTAAACTACTTTGAAACGATGTAATTAGTAACAACCATGGATGGAACGAATTTTCTTGGGACCCTCACCGCACCCTAAGTATTACATTTACCTTTTTTTTGCTTTACCATCGTGCACCAACAAAATTTGCGTAACCCAGTGATGACACTCATGAAAAAAAACAAAGTGCAACAATTGCTTGCTAGCCAAAAATCAACTTAACTACGTTAAACATAAAATTAATTTTGAGTAGAAATTTGATGGACGTAGGTCCTTTTGATGTCTGATCATAACAAAAGCACCCAAAGCTCAATGGTGCAGGTGTTCCCAGAACAAAAGGGTTTAGGTTCGATCCCTGTCTCGATTTCAACAGCGATGTGTAAGGAAAAATACGTGCATCATATTGAAAAAAAAAAGCGACTTATGGTGGAGGGTGTAAAAATATGGAGTGTCATAGAGTTTTGCGTTCGGATTTTTGTATTCTCTTTTGATTAAAATTTCGTTTGTATGTACCTGTATTGAGAGTAAATGGCGACTTACACAATCTATCTACTGATGATACCAAACCACGTTTTCCAAAGAAACATACCTATCTGCAGAATTACTAATACTAATACTAATAATACTTGGAAATACAACATCTACAATAACCAATACAGTGTTCGCAAAAAAATAATGCCACAGTGCCACCTGCCATTCAACTAAGTTGCTCCTTTTATCTCTAAATATTATTTATAATGTACTTCTAGGGCAAGAATTAAATTAAATAAATAATATTTTTGCGTTTCAAAGTTCCGTTTATCAAATAATTACATAAACGACTGGCTGATGGATGAATGCATGGATTAGTAAATAAAAACTCTAATGCAAAGCGTTTAGTCTATGCCATGACAATATAATATAATTAAATCTATGTCAATATACAGAGCAAATGCAAGTCACAGTCTTTGCTAAAACAAAAGCTTCAATACCTAATCAAAGCACTATCTTTAACGTTAAAGCTTCTTTTCCACTAGGGTTGTGCGAGTAAGTCAAGCGGTGAGCTAAAAAAATTCCATCAATAGGATCGCTCTTGAGCTGTGTGGATAGAACAATTTAGCCAAGTGCGAGTCGGGCTCACGCACCCAGGGTTCCGTACCACCACATAATACGGGTACGGAACCCTAAAAACATTATGGCATATAACAACAAATGACAATAGATAACATTAAGGTGACAAAAAATTAAGGTCAGGTTATGAATTAATTTACTTTAGAGTATGTACAACAACTTGACTACATTTGTAAGCTGTTGGTATAGTACATTCAGAATTAGCTGGCGTCTCTCCACTTGAGACCGTCATTAGCAATAACAATAGGATTAAGTCGTGGTGGGTGAATTTTCCTGAACGGAACAATAAACACTTGTAAAACACGTGCGGCAGGTGGTATTTCAAACGTTTTTGATACTTTTCTTATGTTATAAGGAAAAAGAAATACCACTCGGTTGTTTTATAAACTTCGAAGAGATTAGTTCAGTGGAAAGTATCAACACTGGTTGGTTTGCAACAAAATAGATAAGGCCGAAACGGCTCTTTTAAAAATGGATGGGCTCTATGAGTGTTTGGTTTATTACCCCTATTGTTTGTGTTCAAGTGGAAAGACGCCAGCTAATTCTGAATGGACTATATCTATCATCGTCTTCGAGATAGAGCTGAAACAATTAACGTCGAAAAAATGCAAATTTATCGAGGATTATTGTATGGGGACCTCCTTAAGCCTTCCTTGGGCTTAAATTTTTTTTATTTTAAATTTGCCCTGTTCAAAGCTACGGTAACACGTATTCTGTTAAAATTTTAACTGGCTAACTATTACGATTGAACCAGTAGTCCCCTTTGCTTTGACAGACGGATAGAGAGACCCTAAAAATAAGGTAAATAGGTAATAAATAGGTCAATATTTTCTTAGCTCACCACTCTGCTTCCTCTCACAGCTAATAGTGGCAAGGCAGCAGCGGTACCCCGTAGGTCCGCTAAGGTCGTGCTGATATGTCTGATGGATGACCATGACTCCTCAGATTCGCCCGTCGACTGAGCTGATGACTTTTTGTTGCAACCTTTTTACGATACCGGTCCGGATGCTGTTAGGTTGTGGAGGATGTTTTTTATTAGGGCTGCCTCGAAAATGAAAACTTGCTGCTTGATTTGTTGCTTCATCAAGACGTGAGTTTAGCTGAGGTTAAAAAGGTTCGTTTTTGATATTTTCATACGAAAATATTTTGTTTGTATGTTTTTAGTAGCATGTTAAAGTAAAATTTGAGTGTAACAATTTTTTTTTTCATATTCATATATTTTATTACATTCCATAATGTATTTACGTATGGGAAAATATTAAAATTATTAGGCCATTATGGACCCTGTCCATAAGAGAGGACGGCACTTTATTACTATAGATTTCTTATTAGTAAAAGCACTAATTACAACTACACTACATAAAATATTTGAAATTGTTGCAAATCAATATAAATTCAATTATAGTACTTTAGTACTTTAGCACTTTAGTACTTTAGTGCTTTTAAGCTTGTAAAAAGCTGCACGTATAGCTAGCAATGTAAATATTATAAAAAATTGGCCCTTGTAACGCTTACATAGCGAAACCGATTAGACAGAGTAAATTGTAAATATAGTTTGTGAAAAAGTAACGATAAAGCGATATTTTCATCATAACGAAGCTTGTTTATTTTGTTCAATGATTTAAAAAACTAGTTTGCATTCCGTAAATCAGAAAATTAACCGTTCACATACATAACCAAAACATTAAAAAAACTTTTAAAATGTTACAAATGCAGGAACGGAAACAATTCAGGAGCAGAGCACATTTCCTTGTGAAGAGCTGCGATGTACAGAAACGCACCTGCTCTTTCAAGATGTCTGCAATAATAATTTTAGTGTTAAACTGTTCATTTCTATTTTCATTAGAAGAAACGGGTTATCCTAGGATAATAGTTTGATTGATTGTCTTTCAACAAAAATAAGTAATAATAAGTCGCTTGTATCAAGTTTCGATCGATGCTGGGCTCGACTGTGGAGGTACCACCATCTTACTCGCAAATCCTCCCGAAGTTATTCGGGGGAGAGTAAGAGAACAGCTCTCAGGCAAAACCAGGCGGCCCACCATTGTCTGGGACCGATGGATGGCGGTTTATCCATCCCCAATTGCCGGGCCTTATATAAAACAGACTGGTGACGGGCAGCGGCGTCACTGGTGCAAGGGTTTCGGCACCGCGCTCACCAACCCGCCTGCCCAGCGTGTGTGAGTATGGGCATTTCTTCCAGGAGGACCGCCAAGAGTGGCGAAATTCCAGAAAGGCCTATATCCAGCAGTGGATGAAACATGCTGATGGATGCATGGATGATCAAGTTTCGATGAATGAGTAAATTTTTATAGTTTAACAGTCAATTTACTGCACACAATTGTTCTAACCAGCCAGTGGTTGTTATAAATTTTCGAAAAAGTCTATAAAAATTAAACACATTGGCAATACACTGAAAAAGGGTCAAATCAAACAAAAGCACCCGGGCGTAACAGAAGCAGTGTGACCAGATTTAGCAGGACATGGCCCCTAATTTCCGAAAAACTAGTTTGGTAGGTCAATCAAGTTTGTCCTAAAATCGGGTTTGGTATAATCATTGAAATATATTTATACATATAGTCCTTAAAAAAGCTACAAGTTTGTAACGAGTAAGGAAAGACACAATTCCAGACGCTCCAACTTACATTTCCCATTTCAGACATAAACACGAACTAGATGTTAACAAATAAACATAACAATAAACAGACGCTGGCGCAGTTACAATTATTTGCGTTGATCAGGGGTCCCCAACCTTTATTATGATATCGATAATATATTATCACGACATGAATTTCTGAAATCGCGAAAACAAAATCAGCTGTTTCATAAAACAGTTAAATACCTACTCGAACCAAATGTATGAAACAGCTGATTTTTTTTCGCGATTTTATTGTTGGCCTCATAGTAAAAGTTGTTCGTATTGATGAATAAAAATGGGTTATCATCTTAACACCCATGTATATTAACAAGTTACATAGTCTTAGAGTATATGCGAAAAATATTTTATTTCGTCGCAAGATATTCTGCAAGTATTGAAGCTATTTTTTTTTTTTTTTTTCAAACCAGAAAAATAAAATGCTCAAAAAAGGTTGAAAGCCCCTGGCGCAACGCTGCAACGGTAACGTTAGTGGCCTTTCTTGTGCTAATTGAAGTTTATTTGAGTTGCCTTCTAGATGAATATTTGCTCTCAGTATCCTTTGTTACCCTGCTACGGACTTAAATAAGACAAAAGCAAACTTTATCGTATCACCTTAGAAGAGCTTGTATGACTAGATTGATGGACGTGGAATAGGCAAAAGAGGTATGTCAGGAGCGTGGCAGATGAAAATCTGTGGTGTTTGCCTACCTCTTCGGGAGACGGGCGTGAATATTTGTGTGTATGTATCCTCTCTGTGTAGCCTTGTTACTCAATAAACAACGGATCAAGATAGAAATCTTGCAGCGAGGTCGTATGACTAAGACTAATTAGTTTAAAGGCTATTTTTATCAGTATTATTGAGCGCGTCTCTAGTTTCGCCTTAATCTGTAAGATGGATACGGGCTACGCTCTGGACTGTAGAGAATTTAAGGGGACAACAACTGCTGGTGATATTTAGATACGGCGTTATAAGGTCCGGTTCAATTCAGATGTTAGATTAGTAAAAAAACATGAAAAACTACAGAATAACTGTAATGAGATGGCTTGGTTAGTATTTTTTGTTTTGGTATTATTAAAAAGTTTAAATTTAAAAAAAGATAATTCCAAATTCAAATCAGGTAAAATGTGTGATTTTCATTTGTTTTTCTTACTGTTGAGATGAGTGAACCGAATGAAGAAATTCGATACATTTTAAAATTTTAATACAAAAAAGGTAAAAATACAACGCAAGCCGCGAAAAAAATTTGTGATGTTTATGGACCTAGTGCAGTACGTGTCTGTGAGAGTAGCACAAATTTGGTTTAATTGTTTTCAATCCGGAAATTTTGATGTCAAAGATGCACCTCGCTCTGGGTGCCCTGTTACGGATAAAATGGATGCCATTTTAGAAAAAGTGGAGCAAGATCGGCATGTCAGTAGTTACGATATAGCTGAAGAACTGGGGATTGACTACAAAACAGTTTTGGTGCATTTGAAAAAAGCTGGGTACACAAAAAAGCTCGATATTTGGGTGCCTCATGAGCTCATAACAACTGATGAGATTAAAGCAAGAAGTTGAGAGATAGTGCCCGGAATTAGTCAACAGAAGGAGTGTGGTTTTTCATCATGATAACGCTAGACCTCACACATATTTAGCTACTCGGAAAAAATTAAGAGAGTTTGGCTGGGACGTATTAATGCATCCGCCGTATAGTCCTGACCTTGCACCTTCAGATTTCCACTTGTTTCGGTCTCTTCAGATTTCTTTAGGCAGTGTCAGTCAGGTTAACAACACGCGAGGACTGCTAAAACCACTTGTAGCGGTTTTTTGATAAAAAGCCCAAGAATTTGTATAGCTATGGGATCATGTCCCTACCTACAAGATGGCAGAAAGTTATCGAACAAAATGCCACCGACATACTTAAGTTAAATGTGAATAAACTTTATAAAAAATGTTTTGAATTTTCATATAAAATACGGAGAAGCTTTTTCCCCAACCGATATAACTTTAAATGAGACCCCGTAATTATTTTTGAATAAATTCAGTTGTAACCATTGTAATTATTTATTTAGGTAAATTTGAGCGCGTTCGCAGCTTGATTCACCATCGGACGACAGAGAGGTACGGGATGAGTCTTGTGAGAAATACCAGCAGTAGTTGTCGCCTTACAGGGATGATATACATTAATGAAAACGAGATAATAATATAACTGAATAATTACAAACGGCACCAAATATAAATAGCGCCTCTGAGGTTCGTCTACGTCCATAGACATTTATCTGAGATCTACGTCTCTCTCTTTTATCTATTTCTGTCATTTATCCGTTTTGCTGGAGATATTACCAATTCACCCAGGCTGGCATCATGAATTTTGGCGCGAAGTATACTAAGTTTTACAAGTTATTATAACCTAAATCCTGAGTATGTTAATGATGAGCGAAAATCATAATTCTGTGTGGTCTTAAAATTAACGCCATTAAAGAAACGCGCGCACTGGAACTAACATTGCTCTGCCACAATAATTCCTCGTAAAATTTACACAGATAAAAATCTAATGACTAATGCAGGAAAGAGGTAAAATTCCGAGAATTGACGGTCACAGACTTAACCTCGTTTAATAAATATTATAACTGTTTATAACTTCTTGGTATTTCATGCTAATGGCCGATATCGGAAAATGATCCTCTGTTACTAGCTTTAATGCTGTTAGGACTGTTACAGACTTAGACCTTCTAACTGTTATATTGACCGAAGAGATGCGAATAAATATCAAGTCAAATATTCTAAAAGAGAAGTTATTGTTGTTAACAGGGTGCTAAGATGATGTTGCGAAAGCCGGGAACTGGCGATAGCACTCGTCTAAAACAACAAATCTTCGTTACAAATCTGTATTTTTTTCGCGATTTTAAGCGTTTGTTCTATGTAACGATAGCCGTTTCCAGTGGTTTTTTGACAACAGTTGGTATGTGATTGATCAACAACAATATACGTGATATATATCGATTTTTTCTAAATATTTTAATACGTCAGCTTACTCGAATTTTAATACACTATTAGAAGAAAAAGCCTGCCCAGCGTGTGTGAGTATGGACATTTCTTCCAGGAGGACCCCCAAGAGTGGCGAAATCCTGGAAAGGCATATGTCCAGCAGTGGACGAAACAGGCTGATGGATGAATGAATTAGAAGGAAAACAAACCAAACTTACTAAAAGCATGACTTTTTATTCGTTAGTAGTATATAGGGTTTAGAATAAATTTTATTCTTGTGTTTTACAGATACCACTCAAAATCATGTTCAACCGGTGCATGCATGATAAATTGATAACGTATTTACTAAATATGCACAAAGAAGCATAAATTGGGACATGAAAAAGTATTCAGAAAAACGGCTGGCAAAAATAAAACGCAAGTCTACATCCGCCCTTATAATGACGAATCGTGTGTCGACCTAGACATTATTATTTTCATATTAGTACCGGAGGATCAACGAACCTTAATGTTAAATGTTCCTTGCAATTTGTAAAGCAAACCGATTAAAAAGCGATACATTTTCAAAGGCGATGTTTACGGATCTGTAAAAGGAAACTGATTCATTTTGAATGAACAGACGATACGTTAGTTCAATAAAAATTGCTTTAATGTTCCTTTTAATAAAACTTTTTAAATTATTAAACTACAATTTATGATTTAAAAACAAGTTTTTTTTACAATAGGTAGTAATTCAAAAATATATAAAAACTAGCTAATATTTAGGATTATAATTTATAATTTAAAAAACATTTGATTTGCATTCAAAATTTATTAAATTTATCTTAAGTATTAAAGAAGCAATTTTGCATTTAAGAAAAAGATTAAATAGATAGATAAATAAATAAGATAAATTAAAAAATTTCTTATTGCACATTAAATGTTTAAAGTATAGTTCAAAACTAAGTTTTAATATGTTCATTTTAATAAAAAAAATGAAATTAAATAATTATAATGCAACAACTTTAAATTCACGAGTCGCTTTTCTTGGTTTCTAACTTTTAATAAGGTAGATACAGTTAACCACGTTAAAGAGAGCTGTATTGATTTGTATTTTTACCTATAAGGAGAGTTATAAAGAGAAATCTATCCTGCTCCAACGCTGTCATTTTACACTTTTCTATCCTGCTTAGCGGAAGCGGGCCGCTCAGAAAACTTGCGGTTTCGATGTGTTTTTATTTATTATTTTGGGAATAGAGGGATGGGTTTTTACTATGATGGCCGTTTTATATCACATTTTTCACGACGTTTATTTTAGTATAACTTTTATTGTCCAAAATTTAATATAGCTTAAGCGAAATAATATTTAAATCATAGTTTAAATCATAGATTTAAATCATCTTTGCGATTTAATTGGATCGAGCATAACGCAAGTAATCGTCTATCGAACGGCTGAAATATCAAAATGATAGAGTGAAATATGACATATATTTTTTATAAAATTTTACCATTGCTGTTTATGGTTTAAAATTAATTTTAAAAGAGCCAAAATGGGATAACCCCCCTCTTGAGTTATTCATGTCAATTACTAATATCTAGTCCTCGATCAATACCAGTTAGAAAAGTGTACATTTCGTAAATATACATAAAGTAGCATGTTTTATTAGTATCGATAAAAAATTGCTTATTATATTTAATTTTTTATTGATTTTATTAGTATTTCCGCAGAACTTTGTCTACCGAACAGTTTATTACTTGTACGCCCACTGTTACCGATTATAATAATATTAAGTCTCAACGTGACAGGAGTCGGGCCTGTTGCCATATGTTGAGAAAAAAAATACTCTGAAAGAACGCCTACGAGTTTACTATCGCATCCATAAAATATATCTTCACGACATAATTAGCCGAGGTGGTATCAAAGGTCTTTTCGAGTTTAGACTGTCACTGGAACAAACACTCCTAAAACCCTCTAGTGACCGAAGCCGTATTGCCGTACTTCGGACACAAATACAAGTTAGAAAAATGCTGCCAATAAAAAAATCGATTCCCCGCGTCACTGTTGTCAATTCCCAGAAATTACCCCCTTCTATTGATTCATTCCCTGCGAATTCCCCGAAACGATATCTTTGGAATAAAAACACTGTTTTATATATATTTTTCAACAATAGCTGCACTTTTAAACCACCTTTCCTATAGGTAACCTGTTACCTATTTTATTTAAATAAAAAATATCGACAACCATATACAATGAATTAATGATGTAGAAATGGATGCGTTTAAAAATATAAAATCGTGTCAAATCAAATGAGAGTTGAGCAGGCATTTGAGTCGTGTTGCCATTCAAAATTATGTTACTAGTGTCGAACTGTATCTACCAAGTCCAAACGTGATTTGTTAAAGTTGTTAGTATTACCCACGTATAACCCAACATAAAATAGTTTTAGCCCAGCGAAAAAATTGGTCTAGATTCAACGAAATTCCCCAATTTTTGTCATTCCCCGCGCTAACCCTCAATTCCCCGCGATTGGCAGCCCTGCAAGTTTACCTCACTGTGATTTCCTTCGCCGTCTGGAAGTAGGACGCTTGCACATGACTACCAAAAATCTCCTATTCGATTGGCAGTATTCAAACCCGGGTCCGAAGTCTAATCGACTAAGCTACCACTACTCTCTTACCATTCATATCGACACCCACAATCAATCATTTTGGCAAAATTAGCTTTTTACCACGAAACTGCAAAAAAATCAAGTCATCCAACCGCACCAAGCAGACCATAGAGCAATCGAACGGTTAACCGTAATAAAACAAAAAAGAAAAAAAAAACTGCGGGCGTTCATGACTCACACTGAGGTACACGACCGTTGAAGCCTGCCCAGTTTACGTAGACCCCTTAAAAACCTTATTAACACCCCTATGAGTCCACAAATCAGGGTTTTATAAGGAGGAAGGGAAGGTCTGGGTTGGTGGTAACCGTTTGTTCGGCGAACGGTCAAGACATTTAGCAGCACAATGCAGCGTTGGGTTAGGTTAAGGATGGATTCTATTGTTGGCTTTGTTTCGGTGTTTGGGGTGTTTTATGGTGGAAAGTTCAGGTGTCTGGGATGTAATGTTAATATGCAAGTATTAAAATCAATAAGAATTTTAAACTGAAAAATCTCAGACAGGGCTCAGGCTCGACCTATTCTTTGCCTATCGCGAGTTTTCGATTTGTCCAGTTCGTCAACTGAGATTTCGTAGGCCGCTATTAACTCAATATAATATTAGTTTTTGGTTATAATACATTTTAATATCTGTGTGTGTCACTTTCTTGTTCAAGATCAATAGGAAGTCTGAATTTTATTTTGCATATTTCACAGAAAGGGTAACTGAACTTCGATCCTGACCAATTAACGAGTCTTCAGTATTAATTTGGCTATATAAACGAAAGTAATGAAAGTATGAATATGTGACAGATCAGTACTCGGTTTTAATAAAATAAATGTATGTAAACTTTTGAGCTTCGTTATTATTTTTGTTTTTTTATTATTTATTATTATTATATTAACAAATTAATTTTAAGACATATGTATTTCGGGCCTTACTGGGCCCGGCATCAGTTCAAACAACGAATGTTAAACTTAATTTGGCTCTTTCATAGACGTGGTAAGTATTAGCGAATTTTCATTATTCAGATAAATTATAAAATGTCTGGATAAAACCAAACCTTGTTAATGTTTGATTATTTTGAAGTAATTTATCCAGTGTGTTGCTGGATAAAGATTTTTTTGCGGCGGTTGAATAGTATACTAACTGTAAAATAAAAAACAATACACAACACTTATAATAACTCCTAATGTATGCACTGATGTAAATTTGTACAACAGAAGTGTTTCTATGTTTTTCCAAGGTTGAATGTAAGAAATCCCTTGTAGGAATAAGTCCGCCCTTGCCTTCTGTCTGCTCTTTATATGTTTGTTATTATATTGTTTTGTGTGCAATAAAGTGTTTATTCATTCATTTATTTATTAATTCATTCATTCACTTTAAAGTGAAAAGGAGTTTATTATTTTTTACCGTCATAAGCCCGTAAGAGCTTAATCGATGTTATAGTTCCGTAACTAAAGGGCGAGACGGAGCCCTATTAATGTCACTCTGCTGTCTGTCCGTCTGTCTGTCCCTCCGTATGTCACGGGTCTCTAGCTCGAAGACGGATGAAGGATATAACAGATCTGAAATTTGGATATTTTGTGTAAAATATTGGACCAAATCCGAGTATTGAATGAAAATTCAATTAAATCATTTTTCATGCATAAAAAGAAACGGATTTTTTTATTACATAGTTATGTTTTCTACTTATTAAGTTAAAATAAATATACATATTTAGCTATATAAAGCCTTTAGTTTCCTTTAACATTCTAAGGTAGGTACTTGTAATAATAATAAAAATGTGTTAATTTTCGAAATATATTTCGGCCCACTATATCATTTAAGTATTCGACTTACCGTATCGTACTTACCTTAGAATGTTAAAGGATAAACAGCATCTTTTTCTAGATATTAAGTAGAACAAAAATCCTTTTTTTTTCTTTATGTATAGAAAAATGATGAGCTATCAAAGTTGTCAGTTTAAAACCACTTTTGTTAATGGTTCTATTTCAAAAACTAAATTACGAGTATTTGGGAATTTGTAATTTTTGTACAGTATGTATGCCATTTGTTCAAATTATATAAGACTATAAACTTATTTGAATGGTACGGAACCCGAGGCCTGTTCGCACTTGAACGGGTTTTTAATACATTTTACTTTCTTCAAACAGAAAAACTATGACGGAATAAATAAACTTTAAGCTTGAAAAGTGCGAGCTTTATTATCTTTTTGTCCGTTATTCATTCATTAACGATATAAACATAAAGTCACTCTTTTACGATTCATAAAACACTTGCAAATTAGGTAAAAGCATAATTTACTTTTTACTAATAAGATAGGAAGCTATAAAACTGCAACAAAATTAGAATCTTCGTACACCCTTCAATTTACGATTTTTGATTCCAGTTTACGAGTTTTAAATTAGTTTCTTTTTCTTTTACTTTTTGAAGAAAACCGTTTAATACGCTATCTAATTTTGAACAAAAAATAACGTGCTATCAAACACTTTTTATTTGACATTTTGTTAATTTTGTGTTTGTCGTAAAACTTTCATAAGTGGTTTTAAAATGTCTTTTTTGTGAACTATTCTTTGTTAATGATAGGGCAGTTGGTATGATGCTACGCATATACCTTTATAAATCCTTCGTTTGACAATAACTTGATGGCTATTATATTTTATTTAGCATCATTTTATTTAACTTCTGCTGACAATGAGTCTACTTTATACGAGACAACTTTACCAAGTTCATTAATTTCGCGACACATTAAAACACCACTTTCATAATGCAAAAGCTTTAGGGGGTGGCCAGCAAATATGATTACAATCGTCCTAGCTACCTTGTAATGATTATTTATAATTAATCTTACTAAAAGGTGAAATCCCCCAAATATTGTTTCTTAGACACTCATTTAATTATTACAAGGAAAACCTATACTGGTTCTTACAATTATTACTTTTCCTCAAGTAAGCTAACACAACACTGTTCCTCTACTCTCAATTCTATTCAGCAGGACCTGTTTTATCTGGTTCTACGACAGCATTACTTTGGGACTGTCCTTTGAAAATTATCTGACACCAAGAATGAACTGGTTTTATAGATCTTCTGTTATTTAAATAAAATCTGCTAGTTAAATAACGCTTTTTTCTCTTATTTCATTTTACGTTTATTTTTTATGATTTACGCAAGAATTCTATCACCACTTCCAAACACCTGAAGCGATTTTGATGTTTTTTTTTCGCCAAATTATATACCATTTATACGTTTATAAAATGTAACATCGCAAACTAATGTAATATTCTAAAATAGTTGTTTTTGGTTGTTTGTTTTTTGTGCACCTTTTTGTTATAAAATTTTGTAGTAAAGTATTTGGCAAGAAAATCTAGTTTACAATAGAAAGTATATTAAAAGTACCCACTTAAAATGTTGAAAGTGCTTTTTATATAACTTTTTTACATCTTTGATGTGATCAGTTAATTTTTCATGATCTAATGATGAGTTATTTTCACTTATTATTGTATGACCTAATATGTATAAATCGTTTTACATCAAGAATCATGAATCATGACTGCTCATTAGCAATTTTGAGGTGGTGCGGCAAAACTTATTCACTTATAAGCTTCATAGACTCCTCGCTTATTTCATGGCCCGATCCGTGCAAGGATTAAGATAAGCGGATTCATGGCCACTTTCATCAAACGTCCTCATTCGGAGGAAAATTCAGGAGACATGTGAAATATTAGCCACTCAGACTGTTTTGCTTCATTATTTAAGCCTCTACAGATTATTCTGTGGAGGCTTAAATATAATAAGGAAAATGAAAATGGAATGAAAATCTTTAAATGAAAACAAATGTAACAGATTGATTCCTGGCTCCCAAGCTAGAATACTCTGTCACTTTATTATTTTATCCACTCCCAAACTAAAATAAGATAAATAAAACATCAAAACGGTTTTACAATACCTTTTTTTGTCAGTATCGCAAAAACGGATTTCATAATATAAATTATAGCACCACGTTTCTGAGCTGTGATTAGATTAGCCGATATTATTAAAAACGCTTGGATAACCAATCAGCGACTAATATTTCTTCTTTTGATACTTGATGGTGAATGTTGTCACTTGTTGATGAAACGTCATCATGAATTCAAATACGCACAGAATACCGTCAATAAGGGTTAGTCTATAAATTACCGTCAATTAGGTTAAACGAACAGCAAAGAGCCAAAGGCGTAAAGCGACAAATAAAAAAAATTAAAACCATCCCGAGCTTTCTTTTTAATTTTACATTTTTGTTATTTGAAAATATGGTCGTGGTGATCAAGATTTAGCCTTAACGTGTTCTGAAACTTAGCTGATGAAATCATGATAGGAACGATACGATGCACATACAGCAGTTTGTTACTAGGTACTATAATATAGAACACACAAATGATATCTTCAGAATTCTCAACATTTATAAGGGTTCCACACCCATCACACAACACTCACAATATTACAACTACTCATTACTAGATTATGCTCATTATTACCTTCGTTTTATGGTTTAATTTCCTGAATGCTGCTCCCTGATTCCCGAGGAGTGTATGTTGATACGTGATATTGGAGTTTTACGGTTTGAGACGCCGTGAAAGTAATTCAATTTGTGTTGGAATATGCCAAGTTTTGATTAAATTATTTGTCTAATACTCAGTTCTGAGATGAGTCAAGAATGATGGTAAGAAAATATACAAACTTTGAATATTTCTATGATAATTTTTAAGCTCTTCCATATATACTGGTTGTGATTATTGTCGCCAGGACACATACAGGATGAACCAAACGAATGCCCCCTGCACGGAAAGTACCTTAAATATTAAAGATTTGTTTTATTTTTAATGTTAAGGAAAACTGCATTCATATTTAAGGATTTTAAGGTACTTTCCCTCCAGGGGGCATTCATTTTATTCACCTGTATATTGTCAGAGGCGTTTCTTAGTGTGTACTGCGACAATCAACACGTGTTTACCTAGGGTTCGTTTAATCGACGATTTTTATGTCCCAATGTAATAGCCGGTGAAATATATCAGTGTTACTTTGGGTACAAATTCACGCTTTATCTCGCAGTGTTTTCATTTACCGTCATCAAGTGGTGAGATACTTATAGTATGCACATTAATTCCGAAACACTCATCGATGCATGCTATTGAATAGTGTCGCGGACTTCAATTTGCGACATGTGCTGAGTAGAAGCCTTTTCTCTTTACTTCTTCTTTCTCTTTTAATTTGTGTTCGGTTTGCGTGAGGACGGCACGTCAATTTGTGCCCAAAGTACGGCAGTAGGGCTCACCACCCATCACGTTTGGGATAATGAAAAGCAGGTGTACCAAGTGTTATACGCCGTCAAGTGGTTTTCAATTACCTAGAAAGGAATGTCTATGTGGTTGGTCAACATCTCCCCAATGTGATTGTGGTGCCGAGAAACAAACAGTACATCACATTCTACGTGAGTGCCCATTGAGGTCCTATCCCGGAAACCCTGAAGACTTAATATCCCTGACTGACGACGCCGTCAAGTGGTTTTCAATTACCTAGAAAGGAATGGTGTCAGCTGAACAGACTTCGCACCGGACATGGTCGCAGCGCTTCTTATAAACATCTATGTGGTTGGTCAACATCTCCCCAATGTGATTGTGGTGCTGAGAAACAAACAGTACATCACATTCTACGTGAGTGCCCATTGAGGTCCTATCCCGGAAACCCTGAACACTTAATATCCCTGACTGACGACGCCGTCAAGTGGTTTTCAATTACCTAGAAAGGAATGGTGTCAGCTGAACAGACTTCGCACCGGACATGGTCGCAGCGCTTCTTATAAACATCTATGTGGTTGGTCAACATCTCCCCAATATGATTGTGGTGCCGAGAAACAAACAGTACATCACATTCTACGTGAGTGCCCATTGAGGTCCTATCCCGGAAACCCTGAAGACTTAATATCCCTGACTGACGACGCCGTCAAGTGGTTTTCAATTACCTAGAAAGGAATGGTGTCAGCTGAACAGACTTCGCACCGGACATGGTCACAGCGCTTCTTATAAACATCTATGTGGTTGGTCAACATCTCCCCAATATGATTGTGGTGCCGAGAAACAAACAGTACATCACATTCTACGTGAGTGCCCATTGAGGTCCTATCCCGGAAACCCTGAAGACTTAATATCCCTGACTGACGACGCCGTCAAGTGGTTTTCAATTACCTAGAAAGGAATGGTGTCAGCTGAACAGACTTCGCACCGGACATGGTCGCAGCGCTTCTTATAAACATCTATGTGGTTGGTCAACATCTCCCCAATATGATTGTGGTGCCGAGAAACAAACAGTACATCACATTCTACGTGAGTGCCCATTGAGGTCCTATCCCGGAAACCCTGAAGACTTAATATCCCTGACTGACGACGCCGTCAAGTGGTTTTCAATTACCTAGAAAGGAATGGTGTCAGCTGAACAGACTTCGCACCGGACATGGTCGCAGCGCTTCTTATAAACATCTATGTGGTTGGTCAACATCTCCTCAATGTGATTGTGGTGCCGAGAAACAAACAGTACATCACATTCTACGTGAGTGCCCATTGAGGTCCTATCCCGGAAACCCTGAACACTTAATATCCCTGACTGACGACGCCGTCAAGTGGTTTTCAATTACCTAGAAAGGAATGGTGTCAGCTGAACAGACTTCGCACCGGACATGGTCGCAGCGCTTCTTATAAACATCTATGTGGTTGGTCAACATCTCCCCAATGTGATTGTGGTGCTGAGAAACAAACAGTACATCACATTCTACGTGAGTGCCCATTGAGGTCCTATCCCGGAAACCCTGAACACTTAATATCCCTGACTGACGACGCCTTCAAATGGCTAAAACAACTGGACATCCAATTATAATTATATGACTGCTGTTTCTTTCTTCCTGACATGTTAATTTATATATTATTTTTAATGCTATACGAATAAATAATAAAAATATTAAAATACCCCCAAAATTTATTTCACATTTACCGCACTAATGAAACATGTAAAAAAACTGTGTGACTGTTCAAGTTATTTCATTAAAATACCCTTGCAAATGCTTTTAAGCGAAACTGGTTAGGTTTGTTGCTGAAATGTGATAAAGTAGATTATAAATATATTTTCTTCAATTTCATTATTTATTGACAATAATAAAATTGAAGAATATAAAACATCGAGTAATTTTACATGTCTTTTAGTCCATATACTTACTCAATTTAATCACATTTCAAAATTTTATGGATAAGGATTTTTTTTCTTTAAATGTTTTTTGCTTTTACGAGGGTGAGTTATAAAAATAAGTTGGTATGGATTAAACCATAGATTATGTAAGTATAATAAGACTTTTTCTACGAATGTTTTACGTGTAATACAAAAAGCTACAAGCAACTAAAAATATTCTTCCCTTCGAATAGCGAGTTCCAATCCAAAATTTATTAGATCAAAACTAAATACTGAATTTTAAACTTAATAAACTTCGGAATAAAATCCTAAACATACATACCAAAATTGAATTTCCTACAAACTAAAACACAATGAATGCTTGGAGTTTTGTGAGAGAGAGATGCAAGAAAGAGTAATATGGAATTATCTGTAAAGTTGCACTTAAATAAATAATAAATAAACAAATGCTCGCAACAGTTTAGAATCCTTGTCGTGAACAAAAAATGCCTTGTTCATCGTACTAAAAGCAAAATGGTAGTGTTTAACATCAAAATCAAAACGGCTCATTGAAATAGTTCATCTCATGCAATTCATACAAAGACCAGGATTCTGCTACAATTTTCTGTCATTATAAACTATACAAAATAGATCGCTACAAGGAGGCAAATTGAAAAGTACTGCCTGGGATTTGTTAAGGGGTAGAAACAGGTGAAATAAAACTCTAAGCAAATTTTCTCGTTATGTGGAAGATTCATATCCTTACATGTGTTTTTCCTCCATCCATCCATTAGCCTGTGTTCGCCCACTGCTGGACACAAGCCTATCCCAAATTTCGCCACTCTTGGCGGCCCTCCGACCTCCTCATCCAGCCGCGACCCGCAACATCCTTCAGATCGTCGGTCCAGCGGGCACGAGGTGGGCCTGTGTGTTTTTCCTATGTGTTTCACCTATGTGGTGTGTTGTGTGCATATAACATTTTAGTGTAGGAAATAAATTATTTCATTCAATTTTAATAATGCAGCGATCTGACAAATCAAAATTTTCACTACAAGGTTTATCTTATAAAAAATATAAATGCATTGGGTTGATTATCGACCGATAGCCATTTTTAAGTTTTATTACAAAAAAGATTCATGGTTTAGATTCATTACTAACATCGAAAGCTACTCTCGATATAAGGATTACTCAGATTTCATCTGACTAGTTTCACTGTAATGGTACAGCTTCTTCAGAGGTAAACAGGATCACGCGACGACGACGGTTCCCCATTTTGCATTGCGCGTCGCTGCGAGATCGGTTATTATTCTAATTTTATATAAATCCTTCACGAAACCAAAACTTCTCATATGAGCCTTAATATAGCAGTAATTATCCACCGACAAGAACACACGAGTGTAATAGCTACGATTTAAAAGGAGACCCTATTTAATTTCTGTTATTTTGTTAATGGAATAACAAAACGCAGTTTATTAACAGTTTTTACTGCAGTGTTGCGATTTGTAAGATGCTTTGAGAAATTCAAACTCTTGATTAAACTTTTTATTGAATTGTTCTTTGATTATAAAAGATAAAATCTGCTATGCGTTCGTAGTACACAATTTACAGATTCCGTCAGTAAAGATGTGATTTAATTGAAAATTACCTTATTTTATAGTAAAAACATTCAAAATTCGGCGGTTATATACACTGCCCGGTAGGAAAACTGTCTCTTTCCTGTTTCTAGCGAATATGGTGATGTTTTTTATTATTAAGTCTGGAAACAGAACATAATTTGGTAATAAAATCTCACTACGCCTGTTTTGTCAAAATTTTAAGAGAATAGGTTCCGATTGCATTGATCGCTGTTACTCCATCCCGAAAAACCTGCAGTGCGAGAGGGACGAATTCTGGAAAATTATCAAAATGACGACTCTTATCACGAATTTTATTATTTAAAAAAAAACTAAAGTTTGTATCAAATATCTGTTCGGATAACAGTATAATAAAGTTTATACAGATTTTAATTAATAAATAATATAATATGATTTTGCTCAAATAATGTTAAAACTCGACATGAAACCTTTTTTTGGAGTCATCTTTGATTTTTTATGGCTCAATGTTGGAATGACTTCTGAAGATTCTGTTCCGATAAGAGTGTACATTATATTCTTGACAGAAGTCCAAATTTTTTTCAAATATCTAGTATTGCTATATTCTTCAAACAAGGAAGAATAAATTATGGTTTTTCGGAACCTATCCTCTTAAATACTCTGAAAAATTAATTTTTAATCATAGTTATTCCGAACAAAGCCACCACAATCAAAATAATATCAATATAAATTATACTAAAATTATAATAAATTTAAAATCTAAAAAATAACTTAACTAAACTAAAATAAATAAATAAATTAAAGTTAAATTAAAACAAGACATTATTTAAGTCGTTTCTGTCACCGGACAGGGTACTCAAGACACTGGGGTATACGAGTATTCTGATCAAATCAAAATTATAAAATTTACTAAACTGAAAGCGGAATTATGAAGATAAGAATAACTCATACACCCCTAAATAGGTACAAATGATAAACACAGAGATTTCAATTTTATAGTTAGACTCCTAAATAGCACTCATGTTACAAACAATAAAAACAATCAACTTAACTGAATAATAACCGGGTACACGAAACCGGTAACGCATAACTAGTTGTTAAAAATATTTAAACGGAGGTTAAATTTCCATAAACAGTGGTCATTAATTAATGAATATGTAATAATGATAGTTAAAATCACATTTCTTCGTGGGTGTGCTGTTATGAGTTTGTAAGATAAATTAGTTCAATTAATTCTGTTTGGAATTAATATTTTTGGTTTTAAAGTTGGGTCCGTAACATTATTATAAATGTTGAAAAATATATATCTACTCTCTTACGACAATAAGCTAATTCAAACATCAAAAACGGTTTTAAAAGTATCTATGTCATTTGTTGGTACCGCAAAAACTGATGTAACAATGTATATTATAACACCGCGTTTCTGTGCTGTGATTGGCCTAATTTATTGTTAAACCATTAACCAAACAACCAATCAGTGACTAATTCATTTCTTTCTGCTTTGGGCTTAGCAAAGAGTAAAAAATGCTCCCAAGGAACACCTTCACTAAGGATAAGTTTAATCCGTAAATTACCGCCTATTAGGTTGAACAGCTAAGATCGTTGCCTAAGCTTGATCAAGTTTAAAACAAAAAAGATTTCGCTATATATTTTTCTCATTTTTCTTGAAATTTTTAGTTGAAAATATTATAAATAATGTCAAACGATATTTTAAAAGTCGTGGATTAAGTATAGTGTTTAACTGAATATAACTGATTATTATGCTACAGCTACACAAAACATTATAAAAAATTATGTCTTTTATAATTTTGAAGAGATAAGTAAGCCAATATCTTACTACTGACGAAGAGGTATTTGGGGACACAATTGACGTCCTGCAGAAGAAAATTTTTCTACTAGATTTCTAATAATGCCAAGGTAAAAAAATGTGTTTTTCGTAGAAAAGGTGTTTATAGTAAAAAAGTCATAATTTGAGCCCCAATAAATCATATGTTTATTACGTTATGTTCTTTTAAGACCTATTAAACACAAGACGAAATTGTCGTACGGTACCCTAAAATAGGCGGTCAAATAGAGGGCTAATTGAATGGATAAGAATAATATTCAGATGCGTGTGCCCCTATCTGTCAGTTTTGTGACGAGATGGGTCATTTGATGCTAGGTTTTTGTATTTTTTATGTTATTAATCGTTTTGAATCACGATACTCTATTTTATATACTGACAATTCCCTTGCATAAAACATGATGACAATTTCAGGTGATTACCGTTAAAACTGAAGTAATAAAAATTAAAAAGATGCACCTGGTGTCATCAAAACGGTTCTCACGAAAAAGATGTACCCCAAAAAGTATTTAACTCTAAAAGCCGTCATAAACACTGTTTGGAAATCGATCGTAAAAAAATCGCAGAATCACTCTCAAATTCATCGATTATTTCAATGGGACATCACCTTTTTATTGGCACTAATGAATATTTTTTTCAAACCCCCTTTTTCAAAAAGTGAATGCAGTTTGTGCAGTTTATTAAATCATAAAGTTTTAAAATTCGAACATAAAAATTTGTAAACGATATTTAGCCGACGCTTTCTTTTTTTGCTTATTATTTACGGTTGCAACAGATGAGAATGGGGAACAAAAGTTCGTGATTCTCTATTTGAACTTGCCCCTTTCTATTGCCAAACTTTGACAGTTTGACATGGTTTAACCGGTTACCGGTACCGGTATTGTTCGAGTTGACTCTTGAGATGAAGTGCGATTTTATTGAGGTTACATTGTTAATAAAGCGTTACTAATTTGTGACCGAAAATGAGAGCGTGTCAGTTTGTATACATTTTATATTGTGTTTAGTCCTTGGTTTCTATTCTCAACTACTAATCTGGAGGTCGGGGGTTGAAATCCCGTAAACTCGCAGACCAAATATAAATATGATTCTACAATCATATTTATATTTGGTCTGCGAGTTTCGGAGACGACGTAGGTAGTAAATTTGAACAAATAGTACTCCCAAACTACAAAAGATATTGTTCTGAAATAAATACATGTTATAAACGAAGCCTTTTCCAAGGCGATGTAACAGCCCAAAACGCGATTGAGAAATATTGGCTTAATCGAAAAAAATTGCAAAATGAAGGCTATTTCTTCATTTAGCAGTCTATCGAAACTAATAAACTAAAAATAACAATGAATACTGTTTTAAACATTTAAATCTATTGTCTATACGATAGCACAGCGATTTTTTTTAAACGCACTTGTGTGAATTTATATTAAATTTTATTCCTTGAAAAACAGCATTATCCACTCTGTTCTTGATTTACCGCACTGCTCAGACGCACGCTTTTTCAGATATGCTTATCTCTTTCGTCGTGCGATCGACCTACAACACCTTAAGTTGTGTGTCAATATTTGTACCCAAAGTACGGCGATAGGGTTCGCCACCCATCATTTTGGGACATAATTATCGTCAATGAAACATGGGTGTACGATTGTGGACAGTGAGTTCATCTGTGAAACACCTCTGATACCTTCTCGGGGATTTATATCGTGACGACATATTTTTACAATTGTGTATATACATATACAAGGGTTTAGCGGAATTTTGCAAATTATATTCATATTTTTTTTTTTTAATTTTTTTTTTAATTTATTAACTTTACATTAAATATTTAAATGGACCAGTGATGCTGTAAGATCACATGTGATCTATCCCAGCATCACAATACGTTATACAGAGAAATTAGCCAATAACCAGTGTGCTAACTAAAGTACAAAAACTTTAACACCTATTTAATTTACTCAAATAAACCAACATAAGCAATAAAATTATACAATAACCATAAAAATGTGCAAACTAAGGTACAAAATCTTTACATTTATTTAATTTACTCAAATAAACCAACCTATGCAATAAATTAGTATACAAAGAATTTAGCCAATAACTAGTGTGCTAACTAAGGTACTAAAAACTTAAGCACTTGTCACTCAAATAAACCAACTTAAGCAATAAATTATACAAAGAAGTTAGCCAATATCCAGTGCGCTAACTAAGTGATAACTTAGTGATGGACTTCCGCGTATTGCCTATTTCAATTAATTATATTCAAGGGTGATTAAAGGACATCGTTGTGATAAAAACACACCTGTGCTTTTCCACAAATAATATTTAATATTGCACCACCCAACCGGTTTCACTATGTTAGCATCATCAGGGGCTTTTAAATTAACGTGAATACATATTTAAACAATTTTTGTAATGCTAGATGTCCGTGCAATTATGATGTTTTTCATCACAACAATCTCTGATAAATTCCACCAAGTGCGGATAATCTCAACCATCAACTTCCCTAGATTGAAAGAATATTGAACCTAATAGGTAAACCCAATAGGTACTCCACTTATTAAGTTCAATTCATGAAGACAACCCAAATGAAAGGCAGGTGTATCTCCATAATTAAATACCAAACCAGTATCGAAAACTCAAATTACCTTTGCAAATTAACATTCGACTGACAAATAAATGAAAATTTACCAACGACTTGATTACCATCCATGCAAACAAGTGCCCATCACTGGTATTCAATTCCCTATTTAAACTGAATTACAATATTCATATCTCGGTTTTGGTGGGGAACCAAAGGGTTTCAGTAAATTGTCGAGTTTGGTTATCAGTAAGTTGAATGTAAAATAATTAAAGCTAAATAATGTATAAGCTTTTTTTTGTTTATGTGTTGTATTCGTATGTCTAAGTAGTTTTTTGATGAGATATTTTTATAAAACTATAATTTGTTTTTTTTTTGGAAAGCGAAAAAGTTATTTTTTGTATTTACTTATATATAAAAATATATAAAAAATAATAATTTAACAGAATACAACACAAAACACATAACACTAAAAGACTATTTGGGGATTAGACTGTTCTGTTGAAAAGGTCGGGACTCAATTTTTGTCCCATAAGCCAGAAGCAAAAGAAAGGGACGCTATTATTCTGCCACTGCCTGTTCATCCTTAAAGATAACAAAAATTTGACTAAAATTACATAACACTACTAAGATTGAAAAAGGACCCAAAGCCCGTTGTTCTCAAAAAAGACATAGTTGAATTCAAATGCAATTATTATTACCTTATTTTATATTTTTTAACAATATTTTAAAAACAATATTTTTTTTCTGTTGTCTTAAATGGAAAAAAAATATCAAAATATACACAATAAAAAAAACATCAAGCATGTTATTGTGTATATTTTGATATTTTTTTTCAATTTAAGACAACAGAAGAAAAAAATATTGTCCCGACACGGCACAAAGCTTTCAAATTATTAACTAAAATTAAGTTGTTTACATAATAATAAAAATGAAAAAGAAAATAAACTAGACCAACCGATGGTACACATTTGAGTTGAAAGCGAGGAAGTGATTTGGTGTGATGTATCCGCCGAGGTCTTTATACACATAGTTGAAAAGGAGTTAATGTTATTATAAAAAGGAAAATAGTTTAACAGCTCTCTATAGTTCACACGGAAATCAAAAGAAAACAACAATAAAGTACTTAGTTCTAAATTCAAATTATTATACATAGTAAATTTAATAATCAGAAATGCGATGATTGCCGAGACACATTAAGAAAATAGCACTACTAAGTCCCTCTTTATTTCTTCTGTCACAGTCACGTTTGATTCTGCCACAAAATCTGTATAGTGAATTTAACGCACCTATGTGAAATAAGTCTACGGCACTGGTATAGGGGTGAATTTAATGCATTTTTTTAATAAAAGTTACTTGTAATTGAGGTAAATATTTTCAAATCGCTACAATTTAGAGAACAAGATACATCGAAGTCATCGACTAAAGCTAATTGGTAAATCAGTTCCTATCATTATCACATTCTAAGTTTCTGAGCCTTATTAACAGGTACTTGTTATTTTGGTCAGTAACAATTAACAATCCTGCCTCAGATTAGAGAGCAAGAATTGGCCGCGTTATGAACTTGTGCTACAATCAATTTCACTTAACAAAACTCATGCCAAAAATAAAACTAAAACTAATACACACTATGATTTAAGGCTCCCTGAGCTACAGCAAAAGGAAAAATTTTCGACCTTACAATTATCCAAATGTTCTTAAATAGTAATCAACTCACAAAAATTTTCAACTTACAATAATTATCCAAATGTTCTTAAACAGTAATCAAAATCTCTCACAAAATAAAGTTGTAGAGGTCACCATATTTGGAACCTTATCAATAAATTCAGTTTGTACTTTTTCGAGGCAACGCGGACGCTTTGTTTGCTGCATTTCTCTGCCGTGCAACACTTTTCACGGGACTGGCTGCCCTTACAGCTCCATCCGCTTGCGCATTTTGCTCCATACACACTTTGCTTCCTGCGTTCTGCAGCCATGTGCTGCGAAGCCTACGAACTAGTACCGCGGGGCTAACGATAGTCTTAGCGACCACAGCTCTCTTCGCTCGCGCACTCACTTTCACCGTACTGGGTCCTGGTTCATTTTTCGCGTTAATTCCTTTCAGTATGGCTTTAGCAATAGCTTCTTTGGCCATTTTGCCATGTCTAGTTTTGGTATACTCCACATTTTGGCCCCTCTGAGTTTGTTTCTCAAACACTTGGGCAGAACTCTTTTGTCTATCGCCTTTTGTTGTTTCCGAACTTTTTCCACTGCGAGTCACTTTAGTAGTTTCAATGAGTTTCGTGTTTCTGCCCCGTGACGTTTTGGTGGGAATTTCAACTTCAGTTATCTTAGCGTTTCTCTTTTGTACTGTACTGTTTCGTTCTTTTAAAGCAACCTGCGTGGATGCGCTGCGTCCTCTTTTCGGTTTTACTTCAGGAGTCTGGCATTTTGAATTTGCTCAGTTTTGCGGTCTTTTTCGCACTTCTCTTCAACAAGTACTGAAGGTCCTCTGCCTCTCTTCGGCTTAATAATCTTTTCTGAGATCTGTTGGTCAATCAAATTTGTTCTTTTTCTACTTAAGCGTTCGGTGACTGACCTTTTGGCCATTGTTACTCGTATTTGTCTCGCCTCCTTGTTCGGTATAGCTCTCGTCTGTTCAATATTTTTACTCTGTTTTGAGTGACAACTGTAGATAGTTCCATCTTTTGGTCGCTTGTTTGTTTCGGTGAAGTTAAATCTTGCGCAACTGTGGCCTTCTCCTTATTTGTTTTTGACTTGTCTACCCTGTGAAGTACTTTTCAGGCTGTTTAACTGTTTCACGTGTGTTGCTTCTGGTGAAGCCACCTTTTTAGCTACTTGGCCTCGCGTTGCCTTTTTAGGGTTGATTTTCTTTGTTTCTGGTTTTTGTAATCCTTCTTTAGCATTTCTTCTGCCTCTGTTCGATGGAGTATCTTCCAGTTTCTCTGCGTAAGATATTTCTTGAACCACTTTTTTGCGTCTGGCCATCCTTGCACTTCTCTTGGAAACCAAAATGTTTAATGGTACATCTGGACGTGTCAGTTTCGATTTGGACGAAGGTAGAACTAGCCTCTCGATCCTTACAAAAGCCTCTGGTAGACAAATAATAGGTGAAACACTTCCCACGCCTAATGTACCGTTCGCAATCTCAACTGATTTGTTTTTAACGGGGGTTGAATGAATCAAGATAGTGCTCTTTGTCATTCTGTTTCTTGAGGTCGTGACTGGAGCACTCCATTCAACTGTATCTGTTGCCAAATTTGCTAGTTCTCTAGCAATAGGTTTAGGTGATGTTTCAAACTTGTCAATGGATTGTCGCCTTTCAGAAGTCGATACTTTGGAGACAGTCACATTTTTGCAACTTTCCTTTTCTAACCATTCTTCTACGTTATTGCTGATTTGGTCTAAAGAAGCTGAACGATTACTAGCGTAAGTGACTTTAGCCGGTGGTTTGCCGATCAATTGGTCAAATGAATTTTCTAGCGTAGATGACTGCATAGAACTCTTACTGCTTTGTAAAGCAGATTGGTTTCGTCGAGAGTTTTTGTGAGAATCGAAAGATGTATCGAATAATTCTTCAACTCCGCTGAGATTGTGAAGTCCGTCTTTAGATTTGTCGCGAGTAAATAGTCGCTTGACGCCCCGAACGTCACGTAAGTCGTTCTTTGGCGAATGCCTCGTTATTGTTTTCTTTAGTCCCGAAACGTTCCGGAGATTATTTATAGGACTCTTTTCCTGATACAACCGTTTGATACCTCGAACATCGGTAAGGTCATTTTTAGTACTATTTCTGGTCCATTTTGTTTGGAAGAGAGATTTAACTCCAGAAACACGACGCAAGTCGTTTTTCGGTGGGCATGCAGAGGTAAATATTTCCTTGACACCTCTAAAATCAGACAATCGATTCTTTGGAGATTTTCTTGTTCGCAGCGGCAATGATTTGGAATCTCGGTCGCTATTACGGTTTAATTTTTTGACTCCAGAGACGTTAGGGCTTTTTGTTGAAGTTTCCAATGTACTGACAAAACTTTCTGGTGTATACGCTTCAGATCTATTGAAATCCGATTGATCTTGATGTCTTATGTACAGAACAGCCCGCCTTGGCCTTTTATTCTCTGACCTTGGTTCGATATTATCCTCAAATAATTGTATTCTGGAAAACTCGGTCATACTTTGTGATAGCTTCCTTTTCACTGGACTATTGAAAAATGACTTAACGATATCAGAGTCCTCCATATCGTCAATAAGTAACCTCTTTGATTGAGGTTTTTTAGGCGTTGAATGCTTTCCCTTTACGGCCATTGGAGACAATTTCACTGTACTTTTAGGAATTATTGTCTTCTCATTGGTAGGTTTAGGTGCTTCTTTATCCGTCCTATTAGAAGCGTTAGAAGAATCTTTACTCATTCTTTGTGAAACTTGTTTATTTACATTTAAGTTCAAAGATTTAGATTTTATTCCTGATCTACCACTTCTAGGCGCAGATTGGCTGCCTCTTGCGTTGAGGTTTTTTAAGTGCAAATAAGAATCGCTAGGGTTCAAGACTTTGAATGTTCAGTACTGGAGTCCCCCGATCTTGAGGGCTGTGTGCATTATCAGGAGTGTGCAGGCCATCAGCAACCGGACTGCCAGGAACGATCAGCGAAGTTTCTGTCACCTTTTTAGAGCTGGACATTGCTGGGGATTTGTGAGCCTTTGACATGGGTGACTTAGAAGAGACTCTGGGTGATTTAGCCACAAGAACTCTGGGTGATTTCACATCTTTGGGAGAATTCGTAGCAGACACTCTAGGTGCTTTTGAAGCGGATATTTTAGATGTATCTGAAGATATTTTCGATCGGTCCGAATTTCCAAGAGATTTCTGATTTAATATGCTGGCAGATCCTTGAATGGAAGTCAAAGATTTTTGATTTAATATGCTGGGAGATTCCGGGATGGAGATCGAAGACCTTTTCGAAAACTCAAAACTCTTCTTTGAAGTTTTTGATGATCTGCCTTCATTTTCTTTCAGAACTAGTATTGCTCGGTCAATAAGATTTTTTGTAGATGCTCTGGAAAGCCTTGTAGTGTTGGATATCTGTCGTTTATCGTTTTCAATGCAAGACACAGATGACGATCTTTTGGATGTCCTTTCTCTTGCTGGTATTGTAAAAGATTTGGACCTTATTATTGATGAGGAAATTTCACTGCTATCTGAAGAGCTTGAACTGAAAAAACTCAATTCTGGTTGGTTCGAAGTTATGTAAGATTTTGACTTAATATGCGGGGAGGTTCCAGGATGGAGATCGAAGATTCTTGCTCAACCCCGGAACTTACCTTTGAAGTTTTTAATGATCTGCTTTCATTGGCTGACAGAATTAGTATTTAACTGTCGTTAAGAGTTCTTCTAGATGCTCTGGTAAGCCTTGTATTCTTGGGCGGGCTGGCAGCGAGCTTTACAGCAGCGGGATCATCGTACTCCCACCTCAGCAATCTGGCTCCGAGGGTAATGACGTTACCGTGCTGCAGGGTCGCCACACTCACGGGCTGACCGTTCACCAGGGTCTCCGAATCCGACACGTTGCGGATTATCGTCTGAGCAGGTCTAACAACGACAGTGGCATGATGCCTGCTGACCGAGGGCAGCAACACCTGGATATCGCAGCTAACATCACTGCCAAGTGTCGCCATCCCTTCACACAGTGAGTAGCGCTTCACATCCTGATCCGATCGGTTCAGCACAACAAGTCCACCGCCAGGCATGCCTGCACTAATGTACTTATCGCGCCTAATCTTATTATATTCTTCGTTTGTTCCAACAGGCTCGAAAATACAGGACGCCATTTGTTTCCTGACCTGACATGAAAATGAATAAATAGTACAATCGCAAACATGACGAAAACTTTGAGTCCGCGATCTATAAAACATATGGAGTTGTTTGATATTCAGTTGTTGATTTGGTCTCAATCGATTCCAATGAATCTCGATCTTCCGTCTATAACTCGATTCGATCAGAAAGTACCGCTTTTGGGACACCAAAAGCTAGTGCCAGAAGAACTAGATCGAATTTTGAGCCATCTTTGCTTGCAGCTAGTACTCCACAGGTTGGAAAAACTCCATCAAAAAGAAGGTCCAAATCTCTGACAACACCAAGAGAAAGCACTTCTTTCACTGTGTTTTCTCCTGAAAACGATAATTGACAGATTTTCAAGAATACAAGGCTTACCAGAGCATCTAGAAGAACTCTTAACGACAGTGAAATACTAATTCTGTCAGACAATGAAAGCAGATCATCAAAAACTTCAACGGTAAGTTCCGGGTTTGAGCAAAGGTCTTCGATCTCCATCCTGGAACCTCCCCGCATATTGAGTCCGAAATCTTACATAACTTCGAGCCAACTAGAATAGAGTTTTTTCAGTTCAAACTCTTCAGATAGCAGTGAAATTTCTTCATCAATAAGAAGGTACAAATCTTTTACAACACCAGCAAGAGAAAGGACATCCAAAAGATCATCATCTGTGTCATGCATTGAAAACGATAAAACACAGATATCCAACACTACAAGGCTTTCCAGAGCATCTACAAAAAATTTTTTTGACCGAGCAATACTAATTCTGTCAGAAAATGAAGGCAGATCATCAAAAACTTCAAAGAAGAGTTTCGAGTTTTCGAAAAGGTCTTCGATCTCCATCCCGGAATCTCCCAGCATATTAAATCAAAAATCTTTGACTTCCATTCAAGGATCTGCCAGCATATTAAATCCGAAATTTCTTGGAAATTCGGACCGATCGAAAATATCTTCAGATACATCTAAAATATCTGCTTCAAAAGCACCTAGAGTGTCTGTTACGAATTCTCCCAAAGATGTGAAATCACCCAGAGTTCTTGTGGCTAAATCACCCAGAGTCTCTTCTAAGTCACCCATGTCAAAGGCTCACAAATCCCCAGCAATGTCCAGCTCTAAAAAGGTGACAGAAACTTCGCTGATCGTTCCTGGCAGTCCGGTTGCTGATGGCCTGCACACTCCTGATAATGCACACAGCCCTCAAGATCGGGGGACTCCAGTACTGAACATTCAAAGTCTTGAACCCTAGCGATTCTTATTTGCACTTAAAAAACCTCGACGCAAGAGGCAGCCAATATGCGCCTAGAAGTGGTAGATCAGGAATAAAATCTAAATCTTTGAACTTAAATGTAAATAAACAAGTTTCACAAAGAATGAGTAAAGATTCTTCTAACGCTTCTGATAGGACGGATAAAGAAGCATCTAAACCGACCAATGAGAAGACAATAACTCCTAAAAGTACAGTAAAATTGTCTCTAATGGCCGTAAAGGGAAAGCATCCAACGGCTAAAAAACCTCAATCAAAGAGGTTACTTATTGACGATATGGAGTTTCTGATATCGTTTAGTAATTTTTCAATAGTCCAGTGAAAAGGAAGCTATCACAAAGTATGACCGAGTTTTCCACAACACAATTATTTGAGGATAATATCGAACCAAGGTCAGAGAGTAAAAGGCCAAGGCGGACTGTTCTGTACATAAGAAATCAAGATCAATCGGATTTCAATAGATCTGAAGCGTATACACCAGAAAGTTTTGTCAGTACATTGGAAACTTCTAGAAAAAGCCCTAACGTCTCTGGAGTCAAAAAATTAAACCGTAATAGCGACCGAGATTCCAAATCATTGCCGCTGCGAATAAGAAAATCTCCAAAGAATCGATTGTCTGATTTTAGAGGTTTCAAGGAAATATTTACCTCTGCATGCCCACCGAAAAACGACTTGCGTCGTGTTTCTGGAGTTAAATCTCTCTTCCAAACAAAATGGACCAGAAATAGTACTAAAAATGACCTTACCGATGTCAAATAGCTAAAAAGGTGGCTTCACCAGAAGCAAGACACGTGAAACAGTTAAACAGCCTGAAAAGTACTTCACAGGGTAGACAAGTCAAAAACAAATAAGGAGAAGGCCACAGTTGCGCAAGATTTAACTTCACCGAAACAAACAAGCGACCAAAAGACGGAACTATCTACAGTTGTCACTCAAAACAGAGTAAAAATATTGAACAGACGAGAGCTATACCGAACTAGGAGGCGAGACAAATACGAGTAACAATGGCCGAAGGATCAGTCATCGAACGCTTAAGTAGAAAAATAACAAATTTGATTGACCAACAGATCTCAGAAAAGATAATCAAACCGAAGAGAGGCAGAGGACCTTCAGTACTTGTTGAAGAGAAGTGCGAAGAAGACCGCAAAACTGAGCAAATTCAAAATGCCAGCCAAAAGGTACAGACTACAGTTGTTACTCGAAACCAAGTAAAAAATATTGAACAGACGAGAGCTATATCGAACAAACAGGCGAGACAAATACGAGTAAAAATGGCCAAAAGGTCAGTCACCGAACGCTTAAGTAGAAAAAGAACAAATTTAATTGACCAACAGATCTCAGAAAAGATTATTAAGCCGAAGAGAGGCAGAGGACCTTCAGTAATTGTTGAAGAGAAGTGCGAAAAAGACCGCAAAACTGAGCAAATTCAAAATGCCAGCCAAAAGGTACAGAAATCTCTAAAAAGAGGATGCAATGCACAATTGGAGAAACCTCAAACTCAACTTGATTTGACTCCTGAAGTAAAACCGAAAAGAGGACGTAGCGCATCCACGCAGGTTGCTTTAAAAGAACGAAACAGTACAGTACAAAAGAGAAACGCTAAGATAACCGAAGTTGAAATTCCCACCAAAACGTCACGGGGCAGAAACACGAAACTCATTGAAACTACTAAAGTGACTCGCAGTGGAAAAAGTTCGGAAACAACAAAAGGCGATAGACAAAAGAGTTCTGTCCAAGTGTTTGAGAAACAAACTCAGAGGGGCCAAAATGTGGAGTATACCAAAACTAGACATGGCAAAATGGCCAAAGAAGCTATTGCTGAAGCCATACTGAAAGGAATTAACGCGAAAAATGAACCAGGACCCAGTACGGTGAAAGTGAGTGCGCGAGCGAAGAGAGCTGTGGTCGCTAAGACTATCGTTAGCCCCGCGGTACCAGTTCGTAGGCTTCGCAGCACATGGCTGCAGAACGCAGGAAGCAAAGTGTGTATGGAGCAGAATGCGCAAGCGGATGGAGCTGTAAGGGCAGCCAGTCCCGTGAAAAGTGTTGCATGGCAGAGAAATGCAGCAAACAAAGCGTCCGCGTTGCCTGAAAAAAGTACAAACTGAATTTATTGATAAGGTTCCAAATATGGTGACCTCTACAACTTTATTTTATGAGAGATTTTCATTACTGTTTAAGAACATTTGGATAATTATTGTAAGTTGAAAATTTTTGTGAGTTGATTACTATTTAAGAACATTTGGATAATTGTAAGGTCGAAAATTTTTTCTTTTGCTGTAGCTCAGGGAGCCTTAAATCATAGTGTGTATTAGTTTTAGTTTTATTTTTGGCATGAGTTTTGTTAAGTGAAATTGATTGTAGCACAAGTTCATAACGCGGCCAATTCTTGCTCTCTAATCTGAGGCAGGATTGTTAATTGTTACTGACCAAAATAACAAGTACCTGTTAATAAGGCTCAGAAACTTAGAATGTGATAATGATAGGAACTGATTTACCAATTAGCTTTAGTCGATGACTTCGATGTATCTTGTTCTCTAAATTGTAGCGATTTGAAAATATTTACCTCAATTACAAGTAACTTTTATTAAAAAAATGCATTAAATTCACCCCTATACCAGTGCCGTAGACTTATTTCACATAGGTGCGTTAAATTCACTATACAGATTTTGTGGCAGAATCAAACGTGACTGTGACAGAAGAAATAAAGAGGGACTTAGTAGTGCTATTTTCTTAATGTGTCTCGGCAATCATCGCATTTCTGATTATTAAATTTACTATGTATAATAATTTGAATTTAGAACTAAGTACTTTATTGTTGTTTTCTTTTGATTTCCGTGTGAACTATAGAGAGCTGTTAAACTATTTTCCTTTTTATAATAACATTAACTCCTTTTCAATTATGTGTATAAAGACCTCGGCGGATACATCACACCAAATCACTTCCTCGCTTTCAACTCAAATTTTCATTTTTATTATTATGTAAACAGCTTGTATCATTCCTAAGAACATATTTGGGTAAAACTCTCATCTACGAATACAAACGAATAACTAAAATTAAAACATAGAAAAGGTTAACTTTATTATTTTTTCGAACTAATATCGACGCAACTCTGTTTTCCTGGATAGCCTACCTGATTTAAATGCAAACAGGCGGTTAATTAAGACATTAGCATCCAAATAACACTAACAAAAGGTGTGCCCCCCTCACCCCTTGTATGCTGAAATCATGTTAACGTGTGTACTACCGGGACATCTGAAGTGGTTAGAGTGTGTTATTCACTAAATTTCGGTATGCTTTAATTTGAGGATATATAAATAGTGAAATGGGAAGAACGATTATTAGAGCTCACTGTGTTTGCAGTTCCTAGAAATATTGGTAACTGCTAGCAAGTTAAGGCGAGGAATTGATAAACTTTTAATTTCAAATCAGCGCCTTAGGGGAGTGGAGTGAGGGGAACTTACTCAATACAAATATTTTTTCATTTAAAATGACAACTTTAAGTAAATTAAGCCAAATTGACGCTAGAGATTCCGTAAGTGGTCGGGAACAAGGTTCAATGACGCTTTCTGTGAATAACGTAAAATAAAATTTAGACTTCTTATACTCGTACTAATTGAGTCGAAGTTGGTCTTCAACATGTACAGAGGCATAAAAATATTTTCCGCATTTAATAAATCCAATCGGCCATATTGAAGTGTATTTGTAGACTAATTTAAATAAAAATCTTAGAGGCTTCTTTCACTCCCGTTTCTCAGTAAAATAGAAATCTCTGTTTTAAAAGAGGTTTTCTAAATATTTTTTCTCTGCCATGAAAATTAATCAATCAACTAAATCTTCGGGCAAAATGATGTCAATGAAATGCTTAATCTAGTATATAAAATAAAGTGGTCATCTGACGTAGGCCAGACTGATACTCAATAGATGCAATTCCACCAATAATTGCAACCTTCATTTAAAAGCCTGGCTTTCTTTTGTGTACTTGGAGCGTGTACGAAAAGTATTTTTCTTGTGCTGTCTCGTGTAGTAAAAATAAAATAAAAATAGCCTTTATTACTGTGATTATTAAATATCATATTTTTAATTAAATTTATTTTAGGTATGTATTTTTCTAATTTTTTAGGATAATTTAGTTTTTTAACTTTTTTATTTTAGTTTTATGTAGTAATAGTTGTGATTGAATAATAAAACTATTAATAAACTTGAGAAAAATAAAACAAATTGAGAGCAACTTTTATATACAAATGTTATGTAATAACATTTCATTTATTTTATATTAATTATTTCATGCATATTAAATTATTTAATTCATTACAGTACTATTATTAGAGTGCATTACAAACCAGAAAAGATAAATTAGAAACAATCATTACAGTACATTATTAATGGGCTCAAAGGCCTCCCTCATGGCTTCACATTCTTCCTTATTATAATGTTTGCCTATGTCAGGTTGGTCCAGTTGCTTCCACAATATTATCTTTACATCTGGAGGCATCTTGAGTAGTAGCCAAACGCCAAAGTTAATTTTGTTTTCAATGCCAAAAATTCGTTGTAACATTTTTTGACATTTTTTTCAAAGCCTGATTAGTGTAAATATTTTGTCTTAATTACAAAAAAAACTGGAAACAGAACTTCTACATAGGTAACACTAAAAGTTTCCGGAACTGGCCACTTACATAAACAATATTTAAAAATTTATTGCAACATTTGAAAATAGAACTCTTTGGCTGTAGAATGCAGTTTGTTTCATTTGACTGTCTTTTGTTTTTACCTTGTGGCGCCATTTAAAAAATTGTGTGTCTGCATCAACATGGATTTAACTCGGGAAAATTTTCGTAGTATGATTTTCTACGATTTTAAGTGTAATTTGACAGCTCAACAGAGCATCGCTCGGCTTGAAACAGCTTTTGGCAATGAAGCACCATCCAAGACGACTGTTTATAGCTGGTTTGCAGAATTCAAGCGTGGTCGTATCAATCTCAGTGACGAATCTCGCGATGGTCGGCCGTCCACCGCTGTGACCAACAAAAACATCGATGCTGTGCGCCGTATGATTGAAACAGACAGCCATGTGACCTACCATGAAATTCGCGCATCCTTAGAAATAGGCATGAGTCAAATACAATCAATCCTACACAAACATTTGGGTGTGAGAAAGCTGTGCTCGCGGTGGATCCCACACAACTTGACCGAGGCTCAAAAAACAGACCGCGTCACTTGGTGCAGTGCCATGCTTACCAGATTCAACGAAGGTGCGTCAAATTTGGTGTGGGACATAGTAACAGGTGACGAAACATGGATTTATTGCTACGATCCCAAAACAAAGCAGCAATCGAGCGTATGGGTCTTTCAAGATGAGCCGAAACCAACCAAAGTGGCGCGCGTGAAAAGTGCATCTAAGCGGATGATTGCTTCTTTTTTTAAAAAAACTGGACACGTGGCTACTGTTGCTTTAGAGAATCGTCATACCGTGAATAGTGACTGGTACACGACCATTTGTTTGCCGGAAGTTATTGACGAACTCCGTAAAAATAACCGTAAACGCCGTATCATCCTGCACCACGACAATGCTAGTTCTCACACGGCCAGACAGACAAACGACTTTTTGAAGACGAAAAATGTAGAACTCATGAGTCATCCTGCATACAGTCCCGACCTGGCACCTTGTGACTTTTTTCTGTTCCCAAAAATTAAGAACCAATTACGCGGTCAACGATTTTCATCACCAGAAGAGGCTGTCGAGGAGTATGAAAAACACGTTTCAGAGGTCACCACAGGGGAGTGGCACAAAAGTTTTCAAAGCTGGTTTGATCGAATGAAAAAGTGCATAGACGCCAAGGGAGATTATTTTGAAAAACAATAAATTAATTTTGTACCTTTAATAGTATTTTTTCATATTCATTCCGGAAACTTATAGTGCGTCCCACGTATAGGACAAACCTAAGCAAAGCGACTCGTCTTGTACCGGCGCATGACGCCATGAGTAGCCGCACGGGGGAGTAGTTACAGCCTGTAACTTACATTCAGTGGCGTTATACCAGTGATTCGTCCATTACCGAGTTCCCTAGGTTATTACGGAAGTCCCTGGAAAAAACTGATTAAGAGGCTATGTAAATTTTTATTGTTGTCCAAGCAAAAAAACGCGCAGTGCTAGAGGGGCGGATTCAGTGCAAAAGAGAAAAATGCATGATTTTTAATTTTATAAAAAAAATCAAAACGCGACATGTACCTATAGATATTGCTAAAACCCATCTAATGAGTTCGTACATAATTCCTATTCGTCAAACGAGGAGAAAAAGTGCGTTTGAAGACCTCATTTCAATAATTATTTCTATCAAGGAAAAATTTTTCCAAAAATATATAGTAAAAATGCAGATACCAAAAATGTATTAAAATTTTCCGTGTACTTCACGAAATACACAGAAACAAAGCATCGATATATTATTTACATAGCGTCTTAATGCCTCGCCTGCTGTCACTCTCCCAGTTTCTGGACGATTACCCTTCATTCTAGGTCCTATTGAAGCTTTCTATGCTGACATTATGCAGTTAATCAACAGCAAAAAATCCAACCACTGTTTATGAAAACGCTCGTCTTTCTACCTGAAGATACGCACTCTAATTCATCAAGTGAACTATGTCAACCCGTGCTTCTCCCGTAGAGAAGTGGCCTGATTACGCCATTTACTCTATTATGCCTGTAATTGTTTACTGAGTGGGTTCCGTACAGACCACTCCGCCATTTGCCATATTGTGCGCCATTGTGGCGACGGACGTATGGAATAACTTTGATATGCGAAGGTGTTAGAATGTCAGACACATGTGGCTGGTTTGATGGATCTGAATTTGATGGTAATTTTGCGTTTTGTTTCTTGTAAAACGAACTTTTTGTTGTTTTTTTTTTGGTATTCGATTTTTCTGGTTTGTAAGGAACTAAAATCGTTATAAACGGAAGTATTTGACATGTGATTACGGTTAAGATATCATGCCGCAACACGACTATAAATGATACAGAAGTGAAAAGTGGGCCGCAGCATGGCCGAAAAAACAAGGCCTGGGTGGTTATTCCGGCATTAGCGCATTCGCAATATCAGTCCATAGATATTTGTTTAAAGTTTGATAAATGCCATGTGAGGGAAATTAGAGTGACTTTAGTCATGGTTTACCATATCAAATAAAAACTATAGGATATAAGGAATGCTCACTATAAGTTTTCAATCAAAAATATCAATACATATCCGTATAATATCCCTTTTAAGATCAACCGCAATCTGCCTCTGCAATTTTTGCGCACGGGCCAGAATTGAGGGCCTGCTCCTTAGGTTTGCATTCCAAAACTTACGCTTACTTCAATTTGAACACTGACAACGGGATAGCATATATGTTTTTGCATGAGTGTGAATGAGTGAGGAAGAGAGCTCGTATGGCCACACCATTATACTGTGGCTACACTGAGATTATTGTATATTTAGAACGGGCTTCGCGCAACAAGACGTCATTTTTATGAGCTTGTGTGGTCACACACACATAAACACATATATACACAGTGATTGGGCGATTTCCAAAGTACATGATGACGTCGTCTTGTGCTCTCGAAGAGCATACCTTGTTTTCTTATACCATGGGCAGCAGAACATTTCCCGATGGCGCCTAAGTAAATGACAATTATTTTTAACTTTCCCATGAAGAAAGCAGAACGATTGCAAATTCCCAAGAGATAAGGGATTAATTCAAGTAACGGTATTCTATCTTTCCCGCAATACTCGCAGCTTACCCTGTTAAGACAAACTTAGAAATAAAATAACGATTCGGGTAACCAATAAAAATGTGAATGTCATCATTATAACAAAAAATACATTGCGGCTACCAATCTCCTCATAAGGATTTCGCAGAATCAAGTTTTAACATTTATAAGATGAAAAAATTAATAAATTATTATTTAACTCTAATTACAGAGTAGTGATCATACTGAACAACTTTTTCAAAGAGACATGTTTATTTATTGGAACAAGGAGTAAAAACAGAAAAAGATACATATTTTATAAGATAGAACTGATACAGGTAATTAAATAAATATATCAGTTTCCTTAACATACTCACTAATACATTAATATTTTTTAGATAGACGCAAACATGAGATACATATGAATATAACTAATAGTTTACTACAAATAACATACAACAATCTGAAATGTATACAGCCTAAACATTAAACGTAAAACTAACATGCACATGCACACAACTTGGGTTAGTAAAATAGTAAAAGATACAGTTTTTTAGGCACTACTGTTAGAGAGAATGTTAGTGAGAATGAAAAAAGTAATTGGATCTGCCCAATTTTTCAGTGATATTTAAAATTTGTGAGTGAACAAATTATTAATATGTTTGGAAATGTTTTTTAGTATGATCACTAGATTATGTGGTTTTATATTATTACTAGTTTTGATCGCGGCTCCGCCCGCGTGTTATTCGGCTTAACGACATGCTTTTTTCCGGGATAAAAAGTAGCCTATGTGCTAAGTTGGGGTATAAGCTATATCCATTCTAAATTTCATGCAAATCCGTTCAGCCGTTTCAGCGTGAAAGGGTAACAAACATACACACACACACACACTTTTCGCATTTATAATATTAGTGTGATATAAAAAATGATAATATCTAAAAGATGAAAGGAAAAAAAATCTACTTGTAATAAGTTCACACGAGATCGACAATCTGACACATTATGATTTCTTAGGTTTTTAAGTAATGTATATTTTTTAATGCTAAAATGTTCGAAAAGAAATACAACAAAGTAACAAAATTAAGAAATTTATTCTTAAAAATCAGCCTGTAGCGTTCAATTCTAGACAAATTGTATTAGTATTCGTTATCACCCTTGCAATTGGGGTCCTTGTACCAAAATACTAGCTAAGGAACCCTAGAAGCAAAGTATAATTCTCACGCCATTACCGTCACACTCATCATTTCAATCAAAAGGAAACATAAAATAGTTTGACATTTAATGACGGACGAACCTAACAATTGATACAAAAAATCGTACAAAAAAAAAACAAAAAAGCTAAAAAAGAGACAACCAATATTTACGAGGCCAAACCCTCTGGTAAAAAGAGCAAAACTTTTGGGGGAAAAAGAAAAAAAAAATGTAACCGCAAAATCGAAAATTATTTCGATTAAGAATTTGGGGTCCGTTTTAGGGCGATTTTTTGGGACCCGACGCGAATGATTAGATTATTTTCGGATCTCTATTTGACCCTTCGACTTTTGTTTTTTAGTCCATGGTATTTGACATTAGAAAAAAAATATAATCAATCAATTCATTGACACTGTAGAAATTCCATTATTTATAAGCTACTGGTTTTTTTTTTTAAACAAGCAACGGCTTTTTTGTCTTGACCTGAAAGTACTACTCTACTAAAACAGAGTTGTACTATTAATATAATAATAATATTTAAAAAAAAGACATGATCTTGCTAAGATTGTTGCCCTTCTTAGCAAGACCAGTCGATTAGGCGGAGCTAGGCATATATTTATATATGTAACGTATTGATATTTAGTATATGGGTAAGTGGTCAGGACCAAGGCTTAATTACCCTTTCCGTAGAATACGCACAAAAAAATAGACTTCCTATACTAATTGAGTCGAGGTTGTTCTTAAACAAGTATCTAGAGGCTAAAAAAATATTTAAACCTTGTTCCTGACCACTTACACTGAGTCTCCAGTATGAATTTGGCTATATAAACGAAAGTCATCTTATATTAATAGCTGTGGTAAGTCATCCTCTCGTTACCGTGTCAGAGAGCCGAAAATTCTATTTTTAAATTCGATCTTTAAAATGGTGTCCAAAAAAGACAAAATTAAAAAAGTTTTTAATTAGAACACTTAACATATTGCAACATTTCAGAATATTACGATGATAAATGAGTGTCCTATAACAAATTGATTCGTGTAATACAGGATGATTAGATAAGATAAGATAATGTTTATTTCGGGCAAAAAAATAAAAATAAAATTTGCATATCACAATAAAAATAAAAGATAAAGTTACAAGTTTGATTTTATGTAGTAAATTTTGAAATAACATAAAAAATCATCGCTAGTCCCCACAGTAAGATTCCTTGGGTGGTAGGGACTAGTCTCCTCTGCTCGCCTGCTCAGAAATATTAAATTAAAATATGTGTTTTTTTGCTTAAGTTAAGACAAGGTAAAAATATAAAAAAGTGGATAAGGGGTGGTGTTAGAGGGTGTGTGTTATGAAAATTAAGTGGGTGTAGGATAATCATGTGAGGGTAGTTTCTGTTACTTCATGCTTGCTAAAATATTTTCGGTTGAAGTATAGTCCATTTCTGAGAGCCAATTGTAAGCGCGTTGCTTAAGGATATACTGACTTTCATTGTAGATATTAAATTGCCAAGTACGAATAGCACCTACGCCTATTCAAAAAGAGTAACAATTGTAAGAAACCTTTATCGCACCATTATAATCTTTTATTTTAATCCTTTCTAAGCAGGTGCCTATGACGTATTAGGAACAATGTTTAGGTTCTAGTTTTTTTTTTTGGGAATGATTATTTTCGCTGTTGGTCTTTACGGGAGAGTACCCAGCCTCTAGTATATTTACGATGATTTTGTGATGAATAGTGCTATTTCGTTATTATGTATAAAGATTTTATTAACAATGTAAAATAGGTAAACTTTTTCGTAATTCCAAAAAAAAAGATATTTAGACTGCCTCTGTGGCCGAGCGCTTGCCTGATAACTCAGAGGTCGTGGGTTCAATCTCCGCGGTGCACATTAGTTTGTTTTGTTGTTGGTCTATTTGGCCCGAAGTATGGCGATTGGGCTCACCATCAAATTTGGGACGTAATAACTGTCGGTGAAAAGCTGGTGTACCAATTGTTAACTGTAACTCTTGCATTTCACAGTTCATACTTGGGAACATCTCTGACATCCCCAGAGACTCATGCGTCGTGTGTTTTCATGCTCTTTTGAAACGCTCTCTGAATGTTTTTTAATCATCCTGTAGAAGGCGTGTGCGTGACTGCAACCGGTTCACAGATTATACGATCAACTCTGTCGCCGTATAACAGTACACAGAGCATCGATTATGTCATTAAATGTGTGCAACTACTGTCTTTGTCGATATGCAACTAGGTGTCGATGACCCTCGTGAGAAGACCTCGTGGAAAATAAGGTCGTTTTTATACTTATAGAAAGAAATAAGAATACTTAATAAACAAGAAATGGGCAATTTTTTTTATCTTTTCCTGAGCAAAAGCGTTTTATGGTATCAAAGTAAAACTGAAATTGATGAAAAGCCAGAGAAAAGGCCAATGTTTGCTATTAAAGTTAATCTTTGCAAAACTCATATTTACAAAATTCTTGAATGGAAGTAAGCATGTTTCGCATGAAGCTTTTTATCAAGGAGAAGGGGAAGAGTCAATACAGATTTTGTTCGGACTTTCCTCCTTTTTAAAACTAATAGTAGGTTATAATAATAGAACCTAATAACTAACTGAATATACTGTGCCCTCTAGGCGCCAGGTGGTTCACTATGAAGTGAGTATCTATTATGTACATATCATTGCAGTATTTTAGGACATACAGCTAAATTCACGAATTGGATGGGACCGAATAGCTCAGTTTATAGAGATATTCCCTTTCGCGAGTAGTTCTCGGTTCACATCGCGGTTAAAAACTCCTCGCACTAACATCCAGATTTATGTGCCTAAATATTTTTTCTGCTTTTCTATCTACCCATCTGCCTGGTTCGTCCACTGCTGTCCGTTCCAAGATTTCACCACTATTGGCCATTCTCATGAAAAAAAAAAACATTTCAGTCTATTATTAGAGTGCATTACAAACTAAAAAAGATAAATGCCATCAAAAAAAAAACTTGTAAAAAACCAAATCTCGCAACTTAGTTCTTCTACCGTAAAAAATTGTGAGATCCATGTAAATCGAAGTCTGTTAATTTATTCAGTCCCTACTTAAGGGACCTTCTGTCTCAAGTTATTACAAAATTAGCTAACCTAACAACATCTTGTAGTGACCATATCAATATTAAAAATCTTTTATGTTTTAAATAAATAGATTTACTCCGCCATCGCATGCAAACACAATGTATCTCACAAGTAATACATATTATGTTAAATAAGATTATTTACTGCCGTGCCCCCTGATTAGAAACAAATGTAAAGGCAAGAACAATTTTATTCACATAAAAATGTAATATTTTACACACTAGTAACTTATAATAAGAAGTAATAATAACCATGAATATTGAGTAACGTTGTAACGTTATGGCCTCTGGAAGAAATGCTCATACTTACACACGCTGGGTAGGGGGGTTGTTGAGCGCGGTGCCAAAACCCTCACACCAAAGCTGCCCATCACCAATATGTTTTATATAAAGACCGGAAATTGGTGATGGTCATCAATCCGTTCCATGCATAGTGAATCATCTGGTTACCTATGTTTGTTTGAGAGCTGGAGGGGCAGATTAAGATGCTGGTACCTCCACAGGTGAGCCCTGCACCAGCTCTACCACCTTGTTGCTGTTCTGCCCTGCAATGATATTTTCACCGCTACTAATGGCCGAACCTTATAATCTCTCGTCAGACAAAAACAATAGATCGTAGAGCGTCTAGTGTTGACCGAGCCTACGGCTAGATGGCGTGCATTAGTAGAGTCAACATTGAGTCGGCTTAATCTGTTCGCTGTAGGGGACTAGAGGTACGTGAGTGGCCGAATAGAGTTAAAAATTATGTAATTGGCTCAAAATATGCGTCATTTAAAATACTGCAAAAAAAAAATTATTTGCCTCTTTTTTCATGATGTTATCATGACGTGCTCATTAAATTAAACCACGATGCTCTACTGGTCGTCCTGAACCACTTCCATGGTAAAACTTTTAATAAAATTCGAAAAAAATCCCATAGAAAATGACGAGATATTAAAAATTTGTATCGGGAAGTTAATTTTTTTTTTCAATAGTTTTTCTATGACAGTGTTTCAAGATAATCAGTAGAGCATGTAGTTAATTCTAATGAGTACGTCATGATTACATCCTGTATGTTTATAGACGAAGAGATCTCATTTTAAATAAAATGTCACCAACATCACTACTAATTTTGAAGCATGCGGCGTGCTAATCTATATTAAATTTTATTTTAGGATACTAAATAAACACGACTTGGTGAGTCGCAAAACCCACATGAAGAGTATGTGAAAAGTCATACTAGGGATTTACTTGTCAAAACTTACAATAGTTCGAAACTTTTGGATTAAAAACGATTTCATTTACAAAATAGCGTGAGGAACAATAGACCCGCTGCTAGTGCATCGACATCCTTTGTCTTTGGAACCAAAAGAAAATGCAATGGCCGAAAAAGCCGAAAGCCGAAAGCAAATCCTCTATTCCTATTCACCAAAGATTAAGTACGCTTCAATATCAGTCCATATTCGACGGTCAATTCACTGTTTGCTGCAAACCTTATGCTACTGGATTCAGGAGTATATTATGTAGTCTATAATGCGACGTTATGCCAGGTGTTCGCAAATAAGTCGTGTAAAGGCTGGTCAGTATGGGTAAACATGCAGTGGCATAGATAAGAGTATAAACCGTGCAGTGGACAAGCTTCTATCGAGCATGTTATATGCTAATAAGTGGACGGTCTACGGTGCACTTGACATATAAATGATCTAAATTTTCAAAACAAATGCCCAAGATACAAAATTTTATTGTCAATACAATACCTGACCCAAATGCATACTACAAAGCTGTCAAAAGGTAATCGCATATATTCAGGTTTTTTGTTTTTTTTGTTTGACATATTGAAAAGGAGATAACCTTAACAGGTAACAAAATCTGAAAGTCATAGACAAGCTCTTCTGTTCCGGGTGCTTTTTATTTGGCCATTATTTATATGCCGTCGATTTGGACGGCAATCGGCATACGTCCTTCGGCCCTCGTCGTCGGCCCGGTGGAGCTCTATTGGGCACTAGATATTTCGTTCATTATTCTTCTTCATCCATCTTCTCTCATTTAATTGCTTACTTGGCTACATATCGAAACTCAGTTTTGATGGCCCAGTAGTTTTTGATGTATGCATCGCCATAATTCATGGTATATCGACTTTCAATAGTAAAATGTACCTAGAATACAAACACTTTGCAATTTTCTCGTCAGTTTACTACAAATCTGCATACATTCCTCCCTCTCTGTACAAGTACGAGTGTGTATGCTCTAAGCCTGCTTAACCATTTGCTTGCTTCGATATTTGTGCGTCGGCTTACGGTGCAACGTTGCAGGAATGCATTATTTGCTGAAGGATCGGTAGGCTTCGGTGATTTCCAGTATGATATGTCAAAATACTATATGCTCTTGAGTTCTAAGAGGATTTTGGCCAGAAATTCCAAAATTCTGAACTGCCTGTTTATATACAGGTTGAAAATGAACCCTCTAGCTTTATATCAGAATCAGTAACCGAACATAAAACCGTAAAAAAAGTTATTTTCTTATTAAGTTTTTGAAAAAAAAAATTACTTACGCGACGCAGCATGTGACTGACAATAGATCGTACTTACATATTCCTGGCGGTAAATAATGCACATAAGCTATGTAAACATGGGTTCTGTAGAGCGTCGTCTCTGTCACCGGAGTATTAGTGCTTCTTTGGCGGTCGATATCTTTTTTTTATTATGAATCATGACAAAAGTAACAAAACATGTATTTTTTATTTCGAACATAGAACAGTTTCCTTTGCTATAGCTAGAGGGTTCATTTTAAACCGATATATAAGGTCCTACAATAATAAGTGAAAATAATTCTAGGGTTGATCATGTGTCGTTAACTGATCAAATTCCAAAAGAAGAAAAAATGTTTTGCTCAAATAATTGTTTCACTTCGCAGTACAAAGTGGTTCAATCAGCTGACTAAATTTCTATGGAACGGTAAAAAAAATACAATCAAAAAAATTTTTTTCGATGGAATGTGCTGTATTAGGGATACTCTATCATCAGTTAATTTCTTTTCACTTTGAATTCTAGGACCTTATAGTGCCTACTAAAAATGTAACATGGAGTTCAAGTAGGAGGTTTCTATGTATTTTTTGTACAATAAACGGAAATGAGTTACATAAATATACATGACTAAAATAGTATTCGGTAAATTCGAAATACATTTCGGCCCCCAGTAGAGGTCTAAACTCTAAACGGACTGACATACGACGATTGAAATATACATATTTTACACAGACATACAATTATGTATTATATTACTAATTAGAGTATGGGCATTTCTTCCAGGCGGACCGCCAAAAGTGGCGAAATCCTGGAAAGCCCTATGTCCAGCAGTGGACGGAACATGCTGATGGATGGATGGATGTAAGTAGCAGACCAAACATAAGGATTAAATAGCATGGCAAGATTCCGTACAAAAAATAAGCTACATTTATGTTTCATGGTACGAAGAAACGTATAAAAAATTGGTTGTTTTGACTAGCTTATGCTTGGAGCATATTTGTTATTTCATAAACTAATCTCTAGTATATATTTTGTTTGGAAACAAGCAATAATTATATTATATTTAAAAGAGCCCGTAGTTCACTCAGCTGAAATTGCCACGCGTCGACTCTTCTGTTACTAATATATATTCTAGGTACGTCTGTGATATTTTAACAAAAAACAAACTCATCAAAGCTAAGAAAATTTATATATTTGTAAATACACTTCTTTTTAATCAAGCATATTATACGCTAATAAGTGGACGCTCTAGGTTGCACTAAATGATATAACTTTTGCCAAATCAACATTCAACAATCGACATTTTATCAAAAATGTTGTAATAAGAATTCAAAAATAAATAAAACCAGCGTAAAGGTTTCACCACTGGCTGATTGATAAATAATGATAAGCGATATCCAGAATATAAGTTCAAAATTGGAACATATTTTATATGCCTAATGTAACACATGAACTCAGGCGCAAGTGTTAAAAGAAGCCCCAGTAGGTGAAGTATGTACAAGTATGATGTTAAACAGAAACCTCAAGTCATCTAACGTTTCCAGTTTTTAAGACCAGAAAAATGATCTACTTTTTTCTTTATGGCAGGGCTGGATAGTGGCAAAAACATGTTCCAGTGAAATCGTATTAGCGATGATTTATTTGTCAGAAACTGCCCCTAGGGTGGCAATCCACGAGTCATTGTAAATAATGCTCGGACAGTATATCGGACTTAGACATGTCTTATTTATTGTATTTCTGTTTAATGTGTGACCATTTTTTGGAGCTAGTGAGGTATTAAAACTATAGTAGCTAAACATAATACTATGACTGTACGGAAAACAGGATGGTTTTTATGACAAAAAGATGAAATTATTTTGAAGTGTTTAGTAAACTATAAAATTATTATGTGTTGATATCAGAAATGTTAAAAACAGATAATCCGTATATTCAAAGTTGAAATCGAGTTTTGAGATTATGTCTCATATTTAGTCTGACAGTTGTCACGAGAAAAACCACTAAAACAAATTATATTCTCTACAGTCAAACGTAAAGAAAATAAATTACAATTACCTCTAAATGAAGTTTATTTGTACTATAACAAATTGCTGTTAAAGTTAATATGATAACAATTAATTACTGCATCAAAAATAAACCCTAACTACATATTAAAATCTTTAACATGAAAAAATTACATCAAATTAGAGAAAATATTATCTATAGATCAAATCAAAGATAGACTAAATGGGGGAGAGCTGGACAATTTTGACCACAATGATTCATAGCAGCTAATTACAATGGTAATTTTATTTACAAACCTTATGTTCCTGTTTCAAAGAGTACTCAAGTAAATACATACTTTGCAAAGAATGATTAACTTGTTGAGTACAAGCTTTTGCTCATGTGGTCCTCCGTACAAAACACTGAGTTACGAGTCTACGAGCCATTTAGTTCTTTAGCTGGTAATTTATTACATAACGTTTTAGGGGGAGGAGTGAGACCAAATCTAATATTTTCTTACATGATCTAGATCTGGGGTCACCAAATGGCGGACCCCGGTCCGTATCCGGACCGCTGACCTTTTTTTTGCGGACCCTGAAAAATCTGAGAAAAATGATATTTTTCGCATTAGTTACTTACTTTATTTCTTTAATTAATTGTATCCTTAATAATAAAGTATTCTGATTTCTTTTGGTTCTATATATTCATTGACATTGGCAAAAGAGCCCCAATATATCGTATGTGCAAGAGTGTAAATGTTTTGAACATTGATTTCTTTAATTGTTCACGAAATAGTTTTAAAAATAAAGTTAAGAAAGCGTTAAACAACAAAATCAAACAGTAATTCAAATTTCATTTAGATTCCATGTTATTTTTATTTATTCTTTTTATTTTTAAGATTGCATGCGCATGCTTACTTTTAAGTTATAATTAAGTTATGATTAAGTTTAAAAAAGTCTAGTTATTACTTTCTCAATCTACATAATTTTACTCGTCTGATCCTATCTGTGAGAATGTCAAGGAAATAGATACATCTAAACTAGTTTAAATATCATAGTTATTAAGTCTAAGTTGTATTTGTTTCTGTTTTTTCTCCTTGAATAAATAAATAAATAAATAAATAAACATTTTAAATCTAGGTTTCTATTTATCATCTAGCAAACGGACCGCGACAGATTTATTTTTGTCATAAACGGACCCGCAATGAAACTAATTACTGATCCTTCGTCTAGATACATTTTCCAGTGTCCAATGCCTTATCTGACTGACTTTTCAGCCCTTTGGCTCGTCCAGATTCATGTGTAGATTTATAGCTTGTCAATTTTAGTCTTATTTCGTACGCCTATCAATAAATTTCGGATTTATTAATTTTGCCTGAAAATGTTATATTACTGGTTGCGATGGCGGCCGGAAGGTGATTGATTGGGGGGAAGGGGTTTAGACAAATCTTATTGTTTCTTACAAAGAAGAGGAAGAGAGTCTAAAAAGATCAAAACTATTGCTAAATTATGACCCTTCTAATTCTTGTGGTATGAACTAATTATTTAATACATTGTAAAATGTATCTTGATGATACACATAGCACCATCTAGTGAAGAAAGATTAATCATTATCAGAAAGGTTTGATATATATAACTTTTTTTTCAGGCCTAACTTATGGGATTGTATCGTCTGAAACAGTTATGTATTCAAAATAAATAGCACTATTTATCCCACCCAACGTAACAGAAAAAGACATAATCTACTTATCGCATTAAATAAAAACTGCGCCATACTTTCAACAAATTAATCTTTTCAAAACTAAAATCTCCTGTATTATCCTTCCAAATAACCACTTATTAAGTCAGCTCCTATTTTCCGGTTGCGGAACCCTAAAAATATAATCCACCCTAAAGTTTAGTTAAAGTTGAACACCTGCAGGTTCCCGACCAACTTGCACAATATGTGAGCTTTGCCACTTGTTTTAATATACGTTCTTTTGATTATGGTGTTGGAAGATTCATGTGCGTTGAATGTTGCTTTTAGATCAGTTTATATTCCAGAATTTTCAAATACAAAATACAAAATAAAAGAATAGGTACAAATAATTGACTTTGAATAAAGTCTGTAAATTTGTAAAGGTGTCACTAAACAATTCTAGTAGCAGAAATAATAATTTTGTACAGTTTTAGAACAGTTTCAGTATTCAGAAGTTTGTATTACCTCAAAATAATGTACCAAATTAAACAAGTAAAAACAGTTCAAAGCTTAAAATATTAAGCTAATTTTATGTAATACTTTTTGTACCTTTTTTATTAAACCAATGTTAGTATGTGATATAAATTATTTTGATATAACCGAAAAGACAGTTGCTTTCATCAATAAGAAATTTCATAAGTGCACACTCTTTTATTGAATGAACTTTCCTCTCCCCCAACCGTAATCGTAATGAAGAATTATTGTTTTTAACGTCACAAAACGACATGAAGTGTTTTGTTTGAAGGATTTCCCTTCGCTAAGTCTCTCGCTTTCTTGATCAAACACGTTTGCACTTGTGCCCGCGTTTTGTGGGTGTTATTGTTAGATTTTTTTAAACTTTTTGAATTGCTCTTGTTGGTTTAAGACCCATTTGAGTGTATCGGTTCGTGACAATTAAGTGAAACAGGTTTGCATGTGAAATAACAACTTAGTAGAGATTTGGGTTCAAAGATTTATGCTTTTGTTAGACTTGTTTATTTCATTGCTCAAAATGATGTTAACTTCAAACATACTGAACTTTCAAAATCGTTTACCAAAAATTTTTTATCACAATCAACTAAAACCTATTTTCAAAATTAACTTACAACCATTTATCCACTTAAACGCACATAGCAGTAAACCATATGCGTCGAAGACAAAACGCATTAATTTTATTTTCTTCAAACACGAATAGTCAACTACTCAACCATCACTCTCGACACGATAAAGCACTTAGAAAAAGGAGCAATCATCATACAATTTTCCAACAAAAATGTATCGAAAAGCGTCATATGTGCGAGACAACTGAGCCGCCTACCGGTCAAATTTGATTTACGCGTAAATTACGTGTCATAACGCTGCTAGTACATTCTAGCCCAACCGCCCCTTTTTTACGCCACAGACTAAAAAGTATTTATAGACTATAGCTTGCATGCTGTAAATTTATGAAGGATTTTTATGAGATTTTTTGCTGTGTCGTTTATTGGATTGTAAGCAAAGGTTGTAGGTGTCATAAATACACCCTCAAATCAGTCAAGTGCGCCTTTGTTTCGTGTTTAGTATCGATAATGCATTAATTTGAATATTCGCGGTGTCATATGTCAAATGGTTTGTAATTTTCTGTTTGTTAAGGGCGTGGCAGCTGGACGTCTGTTCTTTTGTTCGCCATTATTATTTACCTGACATGTGAGAATTTGACACGTCATGATAATTGGGAACATTTATGTAGTTTCTGAAAATTTGTTCTTTGATTTTTTCAAAACATTTTCTTGTTTCATCAAAGGCGATATCGCTTATCAGTGAATTTGCTTTAATCTCCTTATTAATTCATTCTGTGGCCGTAACAGAAAAAAATTCAGGCCACATATAGGGTGAAATTTAATCAACCGACCAAATTCATACTGGAGACTCGGTTAGTGATCAAGAACTAGGTTCAGTAATCCTTTTGGCCAATTTCGAAAAATAAATTTTTTTGCTCCCGTACTGATTGGACTAGTTTATGTACATATCGCGTGGACGGTCATTATACCTAGTTCCCGATGACTTACCCAGTCTCCAGTATTAATTTGGTCGGTTGATTTAATTTCATCCAGTACAGCAGTACAGGAATCTGCCATAGAATTACTTGAGTATAAAGTATTTTTGACTTGTATTTGTTTGCATAAAAAAACAAACTACTAAAACTACTGTCATAAAACACACCGCCCACGTTTCTCAACCACTGTTTTTCTGTTACATACTAATCCATTATCACAGTATCGCCTTTTAACCTTTGGGCATTCATTCATTTTAGATTCATTTAAGAGAGCAGGGTAAAATTTGTATGCCATGCAAAAGATTTATACATAAAATCGAAAAAAAATTTAAATTGCTTTATCTATTGACCAACCCATACTTCCTATTTGTCTTAATATTTTGGATAATCAACATGCTTAAAACAATACAAATATGTACTCGGCAATTTGTATTGTAAACCCCAAAACAAAACGTCTCATTTAATCATAATTTTTTTTTCTTAAATTTACTAACGTAGTTCATAAATAATTGAAAAAATGCAGTAGTTTGGTTTGGTACGTAAGATCATGCCCAAACGTAGAATATAACATAGCCTTAGCATGAAAACATCACAGTTACGTTATAGTTGCGTTCACGTTATATTTCGTATGGAATCTGATAACCACCGCTAGCGGACAGTAGCGGAACTTTTAGATTCCATACAAAATCTAACGTGAACACAATTATAACGTAACTGTGATGTTTTCATGCTAAGACATAGCGTGAAAATAAGGATATAGCAATAAAACGTTATGAGGTAGGATTCGAAACCGCAATAAAAAGCTACTGCCTATTTACATTGACTTTTGACTACTTACTCATTTACTGATACACTCTCCTACGCTCCCCTAAAAATATCACTCATTGTCATATCCGAATTTGAATGAGCCAACGCAGGTGAGCCCATTACAGATAACTCACGGTAATTTGCAACATAACTCGTAACGCCATCTGTTGCACAAACTGCGTATCACGGAACGTCGATTACGATCTATCGTTCTGTCATTCGTTCATTCATTTGGCGAGCCATTTCGTGAGCGTTGATTTTATGCAGTAGCTGGTAGTTTGGAAATTAAAAGGTGAGATTGGGGTGGAAAGGTAAGGTTGATTCTACCCTTTCAGATTAAATAATTTGTGTCAAATGAAGCACTAAGGGACAATTGACATTAATATTGGAATTTATAAAAACTAACAGTTATCGGTGCTCTTGATCATCTTGTCTGCTGACCCAAGGGCTGGCTGGAGCTTACCTCGGTCAGAGGATCAGCTGAGCGATCCAGCAAGGTAACGGCTTCCAGCTTCTTGGGTAACCTTCCCAATGGCGATAAATTATATTTTTTAGAATTAATACATATATTCTATTTATAGGTACTGATTAAAATTATAAATTATTTGAGATTTTTATTTATATTAAATTTTTTATTTTATGTTGAATAATTAAATGATAATTGGATTATAATTAAATTACGACAGTCATTGTTATATGGAGAGGGGGGCTAGGGGGCTGAAGCCCTATCCAAAGCAAACGGAATAAAAAAACTTTGACTTAATTTAAATTTTCTGCTCATTCTTAGATTAAACATGCGTGTGCAAAATGTGGTATTTAGTCTGATTCACTAAACATGCTCGATTAAATCAATTCTCAGGCATTTTCAAAAATGAATTCTCGGTACGCAATTGTATGACGATGCCAAATAGGTATGTACTCCTCTTAAATAAATCTTATAAGACCAATCTGGCCAAAATCTGGCACATCACTGCACCAATCAATCAAGTCGCAAGATATTTTTCCATCATGTTAATTCCCTTATTGAGTTAAACCATTATGAGCATTATGGTATCTTTTCTCTTTATCAATAAATAAAGAAGTTTGTTTGTCTGTGTGTAAAAATAATACGAGTTTATATCGACATGCATCTCGCAGACAAATAGTTAAATGCTCACACTTACTCGTAGATGTATAATTAATATTACTTAAATTATATATAATATATTAAAAATAAAATAAAATAAAAATTAACTGTTCACACTTTCACCAACGTTCACTTCTCAATCTGTTTCGTGGTCACTACGTATCAACGTCTGAGGGTTTACTTTTTATTTTAATATCGAGCTTTCAAATCAACAGGTTCAATAAGGAATTTAGTTAATACATTTCTACTTACAGTGAATCTCTGAACAAATAAAGTCAGTAAAATTTACTAGCTACCAAGAATATTGCAAAGTCATGGCGGCTGCAATTTTTCTTCCGCATTCTTTTGCTTGCACCCCAAATTCACTCTCACTGAATTAGGCTTCATAATCCAATGGTTATTCATCATAGTTAATTATTTGAGGGTTTGAGGATCGACGGAAGTATCCAAATAACCATAAGCAAAGACATTCAATCAATATTATATATACCTACTTAGTAGGTTGATTAAAATTGTCACTTTTTTCCGTTTTACTACGTGGCACCCCCTGAATGTGTTCTATGTAACTAAAAATAAATAAAGTATTTTTTTAAAGAAATTAAGGGGTTGTTTAGAAATGAAAGTCTCCATACATAGAGCGTTTTTTTTAACAGATACTGAAAATAATAAAATACAGAAAGTAAGCCTTAGAAACGTATATAAGGAAACACTATTGCATTTTAATCTTTCTGTACTTCAACCTGTTTTTTTATCAAAATAGAGCAAAATTTTAGCAAAATGGGAGTTTGTCCGTGTTATGTGCTGTTTTTAATCTTTCAATAGTGATGCACAGAAATTTTTTTGAAATGCAAAGTTTTTCATTATCTTCGTTTAAAAAGCTTAATTTCTGCATGATTTGAATTTTTTTATTTAAATAATTTAAATAATTGTTGTAGCGACCCCTAAATCTCTTTAAATAAATATGAAAAAAATACTTTATTTGTTTTTAGCTATATAGAACACATTGAGGGGGTGCTCCGTAATAAAACGGTAAAAAGTTAAAATTTGAATCACCCTACTACTCAGATATCGTGAGTAACTCTTTACATTTCAAAACTGAAGCCACGAATCTTTTTGTATTAAAATTTCATTTTCAAATGGACACCGTATTAAATAATTTTGTAATTTACGAAAATAACAAAATCATACAACCTACTCGTAGGTACTTATTAAACAATTATTATTATTATATAAAAAACTGAAGCCATCTCAATGCAGCTATAAGAAAGTCTAACTAGTGTAACCCAAACAGAAAACCAGAGAGGATACTGTAAAAAAAAATCTTATCAGTTTTTTTTTAATGGAAAGGTTTCTAAATTTGGATGTTAGAAAAAACATATAAACCTTGCATAATATACGTCCAAACACGTCACTGATTCAATGCTCCTCAGAAGCCATGAGTCTAACCGTCAGTCATCCAGAATCCAGCACCATAACTACGTAAGTCACCAGTAAGCATTGCAAACCCACTCCAACCCTCGATGAAAACTTGCTGACTCAGCATGATACAGGTTATAACATTTGCTATCTATCTGGGGGTATTAAGATGGGCGGTGAGATGAGAGTTGGTTAAATACGGGGTTACATGGGGCTTTATATTTAGATTTTAGACTTGCGAGGATTTATAATAAAGAAAATTTTGTACGGATTATGCAGTTTGAATCTTCGAACACCGAGCAAAACAGCAGAGAAAGTTTACCTATGGTCCCTATCCATCCATCAGCCTGTTTCGTTCACTGCTGGACATAGGCCTTTCCAGGATTTCGCCACTCCTGGCGGTCCCCCTGGAAGAAATGCCCATACTCACACACGCTGGGCAGACGGATTGGTGAGCGCAGTGCCGAAATCCTTGGACCAGTGACGCCGCTGCCCGTCACCAGTCTGTTTTATATAAGGCTCGGCAATTGGGGATGGATAAACCGCCATCCATCGGTCCCAGGCAATGGTGGGCCGCCTAGTTTTGCCTGAGAGCTGTTCCCTTACTCTCCCCTGAATAACTTCGAGAGGATTTGCGAGTAAGATGGTGGTACCTCCACAGTCGAGCCCAGCATTAGCTCTACCACCTGCATGGTCCCTTTAGTAATATTTATTAATAAACGCCAAAACGCGAAAACCTTCAATGTTTTGATTTAATTTTGGTTCCAATCAAGCAAAAAAAAATTGTTCTTGTTGCACTAACGTTATATTTTGGGTTCCGTCTTTGTGTCTTGATACAAAAAAGCAAGATTTTTTTGTAAATTCCGACTTTGTAAGTCAAACTGTTTTTTTTTAAATTGCATGTCTTAGTTTAATTCTGCATCTACATTATCAGGGAGATGGAGAAAAATACTTACACTAAATTATCAATAGAATATTTTTTAAGTGATTTTGGCATCATAATAACTAACAGAAAGTTTTCCGTAAAAATACAAAGTTTCATTACTTTTCCAGTGGAAGAGCGAAATATTTTACTTTTATTGGTTACTATGTGAACCCACATTTATGCTCAACTTGTCAGTTATGATAAATTTACCGTTCTAAAAGCTAAAGAGCGTTTTCATCGATGATGAAACCGATAGAGTATTGTCGAAGGGTAGCCGAAATAGGGTTACGAGTATGCTTCTTACTTATGAAAGTATTAATATTGTTTGCGGATTTAAAGTTTTTAAGGCGATCATGTAGAGCACATATAGAATGTTAGACAATTTATATTCCGTATGCCGATAAATATTTGGGGTTTTATATCCAAAGGGTATAAAGGGACCATTAAGGAGAGATTCCGTTGTGCGTTTGTACGTCCGTCAATCCGTGTGTACTATCAACAAACGCCTTGCCTGACCACTTTAACGGGCAGTTTTGCATGCATGCATTGGCGTGCTAGTGTTATATATATCAAATAAAAGGGATAGTGCAGAGACTGCTATGCCCGCCCATGATAGTTTTAGTCCAGCAATAATCATTCACGCTCTATTATAAAATAATAATAATAATTCTAAATGTTCATTCCCGTAGGTCTTTATGAAAAACTGTTTACTGGAAAATGTCATAAAAATCATAAAAACAAAAGCGTCTTCGTACCTTATTAGTTTTAAAAAACCGGACAAGTGCGAGTCGGACTCGTCCACCGAGGGCTCCATTAAAGACTTTTTTTTAATGATTTGATTACAAATGTATAGTTTTCAGATTTTTCCCTATACTTGTAGTATAAGACGGTATTACTTGCCAAATTTCATATTTCTAGGTCAACGCGAAATACCCTACGAGTTTTGATTCCCTTGAGAGTGTTGAAATGTATGTTTTTTGCGGCAACTTAGAAGTTTGATATTTTCACAGCTTCGAGGGACTGTGAATTTGAGTTTATGGTTTTAATTTCAACGCGATATCTTTATGCGTTCCCGAGATAAAAGGTCTTGACAGAGAGACGGACGGACATACGAAAAGACGGACAACAAAGTGATTCTTTAAGGGCTCCGTTTTCTTTCGATTGAGGTACGGAGCCCTGAAAAGTAGTAAAAAAGACGTGGCTAGCTCAGATCGCCACGTGTAAACAACAAGGTTTTGCAACTGATCAGGGGAGTCGTTGCTGATAGTATTTATAGGCAGGCATACATAACAAAATATATATTATCACAATTTTGTAAGACGAGTATCAAACGCAGGAGATGTAAATTGAAAGTATAAAGACTTTTACACACAATTTTTTTTTGGAAAGGTATAATTTTCTCTTCCTTCCAGCCTCTACACTTTGTGACATAAGTTTTTATTGTTATATTCATTAATATAAATATATATTCTTCGACTGGCAACAACAACAAAAGGATCGAAATGGTGTGAAAAAAAAAATTTTCCTCTTCTATTTATTTGCTAGTTGGTTAATGTATATATTATTTGCAAAAAAATAAAAATGCGTAAAGAAAGTAAAACCTATTTATAATTTTATTAAAGTATAGTTTAAATCATTTCAATCGGCCAAATACTTAACGTGTTGACGGCAACCCACAACAATATGCTCAAACGGTGGAAAATAAAGAACGTGTGCTCCAAAAATTAGCATAAAATTGAACGATAAAACTTTTTATTAGCTATTATCTTTTACAAACACATGTCCATTCGCAAGGCAATTGAATTTAAATTTGAAAATGAAAGTGACCAAATTAGGTGACAAAACACATAATATACGAGTATAGATATTGTAGACAACACATGTTTTCCGATAAATTATTTATTATAGCCGCCCAGCGTAGATTTTTTTTTTGTGAAACCTAATATCTATGGTGAAACCGAAGAAAGAAATTTACCAATTTTAGTGACAGGTGTCATAAGTGACAAGTAAAGCGATAAGTATCTAAAGTAAGATTTTTCAAAACTGATAAGATTACAAAAGTTTAAAAACTTTTGGGTGCATTTTACCAGGAAAAGAACTTTTTTAAATGTAGATACAGTAAATATTTACGGGATGAAAAGTAACCTTGATTACTCACTGAAACATAAAATATCCACTTGTAAATGAAAGTCTAGTCAAAATCGGTTCGGCTGTTTCCGAGATTAACCCGAACAAACAAACAATCAGACAAATAAATTAACAACGCGTGTTTGTGTTTTTTTTCTGAGAAAAATAATTCATTTTTAAATCACAGAGAGACACTATCATTTTATTTATTTGTATGAACAGACGTTTTTAAAAACTCTGTGGTGTATTTTGTGCAATTCAATTTGTATCTTAAAAATAAACATTTTATTGTATTTCTTTCACTATTTTTTTTTGGAGAGGCATATCGTTAATTATTTATTAATATATACCTGTGTCTAATTTTATCGTATCAAATGTCAAACAAACGTTAGTAATATAATTATATGCACCTCAACAATAAAATATTCACCTCCTAAACTAAATTATTAATTTATGTATCCGTAACATCAAATCGTTTGGACACTTGTTCGTCGTAAAACAACAAATGTTGTATAGTGTTAGAGTTCCATTGATAAAAAAATGGTTTGGGAGAAATTTGAAAAAAAAACTGACATATGGTATTTCTATTTCTCTGAGTTTGAAAGATATAGAATGGTTCTTTTTATGTATTTTTATTTAACAAAAATTAAGGGTAACTGATGTAAGTACAAAAAATATACAATAACAAAAACAAAATAACTATGTTTTACAACAATATTATCGTTTTAAAATGTCTGACAGCAGTGATACTGAGTAACGAAAATTACGAACAATCTCTCACCAGCAAAATCAAAAAAATATTATAATTATGACAAGTGTTTCAAGGTTTACAGAAGAATTTTCGCTGTTGTGTTAAGTTTAAATCAACCAGTTATTATTAAAAAAGATCCTCAAGTGCTAGTAAACAGTTTGGACGCAGTATAACAGTGAAAATACAAGAATTCTCAACGACTAAGACGGTCGTTAAAACAGTGCATAAAAACAATAAAATAACAAACAAGTACAAGATACGATTAGATCATTGAAAGTGAAATATACATTCAATACATATTCAATACTGTATCAAAGGTGTTCAGTGGCTTTATTACCCAAGTTAAGGCTCAACTTTTTGGAAACATTGAATAAAATTGTGAATAAAATTAAGTGCTACAACAGTGAATAATATATATAATGGACAGACCAACATCCGGCAGAGATATAATCCGTATGTACAAGTGCCAAAACAGTTAATAAAATCTATAAATTGATGAAAATAACAAAAATTTCGCATTAAATATTGCCATATCATCTAGAAAACAAAATCGCGACATCTAGTGTCGAATAGCGAAATTGTGGACTAATTAAAATTACTTACAACTGTCACTGACTGACTAACTAAAGAGTTCTCCTATTCTCCACAAGGTGGCGGTATAAAATATAGAGCTAGCAACCAACTGAATGTAGAGACTAATCACACGAAAGTGTAGAGCCTTTCATAATTGGTAGAGTCACTTGTGTGGGATCGTAGAGACTTTCAATAGAGCCTTTTATTAAAGCTTTCGATATAAAATGGCGATATCAGAGGAAGCCATGAAGAAACTTTTTGAACAATTTAATAAAGATTTGGACCTGAAACTCGAAAAAATCGAACAAAAAATTACGACAAAAATTATCAACAACTTCGACGAGAAATTTACAGCTTACCAAGATGAACTGAACGCACTTAAGAAAGAAACAGAACAGCAGGAACACCGCTTGGATACTATCGAAAAGCAAATAAGACAAAGAAATCTTATGCTGTTTGGCATAGCAGAAGAGGAAAACAATTTCTTTGAACTGGAAAAAATTGTCACCGACATTATTAACATTCAATTTGGAATATCATGCGAAAAAAGCGAAATAGAGTTTGTACGAAGAGTAGGCAAGAAAAGCAACAAACCTAGACCAATCTGCTTCGGTCTCACAACCTTGGGAAAAAAAATAATGATCTTAAAAGGGAAAAATAAGTTGGAAAGTACAGGAGCATACCTGAAGGAAGATTATCCTCCCAAAATCATTAAAATAAGAAAGAATCTTCAAGAGAAGCTGAAAGAGGAAGAAAAGAAAGGTAACAGAGCTTCAATAAGATACGACCGTATAGTAATTTTAAAAGAAGGAGGAGTAAATAAGAAGAGCGTGGAAAGCAATAAAAGACCTTTAGAACAATCCCCTCCAAGCACTGAATCCGTAAAGAATAAACCTCCTACGATCATGAAAAACAATACACAACCAGCTAAGAAGAATAAAGTTTCTATTAACAGCCCTACATCTTCTTTAATGACTCAGTTTGTCAATATCAACAACAAAAAGTAGCAGTTAACAAAAAACAAAGAAGACAAATCAACAATTGAACTTGGCGCCCCTATCGGAAAAGAATTTATAAATACATGTTCAAAAAATACAGAACCCTGCCCTAGAAGGCTGGTCACCAAGGGCAGCGTAGACCAAACCCCTCCATCACTAAACAAAAAGTACTACCAAACATTAAACGTTGCAACATTCAACGTAAGATCATTAGTAAAAGATGAACGAAAAATTGAATTAGAACATAGTTTAAAATCAACAAATTGGGATGTCATAGGTTTAGCAGAAGTAAAACTCGATGGTAATCACATAAAAGAACATAAAGACTATATAATTTATTACACAGGAGAAAAACAGGGCAAAAATGGGGTAGGCTTTATGATCAAGAAGCACCTTAAAAATAATATCGAATCATTACAAAGTTACTCCGACAGAATTGCAAGAGTGGATTTAATAATAGACCGTACCAAAATCACCATCATTCAAGCTTATGCACCCACAGAGCAAAGAAAAGAAGAAGATATTCATGAGTTTTATAAAAACCTAAGGAATGCTTTAGAAAAATCTCATCTCTTTCAAATAATAATTGGCGATTTCAATGCTCAAGTAGGTAAACAAAAGCCTAACGAGCAAACAATCCTAGGCCAACATGGTTACAAAGAAAGAAGCGAAAGAGGTGAAACTCTTGTGAAATTTTGCATGGAAAATCGTTTTGCTATTGTCAATAGTTTTTTCAAGAAAAGCAAACGAAAACAATGGACTTGGCTCTCCCCAGATGGTAAAACAAAAAATCTAATAGATTATGTTATAACTAATAAGCTCAATCATGTTAAAAACATTGATGTGATAAACACAAAATTTTCAAGCGACCACAAATTAGTGATATGCGAGTTTGTACTAAATAATAAAATAAGAAAAGCAAGCAGGATTTTCCCACTGCAAAGTAGAAAGTTCATCGAGCAAGAAAAAACTGCTATTCAAAGGTCTTTTACGAAGATACCCATACCTGACACAGCAGACATTGAGAAACTATACGATTCCCTGACAACAGCCATAAAAGAGAGTATTCAAACAGTGCAAAGAACAGAGACTGAAGGTAAAAGCGAAAAAGAGTACATAAATAAAGAGATAAAAGACCTGATTGAAGAAAGAGCGCGGTTAAAAAGTAAACCAAACCGAACGAACAATGACAGAAAAAGGTTATCGATACTTCACAAAACTATAAAAGACAAAATCAAGGAAAGAAAAACTAAAATAAGACTGCAAACTATAGAAAATGAGCTTTGTAAAAGTGGAAGTTTAAAAAAGGCAAATAAAAGGCTAGAGATGACAAAAGAGTGGATACCTGTACTAACCGATACGAAAAACAATTTGACTTCTAATAGATATGAGATAATAAAAGCTGCCACAGACTTCTATAAAAAGCTTTACGATAAATACGTAGACTCAAATAGGAAGGAAAGTATTGAAACCGGACTCATTGAAGAAATACCGCCCATAATTCCTACTGAAGTAATAACAGCAATTAAGTCACTCAAGTCTGACAAAAGCCCCGGATCAGATGGCATTACAAATGACCACCTCATTGCCCTTGGGAGAAGCACTTTCTATGGTACTAACTAAATTTTTTAACATGATATTAGATCAAGAAAAGATACCTGCAGAATGGAAAAAATCGATAATTGTCTTACTCTACAAAAAAGGAGACCGAAAAAATATTGGAAATTACAGACCAATAAGCCTCCTACCTAGTCTCTATAAAGTTTTTTCCGCGATCCTTTTGAAACGAATCACTAAAAAACTAGATGAAAACCAACCTGTAGAGCAAGCAGGATTCAGAAAAAGGTTCTCAACCATCGACCATATACACACAGTGACACAAATAACCGAAAAATATGTCGAATACCACAAAACCTTGTACATAGCTTTTGTCGATTATATGAAGGCTTTCGACACAATACGGCACAGTGGGTTATGGAAGTCACTTTCAAAACAAGGCATTGAAGACAAATACCTAAAAATTTTTAGAAGTATATACACTGATTGCTCTGCTCAGGTAAGATTAGAGAGAACAGGCGAAGGCTTTCCAGTACTGCGAGGAGTTAGACAAGGAGATCCTTCTTCGCCGAAGCTTTTCACAGCGGTCCTCGAAAGTATTTTCACCGGCATGAACTGGGAAAAAAGGGGAATAAATGTTAATGGTAAACTACTTTCCCACCTCAGGTTTGCCGATGACCTTGTACTTTTTGCAGAAAACCCAAAGGATCTCAAAGATATGCTACTTGAATTGTATGAATCCAGTAGCCAATATGGCTTATTAATGAACCCTGAAAAGACCAAACTAATGACAAATGGTCCACCAACATCGATATCAGTGGGTGAATCAAAACTGGAGTACGTAGAGGAATATGTTTATCTTGGGAGAATTATTTCATTCAAAGACTCTATGAACAAAGAAATATCAAAAAGAATAACAATCTCATGGAGAAAATATTGGTCTTTAAAGGAAATATTTAAAAGCAGATTACCAATACCACTAAAAGCTAAGATAATGGACTCATGTATACTGCCAACCCTCATCTACGGCTGCCAATCCTGGACGCTAACAAAAGAACAAAAACGTCAGATTAGAGTATTCCAAAGCGCTGCTGAGAGAAGCATGCTAGGCATTACTCTACATCATAGAAAGCGAAACCAGGATATTAGAGCAAAAACTAAAATTAAAGACGCTCTACAAACCGCTGCAAAATTAAAGTGGAAGTGGGCGGGACACGTGGTCCGCTCGACAGACGATAGGTGGAGCGAGAGAGTGACGCACTGGCATCCACGAGACGGCACAAGAGGCCGAGGACGACCACGACTACGCTGGAGTGACGACATCATGAAGGTAGCCGGCAGCTGCTGGACACGCACTGCCCGAGACAGAGTCACCTGGGCTCTGATGGAGGAGGCCTACACCCGACAGTGGGAGAACTCTGTATAAACATTAAAAATGTAATAGGTTAAAAAGTTAGAGTTCCAAATAAAGGCTTATTATTATTATTATTATGAGTACTGCACATAGCTGGGTATTTAAACATTTGTGTGATTACTATTAACATAGACTAAATAATAGTCTATGCTATTATGAAACACTTGTGTTTTAATAACCTCCGTAACACACCAGTTTCATAAACTCCTATTAGGCAAATTACAAATTAGATAATTATATGATGCTTAGGGAAATTTGACCAAACATATTTTTTTGTTCAAATATAACCTTAACATGGGTGTTATGAGTTATGAGAACTGCTATGATATACCTTGACTACTATTTAGCATATTGAAAAGATTAGTTCTATATAGGTACCCAGTATGGTTTATTTCAGAATGTTTTGAGCATAACGCCACAAAAACTTGCCGAACCATTCAGTAATTTTTACAATTCTTACTTAGTTTCAATTCGTTTCCCACTTTTATTTCACTTCATTGTTTTATGGTCTTTTTTATGGTCAATTACATCCTTTGAGCGGTCGTTAAATCAGGCGTCAAAGGTTTTATACTAATTAGTTTTTATTTTTGGTAATTTCCGTACAAGACAAGCGAATACTACCAATTCTTTTTGTAGTAATTTATATTTCTTTATTTATATACATTATAATCCATTTAACAAAAATAAAAGACTATATGTCATTTAAATATATTTATATAAATAAATGTTATTTATGAAATTAACATACCATCCAGGATTTTTTTTAATAAACTCACTTGTAACATAAACAGCATGAACAAAAAAATATCAATCCATAGTCGCTTTTCGCAAATGCGATGGAGATAACCAAACAATAAACACCAAGTTAAATAGCCGTTACAAACTTATCGAATGACTTTCTCATATGATGGTAATTACAAAGTCATAAGAACTATTTTAGGCTGCATATACTACAGTTTAATCTTTACTCAGGAAGTGGACAAATAAGTTAGTACGGTTATATATAGAATGAATTTGTTATTGATTTTTGTAATAATCATGTGAATTTGATAGTAAGTTTAACTATTGTTAACGTATGAAATTTTGTTTTAGAATAGACAAAGTAGGCATACACTTATATATTTATTTATAATAAAGATGATAGGTTTTTTATAAAATGTTTTACATACATATATAAATAACATAATTATATTGCGAGATAAAAATATTACAATGGAAGTCTATTGCGAATTTCTGCGTTATAATATAACATTAACAATATATATAATTTGTTTCACTAAAATAATATTTTATCTACGTATATCGTGAAATAGTTAATAACTGTACGTATAAAATAAAGTAATAAAGAATAAAGTACCACCACCATAAATAGAAAAATAGTTCGAAAGATAAATCAAAATTACGTTGCGTACTTACGAGCATACCTTATAGCCATATGGTGCTGACTTATGCAAATGGAGTATAATTTATCAAAAATTTACTTTAAAATCTCTCAACACTTATTTGGTGTGTTTAACATTTGTTTTGTTGACGGTACACATTAATATTTAGGGCATTTTGGGGTGATTGTGTGTTATTTGTGGCAATTGCAACAGCTATGACGTTGAAGAATCATTTTTATTGTACAAGCTGCAAATATAAAAAAAATATTACGAATAGAGTTTGAAAAGAGTTTCAAAATTATGTTTTGAGCTGTTTTTTTGTCTTTAGTTTTAAAAATGTGGACGGCAAAACAATTTGTATATACAGGGTGTAAATGCAAAGTCAAGAATCCTTTAGGGTATGAAAGTATACACGATTCTGATGTCATTACGAGAAAAAAAAAAATTCCGTGAATTTTCACCAAATTCATTTTTCTAAGCTATGGCTACGCAGCTCACCGGCCTGCCACACACCTAATTGCACCCCGCTACCCGCACCCCGCATACGAGTCGCCAGCAACCGTGAGGGTGTCCACGCGATTGGTGTATTTTGAGTGAAGAAAATCGTCTTATTATGAGGTACTGGTACTTTATTTAGAGACCCCAGTATTTAAAATAATATCTTTACCGATCATACTAACACACCCTTAAAAAATTCGTGACTTTGCTTTTACACCCGGTATATAAAACTGGAACTTGAATAGGTACCAGCAGCATGGAAGCAACGGTAGCTCAGGTGTAGAACTCAATCTTGAGACCCAGGTTCGATCCTTGGTCAACTTGCACCAATGAGTTTTTCGGAATTTATGTGCTTAGTATTTGTTCTTACTTACCACTTGCTGAACAGTGAAGGAAAGCATCGCGAGAAAACCTCCATGCCTTAAAAGGCGTGTATATGTGCCCGAAGTATGGCTATTAGGCCTTACCACCCATCACGTTGGAACGTAATAATCGTCGGTGAAACGCGGGTGAACCGAGTATGCACTGTGACTTGCATTTCACAGTTCATAATCGGAACACATCTGACACCCCATCGGGGATTAAACCGGAAGCTGTTTCACGGACGACGCTCTCTCTAAACTCGCCCGTATGTCGGTGCGTTAGGGTTCACGCATTTTTGTTTGGAACTCAATCACTTCCCAAACTAAGGATGTTCGTGGGTATGATTCTTGGGAAAAGTGGTTCAGTAGGGTCGGTAGAATATGTGGTTTCATTTAACGGTAGCAGTATATTTACACCCGGTATATGGGATATCTATTACATCGTTCCAGATAGCAATGGACTTAACATAACGTACAACTAAAATAAAATATATAATATTTAGAAGAAAATGTGTATTTTTATTTAAATAATGTACGTAAAGAGTTAAAATAATAAATATACATCGAAATTGGGATCAATCACAATTCCGATATATATTTAATTATGAATAGTCCATTGTTCGTTTTGCTATTAGAACACGGTGGAACATTAACGTTACTTTTTCGATTTTAAATGAAATGACAGTTACCAAGGTACGATGCACAGAAAAATATACAGACATTTTTGGTATTTCAACACTGTAACGCAAAGAAAAAACTAAGTTAAATAAATTTAAAACACTTTCCCGACACCGGCCATTTTATATTCTAACGCATAATATTACAATATATTTATCAAAAAACCTATATATATCAGTGAGCTGACAGATTTAGCAAATAAAATTGATAGATTTATAATAATGAAATAGTTGAAAATTTACTTAGCAACTAGCTCAGAAAGATCACTGGTCAATTAATCACATTCTGGAGAAGCAACACTAATATCAGAATAAAGAATCTGAATAGCTATTATAAGTAACATAACCTTACCCAGGTAATTAATTAATTAGTACTACTATGCTAACGGTACTTTCCATTCCCGTTCTGATTGCGGCGGGAATATCTGAAATAAAGTGCAGAAAAATAATTATGAAAAATATTCATTATTTTTAAAGCAAACTGGAAAAATATATTGTTTGTGTATTATCAAACAAAATATATTATATCATATTAAATAAACAAAGTAAGAGTATAATTGTTCCAAACATAGTATAACTATTTAACCCTATAATGACACGTCACATTGCAACCTGATTCTGCAGAAAACCTCACGGTCGAAAGATTTATAAGGTTAGTAAACCACTAACAATGCACTTTGTCTTTGTTAAATACCGGTTATTTACGGTTTAATGAGTTCATGAGTAGAACATTACCGTTTTATAGAAGTCAATTACCTTTGAAAATGAGGAACTGCTTCAATTAGCAGCAAATTGCAAATTTTGGAACCCGACTTTTAAGCAACATTTATTATTATTTTTGGGGCTCTTTTTTATTTTGCATTGTTACGGTTACAGAAATATAAGGTGACTCTCGATTATATAGCCAAATTCACAATGGAGACTCGGTAAGGGGCCAGGAGCAAGGTTCAATAACCCTATTAGTAACAAAATCATTTTTGTGCATCCTTGACTTAAATAGTACAGGAAATCTAAATTGTATTTTGCGTATTTCAGGTAGGGTAAATAGAACCTTGGTTTGATCCTGACCGCATATCGAGTCTCCAGTATGAATTTAGCTGCATAAGTTATTTAACCCGTTGGAATACGCGCATTCTTGCAAATTTACAAATTTTCCCGCCAATTTTGGTTTTGGCTATATCTCCGGAACTAGTTGTCCAATTCTAATGCGGTTTTTTTTTCTAAAACTAGATAAAATTTCCTACAAGAAAACATTTTTTTTTTCTTGGGGAAAGTGGGGGGGGCGTTTTTTCCTTGAAAAAATCTTAGTTATATATATAAATATATGTATGTATACTATAATATATATGTCTTTTCAAATTTTATAATATTGTAAAAAAATAAAAAATAAAAAATAAATAATAAAATTTATATATATATATAACTCTATACATATATAAAAAAAAGAAAAGTTGGGCCTAGAATTACAATCCACAACTTTTTTGGATTATTATAATATATTTTTTTTATTTTTTTTTGTTGCTCATCTTAATAGCTTTCGAAAAATACCCATATCACTAGGTTTATAATATATTAACTAACAATATTTTTTTTTTTATCGGAGATTTAAGATCGGCCTAGGCGTGACGATCGTCACGACTGTGACTCTACGGGACTTAACCAGCAAAATGGAATCGAGCCACAATCTTGCATGTTATCAACTGTTTTAGCGACAATGGAAAGTCAACAAATTTGAAAGCTTCTCTGCAAAAATTACTGTCTAATTTTCGACGCAAAAGTTTTGAAAAACTGTGCAAAAACGCACATTGCTTTGTTTTCTCACATTTTTTTTCCAGTATGCTGGTTCGTATGATTCTGTATGAACGTGTCAAATAGCGAACGACTCAGTTGTCTTCGAGTTACACTTTGAAAAGACAAAAGCACCAACATTTTCCAGCAGGTCTCTAAAAAGCAAACATTGGTATAATGATTGAACCAATATCAATATTTATTTCTCCCCCAACGCAGTCAATTACGAAATACTGACGAATTTTCAAAACGAGCCAATTATTTATTTAAACGTAAAAGAATTTCGTGACACGTAAATGAGGATAAATGTAAATGACGTTTCTTTTACACGAAAAACCCTAACAAAATTATATTTTCACTTAATTTCAAACCGTAAACATCTTAGAATCAATAAAATAAGGTACAATTTCCTTTGCCTAGGTATAGATGTCAGTTTTTGTTAGTGACACGTAGATATTGACACAAGAATGCGTATGTTTATTCAGAGGGTGTTCAGAAATTGTCTTTGTCGTATGGTTTACTTTCGGTAATTATGTTTGGAAGTTTGTAATAGACAAGGTGTTGCAAAATAATGATTTTTGTTGCTGTTTAATTTTGTAGTGTCACTATATGATATTGTTTTATTTACCATTCTACCTTCACGGCCCTATGCCGAAGACACCTTTGTATGTTATTGTATTATATTACAATATAAGTTTTATTTATTCCTGTATTTTGAGTTATGTATGTATGTGTATTATTATAATTTCTGCTATTTTGTGATATTTTAAAGTACGTATTTGACATTCATTTCTTATTCATATTTTTCTTATTTATTTAAATTGTCTGCTTGAACTTACGACGTCAAATAGTTGTCGTGGGGAATTTAATAGTTTTATGTAATAAAATTAATAAAAAAATATATATGCATATATTTTTCATATATGTATAAGTATTTTAAATTTTATATGTAAAAATTATGTGTGTTTACACATGGAACAAAAATAAAATTACGTATAAAAAATAGTACATTACGATACGAGAGCGATGAAACGTTTTCTGAGGAGTGTGAGTTTGCGGCACGAGCCGAAGGTGAGTGCTGCAATCACACGAGTCGAGAAAAAGTTTCTCGCACGAGTTTCGTATAATATTTTATAGCAAAAGTGCGGAAAATGCCGACTTTACGCAAGCGCAGCGTGCGCAAAGTGGTCATTTTACGCACGGTGTGCTATAAAAACATTAAAATCTCGTTAAATATTTCGACCCACCCACTTATTAGACTGACGACGACCGCAAGTGAGTCGAAATATATGTCGAGATTTTAATGCTTTTTTATTTAAATAAGTATATACTATATATTTTCAGTTCCATTTTCATACATAAGAATGGTATTGTACTCTAAACAATCAAAACTTACGTAGCCTAGCTACGCTTTTGGCGTAGCAATTAAAAATCAAATGCTACGCCGTCTTCTCGAAGGAATTGCTTACTTGCTTTAGAGATTCCGTAAACCTTTTCCCCTAAAGATACACGTAATAGTTAATAAAACTGATTGCTATCATCATGTGAGCGGACAAGTGGCCGGTGGGATAGACGGACGGACGGGCGTACTGACGGACGGTGTCGGACGTTGTAAATAATCTGCAGATCGACGTTTCATATCATGCGGGCTTAGCTTACCGGCTGATTACGTCGAATTTGGGTTTGTAAATTAAATGTTATTAAAATAACCGAACAATTGTGCGTAATATATCACAAAGCAACTCGTACATTCTCGCACCATTTAGACAAGCCATCTCGTTAAACGTTGAGGTAGCTTAACTTAAACAACGAGAAGCCTAGGTATTTAGTTGGATGCCGCTATTTAGTTAGTATCCTAGGCATCCAATCAGAAAGCTGATTTAACCAGATGGCAGCGACAGATACATATAAATAAACCATTTTTATTATCATATTTTTATGACTTGGCTACTTATACTGCTGATATCGCACAGCATAGTAAAAATTTACGGTGTTTAAAACAGTACATTCACGTTCTGCTATGGTTCTTTTTTTCAGTCCTGTCATGGTTAAACACGTTATTTCTGAGCAAAATAATATAATTTGAAAACATAAAACCATCACAGCAAGCCCGCACATCCTAACGCGGGGGAAGTGTTTTATTATTGCTTTTATCTTTGTAAATCTACCTTTTTTCCTTCCATTTTGTGTTCGTCATTTATATCGCAACTCTAACAATTAATTTAATTAAACCGTATCGTTATGGCCCACGCATTTGGGATTTTTTTCTTTTCCAAGCTCGTTGTTTTTGATGTAATCATTTGTCACTTCCTACATTTTTTAGGGGGTAATGTCGCGTAAATGGCTCATTGGGAGTGGAAGAATGGAACCGAAATTCTTTTGTCTTAAATTACCTACAATAATTCCTGTTAATTAGTGATTCTGACCTAAAGGCTGCTACCCAAATCTATATATAATAATAAATTTTAAATGAAATGGCTTATGTTATTAGTATTGTACTGAGTACAAAACCATTTTTTTTTGTCTATCTGTCTGTATATATGTTCCGTTTTAACTCGAGAACCACTCAAATGATTTGGATGCGGTTTTTTTACTATCATCGTGGTGACCCTGTCATAAGCTATAAGGGTTGTTCATAAAATAACGCCCAAGTCGAAAACGGGGCAAAGTTTGGATAAACGCGGGCGGAACCGTGGACAAAGGCTAGTGATTATAATAAAACAACTAAGGAAAGCACATATTGATCATACTGAACAACTTTTCCAAAGAAACGTAACTGCGGAAATTAAAAAAATATACTTATAAAAGTTTTCTCACTCATTTTGAAAACCTTACGTGAATTAAAACATGTGTAGGGTCCAATTTTTTTTTTCATTTTCCATTGTTTGTTCTTTTTTGCAAGTTTGTCAGAATTTTAGAGTTGATGATAATTTTTGTGGAATTAAAGGTGATTTCGGTTGACTGCATAGAGGCGGTAGCTCAAGTGGTAGAAGGCTATAAGCCTACGAAGAGTTTAGGCCTCGTGACTGCGTAAATATTTAAATGAGAAATTGTACAGCGCCTCTAGCGGCTTACGAGAGAAACTATAATTTCTCATACGAGATATTTTACGCATTACGCAGATATCGATACCAAAACTCATGATAGGCCTCTCAATCTTGAGACCGAAGTTCAATCCCCGGTCGTACATTTTTTATGTGCATAGTATTTGTTTTCTTACATAATACCACTTGCTGAACGGTGAAAGAAAACACTGCGAAGAAACACGCATGCTTTAAAAAAAACCGGCCAAGTGCGTATCGGGCCATGCGCACTGTAGGGTTCCGTTGTTGCCCGGTACATTTTACAAGTTGGTCTTCTAATACAGGTCGCGCTAAACTTGTAGCCCCATACATTTAGAAGAACGGCCCATACAATGTCGTGTTCAGAGGGGACTAAAAGTTTTGCGCGACCTGTACTCGTAAACCTGTAAAGCCTACTTAGCTGTGATAGTTTTCCTTATAAATTCATTAGATATACTACTTCTGTGAATTTTCCAGATATTCATAAACAACCGTTTAGCCGGCAGGGGGAGAAGACACTTGACTCTAACAAAAATTAGAATACTTAATATTTCGCCAACGGATCCCTAAATCGAAAAATGGTTTTCACACATCCATTATGTTTTTGAACGACCTATCCAGCGATACCCCACACTATGGGGTAGATGAGAAAGAAATCATCCCCAATTTATGTGTATGGGAGGTACCCTTAAAAAAAATCTTTGCGAGATTTTTTTAACCGTTTTTTTGAAGTGATTGATATGTATACCCCTCCCAATTTAAGGCTTTTAGTACTAATAGTCTCTGAGCTAAGCCACGGACAGACGGACAGAAGGATGACATGGCGAAACTATAAGGGTTCCTTGTCGGACTACGGAACCCTAAAAAGCGTGTATTTGTGCCTGAAGTACGGCGATAGGGCTCCCCACCCATCACGTTATAATCACATAATAATCGTCGATGAAATACAGGTGTACTGAGTGCGGAACATGTTCGTCGTGGCAATATTTTAATATAATATTTGTATATTGAAATAATACACACAACATGATTTAGTTTGTAAGTTATTGAACTTGTAAAATGATATTTCATTCTAAAAACGACAGTTGACAACATATCTTCTAAGTGGTCATTACCCTATAATTCTATAACAGGTGATGCTTTTCCCTAAATCAAGAAAAAAGTTGTGACCCCAAACGATGACCTTTAATCCCTATTTAATAATCCTAAGGGAAAATAATTGGGAACGAATAAACCATACATGAAAACTAATAAAAAGCAAAAAACCACAATCGTTTTGATCCATTAAATTGCGTGCATTCCCACGGCATATTGTTTTAGTAAAAAGAATTTAAATTGATGATTCATGCATGATCGTAATGGACGGGGCTGTACAGTCAACGGCAGGTTTCATTGTGGCAGTCTTTATTGCGTACACGCAAAGGGCATAATCGAATTCAAATTCAATTCATCTTTATAGTTATCAATATCAATCTTAAGAAAAACAACAACAATAATAAATAAACTAAATAAAAAATAGAATGCCTAAGTACGCCGATTCAATTAGTTTTGCTAAGAAGAAGAGCAAGAAACTTAGCAAGACCATGTCATTTTTCATTTTTCCCTTTATTTTCATTATTGAAATTTTTGTAACATACTATAAAAAGTACTTATACCTACTTAAGTAGAGGCATAAAAATTATAAGACAGCAGGAATTATGTCATGGGAAAATAGTATCTTGTTCAACCCGGTTCATATTGTCTATTACGTTTAACAGCAAGGTCAGTTTATTTATTAACTTCAAGCCTTTAGAGAAATCATGCAGTGGTAAAATTTGATAATTACTATTTTGATAAAGATTATTTTAATTGATTACACAATACTTAATTATCGTTTAAGTAATCATTGATTTTATAATTATGCTTTTTATAGACAGTTTAAACTAATTTTCAGGCAAACAACGTAAAATAAAAGTAAAGTCTTATACTATAATATGGGTTGAAATTAAATCAACCGACCAAATTCATACTGGAGACTCGGTTAGCGATCAAGAACTAGGTTCAGTAATCCTTTTGGCCAATTTCGAAAAATATTTTTTTTTCCTCCCTTACTGGTTGGACTAGTTTAAGTACAATTCCTAGTGCAGGCACTACGGGGAAAAAAAATATTTTTTTTCGAATTTCACCTGGAGGGTCATAAAACCTTGTTCCTGATGACTAACCAAGTCTCCAGTATGAATTTGGTCGGTTGATTTAATTTCACCTAGTATATGTCCTACGAAAGAGGTACGCACTTTGGCAAGTCTGACTTTTGGAAAAATCATCAGTAATCTGCCTTGTGTAACAGCGTATGCGAAGAACTAAGTCTACCACAGATGGTTTCTTTGTGGGGACCTCAATGCGAAGACAAGAGTCTATAATAACGCCTAAGAACTAAGTTTCGTTTACTAACTCCAACTTGGACCCTGCAAATGTAAATTATTGACATCTACTTGAGGTACAATTGGTTGTCTAAATTTTACACATTTCTTTTTTTGCATTTGGAACATTTATTTGCCGTGACGTGAACCAATCAAGAATCAGTGAGTTGGATTCGCGTCATCAAGAATATCGAACATAAATGTAAAGCTTAGCTAGCTTGGATTATGTTGCGGAAGCCAGAAACTGGCGATAATTAGACAGCCACCGAACGACTCTTCGTAAAAAAAAACCGGCCAAGTGCGTGTCGGGCCACGCGCATTGTAGGGTTCCGTAGCTGCCCGGTACTTATAAGTTGGTCTACTAATACAGACCACGCCAAACTTCTGGTCCCATACATTCTAGGAGACCAAAAGTTTGGCCTACTTAGCTGTGATAGTTTCCCTTTTAAATTCATTATATATACTACTTCTCTAAATTTTTATCACATTTCTATAAACAACCGTTTAGCCAGCAGGGGGGGGGGGACGCTCCACACTAACTAAAATTTTCACTTTAAAGCTTAATATTTCGCCAACGGATCCCTAAATCGAAAAATGGTTTTGAACGGCCTATCCAACGATACCCCACAATATGGGATAGACGAGAAAAAAAAATTCATCCCCAGTTTACGTGCATGAGAGGTAACATGAAAAAATTTTTTTTCAACATTTTGTTTTACAATTTCGTCGGCGTGAGTAATATTTATATCCATGCCAAATTACAGCTTTCTAGTACTAATAGACTCTGCACTAAGCCGCGGACAGACGGACAGACGGACATGGCGAAACTATAAGGGTTCCTTGTTGGACTCCGGAACCCTAAAAAGAGAAACAGAAATTTGTTGTTCCATAGATTTTGGTCGGGTAGATAAGTAACTTTTTTATGGAACAGCCATAGATATTATATGTATAATAATGTCTGTGGGAACAGCTGACTTTTTTTTCGTGATTTGAGGTTAGTTTCTTAGTAAGTTTTGTTCATATGGACGAGTACTGTGGACAGTTTTCTGCTTTCCCAACACCATCTTAACAGCCAGTGTAAGTACCTTTAGTTTATTATATACTCTGGTTTGATTTAGTTGAAATGGGAAATCTTAATAAGATTATGAGAAATATGAGGTCTTGGGTTAAAAGAATGATTGAAATAAATTAATGTTGTCTCAGATCCATTAAAAACTTCTTTCAAAACTTATACTTAAATAGCATTTTTACATCAAATTTCAATAGATCTTTGTCGTTAAGAAAGTTGCATTAAAAAACATTCTATATTTATATGCCATTAAATTAGACATTGAGATTGGCATCATACGTATTAAGTAGACGGATAATTTCACTTATAAATCTCAGGAAATGTTTAGTCTGAGTCTATCTTTAAACTGTATTAGTTATTTAACATTATTTTTCTCAGCCGGGGTAAGAAATAAAAGAACATTTTCCTTACTTCTTCGTGTAAGAAAATTGAAAAAGATAAACAGATAAATTACAACATTGAAAATTATTTTAATTTAATTTTTAATTAAATATTCTGTTTAGGGTTTTTATTTTACACAACATATCCAAATTTCAAATCTGTAACTCATTTCGTCTGCAAGCTAGAGACATATGGACGGACAGACAGCAGAGCGACATTAAGGCGGAACGTTTCGAGCTCGGTGCAAAATGCACAACTTATGATTGTTTTTCTTATTATTGAATAAAAAGTACTAAATAAATGTGATTTATGGCATTTCGCGACCATAGTTTAATGTCAATTAGGCTTTTCTACCAAAAGTTTGTAATTTTATGCATTATGTTGTAAATTAATGTCCATACCAACCTAAAACATGCTTTTAAGTTTGTATGGACATTCATTTACAACGTAAAGCATAAAATGACGCAATTCTGCTAAAAACCCATGATAATTATTAAACAATAGTCGCAAAAGAAGATGAAACTATTTTATTTCATACATTTTATTTAAAATTAAGATAAACAATCATAAGTTATGCACTTTGCACTCAGTTCAAAACGTTCAGGGCTCCATTTCGCCCTTTGGGTCCGGAACCCTAAAAAGTTCATTGGAGAGACAGTACAGAGTTTCATTAATACCTTTAGGTTACACTGCACCGAATTCCTCTTTAAAGATAATAATATTTTTATCGCTAAAATTCTATTTACTTATAATTTACAAATTTTTTTTTACAAAAAATACTTATTCACCTATTTCCTGCAAAATTAAGAGCTACGTTCCAGTGACGCCCAATGTGCCGTTACTTCAAGTTTTCTGGACAAAAATAAAACAAAATAAACAAATGAGTATCTTCATAATGTGTCGGTCCGCGTGTGAAGTAGTGACACCTGTGCTGTTGATGCCGTGAAGGGGCGCTAGTTGATACTGGTCGATAGAGTGTAGTGAAAATTCAGAGAAAACGATTGTCTATTAAACTCTATTTGTTATTGGAAACTTGATTTAGTTAATAAACATAAGAGAAAAGGTATCGATGATATTTTAACAGTTACATGTGAATAGGACTTGAAATACACTAAAATCGAAACAAAACCCAATGGGAAATTATTTTCAGGCTTACAATACGGTGCATAAAGACAAAAATGTATAAATGCTATTAAAATTAAATATTCGTATGTTCTAAGAAAAAAATTGTACAACATCGGTATTCATTATATATTTTGTTTTAGTAATATTTCTGTAAAGTTTCGGGACAATTTATACTCTTTTATAGTATTTTATACTCTACAAAATCACCCGCACACAGTTCCATATAATGAGCCGTCACAGACAAAAAAGCGCACCGGAAACGTTCGGAAACGTGACGAACACAATTTCTTAGCGATTTCTCATTTCGCCCCCCACACAATAACCATTTGATTTGTGTAATCAAATGCGGGCATTCAAATTAATTAGTTCGTTACGCACCTGAGCTTTTACAATGTTTTTGATTGCAGCTTTTAACATGGGAAGTCTTATTTTCCTTCTCATAAAGTTAAAAATAGTTTGGCTTACCCACAAGTTAAATTTTCAACACTGTGCATGATCCTTTGTGTTCAACTGATGATGGGTTTGTATTCTTTTTAATTGTACGTTGACAGTAAAGTTGTTAGTTATTGTAACGCTTAATGATACGGTTTGAATTTGGAACTGAGCATTGACTTTGATTATAGACTTTCGATTGTTTGTTTGCTTTGATTTTTGGCATCTGTGTCCTATATTTCAATGGTTAATAAAAAATATAACTTGATCAGTTTTATTTTGAGTCAAAATAATTTCTCAGTAGTTTTATTATCATACTTAGGCATTCAACACATCGCTATTTGAACTGTACGGTCTTTTTTACCTTAGAATACACGGATCATTTTATTGTCCATCTGAATAACCAAAATATTTTTAACGTTGACCCATTACTCTAACGAGTGTCTAAAAGTAAATCCATCCATACATCCATCAGCCCGTGTTCGTCCACTGCTGGACATAGGCCTTTCCCAAATTTCGCCATTCATGTCGGTCCTCCGTCCTCCTCACTCAGCCGCCCCCCGCAACGTCCTTCAGGTCGTCGGTCCAGCGGGCACGAGGTCGGCCTACACTACGCTTTGCTGTACGTGGTCTCCATTCTAAATCCTTTCAGCCCCAAAAAAAGTCAAAATACGAAGTTAAAATTTTACATTTTCGATCCTTTTCGCCTACGGCTGGGTATAAACTTTCTCTTTTTTCAGGCCACCAAATTCCTGTCCTGAGCCAATCTCGCTCATATTCTAACATATACATAATCCATATTCCACCACATTTCTAAAACTAATAGATACTAAACAGTACAGTACAGCCCCGCCATATTGTCCTATTTAAAATGTATAATTATACAAGAAAAATACACGTTCTTTTAAATTGTGTATTTATTGCAAATATATTGCTACTGCTATTTGATGATCAGCCAAAGAAAACGAAAGTTTTGAATTAATTCTTGACAATTTTGATTGCAAAAAACACTTAAGTGGACAAGTACAAGTGTTTTTCAATCAAAAATGTATCAAAAGTTCCACCAAGTGCCAACAATCACGAGCATCAACTTCAATTCTTGACAAACTTTATTTGCTGGGCTTTTGCCTTTTTTTTACAAAAAGCTTTTTTGTATTTTCAGATCTATGTTAAACATACATATATTGGTACAACGGTGGAACTGTGATGATATCAGAAATTATTCGTTTCTTTTGGATTGGACACAATTCTCTCAAAATCCCAAAATAAATGGCATGAAACCAGGTTTTAATCAAACATCACCATTCTTTGTAAGAAAATTTTATGTCTTGATCATAAAGTTTCGTAGTTACGTTCTTCTGAAAATGTCCCATGACGAAACTTCTCGCTATAAAATGGCTTTTACACCAATTTTTGCTTAACTTTAACATCCCTTTTCTTGTTTTAAAACTGCTTTTATGATCGAATTTTTAATCCTGACGACATAAACAAGATTACATGAAGTGACTTTGCTTGATATATTCAAATTTATACTGGAAACTCTGTTAGCGATCATGAAGAAGGCTAAATGAACCGGTTTGCGAAATACGAAAATATTTATTTAGTTTCTTGTAAACTTGTTCAAGAACAATATCGACTCAATTAGTAAATTACTCTAAGACTTTTGCTTAATTCACAGAAAGGGTCATTAAACCTTTATCCAGGCCGACTATTTATCCAGTATAAATTAGGCTATGTCATTCAAAGTCACAGTTATAGGTATATGTTACTAGCTTTTGCCCGCGGCTTCGCCCGCGTTCATTCAATGTTTGCCCGGCTTTTTTCGGCTTGGGCGTTATTTTATGAACACCCATTTTGTGATCACCAGCGTCATTAAAATAATAATAAAGGCAGTTTTTCTCATTTCCAGCCTAAAATTTTAGTAAAAACTTGTACTCTCTGGGAAATAACGCAGAGTAATTGTTACTTCTTTGCAATAAGTAGAAATTTCTAGGTTAATATATAACTGCAATCATATTTCGTAAGCAATTTTTAGATAATGTATTGTCTACATATCTTCACTTAATTTAAAATCAGCATTTATGTAACAAGGCACGTAAACCACGAGACTTTTACGATTCACCTAATCCCGTCACACGCCTACATGCTAGGCTTAGATTTAACGTCTTATTTGTTACATTTGCATAGACGTAAAATTTACTACCGCTATACGTTTTGGCCGCTAATCCAAGCAATTGGCACACTGTGCGTAGATAAAAAATAGATTGACGAGTCCTCTAATACATTTTCTATAAAAAACTCTAAATAATCTTAAGTTAAGCCAACAAAACAGAAAAATAATAGTAGAGGCAAAATTTTCAACATGGTTTGTACACTTCTTACAACTTTTTTATTATAAATTTTCAGAAAATAAAGACACAGGGCATGGTTAAAAAAAAATCATATATGGAATAATCACCAAAAAAAATTAAGAGTTCAAGAATTTTAAATATTGCTTTTGATCCCTTGGACAAAATAAATATCAAGGGTCTTAACAAAACTCAAATGTATAGTTTCTACAGGAAAGACTTTTGATTCACTGATTAACACAGAGACAGAACGGTTGCACTTTAAGGTGCCTACCGCAAAAATATTGTCACTTATTGGAAACCTATAACTACTTCCAAGAAGAAGCTGCTTGTTGAATAAATTAGTATAACATTTTGTAACCTTTTTCTAGACTCCCACTGAATAGAAACCTAACTGAAAAACTTTAACTCGATAGAAATTATTATTGAAATGGGGTCTTCAAACTCACTTTTTCTCCATTTTTGACGAATAGGAATCGTGTACTGTACATAATTTAAATATATATTATTTTATCGGATGGGTCTTAATAATATTTAGATATTGAAATATTTAAAAAAATTGGTGGCTATTTTAGTTTTTTATATAAATAGAGAAGCTAGTTTTTTTCTCTTTTGCTCTGAATCCGTCCCTCTCGCGCTGCGCGTTTTTCCACTTGGAGTGACAGTGACCGCTGAAAAATTCACATTTCACCGTAACCTAAGAAGTAATTTACCATACCCTATAAATGTTAGCAAAGATTCAAAGCTAAGGATCGCCAGCTTACCGACTTTAGATCGTTCTAAAGTGTCCAAAATACTTTTTGTTTGAAGCCAACTTCTATTTGCTATTGGTTACTGGTATGTATTTGAAACGATACGATTGCTAATATTACCAATTCGCTGCTGATCTAGCAGGTTGTTACAGATAAGACTTTTACGTCTTGTTTACCTTCGGTGTTGTCAGAACACGGGGAATAAAATTCTTTGTTGCTTAACGTCGAATGTGTAACGACTATTGTATTACAAAGTGTAACAGTTACAATAGTTTTATCTATTTTTGTAACGTTGCCGAATCCCGTTTTAGTAATAAACGCTAAGTACTAAACGTAAAGTAGGGGAAGTATCGGTTTTGGAACAAAGTATTATGCCATTTTGTTCTTATTTTTTATCTTCCTGCTAAAGATATGGTTTGCATAAAATATTCATACACCGTTTTTAATACTATTCCCGACATTCCAAATTAATGAAATGTATGAAAATATATGAAACAAAACTGCAAAATTAAGTCGGTAGATTATTACTCGTTAACTTGTTTAGCCTAATTGCCTATGATAGCCTTCCTTATAACTTCGTTATACGATTATGTACTACTGCCTTAATTTTATCACATAACCAAAAACTGCCGTTTATTTGGCAGGGCAATTTAAAGCTTAATATTTCGCAAACGGTTCCCTGAATTAAAAAATAGTTTTCATTTATCCACAAAATTTTCAAAAGATCTATCCAACGACACCTTGTCCCCTGTGACCCCAAACCATGCGATAGACGTGAAAAAAAATCATCCCCATTTTAATTGTAGCGGAGGTACCCAAAAAAAAGTTTTTTTAAGATTTTATTCCATCACTTTGTCGTCGTGACTTATAAGTATACCCGTGCTAAATTAAAGCTTTCTAGTACTAACCGTCTCTGAGCTAAGCCGCGAACAGACAGACCGACAGACAGACGGACATGGTGAAACTATAAGGGTTCCATGAATCCTAAAAAAAACTGAAAATCGTATTTAATAAACCACGGCTTCGACTAGCTGACATTTAATGTTAAAATAAGGATTAAAATCAAATAGATTACAGCGTTACACATAACTAGATATCTAAGTTTATAGTAAACCCCGACCCTTATAATGCATAAAGGACTAACAACCTAAAGCGTGTACTCTACAACGTCAATAAAGGAGATTTCAAATTACATCCACTCGTAAAACCATGGTACAGATGAATTTCATGCAAATGTCACCGATAGTAAAATTTCAAGTGCATTAACGTTCTGACTGATGAATCGTTTGATGAGTTGTTCTTTGTTCTCTTTGGGAGAAAGATTATTTTTGCGTAGCCGCTAAGGTGATTATGAAGAAAGTGTAAAATCAATAGCTCGGCCTTATTTTAATAGAGACTTAGAGACTAAGTAAAATTTTCGCGCAATGTAGTGTTTTCATAATTTTTCCATTGCTTACGCTTACTTAAATTTTTAGCCTCCGCTGTTTGTCTGTTGGTCCGTCCGTCTGTCACAGTTACTATGGCCTCTATTATGACAAATTACATAACTTTAAAATAACTGAAACCTATGGGTCCCGCTCGATACAAATAAAAACCTTGAAAATATACTACTTTTGCAATTTTTTTCAGGTTATTTGTTTCAGGTCTATCTTAAAAACGACAATACATACAAGTTTCAAAGGTGTGATTGTTGTTTTTTAAACTAAATAATAAAAAGGGTGTCGATTTGTTTGTCACGCGCTATCATTTTAGTGGTTAGTTTTGATGTTGCTATGGCATCTATATTGTTAATATTTACCATAATATACCGGGTGTAAATAGACTGCTACCATTGAACTTCACATTCACTTTATTGGTTATTGTTTTCCTTATCAAATATTTATTTGTTTGTCCCACCTGTATATTTTATTAATAATTATTTCTTCACCACCCAAAGGTTGGTTGGAAGAAATTGCTCTTAGTAATAAGCCCGCCTTTGTGCAATACTGTGTATTCTTTACGTTTTATTATTTAATTTTATTTCGTGTGTACAATAAAGTGTCTATTCATTCATTCATTCATTCATTCATTCATTCATTCATTCATTCATTGAATGAAACCACAAATCCTACCGACCCTACTGAACCACTTTTCCCAAGAATCATACACGCGGACACCCTTAGTTTGGGAAATAATTGAGTTCCAAACAAAAATGCGTGAACCCTAACGCACCGACATACGGGCGAGTTTAGAGAGAGCGTCGTCCATGAAACAGCATCAGGTTTGTTTGAAACTCAATTATATCTTATACTAAGGGTGTCCGCGGGTATGACTCTTGGGAAAAGTGGTTCAGTAGGGTCGGTAGAATATGTGGTTTCATTCAATGGTAGCAGTCTATTTACACTCGGTATTTTGGTTTCATACCCGTATTGCATGGTGGTACAAAACCCTTTGTGCGAGAGTCTGACTCACACTTGGCCAAATTATTACTTTGAGTTTTCATTCATAGTTTTCTCAACATATAAGGTGACTTCAATTTATCCAGCCAAATTTTTACTGCAGATTCGGTAAGTGCTCAGTAACAAGCTTCGATGACCCTTTTTGTAAAATACGTAAATAATTCTTTTCGTGTTCCTTATAAACGCAAGCCCAGCCCCGAGTCAATTACTATGGGACGTCAATATTTTATTTTTCGGAATTAGCAAAAAGTGTTATCGATCCGTGGTACTCATCACTTACCAAGCTTCTAGTATGAGTTTGGCTTTATAAATCAAAGTCACTTTATATATTTTCTACGCTTACGTCCAAAAGAAGAACTAATCAGTCGTCGTTAAATTAAGTATAAAATTTCCTCCAATAGCTTTTCCGATGAAATCTACGATCGTAAACTATAAATAGGGTATTGGTGGGGCGACAATGCAAATGAGCCTATTTGTGAAATCTTCCTATTTCCTCACGTAATTTTGCAGGAACAATCTTGTGTTTTGTGTCTTTTTTACGAGCGAAGATATTTGCATTTTTTGTCCATGCATCACAACGTTATTTTACATTGTGCGCAGCAGAATCATAGTGGCTTATAATTCGATTTGTGTTACAACGGTTAAAGAATAATTTGACATCTATACAAGTATACACGTAAATCAAGGTGGTAGAGGTGGTGCCGGGCTCGACTAACCAGGTATCATCATCTTACTCGCAAACCCTCTCAAAGTTATTCGGTGGAGAGTAAGAGGAAAGGAAGCGTATTATTGAATCATTCGAAATTCAATTCGCATATCAATCCGCATCATTCGCATACGAAAACTTAAAATCAGTATTTTTGAAAATTCATTCCGTGAATTCTGCAACGAGTGGTCTGACCCACCCGTTTTCTGATTTCTACTAGTAGAATCTACGCAAGAATGACATTGAATTGACAAGTAAAAATTTGTTGATGCATATTTACATCCTTTATTCATATCCATTATATTTACTTATATATTTACATCTATAATTTTAATTTCTATTTTTTATTTGTGTGGAATAGGTTCTGTTGTGAAAATCCTTTTGTATGCTTGCTGCCAACCTATTTCGTGTATTATTTCACCACAGTACTGGTTGGCTGGAAGAAACCTCTATATCTATCGTCATTTAGATGCAGTTAGAGCTGAGAATGATGTTGGTGATGGTATAAACTTAGAAAATGCTTCGGCAGCTATTAATGCCATTAATGATGATCTGACTTCAATTTTGAGGTGGGTGCAAGACTACGGTCTTCTTGTCAATCCGAAAAAATCTCAGGTTATCATCATTGGTAGTAAGCGTTTAAGAGATACCATCACCTTCGGAACTTTACCATGCGTGTTGTATAATGGTGAAATAATCCCTTTTGCTGACAAGGTAAAAAACTTCGGCGTCTTCATGGATGGCAATTTATGGCAAGCGCACATCAATGAAATTAGTAGACGCATGCACTTCTCGTTCCATTCGCTTAAAAAACTCCAACATTTTTTGCCTGTAAAAACGAAAGTCATGCTTGCACAAACTTTGTTATTGCCACTATTAGATTACGCTGACGTGTGCTTTATGGATGCCACTGAGGAACTTGTCAACAAGCTTGAGCGTCTCCAGAATATTGCCATACGTTTTGTCTTTGGCCTACGCAAGTATGATCATGTTACAGAGTACAGGCGCAAACTAAAGTGGCTATCAATTCGCTCTCGCAGAAATATGCACATGCTTAGCGTCTTGTTTAATATTTTACATAACCCCTTTGCCCCTCCGTATCTTCGCGAACGTTTCGGTTTTCTTCCCCCTCGTGACAGGCTTCAAAGATCGTTAGACCTCAGGACCTTGCAAGTGCCTCAATGTAATACAAAATTTTACTCTAAATCATTTACAGTACGAGCAGCTCGAATGTGGAACACACTGCCTAAGATTCTGAGAGATAGTCCGTCAATATCTTCATTTAAACGTTACTTAAAAGAGCACTCCCTCTCGTATGAGTAATATTTAAGTATGTATTTTAAATTATTTTAGTATATACATAGGTAACACTAAAAGTTTCCGGAACTGGCCACTTACATAAACAATATTTAAAAATTTATTGCAACATTTGAAAATAGAACTCTTTGGCTGTAGAATGCAGTTTGTTTCATCTGACTGTCTTTTGTTTTAACCTTGTGGCGCCATTTAAAAAATTGTGTGTCTGCATCAACATGGATTTAACTCGGGAAAATTTTCGTAGTATGATTTTCTACGATTTTAAGTGTAATTTGACAGCTCAACAGAGCATCGCTCGGCTTGAAACAGCTTTTGGCAATGAAGCACCATGCAAGACGACTGTTTATAGCTGGTTTGCAGAATTCAAGCGTGGTCGTATCAATCTCAGTGACGAATCTCGCGATGGTCGGCCGTCCACCGCTGTGACCAACAAAAACATCGATGCTGTGCGCCGTATGATTGAAACAGACAGGCATGTGACCTACCATGAAATTCGCGCATCCTTAGAAATAGGCCATACTAAAATATAAAGTACCATTTAGTATATTAAGATTAATTTATATGGCCATGGCTGATTCGGTAATAGGATATGGCCTAAGTAGCTACGGCAAGACTTATAAAACCTACCTCGAAAACATTTACAAACTACAAAGGAGTATTATAAAAGTAATTGTTCCTAATAAAATTGTATTAGAATATAAGGAAAACAAAAGTTATTTATTCCAGTACTGCAGAATTTTAGACGTTTATGACAAGATTAAATTAACTACACTCATCGAAGAAGACGGTAACAAAGTGTTTTTGCAAAATAATAAACGTCATTGTAGATTGCGTAAACTGAGTTATACGCCCTCATTTGTACTACCTGGATATAACAATGTATATGGTACTAGAACCTGGATGTACGTCTTGCCAATGACGGTCAATGAGTTTCCAAAGGACCTTCAGAATCTGTATATCAATAGTTCTAAGTATATTAATAAGATGAAAAACTTCCTTATTAAAGGTTCAACTACATAAAATTATATAATTATCATAGAAATTGTATGTATTAAACATAAATAAGCATATACGAGCGCCGCCACTACAGATAAACCTTCTGGTTTTCGTTAGTGGCTACATAATTAAGTTTGTAGTTTTGTGTATTTGGGATTAATAAAGAATTGAAAAAAAAAAAAAAAAGGCATGAGTCAAATACAATCAATCCTACACAAACATTTGGGTGTGAGAAAGCTGTGCTCGCGGTGGATCCCACACAACTTGACCGAGGCTCGAAAAACGGACCGCGTCACTTGGTGCAGTGCCATGCTTACCAGATTCAACGAAGGTGCGTCAAATTTGGTGTGGGACATAGTAACAGGTGACGAAACATGGATTTATTGCTACGATCCCAAAACAAAGCAGCAATCGAGCGTATGGGTCTTTCAAGATGAGCCGAAACCAACCAAAGTGGCGCGCGTGAAAAGTGCATCTAAGCGGATGATTGCTTCTTTTTTTAATAAAACTGGACACGTGGCTACTGTTGCTTTAGAGAATCGTCGTACCGTGAATAGTGACTGGTACACGACCATTTGTTTGCCGGAAGTTATTGACGAACTCCGTAAAAATAACCGTAAACGCCGTATCATCCTGCACCACGACAATGCTAGTTCTCACACGGCCAGACAGACAAACGACTTTTTGAAGACGAAAAATGTAGAACTCATGAGTCATCCTGCATACAGTCCCGACCCGGCACCTTGTGACTTTTTTCTGTTCCCAAAAATTAAGAACCAATTACGCGGCCAACGACTTTCATCACCAGAAAAGGCTGTCGAGGAGTATGAAAAACACGTTTCAGAGGTCACCACAGGGGAGTGGCACAAAAGTTTTCAAAACTGGTTTGATCGAATGAAAAAGTGCATAGACGCCAAGGGAGATTATTTTGAAAAACAATAAATTAATTTTGTACCTTTAATAGTATTTTTTCATATTCATTCCGGAAACTTATAGTGCGTCCACGTATTAATCCATTATATTTATATCTATAATTTATATTTTTATTAATTTATTTGTATAGAATAAGTTGTTGTCCTTTTGTATGCTTGCTGCCAACCTATTTCGTGTATTCTTTCACCACAGTACTGGTTGGCTGGAAGAAACCTCTTGAAGAGGTAAGCTCGCCTTTGTGCATATTTTTTACTTTTTTTGTTATCTTAGTTTAAGTTTCTGTGTGTACAATAAAGGATATATAATAACCTCTTGAAGAGGTAAGCTCGCCTTTATGCATATTTTTCTTTTTGTAATCTTAGTTTAAGTTTCTATGTGTGTACAATAAAGGATATAATAATAATAGTAACCTAAAATAAAAGTAAAAACGGATAACAGCAACGAAAACAATCAAAAGGAAAGGAAACAACAACGTGAGAACGAAAATGTCGATGAGAAACTGACATTATAACTTTTTAATTTACGTTCCGTTCACCTCCTTTCATTACCGGTATTAAAAATCAACGGAATATTGCTTTCCGGTTCTTATTTTTTCTGCGTAAAACGAAAACCGTTCATTGATTTCTACTGATTCAAAAATACGTAAAATCGTGACCAATCGAATTGAATTTTGCACGTGAATTGTTTTCGTGTGTGAATATATGATTCATGGCGAGTGATTCAATAATACAGATCCAGCTCTTGCACACACCTGGTTGTGCCTGTTTAAGAGCTGGATCTGTATTTTTTGAACATTGATGGCGGTGTATCCATCCCAAATTACCGGGCCTTAAATTAAACAGACTGGTGACGGACAGTGGCGTCACTGGTGCGATGGTTTCGGCACCGCGATTACCAACCTACCTGCCCAGCGTGTGTGAGTATGGGCATTTCTTCCAAGGGGACCGCCAAGAATGGCGAAATCTTGGAAAGGCCTAGCAGTGGACGAAACAGGCTGATCGATGGATGGATGGACACATAAATGGGAATTAAATGTTGTGTTAATAGTAAAATTTTTATCCCAAAACAAACGATATAGAGATACATGCCTCTAATTCCAAATTTAGTAAACAAATGGTTGTTGAAATTTCTTCGTCACTAGCGTAACACTAAATGTTGCGTATAATTGTGAACACGTGACAATCCGTTCTACCGGTCTAATTACAATACTACTAGTTCTACCGGACAGAATGAGTTGTGACAAAAATAAATTAATTGTCGCGACATAGTTTTACAGAGTCGGTGAAATATGAGCCCGCCAGGAACATTTGTTTGTCACTGTCGATTTTAATAAGCGTATCTACCCTCTCTTTTATTGAATAAAAAAATGTAAATAGCAGTTTTGGATGTACCTATATACAGGTTGAAAATGAGCCCCTTAGCTATATCAAAGGAAACTCTTCTATGTTCGAAATACAAAGTATATGTTTTGTTACTTTTGTCATGATTCATATATTTTTTTAAAGATATCGACCGCCAAAGAAGCACTTATACTCCGGTGACAAAGACGACGCTCTACAAAACCTATGCGTACATAGCCTATGTGCATTAATTACCGCCGGGAATATGTACTGGGTATTATCAATTATATGTCACGTCGTGAAGGTTGGCCATTCGTTCGAAATTTGGGAACGAATAAAAATCGACGAAAAAAAGTTTTTTTTACAGTTCTCTGTTCTATCAGTGATTTGGATGTATGGATTTCAAAGTTAGGGCGTTCATTTTCAACGTATGTTTGGGGAACGCTTACCTCTAAATTGAAATAATATATACAAAATGCGAATACATTTAAATTATTTGAGTGAACTCCAATATTTATGGACACAATACTCATCAATGCACAGAGGGCTAATCCAACCCCACTGCAGTCAAAATATTGTCATTCAGCATTATGCAAATACTTGCAAATGCTCTTTCTAATTCCTATCAAAGTAAATTTTGCTTAATTGTTGCATTCGCCTGAAGCTATTTGCGATATCTTTTACCGTATTTAAATACATTAGGAACCTCTGATACGCTATTATGATTCTTAAAAAGGCGAGTTTGTCCTTTTAGTAGATTACGCTGGAGGCTATAGTCATCAAAGCGAATTAATGGAAAGGGTACTTACTCTATTTATTTGTATTTATTGTTATAATATTTTAAGTCACAGGCTTAAATATTTGAAATAAATACTATTTATTCATTAAAAATTGCGAAATAACACGTAATTTAGAAACCATACTTTCTTTGAAAAAAGCCCTAAATAAAGCATAACCTTCTAGATTGCCCTGTTAAATATATAACATTGTTGTGATAAAAAAACACTTTTCTTTTTCCACAGATAATATTTAATTCTACACTACCCAACCGGTTTCACTATATAAGCATCATCAGGGGCTTTTTAATTACATAATTTTATATATGATTATTTATTTAAACAATCTTTCTGTTGCTAGATGTCCGTGATAACATTTAACAGATTTATCTAAAGCATTCATCCGGGCCACGATCTGGACTGCGATCTATTGTCTTAGACAATGAGAATTAGGATGGTTTAAAAAGCAACGAAATTTAAATTTTATTTTGAATTGGCTATAAATATTTTTTACAAACTACATACCAGTGCGGTCAGCACCGAAATATCTAATTCCACATTTCATCAAATCCATAAAGTACGTTTCGGATCCAAATTAAAAATTCCTGATCAAGCAAAAAGGGGTGGATGCATGGACTGAATTAGTAATCGACTTTTTCCATTTTAATCATGAATTTTAATCAGCGGTCACTTTGCACTACGTTTAAAACCGGTTTTGTCTGTGTTCAACATTTTAAATTAATTAATAAAATATGCATAAAATGTATGTATGGTGCTTGGGTGGTGTTATTATAACTATGTTGTTTTTTTAGCTAGATATGTAGACTAACAAAGATATTTATTTCATAATATATCAGAGGTGCAATTGTTTAAAGCCAATGGTATTCAAATTCGATTGTCATATGGCTATTCGGCTAAGCAAATAAGCCCGTTTGACAAATGAAATCGTAGGTTTTTGGTTGTCACAACAAAACAAGACAATTGTATTAATTTGACAGCCAAAAATGTACGATATCAATTGTCAAACGGGATAATTTGCTTAGCCGAATAGCCATATGATAATCAATTTGAATACGATTGGCTTACACAATTGCACCTCTGGTTCCTCTTCAAGGCTCGTAATTTAATAGTATTTTTTATTTTGCCTGGCAAACGATTTGCATGCAAAACACTGTGCATAAAAATATTTGAAAATTGTGAATATGACTTTTTAAGATGATTTAAACTAGTTTTGAAAATGAGCAACGCTTTGATATTTTGTACAAAGAATATTACTACAATGTTGTATTATATTTTTTAATTAAAATTTTCAAGAACTAACATTTAACCAATAAGCTCTTGTCGGTGAAGCATCTTTTATCGTTCACTGTCCAGCTTGGTAACGTGCTATCCTGCCTTTGCCTTAAGATGGTAACTAAATAAATTTGATTCTTAGTCTGTGTCTTCCTCTTCATCATCAATCAGCCCTCATCCACCCACTGTTGGGCATAGGCCTCTTCTTCTCCACGCCATTTCCGTCGGTCTCTCGCAAGTCTCATCCATTGCCCACCGACAGCCTTGACGATATCGATATCGGTCTACCAACCGAACGCTTCCCTGGCCTCGGCCGCTAGTCTGTTACTGCCCTAGTCCACTGTCCATCTTCCTGTCTAGCCAGTTGTCCCGCCCACTTCCTCTTACCCCTTCTAATTTCTTGAATTTAAATAATTGTCTTTAATACCTTTTTAATATGTAGTAAATAGATCACAGGATGGTATCCGAGAGATGGAAGAAGATCTGTGGGATAGCAAAAAATGAGATGGAGAAATGATATTACCTGTATTGTGGGAGAAGACCACAGACCAACTTGGCATAGGCAAACCTTAGAAATTGACACCTGAGAAATTAATAATCTATTGTAATAAATTTAAAAATAAGGTACTATTTAACATGCATGAAATAATGATTAAATAATAATAATTCTACTAAAAAAGGTAAAGGATCTTCTAACGTAATTAAAAACACGATAATAAACAAAACAATGCTTATTAATACTCAGTAATATAGGCCATTTTAAATTTTAATATTTAAAAAATAATTTCATACTTTTTCCTAGTTCGACTTTCTAATAGTGTACCAGCACTTTGTAGAAAGCTATTCGTGCTTAATTTACTGTCAAACAGATATCCTAAAGCTAGCCCAAAGCCAAGTAATCACTACGTTGCAGCATTCTGATTGAGCGTTCGTATTTGTGACAATTTAGCCAATAAACCCTTGCACTATTGGAGCTAATGACGTAGACAGAACACATACAAAAGGATTTACCCTGGTATATTAGGAGCACAGAAATGTATTAGTTACGTACAGTAAGGGTAGCCCTTGCTTTTGGTAGTATTAGATTTTTAACATAATGACCCAATGTGAGTTTTTGTAGAGTTCTCTAGGATAGGTCTTGTTTTTGGGATACATACATGTAAATTTATTATAAACTTAATACTTGCGACTGTCGGCACTTTGTGAAACATCATCATGGTTGAAAAAAACATTTGTACTGTTTTACAAAATTATTATATTTATATTTCCGACTAGTTTCGCCTTAACGGCATTTTCCAGGATTTAATAAATGTCATTTACATAAACATAAACATTTATTAAATCCTAGAAAATGCTGTTAAGGCGAAACTAGCCGGAAATATAAATATAATAACTTTGTGAAACAGTACAATAGTTTTCTTTAACCATAAATTTATTATTATTATTTATTTTTATTTGTATTACTATCCATATTCTATACTATTGAAACAAATGGTTCGAAGTATTATTTTTAGTCTTCGATTCAGGTAAACAACCTGACACTAGAGGGAAAAAATAATCAAATTTTAGGATAAGTACTGTCCATACTGTGGCACGAGTTTAATAAGTGTTACCACTGGTAATTACATCTACATGTCTTATCAAACTGGTTTTGCGATAACGAACTAGAACTGACTGCCTGGGTTGACTTCCAAAACGGAATTCTGGATTGGTATAGGTATTAGTAATTGCTGATCAAAACCTAGATTTAGATTCATAATGCATTGTGACAGTTCGGCAACGCAATTACAGCTGAATTTGTAGGTATACTAAAGTCGATTCTGACGGTTTTAACTTTAGTTTTAGTGTTATATTGTTATCTCATCACTTTTGGAATGAAGGAAATTTCATTATGACGGCATTGAAATTAAAATTAAAGCCTTTATCTGCTAGTAATAAATAACGAGTTAATTTATTAAACAAGAAAATGAGAAGAAAATATGAAAAGCCTGCTTTAATATTTGTAGCAACACATCTACGGGAAGGAGATTGCTTGACTAAGAAAGTTTGTTGAAGTGGCATTGGGCAGGCCATATCTGTCGCCGACATGATCAGCCGTTGGGGCTGAAAGGCATTATAATGGAGACTACCTATGTACAGTCGCCAGCAGTTCAAGCTCCCTATTTAGGGCAATAAGAACTGCAAATGGGTAGCCTAACATACTGGCCTCCGTACAGCAAAATGACCGACGATCTGAAGGACAGACGTTGCGGGTGGCAGCTGCATGAGGAGGACGGAGGACCGCCAAGAGTGGACGAACACAGACTGATTGATGGATGGAATAATTACGTACTAAGAGTAGAGGTAGTACCTACTTAATGTAATCATTTTTTGGCAAACGTTTCCATTAATATAATATATTTTCATAACTCCTTACAATCACCTCTTAAATTAAGACGAAAATTAAATTAAATTACCAATCCGTAATCCTACTTGACTACTTCCAAAATTACCCACAGTTAATTGCCCACAGCACAATCGCCCACAGATTGTATTCAAAGCCCTTCAACTCATTGTGGCTTATTCCGCAGCTTTGCAGCTTAATTGGTTGTTCAGTTTACAGGAGTATTGATGGAGACAAGGTTCCGAAGATATTAAGCGTGACAGACAGACAGTAGAAAGCCCTAGGTAAAATATATATAAGGTGACATTATTTTATGGTAGCAAATTCATACTGAAGACTTAGTAAGTGAACAAAAAGGGAAGTTTCGATTAGCCTTTTTGTGACATTCGTTAGTTTTTTTTTGGTTTTTCTAACAAACGCATACCTAGCTCCTCAATTACTTTAGCCCAGCAGAAATATTAATAAAATAAATAAAAATATAATTTAATTTCCGAGTAAATTTTAGTTTTATAAATGGTTTCTATTGTGACGATATTTACTAAATGTACAGTTTTCTAACTGATATTGATCGAGGACTAGATATTTGTGACAGACGTGAATAATTAAAAGTAAAAAAAGACAAATTATTATTGTAAACGTTTATATGTTCAAAGAAGGTAGATTTTTTATTTACAATGTAATTAAATAAAAATAAAAAAAGAAATAGAATGTTCGTAACTAAATAAAATTTATTTACATCGTTGAATTTGTTATAAAATCGTAAAGCATGCTTTACATCTACAAAAGAGATTCGACGATATTCACACCGCTTACAAAATCCTTAACTATCCCCGGACCAAGATTTTATAGAAAACATTAATGTCTTCTTTTACATGGTCTTCATCGGATAAAATACTTCAACGTTTTTTTTTTACTATTGCAATGGCAGCAATTTTAGGCGCCAGTTTTTGCCAATATCTGACATACTCGTCACGCACGGTCGAATTTTTAAAATCATATTTGAGTGGTCACACCAAAAGGGACATCGGACATCGGGAAAATAATTTATTTTATTTAATATTATTTCTATCACATTTATCCACTTGTCTATAGTATTTTTATTAGAATAATAGTATTAAGATATCTATGCATTTATTACATCACAGATAAGTAGGTAAGTACGTAAAACTATTTTCATCAAGTCCTTACCAATTTAATTTATGGTTAAAATATTACTGGCACCGAAGAGTTTTTTTTTAACCCACATTGTCATTTTCTCCGAATGTCAAAGTGTTGCGTGAAAGTTTCGTTAAAATCTGTCCTAATTTTGCATAAAATACAAAAAAATGTATATGAATAGATCTGTTTTATCATTTTTCATGACTTAGCCGTGACATGAATAAACCAGACACGAGAGATTTTGAAGAAAGGTATTCAGCTTGCTTCAGGGATTTCCTTTTGAAAACTGGTAAGGTTTAAGGTTACAAACTCGAGAAAATACATAACACTACGGACAAATTATAGGTATAAATGTGTAAATAGCCAGGAGATTTCTGTCTGTAGTCACAATAAATTTTCCAATTTATTAGGTCACAGTCTAGGCACAGAATAATGGTACATCCATCCATCAGCCTGTTTCGTCCACTGCTGGACATAGGCCTTTCCAAGGTTTTACCACTATGCCTGGCGGTCCTCTTGAAAGAAATAGAAATGCCCATACTCACACACTCTATGTAGGCAGAATTGGTGAGTGCGGTACCGAAATCTTCGCACCGGGGACGCCGCTGCCCGTGACCGCCTATTTTAAATAAGGCTCGGTAATTGGGGACGGATAATACCGCTATCAATTGGTCTCAAGCTTGGTGGGCCGCCGAATTATGCTGTCTTTTTACTTTCTCCCGAATAACTTCGGAGGGGAGGCGGTGGAGGCTTGCGAGTAAGATTATATCACATTCGAGCTCGCATCTACCACTTATAAACTAATAGAACAAGCACATAGCAGCAAAGGCAAAAAAAAAGTAAAAGCATCAAAGTCCATTGACTAGTTCTCACGTTATAAACGTAATATAAAGGACGAAAAGATTTAAGCAAGCTTGATTCAAGCTTGACTCACTATACATTCTGGGAATATTGAATTCATGCTTGATTCCCCGAAAGAAAGGCAGAAAGTACAGATCTTCAGTAACTACAATACTGAGACATTTCTTTCAAAACTAAGAATGTGGTACTGTATTTTGATCGTCAACTTAACTGTGAATTTATTGGTAGGTATTTTCAAATATCGCTGGAACAATAGGCTGCAGTCCATATCGTGGCACTAATACATTTTTGGTCTGAATTTATATTAATAGAAAAACATTATAATTTCTTGTACTTTGTTACAATAATATATTTATCAGAATGGTATTACACTACCGGTTTCATCGACTTTACGAAATTGTTAAATTTGAAATAGTACTACTATTTAAAAACTTACTAAAAACAGAAAAATTAAAGGGCTTCTAGGCATCCATAATGCAAATATTATTTAAAATTGTCGTTAAAGATGCATTTATTGTGTCCAATTGTTTTCGCCTGATCGTCATCGATATAATATTTTTCTATTATTATTTATTAAAATGTTTATCAAGAACTCGTTTCATCATCAATCACTTGAATGTATATTTTCAGCTACAGGCTGTATCTTAGGCAGCATGATGGGCGGCTTTTTCCTGAAAGGCTACGTAGGTCGATGGCCCATGGTCATCGGTGGAGGGTTGGGCTTCGGGATGGCTTACAAGAATTGTGAGAACAGCTTGAACAGCTTCTTGCTGGCGTTGGATCCAAAACCTTGTGTTATCAAGTTAGTGTGACCCATATATATATATTACTTTATTATATACTAGCCTTTCGCCCACAACTCCGTCCGCGTTTTTTCAATATCTGCACCGTTTTCAGCTTGGGTGTTACTTTATGAACATCCCTTTTAGCATCCAAATTAACCGTTCTTATGTCTCGTTCAAATGAAATTTTAACAGAAACTCTATGGGTACAAAACAGTCAATTTTGTTTCAAATTTAAATTGGCCGTCGGCAATTATGACAAGGAAGCGTTAATTGCTTCCTTCCATAAAATCTTCACACTAAAGAAAACCATTTATTTGCGTCGAAACCAATTATACACACTGCCCTTTACCAGTGAACCAATTCCCAACTAAACAAAGAAAGCTTACCTAATCACTAGTATAAAACACTGAAGAAGCCCTTTTTAAAACGAAGACTTTTATGCCACTACCAAATGGGCAGGACATCATTGTGAAAGGTTATAAATATTATGTCCACGGTGACAGAACTATCAATAAAGACGACTCAAAAGTACATTGTCGCTTGCAAATGAGTAGAAATAAATATCGGTCATTGTGTTTAAGTATAAAACCATTTCAGCGGACAATGTTGTCGAAATGGTCAACTGTGAAGATCCTTTATTTAAGGAACAGCGGGACACTTCCTTAGGTTCTTTTGTCTGGAGAAAAGGTCACAGCTTACGTGTAGTTAGGCAACTTTTATCGTTTTTTGTGTTTACTACTTCTGTGAAATTTTTAGGGTTCCGTGATGAAATCCGTTTCATTATTCTGGAAGAACTTTTAGAAAAGCTGTGGTGTCCGTTTATAATCTATCATACTATAAGACATTGACTCGAAATGTCCGGCATTTGGTTGAATCAGTCCCTTGGTTTTAATTAGTTTTTCGAAAGTCCTGCAGCGCAGAAGAAAGGCGGTAGCTTAGGTTAAAAGGTTAGGTATGGCAAGTCACGCCACGTAAACGTAGTGGCGTGACCGCCATATATAATCTTCGTGGTTATTTTTTTTTGACCAACCATAAATATGATTCAAACCAAAAGACTAGGCATTTAGTTAAGTGACTGATTTAACCAAATGCTGGCGACATATGTATATGTATGTACATGTAGGTGGAAAATTTATCTTGGACAAATGAATGATTACGGAATTAACTATATATGACTAGCGGACGCCCCTAAGCGTGTTTGTGTCGATTCCATTTCCCTCGATCCCGTGGGAAATTCCTTCTTATTCCTTCTTATTCCTTCCTACGACATCCACAAGGAACCTACACTCCAAGAACTACACTTCCTAAGCCCAGTCGTATATCCTAGGTGTTACATAATAGATCAGTCAGTCAGCAGGTCATTCTTCTATATATATGGTGACTTTCGTTTATGTAGCCAAATTCATACTGGAGATTCGGTAAGTGGTCAGGACCAGGTTCAATTATCCGGCTTGTAAAATACGAAAAATACATTTTTGTGGCCCCATACTTGTTCAAGAACAACCTCGACTGAATTATTATAGGAAGTCTAAATTTTATTTTGCGTATTTCACATAAATAGTCATTGAACCTTAGCGCTGACCACTTACTTAGTCTCCAGTATGAATTTTGTTAAAGTAAAGTAATATACAGTTTAATGTGCTACAAATCTTTGCTTTTACCAATAAAACCACAATTTACGAAATATTTAAAACCGTTTATTGGTTTTAAATATATTAATAAACTCAGTATAAATTTCGCTATATAAACGAAAGTCTTATATAAATAATAGCGAAATCATCGCTTTGGAAGCTCGAAACCTAAATATTACTCGAATGCATGAAATGCGTGGGCGTGAGATTAACATATCGCCCTCGTGAGCATTTGACATTTGCATCACTAGTTGGTTCACAAGTGATCAAGAAATTCGGAACAGTCTAGTTGATCTCGATTAATAAACTGGATAAGTCACTGACCATTTTTAAGGCGAGGTTAGCCAGAGAAATCTGTCCTGCTCCGACGCTTTCATTTTACACATGTTTATCCTGCTCAGCGGAAGCAGGCCGCTCAGAAAACTCGCGGTTTCGAAGTGTTTTATATCACATTTTTCACGACGGTTATTTTAGTATAACTTTTATTGTCCAAACCTTATTATAGCTCAAATGAAATGATATTTAGATCACCGTTTAGACCTATCTTTGCGGTTTAATCGGATCAAGCAAAATGTAAGTAATCGGGTATAGAAGGGCCGAAATATTAATATCAAAGAGTGAAATATGACTTATATTTTTTACCAAATTTAATAATCAGTATTGCTGGTTTGAAATTAATTTGAAAAGAGACAAAATGGGATAACCTGCCTTACGCGTTAAACATCACGGCTACCTAACGTACAGTCGCGTTCATATTTCATTTTGTATGGAATCTGAAAAGTTTCGCTAGGAGCGGCTATCAGATTCCATACGAAATCTAACGTGTTAGTAACTATGATGTAACCGCCATGGTTTCATGCTAAAACTACAGGTTCGTCCGAGCCATGTATGAGATTTACTTTCCTATCTCGTAATCTAATCCAATTATTATAGAATGTTAGCATTAAATTTTGAAAACATCGTGGGATTTCTAGTACTACTACGCTTTCGTTGACGGAACACGTAAATTGAGTACAAAGTACGCTTGACAGACTTTTTTTGTGCTTACTTCTGTCATTTTTAGCCATGTTGCCGCCTCTTCTATGATTACCAACTTACCGCCTCATGTTTGCCAGCACACCGCCTTGCGCCACCCACAGTGTCCGGCAAATCGCTGTGTTTTCATTTATGGAACTTATATTTTTATTTACAACATTTCAATCGCTTGTGAGTCATGCCGCTGCGGCTTTGAAGTCGCCACCGAATGTTGTTTAAATTCTATGCCTTGGAAAAAAGTTCAACGGAGTGTCAATTACATTTTGGTATTGAAATGTCGATTGTTTGGTTTGTTTCAAAAGGGTAGACGATGTCTGGATGTGATGTATGAAAAGTATTGTAGCTTCTAGCAGTATTGGAGCTTTACAAAAGCAATGCTTGGATAAAAAGGTACTTTCTTTTTTTGCAGAAAAAAGCCCTGATTCGGCGTTATTTGCAGAGGAAGTCGTCGTTGTTTTTACTTTTTTACCTGTATAAAGTTATTTTAAACTACCATGCCTTAATTATAAATAAATATTGTATAAATAGAATTTGTTTGTTTAAAAAAATTACAAAGTTACCCCCAAACCATACAATAAACCGATGGCATTCAATGAATACTTGAAATTAGATCTTTGTAGTTTTTTGTCCACGTGGAGTCGAAATATATCGTTTATTTTTTTCCCCTTTTTTAGTTACTGTATTATAAATAATAAAACTACAATAATTTAAGGCCAATACTGGTAAAATAAAAAAATATATTTATTTACATTGAAATTAGATGAAATTAGATAAAGCAGTTGCAGACTGTTCCATAAAAATGAAAAAACCATCAGCGGCTGGATAAGGAGGACGGAGGACCGACATGAGTGGCGAAATTTGGGAAAGGCCTATGTCAAGCAGTGGATGAACACGGGCTGATGGATGGATGGATGGACTATATTTTTTTATGTCAAGCAGGTTTACAACTTTAATACATTTTAGTAGCCTAACCTAAATATTTTTTGTATGTATTTCCCGTATTATTATAATTTTTATCATATTCTATTGTTTTTGTAAATATTAACTTTGACCTGTGGAAACGTGGACGTACGGGGTTGGGCTGAGATTTGACATCCCCTGGGAATTCATGTCGTAACGATGTTACTGTTTTTTATTTGCTGCAACACCTTTGAAATCGGTCTACACAATTTGAACAGGTGCACTGAACGGCAGTATTCCAGAACAACTAGCTGGAATTCACCACGGAGGGGTAACCATCCCAAAAACGCTTTTACTACGATGCTATAAGAGTACAAATTTATCTACTTATGGTGGTCGTTTCAGGTGAGAGTACCAGTTAGCATGACTCAACTTGAGTAACGCGAGGTTTTGTGGGTGAATCATCGGCCTGGTTAACATATGGAAGGAATGGAGTAGGTTGCTGATGCAATTTTACAATATTTTTGGCAAAGTTTTTACGCAATTAATATAATGTAAGGTGAATATGATTTTTTTAAAGATAATTTAACTGTTAAAAGATACAGTATGATGGAACTAAATGTTTGTGAAAAGCGACTGATATCATAATATCAATCAATGAATGTATTATTCGATGACGAATTAAGCTTTTTATTTAGAGATTATAAATAAATAACTATACAAAGGTACATAAATAAATAAGGTATTTAATGTAGGTTTTATGCTGCTGCAGTGTTATAATATTAATTTGCTATCTTGCGATGGATAAATCGCCAAGTGTTTAGAATTTAGAAATTTATTTCTATAATTATTTCGATAAGATTAATGAGTATTCTTCACTAACCGATGCTGTGACAGATGACGGTAGGGCATAATAGTCTTAGACTCGTCTTGAATACACTAGCATCCTAGCTGGAAAAGCACATGGTAAATTTGCAGGTTGTGTTGAAAACAATGATAGCTCAGTTGGTAGAGCAATCGCCCAGTTAGCGAGAGGGCCCGGGTTCGAATCCCAGTTCTGAGCTCCGCACTCACATCCAGATTTTCTTTTATAATTTTTAGGGTTCCATACCCAAAGGGTAACCGACGGGACCCTATTACTAAGACTCCGCTGTCCGTCCGTCCATATCAGTATGTCACCAGGCTGTATCTCATGAACCGTGATAGTTAGACAGTTTAAATTTTCACAGATGATGTATTTATGTTGCCGCTATAACAACAAATACTAAAACTGGCTAAGTGCGAGTCAGACCCGTGTACTTCCATACAACAGAAATGTTTTTTTTTGCCGTTTTTATAGGTAATGGTACAGAACCCTTCGTGCGCGAGTCCAACTCGCACTTGGCCGGTTTTTTATACTGCAATAATATAATGTATTTTTTTAAACACATAAAAGAAAGCTAACTTCAATTTACATCTTCTTTATAAAGATTAAAAATTATATTTTCTGTTATTTCTGGAAGACGTCTCCATTCCTTCAGGAGTGCGATGGCAAGTAAATAATTTAACCTCTTAGTAGTTGTAACACAAAACAGGTCAAACCGACACTTTTAAATAAGCTCTTAAAAGTTTTACTGCCCTTTGTGAATAGTGTATGTATTTTATTTTTAATCTCAGTTTAATTTTGTATTATCGTTAGATTTTGTTGCTTGTTGTCTGGTGCGAGTTTGCACTTTAATTTATTTTATTGCTTCTGGGAATCAGAATTAAAACAACTTTATTCGTAATTTCATTAATTGCAGGTGTCAGATGATACAGGTCTTTGAATTATAGTTTATTTTTTGTTCGTAACTAAGTATTTTGAGACATGGATTTTAAATACTTATAGAATACAACCGGTGCTTGCCATTCTTTATTATCTTCATTTTTTCTATATTTTCTATTGTTAGATTTATACCCGACAATCTTTTAATTGCATTAAAACAAAGAAAATGTAAAAATTTGTAATCGAACACTTTATCTAATATCGGTCTATCAAAATGCAATAAAAATGCTTATAGCCATTTCCGCACTACTTTGTCGGCTGTTGCAAGCCAATGTTGGCCAAATAAGGCGACCAATGTAAATTTGTAGAGCCATACAATGAATAATTTTTCTCGAGTTTTCATTTGTAGCTTCAAACAATACGCTCGCCTGCGTGTAGTTGAATGCAAAGGGATACAAATTACACATAGATACTATACTAAGCACGTCTGTCTCCCAGAAACAACATACTTCCGTATGCCACGATCCTGACAAATCTCTTTCACCTCTTCCACATTAATCAATCTAATCATCAAGCTCTTCTATTGCGGATGCTTTTGAGTTGGCGCTTCTCCAGTATTTTATTTATTCATAATATTTAAAATGGTGGACATACGTGCTTCTGGAAATCCGACAACATTCATTCAACAATCATTTGATCCAACACAGAAAAGTGAATCGTCCTAATGAGGCTTTTACTCGGTGCTATCTTAGGGCGTGGTTCCAGTTATTGCTCGCTGCAAATAAATGATATGGTAATATAAATCGCCACGCCATTTTGATATTAGTTCACGATTAGTTGGTATCTTCTATCTGATTTTATGACGGGTAATGCATTGTGTTTTATCGCGTGCAATAGTTTAGCTTTTTTTATTGAAGTTCGTGAAAGAGGTAAGTATTTTCTTCTTTCAAGTAAGTATATTTCTTGTATCATGAATAAAATGCCTGTCTGCTTTATCTTGTAAATTACAAGACAAAGTAAAAATTTAGATTATGTTCTTATTGCGAAAACCATCGCTGTGGAATACTCTAAATATTATTATTAGAGTGCATCACAAACTAGAAAAGATAAATTAAAACAACTTTAAGACAAAAATTACCTATAAACATAATAATAAAATAAAATAAAAGTCGTTTATTTACCAAAATATAAATAATAACACAAATAGACTTTACAAAATAAGATAATATCCAATAAACAAAAAGTACATTTACCAGAGGTTCCCACACTTGGCACACTTGTCCGGCGGGAACCAAAGACATAGATAGTACTAATAATTACATATGAATTACAATCACATAGCTCCCTCGTGAGAGTTTAGTATGTGCCTTACAAATTGGTTAGTTCAAATAGTTACAAAAATATTCGGTGGACAAGTATGGTGGAAAAATTCAACGGTCTAAAATTTAACGTAATTACCCCAGTGGCGCAGTGTAGCGCTTGTCCTGAAAACAAGAGGTCGCAGGTTCGAGCCCCGAACCGAGATATTTTTTCAATATTTTTTCTTTAAATTTGTTTCTAATTGATCGTTTTTCGTTTGTAATGCACACTAAAGTAAAATTTTTCACTGATTTAATTTAATTGACCCTCAGAGTACTTTTACAGTATCTACCTATTACTTTTAAAAATACCGTCACTGTGGCTAAGTAGTAGAGCGCTCGCCTGCTAACCCAGAGGTCGTGAGTTAAGTCCCCGCAGTACACATTAATTTGTGTTCGGTCTGCTTGCCACGGAAGGCACGTCAAATTGCTGGTCCATTTGTGACTGTATGCCTAGTACAGCGTGATAGGACTCACCACCTACCACGTTTGGAACGTATTATTCGTCGGTATAAAGCGGTGTATCTTGCATTTCACAATTTTGAACACCTCTGACATCCCTCGGTTATTCATGTCATGATAATAGTTTGAAATGCGTATACAAGGTGACTTTCGTTTATAGAGTCAAATTAATAATGGTAATTCGGTAAGTGGCAAGGACCAATGTTCATTGACTCTGTCTGTGAAATACGCAAAATAAAATTTGGGCTTCCTTTATTTGAGATTGTTCTCAAGTAGGTATACAGGCACAAAAAATATTTTTTGTATTTCAAAAAACAGGGCCTTTGAACCTTTGCTCTGAACATTTACCGAGTCTTCAGTATAAATTTGGCCTTATAAATGAAAATCACCTTATACGATACGTGGACGTTTTGACTATGAGAGGGTTCCATACATCATCCATCCATCAGCCTGTTTCGTCCACTGCTGGACATAGGGCTTTCCAGGATTTCACCACTCTTGGCGGTCCTCCTGGAAGAAATACTCATACTCACACGCGCTGGGCAGGCGGGTTGGTGAGCGCGGTGCCGAAACCCTCGCACCAGTGACGCCGCTGCCCGTCATCAGTCTGTTTTATATAAGCCCGGCAATTGGGGATGGATATACCGCCATCCATCGGTCCCAGGTAATGGTGGGCCGTCTGGTTTTGCCTGAGAGCTGTTCTCTTACTTTCCCCCGAATAACTTTTTTGGATTTGCGAGTAAGATGGTGGTACTTCCGCAGTCGAGCCCAGCATCAGCAGACGACGTAGGTATTAAAAACGGAGTTTTTGAACAAGTAGTACTCCCAAACTACAATAGATATGGTTCTGAAATAAATACATGTTATAAAAAAACGCGATAGAGAAAAATTGGCTCGATCGAAAAAAAATCAAAGTGAAGCTTTTTTTCCATTTCAAAAAAGTAGTCTGTCGAAACTAATAAAGTGAAAATAACAATGATTACTGTTTAAAACATATAAACCCATTAAATAAACGATAGTACAGCGATTTTTTTTTAAAACGCGCTCATATGAGTATAAATTGAATTTTATTCATTGAAAAAATCATTATCCATTCTTTTCTTGATTTACCGAACTGCTCAGACGCGCGCTTATTTCGATATGCTTATCTCTTTCGTTGTGCGATCTACATACTACGCCTTAGTAACTAAACAATATTTTGAAGAGTTTTGTCAAGAAGCAATAAGTATCGTGTAATGTTGCCTTATGTCACCAGTACTGTTAATAAATGAAACCGCGCATTTCAGAACATAGCCACAACAATGTCACATGGTGCCAACGAAAAATTGAATTAGCGAGAACGCAATACAAGAAAGTACAGTATCAGTGATTTACTCGTAGACACATAATAATCACAAAGCAAGTTGTTGGTACCACCCAGCTATTATCAATCAAATATACCGTCCTAAAAGATACTGTAATGTAAGGCAGACTTAGGTCATATAATTAGATTATAGTAGTTTATGAAACTGGTACATAAAAACTCGCCTTCGGCTCGATTTTTAAACTGACACTCGTGTTTTAATACCGAGTTATGTATAATTTCATTCACTACTTTATCTTAACTCATGCCTGTTTTCATAATAATCTTGATAAAATTTGTCGTAGGCATTTTCGATTTTTATTGTAAAAGCTCGTTCTAAAAGTGTTTGTAATTTCCGTCGTTATTTCCAGAATGTCAGGTGGAGTCAAATTATCATCACCATCACTGCTGTTAGTAATTTTAGGACAAAATAATACTTTTGGTTTGACCCATAAAACCACAGTAAATAATAATTTCCATGCGCCAAAATCCAACAGTCCACCACGCATGCCATAGACAATGCAGGCTGAAAATAAAATTAAATTGTGACCTCCTTTGTCACGCTGCAATATTATTACGTGTTAGAGAATATTATATGATAACCTCATTGGTATTTGATATTAAACCTCAGACATGGCTGTTTGGGCTAAGTTCCCTTTGCCTTCCTAGTTAGTATCACATGTACTGTAATCTCAGAAAAAGTTTTTTATAGCATTATGTTGCATGGAGATCTATACTATAATTTAATTTTTTAATTTTTTTTAGAGACACTCATGAAATATATTTTTCAATATGCCAGTAGTTTTGAGTTCGTAATGAGGATTTTACGATATGAGGTTAGATAAAAGAACTTTTTGGGCTCGTTATTAGTTGTCAATCGGTAATCGTTATGAATATTTATACGTCATATTGATAGATTTATCGAGATATTCTAAAAATGAAAAAAGAACGAGCAGGTTCTGTTCCAGATTCCCATTCTGGGTGTCCCCTTCAATGTAATTAATGATCTATAAAAGTATAGGATTTCTGAATATACCTATATAGTTAAACGCTGAAGATTTTTTTAAAATATTATATCCCAGTGCTACAATACCTCGATAGGTATATGGTATTTTATTGATAAAATTTTGTCTATAAACATTTAATAAAAATATCATTCTGCAAGTACCATTATTTAATAGCATTTACACTACGCTTTCATCTTGATAATTCTTTTAACAATAGTGCTGCCTTGTAGACTACCTACCTTTGTTTATTACAAGATTAGTTTTTTCTTTATTCAATATTTTTAATAAATGTACAAAGTGAAATAAATAAGTAAAATAAGGAATATCTTTGCTCGTGTCCGCAGAAAAAAACACTGTCATCAACACACTTCAGTGCAACAAGGTTCTTTTTGTGCATTGATGACAATGACAGGGGGGCGCAGCTTTAAAACAGGGGCTACTTTAGTCCAGATTTTAACTACGACTAATCTACGAGCCAAAAGAGTCAAGTCGCACTTTACATCTATTTTCAATGTCCGTAAAATGACAAATTCTTCTGTTCGGCCCATCTACATTCACAGAATCCGTAGTTTGTATAAGGCATATATTTGACGGAATTAAGATTGAATGTTTAAAAAAACAGGCTTTGAAGCTTCTTGAAAATTCCCACGTGTTCAGCTTGAAACTCTAGAAATTCTTAGTGTCAACTGAATCACTGTATTTTCCCTACACAATGCACAGTGCAAGCGCAGTAAAGTGCATACAGAGGTCGTAAAGCAAGGTTTACAGGTTCGACGCCCGCCGGTCGGCGGAGCTTTGATAGCGTACACTAATATTGATGTACAATATGACAAAACCGTTTTTTTTATTGACGACAATGTAGAAGTAACAGATTAATATAATAATAAAACGAAACAATACAACATAGTTGCAAGCATGTAGTACAACTTATCTAGTCATATCTAAAGTGACAAAATTATTTTTAATTTTGTTTTACTTAACGTCCATCTTATTAACGTCTGCGTTTTTTGTGCGAAAATTAGTTTATTTTAATACCAATAATAATAATAATAATTAGTTTATTTTAATAATTAGACACCACAATCGATCAATAAAATATAAATAGCCATTTAAATTTTACCAGTGTCCTGAAAATAAGACGTTTAAGAAGCCGCAAGCAAAAATATAGTTAGCATTAATATACTTAAATATCTCTTAGATGGAAAGATGACAATGAACGCATAAATTAAATCCTCCTTAACATTTTATGGCAAATTACCTCGACTGAATCGTAAAAATGTTATTTACAAAACTAAAGTCCGTACGACTTACGGCAGACATCAAAACATGACTCACATTTCGCCGGTTTCTTGACCTACCCCAACGCCATCCCACTTGTCTGTTTCATTTCAAACGGTCTCTACATCAAGTTTAACATTCGAGTAATAAAATATTACAAGTTTACTCATGTAGCTTATCCATTGTAGGATTTTAGTGGTACGGGCAGCGGAAAAGCTCACGACTTTGTAACATTGTGGAGTCCTAACGGATCTTTGTGGCTGATAAAAGGACAGTTATTGAATATGAAAATACTCGTAGGTACACCTCATATTTTGAGGGTTTTGTCAGGAACATGAAACTTTTCTTGTAGTATGCTGCGTCTGTCTCAAATATTATTAAATAATTGAGAAATGCATGATGCATTTTTGCTTTGGGTAACCAAATCTTGGACGGAAAAATCCGTTATTTTTTCTCTATGTACGTTTCTCCTTCCGCTCTCTGTTTGTCTGTCTGTCTGTTGTACGACTGCCACAGAACTGTATAGCTTCAGCAGTAAGAGGAAGAAAATTAAAATGTTCACAGAATACGTGTTACTATGGCCTCTATCACAATAAATAATAAAAATTAAACTAAATTAAATCCAAGGTCCCCATACAAAAACAATTTTTTTTAACGTAGTTGTTTTAGCTTTATCTTGAAGTTTGATAATACACATAAGTTTGAAATTTGGTATTTTTTTTGTACATATTTAAAAAAAAATAAGGTTTTCGTTCTCAACGGGAGCCGAATTGTTTCTGAGGCGGTACCCTTTTAGTGACTTGTTTTGTGTCGCCTTGTCGTTGCTATGACATCTATTATTGTTGTTATTTACCATGTTTTAGGGATTCTCACTGGTGTAGAACTCTTATGCGTAGTCCAACTCGCACTAGGCCAAATCATTATAATGCTTACTGTAACCAAAAATATGAGCGTGAAATATTTTGTGTAACTCCACGAACACTCGTTTTGTTATTATTTTGTTATTATTATTAATTTTGCTTTTTATTTACTTTTTTCTCAATGTATATTTAATCCATTAAGCTGATGTTGGCTCCATATTACAGGAATTATCTAAATATATGAAAAAAACTTTTTTCAGTCATGCGTAAATAAATGAAAAATCTTACAAAAAACAAAATGTAACTTTATTTGTATTCAAGAACACTCATGAAGAGTTATGATGTGTATTAATTAATTTATAACAAAATAAGCTGTTATAATCACTAGAAATTAAATATACCATAGAAAAAAAGTCAATGATCATCCTTTTCCAAAGAATGAATTAATGAACATTTTTTTAGGAATCAAACTAACTACCTAAAAAATGAAACAAAGATCTGTGAAGATTATTACCAACATAGTGACATCTCTTCAAAACTTATTTTGAGACCTGGATTTAATATCCTTGGTAATAAAGGAGAGATGGAAAATATTTTCATTATGGCGGACTGACAGTGTAGCTTAATAAGCCATTTTCATGCTAAAAGCTCAGTGTTGTTGTAAAATTTAATATCGTAGAAAGAATCACAATGTTAGTGTTGCATTTGATTAAATAATAAGCTTTGAACGTCACGTGAATATTGAAAGTTGTATTTCATTCAGCATAATATTACCTACATTAAAGAGGAGAATGTGTTTGTTTTTTATCTGAAATTAAAATATATGATATTATTGGCTATATAAGCTTTTCATTTATTTGTACACTGAGATAATAATAACAACAAATTGAATTTTCGAAAAATATTTCGGTCCACTTTGGGGCCGGCATCAGTCGAATAAGTGACAAATATAAAAAAATGTCATAAAAATATAGGTATATACAAAAAAATATCGGGATGTTACGGCCGGAAACCGCAAGATGGCTCTTCAACCAAAATTATTTTGTTTTTATTTTTTATTAATTTATGTAAAAAGGTAGGTTAATTAGTCATATGCTTGTATTTTTATGACATTTTTTTACATTTGTTATTTATTCGACTGATGCCGGCTCCAAAGTGGGCCGAAATATATTTCGAAAATTCTATTTATTGCTATTATTATCTCAGTGTACAAATAATTTCTTATATCGAAACAAGCGTTGTTCTAAATAATTTATTGATTTCGAAAAAAAAGGTTCATAAACCCTAGTGAGTCTCGGTAAGAAACCGTGCTCATTGTACGTAAGAAAGTAAGAATAGTACTGTAATTTTTTGACAAAAATTCAATTTGTTTGTGTTAATTCAATCAAAATTACATTTAATCTGTAAGATGGATCCAAGCCACGAAATCGACTATCTTGATTTAGCAATAACAACAATCAAGAGAATTAACTTTATTACCTGATTTTCTATACCGCAATGATATAAAGTTATCATCGTTATCATCGTTATCATAGTTCCTCGCTATGGATAAATTGCCAAGTGTTTTAAAATATAGAAATTTATTTCTATCATACTTTCAATAATCAAGAGGGTTAAATAAAATACGTACACGAAAAAAATACAAAATAAATAACATTTTATAGCTGCCAAGTAAAGAAAAATATCTCATAACTTCCTGAAGCCACAATATCTTGGGACATGCCATTAGCGATCTTTTTACAAGGCAATATTTATTGCGACATTCGTACAAAGTGTAACGCAACAACGTGGTTAGAGGATTTTTACTCTCAGCTAAATATTTCGCCGTCTTGTCTAGCTCGTAAATTATATTCTTTTCAGCTATGGAAGGGACCCACGGGATAGTGTGTTATCCTTTACGTAATAAAGGGCTGGATTTTTAGTAGCTGACAGGCCAAAAACTAGAGATATACTCGTAACTACGGTATGGAAACGCTGAAATAAAGTAAATACCGGGCGATTGCTCCACCTTTCCAAATCACCCCTTTGCGATGGATAAATTGCCAACGTGTAAAATTTTTAAAAATTATAGTTTCTGGAGATAGTACCTGTCTATACCAATAACTTTTGCTATAGATACGTCTCTGAAATGTCAAAAAAAATCTTTTGTTCATAAAATTTATTTGCTAGTTTCATTTTGTAAAATGTTAAAAAAGCAAACATCGAAAAAAAAAGGAATTTGAAAAATTTCAAGATTTATGTAAAAAAAAATCATAATATAACTCTCCTCAAAACATAACATAGGATATAACAACGTTTATTATTACATTAAATAATCGATGGACCCATCTATTTTGCTCTTATTATGTTAGCTAATAAAGCTAATTTAGCTAAGAGCAGCACTATTTTCACTGACCCTCCAAAATATTCATTCGATTTTGAAGACCAGAAGTGTTTGGGTTTGACAACATATCGTTCCATGATTTTTTTCCTGAAGGTTATTGCGAGTCCCGTAGGTTGAGGGAGAAACAAATAGCCTTGTATGTAAGAAAAGCTTACTGTAGAATAGTAATAATTTGTTGCAATGGTGGACTATTGTCCAGTTTCCTTTATGTTTGGACAGAGGAAACTTGGGTGTATTTTGGGTTTAGGAAAAGCAGACGTCTTTTCCTAAGTGCGGCATAAGATAAGCAGACTCTTATGGGCAAAAACATGTTTAGAATATAAAATTTTCAAATATGAAATATATTGAAAGAAATAATATATTGTAAAACTTAAATACATGCTTAGAAATCTCTACATAAGAGATGTTAAATTCTTATTTAGGAGCCATGCATGCGAATCAATCTAAATATTTTCTACTGCCTTATTTATCATCTTCCGTACAATTTTGTACATCGTTTAACCCAGTCATGTTCAACGTAGACCTCAGACAAAAACAGACGAATCCTTCGTATCGACAATTTAATGTATCACATTCATAAATAATACCTTATTATTTTGTAGTGATTTATGTCCTACACCTCGTTTACTATTTACATTGTCAACTTCAAAGAGCTAAATATTTTGTTCAAATTCAATAAGTTTGCTGTAAAACTTGTTAATGCATCAGAAATATAAATTTGTTAACACATAATGTATCAGAGTATTTATTATTCATTACATGTCATTGGCTGTTAAAAAAACACTTCCGTAAATTTTCCTGAATAATTTCGCTAGTGTACCAATATTAAGTACATTGTGCCTACATTAATTAATTTCTACAGTAGACTTAGTCGTGCCTTGGGTAAATATATTATTTATAATTGTTTCAACTATGAAGGAGCGAATTTCTCCTAATTACACGTGTGAACTTAAAAGGAGGATTCGACAACAAAAATCTGTAACATGTGTTATAAATAAATAATTTTGAATTTTGAATTTTTGAATTTTGAATAGGATTGTGTTTTTATTGCGAAATCCATCGCTTTGGAATGAGAACTGTGAATTTCTTAACTGTCCGAAGCAACACATATTGTAGTGACGAAAGCGCCATCTGTTTCTAAGAACAAGGTGTGAAATCACATAACGCCCTCGTGAGCGTTCAGTATGTGCATTACAACCTAGTCAGATCAAATAGTTACAAACATATTCGGTGGACAAGTATGGTGAAAAAATTCAAAGATCTAGGTGAGTATCTCGGTGGTGCAATTGGTAGCGCGCTTCTCTTGATAACAAGAGGTCGCAGGTTCGAATACTGGCCCGAGGATTTTTTTCAAATGCTCGTCTTTACATTTGTTTCTAATTTATCTTTTCTAGTTTGTAATGCACTCTAATAATAATATTTAGTGTACCATTACTTTTTTATATTGGATAAAGCGTAATTACAATCCAAATTTCATTTCAGAATAACTTGTTTTTTTAACCAATTGAATTCTGCAATTTTATTGAAAATATTTTCACTTAATTGACCAAAAAATATAAATAACATTACCACAACTTAAAAAATACAATCAACCAACCTAACTTGACACTTATGATGTATTTAACTCTAGCAGGCCTAACATGGTTGCCACTATAACACCACACAATTATGCCAGGAAGATTGGTATGTTATTTCCCATTTACCTTTATTTGATAATTAAAGAAGAAATTATTTCCTATCTTAATTAGACCGGCATGTTAGCATGGTGCCATTTTAACACCATTTTACACACCATTTGACAGTTAATTCCATTGTATTTAATGTCAAATAGTGTTTAAAATTTTGTTAAAGTGGCACCATGTAAGGCCTTTAGGTCTAACTAAAATGGGAAATAATTTCTACTTTAATTATAAAAAAAAAGGTAATTTTTAGATTTTTTCCTAGACATGTGCTTCTAGTTTCTAAGTCAACTAGAAGTACCGGTTATCATTGTGAGCCAATTTGTATTAAATTAATTACGTAAGGGGCAGTAATTTTTTGTCACGTTGTTGAGTTAGAAGCGTGATTTTTTAACAGCAGTAATAAATAGTGCTGTTGAAAAATCATTATTTTAGTTCCAACTTGTTATCTTTAACGGAGCCCAAGGAAAAGGGTATTGACAGACATACAGACGAAAAGACACACAGATGGACAAAAAGTCATCTTATAAGGGTTTCGTAAAAATTAATCTCTGTCTTTCCAAAATCTCCACTCTCCATCTCAATCAAAGCAACAGTAACGGGCTTAGGAAATAACGAAACGCAAAACATTGGAACGATCGCGATTATTACCTTGTTTAATAAACATTGCAACATTGTTATAATTATGTATTTTCTAAACCGGTTTTGGTACGGTTAAACGACTGAGTTGCAGAAAAGGGGTCATAAGTTTATTCAAAAACGGGACACGGGTGAAGACGTGCAAAAAAAACAAAACACACAAAAGACAACATTTGGAAAGTGATGTTTAATATCCTTGTCTAAATAAAAGGACTTGAAAAACAAGCAGTTAAATTTTTAATGGTCAATAACGATGTCTTTTCTGATAGAAAAGATTTCGATGAGAATTTGAGTAATTAACTGTTGACAAATTTGAAAGTTGAACAAGGTTGTAAAATTGTAACACTAGGTGAAGTTTTATGACTCTGGGAAATTTTGCACTAACTCACCATACAGGTGATATGTAATGAATGAATTACAAATTTTGTTTAAAATCACGTCTGACTGGGCCTTTAAAATTATGAAGTGTGAGAAATTGACAATCCCAGAGATAACGACAATCTGGAACACTTCACAACACATCATTAATCGAATTTTACACACCCAGGACAATATATCTTCGACGGAGCAAAGGTCAATAGAAAACAAAGACGACATCTTCTTACTATTAAGTATCACATTTCAAGCCTCTCCAAAGACTCCACAATCAAAGAACCGTTTAGATACAAAGATCACACATCATTATCAGCACAAACGGTCAGATAATGACCATGAATAAATAATAAACATTAGGGTAGGATCATCTAAATCATAACGGAAGTAACAATAGGACTCTAAAGACGAGGGTTTTGAAGAAGCATTTGAGAAGGTAATATTAATTGCCCATGACACAATAGTGCCAGGAAGATTGGTATGTGTGACTAAAACTTTTGTAATAACATAAGTAAAATTCAATGGTTAAACATCTAATGAGTTTGGAAGTTAATGATATTAATACAAAAGTATTATTTCAACATTTTATACCAAATCATCGAGTTGGTTTTTTTGATCATGTCATCTTATGTAATTTGAACTCTACAAAGTCCATTTTAGTCCACTGCATTATCAAATCACAAGAAAGGTCATCAATATAACACAGATGTCTTACATTTACATAACGATAACGAAAGAATTCTTTCTACATACAACAGATCTCATAAAAAATCAAGATGAGTCACCCTCATTCTTCCTGATCTAAACACAATCTAAATCCATAAGGTCTTTAACCTTTCTCATAGATATGAGCACGTACGTTTGCTTTTTTTTAAAGGGATTCTATGGAACCACATGCCATCCAGTTCACAGGTCGTAATTTATTCAAAATATTCACCTTGTGTGGTTCATCTCATTGTTGGAGACAAGGGAAGGGACTAAAACATATTTTGATGATGTAGAACAATTCGGCCATCTTATTTTTAATCTGGTTGATGAAGAAAAAATAGACAAAGAGTGGTTGTCTATTGATTCTTTTAATGACAGAAAGGGTTCATTTAAGTGTTTGGTGAAGGACAATAATTTTGTTAAGCATCATTAAGTGGATGATAAAATCTTAGATGAAGAAGTGGTATATTGTCCTGATGATTGTATTTCAAGTGTTGTTCTATAACTATATTCATACGAAAAAACAACAATTGAAGAAGAGCCGTTAGAAATAAAAGTAACGAATGCTTTAATATCTATATGTATGCCGACCAAATTGGTAAGATGGGTACTGAAGAAGGGCAAAGTCAATAGTACCCGGAATAGAAGAGCTTGTATAACTAGACTGATTGATTTGCAAAAAGCGAAATACGTGTGTCAGGATCGTAGCAGAAGGAAATCTGTAGTCTCTGCCTATCCCTTTGGGAGATAAGCGAGCGCGAATATATGTATCTATGCCAGTATGCCACGTCTTGTATTGAAAACATGCCTTGAGAAAATATATAAAATATTGAACAATGATTTGAATATTGAGTATCTAAATGATCGTCGAATTCGGGAGCGGGTTACAGGTAGTTGCGTAGTACCGACTTCCGTAGATTTTGCGAAAGTACCCGCCAGTTTTTGCTCTCTCATTTTCTGGACGGGCGTTTATAGTCCTAATGCTTTCCATTCGGCGTGGTATTGGCAAAACGTAAGCCTATTACGTGTGTTAAAAAATAAAACTACGTAAACTCAACTATAAACACGCTTTAAAGTTGTTGTACACGATAATTTACAAAGTAATGCATAAAATAACACAACTTGGCTAGAAAATCCATTTTGACATTAGACTATTGTCGCATAGTGCCATAAACTAGTATTGATACTACTCGTTTTTATATCTCTCGCCCACCGAGGGTTCCGTACAAATTAGTAAAAGTTTTAAAAATTCTCCAAAAAGATTTGGTCACCCGTACAATTATGACCGCGCATACCGTTGCTTAACCTCGATGATTTTTATGATTTAATTACAAATGTATAGTTTTTTGATTTTAGACGGTATTACTTGCCAAATTTCATAGTTCTAGGTGAACGGGAAATACCCTTTAAATTTTGATTCCCTTGAGAGTGTCGAAATATACGTTTTTTGCGGCATAAACAGCCGTATCTTTTTTTACGTTAACTTAAAAATTAGATTTTTTCACATCTTCAAGGGACAGTAGACTTGAGTATATAGTTTTAATTTCAACTCGACACCTTTACGCGTTTCTGAGATAAATAGTCTTGACAGACACGGACAGATGGACAACAAAGTGATCCTATAAGGGTTCCGTTTTTTTCCTCCTGAGGTATGGAACCCTTAAAATGAGAAAAACAATCATAAGTTGTAATTTGGTAACGAGACCAGTTACAACCACCTTAACCTTAATATACAATTTATTTCAAATATTCGTTTAAGTTAAGCCAATCGTGAACAATACTTTGTCTGTCTTACAGAGGCAAAGCAAAAGCTAACAAGTACAATAAAAAAACTACGCACCACATATCCCGAGCGTAACCCTAAAATACACCCGTTCAAATTTCACACAATAACTCTTTCTTGACCCATAAACAAATAGGCTCTCGTAGGGTCTAAGAATAGCCCATAATGAGCCAGTGGCATAAATTCTAGACCATAAACTTGCGAATTTATGATCTCCAACCCAGTTCTATAACGTGCTACTGATGTCTGTCTTTGAAACGTAATGGCGTAACTCTTTTCTTTATTTTTTTTCGTTGCAGAGTTATGGAATGAACTTGTATTGACTGAATGACACGGGTTCATTCTTGACCATTTTATACAATGTTGTTGTTGAGTTACGAGAACAAATTTTGAGGGGTGGTATAGGAATTGGGATGGCATAGAGATGCTTTGAGTTTAATAATTTAGCAACAAAAATACGATAAGTACATTTTTTTGTGAAACAAAAAATACAATATTAATAGATAAATAATTGCTGTGTACAGCACTTCTATTCTTCAAAGTTTTTGTCATTTGCTAGAGGTGGCGTCGAATTTGTATTCTCTGATCATTTTTATCTCAAAAATTTGAAATATCCACTCACAATGACACCTATTCTCGTGTAGCAAATATTAGATTTAGAGCTGCCATAACCTAAAACTTTTCATTGCAAAATAGGCTTTAACGCAGATGGATAAAGGTTAAATGAGCTTTTATTATTTTAGGTTTTTCAACTCTAAATTTAAGGTTTGCTGCACGCGAATAGGTCACAATACAATAAGAGTTGATCAGTACAACATGTAATATAAGTTTCAAAACACTCACAGATTATCTTTGTATATTGGCCCGAACTGCAATATTTACTCCAAATTTTGTTTGCCATTGACGTCTCCACTAGAACACAGACCTGTTAAACAAGATAAGACAGCTTTATACTAATGTCCACGAAAAAAAATGGGAAACTCTAATATCCCTTCATAACTTAGTAGATCTATTTTACCGGACATAATTGACCATAAATAATAGAGATTACATGTGTTTATTATACCTTTACAAAAGCAAAACAGAGTTAAAAAAAGACTAGCCCTCGTAGATTATAGTTTTCGTAAGGTATTGTCCTTTATTACATATTGAACAATTAGTAATAGTCTAAGAATTAACAAAAGTAAAAATAAATTATTTGTTTTTTATTCAATAAAGTCGTGCCAAATATATTAAAAAAAGTGAATTTCAATACTTTATTCAAAGGGGGTCACAACTAATTTTTGGTGACAACTCTTCTATCACACTAATATTATAAATGCGAAAGTTTGTGCGTGTGTGTGTGTGTGTATGTTTCTTACTCTTTCACGCTGAAACGGCTGGACGGATTTGGATGAAATTTAGAATGGATATAGCTTATACCCTAACTTAACACATAGGCTACTTTTTATCCCGGAAAAAAGCATGTCGTTAAACCGATATATACTCATAGATAGATGGATAGATAGAGCTAGTTAAATTGTTTAGCCCTTAATTACTAGCACGGGGTCAAATCACTTCTGCATGTTAAATAAAGTACCTGCCTCGTTTGGAAATTCCCGGCGCCCTTGCTAGCTCCTAATTCACGTCAAAGTTTGCATTTCAGTGGCAATCAGATCACGGGAATGAAAGGAAATGTCACTGCTCTCTTTAGCCGTGACCCCATGCGAGTAATAACGTTACTTTTTTGAAACAGTTGAGTTCCTTATTTCATTTTATTTTTTATATATAAGGATCAAGTTCAGCTTTACGAAAAACTTATGGGTTTGACTTGAACGATGGAAAATGCCACACCTACGAGAGCTAGGCTTTTGAATAATTGATGATGATGGCAAATTAATCCAAATATACATTTATTTATTTAATTTTTAAGTACTTTATGTATTTAGAGGCAGTTCACATTGTCATGCGAGTTAACTCAAATTTTCAGTGTCTAATTAACCATCTTAGGAACGATTTTTATATCGTTGAATACATGTTAAACAGACCAATCTCTCATATTTACACATAATATATTACATTTACAAATAATACTTTATTTATCTTAGTGGTGTATCTCCCACATCACATTGTCAACTTCAAAGAGTTAATAACTTTGCTGAAAAAAAAATCAAAATCATCAGAAATACACATAGTTAATACGCCACAATTTTCATTTTTTCTCAAAAAAGATTTCCTTCAGTTTTTCCGATTAATGTCAACTGTTTAACACGACTTTTTGTATTGAGTAAAGAAATCCTTTCAACCGAAAAACATGATTGGCTTTACTCCATATTCCATCGATCTATAAAGCCACCATACGAAAAAGCATAATTTAGTGAAATGGGTCTTGATGTAATGTTTAGTTTGTTATACATTTCACATATTGTTTGAGTGTCATTTATGCTCAGATAATTTATTAAAAATGGGTGAATACCGTATTACCCATCTATACACGACTCATGTCTTAAAGGGGTTCTCAATATTTTAGGGTGCATTATAAGATAGAAAAGATCAATTTGAAACGAATTTCTAGAAAGAAAAAAAAATCCTCTGTCGAGATTCTGAACCTGCGCCCTCTTGTTTACAAGGCAAGTGCTCTGCCAACTGAGGTACCAAAGTCCTAGACCGTTGAATTCATCCATCAGTGCACCAAATTTTTGTATCTACTTGATACACCATATAGCATACTGAGCGCCCACAAAGGAGGCGTTGTGCGTATTTCACGCCTTTCATTAGAGAAGGCGCTGTCATCATTACAATACGTGTGGCTTCGGAAAATTTTCATCAACTAAGATTAAGATATATTTTATATTCATGAAAAATACATCAATGGGGAGGATGTACATCTCAACTTGATTAATATGAAAAACATGAAACAAAGTGTAGATAGGTAGCTTTATGTATGGATTTTAATATTATAGGCTCCAGTTTTAGTTGTAATTCTGTCAAAACTAGGTACTTGAAAAACTTACAAAATCTGGAAAGTTTTTGTTTAGACAGCACGAAAGCTAATAATAAAGTTACATTATACCCATATTACCCATTCAGTATTATAATTATAAATCTATTACATCTATGAGACACGGTAACCGTCTAAGGAAACACCTATACAGGTGACTTTTAACTTAACCCCGGTAATTTAGTATTTTGAATAATGCAAACTGGTTTTATTAAAACCATTGAAAATCATATTCATAATTATTTTTTTAAGTTTGAAGATTTTCGTAAGATCCAAAGAAATCATGGTCACCCGAAGAGATAAGATAATTAGATCGCAAGAAGTTATTTTTATTATTTATCCCACTATTATGGACTATTTTCAACTTTTTCCGTATGGGAATGGCTAGGATAACCATATATTTTATTTCCAAGTAACATTTTTTAATAATATTTTGACTTTTAGTTTTAATTGTTTTTACATTTAAAATCTGTTCCACTAACGTCTCTTAATAACCTCTAAAATTATCGGGGTTTGTTTGAAAGTCAGCCTGTATAATCTTAAAGCTGAGAAGATTCAAAACCATAGATTTTAAAAATTACAACCTAGAGAACATTGTATTACATAACAATAAAAATAACTAATACTCTGAATTAAAACAACCTAATAATATAAATGACACAGCGAAACTTATATTAAGTAAATTTTAATTTTTTTGAAATAAACACAAACCAGTCTTTTATTATTGTATACCTAACCAATATTTGTGTGGTTTTATACCTGAATAAATATGGCAATTGGAGTAACATAAATAAGAAGAACAATGTGTCTTTATTACCCTTCCTTACTACTTCCTGTAATTAATTGTATAATTTCCGGTAACACGCAGTCATAGGAAGGTAGGTAATTAATAATTGAAAGGATTTGATAACCTCTGTTAAAATCTTTTGAGCTATGTCATCTGATAAAATTTGGTATTATTAAAAACACCTGCAAAGTTCAAAAAGGTCGCCTTACGAAATTGTTTTTATACCAAATATATTTTTTCTATTCTACTACTATATGAGTATTTTTTAACATGGAACTTAGGTAACTCTACCTAAAAATCTACCGAAACAATAAAATGTATTTATATCATCTACCTAAACTAGTAAATTATTGTAAGAACGTAAAAATTTGTTTGGTTGTACGCAGGACATGATCTCTAGAACAATTTTATTTTATTTTTATAAGAGAATAGGTTCCGATTGCAATGATCGCTGTTGCTCCATGCGGAAAGACCCGCAGTGCGAGAGGGACGAATTCTGTTATCACGAATTTTATTATTATTTAAAAAAACTAAAGTTTGTATCAAATATCTATTCCTTTCAGAGTTTAATAAAGTTTATACAGACTTTAATTCATAAATAATATAATATGATTTTGCTCAAATAATGTCAAAACTGGACATGAAAACTTTTTTTGGAGTCATCTTTGATTTTTTTGATTCAATATTGGAATGACGTCTGAAGATTCTGTTTCGGTAAAAGTGTGCATTTTATTCTTGACAGAAGTCCGAATTTTTTTCAAATATCTAATATTGCTCGATTCTTTAAACAAGAAAGAATAAATTATGGTTTTTCGGAACCTATCCTCTTAACCGTTTTCACAAATTATGATATGACACATGGACATAGGCTATAGTTTGTTTCCTGGAGACGAGTAGTTTCCTAGGGACATAGTCATTATTATATTCGCACGGCTGAAACCGCGGGCAAAAGGCTAGTATCATGTGAAAATTTACTACAAATAAAGATTTGATTCAAATCGCTACCCCCTAGTAGGTAAGATGCCCAAAATACTGGTGACGTTACCTCTATAGATAGCCAAATAGTTTAAAATAAAAATCATCCTCGCTTAGATTTAATATGTCTGTCTGTCTAAACTCAAAAAAACTTTAACTAAATGTATATCATATGTATAATGTGATTTTATGTACCGCAATGATATACATTTAATTCGTTATCTCCTTGTGATGGATAAATCGCCAAGAGATTAAAAAATATATGAATTTATTTCTATCAATAATTAATATTCTTAAACATCATAATTATTTACCAGTTTCTACTCGTATTAAGAACGCATCATCTAAATAAACCTTTCAGACCAAACATTACTATAATAGCACAATCAAGAAGCTTAAAAGCAAACAATAAAGTGTTCAAACTACCCCCAATAACGTATGAATGCACTACCACTATCCGCAACCATGCTTTTCCTAGCAAGAATCCATCAAAATGTAATGAAAAATGTTCTCTAAGCAGTAAGATTTAGATTCCACATTAACTAAAACTGTCAAACGCAGCACCAAAATACGAGTAGTTACAGCGTAACAACAGCGATAGATATGGTAGATGTTCATACATTGATATTCAACGTTGATAAATCGAGTGCTAGCCGAACAAAAGGCTGCCCCGGTTCTGTATAGGATATTTACCTTTCCCCCTACTAGATGAGTGTGATTCCTCTTTCCCTTCGTAAAGGATTAGGGCTGTCATGATATTGACAGAACTGTGTTCTTAAATCACGTAATATTTCAAGTTGAATAGTGAACGGAACAGTTTATTTTTCTTGGTTCAGTATTTTTTTTAAGATATTCTATTCGCATCTGCATCCAAAATACGATTTCAGTTTAAAAAATATTGTATAACGAGCTGTAAAAAAAATCTACCATTTTTATTTTGGTTAACACACCACATTCTTTGACGCGAAATTAAATGAAAAATATGCAAATTGCGTGTTTTATTCCGATATTAAATTAGCAGCTGGGCTAGATCGGACCGGCTACCGGCAAAACGTTTACAACGAACGGTTAAGTCTAACAAATATGCCAAATATAGATTCCGTGAATGGGAATGTTCCTAAAATACTCAATATCAACCCTAAATATCAACCACTTATATGTATTACACAACACAATAGACAAACGGGCATACTCTTGGTATTAACGCCGAAAATTCGCTGAAATAGTTAAGGGTCCATAATACCTCAATTCGCAGTCCTGCTCTAACGCTTCTGCTTTTTAACTCTCTATCCTACTCTAATCAGATGCTACGTATGCAAAAACACCAGTTATTTTGAAATCGCGGCTACACTGATGGTTATTTCATTTTTATGTTACAGTCTACAGCTGCTTTATACTAATATCAGTTATATTATGTAAAGTTTCAGATCTAATTTCCAGTATTCATTGAATGCTATCGGTTTATTGTACGGTTAGGAGGTACCTTTGTAATTTTTTTCTATCGAGTAAATTTAATGGTATTAAGTTTTCACCTCACTGTTGGCATAGGATTAGTCCTCAACTTTACCATACATCAATTTCAGAGTGATTGTTGCAGTATTTGTTGTATAAAGCAGGATCATGGGAAGCAAAGTGAAGTATTATACTATACAATAATTTTAGGAATAGCCAAATATTAATATTATGTTGTACAACCCTGAAAAGCCCTCGGTAACCGCGGCGACGAAACGGCGGCGGCGCGGCGCGGCAGTGTGGTCACCCTTTACCATCATTTTAGGTTCCAAGTCAAGGGTGATGTATACCGGAGTACACTGCTCTCTTTAAATTCAACTAAAAACTCTAATAAACAAAATAGCTTAAATAAAAAAAATCCTCGCCATGCTACTCTAAAGCTCGAATCGTACATTTTCATTTGCCTGGGTATGTCTATTCAGGACGTTTGTTCAGAATGATCAGTACAACACTTAGTTTTATTGTATGATACCTGTATATTTACATGCGGTATCTACGTACTGTAATATAGGCAGGCAAGACTTAATAGGTCATAACATAATAGGTTAGGTTAAATAACTATTTGGGCTCGTTATAAGTTGGGAATCGATAATTTTTATACGCCTTATTGATTGATTTATATCGAGATCTTCCAAAAACGAACAAAAAGTCTATAAAAGACCAAATAAGACAAAACACGAGCAGATAAGTGCTAAAAATCTTTAAATAAATAATTAAAAGTATGTCATTAAAGATAATGTCAATCAATACGACGTAAAAAGATTATCGATTGCCGACTAATAACGTGAACAAATATTTTTTTAACCTAACTTTATGACTTAAGTCTTGTCTATATTACATTACATAGATAGTAGCGGCTAGTAAGGCAAGCGTTGATAACGAAAATGTACTACAAATTACTTTTATTTATTATATATAAATAGTAATAATAAAGTAATAAAACAGTCGTATCTGCACATTAAATATTTTTTCAGTCTTTTAAATAATTTGAGTTATTTGTAATTATACAATTTTTAGAATTTTTGTGTGTCTGTCTGTCTGTTCCGTTTCAACTCGAGAACCTGGTCAGAATAGGCTATAAGGGGTGTTGATGAACGGGGTAGAAACAAAATAAACGCGAGCGGAGCAGCGGGCGAAAGGCTAGTATATAAATAAGTGTGTTCATACGCCCATGTAGCGTATCACGAGTTGATTCCCAGGCCCTCACTTGTATCGTCCGAAGAAGTTATCAGCAAGTATGGCGCCGACCAGCGGCATGGTGTAGCACATCATGATGAAGATGTGGTAGACCACAGTCGCCAAGTTCTCGTGCAGGCAGAGAAAGTTCCTCAGGTACAAGGACAGGATCGTTCGTAATCCACAGAGGGAGAACCTCTCGCAGAACTCGGTGGCAATTATACAAAATATGGACATGGGATTACTAGATGCAGGCATGATGCTTACAAATATGTAACTAAATTAAAATTTGTTTAATAAATTTTTTTTTTTTTTAATAGTTCCGTATTTGTTGCTTATGTGATTTGATTGCATTGAAGTATAATCTCAATATCCTTTTGACACGGATGACATACCTCGAAAGAAGTCCCCTGTCAACAATGGTGCCAAAACAACGCTTGCCGACTTCTTTGTTCCTGAAATATATGTAATCTAAAAGTCAGCGCATTCCCCATAGTATAGAACACAAAAACCAATCTGAAAGCGCCGATTTCTAGATAACATTGTGTTTCAGGAAGAAAGAAGTCGGCAAAAGTGTTATTTTGGCACCATCGGTCAGTATAATTATTTTAAAGTTTTTAAATAATACTGTCCTATACTACAAGTACTCGTTTAAGGAAAAATTTGAAAAATTAAATCATAAAAATACGTCTTGAACAGAACCTTCCGTGGGCGAGTCCGACTCGCACTTGTCCGTTTTTTTTTAAATTATCATCGTAGTAACCCTTGTCACATATATGCTATATGAGATAAAAAACGTCCAAGCCGAAAACGGGGTAGAGGAATAATAAAAGTCGGCGAAGCCGCGGGCAAAGGCTGGTTATTTTAATAGATAACAGTCAAAGAGGTAACAAAATAATAATAAATAAAATGAAAAATCGTCAAACAAACGTCAAATAAAAACCGGTCAAGTGCGACAGACTCGCATACCTAGGGTTCCATAATACGATAGTTTTGGGAACAGCCAAGGAGAAGGTATTTAAAATCTTGCCCATAACTGTTTATGATAACTAAAACTTGAATTGATTGTACCACAAAAGAGAGATTCAAATATTTTTATATCGTACTCGAAATAAAAGTCGTGGATGAAAATTTAATTTTGTCATTTTGTTATCGTGAATTTCTCACCCACTTTATTTTTCTTGTAATTTTTACGTAATCCCAAATAACCATGATTTTTTTCGTATTTTTCAGAAATAAGGGGGGAGACATGCATTTTTTTTTGGTTTTTCAAAGATTTCTCGAAATCGGTGCCAGTAAATACAGTAAAAGGATAAACATTTATAATCAGCTCTTTAATATCTACAATTCAATCCCCATATTCTATTTTTATAAAAAAATTGTTTTATTTAATTTACATTTTTTTTTATTTCTCATTTGTCATCATTTTTTTTTCAATCGCTATATTTTTCCTGTAATTGGCCAGTTACGACCCATAATTATAATTTTTTTCATATTTTTCGGTCCACCAGTTTCGGAAATAAGGGGGGGCATACATTTTTTGTGGTTTTTCAAAGACTTCTCGAAATTGGGTCAGTAAATATAGTAAAAGTATATATTCTTACAATCAGCTCTTTAATATCTACAATTTTACAATTTGATTCCCATATTGTATTTTTAAGAATTTATTATTTATTTTTCTCACTTTTGTATTGGAAATATTTTGAACAATTACAAATTTTTAATATACAATGCTATTTTTGTGAAAAATTTCAAGTCTTTATCTTTGACGGACGGACGGATGGACAACGGAGTCTTACCATAAAGGTTCCTTTTGTATCTTTTAGGTACTACGGAATTCTAAAAAATTACCGTTATTTTGAAATGCAGGCTCTTACGGTTTATAGCTTGTAAATATTATTTTAATGCCAATCGATTGTATAATCCTGCTGACCAAATAATAATTGTGCATTAGGATTATTTATTTTGGAAACATTATATTATGCTATGCTATTGCTAAGTTTCTTGCCCTTCTTCTTAGCAATACTAATCGAATGATGCGGATGGTTAGGCATTACGTATATATAATATTTTTATTCCTATATTTCTTTACTTTATGCAGGTTTATAACTTTATTACATTTTAGTAGCCCAACCTCAATATTTTTTGGATGTATTTCCCTTATTTATTTATCAACTAGTTTGTTCCTTGCATCATTTATATATAATATTTTTATTCCTAGATTTCTCTACTTTATGTATGTGTATAATTTAATTTTTGTAGCCCGACCTAAATATTTTTTGTATGTATTTCCCTTATTAGTATATTCATATTATTTTTTTCTTCTAAAGATATTTATTGTAAAGATTAACTTTGACTTGTAGAAAGTATACTTTATGTATCTATTTTACAAAATAAATATTTTGATTTGATTTGATTTGATTGATTTATCAAGCTGAACAAATTTAATATTAATGGCCACTACTGCGCGCCGAAACACTTATCTTAATTGCCGCGTGGCGGGCGCGCCACTTAATACCTACACTCATGGTTTTTTATCCTATGAAACCATATTATACTTTCTACAGACTTGTGGTGTCAATGGATTGATGTTGTAGATTGTTTATTACTTAAGAAATATGACCCCTTTGTTTATTTAATATGCCTACTTAGAATTGAGATACGTATGGTACAAAGGTACAATATTTTCAAAGAGGGCTTCTTATCATTTTCTAATAACATGCAAGAGTCATTCCTTAGCTTTGGATTCCAACCATGAAATCAAAAATCCGTTTTGATTTTTTCAGAAAAACATACCATTATACCAAAAAGGTAGCAAAAAATTGTAGCGATTTTTTTGCCGCATTGGTGTGGAATGACAAATATAAGCTATAATTAGCCAAAAGTATTTATTTTGGTTTTAGATGCTTTGTTTATTGTAAAGTAATGTTTATTTTCACCAAACAAGGTACATGGATACAATAATTCACGAACATACAATTTTTTTTGTACGTCATTAATTTTTCGTTTTCATTCCGATGTTTTTTATCACTTTTAACATATAACTTACAGATATTGCATATTTTTTAAAGAAACACATCAACAATTGGAATGTACATATAGGTTGGGGAAAAAGTTTCTTCGCATTTTATATGAAAATTCAAAACATTTATTAATAGAGTTTATTTACATTAAACTAAAGTACGTAGGTGCCATTTTATTCGATAACTTTCTGCCATCTTGTAGGTAGGGACATGATCCCATTGCTATAGAAATTCTGGGGCTTCTGATCAAAAAACCGCGACAAGTGGTTTTGGCAGTCCTCTCGTGATGTTAATCTGACACTGCCTAAAGATTTCTGAAGAGACCGAAACAAGTGGAAATCTGAAGGTGCAAGGTCAGGTCTATACGGCGGATGCATTAATACGTCCCAGCCAAACTCTCTTAATTTTTGCTGAGTGGCTAAAGATGTGTGAGGTCTAGCGTTATCATGATGAAAAACCACACCCCTTTTGTTGACTAATTCCGGCCGCTTTCTCTCAACTTCTTGCTTTAATCGAATCAGTTGTTCGCAGTAGAGTTAAGAATCGATGGTCCTGCCTGGCGGTAACAGCTCATAATGAATAATGCCCTTCCAAACCCACCATACACACGAGATAACCCGGGTTTCGCCAGAGTCTGTGAAGCCTGACCAGCCTTTGACCACGACCTTTTTCGCACGTTCTTGTCGTACGTGACTAGGATTTGTCATCCGAAACGCAACGGATTTCCAGGACAATAAAGAGATATTCTATCAAGTCAAGTTCGATTGTATGGAATCCACACGAAAAACCTACGCTACCACGTTAGAAAAGTGCAGAAGGCCTTCCTGAGATTTCTCTCCAAAAAGATATATGGCTGCTAGTGTACATTCATGTACCCAACGAAATATCTATTGGGAATGCTTAGTCTCAATTATCTGGAGATGAATCGCACATTTACCTTTATGGTATCTACCTGCCGCATGTTACATGCCACATGTTGCGGAGACGCTGATTGTCCCGGTTTGGTTGCTCAAGTTTTCAAACAATTTCCGCCCAATACATTTACGTGCACACTCGCATTGATTTATTAGTGATGCCTGCTGCATTTACCGTAGCGCGTTGTGAATCTCCGCTTTTACGTGGGATAGAAAAACTTTGTGCACTCCTGGTCGCAGCACCACACTGTAATCTGTTTTATGAAAGACTGATGAATGTCATGAAAGAATGCCTAAAAGATGGTGAAGCCGAAGAATCAATGAGGATGTCCCTAGATAAGTACTATTAACTTAGATTTTATGTAGGTATAATTTTATTTCAACTTTTTCTTTTTTAAATTTCTATATTTTTGCCCTTGGTATGTCATGTTTTGCCACTGTTTTGTATTTATTGTTTTTCTTTTTTATTTTATGTTTAAATTGTGTGAGTAAAATGTGTTAAGTTATTGAATATATTATTGGCTTGTATGGATGCTACAATGATAGGACAAATTAGACATTTACAAATAAGACATTTAGACCCGGTTTTTGTACTTGTTTGTACCCGGCTTGTCTTGTACTTTTTGGCTTGAGGGTTCATTTCTTGGTTTATTTCTTGAGCCTGTGTTTGTTTCCAGTAATTCATGTGCTGTTAGATGATTTATAGTTTCTTTAACCACCTCTAAGTTTTTTCGTAAAGAGTCCTTTATCAATTCCTCAAACTTGGGATTTGATCAATAATCTTGGACCATTATATTTGTATTCTTGTTTTTCTGAAATAATTACAGTGTTGCCTTTGTCGGCTTTAATCAGCCATACTTCATATTTTATGATTTTTAATAATTTGGCTTCATTGTTTTCAAATTTGTAAGAGTTGCTTTTTGGTAAAAATACGTTTTCTGGTTGAATCAAAGACCGTGAAAATGTTTCTTAAGAATGTCGATAAGGCAAATGGCGATAAGGTGAAACTAGGAGGATTATTATAAAATATAATATTATTCGCGCTCCTGAGCCACACCTACAAGTTCTACACCTATGAGTTCCATCCTCCACAGTAGGATAGGTTTCGAAAAGGCTGCAGCAAATTATACAGAAAACACAGGAGTATATTTGCCCTTATGTCTAGCGTTTGTGGACTACGAGAAAGGCTTCAACTCCATCGAAACTTTGTTTATTTTGCAGTCCTTGTAGCGATGCCAAGTTGACTAGCGTTACGTGGAGATGCTGAAATGTCTTTATAACTCCGCTACATTGTCCGTCCAAGTACGGGTGCATAAACAAGACGATTCACCTACAGCGCGACGTGAGACAAGGAGACGTTATTTTCCCAAAACTGTTTACCGCCGCGCTGGAGGACGTCGTCTTTAAAACACTAGACTGGAATGGAAGAGGCATAAACGTAATAGGAGAGTACATTTCACATTTTCGCATTGCCGATGACATCGTGTTTATGGCGGAACCGCTGCAGGAACTTGAGGAAATCCTACGCAGCCCATGCCATTCTTTCCAACGAGGAGCCTGCGGATGAATTCGGTAAGACTTACGGTCATGTCCAACTGTCACATCATCCAAGGGTCAGTAACCGTTTGTTAGCATCGAAGTTATTCAAAAATATGTTTATCTGGGTTAAGTTATCCAGTTAGGTAAAAAAAAATCGACGCTGAGGGTGACAGAAGGATATGCTTAGGTTAGGCAGCATTCGCAAAGTTGCGTCACATATTTACGTCGTCAAAACCGCAGTGCTTAAAAGCTAAGATGTTGTACAACCAGTGCGTCTTTCCTGTGATGACGTATGGTGCTGAGACGTGGTCAGAGGCTGATCCACCGATTTAGGGTCTCTCAACGAACTATGCAGTGAGCTATGCTTGGGGTAGAATCCGATCGGAATCCGGACTTCCGATCGAAGGTGACTGACATAGTATGTCGAATCAGTAAGTTGAAGTGGCAGTGGGCGGGCCATATTTGTCGGTGTTCGAATGGAGACCACGTACAGCAAAACGTAGCGTAGGCTGACCTCGTGCCCGCTGGACCGACGATCTGAAGGATGTTGCGAGTGGTGGCTGGATGAGGAGGACGGAGGACCGCCAAGAATGGTAAAATTTGGGAAAGGCTTATGTCCAGCAGTGGAAGAACACAGCAGGCTGATGGGTAGATGGATTGATATATTATAAAACATTACAAGTGTGTCATTTAGTCATAAGTAACGATGTTTCACCAAGGGCAGATAATCGCAAGTATTAACTATAGCTTTCCACATTGTGTTACAAACTATTTAATTTCTTATACCGTTTAAAAATAATTGAACATGTCATCATCAACATATAAAGTCATTATCGTAAATACAGTGGTTTGTTTGCTAATTATCACAAATTATCGTATACAAAATGCAATGAGAGTCCACAACAATTTAGCAAAACGAAGAAAATTACACAACGCAAGGCACTAAACCTGCAATTTCGATTAAGTTCTTCAACTTGGTTTAACAAGAATATAAATAATTTAAACCAGAGTCCAATTCAACATAATCTATAGGGTGGTAGAGTTCAAGATTTCTTGTACATTTAAAAAGACAAGGACTAAAGAAAAATTCTGCAATTTACTATTTAATATGAAAAAAAATGACAATTATTATATAAATATTTTAAGAAAAGGGTACAAATTATTTATATTATTATAAAACTTATATATTACCATTCAATCTCAATTTTATGATCTATCTCTACCATATTAAATGTGGAGCTGCATGACTTAGAAGACAACTGGTGCTTACTTTTGCAAGTCTAACATTTGGGAAAGCCAGTTTACTCGTATGTTTGTTTCTGGTTTCTATACAGTGGTGGTATCGATATTTTTTATAACTTAACTAATAACTTGGTAAATAAGTACACAAGGAACAGTTAATAATATTAGTGTCCTTTTATTTTTCCTTTATTTCTGCTTCTGTAAAACAAAGACTGTATCTACATACATCCGTGGCTCTACCCAACAGCAACATACCAAAAAAACCTAATGCTATAAAAGTAACTAAAGTGTACTAACTAGCAGTCTCTTCATCAGTAATTTGCCTCATTCGTATAACAGCACATGTGGCTGACAAAATCACAGTCTATAATAATGCCTTAACACTTAGTTTCATTATACAAATCTAGCCTATTGTTAGGGCCCTACAAAAGTAAATCTACTTCTGCTTGAACTACATTTGATAATGTGAACTTTATACATTTTAAATTTTTTCATTTAGATCAAAATTATTTGCAGTAAACCAGAGATAGAGATACATTTGCGCCATCAATGATATCGTTATGTACATATATTCACTAAAAACATGTGACGTATCGTTTGCGAATCCTCCTGGAAGAAATTCCCATACTACCACACGCTGGGCAAAAAATTGTACATAAATATGTATTTACAATAAAAAAGTATGCTTTGTTTATGTACCACTTTAACTATTTGCTACAGGAAAAAATATATTTCTTTATGTTTTTTTTTTGTAATTCCAGAGTAAGAATATTGAATTTTAAGGTAAATTGATACAGTGTTTCCTCCTCTGCTGTTTAAAACTTGTCTGCATCGATTCTGCATGGAATCTATGGTTATTGACGTCCTCTTGAAGCAGTTGATCTCAGTGAAATTTGAGCAGGTCTATCAGCTGTTGTACCGTTGACACCCCATCGAAGTCTTTCAGAACTCTTCTCTGGAGCATATCTCATGCATGTTCGATGGAATTCAATTCAGGCGACTGAGCCGGCCATGGTAAAACATGGATGTTTTCTCTTTGTAACCATTCTTGAGTCTCTGTATGTCGATGAACTGTCATGAATCCACGTGATGTCTGGTCGCATTACCACAACACCTAAAATCCCTTAAAATTCATGCTCAATTCCATGCTACCCAAAATTGCAACTGTCCAGAAATTAAAAGAGTCGATACAATTACATATTTAGGGATCATACTTGACGAAAAACTTAATTTTAAAGCTCACATCTCAAGCCTCTCTGCTCGAATCAGAAAACTTATCCCAGTGATGAAGCGGATCCGACAAGGAGCTCCAATGGCCGTGATAAGACTGGTCTATATCAGCCTTTGCCAGTCTCTGCTTCTCTACTGCATTAAAGCTTGGGGAAATGCTTCAAAGACAATATTCATAACCGTAGAAAGAGCACAAAGATCAATACTCAAAGTATTACTTAAAAAACCATTTAGGTATCCGACTACCATTCTTTATCAGGAGTTCAAGGTACTAACAGTTCGCCAACTCTACATTTTGCGAGCCTCACTCACTCAACACCAGAAAACAATTACATCCATGCAGTACCCTTCATTGTTGAGTAGAAGAATTTACAGAGCTGTCGTCCCATCTGTAAAAACCGCTTTCGCTGGGCATTTCAGCAATGTTAGTTTTCCTTTTATTTATAACGCCATTTGCAAACTTACAGGCATTAAATCATCGTCAGTTAAGGAAACTAAGAGGACTGTAACAATTTATCTCTCCACATTGGATTACGACGCTACCGAAGCATTACTTCAACACCCCACATAGAGAGCCCATTAATTAATTAATTAATTAATTATTTAACTATTTAATTATTTATTTATTAATTATTATTATCATTTATTTCCTTAATTTTATCTATTTTATATAACACATATCTATTCTATCTATTAAACTAGTTTATTTATAAGTATACCTATGTACATTTATACATATTTTATACACACCTATACACACATTATAGTTTAATAATATAAATTTTAGTAGACATAATAATTTTCACTGTTTAGACAAGAAAATCTATCAAAACCCTTATAATAAGCTGGTAATCCTATTTCTGGATCCCGCGTGACAAGCTTGACTTAGTTTGGGGTCCACTGTAAAACGCAGACACTTATTTTCTCTCTTTGTTTGTTAGCCTAAGGATTTTATCTTGTTTTATAACATGTTTTAGTGTAAGTTTTTTCAAGTAAATAAAGAATTTGTATTGTATTTGTATTTGTATTATTTATGAAAAAAAACCGGCCAAGTCCGTGTCGGATCACGCACAGTGTAGGTGTGTTGCCCAGTACATTTTATAAGTTGGTCTACTAACACAGATCTCGCTAAACTTCTAGTCCGCTCGGAAGTTGCTCTCCCGAAGAACGGCCCATACATTTTGTCTTGTTTAGAGGAGACTAAAAGCTTGGCACGACCTGTACTCATAAACTTGTAAAGCCTACTTAGCTGTGATAGTTTTCCTTTTAACTTCATTATATACCTATATACTACTTCTGCGAATTTTTTCACAGACTCTTAAACAAACGTTAAACCGGCAGGGGGGGGGGACACTTGACTCTAACAGAAATTAACACTTTAAAGCTTAATATTTCGCCAACAGATCCCTAAATCGAAAAATGGTTTTCACACACCCACAATGTTTTTGAATGACCTATCTAACGATACCTCACACTATGGGATAGAAGAGAAAAAAAAAGCATGCACGGGTGGTACTCATTGATCCCATCGTTCTTGCGGCCATAGTACGATTGGTCTGCAACATTAAACGTGACGAGCTCGATACCCATGATGAATTGGTGAGCATCTAATTGGACGACGTGCATAAAAACCATACTAATGCAGTTGTTTCCCTCATTTTGGTCTCAAACAACGGTACCGTCAGCATTTTGTTGCCTTGATCTAATTTCTCAGGGAGTCAACATTGGTTCACGTCTAGAAGTTTACTGGATGTAGCAATCTTGACAACGAGTGGTACTGTCATCGACCTGGGCAAATCACACTGAAATGCTCTGTAACATCTTGGACATTTTCTATGTCGACCATTACTGCTCTTTGAGCCACTTTCATGGAATAAAGACGACGCTCCATTACTACGGTAAGAACTTATTTTTGCGACACGTACTTGTAAGTTATTGAAGTTGTTCAGTCAAAAAAATTATAAAAGAGTTGAAAACCCAATAAACACGTCACTTAAGGGTCCATGCCACCTAAACGTGCCCCACCGTATTGCTGATTCATGACAGAAAAAATTTGTTTAATGAGAAATAAATAATCACACAAGTTGTCGAAGAGTTGTATGACAACCTAATTAATTTGATTTTTGCATAGAATTCATAGCAAGCTAGAAAAAAAAATCTAAAGTCACTAAAAATCACGTAAAACTGCTCTTCGCGTATTTCCCATTGACGGTTTCCCAGATGATTTTGGAAACTGAAATTCAGTCACCCGTAAGTTAAGAGTATACAGAATGGTGTGATTGGTTTAATTTTGCCAAATAAAAATTGTAACTTGGTGTATTTATCCATCGAACATAATAATTCGGCATCGAAACGTGATTCTTTAGAGCGCGCGATGTTTCGATTGTCGTAACAGCCACGGCTCAGAGCGCGCTATTTTGAACAATAATGAAACGTCACAGAGTTCAGTTCTACTTGACGCTAAATGAGGTGCTTAATGTTAGGGAGAACGGTTCCTTAAGAAATAGCATAAAATTTACTGTCGAATATCTTATTATTTTAGTCAAAATTTATTTAAAAAATGTTATCCAGTACTAATATGTTTATAAGAATATTTGGAATTCAAAACGGTTTAGACATATAAACACAAAGGGCCCTCCTATAAACCCTGCAGAACATTCTTCAGATTATATAACTCCATTATTATCAAACTTTTGAACACGATAAACAAAGAAAATATTTTTTGTTCTTCTATTTATACATTTTGTATTATTTGGGATCAAATGTTGAGTCCAATATTTATTATTTTATTTTATTTGAGTTTTTCCTAGATTGCTTAAATGTACTTCCACTGTTACAATAATTATGAAATTCTAAAAAAGTGGAATTTCGGGGCACCCCAAAATATAAATTTTGGATTATTAAGAAAAATATTATTTTTTTCTTTTTTGTGACAAAATTTTGAGCAATTTTTCCCAAATTTTTATACACCAAGTTGTGACAAATAAATGCAGTTTTTGTGCCAAGTTATATTTTTGTTGATTCAATAAGGCTGTGACATATGGACAAGGGAGTCTCACCTAAAAAACTTAAAAACCGCCAAATTAAGCTACATTTTTATTAAGTCGAAAAAAGAAAAGCCATGTGGTATAAAATAAAACAAAAACTGTAAAATGTACTGTGTATAATATAATACACTGTATATTATAGCAGTTGTAAATTAAAAAAAAAAAGTATATTTTTGCATGCTTAAATTTATAATTTTGCTAGAAACTCTTTTAATTTATTTACAAAATTTTCTAACATGGTATACATCCACCTAACAAAATTTAACATCGTAAGTTCACAAACTGATGATTCAGTACAAAGACAATGTCAATAAAGTGATTATCGTAAATACAGTGGTTTGTTTGCTATTTATCACAAATTATCGTATACAAAATGCAAATAGAGTCCACAACGATTCAGTAAAATGAAGAAAATTACACTTCACCAGACACTAAACCTGCAATTTCAATTACATTCTTCAGCACGGTTTAACAAAAGAGTTTAAATAATTTAAAACAGAGTCTAATTGGAACATAATGAATAGGGTGGTTGAGTGTAAAGATCTCTTGGACATGCAAAAAGTTAGATTGACTTGAAAAAATGGCAGGATTGTATCGTCAACTATAGATTTTATAGTTGACGATACAATCCTGCCATTTTTTGACGACAAAAAATGGCAGGATTGCACAGACGTACACAATTAAATAATAATATGTGTAATGTATGATTTCAATGACAAGAGAGAAAGCTTGTGTACGGACGAAAGGAAACAATCAAATTAAAAAGTATATTCAAATATATAATTTACTTTCGAAGAACACCAGAACAAGGAAACAAAAAAATATCAAATTATGTAATCAGTTCAAAATTAAAGAAGTATAGAATTTAAATATTCGCATTTGTTACAAATTGCACAATTATAATATAAACTTTATACGCGAACAATATTATTTGCCTTTTTAAAACTGTACCCGAGGACAACACCTCGTGGTGGTTCCACGTTTTGTGGTCGTCGAAGGACTGGCAGCAACAAGCATTAAAAAGTGGGTGACACAAGTTGTTCGTCTACCCTCAAATGGTCTTTATTGTTCTAATTGTTCATCGGCTCACGTCTCACGTCACACAACACAATATCCAGACACAAATCAGATCACAAATCCTGCACATGACCCGGTAAATCTAGCAACATCATAAAATATACAAACCTAATAATTTAAAGCAATAGTTATAGTCCGAGGGGGATGAAGATGACGATGACGGTGACGGTGACGATGACGGTGACGGTGACGATGACGATGACGATGACGTTCACCATCATCATCATCATCATCATCATCATCATCATCATCATCATCATCATCATCATCATCAATAATTTCAATAATATAATCCACCGGATAAAAATATTAATAATGTATGTTGCTAGAATTCTGTTACTATAATATATTTAAAAATATATATAATATATAAACCACCAACTCAAAACAACCTCGTCACGAAATTCCCTCAACTATTATAAATTCCGCTAAGTAAACTATATTATGACCATTCCAAACTTCAAGTTGCATGCTTTATCTGTCAGATAGACATACAGAAAGTCGGAGGGTCACATGTATCGAACCATAGAGTTCCTAGTTGAATTTTTTGAGTACGGAATCCTAAAAGAGCTAAACAAGGCATTCCAATAAACGCTTTTTCAAACAAATAATTTTGCTAAAGCAAGCCATTTACTGGAAATATCAAAAGTGGACGGTGACAAATGGTACATGAAATTTTAATATAAAACTGTCTCCACCAGTTTGATTCAAACTACAAGGTGAGGGGTGTACTTTTTACAAGAAAATTCATATGCTATGTATATTACGAGTTAATTATAATTACATGTTTACATGTACTCGTAATGTCTTTAGCATTGCTATACTAATTGGCGAAAAAAAATCATGATGGGGTTTAGTAATGATGATTGACAGGACTTACTAGATACTGAAAAATACTAACAAACCATTTAAAAGGACTTATTTTTTTATTTCTCGACATAATGTAAAAATTGTAATTTGTTTCAGTAAGAATTAGTAAGAAATTTATATAAAATTACGCAGGTCCTAAGTTCACCAAAGCTATAAATCCATCTAAATGTATACTTATAATAAGGTGTAAGAAAGTTGTATGTAGGTATGTACACATCGAATATTTTTGCGAAATTTTTAATGACTTTGGTTATTGGTATTTATACTAAGACCAAACTATATTTATTTTTTATTTTTGTCTGTTCCGTTTTAACTCAAGAATCACTCAACTAAATTAGACGCGTTCTTTTTAATATTATTGTTGTTGTAACTCTGGTCAAATGTTAATAGAATAAGAAAGAAAGAAAGAAAGAAAGAAAAGAAAGAAAATGGAATTTATTGCCAAACAAAACACATGAAACAAAATTAAAACAATAAAAAGGATTAGACTAACTTAAATACAAATTTTGTTCGACAAAAGGTGGCACGCTCAGCATTTGCTGTCGGAGATTTTTGAAGGATCCCTACAGCGCTGATTTCCAGCGAGCCCCTAAATACTTTGTCATAATAAAATAAATTTAGAACTTAAAAATTTACAGCGGGCGCTATAGTAAAACTATTTAATTACACTAAGAAGAAAACTGTAGATGTTTTATCTTACGCGCAAATAAAACATATAGGTCCATTGATCAACAGACAATGCCACGCGAACGGAGTCACGCTTAGTTGTTCATAAAAGTGTTAATAGGTATATTTCCCTTTGGTTAAATCACAACACTAAAAAGTTATTAAGGTAATTGTTTTTGAGAATCCATATTTTTAATTACTACTTAACATATGTAATTTTTTACAAAAGTGGAGCTACTATCTGGTAATAAAGACTAGAACTTCTGCTTGCTTGTCTAAGCGTGACGCTTTTCTTTGCTTACGTCCAAAACTCGCGGTATGATAGCAGTTCTGTCACCTACGAATTGGCTATCGTCAAACAAAGAGATGTCACTTTGGGTGTGGCCGATTGTACCAGTCAAGTGCGACACTGTTCGTCATTATGACGATGAGTCATCGAGTGCCGAAGGGCAGGCTGTGCTGTGCTCCCCTATGACCTATTATTATTCTCCTACCGATAGGCACCAAGGTATTGCGACTGAACGGTAATACCATGATTTTATTGTATGACAACGTAACAGGGCGGTCTATAGCAAAACCATTTTTTAGTTGAAATGTAGATGTGTAAACCATTGCGATTCCTAGGGATTCCTGAAATAATAACTCGAAATAAATATATAAATTTTGCTACAACAAACTCTTCATTTAATTAAATACACAAATACACAATAACTAATAATAGTTGAATATAAATAATCCATCCATCCATCCATCAGCCTGTTTCGTCCACTGCTGGACATAGGCCTTTACAGGATTTCGCCACTCTTGGCGGTCCTTCTGGAAGAAATGCTCATACTCACACACGCTGGGCAGGTGGGTTGGTGAACGCGGTACCGAAAACCTCGCACCAATAACGCCGCTGTCCGTCACCACTCTGTTTTTTATAAGCCCCGGCAATTGAGGATGGATGTACCACCATCCTTCGGTCCCAGGCAATGGTGGGCCGCCTGGTTTTGCCTGAGAGCTGTTCTCTTACTCTCCCCCAAATAACTTCGGGAGGATTTGCGAGTAAGATGGTACCTCCACAGTCGAGCCCGGCATCAGCTCTACCACCTATAATTAAAACGAGCTAAATAATTTAACAGCAGTTGTGGCCAAGAAGCTGAACTAAGAACTGTCGCCTGCAGTTCAAGCTCCATCCACCAGCCTGTGTTCATGCGCTGCTGGACATGAGCCTTTCCCAAATTTCGCCACTCTTTCTCACTCATCCAGCCGTCACCTGCAACCTCCTTCAGGATGTCGGTCCTTTTATGTATTTTTATGTATTATTAATTTTTTTATGAGGTCATGATAGTACTATAGCATGATACAGTCACTGTTAGAAGCAAAACAAAAAGTAACTTAAAAATCTGACTGATCTTGGCGAAACCTGGCAGGTTGCGTACAGTCATGATAAAATATGGGCTTTTATTCATATGGGAATATTTCCTTTGCTTATTACTTTTGGCCCTGCTTTCCACAGCGACCGTGTCATTCTAATACTAATACGGGTATCGTTGCCCTCATGTTCTACAGCTAATTGCAAAATTCCAAAATGGAGCCTGAGAATGTGTTACGTTACCGTTAATCTATCTGACTTAGACTTGTGGTATTTCTATTGGATACATTTGTCTTCAGAGTCCAAGTGATACATCGGTACGTGTGATAGGTATCTTCAAAAATAAATAAATGGGGGCCGTAAAGTTGTCTGTTTTAAGGCATTTTAGATATGGGACCTATCTCAAAAACATAACTAGTTGGGAATTTGGAATTTCTGTATATTATGTAGCATACAGTTTCGTTTCATAAATTTTGTAGCTTTGTAATTTTATGAAGTTCTTTAAATTAAAATTTATTCATTACATTTAAAAAAAAGTGGCTCTTAGTGCAGCGTTCTTAGGGTCATAATGCAGCATATTAAACACGCGTGCTTTTTCCTTTATAGTTTTTTTTTAAATCTTAGCAAAGAGTTTTGATGTCTTGAGAAATAGTAAAGTTTTTCGAATAAATAGACTGTCTTTGTTGAAATATAATAAATAATGATTTAATTTCATCAAGTTATTTATTTTTATCAACAAATTAACTCAATTTTTTGTTGTAAATACAAAAATATACAGTTTGTTAATATTTCATATTTGGCTGTTTGGTTTTATGCGTCAGTGCCTCTATTACCATCTGCGCAAAAAACAAAATCTCCGCAGCCATTTTTCAAAGAAAATTGTTACTTCATCGTGTTTTCGATTATGTGGAAAAATACTGAAATTTTATTATTTTTCCTCCAAAGTGTGTTCAAAAACGTCGTATGAAACGCGTGAGCCTTCGGCTCGGCCTGCAATCTCGCATCGACTGTAATGTCCAACGCAGCTCACTTGTATCATAATGTACTATTTTAATGGTACAGAATTCTCAGGGTGCGAGTCCTACTCGCATTTGACCGGTTTTTATTTTAAATAGGTACCTTAATATACATATATTGAACAAAATGTTCTAAATCTACGTAGACTTATGAACGGGTCATCGATGGTTTAATACGTAAAATATAAATGATTAGACAAATATCAATTCAAAGACTTCTTTTTTTAAAGATAAAAACTGAAATCCTTGTTACAAAATATGTACTTGTAACACACAAAATGCACTAGTTCCTATATAAAAAAAACTTCATTTCCATCAAAAACTCTTCCAATAAATCACCTACTTAAACTCAATAAATCTTCAGATTATCTCTACAAAAATATTTTGGAACAGTTTGTTGAATTCACAAGTAAATACGTATTTTTCTTATCTCCCGCTGCCCTTCGGTTTGTTCATTACTTTCGGTCACTCTATGAGGAAAATAGGTATTGTTTTCTCGGATTTCCGGTGAAATATGGACTTCTTATATTTTCGTCCTCGAAAATAGCATTTGGTTTTTTATCCTACATTTATCTGTTGGGAATTTGCGAACGGTACACATATGAATACATACTAGGGACTCGGTAAGCGGTAGGACCAAGGTTCTTGTAAATAAGAAAAATATTTTAGTATGTGCCCCTTTACTTGTTCAAGAACAACTCCGAGTCAGTAGTACGTTTATAAGAAACCTAAATTTATTTAGCGTTTTTCACAGAAAGTGTCATGAAACCTTGTTCCTTGAAAACTTACAAAGTCTCCAATGTGAATTTGAATATATCCACTAATCTTGTATTAAACTGGTTTAAATTTTTATGGCAATACACTGAATGTATCATGACGTCATCAAAACATACACCGCATGGTCAGCATAAAATTATTTCGCGACAAAAAAAAGATAAAAGATAACATTTTAATAATAAAATGTTCAATAATGCTCAAATTCCTTGGAACTTCTTTTTTGTCATTCATTACATTACTTCCCAAAACTTGATCCTTAAAAGCGATATTGTCGGATGGTGCAGTAATATACAGTGTTTTTTTTAAATCGGCGATTTCGTTCTCGGCTAGGGAAAATAGTTTTTCAAAAATCTAATTACGCAGTTTTAGTTTTCATCAAAATCGGCCCCGAAGTCTTTGAACGTTTAAAATTTTTCGCTATTCTCTATTTTCATCCACGCCCACATGAAAAATTAACTCTTGTCTTCTTGGTTATGGTCGGTAAGGTACATGTTTTAAATTTTGGAGCACGTCGTAGATTCATGTATCGTGGAAAAAGTTACTGAATTATAGTCGTATTAAAAATGGGTAAGCGCAATTGAAGTGTAATGTAATAATAACATATTGGTAAGGAGTCGGCAGAGACTAGCTGGTAGAATATGGATGTGATCGGCCCAGGATAGGAGGTGGCGGCGTAAAAAAAAGAGGCTTATACCCAGCCGTCGACTGAAACGAGCTATTATGATGATGATGAAGCACATCACTTTTCTTCAATTTGTATTAAATTTTCTTACGCTGTGTTACTACCACACCTGATGGAGAGCGACGATCAGACTTGGGATAAAGGTGCTCACCCAGAGTGTACCCAAAAAGAAGAATAACCACTGTCCTGGGACGGCTCCTCATGACGTCATACTGGAACATGATGAGTCGCTTATCGCGGCGTAGTATTGACATGAGAGTGATGATAAACCGCACGCTCAAAGCTACTACCAGACGAAGAGAAGGAATCAGTGGGCTCTTGGTCTAGCTGTCCAGGATGCGTTGAGCGTATTTGCAGTAATCAGTAGTTGTATCAGTTTACTTACACTTTTGGTGCTAGATTTGGCACTATTTTCATATGTCTAGCACTGACATGTAACATACAGCACCTCGCACTGAATCTAGTACTAAATGGCAATCATAGTGAGGAATAGAATGAACTTGAACTCTTCAAAATTCAATTACTCATATCTAAAGAGAAGCCAAAAATGTTTTCCTGAATATTAAAATAAGGGAACACATGTAAACTGAAAAAATCAGCTCATAGTGCGATTGAACAATCATATACCATCCACTCAAGCGGCGAAAGTGGGAGAAACACGGCAGCAGGGAAGGACAATGACTGGATATAAGTCCTCGGGATATACTTATAGTTTTAAAATATCAGCGAAAAGTACGTATATTTGCTTATGACATCAAAATATTTTATTGGATTAAGTATTTAGTCCATGACTAATAAATCTTGCACTATTTTTTGGAAACCAATAGCAATCTATCACTTTTTGAGATGGCTTTTAGCACCCAGTCGTGGTATCGAGTTCGCAACAGGGATCAGTTTATGCAACTCGAGGAGGCACATTTCATGCATGCAACCCACTCTTACAGGCATACACAACACACGTCTGCCGATGTCTCTATCAAAGTAAGGCTGCATCAATAACGGATTTAAGCTGCTATCGCTACTATACGTGAGACAATCAAAGACCATTAATCATTAAACCAACCTACAAACCTTACTCATGAACCGATCGTTCCAAAAGCACCCGTAAACATTTCTAATAAGATTCACAATAGATGCGACTTCATCATGCTGATTCAGATTTCACCAGTAAAGGTACATCCATCTCAACAGTGAACTACAAGCAGCCGTATTGTAATGTACTAAGGACGGAAATGTCAAAATACACGGAAGTAACCTGGTGCATCGATATGTAAGCGGCCTAAATATGGGCAATGTATTCGGGGATCAGATTTCTAGGGATTTGAGATGATGCATACTGCGTATCTGCATATTCCATAAAGTGGCTTGATTAAGGATCTAGGTATACCAGGGTTCAGGATCGTAACGACCGAAGCCTACGTAAGTTACATTTGCACAATATACTGGGTGTTAATATAATGTTGTAGGAGGCGGAAACTGGTGATAGTACTCGTCCATACGAACAACTTTTTCTATAGAAAAGTTAAATACCTACTTGACCGAAATGTATGAAACAGCCGATATTTTTTTCGCGATTTCAGGGTTGGCTCCATAGTAAAAGTTGTTCGTATGGACGAGTACTATCGCCAGTTTGCGGCTCCTACAGCTACATATTAACACCCAGTATATGCGCTTTGGAATATCAGATCACGTTGAATAATTTTTGTTTCATTGTGTCATGTACGACATGCTTGCAGGGTAATTAGAATAGGGCTCTTTATTAGTCTTTCTACTGGAAAGACTTACGAATTTAAGAGTGACTTTGCTAATCTTAATGATTTATGATCGCATAGATTCAAACATTTCTCAGCTATTATATTTTAGTTATGGCTCATATCTAAGTCCTGAGTCAAATTATCAAAATGTCCACATTTTAAAATGCATTGATCTACTATTTATGGTGTTCGTTCACTGTAATTTTAATGAGATATCATTCCATTTTCCCATTTCCACAAGGTTTTTAATAAATAATTTGAAAAAAAAATCTTTCATGAAACTTTAATTTCGGTCTAATGCTTCTAACTTTCAGATATAACAAAATTAGCTATGATACAATAGGCATGATGACTAAAAAAATGTATTAAACCGTCAGTTAGATTATCAGAAAATATTGGACATGTAGGTATTTTTTCTTTTTTCAATTAAACAAACAATGATGAAGATATAGCCCGCTGAAGTTCCGCGTGACGTCACATCTAGGTACAATTTTACTTAGAAGTAACGTCATTTTCCCCCACTCCCAAACTTTGACCCGCTTTATCTCTGTCATTTTTAGTTTGATTGACAAAAGAAAAAATACGTGTCCAATATTTTCTGATAATCTAAATGACGGACTAAATAGAATAATATTTTGCTTACCCTGTCTACAAGCCTATTGTAATGGACAATACAATGAATAACAAAGTAGACTCAATCCACAGACATAGCAGACTAAACCTAAGCATTAAATAGTGTTGGCAAGTTTCCATACAAAACTAAGTGACATTTAAGCTACATAGTACGAAGAAACTTATAAAAGTACGTTGTTTTGGCTGACTTTTGCTTGAAAAATATTTGTTAATATTTTGTTTGAAAACAAAAAGAGACCGTAACTCACTGAGCAAAAATTGCTTCAAGTCGACTCTACGCCTTTATTATTCATGTTTGGTCTGTATGTCTGTGATTCAATCAAATAATAATAAAATGACATGTTTAGTTTCTATAATAAACGATGTAATTTGAACATTGTTCTTTTTACAGTATGTACCAGGATGCTTATTAGACTTTGTTAATGTCTTACAAGAACGACGTTTCGCAAAAAGACATTAATAATCTAATAAGACATCGTAGTCCAAGTGCAAATACTGAGAATAGTAAAGCACCTACGTATAAATTCATTGCAATCATAAATTACTTTTAAAACTTAATTCCTGCGGTCAGTCACTCCCGGTTTTTATTACCGTAGAGCGCGACTAAGGGATTTTAATACAATGTTGATGGACAAAGAAGCTTTTGCCAAGACTACTTTACATTTATAAGACCTTTAGGTTTCATAATGTTATTATAACCAAAAGTTACTCGCAACTGTGGTAGAAATTGATTTATATACCTATAAAAAAATATGGCTATTTATCTATTGACAGAAAATGAAAATTAACAGCCCGGTCCGCGACGACGACAACTTTGATGAAAAACAATAATGTTAAATATTTTTCTTGCCTTTACCGCGATGTTTTTGGAAAAACTGGGGACATACACCTCTTTATATTGGCCGTCTTAATAAAAGCCTAGAATTTATTTGGTTGAATTGTTTCTGTTTTGCGAGTTATTTTATTACTCACGAGCCCGCTCCGAATCGTTAATCATAATATCAAAATAACGCGCCAGGGAGAAACAATTGAATCAAATAAATGTTATGTGTTCATTTAATGGCCAATATGGACTTGTATGTCCCTGATTTTTACCAAAACATCGCAGCAATGACAAGAATAATAATTAAAATAATGCTTCGCATCAAACAGACGAAAAATACGGAGCGGGTTCTTAAGGTAATGAAATAACCCTGCAAAGCAGTGGCACTTTTTGGGGTCGATTTTGACTACGTTCAATAAGGTGATACTTATTTAATTGGATGGATTCGATTGATGTTTCTTGGTGGACTATAATCTTCAATAAATTATACACAAATTCTGGTAGTTTTTATTCCACAAAGATTTATTTTTATTATTACTTAGGCTACCGGTTTCGTATTTCATATCATCGGGTCGACAAATTATTAAATTTTAATAACTATTTATACTATACAAAGAAAACATCTCGAGCAAGCACATTTTTTTTTTCTTTCAAATCTTTATATTTGCTTGCTCGATGTTTTCGTTCTATAGTTTAAATCGTTATTAAAATTACTAATTTGTTGGCCCGATGATGTGTAATACGAAACCGGTAGCCTAAGTAATAATAAAAATAAATATTTGTGGAGTAAAAAGTATAATAATTTGTGTATAATTTATTTAAATTTGAAAGCTTTTTCTTGTTTTCTGCAGTACACAAACGCGATTGAAATCTTTCACTCTAAAAATAATTAGTGAAATGTTTGAAAACACTCTCTGGTAAAAATGAATGCCCTAAAACCCGTGTATTTGTGCCTGAAGTACGGTGATAAGAAAAATCAATGGTGAAAAGGGGGTGTACGGTACAAGTGTGGGCTGTTATATTGAAATTCTACACTCAGAAACACCTCTTACACCTTCCCGTGGATATTTGTCATGACAATAATATTATGTTGTTTGTTGTGGTTGACACAATCCATAAAAGAGTATATTGTGTAGGCACGCCGTTTACTTTGCATTCGTTTCAATACTATGTGATACTGATGATTCTTCACTTATATCCGCTTTTTTTCAAATCTCTTTTTTCTTTTTCCAATCGTTTTTGGCGATGATAATAAGGAAAACCGTATTTAAATCCGTTGTGTGATTCTCGAGTTAAAACTCAACATACATACAGAAAGAATTCTTTCTTTTTTTATTGCCTCAGAATAACCCTATATAAGATTTCGCAAAAAATTCAAATTCAACAAGACTTTTCACTACTTAATTATTCCATCCATCCATCAGCCTGTTTTCGTCCACTGCTGGACATAGGCCTTTCCAGGATTTCGCCACTCTTGGTGGTCCTCCTGGATGAAATGCCCATACTCACACGCTGGGCAGGCGGGTTGGGGAGCGCGGTGCCGAAACCCTTGCACCAGTGACGCCGCTGCCCGTCACCAGTCTGTTTTATATATGGCCCAGCAATTGGGGATGGATATACCGCCATCCATCGGTCCCAGGCAATGGTGGACCGCCTAGGTTTGCCTGAGAGCTGTTCTCTTACTCTCCCCCGAATAACTTCGGGAGGATTTGCGAGTAAGTACTAATGAGTATAAGTACTTACTTTTATAGGTTTGTCTTTTTCAAACTGGCCAGTGCGCCAACGCATTGATCATTGACCAACGCGTACTAGCACTTAGGGCCTTTACGTATAATATAGCCGGTGGCGAGCAATTGACAAGGTTGCCAGATAAAATTTTTGTAATTTCCCTATTCTTAATAATTTTGGGAACTTCTTCACCAACATGATAGATAAATTCTCCTAAAAATTTACGCAACACTTTATTTTGTTAATTTTCAAGAGTTATTTGCTATGTAATTTATGAACCAGTAATATTACGTGTCACTACAGTGCGACTAAGCAATCCTGATACAATGTTGTCGAACAAAGGCTTGAGATTGCATGCGATCAGGTTATGGCCAAGTCTTAACAGTCAGTGGGGTGCTGTTAACAGGAATTCAATTATAAGTTCACTCCTGCCACAGGCATAAGACTTCATAGACATACCGACTTCCAATAAAACAACATCGTCTACTGAGCATAATTAACAACATTCCCGAAGATACATAAAAGCGCGAATGAAAAAAAAGCAGAACTGTACCTGTCCTTAGAAGACGTTTTTAGAAAAATTCATAATAAATTATGAATATATATCGTCACGACATGAATCTCTGAGGGGGTGTCAGAGGTGTTCCGGATGTGTACTGTGAAATGTAAGTCACAGTCCACACTCGGCACACCCGCGTTTTACCGACGATTATTACGTCCCAACGTGATGGGTAGTGAGCCCTATCGACGTTATTCGGGCGCAAATACACGCTTTAGGGCATGCAGGTTTCCTCACGATGTTCACAGCAAGTGAAAATACATAAATTCCGAAAAACTCATTGGTGCGTGCCCCGGCCGGGGATCGAACCTGGATTTCAAACATTGAGAGGCCAGCGTTCTACCCCTGAGCTACCGCTGCCCTAAATTATAAGGCATACAAATCAGAGGTGTTCCCAAGTGTGAATTGCGAAATTCAAGTCATGGAACACAACCCGCTTTTCACGGATGATTATTACGATGATAATTGTTTTATTGATTTTATTATTATTGTTTTTATATTATTAATCCTACTAATATTATAAATGCGAAAGTTTGTGCGTGTGTGTGTGCGTGTGTGTGTGCGTGTGCGTGTGTGTGTATGTATGTTTGTTACTCTTTCACGCTGAAACGGCTGAACGGATTTGGATGAAATTTAGAATGGATATAGCTTATACCCTAACTTAACACATGGGTTACTTTTTATCCTGGAAAAAAGCATGTCGTTAAACCAAATAACACGCGGGCGGAGCCGCGGTCAAAAGCTAGTAAATTATATGATTACATTTAAGGATGCCTGTCTACTTATACCTGCACCTCTAACGTGGTAGACGATATACAACTGTCTGATCCTCTTTAGGTAAATCAACAGAGTGAGACAGAGCACTTTATGGAGCGTTAACGACCTCTATATAGTCCCCCATGTTAAATGTGCTGGTATACGAACAAGAAAAACCTGAAAAGATAAGACATACTTAGGCTTCTGTTAAAATAGGAAACGATTTTAGAAGAGCCTTATAGTAAATTACAAAAACTGAAAAAACCTACAAAAATATGTTTTCAATAGATACACGTCCTTTGCCATTAGTAGTACGTACACCAACAAAATAGATGAATGATGGAATCAAAAGTACATTAAATAGAAGACCTTGTTGACTCTCTTGATGGCCGAAGAAGAAGTAAAATAAATATGTCAGGATTGTCTATGTCTACCCCTTATAGACAGGCGTTACAATCTTTATTTAAAACAGGGATTAAAATGTTGTATTTCTAATGAGATTATCTCCTAAATAATTTATATTACGTGCTTGACAGATGATTCTTATAAGAATTATAATTATGAAAGTGTCAGTTCTACGACTAACTTAGTGCTCTTTGCAGAATATCTTGAATGAAAACATCGCCCAGTTGACTCATAACTTGAGATCGCTTCCAGTTAAGTTTGCGATGTGGTTTGCGCCGCCAACTTAAATTTGAGGTCCAAGTTATAAACTTGATGAGAATTGTAAAAACGGTCGCACTATGTAATAGAATAGCAGTCATCAATATTTCTGTATTTAAATATTGTATTTTCCCAATCAATATCAAGTTTTAATTTTTAGGGTTCCGTATCTTAATACGAAAAACGGAACCGATATAGGATCACTTTGTTATCTGTCTGTCCGTCTGTGGAGACCCATTTTCTCGGGTTCTGTCAGAGATATCAAGTTAAAACTAATACCTCCCACAGAAGTCTACGGCCTTATAGTTCTAGGTTAAGAAATCAGGGTTCCAACCTAACGCGAAAGAAAGTTATTGCCCTTTACGTAATCAATTTCATACAAATTAGCTCACTATAAATAACTATAGGAGATTTCCAGTTGACTTAAGCTTAAAATTCTGTTTACATTTAGGTCTTATAGCACACGTCTAGGAAAATAACAGAATATTACTGATATTTAATTATTAACGAACAAATTAAGGAGCAAATTAATTAGACCCTTTGAATTTAATATAGAGTGTAATGGATCGTAAGTGTCAAGTTAGTTTGATCGCATAGTTTGATCGTGTAATACGTTTGTGTTTTAAACGGTTTGTACAGAACCCTCAAGCAAGATTTCCTACTCGAACTTGACCAGTTTATTTTTACTAAGTGTGACCTTTCATTTTTCTTTGATTTTATAATCGGAATCGGGAGACAGTAAAAAAGTTTAATTCTCTTGCAGACAAACCAAAAGTGACATGCTACAAAACTGTAATCATATTTTCCTTATGGTGTATTACCAAACATTTTTTGGGCTTTTCTTAGAGAAGTTCTTCAATAAAGAAGTGTTTCACGCTTTCATAGAATAAAAAATGTTTCACGCTTTCATAGAATAAAAAATGTCAACATGTACCACTGAACTAAGAAGATGGTCCCAAAAGACCCATCGGTATTTGAAAAGACGTTATCGCTTGAGCTCGTAACTAGGGTCACAGCAATAAGTGTTCAAGTTAATTGTTCATAGGATATAAATCCAGCGATTGATTCATATGAAAGTAGTCGTAAATGTTCAAATAAATAATATTGTTGGGATTTGTATGTACATTACTTTATTTATTTTAATTTGTTGACAGAAAATTCATAGGTAAGAAATTATAAGTAAATGTCTTTGTACATATAAAAGGTTTTTATGTCTTTGAATTAACAACCAGTAAAGTATAAAAAGTCTTTAGTTTTTGAGTTCTTAGCCCAAAGATACTTTACAGCAGTAAATAGTGTTTATATGAATATTTTTTTTAATTCATCGTTTTCCGTCCCCAGGATTTTACCAGCAGGGTCATCAATTAACTTTTATCTAAATGGCAAATTTTTATCGACTATAACAGCCAATCGATTAATCGCATAAAAAAACTATATGTACCAGCAATTTTGTTGGAAACGACCTAATACCTCATTAGCTAGTCGTAACCTACAAACACAGCCCCTCTGCCCCTATTATTTGTACAACTTATCAAAACAGATGATTTTGGTCACAAAAAGTAATCTTAATATTTTCTGTTATCAATATATTTTCAAAATGAGAGTCAATAAAACAAATATTTTGCTCACAAATACATCATTTTGTAAGAATGACAGCACAAAATGTATCATTTATTTTTTATTTGCATCCAATTTTCACACTCGCCGCCACAAGTGCTCTTTATACGGGGTGTGTCAATCAGAGGCCTCTTTTGTTGATACTCTTCGGAGCGAAAAAATCATTTAGTCGCAATGTGTCATTGTGCCGGGGTTTTTAGCTTAAAGCGCTGTGTTATTTTGATTACTTGCATTAATAGTCAGCGATTAGATAACGAAGGTCTTTTTTTTGATTTAATCAACAAAAGTAAAAAAAATATATAATTATTTCTTTTTTTTATGTTTAATGTCTACAGATTTTCTGCATTTGTATTTACACGGATTTAGAAGAGGTGAAATAGGTTTGTCAGAAGCAGGATCGTAGCAGATGGAAATCTGTCATCTCTGTCTAACCATCTAAAAGACAGGCGTTTTCCTCTCAGGCGTGCGTGAATAACACTAGTACAGACTTACCAACTTATATGTAAAATTAAAGCCATAAAAAAAACTTGTAAAAAAACAAGTCCCGCAACTTAGTTCTTCTACCGTAAAAAGTTGCGAGATCCATGTAAATCGAAGTCTGTTAATTTATTCAGTCCCTACTTAAGGGACCTTCTGTCGTAAGTTATTACATAATTAGCAAACCCAACAACATCTTATAGTGACCAAATCAATATTAAATTAATTTTTGTTTTAAATAAATAGATTGACTTGGCCATCGCATGAATACACAATTTATCTCACAAGTACCTTATACATATTATATTAAATTAGATTATTTAGTGCGATAGCCGAGTCAATCTATTTATATAAAATATAAAAGATTTTTGATATTGATATGGTCACAATAAGATGTTGTTAGGTTAGCTAATAATGTAATAACTTAAGACAGAAGGTCCCTTAAGTAGAGACTGACTAAATTAACCGACTTGGATTTACATGGATCTCACAACTTTTTACGGTAGAAAAACTAAGTTGCGAGCCTTGTTTTATTTTACAAGTTTTATTTTTGTTGGCGTCTCATTTTTTTTGTAGATAGTCCTACTTTTTTCCTTTCCGGACATGCAGTATCATGCTTATTTATGCAGTTGGTGTATCTAGAAAACTGGACCGAAATTGCAAAATATTTAAATTTTTCTTTGATTTATACACTAAACACTAATTGTGTTCCACATTTGAAGCTTCTATGTCTGCTAGAAGTGCCTTAGAGTTTTGATGATCGGTCAGTCAATGAGTGAGAAATTTTTACTAATTCTTAAACTACTGGTTCAAATTGAATGAAATTTGAAATATACCGTGTTTATACAATGCCTGCTTGGTTACTGACAATTCAGGCTTCTAGTTTTATCCACAACGAAGTTATAGGGGGCCGAAAATGGCCTGAACTGTTTCGAGAAAAGGATGGTACGGCCGTGGCGCTTTTTAGCTTGACTTGGTGGGGGCACTGCCGTGCCCCCATATTGGCAGAACTAGCATATCTGACTGGTTAATATTGAATATTAGCCAATGACAGGCTCGGTTATCTGTAGTTAATTTCACAGATAAGTTGGTAGGTCTGTATGTGTACTTGTGAATGTTTCTGTAGAAAGTAAAAATAGTACTTTATGCTACAAGTGCAGTGAGGAGGCTGACACTTTTACTGAGCTTACGAGGATGATTTTAAACGTTACAAGTTATTCATGTGTATCATGTCATATAAAGTTTTTCAGTGCATATAGTGTGAGTAAATAAAAGAAACATAAGTAAAGAAACAAACAAACAATAAATACTCCAAATGAACTTTAGGCGGGCATTATTTTTCTCTGCACGCAATTTGCTAACTTGACGGAAATAAACTGCGTTCACAATTTAGCAATGCGTTCGTAGGCTGCTTTCAGTTTGATCGTCGGACGACACCCACCTCACATGTCTTGATACTGTCCTGCTGTCAGTGTTAGGTGGCTGTCATCCGACAATAAACTTAACGCAGTTTATTTCCGTCAAGTATATCTATGGTACAAAGGAAAATAATTTTCAATAAATAAAAATAAAGCACTATGTAGCTTTGCAGCGCTTAAATGCACGGCTAGGGAACCGATTTCAATTCCAAACCGCGGTGTTCGGTCGAATAATTTCTGGTGACAAGTGAATGGAAGTACAATTTTTTTTAATCACCTTAACATGCTATAAATATCTCTTCTTCAAATGCAATAAGCGCTATATTTCAATGACGTGGCATCATTTTTGAGTTGGTTTACTCGTAAAGTAGGGATTATCATTCTTTCAAAGTGTTGAATTTGAGATTATTTGACGTTGAAGAGACGTCGAAACATCTGTTCAATTAGCTTTGTTAGATTGTCTGTTGTATTTGGAATATGATATTTGATTAAATTGGGTCTGAAGGGTTATAAGAAATTTATAAACCACTGTAGATATTATACAGGATGTAAATGCAAAGTCAAGAATCCCTTTAGGGTATGAAAGAATACACGATTCTGATGTCATTACGAGAAAAAAATATATACCTTGAATTTTCACCAGAAATTTCATAATTTTTCTAAGCTTTGTCTACGCAGCTCACCGGCCTCCCCACACACCTAATTGCACCCCGCAACCCGCACCCCTCATCCGAGTGGCCAGCGACCATGAGGGTTACAACGCGATTAGTGTATTTTGAGTAAAGAAAATCGTCTTATTATGAGGTACTTGTACTTTATTTAGAGATCCCAGTATTTAAAATAATATCTTTAGCGATCATACTAACACACCCTTAAAGGATTCTTGCCTTTGCTTTTACACCCGGTATTTATATAAACGAATGTTTATATAAAACATCCTGTATACATGCCGATTCGCAATTGTTCTTCAATCTCATCTAATACCTCACAGCAATAATAACAGCAAATATTTTATCATCAATTTATAATTCAATAACAAAGCATGCACCAAGAAGGATTTTTGGATTTATGTGCGTAGTATTGTATCTCTATAATACTTGCTGATGGTAAAGGAGTAGACCTGAGTCGATCACGTTGATTCGATCACATCCCATTTGCGAGTGATTGAATCATCGATCTCAAAAAGATACGAACATTTTTGACTTACTACTGCCGCCATACGCCTTACGTAAAAGCAAGAGATAATCGCTCAAAAAACCAAGTTAGACCTTATGCATAAGCAATTAGAGTACTTACCGACTCAGATAAGTTGTATTTTTGTCTCCTTTTTGGGTCTGATGACTCGCGCGGTTCTCAAAAATGACTGACCTGAGGGTGATCGATCAAAAGATCGAATCATTTTATCCCAATGACCTAATCAATGGGTCATTATCGACCCGGCTCACGAGAAATCCATTGACACAAGTCTTAAAGGAAGGGGTTAAGCGAGAAAAGCAAAGTATGGCGATAAGGCTCAGCTGCCTCTTCGTATCACGGTGAGACGTTGAATCATCACATCAGTGAAAAGAGAGCGTTACGAGTATAGTCAAGTTTGAGTTGAAGTTACAGAGGACCTCCTTTTATAACGTAAGGTTGATATCGGCGGTCCACTATAACCTAAACTAAGTAGATACGTAGCGTCGGGATTGTTGTACTTACAGTCCACACTTGAAAACATCTCTGAAAACCTCTGAAACCCCTTCTGATTAAAACAGACATTTTTTTTATAATTTGGTATATTTCAGAGATTTCTTTGAACACTGCAGCTACGTGATTTTCAGCTAAACTGGCGATTATCAAGTTTTCAGCTATGGAAATGGAAAGGCGCTGCCTTACCTTGAAAAAAATAAAGAGTTTAAATTTGTGACGAATTTTCTCACTACGTCAACAACCTTGAACTGAGTAAATTTTACGGTACCTAGAACATTTTTTATAGAGGAAAAATACATAGTTATCTATATACAATACACATGATGTGGTTATTACTGAATTTTCATTTTAATTTGGAAATGAGGAAAACAAATTTCTAATTCACCTTTGTGTCTCAGTGTTTTGCCCGTGGTATAAAAATTTATAAAGTTCTAGACCAAATAATATAAAATTATATGGTCTTTTCACTCATAGAACTTTTTTAATTTTTAATTTAAATTAATTAAAAACACACTTTCCCGCTTAGCGACAGACGTAACATCCATGTTACAGTGCAAGCTGATAATAACTTTATTTTAATATGGTTTTGTTAAAAACCACCAAGAATCAAGCTGCAAATTTTTCCGACGCACGTACCTTAATTTACAAAATAAATTTTTACCGCATTATATTTTACTCCAAAAAGCATTATTTAGTTTGCGTTTTGTAAACAAAAGTGATTTGCTGAAATTCTGTCCACTCAGACACGTATCATTCACAAACAGAATTAGTGCAGGGATAGACAACCTTCGTCCTGAAAAAATATTTTGTCGGTCGAATCACGTTCGCTCTCTCGTAGCTTTGTTACAGAGACCAAGATCACGAGTGTATGTTTGTTTGCCACAAATAGCCGTTATTAGCACTATTAGAGGTCTTGGGAAGCTTTTATTATACAGGTATTTGTCATGTTTCACGGATCATAGTGAAAGAAAGAAAGAAAGTTTCGCTTAGTATATAAATTAGTAGGTATATTATAAGAATACTTAATTTATTACACATTTATCCCTGTTACTCCATGAGGGAGACGGATTCTGAGAAAAAGTCAAAATAACAACATTTATCACTAATTTTATTATTACAAAAAAAACAAATGGTTGTACGAGATATCTGTTCATTTTAGATCTAATAAAGTTTATAAAAATTTTAATCCGTACATGTGTGGGTTTTTGATGAAATAATCTTAAGAGCCATTCACCAAACTGCTTTGGTGGATAGTAATTTTCTTGGAATTTGGTGTGATCTTAATAATATTTTATGGTCCAATTGAATGAATAGATTGTCAATATATTTGTTTGATTTTGTATCCTAGCTAGCACACTGGTTATTGGCTAATTTCTTTGTATAATTTATTGTGATGCTGAGATAGATCACATGTGATCTTACAGCAGCACTGTTCCATTTAAATATTAAATTAAATTTAATATATGAAAAAAATGCATAATTCGGTTGGTTAACAATTATAGGTTATTGTGACATGAAATTTAATTGTAATTCAATACATAAATCATGATAAACTGGCAACTGTAATCAGAAAAATTTACGGAAGTATTATTATTTTCAACAGTTAATGTGATAAATAATGAAAATTCTAGTACATAATGTTCCTACAAATCTATATGTCTGATATTTTGGATTTTTTTTCAGCAAGTTATTAAACTTGAATGAAAGATTTAACTAATTGAAGTTGAAAATGTGATTATTTTTCTGTAAACAAGGTGTAAGAGAACAACAAAAAGTATAAAATATTAATTGCAAATGAGATTGATTGTTCGATGCGAAAACTTTTAGAGCCATCTTTGATTTTTATTCCTCAATTTTGGAATAACCCATAGATTCGGTTTCGATAGCAGTGTGCATTTTATTCTTGGCAGAATTATTTTTTTTTTTCAAAGGGAGAATAAACTATGGTTTTGCGGGAACTATTCCTTTAAGCCATTTTTTCGAGATATTTTTTGTGAATAATATCCTCATTTGACCAAAGTCAAAATATCTTTCACTTAGGTAAATCGATAATTTAATGCACATCCCAAAATAATTTTAAATATCCTCATTTGACCAAAGTCGAAAAAAATATTTAATAAAAATCCCAGAACAACCGTTATCAAACCATTCCATCTCAGATGTCATAAGTCCGAACAGTAGCTAAATAGACAATTTAAAAGTCATCATCTGTTACAAACCTTTTCCAGCAAAACACAATTTTAATTAAATAATTGCCAGTTGTTACAATTTGTGTAATGCCATCGCATTTATTTTGATCACGTGACAAATGTCATATTGTTGACTTTGCGCCAACCAAATATTGTCACTCCCCAAGGAATTTTTGGTCTTATTACTTCGCAATACGTTTGTTGACAACTCACATCTTTCATGGCATGATATTTCTAGTGCTGTATTAATAGAATTTTCTGAGAGGGAGAGATGGGTGTATCATTAGCTAATAAGCTGATTGTTTTGGAATTGTATGTCATTGGATTCATCCTAATGCATCAAAATGTATGGGGGCTTATTAAATTAATACGAGACTTTGGTTTTCTTTTTGATCCTCTTCTTTTAAATGAAACTAATTTGTCTAACTTTTACCGACTATCATTCGGGCTCATTGTAACGCAGACCAGCGTTCCGCCTACATCTAGACAATTCCCAGATTTTATTTTCGTGTTTTCTTCTTATTATATATCTTTTTATTACTATGAAATGTCGTCACTGGAGCAAGGTTTCGGCACCGCGCTCACCAACCCACCTGCCCAGCGTGTGTAGGTATGGGCATTTCTTTCAGGAGTACCGCCAAGAGTGGCGAAATCTTGGAAAGGCCTATGTTCAGCAGTGGATGAAACAGGCTGATGGATGGATGGACTATGAAAAAAAAAAGTATATACATTTTATAAAAATTCCTCCATAATATACAAAATTACAATGTGAAACCCATAATAAATCTTAAAATAGGGAATGCCTGATTGGTAGAAAACATCCGTTATAAACAACCATCAAACATTTTATCGTTCCAACCTTATGTTGTGTATAAGCAAATAAACCTAAGGCTAATGTCATTTCATTATGTTCTAGTAAGAATCTGTTAACGGCTATCGATATCAACGCAAAAACTATCCTTGACGATATCTTGAAGAGAATATCGTAAAGTGACTGCAATAGTGTTGCACTTTTAAAAAAAATAGTTACTTCGATGATGAATTGGCAAACAGTAACTTATCGCAAACACCCTATTAAAAGAGGCCATGTGGCATCGCGTGTACGAAGTATGAATATAAATACCGCACTCAAATGGTTAAATAACTACCCGTCATCGAATCCCAATGTTATTGGCTTCTGAATAATTACACTTTGGGGAAAAGAGGGGTTACTAGGTAAGTAAATCAAATTAATATTTTAGAGCTTTAGCTGACCCGCGGACAAACTTCCCTCGGTCGTTTTTTCTCAGACTTGTTTCTCTAAAATAATGGTCAAGGCTTACAGGTTTCTTAAGATATAAAACTTGTATGAATGTTTAAATTATCTACTGATTATAGTGTATAACTTTCCCAATGAAACTTAGCCGCGCCAAAAAAAAATTGTCTTGCTCATACAACATTTACAGTAGGTTTTTAAAGCTAGTATGGAAAAGAGAAGATTTTGTTTACGCGTTTTTTTTTGTTTTGTGTAATTTATAGATACCTGTCTGTTTACATTCGGTAAAAGAATATGGGAGAAAAAAAATATTGCATAGTGATTTGTGTATTTATTAGTTTTATTTATCATGCGAAATTTTAAATGAAAATAGAAGTATTGGTACTGAGATTAAAAACTACGATTCTTAGATTTTTGTCTGCTGGCTAGCAGACTAGGGCTGTTTGTATGTATGTATGTATGTATGTATGTATGTATGTATGTATGTATGTATGTATGTATGTATGTTCCGTTTTAACTGAGATTTAACAGACGCGGACGAAAGGCTAGTATGTCATAACATAAAGTTACATCTTTAGTAAATTAATTTTATTTATCGTAGGGCTATATATATTGTGCTGTGAGGCTCCGAAAAATAAAAATAACAAACTGGGTTTTGTGGTTTTTAACACGTCGACGTGAAATTCGACTTAAGGTCAACTTGCAGAAGCCAACAACAACCGTCCTCTCTTTATTACCGACATATCTATCAAAAGTATCTGGGACTAATAGGTAAACTTATGAAAATATTATTAATTTACTCATTCCTACAAAAATGTTGTAAGCTCCTGACTAAAAGTGCAAATTATAACGACCCAATCTACCGATAGGTGGCAACGAAACAGAGCAGTTAATGTTTATAGTTAGACGGACCAGAGAAAAGCACTTAGCGTAATTAGATTGCAGAAAAGGTTGCCAATCTATGGATTTGTGCCTTAGGTTGCAGTTTATACAGGTTGACTTAGAATTAATATGAGTAAATAATACATTTGAAAACAGAAGAGGGAGGATGATAGGACACTTGATTCTAAATGACAGTTTCTTAAAAAACATCACAAGCTTAAGCGCGTGAGCATTGGACATCACAGTCGAGGTGGGATTGCAGCCTGAGCTTATATCATAATGTACTATTAACATCTTCTTTCTTTAATTTTAATAAAATTTGTAGCACGAATTATTCAAGATTTGTTTGTGGTCTGATTCAGACTCGGTATCACTTATGTCTTCCACGATTTCAATTTTAAATAAACATCTCATTCCAAATAACATACAAGTCTCGCACGTGAAAATTGTCTACGAAACAACAAAATAGTTTCGTAGCCGGTTAATTAAAACGCCAGTTCTACTGAAAACAACTGAAAAGCAGTTTATTTTGTTACACGTACGCTTTCAGCATTTAAGCAGGCGCAAATTTATTTTCCTTTTATTCGGGAACAGTTTAAAACAGAGTTATTTGGCTTTAATTAAGATACCAGTTCCATACCAATACAAGGTGACATTAATTTATACAGAAAAATTCATACTAGAGGTTTGTTAAGTGATAAGTATTAACAATATTAACAAAAGAATTTTCCGTAGTTTGGACCTGGGGATCGCTGGCGTTTGTAGGTAACAGTTTTTTTTATGAATTTCTCAAAAAGGGTAATTGAACCTTGATACCAACTATTTACCAACTCTTTAACATGAATTTATCTGCATAAATTATCATCACCTTAAGTACCTAAAAATTCAACTACTAACTAGTAATTCCTAAATAAAGTGGTAGCTCGGCGGCGCTTAGTACGTTTTTTAAGCTTAGTAGCTAATGAACGGAACGACGAATATCAAATCTTTGGTATAAAGTTTCCATTTTTTAACGACTAACAAACGCAGTCGCAGTCACAAAACAAAACGTACCACTTCCCAAAAATCAGACGGAAACAAAAAACACCCTGTGCAAAATTCGCCAATACACAAACCCACGAGATCCCTCGGGAGGTATTTATCGGCAACCCTGTATTTTTTGTCGTAAATCTAATTTATTTGTATTAGTTAATGACCGATCCGCGTCAGGCTGTCCGGCCACCGAATAACTCTTTCACGTAGTTTTGTTTACTATACCTAAATGGTTTTGATACTAATATTGGTAAAAATATACTGCCTATCATGACTAGTAAACAAAACTCTGTAAAACATACACATCCTTACACCGTGCATTGACTTAGTTAAAATGTAAATACAGACTATAAGATATTTGTTTTTAAATATTTTCAAGACCTAACATCACTTAATTTTTCCTATTTTTTCCATAAATTAGTTTTAAACTAATATTTTACCTACAATCCAAATTTCAGCTTGTAGCCTAGCCATTCATGAGTTCTGCCGTTGAAGTTTTGAATGTTTTAGTGTTTTTGGACGGAGTCCTACAAATATAACATTGCTCAGTAAACAAAATTTATTTTTATAATGTTTAGTGATATTTTTTTAAAGTCGAGATATATATATACCCTATAATTGAGCATCATAGGTTGAGAGGTGATAGTTAAAAAAAGTAACTAAAAATTTGCAGTATTCATCTGAATGCATCCAAAATGCGTACTACGGCGGCACGGCGCGGCGTAGCGCAGGTCAACGTAGCAAAGAATCCTAGGATACCAGCGCTACGCGCTTGGCAAAAGAAAAACGCTACGAATTTCTGGGGTAGACAACGGTTTTTCTGGCCTCAAACATTTTTTTTAAATATCGTATTTTTTTAAATATCCATTGGCTTTTTTTTAGTTTATGAAAATTAAAAACTATTTCCAAAGCAAATCAAAATGTTCAATTGTAACACGGTGAAACTAGTAAGTAAAAGTAAATAAAACATTTCCCCTGGCATCACATTTTTAAAATAGTTTGTTGTTAAATTAAGTAGGTCCTTAATTTATAAAATGTACTCAATTTTATATTCAAAGTATCAATACTAGCGTCTCGCACTATTCGATACAGGGTTAGCCAGTGATGGTAGAAACGTACTCCGAAGTAATTATTTTAAGTTTTGTTCCGTGTCCCGGCACATTTCGCGGTTTGTGTCCATTTAAACAAAATATAACCTACTAAGCCAACATGACTTTTTTATAAATTATATCGTCACGACTTCAATCCCTGATTATGGACTGTGAAATGTAAGTCACAGTCAACTCGTACACCCACTTTTCACCGACGATTATTACGTCCCAACAAAACCGCATATAAATCCATTGAGTGGTTCTCGAGGTAAAACGGAACACCCGTATACAGATGACAGAAAAAAATTCTAAAAATTGTAGATTTGTCCAGCACAATACAAATGATCATGATTTATATTCTAAAGATATATTATATTGTTAAAATTAACTTTGACTTGTAGAAAGTATACTTTATGTATCTATTTTGCAAAAATATATATTTCGATTTGATTTGATTTGATTTGATCCATTTATTTAAAATTTTGAACAAAATATTCTATTTACTAGTACAGACACGACTTTTGCTAGGTACTTTATTATTAGTATAGATGTATAAATAATAAATAAAAAGTGTCTACTCAACCAATCACTCTTTACCTAAATCCATTAAACGCATCGCATGGCATCTCTGTGGCGGGTCACGGCAACCCTTAAAATGCACGGTCCAATAATTACATACGGTTTAAATGAAAACCTCTGTACGAACGGTAGGGTTGTTCCCAATTGATAAGGGGTTAATAATAAAATTATATTTGTTTCTGTTATTTACGGCCAGTATCATTTAGTTATTCTAATGGACAGTCGCCTACAGTTTATTTGTAAACGATTTTAACAGCTATGATACCGCAATAAGAACTGATAATAGGAATCATGTTATGCAGGTACACATAAAAAAATAGAAACAGTATTAGCAATATGTGCTGTGGCCCTCAAAAATATAGAATGACCGGCTATTGTCATTGTCAATTCGCAATGCGCAAAGGTGAAAAAAATTAAATAAAAAAAAATCAAAACAACTTTTTTTGTAAAAAGAGGACTTTTATTAAATAGATGGACCTTGTTTTTTGCAGTTAAAATATAATACTAGAGCAAGTCACTATATAAAAAAATTTAGTAAACTGGATAGGTTCTTCTTTTTTGCTGAGAAGCAGATTAATGTTTGAATATTCCTAAACCTGTTTGAAAAGGAACAAATATTTGTAATTTGATGCTTTCTGTTTTTACTGTTTTTCTATTTACATAATTGATATAGTTTTAAAATTATTTTAAGTAAAATATCAAATATATTTTGGACATAGCGGGCAGCACCCGACTCACCCTTTACATTTGAATATGGTTTTTATTTCAATTGACTTCACTTTACTAAAGACAAAAAGACTTTTTTTCAAACCCCTTCTTTTCCTATTGGAATAAAAGCTAGTTTTACTTGTTTTTTGTGACTGCTTGCTCCATCGTGTGGCAAATCGGCATAGATTGATGAATGAATTCGCTCTCAAAAATTGAAACTATATTTATTCGCATTGAATTGTCACTTAAAAGCCAAATGTCACTCTAAGGGCTCTTGATTCCTTCTATTTTTGCAGAAAGAGATTCTTTCAAAATTCAAGTGTATTTATGGGAAAGCTGAATAATGAAGTCAAAAATAATAAATGTTGCAAAACGATTATTAATATCAAGATTTATTTAAGGCAGATAATTATATTAATTATTGGAGTGTTAAGTGAGCCCTCACAGCTAGCAAAATACGTAGGTATTAAAAGTAAAAAACCCCTGGACCCCATATTAAGCTGTCTTCACAATAATTAAACAACAACAACGATAGTGCGACAACATTATTACCAAGCACATTATTCTCACGATTAAAAAACTTCCGTCAAAAAAAATCACATCGCATCACACCATTCTGATGTAAATGTGACAGTCTATCAAAACTGAGACACACTCCGAAGTCATCAAAACACGAAAATAGATAAACTTCAACAATGGCTAAACAAAAACATACAAAAAATCCTGACAAAATAACAACCCGCTCGGGTGACAACAAAACGTGACACGTCACTCGCAAATCAAAAAGAAACATACCTAAAGGCCTATGCACACTCACCATGCTAAATGAGTGAATAAAGCGTCGCGCGCACTTACAGGGTAAATTGTATAAAAACAATCGTACGATCCGTCTACTGTTTTACGATGCCTTTGACAAAATCAAACCTTAGTAAATAGAAGATTTAGATATGTTCACAGTAAAAGCCATGGGGCTGTCTCTTCGCATTTAAACTTTAAAAAGAAATAACCAGGAGGCATTTTATTTGAAACAGTTACTTACTGTTAGTCTATTATAAATTTCTCTGATATCATACATTAACTACTACTTTTAGACAAACTAACCTTTATGATCTTTTAGCCTTAGCATTTTAAAATAAGAAACTGTTTTCAAGTCTGTCTGAATACCTAATCTCCATTACTCTACTAAAATCATCACAGTGCAAATGATGCGCCAACAGTCGACTCTATTCCTCTCGGCTCTCGTCCGCATCAATTTTCCGGTGCCCATCACTTGGCCGTCACGTGGCGGTCACGTGACCTTCTGACGCGTGCGTGTGCGCTCCCCCTAATGTGTGATGTTTGTATGCGTAGGTTTGTGAATGTTCGGTGGTGGTGATGGACTTTTGTTTGTGTCCATCTTTTTGACGAGCTGTTTAAAAATTTGATGGTCACAAAACTCTAAGCCAAGTTTTAAATTTGTATGATTATCAATTTATCATATACATGCAGGTCTTGGTCTATCAATGATCTATGGTCAGTCGATTATAAAATGAAAAGGTTATTCTATACACATAATATAAAAATATTAGCTATCATTTGTTTACATTTTATTATTAAAGTAAAATTTATAAATAATGTTAGCTTGATATTATTGTTCCACATTTGGATTGGGAATGAGGTGCTAACGTCAACTTTACGCGAATGTATGAAAATGACAGTTAAAAAAATAAATGTAAGATGTGCAAAAATATGTAAAAACTTTTTCAGTACTGCGGAATTATAATGTGAAAATGTAACATTTAACCAAAATAATAGTTCAGGGACTTAAAATAAAATGATATTCTTGAAAAAATTGTCGGCTCACCATTTGTTTTAATGGGTTCATCAACTTCATATCAATGCCAAATCGTGACAGATTTCTCAAATAAATTCAAGATTTTATTTGAGAAACAGTTGAAAATAGATTCAACAAACAGTTCAGATAAGCGATAAGCGATTGTTCCCCCCTTAAGGGGGTAACTTTTTACCTCGCTACAAAATGCCCATCGTAAATTGTTTTCCTTACTTTTGAATAAAAGGTATGAAATAATGTGTTATAAAGCAAATTGTGGAAGTAGTTTATTAATAATAAAGTCTTCACAAAAAAATTACGTACTTTAATGTACTACATTTTGTTTGCATTACATTAACAAACTTAAAAGTAAACTAACTGTTTACAGTTGTAATGTAATGCAGCTAAAATGTAACGCATAAAATTTAATAATTTTAATGTGATCACCTAACTATTAACAAGCAGTTTGCGCGAATTGCCATAAAACGCATTTATTGCATACTTTTTATACAAAAGTAAGGAAAACAATATGATGATGTGCATTTTGCACTGAGATCCTCCGTTACCACCTTAACGCTCAATACTTTTACGGATATCTACAGGCTGACTTTTAAACAAACCCCGATAATTTTATAGAGTATTAAGAAATGTTAAAAGAACACATATTCAATGTAAAAATAATTAAAACTAGAAGTTATGTTATTATAAAAAAATGTTACTTGGAAATGAAATTTATGATTATCCTAGCCATTCCCTTATGGAACAAGTATAAAATATTCCAGAATAGTGGGATCAATAACAAAAATAACTATCTAATTACTCGTATATCATCTCTTCAGGTGACCATAAATTCTTTCGCACTATTTCAAAAAGATCTAACTTTAATAAATGTATAAATATAAATTTGAAGGGTTTTCATAAAACCAGTTATTTTTCTTCCATAAAATATTAAATTATCGGGGTTGGGTTATAAGTCACCCGTGTGGTTGAGACCTCTGTGATTGAGGTACGCAAGCTGCGTAAACAGAAATATGACCATTTTATTTAAGACGATTTCAATGAAAGCCTGTATAGTTTGTTACGGAATAAACTTCCCTACTCGTAGTTCTTATTTTAATTTAATAAAATTACGGTACCTGTGTATTACCTACGAATATTTTAGAACGCTTTAATTTTTTTATATAAAAAGGGTATATTTAAGACAAGACAAGAAATGTGAATATAATTAAAATTTTCTTGACTTTGTGTTTATAAATCAAAGAACTACGTTTTTAAAATAATGGCTATCCTATTTACTAAGTGTGTGTCTATAATTATTTGCAAAGAGATCTATTTGTTTATTTTTACTTTTGTTTTGTTAAAACCATTTCGGTGATACCTATCGTAATTTTGAAACTATTATTATTATTTTTTGACTACAAACTTATATCATGTGTTTAAGTTAGTAATTATTTTCCTGTTTTTTTTTTTAAATAGAAATATCAAGAAACTGTAAACGAGGAACTTGAATTAATGCATGTCATCCATCCATCAACCTGTTTCGTCCACTGCTGGACATAGGCCTTTCCAGGATTTCGCCACTCTTGGCGGTCCTCCTGGAAGAAATGCCCATACTCACACACGCTGGACAGGCGGGTTGGTGAGCGCGGTGCCGAAACCCTTGCACCAGTGACGCCGCTGCCCGTCACTAGTCTGTTTTATATAAGGCCCGGCAATTGGGGATGGATATACCGCCATCCATCGGTCCCAGGCAATGGTGGGTCGCCTGGTTTTGCCTGAGAGCTGTCCTCTTACTCTCCCCCGAATTACTTCGGGAGGATTTGCGAGTAAGATGGTGGTACCTCCACAGTCGAGCCCGGCATCAGCTCTACCACCTAAAAATGCATGTGACGTGAATAATATATACGTGGGACGCACTATAAGTTTCCGGAATGAATATGAAAAAATACTATTAAAGGTACAAAATTAATTTATTGTTTTTCAAAATAATCTCCCTTGGCGTCTATGCACTTTTTCATTCGATCAAACCAGTTTTGAAAACTTTTGTGCCACTCTCCTGTGGTGACCTCTGAAACGTGTTTTTCATACTCCTCGACAGCCTCTTCTGGTGATGAAAATCGTTGACCGCGTAATTGGTTCTTAATTTTTGGGAACAGAAAAAAGCCACAAGGTGCCAGGTCGGGACTGTATGCAGGATGACTCATGAGTTCTACATTTTTCGTCTTCAAAAAGTCGTTTGTCTGTCTGGCCGTGTGAGAACTAGCATTGTCGTGGTGCAGGATGATACGGCGTTTACGGTTATTTTTACGGAGTTCGTCAATAACTTCCGGCAAACAAATGGTCGTGTACCAGTCACTATTCACGGTACGACGATTCTCTAAAGCAACAGTAGCCACGTGTCCAGTTTTATTAAAAAAAGAAGCAATCATCCGCTTTGATGCACTTTTCACGCGCGCCACTTTGGTTGGTTTCGGCTCATCTTGAAAGACCCATACGCTCGATTGCTGCTTTGTTTTGGGATCGTAGCAATAAATCCATGTTTCGTCACCTGTTACTATGTCCCACACCAAATTTGACGCACCTTCGTTGAATCTGGTAAGCATGGCACTGCACCAAGTGACGCGGTCCGTTTTTTGAGCCTCGGTCAAGTTGTGTGGGATCCACCGCGAGCACAGCTTTCTCACACCCAAATGTTTGTGTAGGATTGATTGTATTTGACTCATGCCTATTTCTAAGGATGCGCGAATTTCATGCTAGGTCACATGCCTGTCTGTTTCAATCATACGGCGCACAGCATCGATGTTTTTGTTGGTCACAGCGGTGGACGGCCGACCATCGCGAGATTTGTCACTGAGATTGATACGACCACGCTTGAATTCTGAAAACCAGCTATAAACAGTCGTCTTGCATGGTGCTTCATTGCCAAAAGCTGTTTCAAGCCGAGCGATGCTCTGTTGAGCTGTCAAATTACACTTAAAATCGTAGAAAATCATACTACGAAAATTTTCCCGAGTTAAATCCATGTTGATGCAGACATACAATTTTTTAAATGGCGCCACAAGGTAAAAACAAAAGACAGTCAGATGAAACAAACTGCATTCTACAGCCAAAGAGTTCTATTTTCAAATGTTGCAATAAACTTTTAAATATTGTTTATGTAAGTGGCCAGTTCCGGAAACTTTTAGTGTTACCTATGTAATACTCAAAAAAGTCACACATAATTTTTAGCTAATCACGATACATTTAAAAGCCATAGAGATAGAAGTTGAACTTACATTGTATATATTTATATATTATGTTTGATTGTAGTAATGCTGTGTACAGATAAGCGCGTTTTGAGTGTGTAGCGCTCTCGAGGTTACGCACACTAGAAAAAAGTGCGTGTGCACCACAGACATACAGACCAATCATTAACAATAAACCCATAGAGTCGACTTGAAGCAATTTTAGTTCAGGGAGTTACGGGCTCTTTTAGATATAAATATTGCTTGTTTCCAAACAAAATGTATATCTATCATAGATTAGTTTAGGTATTAACAAATATGTTTCAAGCATAAGTCAGCTAAAACAACCCATTTTTATACGTTTCTTCGTACCATGTAGCTTAAATGTCACTTGGTTATTGTACGGAAACTTGCCAACGATATTTAAGGGCTTGTATTGGGTCTTTCAACAGTTTTTGTTTTAATATGCTGAGTCAACTACTTATCTGATCGATGTATGAACACGTGTTTTTTCAGACCTTTGTCTTTCCGTTGTCAGGTCGGTTACCTAATTGGACACATTTCGCTTGATAGATTTTATTTTTGAAAATGATGCCTTTTTAAGTTATTATTGCTTTTTATGTCTAAGTGGCTTGAGTTTTATGTCTGAAATTACTTCTATAACAACAAAACATGGTTTATTTTCCGATGTCAGGTGGAAAAACTCCTACTTCAAATGCTTTTTCGTAAAATTCAGGAAAACCTTGAAAATTCACTGATTTTGCGTGCCGCTAGCGCGCGAAGCGAGCGTTCTAATGTAGACTTTCTGACAACATACTGAAGTTCAAAATCGCTCAGTAAGATTATCGTGCACCAGGGGTAAGGCCTTAATCCTTAGGTTAAGTCTGTATGTCTGTGGTGTGCACGCACTATTACAACCATAACCAAACAGACTGCGTGCGATAGCATATCTGTATAGTTCTGGCTAGTACTTCTTGTGTATGAAGTTAGTTGACACCCCCGCAGAATTTTCCCGCGTAACCCCCCTTCCTCGTCGATGCGCAGTTGCGACGACATCTGTTACTAACTTCAAGCCCGTCTTCTGTACTGGCCTGAACTGTAGATACCCCAGTAAACGTTGGCCAATGCGTTGATGCAGTGGCCAGAGTGATAGGGACAATGCTATGTGAGTAAGCGAGAAGAACGAAGTTAGGTTTTTCTATTTCGCACTGGCCAAGGTGTACGTACTGGGCCCAAAATGTTTACAGTTTTATTTTAAGTTATTCTATTTAGAACGGTGTTTATTTTGTGATAGAAAATTTTGTGGGAAATTTCTCAGGTTTCTACAAAAAAAATATTAAATCAGACGTTTTAATTTTTACATCGCTAAGAGCATAATTTGAGATAATTTCACACAACTCCTCCTTGCGGGAGTCCAAACTCTTTTAAAAGTAATAATAAACAATAATACGTACAATTACTTGCCCTCGATGTGGTGTGCACGCGCCCTTAGGCTGTTTGTCCATTGTTGATTACACGAAAGAAATTCAATCGACTGGTAGTAATAGATGGTTTGGTTTGCAAAATGCACTCCGTAATTTGTATCTATTATACAACGTGAAATTTAAGTCATTTTGCTAACGAAAACTGGTGATAGTACTCGTTATATGAACTATGGAACAAACCCTGAATTCGCGAAAAAAAATCAGCTGTTTCATACATTTGGGTCGAGTAGGTATTTAATTTTTCTATGAAAAGCTGATATTTTTTTCACGATTTCAGGGTTGACTCCATAGTAAAAGCTGTTCATATGGACGAGTACTATCACCAGTTTTTATTAGCAAAATGACTAAAATTTCACGTTGTATAAGATGACTTTGATTTATATAGTCAAATTTATACTGGAGACCCGGTATTTGTGCCTTTAAACTAGTTTAAGAATAACCTCGAGTCAATTAATAGAAAAATACTATTTTTTAAGTTTTTCACATAAACGGTAATTGAACCTTGGTTTTAACCACTTACCCGAGTCTCCAGTATGAATTTGGCTATATCATGCAAAGTCACCTTATATTTATTTTGGACCCGAAATCATGAAACTTTATGTGGTCGTTCATCAAAGTTATAGGTAGAAATAAATAACATACCGGGGGTAAATATACTGATTTATTTAAATTAAAACAGTATACTCTGCTGATCATACTGAACTACTACCCCATGTAAACAAAACGGGGCAAATGGACAAAACTGATATCTCCATACTATTTTTATTAAGCGTTATTCTTTTTACATGCTTTTGAATTAAAAATCTATGGATTTATTTTGAGTATGATCATTCATAAGAGTATATATAGTAGGGTGGAGCGAAATTCCATTTTTTTCAAATTTCATGTTGTAATAGTAGAATAACTTTGAAGCGATCTCTAAGTAGCTCAAATAAAATAATGAATATTGGACTGCATCTTCTGCCTGCGCATTTGATTCAAAGTTTTACAAAATGTAGTGAAGTAATAACTTTATTTTTTCCTTAAATTTCAATTTATATTTTTTAAGGCCTTAAGTAAACAATTCAACAAAAATAGTGTCATAAAATTCCCTTCTGTTCTCTAGTCGTACGAAATTAAAATATCTTAAAAATGCCTTAAATTGAGAAATCCTGTGAATTAACACAGATGTTATTAAATTTTAGACATGTTATGTGACGCATATTTTTATATAGATATTTTTATTATACACAGACAAACCAAATTCCTACTTGGTTTTGTGGAATGTATTTAGATTTAAGTTATCCTTGAAATAAATATATATATTCATTCATTCATACACTTTTTTTACAGAAAGCTATAACCGACAAATAAACAAAAAAGTAAAATATAAAATGTTTCCTCCTTTACATTTTATTAAATTTTGAATTTAATGCGGGGTCAGAAGATGCAGTCCAATATTTTCTATTTAATTTTATTTGAGCTACTTAAAGATCGCTTCAAAGTAATTCTACTATTAGAACATGAAATTAGAGAAACATGAAAGTTTGCTCCACCCTTATATATAGTTTAATTTAGGAATTATTTACTTACGGTATAATTATTATGTTGGAGCTACGGATTCCCAAAATGTTTAACCAGTACGTCCTTCCTGTGATGACGTATGGCGCTGAGACGTGGTCTCTTACAAAGGACCTAATCCACCGAATTAAGGTCGCTCAGCGAGCTATGGAGCGGGCTATGCTTGGGGTATCTCTGATGGATAAAATCCGAAACGAGGAGATCCGTCGGAGATCAAAACTGACCAACATAGTCTGCCGAATCAGTAAGTTGAAACGGCAGTGGGCAGGTTATATCTGTCACCGACGTGATGGCCGTTGGGGCCGAAAGGCATTAGAATAAATTATTATATAAAATAAAAAAACATGTAACAGAACTGTATTCCATGATAGGTACTAGCAATGATGAACATGTAATATCTGCCTACGCTTTAAAGAGACAAGCGTGTGTTTATGTCTTTTACCAAATACCTACTACCAGGCACAATGTATATAAATCCTATAACTTAAGTACTTCAAATACCTCCTTAACAAAACAATACACAACAAAGATTTTTCCTTGTTAAGGGCCCACTACACAAAAATAATACCTCTGGACAATACGATACCGATAGCATCCCCTATTAATTATAATTGACATATTTCGAACGCACCGAGTAATTTGTCGATATGAGAGTGAATCTTTTGAGTCGGCACGCGGCTGTTCGATTGTTTGTTTTGATGTCCATTGGTCTCTCGGACGTCGGGACTCATTAGAGGGTTAGGGGTTTACGTGGTCGGAAATACCTCGATAAATGCGATGAAAATTAAAGTAAAAATGCATATTTTGAACCAAATGAGAAGTTCTAATGACAAGATTAAGAGAAAAGTACAGTTGTTTTAAAACATCCTTATTTGCGAGACCTAAATTGGTTATTTTTTTTATCCTCGTCTAAATCCACAAAATATCATCTCATTGGTTAATTAGTTTTTAAATAATGATGACAAATAGATCAAAATAAAGGATTTTATACACATATATATTTTACAATATTTTACAAATATATGAAATAATGGACGGAGTTAAGCGTTTTCTACAACAAACTAAACAAATGATATCTGTGGAAAAACAGCCTCAAGGAATACCTAAACCACTGTTTGTATGCAACAAAATCAAATCAAACCCATTCCAAACAAGCTGAAAACGATTACTTCCGCAAATTTTGTCACAAACCCCTTTAGGCAACATCCCACACAAAATCTCTCACGAATAATAAATATATGATTTGCAACAATACACAAAAACCTTCCACGCGAGCCCCGTATTCGAAATGTTTTATTCATTATTTTTAAAGTTGTGTTCCAAAAAGTTATTGTTACAGTTTTTTTGTAGTATCGCCTTAAGCGATCGCGTGGCGGCGTGTTTAACAAAATAGAAGTTAATGTTTGTAAATTAGTGCAGTAAAGGGTTAATAAAATAATTTGTGTGTGAATGTTTGCTATTGTTGCCAGTAATTAAACAATTTCATCCCCCATAAGTGTTCTATGCATATTCAGTTTGTAACACAAAAATATAAACCAAAAAACATCAGTGGTTATCCTTTTAAAACTTAGAAAATTCAATACTCTATTCCTTGAAGCTTTGAAGAGATGTAATTTTAAACTTCCGTTAATAACATAAACCTCGCCTCGTATACTTTTCATAGTACTGGAATACGCCAAAGAAAGAACCCTTATCGAGCACACATACAATAAGAACCAAATTTACGTTCTTGTTCTGTGGAAGCACCTTAGAACATATTCTCCACCTTACAAAATATGAAAAGACAGTAATGTCAAACGTTTTATTTTAAACACTTTTATAGACGCAGACATATTGTGTCCATATAATTTTTTTTTTATAGTAGGGTAGTTACAGTTCGTGATAGTGGAAAATGCGCTTTTAATTCCCTCGGTGCATGAGCCATTTCGAATTGTCGCGAACTTTTGAATGTTGCAATGTGAAATAGCTCATATATCATAGGAGTTAAAGTGAATTGTCCATTAGCATGATCTGGCAGTATCCTCCTTTATTTAGAAATGTTGTCGTTAATCAATAGAACAAGAGACTTCCGGCACGATTGTGGTTCGAAGGCACTCTACTGATTAAGCTTGACTGTGAAATTATTAAAGAACCTGTAAGTCGTTCTAAAAATGTTTTCATGATGATATTAATAACCACTCCTTTCCGAAACAGGCGACCCCGCCATACTTTGATCATCGAACCACAACAGACCTAACCAAACTCTTCAAAACTAGAAACATCAAAACGACACCTAAAATCACAATTTAACCCGTAAACGGTAAACTGGTGTTATTGCAGACCCCGCAAAACTACGCACTATTTCAAATACCCCTTGAATTTGGGTGTTGTCATCCTTATTACGATGGAATTAAAGCTTTGACGGGCATCTCCTCGGATAGTGCTTAAAGTAGAAATTGACCGGCAGCATCTGAAGATATTTGCATAAACGCGTCAGCCCGGATTAGAGTGAGATAACATATCTACGTCAGAATAAGCCGGAGGGTTCAAGCTGCATAGCAAAACGCTCATTTATGTGAGTTCAGTGTAGCTAGGTTTGGCTTGTAGGACACGGATTGGCAGTGCAATTAAGTTATGTTAACTAAGTCCGTCTAGCGTTGGTAGAGATGAATCTTCTCCGTTTATTTCGGTACTCACAGCCCCTGTCTATACAATTGTGACGTCATCATGTTACGCACAATGAGCTTACGTTCGGTCACTATCTTGCTGATAGAAGGCGTCAGTGAGACCTAGCACAAAGTGCACTCGTCCTAAAGGAGAAGAGTGAAAGCAGGCGAGACGATAATAAGTCTGTCCAAAGACTTCTGTTAAACTTACAACTACGCAACAGCCTGTTAACAATCTCTCGGTTTTTAAAAGTGAATGCAGAAATAATGTACAGTCAACAAGGTTCCCGCCTGACCACCTTAAGGGCCAGTTTAGTGTGCAGTCCCACCCTGCTAGTGTTTGTCTACCAATAGTCAGGCTAATAGTCTGATGGACACAAAAACGCCACAAAAAGTGTCTCTCATAAACTCTAATTGGTAAATAAAATAAAAGGCGGGGCTAACTGAAATCGCCACATGCAAGCAATAAGGTTTTGAAACTGGATAAGCGGGAGCCTTGGTGATGGTACAGTCACAAGCACATCAAACTACACACATTGTACTTTGTACCTACCTTATATACTTTACTATAGTGGCTAAATTTATTGTCGTACTGCAGGTGTACCACTTAAAGTACTCTTGACTGTACTCGATGACGTCTCAAGGTGTGATAACAACACAAAATATTCAATCACAAATTAACACAAAAATGTCTTGAAGTAGATGATGTTTTTTGTATTTATTTATTTGTTTACTGATTAAGGAATTCTCACTAGATCAACTACATATTTTTTTTGTTTTAATTATCTTTTTACGCCAAGTTTGTACATCCGATAATTTTTTTATCGTAATTGAGAAAAAATCCAAATTAATTACTTTGCAATAGTTTAGTCTCCTACCACAATTATAATTTAATTTATCGCACATAAATATGACGTTATAGTCCTTCAATTTCATCGCACCAAGTATCCGCAAACATCTTCCCAAATTCATACGTCATTTCAAGTGTCTACAAATTATCGAATTTCCATCTTTAGTTCCCACGTTAGCTCGCCACGTGCTGGATAGTCCTTCAGAATGAAGGAAAGGGCGTGTCCTCGAAGTCCTCAACAAATATTGTCATTGAGGACACCCTGCTCGAGTTTACGTCCAATATGATGACTTGACTGTTCAAGGGTTAAGTGGTTGGTGACAATGGAAACTATTCGTTTGTATTAAATGAGTTATTGGGAATCAAATTATATTGTAAGTCTTCATCATGTTTTGATAAAAAAATCTAAAGCATTTTTACAAATTACATTTGAATACAATTGATATAAAATTTTACAGTAAGTTCTTATAAATTGAAATACTGAATACCTATTTGCATATTAGTATTTAGAGTTATGTATATAAAAAGTAAACCTAAGTAAATTGTATGAAAATTTCTTCAAAATAAATCCGTTAATATAGATGTTTCCGTAGAGGATTATTTTTCCCGTGTTCCTATACAATTTTCCACTAACACTGGCTAAACTTAAATGCCATCGGTTCAAATTTTCTTGAGCTATGGACAAGAGATAAACGCCTTACAAAAATCACGCAACTCTAAAATATTGAACACGACAATATCACTCATAAACAGAAAGGAAGCAATTTTGAAAAATTTAAAACGACAATAAATTCGATTCTAAAAATTCAAAATTTAAAATTTTCCAAACTTATATAGCTTCTGTTGAAAAACTATTTTGGAAAGAAGAAAATTTAGTTTTGACAGCACTCTTGGAAAATAGTTTTTTTTATTCACAATAGACTCACGATTGGCATGCCACGATAAAACCTAGAATTAAGTACACTCGATAGATGGTTTACCTTAAAAAGAAGAGTATCTACTCTCCTGTTCAAAAACTCACACTGGCTTGGGTTCGTGCCCCGGGTTCCAACACTAAACCGTTCAAAAATCAACACGGGTCGCGACACCGACGTTCAAAAATAGCAGTGTCGCTACACCGGTGTCGAATTTTTAAACATCAACTTTGAGCAGGGTTCGCGAGGTTCGTATGGAGATGTCAAAATGACAGATAAAAATCCATACGAAATCTATTGGACATATGTGAAATGACGTTTGGAGTGTAGCAACTCGACCAAACCCGTTCAAAAACTCAGTGTTGCAATCCCGGTGTTCCTACCTACCCTAGGGTTCTTTAATGAACGCACTTCTGGTATGGCGTTTGATGACGTCATGCAAAAAAGCAACGAGTCACTTAGTGGCACGGTTTCATCATAATGGTGATAACAAGCCAAGATCGAAGCCTGCTACCGGTTTTCGTCCATTAGTGCGGTCTTGGTTTGAATACCCAGAGGGTGTCAGGCGTATTTGAAATATCAGTCGTATCCACTCGGAGAATCATCTTTCCCTGCCTTTATTCAAACAATAAAATAAATCGCAAGCATCACTCACAAGACCGTCTGAATCTAAGTGCAGCGTCGCATCACCATCACAATTGAGGAGATGATTTCAACCCGGAAGTCAGAGTTGTAATTTTTTACAACCGGGCGTCCGGTGCTATCACTCGACAGGGAAGGGTTAAGAAATCTATTTGTTTGATCAACAATTTCGAGAAATACGAACAAAAACTGAGAGAATTCCATTTGAAAATTTACATTGATACTATAGCCTATTCCAAAGGCTTTAGTAGCAATGCTGTCAAAACTATATTTTTTAGGGTAAATGAAATTCATTTCCCTCTTCCTCAAGAAAAATTTGCAATAAATAAATTTTAGTATTGCATTATTAAATCCTTTAGAATCTGCTGTATGTAGCATTATTATGTTAAGTTATGTTATTAGGGTACTCGAAAAATGAAATTTTAATTTATTAATATTCAGATTTGTAGCTATCATTAGGGTTAAGATTATAAGGTTTCTTCATTAATCTCATACCTGTCTCAATTCTCAAACACTAAGGAACCGTTTCAAAACGTGCGATGGTAGTGCGAAATTTCACTTGTTTAATAGAAAGAGACAGAGATATATACAAGAAAAAGAGAGAACGTCTGTTTTTGAAACGCTTGCGAGTGATTCCAGTGAGAAAAACGTTTTGGAACGTGTCTAGGTGACAAACGTTAGTCTCAAATCTAATTCAAGGGCGGGAAACTGAAATTGCCTTTTGTAGTCACAAAAAAAAAATATAATAAATGAGCTCTTACGAGCCAAATTTAACTTTCACAATAATAATTTTCACTTTTTCCACTTTATAAATAATTAATACATTTTTTGAGTTTTGAATTTTGTCCAAAACCCGGCCAAACTCCGAAGTGACAACTGTCAGGCGAACTTTAACGGTATCCAGACAGCGTTAGAATTCGCACTAGCCAGTGTGAATTTCCCATTACTCGGAAGCGTTTCAAAACACTTCCGAGCGACTGTCAGGTAACAGTTCGGTTACCCTCGGTTTAATTCGGGAAAATTTTTGAACGCTCTATAATGAAATTCGCATCACTCCGAGTGAAATTCACTCGATTCGAAACGGAACCTAAGCATAAACATTTTCTTGTTGATCTATTCGCCTCTACAGTTTGTTGTCTACGTACGTAGATAGTGTGAGCAATATGCAATGTATAGTCCAAAGTTAAAGCTTGCTGTAAATTCAACCCGTTCTCTTAACAATTTTCTATGATAATAAAAAATAACTGCATGTCGGACCAAACGGACCGCATGCAAGGAAATAGGTAAAAAAAAATATGCTAAGATTCTGAACATCCAATTCGAAGCAGTTGCTTATTCAAATAAACATGCTTGTAGACCCTTTTTAGCATATTTTTCCTCAGCCTACTAAACAAATAGAGCTGACTTTTTTAGAACCCTTTCACTCTAGTTCACGATATTCGGAAGGCGATTTGCAATATCATAAAAGTTAACGAGAGTTTCCTGCGAGATCCTATCTGTGACGTCACAGGGCATATTGTCAAACTTCGAGTTTATTTTTGTACTGTTGTTGTGATGAATTTGAGGGGTTGAAGAGATGTAGTGGGTTTATTGTTGTTGGTGCTCTGGTTTAATCTGAAGAGTAGTTTAAAAGTTGACGAGCGTTACTGTTCATGTCGATATCATGTCTAAAAAGTATATAAATTCAAAGTTTTTATGTTTTTTACAATACTAAAAATAAAAAACCGGCCAGTGCGTGTCACACTCGCAATGTAGGGTTCCGTAGTTGCCCGGTACATATAAGTTGGTCTACTAATACAGACCGGGCCAAACTTCTGATCCTATACATTATAGGGGGCCAAAAGTTTGGCGTGACCTGTACTCGTAAACTTGTAAAGCCTACTTAGCTGTGATAGTTTTCCTTTTAAATTTATTATATACACTACTTCTGTGATTTTTTCACACTTATATAAACAACAGTTTAGCCGGCAGGAGGGGGGACGCTCCACTCCAACAAAAATTTCACTTTAAAGCTTAATATTTCACCAACGGATCCCTAAATCGAAAAATGGTTTTCACACACCCACAATGTTTTTGAACGGCCTATCCAACGATACCCTACACTATGAAATAGGCGAGAAAAAAAAATCATCCCTAGTTTAATGCTATGAGAGGCACCTTTAAAAAAAATTTTTTCATTATTTCACCAATTTGTTGGCGTGATTAATATTTATATTCATACCAAATTACAGCTTTGTAGTACTAATAGTCTCTGCGCTAAGCCGCGAACAGACGGACAGACGGAAATGGCGAAACTATAAGGGTTCCTTGTCGGACTACGGAACCCTAAAAAGTACATTGTAAAGTCGTTTGCAATAGAATCCAACAATCATGTAAACAAATATGGCGGACTGACATTGACAGCGTATTGTTTATGCCCATAGTGATGTCATAGTGTTCTAATTTAATTTTAATTAAATTTATTTTTCTAATTATTTTAATTTTAAGTCATAGACTATGGCCCATAGTAGGATAGGTACTAAAATAAAACTGACTAAATAGATTAAATATATAAGCCATAGACTATAAAATAAAACTGATTATATATAAAAAAAGTGTTTATTAAAACAAATTTAAATCTTCGTCTTCGTCATCATCACTATCAGAAGTGTCGCCGGTGACCGTAATTATAAATGGAACCACTGTGTCATCGCTTGCCGTGTCTAAAATGCCGTCGAGCTTTTTCATTTCTTCCTCTTCCTTTAGGACGTGACTTACGCATTTCGACCATTGTTCGGCTCCGATTCTCGCCAACCCTTCGTTCAATAAAGTTTTTATTTCCGCCATTTTAAAAGATTTGTTATTTCTCCCAACATACGACTTAACCTGTGCCCAAATGAGCTCAATTGGGTTGAGCTCGCAGTGGTAGGGAGGAAGGCGAAGCACAGTTATTCCTTTCGATGCGGCGAGCTCGTCAACGTATTTTGTAACATAATTTTTTTAATCAAATTTTGTGAGTAACTGTGCTTTTATTTCACTTGTTTCAAAAGCTATATTTTTGCTACGTAACCATTCTTGTATAGCATCCTTGTGATCTATTCAAATAATTAGTTACGAGAGCAATACAATATTAAAGTGCGTCTAATAGATTTCCGTTGTAGGTAATAGATCTAAATCATTCTTACCTCCTGATTACTCCTTGAGAAAAAATACCAATCGTATGCTATATCAAAGTCCGTGATGCCGTGCAAAGGTCGTCGTTCCAAGAAAAATATGTCCAGCCAAATCGTAAAGCAAAACAAAAGTCCAAAATGAGAATGCAAAGTCGTAGAAATCGGAAACAGAAAACGGAAACAGAAAACACTAATGCACAGCGAACCCACAGAACAGTGAATGACTGTGAATGACAATTCTAACAAAATGGCCACCTGTCAATTTTTAAAAACTAACCATTATTTTTATGGCTTAGGATACGTTTTGGTTAATTATATTAAGCTCTTGAAAAAAAATTTTTATTGTATTCAAATAATATTAAATTAAAATAATTTATTAAATTAAAAATAAAAGATAACTTCAGATTACGAACAACACTAACTTTTCAATGACTTATAGAGTTCGATGAGTAAAAAACTAAGATGACAGCTTGTCAAATACTTCGAAATTTTTACGTTGCAAATGTTTTAACAAATTTAACTTATAAATACAAGTTAAATCGTGTTGAAGATAATGTGAAAACAATGGTGCGTTCGTTGAAATCAGACTATGTTCATAATTGATCGTCAAATGTATGTGATTACGGAGTAATCGTGACAATTTGGTTTGTTTACATGATTGTTGGATTCCATTGCAAACGACTTTAATAAAGTACATTGCATCAAAGTGCTTATGTTATTTAAAAATATAAAAATGAAATTTTTAAAAATCGGTGGATAAGTATGGTGGAAAAATTCAACGATCCTTGGCGTGGTCGGTAGCGCGCTTGTCTTGATAACAAGCAAGGGTTGAGGTCGCAGGTTAGAATCTTGCACAGAGGATTTTTTTTTAATTCTTGTCTTTAAATTTGTTTCTTATTTCTCTTTTATAGTTCGTAATGCACTCTAATAATAATATTTAGGCTAAGCATTTTTTTTCTAATGTAATACTTTAGATATTTAGATTTTATATTTAATCTCATTTTTTACCAACTACTGTAATATTAAAGCATCAGAATCAACGAGCTTTATAGGTCGTTGATCAGAATAGATAAATATTTATTAACTGGGAATTAGATAACACAGTAAAACACATAAATTGACAGATATTACCAAAAAGAAATGGAAAAAACAATGTGTCAAAACAGCACGTGTAGTCATTGAAAATAAATAATGCCAATAAATGTTGAAAACTCCATGACGTACTCACACACCCTCTATTTGGTGCAATTTATTGGTGACCCATACAAAAAACTATTGGGTCAAAGTTAAATATACGAATAGTTGACTTTTGTTAAATAGCCAACTTTTAGGTGAATTGATTTTTAAGGGTTTTCAAACGGATTTTTATCGGTGTAACTCAAAAATGTCCAAGACAAATTAAAAGCTTAGCATGGGATTAAAAAATCTATCTGTTACGCCAGAAATTTATTTCGAAAATATTTCTGGAATATTAGGAGCGCTCGCTTGCTGACCCAGAGCTATAGAAATATGGAATTCAGATTTCTGTGGTCTGGTCCATTTGTACCCACCTCGATTGATAGGGCTCACCACGCGTCACATTTGGAAATATAAGTCGGTAAAAAATGGGTGTACCACGTGTGGACTGACTTCTGGGAACACCTCTGAAACTCCCTCGGTGGTTCATGTCGTGAAGATATATTGATGGATCTCGTACATTGTGTACGAAGCTCATTTTTAAGAATTTTTGGTTATAAACTATTTTTAGCACAATGATTATTATTTAAAAAATCAAAAAAAATGGGTGCGATTTACTTATAATTTGTTTTTTATTTTATTTAAAACGGTCTTCCCACAAACATGCAGTGTTAATTTGTAAGCTTAGGATTCATTAAAATTTCCGAATAAAGGTACTCGTATATGTAAGTATTTTTAACTCCCATCTTATGTATCGCGAATAGTTTTTGGTTGTTATTTGGTCTATGTTCATACTCATAGTTACATTAATTAAGACTTCTTTTGTAACTAGGTAGGTATTTTTCTTTTTCAGTCGCAATCAGACAAAATCCATCAACATTTCTCTTTTTTTAAGCGCCGCATTTTTAAAACGACCAAAAATTCCTAGCAGACTATTGCTCCCCCGGCTGTTATAAAGTGGGTGGCGATATAATAAATTTTAAATCCATTAGGATTGCACAAGTACACATGTTCGGGGTCGAGTGTACACTCCATTTAACTTTACGAGGCTCAAATTCGTTGAGTTGTTACCTCCATCATTTGATACGCTCTCAAACTTTGGTACAGATCTTTGTTGTGTTAATTTTGGCATATCACTTGAAAAATATGTCGAGCGTATTCACAATGGGTTCGCCAATGTATCTGAAAAGACTTTTCATTTAAAATTTAGCTTCACCGTAAACTAAGGGCCAAGATTTGGAATGAAATCGTAAGACATAATTATAAAGCACAAAAAAACTTATCTAAAAAAAATCACACAAATAATGTACTCGCAGTACATTGAAATGAAACTTCCTAAGAAATTATAGTGTGAACAAATGGCTCGCCTCAATAATAATTATCATCAGAATAGCCCACCAGTTTCAGCAGGTTTAGCCTGCCTTCGTCATGGCGAGCGAAGACGGTTCCGCGACTGTGTCCTGCGCATAGCGAGCTGTCCATCACACATTTTTCGATTATTATCATATAGATGGTGTAAAGAGACTGCTATCTTTAAAAAATACACATACTGTACTGATCATACTGAACGAGTTTTAAAAAGAAACAACTCGCTCATCTGAACATTTTAGTAGGTTCTCCAAGTTAGGATGGAGAGGAGAACTTTTTTTTTATTTGCGCGATTGTTTCTATAAGAAAGTTGTTCAGTACGATGTAGTGGTTGTATTTAAAGATAAGTTTATTTATACACTTGGTACATATAAGACAATTTTTCCCGAGGTCGCTATGTAACGTTGTTTTTTCAGCTGTTTTTGCCTCCTACGACCCACTATTGCAATGGTTATAAGAGCGAAAAGTGTTTAAGCAAAACATTCCCCAATTGTAACTTTATTCTATCGAAAATCATTAAGAATATTAAGAAGCAAAGAATAACAGTACAAGCCGATAAGTACCTAAAAATTATTATTGATGGGTAAGCACACTTGTATTGGGCCATAATTTTTCCCACAAAAGTGATTTAAGGGTAAACACTGTATTTATAAACATCCCTTATACCATTACCCCACTAAACGCACAAAATCTACTTATTCGGAACCTATTCGGCCGTTCTAATCCAATACTCGCATAGAACGCTTCCGCACCCAATAATTCTGTTTTTCCTTTTGGCCATTCCAATTTCCTAATATCTTCGCGTCAAAACTCAATTTACGTAACACCCTGCGTTTATTCAATAAAAAAAGAAACGTTTTTTTTTTGTTTCGTTCCACCCCTATCTAGCCGCTCAACCGTAGAAAGCATTAGCGTGTCTCGTGGACCTCACAACTCACAACCCCTTGATTCACAAATGATCGAATTCAAATAATAAAATATCGAATCCACATTTATCTTTTTTGCCAATTGTCACACTAATGTTTGTGCAGATTCTTCTGATATTATTTACTTCTTTGATTAATCGATCTTTTTGTGATTTTAATCGATTGTTTGCGGTAAGACGGGAATGGTTGGGTGAATTTTTGTGATTTATTGTTTTCCTTTACGTGAATTGGTAACCACACCCATTCGTTTTCTTTTGTCAAACAAATAATTATCTATTTATGATTTTCTTTTATTCTTAATAATATTGACTATTTATACATGGTTTTATTTTTATACATCATTACGACGTGAATCTCACGAGATCCGACACCTAGAGGTGTTCCGAGTAGGGACTGTGAAATGCACGTCACACTCATACACGCACATTTCACCGAAGATCTATTACATCTCAACATGATGGGTGGTGAATCGTACTTCGGGCACAAAGATCACAACTTAATATGCCTTCCAAACACAAATTTGCACCTACGGGTTTGAACCCATTACCCCTAGGTTAGTGGCTGAAACATACGGACTACTAGACTACAGAGGCAGCCGGTTTTATTTTTATTGTTTTCAAATGTCCTCTTGTATAGAAAATCAATGTGATTTATCAATAATTTACGACTTTTGAAACTATACACCCACATCTTCGCGGTCATTAGCAAAAACACATAAATATGTCAAATCAGAGTAGCCAAACACGGTCAAGAATGAAGTCCTATTTAATGGGGGTTCCTTATTTCGTAAATTAATTTTTCCATTTCCATTTGAACAATATTTTGCATATTTCTTAAGATATATTTCAGAAGAATATCATGTGTGTACTTTAGTACCGGGGATATGGAATTAAACGTTTTCTTCACTTTTATAATATTTATTTAAATATCTTATACTTTTACATGGATACCAGGTCCTGGGGACATCCAGAATCAATCTTAACCAGAACTCTGCTCGTTCCTTTGTCTTTTTTCTAGACATCATTTTATTTTTAGAATATTTCGATAAATCTATCAATGCGACGTACAAATGTACATAAAGATTACAGATTGCCAACCATTAACGAGCCCAAAGAGTTCTATAAAATAATTATCTGATCTAAGTCTGCCTACTTACATTACAGTACTTTATTTTACATAATTTTTAAACATGATATTTAAAAATAATATTTTTTATTCAATTAACACTGCACAAATAAAACTTAGGTCACTAATTTTGATAAGTGGCATGTCAAGTTTATTCATTTTTGACAAATTAGAAACTATTTATGATTTCATACTATTAAACCTTACGTAATACTTTGTTATCTGTGTTTTGTAACCTATAATTTTTGGTATCTTGTTGCAGATCCCTAAAAAATACATTTCTAAACTTGACCCCTTGTTAACTTCATCCGGAACCAATTTTATTGCATTTACACTTGAACTTTACCGATTGTGCTTAAAAATACATTGTCCGTTAACGCCGGGGTCCAAAATGGTCACACCTCGTCCGAGGGTTAACAATGACATTCTTCTAGTTATTCTCGGGTTATATATCAGCTAGATAACAATAGTTGGCTCTGTGGATGTCCAAAAGATTAAGTTCTGATTGTCCGTTTTGCAATGGCCCATATTCACGGCTATTTATAAAGATTTTTCTTTTAGTGATATAACAACTTTGCGGTGACCACGTGCGGTCGTTTGGATGATACGGTCAATGTTTTCAATTCTAAAGTTTTGGAGTATTAATTTTGACATCATGATTGCAGGTTTTGCAAACTAAGGGGACTAGAGGACTTCAATCTTGGTACCTACTAACTACTACCTACTATTATGTAAGTTTAATATGTGTTTTTTGTTCTGTGAATATAATATAATATATAGGTAATATTGTAAGAAAATTAATTTTAATGAGCGAAGATCAGACAATTCTACTAATTATTAGGTGTTGTCAAAAATAGAGGTAATTAAATATATAAATATATACATACATATATATATATATACCAAGTCGGTTCTTAAATACTGTCACTGGCCATTTATTATAAAAATAGAACACCTAGAAAAAAAAAATTAAATGGTGTTCGATTTTTAAATATTTTTTGATTAATAATCTGCCAAATCACAATTACATTCATTCATTTTTTACGATGGAGTGGACTCGCAAAGAGGACCGAGTAGCAGTAATTGCATTGCATCGTTGCGGCCATCCACCGAAGACGATATTCAACTTGCTTCAAAAATTAAAAATCACGAAGAGGTTCGTGTACCGTACCATCAAGACGTACAATGAAACCTCTAGTGTCGATGACGAGAAAAGAACTGGCAGACCTCGTTCCGTTAGGACTCCAGGGGTCATCAAAGCAATCAAGGCGCGTATTGCAAGAAATCTCGTCCGCTAGCAGAAACTGATGGCTTTGGAGATGGGATTAACCAGAAGTACCGTAAAAAAAGTACTCAATGAAGACCTGGGACTATGAGCTTACCGAAAAAAGAGTGGACATCTTATGAACGCGCGTCTGATAGCTATGAGAGCCAAAAAATGCAAAGTTTTGCTAAAGCGGTACGCAAGAAACAGACACCGCGATATCCTGTTTACAGACGAGAAAATTTTTAATATCGAAGAGAAGTACAACAAACAAAATGACAGGGTGTACGCTACCAGCTCTGCGGCCGCTGGAAATGCCATTTCTAGAGTGCAGCACGGCCATCATCCATCATCAGTCATGATTTGGTTGGGAGTGTCCTATACTATGGCCCTACTGAAGTGCATTTTTGTGAAAAAGGTGTCAAAACCAGTGCAAAAGTGTACCAAGACACGGTTTTAGATCGCATAGTAAAAGATCTGCCCCAGACACTCTTGGAGGACGGCCATTTGTGTTTCAACAGGACTCCGCACCTGCTCATAAGGCCAAAACAACTCAGGAGTGGTTCGAGCGCCAGAATATCGAGCTAATAAGGCATCAAGATTGGCCCTCATCTAGCCCTGACCTCTATCCACTGGATTACAAAATTTGGCAGGAATTGGAGGAGAAGGTCTGTTCTAAGCCTCACAAAAATTTGAGCAGCCTAAAGTCATCATTGATTAAAGCAGTGGCCGATATCGACATGAATATGGTCCGTGCTGCTATTGATGATTGGCCGCGAAGATTGAAGGCTTGTGTGAAAAATGGTGGTAATTATTTCGAATAAATTGTGTGTTTAATGTAAGCTAATTAAATTACCTTTTTTTAAAAAAAAAAACTTTTTTGAATATCATGACTAGTTTTCATTTTATAGCCAATTTTGTTTGTGACAGAATTTAAGCACCGACTAGGTATATATATATATACGTATATATATGCATATAAATATATTCATAGAAGTGTATGGACATTTTAATTTATTAAAATACCCCATAAAATAATAACCAGCAATCATAGAGCACATCAAAATATTTACACAATCACTTAATAACCCGGCTGGTCTCCGATACCCTCTGAAGATTGCATGGCAACGGAAGGGTTAACAAGTAATTATGTCAAATTAATTAGTTTAATTAATCTATGGCTTATCTCCAGGATGCATCTGCCCTTATCATCATAAACGTCATAGAAACATGACGTTTGACGTGATGTGGGCTCTAAGAGATCTCTTTTTTTGGTATATTGTGTTAGGTCATAATTTAATCAAAACAGATATAGACCTTAACCATAGTATTCCAATATCATAACTAAATAACGTAAACTGAACAAAAGAAAAGCTTACCACAGACAAATATTTGACAAACAATCTGGTTGGAACCAACGATGAAACATCTTTTACTTCCAATAGTTTGGAAATGGATTGGTGGAAAATACCTTAAACAAGACTTATCATTTATTACTTTACTTTAGTAGTATAATATTTCAACGAGTAAAACATTTTCAGCAGGAGCTTAGTTTTTACCGTTTTATTTCAACTTAAGCTGATCTGCTAATCAGACTTGTGCCAAAAGAAACAATAATTTGTACAAAATCTTGCTATTGAAATTCTTCATCTTAAAAAGAAGTCTGAACTATAATTTTAATAAGTATTCGGTAGATATATGTGTTGCCTATGTATTCTTCATATAATAAACTGTAAAATTAATAATTTGTAGTAATATTGATAGCTGGCAAAATGTATTGCCACGGGAAACATATATCTACTGTGGTATTACTAAGTTATAGTTTATGCTTTTTTTTATTTTTTATACAAATGAAGAAATTGATTGATTGATTTTTTTATTGTGATATAATACAATGTTATTTAAATAAAGTGAAAATATGGATTTTAATTTATTTATTTCTTCTTTAAAATTTAGTCACGGAAAAGTAAATAATTTACTGACCGGTAGCAAGTAAATACTTAAATACACCCTGTAGTTTACAGAATAATCAGTTTAGCCAAAATACTTAGCACCCTATCCCAGGAGTTTGCAGAGAAAAATGAAGTGTCCCATTATTGTAATCAGAGTCAATAAAACTCTGCCAAACATCATAAAGATGACGTCAAGTGCAAAATTCAACTGTCAATTCAATCGATTGTCAACTGTCAAACGCCATTTGAAAATGGAAGCTTAATGGTTTGTCAAAACATATAATCTGTTGTTAAATGTTGATAATGATGTTGAATTGTAACGATTATTGATCTTCTAGTTCTAGATTGATGGTGTGATGACATTTTTCGGCACTTTCTCATGATTTTTCAACTCAATTTGAAGTCAATGGAGTCTGTTAATAAATTACTTTGAAAAATTACATTTAGTAGATGGGGGACGAAAAAAAATCACTTACTAGTATTTTATAACACCTGATGAAAGTGATAATAAGCAGTGTGATCAAAAAAATTTCCAAAACTGCTAGAAATCACTGGTTGAGACAAGTCTAGTAGTAGCATAATAAAGAAATGAAATCTAAAACGAGGTGATCTGTCGGAGATCGAATGTGATCGACATAGCCTGCAGAATCAGTAATTTGAAGCGGTAGCCGGCAGGCCATATTTGTCGCCAACATGATGGCCGTTGGGGCTGAAACATGTACAGCAAAGCGTAGCGTAGGCTAACCTTGTGCTCGCTGGATGGCTTGCATCCACGTTGTGGATGTTGGCTTGATAATGAGGACGGAGGACCGCCAAGAGTGGTGAAATCTGGGAAAGGTGTCCAGCAGTGGACGAACACAGGCTGATAGATGGATGGATAAATAATGATGACGTCATCGTTTTTTTTTCGGTATGGGTTCCATTAACGAAGCAAAACAAACATATCTACACGACATATATCCTTGAGGAGGTGTTAGAACTGTTTCCAGGTGTGAACAACAATCAACACTCTTACACCCTCTTTTTACCGATGATAAGCTTTCTAAGGTTGGGACTTTTGGTATCACGCTGTGGTTCTAGAGTATCATGGAGTCGCTATTGTCACATATTAAATTAAAGACCTGCAACACGATCCGATTTGGTTGATAATGATAATTTACTCGAAAGTAGTTCAATCAAACTAAAGTTCTTGCCATGAAAGAAGTACCTTGTCAATGAATAAATACGAAAATGCCTTAATCCACGGGAATTCTTTCGTAAAAATTATAAATATACTTGTCAAAAAACTTTTTAAAATTTTGGATTGTTCACCTTTTTCCATGGAATATTGCAATTCACAAGAAAGAAGCATAAGTTTAGATAAAAATCACCACCAATATTGCGGCATTTTTTTGGTGAGCCTGACTATTAATATGTTTTTGTATATTCTGCTTTTTAGCTTTCAAGTTAATGTCACACGCGGAACAATAAATGTTTGACTTGTCTTCACTTAGTATTAGTTCTTTGTAAGGTTCTTCTATCCAGCTTTGTATAATACTTTTTCACCACTATTATTTTGATGACAGACGCTATTTACATGATTTAAAATGGAAAGCTTTTCCATCCATCCCTAATTGCCAGGCCTTAAAACAGACTAGTGACGGGCAGCGGCGTCACTGGTGCAAGGGTTTCGGCACCGCGCTCACCAACCCGCCTGCCCAGCGTGTGTGAGTATGGGCATTTCTTCCAGGGGGACCGCCAAGAGTGGCGTAATCCTGGAAAGGCCTATGTCCAGCAGTGGACGAAACAGGCTGATGGATGGATGGATGATTTTAAATAATTATACCTCTAGCCAGGGATTAATTTCACAAATAGTGGGATCCTTCATTTTAAATATCACCAATTAGTTATTTTAGTCGACAAAATACCATTTGCGAAAATAGCATTTCAATTGGAAATAGTCAGTTTATGTGTCAAAATATCATTGTTTGAACTTCCGTAAACAGTTTGTACACAAATACAAATGAGGATATTTAAGTATATAAATAATATCATAATCTATAGCAAAACTTACGATAAGATAATAAAGTAATATACACACCGTTTATAAAGCCATGATAAAATGGGATAAATCATATTACTTAGCACTATGTTACATATAAAAAATACTGAAACAATTAGTTTTTAGTATAAAAATATATGTATTAGTAGTATAAGGTATTTATTGTTATGGGCCTTGTTGCCTGAAATTAAGCAATTTATTTATTTATTTATTATTTATTAAATAGCCACTCCATGATACTCTAGAACAACAGCGTGATACCAAAAGTCTGAACCTTACGTTATCGCCATACTTCGGACACAAATACATGCCTATTTTGGGCATGCCGGTTTATTTCAGCGTGTTTTTTTTTACCCTCAGTAGGTTGTTAGTATACAAATCACAATTTGAAAAAATTCATTGGATGGATCGACTTTGATTTGAATCCCTAGTTTGAGCTACAAAGCAAAAAACTGTAATTTCCTACCAAAACCTTGGTGCCCATTCATTTGAACTTATAGTGAGACAGAAATAACAATAAACAACTCAAACTTACGTGTATCGATAAAAGTCGTTTTATATCATTTTCCCGAACATGTCTTATCCAATTAAACGGAAAAGGAAAATATTTTACAACCAACAATAAAAGTCTAGCGATAGTATTGAAGCGGAAAACTGGCACATAAAATTTTAAGTAGTTCCAACTCACTCAAAAATATGGAAGATCCGAGCTATAAAAGTGGGTAAATAATACAAAATATACAATAATAAGTGACGATATTGTGGAGATGTCCGCAAACTATGGTAGCAAGTTGAAGACACAACGGGAGAGTATTTTTATAAAATGTTTAAATCATAGCACACTTTCAAGTCAAAATCTTGATAAACAATTTAAAATTTTGCTTACACCAATACCAAAAATAAACTTATTCTAAATAGAATTAGAGGACGCCCGCGACTTCAGCAGTCGCGTAGTTCTTAAGATATAAACAGTTGCCTTTTTGACTGCAGAAGGACGAATTAATTCATCCAGCGTAACATTATATACCTATCTATTGTTTTTACGTACGCTTCTAATTTCATGTTTCTTCCTTTTGTGGCTTAGGCTCCGTGATATCTGTCAGACATCTAGTCGCAAAAATGTTTTATACATATTATGTTACAAAAACAAGAAACACCTTAGATAACAAAATAAATAACTTAAAATTAGATCTGAACTTATAAAATTACATTATTACACAAAATATAATGTAAGTAGGTATCTGTGCATGAGAACGTAAACGGGGCGTGTGTATCCCTAAAAATGTTGTGAGTTAGAAAATTATAAAATATTTTGCTTTATATTCTTAGATAAAAACAAAAGGAAGATACGGTACCCCGCTTCTCGCGCGTGGCATTGCAAATATAGGCCCAATGAGCCTGTTTTGTGTAGCTTCTCTCGCTCGCGACACTGTCGAAGCTTATCGCTCTATCTCTGTTGTTCGGTGGCGCTTGCTTAAAAAAGAGGTCCATTTTTCAATGGATGATATAAGAACGTACCGCATATTCCTTTTGTTATATCAATGTTTATATTTTGATTTGGGGGGCTCGTATGTTAAGCTTGCTACCTCTATAGACTTTACTCGTAGCTCCTACCTGTAAGACTTCTGCTACGTGGGTCGTAGCAAAGCTACAAATTACTTATTCTCATAGTTGATGCTCTTTTTTCTTTAAGCAATAATTCAAATTTTTTGGATAAGTAATTGTTCCATAAAGTAGAATTTTATTCTAGTAAGTCGCTAATTCCCATTCCACAAAAAACCTATCTTATCTTTTTTGTTCTAGTATTAATCTACGATTGAATTTTTGAAATTATTAAAATAAATATATTTTATATGAAATATTACAAACCCTTAAACTTAAAACTATCAAAAACAAAAAGAGTTTTTCTTAAGAAAAATAATGTATATTTAGTGTAAACATTAAACTTTTTAAACAGAAATAATTGTTACATTGCTTTGTGAACAACATTACTTTTTAACCTTATTAGAGAATGGTTCAGAAATGTCACCAAATTACTCCCAACAAAAATAACGTATTTAAGGAAATCGTAGAGGAAGTAAATTTAACTAACCATTTGTTTACTTTTGTACGTTTCTATGTATAGTTTACTTTTGAGTATCTTCCATGAAATAAATAAATATATTTTAGGGCCCTACTGTATCACCTACATTAAGCTCGTTCACACTGTGTCCACGACGTTATAAGGGCGCGTTCACACCGCAAGTCTCGGTCGTAAGAATTTATGACTCCGTCGGGATTAAACGCAAAGGTTTGTGGACAGTTATATTGAAAAAAAAAATGAAATTAGGTCTTTGGATGTTTCTTAAAATCTTGATAATTACCGTAAGTATGCTCGTATTGTAAGTATGATAATAACAGTGGTTTCCTCTTTTTTAAGTAATTAAAAGCAGAAGCTCTGCCTGGTGGACGTTATAATACGTTCCCAAAAAATTCAAAGCTCAATGAGAAATAACAAAATTCGCAATTCCCACCAAAACTCAACCCGATAATTTTATTAGCTGTAAATGAGATAAGCCACGCTGACCACTGTGCAAATCCTATTACATAGTGGTCAAGCGGTGGATAGTAGATTTATGGAATACAGAATCCTAAAAGGGTTATTTTGTGAGTTCGGAGTCGGATAATGCAGTTGTGATGTCGTGAGAAAAATTTGACATGTCATTGTGTGGCTAGGCTTAATAATACTTGTATATTTGATTCGACTTGGAATTCCAAATTTTGATAGTTTTCATTGCTTTAAAAATTATGTTATTCATTTGTTTTCCCGCCGTTTTGCCTCATCGCACGCTGCATACGCTGCAACCTGTGCCTCAAATAATAAAGATAAACAAAAAATATAAGCAAACGTCAAAAATTAAAAATCAAACTGTACACTACTATTTTAATAAACAAACAATGTATCGCATCTTGTTTACTAAAACGAAATTCACGGTTATTTTTGAACCGATATTTTCTTGAACCATTTTAGTACCTTTTATAACTGTTTTCCTGTAATAAAGAAAATATACCTTTTTGTACTGAAGTGAAGTATATCACTTACAATAACGTGAGCGACGAAATACGATAAAAGCAGAAGGCACGAGGGCGTTCGTCTTAGAAATGAAGAAAGAAAATTGAGGATATGGTGACGCCAAATTCTCAAGCCAATGAAGAGAAGTAATATTGTGTGTAGAGATTGAACGTTTTCAGGGTTCCGTACCCTAAGAGCAACACGAAACCCTATTTATGTCACTTTGCTATCTGTCCATCCAGGCATGTCACGGGTCTCTAGCTCGCAGACGGAATGATTTACTGACCTGAAATTTGAATTTGTTATGTAGAATGTTGACCCAAAATCGAATATTGAATTAAAAAAGAAATTTAATTATTTTAAGAGGGAAAAGGGAGCTTCAGGGACTTGGAGGATAAAACAATGGATCGCAAGCAATTTAGCTTACTGACCTAGAACCAATGACATTGAAGATGGCTGACAGCTTATTTATTTAAAGTTTTTACTGGTAGGATATGTAATCCCAGTATTTTAGTCAATATGAGGCTAGTAATTCCTAAGCGATACTTTCGACAACGTCGCGGGAGGCTGTTCGGGCTGCCGAGAACGAGGACGAACCTCCATGGGGAAGCACCACTACAGCGCGCTACTCAAATTCTCAATGAGGTTGGAGAGCACATCGATCTTTTTTCGTGTTCATTGAGCGAGTTCACAAGAGCAACATTATATTACTTGAGCTATCGTTAATTTATGTATATTCTAATATTTTGTAATTTGTTTTTTTTTGATTTTTCATGTTAGATATGTTTTTAGCATTTATGGTTTTTTAAGTGTTTTTAAAGATTGTTTTGTGTACCATGCCTGCACTGTTGCATTAGGTTTTCAACCTGTAATGATAGTGTTAGTTGTTTAATTAAATAAATAAATAAATAAATAAATAAATAAATAAATAAATAAATAAATAAATAAATATTATATTTGATGCCAATGATTGACGAATAAATACATATTCAACATGAAACGTAAAATATCTGTATTTATGAATTAAGTGCCTATACTTTTAATGCTCAGCTATCATCGACGGAATTCTGCCAAAATATAAAAAAAGAAATAAACATAACGTCACGATGGGAGTTATTCCATACCTAATCGTACTAACAATAAATCGCATATATATAGTTACCTGTAGTCCCAGTTCCCTATTTACAAACGATTTTAGCGTCTATGTCACCGCAATAACTGCTAACAGGTAGCATGTCATGCTGATTAAATATTTAAGAATAAATTCCTGCGTAGCTGCTACGTTCTCGATCTTCGTAGCAGCTACGCGGCTAAGAGTGTACTGTATTTTGCTACGCATTATATCAAAACAATTATCTACGAATTAAATCACGAACAGAGCTTTAAACTATTTAAATTATTTTCCAAAGGGCTAAAATAAAAAACAAATTTGAATCTCCATAAGTACCACCTGCACAAAAAAAATCAGGTTACCTAACTTTTATTGTTTTATTGGTGTCCTTGTCATATCAAATCATAGAGATAAGACAAGGCATATAAAGTTGACTAACGGTTATTTCTTGGCGCAAATTGACAAAAGAAAAAAATCAAATTCTTATCCGCACTATTCCAAACAAAAAACAAACGTAAAGGAAAATCTTCATCGGAATGCTAAGAAAATATTGGATAGAGATTAGGCCATACACTTTTATTGAGTTTTCCACTATATTTATTTTACGTCTTTCCCTCTCAGATAGTGCAACCGGAAAATGTTAAAAGAACTTATCTGCCACTTGGAAATAAATCTTTTTGTTTGTTAACACACTTTTTGGCGGAGTGGAGGGTCTTTTATCGCGGCGTTCGACAAATAACTAGAGAGTCCTTTTTCGTGATAACGTCTGATTTGGGGCTTAATTTATGATTTCGTTTTCCGTTTCATTTTTTGAAAGCATTATGTTCTTTTGTGTTTTCAGGCTTATTTTTATTGGTATGCTTTGGGATGGACGGTATAATTTCCTATTGAATTTTAGTGAATGTCTTTAAATGCCATATTTTGACATTTTGACCCTTTGAGTAGATACTCGACTACTAATGCGGAAGTGGCGGGTTCAGACAACTTCACGCAACATTAAGACGTAATAATCGTCGGTACAACGTGGGTGTACGAGGGTGGATTGTGACTTGCACTATACAGTCCAAATTCAGTAACACCCCTGATATCCCCTCGGGCGTTCACTTTGTTACAACGTATTTGTACTTTTTTATTTAGTTTTTCTTACATAAAATATTATAATTAAAACATTTTAATTCATCGAGTCGTAGTTGAAGTAGGATTTACTTTTGTACGTTTGCACTTTACCTAATACCCTAAACTAAACTGAGCCAAGTACACAATACTCGTAACAACATCCATTCCGTTCACCAAATCCACTGGAATCGTCACCAAATCAAATTACTCGGCTCTTTGGCACACGCTATAACCCATTAGACGATATGGTAGGTGAATATAGCCACGTTAAGTTTCAATTTTGTGTGACACAGGCTATGGAAAATTGGATTAGGCGCGTCGAAGTGTGTAACTAGCTTTAGTTACGAGAAATACAGATAGAATATGTATGTAAGTATGTTATTGTTCTATAGTAAAGTGCATTGATGTTTTTAAATTAATAGTATAGGAGAAAGGCGCGTAAAAAATTAAAAAGTAGTACACTAAAGTAAAGTCCAAGCTACATAATTGTCGAATCTAGATATTCTTTAATGGTAATTTTTTAATTGCAGGTCTAAATAACTAGACCCAATTTTTCTTACAAATAAAGCTAACACATTTTAATATAAATAATCATTATGCAATTAATAAATTATCAGGAACATATACAGGTTTAAAATGAACCTCCTAGCTACAACAAAGGAAATTGTTCAACTTTTGAAATAAAAATACATGTTTTGTTGCTTTTGCCATGATTCATATTTTAAAATAACCGGTCGAGTGCGAGTCAGACTCGGACTCGCATACCTAGGGTTCCGTAATACGACAGTTTTTGTAACAGGCAAGAAGAAGGTATTTAAAATCTTGCTCATAACTGTTTATGATGACTAAAAAAAGAACTGATTGTACCACATTTTCAATTTACATTAGGAAATAGATTGTCTATGGAAGTTTCTTCACTTCACGAGTTGTTGATTCATCAATAAGATAGACAGTTAAACCATTTATTAAGATAAATTAGAAATTTCTTAAGTAGCGGGAAGTCTTCTGAGTGAAATCAATCAATATTAACATCGCCAAAGCAAGCAGAGACGATAACTGAGCACAAGAGGACAAGTCTCAATGGTGAGCGTAGTCAATATACACTCCCGTACTGCTTCGCCTTCTTTACAGTAATTTAACTCTAGTAATCAAATGATATAGCGATGTATATGTTTCAGATAGATGGTTTTATATTTGGTACCTACCTAGTAATTGTACTCTTGCATTTTGGAATGGATGATAAAATAGGTTATCTAATACCTACATATTTCTTTTGACGTATAGCAACAAAAGAGAGACACAAATTATTTTTATACCAAATAAAACTGGTGGATGAAAAATTTAATTTTGTCATTTTACTATCGTGAATTTCTCAACCGCTATATTTTTCGGAAATAACGGGAGAACATGCATTTTTTAATGGTATTTCAAAGATTTCTCGAAACCGGTGAAAGTAATATATCTGTAGTTTGATACCCACATTGTAGTTTTATAAAAAAGAAAAAAAAACATTTAACATTTTTTTAATATTTCTCATTTGTGTTCAACTTCTTTTTAATCCCTATAGTTTTCCTGTAATTGGCAAGCTATGGCCTATAATCGTACTCATTTTAATTTTTTTCGGTCCACCAGTTTCGGAAATAAGCGACATTCATTTTTTCGTGGTTTTTCAAAGATTTCTCGGAATTGGTGACAGTAAATATAGTAAAAGTATATATTTTTGTAATCAGCTCTTTAATAACTACACAGTTTACTACGCATATTGTATTTTTTAGGATTTTTTTTTTCTATTTTCTATATTTTAAACAATTTAAAAAAATTCAAATTTGTTTTTATACCGTATTCTGTATGCAAGTGAATGCTATTTTTGTGTAAAATTTCAAGTCTTTATCTTTAACGGTGCTAAGGTTATGAGGCTGTGACATACGGATGGACGGACGGACGGACAACGGAGTCTCACCATAAAGGTTCCTTTTATCTTTCAGGTACTACGGAACCCTAAAAAGATATCGACTGTCAAAGGAATATAACACTGTAAATACGAAAACATTAATTAATCATAAACTTCATCCATAAGTAAGGATTCAGAAATTTCATTTTTTCTCATACTAATGTGAAAATTTGAGATTTTATTATTTGTTAGCCAGATGATGATTTTGTATTTTTTAACACATAAATCTTTGTTTTAGAAAAAGTACAAGAATTTGTGTCTCATTTGTAAAAAGTAATACTATACAAAAATCTATCAATTAATTCAAAAAAAGTATGCACATTAAACGACTAGTGACCATAACTTTATGACATATAATTTTTTTTTAAATTGAGTGTAGCCTTCTTTGGGACTGTTCTTTGACTGATAAGAACTTCCATGTGAATTTCCTCAATATCAATAAAATCGTCAAACAATTAACATCATCATCGAACAGAATGCGCTGTAAAAGTCTCCCAATATTTATTGGGGACACACTTCCTGAATTAATTTGACGAAAGAGATGTCATTTGTATTTATTATAGTACGACAATAAATGCTTTAATGAGTGTTACGCGCTACCGCGGTCCTTAACACTCGCGAATCGTGTAGAGAATAGATGGGGTACAATCGTTCGTAGAGAGAAATTGATCAGGGTTCAGTAGAAAAACCAAAACCTTTAGTATGAAGTTTCGTCAGCCCGTCTTTGTCTGTTCACAGTGCATACTTGTTACTCAAATACTACGGGTCAAGTACGTAATTGCAGAATAAAATAATTGTTTCGAAATTTTTTACGGTATAGACCTCCAAGCACAGAGTCTTCTGAGCTTGAGGATCGATAAAAATAGAAATCTCTAGTAAACCCATATTAAGATATAATATTTAGGTAATAATTAGAAAAAATAATACACGGTACCTAATATACAAAAATACAGTTTAAATTATACCATTCGGTTTTCATTCACATAACTTGAGTACCTACTGGATTGTCAAGCATCATTTGACCGATATACAAGTAATTTTAATTTTAGATAATGGAAAATATATTTAAATAAATACCATTTTTTTTTAGTTTATTTGATGGTTATTGAACAACCCTAAATCGTACTTTCAAAACTAATCCGAAGAATTTGGTATATTTTGACATATTTCCATGTTCTCCATGGGTAGTTAAAACACATGCTATCCTCAAAACTATCTACAGAATACATTATATTATATTCTAAAACCAGCAACCAATTCAAGTTATCGTCAAAACCTCTCCACCCCTACAACACTATTCAAGGGGCGTCCCATAAATTGGTGGACATCATAAATATGATAGGCCATCACTGTCAAACGTTTGAGGGACACAGTTTTACACGTGCATCGAATGTTATCGTAAAATTTTACGATTACGATTCGTGCAAAATCTGTCTGGACGACCGCGGTCCGGCTTCCGGTTTCCCGGAGGTTTTGGTCGGTTCGTCGCGTGTTTTATTTATATTTTGTGGGAAACAGTTATTCTATATTTTGGTTATTCGTCGCCTGATGCATAAATGAGCATGTATTTTGCATTTCAGCTAGTTTTGAAATTATACGTAAACTTCTTTACAGAAATGGAAAATCTCTTTAAAATTTATATTTTGTGAGCTGGTAGTTTTTATTGTGTTGTTGAAATATTCTTGGTGACATGCTGATATCTTTCACCTACTTCACAAAATAAAGGTCTTTGACGATACAAACAAACTTTAACTAAAATGACCAAATAATCAACAATTTTGTGACACGCCGAAATATATACAAATAAGGACACCGCCGAACATACAAATGTTTCCAAGTATCGAATTTGACGCAGTCTGGTTCAAATCAACTCACGTTAAAGTTTGTCTACACTCTTATGTAAAGAAGAAAGATTTGTTTATTTGTGGTAAATGTTTGTTTTAGGAGACCTCACAAGTTTAAGTTTATTTGATCGGTATTGATGAGTACTTTTATAGAACATGGTGACCAGGATCTAATGACGGGACCGTGGGAGGTGGGTACGGGATCTCTTCAACGGATAACAGCAGACCCATCGAGTTTAGACTTATTCGATTGGTATTTATTAGCACTTTGGTAAAACATGGTGACCAGGGTCTAATGATGGGTCTGGAGGGTGGGTACGGGATCTTCTCAACGGATAATAGCAGACCGTTCGAGTTTAGGCTTATTTAGTTGGTATTTATTAGCACTTTGGTAAAACATGGTGACCATGGTCTGACGATGGGACTGGAAGGTGGGTACAGGATCTCCTCAACGGATAACAGCAGACCTTTCGAGTTTGGGCTTATTCAATTGGTCTTCAACAGCACTTTGGTAAAACGTGGTGACCATGGTCTGATGATGGGACTGGAAGGTGGGTACGGGATCTCCTCAACAGACAACAGCAGACCTTCGAGTTCAGGCTTATATTGTTGGTATTTGTTAGCACTTTGGTAAAACATGGTGACCAAGGTCTGTTAATGGGACTGGAAGGCGGGTATGGGTTCTCCTCAACGGACAACAGCAGACCCTTCAAGTTTGGGCTTGTTTGATTGGTCTTTATTAGCACTTTGGTAAAACATGGTGACCGTTGCATATTATCGTTCAAAAAATCATATTCTTTTGTTTTCCTTATTTCCATGAAAATCTCTTCGACGCGGGTGGAGCCGCGAGCAAAAACTAGTTATCTAATAATTGCTAATTATAAACTCCCCTTTTTTCTCAGTAAATGAATAAATAAAACCCCAACGTAAATGATTAATGCAGTAATAAGGCGTTAATTCCGTGACAAAGAGAGCGTGTCGCAATACGAGTACTTAATTTCTGTTAGTTAACTAGATCAAACATAAGGCACTTTTGTACGTAACTTCAATACCTACTACACCACGAGCTTTTCAAAACAAAAGTACAAAACCAAACAAGGATACCATCAAGATGGTAAAGTTTAATAAAGAATATGCATGTAAATTTTTTATTGCACAAATCGTTAATATATGATCAAATTAGGTCTATGAATAATCATTTACGACTAAGTTATCCATATTTCATACTTATAAAATCAAAATAAGTTTCATATAAGATTATTATACAATTCAAACGGCTGCCATTTTAGCGCGCATCAAGTGACGTCACATGATGCTGCTCTTGCTTGCGGTGTACGGCGAGTGGCCGGTTTTTTTTTCATTATTTTTTAGTAAAACAACCTCTTACAAATTATTTAAGGGCTTTTTTTTACATTTATTAATTTTGAACTTTATATTTTATGATGAAATTTACGCACTTTGTCACAAAATGCAGTAGCCAATGGTGACGCGTTTTGCTTTTGCGTTTCATTTCATCAAATTTTTTTATTTTTTAAATGTAAATAATTATAAAACTATAAAATAAAATAGTTTGCCATGGTCATCAATAAATTCTACTTGGTAAATAGAATACAAAAAACGCAATATATTACTTATTTAAACGACATGCATATTATCAATTGTAAAACTATTATACGTTCTATTGAACGTGTATGGTCTCTGTGCAGGACAGCGGATATTATTGCTCTGCAAGAAACGTGGCTGCTTCAACATGATCTAGACTTCATAAATAAAATTACCGATGACTTTAGAGCCTTCGCGAAGATGTCGGTGGACGCGTCGGCTGGGATTCTTCGTGGGCAGTCTTACGGAGAACTCGCTATTATTTGGTATTTTTATTTGAATCTTACTTCTTATACACATTGAATAAATTTATATAACGATTTGAATAAAGTATTCTGTTAAATCTAATTATATTTTTATTTCCATAAAGGATAAAGAAATAAACTACTTATTTCATTGTGTTCTCAGCTTTATAATAAAATTATTTGCTTTCTTAAGGAAATAGTAAATGAAATTATAAGTAATATTATGTTAAGTTAAATATACATATGAGAATGTATCTATTCGTAAGATGGCCAAAACAGTTTTTTTCGTGAAAACCTGAATTATGGTGGTGAATTTATTTATGTATACTTAAATATCTCTGTTTTTTATACAACTCCACTTAAATTTACATAAATGAAAATCCATAACAAAAAACGGCCAAAATCACGTTTGTTGTACGGGTGCTCCTTTTAATATTTATTTTATTCTGTTTTTTAGTAATTGTTGTTGTAGTGGCAACATCGAAATACACCATCTGTGAAAATGTTTACTGTCTAACTATCACGGTTCATGAGCAACCTGGTGACAGACGGACAGACAGACTGACGGACAGCGTAGCAATAGGGTCCCCTTGGTTACCCTTTGGGTACAGAACCCTTAAAATAAGTTGAGAAGGCATTAACAATTATATATGATATGACCTATATAATGTATTCCGTACAAAATTAAATATTTAATAACCATTTATTTGCATTAAAATTATTACACAAGCTACTACTTTACTAATAAATGCTAAAAATTAAAACATACAATATTTGCAATATGAAATCATGAAGTGAACAACTGATTTTGAATAAGATGAACGACATAATAAAATCATAATTTTTATATTTTTATCTCGGGATCCTTTAATTTTGAGATCAAATTAAATTAATTTCTTCATGGTCTCAAATTAAAAAGACTTGAAATGGAATAAAATCAAAGAGCTCCCTATCAAAAAAGGAAATTAATAATATAAAATGTTAAAAAACAGATGCAACAACAAATTGCTGTAATTTTCCTCCACCTCACATTTCCCCTACTTTGATTGAGGAGATAATGATTTCACGCAATTTTGGGGTGTTTCAATCTGATTTTTTTTTCTATCTGTCCAATCACGAGGTGAAGTGTCACATTGCTTTTGTTATAGAAATAATTAATTTGTGTTATTTCTAGTTAGCGGCGGTAGCTCACGCGGTGGAACACTGACCCTCAATCTTGAAACCCAGGTTCAATCCCCGGTCAGGCATGCACCAATAAGATTTTCTGAATTTATTTGCATAGTATTTGTGTCCTTACCTAGTATTTACACAGAACAGTAAAGGAAAACGTCGTGAGGAAACCTGCATGCCCTAAAAAGTGTGTATTGTGCCCGAAGAACGGCGATAGGGCTCACCACCCATCACGTTGGGACGTAATTCATCGTTGAAACGCGGGTGAACCAAGTATGGACTGTGACTTGCATTTCCCAGTTCACACTCGGGAACACCTCTGACACCCCCTCGGGTCATGACGATGTGTATTTTTAATTCTAGAAGCAATTAGTACGTTAGTAGGACGCCGGGCTATCAATATTGCGTTTGAAACCGGCTGGTAAAGTATGCACCAATAAGATTTTTGGAATTTATGTGTATTGTATTGATTGATATACTTACCCGGACGGTGAAGGAAAAAACTGTGCCCTAAAAAGCGTGTATCGGTCCCCGAAGTACGACGATAAGGCATACTCTCTAACTGTTGGGACCTTATTGATACGCTCGGGTTCTCCAGCCAACAGGGATTCACGAATATTTAAAACACTTCTAAATATATGTTTTCCAAACACTATTTATTGCAATAACTTGAACTGTTACACAAATGGATCACTTTATTGCTTCACACAAAGCAGCGTAACAACATAGTCAGAAAGCAATACTCGAATTTATACTCTTATCTATGACTTGAATGCCCCAACATTCGTACCACCACTCCTTTTATACATCTGGTATGAATATCCCTTACCTACATAACACCATAGATCAAACTATGACTATTTACATGATATTAAATTAATAAAAAATAAACGAGCAAGACAATAACGCTACAATCAATACGCTCAATAACTAAACAGTATTGTACTCGTCTGAGTTACAAACAAAACAATTAAGCGTCTTATTATACCTCATGGTATCATGACAAGGAAATGCTTTAATATTGGTAACATTATAATCGTCGGTGATAAGAGGGTTTATATGTGTTGTTGGTTTTAGTGACCTCCTTGCGGTTATATTATTTATGTCCTGACAAGTTTTGCGTTATGCTCTGAATCGGTGGAGGGACTAGAATTATTTCGAATAAGTTAGTTGTATTTCGAATTGTAGTATTTTAGGGTTTAGTCCAGAAACAAAAACTTTTAGTTTTATTAGAGAGCATAGCGAACTTGAAAAGATCAATTGGAAACAAATTTAAAGTAAGACAAGACGAACTTTTAGTTTCATTTGCAACTTGACTCTAATGTTCCATTTCAAAAATATTATTTATTTTGATGAGATTAATAGGAAAGAGGCATAAGAGGAGTGTTAGGATCGTAGCAGATGGAAATATGTAATCTCTGTCTACCTCTCTGGGAGACAGGCGTAAGTATATGTACGTATGAAAGATTGATCAACATAATCACAGAACGGAAAAGTTGTGTAAACCATAAATATGTATAAAATAATTTTGTAAATATTGTCAGCTCCAAGTAACTGTTGAATTTAAAAAACATCTTCATTTGTGCTGACAGATTCACTTAATCTACCAACAAACAGATATACTTACAACAAATTCCCTAAAGACCATCAGCATAAAAAAATCTTATCCCAAATAAAGCATCCTCAAACAAAAAGATGTATATCCCTCCTTATTAGATTCTTCGGTGTCTTAATTTTAATTCCCTCAGGAATGAGGAAGGCTATCAAGAGTAATCAGAGACGGGAAAATACCGGGAAATTGCGGGGTTCGGGAAATGCTGATGTCATGGCAGAAAATACGAGGTCATTCTTGTCTAAGAATATTTATTAATCAAGAGTCGGGATCTAATAGGAATGTCTCCGAGTCAGTATGACCTGACATATATGTGAATGTATTTATAAACAATATTTTCGGCGGATAACGCAGATGATTTTCAGTTAATAACTATTATGAAATGTAAAAGTAGGCTTAAGGTAAAACTAGAGTCAAGCTGTGTGTACGCATAGCTAGAAATTTTAAGAATTTCATTGTAACTACTTTAGTAAAATTATATTGTAACTTTTATTTTCATAACGTATAAATTTTGTTCTTTTGTATTCGTTTTTCAATTTTACTATGACATTTATTTCGGTTTGAATTTATTACTATGACATTATTACAAATATTACTTAAGAAATATATTTTTTCTTATTGTTATATTAATTGACCGTATCAAATTGATATATACCAATATTCGTATCAGATTTAATTAATAATCATACTTATTTTTTTAATAAATATTATTTTTTTACTAGAACATAAACTTAAATAACATAAATAATACTTAATTCAATAATATAAAACACTAAAAACTATTTAATCTACAACTAGTTCAAAAAAAGTTAAAAAAAAATGTCTAAATCGATGCTGCCGGGCAGAGTGCCAAGAAGGCTGGCAGCATTACCTCGTTGGATGGCGAGACTAAGTCTTTGGCCGAGGTATGACCCGCCCTCCTGTCACCCGAGGCATCGACCAGGCGCGACTATAATATAAATCTTAATTAATTTATCTATTGTGTTTTAGAATGTAATTTGACCTATAAATGTAACAACCGCTGTTTTTATGGTAAACTAGCTTTTGCCCGCGGCTCCGCCCGCGTGTTATTCGGTTTAACGACATGCTTTGGAATGTGCCAGAAAAGAGAGCAAATGATTTGCGATATGCTTAGTACGGAAAGAGCCAGAAATGTACTTACTTTCTAAGTAAATAATTACTCACTTTTCTGGCACGTTCCGCATGATGTAAAACCGAATATCATGCGTAATGAATAAAAAATATATCACGAATAAAAAAGCAAAAAGCGTATCGCAAACAGTCTTGAAATGTATCGCGAGCCAGAAATCTACTGTAATATGTTTCTGTAAACAACGTTTCGCGATTTGTTGTTCTCTGCGTATTTGAAGAGACTTCTAGCTCTCGATACACGTGAGCAGCCACCGTAGAGCTGTCCGTGCGAAAAACATGGGGTGTCCAGATGAATACCTGCCACTTTTAACGTTTGTCCTTGACTCTTATTTATAGTTATCGAGAAGGCCGCTTTCAAGGAAATCAATCTTCTCCTGCTGTTTGTCAGCTCTTGCAATCTGACTTGGACAACGTGGTCAACTGGTGTTTTTTAAACAAGTTACCTCTCAATGCCCAAAAATGCAAATAAATGGTATTTACAAGAAAGAAAACGTCGATATATACCGGTTACAATTTACGGGATACCCCTTTGAAGGAAGTTTCAGAGATAAGAGATCTAGGCGTTATCGTTGATAATAAATTATCGTTTATTCCTCACATCAACTCCATAGCGTTACGCCACACAAATACCAACATTTTATCTTGTGAGACATCGTGCATTCGTCCCAGAAGATCAACTAGCACTGCTGCACCAGAGCACCGCGACTACTGCTCTTGCTTATATTGCAAGTAGGCGTTTCTTCACCCGCAAGGTTCAGTGGAAGTTTGAACACCGAGTGAGCAGTTCTACCTCCACTGAGCAAGGTCGCGGTTATCCCAGAGGACGCAAAAGCTAGCGCGACATTCCTACCCTTGCGCAACCGCGCCAGCAGTAAATTTAGCAATAATGTCTTACCTGTGCCTCCTGGTGCGTCTAAGAAATATAAACCCCCTTCTCCGCTCTCCACACAAGTCACAATTTTTTTCAAAATTTTCCTTTGCTCTGTTAATGGTTGGGGCTTAGTTTGAGCAACTCGAGTCCCCAAGGCTGCGGTGTCGTAACTGAGCTCCCCGAGCAAATCAGTGGACAACTCTCCTGTTCGTTGTGGGATTGTCATTCCGAAATTAGACAGTCGTTTACCCACCAATGAAAAAACTTTGTCTTCAATAAGTTTTAGCGCTTCGTTGAGATATATATCGTCGTTGGCCTGTGCTTTCCCTCAGTACTTGTATGCGATGTCTTTCGATAGAGCGGTTTTATACTTGTCCCAAAGTTGCAGGGGGTTTGAGAATCCGCAAGAGCTCAACATGATAGCAAGAAGCTCTCTCAACTTGGCTGCTGATCGGCACAATAAAGCGTCCTCCACCTTAGAGTCCCAGTGGCCGTCATCTTCCAAAAGTCCCAACACCTCATATGCTTCTCGGAACGTAGCTTTTACCTGTCCTTCGACTGTTTTGAGGGCCTGAAAACTGATAGGGCCTCGGACGCGGGTCAGTAGCAACCGTACGCAGTAACACTCAAAGTGCGTTAAGTGTACGGTATGAATTCTGCCCAGGGCATCTGACACCTTCACACCATGCTGGCCTTCGACGGAGTTGCCTTGCACACGACGCTTCCATTCTTTCCGTGAAGCGTTCCATGTGTAATATTTTGGAACTTCTACGTATAGCAGTTCTGGCAAACTTGTCTGTCTGGCACAGACGGAAAAACGCGGTGTGTGTGGTCGTGGGCGGTGTCGCCACTCGATCGCGCAGGTTAGCCGCCGTGAAGCAAACGCGCTTGCCGTTAGGAAGGTGCACCGCAAGATGTTTCACTGCCGGGTGCCTCTCGTGAACCGGCAAGCCCAATATCCGTCATGCCGCTTCGTTGCTGCTCACGTAACGACCAGCTCTAAACATCTGCACGAAGTGTTATGTTCGCTACGCGTCGACAGCGTAAGCGAACAGTTCGACAGCGAACCTTGCAAGCACAGCATTTTGATGACGTTCCTCGTCCTCGTTAAACTGGTGCACCAACACATTGTGATCGTGCAGGACGTTTCGTATTTTCAGTACAGTCACCCTTTCAGCTCCCTGAATAATTTGACATTGTATATCAGTTTCCACTTCATCGTCTCCCATAAAATAAACTTGCAAAAATTGAGGTTGGCCGTTGGACGGAGGTAAAAGTGACCCTATTTTATGGTGCACTTGCTCCTGCCCCGTAAAGGTTTGTGAAAACCCAGTCATGGCGAGAATTCTATCTGCTCCAAAGGAGGTCATGTGAAAACATGAATTATATTTTTTGATACGGTTTAGGAAGCGCCATGATTCATCAGTCTCGCCAGAAAATAATTCCCCAAAAGATCTACCGGCTGCTCTAATGTGGGAATGGCTACCATGCCCCCAGAGCAACACATTCCCGCTGTTTCCTCCTTCCATTTCGTGCCCCACAAAATCTGCATGCCTTGTTCATACTGTCAATTTTGATGAGCCTATGTTTACTTTAATCTAAAGTTGGATCATAGTCAAAAGCACATTTTTTAAAAACTTCCCAGGTATTTCTTGCAAATATTTGCCGACGTTCAGCTTGTCGTTGAGCAACAGCGAGTCGGCGAACGTTTGTTTGCCTCTTCAACTGTTTCAGAGGCACAATGAAAAGCAATGCGCTCTGCGTTGTCTTGACGTCGAAAAGCCGCTTCCTCTGATATTTCAGAGGCACGCTGGGAAGCTTGCGTTCTCTGTTCTCTTGCCGTCGAGAAGTTGCCTCCGCTGATATTTTAGAGGCACGCTGAGAAGCCATGCGTTCTGCGTTCTCTTGACGTCAACAAATCATCTCCTCGGACGTTCCAGAGGCACGCTGAGAGGCCATGCGTTCAGCATTATGCTATCGTCGAGCAACCGATTGCTCTTGCGTCTCAGCAGCACGCTGAGATGCAATGCGGTCAGCGTTCTGCTGACGTCGGGCAACAGCCTGCGCAGATTAAGGCAATACATCTATTTAAAGCGCGGCGGATTTAGGCATTATATCTATTTAAGGTTTATTTATCTATTAACTTATTTATTCATTGCATTATGTAGGTATGTACAATATTTTAATTTTTTACTTATGTTAGTATATATTTGGTTAGGCATTATATTTATTTATGGTGTATTCAGTTTATTTATCAACTTATTTATTAATTGCTTTATTTATAATATTATTCTTATTCCAATGAGTCTTTATTTTATGCATGGGTATAACTTTAGTAGCGCAACTTAAATATAGTTTTTTTATATATATTTCCCGTTAGTATCATATTTGTTTCATTATAATATATTATTTTTTATACAGATAAGATTTGACATGTAAAACGTATACTTTATGTATCTATTTTACAAATAAACATTTTGAATCTTGAATCTTTGATGATTCAGCCGCCCGAGCATTTTCCTGATGCTCCGCCTGATCAATCCTCCGCAGTTCAGCATGAACTGACGATTCTTGCTGTCTGTCTAGCTATCTTTATAGATTGAGTTCTGTGTGAGCTCTGCGAAAGATTCGATTTGCATTTGCGAGGCATAATCAATTTAAAAAGTTACAAAGGTTACAACCTTAAATTAACTATTATAATCTGTGCCTTAACTATCAGATCAGTTTTAATATCGAACGATATCCTGCCTAAACAACCTATCTAATATAACTCACTAAACTGACCCTAACGAAGTAATACAATTAATCCAAGAAATACCTACAACCTATCCTATTCAAAACTATTACAACAAATCCAAGAAATAAAAAAAATACGCCAAGTTAACAAAGAGAGTATAATTTACAACTTAATTCTTAAACAAATGCCACAAAGTTAATGTCCTATCTAATATGAACAAAACCCTTTTCGAACGAAATGCAAACTAACTATCGAGAAGATTAAAGAAACAAACCGAATTTCCAGAGAAAGTAGCTAGAACAGATATTGGTCGAAAGCAAACAACCAAATCGAACAATGTCGATGTTTTTGTTGTAAAGTAAAAGTTGAGGTGAAACGATAACGCGATGTAAATACGTGCAGCGCCATCTAGTGAAGGTAGACGTGAGACTGCGACGAAGTGAAGTTATGGACAACCGACATGAAAACATTTTCAGGGTTCCGTACCCAAAGGATAATCAACGGGACCCTATTACTGAGACTCCGTTGTCTGTTCGTCTGTGTATCCGTCCATCTGTCCGTCTGTCACCAGGCTGTATCTCATACTATGTCTGCCGATAAACTGTTTTAACAGTTTGGCGGTATATTTTTATTGTACCTAATTACTTATGATGAATGAAGTTTTTAAAAAATGAAAAATGAACTAGGTAAGATAAATAAATGTAATTGATTGACTTTTTGTCTTTGAATTATGATATATATATGAATAAAACTAAGAAAACACATTGAAATTAATTATTGTGAGATATATTTCGGGCCATTCGGGCCCGGCATCAGTCACATCGAGATAGTTAGACAGTTGAAATTTTTCACAGATGATATATGTTGCCGCTATAACAACAAATACTAAAACCGAAGAAGTGCGAATCTGACCCGCGCACTCCCATACAACAGACATGATTTTTGACTAGGAGCTGTGCTTGTGTTTGTAGGGAATACGAAAAAAATATTAAATAAATATTTGGCTCTTTCAAGCTTTTTATTGTTTTTATTTGTAATAGATGTATATAGATATATATAAAAAACACAAAAATTTTTTTTTTTTTTTTTTTTCAACTGACGCCGGGCCCATTAGGGCCCGAAATATATCTTGAATTTACTTTTTCTGTGTTTTTTATATATATCTATATACATCTATTACAAATAAAAACAAAAAAATATTAACCAATTATACAAAACGGGTCATTCAACCTGGATACTAAGCACTTACCGAGTCTTCGGTACAAATTTGGCTATTTAGTCACGTTGTATTAGATGTATAAACGCCATCCAGCGTGAAATGCTACCTACATTAGCCATTGAAATCGTTTACAAATAGGAAGCTTGAACTATGGGCGTCTGTACATTTGAATTTAGTATGCGGTAGTTAAAAAGCACTTTTTATTTTAGTAAAATTTATTAAAATTCTCTTTACGTACTTATAAAGTACTTTTATACCATACGTAGTATTTTTTCCAATATTTCCAATTAAAACATAAATTAATAGTAACAAAAAGTTATGTCTAGTAAGTTTTGCCTTATCCCGCTGAGGGCACATAAATAGGGCAATTTGAAAAAACAAACCTTTTATTCCACTAACTCTATTTCGTTGGGGTAAAGGACACAAAAGAGTTATCATCACAACCTTTTTACTACCGCAAAGCGAAATTAATTGCTGTCCCAAGAGCTGAAAACATTGTCTTCTGGGCCACAGGTTGCGTGCCACTGACAATTTTATTATCTTTGTAAAGGCCGGCGTAAATACAAATTAGATCTACCAGATGTTTTGGTATGGTGAAATCTCTTATATTGTTTTATTGCGTGTAACATTAAGTACCTAGTTCAAATTCGGTTGTCGCATCCAAGTATTCAAAACACGATCTGTTGGCCTTTTATGTTACTTTGTATCGGTTGCCAACTGGTTGCCAAACAAAACGTATGTAAAAACTGAACTTTCAAAATTTCTTTCAGTGTGTACAAGGGCTGCTATTTATGTACCCGGAACTAAGTTTACAACTTACAGAACAATATTAAAATAGTAATTATTACATTTAAAATGTAAATAAATATAATTAATTGACTTCCTTTCCTTGTCTCTTTTAAGAGTTCATATAGGATATACTAAAAACAAATACATTTAGATTGAATGTGAGATATATTTCGGAAACTCTCCTGGGTTCGGCATCAGTCACAATGAAGTATAGAAGAAAATAACAGATACAATGAAAATTTCAATTTAAAGTACCTACCAACGTAAATATAACCTACTAGCTTTTGCCAGCGGCTCCGCCCGCGTATTATTCGGTTTAACGACATGCTTTTTTCCGGGATAAAAAGTAGCATTTGTGTGAGGATAGGATATAAGCTATATCGATTCCAAATTTCATAAAAAATCGTCTAGCCGTTTCAGCGTAAAAGAGTAACAAACACACACACAAACTTTCGCATTTATAATATTAGTGTGATTAGTGTGATTATAGTACGGAACCCTTTGTGCGCGAGTCCGACTCGCACTTGGCCGGTTTTTTCATCTTTCTAGGATTTATATTTTGGTTTACTATTAATATGTATCAAATAACAATGCCTTGTTTTAATTCACCACTAACGACATCGGACCGCGCTAATTAGACACCTGATGTATGAAATAAAAAAGCGTTGTCTTATTTCACCACAAACGATATTGGACCGCGCTAATTAGAGACCTGATTTTTCAATGATATTGATATATCCTACAGAAACCATGTATTTTTCCGGGATAAAAAGTAGCCTATGTGTTAAGTTATGGTATAAGCTATATCCATTATAAATTTCATCCGAATCCGTTCAGCCGTTTCAGCGTGAAAGAGTAACAAACATACACACACACACGCACAAACTTTCGCATTTATAATATTAGTAGGATTTATGTGTAAGAAGTATATTATTATGTGCTATCAAGAAGCCTGCCACCTTATCTTATTGATGGGGTCAGTGGATGCTTCTGAAACAGCACGTGATTGTAATATCGTGCCCACCAAACTATTTCTATGTATATGACTGAACCAAAGTAACTTCATCCTAACGTTGCTTGTTTAAACCTGATCCGTACTGAGCACCAAGTGACCATAATGTACGAGCTCTCCCAGATTCTAAGTTGAATGTCTGATTGGCTGAAGAATACAATTTGTTTCATGTAGCTAATATTCGTTTTCCCTTTCTGGCGTCATTTTGAAAATTGCGTGTCTATCACCACCATGAATTTAACTCGAGAAAATTTTCGTGCTATGATTTTCTACGATTTTCGGCGAGGGCTAACTCAAAAACAGTGCATCGATCAACTCACATCGACTTTTAGGGACGAAGCGTGCGTCAAATGCCGTCTATAATATCAAAACAGGTGATAAATCTTGGATATACATATGCTTATGATCCTGAAACTAAACAAAAATCAACGGTTTGGGTGTTCCAAGATGAGCCGAACCCAACAAAATTCATTCGTTAAAAAAGCACTTTGAAGCAAATGATTGCTTGGTTTTTTTGTATTAATGGACATATGGCTACAGAACCACTAGAGGATCGTAAAACGGTTAATTCTGAATGTTTTTACCTGCTACATAAAAGTTAAACTAAGTAAAAATGTTGCCAGATCGCCGCCGACCTGTGGTAGAGTCTCCAGAAGGCTGACGGCATACCCTCTTTGGATTGCCAAACTAAGTCGTTGTCCGAGGTATGCCCTAGCTCTTGGGGGGTCTCTTGAAACGTCATCACCCAGCCGCAAAGAAATCTCTTTTAAAAGACATTTCGCGTCTGGACCCCACGGCCTAAGTGTTATTATAATAAAATTATAACTAACAATTATGTGGTTTCTTACGTACTTTACATTACCTAGTCGGTTCTTAAATACTGTCACTGGCCATTTATTTTAAAAATAGAACACCTAGAAAAAAAATGAAATGGTGTTCGATTTTTAAATATTTTTTGATTAATAATCTGCCAAATCACAATTACATTCATTCATTTTTTACGATGGAGTGGACTCGCAAAGAGGACCGAGTAGCAGTAATTGCATTGCATCGTTGCGGCCATTCACCGAAGACGATATTCAACTTGCTTCAAAAATTAAAAATCACGAAGAGGTTCGTGTACCGTACCATCAAGAGGTAAAATGAAACCTCTAGTGTCGATGACGAGAAAAGAACTGGCAGACCTCGTTCCGTTAGGACTCCAGGGGTCATCAAAGCAATCAAGGCGCGTATTGCAAGAAATCCCGTCCGCAAGCAGAAACTGACGGCTTTGGAGATGGGATTAACCAGAAGTACCGTAAAAAAAGTACTCAATGAAGACCTGGGACTACGAGCTTACCGAAAAAAGAGTGGACATCTTCTGGACGCCCGTCTGATAGCTATGAGAGCAAAAGAATGCAAAGTTTTGCTAAAGCGGTACGCAACAAACAGACACCGCGATATCCTGTTTACAGACGAGAAAATTTTTGATATCGAAGAGAAGTACAACAAACAAAATGCCAGGGTGTACGCTACCAGCTCTGCGGCCGCTGTAAATGCCATTCCTAGAGTGCAGCACGGCCATCATCCATCATCAGTCATGATTTGGTTAGGAGTGTCCATTTTTGTGAAAAAGGTGTCAAAACCAGTGCAAAAGTGTACCAAGACACGGTTTTAGATCGCATAGTAGAAGATCTGCCCCAGACACTCTTTCGAGGACGGCCATTTGTGTTTCAACAGGACTCCGCACCTGCTCATAAGGCCAAAACAACTCAGGAGTGGTTCGAGCGCCAGAATATCGAGCTAATAAGGCATCAAGATTGGCCCTCATCTAGCCCTGACCTCAATCCACTGGATTACAAAATTTGGCAGGAGTTGGAGGAGAAGGTCTGTTCTAAACCTCACAAAAATTTGAGCAGCCTAAAGTCATCATTGATTAAAGCAGTGGCCGATATTGACATGAATATGGCCCGTGCTGCTATTGATGATTGGCCGCGAAGATTGAAGGCTTGTGTGAAAAATGTTGGCAATCATTTTGAATAAATTTTGTGTTTAATGTAAGCAAATTAAATTACCTTTTTTAAAAAAAAAAAAACTTTTTTTGATAATCGTGACTAGTTTTCATTTTATAGCCAATTTTGTTTGTGACAGAATTTAAGCACCGACTAGGTATATATTGAAACAGTACCAACATTATTGCTCCTTTTTAAGGTTCCGTACCCAAAGGGTAACCGACGGGACCCTATTACTATTAAGACTCCGCTGTCTGGCTGTCTGTCCGTCTGTCACCAGGCTGTGTCTCATGAACCGTGATAGTTAGACAGATGAAATTTTCACAGATGATGTATGTTTGTTGCCGCTGTAATAACAAATACTTAAACCGGTCAAGTACGAGTCGGACCCGAACCAGACATGATTTTTTTTCCGTTTTTATACATAATGGTACGGAACACTTCGTGCGCGAGTCCGGTGTTTTTCAAGAGTTGACATTTACTTGAAGCCTAATCCAATATAATGTATATTGAAGTCACAGATGACCCATCGACAAAAATAAGGACAAACGCGTAAAAAAGATGAGTTTTTCATTACAAGATTTGCTTTACGTTGGCACTTTAATTCGGCTACCAAGTTCATTGTCCTATAATCAAATTATTTCCATAAAACATCTTTATTTTAATGGACGATATTCATAAACCCTTTCTTAGCATTTATATCTCCCCTGAGAGTCTAAAGCTCTAAAACAAAGGACTTATACAGCTTTTTTACGAGCTTTGCTTGTTTAATGCCAGATCCTGCATCTAATTGTGGGTACATCAATTAAATAGAAAGGATTATGAAATTTTACTGCATTTTTGTTGTGCAATCATGATTATAAGAGGAAAAAACATCTCGTAATGTTTTGCAATGTTTTTTGCTTTAAATTCAAAATCCAATAATAAAAGAAAAATCTTCAAATCAAAATCCATCCATCAGCCTATTTCGTCCACTGCTGGACATTGGCCTTTCCAAGATTTCACCACTCTTGGCAGTCCTTCTGGAAGAAATGCCCATGCTCACACACGCGGGGTTAATGAGCGCGGTCAAAATCAAAATGGTCAAAAATATCTGTTGTATTCCACATTGAATTGATTCGTATGTTCTTATGCATTGTGCTTATAAAAAATTTGATCCGTTACTAGACTATAACACATATTTTCATTTATTTGTTGATCATAAGGAAAAGCTCAATAAGTGTTTCACATATTTGTGTTTCATTTTCGTTGTTTGTTTCCGATATCGTCGGCTAAGTGGCAAACGTATTTTCTTTGCAGATTGGTTATACGGAACCAAAATATTGAGAAGAGTTACGTACCTTTACGTTAAGTGGAAGAACAATTTATTTGTATGTCGTTTATTCTTCTTCGGAAAGGCAATGAAAATTACATTTATATTTTCAACACAAGAAAACGACAGTAGATATTTTTTAAGGAAAACATGTTTTATTATTTCTATAGCTTCAACATGTATTATCGCCCTTTAAAACATACAATTTATCTATTGAACTTCAATTGGGATTCATCACATTCAATAAATTTCAAACCTAACACACCGAAAATGGATTTCAGAATGTCGATACCGAACAAACAAATAGAAAGAACGCTTACCCATTGTGCTGATTCAATTTGTAACATAAATCGCTTACCATGAAATTTAAAAAGGGTTGGTAGGTACAACACTAGCGAATTCTTTTTTAGAAACCCTATCGACATATTGTCGATACGTAACGCACAATAGAAACGACATTAATTTGACATACCATTAAAAATATTGCTTTAAAAATCACCGAAGGCAAGAAGTCATGCGAAAGATATTGCTGCAAATGTGACGGCTGTCACCCTAGTGATGTGTCCAAATGACGTCATAAAATAGCAATTTATGATAGAACGCTTTTTTTATGCCAACTCTTTGCACATCCTAACGTTTGTTTTAATTATTTCGAAGAAATTTGCATAAGCACTGACACCTTTCTGCAGTTATTGATTGATCGGTGTCGTAAAAATAAATCGGTTAGAAGGATTCCTTTTTTGAAAATTTTATGACGCAGTAATGTTGGTGGCTGCTTTGCATAATTTGCAAAGATGACACGCGTTTTTGTGAAAAAATATGCTAATGATAGTAAACATTAATTTGTAACGGTTGATTTGTTAATAGATGTTTGGAATTAGCATAATCATCGTAAAAGAAAATAGCGTCAGGATGACTTTTAGTATGATTTTGATAAATCGCTCATAAAAAACTTTAACGTGAACAATTAGGTAGAATGTCTTTATAACCGAGAATTATTAATAAAAATCAACGCTATTAGTTTTACTATCTTCATTAAATAGTTTCAATGTAATTTATTAGCATAATTGCTGTATAAAATTGTCAAAAGCGCTTTTTGTACAACCTAACCAAAGTAGGGATTATCACATAAGCTTGGGTTTTCTTAGTGAATGTTTGTTTTCGTTCCCACGACAACATTCCCACTGGTTGTCACAAAAGGGTTGGTTTAAAGTGACAGTTTTAAAATTGCGTCACAATTCGTCTCGGTAAGTACTTGTAAGGAAAACAATAAAGTGTTGCGTCAAATCTGAGTGACAATTGACGCGCGTCGCAAATTGAGACTCGTGCGCAATTTAGTATGTCCCATGAATAATTAATAAAGCAACTGAAAGTTTAGGATCAAAAACTGGAATTTCGAAGATTGCTAGATCGATAGGGTAAAAATATTGTACGATTTTATATAATTTTATTATCATACGCTTGGCTATGATTTGCAATATTCCGCTAAACAATTCTTGTCACTAGCTAGTGACTAGCTGCTGAGCTGTGGGTCGAACAAAATCAGTTGCTGCGGAGCGGCTGGGCGAGCAACACATCAGTTGCTGCGGAGAAGCAGAGCTAGCAACACATCCCGAGGATGCTTCGTTCAGAGGCGAAACACGTGTCGATAAGTTTTCTTGCTTGTTATTTAAGACTGCTTTGCTTTTATGCTCGTATTGCTTGCTTCTTGCATGTTTTATGCGGGCGGGCAGGCAGTGTACGAGTCTGCATTTAGATACGTTTGTCTACTTAGCGCTTGATGGAGAGCGTTCATAAGATTAAGCACGTTAACCCAAAAAGTACCTATATACTTTCACTTACTTTATTTTAGGTAATAAAAATTATTGTATCATATCAAATCAAATCATTTATTGTCAGGCATCGGTGGCCCATAGATAGTATCACTTTACTCTGCACTATGTCTTTGTGCTATCCTGTGGCACTCGTCCGCAGAAGCGACGGAACACCACGCCCTGCGGCCAAAAGTTTTCCACCGTGACAAGGTGCAGAATGCAGTCCGGCACTCTCACCACGAACGCCGAAAAGTTGACGTTGCGGCGCGACTCCAGCAACTGCAACCTCGGCGGGTACCCCGTCTTTTGGCGGACGTACTCCGCAATGTCATCCGCCTTAGTGGTGTAGTGCAAGCGGGAGATCGCCTTCGCGGCAGATGTTGACAACCAAAAACGTACGATTTGACAATCGAATTTGATAACGATTGCCTTACACAAGTTACACCCCTGAACTTGCATGCCGCGAAGGCGATCTCCCGCTTGCACTACACCACTAAGGCGGATGACATTGCGGAGTACGTCCGCCAAAAGACGGGGTACCCGCCGAGGTTGCAGTTGCTGGAGTCGCGCCGCAACGTCAACTTTTCGGCGTTCGTGGTGAGAGTGCCGGACTGCATTCTGCACCTTGTCACGGTGGAAAACTTTTGGCCGCAGGGCGTGGTGTTCCGTCGCTTCTGCGGACGAGTGCCACAGGATAGCACAAAGACATAGTGCAGAGTAAAGTGATACTATCTATGGGCCACCGATGCCTGACAATAAATGATTTGATTTGATATGATACAATAATTTTTATTACCTAAAATAAAGTAAGTGAAAGTATATAGGTACTTTTTGGGTTAACGTGCTTAATCTTATGAACGCTCTCCATCGTTCTCTTGACCGCCAATAATGTACGATTTAAATTGTCAAACGGGCTAATTTTCTTAGCCGAATAGCCATTGAATACGATTGTCTTACACAATTGCACCTCTGGTTTTTCTCCAAAGGAGCTTTGCCGCAGCGGTTCTGGGTTTTTCGCAATTGGCAGGGAGTTCCACATCTCAACTCTATGGAAGCCAGCTTTTATCTGCGCTGATTTAGATTTTAAGTATTCCTATCGAATCTATTAATATTTTTTCGACTAATACTTTTATAGAACGTGACTTTGACTTTTGGATCACATGAACATTATTTTAGATGTCTGACCATACGAAATCCTTACGGATCTAGAGGAAATCCCTAATCCCTAGGGAATTGCTCATCCTCTAGGATCGAATTATCGCCTATGTCCAAGTGAAGTATCTAACCATGATTGTTGATAATAATCAACTCATACGCGTTCTGCTACCAACAAAATGTATGAAAGACCCCGTTCCCTGTCTGGCCTGCACAGAGAGTATCTTTGCCGGGCCCAATGAGAAGATTAAACAACACCAGCGGACAGTAACAAGGTATTTCAATTGAAAGAATTAATAATAATATGTGACACTTACAAAAGTCCAGTAAAATATTGACGGCGTCAAGATACCTCCAGAAGTCCAAAATCTGGGGTTCTCGCTATCCACTGCTGGGGTCGCTTCGCTGGTCCAGCTGCTGGCCGGTATTGAGGAGGGGAACTACAAGGCAGGGATCAGCAGGAAATCAAGGAAATGTGGCCACGAATGCTGCTTACGTGTCACCAGATTCTGACGCAATCTTGAAAGTATTTTTCTGGAATTAGCCCGGCTTCTACGAGCACAATTCCCCAACACGGTTTCACTAGAAGACCTTATTTTATACACACATGTCCCTGAAGCAGGAATCTCTAAAAACCTTTCAGGCGACCTTTTATTTCACAATCAATCCGGGAGAGCAAAATTAACCAGTCATGTCTGTCAAAAATCATAGACAAGAAGCGCAAAATTAAAAACAAACAAAATGATTACACCGCCGCTAGCGGTTTCTAAAAATAGATTAGAACACTGTGAACGAAGCGCGTTCAATTTGAGTGTTGTGCGAACAATCCCCCGCTCCGGACTGATGCCCCCATCAGAACGCTAGCTCAATTAATCGGGAGCCGGGAGAGTGTTGCTACAGCTCGTCGCAAAATCGAACCCCCAACCAACACCTCAGCTACACGAGGAGTCCCATCCCCACCGTATATTAACTTGATAATGCGACCCCGGCGCCAATGTAGAGATGCCAAATTTGCATCCTTCAATAAAACTAAGTCTCCTTCTTTCGGAGGTTCGGTCCTGTCTGTCCACTTCACCCGCTGCTGTAACAAATGCAGATATTCCAACGACCAACGATTCCAGAAGTCCTGGCCCATTTGTTGCAACATTTGAAAACGTGACAACCGGGTTGTACGTTCTTCCCTCCAGGGGTATTCCGGCAGGGCAGTAAGAGGCTGCCCAATCAAGAAATGGCCAGGAGTCAAGACCTCGAGGTCGTTCGGATCAGATGACAGGGGACAGAGAGGACGAGAATTGAGGACGGCCTCAACTTTACAGAACATAGTGACGAGCTCCTCGAAGCTTAAAATGGTCTCCCCGATGACACGGCGGAGGTGGGTCTTGGCTGACTTCACGGCGGCTTCAAAAATCCCACCCCAGTGGGGACAAATTGGCGGGCTGAACCGCCAAGTTATCCCCCTCTGGGCGCAGATATGACTTAAACTAACACAATTATTTTCTAAAAATTTATACACATCTTTCAAATAGTTTGAGGTACCCTGGTAGTTTGTGCCATTGTCAGAGCGGATCACCGTGGACAACGAGGACACTAATTCCAAATGGACGGCCTTGGTGGACAAGCACACAAATACGCACAGGTAAGCCTTAACAATCCGAGCATTACGAAGAGTGGAGGTCTTGACCGAGAACGGGCCTGCCATGTCCGTGGCGACTCCTTCGAATGGTCTCGACTGGGTGATCCTGTCAGCCGGCAGATCTCCCATCTGAGGCTGCATCAATGAGGCTCGCAGTCTGTAACAAGGAACGCAGGAGAAAACTACATTGCGAATTACCCGGCGAGCAGACAATATCCAAAACTCGCGGTGTAATATCGCCAATAACGCATTGCGTCCCGCATGAGAGTTACGAACATGTCGGTCAGATACCAAAAGCTTTACCAAAGGACCCTCCTTGGGTAACAGCAGAGAATGACGGCTTCCGTATGGCAGGTCAGCTTTCCGAAGTCGACCTCCAACACGCAGAAGTCCCTGTGAATCCAGAAAAGGATTTAATCTAGCGACCGCTCCCTTCAGCTTGGCACGTTCATCGCGAAGGATCTGCAATTCAGACTTGAAACGGTCCGCCTGCACTACCTTGACCCAGTGAAGCAGTGCATCTCGACGCTCCTCGGCACTCACCACTGGCGACAACTGTTTATTTCGGGGGTTACGACAATTATTTATAAAACGCTTAATCCAACTAGTAACCGCCAATAATTTGTCCAAACTACTATATCTCCCAGTCAGCCAATCAGGATCTAAATCGGTCTCTGCAACTAAAGCATGCACACGCAGCCCTGGCAAAATCTGGGTCGTCCTATCCACTTGCTGAACAGGCCAAGAAGACTCAGGTCCCCTGAGCCACTCCGGACCCCACCATAAAGCATGTGACACCAACTCCGGCGCTGTGCAGCCCCTCGATGCGCAGTCTGCAGGATTACATTCACCTGGGACATGCCTCCAATTAATATGAATACCCATGTTCTGAATTTGCGAAACCCGGTTTCCTACAAAAATCTCTAAGGTATGCGGAGCCGCGCGCAACCATGCTAGCGCGACCTGACTATCCGACCATGCATACACATCCTGAAAATCAACATTGGCAGCTAACTCCCGAGATATATGATTCAGTAATCTAGCTAAAAGATGAGCTCCACTTAATTCTAACTTAGGAATAGTAAGACGAGTACGTATGGGAGCAACCTTGCTTTTCGCTAGAAGTAACACAACATTGACATGACCCTGACTATCAACGGTTCGTAAATATACGGCCGCAGCGTATCCACGTTCGGAGGCGTCACAAAAGCCATGCAAAGAAGCGTGATACTTTCCTGGCGGCAAGATCCGGCGAGGTAAGGCAACTCGATTGACTTCCTCCAACGATTACATCAACTCCAGCCAGTCGTCCAACGGAGACCCGGTGAGCGGCTCGTCCCACGACACGCCCAGGATCCACAGCCGTTGCAGCAGACACTTCGCTGAGAAGATCACCGGACTGATCCAGCCGTTCGGATCAAACATGCGAGCGATGGTGGACAGCACGGTCCTCTTCGACCATATTCTTTCTGGTTTCAGTTCCACCTGAAACGTGAAAATATCATTTACCGGTTGATACTTCATTCCCAAAACCGCTATCATATTAGGATCGTCCACCTCAGCAAACAGGTTAGGGTTCTGTTGGTGATCCTCTGGAATACCTTCTAACAGACGGGGCTCATTCGATAACCATTTTCTTAACTGGTAGCCTCCCGCTGCTAGTATAGCAATTAATTCATCCCTGAGTATAAGAGCTTCCTCAACTGTTTGGGCCCCAGTACACACGTCGTCCACGTAGAGGTCACGTGTCAATCACTTGATCAGTGTAACAACTATTTTTCTTCAGTTGGTAACAAGCTAGCAAATCAGATCCTGTCAGGCTTAGGTGTCACCGAGGAACAGTTAGGCGCTAGAGTTAAATCGAAAAACAGCCCTAAAGACTCATTCTTCTTTGAGCCTACTAACGAGCAGGAGATTACTGGTGCTATTAATAGTTTAAGAAATAATAGTGCACCTGGTATTGATTTAATAAATAACCATCTCCTAAAAAATATTAAAGATTTAATTGCCGTGCCTTTGGTATCTATTTTTAATTTAAGTTTCAGCACTGGGTGCTTCCCCGAAAGTTGGAAGGTGGCAGCTATTACACCTATACATAAGGATGGTCCTAGAAACTTACCTAATAATTATAGACCAATCTCGCTGCTAAGCGTCCTCTCAAAATTATTAGAGAAACTGGTCAACAAAAGACTAGTCAGATTTATAGAAAAGTTTAAGCTTCTTTCCGATAGGCAATTTGGCTTCAGACAGCACAGATCCACCGAGGATGCAATTGTACGTCTTACTAATCTAATATCTTCGTACTTAGACAAAAGCTTGAGTTGCGTGGGCGTCTTTCTGGACCTGGCGAAAGCCTTTGATACGGTCTCCACACCCATTCTTCTGAGTAAACTAGAACTTTTGGGTATCAGAGGTATTTCTTTGGCATGGTTTCGCAGCTATCTTTCTGATAGGAAACAGCTAGTAAAGGTGGGGCAGTTTAAAAGCAGCATAAGTGAGGTAAAATATGGTGTTCCTCAGGGCAGCATTTTGGGCCCTACCTTATTTATTATCTACATGAATGATCTGCACGATCTTCATATAAGTATGGCCGAAACCATTTGTTACGCTGATGATACTGTAATTCTATTCCATGGTGTCAATTGGGAAAAAACTCTGAGGTCAGCTGAGGATGGAATGACTTCCATCTTCCAATGGCTACAAAATAATTTACTAACTCTCAATAATAATAAAACTAAGTACATATGCTTCCATAAAACAGCAGCTTCTGAGCCTCCTTTGCGTGATGGGATCAGAGTACATTCCTGCAATAACTCAAATAATCATCGTCCATGTGACTGTGCTGTGATCCAACGCGTGACCAGTCTAAAATATCTTGGTGTTGTTGTTGATGAAAAACTTAACTTTAAAGAACATATCCTTCAACTTTCAAAGAGGACCCGTAAAATAATTGGCATCATGAAAAGATTACGAAACTCAGCAAGCTTTCAAATACTTAAATTGGTATATATTGCCCTTTGCCAGTCCCTTCTTTCATATTGCATTTCAGTTTGGGGCAGTGCTTCTAAAACTATCATGATCGTCGTCGAAAGAGCACAACGCTCTGTACTAAAAGTAATGCTGAAAAAACCCTATCGCTATCCCACAGACGATTTATATAACACAGCTCAGGTCCTTACCGTACGACAACTGTTCATTCTTAAAACCTGTATTGACTCCCATCGAAACATGATTACCTCGGCAGAGTACAGCTACCTATTAAACAAACGGGTGTTTAGAATGCAAGGGCCTAAAGTAAAAACAGCTTTTGCGAGTAGGTTTGGCAAATTTATAAGCTCTCGTGTATACAATAATGCTCTCAGGCACTGCGATTTTAAAGAGTGTTCTGTTTTTAAAGCAAAAGCAAAGATAACAAATTGGCTTTATTCTATTAACTACGAGGACACTGAAAAGTTAATTAATCCTTTCGTTGTGGATAACTTTTCAAACATTAAATTTTAGCAATATTTATGTAAAAAAAAAAAAAAATGTTATTTTTAATTTTCTTTTTTCCTTGTGTTTTGTGTACATACTTATTTTATAAGTTTTATTCTCAATTGTGTTTTTTTTTGTGTAAGAAAATGTACCTAGATCGATTGTTATCTTTTATTATTTATAATGATAAGTAATTAATCAATTAATAATCCACTATTGCCACAAATATTTCACTGGTACCCCAAGTTACTAGCGTAGCTGAGTTTGGGGACCCCTGGTAAATTTACTTTTTAAATTATGTGCAATGTACCAAAATTTGTATTATGTTTTATTTTTGTAATTTTATTATTCTTGCATTAAATTTATTTTCTTTCTTTCTTCTTTCTTTCTGTCAGTACGGCTGCCGCACGCGGGTAGCGGGCCCTCTCCCGCTCCGCCAGTTCTAATAAGCATCTTATAGCTATATATGGACTTGATTTCAAACCATATGTGTTGGTGTTGAGCTCGTAGACTGTCACTGGGTCCTCTGGGTGCTCCCGCCAGAGAATCAACTGGAAACGCCTGTCGTCAGGATAAATGACAGTCTGCCGGAACATCATCTTAATGTCGGCTCCAAACACCACCTGATGTCTTCTGAAATTTAAAATTATATCTATGACATCCCGATGAAGCTTTGGCCCAGAATGTAGACACGAATTCAACGAGACTCCTGTTGAAGTAGGCGCCGACCCGTCGAACACGGTGCGCAGCTTTCCCGAAGAAGCCTTCAATACTGCATGGTGAGGTAGGAAGTAATGCTCAGTAGAGCTCCAATCTACTCGAGCCGGTGACATATGACCTAGTGCTTCGTACTCACGCATGAAGTCAATATATTTCTCACATAGCACTGGGTCACGCTGCATGCGCCGTTCCATAGCCAGCAGTAGTAGCTTCTCTGCCAGTGCTCTGGATTGTCCAAGAATAGGAGAGGATGCTGTAAAAGGCAACCGCGTTACAAATCTCCCTGAAGCTAGCCTCGTAGTGTTGGCCTGAAAAAAGGCCTCACATTCCGCATGTTCCGGGTCCACCCTCGGAACCATGGGAGGTTCTTCTACTTCCCAGAACCGCTGCATCGTCTTAGCCAGGGATGCTGTATTGACGACCCTCGACTCATCCGGAGTGTAGTCATCGAAGACTGGTCCCAACACAGCATGTCCAAAGATGGTGGACACCGCCAACAGGGATGAGGTGCCTAGTGCCTTCTGGGCACCCAAAAGAATCCATCCCAATACATCCGAGCCCAAGAGGACGTCCACTGGGCCGGGAACATAAAACCTGGGATCAGCTAAATTTAAATTAGACGTACACGATAGTATAGTTGGGGAGATATCTGAGGAGGGCTGCCAGCCTACGATATCATCCATAACCATAGCTGCAGCTGCAATCCTCAAAGTGGAGGAACGTACCGAAGAAAACCTTACATGAGTTCAGCCTACCAAACGTTTAACTTCTAAACCCCCAATACCAAGAAGGGGCACCGAAGAAGGCTCCAAATTCAAACCCAACATATCAACTATCCGTGTAGTCACCATACACCCTTGGGCCCCTGAGTCCAGTAGAGCCCTTACCCTAACCGAATCTCCACGGGGACCCCATATGCAAACTATTGCAGTGGGCAGCAGAACCGTCCTCGGCTCTGCGCTAGTAGAGTGGCAAGCTAGCTATTGGCTGGTCGGCCTCGCCAACCCAGGGTGAACCCACTGCCCTACATATGGTGAGCGAGTACACATCGCCATCCTAGGGGGGGCGTCACCTGCCGCTCTCCCATACCTAAAATAAGGTAGGTGGTACTCTACCCGCGGGTACTCATGAGACGGCGGCGAGTATCTCTGCGGCTCCTCCCGACTATACTCCCTTCCAGTGGGCGCCGGCACTGGCGCGGGAAATTGAGGTCCACTAACCGGTGAAGTGAAGCCCCCGCCCGTAGGGCCTTCTTCCCTCGAAGAGTCCCGAGACGGGCCCGCAGTTGCAGAAACATGGGGACCACTTCCATAATTTTGAATGGGCCCCTCACCCGTATAGTACCCCCAACCCCGGGGCCTCCTAGCCGGGCCCGCAGTATAGCCCTGTACCGCAGGTGCATGCTCCTCAAAATTATTAGGGTGTGCATGACTCACCCGAGAACTCTCTCTCCACCACTCCGACGGGTGCGCGCCTCGTCCTGGACGAGGGCCCCTCGACGGACATGGCTGCTGTGCGGACGGTGAGGCTGCTCCCCCGCCCGTAGCGCGACGCTGGTGCTGCGACGTGGAGACTGCTCCCCCTCTCGCAGCAGGTCCGCGCTGCGGTGCCGGAGCCGGCGCACCAGACCTGTTAGCACACAGCAGTAAATGGTGAGCTCTTCCACATGCAGAACAAGTACCTTGCCTGGAACAATCGCGCGCGAAATGATCTTCTAGGCAATGGAAACATAAGCGCTTGGCTTTTACCAAGCACCGCCTTTCGCTGACCGGCAGCTCAGCAAACTCAGGGCACCTCCGCAAAGCATGTCCCAAACGCCCACACTGAGGACACGTCGGTTCCCCCACGGCAGCAGTCAGCGCAGCCAAGCGAGCTGCCACACGTCCCCGGGACGGCGGCACTCCCTGGGCGTCACTGCGTCGCGATGTGCCAGCGGATCTTCCCAAACTCCCGCTAGGTGGCGCCACTTCCAACGGAGACGACTCCACAGCCCTAGCTTCAAACTCCAAAAATCTCATTAATTCCGTAAAGCTAGGCAAGGCACTGCCGTCCCGTTCTGCCATCTCGCGTTCAAACCGTGAGCGAGAGTCAGCCGGCAACTAGCTCAAAATTATGTGTACCAACAGATAAGACCATTCATCCACTGGTAGTCCCAACATTTTTAATGCGTTACACGCCACTGTAACGGGTGTGAGTAACTGAGCCCTGATATGCGATCTAGACGTAACCCGAGGCAGACCTAACAGCTGACTCGCATGCGCGTCTGCTAACAACCGGACGTTCTGATATCTGTTGTTCAATAACTCCCATGCGATGACGTAGTTATGCTCCTCAACCATCAGATGTTGTACCAATGATCTAGCCTCCCCTTGTAGACTGGACATCAAATACGCCATTTTCTGTGCGTTGGACAGATCCTGTCTACCGTCTACCAAAGAAGTAAACATATTCTTAAAGTCGACCCATTGCTCCATACGTCCGTCAAAGTGACCAAGCTCTAAGGTAGGCAGTCTGCTATGCAACCCCTTGACTAATGGTGCCCAATTTGACATCCGGACCCCCAGACTGCAATCTCTTAATCGTACATGCCACCTGCGTAGTCTCATTATAAATATCCATTATCTGCTCCATATCACTGTTAATGCTAGCCATTACCTCCGGTGGCAGCTCCTGGTCCAACAGCTCCATGAGCGCCTGCTCAGCTTTCTCGAGGCGACGCTCCATCTGTGAGTACCGCTCCAGGACTGCATCGCCCCGATCAGCTCGAGCCAACAAGCCTTGAACGCTGACAAACCAGCGCAGCTGGCTGGCCAAGATGTTCCTCGGAGAAGTCTTCGACATTGTAGACCGGGAATTGAGAGATACAAACAATTAAAGACGGAACTGACAATGTCACAAACCACAAAGCGCCCCAATGTATACACTCAAACAAGTTGTCACAGTAACTCGGTAAATACAAAATGTTATTAATATAAATAAACTAACTGCCTTGTAACAGTGATCTCAAACAAGCCTACAATAGGTCGTTATATTATATTATAACCAAATATCTTATATAAACACAAACAACCGAGTTATAAAGTTACACCAACAAGGTCTAACAATTACAATTTAAATCTGTGTACAACAACCTAAACAGCGCTAATAAAGTTATATGTTTATCCACAATACATAATACAATAATATTCTATACCTAATATCCTTCCAGCTTACATAAACCTATTCATATACACAGTCCGAGTACTGTAGTATGAGAAATAACAAAATATTCTATTTGAACTCGCTTTAAGTTGCAAGGTTACAACTACCTACCTATATAAACAGAATATGTCTTGGTCCGGGGTTGTTTAATATCCGATACTAAACAACTTAACCGCGCTATGTTACCAGAAAATTGTTGATAATAATCAACTCATACGCGTTCTGCTACCAACAAAATGTATGAAAGACCCTGTTCCCTGTCTGGCCTGCACAGAGAGTATCTTTGCCGGGCCCAATGAGAAGATTAAACAACACCAGCGGACAGTAACAAGGTATTTCATTTAAGGTTTAAAGATACTTTATTCTTACTAAAGACAATATGTCACTTACATAAGAAGAGATCTTAATTAATTAATTATAGTTTCGTCCATCCGCACAGACAATAATTGAAGGTATTGAAGAAGAAGAATATTGAAGTAATTGAAGAAGCTCCGCAGTTCACTTCTTTGATCTTATAACCACCTCTCTAACACCAGTTATTATTTATTTAAAATATGTTGAGCCAATTTACGCTTGAAATCATTAAAGAGTTCAGAATTTTTAATTTCTGAGGGTAGATTGTTAAAAAGCTGTGCTCCCTCATATGTGAACATTCTTTTGCCGTAATTTGTTCGGATCTTTGGTAGTATGACGTAGCTAGGCCGTCTTGTGGAGCGTTTAGACACTTGCCTGTGCTGGATAAATGAGATTGATGTGTGAATTGATTTTCTTAATATTTTTCTAACAAGGATGCATGTGCTGTAAATATATAATTGTTTTAGATTCATAATGTTGGTTTGTTTGTATAATGTAGTAGTTGGTGTTAAGTAGGGATAGTGAAATAACATTTTGATTAATTTATTTTGGATGATCTGCAGACCAGATAAACTGGTCTTACATGCACTGCCCCATATTTCGATAAGATATATGAGATGTGATTTTATCAACGAATTATATATTGTCATTCGCACTTTTCGGGGGAGAGAACGTACAATGCCACGTAGAGAACCCATTAGTGAAGATAGTTTTTTCTTTAGATATTCAATATGCGGCTTCCACGTTAATCGGTTGTCAATTCGCAATCCTAGATACTTTTCTTCGTGTTTCTCTTGTATTGGCATGTTGTTGATTGTTAATGGGGGATATGTATCTATAGGTTTGTTTTTTGCTTTAAATATAATATAGGATGTTTTAGAGACGTTGATTGTTAACAAGTTTGACTGCAACCAGCAGTTTAGAGCGTTCAAGTCTTCTTGTGCTAAAGCAATAATGTCACGTATGGAGGAACCAAAGTAGAATAGGCATGTGTCGTCTGCATATAGGGTTATATGCCCATGTAATCCTAAATCAGTGATGCTGTTTATATAAATTAAAAACAATAAAGGGCCTAAAATTGATCCCTGCGGGACACCAAAGGATATAAGTTGGGGTTCACTTTGATACTCGCTGATTTTTACTATCTGGTTCCTATTCATCAGATATGACTCAAACATACTGAGTGCAATGCCGTTTATTCCAATCGCGCTGAGTTTCCGTATTAGTAGGTTATGACTCACCGTATCAAATGCTTTCTTCAGATCAATAAAAATTCCTAGTGTAATCTTTTTACCATCGATATTCTGTCTAATCTTAGTGATTACATCTACGGTTGCAGCTAGGGTATTGCTTTTTGGCCTAAAGCCGAATTGCCGTTCTGTAATGTAGTTGATGGAAATTAAGTAGGATTCTAAGCGTTTATAAAGAATTTTCTCAAAAATTTTCGAGAGAACTGGAAGAACTGAGATCGGTCTATAATTGCCTGGGTCGGTTTTTAAGCCAGATTTGTTGATGGGAGAGACTTTTGCGATTTTGAGTGTGTCGGGGAAGTGTCCTCTCAAAAGAGCTTCATTTATGCATTTGGTTAGTTGAGGGACTATCAAAGTTTTCAGGCATTTGATAACTTTAGTGCTGATGCCATCCAAACCAGTACTTGAGTTGGAGTCTAAGTCATCTATTATTTTAGTTACTTCACTATCTGTAGTTGGTGCCAGGTCTGTTAGTTGTGTTGTTCTGTCTGAGGAACCTGGTGATGGGATGGTAGTATCAGTTTTGTGGATGTATGAAGGGATTTCTTTAGCCAATAGCGGTCCAATAGATGAAAAGTAATTATTGAAGGTATTGCAAATTACAGTGGGATCGGTAATGGTTTTTGAATCACTTACAAGTTTAGGGAGAGCACAGCTAGTTTTTAATTTATTGTTAGAGAGGTCGTTAATTAGACTCCACATCTTCTTGGGTTTGTTGCTGCATTTCTTGAATTGATTGTGGTAATACGAATCTTTTGTTGCCTTGATAAGATTAGCTGTAGTATTTTTCTTCATATTAAACTGGTTCTGTAAAGTGACATTTTCAGGGTCCTCTTGTAATTTAGCCCATAGCTCATTTCTCTGATTAATACTATCGATGATGTCCTGTTGTATCCAATCTTTTTGTGGTAGGTTTAAAATTTTTGTTTTAACAACTAAACTTTGGTCTATTTGTTCTTTAAGAGATTGTTTGAACTTTTCAAAATCTTGATATTCATCTCTTTGTGTATTTTCGACCACTTGACACAGTTTTTCATAACTTAGGCCTTTGTAACTGATCCGCTGCTTGCGAGGAGGTTTATATTTCTTAAGTGCTAGATGAATTTGTCTATGGTCGGATAACGAGGATTCAATCAGCGCAAGGTGATAATTGTCATTCTTCAAACTAGTATTGACGTGATCTAAAATAGATTTCCTTGTAGAGCTACCTCTTGTGTAGTGTTTTTTATTAATTTTGTTCAGTGTTTTGTATCCTGCTGAATTCAAAGAGTTAATATATTTTTGCTTTTGTTGACTTTTACTTAGTAAATCGATATTGAAGTCTCCGAAGAGTATTACTCGTTTCCTTTGATGGAGTTGTGACTCAAGAGTAGAAATAAATTCATCAAAATTTGTGTCGCCGGGGTTGTATATAAGACCAATATTCAACGCATATTTCTCTAACTTTAGCCATAGGTAGTTGTTTCCTCCAGAATAAGTAGACTCTAACAAACTATGTTTCAAGTCATTATGTACAAATGCCGATACTCCTCCACCTGTTCTGTCATCGCGAATGCTGTAATAATGCGTATAGTTTGGTAATCTGAAGGTTTGGGCATGTTCTTTGGATTTTATCCAAGACTCAGTTAGTAATATGACATGTGTAGTAGACGAGAAAGAACTTAATATGCATTTCAGCTCATCGAATTTGTTACATACACTCCGTGTATTTAAGTAAAGGAAGTTTAAGCAAGATTTTGTAGGTTGTAGATCTACATAACTAGTTATAATCTGGTACGTTGTGCTATCGTTGGTAGGGTTATTGCTCTTCTCTAGTTTTTTTGAATAGTACTCACAATGCTTGGCACGCCCTTTATGTATTTTATGGTGAGGTTATTTTCTCCATCGTTTTGCCGACGAGTTAATTCCGCCTTTAGATTTTGTAACAGTTTTCGTTGAGCTGGAGTTTCATCTGAGTACATTTTTACATCTCCTGGTAATTTCTCCTTGCCTCGTAACAGCTGTTTAGCAGATGTAGAGCTATTAAAGCAGATTTTTATCCTACGATTTTTTGTGGGACTGTATTTTCCGATGCGGAAAATATTGTTCGGTTCCGGTATGTCCTTAAAATGTTTGTTAATGATATTTAGCACGTCCGCTTTGTCTTTTGATAACCGCTCCTCAGTGTTGGATGATGTCTGCTCTGGAATTCCTGCCAATATTATATTTTTCTGTCGGTTAGTGCGCTCTTGGAGTTCCTGCAGTATTTCCTCTTTACATTGTGGCTGAGATTCGGTCTGGTACTTTATAGCTGATACAGTCGTCTGGAGCTCACTAAGGTCGGAAGTGACAGAATTTAGCCTTTTTTCGCCTAATTGAACCTTATTTTCAAGTTGAGATAGATTGCTTTTTATTTGCTTTTGATCTACTGATAGGCTGGACATTGATGATTTGATATCGTTTATCTGCAATTTAACATCATTCATATTTTGGTTCATCGTGTTCATGGCTTGTTCATAGGTTGATTTCATGTCGGCAACATCATTTTTCAGGTCTAGGATGCTCGTGTTCATTTGCTTTGAAGAATTTTCATTAGATTGAATAAACTTTTCCAGCAAAGTAGTGATACCTTTCATTTCTTCACGTAGCGTATTGGATTGACTAATACATTCACATCCATGGTCATCGGGTTGCTTCCTTTTTCGAAGGGTGATATGAGGGTCATTAGCAGTTTCTTTTAGAAGTTTAGATAGGTCTGGTTGAGACCCCGTACGAGGGGGCGAGCGCTGTACATTCATGTTTGGGTAAGTATCAGGCAAGTAACTGGAACGGTCTGAATGCGCTAACTTACGTTTCGACGAGTGTGTGCTCTGGATGTCGAAGGGACGAGTATATTGCAGGCTTCTCTTTCCCGCAAAGAAGCGTGTGGCGCCCTCACGCAGCACGTTCCGGTTAGTTTCACTCACACGCAGGTTCGAATTGATGTAAGTGCTATATTCACGTTTGATGAGAAATAGACTCAATATATTTAACGTTAATGGTGATTTTTGCTTACAGTATATTAGATTTATTTTAGTAAAATCAAAAACACGTCTGCTCTGCACGGATGGTACGACGAAAAGATTTGAAAGAATTAATAATAATATGTGACACTTACAAAAGTCCAGTAAAATATTGACGGCGTCAAGATACCTCCAGAAGTCCAAAATCTGGGGTTCTCGCTATCCACTGCTGGGGTCGCTTCGCTGGTCCAGCTGCTGGCCGGTATTGAGGAGGGGAACTACAAGGCAGGGATCAGCAGGAAATCAAGGAAATGTGGCCACGAATGCTGCTTACGTGTCACCAGATTCTGACGCAATCTTGAAAGTATTTTTCTGGAATTAGCCCGGCTTCTACGAGCACAATTCCCCAACACGGTTTCACTAGAAGACCTTATTTTATACACACATGTCCCTGAAGCAGGAATCTCTAAAAACCTTTCAGGCGACCTTTTATTTCACAATCAATCCGGGAGAGCAAAATTAACCAGTCATGTCTGTCAAAAATCATAGACAAGAAGCGCAAAATTAAAAACAAACAAAATGATTACACCGCCGCTAGCGGTTTCTAAAAATAGATTAGAACACTGTGAACGAAGCGCGTTCAATTTGAGTGTTGCGCGAACAATGATGAAAATAAAAAATACGTTTAAGCCATTGTTTCTTAGACAAAATATATTTGCCGCTTTTTAGATAAATACCGGGATCCAAGAAATGTAATAAGAGTATTGAAATAGTTTGGTAACATTAAGATTACATAATATTTACAGATTAATCATATTTTAAGCAGATTTGAACTACGGTCTTTTTGTGGAGAACTGTAATGTTTCACAGATATGAAAGTTTCGAATTCAATAACACCACCCTTTAAATAAAGAATGTAAGTCAAGAGGCTTTCAATCATAAATAAAATTTGCATAGGAAATGTGAAGCAGAGTACATTTAATACACTTTGACAGTATCTTGAAGAGAAAGACGGGGCTAGAAGGGCTACAAGGGCTATTGAAGTACACAAGCATGCGGGCATCTTGTGTCTTTACTGAGAGATGCTTTAAATATTTTTTTTTAATATATTTACATTTGTGATATAATGTGACTTTTGTTCCTATAGCCAAATTCATACTGAAGACTCGATGAGTGGTCAGAACCAAGCTCAAATGACCCTGTTTGCGAAATAAACGAAAAAAACTTTTTGTCACTCTATACTTGTTCAAAAACCACTTCGACTCAATTAGTGTAGGAAGTCTAAGTTTTATTTTGCGTCATCAAAAAGGGTCATTCATTGTACCTTGGTCCTGACCGCTGACAGAGTGTTCAGTATGAATTTGGCTACATAAACAAAAGCCACCGGTAATATTACCGGTCAACCCCGATCTTAGGCAAAACTGGTCAAAGTGTCGATAAGAGGCAATCCGCACTGAACCACGAAGGTTATGTATGGCGGTCACTCCACGATGTTCCGCAATTACCTAACCTTCTGTCTCACTTCTGCGCTGAAGGATTTCTGAAATTTCCAAAACCTCGGCAAAATTATTTTATTCCGAAATCTGGTTTGGTCGGTAACACATACAGTTTCCTTTTAATATCAATAGTGAGACATTTTCTTTTTCCTTCGTTGTGACGTCAACAAGAAAATGTAAAAAAAAACATAATACAATATTCATATTTTATAAATGAGCTCTACGTAAGGCTTATGAAATATTAACCATGAAATATCAAAATTTCATATTATTATTTCATAAATAGCTAAATATTTAGACAAAAGACATACTGTAATGTATAAGTTAAGCAAGCATCTCATTTATATTCACAGCCAAAATACAAATCAAACGGCCTTCCCATCAAAACAGACACAAAACACCACTCAACCTCTATCAAAGCTCAATTCTGAACAACTGAACAATGATCCTTAAGAAGGTCCCTCATCATTCAGCTCAAGCCAAGCATGAATAATTTTCAATAAGCTTTCGAGATGGATCAACTATAAGGACAATGGTTTCTTGATCTATTTCAATTGTACCACTCGAAAGTTGGGTTAGAATTTGCGCTGCGGTCGCACCTCTAGCTATGCAATGTGATGTTAATTTACGCAGCCAAGTTCTTACTGAAGACTCGGTAAATGCTTTTTCCAATGCTTTTTAATACTTTAACCAATGCTTAGAGCGCATTAAAAAAATAGAGAAGATTATTTCGAAAAAACTCGTGCTGATTTGTAATGGACTCTAATGTTTAAACACACATCTTTACATCGTTCTATTGCTCTGTGACAGTAAACACTCTGGAACACCTCTGACACCTGATCGAGGATATATAAGACAAGACGTTATGCTATAATAGGCATGATGACAAAAGGAAATTTTATTAGTCCGTCAGTTAGATTATCAGAAAATATTGGACATGTATTTTTTCTTTTTTCAATTAGACGTCACATACTAAGTAGAAGACATCACACTAAGTACAATTTTACTTAGAAGTGACGTCATTTTCTCCCACTCCCAAACTTTGACGCGCTTTATCTCTGTAATTTTTTGTTTGATTGACAAAAGAAAAAATACGTGTCCAATATTTTTTGATAATCTAAATGACGGACTAAATAGAATAATATTTTGTTTACCTTGTCTACAAGCCTATTACTATGAACATGGAATGAACCACATCACCCCATTCGTCTTGTTCACCATCCGTCACCCCGACGCCGAGATGTTCGAAGGAATTGTATGCAAATTCACATGTCACTTACGACACTTGGGATGAGTGGCCCCAGGCGAGGTTTGATTTAGAGCTATACGGGCTTCTGAATTTGAAGTTTATTGTTACCTATGACCTGTGGGAAAACGGCCAAAGTTAATACTTAACCAAGTAAAAAAGCCCGCCAAGTGCGTGTCTGGCCTCGATCTATTTTGTGCGTAACATCGCAATACCTAGAAAAAGAAAAGATACGTATATATGTAATAGGTTGGGGAAAAACTCTTTTCGCAAATAGTATGTATGAACTTATAATAAAATCTCTTTGGCTATACCATTTGAATCTGGCTGGTTTTGGTATTATTAAAAAAAAAAAATTTTAAAAAAGATAATTCGTAATTCAAATTGGGTAAAATGTGTGATTTTCATTTGTTTTTCTTACTGTTAAGATGAGTGAATCTAATAAATAAATTCGATACATTTTAAAATTTTACTACAAAAAGGGAAAAATGCAACGCAAGCCGCGAAAAAAATTTGTGAAGTTTATGGACCTAGTGCAGTGTCTGTGAGAGTAGCACAAATTTGGTTTAAGCGTTTTCAATCTGGAAATTTTGATGTCAAAGACGCACCTCGCTCTGGGCGCCCTATTAAGGATAAAATGGATGCCATTTTTGAAAAAGTGGAGCAAGATCGGCATCTGATGTAGCTGAAGAACTGGGGATTGACCAAAAAACAGTTTTGGCGCATTTGAAAAAAGCTGGGTACACAAAAAAGCTCGATATTTGGGTGCTTCATGAGCTCACTGAAGGAAACTTAATGAACCGTGTACTCATTTGTGATTCTTTATTACGACGTAATGAAACCGAACCATTTTTGAAAAACCTGATATCTGGTGATGAAAAATGGATCACGTACGACAAGAACGTGCGAAAAAAGTCATGGTCAAAGGCTGGTCAGGCTTCACAGACTCTGGCGAAACCCGGGTTATCTCGCAACATGGTAATTCTGTGTGTATGGTGGGATTGGAAGGGCATTATTCATTATGAGCTGTTACCGCCAGGCAGGACCATCGATTCTGAACTCTACTGCAAACAACTGATGAGATTAAAGCAAGAAGTTGAGAGAAAGCGGCCGGAATTAGTCAACAGAAGGGGTGTGGTTTTTCATCATGATAACGCTAGACCTCACACATCTTTAGCCACTCAGCAAAAATTAAGAGAGTTTGGCTGGGACGTATTAATGCATCCGCCGTATAGTCCTGGCCTTGCACCTTCAGATTTCCACTTGTTTCGGTCTCTTCAGAATTCTTTAGGCAGTGTCAGGTTAACATCACGAGAGGGCTGCCAAAACCACTTGCCGCAGTTTTTTGATCAGAAGCCCCAGAATTTCTATAGCAATGGGACCATGTCCCTACTTACAAGATGGCAGAAAGTTATCGAACAAAATGGCTCCTACATACTTTAGTTAAATGTAAATAAACTTTATTAAAAAATGTTTTGAATTTTCATATATAATGCGAAGAAACTTTTTCCTTTTTTTTTCTATAAGGTGACTTTTATTTCTCCAGCCAAATTCTTACTGAAGACTCGGTGGTAAGTACTCAGTAACAAGGTTCGATGATCCTTTTTGAGAAATTCGTAAATCATTCTTTTCGTGTTCCTTACAAACGCAAGCCCAGCCCCGAGTCAATTACTATGCGATGTCAAGATTTTATTTTGCGAAAATAGCAAAAAGTGTTATCGATCCATCTTACTGATTACTTACCAAGCCTCCACTAGGAGTTTGGCTGCATAAATAAAAGTCACCTTATATATTTGTCTTGGTCACAGCTATATACTTACTACAATGGTGTTATCAGTATTTGTGGTATAAATAAAGTAAGTATATGGTGTACAATAATATAGAAATTACAAATTCCAAACATGTTTATTTTTTGACATAGACCCCGTAAAGAAAATGGTCTAAAACTGGTGTTTGACGTTTATTATTTCTCCGTTTTGCCCTTTGGGTGCGAAACTCAAAAATAAAATAAACATTCATAATTTTTTATTTATTACTTTGCTAAGAAATTATGATTAACCTAAATGTTTCCTTTTCCAAATAACTATATTTATAATTTAAAAAATCCCAATTTGTTGCGTTTGTTCATTTTTGGCCAATTTTTTTTTTCAGTAAGTGGACAAAACACGCGTCAAAAGAAACAAAATCTCGGCCAAAATAGATTTATCATTTAAAAATTTTCGTCGTACGTTGTGTTTATTAACTTTTTTAAATCTTGTCTGTAAGCTTTTGAGTGACTAGATTTTTTTCTACTTTGTGGTCAAATATAAAGCGAGATATTTTGTTCGCAATAGCAAAAGCCTCCGTAAATATTGAAGATATTTAGCTTAAAATAACCAAGGGTATCTAATGAACTGTCCTAACAAAGTAAGCTTAATAAGTCATGTAGACTGTCGGGTTAATTGGCAACAACTGAAAGGGTTACGATAATCTATGTAGTCTTGTGTGGTGCTTGCCATTCTCAACAATTTTCCGTTCTTTTAGCATTTAGACCCATGTGTTTAGTTTAGCCATTTATTTCTTCTGTTGAGATATTGCCATAAAAAATACGAAATAGGTCGCATAATATCTAGAATCTATTCAAATTGCCTATACATTTAACAGGTTTCCAATCACACCAGTGCCTCCTTTTAGAACTACTAAGACTAATTTATAATTTAAGCCGATTTAATCAAGATGTGAAATCTGGATAAAATTCAAAAACGCTCCACACGTACATGTATTTTCCGCAACTTTGTCTATGGTATGGCATGTTAAAAATACATCATAAGTTCATCCTTGCCCAGTATAAGTTTTTATGAATTTCCTGACCGACTTGAAATCCAAGTTATTTTTGGGTAGTGCCCAAAATGGTAATATTAAATTAAAATTCAATAATTTTGACAAGTACGGCAGTCAGACAAATATCCTCACATTTTATTTAAAAATATATATCTCTGGTCCATTTGCATGGTGTTGAGTCTAGAGCTACCCATTAGTTCGAACAAGTAATTATTTCGGTTTGGGATTTAAACCCGGAGGTGCAGGTCCGTCGAGGGAATCCGCGTGTTTTAATTAGTTTCGGATTAACCGACGTACAAGCGATGATTAATTGGCAGTAAAGTTTAAAGACATGTGGGACAAGGCGGGTTGGAACTGTCTGTTTGATTAGACTGTTAAAAGTTAAAAGATCTTTTGACATACGAATTTGAATTTATTTGCGACTATAGTAAAAAATAAAAACCGGCCAAGTACGTGTCGGGCCACGCGCAGTTTAGGGTTCCGTAGTTGTCCAGCACAGTTTATAAGTTGGTCTACTAATACAGATCGCGCCAAACTTCTAGTCATTACATACATTGTCGTGTTTAGATGAGACTAAAAGTTTATTTATTTATTTATTTATTTATTTATTTATTTATTTAACACACACACGAAATACATTACAGACACAAATCCAATGCGTATAACATGGTAGACAAATTATTAACAAATTTATTTAACCTGGGAAAAAAAAATATATACAGATATATTAGCTAAAAATGTACATGTACACTTAAAATATACTAAAAAGTAGACAATCACTCCTCTAAGTACTTCACCACACGTGTGTGGATGTGGACTAGGGATGCAGAAAAAATATCCACCTCTGGTTGATCTCTGGCTATACCGTTGAGCAAGCGAAGCACGCGGCTGAGAGGGGCCTTAGCTGCGAGGTTGGTGCGAGCCCCCGGAAGCTCGAACAGTCTGTGACTGCGCGCGCGCTCGTACCGAACCGGCACCCACAGACATATCAGTGACAGCAACGACGGAACATGAATCAAACCCCTAAGAATTTTTACCACAAACATAGTCATTGTGGAGCCCCTTCTTAACTCTAAGCTGTTATACCCTAACATGCCCAACAAAAACATTGTTGGGTATAAGAAAGGATAATACTTAAAGCTTCGTTTATAAATATTACGAAGGAATAGTTTCTGGACTTTTTCGATGGTAAGTACATGTTTAGCTTCGTATGGAGCCCAGATAATCGAATTGAACTCTAGTCTACTCCTGACGTAAGCATTAAACAATGTACTAAGCGTACGAGGGTCTTTAAAATCCATAGATACCCTTAATACCCATCCAAGTGCCTTCCTCGCTTTCTTACTCAACTCATCAATATAGTAGGAGTACTTCAAGTCGGCAGTAAATAACACCCCAAGGTCCTTAACAAAATCTAGCGCACGTGGTAGTGGTGAACCAGCGAGCTCATAAGGATGATGAAGAGGATCACGTTTTCGGTGGAAAGTAAATACAAACGACTTATCGACGTTCAGCTCTAAGCGGTTTTCGACACTCCACGAGTACACAGCGTCAATTTCCTGCTGAAAACGCCGGCATTCTTCTTTGGTATTTAGTGAAGCAACCAATTTAACATCGTCAGCAAAAATTAATATCATAAAGTCGTCAGATATCAAGTTAGGGAGATCATTAATAAATATTAAAAATTCCAGCGGACCCAAATTGCTTCCCTGACTTATTCCTGACCGAGTGTAATAACGCTTTGAAATGCAACCGCCATATTGAACATACTGCATCCTGTCCGAGAGATAACTGGCAAAAAGATGCAGTAGTTGTGGTGTAAAGCCAATAGCAGCCATTTTGCGGAGCAACACATCATTGTCGACGCGATCGAAGGCCTTGCGGAAGTCAAAGTAGGCTACATCAACTTGCTTTTTATTATCAACTTCAGTAGAAGCATGCTGGACGAAGGACAATAAATTAGTTGTTGTAGACCGACCTGGCAAAAATCCATGCTGAGCGTCACACAACCAAGGTGATACCTGGTTTAGTATACGACGGTAAAGAATTGATTCGAATACTTTTGCGTATGGCGATAGTACAGCGATTGGTCTGTAATCACCAACTATGGACTTTGATCCCGATTTAAATACCGGAATGACCCTCGTTAACTTCCAGGAGGAAGGGTAAGTACAACGCGCTATGATTGTATTGTATATAAATAGTAGCGGGGCACACAGCACCTCACGACAATCTCTCAGAACATAAGGCGGATAGCCATCTGGGCCGCATGAGAATTTGGGCTTTAACCGCTTTAGCGCCATCAGCAGCTCCGTCTGACTAATTTCGCCGATGTGCACCCGAGCCGCCTGGTTACCACCTGACTCAGATGTTAGAGTCTCCTGGACCGAGAGTTTAGGGACATTATCTAAAAATACACCTTTGAAATGGTTAGCAAAGTTTTCTGTAACTACGGTAGGGGGGTCATCAAAATCACTCTCTCCATTGCTAGCACGTTTGTTTTTTATATAGGTCCAAAACTCATTTGGATTATTATTTATATTTTTTTCCATTTTATTTAAATACAAATGAAAGGCTACCTTAATTTTTGACTTAACTAATTTTCTATAAATACAAAAAGATTTAAAAAAATGTATACTCTTGTGAGATTTATAAAGTTTTAAATAATAAAATTTTGACTTTATGTCACGAATAATCTCTGCAGTGTACCAAACTGGATACGAATACTTGTCGTCGGCAATAATGTACTTTTTCTTAGGAACACAGCCATCCATAGATTGTTCAACTCTCTCGTAAAAAAACGCAACTGCACTATTGACGTCACTAAGCTCGTAAATTGGTGACCAGTCAATAGACTGCAACCTAGAGTAAAGTTGATGAAAGTCAGCTTTTCTAAAGTTCCAGTCGTTCCCGTCACTAGCATCCCCGCGGGCGACCGGGACCGGACGCCGCGGGCGCGCCAACGTCACGTCGATCCAGAGCGGCGGATGCTCACGTTCGCCACGCGGGGTGGGGGGCACGACGCCCGCCACAGCCGCGCGCACGTTTACACTACCCTCATCCATGTCGCTGAGCACGAGATCCAAGTAACGCCCCAAACCGTTCTCTACTGTATTATGTTGGTGCAATCCAACACGTGTGGTGAAGTACTCATAGTGATCACGCACAGTCTTACTTGCGGAATACAAATTAAAATCACCTAAAATAAGTATTTTCAATTTAAAAATATCATATAAACTTTCAATATAATTAAAAAAGCTAAAATAGAGAGAGTCCTCACAGTGCGGAGGTAAATAAACAACACAACAGAGAAATCTAACGTCACGGTACGAAACAAATGCACAAATGAATTCGTCCTTTATGTCCTGGATTGGCAAATCATTAACCGGGCACGCACGCAGTGTAAGCGGTCGTCGCGCGGCCAGCAACACGCCGCCTCCGTCGCGGCCGTCGGCGCGGTCACGCCGCAGCAAGCAGTAGTCGGGCGGGCACAGCTCCGCGTCGAACACGGAGTCCGCCAGCCAAGTCTCAGTTATTGCGATCAAATCAGCCCCACTCGATCTTATACCGAATTCCACTTCTCTTACTTTACTTTTCATGCCTCCAACATTCTGGTATAAAAAACTAATTACCTTGGCAGTGCTACAGATAGCCGAAACACTATCTGGACTCAGATTTACGAAAATTCTGCCAAACGCTTAGTCTTAGACGGGGCGGCCAGGAAGCCGGATCCGTAAAGAATTCAAAGCTGTCTTCGGGGACTCCTACTTTGAACGAAGAATATTTGGTGCTTCGAATGTTTAATTTATATACCTCATATCCGTCGTACTCTTTTTTTCTCCTAAGAAAATCTATTACTTGCTCGACGGTTATATTTGTCTTAAGACCCCATACATGAATATATCTGAGGATATCAACAGTTTTCAGAACATCATCCTCCAGACCTGCTCCATTAATAGGTTTTTCATTTGAGGTAAACCTACGATTACGTCGATTCTGAACTTTGGTCCAACCATCCTCTAAATCAATAGTGACGGGTTTGCCGGCTGTGATAGAGGAGTCATTAGTTACTTCGAGATCGTCTCTGGCCGGGACCGGTGCTGCCATCTGTTGGGGACTCTGCAAAGTCGGTGACCCGGCAGGCTTGCGTTGAAGATTCCCATCTGCGCCTACGGCTGCAAGAGCGTATGCACGTCTAGTACGTCTCGTAACCGGTCCGCCACCCACCACAGTGTTGTTAGCGGAGCCAACCACGACGCGTAGCTGTTGCTTCCCTCCAGGTGGCACCACTGGTAACGTTTTCACCGGTAAGGGCAATGATTGCTCACAGCTGCGATCAGCAACTACCTCACAATTGTTGGATAAATTCGAACAATTAGCGCACTGACATACCTTGCTCAATTCCAGCAACTGGTCTATTTTTCCAGATTGTAGCTTAATCACATCTTCTAGTGATACTATTTTTTGCTCCAACGTTGAAACCACTTTTGTGAAGTATTCACTAAACTCCTTAAGCTCACTTGATGACATTTTCAATTTTTAATCCATAAAAATATGGGAGCTATACGAAAGCTGTAACGTACGTCACGCCGTTCGATGGATGAAATTATAGTTATTAAAAGTTTGGCACTTAAACCTGTAAAGCCTACTTAGCTGTGATAGTTTTCCTTTTAACTTCATTATATATGCTACTGCTGTGAATTTTTTCACATATTCATATACAACTTGTAGCCGGCAGGGGGGGGGGGGACACTTGATTTTAACAAAAATTTGTACTTTAAAGCTTAATATTCGCCAACTAATCCCTCAATCGAAAAATAGTTTTCACATACCCATAGTGTTTTTGAACAACCTTTCCAACGATACCCCACACTGCGAGAGGGATGAGAGAAAAAAATCATCCCCAGTATACGTGTATGGGAGGTAGCCCTAAAAAAAAGAGAGAGATTTTATTTTACCAATTTGTCGGCGTGATTGATATGTAGATATATCCATGCCAAATTACAGCTTTCTAGTACTAATAGGTACTATAAGGCTTCCTTGTCGGACTACGGAACCCTAAAAAGTGGTTGTTTTCAGATATTTATTCGACCTGAACAAAGAAAGGATGTTAGGTAGCCTTTTGCTTGGAAATACAGTTATTATGATTTTTCTCGGCATGGTAAATATTTTTTACTGCACACAAAATCAATTAATATTGGAATCCTTTTTTACATTTTACGAATAACTAAGCCACATCAGATAAAAACTCTAAGATATAAGGAATTCTTACTATAAGTTTTCAATTAAAAAAACCAATACCATCCCTACAAAATCCTTGTAAATATCACTCGAAATTTGCCTCGGCAATTTTTATGCGCGAGCCGGAATTGACGCCTTGGATTGCGATCTATTCTATTTCTATGTATTATAATTAGAGATAGCAAATTTGAAATTTGATTTCAAGAATATACAGGTAGCATACTTAGCACATATAAACTTGGATCATCAACATAATAAATTTTAAAAAGTTGTTTGAGATCTCAATTACCTTTTATAAATCTATGTTGTGTTTGTACGTCAAAACAGCTCCACAAAGGGCAGCGTCCACTCAAATGACCAACGCAACCACACTTCAAACCCTACCCTGTTTCAGGCAATGCCACGCAAAAGCCTGTCAAATTTGGCAAACATCGCAAAACGACCAAAATTCAAGTGCTGCGCCGAGATTGGTTTTGATGCGTCAACGCCCCACAACACTACGCCCTGATGCTTCAGAAACCTGCCTTTGAAAAGGTTGATTTTGGTAGATTTTGCCTCGTCGGGACTAAGTTATGACCCTGATCAAATTGATCGTTACGACAAGGAATAATAAAACGGCCAAATAAAAAAAACAAATCACCCAATCTGTTTAATATAATGAAATTAATAGTACATTTTGATGCAAGTGCGAAAAGGTGTATCAAACGACGTTTTTAATACATCTGCAAAAAATTACATGAAATAATAAGATAAAAGCTATTTTGTTGCAAATCAAAACAGATACAGGTCGACAGAAGAAAATGCAGTCTGGTTGGCTCCAATCTGTACTACAAAGACCAATGACACCTATTCTCGTGTAGCAAATATTAGATTTAGAGCTGCCATAACCTAAAACTTTTCATTGCAAAATAGGCTTTAACGCAGATGGACAAAAGTTAAAGTTAAATTATTATTTTAGGTTTTTCAACTCTAAATTTAAGGTTTGCTGCACGAGAATAGGTCACATTGTCTCTTTCTAAAATCTTTTTAATAATAATTTCTAAGATAGTTAAAATAGAATATAAATGATGACGTCTAAAATCGTTTTGTATTTTTAAAACATCTTTTACAATTTAACATACATAATATATTATATTTAATAATAAAATATAATAACGTGTGTTTTTTTTAGAGGTATAGAACTTTGAAATGGAATAAAACAAAGATGATTTTTTTTATTGATATGAAATTTATTTTATTCGAAAGACAATCTTCTGGCATTATAATTTAAATATGACTTCTGGCATATGTTCGCCACGGCTGGCTCGGACGTAGTCTAATCTGGAGGTCCAATTTTCGATGACTTTTTCCAACATTGTGGCCGTATATCGGCAATAACTCGCCGAATGTTGTCCTGCAAGTGGTCAATCGTTTCGGGCTTATCGGCGTAGACTTGCGACTTCACATATCCCCACAGAAAATAGTTAAGTGGCGTTAAATCGCACGATCTTGGAGGCCAATTCACGGGTCCGAAACGTGAAACTATGCGGTTACCAAACGTTTCCTTCAATAAATTAATTGTGTCACGAGCTATGTGACATGTTGCGCCGTCTTGTTGAAACCACAACTCCTGCACATCATGGTTGTTCAATTGATGAACGAAAAAAGTCTACACCGATAAGCCCGAAACGATTGACCACTTGGAGGACAACACTCGGCGAGTTATTGCCGATATACGGCCACAAATGTTGGAAAAAGTCATCGAAAATTGGACCTCCAGATTAGACTACGTCCGAGCCAACCGTGGCGGATATATGCTTGAAGTCATATTTAAATTATAATGCCAGAAGATTGTCTTTCGAATAAAATAAATTTCATATCACTAAAAAAAATCATCTTTGTTTTATTCCATTTCAAAGTTCTATACCTCTAAAAAAAACACCCTTTACTTTGAAAATACTCATCTTAAACAGTTTTAAGGGTATCCGGTAAAACAAAGGTTTTCATGCTTACTAAATGATGTGGCCGGTTTCCCGTAGATGGCGTCAGTAGTAAAACAAAAAGAACGAGAGCGAAATATGTCATTTTACGCACGCTAAACAGGCAAGTAATCTATCATATTTTGAGCAGGTGTATTAAAAATTATTTTTGTATAAAACGTACGAAATTATTAAGGAAATATATTTCGTTCATTGACAATTTCAAGGTAATGATAAACAGGCACTGTTATTATTGTTTTGCCAAGAAAGTGTGGAAACTTTGTTGGTGTTTATGTTATCTCTTTGTGTATTGTTTCATATAACGTGTAACAGTTTGTTTCCCAAATATAAATATAAATAAAAAATGCAAAAGTGATAGATCTTTTCCCACAAAACTGTCTTATAGGTATTTTTTATTTTTTGTAGTTTTGCTCAAATATACAACGCGCAGGCACTTGGTTTCATTGCGATGAGATAAACCAATGGACGAAAATATTGATGTCGTCGTTATAAAAAGTTTTTTATATGCAAAGAAAGTATGAAAGCTCCCAGTGCGTTGTGCGCGGTTTCAGCGTGTTCATTCTGTCTTTTTTTTCACTGATCGGATATTCTCGGCAGACTGTGCATAATCTGAGGTCGGTCAGATCAACGGATTTAAAATTATTTCCGTGGTCGGACCTATGTATAAAAAAGGCTTTGGGAGCAATAGTTTATTTTTGGAATCCATTTTCTTTGGCACTTTTTCTTCAACGCTCGGTATGTAGTTCTAAAATCTCTGTTTCATATCTAGATCCTTTTCTTTTACCCTAGGTATCCTTAATTTGTTTAAATCACGTTGTCCTGAAATCTGTATAGTTTTAATTATAGTTTTATAAAGAAGTAACGTCTTGTTTGCTGTTTCAAACGTTTGTGAAATATTATTACCTACATTACTGTTCTTGAAGGATTGTTCAATACATGCATTATTATATGTAGAATAGTTTTACTTACAATAATATTTTATAATTTATACTTGCGATTGTCGGCACTTGGTGAAGCTTGGAAATCATCATAATTAAATTCACTTGTACTTGTCGACATGATCATTGTGTATATCTGTAATGGCTCGTCGTATTGTTAGTTTAATTTCCTGAATTCCTGAATCCCTTGAGAATGGTGTATTAACCGAAACTGGTCGGGATTAACGTGTAAATCTTAAAATAAAAACCAGTGAAACAAGTACTAGTTAATTTAATTATGATGTAATAATATTTCAAAGGTGAACTTAAATAAAGCCTGCAGTGCACGTCTGGAATATTGGTACCGTTAAACCAGTGCAGTGTTAGAACTTTCATACGTTCGTGAAAAAAAAACTGTGAACAAGTCTTGCCTTAAGAGTTAATACTGAGGCAGTATTCGAAAATGTTGTGCCCTTTAATAAAACTATTATAAATTCACTTACCAAGTAGGAACGTACTAATTCGACCAGGGGTAAAATCTAAAGCCAAACAAGTCAAAATCCTCTAACCATACCCGTGACGTTCTCGAGGCTTTGTGAATCAGTAATGTATGCATAAGTGGTCAGGATTGTTTTGTTGATGTCGTCAAAGTAAGACCAAATGTGGGAAGTGTTAATACGTAAGGGGTTAAGTGTTAAAAAAGGTGATAAAATCTATAGCACGTTCAGAATGTGCAGATGGGGCCGGGGGTTTGTTTTAGATTTCGGTCGAAGTGAAATATTAAATTTGTATTTTGCTTTTATTTCGGAGACTAAAAATCTTGAGAAACGGGAGTATAATAAATTTTAAAATCTCTAACCTTAAGGACAACTGATCTTATTCCCATTTGAACAGGTTTCAATTTGCGCTCTGTGTTGCTAGCACGCGCCTGAGCTAAAGCGTCTGACTATCCGACTTGTGTTTTAACACATACCGTTTATGATGGGAAGACATTGCATCGATTACGCGTGCCCTCTAGATGGGTGATAGTGATAGTCGTGTACCTCATAATGAAAAAAACGGAAACCTGATAGGTCTGTCTGCCTGTCAAGGGCATTTTTCTTGGCCCCGTTAAATATATTAAGTTGAGACTCGTACAGAAGGCTACGGCCCCATAGTGCTGTTAAGAAATCAGGCTTGCAAACACCAGAAAAAAGTTATTGCCCTTTTATAATACGGTTATAAGTGAGTTGATGGTATTTAAATTAGGCAGAAAAACTGTTATGTCCCTCCTATCACTTTAAACGGAAGCTGTCTAAAGAGAGTTAGCCAATTTAAATACTTAGGACATATTATATCTGATGATCTCAAAGATGACCTGGAAATAGAGAGAGCACCTAGGGCGTTGGCAGTCAAAGCTAATATGTTTGCCCGCAGGTTTGCTATGTTCCAACCAGGTAAAACTCACACTTTTTAAGTCGTACTGTCCTGTGGGTCGTATGGGCCCTTGCTACCTGAATAAATATTTTTTTTTATTATTTTTTTATTTATTTCTATATTATAAGGTAAATGCAGTTAACTAAGAAACTTGAATTTCTATTGATCATTATGTATATATATATATATTATAACACACGACTAGGAAAAAAAATTTATCTATTTTTAAATTGATTAAGAAGGAATTTATTACAAACTTAATTGGACTTCAAACCACGCATCGGTAAAATGTTGTTTTTTGATTCGGCTATTTTCGAGAAAACGAAAACTGCCTAACATTTCCACGCGCATCAATATCTGTGACAGATTTATGGCATACGATGTTCACTATGCTTTATAAATAAAATAAATAAATAAATGACTTTTTATTTTCAGATTAAAAATCCATAAGTAGGTAAGTGTTAGGCTTAAAACTAGGTTAGTAAAAAAAAGGGAACATGAAACAAATTTATTATTTAAATAACCCAATGGATCGTTCCATCCAGAACTTTTGGATGGGACAATCCATTCGGTCCGCAATCATCTTTAAGATGCCGTTGCCACTGCCCCGTAATCTGAGTAGCATAGAGGCAGTTTTCTTGCGCATTATGGCATAAAAATCATCTGTACGCGCCTCCGCAAACATACCAGATGCACTGCAGAATCGCGGGAGCCGCAACAGCATCCTGAAGGCGTTGTTATATTGCACACGCAGGACGTTGTAGGCTCGTTGCGTGTACTTAACCCACAGGCCGCTCGAGTAGAACGATTGGCAATATGCTTTAAATAGCGTTATTTTAACATCTTTTGTGCATCGAGCGAACCTGCGGGCCAGCATGTTGCTCCTCACCGCCAACGCCCTGCGTTCTCTTTCAATATCGGAGTCGTCTCCGAGGTCCTCCGTCACAACATGACCAAGATACTTGAAGCGGTCTACAACGGGAAGGGCCGATCCGTTAAGAACAACACATTATAAACAAGATCTGCTAAGTCCAAATCTCCATCAATGTATTCTAAGGTCCTAAGCTACCTGTTTCAGCTTATGCAAGAACCAGTTAATTTATTATCAGCATCATTAATTCCCGCCAAAATCGGCTTAGGTTTCTACTAATTAGTGCTGTTCTGCACTTAGCTATGATCCGTCAGATATCATCAGTCAAATGACTTACTTCGGGTATTAGTCCTAGGATTATGTCTTGAAACTAATAACACACATATACTCACGCCTTTCTCCCAGAGGGGTGGGTGGAGACTGCAGATTTCCATCTGCTGCTACGATCCTGACACAACTCTTTCGCCTCTTCCATATACACCAATCTACACATAGGCGTAACTCGGTAGAGGCAGGGGGGCAAGGCCCCTCCAAGAGTACCGTCTGCCCCCTCTAGAGATATAGGTGTCATTGATGTAAAAACATACTTTATCCAATTTAATACGTTCTTTGTTTTGTTTTTTGATTTGTATTGATCTCTCGCTTATTATGATCACTTAATCGAGAACAGACATTTGTTGATTGCTTCACTGAACTAGCGAGCTAAGCTTGCGGCGTTTGTATGTTTGTATGTATGAATGTTTGTTCGACGATAACTTGAGTATCGTTGATCGGAATGTCATGAATTTTGTAGGCGAGTAAATGAAGCAAAAATAAATTTTAAGTTTAAACATGATCCAAATCGGTCAAGCGTGAATAGGGCGAGCTAGAGTTTACAGTTCGGGGCGAACTACTAGTAAGTTGGAGCCGGGAGTCACTCCTCTTATCCCCAGCTAAAAATCCTAGTTACCAAATATGTCTAAACCACTGAAGCATTCCATTTTCTAATTACAAAGGTAGTAAAATTGCATTGTTTTTTTTTCAGGTCTTCCTACCTTTGGCTGCTAATGTAGGCTCATGTATCTCCTGGGGATGCAGGCAAAAACCGTATCTTTCACGACTCAATTTAATATTTAAAACGGTCAAATTATACATAGTACATAACATATACCTATACATTACCATATTTCAAAAACATAAAGTATTACATACATACACATAAAGTTAATTTCTGAGTTTTATTAGTTATAATGTCAACCCGGTATAGTTTGAACAACATTACTCTGTTACGGGCAGTGCTCCCGTTAATGCTACAAGATAGGGCAAACCTAGGTTAACCCGGGTAATGTTATGCAAAACTTCGGGGGTCGCTTCGCTCCGCTCAGCGCCCAATGTTTTTTAACCTGTCAACCTAACACGCTCGTCGTCGCACCTATTTTCGACTTTTTTCGGACTTTACCCGACTTCGGGCATATTACCCGTAACAACTAATCTTTCAATAGAAGCCAGAACCAATGTCTCAGCTTACCGAGGACAAAAATATTGCCCCTGGTGGATGAAAATAGCACTCTGTTCTGGCTGGCAACAATGTCATTACTAAGCTGTTATAAAACCTTTGGAAAAACCATTAAATGAAAACTGATGACCCTACTTCATAATTAACAATCAGGCATCCGTTGCGGAGAGATATATTTTATTTAAAAATCATAAAATGAGATAAATCTCAGTTCTTTTAATTTATAATATCCCAAAATCGATGTAATTTATTAACGAGGTACTGAGTTTATCCATAAAACCCAGGTTTAACATGGCAAACAAAGCCAGCACAAAACACAAGAATATTTCAATATTATTAAAAAAGGCAATCCTTCACCGATACATTCCCTAAAAGGTTACCCAGCATTATCATAGGATTCGAAGCCTGTCCAACCATGATTTATTACCGACGAAGGATTTACCTAGTGTGTGTGCGCTTTTACCCTTTTAGATTATATTTTTCCACTGTAATTTAGAGTTTTGCTGGTCCCCTTGCTTTTGCATTTTCTTGGAAAAAGTTGTTAGGGTTGTCGCTGATAAAAATATAAAATAAATTTTAAATGGTATTTGTTTGATGTGTTTTATTTTTACTATGTTTAGAGTGCACATTTTAAGAGTACGGAACTCTGCCCAAAGGACAAAACGGAGCCCTATTCATGTCATTCTGATGTCTGTCTGTCCATATGTTATGGTTCTTATGCACAAGCGTTAATCACTGGACATATTTTCTGTAAAACTTTGACCCAAAACCATTAGAAATTCAAATGCATTATTTTCCAGGGTGGGTTCCATATATGAAAATGAGAGGGATAAAATCACTTTCTTTACCCTTACATGTGGGATTTCATTGTATAGAACTCATCCAGTAGAGTACAAATATATTTTTTATTCTTTTGTTATCTTCAAAAATAAAGAAATAAGAAGCCGTCAAAGACACAACTAAACTCAATAACTAAACTAGCTAGGAATTTGGTATTTTTAGTATATTATTTACGACACACCAGTATTTAAACAACAAATACTGAAAGTGCCGATTCACATTAGTGTAATTTCAGTTTTCCAATGGATCCAACATCAAAAATAACAAATATCGTAACGTCCTATTGAAATTCATTAAATAACGTACCTGAGAGAATAATGTCCAATCAAATAACGTAATGTACTGAGCATGATATACGAATGGTTGCCAGCCCTAGAGCGATATCCACGAGTATGACGGAAGAAGCTCAGCCAATTCTTTACCTCCAAGGAAAATGTATGCGACGAAGGAAAAATACAACTATCGCTTAGACAAATGTGCTAAAAAGACAAACGTTTTGTTGCTGCTAGCACTCGGGACATATGATAATATCCTGCATTGTGCTTGAACTAGAGTCAAGCAGTAGTGGCTTTCGGCTAAAAGTTATCGATAGTGGCAACAGACTAACAGCCTGATGAATCGAATTAAGACTTTAAACAATAAATAGCAATCGATCAAACTTATACCTACATGTATAGCTTTTAAGGTTTAAGTACGTATCAAGCACAACCCAAAGAGATTCTTCTAATTTCAATGTAAGCTGCTTGTAGTAGAAGTGAGAGCCCATACAAAAGGCAGAAAAATTGTTCCCTGCGAGGAAAAATAATAATTATGACTATTTATGCTTATATTATTAATAATAAAATATAATACATATATTATTACATATTACATATATTATTAAATAAAATAAATATATTAGGACATCTTGTTCATGGTTCAGATTTTATAATTCTACCTCACAGGGAACAATTACTTTACTTCTAACTTCTACTATTGACTAGACTAGAATGAATTTTATGTAAGTACAATTTATGGATAGTAAATTTTTTACAGTGCATTTATCACCTTTGAACCATACATCCACTAGCCCGTGTTCATCCACTGCTGGATATAAGCCTTAACAATTATTTATTATTTTTAATAATTATTTATTATTTTTGCTTGTTTAAAGATACCAACTGGTATTGATTTTTAATTAAAGTTTTCCTTCTTACTTAATTAAAAATAGTTCTCAGTCCACTTTCTGGAACTCTATTGTTTTCTGAAAATTTGATTAAGCTTACACGATAATAGCGTTTTTTTGGCCGAAAGTTCCAGCCCAATTGAACTCTAGCGCATACCTTTATGCGCGCTTCAGGGAATGTCTCCCGGGAGAATATTTAGAGAATAAACTTTATATTTCTGTCTCAAGTTTATGTTACAAGAAACGTCGTTTAGTTTAAAAGAGTTTATTCAGAAGCAGACTTCATGTTCAGTTTATTATCTCCGTGTCGGAAATGCAGTCGTAATAAGTTATTTAAATAACTGTATACACAGTTATAGAAAATAATAAACTTTTGCGATTTTCACACTTGTTCTACGTGTAAATCTGAGAGACTGAAACAGCAAATAATTTGGCCAAGTGCGAGTCGGTCTCGCGCACCAAGCATTCCGTACCATCACAAAACTGGTAAGGAACCCTAAAATCATGATACTCGTTAACCACAGCATAGATGCCATAGCAACACCAAGGCGTCAAAAAAGCCGCTAAAACTCCTTTGAGTACGGAACCCTAATTTTTATTATTGGTTCTTAAACTTTAGTGTGTTTATGACGATCTGACCAAATTTGAAACTTGTGTGTATTTTAGATAGAGCTGAAACAGATAACCCTGAAAAGGAAAGGATTATTTTAAGGTTTCTTGTATAGGGACGCGCCCTTTGTTTTTCATATTTTTTTTAATTTTAATTATTTGGCTTTGTAGAGGCCTAAAGTAATACGTATTCTGTGAAAATTTTAACTTAGTACCTATTATGGCTGAAGCTGTAGATCCCTGTGACAGACGGATGGACAGACAGACAGCGGATGCTTAGTATTAATAGGATCCCGTTTGGTTACATTCGGGTAGGGAACACTAAAAAGGTTAATTTTAAATTAATTCATTAATAATTATTAATTCTAAAATTGTTAATTTTTGTAGTTAGATATGAAAATAAAATTTAAAATAAAAAAATATTAATGTAATTTTAGTAATTAAGAATTGAATTACATGTCACACGTCACTTATACAAAATGCATGCTGTTATTACCTTAATAAGTTAGAAGTTTAGCAGTTATTTAAGTTCAATGTGTATTGTTAAAATTAGCTTACTAACTACTGGTTTTCCCAATAAATAAAAAAGGACATACATCTTTACTAATAGGTGGTAAAGCTGATGCCGGGCTCGACTGTGGAGGTACCACCATCTTACTCGCTAATCCTCCCGAAGTTATTCGAGGGAGGGTAATAGAACAGCTCTCAGGCAAAACCAGGCGGCCCACCATTGCCTGGGCCCGACGACGGATGGCGGTATATCCATCCCCAATTGCCGGGCCTTATATAAAACAGACTAGTGACGGGCAGTTGCAGCACCGCGCTCACCAACCCGCCTGCCCAGCGTGTGTGAGTATGGGCAATTCTTCCATGAGGACCGCCAAGAGTGGCGAAATCCTGGAAAGGCCTATGTCCAGCAGTGGACGGAACAGGCTGATGGATGGATGGATGGATACATCTTTACATATTTTCAGGATTTTGACCATGGTCATTATCAGATTACATCTTCATAACAAAAAAAATATATCGTCGCGACATGAATCCCCGAGGGGTTGTCAGAGGAACAACAAGTTTATCAAAACTTAGCACGTCCTGATACATAGAAAAATCCTTATAGGTTTGTACAGGATAAGGTCCGAGCATAATTTTTAACAAAAATATTCTTAAAATACCATAAAAAAAATTGCTAACAAATAATAATTATGTTCCGCGAAATGAGATATCTATCGATACATTTTTGATATGGCGTCACACACTATGATGACGTCACTGTCAACTTCTAATTCCACTTTGCCAAATCCCATTCGGGGCAAATGCGTCTACATAGCGCCCGAAGCAATTAACGCATGTAGTGGGTTCGTCCCAAGAAACCCCCATAACTGAATCCAAAATCGTACGTCGTACGTCGTACGTCAAATAATGGCGGTTCTTATAACGCTGCACAAGGAATTCGTAAAAAAGTCGTATAAAAAAGCAGCTGAAACTGCGGTCAACTGTACGATTTTTAAAAATGTTTGTATAAAATATTTAGTCACAAGTTTTTTTTTCTAGTTGTATTTCTATCTTTTTAAGAGGTTTTTTCCCGATTTAAAGTTTACCAAGCGACTGATTTCACTATAAATCGTATAGTCTAAGTGTATTTACGCTATAGGCGGGTTCTTTAAGTAAACTATAGAAAGCGTCACTTTTTTTTGGGACGCTCTAAGCTTAATTGAATATATTAAGTAAAAATAGTTATAGGGTAGATTGTATAGTCTGTTTGGCTAAATAATGTTTTTTTCCCAGTACAAAGCGGCTAAGCTAAACCAGCTGATAAATTGAAATAGGCGTTACCTTGCGGAAGTCCATCACTAAGTAAAGGATATATGAATATAATTTACAATATTCCGCTAAACAATTCTTGTCGTGCTATTCAAAATGCAGACTCTAGAGCCTAGTAGTGGGCGGGCGGTGCACGAGTCTGCATTTTGAATAGCATGACAAGAATTGTTTAGCGGAATATTGCAAATTATATTCATATATCCTTTACTTAAACCAGCTGAGTTGAGTCTGTAGTTTCGGTTAAACGTGATGACATCTTAAATTTATTTTACTTTGAAGTTCAGGACCTAAATATGTTGAATGTGCCATGTTTTAAGAATAAATTAAATTTAGAATCGGAACTTAGGTATGAGATTAAAAACACCCGTATTGTAGGGCAACCATGACCATTCAATCAACATCGGGACATAATCATAAACAGTCCGGCACGCGGACTCGTAAATACCGTCCGCGTAACAATTGGGACTGTCCTGACATTTATGACTCAGAATACGGACAATATACTTCAAACTCTATAAACTCTAACCCTTGAAGATAAGGGTGATTTTCATTTAGAAAATATCGGGCAGAAGTTATGATGCAAAACGGTATGCAAGCGGTTATAGATGGAACGAATTGGGATAGAATTGGTTCGGTTATGACTTGGATAATGAGAACTTTGGTGTGATGAATTTGAGTGATGAGATAGATGTATAAAAGTGTTTCAAAGGTGTTAATTGTTATTTATAGATGAACGAAACTAATTTTCAAATTAAGTAACAAATTGTCAATCATGAACAATATTTGATGCAATAATTTCATAGTATAGAATTAGTCACGCAATATGCAAAATTTATAAGTAACTGCTTTCAATAATTAAGAATGCTCTTAAAATTACAATCCGGATACGACATGATAATTAATACCTATTAAGAATACTTTTTTTTTCAATTGAATGTGATTGGTTTGGGTGGCTTCATGATAATGTCCACATCATATTTATTTCAACATCCGAATTTTTGTCCCATTATAACAGCTCTCAAGCGTAAATTACGATTATCGGCTATCGCATAAAAAGGGACGACACAGGAAAAGACAAAAACAGGAAAATGGCCGCCAATAAACGTCAGATGGATAATGACGTCACGCTCGCGCGGTGCGTTCGGAAAATTTTACGAATGCGCGATGCAAGAGTCGTAAAAGGTTTATGATCAGTGCTTCCCGTGTGAGAGTAGTATTGTGAGTTTATTAATGAGTTATGTACTAGTATTATCGACAAATACTGTACGTTATGTACTTATGAAAATCCATTGTTAACGTGCTGTTTTTTTTTATTTGTTGACAACATCCATACAATAAGCATAAGTGTTACATTAAAAAGGGTATAAACTTCTTGGTACATAACCTAGCTTGAACAATAATGCCAAAAGACAAAAAGTTTTTATGTCTTAGTTTGCAAAATAATACTGGCCACTTGCTATTTATGAACATAATTTAAAAAAAAACTGCAAATCGAAGGCGAGTCATCAATCTGTTTCTTTGGTTGTATCTTTATTAAAATGTGTCGTCTAGTAGTGATATAGAAGAATGGGTGACGCCGCCAGAATTAAAAGAAACTGCCCAAGCAGTTATTATATGGGAAAAGTATAACACTGAGTTTCAATAACTGTAATAATTTTAATATAAACTTAAATTAAAGATTTTGTCTTTTATTATCCTCGCAGGTGTAGTATAAAGCACTATGTATCACTCGGGAGAACGTGCGATTCGTGCGGATAATCGGCCTCTTTCTCCACTCGGTGAACAATGTACTATTATATAATAGTAATAGATTAATTAATTAATAGTGTAATAGATTTGGAACGATTTACCGCCCCCACTTCATAGAAAAATAAGTTATCTTTCATTTAAATTTAAACTAAAATACTTACTACTCGACAAACAAATCACCCTTGCTCAGAATCACTACAAAGTGATATCAAAATCAAAATCAAAATATTTATTTTTGCAAAATAGATACATTAAGTATACTTTCTACAAGTCAAAGTTAATTTACACAATATAATATATCTTTAGAATATAAAAAAAAATATATAATAATACGGGAAATAAAATATACACCTGCATTAATAAATGATAGTCGTAAGTTTTTAAATAAATAAATAAATAAAAAATAAATAAAATAGGGGAATCTAGGAATAAAAATATTATATATACATAATACAATGAAGAAATAATAAAAACGGGAAATACATACAAAAAATATTAAGGGTGGGCTACTAAAATGTAATAAAGTTATACACTTGCATAAAATATAGAAATATAGGAATAAAAATATTGTATATACATAATGCCTAACCATCCGCACCATTCGATTAGTATTGCTAAGAAGAAGGGCAAGAAACTTAGCAAACATTCCTTTTTTCAAAATAAAACATATGATACAAAATCATATACATACCTACTCAAGTAAAGGCATAAAAAAATATAAGACTGCGGGAATTAGTCACGAGAAAAAAAAATATATCTTAGTCAACCCGTCTCATATTGTCTATTACCTTTAACAAAGTAAGTTTACATATTAATTAATTTTAAGCCTTTAGAGGAATCGTACAGTATTAAAATATGCTAATTATTAATTACAATATTGAATAAGATTATTATTATTTATTACACCATGCTTCATTATCATCCAAATAATCATTGATTTTATAATAAGCTTTCTTAAGTAGTCCCTGCTTAATATATACTTTAAACTTATTTTCAGGCAAACTAAGGACCTCCTCTGGAAGCTTATTGTAAAATCTTATACCATGTCCTACAAAAGAGGTACCTACTTTGGCAAGTCTTAATTTTGGAAAAGCTAGTTTATGTTTGTTTCTGGTTTCAACAGAGTGGTGCACACCAAGCCTCGGGAAATTATCAATTTTTTTTCTGACATATCTAATAACTTGATAAATAAATTCACATGGGACCGTAAATATATTTATTTCTTTAAACTTTTCTCTTAATGAATCTCGGTACTTCATGTTATAAATAGACCGAATTGCTCTCTTTTGCAAGACAAAGACTGCTTCTATATCCGCGGCTCTACCCCACAACATTATGCCATATGACATAATGCTGTGAAAATAACTGAAATATACTAATCTAGCAGTATCTTCATCAGTAATCTGCCTTATGCGTCTAACAGCGTATGCGGCTGAACTAAGTCTACCACAGAGAGCTTCTATGTGGGGACCTCACTGAAGACGAGAGTCTATAGTAATACCTAAAAACTTAGTTTCGTTAACTAACTCCAGCTTGGACCCCTGCAAAAATAAACTGACATCTACTTGAATTACATTTGGTAAAGTAAACTTTATACATTTCGTCTTTTTTGCATTTAGAACTAAATTATTTGCAGTGAACCAATCAAGAATCAGAGAGAGGGTTGAATTCGCGTCATCAAGAATATCGTTATGTCGATTCACTTTAAAAATAAGTGACGTGTCATCTGCGAATAGAACTATCTCAGATAAGTCTCTAACTAAGTAAGGAAGGTCATTTATGTATATTAAAAACAATAGGGGCCCCAATATGGAGCCCTGCGGAACACCCATTTTGACTAATGCTCCAGATGACTTTACTCCATTAATGTCTACCTTTTGAAACCGGTCACTAAGGTATGACTTAAATAACGCCAAAGATTTACCCTTAACTCCATAGTGATCTAATTTACATAAAAGTGTTTCATGATTAACGCAATCAAAAGCTTTTGAGAGGTCACAAAATACACCGAACGCATCCTGCTTTGCTTCCCAAGCGTCAAATATGTGCTTGACTAAAGCAACTCCTGCATCAGTGGTTGACCTCCCTTTAGTGAATCCATATTGTTCACTGTGAAACAACTTATTTAAGTTAAAATGAGATAACAATTGATTAAAAACAATTTTTTCGAAAATCTTACTAAATACTGGTAAAACTGAGACCGGTCTATAGTTGGAAGGGTCTTCATTGTCGCCTGATTTAAAAAGAGGGATCAATTTACTCAACTTCATTAAATCAGGAAAGACACCATCATCTACACATTTATTAAAGATTAAAGCTAAATATGGAGCAATTAAATCAATGATACAGCTTACAACTTTAACAGATAGGCCCCATAAGTCCTCGGTTTTTTTAAAGTTAAGAGATTTAAATGCTTTAATGACAGTTTGTGAATTAATATGCTTTAACGCAAATACAGAATGGCACTGAGGCACGTGATCACTCAAAAGATCCTGTGCAAGTCTTGGATTTGAATTTAAGCCTTTAGTTGTCAAGGAAGGAATGTCAGTAAAGAATTGTTCAAAGGCCTTCGCAACTTCTTTATCTCCTGTAAAAACTTCATTGTTAATGTTCAATTTTAGTTCATTATTCCGTTTGTTACTCTTCCCAGTTTCAGTATTTATGATTTTCCATACTGCTTTTACTTTGTTATCGGCCATTTTAAGTTTTTTATTCAGAAATATACTTTTTGCTTTAAAACACACTAATTTGAAAGTACGTGAGTATATTTTCAAATGTTCAATAAATTCAATATTATTATTGTAGGATTTTATGTCGTACAATTCGTATAAATGATTTCGGCTTTTGTAAATACCTGGCGTTGCCCAGTCACTAAAAGTGATTTTATTACTGTTAGAAACTTTCCGCAATGTAAACGTATTTTCAAATTCTTTGGAAACTATGTTAAACAGGTCTGCAAAGAGAGCATTTGGATCATCTTGGAGAAGATTAAAATGTGGTAATTTAATTTCTAAGTTTGCTTGAAAACATTCTAGTCTGTGAGTTGTAACAGGCCTGTAAAATGCTTTTTTGGGCAATTGTTTCACATTTTGTATGAAAGTTACAGTTTGGCCACTGTGATCAGACTGCAAGCGGTTAATAACTTTATTGTCTGAGTAGTCACAATCGCAGAATATATTATCAAGACAAGTTGCTGTATTTTGGGTAATTCTAGTTGGTTCTAAGAACACATTAGACAAATTAAATGATTTGAATAACTGAATTAATTTCGTGGTCATAACCGACTTTTCTAGTATATCTACGTTAAAATCTCCACAGACGATAATTTTTTTCTTCGTATCAAATAATAACTTTAGCACTTCTTCCATTGTTTTTTCAAACATATTGTAATCTTGTCCCGAGGGTCGGTAGACACAAAGAATTATATATTTACTCATTTCTATACAAGCCAATTCTACTTGGTGTTCAACAGAAAGTTTTACAATGTCTTTTCTTTCTTTTGACTTTATATTATTCTTGACTAGAATCATAGAACCACCTTTTTCTATAGTTAATCTGTTATAGCAGCTAAGGACACTAAAATTATTAACATTAAATTGCATATTATGTTCCGGTAAATGGTGCTCAGTTAAACACAAAATATCTGTTTTTGATTCCTCTAGGAACAACTCTATTGAAAGTATTTTGCCGAGGAAGCCGCCTTGTATGTTTTGATGTACAAGTTTATATACAGAAGGCTTTCCCGTTGTCGTTAAATCTAAAAAGGATTTGGTACAATTTTGTTAGTACTTGTACTAACTTTGTCAATAGGGACAAAACTATGAAAAGAATTATTATTACAAATACCATCAATTATAACTGGTATTGAAAAAAATCCTGTTACACACATTGTAACAGATTCATTACGTGGTAAAATGCTAGCTAACTTAGTAGCCATTTGTTTTTTATAAAAATTTGGAAGGTATAGAGTACCATTTGTCAAAACAAAATCTCGAATGTACGAATTCGTGTCAAAATATTCTATTTTGTCACTGTGACTAACTGAAAATTTGTGCATGCAAATATTTAAATTATATAAATTATTTTTTGTGACCCCGTTAGTGATTCTGAGTAAGGGAATTCACAGAGTATGATTTTATGAACACTAAGTTTTAACATAAATTCAAAGTATTTTAATAGGTTACTTTGTGTTACATCAATACTATCTCCTAATAATAGAATAATTGTAGTATTTACATTGCTGTTGAATTTCATTTTCATAATATGTTCCAAAATTTGAATGAATGATGCACCTGGCATGCAAATATTAATGACATTTTGCATCATATTGTTTCCTAACAAAAGTCCTAAGTTTTTGCCAATTTTATCAGAAAAAACAATGGTGCGGTGTTCCTTGGACTCCGAGGACTCATGCGCATCGACTGAAAGTTGCGTAGGGGGCCAAGGAGAAGAGTTCGGCATTTTGGCGCGTCAGACGTAGATGAAGGTGCTGACAAGGGCTCTGCTGCAGGAGTGGATGAGGGTTCAGCTTCTTGTTTTGATTCTCTACGAAGGCGAGCAGAGCGGTGACGTTGCCGTCGACGGGCAGCCTTACTCTTGGGTTGAGGTGTGGAGTCCAGTGGTGGTCTGGGGCTCTGAGATGGTGAGGAGCTTATAGAGATCCGAGGATCCCGAGAGGCCTCTACATGCTGAGTGTCCGGGCAAGCAGGAGTTGCCGGTGGCCCGCACATCATTCAGCCAGTGTGAATGCAGCTGGCTTCTTTGTTGGAGAGGGATGTAAATCTCTCCAAATTGTCATTACTCATGGCTATCAGCTGATCCATGGCAGCGCTGTGCTCAATAATAGTGTTATTGGCTATATTGTATTTTTCAGTCATTTCCTTCAGTGAGCATTCAATATTTTTAATCTTGGCGTTTAATTGGGACATTTGCTTTTCATATTTAAATTTCTGTTGCATTAACTCTTTTTCTTGTTCTTCTAATTCGACATAAAAAGCAAAAAGAAGAAAATTATTGTAAGCAACCTTTGATGCCAACGTCAAACTCCTTGAACAATTTACCCCTATATATTATAGTAAACAGCCACATACCATACGACGAAAATAGCTCGTTGCACATACCACGCCATGCACATATCAATTTCCCGAAATTGTGAATATTAGTCACAAATATATTTAGTGTAATGTAATGTAATTTATTTAATCTGTGTAATATTTGTACAATAAAAAAAAATGACATAATATATTGTTAGTTTTAATACTAAACTTAGTTTAAAGCAATTTTTTTAAGAACTTAACTTTTATGGAAGTCTCCTTTTTAATATATTTTTTTAATTTAATTTATTTATCATTCTGCGTGCCTTTTTGCACCAATCTAACAAAACATTATGTCGTCTTTTTAAAGGGGTACGCTGCAAAAACAGCGCTGTTTGGAACCCCGTTGTCCAACAGCATACGCTGATCGCGTACCTCTTGTTACCAAGAAAGCTATAATGTTTTAGTTTAAGTTAATTTAAATAAGTTTATTTTTATTCTATAATGTCTTTTTTAATATAATTTTCGTGTAAATTTTTTATTTATATTTTTGTGCTTTTTTGGTAATAAATCATTTTTCATTTAAATAATTTTTTCATTTATAATTAGTGAGATATAGAGTGGGGATGTGAGTTATGTTACATTCCTTTACTCGTACTAATTAAGATTGTGTTTAAATGAACTACGCCCTTTAAACAACGAAGATAATGCTAATTTTCGAGATATTATCTCCCTACTCGTAATATTCAAAAGTGTTCCATATTAACTCTTTCCTTACTATCCCCTACCAATTGACTTAATAGAGAAGATATTCTCTATTATCACGAGACAAGTAATTAAGACTACAATCTTGTATATCTTATACCAATGGTTAAAGATTCATTTTGCATTGAAATATTTTACAAATGTCCAGCATCCTCGCATACATAATTAGAAGTAATACAGAATGATGGGCGCATTCAAATTTAGAATCGCAAATCAAAGTGCCCGTATCTTCACGCTATGGGAAAATGGAGCGGACAGTGAATGGGCGATGATTATTATTTGGGGTCATTTCGGGCTCGGTACCCTTGATAGGGTTGCTTTGTTTGATATTGGTATCGGGAAGTTCGTTAATTATCATGTTTTGTTCAAGTTTTGTCAATTAAAAATATTAGTATTTATTTACCTTATTAGCACAGGAGAAAATTAGTACATTAGATAAAATACCTACGTTGCTTGTTATTTAAGATTGCTTTGCTTGTATTGCTTGCTTGTTCCATGTTTTTATGCGGGCGGGCGGGCGGTGCACGAGTCTGCATTTTCAATAGCACGACAAGAATTGTTTAGCGGAATATTGCAAATTATATTCATATATCCTTTACTTAGTGATGGACTTCCGCAAGGTAACGCCTATTTCAATTAATCAATTAATCATTCCAATTAATAATTACCTACGTTATATTTATTTAACTAAATGTGTTTACCAAATTTATTAAGATTTGAGGTTTTTGTTACTAATCGAGATTTAAAAATATCTTCAATTGAAAAACTGGGTCGATGCTTCAGACTTGTTACAAAAATCTTAAGAAGTATGATGACGTAAAAACAACTTTTAGCAAAGGAAATAATTATGTAGTTCACTATATTCAAAAATACTATATATAATTTTAATTACATTTTATTTTCAATCAAAGTGTTTTCCACATTTTTAACAGAAGTTATAATAAGCTTCCTAACTCCATCAAATAAATAGCGTTGCATTGTACAAATTCAAACTGCGAGAATTTTTTTATTAAAAAATCTTACTACTTGATAACCGAGTTCGTAAAAAAATATAATGATCGAACTGAATTTATTTAAGTACTTGAAATGATATTCATATGTTATTAAATTAAACATTAAATTTGACATGGCATCAACAATTAATACTATTATTATTAATATTTTATCGGTAATCGATTTGTTTCGTATATTTTGATAACTGAATAATTTTAAGCCATAAAACTTTGTACGCATAACGGCAGAGCATGCAGCACATTTTACACTTAAGATTTACCTACCCATGACTCAGCAATAAATTATGTTTTATTCTATATTCTATTCTATTAAAATACTTTCAAAATAGGTAATTGGTGTTTCCATAAGCGTAAAGATTATTTTTTTGCGAAATCGCTTTAATTATCATGGAGTCAGTTGTTTTTATAGACGAGTACTATCACAAGTTTTCCACTTTTTAGCTGCTATCAATCCAGCCTGTGTATACAGGGTGTAAATGCAAAGTCAAGAATCCCTTTAGGGTATGAAAGTATACACGATTCTGATGTCATTACGAGAAAAAAAATATGCCTTTAATTTTCGCCAAAAATTCCATCATTTTTCTAAGCTATGGCTACGCAGCTCACCGGCCTCCCCACACACCTAATTGCACCCCGCAACCCGCACCCCTCATCCGAGTGGCCAGCGACCAGTGAGGGTGTCCACGCGGTTAGTGTATTTTGAGTAAAGAAAATCGTCTTATTATGAGGTACTGGTACTTTATTTAGAGATCCCAGTATTTAAAATAATATCTATAGCGATCATACTAACACACCCTTAAAGGATTCTTGCCTTTGCTTTGACACCCGGTATACCAAACAAAACCCTAAATGTAAAAAAATACTCCACTTCATTAGACATAAAGTTAAAATTTCCTCTCATTCATGCCCGTTCCAACTCTCCCACACATCGAGTGGACTTCCTTTTACAAAAATTTCGCCTTTCATAATTCAAACACGGAGCAATTAAAGGGGACGTGCGCCCGCGCCACATATTTTAAATATTTCTTTTATCATGCAAATTAGCGTATTGACTCTTTCGGACGCTTATTTTTTTTTTACCCCTACCATGAATCCGAACGGACCCAAGATTAATTTGTTTTCGAGTCGAGATAAACTTCGAGGACTTTTACTAACTGTGTGACTTAGAACCTGCTGGTACCATTGTAAAAGTATCAATTGATTAATCTGTAAATATACGTAACGAGGATGTAAGTGTATTATGTACGAGGGCTTTTACTAACTGTGTGACTTAGAACCTGCTGGTACCATTGTAAAAGTATCAATTGATTAATCTGTAAATATACGTAACGAGGATGTAAGTGTATTATGTACGAGGACTTTTACTAACTGTGTGACTTAGAACTTGCTGGTACCATTGTAAAAGTATCAATTGATTAATCTGTAAATATACGTAACGAGGATGTAAGTGTATTATCTACGAGGGCTTTAACTGTTGGTGACTTTAAAGGTGGTAGAGCTGATGCTGGGCTCGACTGTGGAGGTACCACCATCTTACTCGCAAATCCTCCCGAAGTTATTCGGGGGAGAGTAAGAGAACAGCTCTCAGGCAAAAAACCAGGCGGTCCACCATTGCCTGGGACCGATGGATGGCGGTATATCTATCCCCAATTGCCAGGCCTTATTAAAACAGACTAGTGAAGGGCAGCGGCGTCACTGGTGCAAAGGTTTCGGCACCGCGCTCACCAACCCGCCTGCCCAGCGTGTGTGAGTATGGGCATTTCTTCCAGGAGGACCGCCAAAAGTGGCGAAATCCTGGAAAGGCCTATGTCCAGCAGTGGACGAAACAGGCTGATGGATGGATGGATGGACTTTAAAGTCACAATTAAGGGCCAGTTTAATTCAAATGTGATTTGAGTAAAAAAAATTTAAGGTGGCTTTAATTTATACAGCCAAACTCATGCTGGAGGCTTGGTAAGTGATCAGTAACACAGATAGATAACACTTTTTGCGAATTTCACAAAATAACATCTTGACGTACCATAGTAATTTAATTATTGTAATTTACTCGTAATTTATTTAGGCTAGGCTTGCCTTTGTAAGAAACACAAAAATAATAATATACGAATTTCGCAAAAAGGGTTATCGTAACTTGTTAGTGAGCACTTACTGCGTCTTCAGTAAGAATTTAGCTGCATAAATTAAAGTCACTCATATAAATATACCAAAGCATATCTGGAATGATAGGCTTTATTTAGTATTTTAAATTTGTATCAAGAACTCTATTTAAGGCTTAGATCCAATTTAATAATTAAGTATGCAAAGAAATTTAAAATTAAAACTTATTCCAATTTAAGATACGTGGACGCACTATAAGTTTCCGGAATGAATATGAAAAAATACTATTAAAGGTACAAAATTAATTTATTGTTTTTCAAAATAATCTCCCTTGGCGTCTATGCACTTTTTCATTCGATCAAACCAGTTTTGAAAACTTTTGTGCCACTCCCCTGTGGCGACCTCTGAAACGTGTTTTTCATACTCCTCGACAGCCTCTTCTGGTGATGAAAATCGTTGACCGCGTAATTGGTTCTTAATTTTTGGGAACAGAAAAAAGTCACAAGGTGCCAGGTCGGGACTGTATGCAGGATGACTTATGAGTTCTACATTTTTCGTCTTCAAAAAGTCGTTTGTCTGTCTGGCCGTGTGAGAACTAGCATTGTCGTGGTGCAGGATGATACGGCGTTTACGGTTATTTTTACGGAGTTCGTCAATAACTTCCGGCAAACAAATGGTCGTGTACCAGTCACTATTCACGGTACGACGATTCTCTAAAGCAACAGTAGCCACGTGTCCAGTTTTATTAAAAAAAGAAGCAATCATCCGCTTAGATGCACTTTTCACGCGCGCCTCTTTGGTTGGTTTCGGCTCATCTTGAAAGACCCATACGCTCGATTGCTGCTTTGTTTTGGGATCGTAGCAATAAATCCATGTTGCGTCACCTGTTACTATGTCCCACACCAAATTTGACGCACTTTCGTTGAATCTGGTAAGCATGGCACTGCACCAAGTGACGCGGTCCGTTTTTTGAGCCTCGGTCAAGTTGTGTGGGATCCACCGCGAGCACAGCTTTCTCACACCCAAATGTTTGTGTAGGATTGATTGTATTTGACTCATGCCTATTTCTAAGGATGCGCGAATTTCATGGTAGGTCACATGCCTGTCTGTTTCAATCATACGGCGCACAGCATCGATGTTTTTGTTGGTCACAGCGGTGGACGGCCGACCATCGCGAGATTCGTCACTGAGATTGATACGACCACGCTTGAATTCTGCAAACCAGCTATAAACAGTCGTCTTGCGTGGTGCTTCATTGCCAAAAGCTGTTTAAAGCCGAGCGATGCTCTGTTGAGCTGTCAAATTACACTTAAAATCGTAGAAAATCATACTACGAAAATTTTCCCGAGTTAAATCCATGTTGATGCAGACACACAATTTTTTAAATGGCGCCACAAGGTAAAAACAAAAGACAGTCAGATGAAACAAACTGCATTCTACAGCCAAAGAGTTCTATTTTCAAATGTTGTAATAAATTTTTAAATATTGTTTATGTAAGTGGCCAGTTCCGGAAACTTTTAGTGTTACCTATGTATTATAACAACAAATGAGTTTCTTTTATAAGGATTTAAGAATTTTTGTTTATACAAATGAAATTATTTATTTAGGTATATTTGAACATCGTCCCAGCTAGATTCCTTCTCGAACGTCAGAGAGATCAATATTGAACGAGCCGCGAGAAAGTAAGACGCACGCACCAAGGTCACCAGCAGTAGCGGTCGCCTTAAACATTATAGTGTAATGCCATGCGCGCCTTAATTTCACCGGAATAAGTGTCATAACCATAGACTAAATCATAGACTAAATACTATTTAGTCTATGTCATAACTTAAGTCATTACGTAACGCAGTAAATTATATTTTTTTATAAATTTCATATTTCGCAGACGGCTGCGCTCAAATTCAATAAATAAATCTAAAACAAAAATCGATTTTATATAACTTGTTAAACATATTTAAACTTATAGTTCTCATAACGTCTCGTGTAAAATTAATGATTAAACGAACTTACCTGTAGGTGAAGTTCTATCATAAAAATCATAATTATACGAAGTGCTTCGTCCGAAGAGATTTTTACATTTTATCGCTCACAATCTCTCCCACATAGGGACGAGTACGTTTTGGGCAAACTCAAAACAATAATCTTTGAAGGTCAAAACCTCTACCAATTCCTTGTTGAGTAAAAGACGAACTATAAAACATGGTACGGGATACTTCGCTTTTACAAATTTTTCATATACAATTAAAAATGACTCTTAAAGCTCACCCTTTAAAAGTTATAATTACTTGGTTATTGATTTGCTCGTCTATTGATAGCTTCCGTTTTTTAGGACGAAGGGTATAAAAGAAAGGAATGGTTGAACTATTTCGCATAATAAAGTTCGAGATTTTTTAATAGCTCGGACATTAGACCCTTATGAGGGTAAATGACCAATATAAACATGACACTACGAGATTTATTAGTTTTTTCGTAATTAAGATGGGTATCCTCTTTGTGATTACCATATCGTGAGACTTGTCTATTTGTGAAAGTTAAAAGCGGACCTTCTTCCTGATTCTGGGGTCTAATTGTGAAGGATAATATTTGTTTATGTATTCATTTACTTAGTTCATTCAATCCTATATCCTATATATGATATTTATATCTGATAGTATACACCTAACATATTTAACACCAGACGTGCATTTTTGATTGTCATATTTATACATTTACTTTCTGCATATAATATAATTAGGTGGTAGAGATGATGCCGGGCTCGACTGTGGAGGTACCACCATCTCACTCCCAAATCCTCCCGAAGTTGTTCGGGGGAGAGTAAGAGAACAGCTCTTAGGCAAAACCAGGCGGCCCACCATTGCCTGGGACCGATGGATGGCGGTTTATCCATCCCCAATTGCCGGGCCTTATGAAAAATAGACTGGTGACGGGCAGCGGCGTCACTGGTGCAAGGGTTTCGGCACCGCGCTCACCAACCCGCCTGCCCAGCGTGTGTGAGTATGGGCATTTCTCCCAGGAGGACCGCCAAGAGTGGCGAAATCCTGGAAAGGCCTATGTCCAGCAGTGGATGAAACAGGCTGATGGATGGATTCAAAACACACATGCTTTAAACAATTATTCATATATAATTTTCGTAGTCATATGATTTATGCGCCTTCTAAACCATACATAACAGAAACATAATTTTTTTGTGTCCGAGGTGTACGCTGTAAAACAGCGCTGTTAGTTTTTTTTCAATTTGGCAGCATAGCTGAGCGTGTTACCTGTTGCCAAAAAAATATTATTACCTATATATTTTTCATTTTAAGTTTGTTATTGTTAAGCCTATTTCATAAGATTGACTTTTTTATTTCTATACGTGTACTTTATTGTTACATTTTTTGGCAATAAATCTGTGTTCTTTCTTTCTTTCAAAAGGTGGATTTAAGAGTGTTTTTTTTACAAAAATACATTATACTCACACCTGTCTAGGAGGCGCAAAATGAGACTACAGGTTTCCACCTTCTATGATCCTGACACACCTCTTTGCCTCTTCCAGATCCATCAACCTATTCATACAATTCTAGTTTACAAGCTCAATTGTTGTATTTAGGATTTCATATTTCATGAAAAAGCCGGAACCCTTACTGAATCACTTTTCTGTCTGTCTGTCTCTGTCTGACCGAGTCAAAACACTTTTTCTCAAGATTGGCTTGAGTTTTGATATGGAGGTAAAATTAATATCGAATAAGGCGTACGAATTCGATTTTATAGTTTGTCGTAATATTTCCAAGCGTGTTTACATACAAAATTTATATATCCATGTGACCAAAAATTTCGGGATTCGGTATAATAAATACGTCATTCGCTTTCAATTCAATCACTTGCTTGACTGACTTAATTTTGCAGTTCCTTTCATATATTTTTTTCGTAATGATAAGTTTGTATTTATGGTTCAAATTATTAAACTGCACTAACTTTTGTAATAAAATGGCACGGTGTATTAGGTTTTATTGTCACGCTTTCTCTGTTAGCTTTTAAACGGAAAAATTCATCCAAATTTCTGTGTCCAAAGTAACAATTGACTTGTATAATCATCATTTTTTTTTCAATATGAAGGAGATGAATACAATTTTGATTTACCTATTTATTTTTAGAAACATGCCTTTCCATAGGTCTTACTTATACTAACCAATACGTGTACCATTTAGCTTCGCAAAAACTACAGTTTCACTCAATTGACCGACACCATTATTATTATCAGATAACGTTCATTCACTTTCTTACTTCATTCACACCTGCCACGCGCTAAGGAAATACAAAAAACATTCAAACCACCAGTAACTCTTATTTTTTATCACTAAAGCTCAAATTCCAATAATTGAAGTGACGTAAGACTTGTGTAGGGTGACCAGGTGTTTAGCGGTTACGGTCGGTAACGCACACTAGGGTACATAATCGTTAGGACTGAGTCATAGTGTCTTTAAGGTCAAACGAGCACTTGGCAAAACTGACCTTTTAAAAAATGCAACGTGTGCTTGATGAAATGGTTTTTTTGCATGGATTTTAAGTTCTTATGTTAGTACATAGGTAATTGTAAAGTAACATTACAACTTTATTTTCAGTGCTGGAAATTTATAGAATACTAGCTTTTTCCCGCGGCTCCGCCCGCGTGTTATTCGGTTTAACGACATGCTTTTTTCCGAGATAAAAAGTAGCCTGTGTTAAGTTAGGGTATAAGGTATATGCATTCTAAATCTGTGTTCCAGCCGTTTCAGCGTGAAAAAGTAACAAATATACACACACACACACACAAATTTCGCATTTATAATATTAGTGTGATAGTGTGATTGCTTAACTTCAAATTTTCATGTTATTTTAGGCATAATTTCTAATGTTATGATATGATTCCTTCAGCTCAGACACATTTTGTGTTTTGTATTTTATTATATGTTTTGTGTTACAATATATTCCTCTATTGATTTAAACAATTGCTTTCAATCTTAAGTATTTTGTATTTTTTATAAAAATGATTATAGACCATAGCTGTATCTTTCTAGAAACTGCCATGTAAACTAGATTCCTACTAAAACAATCACATTAGCAGCAGAGCACGAAGTACAATGCAATCAATTTGTCAGTGTCTCAACTTCTGTAACAATTGGACCTGGAAACAAGACGTCTGCGAGCGATGCATTAGCCGGAATCAATTATTCAAAGAGGCTGATTCGCATCTGAATTGTACAAGTTCATCAATGTATGCTGTCTTAAGGTATTCTGTACATTAACAAAAAATTTATGCGACATGTGAAGCTAAAGGCTTTGTTTGTATATTTTTCTATCGTAAAACGTTAAGTTAGCACCCATATTATATATTTGGTGTTTATATCTATAGTTTTTCAATAATCCAAACATTGTTCAGATTATTGAAAAACTATAGCAATATTTTATGTTTTTTTTTCTTATATAGTTAATGAATACCCAAACTCTTCTTTTTGTAACTTTTCTATTCAATAAACATTGCATTCAGAACGGCAAACTACTTAAGTAACGGAAAATGGAGACAAAAAACTAGACATGTTTTTAAGACACCGTGCGATACGCTTGACTTTACCGAAGTGCCACACCACATCTGCCGTTTAACCTTTAAGCACACGTCAGTTTATAACTGTTTGCTAAAACCACACCTTGCCGTTCATAACTTAACGCTATGTACTGAGGGGGTTAAGTAGTAAATTGCAAATGGTCAGTCAAGACACGCGCTTGAGTGCAAAAAGCTATGAGGAAGTGTAGTGGCATGTTATCACGTTGTAGAATATGAAAAGTACGACCATCAGTTTTGTATTTTTGTTTTACTGTAAACTTGGGGAGAAAAATAAAACTTTAAGGAAATCTGTGACAAAAAATACTATGATGCTAACTCTTGTAATCGCAAAAAATTTCACTTGTTTTTTTTTTAAATAACCAATTGTATTTGTTTGGTAAGCGACAACAAAAAATTGGACAAAAATTCGTAAGCACTAATAACAAAACTCTATTACATGGTTATTTAATTTCTCCATCGCAATATCATACATATTCTACATGAAAGTTAATTAAAAGTGCAACAACAGAGGGCAGATGTGCAAAACTAATGGTTAGGTGACTTGCGATTTATTCCACCAGTAGACATAGCGTCATTCATGTAGTTTCAATGATTGAAGCAATTTCATACTTATTACACCGAAATAAGGCTTTTATCTAATGAAATTTCTTGTTTATTTACGAGGACGACAATCGTAAAGTCATACGTGCATAACACGAAAGTGGACTGTCCTTTAATTATTGCCTTTAGGCGTGGTCGCCCTATCGCTATTTTATTGACTGTAATTGTTTTGAATTTTGGTTTTATTACGATTGTTTTTAAATTAATACCTATACAATTTTTAAAAAAACCTCACGTTTGATAAAAAACTTCATCTTTTCAGCAAAAGTCTCAACTTTTCTTACAAAAGACAAACGAAATGCAAAACAGGACAATCTGTAAGATTGTTTCAGTTTCCGCCAAATCAGCGATTCCCAACCTTCGCTCTCGGAAACTCCATCAGCCATCCAAGCAGATTAGTCTCGCCCCAAAACGAAATCCCAAATTAAATTCAGTCTCAGAAAATTGTGACAAACGCCATCCGTCATCCTACCCCTCATTTGCATGAGAAAAACTGGTGAAGAACAACTATTTATCAAATCGCGAGGGCACTTCCGGCTGCCATGACAGTAGGCGCGACGCACATCCGGCGGCCATCTTGGATTTCCTTCTATTTTACGGAGACGCGCTGATTGGGGAGTGATCGTGATTTAGATAATTTAGTGGCGCCCTCTAGATGAAATATTTGAGGTATTTTGTGTATTTTCCTTGATTGCTGGTGATGTTGTTATCGTGATGTAAGTGTTCTATCTTTCTGTCTTGGTTGTCTCTTTCTTCAGGACCAAATATTTCCTATAATGATTGTTGATATGAAAAATGAACTACATTATTTACTCGCTTTTATGTTTGGCATACTTCCATTTAAAATAGACGTATTTATGTGTTCATACTTAAAATACATTATGTAAAGTTTACGGCGTTTATAATGTAATAGTGGTCCAATACGTTCCATACAACCGACATTTAAGAGCTACTCTCTTTTTAGTGGATTAACCGCCATTCTTCTCTCCTCTCCGCTATAAGAACCTCTTAGCATGTTTATTTTTTATTTATTTTTGCACATTGATATATTGTAATTCATAATTAGCATATTTAAATACTGTATGATTCCTCTAAAGGCTTACAATTAATTAATAAGTAAACTGACTTTGTTAAAGGTGACGACAAAATGAGACGGGTTGACTAAGATACATTTTTTCTCGTGACATGATTCCTGCAGTCTTATATTTTTTATGCTTTTACTTAAGTAGGTATAAAAAAATTGTATAGGATTTTATAAAAAATATTTTTTTTTAGAAAAGGAATGTTTGCTAAGTTTCTTGCCCTTCTCCTTAGCAATACTAATCGAATGGTGCGGATGGTTAGGCATAATTTTTGTTTATGGTTTATTTAGTTTATTTTTCAACACATAGTTTATTGCATTATATTTATATATAATATTTTATTCCTATATTTCTATAGTTTATGCAGGTGTATAACTTTATAACATTTTACTAGCCCAACCTTTATATTTGTTGTATGTATTTCCCGTATTTACTTATCAACTTATTTGTTCATTGCATTCCATCCATCAGCCTGTTTCGTCCACTGCTGGACACAGGCCTTTCCAAGATTTTGCCACTTTTGGCGGTCCTCCTGGAAAAAATGCCCATACTCACACACGCTGGGCAGGTGGGTTGGTGAGCGCGGTACCGAAACCCTTGCACCAGTGACGCCGCTGCCCGTCACCAGTCTGTTTTATGTAAGGCTTGGCAATTGGGGATGGATAAACCGCCATCCATCGGTCCCAGGCAGTGGTGGGCCGCCTGGTTTTGCCTGAGAGCTGTTCTCTTACTCTGTCTCGAATAACTTCGGGAGGATTTGCGCGTAAGATGGTGGTACCTCTACAGTCGAGCCCGGCATCAGCTCTACCACCTATAATTCATTGCATTATGTATATATAATATTTTTATTCTTAGATTCCTCTATTTAATGCAGGTGTATATTTTATTTCCCGTATTACCTTAAAAAATACAGTAGTTAACTAATAATAAGAAGTGTTTTGCAGACTTTTACATTATATAAACGAATTTGAATAAAAATAAAGAGTGCAATTCAAAGCAAAGACTAAAACCAGGAATTCCCACTTTGTCGCAGCATCCTAATTTAATTAAGAGACAACATTCTTTAAAAGTAAAAAAGTTGGGAATCGAATAAGCTCAGAGTACAATTTTCCGCCTACAAAAGAAATCCCTTGTGAAAGAAACCATTTTTAGAGATCCGTGGCGCCATTATACGTAAATTTGTTCATTAATTATTTATTATATATTATTATAAAATATATAAATAGCGTCTAACAACTCTTTGATTGACAAAAAACTGATAACAGTCATGTTTTCTCAACTTTGTTGTTTTAGTTTTAGTTCGGCAATAATTTAATAGAAATATTTATTTTATGAAAGAAAGAAAGAAAATGGAATTTATTGCCAAACGTAACACATTAAACAAAAAAAAAAGGAATTAGACTAACTTAAACACAAATTTTGTTCGAAAAAAGGTGGCACGCTCAGCATTTGCTGTCGGAGATTTTCTTAAGGATCCCATCCCTACAGTGCTCATTTCCAGTTTGATATAATATAATAAATTTAGAACTTAACAATTTTGCAGCGGGCGCTGTAGTGAAATTATTTAATTATATTATTATTAAACTATGATATTAACAGGATTAATCTATAACAATCTCATTATATTATATGTATTTATGTATAAATATATACATATAAATATATACATATATGCAAGGTTTATACATAAAAGTAAAGTATGGACGCTTAGCACATGAACTTATAATGAGTTCATGGTATTTCAATTTAACTTTAGTCACTCTTGACTCTCTCTACGAGTAGCTTCCTTCATATTAAAAAAACGAAATTTCCGAAGAACCCCATAAAAAGTACAAAAAGTTCACTCTTAACTCATTTTTATTCACTTTCACAAGAATGTGATTTGTTACTTCTTGAACCGTGTTGAATCAATTAAAGAATTCTCAAAAGCCCTAAAAATTCCCTTTTGTGGAGAATCGTCTTAATTTAAAAATTCGGAATCAGTTTAAACAGTTCGTCAAGTATGCGTCACACAATTTAGATGGGTTCTCTCAGAGTGGTAAATATTAAACATATTCTTTATGACAGTATACTAATTGAAGGATCATTATGTATTTGAAGGAAATATTCGTGGATAAGCAGAGAAATGGACTAAAAACAAAACTGAAGGTTTTTGTTTTGACTGACCCCTAAAATTTTCAAGCTTATATCCACAGGGCAGGCGAATTGGACCAATTATGTGGGAATGAATTTAACCCTTTTGATGCTTTGTTTGATCCAGGGTTCTTTAGGTTACCGGAAGGAAATTGTTCACAATTGTTTATGGATTTGTTGATTATCTGAGATTTAGGTATACATTTTTGACATAATTTACCAAAAAATTTCCCAAAATAATGAAAAAAGTGACAAAAATGTGTGCAACAATAGTAATATGAACAACTCGCCAACAATGCAAGCCATGTATAAAATCACAAATAAAATGTTCACCGACATAATTATGTATACAGGATGTCCCGAAAGTCAACGTCATCCCTTGGAGGGCTCATAGGCCAGCTCATCACTGGAAAGATTCATCTAAGGTGTCGAATTTCACAAAATTTATAAAAGTACCGATAACTCGAAAACTATCGACTTTTTACAGAGGTCATGTTTTGATATTCTGGACAGTCATGAGCTGGCCTATGAGCCCTCCAAGGGATGACGTTGACTTTTGGGACACCCTGTGTGTAACTATTGTCACGCATTTCTACCTAAAACAGCTTTTCGTAGACGTACTACGAAAACCTACGAGATCTTATTGCTACGACTGTAAAGACTTGAGTAAGGTCGGTATCTGGAGCCATAAAAATCACTGTTACTTTTTGTTAAGACTTTAATTAATGCTATACAAGCTCAAAACACAACCAAGCACGGACCAAGGGCATAGACAAGACCCACAACCATAGACTAATAATGCAAGCTCTACACTCCACAACGACGATAAAGTGCTACGCTTTTATCTCACTGGAAAAAAAACCCCATGAAAACCAATTACAAAGTTCACCATACACTTTTAATTGCTGTTAAATAGATTCGGGTTATTCTCAAGTTGCGTCCAAAAAAACGAAACAAAAACTGGCTAACTCCATTGTAAGTGAGTACAACGCCATTAATCAGCGGGTGGGTACAATTTCACGCCGTTGTTCGTGACTGCATGATAGGGTTCTATCTTTGATAAGTATTGCGTATTTTTATGGTGGAATTTATTTTGGCTAAGAAAGCTAGAGAGAAATGTAATTTTGTTAATAAATCAATGAAAATAAAATAATTTGGGCATGTGGATTCCAAGGATTCCATACCAACCCACAGTATGGGTGCGGAACCCTAAAAAGATTATGGTAATTAACAACAATAGACATGCCTTTTTGAGATAGACCCCGTAATAAAAATGGTCTAAAGTTGACAACTTTCATGGCAAACCCATTCTTTATTTTGGACATTAAAAAAAAATATTTTTGTACTCTGCTGAATGAATTCTAGACAATGACAATCAACCAGCCAGACTTAGAAACAAAAAAAAAATCGGCTCTTTTTTATGTATGGCACCACCCCTAAAAATTAATTTGATTGAATATTTAATTCAATATTCGGTTTTGGGATTTTAGATCTGTACCTCATTCTGCAAGTTAGAGACCTCCCAGTAAACAATCTAGTGGTCCGGTAGACGTCCTCGTGCCGTCTCCTTGTTTTATAAGGTCATCGTATAAGTGACTTAAAGACGTCTTTAGGATGGGATTTGGGCCCACTTCATACGTCTCCCCATCGCATGAGCATCGTATAACAGTCCTTTTTAGTCTAACTATACGTATAGTAGACTTATATACATCGTAGCTGTGTCCACTAGGCGTCGATACCTGCTGCGATGTATATACGCCTGCATGGCGGGTAATGGTCCGCAATGGGACCATTATAGAACGGGGTGGCTTATCGCATTTTAATATGCTAGCGTAGCTTAAACTAGGCTTAAAACTTTTAGGTGACAGTGACACTTTATTTATTAGATAATCTCAGTGGCCATATTGACATTGAAAAAAAAAAATGAAAAGTACGTAAATTGCATATTTCTTATCTGCAATCTATTGGGAAGTTAAGTTTATTGATAAATATGTGGTAGGTTTGAAATAATTTTCTTCAGGCGCTCCCAAAATTCCTTAGTATTATGTGATTTTAATTAAAATTTTAATCTGTGCCGTTTTATATGCCCTTTATGCTCTACCAGACTTGTAAATTATCTGTTCAAAAATAATTCGTTCGCCATGGTAGTACACAGTGTTTTAAAAATCCTTGAAATCGGACATTTCTAACTGAAGTCATAGGTCGATACAGACTTCAATTCTTTCTAGTTATGGAGAAAAAAATCCCAAAGTTGGACATTATTATTATCCCAAAATTTTTTTTTTAAATATCTCGTTGTTTTTCAGATGTCAATAGCTTTTTGTATAGCTACTTAAAAGGTTTAATAATTGTTAAAATTTTGTGCTTTGCTATATTATCTTAAGGTTTAAGTTACGCCTGAGAGAAATTTTATTTTGTTTTTCAGTTTAAATTTCTTTTCTCCCAAAGTCTGTGATATGTGCAATTTATTTTAACACAAATAAATAACATGGTTTTTACTATTCCACTCAAGACACATATCTGTATTGACCCATGACTTCAGTAAAAATGTCCGATTCCGAGGGTTTTAAAACACTGTTCAGTAGAATTAGGGTTCATAAAAAAATATATAAAACCAGCCATGATCTTATAATAATAAGATTTAATGCAATGGTTTTCATTAGTTTTTCATTAGATCCATTTTACAAACAACTACAGATTCAAAATAGTGGAAGTTTTATAAAAGTCTATTTGAAAACGTTGACCGGTCTAGGTGACGCGTAGCAGACGTATAAGCTCTCCGGAGGACATATAAAAGACGCAATCGTAGCTCTTTGCCTGCTTGTTTTATAATGATTAGCATCACGACGTATAAACGACCACTGAACGTATAAACGTTTTATAACCGACACAACCGTGACCGTTACACGCCGACGAGGCTTAAAGACGGCGTTGTGAGGACTATTTTATAAGTGTCTTATAATATAGACGTAAAGAGGTCTTTAAGACATTATTATATGCCAAGAAACTTATAAAACTAAGACCGATTATGTACCACTATAAGACAAAGTGTAGGCAACATTGCTGTAATAAAACTTTTATAAAATGAGTAGACGTATAGGCGCTTGGTTACACGACGAAATTGTTTGCTGGGCTGACATACGAACGAACAGACAGCAGAGCGACATTCTTAGGGCTCCGTGTTGCTCTTCGGGTACGGAACCAGAAAAACTTATTTTTTGACAAAAAAAATTCATATATGTTTTTCATAGCTACTCCATTGTTTTTCATTTAAAACCCTTCTTTTGAACGGATCATGGAGGAATCTCGTTAATTAATGGAAACTTAACCCTTTCGATGTGACGCTGTATTATGACGTCAGAGCTTTGTTTCTCAAACTTTTTTATTTACTACCAATCATACTTTGTGCTTTTTCCGGAGTAATTATGTATTTATGGACGAAACTATAATTAATTAATTAAGATTTCTTCTTATGTAAGTGACATATTGTCTTTAGTAAGAATAAAGTATCTTTAAACCTTATTTATCACATTGTTTTTATTTCTATCAGATAATCAGTTAGGCATTCATTAACTATATTGATAGATTTTTTCAGCTTCAGGTTGCTTTAATTCAAATTCATATTGTTTACTTGTAAAATAGATACATAAAGTATACGTTTTACAGGTCATACTTAATCTTTATAAAAACAATATTATATGATGAACCAAATATAATACGGGAAATATAAAAAATGAACCTCTTTCTTTCTATAAATATGTTAGTAACATTAAGTAGGTTAGTCTAATAAATTGTAAATAAACCTCTTTCTTTTTGTAAATATGTAAGTGACATTGTATGTATAATTCTTTTGACATATTTTTCAACTGACGCCGGGCCCAGTAGGGCCCGAAATATATCTTGAATTGATTTTTCTGTGTTTTATATATACCTATATATCTTATACATCTACTACAAATAAAAACAATAAAAAGCTTCAAAGAGCCAAATATTTATTTAATAAAAAAAAAACGATATTTAAGTTGTGGTAGTAAAATTATACATATGCATGAAATAAAGAAATATAGGAATTAGAATATTATTAAGTAAATAAGTTGATAGATAAATAAACTATTATGACTAGATATAATGCCTAAATCCGCCCATTCGATTTATCTTGTTATGAAGAAGGGCAAGATCATGTCTATTTTATCATTCCATGTCTTTTTTTCATCATATGGCATAATGCTACTACAGTATTTTCAACTTATATAAATTAACTAAATAAAATTATCTTTTATAAAAACAAACAACAATTGGGATGCAATTATAACCAGACTTCTCGTTTAAAAATCTCGAAACAAGGATAGATTTAAGTATTTTTTTGTATTACACGACTAAAAAAAAGTATCTGCATGTTACCGCAATAAGAGTAAACCACAGATTTGTCTCCAAATCCAACAATTTCACACTACATCCATCTTACACAACATCCATCCGAAACTTTGAGCACCCTCCTTACATTTAACCCTTTGCTGCCCGCGTGACTGGCACTGATTCATCTTAACCCGTCAACTGATGATGGATCAAGATATTAATACCAGAAGCGTGGCGAATCAAACCAAAGGCTAAACCCTTTCCTATGCATGTTTAATTTTGGAAACGGAGAATTGCAACACACTAAGCTTGCTAATGGGCGTGACTTTCTTTTCATGGTATGACTGATAACTCATTGGTGTAAATAGAATAAGATTTTCATTTTTATATTCAATAGTACATTATTCTTCACAAAAATTATAAAGATTAAATAAATTCACGTAGCATGATTTAAGCGCCTGAAGTATTGGTTATAGCAATGTTGCACAGCAACAACAAATCGATTTATCGAATTAATAGCGAAAGGCATTTTTATCTGGAGTTTGTTTTGGTAAAATCTGATTTCACATTTTAGGTTTATTTTGCATATGGGTTACCGTCCATCTCATGTTTTATTACCTTAATTGCCCGCATGGCTAATATTACCAACCCTAGTAGGTATAGTCCATTCAATGAAAGTTGAACGTGGTAGAAACCAAAAAAAAAATGATAATGCTAAATTAGTCCTGCTTGACATGAAAAAAAGCTAAATTTGATAATTCACAAATTTTATTGCAACTAAAAATGTGTACATTTCGTGGAAATTCAATTAATTTTCGCTCGAATTTAATTTTATAAAGACACCACTTAATATTTTTTAAATTTCTTAAATACTTCCAACAATTCGAAGTGAAAACTTTTAAATTAAAAAAATACATTTTTGTAGGTACTTTTTTTACCTTTCCATAGAAATTTAGTCATCTGATTGAACCACTTTGTACGGGAAGTGAAAAAATTATTTGAGCAAAAAATTTTTTCTTCTGGAATTTGATCAGTTAACGGTACATGATCTACCCTAGAATTATTTTCACTTATTATTGTAAGACCTTATATATTGTATTTATATTGTAAACCTTAAAACTATAGTTGTTCAGTTTGGTCAGGCTCATAGGCAAATCCTCGGAAAAATATCTACACAAAATACATTTTTACAAGAAAAACTCGACGTTTTGTCTATGACGACAAACTTGAGAGTGATTTCCATCAAGTTTGACTGAAACATGGAGTTAACTCGTTAATCAATGTGAGTCTTAGCTATAAGTTTATTTTAATACATAATTTTAATATAAAATACATTTAATTATTTTTTGTAAAGACTAACGCTTGTAATTATTTTAGTTAGATTATCAAGTTAATTTTCAAATGCTATCAACACAAATCAAACCGACTATACCAGCACAACTTACCAGCATTAGAACCATAATCCTTGCTTATTAAGGGCATGAACAGAGAAAATTAATATGCAGATGAGCTGAATTAGAGTGAAGTTGATCGATTTGACGACGAACATGGAGGGGAGAATGAGCCCGCATTCGGTATTTTCTTTTAATAATAAAAAGGAGAACTGCCTCTTAAATTGGCGTAAGCGAAATAACCTCACGTCGGTTAATCATTGTAGTTGACAATTTGATGCTAATCTTTGTTATTTTTAGATTATTGAAGCTGGATAAAATAAAATCAACTTACGAATTTTAAACGTGGTCACAACTCAACCAATGGTTTCTTATTTTGCCAATCATTACTGAAGTAAAACGTTAGGTTTTGTTTATTCATAATAATCAGCATAGATCAATATTTGATTCTTGCAAATCAATCATCGTTATTCAATCAATTATATTTTAGAATGGCATCCATGTTTGATGGATATTTATGCTAATACGAATAATAATTTTATATTTTAATAAGCTACCGAAGAAATAATATTGACATTTTTTTTAAATTTAATCTAAATTATCGTCGGTTCCAACCGCTTTCGATCATGGTGACTACTTCGACTCATATAGTTGGTAAAGGGATGGTGCTCTTGAAGATGGCTAGTGCCCTAGTATAATGATCTTATTAAGACAGGCCCCGTGCGCGCTTAGCACACGTGAGAACACCGTCAAAATAATTATTTATTTTATTTTATTTATTTATTTCACACACTGATAGTTGTACAAATATTACAATAGTATACACCGCTTAAACCCTTAGAGGTTTGTGTGCGGTGTTATTTAAGTCTACCACACAAATACAAACATGAAATGAAAGTAGATAATTAAAGTTAAAGTCTTAAAAAAATCTACATTTATGAAAGTGACGTACCATTATTAATTATACTTGCTCAGAAAGAAAATCATTAGCTATAGATCTAGGCATATTATTCGATGCGAAACTATCTTTTAAACAGCACTACGATTATTTAACTGCGAAATGTTTCTAGTCAATAGGGTTTCTTATAAGAATTACCAAAAAGTTTAAAAGCCACAAAAGTTTTTTACATTTGTGTTTTTCAATTAAGACCCCTTGCCGAGTATTGTTCTATTGTTTGGACACCATTTTACAATACAAAGTTAATATTCATAATAAAGAAGCCACATTACAAAGGCGTTGTATGAGTAATAAATAAATGTCGTCGATACGGTTTAAAACGTTCAGCTATCAACCTATGAACCAGGAATTAAATAATATATATAGAAATACAGCGCCTTTCGACTAGGAGGAACAATCAGTGAGTTGATTTACCTGTTCAAGATCATCAACTCTTACATAGATTGTCCTAAACTAAGACAATTTAGGTGGTAGAGCTGATGCCGGGCTCGACTGTGGAGGTACCACCATCTTACTCCCAAATCCTCCCGAAGTTGTTCGGGGGAGAGTAAGAGAACAGCTCTTAGACAAAAAACCAGGCAGCCCACCATTGCCTGGGACCGATGAATGGCGGTATATCCATCCCCAATTGCCGGGCCTTATATAAAACAGACTAGTGACGGGCAGCGGCGTTACTGGTGCAAGAGTTTCGGCACCGCGCTCACCAACCCGCCTGCCCAGCGTGTGTGAGTATGGGCATTTCTTCCAGGAGGACCGTCAAGAGTGGCGAAATCCTGAAAAGGCCTATGTCCAGCAGTGGACGAAACAGGTTGATGGATGGATGGAAGACAATTAGAGAGTGTGGCCCGCGCATTTTTGGGCTTCACATTTAATTATAAGAGTAACATTACACCAGAAATTTAGTCTACCATACCACGGAAGCAACCCTTAAGATAGGAATTTTTATATCAAATTATATTATAATAGACTCGCACAGGATGTTAAAATCTGATACTTCTTCAGTGCGGGCAGTACGGTAGGCAACGGCTCGTATTTTTAGGTTTCCGTACCTCAAAAGGAAAAAAACGGAACCCTAATAGGATCACTTTGTTGTCCGTTTGTCTGTCTGTCTGTCCATTTGTCCGTCTGTCCGACCGTCCGTCCGTCCGTCTGTCTGTCAAGACCCTTTATCTCAGGAACGCGTGTAGGTATCGAGTTAAAATTAAAACCATATGCTACTCAAGTCTACAGTCCCTTGAAGCTGTAAAAAAATAAAACTTCTAAGTCAACGTAACAAAAAAGATACGGCCGTTTATGCCGCAAAAAACATATAATATATTTCGACATTTTCAAGGCAATCAAAATTTATAGGGTATTTCCCTTTGACCTAGAACTATGAAATTTGGCAAGTAATACCGTCTTATACTATTAATAAAAATCTGTAACCTATACATTTGTTATTAAATCATAAAAAAATATTAATTAAATTTCATAAAATATTTATAATATGTACTTATAAATTTGTACGGAACCCTCGGTGGTTCTTAGTTTTGTTTATGTAAGAAAGTAGGTTAATTAGTCATAAGATTTTCGACTGATGCCGGCCCCAAAGTGGGCCGAAATATATTTCGAAAAAACAATATTTTATTATTTTTGTCTCAAAATGAAGATATAAAAAAAACAACTTTAATATCAGAAGATCCAACAAAGTCAATTTCCCAAAACAAATAGGTACCTACGCCAAAAAAACACAACCAAACCGTTCAAAAATGCTTGTCAAACACCAAATAAAAGAAAATACGAATAGGAAAACAAGCAATTACTCAGTCGAATGACAAAATCACCCAAAATCCAGTAAATTGGTCACCGAAATTGGTATTCAACAATTTGTATGACACGTGACCATTGAAAAAAAATTTTCGGTACACAGTCGAGCAGATAAGAAACGAAAATCGGACCCTTTTTGGGAATTTTTTGCTGGGATATAAAGGATTAAATAATGAAGGTGGTCACCATGTCAAATTAACATAGATTGATTTTTCCGCAAAAGTTATATTTGATGGGTAGAAGAAAAAAAATGTTATTCGAATAATATCAAAATCCTAATAAAGACACGTAAGTAGTGTGACAAATTTGGTTTTTGTTCAGTTTTCTCGTAGAAATCTGAAAGTATAAATCCAGTATATATATACAAGTATGTAAATGGAATCAAATAAAATGTCTGATTACAACACAAATAATATTACTGCTTAGTACATTACATTTTTTTCTATTTATTATTTTTTGCGGATATGTTTCTTTGGGAAAGTTTTTCAGTATGATCAGTAGATAAATGTTGTGTTTAGGATGCCAAACGGAACCCTATTACGAAGCCTCCTCTGTCTGTCCGTCCGTCTGTCGCAGTTTCAAGCGTAATAGGTATAAAATTTCAATTTTCACAGAATACGTGATACTAAAAACGCTATTACGAAAAAAAAAATTGTCCACTAACGCCAACGGCTGATAGTTCAGCAAGCTGGAGAGCGGTGGCGGCGCCGATACCTGATGCGGCACCGGTTAGTAAAATTACTTTATCTTCAAACGCCATTCTGTTCGAAGTCAGCTGATAATGAAAGCGAAAAATTATCCGAGGCTATATAAAACTGTCTCAGACAAAAGAATATTATTAGTTCAGATGTACATACTGATACGCAAGAAACAATTGCCTAACTTACGTTAAATAACCATACAACGTATTTTACATAAGCGACAACTACCAACACGAACACTCCAAGTTGTATCAGTTACGTGCTCAATATTCACCATCTTACTTCAGTTTGTGATGCAGCATTTGACTTGTAAAGTGTGTTTTTTTTAGAGGTATAGAACTTTAAGTTGGCAACACTTTTTTTACTGGCGGCCATTTTGTCAGCTGTTATGTGATTTATGTTTAGTTTGGTTTGGCATTTCAACATGAATAGACTGACGCCTGAACAATGCTTCCAAATTGTGCAAATTTATTTTGAAAATCATGGTTCTGTTCGAAAGACGCATCGCGCATTACGTCCAATTTACGGTCAACATAATCGTCCATCACAGCAATTAATTCAAATTAGAAAGTATACTTTATGTATCTATTTTACAAAATAAATATTTTGATTTGATTTGATTTGATTGCATTGTCATTTTATACTGTCAATTTTAGCCAATCACAGAGCTGAAAAAGGTTAGTTCCGACAATGAGCGATTTTCCGACACGCGGTAATCGAGAAAAAAAACTTAGTTCCAAATGTCTCAATAGATGGCGCTGATAAGCCTTTGGTTTTTTTTTTAAATGGATTACCCACTCAGAAATTATACAAGCTCCATGATTACCTACCTCATAGTTGATCGCAAGAATACGTCAAAGAAAAAAAAAATCAATCTGACATTTTATCAGAATAAGGTTAAGTAATCATTGCATTGCATTTTATTTATTGCGAGTGGTTTGTGTTACAACAAAAGATCCGAATAATGTAATAAAATAAATAATAAATGTCACGTAAAGCGACGCATCAGTGTTGCCAACATCTAATTCCCAATGTTGATAAGCGCCATCTAGTTCAATTTAAAGAAATATTATTAATGTCATGGAAAATTCCCCATTTACACTGTCAGTATTACCCAATCACAGAGTTTAAAATAGTTAGTTAAGACATTTTACACTGTAAAATTTAACCAATCACAGAGCTGAAAAAGTTAGTTCCAACATTTTACACAGTCAATTTTAGCCAATCACTGAGCCGAAAAAAGTAAGTTCCGACATTTTACACTGTAAATTTTAACCAATCACAGAGCTGAAAAAGGTTAGTTCAGACAGTTTACGCTGTCAGTTTTAGTCAATCACAGAGCTAAAAATAGTTAGTTCCGCTATTTGCAAGAACAGGCATGATGGTGTGTCTGTAATCGTTGTCTTCTGAATATTTGAAAGCGTTGTCTATGTCCACTTTTGTCCACCCCCCATAGTTAACTTCCAAAGCTATTATTTAACCGCTCATTCATTAACCAAATCGTTGGCTTGTTGTAGCTTTACCACAATATTGTGATGATGTTTAATGACGTAAGCGGTCACTTGATTACTGTGTTTAGGTTTTTTAGAAATTATTATTTAGTATATTTCTGACATGCCAAAGATTTCGTATTGTTGTTCTTTTAGCTTGATTATATATAAAGTTTATTATTACTCGTATTTATCGTTATTGAAAATATTGCATTACCAAAATTAAATACCCAATGAATACATAGAAAATATTTATACAAAACTTGATACATATTTTTTACAATTCCAAATTGTCAGCTCCTGACTCTCTCCACCCCGCTCGTTATACCAAGGTATTTAGTTTTATTACGAGAAAAAACTGGATTCAAAATTATGCGACCGAAGAGACCCTTATATAAGGGAAACTGTCACCCCTGTGAAGTTTATCTTCGCATGGTGGTATGGACCTCGCGTTGGTGAATACACACGTGTATGCAACACGCCTTGTGCATACTGGTGAATACACGAATAATAATGATGTCATCTCTTATTTCAGTACAAAAAGTAGATCACGTAGTTTGCAAATAATTTCGCCAACGTCCATACCACGTTGAATATACCGGTTCTCGTCCGATCACCGAAGTTAAGCAACGTCGGGCGTGGTCAGTACTTGGATGGGTGACCGCCTGGGAACACCACGTGTCGTTGGCCTTTAAAACTCTCTTTTTTAAGCAGGTTATTTTAGAATTCGTTTTTAAAATCAATAATCTGTGGGTCAAGTATACCAAAAGGTCGCTGGACACCCTGCGCGTCCAATGTAATAATGTATTTAGGATGTTGATGGGTCTGCCCCGCTTATGTAGTGCGTCAGGGATGTTTGCTGAGTACCAAACTGATGGCTTTGCAACCATAATCCGCAAAAAGACCATATCCTTGATCCGCAGGACGCGGGACAGTCCCAGCAGCATCCTGGAAACCGTTGCCGACAGATTTACGCCGCCACTGTGGAGGTGCTTTGTGCGGAGAGTGATCATGGAGACCTCATCATCTCTTTGATCGCTCCTGGTACGGAGCACTAAGTTGTTTTGTGTTTTTGTATAGATATAATTTTTAGGTTTTTGTGTATTTGTATTTTGTTTCATTAAATATTTCTTTTCTTTGTTACTAACTCATTATTAATAAGTCTTACTAACATGCTATGGATCTAAGTTGTCCGAAATAAAAGATTTTTTTTTATATGAGGTCCTACCTAACAATAACTAATTCTAAGGTAGACTGCATAATTTAATTGAATACGTTCCTACTTTCTCTATCTCCCTACAGCAATATACCATTTTTTTTTACTGCCGAGCACTAATTGTTTTGACCAGCTGGCCAAACTTCTACTGAAAAGTTAAAAATATCTAATATAATCCCAGAAGCACGTTTAAGCTTTCATAACGTTTAAAATCATATAAAATAACGTTTCTTCTACGACAAGCTATTTATTTTCTAAATTATATTGCGTGTCTCTTATCAGAAAATTCTAATAGAATATTAAAAATATCCGTCAAAATAATTAGTTGCAAGATTGATGTGATGTTTTAACAGTAATTTGTGAACATTTCCGTCTAACGGATGGGACGAGCCAACAAAATTAATTAGCCCAAGTTTGTTTCCATGTGCCAATCAAAATTTATGTTGGATAATTACAGAGATATTATCAAAGTCTCAATACTGTCACAAAAAACGTTCAAAAAATATTTCAAGGAAATCCAGGACTACATCACTTAAAAAAAACAAAATGGAAGGTCATGAAATTGAATATATATTTTGAGTATCAACATACGGGATTGTTGCGGCCTGAAAGAAGATGTTGTGACCAGAATAGAAAAAGAAATGCTTCGGTAATTTGGGCATGTAGAGATGAAAGAAATTAGAGTGACGAAAGAAAATGATGCGCAAGTGGAAGGTAAAGCTCGATCAGGCCTTCCTAAAAGGCCGTTTGCTAATAAAATTTGTGAAATACGGATGAAGGCATAGTCAAAAGTACTCAGAATAGAAGAGCTTGTATGACTAGATTGAGCTGAAAGAGATATGTCAAAATGGTAGCAGATAGATATCTGCAGTCTTTACCCACCACTCTTCGAGAAAGGTATGAATATACGAGTATATAAAACTGGAATAAGGTTTAACCTCATTGTATTCGAATTAAAAAACTATACATTAAATAATGAAGAATTTAGGGTTTAAAAAATAGTACAGGACAAAAATCTCTATGATGATGATTATGATTGTATTTTCCACAAAGAAATGTCAAAACGAATCAGATCAAAATTCATAGATTCACAAACGAGGGTTACCAAAATCTAGTGAATCTTTAGTTAAATTAAATCTTCCTAACGCTGTCAAATTGTTTATCATATAACTAATAGAAAATAATCACAAAGTAATACCATTAGTGACAAATTCGATTGTCAAGCGTTCAGTGGGTATTGGGGCTGACAATTTTGGAATTGGAATCCGTAATATATTCACCCTTGTCGCCTGTGTGTCGGGTGTTGGTATTGACGTAAGAACTATAGTATAATATTATGAGGAGTAATTATAAATGGTAGGCACTCATATACAAGGCAATCATACAGATAATTGTAAATGTTAATTGTATTAAAACTACCTAGAGCTGAAACATTACATGCAATTTTTTTAAATGCCATCTTTTGTCGTTAGGCAACGATCAACAACAATAGGTAAGTGTTTATTAAACCAAAATGTGTCACTTAGCAAAGTATTTATTAAAATAAACATCTCTTAGATCCAGTATTATCTAAGAAAAATATTGACTTGACTCTAAGTAATACGTACTAACAAATAACTAACAAACATGTCAGTGGTGCTTTTTTCTGAGTTCGGCTTAAAACATTTTGAATACATTTTCAAAATCAAAATGATCAAATCGTCTCTTACGTCATTGGCCTCAACTAGTCTATGTCAATACATATGGCAATGCTTGCTGACGACAGATTTTCATACAATACTGATACCTCAAATTTCATTTGGGGGATTTGAAAAAAGATACCTATTTAGAACCAATTATTATCTAAAATTGACTAATCCAACCCAAGTGTCCATTGTAAGAGATATTGTTACTAATTTAATAGAAAGCTAGTTAATGACTGTCTAAACAGTACATTATTTGGAAGCAGCGTAGCTCAGTTGGTGCGATGCCAAACTCACAGTCTTGAGACCTAGATTCGAATCCTGTTAGCACGCACCGATGAGTTTTTCAGAATTTATGTGACTCTTTTTTGTACACAAAAGAAAACGCGTGCATTTTTTTAAACTACGCTAACTTTTTTTTTGAACTACGACTATACTAACTACGACTTTTTAACCCGAATCAATGGTTTCTATTGTATACTTACTCATACATGCGAAAGGATAAACTACAATAAAAAAAATGTATCAGTGTTAACTGTTCCACTGAAAGTTTACAATTGGAAATACCTCTGCAAACCCGTCGGGATATATATTGTGACGATATACTTACAAGAACTTGCTTTTTTCTAGAAAATTGAGAAATTGTAGTCAGTTTGTCAATTTTGGTTATATACACATAAAACAAAAATTCAACGTATGAGTTAGCAACCATTCCTATTAAAAAAAAAATTATGATATTAAATTTAGGCTCACGTCATTAAAAATATTATAAAAATATTATATTATTGAAACCTCATACATATGGTCGCTTGGTGCCCACTATGGCCCCGGTCTAAACAGGCAATGTTAAATGCACAAATATACATTAAGAGAAACTAGCACGAAATTCTTTACAATTAACTAATCAATCAACATTATGCCTGTCAAATTTAATTTCGAATTCATACATTTATCACATAATCTTCATTTAATTTTAATTTTTACTGATGCCGACCATAGTAATGGCCGAAATATATCTCAATGTGTTCTCTAACTTGTATATACGTACATTATTAAATATATATATATATGATATAAAAATAACCATATTAAACGAATTCTTGATTTTTTGCATCTGAAAATAAAATAAATGAATTCAAAATTAATCTCTCCTCTGAGAATAACCAAAGCAAGAATTAGAGACAACTTATTAATATTCAGTCAACTAGCCGAGTGAACATGGCAAAAGGGGTGAATATTTAATATACGGAACCCTAATACGGTGACAATGTCGCGTCGAAACCAGTAAAGTATGAAGAATTTGGTAATTAATACCCAGTTGGCAAATAGCGATGCTGTTTCATATTTCAAGGACCCTAAAGAGGTTTTGAATGAAAGGGTTTAAAGTGTAACTTTTTTGCAAGCAAGAACACCCTTTGATGGATCTCCTTAGGGTTAACTGACTGATGCATCGGTGAAACTAATCTAGCTTAACCAAACTTCAATACATTGATTGTATTTTAGACGAAGAAATTTATATTCCTCTACATATGAGACTATAAAAGAAAACAGAGATATAAATCCCGACAATAATGTTTATGATGAAACATAAATGAAATCATGAATAATTTGACAGTTAATGATGGTAACAAAAATCGGATTAACCATCCGAACCATTAAAATAAAACAGACCAGAGACACCGAACATCAGTACCTTTTATTCGCTCAAATAAAAACTGACGGAGCATTTACTACATATCACTTATTTATGACACCCATTAACGGCTTCGTATTGTGAGACGGTAAAAGTGTGATCAAATAAAAATATCAACGAATAGTCACATCTTCAATATTCATGAAGACATAACCGCGAATTATTACCTCACTGTACGGGTACTATATTTTTCTCAATCACCATTAGTCTGTATCTGTGAGCCTACAGAACATTTCATTCGGAGCGTTATCTGTATGTGTTTCGACATTGATATGCAGAAAACTCTCACCAATTATCGCATATCCTGCTCCAAAATCAACTTTATCTTTATCATCATAAGTTTCGCTTTTGGTCGATTGGTCATCGGCAGGTTTGGTCGTGTTTCGGCGTTGTCATTTCGCAGTAGAATGCGGAATATGTTGGCACTTCGCTTTTATTGTATCAATAATAGGGGCCCTCTTACACCCATTATCACGTGTTTGATCTAAAATGATACTTGGTTCGTCGTGCACTTTGCTAAGGGGTGCATTCAGTCTATTCTTTCTATCAATGTGGTTAAAATAATAATACGCTTTTGGTCAAATAGGTAGCATGAAAAAATATCCATTGTAAAATCTTGAGGGGCGAAAATTCAAGGCGTTGCGTTTGACAGGCGCTTTTTTTACTTTATTGAAGATTGCTATCTATTGCTTTACTTCCTTTCGATATTGTTAAGTTTAATAGGATGGCTTTTATATCAGTTGTCTTTGTAAGATATGATTTCAAAATCAAAATCAAAATATTTATTTTTGCAAAATAGATACATTTAGTATACTTTCTACAAGTCAAAGTTAATTTTAACAATATAATATATCTTTAGAATATAAAAAATATATAATAATACGGGAAATAAAATATACACCTGCATAAATAAATGATAGTCGTAAGTTTTTAAATAAATAAAAAATAAATAAAATAGAGGAATCTAGGAATAAAAATATAGAAATATTATATATACCTAATGCAATGAAGAAATAAGTTCATAAATAAAAACGGGAAATACATACAAAAAATATTAAGGTTGGGCTACTAAAATGTAATAAAGTTATACACTTGCATAAAATATAGAAAAATAGGAATAAAAATATTACATATACATAATGCCTAACCATCCGCACCATTCGTTTAGTATTGCTAAGAAGAAGGGCAAGAAACTTAGCAAAAATTCCTTTTTTCAAAATAAAACATATGATACAAAATCATATACATAACTGCTCAAGTAAAGGCATAAAAAATATAAGACTGCAGGAATTTTGATGGCCAAGTGAAATTCAATTTGAAATAAAAAATACAGTTTTCATTAAACTAATCCCCATATGAGTCGGCAGAGGATAAACTACTGACGTATTTTATTTCTTCTAGTAGCGCAAAAGGAAATACCACAAATAATTAATTTTATCTTAAAATCATAAATTTTTGAATTTATTATCATTGTATTTTTTAGGCTGTCAGACATTTAGTAAGATAAGTCGGGGAAAACATAATAATATTCTAAGAATCTAAGTCATACGGCAAAAATCACGCTTATTTCCGTGTCATAAAAGAATTTTCCAATACAATTCCTTCAGTCTTCAAGTTTCAAACATCATAATGGCTTCCATAACCCATAGATTTCTCGCTCGGCTGCTTCCTTGAAGACAATAAAGTAAGCCAAATTGATCCAAGTAAGTTGACAGCATTCAATTTGGCTCCAGGATGCAGCGATAGACATAACCATTTCCTATTCTCATAGGAAGATCTTCCGCTTTGGTAAAGGAGCTAAGATTTTTGATGAACAAATACGAGTATTGTAAAGAAATATTGTAGGAGGCATTATTACTATGGGTAAAAGACTACCTACTATTTATTCTGTGATAAAAGGAAGTCTGATAATAAAATATTTATACATCATTGTATACTTTAGATGTTTATGTATATGTCTGAAAAATAGTTTTACTGTCGTGAGTTTAAATAAGGAATGTGAAAATGTGCCTCCGGACCACTAGTACCATTGAACAGTACCATCAATGGTACTAGTGACACTGATTTGTCCCACTAGTGAAAATGTTGGCACAAACCCAACATTTAATCGCGATTGTTTTCTCGATTTGTAAAGGACATTGCAAATGAGCAAAGTTATATAAAAATAATACAAAAAGCCAACGACACGTGGTGTTCCCAGGCGGTCACCCATCCAAGTACTGACCACGCCCGACGCTGCTTAACTTCGGTGATCGGACGAGAACCGGTGTATTCAACGTGGTATGGACGTTGGCGATTGTAACTTTGTAATACGTTTATTAATTACAAGAATAATCATGATGTCATTTTTCATGTTGTGTTAAAAACTAGATCTCAAAGTAATGATGTAACCTCGTCAACGTCCATACCACGTTGAAAGCACCGGTTCTCGTCCGATCACCGAAGTTAAGCAACGTCGGGCGTGGTCAGTACTTGGATGGGTGACCGCCTGGGAACACCACGTGTCGTTGGCTTCTTTTACTAAATTTTAAGGTGGTTTCTCCAGGTCTCATTCCTAAACGTAAAACTTGTGATTGTTTTTCTTATTTTTTGGTAAAATTATTAAATAAATATGGTTATTTAAGGCACTACGCGACAAAAGTTTCATTTTTTAACAAAGCTGTGTTATTTTATACATAACCTTTTATGTGATCCGGCACAACAACTTTAAAGCGTGTTTATAGTTGTTGTGCAGTTTAAAGTTGCTGTCCAGTCATTTACAAACTAATGCGTAAAATAACACAAATTAGCCAATTGACATCATTGTCGAGAGCCAAATAAAACATGAAAAAAAATAACAATATTAAGTTGTGCATTTGGGAACGAGACTTGCGTACGCACTTGAAATGACGTCACAATTCGTAAATACATAGTTGAACTGAACATACCCACTGAAGGTTATTTTGGAATTTTTTCATCTGATTTTGGTGATAGCAACCATATTTGGCAACCGACACTAAGTTACATAAAATAGGCCCGCTGGAGCAACCATCTTACGTTTTTTTTACCCTTTGCAGTCTCTGAAAGGACTTGTTTCTTTGTTTGTTCCTACCTCTGCAAACGACTATGAAACTATCCGTTCCATAACTGAGCGTTTGCAATCAAAACACAATACGTTATAAATGGTGGACATTACAGTTCTGGCTTCTCAAGTTGAGCAATAACCTCCCCTGCTGCGATGTCTGCTCTCCTGGTGATCTTGGGTTTGATTCTGACATTTTCTTTATGGGCTTTAGTTTGTGGTTTACGGGTTTTGATGGAGTAAATAAGTTTGAATGATGGAAGATACATATTATGTGTGCGAATTGATTAAAGTTTGCAAATGAAAATGCTTTTGACACTATTTAACGAGGTGTTTGAGAGTACAAAACAAAAGATAAAAACACGATTGAAACAATGGTTGTAAATGAAATTTTGAGTTACCCCTTAACTACTCGCACTGGGTCAAACCAGTGTCGCGTGTAAAAAAATGTACTTGCCGCATTCCGAAATTCCCCGCGCCCTTGCTATCTTCTTAGCTCGCCTCAAAGTTTGCATTTCAGTGGCAATCAGATCACGGGAGTAAAAGGACACGTCACTGCTCTCTTGACCCGTGACCTAAAGCGAGTAATTACGTACCTTTTTTGAAACAGGTAGTACCTTAAATTTTTTTTTTTTATATATTCTTACATCCATTGCGGCTTTAATTTACAAGTTACGGTAACGAGTTAAGGATTCCCGATTTTTTTGGAGACAGATATGCTTAATAGAAGATATTCTGTCAAGGTCAAAAGTTGCGCAAACGCATAGTTTTCGAGAAATATTTTTTTGACAAAAGCATTTTTTACGATCTCGACTGATGACGAATCGGGATTTTGACGTATTTTATGTTTTGTTTCGCAAAAAAAATCATGTTTATAAATTGTTGTCATTCAAACTCACTGAATGATTGCGCTCTTTTGACCCTTTCTTATTACAGCAGTCAGTGTTTGTACTTGCATTTGAGAGCATCTTTTGTACATACTCCAGTTTAATATGCAATAAATATAATGAAAAACTTACTAAAAATTAATATAAAACATAGGTTAAAATATTTAGAAAAAATTAGGTTGGGTATAAATAAACGTTATGAAGCAAGTCGGAGCCGAGCGGAGCGAGGCATCCCCGGGTCTGATACTAAAGAGGTATATAATGTATAGGTCGAAATATATTTAAAAAAACTAGGTAAGGTTAGGTTTGAACATTATGAAACAACTCAAGTGCCGAGCGAAGCGAAGCGGTGCGAGGCGTCTCCGAGTCGGATACTAAATAGGTGTATAATTTATAAGCTGAAATATTAAAAAAAAAACTAGGTTAGGTTTAAACATTCTGAAACAGCTCAGAGCCGTTTAAAAATATATGTAAATGTAGGAAAACAGGTCCAGATATAGTTTTTAACAAATGATTACGATTTTGCTTAACCCCCCGACTCGGGGGAACTCCCCCCTCTTCTTCCTCCTTACTATATTCATGTAAGTCCTTCGAAAATATATAAATTATATTGTATTACCAACATAACCTCCAAAAATATATAAAAAAATATCTCAAAAATGGGGGGGTTTCGCAACTCCCCACTTTACGGGGGGTCCAGCCCCTCTCCTCCCCCCCTAAAAAACTCCCAGCCCTTAACTCGTCACGTCACGAATTCTAGAAAACAGATAATGACACTTATCTGTTTTCTAGAATTCGTCATGGATAGAATAGAAGAGCGTATTTTTTAATGGTTGGCAGAAGTTTCTGATAAAGAACAATAAGTTGAGAGCTCAGAAACAGAGTCTGAGGCGGATGAAATGATCCAAACTGATCACGATAGTGCTAGCTAAATAAACGAAGCTCCTGAACATTCAGTGAAGAGTCTAATAATGATGACGACGTATCTGCATCTGAAAAGTGCCAACAAACTGATCACGATAGTGCTAGCTAAATAAACGAAGCTCCTGAACATTCAGTGAAGAGTCTAATAATGATGACGACGTATCTGCATCTGAAAAGTGCCAACAAACTGATCACGATAGTGCTAGCTAAATAAACGAAGCTCCTGAACATTCAGTGAAGAGTCTAATAATGATGACGACGTATCTGCATCTGAAAAGTGCCAACAAACTGATCACGATAGTGCTAGCTAAATAAACGAAGCTCCTGAACATTCAGTGAAGAGTCTAATAATGATGACGACGTATCTGCATCTGAAAAGTGCCAACAAACTGATCACGATAGTGCTAGCTAAATAAACGAAGCTCCTGAACATTCAGTGAAGAGTCTAATAATGATGACGACGTATCTGCATCTGAAAAGTGCCAACAAACTGATCACGATAGTGCTAGCTAAATAAACGAAGCTCCTGAACATTCAGTGAAGAGTCTAATAATGATGACGACGTATCTGCATCTGAAAAGTGGCAACAAAATGCAAAAATTGCACAAAATGTGTATGCAACGATTACTCTAAGACATATTTGTAAGAATGTGATGACAGTGATTCTGAGAGCTCCTTAAATATTATTATTTACGACTTTTAATCTGACTGTGTGTACAAAATATACATTTTTGCTATTTGTCTTAAGTTAGTTTTTTCTCTGTCTGAGCAGATATTAATTCATGTTGTTTCTTAAAATTTCAATAGTAAAAATAAAGCAGTTTCAGAATAAAATTATTTTATTAACATATTTATTTAATAAATATTAAAAATAATCTGTACAATTAGGGGTAACCTGAAACCCCGTGCGAGCAGTTGTGTAATTTTCTTCGTGCGAGTAATTAAGGGTGAAATCGTTTTTCATCGAAGGCACAGAATTCCTCTTGTAATATATATTGCATGTGATTGGTACTTAAAACATTAGGTGTACTTAAGCTATTACTAAACATAAGATGGGATAACTCCTTACACCACAACAATACACTACACAATTATCACATTACAAACTATGTAAGCCATCGACGAGCCCTGATTCGATTACACAAATTAGTACAATTATTGGATAATATTATGCAAAATTAGACAGCTAATGAGTTAAAGATAAGATCCATTGGGAATATCTAGAATAAACACTGCCTAACATCTAGTTTAGTCTAGATACTAAATGGTAAAAGGAAAGAACCCAAAAAATCAAATTATCATACATGTGGTACTTAACTAAACAGAGAAGTAAAAGACATACGAAAACAAGTTATATCAATCATAGATAATAATAATAATAATAAAGTAATTTAAAAAATCGTGTCCGTACATTGAACATTTTCGCAAAATTTTCAATGAAATGGGTTATTGATATATTGTTCTGAGGCAGAAACAACAATTTTTAGATTTGACCCTGGTCAACACATAGTATATAAGGAAGTGTTCATAAAATAACGCCCAAACTGAAAACGGGGCAAATAAACGCGAGTGAAGCTTTCAAAGGCTAGTGAGTTATAAGAAAATACTCAATTTGGGTCAAGGACAAGTGAAATTCATGACTACTTAAAATCATGTATTTTTTATAGGCAATTGGATGGATTTTGAAATTGATGTTATGGGATTTGAATACAGCTTTTATAGTAAGGTGAAGGTTAAATATTGTCCAGGATATTCCGCAAATTTTACGGAAGTCGGTAATGGACAAATGCCTGTAACCATCTTTCCTGATAAATGTGTAGGTATTTATTTTTGTGCTTACCAGCCTCCAGAAAAAAAAATTATGAAAAAAAATATATTGAAGAAAAATAGGAATAACTCCCATCAATACCTTAAGCAGGAATTGTGCAAGATCTGCAACAGTTGTTTGACGTTAATTTTTTTTATACGGAGTATTAAATTGACAATGTGAGCTAAGAAGGTATGGAGCAACAGCATTAAATTATAATTAAAAAAAAAAATTCTTATGATTTTATTTGTTGTACTTTTTCGCGTTTTGGCGGTTTCGTAAGAGAGCTTTTGAAAAAACAATCCTAATAAATGTTCAGCTTGCATATTTTCTTTAACAGATACTTGGCAAAAAGAGTTCAGATTTATTAATTAAATTAAAACAAAGAATGCAAATTTATACTCTATGATAATAATATTTTTTTTTTTTTGTAAGGGCCTCCTGATTTTACAGTTGTTTTAAAATTATTTTTCAATGCAAGTGCTCGTAAAGTTCTGGTTTATATGCGTCTAATCCGTTGTCAAAGTCAACTTTACCGCAGGACTGTTGAAAGTTTTAATATCTTTTTTTTTATTTTTTTCCCCTACGTAGTGGGAAGGCAAATGGAACTTAGCTTATACAGCCATGTCTGAGGTAAGTTTTATTTTTTTAATTTATCGAACACAATTGCCAGTCCTATCTTTTGTACCATAGATATACTTGACAGAAATGAGCTGGGTACCTAGCATAGTAGACCATATTGATCTTTGACAGCTCGATATACACTGTCCGTCCCTCTTTAGGTAGATCAAAAGAGTGAGACAGAGCACTGTATCAAGCGCCATCGAGCTTGATATGGTTTGCTATGCTAGACTAGTGTTTCAGTTTAATGCGTTCGTAGGCTGATGAAATGAAAACTGTTTAGACGACATTTTGCGTAGGTAGTAACTTTACAAATTGAAAATTCTGATGAAACATTATCAACCATTTAGTGCCTGATTTTTACTTTTTAATTTCTTTTGTTAATATATACAAGGTGACTTTAATTTATGCAGCCAAACTCTTATTAGAGGCTTGGTCAGTGATCAGACGGATCGATAACAGTTTTTGCTAATTTCGCAAAATAAAATCTTGACGTCTCATCGTAATTGACTCAGGGCTGGGCTTGCGTTTGTAAGGAACACGAAAAGAATAATTAACGAATTTCACAAAAAGGGTCATTGAATCTTGTTACTGAGCACTTACCGAGTCTTCAGTAACAATTTGGCTAAATAAATGAAAGTCACCGTATATAGGTAACAAGGAGGATCTGGTTAAAATAAACTTCTTGGTAGGTAACCTCATTTAATCGTAATATGAATAAGAACTTTTTGATTATAATGCCAAAAGACAAAAAGTTTGAAGTTCGCAAAATGTTCCTGGCCACTTGCATTTTCTGTACAATATTTAAGAAAAATACAATGTTATCGATCGGTCTTCCTTGATAACAACATTTGTACCTAAAGAAAAATTTCGAGCAGCCATTGTTGTTTACATTATTTGAATGCGCTGGTGGAGTGGAATTATGTTATGTATGACTGAAAGCAGCCTTCGAACGCATCATACTGAAAGCAGCTTATTTCCGTTAAGTTGGCAACTTGCGTGCAAAGAAAAAGAATGCCCGCCTAAAGTTCATTTGAAGTAAGTATTTATTGTTTGTTTGTTTCTATAATTACGCTTAATTTATTTACTCACACTATGCATTGAAAAACGTAGTATGATACACGTGCGTAAGGGCAATAACTTACTCGTAACGTTTAAAACACTCGCTTATCGCTCTTGTTTCAAATCGTTCCTCGTATAAGCTATTGCCTCCTTTACGTACTCGTAGCATATACTACTATTCCCATATTTTTAGTATTTTTCTATCACTGCTTTTGATTTCATACAAAAAGGAAATCTTGACAGTTTAAGGGTCAGAGCTTAAAATTCACTTTAACTTTCAAACAATAAACTACATTACAACAAGTTGATCCACATACCTTCTCAACTGCTCCCTATTCACGCTTGGATGAACTCCCTTCCTTTACCATTAATATCGTTAATTAACGCGATTTTTCCTACTAGGGCCCTTAATGATCCATTAGTCATCGCGAGATGGATATTAATGCAAATGTGTTTAGATGCCGAACAAGATGGTTTGAAGAATAACCGGGAAGAGCCGCAGTCTGACAAAATATCAATTAACATTGTGAAGAAATTATAATTATTCTGGAGAAAAATAAATGAAAAATTTCTCGTTTATTGAGAGCTAATCTCAGGTAGAACTACCTCAAAGCCAATAGACACTTAATGTTTTTCAACTTAGAATATCTTATACAGAGTGGACCAAACGAATCCCTGGAGGGAAAGTATCTTAAATATTGGACACATCAAATTTTACTTCATGGAACCTTTATTTTATTTTTAAAGTTAAGGAAAACTGCATTCAAAGAATAAAAAAAAATCACCTGCATAAGCCGGGACAAATGTGAAAAAAAAACATTCTGTATTTTTATGATACCGATCGAAAGGGTCAAACATAGTAACCAAATTCTTCAAAGTAACATATAGTATCGTAAATTAAAGGAAAACCATGAAATTTTACATTTTAATGACAAAACTTTTAAAGATATCCCAAAAATTCAATATTATTAGAAGTAAAAAAAAATTAGTTTTAATTCTTTGAATGAAGTTTTCAATAACTATCAAAATAAAATAAATGTTCCTTTATGTTTTAATAATTAAGGTACTTTCCCTCCAGGGGGCATTCGTTTGGTTCAACGTGTTTAAACGTACTGAGCAGTTGGACATAAACAAACATTTCATACGCCAACGAGAGCTTGCGGATTTTTGAAGCTTTATTAAACAACAGTATAAAATGCTTGACATTTTTGAAAAACTTTTGATTTATCACATTTTTATCCCAGACAAAACAGAGACTATAAATATCTATCTGCTGATATTGTGTCAAACCACATTTGCTTCTACTCTGTGGAGTCTCTAACTTGTTTCTTATTAATGTAAATTACAAACTTTCTTACAGCCTAATACCATACAAAAATAAATATAATATCAAAAAATATTGGCACGACATAACATCCCCGAGGAATTGTCTTTTCACCGACCATTTCTACTTTCCAACTTTATTTCCGTATACGGGCACAAATTAGTACCTAAAGTCAATTCAATGCCGTTAACATAACATAACATAACATAAATACTCTTTATTGTTCACCAAAATAAAAACAAGTAATAAAAATATTTTATCAGAAAGGGTACAATGGGCGGTCTTATCGCTCAGAGCGATTTCTTCCAGACAACCTTTGGGTGGAAGATACTGTTAAAAAGGATAAGTTGATGGTGGTGTACAGGAGATATTTATGTAATATATATACATACATGTACTGCACAATGTAAATTAACAAATTATTTAAATACTAAACAATCAACTACGTGTAAATATACATACAAATACATACTATACAATATTATAATATAAACTAATATTTATTCATATAATATACCTACTTGAACGTACCTATTAAAGGGAGAAAAAATATTCTTTTATTCGTCTTTTAAAGATAGCCGAGGAAGAAGAAGATTTTATAGAAAAGGGCAAAGCATTCCACAAACGCACAGCTTCAACTGTGAACGATTTGCCATAAAAGGTAGAGGAGTGTAGTGGTGTCTTTAATTGAAGATTTTCAGATGACCGCAACGTTCGTTCGTGAGATTGGTGAAGAAACTCAAAACGTTCCTTGAGATAAGAAGGAGAAGAAGGATTGAAAAGAACAGAATACAGGAGGGAAAGGATATGGACATTCCGACGTGAGCGAATAGGGAGCCAGCCAAGCCGGGAGCGAAATTCCGAAACGTGATCAAATTTACGGAGTCCAAAAATAAATCTAATACAAAAATTTTGAAGTCGCTCAAGTTGGTCGAGTTGCTTTTGGGTAAGGTCAGGGTAACAGGAATCAGCATAGTCAAGGAGAGGTAAAAGGAGGGATTGGGCCAGAGCAGTCTTGGTAGTAACTGGAAGGAAGTTACGAAGCCTTCTCATCGAACCTGCAGAAGCGAAGAGTTTTCGACTGACTTCTTCCAACTGAGGCTCCCAGGACAAACGATTGTCAATGAAAATACCAAGATTCTTTACCTTAGCACTAAAAGGGATATGTGTTCCATCAAAGAATATTTGTGGTAAAGTCTGCCAGTTCACTCTAGAGATGAAAAACGGGCTACCGATTATTATAATTTGGGTTTTTATAGGATTAATTTTGAGTCCAAATTCAGTGCTCCAATTTAAAATGCGAGCTAGATCATTATTAGTTGTATTAATGGCAGTAGGAAGATCCTCGAGTTTAGCTTGATTGTAAATTTGAAGATCATCTGCATAAAGGTGGTAGGAAGAAGAAATGAGATCGGAGATATGATTTATGAAAATTGAAAAAAGTAATGGAGACAAGACGCCACCTTGTGGAACACCGGCAGTGGTGTCACACCAATCGGATACTGTATCATCGATGCGAATACGCTGCCGGCGTCCATACAAGTAACTACGAAACCAGTCAATTACCGTTGGAGATATGTTAAGAGAACGTAAAATACCTAAGAGAATGTCAAAATCCACAGTATTAAAAGCATTACTAAAGTCCAGTAATGTCAGGACAGTAAGTTTACCTGAATCCATACCAAGCCGGATGTCATCAGTAATCTTGACTAAGGCTGTAACTGTGCTATGACCAGGACGGAAGCCGGACTGAAGGGGATTTAGGAGTTTATTATTAGTAAGGAATAGACTAAGTTGGTAATGGACTAAACGTTCAAGAACTTTGGATAGGAATGGGAGGATGGAAATAGGCCGGTACTCGGAAAAAGAAGAAGGATTTGCTTTTTTAGGTAGAGGAGTGATCTGGGCATCTTTCCAGATAGTAGGAAAGATGCCCGACGTAATGGATTTATTCAGGATCATAGTAATTACAGGAGATATAATATCGATGATAGGTAAAATCATATTGCGGCTAATGCAATCTGTACCCACGGCATTGGATGTTATTGACAGCATATGTTTCTTAACATCACAATCAGTAAATTGACTAAAAATTAGAGGAGGGTGGTCTGGTGTTGGGAGAGAAGAAAGATAATTTAAGGTGTTGATTTTCGTTGCACCATCAAAAGTGGACGAAGAAGAGAAATGTTGATTGAGAGAATTTAAATTCAAATCTTTAGGAATAGTATCTTGACGTGATTTACCAACACCCAGTGACCTAAGAAATTTCCAAACTTTAGCTGGATCACCATTCTCAACAGATTGATGAATGTGGCGTCGTTGTGCATCCCTACACACCTTATTACAGTGATTCCGAAGTACAATGTATTTCTCCTTATTATCATTGGTTGGATGGCTTTTAAATTTAGACTTGGCGCGTACTTTTTTTAACATTAGATTCTTAATCTCATCAGTTAGCCATGGCGCTGGTAGATGCTTTATTTTTATAGCTCGAACAGGAGCATGTATGTCATACAGATGTGTTAATAGAGAATTGAACTGAGATATTTGCTCATCTACAGTATCCAATTTATAAATCGCTGCCCAATCTATATCAAAAGCATCTTTCCGGAGGTCCTCCAGATTTATTCCGCTAAAATGACGCTGCATGAGCACTTTTGCCTTTGGTTTGGGGGGTCGGATTTTGTAGGAAAGGAAAATGAGGTCATGGTAAGAAAAAGCATCTGCAGAACACTGACCGTGCTTAACAACATGCTCTAGAGAGGAGACGATAACAAGATCAAGAAGAGAGGGTCGACAGTTGGGAAAGTGATGAGTTGCATCCGATGGAAGAATATGTAGATTGTTGGAATTGATGATAGATCTTAAGGATAAACAGCGAGAATCGTTTTTAAGAAGGCACGTGTTGAAGTCACTCATAATAATGGTGTGTTTGTATAATGGGACCAGGGACTCAAGAAGATTCTCAAAAGAGGAAAAATAGTTAACTGTCAGATCCGGAGGATAGTACACACCAAGTAAAAGCTTAGTGTGGGAAAGTGTTACCTCTATGAAAAGATGTTCACCTGCATCTTTTGGTGGAGGTTGGGGAGACATACTTAGCATAGTGAAGGGGATATTGGATCGAAGATATATCGCAACACCACCACATCTGGCTCCAGTGCGATCGTTACGGATCAGGTGGAAGCCAGGAAGCGAGTAAGAGGTGGAGGGTAAACAAGGTTTAAGAAAAGATTCTGAAATTAGTATGGCATGAATATTTTGAGCATCGAACGTCGCCAACATATCAGGGAAATGTTGTGGAATACTTTGCGCATTTATATGTACGAAATTGAAATTATTGTGGCAATCAGAAAAATTTGCACTAAGTGTGTCATGGAGAGAAGGCAAACTATGAAAACTGCAATCTGAATTATCTGATTCTTCAGAAGACGAGGAAGAGCAAGAAAAGAAATTATCATCACCCTGCCGTTTTATCTGGCTTCAGATAATGTACCTAAAACTCCTTAAAAGTCTCTAATTTTTTTCCAAAGAGGTTTACCTCACGGTGTCTTCCTTCATGGTCAGCAAAAGGTAAATGTACAAATAATTTGAACATACATACACAGATGCATATACTCACGCCTGTCTCCCAGAGAGGTAGCCAGAGACTACAGATTTCCATCTGCTACGATCCTGAGTCACCTTGTTTGCTTCTTCTACGTCCATCAAATCTAGTCATACAAACTCTTCTATTACGGGTACTTTTTACTTTGCCCTTCTTCAGTATGTCGCATACGTCCTTCTAGGGCGGCCCGGTCGAGCTTTACCTTTCACTTGTGCAGTATAAATTTATTTCGTTACTCTACTTTCATTTATCCTCTCTGTATGTCCAAATCACCTAAACATTCCTTTTTAGGGTTCCGGAGTCCGACAAGGAACCCTTATAGTTTCGCCATGTCCGTCTGTCCGCGGCTTAGCGCAGAGACTATTAGTACTAGAAATCTGTATTATGGCATGGACATAAATATTACTCACACTGACAAAATGGTAAGAAAAAATCTTGAAAACAATTTTTTTTAGGGTACCTCTAATACACGTAAACTGGGGATGAATTTTTTTTTCTCGTCTATCCCATTGTGTGTAGTATCGTTGGATATGCCGTTCAAAAAAATTATGGGTATGTGAGAACCATTTTTTGATTTAGGGACCCGTTGGCGAAATATTAAGCTTTAAAGTGAAAATTTTCGTTGGTGTGGAGCGTCACGGTTGTTTATAGAAATGTGATAAAAATTCAGAGAAGTAGTATGTATAATGAATTTAAAAGGAAAACTATCACAGCTCAGTAGGCTTTACAGGTTTACGAGTACAGGACGCACCAAACTTTTGGTCCCCTAAAATGTATAGGACCACAAGTTTGGCGCGGTCTGTATTAGTAGACCAACTTATATGTACCGGGCAACTACGGAACCCTACATTGCGCGTGGCCTGACACGCACTTGGCTGGTTTTCATTATATTCTAGTCACAACATCTTCTTTCAGCCCGCAACGATCCCTTACGTTGATATTTTCCTCTCTGTCTATCGGAGCCAGCGCAAGAATATCGTCAGGGGGTAGCATCTACCTGTACAATATTGTGATATAATATTTCTTTATATCCTTTTTTGTATGAACAAATATAAGGTAATACTTTTAGGACGACAACTTAACAAAAAATCATATATGTATTTTTTACAAGACAGGGGGGTACAAGTGCACCCCCTTGCACCCCCTCTACGGTGTCTATGTCTCTGTCATTGAATGTGAAACATAATTCACTCTATTTCGATGCTGATCTTGCCAAACCCAACATTCACTACCATACATAACCGTAGGAGCCAACACTCCATTTGAACATATGTACGTACATTGAGATAATCTCGACCTACACTTACTTTGTAAAAAAATAATATCTTTCTACCTATTACGGTTGAAGAGGATATGTCGCGCTTGCAAAGGTCACTATTACTCCATGCGGAACGCCCCGCAGTGCGAGAGGGACGGATTCCGGAAAAAATGCAAAATGTCGGTTTTAAATGAATATAAAATTAACTAAAATAGCTATCGAACTTTCCAACTGAGAAAATTTAGATATCGTTAAAATCCATCTAATAAAATATCGTTCAGGCCTGTATGTCATTCCGATTATTCATACTATGAAAAAAAGTGTGGAAGAAGACCTCATTTCAATAATTATTTCTATCGAGCGAAAGTTACGCAATCGCGTTTCTGTACTGAAGAAAACTAGAAAAAGGTTCCAAAATTTATATACTGACATACAGGCATACAACTTCAAAAAGTGCAATTTTTGTCGAAATAGCCCCTGAAGCTGTAGATCCGTGTGATAGACGGACAGACAGATAGCTGGTCTTTATTCTAGTATGCAACAGTATAATAGGCTTTCTTAAGATTGCAAATTAGGCGCTGGAAATTTTAGATTACTTGCATGAAAATGTAAATCGCCCTAATCAGAAACTAGACAACATTGTAACGCCGAACAACGTTCGAAACCCAATTTCAAATTCAGCTTTACAACCAGAGATGGACGTGCACATTCAACTAAATTGCCCTTTCCCTAACGAGCTAATAAAGAACATTAGGGCGTATCCACACAAAGCAATGGGTCAAGTTTCAATAGCCCTAAAAACCGTAACTTGGCCCTTAGGTCGCGTTTGCATAACCTATAAAATCTTACGATTTATGCCCAGCGACCCAGTATTTTTGTATATTTTGGAATTAAATTTTGGTGATTTTTTTAATTTTATTAGATGAAATAGATGACGCATGCATGTGTTTTTTTATTAAGACTAAAATACACTGAAACAAAAAGCTATTAATTGGTAATCCATATATATTAAAGTACTTTATAGGTCGTTTCTGCACATTGAATACTGTAGCGAAATTTTAAATGAAATGTACCTTTTAGTATATGAAGCCAAAACTACCATTTTACAATTTTTGTCTGTCTGTCTGTCTGTATTATGTTCCGTTTTAATTTAACTCGAGTCGAAAACCACTCAACGGTTTTGGACGCGGTTTTTTTTATCATCGTAGTGACCCGTCAACATAAAGGCTATAGTGGGTATTCATAAAATAACGCCTAAGCCAAAAACGGGAAAATATTTAATAAACGCGGGCGAAGCCGCGGGCAAAGGTTAGTAATAAATATATTTATTTATCACATCATAATTTAACTCACAAATATAAACTAATCATGATACAAAGATAAGCATTATAATGTGTTATTTAACATTACAGTCTTTGAAATTATGGGTATAAAAAAAGGTATCATGGAATTGAAATAAATACATACTGATTTCATCTCTTAGCCTTTTTGAAGAATAATCTTTTATCTTTTTTAAAGGAAGAAACTACAGCAAACATGTAATATTTTTTTACTGTTCTCGATTGTTTTATTTTACTCTAGTTTTATTAAAAACTTCAATCAATCAAAATTATTTATTTGTCGGTACACTGGTAGAAAATATATTACAGTTTTTGATATGTCCCATTATGATCTGCCTAATGGCGTACAAAATTAAAGCTTAAAATTAAATTAAAGTTACATTAAGTCATTAATAGAACAATAGAAATTACATATTTACAATATTTACATTATTACATCACAATCCTAATTGTAAAAAGTTAGTAAAAGAGTTAAATATTGTTTGTTTAATATGATCTAAAGGATTTAGTTTAATTAAATGTAACTTGTTTAATGATATAATAGGATCCTGCTTCAACCTCCTTAAAAACGTAGCTCATGCAACAATAATGATAAAATCCAAGTTTTTTTTAACGTGACCTAGCTTAAATTTTGCATTGTATCATATAGCACAGGACTCATAAGCAGGGAGAATAATATAATTTTTGTTTAGTTATAAAAGTGGGCTTGATTCATGGGCGTCGGAAGATGAAAGTCTAGGGTGGGGCGACCTCCTCTAAATATCAACGGGACATTTAAGTAGTTGAAAAAAAGAAAAACGTATTTTTGTACAAACATGAGTACTTTAGTACTATTTTTTAGTGTCCTATTCTGTTTCCGACGCCCATGGCTTGATTTGAATCGGACGCGATTTCCGTGACAGTAGATAGTACCATAGACTAAATAGTACAAGTATTTCGTCTATGGTAGTACCTACGGACCATGCACACGCGTTGAGTTCCTTGTGGCGGCAACGTCGCGCAGCGCTAATTGTGCAATGCAAAAACTAGATGGCGCTGCCGGACATTACATCGCGGTATCGTTGTTTATTTGCTTCACATTAGAAACATTTTTAAAAAGACAAGCAATAAACATAATAATATTGAGTAAGTTTCATCTTACTGTATTTTTGAAGAGGGTCAAGATTTTCAACCCCCTATAATATGTTCTTGTTTCATTCATCAGAAATTTTGATTCCCTATCCCCACAAAAATGTGATGTGTGTGTGCCAGAAACATGTCGATTGCCAGAAAGGATCATGGCAGTTGGCGGCCCGCAATTTTCTTGTTTTAACGGCATGTTCGAGAAATCAAAGTAGTGCATTATACAAAGTGAAAAAAGTTGTAACTTGGAAAAAATTGCATGATTTTTTAAAGTCTGAGGAGCAAAGTATGTTTTTCTAAAAAATTAATCCATATAGATGGTTTTGAACTTACGAATGACTGTCATCTTCAGAATTGTCGATGGCTAGAGTCCGCGCCACCGATGAAGTCCTGCGACGAAGTCTTTATTGACTTTGGAATATGAACCTAAATGCCTTAATCCATCGGACTTCAGTGGTGGCGAGGACTCAATGATTGATTCATGGATTAAGAACATTGATTGACCAATGAGTTGTCATAGTGTCTTTTTTTACTTTATCGTTCCGATTCATGCTTATAATGTTTACGTACTTTACATGCAGTTCAGCTACGTAACTTTGTACAAGCTGAGTAACTTTATACAAATTCATGTATAGAGCATGTCACAAAAACGCAAATATCTCGTCTCTCCATACAGCTTTTATTTCGACAAAATCCTTTACATTTAACTTGATTTCATTAATTTAACGTCACGGATTCATGGAAATAACACCGGGCCAAATTCAGTAGATACTAGACCTGCCACCTGACCTGACCTGACCTGACCTGACCTGACCTTTGTTAAAACAAATAAATAATATTATAATAAAAATATTAAATTTGAAAAATGGCAGCGGAGATTTTGTTTTTTGCGGAAATGGAAATAGAGGCACTGACGCAAAAAGTCAAACAGCCAAATATTGTCAACAGTCAAGTATCAAATATTAACAAACTGGATATTTTTGTATTTACAACAAAAAATTGAGTTAATTTGTTGATAAAAATAAATAATTTGATGAAATTAAATGATTATTTACTATATTTTAACTGAGACAGTCTATTTATTCGCAAAAACTTTACTATTTCTCAAGAAATCAAAACTCTTTGCTAAGATTTAAAAAAAACTGTAACGTAAAAAGCACTAGTGCGATAATGTAAGTAAAAGGCACGCGTATTTAATATGCTGCATTATTATATAAGCAAGTGTGTTGAAAAATAAATAAAAATTAGCACCTGAAAAACAAAACCGGTCAAGTGCGAGTGGACTCACACCCTGAGGGTTCCGTACCCTTATGATAAGTTAATAGACTTAACTTACATGATTTGAATAAAAATTACAAACTTATCATTACAAATTACCTATCTATAATATACTGTAGAAACTGTATGAAACAAAACTGCAAAGTTATGTTGGTAGAGTATTCGGATAATCCTAAACCTAATATATATAAAAAATCTGCGTTTTCAGTATTTGTTGTTTAAATAGAATATTACTTATTACAATAAAAATTAAATAAAAACACAATTTTCAAAATATTTCGGCCTCATTCATAGATGAGTTGAATGACCATTCAACTGATGACGGCCTCATAGAAGAGGCCGAAACATTTTGAAAATTGTGTTTTTATTTAATTTTTATTGTAATAAGTAATATTTAAAGAAAATAAAAGGCTAAATATAGCAATTATATCTTTATTTGTATTAAATGGAGTATATTATATAACACATACTACCTACACAGAAAATTCCGAATTCCTAACTAGTTTAGTTTTGAGATAGACCGCGTAACAAAAATGGTCTAAAATTGACAACTTTGATGGCCCCCCTTTCTTTATTTTTGGAGATGAAAAAATGTATAAGGTCCTTCAATAATAAGTGAAAATAATTCTAGGGTAGATCATGTATCGGCCACTGACCACAGTCAAAAAGAAAGAAAAAATTGTATCAAATTTTTGTCACTTCCCTATACAAAATGGCCCAATCAGCTGACTAAATTTCTATGGCACGGTGAAAAAAAAGTTAGCGCAAAAAAAATATTTTTAGGTGGAATGTGGTCTATTGAGGATACTCTATCATCTGTATTTTTTTTTTCACTTTGTATTGTAGAACCTTGTACATATATACCAATATTACCTATTTATTTTTGCTCTGCTTCATAAGTTCTAGGACCTAGGTGATATTCCACATGACAGGGCATGAAACAAAATTTTTTTCGCCTGATTTTTCATGCATTTAATGTTTATTTTTAATGTTTAATTCCTCGGTTTTGGGTCAACATTCTACATAATGTGTCCAAATTTCAGATCTCTACCTTCTTCCGTTTACAAGCTACAGGCCTGTGACATACGGACGGACAGATTGACAGACAGCATAGGGCTCCGTTTTGCCCTTTGGGCGCGGAACCCTAAAAACGAATGGCAGCTGTTCAATGTGCTGTCTTAAAAGTGAAAATCGTATACCCACAATAATAGGTAGGGATCAAAGCAAAAAAATTAATGGAAGAAACCGGACAAGTGCGAGTCGGACTCGCCCACCGAGAGTTCCGTACAAATTAGTGAAGGTTTAAAAAATCACCGTTGCTTAACCTCGCTGATTTTTTCATGATTTAATTACAGATGTATAGTTTTAAGATTTTTTCCTATACTTGTAGTAATAGACGGTATTACTTGCCAAATTTCATAGTTCTAGGTCAACGGGAAATACCCTATAAATTTTGATTCCCTTGAGAGTGTCGAAATATACGTTTTGTGGGGCATAAACGGCTGTATCTTTTTTTTACGTAAACTTAGAAGTTTGATTTTTTTCACAGCTTCAAGGGACTGTAGACTTGAGTATAGGTTTTAATTTTAACTTAATACCTCTACGTGTTCCCGAGATAAAGACAGACGGGCGGACGTACGGACGAACAGACAGACGGACAACAAAGTGATCCTATAAGGGCTCGGTTTTTTCTTCCTGAGATACGGAACCCTAAAAAAGAAAGTTAGTAACAATTCTCATTCCCTGCATTTGCGATTTCAGCGACATTTCTTCAGAGGGTTTCCTTTATTTGACTGAACAAAACCCATAAAATAATTACCGGAGGGCCCAGCAAAACCATTACCCGTTTCAAATTAAACGCAGGACAATGGTCAACCATCTATACGGCGGTTAACGGTCTTGATCCTAAGTTATGGAAGGATTAACCGTATCTTAATATTGTTACACATTAACTGGGGTTTCGAACTGGACCTGTGGTTGAGTTGTGCTGGGGCGATGGTGTGAAAATTGTCATTTTGTCAAATGACCAGTCAGGTATATTTATTGTACCATAGATTTGAGTTTTATTAATTTACTAGGCTTTGCCGCGCCTTTTTGAGGGTTTCGTACCCAAAGGATAACCCACGGGACTCTATTACTAAGACTACGCTGTCCGTCTGTCTGTCCGCCTGTCACCAGGCTGTATCTCATGAACCGTGATAGTTAGACAGTTGAAATTTTCACAGATGATGTATTTCTGTTGCCGCTATAATAACAAATACTAAAAAACAGAATAAAATAAATATTTAAGGGGGCTCCTATACAACAGACATGATTTTTTTGCGGTTTTTATATTTTGCGGTTTTTATAGGTAGTGGTACGGAACCCTTCGTGTGCGAGTTTGACTCTTGGCCACACTTGGCCTGTTTTATTTATGAAACTTGTGTTGAGCAGGGTCACTACGGTGATAATAAACAAACCGCATCCAAATCCATTTAGTGGCTCTCAAGTTAAAGGCATTTATCCAATTTTTGCCCCGTTTTCAGCTTGGGCGTTATGTTATAAACATCCTTTTATGTTGACCATGGTCAGTACGATGATAATACAAAATAACCACATCCAAATCCATTGAGTGGTTCTAGAGTTAAAAAAGAATGTAGATACAGACAGACATACAGACGAACAGACAAAAATTAAAAAAAAACCGGCTAAGGGCATGTCGGGCCACGCGCAATGTAGGGTTCCGTAGTTGCCCGGTATAACTAAGTTGGTCTACTAATACAGACCGCGCCAAACTTCTGGTCCCATAAATTTTGGGGACCAAAAGTTTGGCGCGTCCTGTACTCGTAAACCTGTAAAGCCTACTGAGCTGTGGTAGTTGTCCTTTTAAATTCATTATATATACTACTTCTCTGAATTTTAATCACTTATCGTTTAGCCAGCAGGGGGGGGGGACGCTTAACACTAACTAAAATTTTCACTCTTAAGCTTAATATTTCGCCAACGTATCCCTAAATCGAAAAATGGTTCTCACACACCCACAATGTTTTTGAACGGCCTTTCCAACGATACCCCACACTATGGGATAGACGAGAAAAAAAAATCATCCCCATGTTTACGTGTATGAGAGGTACCATTAAAAAAAAGTTTTTAAAGATTTTATTTTACTATTTTGTCGGTGTGAGTAATTTTTAAATCCATGCCAAATTACAGCTTTCTAGTAATAGACTCTGCGCTAAGCCGTGGATAGACGGACAGACGGACATGGCGAAACTATAAGGGTTCCTTGTCGGACTCCGGGTTTTGGCCTCAATACAGTGCTAATAAATAACCCATTTAATTAGAAATTTCGCGAAAATATTCAGTCTAGAGACACGACTTATTTACCACATTATTATTAGTATAGATAGCTAATATAGATATATACATAAGTATAGATTGAACATTGCTGGACGTAATTATATGATACACGCAAAATCTAAGAGAAAACAAAAACTCATGCAAGTGAATCATTAAGTAGCTAACGGAAATCGTCGTAGCACTTTTGTTGACTTTTTTTAAGGTCTATGAAAAGTAAATAGTTCGCGCTACCACTGAATTCCTGTGACGAAGTCTTTATTATTTTGAAGTATGATCCAAAATGCCGTAACCCATTGGACATCAGTGCTGGCGCGAACTCTAGACCTAAAACCTAAAATTTCTTAAAGTTTTAATTTTATACTACGTATTTTTAAGCAAGCATCACGACTGCATAGTTTTCCAGCTTTCTAGACTGATTGTAAGGACGCAAACACGCATCAAAGGGAACACGGACATTTTTGAAAACTAGTCAATTTTACAAATGAACCAAGCTCCTTCCATGTCAGTAACACATCCCTATCTGAATGATAACGGTAGCACTAAACTAGTGATTGCACTCCGGATTACGACAGCAGTAGCCGATTGAGGGACGAAAGAGGGGGCACATCTAGGGCGGTAGGGGGTGAAAATTTGACGTATAATCTACGTCACTCAGAGGGGCGATGATGAAATGCAATTTAGAGAAGTCATCAACATTTTGATTTTATCACCCGCACTTGACAGATGCGGTTTGGGATTTCGATTCTGGCTATCTGATTTAAAGGGTTCCTGAATTTTGTTCGAGGTGAAGCGTTAAGTTGCGTTTGTGTGACTTCTTGCTATTAAAAAATGAGCAGGCGCTTACGAGCTATTAGTATGATTGCATGATTCCATCACTGCCTTTATATTTTTAACAAAAACTAGTATTAAATCAGAGCAATGCTGTGTTATAAATAACATAACATTCAAGAAATAAAAATATTATAATATTAAGTAGGTATTCGAAACATCATTATCAAAACTTACGACACGCGTCAAATTGAAGGACATACGCCTTCTTCATTAAATAACAAATCAAAAAACTTATTTTATGCAAACATTCTCAATCACAAATACAACTAGAAACCCACTTTACATCCCATAATATAGAGTTGAAAATGTTCCGCAAAAAAATGACATTTAGTGTTGGCGTCTTCACGCTTGCGTGGATTTTGAAGTCATACATCACGAGAAGTGATTTGGAAGTAGTTAACACCGTATTAGGGGATCACAGTTTTAAAACTGTTAGGCGTGTGACAAAATATTGAATTATTTATTTGGTTGCATCGCGTGAGAATTATTCCGTGTTACTTTCAATGTTATTTCCTAAACCAACACAATTAATTTTGTTTTTGGGAATGAAAACAATAATGAACCTGCTTAGGGGATATTTATTTGTAAATTATCATTGTGATTTTTTTTTTGTTTACTTATAGGTACCTAAATTAATGTAAAACACAAGGGAACTTTTATCTTTGTTATTCTATTTGTATCTTATTATCGCTTTAAATTTGAATATGGCTGGATGAAAATTCCCCCATTATACTGCAAAGGCAAAGCATCCCAGTATTAATGATCCTTATTTATAAACCATTGTGCACAATTATTACATGTGTCACCATCTACAATGAGTCTAAACAACGCTTTATGGCAATTCGAGATAGTGTCCAGAAAATGGAGTCAGTAACAAGTTTCTTTTGCGACGAAATCGCTGTGATATATTGAGAGCATATTTTTGAAGAGTCATATCTAATCGCGGTCTTTTGAATTTTTAGGGGTGACAGCTTGATAATGAGATTTGATTTATTATGGAAAGATAATTTATGATCTTAAAAAAATAAAAATGAAATTTCTAGTATAGGATACGGAATAAATATTTAATGTGCTGTAGTTATACAAATAACTAAAGTTTGGCCGCGTTTATTATTCAGTCTCTGCCCCGTTTTCGGCTTGGGTGTTACTTTATGAACATACCTTAAAGCCTATGTGCTGACCAGAGTCAGTACAATGATGATAAAATAATAGGTTTGGTTTAACTACTTAGTAATTTTCTTAGTTATCAACTGACGACCACTTATCGTGGTCATTTCTTCACTTAGTAACAGCATCCTTAGTGGATATAATACAGAATACTTATAATAATTTCCTAGGTGTTTTGATAATGATTAATACTTGCGATTGTCGGCACTTGGTGAAACATCATCAACATATCAAAATCCACTTGTACTATTTCACTTATATTCACTTATTTAAACAACCGGTTTCACCTTACGGCATCATCAGGGTCCTTTAAATAAGTGAAACAGTACAACTGTTATTTAAAGATGTTTTGATGATTATCTACAATCCGAGCTCATATTGACAACACTGTTGCAGAATCTCCCAAATCCAACTTTCCTCTAACCATCCCTAGAGTATTAAAGTTCATTCTCAATTCGCACCATCTCTGATTAGTTTACAAAGTCGCCAAGTATTAATTACAGTGAAGCAAATCCTCTAATATGCAGAGCAAAATTTTCAATCTCGCTAAATACCTAGGATTAATAGGGGAGCGTATTTTAAAGTCGACGCGCCCCATTTCGTTACTATCTTGTATTTGATAGTTGTTCAGATTGGTACATCATGTTTTAACTGTTAGGTTATTTATTTTGTGAATAAGGTGCTAATAACAATACGTCCAGATTTTTTTGTTTTTTATTTATACAAGAAGAATTACGTGCCTAATTTAATTAGAACTTTGGATAGATAGAGTTTAATAGATCGTTGGACTTTATAACTGCTCGTGCAATAAGTTTGTGTTTTAAACAGTTTGCACGGAACCCTCAGGGCACGAGTCATACTCGCACTGGATAGTTTTTTTGCATGAAATTCCCCGAAAGATCATCTCACTCTTCATATGAACGGTATTTTACGAGTAGTACAGACAGAAAGGAAGGTACGTAATTCAGTATATAAAGTGACACTAATTTATGCTGGAAAATTCTTACCGAAGACTCGGTAACTGCTCAGTAACAAGGTTCGATGACCCTTTTTGTGAAATTCGTAAATTTTTCTTTTCGTGTTCCTTACAAGCGCACACCCAGCCCCGAGTCAATTACTATGGGACGTCAAGATTTTGTTTTGCGAAATTAGCAAAAAGTGTTTTCGACCCGTGTTACTGATCACTTACTAAGCCTTCACTATGAGTTTGGCTGTAAAAATAAAAGTCAACTTATACAATAAATATTGAAGTCCTCCAGTTTGAACAGTGTAGGTAACAAATAGAGATCTCCGCGATAATTTACCGTAATACCGCGGTACTGTCGCTGACAAATGGCGCTAATAAGAAACCTGTCATGTCGGGATTACCGACTGTTAATTGTAGTTGTGATTGTCACCGCGAAGTCAGTCGGATAATGATGTCGCTCGTTGTCGATGGTTGTACTTGGACCATAAACAACACAGCTCAAAATTTCCACAACGATATAAGGCGCATAGGCACGCCGCACCGTTTTAATACAAAATTTGATAATCATTTTCTCTGTTGTTTTTCGTTATACACCAAAGCTTAGGACCTCTATCATCTGGTACTGGTATTTTAAAAGGCATCATTTTGCCAGAATTTTGAATATTGATTTTGTTTCAAAGATATCTAGCTGGATAGATTTGCAAACAAAATTATCTTCTTGCCCTAAATTGTACCTATACCAAAATTTTACATTTCAGCCAAATAGTGTCCTCGTAAATGCGTGTATTAAACTATAGAGTTCTTGAACTTTAGTCTATGATGAAAAACAACAGAGAAACGGGTTATCAAATTTTGTACTATAACGGTGGCATGCCTATGCGCCTTAAGTCATATCATTAATTTTGTGCCCATGGGTAAATTCCTTTCCTCGAGTAAAAAGATAAAGAAAATTTTTTTATTTGCACAAAAATTTAAAAATAATAAGATTATTTATTTCCAGCATCTACCTATATAGGGTGCAAGCCACACAGAAACGGCGCGGCGCGCATCGAGCGCGTGGGTGTCATTCAAATTTCGTACAAAACGCATGGAAATAAAGTCGCAATTTGAGGTATAGTACCGACGACCGTTCCACGCCCGACACCGCCTGAAACTTTATTTCCATGCGTTTTGCACGAAATTTGAATGACGCCCGCGCGCTCGATGCGCGCCACGTCGCTTCTGTGTGGCTTGCACCTAAGTAATAAAAAAATTACTTTAATAGATTTTCTTCATTCAATTTTTGTTTTAAAACTTAAACACACAATACAAATTATGTCAAGTCAAGCAATAAGTTCCTAACTGTACGTATGATTAGGTAGGAAGCTAGTAAGTAATTAATTGTGTTTTTGCACAGATCATACACAAAAAAGTTCTGCGGTTCTCAAACTAAGCTACGCTGGATACATTAACGAGTGTAAATATATGAGTATTATTAAATAAAACCGCATACCCAATTAAAAAAATATATACCAATATACCGCTCAACAAAATTCACAGTGGGTTTTCAAAACAGTTTTATTGAAAGATACACCTGTCTTTTTACACGAAACCTGCTCCACGCCCTTGTATTAATTCGTATATAATATAAATAGGTGTAACCAGTGCGTCCTTCCTGTGATGACGTATGGCGCTGAGACGTGGTCTCTTACAAAGGGCCTGATCCACAGATTTAAGGTCGCTCAGCGAGCTATGGAGCGGGCTACGCTTGGGGTATCTCTGATGGATAGAATCCGAAATGAGGAGATCTGTCGGAGATCGAAAGTAACCCACATAGCATGCAGAATCAGTAAGTTGAAGTGGCAGTGGGCAGGCCATGTTTGTCGCCGACATGATGGCCGTCGGGGCCGAAAGGCTTTAGAATGGAGACCACGTACAGCAAAGCGTAGTGAAGGCCGACCTCGTGCCCAGTGGACCAACGACCTGAAGGATGTTGCGGGGGGCGGCTGGATGAGGAGGACGGAGGACCGACATGAGTGGCGAAATTTGGGAAAGGCCTATGTCCAGCAGTGGACAAACACGGGCTGATGGATGGATGGATGGATAAATACGTATTATTGTATTTTATTTGCACCTTCATGCTCTGCAGCTCAATTGACTCAGCTATTTTTGAGTTATGCTGCGAATTTGAAAGACTGACAGACAATGAAGCTCTTTGCGTTTCATCTTTTGAATGAAGAACAGAAAGAGAAACCTCACTCAGTTCACTCATAAGCTAAGCTAAATTATCCGCATTTGGTACAACCCTAACCCATAATTAGAAGACCGCATTTTCACCAAAGTGTCGTAAGCGGATTACGATTTAAAATTAAAACTGCAAACGCGAGGTTGTAATTAAAATATGTCATAACATTGAGGGGAAGAGTGTTAATACAAGTAGTTAATCACTTGCCAGATTAGGCAGTTTCAGCAGATGGGCGTTTTTGGTTTAGTGAATGAATGCAATACAAAAATAAAAGCAATATCAAACTTAACCCAGTATTTTTGTATTTTTATCAAAAATATATATTTGCAGTCGGTTAATAAAATAAAGAACGATTTCGCAAACCATACCAGTTGTTTTGATTAAATACATAACAAGTAACAAGTAGCTGTTCAGTCAAAGCTTGTAACTGGTTTCTTAGGATTGTGATATTATTTATTTTTAGTAAAAACGCAAATTATACAAATATTTATTTTAATATAGTCTCTTACAATTACGTGAAAATCATTATTTATGTATAACTGTAAAACAATCAAGTTGAATCATAATAAAGAAAGAAAAGAATATCATAATATGCCAAATGAAGCTCGACCTTCAGCAACCGTCATAGAACGTTATACAAGTACATCACGAAAATGTACAACGTCTATACACGGTGGAATATGAACAAATGCACAACGTCTCTCAACGGGCTCTTTTGCACTAGATTACCTGTAAGTTAACCCTCTGTGCGTCATTTAGGAGAAATTATACATTCGTAGTGTTTCTTTGTGAGTGACGTGAGTAAATTGAAACGTCAGATATTTTGTATGTAAAAATGCTGTGCGTTTTTTCATACTTACGAAGGCGTCTATGTTCACGCCAACGTGTCAAGAACTTTATTCATTATAGAAAATCCCAAATTCTGTCAAATATCTGAACAAAACTTTATCTGTGTAAGATAAGATAGTTATATATTAGGTGACTTTAGTTAATAAGTATAGCCAAATTCAAACTGGAGACTCGGTAAGTGGTCAGGACTAAGGTTCAATGACCCTGTTTGCAAAATGCGAAAAATATTTTTTGTACTATACTTGTTCAAGAACCTCGTCTCAATTAGTATATAAAGTCCTTTTTTGCGTCCATCCATCCATCCATCAGCCTGTTTCGTCCACTGCTGCACATAGGCCTTTCCAGGATTTCGCCACTCTTGGTGGTCCTCCTGGAAGAAATGCCCATACTCACACACGCTAGGCAGGCGGGTTGGTGAGCGCGGTACCGAAACCCTTGCACCAGTGACGCCGCTGCCCGTCACCAGTCAGATTTATATAAGGCCCGGCAATTGGGGATGGATATACCGCCATCCATCGGTCCCAGGCAGTGGTGGGCCGCCTGGTTTTGCCTGAGAGCTGTTCTCTTACTCTCCCCCGAATAACTTCGGGAGGATTTACGAGTAAGATGGTGGTACCAACACAGTCGAGCCCGGCATTAGCTCTACCACCTAACCATTTTGCGTATTACAAAGAAATGATCTTTGAACCTTGGTACTGACCACTTACTGAGTCTCCAGTATGAATTTAGCTTTATAAACGAAAGTCACCTTATATCCAACAATATTTTTTCATCACTGAATCATGCATGATACACCTACCACGCATCTCACACCTTATTATGATTTAGAATCAGCCAGTGAGACAAATGCGAGGCATTATAACCCACTACTGCACATTTGTCCCGGTCACAAAGATTGACCGTTCAGGGGTTACGCTCTAGGAATAGAGGGGGTCAGCCTATGACATGACGGGCATTTGTCATGAGAAAATTAGCTGTGAACCAAGTTGTGTGGTTGAGGAAGAGATTGGAGTATTATTCAAGTTTGATTTTGTGATTATTCTACTTTGATGAACTTGTACTATGCTTGTTAAAATATCACGTTATGGTCGACGGATGTTTATTTATGCTTTATCTATTGAAAACACTTAAGGAGCGGTAGTTCAGTCGGTAGGACGTTGGCTTGCGACCGGGGTTCGAATCCTGCTTGTCGAGAAAGCACGTTTTTCGGTTTTCATGTCAAATAAATTTCAAGCTCTAAAAAGTGTATTAAGTTGCCCGAAGTAGGGATGCTAAAATCGTCAGTCAAAAGGGGGTCTAACCATTAGACTACCAAATGTAACCACTGCCCCGGTATAATGACTATATTAAGGTTATTACTAAGTTGGTTAATATTATTAACTAAATTTCATTTTTAATATTTTTAGTATTGACGATTAGCATTTTTATTTATTTCTTACTTTGTTTTGTTTTTATTATTTCCAGTTATTTTATACACTGATCCTTACACCATGTTTTTCCAACGGGGTGTCCGAGATGTTATGTGCTGACAATCAAACATGACGTGATATAACGTGAAAAGGGGTGAGTTTTTCGCCGTTTTTTCGACACAAATACATACTTTATTCTAGTTTACACTATCTTATTTGACAGAACGTTATCCTGCTCCATATCTATTGTTCTTTAATTGTCATCAAAAATTGACGCTTCATCATAGATAGTGAATTATTTCACTGCTCGGCTAGTACAAATAATTTCCAAACAAAAATCGGACAAGTGCGAGTCGGACTCGCCCACCGAGAATTCCGTACAAATGTGTAGGTACATATTATAAATTTTTTATCATATTTAGTTAATTAATTTTTTATGATTTTCCAAAAATATGTAATAGTTTTCAGATTTTTCCCTATACTTTTATTATAAGAAGGTATTACTTACCAAATTTCATAGTTCTACGTCAACGGAAAATCTACACTATCTTCTTCTATCTACATCTACACTATTATATAAAGACGAAAGATTTGTTTGTTTGTTTGTATGTTTTTGGTTGTAGGTAAACTTTGGAACTACTGAACTGATAAGTAAGAAGTTACACTATTGTTGAGTAACATAAGCTTTATTTAATTTTAATAAAAGTAAGATTTCAGTTTGAAAATTCAATATTTGTGAATCAAGTCGGGAGAAAAAGCGCTGCTTAGCTGCTTTGTCGGCGTGCCTAGACCAAATGGTTACGTGATAAAACCGGTTGTTTTTCAATACGGGAAACTGTTTCAGTTTAATCTGACAAAAGATTTCCATCTACAAAGATCCCGACACACCTCTAGCTATTATTAAGCTTGAAAAAGTGACTACAGCCAGGTTTAAGCATGGACACATTAAATACTATGGTTTAAATGATGATTTTTTCCCATACGCGAAAACCATAACAGTTTAATCTGACTACAGATTTACATCTACTACGATCCGAACATACCTCTTGCTAATATTTAGCTTGAAAAAGTGATTACAGCCAGGTTTCAGTAATGATTTTTTCCCATTCCAGAAAACTGTATCAGTTTAATTTGACTACAGGTTTCCATCTTCAACGACCCTGACATACCTATTGCACATTTTTCATTTGATTTCAAAAACGAGAAGGTTCTCAATTTTACTGTATTTTCTTATTGTTTTCTTTTTTGGGTATATTACTCCATGACTCCGGTATTTCTTAGCTGATTTGGAATATTCTTTTTTTGTTTGGAAGGTTGTGCTTTCAAGTATCCGGCTTTAGTTTTGTCTTGATCTAATGTTTTTCAGAGATAAGCACCGAAACTCCTCAATGGATGACAGCATATCACTCGATATTGAGGCAAACGCTTTGTACCAGAATGCTGATTAAAGGGTATTATTTTAAAATTGTCATCTGACCTTCGATCCTGACCTCATCACCATAGAACTCTTCAATAGATGACACTACATAACTCGATATTGCGGCAATCACTTTGAGCTCGTGTACATTACATATACATTACAGTATATCACATAAAAAAAATCTTATGCCACCTGAACTTCAATCCTGGCTTCACCACCTTCGAACTCCTCAACGGATGACACCACATAATTCAAATTTGTGGCAATCACTATGTGTTAGTGTGCTGATTGACCAGTATTACTTGAACATTGAAATTACGCCACCTGACCTTCGAATCTGAAACTCTTCAATGGATGACAGCACACCATTTGCGATGGCAAGAATTGATTTGTGTCAGGGTGCTGATTGTAGTAACTACTTAGACATTGTCATAATATCACCTTGACTTTCGTTTAATATGAACAACGCGCTTACGCGCTTACAATAACTACCCATATTTCACTTCCTTCAGAGGTGTTTCCAAATTTTATTATGTGTAAAAGTAAGAACCTGCCGCTAACTCAAGATGCACTAAATCAACACGTTCTTCGGGCTATATATCAGAGGTGTGGAACCATTAAAACATGTAATTTACCGTGATAATCTATATCTATACTAATAATTATGTCGTAAAAAGTCATCTCTTTACATTGACAATTTTTGAGAAATTTTAAATGAAATGTGTTAAATTAGTATTGTACTCAGGTACTCAGGCCAAAACCACAATTTTTTTTATGTTTGTCTGTCTGTATGTTTGTATGTTCCGTTCTAACTCGAGAGCAAGTTGATTTTATGATGATTATAGTGACTTTGGTCAACATAAGGGTTGGGGATGTTCATAAAATAACGACCAACCCAAAAGCGGGGCAGAAATTGAATACACGCGGGCAGAGCCGCGAGAAAAGGCTGGTAATCTATAAATTTTGTTCCCTTGAGAGTGTCGGAATAATAATACGTTTTTTGTGGCATCAACGGCCGTATCTTAGAAGTTTGATTTTTTCACAGCTTCAAGGGACTGTAGACTTGAGTATATGATTTTAATTTCAACTTGATACCTTCACGCGTTCCCGAGATAAAGGGTCTTGACAGACAGACAGATGGACGGACGGACAGACGGACAGATGATCGGGCAACAAAGTTATCCTATAAGGGTTCCGTTTTTTGCTTTTGAGGTACGGATCCCTAAAAACCAAATTGGAGCATGTTTACTGGTAAGATTCGAACACGATTCGACAAAATTAAGAGTCCAACGTTTAATAACAGTTATTCTACATGTTGCAAGTCACATTTGGGTCCTCTTAAGAGGGGTCCCCCAGCAAAATGCTCTGCGAAGCCCTTTCTTGCTTTCTTATAACTCGCTTGTGTATAGACATAAAAATAAATAAAAAATACTGCACATATCTCCAATAAATTGTCGTGCAGTTTCACTAATCAATTATTGTCTAACTTTTAAATACCTTAAGATATTATCTTTCGAAATAATGACTGCAGTTAGAAATATTTACTGATTTCATGCATCTACACCTAATATTTACGTTATTTATTTTAGAGCAAAACACGAATGATTAGAGAATTTTATAAGTAAAATATTACACAAATAAAACTTTTGAATTAATAATTGCGTCCATGTAAAAATTAAAATTTTCGCCTATTTTGTGCTATTTGGAGACGCAGCGATCGTCGTAACAGCCACTTTGCCGCGCGCGCTGATGTAAACGTTATTTCAATGTCTTTTCCGTCGATATTTGTACCGACACACATCGAGTTGCTAATTTAGGTAGGGGACCTCCCTTAAGCATTTCTTCGGTATTCTTCTATTTTGGTAAGACAGCAGATTCGTCCAATACCAACTATTTCAAGATATGTCATGCAATCAAATTGTTCACAATTTGAGTGTAACCATTTCATTCCAATAGGTATTGGTTCTCACACTATTTGCACTTTGTATTCTCCAGATTTACCCTCAAACCTTCTACACAGAGATTTCAGATGAAACAAAAACTGAATTAACAAATTCATATCATAACGAAGAAAAAAAAACAAACACTAATTTCGAAATATTAATATTTAGGGGATCGGTTTGTTTAAGTTTTTTGTATTTTAGGCACAATATTGTTGAAATAAAAAAAGTTTTAAATTAATGTAAACATTATTTTAATTTATGTGTAATAATAAAAAAAATATATATGTATATAAAAGACTGATAATTAAGGCAACTTCATTATTTGTGTAATTTAACATTAATACAGACCCAAAATATTGATCATATGAAACAACTTATCCAAGGAAACAATATACAAATAAAAACTGTTTTCTTATATTTTTAAGAGTGAATAAAAACAAATAAAAAAATAAATTTAAGACAGGACTCGAACCCATATTAACGATTTTTGTTTCTTGTTGAAATACTTTAGTACTAAAGTCTAAAATTAATAATAACATTATTAATTGTTTATTATATGTATTGATGATAATAATAAACACTTTGTTGTACAAATAACATGGACAAAAACAATTCAAAATTTAAAAAAAAACAGGCTACGGCAGACAAATATTTTTGGGATATAGCAAGATAATAAAGATCTTCATATGCACTTAAGAAATATTACAAAGCGATGGATTTTACAGTAGTAAAAAAATATTGCACAAAACATACACAAATAATGAATCTCGGTTTAAACGAAAAGGAACAAATAAAACATTTTCCTGATCTACATAAAATCTACCACCATAAATCAAATTAATGATCCCAACAACAGGTTACACAGAATCCCATAAAACTGATTGAGAAGGGTTCCGTGGACAAAAACAAACTCTCTCTTTCAATACACTACGGGCCCCTGTCAACGGACAAAACGTTTTAAGGATGAAAAATGAAATGAAGTGGACACTACGAAAGGAGATCACTACGAAAATTTGGAATTTTTTATTATGACTAATTATTATTTTATGGTTTTCTTGTTTCATCTTAAGAAAGAGGAACGATGAACGAAGTTTCCCTCAAAAAAAAAAATACTTCGTTAGCAAAGATAAATACTATACTCTAAACTATTATTCTAAATTCTAAACTATCTAACTAAACGAAACTATTACCAATGAATTATTAATTTTATTTGTAGAATAATCTACATTCAGGTTATGTTTTCTAGTGAAAAAAAATGATTCGAAAATAAAAGGGTACTTTTATAAAAGTTTTTGTTTCCCTTAGCTTATGTTATTTAATTATGAAAAAACGGTCTAGCTTGAACTTATGCCCTGAGTTCTACTCATGCCTCCTTGTAACAAAATTTTTAAAGTGTACGTAACTTTTTTTTTAATTCGTTTTGAGATGCCGAGTATGTAAAGAAAAAATAACACATAATTTTACAAATATCTTTCAAATAAATATTTACTATTTTTATATTATTTTGTAATATTATGTTGTTAGTATTACATTATTATTTATTGTTATGTGGTTTTAATTTAGAAATGTTTAGTTAAACATAAACTGTTATGTAAGTTTAAAATGCTGTGGGTCTAGTGAAAAGGGGTACAAGTCCAAATTTTTTGAAAATGAGCTATGTTACATGCACGCATATGTTACGTATCTCATTTTCACAAAATTTTGGACTTGTACCCCTTTTCAATACATAGACCCACAGAATTTAAAACTTAAATAACAGTTTAACTAAACATTTCTACATTCAAATTACGTAACAATAAATTATAATGTTATAATAACAACATAATAATATTAAAATAGTAAATATTTATTTTAAACATATTTGTAAAATTATGTGTTATTTTTTCACTAGACCCAGAGAATTATGATTATTAAATTAGATATAACATTATTCTCATTATAGTTATGAATTAGATATTTTAACTGATTTATTTTAATTAAAATAGGTAAGTGAATATATTTATGTTTGTTACTTATAGGTATAAAATCATCACATAAAAGTAAATTATCATCGCAGTACCATATCAGATATAATAGGTTGACCACTCACAGTTGAAAGGAGGATTGGGTTGTTTCCATTTCGTATTTTAATTTATATGTGATTTTTACCGTCAAAATGTAATATGTGATTTATCAAATAGTTGCATTTATTATTATTAAAATATTCTTTTTGTATCAAAAATATCAAGTGGACACAACTTACAAACAACGCCATTCAATAAATTCTTCCACAACTTCATTAACTCTTTCAATATACGAATCTTGCTTCAATACTTTTATACTACCCAGATCTTTGGTGAAATCTGGAAACTCATCCTCTGAAGCCAAAGTAAAAGGCAAAACTTGTATTGCCATCATCAAACCTATTTCCATTCTTTTTTTGTAGTCCTTTTCAAACACATCTTTAGGATACACTTCCTTTATGTCAAGATTGAAGAAACGAAGAAAATTCGTCAATGATTTGTAGTACAAATTCTTGAGAAACGTCAGATAGTTTCTTCGGAGCTTTCGGTCTGTGGAACTAAATATGAAGTAAAAGAAATCATTCAACGGATGTCCAAATTGAGCCATCTGATAATCTATTGGCACCAGTTCTGTTATCTTCCGATCCTGAAAATAATGTAAGAAGCTTAAAATACGACAAAGTTTATTTATTTATCTATCCTTTACTTTTTGATAAGAAGTATTTTTCAAAAGGTATTATTTGCACGGGAAAGAAAAATAATAAAATATTTTTGGAACACATATTGCCTACCTTTATCATCATGAGAATATTGTCAACTTTGTAGTCCCCGTGACATAGAACACATGTTATATCATCGGTCTTCTTGTAATAATTGGTATATTTTTCCATTCGCTGGTCACGAAATTCTGCAACCTTCCTTTTGGCGTCTTCTGAATAAAGGACATGAATACAGCCGTTGTACAAGCAAGCAGTCCATGAAATAAAATCTTCAGTATAATTCAGAATATTCTGTTTAGTTTTTATGAGTTCATTGTAACACTTTGGGTTTGTCTGTTCCAAAATGAATGAAAATGAATGAAACTTGGCAAGTTCCTTGACAGCTATTTCCGCAAATTTTAACGGAATCGCTTGTTTCCTGTCGAAGAACTTGTAACCTTTTGTACTCATATTTTCTATAATGAGCGTATCAAAGTTGACCACATCATAAAACTTTACCATTTGAAATTTTTCATTGTTTGGAATGTTAGCTTTATTTTGTAAATTTGTTACTATTTTTAAGAACTCAGTATATATAAATATTTCTCTTAAACACATATCATTTCTTAAGGCCATTTTAACATGTAGGTTTCTGTTTTTATAATTCTTTATGAAAAGATTTAGTTTTTTGTTGTCAGTTGTAACTACACCTTCTATCAAAACTTCATATAAATTTCTCACACTTGTTCCTTTTGAAGAAATGTTATTTATTTTCACATTGTAGCTCGTAAAACCTTCCGTCAAAATTATTTTGTTTATTGAATTTTTAATATCTAATTCCACTTCATCTTCACATTTTTCTTGACCATTGTTTAAATTTTTATATTTATCCATTTTACAAGGAGCAAAATTTAAAAAAAAATTCACAGTAATAATATTTTTGATTTCACTTATTAAATTCAAGTGCCTTGCCATGCAATATTGAGAAAAAATAATGAGCGTAAATAATATACTTTTTTGTTTTCTGTTATCAGACAACAACCTTGCTCATTGTTTTCCCAAACAAAGTAAATTAAATATCATCACCAATTCACATGATCACATAAATTAAACTGAAGTGTTTGTTTGTAATTTTGGGCTAGGATACGAGATAACTAAAGAAGAAGAGGGGCAAAAAGGTTAAGAGGAGTTTGCAAAAACTCGAGAAAGGTTTTATAGATTATAATATATATAAGAAGAGATGACTACAAAGTTTTGGTTTAGGATTATTCAAATTTTTCTCAACGACAACGCACATATTGGCATGTGTGGCGCGAACAATAAGATTTATGTAGTTGCTATTATTACGTATAATTGATTATCCATAACAATTGACTTACAATAGACTTCCGTCAAGATCATGGCTCGGATCCTCAACAGGATTGTGTTATTTAATTTTAAATTTGTTTAATTAAAACAGTTAAGATGTCATTTAACATATTCGTGGTCATCTTATCTTTCACGTAAGGCAATCAGTATCTTCAAAAAATTGTTTTGAATAAATAAATAACATGTATAATTTATAAGATCCAAGAAACGAAGTCGCAGGCGAAAGTTGAACAAAATCTGTTTATCAACCTTCTTTCTGCTAGGTCCTGTAAATATTTGTTAAAAGATTAGAATATTTGTTTTGTTTCTAATATCAACGACCGACATACTCGCGGATCACGGGACTTGGTATGTTGAGATTCTTTTATTATATTAACTTTTCAGTGATTCATTTTATTGTTTACTTTGTTGGCTATGATTTTACTTCACCTCGTTATATATTAGTATTTTGCCCCAGCTTCATCCGGACTGAATAAAACTTCAGCCATCAGATTTCTTCTCTTAAGCATAACCCCATGATACATGACTCTTAATATAAAAATGCTGTGTGATGTGCAGGCCAATTGTGTTGTTAATCATAAATAATAATTGTGTTGTAAATATCCGTGTGTTGTGTATATTATTCTAATGTATTTCTGAACCATAGATGTCGTATTTATAATCTCAAAGATGTAGATACTCTTTAAAGTTTCTAGTGCAGTCGGAAAATTAGTCTTTGACCCGAATCTTAGCGTCAAAATTAAACGATAATTATCTCTTTTCATCACATACAGACCAAACATTTATATAATAAACGCGTAGAGTCGACTTGAAGCAATTTTGGCTTAGTGAGTTACGGGCTCTTTTAGATATAAATATTGCTTGTTTCCAAACAAAATATATACGAGAGATTAGTTTAGGTATTAACAAATATGTTTCAAGCATAAGCCAGCCAAAACAACCCATTTTTATACGTTTCTTCGTACCATGTAACTTAAATGTCGCTTGGTTTTTGTATGGAAAATTGCCAACGATATTTAATCCTTAGGTTTAGTCTGTATGTCTGTGCTTTTCATACACATTTTATCGCTTACGCTTCATTACCGTGTTTATTCATTACCGTACTATGGTACAGTGTCTTCGTAGGGTTTTGTTTTGACGTTAAAAAAGGACCGACGTTTTTCTGCCTGCCTTTGAAACATATTTTTTATGAAAATACCTCTCACACCCCCTCTGGGATATATATGTCCTGGGGGTCTATCTAGCACGCACCTTCAATACTATGTCATTCCACCGTGTTTGCTCTCTCATTGACAAAGTATGCGTGAGAGCGCAAGTAGGATGGATATACGCTGTATCTCTGGCGCGTGCCACTGACAGTGTGTTTTGTATGTTTGTATTACACTAATATCTAGATTGAATCGTAGCCTTTGCAATGCAACTTCACATTCAAAATGATACAAGAATAAACTTCTTATTATCGTACGTAAACTTCACAGGAAAGATTTTACCAATCGTCGTAGTCTGAAACGAGACAAACCCGTCCATTTATAGGGGCTCTTAGCAAAATTTACATGAAATCCGACACATGATTAATGCGACATCGCGGCCTCCGTAACACTGAATAAAGACTATACTGTGTGTGTACTTAATATGAAGTTGATTAATTAATGTGTAGTGGGTACTGGACAGTAGAGTATAGTAATGTCTGGCCCTCAATTCTGGCGCATGCGCAAAAATTACATAGGCAGATTGCGGGTGACTTTTAAAGGGATTTTATACAGATATTATGTTGATTTCATTGATTAAAAACTTATAGAGAGCATTCCTTATGTCCTATAGCTTATATTTGACGTGGTTTAGTCACTCTAATTTCCAACGCATTGCATATATCAAACTTTAAACAAATATCTAATTACCGATATTGCGAATGCGCAATAGTGCCGGAATAGCCACCCTGGGCCCATTAGATATTTGTTTAAAGTTTGATATATGCAATGCATTGGAAATTAGAGTGACTAAACCACATCAAATATAAGCTATAGGACATGGAATGCTCTCTATAAGTTTTCAATTAATGAAATCAATACATATCCGTACAAAATCCCTTTTAAAATCACCCGTAATCTGCCTTCGCAATTTTTGCGCACGTGCCAGAATTGAGGGCCAGGTGTTCAAATCCTATAAGGATGACTCCAAAATAATATTGAAAGTAAAAGATGCCGCTAAGTGACTGCATGACTATATGAGAAGCCGTACCGTGAGCCCATAGTGAATAAAAAAATGTTATTATAATTATTAAAATTATGCGAGTATTTCTTTATTTCGTTGATTACTACGCAACTACAATCAACCGATTTAGAGTTTCTGAAATCATAACAAAATATTAATAACACAGATAACAAGAAAAAGCTGGGAAGGTAGTAAAATATGTGAGTTTTATTCGGCGCGGAAAAAGTGGTTTCACCGTTATAGCAATTTTTTAAGGATAATTTTTAATCTCAAATCGTTGCTAAATAAATGGCAATCTGCTATCAATAAAAAAATTGTGTCTCTACATGTTTTATATCAGCTGACTATTTAAAAAAAGTTTATCACCGGTTTTATGTTTTTTTTTTTAGAAATGAAACGAAATATTTGTATAAGTCAATTTAACTAAATATAATACGGAATAATACAATTAGAAAAAAAAGTTTGGCTTAGTTAAATTTAACAAAAAATATAAATATAAAAATAAATTATAAATGCAATGCAATAAATACAACAACGTTCATTAAAAAATATTATAAAAAATATGTAAAGTATACAAATATTATCCCTTACAGTCTTGCTAAGAGGAAGGGCAACAAACTTAGTAAGACGATGTCTTTTCCCCCGTGCGCACACCTCCCTCGCACGCCTGTTGTTTAGTGTGTTATGTGGTTGTACCAATAGGAAGCAGAAGTTGTTGGAAGTCTTTTGCTGTATAAGTACATTCAGAATGTTTTAATGAGGACAACAATTAATCTCAAGATGAGATTGTTTTGTTTTGTTCATTTCTTTAACGAAAATAATTGTAAAATGAATTGATAATAAACTATATTCCATCCATCCATCCATCAGCCTGTTTCGTCCACTGCTGGACATAGGCCTTTCCAGGATTTCGCCACTCTTGGCGGTCCTCCTGGAAGAAATGTCCATACTCACACACGCTGGGCAGGCGGGTTGGTGAGTGCGGTGCCGAAACCCTTGCACCAGTGACGCCGCTGCCCGTCACTAGTCTGTTTTTTATAAGGCTTGGCAATTGGGGATGGATAAACCGCCATCCATCGGTCCCAGGCAATGGTGGGCCGCCTGGTTTTGCCTGAGAGCTGTTCTCTTACTCTCTCCTGAATAACTTCAGGAGGATTTGCGAGTAAGATGGTGGTACCTCCACAGTCGAGCCCGGCATCAGCTCTACCACTTTAAAAGTTATATAAACTATATTACACCTAATTATTACTTTTTTATCTTTAATAATATTACACCTCATTATTATTACTACTACCAAGTAATTTAGAAAATCAAACGTGCTATAGAATAATAATACGCAGCACTAGTCATGTTACTCCAGTGTACTAATTCAGTCAAAGTTTTCTCGTTTCTCAAACAAATGAAAAAAAAAACTTTTATACAGCTGAATAAGGCGTCCAATTTTTTGTAGTACGTGACTTTTCAGTTAGAAGTAATTTTCTGCTTTGATTAAACAAAACAAAAATGTATTTTTCTAAATATTTAATTAACTATGGTATTTACAAAAACTATTGTGAGACACACTATATTAAGCATTTCATTAACTATCATATGACACCTTATTTGTTAAAATCGGACAAGTGGTTACCGCGAAATTAACCAAACTTGATACCCAGTTTCCGCATCTTTCCCCACCCCGTCCTCCCCCCTCCACCACTTTATGAGGCGACAACCGGTCTGTTCCTGTTCAGAAGATTATGTTGAACAATGGTACCGGTCATCGGTAGAGGACTCTTTGTCCAAAGGGAATTTGGTCTCGAAGACCCCGCTTCTCCACTATGTTTGCGTAGAGAGAACGGTTGTGTGTGTCTACAAAGCGCATTCCTTAGCTCTGCATTCAACTTGCGCGTTATCTTGTATAGTCATAACTTGACGAATACCTTCCAGTTTTAAAAAGATCCTTTAAAAAACAAAGCCATAGATAAAGATAAACCTATTGTTCGGTAAAAGACTAGACGAATATAAAACGGCGGCGGCGCGGCATATAGAGTTTCAATCTACCTATATAATGCTCGAACAAAACAGTCTACCAACATTAGAGAATCACAGAACCACAGGTGCAACAAAACAAAGACAGGAGCAATGTAAAAACGATGACAAATACTGGAACTCGAAACGTCTGCGGGCGGAAACTGTAAATCTAATGCTAAGCTCCCGGCAATGCCTGCCTAAATAATAGATGGGTTCGGGTAAAAATCGGTAACATTTATATTGGTAACATTCTCAAATCTACACTAAACAAAAATAAAACCTAAGGGATTTCCTGACACCCATGACAGCAGTGTTTCCGAGTGTAGAGTGTGCCTTTATCTTTATTGCCCTACTTTGGGCATGTTTACCATGTTTTCTCGCACCATTCAGCAAGTAATACACGCATGTAAAAATACTTAAGCCGAATCTGAAGGCTTTAATATTAGTTTTAGTACTATCAAAACTAAATTTTCTTTATTCCAAAATAGTTCTTCCTTGTCAAAAACAGAAGCAATATTACTTTGAAAAAATTTAAGTTTTTACAGCACTAAAACTAAAATTAAAGCCTTCAGATTCGGCTTAAGTATTTTTACATACGTGTATTACTTGCTGAATGGTGGGAGAAAACATGGTAAACATACCCAAAGTAGGGCAATAAAGATAAAGGCACACTCTACACTCGGAAACACTGCTGTCATGGGTGTCAGGAAATCCCTTAGGTTTTATTTTTGTTTAGTGTAGATTTGAGAATGTTACCAATATAAATGTTACCGATTTTTACCCGAACCCATCTATTATTTAGGCAGGCATTGCCGGGAGCTTAGCATTAGATTTACAGTTTCCGCCCGCAGACGTTTCGAGTTCCAGTATTTGTCATCGTTTTTACATTGCTCCTGTCTTTGTTTTGTTGCACCTGTGGTTCTATGATTCTCTAATGTTGGTAGACTGTTTTGTTCGAGTATTATAAATTGAAACTCTGAAAAACTAATTGGTGCATGATTTAGACTTTGGCTTCTTATCGACTAAGCTACCAATGTCCATCCATCCATCACGCTGTGTTCGTCCACTGCCTTTCCTCGATTTCACCACTCTTGGTGGTCCTCTGTTCTGCTCATCCAGCCGCCACTCGCAACGCCAACCAGCGGGCAGATGTCAGCCTAAGCTACGCTTCGCTACGTTGTCTTCATTTAAATCATATTAAATGCTATTCAGCCCCAACGTAAATCATGTCGGAGACAGATATGGCCTTAACGTAATGATACGGGAAACCAATTTGGAAACCCATATGCTCAGTTTTGAGTTTGCTTGAAAAATGTCTGAGAACGATATCCAAAATCTACAACCCTAATTAATCTAATAGTTTCAAGTATTACCAAAAATTTGTCTCACTGTGAAAAGGGAATTAAAATTATGGCACAGGTTTAATTTGCAAGATGGATGCGAAATGGTTGTACATGGAAATGGATATAAAAGGAAGTGGACGTTCAAGAAAATAGACGTTTGAGGAATTCGGACGATGACATTGGGGGAAAAGGACGTAACGTAACCGACCGAATCTGAGCCATGATCTGGACTGCGATCTATTGATTTACTATTGTTTTAGAGATTTATTATAATGAGTATAATAATAGGATTAATTGTAGTAAGTTAAAATGGCAGCGAGCAGGCCATATTTGTTGCTGACATGATGGCCGTTGGGGCAGAAAGGCGTCAGAATGTAGAAAACGTACAGCAAAGCGTAGAGAGGGTTGACCTCGTACCCGCTGGACCGAAGATCTGAAGGAGGTTGCAAGTGGCGGCTGGATGAGGAGGACAGGGGACGGTGGACAGGCTGATGGATGGATTGCAGAGTATTCATTGAAATATAGATTAAGACAAAAATAATATACGAGTAATTACGTACGTCTTAATGCAGCTCACTATAATTGCGCATTGGAACTAGATAAAATCCAAAATCTATACTACCTATATAGGTATATATTGTGTGTGTAAAATAAATTCATCCGAATAAGTCGATGTAGGAATTTGGCGATTTGAGGTGTGCCCGAAAAATGTGGAGGAATTATGAAGAGACACCATTATTCATTTCGAATTTGAAATAGTGACTTCAGGATGTGAAACGAAAATGTATAGGTATTGAGAAACGAGGAAATATGTGAGAATACTTATGAGACAGGAAGTGGAATTTGCAAACGTGAATAAATATATCCTATTTCTAGCGAAAGAAAAACCTTTGTACGTTAATTTACGTAAGACTTATTTATATCTATGTATACTTAAAAATTATAATAAAATCGTAGGGTTTGTTTTGTACAATAAAAATAATGTTAAATGTAGATTTCTTGGGCCCCCAAGGACCAGAAAAAATGATTAGACTTCTATTGTTTTTTCTGTATGCTTGCGATTACCGAAACAGTTACTGAACCGATTTGGATGAGGCTTTCATAGATAGGATATATTTTTTTAGAAAAACATAAATTAAAACACTGACACACATTTAAATACAAAAACTGCATGTTAAGCAATATTATTATTTTGTAAATAATATATCTTAATAATTGAAGATGTTATCTGCACTTAAATTTTTTGTTTAGCACTTTATCTTCTGAAGTTTACATTGGTTGCGTAAATTTTTTTGTTTAGCATTTTAGTACTTTATATTGTGAAGTTTACATTGTTTGCGTAAGCTAAGATCAACATAGGGAGGACACTGACACCCATTGTGTATAATAATAATAATAATAAAATAAAAATAAATTATTTCTTTATTACAAACTAGGGATCCATACAAATTGATATATACTTATACTAATTATAAAATTATATGCTTACTTAAAATGACAATTAGAGCTAAAATATTTAATTATTATGAGACGTTACACTTTGCCGAATTTAGAAGATCAGATCAAAATTGGAAACTTTTAGAACAATAATATTCGAACACATTTTTTATAGTTCGTACCCAAATTTATTTAGGTTTAGCTGATCACGTTTACGGTACCTGCATGAACTTGTCAATAACAGTACATTGCTGCTAAGACCAGGAATTAAGCAATCCTGGACGAGTAAGTTAAAAGTCCGCACCCGTAGGGCGAGGAGTTTTATATACGAAGCCAGGATTGCTAATTAATGGTAGAAGCAAGTATAGTGCTTTTCTCAAAAATTAAATGAGAAATTTTCATGATAATGAGTTATATCAATTAAAATAAACTTACTAGGTAATGTTAAAAGTTACTTGCTCATATTTGGTCAATTAGTCATGTTTATTGTTATCGATTTCTTCAGCAAAGCATTAGTGAAGTACAATCTAAAGCAGAGCCCTCTTCTGAACTCATTTTGTAATTTATTTGCACAAAACACTTTCAACTAAAATATAAAGCAACATAAATTCTTAATTTTTTAAGCAACTTTTTTTGATTATTTACAGCTGGGCAAAGGTATTTACCGCCATGCAGCCTTCTTCTATCAACGCTAAGAACTAAAAAAAAACAACGATCATTGAGGTTAAATTTTAAGTATTCAATGGTTTTAATATACATATAAAATCAATATAAATTATATAGTTTTGTTATTATTATTGTAATTATAAAATATAGCAAACATTCTAAACATGAAACAGTAATTAATTTCATTTTTCTTTGTAAATTGGCCGCTTAAAACCTTATGATCACCAAACTCCTTGGTCTCTTAAAAGCATAGACAAGGATAGTTTTAAAAAGAAAACATATGAAATTTACTCTGTGAACATATGGTATGTAATGGATTTTCATACGAATTTCCTGGACAGTTATTCAATTTTCTGGACACTTTTAAATAGCTCGCCAGGATGAAGTATTTTCTGACAGGTCTTCAGAGTATGTAATGGTAAAATGACAATATATTTTTGAGAAAAGTATTATTATTATCTCATGTCATGATGATTTTACAAGGTTTTAATTAGTTAAGGGGGGAGCAACTAGAGGGCGCTACCAGTGAATCACGTATTAGGACATCCACGCGAACACGGTCTTGGACAAAAACTATTTTTTATGTAACGTTAATAAAAAAAATATAATATTTTTACCAAAATAATTTAATTGTGTGAATGAAAGTCAGTTTTATGTAATTTTACGAATCTACTAATATTATTCTAGTATTTTTTTTTAACTGTTAATCTTCATTAACAGTGATATTGTTCCATACCCAATCAGTCTTGTCACCGCAAATGTTTTCTCATCAACACCAGATTTAGGGTCAGTTGAAACTCCATCGCCCAACCAATTTGGAACCCTGAAATCTGAAGAACACAGTTAAATTTACATTGTCTGTATACAATCTCCCATAGCACTGCAAAGTGACTTCTAAATCAATTCAATAAAGGCGTGATTCCTATAATTTTTGGTTTCCGATTTGGCTTGGTGGTTTGACTTTGGTACACAAAAGCTGTGCGAAATCTCGAATGAATACAAATGATATGAACATCCTCGACTCCGCAGCAGGAAATGACCAAGGATTTGTCATTGTCAAATTTGAATACGAACAAACGGATGAGGAAAAACGAATATCATCTGTTGTTTGGCAACTTGGTCCGTGCGGTCTATCAAGTTCTGGGGTATGGTTTCGTATGCTGATGGAGCCAGTGTGATAAGTGTTGATACACTTTATTTTGAAAGTAAATATTCTGAATACTCTTACAGATATTCTCATGAAGTGCGTTTGGCAATGGTTGTATTAGTGCATGCACACGCATTTTTTTCTAGTGTGCGTAATCTTGGGAGCGCGAGCGGTACAAAACGCGCCACACACACAAAACGTGCTTATCTGTACACGTCACTACTGCAACCATAGCCAAATGGACTCTGTGAGATAGAATATCTGTAAAATAGTGTAAAGTAATATAATAATAAACATCACAAAGAACATCACAAAAACAAAGCTCTTTAGGTGCGTGGATTCAAGTTTCTTTTGCCCATGTTGTCCACACTATACTATCTATAAACTTATTTGGCAGATAGATTCCTTAAGCTACATAGGCGTGTGCTAAGAAAGTATTTTGTGAAATTCAAATTACAAAGATATGATACAGAGTGTTGAAGTTTTTATCCACGCGCCAAAAGCGTCTTGTCCCTTTGTACTTACGACTAAAATCACATTTAAAATAAAATAGATACAAACATATATTACATTTTAATGTAAAAACTAAGTACCTATCTGAATCCTAATAACTTTGTAAGAGAGTTCTTTATGTTTTTTATTATCAAGCTAATTCTATTAATACATAAACACAAAGTGATATTATTTTACACAGCAAAATTTGTACTGTACACTTGGCAAGTGCTTAGTGTCGAGGATCGACGATCCTTTTTGTAAAATTGTAAGTAGTTTTTCGTAGATTATATGATTTATAACGAAGCCCATCCTTTTGGATAAGTACTATATCAAAAATAATTTACGAATTTCACAAAAAGGGTCATCGAACCACTGAGCACTTACCGAACCTTTAGTAGAAATATAAATAAGTGGACAAGTACAAGTGTTTATCAAACAAAAAATCTTTAGTAGAAATTTGGTTGTGTAAATTAAAGTCACCTTGTATATTGACTGACATATTTTTACATTTACCACAAATACTAATTGAATAATAATTGTAACCAGAAAATAATAAGAAACGGCGTACTGAGATAAGGTCCTAAAATACTTGATGCATAGGATAGTACACGTTGCTGTACAAAACACATAAAACTATGCAATAACAAAAGTGATCATCCAGTACACCTATTCAGAAGTATCAGGGTAATTCAGGGTAAAACTCAGGTTTAAGTGGTACCACCATTAGCATAAACTTTTGATTGGCCCTCCTAGCTGCAGTAAACTGGGGTTTAACCATAAAATGCTTTATAACTGGTTCGGTTTAGATCTAAGTTTATGTGTAAACTTTTGCGCTTGAAGAATATAATCGTAACCATGTATTGTATTGACTAAACAAATTTGTGATGATAGATGTAACATGGGAAGAAGCTGTAAGATTTTTCAGATTTCAGTATTTTCACAGATTTCTGTGGTTTCTGTTAAAATATGGAGTACAAGTAGTTCTGTCCCTCTCTTTTCCCCTAACAACCAAACCACCAAACAATAACTTTACGTGTATAAGGTGTCTTTTGTTTATATAGTCAACTTCCAACTGGAGACTCAGTAAGTAGTCAAAGCCAAGGTTCAATGACCCTCTCATTGAAATTTGCAAAATACAATTAAGACTTCTATACTAATTGAGCAAAGGTTGCTCTTGAACCAGTATGGAGGCACAAAAAATATTTTTCGTATTTCACTAACAGTGTCATTGAACCTTAGTCTTGACCAACTAACCGAGTCATTTACCGAGTCTCCAGTATGAAGTTGGCTATATAAACGAAAGTCAGCTTTTATAAGTTTAGTTGCTAAGTTCTCGTAGGCACTAAGGCATGCTACGAAGGTCTACGAAAATATATTTTGCACGAATACCCTTTGTAGCTTAGTCAAGGGTCCGAAAGATAAACAAAATTGATTCTATTGTAATTTTTTTTACAAATAAACTAGTTTTTCCTTGCGGCTTCAACCGCTTGGATATTATTTTAATGACTAACTTTATATATTATTTTATAAGTGACAGATGTCAAAAGTGGCAGGTGTCAAAAGTGACAGATATCAAATGTTTCCAGATCCCTCAAGGACTATGTAATATATTTTTCTGGGATAACAAAATAATTGTGTTATTCGTTGCCCTTTATGCAACATTTCAGCAAAATCGGCTAATAAGTTTCAGAGATTAATCAGCAAACTAAAAAATGATGTTTCCTCTTTACTATATTTTTATAGGTGAACATATACTAGATTTACAAAATTTTGATGAGGAATTTACTTTTAATTTGCTTAATGCCACTCTAAAGAATTTAAAATCTGTCATTTACTTTATGTTGCAGTATTTTGCACATAGAATATTCACAAATGCTCCTCCGGGAGCCATTCTTTACGAGAAAACATAAGTAGTAGCCGACAGACATTCAAATGGATACAAAAGCAATGGCTCTGAATTTACAATGCTTTTAGTCACACGCTACTGGTCATGCCACACGTTGGCTTGCGATTCCTTTTCCTTGATGTTTGGAGTAAGGTGGATATTACATTGGATGTGACAAAAAGTTTCATTTTAGTTGACATATCGTCACGACACGATATGAAATGGACTGTGAGTTGCACTGTGAGTGTTTGTGAAATGCAACTCCCAGTCCAAACCCGGTACACCCGCGTTTCACCGACGATTATTACGTCCAATCGTGATGGGTTTTGAGCCTTATCGCCGTACTTCGGGAACATTTACACGCTTTTTTAAGGGCATGCAGGTTTCCCATGATGTTTTCCTTTGCGGTTCAGCAAGTTGTAAGTACTAGGTAAGAACACAAAAACCGATCGGGGATCGAACTTGGGTGTCAAGATTGAGAGATCAGCCTGTTCTATCGCCTAAACTACCGCCGCTTCATTTTAGTTAAATCTACAGACCGTCATGCATGGAAATGAGACCCCAAGGACATGGCAAAGGAAAATACAAAGAAAACATTTTTTGGCTGTTATATAAGAGGTGGTAGAGCTGATGCCGGGCTCGACTGTGGAGGTATCACCATCTTACTCACAAATCCTCTCGAAGTTATTCGGAGGAGAGTAAGAGAACAGCTCTCAGGCAAAACCAGGCGGCCCACCATTGCCTGGGACCGATGGATGGCGGTATATCCATCCCCAATTTGGTGGTACTTTTAAAAAGCAGACTGGTGACGGGCAGCCCTGTCACTGGTGCAAGGGTTTCGGCACCGCGCTCACCAACCCGACAGCCCAGCGTGTGTGAGTATGGGCATTTCTTCCAGGAAGACCGCCAAGAGTGGCGAAATCCTGGAAAGGCCTATGTCCAGCAGTGGACGAAACAGGTTGATGGATGGATGGATACTGAAATAGAGTCACCAAGTATAGTATATGTCTTGACTATTTATTACCAACCGTTATAGAGTCATACGAGCTGTTGTAATAAGTGATTTATTGAATAAGTTAATTTATTTATTATTGATATTCTACTGTACGGAAGATATCACACCCGTTGCATTTTTTCAATTATGTAATAACAGGCTATAATAATGATTTAACAATTTAAGAATGTATTTAAATCATTTTTTTTAAGTTACCAATGCACATTGGAATATTTAGGGACCGAATTATCAATACTTATAACTGTATTAGCGGGTGCAACAAAAGTGGTCAGTTTTCATGGAGTTATGAGTATGTATAAAATCTCACTCAGTCCAGCTATTTTTGAGTTTTTTTTTCAAAATCTGAGTGGTACAGGAACAATGCTGTGGATGACATTCAAAGTACCCCAGTTTTATTTAAGTAAGTAAGTAATTTAACTTACTTGTAAGTTTAAAAAGGGATGTTTAACAGAAACCTAACAACCAAATAATTATTTTTATGACATTAATTAGAATTAGAGTGAGTTGACATCGCACAGTTAAAAAAGTGAGTCCGTTTTTTAAATATTTATTTTTATGACCTTCAATTTCACTTATATTTTTTATTTCCTACCTGTTCAATTCTTCTCCTTTGGAAAAAGAAGGGATTCTGCAGAGAAATTTTCGTTTGAAATGCCTACTCCAATCGCCTTCTTAGTTTTTCTGACACAACGCTACTTACGAATGAACTTCTAAAGGGGAAGATGTAGATTTTCCTTACACCATTAACATGTATATTGCCTTTAATTTATTGCGTAAAGCTTTTTGATGGCGCGACAAACGTTTTATATTTACGTTATAGTTTAGTTTTATTGGAGACATATCGCGAATTGGAATTTGTGATTGTTTTGTTTTTGGTGTTATTGAAGTAACATTACCATGTTTAATAACACAAAATTTATATTTACTAGAAGTAATGCACATTGTTTCCACAATGCGCTTTTCATTGGTTTTAGGTTTCTCAACATAAAAGTCAAAATAATTTTGTTCCATTTCTGAAAACGTTAAGATTTTCATAAGTTTGATTTACATCGTTTTAATGATGAAAATAACAGTTGATTGCATTTTAATGGTTTTTAATTAGTCACCAGTAATTATTTAGTGTTAGCAGATAGAAAACAATTTATTTATTTAAAGGAATTGATATATGATCATGCTTAATAGATAGGGCCCGTTCAAGTATTACGTAAGCACTATGGGGGGGGGGTCTTTGTTTTGCTTATTTTCGATGAGATGGGGGGTGGGGGAGTCTAGATGATGATTACGTCATCGGTATATTTTTGCCCCTTACTCTATGTTGAATACTGTATCAGTAAAATTTAATCTCTATCCTAAATCTATTTTCTTATTTTTACATTATAATATAAAAAAATATATATTTATAATTGAAAAATGTTTACGTAAGCATGGGGGGAAGGGGTAAGAGCTTTGCTTACTTTTGCTGACAAGGGGGATGGGGGGGTAAATAATTGTAATAAATCTGCTTACGTAATACTTGAACGGCCCCATACGAAAAATACGAGCAATCACTTGTATAACTAAATTCTATCATCAACATAATTTTGCACCTAAATTACTCGAACGCCTTTACTATACTTCGCAATCAGTTTTCATTAAACCCTTATTACCTTCAATTTGAAAATGGCTCTCAGTAGAAGCAATCAGTGAAATACGTCGCGAATAAACCTCCTCTATTGTTGAATGAGAAAAGCTCTCTGTAAAAACCACTGTAACTTGACATACCCACCCCCGAAACTTCCTAGAATCAACGAGCTTGTAGCGGGAATTGAAGACAGTATGAAGGATCCAAAAAAGTGGTTGGTTTTGCATAAAATAGGGAAAATGCCGAGCATATTTCCTTCAACTCCAGCGTCGATTTATACGAATATCACTTAGCGAGAGAAAACTTATAACAATAAATTTGCGATAAAATTTACATACGGAATCTTGAATCGCAAAGGATACCGTTTTGCCTACGGGTCGCTAAACACCGTAATGTACGGATTTCGGATGTTTTCCTGTTTATTGAATAACATTTTTGGTACTTATTGTAGGCTTCGGTGGTTTTGAGTGGGTTGTGCTGATTTGGGTGAGCTTGGTTATTTTTACTTCGCGCCATAGATTTTTGATGGTTGGTACTTCAAATCTTTACTTGGGTCGTAGGGTTTGTATTAAGAATATGTTGTTGTAGAGTTAAATATGTTTTGCTTGTGAACACGGTCCGTTAGGGCATATAATAACTAAATGTCAAACGTAATATCACACTGATTGATGCACCTACAGCAGGTCATTTGCGGGCCGGCCGCCGCCGCACGGCTCGAGCCATCGCCGCGACACCACGTATCCCTGTCCGCCACCCCACCATGTTCGCCACGCTGTCCGCCACTCCACCGTGCGCTGTCCGCCGCTCTGAGCTGCAAATCGGTACAGGGAGCGTCTGGCGTCCTCTGACGACAGATTTGCTTGGTTGAGAATGATTTCAGAAAGTAATTAAAACATGTCGCATATCTCGGAATAAATTGTATGTACATAAGTGTATGTAACAAACATCCATCCATCCATCCATACATCCAAACTTTCACATTTAGTGGGATAAAAGGGCATTACAGAAAAGAAAAAATCAATCAGAAACAAATTCTCTCGGAAAAAATAAAAACAAAGGGCACGAACCACACACAATAACATCAACAAGATCATTTCTAAAAAATACACCCAAGTTAAAATTCCTTGCATTTGGAAGGAACATTATTTATGGGCTTCAGCCCTGATTTCAAATAATTTCCCGTGTTCGTTTATAAAACCTCTAACACTCCAGAAGTTTGACAAACGATAAAATTAATTAGCAGTTACAAACTATAGCCTATATTGAAATGAACTAGTATTCAATAAGCCTTGAGCCCAAATATTTTCACTAACTCTAAAACAAAGCATTCTAAGGCTTTTTTACAAAAGGACACACTTACGGTATTCATATCGTCATAACAAATATGCAAAGGAAGAATAGAGTTTATCTCAATATCACAAAAGCCTGAAAACCCCAAACAGGCCGGGTTACAAGCCCAATATCAAAAAAAAAAAACCCTACAAACTCAAAGCAAAAGCCAAGATAAAAGCAAAATGTGACCACGGCCGGTCGGGTTTTGTTTACCCATCGCTAAACCGAATTCTGGAAATGAGAACTGTAGAAATAACGAAATATTTAGTGATTTTGTAAATATTATTTAGGTAAACAACCAGTTGCCACCTTGAAAAAAAAATTGTGGTCTGTTTTTTTAACTAACCTAGAAATCAGGGGAAAATTTTAAGCAGTTTCATAAAAAAAATGTACGACGAAAATAGATACCCACTGTGTTTTATTAGCTACTGACTACTAATACGTTTTTATATTTTGTGAGTTCCACAAAAAATGTAGTGTTTTCGTTTCCTTGCCAAGTATTACATACATATCGTCACGACATGAATCCCCGAGAGGGTATCAGAGGTGTTCCGAGTATGGACTGAAGTCACAGTCCATACTCGGTACACCCGCGTTTCACCGACGTTCCGTACCAACGTGATGGGTGGTGAGCCTATCGACGTATTTCGGGCACAAAATACTCGCTTTTTAGGGCATGCAGGTTTCCTCACGATGTTTTCCTTCACTGTTCAGTAAGTGATAAGTATTAGGTAAGAACACAAAAACTATGCAAAAATATTCTGAAAAACTCATTGGTGCAAGCCCGACCGGGGATCGAACCTGGGTCTCAAGATTGAGAGGCCAGCGTTCTACCCCTGAGCTTCCGCTGCTTTTTTAAATACATTATTATACTAATATATTAGTTTCTCTATCTATATTTCTATTTACAGACTATTAGGCATCTAAAAGATGAATTTTACTTTATCCCCAAAAATACTGCTGCAAATTAAGCATCTTTTCAACTACAAACTACACAATTTATTTGAATGAAACAATAAGAAACTCATTAGAATATAAGAAAAGGGATAAAAAAGCTTAAAGCAGATTTGTTTACAGAATAAGACCGTTAGCCTAATGATAGGTGATGGTCCCTAGTTGAAGTTCCTATTACTTTTTCTGAATGTTTCTCTTGTCTTAATAATGGACACAGTAGATTCTGGGTTTTGTGTGTTTTTCCAGGGTTTGGACTTTGTTTTCTTATTCAGAGTCAGCAACGGTATAGGATGTTAAATTAAATCTTTATACACAAGCAATGCGTGTATTCTTTTTAGAACAGTGCGGCTATCCTGGCACAATTTTTCAGACGTTTTATTTTTCATACGACAATACAATACAATACTATACAATATTCTTTATTGCACACCAAAAGACAAATAAAAAACAATAAATTTTAAAATATATGTTAGCAGGGTACAATTGGCGGTCTTATCACTAAAAGCGATCTCTTCCAGACAACCTTTGGATGGAAGAACTCTTAAAAATGAAAAGGTGTATAGGCGGTGCACAGAATAACGGTTTTTAAAATAAAATAAAATAAAGCATTTTGATTAAAATGTAAATATATACTAAACATAAACAATAAATAATTTTATATATATTTATAAATAAATAATATATTTTATATAAATAAATATGTATTAATATAGGGACAAATAGAAACAATAAACTTTAAGATCAAAGCAAAAGATAATGCTGTTTGACTAGGGTTTTGAATGACTGTAATGATGGTGCTTGTTGTATTGTGAGAGGAAGAGCATTCCACAGATGTACAGCTTCAACAGTAAATGAGTTACCGTAAAAGCGCGTAGAATGAGTTGGCACTGATAGGCGAAGATTTCCAGATGACCTCAGATTTAGGTCGTTTTTTTTAAGACGAAACACAAAGCGATCTTTTAAATACGAAGGATATACAGGATTAAATAAAACAGAATAGAGAAGGAAAAGAATATGAGAATTGCGACGAAGACGGATTGGGAGCCACTCAAGCTGAGAACGAAATTGGGACATATGGTCATATTTGCGTAATCCAAAGATGAACCTAATAGAAAAATTTTGAAGACGCTCGAGTTTATTAAGTTGCTCCTCGGTAAGATTTAGGTAACAACAGTCTGCATAATCTAGAATAGGAAGTAGGAGGGATTGTGCAAGCGCAACTTTGGTAGCAGTTGGCAGGAAGTTTCGGAGTATTTTTAGAGAGAAGGCAGAGGCAAACATTTTACGGCTAACCTCATCAAGTTGTGGACCCCAGGAAAGATTATTATCCATAAATATTCCAAGATTTTTCACTTTAGTGCTATAGGGAACATGGGTACCATCAAAACTTATCTGCGGTAGTAAATGCCAATCAATCCTAGAAATGAAGTAAGGGCTACCAACTACGATAGCTTGTGTCTTACTTGGATTAACTTGAAGTCCATGTTGTTTACTCCAGGTAGATATTTGTGTTAAATCTTTATTTGTCATTGCGATAGCATACTGAAGTTCATCAAGTTTGGCCTGACTATAGATTTGAAGATCATCAGCGTAAAGGTGGTAGGAACATGAAATATGCTGAGAAATATTACTGATAAATAATGCGAAAAGGAGAGGTGATAAAACGCCACCTTGAGGAACACCGGCAGAACAATCGCACCAGTCGGAGAGAGATTCGTCTATACAAATGCGCAGCCGGCGTCCTTGCAGATAGCTGCGAAACCAGTTAATTACTGTTGGAGATATGTTAAGAGAACAAAGTAATCCCAAAAGAACATCAAAGTCAATGGTGTTGAAAGCATTACTGAAGTCCAAAAGGGTCAATACCGTAAGCTTTCCATGATCCATTCCCAAACGAATGTCATCCGTTATTTTAGTTAAAGCCGTAACTGTGCTGTGACCAGGATGGAAGCCGGACTGGAAAGTATTTAGGAGTCGGTTTTGGGTCAAGAAATGACTTAACTGCTGATGGACAAGACGTTCAAGGATCTTAGACAGGAATGAGAGGATAGAAATAGGACGGTAATCTGAGAATGATGAAGGGTTAGTTTTTTTAGGTATAGGAATTATTTGGGCATCTTTCCAGAGGGTTGGGAATGTTCCGGAATTGACGGATTTGTTTAGGATACCAGTAATCACGGGAGTAAGGATATCGAGGATGGGAATTATCATTTTACGACTGATATTATCATGACCAACCGCATTTGATGTAATCGAGATTATATGCTTCTTAACATCACAACTAGTGAATTTACTAAAGACAAAAGGAGAACGACTATCTTTAACTAACTGTAACTCCTTAAAAGATGTGTTGTTATTTTGAAAGCTTTGTCCATTTCCGTATAACGAGCTTCTAAAAGTCATGTGCCTTCCACCTTCGCAAATTTTCGCATGTGTCAGAATTTCCGTCTAGGTAGACTAGCACGCACCATCGATACAGTGTTTTTCCATCATACTTGATTCTCTTTCGCACATTGACAAACCGTATGCGTAAAGGCTAGGTGGTAGAGCTGATGCCGGGCACAACTGTGGAGGTACCACCATCTTACTCGCAAATTTATCCTCCCGAAGTTATTTGGGGGAGAGTAAGAGAACAGCTCTCAGGCAAAACCAGGCGACCCATCATTGCCTGGGACCGATGGATAGCGGAATAGCCATCCCCAACTGCCGGGCCTTATATAAACAAACTGGTGACGGGCAGCGGCGTCACTGGTGCAAGGGTTTCAGCACCGCGCTCACCAACCCGCCTTCCCAGCGTGTGTTAGTATGGGCATTTCTTCCAGGAGGACCGCCAATAGTGGCCAAATCCTAGAAAGGCCTATGTCCAGCAGTGGACGAAACAGGCTGATGGATGGATGGATGGATGGATGCGTAAAAGCGCAAATATGATAAATATATACTGTATCTTTGGCGCATGCTAGCCACACAAGATTTGGTGTAGTTAAAGAGGTGATGGCTATGGGGATTTGGGGTTATATCGTTATGGGGTCGGTTTCTCAATATTGAAACCTCGGGCCTTATTGTCTAACTTCGACATCCATGGCAATCGCCTTCAAACGCGCCGTGTTTGGCTAGAAATGACATCACACATCATTTTTGGCCAATAACGACGCTTTTGAAGGCTATGGCGACGGATATTGAAGTTAGATGGATAATATAAGGACTATTAGTCCTTCCTTTTTTCCTGTGAAGTGATTGGTGCTAGTGATGACACTGTGTCATCAAAAGTGTATTTTATCCATTGACGTACTACCAAGTGGACATCGGGTCTGTGCTCAAAAGTGTTCGAAACAAAAGAGAGTCAAACAATTGAAAATTAGAAAAGGGTGTCAATCACACGTCAATCAAAATTAAGCCGTGTAGCAATGACATACGATTCAAATTAAAATGTTTTGTTTCTTAATATTTTGACAATCACTAAGGATACTTTTTCGGTAAATTTTATACTTGACCCGAGGTCCATGGTTTGGTATGTCAATGATTTTAGCCTTACACTGACCCATGTTGGGATAAAAAAATCATCGGTAAAATATTGCACTCTACAACCGGGCACTACACTCGATAATACAATATAAATATAAAATAGTATTACTTAGTAGTAATTCACGACATACAAAACATGTTACTATAAAGTGTAGATGTATGAATCATCGTCTCATCCTCATAAACAAGCCAAAACCCGTCTACACGCTCGTTTAATCAAATTCAGTGGTAACGAAATTGCATCAAAAACCGACCGCATGACGGGAAATCAAAACGTCCGCCCATTTTCACAAATCTGCATGTTTATTTACCGGCTTCAGTCATAATTCGGGTCAGCTACGTATCCAGGGAGGTCTAGGGGTCCAGTCCCCCTTTAGGCACTATGCTACATACTCGTAAAACGAGGCTTGGGAAACACAAAAAATATATAATCAGACGTTTTTTAAACATACCGGGTGTAAATAGACTCCGACCATTAAATGAAGCCACATACTCTACTGATCATACTGAACAACTATTCGAAAAAAAAACCTGTGAAAATCTTCAGAGAAAAAGATATTCAACTTTAACTCAAAGACTTTATCTCGTAGGAGGAAGGTCTATTTTAGAACGCTGCAACGTAACCGCTGTTTAATGGACGACGCTCTCTCTAAACTCGCCCGTACGTCGCTGCGTTAGAGTTCACGCATTTCTCAACTCAATTATTTCCTAAACTAAGCGTGTCTGCGGGTATGATTCTTGGGAAAAGTGGTTCAGTAGGGTCGGTAGAATATGTGGTTTCATTTAATTGTAGCAGTCTATTTACACCCGGTATATATAAGTCATATTATTTAGTTATTAATAATATTTAATTATTTTCTAGTGAATACTTCTTTCTTTGATTTCATCTTGTAAAGAGGAGCATGTTTAAAAATCGTACCTCATTTCCGAAACAGCTTTTTTAAATAAAGGGGAATTTGTTTTTGTCATTTTTTATTCTTTCATTATTGGTTATTATTTATGATGATAAGTTAATATTTCTTTGATCAAAATAATAAAATATTGAAACAACCTCGTAAGCGAGTGCGCCGCTTTTGACACTGCATTACAAAGGATTAAATTTTCTTTATCAATTGATTAAAAAGGCATAAAAAGTATCTACTTAAATAATTTACGGTTGTATCTCTGACATAACCCACTGCTTTTTTAGTACCACCCTCTCTACCTCCTTTTAATAAAATCCTGAATACGCGCCTGTTTCGGTTGGTGTTTAGGCGATAAATTCACGCTCACTTAGACTGATTAAAGCCGATGAAGCGTTAGAGCATTTCAAATTTTATGGACAAACGGTACAACGTAAATATTGTGGTATTAGAGGATTTACCTGTGTCAGGCAGTTATGTCGCACATCAGATATAATTGCTTTACAAGAGACTTGGTTGCTGCCGGACGATATTCAGTTCCTGAGCGATATTGATAATGAGTACGCTTGCACCGGGACGTCGGCGGTGGATACTGCGACCGGTATGCTTGTAGGGCGACCGTACGGCGGAGTGGCACTACTATGGAACAAAAATGTTTTTAACAACGTTTCGGTTGTGCAATGTGATAACCCGCGAGTGTGTGCCATAAAAGTAACCATGGATCTAAGATCGTTTTTGGTGTTTAGTGTGTACATGCCCACAGATAATAATGTGAACCTGTCGGAATTTACGGACTGTCTTAGTCTGGTAAGCGCTATTATTAGTAATAATAATATTGAATCTGTTTATATACTCGGAGATTTCAACGCGCATCCTAATGAACAATTTTATTATGAGTTGGACTGTTTCTGTATGGAATCGGAATGGTTGTGTGCTGACGTCCAATTGTTAGGTTTGAAGTCTGATACTTATACATTTATAAGTGAATCGAACGGTTCGAGACGTTGGCTCGACCATTGCGTAGTCACCAGTTCCGCTATGGAGACAATTGTAAATACGTATGTTAAGTATGACGTTCTGTGGTCCGACCACTTTCCCCTCGTAATACAGTGTAAGTTAGATAATATTAAACCTAAATTGTATGAAAGTAATAAAATCCGGAATTGTAGTAAAATACGATGGGGGGAAAGAAAACCTGAACAAACTGATATTTATACCAAATTTTGCGATGGTAATTTAAATTAATTAACTTACCTATTGAATTAAGTGCTTGTAGTGATTATATTTGTAATAAGACCACAGAAATTTCATCGATAAAATATATGAAGATATTGTTCGTGTATTATGCCAGGCAGCTTGTGCGAGCTATGATATAAATGCTCTCAGAGGTAAAAAACCGGTTATAGGCTGGAACAAGTATGTGAGTGATGCTCACAGGAAGGCCAGGCAAAAGTTTGCGTTGTGGATGTTGTGTGGCAAGCCTCGGGAAGGTTGTGCTTGGAGTGAAATGCAGACTAGTCGCAGGATTTTTAAATCTCGTTTGCGATGGTGTCAAAATAATAGTAACCAAATTAAAATGGATATCTTGGCATCGCATCATTCCAAGCATGATTTTCGCAGTTTTTGGAAGTCAACCAATAAACTTAATAGTAAGCCGGGCTTGCCTGTGAGTGTCAACGGTATCAACGATCTGCCAGGCATATCCGAGATGTTCAGGGAGCACTTCACTGTAACGTCACCTTTGGGGCCATCACAGTCTTTGTGCGGTGCTGGGTGTGGTGGCCGGGAGAATAGTGCCCGATTTACGGCAAAAGATGTAAGGCAGGTTATTAAATCTATGTCACGGGGCAAGTCACCGGGCCACGATGACCTGAGCATTGAACACCTTAAATATGCAGGTAATGATCTGCCCAGAGTGCTGGCGATGTTCTACTCCCTGTGTGTGGGGCACTCGTACTTACCTGCGCAGATGATGAGGACTGTGGTGGTGCCGATTGTGAAGAGCAGGACTGGCGATATTAGTGACAGGAGCAATTATAGGCCTATCTCATTAGGCCTTATCAATATCTACAAATACATGACAACCAATTCGGTTTTAAGTCAGGTCTCTCCACAGAAACAGCTGTATTGTGTTTAAAGCAAACGGTCAAGTACTATACTGATAGAAATACGCCTATTTTTGCTTGTTTCCTCGACTTATCGAAGGCGTTTGACCTGGTTTGTTATGATATTCTTTGGAAAAAACTTCACCAAACTTCAATGCCCGAGGAACTAATAAGCATTTTTAAATATTGGTATCAGAATCAAGACAATGTCGTTCGATGGTCGAGGGCCTATTCGATCCCATACAGGTTGGAGTGCGGAGTGAGGCAAGGAGGGCTAACCTCACCTATGCTCTTCAACCTCTATGTGAATGCGCTGATTGAGAGGCTCAGCAGCACACATGTTGGCTGTCATATTGGAGGAATTAGCATTAACAATATTAGTTATGCTGATGACATGGTGTTGCTGAGCGCCTCTGTGAGCGGTTTATCAAAGCTGCTTGGCATTTGCGAAGAGTACGCTGACAATCACGGGCTGTTGTATAACGTGAAAAAAAGCGAATGCATGGTCTTTCAGGCCCAAGGAAAACATCTACATAATATACCAGCTATTAAACTCTACGGGTATCCTCTTAATAGAGTCAATCAGTTTAAATACCTTGGACATGTTGTAACCTCGGACCTGAGAGACGATGCAGACATAGAGAGGGAGCGTAGGGCGTTGTCTGTTCGTGCTAATATGATAGCCCGCAGATTTGCTCGCTGCTCAATAAACGTCAAAATCAACCTGTTCAGGGCATTTTGTACGTCCTTCTACACGAGCAGTCTGTGGGTGAGTTATACGCAAAGACAGTACAGCGCGCTACGATTCCAATACAACAATGCGTTTAGGATGATTTTGGGGCTGCCTCGCTTCTGTAGTGCATCGGGGATGTTTGCGGACGCGCATGTGGATTGCTTTTATGCAACGATGCGCGGGCGGTGCACATCCCTGTTGCGCAGGGTGCGGGCCAGCCGCAACTGTATCCTGAACGCATTTGCGGAACGGTTTGACTGTCAGTACCTGAATCATTGCAGCATGATTCATGTGCTGACAGCAGCCAAAATATTGTTTTAATTTTATATATATTTTATTGTGTATATTTTATTGTACTAATTGATAATAGATTTTTTTGTGTATATGTGTATTAATAATTATGATCTTAATCGATCGAAATAAACGTCATTCTATTCTATTCTATTCTATTCTATTATTAAAAATGTTACTTGAAAATAAAATTCATGGTTATCCTGGCCAATCCCGTACGGAAAAAGTTGAAAATAGAAATAAAAATAACTTCGCGCGATCTTATCATCTTATTCTTCGGGTGACCATGATTTCTTTGGATTTTACGAACATCTTCAAAGGGCTCCAACTTTAAAAATAGTTATGAATATGATTTTCAATGGTTTGTATTCTTGTACAAAATACTAAATTATCGGGGTTAGGTCAAAAGTCATCCTGTATATCTATATCTATATAATGAAGTGAAAACGTCGTGTCTGTACGTTGAATATTTTCGTGAAATGGGTATTGTACCGAAGCCGAAACAACAATTTTTTGAATTTTTGTCTGTCTGTTTGTTCCGTTTTAACTCGGGAACCACTCAACGGATTTGGCTACGATTTTTTTTGATAGCATCTTAGGGACTCTGGTCAACATATAGGCTATTAGATAAAATAACGCTGAAAGTTGAAAACTTGTTTGAAAATAAAATTGAACCTTATGCTCTGGCTAAATGGCCAAATCGTTTATACACAACGGCTTTGGTTCGATTCTCCAATACGTACGTTAGAGCCTCACATGTGCTTGTTTAATCAAGGAAATAGCTTAAAGTGCAAATTGGTTATCATCTCTTATACGTTTAGTTAAAGTTATGGGGCATGCTAGGCGGGTAACAAACTGGCTCCGTAGAAAACGGAAACCTTGAATAAATGATAATGATAATATATAGTAAATTTAATAAAGTTTCGTCTTATTATAAACTTATAACATGTAATATAATAGTTAAACCTATTAAATTTAAAACAAGAAAAAAAAATTGGCTCAATCATCGAAAGCTTGTTTATTAAACGAAGCGAAGCTGAGTTTTACAATATAACAGGCTGCGTGAGTGTTTTAATGGCCAATTATATTCAGTTGGACACAATACACTTTATCTACGACTACTACGCGGGAATCTTTATTTCATTTTGCATTTTGTCATAGGTCTTAGCTGTTCAGCCTCCATCCATCCATCAGCCTTTTTCGTCCACTGCTGGATTTCCAGATGCCCCTGGAAGAAATACCCAAACTCACACACACTAGATAGGCGGGTTGGTGAGCACGGTGCCGAAACCCTTGCATCAGTGACGCCGCTGCCCGTCATCAGTCTGTTTTATATAAGGCCCGGCAAAGGATGGATATACCACCATCCATCGGTCCCAGGCGATGGTGGGCCGCCTGGTTTTGCCTGAGAGCTGTTCTCTTACTCCCCCACGAATAACTTCGGGAGGATTTGCTAATAGAATGGTGGTACCTCCACAGTCGAGCCCAGCATAAGCTCTACCACCTAATGTTCATCCTTATTGCCGGTAATTTATGGACAGACAAAGACAACCCTAATTTAAGGTGTCTTGTGGGAGCATTCTTGATTGAATTTTGCAGGAATACTTTGCCTAGCCCAAATCAAAAACAAAAATAATAACAGCTGATTGGTTATATCAACGGTGTTAAAATAAATTGGGCCAATCACAAAGCAAAAAAACGATGTTACAGTATTATTGTTACAAAAAATAAAACAGTTTTTAACGTTATGATCAGGTTTCATTGAAGTAAGGGTACTCCATTACCAGCACAAGATAATTTACTTTAAAAAAAATTGGGCTTACTTTGAAGCCTTAGTATGGACATGTACAAAATCACCACTTTTCGTTTCTAAAAACTTTTCAATTTCATGGTGCATACCTGTTGGTGTAACATTATTTTATTGAATTAATAAATGTGTTCATACTGAATGTGAATAATTTAACAAGTTTCCTAAGGAAATATGACGAGCAAATAAAATTAAAAATAGAATAGAATAAATTTATTTGGTATATTTACATTTTTGGATAGATCTTATAACTAGGGATAGATCTTATAAGGGTACCAAATAGGTCTCATTAGACTAATAGGTCTGATACTCAGCATGTGTTATGACTCATGAGCATAACATGCGCCATGACGTTGAATTTCAGTGGATGCCTACATATCTTAGTCACGTCAAAAAAAAATTATAAGAACTTAAGTAAAAATTATAAATTATGCAGGAAATACATTTGAGTTACGGGGAAGGACAGAGTTCTACATAATAATAATAAATAAAAGACAAACAAGATACAGTAAATTACGAATAACAACAAATCCCCAACAACAAAAATTTTCAAATACAGCAGCTACTATTACAATGTACAAATTAAATATCGCTACGGTATGGTAAAGAAGAAGAAAGTAAATTTGGATCTGTGGCTGGTGTACTTAGCTGATATACGAGTAAGTAAAAGGTATGTACTTATGAGAGCATAACGAGAAATACTATAATTTTTTTATCGGCAAGTCCCCTTTTTTCTGTTGTGTTTGTTTTAGCTTTCTTTGATAAAATTGTCTAGTATGGTCTTCTATCCATCCATGAGCCAGGTTCATCCACCGCTGGACATGGGCTTTTCCAAAATTTCGCCACTCCTGGCGACCCTCCTGGAAGAAATGCCCATGCTTGGGTTAGCAGGTGCGGTGCCGGTGCTGTTTTACAGATTATTATGATCAGTAGAATCCATCTACACTGGGTATATTTTTCATTAAACCAGTAACTAAATCTAGTCCAGATATCGGATGCAACGTGATCTAATTAGCTATCTCGCCACGTGTCCATGTATTGACATTGTGCCATCCGCTGCACAGCGTTATTACTGAATTAATAATTTGCACATCTAAGTACATATGGCTATGTTCGACTAATAATAGCTTCTCTTTGCACATATGTATATTGTGTTATTTTAGTATTTAGCATAAATATATATTTTATGCTGTTATTGTATTATAATACACACGTAGATATAATATAATATGGTTGTAGGATGTCGAAAACTGCTTTTTCGCGTAAAAGCGCGCTTTATCGAATTATTGCGTAAACACCGTCCCATTACGCGATCATATGAAATTCGTTATGCCGCCCCGCTCCGCTTCGTTGTGCTCCCAAAATTTATTTACTGCTTTTAGGGTTCCGGAGTCCGACAAGGAACCCTTATAGTTTCGCCATGCCCATCTGTCCGTCTGTCCGTCTGTCCGCAGCTTAGCGCAGAGACTATTAGTACTAGAAAGCTGTAATTTGGCATGGATATAAATATTACTCACGCCGACAAAATAGAAAAATAAAATCTTGAAAAAAAAATTTTTAAGGGTACCTCTCGTGCACGTAAACTGGGGATGATTTTTTTTCTCGTCTATCCCATATAGTGGGGTATTGTTGGATAGGCCATTCAAAAACATTGTGGGTGTGTGAAAACCATTTTTCGATTTAGGGATCCGTTGGCGAAATATTAAGCTTTAAAGTGAAAATTTTGGTTAGAATGGAGCTTCCCCACCCCTGCTGGCTACACGGTTATTTATAGAATATATGTAAAAAATATGTATATATATATGTAAAAAATTCACAGAAGTAGTATATACCTATATAATGAATTTAAAAGGAAAACTATCACAGCTAAGTAGGCTTTACAGGTTTACGAGTACAGGTCACGCCAAACTTTTGGTCCCCTGTAATGTATGTAACTGGAAGTTTGGCGCGGTCTGTATTAGTAGACCAACTTATAACATGTACCGGGCACCTACGGAACCCTACATTGCGCGTGGCCCGATTTGTTTAGTTACCATATTGCATGCTTTGATTGTCTTTTGTTTTGTGCGTATTTTTATTGCGTTTTATGCATACATATCCTCGTAATATTATTCTAGGTAAATGCTTTATGTTATTTAGTAGGATTGTGTAAATTAGTTTCAATGTTTCTTTCTTCATTTTCTTCATTTTATATTGTTTTGTAATTGAAAATATTGCCATGCTTATTTTGCTCATATGGATCTGTTTTTAAATGAAGTGTACCGTACTTGTTTATTATTTTGATGCCGCTAATATTGATTGTTATGAAATAAATAAATAAACGCTTTATATGGGCGTGTTGGAGTCTATATGTCATCAGCATATCCTAGAACTCGATTATCATGATCTGCTAAGGCAAATCGTAATTCTGTTAAAGCTACAGTGGTTTGCCTCGCTCCGCTCCGCTTTGTTCGGCTCCCCTTTATCCTATCCTATCCTACTAATATTATAAATGAGAAAGTTTGTGCGTGTGTGTGTGCATGTTTGTTACTCTTTCACGCTGAAACGGCTGAACGGATTTGGATGAAATTAATAATGAACATAGCTTATACCCTAACTTAACACATAGGCTACTTTTTATCTCAATTATTTGGAAGCGTTGACTGTTAAACTTGGCAAGTTTGAATGCTTGTCTACAAAATTTGATGAGCTGCAGAGTCAGATTGAGGTTCAAAATTCTGAAAATCTTGATGATGAGTTAGATGAGCGCGAAAATATAAAACAAAACATGATTGATTGTATTGCTGATGCAAAAACAATCCTAAATAAACAAAACGACATTTGCGAGATGATCAGGAAAGACGCTTTTCTAGTTTGCATGAGAGGCATAGTAGTCTCGATATTCAAGATTTAGGTGTAAAATTACCTAAATGCAAATTGCTAAATTTAATGGCTCATATTTTAGTTCTCTGGTTTTCGATCAAAGCATAGGCTAAATTATTGTAAAAATTATTAAACCATTTGTTTGCTTATTTTGAGTTTCCTTAAAAACTCCATTATGTCCTGCTAAAGACATACATTTTGGCAGGGTGAAAATCAGGTGTCTAATTGTCGTGGAACTAATCGTTTGTCGTGAAATAAGACAAGGCTTTGTTATTTCATACGTCAGGTGTCTAATTAGCGCGGTGCTTAATCGTTTGTGGTGAAATAAGACAAGGCTTTGTTATTTCATACATCAGGTGTCTAATTAGCGCGGTACTTAATCGTTTGTGGTGAAATAAGACAAGGCTTTGTTATTTCATACGTCAGGTGTCTAATTAGCGCGGTGCTTAATCGTTTGTGGTGAAATAAGACAAAAGACAAAAAGAGACAAAAAGACAAAAGACAAAAAATATATATTTCTCATAGCACTACATACATTGTTCCGTGATACCGTTAAATTATAAAAGTTTCAACAAAAGTGTAGGTAAACTAATAAAACAGTAAGAGTAAAACAGTATTAAAGTACACTAGATGTTCAGTTTAGTTTAATATACACATACGATAGAAGAAGTACTTGAGTATGGAATTAACACACTGAAAGTAATGGTTAGTAGCAGACCCCACACTAAGTCGGACTTGTCCTGGGGGTCTAGACCAAGGTTGCAAACAATATGGTTGTATTAATGGGACACAGTACACAGATTTTTACGCTTTTGCTCATTATTATATAAATTAGCAAAATTGAATTATTAATTACGTTAAGGACAATTACAATTTGGAAATGATTAGTTTGTATTTAATTTATATATAAACGTATGTATTAAGAAAAAACAAAATACTTAATAAATGGAAGTAAAAATATATACATTACAAATTTAAATATATATATATATATATATCATTAGTACTATAAATATATACGCATGTATCATTTAAATGTATATCCAGGCAGAGTAGATACAATGAGTTATGGAGGTAAGATTACAAAATAAATAATCTTCTACTTTTCATTGTTGTATCTTTAGGACAGCTTCAGTGGAGACATAGTCAAGGGTGAGGAGCCATTTCGTGATTTTGTTTTTTGCCTCCCAACAAGTGCAGCTTTTCAGGTCACAGGTCTTACTGGCTTGTTTGTAGATGTAAGGGAAAGCAAATGATTTAAATCTTTGCGCAAAAGCCGTCTTCACAAGAGCAGTTTTAACGTTTAGATGATGTCGTCTTCGTCTAGTCCGATTTTGATCACCCGATTTTAGCTCCGCTCTGTGATGCAGGAGAGCTACCCGAAGTATATACAATTGCCTCACAGAAAGGACCTCCGCTTCCTTGTATGTTTCGTAAGTCGGGTGCCGGAATGGTTTCTTAAGCATGACCTTGAGAACTGACCTTTGCGCCCTTTCAATAGGTAGTAGGGTGGTCTTTGCAGAACTGCCCCATGCCGTAATGCAATAGGATAAAACTGATTGGCAGAGTGACAGGTAAACGAGCCTCAGGACAGTTTTATCAGCGCTATTCCGCAGAAGTTTCATGAAACCAATAAGCCGTCAAGGCTTTGTTATTTCATACGTCAGGTGTCTAATTAGCGCGGTGATAATCGTTTGTGGTGAAATAAGACAAGGCTTTGTTATTTCATACATCAGGTGTCTAATTAGCGCGGTGCTTAATCGTTTGTGGTGAAATAAGACAAGGCTTTGTTATTTCATACGTCAGGTGTCTAATTAGCGCGGTGCTTAATCGTTTGTGGTGTAATAAGACAAAGCTTTCTTATTTCATACATCAGGTGTCTAATTAGCGCGGTGCTTAATCGTTTGTGGTGAAATAAGACAAGGCTTTGTTATTTCATACGTCAGGTGTCTAATTAGCGCGGTGCTTAATCGTTTGTGGTGAAATAAGACAAGGCTTTGTTATTTCATACATCAGGTGTCTAATTAGCGCGGTGCTTAATCGTTTGTGGTGAAATAAGACAAGGCTTTGTTATTTCATACGTCAGGTGTCTAATTAGCGCGGTGCTTAATCGTTTGTGGTGAAATAAGACAAGGCTTTGTTATTTCATACATCAGGTGTCTAATTAGCGCGGTGCTTAATCATTTGTGGTGAAATAAGACTAGGCTTTGTTATTTCATACGTCAGGTGTCTAATTAGCGCGGTGCTTAATCGTTTGTGGTGAAATAAGACAAGGCTTTGTTATTTCATACGTCAGGTGTCTAATTAGCGCGGTGCTTAATCGTTTGTGGTGAAATAAGACAAGGCTTTGTTATTTCATACGTCAGGTGTCTAATTAGCGCGGTGCTTAATCGTTTGTGGTGATATAAGACAAGGCTTTGTTATTTCATACATCAGGTGTCTAATTAGCGCGGTGCTTAATCGTTTGTGGTGAAATAAGACAAGGCTTTGTTATTTCATACGTCAGGTGTCTAATTAGCGCGGTGCTTAATCGTTTGTGGTGAAATAAGACAAGGCTTTGTTATTTCATACATCAGGTGTCTAATTAGCGCGGTGCTTAATCGTTTGTGGTGAAATAAGACAAGGCTATGTTATCTCATCACAATTCACACTAATATTATAAATGCGAAAGTATGTGTGTGTGTGTATGTTTGTTACTCTTTCACGCTGAAACGGCTGGATGGATTTGGACGAAATTTAGAATGGATATAGCTTATAACTTAACACATAGGTTACTTTTAGCCCGAAAAAAAGCATGTCGTTAAACCGAATAACACGCGGGCGGAGCGGCGGGCAAAAGCTATTTACATATAAACCTTACACGCGCCTCCTCGTTTCGCTGCATTGGACTCGTCGTTATACGAAATTTCGACGTTTTGGTGAAAGACTTTCTATTTCATACTTATTAATTTGCCGAATTATACAACATGCCTATAATAATACATTAATATTATGTACAGTATTTTGGCTGAATATTTAGTCGTAAAAAGCCTCAAAATATGATAGTACTCGTTTAAACGTATATGAATTAGAAACATAAACTACTTTAATTGGCCCAAAAACTTCTGACTCGTGAACACAAAGTGAGTTCGTTCAATGCAACATTCATTATCAGCATCACCGAAAACAAGCGCATTCACACCTGATCCATTAGGGATGTGCACAACAATGTAATTAATTTAACACGATTTGCGCTTGGAGACCAATTTCAACGGTATGTCACCAGCCACTGTCACGATGTCACACGCATAGATGCTGTCTAATTAGGCATCTGGTGGCATCACGCTTGGATGAGGATGAAAGAAAGAATTAATTGGGGAGTGACAGCCCTGGCCCTTCAAGCGTGTGATAGGAGGAAGATGAAGGTAATTAGATTGTTTTGTTTCATTGTGATCCGGAAAAAATATATCAGTAAGTAAGTTTTCTCATTGGTTTATTGTTTTACGAGTATTTGTAGTGGAGCCAAAGAGACGTGAGTCAAATCACATGACAGTTATGACGTTTGAATGTCTACCAAGTTCGGTAAATACTAATTTGTACACTACAGTTTACAAATTGTAAACTATATGTATTAACAAATGTCTGGACTGATGGATGTAGAAGAAGCAAAAGAGATGTGTTTACTCCTCTAGGAGACAGGCGTGAGTATATGTATGTATGTAATGAAACAATGCAATACTTTATGGTTTCGTGCGACGAAAAATAATGAACTATTCGTAATTTGGAGACAGCCTTGGTGGTCTAGAAGTTCAAATCCAGAAATCTAGGTTCAAATCCTGTCGGTGCACATTATGTTCGTTTTGTGTGGCCATGCTTGTTTTTTTAACCAAATTTTTATAACTGTGGAACACAGACATATAATTATTAAACAGTCAACTCACACTTGACTTTAATTTTACCGGTTCAATTTCAAACAAATTCCATCAAAACTGTCACTGTCATAGGTACCATGATTCGTTGTCTCCATTGTAATGGAAGAAGCTTTTTAATAAACATAAAGAATCCTTTTTAAACTGTAAAGTTTACAGCGCAAACAATGCACGAATTACGATAGTTTGTATTTTCTTAGTATTTATATACTATGGTTCAGTAAAAATCACCAAAGCAACACGATTGAATCAGAAATACTGGACAAATCACTAGCACGTGACAGGCACAAATATAACATACCGTCGGTGGTTTATTTTTTAAGAGAATTTGTTTCTTAAATATTATACCTCGTATTGCATTCCAACAAGCAGGTTTTGTATTACGCCAATTCAGTATTTATTTATCCTAAAAATCCCAATAATCATCTCAGTGCATCATTTCATAGTGTCCTGTAACTCACTGGACCACAGCATCCCATAATCCTCCCTAAATCACCCATAAGAAGTCCACGCCGTTTGTCTTCGCCCGATGACAGTTTTATGTGCTGGGGAGCGCTAGTGTGAATAGTTACATAAAATATTAATACACAATTTGTCCGAGTAGTCAGCGGTAGTAGTTAATCTCCTTTTATAGCCGGTTTAGGAGGCTTTGATGGGATTTCTTTTTTGGACATTAATTAATGTGGCGTGAAATAATATGAGTCCATTCCTTTAAGTAAAAGCGAAATATCACTCACTCGTCACACAATCTCCAGAACTATAGAGCCTACAGACCTTTTTGACAGGTTTCAACTCTTTATACCGCTGTTGTTCTCAGTATCGCTAAAAGTTTATTAAATACCTGCGTAAGCTATAAATTACCTCCTGACCAAAACTTCAGCCTTATTTCTATTAAGGGGGTAACTTTTTACCTCGGTACAAAATGCACATCATAAATTGTTTTCCTTACTTTTGAATTAAAAGTATGCAATAAATGTGTCTTAAAACAACTTGCGGATATAGTTTATTAATAATAAAAAATATATAGGTGCTGTAAAAGCTCATAAGTTTTTTGTTATTTAAGATATATAACGGTGGAATAAAATATATTATAAACAATAAAATATTCTCAAGATATATTTCGGGCCCTAGCTGGGCCCGGCATCAGTTGAGTATAAAAATGTTGACAATGACAATGAAAAATTAAAATATATACAACGCATTTGGCATAGACAAACTAAGGAATTTTATGGATATTTAAATTTAATTTCTTGTATGTCTGTCTGTAAGTTATCTTAAAGCTAAATATGTACAAAAAACTGTTATGTCTATATTCGTCTGTCTGTAAGTTTAAATACATTTAACTATTTACATTTTAGGTTTGTCCGTCTGTCTGTAGGTTAACTTACAACTATATGATTTTATTTTAATTATTCTTAAACAAAAACAAAGACCCAGAATAATTAAAATAAAATCATATAGTTGTAAGTTAACCTACAGACAGACGGACAAACCTAAAATGTAAATATTGAAATATATTTAAACTTACAGACAGACGAATATATCATAACAGTTTTTTGTATATATTTAGCTTTTAAGAGAACTTACAGACAGACATACAAGAAATTAAATTTAAATATCCATAAGATTCCTTAGTTTGTCTATGCCAAATGCGTTGTATGTATTTTAATTTTTCATTGTCATTGTCAACATTTTTATACTCAACTGATGCTGGGCCCAGCTAGGGCCCGAAATATATCTTGAGCATATTTTATTGTTTATAATATATTTTATTCCATCGTTATATATCTTAAATAACAAAAAACTTATTAATAATAAAGTATTCACAAAAAATTACGTACTTTAATGTATTACATTTTGTTTGCATTACATTAACAAACTTAAAAGCGTGTTTACAGTTGTAATGTAATGCAGCTAAAATGTAAGGCATAAAATTGAATAATTTTCTTGTGATCACCTAACTTTTGGCAAGCAGTTTGCGCATATTGCTATAAAACACATTTATTGCATACTTTTTATTCAAAAGTAAGGAAAACAATATTATGATGTGCATTTTGCACCGAAATCCTCCGTTACCACCTTAAGGATAGACGAAACTCTCATGAGGTTAAACTTCTGTGTAAAATTCGTCAACTTTATTGATACGCACAGTTTCTTAGCCAAATAAATTTTCGTTGTCCATCAAGAGCAAAAAGAAGCTTTAAATTATTTTAAAATACAGTTTTTTATTAGTTTTTGGATAGTCTTATGAAATCTGATATTATTTGGACCAATAATTTTGTAATATTTTCGCATTTGATTTGGATCTCAAGAGAGTTGTTTTACATGTAACCTCCTTTGTAGCCGAGTGCTTAGGCGCTCAATTTGCTAACCCAGAGATCGTGGGCTCAATCCTTGCTGTGCACAATAATTTGTATTCAGTCTGAGTGCTTCGGAAGGAAGGAAGGTTAAGCTGTTGGTCCATTTGTGCACAAATTACGGTGATAGGGTCCACCACGCATTACGTTTTGGATGTAATAATCGTCGGTGAAAAGTGGATGTACCACTGTTACTCTGATTTGCATTTCACAGTTTAAACTTGGCAACACTTGACAACTTGACAGCACGATTCGTATAGTGACAATATATTGTATTTGATTTGCCCTATTTCTATGTTCGTATGAAACTGTACGTTCGCAGGAAACCAACCATAGCCTTCTTTCAAGTTAAGAGTATAACCACTACAACGGTGAAAGAATTTTCAAAATTGGTTCTGTAGAACCATCGATAACGCGCACGATTTATTAACGGCTATGTCCCTAGGAAACTGTCCATCCCCAGGGAAAAAACTACAGCCTTTGTCGTATACAAGAAAATATAGTTTATTATAAGCTTGCAAAATGATACTGGCAGTCTAATACAATTATAATGGCAATTATGCAAAATTAAACTTTTAATCTGGCAAAATAACGAAAATGTTTAATTTTGCCGTATCAAATTTTGAAAAACAAACGTGATACCCAACGAGTTATGTACTATATGCAAAAAAACAAGCAGCCATAAAACACAGTTGCTCAATCATTGCAAAAAAAGGACCTAGTATTTATATTTTCTAGTATAAATCATGCCATCAAAAACAAAACTTGTAAAAAAAAAAACAAGTCTCGCAACTTAAAGTTCTTCTACCGTAAAAAGTTGTGAGATCCATGTAAATCCAAGTGGGTTATTTATTCAGTCCCTACTTAAGGGACCTTTTGTCTTAAGTTATTACATTATTAGCTACCATAACAACATCTTATAGTGACAATATTAAAAATCTTTTATGTTTTAAATAAAAAGATTGACTCAGCCATCCCATGAAAACACAATGTATCTCACAAGTAATACATACTATATTAAATTAGATTATTTTGTACGATTGCCAAGTCAACTATTCTATACGAAGTTATTTATGCAGTTGGTGTATCTAAAAACTGCACCGAAATTGCAAAATATTTTAGTTTGTTATTGATTTATACACTAAACACTAATTGTTTTCCAAATTTGAAGCTTCTATGTCTACTAGAAGTGCCTTAGAGTTTTGATGATCGGTAACTGACTAGTCAGTCAGTGAGTGACAAAATTGAGAAAATTTGACTAGTTATAATTCTTAAACTACTGGTTTAAATATAATGAAATTTGAAATATACCGTGTTTATACAATGCCTGCTTGGTTACTGAAAATTCAGGCTTTTAGTTTTATCTACAACGAAGTTATTGGGGGTCGAAAATGGCCTGAACTGTGTCGAGAAAAGGATGGTACGGCCGTGACGCTTTTTAGATAGACTTGGTGGGGGCACTTCCGTGCCCCTTGATTCCCCTTTGTATTTCAAGCGTCGAAGTATAAATTTTCGTAACCCATCGAAAGCTATAAAGACTTTTATTCAGTTCATCTAGAACAATTTTAATTACCCTTTAACCCTAACTAAAGCATCCTGAGCATTTGACACCAAAGCTTCCCAGTAGGTGGTCTACTATCAAAGAATCAAAAGCCGTCCACACACGTCCCTCACAGAGCCATCTCTAGAAATTCATTTCAAACGTCTTTATTAAGCCCAAGTTAACCCTTTACCGTTACAAAACAAAGTCTTCCTATGGCCTTTGGCCTTAACAGAATCGAGGCGAGACCATTGTCCAATGTCCATTCCGTACTGCCTGAAGCTTCATTCTACCAGCCAGTATCCAAAGAGCTCCTGACTTTACCAAATAGTCTCTTGCAGCTTCTTATATACCTGGTATTGTGAGGGCAGTGCGAGACCACTGAAATCTGGTTTGCGTCGGTATAAACTAGTATAAACCGGTTTGAGCCGAATGTAAGGGTAGTGCAGAGGAATATTATACTAGGAATACAGGAAACGTGTGGTTTCTATTTGACATTTGATAGCTGGGCGACGGTGTAGGCGTATTAACTATCGTGCTTTGCGTAGTAACAGTAAAGGGCAGGTGTTTGAATCGATAATATTTTCGACAAGTCTATTTATCAGAGGAATTACTATAATAACAAGATTCATAATAATGCTTCGTGTCGTCATAGTAAGAGTATTTTCGTATGAGTGCTTCTGTACCAACTTAAAATTCATTGGAAACATTTTAAGGCATTTTTTTTTTGTTTCCTATTTGAGGTGTTGATAATTGTAAAAAGTATAATTTTAATAAGCAAAATTATTTTTTTAGTCGATACTTTACACTTAGATAAAAGACAGCTAAAAATATTAAAATAAAAAGAGTTCGCTTAAAAATTTATCCAAAGCAGCAAAAAACACCATTTTCTGTTTAAACTATGTCTTATTTCTTTACAATTCTTAATAACTCTATCTGCATACTAGTTTTTAAATCTTAGCCAAATATTCAGTTATCGATATCGCCAAGTTCACAACCCTAGCTTATCTACGTTGCAAATAGTCTTCAAACACATTTACAGCGGCTGGGTCGTATCTATCTATACATATGTCTCTAAATACAACATACATACATACATACTTGCGCTTAATTCCTAGAGGCATAGTCGGACTACATATCCTGACCCTCTTTTGTTTCTTCATATCATCAATTCATAAAATTACATATATAGGCCTGATTTAAGCATAATTGTTTTTCACATTTCCCATTGCCCTAAATATTAAATAACAAGCGTTCTAATCGATATAAATTTCTATTGTAGAAGGGACAAGTACGAATACCTACAATTTCACACCTCACCCTGCATTACACTCCACACGTCAGCGCCGATACGCCTCAGGGTTACACCCAACACTAATTAAATGCCTAAGCTCTCCGCAGCAGCTTATATGTGGCTTAGGGTCTGTATAGGTTCTCGTTTGGTCTGATCGAATTCTATAGGTGATGCTGTGATTTAATATAATTACGTTCAGTATTTGCAAGAACTTATTAACAGTAGGCAAACAATTCAAAAATCAAAAATCAAAATATTTTATTTACACCAAAAAACATTAAAACATAATTATGTTTTACAGTGGCCCCAATATAGGCAAAACCTGACCCGTGGGTGCCGGTTTACAGTTTTCAGATGTTTTATCATAGATTTATATAAATGTGTTTTATGCATATTTTAGTTGTTCATCTGCAAGTTGCAGCGGTGACAGTGGTGTATAACTTATAACTTTAAGTTATTTATGACAATAAGAGTTTGAAAATCTAAACAAAATTAAAATTGGTATTTTCTTCTTTATACCACTAATACTAGCAACTTAAAATAACCTTAAAATAATCTTACTGACAAGAAATAGGCTCACACATAAGCGTCAATAATAAAAATAAAACAAAAATAATATATCATATATACCTATATTTATAATGTGGATTGTGGATGAATATATATATATCATCAATATTTTATTTATGAATAGTTAGAATGTCTTCGGTCTCTTTATAATCTAAATCATAAATCCACTTTTTAATTTTGTATTTTGCCTCTTTGACTGTGGCATGTTTAATATCACACACTTTTACTATCTTATTGTAGATATGCGGGTTGAGGAAGGAGGCAAACCTTTGAGCAAAGGCTGTCTTAGATAAAGGTACTTTAGTGATAAAGAGTCTTCATCTAAGCATGTCTTCGTAGTCAGGAGAATTTATGGTTATCAGATGTTGGGTGAGTGCTGCTCTGAGAATGAACAGTTGGCGAATTGTCAATATATTGCAATCTGCGTAAAGGTCAGTTGTAGGGTATCTAATAGGTTTTTTGTGCAACAATCATGTTTGTAACGTAAACGTTATACAAAATTAAAACAGGAAAAACAAACAAAAATGTAGCGTCGTCGAAATTTGCCCGTAAATTTCCAGAGTCCCTGTCGATTATGCCAAATTTCGGCTCAATCATCTAAGCCGTTCTTGAGTCATGCTATGGACAGACAGACACGAAACTAATTTTTTCTATAAGATTCAAGAAGCTAAGTTAATAATCTCAATTCCACTTATCATTATTGATGTCAGTGATTATATCAATTTTGCTTTTAATACATCATCAGGATAATTTTATTTTTATAATAGAAAAGCAACGAGTTTCCGTTTATGACAAAATGCTGACAATCAAAGCTATAATATATGCATATAAATGTATCATTGTAACTAGTCCAAAGATGCTGAAAAAGCGTTTATCAGACTTATTAACACCCTAATATAACCTACGGTATTCAAAAATGTATTTCTAGCTTTTGCCCGTTTCCCTCGTCTGGGAAAATGTACCTTTTATTTGATCGTAAGGTTAAACTATTATTTACAGTTTTCAGCTGGGCGATTATTTTATCAACACCCATTAAAGTTATATGTTGACTAGGGAGGACCACAAAACTATACTTTATTATTACTGTAGTCTGTGTTTGCAAACATGTTCCCTTATTTCAGGCAGAAGTTACCACCACCTTATGATTTTTGCCACGGCTTCACTCGCGTTTTTCCTAACCGATTTTGCGATAAACGAGTAAGAAATAGCCTACCATAGTCCAAAGCTTACAATATTTGCATCAGCAATGGTTTCTTATAATTAATTAATAATTTGCAGGTTTATTACATAACAAACTGAGTAACTTTAGAATTTAGATTTTTCATTTGTGTAAAACGTGGTATGTAGTAAGATCTAACAAAACACGTTATGAAGCAAAAGACACGTTTTAAAAAGATTGGCATGTAAAATACAAATAAATTGAAAAAATAAAATATAGTGAACACCAAAGATCATAAACATTATTTAGCATAATTATTATAATTTAATATTTATATGTCAATAACTACGACGAAAAGATTTACATTATTAGAAGTGGCGGGGTGTGGGGAAGTAGTGATTTTAGCTTCCATTAAGTATATATAATAAATAAATAACTTTTTGGTTGGACAGTATATGGCTTTACGCTTGGTCACAAACTTGCCCGTTGGAAAGCGATGCTGGGACCTAGTACGAAGCGTGATCGCCTAGAAATTAGGAGACTGAACGCAGGCTAGGCATCAATCAGTCTGGACTTCCGTAAAATCTACGTAAGTCAGTAACGGACGAATTTCTATTATCAATCTCTTGAACTGTATGTTCCTGTGCCTGTTTTGTCAATATACGTATATGTTACATTGATAATTGACTAGTGGAATAGGTGCTATAATAACAACAACAATAACTTCTCTAAAGTAACTTTCTCTCATTGTTAGTGTACTACTTATGCAGCTATTAGTACATTGAAACAGGAAACCCTGATCTCCATATATGCCGCATCTCGCGCTACATAAGTTAGGGTGTCCCGTAAATTATGTATGTTAGCACTTCGGGAGCAATTACCAGGTTTCCATTACATAACTTAGCGATGACTGCTCACTCAAGCTACGGTTGGATAGTATGGATTCAGGAACTGATTTTCGCAGCGGCTTTTTTGTTTTGTTCAAATTGGTTTAGTGCTGCTATGCATAGGTTTATATTATAGTAATGAATATTATTGTGGAACTGCCTAATTGAAACTCAATGATTAGGTATTTTGACGAGATAAATACGAATGAAAATTGAATTCTTCAAGGTACTAATTAAATCAATTTTTCAATTTAATACCCTATTAATTTTCTGGATTGCCTTTTATTTTACGAACGTTTTGAACATCAGTAGTTTAGGCGAAATTATTATTTGTAACTACCTATGATATTTTGGTTAAATAAATAAAAAAAAACATTATTTAAATAAATCATATTTAAATAAATCATTTTACAGTAAGTATGTTTACGTACACTAATAGATTTAACAGCTTACTTACTTAAAAAGTCCTTCTCCATCCATTTGCTACTCTTTCACTAATTCCTTGTCCAGTCGTCTACCTCTAATAGCGGTCTACTGAATAATAATTAAACGCACATAAAATTTCAATAATGGCGCCAGTAACGGCCTCTCTATGCAAATGTAAGATTCACTTGTTCGGTCCACCCTTATAGAGGTAGTTTTGGAAGATAGCTTTTGTAACTTTTAATTGTCTTATGGATTTATTTGATAATGTCGTTTGAGATTTGTTTCTTTGCGTAAGTATTTTTTTTTCTTTTTTTTCTAAATGCAAATTACTATTTTTCATTGTTATTTTATGACAGACTAGCTTTTGCCCGCGGCTTCGTCCGCGTGTTATTCGGTTTAACGACATGCTTTTTCCGGGATAAAAAAGTAGCCTATATGTTAAATTAGGGTATAAGCTATATCCATTCTAAATTTCATCCAAATCCGTTCAGCCGTTTCAGCGTGAAAGAGTAACAAACATACACACACACACACACAAACTTTCGCATTTATAATATTAGTGTGATTCAAGAGCGATGCTCTTGTCAGTACAGATTTAAGCTTGTGGGTTCTTCCTGACGACAATTTTTAATGTGTTCTTGGGGTCTAGCACTTACCGTCGATACGGTGTATTTGTATGAAACTTGCTGTCTCGCAAATTATAAAACGCGTTATTTGTCAAAGCGTAAATATGATAGATAGTCGCTGTATGTTGCGTGCTATAGCTACACTGGATACGGTACTTGTTATTCATTGTATGAGTAAATTTTTTAACAAGTAGGCAAAAACTTTATGTTTCAGATCAGAAGCATTTCTATTATCTAATAAAGGAACTCGTTTATTTGGCAATTGATAACGAATAAAATATTTAAAACAATCAAAGTAAATCACAAACAAAACACACAATTATAATTGAAATCGTCCACGAAATCCACCCACTTTGCCGTAATCCACACGTCTGACCGCCAGAAAACTATTTGTCGCCCCTAAATAATTCTCTCCACAAGTTGACCAAAATAATAAACACCCATATTCATCCAAAATGGTCCGTTTCTCAAGATATTAGATTCATCCAGAAGGTCTACTTACCGTGGATAAATGTAACAAAAACACACATTTCGGCGTGGACTCGACTCACGTAGAGAAATGTACGTGTATAGTCTGACTCGATAATATAGGTCAGTGAGTAAATCAAGATCCGTGAATAAGACAAGATCATTTTGATTACAAATAATATTAGCAACAGTGTGGGTACTTCCGCCTGACGATCTCCAATTGGGACACCTGTGTAATATTTCTAGTATTGCTCTATTAGCTAATGTTTAGAAACAATACCAAGAAAAAATTGATTTATTTGTCCAAAATACTCTGTTGGTAATAAGTTACTAACTCTCATAGATTAATTTTATATAAAAGTTGCTATCAAATATTCGTAATCCTTATTTGAGTAGATCGCGCGATAAGAAGTCTGCATTTTAAGGAATTTATCACCAAATCACTCACCTAAATAGTTTTTAAATACGCTGTAAGCCAACGAATCAACAAGATTTTTCTTCAAAAAAACTACTACTTTAAAAAGACTACAAGAGCGCCACCTCTTCAGATCTAAAATCGTCAGCTAACTCACAACTATCGCCTCGTATCCTTTCGCAGGAATTAGCGGCGACAGTGATGGATGGTTCTGCAGCTGACCCTCACGGACCGGAGACCAGGTCCTGGTGACTAATCGGCCGTGTTCTATCTGCTTCTGGGATGAAATTGTTGGGAACTATTTAGCGATTGCTGTTTTTGTTTAATTTTGGATGCTGAAGTCAATAAAGCCTTTGTCTTGTGTGAATGCGTGGGCTGCTTGGCCAATGATTCTTTTTTTCATTTAACTTTTTAATTGCCAATCCATCCTGGATATTCAAAGCTAAAGCTCTGAAACAATTTGGCATACCTGCTGTCAGCAATTGGTTACAGATTCGACTTTTTTTTAAATATTATTATGTCGTATGATGTTTAAACATATTTATTTTATCATCCCACTAATCCCACTTCCCACTCCCACTAATATTATAAATGCGAAAGTTTGGATGTATGGATTAATGTATGGATGGATGGATGGATGTTTGTAACTCTTTCACGCCGTAACTACTGAACCGATTACTACTGACCTGGAATAGGACATAGGCTACTTTTTATCCCATAAATCAGTTCTCATGGGATGAAAATGAGCTTTCAAATTTCTATAGAAAAGTGATGTTTCACGCCATGCTTACGAAACCGATTAGGCAGAAATTTTGCATAGATGTAGTTCTAGACTTTGAATAAGACAAAAACTACTTTTTCCCTTTGTTCCCATGGAAAAACTAAAAAACAGAAACACAAAATGGGAAACGTAGGCGCATAACACACACATTTCACCGGCTGTGTTTACTGTAGGTAACAGTCCGATTAATATTGACTGATTTTATAGGATTACACAAAAACTAATTCAACGCGGGTGAAACCGCGGGCAAAAGCTAGTCATTTATAATAACATAAAATGTAATTTTTTTCAAACCTGTTGCTGTACTATAATTAAATTTTTTTATGGTAAAAATTAAATTGAAACCTCATAAAGAAATCCATAAAAAACATGAACTTTCATAACAAATAGTTTATGTTAAGAAAAACATGATCACCTCACACTATATGTGATACACTATATTAAATCACTAACAATCTCATTTAATCCTGATTCATCCAACAATTCCTGGCTTTCCTGACAAAAAGCCACTAGCCCCATCAATCTCAGCTCAGAATTGCTCGAATCCATTATTTTCATCTAAATCACCTCCGCTGTAAAACGCTTCAGCCATCCGATTTCCAATCCTACAAAACGGTTGTCCGTCCAGATGTATGTCCTTAAATCTAGCAAACTGATTCTCGCACCCTGAAAACTGAACTTTAACATTCAAGTTTTACAGTCTAATTTTCAGCGGTTCATAGAGTTCGCTTGGTCAGATTTTCTCATGAATGGCGATTCTGAAGAATCAGATAAGGTCGTTAAAAAACGAGCCCAATCATGCTGGTCTTATCTCCAGGTCTTTGCTCCTCAAACGTCAAGTTTTTAAAGCTCAGATTAGAATTGCTAAAACGCGTGTCGGTTGTAGTAATCTTGCAATTAAAATGTAACTTGACGCTCTTTGTTCCTTTTTTCGGATGTTTGTTTTTAAATGTTTGATACCTAATTAATTTACATGTTTTTAATTTAGGGATGTAAATAAAATTAATAAAAAGGGCGCAATTAATGCCTTACTGTTACTTGCTGTGTTATTTGTTACCTTATTTGTCTTTAATAGATCTAGGTCAGATAACTTATTTAAAGGTAAAAATATATAAAAATAATTTATCAGTGTACAATTAGGAATTATGAATTATTAATAAAATAATATATTAAATTAACTGAGCTAACAAGATGCAAAAACTTAAATAAACTAACTATAAATAAAACAGAAGATTTAATAACAGAAATTAAATAACCCTAGAAAAAAAAACACAAACCGGCATACACATAATAATCATAAAAAAGATTGCCTCCAGACCACTGCCCTAAACGTAAAAAGGTAATTATTGAAAACAAAACAATATCGAATAGACGAGGACTTTTGTAGTTATTTAAAGAACAGTGGCGGTTTTTAAAGTTTTGCAAAAAACATTTCAAAAATTTCCTTGGAGAGGAACACACGGCTGCCTACAGGCACATTTTCAGTGCACATATTTACAGTTACGAATAAGCATTTAGTAGTAGCTCTAAACTGATTTAGCTGTAACAAGATAGTTGCCCTTATCTACTATCTATACCAATAATAAAGTAGTAAAAATAATTTGACTTCCTACACCAATTGTGTCGAGGTCGTTCTTATGCAGAATAGAAACAATAAAAAAAATTACTTATTACGCAAACAGGGTCATTGAACCTTAGTCCTGACCACTTACCAAGTCTCCAATATGAATTTAGATATATTGTTTATTTATTACAATAAATTATTACAATATCAGGATTTGATATTGTTTTATAAATATGTACCATCTGTGTAACAGCATAAATGAGCAATAATATTTGCATATTGAATTGGTGGGAAACATCATTTTTATCCAATCACAATATCTTTGAAAGCGATAGCGTTGTATGTTGAAGTCAGATAAAAAGGCCCCTGATTTTCCCACACTCTGCCCTAATTTTCATGTCAACTTGTGTTGAAATTTTTGAATTCAAACAAAAGTACGAGTACGGAACCATATTCTTTCTGTTCATTAATGTACTCATCATCTTTATAAATGGGATACAATTCAAGGTTAATTCACTGTTATGAAAACAATTTATTGCTCCCTAAATAATAGTTGTTGACTTGTCCCGTTATCACACCCTTAAGCATATATATTTTTACATTTAAAATTTCTTCAAACTTCAGTCAAAACTGAACTGTATTCAAATGAAATAGGGTTGACTTCCCTTTTAATTTTATAGAGATATTTAATTTGGTTTAAAGATTTCGCACGCGTCTTCACACATGAGTGGATTATAGTACTTTGTCATACTTAAATGTTGTATTACATGTAATTAAGTGCAAATAAACAGGGCGTGAGAAAGTTTTGCATGTCAAACCAATATTTTATTCATACTTTAAACATTTTTACTTGGTTAATAAATGGCTAGTAGTCACACGTGGAAAAGAAGACATATGTATGCATTTTTGTCAGTGGTTTCGATAAAAATGTTGAAGAAATAAAATTACTAACTTTAAGCTGACAGCTGGTACATTTTACTACAGAGTGAAGGTTTCGTGACGACGACGTGAGCTTTTCTCCAATTCCGACGTGGCCCATCACTTTAAAATTGTCAAAAAATAACCATCTTAGAAAGTTTTAGTCTGGCAGCATTTCTGGCAGTTTTTTTTTCTTTCTTTTACAATATGACGGAGTTGGTAGGTTGTCCACATATCATTTTGCTACCGGAGAACTCGATCATGCCTAAAAAATGTTATTGGATATTTATTTTTAAAGCTATTTAACATAATTACGCTTTTTATACGGTGCGCCTTTGTACATTGTAATTTTCACGTCATTTGAAGTGATGTTAATTATGTTTTTCAGTCTAATCTGAAAATATTGACAGTAAAATTACAGAATTTGACTGCATAAAAATCATAGGTTATTCTGAAATCTAATTTTGAAATTCGTCGTAAACCGGTGACGTTAATTGGAAAAATTAATGGAAGTCTTTTGTTAACAGTTAATGGGATGAGTAAAGAACATTATGTTACCAATTTATGGGTCTGATATTTGGCATTATTTTCAGATAAGATGGAATATTAGATTTAGCTATTTGATGTTGACAATGTAATTATATTTCCGGAAACGATGTGTGGGAAATTGAACACTACAAAACAATAGCCATTACATAAAGTTCATACTTGCGATTGTCTGCACTTGGTGAAACATCATCATGGTTGAAGAAAACACTTGTACTGTTTCACAAAATTATTATATTTATATTTCCAACTTGTTTCGCCTTAAAGGCATTTTCCAGGATTTAATAAATGTACGAGTATATCACAAGCTGTTCATGTATGTGAAAACAGGATGACAATAATCCCCAAAACCAAACATTTTCCGCATTTTTATGGAAAACCATAAATTTGACCTAATCAAAAACTTCAAACTACTTAATATTTGTGAAAAAGACAAGAATAACTGGACTTAAACCGATCCCCACTGTTAAATTACTTAATTTAATATGAAAATTATTTGACATTTTATTTTACTTTATCTGTCATTGTGACATTTTACCCACAAAATTTAATTACATTTACGGCCTTGACTTTACATTAGTGCTATTTCATTATTTGACTATAAATTTTACATGACGGAAAATTTTCCTCACTTTTAGGGAAAATAATTTGACCATGAACACTGATTAGTAGACTACGCAACGACAATTTTATTGACATTTGGTATTAATTAGTAATCAATTACCCTCATATTTGGTTTTGGATATTATTGTCATCCTGTTTTCACATACATGAACAGCTTTTGTGATACACTCGTACATTAATTAAATCCTGGAAAATGCCGTTAAGGTGAAACTAGTCGGAAATAAAAATATAGTAATTTTGTGAAACAGTAGGTATAAGTGTTTTCTTCAACCACTACCATTACATAAGTATGCTTAAATGGCAATGAAAATGATTTGTCTATCCTCAACATGTATTCAATAGTTTAAAAGTATTTTCTAAGGCGCTAAATTACGCGGTGGAAATTTTGAATTACTCGAATGAAAATGTGAAATTGTAAGCAATAAGAACAGAATAGAAAAGAAATAGAGGCCCCTAATTTAAGCTAAGTGTGAATAAATACATGAGTTAAAGTTTGTTATAAGTTCATAACCTTTATCCAATTATCCAAACTAATTTATATTATTAGTCTTAGTAAATTTAAAACTTTAACGATTTCGACATATCATGAACATAAAATCGGGTCTACATAAATCACGTAAAATAAAAACATGTCTCAACCTTAGACCATTTAACACGGGACCTGGCAAAGCGCGACTCTTAGTACTGAAATTATTCTGCCGTTTTCCACGGGAGGGGAGGTAAACACGCACAGCACACATTTACTCATTCACGCACAATCCTGCGAAAAATTGATATGTCACACTAAATCAAAAGCTGCAACACAAACACAAAACGCGCACACAAGCAAACTTACATGAACAAATGTACTTCTGCAGAGGGGGATAAGTGCGCTTGCCTAGTCCCGTGTTATATGGTCTAAGGTCTCAACAGATATGGGTTTACAGGCCTAAGGTATGTTCTAGTCTTTGTTTGATCGCAGTTAATCTCAAACACTAAATTAAATTAGCCACAACATCAAAGCTTATGACCGCCCGTGGCTTCTCTCGCATGCCCAAGATTCCCCGAATATCAAATCCGTTAAACGGGTTCCCATGTCAGAGAGATTGGCTGTCCGTCCTACAATACCTTCAAAGGTGAAAGTCCATGTGGAAGTCCATTCCAAGATATGAATGGACAGGACTAATTGGATTATCGAGTGTGATATTAGTTGAATATCTGGAGCTTGATTCTGGATAGTTTAGTTGTGCGGAAAGCAGGGGCGAAGGGTGAACATTTTAAAAAGGGAAGCCGGAAAAGAAGTCGCCTTACTCAGAAAAGCAACCACCGAAAACATGAAATTTTTTGGAGTTTGCAACACCCTGTCAGCCGAGTATATTTGTCCTGTTGAGATTTATGGTAATGTTTGACATAGCAAAGAGCACGGAATAAAGAAATTTAGTATGGATGCCATTTCCTAAACAAGCCGATGTGAATCGTGTTATATGGACCCTTCGCCACAAACAGTTGATACCAAGAGCTAATAAGACTTGAGTCGTTTAAAAACCCCTACCCTTAACACATATCGTCACTTTATAAGATGATAGATTGTATTTCAAGAATTCCCTTGAAGGAGTAGAGAAAAGCAGCCTCATTTTTCGGAAGCAAATTAATTCCTATCCCAATTCCATACTAGTCTTTCGCCTGCGGATCCACCCTCGTATTAAATTTTGATTGTTATTATTTTATGAACACCCCAGCCTATATGCTGACTAGGGTCCTTACGGTTATAATAAAAACAAACCGCATCCAAATCCGTTGAGTGGTTCTCGAGTTAAAACGCAACATACATACAAAAAGACAGACAAAAAAATTAAAAGAAATTGTTTTCGCCTCAGTACCAATAACTCATTTCATTTAAAATTACACAGAAAATATTAAATGTACAGACACGACATTTTTACTACTTTATTATTAATATAGATAAATATAGATATTTTGATTCACAGAATAAGTCACATAACTAAGCCACAGTCACAGTCCAGTGACCCCAGCCCTTTAGAATCGATGGAAGACCCCTCTGTTGACGCCCTAAGCGTATTGTCCTGTGCGTGTGTGGGGTTATTAGCAGATGTCAGTGTGTTAGACCTTTTGATGATGATGGTGTAAAATGCGATCGGTACAAGTTATCATTTATTTGTAGGAATATGTTTATTTATTTTAAATACCAGGGCGGCTATTCCGGCATTATTGCGCATTCGCAATATCAGTCAGTCATAAGATATTTGTTTAAAGTATGATTAATACCATGCGATGATAATTGGAGGGGCTAAACCACATCAAATAAAAACTATAGGATATAATGAATGTTCATGTTGAGTTTTTAATCAAAAAAATTACTACATATCCGTACAATATCCCTTTTAAAATCAAATTACCCGCCCAGGACGGCTATTCTGGCATTATTTTTCGCTCGCAATATTGATCGTTCGACTTTTGTGTCCGGTATGATAAATAACAAGCGATTTAAAGTGGGGTTACTATACAACCAACATCAAATAAAAACACGGTATACAGAATAGTATACGGAATGCCCACTATGTTTTCTATCAAATAAATCAGTTCACATAGTATAAAAGCCTTTTTAAAATCACTCGAAATTTGAGTGAGCAAGTTTTATTTCCGCATGTGCTAGAATACGATACTCATACGATACGATAACTAAAATTAATTCATTCATCTATCAGCGTGTTTCGTTCACTGCTGGACATAGGCCTTTCCAAGATTTCACCACTCTTGGCAGTCCTCCTGGAAGAAATGCCCATACTCACACACGCTGGGCAGGCGGGTTGGTGAGCGCGGTGCCGAAACCCTCGCACCAGTGACGCCGCTGCCCGTCACCAGTCTGTTTTTTTAAAGGCCCGGCAATTTGGGACAGATAAACCGCCATCAAGACAATGGTGGGCCGCCTGGTTTTGCCTGAGAGCTGTTCTCTTATTCTCCCCCGAATACCTTTGGGGGGTTTGCGAGTAGGATGATGCTACCTTCACAGTCGAGCCCGGCACCAGCTCTACCACCTATGAAAATACGCAAAGTAATAAATACTAATTATTAATGCGATAAATAATTAAACTAATATAATAGCAATCTAAGTCCATCGTAGAAATAAATGGGCGATGAAAAACAAAACCAACGCTTCCGAACTATTCAAACAAATCCAAATTTCCAATCTACCGTCAAATTGTATTGTAATTAGTGTAAACGTTGCATATCCCTTGATCCATGTTCACGGGTTGGACAAGCAAATCCCTGAACGCAGCTTAGTCTTGTTTGAAATGTCTAGATTGTGTCTGGATTTTGTTGTTTCGGTGTAAAATGGCAATTTAAACCCCATTAAATAAAGGCGAGCGCATTAAAACCTCATACTTGAACTTTGAAGCATATTTGTTTGGATACACTGAAAAAACAAGTCGTTTGAATTTACAAAATGCATATTGGTTGACTAAAAATCGTTTAATTTTATTAAGTCCATGTTAATATAAATAAAGCTTGTTTGTTTAAAAAACAAAGTCTTTGCTGAATAAAATGAAGTGAATTTCGTAATTTTAAATGAAAATACCTTGAAAAATGTTGTTTTTTTGTAGATATAAACATTTTAGTTTCGTTAGAACAACAATATAAGTACCAAAAGTAACAAAAACAATGGTAAAAGAAACAAATTACGTTTCTTACATAATTTATGTCAAAAATAAAACTATAAAATAGTAAGACTACCAAAATAATACAAACAAATAAACTTTGGTTAACTTGATTGAATTGTTTATGCAAAAAATAAGAAAATATTAGTTATATGTATGGCAATAATTGAATGTAGCTACAAAAAGAGAAATGTCATTTTAAACAAATAATACGTTAACAAACAACAACAGACCTGTTCAGAACTATCAATTTCTTTCACAAAACAGCTTTTATTTTTTAAGGAAACAAAGCTATTTGTTATTTCTACACACTTGCATTTTTATGTACAAGTATTAATGGTTAAAATAACAAAAATATTTGTTAATTTTATCATTGCAAAGTTATTATTTTACCATTGTCAAAAATATAAAATTAACTATAATTATGGTCAAGTTTTCAAAATTAAATAAAAGATACAAATAAAGTTTGGTTGATTGAAACAAATATTCTGTCTTAAAAATAACAAAATATGTGTAATATATACGGCCATTCGTTGTGACTATTCTTAAATACATGGCGCAAGTAGTGGTTTCTTCTATAATTTATAATCTCGATGTAACCTCAGGTCGCTAACTTCTAATAGAGTAATTCAATACTACTATGGGTAGATTGGCTACTCGCTCACATCCTGTTGGAATGAGCTGGCTGGACCTGTGGCCTAGTTTATTTTTGAAAACATTCTTCTTGAACTTTTATGTTTTGGTTAAGTAGTTTTCATTAAAATAGAGTAAATAATAATCAAAACTATTGTTGTCATGTTTACAAAATAGTAATGTTACATATAGCGAAGTGAACTGGTAGTAACAACATTATTTAAAAAAAATTCTCTAGTGATAAAAGTTAGTGAATGAAAATATAAAATTTAACATTTCTACTGGGACGATGACACATAATTTTCCAGTCAATAAACAATTTAATTTGTATTATTTACAAAAGTATCATTTATCAAACCCTAAACAGTAGATATTACAAAAATTGATATGTTAGCTAAGTAACAAAAATTTTTTCTTTTACAAAAAAGAAGTTAAACGGAAACATTTTCTAGTTCGTTTTATCATTGTTATCAGTAAAGTTAAACAAGTCAAATCTGTTGTATTAACTGTTTTCTCGTTTGACGCTATATTGAAAGTAAGTATTTGTCAGGACAACATTTTTTTGTTAGGCTAACCAAATTTTTTATTCAATGAAGCGAGATATTTAAGAATAATAATTATTATATAAATTGACTTTCGTTTATATAGCCAAATTCATACTGCAGACTCAGTAAGTGATCAGGACCAAGGTTCAATTACCCTATTTGCGGTACACAAAAAATTTTTTTTGTCCCTCTATACTTGTAGAACAATCTCGACCCAATTACTACACCCGTAGAAAGTAAAAACTTTATTTTGCGTATTTCACAAAAAGGGTCATCGAACCTTGGTTGTGAACACTTACAGAGTCTGCAGTGTGAATTTGGCTTTATAAACGAAAGTCACCTTATTTAAAAAGATAACTCAACATTTTTTTGGTATTTCCTGTAGGCTACCGTCTGCGTATAATATTTTGTATGAGAAATTGTGGTTCCTGTAGTAAGCCGCTAGGGGCGCTGCACAATTTCTCATATAAATATTTTACGTAGTCGTTAAAGTGTATCGTTACCAAAACTCATGGTAGGCCTACAGGCGGTTAGTACTGACTGAACCCTTCTTTTCTCAACTTCAGTGATCGGACGAAAACCAGTGTATTCAACGTGCCAAGGACTGAAAAAATTGCGACGTGAAAAAATTTGTTCGACGTCACTGTTTTCTCTTTTGTGAAGATAATAATATTATTTTAAGCTCAAAATATTTTTGAACGTTTTATAAGGGTTCCGTACTTAAAAAGGAGTCATCATTTGACAGGGAGTTAAAAATTCGAAAGCATTTTTTTAGTAGATAACCATTGACCTGAGAGGTCACTGTAGATAACATATTTCTCTCACTTTATTTCAGAAAACTACAGCGATACATTCATTAAAATTAGAATGAGTTGACATCATAAGTATTTAAAAACGGATAGGACTCACTTTGATGATGAGTCATAATCTCATCGAAAGCTCGAGCTGTGCCTCCTCGCACAGTTAAAAAGTGAGTCCTATCCGTTTTGAAATATTTAACTACAGCGATACATTCATTAAAATTAGAATGAGTTGACATCATAAGTATTTAAAAACGGATAGGACTCACTTTGATGATGAGTCATAATCTCATCGAAAGCTCGACCTGTGCCTCCTCGCACAGTTAAAAAGTGAGTCCTATCCGTTTTTAAATATTTAACTACAGCGATACATTCATTAAAATTAGAATGAGTTGACATCATAAGTATTTAAAAACGGATAGGACTCACTTTGATGATGAGTCATAATCTCATCGAAAACTCGAGCTGTGCCTCCTCGCACAGTTAAAAAGTGAGTCCTATCCGTTTTGAAATATTTAACTACAGCGATACATTCATTAAAATTAGAATGAGTTGACATCATAAGTATTTAAAAACGGATAGGATAGGACTCACTTTGATGATGAGTCATAATCTCATCGAAAGCTCGAGCTGTGCCTCCTCGCACAGTTAAAAAGTGAGTCCTATCGGTTTTTAAATATTTAACTACAGCGATACATTCATTAAAATTAGAATGAGTTGACATCATAAGTATTTAAAAACGGATAGGACTCACTTTGATGATGAGTCATAATCTCATCGAAAGCTCGAGCTGTGCCTCCTCGCACAGTTAAAAATTGAGTCCTATCCGTTTTTAAATATTTAACTACAGCGATACATTCATTAAAATTAGAATGAGTTGACATCATAAGTATTTAAAAACGGATAGGATAGGACTCACTTTGATGATGAGTCATAATCTCATCGAAAGCTCGACCTGTGCCTCCTTGCACAGTTAAAAAAGCGAGTCCTATACGTTTTTAGATATTTAACTACAGCGATGTTTCCAACAATAGCACAATTCACAGAAACACGACTTAAGTACGGAACCCTCCTACCCGGTTCTTAGACACTTCAAAGCAAAGAGATTATTCTGAAAACCAGTAGAAAGTTTTCGAATGAGCGATGGAACCGCCGGACACAAAGTAATGGATGGGGTGATATGTTGTACACAGGACTCGCTTGACCGACGACGATTTATCAGAGGAAAATTTACATACATTTGAGAAGATTAATGACGTCTTGTCTGTTTGTTTGCTCTGTCGGCATAAACTGATGCTAACTAATGCAGTCGTGATTTGATACGCTGAAACCCTTTTTTAAAATCCGTGTCTACGTAATAATGGTGATATAAATTTTAAAGGGCAGAATCTTATTTGTTTTAACATATCGTCACGACAAGAATTCCCAAAGGGGGTTAAATGGAGATGTTCCCGTTTTACACCGACGGTTATTACGATTTAAACGTGATGGGTAGTAAGCCCAGCGCCGCACCTTGGGCTCAGGTTGACCAATAGCCAGCTTAACGTGCCTTCCAAAGCACACAGATCGAACACAAATTAATGTGCTTCGCAAGGATTGAATCCATGACCTCTGGGTTAGCAGGCGAGCGTCCTACCTCTCAATCACAGAGGCGCTCTTGTTTAACTGTAAATAGAAACGAAAAGCTTTATCAAGTGATACACGATGGAAGGGTGATACGCTCGGGTTCTCCAGCCAATAGGGATTCACGAATATTTAAAACACTTCTAAATATATGTTTTCCAAACACTATTTATTGAAATAACTTGAACTGTTACACAAATGGATCACTTTATTGCTTAACACACGGCAGCGTAACAACATAGTCAGAAAGCAATACTCGAATGCCCCAACATTCGTAACACCACTCCTTTTATACATCTGGTATGAATATCCCTTACCTACATAATATCATAGATCAAACTATGACTATTTACATGATATTGAATCAATAAATTAACAAGTAATAAATAAACGAGCAAGACAAATACTACGCTCAATAACTAATCAGTATTGTACTCGTCCGAGTTACAAACAAAACAATTAAGCGTCTTATTATACCTCATGGTATCATGACAAGGAAATGCTTTAATATTGGTAACAAGGGTTCTGCCGATGAGCTTGTAATCTGCATTTAAAGACGCTTTGAAAAACAATTTATAAAAAAATTCAAGACAGAAAATGTTCCTTATGTCTCCGGGAACTCATGCCAAATTTAACATTAATAAATTGACTCTACTTGAGTGATGGTGTGGACAAAATAACAGAGATAAAGACGAGAATTGAAGCTCTGTTGTTCAAAATTTAACGGTGAGCTAAAAGTATAAATTTGATGAAAATCAAATTTGTTTTGTCGCAATCATGAATTCAATAAATCCAAAACATTCAATCATGTTGATCCCGATAGCACAAAAATTTACAAAACTACAAAATAAAAACACGTTTTGATGGATCGCAGGCACGCGTCAGGGCGATTCTTTCCGGACTCGATTCAAATGAATCGTGAACGATGATGAATCTCGATGCGGACTCGATTACGACTCGATTACTAAACGTAGTCTGTCGTCCAAACAGAACTCTTTAAACCTTATGAAATATGATATTAATATCACAATATAGTACATTACGATACGAGAGCGATGAAACGTTTTCTGACGAGTGTGAGTTTGCGGCACGAGCCGAAGACCGAAGGCTGCGCTTGCGTAAAGTCAGCATTTTCCGCACTTGTGCTATTAAAAATTATACGAAACTCTTGCGAGAAACTTTTTCTCGACTCGTGTGATTGCAGCACTCACCTTCGGCTCGTGCCGCAAACTCACACTCGTCAGAAAACGTTTCATCGCTCTCTTATCGTAATGTACTATTAATCGATATTGGTGGATGTCACAGGAAACGTAAGTTTTAGATTTATAATAATTGTAATCTAAAATTTTCGTGACTTTCTGTGGCATTTTCTGTGACGTCTCAAATTTTAATTATGTTACACAAAGTTTTGGGATTAAAAGTAACAAAAAAACTGTCAGCTTTGCATTCAGTTTACCGTTCAAAAATATTTACACTAATTTTATATACATAACTTCAATGCGTTTTGGGATTTTTTTACGCGGTTACATAGTATATATAAGGTGACTTTTATTTATACAGCCAAACTCATACTGGATGCTTGGTAATAGTGGTAGCGGTTAGTGGGGACAAACGGCATTTAGTATTAGAATTGTGCCACTTCGTACATTTGTTCCCTAGACTTATTAGAGCGATTTGAATCACAGAGCCGAAAGTTTCGTCCCTCAGGATTTGAAATGGCGCCAATTTTCAAAATGGCGTCCAAACTTAGGGATTATTTTTTCCGAAATCAGTTAAGACGCCAGGGGTGTCGTTTTCGGGGTTTCCGAGGGTTAGAATATCAATAATAATATCACGAATGACTTTCAGTATGTTAAATATTATAGGTTGGGGAAAAAGTTTCTTCGCACTTTATATGAAAATTCAAAACATTTTTTATAATGTTTATTTACATTTAACTAAAGTATGTAGGTGCCATTTTGTTCGATAACTTTCTGCCATCTTGAGGTAGGGAAATGATCCCATTGCTATAGAAATTCTGGGGCTTCTGATCAAAAAACCGCGACAAGTGGTTTTGGCAGTTCTCTCGTGATGTTAACCTGACACTGCCTAAAGAATTCTGAAGAGACCGAAACAAGTGGAAATCTGAAGGTGCAAGATCAGGACTATACGGCGGATGCATTAATACGTCCCAGCCAAACTCTTTTATTTTTGCTGACTGGCTAAAGATATGTGAGGTGAAATGATGAAAATATCATGATGAAAAACCACACCCCTTCTGTTGACTAATTCCGGCCGCTTTCTCTCAACTTCTTGCTTTAATCTCATTAGTTGTTCGCAGTAGAGTTCAGAATCGATGGTCCTGCCTGGCGGGTGGTAACAGCTCATAATGAATAATGCCATTCCACTCCCACCATACACACAGCATTACCTTGTTGCGAGATAACCCGGGTTTCGCGAGAGTCTGTGAAGCCTGACCAGCCTTTGACCATGACCTTTTTCACACGTTCTTGTTGTACGTGATCCACTTTTCATCACCAGTTAAGAGGTTTTTCAAAAATGGTTCGGTTTCATTACGTCGTAATAAAGAATCACAAATGAGTACACTGTTCATTAAGTTTCTTTCAGTGAGCTCATGAGGCACCCAAATATCGAGCTTTTTTGTGTACCCAGCTTTTTTCTAATGCGCCAAACCTTTTTTGTGGTCAATTCCCAGTTCTTCAGCTACATCGTAACGACTGATATGCCGATCTTGCTCCACTTTTTCAAAAATGGCATCAATTTTATCCGTAACAGCCCGCTTAGAGCGAGGTGCATCTTTGACATCAAAATTTCCGGATTGAAAAAGCTTAAACCAAATTTGTGCTACCCTCAAAGACACTGCACTAGGTCCATAAACATCACAAATTTTTTCCGCGGCTTCCGTTGCATTGTTACCTTTTTTGTGGTAAAATTTTAAAATGTATCGAATTTCTTCCTTAGATTCACTCATCTTAACAGTAAGAAAAACAAATGAAAATCATTTATTTTACGTAATTGAATTTGGAATTAGCTTTTTTAAAATTTAAACTTTATAATAACACCAAAACCAGCCAGCTACAAATATTTGGTACAGCCAAAGAGATTTTATTATAAGTTCATACATACTATTTGCGAAAAGAGTTTTTCCCCAACCTATTATTTAGGCCGATTTTACAAAATTTTTCAAGTATCATTTAACGCTAAACCAGTCTCGGTCTTTGCGCTACTTGGATCTAAAATTTAAAAGTTTTGATAGATTTTGGTAGTTGGGGTATCATTTCCGGGGATATTTCGGGAATGATCGTAGTAATATCATGTAAAGTAATTTTATAAGTTCTGGACAACAGACTAAAGTTTTCGCATCGATCACGGGATGATGACGAATGACGACACGACTTTATTCAATGGACTTGATGTGCGTGGAAAAAGATTGCTCAAACGTTTTATTTTGGAAAAACTTTCCATCATATTTCCAGTTCCTAATGAAATAGGAGATGTGTTTAAACATATTAAATTTAATGTTATTATAAGAATGAACACAAAACGAGATACTTATTGAAAATTATTTGTGTCTAAAAAAGGGCCACATTAGCTCTAACCACTTCAAATGTACCGAATGATTTCTTTAGTTTAGTTACAAAATCTATAGAGAAAATTTTGTTGATTTATAGAGCAAATACTTTTATAATAAGTAATTCTTACTCTTTAAATATCAGACGGTTGAAATCTTCAACAAAACAATTTTGACTTATTTATATCATAGTTAATCGTTACTCATCTGTATTTGCAATGCCACGACAAAGCAGTTTGTAAAATAATACCTATTTCCAATGAAAATCAAATACAATACTGTCGAAACAAGCACTTACCTCTAAAGATATACATGACTATTCATCATGAAAGGCTTACCCTAGTAGGTAAAGACTTACCCTAGTAGGTATTACCATAACACCCGATAAATTTGTCCGAAACTGTCAAACACTCACAAACATCTTACCAAGTTTAGTAGGCAATGCGAATGTAAATGGGCTGAGAATAGTCCCTTCTTAGGGCGTTTTCACTGTGATACATTTGCGTGCTGATAATAAATATTTAAATTTAAATCTATTGAATGATTCTAAAAACTAAAACATTTTGATCAAATATTTCATTGGGTACCAGCTGTACCCGGTGACTTGGTAGTTTTGATAAAACGTTTATATCATCAAATATAAACAATTGATTCTTGGTAAACTGTTATGTTCCACAACACTTAAATTTTATCACTTAAATTAAGGTGAATGTTCATCTTAACGAAAAAAATATTACAGCTAAGAATCAGTTTAAAATAACTCGACTTTTGGCAAACCTCACGAGGGCCAGGGCATACCGCGAAAACCGGTGAAGATTACTTTTAAGTTTGACCGTGAGTCTGAGTTGTATTATCTATTTAATTACAAATCAATTTATTTATAGCTACGTGGAAGCCATAATAAAACGTATAGACGTAATAGACGGGCAGACAGACAAAATTAAAGGACAGAGGCTTAGTAATAGGGTTCCGTTTGGCACCATTCGGGTACGGAAACCTAAAAAGTACCACGTTCCAGCTCTAGGACATTTGTTGTGTTCAGCTCTACGTTAAGAATTTATTATTCCTTCAACAAAAACATTTCACTGCATCGGATAAGAATGCCCCATTTCCTCCACCGTCTCATAGTTTATTATTATGGCGAGATCTGCGACGTCTTTCAATACGAGGTTCAAGCGAACCGTGGCTAAGTGCTATGCTGATTGCGATGTTCCAAATTCAAAACAGGCTGCTTGCTTCGTTCTCAAGCCTAGTTTTATTGAGAGAATGTCGAATTTTATCGACAGCTACGTGATTTTATTTTATTATGTACATCCCCTAATTGAAAGGATTTGATGACGGAATGTTTGACTCTCATTATTGCCGCGACAAAACAAATAAAACATGCTCAAATAACCGATATGGAAAATTGTACGTATTGACGTTACTGAAGCAATTTTTAAGTTGTCTGAAAAAAACATTAGATAATTATTATTTATTTATACTAATATAATGGCGCCAGTGTCTTTCGTACACTGCTGTCCAAAGTATTTTATTTGGTCAAATTTTAGTTTTTTTTGCAATATATTTTTAGGGTTCCGTACTCAAAGGGTAACCAACGGGACCCTATTACTAAGACTACGCTGTCCGTCCGTCCGTCCGTCTGTCACCAGGCTGTATCTATGAACTGTCATAGTTAGACAGTTGAAATTTTCACAGATGATGTATTTCTGTTGCCATTATAACAACAAATACTAAAACCGGCCAAGTGTATGTCGGACCCGCCCACTCCCATACAACTGACATGATTTTTTGCCGTTTTTATAGATAATGGTATGGAACCCCTCGTGCGCGAGTCTGACTCGCACTTGTCCGGTTTTTTTAGGCTTTATTTGTATGACGTTTTTATGATTACTTTATTTTATTTTTTATTTTTTTTATTTTTTCTATTTGTGTTTGTTTTAACCTTTATTCATTTAAGGCGCCTGTGTTTGTATTTAATTTGTAAACTTTGAAAATTAATTTCCCACTAACTCTCGCAGTACGCATATTGGATAACAATGTGACAATTAAATACAAAATTCTGAGGAATTTGGAAATAATAGTCCAATCCGAGCAATTTTCCCCGTCATAATACCAAACGAGACCAAATATCTCAATGCACACAAACGACCTCATCTATTCTCCTGTCCTCTCTAAGAGCAACTCATTGTGACAAATATCAAAAGCAGGAGTAACAAACTGTTCCATTATACAAATTAATTATGTACCATCTTGGAACAAACGTTCCTTTGACCATATTGTGGAAACCTGGAATTAGGGTTGAGTGATTGTCAATTCGAGTAAAAGCTAAGTTGTCGATTCCGCCTCTAGTTGCCGTTAATTTTGGAAACTGGTGAGCTGGAATGTAACGTCAGCTATTGTTTTTGTTGTTCTAAATTTGAATGACTTTAGGTTAATGGAATTTTCATCAAAACTTGATTCAACAAGGGATGGTACCAATTACCTATGACTATTAAATGCATACCAAGTTTCTCAATCACAGAGGATTTTCTTCTGCGGAGTCAATTAAACTAATTCTTCATTACTGCTTATAGAGTCAAGATCTTTTAAGAGTATGCGGGCGTGCATTATGTATTCTTTTGACGAAACATTATTCAAGTCAAATTATTTTTGCAGCAAACAAAACTATCGACAACCTTTATGAACCCTAAAAGCTTAACCCATTTTGATCTAAACAGTTCCTGTCTGAGACGAACAATAGCAGAGAGTACAATAACTTGTGAGTCAACAACAAAACCGCGAACTTCTCAGATTTGTATCTTTGTAGAGGGCGTTTATCACTATAGGTAGTAAGTACACTGAATTCTTGGCGAGGGAATTAGTGTTTTATCTTAAAATACTTGCTTGTAAATAAATTTCCGGGTCATTCAAATATGGATTTCATTCTTCATCTCCATATTCATATCACTATGGGAATTTTTAAGCAATTTATTTTATTGCATTAAAATAATTATAAAAAAACAGTACCTAAATAATTTTCAGCTAAAACAGTTTAATTTATTGTTAAAGTTTTGTTTCGTTTGCTCTAAATTAGCAACTCCTTCTGTGTTGGTACAAAAATCGACAGAAACGACATTGAAATAACATTCATATCAGCGCGAATTGCAAAGTGGCTGTTACGACGATCGCTGTGTCTCCGGATAGCGCGAATTACGAGAAAAGTAATAATTTTCAAAAGAACGTGACGAACAGAAATATTTTGAACAATAGTTTTGTAGATTTAAGTATGGGGAAAGAATAATTAAAATCACTTCAAGCAATTAGAAGGGCTAAGAAAATTCTTGCGTAAATCATAGGAAAATGTTTTTGTCAAAAGTAAAGATTTTTTTTATTAAACTTGTAATTTTTCTTTGATCATGTTATGCCTATTATCTATTTTTTTAAGTGTTTGGACCACCCATGCAGGAGGGGTAGGCCTCCAAGGACAGGTCTAATATTGCAGTTTAATTATACATTTAGCTTAAGGACGTTAAAATCGTCGGTGAAAAATGGGTGTAACTAGTTTTGACTCGATATAGTCAAAGTTCACACTCTGAAACACCACTAACACCTCAGGGATATATCACTTTGTGTAAGTGTGCTGATTGCAGAGTATAACTTGAAAATTTACAGTTCACCAGGTCGCAACCATTCGCGATTGAGGCAATCGCTTTGTGTCAGGTTGCTCATTGTAGTATACTAGATACTTAAACATTTCAATAATACCCACTTGACTTGTGTTTCATATGCACAGCGCGTTTACAATACCTATCCATATTTCACAATTCAACCCGTCAGACGTGAAATCAATAAAGTTAAAAAAATAATAATGTTACAGTAGACAACTCACTAAAAACAACCGATGCGACGGTACTGAAATAACACTTTTTGCGACTTATTTCTTCCTGAAACATAATGTCATCTAGAAATCTGCGCATTCCCCGTGCTATAGCAACATATAAACAAACAAAAGAGCGCCGACTTCCAGAGAACATAATGTTGTATGAATTCGACTATTCTGATTAAAAACAGTTTTGAGTTGAAAATATTTAAGCTACGTTGAGTTTTTTCATTATTATTTTACTTACATTAAATTACAATATAGAAAAATCGATTACAAACGAAATAGGCATCCTAATTCAAATAACATAATTTTCAAAGTCTGTTATGAGTGTGTTCTACAAAGTCAGCCCTAAAGATTTTCAATTCAGCATGTCAGTTGCCGGCAGCTTAAAATAGTTTCCTATTTAACGTTGACAAATTGCAGTTTGAGAAATGCTTTTTGAATTCCTTGTAGTTTCTAGAATAATCATTCTATACTGTCTTGAACAGATTTTTCCATTGTCTTCATATAACCATTTACAAAGATACTTTATGCGTATTGTATTTCTTACTAATTTGTCTCTGATTTGGTATGAATCATGATAAGTGATATTTAAGCTACAGATGAGCCATTCACAGCGCTTAAGAATCACTTTACCTGAAATTGTTAAATGTATAAGCTATAAAATTAATTCTGAGAATATACGATTTAACTGCAAAATAGCCTTTAAATACAACACCTCTATAAATTTTGAAATTGGGTTTGGAGTGAAAGGTAGGTAATATATATGACTAGCGGACGCCTTACAGCGTTGCACACACGGATCCGTAGGATTAATTAAGTAATTTTAGTTCCCGTTGGAATTTTTAAGAATTCCTATTTAGCGAATGTCTTCGTCATACAAGAAACTTACTATCCAAACTCCATGTTCCAACCGTAAAAAATAATTAATTAGGCAAAAAAAAATAAGTTTTTTTTAAATCATATTTTTCTTGGTTCCAAAATATTTTAGTAATGGTCAACCTACGCGACACAATATGTGACTGACAATAGACAGTATATATTCCTGGCAGTAAATAATGCACATAGGCTATGTAGCTTCAGCTTAGTAGAGCGTCGTCGTCTCGGTCACCAGAGTATTAGTGCTTCATTTGACAGTCAATATATATTTTTTAAATTATGAATCATGACAAAGGTAACAAAACATATACACAGGCACTTTGTACTTCAAAGGATGCCCCATCCACTGATGTAATTAGTAGGTAAGTTTTGCACAATAAGGAAATTTATTTATTTATATATTTTTTATTTCTAAAATATAATAGTTTCCTTGAATAGCTAGGGGTTTATTTTCAACCTGTATAAGTTGACGGCCAAACCCGATTTTAGGATTTTTGGGCTAAACTAGTTTTGTAGAAATCCTTCAGTGCAAAAGAGCGTGGTACGACCACAATTCTTTTTCTAATGATAACTTCTAACCACTTTGGTCTATGCCAAACTATCTCGTCCTAAAATCGAGTTTAACTGGTGACATATACAAATCGATTGTTTATTTATATTACTAAGGCTCTCTTCTCTTTCGATCATTTAAAACCGTTGCGGACAGATAGCAAACCCGGATACAAGTCGACACTGATGTATCACTCACCCCAACTCACCCTTAGGGCAAAGGACTTCGCCAATACGAGCCCCAACATCTTCCAGCAATTATTTGCCCTCGCGTTCGCACTGTATCGGACACAATGGATAGAACTGGTGTAATAATAGAACAGTCGTGTACTTTACGGAAAAAATCCTAATTAATTATCCTCGTAATACGAATTCAAATGCAATTTGGGATATGCTTGATGAGGATCCATGGTAAATACGTGCTAGGGACCTTCATGAAGACATGCTCCGCAAGTTAACGGACCAGCAAATTCCTGGACTTACACTCCCTGGCGATAAATATGATAAGTTAAACCATCATAATCCCATGTTGCTTGGCCTGCGTACAGGCGAAATAGCTTATGTATACAAAAAAGAAAGAGGCAAACCGCTCTCCAAGCGAACGGTCCCTCCTCGTATCCCTATATTATAATAATAAAATGTATATCGTAAGCGTTAGCCAGTTCATGTATGAACTGAGCCCCATATACTTTGCATCAGATCTTACAGTAAGACACGTATGAAAACAACACTGCCTGAACTTGGCGGGCCAAATAATTGTAATTATATAAAATAAAGCTGATTCTATTCTATTCTATTCTCGACTGTGGAGGCACCACCATCTCACTCGCAAATCCTCCCGAAGTTATTCGGGGGAGAGTAAGAGGACAGCTGTCAGGCAAAACCGGGCGGCCCACCATCGCCTGGGAGGGATGGATGGCGGTATATCCATCTCCAATTGCCGGGCCTTATATAAAACAGACTGGTGACGGGCAGCGGTGTCACTGGTGCAAGGGTTTCGGCACCGCACCCACCAAGTGCCCAGCGTGTATGAGTATGGGCATTTGTTCCAGGAGGACCGCCAAGAGTGGCGAAATCCTGGAAAGGCCGATGACCAGCAGTGGACGAAACAGGCTGATGGATGGATGGATATTAACATGATTATTGAGAAGTCACTTATTCTTAGCTAAATATTATCGAACTATAAACTCCGTACAAAAGTAGGGTAACGTTATGGCGCCACAATTCGAAGTATTAGAGAAACTGTTCATGCCCCATGACACTACATGAATGGGGACGTTAAAATTTTAACCGGGACTACAGTTTTATTTTATACAATTCTCATTAGAGGGATATGTATAAACTATATCTTAACTGATAGGAATCGTCAGTTTTGAATTGATTTTGTTACTTGGTTTGTATGCATTTTTGTTATTTGAAAATTTAATGTTATATTAGTTATTTCACTAAAAAGTATCAAATATTTATCTTTAATTTACATGAGATAATATAATAACGTTTGACAATTGGCCAGGGAATCGTTCCTCAACTTAATTTGGCACGGGTATGGTTTTTTTTTTCGCACCCGTTGGATTCTCTGGCCAAGCTTTATCTCACTCTATCTACCTATTACTATTAGGTTAATTTTATTTTTAATAACTATCATCTATAATTTTTGTCCCACAAAAATATAATTTTCACATATTAAAAAAAGTAATTGAACAAAAGTCACGACCGTTTAAGACGACGTAGGTAGTAAAAACTGAGTTTTTAAACAAGTAGTACTCCCAAACCACAAAAGATATTGTTCTAAAATAAATAAATGTTATAAACAAAGCCTTTTCCATGAAGATACAGCAGCCCAAAATGCGATGGAGAAAAATTGGCTCGTTCGAAAAAAAATGCAAAGTGAATGCTATTTTTTATTCAAAACAAGCAGTCTATCGAAACTCCATCCATCCATCCATCAGCCCGTGTTCGTCTACTGCTGGACATAGGCCTCTCCCAAATTTCACCACTCATGTCGGTCCTCTGTCCTCCTCATCCAGCCGCCCCCCGCAATGTCCTTCAGGTCGTCAGTCCAGCGGGCACGAGGTCGGCCTACACTACGCTTTGCTGTACGTGGTCTCCATTCTAGAGCCTTTCGGCCCCAACGGCCATAATCTCGGCGACAAATATGGCCTGCCCACTGCCACTTCAACTTACTGATTCTGCAGGCTATGTCGGTTACTTTCGATCTCCGACGGATCTCCTCGTTTCGGATTCTATCCATCAGAGATACCCCAAGCATAGCCCGCTCCATAGCTCACTGAGCGACCTTAAATCGGTGGATCAGGCCCTTTGTAAGAGATCACGTCTCAGCACCATACGTCATCACAGGGAGGACGCACTGGTTGAACATCTTAGCCTTTAAGCACTGCGGTATTGACGACGTAAGTATGTGACGCAACTTTCCGAATGCTGCCCAACCCAAGCATATTCTTCTGTCAGCCTCGGCGTCGAAGTTGTTTTCGACGAAACTAATAAAGTAAAAATAACAATGAATACTGTTTTAAACATGTAAACCTATTATCTAAACGATAGATAGCGATTTTTTTTGAAACACACTTGTGTGAATTTATGTTAAAGTTTATTCCTTAGAAAACAGCATTATCCACTCTCTTCTTGATTTACCGCTTTGCTCAAACGCGCGCTTTTTCAGATATGCTTATATTTTTCGTTGTGCGATTGACCTACTACGCTTTAAATATTGTATCACATTACAGAAACAGCTGGGTCATAATTACTACCACATTTTATAACTTACTACAATTTTTTACGTCGTATATCAACTGTTCTCTCATTTTCTGACGACACAATACCTTTCGAAGCTCGCCGATTTATCGGGGTTGTTGATTCAATCATAGATACCTTTTTAGCGTTTTGATACTCAATTTAGAATTATGACGTTGGAAACCATCTTACTCAAACTTTTTTGGTCGGCTTACCATATTTATTGCGAATAAAAGAAAAAATATTGAAAAAATAATGTTTGCTAAGTTTCTTGCCCTTCTTCTTATCAATACTAATCGAATGGTGCGGATGGGTATGCATTATTTTTTAATAATGGTTTATTTTTAATTTTTCAACACATTGTTTATAGCATTATGTATATACTCGTATTATATTTTTATTTCTATATTTTATGCAGGTCTATACCATTATTACATTTTAGTAGCCCAAACTTCATATTTTTTGTGTGTATTTCCCGTATTTATTTATCAACTTATTTATCAACCATTGCATTATATATATATATAATATTTTTATTCCTAGATTCCTCTATTTTATGTAGGTGTATATTTTATTTCCCGTATTATTATGTATTTTTTATATTCTAAAGATATAATATATGTTGTTAAAATTAACTTTGACTCGTAGAAAGTATACTTTATGTATTTATTTTGCAAAATAAATGTTTTGATTTGATTTGATACGCAAAAAAATAACCACAAAGGAATTTGGTTTACTGAACACAATATTAGAGCCATTTTCTTGTGCCTAGTACAAAGAGTGTACGAAAATGTCGTTGAGGGATACGTAGGTAGGACACGAATCATCTTATCAAAGCGCTACACTTCAAATGTTATAGATATATAGATTTTATATCAAAACCAGTAATATAAATAAAATATAAATTAAAAACTACACCAGACAAATATAAAAGGTACTTTTGATAGCTAAAAACTCCCAAAGAAAAACATATAAACATTAAAAACACATGTACCTTACTTCCTCACATCCTCATAAATAAAACACGGAAACAAAAATGGCAAAAAATCATTGTTTATTCAAGCAAACATTAATTAATTACGAGTGGAAGATTCGAATAACGTCGCAAAAAAGCGAAAAACAATAAAACAAAATAAAATAGGGACGGAATAATCCAAAAATTTTAACAATGGCTAGAGAGAATGGCGTATAGAAGGGACGAAGCAAATTAGCAATTATATTATAAAAAATTCAGACAAGAGGCTTGTTTTAAAATCGTATCATGTAGCCGTTTTATTTATGCAATATGAAACTCTGATAAATGGGAAATTAATGACTAAGGCTGGTATTATTTTGTGTAAATAACACATTAAATTAAGTATCAAAACAAAATATGCTATTAATAAAAAAAACATCGATGAATAGAGAGTTATAGACTACTAGCTTTTGCACGCGGCTCCGCCCGCGTCTTATTCGGTTTAACGTTAAGTTAGGGTATAAGCTATATCCATTCTAAATTTCATCAAAATCCGTCCAGCCTTTCAGCGTGAAAGAGTAACAAACATACAAACACCCACACACACACCCTCACACACACGCACACACACACAAACTTTATACCCGCATTTATAATATTAGTGTGATATATAGTACGGAACCCTTCGTGCGCGAGTCCGACTCGCACTTGGCCGGTTTTTTTGTCTATCTAGGATTTACATTTTGGTTTTCTATTAATACGTGGGACGCACTATAAGTTTCCGGAATGAATATGAAAAAATACTATTAAAGGTACAAAATTAATTTATTGTTTTTCAAAATAATCTCCCTTGGCGTCTATGCACTTTTTCATTCGATCAAACCAGTTTTGAAAACTTTTGTGCCACTCCCCTGTGGTGACCTCTGAAACGTGTTTTTCATACTCCTCGACAGCCTCTTCTGGTGATGAAAATCGTTGACCGCGTAATTGGTTCTTAATTTTTGGGAACAGAAAAAAGTCACAAGGTGCCAGGTCGGGACTGTATGCAGGATGACTCATGAGTTCTACATTTTTCGTCTTCAAAAAGTCGTTTGTCTGTCTGGCCGTGTGAGAACTAGCATTGTCGTGGTGCAGGATGGTACGGCGTTTACGGTTATTTTTACGGAGTTCGTCAATAACTTCCGGCAAACAAATGGTCGTGTACCAGTCACTATTCACGGTACGACGATTCTCTAAAGCAACAGTAGCCACGTGTCCAGTTTTATTAAAAAAAGAAGCAATCATCCGCTTAGATGCACTTTTCACGCGCGCCACTTTGGTTGGTTTCGGCTCATCTTGAAAGACCCATACGCTCGATTGCTGCTTTGTTTTGGGATCGTAACAATAAATCCATGTTTCGTCACCTGTAACTATGTCCCACACCAAATTTGACGCACCTTCGTTGAATCTGGTAAGCATGGCACTGCACCAAGTGACGCGGTCCGTTTTTTGAGCCTCGGTCAAGTTGTGTGGGATCCACCGCGAGCACAGCTTTCTCACACCCAAATGTTTGTGTAGGATTGATTGTATTTAACTCATGCCTATTTCTAAGGATGCGTGAATTTTATGGTAGGTCACATGCCTGTCTGTTTCAATCATACGGCGCACAGCATCGATGTTTTTGTTGGTCACAGCGGTGGACGGCCGACCATCGCGAGATTCGTCACTGAGATTGATACGACTACGCTTGAATTCTGCAAACCAGCTATAAACAGTCGTCTTGCATGGTGCTTCATTGCCAAAAGCTGTTTCAAGCCGAGCGATGCTCTGTTGAGCTGTCAAATTACACTTAAAATCGTAGAAAATCATACTACGAAAATTTTCCCGAGTTAAATCCATGTTGATGCAGACACACAATTTTTTAAATGGCGCCACAAGGTAAAAACAAAAGACAGTCAGATGAAACAAACTGCATTCTACAGCCAAAGAGTTCTATTTTCAAATGTTGCAATAAATTTTTAAATATTGTTTATGTAAGTGGCCAGTTCCGGAAACTTTTAGTGTTACCTATGTATGTATGAAATAACATAGCCTTATCTTATTTCACCACAAACGAAAACGAACCGCGTTAATTAGACGCCTGATGTATGAAATAACAAAGCCTTATCTTAATGCACCACTAACGATAATCTTCCGCGCTAATTAGACACCTAATTTTTCAATGATATTGATCTATCCTACAGGAACCATGCATTTTTCCGGGATAAAAAGTAGCGCATGTGTTAAGTTAAGTTATAAGCTATATTCCTTCTAAATTTCATCCAAATCTGTTTAGCCGTTTCAGCGTGAAAGAGTAACTAACATAACCAACCACACACACACGCACAAACTTTCGCATTTATAATATTAGTAGGATAAGTAGGATAAATTTGTCTGTACACTGAATATTTTTGCAAAATTTTAAATAATTTTTAGTATTGTACTGAGGCCAAAACTAAAATATTTTGCATTTTTGTCTGCCTGTAAAGTTTCGTCTTAAAACTCCAGAACCACTAAACAGATTTGGTTGCGGTTTTCTGCATTATCATTGTAGTGATCCTGGTCAACATATAAGGTGACTTTATTGAATTCATACTGGAGACTCGGTAAGTGGTCAGGACCAAGGTTCAATTCCTTAGCGAAATACGAAAAATATATTTTTATACCTCTATACTACTTGTTCAAAAACAACCTCGACTCAATTAGTATAGGAAGTCAAAATTTTATTTTACGTATTTCATAGTAATGGTCTTGGCCACTTACCGAGTCTCTAGTATGAATTTGGCTGTATAAACGAAGGTCACCTTATATAAGCTATAAGGAGTGTTCATAAATTAACCACCAAGCTGAAAACTGTCGACAATATTTTTTATCTTTACATTGATTGAAAGAAACTTCCAGTGAAAAGCAAAAGCCAGCAGTGAATAAAGTTATAAACTGAGTTAATTAAATAACAGAATTGGAATAATCTTTACTCGTGTCAGGTACCAGTTATGATCTAAGGGATAAATTTCATCAACTGTCACTATAAATAATTTAATACTAAACTTTCCCACAAAATCTATATCAGGCTTTGCGTAAACATGTCCCCCTTAGATATTTTGTATCTTATAAATATTCTATCGAGTACCGTCGCCGGTTGGCGAACAATTCAAATGTCACCCGGGACTCGAGTGGTCCAGAAATTAAGACAGATGGCTGTGATCAAGCATCTCTTGGACACTTTGGGTGAATTAATCGGGAAATATTATATTTTTGGGTTTCTTTTATATTGCTATCAAGTATTTAGTCAGAAAAAAAGGCTATTGGAGACTACGTAGCTAAGAGCAAACTTTTTAGAAGTTTCTGAGGTGTATTTGTTAATTTAAGATAATTAAACGCGTTCTATTCCGAAAAAAAAAAACTAAAGCACTGTTCTCTTCCACGAATTGTAAAATATACGAATTTTGCTATAGTTTATTTCGGCCTCTTCAGTTGTCACCGGTTGATTGTTATCATCGTCATCATCATCATTTAAAAAATGATACGACTAGACATCATTTCTGTAGTTCGACATTTGGCTTGACTTGGATAGCTATATAAAACCAACTGACAAAATTATTTCGGCACAGAAACAGAAGATCTGGATGTGTGGATGTCTAGATACCAACATCTAGATTAACATGATATTTTATACAGATATTTTGTTATATTTAAACCTTGTTTCCATCAACTCACTTATCACCACCTCCCTGATCCCTAAATCCCAATGGATGCATAAATGTCTGACCCTTAGCTGACTATAGTTTTCAACATACTTAGCTGTATTCAAATCCCATATATCAATTAAGCTAAAAGTCACACCGTGTTTTGCATGCTGGCTTAAAAATCTATCTGCAACAACAAACCTATCAAAACTAGCTCCTATTCCAAGGCACTAACAGTGTTTACAACAATGTAGAAGAGTCTGTTGTTCATAATTTGCATAAAGTATGTGAGGACATTGCAGTGGTGCGTGCTTACCGTGACTGTACCCGGATTACATTTACTTTCAATTTTCCTTCTTGATTGAATGAGAGATTCTGAATAAAGAGATTTTGGTTACTTACGCTTACATGTTTACTTACCTGTTTTTGTTTTGTTTGGTCTTTGATTCATTCATACTTATATTTACTTCATACTTAGAAAATAGACAAGTCTACGTAAGTAAGTATTATTATACGTAGTCTATTACGTAGACTAATCTTTTTCACAGAGTAAGGATAAGTTGTGTATTAATTTCACGTAAAACAAACTTGCACTTATCTATATTTAAATAAACTTATGTATCATAAATTTCACCATAGGCCGAAAATCACAAGAATTTCTTAGCAGTTAAGAAACAATAATCACAAGTCCTATTTGGTTTAGTTGATTCTTGTGATGGTCGGCCTATGGTGAAATTTATGATACTTATGAGTTACTCCTCACGGTTAATGTCATGTAATTCTTTGCTTATAAGTTATGTAAATAATTAGGTGGTAGAGCTGATACCGGGCACGACTGTGGAGGTACCACCATCTTACTCGCAAATCCTCCCGAAGTTCCTGGTGATGGGCAGCGGCGTCACTGGTGCTAGGGTTTCGGCACCGGGCTCACCAACCCGTCTGCCCAGCGTGTGTGAGTATGGGCGTTTCTTCCAGGAGGACCGCCAAGAGTGGCGAAATCCTGGAAAGGCCTATGTCCAGCAGTGGACGAAACAGGCTGATGGATGGATGGATGGAAGTTACTTAAATAAAATTTAAAGATCTGTAAGTCGGTTAGGCTCATTGACCGGGGGGAAGCGCACAATACTTACGATCACGGAGTCAGTGTAGGACTATCAATCACCCCAATTTAGAATGACTTAAATAAAATTGAAGTGTTGTTAGATCAAATAAATTTCATACGTTACTTTTATGTCAAATTTGGGACAACTTAAGGAATGTTCCGTCTCACCAGCACATTTCATTCTAACCACTCTTCTTTTTTCTCGACCATTGATTTAACATAGAGGTTAATTATAATAATTAATCACAACATAGTATTATTTACGATTATTGTGATTATTATTATTCAAATACGACACGACATCAATGCTTTTCTTGGTCACAGTAAGCGTTATTATTTGTATTATCATAACTGCGATAGTAAATCTTTTTCAATATACTTTAATAACATTTTCCCAATCCTCTAACGTTTGACCATTGATTCTTCCAGTGATAGAGGGTCAACCAAAAAACCATAGCAATATTGAACAAGATGTCCAAAGCAGTTTGTCTCCATTTTATGTCATGTTTATAGCCCTAGGGCTTCCTGTAATTCAGCTGGTTTTAAAAATGGTACAAAATACATAAAAGAGACAAAGATCTTTCTAAGACACAACAAATAATAACGTTAACGAATAATGACTGTGTTTTAAGGATAGAAATATAGAAATTACACAAAAACTACTTCACTCAAAATATTGCTTCCGGCTAAAACATTGTTTAAAAATAATATACCATGTAAATAAATGACTTTTACAAAACCAAATAATTATATCGCTATACAAATAATGTACTATGAAAAAGAGATGTTTATTGTTTCAAAATAATTGTATTACAACCAAACTATGGCTGAATCTATTTGTTTTTTAGCTATGGCTACGTTGATAGCCAAACCAACAACTAGGTAAAATTGGTGTCAATAAATTAAACACGATTGCTCTCCAAAGATTTTTAATAAACGTCCCTTCACAGTGTCCCCTCACTCAGAGGGTCAAGCAAAAAACCTTAGTATCAAGATCAGTACAAGATGTCCGATGCAGTTTGTCTTCATTGTATGACAAGTTTATGGCCGGGGGTTGCGGTAAATAATATCGGCGCGAGAAAGACTTCATGCAACATTCATACGTATGTGATGTACAGGGTGGTTTTAATTTCGGTTACATTTTGTTGTTAATTTTAGGATTTTCCACAAATTATAAGTGTTTAGTTTTGTTGATTGCATCAAAATTCTTCAACGAGGCTTTGGTGTTTGTCTCATGGGAAGAATGCTCACTTCAAAAGGAGAAGTCGATTATGTTTAAATTTGGCATGTAATTTGAGGTAACAAATATCGCAACACCTCAGCTCCGGGAATACAGGGAAAATAACACAGGAGCTCCGAGAAACAGGGAAAATGTAACATGATGATAGACTTTAAAAATTCTTTTGCAATGTCAAGTCAAGATAATTTCCATGCAAATGAGTGAGTTTTAATATCATCTTAAGTTCCTCAAGTTAGTTTGCGTAGATGATTTTTTTTAAACGAAACTTGCAGGTTGTACTTATCATTATCTCTGATATCAAAATCTATGATAATTTTGACGGATTTTTCGAAATTTCGCATTGCACCGCCTATGGACAGTTAACACTTCTATTGTTATTTAAATTCTTTAAAACTTCTCATTTAATCTTCATTGAAGGAATCCTTACATCATTTTGTTTGCATACTAGCTATACTATTATTACCCTGTAAACAGCTTTGAAACCACTGATAAGGGTAGCTATTATTATTATTATATCGTATATACATAATTGTGTACATTAAATATAACTTTATTTTATTTAGTTCATGTACGTGTATTTACTTATTAAATATAAGCAAATCCAAAACCTATTTTAATATATTGTGTTTCCTCTTTTACATATATTTAAGATTCAAGATTATTTATTTGTGAACCAAGGGTATAAAAGTAGGTGTAGATAACAATATTATGTCTCCTCTCAGCTCTGCCCTGCAGGTTGTACAGATATTTTACACATGCAATAAAAAACATAAATGAAGAGCTAACAAGCAAAGATATATCATGCAATTTTGACCTGCAGACATGATACACTGGTGGTCAAATCAAACGAATGTACAAAACTACATAAATGTCAAAACACAACGCAAAAAAATTATAATTCAAACAAACAAGACAAGTATGGCATTATAAGATTCAATTTTTACAAACATAATACAATACAAATACAATCTTATCCTATTAATTCTAATAAACAAATCAACAAATCGAGCCAGGTTGCGTTCAAAAACCATAAAACACTGTGTATTACCGACTTCCTCAGGGATAGTTTTGGAGGTAGGTCATGTCATGTCATGATATTTCAATGTTTGATACAATTAAAAGTTTAATTTGAATCAAAATAATGTCATATCTATATAATCTAAGGTAAAGCCATAATAACTGTGTCCACGTATTATTGAAAATTGTCCAAAAGAAAATCTTGAGTATAGGCTTTGTCAATTAATAACTTTTTTAATGTTTTCTTAAATGTATAAAAGGCTTTAATGTCACGAATAGAACTTGGTATGTTGTTATAAATTTTAGGAGCCATACCCAAAATACTTTAATGTAATAGAGCCGTGTTTGATGGAAATGCTGCAAACATTTGTTGTAGACGCTTACTTTTGAATTTGTCAAAGAGATGCGGATTTTGTTTTACAAAACAGGCAGTCTCGTATATGTAAAGTGATGGCAGCGTTAGTATTTTTAACTCTTTGAAATGAGGTTTGCAGGTATCTCTTATTTTTAGATGACAAATAGCCCGTACGCACTTCTTCCGAGATTTGAACGCGGCTTCTTTATTTGTTGAATTGCCCCAGAAGGTAATACCAAATCTCAACGTTGATGCAACAAATCCATGGTACGCTTTCAATACGGTATTCCGACTGACTATTTTAGTAAACATATGTATGTAGTGCGTACGAAAACTTGTTTATTTTTTTGCATATGTGATCAACTTGAGCCTTCCATGTTAAATGACAATCTATATGTATTCCTAGAAACTTGACAACTTCCGTTTCTTCAAATTTGGTGTTATTATGTATTATGTCGATGTTTTCGGGGTGTAACCTTTGTCTGGATGTCATAATTTTAGTCTTGCTCAAGTTAATGAGTAAATTATTACATGTCAACCAGTTAGTTATATTATTCAAAGAGTCATTTATTCCAGCTTTCTGAGTTGTAATATCATTATTGATAAAGATTGCTGTACTATCATCTGCAAAAAGAACCATTGGGTGATTTATGACACTAGGGAGGTCGTTTACACACTTCCCTGCGGTACACCATTTACTACTTTACAAAGGTTTGATGAGAAAATTTCTTCACTTTCTGTATGCCTATTTATTTTACACACTTCTGTTGTTTGATGTCTATTTGTTAAGTATGTTTCAATGAGATCTCTATTTATGCCTCTGATGCCATAATTTCTTAATTTATTCAATAAAATACTATAGTTAACCTGGTCAAAGGCTTTTTACATATCCATAAATAGAGCTGTCACAATTTTTTTGTCATTCATACCCGTAATTACCTTATGAAGGAAGTCAAAGATTGCTCGATCTATACTAATCTGTTTCCGGAATCCTTTTTGCTCAGGAGCAAGGATGTTATTTTTTCCAATAAAAGGATATATACCATTCTACAAAGTTTTTTCAGAAATTTTTGAGAATACGCATATTAATGCCACAGGTCTGTAAATCCATATTACTTGTATCATCATTGGTACATTGGTTTTATTGTGGAATATTTAAGTTTTCCGGGGAAAGTACCATTTTCTATGCATATACTTAAAAGTAAATTTGATTACTTTAGTTGAGATGCCATCTGGGCCTACGCTGTTAGTATTCCTAAGTGATCGTATAATTAAATCTATGTCAAAAGGAGTAGTTGGGCTTAAAAAGAGAGATTTTGGAGCATTTTTACTTTGTAAATGGTAGAGTTTAACTTATGACATGTGGAGACATTATTCACAAAATATTCATTGAAAGATTGAGCTATTTCCTTTGGGTCTTTTATTAGGCGACCATTAACTTTAACTTCGTCAATATTACCTTTTGGTGCCTTTACTTTATAATTATTAATTATATCCCATGACGCCTTGGTTTTATTTTCTGCTGTATTAATATAAAAGTTGTTCTGTGATTTTTGTGTTAAATAAATGATTTTGTTTAGTCTTTTTGTATAGGTCTTGAACACAGTTTTAGTCTTTGAATTAAGAGACATTCTATAGCGCCATAGTAATTGTCTTTTTCGTTTACTAGAAATCTTTATCTCTTTTGAGATCCATTTAGGTCTCCTTATACTATTTATCTTTACCCTTTATATAGGAAAGCATAGCTCATACATTGTGATGAATATATCTATGAATTCATTGTATGCATTATTTGGATCTTGTGTGTTAAGCGAATCGCTAAAGGTTAATTGACTTAAATTCTTCTTGAATTTTAACAGGTTTTCCTCAGAGTAGTCCCTTCTATGAATAAACCAATATAGAATAAAGCACTTTTTTTGTACTGGAAATGTCAACAATTTGGCATTGTGGTCAGAAAGTGCTAACTCGATAACTTCTCCTTTACTACCATGGATATTGTGTGCAATGTTGTCCAAACATGTGCCACTGCTTATTGTAACGGGTGATTTTTTAAGAGCTTAGTAGGCTCTTTTATTGATATTTTAATATTAAAAGTTCTTAGAGTTTCAATGAAGTCATTAGTTTCAGGAGTGTTCTCTAAGATATTGATGTTAAAATCCCCGCAGAGAATTACCTTTTTGGACTTTTATGGCAATACAATGCTAGAATTCCCGTTAAGTTTTCAAAGAAAGTTGTTAAAATATCTGTGTTGTATTTGCATTTTCGGTAAACACATACTATTATAGTATTGTGTTCTACCAATTCTGTTGCGCAGCACTCTATTACATTAACAATATTATATTTATCTATGTCCTTCAAAACTTTATGTTTATGTCCATTTCTTATTAGAATGCAAGTACCACCTTCTCTTTTGTTCCTACTGGAAAATGAAGAAAGTGCGACATTGGGTATAGTTATTATACTGGTGTCCTCTTCTGTCATATTATGCTCGGTAATACACAAATTATCTATAGGTTTATTATTATCACACAAGTTATCCAAATTTACTGACAAATAACTCGACTTATTGATAAGTCCATCAATATTCTGATGAAGTACACGTAATTTATTGTTCACGAAAAAAATCCGCTTTATCATTGTTACTAAGGCTTTCTTTATTCTCATTGTTAGATAGGTCCTGTATATCTTTTTTCATGTTTTCAACAAGTGATATATTTGATATGGTATCATTAGAATTATGTATATCGGATTGTTTTTGACCCCCAGATTCATTGAGATGAGAAGGGTGATCGATATCACATTTACAGTTATTACATATAGTTTGAATTTGGGTTTCAGTTTGAGTGCTTTGACTTGTTAAGGTAATCTTTGGTTTATTGCTTGCCATGTTTTTCATTTTAATATACATCACCATTTTATTTTTGTATTAAATACGCAAGATTTCTTTTAGAATCGATCTACTAATGTTTAATGCGAATGTGTTTCTTAGAGGCATTTGCCTAGTATAGTCCATGTTTATAAAAATCACATTGTTATATTGGCTACAAACATATCTTAACGTATAATTTTGTTGATTACGGTTTAAATAATGGTTAAACGGAATTTCACACGCAATGATATTAGTATTTCTAATAGTATGTATCCAGTTTATTAAATTAGCCTCAAACTCGTAAGGATAAGAGTCATTAGTACCACCCATAAGTATTACAAAGTAATTTTTAGTCAATGATAGTATATCTTTTTTTTTTATTGTAAGTATATCGCTTAGCTTTGCACTAGATTTAAAGAAACACGTCATTAAATACTCCTTTCCAACCAAAGTTTGTAAATTAACTTGCATATTTGAACCCAAACTCGTAAGGATTAGAGTCATTAGTATCACCCATAAGTATTACAAAGTCATTTTTAGTCAATGATAGTATATCTTTTTTTTCTATTGTAAGTATATCGCTTAGCTTTGCACTAGATTTAAAGAAACACGTCATTAAATACTCCTTTCCAACCAAAGTTTGTAAATTAGCTTGCATATTTGAACCCTGTTGATCAGATATAATAATGATTTTATTTCTTGGTTTAAGGTCTTTGAAGTTTTGACTTTCTTGGTTGATAGAGTTTCCATGTTTCTCATCGGTGTCTGTATCGGATATGTTGTGAGCGATCTTATCAGTGGTAGCTTTTCCTATGTTGGTTTCTTCATTTTGATAGCTCTTCTTGATATTCACGGTTGTAATTTTTTGAATTTCATCTTTTTTGATTTAAGAATTTTCGGTGAGAATTGGAGATGTGTACCCCTGTATTTGCATGTCATATTTATTGCTTGATTCACTATCACTACTTGCTATATTTTAATAAATCCTAAAGTGCGATAAATGTATTTATGTACCTTTATTGCAGAAATAAAGTATTCATTTCATTTCATTTCAATTTAAGTCCCATTCCGCAGTGCACCCCGTATCAACATACTCTGTAAGTGGATTTCTCACAAATACCTCTGTGTGAGAATTATCTTTGTTTCTATTGGGGCCTAACAAGAATTATAGCTAGCCAGCTGGCGCCAGACCTTGGTCAGAATGGTCTGCTCACAGAATATTGGCGTAGGATCCGGATATGAGGAGAATAATTGTCGTGGTTGGATGGTGATGAATTCGTGATTATTGTTGGCGAGAATTCGCCGTCTCTGGGAATTTTCCGTATGTGGAAAAGTAGTTGGCAATTTATATATTATCTTGTTAAACTTCATATACTGATTATACTGAACAAACTACATGTACAAAAAAAATTGGTGTGTATTTGTCGAGTTTATTGATATTAGAATTAAAATATGGTCTTTTTTCTAAAATTCATCAATCTTGTCTAGTGTTTTTTCATTATATTTTCCACCGGCTACCCTAAATAAATACAAAACTTAATAAAAACTTTATTTGTTATTGAATAATGATTTTCTAAATATCAATTTTATATTTGTAGTAGTAACTTAATATTTTTAACGACAGTTGTGTTACATGTTCCAATAGAAATGGTCTTAAATCTCAATCATAATGGGATACAATATCACATAAAATAATTATGATAATGAAATTTGCGAGCAAGATGAAAGGAAAAATATTCACCCCGAAATCGTTTACTAATACCAGAATTTCGCCCCAAAATGTGGTTTCACCGAAATACAGTCGCCAAATTGAAGAAAAAAGGGACTTAATCCGATCATAAGGATGCGGGAATGGAGAAATGATCGAATAATATGATTCACTTAGTTTTTTACCGTAATGGATTTAAGAAAGAATGTCTTTCGGATACAGATAAATGATCGATGATAGAGATATCGTTTTGTTTACATGAAATAATGAAACGAAATACATAATGAATTTTACCATGAGAAGTAAAAAATACCACGTAAATATTTTCTCATTAATTTTCATTATTCCCTGTACACAAATATACGTAATTATTACACAATTAATTTCTTCCAAGAAACCGAAACAATGTCAGGAATATGTATACAAAAAAAGGAAAATAGTGACCGGTAAACATAATTAAACTAACTATCAATAGGTATACTAAACGAGAGGGCACCAATAACAACATTCATAAATATAAATAAATAATAAATAATTACATATTATAATTAATCTTATCAATTAAATATGATTATGGAAATATAGTTTTAGTCGGAGGATCATTTATATATCCACAATTCCTACTTTTCGGGCAAAATGTACTGAATTATAGAATTTGTTTTTTATAAGGAAATATCCATCAAAATTATTAACAACATATAAATCATATTATCTTCACCACATTTTATCCCCGTGGTACTCAAAAGTTGAACTTTAAAATGCAAGTCACAGTCCAAACTTGGTAAGCCCTCTTTTTACCGACGAATATTACGTCTCAAACGTGATAGGTGGTGAGCCCTATCACCGTACTTCGGATGTAAAAACACCAACAGCATAACATGCTTTCCGAAGCAAGTAGACGGAACACAAATTTATGTGCACCGCTGGGGTCAAACTAGGGTTGTTATATGAACGTAAGCTACAATATCTGACCGTTAGAAAAGGTAGTTTACCTATAAATTACAGTAAGGTATAGTCTACAGTAAGGTATAGGCTGAAAATAGAACGCAGAAGAGGTTTGAGCTAGGCGGCAAACATAAGCAATATAAACAATAGCCAATAGCAAACATTTCATGCATGACGCTGTCAGACAGGTTAGTTAATTTCGTTAAGAATTTAATTAATAACTTTTCACAGTACTTACCCGAGTCCAAAACAGTAACAACATTTAATTTTACGATAAATATTGGAAATGTATTTATTTAGCGCCGGTCCTTCCCCATTATCCAAACCTTTATAATGGGCATGAGTGAGATAGACAAAATTAAAAACACTACTATAGAATAAGGGAGGATAATTCCAGCAAAACCTTTCTTAATAGTGGGTTTTAATTGATTTTTGTCATAAAATAATACACCTTTAACACGTTCACGTTAACTACGTTTCTTATGGTAATTTATTATTTCTGACGGTAACTTACCATTTCTGACCATAACTTACATGAGCAAGGTAAAGTAAGAAATGGAGCTTACAGTCAGGAACACAGGACCGTGCGGTCTATAATGCCTAGATGCAGTTTAAGGTGTGACTAGGAATTTTGCCATTGCAATCTTAACCCGATGCACTAGGATGCATTTCACTCAAAATGCACTTGAATTTTTTCACTACAAACGGTGGTTGCGAGCCTCCGGGCTTGCTCCTGGATAAGTTCTAGACATAAATCTCTGCAAAAGACTTGCAGGTGTTGCAGAAAAGTAAGAAAATGACAGCTGCACAGCCCATGAACGCCGTAACGCAAAACTTAGACTTCTAGTAACGTAACGTCGTTCCTAGGCTAGTGTCAGCTTCTACACAACAATCTAACGTACCTGAGCAAAGCTCACCTGCTCGTAGACTTTTGCTACTCACATTCCTTAATCTTGAAACGTTCGTGACGAATGTAGAGATCATAGCACGTTTTCCTTGTATGTGTATATGTGTGTGTATGTCTAGTTATCGTACACGTACACCTATGTTGCGTAGGTCAAGATAGTATGACGTGAACATGTCTTTACTACGTTTACTACGACCGTCGTCATGTAGCAGTCAGCATGTCAGCAATGATAGTATAACGTTAGGGTGCCGGAGCAGCAAGCGCGAGTACGAACGTCTGATATGCACTCTGCATTGCTGTAATGTTGCATAAACATTATTTACATTATGAAAGCTGTGTGTCATCCGTCACCGTTCTGCTCGGACCCTCGGACGGCGAGAATAAGGCAGCAGCAAATACCCATGTTAGCGAAAAGCGTTGTCACACTTTACTTTTGTTCTGTGGCCGTAGCAACTAAATAATCCCAAATACCTTATGTTGGGTTTTATAAAAACTAGCACGGGTTCGTGTCAAAATAATTATTTGACTTATCGACCCGTTGTAATGAGGATAACGATCACTAAAAGGTATGTATCGCTAGGCATGACCATGTGTGGCAAAGCCGAATGATGTCATTGGGAGTTCAACAGAATTGCAGCCAAGTTTGCGTTATGTGTATAGTTAATTAAACATTATCGCTGCATGCGTCCCGTTGCTATGTGCGCACCTTCGAAAACAAAATCACGGCAGGACTTTTGTATGTTGCGAAGTGTTCGCTGATGAGCCACAAGCCGCTCTCGATAAGCCTGAGTAAAATACATGGTTTTTTCTTCAAAGATAGCACAGTCGCTGCACCTCATTCTATTGTGTGACCGAGATCTCCATGCAGCCTTGGATAGTCACGTGCAGAGCGGTCTTATCGGTAGCTCGATGGTACGTACGGCCAAGACGGAGCTGCACCTGGTCGGCGTGCAAGTTAATCTTGTACGGAGTTTGAAAAAGTTAGCATGTCAAAACGTATGCACGTTGTATTAGCTACATAAACCCAACTTTGGTTTAAAAACAAACGGTATGATAACATTTATTTAATTATGGCATAAAAATATGGTGAAATTCCGTTGACGTCGGGGTTTCAGGCAAACCACAGAAATAGTTGCCTATTATTACAATTCTATCGGCATTATTTCTGATGGGTGATGCAAAAGGATAAACCGCTCGCGATTTAACCACAATTATTTATACATTTTTATTCAGGATTATAGCCTAAATGCCTAATCAATTTTCCTTACATTACTTCATTGGATAGTTCACGTCACAGGCGATGATATCAGCAGGCCCCTATATAATGTGCCCAGATCATCCTTGATATTCATAAGCTCATCGACAGCCAACACGTGCCCCAAGTGACCCGTGACTCTCCGTGTCTATGTAAGTATTTTTATTATTTATTTTCCCCCCGCTTAGAGGCTTGCGCCTATTGCAGGGTCGGCCCGGGTCAGTAGCCAGTTCCCGCCCTGGGTGCCTCGTCCGGATCAGTAACGAGACAACCATGCGGCCGCATCCGACTTCCACCTCTGTAGCGCATTTGCCATGGCACTCGATTCCATGGGCTCGGGGAAACTGCGGATAACCCGAGCCACTACAGCCGGTCCCTGGGTTCGCCTCACGGCCTCGGAGCTACGTCACATCTTGTCGGGAGAACGTAAACACGGTCTACAGCCATATACATGTGACACGCACCTGTACGTGTACATGTGTATGGTTCATATATATGTCTCGAGCGAGTCACGACCATATTTAATTTCTTCCGAAAAGATTACGAGACCGGGAATCGAACCCGGGACCTCCCGACGCTCTGGTCAAGAGCGCTAGCCTCTAGACCAGAGGGCCGGTTCCTTGCTCTATGTAAGTATTGAATATTTAAATTAATAATTTTGTGCATTCTTATACTTCTCTTGTGCATTCTTTCTAGGGATAAAGCGCCTGTTTTATGACTGAATTTAATATTTTATTTCTTTTCATTCGCAGCCACTAAACTAACATGAAGGTTTTCGTGGCGATGTTCCTGAGGCTGTCGGAGGCGAGGCCTGACGCCAGGCCTAAGGTGCCTCCGCACGTCGCTGCTGTGAGTATATCATTTCTACAAACTGCTATCAACGACCCATCCAAGTTTCTTATTACCGTTGGAAGTTTTAAGCAAAGAGTTTCTCGTATGCCCTAACCCTCAGAACGTCTTGTAAGCTTCAACGAAATTAATGTTAATTTTTCTATTTACAGATGACTGATCCGACCAGGTCCCGTCGCAGCGCCCAGGCGAAAATCAATACTGGTGGTATGAGGCGTCATAGAACCAGTATTGGTTTAGCCTGGGTCAGCATGAAAATTTTTTTTAAAATAAAATTTATTATAAAGTATTTCTTGGTATCATTGACGTAGATAAGCTGACGTAGGTATCCCAACTGTCGTATATACCTGGCTGCGAGCTTAGGTTACCATCGGTCTGCTAGGCTACATGCACATGTAATGTGCATCGGACCGATGTGCAGATATATAGGCGTCACACTGCAATTTGTGCAACAAGATACTGCACTCTAATAGGTCGAGCATAACGGCTTGGGAGTTAGCATCATTGCATGATAGAACTGTGTCTCCTGAGTTCAAAAACACCACTCCCCGCTACCCCCGACCCCTAACTTTGGAGTTATAGGCCGTACGGTCTTGTGTAATTGACTGTACATCTCTAGGTCAAACCCACGACCTCTGAGTTGGTTAGTAGGCAAGCGCCCTACCACTCGACCACAGATAAAATCATTCGGTCACAGAGGCCTTAGAAATAAAAATTAATGTCTTCTACAAAATATTTCATTAATATATTTATTAATTATGTTGTTTATATGACAAAACTGATGGTTGTAAGAAAACAAAATAATCACTGAGTCTTTTCGAATAGTTCATATAAAAACATGATTTCTAATTTTTAGAACACTTGAAGCGTACAAACAATTTTGCTTATAGTAAAAAAAATTGCTGAATGACACAAAAATTCTATTTGCGGGTAATAAATCATATATTACCTGCAAGAAGGGATTACTTTGTAGCGTAAGGGATGAATTGTAGAGTGCAAAATGTCTTAGAGCTTCCTTAACCCTTAGAACGATCGTGCCTGCTATCTATTTTTGACTCTAAGTAATAGTAAAAACTGAACAAATTATAATAAAAATGTTGTTAAAGATAAAGCAAAAACAATACTTTGAAACCAGTTTATTGCAAGAATTTTTAAAAACTTTAAAGATTTATTTTGATAACGCTTCTATTTGACCCGAAATCAAAGTGTAGATTTTATATTTACTATGTTTTTAGTTTAATAAAAAATCAAAACAAAACATTTATAACACTATTTAGAAAAAAAAACTCCTAGTACTTTGGGTCTGACAACGTATTTAATTGCCTGGAAACAATTAATAAATATTAAGGACATTCTATTGAAAACTAGAAAAACTAAAAGTTTTGAAAATAAAACAATATTTCTCTCGAACCAATGTACCTATAGTTACCATTGCAATGAAAACTTGCTTGCTACGGCTGTAGAATGTTTCAAAAAAAGCAAAAATGTGCTACGCCATGCTACGGCGTAGCAACCGGAACAAAAATACAATAGAATAGAACAGAAAACGTTTATTAATAATTAATATAAAAAAAATAAACAAAAGAAAACAAGCGTAAACAAAATTTTAAACAATTCTAAATTACTCGTATGTACAAAAGTTGTCGCATGCACTGTAAAATATTAAATTGGCCCAGCCTTACCAAATGTCCAAGACTAATCTCCAACACTGGTTTTCAGCTAGTACCATGGTACTCTCCATAGTACCCACACCAACCCATTATTAAAGATAGTCGATGTTAACTTGCCTAATTAAAAACTAAATTAAATAAGAGTTTAGTTAAAAAAGAACGACGCGTTAAATTTCGACACCTGCTGTAAGACATGCATAAAAAAATTTAATACTAATTAGAAAGTCATCACTGGAACTTAATCAGTAGGGACAGATAAATGACAAAAACATGTCTTGTAATTTTTTTTTTTTATAACAGTTCTATCCTAAACATTTTCTTAACCCTTTAACCAGCTTCGTCGACAGGCAATTTGTCATCTGACCAGTCAGGCGAAGAGCGCCGAGATTCGTCTACGTTTGGGGTTGCCATTTGAATTTATTTATTGTTACACTGCAGCTTAGGGTTATTGTGAAGACATGTGGAGGTAATTTCTGAAAGGAAATGAATGTGCTTTTGATTGTAGTTAGATTTGTTTTTGTATAAAATTTTATGACAATAAAGATTTTGGAATTTAAAAACACTTACATTGTCTTCATTCATATTTAAGGGTGGTAGAGCTGATGCTGGGCTCGACTGTGGAGGTACCACCATCTTACTCGCAAATCCTCCCGAAGTTATTTGGGGGAGAGTAAGAGAACAGCTCTCAGGCAAAACTAGGCGGCCCACCATTGCCTGGGACCGATGGATGGCGGTATACCCATCCCCAATTGCCGGGCCTTATATAAAATAGACTGGTGACGGGCAGCGGCGTCACTGGTGCAAGGGTTTCGGCACTGCGCTCACCAACCCGCCTGCCCAGCGAGTGTGAGTATGGGCATTTCTTCCAGGAGGCCCGCCAAGCATGGCGGAATCCTGGAAAGGCCTATGTCCAGCAGTGGACGAAACAGGCTGATGGATGGTTGGATATTTAAGGGTTCAGTAAAAAATGAAATTGTTCGATGTTGTGGTTTATCAAATGATGAATAAGTGGTACAAAACTTGCTGAATTCTAATATTATGGACGTCCTAATAAAAAAAGACTAATTTTGCGTTGTGTTCTATTTAACAAAATCCGTGCCCTCATGCTACGTTCATGTAATTTTCTCCCAAACAAAGAACTTAGGAATGACAATAACGATCAACAAAAAACACATTTAATACGGCAAACGTCACGAAAGCACCGTCCATTTGGTCGTTTATTTAATTTTATAGTCTGACCACCAACTACTTATCTTACTGGAAATGAGGTAGACGAAAAATTTAAAATAAAAAAACAAATACCTTTAAATATGTAAACATGCCGCATGTATCCCAGAAGGTTGAGATATGTCAATTGTCAATATAGTATATAACAATCTGACCCACTGTTCTGCTTCATCTCCACATTCATCAAGAAAAACGGACGGACAGACGGACATGGTGAAACTATAAGGGTTCCTTGTCGGACTACGGAACCCTAAAAACGTATCACTACGACGTTTATCTCCGAAAGGGGCATAGAGATGTTTTCAAATGTGGAAGTTAGTAGAACAGTTTACATCCGTAACATTCTCTTTTCACCGATCACTTCAACGTCCCAACGTGACGGGGGTGAGCCTTATCACCTCACTTTGGGCACAAATACACGCTTTTCAGGGCTTGAAGGTTACCTTAGAGTTGTCCTAATGTCCTTCACCGTTCAGCAAGTTGTTTGTTTACAATTATTTAATTAACGACCGGCGGGATTCGAACTGGGGTTTCGAGATTGGGAGCCGGAGTTCTACGGACTGAGTTAATATTACTTAAATTAAAATTACATTCTGAAATATTACTTACTAGCTTTTGCCCGCGGCTCTACCCACGCGTTATTCAGTTTAACGACATGCTTTTTTCCGAGATAAAAAGTAGCCTATGTGTTAAGTTAGGGTATAAGCTATATTCGTTCTTAATTTCATCCAAATCTGTTGAGCCGTTTCAGCGTGAAATAGTAACAAACATACACACACACACACACACCCTCACACACAAATTTTTGTATTTATAATATTAGTGTGATATTAAACAAAAATATTTTTTTACAATAGTCTTTAAAATGTAAAATGTGCACAATTCGTTCTATCTATTCTTATATCTTTCTTGTCTAATTTAATTACAGATCTACTCACAAATAAACGTAACTAATTCCGACTGAATCGGTCTAATACTTGCGTTATACTGGGAGTGAACAGACACCAAATCTTCAGCAAACAAAATTCTTTAAAATATGGAAACTTTGCCAATAGGTACATCCTCTTGAGACTTGAAACAATGTTCTGAAGAAGAATTTAATTTATGCCATTCGCTATAAAAAATACAACGTCACGACATGAATCCAAGAGGGATTATTAGAGGTGTTTCCGAGTAGGGACTGTGAAATTCAAGTCAGGGTCTACACTTCTATGCTCACGTTTCACCGACGATCATCCCAGCGTGATAGATGGTGAGGTCTATGACCGTACTTCAGACACTAAAATTGACGCATAGCCTTCCGAAGCACCCAGACTGAACACAAATTAATGTGCCCTGTGACGTTTGCATTTGTGGTCAGGAGTCAGGAGGGTCTAGTTCACAGCAGAAGTAAGTGGTCACTAAGCAAAAGCTTTTTTTTTGTGGAACCTCCATGACGTATCTTTTAAAGATAATCCTTGTCCAAGAACCATATTAAAGGATAGCGTGACTAAGCACAGTTTGTAAGTATCTGGACACTGTTCAGTGTTCATTGCGAACCGTTCGCTATTGCACGCTGAGGTAAAGATAATTCCATCCCAAAAGCACTATTTTAGTCTTCTTATTTCCTGGTAATAAGTGTTAATATGGTTCAATTCAGGGGCAACATCTGCGGTTCGAATCGTAACTGGATATCGCAAACAAGCTTTTGAATGAAGATACATTGCATTTAGAATTTATAATGCTGGAGAGAATTGAGCTCAAAAATAAAAATCAACACTATTACGCTGTGCAATTACCAAGAGCGAAGTAAGTGTTATTGAAACAAATGTAATTTAATTTCTTACACGAAGAGAATTATTTAAAAGAGTCAATATTTATATCTAAGGTACAGCCATCTTCTTAAAAATCGTGAGCGAAAGATCTGACCCTCGTTAACCTTCGTCTCAAATCTATTATTTGTAAATATTGTATCTATTTAATTGGGCAGCATAGATGAATTTGGAACGAACGTGGATGCAGCAGACAAAACTAGCAAATTATTTCACATGCTACTGGCTTCAAACTTTTGGTAGGCGTAAGACCCAGCGGCATTTTTTTTTGCGAATATCTCGAAATATCATTTTCATACTGAAGCCTGAAAGGTTAAAAGTTGTTCCCCTGAAATTGAAAAGGTATGTTTACATATCAAAATTTTTATTATAATTATGTGCTTTAGAAATCGAGATATAAAATTCAAGATGGCCGCCACGATTCTCAATAAAAATTGAAAGCCTATTGTAGTAAGTGGACATTTTTAGGGTTCCGTACCCAAAGGGTAACCAACAGGACTCTATTACTGTCTGTCTGTCTGTCCATCTGTCACCAGGCTGTATCTCATAAAACCGTGATAGTTAGACAGTTGAAATTTTCACAGATATTGTATTTCTGTTGCCGTTATAACAACAAATACTAAAAAACAGAATGAAATACATATTAAAGGGGGCTCCCATACAACAGACATAATTTTTGCCGTTTTTATATTACTGAACCCTACGTGCGCGAGTCCGACTCGTACTTGGCCGTTTTTTTAATACTTTTTAGCGTGAATTTATATTTTTTATGCAAAACCACTAAATATGTTTATCTGAAGTAATTTCGAAGTAGCGAGAGAGAAATACGTTAAATGACGATTACTCGCGTAAAATTCCATTCACACTTCAGCACCTTGATTATGAAACCCAGGTGGGTTTCTTGCCAATATTACCTTATTCCACAAGATACCTGCAGAAAATGTCTTCCAATACAAAAAAACCAGGACTCGAAAATAAAGCAACTCTGTTAAAATCGTCCTTAATGCGAAGTACTAAGAGTCAAACGAAGTGGTGGTGCGTTGGTGTAATCAAATGACATAATTTGAGGGACTCATCTGCTCTTAAATTTAAGGTCTCGTTAAGGATCCATGGTGAAAATTAAGGGGATTTTGCGGAAATAAAGATTTCTTAATGAAGGTATACACAAAAACGTTTATAAGTGTTTTATGAATATTTCAAAGGGAAAGCTTTAATTAAATAGCTTCAGATATTTATGATTATATAATTATATATAATGAAAAAGAAGTGAATTCGCAACGCACTGATCAAATCATAATGACAAGAATACAAAGGGGATTGATGATTTTTGTTTGGAGCCTTGCCTACCTACCGTCCGCCATTATGTTTTTTTTTTGTTTTTTAATGACCCAGTTAATTTCTCTTAGAATCGATATTTTACATAAGTACAAACGAAATATATTATTTGACAAAAAGCTCGTGAAATATCATATTTCAAAGATATATTCAAACTTTTACAAATTTAAAACCAAAGATTTAGCAAAAAAAAAATTTTTTGACAAAGAAGTCCTCAACAAATTGTAAATAAGAAATAAAATATTTGACGTGCAACAAAAAACTCACATTACGTTGATTAGTAATGATTTATGTATTATCACAAACGAAGGGATTTAACTTCTGTAACCCTTTACCCCGTATCGGGGTGAAATAACAAGCGTGGGGTAAAAATAGGTCACCCGCGTATGTGCTCCGTAATCTGTTTAATTAACATGGACTTGCGGAGAAAAATCGGTCAAGTAGTAGCTTGGTTTTGAGGAGTGGATTCTTGATGTATGTTGAAGTCTACGTTTTTAAATGTTTTGTTTAGTCGGTGTTGCTAGAGAAAGAAATACTGAAAAATTACCTAAAGAAAGAAAATATTATCTTTTAATCAATAAGATGGAACAAATTCATTATCTGAACTGCAATCTGCAATCTAACAGGGTTAATATAAAAATCAATGATAGGTATTATGTTAAGGGTATTTGTATTGCTTATATTGTGGCATTAATAAATGTAAATTAAATAACTCAGTTAATAATATCTATTCGCACCGACAATTCAGTTAAATCTGCTGGTCAAATAAAAAAAAATAAAAAAAAAGTCTAACATATTATACCGCAGAACCCTGAAAAGGTTCAATTTCTACCCCAAGGGGATTCAATTCCAGGCTAATGATGTGTTAATCTTTTATAAATAAACGGGAAAGACTCCTATAAACACACAAATTTCAGGTCGAAAATAATTTTATTTTTTACACTCATATTCATAAAAATATTATGGTACAAAGCAATAGTACTTTGATTAAATTACATTTAACTTTTAATAATGTTAATTAATAATTCGATTTTTGAAAAAGTAAACTTATCTGAATAAAATCTCACTGGCAATTCATGCACTGCCTACAACTACACGCAAAAATGTCTACGAAGTAGCAAATAAAGTGAATATAACGAGGCTACAGGATAACAGTCAAGTAGAGTGGGTAAATAATTGTTTTTAGGGTCCGTACCCAAAGGGTAACCAACGGTACCCTATTACTAAGACTCCGCTGTCCGTCTGTCACCAGGCTGTATCTCATGAACCGTGATAGTTAGACAGTTGAAATTTTCACAAATTATGTATTTCTGTTGCCTTTATAACGACAAATACTAAAACCGGCCAAGTGCGTGTCGGACCCGCACACTCCCATACAACAGACATGATATTTTTTCCGTTTTTATAGATAATGGTACGGAACCCTTCGTGTGCGTGTCCGACTCGCACTTGGCCGGTTTTTGTTATTTGTTACATCTCTTAGTAATGACCAAATTTCCATAGAATTTTTTCGGTATTATTATAAAAATAAAAATATGTTAAGAAATTACGAGAAAAATATGTTCAGACGAATTATACAAGTGGTACAATTACCAGCCATACTAACCTAATAAATAAACAAAGTAAGGCTTTGGATTAAGTTCCTGAACCACATAATTAAAGACCCAGTCTGTTTAATAAGTATAGTATTGTTCAACGTAAGCTTAGCAGCAATTTTCTTTTCACATTCCGGCTTCAATCCTATGTAACTTATCCTAAAACTCTGAAGGATTGTTTACTATACATCTGCATGATATTGTGCTGTCTCTATTATCTAATTTAATTAAGTATAGGTAGATAGTATTATGAAGATGGACACAATATAGTCCAGCCTAGACACTAATCAAACAGAAGCCATTCAAAACTCAATACCCCACTTTATGACCTAACCCATACGAATACACACATAAATTAAATACATACACATTCAAATGCACCTACAATAATCTCAATACAAACACCCTAGGTACGAGTATTCCATCACACTCCCCCGCCAGTTTGGCATAAACAAAAGATATAAAACGAGCGAAGTGGAACACCCTTTAGCATTTCAGCCGATTCAGCAGATCGCTCGTCATGCTTGTCATGGGAATACAGGATGCTCCGTTACGGTGTTATGATTTTATATTAAAAAATATGCTCAGCAGCAGAAACATACTTAAAAGTATGTAATGGAGATACTTAAAGGTAAAGTAACGCCTGATTGATCTTCAAAACTAAAATTTGTCTTAGACACAGGTAACCAAATATGATATTTTAATAATAATTAACATTGAACACCGTTAATAAGCTGTAAAATAAAATACCACCTAAAATACCACTTAATAATCCTTTGTATAAAACTTGTCATACAATTTTCCATGTAAACCCACCTTTATTTACATCTTTATCTGAGTTTAACTCACCCACACACCCTCACAGGTACACATACACACTTATCAATCTACCCACATATTCTCGCAAAAAATTCCTAGTTAGTAACCAAACACAAAGTCTTGCGTCTTTATTGTCTCTAAATTGAATTGTTTAAACTTATAAATTAATTATCATGTTCCCAGTCAATAGTATGTATTTATTGTCTAGCATAGTGAAATCCTTTATTGGCCTTAGTAGCTGATGTTATTATTAGTTTATATTTAATGTATTTGCTGTGGATTTTTGTTCATAAATAAATAAAAATAAATAAATAAATAAAATAAAAAATAATGGTAAAAAAATATCTAAATTTATTTTCCAACAAAGAGGGTTATTTCACTGAACGTTTTATTTAAATTTTTACTGAAATATTTTTTTCGCGAAGCCAGTCATGTGTATGTCATAAAAACGTATTCAAAATACACATCAGAAATTTAATCCCTTTTCTAATTTTAAGCACCGTCTGGTCAAATTCTTCCACACCTAGAACTCTGTTAAACTATTCCACCCTGTACAAACCAATACACATTTCATGCATTTGTATATGTGAACTAGCTGGTCGAAATCAATCACAGGCTTCACCCGACACCTGATGCCCTGCATTGTCCGTCTGTCTCTCCCTTTGTGCAATGAAGACCTATCAATAAAAATGTATTACGGTTACACTTTTCATGTAACAGAATTTTCATATATCAGTAGTGGGTAAGTTTCATAGATAACTTGGTTGTGAAGTAGAAAAGAGTAATCGTTGGCATTAATTTGCAATAAAATTATTATTATTTATGTTGAATGGATTCATTTGATGTTTCTTGGTAGAATATCATCTTCAATGAATTATACACAAATTTTTGTACTTATTCGTATGTACTTAGTCCACAAATATTTATGGAATAAAAGTACTAGGATTTGTGTTTAATTTATTATTATTCATGTTTGTTAAAAATTAACACAACTAGGTAATCCAATTCAGGTTACTTATTAAACAAGAAACTTAAATTCATATTCATATATTGTACGTAAGCACCCAAAAAACCTCTGATAATGCTTTAACAGCGAAACTGGTTAGGAAAATAATATAAATAACTGGACAAGTACAAGTACTTTTTAATCAAAATGTATCAAAAGTTCCACTGAGTGCCAACAATCAGAGTTGATGCTTGAACTCCAAGAAACTCAAATACATTATTGTATTTAAAAAAAATAACCTACTCTACCTACATCAAAATAAATAATAATGTAAAAGAAATCAACTGGCTACACTGAATGTAATATATAAAATTTTTAAAAATAACTTAAATTAAATGAAAAAATTGTTCGACTTACTAAATTAAGCCTCATCCAAAAGTAAGCCTTAAATCCAAAAGTCATTAACGGAACTTCTCAGCAATTAAGTTCTTGACCGAAATAGGTTAATCTTTCAAACTTAATAGCCTCTTAATCTCATCTTTGGCTTCTACCCCGTGACGAAATTACGTAAAGTCTTTCAGCAATAAAATCGTCATAAAAACGATTTTATAATAGGATCGTAAACTCGACTATTTGAGTGGGATAAAGGCAATGGTGGCCCCCCTAAGGCAGTTTTTCTAAATTTTATTGCGTTTGTTTTTTCTGCCTCGTTGTTTGAATATAATAAATTGTGTTGGGGAGGACACCTGCTTTTTTATGTCTTTAGCGATTAAATAGATTTTAAGACTCAGGTTATAACTTTAAGCAGGAAATAACATTTAACTAAACCAAGCCTTTGTTTTTATTAAATTTCAAATGTGACGATAAATCACTCTGAAAGAATTTCTTACCAACGGCTGATTTAGTAAATGGACTGACATTATCTTGTACTTCATAAGATATTATTGTTCTCATTAATTTTTATTGTGAGTACCTTATAATTTGACTTTTCATTTTCTTTGACATACCACAAAAATAAATTAATAACTATTGGGTAACAAAAGTATTTCATGTAAAAATTACATTATTTTTTTTAAACCTAATTTTTATTTTACTGTAATTCTTACAAGGCGTGATGAGCAATAAGAAAAATAGTTATATATTTATTTCATTAATGTATTAAAAAATTCATATATGATTTCTTAATTTCTTATTTTTAAGTTTTCAGATAATTGAATGCCATTTTAGACAGAATACAGCATGAACAATCTTGTATGTAACATATCATTTTTAAAAAGAATTTTGAAAAAGTAACAAATTCATCAGTAACAAATTTAAAAAAAGGCATTCAGGCGTAAATTTTCTCATTTTAAAATCACGATATAACCCTGTCAAAAGATCACGCAATAACCAGCACTCCACTCCATCACAAAAATATAACCTATGTACAAAATACAGGATTAATAGGCTTCTATTCATGGATTCCCCTGACGCGTATGAGACAAATTATCACGGTCAGTCGCACATTTGAAATAGACCCGATCTTCGTGGCTTCCGGTTGATTTTTCATTAACGCAATTAGAGAGCAGCTCAGTTTTTTTATTTCGGCTACGTTTGCAGTTTCAAAAAATGTGTGTTTCTTTTGTATCTCATGGAGTTAATTCTGCTATATAGTATTTTAATCTTTTTACAAACACTGATATTAGAACTAAGAAACGGTTTTAATCCAAACAGGCTACTAAGAGATTATACAAACAAAATCTCCGAGCGTGCACGGTTGAAATTAAGAAAAAACCAACATTTATGATTGTTGTTTAGAATCATTAGAATTACGCTTTAAATTGGCAGTTTTACAGCCATTTATTTGTTCAAAGTCAACCCTTGACACAAATTAACATCTTCACGGAACGGCGGAAAAATAACTTCCAAGAAATATTTAGTCTTTGCTTGACAAACATTGAAGTGCCTTTCTATTAAAATGCTGACTGTCAGAGAATGCCTGGATTTGACCAATGTCTCCCGAGGCTAAGCCTGGGTTATTACTAACTGAAACATGACATGTGGCCTGTTAATTTAAAACTTGACTACTAAAGTTTCCAGTTTACGTGCTTCGTAAGGCACGATTAACTGTGGGTCCATATTTGTGCCCGATGTATGTCGATAGGGCTCATCAGTTATTACCCATCACGCTGAAATGTTAGGACCTGATTTCACCAAACCCTGTTAGTTATTTCATAAATTTGACATTACCTAACGAGGGATTAAAATTAACAAGGACACTAACATATCTGTTAATTTTGTATGTCCCATGTCGAAAATGTAACAAGCTCTTATTAAATCAAACATTAAGCGAATGACTCAAAAATTTTTTGTCATTGCTGTGGACACGGGCACTTTTTTCACTAGTCATATTATAAGTTTCGTGTTTGGTAGGGCGACTCACTGTGGCCCTGTGTGACAGTAAACTAATCATCTGTTACCAATCTAACGAACCCCTAGAGCAGTGATTAAGTTTAACAACTGATTAAGGAAATTAAACATTCGTTATAGCATGGTGGGACACTCACTAACTTTAACAGTCCGTTAAATGATATAACAGGGGTGTCAACTAACTAACAGAGTATGGTGAAATCGGGTTTAAGGCTCTTTAAACGATGATCAATAGTATGATGATAATAGATTATCTACAGTGATTAAAAGTCTGACATCCATGATGATTTATTTATTTTATCACTGAATTCGGAAGCGGGCTGTAATAGTCGTTGGTGAAGAGTGGGTGTACCAGCGTGAACTATGATTTGCGTTATTATTTTATAGTCCGTATTCACATCCTTTTGAGGATTCATGTTATGAAGATCTATTAACTGAGTTACGGCAAGACCAAGCACTTAAAATCAGCTACCATTTTTTGCCAACAGCGAAGTTTCGGCTAGATTGTGACTCTACCAGCGACACACGGTTGACAGAACGTGCGATTATTGAAAATTATTCATGCGATTAATTAGTCGCCGAGAGCGAGAAGGGTCCCTTTAGACGGAGCCTTTGTAATGACTCTGCTAATTGTTTTAGATGTTTGACCTGTGTCCTGTATGTCCTTATATAACATGAAAAATATATACATTTAAAATCATGACCCAAGATTATTAGGATAAACATACGTGAAATTACTTTATAACGTATTCTTCTGAATATTCTCTTAATGAGAGAGATAGATCTACCCAGACGACATACTTAAGTAAATTTATAATTATAAATAGTAAATCTATAGTTATAATTATGATATTTATACGCAATACTAATCAATTACCAAGCTTCCAGTATGATTTTGGCTGCATTAATGAACGTCCTAACGTAATGGGTGGTGAGTCCTATCGCCGTTCTTCGGGCACAAATACACACTTACATTTAGGTTTCCTCACGATGTTTTCCTTAACTAACGTCACCTTGTCTAGGTACAATACACAGGGCCACTATGAATTCATTGTTGACAGTTAAAACAACTTTAAAAGATGAAAACCTTTTAGTTTTAAAATACAATGACCTTGCACTTGGCCACGATCACGCCTGATCGAAATCGTCGATAAGACATAGAATATCTGGGCATCTTGAGCATGCCTCTGTAGTCTGGAATCCTTTATATGTAACGCATATAAACTCTTAGCAAAAAATTCAAAGCAAATTTTTAAAATATCTTAATTATAGACAAAGGAATTGTTCGGACTTTTATTTTCAGCGAGATACGATTGCTTCTCTGGAAGATAGACGTGCCTGCCGTGATATCTTATTTTTATATAAAATTATCGACAATATTTTAGATTCTCCCTACCTTTTAAGTAACATCGGATTTAAATGTCGAGCTTTCACTACTCGGAATAAGTGTTTGTTTAGTATACCACCCGCAGGTACTAACTACGCAAAAAATAGATTTTTGGTTCGGGCTTGTGATCTTTATAATAAAGACTTTATTGATCTTGACGTATTGCATCTTTCGCTGAGACAATTAAGAGGAAAATTATTTAAAACTTTTGTGAAAAATAAGTAATTTTAAAATTGTAGTCGCTTTTTCTTGTATTATTTTGTTTTTTAATAGTAATTTTTTGTATCTTATTTTCCGTTGATTTAAGTAAATCGCTGTATGTGTTTTCTTTTTCTGGTAACTTGTGTTGTTGTGAATGTGCACTGATTAATTTTGTTGCTAAGATTTACGTGGAAACTTTTTTGGTTTTATGTTTTAGCTATTAGTGATTGTATTGTGTGATAAGAAAACTGTTTGTTTCCCAATAAATAAATAAAGTACGTTGGGCAGAAAGTTTTCGATTGTAGGTAGTAGAGCTGATGCCGAGCTCGACTGTGGAGGTACCACCATCTTACTAGCAAATCCTCCCGAAGTTATTCGGGGGAGAGTAAGAGAACAGCTCTCAGGCAAAACCAGGCGGCCCACCATTGCCTGGGACCGATGGATGGCGGTATATCCATCCCCAATTGCCGGGCCTTATATAAAACAGAATTGTGACGGGCAGTGGCGTCACTGGTGCAAGGGTTTCGGCACCGCGCTCACCAACCTGCTTGCGCAGCGTGTGTGAGTATGGGCATTTCTTCCAGGGGGACCGCCAAGAGTGGCGAAATCCTGGAAAGGCCTATGTCCAGCAGTGGACGAAACAAGCTGATGGATGGATGGATGGATGGGCAGAAAGTGGGAGAGTGAAAGCTGGCGAGCTACAAAATCTATGAAAGTGTGTAATGGAAGAATGACTGATACTATGCAACTAACTACCTATTGTAGTAACTCCGACCTAGGATCCCTCTCTCATCTTCGTGTGTTTTTGTAAGACAGGTGTCACTGCATATTTAATAGGTGTTGAAAGTGTATTGTTTGGTGTTAAATGATCATCTCCTAATAGCTTCATCTACCTAAAACCTATCGAAGCTATTTACTGTGTCAGTTGCAGCACTTATAACCACTCTTTCGGTTGTCTCGACGTCTTGCCAGTTTCGTCAGGAGGGGGTGGTGCTAAGCCACAGCTGAAGCCCATCACCAGTAGAAATGATTGGATTTGTCAGTTAATTGGGTCTTGGTCTACTGTCCAGGGTGCAGGCGTGTTTGCAGTAATCAGTAGTTGTATCTCGCTTACACCACTCGGGGATGCTTCTTTCATGCACCAGAAGTGTAAAAAGGACTCGAATTGCAAATTAATATTTCTGTCTCATTTTATCAGTAGCTCCGTATTTCTATCCATTCATCCACCTGTTACATTCACTGTGGGATATTTCAAGATTTGCCAATCTTGGCGGCCCTCCCGGAAGAAATGCTCATACTCACACACTAGGTAGACGGGGTCGTGCGTGGTGAAAAAAACCTCGCACCAGTGATGCCGCTGCCCGTTAGCCAATGTCAGTCCACTTTTGGATAGGCATGCGTGCCTTTGAAGAAGCCTGGAGATTAGGCCTCGCCAAAGGCATACCACATTTTTCTATCTTCTAACTTGCTTATCTTAATCGTGCAAGTTTAAGTGCATAAAAAATCCTCTATTCAATATGTAATTTAAATTTTCTCTTTCACTTTTCCGAACAGAAAATTGTTCAATTTCATCGGCGAATACTTCCTGAAACTCATTGCAAAATTGCATTTTTACGAATAAAGTTACTTTGGAAACAGTTAAAATAGCATCTTTGTCCAGGCAATTTAGAAGAATGGACCAATGAAGCTGCACCGTTAAATTTAATGTACACTAACCTTCAGCTATAAAAGCAGGTTAATCTCAATACACCGATAGCGTTTATTATCCGTAGTGATGGAGGTTATCGATATCGATATAGTTTATAGCACCCGGAGAGTGGTAACAGGCAGCTGCTGCGTAACAACATCCTTTACCGACTTCTGTAGATTTTGTGAAATTTCCTGATCAGATTGATTAACGTATTATGGTCCCATTTACATTTCATCAGGCGTGGTAGTACCAAATGTAAGTCCAAAATGTAAATACAAATACAAAAATATTTATTGGTACAAAAAACTTAACCTAGAATAAAAATATTGTTTTAAGGCTAAGTATATATACAATTCAAGTGATCAACGGACTCTTAATAAGGCGAGGCCTGTAATTTAAGAGCCAGTTTCTTCTACTCAATGTTATACAGGTTGAATTTAGCCAAAAAGAGAAGAGCATGCAAATTCCTAACGAAAGGTACAAATCTTATATTACTGTGTGATTAATTAGTGTTTGTTTTTTTGAGAGTGATGAAAGAGAGGGTGTGTAGGGGTGTGTGTGTGTGTGTGTGGGTGTATTTGTGTGTGAGTGTGAGTTTTGAGTGAAGAATTGAGTATGTACATTAGGCAGTGTGAGTCAGTCAGTAAGTGAAAAAATAAGATAGTCAAATCACACCCCAATGTGGTAAGAATGTATGGTGTGCCTTTGAATTTTTATTTATTATGCCTTCAGTGGTTAAAGTTTCCTTGCCTTTGCTAACCACGATAGACGAGGCGTTAGTTTGAATCTCACTTGAGAATACTTTTTTCGGAAATTATGATTTTGAAGTAATTTTCTAATTGATTATGTGCACTATTCGTTTTTTTTACCAGAACAAACAAGAATACACAAAATTATTTTCATCGATAATTATTTTACATTTTCATCGACATTCTATCAGCAGGAGCCCAACTACAAACCTGTCCGGAAATAAAAATCGTAAATGAAGCCATTCAGACGCGGTGGCGGTCCTGAAGCGCGATTAACTTGCATTTTTCGTGGCCCCAGCCTTTATTGTCCTTTTATTTCTCCTACTCCTAGTTACTGGCTCGCTCCTGGCTTCTCTTGCTTAATTACCATATATTAAATGAAGGTTTAATTGTGTACACTCCTAATATTTTGTACTCAGATTTCAACTTACACAAATTGATTATTAAATTTTTTTTTCTATTAACGTAATATAAAGTAGTAGAGGAAGCCCATGACTTCATCTGCGAGGATTTAAGATATAAACAGCCTTTTTTACAAAAGTTTACACTTCACCTCTTAGAAGCGAAATTTGAAAAATCTATTTTTATTGCACATCTGAGCTCCTTAGAAAACATAAAATATTATGTTCCAAATTTCATGTTTTTAACTTCAGTGTTTTAATTGTGCTGCCAATCAGTCAATCACGGTGCTGTTTTACACACGGTTACTGGTTGTAATTAGTTTTTCGGAAGTCCTGCAGCGCAGAAGAGAGGCGGTAGCTTAGGTTAGCCCTCCATACGTAACCTTCGTGGTTATTTTATTTATGACCACCTAGAAATATCATATTATTTAAACCAATAGGTTATAGGCTGTCCGAGATATCATGATATGGGTGGCAGTTCATAGAGCTAATAATGGCTAGGTGGTAGAGCTAATGCCGGGCTCGACTGTGGAGGTACCACTATCTTACTCGGAAATCCTCCCGAAGTTATTCGGGGGAGAGTAAGAGGACAGCTCTCAGGCAAAAAAACCAGGCGGCCCACCATTGCCTGGGACCGATGGATGGCGGTATATCCATCCCCAATTGCCGGGCCTTATATAAATCAGACTGGTGACGGGCAGCGGCGTCACTGGTGCAAGGGTTTCGGCACCGCGCTCACCAACCCGCCTGCCCAGCGTTTGTGAGTATGGGCATTTCTTCCAGGAGGACGCCAAGAGTGGCGAAATCCTGGGAAGGCCTATGTCCAGCAGTGGACGAAACAGGCTGATGGATGGATGGATGGGTGGCAGTTCAAAGTTCACAGTTACAGTGATGTACCCTAATGAAATTAATCGATTTCTTTTAGTATCGAGAAAGTGAACAAGGGCTGTCAAATCGATTTTTTATTTGATTGATCTTTGATTATCCAAACTACTTTTTGTTAAAACTAAACTAATACTAAACTAATTAAATCAAACGAACCAATAACGCTGGAGCTTCAGAGTTTTTTTTTATTTATTTAAAGTATAGAGTTGTTTTTTTGTTTTTCTCGGCATTTCACCAATAAGAAAACAAAAATTCAACAAACAACTGTAACAAACGTCAAAAAAAATAGCACGTAAAGCAACCGGAACGAAAATAAAAACCGCATACAAGATGCACTCATACTGATGCAATCTTTCATGATGGCCGCACCGATTCATTGATGTATTTTCGATTATGTAGTGTCCGTACCTATGGGTTGACGTTCCGATCCACGCATCAAGTAGCAAAAAGACGTGATTATGTACTGAATCTTTTCTTTGATAAATTTAACGAATACACTAAGATTTTAGTTTCGATTTATAGAGACATTAGTTATTGTATTTTTGCAAAAATTATATACATTATTTCTAAAACCTATTATTTTCTTTCGTGCCTGGGTGTATGTAGTATGGTGTGAGTAGTATAGGTGAAACGGAAAATTACGAACTGTCACCCATATCATGATATCTTGGACAGCCTATCGTAAGCGGCTGATTTAACCAGATGGCGGTGACATATACATATATATCCAACAATTTAAATTGAAAGTTAAAATACAGAGTAAGTTTTTCTATTATGTACGCCTATTAATATTTAGATTGTTATCTCCAGGGTTACGTTTTATTCATAAACACATTTTCACACTTAATAATTATATTTTTTCGTATGGCACAGTTGCTTTAGCCATTTAACGGCGTGTCATCAGTCAAGGATATCAGGTCTTCATCGTTTCCGGAGTAGGACCACAATGGGCACTCACGGAGGATATGGTATACAGTTTGCTTCTCAGCAGCACAGTTGCATTGGGAAGAGGCTGACCAACTACATAGATACTGTCATCATGGCCAATGCGCAGTCTGTCTAGCTGACACTAGTCCTTTCTTGGTAAATGAAAACCACTCGGTTCATCAAGTTTCCTTACTTACCCTGCATCTTAGCTGCTTAATAAATACATTTAATAAATTTAATTGTATAAAATAATAACTTAGCTCACTCGTTATTTCTTGTGATCTCTTAATTGATTATTATAATTCATACGGTAGAGCAGGACAATAGGTATCGGGGGAAATATAAAGAAAAAAAAAGATTTCTCTTCGAAACAAACAGACTGGTATCAAAGTACAGTATCAGGTGAAATTATTTATTTATTCACTGCCCTGTTGGAGACAGGTTTTATTTGGAATCCATTGTCGTAAAACGTGAAGAAATAAAACGGATCTAATGTTGAAAGAAGTACTACGTAATTGGGTGTGTGGGACATCAGAAATCTTCACTGCATTTTGTGTATGTTTTAAGGTTCCATCTAAATTAAAAATATTTGTATTATACTCCCTATCCGCCCAAAAACGTATTTACACTAATATATGCAGACTATCTATCCGACCTGTGGCATGCCCTTAATCTATGTGTTTAGCAGGACATAATGGAGTTTTTAAGGAAACTCAGAATAACAACAGGCAAATGGTTTTATTAATTTTGACAATAATTGGCGTATGCTTTAATCGAAAACAAGAGAACGAAAGTAACAATTTTTAATGTAGGTTAATTAATTATAAAAACGCGAACTAAAGTTCCTAAAGTAAAAATGTTAGCAACAGGTCACTGATCAGCAGCAATGTTCAACTGCTGAGGCGCCAACACTTAATGACAATTAAAAGGGTTAAGAGCGGCTCGGACGCACTACTACGCACATTGTTGCATACAAAAAAGGTGTTTGTGGTGTTTTTTTAAATATTTTTAACGTGTTCGTTAATTGGCTATGTGATTACTACCTAAATATATATAAAATGGCTTCTATAAAAAAATGTCACGCTATATTTTTAAACAAAACCTTATTGTATTAAAGTTTTGTAAATCATTAGAGTGCAAATTTTGACTTTGTTATATTTTAGAACTTAAAACTCAGTTTCCCGTAGACCACGAGGCATGCAACTCTCGAAACGTCAGGTGCCTTTTCTCAAACGAAAGGTAATAAAATCTACAATAAAATCGCGTTACCTAAATAAATATTACAATGTGTTATATTATTAGAACGCCAGGTTCATAAGGACATCGTACGTTAATTTATCCTTTCTAAATATAAGTGCAAAGATACATTGAGATCAAATCTATCAGAACGTCACAAACACCTATTGTAATTTTTTTTTTCGGCAGCTTATCGAGATTACCCACTATAACCTCTCGTCAGGCAAAAAGTTTAAGAATTGAATCTGTTGTGTCTGGAGCGCAGATCTACACTAAATCGTCCCAAAGGTTAAATGGTTTACGGCCCATATTTACTACGATGTAGCAAGAGCTACGGCGTAGCAAGAGCTACGACTGTAAATCGTTTCCGCTTTGTGGCCGTAGAGCAATAAGTGTGTTATCTAAAATGTATGTAGCTGTAATTACATTTCATCCCAGAAAACTGATATAAATCTGCGATTACATCACAATTTATAATTTAATAATTCACAGTTAACTCAATATAAATACAAAAAACATTATTAAATAACACATTTTCTTGACTTTTCTATGATAATTTTGAGTAAGTGAAACAAAGTTGCTATTTTATAAATATCATTCTTCAGTTTCCCATCCTTTGCACATATTTTACACCTAGATAACGCTGTAATATTTTTCTGTTCTTGTTTAGGATTCCGTATGTCAAATTGAAAAAACGGAACCCTTATACTTTTATTTTGCTGTCTGACCTTCTGTCCGTACATCTGTCAAGACCCTTTTTTTCGGGCCTCGTTAGAGATTTAAAATAAAAATTTATACCTCTGCGGTTCCATGATGCTGTCAAAAAATTAGATTTCTTACTTAAGGTAATAAAAAGTTATGGCCTTTCACGTAATAAAGTTCATACAAATTGGTTCACATGAGAACCTATAGGGCACTTTCAGTTGACTTAGAAACCTGAAATTCCGTTCACAAGAAAGCCTTACAGCACAGATATGGGAAAAAATCGAGAAATTAGCAATATTTAATAATTCAAGGAGAAATAATTGATGCCCAACCCATTTAGACTCATTGGATATGTCGCCGGCATTTGGTTAAATCAGTCACTTGGTGGTAATTAGTTCTTCGGAAGTCCTGCAGCGCAGAAGAGAGGCGGTAGTCTAGGTTAGAAGGTTAGGTATGGCGAGTCACGAAATACATAGCCTTCGTGGTTATTTTTTTTATGACCACCCAGACATATGATTTAAGCCAAAAGACTAGCCATTTAGTTAAGTGACTGATTTAACCAAATGCAGGCGACAGATACATACAGTTTATTATGCAGATCGAAAGTGTCAAGTTAAGTTAGTCTTTATAACTGCTCATGGAATACGTTTGTGTTTTAAACGGTATGTACGTAACCCGCAGGGCACGATTCCTACTCACACTTGACTAGTTTTATCCAGAAAAGCGATTGATCAGATCAGATTCACAGAAAGCATTACATCCGCAAATAACTCCCAGTAAAAAAAATGTAGCAAAATAAACCTCACAATATTTTATTACGGAGATGTTTTCATGCCTTCAAAACGGTTTATGGGTTTCATCCTGTCCATTTGCCGCGGGTTAGAAACCGTATTACCACAATTTCCGTCCAAATCGCGGGTAATTTATCGAATTTGCTTCCAATTCCTTGAGGTTGCACGCAGGAAATGTTCCATTCCATACATACATTAATATATAAGTATGTATTGACTTGTATAAAGGTTAACGTTTGGCAAGACCAACTTCTTATGAAATGACGTCACAACTCGTAAATAGTTCAATACCCATTGTAGGTTATATTGGTAATTCATTTTTTATCTGTGTTTGGTGAATAGCAACCATAGTTGGCAACCGATTCAAAGATACGTAATAGGCCCGCTGGTAACGTTTAACCCTCAATAAGGCACGCTGAAATTTATAACAACAAATCGCATAGCCCTTTCTTTCGAAAACTACACAGTGATGCTGCGCGCATAGTAAATGTGGCCACAGATCATATGCACATTGTTTTTCGTAATATAGGTGCTACGAGAAACAACGCTCTTTTATCATCTGTTCAAAACACATCAAATTGCAGTACCAACCGTAAATCACTACGAATTCAACAAAAAAATAGACAAGGATTCTCTCCGCTCGGCGAAACATTTAACATCCGGTTACTCATACCTTTACCAACATGTTGTCTTCATTTTTGTCTCAAAAATCACCCTTAATACCTTAAGATAAAGTCTGTACTGGCAGTAACTTAACGATGGCAGGTTAGTATGGCAGTAATCGAGTCCTTAACTCGATTTTTCCGCGTCTCGTCACGAGTCTTTCGATGCGTTCACGTGGAATTTATTTTCTTACCGATACTGCGGTAGGCTTCTGGTTTAAATAGACTTCTTTATTTCGGCAATGTTTTAAAGATTCTTATATTTTTGCTTAGGAATAGAAGCTGCGTAAGTGTTTTACAATTATTTTAAATGTTGAACTTTATTACGTCTACCTTTTTCTTTTTTAACCTATTGATAATTTAAAACACAAAATATAATGTGGGAATATTATTCCTCTTTCCTTATATAAACTGAAATCAAAAAACATTATCTTTTATTTATTTTAAGCACTTAGATATCGTCTATTAAATAAAGGTATATTATTACGAATAAAATACGTATTTTTATTATTTAATTAATAGTTTAACGAGCGAAATTTATCTCAGGCTTCTTGTTACACAAATATAAAAGCTGTTAATGTAAAATAATACATAATAATACTCTTTATTCATGTTCTTTTACAAGTTTTAAAAATAAAATAGCAAACATCAAACAACCGCCAAAAACAAAACATCCCCCCTATTCGTCGTAATAAAAAACAATGATTATTATTATTTCTGAACGCAGTGTTTCTTACTTCGTTAAAGGTGCATAAGGCGGAAACAGACGCCGCCGGATGCCTTTCCGCGGGTTTTTGCTTTGGCGGCGGGATCAATGGAGCGTGGGTGGGCTGGCCATGAAATAATGGCAATGTAGGACTGAAAATTGCTCTAACATAAATTTTACTGCGATTTGAAATAGCAATTAAGGGACAAACTGTAACGAAAGTTATTTTTATTATGTGCTCCACATAATTTTGTTTCATATTTTGATAATGTTTGTCCATATAATCCATATAATTTTGTTCCATAAATAATCTTACATAAACTCAGTGTCATTTAAGTGGTAGAGACTAGCCACCCACACCACAACCCAGGGAATCCTACTGTAGGGACTTGTTTTGCAATTAGATACTCGTATTAGTGTTTCACAATTAATAATTGTTTTTATTAATTTTTATTATTAATTTTTATTATTTATTTATTTATATCAGAATTAATTATCGTCAGTTTGTGAAATTTTCATGTTCAACACAGATTTATGAAAATGAAACATGATGAAAGTAATTAAACGTGCTTGCTTAACAACGCTTAGAATATGGTACTAGGAATATAACGAATTTGCATTGACAAGAAAGACTTTTGATAGGTTATGTAAATTCTTGTCACTCCCAAATAATCCTCAATAACCACAGCCACCCTACCGCATGCGCCTTTGATGTCCCTGCATAAACAATTATGGGTAAACTGAAAACATCTCAGTCCTCGGGGACACGCTTTATCATCTTCGAAATGATCAGCCGGATGACAGGTCTCAATGGACCAGAATACTCAAAGGCTGGTAGTGGTTGCATCAATGGTTTGATACAGTGGTATCCGTAAATTAAAGATTCGGATATCCGAAAAGATTGACGCCTATTCAAATTAGGGAAAAAGTACGAAGTATGCGATGATTAAACTCAAATCTCTAATAGTGATGCTCGGTTTGTAAGGTCCCGATAAAATAGAAAGCCTTATGCAAAGCTTTAATTATTTATTTACCTGTATGTTACATGTATGTCCGGTGATTGAGCTTAAATTTTCAAAGTATACGAACGAATATATTCAACGACCCCAAATGTTGAAATTACTAAGTTAACGGAAAACGTACTTTTCCGACGATATACACTTTAGATTTTAAAATTATGGGGATTTTATATATAACATAATCCAAATATCTTTAAATTTGGCGGTGTAGAAACTTAGAGACAAATTCTATCACCCATTCGAAATGGGATTAGTGGTGCTTACCATTTGTTACTTGTCGAAATGAATGGTTATTCGAAATAACTTTTCGCCTCCCTAGAAGGTACGTTTAGCTAAAAGGCAGAAAATGATTTTCTAAAAAGGTAGAAAATTAACGAGATGGCGGTAGATTAACAAAGATTCGTTTGTTGGATGGTTTTGCTTAGTCTCTGTTTAGTGAACAAAAATCTTTGTTCTTGTTTAAATTATTATTTTAAAAAGTAGCCTTTGAATATTAAAAGTTTGTGCTTTGAATTTGAAATTTGGATGTTACTCCATAACTGATAGATAAAGGTAAAACATATTTTTTTACTGTCAAAGTTATATGACTATGTGAATTATAGCGAAATTATCAGTTCATGCCTAGTCTCAGGTTTTTTCTCAGGGAATTAGTTGCTGGTTTAAGTCCCAAGTTCTAGAAGAAGTTAAAGAAATAAAGTACCTGGGCGTGACTTTTGACAATAAACTGAGATTTGACACTCATGTCAAAAGTCAGTGTAGTAAAGTCATGGAAGTGACTAAAGGGCCACTAGCGGTCCTTTGATTTTTTAAATTATTGAACCGTAAGTCATTATTTTGCTGTTGGAATATCTTCCTTAGCACGAACTAGTAAAGTTCAATTTGCAATGTACAATTCGGAAAGGGAAGTGGCCCTTTAACTTTATAAATTATTGAACCGTAAGTCATCGGAAATTGCTCGGAAAATTATCTCTTATACGAGTATGGCTCCCTTATACGAGTATGTACTTACATGTCAACCTAGCCGGTCCTCCTCGCTTCGCTCATCGTCGCAATCTATCCCTAACGGTCGAATAAGATTTAAACTAAGGAAGCCGCTAACGGCTATTTAGTCACTTTCAGAACACTATTCCAATGCAGAAGGGCAGTAGGTAGTAAATGGGGTCTGACGCCTAGAATAATGCATTGGATATACAAGGCCATCATTCTATCCCGACTGCTATACGGAGCAATTCTATGGTGGCCAAGAACAAACATACAATCCACAAGAAAAGAACCAGATAAAGTGCAAAGATTAGCATGCCTTATGACCACTGGAGCCATAAAAACAACAACTAGGGCTCTAGAAGTGATAATAGGCCAAAACCCCTTGCACATAGAGGTTAACAAGAGGGCTACCGAACAATGGTACAGAATGAAAATAAACAAAGAGTGGAAAGGCAACTTTATGGACAAAGGGCATGCCTCCATAGAAAATAAGTTAGGCAGTCATTTGGGAATGCTTTTAGCCAATAATGACCTGACTAAAAAAGAAATACTATTCGATAAAAATATCGCATCCATATAGGAACTAGAGACAACTGGAAGGTACCGATAGAGCAACTGAGCATTACCTGCTACACGAACGGCTCAAGGAAAGGCAATACAGGACTATCAGGAGCTGGTGTCTATATACCTGATGTAGAAGAAAGAAGAGCACCTTACTCACTAGGTACCTAAGCTACCGTATTTCAGGCGGAAACATTTGCCATTATGGAATGCGCCAATATGGTCCTATCAAGGTCGAACATAAACGAGAAAACGGTCATTATTTACTCGGACAGCCAGGCAGCACTTTATGCACTTGAAAATCCAGTTAATAAATCGGCTCTGGTAAGAGAGTGCAAAATTACACTCAATAGGCTAGGTAAAAAAAACTGAGACAATAGTGGCCTGGGTCTCAGGACATCAAGGCGTTGAAGGCAATGAAAAAGCAGACGAATTAGCCAGAGAAGGGGCAGAGGACAGGTTCATTGGACCAGAACCTAGATTACACATTCCTGCAAACGTCAATAAAAAGGTAATAAGCCGTCTGGCTTCAGAAGAATTAGCAGATGAATGGAGGAACATCGAGGGCTGCTTCTCTCAGCAATTGTCTACAAAAAATTAAGGTATATTCTTAACATAAGCAGAGTCAACCTAGGTATGTTGGTTGGTATTCTGACCGGCCATTGTAGGCTAAACAGACATTTGTCAATAATGAAGGTACAGGAGGATCCCTCTTGCCCGCATTGCGGCGAGGAGGAACCTAGCAAGCACTACCTAGGTGAAAGCTTTTTATATTCTATCTATCAATAATGAAGGTACAGGAGGATCCCTCTTGCGCGCATTACGGCGAGGAGGAAATTAGCAAGCACTACCTAGGTGAATGCTTTATATATTCCAGCCTGAGGTAGTAGATACTTTTGATGACCACATCCAAGAAGACGATTTAAAGTACCTTATGTACTCAGACATACTTAGATTTATTAAAAGAAGCGGAAGATTTGAGGAGGGAATGCCCCTGGGACATTAGGATACCAAAGCTCCAAGCAATGGGAATTGGATGGAATAGCTCCAATTAGAGAGCCGACCATCCGCCTGAGTCCAGCAAGCGTCGTACCTCAACATCATCATCAAGTCCCAATTAATTATTAAGTCCCAACCTCATAGGGTTTAAGTAGGAAGTATTGCCGTACTTCGGGTACATATACACGTTTTTTTAGGGCATGCAGGTTTAACGCATAGTTTTGCCTTCACCGTTCAGCAACCAGTAAGTGTACGTACAAATACTTTATGTGCGTAAATTTATAAAAGCTGATCGGTGTATGCTTGCCAGGCAGGATTTGCACCCGGGTCTTATAATACTGAGAGGATAACATCCTATCGATTGACCTAGCGCTGAGTATATCATTCTACTTATAAAAGACAGAGAACATAGCATCCTACTGATTAACCTAGCGCTGACTATAAATTTCTACTTATAAAAGACAAAGAACATAACATCCTACCGATTGACCTAGCGCTGACTATATCATTCTACTCGTAAAAGACTGAGAGCATAGAAAGAAAGAAAGAAAGAAAGAAAGAAAATGATATTTATTGCCAGAACACAAAAAAGTAAAAAATTTTACAGAACCTAATTTAAAAAAAAACAAAACACGCGATACACTATAACATAAAAGTACCTATTTAAACTTATAAATAACAAAAAAGACATCATTATCGTGTTAAATTAGTACAACAAAAAATAAAATAAATAGTTAAAATGAAATCTTATGAATAAAGTTTTATATTGTATATGCTTTTCCTAAAATATTATTCCTTTCTATGAAGTTCTGGCAAATGGTGGCATGCTCAGCATTTGCCGTCAGATAAAAAGACACAAGACATAGCGTCCTACCAATTGACCTAGCGCTGACTATATCATTCTACTTATCAAAAACTGACAGCAAAGCATCGTACGGATTGACCTAGCGCTGACTTTATAATTCTATTTATAAAAGACTGAGAGCATAGGATCCTATCGATTGAACTATTTTTGACTATTATCATTCTACTTATTAAAACACAAGTAATATTATATAACGTAATTAAAGCGAAATCTATCTCTTTGGAATTTTGGATAGTCTCATGGCTTAGAGTGCATTATTATTAAGAGGGTACCTGGGTAGCGCAGTCGGTAGAGCACTTGCCTTGTAAGGAAGATGTTGGAGGTTCAAATCCTGGCTCGAGGTACTTTTTAAAAATATTTGTCTTACTCAAGATTAGTTTCTAATAGATCTTTTATTTCTAGTTATGTACTATAAATTTTTAAAACAAATAATGACTACAAAAAATAAATCAACACAACCATTGCTATTTAATTCTTAACATTAAATAACACATGCAGTAACACATTATGTTTTGTGAGTTTAAGGTGACATTAATTTATACAGCCAAATTCGTACTTAGGACTCAAAAAGTGTTCAGTAACAAGGTTCGATGATCCTTTTTTACTTTTCGTGTACTCTACAAACGCAAACCCAGCCCCGAGCCATGTATTGTGAAAGGCTTACGTTTTATTTTGCAAAATTAGCATAAAGTTTAATCGATTCGTGATACTGACGGCTTACCCAAACTCTAGTTTGAATCTGGCTACATAAATCAATGTCTCCTTATATAGTTTAAGGCTTTAAACTGGTGTGACTGGCCAGTCACAGGTTTTTGGACGTTTTTCAGTGTCTCGGAGGTTCTTCATGAACTCGAACACGTCTATTAGTTGATCGGAATTAATGTACTGGAAAAAAAGAATTACACGCATAATGGCAGATACGCAAAATGTCAGATACGTAGAAAGTTAGATCACTAAACCTAAACTTGTATCAAGAATAATTTTAAATTATCTTATGTAGACATATTATTTTTTCGTGTCACCTGTATGTACAACATGGTGGAAATGTCCATTAATTGGTGGTCTGTGGACTTGGATGAGCTGACTTCCTAAATTCACTGTCATTGATGGTTGTTTATCAGCTGATATTATAGGTTAAGTTCTTCAGGGGTCTAAAGCTCGTCTAGAGTATATTTTTTGCTCGAAAGAGGAAACTGATAGTTTGGACAGTCGGAAATGCACTTTTAATTCCTATGGTGCATGAGCCATTTCACATTTCTCATTTTCCACTAGCATGAACTGTTAGTTTCTTCCTTCGTGAAAAAAAATATACTTTAGTCTCCTCGCAAGTCTCTATTAATGCAGTAACTTAGATCCACGGCAATCGAATATTTTCGGTTTTGACGATGACAGAAATGTTATAGAGAAATACTTGTCCAATGCAAACAGGATCAGTTTAAGCAAAGAGACCATGGCGAAGCAAATTAATATGACCCTCGAGGTAGTAACCGACTGGGGACTTCAATGCCACCAAAATACAGGCTTGGCTATTCACTGTCAAAAGGAACTTATTTTCATCAGGTGTTGTATTGGCCATACATAAGACCATACAAAAGGAAAATTTGCCTTTTTAAAACTATTTCAATAGGAAAAAATATAGTTTGACACGGTTTACAAGAAAGCTTAAAAATAAATAAATACTTACTTGTTTTCTGCTATAAATAATAGCACTGATACTTTTACTCCAAAGCATTTGTAGTAATATTGGACTGGGCATGCTCGTATATTCAGTTTTCAATAAATGCAGCTGCATTGTGGCGTTTCTTGATTTCGTGGCATCTTAAAAAAATACATATTGCACCGTATTACAAGTTAAATTGATTAATTAATTTTTCTTGTTAGTTGGGAGGTAGCATGTAACTTTTTTTATATTTTATTGCACCAAATCCGTCAGGACTTCCTGTGATAATTGTAGAGCTCTATTAGTTAAATAGGTTCTACATACATACTATTACTATACATTCTTAAAGGGTAGGCAGATACTACCATCTGCCACAAACCTGACCTTCCCTTTTACTTTTGCCACATATTTATCAGTTCAGAGTAATGGATGTTTGAGAAACTGGATCTTCAGGGAAATGGACGTTTGAGGAAGTGGATGTTCAGGGAAATGGACGTAAATGACCGACGAGATTCAGGTAATAGGACCTTACGCAACAGACGGAAACTTCTATTTTTATATAAACGATAAGCTGACATTCAGATTGAGATGGAATGAAAACGTTAGAAATAACTTTAAGGAACTTAATTCCCTAAGAAAACCTAAATATTTAAATTTTAATTACGCACCTATATCCTCTATGTGATTAGAATGGTTCAATGCAAGGACCTCTTTAAAGCATCCATTAATACCTTCTACAGCCTTCGACCATACATCAAATGGTTCCTTGGTGTAATACCTTTGTCTGACAGATAAACCCTTGACGCTGTCTAGTGGTTTATGGTTTTTTGTTTGGTTGACCAGCCATCGTAGTCCTGCCTGAAGAAGGAAAACATACACATTGTCTATAGGGATATAGGAACGAGCCAGGGGGGCATGATTCTCCCCATAGCGCCATCTGGGCCCACAAATTTACAAGTGATTGATGTAAAATACAAACATATCTTATCTAATTTAAGGCGTTATTTGTTTTGTTTTTTTGGGTTTTTAGGTGATCTCATTGTATGGAAGATTATCTCCATTTATCTTATTACTATCACATAATATAGAACAGATACTTAATGGCTTCATGAGTTAGAGCCGAGGGTCGGGCCACCTCAGCTACAAATAGAAGTGCTAGTTACACCGATTACATTGACAGCTTACGCCTTCCGAAGCAAGCAGACTGAACTCAAATGTGTTACTACGGAATTTAAACCTGTGATCTCCGGATTTAAGAACCACTAGACCACAGAGGTGGTCAAAATAAATCAAAGTTTTTTAATTCAGACCAATAAATAAATAGATTGCCACAATAAATGAGGAATCCATAGTAAAAATTTAAAATATTTTGTTAAGTATACAAAAAACGAAAATTTATACACAAAAAGCAAAAACTATGAATAAACCATACACAAATATAAGTATAATGCTTAACCATCCGCCCATTTGATTAGTTTTGCTAAGAAGAAGGGCGTGAAACTTAGCAAAATCATTTATTTTTTCTTTTAATGTAAATAAAACTAAGCCGTACCTCATCGGTCTCACTGAAGTCAACACTGAAACATGGAATAACCTCCCTTTCCGGGAACTCTTTCCCCGGAACTATTCCGGCGACGTGCCACAAACCTGTCACGTTCCTGACCACAAAGTCCGCTTGGAACCCGTTACATTTACCATCGTCCTTCAGCTCGTGGCCTTGGGCAGTGGTGGCAAAGACGAACATTAGGATTAACTGCAACATGGTGTTAACAGCACTGGATTACTTAAGATACTGAGTTGAACTGATGTGTGAATTTTCAAATGAGTATGAATTGTGTAGGTTAGCGATGGATAGAAGTGGTCGCATCCATTATGATCATGCGTTTCTATATACTCATGTTCTGAATAGTAACATATTATTTAGTGGTTTGTCTCTTTTCAAATTGTTATTTATTCACTTTTCAGTCAGTTTTCGGCTTGGCGGTTATTTCATTAACAACCCTTAGTAGCCTATGGGTTACGTAGGGTCATTACAATGATAATAAAGAAAACCGCATCCAAATCAGTTGAGTGGTTCAAGAGTTAAACGGAACAGACATAAATAATAGATGCATTTATGCACATAAATAATAGATAGATTTAGTAAATATATTGTAGGTTTTAATAACTTTTAATTTTTTAGAGTGATGCTTTCTGATTTTGGTCTCCAATTCTTTTGCTGTACGAGAAAACAATTTTATGTTTTTGATTTATTCAGCTTTTTAACTTACTTTAACCGTTAAACTTTTATGCTGATTATGAACAAATTCAGTATTTTTTTCGAGTTCTGATGATATTTAATTTTTGCTCCCTCTATAATCTTCATAGATCTTCGTCTCAAGAAGTGACGAGGACGTGTGGGTAGAAAATTATCATTCTTGGTTTCCAGAACATAGGATATGAGTGTCTGACCCAATTGGGTTATGTAAATAGGTGTAATGAACTTTAATGTAAACTGGTATACAGTTTGAGCCTTACCTAATTTAAAATTGCTCTGAATTTGAAGCAGTGACAGTAAACTAGCCATTACATTCCTTTAAAAATTGGTATAATAACTTGCTTCAAAAACGAGTATTCAATCAATTTCATTACCAATAACACCGACTTTAAAAGCAGGGCTATTTTTATAAATTGATCATAATTTCAAATATTCAGTTTTATATTTTAAAATTTGTATTATCTGTAATATAAACAGCCTAAAACTCAGAAGAAAGAAACATGAAAGGAACATGTTTTCCTTAAAGCGTGCACTAATTTATTAGGTGGTAGAGCTGATGCCGGGCTTGACTGTGGAGGTACCACCATCTTACTCGCAAATCCTCCCGAAATTATTCGGGGGAGAGTAAGAGAACAGCTCTTAGGCAAAACCAGGCGGCCCACCATTGCCTGGGACCGATGGATGGCGGTATATCCATCCCCGATTTCCGGGCCTTATATAAAATAGACTGGTGACGGGTAGCGGCGTCACTGGTGCAAGGGCTTCGGCACCGCGCTCACCAACCCGCCTGCCCAGCGCGTGTGAGTATGAGTATTTCTTCCAGGAGGACCGCAGCAGCGGACGAAACAGGCTGATGGATGGATGGATGGTGCACTAAGAAAGATGTTTTCGAGATTCACATCAGTATTAAAACGGAGTATATATTTTTATATTGAAAATGTGTTCCCGACGTTTACACGGCCTTGTTTATATTTTAAATCCGCGTGGAAGAAGTCAAGTGCGTCTTCTGTTGATTGTATAAAAATAACAGGTTTCTTGAAATTATTGAATCTAATAAATAAACAATAAAAAAAAAGAAAATTACTTCGAATGTTACAATAGACATTCACTAAAAAGTTATAATTACAATTATAATACTGACCGATGATACCGAAATATCGATAATAACATAAAATATCCAAACAAAATATTGATGAATGAGAACCTCCTCCCTTTTTGAAGTTGGGTAAAACAGAAATTAAAACACTGTTTTACTTTAATTTTATTAGAGTTTGTTAAAATATGGTAAAAAATCCTTTGTAAAATCGTAGTTCACAGTTTCAGCAACTTAAAAATATATTTTTGACCAATGAAAGCACAATTTTCATTAAATCCCAATATTTCCTCCTTTTCAATCTGCGGAAATTTCCCCAAATACCTTTAAAATTATCCTTGTAGCCACACAAAAATACGGTCATTGTTTAAAAAGTCAGAACGTACATACTTTTCCCTGAACAAAGGCAGTAAAAACGGTTTATGGACTTGTTATTGCCGTTCCGATGGACAAAAGTACTGGTTCAAGTTTTAAGAAGAAAGCTTTTGTACTATCTAGTACCACATTACGAAAACCGAAGTTACTATACTGATCATAATTATTAATACTACCTAGTTGATAGTCCGACATACCCAAAGTAGATTTGCTTCAAAAGCTTTATTGTCCAAAGTCAAAGCGAGTTGCCAATTATGCAGCTTTTATGCAAAAATGCACCAAGAGTTTTAATACATAAAAAAATTACGAAATGATAGACTTATTGTAACTTACTTTATGATGGCTTGATCAAATTCAGGGTAGCCAACTTTTAATCATTCCTTGACTATACTATATAGGGTGAAATTCAATCAACCGACCAAATTCATACTGGAGACTCGGTTAGTGATCAGGAACAAGGTTCAGTTATCCTTTTGGCCAAATTCGTAAAATGAATTTTTTGTTCCCGTACTGGTTGGACTAGTTCAAGTACAATTTCCTAGTACAGGCACGACGGTGCAAAAAATTTTTTTTTTCGAATTTCACCTGAATGGTCATTGAACTTTGTTCATGATTACTAACCGAGTCTCCAGTGTAAATTTGGTCGGTTGATTGAATTTCACCTTGTATATTTACATTATGCGAAACTTTTAAATATATGCATATCAATTATACACAAGGACGAACTCCTACTGGTCAGTCTAAATGGCTAAAAAATCAGGTTGATTAAATTTAAAGAATCATAAAAATTTAAATTGTTTAGCCCTTATAATTTTACAAGGCGCGTTTGCGCTTCATATCTCCATCCATCCATCCATCCATCCATCAGTGCGTGTTCGTTCACTGCTGGACATAGGCCTTTCCCAAATTTCACCACTCATGTCGGTCCTCCGTCCTCCTAATCCAGCCGCCACCCGCAACGTCCTTCAGGCCGTCGGCCCAGCGGGCACGAGGTCAGCCTACACTACGCTTTGCTGTACGTGGTCTCCATTCTAAAGCCTTTCGGCCCCAACAGCCATCATGTCGGAGACAAATATGGCCTGCCCACTGCCACTTCAACTTACTGATTCTACAGGCTATGTCAGTTACTTTCGATCTCCGACGGATCTCTTCATTTCGGATTTTATCCATCAGAGATACCCCAAGCATAGCCTGCTCCATAGCTCGTATCTACTGTTCTTCGATTATTATCAAAAATCAATAACAGAACGGGTAAATATAAACAGTACGTCCCGTGGATAAATTTACCCTGTAAAGTGTAACTAACAATTAAACTCGAGTTCTGTATGAGTCAGCTAATAACATCGGTTTATGTAGGAATAGGATATAAAGTTTAAATTTGTACGACTACTTTGAGTTTTTTTCAAAAATGTTTAGTTTTGATGTTCAGTTTTTGTGCAATGGATCGTATTATAAATATTTACTTTTACCATTTGCTTGCGAAAAATCCGCTACCTCTTCCATCTTCGACCACAAAAAAACGCAGAACTGGTTGAAACAGATTTTAACGTATCCTATGAAAATCCTGCTCATTCTCCCTTTGAATTTTAATATATCTTCAATCTGAACTTTATTAGCGTTGGAAGAAAAGAAAATTTATTGAAGTGAGAAAATCTATCCGTTTTCCATGAGTTCCACTGCAACTATTCTTTTAAATCTGTCCATGTCTTTTCGAAAATAGAGTATTCAGACAATTTTACGATAATGTCCTATTGTGATCTTTTTTCTTTGATGGATTTCGAAAATTCACACATTATCATTTTATAAATAAAAAAATATACATATTGCTTTAAAAAAGCGTTACACAACGAACTATATGAATTTTAATACATTTTGAAAATATGAGGTCTTATTTACTTATTTTTTCGGGCCCTATTGTAATTCTATATTTGCGGGCAGACAGACGGATGTAAACACCTCGCTTTGCCCTTATTGTGAAATTATAGCTTTGTATAGTATTTAAATACCTATTTGCAGCAAGAGTTTATTGCATCTTTTTCATAAAAGAAAACTTAATAAATATTCAAAATATCAAAACAAAAATGTCAGTAATTAATCTTACCCTTTCACGAGTAGTTAGTCCGTTCCGTCAACTCAAAAGAATGACGGCACGGCGGAGTGTGGCAAAAAGGGTTAAAACTATAGGCGTCATTAACTAGAAATATTCATAAAGAGTTAGTTTAAAGAGCAGGGTAAAATAATCTCTGGATTGGAATGCGATACAATAATTAAGCTTCATTTTATTGTAATTTCTGTTAGTTTTGCTGAATCATTAAATAAGCAAAAAAAGTTTTGTGTCGTTCAAATTTTAAAAGAACCATTGGTTCAGCATGTGCTTCTGAAGTATTTTCTTAAATGCTGAAGTAAAGAAGATCTTTTAATTCAAAACGTACTTAAACCACATGTTCTCCTGGTTATACGGAACAACTTTTATTGTATGACTTATAAAAGATTACGAAAAACCAGGTTCCTGATGTAATTTAGGAGTACCTAAGTATTCAAAGTTTGTATAGGAAATTTATTTGAACTTTCGCATAATTTCTCAAGTCATAGAACAATAGTTGTTCAATTTGTTAGATGTCGTATGGAATTTGAAAAGTTCTGCAAATGTGAAAGCAACTATAACGTAACCGTGATGTTGTCATGCTAAGGCTACCAGTATATTTGTTAAGTACACGGAAAAAAACAAATTTATTCCACAAAACCATCACAAAACATGTTCATAAAGTATCGAATGAACATGGCCACTCAAGACCTAATGTTCTCACTACTAGTCCTACAAACTATTATAATATAGAATCTGTAGTCGATGAGCATAAACTCTTAAATCTAGGTGGCAAAAACTATTTTACGTTGCAACTTCTTTAGATAAGTTTGAAAGAGGGTTATTCTCAAAGACGAGATTGCGACGTTACGGCCTCCGGTAATTGTGTCGGATGCGAGTCGTAAAAGTTTACGAACTGGCGCCCTCTCGACCTATCGGCGACAATCATCGGAGACGATGCAGAGTAGTGACTTGGTAGTGGCCAATTGTGTAAGAAAAAAAAGGAACTTTGTTGCACGGATTTGGTCCGGGAAATAGAGAGAAAATAGAGCAATACACAACACAAGTTTGTAATGTATTTTAGCCATCTTTAAAACACATGAATTATGTGTATCCGTATAATTCGTTATTTTCATTACTAGATGGAGACTGACGCGATCTTTTTGCGTAAATTTAAACTGTTCACTTCTAAAATTATCATCATACACACGTTACCAAGAGCTTAAGGATTTGGCTCCAAAAAAAGTATGATGGAAGATGCTGCACCGACAAGAGCTAGGCTCTTAAATAATTATAGATATTACAACGTTTTGAGGATCTAAATGTATTTAATTGTTTTACCTACCTATAGCAAAGTAAACAAAAGCTTCAATGTATTATGTTGTGATTCATCTAGAGGACACCAAACACGTAAATTATTGCCTGTTTTTATAAACGTATTTAAGAACCATGTGCTTTTTAACAGTATACATATCTCTTTTATCTCACAAAATTAGTTGTTATTTAGCCCTTATATTTATTATCCTTATTAAGTAATTATCATTTCCTCATCTGTACAGATAAAACCTTGCAGTCTCTATCATTTTTCTAGTCTACACGGTTGAGGGTAGAGCAGATTTCAATAAGCGGTATCGGCTCTTCACTCACTGATTGCGACTTCAGACGTTCCTCGTAAACTGACATGAACGTCATTCTGTCACTCGATGCAACTATTGTATTCGCTTATTGAATTCCCCAGGGATAATAATATTGGTCGCTGATCCAGCGATTGCAGGATTTGATATCAGTGTATTTCGAGAATAGGCCCCATAAATTTATGCAAAAATGTTTGACGTGTGATTTTATATTTAAATTTACGGAAATCATTTCAGATGTGAATTCTGGCAAAACATTTGATAAACAATTCTTTCGTTTCCATGTCGTGCGGAATAATTTTGAATAATAAATACAATTAAATACAATTTGTGTTTGTACATTTCGCTTTCGCCGACCAAAATATCCGTTCAAGACATGTTAAACACCGTAAATTATTTAAGTGGATACTTCTTAAGTAGCCTCTTCTCAATCAAAGAGTAAGTCATTAATGGCGGCTATAGATATAATAATATTTCAGTATCGGCACCGAAATCGCTGTCAACAAATGTGCATCAGGTCAATAAGCTTATCCTAAAGTTCTTTTCAAGACAGAACTCCCACCTACTAAACATGAAAATGCCTTGATTTGCGGAACTTCTTTCGTGATGTTTGTTCCGGAATTTAAGTACAAGTTTTAAACAGGTCCCGTTATTACGCAATCATAGAAGTATCTACTTTAAAAATAAAAAAACCGGCCAAGTTCGTGTCGGGCCACGCGCAGTGTAGGGATCTGTGGTTGCTCGGTACATTTTATAAGTTGGTCTACTAATGCAGGTCGCGCTAAACTTCTAGTCCCATACATTTAGAAGAACGGCCGGTTTAAATTGTCGTGTTTAAAGGGGAGTAAAAGTTTGGCGCGACCGGTACTTGTAAACTTGTGAAGCCTACTTAGCTGTAATAGTTTTTCTTTTAAATTCATTATATGTACTATTTCTGTGAATTTTTTCACATATCCATAAACAATCGTTTAGCCGGCAGGGGGGGGGACGCTTGACTCTAATAAAAATTAGCACTTTAAAGCTTAATATTTCGCCAACGGATCCCTAAATCAAAAAATGGTTTTGACACACCCATAATGTTATTGAATGACCTATCTAACGATACCCCACACTATGGGATAGATGGAAAAAAAATCATCCCCAATTTACGTGTAAGGGAGGAACATTTCAACCCTTGAACATTTCTTTTTAATGATTTTATTTTACCGTTTTGTCGACGTGTTTAATTATGTATAATTATGCGCGGACAGAGGGACGGACGGGTGGACAGACGGGCATGGCGAAACTATAAAGGTTCCTTGTCGGATCACGGAACCCTAAAAAGTACACATCAAGTCAAAGGTGTTCCCGAATGAAAACTATGAAAAGTAAGCTACAATCCATACTCGCACACTTACATTCCGAATAGATTATTTCGTCTATGTGTAGCAGGTTGTAAGCCCTATCGCCATTCTTCGGGCACAAATTATATAGGCTACAGCTTAAGGCGCATAGGCACGCCACCGTTTTAGTACAAAATTTGATAACCCGTTTCTCTGTTGTTTTTCGTTATAGACCAAAGTATAACTCTATAGTTTAATACAGGCGTTTACAAAGTCGCTATTTGGCTAAAATGTTAAATTTTGATATAGGTACAATCTGAGGCAATAGAACAACTTTGTATGTAAATCTGTCCAGCTTGATATCTTTAAAACAAAATCGATATTCAAAATTTTGGCAAAATTGTGCCTTTTCAAATACCAGCACCAGATCATAGAAGTCATATAGTTTGGTCTATAAGGAAAAACAACTGAGAAACGGGTTATTAAATTTTGGACTAAAATGGTGGCGTGCTTAGGCGCCTTAATGTACCTTCCAAAGCAGACTAAACACAATTTCGACCCTCGAGCACCAGCTCGATAGTTTGAACTATTAGCACACAGAAGTAGTAATTTATCTTTAATCTACCTAATATCAATTACAAAAGGCGACAAATCATTGCAGAAAGATAACATCACCGAACACCGCACCTTAAGCTTTGTCCCGCACTGTGGTACCACACCCATCCTCGGTGGACATTTAAATTCACGTTGAAAAATGAGCAGCTCTTTATTACTGGTTTACGTAAAACTGTTTTAATCTAGGGCCTGGGTGAGTTCAAAAATATTACCCGAAAGGTAAAATTTCATCGCGAGTAAATAAAAATGCAACAAAGCACGTCATCAAGCAATAAACAGTTAATAATAACAACTATTTGAAATTACAAACAAACTGCGTTATGACTTTTCACGAAATGCAAATAACTACTTGAAATATTATTTGTTAGGTCTTAGTTAACAAATTCCTCAAATGAACAACATAACATAACATATCGTCACGACATGAATCCTTGAGGGGGTATCAGAGGTGTTCCCGGGTGTGAACTGTGAAATGCAAGTCACACTCGGCACACCCGCCTTTCACCGACGATTATCACGTCCCAACGTGATGGGTGGTGAGTTCTATTGCCGTACTCCGGGCATAATTACACGCTTTTTAGGGCGTGTTTTTTCACGAAGTTTTTCTTCACCGTTTAGCAAGTGGTAAGTATTAGGTAAGAACACAAATACTATGCACATAAATTCCAAAAAAACTCATTGGTGCATGCCGACCGGGGATAGAACCTGGGTCTCAAGGTTGAGAGGCCAGCGTTCTACCCTTAAGCTACCACCACCTCAAATAAAGCTCATTTTTTTCCTTTGCACTATATAGTCTGTGAATTATTTTTAAAACCTAAGTTTTTTTATTTGCAACAATTATTTTATTGTTAATCTTAGTTGTCAGTAAAATATCTTGTTTCGTGCTTTAATATCTTTTATAGCACACCGTGCGTAAAATGACCGCTTTACGCACGCTGCGCTTGCGTAAAGTCGGCATTTTCCGCACTTGTGCTATAAAATATTATACGAAACTCGTGCGAGAAACTTTTTCTCGACTCGTGTGATTGCAGCACTCACCTTCGGATCGTGCCGCAAACTCACACTCGTCAGAAAACGTTTCATCGCTCTCGTATTGTAATGTACTATACAAATATTGTCAAAGTTTCGATTTATTATCAAGAAACTTAAAAAACATAAATAATTACAAATAAAATTAATACTTACAATAAAACATTTGTAGTTAGCTACAAAGTTACATAAAAATATTCAATTTTCAATCTTCTAGCGCCGCGATAGAAATTTCTACTAAAGTTACTCTGTGAATAATTAATTTAAATAGTATATTAATAGCACTTGAGTTTTAGGCGCGTATAATACTAAAATTTAAAAAAAACGGGCCCAGTGCGTGTCGGGCCACGCGCAGTGTAGGGTTCCGTAGTTGCCCAGTACATTTTATAAGTTGGTCTACTAATACAGATCGCGCCAAACTGCTAGTCCCATACATATAGAAGAATGGCTTATACATTGTCATGTTTATAAGGGGACTAAAAGTTTGGCGCGACCTGTACTCGTAAAGCCTACTTAGCTGTGATAGCTTTCCTTTTAAATTCATTATATATACTACTACTTCTGTGAATTTTTTTCACATACCATAAACAACCGTTTAGCCGGTCCAGCCTGTGTCCACCTTGACTCTAACAAAAATTAGCATTTTAAAGCTTAATAGTTATTTCGCCAATGTATCCCTAAATCGAAAAATGGTTTTCACACACCCATAATGTTTTTGAACGACCTACCAACGATACCCCACAATATGGGATAGACGAGAAAAAAAATCATCCCCAATTTACATGTATGGGAGATACCCATAAAAAAGAAATTGTCGAGATTTTTTTTACTGTTTTGTCGGCGTGATTAAAATGTATACCCACACCAAATTACAGCTTTCTACTACTGATAGTCTCTGAGCTAAGCCCTGGACAGACGGACGGATGTATAGACGGACATGGCGAAACTATAAGAGTTCCTTGTCGGACTACGGAACTCTAAAAACAAATTGAAAGCAATGATGTGGGGACACATAAGAAAAAAGGGCACGATCTAGGGCAATGAATAGGGTCACCACCCATCATGTTAGGACGTAATAATCGTCGATGAAACGTGGGTGTACGAGTGTGGACTGAGACTTGGATTTCACAGTGCATTTTCAGAAACACCCCCGCTACCCCCTCGGGGAACCATGTCATGACGATGTATCAAAGAAATTCTTCACTATGTTTGTTTTAAGCATTTTGGAACGCAGCCCAAACCCGCCCAATAGTTCAGTCTACTTTCATCGCATTAGATACTAGCACTCGCGTCATACATCATGTCGTCTTGATGAATGCAACAGACAACACACCATGTCACCTGTATCTGTCAGAAATCTTATATCCAAGTAATAAGAACGAAAATTCCTTATTCCTGGGAAGCCATGCAGTGCGATCTACCTTCACCACCCAGGCCGCGCCTGGTATGAAAGCAGCGGCGTTTTGTATCCAGCGGATAATATCTAACGACTGTCGTTTATTCTGTTAGTTTGCATTAGCACTTGAAGCGCTGTACCGCTTTATTAATGCTTACAAATGTAGGTGGACATCCTTACACTCATTGCGGTTTGCAAATAAGTCTGATTCATTCAAAAGCCGAGTATAAAGCAAGAGTAGTTGTGTCTACGACAGCGTTTAAGAGCCTTTCCACCAAATTACGCTTTTTACATGGCGTGCCCAGCCCGTGTCCGTTAAATGCTGGACATAGGCCTTTGAAGTGATGGTAATTATATTTCAACAAGTGTATATATCTGATGGTTTGTGTTTTTTTAGCAAAATTATTAAACTTGGATGATATATTTAGTTCTTTGAAGTGTACATTGTAAAATAATGGCCGCATTTAGCAAGAAGCTGGAGCCCCATACAGAATAAAATACTTTTTTTGATGCACCTATAAGTAGCTATACTTCATTCCAATTGTGAAAATTTATGTTTGTAACAATTTTGTGATCTAAAATTTTATACAAATTCGATATTATGTTCAAAACTGTAAAATTGTATGGCTTTGTTGGTAAAGTAATCGTCCCCGATTCGAATCCCAGTACATCTGACATCTAGATTTACTTTCTGCGTTTCTGTACCCAAAGATATAATTATTCAATAAATATTATATAATTGACTACTGGAGTGTTTAATTGAGTGAGATTTAATATTATATATGTTTTTAAATAAATAAAAAAATTAGAAATATCTCGATATAATATCACTTTTTCCTTCATTCGACTGACGACGACCACAAGCTGGTAAAAATATTATTTCTAAACTTTTTTATTTATTCAAAGATATAATGTTCATTGAACATACGTATATTTCTTCAATTTTATAAAGTAGTAATAGTAATAGTAGTAAATTATTTATTTTCACAAAAACAGGTACAATTACAAGATATAAAAATACAAAGTTAAAGGCTAAAAAGATACATCAAGATGAAGTGTAGCTCTGACACCTAAGCTAAGAAAAAAAAATCTTGAAATTTAGGTGTCAGTTGTTGTTTACAAACATAAACGTCGCTTTTGGTATATAGGTAGACTCTATACCGTTGAGTAAAGTTGTAACTTATTTGTTATTGCATTTTTTTGTCAGTGCTACCATTTTAACGGCTTATTGTTTGTAGCCTTGAAGTTGAGTCCAACTCGCACTTTGCCAAATTATCATTTATAATTTTTGCCAAAGTATGATTTTGTCAACTGTAAATATCAGTAGCTCTTGTAGCGCTAAAGTTGCTGTATTGTGTTCACTTGGCGCACCCACTAGAAGCATTTTGCAAATGTGCAGAGCGAGTGACGGTTTATAGGTGCATTATTATGAACTGTCTTGTCTACGTGCTGTTTTTGTGATATGACACGCCCATGCTTTTCCGCACGAAGAATCTCTTAGTTTTAATATTTATTTTAACAAATGTTGATACTGTTGAATGTTGGCACTTGGAGGAATTCGGAAAAATTGACATAAAATCAATTGTGCTAGTTTGTGGAACAAATAAGTAATATTTGACCGTCTCAGTGGCCGAGGGGTAGTACGGTCGTCTGCCAACCCATAGATAGTCGGTTCAATCTCCGCGGTGCACATTAATTTGTGTACGGTATGCTTTCTTCAGTAGGCACATTAAGCTGTTGGTCCATTTGTTCCTGAAGTACGGCGATAGGGCTCACCACGTTTGGGACGTAATATTCCCGTGCCGGTACCAAGTGTGGACTGTGAATTGCATTTCAGAGTTTCATAGTCAGGTATCATTGTCAAGAGTTCATTGAGTAGAATACAAATAGGTATACATTTTTCTCTATTTTATCTTTAAGTATAAGGAAATAGGACGCCAGCAAAGATATCAGTATTCAACCACTTTTGTTACAGGGTAGGTATATCTCAAAAATTAAACTAGTTAGGAATTTGTAATTTATAAAACAAATGTACTGTAAGCTGCATTAAAATAAAAAATACTTAAAACACCCATTAATAATGTAGTTTATAAGCTGTGTTTAAAACAAACGAGAAGCCTTGGCCTTGTGCCGTGCCGTCGCCGTTCTGGTAAATGGAAAAACACCCGTTCCTTTAACTGCTATATCTATGACTCAAAACGGCGTAACTACATATTCACATTCATGATCTAGATCAGTGGTGCCCAACCGGTAGCTCGCGGGCGCCTAGTAGCCCACTGCCTGTTATCTAGGCGCCCGCGAACAAAATGGGATATAAATTCAAGCACACACTAAAATTAGATAAAACTAAATAAACACTTACTAAACTCTGAAGTTGAAGGCACACTTGCGTACATCAGTGCAAAATTATAAAGATACTAAAGTATGTTAACAAACAAGAGCTTGAAGCTTTCTGAAAATATGAACAGCCAAGTAATCCAATCTATCGTTTTAGTAGTAAGTAATCTTCTGAATATATAAAAGGCAAACCTGACTGACTCATCAATCAACGCACAGCCGAAACTACTGAACGGATTTCGCTGAAGTAGGCATCCGCTAAGAAAGGATTTTTGGAAATTTGACCCTAAGGGGGTGAACCGTTCTCCACGCGGAAGAAGTCGCGGGCAAATCTAGTAATAAATAAACAGGGATATAGGGAAATAATGCCGTTTCTATTATCAAACTTAGGTTTGTTTAAACTCAGCGGTGCCCGCGAAGTATGTCAAGATTTTCAAAACAGCCCTAGGAGCAATACCAGTTGGGCACCACTGATGCATGGGGTGATTATTTTTTCATGTTTGTGGTACCGGAACACTTAGTGTTGTGCATGAGTCCGACTCGCACTTGCCCGATTTTTTTTTTTTCATTTCTTAGGAATGTTCATTTTGTTACTGATGATACTGATAGATATGTAAAAAAATATAATTAATTGACTTCCTTGTCTTTATTATATAGTTCATACGAGGGGATCAAAAAGTAGTAAGAATGAGATAGAATAAAATGACTATTGATAACTTAATCATTTATTTTTCTACATAGACTCCGAGTCTCTCTACACACTGAGTCCCACGCTTTATTCCCTTTCAATCTGTTCTTTTGTAATTTGTCAATATATATCAATATCTAGTATCTAGGTGTTTCTTTTTGATAATTAAATTTTACGGTAACCCATCCCTAAAATAACCGAGACGAGCGTTGCTTAACTTGAAGCACCAAATAACATAAACATTAAAATTAACGCAAATCTTCATGCGCATGTATTCAAAATTGGATTTGAGGTATTTTAAAATAACCTTTTTATTCAGTAATAATGAGTGTAGGTAAAAAGATTAAATAAAAACAACAAAACTAAATATTTAGAGTCTATTACGTATCAAGAACTCATTTTATATTTGTTAATTCATTTAGTTGCACTAATTATGATTTGCCTGCCTGCTGCCTAAGTATGATTTCACCCGCATAAATACCCATTTCGGATTGTAACCCGGGTTGCTACCCATTTTGGGTTGACACCCGGAAAGATTGCCAACGGGAATCTTTCCGCCGCCCATCTCTAGCGGGAGCACGTCCCTCCACCGTCAGTACAACTCCCTCGGACGCCTGTTGTGTAGTACTATGTGCAGAGGCAATGGCCCCCTTTTCCACTTAACGCCGTCGTCGCCGTTGCCGGTGCCGGTGCCGGTGGATTGCTGGTAAGTGGAAAAGGGACCAATGGATGTGTGTGTATAACTCGCGCGTTGTGTGTAGACTTTGCTATGCCGTAGTAGCAACAACAGTTATACATATTGTTCAGTTGATACAAATAAAAACAATACGCAGTTAAGTTTATTTGTTTTTTTTAAAGCCTTAGATAGACTCGAAATTTCCTAGCTTCATTATTTTAAAACGCATAATTACACTTGTTTATTCGGAAACTTTTATCACTGTACATTTTAATGGAAATACAGCAACTTTACGAGTAGCGGGCGCGAGCTCAGTGCAGAACTGAGCACGCCGCTAGAATTATTAATTTGGGAAAACTAAGCATTTTTCATTATACCTATACTCGTAGGTTAGGACCGTGGTTCACCAGGAGGGGATTCAGGCGCAAACTTTCAATAATAGTACATTTTTATGCAAGTGCGAAAAGGTTGATATTTAGAGTCGCGACTGACAGTCGGGACGAGAAATATCAACACTTTCGCAAGTGTATCAAACGACGTTTCTTAATACACCTGCAAAAAATTACACCAAATAATAAAATTAAAGCAATTTTGTTGCAAATCAAAACAGATACAAGTTGACAGAAGAAAATGCACAGTCTTGTTGGCGCCAATCTGTACTACAAAGACCAATGTCTCTTTCTAAAATCTTTTTAATAATAAGTTCTAAGATAGTTAAAATATAATATAAATTATGACGTCTAAAATTGTTTTGAATTTGTAAAACATCTTTTAAAATTTAACATACATATATAATATGCATGCCTAATAATAATATAAAAGTTTGAGAATACTCATCTCAGTTTCTAGTGTATCCGGATCCGGTAACTTTCAGAAAATGCCAACAAACCGACAATTCGAAGATAGAATGTTTGCGTTGCCTAGCAACGCTAGCGATGGGTAGGGTTGACAAACATTTTGCAAAAATTGACACCAATAATGAAATTTGAAAAGTGAAGATAATGGTGAGATTTAATAGTTTTATGCTAGATTTATTAAAAAAAATTGCCGATTGATATTAACGTGTTAACTGTCTATGGAAATATTACTTCTAAAATTTAAAATTGCGTTCCGTTACGCGAACCGGTTTTTAAACATAACTCAACATTTTCTGATTTTGGTTATTTTATTTTATTTGGTGCTGCGTGGACCGGTATTATATAAACTTGTCGTAAAAAATGGATTCCAAAACTTTATTAAATACTACCGATATTTTATTTCTTGAAAAGACCAAAAAGAGCATTGCAAAATTGGGAACACAGAAACGTTTTTTTAACAGCGTAATGAATCGAGTTGTAGGACAGACCCTGAAGCTTCTCTAACTAAATGGGTTTTTGTTGTTGAGGGAATCCTAAGGGTAGTCAAAATTATTAGGAAATAAATAAATTAAATGAATAAGATATCTGATGAGAAATATCTTGAATCGAAGGTTTAGAAGTATTGACTAGAATACAGTTCAGACTGCTTACTAAATGATGTCACCGGTTTCCCCTAGATGGCGTTAGTTGTAAAAACAAAAAAAACGAGTGCGAAATATGTAACTTTACGCACTCTTAACAATCACGTAATCTATTCTATTTTGAGCTGGTGTATTAAAAAATAATATCTGGATTCACCGGCGGAGCTTAAAAGTTACCAGTTAAATACTTAAATAAATTCTAAGCATGCAATCGCGCATTTCAGTTTTCAATGTTGACTCATTGGGATAAAATTATTTGTTACAAAAAAAATATTTTTTTATAACAGGCTGACTGCGGTTGCGAACAGCAAACTTTAGACAAGACTTTTTATATATTTTGTATGAAGTGGACAATCTTGAGTATAACCTATCGCATACAGTCAAATATGAGCTAGAGTGACGTAAAATATAGTTTTTTGATTTATTGTTATCCATGAAAAAACTAGGTATGCCCGTTCTTTTGAGACAAGATGTTTGGTATAGTTCAAATGAAGTGGATAATCTTGAGTCGTAAATGTCGAAATGTGAGGTAGAGTGACGTCAAATGTATTTTTTTTATTTTTACTTGAAAGAACAAGGTATGCCAATGCTTATGCTTCTTATTAAATCCTTCTCCTGCTCTAATCGAAAGCCGCTGGAAAATATTGTAATTAAAAATCCTCTTTGTATCTTAAGTAGATATTTTTTAAATGTCGGGATTATTTAAGAGCTTATCTTCCAATGAATGGCATTGTTCTATTGTTAAGTTCCACCACTTATTAGCAGTGCACAACGAAACGCATAAAAACCAAAATATTTAATGTCAAAATGGCTGCCGCTTCCAATTTCAAAAATTAAATCTGAAATGCGTTGGTGACTTGGCGTTCAAATATGAGCCTTTTTGTTTAGGTGGTTATTTTGTTGTTTATGAGTTTCGTTATGCACTGCTCATTTAGCGGTCGAACTTAACAATAGATGACAATGCCTTTCATTGGAAGATAAGATATCAAGTGGATTCCGACATTTAAAAAAATTCCTACTATAATGCATGTTGAAAAAACTCTGTAATTTTGAGATTTATAGTACGATTAACGCCATTGTAAAATTTTGTAAGAACTGATTTTGCAATTTTTCTATAACATTTATTCCAGCGTCAGAACAAACTATTATCCCGCAAAGAAATTTTTTCACAAAATTGCTACTTTGTTGCTACGGCGGCGTAGCTTGTTTAAAATGTTAATTCTTCACTATTGGTGCACGCGCTACGCCGTAGCTATTAAGCGCAAAACTTTAATCATATCTTCAATTCTGGGTGAAAAGGTTTTTTTTTTCAGTTTTCTCCACTTATATCTATTTCTGTTTATAGCTACACGGGTCATCTCGCGCCGCTTCGCTTCGTTTGGCTCCCGAATTTATGATCCCAGGCACCCAAAAAATAAAGCAACAAAACCACTCGCCGTCCCATCAATTTTTGACTACTTACATTTATCTGAAATCAGACTGGGACTAAAATTAATATACAAATTAAATTACATATTATGGCTTTGACAATTTACCTGCAAAATTTCGATATAAATTGCTAATTAAACTTGTTTGCACACAAATGACGTTCGATTTTTTTCAAGTTTATTTTGCAATCACAATGCGATTACGTTTTAGTTTTTTTTTTTGGGGTTGTGGGAAATACCATGGTTCAGTATGTCCTCAGAATTAGAGCATTCCACTACAGCTCACAAAACCCGTAAACCCTCAGTATCAGTGCCCGTATAAAATATTTTAATTATATTTTATCACCACTAAAACCGTGTAAATGAAAAACTGGTTTCGTTCCTTTATGAAGCCGTAAAAACTTGTCTCTTCCCGCGATTTTGAATGGAAAACTTTTCATGGTTTCCATTCCATTGTTGGAATTTCATTAAGACGTTTTTATGATGAGTTCTGCTTTAACAAACGGATTTGCAAACATTTTCTTTTGTTGTAAGGTTCGCGGTATTATCAGTTTAAAATTTTATGGCTGTTTTGAATTTTAAAGTCAGAGCTTCCATATCTAGGATTTCACCAAAATGGCGCCTTCGAACGAAAACAGCACAATAATAATATCCGGAAATTTGCGTCATCAGCACTTAAACTTAATTATTTTTAGTTTTACCATCCGTGGTCTTAACCTATACGACCTACCTTGGAGTCTTATATAATGTCACGAGATTTTATAATTTTATGCCAACAATTCAAAACAAACTGAAATGTTTTACTATTTACTCTTAATTTGTGTGTTTTTTTTTAATTTCTTTTTGATAGGTGGTACAGCTAATTCCGGGCTCGACTGTGGAGGTACCACCATCTTACTCGCAAATCCTCCCGAAGTTATTCGGGGGAGAGTAAGAGGTACAGCTGTCAGGCAAAACCAGGCGGCCCACCATTGCCTGGGCCCGACGGATGGCGGTATATCCATCCCCAATTGCTGGGCCTTATAGACTAGTGACGGGCAGCGGCGTCACTAGTGCAAAGGTTTTGTCACCGCGCTCACCAAACGCGCCTGCCCAGCGTGTGTGAGTATGGGCATTTCTTCCAGGAGGACCGCCGAGAGTGGCGAAACAGGCTGGTGGATGGATGATGGATGGACTCATGATGGTTTCGTAGATCAGGATCTTATAAGCCGGGAGAGTAAATTATTAGTATATATGGGCAGTTTAGTGGTTTCATTCATTGCCCATTACTGAAATCGTAGCTCGGTTAACGCTTGGCCTGTTTTCAATCTCCAACTTTCTGGCGAGTGCACTTCATCCTCAATCACATCGACGTTTTCAGTAAGGCACGTTAAATAGGCAATCGTAAGGCCCATGTGTATTTAAAAAAGAGGCCAGTCCCATAACATTTTCCAAATTATGCGTACTAAATTTACCGTGCATATACATTTTAGAAATTTGTAAATTAGTTCGAAACAAACAGGAATTTTACATATAAAGGTAAAATTTAGATACTAAATATTCATTGCGTGCTTATAGTAAACTACTACTCCTACCATTACCGGGTTAAAATTAGAATCCTCAAATATTTATGTAATGTAAATTTTACAACAAATTACCTAAAAGTTTAAAAATACCATGATGATAATGTTGAGGTGGGACGCCTGCTGGGCTCAAGCGGATGGTCGGCTCTCTAATTGGAGCTGTTCCATCCAATTCCCATAGCTTGGAGCTTTGGTATCATAATGTTCCAGGGCATTCCCTCCTCAAATCTTCCGCTTCTTTTAATAAATCTAAGTATGTCTGAGTACATAAGATACTTTAAATCTTCTTCCTTGATGTGCTCATCACCAAGTATCTCTCTTCTCAGGCTAGCATATATAAAGCATTCACCTAGGTAGTGCTCGCTAGTTTCCTCCTCGCCGCAGCGCGGGCAAGAGGGATCCTCCTGTACCTTCATTATTGATAGATATCTGTTTAGCCTACAATGGCCAGTCAGAATACCTACCAAGTAGTACCAACATACCTAGATTGACTCTGCTTTGCTTAAGGATATACCTTACGTTTTTGTAGACAATAATCGATGTTCCTTCATTCATCTGCTAATTCTTCTGAAGACGGCTTATTACCTTTTTAGTGACGTTTGCAGGAATAGGTAATCTACGTTCTGGTTCAATGAACCAAAAATAACATAACCATAACAGCTGCCCAGTTTCTAGAACACCTAAAAGACTGATGAATTGATAAATGTTACACCATCCAAGAATATTTGAATGATAATAGTCTATTAAAAAAATATAATTTTGTTTATTTATGTTTACCATTACTAATTATATAACTAAACATAACTTGTAATATATACACAATTTCGGGATAAACAGTGCCCAATAGGGTGCATAATGATCTAAAATTTATTGTTAAACATCTATATACTATACAAAATGCTTGCAATAAAAATATTCAGTATTGAGATTTAGATTTTTAATATTTTCATATCTGCTTACCTAAACAGTTAAAGTTAATTACACTTCTCTGCGGTCAAATAATACGTTAATTTGCTATCGTTTAATTATAATTCCGTACAATTAAAATTAATAATTTGTTTTATTAATTTCGTCATTTAAAAATCATATTTAAATTATAAAAAAAAAAATAGTACATTAAAAGATATACTCAAGACATTTAAATACCTGAAAAAGTAATTTGATCAACTTTGCTCGATACGATAGAAAAAAAATGTTAAATCAGCTTAAAAATATCATAAAATAGAAAATTTGAAAATTCTCATAATTCAGGAGAATTTTCTACATACATTACTTAAGAAATAAATAAAAGGATTCCTAACCACAAGTCTTAATAGCTGCAAATTTAACTAAAGTTTTGCGTAGGCGGTAGTCGATTAGAGCAAGAAAGACAATTAAAATAAAAGTGTTGGTGCAGGACTGAAGTCTACCTACATACTGGCCCGTAACTAACGGATCTAAGTAGTTATCTTGCAACTAGTTTCCATAACGAGTTTTTAAATGAATGAAAACAGTAACACAAAACCGCCACAAACCTCACGACACCACAAATTTATCACAGTATCAAACAAGCTCGTCCCCCACTGACAAGAGATCATCTATCATTCTAGACTGCACTTAATTTGAGACATCTTGGATCCAATTTAAATTTAAATTGTTTTATTTGATTACATAATCAAATTAGGTTTTGTCACTTGTCTTTCGGAATTTAAATACTATAGAGGTAGTTAGCTTTGCTTAGTAACTACTTGCCGTAATAAAGCTGTTGGAATAACTTTATTATCATTGCTTCCTTCGTTTAGAAAAACAGCATATATACATAAAATAAGTAAATGGCACATATATTTAGACGTTTATGCTGCGAAAGCAAATAATATTATCAAAAGAATGAAGTACCCTTTTCTTTTAAGAACTTTCAGAAACGTATAAGCATGGTTCAATAAAACTGGAAGCTTTTCCCTTGAATTAATCTAATTATTTTCTTCCTTCTTTCTTCCATTTAAAGAAATTATCTCTTGCAGATTTAACCCGCATAATGCTGATTAAAAATGCGCTCTTTAAGTGCACGTTACATTTCACCCTTTGCGCCAAAGGGTTAACTCAGGTGTGAAATTAGTAAAGTGCTGCAGTTGCCAGGTTAATTATTGAATTAATTGTAGCCTTTTTGTGGATATCTCTTAGCTTTGAACACTTCAATGGTTGGTTAAGTTCTCGTGGTTTGAGTTAAAGGAGGTTGATCAAAGGAGGTTCCCTAGTTCTGATTATTCATGATTGTATTACAAAAATCAGCAAATTTTGGATTTGAAGTTTAGTCCCCGTTCACAAAAATAAAATTTTCAATTTATCGAGTATGGAGGTTTTTTTGTGTCCCGCTTTTAGTTATCCTAGTTACAAAATTATTTTCGGTACAAAATAATGATGATGATGATGATGTTGTTCTTCTCGACGTATCCGTCGACGGCGACCCTTATTGCTTCCTGGCATGAGCTCGGATGTGACTGGAAAATCCGAGTTTCGTCAAAAATAATCTGTCACATGAAATATAACTGTCAAAACAATAGTATGAATATGTATCCCTAGTCTTAAGGTATTCATAATATGGGCCCGTGGTGGCCTGAAATAAATAATAATTGTGGTCATTATATTTTTTTATTTTTTTAGATTCAATAGTGTGCGGTTCTGAGCCAAGTCGATCCATCCATCCATCAGTCTGTGTTTATCCACTGCCGGACATAAGCTTTTCCCAAATTTCGCCACTTTTGGTGGTCCTCCGCCCTCCTCATCCAGCCGCCACCCGCAACTTCCTTCAGGTCATCGGTCCAGCGGGCACGAGGGCAGTAAAATTTTGTTTTTAACGAGACGATTTTAGGACTGCTGTTTTATTTAGTGAATTGCTATTGTAGTTTTTGGTATTGTTCCGATAGTCGATAGTATAAATAGGGGGCCGTTCAAGTATTACGTAAGCAGATTTATTACAATTATTTACCCCCCCATTCCCCTTGTCAGCAAAAGTAAGCAAAGCTCTTACCCCCTCCCCCCATGCTTACGTAAACATTTTTCAATTATATATATTTTTTTTATATTATAATGTTATAATTATAATTTTAAAAATAAGAAAATAGATTTAGGATAGAGATTAGATTTTACTGATACAGTATTCAACATAGAGTAAGGGGCAAAAATATACCGATGACGTAATCATCATCTAGACTCCCCTACCCCCATGTCATCGAAAATAAGCAAAACAAAGACCCCCCCCCATAGTGTTTACGTAATACTTGAATGGCCCCTAGGCACTATTTTATCAGTATGAACGCGTCACTGCATTTTTATCTCTGTGGCCAGGTCTGGGTTTTTGTAAATTTTTAGAGTGCCGTACCGTCCGTTTTCCTTCTGTCTGTCGGTCTCTCAAGACCTTTTGTTCTCAGGCCCCGTGAGAGATACCAAGTTGAAACTAATATCTCTTACAGAAGTCTACAGCTTCATGATGCTGGCAAAAAATAAAGCTTCTTATTCAACGTAAAAAATTGTTGTTGCCTTTTACCTCATCAATTTCATACAAATTGTCTCACCATCATAACCAGTTGACTTGGAAACATGACATTTCGTTTATATATATTATTACCTTTATATCCACAAAGTTGCACTGACCCTTAATACGACCCTTTAGTTAAGTTTAATAGATTGTAAGTGTCAAGTTAAGTTGGTCGGTCTAACAGCATGTCAAATAAGTTTATGGCTTAAATGGCATAAATAATACATACGGAACTCTCGGAGCACGAATCCCATTCGCACGTGACCAGCTTTTTTTGTAAATATTGACTGAATTTTGTAGGAATATATAATTATTGCTTCGTATATCTATGAGGTATACCATTTTGTTCTCTTTTCATGTATACCGATGTCTGTCTCTTGTGATAAACTGTTTTATAAATAATTATCTTCCAGTACGGTCTCAAAGGAGAATGCCACGTAATATATAGCGCCTCGTACCGAACCTAAAGTCGTGGCGTCAAGACCAAACTAAGTTCATTTTAGGGGGACTAAAATGTATTTACCAAATCACCAAGTCTCATTTAAATTAGTATCCACAATTCGAATTTACTTTACACTAACAAGGGCAATTGCAAAGACTTTATTACCCTTTGATAGAGGCGATTATTGGTTCGCATCCTAATCATAGTAAAGTGGCAATTTTATTATAATGTTAGAATTCCGGATTTAAGTAAACTCTTCTGATCAAAAAGATGTTGATCGGGTTTTAAAATATCTAAGTCATTTAAGATCAAAGTGAAGCAATTCTTTCATTCTGAATACCCGTCAAAATAGCACTCAATATAAATATTCCACCCCTATTATTATTTGTGTGTGTATAAGTAATTATATATTTATGTTTATTTAATTTATTTTAATCTTTGTACGTTTATGTACTGCTTAAGTATGTTTATGTTAAACAATATAAAAACTATATTAATTATGTTAAAATTATATTTTATATAAAATAGCACCCTGGTAATTTAGTTAACGTCTTTTCTTTCCACCCAAAGGTTGCCTAAGAGATATTGCTAAAAGCAATAAGTGCCGCCTTTGTACACAATGTCTGTTCTGTTTGTTAAAATGTGTTGTTAAATATGTGTGTAAATGTATAAAAAGGGTAATAAATAATAAAAAAGGATTTTTTACGACTTTTATTTGGTTGTTACGCCATTTGGTACGATCCCATGACATTTTCCTTTACATATTTTTTTACTTACAATAGAAAGCATGAAAAAGCGACAATAAGACCTAGGATGAAGGCCGCTAGCCCACAAACAAGGAGAATGACAGCAGGTGAGGCGTTAATCACCCTTTCCCGGGACTTCTGCCAAAATCTATGGAAGTGATAACTGATGAATGACACTATGCAACTGCCTGTAACCACTTCCGCGGTATGGTTACTCGTGACGTCACGCTGAAACACTGCGAGTCGCTGAGCGGCATGGTTTTGTCATGAGAATAGTGACAAGCCTACCACCAGAAAATATGTGCCTAGGTCGTCTCTGCAGATACATTTATAGTAAAGACCCTTGTCATGTGTGAATTTTAATTTATGAGCCGTTGTTGATGTATGATTTAGGTTATACAGGTAGACCAGGGTCGTAACTGCGCTTAAAGTCTTTATTATTGTCTTGCATGTTACAATGACGTAATAAAAGTTGCACTGTCTGTCTAATACAATGTCTATACATAACACGGAAAGCACCAATTTTTTTAAAATAATTGGTTTAAAACATAAATTATATCCATTTTTAATAAACTTCTGCTGAAAGATGTCGTCATAAAAGTAATTGAATATTTACAATTAAAAAAATTGTTTTCTCGTAATTAATATTATTCGAGTGAATAGACAATGAGGGCAAAGAGTAATGATCTCCTACTTGGATTGATGTCTTTCTTAAAATATAATTTTATAGAGTTGCTGAGTATGGATAATCAAAAATATACTAAAATATTTTATTTTATTATTTAACTATAGATGGCAACCGAAACTGAGATACATAATAGGCCCGCAGATTGTCACTTGGATCCAACTGACAAATAAAAAAATAATACTGAATTTTATCTATATTTCAACAAATTGTTTAAAAGATTAAGGTTTGTGATATTATACCGGGTGTGGAGATAAGAACTAGGGATTGGTAGATCGTACGGCGTAAGAAATAGCTAATACGTAGCCAATATATGTCTCGTCGTAGGATGACGAAAGCGCATTTTTTCGGGAAAATTCGAATTATGGCGTAACCCATTACGTGATCATAATAAATAATTTTCTATCAAAACTAGAGAGCGTTGCCTCGCTCCGCTCTGCTTTGCTTGGTTCAACAAATGTATTTATTTACATTTGATCGTCTTCGCACTCATTTTTAACGTTTTGCTTTCATAATTGTATTAATCTCGCATTTTCATGAAAAATCTGCCTTTTCTGTTCTACAATATTATAATTTTTTACTTATATTAGTATATATTTGGTTAGGCATTATATTTATTTATGGTCTATTCAGTTTATTTATCAAATTATTTATTAATTGCATTATGTATAATAATATTCTTATTCAAATAAGTCTTTATTTTATGCATGTGTATAACTTTAGTAACCCAACTTAAATATAGTTTTTTTTATTTATTTCCCGTAAGTATCATATTTGTTTATAATAATAATTTATAATAATAATTTTTATAAAATATTATTTTTATACAGATTAGATTTGACATGTAAAACGTATACTTTAAGTATCTATTTTACAAATAAACATTTTGAATCTTTGAATATATTCTATTATATTCTATTCTATTCTATTCTTTACGCCATTATTCGGTTTTGCACGAAAAAGTCCTGCAAATGAATATTATGTGGCAAATCTATGGAAATGTCTTATGTTGTAATTCATACAACTTTTTAATTGTAAATGGTATTGCATTAGGTATTTAAAAAAAAAATATATTTTTATCATATTGTAATTAAGTATGTAGTATGAACAAAAAGTCTAAATAAACATCACAATGGTATGGATTCAATTGATAGATGTTTTTTTCGGAAGGTCTTGTTGTATATTAATAGCCGAAAAATATATTATTATAGCGTTATTTTGTTAAAACTTTATTTTTTTATTCCCTAATTAAGACGTTCGTATAAAAAATATGTCATTATGCACTATAATTATGATTAAAAAAAATACTATTTTATGGTACAAGTGTGGTAATAGCTTACGAGGAAGATTTGAAACGCGAGCGAAGCGAGTTTTTTAAACGTTACCAGTAAGTTGTAGTCCATAGCCACGTGTGTCATACTACGTTTTTTAATTCAAAGCCTGAGTGAATACATGAAAAATAATTAAAGAAACAAGCAGACAATAAATACTCCAAATTAACTTTAGGCGTGCATTCTTTTTCTCTGCACGCAATTTGCCAACTTGACGGAAATAAACTGCGTTCAGTTTGATGCGTTCGTAGGCTGCCTTCAGTTTGATCATCGGGCAACACCAACCTCACATGCCTTGATACTATCCCACTGTCAGTGGTAGGTGGGTGTCGTTCGATGATCAAATTGAACGCAGTTTATTTCCTTCAAGTCTATCTATGGTAAACAGGGAAATGTTGCCAATTTTCTTTCAATAAATAAAAAAATAAAGCACTAATGCGGTAAAATGGCTCTGCCAGCGGTTTTGATTCATATGAAATAGTTCTTTAGGGGGACTTGCGTTGAAATAAAATTGTTAAATAACTATTGTTTGAACCATAGACTAAGGATATACTCTAAGTCTATGGTTAGAACTACTCCAAATAAATAAATTCCTTTTACTCCGCCAGCGCCAACCTTCACTGATGAGACCCGATAAGGACCAGACTGTATTGCCCTGCAGTTTTTCTTACTATTCCACAAAACCTTTCAGACTTGCATGAATTTTATCCCCTAGCAATAAAGACGATTATCGATTAGCTTTAACCTCTAATACAGAGGGGATCGCTTTGTACCTCATTTATTATTCCTGGCCACTGACAAATCGTGAGTATAAATAGGACTGCGCAGTTTTTTTAGCTTGATTAGATAATGCGGTGTTTGGAGATCATTTGGTAAGCAAGTTGTGAAGAAATTTATGAGTTTTTTTCAATGTGTATACTGCACTTTTTTGTAATAAAATAAGTCTAATTTATGGTAAATATTGGGTAAAAATCGTTTTCGCAGCTTTACATATTATCAGGATCCTTCCAATGTCTTATAAAATCCCATCCCATCCCACTATCCCACTAATATTATAAATGCGAAAGTTTGGATGTATGGATGGATAGATGGATGGATGTTTGTTACTCTTTCATGCCGTAGCTACTGAACCGATTGGGCAAAAATTTTGCACGAATGTAGTTCTAGACCTGGAATAGGACATAGGCTACTTTTTATCCCATAAATCAGTTCCCATGGGATGAAAATGAGTTTTCAAGTTTATATAGAAAAGTGATGTTCAGTCTTTCACGCCGTATCTGTTGAACTGATTGCGCTGAAAGTTTGCACAAATAAAGTTTTAGATCTAGAATAGGACAAAAACTACTTTTTATCCCGTAAATCAGATCCCATGGAAAAGCTATATAAGAGACATACAAAATGGGAAACACAGAGCCGCATAACACACACATTTCACAAGCTATGTATGTTTACTGTAGGTAACAGTCCGAAAAATATTGACAGATTTTTTAGGAGTACACAAAAATCAATACAACGCGGGTGAAACCGATGGCAAAAGCTAGTAAGTATATAAATGTATAATATAGTATAATGCAATAAATCTAACAAAGTTGATAGATAAGCCTGAATCAGTCCATTGAGTTAGTCTTGTTTTATCTTACTTATTAACCCGTGAAGTGAATTCGAGCTTCTTCTTGCTTGCTTTCTGTTGTTTAAGCGATATTGAGAACGTAAATGATTAATTTATCAATGAGACAGAAAAATCAATGCTGTGAGAGTGAAGGACGAACTTATATAGAGAAAAGTGCGAGTGAGCAAGAAAGACATAGTATATATATATCAGCCTTATCAGATTATTATACAACTGAAACTTTATTTTTCTCACACGATACTGAAACAAATCTTGTAGTTAAAAGATGGACAAGTATCCAAAAAATAATCGTGTAAGTACAGTTTTGTAATGCTATTAGCCAATAACAGATATAAAATGTTAAAAATAAAATTTTTTAGATATCTATTTAATATACATTTTTTACTATGTGAAAGCTTTAAATCATCTTTTAAAATTGTCAAAGGATTTCTCATATGTTTGAAAACAATATTAATATGTATTTTATTCACTTCTGTAGTTACATCAGATTTTTAAAAACTTGTATAAGGTTGTATTTTTCTAACGCCTGCTTCGCCTTAATAATATAACCATCGTAACATAACAGAATACAGAGCTACCAAACCAAAATGCATCTCCAAAAATCTGCTCCTGAATTATGCATATCAAACACGTCCAAAACAGAGAACTGTAAACATGATGTCCACTCAACCGACCTCTCTAAATGGACCTCAGGCTACGGAACCCTTTGCTCTGGTCAATATTTATGAGATGGAACACTAAATCTTGCGGAAGAGGAAATAAGTGGTTGAGAATCGTTGCCATAAAGTTGTAACAAAAAATCGTTTTTACGAATAATCTGTAAGAATTTTATGTCATGATATGTATGACAGCGAACTGATATGTAGAAGATGATAACATTCATTAAAATTAGAGTGAGTTCACATCATAAATATTTAAAAAACGGATTGGACTCACTTTTTTATCTGTGCAAGGAGGCACAGGTCGAGCTTTCGATGAGATTATGACTCATCATCATCAGGACTCTTCGGGAGTACTTTTGCCTACGGCGGTCAGTCGAGTACTAAGCTTCCTCCCCTCTCCCGTCGCCGCTCGTCTTTTCGCTCTTCGGTTGCGTTCGGAGGTTTCCGGTATCGAAGCCAGACTCGACCGGACATTTGATAAAGTTTTCACTACTACTTCCGGGTCACGTGTTTCACTAGGCCAGTCACAGACGGCACTGATAATGTCCTCAACCACTATTGGCACTTTTTTGTCATACGAAGCGTCAAGCACTGGTTGCCAAGTTGGCGCCAGATGCCAACCACGGTCTCTATTGAAATTCGGATGCCTACCAATTTCGATTGCTTCCATCACCTTACGGGGAACAAAAAATTTCTCCTTAGCCAGTACGGTGGCTTTATCAAAACGAATATAGTGCCTAGTATCCGAATTTAAGGCGTGTTCAGCCACTGCCGAGCCGTTTATGTCCAGCTTTTTTATGCTTTTTTATGATGATGAGTCATAATCTCATCGAAAGCTCGACCTGTGCCTCCTTGCACGGATAAAAAAGTGAGTCCAATCCGTTTTTTAAATATTTAAGATGATAACAAAGCAAAATCAGTTTAAGAATATTGAGAATAATGCTTTATCGTCATTAAAACGTTTAATTTTTTTTTCCTGGGTTCCATCGTAATATAATATACTTGCCAAATTTTAGCTTTATTGGCTTAGTTGTTTTAGATTTAAGACTTAAACAGACATATGGACAGACATCAGTGCTAACTTATAAGATGTTGATGCAGAAGGTCTTTGTTTTTGCGGAAGTCTCATGAATGACACATAAAAAAACTCACAAAATTATATTCTTTGTCTTACTACAGCCAACCTTTATAATCATTAGAAGGTATTTTAGGCAAAATACAACTAAATTTATAAAAAAATACACAAGAAAATTGAATGTTGAATGTTTAAAAAATTTAAAAGTTCTAACAAATGAAACAGTTGCTGGCAACCTTGAACGTCGCCATCGCATGTTTTCTATTATAGTGTTTGTGAATTTTCGATTAAGTTGGTGGTGATGAATTTTGATGACGAAAAGGGGTTCACCCCATTTGAAGTGACAGAATGGGCGAAAGATTGAAAAAATGCAAAGCACGTAACCCTTTGTGGTCAGTTTCAGGTTCCCAGTATCTTTTTACCTACTTTAAATCAGCTCAAAAGCTTTTGAGTTGCATACAAGTTCCAGCGTCACAACTGCGCATTTTTTGAGCTTTGATAAGGAAGAAGGCCTGGCCTGGTCCAAACTGTAATTGACTTATTTATGACAAAACTCAAGAAACAAGACTAAATATCTATTTACGCTCTTTTCCAGTAAACAACAAAATAAGTGAATTATATGGCGAAAAACAAACTACATTTTATTGCAAACCTGAGACAGCGATAACTATAAAATCGTACATTTACGACAACTTAAGGAAAAACTCTGCAAGATTAGGGACACGACAGAAGGTAAATTGTTTAAGACTGCCCATTAGTCACGTTGGAGACGATTCAGCTGATGCTTTCAGGCTATTAAGTTGTTATAGCTGGTGTATCTTAATCGTGGATGTGAGAATTAGGCTTAGATGTGGTATTTTTAGATTTATTGCTTTTATGTGCGCAAATGGAAGGAAAAGCTTGACCGGGCCGCTCTAGAAAGAGGTATGCCCACCAATTTGGTAACATACTGAAGAAGATTCGGAATAGAAGAGCTTGTATGACTTGATTTATGGATGTAGAAGAGACGAAAGAGTTGTATCAGGATGGTAGCAGATGGCGGAATTGCTGCAGGAACTGTAGGAAATGATACGTGGCCTAAGCGATTATTTGAGAAGAGTGAGCCTCTGGATGAATTTGGATAAGACTAAGGTCATGTCCAACTGTCAAGTCATCCGAGAGCCACTAACCGTCGACAATCTCAGAATCGAAATCGTTACAAAATATGTTTATCTGGATTAAGTTATTCAGGTGGATAAAAACAAAAGTATCATCAAAGCCGAGGCTGACAGAAGAATATGCTTGGGTTGTGCAACATTCGGAAAGGTGCGTCACATATTTACGTCGTCAATACCGCAATGCTTAAAGCGTAGTAGGTCGATCACACAACAAATGCGATAAACATATCTGAAAAAGCGCGCGTCTGATCAGTTACCGCTCTGCTCAGAAGAGAGAGTGGATAATGCTGTTTTTCAAGGAATAAAATTTTATATAAATTCACACAAGTGCGATTAAAAACATATCTCTCTGCTGTCGTTTAGATAATAGATTTTACATATCTCTTGCTCTGTAAGTACACCCTTACACCCCTGAATGCCGGGGTGTATGACTATCATTACAGCATAGGTTTTGGAATTTGAAAAAAGAACTGTCATACTCATACTGCACGAAGAATATTTTCAAAAAGTTAATTTTTTTTTTCTCGGTATCGATTAATTACTCGAATCGGAATCTAGACAATTTATTTTATAAAGATTTTATTTTAAAGATGGAACTATTTGTTTCCACATCGTATGTTAGATGGAATCGATTTAAAAATCAAACTGGCCAGCAAGATTTGACGCGCTTGCGTGCGTGAAAAAAAAAAAAGGCAGTCTACTAGTAGGCGCGAAAGCATCGCGAAAGTAATTAATTTTCTTGTTTGAGTTCTTTTTCAAAAGTTTTAAACATGTCTAGTGACAAAGACATAGATCTAACGCCCGATTTTATTAAAGAAAGGGCAAAAACAGTTGTCGAAAATATATTACCGCCGAACTCGAAAGAAAGATATGTAAAGGCATACGACGAATTTATGAAATGGCGGTCAGAAAAAAAAGTGAAATCTCTTTCTGAAAGTGTTTTTATATCATATTTTGATGAATTATCCAAGAGATATATATTATTATTATATATTATTATACAACCTTCCAGTTTATGGTGCTTTTATTCCATGCTAAAATCTACAATGATGACAAAACATGACGTGAATTTGAAAGATTTTTCTAAACTTACTGCTTTCTTGAAAAGGCAGTCCGACGGCTTTAAAAGCAAGAAATCGAAGGTATTTACTGCAGAAGAAGTACAGAAATTCTTAAATGAAGCTCCGGATGAAATTTATTTAGCAATAAAGGTACCTACGTATTTACTTGCCCTTTTTAATAAGTTAACAAAATATTTCACAAAAATACTATGCGAATTTGGTGCCTTTAATACAACTTATGTCTTTTTTACAGGTTGTTCTAATTTTTGGGATATCGGGAGCCTGCAGAACCGTGGAATTGACAAACTTGACAATAGAAAATGTAGAAAAACATAACAAATTACTACTCATAAAACTGCCTAACACGAAAACTTAAATTGACCGGTCATTTGTTGTGCATGAAGAATTTGCAAATTATGTTGAAAAATATCAAGCTCTTCGGCCTGAAAACGTTATACACCGGGCATTGCTTTCGCAGAACATCAACGACTCTATTGGCAGATTCGGGAGCCAACCTCACTCTGTTAAAAAGGCATGGCGGCTGGAAGTCCAGCAAAGTGGCCGAAGGTTATATCGAAGATTCGGTGGCAAACAAAAGCAAAATTACTTCTAAAATAACAGAAAATATAAACTTGAAATCACCACGTCAAAGCACATCATCTGAGCCATTTTTTAATGAAGAAAATAGTACCAGTCAACTGCCGCCATTTACGATGCAAGAACCTCAAGTCACTCAAACTCAAGTCTTATCATCACAAACTCATATATTCAAACTATAAATATTCCTAAAAAAAACGTGACCATATCTCTTACAAATTGTAATAATTTTACTATTAATTTTAATTAAATACACATTTTTTTCTTCTTAATAAATGTTCATTGAAACCTGCTGTCTTGTTGTTTACTTACCTCACAATCGATATGTAAAGCAGAGTATTTATCTCGGGCGTAAGCATCAATTGCATACTCGGGTTAATTAGCGCCTTCGCTTCGCTCAGGCGCCAAAAACCTCGTATGCAATTGATGTCATACAGCCCTTGGTTAATAATCTACTATAAATGTTTAAAACAGTAATCGTTGTTTTTTTTTTCGATCAAGACAATTTTCTGTATCGCGTTTTGGGTTGTTACATCACCTTAGAAAAGGCTTTGTTTATAATATGTACCTATATTTATTTCAGAACCATGTCTTTTGTGAACCATATCTTTTCGGGCGTACTAATGGTTCAAAACTCCGTTTTTACTACTTATGTCGTCTTAAAGGCTAAGATGTTCAACCAGTGCGTCTTTCCTATGATGACGTATGGCGTTGAGACGTGGTCTCTTAGAAAGGACCTGATCCACCGATTCAAGGTCGCGTAAGACCACGTACAGCAAAGCGTACAGTAGGCCGACCTCGTGCCCGCTGGACTGACGACCTGAAGGACGTTGTAAGTGGCGGCTGGATGAGGAGGCCTATGTCCAGCAGTGGACGAACACGGGCTGATGGATGGATGGATGGTAGCAGATGGAAATCTGTAGTCTCTGCCTAACTCTCTGAAAGACAGGCGTGATTTTTAGTTGAAAGCCGAGTACTAGAGATAGTATTCGTATATATGAATAACTTTTACTGTATAAGCGGCGGTAGCTTAGGAGGTAGAACGCTGGCCTCTCAATATTGAGACCCAGTTTCGATCCCCGGACGGGTATGCACCAATGAGCTTTCGGAATTTATATGCATAGTATTTGTGTTCTTACCTAATACTTACCATTTGCTGAACAGTGAAGGAAACAATCTGCACGCCCTAAAAAGCATGTAATTGTGCCCGAAAAACGGCGATAGGGCTCACCACCCATCAAGTTGGGACGTTATAAGCGTCGGTGAAACGCGGGTGCACCGAGTGTGTACTGTGACTTGCATTTCACAGCTCACACCCAGGAACACCTCTGACACCCCCTTGGGATTCATGTCGTGATGGTATAATTATAATGTATGTATTTTACTATAGAAACAACAATTATAATATCACGGAAAAATGAACTGCTTCATATAACGATACTGCGGAACAAAAAACGATACGCTGATACTTACTTGACAAATATTCAACGAAAAGCAGTTAGTTTTCGCGATTTCACAAACTGTTTTTATTAAAATTTGTTCAGATACCTCTAGTCTTCAGATTCTCAGCGACTAATAAAAAATTAAGCATTTGTCATATCACTATTAAAAATTATTAACTTTTACTTTATTGGTGACATCACTCATCAGAGTCCAGAGCTGGGTAGCTTGGTGTGGAGTGTTACCGCTCGTAGTAAATATCTACGAGTTTTGTTTAGCTACGGTGGCGTAGCCGCCCGTGTCAGACTAAATAAATCTCTTTGAACAAGATATTGTAGCTACGAAAGCGATTTTTCTTCGAACAAGGCATGAAATTCAAAAAATGCCCTCATAAGTGTTTTATATGTGCATTACTAGACGGCATATCAAGAAGTTCGGAAGAGTCTAGATCTTAGTGGGCAAACTGGACAAGTCGCTGGGCGGCAATAGATAGAAATACAGGTTCAAGCCCCGCCTAAGATTAATTTACTCAGGAAATTTATTTTTATTTTATTTTCAGGGTTCCGTATCCGAAAGGTGCCAAATACATATACTCTAAAATAAAAGAACAAATAATAATAATTATTATTATTATTAATTGACAGGCGCTATCATTTTAGCGGCTTTTATGACGCTTTGATATTGCTATGGCGTCTATATTGTTGTTATTTATCATGTTTTTAGGGTTCCTTACCCATATTATACGGTGGTACTGAACCTTTTGGGCGCGAATCCAACCCGCACTTGGCCAAATAATTAATCTTGTAACCACACTAATATTTTAAATGCGAAAGTTTGTGTGTGTGTGTATGTTTTTTACTCTTTCCCGCTGAAACGGCTGAGCGGATTTGGATGAAATTTTGAATGGATATAGCCTATACCCTAACTTTTAATCCCGGAAAAAAGCATGTCGTCAAACAGAAACAGAAACAGAAAATATTAATTTGTTCGTTTTTTGGTAAAATATAAAGATGTTAAAAATGTATAAACAGTGCGCAAAAATCTGACGCTTATGGCGTACAAATATTACATTACATAATTGACAGAATTATGAAACGAATGACACGCTGGCGGAGCCGCGGGCAAAAGCTAGTATAGAATAATTTATTGTAATTACTACTCTAATAATATTTTGGAACAAGATGTCATTTTATTTTTTTAAGTATGTCACATCTATAGACATTATTATGTCACATCCATCTATTTTAAGAGTCCTTCTTAGGTCTTACGGGTAAGTCCCCTACGCGTATGTCAATTGTCGTTTAGCTGAATGATTGACAACTTACGTTTCAACATCATTGCACTCAATTTATCCACGTAAATATCTATCTACATATGACGTTTATTTTATGGTTATATCTGCAAGTATTAAATGCTGTCATACGTACGATCGATAATTCTTATTTCCTTCTTTATTTCCAAATAAATTAGAATCTGATTATTCTAAGCCTTAAAATAAATTCTAGCCATAATAAGAACTGAACAGATCAAATAAACCACATCAGTGTGTTGTAACACTGGAGGTACGGTCACATACTCTATTTTAGTAAAAAATGCATTTTAACAAAACCTTTGTTGAAGCCTTCTTGTAGGTATAAAAATACTTGTGACCGAAGACCTCACTCTTCCATAGCCTTAAATTATACAAGTGTGTACCAAGAGCAAAATAATACTAAAGTTTTAAAAACAACTTTACTAACATTTAAGTAAGCATATATGTATGAAATTAAGAACCAAAAACAATGATTTGGATATAAATCTTTATCAAAAGTAATTTATAAAGTGTGTTGAATGTACGTTTTTATTCGTAAGTGAAGAATTGTAAAGGTTTGCGTAAGTGTGAGAGTGTAAGGATGCGTGTGAGTGGGAGCGGGGGGGGGGGGGGGGGGGGTTAACAAGGTGAGTGAGTGAATGTGAATAAGTATTGTGTAGGTGTCCATAAAATTTATTATTATTTCAATAATTAAGTAATTTTTCTATGTAAATAATGTGAAAAATATAACACTTACCACTTTTAAGGTTAAATTTATAATATAGGACGAAGAAATTTTTCTGTGTCTTAGTACCAGAGAGTCTTAAGCCAAGCAGTCAGGATAATTTTACATTCACCATAATGTGTTTTATTGTAGAGGGATGAAGTTTTGTACCCGTTCGATTACGTGCATTTTTGCAAGTTTGCAAATTTTCTTGCCAATTTTGTTTTTGGCTATATCTCCGGAACTAGTTGTTCAATTCTAATGCAGTTTTGTTTTTCTAAAACTAGATAAAATTTCCTACAAGAAAACTTTTTTTTTCTTGGTGTTAGTTGAGGGGGGGGGGGGGGGCTTTCTCCTTGAAAAAATCTTAGTTATATATATGAATATATGTATATATATATGTCTATTCAAATTTTAAAATATTGTAAAAAAGTATAAAGAATAATAAAAAAACATATAACTCTATACATATATTTAAAAAAAAGAAGATTTGGGCCTAGAATACCAATCCACAACTTTTTTTATATTATTATAATACTTTCTTTTTATTTATTTTTTATTGCTCATCTTAATAGCTTTCGAAAAATACACATATCACTAGGTTTATAATATATTAACTAACAATAATATTTTTTTATTTACAATTCGGCCTAGGCGTGACGATCGTCACGACTGTGACTCTACGGGTTAAGTGTGTTATAAAGATATTTGTTTTGTGTGGCATATTGACTAGCTAATTACCTATGTTTTGTCAATTTCTCTAGCTACAACATGTTTTCTTCTCTTAGATTGTACGCTTGGGTCAAAAACTAACGTTGTATGCATTTTAAAAATTGAATTTAAAATATAACAAGGTGATTTTTGTTTGTATAGCTAAATTCACACTGAAGACTTGGTAAGTGGTCAGGACCAAGGTTCGATTGCCCTTTCTGTGAAATACGCAAAATAAAATGCAGACTTTCTATGTTAATTATACTAAAGAACTAGTACAGAGACACAAAAAATATTTTTCGTTTTTCGCAAACAGTGTCATTGAACTTTGACGATGACCGAGTCTCCAGTATGAATTTGGCAATATAAATGAAAGTCACCTTATATTTCGTCGTATGATGGCGAAAACTGCTTTTTTGAGAAAAAGTACGCATTTTTGTGTAAAACCGTAATATGGCGTAAACACAGAAATTATTTTCTGTTCAAAATACCCCTATTTTTATTATTAAGTTGTATTAAATTAAGTTTGTTCTGTGTTGAAGATGGCTAAAAAATAGAGAGAAATAGAAGAAAGAGACATGGATGAACATCAGATGTGCTGTTAAGTTTGTTGCTACTTGTCACCGGAGGTAAAAAACAGTAAATAAATTTAAAAAAAGTTTGTTTTCGTTGTCCATCTGTCCATCCTTCAGTTTTGTCCATACGTCTTAATAACTTTTGAACCGTCAAAGTTAAAGGTTTTAAGAGGCTTTAACAAGCAAGTTACATTAGCAGATAGATTGTGATGGTAAAATTATCGAAGGAAACGACTTTGAGATAAGGTTCATATCACTGCGTTGTCGGATAGCGCAAAATAGAGAAAATAATACTTTTCTTAAATGATAAATCAGATAGTTACTTACAAGTTATCAAGATTTTAGATGTTTTAATTGCTTGTATGTGGAGGATAAGTATTAAAGTTTTTTTGTTTTGAATTAATAGTATTTAAGCATTTTATTCCTTCTTTTAAAGCATTTGAAAGCATTATAAATATATTTATTTACTTATTGTAAGTTAAAGCTTTTTAAGTTTTAAATTTTCACAATTACAGCACTGAAGTAAATAAATGTCTTATATTTATTTCATAGTTTTGTTATATTCCTATAGAAAGTTTAAAGGGATTCAAAAGTAGCTTGGAAGCCCCTTAAATCTGCCCACATAATGTGGTTTAACAAAAATTCCTCAAAATATTGCCTACATAAAAATCTATTATTAAACCATATATTTGTGCCGTAAATTTCATACAAAATGTAACCATAGCCTTGTGTAATTATACGATACAATTTTTTTATTTATTTATTATAAACAGTTATGGGCTAAATTTTAAAAACATATTTCCCACTATCCCTAAGACTGACAAAAACCGAATTGTGTTTCGCACTTGACCAGTTTTTATCTTGAAATCTTTGACAACTAAAGAAATTCAAACAGACATTCTGTGTGTGTTGTTTTGGGAGGATACAAACGTAAAGTCCTTTTGGTTTAATCTTTGTTCCATTATGTTTCGTTTCAGCCTGCGGCTTTTTGTCCAGTTTGTCACATTCAGTAATAGCTCTATGAAAGGTCCTTTGAAGGTATGGACGTTTTGGTCAATGGTCAATACCGATTTTAACATGGATTTTGACAGCCTTTGTAATGTTCGGGGAAATTCTTGTTACGGAACCTGTACTTGATTGTTTTCATAATACAAGGTATTTAAACATAACATTAAGTTTTTTTATACACATTCAAAGCATCTGCTCTTTTATGGTGGAAATTTCGACCCCATAGTCATACATGGTCTAAGAAAAATTGGCGGAAAAATATTGTAAAGTAGTTGAAATCAATGGCAGCAATAAGAAACACTCAAATTATGAATGAGCTCGAAATACCCAAGTTACGGCACAAAAAATTATTTGTAAGTTACATGTCAGTGTGGAACTTTGTAAATATCTTTAGAAAAATTCATCACTATGAAGATAAAACCTCTTGAAACTTCTAAACCGAAGAAGTGCAAAAACTTCCCCATTCTGAAACCCATGTTAATCATATTATTCTGTTTCGGGTACAATTACGACTGTTTCTGTTGGAATAGAATTTTTAGAGCGTTTTCAAATTTTTATTGTGTTTTTGTTGCAATTATTTTATCAGTATCCACTTTTACCTGTTGTAACGGTTCTGAAACAACAATTTGGATATTAACAGAGTATTTATCTTCCGTTATCATCGTGTTGTTATGTAACAAACACACTCGATCATTTTTCTCTGCTATCGATGATATTGACTCTCTTATACGCATACCAAGGAAACAATACACGATCACAAAGTATATTTTACTTTTGGGAATACTTTTCAGTTGCGTCCTAAGGATATTGTACACGGTGATTTATTGTATGCACTATGAGTGTTTTAGCTCATTGTATTTATATATCCCGTATCTTTGTTCAGTGTGTGGTTTAGATTTGTACAGATTCTGGAGATGTATGCTTTTCAATCTGATCAGGCTCAGGCTGAAAGTACTGAGAGAGCGTTTGGAAGATGGTCCAAGAGATGTGTATATGTATGTTAATCAAAATAAGACGTTACTTGGTAACAAATTGAAGCTGTTTTTGGAATTGTATAAAAGATACGCTGATGCTGTTGACCAAATTAATATTGAGCTTCATTCATCGGTTTGTGTTTCAGTTTATTAGGGTTGCTTTAAACGGTATTGTTTTTCCCATGACTTAATATAATATGGGTTTATAGTTTCTGTTAAAATAGCTACAAAAACTTCAAATTAAAAAGTTCATTTTGGTTATTTTGTGTAGATGTATGAGTATCATCAAAATAAATGTATATTCCTTTTCTCTTCAGCATAGCTTGAAGTTTTCCCAGTTCAGGTATGAATGAAATAAGACTAAATGTTTGTTTTCAGATTTTTATTAGTGTTTTCTGCAGCCTGCCTAAGCTTATATTCTATTCTTACAACATACTGAAGATTGTTGTTCATGAAGTAAGTTATTTTATTACTATTATAAGGATTTACGAGAGCTAAAGTAATTTTGTTGCTAAAGATGTTTTGGTTGTTTTAAATAATAAGTTTATAATGTTTACAAGAATCTTTATTGTTATTTTTAGTTTATTAGTTTGGATGGACTGCCTGTTTTGAACGGAAAAAACAGCCTTCACTTTGCAATTTTTTTCCATGCAGCGAATTTTTTTCCGTCACGTTTTGGGCTATGTCGTCGTCGTCTTGAAAAGGGCCTCCTTTATAACAAGTTTTTTTTCAAAGCCCTATCTATTGTGGTATGGGTGTTCTACTGTTTTAAGTCTCATTTTTTATTACCTCTGTCGCCTTAAATTTTTTGTTTATCGGTTTATAGATATTGTGTATAAGTTATAACTGCTATTATAACAATTTTCTTGTTTTTCAGGTAACATATGATTCTATTGGATTCTTCATGACGAATTTGTTGCAAATAAGCATCTATCTCTTCATGCCATTTCTGGTGGCTGAATTTAATGCAATAGAAGTGGAAAAGATTAAGTTATTTCTTATAAATGAGTTACTAGAAGTAAAAGGTAATCTATCTATATCTTTTTTATCTTTATCTATACAAATAATAAAATAGTAAAATAGTCGTGCCTGTATATTGAATATTTTTTGCGAAATTCTAAATGAAATAGGTTATTAGTATACTGAGGCCAAAACCACATTTTTTGGATTTTTTTTTTCTGTCTGTCTGCCTGTATATATATGTTCTGATTTAATTCGAGAACCACTCGGCAGATTTTGACGCGGGTTTCTTATTATTATTGCAGTGATTCTGGTCAATACATAAGCTATAAGGAGTGTTCACTAAATAACGCCCCAGCCGAAAACGGAGCAAATACTGAATAAACGCGGGCGGCGCTGAGGGCAAAGGCTAGTTTTATAATAAGGCGTCTTCCAAAGCACGCAGACCGAACACAAATTAATGTCCACCGCGGGGATGGAACCCACGACCTCTGGGTTAGCAGGCGAGCGCTATAACATTCAGCCACAGAAGGAAAACTAATTTACTAAATAAAAATAATGCTAAATCGCCACCGCTTCTTGGCAGGGTTACTAAGAGACTGCTCTCTAAACTGCGTTTGAAGACGTTTTTGAATCGTTTTAAACTTTTACTGTGACTATCACAAAACTTCGAAATAAATAGGTTGGGGAAAAACTCTTTTCGTAAATAGTATGTATGAACTTATAATAAAATCTCTTTGGCTATACCATTTGTATCTGGCTGGTTTTGGTATTATTAAAAAGTTTTAATTTAAAAAAATATAATTCCAAATTCAAATTAGGTAAAATGTGTGATTTTCATTTTTTTTTCTTACTGTTAAGATGAGTGAATCTAATGAAGAAATTCGATACATTTTAAAATTTTACTACAAAAAAGGTAAAAATGCAACACAAGCCGCGAAAAAAATTTGTGATTTTTATGGACCTAATGCAGTGTCTGTGAGAGTAGCACAAATTTGGTTTAAGCGTTTTCAATCCGGAAATTTTGATGTCAAAGATGCACCTCGCTCTGGGCGCCCTGTTACGGATAAAATGAATGCCATTTTTGAAAAAGTGGAGCAAGATCGCATATGTATCAGTAGTTACGATGTAGCTGAAGAACTGGGAATTGACCACAAAACAGTTTTGGCCCATTTGAAAAAAGCTGGGTACACAAAAAAGCTCGACATTTGGGTGCCTCATGAGCTCCCTGAAAGAAACTTAATGAATCGTGTACTCATTTGTGATTATTTATTACGACGTAATGAAACCGAACCATTTTTGAAAAACCTGATAACTGGTGATGAAAAGTGGATCACTTATGACAAGAACGTGCGAAAAAGGTCGTGGTCAAAGGCTGGTCAGGCTTCTCAGACTCTGGTGAAACCCGGGTTATCTCGCAACAAGGTGTGTATGATGTGATTGGAAGGGCATTATTCATTATGAGCGGTTACCGCCAGGCAAGACCATCGTTTCTGAACTCTACTACGAACAACTGATGAGATTAACGCAAGAAGTTGAGAGAAAGCGGTCGGAATTAGTCAACAGAAGGGGTGTGATTTTTCATCATGATAACGCTAGACCTCACACATCTTTAGCCACTCAGCAAAAATCAAGAGAGGTTGGCTGGGACGTATTAATGCATCCGCCGTGTAGTCCTGACCTTGCACCTTCAGATTACTACTTGTTTCGGTCTCTGCAGAATTCATTAAGCAGTGTCAGGTTAACATCACGAGAGGGCTGCCAAAACCACTTGCCGCGGTTTTTTGATCAGAAGCCCCAGAATTTCTATAGCAATGGGATCATGTCCCTACCTACAAGATGGTTATCGAACCGTTACCGTATTGAAAGTTATCGAACAAAATGGCACCTACATACTTCAATGTAAATAAACTTTATTAAGAAATGTTTTGAATTTTCATATAAAATGCGAAGAAACTTTTTCCCCAACCATGATGACATTATTGACTCCTGTTCTACGTAACTAAAATAACGAAAAACCTTCAAGCTTTAATCTACATAAGTAAATAAATAATTACAAAATTAAATGCGTAAATAAAACAAACAATGTGTTTAAACTTTTCATATTATAAAAGGGACTACGTAAAAAGTTATACACAAATACGAGCTACTAAAAAGTATAAAATTATAAAATCTTGAAATTGATAATAATCAGTTTTTCTTTCATGAAAACTACGATTTTCCGTGGCACTCTGGCAGCGGGTCAGTGCGCGGGGTGCGCGGCTCAGCTCAGTCACCTGCCAGCTTTCGTACGGGGAGTCTGTGTCGCTGATCATCTCACGCGCACATATTTTGCGAAGTTATTATTTCACTTTGACCGTGCCTTAGTGCTTGTAGCGAAAGGAAAATGCTATGCTATGCTAAAAGCAAACACATTTTATTTAGTCGTAAAATAACCACATTACCTTTGTAAATACCTAACAGTGGAGTGCAAAATTTTGGTTGTGCGTTGCTTGAGGTATATAGATTGACTAGCTTTTTACCGCGACAACGTCCGCGTGGAGTTCGGTTCACCCCCTTAGAGGGTGAATTTTCAAAAACCCTTTCTTACCGGATGCCTACGTCATTACAACTATCTTTATGCCAAATTTCAGCGAAATCCGTTCAGTAGTTTTGGCTGTGCGTTGATAGATGAGTAATTCAGGGTTTCCCTTTATATAATCAGAAAAGAACGTGCGCGTCCATCATGCGCGGTGACAGACGTAAGAGGGGGCAAAGTGGCTGCGAATGTCAGTGCACGCACTTCTCTTTCCCTCTACACTACCCACCCTCCGCTGACATCTTGAGTACCTCGTCCCTGCCAACGTCCCTTTCAACCCGAGGATAAGTTATTTTATGTACTTGACCGACACTTTTTTCTAGATGAGACAACAAAGCAAGACATAGACCTATTTCTGCGCTACATTGAGGTGCGCAACTTCAGATACAGGGTGTGGAGAATTATGCCGATCAACATTACCTTTCCGTTAGAAGTTTTAAACTTGTGCACCACTTACGTCATCGTGTTGATTAATTTTACGCATTTGTATGATGAATGAGGTTCGAAAATCGCATGTAAAAATAAATTTATCTCATTGTGCATTGTTTTATTATTACTTTATATACGTATTGTTGTAAAATCATTTCCCTCCTTGATATATTATTCCTTTAAGTATAATTATATTAATGTATAATGTTTTTTAATTATTTGTTTTTTCAATAATACAAAGTTTTAAGAGAATTAACCCTTGTAAGACAATAGTCAACTAATAAATCCCAATTTGGAGGGTTAAGAGAAGGTAACCACCATCAATAACCAGTAAAATAATAGATCGCAGAAAAAATTGTGGCTTGGATCAATTTTACCAATAATGAAGGTTTAATTGCGTTTCAATCAGTAAATTATAAAAGAAACTGAACAACCCTTCTATTAAATTTTGCTTGAATACCCACAAAATTTAAGTTGAATACCTTTGTAATTTGATACCGGTAATTTTTTTCCCTTTCGTTAGCTGACAAGTCTTTGAAATTATTGTCTGATGAAACGAATGCACAATGCTGTTTTTAAAGTAAATTCTTTAAGCTTGTCCTTGCATTGTAAAATAAACAAAATGATTATTCAGCAAGAAAGGTCTATTATAACTTATTAGCTATAGACGTATAGTTAAAAATACCTCCTAGCTTTTTGAAATACTACCATTATAAAGTACTCGAAATATATACTTATTTGCTTGAATATGTTTTAAAAAAAGATAACTTTAATTTATACAGCCAAACTCATACTAGAGGCTTGGTAAGTGATCAGTAACACGGAGCGATAACACTTTTTGCTAATTTTTTAAAATAAAATCTTGACGTTCCATAGTTAGACTCGGAACTGGACTGCGTATGTAAGGAACACGAAAATAATAATTTACGAATTTCACAAAAAAGGTCATCGAACCTTTTTACTGATCACTTACCGAGTCTCAGTAAGAGTTTGACTTTATGAATTAAAGTCATCTTATATATTTTATTTCCATTAAAAATAGAATTCTTGTTTGTCTTAAAATTCCCTATCTTTTCTCAAATTCATTTAACAATTCTTATCGTCCTCAATTATAAATAAAATATCAAAATTGATACCAAACAAACAAAAATAAATGTAACATTAAAACAAAATAGAAATAAATCTGAACATTTAAATATCAAAAACATAAACAAAGGATTTGAATTTTCATTCAAAATGAGCGGCACTAACTTTGCTCCATGCAAAACAATTAAGCAGCATTTTCAGGTTTTGTCTAGAACTCAACTGGGCTTCGTCGGGTAGAGTTTCAGTCGAAATGTTAAATGTCTAGTTTTATACAAACAAAAGGTACGGTTCGTTTGCAACTTTCCAGGCATTTAATTGAGACAATGGGTTATACACATACGATACTTGGGACTTATACATTTATCTTTGTTTTGCTTCATTTATCTTTGAAAAAATTTCAAGAACACTAAAAAGTAACGATTGCGCATTCATCAAAAGCCCCCTGATACTGTATCGTAAAATCAGTTGCTTAACCGAATGCCTATCGTCAAAAACATACATACAATTATCCACTTATGTAAGGATACGTTTACACTTGATATGACGTCACAATTCGTGAATAGTTCATTACCCATTGAAGGTTATTTTGGAAGTTAATTTTTTATCTGTTTTTGATGAATAGCAATCATGGTCCGCGCTGGTCGTAGATACGGGTGGTGACCCCCTTTACAATACAATACAATACAATACAATATAACTTTATTTGCACACCACAAAGAAGGAAACAAAAATAATATAAATTACAATAGCCAAATAACGTAGGTACAATCAGGCGGCCTTATCGCTTAAAGCGATCTCTTCCAGACAACCTTTGGGTAGAATCTGGTTTAAAAGGAGATTGATGAATAGGCGGTGCACTAATTTTAAAATAATATTAAATATACTATACAAAATCTACATTAATAAATTAAAAGAAAAATAATAATGTATTATAGATAAATAACATGAATGAATAAATATATACATACATACATATATTACATAAATAATAAATAAACTTTAAGAGGAATGTAGATAGTTCAGTGGTCAGAGTGAGAGGTAGTGTTCTTTTACCAGTCTCTTAAAGACTGGTAGGGAAGGTGCTCTTCTTATAGATAGAGGAAGATCATTCATTTAAGGTAGGTTTGCAGGGTGAAAGTTACAGATTTCTTAATTTATTTATTGTTTGTGTACTAATCCTAGCCTGCATGCCAAATTTCAGCTTTCTAGGACTTCAGGAAGTACCCTAGAGGTTTTGATGATCATCAGTGAGTGAGTGACAAAATCGACGTGATTTAGGTATTAATAAAATTCAAAGTATAAAAGCTAGACAAATTAAACTAATTGTGTTTGATGAGACTGCTAACTACATCTTATCTTGAGAATTTGGTATCTGTACTATTATCCAGACCGAAGTTATGAGGGTTCAAAAATATGACGAAACGCTTCGAGAAAAGGTACGTAGTACCCCGCTTCGTTTAGCTCGTCTTGGCGGGGGGCACTACCTTGCCCCAGATCGCTGTTCACTCTGATTCGTGGATTTTTGAAAGATAACAAGTGACAACGGTAGTGTTGCTATTTTAAAATAATACCGAAATAGTGAACAAAATGTTGACAATCTTTTCAAAATGTATTAAAAGTCATGACACTAGATTATTTTGTTTTGCCGGCGTAGAGCGTTCTTATAAAAACGCTTGATCGTTTTCGGAATATCTACGTCACATTAGTTATTGCCCTCCTAAATGTAAAACTATTTGCGGAAGTAATAAGAGAGAGCGTGCCAACTGGAATGGCATATAAACCAGGTAAAGCCATATCTGACGCGTTATTATCGCCATAAAGCACTATCTTTACCGCCTGGGTATCGAGCAAGGGTGATAAAGGCTGGGCTATGTTAAATTTGCATACCATTTGCATTACACATCTTGTTTGTTACGTGACATTGCCTTACTTTTGGCCGGATTATTTAAAAAAATCTAAAGGAACTAAACAATAATGTAGATATTGTTGATTTTTGGCACTCAGTCCACTTGCATAATTAACAAAAAATACTTTACAAAGACAGCAGACCAAGCAATGGGTTAAAACTTATGTCACCGTAAGATTGTATGATCAAATTTTTGTTAGTTAGTTTATAAACTAACCTTACCTAGTGAAGTTATAAACTAACTGATTTTACAATTTCACGCTGGCATATATTATACTTACCTATGTTTTTAAGAAACATTATGTCATTGCGATATAGGAAATCAGAAAAGTTATCGGGACGAGAGGAGCTCTAAACCGGGATTCGAACCTAGCACCTCTCGCTTTATTTTGTTTTCATTAACTGACCACATTAAACGCAGTTCTGGACTGATCAAAATATTAATATTTAGTTTATTTATCAATTTATTTATTCTTTGCATTATGTATAATAATATTATTATTCCTATACTTTATTCTTTTATGCTTATGTATAATTTAGCTTAAATGTAGTTTTTTTTTATATATTCCTCGTATGGTTTGTTTCATCATATAATATTGTTTTTATAAAGATTGGATATGACCTGTAAAACGTATACCTAAGTTATGGATATATTAATATATTAATAGTTTCTTCATGAGGGTGCTGGCAAGCTGGCTCCGCTTTGCTCGGCTCCCGAATTTATGATCACAAGTAACTTAACACGCATCTCCTCACTTTGTTCGTCATCGCACCTATTTTTGAATGTGTCTTTTATCGGCATTCACCTTTGTTCAGTGGTAAAACCTAAGATAAATGCAGGTGAAAGTCCAAAATTTATTATTATGAAAGAATATTCGGACTTTTACCATCATCACTCAATAAATCTTGGGTTTTACTAGACAATCTTGGGATTACCATATTTCTATCTTTTACAATAACATATACATGGTGACAGTAATTAAACAGCCAAATTTATACTGAAGACTCGGTTAATAGTGCTCAATATTAAGGTTCGATGACTGACATTCGTAAAATATTTTTGTGTTTCCTACAGACGCAAGCCCAAGACCGAGTCAGTTAGAGTTCTTATCAAATCAAGTCCAGAGGACTTATTTCGTGACAAGAACTTTACTATGGGAAATCAACATTTTATTTTACAAAATTTACAAAACGTTTTATGGATCCATGATACTGATAACTTACCAAGTCTCCAGTGTGAATTTGGCTGCATAAAATTCTCACCTTAAATAAATCTGGGGGCACCGCAGTGCCCCCGCCAAGTCGGGCTAAAAAGCGGTACGGCCGTACCATCCTTTTCTCGAAGCAGTTCAGGCCATTTTCGACCCCCCTATAACTTCGTTAGAAGCCTGAATTTTCAGTAACCAAGCAGGCATTGTATAAACACAGTATATTTCAAATTTCATTATATTTAAACCAGTAGTTTAAGAATTATAACTAGTCAAAGTTACTCAATTTTGTCACTCACTCACTCACTGACTGACTGACTGACTGACTGACTGACCGATCATCAAAACTCTAAGGCACATCTAGCAGACATAGAAGCTTCAATTTTGGATAACAATTAGGGTTTAGTGTATAAATCAAGGAAAAACTAAAAAATTTTGCAATTTCGGTTCAGTGCTCTAGATACACTAACTGCATAAATAACTTTGTAATTCTATATAAATATAGGCCAAGTCAACCTATTTATTTAAAACATAAAAGATTATTAATATTGATAAGGTCACTATAAGATGTTGTTAGGTTCGCTGATTATGTATTAACTTACTGAATAAAATAAACAAGGGACTGAATAAAATAACCGACTTGGATTTACATGGATCTCACAACTTTTTACAGTAGAAGAACTAAGTTCCGAGACTTTGTTTTTTTTACAAGTTTTTTTTTTGATGGCATTACTTATACAGATAGTATACAGAGAACTCTGTTAAAGCTCCTATCCTATCAAACAAAAGTAGGTTTCATTATTAAAATTTTATGTTCTGAATGTGCTCAACAGCAAGTAGTTCAGAGGTCCTAAATGATAACTAATGACCTATCTTTATCAACCTAGAATGGGTCAAGGGTCATTGACGCTTAAAAATACTTTCGACTTTTTCTATAGACAATGCTACCGTGTCGTAGGTAAGTACTCGCATGGTGCAATAAATGTCTGATCTTTACAACCCCCTATTCGTTCGTTGCCTGTCGTTCGGATTCCTTCAAATAGACTATTATTGCACAATAAAACGGTTTATTTGTACCTTCGAGCCGCTGACGTGAGGAAATTTAACTGCTCTTTGTGTTGATCCAAGTGAAGAAAAATAAATTCTTTCTTTAACACCTTTTAATTGTCATATAGCACTATAACAATAGTTTGTAAGAATATGGTTTAAGCGATAGTGCCAATTAAACGGGTTAAGTGGTGGTAGCCTGGGACTAGGAGTATATAACTCGTTAGTAGTAGCTCACTCAGTAATGGGGCCTTGTTGTTTAACGTCAACATCTATCACTACCGCTTTCAAATGAATCGTGAATATCGTGATTGGCTTAAAATGATACGTGATGTCATTTCCAACCAATCACGATACATTTGAAAGCGTTAGCGTTAGATGTTGAAGTTAGACAATAAGGGGGCAAATCTGTCAATCTTGAGCACCAATGGGTTTTCCGATTAATACGCAATATTAATTTTTTTTTTCAATTTTTTTTTTGCTTAAAGTATTTTGTAGGCAATTCACCAAAAGTAAGGTCATGAAATTCTGTTGTGTTCCGAGACCGTACAAAAGTTAGATCTAGTAAAAATTCCTGAAATGAGGAACTTAGTGAATGTAAATGTGAATGTATAAAAATTTTCAAATATTTTAATAAGTAAGTTTTTTTTTCATTCATCCATTTTATGAAGCCTTTATACAAAATGCGGAGGCAGAAGAATCACGACCATTTAATTTTATTCGAGCTTTTTATACTGGTAGTGGAGAGAGAAGCACTGTGAGTTAGGACTGCATTGCATAAAAGTTTGTATTTGTGCCAGAAATACTGTCAAGTTGATAAAATCGTCGGTGAAAAGCGGGTTGTTCTATTGGTAGTCTTCACTCGGAACTACTTCTGGCAACCCGTTGGGAATATTATGTCATGACGATGTTATATAATGTATTTACTTGCATAGAAAAAATATTATAAAATTAATTATTAATTATTATTTCCATCAATAAATCTAAGTTAGGCTGATGGCCGGCAAGATTGTGTATCTTTGAGTCGGTTGCCAACTGGTTGCCAAACATCGGACACATAGATATACCACTGAATCCTGATCATCTAAGGATACGTTCGTGGTTAAAGTGACGTCATAGTCTGTGAACAGTTCAATACACGCTGAAAGCAAATTTGAAAGCTCAGTTTTATTTGTGCTTAGTGTTTGGTAACCAGTTGGAAACCGATACAAAGTTAAATAATAGGCTCGAGGGTCTTGCTCTGTCCTTGAATTAAGGGATTAAGATAGCCATTAAAAATCTGTGAACAGTTCGCGGCTAGTCATGGCTTGATATATAATGTAAAAAAGAGCGAGGTGCTTTGTCTGCAAGGCAGGAAAAGAGCCAGAAAATATTCCACCTGTACATACCTGAATGAAATTAAACTTTTAGTTGTCGCTCCGATATGTTAATAATAATATTATGGTCATATTTTTATTAATAATGTATGTGATAATTTATGAATTGATGATATAGAAAGGGAACAAAGGTCTCCAGCCATCAAAAGTAATATCAGTTGAACCGTTTTTTTTTTTGATATTACGATAAAAAATGTATTAGTCAATCAAGTATTTCTATACTTTTGACAAATGCACATAACAAGGCGCTTGCTTACTTACGTTTTTATAAAACTATTTTAAGGAATGATTTGTCCAATAGCTCTCCATTTACGCTGTATGCAGGATTTGTTAATTAATGTTCCTTCTGCTTAAAGTCTCATTGCATCCGCTTTCCAGCATTTAAAATTGGTAGTGAGACTTCTAGATCGGCCAAACCTGCTTGTTTTAAAAGTGGAAAATGTATGAATAATACATAATAACTAACTAATAATTTAACCATATTGATGTACATCAGTTGTTCTACAGATAACCCCACAGAATATAATCATCGACTAATCCGTTTATCCTCTGCACATATTCAATATTTTTTGGTACATCACGCGAAGTAAAATCATCCTTAATTACATCTATTACTGCCTCCTCATTTGCAATAACAAAAGGCAAATATTGTACACCTACCATAAGACCATACTCAAACCTATCTTTAAAATCAAATTCAAATAGTTCGCGTGAATAAACCTCTTCAGAATCGATTTTGAAGTACAGGAGAAAGTTTCTCAAAGTATCGTAGTACAAATTCTTCAAATCATAAAGGTGATTTCGGCGGAGTTTTTGATCAGAAGAAAGTGATATGAAATAGAAGAAATCTTCCATAGGGTTCCCATAATAAATTAACTGATAATCCAACGGCAACATTTCTGAAACAACGCCATCCTGAAAACATAAAAAAATTGGTATATGTTATAAATCAAAATCTTTTTAATTTACACCATCCATCCATTAGCCAGTGTTCGTCCACTGCTGGACATAGGTCTTTCCCAAATTTCGCCACTCATGTCGGTCCTCCTCCCACGCAACGTCCTTCAGGTCATCGGTCCAGCGGGCACGAGGTTGGCCTACACTACGCTTTGCTGTACGTGGTCTTCATTCTAAAGCCTTTCGGCCCCAACGGCCACCATGTCGGTGACAAATATGGCCTGCCCACTGCCACTTGAACTTAATGATTCTGCAGGCTATGTCGTTTACTTTCGATCTCCGGTGGATCTCCTCATTTCGGATTCTATCCATCAGAGATACCTCAAGCATAGTCCGCTCCATAGCTCGCTAAGCAAGCTTAAATCGGTGGATCAGGCCCTTTGTAAGAGACCACATCTCAGCGCCATACGCTATCACAAGAAGGATGCACTGGTTGTACGTCTTAGCCTTTAAGCACTGTGGTTTTGACGACACAAATATGTGATGCAACTTTCCGAATGCTGCCCGACTCAAGCATATTAATTTACACGTTTTCATATATTTATTTAATATCATAATGCTTTAAATTTGATTGCTTGAGGTAAACCTACATATCCTAAAAAGTATGTTTATGTGTGCCCAAAGTATGGCGATAAGGCTCACATTCTATCACGTTGGGGCGTGAAGATAAAGCCGTCGAAGAAGAGGGTGTTGAATTTAATAATTATCATTATTCAAAGTATGAAGGGCAGGCGAGAAAAGCATTAAAATCGAGATCACGTACAGCAAAGCGTAGCGTAGGCCCACTTTGTGCCCGCTGAACCTATGACCTGATGGACGTTGTGGGTGGCAGCTGAATGAGGAGGACGAAGGACTGTTAAGAGTGGTGAAATCTGGGAAAGGCTTATGTCCAACAGGGGACGAACACAGGCTTGTCGATGGATGGATGGTTCTAAGTATCTTTTTTCACACTATTTTACCGTTATAAATAACAAGGAGGAAATTTTGTCTGTCTTCAGTAAAATGCTTCTTCGTATGTAGGTCCAGTACACGCTGGTAAGCGTACATACAAATAATAAGTTCATGTTTACGTAATAATAACAAAACATACCGTTAGTTTCATGAGAATATTATTAGGTCTGTAGTCACCATGATTAAGAACACGTGTCTTCAAATTAGATTCCTTAAAAATTGAGGTATATTTTGCAATAGCATTCTTTGAAAATTTATTTAATTTTTCCCTGGACTGATCAGAGTTCAATCTTTCTAGAACTCTCATATAAATATTTTCAATGAAGTTATCAAACTGTTTGCCAAAATTATATGAACAATTCAAAACTTTTATTTTTGTTTCATAAAAATCTGGTTGCAATTTTTGCATTGCAAACGAAAGTGAATGAAATTTTGCAAGTTCTTTTACTGCCATTTCTGCATATTGAAGAGATACAACTTCCATTCTATCAAAACTTTTGTATCCCTTCATTGTCATATTTTCCAGTATTAGTATCTGTGACATACCACTACCATAAGACTTAATCATTTTATATCTTTCATTCACAGGAACGTTTGCTTCTGTTTGTAAATCCATTAATATTTTTGAAAGTTCATAATATGCAAAGATTTCTTTTTTATAGAAGTCTTTTAGTGACACAAGTTTCAAGATGTCATCGTTTTCTAATATTTTCTTGATGAAGAGATTTGTTTCATTGACTCCGTTTGCTGTTTTTCCTTTGATATATACTTCATACAAATCTCCCGTGTAGCTTCCTCCATTTAAAATAATAGGTTTTGTTTCACACTGATATGTTTTGTAACCTTCTTCTTCGATAATTTTGTTAATAAAGTTTTTGATGTCTGCTGGCAATTGAGTATCTTTTTCATCTCGAAAACATAGTGTGTTTAAATTAACACGCACTTCTGAAACACTCATTTCTAATTAAATGGTAAGAAGTGCAAATCAAAAAATTTCTGAGAAGGAACTGAATGTCGCTCTGTTGCATTTCTAATTAAATGGAACCTGCAAGAGATAACAAGGTAAATATTATCAAACTGTTGGGACTGCAGCTTCTTTTACTGTAAACAAGCTTATCATTGTCGTATGATTTTTTTACGAAGTAAAGAGTAAGTCAGGTTTTTATAAATAATGTTTTGTTTAAATACTCGTATATACAAATTATATTTGTTATAAAATGGGTGCTATAATTGTTGGTGCTTTCATTAACACGTCTTATTTAAGCTGGTCTCTTCTGCCTTAAGGCTTTTAAGGTGTAGGAGGTGAGGGAAGATCACAAAGGTGGTTGTATTTGTTGATGACTTTCTGATTGAAATTACTCTGAAATCATTTTCAAGCGAGCAAGTGTCTGTCAACAATGAACTTAATTATTGTACTTGAAAATTATTTCAAAATAAGCACAGCATAGAGAGTTGAGATGAGTCAGTATAATGAAAATCTTAACTTTAATAGAGAGAAATGTGCTTCATGGAGTCACGTATCGTTTTTTTAAATAAAAACTCCATGTAAATTTTTTGAAAAATTACTAACTACGAAACTAACCTCTTGTATTATGGCGAAATTCGATTGTGTTGCCGTATATTTTTATGTTCTTGGAATTCATACTACTTTATACTTACAACGCGCCATCCTGTATGTAACTCTATCTAAAAAAATGCCTCGCTGTGGCCCAATGGTAAAGTGCTTGCCTGCTAACCCTGGGGTGACAATAATAATAAACACTTAATTGCACAGATGAATACATTAAACATGTTGAAAAAAAATACAAGGCAAAGGCGTATTATTATTCATGATCCCATATTAATGGAATTAATGCAGGTAAATTTCGACAACCTATGTAAGTGGGCGCACGATGCAGGCTTGGTCATTAATGCTAACAAAACCAAAATAATTCATATATACTCACCGTACATGAAAACAACTCGGAAACCTACTATTATTGCACACGATCACCAGTGCATGCATCGCCAGCCCACAACTACCGCCTGTTCGTGCGAATGCTTACAGATAGTAGATCAACACACCTACCTAGGATTGATAATTGACAAACACCTACATTGGAGACCTCATATCGAAAAACTGTGTAACAAATTGAGATCGATTAACGCCAAATTAGCTATCCTTAAATACAAACTGCCGTTTACTATTCTACGAAATTTATAGCTATCACTAGCTGATTCTATCACAAGCTACGGGCTGAGTGGCTATGGGCGCATATATAAGATATACTTGCATAGTATATACAAACTACAATTAACTATCCTTAAGAACATGGTGTCGAAAAGTATTAAACAAAAATACAAAGAGGATAAAGCTGGTTTGTTCAATCATTGTAAGGTAATGTCAGTTTATGACAAAGTAAACTTATCTTTCTTTCTAGACAAACTAGATAAAATTAGTTTACTGACTAAATATAGCAGACAAAATCGTCTGCGTAGATTACCCTACCTCTATGTATATCGGCTGCCAAGATATACTAACGTCTACGGCATGAGGAAGTGGGAATACCTTCTACCGGAGATTCTAAACGGCTTGCCGGCCGAGTTGTGCGCAGAATTATTGTCTGGACTATCCAAAAGAAAAACCTTATCTCTATTGAAAGAATACTACCGTGGGTGTTAGCATATAACTAATAAATTGTATTACCTACTTCGTAGCGAGCTGGTAGCGTGTCACTCGCATAAACCCGTACGGGTTTCAGAGAGACGGCTTAATCATTTAAGACTATTTTTTACTGTAACTTGGAGAAATAAATAAAAAAAAATGAAAAAAATCTGACATAATGCTATGAAAATGACAAAAAAATATACAAATTTAGCAGTATCTTCATCAGTAATCTGCCTTATGTACCTAACAGAGTGTCCGGCTGAACTAAGTCTACCACAGAGGGCTTCCATGTGGGGACCGCACTGAAGACGAGGGTCTATAGTAATGCCTAAAAACTTATTTTCGTAAACTAACACCAGCTTGGGATGAGATGAGATTATCAGGAGAGACTTCAATTTTTAGTTGATTTTAAAGTTATGTATTCTGTAGGTAGCTATTTTATCAAACCAGCCCTGTCCTTTCAGGCATGAACTGCAAACGGATATAAGCAGTTGGATTGACGCTGTCATCTTGGCCTGCTCTTTTTTTCATCGATATTTACGATTCGAAAACCGTTTGGAGGAATAGCTTTACTCTTTTTAGTATACAGATTTCAAAATAAGCGTGCGTATCCTTAATTAAATGAAAAAAGCGATGCCTTTCATTTGACCTTCATTGATGCCAACACAAAATATTTCAGTACGAAAAAAAAACATTTATTGAACGCATCCTTCACAAGGATCTGACATTAAACCTAATATGATGACGTAATTTCCTGTACAAACTAAAATGCTTATAAAATTGGCTTAAAAGGACGAAAAAATTCAATATTTAAATTACATTCCTAATTATCAGGATCTATTTATTCCTAAAAGCAGACAAAAATTGTGGCAAAGAAACTTATATTAAATACATAATAGGTGTTGTCATTGTGACGAAACATACTGGGGGTTATTGAATATTTAACTAAAATCACGTACTCTGCAGATAATACTGTACAACTTCTCTAAAGAAATATAAACGCGCAATTGAAATAAAATGGGAGATGCCCGTAAAGAAATTACAGTAGCTTTTTTAGATATCCTAAATAATGTTAACAAAAATTCAAGTGTTATCTGAAAACAACATTACCGTATTTAGAGAACAAATTCATCAGAGTCGTTATCAGAAGTAAATAAACGTAGAATAATACTCAACTGACATCATACAAAAGACGGGAAAAACCCGCAAAAATAAATAATTAGACAGAACATTTGTTTTAAATATATATTTTTAGGTAGAAAAACATAACTATAGTTTTAGATGACAACTAAATATGATATTATATTCCATAAAATTGAAATTAATTAAATAACAACAGGGTAAATCGAGTCCGTCACTAGTTTTATAATTACTTCAACGGCAACTTTGGAAATTACTTCCGTAAATAATAACATTTTTACTTAGAATTTTGTCCATGTATTGTATTCTGTTTAGGCTTCCTTATCGAAAGGGTGCCAAACGGGTCCCTATTACTTACCCACCGTCCGTCTTTCTGTCTGTCTATCACAGGAGCTATAGGCAGCCAGTTGAAATCATAACAGGGCAAATAAAAAATGATCTTTTAATAAAAAAATTATAACTGACTGCAAATAATATTAGTATTAATATTATAGCGGACATTCACTGAAAAGTTTAAAATAATGACATACTGACCGATGGTAGCAAAATAACAATTTTGACCGACTTATTTCTTCTTGAAACACATGTTCTCTAGAAGTTGGCGCTCTCATATTGGTTTTTGTGTTCTATCTGGGGGCACGGCAGTGCCCCCCGCCAAGACGAGCCAAAAGCGGGCGGGGCACTACGTACCTTTTCTCGAAGCGTTTCGTCGCATTTCCGAACCCTCATAGCTTCGGTCTGGACATAACTAGAGATACCAAAGTCTCAAGATAAGATGCAGCAAGCAGTTTTATTGAACACAATAAGTTTCATTTGTCCAGCTCTTATACTTTGAATTTTATTGATGCCTAAAACACGTCGATTTCGTCACTCACTTCCTGAAGTCCTAGAAAACTGAAATTTGGTATGCAGGCTAGGATTAGCACACAAACAACAGATGAATTAAGAAATCTGCAACTTTCATCCCCCAACCCCACTTAAAGGGGGTTCAGTTCTCAATTATTAAAAAAATATATTCCTAACATCCAAAAGTCCTAGAAAGCTGAAATTTGGTATGAAGGCTATTATTTGCACATAACCAACGAAAATATTAAAATATCTGTTAATTTTACCCTCCAACCCCCCCCCCCCTCTCCCCCAAATAGGGGTCAAGGTGACAAAAACAAGGCGCTAAAGTTCTTGCGCCTAACAAACAATTCGACACCCTCTTGAGTAAATTGCAAATAATAAACCAGAAAGAAAAAGAGGCAAAAATAATGGGCTATAAAAAAGTCATAGTTAAGGCGCAAGAAATGCAGCCTGAAAAAATGAAAAAAGTAGAGCATCTTACAAAAAGATATGAAATGTTCTCTATTAAATCAAAAAAATGTTTCTCTATTAACTTCACCCGAAACCACAGCATTATCCACAATCCCTATCATATTAATAATAACACGCTTCAAACAGTTAAAAGTATCAGAGACTTAGGTGTCATATTTGATTCCAAGCTTCAGTTTGTTGAGCATATAGATAACATAATCAATAAAGCGTCAAAAATGTTAGGTTTTGTTATTCGTAGCGGTAAAGTGTTCAGAAGGCCAGCCACTAAAATACTTCTTTTCGATGCCCTTGTTAGAAGTATCCTAGAATATTTCAGCGTTGTATGGACTCCTCACTATAAAAAACATATGCTCCGTATTGAGAGACTTCAGAAGAGGTTCCTATGGCATCTCTCATACTCTTGCGGAATGTCAAAAAAGCTCCCGTCATACGGAAATAGACTAAAGCACTTTAAAATGCACTCCCTATCAGATCGGAGAACTCTGCTCGATCTATTATTCCTTCGAAAACTAGCAAGAAATGAACATGACTGTCCCGAACTATTGTCCAAATTACAATTTAACCTACCCATGAGAGTTCCCAGGGATACTCGAAAAGCAATGATTCTGCGGACAACATCATCGAAATCTAATTTGGGGCAACACCACTCCCCGTTGAATAGATTATCAGCGCTGTTTAATAAACATAGTGCATGTCTCGACCTGTTCCACGGCAATGTACATCACTTTAAGAAATGTGTCATTGAAAATGTTTTTTGTTGAATTTATAAAATTATTAGGTTCATGACTATCTTTCATTTTAATTTTAATTTAGTTATAAGTTTTAAAAACTGTTTAATATAATTAATAAAATAATTTGATTTTATGTTTTTATTGTAAATATTGTATATAATCTAATCTGTATAATTGTTTTTTTTTTTTTTCTATAAATTGTAGTAATTATATTGTATTGTATTTATCTTACGAATAACAATTGGTAATATGTGTAGCTGTAGTCTGTACCCTTTTATATAATGCATGTTGTGTCCACCTGTAATAGTCTAGACATTTAATTTTAAACCCTTTTAATTATTATGAAATAATGTATTTGTGTACTAGATGTTGGTGGTCCAAATAAATAAAATAAAAATAAAATAAAATAAAAAATCCCATCAAAAACATTTCATGTAAACTAGGTCGCCAAGAATCAGAAAATCATAACGCTTTCACGGTTAAAAAGTTATCAGATCACATGTAGAGCCAAGCCCTTAACTCTAAAAGGCCTAACTCTGCAAGCCCCAACTCTACAAACCCTAAATCTTGATAAAAAAGTATGGCTTGGCCGTTTCATGTAACTATTTCATGACATAATATTATAAGTCCATGGGAGTGTTTGTTTGACGGCTGCGAAACGGCCGAGCCATACTTTTTGTGCAAGATGTAGGGTTTGTAGAGTTAGGCCTTGTAGAGTTAAGGGCTTGGCTCTACATGTGATCTTATAACTTTTTAACCGTGAAAGCGTTATGAGCTTCTGAGTCTTGGCGACCTAGTTTACATGAAATGTTTTTGATGGGATACTACCTATATATAGAGAATGCACCAACTTCTAGATAACATATGTTTCAGGAAGAAAGAAGTCGGCAAAAGTGTCATTTTAAACTTTTTTGTGAATGTCTGCTATAATATATTTCAAGTTGGTTATTATTATTTTTTTAAGTTTTTAGAGTGATGTATTGTCGTCCGTTGAGCAGTTCTATGGTGATGAGGACAAGATCAAAGGTCGCTGGGCATATTGTAAATTTTCAAGTTATACCCTGAAGTAATACCTTTTCAAGTAATACACTCACGTAAAGTGATTGCCGAAATCTCGTGTTATGTGCTGTCATCCGTTGAGGAGTTATATGGTGATGAGGCCAGGATCGAAGTTCATGTAGCATAACGACAATTTTCAAATAATATACTGCAGTGAACACACAGAGTGATTCCCGAAATCTCGAATTATTTACTGTCATCCGTTTAAGAGTTCTGTGGTGATGAGGCCAGTATTGAAAGTCAGGTGGATATATGTCAATTATCAAGTAACACCCTGCAATCAGCATCCTGGTAATAAGCATTTGCCGCAATATCGAGTGATATGCTGTCATCCATTGAGGAGATCCACTGCCTATCTCTGAAGACCATAATCAGATCACGGCCTGAAAGCAAACTCTGTCAAACAAAAATATTTTTTTCAAATCGGTTATAATTTGCCAGAGTTATGAGTAACATACCCAAAAAAAAACAATGTAATTATATAAAAATCTCAATGATGTTTGTTACTGTTTCACGCCGTATCTACTGAACCGTCTGAACTGAAATTTTGCATAAATGTAGTTCTAAAACTGTAATAGGACATAGGCTACTTTTTATCCCATAAATCATCGCGATTCGAAATGAAACTATTTCTCGTTCTCTGAATTGATCCTCTGCTAAAGTGTCTATGGTGAGGCGGAGGGCCGAGCGTTTTTGTTGAGGCCAAAGGCCAAGCTGCGTTTCTGAATATTTTTATAACTGTTTTAGTCTATATTCAAAGGCCGAGCCGCGGTTCCAAACGAAACGATTTCTTGTTCTCCAAACGATACCATTTCTTGCTCTCTAAATTAACCCTCTGCTTAAGTATCTTTGGAGATAAAACACATACATACACAGTACCAACCATGGATGATGGTCTATTAAGATGTTGGCAATAGGCTTGCCCTCTGTTCCCGCGGGATCATAAAGTAAATAAGTTTGTGCAATATAACGTAATTAATAATAATTTACAATAGAGCGTGGTGTCTATCTGATATCAAGTTTGCGTGTGTCGAACTGGTTCGCTGCTTCCCCCGTCCCCCCGCGCGCCGACGACCGGTTATGTGGCTTGTAGGCGCGAACATCCTCCGGGCCCTTGAAGGCTCAGCTTTCAAAAAAACTATGATGATGGGAGAGGACAAATCTTGCAGAGAGCCCGCCTTTTGGTTCCCTTAGTGGTGAGGATATCAGCAACTCTAGGTACTCCATCGTTGCCTGGATATAATTTGATCACGCGCCCCATGCGCCAGGAAAGAGGTGGTAGATTTTCTTCTTTCACCAGGACAAGTTCACCCAACTGTAAGTCTGTATATCGTGTACGCCATTTTGACCGTTGTTGCAACTCCGATATATATTCTTGTTGCCAGCGTTTCCAAAAATGCTGTCTGGCTTGCTCTATCCTCTGGAATCGGTCTAGTCGATTTGGGTTTGCGTCTTCTAGAGGCGGTGCTGGTAAACACATTAGTGGCCGGCCGATAAGGAAGTGTCCTGGTGTGAGTGGAGAAAAATCGTTGGGTGATGTGATGAGGAAAGGGGACATAGAGGTCGACTGTTTAGGATGGCTTCAACCTGAGCAAACAGCGAAGACAGCTCCTCGTATGTCAAGTGCGTGTTTTCTAGAATTCTTTTGATATGGAATTTAGCCGACTTGATGCCTGCCTCTACATAACCATTAAAGTTACAAGCGTAAGCCGGTGAAAAGTTAAATTGTATGTTTTGATCAGCTGCAAATTCTGTTATAGAGTTTTTATTGAGCTTAAAGAATTCATTTATGTCTTTAGCGGCCGCTACAAAGTTGCGTCCGTCGTCACAAAACAACTCATAAGGCTTACCTCTTCGAGATATGAATCTGCGCAGCGACAAAAGGAATGAATCTTTTGACAGCTCACTCACAGCCTCTAAGTGAACACATTTAAATCTTAAACATATAAATAGACACAGGTAGCATTTGCTAATCTTACAACCTCATCCACGACGATCTGCGATCATGAAAGGCCCGGCAAAGTCAACAGAAGAGGCAGAAAATGGGAAATCTAGAGTCAAACGTTGAGCTGGTAAGTTACCCATTATATTATGAAGTGTTTGACCACTAGTTCGTCTACATGTGACACAATCTCGCGCCATGCGTCGTGCCAAGTCTCTACCACCTATAGGCCAAATAGTGTCTCGGACCGATGCAAGCAGGAGCAGAGGCCCTGCATGTAAGAGGCGACGGTGTTCCTGTGTAAAGATGAGTTTTGTGAGTGGGTGTTTAGAGCTTAGTAATAAAGGATGCTTTTTATCGTAGTCGTAGTTGGACTGACTAAGCCTCAATCAACTTTATTGATAATAAAACAGCAGAGTTTTACTTAGTAGCCATTTGTTTTTATCTCACGTTTTACAGGGAAGTCGTAGACGAGACAACATACTTTTTAATCACCATAGACCATAGCTTAACCTTAGCATGTAATATTCATAGACATAGATGGTAAATCCTAACACCCCGCCTCGATTTCAAGCTATTTATAATTGAAATCGTTTAGTTACTAGTTTTCTACAATTAAATTTAAACAACAATTTCAGTCTTTTACCTTATAATCTAAACATGCAAGCTTATTCATTTCAAATTAACATTTCAAGTTTAAAATATTTTCAATAAAAACTAAACTAATAATGTTTCTTAAAAGTAATTATGAAAATAGTTTTCAAACAATATTAATCTTTGCTTTAAAACAATTCAGTTTTTCATATGAAAGTGTCTTAGTTAATAAATCAGCTAAGTTATTACCAGTTGAAATATACTGTACTTCAATTATCTTTTTGAAAACCAAATCTTTTATAAAATGATTTTTAATTTCAATGTGTTTAGCTCTCTTACTATTTTCATATGATTTTGTCAACTCAATCGCTCCTCTATTATCCATGTACAATACACACTTCATATCTTTCTCATTCACTCTATCATTCTTGTTAAAATCACAAAACAATCCTTTCACATACAATAGATCACATGCACTTGTTGCGGCTGCAACATATTCGGATTCAGCTGTAGAAAGTGCAACACATCCTTGTTTTCTAGATAGCCAGGTGACAACATTTCCATTGTACAGAGTAATCGATCCAGTAACACTCTTCCTGTCTGTATGGTTGCCTGCCCAGTCAGCGTCTGAAAATGTTTCAATCCGGTTGCATTTATCTTTGTGTTTCTCATACAGTAATCCAACATCCATAGTCTGTTTCAGATATCTTAAAACTCGTTTGGCTTGTGTCCATAAACTCTTTGTTGGTTTGTCTAGATATTGACTCAGATACGAAGTAGCAAAAGCTATATCTGGTCGTGAGACAGTTGATATGAACATCATACTGCCTATGATTTGCCTGTATGGTACGTCTTCAATTTCTTCTTTGTTGTTTGCTTGAAATCCTTTAACTAATGGTGTATTTACTCCATTACAGTCTTTCATTTGAAATTTTTCCAGCATTTTAATGATTTGTCGTTTCTGTGTTATTTTCAAGGTGTCATTTTTTCTCTCTAATTCCATCCCTAAAAATGAACCGTCACTCATTTCTCCAAAATCTTTGACATTAAATTTAATCATAATGTCATTTATAACTTTTTCCAAATTTTCATCATTTCCAATTAAAATTATATCATCAACATATATTGTCAACCATACATTGATTTCTTCTCCGATATATAGGCAAAAATCATTCTGAGATCTTGTGAATCCTTTGGTTTTTATATAGTTGTCAAATCTTTGATTCCAACATCTTGGGCTTTCTCTTAATCCGTATAATCCCCTGTTTAGTTTTAGTACTTTCTGTTCTTCTACTTTAATCCCTTCTGGTGGTTTCAAATAAACTTCACTCTCTAATTTTCCATTTAGGAATGCCGTTGGAACATCTAGTTGTCTGATTTTCCATGATTCCTGTACTGCATGTGCCAATACAAATCGCACTGTTGAAATCCTTGCTACTGGAGCATAGTTCTTTCCAAAATCTGTTTCTTCTTTTAATTTATAACCTCTTGCAACTAATCTCGCTTTCTTGACTCCATTTTCTTTTGTCCGAAAAACCCATTTTGCATCAATTATTTGTTTTCCTTTTGGTAGTTCTGTTTCTGTCCAAGTTTTCATTTTATCATGTGCTTCTAGTTCATTATCGATCGCTTCTTTCCATCCCTGTTCAATTGCTTCTTGGTATGTTTGGGGTTCCTCTTCAAAAGATGATAAACAATAAGCTTTCATACACTTCATAATCTTGTAAGTTTTCTGGCAATTTGACTGTTCTTCCACTTCTTGTTTTTGTACTTTCTTGAGTTCTATTTTTCTGTTGTTCTTCTGGATTAGTATCTTCTCTTATTTCATTATTTTCTTGTTCATTTTGTCTTTCTCTTACATTCTCTACTTGTACTCTTACTTGTCTTTGATTAATATTTTCCTTATCATCATCTAATTGATGTCCTCCTTTCTCTTTATTTTCATCTTCATCTTTTTCATCATATCTGTAACAAAATGTATTTTTATTCTGTACTTCTTCTTGAATATATTTTATTTGAGTCTCATCGAATCTAACATCACGAGAAATTACTATTTTATCCGTTATTGGATCCCAAAGTCTGTATCCTGTTCTACCATAACCAACCATTCTCATCTCTTGTGCTCTTTTCTCCATTTTGTCTTTTCTCGGTAATGTTAATGTCCATGCCTTGGAGCCAAATACTCTCAATCTTGATAACTCAAATTTTCCAAAAAGTCTTTCTGCAGGTATTCTGTTTCCTATAGCCTTTGATGGAGATCGGTTTAGCTGATAAGCTGCACATAGAATTGCCTCAATCCACAAATATTTTGGTAAATTACTTTCAGCTAGCATCGTTCTTGCCTTATCACATAGAGTTCTATTCATTCTTTCTGCTACTCCATTTTGCTGCGGCGTGTATGCTATTGTATACTCAATAGATATCCCTTTATTAGCACAGAAGTTCTTTACTCTATTTGCAGTAAACTCTCCTCCGTTGTCACATCGAATTCTTTGTACTCGATTTCCAGTCTGATTTTCCATTTTATTTATGTATAAAATTAGATTTTCTTCTGCTTCCGATTTATTTATTAATGGGAACACTACACAGAAATGTGTGTAATCATCTATTATTGTTTGATAATATTTTACTCCTTCAATGCTTGGTGTTTTGAAAGGACCGGCTATATCTGTATGAAGAAATTCTGCTGCTTGTCTTGAACGTGGTCGTGTAGTCTCCTGAAATGGTAATCTGGTTGCTTTCCCTTCTAAACAAGCACCACACTGATTTTTGCTGTAAGGTAAATTCATTAGTCTCAACGATATTTTATTTAAATGGCCTAGACGTTTGTGCCAAAGGTCATCATCAACAACACTCATACAATATTTCTCTGGTTCGACTACTTTCAAATTCAACACATACAAATTTCCCTCTTGTTTTCCATACACTGACGCATTCACATTACAAAGTTTCACAAAATTTCTTTTGAATACTACATTCAAATCTTTGTCCAATAGCTTTCTGACTGATAGCAAATTATGTGAGATATCTTTTACAATTAATGCTTCTACATTTATAAACAAGTTCTTATATTTCAATTTAATTTTACCTGTTTGTGTGCTTAACAAGTACTGTCCATTAGCTACTTTAATTTTTACCTCATTTCTCAGATCTTGTATGTCCGTCATCATATTTTTGTATTTTTCCTGGATCAGATGCTCTGTTGCACCAGAGTCAATCACTAACTTGATGGAACCTTCTTCACAGTTTTCATCAGCTTCAGAACTCATTGCTGTAAATGACATCTCTGACTCCTGGTAACTTGTTGATTGTTCAGCTTCATGCGCTTGTGCATTGTGATGGGCACCACGATTAAGTCCCGTTCTTCCTCGATTCAAATAACTTCCTCGATTCACATAACTTCCTCGATTCATATTACTTCCGCCTCTTGATGGAGTGCAACCTCTTCCTCTTACTGAACCTCTTCTTGATCTGCACTCAAATGCCTTGTGGCCTCTTTTTCCACAACTGTAACATGCCATAAGCGCTTGTTCTGTCACTGTATTGTCATTCTTATTCTTTATTTTTATTTCTGCGTCTAGTAATCTTCCTTTTATAAATTCCACCGTCAGCTCCTTGTCTATACATATGGTTTCTAGTGATGTTATCACATTGTCATATTCACTTGGCATTGTGAGCAGTAGGTGACATGACTTGTCAGACTCTTCCAGTTTGCTTCCCGTTGCTTCCAGTTGAGAGATGATGTTATCGAATTTCATAAAGTGGTCACATAATTTTTCGTGACTCAAGCACTTCAAAGCTAATAATGTTTTTCTCCAATGCAGTTTACTTAGTACTGATTTTCTTTCAAATATTCCTTCCAAAAGATCGATCATCTCCTTCGCATTGTTTGCTTTTTTCACAATGTCCAAGTATTTGTCGGGTAAGCATTGTACTATTATCGATTTAGCCTTCGAATTATCTTTTTCGTACTTTTCGGTTATCGTTTCTTTTTGCGTCGGTTGTAGTACGTAAGCGACGCCACGGTCTTCCAACAATGTTTTCACACGAAATCTCCAGTTGTTGAAGTTGGTACCACTTGTCAACTGCGGAAAAACTTGTACACTCTCCATTTTTACTATTCTGCTCGCCCATAACCTATTATAATTATCTTTATTGATAATAAAACAGCAGAGTTTTACTTAGTAGCCATTTGTTTTTATCTCACGTTTTACAGGGAAGTCGTAGACAAGACAACATACTTTTTAATCACCATAGACCATAGCTTAACCTTAGCATGTAATATTCATAGACATAGATGGTAAATCCTAACACCCCCCACTCTCAGGAGCCCTTGAGAGTCAACAAACGGAGATAATGAAAGAAAGTGACATTTTGGACTCAATTTGTTTTGTCCTTTGAGTAATTTTGGTTCTTTAGAGAACTTCTCTTCCTGAGAAATCTTTACCAAAGTGAGGAAAGCTTTATGAATGTCGTTGGCTGTCAGTGGGCCTGTCAACTTGTTGTGCTTATTTTGGCAGTTGTATAGGAAGCGATGAATGAAGGCAACTACTCGTTGTAGAGTATTAAGTTTAGAATATTTTTCGAATTGTATTAGAATACAAGAAGATTCTATGTTTTCGATTGTAGTGGAGTGTGCTCTTAATTCCGGTAAGTCCCTAGGTATGTCTTTATGAAGAGTAGGCCAATTTGATTCTGACTCTACAAGAAATTGCGGTCCGTGCCACCATAGTTGTGCTTTCTGAACGTGCTGAGGATCTACGCCCCGAGATGCAAGGTCTGCTGGGTTATGCGAAGTCGGAACATAACGCCAGGACCGAGAGTCCGTAATTTCTTTAATGGCAGCTATTCTGTTGGCTACAAAAACCTTTAATTTAGAATTATCGGATTTCAGCCATGCGAGAACAACGCTAGAGTCGGTCCAAAATACAGATCGAGTTATGTGCTTCCTCAAGGCAGCTCGGACTGCAAATTCTAACCGAGCTGCTAGAAGAGCGCCGCAAAGTTCTAAGCACGGTATTGTTGTGGGCTTTGTTGGAGCGACTCTGGTTTTAGCACAGAGTAGGTGTATAGAGGGCTCTCCCGTTTCAGAAAAGGATTTTACATACACACAGGCACCGTAAGCAAGCTGAGACGCGTCGCTGAAGCAATGCAGCTCTATGTTAGATGGAGAGTCACAAGAAACTCTCCTCGGGATATTTAGAGAGCTTATGTTGTGTAAGTTGTTAACGAAGCGAGACCAAGAACGTTGAATCAGGTACTTGTTCATCCCAGCCTAACTCAGCCTGCCACAACCTTTGCATGAGGATTTTTGGTTTAATTGTACACAGACTGAGCAAACCAAGAGGATCAAAAATTTTGAATGTAGTTGAGAGGATTGAACGTTTAGTTGCCTTGTCAATGGAGTTTATGTTCACATCAATGGCGAAATGCAATAAGTCCACATTTGGATTCCAACCTAAGCCAAGTGTTTGAAAGGATTGACTCAAAACTAAATTATCTTGAGTGTTGGTATTCATAACTTGTGAATTGAGGAGTGCTTGTGAGTTAGACCTAAATTTACGCAAGTTAAAACATCCAGATTTGAGAGATTGTGATACAGATTGCTGTATGTATAAAAGTTCCGACTCCGTGTCAGCTCCTGTAAGGCAGTCATCACAATAAAAGTCATTCTGTATTATTGTTTTGATACTTGGATCATTGCATTCTTCGCCAAGCTGCCACAAGCATCTAGCTGCTAAGAAACTAGCGCTGGCGAAGCCGTAAGTTACAGTATGTACAATTAGTGAACGCATAGGCAAGTTCTCATTTTCGCGCCATAGAATAACTTGTAGCTCGCGATCGAGCTCATTTAGATCAATTTGCCGGTATTGTTTTTCTATGTCGCCCGATAACACGTATTTGTGATTCCGAAAACGTAGCAAAATGTTAAATAGGGAATCTTGGATATTTGGGCCAACAATCTGCAAACTATTGACCGAAAAACCCGAAGAAGTGGGGGCAGAAGCGTCAAAAACTATACGACATTTTGAAGACTCACTGTTTTCTTTTAAAACAGCATGATGAGGAAGATAATTGGGCTTTTTTAGCGATTTAGCCTCGGACAGATGTCCTAGCTCTTCGTATTCGTTTATGAATTGGGAATATTGGTCTTTAAGTAAGGGTTGTCGTTCAAAGCGTTTTTCTAAGCTCAGAAAGCGTTTTTTTGCAATATGGAAGGAGTCTCCCAGACTATCAGGTGTACCCTTAAGTGGGAGCCTTACACAGAACCTACCATTTTCTAGACGTGTAGTATTTTGTATGAAATGTTGTTCACATGAATTTTGAGTGGAGCTTTCTGAGTCCTTACAGGATGGGAAGCTTTCGAGCTCCCAGAATTTTGTAAGTTGGTCATCTATTCTTTCAGTCATAGTTAAATTGCAACGAATAGATTTCAGACCGGCATTTGGTGTGAGATTGTTGGTGATAGGGCCTGCAAGTAGCCACCCCAACTTAGAATCTTGCAACATAGGTTGTTTTTTACCAAGCGAAAGCTGTTCTGGGCTTATAAGTTCCCAAAATATATCAGCTCCCAGCAACACGTCAATTTGAGACGGCTGATTAAATGTTGGATTGGCTAAGGTGAAAGATGAAGACAGCTTAAGATGCTTTATATCAACATATCGCTTAGGAAGTTGATCTGTAATTTGTGGCAGTACTAAAAATTGAATATTTGCTGTAAATGGCGAATTTATTGACTTTATTTGAGCATGGCAACGCTCGGGAGTTACTTCAAGAGTGGCATTGCCTATGCCTAGGATGTTAGTAGTACTGAGTGGCTGAGAAGGCAGCTCCAAGCGACATTTCAAGCTGCCGCTCATGAAGGAGGACTGGCTAGCACGGTCTAAAAGGGCCTTAATAGTTTCCTTTTTATTATTGTTGGGATTGATGATCTCTATTAATGCAGTAGATAATAGCACCTCATTAGTAGAAATTACTGACATGGAAACGGGAGAGTTGGAGCCCTCACTATTAATGTTGTTGGTTTCTTTATTGGATGTTAAAGGTGAAGATGGTGACTTAACTTGTTTGTGTAGTAGTGTGTTGTGTCGCCCCTTACATACACGACAACCTCCAAGCCTGCATCGGCGCGTATCATGGTCGGGTCGCAAGCAGTTGTGGCACAGCTTCAGCTTGTTGACTTGCGCCCATCTGTGCTCCTCGTCAAGAGCCTTGAGTACGTTGCATTCGTGCGCGCGATGTATGCCTTGGCAAAAGACGCACGGGCGAGGGTTGGACTGTTGAGCTGAAATCATGAACGATTTGGTATATTTAACTGGTTTAGGTCTACTTGCTTGTTTATACGTTTGCGCAACAGGCACAGACGGTTGTTTGTCCCTGTTGGACCGATAAACAGACTCTAAGACGTCAGCTCGATTGTTGAGAAACTTTTGAAGTTCTCTAGGGTTGGTAACTCGTCCAGATCATTACGATACTCTTCCCATTTTATGCCCGTGACTTGATCAAGTTTTGTTGTCATTATATGTATGATAATTGTGTCCCAGTATTCGGTGGGCTGCCCAAGGTTCTTAAGTGCTCTTAGGTTTTTTGTTACGTGATCACTTAGAAACCTCAGAGCTTTATCAGACTCACGCTGGAGTTGCTCAGTGCTAAAAAGAGAATTTAGATGATTGTTCACAAGCTGACGCTTATTATCATATCTACTACACAATAGACTCCAGGCTTCAGAATAGTTGACTTCTGAGACCTCCAAATTTGAAATAACCCGCGCCGCTTCGCCCTCGAGGTACGAATTTAAGTAATGAAACTTATGAATTGATTTTATTTTCTCATTTTTATGAATTAAGGATTCGAATGTATCGCGGAACTCCATCCATTTGTAGTAAGCACCATCATACCTCGATATTTTAATTAACGGTAGCTGAAAGCCCATAGAACTGTCATGACGATCATGCTGACAAGTATGCTGAATGATAGATTCATTTAAGCTAAGCTTAGACCTCGAAGCTTCATCAAGCTTATCTTGAGCAGCCGCTATATTTGAGTACAAAGAATGCTCAATGTAGTCCCGTTCTGCTAGCTCAGCATCCAAACAATGCGAATTAAGAACCTCTATCTCAGATTGCAGCTCATCAAACCTTTGGTATAAATCTTTCATTTTATTTAATTTTAGAGATAACTCGTTAAATGTTATTGACGAAAGTGATTCATCCCCTTCGAGTGTCCTTAAGTAATTAGAGAATTTAGTTATTTGACCTTTTATAGAACTACGCCTGGCCTTAAGATCGGCAAGGGTAGTATTAGCGAGATCTTGAGACAAAGAAGAGGTTTGTTTATTTGTTGCACTTATTCCTTCAGTCATTTTTGCAAGAAACTGCAACAATTACAAGAATGAATTCCTACAAAATAGTAAGGTCAATAAACAACACGACAAAAGATGAATCACGCAAAAAATAACGGTCGCAAACAACAACCAAGTGATAATAAATCCGGCTTACGCTTGTTTGGTTCGTCGCGAAGACTCAACAGGTTGTAGGTAAACAAAGAATCAGCTGCGCCTGCGGCATAGCTCAGGCGAAAACCGGTTCAATACGAGCTAGCTCGACTCGAAGCCGTCTTCACACCAAACTGTCGAATGTGAGCGCTGGAATGCACAGAAAGTATTTTGCTAAATATTTTTGCGAATTAGCTTTTTATTTATGGATGGATTGAATTCCCGTTGTATTGTTCTACCTATACGGTTTTATAAAGTGATGATGCGTAGGCATGTACAAAAAGATAGATTGATAGGAAAGTTTAGTAAGCTGGCTATAGGTACGCAGCGGCTAGGGCATGTATGTACATAATTATGCGGCGGCAAAAATATATAGTTAGTTGGTATTTACGTTTACCCAACTACATAGATTGAACTTTCAAAGAGAAAAAGCGTGCAAGTGCGCTTTAATTATGCAGGTACTACAAATAAATTGATAGGTTGGTAATAAGTAAATAGATAAATTGGTGTAGTACCTATATAGATGAAGATGGGCCAGAGGAAGCACTGTGCTCAGGCATGCAGTGGCTGGCTAAAAGAAAGATAATTAGGACACGAAATTGACACAAGAAAAGACGCCCCACTATCAGCACAAATTGAAAGGAAATTAAATAAAGGACTGGGCTCACGGCACGTTCCTTGGTAAGATTAGAAGCGAAGCGTCGGCAAATGAAGAGATAACACCTTCACACCACTAACAAACCGTCACTATGATCACCGTATATTCTTTGTGACGTAGTTGACTCCATCATTCGTCGTCTTTGCACGAAGAAAGTCTTCCAAAAGTCGATTTCGACAATCCGAAAATATCTTGTGATCAATCTTCGTGTTCTTTCGATGCTTGTTGTGAGAATCAATCAGGGATGTTTCTTGAAATAACTGGAAGCTTCTAGCTGTGGCGTTGTGGCTATCCAAAATGGCGATGAACAACGATGCGCCCACGCCGACAATTTGATGCGTAGTTTCTTCAATCTTATTTGAATCTTCTGGAGCGAGAGGTGAGCGACCCGGTCCTGTCACGGTCGCCAATTTATGTTCCCGCGGGATCATAAAGTAAATAAGTTTGTGCAATATAACGTATTTAATAATTTATTTTTATTTATTTATTCATTTATTTATTAAGGAAGTTACACTATCATTACAGGCTGGACCTAATTCAATAGTGAAGTAACACATCATATACTACATCATAATTACTATACAACATACACATCCAATACCAAAAACTTACCTACATATATTTTCATCTTACACAATAACAAAAAAAAGAAAAAAGAAACAAGGACAAAGAGCCATAAAAAACAATTAATTAACCACAAACCTAATAGTAACATAAAATTTGCAAAGTTATCCTTGTGAATTCACCCAGAGAACACGTGAAAACGTCCGTCTTTTCTGAAATTTTATTCAGCAACTTAATAGCTCTAGTTAGCGGCGCTTCCGCAAGCAAGTTGGTTCTGGCGCCGGGCACGCAGAGCAGCCGCTCCTCGCGCCGCCGCAGCCCATGCTCACCAAACGGAACCACCAGTCTAATGCTGTCAAGTACTGTAGGATTGCACAACATTCCTCTAAATATCTTAAATACGGTTATCGCCAAAGATAGGTCTCTCCTAACCTCAATTTTGGTGAACCCAACCATACCTAAGATAAATATGGTTGGATATAACAATGGATAGCCCGGATAGACTCCATATAGTTTTAAATAGATTAACCTTAAAAATTTGTTTTGAATCCGTTCCAGCATGAGACTATATTTAATTTCATGCGGAGCCCAGATGATCGCGTTGCTTTCTAATTTACTCCTAACTAGTGCATTGTACAATACTTTTATCGTCTGTACATCTGAGAAGCCTTGGCTCCTACGGAGTACAAATCCCAAGGTTTTAAAAGCACTTTTACATGTGTCTACAATGTGATCACGAAAAGAGAGATCCGAGGATAGCCGTACGCCTAGATCCCGCACAGAGTGAACTCGCACTAGCGCGTCACCGTCTAGCGTGTACTGGTGTTGCCTCGGTGTATGCGCGCGGCTAAACGTGATCTGTACACATTTTGACCCATTAAACTGCAACCTATTGTCGTGGTTCCATTTCACTACTCTATCAATGTCCTGTTGCAGTTTAACACAGTCATTTTTATCCTTAATAGCTAAGAGCAGCTTGAGATCGTCTGCAAATAGCAAGCACGTGGCGTCCTGTACGATGTTCGGAAGGTCATTAATCATAATTAAGAATTCTAGAGGCCCCAGGTTACTGCCTTGACTCACACCTGAGGGTGTGTAATAAGGCTTCGAAAAGCTGTTTCCATACTGGACGTACTGCATTTTATTGTGCAAGTAACTACAAAAAAAGTTAAGTGAATGTGGTGTGAAGCCGATAGCTGCTAATTTATTTAGAAGAATGTCATTGTCAACCAAATCAAAAGCTTTCTTAAAATCAAAATAAGCAGCATCGACTTGCACTCCAGCATCTACCGACGGTACAGCATAGGACATGAAGTTGAGAAGATTGCTAGTAGTACTGTGTGCCGGACGGAAACCATGCTGAGAATGAGACAAATTACCATGAACCTCATTGTACATACTTTTCTGTAACGTTGATTCAAAGACCTTTGCGAACACCGAAAGAACTGCCACGGGCCTGTAATCACCTACATCAGATCCCAACCTACCTTTAGGAACCGGTATAACCCTTGTGATTTTCCACAAGTCAGGGTATGTGGTACTTTTAAGACTGCAATTATATATGTGAAGTAGATTCTCAAGAAGAACCATGCGACAGTCTTTAAGAACGTAGGCAGGAACTCCATCTGGACCAGAAGATTGCTTGGGCGCAAGTCCCGCTAGCGCTGCGGCCACTTCAGCGCGGTGCAGTGCCACTAGGTGTACACGCGCTGGCGCCCCCACGCCACCGCCCCCGCTGGCAGTTGCGCTCGATGCCTCTAATATAATAATTTACAATAGAGCGTGGTATCTATCTGATATCAAGTTTGCGTGTGACGAACTGGTTCGCTGCTTCCCCCGTCCCCCCGCGCGCCGACGACCGGTTATGTGGCTTGTAGGCGCGAACACCCTCTGTTACTACAGTAAACTTATCTGGTGAAATGTGGATGTTATGTGCCTCTGTCTATCCCATTTTGTATGTTTCTTGTGCAGCTTTTCCATTTGCTATTTTATAAATTAGTACGTTTGTTGGTACCTCTTTCTTATTGTTAATAAGGTAACATACTTACATAGTACTTACTAACATGATTAAAAACATATATTATTTTGTTAGTATGGTGCAAGGTATATAATAATATTATATATTAGGAGTAACAAAAATAAACAATCACTTTTCTGCAGAAACGTTGACACCACTTTTGGTTTAATAAAAGTAACCTATGTCTTATTTCAGGTCTATAACTGCACTTTTGCAAAATGCCAATTGGTTCAGTAGGTGCGATGAGTCTACGAGTAACACACCCTTTTATTTAAAAACTTGACACCTTATTGCCATCCTATGGGAATTGATTCAAAGGATAAAAAGTAGATTTTGTCCTATTCCAGGTCTAGAACTATATTTGTGCAAAGTTTTAGCACAATAGATTCAATAGGTACGGCGTGAAAGGGTGACACACTACTCTTCTATAAGAAACTGACACCTCATTGCCATCCCATGGTAACTGATATGGGATAAAAAGGAGCCTATGTCTTATTTTAGGCTTAGAACCACATTTATGCAAAATTTCAGCCCAACCTATTTAGAAGATACGCCGTGAAAGAGTAACAAACATCCATCCATCCAAACTTTCGCATTAATAATATTGGTGGATTAGTGTATGGAATTGGATAATGGATTAGTGGATCGTGGATAGTAGATGGATGGAAGTGGATGGATGGATAGATAGTGGATAAGTGGAAGTGGATGGATGGATGGACTTGGGGATGGATGGATAGTGGATGGATGGAAGGGGGGTAGTGGGATGGGGTGGGATGAGATTAGTGGGACGTGATGGGTTGGGCTAGTGAGACTACTGGGAAGTGGGATTAGTGGGATGGGAAGTGGGATTACAGGAAATATAAAGCGATTGGTTTCTCATTTTTTATTTTATTTCAATTAGTTATTACGTTACAATAAATACAAAAAAAATCAAGTGCTTATTTGTAAAATTTATATAAATTAAGCTGATTGGTTTAATTTTATGCACCTATAAAGTCTCTTCTTTTTTACATAAATAAATTTAATGATATACTAAAAGTATTTCAAATAAAATAAAATATTTCAAGACTTTTGACATACATACTAAGACGGCGCTTGTGCACTGCGATTCATTACGATATTATTCTAAAAATATACCTATATACTATAGTCGCTGTCATACATAATTACAAACACATTGACGGAAATGTAAACGATAGTAATTTGCTGATTTATGGAAGATTTTATGTGCCCTAGTTATAGGTTCTTGTGGAATATTATTTTGTACTTGTTTCACAGCCTTCTCCTTTTCGAGTCGTTGGTTAAACTTCTCAGTAGCACGGATCTTAAAATTTCGTGTAAAGTAAGATGCCTTAATTTCTTGCAGCTTGCCAGCTGTTTGGGTGGGCAGGGTAAAAGTGTAAGTGGAATTCAGCCTACCTGATAACTTCAGATTTACTGAATTTTTATACGTTTTAACGTAGGCTTGCCCTCCCAGATGAATAACAGGATAATAACAGGAGGCGAAGCCAGGGACTTCCATTAAAATGTACAGAAGTTAGTAACGGACGAATTACTAATACTACGTAACCAGTCCTAAAGTACGGCTACTTATGATTTCATGACGAAACATGACGAGTCATTCGGCACCATGATTTTGTCATGACGGTGGTGATAAGCCATGGCCGAAGCCTAGCACCAATAACTAATAGTCATACGTCGTCTCTGCAAACGAGGAAAAGATCCAATGACCTTATGACCCTCAATCCTAAATAGACATAGACTTTAGGTATCTTTTTTCAAAATCCCTTATTCGGCTTTTAGTATCCAAGAGACGATATGGAATATTTATTTAAGATGACGTTGTGATAGACCACAAATGCGAAATTTGTTTTTAAAACCTCATTTGCCTTGCGTCTCAATAGCTTCTAACCTGCGTTTAAATTTTCATTTAACTTCCGGATCGGCCAAGGAAGCTTATTTCATAACTGGACGATTATGAATAATATTATATAATAAGGTCCTACAATAAATAAGCGAAAATATTTCTAATGTAGATCATGTACCTATATTTTTAACTGATCACAAACAAGTAAAAAAATTTTTTGGTAAAATAATTTTTACTGCCCCGTACAAAGTAGTTCAATGACTAAATTTATATGGACAGGTGAATAAAAAAGTGCGATTTTTTTTTCCGGTGGAATATGGTCTGTCTATTATCTTTAGTCATGTCTTTCATCTGTTTTTTTTTTTACTGTTTCTCTTTGGATCGTAGGGCCTTATATATTAATTCGATAAGTTTGTAATAATTTTGGCGTCTTATTGTATGGTGCTACTTGTTTTCACAAATAACCCCACTGAATATAATCATCGACTAATCCGTTTATCCTCTCAACATATTCAATATTTTTTGGTACATCAAGCGAAGTAAAATCATCCTTGGTTACATCTATTACTGCCTCATCATTTGCAATAACAAAAGGCAAATATTGTATACCTACCATAAGACCATACTCAAACCTATCTTTAAAATCAAATTCAAATAGCTCTCGTGAATAAACCTCTTCAGAATCAATTTTGAAGTACAGGAGAAAGTCTTTCAAAGTGTCGTAGTACAAATTCTTCAAATCATAAAGGTGATTTTGACGGAGTTTTTGATCAGAAGATAGTGATATGAAATAGAAGAAATCATTCATAGGGTTCCCATAATGAAGTAACTGATAATCCACTGGCAACAATTCTGAGACATCACCATCCTGAAAATATAAAGAATAATATTATTTGTTACAGATTAAATAATTTTTCTATACACATTTTTTATTGTTGAATGGACCGTGAGGTAAACCTACATGTCCCAAAAAGCGTGTATTTGTAACCAAAGTATGGCGATAAGGCTCTCCCTTTTCACGCTGGGACGTTAAAATCGTTGATAAAAAGAGGATAAGAAATCCTTTATTCGCTGCCATCAAACATACACATAAAAAAACAAAATATAAAAGAAAATAAATTAAAAGTTAACGCACACAGGTTAAATAAAACGAAATCAGAAAAATATTTTTTGTTGAAGCAGCGAAAAGGTCCAACTCAGCATAATCATTGCAATGACAACCGCAACGCGCTGTTTTTCATTCTAGTTTCTATGATCACACAGACCAATTATAAATTTGATTGATGCAATATATTGCTGAATTTTTCTTTATGTTATAAATTAAAATATTAATCGGATAAGCATTTTACCCGGGACGAGTCAAAAATATAATACAATCCGTTTGAATTGAAATAGTAAGATGGATAGATAACTGACAGTTCACCTAATCATTGAACAACCCACGTGATCATATAAATAAAAGTAAAATATATATAATAAGATGTAATATTGTTGTCTCCTAAAATAACAGTCTACATTCAGAAACATTTATGACAATCACGACGATAATAAAGTTATGTAATTATATTTTTTATGTCACCTACTTTTCAAAATACATGTTTTTATGAAAATTCTTTATCGTAATTACATTGTAGTGAAAAAATGCTTTTTTATAAGTAGGGTCTACATTTGAATGATAAAATCCATGTATAGGAATCTAATATCAATAAAACATACCTTTACTTTCATGAGAATATTATTAGGTCGGTAGTCACCATGACTAAGAACATATGTCTTCGAATTAGATTCCTTGAAAATTGAGGTATATTTTTCAATGGCATTCTTCGAAAAATTCTTGAACTTTGCTCTTGAGTGATCAGAGTTCAATCTATCTATAGTTTTCGAATAAATATTTTCAATGAAGTCATCGAACTCTTTGCCAAAAATATATAAACATTCCAATGATTTAATTTTTGTTTCATAAAAATTTGGTCGCAATTTTTGTATCGCAAACGAAAGAGAATGAAATTTTGCAAGTTCTTTTACTGCCATTTCTGCATATTGCAGAGAAACAACGTCCATTCTATCAAAACTTTTGTATCCTTTCATAATCATGTTCTCCAATATGAGTACTTTTGACGTACCACTACCATAGGACTTAACCATTTTGTATCTTTCATTCACAGGAACGTTAACTTCTGCTTGTATATCGGTTAATATTTTTGAAAGTTCACAATATGCAAAAATTTCTCTCTTGTATACGTCTTTTATTGACAAAACTTTCATGTTACCATCGATCGGTAATATTTTTTTGATAAACAGATTTGTTGCATTATCCCCGTTTGCTGTTTTTCCTTTGATGTAGACTTCATACAAATCTCCCAAGTAGTTTCCTCCGTTTGTAGAAATAGGTTTGGTTTCACATTGATACGTTTTGTATCCTTCAACTTCAATGATTTCGTTAATAAATGTTTCGATGTCTGCTGGCAATCCAGTGTCTTTGTCGTTTTTAACGCTTAACGTGTTTAACATATCACACACTTCTAAAACATCCATTTTAATTTTTAATGCTTATGAGCATATAAATCGAATTGTTGTCCACCTTAAATAAATCTTGAGAACTGAATGTCAGTCCGTTGAAGCTGCTATTAAATGGAATCTGTAAGATATAACACGGTAAGTATTATAAAACTGTTTGGACTGTAACTTCTGTTTACTGTAAATACCCTTATCATTGTTACATGATTAATATATGATGTACAAAGAGTAAGGTGGTTTACACATTGCTTTTTTTGTACTGATGTTTGTATTCTATTGTTTTTTATGTAACTAAATAAGTACTTCGTTTTTTTACGGTGAAAACAACGATTAATGGGAGACACCTCTAACTAATTAACTAGAAACTACCTCCGTGGTCAAGTGGTGAGAGCCTTGGGCTTTCAAGCCGGAGGTCGTGTGTTCAATTCCTGCGGGTAACACACAGAGTGGAAAGTCACTTTGTGAATTGTTCTCAGCTTATTTAGGACATTGCAGGCTTGAATCACCTAATTGTCCGAAAAGTAAGATGATTTCGTGCTTTGGCGCGTCAAGTCGTTGGTCCTCGCCACTTTCTAGTAGAGCGGTTCGTTGCATTAACCACGTCAGAGGCCGTAATGCGGTTTAAAAACTTTGACACCAGGGCTTGTCAGGCCGATAGGTCTTGCACCCCACACGATAAGAAAAACAATACGAAACATGGAAGTTTAAAAGACGCTGTTTAAGTTTTTATAAAAGACGCATCAACCTTCTGTACCTGCGAACCTTAGATCCACCCTATTAACTCACCATCTATACTTCGTTTGTCCAATAATAAATACATAGAGGAATAATTCATTGAGCACATAGCTCACAATTACACTCGACTATGTATCACTGTAACTCTATCTAGTTCTTAACCTGAGTACACGAACTGCAGAAAGCACTTGATCTGTTTAAAAAAAGAGCAGTTGTAGAATTTTGGAATCCCCATATAAAATTAATCAGTACAACCTACAATTTTGCATATAATTTGAAATCGTTACAGCTAGGATAGATTAAAATTGCTAAGCGGCAACCGTCTGATTTATCGATTTTGACATACCTAATACGTTTGATGATGTCACGTTTGCTCACTCACACAGTTTTCTCTCTCTCTCTATTGAACATTTAGAACATTGTAAGTCTGATCCAACCAAGCAGTAGAGCTTTGGTATTTGTTGGTTTGTCTCTCTGTCCGTTGCGTGACTTGAATACAGCTGGGCTAATTTTATAAAAAAAAGAAGAGTTTGTCTCTCAGCACATAGAAGCGTTGCGTGACATCCGCTGGGTTATGGCACCCCCAAAAAGAAGAAATTTAATAAAGGCCAATTTGTATCCCGATTAACCAAACACTAAAAACTTTTTACATCAAGTGTAAGGTTTCTGGCATATTCAAAGCAAAAAGAAGCTATACATTGCTGAGAACAGTAATTAAGTGATTAATCATTGCTAAAAATAAGGGCAAGAAACTTAGCAAGGTAAAGTGTTTTTTCTTCTTTTACTTAAACTTAACCTTTAAACTTTTTGTTTTCTAATACACTTGCAGTGAGATGGTAAATAAACACCTGTTTTTTTAAGTCCACACTGTACAGTCAACAAAACAAAATAGGTAAATTAGTGATAGATGAGATGAGGAACACTCGTTCAATACATACACACATGTACTATTATTGTATTCTTAATCTCATGACACAGTTATTGTCAGTGGGTCTTAGGATCTAAGTATTAGCGCTGGGCCTAGTTACCTATTACCACCTATCTCTTTTGTTGACTGTACATAGTACCGGCAGTTCAGTCTGCTACTGGCGTCTCAATCATAGTCCAAATTCTGCTAGTTCTATTGATATGAATGCTTAAGGAAAACACTGTGTGGTAAAGTAAACCTGCATGGAATAGTAGCACGTAACTGGAATTGGGGTTTGAAAACGAGACATCCTGGCTTTGAATAATGGCAATAATTATCATTACACTATAAAATCGCGGAAAAAAGGTAAACTGTACCCCAGAGGATAATTTATATTAGTTTGTGGTTCAGAGTCCTAACTATCTTTTTTCTAAAATAATTAAGTTCCATAAAGAAATTTGATTTAATTTGATTTGAACCTGCATGTTCTAAAAAGTGTACATTTGTACCCAAAGTGATAAGACTCACCCTCTATCATGTAGAGACATAAAATCGTCAGTGAAAAAAGGGGTGTAAGAGTGTTGATTGCTGGTACTTGCTTTATGGCTGATTGTGCCAAAGACGCAGTCCCATCATAGGTTACGTAAATTAGCAGAATTGTCTAATTAATGTAAACTAAAATATAATATGTTATCTGTGCAACAGCAGACTTGCAAAAATGATAATTTATTATATATTTACAGAACCAATGCGTAAGAGACCGTTATCAGAAGTAAATAAATTTGGTATAATACTGCTGTCACTCCAAAGAAGGCAAATCAAATAGAAAGAAAAAGATATTGAAACAACATAATATTTGATTTGGCATTAAATTTAATGTATTTTTAATTGTAAATAATTTTGCATACTTAAGGGCCATTTCATGCGAGTAATCTGAAATTTCCAAAGCCAAATTTATCATCTTATGAAAGGCATACCACGTTGAATACATGCTATACAGACTTTTCTTTTGTTTACAATTAATGTATAACATTTACCAAAGACTACTTTTTTTTGTGATCAGTCTCCTACATCTTATTTACAGAAAAATAATCATGCTGTCAGCTTCAAAAAATCTTTCATTCAAATCCAATAACTTTGCTGGAAGAAATTGTCAAAAAACATCAGACTTATAAATGTCTATATAAATACCAGAAAATTTATTTCTCTACAATAATTGAAGATATTTTGAAAAAACTTATAATTAGAAAGAACAGCAACAATTCACCGTTAAACCTGGACCTTCTACAGCACCTGACCCTCTGCCTCGACCTTCCATTGCCCAAGACCCTTCATCTGGACTTTTTAGTGCCCAAAAACTTTGCCTGCGCAACCAAGAAAAAACAGACATAACAAAAACAACTGCGCACATGACATTAGGACAGTAGCGTAGCTAAGAGGGGGCGGTGGGGGCGGTCTGCACCTGGTGCCACCCGTTTGGGGGTGACACTCGACCGCAAAAAAAGAAAAACTTAAAATTTTCGGGTATTTTATCATACATTGATACTTCACTATACAACTTATTTGTCTGTAACCATATTCTAACACTAAATGCCTTCTTTCTTATTCAGATAGAGAACCTGTTACATAATATACTCGTATATGTATCTTATTAGTTAAATATAAAACCTTTATAACTATTTACTTAACATATAATGCTATTCACCCTTCTTTCTTTCTTTCTTTCTAAATACTTTATTGCACAAAACAAAAGTTACATGTACAACAGGCGGACTTAATGCTAAAAGCATTTTCTCCCAGTCAACCCGACAGAAAGTACAAGAAATGAACAGAGGCAGGCGTGCAGAAAGGCTTTAAGACATAAAAAAAATAAGTGAGAAAAAAAAAAGACATGAATGTACTAATAAATAAAATAGATAAGTAGATTTGTAGGTAAATACTAAATACATAAATTAATAAAAATACATAAATATATTTTAAACAAATAACAATAATTACTACATAAATACGATTATATAATATTATATAAATATATATAATACAATAATAAATACAAGAATATACAAGAATAGACTACTAGTCGTGATAATTTCAGATTGCTATGTTGACACCAGATTAACTGTATTTTACTAAGATAATGTCTGCGCAAGAACTGTTTAAACGCATGACCCTCTCACACTCATTCACATAAATCTGCATTTTACTCACAAGAGGACTTGATCAGCCGATCATTCTATTAGAAAAAATCTAATTATTGATAGGTACTAGTTGTAATATTAATATAATTAAATTTTAAGCTGTACATTACATACAAAAAGCCTGTTATATTTAGTTTAAGGCAAGCGTTTTTTTATGTTTTTTACTATGTAGCTAATAAATGTATCAGATATCTGAGGATAGAGACGCTGTATGCTGAAATACAAGCTAAAAACCTACTTAGAGGCTTGTTTGTCAATCTTGGCTATATTAACTAACTTCTTGGTTGTTTGCAATGTTTTTATGATCAAGTAAACATGTTTCTTTAGTACAGGAAACTGACATCTTGTTGCATTCATATGAAGTTAAGATAGTTGTTTACGGTTAACAAAATCTTGTTCAATTTACATATTTATTTTTTTAACTCCTTACGAAATTGTAACAACCTCTTTTAACTACTAAGCATGAATAGTGTAAACGTGTACTACTTTTTCTGAATGAATATTATATTATATATTCTCTTCGACCCGAAGTGATGACCCAAACCTCCCCTTACATTATGTACCCTTGAGTTGGTTGCCAACTGGTTGCCAAACGTCAAAAATATAGATATACTATCGAATCCAGATTATCTAAGGATATGTTTGTGCTTAAAATGACGTCACAATTTGTGAACAGTTCAATATACACTGAAGGGAATTTAAAACGTCCATTTTTAGGGTTCCGTTGTCCAATAAGGAAGCCTTATAGGTTTGCCATGTCCATCTGTCCGTCCGTCCGTCCGTTCGTCCGTTTGTCCGCGGCCTAGCTCAGAGACTATTGGTACTAGAAATCTGTAATTTGACATGAGTATATGTACATACATATTAATCACACCAACAAAACAATACACGTAAATTGGGGATGATTTTTTTTCTCGTCTATCCCATAATCTGAGGTATCGTTAGATAGGTCTTTCAAAAACATTGTGGATGTGAGAAAACCCTTTTTCGATTTAAGGATCCGTTGGCGAGATATTAAGCTTTAAAGTGCTAATTTTTGGTACAGTCAAGTGTCCCCTACCCTGCCAGCTAAACGGTTGTTTATGAAAATGTGAAAAAATTCACAGAAGTAGTATATACAGGTTGGCTGGGGAAGAGACGTCCTAATTTTTTTTGGCTGCCGTATATTTAGGGGTATCCGAATCACCCCCATTAATGTTCCGCGATTTTTATTAGTTTATGAGATCTGATTATTTTAAATGATTTTTATAATAATTTTCACCTGACATTAGTTTTGATTTTTTTCTCTCTTTCTGTTTAATATTTGTGAATGTTTTTTCAGGATTATTTACGACAACTATGTGAGTAACTACTACCTTGAAAATTATGGTTACCTAGGTCTTGTGAAACATGACTAAAATTAAGTCAAAAGTTCAAAATTACTGTTCAATTATAATAGTCTTAAAATTTAAAAAAACAGAAAAGTGTATTTGATATGTTGCCAATGGTTTCAAAGCAATTTCAAAAACTGCCTTTGTCCTTCAGCAACAAAAACCATGAAAAAAACCAGACCTGAGTAGGCTTTTTTTTCTGTAACCAGCCTTCAAAGTTAAGGAGTAATTTTTTTTTAAGCTTAATAAATCATTTCATGTAATTTTTCTTTAAATTATGATTTTATTTTATTCAAACAAGTTGACTATGATTCAAATTAATTTATTAACAGCAAGTTTTCGTAGTGCCACCCTCCAACAGAAATACACAACCTACACCTATGCAAGAAATTTTGTTTCAAATGCCTAAAAGCTACACTGTTGCTTCTTATAACATTTCCAGCTTCTTCGATTTTCTCCCTCAGCTCATTTTCACAAGAAGCTTATTGTGCATATGCTATTTCCTTAAAATAACCTGTTCTCGTAAACCTGTAAAGCCTACTTAGCTGTGATAGTTTTCCTTTTAAATTCATTATATATACTACTTCTGTGAATTTTTCCAAATTTCTATAAACAACCGTTTGGCCGGCAGGGGGACGGGGACGCTACACTCTAACTAAAATTTTTACTTTAAAGCATAATATTTCGCCAACGAATCCCTAAATCGAAAAATGGTTCTCACACACCCACAATCTTTTTGAACGGCCTATCCAACGATAACCCACACTATGGGATACGAGAAAAAAAAAATCATCCCCAGTTTACGTGTATGAGAGGTACCATTAAAAATATTTTTTTTCAAGATTTTATTTTACCATTTTGTCGGCGTGAGTAATATTTATATTCATACCAAATTACAGCTTTCTAGTACTAATAGTCTCTGCGCTAAGCCGCGTACAGACGGACAGACGGACATGGCGAAACTATAAGGGTTCCTTGTCTGACTCCGGAACCCTAAAAACCGGCAAAGTACGTGTCGGGCTACGCGCAGTGTAGGGTTCCGTAGTTGCCCGGTACATTTTATAAGTTGTCTGCAACTACAGATCGCGCCAAACTTCTAGTCCCATACATTTAGAAGAACGGCCCATAAATTGTCGCGTTTAGAGCCCAAGTAACAAAATGTAGTCTTGTAGTGGTTCCGGAGCCAGGTCTAAAACGTTTATAACCACGGTAAAGGACCCATTTTATACGCGTACTTTTGCTAATAAAACACTCATAGTAGACTTGGCGAGGACCACTTAGACCAATAATACACTTATGGTTGGACTACGCAGAACTATCTGCTCCCGCGAAGCCAGCTATGAGCATCTAATAGAACCAGACACCACGACTTAAGGCCATAATATACTTATAGTTAGACTCCGGAGAACCATTTGCTCCCGCGAAGCTCATTAAGAGCATTTAATAGAACCAGGCAGGCGTGTAACGTACTCCGTGCTTCTATTACTAGCTACTTCAAACATTTGTGAATAATTCAACAATATTCAACAATTATTGTTGTTGTGTTGTGTTGTGAAGAAAAATGAAAAAAAAATAAAAGTTAAGTTCATCTTTTTTATGTCAAATGTATTAACAAGTATTTCGCACGTAATATTATACGTGCATACATGTTTGCACGGCAAACGCGTATTTTCGGTGAAGTATATTGTGTTTTACATCTCAATTTTTGTTCGCCTTTTGAACACGGCGTATTTACTAAGTTGTGTTTAGAAATAATATTAGTCCTAACGGCATTGTCGCGCCATATTGTGACAAATTAGGGTTCCACATACAAATGTCCTATGCTTAATTTTAATAACTAAGAGTTTATTATTTTTATGGTTTAGTTGTGACCTTTTTTTAAACGCTTCCAGTTGTTTATATCCATTTTTGTAATAATTTAATAAAAACCCAATGACTCAAAAGAAATCAAAATGGCCGTGAAGATGCGATACATATTAAAAGCAACTGTCTTCTTAAATGGACTTCACGAAGATATCTTTGGACACTAATAGTTTTACAAGAAACCTTCATATAGAAATTAAGACTATAACAGCATTCGATAGTTCACAATAATACCAAGTACACTTATTCTTAGAATAAACCACTGTATTTATATTATTCATATCGTTTATTTGCAAGATAACACCAAAAGTGGTATACAAATCATTTTAAAATACATTAAACATCTTACAAACAAATAGATTAGTATTACATCATTATATCATTATGTTAATTTATTATTTAATTGGTAAAAATGTCCCTGTATCAAAATTACAATGAAAAAGAAAATGCATACAATTATATAATAATATAATATTAATTTTAAAATATGTCTGAATGTATGTTACAATAGGTACAATTAGTCAAATATAATTATGACTACTTTACTGCTAAAAAAATTCAATTAATTTATAGTATGGTTTGTCCAATAAGTAAAGCTTTAGTTTTATTTGGAAACTTTGAAGATGTTCGCTTTCTACAATATTTTCGCTCAGGTTATTGTAGATTTTGATGCCGGAATAAACGGAATGTAGAACCAATTCACTTATAATTGGCACATAAAGTTGACTTATAAGTAACGAATGCAAATGGTTCTAAGTGCACTTAGTTCTATAAATTACTATTACTAGCGTATGACACTTATAGTGGATTTACAATAACTTCTTGTAGGCAAATATAAGTGTAACTTACTAGAGCAAGTTCTCTAAAGTGTATTTACACCTATGCAACACTTTTGTGGGACATCTTAGCCTTTAATGCACCTATAATTTCGTTCTATACACGACTAAAAGTCAACTTATAAGAACAGGTGTACTATAAACATAAACAAACTCCGTGTAACCTGTTATAAGCTTGGTAGTAAAACTTGGTACCACTAAGAGAGAAGTACTAGTGCTGTGAGCCTGTAAACTGTGCACTACAGGAGAACTTTGTTACTTGGGAGGGGACTAAAAGTTTGGCGCGACCTCTACTCGTAAACCTGTAAAGCCTAGTTAGCTGTGATAGTTTTCCTTTTAAAATCATCATGCAGGGTGGTCGGGTCGGGAAAGATACATCCACAAATATTTTTTGGCTGCCTTACATTTAGGGGTATCCAAATCACGCCCATGTATGTTCTGCGATTTTAGTAGTTTAGGAGATATGATTATTTAAAATGATTTTTATAATAATTTTCACCTGACATTAGTTTTGATTTTTTCACTCTTTCTGTGTTATATTTGTGAATGTATTTTCGAGGTTATTTATGACGACTATGTGAGTTACTCTTTTGAAAATTATGGTTTACCTAGGTCTTGTGGAACATGACTAAAATTTAGTCAAAAGTTCAAAATTACTGTTCAACCATAATATTCTTAAAATAAAAAAAAATAGAAAAGTGTATTGATATGTTGTCAATGGTTTCAAAGTAATTTCAAAAACTGATATTATTCTTCAGCAACAAAAACCATAAAAAAACTAGACCTCAATAGGCCTTTTTTTTCTATGACCAGCCTTCAAAATTAAGGAGTAACTTTTTTTTTAAACATAATAAATAATTGTATGTAATTTTTCTTTAAATTATGATTTTATTTTGTTCAAACACTGTTGATATTGATTCAGATTAATTTATTTACAGCAAGTTTTCAAAGTGCCACCCTCCAACAGAAATGCACAACCTACACTTACGCAAGAAATTTTATTTTAATTGCCTAAAAGCTACACTGTTGCTTCTTATAACATTTCCAGCTTCTTCGATTTTCTCCCTCAACTCATTTTTACAAGAAGCTTATTGTGCGTATGCTATTTCCTTAAAATAACCCCAAACAAAAAATCCATGGGGTTAAGGTCAGGAGAGCATGGAGGCCAGTTGTCACTCGCCTGGGAGAGTCTTTCAGTCTTTCCAGAGAGTTCCATCAAATCTACGGAAGTCGGACTGACACTACGCAACCCATCCCCCACTACGGCCACTCGAAACATGACGAGTTACAAAGTCATTTATTATAAATCTCATTGCATCGGGTAGCCTGCGTTAAAAGTTGGTTAAGGGACTTCCGATCGGCTAAGGTATGTTTCACAAGTAAAACTACTTAGTAGGAATAATATATATTATATCAATGTGATTAGTAATCATTTTTTTGTCTTGTTGTATGGTGCTTCTTGCTTTCACAAATAACCCCACTGAATATAATCATCGACTAATCCGTTAATCCTCTCAACATAGTCACTATTTTTTGGTACATCAAGCGAAAATAAATCATCCTTGGTTACATCTATTACATCTTCATCATTGGCAAGAACAAAGGGCAACAAATGTACACCTACCATCAGACCAAATTCATACCTATCTTTAAAATCCAATTCAAATAGTTCTCGAGAGTAAACGTCCTCACAATCAATTTTGAAGTAAAGGAGAAAATTTTTCAAAGTATTGTAGTACAAATTTTTCAAATCATGAAGGTGATTTTGACGGAGTTTCTGATCTGAAGATAGTGATATGAAATAAAAGAAATCATTCATTGGGTTCCCATAATAGAGTAACTGATAATCCACTGGCAACAATTCTGAGACATCGCCATCCTGAAAACATAAAAATATATGTGTTAAAGATCAAAGAATACCTTTTCAATGAAGGAAAATACCGCGAGGTAAACGTATATGTCCTAAAAAGCGTATATTTTTACTCTAAAGTACGGCGAAAGGGCTCACCCCGTATCACGTTGAAACGTTAAAATAGTCGATAAGCGGGTGTATGATTGTTGTCTGCTACAATAACAGTCCACATTTTGAAATATGGGAATATACTATGTCGTGAACTCGTGACGACATATAGTTATGAGATGTAATTTTTTGAAGTCACCTACTCTTCGAACAAAATTGCCCTTATTTCAGCATACTGAAATAATTCTTTCTGATAGTTAAAACCGTACGTTCAATTCTATTACGTTCAAGGTATATTTATTAATACTACTAAAACATACCGTAATTTTCATGAGAATATTATTAGGTCGGTAGTCGCCATGACTAAGAACACAGGTCTTTGAATCAGATTGCTCAAAAATGGAGGCATATTTTTCAATTGCATACATTGAAAATGTATTCAATTTTTCTCTAGACTGATCAGAGTTCAGTCTATCGATAGTTCTCGAATAAATATTTTCAAGAAAGTCATCAAATTCTTTGCCAAAAATATATAAACATTTCAAAGATTTAATTTTTGTTTCATAAAACTGTGGTCGCAATTTTTGCATCGCAAACGAAAGAGCATGAAATTTTGCAAGTTTTTTTACTGCCATTTCTGCATATTGCAGAGACACGACATCCATTCTATCAAAACTTTTATATCCTTTTATAGTCATGTTCTCCAGTATGAGTGCTTTGGACATACCACTACCATAGGACTTAACCATTTTGTATCTTTCATTCACAGGAACGTTTGCTTCTGTTTGTATATCAGTTAATATTTTTGAAAGTTCACAATATGCAAAAATTTCTCTTTCGTATGCGTCTTTCATTGACAAAAGTTTCATGGTATCATCGTTTGATAATATTTTTTTGATAAATAAGTATGTTTCATTATCCCCTTTTGCTGTTTTTCCTTTGATGTAGACTTCATACAAATCTCCCATGTAGTTTCCTCCGTTTGTAGATATGGGTTTGGTTTCACACTGATGTGTTTTGTATCCTTCAACTTCGATGATTTCGTTAATAAATTCTTTGATGTCTGCTGGCAATCCAGTATCTTTGTCATTTTGAACACCCAACGTTTTTAACATATTGCACACTTCCGAAACATCCATTTTTTTTATTGTCCACTTTATATAAATCTTGAGAACTGAATGTCTGTTGAAAAGGCAATTAAAAGGAATCTGTAAGAGATAACAAGGTAAGTATTATCAAACTGTTTGGACTGTCACTTTTTAACTGTAAATACGCTTATCATTGTTACATGATTTATGTATTATGTACGAAAAGTAAGTTGGGTTACCCATTTTTCATAAATACTGATGTTTGTATTCCTAAAAAATGGTTTTTGTAACAAAAAAGGTACTTTCAATTTTGACGGCTACATCAACAGATTAACTGGATACATCTGGTCTACTGATATAGTTTTCTTCCAAAATAAAAGGGAGTTACATATCTTTTCGAAATTGTATCAAAATGTAAATAATAAGAAATTCGATGAAATATTTTTTGATAAAACCATATATAAGACCTAGTGTTAAAAACTTATAAATTTATACTGCTGTAGCCGTATTTATTATTTTCAAAGCCCCTATATTTTGATCATTTTTACAAGCAGACTAGCAGCAGCTACAATAACAACGACGGTTGAACCGTCTGCCGCTGGTGTGGGACGCGACGTGTGTCGACACTCTCGCTGCGTCCCACGTTCAGTCAACTGCAGCTACGGCTGGCGCGGCGGCAGCAACGGCCGAGCGCAACAAGCGGCGCAAATACGCAGCGCTAAGTGGGAGCTGCATGTTTGTGCCGTTTGGTGTTGAAACTTTCGGACCGTGGGACCCGAAGCACACCATCTCTATAAACAGATTGCCTCTCGCCTCGTCGACGTGTCTGGTGACCCACGAGCTGCCGCATACTTTGGCCAACGCATCAGCTTGGCCATACAACGCGGAAATGCAGCCAGTGTCTTGGGTACCCTGCCGCACGACAGCGATGACCTAGACAGGGTATTTTACCTTATTTAAACATATAATTTTGTACTAAAAAAAAAAACTACGAAAGTAATAAAAATGTCCTAAAAATACTCCCATGTAGAAATACAAGAATTCAAAAATGTGCACCACATAATATAGTTTGGTAGCATTATCACTTAGAACTGCAGTAGTATATAACAAAGAATCTGTTCCATCATGAACTAGCGATATTTTCAGAACTTGGAGATGTTTTATAGATATAATTTGAACTGACCCAAATCTAACAGGCCGTGGCTTCTGTCTATGACTGATAGATAGAAGGAAAAGAACATGGGAACAAGGAATCACCTGACCAGCCTAATTCCATAAAATACATACAGAAGGCCAGCTCTATACAACCAGCGATTTCAGGCTTACGAACACATAAGCGCGTACGTATCTGGGTCAAATGACTACTTTCAATATCATTAAACGATGTTAATAACAGCACTGAATTAAATGCTATTAAAACTTAAGGGTTTAATAATGGTTATTCCCCCCATATTGATAGATACATTTATACAAGAAACAGTAACTGCTGTTACAAGAAACCGCATTACAATTATCGTATCATTATTGCTAACCAATCAAATAGATTTAGAGCCAAACCGATGGGCTAGGATACCATTTTTAGGGTTTCGTACCCAAAGGGTAACCAACGGGACCCTATTACTAACACTCCGCTGTCCGTCCGTCGGCCGTCCGTCCGTCTGTCACCAGGCTGTATCTTATGAACCGTGATAGTTAGACAGTTGAAATTTTCACAGATGATGTATTTCTGTTGCTGCTATAACAAAAAATACTAAAACCGGCCAAGTGTGAGTCGGACCCGTGCACTCCCATACAACAGACATGATTTTTACCCGTTTTTATAGATAATGGTAGGGAACCCTTCGTGCGCGAGTCCGACTCTCACTTGGCCGGTTTTTGGAAGAACAATCATATATTCATATCACGATCATAATATATATTAATATCATATAGATCTTGATACTAACCTTTTGACTCTCGTAGAGTTTATAACAACTAGTCTGGACCGAGGCTCTCAAGTAGATGTACTTTTCTTTGACTTCCGGAAGTTGTTCGATAGAGTCAAGAATGACATCCTGATGACCAAAATTTGCTTCGTTTTGCAACATTGGCTTCAAACCAGGACTTCTCCAGCTACATGCGAACTACTTCAGTGATCGTCAGCAGTATGTCGAACTCGGTTTATACGAAATGAAATATATAATTTAATCTTATTGCTTATTTGAAAACTTATATGTAAAAATAGTTTGTTGTAGTTTTTATTATTCGCCTCTTAGGTCTATCATCAAGTCGTCAAGCTTGCATGAAAATGTTAGTTGTCAAAAATAATTAATCCTGTATTAACTTTTCATTTCTTCACTTACGTGTTCATTTTAAATAATAACAACAAGGTACTCTAAAACTATTTCTATAAAATAAGGTATTTAAACTTATGACAATATATGTGCATAACTAGGCACTTGCTTACTGCGATTCTTTACGATTTTTCTATAAAAAAATAATATGCTCTCATACGCTATTTCCTAAGAATAATCCATGGTTGTTATTATGAACGCAAATGCAAACGATGGTATTTTTTTACTGATTTAATGTAGGTTGTAGGTGGGCTATAAGTTATTGATATATCAATGAATATTTTACTCTTGCTCACAAACAATATCTTAAACAAAATAGGTACCTATTTTAAAAAGTAATCTCAAATTATATTCAGTATCAATTAACGACAAAATAATTAACGGTACCAACAAAAGAGAAAGTATTTTTATTCAGGACAGCCATCTTACACGGAAACCTCATCTTGATAATGTGAGTCAGACTCTCGTGCCTAGGGTTCCGTAATTCGACAGTTTTGGGAGCAGTCAGGAAGAAGGTATTTAAAATCTTGCCTATTTTAACTGTTTATGATAACTAAAAAAATTATCGATTGTACCACAAAAGAGAGAGTTAAATATTTTTATACCGTGCTCAAAATAGAACTCGTGGATGAAAAAATTAGTTTTGTCATTTTGTTATCGTGAATTTCTCACCCGCTATATTTTTCCTGTAATCCTAACGTAGTCCCAAATAACATTAACCTTGATATTTTTAATTTTTTTCGGTCCAACAGTTTCGGAAATAAAGAGGGGGTACGTGCCTTTTTATTTTTGGTTTTTCAAACATTTCTCAAAATCTGTGCCAGTAAATATAGTAAAATTTTATATTTTTATAATAAGCTCTTTAATATCTACAATTTGATAGCCATATTGTATATATTTTTTTCATATTTCTCATTTGTTATCAACCTTTTTTTAATCCCTATAGTTTTTTCTGTAATTGGCTATGGCCTATAATCGTTATTTTTTTTTCTTTTTTTTCAGTCCACCAGTTTCGGAAACAAGAGCGAGGGACATGCATTTTTTAAAGTGGTTTTTCAAAGATTTTTCGAAATCGGTACCAGTAGCTCGACACGCACTTGGCGTCAACGCACTTTTATTATTGAATAACTCTGCTTCTAGAAAACATTTTTAAATGTTACTCCTGAGACACTAAGGTATAATACAGTAAAAACCCCATTAAATTCTGCTCCGTACCTACCTAGTTTTGACGTGATGCGCGTTCCTACATACATACAGACTAAAACTCGAAAAATTCTGTTTTTGCCTCTATAGCGTTTCTATAACACAGCAATTACTCCTTAAAATAATATAACATGTACTTTTAAACAACTTTATATTTGTTACGTTGGATAAATATCAAAATAATTTTTCGCAGTAGGTCGCCGAGTGCGCTCGTGCGCTTAATCTCCTGCAGTCATTCAAAGGTAATCCAGCTATTTGGATGGGCAGGGGAAAAGTGTAGACGGGGTATGGTCTGCTCGGTAGCTCCACAGTAGGGTGGAGTGATATTTGCGTTTTTTTGGATTTTCATTTGGGCCGGTGAGAAAAAGTTGCAACAAGTAAATGAAATAAATAGTATAAAAAAATATATTTTAATGTTTGTACTGCCCCAAGAGGGTTGAAGTTTAACAAAATGTATGAAAGGGAAAAAAAGTATTTAATTTTTTTTTGTTCAAGCCATATAAAATATATCACGTAAATTAATCATATTAAAGCACATATGTACACATAAGAATAAAAAAATATAATTTCAAGATATATTTCGGACCCTACTGGGCCCGGCATCAGTTGATATAATATATCAAAATATAATTTCAAGATATATTTCGGACCCTACTGGGCCCGGCATCAGTTGATATATTATATCAAATTGAAATTATATTTTTTTATTCTTATGTGTACATATGTGCTTTAATATAATAAAAAACAAAAATAAAATAACAAGCTGGTAAAGTTTATATACATTTATTTTAAAAATAATCATACTAATATTCCGATGTCTCAAATGAAATAAAAACTGTGCAAATTAAGAAAATTTCTCTTTTGAGGCATTTTTATCACATTTTTTCATTTTACCACCGCGGAATGCAACAGAATTTTCATGACCTATTTTTCTTAAATCGATTATATAAATTTTTAATTAAAAAAAAAAATTTTGAAACAATTTTTTTTTCCTTTCGTACATTTTGTTAAACTTCATCCCCCTTGGAGCAGTACCAAACATTAGAAAAAGATAATTTTTTACTATTTTTTTCATTTATTCATTTATTTGTAGCAACTTTTCCGCACCGGCCTAAATGAAAATCCAAAAAATGCAAATATCACTACCCTTCTCCACAGTCACTGTATGTTTTTTTTCGCTTACTCGCCCAGAAATTCCTTCCAGAGACTTTCATAAAGTCAGACTGATACTGCGCAACAGCCTGTAAGCCATTCCTCACTACGGCTACTAATGACGTCATGCCGAAACATGACGAATCATACAGCCCCATCTGCGTACCGTCTCATTGGGACTTCCAGATCGGTCAAGATAGCTTGTTTCAGAAGTTCATATTCTTATTCAAATTCGTTATTGCACACAAAAAATATAAATAAATTCAACAAGCACGAAATATAGGTTGGTAGTCTAGGTTCTAATTACACTCAGTATATTGATATCAAATCAAATCAAATCAAATCAAATCAAATCAAAATAATTTATTTCGGATAAAAATCCATATTTTAAACATTAAAATTATAAGACAAACAATACAAACATTAAGTTACACATTCAATACAATTAAATTACACATTCAATATAAAAATTAAATTAAATTAAATATCCATAGACAAGTCAACGCATTAGCCCGTATAAAGAATTGGGATGTTTAATACGCTGAACCCAATGCTCCATAATAGGACCCTCCGTATTTTCAGCAATCACCCTCAGAATGCTGTTGTCACTGCCTCGAACTCTGCTCAGAAGTGAGACTGTTTGTTTGCGCAATATTGCCTGAAAACAGTCAGTACGCGCCTCGGCGAACATTCCGGACGCGCTGCAGCGCCACGGCAGTCCCAACAACATCCTGAACGCGTTATTGTATTGTACCCGCAGAGCGCTGATGGACTTTTGTGTGTAGTTTATCCACAAGTTGCTTGTATATAAGGATGTACAATACGCTTTAAATAATGTTATTTTCACTTGCTCTGTACATCTAGCAAACCTACGTGATAACATATTACTCCGGACATAGTACGTATATATATATGTATTTATTTATATATTCTTGTTTATTTATATATGTAAGTTTATGATATTTATTATAGCGTTAGTTAAATTTAGTAAGTAGTATATTTGTATAATATACAATTTTCAAGTTTATATTAACATTTACGCTTTGTATTTTTTGACTCTATTTACTGAATCTTTTGTTTCATTAACGTCTATCCCTATTTAATTTTCGTGTTATTATAATTTATTCACCACCCAAAGTTGACTGGAAGAAATCGCTTTGAGTGATAAGTCCGTCTTTGTACATAATTTCGCTAACGAAACTCTGTTCTTCTTTCTTTTTAATGTCTTTCATTTTGTGTACAATAAAGTGTCAATTCATTAATTCATTTATTCATTCATTCAATAATATAAATATCAATTCGATTGGTAATAATTTTGTTGTCTTGTTGTGTGATGCCACTTGCTTTCACAAATAACCCCACTGAATATAATCATCGACTAGTCCGTTTATCCTCTCAACATATTCAATATTTTTTGGTACATCAAGCGAAACTAAATCATCCTTGGTTAGATCTACAACTGCATCGTCCTTCGCAAGAACAAAGGGCAATAATTGTACACCTACCATAAGACCATATTCAAACCTATCTTTAAAATCAAATTCAAATAGTTCTCGTGAATAAACATCTTCAGAATCAATATTAAAATACAGAAGAAAGTTGTTGAAAGTATCGTAGTACATATTTTTCAAATCATAAAGGTGATTTTGACGGAGTTTCTGATCCATAGATGCTACGAAGTAGAAGAAATCATTCATTGGGTTCCCATAATAGTGTAACTGATAATCCACTGGCAACAATTTCGAGACAAAACCATCCTGAAAACATGAAAAATATGTGTTACAGATAAAAATACGTTTCTATGTTACTGGTTGTTAAACGGTGAAGAAAAACATTGTAAAATAAGTCTACGTGTCCTAAAAAGTACCTGAAGTATCACGATAAAGGCTCAACCTCTTTCACCTTGGGACGTTAAAATCGTCGATTGAAGAGGGTGTAAGATTGTTGTCTGTCATTATAACTATCAATTCTGACATTCCTTCGGGAATATTGTTGCGAAGATATGATTAATAATCAATGATCAAGTTACTGTTCAAAGTTCCTTTTTCGTTGATGGTTTTTCCACAATTTTAAGTGAAGTGAAAGTTAAGACTGTACTTTATGAATAATGGTGAACAAATGTTATGGGCCATATTTATTGCTCAAATATGATGTTTTATAGCAACATAATCTGCTGTATGTTGTTCCTACATAGTAAATAATAAAGTAAATAAATAATAATAAAGTCGTAAGAATGTCGTGTCTGAACAGGTAATATCCATCCATCAGCCTGTTTCGTCCACTGCTGGACATAGGCCTTTCCAGGATTTCGCCACTCTTGGTGGTCCTCCAGGAAGAAATGCCCATACTCACACACGCTGGGCAGGCGGGTTGGTGAGCGCGTGCCGAGACTCTTGCACCAGTGACGCCACTGCCAGTCACCAGTCTGTTTTATATAAGGCAATTGGGGATGGATATACCGCCATCCATCGGTCCCAGGCAATGGTGGGCCGCTTGGTTTTGCCTGAGAGCTGTTCTCTTACTCTCCCCCGAATAACTTCGGGAGGATTTGCGAGTAAGATGGTGATACCTCCACAGTCGAGCCCGGCATCAGCTCTACCACAGGTAATATCAATAAAATATTATTTTAAATGTAATGGTTTATAATACTCGTATGTACTGGTATTACACTGAAGCCAAAACTACCATTTTAGAATTTTATTGTATTAATACAAATTGGGATTTTTGTCTATCTGTCTATAGTATGTTCCGTTTAAACCCAAGAACCACCTAACGGATTTGGATGCGGTTGTCTTTATTATCACCGTGATAGTCTAGTTCAATATTATGGTCATAAGGAGGTGTTGATAAAATAACTCGGAAGCCGATAACGGGGTAAAAAATAAATTAATGCGGTTGGAGCCACGGGCAAAAGGCTAGTACAATACAACAAATTTAAAGTTCATGTATAGATAATCTATAGGTATATGTCATATATTCATGTATATGTATATTTAATACCAATAAAACATACCTTTACTTTCATGAGGATATTATTAGGTCGGTAGTCACCATGATTAAGAACACAGGTCTTCGAATCAGATTCCTTCAAAATGGAGTTAAGCTTTGCAACAGCATTCATTGAAAATTTCTTTAATTTTTTCCTTGACTGATCAGAGTTTAATCTATCTAGAGTTTTCGTATAAATATTTTCAAGAAAGTCACCAAGCTCTTTGCTTGAAACATATAAACATTTTAAAGATTTAATTTTTGTTTCATAAAAATCTGGTCGCAATTTTTGCATCACAAACGAAAGAGAATGAAATTTTGCAAGTTCTTTTACTGCCATTTCTGCATATTGTAGAGAAATAACGTCCATTCTATCAAAACTTTTGTACCCTTTCATAGTCATGTTTTCCAGTATAAGTGCCTTGGAAATGCTACTACCATAACACTTAACCATTTTGTATCTTTCATTCACAGGAACGTTTGCTTCTTTTTGTAAATCGGTTAATATTTTGGAAAGTTTACAATATGCAAAAATTTCCGTGTCGTATACGTCTTTCATTGAGATAAGTTTTATGCTATCATTGTTCGGTAACATTTTCTTAATAAACAGATTTGTTTCGTTATCCCCGTTTGCTGTATTCCCTTTGATGTAGACTTCATACAAATCTCCCAAGTAGTTTCCTCCGTTTGTAGAAATAGGTTTTATGTCATATTGATATGTTTTGTAACCTTCTTCTTCGATGATTTTGTTAATAAATTCTTTGATGTCTGGTGGCAATCCCGTATCTTTTTCATTTTGAATATCCAACGTGTTTAACATGTTACACACTTCTGAAACATTCATTTTTTATTTTGCAATGATAATATATAATAATATTGATAAAGACTAAGACAAAAGTGCTCTTAAAAAAAAACTTTAATACTGAATGTGAATCTCTTGAAGCGGCAATTAAATGGAAACTTTATAAGATAACAAGATAAGGTATTATCAAACTGTTTGGACTGTAACTTTTCTTTACTAAAAATACGCTCATAATTGTTACATGGTTCATGTGTAATGTCCACGGTTACACGGTATTTATAGGGTTCCGTACCCTAAGGTTAGCCAACGGGACCCTATTACTAAGACTCAGCCGTCCGTCCGTCCGTTTGTCACCGGGCTGTAGTATCTCAGGAACCGTGATAGTTAGACAGTTTAAATTTTCACAGATGATGTATTTCTGTTGCTGCTATATAGAAAAACTAAAACCGGCCAAGTGCGAGTCGGACTTGCGTACTCCCATACAACAGACATGATTATTTTGCCGTTTTTATAGATTATGAATGACCCGTAATAGTTAGACAGTTGAAATTGTCACAGATGATGTATTTCTGTTGTCGCTATAACAACAAAAACTACAACCGGCCATGTGCGAGTTGGACCTGCGCACTCCCATACAACAGACATGATTTTTTTGCCGTTTTTATAGATAATGGTACGGAACCCTTCGTGCGCGAGTCCGACTCGCACTTGGCCAATTTTTTTATATACCTGTAAAACGAGTTTCCATACAAATTGTTTGGTAACATTTTATTATTTGCTTTCATTTTTGACGGCAAGAGCAACATATTTACTGAATACATTGCAGTACCTATTTTTCTTGTTACTTTAAATTGTCATGGCTTTATCCAAAAGTAAAATACTATAAACATAATTTTTCGCTAGTTGTTATCAAGAAATTGTTCAAAAAGCACCAAATACTTGCATAAATAATTTGATGACGATGATAACGACCCCACTCAGGGGTCGAAAATGGGTCGAAATATAACGCATTGAATCATAGAATTCAACAAAAACACAATTCACCAAAAATTAAAAGCCAATGTCTACTCTGGTTTTGGAGAAAATATATTCATTTACATATTATAAATAATTTAAAGGGGACATAATTTTATTGACACAAAATAAAAAAAGTTAAGCACTTCATATTAAAACCGTTTAAATTAGTAGTTTTTGTAAGTGAGCCCCGAGTTTGTTAATAGGACCCAGAGATATGTATTATTAAGTTCACATAAAGGATTATGGAAGTTGGCGGCCCGCTTTTTTTCGTTTTAACGGTATGTTCAAGTACGTGCATTGTACTCGTAAAAAGCGCAAAACGTTGTTTCTTGGAAAAATTGCATGATTTTTTTAAAGTCCGGGGCAAAGTAAGTTTTTCGGAAAAATAATTCAAATAAATGGTTTTTACGACTGCCATCTTGAGAACTGTCGATGGCTAGAGTCCGCGCTACCACTGATTTCCTGCGACAAAGTCTTTATTGCTTTGGATTTTCAGTGGTGACGAGGACTTTTTATTGACCTCATTGTCACACTCCGTAGTCCGACAAAGAACCCTTATAGTTTCGCCATATCCGTCTGTCCATCTCGCTTAGCTCAGAGACTATTATTAGCACTAGAAAGCTATAATTTTGAATGGATAAACAAATCAATGACGCCAACAAACAAGTAAAAAAAAAAGTGTTTTTTTTAAAGGTTTTCTACCATACACGTAAATTGGGGATGATTATTTTTTCTCGTTTATCCCATAGTGTGGAATATCGTTGGATAGGTTATTCAAAAACATTTTGGATGTGTGAAAATTATTTTTTGATTTAGAAACCTGTTGGTGAAATATTAAGCTTGGAAATGCAAATTTTTGCAAAGTCAAGCGTCCACCCCCTCTGCCGGCTAAACGGTTGTAAATAGATATATGAAAAAATTCACAGAAGTAGTATGCAGTCCCACAATTCAACGTTATCCCTTGGAGGGCTGATATGTTACCAATATTAAAGCATTTCCTTGTCATGATACCATGAGGTATAATAAGACGCTTAATTGTTTTGTTTGTAACTCAGCCGAGTACAATACTGATTAGTTATTGAGCGTAGTATTTGTCTTGCTCGTTTATTTATTACTTGTTAATTTATTAATTCAATATCATGTAAATAGTCATAGTTTGATCTATGATATTATGTAGGCAAGGCATATTCATACCAGATGAATAAAAATAGTGGTGTTACGAATGTAACCACAGGTATTGCTTTCTGACTATGTTGTGACGCTGCCGTGTGTTAAGCAATAAAGTGATCCATTTGTGTAACAGTTCAAGTTATTTTAATAAATAGTGTTTGGAAACATATATTTAAGTTTTTTAAATATTCGTAAATCCCTGTTGCCTATAGAACCTGAGCGTATCAAATAGGCCATCTCATGACTGTCCAGAATATCTAAATATGACCTCAGCAAAAAGTCGATAGTTTTCGAGTTATCGATACTTTTATGAATTTCGTGAAATTCTACATCTTAGATGAGTCATTCCAGTGCCACAGCTACACAATTCAAAATTCCAAGATTGAAATTTTTGTTTCGCAATCCTGAATAGCCTTGCTATTGATCCTGGTCCAAAATAAAACTAATATGATACACCTTTGTAATGAAAAAAAAATTTTGTTTGAATTATGAGTTTGAAATTTTTTATTTGCTAACTTTGTTTCTTCATACTGTAAAAATAATGTAATACGCTTAGCTGGCAAGAAATTTTAAATAATAGGTCATTTAGTGTAGTTTCTTAAACAGTATAACAATTGCCATGTTTTACTTCAGAAAGAAGTATATTGCTATTCTACTTTAAAAAGAGCTCATCTTAAAAATATTTAAAGACTTAGAAATTCGAATGAAAACACTGGTTAACCTTAGGTGGTAGGTAATTACAAACAAAAAATAATTTAAATTAGAAGCAGGTGTTCAAACTGCCTGCCACGGCAACTTTTTAGAAAGGAGTGATAGATATTGTATTGCATGAATCAGAGTGAGATAGATAGTAACACCATTTTACAAAAGTTAGAATGAGATAGTAACGCTGTAAGTAAGTTTTAAATGGTAGGTTATTTAGTCTAGTTTCTTAAAGTCAAATCACCCGGCAACACACAAGTTCAAAGAACAAAGCAAAATTCGTTAGTTTAAAATAAAAAAAATCGAGACAAAAGCGCTGCGTGATTATGCAAAGCAAACGAAGTAGCGTAGCATAATTACATAAAAAAACAGCGATTACTCTATCTCATGTCATATTTTGTCACTATCTATCTTTGTCTTACTTACAGTATTACTATCTCACTCTAACTCTTGTAAAATGGCGTTACTATCTATCTAACTCTGATTCATGCAATACAATATCTATCGCTCCTTTCTAAAAAGTAGCCGTGGCAGGCAGTTTAAACACCTGAATCTAATTTTAATTAGTTTTTGTTTGTAAATACCTACCACTTAAGTTTAACAAGAGTTTTCATTCGAATTTAAATATTTTGAAGATGAGCTCCTTTTACAATAGAATAGCAATATACTTCTTTCTTAAGCAAAACATGGCAATTGTTTTACTATTTAAAAAACTACACTAAATGACCTATTATTTAAAATTATTTGCCAGCTAAACGTAGTAAATTTTTTTTACAGTATGAAGAGTCAAAGTTGGTAAATAAAAAATTTTTAAGTCATAATTCGAACAAAATGTTTTTTTTTAAATTACAAAGGCGTATGATATTAGTTTTATTTTGGATTAGAATCAACAGCAAAGTTATTCAGGATTGCGAAAAAAAAATTATAATCTTGCAATATGGAATTGTGTAGCTGTGGCACTGAAAAGACTCATCTAAGATGTCGAATTTTACGAAATTCATAAAAGTATCGATAACTCGAAAACTATTGACTTTTTACTGAGGTCATATTTTGATATTCTGGACATTCATGACCTGACTTATCAGCTCTCCAAGGGATAATGTTGACTTTTGGGACACCCTGTATATGATGAATTTAAAAGGTAAGTATCACAGTTAAGTAGGCTTCACAGGTTTACGAGTACAGGTCGCGCCAAACTCTTAGCCCCCCTAAATGGCAATAATACGACAATGTATGGGCCGTTCTTCTAAATGTATGGGACTAGAAGTTTGGCGCGATCTGTATTAGAAGACCAACTTATAAAATGTACCGGGCAACTACGGAACCCTACACTGCGCGTGGCCCGACACGCACTTGGCCGGTTTTTTACTTTATCGTTCCGATTCATGCTTGTAATGTTTACGTACTTTACAAGCAGCTCAGCTGTTTAACTTTATACAAATTCATATACAGAGCATGTCACAAAAACGCAAATATCTCGTTTCTCCATACTTTTACACATTTATGGTTTTCATGTAGCTTTTATTTCGACAGATCCTTTATATTTACCTTGATTTAATGAACTAAAAATCATGAATTCATGGAAATAACACTGAGCCAAGTTGAAGCACTACACCTGCCATTCACCTTTGTGGAGAAACCTCCAACCTCCCTACTATTAACATATTACAATTTCGTATGATCGTGTAATGGGGCTGTGTTTACATCATAATTTGGGTATTTACAAAAAAACAGTTTTCGTCATTTACGGTGACATCTGAGGTGCCATTAGCGCCATAACGGTACATTAGAGACTACACTCTCGAGTATTTCCGATGTGATACCCGTATCTCAGTCCTGCCTTTTCTGTACAAGTGAAAAATGAATCTGTTATAGGGCGATCAGAGGCTGATCTAGTATCATTTCCTGTTCCGGTTTTCTCCGTGTGAATCCATCTTAGTCGGATGTTTGCGACACCCCTTAAATAATGAGCTGCTAATGGTACTATACTGTTTAGATTGACAACGTTTGGTTTAGATAGATTGAAGTTTATGTTTAAAATCATTAGTGTTTTTTTGTAGAATACTTAGGCTAAAACTAAAATTGCATAAAAGTATTTAAAAAAAACATATAGTCACGACATGAATACCCAAAGGGGTGTCAGAGGTGTTCCCGAGTGTGAACTGTGAAAATGCAAGTCACAAGTCCACACCCAGTACACCCGCGTTTCACTGACGATTGGATTCGACCCAACGTGATGGATGGCCAGCGCTATCGCCGAATAAAATACGCTTTTTAACATTTTATAAAAGACGTTACTAACTTATTGTACTTACAAACATCAGGAACGCTCTACCTAGCGTGTTAATTCACCAACTAGACATCCCTTGTCCAATACTGAATGGATAGAGCAATAATTCATTGAGCACATAGCTCACAATTACATTCGACCATATATCACTGTAACTCTATCTAGCCCATAACCTGAGTACGCTAACTGCTAAACAATAATTCATCTGAGCACTAAAATGAGCAGATTTTTAAATTTTCATGAAAACTGTGATTTGTTTGACAGCTTTTACTGAGGGAAAAGATGGCGCTAAGAGTAGGCTGTCAAACTTTTTGAAGCGAGGTTCATTGGTAAGATAGATGGCGCTGAGATCTTAAAGGCAGTCATTTGTTATATTCCAGAATGTTTTTAGGGTTTCGTACCCGTAATATGAAGTGGTACGGTACCTTTTTGCACGAGTCCGCCCGCACTTGGGCAAATTATTTGTCTTTAAAACACTAGACTGGAATGGACGAGGCATAAACGTAAACGGAGAGTACATTTCACATCTTCGCTTTTCCGATGACATCGTGATAATGGCGGAATTGCTGCAGGAACTGGAGTTTTAATGGTGCGCGGCCTTAGCGTTTCTTCGAGACGAGTGGGCCTGAGGATGAATTTGGAGAAGACTAAGGTCATGTCCAACTGTCACGTCATCCAAGGGCCATTAACCGTCGACAATGTCAGCATCGAAGTTGTTCAGAAATATGTTTATCTGGGTCAAGTCATACAGCTGGATAAAAACAACTTCGACGCTGAGGCTGACAGAAGAATATGCTTGGGTTGGGCAGCATTCGGAAAGTTGCGTCACATATTTACGTCGTCAATACCGCAGTGCTTAAAGGCTAAAATGTTCAACCAGTGCGTCCTTCCTGTGATTACGTATGGCGCTGAGACGTGGTCTCTTACAAAGGGCCTGATCCACCGATTTAAGGTCGCTCAGCGAGCTATGGAGCGGGCTATGCTTGGGGTATCTCTGATGGATAGAATCCGAAACGAGGAGATCCGTCGGAGATCGAAAGTAACCGACATAGCCTGCAGAATCAGTAAGTTGAAGTGGCAGTGGGCAGGCCATATTTGTCGCCGAGATGATGGCCGTTGGGGCCGAAAGGCTTTAGAATGAAGACCACGTACAGCAAAGCGTAGTGTAGGCCGACCTCGTGCCCGCTGGACCGACGACCCGTTGCGGGGGGCGGCTGGATGAGGAGGACGGAGGACCGACATGAGTGGCGAAATTTGGGAAAGGCCGAACGAAGGCCGAGCAGTGGACGAACACGGGCTGATGGATGGATGGATGGATTTTCATAAACTCATATAAAAACTATTGTTTAGTATGATCAAGAGAGCTTGATGTTATTTTTTAGTAAATAAATAAATAAAATAAATAAAAAGATTTTCATTCAACAGAACACAATACAAAACATTTAATACTTAAAGAGTATTTTAGAACAGACAGGTTCTGTTGAAAAGGTCGGTGACTTAGCCTTTGTCCCTTAAGCCAGAAGCAAAAGGAACGCTGTTATTCTGCCACTGCCTGTTCATCCATAAGGATACTTAAAACACTAAACAAAAATTTACTAAAATTAACACAACTATGATTAAACACATAAAAAAGAATAGCCATTTTGAGGAACTTGTATCTTCTATTGAACGTACCCTTTAAAAAAAATTAATAAATTATAGTATTATATGAATAATCATCTTTATATTTATATATGTATTTTATATTATATAAACGTAAATGTATTATTAACCGATTTAAAATGTATATGAATATATTATGTTAATTACAATGTACATACTGAGACCATTTTCTTTATCTTTTTGTTTGTAAGTTTATTAACCACTCTTTACAAATTTTTTTGAATGCAGGAAAAGTACGACTATAAAATACTGTTAATATATAAAGCAAGCCCTTTAAGTCCTAACTGTAAACGGATATTGGCAGTCGGATTGACGCTGTCATCTCACGCCGACTGTGGTGCAGGAACTTTAATTAAATGCCTAATGAGTACTGTGACGAAACATACTAGTAGTAAAATTACGTAAGTATCGATTCGGTAAATTTGACACATAAAATCGATAAATTCCAAACGAAAATTCTTATTGCAAAGAAATAAGAGTTTTATTTTTGTACTAGCTTTTGCCCGCGGCTCCGCTCGCATGTTATTCGGTTTAACGACATACTTTTTACGAGATAAAAAGTAACCTATGTGTTAAGTTGGGGTATAAGCTATATCCATTCTAAATTTCATCCAAATCTGTCCAGCCGTTTCACCGTGAAAGAGTAGCAAACACACACACACAAACTTTTGCAATTATAAAATTAGTGTGAAGTGTGATGAGATAACATAGCCTTGTCTTATATCACCACAAACCAATGGTCCGCGCTAATTGGACACCTGATTTTTTTCGGGATAAAAAATAGTTTATGTGTTAAGTTAGAGTTTATGCTATATCCATTCTAAATTTCATCCAAATCCGTTCAGACGTTTCAGCGTGAAAGAGTAACAAACATACACATACACACACACACGCACAAACTTTCGCATTTATAATATTAGTAGGATAGGATATCGAGTCGATAGCAAGTTTGTACTCGTACTCCATGGTTTAAATGTGGTGCTTTCTTAAAATAAAACAACATTACTGTACAAGTTTAAGCCTGCCCATAAAAATAAACAGTAGGTAGCCATTTAAAATTAGTAAGCAAATGTGACAATATTTTTTTCATCACTAATACTCTGATCTGAAAGTAAGTTGTATTTAACTCGAAATGGAGATAAATTTGATTTACAAACCTAAGGAGGTCAGTAAATTTGAAAATCGAACAAGGCCTTACATCCACTAACTAGTAAGTCACAGCTAAATGGACACAATGGAAATAGTAGTTTATGCTTTAAAATTCAAAAACGAGCGATAAGCAAGTGCTTTAAACATTACGAGTAAGTTATTGCCCTTACCCACGTGTATCAAACTACGTTTTTCAATGCATGGTGTGAGTAAATAAATTAAACGTAATTTAAAAAAAACAAACAAATAATAAATACTCCAAATCAACTTTATGCAGGCATTCTTTTTATTTGCACGCAAGTTGCCAACTTGACGGAAATAAACTGTTTTCAGTTTGATGCGTTCATAGGCTGCTTTCAGTCATAAATAACCCTAAATACTGTCTAGCTGTCAGAAAATTTTTCAGTATGATCAGTAGACTATGTGGTTTCAATTAAAGATATTTGTATATGTACACATATTATGTATAAAGCCTCTGTGGTGTATTTTTCGTATAATAGTAAACCGAAGAAGACAAATAGAAGTCCGCTCAGACATGTTAAATGTAGCGCGATGGCAGATGAGTCCTTTTGGCACGGATTCAGTCTTTTGTCTGAAGTATTGATGACTCCCAGTATTTATAAATACCTGTTCTTTTTAGTGTACTGTCAACAAAAGAGACTGGCAGTCTTGGTCAATACACGCCTACACATGCACTATTGATTACGTTTTCTTCATCTCATCTATCAAATGTTAGCGGGTCCTAGGATAAAAGTGTTTGGTCTGGGCCTGGTTACCTATCTCTTTTGTTGACCGTACATAGCAACGGCAGTTTAGTCGTTAGAAGGCTGGCCTCCAAATCTTGGTCCAAATCCAGCTGGTTGAGACTGCTCAAATGCCCAAGGAAAACAGTATAAGGTAAAACGTGCATGAAACAATCAATGACAGATAAAAATTTGTATGTTTTTAACATAGGCATAGGTGAGCCGATATTAAGCACATCGTTTTACAACAAGTTATGCGCTGTGTCTATTACGACAACTGAAATATCATGCGCTATCAAAAACACCCTTACATTTCTGAAAAAAAAAGAACCTCAATAGTAAAACAATCGAAAATGGGATATACATCCCATTAGTCCTGTATACATTTACGGGGTAACTTTTTACCTCGGTACAAAATGAACATCATAATACTGTTTTCCTTACTTTTGAATAAAAAGTATGCAATAAATATGTTTCAAAGCAACTTGCGAAAATAGTTTCTTAAATAATAAAGTCTTCACAAAAAAATTACTTACTTTACGTATTACATTTTGTTTGCATTATATTAACAAACTTATGAGCATGTTTACTGTTGTAATGTAAGGCAGCTAAAATGTAATGCACAAAATAGAATAATTTTCATGTGATCACCTAAATATTAACAAGCAGTTTGCGCGAATTGCTTTAAAACGCATTTATTGCAAACTTTTTATCCAAAAGTAAGGAAAACAATATTATGACGTGCATTTTGCACCGACATCCTCCGTTACCACCTCAATACTCCACTCGGCTTCTAGTTGCAATAAAATCACGTTATTTTTTTTCCAAAATCATGAGTTAATAATCAATGTAAATAAATATATTTTTTACTTTACCAGTAATTGGCCTTAAATTATTGTAGTTTTATTATATTTAAAACACAGTTACTAAAAAAATTCAAAAATTAACGAAATATTTCGACTCCTTCAGTGGAGTCGTCATCAGTCGACTGTTTTGAGTTATAATCAAAAAACACAATAAATAGAAGGTTACAAAAGAATTTATCTAGGGTAACTAAATAAATTATTGGACGCAATTTGTTTAAACACCTTCATAAACGTTAGTAGAATATCGGTAAATTTTTTTGATAACTATTACTGCAACTAAATCATCCGAGTCTGTAATTTCATTTCTTTTTGCGTCGTTAAGATTTGGAAATTTGGAGAAGTCCTTTAACATTATATCACAAAGCCCGCTTGGGAGCTACTCACGTCCAGATTTACTTCTTCCGCGTTAAACGGATAAACAAAGATAATATTTAAACCTAGATGCCAAAACTAAAGAGTGTGCATTTGGGCAAAAGGTGATAGGGCTCACTCTCAATCATGTAGGGACGTGAAATCGTCGGTAAAAACAGGTGTCAGAGACGCAGTCGTCAATGTGATAGTTACCGCAAATGCAGAACTTTCTTAAATAAAGTAAACTAAAATTTAGTTGTTATCTGTGCAGCAGCAAACTCGCAACAACGATAATTTATTAACTATATATTTACAGAACAAATGCACAAAAAGACGTTATCAGAGGTCACAGAGGAATCAGAAGTAAATAAACGTGGTGTAATATAGGTATCTGAAGTAATATCTAGAAACCTCAGAAATAAAGACAGACTTCGCTTTGTAAAATGCAGTAGCATTCTACATATTTTTTTTTGTTGTGGAACCTAATGTTTATAACAAAACACCAAATAGTTGGAAAAAAATATACATACTACTCGTACATTTGTTTAAAAATAAACTTTTAAATTTTTTGGTTATTAAATGTTATTATAAGATTAACGTCTTTTTAAATGACCATTCAATGTAATTAATAAATTATAATTTAACTTTGTTATGTTATTTGACTATGTGAATTGTTTCCTTATTTTATTTATATTGCTACTGGGTTAGAATGAGACTTGTACATAATTTTCAATCGTTTTCGATTGAATGTTAAATTTTTATATTTTCATACGCTCTCGGGCAGATTGTAGAGAACTAAAATATTTGTAACACCATGAATAAACACATCTTGTATCTTGTAATGCTGCCCTCACACCGAAGAAGAACATACCTTAAAAAGCAAGTGGAAAAACATATTTGAAAAAAATTGTCTACGTAAATTTGGTATTAACCGATTTAATACCAATCGTATAAATCTGGCTGAATTCTGTAGCCACCATACAAACAGTCTTCTACGTAATGTTGCGTAACTGGCACCGTGTGTAAAATTTTTGATAGGTATTGTAAATACAACATTTTGGTGATTTCCAACAAACACAATCTTCAAATGGTGAAAGTACGAAACCAAAATAGGAAAGTTTCTGCAAAACTCAATATTGTAGTCAATTGTAATTTAGATATAAAAATATAATTACTTTTGCAAGCTTCTTCTTTTATTTTTTAAAGATATTATATATATATATAGTAAAATTATAAATATAAACATTAATAATAAAATTTTGCTCAAGATATATTTCGGGTCCGATCTGGACCCGGCATCAGTTGAGTTTAAACAAAATTTGGCATGTTAAATAAATATGATATGTCATGATAGAATAGAAAACAAACAAAACATATTTAAAAAAAAACCTTAACTATTTACAATCTATTTATCCTAAGCTATTTATAATTTGTCTTATTTTATTAATGATATGGTATTTGATAATGATTATGATTGTGATTATAATTAAGGTATATCTGGTGTGGATATAATTATGTGATTTTCATTTTTATAAGAAATAAAGTTACTATGTTTTTATGACGTGTTTTACTCGAGTTGTCAAGGTATACAAAAACGCAGAGATCAGGAAGCCAAATAGTATTGACTGCCCCTGGAGTACCAGTCAAGTTCTACGTAATATTGCGTAGTCAACACCTAGCGTGTTTTCCAGGTACGCAATGAGTTAAATAGAAATAGAAATAAAAAATATAGTAACAAACAAACAAACAAATACTCTTTATTGTGCACCGAAAAAAAAAAACATAATAATAGAAATGTTACACATTTTAAAAATTTCAAAATTCTTACGTTCCCGTCACTATACGAGTATATCTACGAAATGGCGGTATTTGTAAAATTAAATTTTAATCTTTTTGACCACTTCAAAAGCAAACGCTACGGAAACAAAATCTGTAGCTTTCAACACAAAAAAGCACTCTTCAGAAAAAGTGTTTTTGGAATGGCACCCTCTATCTATAATAAGTTACCAAAGGCCATAAGAGATGCAGAAGACATCCAAATGTTTAAAACGAATCTTAAAAACTATTTACACGACAAAACTTATTATAGCGTAAATGAATATTTGTCCGATGCACAGTGAGTCCAAAGGTATATGCATGTTAATTTTATTATAACTGACTTAACTATTTTATATAAAATGTGACATAATTGTGTATATTTTATTTTCTGTGTGAATATTTGTACGCCATGTGGCAGAGCACGGAGAGACGAAACCTATGTACTTGCTATCTAACCACTAACCTGTGACTCACAAATAAATGATTTGAATTTGAATTTGAATTTGAATTTGTTAACAAATGTTAAAGACACAATTGGCGGTCTTATCGCTTAAAGCGATTTCTTCCAGACAACTTTTGGGTGGAATTATTGTACGGGAAAAACGCGAAGGCTGTGTACATAAAAGCAAACTATACAAAACAAACCCTATACACAAATACTTAAAAAGAATATAGAATAGTTATATAAACTAATATATATTCATGTCACATACATAATTATATAAATAATACGTAAACTATATAGAAAGGAGACATACAAAAACGCAACAGCTGAGTTAGATGCAGAAGAATCAAGTCAGAAAGGGAAGTTAAAAAGAGAGAAAATGATCTTTTACCAGTCTCTTGAAGACAGGCAACGAGGGAGCACGCTTAATGGTGATAGGTAAATCATTCCACAGACGTACAGCTTTAACACTCCAAGAGTTGCTATAATTGCTATATGCTATATAGGTAGTACTGAGTCGCGGCCAAGACTAATTTTTTGAATTTGGTTTGCTCTGTCTGTCGGTCTGTCTGTATGTTCCGTTTCATCTCGATGATCAACGGATTTTTTTTTTTTTTTTTAGTTTATTTATGTATTATTTTCTTAATTAACATTTTGTGCTATATAGCCGCTGTCGGAAACCTAATCGGTTTATCTGGCAGCGGCGATCGTTCTTAAATTATTTTATTTTATGTAATGGAGGTAAGCGACACGATTGTGCTCACTGAGCGTCGTCGGCCGTCGAGCTCTCCGATAAACGGATATCGATGCGTTTTTTTTTATTATCATAATAGTGATCGTGGTCATTACATATGCTATAAGAGGTGGTGTTGATAAAAAAACCGCCAAGCGGAAAACTGGAGATAATATTTTAAAAAGATACATTGATGAAAACCACTACGTGACCTAAGCCGTGAGCAAAATCTTGTTAATTTATAATTTAAATTATCTTACTCGTATCTTGTCATGACCTCGTGACAATTTATTTGTAAAACATTTAGTGTGTTCATACAAAGTTGACAATGAAAACAGGAAGTATACCTATAACTAAATCTTTATACAATAAGATAATTGAGCTGCTGATGCAAAAATACACTAATGGATATTTTCATTAAAAATGTCCTAAGATTTGTTTTTAGGATCGGCAGTTCAATTTAGAAATGAACTAGGCATTGGTTGTTATTTTAAATAACAATAGAAACTTAAATATTAAAAAATATTAAACTAATATAAACTAAAATACTTACTAAATAAAAGGATGGGCCTAAATGGTCCGGAATATTGAATCTAATGTAGCTTTAAAGTAACTTGTATATTTAAATCTTTTTTAAACTATAATTGTATTATTTACGTATTTAAAATTGAATAAATTATACACAAATTCTTGTACTTTTATTCCACATATATTTATTTTTATTCTAACTTAGGCTACCGGTTTCGTATTACACATCATCGGGCCAACAAATTATTAATTATTTAACATGACCTCTGTTTATTTTATATTTGCTTGTTAAAAATGTTTTCTTTTGTTTTCTTTCTGTCATGTTAAATAATTAATAATTTGTTGGCCCGATGATGTGTAATACGAAACCGGTAGCCTAAGTTAGAATAAAAATAAATATATGTGGAATAAAAGTACAAGAATTTGTGTATAATTTATTCAAGATGATATTCCACCAAGAACCATCAATCGAATCCATCCAGTATTTAAAATTATTAATTATTTAAACCTTAGCTAAGTTTTACAGACTTTGTTTCGCTTGCACTTGCAACGCAAAAACTTGCAATTGTATTTTTCTGTTGCATAGCTTTTGAATTAATATAATTTCTGCCCATGGCCACTTTCTCAGACTTGTAGAATGGCTACTACTCAGTTCGCAATAGTCGCCGTGACCGAACTCGGTCGAAAGAATCATCATCATCCAGGGTCGTTTTCTGAAGGCCCTTTCTTTTCATTTAGAGGCCCTCTGCCATAAGAACGTCGGTAGTTATGTTAAAAAACTACAGCTTACCTACAAAGATAGACAGCGCAGAGACATCAAAGATAGCAAACAAGTAATTTCGCTTGTGTTTCTGATGTTGATGTTATACTTATGATTTGTAAATGAAAGGCAAATAAGCTGTTAAAATAGGATGAAAGATTTAAAAATTCGAAAATAAGGCTGCATTGTATTGTATCATTAGAAAAATAACTAAAGATTATGTTAACATTCTAAAGCGGCATTCTTCTTGATTTCAGAATGGCAAAATCAGTTTTAACTTCTTCGAAGTTTATTTCTTTTGTTACAGCACATTCGATGCTCATTAAAGATAGACTATTTAATCCATCTTGATGGATAGTACTCCTCAGCTTGTTTTTAATTCTTGTCAGCTTGCTAAATAAGCGCTCACCATTGCACTCTTTACTCTTACCACTTTTCTTATTGCTTTAGCATTTGGGCAGGGCTTACCCAGGGCCCCCTAGGACACGGAGTCCGGGACCCGGGCCCCCCTGGCCCCTTACGTTTAAGCGACCCTGTCATTATCGTCATCAAAATATTTTCTATTAGAAATTGTGGTTCTTCTCGTAAGCCGCTAGTGGCGCTGCAAAATTTTATGCAGTCGCTAGCGAGCATCGAGGCCCAAACTCATAGTAAGACTACAGTCCGATATAAGCGATATATAATTTAATCTCTTGTAATTCTATTGTATCTTTGGTCTCTGTCCTCTGCTGTGTTGTGCAATCAGCCATTTTACTGCCCTTTGTCTCCTTAAATCGTTGTCAGGAGACAAATGCTGTGGATTCTCGTTCTGTCATTTGAGTTTGACACTTTCTAACAATTAATTAAACAACTGATACTCAACAAAGTAAAATACCCAAGCAAGAATTTACCTCACTGCTTTGGCGTTGGTTACATCCCGGCTATTTTTGAGTAATACTAACATAGCTAAATATCATAGTACTTGGACAATATAACATATCGACACGAAAAAGATGAATGCCTTGAATTTCTTGGCTCCATTAATTTATTAAATTAAATTAAATAATTAATTAAACAATAACATACTTTAAAAACATTCAGTTTATTTGTTAATTAAACAATAACAAACAACAGCAAAAAAACATATCGTCACAACAAGAATCGAAGGCGAGGTGTTACCAAGTGTGAACTATGAAATGCAAGTCACAGTCCACACTTGGTACACCTGCTTTTCACTGATGATTATTGCGTCCCTAACGTCATAGCCCGGGAGGTACCGTTGCAAATACAAAAGTCATAGTAAGCCGGCTGATATTTTCATCGATCGTAGATCTCACATGACTGATATGATACTGAATAAAAATCGTCAGCTGACGCACCCACGGTGGGTGTGGGTGTGAGAGGTTGCGAAAGTGGCAAAAAAAGTAATAGTACGCCGGCTGAAACTTTTCTCACAGATAGACGACATCATACTGAGCTGCTGAAAAAAAAACGAAAGAATCCACGATGCCGCTGACGATTTTTTTCAGCTCAATATGATGTCAACTATCTGTGAGAAAAGTTTCAGCTGGCGTAATATTACTTTTTTTCTTTTTTTTTACCACTTTCACAACCTCTCACATCTATACCCACCGCGGGTGCGTCAGCTGAGATTTTTTTTCAGCTTGGTATGTTGAGAAATGTTTCAGCCGGCGTACTATTACTTTTTTTACCGCTTTTGCAGCCTCTCACATCCACACCCACCGCGGGTGCGTCAGCTGACGCTTGGTTCTGTTATGAGCCATTCCAGATCTATTGAAAAAGATGGAAATCAATCGGTGTAAAATCACTTCCTTAAATGCAAACAAGTTCATGCGAGCAGCTGACGCATCTTCCCCCATCTCCCTCCACTATGCAGCTGACGATTTTTTTTCAGCTTATTAGCTATCTGTGAGAAAAGTTTCAGCCGGCGTACTACTACTTTTTTTTTTACCACACCCTCTGCCTCCTACACCCACACCAACCAGGGCTGCGTCTGCTGACGCTTGGTTCTGTTATTAGCCATTCCAGATCTATTGAAAAAGATGGAAATCAATCGGCGTAAAATCACTACCTAAAATGCAACGCTACCGCCCGGGCTATCATGGGTGGTGAGCCCTATCGCCGTACTTTAGGCACAAATGGACCAATAGCTTAACGTGCCTTCCGAAGAACGTAGTTCATTTGCACCATGTGGATTGAATCTACAACCTCTGCACTCTACCACTCGGCCACAGAGGTTCAACTTAGACCAAATGTGAAATACAAAACGAGAGTGGCCCACAAAGGTGGACGAATGTCGGTATCAGATTTTTGTCCGTCGCTCGTAAACTTCGTCCGTGTACAAATTAGTGGACCGCTGTGTAATGTTCTGGAAGCGACGAATGTAGTTGCGTAGTTATTGTAGTTTTCTTTTATAGTTATATGTGTGTAGTTACTAAAATTTTATTAAGGTGGTTAACCAAGTTACTTGATGACTGACTCACAATTTTCAAAATTTCATGAAATTGTATATAAGGTGACTTTTGTTTATGTGACTCAATTCATACTGGAGACTCGGGAAGTGGTCAGGGCCAAGGTTCAATGAACCTTTCTGTGAAACACGCAAAATGAAATTTAGACTTCCCATACTAAATGAGTCAAGTTTGTTTTTGAACAAATATAAAGGAACGAAAACATACCTTGGTCCTGACCACTTACCGAGTCTCCAGTATGAATTTGGTCACATAAACGAAAGTCACCATACATAGTGATTAAGTAATTAGAAATTAGAACACGTCACTCTATTGATAAGATAAGTGTAGAAGTGGAGGAAGGTCGGGATCGTGGCAGATGGAGATTTATGGTTTATTTTCTCTGTTTAAACTGTCCCGAAATATAGTGATAATAAAACAAGTAAAGATACATTGTGCAATTTTTTTTAAATAATTATCTACATATACCTTATAATAATTTAAAAAAATAACTCAGTGTATTGTTAGTTAAATCCACACTTAGTACACCCACTTTTCATCGACGAATATTGCGTACTCATGTGATGGGTGGTGTGAAATGGACTAACAGCTTCCGATGCAGCGTACACAAATGTGCACCGCGGGGATTGAACCCACGACCTTTGGGTTAGCAGGCGAGCGCTCTACCACTCAGTTACAGAGAAGTTAAACAGAAAATACATAAATATTAATATTAGAGTGCATTACAAACTAGAAGAGATCAATAAAAAAAACAAAGCGATGGATTTCGCAATAAACAAATAATCTCAGAAATATATACCGGGTGTAAATAGACTGCTACGATTAAATTAAACCACATATTCTACCGACCCTACTGAACCACTTTTCCCAAGAATCATACGCGCGAAAACCCTTAGTTTGGGAAAAGGGAGTCTTTGAGTTACAGTTGAATATCTTTTTCTCTGAATATTTGCGCGGGGTTTTTCGAATAGTTGTTCAGTATGATTGGCAGAGTATGTGGTTTTATTTAATGGGCGCACTCTGTTATACACCCTGTATATTTGAATTAATGAATTGACACTTTATTGTAAAAACAAAACACATTAAAAAAAACACTTAAAGCGATTTCTTCCAGCCTATTTATTTTACTTCTGCAACTTTTACGGAAATTTCAGCAAACTAGAAACGAGCAACCAACAAGCAACTAAGCTGTGTAACAAAGATTAATGACTCACAGATAAGACTCTCAACTCGTCGGAGACACATCGCATAGTAATTAGCACCCAAAACAAAACCGCCTTGATAAATATCCTCAAAGTCGCAGTCACAAATCATTGTACGAGTACTTAGCGGACTAGTTTGCTGTTTTCATCCGGTTTCACCTCAAATATAATCGTTAATTGTACGTAGACCTTTTTCAAGATCGTATATTCTGTAAACAATGTTTGGAGTTTATAAACTGCATATTTTATGACGTTCATTTTTTTTAAATTTACTGGCTTTGAATACTTCGCTTAAAATATTTTTCTTTCTTGTCAAAAACACAAATCAAGAATTCTAAATTCAAATATAAAATGTTTATTTGTAAAATAGATACATAAAGTATACCTTTTACAGGTCAATATCTAGTTGTTATAAAATAATATTAATGATGAAACAAATATAATACGGGAAACATATAAGATAAACTATATTTAAGTTAGGCTAATAAAGTTATACATATGCAAAAAATAAATAAATATAGGAATAAGAATATAATTATACATAATGCAACGAATAAATAAGTGGATAAATAAACTCAATAGACCATTAATAAAAATAACGCTTAATTAAGACATCCTTTTTGGGATGATTTAGAGGATGTAGATTTTTTCACCAAGAAAAGTAGCCCAAATGCAACAAAACAACACAGACACAGATACGCAACATTTTAAGCATCCGCGATAGAGGAAGAGAATAATTAAAGCTAAATCCCGAACATAAATCAAGAACGGGCTACTTAGCACTCGATTAGCATCGAACAAGAGGGGATAAATCATTGTGACACCCGCGATATAAGTACTCTTTGTGTTCGCAGTCACATGCACAGGTTTTGGGGAAATTTGATATTTGTTGAGTTGATACTTCAGAACGATGTTTATCTCATTATTTACTCCCGTATTGTTTGGGGAAAGTGACAAAAGTGACGTGATATTTTTCTATCTACCTCAAGCACTACTACTCCAGGAAAATAATACAAAAATTTGCCCAAAGTCAGACATTTGAAATCTCAAGCTAAAAATTTGTGAAAATAAGGCAGAATAGTGTTCTAATTGATATCCCAAACTTCCCAAAAAATTCATCTTGGGGAAAATCCGCCATCTTGAAAAAACCGCGCCGTTATATTGGATTTGTCGAATTTTAAGCATAGCGGCTGAACCAAACGTCTGATTGTATTCATTTTTGCGCCAAATTACTTAATTTAGTTGCAAATTAATAATTTATACACAAGTTTTGTTGCTTAAAAAATAATAATATTTATTAAAATGCGACAAACAAAAGTTGTCCTAAAATTGTAATAAACGTTAAAACTTACGTAGATTTTTTCATGTTATCCATATGTTATCACTGGATCTTGATTGGCTGTTCACTCATTAATAATGTTGAAAATGCTCTATCAATTTCGGAAGACAAGACATCTGAAAAGGGACGATGGATTTTTTGGGAAGTTTGGGATATCATTCTTCATCATTTCCACCAATTTTTAGCTTCAGGTTTCAAATGTCTGGGTCAATCTTTAATTTATCTGGGGTATACCTGTTAAGGTATGTTTTTATTTTACGTGATTAAGATCCGAGTATCATATTGTTCTTGTTGTGTGAAAATCGCGACAGTTAAAATGCTATTTTGTCAGTAACTTACGTATTTGCGTACATTTCAGCCAGTTTGATTATTTCTGTAGAAATTTCCCGTAAAATATACACAAAGTTTTTTTACCTTTAAAAAATATTCTGAAACGATTAGGATAGGATTTGAACTCGTGACCTATGGATTAGTGGTCTAGTATTTCGAACTACTAAACCTCAGAGGCAGTCTTAAAAATAATTTGGCCTAGTTTGATTCGGACTCGCGCACAAAGGGTTCCGTACCATCACACAATACGGGTACGGCCACGACTTCAAGCTTTGCGCGGCGCTTTGTGCGGAGCTTCTCGCCTCGGCGCGACAGAGCGCGAGAGAGAGCGAGAGAGCTCTATATGCTCTTTCGCGCGAAAGCGAGAAGCTCCGCACAAAGCTCCGCACAAAGAATGAAGTCGTGGGCGATGGATAAAAAGAAATACTAACAATATAAAGATGCTATAGCAACATTAAGGCGCTAAAATGGTAGCGCCTGTCAAACAAATCTGAACTCTCAGTACGAAACCTTAATTTTATTATTTTGTTGTTTTACTTTAGAATATTTACAACTATTTGACCACATTTGAAACTTGTTTATTATTTATTATTATTTAAGCGATAGAGCTAAAACAAATAATAATAGGTCCTAATTGCCTGAAAATAAGTTTAAACTATATATAGGTCTTATATTTTTTATGCCTTTAGTTAAGTAGGTATATATTTTTTGTATATTTGTAATATAATTTTGTACCATTTTTTTTTTAAATGCATGTTTGCTATATTTCTGGCCCTTCTTAGCAATACTAATCGAATGGTGCGGATGGTTAGACATTATATATATATAATATTTTTATTCCTATATTTCTCTATATTTTGCAGGTGTATAACTTTATTACATTTTAGTAGCCCAACCTTAATATTTTTTGGATGTATTTCCCGTATTTATTTATCAACTTGTTTGTTCGTTGCATCATTTATATATAATATTTTATTACTAGATTTTTCTATTTTATGTAGGTGTATAATTACATTTTAGTAGCCCAACCTAAATAGTTTTTGTATGTATTTCCCTTATTAGTATATATTTTTTATTTTTTATTCTAAAGATATATATTGTAAAGATTAACTTTGACTTGTAGAAATTTGTTATCTCCTTGCGATGGATAAATCGCCAAGTGTTTAAAAATATAGAAATTTATTTCTATCATAGTTTTGTGGAAAGTATACTTTATGTATCTATTTTACAAAATAAATATTTGGATTGATTTGATTTGATAACGTCAAAAAATCTCGAGGTTTATTATAGCGGACCCACCTCAATGTTTCTTTTTATATTTTATTAGTCTTCGTGGATATTTGGGCTTAATTTTTTTTATCATTTGTCATGGAAGTGGAAATAGTTAGACCTATTCTGTGAAAACTTCAACTGTCTACCTAAGTATTATAACTGAAGCTGTAGACCTCTGCGACAGGCGAATGGACAGACAGACAGCGGAGGCTTAGTAATAGGTCTCATTTGGCACCCTTTAGGTACGGAACTCCAAAAACATCCAATACTTTCTTAAATTTTATCCACAAATCATATAAAACTATACGATTTCAAAAGAATTCAAGAAAGGCGACACATTTCTCTGCTGTCTGTGATTAGCAGAATTTTCTTTTATCTTCAATTCCTTTCATCTACCCAGCCCATAACGATAACATTTTATCTCCATACTTATCAGGGAACAATTCAGCCAATTTAACCCAACATTCGGCTCCGAGTGGGGTGTTGAATTAGCGGGCGTCTTTAACACACCCCATCCCTCCCACCCGCATTTCTTGTAATATGTGAGTGGTCGCACAGACATGTGCATATACAAACAAACATGTACTCGTGGGATATTTTTTATGTCATAATTTTTTTTATACCCAGAATAAGACTGAAAGTCCAAAAAAAAATATGATGACCCAAAACCCAAACAAACCGTTTCCATTCCCTTCAGGTCTTTTTTCGTTTGACCACTCACATGCTTAAGGATATGGATTATGTTTATGATGGAAATAAAAAAAAACCGGACAAGTGCGACTCAGACTCGCCCACTGAGGGCTCCGTTAAAGACTATTTTTTATGATTTAATTGAAAATTTACAGTTTTCAGATTTTTCCCTAGACTTGTAGTATAAGACGGTATTAAAATTCTAGGTCAACGGGAAATACCCTATGAATTTTGATTCCCTTGAAAGTGTCGAAATGTACGTTTCTTGCAGCATAAAGTTAGAAATTTGATATTTTCACAGCTTCGAGAGACTGTAGTATTAGTATTATGTATTAACTTTAGTATTATGTTTTAATTTCAACTCGATACCTCCACGTGTTCCCGAGTTATAGGGTCTTGACAGACAGACGGACGGACAGACGGGCAACAAAGTGAACCTATAAGGGCTCCCTTTTTTTCTGTTGAGGTACGGAGCCCTAAAAAATAATATTTGATTAGGATTATGTTTCTATTGCGAAATCCATCGCTTTAGAATACTCTAAATATCATTTAGAGTGCATTAAAAACTAGAAAAGATAAATTGGAAACAAATGTAAAGACAAGAATTTGTCTTTATAACAAGAGGTCACCGTTTGAAATCCTGGCCCGAGGAATTTATTCAAATTCTTGTCTTAACATTTTGTTTCTAATTATTATTTATCTTTTCTAGTTTGTAATGCACTCTAAGTAATTTTTGATTATTTTTTAGATTTCCCGTCGGGAAATAATTCCTGGGACTGTACTTCTCGGGGTCGTACGCTTAATCACGGTGTATAGAATGTCACATTAATCAATTTATTTCATTCGATTAACTATGTGACCTTTTTATTTTGCTCCTAGTCGTTGCTGTTACAACATCCGAAAAACCTGCGCTCACAAAAAACTGAATGTTTAGTAAATAACCTGGCTTCTTCTAACGTAAACTTACGAGGTCATTGTTCGAGGAGATTCTAAAATCGATTCAGAAGGCTTTCATTTTAGTTATAGTGCTGTCAAAACTTTCATTTTCCAAAGAAAGCTTTTGTTGTTTACACCAAAGAACTATTTAAGAACTATTTATCAAATTTAGTTTTGATAGCACTAAAACTAAAAATAAAGCCTTCAGAATCGGTTTTACTGTCTCATAATCATAACAAACTGTTTTCTGTCCAGCTAGAGCATTTGCTTTTTTATGTATTCTGTGTCTAAAATTGTACAGTTAGTCCTATAAATTTAATATTTTAGGTTGCATTGTCATATTATTTCCACTCCTCCAGAAGTGTGTTTTTTTAATAGTATACCTAAATAATTAGGCTCCTGATTTTACCAATATTGTTTTTAGCTATTTGTCTTTTTAAGTTGCTTCTATTTTATCATATTTTTACCAACACTTACCACACATTTAATATATACAAAGCACAACCAAACTCATCATGCAAAACAGCAAACTTTATTTACCTGCTTGAATGCCGGCACTATCCGTATCACTAAGGGGATCCCGATTTTGTCTCTCTTCAAAATGATTTTGAGCCAATAAATAGCAAAGATAAAATTTTGTAAATAATATATGTTATATTTCACTCTTTGTTCTTGATATTTCGGCCATTCGATACACGATTACCGACATTTTCTTCGATCAATTTAAATCGCAAAGATGATCTAAATATCATTTTATTTGAGCTATGTTAAGTTTTCAACAGTAAAACTTATGCTAAAATAAACGTCGTAATAAAAGTAATATAAAACGGCCGCCATATGAAAAACTCATCCCTCTAATTCCTAAAATAATAAATAAAAACACCTCGAAACTTCTCTTTATCTTTCTGAGCAGGATGACCATGTGTAAAACGAAAGCGTTGGAGCAAAACAGATTTCGCTGGATAACCTCGCCATAACCTCTCAACTGCTGGGACACCGATTACCGTCATAACAAACGATGTCCCATATACATTTTAACACCTATTTGCCATTTTCTATAGAAAAGTCATAAAAAAAAGTTTATCTAAGTATATTTTTCTATAATTTATTTCAAATACACAGGAATAAAGTTTAACAGACAATACAATAATCTTATAAGCTATACAATACTTGCAAAAGTTCAATTACCAAATCATCAACTTAAATAAAAAATGCTGGCCGAATCCCACTAATATTATAAATGCGAAGGTTTGGATGTATGGGTGGATGTTTTTTACTCTTTCACGCCGTAACTACTGAACCGATTAGGCCGAAATTTTGCATAAATGTAGTTCTAGACTTTGAATGGGACGAAAACTACTTTTGCCCTTTGTTCCCATGAAACAAATTTTATGAGACACACAAAATGGGAAACAGCGGCGCATAACACACATATTTCACCAGCTGTGCTTACTGTCCGAATAATATTGACTGATTTTAGAGGAGTACACAAAATCTAATTCAACGCGGGTGAAACCGCGGGCAAAAGCTAGTATATCATATGTAGAGCATTTAGTTAAATTTTCTGAGTACGTATTAATACTTGTACAACTTGTATATTTTTTTATTGTCCACAAATTCATCAAACAAAGCAATCGAAACAATTCCAGGTAATTTGCGACGTCATTCAACTTCAAGTGGCATCTTGAATTAGCTTCTTCCTTAAGGCCCCCAACCTCGCTGTCTTAAGGCCCCACCCGCCTTTTTATTTCCTCAATCAAAAGTCCAAGAGGCGTTCAGTCGTGGGACAACGACCTAATGAATTCTTGTCTTCTTTTACTTTTTCTATGAGTAAGGTGGTAAGTGAAAATTCTTGATTGGCTTGCTGTGGATTTGTGCTTTTTGTTTGTAATATTCAATTCCCTGTAAAGAGGAGTGGTAAAACTCCCGATAAACTTTCTAATACTCGTTAAATCAGAAAGGATATTTTACTTTTTTATATGTTGATTAAAGTATAGATGATAGTTGAAATGTATAAACGAGTAATTTTTACTTGTAATTTGCAAAAAGCTAAGCATTTTCTGTGTTTTTGCAAATTTATAATACAACAAAATAAGAGATAGCGTCGATGCTTAAGGAAACTTAAGGCTTAAGGCACTCTGCCCGGTGGCATCGACTTAAATTTTTTTTTGCCTTAATTTGAGTATTTTTACTTTTAGATTTAATAGTTTTCTTTTGGATAGGTTTTAGTTTTTTATATTATTGTACATACTCGTATAAGTCATACGTAATATCGTAATGTAAATAAATAGATAACTTTATACGAAACTACCAATTCTACTGATCAAACTACTAAGTCAAAGAAAGAGTCTTACTAAAATAAAATTGGATCCTTAATCCATAAGATGGATCCGAGCCATGATCTGCACTCTGATCAATTTTAGTGATAACGAAAAGGAATGTCAACAGGTGTATTTAATTACAATATCATCTGACTGGCACCTTTCTTCTTCATCGCTTTGATTAAAGTAAAAAATATTTAAAAATTAATTCAAAATAAGAGATAGTAATACACATTTGTAAACAGAGAAAAACTGAAAAAAAAGCCGAGCTTTGGTAAACTACCACGTCAGGAAAGATTTACACCCTTATTCACAAATCCCGACAAATCTCAGGACGATCATGGCAACAGAACACAATGCGCTCAAATTCCTTATAGCGGATGTTTCCTGCACAATATGGCGCTTACATAGGGTGCTACATTTTCCGTATTAGACGGGCAGGGTTCGCAATTTGCCTCAATAATGCGGGCACTTGTCTAAGCACTTATTGGGGATACAGAATTTATTATTTGGGGATTCTATTCTTTTTTCGGAGTGACTTTGAAGTGGCATTACATACAGTATGAAATTCGTGGATTACCTACTTACACGTAATTTGGGAATGACTGTCTTTTGTTGGGGATATTGTGACACAAAAAACTTATCGGTATGAACTAAGCTTTTTGCTCGCGTTGAATAGCATCATTATCCTGCCTCTTTTTCTTTGACTTGTTTAATTTAAATGATAATTGCTCAGCTCCGTTAAGGTGATATGTGAATTTTTAAATGGTCACTGTCACTCGCAGCGCGAGAGGGACGGATTAAGGGCAAAATAGAAAAAACTAGCTTCTTCATATATATACCTATAATAAAAAAAATTAAATAGCTAGCAAAAATTCCTTCGGCGAACATCTTAATATTGTTAAAAGCCATCTAATAAAATATATTTAAATTCTATACACGATTCCTCTTCGTCAAAAATTTAGAAAAAGTGTGATTGAAGACCCCATTTCAACAATTATTTTTATTCAGTGCAAGTTTTTCAATCGCGTTTCTGTTCAATAGAAGCCTAGAAAAAGGTTGCAAAAATGTTTTGCTAATTTATTAAACAAGTAGCTTCTTCTTGAAAGTAAACACAGGATTCCAAAAAGTAACAATATTTTTGCGGTAGCGCCTTAACTTCGACCGCCATTATACATTATTTATAAGGAAACTCTGGCTTGACATATTATAACGAAAATCGCTTTAAAATCCGTCAATTGGTTCTCAAGTAATACTTGATCTGAATAAAGTACATAGCCACTGTTTAGGTCTGTATCTTACAGCGTGATGGTGTAAAAAAAAGTGTAAAAAAGTCTAACAAACAATAACAACTGTATCAAAAAATTCTAGCAATCTCCATAGCGGCCTCTGGCGGAAGATCTGAGGCATTTTGCTGTGTCATAGACATTTTCGTTTATTGCATCTTATAAACTTCCTCAAGCTGTACATGTAAAGTTATAAGTCTAAAGCTGTTTATTTATTGAGTGTATTTGTGTTTTTTTGTATTGGTGTAGCATTCAAATAAACGTCTTTTATTTCATTCTTTCTTTCTTTAACCTGAAATTTTACAACAATTGATAAATAATGACCACCTCTGTGACAAAGATACCTACTAGCTGTTATCATCTTTGTTCAGAACATATTTATCCTAAGGTTCAGACACCTTTATGAAATTTTGAATGCTTACTTTTGAAATCTTTTGATACTTTTAAAGAAGAGAACGTCTGCGAAAGGCAACTTGCTTAAAAAAATACTTTTTTAAATAATGACACCCCTTTCGCTCCTATTAATATCTTCATGACGTCTTCCAATACATTTGTGAGATCTTGGGTGAAAGGGTGTCTCCTTGTCACACGCACGCACTCAATTTACAAATTCTCATCAAGTGCATACTTACCCCACAGACAAGAAATTGACTAAATCATTACAGCCCCAAAGGTAAATTAAAACAAACTTGAAACATGGAATAGAGTCATCAAACTCGTATCAGTGGCGTTTCATTAGAGTAAGGATTGATCGAGTCAAATTATAGCTTTTGAACGCACTTTCCAGTTTGAAATAAGTGATTACTTTATAGGGGAAGGTTTTGTTACTTTAACTTTGTACAATGATGGTATGTATTGCCGACTGCTATTAATAAATAAAGACTTTGATAAGTAAATGCTTTAGAAGGATCTTAATACTTAGATTTCAGCGCGATATATCTGATTTCTATTTTACCATTCTATGTGGATCGGTTTTTATGTTTTATTTTGCATATTTCACAGAAAAAGTCATTGAATCTTAATCCTCACAAAATACCGAGTCTCTCATATGGATTTGGCAATATAAACAAAAGCCTTAAGAAAGATATGGTGTTATTTAATTTGTAATTTTTTAACCAAAGGCTTTTAAATAAATTCAAATAATTGAAAGAGTAGAAGTTCATAAATAGTAATAATATAATACATTCTACCACGTCCGAATAATAACTTTTTTTACTATTTACAATGGGCTTACCCTTTGTCCTGATAGATGAGAACTACGATAAAGCACGCCTAGAAGGTAGAGTCACCTACAAAAAGTAGAATCACCACTCTCCACTTTCATTCTTTCTAATTAAATGTAAATAAGATAGCCTTAAGTAATATCATAAGATTTGTACTTATACAAAAGAAATTCATTCATTCATTTCTCCCAGTACGCCTTCCCATGAAGTCACGCCGAAACATGAAGAGTCGCTTGGCGGCATAGTTTCATCATTAAGAGTGGGAACAAGCCCCCGCCGAAGCTTATCACCAATTGAAGTGAAGGATTAATCAAAAAATGCATAGGTTGATTGTGGGTGAAGTTAAAATGGATTTTGTACGGATATGTATTGATTTTATTTATTGAAAACTTATAGTGAGCATTCATCTTATAGTTTTATTTGATGTGGTTTCGTTACTCTAATTTAAATCACATGACATTCATCAAACTTTAAATAAATATCGAATGGCTGATATTGCGAATGCGCAATAATGCCGGAATAGCCGTCTAGAGCGCGCCGGGCATATTTCTATTTAACGACGCTCTGAAAGGCTCCTTTCTTGCTCCCCTACATAATTTACGCTCGCCCGATTCACGCTTTACCGATTTGGCTCATGTTAGAACTTAATTTTTTTTTGCCTTATTTACTTGCTGGCCAAATTTCATGACATTCCGTTCAACGATACTCGGGTTATCGTCGAACAAACATTCATACATACATACAAACGCCGGATTGTTCCAGTAGACTCGGAGAACTCGACCGCTTCGCTCGCTCGTTCAATAAATCGCATCCGAATAAAACCACAAATAATACAAATTTAAATTATTTATTTTACGAAAATAAATGGTACAAGTTTGCTCTTATTCTAAGGAATACTACGAGTACCACATTTTTTTTAATATTAGTGTTTTAAGCTGAATGCGTAAAAGCATCTATTCTATAGGCATCAATACCCCATACGCCATGTTACAAATTATGTATAAATCTTATATTAGTGTTATGTACCTATTTCTTACAATTTTAATTCAACTTAGGTTAGGCGCTAGATAAAGAAAAATTAAATAAGAAACAAAATTATAATAATAATAATAATAAAAAATGACACTTTTTAATTATTGAAAATGAAATAGTATTTACAAAACGAATGAACAAATTAATAAAAGATCGTAAAATATTAATACACTCGTAGCATTGTAATACAAAATATAAGCTCAGCGCACTCAAACTCCACCCTCTCATATCGTTCGTAATTAAAACTATTAGTTAGCAGACGTGCACTAAACGTTTCCATGAATTAATTACACGCAGCGTATGCAGCACTTTTTCGCTGTATGCATGTAAAAATGCAGTTTTCAGTTTGAAAATCTTGTTATTTGTTCGTCGGGTGGAGAGCGCGTATTTTCAGCAGCTGCAATATTTTTGTAGGGCTTGAAATGCTGACGTTTTTGCAATTGAGATTTGAAGTCGATGGTTTTGTTTCATGTTCGAAAACTAGTATTATTTTTAGTACGCATTTATATAAACGTATACTTCAGATTGAAATAAATACTTTTTCGAGGATTCGTCTGATTTGATTTGATTATATCTTAATAAAATCGTCAATAAGTTTTGCATGTATTAATATTTGTATAAGAATGACATAAAAATTACTAAACGGATTAAAATTATTATATTTAGATAAATCCCGATTCACTCACTCACTGACTGAATCATCAACTAGCCCAACCCTTAGACCTAGAAAGCTGACATTTTACACAGAGGTTCCCTTTATAATGTAGACAAGGAATAAGGTCAGATTTTTGAAATTCCTACGGGATCGGGAGAAAAGAGATCCACGCGAGCGGGATAAATAGGGCTGGACTAGATTTTCAAAGAAACCCCTCATGGTTGTAGTTTAAGTTATAGTGGTAATTCATTTTAAGGTGGTAAGCGAAGGTTTTCGTATTCAGACACATAACTTTCAGGCGTGAGTATAGTTGTTGCGCAGGATCATTTATAATAGTAGCTTATGCTACAAGTGCGTAAAGGAGGCAATAGCTTATCCACGGAACGATTTGAAACACGAGCGATAAGCGAGTGTTTTACATAAGTAAACGTTACTAGTAAGGTATTGCCCTTACGCACGTATATCATACTATGTTTTTCAATGCAAAGTGTGAATAAATATTTAAGTAAAGCGTAATTAAAGTAACAAACAAACAATAAATACCCCAAATGAACTTTAGGCGGGCATTCTGTTTTTTTTCTTTGAACGCAAGTTGCGCCGACTTGACGGAAATAAGCTGCTTTCAGTTTGATGCGTTCGAAGAGTGCTTTCAGTCATACACAACATAAATTCGAGTCCACCAGCTTATTTCAATAATGTATGGCTGCCCAAATGCCCCGAATTATCTCTTTTTCATGTAAAGTGCGTTTAACCGAATACTACCTATGGCGTTATGTTGCCCCCCCCCCCCCCCGCGCCCGATACTGATAAAACAGTATTATAAGAATACGGAGTGGATGATCTAAATTGCTGGCAACATAACGTCATAGGTAGTTTTCGGTGAAACGCACTCTAAAAGAATGTTTTTAACAAGGAAAACCAATCGATAAAATTGTATTTTTTTTAAATAATGCACAGGGAATGCAAGTGGCCAGTATCATTTCACGATTTCGCATATAAAACTTTTTGTTAAAAAGTTCTTATTCATATTACGATTAAATGAGGCTACCTTCCAAGAAGTTTATTTTAACCAGCGTTCAGTATCCTTCTTGTTACCTATATATTATCAAAAGAAAAGCGGCGGTAGCTCAGGGGTAGAACGCTGGCCTCTCAGTCTTTGAGATCCAGGTTCGATCCCTGGCCGGGGCATGCACCAATTAGTTTTTCGGAATTTATGTGCAGCGTATTTAATACTTACCACTTGCTGAATGGTGAAGGAAAACATCGTGACGAAACCTGCATCCCCTAAAAGGCGTGTATTTGTGCCCGAAGAACGGCGATAGGGCTTACGACCCTTGGTTGGGACGTTATAATCGTCGGTGAAACGCGGGTGTACCGGGTTTGGACTGTGACCTGCATTTCAGAGTTCACACCCGGAACACCTCTGATACCCCCTCGGTGATTCATGTCATGACGATATATTTTTATTTTTTATAATTATTCTTTTGAAGATTGGTTGGTTAAGTTGCATCAGAATTTTCAATTCTTAAAGTACTACTCAAAATGTCGTCTAAACAGCTTTCATTTCATTTCATCAATCAAACTGAACGCAGCCTATGAACGCATAAAACTGAATCCAGCTCATTTTTGTCACTTCTATCTGTGGTACAGTGGTACACAAGATAAGACTGGAAACTGATTTCGATAAATTAAAAAAATAAAACGTACCTCGGACATGGCTGTATGAGCTAAGTTTCAATTGCCTTCCTACTATGTAGAGAAACAAAACTAAAAAAAAAATGAAAGCTTTAAAATCTCGTGCGGTAAAGTTGACTTTAACAACGGATTAGACGCATATACGAGTAAAACAGAACTTTACGAGCACTTGCATTGAAAAATAATGTATAAAACAACACATCTTTACTAAAACAGTGGTTTTGTATGAATAATAAAAAAGGCCCAACTGACATCTAACTATTGTCACGTAGTGCCATAAACCATATTCACTTTTTAATAAAAAAAAAAACGATCTTAAGTTATGCATTTAAGAACGAAAACCCAAATTCACAACCACCTTAAGCTTAAATCAGTGGCAGAAGAATTCGTAGGTAAAGCTAAACGCCAAAAAGAGTCGCGAGTAAATTAAGACAAATTAAGTTTATTATAATAAAAAGAACCCGGAAGAGAAGAGCTTGTATGACAAGATTGATGTATGTAGAAGAAGCAAGAGAGGTGTGTCAGGATCGTAGCAGATAGAAATCTGTAGTCTTTGCCTATTCCTCTGGGAGACAGGCATGCGTATATGCATGTATGTATTAAATGAGATCTAGTCTTGATAATCTAACGTCCCTTATTCAAATAGATCGTGAGTATTGCGTTCCGGAAACAGTTGCCAAGTCAAACACTTTTCCAATATTAGTTGCGCACTACTTTCAATTAAAGCGAGGGTAGAACAATGCGGTGGGTAATGGAACAGTAATGTAGTTACAGTGAGGGATCATCGTCATCGCAGCCGGTGATTAGAGTCTGTGATAGGGATGGGATAGTAGTCTGTGGCTCAGAAACATAAAACTCGTTTCCATCAAACTGTTTTGCAGTGTCACCTTCGATAAAATAAATAAAAAACATCTGGAATCGCCGGTCCCAGCTCGAAAGGTGCCCACTGGTAAAATTCTTTTTAGGTTTCCAATCTTAATTCTTTGAGATAAAGCTAAAATTCAATACAAAGGAATCACCGGACCCTTTTTGGCAGGCTGGTTGTTATTGCATATAGCAAACTTGAAACAATTTTTTTTGTGTATTTTGTATGAAGTGGATCATCTATGAGTGGCACCATCTTATCTTAGTTCAGGTGACAATGTCACCTAGTTGTCCACTAGTTGAGTTTTATTAAAATAAGTATGTGAAAAAAAAGAAAAATGAATCTATTCCCGTCAATCGTCAACGAATATAAATTGTCATACTTATTTTAATTGGAGAAAAATACATAATTAAGTTAAGTATAAATACAAAGATATAATCAGATTTCATTACAATAAATAACGCTAAGGATTCGTGTAAATGAAGGTATCAACCCTGGATTTTTCATGAAAGTCATAAAGTATGCAAATTTTTTTTTTTTTATAATTTTATGTGTGTCGCAGGATTATTAATCAATCTTATTTATTTAGGATTATTAATTAAACTTATAAATCAATCCCTAATGATCAATACCCCATCCCTACCTGTACGTGATGATGACGAAGCTAGAAAGTGGCGGTAATAATCCTGTTTTAGTTAGAGACTATTGAGTTATAATATAGTCGTGTAGTGGCTTTATAGCATGTCCGCTAGTCACGCGATAATTGTATAATCCACTTTGAAACTACGAATTTTTACCGTCTGCTTCACAAATTAAAAGATTAAGATGAGGTGGTGTTATGGTGAATAGTTTGTGTTGTTTTCTTTGAAAACCCATTCAAACACCTTAACAGAGCTTAAGTACATAAAAGCCCGGATCAATAAACTGCTGAAAACGGTGTTAGGTCTTTCGCTCCCACCATTTACTACGCCGTAGTAAAATATTAGAAAAATATATAGTACAGACCATTCATCATAACTTGTCTCTTGGAGTCATGTTGGCATCATTGCTCGTCAAACTTTTGCTGTCATATTGTTGTCAGTCAGATTTTGCAAAATTATTTGATAAATTATGTATTATTGCCAAAGCCGTTGTACAATAGTGCAAAAGAGATTGCGTTGAAGGTACGCCTTTTGTGAAAGAGAAAATGCAAACAATGCACCGTGATTCCTCTCGATCAGGTTCGATCTCGTGTCAGTACCATGACGGGTTAGTAAAATAGGGTTACCAGCTTTAAACATAAAGCCAATTTTATGGGCAAATAATAATAAGCTATTTACTTTTGCAGGCATATCGAAAAAAAGCGTCCGCAATTAGTCGCCTGGAAAAAATTGTCAAAAACGTAAGAGACACATGTATAGATATTAATACCATTAGATCATACGTATTGCTTACGAAATACAAACCAATAAATAATTGATACTTTTGACTTTTTCATTCTGTACATTTTATTTTCAATAAAGAGTAATCTAATTAATATATTTAAAACGCAGTTAAGTAAATAAATATTATAAATGTGTAGTACGGTGAATGCTACGTGAGCCATTGGCAACATTATATGCAGTGCTACCATTTACCAAGCCAGGGGACTTCTTAAAGTGACGGGTCTGTACAGTAAATAAGCCGACAAAAAATGTAAAATTTAATAAAGTGGTGGAACAGAATTCTTCCTTTCCCGTGTTCTGTAAAACCCCAGTAACATGTTTCTTCGGAAAATTTTTTTAGTAGATTACTTAGTTTCACTTAATGATATCTCTCTATTTACACTTAGTATTTAACTAGATTTCTTATAATTAAACTATCTTTTGCCCTATTCGGTTTTACGACATGCTTTTCTCCAGGATAAAAAGTAGCCTATGTGTTAAGTTAGGGTATAAGCTATATCCATTCTAAATTTCATCTAAATCCGTCAAGCCGTTTCAGCGTGAAAGAGTTACAAACATACACACACACACACAAACAAACTCAGATTTTTTCCTTTAGTCCCATCCGTAGCCAGATTTGGTCTAGTTACGAAATTGTGCCTCTAAATCCGTTTTCCATTTACATGCCTTACGTCAAATCGCACATTTTACGTTACAATGCAAATATTATCATAATGAACCAGGTTCACTTGTCGGGTTGTATTTACATGTAACATTGTCATTTGTACATATTGCCACACTCTAAGTCCATAATGTTGTTTGATTTTCACCCTTACGCGGGGTGAATACGACCTACCATAGTACTCATACATATATTTAATGTTGGATGACCTCGCTGGTGTACTAATAACTATTGGCACAAGCATGGCCTGGGTTTTGAACTAATGGATTATCTGTGACTTGCATTTAGGTAGCTTAAGAGAATGGTGTAATGCAATTTGGTACTGTCGTACTTTAGTTTTCACTTTTATCCCGAAATACTAATATTATCTTAAGGTACTATCTAAAAACGACCCACTTGAAATTTGTGGAATGTCTTATATTTATTGCTCTTTTATGTTTTAAAATCAGTGTAAGTAGTGAATTGTAAAAAAATAATTGTGAAATTAGAAAGAATATTTGCTAAGAGCTAAATACTCACTAAAACCAAGAAAGGAGGGCCTTTTACTATCATGTAAATGAACGTAATCAATATTAAGATTATGTTTTTATTGCGAAATCCATCGCTTTGGAATACTCGAAATATTATTATTAGAGTGCATTACAAACCAGAAAAGATAAATTAGAAAACAAATGTAAAGACAAAAATTTAAAAAAATTTCCTCGGGCCAGCATTTATAGCAATTGGTAGCGCGCTTGTCTGGGAAACAAGAGGTCGCAGGTTCGAATCCTGGCCCGAGGAATTTTTTCAAATTCTTGTCTTTACATTTGTTTTCTAATTTATCTTCTCTGGTTTGTAATGCACTCTAATAATAATATTTAGAGTAATCAATATTTTTTTTGTCTTTTAAATTATAATTTGTAAACATAAATATAAACATAAACATAAAACAAATAAAAATATAAATCATTATAAGATATATTTTTATGTATTTTATATATAATTTACCTCTTGCAATTAAGGGGGGGTTATCCCGACTTTGTCTGTTTTCAAATTAATTTTAAGCCAATTAAAAGTGACGTTAAAATTTTGCAAAAGATATATGTCATATTTTACTCTTTGATCTTAATATTTCGGCCATTCGATATACGATTGCTTACACTTTCCTCGATCCGATTAAATCGCAAAGATAGGTCTAAACTACGATCTAAACATCATTTCATTTGAGCTATATTAAATTTTGGACATTAATACATAGACTACAATAAACGTCATGAAAAATGTGATATAAAACGGCCATCATATTAAAATCCATTCCCTCTAATTCCAAAATAATAAATAAAAACACCTCAAAACCACGAGTTTTCTGAGCGGTCCGCTTCCGCTGAGCAGGATAAACATGTGATAAATTAAAGCGTTGGAGCAGGACAGATTTTGCTGGATAACCTCGCCTTGATATTAAAAATGCACTCTTTTTCAAGCCACTCTTTTAGTAGTAATAAATAAAACCTTTGGCTCACTATAGCATTTCGTGGAAAATTCTACAACAATCGGGGGAAATAGGTTCCGACAGTCGGTTAAGTTGAAAATAATTGTCTCGCTGATAGAGGCTGCACTGAAACTAATTCAGTATTGTATGCACTGCACGATTGGTAGTATAGTTCGTATTACCCATGCATAAAGTTGACAATTATACAAAATGTACACAGTAGCCTGGCCGTTTATACGAGTAAGTTGAAGTAGACTGTACGGTACAGACTAGTGCTTCCTGCTTGTACCAGTTACTGTGATATTAATTAGATAATGGATGAAATAGTTCCGTTCCATAAAATTTTGCTGGTGCTTTTTGAGTTCTGTAGTACCTGAAAGGTAAAAGAAACCTTTATGGTGAGACTCCGTTGTCCGTCCCTCCGTTTGTCACAGCCTCATAACTTTAGCACCGTTAAAGATAAATATTTGAAATTTGCTACGAAAATAGCATTCACTTGCCTACACAATACGGTGTGAAAAAAAATTGTTAAATTATAAAATTGTTAAAAATATTTCCAATAAAAAATTGAGAAGAATAAAAAGAAAAAACCTTAAAATACAATATGGGTATCAAATTGTAGATATTAAAGAGCTGATTATAAAAATATATACTTTTACTATACATATTTACTCTCACCGATTTCGAGAAATCTTTAAAAACCACAAAAAAATGCATGTTTCTCCCCTTATTTCAGAAATTGGTGGACTGAAAAAAATTGAAAAAATCATGATGATTTGGGATTATGTAAAGATTCTAGGAAAAATATAGTGGTTGAAAAATTCACGATAGTAAAATGACAAAATTAAATTTTTCATCCTCGAGTTTTATTTCGAGTACGGTATAAAAATATTTGAGTCTCTCTTTTGTGGTACAATTAATTGTTTTTTTCAGTTATCATAAACAGTTATGGGCAACATTTTAAATACTTTATTCTTGACTGTTCCCAAAACTGTCGAATTACGGAACCCTAGGTATGCGAGTCTGACTCGCACTTGACCGGTTTTTTTACTGTTCTGTAACTTTATTCTGAAGAAGCTTGAGACTAGACACAGTATATGTTGTCGGTCGGAATTATTACTGGAATATTTCATAATAATATGCTGTTTTTAGAAAATGCAAGTTGCAGTTTTTGGGTATTAGAGGTATCAAAACCGTTATTTCTATACTTTCATGCCGTTTTCTGTTCATTGGAATAACAATTACGATTTGTACCGTTAGAGATTTGGATAGAGTCTTAAATTTTCTAAAATTCTGCATACTTTAATCAAAACACATAATTTTTGAAATGTTTCAATAAGTAGATACGCAAATTTTCCACGAATGTGTATATAATTAATCTGTAGCTCCAATATACGAGTAAATACCAAAAATTCCTAGTGGACCACTGACTTCACCATTCTCTCGTATTGTGTAATTTTCTCCACAAAAATATAATTTAGATGTCCGCCTTATTTAGGATTAATTTATATGTATTCAATAATATTAACAGATACTATAAATATCGTTTTAAATCATACGATATTTTATGTATAAATAAAAAAGCAGTGGTTTGTGTCAGAGACACAACCGTAAATTATTTAAGTGGATACTTCTTATGTTGCCTCTTTACTGAGTCACAGAGGTAGGAATCAATGGTGGGCATAAATATCATAATAATATATCATTGATGGCAGTGCATTCGATTACGAGGCTATATATTTTTTTCATTATTCCGATAAAATAAGCATAATCTTGCCACGAATAATATTTAATTAACGTTTAAAGACGTAATAATCTATAATCAGAAATAAAATTATAGTTCACTAAAAAAACGTATTTTATAGAAGTGAAATAAAAGTTCTGAACATGCCTCCCTATACGATATACGAACAAAGAATCCACTTGTAAAATTTTATTAAAGTTGCTATGAAACAGAAAAAAAATTGAAACCATCTTGAACATTCCACAAAAACTGACTCACAATCCAAAACTAAAACTAAAACTTCAATCTACAGTTTCAAAGCAGATTACTCCATTTCTTTTACCTTTTTGTTTATAATTGGAACGCTTTGTGAAAAACGGTTGAGTTTGAAAGTCCCGCTTTGGCTTCAGTCTCAACGCGGCTTTATGCGGCCAGTGGTCGATGAGGCTTCAGTGTGAACAAGGCTTAGAAAATGTAGAGCGGGTATATACCAACCAAATACTTTAAAAACTAACACAACATTGTTAAAGATTTCAATTCACCCACATATAGTTTTGTGTAATTTGGCTCGAGAGATGAGCTATAATATAATGATTCCTTTTAGGGTAAGGTATATTATAAGGTATTAGTAGGAAGTTCACAAATTATTTTACGAGACAAAGCCTATTAAAACTTTACTTCTATGTACAAACAGCACCAAACTTCTGAAATACGAAGTACGTACATTTTTCTGCCTATCACTCTCTTTCATCAGCTTCGTAAGGTGAATGTTTACACAAACACAAAAAAATATCCATAATAGGTATAAAATAATGAAAAATAAATTCCTTGTTTGCTAAAACAACTATCTTTATTTTGAACAAAAAAGAACTAAACTTATCGAAAGTTTCCTATGAATTACACAAGAGTTTTCTTACTACTTCCGAATGCTTGAATCGATTTTAATTATTATTTCACCATACTAAAGACAGTTTAGATCGAAGCAAAAAAATTTAACATTAGTGTTTTAGACAAAACTATTGTTGATTTTTTTTCGTCCATGGCTTCCATGTTTATAGTATTGTTTTGTCCTATTTTGCGCTATCCGTAGACGCAACGATTGTTTTAACAGCCACTTTGCATAACGGGCTGATTTGGATGTTATTTCAATGTCGTTGCCGTAGATCTGAAATATATTAAATTGCTTATTTAGCGTAGGTATGCGACAGGGTCGGCTGCGCTCCGCGGTCGCGCGTACGTACGCAGAGCTACAAAACAGATAGGTATTTTGTGGCCGCGCGCCGTTGGTCGCATCTCCGCAAAATAAATTGACGACCCTGCAGCAGTAGGCATTTATGCCTCGTACGGCGGCGCGGGAGTTGTTCTACTATTCTGTTTTTACTATGCTACAGTAAACACAGCTAGTGAAATGTGTGTGTTATGCGCCTCTAATTCCCATTTTGTGTGTCTCTTTTATATCTTTTCCATGGGAACAAAAGGAAAAAGTAGTTTTCGTCCTATTCAGTCTAGAATTAAATTTATGCAAAATTTCAGCCTAATCGGTTTCGTAAGCATGGCGTGAAAGGGGACACATCACTTTTCTATAGAAATTTAAAAGCTCATTTTCATCCCATGGGAACTGATTTATGGGATAAAAAGTAGCCTATGTCCTATTTAAGGTCAGTAGTAATCGGTTCAGTAGTTACGGCGTGAAAGAGTAACAAACATCCATCCATCCATACATCCAAACTTTCGCATTTATAATAAGTGGGATTCTGTTGGATAATCATGCTGAATAATCTAAATTCGGATCTGTCAAAACAAAAAGTAATCATACAGTGACAGCCGGACCAACGAATCTTCAAGTGAAACTAACATGGGACTTCAAAATATACCACCTCCGATCACTAACATCCATGCACGTCCAATGTAATCCGCCACTTGCCGTCCAAGTAGAAAATTGCTCGGACTACCTACAAACTTTCTTTGTCCGGTCACCGACAGGATTTTTACTATTAAATTCACTATTCACTTGGCAATGCGAGTGGCTTCCACAAAAAGTAAAATGTAAGAGAACAACAGTACTAGTAATTTTGAGCTCTTTCCGAGTCGGTTCGCAAAATGTGAGGATCTTTTTAGACGGTTGTAGTTGGTAAAGTACAAAAAGCTCAAGTATAAGCTTAAGTTAAGGATATAATAAATGTAGGGATGTGTCTGTCTGTAGATGCAAGTTTTAAAATATACGAGTAAGTATGGACTTCGTAAAAGCTCTCATGGAAACCGGTGAGATTCACGAAATGTGAAATGATTGCGTTCATATATGTCGAGGTTGTGTGCGTAAATAATAATTATTGAGATGGGTAAATGATTAAAACCAGCCAAGCGCGAGTAAAACTCACGCCTGAGGGTTCCGCACTATTCAAATAAAGTCAATAGACTTAAATGATTTGAATAAAAATCACAAACTTATGAAGTGCATGAAAATGTAAAAAACAAAACTGAAAAATTAAGTTGATAGACTTTTAACTCGTTAACTTGGTCTAATTAAGTTGGTTATATTTTCCTTTAAAATGATTAAATATAGGTAATTTTCAGGTTTTTTTCTATACGTGCTATTATTGTAAACGAAATTTCATGTTTCTATAATTCAAATGGAATTACCATTTAGGTTTTTTTTTTTGGTGATGAGCCAATTTGTATGAAATTGATTACGTGAGAATTTTTTTTTTACGTTGATTTAGAAGCCCGATTTAATAGCAGCGCAATGGGGTCGTTAACTTCTCTAGGAGTTACGTTTCAACTTGATATTTCTAACGGGGCCTAAGGAAAAAGGTTTGAGTTTTACAAATAGACGGACAATAAAGTGATCTTTTAAGGGTTCCGCTTTTTTATTTTAAGTACGGAACCCTAAAAATATTTTTAAAAGATACTAAAACCTTCTTTATCCTCCCTTCGATGAAAGGTGAAAACATTTTCCACATTAAAATATTCTCATTATTTCTCCCTTATCAAGCCCAATTACGGAGCCTCGTTGCTATGTTATACTCAATTACGGACGGACAGACGGACAAAACGGAAGTCCATATTGTCCATTATAATGACCGCCATTATCCATACTTGAGCCTCCTATTCTGCTGCAGTTTAATGATTGATACTTGTGAGATAACTTCGTGGTACTTGAAATAAATACATAAGGGTGCTGTTTATATATGAACTACAGGTGGGCCAGAAAGGCGTACGATTTTGAAAAAATAATAATAAAAAAACTAAATACAATTCACATACAAATTTTTATTTCAATTAAAATAGACATCTGGGAAATTCATTTCTTAAAAATAACATCATCCAGGTGTGCACCATCGCGCTGCAAACATTCCTCGAATCTGAACCTCACATTGGTAATAACTCGCTGGCACATTGCGCGGGGAATAGCGGCCATTTCTTCTCGGATATTAGTCTTCAACTGGTTAATTGTGGCTGGGTTATTGGAGTAGACTCTACTTTTCAGGTATCCCCACATAAAAAAGTCCGGTGGCGTTAGATCCGGACTTCTAGGCGGCCATGCAATGTCACCTCGGCGCGATATCAGTTTCCCAGCAAACATCTCGTTTACGACCGCCAAAGAGGCATTAGATGTATGGCATGTCGCGCCATCTTGTTGAAACCATGTCGCACGATTATAAGCTTCAAATTGTTGCAGTTGCGGAAAGAAAAAATCCCTTAACATGGCTATGTATCGGTCAGAATTTACAGTGACAGATTGCCCTTGTTGATTTTCAAAGAAATAGGGTCCGATAATTCCGTGCGCTGATATGGCCGCCCAAACAGTTACTTTCGGCGAATGCAGAGGCTTTTGATGTTTTGCACGTGGGTTCTCTGCAGCCCAGTAACGGCAATTCTGTTTATTGACATGCCCATTTAAGTGAAAATGGGCTTCGTCGGAGAACAGAATATTGTTGAAACTTCGAAAGCGTTCCAACATTGTTTGAACAAAAGCTCGTCGTGAAATTGGGTCATTTGGCTTTAATTCCTGCACAAGTTGAATTTTATACGGGTGCAAGTTCAGATCTTTCAACAAAATGCGACGCAAAGATGTTCTGGATACCACAAGTTCGGCTGATCGCTTGCGTGTCGATAGACCAGGATCACGTTGAACTGAAGCTCTAACTTGTTCAATTGTGTCATCCGTTCTTGTTGACCTTGGGCGTCCCGCAGGTTTCTGTTTGAGAACTGAACCAGTAGCTTCAAACTTTCTGACCCACGATCGAATCACACTTTCCTTCGGACACTGATTTAGGTCATGTAATCCAAACTCACGACGAAATAAACGCCGAACAATAGCGCACGAATCGCCATTTTTGTAATAATGTTTAACGCAGAATGCACGTTGCGCTCCGGTGAAGTGATCCATCGCGACTAAATTTCCGAGAACCGAGCTTCTCAACCCCACCACCCGCGCAGCCCCCTCTCTTAAGGTTCAAACACAAGAGTGTTTTTAAAATCGTACGCCTTTCTGGCCCACCCTGTATAACGACTATTTTATTGAGTGGGTCTTTTATATATTAAAGATAATATAATTTACTTAAAAGTCCTTTTTAGGGTTCCGTAGTCCGACAAGAAACCCTTATAGTCCGTCCGTCCGTCAGGTCGCGGCTTATCTCAGAGACTATAAGTTCTAGACAGATGTAATTTGACATGAGTATACATATTAATAAGGCCAAAAAAACGGTAAAACAAAATCAAGAAAAAAATTGTTTTAGAGTAAATTGGGGATGATTTTTTTTTTCTCATCTATCCCATAGGGTGGCGTATCGTTAGATAGGTCGTTTAAAAACATTGTGGGTCCGTAAAAGCCATTTTTCGATTAACGGATCCGTTGGCGAAATATTAAGCTTTAAAGTGCTATTTTTGTTAGAGTCAAGTGTCCCCCTCTGCTGGCTAAACGATTGTTTATGGATATGTGAAAAAATTCATAAAAACTGTACTACACATATAATGAATTTAAGAGAAAAACTATCACAGCTAAGTAACTTTACAGTTTTACGAGTACAGGTCGCGCCAAAATTTTAATCCCCTCTAAACACGACAATGTATGCGCCGTTTCTTTTAAATGTATGGAATTAGAAGTTTGGCGCGATCTTTATTAGTAGACCAACTTATAAAATGTACCGGGCAATTACGGAACCCTACACTGCGCGTGGCCCGACACGCACTTGGCCGGTTTTTTTCTAAATTATTTAACTCCCGTTTCGCGGTTACTACCCGCCGTAGTGTAGTTATATTAGAATAAACAATAATTGTGTCTTATAGTGCTAAAGCAATAAAAGTAGCATCATTACAAAGATTGTGTATTGTGTATGGTACTATGAGAATATAAATCTGAGAAACATTACAGGAATTCTGAAATATGAATTTTAAAGTACAACGATGGTGCCATGAAAAGGCGACAATCCAAAGAAAGCGACAGCAATCAGTATAAAAATTAAGAGAGAGTTGATATCGAGATCGAGTGATGAAAAAAATCATTACAATTGACATTCACAACGCCGGAAATGTGGGTCCGATTGACCGACGCGCGCACTGAAACGCTTCAGCAGCCGAATAAGAGTAGTATAAGTCTGACACTGTATATAATTTACAGTTCCAAGGTTCTGTGGAAAAGGTGGGCAAAGATATAAGGTGCTTCAGTGTTTTTTTGAATGTAAATTACTCCTGCGACGATTTAACTTCTTATAGTCAAAGATCATTTTCAAAGCCTTTCCTGACATGACAAGAACGAACAAAGGAATAGCGGTAATTGCTCTCAGAATTCTCCAGAAAAGAAAATGCAATACAAAACATGTAAGAATTTAAACTTTGCAATCTGTCTCACAATTTTAATAAACTGCGAGCAAAATTACCTCAATCTTTTCCAACAAAACATACACCAACAAAAAGCAAAAGCACGCAAGCTCCATATATCCCGTACGTGATTCATGCACTCCTGGTAATCACTGCACCGCGATGCACGTATGTGACTACCTTAAAACAACCATTAACAAAGGAATCTAAACCTTCAGTGGACAACTTAAGGGCTAAGTTTGGAGAAGAGGTAACTTTGTAGGTGAATTTCATCGAGACATGACAAATTGCACGTCCGGCTAACTCTTTTCGCTTCATGAGATGCTGGTACTTTTCACACGGGTTGTAGTGATTTATCTTACGTAAAGTGATGGGAATCATTGTGATGTGGATTTCAACTACAGCAATGATATTTCAAAATAAAACTAAGTCGTACTTTTACTTTTACCTCGTAAAAACTGGTTATTGGATTGAATTGGTTTTTTTTTTGTAACAAAACATGTTTGAATAATAAAGTAATTCATTTAATTACCTTTTATTTTTTGTTTTTTATTTTAAACAGATATAAGACAACGTGAAACGTTCAATCTCAGTTTGTTATTATAAAATTAGAATTTTAATATAATATCTCTTGAAAGCTAACCGCTAACATGTAGAAATCCGGGAGATGTCCACAGTTAATTTCACATTTGTCCGTCTACAACCACCATCATTTTAATATATGTTAAAAAAAGTCCTTATCTATAAAAAAAATATAATTTTTGACTTTCCACATCTAAGTAAGTATGTGTAGCAGACTTACACATACGTTGCACATTATTCGCAAAAAGTTGAAGAGGAAACTTTCCCTTGAAAGCTTTTATAATAAGAGCCCCGAAAATATAAACCTAACAAATCGTAAGACTAGTCACCTCACAAAACATAGTTACCACAAATTGCATTCGTCCTGCGCGTCCACCATTAAAACCCGATAAAGAAAATAGCCGAAATATTCTCTTTACCTGTTCAATCTTATTGCCTGGTCAGAAAAGTTACTTTTCATTGAAAACATCGAAAAGTTCGGATGTATGACAATTCAATTTGAGCTCCAATAATATCAGCTTACACAATAATGGACAAAAGAAATCGGGAGGTGGTCGCGCGGCAACCTGAGGGTTGGATCTTGCGTGTTCAGAATTGTGATATTCTTGATGAAAGTATGAGCACAAGTAATATTGATGTAAAAACAGCTATTGCTATCTTTTAGATATGAAAACATTTTTAATATCCCTACTTAACCAGAAAATTTATTTAATTTTCTACTTTGCGATAAACCATTGAAGTGTGTGTTATTTGAAAATCCAGTTAACAAATTTAAATTCTTTATTAAAGACGATTTTGAAGCCTTTAGTTTTAGTGTTGTCAAAACTAAATTTTGTTTATTCCAAAAAGCTATATTGCTTGCTGTGGAATTTAAGTTCTGACAGGACTAAAATTAAAATTAAAGCTTTCAGAACCGACCTTATTAAAGTACTAAACATGTTATGCTACCTACACACACATTGTGTACCTACATGAAGAACATCATCATTGTTTTAATATATTATACCTATCTTCAAAATTTTCTTATTCATTACATAAAAATAGATCACGGTCGCCCATGTCAACTGATTATTTAAGGTATCACTTGACATTACTGTCTTGAAATAATATAAAAGTATCTAAATACAAATAAATAAATTATAACTAATGGTGACGTGTCATAAAATATGCATACCATGTAGGTAGTAGGTCTACAAAGCGGGAACATTACAACAGATTCGGGTTTGCTACGCCGTAGTATTGTCAGCTGCTAATCGAGTGTTAAGTACAAAATACTGCTATCTACAGTCTGTCAAAAAAGTGTTGAAATAAAAATTGAAGAAACAATTTTTCTTTCGCCTGGTTACACCAAACAAATAAGTACAAAATCTGTTAAATCGAGTTAACTGCGTTGTTATTTTATAAATATATTGCCTAAATTACACTACTTGAACGTTTAAAGTCCAATAAAGTTAATTAAAGTTTCATTTTCATTTCAACACTTTTTTGACAGACTATACATATATTACAAAAATATATTAAAATCGAGGCTTATGAATTACCTGCTAAATCAGTTCCTACTAAAACCTCAAAATCGATAAAATTCAAGATAGCAGCATTTGGTACTTAACCCACGTAATGTTTTCTATGTCGATTACTCAAGTACATAAAAAAATGAAAACGCTGTTTGCGTAGTAATTTTTTTGTCCACCTATTTTGTCGACACATTTGCAGCGTTACTCGATAAATTCAGGCTATTTTTTATAAAACCATTAATAAATAAACATAATTTTTTAAAAGTCCATAACAATACCTATATTACTAGCAGTTTTACCGCGACTCCAGCCGCGTTTATTCGATGTCTGCTCCGTTTCCGGTTTGAGTGTTATTTTATCAATAACCCTATAGACAATTGTTCACCATGTTGATAACACAGAAAACCAAATTTAAATTTGTGGACTGGTTCTCGAGTAAAAACGAAACATATATACATAGAGACAGACAGCCAAACAGACAGACAAAAATTCTGGTAGTTTTGGCTTGAGAACACGTTATTAGAAGTAGACACGAATTTCTCACTACTTTATTATAAGTTCAGTATAAATATAGATTGAAAGAAACAAGATACCTTAGTTTGAACAAGACATAAGGGTCTCATAATAATGTCAAAGTCCCACCACACGAGACGGATCACGGCATGAACTGGGGTTTCCAAATTGTTACTGAGCTCGGACACGAATAAAAATAGAGGGTTCTTAAAATGTGACTAAAAACATGTTGATAACAAAATCATCGACATGAATCCCCGAGGTGTTTCCAAATGTGAACTGTGAAATGTAAGTCATAGTCAACACTTGGTATACCCGCTTTTACCGACAATTATTTACGTTATGAAGTGATGGGTGGTGAGCCATATCACCGTATTTCGGACATAAATGGACAAAAACTTGAACGTGCGTTCCAAAGGACGCAGATGGAACACAAATGAATGTGCACCGTGGGGATTGAACCCACGACCTCTGGGTAAACAAGTTAACGTACTCGAAGCGGTCAATGTACATACATATCACATTTAATAATAAGCAGTACGGAACCCTAAAAAGGCAAAATATGTTTATTGCTTCTTAACATGCAAAGACAAAACCCTAAAGTCATTTTGGTCATTTTATCGCTTCATGGACGGTTGTTATTGCTATTATCTCAAGAAATTGTTCAGGGAAAGTGCAGGGTATTATTAGATAGTATTGAATACTAAAATATATAAGTACATATAAGTACAGTCGACCGCACGCAAGTCTACCCGATGGAGGTTCTTATTACACCATCTCAGCTATTCAATAGGACATAATTGGAATTAAATCCAAATATATTTGTGTTACACTAGGTGGTAGAGCTGATGCTAAGCTCGACTCGACATTACGGTGAACGAATAAAAAGCTGGCTTGTACCAACACTGCATAATCAAGTGCCGAACACCCTGATAGAAGGTCACTTCTCTAAGAATGTGCTAAAGCAAAAACTGAAACTAAACTACTTTGACTCATTGCCGTAGCAGGAATATACCACCTATTTTTTGTCTAATTATATGTTTAAGTATAAGTACGTTTATTAATATTATAACAGTTAATACTTGCATTTAATTTTATATAATACATTAACTGTTGTTCAGTTTGGCGGACATAACTAATGTTCTTTATCGTGTCATTATTTTTTGAGATATATATCTAAAAAAAATAATTGTGAGGTACCACCATCTTACTCACAAACCCCCACGAACTTATTCGGTGGAGAGCAAGAGGACAGCTCTCAAACATGCACGACCAGGCGGTCTACCATGCCTAGGACCGATTGATGGCGGCATATCCATCCCCATTTTCCGGCCCTTATACAGTCAGTGACGGGAGAGCGTATGGTCTATAACTTCACAATTAAGCATCTAGGCAAGGCAAGGGTGATATTTTCGTATTCAGTGATAAAGGTATTACAGTGCATAGGGATCAAATGCATTTTCAAAAATTTCCACCTGTTATATGTATGTGCCACCTTGAAGGTGCTATGAATATGGGTGAAGTAACAGGTAACATGACATGCTGAGGCTGCAGCATCAGCATCCAAGCTGGGGCCGAATTATCAGAAACCTACAGCTCACGTTCTCACAGAACGTGACACTTAGAACGCCTAGAACAAACATACTCCTTGTAGAATTATCTGCTTATCGTTAACATGCAGCGTTCACCTGTGCATCTCGTAGGCCATGCACCGCTTGCCACTTTTGCACAATGTAAGCATGACGATGGACTGCAGCGCAGCATTCATAGCGGGCACTCACAAGACCCACTAATGCTAGAATCAAAGTTAATTTTCCAACAGGACTACTAAAGTGTGATGATACCTATAACTGCAGCCAGCAACCGGGACATGGGATGACGTGGTCGCAGAATTGTTTTTTACACAAGTTCAATTTCCCAAGTCGCTTGCTTATCTCAAAGTCGCCCAGTAACCAGACCGCTACTTTGTTGGGTAAAACCCAATAAATTCTGTTTATACTTTATGTGTTATCAGTACACTCGGTCAAGCGTCGCATACTAGTTGTTTTAACCTACTAGAACTGCATCCGATCTGCATCGTTGTCGTTGTTAAGGCATGCTCTTATCACGCACACAATGCCGGATGTACTTGGAAGGTACAAACTTTTGAACTGGTTTTCACGATGAGTCTCCAGCATTCCTATTATGGACTGCCTAGGTAAGACAATGCGTCTGGTACAGCAATTAAACATTGTTTACGATGTACCAAATTGATAGCGTAAACTCCCGACCTTCAGGTATGGGAGCGCAGGATTATTTATTTCCATCTATTTATAGAAAGTCTGGCTGAAGTGAGCGGTTACATCAGCGTCGCCGCGGATAACCCGCGGGTTAGGCTACGGGAATTCCGAATTGCTTTGTTACCCCTATATCGTTGTATTTATACTGTTTCACAATCTACTGGCTCGGTATAAATTGCTTTGCGCACAGTCGATAGCTACACACACTGAACGGCGGACGTTCACGAAGGAATATTATTTAGACGGAGAAGCTCCGTGACATCGAGAACTCAACATGACGTCCCAAGAAAATCAAGACAGAGCACTTACTTTTCCAGTGGACACCTTCACGTTCCGCGGGCCTGCTATACCCGGCCAGGCCCCTTTCAGCATTGGCGAATTCATGCATTTTCACAATGCATATGCACAGTTTGCTCGGTCATTGCGAAACCTGGACTTGACTTTTCTTAATGGAAAAGCATGCACCGTCCGCTACAGCTTTGATGCAACGAGGCCGGAAGAGGATCGCCTGCTGATAAATTGGGACTGGCTCCAGCCCGTATTTTGGAGGGCGCCGCCAGGTGAAAGAGATATTGTGCGGCTGCCTACGATACTGAAGTTTGTTGAGGAAGAGCTTCGTTTTGAGAAGTGCAAAACGGTTGCCGGCGACACCTGCTCCTGCGAGAACAATCCACATGAAGTGGTATCTCCTGGAAGCGAGTGCACGAACGCAGACCACTGGCATCATTACTGCACCGCGCACGTCTCTGCGTGGTTGACTAATTATTTGGTGCCGGCAATTCTTCTTAAAGAATCTAAAGAGATGTTCCATGCGATGATTGCGAAAGTGCATCGAGACAATCCAGCCATCTTGGAATATTATTCCACGGGTGAACGTACGGACACCCAATTGTTACTTGACTCGGCTCGCAGCATTAGTGGTTCCGGCTCTAGTGCAGCTGCATCATGCTTAACACAATAGTATTAAGAGTGTTTAATAGTCTTTATAAGTCCAAAGTACTGCAGATTGAAATAAATGGCTGTGTTTAATATGTCCACTTTTATTTGTTTTATTCCTATTAGTAGTGTAGAATGATGGAGAGTTGTGCAGGTAAGGTATTGAGACCGTTCCCTCTTACGTTGCTCCAAGTTCGTAGTTTCCTTCATGACAACTCTGTGTTAGATACAATCAAGTCAAGCTTGTACGGCACTAGAGGTAACGGCTAGGTAACGTGCTACTAGCAGCCGCATAGCACGTCACACCACTATCACTTACAGTTGAGTTGCAAGGCGTGATGATAAGAGTTACGTGCACATGGGATGCAAAGCTCCGCTATCACGAACAATGCTTATCATATGTCTTGAGCAAGGCCTGAACGTGCATTCGCTTACTGAGTACGTGTACCTGCGACGTTTAGGTGCGGAGCAGACCATACAGGAATGTGAGACGTCTAAATAACGTTTTTCTTAAGGTGGTTCATGATTAGTATCTACGCATAAGCCGCAAACAGTATAATGTGTAGACATACACGTAGACGTAGATTTCCCGATAATACGCCGCAAGACGTGGCGCACTTTAGTTTAAATATAGAACAAACCATGTGTCACTCTTCAGAATATAGGTAATATGTTACGAGTGCGAGATCGTTATCAAAACATTGTTATTGGGTGCCTTGAGACAGTTAGTCGGGCTCAGCGTCTTACGATAACCTAGGATCAGTTGGCACTAGCTACGAATTCTTGAGGAAAACCCAACGCTAAATATACTTTATGATAAGTATTCATCTTTAATATAAATAGCAGATCTTCAGTCCCAAATCACTTTCGGTTACTGAACGTTACGAACGTGCCCACTTCTTTGCCGTCTTTATTGAGCTAAGGAAAGATAAACGTAAAACAATGTCCGCACCGGCAAAAGCAAGCTGTTCCAAACGATTGCTGATAGAGTTGAACGTGAAGACTTTCGAAGCGACATTCTACAATGGAAAAAAGCTGAGCATCGAGTACCTTTTCCATTCCGAAGTTATGGGAGAAGAATGTCTGCAAGTAGGCCTCAACAGCTTGAAACCACTGTTCGGAGGTATCATACCTCCCGGTATACCTCAATTCACCCATATCTCGGAACTCTCCAATTTCCTCCGGCTTATCAACATGGATGACTGTTCACACGGTGACTACGCTTCTTGCGCGTGTCGACACAAGATCGAACCAGGTCAAGAGCATTCCGACTACCGTTGTCGAGATAATCACTGGCATCACTACTGCACGGGACACGTTCATCAGTGGCTGCAGTTCTACCTGGAACGTGCGATTCTGTTGAAAGAATCTCGGAAGCACTACGAGTACCGCGTGAGCGAAGTGCACGGGCCAGTCACCGGCTTTTGTTATTCATGCGGCAAGATGGCAACTGCAGAATATTGGCTAAGGTGGGCTTGGACGAGTATTTTGTGGCGGCGTGTATGATAAAACCTGATGAGTTAGCGTAGACGACTACTGTGACATAAGCATGTGTTTAATACACCTTACTTATATTTAAGATTTGTCATTTTATAGCTTACAGGATTTGTTAGACTTTATCATAGATACCTTACCTAGCAACTATGTAACGTGCACCGTACCTACCTATCGCTGCATAGCATGTCACTGTGCACCTACAATCCTCTTACAAAGTGTAGTGACTAGTCTTGACATTTATGAGGAGGTACACGCAAGCTTGGCATTCGTTGCTAAGCTGACATGCACTTTGAAATGAAATAATCATGTATTAGGAACGAGTTTTTTATTTTTAACAATAAATACTATTATAACTTATCACATATACGGTTAGGATGTATTACTTCGGCCTGTTGTGTGTCCCGCGCCACGATGCCTGCTGGCGTAAAGCTTCTGCATACCGCAAGAGGTGCTCCTCAAGTTTCCGCTGCTCTTCCCGGTTACGCTTTCTTTCTTCACGCTCCTGCTCTTGTCTTTTCCACTCTGCTTTTTGGTCCTCCCAACGTTCTTTGGCGGCCCGACGAGCGGCTTCTCCAGATCTTCCATTATGATTGTTTCCCCACATGGTGATTATATGTCGAGGGTCAATAGTATGCTGATTGACTATATAACTCCTGGCGATTGTGTCGAGGATATGTGTCCGACTGATTGATTGTATAGGGCTTTCCTTCAATTTATACTAATTCGAAACCTACCTAATAAGGACTGGTTGGAATTCCATAATCATCGGGAATTTATTTGTAGTTTGATTATCTCGCTGAAATAAGGATAATTAAAACGTACTAACCGCATGGTGTAACGTAGTAACGAAAAATTAATTATTTATAACTGAAAAAGGAAAAATGACGTCCATAATTCATACAGTTTTATATTTTAATAAGCGAGTGATGTCATAGACTGCGTTAACTTTCCCGTTAAGTTGTGCAATCATGCTCCAGTTGCGCAATATGGATAAAAATATATAGGTAATATTCAGAAGCTGCTGGTGACATGCTGAGCATGCATGGAGTCTTGCTACGTGACCTGCAGTCGTACTTGACCGTGTGATGTTCTCTGGAGGTTTGGTTACGCCAAGCTATTCCACTAAAGCGTTGCAGCGTGCACTCATGTCCTCAGAAAAGTTTACGAAGCAAGCTCGAGAGACTTGAGTTTATATTGAAACTTTCATTTACACCATCGTTAGGTAATGAACAGTTGAATACCTCCATACGTGTACTTGTGGTTTACCGTAGGTATGACGTCAAACCTTATCGGACAATGGTGTATTGTTTTATTTTCCCGAACTATGAATAATTTTATAAATTCAAATGACCGGATAATATCAATTAATTAAGCCCGATAACCTATTTAATTGAAGCAAGAGAAACTTAAATAAGTATCGTTTAACTTCAGCGATAACGGCGTTATCGCCGTCACGGTTGGTTGCTCTAATGTTGTAGTAATATGCTGATATGGATATTGCTCCTTACAACGAAGGTGAAACTTACAGGTTGACAGTAAAGAGTTTTTACGCTTGCATTCGCAGGGACCTAAGGTTATAGGTGCTTGAATCGAGGACCCATGGTCTCATAGCAAAACCTAGAACTGCTCCAACAGTCATACTTCTCCCGAGTCTACTATGCATTAAAGTCGCTTATCCACTGCATACAATCGTATCACCCTCCCCTTCCCCTCGTACACCGTTTTTGATTTTCGCCCCGCACGCTCTTGTGTCCCCTACTGTATAAACCAGACTGGTGACGGGCAAGGGCGTAACTGATGCGAGGCTTTTAGCACCACGCTCAATAAAACGCCTGCTCTCTATGTGTGAGTATGGGCATTTCTACCAGAGAGACCGCCAAAAGTGACGAATTCTTTAAAAGACTTATGTCCAGCAGTGGACGAAACAGGCTGATGGATGGAGGGACATGCTTTAAATTATTGAGAAGCACCTAGTGACACCAACTTCATCGAAAGAGTAAAAGAAATCCTAAATAGGGCTAGAATTTTTTATTTTCCTAATCAAAAACCAGATACTTGCTGCACCGCGACGCACTCACCTGAATAGATAGGACGGTGTCTTTGTACACTCTTATGAGTGAAATTAATATAAGATATAAGATAACTATTATGAATATCTCATTTTCTTTGCATTAACCGAAGACTATTACGAGCAGCCAAGAGGCCATAACAGCATCATAATAAGATACCATGCATTACCAAGCCCAGTAGCACCACTTCAAACTGAAATTAACGGTTACCCAGAGCCGGTGCCATAAACTGTCCAATTCTCTATTTAAACGGGAAGTTAACTGCCGTATCGTTAACGTGCCTTCAATCTGCTTAATTGGGAATGGTTTTACTGGACGTTTAATGGTGACTTACGGACATACGTGTCGGGGTTTGAAGCCGGATTAATGGGCGGAGCTTTTATGATTTTCAGCGGATTTTGTTATGTGGATTTCGGTGAATTTTATGACGTCAGTTTTCGAAAACTGGAGATTAGATTAAACTAGTGATATGAAGATTTTGGAGGGTTTTGTGTCGTCAGTTTTCTAAATCAATTTGATGAAACTCAAAACTTTTAATAGACTATACACACGAAATATTATTTATTTATCTCATTACTCGTACAAGAATAATTATATTTTTTTTAAATTGATTTCTTTTGATAACCGCATATAGATTTACATCGATGCAAAGATTTTTACCTATAAATTTTGTTTTTTTAGGGTTCCGTATTCCGACAAGGAACCCTTATAGTTTTCCCATGTCCGTCTGTCCGTCCGTCCGTCCGTCCGTCTTTCCGTGGCTTATCTCAGAGACTATTTGTACTAGAAAGCTGTAATTTGGTATAAGTTACATATTAAACTGGCCAAAAACGCGGAAAAAAAAAAAACGAAAAAATTTTTTTTTGCCTTTCTCCCGTACACGTAAATTGGGGACGAATTTTTATTTCCTTGTGTATCCCATAGTGCGGGATATCGTTAAATAAGTCGTTTAAAAAAAGATTGGTGTCTGAAAACCATTTTTCGGTTAAAAACTATCACAGCTAGGCTGTAGTAGCTGCTGCTGTAGGCTTTACAGGTTTCCGAGTATAGGTCACGCCAATCTTTTAGTCCCCTCTAAACATGACAATGTATGGGCCGTTCCTCTAAATGTATGGAACTAAAAGTTTGCGCGATCTGTACCTATATTATCAGGCCAACTCATAAAATGTGCTGGGCAACTACAGAACCCTACACTGCGCGTGGCCCGACACGCACTTGGGTGGTTTTTCAAATTCTATTCCAATAGAATAGTTATGTACTTTTTAAATTTTGTTAAATGTTTTATATACATACAAAAAATACAATCTTTTCGGCTCCTTTTTCATGTATGGGACTAATGGGATCAACATTTTAGGTAAGTAACTCATTCCGTTTATGAGCTACAGACCCAAGACATATACAGACAGACAGCAGTAAGGCTCCGTTTAACTCTTTGGACACCGAACCCTAAAATCAAAACAGATATTTCGAAATATGTTCTCAAGCAAATGTCAAAGTTACAATGGACCAAAAAGTTACAGCGAGTAATAATAACGAACTTTTTGTACTAAACTTGAACCTTCCATTTGCATCCGACGGGGAATTTCCTATAAGAGCTTCAAATTCGAAATGTTCAAACTTTGCAATATTTCAGAGGCGAATGCTAAAGTTTTTGCTCGAGAAACACGACAAGGCACAATTCTTAGGTTAACTGAATATGTGACATTAAATTATAAATAAATTGTTATAAAAAACAGCGGATCGCATCTGAGATACCGTAAACTATGAAACTGTAAATTATTTAAGTGGATAATTTTATGCCGCCTCTTTGTTCAATCACAAACGAAAAAATAAATGGAGGCCCATTTGCCAACAAAGTCATTTCTGTATTAGGATCAAATAACTTTAATGTGTGTTTACGGTTATTGTGCAGAATCAAAAACAATTATGTTTATGGATTAATTTGCTAGAAAAGCCTATCTCACATTGCGTAGTGCCATATATCACATTTATTTATTACTAGCTTTTGCCCGCGGCTCCGTCCGCGTGTTATTCGGTTTAACGACATGCTTTTCTCCGGGATAAAAAGTAGCCTATGTGTTAAGTTAGTGTATAAGCTATATCCATTCTAAATTTTATCAAAATCCGTCCAGCCGTTTCGGCGTAAGAGTAACAAACATACACACTAAAAGATAGTAAGACTACAGCATATGCTGAGTTCTAGCCTTTTTGTCTGCTTCGACACATGATTTCATTTAGCTTTAGTCACATTGTTTTATTCTTTTATGTTATTTCCTTGTGTTTGACTTTATAATTTGTTTTTATAATTTATTGTGTTGTGGTAGATAAATAAATGGATATTCTATTCTATTCTATTCACACACAGACACACACATGAACTTTCGCATTTATAATATTATAGTATGATGTGATTGTTCGGTCAAAAATATGAAAAATAAATCTTAAATTTTGCATTGGGGCACAACACCCTTCGCAACCATCCTAAGTAATTTTGTGGGCTGGTACATTTCGGGTGTAAAAGTAATACATTTGTGGGATAGATCAAGGGATTTTCTGTTTTCTGTTCATCCTAAAGTAAAGTCCAGAATTAGGCGAACTAACTTGACCGCCGAAAATGTTGCCAGACGTAGGAAAAAATAAATAGTGATAGGTTGATGTCGACACTAATGTGTCGATATAACCTTGTGCCTTCTATAAATCTGATTCTATTTATATTTTATCAAGTGATTGTTGTCGAAACATTCACACTCATACATACTTGCCAAATAGGGATAACTACAGCAATTTATATGGTCCGAACTGTCAACAAAACAAGATGGCAGACAGTGTCTTTAATGATGTCCAAAATTATGTTCGATGTATTTCTAATACTAACCAATTTTTATTATTATTATTTTGCTTACTAAAATTATTAGTTTGATTCCAAACACAATAATAATGATTAACTAGACTTTTTAAACATCGATATTAACAGCACTAGCCAAACTGTGTTAACACTAGTGTACAATGAACTGTCAGTTAGTTCGCCTAATTCTGGACTTTAGATAAAGGCAGGAATATCTACGAGTACGTCAACGATAGTAAATGTTTAAGAAAAAAAAAATTGTACAAAATAATCTATACTACACCCGAGAATCGGCACCTCATTCTAAGTGATTGGTCCCATTTGAGATTGAGCACAGCCTGAACAGAATTGAACCTAAATTCAGACTGTATTGTTAGTGGGAGTACGGATTATATGTAGTTTGCTTGATTAAAATTTTGCAATTAAGTTAAGGGAATTTCAGAGAAACGTTATGTTATGACACATGCTACGTGGAATAAATGATTTACACTAAAATCCAACGCTCTGGAGACTGTGATACATAACGCCCTCGTGAGCGTTCAGTATGTGCATTACAGGCTAGAGTACCAAGTAGTTATAAAAATTAGGTGTAGAGTAATAGTGGAAAATCCAACAGTACTGTTTCAGGACCTCGGTGGTGCAGCGATAGCACACTTGTGAAAGCAATAGGTCGGAGGAACGAATCCTGGCCCCAGATATTTTTTCAAGATACTTTTCTCTCTTGATATTTATTCCAATTGATCTTTTACAGTTTGTAATGCACTCTAAATAACATGCTATGTATATTAAAAACTGATCAAATGTGGTCATCACGCCCTGAGGGTTCCGTACCATTTAAATGAGTTAAAAGACCTTAATGATTTCAATAAACATTACAAACTTATCAGTACCTACAAAATGTATGAAATAAAACTGTGAAATTAAGTTGTTCGAGAATTTTGGGTACGTAATCCTAAACCTATAATAAAAGTCGGCCTTTTTTTAAATATTCCTTGTTTGGATAGAGTACATGGCACATTACATAAAATAAATTACAAATTAGTAACTAGTTTATTTTTTGAGAAAGACCCCGTATCAAAAGTAGTCTAAAACTGACAGCTTTGATGGCCCCTAATTTCTTTATGTTTGGAGATAAAAATCAACAAAAAATATGTTTTTGTACCCCTTTGGTCTTTCAACGGTTTTTGCTTTAATATGCTGAGTGAACTAGTTATCTGATCAATGTAAAACTTGTACACGTGTTTTTTCAGACCTTTGTCTTTCCCTTTGTCAGTTCGGCCACCTAATCAGACCCATTTCACTTGATAGATTTTATTTTTGAAAATGATGCCTTTTTAAGTAATTAATTCGTTTTATGTCTAAACGGCTTGAGTTTCATGACTGAAATTACTGATTTAACAAGAAACCATGGTTTATTTTCCGATTTCAGGTGATAAAACTTTTACATCAAATACTTTTTCGTGATATCCAGAAAAACCTCGAAAATTCACTTATTTTGCTCAGTGAGATTATCGTGCACCAGGGGTAAGGCCTTAAGTTCTAGACAGTAACACTCTACTTGCTGGGGTCTGAAATAAAAAAAATCCTGCAGAGCAACATTAATAAGGCTCCGCCTTGCACTTTGGGTGCTGAACCCTAACGGCAATAGTGGAGTCAATAGAGTCAAACGCAATAGTTTTTTTTTTTCGCTGTTTTTTGTGTACGAACCGCTTGAGAGAGTCCGTTCATATAAATGTTTAGATTTAGACTGAACGACCAAGACGGTCACGGTGTAAAGGTCAGAGTCGCATAAAGCAAGCCAGAAATTTTCCGACGAAAATTTGTTCAGTATGAATTGGGCAGAGATAGAATAAACGCATTATTTATTATTTACTGTGTTTTTAGGGGTCAAAAGAATTATCTTGCCCTAAAATTATGGTAGGGATGGTGATGATATTTGACTCCACCTGACATTCTGAAAATAAAGACGGAAATTACGTACTCTTTTAGAACAACCTCTTACAAGAAAAATCAAAAGTACGTAATAGCAAATTTAGCAAGATTGTAAAAACAGGGTTAGTAGGCATGAGTTTAGATAAAATAGTGTATGAAACTATACATAACTGGGTATTAAAAGACTCATGTGATACTATTTAGAAACTCCCCTGAGGCAGGTTTTTCAAACTCAAACTCGTCTTTTAATAACCTCTGTTTGTGCTAGTTTCATAAAATACTATTGTAATGTTATTTATTCAACTGATGACGGCCTCATAGTAGAGGCCGGAATATACTGAAAAATCTGTTTTTAAACTCAAACTCAAATCAAATCTGTTTTTATTTTATTTATACCTATATTTCATTTAAATAAAATATTATAATTGTTGAAACATACCAAAAGTTTTTGTTATAATACTTTAAAAAATAAACAAAATGAATTTTTACTATAAACAAAACATCGTCATACTGCAGAGGGTGACATTTCATCATTAAGAGTTTTGATGATAACCGTAAACGAAATGCTCATTTAAACGGAATATTGTCTTAAGGTTTTACTTGCAAAATTCATTTGTCATAAAGTAGCGCGCCTATGATGAAATTTTAATTGCAGTCTTTAACAATCATTATCACCACCCCAAAGCTTCTTACAAGTTTTTGGTCCAAGGTAGTGGCAAAAGCGTTACAATGGCGATCATATTTTAAAAGTTTGGCAAAAATGTATATATACTAGATTCGTTCATAAATTAGTAGGCTTGTAAATTTTGCCATACCATACCCTACCACAAAGTTTATAGGACATAATTTGAATTAAGTATAAAATTTCCACTTTCGTTGAGTTCAAAATAGTCACATTCTTACTTTTGTTTTTTACTGGGAATGAATAAAACATCCTCATACTGCAGAGGGTATATTTGCCTTTACTTAAGTAGGTATAAGAAAATTGTATAGATTAAGTTTATGTTACAAATCAAAAAAAATCATGTTTCTAAGTTTCTTGCCCTTCTTCTTAGCAATACTAATCAAATGGTGCGGATGGTTAGGCATTATGTATAGGTATATATAATATTTTCATTAACTTTATTACATTTTAGTAGTTGGGCAACCTTAAAATTTTTTGGATGTATTTTCCGTATTTATTTATCAACTTGTTTGTTCGTTGCATCAATATAATATTTTTATTCTTAGATTTCTCTATTTTATGTAGGTGTATAATTAAATTTTTGTAGCCCAACCTAAATATTTTTTGTATGTATTTCCCTTATTAGTATATACATATTATTTTTTTATATTTTTTAATTCTAAAGATATTTATTGTAAAGATTAACTTTGACTTGTAGAAAGTATACTTTATGTATCTATTTTACAAAATAAATATTTTGATTTGATTTGATTTGATTTAAAAATCATTCGAATATAGTCAGTATACGGTATCCTTTTGTTACAACCGTTAAATGCGTTTCCAACAGACTTGTTTCTATTGGAATCAATGTTTGTGTCTTTTATTTACTATTTAAGTTGTTTAATTTGTACAGATTTTTTTTGTAATTAAATGAAAATTGTCGAGCAAGTTATTTTAGTGAAAATCCTGATCCTGGAGCTAGTAATCTAACCGCAACTAACCCCTAGATTAGGTATCATTTAGTCGTTTGCCAACTGGTTGCCAAACGTCAAAAACATAGATATATTATCGAAATCCGTTTATCCAAGGATATATTCGTACTTAAAGTGACGTCACAGTTGGCACAGACACTGAAGACAATTTTAAAAGTTCAGTTTTTACATGTTTTTAGTGTTTAGCAACCAAATGGTAACCGACACTAAGTTTCATAATAAGAACGCAGGGGATTTAATTCTCAGAGTTTGGCCTTCCGTTTTGTATAATTGACAACTCTTCGTTTCTGACTTAGACCAACTGCCAAGTTTTAAACAAACGATCTGTTGACGATGAGTTGTAACTTGTAAGAGTTAATGCAACAAACAGACATAACATTTTATCTTGTCATGAAAACTTGTACGAGTTTAATGGTGATTAAAGAACGGGTGATTTGCTGTTTTGTGGGTTATCGTAAAGTTGCCGGAAGTGTAAAAGTATGTAATTGTGTAAAAGGATTAGTACACATTACAAACAAAAGTGAAATCGTAAAATCATATCACACTATAATATTATAAATGCGAAAGTTTGTGTGTGTGAGGGTTAGTTTGTTACACTTTCACGATGAAACGGCTGAACGGATTTGGATGAAATTTAGAATGGATATAGCTTATACCCTAACTTAACACATACGCTACTTTTTATCCCGGAAAAATCATACCGTTAAACTGCGGTAGCGGAGCCGCGGGCAAAGGCTAGTATGTAATAAAATGTGTGCCTAAAAGGGTCTATAAGAAACATATATAAGAATCATTTTTTCTACTAAGGTCTGATCTTAACAGTGGCGATCCCTGGTGTTTAATCATGGGTTGACCCATGGTTATGCTACAGTTTGTTCTCTTAAAAAATATATGTATAAGTACAAATTACCGAGTCTTTATTTAAAAAACAGTTCCGAAGTACTCATCTTTTCATTAGAAAAAACTTAAAGTCAAAAACAATCTAACACAATCACAATTCCTGCAAGAACGTTTTATTGACGCCTTGCAGGAATTATTTACACCAAAACAATGGAAGCGTGGATGGCGATCGCGGGGTGATGGCGCGCGGGGCTGACTTTTACATACAGGGTGTAAATTCAAAGTCAAGAATCCCTTTAGGGTATGAAAGTAAACACGATTCTGACGTCATTACGAGAAAAAAAATATACCTTGAATTTTCACCAAAAATTCCATCATTTTTCTAAGCTATGGCTACGCAGCTCACCGGCCTGCCCACACACCTAATTGCACCCCGCAACCCGCACCCCACACAACCACAACCCCCACACAACATACTCATTATTGGTTAAACAGTTTTATTTTACCTTACTTGTAATTTCCTAAGCTATTCGATACAAAAAAATTATTTGGTTTCAGCTAACGAACTAAAAGGTCTAAGTAAAATGAATGATAATAAAATTACAACGACATGCTGTGAAGTAATGCAGATAACAATAAAAAAATATCAAGGCTTTTCTACTTTTAATAAACAAGAGACAATTTTTTACTTTACTACAAATTAACATAGTCTCATTGTTGAAAAATACTCGTACATATTATCGCCAAGAACTATCGATCTTAATCTATAAGAGACATTACCCTGATTTCATATTTGACAATTCTATGAAAATTACAGCATCTATTGGCTGTTCCGTCGGTCGCCCAAGTATCACTTAGCGAATCAAATAGTTTATTTTGTAAAATATATACATAAGGTATACTTTCTACAGGTCAAATTTCACCTTTATAAAAACAATAGAAGCCAAGACAAGACAAATACTCTTTATTATGTACAAAATACAAATAATAATAAAAACATATGAAACAAATATAATACGAGAAATATAAAAAAAACTATATTTAAGTTGGGCTAATAAAGTTTTAATTATGCATAAAATAAAGAAATATAGGAAGAGATTTAGATAGAGAGAGCGAGATTTTCTTAATTCAGAAATTGGCCCATTATCTCCTTTTTTAAATTATTAATTAAAGAGCACTGACATCTATTTAAAAAATTAATCTGAAAGTTTTTTAAGAAGTTTAATTTTACTCACAAATCACCAATCACATGGTGATGATATTTGACTCCACCTGACATTCTGGAAATAACGACAGAAATTATAAACTCTTTTAGAACAAGCTTTTATAAGAAAAATCAAAAATGGCTACCAACATAAAATTAAACAGATTAGTAGGCATGAGCTTAGATGAAGTAGTGTATGAAACTATATTTAACTAGGTATTAAAACACTCATGTGATACAATTAAAAAACTCAAAATAATGCTTCAGTATCGACTTGAAAAACACTGACATCTATTTACAAAATTAATCTGAAAGTTTTTTAAGAAGTTTAATTTTACTCACAAATCACCAATCACATGGTGATGATATTTGACTCCACCTGACATTCTGGAAATAACGACAGAAATTATAAACTCTTTTAGAACAAGCTTTTATAAGAAAAATCAAAAATGGCTAACGCCAAATTTACCAACATAAAATTAAACAGATTAGTAGGCATGAGCTTAGATGAAGTAGTGTATGAAACTATATTTAACTAGGTATTAAAACACTCATGTGATACAATTAAAAAACTCAAAATAATGCTTCAGTATCGACTTGAAAAACACTGACATCTATTTACAAAATTAATCTGAAAGATTTTTGGAAGTTTAGTTTTACTCACAAATCACCACACAAGACTTTCAAGATTCCAGTAATGCAACGTTTATTTGAACCATAAAAAGTTACCATGCGTCAGTTAGATAAGGTTCTAACTGGAGTTTAAGGGGTGTCTTAACAGTGGCACGGATTAGTATACCAAGTTAACGTGGCTGTAAAGTTAATGGTTTGTTTTTGATGAGTTTGTTAATGTTATATGTCGTTGAAGACTCTGCGTGTTGCCAACCGGGCATTAACAATAATATAGGTATCTAATTGTTGGTTACCATCTGGCACAATAAGAAGAAATGAAATAAACTTAAAATGAAACTATTTCACGAAAGTATTATGTAAGGTCTTAGGCTAATAAGCGAAAATAATTCTAGGGTAGATTGTGTATCGTGAACTGTGCACAATCAAGACAAATAAAAATTGTTTTCGTCAAATAAATTTTTACTTCCAAGGATAAAGTGATTTATTCGGCTGACTCAATTTATATGGAAGAGTAAAAAAAAATTCGCGCATAAAATATTATTTTCATCAGAAGTTGGTCCATAGGCGATATATACATTTAAGTCTTAAATTTTTTTCACTTTAAATTTAAGTACCTTATATAATGTGGTGTATTAAACGTAAATTAAGTCAAATCAAAAGTATATACTTCTGACTATTATTGCAAAAGCAACTAAATTAGCCTTAAACAATTTTTCAAACTCTAACAAAAAATTTTTTTTTCTGAAACTGCTATCCTCTTAAATGTAAAAACGACATTATTCGCAATTTATAACCAAAATAAATATCTAAAATTTTATAAGTAGGAAATATTTTTAAGCAGTCTAAAGGACTGTTTCACTTTTTTGCTTTTTTCCGACAAAGACTATTTAGAAAATAAGCTTAAGTTGGAACCTATTTTGTAAAAACAAAATACCTGGGTACTTCAGTTTGGTTTTTACGAAAAAGAACTATATGTTTTGGTCAAATTTAAGAGTGACCTTCACCTATTCCATATGATGATCACTCACCCTATTTTAAGAGGCCGTTTTCATTTTCATGCAAGTAATCAAAAATTTCCAGAGCCTAATATGCCATCTAGGAAAGATTTTTTTGAATACGTGTTGAAAATAGAACAATCCTTAATTTTGAATGTAAATGTACACATAATTTACAAATACTACTTTTTTTTGAGATCAATTTCCCACTCCTCGCTTACGAAAAAATAATCACATTGTCAATTTAAAAGAGACAAAATCTTTCATTAAAGTTCAATAACATTGATTAAAAAAAACTTAATTTACCACATTAACTGTTAAAAAAATGACTTCCAACTTTCCTGATTATTTTTTTTTGTATTGAATAAAGCATACTTACAATAAAAATTTGATGTCAGAATAAGCTATGATTTTCGACCAATCCAATTCTGCAAATTTTTTGACAATTCATTAAATTTATTAGACCGTAAAACATAATTAACATCACCCCAAATTCCAAGAAAACTATGATCTATAAAGTAAGTATACAAAAGCGTAATTTGGTGAAATTGGTCTTAAGTATTTTGTATTATTTACTTTATGTGACACATAAACTATCAGACACTTTAACAGCAAATAGTGAAACAGGCCCTAAATACAATTGATTTCTTAGACAATACTAAAATACTTAATACGTAAGTAATGTAAAGACGAGGCTCCCTATATTGCAGATTGTTTGCATAAATATATTTAGCCAACTACTGACATAATCAATATGAAACTTAAATATATGTTTTTCAGACATTTATCTCTGCAAAGCGAGTTACCTAATTAGACAATATTCCCTCGATAGATTTAATTTTTGAAAATGATGCTTATACTGGACTGATTTCTTTCTGTCTAAAATAAATGCTTACAGAAAAAAACATAGTTTATTAAAATTTAGAATGAATATAATTAACCTACATAACATACCGCGCGAATTTCGCGATTCACATTTTCTTCAAGTCAGTCTTCCGGTTACAATATCAAAGGTGCTGTTCGCAGACGCAAGACAAAAGAGAACATCTTCGATAAGAACAGATCTCTGTGTCACCCATTGCAGATAATATAGTTAGTTTTCATAACCATCTTCGTCACCAGATCCGCACTCGCTGAGCGATGGAGTAACTGCAAGAAAACAGTCTTCCAAATCCAAGTACTCCTGAGCAGCCAACTCTGTCAAGGTCTGATCTAGATCTTCCACCAACTGCGTGAAAGTAGGACGACCTTCAGGTTCAAATGTCCAGCATTCTGACATGATGTTATATCTGTAAAGAAAAAAAAAACACAATCTGAAACATGTGGTAGATTAAACTCACGTAAAATTTAACCCGCGATGCGCGAGATGTTGCCACTTCTTTCTGGAAAAATTATCGCGGGATAAATTTTAGGTAAGATGTAAGTTTAATCCGTCGCCACTTTTATAGTATTTACAAATATAAAATTATGCTACTTTTATAGCGAATTACCTTGTACTAACAGAAATACGTAAATTTTTTGAATGGTGGTAGCTCAGTTTATAAAATCCCAACTCTCAATCTCGAGACTCAGATCTGAAACTAGTCAGTGGAGCACGCAGCAATGAGGTTTTCAGAATTGATGTTCAAACTGTATACGTCGTGGCCATATCGTAGAATTGATCATTTCATGGTCTGCTCAAATATAATACTGTAAAAACTAAAGGAATCGCCACGCTCTGCTACGCTTTGCTCGGCTCCCGAATTTATGATCACAGGGAATTTAACACGCCCCTCTTCGCTTCGCTTGTAATTGTACCTACTTTTGGGTATGTTGGAACGGTTGTATATATTTCTTATTTCATACTTTACGATATTGTCGATCAGATTCATGAAATTATTAATTCTACGATATGGCTAACACAAATACACCACCAGCGAATGCTAGAAGGAAATTACTATGATGATATATTATTATGCATGCTCTAAAAAGCTCGTAATCATACCCAAGTACGGCAACAGGCCTCTTATCACTTTTGAACGTAAAAATATTTACTGAAATTATGTTGACTGGACTGTTGACTGGAGATACAAGCCATTACAGCGTTTTTTGGGGTTTCGTAGTCTGACAAGGAAGCTTATAGGTTCGCCATGTCCGTCTGTCCGCGGCTTATCTCAGAGACTATTAAAACTAAGCTGCAATTTGGTATGGGTATACATATCAATCACGACAACAAAATGAAATAAAAATATATTTTTTAAGTTTATCTCCTATACACGTAAATTGGGGATGATTATTTTTTCTCGTCTATCCCATAGTGTGGGGTATCGTTGAATATGTCGCTTAAAAACATTGTGGGTGTGTGAAAACCATTTTCCGATTTAGGCATCCGTTGGCGAAATATCAAGCTTTAAAGTGCTAATTTTTGTTAGAGTCAAGTGACCCCCCCTGTCGTATCGATTAAACGGTTGTTTATGGATATGCAAAAAAACTCACAGAAGTAGTATATATAATGAAGTTAAAAGGAAAGCTATCACAGTTAAGTAGGCTTTACAGGTTTACGAGTACAGGTCGCGCCTAACTTTTAGTCTCCTCCAAACACGGCAATGTATGGGACGTTATTATAAATGTATGGGACTAGAAGTTTGCCGCGATCAGTATTCAGTAGACCAACTTATAAAATGTACCGGGCAACTACGGAACCCTACACTGCGCGTGGCCCGACACGCACTTGGCTGTTTTTTTTACTAGGTTTATTATCTTACCAAGTTACGAATACTTACATTGCATCACTACACAAAAGAGGTTTCTCCATCCGATGTCCCGCACTGAGATGTTGGTACATGTACTGTCCAGGCACCGTCGGGTATGGGGTACCGCCGAGGGTCATGATCTCCCAGAGCAACACACCGAAAGACCAACTGCAAGGTTCAAGATTTTAATAAAGATGTAAGAGTACCTTAGACCATATATGGTCTAAGAAAAGTACTTTATGGCGGGTCCCCCAGCAAAATGCTGTGCTAAGCTTTTTTTTACTTTCTTTTAACTGTTATTGGATAGTTATCAAAATCAAAAAATACAGCACTAAACAGTAGTTTTTTATCTTAAGATAGGATCTGCTTTCAAAGGAATAGCTGAAGTTAGAAATACGAGTAATTGCTGATTTAATGTATCTTTCATGTTTCATCGAACAAAACAACAAAAACAATACACATAATGTGAATTTTCCAAATTTCCAATTGTACTTTTATCTTCTCCGGAGACACAATAATCGTTGTAACAGCCACTTTTTAATGCGTGCTAACACGAAAGTTATTTCAAAGTCAATATTTGTATTGTACCAAAACACACAGAGTTTCTTATTTAGGAAAGGTTACTATCTATTTCAATTTTTCATCCATATTACTGCGTATATGCGTATAGCGGAATTTATTGAAAGCTAAAGTTCAGGAAAATCTTACAAGCCCCGAACTTACGTGACACTACACGAATTCTTAGATCACAAAATTGCAAAAAGAATGCTTAATGCTATATTTTACTTCGTTTTTCTCAAAAACTTACACATCACTTTTCGTAGTGAAGCCTTTCTCTAACAACGCCTCAGGAGCCATCCAACGTACTGGCAATTTGCCCTCGGTCTTTTTCCGGTAGTAGTCATTGCTGTGAACATCCTTGGCTAGACCAAAGTCTGCGATCTTCATCACATAGTTTTCTGATACGAGTACGTTACGAGCCGCCAGATCTCGATGAATACACTATAACAAAGAGTCACGTATGGAAGATGTACTAAAGCGTTTTTTACAGTGAGAATATCTTTTTTGTTATACCTGTATGTAGTTTTAGACTGTTGATCGAAAAAGTCTTCTTTTCGCGGTCTCAAATTAAAACAGTAAAATGATAAGTCTGATTCTGGAAGAGTACGCCAGGATATACGAGTATTTACATGGTAGTACAATGGCAGATCATCTTCACTTTAACAAATTTAAGTGCGCGGTGATGTAATTGCACGAATGCTGTCTCACTATTAATATTAGATGGTGGCTGCACTGGCATGCGTCAACAGCTTGGGACCTGAACGTGCTAATAAATGCTGAGGTAAGGTTCCAGGATTATATTGTCACTATTTGTAAATTATGAAGTTGGGCTGTCCACTGCGGCAGTCGGAACTTAGATATCCACTGGTTAGGAAACAATATGGGTTAGAATATTACTTTAAGCAAACTAGATAAATAAATACAGACTTACCTTTTTATGTGCTAAATATTCCATTCCTTTTGTAACTTGATAAGAATAGGAAACTAAATCTTTCATTGTCAGAGTTTTATTTTCTGTATTATGTTCTTTGCTGTAAACGTATTTATTTTAAATTACAATTTGTTAATTTCCTTATTATTAATTAGTAAAAAACTAGCAAATATGATTCACGTTTAATGATTTTGTTTATTTAAAAGGCAAATTTGCCGAGAAGTTTTCATGGAAAAATCACTTATTTTACTTCAGTGTTGTTTTTGGTGTAGAATTGAATGTTAGTTGAAACTATGTTTTGTATGAATAATAGTTATATATGATTGTAGTTTATCACCTTTTAATAATTTGATGTCTTCTTAAGAAATTTTTCAAACTTCCATTAGCTGCATATTCCATAACGACGTAAAAAGGTCCACCTTGCGTACAACAACCCAATAAGTTAATTATGTTCATATGTTTCCCGATGATTTTTAACATTTCCATCTCGGAGACTAGTGCCGACAATTCGACTTCAGTGTGACCTTCTACGAAATAACTATAAATTAGATACCAAAATCGAAAAGTGTACCTGGTTTCGAATTGCATTTTGGCATATACCTTTTAACATTTTGACAGCTACAACAGACTTTAGTCCAGGTACCAGAATGTCACTGCAATATGCTGTTAAAACTTTTCCGAATTCACCTTCACCAACTTCCCTACCCAGTGACAATGTTTTTCTTGGCACTTCCCAGCTTAAGTCAAGTGGTAGTTTGTATTGTAGTGGCATTGTCATATCCACTGTAGTTGATGCACATTGCACTTGATGTAGATTTTGATTTTCTCTTTTTTCGACTGGCATCTGCAATTGTTGTGAACAGTTTGTTAAAATTTATTCGGAATAAAATGTTTCATAGACTGTTGTTAACTTACATGATTAGCTGATTTTGCGACTGTTACCACATTTCTACAATGTGTTACTAAAGCAGCAGTTTTATCTTTCTCAACATCATATTCTCTTTTCATCTTCTCCTTTTCCAATTTATTTTTAAAGATAAAGAGGGCCATTAAAAAAATGACTACTAAAATCGCAAGAGCGGACGAAAAAGCATAAAATATGGTGGCCATTTCACCAGAAGTACTAATCTCTTCTTTTTCTACGTACAGATCTTCTGAAAATCTATCTGAAAATAGTATTCAAAGTCGAAAATTGACAAATTGTAATTATTATATGTGGGACGCACTATAAGTTTCCGGAATGAATATGAAAAAATACTATTAAAGGTACAAAATTAATTTATTGTTTTTCAAAATAATCTCCCTTGGCGTCTATGCACTTTTTCATTCGATCAAACCAGTTTTGAAAACTTTTGTGCCACTCCCCTGTGGTGACCTCTGAAACGTGTTTTTCATACTCCTCGACAGCCTCTTCTGGTGATGAAAATCGTTGACCGCGTAATTGGTTCTTAATTTTTGGGAACAGAAAAAAGTCACAAGGTGCCAGGTCGGGACTGTATGCAGGATGACTCATGAGTTCTACATTTTTCGTCTTCAAAAAGTCGTTTGTCTGTCTGGCCGTGTGAGAACTAGCATTGTCGTGGTGCAGGATGATACGGCGTTTACGGTTATTTTTACGGAGTTCGTCAATAACTTCCGGCAAACAAATGGTCGTGTACCAGTCACTATTCACGGTACGACGATTCTCTAAAGCAACAGTAGCCGCCACGTGTCCAGTTTTATTAAAAAAAGAAGCAATCATCCGCTTAGATGCACTTTTCACGCACGCCACTTTGGTTGGTTTCGGCTCATCTTGAAAGACCCATACGCTCGATTGCTGCTTTGTTTTAGGATCGTAGCAATAAATCCATGTTTCGTCACCTGTTACTATGTCCCACACCAAATTTGACGCACCTTCGTTGAATCTGGTAAGCATGGCACTGCACCAAGTGACGCGGTCCGTTTTTTGAGCCTCGGTCAAGTTGTGTGGGATCCACCGCGAGCACAGCTTTCTCACACCCAAATGTTTGTGTAGGATTGATTGTATTTGACTCATTCCTATTTCTAAGGATGCGCGAATTTCATGGTAGGTCACATGCCTGTCTGTTTCAATCATACGGCGCACAGCATCGATGTTTTTGTTGGTCACAGCGGTGGACGGCCGACCATCGCGAGATTCGTCACTGAGATTGATACGACCACGCTTGAATTCTGCAAACCAGCTATAAACAGTCGTCTTGCATGGTGCTTCATTGCTAAAAGCTGTTTCAAGCCGAGCGATGCTCTGTTGAGCTGTCAAATTACACTTAAAATCGTAGAAAATCATACTACGAAAATTTTCCCGAGTTAAATCCATGTTGATGCAGACACACAATTTTTTAAATGGCGCCACAAGGTAAAAACAAAAGACAGTCAGATGAAACAAACTGCATTCTACAGCCAAAGAGTTCTATTTTCAAATGTTGCAATAAATTTTTAAATATTGTTTATGTAAGTGGCCAGTTCCGGAAACTTTTAGTGTTACCTATGTATTACTTCTAAATAACACTTGAGATTACACATAATAGTAGACCATGGCTTATGTAGCTTTAAGTTCTCATCCAGATTAATCGTATACTATATTAATTACAGAATCATTCACAACAAGAGAAGTCATACCTTGAATTTTGAGTTCAAAGGTACGCTTGATGCAGGCAAATTTGTTACAAATAACACAAGTGTAATTTGCAGTATCCATCTTAGTTAAATTTAATTTAATGAGAGTCCATTTTTTATATGTTTTCCAACCATCCATATTAACAGGGTAATTGTAATTTTGATACCATAATATCGTTTGTTTTGGTTGGCCTGAAATTAAGAAAATTATTATTATTAGTATAGATTATGATTTACAAGCTACTGTCTATATCTCTTGAGTGTAAATTTGTGTATTAAATTTAATTACTTTCAGGCAAACAACGAAGTCTTACAGAATCTCCTACAAGTTTTGTTACGAAAGATTTCAGGTTGTTTGGATTTTTGAACTTTGGTGCTGATCCACCGAAAAAATAGCCAAAGTAACCATTTATTACTTCTAGAATACTTTTCGCATAGATGTTTATTGTGTTTTTTGTAAGGGTTCTGTCTGCTAAAGTATCATCATTTAAGGTTAACCCTCCAATTTCTTCATATTCTTTTGCTTGCTTCTTATTTATGATATATTTTGTTTCTAGCATTCGTTTCGGAAGTTCCCTGGATAAAATGTCTACAACTTTGAGTAAACTTTGCAAATAGTAGTCCATATCTTTTGTTTCGATCTCTTCAATTGGATAGTCCTTAACTTGTTGTTCGTCCTGGTAGTCGTTCATTTCTTTTTCAGTATATTTCTCATCTAAGTCCTTTGTGAAATTTTTTAACAAATCTGCAAATTAAAAATAAATAATTCTTTTTAAAAACTTTGTAGCATACCTCGATGAGTTTTCACAGTAATAATTAAAAAATCTTACCATATTCATCAAATTGATCAGCTAAATAAACTTTTATTCCTACTAATAGTAAAAACAAAGTCATTACTTTGGTTAAAACAAACATAATGAGGATCACTTCGAACTTGAATAAAAGTTAAACATTGATTTAAAAGGCATATTTCCTTGGGTCAAGCAAAAAGTTAGTTATTTATTGACAACTAAGATATATAAGAAACCTTTACAAAACACAAACTCTAATAAGTTTGACGCAAATAGTACTAATGTTTGCATTCGTCAATGACTGATTAGGTGATGATTTATCTGTTGTTTTTATTGTCCTTTTCTGTTGGACAAAAACAGTCCTTATTCATAGATAATTTGCACAGTATCTGTTTCAATTAATTTTATGAGTAATCGTTTGACATGATCAATAATAACAAACGAAACGACATGACAACAGATACTTTCTGTCTCTGTTGCACGCTGGATATCGTATAAACGGCAATCTTACATTTTTGAGACTAAACATTATATATATTATTATTTCTATGTATATAGTACATAGTAGCATTATATGCATTGTAAATTGCTGAATATAAATTAAGCGAAACAGGACGAAGTGTGACAAGATCGTAACAAATGTATACCTACAGTCTCTGCCTTTACACCTGGGAGACAGGCTTAAGGGGGCTTTAAATGCTAGTGATCTTAAAAGCCACAATTAAGGGCCAGTTTGATTCAGATATTACACAAGAAAAAAACTTAAAAAACATACGATAAACTGCAGAATATTTGGAATGGTGTGTCTTGATACTTTTTATCGAGAACTTTAATTGAACAAATACCAAAATAACGTCCAAACTAAGATCCGATTTTATTTATTAAGTGTGCAAAGAAAAATCTTCAAACTTAGTCAAATTAAAGATAATTTTATAACAAATGAGTTCCTTTAAAGAATTTTAGTTTTGATAAATGTAGTAGTTATTTAGGTATTTTTTTCGCGCGTTCGCAACTTTATTCCTCTTCGAGCGACGGAGATATCAACACGGGACGAGTCGTGTGAGTGAGTGAGACGCATGCACGGGGGTCACCAGCAGTAATGTGCAAAAGTGCTATTCAGATGTCAAACATGTAGAAACAAGTCCGCACCGCAACGCTAGATTTGTGTAAGCTTCAGGGTTGGAAAAAAAACAGTTTTTTTTAAAAAAGATCAATACATCTTGTTTTAAACAAAATATAAAAAACATGTTTAAAACAAATATTTACTAATGTTTTAGGGTATCGTATTTGGTAACTTAAGTAGGTATATGTAAAATTAATTAAAAAGCGTTTTTTGAATGTTATCAATTATAATAATCTAATCATGTATTGAGTGAAAAATAATGAGTGCTTTCCCAATTAACACGAAACGTGGAAATACTTGAAAATACAAGTACTCAACGCCCGTTCTCGTCTTCATGCTTGGGGAAACCCCCGCCAGTAAAGGAATTTTAACCGATGCGATAAAAAAAGAGTAATAACAACACGTTCGATATAAGGAAAAAAATATAATTTATGTGCTAAAAAACAGTGTCTTATATACGAGTGTTTTGTGTTTTAAACACTTTGAAAACAATTTGTTTTAAACAATGCCAACAAGCTTTAATGATTTTCTATTTTCCTATGTTTTACTACGATTGCCACATATTTTTACACTCTCTTTACTTCGTCAAAATCATGGACTCCACAACTGTTGATAGACGCGCGTTACTTAGTTCAAACTTTTTCTCACTGTACACCAGAATATACATGCTTGAAAAATGAACCAAAAAGTACATATTTATTTATAGAATAATTTTCTATTCATAAATAGTATTAGGGTTCCGCGTATCGTTTTAACAAAATTGATATGTTAAGACGTGCTACGGTTGGTCGCTCCCCCATTTATCATTTTACAAAATAAGGGTCCACTGAATAAAAATCAAAGGGAATCATTTCGAACGGACATGTTGACAAATATTCGTATTATTTTGATCTTTAAACCGATTTATTGACAAATCCTGCATGTTATTTGGTAGGTTTTGTATATTTATGGTTATGAAAGGGTATTTCTGTAAGCTTCTTATTTGTCTAGGGCGAAGGCCAATCTTCGTAAAAGGATTTCTAAGGGTACCTTTGAGATTAGATGTAGCAAAAACGAAACAAAGTGAATATATCAAAACTACCCTTATGTGAAAATCAAGATACTGGCTGGATTTTGTTACTGAAAAGTGAAAATCTAGACTCTAGATTCTAGATTATACCAGGTGAAATTAAATCAACCGACCAAATGCATACTGGAGACTCGGTTAGTCATCAGGAACAAGGTTTAATGACCCCAAGGTGAAATTAGAAAAAAAATATTTTTTTTCCGTAGAACCTGCACTAGGAATTGTACTTAAACTAGTCCAACCAGTACGGGAGCAAAAAAAATATTTTTCGGAATAGGCCAAAAGGATTACTGAACCTATTTCTTGATCACCAACCGAGTCTCTAGTATGAATTTGGTCGGTTGATTAAATTTCACCTTATATATTACTTGTCTATATATGAACAATATATCTAGACGCTAACACAAAAATCTATAGGTATAACTCGTTGCCTAGCCGATATTGAAATCGTGAGAAAAAAACAGCTTATGGTCACCTAGCTTATCTATGGAACTACCTTATCTATGGAAAAGCAGATATTTTGCAACTTTAAATGAAACCACTTACTCTACTGATCATTTATCCTTCCATCCGTCAGCCTGTTTCATCCACTGCTGACATAGGCCTTTCCAAGATTTCGTCACTTTTGGGTGTCCTTCTGGAAGACATGCCCGTATACCCACACACGCTGGGAAGACGGGTTGGTGATCGATGCCGAAACCCCGCACCTTGGTTTTGACCACTTGCCGAGTCTCCAGTGTGAATTTGGCTGTATAAACAAAAGTCACCTTATATAAGTTCCGGAAAATGAACTCGACCTCGACTCGACCGTTAGGAATCGAACCCAGGTCTCAAGATTGAAGGACTTTCCTACCGACTCAGATACCGCTGCTCATAAAGGTAAGTAACAAAAATTTACAACAACAACAACAATACAGCTTTATTTGTACACCAAAAAAAAAAAGGAAACAAAAAATAATGTAACACTTAATGTAACATATTGGGTAAATACAAACAGGCGGCATTATCGCTTAAAGCGATCTCTTCCAGACAACCTTTGGGTGGAAGAAACTGGTCAAGAGGATAACTCATATGGCGGTGTACTAAATTTGTGTATAGGTAATAGATATATAAATATATTGATAGATATATAAATGTATATTGGTATTATATATATAATACATATTGGTAAATATATATTTAGGGTCTTTTCCTACTGACTGAGGTACTGGATTGTCATAAAGATTAAATTTTTCTAGAGAAATTTTAATAAAAAGCCTCAAAATGTATTTTCCTATGGACATAAGAAAGTCATGGTGCAAACAAAACAAAATTCCTAAACCAAAACGTTTTCCGATATAATGTACATTGTTCTAATGTTTTAAACATGCACCCTGCAGGATTCAATACTCCTGCGAATAGAAATAGAAGTAAGAAAAATGTTTTGTGTCAAGAGAGAATCACGTTAAAATTCGGAGGGTCCTGTAATAATATTTGATATCTTAAATTCAGTTGAAAAAATTCTAAATAGGTAAACATTGATATAACAAAAGGTAGATACGGTACGTTCTTATATCGTCAACTGGAAAACGGACCTCTTTTTTAAACAAGTAACAGTTGCGCGAGCAAGACAAGCTACACAATATAGGCCCATTGGGCCTATAATTGCAGTGTAGCGCGCGAGAAGCGGAGTACCACATCATTTTTTGTTTTATCTAAGGAAATAAATCGTCAGATTTAATTGCGATACTCAACATATTTGGATGCGATTTTCTTTAATATCATCGCAGTGATTCTGGTCAACATTATAGGCTTTTAGTGTTGTTCAAAACCACCAAGCCAAAAACTGTCAACACTATTCAAAGATTGAAAAACATTACCAAGCGAGCGAGGTAGCGGGCAAAAGCTAGTAGCATAAAACCGTGTTCAAAAACTTTAGAAAACCCATCTTTTTAATACGGAACCCTAAAATAGTGAATATTTTTGTATTCGTAAACAATAAAGCACCGTGAGCGGTTTTTTGACGGATGACTGGTTACACGATTCAAATCATGTAGGTAAATCCAACACGCCACGCAGTTCTTATTCTGCCGATATAAAGTTGATAATCCTACTAGAAGATGTACCGGAGAGCGTGGACGTGGGCACAAGTATTGATGCGATATGTTGAGCGTGACGAAAAATGTTGTGGATGTTTTTTACGCTCGCCTTTTGCTTTTTACAGAACCCTCTTTGTAGTTTTAACATAAAATCAAATCTAAAGTAGAATTTTGTCACACATTAATTGGTGGTCACTGAGATTGATTGCGAGTCACTTCAATAAACTGTTTCTTATTCTAGTTTCCTTGCCATTCTAACCATGTTGATTTGTGTGCAATGAATAAAAAATGGGCGTTGCTCTTAATGATTAATCGCTGATTCATAGGATAAAATTAATGTTTAAAATAAGTGAGATTTTAGAATGATTGTTTTTTTTTAAAACGAAATCGAAATTCATACGATATAGCATGCTTTTAAATTATTATCCTTTATTTGAAATCTGCTTTAATACTTTTATAACAGATTTAAATTAATTTATCTATTTGGCACTCGATGGAACTTCGACTTGAAGTAATCATTCAAGATACGTATATTTGGCCTAGGCAAAAACTAATTAGTTTCTCCTAAATTCGGGTTTGGCTGGTATCATATACACGTACATACATGTGTCATCAGCTAAAAGAGTGCGCATGTTAACCTGGTCCATATTTTGTGCCCGAAGTACGGCGAAAGGGCTCACCACCCAAGCTGGGATGTAAAAATCGTCACTGTAACGTGGGTGTACGAAGGTGGACAGTGACTTGCACTGCACAGTCCACTCTGAGAAATACCCTCGACACCCCTTGGGGATTCAGGTCGTGACGATATATTTAAAGTTTTACCTAAAATCAACTTAATCAGTTCAGATGATGCGGTAGATATTCTACTTTCTTTTCTTTTAATTTTCTGACTTCTGGTCATCGAAAATAAAAAAACATTACAAAATTTAAATTAAGTATATAATGTATTTTATGTTTTTCTAATTGTTTTCGCCTAAAGATGTCGATAAATCGATGAAACCGGTAGCGTGATCGTTCTTGACAAGTATACAGGTTGAACCAAACGAATGCCACCTGGAGGGAAAGTACCATAAATATTAAGGATAACAAATTTTACTCAAAAAAAATTCATTTTATTTTTAAAGTTAAGAAAAGTGTATTCAAAGAAATAAAAATTTATTTATTATTTTTTCTAACAATTTTGAATTTTGGAATATTTTTAAAAGTTTTGTTATTAAAATGTAAAATTTCATGGTTTTCCTTTAATTTACGATACTATGTTACTCAGAAGAATTTGGTTCATATGTTTGACCCTTTCGATCGGTATCATAAAAGTACAGGCTGTTTTGTTTTCTTATTTGTCCAACTCGATTCCCGGCTTATGCAGGTGATTTTTTTAAATTCTTTGAATGCAGTTTTCCTAAACTTTAAAAATAAATTAAGGTTTCTTTTAGTAAAATTTGCTATCTCTAATATTTAAGGTACTTTCCCTCCAGGGGGCATTCTTTTGGTTCCTCCTGTATATTTGTGAAACAACGTACACGTAGTTTTAATATTTTTCTATTATTGTTTTTATTTAAGTATGTTATATTATGACGCAATATGTGACAAAAATAAAGGTTTCCATTTTTTACAGAACATAAAAACCAATCCTTTATGAAAGAAAACTCGCCGCATTAAAACTGAACATTAAATCCGATCAGATTTTAAAATCCAATCCATGTTTTGCAAATAAAAAATCACAATGCAAACAGAATTCAGAGTACTGTGTTCTGCTAATAGAATTAGAGAATTAAAGCGGTATACAACCGTCCGATGTACAGAACGATTCTATTCTATCTGAGTTTCTGCATCGGACACAGAGTAAAGAAAGAAACAAGCTATGCTTGCCTGAATACAAATCAATCTATTACAGTCGACACACGGGTAAATAGTTTGTTGAGCTATCTTAGAAACGAAAACTAGAAAAGGTTTTTTATAGTTTCATTGAGATACAATAAATATATATCCAGCTTGCTTTAGTTATAATAAATTACTATATTTTAAAAACAATTTAAGTTAACATGCTATATAAACTTTTAATGTTTTCCTGCCGTGAAATTTTAATTTTAATTTTCATACCTATCAGGATTTATTAAATTACTTTTATTACTAATTTGAAATAAATATATATAATTAAGCTATATAAAGCCTTTAGTTTCCTTTAACTCTTATTAATAATAAAAAAAAATAATTTTCGAAATATATTTCGGCCCACTATGGGGCCGGCATACTAATCTTATTTTTAGGTCATTAATAACAATCGATTTTGTCGTAACCACATCCACCGCTCTCATTTACTCATAACATGAACGCACCGAAATTTGGTTGATTGAAGCCACGAGTAAGACAAACTCGGTTCCTGACACACTGCATATACATTTGATATTCATTGTTAATCTATGTAATCCGTAAGTAGACTTCTTAAATTTTTAAAATAACTCTCAACCAAGTATTGTTGAAATTTAAATTTTACTCCATGTGTTATTTCTAATCATAACGACTTACTTCTGAAGCCATTTTCGTCAGCTCAAACCAACAGTCTATGTTCTAAACACACCCACAAACCACTTAACATAATAGCCCTCCAGGATAAGCACCTAAAGCTTGACAATATCTCCACCCTTATATCCGAAACAAAGCTTGATAACAGCAAACAGAGATGGCAACTCGATCGAAGTCGCGTCGTTTACATACTGTTTACAGAAACAGAACAAAACCACTCCATATTCAATTGCCATGCTGTACAGAGGGTAAGAGGAATAAGGTTGCAGATTCTTGTATATACTTCCACTGCAATGTACAATGTTCGCAGAGATCTAATATTGAACAGGTAAGATGTTACTTATTCTTAGACGTTAATTGATAGAATCTGCAAGACAGTAAATACAAGTGGCAGATTAGTTTATCATGTGAAACATTACGCGTTCATTGGTTTTTTATTTGTCCAGGCCGCCTCAGCGTGTATGCCAGGCTTTGATAGATGATTTATCTCAAAATACAATATTTAAAACTATGTAGATAATTCATCCTAAACAAATTTTTATCTTCTTTGATTCGCCAATTTTAAATATAAACGTACATTAAAAACAATGTCTTTCATCTGACCTTCAGTGATTTCACCGCCCCATATTCGTCACTTCCTTTAAATACTTATAAAATATGCTTTAAGGCACGAAAAAATTTATTATTGAAATACTTAACGTTCATAAAATTGATCTGTTCATTCCAACAAGGACACAAAAATTGCACAGTGAAGTTTAAAAAAAACATCTAATTTTAAACCTACCGAATTCCAAAAACGTTTCTGCTAAATGTAATGTATACTTGGTGAAACTGACAAAGCAAAATAAATTGAAAATCACGTCAACAATAAGGTGATCATTATGTATTAATATTCTAGTAACTCGTGAAAATGGTTTATTAACCGAAATTGGTCGGGAGTTAACTGAGAAATAAACCTGTGAAACAAGTACAAGTAAATGAAATCTTGATGATTTCCCCAAAAAAACTGTAATTTAGAAAAAAACAAAAAACAAAACCCATCTTGTGTGTTCGAGAACAAATAGTAACACAATAATCATGTTTTCTACTTTTCTATACAACATATTGTGCAACATTGTTTGCCGTCGATCTCGATGCAACCAATCCATTTATTTTTCTTGCATTTATTTACTTTTGTTTATGAATAACTTACTGAACTGACTCCATTTTCATAATCATACTAGCTTTCGAGCTCTAGCAAAACTAGTTTTGTGAACTGAGAAAAATGAAAACGATATTTCCTTTGTTTTTGTAACATGGATAGTTTTCTTAGTGTTCTTCTTAAATAAGATAAGGCTTTAAAGAAAGGGTAAAATAAATATGAAAAAGGGATAAGCAATTTTTTGATACCATTGGGCTGTTAATTCAAATAACCCTTTATAAAAAAGAAATATTGCCCTAAACATGTTTCAGACATTTCATATTTTAACCCTTTTTTGCGGGTAAAAATGAGAAGCTTCCATTAAAGAGATCATTTGGGATCCTTCGTTAAAAATGGCGACTATTAGATGCAGAAACGTAAAAATTGATTCAATTAGATATAAAAATTCTACCACTTTATGTTTGTCTTTAATATGCATAGCAAGTACGTAAGCATCGATTCGATCAGTTTGACAGATAAAACTCTATAAATTTTAAACGACAACTCTTATTGATATGAAATAAGAGCTAAATTATTGTTTATTTAATAAAATCGATAGCATGTTCATACTTGATATCCTGTTCAGCAATAGTCTCTTTTCTTTTGATAAACGAAAACGGAAAGACTCTCTTTTCGGCCCGAGGGGAAAAATATTGTTTGAAAACAAATGTTTGCCCTTTCGGAAAAATAAATGCTATTTTTTTCATACGATAAACTTTTAAAAATAAGTAATGTTTAAGTTTTTTTTTTTTTTTGAAATAAGTAAAGAGCCCTAACAGCCAATATTTAACACAATGCGGGTTAGTTTTCATTTTTTTATGTTCATATGGTTAAAAGAAGAAAAGTTTTTTTTTTTTTCAAAACGGCGGCGTGAAGTTGTAATAAATGTATCTGAAAGTTTTAAAAATAAAAGAAAGTTTAAGAACAATGAGTTTTAAATTATGCTGTTTAAAAATATATATATATAGATACTAAATATCTAAATATAAATATGTTTACATACGAGACTTTGTGGGGATATTTTTGCTGTCTTTAAATTTAGAGTATCGCATGATTTAATGGTTTATACTTAGAAAAGCTATGTCAGACCCACTATCGTAAAGAAAAACAAACATAAAACAGTATAATCATTTACCATTATACAAAGAGAATGTTAGTAGGTCGGTGATGGACTAAAGCGTTACTACCACGTTGTTCCACGGTGCTACGCGCCTCGTAGAGCTACAAACTTACTTCACTATATTTTAGTATTTAAAATTTTATGCAATTTACATACTTCTAGCATGTTATATTAATACTCCCGAAGTTATTCGGGGGAGAGTAAGAGAACAGCTCTCAGGCTAAACCAGGCGGCCCACCATTGCCTGGGACCGATGGATGGCGGTATATCTGTCGCAGGGATCTGGTTAAATTCATTGACTTAACTAAATTATTATGCTTTTGGTTTAAATGGTGGTCATAAAAAAATAACCACGAATATTTCGTATGGCTCGCCATACCTAACCTAAGCTACCGCTTCTCTTCTGCCTGATTTAACCAAATGCCTGCGACATATCCATCCCCAATTGCCGGGCCTTATATAAAACAGACTGGTAACGGGCAGCGGCGTTACTGGTTCAAGGGTTTCGGCACCGCGCTCACCAACCCGCCTGCGACAGTTTTTACAGGAAGACCACCAGCAGTGGAGAAATCTTGGAAAGGCCTATGTATCTCTAGCAGTGGACGAAACAGGCTGATGGATCGATGGATGGATGAAACGAATTTGTTTGGCGTACGTCGGTTTTATGGTTGAGTTTTGAGTTGAGTTATGTCCAGCAGTGGACTAAACAGGCTGATGGATGGATTTTATATTAAATGAAAACCATACATGCATACCGCTAATATCCTATGCGTATAGTTATAAAATCAATGACAACAAACTTGTATAACTACCCAGCTAATGCGGTAACGACCTCTAATAGATTCCAGTGGACTGATTTGCATCATTAGGGTCGCAATTAGGTGTCCTAATATTGTATTAATATATAATATTAGTGATCACGCGATTGCGTTACATATTCATGCGTAAGTTCGCTAAACGCGAGTACATAATATATCTGCGTGCCTGATTAGGTTATCGATTATGCGTGGAAAATATCTGTAAGTATATAAACTACATCCGTTCGTAATGCTTTCTGAATCTGACATAAATACAATAAAAGTTTAAAGAAAAACACAAATTACTAAATGAAATACATAAATTATGATAACACTGCTTAAAAGAAAAATAAATTCTACATTTAATCTTTAATATTAGATTTTTTTCTTCTTGTGTAATATAATATTATTTCTCAAAAAAATATTATTTGTCTTGAAAATAAATACAGGTATTTGATGCGGTTTCCACGGTTAAATAAAGGTTTTATAACCGGAAATCGTATTATTGTAATTACATTTAAATTATAATTTTGTAATTTCCAACTACAAGTAGTTTCATCTTATAGGCATTTTCAAGGACTTAACACATAAATATATATCACACAAATGCTGTTTAAGTATGTATTGTCATCAATTTCTCACATAAAAACTATGTTTTTTAAAAATCAGGAAGAATTTGCTAACATGTAGGTATGTACTTTTATAAACTTTCAATTGCAAAATTAATGTTTATCACTTTAGGATTAATTTGTCGACCATTAACTGTATGTAATTTATAGTGATTCTATTTTGCTGCTGCAACTGCTGCTTAGGTTCATATTTTGTGCCAAATTTTTCCACTTTTATGCCAAATTGGGCATTTTAAAAAGAAATGTACAGTATATTATTATATAATTACATCCTAAAAAGGAACTGTGCGATTATGCGATGTCTAGTTACACCTGAGGAAAGCTGAACGAATTCCATTTTAAATTATTTTAAATACCGGCTTTAACACTGACGTATTGTTATTGACTTTATGCCAAACGACGCGGCGTTCACCGACGTTGTCAGTTGTAACACGGCCACTGCGTTGAAACAATTGGCATATAGTCAACAGTAATGATACGTGAGTGTTAAAGCCGGTATTTAATAATAATTTAGTAGGTATGTATTTTTTACAATAATACCATTGACATTGAGAAATTTTGAGTAAAAGTACCAACGGATGGTATCAACAGATGACATTAAATTATAAAGTGATCTACACTGCTATTATCAGGTGACAAAGCAATTAACGATTCAAACAAAGCCCATTTCACACTGCCCGGAGTGAAAAATAAAATCAAAGCCTAACAATAATTTTTGAGGGTCGGGATGTTGGGGGGTCAAAGGAATATTCACTTTGACTCGGTCACGCTTCGACGCGTCGACGATCCAATGGATGGAACCTTTGATATTGCGTTTCATTAAAGTTATAATAATTTCAAATTTAGAAATTATTCGAATGAAATTTCAAGTTATTACGAGTATTAGGCGTTTACTTTTTATGTCAAAAATCTTGTAAAAAATTACACGGACGCTAAGTTATTGTAAAGAGAGTAGATATCATATTTTAGTTAAACAACACATTCTGCTGAACATATCGTTACAACTTATACAAACAAACGAACGAAAGTGTTCGGATTTAATATAATTATTAAAAATACATTATATTATGTTTTGTTTTATGACTTAAAATTAAAATAACTTTTAAGAGCTTCTTTCTTTTATTTTTTAGTATATGTAATTATAACTGTAAAATAAAATAAAATTTATATAAATGATATGGATAAATTATAACAATGACGAGATTTATTTCGGGTCTGATCTGGGCTAATTTTCCTTAAACAGCATTTTATGACATATTCTACTATAAGGTAACATAATTATAAACAAGATTATAATTTTTTTATTTATTATACGCGTACGTACATCAGACATGATGAAAACACTGTTGTCACCTTAAATATTAGTAGGTGGTTCGATCATTGTATTATTTTTTATTAAAATTGAAGCCCTTCAGTTGTGAATATAATAATGTATGTACCTAATGTATGTTTTTGTTCACTCTAAACTACCCCCAACGCAAAGATTACCCTGGAAACACGCCAGCGGAATTTCAAAAAGCTTTTTTCTTTTATATCACGTCCAATATGTCCGGGATTTCACTCAATAGACTGTCCTTCTAAAATTAAATTGTATTGGGGAAGCCTTTTTAAAGGTCTTCACATGTCCGCTTTTCTTTTAAAATATCACGTTACAGTGTGGACGTGGGTTTATTTTTCTTTCTTTTATTATTTTTTTACTGCTTTCATGTTCCTCTAATAAGGGAAACCTTAGAACGTACGTGTTTTTATTAAAACAGGAAAAAAGCTATTTGTAAATTCAGGGTTTATTTTTATTTGGAAATCAAGTAAAATGATACGGATGGAATCAAACATCGACATAGTTCTTTGTCGATGGAATTAAAATGATATATAGTGGGTGGCTTGTTTTACTTTTGTTTCTGGAAATATAAATGAAACCACATATTTTACTGATCATACTAAAAACGTTCTCAAGGAACACAAAAATATAAAAAATTGGTCAAGTGCGAGTAGGACTTGTGCCCTGAGGGTTCCGTACATACAAAAACAAACTTATTCCACGGGCAGTTATTTTGACCGAACTAACTTGACACTTACGGTCTATTAAACTCCATGTATCTAAATGGTCTATCTATATTGATAACTAGCTTTTACCCGCGATTTCACCCCCGTTGAATTAGTTTTTGTGTACTATTATAAAATCTGTCAATATTTTTCGGACTGTTACCTACAGTAAATATAGCTGGTGAAATGTGTGTAATGCGCCTCTGTATTTTCCATTTTGTATGTCTCTTATATAACTTTTCCATGTGAACTGATTTATGCGATAAAAGATAGCATATGCCCTATTCCAGGTCTAGAACTTCATTCATGCAAAGTTGCAGTCCAATCGGTTCAGTAGTTACGCCGTGAAAGAGTAACAAACATCCATCCATCCATACATACATCCAAACTTTCGCATTTATAATAATAGTGGGATTTCTTCTGAAATAATTAATTATCCATCCATCCATCCATCAGCCTGTTTCGTCCACTGCTGTACATAGGCCTTTCCACGATTACGCCACTCTTGGCGGTCCCCCTGTAAGAAATGCCCATACTCACACACGCTGGGCAGGCGGGTTGGTGAGCGCGATGCCGATACCCTTGCACCAGTGACGGCGCTGTCTGTCACTAGCCTGTTTTAAGGCCTGGCAATTAGGGATAGATATACCGCCATCCATCGGTCTCAGGCAATGGTGGGCCGCCTGGTTTTGCCTGAGAGCTGTTCTCTTACTCTCCCCCGAATAACTTCAGGAGGATTTGCGAGTAAGATGGTGGTACCTACATTAATTAATTTATGTGTATTTAATGTTATGTGTGATGTTAATTATTGTTTCCCTATATAGATGCGTGTTAAAAGGCCTGATTTTGTATGGAATTTCAAGTTTCTAAGTCAACTGGAAGTACCTATAGGTTTTCATGGTGAGACAAGTTGTATCAATTTGAATTGATTGTATTACGTAAAATGCGATAATTTTTCTTTCGCGTTAAGTTAGGAGCCTGGTTTTTTGGGGCCATAGACTTCTGTAGGGGGTATTAGTTTCAACTTGATATCTCAAACGGGGCCCGAGAAAAAGGGACTTAGAAGACGGACAAACGGAGAACAAAGTGAAGGGTTCCGTTTTGTCATTTTGAGGTACGAAACCCTAAAAATCTCCCTACTAAATTTAAGCGCCCGTAATTTATATGTGAATGTTTTTTTTTATGGGACATGTCTTAAGAAGAGAAGAAAAAGGGAATCCCGAAGTAGTTATAACCCGGGTTGTTACCAACTCTAGTAACAAGGTTGGTTCAATCAGTTTGGACGTAATAAATTATTGTATACCTCAAATATCTGTACAAGAGCTTTATCAAGCATTATAAATAAATTATTTATAGTTTCCTTTATTTTCACTAAAGTTTTTTTGCACTTCGGTGAGGGCGGGAAAATCTAGTTATCTTTTTATAGAGCTTCTTGCCCCTTGAATCCCTCACTGCACTTATCGCAAGAACAGTTTTCTACCCATTACGAAACTATCAAAAGAAAAAGCGAAGTTTATTTTTCTTTGCGAATAATTCGGACGACAAAAACTTCTACCTAATAGAGGGTAATGAAAACAAAGTAGCGGTGATAAGAAAAAAATATGAAACAATCGTAGCTAAGGAAGAGTAAGTGAAGTGAAACTCTTTCACAGAGCGTGGGTTCCGTTATTAAATTTAATACTCTTTGCATAGAAGCCTTAGACCTGATTTCACCATACCCTGTTTGTTATTTCATAAATCAGACATTACCTAACGAGGGATAAAATTAATTATGTCCCATGTCGAAAATCTAACAAATTATTAGTAAATCAAACATAAAGCGAATGACTCAAAAATCATTCACATTCTAAAACAAAATGTCATTATTTGTTTTGTAATTGGGCACTTTTTTCACTGTCGTGTTTGGTAAGGCAACTGATTTGAAATACCGCTTATTCTGTTGAATTCAATACAAATCGGTTTACATTTCGTTTTGCTGGTTCAAATGTCAAACATTTCGAGTCTTCGAGATAGGTCAGTTGCCGGTAGCCATGACAACAATGTAAACAATAGCAAACATGGCTGACCCCGACAGCTGTGAGTCTGTGTGACAGTAAGCTAATCGTCTGTTACCAATCTAACGAACCCCTAAACACAGATAATATAATACTAGTACCCTAGAGCAGTCATTAAGTCTAACAACTGATTAAGAAAATTAAACATTCGTTTTAGCATGGTGGGACACTCACTAACTTTAACAGTCGGTTAAATTATATAACAGGGATGTCAACTAACAGAGTATGGTGAAATCGGGTCTTAGTTTTACAAATACTAATATACGAGTAATACAGGACTTTCAATATAAACTTCCAGAAAGAAAACATATACCTATCTGCTTGCTATGAACTAAACATAATTTCTTTATATTATATTGTATTTTAAAATTGTTAAATTTGACAAGTTTAATAATAACGTACCATTAAAAATATTTTCTATTCCTTTTTATATATATAGGTAGATTTATATATAAAGGAATAGAAAATGAAGCTCTTACAAGTTAATACAAATTTATTTAAAAATATTTTCGTAACGCGTAGATTTCGTACGTTTTAGACGTTACTCTCTATTACCATGTTATCCAAAAACAGACAAATAAATATTTAACACTGAAAGATCATAGGTGAATATTGAAAGCCTGGATCAATAAAGAAAATTATTTTATTTAGAAAAGAAGCCTGTCAATCCGCAAAATTTCCAGTCTCCCGTCCAAGTCAGTGTCAAATCTAAAGTTTATGGTCATTTTGTGGCCAGCTGCGAACTCTGCGAAGTAGACCGTAACAGTGAAGGTTATGGAATTAAAGGCCGAAATAGTTTTTTCTATTTAAATTTATTGTAAAACTCAATCTCATTTATAATAAAAATTTGAAAGTTCGTTTTACAAGTCGAGGTTTTATATATATATATATTGTATTAGTACTTATTATTATCATATTTTATTGTAAAATTGCAGTAAAAATTATTCTGGTCAGTCCTCAAAAATGATAAAACAGAGTTTGTCGTGGCTCAAATTCTACGAGGTAACATTATAAAATGCTTTTTTAACAAGCCATGTGAAAAACCTATACGGAACCTTAAACTATGAAACAATCGTAGCCAAGGAAAAGCTCCGGATATTACACTGTGAAGACTCGAACTTGGTTTTAATATTTTAAGATAAAAGCAGTGGACGACGTCGGGTTCAGTTTCTATGTTATTCCTTGGAATATTTTGAAAACGGTTATTTGTTTTATATGAAGAAATATTCTGGTTTAACATAAGGGTTGGTTCTTGAATATATCAAAATATCTTTGAAAATGATTGTATGATAAATAAAATAATGTATATGTCGCAGGATATTCAGAAAATACGGTTCAACGTGGAAATCCTACGATTTCTGCAAAATATCCGGATAATTAGAAACTTTCTGTTAAGAACTAATTGGGTAATCTCGTTCCGCTCCGTTTCGCTCAGCTCCGGAGTTCATTAACATGTAAACTAAATACAATAAATCATACACAAATGCTTGTATTTTTTATTCCACGTATATTTGTTTTTATTATTACTTAGGCTACCGGTTTCGTTTTACACATCATCGGGCCAACAAATCATTAATTTTTCAACACACTTGCTTATAAAGTGGCCCTTATTGCAGCGTTCTTATGGTAATAAAGCAGCATATTAAACACTCGTGCCTTTTACTTTACATCATCGCACTAGTTTTTTTTACATTACAGTTATTTTTTTAAATCTTAGCAAAGAGTTTTAATGTCTTGAGAAATAGTAAAGAGTTTGCCAATAAATAGACTAACTCAGTTGAAATATATATATATAATAGGCTCGGCCTGCAATCTCGCCTCGACTGTAATGTAACGTCAAATAAATATATGTGGAATAAAAAGTACAAGAATTTGTTTATAACTTATGAAGATGATATTCCACCAAGAACCATCAATCGAATCCATCCAATATTTAAAGTTAATATGCTCCGCTTCGCTTATTTTTTACTTTTTTTTTCAGTTGTACCTAGAAAGAGTGAGACCAGCTATTCTATCCAGCCCAACTCACGCCAGAATCCCAAGAGGCGACCAAGGTCATCGCGGGACTGACGGAGCGTCCCCGAATCAAAGATATGAGGGTATGCGGGTATTGTCTGCTATATTGACGGTTCATACTTAGAAACACTGACAATTGGCGTTATTTACAATCACGAATTGAAAAATGATCTATATATGAAGAATTTCTTAAGAAGGTCACCGCGGCATAGCCACTTATTCTACAGCCTAGTTTTTCAGATTTCACTGAATGAGGCTCAGGTTTATATTCCCGGTCGGAAATGCACCAATGAGTTTTTCAGAATTTCTGTGCATAGTATTTGTGTTCTTACCTAATACTCACCACTTGCTGAACGGTGAAGGAAAACACCGTGAGGGCATGCAGGCGATGCCCTAAAAAGCGTGTATTTATTCCCGTTGGGACGTAATAAACGTCGGTGAAACGCGAGTGTACCGAGCATGGACCGTGACTTGCATTTCAGTTCACACTCGGGAGCACCTCTGACACCCTCTCGGCGATTCATGTCGTGACGATATGTATTTTAAAACAAATAAATATCTTGATTATACCGACAAAAAGTCACTAAGCAATAAAATAATCCCCTAATTTCACTGTAATAATTATACAGAGTGCTCCAAGAACGAAGGTCTCACAAAAAGAGGTGATTAATAGCAGCTTGGAGGATCGGTCTAGACGCTAATGCATCCTGTATACAACCTCATTTTACTAACAACCTCCTTGCGCCGTGATGCAGCGTTTTCTTGAGTCCGTTACGTATTTATTATCTCTATGTATCTTCCAAAGACATTGTATTAAGAACAAGACTGCACTACGATACGAAAAACGAGCCGAGCGAGATGGGTGTTGGCACTCGTTGGTCTCTTTCTAACACGTTAGAAACTCATCAACACTATATAAGTGTATTGTAAATATTATATAGGTATACACTGGCAACTTGCTAGACAAGGATACACAAGTAGCGACAGCTATCTCGCTCGGCTCGTTTTTTGCTTGAAAATGGTATCATAATAATAACAACCTTATTTCTAGGAAATAAAATCTAGTTTAGTTGAGCAAGAATTGGACAGTGCCAATTTCTTTGGTATCTTCTTACTTGAATACCTGTACTCGTATATCCGTGAAGGTAAAGTTCCACATCCTCCTAGCTCAGAAATTGGTAGCTTATTATGGTCGTAGTCCGAAAAAACCGGTCAAGTGCGAGTAGGACTCGCACCTTGGGGTTTTCATAGCATTCAACAATTTAATAAATTTAAATTATTTGAATAAACATTACAAACTTATTACCTAGGAAATGTATGAAACAAAACTGCAAAATTAAGCTGGTGGAGTAATCGGGTACATAACTCTAATTTTGTATTAAAAAATCGAAGTTTTCAGTATTTGTGGTTTAAATGCATACATAAAATTCCCAATTTCTAACTAGTTTTGTTTTTGAGATAGATTCCGTAAGAAAATCGGTCTAAAACTGATAACTGACAAATAAATACATGGTGTTCATTCATCTCAAATCTTACATATTGTATGTACTTTAATTATTTTCAGGCTGTAGATTATTGCAATACAAAAAATTATATAACTATATTCTTTTCAATATGATATTTTATAGATAGATGTATAAAATGTATTCTGACTGTAAAAGATGATAGGACTGATAGAACAGGAGGATAAAGAGATGATCTAATAATTTCATTTTATTTTTTTTACTATCTTACTCAACTTTTGGCCTGATTATCCGACTTTCTTTATTCGACTTTACCAAAACAATTTTATATTGTATAAGTTTCTTGCCCTTCTTGTTAGCAAAACTAATCGAATGGGCGGAGTTAGGTAGCTTCATTATCATATATGTAGTATATATTGCATACATTATACATACCTTTAATGTAGTTTATGTGCGTGTATTGTTATTATTAAGTATAATCAAACACAAAATTTAATTTATTATATTGTATTGTTATTTTACACCGGGTATGTTCAACCCTCTTATTTCTCCTAATGACCTATTTTTAGGTCACGAACCAATAATAGTTACCTTTATGCTCTAATTATGGCTGCCATTCAATCTGACGGACCTTCTGTTTATCATCCAGTTTAATTTAATAAACCAGATTTAGACGTATTTCGTATATCCCATACATATACGAAACTCAACTCTATCTCCTTCAAAATAGCGGCGATTGTTTAATAACACATAAGCATAGGTGGCTGTGTAGGATGCGCGTTGTGAATTAAATTGTCTTTTCTTGTTTAGTCCTCGTATAAATCCTGCACACGTAACTCGGTTTGTTTAGTTTGGGACAATCTGCTGAGAATCAACATTGGTAATGGACAGAAATATACAGAGAACTAGCTTTTCGCCCGCGGCTCCGTCTGCGTTTATTCAATCTCTGCCCCGTTTTTGGCTTGGGTATTATTTGATAGATAACCCTTATAGCTGATATGTTCATCAGGGTCACTGCGATAATAAATAAAGTAAACCGCATCCAAATCCGCTGAGTGGTTCACTAGTTAAAACTAAACATACGCAAATACTGCCAGACAGACGGACAAAAATTTAAAAAACTGTGGTTTGGGCTTCAGTACAATACTAATATAATTAAATAACCCATAACATTCAAATTTGAAAAATATATTCTTTATTCTTTAATAATATATGTCTTTTTTTCAGATTCAAATTTTTTTAAACTTTTGTATCAGGATGATTTATTTCTCAATATCAATGCATGATACCTGTCATTTAAATCCCAGCCATGGAAAAACTTATTAAGACATTAAAACCTACGCTCTTAGCAGCAAATTGTATAAAATTTTGTTTTGAGTTAAAAAAAAATGGCATAAGCGAATATTAAAGCCAAATGATTCTAAGATCTTGTAAAATTTTTGGAAGAGGATCTTTCATTCGATTGTATAAAAATTAATATTTTCATGGTTTGACTAAATTTGCTTAGATAAAAGAAATCTTTTTTTATTTTTTACAATGGGTTAATTTCAAGCATTGATGGGACCTAGGATGAAGCGCGCTAGCCCAGAAGAGCTAAAGCAGCAAACCCATACCCTGCCGAAACAAAAATCTGAAAAACCCAAAAAAGAAACACCTTATTTTAAAAGGATTTTCGTCGTTGAGTTGAATTATCAATACATAATGAACAAAAAACAAAATCCTTACACTCCAAACCTAAATATCCATTTGAAAATAGAACTCGAGGAGAACAAAGACGCTGGCTGGCTGTCAGCGAATTTCCGTTTGAAAATGGAATGCGGTGATCTGCCGTGTCCAATGGCCGCTCAGTCTGTGAAATGGAACGATTTTAAAAATATACACGTAGACGGTTTTAGCTGAACAAACGTGAGGTTCTTCTTTTTGAGTCTTCTTTTGTTTTAAATCGTACTTTGTGAATCCCAAGTGGACCTTTTTAATTGATAAAAACATGTTACTTTACGTACGGTAAAGTACCATACGCTACGGTACCATAGGATTCTAGGAGTAAGTCTCCGCTATTTGTTTGTCCGTCTGCCACAGGGGTCTACAGTTTCAACTATGTTACTATGGCCTCTATATCGGCAAATACTAGGAAGTAAAACAAATTAAATCCAAGGGAGGTCCCCATACAAAGAAATCTAGAAAAAGCAGCATTTTTTAACGTTCTTTCTTTTAGTTATATTTAAAAGACGGTAACACAGATAAGTGCTTATATCGGTGCTTTGGAAATAAAAAAAATATTATTATTATTTTTACGTAATTTTAAAATTTGGTCCAGTTTTGGTAAATATAGTACATTACTGCTAAGTGCAGCAAGTAAGCAATCCTGGACGAGTAAGTTAAAAGTCCGAGCCCGTAGAGCGAGGACTTTTATATATGTTACGGGTAAAGCCCGAAGTCGGGTAAACCTAAGTTTACCCGGGTAATGTTATACAAAACAACGGAGGTCGCCTCGCTCCGCTCCACCTCGCTCGGCGCCCAATGTTTATTAACATGTCAACCTAACACGCTCCCCCTCGCTTCGCTCGTCGTCGCACCTATTTTTGACTTTTTTCGGACTTTACCCGACTTCGGGCTTTACCCGTAACATATACACGAAGTGAGAATTGCTAATTAATTTTCGAAGCAAGTATAGTGCTTTTCTCAAGAATAAAATGAGACATTTTCATGTTTTTCATGATAATGAGTTATATAAAAAAAAACTTACTAGGTAATATTAAAAGTTACTTGCTCATATTTGGGCAATCAATCATCTTTATTGTTATTGATTCATTTCTTCAGCAAAGCGTTAGTGGAGTACAATCTATATCAGAGCCCGCTTCTGAACTCATTTTGTAATTTATTTGCACATAATACTTTCAACCAAAATATAAAGCAACATAAATTCCTGCTTCTACGCAACTTTTTTTCATTATTGCTAGCTGGGCAAAGATTTACCACCATGCAGCCTTCTTCATGGACAACGCCATCTAGAGGAAAGCTAAGAAGTAAGAAAAAAAAAACAACGAGAAAAACGCTCATTTAGTATGTTAAGTATTCAATGGTTTTAAATATACCTATAAAATTACCATAAATTATAAATTTTGGTTATTATTATTGCAATTATAAAATATAGCAAACATTTGACATTATATTTGAAATTTTATTTCTTTTATTTTTCTTTGTAAATTGGCCGCTTAAAACCTTTATGATCGCCAAACTCCTTAGTCTCTTAAAAACATAGACACAGTTAGTTTTAAAAAGAAAACATATGAAATATACTGTGTGAACATATGGTATCTTTAAATCAATGTATATAGTGGATTTTCATACGAATTTCCTGGACAGTTATTCAGATTTCCTGGACACTTTTAATAGCTCGCCAGGATGAAGTATTTTACTATAGGTCTCTACAGTATGTAATAGTAATATTACAATGTATTTTTGAGAAAAAAAAACATATAATAATGATTTGCGTTATGTAATTTGCGGGAACCACATTATTGTCAGGCGCTACCATTTTATCGGTTCATGTTTTAGGGTTCGGTTCCAATATTGTGTGGCGATACGGAACCCTTTGTACGCGAGGCCGTCTCACACGTGACCAAATTATTTACAAAATATAAACAGTAAATCCATCAGAGAAGGGAATCAAACAAATGAAATATCAAAGCTGTTAAATATTTACTCTTTTCCAATAACCCTTTGTCGGGAATTGCGATTTACAAAAAAAAAGTTATTAACACTTCAAATGCCAAGTCGAAATGCAGTAATTACAATATTTCAAAGTCGCATTTTCAAAAGAAAACAATAAGTTTAAAGAATTTACGAGAGCATAAAAAGGCTTTGGGGTATTAATTTTTTTCACCCCTTTTCAAATGAAAGAAACCCTTTTCGCGTCTGCAGTAATTAACACGGAAGTTCAAAGATTTTTAATAATTTGATGCTGTTTGTGTCGTCTTTTTTTTTGCTTGGGGTCGTAATTTATTTGTGTCAATTGTTTGTACTTACCTTCCTTGCTAGTTTTTCATCGTCATTGTTAACATTTATGCAATCTATATACTAATAATAAAGTAGTAAAAAAGTCGTGTCTGCACATTAAATATTTTCGCGAAATTTTAAATGAAATAGGTAATTGGTACTGTACTGGGGCCGAAACCACAATTTTTAGAATTTTTGTCTGTCTGTCTGTCTGTCTGTATGTTCCATTTTAACTCGAGAACCACTCAACGGATTCGGATGCGGTTTTTTTATTATCACCGTAGTGAATCTGGTCTGAAGTCTGGTATAAGCGATAAGGGGTGTTAATTAAATATTTTTTGTATGTATTTCCCTTATTAGTATACCTATATATTTTTATATTCTAAAGATATATATATATATTAAAGATTAATTTTGACTTGTAGAAATTATACTTTATGTATCTATTTTACAAAATAAATATTTTGATTTTGATTGATTTTGAATTAACCACCATGTTATTTCTACGAATTTTGAAATAACGCGTAGGAAATATTTACTTACCCATACAAAACGTAAAAAAATACGATATAAAACGATTTGATTGATTCATTTCATTACGAGTAATAACAATGTCGTGAATTATAGAAAGGAAATACATATTAATATGAAATAGGGTTAAATGGATATAAAGCACGTTTTACTACAAAACGTTTTTGTATTTCTTCTAATCGTCAATAACGTATTTTAATACGCTTTTTCAAGGTCTCCACTAGGAAACGATTTTGTTCCTTTTTCCGTGTACCTAGATTTCTTTCTTTTTGTCTTTCTACAGCTTAGAGTCAACATGCATACTCTAAGTTCTATATCATTTTAAATCCAAATATCAAGCTAGGGCTTGGGTCGTTGATGTGATATCAGACAATATTTATACTCATATTAATAGCACTAAACAGACATTCTTACATTAAATATTTTTGTGAAATTTTAACGAAAAGTGTTAGAAGAATTACTAAACGCCAAAATTACGACTTTTTAAATTTTTGTCTGCCAGTCTGTTCCATTTTAACTCTGTCGTGGCCATATTGTAGATTTGATAATTTCATGATCAGGTCAAATATCGTGAAATCTGTAAAAACTAAAGGGGTCGCCGCGCTCCGCTTCGCTTCGCTCAGCTCCCGAATTTATGATCACAAGTAACCTAACACGCTCCTCCTCGCTTCTCTCGTCGTCGCACCTATTTTTGGCTTTTTGTAGGAAGTCTAAAGCAAATTTCTTATTTCTTACTTCATGATATTGTCGATCAGATCATGGAATCATCAATTCTATGATATGGTCACCACAACTCTAGAACCACTCAACCAATTTGGATGCAGTTTTCTTTATTATTTCTTCATTGTAGTGAAAATGGGCAATATATAGGTGTTTTAAGGGCCGTTTTACAAATACATTTTAATTGAAACCCCTGCGAGCGAAGCTAAAAGCTAATATTTCATAATTTTGCATGACCTCATATTTTTAAATAAAAAATGCAGATCTAAATTTTCAACACAAACACCAATAAATTACTGAACAATTCGTTCTAATCCCCACATAAATAATTTCAACCCTGCAACGGTTTGATTAAACAGCGATCTGTTAATAATCGGCCGCGGTCCGATTTGGTTTATTGCTCGTGTGCAATATATATCTCTGACGATTAGTATTTATGGGTTATTGTGTGCTGTCAGGGTATTCTGTGCTGTGTGGTTTTTGAACAGTTATTTATTATTTGACATGTTCGACATGTCGAAAATTCAAAACAAATAAGTATGCTCCTTGAGAACAAAAATGTTACAAGAATATACACAGAGACATAAAATTTTCTTTTTTCAATGCAAGTTCTCTTTGCCTAACAAACCTTTTTATGTGCTTCAAAACTGTTATCAAAGTCAACTTTATCACACTAGTGTTTTATTTTAATTTTATTAAATTTATTGAAATAAACTTGCCAGTCTTTTCTTGTGTACCATAGATAGATTGACATAAATTATAATAGTAACGTACTACTCGTATATGTTACTGGCGGCCAAACTCGTTCTTTGAAAGTTTCAGAAATCCTTCAGCGCAGAATTGTGCCGACAGGTTAGGTCAGAATACATAACCTTCATGGTATTTTTTTTTGTAACAACCCAGAAATTCTTAAACACAGAAGATTTTGCCCCGACACACTGACCAATTTTTCAATCGTGTTTGGCAGTAACATATCCAAAAAAACAGAAAATCATTTTTACTCATCTAAGGAGTCTTAAAAACTTTTTTATGTATTTCTTGTGCGATCAAAACACAGCTTGCAATATCCGATTGCAAGCTGAGTGCACAACTAAAGGTGCTAGGTTAAGCTAGATCATGCTCAGACTGTATCCTATATACAGGCTGTACAAATACCCAGCGCCGTGATTAACGAGGAGCTGACGATGACAGCCGCGAGGTGCTGAGCGATCCATTTATGTACAGGCCGCTGTGGAAAAGGAACTCTGATTTTAAAAGAAAAAATATGCATTCGCTACAATAAGAAGTGAGATGTATTTTGATTTATAAAATTAATTTGACAAAAATATCTTTGGATTAAACATATTTGGATAGTGAAATATTTTTACATCCACATTTCAGCATTATTTTTATTACACCCTACACGAGCCTAGAGCTAAATTAATAAATATCATCAATTGAAAAAACTAATTTAATCAATAAACTAAAATTCACGTCAGATGATTTCGATCATAAAATTTATTATCACAAATATTATTATTCTCTATTTTACATACGATGTCAAACTCTAGGAGATTAAAACAATGTGTAGTACAACATTTTAAAACAGTTCTACAGGTTAACTCTCAGCCCTCCAAATTATCTCAAACACTTAGACAATAAAAGGTAGTCCAAATCGCAGTTCAGATCAATGTCGTTGATTTAAGTCCTAAATAAATCGTGTTACCCTTAGAAACCCCCTATAGACGAGGTGTATCTTGCATGACTCTGCACGTCTAGCTATCGCCACTTGAACTGTCAATTAGAAGATATCGCTGCGATGATTGACGATCCTGCACGCTAGCAATCTAGACTTCCCTCAGGCCTTCCCGACACTCGGACTTAGTAGTAAGAGAGCAGCAGATGATTTTTGGTTATGTAATGAAGAAGTAGCATTAAAAAATAATGTATACAAATACTTTACTGAAGACAAAACTGTTTTTTTTATTATATTTAAATAGCTTCAAAATATTTAGATTTTCTATAGACGAGAATTTAGGATTTTAAAAGAATTAAGGGCGAGTATTGTAAATCCACTTATTTAAAACCTACTAGAAAACAATTTTTTTTTTATTTAGTTAATTTTTGCCATAACTTTTTTATATCTGACTTAGTTTTAAAACTGAATAATTTATTTATACAAATATATGTTGTTAGTTTATGTTGTGTCAATATTTTTTTATTTTTATGGAAGGCTTAATTTTACCTGTGAATGTGTTTATTAAATTGTACTCAACTTACGAGGCTATGTAAATTTTCTTTTTGTCTCTCTCACTGCAAGCGAAAAAAAAACGCACAGTGCCAGAGGGCAAAGGAAAAAAAAATTTTTTTAAACTTCATTAAAAAATCTATAATAGCTAGCAAAATTTCCAAAATCAAAAATCTAGATATTGTTAAAACCCCTCTAATATGGGTTTAATATGGATTTAAAACCCATCTAATGTTTGAGTTCTGATCATGATTCCTATTCGTCAAACGAGGAGAAAAAGTGTGTTTGAAGATCTCATTTTAATAATTATTTCTATCGAGAAAAATTTATCCAAACGTGTTTCCAAAATCGAAACCTTACATTATATAGTAGTCCGCGTCCAGTATGATAACGCGCTCAGAGCAGTACTGCAGCTACCCCGCTAATGTGCGCGTCGGGCATGTTCGCATGGGCACAAACTGACTGCTTCCTTGCGACCATGCGCAAGCATGTGACCATGTGGTTTGGACCAGTGACGATGTTACTTGAATTAAAGGTATTTTATTTTATTTATATACCTATACAATCAAAATGTATATAACAGAAATTTATTAAATTTTTCTGTGTACTTCATGAAATACACAGAAACAAAGTATTCATATTTTATTTACATAGCCTCAATCGAGAATACTAAAAACGTTTTTTCACGCACCTAACTTTATTTGGGGCCCCTCGGGCTTTCGGTAAAAGACCACGGAACAAAAATGGTTGAGAACTTCTGACCTAGCCTGTTCTAGACCTGGTCCAAGGATGAAATGACTCGTATTAATCGTCTGCTCTGACTTGAGATTAATCTTAGTTTGGAAATGTTGGGTTTTCGTGGTCTTGTTTGTGATAGTCGGTTCCTAAAGCTAATGGCAACGAGTATAAAGCACTACATTTTATGCATTTGGTGCATATTGCTGTTTTTTTCTCCTTATCAATTTATTAATTTGCATCCATCCATCCATCCATCAGCCTGTTTCGTCCACTGCTGGACATAGGCCTTTCCAGGATTTCGCCACTCTTGGCGGTTCTCCTGGCAGAATTGCCCATACTCACACACGCTGGGCAGGCGGGTTGGTGAGCGCGGTGCCGAAACCCTTGCACCAGTGACGCCGCCGCCCGTCACCAGTCTGATTTATATGAGGCCCGGCAATTGGGGATGGATATACCGCCATCCATCGGTCCCAGAGCTGTCCTCTTACTCTCCTCCGAATAACTTCGAGGGGCTGGCGAGTAAGATGATGGTACCTGGTTAGTCGAGCCCGGCACTAGCTGGGACTCGTTCATGTAGCCAAATTCATACTCGAGACTCGGTAATAAGTCAAGACCAACGTTAAATGACCCTGTTTGAGAAATACAAAAATTATTTTTTGTGCATCTATCTATACTTGTTCAAGAACAACCTCGGCTCAATTAGTGTAGAAAGTCTAAATTTTATTTTGCATTTTCATAGAAACGGTCATTTAACCTTGTTCCTTACCACTTATCGAATCTTCAGTATGAATTTGGCCATATAAACGAAAGTCACCTTTTATAATACGATTGATAATTAAATTGACGAAAATAGTAATTATATCAAAAAAAAATTTTTAATGAAAATTTATAAAGTTTAAACAGAAAAATATATAAAATAGGAATACGAATAGATAAAAGAATATAAAAATGTTAAATTTATTAGTTCACCCAATTGTTCTTTTTAATTTACTAACTTTATTTCACTTTAAAAGTATTTAATAATTATAAAAATAATGAAAATTTTTAAAAAGTATTAAATAGCAGCGGTAGCTCAATAGCAGCGGCAGCTCAGGGGTAGACCGTTGGCCTCTCAATCTTGAGTTGAATGAGTTTTTCGGAATGTATGTGGATAGTATTTGTTTTATACTTACCACTTGCTGAGCGGTGAAGGAAAATATCGTGAGAACAGATGTTCTCTGTGAGGGAACCTGTATGCCCTAAAAAAGCGTGTATTTGTGCCCGAAGTACAGGTACAGCAATAGGGCTCACCAAAGTATGGACTGTTTATTTCATAGTTCATACTCGGAGCACCTCTAACACCCCCTCGGGGATTCATATCGTGAAGATATATTTATTTAATAACCACATCCCAAAACAAAACAGCCAGCAACGTGCAACTGGGTAGTCCAAAAATAATTCCAATAAATCGACCCCGAAAATGTCCACTTTTCTATTCCAAAACAACTATAATGTGAACAAACTGCTACATATAAAGAGAAAACTGCAGATCCCCACTGTGTGATTAGATGTTACGACACGGTTTGAAAATGCGAACCGAGCGTGACCCGAAACTGTTATTTTGAAGAAAGACATAAATTCAAGTGTTTACCGTAACAAAGTTTGAAGTTCTTTCTTGCACGACTTATTTAGCAGCGTAATTTTAGGAGATAAGCTTTATGAATACTATAAGCTTACGAAATTAATTCTGTAATGGTAGTTTTCAATAAAAAGTAGGCTTATGAAATAAGTGTGTCAAATATATGATTCATGGGCAAATATGCATCATAGTATATCGTCACGACATGAATCCCCGAGGGAGTGTCAGAGGTGTTCCGGGTGTGAACTGTGAAATGCAAGTCACAGTCCGCGCTCGGCACACCCGCATTTCACCGACGATTATTATGTCCCAACGTGATGGGGGTGAGCACTATCGCCGTACTTCTGGTACAAATACACACTTTTTAGGGCATACAGGTTTCCTCACTATGTTTTCCTTCACCGTTAAGCAAGTGGTAAGTATTTAATACTATGCACATAAATTCCGAAAAACTCATTGGTACATGCCCGGCCGCGGATCGAACCTGGATCTCAAAGATTGAAAGGCCAGTGTTCTACCCCTAAGCTACCGCCGCTTAATATAATATGCATATATTATATATTACCATTGTAGGTGGTAGAGCTGATGCCGAGCTCGACTGAGGAAGTACCACCATCTTACTCGCAAATCCTCCCGAAGTTATTCGGGGGAGAGTAAGAGAACAGCTCTCAGGCAAAACCAGGCGGCCCACCATTGCCTGGGACCGATGGATGGTGGTATATCCATCCCTAATTGCCAGGCCTTAAAACAGACTAGTGACGGGCAGCGGCGTCACTGGTGCAATGGTTTCGGCACCGGGCTCACCAACCCGCCTGCCCAGCGTATGTGAGTATGGGCATTTCTTCCAGGGGGACCGCCAAGAGTGGTGAAATCCTGGAAAGGCCTATGTCCAGCAGTGGACGAAACAGGCTGATGGATGGATGGATGGATATTACGCATTATAGTATGCATTATTTTATGCCAAAAACATTTTTATATGTAATCAAGAGTGTGTGATAAACTAAATTTACTACTTGACTAAAATTTGTTTTTTCTACCGTTATTTCAGAGATTTGTATGGATGAGTACAATCACCTGTTTTCATTTCCAAAATGAAAATCGGTACCTTCATGTAAGGCAAATGGGAAATTCATAATCCAAAGCAAAGTTCTCGATGTTTTTGGCAACTAAAGACAATTTACCGTAAGGTGAAGGCACCAGATTTCACACACCATTTATTTCATCCTTCACCTCGCTTGTTTCTAGGATCCATTTGTCAAAAACTCGGATGTCACATCTCACACTGATTTATGAGCGAAACGGAACGCAATCCTTATAATGGATAAATATTGTATTACTTTTTTGTTCATCTTTAGTGGGACGGTGACAAGGATTTAATAGATAGAGAAACGGAAATGTGATCGAGTGAACTTTTCGTAGCATTATTTTAGCGTTCAAGAATTTCGTAGCTCTTACGGTAGCGCTTAGAGAAAAAAAATGGTATGACCCTATTAAACCTCCGATATCCGTCCGTCTGTCACAAGAGTTTACAGCTTTAGTTGAAATTTGAAATTTTCACAGAATACTATGGCATCTATCACGGCAAATTTTGTGGTGTGTGGCAACGTCATTTAAAAATAATATCCCTCTATATCATCTCGTAGATGTCTTAAAAGGCGACTAAGGGGTTATGATAGGGAAGTGGTTAAGGCTGTACCTGACTCTAGAATATGAATGATTTTCGAGGGTTCTTTTGACGAAAATAGGACTATCCTAATATTGGAGAAAATATATTTGATTTATTGATATTTAATCAAGGGGATCTACTTATAAACAATGTACTAATATTTATACTTTTGTCAAAAAAAATGTTTACCACCCTCTTTTTTTTGGTTTTCGTTTTTTGGTTCGTTTCAAGAACTCGTTTAAGAGATCTAATTGATTTTTTTTAATAAAATAGGTAGAATAAATAAATAGAGTATAAAGTAAATGAAGGTTTTCTACTTAAATCTAGTATTTTTTTTCCTACAAAATATTTCAGTATCAGCTAAAAACCCTCCGATCTGCTGTTTCGCGCGTAATTATTAGAATTAGCTAACCAATAATCGCCTCTATCAAAAGCTAATAAAGTATCTGACATTGGCCTTTTTGTGTTAAACGGGTAATAACATTTTTTCCTAGGGTATGCCAAACTCTTAAGGCAGTTGTTCCTGAAAGACGAATTAACGTCTTACCTGCTGTTACTCTCCCAGTTCCTAGGTCTTATCAACGCTTTTCATCAGGCGAGTTAGTGGCCAAGTGTAAGACTATTGCAGTAAAAATGAGGTTTCACTATTTTAGCGCCACGTTTTTTGTCGTCTTGATGTTACTTTGGCATCTACATTGTTATTATTTACCATAATATTCTCAGGGTTCCATACCCGTATTGTATGGTGGCACGGAATCCTTTGTGCGTGAGTCTGACTTGCTCTTGGCCAAATTATTTGTTCATTCACGTAAGAGGTGTAATCCAAGAATAATTTTGAATTTGTAAGGACACCGCTCTTATAAATAAGTTTGAATTTTGATTTGCTTAAACAAATTTAACACTTGTACAATTTCTTATAAACGAAAATATTTTCATGCATTTTAAACAGCTGAGCATGGTTTTCTTTTGCATCTACATTTTTGAACACAAATAAATGACATCATAATCTTGATTTCCCGTAGCTAAACAATTTTTGCGTTTATTCCGGGAATGCTGATTTCTCTCTCTCAAATCAAATCAAATCAAAATATTTATTTTTTTAAATAGATACATAAAGTATACTTTCTACAAGTCAAAGTTAAGCTTTACAATAAAAAAATAATATGTATATACTAATAAGGGAAATACATACAAAAAATATTTAGGTTGGGCTACAAAAATTAATTTATACACATACATAAAATAGAGAAATCTAGGAATAAAAATATTATATATAAATGATGCAACGAACAAAGAAGTTGGTAAATAAATACGGGAAACACATCCAAAAAATATTAAGGTTGGGCTACTAAAATGTAATAAAGTTATAAACCTGCATAAAGTAAAGAAATATAGGAATAAAAATATGATATATACATAATGCCGAACCATCCACACCATTCGATTAGTATTGCTAAGAAGAAGGGCAAGAAACTTGGAAAAAGTTTTTTACTTAATTTAATTTTCTGTTTTAGATACGTAGATTTAGTTTGTAGTTTTTTTTTCTTTTATAGCTTAGTTTAGATATTAAATTATTATTTTTGTAGGTTATTAGTTTATTTAAGTTTTTAATTATTAACAATTTAAAATTAAATAATGTCCTTTCTGAGAAACTTAGCAAACATGAATTTTTTCATTTGTAACATAACCTTAATCTATACAATTTTCTTATACCTAGTTAAGTAAAGGCAAATATAAAACCATAGGAATTAATAATCTAGGTTGATATGGAGCTAACGCTTCTATTGTCCCTCCAAAATAAAATGTATTGTACCTATCTGTAAAAGACTAAAATAACAAGTGGGCATAGTAAGTAGTACCTTTTATAACATGCAACTGGCTGGGGGAGACTGGAGTCTGCAATACACTCTTTACTAATGCAGACTCTAGGGCTCAACTAATAGACTTAAGCCAAACTGTGATCTAGTTAAATATGTTGATTTATTATGTAGTAATTTTCTAACACATATTTAATTCTATTTTATTTAATAATAACACAAAATGTAAATTTGTAGTTGGCTGTGTATGTAATTATTCTATAAATAAATTTTTGATTTGATTTGATTTGATGGGAATTATGTCCGAGAGAGAAAAAAAAATATAAAAAAATATTGATCTTAGTCTTAGTTTTTACAGCAAAGTCAGTTTACATATTAGTTAACTATAAAGGGCTTAAGATTAGCCTTTAGAGGAATCAAACATTTCGTATTAAAATTTGCTAATTATGACTCACCATTTTGATAAAGATTATTATTATTTATTACACCATGCTCTTTTGAGTTTCGAGTTTTTTTCTTTTTGGAATCTAACGGAAACTAAAAATAACAGAAAAAATCCTTTTTTGCAAATTTAGGTAAAAAGTCGGTCAACTTTGTTTGCGTTAGTAAACTTTATTTAAGCCAACAGCGTAGTCACCCTACTCTTTGGTTATTCGAGTAAATTCGGCGCCCGCCAAATTGAACTGTCGCTCCCAAATCATTAGTCATACCATGTGTAATGATGTGATGTAGATTTGATACCAAGTTTTCTAATTTACTTGAGTGTGTGTACTGTAAGTTCATATATAGCGAAAAATGGTTCACAGCATTGACAATAACATAGAATTCCGTCAAAGATTTAAAGATACCAGATTTCACAGCCGGTTAACAAAATACAGGCACAGTTTAAAAATTCATACAGTTGTCCAACGAAAGCGCTCAGACAGAGCAATTCGAATGGTCTAGAATACCATAACAGCAGCTAATTGTAGATTCTTTTGAAAGGAATAGACTTTTTTAAGGACATTTAAAAGTAAACTTTTTTTTCTCCTTGAAATACAAAAGATTTACATGAAAATATAAGGAACTGAACAACTAGCTTTGATGACGTAATAGTCATGTCATTTAGGCATTACCCAATAGGCCATTGCCTACAAGAAAAAAAAGTAATGTTAAAACCGACGTCTGTTTTTTTTTATTTTCAGTAATTCTATCTTCAGGTTTTATCCCCTAAATTTACCTAAGCCACCGAGCTACATACAATTTTCGAACAAGCAGTTCGGAGCCTCGCCCCGCAAGCCCCGTACAACCTCTTCGTCTGAACTCCTTCGTTGGTCAACTGTATGTATTTTGAAACTGTGATACAGGGTAGCGCGTTGAGATGGAGCAGCAGTATTTAATTGGACTGTAGTATTTATTTTACATATATCTGGGGACACGGCAGTGCCCCCACCAAGTCGAGCTAAAAAGCGGCACGGCCGTTTCATCCTTTTCTCGAAACAGTTCAGGCCAATTTCGACCCCCTATAACTTCGTTGCGGATAAGACTAGAAGCCTGAATTTTCAGAAACCTAGCAAGCATTGTATAAACACGGTATATTTGAAATTTCATTCAATTTGAACCAGTAGTTTAAGATTTATAACTAGTCAAAGTTTCTCAATTTTGTCACTCACTGACTGACTGACCGATCATCAAAACTCTAAGGCACTTCTAACAAACATAGAAGCTTCAAATTTGGAAGACAATTAGTGTTTAGTATATAAATCATCTATTCATCCATCCATCAGCCTGTTTCGTCCACTGCTGGACATAGGCCTCTCCAGGATTTCGCCACTCTTTGCGGTCCTCCTAGAAGTATTGCCCATACTCACACACGCTGGGCAGGCGGGTTGGTGAGCGCGGTGCTGAAACCCTTGCACCAGTGACGCCGCTGCCCGTCACCAGTCTGTTTTATATAAGGCCCGGCAATTGGGGATGGATATACCGCCATCCATCAGTCCCAGGCAATGGTGGGCCGCCTGGTTTTGCCTGAGAGCTGTCCTCTTACTCACCCCCGAAGAAAAACTAAAATATTTTGCAATTTCGGTCCAGTTTTCTACATATACCAACTGCACTAAATAATCTAATTTGATATACTATGTATTACTTGTGAGATACATTGTGTTTTCATGCGATGGCCGAGTCAATCTATTTATTTAAAACATAAAAGATTTTTAATATTGATATGGTCATTATAAGATTTTGTTAGATTAACTAATTATGTAATTACTTAAGACAGAAGGTCCCAGTAGGGACTGAATAAATTAACCGACTTGGATTTACATGGATCTCACAACTTTTTACAGAAGAAGAACTAAGTGGCGGAACTTGATTTTTGTACAAGTTTTGTTTTTGATGGCATTACAATTAAAAGAGAAAATGGGTTTATTTACATAAAAGTTAAAGGTTAAAATATCATTACCTATCTTTTTATTTAAATCACCGATAAACACCATAGTGAAGAGACAAATACTTTAAAATATATACTAAATAATTCATAAAAAGCGCACATTTTTTATTTTTAGCTTAAAATTTGTTTTAAAATAGATTTACCTTTTGATAGAGATGTCAGCGACGTACATGTGTACTTAATTAAATAAAGTCAAATACTACCAATATAACCGTCAACATTATTACTACTACATAAATGTACTATTTACATGTATTAGGCCTAGCGCGCACTACGATTTTTTGTCGCACGATATTTTTATCGCAGAAATGCAACGTATGAGTTAGTAAGTAAGTGCGCGCACATGCGACTGAAAAATCGCAACGATTTTAAAATTTTGATTTGTCACATTTTGCTGCGACCGCTCGCGACGCGATTTTCGCGAAAATAAAATGCAGCGCATGAATTTGTATGGTACGGCGCGCATTTCTATACTAAAATTGCGTACTTGGGCCGGACATTTCGTCATCTAGTATTTTGGTATTCAATATGAGGTCCAACTATTCTCATTAATCTGTCAAATGTTTGAATTTTCATTATACGAGTATATTAGCCAAAGAGTTTTTTGGGATAGGTACGTCCGAAGTTCATGGTATTTCAGATAAAAGAAACCATTGATAATTCTCGCCGCTTGACGGATTTTCTTCTTTTTTCTTCTGATCCTCCGAAGTAGTAAATAAACACTAGCAACTTGTACGAAATCCATGGTGTAACTGAGCAAAAATCACCGATTTTTTATCGCAGTGCGCGCACCGTAGTCTCTGTAATTTTTTACAGCGTGATTTTAAAATCGTGTCGCAAAAGTAAAAATCGTAGTGCGCGCTAGTCCTTAATGCAATTATCTTACACAATAATATATTTGACATTGACAACCGTTAATTAGAGTTCCGTAATCCCGGTATAATTATGTACACGGAGACAATTAGTGTGTAATTTCGCTATTGACGAAAGCTGATTTAATCTGTGATTGGCTATATTCTGTAACAGAAATGTATTCCGATAATTCTGGTGGACAAGGTACGTCAACATATTATATTTATTATATTATATTTCATAAAAAATCAATATACACAATAAAAGCATAAATCTTTTGACATAATGAAAAAACAGTGCTCAAATTAATCATTAACCAATTACCAATCCAATTAATCTCATTAATTTAAACTTTTCAACGTTTCAATTTACAGTGAAATAACGTAGCCGAAAGGATGTAATCAGTTTAATTGTTTTCATAACACTTGAAAAGCTTTAGCAGTGTAGTCCCGCGGGGCAACGAGTAGGTAGTGTCGAATTCGTTAAAAATAGTGGTGCTAGCAATACGGATATTCGTTTTGAGGTTTTCGCCAAAAAGTACAAATTCATATCCATCCATCAGCCTGTGTTCGTCCACTGCTAGACATAAGCCTTTCCTGAATTGCACCACTCTTGGCGGTTCTCCATCTTCCTCATCCAGCCACCACCTGCAACATCCTTCAGGTCGTCGTCGGTCCAGCGCGCACGAGGTTGGCCTACGCTACGCTTTGCTGTACGTGGTCTCAAATACTTACGACGACTTAATTTTTTGAGTTTAATCTATCCGCTGCATACATGAAAAATGCCATTTTACCAAAACATCGGGAACACACAAAAATAAATAAAATCGTGGTAGGAAACAGGTTTAAGAAATATGAAGGAGGGTTCCTATCAAAGCGAAAAAATTAAAAATTAAAATCAAAGCTCTAAAGTTTAGTCGGGGCAAAGTAAAACATAATCATAAACAAACATAACAGCAAAACTTGATACAAAAAATTACGAGATTAAAAATTTTAACATTGTATAACCAATTAACTGTTTATATATAACGACACTCATCGAGCTAAGGGGACGCGCCGCAGACTGGGAGCGCGTCTTCAGAATGCAAAAACGGGCCGTCCGAGTGATCATGCAGGTGTCGCAACAGCAAACGTCAGCCAAGCCCTTCTTCAAGGAGCTTAACATCATGACGCTGCCTTCAATTGTGATATTCCAGGTTGCGGTCTATGCGCGTGATAACCTGCACTTGTTTAATAAACACAGTGATATACATAGGTATCACACGCGCAACGTGGACAGCCTCGCTAACATCAAACATAGAATCCAAAAGTCCTCAAAGTCGACTCACGTCATGGCTCCATCGTTGTACAATAAACTCCCAGCTGATGTGACAGCCGCAACGACTGTTACTTCGTTTAAGTCAAGGCTGAAACATTGGCTTCTCGAGGAGACGTTCTATAGTATGGACGAATTACTAAAAAAATAATGCTTTTCTTTCTTTTTTTTAGTAATTAGAATAGTTAGAATTCTTTGACATTTAAAATCTGTAATTAATTAGTTATCCTTTGACATTATAATGTTTCTTTGAATAATTTGATTTTTGACATTGTTTAATTTTACACTTACTTGACATGGAATAATTATAATTATTATTTTTTATTGTTTTCATTAATTTTATTATTTTTTTAAGACTACTTTTGTAGCTCAACTATTCTTTGACGTGTAACCTATAACTATGAATAAAAATGTCTTACGTCTTATGAAAATAAAATCATTTTCATAAAACCAAATCATACCGAATAAATCAAACGAATACCACTCGTACAACGAGTAAATATCCGTATTCGAAAACTCATGTTACATCATTAGTGCAAACCAAATTCCCTTAATCTAAGTGCTACCCTATTAACATGTTAATTCATTATTCAAACTGGACAATTGGACATTGAAGTGACCAACAATGGGCGCACTTACCCTACCCGCTGTCCACTAACAAAAAGATGTTAACTAAATACATTTTGTATGCAGATTGGACAATTGTCATTTTTACTTAATCTGAGTAAAGTGTTAATGGGGATACTGTTTTGGGAAATTGATTAAATCTATTAAAATTAATGAGGTTTGAAATCTATGCAGATGACATCGTTAGTTTTAAGTGGCATGGGATCTTTGGGTATTTACATCCGCACATACGTCAACTATTAGGTGGTAGAGCTGATGCCTGGCTCGACTGTGGAGGTACCACCATCTTACTCGGAAATCCTCCCGAAGTTATTCGGGGGTGAGTAAGAGGACAGCTCTCAGGCAAAAAAACCAGGCGGCCCACCATTGCCTGGGACCGATGGATGGCGGTATATCCATCCCCAATTCCCGGGCCTTATATAAATCAGACTGGTGACGGGCAGCGGCGTCACTGGTGCAAGGGTTTCGGCACCGCGCTCACCAACCCGCCTGCCCAGCGTGTGTGAGTATGGGCATTTCTTCCAGGAGGACCGCCAAAAGTGGCGAAATCCTAGAAAGGCCTATGTCCAGCAGTGGACGAAACAGGCTGATGGATGGATGGATACGTCAACAAGTTAGTATTACCAAAGTACCCTCAGTTTTCCTTTTAAAGGGTTATCAAAAGCCACTCTCCATACAAACTTTTCGGAACCAACCACGATGAGAGCTATATTATTTCGTTGTGTTCATTTTTCCTGCACGTTCCATCAATTCTACACCGGCGAATAATCGGTTTTTTCACAAGAAATGCTTTATCAAATTGCGCTGTTTAAAAAATGTATAAAAGCAAAATTTGATTGTCATATAATATTTTGGTGAAAACATTGATTATTCTCGGGTGTAGAATTCATTGAAGGAAAAGAAAAAAGTTACTGAACGACATTATAATATTTCTGTCGTGGTTGTTTATTCCCACGAGTTTCTATGGAGAGCGGCTTTGGACCATCCCCCTTAGGGAGATTCGTTTCAACACAAGTTATGAATTTTTCTCATTCTTTAATAAAAAACTATAAAAAAATGATTTTTGGCATTTCACGACCATAGTCTGTAATACGCAGCAAAGTTGTATTATTTTATGTATAACAAGGTTATTAAATTTATAATCCACAACAACTTTAAACATGCCTTTAAGTTGGCATGGACATTCACGTAAATGGTTCTATAAAATGATGCAAGTCTGCTTAAAACCGTGATTATTATGAAACATAGACGTGAAATAACATAAAAAGCATTTATTTTAAACTACTTTGACTTATTTAAAAAAATAAAAGTTGTGCATTTCGCACTGAGACTGAAACGGTGCACCGTTTATTTTACTATAATATTATTGTGTCCAAAAAGACACAAAAAAGTAAAATAAACATTTGCATGTATCTAAAAGTTATTCATTTCATTGCCAACTGTAATTGTATAACCGCTAAGATTTCAAATCGCCATAAAAAAGCCAAAATTACAAAAAATTTAACCCACTCTTTCACCCACCAAGCCCTTGAATGCGCATCGAATTTACAACAAATTTATTGCTTGGAAAAGGCGCGTTAGACCCCGCGCAAAAAACGCAACCTAACCATTTTGGGAAGACCTCTTTTATTCCATTTTTATACCATCTTATTCGGAGTTTTATGATTTTTGGAGGCCACGATAAAGTGGTGAAGTGCTACTTGAACTGTCACCCTTCTCGTCTATTCATAAGGAAATCAGTGAGGAAGAGGAAACACAAAGGCGGGAAAATATCGCGATGTCCGCCGCAGAACCCTCTCGAATGACCAGTTCCGGCGGGAAATTTGATGTTTTTTAGGGTTCTGTAAAAAAATAGACGCAGTTTGTTTGGTATTTATTGGTATTTATATCAATTAAGTAATCTACGCTCTTCTACTCCGAGTACTTTTGACTTTGCCCTTCTGAAGTAATAAATATGCTAGCATCTGTTCAAAAAATATTACCAATAAATTTATTTGTGTAGGCTAATCAGAAATCAAAAAATGTATTTATATCCTTAACCATTTTTTTTTCTTTTTAACTGCCTACGGAACCAAAAACCTCCATTAACATTTGCCAATGTCAAATTGGTTTCAAAAGGGTTCACCCCTTTCATTTTTCTATTGAACTACCCAAAAGGCAAAGTCGCATACATATTTAGGGAATAAAAAGGAGTGTTCTTCTGTGATATTTTCTTATTTTTGTTTTATTTATTATGCTTTTGACCAATAAATCGTTTAAGGAACATTAGCTGCTTTTTTATCCACTTGAAAGAGCTTTTAGGTAGATTTAAGGCTAGGGTGCACCTCGATTATTGAAGAAATGACCAAGGGTGACCCTTTAGGACTGGGCTTACCAAATCAACTTCAAGTTCAATGACATCTTTATTTTGTATTTGGGGGTTGTCATAAAAATAATAAGGATTAAGGGGGTTCATACAAACCTACAAGTTAAATTTACACTTGTGCCACATAGAAAATGTATATCAAAATGACGTACACTTATGTTAATGTATGGGATGACAAGACCTTGAAGTAGCGTCATAAATCAATACTTAAGGTCCTACAATTCAAAGTGAAAAAAATTAACAAATGATAAAGTAACCCATACCGACCACTTCCCAAAGAAAAAAAATTTTTTTGCTGGTTCGTTTTTTTTCACCTTTCATAATTTAGTCAGCTGGTTGAAACCCTTTGTACCGGGAAGTGAAAAAATTATTTGATAAAAAAAATGTTTTCTTCTTGAAAATGATCAGTTAACCGTAGAGTTATTTTCACTCCTTTATTGTAGGGCCTTATACAGAGTGACTTTTAAAATAACCCCAATAATTTAAATGATTAATATAATAGAATCTGGGGCCACGGCAGTGCCCCCGCCAAGTCGAGCTAAAAAGCGGCACGCCGTACCATCCTTTTCTCGAAGCAGTTCGGGCCATTTTCGACCCCCTATAACTTCATTGTGGATAAAACTAGAAGCCTGGATTTTCAGTAATCAAGTATGAACACGGTATATTCCAAATTTCATTCAATTTGAACCAACAGTTTAAGAATTAAAACTAGTCAAAGTTTCTCAATTTTGTCACTTACTCATAAACTGACTGACCGATTATCAAAACTCTAAGCAGACATAGAAGCTTCAAATTTGGAATACGATTAGTGTTTAGTGTATAAATCAAGGAAAAACTAAAATATTTTGCAATTTCGGTCCAGTGCTCTAGATTCACCAACTGCATAAATAACTTTGTAATCCCATATAAGTACATTACAAAGTTGTAAGTAGAAGGTACCGGACAGGAAAAAAAGTAGGATTGTCTACAAAAAGAAATGAGATGCCATCAAAGACAATTTTTTTACAACTTTTGTTTTTCATAAACAATTCAAAAGTATATTCTTTTTTTTTCAAGTTAGAGCCTTTTGAAACTTTTCGTAAAATCCAAAGAAGTCACGGTCACCTGAAGAGATAAGATAGTCAGATCGCGAGAAGTTATTTTTATTATGGATTTCAGTATTTTCGACTATTTTAAACTTGTTCCATACGAACACTGTCACTAATTCTAGCGGAATTGTAGTCAAGTTAGTGACTTGATAAAACAAACATTTCACATATTTTAGCGACTTTTTTCAAACTGGTCTTCCACACGTTTAGCGACATTTTGATAAAATATTACGCAATCTGGTGACTTACTCATAAAAACCTAGCGAAAAGAATAAAATTGAGGTGGCAATACTGCGTATGGAACTGTCTAGGATAACCATAAATTCTATTTCCAATTTCTTACATTTAAAATGTGTTCTATTAACGTTTCTCAATAACTTCTAATAATATCGGGGTTCGTTTAAAAGTCATCCTGTATATTTTATAGATAAGGTGACTTTTATTTATATAGCCAAATTGATACTGGAGAATCGATAAGGTTCAATAACCCTTTTTGAGAAATACTAAAAATATTTTTTGCGCCTCTATACTTGTTCAATAACAACCAATACTTTATTAGTATAGAAAGTCTAAATTTTATTTGGCGTATTTCACAGAAAGGGTCATTGATATTTCGTCCTGAGCACTTACCGAATCTTCACCTTATATTTATAATATCTAGATGATGTCTGCAACGTTATAAAATACTTACGAAAAATAATATCAATGTTTAACATTATTTTATGTGAAGCAATGTAATAGCAATATTTTTTTAAATAAATAAATAAAATCAAAGGATTGCAAAAGATTTTATAATACTCTCATATTTCATCATAAAATTGATGACACGTGTAGTTGATGAACAGTAATGAAGAGTTTCATCGCGTCGAGCTTTTATTTTATTTTTGAACATAAATCAAGATGGCGTCGTCTTCATGCATCGGTACCTCGAATGTAATTAATAGTCTATCTTGAAAGTTATGTACAAGAGAATAATAAATTAACATCAGGCGCGGTGGCGGCCAACCGAGAGCCCATTAGGAACTTAAAAAAATATATCATCACGACCTGTATCCCCGAGGGGGTGTCAGAAGTATTTCCAAGTGTAAACTTTCACTGGAACAATCAACACTATCAGTACACCATTCACCGACGATTTTTAGAATTGGTTAAAACCGTTAACCGTTAGAATAGTTAAAAATACTTCATTATTTTTTAACTTACTCGATAACCGATACACTTATTTGGAAATAAATAAGTACTTTGTTAATTATAACCAACATTTAGCAACACCTGCTTGTTTTGTATTAACAAAGCTAATTGCATGTTTTTAATAAGTCTCGCTCGACTGCCGAGTAATTTTTAACCAAGTTAACTTGGTATGAGTGGTTCTCGTGTTAAAATGGAACATACATACGTACATATAATAATAATAATAAGCCTTTATTTAGAACTCTAACTTTTTAACCTATTACATTTTTAATGTTTATACAGAGTTCTCCCACTGTCGGGTGTAGGCCTCCTCCATCAGAGCCCAGGTGACTCTGTCTCGGGCAGTGCGTGTCCAGCAGCTGCCGGCTACCTTCATGATGTCGTCACTCCAGCGTAGTCGTGGTCGTCCTCGGCCTCTTGTGCCGTCTCGTGGATGCCAGTGCGTCACTCTCTCGCTCCACCTATCGTCTGTCAAGCGGACCACGTGTCCCGCCCACTTCCACTTTAATTTTGCAGCGGTTTGTAGAGCGTCTTTAATTTTAGTTTTTGCTCTAATATCCTGGTTTCGCTTTCTATGATGTAGAGTGATGCCTAGCATGCTTCTCTCAGCAGCGCTTTGGAATACTCTAATCTGACGTTTTTGTTCTTTTGTTAGCGTCCAGGATTGGCAGCCGTAGATGGGGGTTGGCAGTATACATGAGTCCATTATCTTAGCTTTTAGTGGTATTGGTAATCTGCTTTTAAATATTTCCTTTAAAGACCAATATTTTCTCCATGAGATTGTTATTCTTTTTGATATTTCTTTGTTCATAGAGTCTTTGAATGAAATAATTCTCCCAAGATAAACATATTCCTCTACGTACTCCAGTTTTGATTCACCCACTGATATCGATGTTGTTGGACCATTTGTCATTAGTTTGGTCTTTTCAGGGTTCATTAATAAGCCGTATTGGCTACTGGATTCATACAATTCAAGTAGCATATCTTTGAGATCCTTTGGGTTTTCTGCAAAAAGTACAAGGTCATCGGCAAACCTGAGGTGGGAAAGTAGTTTACCATTAACATTTATTCCCCTTTTTTCCCAGTTCATGCCGGTGAAAATACTTTCGAGGACCGCTGTGAAAAGCTTCGGCGAAGAAGGATCTCCTTGTCTAACTCCTCGCAGTACTGGAAAACCTTCGCCTGTTCTCTCTAATCTTACCTGAGCAGAGCAATCAGTGTATATACTTCTAAAATTTTTTAGGTATTTGTCTTCAACGCCTTGTTTTGAAAGTGACTTCCATAGTCCACTGTGCCGTATTGTGTCGAAAGCCTTCATATAATCGACAAAAGCTATGTACAAGGTTTTGTGGTATTCGACATATTTTTCGGTTATTTGGGTCACTGTGTGTATATGGTCGATGGTTGAGAACCTTTTTCTGAATCCTGCTTGCTCTACAGGTTGGTTTTCATCTACTTTTTTAGTGATTCGTTTCAAAAGGATCGCGGAAAAAACTTTATAGAGACTAGGTAGGAGGCTTATTGGTCTGTAATTTCCAATGTTTTTTCGGTCTCCTTTTTTGTAGAGTAAGATAATTATCGATTTTTTCTATTCTGCAGGTATCTTTTCTTGATCTAATATCATGTTAAAAAATTTCGTTAGTACCATAGAAAGTGCTTCTCCCAAGGCAATGAGGTGGTCATTTGTAATGCCATCTGATCCGGGGCTTTTGTCAGACTTGAGTGACTTAATTGCTGTTATTACTTCAGTAGGAATTATGGGCGGTATTTCTTCAATGAGTCCGGTTTCAATACTTTCCTTCCTATTTGAGTCTCCGTATTTATCGTAAAGCTTTTTATAGAAGTCTGTGGCAGCTTTTATTATCTCATATCTATTAGAAGTCAAATTGTTTTTCGTATCGGTTAGTGCAGGTATCCACTCTTTTGTCATCTCTAGCCTTTTATTTGCCTTTTTTAAACTTCCACTTTTACAAAGCTCATTTTCTATAGTTTGCAGTCTTATTTTAGTTTTTCTTTCCTTGATTTTGTCTTTTATGGTTTTGTGAAGTATCGATAACCTTTTTCTGTCATTGTTCGTTCGGTTTGGTTTACTTTTTAACCGCGCTCTTTCTTCAATCAGGTCTTTTATCTCTTTATTTATGTACTCTTTTTCGCTTTTACCTTCAGTCTCTGTTCTTTGCACTGTTTGAATACTCTCTTTTATGGCTGTTGTCAGGGAATCGTATAGCTTCTCAATGTCTGCTGTGTCAGGTATGGGTATCTTCGTAAAAGACCTTTGAATTGCAGTTTTTTCTTGCTCGATGAACTTTCTACTTTGCAGTGGGAAAATCCTGCTTGCTTTTCTTATTTTATTATTTAGTACAAACTCGCATCTCAATAATTTGTGGTCGCTTGAAAATTTTGTGTTTATCACATCAATGTTTTTAACATGATTGAGCTTATTAGTTATAACATAATCTATTAGATTTTTTGTTTTACCATCTGGTGAGAGCCAAGTCCATTGTTTTCGTTTGCTTTTCTTGAAAAAACTATTGACAATAGCAAAACGATTTTCCATGCAAAATTTCACAAGAGTCTCACCTCTTTCGCTTCTTTCTTTGTAACCATGTTTGCCTAGGATTGTTTGCTCGTTAGGCTTTTGTTTACCTACTTGAGCATTGAAATCGCCAATTATTATTTGAAAGAGATGAGATTTTTCTAAAGCATTCCTTAAGTTTTTATAAAACTCATGAATATCTTCTTCTTTGCTTTGCTCTGTGGGTGCATAAGTTTGAATGATGGTGATTTTGGTACTGTCTATTATTAAATCCACTCTTGCAATTCTGTCGGAGTAACTTTGTAATGATTCGATATTATTTTTAAGGTGCTTCTTGATCATAAAGCCTACCCCATTTTTGCCCTGTTTTTCTCCTGTGTAATAAATTATATAGTCTTTATGTTCTTTTATGTGATTACCATCGAGTTTTACTTCTGCTAAACCTATGACATCCCAATTTGTTGATTTCAAACTATGTTCTAATTCAATTTTTCGTTCATCTTTTACTAATGATCTTACGTTGAATGTTGCAACGTTTAATGTTTGGTAGTACTTTTTGTTTAGTGATGGAGGGGTTTGGTCTACGCTGCCCTTGGTGACCAGCCTTCTAGGGCAGGGTTCTGTATTTTTTGAACATGTATTTATAAATTCTTTTCCGATAGGGGTGCCAAGTTCAATTGTTGATATGTCTTCTTTGTTTTTTGTTAACTGCTACTTTTTGTTGTTGATATTGACAAACTGAGTCATTAAAGAAGATGTAGGGCTGTTAATAGAAACTTTATTCTTCTTAGCTGGTTGTGTATTGTTTTTCATGATCGTAGGAGGTTTATTTTTAACGGATTCAGTGCTTGGAGGGGATTGTTCTAAAGGTCTTTTATTGCTTTCCTCGCTCTTCTTATTTACTCCTCCTTCTTTTAAAATTACTATACGGTCATATCTTATTGAAGCTTTGTTACCTTTCTTTTCTTCCTCTTTCAGCTTCTCTTGAAGATTCTTTCTTATTTTAATGATTTTGGGAGGATAATCTTCTTTCAGGTATGCTCCTGTACTTTCCAACTTATTTTTTCCTTTTAAAATCATTATTTTTTTTCCCAAGGTTGTGAGACCGAAGCAGATTGGTCTAGGTTTGTTGCTTTTCTTGCCTACTCTTCGTACAAACTCTATTTCGCTTTTTTCGCATGATATTCCTAATTGAATGTTAATAATGTCGGTGACAATTTTTTCCAGTTCAAAGAAATTGTTTTCCTCTTCTGCTATGCCAAACAGCATAAGATTTCTTTGTCTTATTTGCTTTTCGATAGTATCCAAGCGGTGTTCCTGCTGTTCTGTTTCTTTCTTAAGTGCGTTCAGTTCATCTTGGTAAGCTGTAAATTTCTCGTCGAAGTTGTTGATAATTTTTGTCGTAATTTTTTGTTCGATTTTTTCGAGTTTCAGGTCCAAATCTTTATTAAATTGTTCAAAAAGTTTCTTCATGGCTTACATACAGACAGACAAAAATTCATAAAATGGTAGTTGTGGGGTCAGTATAGTATTAATAAAAAAAAAATGTACGGACACCTACTTTCTACTACTTTATTATTAGTATAGATTTACTTGAAAAGTATTTATTTTAGACCTGAGAAATTATCAATTCTCACCGGTGTATTAAGAAACAGGCCTATTGTTACAAATGTTATTAGTGAAATACCGTTTTACAAACAGACGCGAACTTCCAAATTGGTTCCGCTTACATGCAACACCTATAAAACGCATCCCAATAATCCCGCACAAAACCCAAATGAATTCAAACCTGCGGGTCCCATTTGCGAAAGCTCGTCAACCCGTAATCTTCTACTTTGCTTTTATGCGACCTCGGGCCATATCTGTCAATGCCCGATTCAATAAATTTCGGACATTTAAAGCAAACGACGTCATTTGACGGTTAGTCGCAGGCGTCTATAATCCGCGGGTAGATGGGACCCCATCTGTATCGAAGGGTTAAGTCCCGACAAATAGACCATTTGCAAATAATAAGACGCAATGAAAGAATAAATTAAGGGTTTGGGGTGATTGTTACGGCGGTTTGTAAATAAGAGTTTTTCTGTTTAGAATCTTGGGAGAAGTACAAAGGGACACGTAGTGCTCAATACAAAGTATTAGCCATTTTTAGGGCTCCTTACCCGAAGAGTGCTGAATGGAACCCTATTATTAAGCATCTGCTGTCTGTCTGTCTGTTCGTCTTGCACAGGGGTCACCCTAGGTCTTTTCCATGCTTTCCGTGACATTTAACAAGCATAAGCCAATTGTTAAAACATATATCATTGCAATGTCATGTTCGTAAAGAACTTATCCGGGAGAAAATGTACCAGTGTTAGTTGAAATATTTTTAAACGGAAAGCACAATATTCGAGTTAAAAGTTTAGTCTACTAAGTATTTCTAAAGCATTCTGAGTCATTTCTAACAAAACCCAATTTACCATAACATAGAAACAATATTAATTTAAGTAGTCACTAAATCATTTGTTACCGGACTTCCCACTGCGAAAATGTCTCAAGACCGATACACGCTGCCTAGAGAATCGCAATTAATAATTATTGCACCTTCTTCCGGCTACTTCCGGTTTCCGGCTCCCTTCCGGCCCAAGACGCCGAGGGAAGGCGGGAAAGACAATAGAACGAGATGTTCACGGATCAAATGTTTTGAAAGTTTTGAGAGTGCGCTCTTCTGTTAAACGGATTTGATGAATTAATCAAAAAATGCTTTTTGTTTTTTTCCAGACACAAAAAGGATGTCTTAGTAATTAATTCTCTGTGTCTGGACGTTTTTCTACTGTGTTGTCAATAAAAAAAACGAATACTGTTTAATTATTTAAAAAAATGACAGTACCAAGAAGATTTTTTATTTTCAAAATTACCAATTAACTTCATTTATCAAAATATATATATGAATTTAATTTCAATGATATTGCATAATTTTAAGCATATTAAAGATGTTTTTGTACTTGACATGCTCTGTCTTACAAATATGGACATCCATCCATTCACCAGCCTGTTTCGTCCACTGCTGGACATGGGCCTTTCCAGGATTTCGCCACTCTTGGCGGTCCTCCTGGAAGAAATGCCCATACTCACACACGCTGGGCAGGCGGGTTGGTGAGCGCGGTACCGAAACCCTTGCACCAGTGACGCCGCTGCCCGTCACCAGTCTGATTTATATAAGGCCCGGCAATTGGGGATGGATATACCGCCATCCATCGGTCCCAGGCAATGGTGGGCCGCCTGGTTTTTTTGCCTGAGAGCTGTCCTCTTACTCTCCCCCGAATAACTTCGGGAGGATTTACGAGTAAGATGGTGGTACCTCCACAGTCGAGCTCGGCATTAGCTCTACCACCTAATACCACCCACTGGACATAGTAGACATTATTTATAGATAATTCTCAATTGCAGGTCACAGTTATTTCTATTAATAATACTTAAACATATAAAAACAATCATACAATTAGTCAATAACAATACAAAAAATTAAATAAAAGTTGATTACTATTAAATGAATAAAATTACTGTACTTTATATGTAAGCGCGTCAGACGTTTTTGATTAGTTTATATACCTAATAGTAGGTACTTACATATGCCAACAGAAAAAGTATAACTAAATCCCCTTTCGATATGTGCACAAATAAAGACATCCAAAAGCAAGTATTGCGCAATAAAATCCAAGGCGTGAAGCAATAACTAAGACAATATTAATTACTCTTCACGGAGCCGTCCTCTGGAGGGGCAGACAGGAAGAATGCCTAATATATGGTGTTTTAGGTAATTAAATGTCACATAGATCTACGATTAATGATGTGTTACGGGATCTTAGGGGTGCGAGCACAGAGCACAAGAACCTTTGCAAAACCGGTTTTGATTTTTTATTTATCTAGGGCATTATATAGCATTATCGCATCGAGCGAAACGAGGAGGAGCGGTTAGGTTTACATGTTCATATGTTCAGGAGCCGAGCGAAGCGGAGCGGATTGAGGCGACCAACGAAGTTTTGTATGGCACTAACTAGTTAAAACGCGTTCGGGTTTTAACTGTAACCTGTATATAATTATTTAACTAGATTAGTTTAGTACGATACTTATACCACTAGATTACATCTAGGAATATAATTATATAAGGGATATAAATATCTTACTGCGACATATATACATAACCAAAGGATAAAAGTATTTTACATGAATCCCTGTAGGAGTCTTTGAGGTGTGTCCAAGTATGGCAAATGAAAAAAACGTGTTATAGTCCATACTCGTACGCCCACATTTAACTGACGATTTTTACGTTCCAGTGTGATGGGCGACGAGTTATATCGCCGTACTTCAGGCAAAAATATGTATATACGTTAAAATGGTTAAGCATTTTTAAAAGAAAAAACAGGAAAGAACTTTTTTATCTCAAAGATGTAATTAATATTTTGAGCAGCTACTAGGAAAATTCATTACCTCGATACTTAACTATCTTTACCTACGATAAATGGGATTTTAAATGTTTTTTTTTGCATGTGTTTATTAGTCATATTTGAAACAGAACCTTCTTTCTTGACATCTTAAGAACTTTCTAAACATATTTCTACAATCTCACAGTCTCACACGCATAATTATTTTTATTTCTCGCGTCTTAATTTACCTTGTTTAGACTTCATAATTGACTATCTGCAATTTTATCCCTCATCATTGTATTTTTGTTCCCTTATATATAGCGAAACCGGTTGCAATTATTATTTTTTTATATGTGAAACAGGACAAATGTTTATTCATCAAGATGTTAAAGTTAAAGCGCTACAGACGCCTGAAATGTTCTCTAATGAGTAGAGTTATTATTTATCGTAGTTTTGCAGATAGTGCGGCCACTATCTAACCTAAACGAAAACCGAATGGATCCAAAATGGCGTCTCCAATAAAATCAAAGCATCCGAACGTTTCACACAAATACAAAATATTTAGGTGGCATCGTAACCGTAGAGTAAAGGTACATCTCACTAATTGAAACTAGATTTAGGATTGTATTGCCCGAGGTGGTAAATCCGTGGATAACATTTTAGAATACGATACGACAGTACCTAGCTGTGTTTTGTGTTGTTTGTCTGTGCCTGGTTGGATTTCACCCAAGAAATTAATTGAACTACGTTGGACCAAATTCAAATGTCTCTATTGTATATTTTGAGGCATTTTCTAGAATATAATAGAATAGAATAGAAAAAGTTTATTTGTCTAAAAAACACATACAAGTAACGTAACACAACATAATTAAACACAAAAATACATTAAACAAAAAGGAGACAGCTCAGCTTATGCTGCGAGTATGGTAAAACATATCTGCACAGCACTGATTTTCAGCTGATCCTGTATCATCTACTATTAAACATAAAGTTCGATAGGCGATGCACACTAAGAACTACAACACAGCAATAAAAATATATATAAAAATACACACCAAATTACACTTTCAAGAAACAAAAATAAATCACTATTGAAGAATAACATATTTGAGCATAAAAAAAATATTTATATTTGATTTTAACGGCTTTCTTGCTTTTGTTTGTCAAAAAGATGTTTTTTTAACTTTGACTTGAACGTGTGAGCTGTCACATACTTGCGCAAAGGAGGAGGCAGATTGTTCCAGATCTTTGCGGCCGCGTACTTGAAACTACCCCTGAAGCCAGATCTTACATGTTTCGGCAAAATCATTAAGTTTAATTGCCTACTGCGCGTTTCACGACTGCACACCTCACGAGCCCAAGCAAACTTGTTGTAAAGATATAACGGTCTTTTACCATGTACAACCTTATGAACGAGACTGGCTAGATGTACAGTTCTTCGAGTCCATCTTAAGCATTCCTTTCTCGTTCAAGAAGGGTGTAATATGAGCCCGTTTTGGTACCAAGAAGCAAAATCTGGCGCATGCGTTCTGAACTCGCTGAACTGCTCTTGAAGTCTTAGCGTATAGTTTTTTACTGCTGGAACTTTACTAATCGTGACAAGCTGTTATTGTTTTTGTATAAATATCGAATCAATTTAATTTTTTTTACTATTTTGTAATCATTGCATAAGAAACTTAAAACTATATATATAGGTATATAAATATATATAATATACATAAAACTATAATAAATAATATACGACAAATTAAAAAAACATATTATTCGTTGGAACAAGTAACAGTAATCAGGCAAATATAAAAATTAAAAAAATATATATTATCTAATTATATAATAAAAATTATAGAAACAATACATAATGTTGTAAAATATACCATTATGACGTCACTTCACAAATTGATTTATTAACTCTTTTAAAAACACTGGCCGCCTATACGTGATTCATTGTTTCTTTATGTGTCCCTGAAAGGATATAAGTAGCCTTTTTCCGATAGCTCCGCTATCCTTGTAAAAGTTAACTTAAACATCTGTATTACAAAAAAAATCCAATCAGTTGCGTGATTAAAATAACCTGCGAAATTTCAAGTTAAGAGCCCGGTCCGTGACGACGACAACTTTGATGAAAAACAATATGTTAAATATTTTTCTGACCTTTTACGCGATGTTTTTGGAAAAACTGGGGACATACACTACTTTGTGTGGGCCTTCTAAATAAAGGCCTACAATTTATTTTATTCAATTGTTTCTCTTTTGCGAGTTATTTTATTACTTACGAGCCCGCTCCGAATCGTTACGCATAATATCTATGTATCAAAATAACGTGCAAAGGAGAAACAATTGAATCAAATAAATTTTACTGGGGTGTGTCCCTGATTTTTACAAAAACATCGCGGCAATGACAAAAAAAAGATTTATGTTCGGGTTCTTAAGATGTGAGTGGTATTTCAATTTTATACAAATACACTCGGCGAGCGCACTTCATACTAGGGAGTGTATTTTTGAATCATTCGAATTTCAATTCGCATACGAATTCGCATGATTCGCATACGAATACAATACTAATTTTAAGTTTTCGTATGCAAATCATGCGGATTTCGAATGATTCAAAAATACACTCTCAGGTCTTATCTAAACTTTCCATCAAACGCAGTAATTGCCGAGCGTAAACCCATTTTGAATAAAAAAATACATACAAAAATACCTCTCCTAGAGGGGTAGGCAACAACCTCTGATTTCCATCTCCTACGATCCTGATACACCTCTTTTGCCTCCTCCACATTAAACAATTCCAAGTCATACAAGCTCCTCTATCATGGGTGCTACTGACTCCCCCGCCCGAAAAATGTGACTATCATATACATATAGCCACATTCATACTGGAGACTCGGTAAGTGTTCAGGACCAAAGTTCAATATTACTTTCGGTGACATACGCAAAATAAAATTTAGAATTTTTATACTAGTTGTGTCGAGGTCGTTCTTGAACAAGTGTATATAGAGACGATAAATATTTTTCGTATTTCGTGAACAGGGTGATTAAACCTTGGTCCTGACTTCTTACTGAGTCTCTACAATGAATTTGGCTGCATAAACGAAATTCACCTAATATATAAAGCTTAGAACCCAAAATCCGTGTCGCATTTACAAATCAGCACATAGTAAGTAACAAATAAGGCACATTAGGAAATCCTCGTCCGCTTTGTGCATGCTCTTATCGTGGTGAAGGTGATCGCCAGACTGTGAAATGTACTAGTATTTGTCACCTACTCTACACATCAGCAGGATTTGTTTGGGGAAATACACTTCTTCTTCTAAGAATAGAATATTTAAAATGGTGGGAAATGAAAAGTACTGTGAAGTGTTTTGCTATCAGTTTTCATACTTAAAATATATCTTTGAATCACACTTTATAATATTATAAATGCGTAAGTTTGTGCGTGTGCGTGTGCGTGTGTGTTTGTGTGTGTGTGTGTGTGTGTGTGTGTGTGTGTGTGTGTGCGTGTGTGTGTGTGTGTGTGTGTGTATTTGGATGAAATTTAGAATGGATATAGCTTATACCCCAACTGAACACATAAGCTACTTTTTATCCCGGAAAAAGCATGTCGTTAAACCGAATCTAAATATTGAAACTAACGGATAATTTGGAGGATTTTATTTATTTATTTACCACTCACATGAGATACATTACCGACATAATCACAAATTACTATCGCTAAAAAATAAGGATGATTTTTAAATGGTTTTCTAAGAATATAGATTAATTTTTAATAAAATTAATTAAGGAAAGGGAAAGACCAAAGTTTGGTTCAAACCCTCATAAGATCACTTTCGTATCGTCCATCTGTCTGTCACAGAGGCTTTTCTCGATAACTACGTAAACGTTATATTCGTAGTTTGAAATTCGGCATAATGTTAGAACTTGATGACGTACAAATATGTACATCGCCAGTCTAAGATCTTTTTTTAATCATTAAAACCGGCGTTAATATTTTTGTTTATATTAGAAAAAGTTTTTTTATTTTATTTATTATGTGGCGTTTAATTTGAAACAACTACCTCTAAGGATTCAAAAATTATTTTAGTTTATTTATTTTTCAAATATTTATATATATGGATATATATTTTATTTTGAGTAAACATATTTATGATTTGATTTTATTTCTGTATTTATCTCATATATGTATATATTATTATGAGCACTTATTTATTCCTAAATTATTTCAATATGTATTTAGTTAGTAAGGTAGAAAAGTGACATTTACGTCATTTTCGTTTTTACTTTAGGCTTATTGTTTTCTTGTATGTGCATATATGTTTTATTCATACCTGTATCTTGATGTTTCTCCCATCACCTAGTTTTGCTGGTAAAAATCTCTCTTAGAGTTAAGCGCGCCTACTTGCTTAAAATTTAAAAATGACTGTGTATTATGTGCAATAAAAAATATGAATATTGTTTGTTAGTGTGGTCTTAATGAAAATTGTTCAAAATTTTATAAAAATTATTATCGTTCTCCCCACTGATCTCGTATGTTTTAACGCTACAATTTTGATTTTAAATAGGGTCAGTACAAATTCGGTATTCCGGAAAACTGTAGGTTTTTTCGACGGTGTGTAAAACTTGTTAAAAGAATAATAATTTTAAATACAAAAAGTTTAATTTGATCTATTGACTGCTCTGTCACTGAAGTATTTGGATAGTACCCTAATTCTGCGAGTCCGATACGCTCTTGGCCGGTTTTATTCAAATTAAAATCTAATAAGTACGCCTTTATTTAGTAACGAGCCTTTACCCGCGGCTACGCCCGCGTTTCTTCAGTATTTGCCTCATTTTCGGCTTGGTCGTTATTTTATGAACAGCCCTTATAGTTTTTGTGTTAACCAGGGTCCAATCCATTGAAAATCCATTGAGTGGTTCTCGAGTTAAAATGGAACATACATACAGACAGATAGACAGATGGACAGAAAGAAAGACAGACAGACAGGCACAAATTCTAAAAATTGTTGTTTGGGTCCCTGTACAATAATTTCATTTAAAATTTCTCAAAAATATTCAATGTACAGACACGACTTTTTTACTTCTTTACTATTAGTACAGAAATCAATGACACTTTAACTGTGTATTTAACAATTAAACTGCCACCAACTTACCTGTAGAATGAACTAGCTTATTCCGGGCTTGTCATTGGCTAATATTCAATATTATCCAATCAGATATGCTATTTTCGCCATTTTCATTCTACAGGATAAGTATTGATATAGATAAGATAAGGGGGCACTGTACTTCATAGACCGAACTAAAATTACAAAACTTTTACCTTTTACAGTATACGTTACCTATCACAGTATCTCAAAAATAAAATCAAAATAAATCGTATTAAGGTTCCATCGTCGCACAGTGTACATTTATCACAGCACACGGTGGACATCAAATAAATGTCCGAAAGAGAAGACATTTTTCACTGCAAAGAATATCGATGTCTTCACGATGAAATGTTTGGTGATATTTTTAAGCTATACTGGTTTTATGACTTGTTTCATCGAAGCACACTGAAAACGTCACTCGAGTGTATTTGATATTGGGAAACTTCCGTCGATTCCCACATTTTGAATTTTGAATATACAATTTTCCATAAATTAAAGAAGAGCAGAAAAAAAGATATTTTTTTTGATATCCTTTAAGTGGTGCGTAGGTGATAGAGCTAGTGCCGGACTCAACTGTGGAGGTACCACCATCTCACTCGCAAACCCTCCCTAAGTTATTCGGTGGAGAATAAGAGGAAAGCTTGCAGAGAGGCACAAACAGGTGGCCCACCATTGCCTGGGACCAATTGATGGCGGTATGTCAGTCCCAAATTGCCGAGTTTTATAAAAAAACAGAGTGGTGACGGGCAGCCTGCCCAGCGTGTGTGAGTTATGGGTACCTCTTCCAATATGATACAAATAAACGGCTCTCAGTTCCCGGCAGCCCCACTATTCCCGAGTACAAGAGTGTGGTGAATCAGTAATTGTATTTTTATTTATTATTATTTTATTTTATTTACTTGTTTTGATTTTATAATTTGCTTTTATAATGTTATTGTGTTGTGGCAGAAAACAAATGGATCTAGCCTCTTTGCTTCCTCGAGAGCCAGAGGCTTTATTTGATGAATTCATTCTGCAAAAATAAGCCTCAAACGAAGTGGACCTGGCGAAACCTACCATCGAGACCAAAAATGACATAGACTTCATCATGGCCGAGTAAAAGCATATATTTCAAGATATATCCGTGAAGCATCTTGAATATCGATCTACAGGTGGAGAAAAACCATCTCATAAAGTCTACGCTCCGTCCTTCTCTGCGCCAAACCGCTGCAGGATCCAAAAAGTTCCTATTGGAACTTCAGAACCGATTTGTCCTATTGGAAACCACAAAGTACGTTGGCCAGCTTGCTAACAATTTCAAAAGGCAAATTATTTTTGAAACGCGCCAACATATGACACTCGCATCATTGAAGAAGCGATCCAGCGATACAAAGGCATGAAATTTTTGCCCAGCAGTTAGGAAGGACTATTCTGACGAAGCTATAGACATTTAACAGTACAACCGTTACCTCTAGGCCCGAAATCACACATAATAGCCACATGCTACGTTACTACTCAGTTTAGGTTATAGTGGACCGCCAATACCAATTCGCAGTTATTAATATTAAGTGGGATAATGGGATTTAAAGAAAGGGCCAGCGCGTACCTCGGACAATGCATAAGCATCGATCCAACGAGCTAACCCAGTCAGTGACGTAGGCGCTCTCCTATTTAGCACCAATTTGAAAAAAGGTTTTCAAATTTTTCTCTTTTAGACATGTAGGTTCTGTTTGCACATTTTTTTCTTTAGTAGCTTAGTTTATACATATATTATTATCCTTATTAATTTTGTTTTGCTTTTTTGAATAAAATAATAAAAGTATTTGTAATCATCACGTGCAAACTTAATATAACTTATAATAAATTGTATTGATAAAATGTTTCACAATATTCCAATAAAACGTCTGCATTCTCCAGTTCTCTTTTTATTTGGCATTTTTAGAGTCAATACAATCAGAAATATCTTTTATTTTAAAAGCATTAAGTGCGTGTTAATTTAACCCTGTGGTTAACGAAAGATAGACAACATACTTAAATGAATTAAAAAGAGCATGCAACTCGAGGGTTAAATGAAAAGGGAAAAAATGTACCGGGGTCTGTGGCGGTGATTATCTAGACTAAGGGTTATTGTTATGAGGTATTTTTATTAAATTAAAATGTTGGACCTGCTGCCGGTGTAAAAAAAGGTCATTATTATTAAAAACATGGCAACATTTTTGGATGTTCTTGTTCTAGACCTACAGCAATTTTTATGGCGTATGGCCAACGTCACTTACAAATAGTATTTTATGCAATTGTGACATAATGAGAGCCATTGGACACGACGTATGAAGCTGCACAAGTGTCCCAATGATTAATTATTTCCACTTGAGACACTATATTTTATCCATATACGACCATCAAAATTATATATAATCTTCTCAACAAAATATTCCATGAAAAATAAAACCTGGGATACTTTTTTTGGTCCTGTAAGCTGAGGTATGTATAATATATTTAATTTATTTTTATTTCTAATGTTTCTTGGGAATGTATGAAAAGTACTAGTTTATTTACAGCCAGTATTTTGCAACCGTTTGTATAACCGCAATGGCAACACCAATCCTAAACAACTTTAAATTTTAAACCGCCAGATCGCTATACATGCTAGCCGTCCATCCGAAAAAAGAAAAATAGTTTTCTCTACCCTTTTCACGTCGCGTCCGCTCCTTGCCAATCGTAAATTTATCTCAAAGGCTATTAGTTCGATAAAATTCTCGAACAAACCATAAATAAAGGCCACTGATGGATGACCAGCTTCCCTTACAAACCATCTTTACTTTCACAAACATAACCGTTCTGCTACTTTAGACTCTACATCATTAGATTTAAAAGCAGTTTTTGTAAGTAAAAGTGTATGTGTGAACTTGCATGATCGTAACCTATGTCACTTGGGAGTGTTTTGTCCGAAACTAAACTTATTTATTCTACACTCACTGAATAAAATATTAGGACGGAAAAGATGTTTTTCAAATCGAATTGACCGAATGATTTATGTTCGTGATTAATTATGTTTGTGTGGCTGTTTTATCAACTGAATTACTTGTATGTAAATGTGTAAGTAGTTCAGCAGTATTTTTAGGGTTCCGTATCCAACAGGACCCTATTCCTAAGCGTCTTTCCGTCTGCCACAAAGGTCTACAGCTTCAACCGTAATAGCCAGTTTAAATTTTCACAGAATACGTATTACTAAATAGTGTAAATAGGTGGTAGAGCTGATTCCGGGCTCGACTGTGGTGGTACCACCATCTTACTCGCAAATCCTCCCGAAGTTATTCGGGGGAGAGTAAGAGGACAGCTCTCAGGCAAAACCAGGCGGCACACCATTGCCTGGGACCGATGGATGGCGGTATATCCATCCCCAATTGCCGGGCCTCCTAAAACAGACTGGTGACGGGCAGCGGCGTCACTGGTGCAAGGGCTTCGGCACCACGCTCACCAACCCGCCTGTGCAGCGTGTGTGAGTATGGGCATTTCTTCCAGGAGAACCGCCAAGAGTGGCGAAATCCTGGAAAGGCCTATGTGCAGCAGTGGACGAAACAGGCTGATAGATGGATGGATGGACGTATTACTACGAGGCGCTACCATTTTCGTGCCTTGTTTTTTGTCATCTTGATGTTGCTGTAGAATCTATATTTTTCTTATTTAACAGTGTTATGTGGTCTTAAGAACCTCTTTATGCTCGAGTCCGCCATTTGGTAATTTTTTTAGGTTTTAAAAAACTGAAGCGCACACCAAAGTATTGGTCGCAAAGATTGTTTAAGAAAATGCACCATGCCGGTCGTGTCAAGTAAAAACTTTACGAGCAAGTTATTGCCCTTACCCACGTGTATTATTCTACGTTTTTCAATGCCTAGTGTGAGTAAATAAATGAAATATAATTAAAAAGAAACAAACAATAAATTCTCCAAAACAACTTCAGGCGAGCGATTTTTTTCTATGCACACAATTTGCCAACTTGTAGTAACAGAGTCCACGACACGGCGAACTTCAATCGCTGCAGCAACCACTTTCTCCACTTTCCTTATACAGAAATTGATGATCTTACAGATGGGCTTTGGTTTTTTGAGGAGGTCGATCATACTCGATACCTAAGTGCGAGGCGTCGCTATCACGCTGCTGCCACTGATAAGACCAATCAGGGGGGCTTGCAGCACGTATTATCGTATAGTATAGTTTCGAGGAACAAACGAAACTTGGGAGTCTTATCATACTAGAAATTGTTTTTTTTTATTTATGCATTTCATTTTTTATATAGCGCATCCCGGTCACGTGACTAATTATACGAGTATATGTCGTGACCATTTCATGAAATAGTCAATTGTCACTGACCAGATCATTAAATGTTCAACGTTTAACGATTTGGTCAGCGACGTTTGACTATTTCATGAAATGCTTTAATTTAATGAAATGGTCGATCATTTCATGAAATGTTCAATTCTATGATCTGGTCACCACATATACATATCATCTGGGAGACTATCGAACTAGGTTTGGTGTCGTGGGCTCTTAGACAAATTAATAGTTTGTATCGGAATTTCATTTTGTGTGTGTCGCGGCATACACCATTATTTAGTCTATGGTCGCGGAAGGCGTCATTGAACCTTGGTCCCATCGCTTGCTGGGTTTGGGTTTGGCTGTGAAGACGAGAGTCGCCTTATACTTATTTATTTATTATTTATTTTTTATATATTCAATTGTTTTTTTAAAGAATAATATTGACTTGTAGAAAGTTTACTTTATTTTATCTATTTTACGAAACAAATTATTTGAATTTGAATATGTGGCTAGGAATATATTTTAGTAGAATAAATAAATACAAATCCTCTACAGATCACAAATTAATTTAAAAATAAATTACAGGTATTTTATACTAAAAGTACGTACTTTTAGACCGAAACATCCCCATTCATTCGGCCAACCAGGATTATTTTTTTACGTGTACAAGTGTATTTAATTATTACATAATATAATATACTTTATTTTTTACACTCGCTTTTGCCCGCGGATTTGCTCGTGTTAGAGTGCGTTTCAATATTTGTGTAGTATCGACAGTTTTCGGCTTGGTGGCTTGTTTATCAACACATCTTACACCCTATATGTTAACCAGAGTCACTAAAATGATCCAAAAATAAAACCGTATTCAAATCTGTTCTCAAGTTAACATGGAACATACATACAGACAAAAACTCTAAAAATTTTAGAATTGGCTTAGTAGCATACTAAGTAGTAGTATGCCACTAATAATAAAATAACCAATTTCATTTATAATTTCGCAAAAATATTCAACGTACAGACACGACAATTTTACTACTTTATTATTATGAGTATACATTACGTCACTCGAATCCTAAAACAGATAAGTATTATTATTTACACAGTATTCATGATGAGCAAACTCTTTTTAATATCTATATTATATCTTAAAACTGTCACGAATATGTACCTATGTTATTTACAAAGTAGTAATTTATTGCTATTATTAACACCTTCACAGGCCATAAAGGTGTATTATTTGTTGCTAGTAAAGAAAAAAATTCTTAACTTTTTTCTTTCTTTCTTTCTAAATACTTTATTGCACAAAACAAAAGTTACATGTACAACAGGCGGACTTAATGCTAAAAGCATTTTCTCCCAGTCAACCCGACAGAAAGTACAAGAAATTAACAGAGGCAGGCGTGCAGAAAGGCTTTAAGACATAAAAAAAATAAGTGAGAGAAAAGAGAAAAAAACAAAACATGAATGTACTAATAAATAAAATAGATAAGTAGATTTGTAGGTAAATACTAAATACATAGATTAATAAAAAATACATAAATATATTTTAAACAAATAACAATAATTACTACATAAATACGATTATATAATATTATTTAAATATATATAAATTTTTTTTCATCATTCATTAATATACCCCAAAATAACACATTTACATAGCATTTTCTTGAATACCTAGCGAATATTTTCTTTGATGAAGCCGTTTCTTTTTCTATATATTATAGATTATTACGTTTTTTAATCTTTATTTATTTTCATTTGATATTATTCAAGATAAGTTAATGCTTACTTGATCAGTATTTAAAAAAACATCTCGTAAGCGAACGCGCCACCATCAATCAATCAAAGCCGTTTTATCTGGCTTCCTATAATGTGTCTCCGCACATTAGTTCCGCCAATATCTAGTTTTAAGTGAATAGACTTGCTGGAAGTTTTCAAGTTAAAATTTGGTTAACTTGAGTTCTGAAGCGTTAACCTACAACAAAATATAAACAACATTACTAAGCAAGTACACAATATATACACAGAGGAAAATAACGCGCCACCATTACTGACACAATATGTTATTTATGGCCACCATTAATTTCCTCCGCTTTGATTGAGTAAAGAGGCGACATAGGAATGTCATTTAAAGTTTACTTTTTACTTTTAAATTTGTGGTTGTATCTCTGACATAACCAGCTGCTTTTTACTGTTTCCTTTATAAGCCTATGCCCAAACCAATTTACGTTTTGGTTGTCTGGTTCTTATACGATCTACATTATTTCTTTTGTCTGAAAAAAAAAGTTTAGTTTCTTTAGGTTATAGGCAGTACCACAATGTTTTCTAAAGGCACGCATGTTTTATATTGTAAGTATTATGCCCTTCAGTCTTGAACTTTGCGGCCTGCGGTTATTATAATAAGCTATAACTTGAATAACTTAACTATTAGGTCACGAAGGCGGTAGTTCGTATCATAGATACGTTATGGACCAAAGGACATTATTCATAATGTCCGGGCAGTTTGAAAATGCCCAATTTGAGACGGTAACATGACAATTATTATTGAAAATATTATTCACCCAGCTTTATGTTTAACTTAACTTATTGGACAAAATAATAAAAATATGTGTTTGATATAACTACAACTATTATATAAACATAGTTAACAATCGGTAGATATGTCACCATAACGCCGTATGTCTGCGTCTAGTAAGACGTTTATTTTATTAGTTTTTCTTGCATTTTCTAAATATTTCAAGTTAATTAGCCAGCCATTTGAATATTCTACACCAGGAGCGCTCCGTCTAAAACTGTACGTTATCAAGTAACAATAATTATTTGTTTTAAAAAGCTGCTACGATTCAATTATAATCAGTATATTCAGGATGTAATGCAGGTTTTCTGCACCCTTTGATAATGATTCTATAAGAAATGGTCGCGCCATTGTTTTTACTGTTCGTTCCTTTTCTTCCATGGAAATTAAACACGGCTGCCTATGAAATATTACAGGCTAAGAATCCTTAACTTTTTAATATTAATGTACTTATACCTCAATAATATCTTCTCACATTGTTACTTCATGATGTACTACTACTAAGAAGCGCTCTCGGTTTAAATATTAAATCTATATCAAATTGTTTCAGGCTTATGGTTGAACCTTTTATCTCGAAAAACAAATGACGATGACTTTAAAATTTAAATTGATCTTGCTTTTACTTATTTGGGTTCAAGTTATCAATGCGTTGGAAGAGTTTATAAGGGCTGGAATTGTGCCAACAATTTGTAAATATGCTCCAACTACATTTGCTTATGTAAGGTTGTTTTAATACCATTCTTCATCCATCCATTTGCCTCGTTCGTTTATTGCTAGACACAGGCCTTTATGAGATTTCAACACTCTTTGCGGTCCTCTTGGAATAAATGCAACATGCACATGGTGTAATAAATAATAATAATCTTATTCAATATTGTAATTAATAATTAGCATATTTTAATACTGTATGATTCCTCTAAAGGCTTAAAATTAATTAATATGTAAACTTACTTTGTTAAAGGTAATAGACAATATGAGACGGGTTGACTAAGATATATTTTTTTTGTCGTGACTAATTCCCGCAGTCTTATATTTTTTATGCCTTTACTTGAGTAGGTATGTATATGATTTTGTATCATATGTTTCATTTTGAAAAAAGGAATGTTTGCTAAGTTTCTTGCCCTTATTCTTAGCAATACTAATCGAATGGTGCGGATGGTTAGGCATTATGTATATATAATATTTTTATTCCTATATTTCTATATTTTATGCAAGTGTATAACTTTATTACATTTTAGTAGCCCACCCTTAATATTTTTTGTATGTATTTCCCGTTTTTATTTATGAACTTATTTCTTCATTGCATTATGTATATATAATATTTTTATATTTTTATTCCTAGATTCCTCTATTTTATTTATTTTTTATTTATTTATTTATTTAAAAACTTACGACTATCATTTATTTATGCAGGTGTATATTTTATTTCCCGTATTATTTTATATTTTTTTTATATTCCAAAGATATATTATATTGTGAAAATTAACTTTGACTTGTAGAAAGTATACTTAATGTATCTATTTTGCAAAAATAAATATTTTGATTTGATTTGATTTGATTTGATTTGATGCCCATACTCACACACGCTGGGCAGGCGGGTTGGTGAGTGCAGTGACGCCGCTGCCCTTCACCAGTCTGTTTTATATGAGGCCCGGCAATTGGGGATGGATATACCACCATCCATCGGTCCCAGGCAATGGTGGGCCGCCTGGTTTTGCCTGAGAGCTGTTCTCTTACTCTCCCCCGAATAACTTCGGGAGGATTTGCGAGTAAGATGGTGGTATCTCCACAGTCGAGCTAGGCATCAGCTCTACCACCTATTGGGATCTGTTCATACTGGGCATAAATGAAAATGTACCTTTTAATTAAACCACACACACTTCTAATCTTACTTAAGGGCTTGCCTTTGATCTTTCAATGGTTTTTGTTTTAATATGCTGAGTCAACTGCTTATCTGATCAATGTTAAACTTGGACACATTTTCAAAAACCATCGTCATAATTTGCATCCTACACCACAAAGCAACACAACACGCGTTCCTAGCGGCTAGTCTTTTATATCACGACACTACAGGTCCGGTATCCAGACGGCTCTGAAGCTAATCTTGGAAACTATTTGAGAATCTCAACAGTAGCATTCCAGCCAAACATAACTTGGGCCGCTAAATCTAACATCTTATATACGCTTTTCGTGGTCGGTAAGTTTTTTATGTGACTTTTATTGTTGTTGGCCATGTGGCCTTTACTGCTTTACCGGAAATAAAGAATGCTGAGAACGTTCACCTCCATCCAAGGTTAATAATCTATGAAGCCCGCTTTAAACGTGGATGAATTCAGTGAAGTTAACCGAGTAATTAATGAGTAATCATCACGGCTGTCAGCCTCGTTATCACCCTGGTTAGAGTATCTGAGTGGACTCTGAACTGATCAGTGTATTAGTCAGGCATAACTCACCAAAACCATTTGTGAAAATTTGTCCAAGTCCTGAATTTTTAGTCATATTTTTTACATAAAATATGCCAAGTTTTTATGTTGTATTAATTTTGGAATTCATTATTGATTTTTATTTATTTTATTTTATTTAGGAAACTGTATGTTTACTGTAACTATCACCGAGCATTATAAAGGCGAGGACTCAGTATACTCAGCACACTCAGCCCTCACACACTCAGCTCTTCCCCACTCGCTTATAATTTTATTACAAAAGAAAATTAAAAATACATACAGACCTGAAGTCCCATAAAGGTGAAACACATATTGAAAAGTTTCGAACACAGTTATGATAACACGGAATAAATTCAAAATATCCATCCATCAGCCTGTTTCGTCCACTGCTGGACATAGGCCTTTCCAGGATTTCGCCACTCTTGGCGGTCCTCCTGGAAGAAATGCCCATACTCACACACGCTGGGCAGGCGGGTTGGTGAGCGCGGTGCCGAAACCTTTGCACCAGTGACGCCGCTGCCCGTCACCAGTCTAATTTATATAAGGCCCGGCAATTGGGGATGGATATACCGCCATCCATCGGTCCCAGGCAATGGTGGGCCGCCTGGTTTTTTTGCCTCGGAGCTGTCCTCTTACTCTCCCCCGAATAACTTCGGGAGGATTTCCGAGTAAGATGGTGGTACCTCCACAGTCGAGCCCGGCATTAGCTCTACCAACTAATAAAGTTCAATTCAAAATATACTATACGTTAATAAGAACACAAATATATAAATTAAATACATACATTATAATCATTATAATAGAAATTGAGCACAGAAATACAGCACATACTCATACTCATACATTGAACAACGCTTCTCCAACTTTATGTTTGTCGCCAGTTAAGGATATGGCATAGGCAAGATTAAACACATTATTTTACATCTGGCGAAAACAAAATTTAATACGTTGTATTTTAGTCTACAATCGCACGCTCTTCATCCTGGCAGTTACGACGACAGAAATGCCTCGCGTTCGTGAAAAAAACATATTATTTAGATTTCTTTATCTATGTTTGCCATAAGAACTGCAATTTTAGGTAACTGCAATAGGTATCAATAATACCTATTTTACTATATAAAAACCAAGCGAATCTGTTGAATAATACAGGAGAAATTAATTTTTTAAACATGAAATATCATGAAAACTGAGGTTTACAAATTATTTTTTTCTGGATTGAATATTTGATTAATTTAATTATAATTAGGCAACTGCACTTCACAAAAGATCACTCAACGTCATATATTTTTTTCAAAGGATGGACCTTATTGCTTCTTCAGAAAACCACAATCGAAAAACATAAAACTTTTTTTTTCTTGCGTCATGTTGACTCTTAAGGGTACTGCAAAGATATCTACATCGCTTAGGTATTTATTTACAGTCAGTGACACAAGAGCGTACGGGGTGAAAATAAAAAATGGTGGACCAGGGGAAAGGGGGGATGCTACTAATGTATACAGCGGAGCAACGACTCTGATGCACAGTGCATGGTCTCGGGAAAAATATGATTGTTGAGTTCTATCTAGGTTTTGCTATGTAAAAGTGAGACCTAGTCTCAAGCCTAACCTTAGGTCTCTGTGAATATGAGCGCAAAAACTCTTTACTGTTAACCTGTAAGTGCACCTTGTTGTAGCATTGGTTGTAGGTAGCAACATCCATATCAGTAAATTGTTACAGCATTAGAACGGCCACCCGCGACGGCGATAACGCTCTTATCGCTGAACTTAAATGGTATTTATATTAATTTCCTCTCATTCAATTAAATATGTTATCGGGCTTAATTAACCGATCTCATCCTGTCCGTGGGGTTTATTGAAATATTAATAGTTCGGAAAAATGAAACAATACACCATTGTTCGATAAGGTTTGACGTCATACCTACGGTAAGGCATACCTACGGTAAGGTGTACAGGTACACCTGCGGAGGTAATTAAGTGTTCATCACCTAACGATGGTGTGCATGGACGATTCAACAAAAACCCAAGTCTCTCGGGTTCGCTTGGTAAACTACTTTGCGGACATGAGTGCACGCTGCAACGCTGTAGTGGGATAGCTTGTCGGAGCCGAACATCCGAAGAACATACAACATAGTCGAGTAAGACTGCAGGTCACGTAGCAAGACTGCGTGCATACTCAGCATGCCGGGGTGCTTGCAGTTAGAGTTGAAACAATCGTTGGTTGCATTTGTACCGTAACGAGCACGTACTGAAGCTTACCTATACTTTTTTCCATACGGAGCATGATTGTGCTAGCTAACAGAAGTTAACACAGTGTATGATATCACTCCCGTAATGAAATATAAAACTGTATGCATTATCCTTATCAATTTTTTCCTTTTCAGCTGAAAATAACTGGGTATTGCCGATATATGCATGTATTACCCGTTGACATCATCGATATTGCGCCATTTTACCACAAAATACGTTTCTCTACCTAATTTGCTTATCAATTCTGTCGTTACTGCGGTACACCATGATGTCACGGTATTTGAATTATCCCTCATTATAACGAGCTTATTCAAGTGGGAAAAAATTCGCGATAATTATGGAACAACGAGTCCTTGTTAGGTAGTTTTCGGGTTAGTATAAATGGAGGAAAGTACATATACAATCAATCATTAGCACATATACACTCGCCATAATCACAAGGCTGTGTACAATCGATCAGTCTTAACAAAATCACCATGTCATCATTCACAAAATCATCATCCACCATGAGCGGAAACTCTGGAGAAGCCGTTCATCGAGACAACGGGGAAAAATCTCGGAAGGAGCAAGAGCGGGCGGAAGAAGAAGCAGAAAAGCGCAGACAAGACTTGGAGCGTGAGGAGAGAAAACGTCAGAAGGCAGAGCAGCGGCGACTGGACAGGCACTTGATGCAGTATGCAGAAGCTTTGCGTCAGCAGGCATCGTGGCGTGGAACTCTCAACCGGCCGAAGTAGTGCTAATCATAGATATGATCATTTGTTTATATAATAAGTATTAGGTATTTGTGTACATCAGTATTGAGTATATTGTGCATGTGAGTGTTTGTTTTTGAAAATAAAAAAATAAAACTTGTTCCCGATACATAGTTATTTCATTTCAAAATGCATGCCGACTTACAAATGTCACGACATACCAGTTTCCTTCATGATACTAGATATTTAGGTAGTTAGTTTAATAATGATAATAATATATTGTACTAGTTCTATCCACTAAGATGTTGTACAATCTACATCCATGCATAGATAACCGTGGTCACTACACTTTGTAACACGATAGAGGGGCACCGCGACATGCTATGCAGCGATAGGTAGGTACGGTGCAGTGTTTAGGTAAGGTATCTGTCATACCATAGTCCTAACATTACAGGAATCATGAAAAGTATACATATTTAGAATTATAGTCTAACCAAACCTGTAACACCTATACAATGACAAATCTTAAGTATAAGTGAGGTGTATACGTGTATGAAGCACACGTGTATGTCCCGGTAATTTTCTATGGTCACTCATCAGTTTTGATTTCGTTTTGAAATACACGCCGCCAGTCGGATACAGATCATAAAATGAATATAGCACGGGTTTTCCCGAATATTTCAAGACAGTGCCAACTAAACATGGGTTGCCGTAATACGCTGGAGCTACTTACGTTCGGCCGGCAGCCTGTAATAATATTTCGATGAAGGTCCCGTCGTCTGATCATATTTACCTATCTTTTGAGTAGTGACACATAGTTTGTTCCATATTTAAACGATAGCGTGCCATGTGGTCATACGTATTATCGGTCCATAAGGAGTTACAGATGTAACGCCAATTGCCGCCGGTCTTTGTAATAATACTGTTTGCGGCTTACATGCAGTTATTCATAGATATAAAGTTAAGAAAAACCTTATTTAGACGTCTCATATTCCTGTATGGTCAGCTCCATACCTAAACGTCGCAGATACACGTAGTCAGAGGCGAATGCACACTCAGGCCTTGCTCAAGACATATGATAAGCATATGCCAAGCATAGTTTGTGATAACGGAGCTTTGCATCCCATGTGCACATAACGCTAATCATCACGCCTTGCAACTTATCTGCGTTAGTGATGTGACGTGCTATGCAGCGGCTAGTAGCACGTTACCTAGACGTTACATCTGGTGCAGTCCAAGCTTGACTTGATTGTATCTAACATAGAGTGGTCACGAGAGAAACTAAATTTCAACTTGAAGCAACGTCAGAGGGAATGATCTCAGTACCTTACCTGCACAACTCTCCATCATCCTACACTCATAGGGGTACAAGAAAAAAAAAGTAAACATATTATAAACACAAATATTTATTTTAATAAGCGAACGTCACATTGCAGCAGCATTGCTGCACTATTTAGCACTATTATCACTGATGTTGCGAGCCGAGTGCAGCAACATTTCTGTGTCCGTCCGGTCACCCGTCGAATAGTATTCGAGGATTTGCGGATCACCTTCATGCACTTTCTGGATGACCTCTCTAAAGATTTCTTGGGATTCTTTCAGCAGAATCGCCGGGACCATGTACTTGGTTATCCACGCAGAGACGTGCGCCGTGCAGAAATGATGAAAGTGCTGTGGGATCCTGCACTCACGTCCCGGTGGTACCACTACATTAGGCCTCTTGCCGCAGGAACAGGTGTCCCCGGCGACCGCCTTGCACTTCGAAAAGCGAATCTTCTTTTCAACAAACTCCAGTATAGTGGGCACCCTCACGAGATCCCTCTCACCTGGCGGCGGCCCCCAAAATAAGGGCATGAGCCAGTCCCAGTTCACCATCAGACGATCTTCTTCTGGCCTCGTCGGATCAAAGTTGTAGCGGACGGGGCATGGCTTCCCGTTAAGGAAAGTCAGGTCGTCCAGCTGTCGTTCCGCCTGAAGAAACTGTTTGTATGCTTTATTGAATTGCAGAATTTCGCCGGGGCTGAAAGGGGCCTCCTCGGGTATAGAAGGCCCGCGCCTCGTGAAGGTGTCCACCGGGAAACTGAGTATTCTGTCTTGGGACTGCATCTTGAGTTCTGGATGGATGTCACGGGACTCCTAAGTCTATACGATGTTCTTTCAGCAATGTTGACCGTGTAGTGTCTAGCCACTGACTGCCCGCATAGCAATTTATACCACTCCAGTTGTTTATCGTACCGAATAAAGAAAACAATATCAATTTGGAATTCCCACAACCTCGCGTGCGGGTTATCGTTCGGCGCGGTAATCGGATCATTCCTAAAATAAACGAGTGAATATTAAAATATTCTTGGACCACGTCAGTCAAACTTCCATCCTTATGAAAATAGACGATTTACAATTCATCCCGCGCTCCCATACTGGGGCCCCGGGAGTCACTCACGTGTTCACATAGTCACTATAGATCGTATCTCATACCTACGATAAAAATTACGCTACCAATTTGGGACATCGATAACAACGTTTAATTGCTGTACTCGATGCATTGTCTTAGCTCGCAACACCATAATATAAATGCCGGGCATTCATAGGGAAAACCAGGTCAAAAGTTTGTAACTTTAGTATACAGGTAAAACATACCTATTAAGCACATACGGCATTGTGTGCGCGATAAGAGCGTGTCTTAACAACGACAATGATGCAGATCGGATGCAGTTTTAGTAGGGTGAAACAACTAGTATGTGACTCTTGACCGAATACTGATAACACAGAAGATATAAACAAAATAGACTGGGTTTCTCCAAAACGCGAAACTGTTAGGTTATCGGGCGACTTAGTGATAAGGTATTTAACTCGTGTAAAAGCAATGCTGAGACCACGTCAGCCGATATTTAGATACACGTCGCACTTAGGTATCATCCCACTTTAGTACTCCTGTTTGAAAAAGAACTACAATTATAGCACTAGTGGATCTTGTGAGTGCCCGCTATGAATGCTGCGCTGCAGTCCAGCGTCATGCTTACATTATGCAAAAGTGGCAAAGCGGTGCATGGCCTATGAGAGGCGGGTGACCGCTGCATGGCAACAAAGCAGATAATTCTACAAGAAGTATGTTTATTCTAGGCGTTCTAGGTATCGTTCCGTGAGAACGTGAGCTGTAGGTTTCTGGCAATTCGGCCCCAGCTTGGATGCTGATGCTGCGGCCCCAGCAATTCATGTTACCTGCTGCTTTGACCCATACTCATATCACTTTAGAGGCGGCACATACGAAAAAAGTCAAAATTTTCGGAAATGCATCTGACCCCTATGCACTATAGAATCTTCATCACTGAATACGAAAATAGTACCCTTGCCTTACCTAGATGTTTAATTTTGAAGTTATAGACCGTACGCTACCGTGTCATTGACTGTATGCCATAAGAACGCCGGAAAAATTGATATTTTGCATAATTGGTTGGGCAGAAATGGAAATGAAAAGTATTTTAAATGTTACTTTTTAAGGTTCCATACCCAAAGGGTAACCAACGGGACCCTATTACTAAGACTCCACTGTCGGTCTGTCTGTCTGTCTGTCCGTCTGTCTGTCCGTCTGTCCGTCTGTCACCAGGCTCTATCTCATTAGACCGTTGAAATTTTCACAGATGATGTATTTCTGTTACCGCTATAATAACAAATACTAAAACCGACCAAGTGCGAGTCGGACCTGGGCACTCCCATACAACAGACATGATTTTTTTGGCGTTTTTATAGATATTGCATTTCTGTGGCCGCTATAACAACAAATACTAAACCCGGCCGCCGGTTTTCTAATGCATCGGAATCAATTTTGTTGTTAATAATATTTTTTTAAAAATCTAGTTCCTTGCATCTGTTTTCCAAGGATGGAATATTATGGCACTTAGATGTACTTGCATAGTCTCAGTAAAGTTATTTGTATGATTGTCAAGTGATTTAATAAATTTATTTTGTATTTTTCGAAGTCTAGCAATGTGGACTACGTATTGAGGGTTCCATATTACGCATCCGAATTCTAATATGCTGTGAACGTACGCAAAATATAATGTTTTAAAAGTTGTAGCACGTTTAAAAGGCTTTGAGAGTCTAGCCATAAGATCAAACCTTTTATAGGCTCGGGCAATGCAGAATATTGATTTCCATTCACATTTGGTATCTTAATAAACGATAACGAAAAACAATTCAGAACTTGGAAACGTTTTTCACATTAATGTTTTTGGTAATATTATTTAGTCTATGGTAATAATTATATCAGTGTTTCTATAGTCCTATGTGTAAAGCTCTCGGTATCGCTAAAGCAATAAATAAAATATCAGGAAAGGTCAGGGCTCAAAACCATTTTACGAGCTAAATGTAAAAATAAACCGAAACAACCTTTGGTACATTGACCTCTTTGCCCATGAATTACAGATCCCGATGCGCCAACCCTACCAAACACGAACGTGTTAACTCATTGGCTTATCATCAATATAAAAGGTGGCGACTTAAGAACGGGCAGGACTATTGATGGGTACCTGCCACCGACTCCTCCCGATGGAGCTCATCGTTACATTGAACTGGTGTATGAACAACGAAATGGTACCATCGTAGTAGAAACAGGGTTAGTTTCTTTTTGCTTTCTAACAATGCGCACGAAATAAACCTCGGTAATCTTCGTTTATTTCCGGAAACACAATATATATACGACCATCATGTATGACGACAAGATCAAAATTCAAAGCGCAGTATTTAGTAACCGCTGATATGATAACCGAGGCGCATTATTTCTTTAGTATAAAATAATGTGTATAAGTATAACCCATTGATATAACCAAAAGTAGATATACGGTACGTTCTTATATCGTCAACTGAAAAATGGACCTCGCTTTCAAACAAGCCAAGCGCCATCGAACGACAGAGATAGAGCGACAACTTTCGACAGTGGTGCGAGCGAGACAAGTTACACAAAAAAGGCCCATTGGGCCTATATTTGCAATACCGGGCGCGAGAAGCGGGTTACTGTATCTTCTTTTTGCTTTATCTAAGGTATAACCTATATCCTTTCCTTAAGATTAAATATGAAAGCTGTGTAATTTATACAGTACCGCCATCTATAATCGCACATGTCAATACAAATATTGATATGCGTAACAGATCCCGGCTGATATTACACATCGTATAATAGCGTCTTCTCTGTCGCACAAAGCACTAACACTCTGGTAACAGAGACGACGCTTTACGAAGCCGAAGCTAACCGATGTATAATATTTACTGTCGGGTCCTCTACAAAACTGCTGAATTTAAATGCAACTCATGAAGAAGACGCACAAATACTTATTGAAACTTGAAAATTTCTGAAAGCCCTTTTTGCTTTGCTTGGTGAAGACTTCCCAGATGTTAGTAGATACACCCTAAAAGTAAACACTACACCAATAGCCATAAGATGACCTAAATTCAAACCTGTGGCCAGTTTTGTAATCTGTACGTACTGCCAGTTTCTTCCTGCGTGCAAAAAAATATACTTTTTGCCCAACCTAAATATTTTTTGTGTGTATTTCCCTAATTAGTATATACATATAATTTTTTTATTCTAAAGATATATAGGTATATTGTAAAGATTAACTTTGACTTGTAGAAAGTATACTTTATGTAACATAAGACATTCTGCAAAAACTCAGTCAAAACACTCAGAATATTATAGTGTGCGGTGACTTAAACATTGATATTCTCGAAGAATTCTCTACAAGTAAAGTTTTTTTGGATCTGCTACAAAGTTCTGCTTTGGAAAAAAACTTCTCAGATCCTACAAGAGTACCTGATCACTCAGCAACTTGCTTAGATAATATCTTCACAAACTGTAATAATAAGGTTTTAAAAACAATTATGTTGACTGAACTGACTTCAGACCATAAACGCCAACTTTCAGCGTTAGAAACTGAAAGTAAAGAAAAGAAAACCCTTATTGAGTTTAGACCAATAACCAAAACAAACCTATGCAATTTTAAGAACAGGCTTAGAGTCAAACTTCTTCAACCATGTATTGCACCAAATTTTGACGAAATTGACATTAATTTTGAATTGAATAAATTATTTACAGACATCATGACAGAGTTTAATGACATATTTCAATTAAAGAAATTTGGTAAACATAATAAACCTATTTTCTGTGACTGGTCCACGAAAGGCATTCGGGTTAGTCGTAACAAATTGTGTGACCTGTATTACATTAAATCGTATAACTTTGACGCAAGCTTTCAAAACTATGTAAGAAAATACAGCAACTTATTTAAAAGTGTCTGTTTACAAGCTAAACAACTTTTTACAAAGGCAAAAATAGTAGTTACCCCAGATAAAATTAAAGCTGTGTGGAAGGTGATAAAAGAAGAAACTGGTAAAAATATAAACAAATCCGAAACCAGTAGTATTGTATTGAAAAAGGGAGATTTATTTATTAGTGATAAGAAAGATGTTGCTACAGAATTTGAAATGTTTTTTACAAATGAACCATCTAGGGTTACCAACGACCTCGATTCTAACTCTGTGAAAGCAAGACAGATACTAGAACTCAATGTTAATGCAGTACCATCCCTATTTAAATTTCGTTTCGTCTCAAGACATTTTAAAGTCATTTAAGCAACTTAACCTAAAGAAAACAGAGGACATGTGGGGCCTATCAGTAAAGGTTTTAGGGTATATTATTGAAATAATTGCTCCTTATCTAGCTAATATCTTTAATGCATCAGTAAAAACAGGCAAATTTTCGGATATAATGAAAGTTAGTATAGTTGTACCTATTTATAAGGGTGATTGCAAATCAGATCCCTCAAAATATGGACCAGTTGCTGTGCTACCAGCAATAAGCAAGATTTCTGAGAATCTTTTGCTAAACCAGCTTTCCATGTACTTTCTCCAAAATAATATCTTGCATAGACAACAATTCGGATTCACAAAGGGTTGCTCAACATCTGATGCTGCCACTGCACTGCCTTAGTGAAGCACGTGTTTGCGGCTTGGGAGGAGTGCAACGATGCCATTGGTATCTTTTGTTATCTCTCCAAGGCATTCGATTGTGTGGATCATGCTATCCTCATAAAAAAGCTAGACTTTTACGGAGTTAAGGGCCTAGACTTAGGTTTAATTTATTCTTATTTGACAGATAGAATACAGCACGTAGACATAGGGGGAGTTAAGTCCAGTTGCTCTCGTATCAAGATGGGAGTTCCTCAGGGATCAATTTTGGGCCCATTTTTGTTTCTGGTATACATCAATGACCTGAGCTATTTTGTAAAAAAGATGACTAGCATAGTAATGTTTTCTGACGACACTTCTTTGATATTTAAATTGGAAAAAAATAAAATTGAAGCAGATTACATCAATAATGCCCTGAAAATTATAAACAAATGGTTTTCCACGAACAACTTGTTGTTAAATGCTTCTAAAACCAACTCTATTATATTTACTTTGCGTTGTGACAAACAAGACAGTATGCTCGAAGTTAACAATGAAACGCTTCCCTTTAAAAATAGTGTCAAATTTCTAGGTTTAATAGTTGACGAAAAACTTCGCTGGCACCTACACATTGATAAGCTGTCAAAGTGGCTTTGCTCTGCCGTGTTCGCAATCCGTAACATTAGACGACTAACGGACATGCAAATAGCTAAAATCGTCTACTTCAGTTACTTTCACAGTATTATGTGCTATGTTACTCTTTTGTGGGGTAACGCAGCTGATGCTGAACGTATATTTATACTACAGAAAAGGGCAGTAAGAGCTTTACTCCAATTACCCTCAAAACATAGCTTAAGACAAATATTTAAAGATATTAATATCATGACATTGCCTTCAATTTACATATATGTATAAATTATAAATGCCAGGAAAAACTTAGGTGATGTGTTAAAAAACAACGATGTCCATAACTATGAGACTAGAAACAAACATAAAATCATTGTGCCCTTTACTAGATTGGCCAAAGTTTCAAATAGCTTCAATAGTATGAGCTGTAAATTTTATAACAAAGTACCAGAAAGGTTGCACAGCCTTAACGAAAAACCCTTCAAGAGATAGATAAAAGCATTCCTATTAAGAAAGGCTTATTATTGTATTAACGACTTCCTTATGGATAATAATGCCTTCACAGACTCTTGATAACATATTTGTTAATTTATTTGCAAGTATACCTATGACAAATTTATTAATTTACTTAATGCTTAGGTCACGGAACATATATAAAATTTTATGTCTAACTAATAGGCAGCTAATGTTAATATATCTTGACTATGTATTCGTAGTCGTACAACAATATTTTTAATATTAAGACATTTGATTAATTTATTTATTTTATTCATTATATTAATTTTATTAAGGTATATTGTAAATTTTGACTTGTATAAGTGCGAATTATTTCGCCTATGTACTAAAATAAATGAATCTGTATCTATTTTACAAAATAAATATTTTGATTTGATTTGATTAGTAGAATATCTGGTTTGCATAATAGGTTTTTTAGCTCTATATTTACACCCGGTAAATTTTTGTTGACAGAAGAATATGGTTGGGTTGGGCAGCATTCGGAAAGTTGCGTCACATATTTACGTCGTCAATACCGCAGTGCTTAAAGGCTAAGATGTTCAACCAGTGCGTCCTTCCTGTGATGACGTATGGCGCTGAGACGTGGTCTCTTACAAAGGGCCTGATCCACCGATTTAAGGTCGCTCAGCGAGCTATGGAGCGGGCTATGCTTGGGGTATCTCTGATGGATAGAATCCGAAACGAGGAGATCCGTCGGAGATCGAAAGTAACCGACATAGCCTGCAGAATCAGTAAGTGGAAGTGGCAGTGGGCAGGCCATATTTGTCGCCGAGATGATGGCCGTTGAGGCCGAAAGGCTCTAGAATGGAGACCACGTACAGCAAAGCGTAGTGTAGGTCGACCTCGTGCCCGCTGGACCGACGACCTGAAGGACGTTGCGGGGGGCGGCTGGATGAGGAGGACGGAGGACCGACATGAGTGGCGAAATTTGGGAAAGGCCTATGTCCAGCAGTGGACGAAAACGGGCTGATGGATGGATGGATGGAAATTTTTGTTATTTAACATAGTATTTTTAAGGTTCCGTACTTGTATTTTTTTTTGGTATGGAATTCTTTACGGAGTCTGATTCGCACTAGGCCGGGTTTAATTTACATCATTCTTTTTATTTTGTCAGTTACGTTTTTGAGAATGTTTTCTATAACTTCAATTAAGTGAGTAGGTAGGTAGTTTATTAATTTGTTAATATTGTCACCTTTACTAATAGTATAATTTAATGACTTATTTTCACAGAGTCCCTGTCATTGATCGCTTCCGGAACGTTGAAAATTTCATGGAAAAATATAACTTGGAGCTGTATGCTGGGAACTTTTATAGGGCCGTCGCTACTTATGTATAAATTTTCATATTAACAAGTACTAGACTCTTCTAGAAATAAGTTTATTAATGTGTCTACGTGTATACATGTGAACATATTTTGTTTATGTGAATGCATACTCAAACTGCAATATTAGACTTGTTTTTGAACATAATAAAAATAAATTCCATGTTTGATAAAAAAAAACTGTATTTACTTTTGTCAAAAATAAATCGAAAGTTTCCTATGATTTACGCAAGAATTACTCTTTACTTACTCCTTCCGAATGCTTGAAGTGATTTCGATAATTCTTTTACTATAATAAAGGTTCAAAATAAAAATTTCGTTTGAAGGCTGCTTTCAGACACACATAATATAAAGTGCGCACCAGATAAGTCTGCGCGCGACTGGTGGCGTTACTAACGTTTTACTACTTGACCTTTGGCATGATGATTGCCGAACTTGACCACTGAAAACTAATAAAAATGATAGAATTTCTACACACTCACTAGACACCTGACATAACAACAACTTGGCGGCCTGCGATTTATGATTTTGGCCACGCGCAGACTCATCTTTTTTTTATCTTTATTTAAAGGGTTTGGTCACCCTAATTGTACACATATACAAACTTAACAAAACAACAACACTTCTTAATTTAATCCCTATCTTAACTAACTTAATTAACACCTTAGCCTCGTCCGAATAAGGGCAAGCCAAAGCACTGTTACATCCACCCAGTTCGAATATTGAGTCGTAATTTATTTGTCTTCTTTGGACCTCGTTCCGCACACCATCCATCCATCCATTCATCAGCCTGTGTTCGTCCACTGCTGGACAAAGGCCTTTCCCAAATTTCGCCACTCATGTCGGTCCTCCGTCCTCCTCATCCAGCCGCCCTCCGCAACGTCCATCAGGTCGTCGGTCCAGCGGGCACGAGGTCGGCCTACACTACGCTTTGCTGTACGTGGTCTCCATTCAGATTCAGACATATTCCATTAAATCAATTTGATTACATGATGCGCAAGTCAGATATACCTGTACTGAATGTGGTGTAGTGGAAGATGTGTATCACATTTTGATGGAGTGTGTGCGGAACATCCACCCAGTTCGAATATTGAGTCGTAATTTATTTGTCTTCTTTGAACCTCGTTCCGCACACACTCCATCAAAATGTGATACACATCTTCAACTACACCATATTCAGTACGGTTTGGTGTATCTGACTTGCGCATCAAGTAAGCAAATTTATTTAATGGAATATGTCCGGAACGAAGTCTAACAATATAATTTTCGAACCAAGGCAAACGAAGAGGGCTACATTGAATGGTTCTATACCAAATTCCCTTTTCCAAGGATCTCTTGCCAAAATACTCCTTCCACTGGCAAAAGCATAGATCTCTTACTATGTGTAACATGTGTGAAAAGAGTACATATTACGGATATACCATCAGTAGTAGCAAGTTTGGCGAACAAATCGACCTCTTCGTTTCCCCTAATCTCTGTTTTAAAGGAGGTTTTCTAAATATTTTTATCTCTGCTATGAAAATTAATCAATCAACTAAATCTTCGGGCAAAATGATGTCTTAATCTACTAAGTATATAAATTGGTAACTACATACGTTTTTTAATTGCTCAGAAAAATGGAGATCATGAAGAAATGGACAAAATTTCGTGGCGTCGCCTTATGGGGTCTCTTTACTCCGGTCCAGTTCGCTCGGCTCCTCAAATTTATTTACCTGTATCTTACACGCTCTTTTTCGCTCCGCTCGTCGTTGCTATTTTAAACTTTTGGTAAAAGATTTTCGATTTCATACTTTACGATCTGCCAAGGTAAATAGCGATATGCCGTATTCTACGATTTGCCAGCCCTTATATAAAACAGACTGGTTACTGGCAGCGGTGTCACTGGTATTAGGGTCTTGACATCATGCTTATCAACCCACCTGCCCAGCATGTGTATGCATGTGTGTGTATGGGTATATATTCCAGGAGGAATATTCTCTATGCTATAAATGTTCCAAAACCAGAGGTAAAGTCTAGAGTTCCGTAATAAATCTGACCTCTTAAGGTAAGGCTTCAACTGCCACTGCCACTGTCCTGCCACTGCCACTGCCACTGTCCTGCCACTTGCCAGGTCCTGGTATGGGTTTGGCTGTGAAGACAAGAGTCTAACTTATGGATTCCGCTAAGAAATTCTTGTCATGCTATTCAAAATGCAGACTCGTAATGCAATCTTAAATAACAAGCAAGGAAACTTATTGATACGTGTTTCGCCTCTGAACGTGGCATCCTCGACATTTGTTGCTAGCTCGGCTTCTCCGCAGCAACTGATGTGTTGCTCGCCCAACCACTCCGCAGCAACTGATGTTGTCCGCCCGACAGTTCTGCAGCTAGACTTGCTTGTGCATGTTTTATGCGGGAGGGTGGGCGGTGCACAAGACTGCATTTTTAATAGCATGACAAATTATATTCATATATCCGTAAGTTATTCATCGACTACCGCAAGGTAACGCCTATTTAAATCAATTTATGAGACGAGACTCATCTTTGATTTGATTTTCCTAAATTTTGTTTATGAGTTTAAAAAATGTTCAATGAGGCCAGGAATAAACGTATTTTTCAACAGATTGCGCTTACGATAAATTGTACCGTATTGAATGTATGTACAATGTGCAAACTTCGTTAGTTATCGATGTCCGTAATCAATAACCCCAAAAAACACTCTTTGGGTCCTGTGACAAAAACAACGAAAAATAAAAGCAAAAATCTTCCAATTACAACAGCGCCTTCGGCTACGAAGACAAATATTGGGATTTATTCCAATTTCATACTTGAAAAAGCTTTGTTTGTGGACATTGGTTTCAGACCTTTGATGCTGTTTCGTTTTTATTTTCTTAACAAACTAAAATTAAAGAAAAAAGAAAAGGATATTTTATGACTTGCATCGTTTTCTTTATTTTCTAAGCAACTTATTATATTTGAATAAAATATTGTAAAATATAATTATGACTCTCAATATATAAGGTGACTTTAATTTATTTAGCCAAATTCTTATCGAAGACTCAGTAAGTGCTCAGTAACAAGGTTCGATGGCAGTTTTTGTGAAATTCGTAAATTATTATTTTCATGTTCCTTACAAATGCAAGCCCAGCCCCGAGTCAATTACTATGGGATGTCAAGATTTTATCTCGCCAAATCAGGAAAAAGTGTTATCGATCCGTGTTACTGATGACTTACCAAGCCTCCAGTATGAGTTAAGCTGCATAAGTTAAAGTCATCTTATAGATTTATTCAAGATAACAGCAGTTACAAAACGAACAATAACCACTTACAAAGTTTTTTGGCGTGACGCAACGCCATTTAAAAAGAATATTGTCACTCCATGTAATTTCGTAAAAATCGTAAAAGGCGATTAAGGGATTATAGACAGATATGCCAACAATCAATGTCTCTGCAGTATTAAGGGGCATAAGGTCGTCGGATCTTGGCCCCATCTGCGGAAACGACGTGTGTAACTATTTACTGGTGGAAAGCCTCGGCCGTGGCTTGTCACCACCCTCATGACGTCACGTCGCCAAGCCATCGGCGGCGTGACGTCATGAGTAGCCGTACCGGGAGAGTGGTTACAGCCTGTAACTTACAGGCAGTTGTGTAGTAACAGTCATTCTTCCTTTGCCGACTTCCGTAGATTTTTGAAAAGATTTGATATTTAGATATTTGATAAATATCTCGCCTGCTGTCACTCTACCGATTTCAGGGTGAGCGCGCTTCATCCTAGGTCTTATCGCCGCTTTCCATCAGGTGGGGTAGTGGCTAAGCGTAAGCCCATTGTAGTTAAAAAACACAAACAGCCAAGCATCAACAGATAACAATATTAATTAAAGCTCATTATAAACAAATAGGTACATACACGTACATATGGTCCTACAATTCAAAGTGAAAAAAATTTAAGAGATGATAGTGTCCCTAATAGAACACTTTCCAAAGAAAAAAAATTCTTTGCGCGAACTTTTTTTTCCACCTTTCCATAGATGTTGAGTCAGCTGATTGAACCACTTTGTACTCAGAAGTAAAAAAAGTTGGGCAAAAAATTTTTTCTTCTTCTGGAATTTGATCAGTTTATCTATACATGATCTACCCTACAATTATTTTCACTTATTATTGTAGGACCTTATATTATTATATGAGAAGAATAATAATTATTATCTCCTATGTACCTATGTTTATTCATGGTAAATAAAACAAGCTAAATAAAAGTAAATATACCGGGTGTAAAGGCAAAGTCAAGAATCCTTTAAGGGTGTGTTAGTATGATCGGTAAAGATATTATTTTAAATACTGGGATCTCTAAATAAAGTACCAGTACCTCACAATAAGATGATTTTCTTTACTCAAAATACACTAATCGCGTGGACACCCTCACTGGTCGCTGGCCACTTGGATGAGGGGTGCGGGTAGCGGGGTGCAATTAGGTGCGTGGGGAGTCCGGTGAGCTGCGTAGCCATAGCTTAGAAAAATGATGGAATTTTTTGTGAAAATTCAAGATGTATATTTTTTTCTCGTAATGACATCAGAATCGTGTATACTTTCGTACCCTAAAGGGATTCTTGACTTTGCATTTACACCCTGTATACATCTATTTTTTTTACTGTCTCTCAATATCCTTATTGACAGTACATAATAGAGTCGTATACTCTGCGAGGGAACATGACACTGTGACCCTAAGATTCAGGATTACCTAAACTAGAAAACAGGATAACTCCCTGGGTACTTAACTTAAGGCACCTAGGCACGCCACCGTTTTAGTACAAAATGTAATAATCCGTTTCTCAGTTGTTTTTCGTAATAGACCAAACTATATGACCTCCATCATCTGGTGCTGGTACTTTAAAAGGCACCACTTTGCCGAAATTTTGAATATTAATTTTGTTTGGAATATATTAAGCTGGACAGATTTAGATACAAAGTTGTTTTCTTGCCTCAGATTGTACTTATATCAAAATTTAACATTTCAGCCAAATAGCGACTTTGTAAATGCCTGTATTAAACTATAGAGGTCTTATACTTTGGTCTATAACGAAAAACAACAGAGAAACGGGTTATCAAATTTTGTACTAAAACGGTGGCGTGCCTATGCGCCTTAAGCAAATTGTATAGAAGCACAAGTAGGTTTATGTTTTATACCTAATCTTAAGAAGTACTTGTTAAGAAATAAAGAATTATCTTACCTTATCCATCTTATCTTATACGTACACGGAGATAAAAGCTTTTTTTTAAATATAACATAGGTATAGCATATTTCATTTTTGAAATACATGCAAAATATTGCTTACCTACGTACAAGTAAATATACCGCGACTGATTTACATTACTACCAAAAGAAACTTCGTTTTCAGAATAAACACGGTTGTAAAGCAAACGTGTCATAAACAATATTAAATTCTGGAACTTACCCAAGTCAAAAGCATAGTGTAGATAAAAAAGTAGTGAACAAATACTTATTTCATATTCATTGGCAGTTTTTATTAAGGAAGCTTTCACTTTCATGAATAAGAAAGGTTAAACCAAAATTATTTATTTATTGCAATGTTCCGACTTTAAGACTTTTCAACTTATACGTATTTGTGCCCCAAGTGCAGCGAAAAGGCTCACCTTTCACACTTCGGAACATCTCTGACACCCCCTCGGGGATTCCTGTCGTGACGATTATGTTTGCAATCCCGTCCTAAATAAAAGTTAAGACTTTATAATTAATGCCTCATTAAAGAAAACATTTTCAAGTTTTTCATGTGAAAATATGTCCACAAAGAAAGGATAATTCTGAGTTCTAATCTTAGTAAAGGTGTAATGCAATAATATTCAAATTTTTCACTCTTCAGCAAGGGCGGAGCTAGGGGCAAAAAGGCCAGTGCTTTTGGTTACAATCTATACCTCATAGTTTCGAACCCCCGTTATTTAATCAATTTCTATAGGCCAATTTGAGTTCAAGCTTTACCTTATTCTGATCGTCCATGCCAAAAATTTACTCAACAAAAGGATAAGCAGAGTACTGAACTATAAAACCACAACTTCATATTTTTTCCTTTTCTTAGCATGCAATTTATATTTTGCAACACACACATTGAATTTTTTTCTACTCTGTGCTCCAAATCTCACACAACTAGTCTTTTGAATATTAGCTTCGTAAGTTCACTTCGACGTACGGAATCCGACTTTTACATTTCCTCTCTCCAAGGTATAAAGTACGAAGAAGTAAGTTTAAGTTGACAAAAATGTAACTTTGAAGATATTTCTAGAATTAAGTAGCGATGATGACTTAAGAAACTCCAGGTCCGCAATTCTGGCACGTTTGAAAGGCATTTTGTAACGACATTTTTTTTTTTATTGAAAACTTATAGGGAGTATTTCTTATATCCTAAAGTTTTTATTTGATGTGGTTGAGGATGTCTAATTTTCATCGCACGGCATTTATCAAACTTTAAACAAAATATCGAATGACTGATATTGCGAATGCGCAATAACGCCGGAATAGCCACCCTGTTAAAAAATAACATTTTAAAGTGAAATAAAACAGTAGCGTTGCTATGGAAGTATTATATAATTAATCAGGTACGGTGATAAAGCCTTATAATTTTCGTTAGAATTTTCTTTTGGTTCGATCTTCAAAAATACTTCTGACGTCCCCTTAGAAACAGTGATGTTGTGTAATCAAGTGTTTCAATAAACTGTTTCAGCTTGAAAATATGTTATTGTCTATGAGAAATATTATTTAAACAGGTAATGTTAATTCAAAAAGAATTCTGAGCTCAACCTATTTTAAATAAGATATTTTCATTTGATTTTCGCAAAATTATGCAAAAAATATGTAAATATGCATATATAGTTCTGATCATTTAAATATTATGATGTCATTCGTAAAGCCGCGGAATTAAAAATTTGGCTTTTCTCTGTAATTTTGTCTTCTAAGAGGACATCCGTTGGAGATCGAAAGTGACCGACATAGTCTGTCGGATCAGTAAGCTGAAGTGGCAGTGGGCAGGCCATATTTGTCGCCGACATGATGGCCGTTGGGGCCGGAAGGCATTCGAATAGAGACCACGTACAGAAAAAGGTAACGTAGGCCGACCTAAAGGATGTTGTAGGTGGCGGCTGGAGGAGGTAGATGGAAGGCCGCCAAGAGTGGCGAAATTGGGAAAGGCAGTGTGCAGCATTATATCTAGCAGTGGACGAACAGGGATTTTAGTTATGTATTTAATTCGGGTATTGCCCAAAAAATCGTCTGAAGAGCATGTGGTTTGATTTCTGTGCCATTATGTCAATACAGGTGGTAGAGCTGATGCCGGGCTCGACTGTGGAGGTACCACCATCTTACTCGCAAATCCTCCCGAAGTTATTCGGGGGAGAGTAAGAGAACAGCTCTCCGGCAAAACACCAGGCGGCCCACCATTGCCTGGGCCCGACGAATGGCAGTACACCCATCCCCAATTGCAGGGCCTTATATAAAATAGACTAGTGCGGGCAGTGGCGTCACTAGTGCAAAGGTTTCGGCACCGCGCTCACCAACCCGCCTGCCCAGCGTGTGTGAGTATGGGCATTTCTTTCAGGAGGACCGCCAATACATTTTGTTCAGAAACAACGAGCTATCGCCGTAGCTTAGAAACTATACGTTACTAGTAAGTTTAGGTTATAGTGAACCGCCAATACCAACACCAAGGTTATTGAAAGGAGGTCGTTTGTAACTTGAACTCAAACTTAAATTCAACTATGAATTTAAGTAATCACTTTCCCACTTAAGGGCAGCGTATTGCACCGCTGATGTTATTGACAAACGTCAACTAACACTAGAACCTACGAGTGTCTCGGATATAATAATATGACATGCTCGCACTCCTGCAGTTCAAACCACTTAATTATAAGTCGAAACTAATAACATGCCACTACAAGTCCAAACCCATGTCAGACACCATCCGCGAGCGTTAGCAAGCTGCAGGCCGGCTCAAGTCTGACTCCCTCAGGTTAGGAACTATAAATCTGGGTACGATCTATAAAGAAAGTTTGTTATTATGGGATTATTTATCGGGTCTCTAGGGTAAAACAACGGATGCGAGTAACGGCCAAGCCCCTATTGGATCAATGCCGTAATGTCACAGCTACGTTCTACTTAGTTTAGGTTATAGTGGACCGCCAATACCAACATGAAGTTATAGAAAGGAGGTCCTCTGTAACTTCAACTCAAACTTGACTCAAGAATGAATTCAATGTCAATTGAATTCAATCCAATGACCATTTTCAACCATTGGGTCATTTGAAAACTAACAGTAAAAGGTAGTCACCACTCTCACGGTACTGCTCTCATGACTTCATGCCGAATACGAAGCCGCTTGGCAGCATGGTTTCGTTATGAGTCATGAGGGTGGTGACTTATGGCATGGCCGAAAGTGAAAGGATTCGTCAGTTAATCAGGTCTTGATCTAACTGTCCAGAAGAGCGTTTATCAAAGAACCCTAGATTGGTTAGGATGACTGGGGTTGCAACGCTAAGTTTTTGAATGGGTTTCTTCGTGTAGCGACTCTCTAAACGTCAGTTGTCATTTTGCGTTATATTTAGAGAGCGGTTACAAAAACTACAATAAACACCAACGATTCGGTCACAAGCCTCATCAAACGTCAAAAATCGTTGGAAAAAATGGGCTGTCAAACGTGTTGTTCGGCTAACTTCAGGCCACAACGAACAACAATGCTAAGTACTATGGGAGCCGGTTGAGTGTTGTGGTTTATGGTCGGTCACCAAGTCCATACGGATTTGTTCGGTTTATTTCGTTTATTTTCGTGATCGATATTACAACGATAGCTGAAGTAGATTATTCTTTTTAAAGTCATAACCGCACCCTTAGTATGATTGCATAACTGTCATTTTGACGTGCCTATATGAGTGTGCTGACCCCGTTCGGAGTTGATGTTGAAAAAATCTAAACTAGTATAGCGACGTTGCCATTTTTGAACGTTTAATGTTTTACGCGAGTTGATTTTTGAACGGTTTAGTGTTGCAAGTCGCGTAGGAAATGCAACCAAGTGTGAGATTATAAATAGCTATCAGGATTCATCAGACGCAATTAGAATTAATAACCCTTGTACTCATTTGACATCACTTGAGGACTCTCTTTTATTGAAACCCCATACACTTTTATCATGAATCACTAAGAAACATACTAACCGTGGAGAACATCCATTTACAAAATCAGTTTTCGTAAATCCACGCCGTGAAAACTTTGAAATTCGTTCTGAAATGAGAAACCTGGCATCGATGAGCTCTACACCGTATTCGTATGCAAAACTTATGATTTATGAACGCAGCAAATGTGAAAGGCTGTATCGATACGACAACCTGCCAGATTCTGCTTATACAACGTACCGCATAACTTATCTCACAGAGTATGGTATTTGCATTCGTATTACAATGTGATAAGTACTTTTGTATTGGACTTTACCCGCAACAGTATCTTTATCTGACATGTGATTTGCATTTTTCCTCGATAGAGAGAATTTGAGAAGAGAAAGGCTTCGTAGGCAAGAATACTAACTAGGATTGATGTTGACTTTTGATACAAAATATAAAAAGTAAAATACTAGTTGTAGGTGAAATACGGTTGTAAATTCGATATAATAGATTGGGGAAAAACTCTTTTCGCAAATAGTATGTATGAACTTATAATAAAATCTCTTTGGCTATACCATTTGTATCTGGCTGGTTTTGGTATTATTAAAAAGTTTAAATTTAAAAAAAGATAATTCCAAATTCAAATTAGGAAAAATGTGTGATTTTCATTTGTTTTTCTTACTGTTAAGATGAGTAAATCTAATGAAGAAATTCGATACATTTTAAAATTTTACTACAAAAAAGGTAAAAATGCAACGCAAGCCGCGAAAAAAATTTGTGATGTTTATGGACCTAGTGCAGTGTCTGCTAAAGCGTTTTCAATCCGGAAATTTTGATGTCAAAGATGCACCTCGCTCTGGGCGCCTTGTTACGGGTAAAATGGATGCCATTTTTGAAAAAGTGGAGCAAGATCGGCGTATCAGTAGTTACGATGTAGCTGAAGAACTGGGGATTGACCACAAAACAGTTTTGGCGCATTTGATAAAAGCTGGGTACACAAAAAAGCTCGATATTTGGGTGCCTCATGACGTCACTGAAAGAAACTTAATGAACCGTGTACTCATTTGTAATTCTTTATTACGACGTAATGAAACCGAACCATTTTTGAAAAACCTGATAACTGGTGATAAAAAGTGGATCACGTACGACAAGAACGTGCGAAAAAGGTCGTGGTCAATATTTATAGGTCAGGCTTCACAGACTTTGGCGAAACCCGGGTTATCTCGCAACAAGGTAATGCTGTGTGTATGGTGGGATTGGAAGGGCATTATTCATTATGAGCTGTTACCACCAGGCAGGACCATCGATTCAGAACTCTACTGCGAACAACTGATTAGATTAAAGCAAGAAGTTAAGAGAAAGCGGCCGGAATTAGTCAACAGAAGGGGTGTGGTTTTTCATCATGATAACGCTAGACCTCACTCATCATAAGCCACTCAGAAAAAATTAAGAGAGTTTGGCTGGGACGTATTAATGCATCCGCCGTATAGTCTTGACCTTGTACCTTCAGATTTCCACTTGTTTAGGTCTCTTCAAAATTCTTTAGGCAGTGTCAGGTTAACATCACGAGTGGACTGTCAAAACCACTTGTCGCGGTTTTTTAATCAGAAGCCCCAGAGTTTCTATTGCAATGGGATCATGTCCCTACCTACAAGATGACAGAAAGTTATCGAACAAAATGGCACCTACATACTTTAGTTAAATCTTAATAAACTTTATTAAAAAAAGTTTTGAATTTTCATATAAAATGCGAAGAAACTTTTTCCCCAACCAATAGTATACTAGGGATGTAAGATGCGAAAATAAAATAAATTAATAATAAATTAAATAAATAAAAGCAAGGTTTCTTTACATTCACTAACGGTAAGTCACTCGTCTAGGTAAATGGCTATATGTAACATATTATGTTCTGGTCAATATCTTTTTTAATTTGGTAATCCTTAATTAACAATACGGAAAACTTTTTTATAAGTGAACTAGCCTATGCCCGCGGCTCCACCCGAGTTTATGCTATGTTTGCCCCGTTTTCGGCTTGGGCGTTATTTTATGAACACCTCTTATAGCCTATACGTTGACCTACAATGATAATAAAAACCAGCCAAGTGCGTGTCGGGCCACGCGCAATGTAGGGTTCCGTAATTACCCGGTACATATAAGTTGGTCTACTAATACAGACCGCACCAAACTTCTGGTCCCATACATTATAGGGGGCTAAAAGTTTGGCGCGACCTGTACTCGTAAACCTGTAAAGCCTACTTAGCTGTGATAGTTTTCCTTCTAAATTCATTATATATACTACTTCTGTGAATTTTTTCACATTTCTATAAACAACAATCAATTTATGATTTTATGCAAAAAAGTGGAAGCATTACAAAAAGTGATAAGTGACCAAGCCCAAACAATTAATTCTCTGAAGACATCACCAACAAAGAGTCCGAGTGTTTTTACCCCCAAGGTGCAAGTGAAAACAATAACAACAATACAAAAACCGTTAGCTCGAGCTGCGAAAACCTAGGCATCCTCAGCAATCTCAGGAAACGGTAGCAAGAAGTCCAACCATTTTAAAAAACATGATGGGAATTAAACCGCTTTTGCCACCGCCGCCGACGCCGACGCCGCTCCTTCACTGTTGCGGCCCCGTAGCTCTCCCGTAGTAGGACAAAGGATTGTTAGCAAGACGTCAACCCCAGCAACCGCTGCGGCGTCTCTTACCTCAAATGACAACCATGGACATTACCAATAATAACGACTCCGAATGGACGAAAGTACAAAATAAACGAAGGACCCCGGCGTCCGATTATAAAGGCAACAGGTGACAATGATGCTGAGCTGAGTATTCTGGAACAAACAAGGTACATACACGTTTGGAACTTTGATGTCAAGGTAACAAGTGATAGTATCACGAAATACATGACAAAAAAGACCCCTGGTGTCACCTTCTAAGTCGAAAAGCCATCACTAGTACACTCTGATCATAACTGTTACATCGTTGGTGTACCTACAGAGTCGTACAGCCACATATCTGCCGCTAGTTTTTGGCCCAAGGGAGTATCTTTGCAACCGTGGTACAAAATACGTGGGACACGCCATACTTCCAACCTCAGCAGTCTGCAATCTGGAAACAAGTCGCCCTTTCGTGACTGATGCTGATCCTAAACAAACAACGATTTGTTTACTACTACAAAATGTGCAGTGTTTATCTAATAAAACTACATTTATTGAAAGTTTAACCCAAAACAACTTGGCCTATGACTCTCTTTTATTCACAGAGCATTGGCAAACAATTAAATGTCATTTCTTTAATGAACTACACTCTGGTATCTTCATATTGTCGTCCCCTCCGTGAACACGTTGGTGCATGTATTTATGTAAAGAATAGCTATTTTACTATAGTGGAACGAAGAGATCTTTGTCAATTTTCTATTGAGATGCATATTGAAATCGCAGCAATTCAGTTAATAGTACATGACCTAATTGTAGTATGTGTCTATAGATCTAGAAGTGAGGGTGATTTTGACATATTTACAAAACAATTGGAACGAAGGTTACATTCAATAATAGATGAGAGCTCTAACATTCTACTTACAGGTGACATGAACGTTGACTTGTTGAAATATTCAACCAAAAAGCGCAATATCCTCCATTATTGCAGGCTCTTTAACCTGTTCTCATTAGGGAATTTTCCAACCCGCATCACAGATCAGTCTAAGACTTGTCTGGATCATGTGTACACAGATATTGACCGGTGTAACGTCACTGTTGAGCCTTTATTGGCTAGGATCTCGGACCACCACGGTGTAGATACAAAAATAAATTTTATAACGCACAAAATGCAACAAAGGCACTTACTAAAACGTGTTGTATCACCAGAAAATATTCAACATTTCTTTACATCACTATCATCTATTGATTTTAATATTACTTCACAAGTGAGTACCAATTTCAATATTTTATTGAGACTCTAGTCAAAACATACCATGAATGTTGTCCACTTAAAAAGGTTCCAATACTTACACAAAGTAAGAAATGGGCTGATGAGAATACTCGACAGCTCAAATCGTTACTAGATCTAGTCCAAATATATTCAGACCACCACCCAACAAACGTTGAACTAACTCAATTCTATGCCCGTATAAAAACTAGGTACGTAGCTATATTAAATAAAACCCGCAAAGCTTTCCTTAATGGGATTAAAGCAAGTAGCACAAACACGTCTCAGGCCCTGTGTGAGCATTATCCAGTCTGAAACAAACAAAGGCAAGCATGGCCGGAAGGACCCGTTATATCATACCGCATGTGGACATTTAGGTACAGATAGGCAGTTAGCGGACCCTCTTAACAACTATTATCTGTCTATAGTGCGGGATACTCCACTTAGACCTGACATTTCAGCCGCCTTATCTTACCTGCGACTGTATATACCATCAGTAAATAAAAGCATGTTTTTACTTCCATTTAGGGTATCAGAGCTTACCAAATTAATTAAAAACATAAAAAAGAAAAACACGAAAGACATATACGACATACCTGCATATTTGTTACACGAATCGCCCGTTGAATTACTATCCTTACTATGCGATTTGCTTAATGAATGTGCATGTACTGGAACATATCCTACAGCCCTAAAAACTGTGAAGGTCACGCCGGTCTATAAGGGTAACGCTGGTACTGGTGACTACACCAGGTAAAGGCCAATTGCTCAAGTGCCTGCGTACTCAAAAGTGTTTGAGATGGGCCTCTGCAACCGTTTGTTTAGCTTTATGTCACAAAACGAAGTCCTATGTGATGAACAGTATGCTTACCAGCCAGGTCGCTCGACGATAGCAGCCGCGCGTAGGGTCAACAACCTTATCTTATCTCATCTAGAAAACAAGAAACGGGTGGCAGGCGCGTTCTTTGATCTCTCACGAGCTTTCGATCTCGTTGATCACAAACTAGTCGCAGCCAAACTTGAGCACTATGGGGTCCGAGGCACCACGTTAGAACTACTAATTTCTTGCAGACCGCTCGCAAATAACGCAGGTAGGCAGCGACAAGTCTAGCCCAGGTCTCGTCGATGACCGCTCTGTACCCCAGGGTTCGAATGTAGGCAACACCTTATTCATTGTAGTTATGAACGACCTCCCGCGGATAAATCAAAATGCTGACTTTATCATGTACGTGAATGATATCTGCGCGGTCGTCGCTGCACCTACTGATGATCAACTTATTACTGACTTGCGCTCCGTTATCAGTGACCTCACTAAGTGGTTTACTGCTAATGGAATGCAAATTAATATTGACAAAACCAAGTTGCTTAAATTTTCCCTCTCAACAGTTGAGGCTATTAGCGAACCATTGGCTACGGATGACTACACCATACAATTTGAAAAATCTACCAAATATGTTGGATTCACACTAGATTCAAAATTAAGGTGGCACAGCCACATTGACAGTGTGTGCAAGAAACTTAATCAGGCTTATTATGCAATATCCAGGTTGGTTCCAACCCTGACCATGCACAATTTGCTGTCTGCCTACTATGGTTATTTTAACGCTGTCCTATCATATGGCATAGACTTATGGGGTATGTCGGCTGATAGGGATCGACCGTTCATAATCCAAAAGAAGATGGTACGAAGGCTATCCAGAGCCATGCCAGGTACTCAATCGAAGCCGCTATTTATCAAGCTCGGTATTTTGACTATCCCGTGTTTGTATATCCTGGAGGTTGCAAAATATGTGAGGCAGAACCCTACGGAGTTTCCTGACAAAAGTTCTGTCGATCACGGTTATAGTCTCAGGCGTCTACAAGACCTCCGAACACCGAAACATCGTCTCACCAAAACTGGAATTTAACTTTTTGTAATGGAACCGCGTATTTATAATAAAATACATGACTCCATAAAAGAATGTAGGAGCTTCACATCGTTTAAAAAAAACTCAGAACATTCTTAAAAAGTAAAGCTTACTACACTGTTAGCGAGTTTCTTGATGAGTAAATTATCGTTACCTATATTTGACATATCTATTTAGGTATATCTAACAATTCAATTTCAAATTAATTGACATACTTATGTATATGCTTATTTTTTTGTATTAATTTGACATTTCAATTTACCAACATTATAATTACCTAGGTAAGAATTTTATTTGTTAAAATATATAATGTGTTTTTTTTTGTTTATAACTTAGTAATCAATACTATAATTGTATGAACTTAAAATGTCCTGTATATTAACTTGGCGATGTAATTTACTGAATAAATGAATATGAATATGAACCGTTTAGCCAGCAGGCGGGGGGGGACGCTCCACTCTCACTAAAATTTTCACTTTAAAGCTTAATATTTCGCCAACGGATCCCTAAATCGAAAAATAATTTTCACAAATCCACAATGTTTTTAAACGGCCTATCCAACGATACCCCACACTATGGGGTAGACGAGAAAAAAAAATCATCCCCAGTTTACGTGTACGTGGGGTACCCTTAAAAAAAATTTTCGACATTTTATCGGCGTGATTAATATTTATATCCACGCCAAATAACAGCTTTCTAGTATTAATAGTCTCTGCGCAAAGCCACGGACAGACAGACAGATGGACATGGCGAAACTATAAGGGTTCCTTGTTGGACCACGGAACCCTAAAAAACCGCATCCGTTGAGTGGTTCAAAAATGTTTGTTTCGACCAAATTTCATTTAAAATTTCGCGAAAATATTCATTATAATAATATACCGACACGACTTTTCTTACTACCTTATAATTAGTATAAAGAATAGAGTGAATATTTATTTTTGCTTAAATTATAATTAATAAAAACCTAAATTACGCTTAAAATTACGAACAAACTGCTGGCCCACACGAAGAATAGAAAAAGTCGTAAAAAAATTGAACCTCGCCAACATATTTTTATAATATAATTTTTATTGTTTCGCATAAGTAATAAAAAATGAATTATTTATAATTAAAAAAAATATTGTATACCGGGTTTAAATTAAAGACCGTAAACTTACACAAAGATAAAACCGGTCAAGTGCGAGCAAACTCCCACCCTGGTGGTCATGTACCATTCCAATAACTATAAGACGTAAATGATTTGAATAAAAATTACAAACTTATCATTAAATAGAAAATATATGAAACAAAGTTGCCAAATTAAGTTAGTCGATTATTCGGGTACGTAACCCTAGCTAGACCTGCATATTATTAAGTTAAGTTACCCTTCCAAATATCGCCTGAGGCCTTGCCATATCGTCGATCTTCGCAAACAGGAAGGTATCAAACAAACCTGGTATCAAACAGGCCTGCCTGGTATCAAAGAGCATGACTAACACATTGCACATTCCCACGGTAAATATGTGTAGCTTTGATACAAATATCAAATATGATACGTCAATACAGAAGGCAAATTTTGTATGGGATTAAAAAGATATTGATAAAGTCATGTCATGTGAGTAATTTATTGCACTGAAGTAAAAAGCTGATGGTTTTATCACGACTGACCCCTAAAAGGGGTTTTTTAATGTTTTTAGGGTTCATGTGGGTAGTTTTTTTAAAATCTATATTTACATCTATCTACATCAACATCTACATCTACTTCTATCTGTCTATTCTACTTTCTATGCTATTCTACTATCTACTTCTATCTATCTACTCTACTTTATTATTACATAAAGAGAAGATTTGTTTGTTTATTTGTATGTTTGAGGTAAACTTTGGAACGACTGAACCGTCTAAAAAACCATCTAAAAATTCTTTCTTTTGTAAGAAGCTACACTATTGTTGAGTAACGTAGGCTATATTTTATTTTAAGAAAATAAGTTTTCAGTTTGAAAATTCAATATTTGTGAATCAAGTCGGGAGAAAAAGCACTGCTTAGCTGCTTTATCTCATGCCTTGACCAAATGGTTAGATGTACGTAATAAAACCAGTCGTTTTTCCATACGGGTAAACTGTAAAAAATTATTTGATCAAAGATCCTGACACATCTTTTGCTAATGTTAAGCTTGCAAAAGTGACTACAGCCAGGTTTATGCATAGACACATTAAATACTATGGTTTAAGTAATGATTTTTTCCCATCCGAGAAAACTGTATCAGTTTAATCTGACTACAGATTTCTATCTTCAGCGACCCTGACATACGTCTAGCAAATTTTTAACCGACTTGAAAAAGAAGGTTTTTAATTTGACTGTATTTTCCGTCATTTCGAAGCTGATTTTTAAGATTATTTTTTTGTTCGGAAGGTTGTGCTTTTAGCTTTAGTTTTGTCTTGATCTAATGATGGTCTTCAGTAATAGGCAGTGGAACTCCTCAATGGATGACAGCATATCACTCGATATTGAGGCAAACGCTTTGTACCAGAAGGGTATTATTTGAAAATTGTCATGAACCCATCTGACCTCCGATCCCGACCTCATCACGATAGAACTCCTCAATAGATGACACTACATAACTCGAGATTGCGGCAATCTGAAACTTTACATTTTTTTATCTTTTATCTTATCTTTATCTTTACATAATATAACTGATATTAGTAGAAAGCAGCTGAAAACTGTTCCATAAAAATTAAAAAACCATCAGTGTAGCCGCGATTTCAAAATAACTGATGTTTTTGCGTGCGCGGCACTGATTAGAGTAGGATAGACAGTTAAAAAGCAGAAGCGTTAGAGCAGGACTGCGAATTGAGGTAATGAGGGCCCTTAAGGGCGATGATCCAAAGCCGCTCTCCATACAAACTTGTCGGAACTAAAAACCACGACAAAATCATTATAATTTCGTTGTGCTACTTACCCGCGAATAATCAATCTTTTCACAATTTTTTTTGCTATTTATTACTATCATGACATATAATTTTAACAGCAAAATTTGATGGCAAGAACATTTTTTTTGTGAAAAAAAACTAATTATTCGCGCGTAAATAATTGATGGAACGTGTAGAAAAAAGTAACACAACGATATTATAATGCTTTTGTCGTTGTTGTTGGTTCTGACAAGTTTGTATGGAGAGCGGCCTTGGACCATCCACCGCTTCCGGTTCTGTTTCCAAGTTTCGACTCGACGAAACAAATTAAGTTTTTCCTGCCATTCCTGAATTGACTGCATAAACACAAAAGTTACGAATTATTTTTACCTGCGTAAAGTTGGGAATAGGTAAATATATTGTAGGTACCTATTTTAAACTTATTAATAGGTGGTAGAGCTGATGCCAGGCTCGACTGTGGAGGTACCACCATCTTACTCGCAAATCCTCCCGAAGTTATTCGGGAGAGAGTAAGAGAACAGCTCTCAGGCAAAACCAGGCGGCCCACCATCGCCTAGGACCGATGGATGGCGGTTTATCCATCCCCAATTGCCAGGCCTTATATAAATCAGACTGGTGATGGGCAGCGGCGTCACTGGTGCAAGGGTTTCGGCACCGCGCTCACCAACCCGCCTGCCCAGCGTGTGTGAGTATGGGCATTTCTTACAGGAGGACCGCCAAAAGTGGCGAAATCCTGGAAAGCAGTAGACTAAACAGGCTGATGGATGGATGGATAGGTAGTACCTGGGCGACTGAATTCCGCTCAATCAAAGTGCTTGATCCCTTGGGCCAAGGGATTGAGGCATTCGCGCATAGTTTAAATTCTGGTAGTTATTTGCTTTTCAAAATGTATAAATCGTCGATAACAGGTGGATGTACGAGTATAGACTTTGGCTTGCAACTGATACTCGAAAACAATTCTGTATTTATATACAACCAGCATTTGCCCGCGGCTCCGCCCGCATCGAAGAGATTTTCGTGGAAATAAGGAAAACAAAAGAATATAATTTAATGAACAACTATACGCAACGGAAACCATGTTTAACCAAAGCGCTAATAAAGACCAATCAAATAAGCACAAACTCGAAGGGTCTGCTGTTGTCCGTTCAGAAGATCCCGTACCCATCTTCCAGTCCCATCATCAGACCCTGGTTACCATGTTTTATCAAAGTGCCAAGAAGTGTGTCAGGATAGTTGTAGATGGAAATCTGTAGTCATATTAAACTGATACAGTTTTCTCGTATGGAAATAAATCAATACATAAACCTGGCTGTAATCACTTTTTCAAGCTAAATATTAGCAAGAGGTGTGTCCGGGTCGTTGTAGATGTAAATCTGTAGTAATATTAAGCTGACATCGTTTTCCCGTATGGGAAAAAATAATTACTTAAACCATAGTATTTAATTTATCTATGCGTAAACCTGGCTGAAATCACTTTTTCAAGCTTAATATTAGCAAGAGGTGTGTCAGGATCGTTGTAGATGGAAATCATTAGTCAAATTAAATAGATAGGTACAGTTTTCTCGTATGGGAAAAAATCATTACTTAAACCATAGTATTTAATGTATCTATGCTTAAACCTGGCTGTAGTCACTTTTTCAAGCTTAATATTAGCAAGAGGTGTGTCAGGATCGCTGTAGATGGAAATATTTAGTCAGATTAAACTGGTACAGTTTCCTTTTATGGAAAAACACCCGTTTTTATCACGTATAACTAACCATTTGGTCAAGGCACGCCGATAAAGCAGCTAAACAGCGCTTTTTCTCCCGACCTGGTTCACAAATATTGAATTTTCAAACTGAAAACTTACTTTTATTAAAATAAAATATAGCCTATGTTACTCATTGTATAGCTTTTTAGGAAAGAAATATTTTTTTGAATCGGTTTAGTAAGTAGTTCCAAAGTTTACCTTAAACATACAAACAAACAAACAAATCTTTCCTTTTTAAATAATAGTGTAGATGTAGATGTAGATGTGTAGAAGTAGATTAAATTTATTACGTTATCTGAATTGAGAATTTTATTTTGTTAAGAAAAATAATTAGGTATAGGTACGCCATAATATTCTATTAATATTGAAATTTTATGTCAACATATAATGTTTCTACAAGTCTCTGCTTGTAAATTTTTTATTTGTTATTTACATATTTTATATTTAAGATTATGTTTTTATTGCAAAATCCATCGCTTTGGAATACTCTAAATATTATTATTGGAGTGCACTACAAACTAGAAAAGATACATTAGAAACAAATGTAAAGCCAATAATTTGAAAAAATTCCTCGGAGCAGGATTCGAACCTGCGACCTGTTGTTATCAAGACAAGCGCGCTACCAATTGCGCCACCGAGGTACTTACCTAGACCAAGACAAGAAGTCGCAGGTTCGAATCCTGGCCCGAGCAATTTTGTCAAATTCTTGTCTCTACATTTGTTTCTAATTTATCTTTTCTAGTTTGTAATGCACTCAAATGATAATATTTTTTATTTAACTAGACTATTTCCGCAGTTTCATCGCGAATATGATTGAAGAATATGTCTCTATGGAACTGGCCGTTCCCAGAGAGCAAACTATAGCCTGTGTCCAAGGGAAGAGTCTAACCATTGCAACAGTGAAAGAATTTTTTAAATCGGTTCAGTAGTTCCGGAGACTACTCGTACGTACAAACAAATACCTCTTTATAATATTAGTAAAGATATGAGAAATATTCTTACACTTCTCGACGTATCTGTACCTCCATACGGTAATTTCATAGGTAAAATTATATTTTGTAGACTATGTAGACGTCAAATCAGAAGTTTAATATTGCAAAAATGTTAAAGAAATAATGTCCCGCATCATAGTTTGGTGAAGACATCAAGCTTGGCCATATGCTGATGCCAAGCTGGGTTTGAATGTAGTGCACCAGTCTCCGATTTTGGAATTGAGACAATTTCCCTGAAATCTCTCTAGGAGAATTCTAGTACTTGCATCAGGATTGATGGGGCATACACTGAATGGTTTAACATCTCTAGAGGATTTAGACAAGGATACAAAGCATCACCTTGACTATTCAGTCTATGAACTGTTGCTTAAATTTATTTAAAAGAGCATGAATGTGGACTGAAGTTAGGGGAGTTACTTATCAAATGCCTCTTATATGCCGATGACCAAGTTCTCCTTGCTTCATCGGTGAATGAGCTGCAAGAGATGTTTACTATAATGGATAATGCATTTAAAAGGAAAGGGATATACAATAAACGTAGGACTAACAAATTTAATTTTACTAGAGAGGGATAAAGCGGTGACTGAATATGATTAATTGAAATAGGCGTTACCTTGCGGAAGTCCATCACTAAGTAAAGGATATATGAATATAATTTGCAATATTCCGCTAAACAATTCTTGTCGTGCTATTCAAAATGCAGACTCGTGCACCGCCCGCCCGCCCGCATAAAAACATGCAACAAGCAAGCAATACAAGCAAAGCAATCTTAAATAACAAGCAAGAAAACTTATCGACACGTGTTTCGCCTCTGAACGAGGCATCCTTGGGATGTGTTGCTAGCTCGGCTTCTCCGCAGCAACTGATGTGTTGCTCGCCCAGCCGCTCCGCAGCAACTGATGTTGTTCGTCCGACAGCTCAGCAGCTAGTCTAGAACGAGGATGCCTCGTTCAGAGGCGAAACACGTGTCGATAAGTTTTCTTGCTTATTATTTAAGATTGCTTTGCTTGTATTGCTTGCTTGTTGCATGTTTTTATGCGGGCGGGCGGGCGGTGCACGAGTGTGCATTTTGAATAGCACGACAAGAATTGTTTAGCGGAATATTGCAAATTATATTCATATATCCTTTACTCGGTGACTGAATGTTAATGTTAAGAATCAAAATCAAAATATTTATTTTGTGAAATAGATACATAAAGTCTTTCTACAGTCAAAGTTAGTCTTTACAATATATATCTTCATAATAAAAAAATATATATACTAATAAGGGAAATACATGCAAAAAATATGTACGTTGGGCTACTAAAATGTAATTACACACCTGCATAAAAAAGAAAAATCAAGGAATAAAAATATTATATATAAATAATGCAATGAACAAAAATTTTGATAAATAAATACGGGCAATCCATACAAAAATATTAAGGTTGGACCACTAAAATTTAATTAAGTTATACACCTGCATAAAATAGAGAAATATAGAAATAAAAATATTATATGTACATAATGCCTGACCATCCGCACCATTCGATTAGTATTGCTAAGAAAAAAGGGTAAGAAACTTAGCAAACATGCCTTTTTTCAAAAAATATTTGTAACCATATTACAATTATGCAACATTTTGTATACCTACTTAAGTAAAGGGATAAAAAATATAAGACTGATGGAGCTATGTCACGAGAAAAAATGTATCTTAGTCAACCCGTCTCATATTGTCTATTACATTTAACATAATGCCATATAACATAATTCTGTGAAAATAACTGAAAATACTACTGAAATATACTGAAAAATGAGTGAGTATGGACTACTGAATACTATAACAGACATTACGAGAGAAGAAATACGGGATGGCCAGTTAATTGTTTCTTGTTTAGACCATATCTTAGTAAGACAGTACCAAGCTTTAGAATTAAGTTCTCAGATAGTCAGATGCGGTATTGCTGATCACCACTTAGTATGCCTAAATATACTTACACCTCCAACAATAAATCAAAATAAAAAACAAATGAAAAAAATTCTTAATAACCACTTAGTGAAAAGGGACCTAAAACACACAGATTGGTCTGATTTACTGCATCTGGACTGTCCACTATTAATGTATGAAAAAATGTGTAAAATATTTGAAGAAACTTATGAAAAAAATGTAAAAAATATTAAATTAAGGAAAAGTGAATGTAACGGCTGTTCTTGGTTGTCTAAGGAACTAAAAGACATGATAATACATAAAGACAGATTGTACAAGCAATGGAGAAATGCTCCAAAAAATATGGTAAAAAGACTAGAGTACACTAAATATCGTAATAAAACATTCAAATTAATTAATAAATCTCATAATGACTACAAAAAATCAATTTTGATAAAATGTAAAGGGAATAGTAAAAAAATATGGCAGTGTGTTAATAATTGGTTAGATCGTAATAAAAAATCATTGGATGAAGTGATAATGCATCACATGGGTGTACAGTATGATTTGCCAACAATTTGTTCGAATTTTGCCCAAACATTTGCAAATGAGGTAGCACAACTTAAAAGTCAACATAACTGTAACTCCGAATTGCTGCATAGACAAGATTATAATCCAGAAATAAATGTATCCATGCGCTATATTAATGTATCTTCAGCTCAAGTAGAAAAAATTATTGATCAACTTGACCATCAGATGTCGCCAGGTATTGATTAGATACGGGCTTGTGATCTTAAGGAAATCAAAAAAGAGATAAGCCCAGTGTTAGCTAAAATGATTAATCTTTTTATTGAACAATCCAAATACCCAGACCAACTTAAGATTTCTATAATACGTCCAATTTACAAAGGAGGTAACCATAAAGACACCTCAAATTATCGTCCTATAGCAATTTTATCTTGTATCAATAAGGTAGTCGAAAAAGCTATCACTGGGCAAATCTTAAACTTCCTTACAAAAAATGACGTCATCGCATCTAGTCAGTTCGGCTTCCAGAAAGGGAAAAATACGTCTACACTGTTATCAAAATTCGCCAATGAAATTAACAACCACTTAAATAACCGGCAACACGTCGGTGTTATCTTCATAGACTTCAGGAAGGCTTTTGAAACTTTGGATCATGAAGTTCTCCTGAAGTCTATGGAGAAATGTGGTTTACGTGGGAAAATTAATGACTGGTTCAGAAATTATTTGAATAACCGAAAATTAGCAGTGAAGGTAAATGGCTATACTGGAGGATGCGAGGGCGTCAAATATGGGGTCGCGACCGGGTCAGTGACCGGGCCAGCATGTTATATAATGCATGTTAATAGTATGGCGAATGTGGTAAAGCATTGTAAGGTGTATATGTTTGCCGACGATACTTGTTTGGTGTATGGTCATAAAGATCCGACTATAATACAACAATACCTACAACAAGATTTTGATAACATTACAAGATGGGCCCACGATAACGGTATCATACTGAATGTGAAAAAAACAAATGTTATATATATTTGCTCTAGGAATAAACAAGGTCGAGATACACAATTACTAGTTCAAGGGCACAGCTATGATTGTTTTCATAGTAATGTGTTATGTAATTGCCCTATAATACAGCAGGTTACTGAATGTAAATATCTAGGCATTATTGTCGACAATACATTTCATTGGATAAAACATATAATTCGTTTAGTAGATAAATTAAGAATATTGCTCAGACAGTTTCACCAACTGAAGTACTTTGTGACACGATCTGTCCTTTACTGCCTTTATTATGCTTTAGTGGACTCATTGTTATCATATGGCATTGTGACATTTGGTGCATCATTTAAAACTTATATTGGGAATTAAACAACTCCAATTGCGTTTCTTAAAGATTTTAGTAGATAATAGAATTAAACAACAGGCAAAAGGAAACTATGAAATATTATTCAAAAAATGTAATATTCTACCGGTAGATAAGAAATACTTATTAGAATTAGCGAAGGAGGAATACTGGCAGGATAGGTACAAAATTAAACTTAAAGCTAAAATAATTACAAGACAAGTTAATAAGGGACGGCTCGTGGTACCAAGAGTGAATAATGTTTATGGAAAACGCACAAAGGAATTTACTATTCCAAAAATTTTTAATAGTATACCTGACTCAACTAAAAATGTACTACCATTTAAATTTAGATCTAGAAATGTCTTACTGAGAAACCATTTTCTGTCGCAACTGTAACATTGTTAATGTTTACCAACCGTAAGCTGCACTGATTAATAACTATATACTTACTGTTGTATGAGCGTATTTACCCCGACAAACAACTATGTTGTTTGGGGTGCACTGTATATATTGTAAAAATTTTTGGAAATAAAAGTTTTTATTATTATTATTATTATTACTAATCTAGCAGTATCTTCATCAGTAATCTGCCTTATGCGTCTAACAGTGTATGCGGCTGAACTACGTCTACCACAGAGAGCTTCCATGTGGGGACCCCACTGAAGACGAGAGTCTATAGTAATACCTAAAAACTTAGTTTCGTTAACTAACACCATCTTGGACCCCTGCAAAATAAACTGACATCTAATTGAATTACATTTGGTAAAGTAAACTTTATACATTTCGTTTTTTTTTTCATTTAGAACTAAATTATTTGTAGTGAACTAATCAATAATCAGAGAGAGAGTTGAATTCGCGTCATCAAGAATATCTTCATGTCGATTCACTTTAAAAATAAGTGACGTGTTATCTGCGAATAGACCTATCTCAGATAAGTCTTTAACTAAGTAAGGAAGGTCATTTATGTATATTAAAAATAAAAGGGGCCCCAATATGGAGCCCTGCGGGACACCCATTTTGACTAATGCTTGAAGATTAAAGACAACAAAGTGGAACAGGTTAAATAATTCGTCTATCTGAGTTCTCTATTTACACAAGATGGAAAGTATAACAGTGACTTTGAAAGAAGAGTGAATGCGGGAAATAACTGCAGACCTTTATGGGCAGCCAGAGTGTAATTGCTAAAGGCACGATTGGCAGTGGATAATGAAGTGTTGGGTCCTACGCTTATGCATGGTAGTGAATATTGGATCTGGCAAGATGAGCATGGAATTAGAGTGAATGCAGTGCAAATGTGTTTGACATTGAATGGTAGAGAGAAAAATATCAACATACGGGATCGTTGCGGCCTGAAAGAAGGTGTAGTGACTAGAATAGAAAAAACTGGCCAAGTGCTAGTCGGGTCGCGCAACAAGGGTTCCCTACCATTATTAATAAAAACGGTGAAAAAATCATGTCTGTTGTATGGGAGTGCGCAGGTCCGACTCGCACTTGGCCGATTTTTGTATTTTTTTATAGCGGCAACATAAATACATCATCTGTGAAAATTTCAACTGTCTTACTATCACGGTTAATGCATTATCTATAAAAACGGCGAAAAAATCATGTCTGTTGTATAGGAGGGCGCAGGTCCGACTCTCACTTGGCTGGTTTTAGTATTTGTTGTTATAGCGGCAACAAAAATACATCATCTGTGAAAATTTCAACTGTCTAACTATCACGGTTAATGCATTATCTATAAAAACGGCGAAAAAATCATGTCTGTTGTATGGGAGTGCGCAGTTCCGACTCGAACTTGGCCAATTTTAGTATTTTTAATAGCGGCAAAATAAATACATTATCTGTGAAAATTTCAACTGTCTTACTATCACGGTTAATGCATTATCTATAAAAACGGCGAAAAAATCATGTCTGTTGTATAGGAGTGCGCAGGTCCGACTCTCACTTGGCTGGTTTTAGTATTTGTTGTTATAGCGGCAACAAAAATACATCATCTGTGAAAATTTCAACTGTCTAACTATCACGGTTAATGCATTATCTATAAAAACGGCGAAAAAATCATGTCTGTTGTATGGGAGTGCGCAGGTCCGACTCGCACTTGGCCGATTTTAGTATTTTTTATAGCGGCAACATAAATACATTATCTGTGAAAATTTCAACTGTCTTACTATCACGGTTAATGCATTATCTATAAAAACGGCGAAAAAATCATGTCTGTTGTATAGGAGTGCGCAGGTCCGACTCTCACTTGGCTGGTTTTAGTATTTGTTGTTATAGCGGCAACAAAAATACATCATCTGTGAAAATTTCAACTGTCTAACTATCACGGTTAATGCATTATCTATAAAAACGGCGAAAAAATCATGTCTGTTGTATGGGAGTGCGCAGGCCCGACTCGCACTTGGCCGATTTTAGTATTTTTTATAGCGGCAACAAAAATACATCATCTGTGAAAATTTCAACTGTCTAACTATCACGTTTCATAAGATAAAGCCTGGTGACAGACGGACAGACAGACAGACAGACGGACAGCGGAGCCTTAGTAATAGGGTCCCGTTGGTTACCCTTTGGGTACGGAACCTTAAAAAGGAACTCTTCGGTTGTTTGGGCATATAGAGAGGAGAAATTAAAGTAGAGTGACGAAAGAAAATTATGCTGCGCAACGAGTTCTTGCGAAATTTGTAGTCTCTGCCTACCCCTCTGGGAGACAGGCGTTATTATATGTACGTGTATGTATCGACTTGTAAAAAGTGTATTATATTATATGTACCTATTTTACAAAATAAAGTATCTGAATTTGAAAAATTTTGAATTTGAGCTGTCGGCTTTGCTGTATGTCATTTTTTCCTTGGTCTCAATTTTTAAAAGTTCTTCATTTTGTTTACCCATTACGACGGAAATTGATTTTCATACATTTATTTTTTTACCTAGGGAGGAAAAGAGGCTCTTCACGTCTTCTTTTTTTTTAAGAAAAGCTACTATTGACGAGCATGTTTCAGAAAAAGTAATTATAAAACAAAATTAATAATAATGGTTGAAATGAATGATTTTCAGTTATATACATTTGGGATTTTTAATTGTATGACTATAGTCTCTAATTTATTTATGCATACATACTCGTTAACACCTTTAATGCCAACTGTGAAGTTTGCCAATAAATAAGCTTATATAAATAGAATTGCGTTGTTAAATTACAACTTCCCACCAAGCCTCAGACAAGAGTAGACTCTTTCTGTTTAAAAAAATAATATACATTTTATAATGGCTGTATTACTCAAGTTCATTTTAGTTCTACATAGTCTGATTGCACTTTCAAAGGCATTAAATACTGAGGAAGAGTTTATAAACGCCGGGCTTGTGCCATGTATTAGCGAATATTCTCCAACTTCATTTGCTGATGTAAGTTAAGATAATTTATAATTATATATGTATTGATTTTTTTGATTGAAAACTTGCAGTGAGCACTCCTTTTATCCTATAGTTCCAATTTAATGTGGTTTAGGCACTCTAATTGTCAAAGCATGGCATTTATCAAACTTTACACAAATATCAAATGACTGATATTGCGCATGCGAAATAATGCCGGGATAGCCGTCCTGATCGACAATATCGTAAAGTATAAAATGACAAAGTTACGAAAGACTCCCAAAAAATAAATCTAACATAGGAGGAGCGTGAAAGATCTGTTAACAGTACCGACCAGAAACTGTACCTCCTTCCTGCATTGAATGTCTGTGGTGCTTACGTGTCAAAATAAGCTCACTGATTTCAATGCATTTTGTTTTATCAGAAAGCTCCATGTACTATATTTGGAATAGTTCTTAGTTTAAGACCATCATCATCATCACTATCAAATTATCAATATCGATAAAATTTACACAATGTCGTCCCATCACTGGAACTTTAAGGAATCACCGTGTGGTTGTGACTTAGCTAGATATTTCAACTCTTTTGGTTATTTTACTCTGTGTCCGCATTATTTAAAAATCATAAAATATCCAGGTGGTGTTTCCCGATGGATCTGTAGCCAATCTTGGAACCTGTCTGAGTGACGCAACAATACTGCAAAAGCCAGACTTCACTTGGCCCGCTGACTGTAATGTGTTAAGTACACTTATCATGTTTGGTAAGTCATTATTTTGTATAGGTACACTCACGCCTGTCTCCCATAGGGATAGACAGAGACTACCTATACAGATTTTCATCTGCTACTATCCTGATACACCTCTTTTACTTAGCTACATCTATCAATCTAGTCATACAAGCTCTATTTTATTCTATTCCAGGTGCTTTTTACTTTGCCTTCTTCAGTATGTCTCCTATTTGGTCGGCATACGTCCTTCTAGGGCGGCCCGGTCGAGCTTTACCTTCCACTTGCGCAGAATAAATTTCTTTCCTAACTTTTTTTTCATTAATCCTCTCTATATGCCCAAACGATTGAAACAGTCCTTTTTCTTTTCTAGTCACTACTTCTTCTTTTAAGAGTGCAACGATCCCGTGTTTAGTTTATTTATCTTTTTAATGTTATGTTGTTTACTTTGTTTCAACATAGTAGTTGGTACATACAGGTATATATTTTCGTCATACCCTCTTTAGGGGACGTAAGCTATGTCTATGACTATGCTGCGTACCCGTCAAAGAGAAAACGGATCCTTATTAATGTAACTCTGCTGTCTGTCTGTCTATCCGTTCGTCTGTATGTCACGGATCTCTACGAAGACTAATGAAATTACAGACCGGAAATTTGGATATTTTGTCATTGACCTCTCAACAACAACTAGACTCACAATCTCGCTCGAAAAGCGTCCACGATGCATCTTGTCACCGCTACGATGTGACAAGATCGAATGACGATTGCGTACAACTGACATTGCATCTTATTTTAACGATATAACGTCATAATTTGGTTGAATGCATTTTTGCTACTATTACGTCGCCGCCGTTCGGACACTTTCTGACGAACCTTTCTTAGAGACTGTGTGTCTAGTTGTTTATGAGAAGTGTATTTTGTGTAAATTGTTGACACACAACCGAATATTGAATTAAAAATTCAATTTAATAATGTCGGGGGGTCACATATACGAAACAGAAGCAGAAAAATAAATTGTTTTTGCTTTTGCGTGAGGTGTCGTTGTGTAGAGCTTAATGAGTAGAGTAATAAATATATAATTTTTTATTTTTATCTTCAAATATAAAAAAATGGGTTGTTGTTGTGAGTTGTCAGTTTAAGAACATTTTTGTTACGGGGTTTATCTGAAAAACGAAACCAAGTTGGAATTTGGAATTTCTGTATAATTTGCTATATACAGGCTGTAAATAGAGTGCGACCATGCAATACAATACAATATTCTTTATTGCATACCAAAGGACAAATAAAAAAAAAACAATTTTACAATATAGGGTAGCAGGGTACAATTGGCGGTCTTATCACTAAAAGTGACCTCTTCCAGACAACCTTTGGATGGAAGAACTCTTAAAAAAGTAAAGTTGTATATAGGCGGTGAACAGAAAAACGGTTTATAAAATAAAATAAAGCATTTCTATTTAAATGTAAATATATAAGGTCCTACAATAATAAGTGAAAATATTTTTTGGGTAGATCTTGTATCGATCACTGATCACAATAAAAAAGAAAAAAAAAATTTTTGTTCAAATAATTTTTTCACTTCCCAGTTCAAAGTGGTTCAATCAGCTGACTCAATTTCTATGGAAAGGAGAAAAATAAAGATCATCTCTTTAATTTTTTTCACTTTGCATTGTAGGACCTTGTTTAACATACATAAATAATAAATAATTATATATAAATACATAATATGTATATGTATAAATAATTAATACATTTTTATATAAATAAATATGTATTAATATAAGGACAAATAAAAACACTAAACTGTGACCATTATAACATACTCTACTGATAATAATAAACAACTATTCGAAAAAAAAACCCCGCGCAAATCTTCATAGAAAAAGATATTCAACTGTAACTCAAAGACTTTATCTCGTAGGAGGAAGGTGTATTACTTCGTAAAGAAGCGACACTCACCTCCCCGCGCGAGTTTATCGTACCCCACTTTCCCCCGCAAGTTAGGGGTAAATCTGGATCTCAGCAGAGCTGGGCTACCACTTGTTCGCTGCGTGCGTATTTTGTTTTATTATTTACGATACATATTTTTTTAACAATATGGTTCGTTATTGTGGTGTTTAGAAAACCGAGAAACCAAGATTCGATCCAAGCTTCATTACTATATAGGTAGAACTCCTCAGTTCGTTCATTAGTAGAGCTAATAAAAGCATGTTGAAAATCATCGATGAAACGTGGGTGGAAGAGTAAGTATTGAATATGAGCTGCACTTTACATTCCATACTAAGAAACACCTCTGACTCTTTTGAAGGGATTCGTGTCGTTACGTGACGATGTTTAAATTTTCCTCATATAAATTCGCGCGTGCCACCGTTATAAAGTTGTGCCAACGCGCTGTCGAACGATCGCCGCGCCCGCCGCGCCACCGTTGCGGCATCATAAGGCTGTGATAAAGGGAAGGCCATAGTTTAAGCGGGGCTATTGAAGTATTTGTCTTATTTACTTTTAAACTAACGAAAAAGCGGCGGTAACTCAGGGGTAGAACGCTGGCCTCTTGAGATTCAGGTTCAATCCCCGGCCGTGCATGCACCAATGAGTTTTTCGGAATTTACATAATGTGCATCATCGTATTATGTGCATCATAGAGAATCATAGAAGTTGCTGACTTAAATATGTTGTCCCTCTCGGTCGACGACGCTCGCACGCTTGCTGCCAGCTGCCAGCCCTAGACTAGCTCACGCACACACACAAGCGTGTACGGACACGCTTATGCGCGTGTGGAGTTATCGGGGTCAGATTGGTTGGTGTATCGGGGGTGTGCCGTGGATATGATTCTTTGAAAATGTGGTTCAGTAGCGTCGCTAGAATATGTGGTTTCATTTAATGATAGCAGTCTATTTACACCCGGTATCCATCCATCCATCAGCCTGTTTCGTCCACTGCTGGATATAGGCCTTTCCGGGATTTCGCCACTCTTGGCGGTCCTCCTGGAAGAAATGCCCATACTCACACACGCTGGGCAGGCGGGTTGGTGAGCGCGGTACCGAAACCCTTGCACCAGTGACGCCGCTTCCCGTCACTAGTCTGTTTAATAAGCCCCGGCAATTGGGGATGGATAAACCGCCATCCATCGGTCCCAGGCAATGGTGGGCCGCCTGGTTTTGCCTGAGAGCTGTTCTCTTACTCTCCCCCGAATAACTTCAGGAGGATTTGCGAGTAAGATGGTGGTACCTCCACAATCGAGCCCGGCATCAGCTCTACCACCTATAGAACCACCCGGTGTACTGTGTTTAAACAACAACTACTGAAAACGCCGATTTATGTACCTGAATACTCGGCCAACTTAATTTTGCAGTTTCGTTTCATTAATTTTGTAGGTAATGAATGACAAGTATTAAAATATTTTAAATCTGACTCGGACTTTACAGGTTTCTCTTTTTTATTTTCAGATGCCAATGCTATAGTACTACCAGGAACGACAATATTCGCGCTTTTGCTCATAGTGAATATTCAAAATAACGACTTAGATACTGGCGACACTATATTTCCGTTCTTACCTCCAATTGTTGTGCCTGGAACTGGTACTCATCGTTACGGTGTTTTAGTGTATCAGCAGAACCAAATAATAGACGCTGATACGATATCTACGGTTGCGGAAAAGTGAGTTTCTACAATAATCTGCAATACATACGTACATAATACATACATATACTCACGCCTATCTCCCAGAGGGAGAGGCAGGGACTACAAATTTCCATCTGCTACGGTCTTGACACACCTCCTTCCTTTGCTTCTACATCCATCAATCTAGTCATACAAGCTCTTCTATTCCGGGTACTTTTTACTTGGCCCTTCTTCAGTATGTCGCCTATTTGGTCGACATACATCCTTCTAGGGCAAGCTTTACTTTACCTACCACTCGTGTACCATACATTTCTTTGGTCACTCTACTTTCATTAATCTTATCTATATGACCAAAACACCGAAGCGTTCCTTTTTCTATCCTAGTCTCTACATCTTCTTCCAGGCCGCAAGAATCCCGTCGATATTTTTCTCTCTATCATTAAATGCCAAAACAAACATACTCCGTAAGGAACGCATTTCCACTGCATTCACTCTATTTCGATGCTCATCTTGGCACACTCAACATTCACTACCATACATAAGCGTAGGGTAGGATACGCTCCATTATGAACCGCCGATTGTGCCTTTGGTTGTTTGTTTGTTTAGATGCCCATAAAGGTTTGTAGAGCTCCATTCACTCTGTTTCCCACATTCTGCAATTCCGCAATACGCTAAATTAAACCTGAACGAAAATCAATTTTAGATTTCCGACAATTGCTTTTGTGGCCGAGTGGTAGAGCGCTCGCCTGCTAACCCAGAGGTCGTGGGTTCAATCCACGTAATTGTGTGCGGTCTGCGTGCTCCGGAAAGCACGTTAAGCTGTTGGTCAATTTGTGCTCGAAGTGCAGTGATAAGGCTCACTTTTGGGACGTAAAAATAGTTGGTAAAAAGCGGGTGTAGAACGCCAGCATGACAGGCAGATTCCTATTTGCAGTTCTCGTTGTGGTGTCAAAGCTGATAAAATCGTTTACAAATAGGGAGCTTGAACGGTGGGCGACTGTACCAACACTACCAAGTGTGGACTGTGTAGAGTAAGTCCAGGATAGATGCTCAACATTTAAATTTTCATCTGTATTTCTTTTAATAAGAAGTGATTCATTATTTACATAAATAGTTTCTATGGATCTTAGAGTATGTTCTTTTGGTATTCTTTATAAGATAACATTATTAGTTTTGCTATATTTGTTTTATACCCTGTTTTTGGGATAGACGCCTCAGGTGAGGTACTGAGACTCCATTGATAAAAAAGGTAAAAGGATCTATAAAAATACTATTTTTGTTAATTTCACTATTATTTAACATCTTTAGAGCATTCTTGATGAGGTGCCGAAAGTACGTTATGTTTCATTAACTCCCATTACATAATTTCTTCAATTCTTCCATAGCTACAGCTAGATCTTCTTTAGCCCAGGTTCGCTGTTGAAAAACAGATTTTCATTAATATTTACGTGACATCACGATCTTGCAAATAATTTAGATGCTACTAAAAATATATATATTAGCAACAAAACTATGTGGGATACAACCATAATAAAACGGCTACTTTTTTATAAAAGATATCAATAAAAAAGTCTAAAATACATAGATACTCAAAATCATCAAAAACGTACTAAAATTACAAGACTGAACAAATAATAACATAATAACAAAACACTTAGTATTTATATTAAGAGATACAGAAGATACTTGGTACACTACTGAATTATTTGGGTGAAACAGAAATTGGCATGAAACGTTTCATTTTATTACGGAAGCCACGTGCATTACTCTGGGTCGTCGTTAATGCACTGAAGTGGGAATGGGGTGCGCTTTCAAATGATTGTGTCACGGGTTTGTCCACTTTTCGGGAAGTGCGAGATTTTGACATTGGGGCAACTATCCCACTGCGGCATCTATCCTGGAACTACCCTATTTTTAAAATAACCTAATAAATATTTTTTTGTCCACAGTATAAAAGCTGTCGGAGGTTTTTTGAACCTGACGCAGTACGTCAATGAAAACAACCTCTCTTGTGGATCGATTGCAGGAAACTTTTTCAGGGGCGGTTGCAAGAATCTTTCACTAAATCTTAAATAAAGATATATTTTGCTATATTAAGATTTTTTTATTTATAATAATATTAATAATCTTAAAAACAATGAAATATATTTACAATATACTTGAAATATTTCGACGGACGGGAGGGACCATCATCAGTGGAATTATTTTTGTACATTATTAACTATCCTAATTATTTAGGATCCATCCATCCATCAGCCTATTTCATCCATTTGTTTCGATATAGGCCTTTCCAAGATTTTTCCACTGTTGGCGGTCCTCCTGGAAGAAATGCCCATACTCACACAGGTTCAGCAGGATGTTTGATGAGCGCGGTGCCGAAATCCTCGCACCGATGACGCCGCTGCCCGTCACCAGTCTGTTTAATATAAGGTCTGCCAATCTGGGATGGATATACCGCCATCAATCGGTCCCAGGCAATGGTGGTCCTGCCTGGTTGGGAGCTGTCTTCTTACTCTCCCCCGAATCACTTCGGGGGCAATTGCGAGTAAGATGGTGGTACCTCCACAGTTAAGCTCGGCACCGGCTCTACCACCTGCTGTTATTTAGGATATCCACTTTAAAACCTCGCTGTCAGTCAGTTCGTCTGGTTGAGGTATTGATGTGGGACACACAGAAAATAGATAAAAAAAATCGTTTGCGAAATCAAACAAAAAATACATTCAAGCAAGTTACATCTACTACGCGTTTGATTCCAGTATGCCAATTCCTCTGTCCCATTTCCACTTGAAGAGCATGCGCAATCGGCGGAAATACAAAACCCGGCCAAGTGCGTGTCGGGCCACGCGCAATGTAGGGTTCCATGCTGCCCAGTACATTTTATAAGTTAGTCTACTAATACAGATCGCGCCAAACTTCTAGTACCATACTTTATAAGAACGGCCCATACATTTTCGTGTTTAGAAGGGGACAAAAGTTTGGCGCGACCTGTACTCGTTAACCTGTAAAGCCTTCTTAGCTGTGATAGTTTTCATTTGAACTTCATTACCTATATATATACTACTTCTTTGAAATTTTTCACATATCTATAAATAACCGTTTAGCCAGCATGGGGGGGACGCGTGGTTCTGACAAAAATTAGCACTTTAAAGCTTAATATTTCGCCAACGGAACCCTAAATCGAAAAATGGTTTTCACATACCCACAATGTTTTTAAACGACCTATCCAACGATACCCCAAACTAAGGGATAAACGAGGAAAAAAAAAATGTATCCCCAATTTACGTGTACGATTAAAAACATTTTTTTTCGGGAATTTATTTTACCATTTTATTGGCATAATTAATATGTATTCTCATGCCAAATTACTAGTACACATAGTCTCTGAGCTCAGCCGGACAGACGGACATGGTGAAACTATAAGGGTTCCTTGTCGGACTACGGAACCCTAAAAACCGGTCAAGTGCGAGTAGGATTCGTGCCCTGAGGGTTCCGTATATACCCTTTAAAACACGAACTTATTCCACATGCAGTTACGAAGGAGCAACTTAACTTGACCCGTACGATCCATTAAACCCTTTAAATAAGTTGGTAATTTAATATAATAAAAGTAATAATCAGAATTTTTCCTAGACGTGTGTTACAATTTAAGACGAGGCTTATTGTATGGGGTATTGTGTCTATTTTTTTTTAATTAAAATTTTTATTATTTTAATAAACATAATTCCTCTAAAAACCAGTCAATCGCTTTTAATTTTTAGTAAATTGTAATTCTATTTATAAAATCAAAAAAAGGTGCGGTTTAATGCCCTATATTTCGACTCCTCAGTGGAACCGTTTTTAGGTTTATCAAAACTACCACTTTTATTTTTAATATTTGTCGTGATAGAGGGCATATATTAACATTTATTCCCTGAAAATTTCAATTTGGTTTAGTCGCCATTTTTTAAAATTAGTTTCAGTTTCACTTCATTTATTTATAAACATAGTTTATACGTCACACATTATAAAAATACATTTTTAAAACATTAAGTCGAGACATTATCTGTATATATAAAATTCAAAGTCCTGACTAACTGACTGATAATCAAGCCACAGACTAAACCGCTGGTCCTAGAGACATGAAATTTGAAGGGTGTGTGAAGTGTAGGTATCCATTAAGAAATGGTTTTTCGAAATTCTACCCCAAACATATAAAATTCAAAGTCCTGACTAACTGACTGATAATCAAGCCACAGACTAAACCGCTGGTCCTAGAGACATGAAATTTGAAGGGTGTGTGAAATGTAGGTATCCACTAAGAAAGGGTTTTTCGAAATTCTACCCCTAAGAGGGTGAAATGGGGGGTTGAAATTTTTGTGAAACATTTTATTCTCTGGGTCAATTGACTCGAATATTGGTACACATACACTTCAATTGAAATTAATCGGGCTTTGAAAATTCTAGACGGCATGTTAGACAGGCGGACGGCGCGCATGGTGGCACAGGGCGTGCGGGGGAGCACGCCAACCGCGCCCGGCGCGGGTCGTGTGTATATATAACCTATTAGTAGGTAGGATTTTTCTGGTAGAAGTTTTTCTGTAATATGTAGCTGATATTTCTATGAATTAATAATTGCAAGTTATAAGTAAGTAACCGTAGAAAAAAGCGTTTGTTTCTGTATTTATTATTACCTATTCTACTTTATAAGTAAAATTTAATTGGGTACACACCTACTTTTAGTACATTACGATACGAGAGCGATGAAACGTTTTCTGACAAGTGTGAGTTTGCGGCACGAGCCGAAGGTGAGTGAGACTTTACGCGCTAACATCTTAGTCTGTTCGTTCGGTGAGTATTTGTGCGATTTTATTAGTTTAAAAGCCCGCGTTCAGTGAATCTTTGCCCCATTTTCGGCTTAGGCGTTATTTAATGAACACTCATACTTAGGTGTTGACCAGGGTCACTACAATGATAATAAAACAAAAAACCACAACCAAACCCGTTGAGTGGTTCCAGGGTTAAAGCGTTTATTCAATCTTTGCCCCATTTTCCGTTCGGACGTTATTTTATGAACATCCTTTATAGCCTATGTGTTGAACACATTTACTAAGATTATAATAAAAAAACCGCATCCAAATTCGTTGAGTGGTTCTAGAGTTATAAAAGCGTTTATTCAATCTTTTTCCTGTTTCCGGCTTGAGCGTTACTTTATGAACACCCTTATAGCCTATGATAGTAACAAAACCGCATCCAAATCCGTGGAGTGCTTCTCGAGTTAAAACGAAAAATACAGACAGACAAAAATGGTAAAAATTAATGTTTCGGCCTCAGTACAAAACCAGAAACCCATTTAGTTTAAACACTAAGACCAAAAAAATCTTTCGGTCACATAGGTACTATAAAATAAACGGTCAGAAAAATATGAACAGATTTTATAGGAGTACACAAAAACGAATTCAGCGCGGGCGAAGCCGCGGGCAAAAGCTAGTTGATTGATAAAATTAGATTACTGATTATATTATTGATTTATTTACTTATTATAACAAGTTTGAAACATTATGTTAGTCCATTTTTTATCTAGTCCAACTTTACATGCAACTAAGATTAATGGTCACTCAAAAAATTCATCAGATGTATTGCCTTTTCCAGAAGTTGCTTATTTATTGCTGAGATGAATTCCGCATCACTGGGAGAGTCCATAATTGATTGGCGCATGTGATTACACACACGCGGCTCTTGTACTTTTACAGATTTTCTCACCTTTGCGAGTCTACACGAGATTATAGCCAATCTTTCCTTGTTTGTGTTGTCGTGTTGGTGATAAGAGCTGAAGGTTGCATAGTCGTCGATGTGGTGTTGAACATACTTGGCTGCCTCTAGTAATATAATAGAAGGCACGGTAAGGATTCGATGCGCCGGGAATAGTGATCTCGCTGACGTATCAGGGGCAACTCGGGCCAGTATCCTAACCGCTCTTTCTTGCATTCGCAGAACCTCATCTCTGCCAGCAGCAAAACCCCAGAACTCAATGCCATATGTCAGTCAGAAGGGAGTGGAAGTATCCCAAAATAGGCCTTTCTTACATTTTCATCGCTTAGCATTGGAGTTAGAAGAATAATAAATACTTGTATTATTTAGTCTATGGTCTTGATAACGCAAAGCAAGCAGAGCCTAACCTTTTACAGAGACCGTCAATGTGCTGGTTCCAAGTCAGACCAGCATCGATAGCAAAGCCCAAATAACGTGTTTCAGATACCTGGGGTACAGGAACACCATCACACCACATGTTTAAGCTAGTGGTATTATGGGATCCACGAAGGCTGAATAGCATAAAATTGGTTTTCTGAATGTTAAACGCCATTCCATTTGCTCTAAACCAGGCTGACAGCTGCTCCATGGCCAAGTTGAGATGACATTCAAGATCAACCAATAGCACATCCATCGTCTGTGAACATGATTAGCTCAGCGACGTCTGTGTCATTGACCAGAACTAAAAAGAGGTTGTTTCCCATCACTGAGCCTTGTGGCACAGATATATTACCAACTGGATCCAAATCAGACTTTGATTGCGTACAGTGGTCTATTGTTACCTGTCTGCTAAAAAGGATCTAACCACAGCCAGTGCAGGACCACGCACCCCATAGTGTTCCAGCTTAGTGGGGAGTAGCTGATGGTCGACTAGCTCGAAGGCACGTGACAGGTCACAAAATATCGCAGCTACCTTTTTCCCTTTTCCAACAAATCGTAAATCGAGAACTTCGCGAGTAGCATCAACAGTTGAACGTCTACGTTGATAAGCATACTGCTGACTGCAGATGAAACCATTTGAACCTAGATATTTCATTAATCTGTTACTCAATCCCTTTTTAAAAGCCTTGGAATTAAATTGTGTTATTACTTGTCGTTGTTATTCAGTGCTCCGATCGTGAAATTTTATTCATTAAAAACCGTAAATATAGGTTTCATGTAGTTTTTTTTTTTTAAATGGTCGTCTACTTTTTGTTAGATTAGTCAGGTCAAGTCGTGTCTGTCTGTTAGTGTTGTTTATTTAGTCTAGCATGCCTAACATGGTTGCCAATTAAACACCATTTTAAACACCCTTTGACAGTAAATTCCATCATGGCGGCCGTTTAACACCTCATTTCCTTGAGGCTAACATGGCACCTCAATATTTTAATGCTTTGACAGGAGTTAAGGAAATACAGGTGTTATGTTTTTTTTTTTCTTTTTTATCCATAGCTGGTAACATGGGTGACCATTTTATACACCTTTTGACGTTTGCATAAGATTATTTTGTATAGTAATTTCCATCATGGCGGCCGCGGCCGTTTAACACCTCATTTCCAAGGCTAACAGGGCACCTCAATATTTTAATGCTTTGACAGGAGTTAGGGAAATACATGCGTGATCTTTTTTTTAAAATTTTTTTCACCATTTTAAACACCCTATGACACTTGATTAAGAATATTTTGGTCTTCGATCTATTGAGGTGGTGATAAAGGTAGTTTCGTGAGTTTTGATTGTATTTGTAGGTTATTTGGGATACAAATTATCGTTTTCTGACTTTTTACATAAAAAGGTAGTTTAATAACTAGCCTCTTTACTAAGTATGCACATTAATTTAAAAAAAAATGAGCATAATAGGGTAAAACAAAGCTTTTATTTATTCATAAAATTCTTACATGGTTGATCAAGCTTCCATTGGGTTGCAACCTTCTTCTTCGAGTGAAAGCGTTGAATTTAAATACCATTTTTCCAATAGTTTGCCACTCCAAAAACGCAATTGCATGCAGTCATGGGTTCCCTCTTGGTACATTGAGGAGCACTTGGACATGTGGTCAGAAGATCAGGGGGTTGAGCTTCACATCCGCATAATGTGGTGGAATTCTCTCCTAATATCCGGGGGTCCTGTACCCGATAGAAAGTTTAGTTTTTTGATTGGTGTTGGCTTAGAGCCAACAATCACGAGCATCAACTCGTTGAGTACAGTGTCTACTTGACCTGTATGTGCGGAGTTATTCCACACAGCGCAAGCATATTCAGCAACTGAGTAACTTAAGCACCCTAAGAACTACCAATCATTCTTCGGATTAAGTTGTTCACAATCCAACCAATATTTGTGTCAATGTTGCTAATCTGTCTGCAATATTTGTGTCAATATTGCTAATCTGTCTGTTTTTGATATTTCATGAATTGTGATAATTTGAATATTTATCCTACAGTATTTCATGAATTCGCTCAAAGTTCCTCTTAGTATCTCATTTTCATTTGTCCCTATACTCACAAAAATTTTCAATGAAGTTTTAATATCTCAACACATACCAGAACAATGGGAAACATCCCACATTACTCTTATACATAAGAAAGGCGCAAAAGATGACATAGGAAACTACAGACCAATAAGCTTGATGTCAAATATTTATAAAGTATTCTCCAAAATCATCTTAGAACGAATTAGCACCACATTAGATGAAAACCAACCAATGGAACAAGCTGGCTTCAGAAAGAATTATGCTACAATAGATCACATACACACCGTGAAGCAAGTTATTGAGAAATACAATGAATATAACAAGACTCTATACATGGCTTTCATTGACTACACCAAAGCCTTCGACAGTATCAGCCATGAGGCTATATGGGAAAGTCTAGAAAAACAGGGTATACACACAACATACATTAAAACAATCAAAACCATATACTGTAACAGCAAAGCAAAAATACAACTTGAAACATTAGGTAATGCCTTTGAAATAAAAAGAGGAGTCCGTCAGGGAGATCCTCTGTCTCCCAAATTATTCTCTGCAGTGCTTGAAAACATTTTCCGAAAACTTGATTGGGATCAATTTGGTCTTAACATAAATGGAAGAAAACTTAACCACCTCAGGTTTGCAGATGATATTGTCTTATTTGAAGAAAACCCAGAAAATTTACGGAAAATGATACAAGATCTAAACAAAGAAAGCGAAAAAATAGGACTGACAATGAATATAGACAAAACAAAACTACTGACAAACTCTGTAAACATGGAAATTAAGATCAACAACAAGTCACTTGAGTGTGTAGACGAGTACACTTACCTAGGCCAGCTCATTTCTCATAAAGACCAAACAACTAAGGAAATAAATAGACGAATAGCCAATGGATGGAAAAGGTACTGGTCATTGAAAGAAGTTATGAAGTCTACACATCTAAGTATTGGGGTAAAACGGAAAGTGTTCAATACATGTATACTTCCTTGCATCACATATGGTTGCGAAACGTGGTCACTCACCAAACACCACAGAGAAATGCTCGAACATTGCCAAAGAGCCATGGAAAGAAGTCTGATAGGTATCAAAAAACAGGATAGAGTACGAAGTATACATATAAGAGAAAAAACTAAAGTTGTTGACGTGCTCTCCAAAATAGACCAACAGAAATGGAGATGGACAGGTCACATGATAAGATGTACCCAAGATAAATGGAACAAAATTGTCACAGATTGGTACCCTAGAGATGGCAAACGGAGCAAAGGAAGGCAACAAAAAAGATGGGAAGACGAGTTAAAATTGACAGCCGGTCCTAATTGGAGAAGAGTTGCTCGAGACAGGAAACAATGGAAGATGTTAGAGGAGGCCTTTGCCAAGAGGCACACTGAACTAAGGGATATCCTATAAATACAGAAATAAACTCAAAAACCACAACTCTTAGTTCAGAATAAAGGGCTTATTGATTGATTGATTGATTGATTGATTTCATGAATTGATAACATGGAAACTACAATTTCAATCATTATGTACATATGTATCTTACGACAAGCACTATGGTGGTACCGTTCGGACAAAAAATACTCACCATGCGCTCAGGGGTACCATGGGTCCTACACTCGGAGGAAATAGAACTGGAGACGGCATACACAGGCGTTCCCCTCTGCCAAAGGTATAAGATAAAGAATCCAGTGCATTATATAAACGGTAGTCTTATGCTGCACACATCAAAATAATCACTCCACTTATTTATTTAAATTTTTATTATTTAATCACTTAATTTTAATGTTGTAATCGGTAATATTTATTGCTTGACCCCTTATCTACCTATTCACATAACAGTTTCAATAAAATCAGTGCACTAGAGGTTTACTAATCAACACAACAATTTCACTGTGATGGATTCATACACATTGTTGTCAAAATCCATGGAGGAGCTGGCTTCTATGTTTAAGGACAGGATGGAGAGTCATGAGCAGGACCTAAGAGATGCCTCCAAAGCAGATGCACCCCCTAAAGATCTCTCCACATTGGCCGGTGAGTTTTCACAATTCAAGTCGCTGATGTGGAAGGCATTTTCCATGTTGAAGACTCAAGTCGAACTCCTTGCACTGGGACAAGATCGTCAGGAAATGTATTCACGAAGGAAGGTGCTTCTTTTTCATGGTGTGGCTGAAAAAAAAGATGAGACCCCATTAGATTCAATTAACAAGATCCTAACCGACCAAATGCAGGTGTCATCACAAAGCTGTGCAGCAGATATTGTTGTCTGCTACCGCCTAGGTAATAACAAGGCAAAAGCCAGACCCATACTAGTACGCTTCTCTAACTTTTCATCTCGCTCCTCAGTATGGAATGCAAAGACAACTCTGAAGGGGTCTGGCATCACTGTCTCTGGATTTTTGACCAGGCCAAGGCAAGAAATATTTATGGCAGCCCGCAAACACTTTGGAGTGCCGAATTCTTGGACCACTGAAGGCAAGATAGTACTTCTACTTCCTGACAAATCTAGGTGCAAGGTTGAGCAACTAGCGGAACTGCAAGCACTGATGAAGAGGTTTCCAGAGGCGAATATTGGCACCCAGCAATCGAAAAAGACTAATATTGTGAAAGAGAGTGTACTAACGCGTAGTAAAGGTACCAAGAAAACTACTAAATGAGATTAGCATGGTTCTTTCTGATGTTAATAGTTCATACCTATATACTTTAACGTATCTCCGTAATCCGTTTGGGTTATAGCGTTATCAGTATCAAATAACACTATAGTATTAAGGTAGTCAGGTTTTATCCACGCTAAAAATTGTGAGCCAAACAAAACGGACTTTGGACCGTATTTTTATTTACCTACTTTGTTTTGTCAAAACTTTTTAGAGGTCATTTCACTCTGTACTGTCAGTTTTTTTTTTTTTTTTTTTTTGTTGCTGCGTTCCTTTTTCCGCTTTTATTGTTGTCAATCCAAATTGATGGTACGATCAGTCAACGTATGCAACTTTAATTAATGAATACTGTTAATTAACTTGTAATATCCCACGACCCACACATGCTGTTGTTATTCAATTGCTCTCTACACAAGTGGGATACCTGGATTTTGATAGTTATGTATGTATTGACACTTTATTATATGGTTAGATGGCGTTTTTCTTAATACATTCTGCTTACTGATTTGTATCGGTATTTTAGATTGATATTTGTATTTTCGAACCGTCTGTGGGTAATGGGGGGGTCAAGTAGTATAGTAATCATAGTTTATAAATTGTAATTTGTAAAGTAGGTAGGCACTTATTTGTATTTTATTTTTTTGTATTTATTTGCATTCTATTTATATTTATTATATTTTTATAGTATGGATATATCTTTAAATATTAATAACAGTTTCTTCTCATGCTCCTCTTCTGACGAATACGCAAGTGCGGATAGTGATGTCGACTCTGCTCCTGGTTCAACGTTACACGACAAGTTGTCTTCTGTATTTGACAGTAACCTTAGAAATAATTTCAATGTGGTTCACATCAATGCTGAAAGTATCCACGCGCACTACCCTGATCTTTTAGCGGCTTTTAGCAATTTACGCGTGGATGCCGTGCTTGTATCCGAATCACTACTGAAGCCCTCAATACCTTCCACCATGTACAGTCTACCAGGTTTCCGCCTGATTCGAAATGACAGAACCGGTAAAGGATGGGGGGGAGTTGCAATTTATCTTCGGTCTGATATTCAGTGTACGGTTGTCAATCAGTCTCCTAGTGCATACTCCAATTCAGCTGAACATTTATTTATTGAAATTTTTCTTCACCATTCTAAAGTTCTTCTTGGCGTTTACTACAGTCCCTCCCTCAAAATTGATTACTTTAACAGCTTTGAAGCCATATTGGAAGATCTTAGCCCACTTTATAATGATGTAATTGTTTTAGGTGATTTTAATACCTGCCTCCTAAAAAATGACTCTCGCTCTAAGCAACTTTCCTCAATTGTCTCTTCTCTTGACTTTCATATTCTACCTCTTTCCGCAACTCATCATAAACCTCACTGTATTCCGTCTCTTCTCGACCTCATAATAGTTTCCAATCCCCATAAAGTCGCCACTCATGGCCAACTCACTGCCCCCTTTTCGTACCATGATTTAATATATGTCTCGTACAAGATACGTCCTCCCAAATATAAACATAAATACCTCTTTCTACGTAGTTTTAAGGAAATAGAACTGGAGGCGCTTAAAAAGGATGCTTCAGCCATTGACTGGTCTCCAGTCACTGGCTCTGTAACAGCTGACTCCAAAGTTGACAACTTTAACCGAATTTTAATTGCCCTTTTCGACAAATATGCCCCTATCAAAAAGGTCAAAGTAAAACACGTGCCAGCTCCTTGGCTTACACAAGCAATTAGAGACACAATGGCTTTGCGTGATAAGGCTAAGCACAAATATAAAAAAACACCAAGTGATCACAGTTTTGAAGCATACAAAAAGTTGCGTAATCGCTGTACAAGGATGTGTAGAAATGCAAAGAGGAGCCACATTCATAATTCAATTGAAAGCCTTAATCCAAGTCAGGTTTGGAAATTCCTAAAAACACTAGGCATTGGTAAAGTTTCTAATACTCACCATGGCACTGTCGATTTAAATGCACTAAATTTGCAATTCTCTAAACCACTTGTCACTTTAGAAGACAAAATAAAAAATAAAACACTCAATTTCTTAAATAAAAAGCCCAAGCCTGATTGTGATTCCTTCATTTTCAATTGTGTAACAGAGTGTGACGTTAAGAAAGCGGTTCTGTCTATTACCTCAAAAGCTGTTGGTAATGATAATATCTGTTCCCAGATGCTATTACTTATTCTTGATTCACTGTTACCTGTAATCACTGATATCCTCAATTTCTCCTTGGTTACCTGTACATTCCCTTCGCCCTGGAAACAGGCGCTTGTTATTCCTCTTCCGAAAACTTCTAATCCTGCCTCATTCTCCGACTATCGCCCTATCTCCATTCTTCCCATCCTTTCCAAAGTCCAAGAAACCATCGTGCACAACCAACTTTTCTCCTATCTGATTAAAAACAATCTTCTGAATCAGTTTCAATCTGGATTTCGACCTGGTCACAGTACGGTAACCGCACTTTTAAAAGTTACTGATGATATAAGGCTAGCCATCGACAACAAGAAACTGACAATTTTAACGCTATTAGATTTTAGCAGTGCGTTTAACTGTGTTGACTTCGATGTTCTGCTAGGTATACTCCGCTCTCTTAACGTATCTCCACTTGTTACAGAATGGTTCGATACTTATCTTAGAGGTCGACTGCAGTGCATACGCTCGGACGAGGTTACCTCGGAGTGGTGTCAACTATCTGCTGGTGTTCCTCAGGGTGGCGTCCTCTCACCTCTCCTATTCTCAATTTTTATTAATTCCATCTCAGAAGTACTTTCTTGCAACTACCATCTTTATGCAGACGATTTACAGCTATATCGACACTTTGTAGTATCTGAAGTTGAAACTACAATTTCTCAAATAAATGAGGATATGGGTCATGTGCAGAAGTGGGCTGAATCTTATGGGCTCTTAGTGAACCCTAAAAAATCTCAGACGATAATCATTGGTAGTAGATACATGACCAACCTCCTGAACAAATCTACCCTGACACAGGTCTCCTATAACAGTATCCCCATTGCATACGCTGAAACTGTGAAAAATCTTGGTGTCATTTTTGACTGTAACTTATCGTGGACTGCTCACGTGAATGAAGTTAGTAGAAGAGTTTTTGCCACTTTTTACTCCCTCAAGCGTCTCCAGCGATTTCTGCCCCATAGAACAAAGGTAACTCTTGCACAAACCCTTCTATTGCCAACCATTGACTATGCGGATTTATGCTTCCTAGATGCCAATGAAGAGTTGCTTAGCAAACTACAACGTCTTCAAAACCGTGTGACGTTAAGAAAGCGGTTCTGTCTATTACCTCAAAAGCTGTTGGTAATGATAATATCTGTTCCCAGATGCTATTACTTATTCTTGATTCACTGTTACCTGTAATCACTGATATCCTCAATTTCTCCTTGGTTACCTGTACATTCCCTTCGCCCTGGAAACAGGCGCTTGTTATTCCTCTTCCGAAAACTTCTAATCCTGCCTCATTCTCCGACTATCGCCCTATCTCCATTCTTCCCATCCTTTCCAAAGTCCAAGAAACCATCGTGCACAACCAACTTTTCTCCTATCTGATTAAAAACAATCTTCTGAATCAGTTTCAATCTGGATTTCGACCTGGTCACAGTACGGTAACCGCACTTTTAAAAGTTACTGATGATATAAGGCTAGCCATCGACAACAAGAAACTGACAATTTTAACGCTATTAGATTTTAGCAGTGCGTTTAACTGTGTTGACTTCGATGTTCTGCTAGGTATACTCCGCTCTCTTAACGTATCTCCACTTGTTACAGAATGGTTCGATACTTATCTTAGAGGTCGACTGCAGTGCATACGCTCGGACGAGGTTACCTCGGAGTGGTGTCAACTATCTGCTGGTGTTCCTCAGGGTGGCGTCCTCTCACCTCTCCTATTCTCAATTTTTATTAATTCCATCTCAGAAGTACTTTCTTGCAACTACCATCTTTATGCAGACGATTTACAGCTATATCGACACTTTGTAGTATCTGAAGTTGAAACTACAATTTCTCAAATAAATGAGGATATGGGTCATGTGCAGAAGTGGGCTGAATCTTATGGGCTCTTAGTGAACCCTAAAAAATCTCAGACGATAATCATTGGTAGTAGATACATGACCAACCTCCTGAACAAATCTACCCTGACACAGGTCTCCTATAACAGTATCCCCATTGCATACGCTGAAACTGTGAAAAATCTTGGTGTCATTTTTGACTGTAACTTATCGTGGACTGCTCACGTGAATGAAGTTAGTAGAAGAGTTTTTGCCACTTTTTACTCCCTCAAGCGTCTCCAGCGATTTCTGCCCCATAGAACAAAGGTAACTCTTGCACAAACCCTTCTATTGCCAACCATTGACTATGCGGATTTATGCTTCCTAGATGCCAATGAAGAGTTGCTTAGCAAACTACAACGTCTTCAAAACCTGGGGATTCGGTTTATTTTCGGACTGCGTAAGTTTGACCATGTGTCTCATTATAGAGAGGAGCTGAAATGGCTTCCTATTCGTCAACGACGAAATTTTCACATTTTATGTTGCCTCTTTAATATCCTTAGGAGCCCTACTACCCCTCCCTATTTGCGTGAACGCTTTAACTACCTTCTTTCCAATGACAAACAGAACAGACCACACACAGTATCTCTTTTAAAAACTCCATGTCATAACACGGGTGCTTTTAGAAATTCTTTCACGGTGACATCCATCAGACTCTGGAACTCCCTACCGCATACGATTCGTGACTGTCCTACGATCAGCCTATTCAAGAAGAAGCTTAAAGAGCATTATTTATAAATATTTTTCCCTTTAAAATATATATTTATTTATTATGTATGCAGGTATATACACTGTATGTATTTATGTTTATATTTGGTATATACTAAATTCTTGTTTTAAACATATATTTATGAATACTTTTGTTATGTAGGTTTATGCTCATGTTTATATTACAGTATTTAAGTATGTTTGTTCTTTTTATATTTAAGTAATTATTAATTAATTTATTATGTAAGTATTTATTTAAAAGTTAGGTATATTTATGGTAGTTTTAAGTTCATATTATCTCCACATTTTTATTTTTTATATCACTTGTTTCTTTATGTGTGCACATTTGATCACACACTTTTAGTTAATATTTCCTTAGCACCTAGGTTTTGCTGGCAGAAATCTCTCTCAGAGATAAGCTCGCCTATAGCACGTTTAATTTATGACTGCTTGTACGTATTACTTTTCTGTGCAATAAAGAATATGAATATGAATATGAACTAGTTTCACCGCCATTTTGCAACAAACCTTTTCCTGACGTTGTAGCGAACAGAGCTCCGATAAAAATGCCATTTTGTGCTGTTTTTTGGTGTAAAAACAAATCAAATACGTCAAACTTACAAAAAGATGGCATTACTTTTCACATTTAAGTATAGTTTCGAGTATTTTTATTGTTTTTAGTACGAAAATTCTCATTTTTAAACAAATAAAATTTGAATTTGGCGCCGTAGTCTCGCGACGCCCGGCAAGCCAAGTAATTTATGACGTAGGCGCACTCCCCACGAGACTACATAAATAATGTTGACAGCTGCTATAAAATACTTTCCCCGAAAATTTACTTATGTTTAAATTAGATACCACCTCTTTAAATTCTATGGAGCTTATGTTATTTAATCATGAAGTACCTGTTAAATATATGTTGAAAATTTTCTCATATGCCAAAGCGTTTCATTGTTTTAACGGGATACTGCTGCAAATTCTACTGTGCCAAGAGATATAAATAGAATTTTTTTTAAATTATAATATAGCTTAATATAAAAAAAAACTTAATATTCTGGTTAAACTAGCATTAAAAATATACGTGACCAAAATTGATCGCGATACATAAAATAAATACCAACAAACGGTTAAAAACCACATTGAAAACGCTGGCAACAATAGTCTCGCTAATGCACAGTTAAAAATTAGTCTCGCGGGAGTCACCGAATTTGCACTTAAGGTGTTCCATAACTATCGACAACCAGGTTATCGATAATTTTCTAACAGCGATATTTATTAATAAAATTTTCGTTTTTTATTAGTATGATCTGTTTTATAATTAATTGTTTTGAATTATAAAACACTCCGTAATTTGTAGATGTCTCCAACTTCGTGACTGCTGAAATTACTTGTCTCAGTGGACAATTTTTATGATTAAGTTAGCCTTTTGTCATAATTAAGAAATTGCAAGCTTTTTATTAGGGTGCTTAGCTTAACAATAATTATAAGCATTATAATTGAGCTCTGTTACTTTAATAAATACCTACAGAGGTAATGAAAAGGAAATACCAATATGACAAATATGTTTAGAGCAGCTTTTTGTTACGTTACAAGAAAATTTAGTAGTAGAAAATTACTGTGCAACTGTACTGGCTACCCAGGACTTACTTTCTCACGATATTATGTGTAGTTGCTACCTCAAAATACCATAGGCGATTTAATTTAACCTGCTTCAGTCTTCTATTAGACAAACCTTGTTTTTGTTGTTGGCTGTACCCAAAATTTAGAGAGCAGCGATACGTGCGCACGCGTTGATGTTCTGGACGCGACTTATTTGTAAAGGTGGAACCGATATATTAGTATTCGTTAAGATATTAGTAATATGGTGTATATTAGTGTATCAGTAATCCGACCAATTCTAATATCCTAATATTCCGGTATTAACTTAGCTCGGTGAATACCATTTCGGTTGGAGAATATATATTACTCGGCAGTTGCAGTATTGGTTGGGTGAGAAATATCGGTCGAATACTATTCTAATCCAATGCGGGCGGGGCGAAAAATAAATAGGTATGAAACGAAAATGTTTTTTTTTCATTCCAATTCATCAAATTAATCGTATTACGTTTAACCGTCAACGATATCAGTATCAGTCATATTAACATATTAGTTTATATATCATATTAGTTTAAATATTATAATATTACTTGACGAATATATCCATATTCGCTAATACTAATTTATATCGGTATTAACCCATCTTTACTAATTTGCGTACCCCGCGGGGAATGAGGAAGCTAGAAAGAGCGTGAGCGCGCTCTAAACACTGTAAAAAATTCCAATTTCAAGTGGCCCTGACCCCATGCGCCTAATTAAGGGTTAAAGGACTTATTGACAAATTCATAACTAGTATTTTATTATTTTCCGTAAATGTATTAAATACCTATTAATCATGATTGCGAAATTTTCTAGAAGTTTAGTGTTACCTTGATGCTGAATCAAGAGTAAACTCGAATTTATCGATATCGACATATGTCCAAGTCCAGCCGCTCTAATGCACACATAAGAAAGCGATACGATTTACGTCAAATTATGTCGTAGGTATGGGAATATCAAATTTATACCTGTGTAATAAAAGTGATTTTGCTTTGTGCGGATCTTACCCCGTCCCCCACCTGAGTTGGCAGAATAAGTTGTATGAGATTTTCGCCAAATGCCGTCTCCAGTTCTATTTCCTCCGAGGTCCTACACAAAAAATTCCCACCGTACCCCCAGTGGTATGGGGCGGTGGTACCGTGGGTCCGACACATTTATACTCGTATTACCTATTACAAAGACAACTTTTTGCCGTCTATCTCATTATACTTCATAATATAGGTTGCACTGTCCCTTCGAGTGTACTTTTTCAAATCGCATCATGTAGTCATCTACTGTTCTCCATCTATTACATGGCCCATGTTTAACCAAAAGACCCGCCAGCTTTCGCCACATTTCTTTAGGATCCTTTGCTCCAAGGATTTCATCATAATCCCTGTTTGCAAATAGCCATGAAGTCAGCCTTATTTGGAAGTTCTTCTTTTTACACTTTATCTAGAAACGTAATAAAAATACAATAAGGTCTTTTACTGTATAAAATACCGTGGAATTTTTCAGAAAATTAATGTTTAGAACACTTTTGCTTACTTTTTTAGAGATTTCATTAAGGTTAGATCATCTTAATTTGCTAGCAAAGAATACCCTTCTACCGTTCGCTAGATGGACACAAATTTTAACAAATAGTCTTCTCTGAATGGCTTCAAACAATTAATCACAGCACAGATCATTAAATCATCATTTATACTAAGATATAATTAATTTGTGCCATTTGTGTGTGGGACAAATTATCAGAAACAAAATCGGTGCTATCTTATCATATCCAAAAGTCATCTAAAGTAGGACGAAAACAAAAGTAAATTTAATATTTCATTTTGTTGAGTAATAATACAAATCTACACATTTCTGTTGATCCTATAAGAGAGTAATTTACTTACATTGAACTAGTTTTCAAGTTGGTAGGATAATAATATATTAAAAAAAACACATCAAATCGATTCAATTGTCCGATTCATTGCCAAATACTCTGTGACGGACTTGAGCGTTTTATCGCGGTGTTTATTTTGTCTACCCTAGCCACCATGTTAACAATATAGATAAGTTTGGGTTTGAGTTTGGAGTGCATATTCCGAATGGCGCTAACAGCACTAAAATTACCATCAAATCACTTACGCCGCACGGCCATCATCACGGAGGAAATAGAACTGGAGACGGCATTTGGCGAAAATCTCATACAATTTATTCTGCCAACTCAGGTGGGGGACGGGGTAAGATCCGCACAAAGCAAAATCACTTTTATTACACAGGTATAAATTTGATATTCCCATACCTACGACATAATTTGACTTAAATCGTATCGCTTTCTTATGTGTGCATTAGAGCGGCTGGACTTGGACATATGTCGATATCGATAAATTCGATTTTACTCTTGATTCAGCATCAAGGTAACACTAAACTTCTAGAAAATTTCGCAATCATGATTAACATTTGTAATTGCTAACAGTCAAAATTAAGGGTAGCTGCTATACAAAATTTAGATAAAATTGAAATTATCTCAAAAACGGCTCTAGCGTTTCTTTAAATTTTTGCATGTTGGTAAAAGTAATGACGACTTATAGTTTGGCATATTTCGTTGCCCTCTAAAATTCAGATTCTAATAGCTGTCATTAAAAAAAAGTTCAATTTCCTGGACAAAATATATGACACTGTTTACATATTATTATTTAATAATTTTTTACTCTTTTAGTATATTAATACGATGTCATTATTTTTTTTTTCAAAAATGTCATGTTATGGCGGTCCCCATACAAATCTGATAAAATTTTGGGTACAGCCAACAACAAAAACAAGGTTTGTCTAATAGAAGACTGAAGCAGGTTAAATTAAATCGCCTATGGTATTTTGAGGTAGCAACTACACATAATATCGTGAGAAAGTAAGTCCTGGGTAGCCAGTACAGTTGCACAGTAATTTTCTACTACTAAATTTTCTTGTAACGTAACAAAAAGCTGCTCTAAACATATTTGTCATATTGGTATTTCCTTTTCATTTTAACAGCAGATTTAATTTCTTAATTATGACAAAAGGCTAACTTAATCATAAAAATTGTCCACTGAGACAAGTAATTTCAGCAGTCACGAAGTTGGAGACATCTACAAATTACGGAGTGTTTTATAATTCAAAACAATTAATTATAAAACAGATCATACTAATAAAAAACGAAAATTTTATTAATAAATATCGCTGTTAGAAAATTATCGATAACTTGGTTGTTGATAGTTATGGAACACCTTAAGTGCAAATTCAGTGACTCCCGCGAGACTAATTTTTAACTGTGCATTAGCGAGACTATTGTTGCCAGCGTTTTCAATGTGGTTTTTAACCGTTTGTTGGTATTTATTTCATGTATCGCGATCAACTTTGGTCACGTATTTTTTTTATTATTTATTAGTTTATTGAACAATTTATACACATTACACTTAAAACAATTATAATAGAACTATCTGACGTAAGCCACGAAGGTTTATCTGCCGATAGTGAGTTCTACATTACATTTTTAATGCTAGTTTAACCAGAATATTAAGTTTTTTTTTTATATTAAGCTATATTATAATTTAAACAAAATTCTATTTATATCTCTTATCACAGTAGAATTTGCAGCAGTATCCTGATAAAACAATGAAACGCTTTGGCATATGAGAAAATTTTCAACATATATTTAACAGGTACTTCGTGATTAAATAACATAAGCTCCATAGAATTTAAAGAGTTGGTATCTAATTTAAACATAAGTAAATTTTCGGGGAAAGTATTTTATAGCAGCTGTCAACATTATTTATGTAGTCTCGTGGGGAGTGCGCCTACGTCATAAATTTGAATTTGGCGCCGTAGTCTCCAAATTCAAATTTTATTTGTTTAAAAATGAGAATTTTCGTACTAAAAACAATAAAAATACTCAAAACTATACTTACATGTCAAAAGTAATGCCATCTTTTTGTAAGTTTGACGTATTTGATTTGTTTTTACACCAAAAAACAGCACAAAATGGCATTTTTATCGGAGCTCTGTTCGCTACGACGACGTCAGGAAAAGGTTTGTTGCAAAATGGCGGTGAAACTAGTTTTATATAATGCACTGGATTCTTTAAAATAAATACGAATGGGATTTAATTAAAATAGGTATGTCAGGGTCGTGGCGGATAGAGTTTTGTGGTCTCTGTCAGGTTCACTGGGAGACCAGTGTAAAAGTATGGTTATTATTCGAATTAATGTACTCGAAATCGAGTTAGTTTACTATAATTTGGTTTCAATTCATGGAAGAACCCTAAAAAAAGCTGTGGAATATAGAGCTACATAATTACTTGATGTCTGTAAAAATACCATATTCTTGCATGAGATAGTTAACTTGGTTCTAGCAATGTGAAAGGAAATGCTTATTTCATTCCAAACTTTGCAAATTGAATATTGAGATAAATCAAACCACGGCTAGCAACAAATAATAATAAATTGCCTAAGCAGCAACTTCGCATCGCTTCCGCGCAGCTAAAACAAAATTGGTGGAATGTAAAAGGAAAATGGACTTTGTAGTAAAGTACATAAAGGTTGAAAACATATAAGGGAAATGTTGGGACGTGTTTGTACGTCCCTCTCTTCCTCACCTTTCGCACATGCGCAAATAAGTCTAATTGCGACGCGTTTGTGCGTCTCCCTCTATCATTCACTTGAAATTGTCTTTCTCTCTCCCACCTGCTGAAGTTTTTCACGGTGGCGTCTCTAAGTCGGGGGGGACTGGTGCCGAATGTTGCCGAATGACCAACGATACTTCACGATGGACGACGATGATACATGATGTCTGATGATCGCCGAGAATTATTATGACTTGCTCGATTGGTATAAATAGAGGTGGAAAATTATAGCGGGGCTTTTTTTCTGTTCCCGGAGTTTCGAGGAGGCGTACCATTATCAAAGGTGGAGTTTAAGTTCCAAGTTTAGTTGGTTTTGGGAGGGTTTTATTTTGCATTTGTTGTGTTGATTGATTTTCTGGACGTGTAAATTAATTTACCGGGAATTCGTCGGAAATCGAGAGTGTGCCGCGGTCGTGTTGGAGCTGTAGCTTAGGGAGATGGAGATATCAGCTAGGTCGAGTGTCGTTTGGAAGTGGGATACGAACAGTTCGCGATTTATCTAGTGTTTATCAACGTCCAGAAACGCGTCGCGGTCGTAATAAAGCTTCAGAGTAGGGAGATGGAGTTAACAGCTTAGGGACCGTGTCGTTTGGGTTCGGTATACACGTAGTTCGGGATCCGTATCGTAAAGTAAATTTAGTAGTTGTAATGAAGCTTAGGGTCGTAAGGGGTTGTCATGGGGGAGGGAGTATGGTCTCTGTTTTGCTACTGCCGGACGAGGAAAGCGGTGGAGTACCGGGGTTGTATAGGTTTTAGCAGCTGGGAAATTGCGAGAAGAGTTAGGCAGGGTCTCACAGAATGAAGTATTCTGGGATCATCGTCCCAACACCTTGCGGTGTTAAACGCTGGGATTATGGTTTTTAACTGCTTCGGCAGGGCTGACGCTTGGGACAGCGTCACACCAGCTTTACAGTCTGGATCTAGTCCCTCAACTCCGGTATATCTCTTGGTTTGCAATGGGGGTCTCTCGTGCGGACCGAGCGTAATGCACTCTGTCCCGAACCATTAGAAATACTGGGTTGGTCTTGTCTATATATTTATATATTACACAGCTTATGTAGGGCCGAGTGTTGTCATTGGCGTGACCCCAGTCCCATTGCCGACATCACTCAAAAACACGTGTCATAGGGACCCGTAGGTAAACTTAGAGGAAGTGACTCACCTCGAACCGTTCTTTCGATTAGATAGGGATAGCCTCCTTACACCGGGATGAGCTATCACGCATTACACACCACACAATTAAACGTTAAATGTGAGATTCGGATCTCTAGTTCTTTTGAAAAAGGTAAGTATACACGAGAAGTCGACTAGGAAGTCTTATAATTTAGGGACAAGTACAGGCAGGGAGTAGGAACTTGGTAGAGAAATCTACTGGTAGGTGATAGACCACTGATAGGAACTTCATTGATAGGAAAAGGGAATTTAATTAGCCGTCCTCCTGAAATAGTTCTTTAATATAATAGGAATTTAAAGCCATGGGGTTATGTAGGTCGGGGATCTCCAATAACTTGACTCCTTTATTTTGAAACAAAATTCTTGTTGTAAGATTTAATTCTACCAAGAAGTTTAGGGCTCAATTATGTCAGGGTTTCATAAGTTCATGGAACTCTAATTTTATCTGAAGAGATTATGGTTTGAGTTAATGTTCCTGGTTCCTTTGGACAGAGAGAACAAGTTTTAATATCGAAGTAGAAGGGACAAGGAAGTCCAGCATTTTATTAAATTAAATATTTTATTAAAATACCATTACTGAGGGACTATAAAGTCGTAGTTCTGGGTTTTATTCCATTTTTCATAATCAACTTAATAAGTCTTGAGTCAGGTTCAATTTAAACTAGGTATAAATTCAATTAGAATACCTTCACATAATAAAGTTGTAAAATTCAGCTGTGAAGAATCTATAAGTGAAGTGTACTTACTTACCATCGCCTGGTTAGTCTACCGGTAGGCAAATGCTAGAGCCTGAACTATTTTTCAGTATACAGCTTCCACACCTGGTAGCTTCAGTTCTCTTTACCTATATGAGAGCTTAGTTCTAAATCCTGCTTGAAGCTCTAGTCCAAGAAGGGACTTGATATTATTATAGTACTTCTAATTAAATTTATAATGAATTTTAAAACAGGAATAATTTCAATAGCCCATATTCGCTTCTATATTGATAATTATAATGATGTATTCGTTTGTGCTAAGGAAGGAAAATTTATCCCTTCAAACTGGCAAAGATAGCCATGCCTTGTTTCTATACACCACACGGGGTAGAACAGGTAATCAAAAATAAGTAGACTTGGTATAAAATTTATACATCATTTTGAACTAAAAGTCAAGTTCAAATAGACCTAAACATGGTTTTCTGGTAAAATATTGAAATTATTCAATTCGGGGTTTAATGTAGTTTCCTCTGATGAGAAGGGCTGTGTTTTATAAAGAATGGAAGGAAAGGATTCATTTCCCATTATTTACAGATATAACTTTCTAGTAATAAAGATAAGGATTAGTTATTAAATTCATTTACATAAAGGTAAATTTATCTTGGGTGAATTACTGGTAAATTTTCATGTAGGTTTTATAAAAGAAACCTAGGTATTTTGTTTGGTGGTAAAAAAAAAGGTATTATTGAAGGTATAAAGGTAAATAAAAGATTTCCATATGATGATTAGTGTTCTGGTATGATTGAACACGTAGCTGATGGGTTCAAAATCTTAGCTATTTACTTTTTTAAATAAAACCGTAATTAATTAATAATTAATTCTAAATTTATGGACAAAGTACCTCCTTTATTTGACTAGGTTTCTCTTATAAATTAAAACAACCATTTTGTATCAATTTATTTCCATCAAAGTTTCACAACTTAAATAAAAAGAACTTTCCTTCAAACAACCAAGATTCTTTACTAAACAGTACTTTATTAATTAAATACAGAGAAATAACAGATATTTTGTTTAAGCGAACCTTAATTTGCTTGAGAAAATTATCTTCCAATATCTTGTAAATTACAGCTCTTATTATCATGTAAAAGTTATTTCATTCTTAAGCTATCCGGTATAGTTCAAATACATAAGTTAAATTAAGTTATTGGGGTTTAGCAGATCTACAGTTTTGGATTACTAATTTACGAGTTGTTGTGATTATTCCTGGTTTATCATACATGGCTATCACTAGCAACCAATAGGTACATAATATGGACACTTTGCTGTGGTTTCTTTGCAGTTGAATTATGTTAGGTAAATAATAGTTTTAACTGCGTTGTGTAACAAGTTGAGATAGGTTATATAGGTATATTTAGGGCCATGTTAGATAGTTCATTCCAAGTTTCTCTAAAAAGAACTAGGGTTACATACAAACGGTTCACAGAGTTGGGTTCTGCTGTAGACACTAGACGATCACTTGGCCAAAACATAAATCAAAACATTCCTATTATCTGAGGTATCTTTTTAGTGATAGGTAGGTAATAACTAAATACAGTTAGGGTTCCGTAGGACTAGGCTTTAGGTTAGCTATAGGTTAGTAGGTTAGAGTAGGCTAGTTAGGAAGGGAAGAGCAAGGGGTACAATAGTGCTGCCGTGACTTCAGGATCAGAGAAATGAGTTTATTTCTTCTTCTGTTTTGATAATTTTAGGAATGTTTTGATTTACTTAGTGGGCCCTAGGCCACAATTTGGTATCCGTGAATAGATATTAGTTTAACTTGGAATGACTGATTGTTAACCAAATCTGTGATTTGAAAAAATTTATATCGGTAATTTTAACTTTAACAATTTATCTTGCGTCCAGCGGGCAGACTGTATACAACTTCGATTAGTGCTAGGATAGTGATGTGGAGAGGTTCTTTCTTGAGTTCCTTCTATGCTGTAGGAGAATAGAGATTCTTGATGTTTGTTGCCTGCTTCATTTGAATTGAGTTAGAGTGCTAGCGATGGAGAGTGGTAGAGTCTTGTTTTAGATGTTTTGGGAAGTGATGGCTGTGCTTTGGTGTTACTACACCAGTTATGTAGACATAATCTAGAAAGAAAATAACTATTGTGAGTCTTTAGCTACTTTTAAACATGACAGTGGTTTTGTCTCTAGAAAGGGTTGAATATTTAAACTTGTGGGTATTTATTTTAGTGAAAATGCGTAATTGAACTTTGACATATCAGTTTAGGTAAACTTACCCACATTATTTAGTCTTGGAAAGGCTGTGTCTGATAAAATTATTATGAACTTGGGAATTATAGTAAATAACATGAGTTAAGGAAAGATAGGGTGTTAGGCATAGTAAATACATATGAGGGACTCTAATAGAAAGAAGGTAAAAGAGGTTTATCTAGGTTAGAATTAAAGATTGCTAGGAAATAGTTTCGTGAAAGTATTTACCTGTGAACGGTTGTTTGTCTGGTTATAGAGTTCACTGGCTGATGAATAGTAGGTGGATGCTTGGTTTTCCTTGTTTGTCCCTTGTGGGGACGGTTCACTTTGTATTTTGAGGTATTAGTTGAGTAGGTAATTCACAAAGAACGTTAGTTATCACTTATCACGAAAAGTTTGCGTTTTTCTCTTTTTTTTTTTTTTTTTTAATGTGTTTTACGGCCCTGGATTCGGTGTCCTTTTGAGCCAGTCTGATATTATTTTTTTCCCATTTATACAAATTTTTATTTTCACTTTTATAGGTTTTCTACAGTATTTAAAATGTATTTATATAGAGGTTGATAAAATCTTTTGTCAGACAATAGTTTTTGCAGTTCTTTTGGTGCATCACAATCTATTTCTTGTATTTCAGAAGCTAACACTAATCTGTTAACACCAAATTGTTGACATTTGAATATCAAATGCTCAAGGTCTGCTTCTTCTTGTCCACAATAAATACATTTCGAATCTTCAGCCAGGTTAAGTCTTTTCAGGTGAGTACGGGATTTGCAGTGACCAAATCTCATTCTGTTAATTGTAGTTATATATTTTCTGCAATTAGCCGCTTTATCTCTATTGTACCAAGGTTGGGCGGGCGGGTTTCCTTGGATCTTAAAATACCATTTTCCTTTTTCTTTGCATGTTTCTTTCCAGTACTCACACCATAATAATTTTAGGTTCTGCGACAAGTGTACATGTAGGTCAGTGAATGGTATCTTCAGGTCTGTGGAATGGTCTTCATCATAAGGATTTCTGGTGGCTTGATCAGCAATTTCATTTCCAGTGATACCCTTATGAGAGGGTACCCACATAAATTGCACTGCCGTACCATTCATATTTAAAGTATTAACTAAATTTCTAATATTAAATATTAAGTAATTGAGATTGTATCGAAAACAATTATTTTCTAATGCTAATAATACAGATAGTGAATCTGAGAAGATTATTATATTAGTTATATTTAGACTATTTACATGAAGAAGAGCTTTGTAGATAGCATAGCATTCAGCTGTAAAAATACTACATTTAGTATCAATTTTGAAACATTTTGTAATCTTAAGTTGAGGGTCATAGAATGCTGAAGTAACATTATTATTGGTTTTGGAACCATCAGTATAAAGTGAATATAGATGATTTTCATCTAAGAATTTTAGTAGATCATTTTGATTATAAATACCTTGTCTAAGTATAGCTATTTTATTTACAAGGCTGTTGAAATCTACCTTGTATAATGGCCACATGCTATCTATATACATATTTGCAGCATGAGATTGTTGTAAGTGAATTATTATTCTAATTAGCTCTGGTACATGTCCAGATAAAAGTTGATTGCTATTTACATAGGATCCTAAATTACTTATTTCAAGATTTTTTTGTGGAAGAACTCTATCTAAAACACATCTATTGTCTGATGATATCATTTTTAAACAAAATCTTTCAGCAATGTATATGCGTCTGAAATGCAGTGGTGGTATGCATGTCTCACATTGCATAACATTTATGGGTGTTGAGCACATCGCTCCAGTTATAATTCGTAGTGCTTTGTTTTGTGTAACTTCCAATTTGCGTAGCAATGTGAGACTCGCATTCATGTATGCCAGTGAGCTATAGTCAAAGTGACTACGCACTATACTTTTGTATAACATTGATAAAATTTTTGGGTCTGAGCCCCAATGCACTCCGGCCAGCGATCGCAGCACATTGAGTCCTCTGCTGGCATTTTTAATAATATAGTTTATGTGAGCATTAAAAGATAACTTTTGATCCAGCCAAATACCCAGAAATTTCTTTTCAATCATCCATGGTAAAGAATTATTAGCATATTTTACAGAGTAGTTGCTTTCATCATATTTCTTGCTAAATATCATTACACTACTTTTGTCAGCACTAATATTTAGTTTTAATTTATTTTCATAATAATTATGAAGCTGTATAAGTGCCTTATTGAGACTATTTACTGCTATATTTACATTTTTATTTACAGTGTATATTAACAAGTCATCAGCAAATTGTAAGAATTTAATATTTCTCTCAGTCAGATATTTATTGATTTGACAAGTGTATAAGTTATACAATAATGGAGAAATGGTAGCTCCTTGCATGCATCCTTTATACACTTGTCCAGGTCCATGTAGGATGTTATTAAATTTTACATACATGGTTCTATCATATAAGAATTTAAACACCCATTTACAGACATGTCCCGGTATACCTACTTCTGACATTATCTGGGTCAGGATTGAAGGGTTAACATTATCAAAAGCACCTTGCACATCTAAAAATACACAGACTGTAGCTGAGTGACTATGAAAGGAATTTTTGATGTCAGTAATAAGAGATGTGAAACTTTCTGTTGCACTTCGTCCTTTTCGGAACCCAAACTGTTGATCTGGTAATATTTTGTTACATTCTATATAGTGGTCTAATCTAGTTTTAAGCATAAATTCAAAAAGTTTACCTACACAAGAGGATAATGAAATTGGTCTATAAGAATTAAAATCGGTTGCTAGTTTACCTGGTTTTAATATTGGTATAATACATTGTGTTTTCCAAGATTCTGGTATGCAGTTTGTGTCCCATAGCAAATTGTAAATTTTTAAGAGTACTTTTTGTGCATTTATGTGCATACTTCGAATTAGTTTGTATGGAATATCGTCTAATCCAGGTGTTGTGTCTTTTCTAGATTTAATTGCGTTTAAAAATTCTTCTATAGTAAATGGTTTAGAGAGAAAAGCACATTTTTCATTTCCTTGTTTACAAAAAATTTCATTCAAAGCTATTTCGTCTATGTATTTTTCAGATGGAGAGGATGGAGCATACTTGTCGATGAATGAAGGAATCCATTCATCATTCTTAGGGTTTTTAGGTAAAGAAACACGTTTAAACCTTCTAATATAATTCCATATAACGCTAACTGGAGTATATCTATTAAAGGATTCGCATAACTTAGTCCAGCCATTTTTTTTCTTTCTTTTCTTTGAGCAGTTTTTTTTTTAGGGCATCTAGTTTTTTATAATTAATATAATTTGCCATTGTTGCATCTTTTCTGTAGAAATTTAATGCATCTTTGCTTTTTTTAACGGCATCTGAACACTCATTATCCCACCAGGGGACTTGTTTTTTTAAAACATATTGTGTGTTTTTTTTTAATTTTGGTATAGTAATATTTTTAATTTGATTTATACCTTCGCAAAATTCATTGTAACTTTTTAAAGGGTTAGCATAATCTATTGTATATTTACTTAATATTTTTTCTGTTGCAGATGTATATAATGACCAATCAGCCTTATTATAAATAAAACGTTCCGTTGGACTCCCTATTTCATATTTTTCTACTGAGGTGTGGATATCAATAATTGTTGGATAGTGATAGCTACCCATTGCATCATCATGCACTCTCCAGTCGCAAAGAGGAGCCACAGAAGGGCTAACACAAGCAATATCAATAGCAGAAGGATTTTTTGTTGGACTGCCTACTGTGGTCAGTGTACCAGTGTTTAGAATACATAAGTCTGATTCATCTAAAATATTATAGACATCGTTGCCTCTAGTCTTTGTTGTAAGGCATCCAAATGCAATATGATGAGCATTGAGGTCACCTGATAGCAATAATGGTTTTGGTAAATTATTTATTATTTGTTTTAATCTTCTACCCTGAAACCGTCGACGATGATTATCATCGGGAGGTGGACTATAAGTGCATAATATTGTTAAATTACCAACATTAGTTGATAATATTATAGCTACAGATTGCATAAAGTCGTAATAAGGAGTTGAAACAACTGTATATTTAAATTGACTTTTAATTAAAATACCTACTCCACATCGTCCATCTGCTCCATTTTGATTTATAAAGTCATAATTAGGAATTTTGAAAATATGTGTTTCTCTCAGCCACGTCTCATTTAACAAACAAATATCTATATCATTATCAATAAGGTAATTAATTAGTAGGGGTTTTTTATTTAATGCGCCTTCAATGTTATATTGTGATATTCTAATATGTTCTTTATCCATGGTTAAACACAAGAGATTTTTTCAGAACTTCTTTTATGCTATTAAATGTTATTGGTTCAGCATCACTTGAATTACCCAGCTGAACTAAAGTTTTTACCAAAATTGTTATAATATCTTCATTTTTCAAAATTATTTCTGCCAAGTCTTTTGTGTTTAATGTTTCATTTTTCTTTATTTCAGTTTTTGTATTTTTGTTTGTCTGAACGGTAGACGGTCTGTCTACAGTCTGAACTTTTACATACTCAGTGGTTTGAATAGAGTTTTTATTAATTACATCATTTTCAAACATTTTTTTTGTCTTATTTATTTCTTTTGTCATTGTCAACTTTGGAAAATTGGTGCTATAATTAGAAGGATGGAGGTTTCCATTATTTTTTAAGGAGGCAGTTACTTGAGCATAGTTCTTTTTGTTATATTTTTCTTCTATTTTAATTTTTTTGATAGGGCAATCTCTAGAAATTGCCAGGTGAGGGCCCTGACAATTGATGCACTTTATAATTGCCTCCTTATCACATGTAGAGAAATGGTGATCTCCAGCACACATTGAACATTTTTGGGTTGATTTGCAAAATTTAGCTCCATGATTGAATTTAAAACATTTGTAACATTGCAATAATGGAGCAACATACTCAAAGACCTTGAATCTATATAGATCAAGGTATACAAAGTCCGGTAATTGTTGGGATAGAAATGTAACACTTACAGATCCATATGGCACTATTGTGCCATTCACCTTATGGGTAAAACGTCTGATATTTATGATCTCGTACAGAGATGAGAGTTTTTTAAATAACTCCTCGTTGCTGATATTCGTTGGCACGAACCTCAGAACGCCGATGATTTCCACTGACCTAGCTGGTATGTACGCCTTGTAATTATATTTTTTCAAAAAGTTCTCATTGCACAGAAAATTGTTGGCATGAATATTTTGTGAAAACGTAATGCCCAATTTATTTGCGTTGACTCTTTTAATACCCACCACGCCCTTAATTTCATTTTTGAATAAGGTACAAATCATGTCTGGGTTCTTGTTCCCTAGTCTCTCACCTTCATTGGTACTTTCGACATAAACAATGTATTCAGTACTCACCTGATTCTCAGGGAAAATACGTTTATAACCTGGTTTATTGTATGGTTTGTAGAGAACTTCATTATCTTGAGAGTTCTGAGCACCTTGAAGATAAGCATCATCACCTCTACCACGCTTTGTTCCCGTAGGGGTTGAAGAAGAATCTTGCCCAGGGGGCTCAGCCCCCGCAGGCTCTTTCATTTTTACAAAAACTCTATGCACTGTACAATTTTTATTTACACTTATCAACTTAAAATATTACAGTTTTACAGCAGAAAAATATTTTCTGAAAAAACGTTTAACAGTTCCCTGCGTTTTTCTCCATTTTGCAGTATTGCCACTCTCACATTTTGTTTTACCCTAGTTCCCTGTAAAATTCCCCAAAAGTTTTGACACTTTTCTGTATTTCTTCTCCGATTCATTTAACTTTATGTAGGATACAGTAAAAGGGAAATATTTATTCAATAAAAGATAATTTTTGTCAGTTTAGGTAACTTTAAATATGTCATATGGTCTTGAAAGGCGTTAATTTTAATATCCTTGGTTTATTTCCGATGACGGAGAGCTGCCTAACCATGTTACGAATAACTTTGTTCCTAGGAGAATTATTATTCATAACTTTTTCCTAAAAATGTCGATAATAATATTTTTTATCCTGAAATATTCCCTAAATGCGAGAAAAATACTTTAAGTGGAAACATTGTAAATTTTATACTCTTTTTATATTCTTCGGCTCTGGAATTTCCATTCTTACAGCCAAATTGAGTATCTCAATACTTTTATCTTTTGTTCAGCCATTTATCATGAAATAGAATTAGGTACCTACATAAAGCTAGAAGGAAATCCTTGTTGTAGAAAAGCAATTAATTTTTGAAAGTCTACTTGTTAGTTTCATTGATCATCGTGGGCCACGTTTCGTAAACGTTCGTACCAGTATAATCAAGAAACCATCAGAATCTTATCAATAATGGTGAAGCTTCAGAACAACTTGGAATAATATAGAACAATTGCTATTCTTCTAAGGGCGGAGCAGATGCTTTTTGATCATGAGTTTACACCTCTTACTATCACGTTGGTTTGATGCGTTATCTCGAGGTTGTCTCTTTCACATCCTTCTAGACTCCAGCTTTGAGGGCTTATGAATGAATCTTTGCGTCTCGTTTTTACCTGTGGGCTCGTCTTTGTAGTTTATGCAATTGGTTGCAGTGACCTTTCGCCTGAGGGGAGGGGCTTGGTTCTTATCATGTTGGTTGTGATTTCACAATGTTAGAGGTGAGGGAGCACGCGGTGGCTGACGATTGATAATGATTAGAAATGACAAATGTTTTGTAGTACCTAAGTCATAAGGACACGTAGAGGAATGTTATTTTGTTAGGATGAGTTCTATAGGTTATAGGTAATTCCAGAACTAACAAGTAAAGTGTTTGATCACCACACTATTGAAATAATTTTATAATTGTGATTTTGGGGTTAATTTGAGGGTTTAATAATAAGGGTTCAGTTGATATACAATTTGTCAAAATAATTTACTAAAAACCAACGCTGTTTATAATCGAAGTATTGTCGAAGAAATTATTAAGGGCCTGACTGAACTGGAATAAGCGTGAATTTTTGGTATCATTAGACTTTGAACTAGGTAACTTTATTACTAAGTAATTACTAAGTAAGATTATCCGAATTAAATTAATTTTCCCTTCAATCGATAAAATAATTTTAGATTCAGATGAAATTCCGCGGAAAATCATTCACAGTTAAGACGCTTCGGCAAAAATATTGTCACTTATTAGGATCCCGTAATAACTTTTAAAAGAAAGCTACTAGTTGGATAAATTAGTATCATGTTCTAGAGACCTTTTTCTGGACTCTGATTGAACAGAAACGTAATTGAGAGACTCTTGCTCTATTGAAATAATTATTTAAATGGGGTCTATAGAAACGGTTTTTCGTTTTGATTAATGAAAAAGAGTCGTGCACAACAAGTAAATGTAATTTGTTACATGGGTTTTATTAATTCCTAGATAATGATTGAAGGAAATATTGCTAGCTATTTTTTTTCTTATGTAAATAAAGAAGCAACTTATTCTCTTTAGATTCACTTATTCTCTTGGGGTGACTGTGATCGTTGCACAATTCACAATACTCTGAGTTAAGGGTCGGGGTCTCTTAATCAGGCAATCGATTCGGCATTCTTACTTTAAAGGCTAGTAAATATTTAAGCGACATGAATCTCACCTGCTTTGTTTAGAAAGACGTAAAAGATACCTAAAGATAAATATACTTATTTCGTGACGTCACAAAGAAATTAGGAATATCAAGAATAATTCTCGGGTGGTATTGATGCATTCTCAGTAACATGATTTAATTGTAGTCGTGCTAGTGACAAAGTATTTTAGAATCATAGAGTTAGCATTAAAAAAAAAAAAAAATTTTAATGTTTAAAACAATTTCTCGATGCGATTTATTTGTGAATTTTATGCATTACGTTAAAGACAATCGAAGAGTTGACTTGTTAGAGCGGGATTGTTCAGAGACATTGACCCTTAAGTAAATGAAGCGTATTTTCGGGCCTAGTAGGATGCAAGTTATGACGAGTAGGTAGGGGTAATTTAATTAACATATCTGACACAAAAGCCACTGTAGAGTCATATTTTCTTTAAATTTTATTAGGTATTACGTTATTTCATCAGAATTCAGAAAGTCGTTTCCGTTCGGAATCTAACCGTTTGGATCAGGATCTCAGCAGTTCCCTCTATAGGTCGGCGGCGGAAGTTTGTATTCTTGGTAGCTAGGTTGAGTTATTGAAGGTGTTTAGCATTTGATTACGAATTTCTTACGTATTCGGTCAAATTTATCTTGTGGAAGTTGTTTGTAGGTGATTGCGGTTATCGAAAAAACGTAGGGACTACTAAAATTAAGATTTAATGAGCATAGGCCAGAAAATCAATGAAATAGGGATGCGGCGTAGTCGCTTTCTGTCACTAGATGGCACTTACTGCACCGACCGAGTCGAAGCATGACCAAAGCAACAAACCATCAGGCTTAGGGTTGCTCTTGTGGAACACCAGATGGCGTCTTTAGTAATTGATTAAGGAACACTATTTATTTAAATACTTTTGTGTCCTAAGTACGGAAATAATTATGGATTCCATCGTAAATTAATTTCCAAAACATTTCTTTTTGTTTTATAGATAGGTTAATAGTAGGTAATACGTTCGGTCAAATAATTTCGAGGTAATATTTTGAGCAGTTTTATTTGCCATAAATATTATGTTCTTGGTTGTAAGGGGGAACAATTTTAGAACTGAAACTAATTTGTTGGAAATCTGAACAGCGATATTGTCAAGGGGAAGTGTTCATTTATTAGATACTCTTAGATGTGTATATCCAAGCGGAGAGAGTCAGTGAACTTAGTATATTGTTAAAGGAAGACCTGTGATAGTAGGCATGTTAGTCCCTAGATGGCGTTACTGGTAGATTAAAATCAATAATTGTATTGATATAGATAAATTATTATAGTTGGTTTTATTGACGTAATTTAACTAAAGTTTTATTTGAGTAAAAATCTAATGGTTAATGGTTGTCTGTCATTTGAACTTCGGTTTATAAGACCTAAGAATTATAGAACATACCATACTAGTTTTGCCCGTGGCTCTGCTCACGTTGAAAGGTTAACATCCATTATTAGAGTAATATTTTATTTAATACCCACTATTGATCTTTATCGATAAGTGAGTGCAATTTAATTGGGATTTTTCAGCCAAATGTAGAAAACATGACAGGGAACTGTATAAGGATTAGGTCAGTAATATTTCTGATATATATATATACCTATTATGCATAGATGTAAGATACCTTTTATTCGTAAATTAAACTGGAATTCTACTTAAACACTTAGAGAGTCATGTACAAGTTAAGCAATGACGAGGGGAAGTTTACAGACAGACAGACAAGTAAATCCTATAAGTAGCTGTGAGTTGGTACTTACTAATTTTCAATGTGGTAGACTAAACAATATGAGTATGTTGGGTTGTTTAAATAGGTAAAATATTTATTTTATAATTATAGTAGCGTTGGCTAGCTTGTGTGCGGATCTTTGCCTCCTTAAATTGCTTGACAGAGATAAGGTTAATAATGCACAGTATTATTTAATTTTATGAGATTTACGGTTCTATGGTGAATACTCAAATGAAAATTAATCACTAAGTGGGAAAAAGTTGTTGACCTTAGGTAATAATTAAATTAAGATTAGAATTAAAGGGAATAGAAAGCATCATAACTGAACACTGGATACTTAAAATATGGGATTTATTACTATTTTGGTTAAGGGTAGGAGAAAATCATTTTGAGACATTTATAAATTAAAAAGTTTAATCTCTAAAAGTAGAAATATGTTTGATCATTGTATGCACGGGGTAAACATTGATTTTCTTAAGAATTCTATTCACTATGTTGACCGTTGAGTCAAGAGCTAGAGTCTATCCATGTAATTTGTGTTCTCCATATAGCGTCCTGGTAACTCGATACCGAATTTAAAACCTGAAAAGTAAAATGAAGTATTAAGAAAATGTAATTCATAAGTTTTCTCAAGTACGGTGATTTATAATTTCTTAATAAAGGGTTTTAACCATCATGGAAGTTGAACAGAAAAATAATTCAAGTAAATATGCCTAAGCGTTACGTTAATGTTTGTTTCAACTTAAGGTCGCTTAGTCTAAAGAGACAGGAATTGTTTTAAAGTTTAGTCGGATGCAGGTTTCTACTTTTAAAACACTACTTTAAGTAACTTTGCTTTATAAATGATAATTATGGAAAGGGGGTTAGCATATCTAGAATAGTAATTTAGGTAGGTTAGTTAAAGTTACATACCTGTATAATTATTTAATCCAGTTGGAAGATTCATTAATTGGTAGAGTACATACAGCATAGTAAGCCAGTCCGGTCTTTGTGAACTTGGATTAGAAGAATTATTGAATTACTAACCTAGGAAATTATCTGCAAGAAAAATGGTAGTTAATGACCAGGGAGGAAAAGCAGGAAGGTTATGTTATACAATTTCTCAGTTTTGGGGTACTACTTAAGACTTTGGTTTCTCGAAATAACTTAGGGAACATCTGATAATTGCGCAGTTGAACTCTGGGTGGAATGTTCTTGGTAAAGCTTTGGATACTTACTTTATTGGGTGATAGTGTGGCATTCGGTCTATTTGTTGTTTTCCTTGGTTATTTCTAGATAATTGTATTCCATGGTCACGTCCTAACCAATTCATGTGAGCAAAAGCAGCCAATTTTGATATAGTTTTCATTTTACGAACTTACGAAAGAAAACGACGTAGTCATAGACAAACTAAACTCACTAGACTGTCAAAATCTACCATAGAACGTAACTTGTTGTTCCATTTTACACGAGCATTTATTCTGCGGGTCGGTTGCAAAATCTTCATTTGCACATTAGCTGAGAAGATGTGTTTCGTGTAGGGTTTTAAATTAATAAACGTTTGGTGATGTGTATTAAGGTGATCTTATTTGGGGAAAGAGGAAAGAAAGAGATTTTAAGTTAATTGTATTCGTTTGCCCGAATAGAATTTATAAGCTTGGTTAGGTGATACAGGCTCTATTGCTGTTCCTTTTGCACGGGTTTACGTTGTAATGCGGTAATCTGTTCTTTAATCTCTATATAACTTAATGCAATTATTGGATTTAGGCTTTGCCTGCGGTTTCGCTCGCGTTGAAAGGATAACATAGATATTGTTTCACATTAGTCGTCGGTGATTAATGATAGTAAAAAAAAAAAACATATAATAACCAGTGTATGCATTTTATATTGATTTGACTAACGAATGTTAAATTTCTACATAGCTGGGAAGTTTTGAGACTAAGTTGAGGTTTTTCATAGCTTGTTGCGTTTCTCTTAGTGTCTGTATGTACATAGACAAGGTGTTATCGATTAGGAAACCGGTATTATGGTAGTACAGTTATGGTTTCAGTGGTGGTATTTTATTTTGATTCTGGGTTCAGTTTCATGATAAAAGTTAATTAATATATTAAAAAAAAATTCTAATTGGAGGCTATTAGTTTACGAGTCAGGGGTCTGTAGATTTTAATTTATAAAGGGGTTGAACTGTAAGTAGAGGTCTAGTTCCAGAAGTACGGATTTAAAATTAAAAAAATTAAGAGGAAGAAGAACGGGTTTAATTTTGATACGACGTAGTAATGTCATAATAAGGTTCTATTGGTAGTATGGTATGCGGAACCCTAATTTAAATAAAGGTAGACATTTGCATTTGGGAATATATTGGGATAGAGAGTGCATCGTCAAAAGGGTAGGTAACGTGGGTACTTATGAGGAGGGTGAAAAAAAAAAAAAGGATTTAATTGTTATATTTAAAAGGATAATACCTGCAGGAAAGGGGGGAAGATTAATAGGTATAGTAAAAATTTACTTAGATATTTATTTCGTGTTTTGAGGGAGGTAGCGATAGATCTAGGGAAGGGGGAAGTTAAAAGGTTTAGTAATAATGGTCATAACTTTGGTATTTATTTTGTGTTTTGAGAAAGGTAGGTATAGTTTAGGGGGAGGGGAGGTATAATGTTAAGAATCGTAGCTTCGATATTTTAATTTAAGGGGTAGTAAGTACATTTAAGGAAAAAAGGGGGCTGGTAAAAAAATATAGTAAGGGTCTGAGAAGACCACGGAGTTTGAAGAAACGTGTAAGAGGAAATTATAGACAAGGATTTTAATAATTAAAAATTAGAATTACATTACTAAACATCAAACAGATTTCAGATATGAGTCAGTCTATCATATTTTTACCACCTCGAGTAATATCAAAGTAAATTAGTGGAATCGGTCGCCGGTGAGGAAATGGTCAGAAAGTTCAGGATATATTTCATGTAATTTAGTTTAGGTACACTTTTAAACGAGTAATTGAATGTGACGTGATGTCGGTATTTATTCATTTAGTCATGAGAGTACGTCCAACCATAATCTTGTAGTGTTGTTAGTTCAATATTCGACGTCAATTTGAGAATTAGGGTTCAATTAAACATTGCTTATTGTGGATAAAATATAGTGGAAAGATCTGCATAAAGATCTTTAACAAAAAAAAAAAATATTAGCGGGAAAAAAAAATATATTAAAAGGATTAGTTATTCAAGTTTTGATAATACCAAGATTTATTCTACTATGTGTGGTATTGAGGATATCATAAGTGTCTACCTAAAGTTTAGTGGGGCTTAGAAAAATTTGAAATATTAAGGGTTAAGTAAAATTTTCAAGTTATGCTATGTAAGGATGTAAGGGGAAGCATACTGAAAATACTTTGGATTCAATAATACATGTTCATAGGTTGCCGTCATAATAATTTTGTAAATATTTATTTGACACTGGGCTTTGCCTGTGGCTTCGCCCGTGTGTATGTGTTTTATGTTAACTTTGAGTAATATCAACAGGTTTCGTTTTGGTGATTGGTTTGTTAGGGTCCTCTATGTTGACTGTCACTAGGTTGGTGTTGGTAATAGACTATTTAATTCATGGTTTTGAGAGGTTATTTAATGTATAGGCGCAACTTTATTTTTATCTACTATTAGAATAAACTTAGGGTTAGCAACGAGAAAAAAATTAAAGCCTTAAATGATTAAAATTTTGGACTGTAGGTTTAATTTAAATGGAACGATGAATAAATTAAACGAAAAAAAAAAAAAAACTTCGTTTTCTTTAGATTCATAAATAAGTAGTTAGATTGAGTTTTACTCATTGAAGTATAAATAAAGGTATTAAAAAAAAAAACAATCTTGTTTTATTTTCATGTAATTTTTAAGGACAAATGTTATAGAAAGTAGACAGTATGTAACTAATAAAATTTGAACTTTACAGGTAGATAGAGAAAAGAGAATTAAAAGGAAATAACAATAATTTTATTTTACTGAATACATTTTAGCAGAAATGGAAAGGAGAATTGACAGTATTCATCTGATAGAATTTGGCATTTTACAGGTAGACGGGAATATTGATATTCGAATTACAAGAGAAAGGAGTACTAGAGAATACTTAAAAAGAAGAGAGAATTCAAATTTGATATATTTACTTTATTAAGACACAGTTAATTTAAACAAAATACATGAAAAAAAAAGAAACAACATCATCGTGTATTACTAAATAAATATTATTAGGATAAATGAAATGTAATTATATTTAAAAGTTTCAATTAAACTGACTTACTTGAAAGGTTCTTTTGTCTTATTTAATAATAGGTACTAAATAGAATAATTAACCCAAAATAATGTTTTTCATTTTGGTAGTTAGTTAGGTAAAAGGTATTTTTGTAAAGGTAATTGGTTTAATAAATTAGGGAAGGTAATCAACTAATCCTGTCTCAACTGAGATTAATTTATTCATAAATTATAACTATTTATTTTAGATACATCCATATTTGTTGGGTTGGTGGCTCGTTAGAGCAGCGTGCTAAAGAGACTGAGGAAGATTGAATGTGTCGGTGGAAGAAAACGACTTTGACTATAACAGAGACTTTGACTTTGACAAGAGAAAGGGCCTAGCGATACAACAATTCCAGGAATATGGATATAAATATTTTATTGTCATCTCATCCCAGAGGCATTACTCTAAACGAAATAAACTATTAAGATGAAGAGGTGTTAGGTTAGAGTCTTTTTGACTAATTACAGTATAAACTGTAATTCTTGATAGTTTAACTATACACGCAGCTAATGCATTTTTCCTCGGCAACTGCACATGCACCGAATATTGGTTAAATGTTAATATTGGAAGAGATTCTGATCCGATAATTGATTGCTTGGGTGTTTACCATGAGAGCTATTAAAGTGATCCAGACTTAAAAGGAGATGCAATGGCGCATCTATTGTTCAAATTGAAAAATGAATCTGGCTAGAAGGTCATTGTGTTGTCACTAGGACTGAGTTGTTTCACAAACAATTTCTTCTGGAGAGTTTGGACCTCCTTGTTCGATTGATACTCATTCGTAACTAATGTATCAAGAGATAAGAATCTCGACCGATTTAATTTTTGAGCAACTGTTTGGTATAAAAACACACCACACCATTTTATTCTGGGAGAAAGTTGATAATAAATGAATAATTTTATTTTTGTGGATATTTGTGAATGATGGGTGTGAGAATTTCCTCCGTTTAAGGTATATCAAACTGCGTAAATTATCGGGGGAGACTGTGACGGGATAGACTTTATTAGGCTTCCCGTCTCGATTCACAAATAAATATTAGAATGATGAGTAGCAGAAATTTGTATGTTCTAGGTAACAAAACAGGTAATATGTTAATTTATTCTTAAATAATCAAATAAAATAAATACGAATGGGATTTAATTAAAATAGGTATGTCAGGGTCGTGGCGGATAGAGTTTTGTGGTCTCTGTCAGGTTCACTGGGAGACCAGTGTAAAAGTATGGTTATTATTCGAATTAATGTACTCGAAATCGAGTTAGTTTACTATAATTTGGTTTCAATTCATGGAAGAACCCTAAAAAAAGCTGTGGAATATAGAGCTACATAATTACTTGATGTCTGTAAAAATACCATATTCTTGCATGAGATAGTTAACTTGGTTCTAGCAATGTGAAAGGAAATGCTTATTTCATTCCAAACTTTGCAAATTGAATATTGAGATAAATCAAACCACGGCTAGCAACAAATAATAATAAATTGCCTAAGCAGCAACTTCGCATCGCTTCCGCGCAGCTAAAACAAAATTGGTGGAATGTAAAAGGAAAATGGACTTTGTAGTAAAGTACATAAAGGTTGAAAACATATAAGGGAAATGTTGGGACGTGTTTGTACGTCCCTCTCTTCCTCACCTTTCGCACATGCGCAAATAAGTCTAATTGCGACGCGTTTGTGCGTCTCCCTCTATCATTCACTTGAAATTGTCTTTCTCTCTCCCACCTGCTGAAGTTTTTCACGGTGGCGTCTCTAAGTCGGGGGGGACTGGTGCCGAATGTTGCCGAATGACCAACGATACTTCACGATGGACGACGATGATACATGATGTCTGATGATCGCCGAGAATTATTATGACTTGCTCGATTGGTATAAATAGAGGTGGAAAATTATAGCGGGGCTTTTTTTCTGTTCCCGGAGTTTCGAGGAGGCGTACCATTATCAAAGGTGGAGTTTAAGTTCCAAGTTTAGTTGGTTTTGGGAGGGTTTTATTTTGCATTTGTTGTGTTGATTGATTTTCTGGACGTGTAAATTAATTTACCGGGAATTCGTCGGAAATCGAGAGTGTGCCGCGGTCGTGTTGGAGCTGTAGCTTAGGGAGATGGAGATATCAGCTAGGTCGAGTGTCGTTTGGAAGTGGGATACGAACAGTTCGCGATTTATCTAGTGTTTATCAACGTCCAGAAACGCGTCGCGGTCGTAATAAAGCTTCAGAGTAGGGAGATGGAGTTAACAGCTTAGGGACCGTGTCGTTTGGGTTCGGTATACACGTAGTTCGGGATCCGTATCGTAAAGTAAATTTAGTAGTTGTAATGAAGCTTAGGGTCGTAAGGGGTTGTCATGGGGGAGGGAGTATGGTCTCTGTTTTGCTACTGCCGGACGAGGAAAGCGGTGGAGTACCGGGGTTGTATAGGTTTTAGCAGCTGGGAAATTGCGAGAAGAGTTAGGCAGGGTCTCACAGAATGAAGTATTCTGGGATCATCGTCCCAACACCTTGCGGTGTTAAACGCTGGGATTATGGTTTTTAACTGCTTCGGCAGGGCTGACGCTTGGGACAGCGTCACACCAGCTTTACAGTCTGGATCTAGTCCCTCAACTCCGGTATATCTCTTGGTTTGCAATGGGGGTCTCTCGTGCGGACCGAGCGTAATGCACTCTGTCCCGAACCATTAGAAATACTGGGTTGGTCTTGTCTATATATTTATATATTACACAGCTTATGTAGGGCCGAGTGTTGTCATTGGCGTGACCCCAGTCCCATTGCCGACATCACTCAAAAACACGTGTCATAGGGACCCGTAGGTAAACTTAGAGGAAGTGACTCACCTCGAACCGTTCTTTCGATTAGATAGGGATAGCCTCCTTACACCGGGATGAGCTATCACGCATTACACACCACACAATTAAACGTTAAATGTGAGATTCGGATCTCTAGTTCTTTTGAAAAAGGTAAGTATACACGAGAAGTCGACTAGGAAGTCTTATAATTTAGGGACAAGTACAGGCAGGGAGTAGGAACTTGGTAGAGAAATCTACTGGTAGGTGATAGACCACTGATAGGAACTTCATTGATAGGAAAAGGGAATTTAATTAGCCGTCCTCCTGAAATAGTTCTTTAATATAATAGGAATTTAAAGCCATGGGGTTATGTAGGTCGGGGATCTCCAATAACTTGACTCCTTTATTTTGAAACAAAATTCTTGTTGTAAGATTTAATTCTACCAAGAAGTTTAGGGCTCAATTATGTCAGGGTTTCATAAGTTCATGGAACTCTAATTTTATCTGAAGAGATTATGGTTTGAGTTAATGTTCCTGGTTCCTTTGGACAGAGAGAACAAGTTTTAATATCGAAGTAGAAGGGACAAGGAAGTCCAGCATTTTATTAAATTAAATATTTTATTAAAATACCATTACTGAGGGACTATAAAGTCGTAGTTCTGGGTTTTATTCCATTTTTCATAATCAACTTAATAAGTCTTGAGTCAGGTTCAATTTAAACTAGGTATAAATTCAATTAGAATACCTTCACATAATAAAGTTGTAAAATTCAGCTGTGAAGAATCTATAAGTGAAGTGTACTTACTTACCATCGCCTGGTTAGTCTACCGGTAGGCAAATGCTAGAGCCTGAACTATTTTTCAGTATACAGCTTCCACACCTGGTAGCTTCAGTTCTCTTTACCTATATGAGAGCTTAGTTCTAAATCCTGCTTGAAGCTCTAGTCCAAGAAGGGACTTGATATTATTATAGTACTTCTAATTAAATTTATAATGAATTTTAAAACAGGAATAATTTCAATAGCCCATATTCGCTTCTATATTGATAATTATAATGATGTATTCGTTTGTGCTAAGGAAGGAAAATTTATCCCTTCAAACTGGCAAAGATAGCCATGCCTTGTTTCTATACACCACACGGGGTAGAACAGGTAATCAAAAATAAGTAGACTTGGTATAAAATTTATACATCATTTTGAACTAAAAGTCAAGTTCAAATAGACCTAAACATGGTTTTCTGGTAAAATATTGAAATTATTCAATTCGGGGTTTAATGTAGTTTCCTCTGATGAGAAGGGCTGTGTTTTATAAAGAATGGAAGGAAAGGATTCATTTCCCATTATTTACAGATATAACTTTCTAGTAATAAAGATAAGGATTAGTTATTAAATTCATTTACATAAAGGTAAATTTATCTTGGGTGAATTACTGGTAAATTTTCATGTAGGTTTTATAAAAGAAACCTAGGTATTTTGTTTGGTGGTAAAAAAAAAAGGTATTATTGAAGGTATAAAGGTAAATAAAAGATTTCCATATGATGATTAGTGTTCTGGTATCAATCAATCAATCAATTTATTTATTGCATTAAATTACATGTTAGTTTTAGATGTTATATGTACATAATTATGGTTCAATGTAATTTTACCCATAGGGTGTAACAATATTCTTAATTTATTAATAAAATATAACTAAGTATAATAATAATCAAATCTTTGCTATTTCCATGCATACAACTTATTTTAATATATCGTTCATTTGAAGTATACTTATAGTTAATTAAATACATTTATTCATGCAATGGTTAATAATATAACGGTTTTACATTTTTATGGTGTAGATTCAAGAAATTCTTTGAAACTGTATGGACAAACCGTGATCAAGTACTGTTTTAATTGAATGAAAAACTTATTTCCTGTTACAGACTTAATTTCATCAGGCAAATGATTGTAAGCCTTGATGGCTGCCAGTTTTGTAGTACGAGTATAAGTAACAGTTCTACTAGGAGGCACATTCAAGTCATATTTGAAGCGTTCGTTGAGTCGGTCACTAATACCTGGAGTTCTCAGTGGGAATTTTTCTGGGTAGCGCCTTACTAATTTACAGAGCTCAATAATGTATAAAGCCGTGATGGTGTGTATTCCGAGTTCAACAAAAGAAGTTCGGCAAGTTTCCCTGCTCGATTTATGTCCGTCCAAAATGCGTATACATCTCTTTTGAAGAACGAAGATTTTTTGAACGTCTACACTACCACCCCATTCTGCTATTCCATACAAAACTCTCGAATGAAAAAAGGCAAAATATGACTGAAGTGTTGCTTTTTTTGTAGCTAACTTCGACAAACCTCTTAGAGCATAGCAAAAACTGCTTAGTTTATTTACTAATACCTCTATGTGCTTTTTCCAATTCATGTGATCATCAACATGGACACCTAAGAATTTCGCATTTTGCACACAATTAATTAGTCTATCATCGATTTTCATTTCAAGTTTTAACTCTTCCGTGTTGTAATTTCTGAAGCATATTAATTTAGTTTTAGTGACGTTTGATTGATGTGATTTAACCAATGAATTAACAATTTGACAGATTCAACTATATTATTAAAATCATGACATCTATCGTGTCTTTTAAATTTAAAAAACACAGATATATCGTCTGCAAACATTATAGTTTTTTCCTTTACTTCACGAGGGAGCTCGTTGACGTACAAAAGGAAAAGTATGGGCCCCAGTATACTTCCCTGTGGTACTCCCTTATGTATTTTTGAGACTTTTGACTCACCGTTTATTAGGGTATTCGATTTATTGAGAATTGGCAGAATGACACTTTGACTTCTATCTTCTAAATAAGACCTAAACCAAGCGTTAGCAATCCCTCTGATTCCGTACCGATCTAAAATTTCAAGCAAAATATTATGATTTACGTAATCAAAGGCCTTGGAGAGATCAAGTAGAACCGTTCCAACAATTTCTTTGTCATCCATAGCCTTTGTCACAAACTCTGTCATATCAAATATAGCATCTGTTGCAGAGGCTCCTTTTCGAAAACCAAATTGTTCTTTAGACAGAATATTACGGTATGTAAGGAATTTACGTAATCTGTTTGCCATTATTTTTTCAAAAATCTTCGACAAGGTTATGAGTAGTGATATGGGGCGATAATTGTTAACATTCAATTTGTCGTCTTTTTTATGTATCGGTTTTATGTGAGCCTTCTTTAGTTTAGTCGGAAATATACCTTCAGTTAAAGACAAGTTAATTAGGTAAAGTAAGGGATCAGCGATAGCTTCTATAATAAACTTTAAAACATCGATTGGAATATTATCGTAACCACAACTTTTTTTATTTTTTATTGATTTTATGGTTTCGTACAACTCGTCCATAGTAACCGGCATAAGAAACATTGAATGTGGAGCGAAGGGTGGTAAGACATTTTTTTTATTATTATTATTTGGTTTCGTAATCTTTTGGATTTCATCAGTGCTTGTAAAAAAATTGTTAAATAAATCTGGAGCTTCAGAGTCAGATTTTATTTTGTTTTGTCCATCTGACAAACCAACGTAACTGTTTACCTCTAATGAACCTGTACCTTTAATGTTGTTGTTTATTAATTTCCAAGTTGACCTAATTTTATCCTGAGAATTTGTAATTTTTCGTTCGTTGTACACTTTTTTAGCGTAGGAAATTACCTTACTTAATACACTACAGTATGACTTGTAATGTTCTAGTAGAACACCATTTTTGGATCTCTTAGTCTCCACAAACATTTCTCTTTTTTTCTTACATGAATTCTTAATTCCTGGTGTGATCCATCTTGAATCGCTTTTAACGTATCTATCATCTCTAACTCTGATCTGGGGACAGTGGTCATCGAACGCCTTAACAAGAACTTTGTGGAAGATATTAAAGCCATTTTCGCAATTTGTGGCAGTGTAAACTTCATTCCAAGACAGAGAGAGTAAGTAGTTTCTAAGAGATTCAAGATTTTTCTGTTTTAAATTTCTAACTAGTCGAAAAAATACTGATTTCTTTTTTAACGGAAGGTTAAAGGTCGCATATTGGAGAGTGTGGTCCGAGAGGCCGACTTCTACTACCAGAGCATCATCAAGTTCAGTATTGGATAATATATTGTCAATACATGTACGACTATGACTTGTTATACGAGTAGGTTCATATATGTATCTCTTTATATTGTGGGACTGCAAAAGGGATATGAAATCTTTTGATTCTGAATTGTTAGCCAATAGGTTTACATTGAAATCGCCACAGATAATAATTTTCCGCTCTTTGTGTTTTTGTACAAAATTTAATGCTAAGTCCAGATTTTTTATAAAATTATCATTTGTTACCTGTTTAGGTCTATAGATACATAGAAAGTAAGTTTCGTTTAGGTTTAAGGCACAAATTTCAAATATGTATGGAATCGTTATTTTTTTAATTTTTGGCAATTCTTTAAACTCAATGTTTTTTCGGACAAAAATACAGACCCCTCCTTTACTATCTCTATTTTTGCGACAAAAACTTGCGGCTAATTTAAAATTTGGAATATTAATACGTACTAAATCCTCTTCTACTCTATGATGTTCGGTTATACATAAAACATCAACGTTCATACCTTCTGGACTATTTAGCCAAACCTCAAGCTGGAGTAACTTAGTTTGGTTAAGACTTTGAATGTTTATATGGCTTACTTTGCTTGTGTTATTCTGACCGTCGTTTACTACGCTTTCGAAATGATTTCTTTCACTATGTGAAAACCCTTATTGTCATGACCATGATGCACGGATTTTTCTTGTTTTTTAAAATAGTAAGGCAAGGTTCCTTTCTTGGGAATTTTTGTTTCTGTAGGTTTCATTAAATCTATGGTTGGGACTGTTGCACATTTCTTTATTTCTAATTGAAGTTTACGTTGTATTTGAAATAAGTACGGTATTGTACCTTTTTTGTAAGTTTTTGCCGGGGTATTTATTGTTGTTTTTTTTTTTTTACTTAAGATGCGTAAGAACTGCTTCTCATAATCTATGCTATCTATCTCTAAATTTAGTTTATCACATACAGCTTTTTGATCATTCGCATTTGTTTCAATGAATTTCGTATCCTTATAGTAATTACACAACATTTTAGCGTAGCGATTTTGTATGTCCGGATTTATGTAATAATTATCAGCTACTTTACAGGTATGATTGAACACGTAGCTGATGGGTTCAAAATCTTAGCTATTTACTTTTTTAAATAAAACCGTAATTAATTAATAATTAATTCTAAATTTATGGACAAAGTATCTCCTTTATTTGACTAGGTTTCTCTTATAAATTAAAACAACCATTTTGTATCAATTTATTTCCATCAAAGTTTCACAACTTAAATAAAAAGAACTTTCCTTCAAACAACCAAGATTCTTTACTAAACAGTACTTTATTAATTAAATACAGAGAAATAACAGATATTTTGTTTAAGCGAACCTTAATTTGCTTGAGAAAATTATCTTCCAATATCTTGTAAATTACAGCTCTTATTATCATGTAAAAGTTATTTCATTCTTAAGCTATCCGGTATACGAGGGGTGGCTGAAAAGTAATCTACCTGACTATGAAAGAAAATACATGGATTAATGATTTATTTTTTATTTTTCAATATAGTCCCCTGCAACTGAAATGCACTTACGACATTTGTCAATAAGTGACAGCATACCATTAAAATAATAATTATTATTTTGTTCGTCAAAATAGTCATTCACAGCGTCCTTCATCTCTTCGTCTGTTGAAAATCTGCGCCCTCTCAAATTTTTCTTTAAATTTTTAAATAAGAAGTAGTCAGAGGGAGCCAGGTCTGGACTATAGGGTGGGTGGTTGATCTCTGTAAAGCCGTTTTTTGTCAGAGATGACCGCGCCTTAAAGGCCGTGTGCGCGGGTGCATTATCATTCAAAATCAAAACGCCTTTGCTAAGTTTGCCCCTCCTGTCTTCTTTTATTTTTTTGCGTAGCTGGTCAAGTAAGTTCGCATAGTATTCAGCATTCATCGTGGTGTTTTTTGGCAGGTAATCTATCATAAGAATCCCCTCAACATCCCAAAAAATGGTTGCCATTAGTTTGCCCGCTGACAGCCGGACCTTAAACTTCCTTGGTGGTTTTTCCCCTTTAAATTTCCATTGCATCGATTCTTGTTTGCTTTCGGGATCCCACTGACGAATCCAAGTTTCATCACAGGTCACTATTCGCAAGATAGTTTCTTCCTCTTTATCCTTTACCAAGTCTAAAAATGACTGACAACATTCCACACGCCTTTGCTTATCAAACGGGGTCAACATTTTAGGCACCCAACGTGCGCTCACCTTGGACATTCCCAAATGTACATGAATTATTTCATGAACTCGTTCCTTGCTAATGCCAACATCTCTAGCTATTTCCCACTGCTTAATTCGCCGATCGGCAAGGATCAGTTTCTTCACTTTTTCCACATTATCTGCGGTAACTGCAGAAATGGGCCTTCCACTACGGGGATCGTCTTCTAAGCTCACACGGCCTTGTTTAAACTGCTTTGACCAAAACTTTATTACAAATTCGGAAGGACATGAATCTCCGAACACCTTAAACATGCGCTCTCGGATCTGCGTCGGCGTATTCCCTTCTTTACCGAGGAATTTAATCACAGCGCGATACTCAATTTTATCCATTTTTAATTTTATTGAAACTTGATAAAAACGAAGACGCGCCAAAAAAAAATTGAACTCGTAGAAACAAATAAGTGTCATAATTTTTAAAAAAGGAATAAACAAAGAATACGAGAATATAGTGGCCAGTAACATTTTTTAAACTTTCTTTAACAAAGGAGATTTTATATCAGCCACCCCTCGTAGTTCAAATACATAAGTTAAATTAAGTTATTGGGGTTTAGCAGATCTACAGTTTTGGATTACTAATTTACGAGTTGTTGTGATTATTCCTGGTTTATCATACATGGCTATCACTAGCAACCAATAGGTACATAATATGGACACTTTGCTGTGGTTTCTTTACAGTTGAATTATGTTAGGTAAATAATAGTTTTAACTGCGTTGTGTAACAAGTTGAGATAGGTTATATAGGTATATTTAGGGCCATGTTAGATAGTTCATTCCAAGTTTCTCTAAAAAGAACTAGGGTTACATACAAACGGTTCACAGAGTTGGGTTCTGCTGTAGACACTAGACGATCACTTGGCCAAAACATAAATCAAAACATTCCTATTATCTGAGGTATCTTTTTAGTGATAGGTAGGTAATAACTAAATACAGTTAGGGTTCCGTAGGACTAGGCTTTAGGTTAGCTATAGGTTAGTAGGTTAGAGTAGGCTAGTTAGGAAGGGAAGAGCAAGGGGTACAGCCTGTGTATGCCGTCTCCAGTTCTATCTCCTCCGAGGCCATCATTGACTCGGAATGACGATAAAAGACGCGATAAATCCATTATGTCGTGACTCGGAACGCACTATAATACTTACGTTTTGTTTTTTCACAATAACGGACATGGTTTTATTTAACAAAAACAAAATACATGAAACTTTAATAAACTAAATTATCTTACGAAATAAACTAAACCAAACTAACATACTACCAAATACATTGTATAGAGAACAAGACTGTGCACTACGATACGAAGAACGAGCCGAGTGAGATGGGCGTTGGCAGTCGTTGGACCTTTTCTAACACGTTAGAAACTCAACAACACTTGAAAAGTTTATTGTATATATTATATACACTGGCAACTTGCCACGACTAGCGACAGCTATCTCGCTCGGCTCGTTTTTCGCTTGAAATTGGTATCACAATAATTACAACCTTATTTTTAAGGAAATAAAATCTAGTTTAATTGAGCAAAAATTGGATAGTGCACAGTCTTGTTATTATACAATGTCTTTGCATACTATCCAGCAAGAATATAAAATATTGAGAAAAAGAAAAAAAAACTAAAATTAAATTAAGTACATTAGTTTAGTTAAGGTCTTAGGAAATTTTCAGCAAATTTGTGTTTTGATTGTATAATACCTTATTTTACTTGCTTTTTTGTAGGTTCCATTTTGAAAGAACTCTTTCGTCACATCACAACTACGACTTACAAATTGTGAACTTTAACTTTAAAATTTTCAAAACGTTATTCTATTTTATCTTGCTATATTAAAAAGTCGCATAATAAGTTATTCCCCAGGCAAGAAGGTGATTTTTTAATATGTTGATTAATAAATAAAGCCAACACATGTAAAGTTATACTTTATGACAGTAAAACACGATCGTTAAAAACGTTTTTTTAAACTGGTTGGATAACCACGTTATAAAAAAAAATAATCGATTTAATTGTCCGATTAATCGAATGAATTTTCCTCAGTTTATCTTCATCTGAGGAATTTTCAACTACTCTGTGACGGAGTTAAGCGTTTTATCGCGGTGTTAATTTTGTCTAACCCTGGCAACCATGTTACCAATATGGAATAATATGGGGTTGAGTTTGGTGTTGGGACTTTCAGTGTTGGGAGTTCCGATTTTTGGCCATCTTAGGCATGCAGGTCCATAATGAGCACCAAGTGACCATATAAATGTTGTCTTATTATTATTCATCGAATCAGGAACATGGGAGACATCATTTATGTAGGTATGAAATCTTATTGGGGAGGTAATTTTATTGTGCAATATGGTGTATATATTGATCAAAATTTTCAGGCGCTCTCAAAGTACCACTGAATACTAAAAAAATCGAACATTGACTGTTAATAGAATACATATTTTTTCGTTTTTTACGAAGAAGCTGATGAAAAGTTGTTTAAATGATAATTATTTAAAATTCAATTCGGTTTTAGTCGATATAGTATAATATTAACCAAAAGAAAAAGGTTAAAATTTACAAAATCCATAGTCGACCAAGTAAAAATGACGGATAGATTAATGAACAGTTTTAATATCTTTACCAAAGAGGCATTCGTGCATCGTCTAAATTCTGGTAGTTATTTGCTTGTCGAAATATTGTTTAATTGTCAATTAAAGGTGGGTATACGAGTATAGACTTCGGCTTACAATTACTCGAAAACATTTCTGTATGTATTTATATGCAATTTAATATTCCTCTGTATTAATAATTTTATTTTGCTGAAAAAAATAATAAGGTACGCCATAATATACTTTTAATATTTTAATTTTATGTCGACATACAACGTTTCTACAAGTGTCTGTTTTTGTCTTATGTAAATTTCTTGGTTTCTGCATGTATTTTATATTTAATTAGTCTTTTTCCGTGGTTTCATCGCGATATGATTAACGAGTATGTTCTTAGGGAACTGTCCGTTTCTAGAGAATAAACTATAGCCCGTATCCAAGGGAAGAGTCTAACCATTGTAACAATGAATGAATTTTCAAAATCGGTTCAGTAGTTCCAGAGACTACACCTACGTACAAACAATCACCTCTTTATAATATTTGTGTGGATATGGAAAATTTTCTTGCACCTCTCGACGTCGTACGTATCTGTACGTCTAGACGGTAATTTCATGGGTAAACTTATATCATGTAGACGTTAAAACAGAAGATTCATATTGCAACGATTTCAAAGAAACAATGTCCACACCATGGTTTGATGAAGTCATCATGCTTGGTCACATGCTATTGCTAAGCTGGGTTTGGATGGATGGCAGTCTCAGATTTTTGGGTTGAGAATTCCTTTCAAATAAATTATTCTTATGGTGTCGGTTTCTAAATGCACAACTTATAACTGTCTTGACTTTTTCAATAAAAAGTGTAAATTGAAATGTGATTATTAGCATTTATCGACATTTATGCTTTTGTAGGGAAGTTGTATAATTGTATGCATTACGTTATAAATGTAAAATAGATTTCAATAGATTTATACAAAAACAAACAAACATTAATTTGGCGAGTACACGTTTACATTCAAACATTAGGTCTCCTAAAACAATAAGTACAGCAAATTATTACATTTTATTTCGAATTTTCATCTAAGGTTGTCAAACAGAGTATTTTTAATTATAGTATTAAAGTGTGGTTACGTTTCTATGACTGTTTTTTTTTTCAATTTTGAATAAAAAGTAATATATAAGGTCCTAGAATTCAAAGCGAAAAAAAAATTAGGAGATAATAAAGTAGGATAATTAATAGACCAAATACCAATGAAAAAAAAAATTTTTGCGCTTTCTTTTTTTTCACCTTTCCATAGTAATTTTGTCAGCTGATCATCAACCTCTAATATGAGAGTTCAATGCAGCTGATTGAACCACTTTGTACTGGATATATAAGAAACTACTTGGCCAAAAAAATTTTTTTTCACATTTTTTTTATCACTTAATCAGTTAACGATATTTATCTGCCCTAGAATTATTTTCACTTGCTATTGTAGGACCTTATACAGGTGTGAATCAAAAGTCAAGAATAACACACAACACACAGAACAACCATAAAACCAAAGCAAAACTCCGATATAATGGTCAGACTAAATTAAATACTTTATTTAAGTCATCGCTGTCGGCGGGCAGGGTACCCGAGACACTGGCGGCATTACCTCGTTGAATGGCAAGGCTGATGCATTGCCCGAGGAAGGTCTCAGCCCTTGGATCTCCTGAGGCATCCACCAGACGCGATGCTAGTTGTTTAAGCAGTTGTCGAGTATCAGGCCCCTACGGCCCAAATTTTTCGACGCCAAACGGCACAAACATGTAGCCCTCACCTAGAACTGCATATTTGCACCGCTTGTTGCGCTCAGCCGTTGCCGCCGCAGCACCCGCCGCGGTGGCTGTCAACTGGACGTGAGACGCAGCGAGGGTATCGACACACGTTGCGTCCCACATCAGAAAGCGACCATTCTGCCATGGGATGAGCGTCATCCCATCGGCCCTCTTGCCATCGTCACGTGCGATGCCGTTCGGCTCTAAAACTGCCGGCACGTTGACAGTTGCAAGGGTCCTCCAAATGACGTCATTGAGGTTAGCGTGACAGGACCAACGGCCAGCAAAGACCTTGATGACCCAGCTGGTCAACGCTCGCACCACACAGCGACAGCGATGACTCTCATTAGTCTTAGTAACAAGTCGCAGCCATATGGCAAGACTAAAAGTTGTTTTGTCCAATAAAGTACCAATGTTAGCAGAGGGAATAGCGTGCAGCCAGAGTCCAAATTCACGCTCACCGGTAGTGAGAAGACAAGCACGGTCTGCTAGATCAGAAGCAGTGTCCAGAAGATGCTTCGAACGAGCCTCTTCGTCCTATAATTTTTGGGATTCAGGAACGATGGGCACTTTTTTACCTGGACAGGCAAGCGTCCAAGCACTTCTGGCCTCTGCCAAGTACATACGACACCTCTACGTCAACGAGTGATGGGCATATTATAATATCACCATAGAGGATGTTCGTTCCATAAACGGGAGACAGAAATGCCGGGAGGCGACGCGCGGGGGCAGCTCGCCCCGCCTTCACCCACCTCGCGGTCACTGTTGCCAACTTAGCTACTTTATGGCTAGATCTAGCTATTTTTCGGTGTCGGACAGCTACAAATTACAAAAACTTGTAGCTAGATTTTTAGCTACTTTTTCTAGCTACTTTTTAAGTCAGACTAAACGTGAATGCGATTTCACACTAAATTGGAAAGAAGTCTGCTGTCAAAGTACTTATTATTAGAGGATCAATACGAAAATGCTTTAATCCGTGAAACATCTTTCGTGAAAAGAACTTTAGAAGCGAAACGTGGCGCTGTCTCTGTCTATAACACGTCCAAAACAATAAGACGCGTGGGCCAACCAATAATCGCCTCTATCACAAGGTAATAAAGTCATCGCCGATCGTCTAATTAGCTTGGATAATATAATTATGTAATGTCTATGAACAGACTCGGTTTCGGCCGCGACCCGGACGGACGACTGACTATAGTAGCCAAACTTTTCTTTGACTATCTCTCTCTTTCATATCTCTTGTCACCTATTTCTCTTTATCCATCTCGCTCGCTAGACCGGAGCTAACTTCACTCAGGCATCATATATTTCGTGATGTGGTTGGTTGACTAAAACAGCATTTGTTTCAGTTGCATTATTCAATTTCTAAGTGATTTGCCTTAATTTGTGTCATTACATTACGTCCATTATTTATGTTGAAAATTGATTTTACTATGAAAAAAAGACTAAGAAACATTTAGCTACTTCTAGCTATTTTCTGGGGTACGAAAATCGGGCGATCTAGCAACTTTATCGACAAATCTAGCTACTAGATATGGGTAGCAGTTGGCAACACTGCTCGCGGTATTAGTTTAGTCTGCAGTCGAGTATTGTCCAAAGAGTATAGTAACCATTCCTATACTGGTATTGTCCTCGATGGTTGTGACGCGCGCTTATCGATACCGAAAATTAGTCGCTATTGAAAAGACGGAATAATGGAAAATACGATCGACAAATTCGTAATTGAAGACGGCGAAGATAGATATTGATTCCGACTCTGCTCTGTCGGTTGTCACTGCATCTGAAAGTGATTAAATTGCATTTTAAAAAATATTTTCTCTTTTAGCAATAAACAGTACTTATCACTTTTATTTGATTTCATAACTTGCAAAACTAGGTACCTTAAGTTAATAAACCAAATTGTTAGCTGTTGACAAAATCAGTAGTAATTATCGACATTACCATAATTGATTAGGTTACACCACTACCGCATTCCTCAGGATGGACATGAACTCGGACATGTACACTCAAATTAATGTCCATTACAACTTTTAAGCGTATTTATTGTTGTTGTGCACATTCATTTAAAATAATGTACAAACTAACACAAAGTTATCTTTGCATGTTCCAAGATGAAATTAATACATCAAATGAACTTTAGGCGGGCATTCTTTTTATCTGTGCGCAATTTGATAACTTGACGGAAATTACGAGTACGTACGTTCAGTTTGATTCGTTCAGACGATATCCACCTCAAATGCCTTGATACTGTCCTGCTGTCAGTCGGACGATCAAACTGAACGCAGCCTACGAACGCATGAAACTGAACGCAGTTTATTTCCGTCAAGTCTACCTATGGTACACAAGGAAACACTGCAACCTTCTCTCAATAAATTAAAAAATAAAGTTGTAAAGCGTAAACCCGTGAGTAATGGCTACTTTTCTCTACTCAACGATAAACCAATCGCGTATGGCACACAGTAACAAAGCTACGAGCATAGATAACCGAGGCGAGGTGTTTTCGTTACATGTGGTTTTAGCAAGTGACCTACTTACCGAAATAAAGACGTTTCACGTCAAGAAATTGTCAACTGTTTTGATGCTTAATAAAATGGGCCTTTACGAGCACTAGCATTGAAAATGGTTTTTTCAACACACTTGCTTATAACGTGGCCCTTATTGCAGCGATTTTAGGGTCATAATGCAGCAAATTAAACACGCGTGCTTTTTACTTTATATTATCGCACTGGTGTGTGATTTTAAATTAAGTAATTTTTTTTATCTTAGCAAAGACTTTTGATGTCTTGAGAAATAGTAAAGTTTTTGCGAATAAATAAACTGTCGTAGTTAGAATATAATAAATATTTCGTATATTTCGTATTATAAAAGTATTAATTTCCATCAACAAAAACAACTCTAATCTAACTCTTATCCATCCATCAGCCCGCGTTCGCCCACTGCCTTTCCCAAATTTCGCCACTCATGTCGGTCCTCCGTCCTCCTCATCCAGCCGCCACCCACAACGTCCTTCAGGTCGTCGGTCCAGTGGGCACGAGGTTGGCCTACACTACGCTATGTCGGCGACAAATATGGCCTGCCCACTGCCACTTCAACTTACTGATTCTACAGGCTATGTCGGTTACTTTCGACTTGCGACGGATCTTCTCATTTCGGATTCTATCCATCAGAGATACCCCAAGCATAGCCCGCTCCATAGCTCGCATAGTGACCTTATATTGGTGGATCAAGCCCTTTGTAAGAGACCACGTCTTAGCGCCATACGTTATTATTAAAAGAAGGACGCACTGGTTGTATGGATGGATGTTTGTTACTCTTTCATGCCGTAACTACAGAAACGAATGGGCTGAAATTTTGCATGAATGTAGTTCTAGACCTAGAATCAACGACCTGAATAGGACAGGATACTTTTTATCCCACAAATCAGTTCCCATGGGGTGGAAATGAGGTTTCATGTTTCTATATAAAAGTGATGTGTCATTCTTTCACGCCGTATCTATTGAACCGATTGAGCTGAAACTTTGCAAAAATGATGTTCTAGAATAGGACAAAAACTACTTTTTATCCCATAAAAGAAACATGCAAAATGGGAAATACAGAGGCGCATAACACTCACATTTCACCAGCTGTGTTTACTGTAGGTAACAGTCCGAATAATATTGGCTGATTTTATTAGGAGTACACAAAAACTAATTCAACGCGGGCGAAGCCGCGAGCAAAAGCTAGTATTTAATATTTGGGTGCTTGGCAGGTGCGTCAGTACCTCTGTTTCCATCCGCGCGTGCATAAATAAAATCTCCGCCGCCGTTTTTTCATAGAAAATTGTCAATTCATAGCTGCGGTTTTTAAGTAGAGAAATAATACAATGAAATATTATTATTTTTTCTCACAATTGTGTTGAAAAACGTCGTAGGAAACGCGTGAGTATAGAACGTAGCTCACTTGTATCATAATGTACTATTGTAGTATTTCCTGGTATTTTATTTACAATTTTATTCTGTTTACAATTTTGTCCCGTTCTATTGTTTTTAAGATTATTAAATAAGAAGTTAATTATAAATTATTTATTTGCTTGTTTATGCTTATTATCGACTTTTAAAAGGTGTGTTATATGTAACTACTTCACAAAATTAATAGCTTAGCGTAGCATTTTCGTTTCGCTACACTAGAAGCACTAAGGCACGGTCAAAGTGAAATAATAATTTCGCAAATTATGTGTGCGTGAGACGGCCAGCTACACAGGTTCCACGTACGAAAGCCGGCAGGTGACTGAGCTGAGCCGCGCGCCCCGCGCAGGGACCCGCTGCCAGTGCCACGAAAAAACGTGGTTTTCATGAAAAAAAACTGACACTAATTAATTTCAAGATTTTAATTTTTTAGATTTTTTAATAGTTCGTATTTGTGTATAACATTTAACATGGTCCCTTTTTGAATTTGAAAAGTATAAACACCTTATTCGCTCTATTTACGCATTTGTAATGATTTATCTACTTAATGTAGATTATATGTTTTCATGGTTACGGGAAGCATCAGTCAATAAATATCATATATTTATTTCGAAATTTTGTAATAATCATAATAAAAGTTTAAAACGATTCAAAAACGTCTTCAAACGCAGTTTAGATAATAGAGCAGCCTTAAAAGTTTGATAATTATTTACCCTAGATTTTTATAAATTTATTTTTCTCTATGGCAAAAAAGAGGCTCGCTTTGAGAAAAGTAATTATGAAACGAAATTAGTAATAATGGATGAAATGAATAATTTGCAGCTATATAGATTTCGGAACTCCCACATACTCTTCCATCCATTCATCAGCCTGTTTCGTCCACTGCTGGACATAGGCCTTTCCAGGATTTCGCCACTCTTGGCGGTCCCCCCGGAAGAAATGCCCATACTCACACACGCTGGGCAGCCGGGTTGGTGAGCGCGGTACCGAAACCCTTTCACCAGTGACGCCGCTGCCCATCACCAGTCTGTTTTTTATAAGGCTCGGCAATTGGGGATGGATAAACCATCGGTACCAGGCAATGGTGGGCCGCCTGGTTTTCCCTAAGAGCTGTTCTCTTACTCTCCCCCGAATAACTTCGGGAGGATTTGCAAGTAAGATGGTGGTACCTCCACAGTCGAGCCCAGCATCAGCTCTACCACCTAATTACTCTTCCATATGTACTCTTTGGCCTCAATTATTTATGCATGCATACTCGTTAACACCTTTAACTTTAATGACCAACTGTGAAATTTGCCAATTAATAAGTTTATATAAATTGTATTGCGTCGTTAAATTACAACTTCCCGCCAAGCCTCAGCCAGGATTAATCTCTTTCTGTTTAAAAAAATAATATAAATTTAATAATGGCTGTATTACTCAAGTTCATTTTAGTTCTACATAGTCTGATTGCACTTTCAAAGGCATTAAATACTGAGGAAGAGTTTATAAACGCCGGTCTTGTGCCATGTATTAGCGAATATTCTCCAACTTCATTTGCTGACGTAAGTTAAGATAATATGTACCTACCTATATATACATTATATATATATATAATATAATATAATATAATTAAAATTTAAAAAAAAGTGAAAAAAAAGGTCAATTTAAGACTTAAATAACTTTCTCAAATATGTCTTAATGGCCGGGAATCGAACTCAGTCAACTTGCAAGTAAAGTTATACGTGCATAAAGTTACCTCAAAATACTGAACAAATTGTTTTGCTTAAGCCCTAAATATTGATTCTTTTTTTGAGTTAAATATCTTATGATACCTAGAAATTTAATATATCTATACTAATTAATAATAAAGTAGTAAAAGTATCGTGTCTGTCTGTACATTTCGCGAAATTTTAAATGAAATGGGTTAATTGTACTGAGGCCAAATTTTTGAATTTTTGTCTTTCTCTCTGTTTGTCTGTATATATCTATGTAAGTTCCGTTTTAACTCAAGAACTGAACGGATTTGAATTCTTTTTTTTAATTTTCATTATAGTGACCCTGGTAAACACATAGGCTGTAAGGGGTGTTCATAAAATAACACCCAAGCCGAAAACAGGGCAGAGATTGAATAAACGCGACCGGAGCCGCGGGCAAAATTTTTCACATTTATTTATAAAACAAATATATATATTTGGCTATATAAAGCTTTTAGTTTGTTTTAATAGTTTTTGTTACTTGTAATAAAAACAATAAAAATGTTACGGCTGGAACTTTGATTAATAATCAAAGGGCTGGAAACAGCAAGAAGGCTCTTCAACCGAAACAATTTTTATTTAAGGTCTTTAATTTTTTTTTAATAATAAGTGTTAAAAGTAGGTTAGTAGATTCGTGGGTTAATTAGTCCTAAGTTTCTCCTAACCTCACCTGTAACGTTACAACACACGTATTTAAACCCTACCTACTATTGTTATACTATTTGTGTATGTAACATTGGTGCTCCAAATAAATAAAAACCTCATATCGTAAAATCCTCATTACGAACTCAAAACTACTGGCATAATGAAAAATATTTATCATGAACGTCTCTAAAAAAATAAATTATAGTATAGGTCTCCGAACAACATAATGCTATAAAAAATCTCTTTCTGAGATTACAGTACATGTGATACTAATTAGGAAGGCAAAGGGAACTTAGTCAAAACAGCCATGTCTGAGGTTTAATATCAATTACCAATGAGGTTATCATATAATATTCTCTAGTATGTTCGATTTATCATGATATGGGTGGCAGTTCAAAGTTGGCAGTTATAGTTATGTGCCCTAACGAAATAGAATCGATTTTTTAAGTATCGAGAACATTAACAAGGGCTATCAAATCGATTTTTTTATTTTATTGCTGTTTGATTATCCAAACTACTTTTTGTTAATTTCTAAATTAATTAAATTAAAAGAACCAATAACTCCCGAGCTTGAGAACTCAAAATTTTTTTTTTTTTGTTATTCTTGGCTTTTTACCAAAAACAAACAACAATAACAAAACAAAAATCAACAAAAACTGTAACAAACGTCAAAACAAATAGCACGTAAAGCAACCGCAACGAAAACACAAACCGCATACAAGATGCACTCATACTGACACGATCCTATATGATGGCCGCACCGATTCATCGATGTATTTTCGATTATGTAGTGCCAGTCCCTATGGGTTAGCGTTCCGATCCACGCATCAAGTAGCAAAAAGACATTATTCTTTTCTGAATCTTTTTTTGTCAAATTTAACGAATACACTGTGATTATTGTCTCGATTTATAGATAAATAATTTATTGTATTTTTGCAATAATGATATACATTCTTTCTAAAACCTAATAATTTCTTTTGTACCTGGGTGTATGTAGTATGGTGTGAGTAGTATAGGTGAAACGGAAAATTACGAACTGTCACCCATATCATGATAACTCGGACAACCTTATAACGCGTACTAAATAATATTGCGGCGTGACAATGGAGGTCACAATTTTATTTTATCTTCAGCCTGCATTGTCTATGGCTGCCAGCGCGCGCAACGCGTAGTACACATGCGTGGTGGACTGTTGGATTTTGGCGCCATAGCTTACGTTGAAATTATTATTTACTGTGGTTTTATGGGTCAAACCAAAAGTAATATTTTGCCCTAAAATTACTAACAGCAGTGGTGGTGATGATAATTTGACTCCACCTAACATTCTGGAAATAACGACGGAAATTACGAACATTTTTAGAACGAGCTTTTACAAGAAAAATCAAAAATGGCAAACGACAAATTTTATCAAGATTATTATGAAAACAGGTTGTTAGGCATGAGGTTAGATAAAGTAGTGTATAAAAATATACATAACTAGGTATTAAAACCTTTTTATGTACCAGTTTCATAAACTACTATTATGTATATTTTACCAGCCAAACCTGATTTTAAGACACACTAGTTTTGCCTAGGCCAAACTGATTACTGTTGTCATAAAAAATAACCATCCAAAAGTTGACTTAGGTGAATTTCGTTTATATAGCCTTTATACTAGAGACTCGGTAAGTGGTCAGGCCCAAGGTTCAATGAGCCTTTCTATGAAATACGCAAAATAACATTTAAACCTTTTTAATACTTTATGAACTATTTCAGAACCTTTACTGTAACCACATGATGTTATTTACAAGCCTTTCGCCTACTGCTCCACACGCGTTTGTTAAATCTCTGCCCTGTTTTTGACTTGGGCGTTATTTAACCATCACTTATAAGTTGACTGGGATCACTACGTTAATAATAAATAAAATCCGTTCAGATACATACAGAGGATAATTATTTTTTTTTAGTTTTTACCTTGGAATACATTTTATTGAAAATTTTGAAAAATCATTTAATGTACAGACACAGCTCTCAGGCAAAACCAGGCGGCCCACCATCGCCTGGGACCGATGGATGGCGGTAAATTCCCCAATTGCCAAGCCTTATATAAAACAGACTGGTGACGGGCAGTGGCGTCACTCGTGCAAGTGGGTGGATGGTAGAGACATGACTTGTTTTGGATTCAGATGAACATTTAAATTTAAATAAAGTTACAGAACTGGAACATCAGATAAACATTTAAATTTAAATAGAGTTACGGAACTGGAACATCATGCTATGATAGAAATAATCTATATTTTAAACACTTCGCAATATAAATTTAATTAAATTTAATATAAATTAAATTTGAACATAACGTCTTTGTGGTGGCCATATGAAATAAGAAATTTACGAATAACATTCAACAAAATTTCAAAAATAGGTGCGACGTCGAATGATTTCGTTATGATGTCGTTAGATTGCTGGTGATTATAAATTCGGGAGCCAAGCGACTCCTTCAGTTTTTACAGATTCCATGATATTTGAGCAGATCATGAAATTATCAACTCTACGATATGGACACGACATCTCTATACGCTTTATTATGAATTCAAGTCACAGTCCACTCTCGTACACCCACGTTTCGCTGACAATTATTACGTTCCAGCATGGTGGTGAGCTCTATGGCGGTAGTTCGGGTACAAATATGAACACACAGGTTTACGTGCCTTCCGGAGCACGCAGATTGAACACAAACGTGCCCCCGGGATTCGAAACCACGACCTCCGGATAAGCAGTTAAGTACTTCGAACTAGATCGTGGAGGCGCTCTTATGCTACAAATTACATCAAAATGCCTAAATTTACTGTGACTATTTATAGTATACTCATCCGCCGGATTTGTTGCTGGTGACATGTCCGCGGACAAATCCTCGTGTGAATGGTATCATGTCCGGCTCGGCGCACAACCATTGGTGTACAGCAGGTCTAGTGAGAAATATCGCGACTTCGTTATTTCTCGGTATTCGCGAAGATTCCCGAACGCTGCTTTCCGATCTATGAATAATCGTATTTATTTAATTTTAATCGTATTTAATTTATGACAACTGAATACTACATTTTATGTATATTAGTACATATTATTAGTACTATAAAGCTATAATTTGGCATGGATATAAATATCCACGCCGACCAAACGGAAAAAAAAATCATGAAAAATTTTATTAATGGTACCTACTTTACACGTAAACTGGGGATGAGTTTTTTTTTCTCGTCTATCCCATATTGTTGGGTATCATTGGATTAAAAACCATTTTTCGATTTAGGGATCCGTTGGCGAAATATTAAGCTTTAAAGTGAAAATTTTAGTTAGAGTGGAGCGTCCCCCCCCCCCCTGCCGGCCAAGCGGTTTTTTATAGAAATGTGAAAAAATTCACAGAAGTAGTATATATAATGAAGTTAAAAGGAAAACTATCACAGCTAAGTAGGCTTTACAGGTCGCGCCAAACTTTTGGCCCCCTATAATGTATGGGACCAGAAGTTTGATGCGATCTATATTAGTAGACCAACTTAATGTACCGGGCAACTACGGAACCCCACATTGCGCGTGGCCCGACACGCACTTGGCCGGTTTTTAATAATAAGATTAATAAAATTATGCGGTATTAGATATCATAATTAGTCTCAAGTATGCCCCGTGGTATAGTTCTTAGTGTGGTATTGACAAAAAACGGATGAAAAATATAGAAAGATATTGAATACGATTTCACTGGCTTGTTGCTCTATGCGTTTACCATTTCCGAATGTTTTAGCATTGCTATTAAGCTTTACTATTTTAAGTCGAAAAAAAATTTGTTAAATATGGTGAATATGATAATTAGTATTACCACTCTATATTAATATGATACGTATCGATGCGACCAACCCCTACGCTGTCTTGAGAGGCACTACCAAAAGAGAAGCAGAGAAAACAGGATAACACGAACTTAGCCGACAAAACACGAACTTAGCCGACAAAACACGAAGTCGCAATATTTCTCACTAAACCTGTAACTAGGATTTGCTGGGGGAGGGGGGGGGGGGGGTTCCCGGCTCTAGATGATATCAAGCTATCGAGTATCTGACCTCAATAAGATAAGAAGAGAATCCTCCATGCACTGAGATCACTTAAAAACCCAAAAAACAAAACAAATAACTGAGATTATGTTTTAATAGCGAAGTCCATCGCTTTGGAATACTCTAAATATTATTATTAGAGTGCATGACAAACTAGAAAAGATAAATTAGAAACAAATGTACACAAATAGACGAGAATTTAACAAATAAAAGTTGTTGGTGTTCTTAGAGTGTATGAGCGACGACGGATTTGTCTGTATACGGATAAGCACGGTGAGGTGCAGCTGCTGCTTATGTAGTGATTGGGCTGCATTAAGGGCTGTCCATTAAGAGGATAGGTTCTGAAAAACCATAATTTATTCTTCCTTGTTTGAAGAATCTAGCAATACTAGATATTTGAAAAAAATTTGAACTCCTGTCAAGAATATAATGCACACTCTTGTCGAAACAGAATCTTCAGACGTCATTCCAACATTGAATCATTAAAAATCAAAGATGACTCCAAAAAAGTTTTCATGTCTAGTTTTAACATTATTTGAGCAAAATCATATTTTATTATTTATGAATTAAAATCTGTACAAAATTTATTAATATTTGATACAAACTTTAGTTTTTTTTTTTTAATAATAAAATTCGTCATTTTGATAATTTTCCAGAATTCGTCCCTCTCGCACTGCGGGCCTTTCCGCATGGAGTAACAGCGATCAATGCAATCAAGACCTATTCTCTTAAGGGTGTATAATACCTCACTTCGCTTCGCATGGTCCTGTTTTATACCAACAAATACTGAAACAATTACTCTGAAATTAATATATGATAAAGTTGAGGACTAATGCTATGTCCATGCTGTTGTGAAAACTTGATTCCATTAAATTTTCTCGATAGAAAAAAATTACAAAGTTACCTCCAAACCGTACAATAAACCGATGGCATTGTCATACGCAAACCAGACCCCCCGCAATTTTAAAAGACGTAATTTATGAACGGCCCCTTACTCAAAAATCATAAAATGTCCAGGTGGTGTTCGATGGCTTTGCAGCCAATCTTGGAAACTGTCTGAGTACCAAGACATTACTGAAAAAGCCGGAAATCACTTGGCCCGCTGACTCCAATGTGTTAAGTACTCTTGTCATGTTTGGTAAGTCATTATTTTGTGTGCTTCAGATCATTGCCCTCCTTCAGTATGTCGCTTATTTGGTCAGCATACGTTCGAGCTTTACCTTCCACTTGCATAGCGTAAATTTCTTTCGTCACTTTACTTTCATTCGTGCTCTCTATATGCCCAAACCACCGAAATTTTCCTTTTTCTATTCTAGTCACCATGAAATTACAGACCCGAAATTTGGATGCCGATATTGTGTAAAATGTTGAAATAAAACCGAATATTGATTTAAAAATTAAATTAAATAATATCTGGGGCGTCCCATAAATGAAAGAGAAGCCGTATTTTTTTCTTTGCGTTTGCGTGACCCACACCACACAATAAAATAAAATGAAAATTCGTATGGCACCACTGATATCATTTACAACTTATTGAGTAGGCTACAAATACATTTTTTATTTTGTTTTAACTTCAAATATAAAGATTGGGAGCCATAAAAGTTGGAATTTCTGTAGGTACTCGTATATTAAGTGCTAATATTGTGTTTAAACAACAACTGCTGGAAACGCCGATTAATGTACCTGAATACTCGAACAACTTAATTTAGCAGTTTCGTTTCATTAATTTTAGGGGCTGCGTTTAGAAATAAGTACCTAGAATTTGGATATACTGAGAATGTGGGCGGTGTACTGAAACGTCCTATAAAGTTTTTTGTTTCCGGAAGCGCATCATTATTTTCATGTAAAGTAGCGGCTGAGGCTGGTCGCGAGGACCGTGTTAGGTTGGCATGTGTAAGAAAATGATGCTGTATGTTGTCATTTCTTGATGGAACATTTTCACAATAATAGAAAAATATTAAAATTACTTGTATGTTGTTCCACTAGTATTTAATTAAGGATGATCACGCTACCGGTTTCATCGATTTATCGACATCTTCAGGCGAAAACAATAAGGAAAAACATTAAACACACTTAAATACGTTAATTATAAAATTACATGTCGATGACTAAAATAGTTATTATATATTATTTAATATAAGTATTTTTACTAAAAGAGTCCAAATTTATTAGACTATGGCGAAAACCAAATACTCTTAAGAACAGGTGTCTAATTAATTTGGTTCATAATAGTTCAAAAACTCTATGGTTGTGGCAGGGGGTCAGGGTCAAGGGGGGGGGGCTCCCCTCCTCTTTCGCCCTCCCTCCCCAATCCCCCAACTAAGGAACTTATTTCTAAACTTTAACCTTACTCGCAATTGATAGGTTTCTCTTTTTAATTTCAGATGCCGATGGTGCAAAACCACCAGACACGACAATATTCGTGCTTTGGCTCATAGTGAACATTCAAAATAATGACTTGGAGGCTGGCGACACCATATTTTCGTTTTTACCTCCAATTGCTCTGCCTGGAACTGGTACTCATCGTTACGGTGTTTTAGTGTATCAGCAAGACCAAATAATAGACGCTGATAAGGTATCTGCAGTTGCAGAAAAGTGAGTTTCTATAATAATCTGCAATCTACTGACGCCTGTCTCCCCGAGGGATAGGCAGACTACAAATTTCCATCTGCTACGATCCTTAAACACACCTCCTTCCTTTGCTTCTACATCCATCATTCTAGTCATACAAGCTCTTCTATTCCGGGTACTTTTTGTATGTTGCCTATTTGGTCGGCATACGTCTTTCTAGGGCGGCCCAGTCGAGCTTTACCTTCCACTTGTGCAGCCTAAATTTCTTTCGTCACTCTATTTTTATTAATCTTCTGTACTAGTATATGCCCAAACCACCGAAGCATTCCTTTTTCTATTCTAGTCACTACATCTTCTTTCAGGGCGCAAGAATCCCGTATGTCAGTATTTTTCACTCTGTCATTCAATGTCAGACCACACATACTCCATAAAGAACGCATTTCCACTGCATTGACTCTACTGCGATGCTCATCTTGCTGGACCCAACATTCACTACCATACATAAGCGTAGGAGCCAACACTCCATTATGAATCGCCAATCATGCCTTTGCAGTCACACTTTGGCTGCCCATAAAAGAGTGCAGAGCTCCGTTCATTTTGCTGAATTAAAACTGAAAGAAAATCATTTTTAGATTTCCGACAATTGATTTTGTAGCCGAGTGGTAGAGCGCTCGCCTGCTAACCCAGAGGTCGTGGGTTCAATCCCGGCGGTGCACATAAATTTGTGTTCGGTCTGCGTGCTTCGGAAAGCACATTAAGCTGTTGGTCAATTTGTGCTCGAAGTACGGCGATAAGGCTCACCATTTGGGACGTAAAAATCGTTGGTGAAAAGCTGGTGTACAGACACCAGGTTGCAGTTTTGCAGTTTTTATTGCGGCAAACGGTGGGCGACTGTACCAAGTGTGGACAGTGTTTTGCGTTTCACAGATCACACCTGGGAACCACTTTCAATACCCCCTTGGGGAGTCATGTCGTGACGATGTTTGTAATATGAAATTAATTTATATTAAATGTATAACACCTTATTTTTAAATACGTAGTGTATAATTATCAGCATATACACAACTCTCCAGGGAAATTGACAAACTCTTTTTTGATTGATCTCAACGAGTTATAGATATACTTTCGTCGTAGATTGATTTAACATTTTTGTACTGCAAAATAACATCTATTCGTACACGACGCCAGTTTTATGGTCTCAACTCTAAATTCCATGTCCAAAAATTGTTCTAATTAATATTTGTTTCATATCTCTACACAAACCTGTCTTGCCGTTTACTTTTGACAATTTCCCGGCTATATAAGGTGACTCGTTTATAAAAGCAAATTCATGCTGAAGGTCAGGACCAAGGTTCAGTGCTCAGTATCAAGATTCATCTCCTTCTTTTGAAATTCTTAAATTATTTCTCTCGTGTTCCCTACAAACGCAAGCCCAGCTCCGGGTCAATTACTATGTGAGGTCAACATTTTATTTTTCGAAATTAGCAAAAAGTGCTATTAACAGACCATTACCACGTTTCTTTCAAGCCGTTGTCACTTACCGAGCCTTCAATATGAATTTGGCTGCATGGAGCTGTTTCAAACCCAATTATTATCGAAATAATATAATGTTAGAAACTTGTTTTCACATATAACATAATACAGGGATCATGGGCGTAGCCAGGGGGTTTGAGTTTCAAATGCACCCAAAATGTTCCGAAAAAAAAAAAAAAACTATGCTAAACCGCAGAATATCTGGAATATGACCCCTGATATATTTTTTTAATTTGTGTCGAGAACTTTAACTAAATAAATACGGAAAATGAATATTTTATTTATGTACTATTTTGTAATTTTATTTTCTTACACCCCCCCCCCCCGATTTTAAGACCTGGCTATGCCTATGACAGGGTCAAAACTAAGTTTGACACCCATTTGGAGTTCCTGAGGCTTATAAAAAAAAGTGTCACGCTGGCTTGAGGTCGCCTGTTAAATCGTGTCTGTCATCCATTTTGACGGAACAAATTAAAAATAATGATCGAATTCAATAGAACAAATCTGGAACTACAACCCGGTTACAATATCTGTGCACCTGACCTCGTGACGTCATATCGGCGGTCTGGGTACGGTGTGAAAAAAAGTTTTTTCGAGAAATATGGAGGTAAAAAAAATTTACTAACCTTTTCAAATCAATTTATTATTGATGAAGGGTTTGTTATTAAAAAACAATAACTTTGATTACAAAAACATTTATTATTAAACTCAGTTCAGATCCCAGTTGCAGCACAGGTTCGTTTCACCACTTGGTCTACAGGTATGGTGTACTGTTTGTTTGCTTTCTCCGATTCAAAAAACTTGAGCACTTTCAAGATTAAATTTCTTGATTCGCTGTGTATTGTTTTTCCCATGACTTCAGTTTAACAGCTACAACAATTTTAATAACAACCAAACCAGTCCAAACTTAACAGTAAACAGTCTAAACTTAACAATAAACATTAAAAAACAAAACAACAATAAAGCGAAAATATCAAAATTATCGGGACGTGTAGCGGCAACGAAGATGCTAACCGTACTGTCGCACCGGGGAGTGCGCGGAGAGGTGACAGGGGAAGCGGGAGAGGCGCCACATTCCAGCGAGGTGCACAAATATTGGGACCGGGTTGTAATTCCCTCAACAAGTAACCAGTTATGAGCCTTTTTCCCTTTTGAGGCTCTATTGTCATGCCATTGTCGAATGACACTTAAACGCGGCTTCTGTTTTTTCTTTCGCTGTTCTGGATTCATAAACGAGATTTGCGGACATTTGTCAACATTCAGCATGTTTCTGGCGCCGGCTCTAGCCATAGTTGGAAACAAATCTATAGCTGACTACGCATGAATTTCTGACACGAAATGGAATTGGAAGACTGACATTTCCAAAGTCTGTACGTTGAAAGCAGCAGCCTGCGTTCAAAAACAGCACGAAATGACATGGATTTTTTTGTCCACAGTATAAAAGACCTCGGAGGTTTTTTGAACCTGACAAAGTACGTGAATGAAAACAACCTCTCTTCTGGATCAATTGCAGGCAACTTTTTTAAGGGCGGTTGTAGGAGTCTTTTCTAGAGCCAATACTACGTGTACAATATTTCATTAAGAATAAATAAATATTTGAATTAGACTTAAATAAAGATATATTTTGCTGTTTTATGATTTTTATTTTATTTAGGACAAAAAATTTAATGTTGAAAACAATAAAACATATTTTAACTCGAAATATTTCGGCGCACGGTAGCGTCATCAGTCTTATAAATTTGTATACATTATAAACTCTTTCCTAATTATTTAGTACCCATCCATCAGCCTATTTCGTCTACTGCTAGGCCTTTTTAAGATTTTTCCACTGTTGGCGGTCCTCCTGGAAGAAATGCCCATACTCACACAGGTTCAGCAGGATGTTTGATGAGCGCGGTGCCGAAATCCTCCCATTAATGACGCCGCTGCCGGTCACCAGTCTATTTTTATAAGGTCTGTCATTTTGGGATAGATATACCGACCGCCATCAATCGGTCCCTGGCAATGGCGGGCCACCTGGTTATGCCTGTCTGCAAGCTGTCCTCGTACTCTCCCCAGAATAACTTCGGGAGGTTTACGAGTAAGATGGTGGTACCTCCACAGTTAAGCTCGGCACCGGCTCTACCACCTGCTGTTATTTAGGATATCCACTTTAAAACCTCGCTGTCAGTCAGTTCGTCTGGTTGAGGTATTGATGTGGGACACACAGAAAATAGATTTAAAAATTGTGTGCGAAATCAAACAAAGAATACATTCAAGCAAGTTACATCTACTATGCGCTTGATTAGTGAATGCCAATTCCTCTGTCCCATTTCCACTTAAAGAGCATGCGCAAGCGCCGGAAATACAAAACCCAGTCAAGTGCGAGTAGGACTCGTGCCCTGAGGGTACTAGGGTGGGCCAAAATTCCACTTTTTTCGAATTTCATATTGTAATAGTGGAATTACTTTGAAGAGATCTATAAAGAGCCCAAATAAAATAAAATAAAAAGTATTGGACTGCATCTTCTGCCCGCGCATTTGATTCAAAGTATTACACAATGTATTAAAAAGAGAAAAAAAATATATTTGTTCTTAAATTTCGTCTTTTATTTTTTATTTGTTTGACCTTATGTAAGCAATATAAAAAAATTGCGTCATAAAATGCTGTTGTGTTCCAAGGTCGTACAAATTTAAAATCTCAAAGTGCCTTAAATTGCAAAATTCTGGGAATTAATACAGATTTTATAAAATTTTAAATATATGTTAAGTGACGCATACATATTTTTTTTTTTTAATGATATACTACGTTTAAATCTTTAAATCCTTAAATCTTTAACCAACAAAAATACAAAAAAGTAAAAAATGATAAGGAAAAAGAATTTTCTTTCTTATATTTTGTTAAACTTTGAATTTAATGCGGGGGCAGAAGATGTGATCCAATATTTTTTTATTTTATTTTATTTGGGCTCTTCAAAGGTATTCTACTATTACAATTTGAAATTCTAAAAAAAATTAACTTTGGCCCACCCTATTCCGTGCATATCCTTTAAAATATGAACTTTTTCCAAATGCAGATACGAAGGAATAACTTAACCTGACCCGTACGATCCATTTAACTATTTAAATGTTGGTAATTTATCCTCAAATAGTTAAATAAAAGTAATAATCAGAATTTTTCCTAGACGTGTGTTACTACTTAAGACGAGGTTTATTGTATAGGGTATAGGATCTAACTTTGTTAATTTAAATTTTTAATAAGTTAATAGATATAATTCCTCTAAAAACCAGTCAATCGCTTTTAATTTTTGGTAAATTGTAATTCCATTTCGTTGGTCTAGAAGACAAACGTGCTAAATGCAAAATTTTGGTATTTTGAAATTTTAATGCCAAATGTATTAAATGAGCGTACTCTACCGCTTGCACTCATCCAAATGCCCTAATTACGTCTCTTTCTGTCTAATCTGTAAGTGTACACTCATAGCAAGTGATGTCAATTTAAAGCCAAAAAATATTATTAGCAGTTATTTACCACCAGTTTAAGCTGCAAAAATGTTAGATAGATTATAACAAATCACTTGTGTTTATCACAATTGATAAATATGCTAAGTATTTTTTTTACTTTTGGTATTTATAACTTCCGATTCTCAATCATAAATCATGATACTCTTTTCAAGTTTTTGGACGGCAATTCCCGCGAAATTTTTCACACGCTTTGCTTTTCATACGCCTTTGTTTATCGCGTAATAATGCTATTGAGTATAACTCCTCAAAAGACACGTAAAGCATGTTAATATATACAACAGGTTTATATTTTAAAAGTTTTATACGTTTCTTCACAAATAGCTTGTAAAAATAGCCCGCTTTCGGCCTTACCTGTAAATGAATGATTTTTACAACAACGTACTAATAAAAAGTACTGATAAACGTTTGAAGCTCGAGAGTATTTAAGTTATTTTATGCAATAAACAAAATAATTTACATACATTTAAAAGAATACTATACTTGTTGTGTTACAACAGCGTTGCATTTTCATCGGATTTTAGAAAGTATTAAAACGAACTTTCTTATTTTTGCATTGTTGCTATACTGCCGCGCTTATTAAGGACGCAGTAAGGAGCGATTTTACGAAAAATAAAATTCAGAATCCTCGCAACGAGATCTTTAAGATGATTTGATCCTCATTTTGATAGCTGCTTTCTAGTATTTTTATTAAAAATGAATGCAGTAAGGACCCCATCAAGATACAGTTTGCTTCATTAAAATTTAATTTGATACTGCTAAATTATAATTTGTAGGTATTTTTATTTATTTGTATAGGTATATATTTTGTTTTCTTTTATATTTTAGTAGGTATTAGGTTTATTTAGTATTTTTTATATAGTTGAACTGTATTACATAGTGAAATTAAAATGACAAAGTGTATATTTACATAGCTACAAATGCAGTAACCCAATTTTGCTAGTAAATAATGCAGTGAGGTACTTCTTTACTGCATTTTTATTAGTAATACCCTTTTGAATGCTACTTGACCGCAAAAGACGTTTCTTTATTATTTAATTATCTAATATACTTACTTACTTAGTTATTTTTAAGTGTTTAATTTATATTGTGAGGTAATTTTAGTTTAGAATAAGTTTTTGTTTTTTATGTTTTAAGTTATTGTAACTATGATATAAATGAAGTCCATATAATATTTATATACTTACAACAATAATTTATGTATTTTATAAAAACTAGGAATAATTAACTATATATTAAAAGAAAAATCAATTCCTTAGAACTAACTAAAAATACAAAACAAGTAAAAGTTAAAAAAAAACTTTAACCGCCATTTTCACAGGATCATGATAAATTCCTGCGTTCTTGATAAGCACGGCAGTATAGTGATCAGAGGTGCAATTTCGTAAGACAATCGTCATCAAATTCGATTGTCATTGGCTATTCGGATAAGCATATTAGCCCGTTTGACACTTGAAATCGTACGTTTTTGGTTGTCAACAACAAAAGAAGACAACCAAAAATTTACATTTTAATTGTCAACGGACTAATTTGCTTAGCCAAATAGCCATTACGACAATCTATTTGAATACGACGGTCTTACACAATTGCACCTCAGGTATTTCCCATTTGTACAAGCCGTTGAAAAAAGCATACAAATCCCCAATCCCAATTTCTAAGGCTAAGAAGAAGGATTTGATGACTGATAGGACTACGGTCCACAGGACTACGTTGATTATTAAAATAATATTCCTTCTATTGATGATGAAAATATAATTAATAATTGTTTAGACTCAGAGTCTGATGAGGATGACTGAACTGAGAAATTTAGAGTTTTAATACTTACAGTTTATGTTTGAGTGTTTATCAATAAGAAAAACTATAATAGTTAGTATTTTTATGTTTGGTTTGTTTAATAATAAAGAAAATTGTAGTACAATATATTTGTTTGATGTTTGATTTCTTTCGTCATTTTACAAGTACATTTATTAGTAAATTCTTAAAAAACCTCAGTTAAATGCAATATACGAAAGTGTTAAGTGAAAAATAAAATAGTACATTGCTTGTGAACAAAAGTACTAAGTAATGCCTCTTTTTACAAATGTGATAATTTTTATGGAACATTTTATTTATTTTACCAAAAGTCAAAAATGGGTGCGACGACGAGCGAATCGGAGCGAGGTTTACATGTATTTTTTAATTTGGTTTTACCAGAAATATGATACGCCTAGGCAGATCATGATAGAGTAATTCCAGGATGGATGCCACAGTGGGGTAGCTACCCCAATGTCAAAATCTCGCACTTCCCGAAGAGATGTCTAAATTTATGATAAATAATAATAATGTATAGATAAATACCCTAACTAATTATAGGCGGCATACGTGTTGCGAAACTAAAAAAAATTGTTCTATAAGTACATTTTTTTTATCTTTTCAAAGTACTCTCCACAAGTCTCTATACAAAGATTCATGCGTCTAAACCAGTTTTCAAAACACTTTTTCCAGTCCGCCGCAGACACCTCGTTTACAGCCTGCTCGAACGCAGCCAGCGTATCTTCCGGCGACGAAAATTGTATTCCTTTGATCTGATTTTTTATTTTTGGAAACCAGGTGACCCAGGAGTTTGACTGGCGTGCTGTCCAGGAAGTCCCTCGTTTTGAGTGCGGTGTGCGCAGGTGCATTGTCGTGGTGGAGCAGTAGCCCGCGGAGCCCTGTGTTTGGTCGCTTGTTGCTAACAACAGAGAAAACTTCTGGCAAACATTTGGTAGTATTCCATTCGGCATTAATGATTCTTTGATCCCGTAAGGGAATCGATACCAAGTGGCCAGACAAATTAAAAAAGCTAGCGATAAAAATCTTCCCCCCGCTTCTAGATCGCTTCACTTTGGTAGGCGTTGGTTCATTTTGAAACACCCAAATAGTCGACTGGCGCTTGGTTTCTGGGTGGTATTGATAAATCCAGGACTCATCACTTGTAACGATGTCGTCGACACGCTGAGACGAGCCTGCTTAAAATTTGTTTAGCATATCACGGCACCATTTCACCCGGGCCTGCTTCTGAGCATCGGTGAGGTTGTGCGGCACCCAGCGTGATACTATCCTCCTCACGCAAAGATGGCTGGGTTGAATCTCTTGATATGTAATTCGCCTATGGTCTTGGATTAAATTTTTCACTGCTAGCACGTTTTCTTCGGTAACAGCCGTCAAAGGGCGACCGCTTCTTTCTTCATCCCCCAAAGTTGGTCGACCGCGCTTGAATTCGTTATACTAACGATACACGGTTGCCTTGGAAGGGCTTTCATCCATGAATGCCATTTGAAGTCTATCGTACGATTCATACGGTTTCAGGCGACACTTGAAATCGTAAAATCGTAAAACTCATAGCTCTAAAATGTTCCCAGCGCAGATCCATATTTCAGCGAGACACAATACCTTGAATTAGCTCGCAAAAAATTTGGAGGGAAATTTAGAAATTAGAACATACCTATTTTTAATTATAAATAATCATATTTTCGAAAAACATTTTAACTGGCCAGTCTCCAATATATAAAAACTTTTTTTTGCAATACTTACTGAGGGGCCTGGTTTTAATTGAGTTTTAATATGTAGAATATCTAGAACTTTTGTGATAACAAAAACCGTCCTCCTGAAAAATTTATAGATCTTTAATTATCACGCTTGTTTTCTAGACCATCGATTTATAAGATAATTAATAAGAATTAGTTAATTACTTTAAGGTTTGATGCGCTATATTTCGACTCCCCAGTGGAATGGACATGAGACCAAAAAAAACTACAATTTTTAATTTATTTTTTATCGTGATAAAGGCCATATTAACATGTATCCTGTGAAAACTTCAATTTGCTATTACGGTTGAAGCTGTTGACAGACGACCTTTACCAATGTAGAAAAAAAAATATTAATTTTAAATTTTTATGAACCTTTCAATTTCTTATTTCATAATGTCAAGAAGGTACTCCATAAATGGTAAAAGTTTCATGTCGATTTATCAAGTTGTTTTCGAGATCTTACGTAACAAACCAACAAGTTTTCACTTTAATATATTAGTAGGGATAGCAATGATAAAAAAATGAGAATTAAGTATAGTATTTAATGTATCTATGCTTAAACCTGGCTGTAGTCACTTTTTTAAGGTTAATATTAGCAAGAGCTGTGTCAGGATCGTTGTGGATAGAAATATTTAGTCAGATTAAACTGATACAGTTTCCTTGTATGGAAAAATGACCGGTTTTATCACGTATAACTAACCATTTGGTCAAGGCACGCCGATAAAGCAGCTAAGCAGCGTTTTGTCTCCCGACATGGTTCACAAATATTGAATTTTCAAACTGAAAACTAACGTTTCTTAAAATAAAATATAGCCTATGTTACTCAGCAATTGTGTAGATTTTTACAAAAGAATGAACTCTTAGACTCCGTTCAGTATTTCCAAAGTTTACCTCAAACACACAAACAAACAAACAAATCTTTCCTCTTTAAATAATAAGTGTAGATAAATAGTGTAGATGTAGATGTACATAGATAATAAGAATTATATTTTACGTATTCTTACTTAATTTTTAACTTTTTCAAATAAAAATAATAGTCTAACATACCTAAGTTAACAATTTGAAAATATTAATTTGATAAGACTAAATGTTAGGTAACTTCATTCCGTTCCTATCATAATATACGACGCTCTGAAAAATGGTTCCTGCATCCAGTTCCTTCAGGAACTGCTCTTCCCCTTCGAAAGTTATAGTTAAGTTATAGGGTCACTATAGTTCGCGAAGATACCAAGCGGGGCAACAAAGGGCAGCAAGGGAATTCTGTTGAAAAAAATGACATGAAGTTACATCGGTAGGTAACAGAAAACAAAAAATATCATCAAGTTATATCAGGTAGATAACATGTTTTCATTAATGTCCAGTAAAATCCAGTATTTATTATTTTTACCATTAATGACGTTCTCAGAAAATGAAACCATAACGAAAAGTTTTTTATGTTTTATTACTTTTGCAAATACCTATCTAACCAAACCTACCAAAAACCCATACAGAGTATCGCACTTTACACCGTAAATAATGAAAGTTTGCGCGAACTTTTTTTCACTCTTCCATAGAAATTTAGTCAACTGATTGAACCACTTTGTACTGGGAAGTAAAAAAATTATTAGGCCCAATTTTTTTTTTTTTGTAGGATGTTGTCATTTAACGATAAGCTAGAATTATTTTCACTTTTTATTGTAAGACCTCATAGAGGAAAAAGAAGACCTAAGAAACGATGGATGAAATGAGTCACAGCGGATACGCAGGAGTGTTGTAACAAGGCACCGGACAAAAATAAATAGCGGCACACGATACGAAACTTAATAGAAAATGACGATGATAATGACGATAAGCAGAATAGTTGTTTATGCTACAAGTGAGGTAAGGAGGCAAAAAAGCCGATTCTGAAGGCTTTAATTTTAGTTTTAGTGTTATCAAAACTAAATTTTCTTCGTTCAAAAGTAGTTTTTCTGTTAACAACGGAAGCGATATTACTTTGGAAAAAATTTAGTTTTGACACCACTAAAGCTAAAATTGAAGCCTTCAGAATCAGCTTTAATAGCTCACGAGTAAGTTATCGCCCTTACCCACGTTATTTATTTATTTATTTATTTGCATAAAAATCTTACATTCTAATTAACAAGTAGTGACACTAAACCTAGAAGGTTTATTTGTGTCTGTCTAGCATTTTACATCAGTATAAATAAAAGGCATAAAAGGTAAAAATGGTACTACATGCTAAGTGTGAAAGAGACTGGCGACAACCAGCGCGCGCGCGTTTTATTAGAGAGAGTAAAATATATGTAGGTAGCATTGCACTCTTGCGCGTGTTGTTGTTTCCAGTCTTGACAAAAAGATATCAGTGGGGCAATTCTACTTTGTACATTTAGTATGTTGATGAGTAAAAGGTTTTTGGTTTTTTCTTTATATTTTGTTCTTTAAAGCGTGTTCTTATATCATAAGGCAATTCGTTTAGTATATTTGGGATAAGGTAGCATGCTGTTCTTTTTCCGTTTCTATTATTAAAATTTGGTACATAATATTTATTCTGCGTATTTTTGCGTGTGCTTATTTTGTGATCTACTTTTTTAAGTAATAAGGTATCACGAATTTTATTATATTCTTTAAGGAAATAATAATCGAATTGGTTAGATAGTGGCATAGTTTTACAATAATTAAAAAGTTTAAGTGGGTTACTTTTGCATTCTAACTTAATGTTTAGCGGGGCTATGGTTTTCAGTATGCGTTGTTGAAGCTTATGAATTTCATTAAGTAGGTATGGGGATGCTCTTCCATATGTGCTCAACCCGTAGGTTACAATTGATTCAACCATAGTCTTGTATAGGGTTACTAAAATGTGGGTAGGCAATCTATATTTTAGAATTTTAAATTTGAGAAGCAGTGCTCTTAATTTAGCACATATATAATCTATATGTTTGGACCAAGAAAATCTATCGTCAACCATAAGACCGACATATTTAATGTGCCTGACCAGCTCTAGTGACGCACAGCAACAACTACTATAGCGGATGTGCATGCAGTCTTGGGTGTGTGCGATTATAGTTGGAGTGTGGGGACTTTTGATGTGGCTTGAACGTACATGGAGTAATTTGGTCTTGTCAGTATTGAGTACCAGTCCCGCGTCATGTGACCAGTCGCAAATGTTATTGAAATCATCTTGAAGCATTTTCTGGGCCTCCACCAAATCGTTGTGAGCAGCAATGATTGCTGTGTCATCGGCAAATTGGTACATAGAACATCTTTTAGCAACGTTAGGCATGTCGTTGACGTATATCAAATACTCAATTGGGCCGATAACAGATCCTTGAGCAGTGCCTTCAGTTATTAAAAATTGCGTACTTTCTACGTTGTCAATTTTAACCAACGACTTTCGGTTTTTATGGTAGTTTTGTAATAAGTTTTGGAGTGGGCCTCTTAAGCCGCATAGATCATTTTTGAGATCGATGGAAGCGTGACACAATGTATCGAAAGCTTTGCTATAGTCTATGAAAACTATTAGAACATGTTTCTTTTCATCTAGGTGGTTGTATATTTCGTCTGCAAAGTGTGCTAGTAGTTGGGAAGTGCTTTTGTCACGCTGAAACCCGTATTGTTTATTTGATATGATATTATTTTTCTGTAGGTAATTTTGTATTTGATCTCCTAAGAATTTTTCAAAGATTTTATCTATACATGAAAGGATGGTAATTGGTCTATAGTTAGAGTAAGATCGATGATCGCTTTTTTTATAAATTGGTCTTATTATTCCTTATTTTAAGAAGTCTGGGTATTGACCTGTACGTATGCTTGAGTTTATTAAATTTTTAATAGCTGGAGCAATAACGTTACACGCGTATTTTATGTCCTTGGCTCTTATTTTATCAGCACCGGAGGATTTATTGTCATCTAATTTATGTATAAGTCGTCCAATGTCTTCTTCAGTGGCCATTTTAAGTCTCATGCTTTTGTTTGACGCGGCCAGGTAAGTTTTTGGGTCTAATATTATTTTATTACAATGATTCTTTATTGTGGCTACGGCGTTTTTAAATTCATCAGCAAATTTATTAACTATGGTTTTTATTGGGGTGTCAGCTATGTACTTATATATAGTGTCTTCAATGTTATTAGCGATTTTACCTGTCAGTTTATTTATAATATTCCATAGCTTTTTTATATCTCCCTTACAGTTTTCAATTTCAGATTTGATAACGTTGTTTTTACTTTTATTTACTTCCTTGTTAGCATTATTGCGCAGTCTATTATATTCCAGTCGTAACACTGCATTAGAAGGATCTTTTCTCCATGCAGTGAACGCTTCGTCCCTAAGTTGTGTGTATTTTTGAACCGTGCCAAAATACCAGGGCGGTTTTAGGTCTTTTTGAGATAAGTTTTTTTGAGCTGTATCGTAACAATTGTTAAATTTATCTACGATAAATTTCAAGATTTCGTTAGGATTACTCAGACTATCAGTATAAGCCCAGTTAATCGTATTAAGTTCTTGGTGCAACTTTTTCTTGTTAAACGTTTTGATTATTCTAGAATCGCCCCGCGTGAGATCGTTGCCGACCAGTGATATCGCAGTTAGGCAATGATCAGCTATTACCGTGTTGACAACAGCTGAGTGAAGATCTCGTTTGTTGGCTTGGGCGAAAATGTGGTCTATGCATGATTGTGTTATGGTATCTTTTAATTTTGCAATTCGTGTATAGCTAGATATTCCTTGTGTTAGTCCAAGTTCATGCATTATGTTTGTGTAGCTAAGGCAGATAGAGGTGGGTAATTTGAGATCTATATTCATGTCTCTGATCACGATCATATCAGAAGTTAGTGACTGTGAGGATAATAATTTTTCAAGTTCTTTTAAGAATAGATGTTTGTTTGTGTCAGGTGGTCTGTAGATAGTGCAAATGTGGATCGGCTCTGCTATCTTTGGGTGACAAATTTTTCCCATTAGACTTTCGAAAGTATAGGTTTTTGTTTTAAGGGGGGTGAAACTAAGGTTATTTTTAATGTAAATTATTATGTATCATACTACGTTTATCAATTCATAGTGTGAGTAAATTCATGGCATAAGAAAACAAGGTAAGGCATGCTCTTCGAGAGCACAAGACGACGTCATCATGTATTTGCTTTGGAAATCAGCCAATCTCTGTGTATGTGTTTATGTGTGTGTGACCAACACAAGCTCATAAAAATGACGTCTCGTTGCGCGAAGCGCGTTTTATATATTCAATAATCTCAGTGTAGCCATACGAGCTCTCTTTCACACTCATGCAAAAATGCTTAAGCTATCCTGTTGTCAGTGTTCAAATTGAAGTATGCGTATTATTTGGAATGCAAACCTCGTTTTTTCAGCCATGAGTAAATTAAAGAAACAAACAATAAAAACTCCAAATTTTTCCTTTTCTGTGCACGCAAGTTGCCAACTTGACGGAAATAAACTGTGTTTAGTTTGATCGTCGGGCGACACTCACATACTTTGATACTCCCCTATTGTCGGTGGTCGGATATCGTCCGACGATTAAACTGAACGCAGTTTATTTCCGTCAAGTCCCTGGTAAAAATGTTCCGTGGTCAGGTCTATCTATATGTATATATATAATATGTACAGATGAAAAGACTGCCAACTTTCAATAAATTAAAAATATAAAACACTAGTGCAGTAAAAATAATTTTTGTCAACAGTTGTGTAGTGATGCATGTAAAATGGGTGTTTATAAGCATTTGCATTTAAGAAGAACTTACAGTTTGAGCTCATTCTCCCCGGCTTCTTCATAAAATCTTCTAGCTTGTTCATAAAGTATTAGTATGTAGTGATCATTGAGTCTGCTATTCGGAGGTATATACCTTCTAATAGTCTTGCCCGTTCTCAAGTCATCTGCTTTTATGTTGATTACCAGTCAATGAACGACGTTTGTATTTGGAAGGGTTAGCCCATCAGGATCTGTTCATGAGCGAAAAAGTGTATAAATGCTTTTCGTTTGAAAACAAGGTACATTAGACTTTCCGAATAATTTTAACATGTGACGCCGTTATCTGGGAACTTCAGTATTTTTCAGGCGTTGCAGTTTTAGGATACACCTACGCGTACATGCAAAATTTTAACTCAATCAGCTTAATCGTTTTTGACTTATGCCGTAGACAAAAAGACATTAATGTTTCGCTGTAAGGGTTCTGTTATTTGATTGAACCCTATAAACTGCTTCCAAGGAATTATTAATTAACCCCCTTTGTTGTTTATTCTGCCCTACTAAGCATAATGGCGTTATCTCAACTGGACTAAGTTTTGAGATATTACCTAAAATAATGATGAAAATAATAATCTGTGATCGGATATTGGCATGCAATCACGGGATTTAATGTAACGACGTAAGCATAATATGGATAAGATAATGATCATTAGATAACATATAAATATCTTTGCTAATTAGCAAAATTTTTAAAAGTTAGTTATATTCCTATTTTTTCAGATTTTCATACGTTGCCCATGACGGCTGAGGACAGGAAACAGGTTATCCAGATTGGCGATTTTTTGCGCAATTCTGGGGAAAATGTATAGTTCTGGAAACGCTAGGGGAAATTTTGGCTTAAATCCATTGCTAGGATTGACGGCCTCGTCAGTTTTTTTTTTTAAATATCAAATGTGTGGTGTGTGATTTTTTTATAATTATGCATAAGTAATTTAACGTTATGGTTTTTCATTATAGCTATAAGCAATGTAAAATTTAATATTTTTTTATATAATAAAGGAACATATAGTTTTAAGATATTTGGGAAAAGTTGGTAAAATTGTATCTTTTTTGGGAAATTGTTACGTCTCATGTGGGTAAATTCCAAAAACTCTATCTGGAAACCTTGACAGGAAGGCAGTACTACGCTGGACCCTTTTCGGATACCCAAGCGCCCATATCAGATACAGAGAGTTGCCTGGGTGGGTTACGATTGTTAAAAGAACAATTTAGAATTTCGGTTTATGTTGTCAGAATTATGTTGTCTAAACAAGTGAATAAAGAAGCACGAGTAACGTATCAAAATAGTCATACAGCGTTGTATGTGAATTTAGAAACAAAAAGACAGTCCGTGGGCAGTACTTAATGAACTTATTTGGTCAGATGTTTACTCCAGAGCTGAACAGCACTGACCGTGAAGTATTTGGAGAAACGACCAGTTGTAAGCGTCGACATATTTAGGTCAATGACCCGATAATATATTGTATTCCTTTATTTTTTTTTGAATCCCCGTACTTTATGTTAAATACAGGTTTAGTTTTTCAAGTGGCCGTGGATGGCTAAATCCGAAAACATAGGGAATAGCGAAAAAAGTCTCGGGCCGAATTTAATGAAAACCAAAATTGATAAAGCGTTGTTTAAAAAAACACACTGTATATTAAATATATTAAACATACTCACTGTGAAACAAGTACAAGTGCAGTTAATTATTATGTTAAGAGAAACTAAATACGTAAAATAACGTATTTTCTTAAAAACAAGATCTTTCATTTAGTTTATCGTGTATCATTACTTACCAGAATTTGATCCTTATTAGGGACACTATCGGTTGGTGCAATTATGTACAGCGTGTTTTTTATAATCAACGGGTTCGTTTTCAGATCGTGATTTTTTTTTCAAAAATCAAATGATCATTTTTGGTTTTAATTGTAATCGGCCCCGAGACTCCTTTGAGCATTTTTCGCTATTCCCTATAATTTCTGTTTTGGCCATCTACGGCCACTTGAAAAACTAATCCTGTATATAACATGAAGCACCGGGATTAAAGGAATTAAAGGTTTACAATATACTACTATTTACTACTACTTACTTACTTTATTTAACTACGTTTACTAAATATAAGGTGCTCTAAGAATATCTGCCACGCCTGTAATTGGAGATGGTATTGTGTATGTAGATTACAAAAGTGAAGAAATTTTGTACCCCGGAATAGTTATTTATGTTCGAGAAGATAAAGTAAATAAATAAATATTTACTTCATTTGGCATAAAATGATTTACAAACTACGAGCGATGTGTCGTTTCATCAATGAAAATAATTTCTATCTCTTTCCAACTGTTTTGTGTTATTAGAGGACGGTTTCATGCAAGTAAATCAATTCTTACCAATAAGCACATTTTTTGTATGAAAAAATGTATGACTTTAGATCAATAAAATATCGTTACTATTGTAATCTATATACACAATACACTCTCCCGTTACAGCCGTGGCAGATATTTTTAGAGCACCTTATATAGGGATACTTTCCCGAGCTCTCCCGCTCGGTGGATACTACTCTTTAGAAATCCGAAATATACATAAATTAGCTTTTCCAAAAGTAAGACTTTCTCAGGTATAGGTAATTATACCTCTTTCGTAGGAATTTGTATAGGATTTCACAGAAAACTTCCATAAGAGGTCTTCAGTTTGTTGGAGAATAAGTATTAAGCAGACCCTATTTAAAAAGGCATAATAAAAAATGGATGAACATTTAGACTATATTTTAAACCCTAACTTAAATTTTTATTGTATTTCTCAGTATTTTATTTGTGATACATTTTTTTTTCATCACAAATGCCCTGAAAGTTACTCGTATTTAACTCGAAATGCGGGAGATAAATTTGATTTACCAATCTAGGGAGGTAAGTGAATTTGAAAATCAAACGAGTTTCCCTTACAGTCACTAACTATGTATTAAATCACTCGTCTCGCTAAATGACGATGGAAAATATATTTCTTCTGCCTATTTATTTTCATTTTGTTATTCTGTATTTTATTTATATATTATTATGGAAAAATGTGACTTGCGTATATGGGTAAATATGCTAAATAAAATGTTATAAAGACGTTGAAGAGTTAACACAGCAACTAAATTCGTTTTATTTTTAAAACAAACACACTGGCTAGTAAAATACGATCGCATAAAAAGATAAAGTCACATGAAAATAAAATGGCGGCAGTAATCTTGTTGAAAACGTTGTTTCAAACATAATTTCATAATTTATTAATTGGTTAATTAATCATTCATTGGTTGCACGTCGAATAAATTTTTATATCCTGCAAAATGTGTTAATAGTTATTTTATTACAGATAGACCCTTGATCATGGTATAAAACCGAAACCGGTTGAGATAAATATAATTACTGTGAAGCAAGTAAAGGTGCAGTTAATCATCATGCTATAATTTTGTTAGTTTTTTTTTAATATCCTCGCATTAGTGATGAAAAGTAGATTGTTACACACGGGTATAAGTGATCAATTGCAACCGAGATATCTAGGCGCACGAGCGAGCGAAGCAAGCGAAGGTGCTTATAGTTCGAGGGTAACAAGTAAAGGACAGGTGCAGTGAATCATCATGTTAAGATTACGTTTTTATTGCGAAATCCATCGCTTTGGAATACTCTAAATATTATTATTAGAGTGCATTACAAACTGGAAAAGATAAATTAGAAACAAATGTAAAGAGAAGAATTTAAAAAAATTCCTCGTGCCAGGATTCGAACCTGCGACCTCTTGTTATCAAGACAAGCGCGCTACCGACTGCGCTACCGAGGTACTTACCTAGACCATTGAGTTTTTCCACCATGCTTGTCCACCGAATATTTTTGTAACTATTGATAGATTGATCTAACCAGCTTATAATGCACATACTGATCGCTCACGAAGGCGTTATGTGATTTCACGCCTTGTTCTTAGGAACAGATGGCGCTGTCGTCGCTACAATATGTGTTGCTTCAGACAGTTAAGAAATTCACAGTTCTCATTAACTAAGCTTATGTTTTTATTGCGAAATCGATCGCTTTGGATGATTTGGAATCATCATGTTATAATTTTGTAAGTTTTTTAAATTTCCTTGCATTAATGATGAAAAGTAGAGTGTTACACACGGGTGTAAGTGATCAATTGCAACTGAGACATTTAGGCACACGAGCGAGCGAAGCTCCCTTGCATAACAATCTACTATAACATGATAATTAACTTGAAGTTAGTCTATAGTTAGATTATGTGGGGCAACGGTGTAAGCAACACGCGGGCTTTTGTAGCGCAAAAGAAGTGTATTTGGGCAATATGCGGAATATCACAAACGGATTCATGTCAGCCATTGCTTAGGAAATAAAAAATCTTAACATTTCCAAGCCTTTACATCTTTGAAGTTGCATTATTGGTTTAAAAAAATCTTCATCTGTTTAAAAAAACAGGTGATCTGTTTCCGAGAAATACAGGAAACTCCAACAGGTTAATTCTTGACCATAAACCTAGGACTGAGTGGTATAAAAGAAACTGTTTTGTTATGTGCATTAAAATATATAATAAATTGCCAAAAGGGATGGTTGAGCTGCCTCTAAATATATTTAAATTAAGTTAGATAAATGTTATTACAGTCTAAAAGATTACTTAAATAGAAAGATTTAAACTATTTAATTGTAACATTAGGTATATAATTTATAGGATGTGACACGTATAGGCGTAATTTGATTATTTTTTAATACTTGGGCACATAATTTTGACATGCATGCTATAAAAATATTTTTTATTTTTTCGTATATTTTGACTGAATTTTATAAATCAAGGTCCTTATTTCAATAATTAAAAATCCACTAATACATAGGTAACACTAAAAGTTTCCGGAACTGGCCACTTACATAAACAATATTTAAAAATTTATTGCAACATTTGAAAATAGAACTCTTTGGCTGTAGAATGCAGTTTGTTTCATCTGACTGTCTTTTGTTTTTACCTTGTGGCGCCATTTAAAAAATTGTGTGTCTGCATCAACATGGATTTAACTCGGGAAAATTTTCGTAGTATGATTTTCTACGATTTTAAGTGTAATTTGACAGCTCAACAGAGCATCGCTCGGCTTGAAACGGCTTTTGGAAATGAAGCACCATGCAAGACGACTGTTTATAGCTGGTTTGCAGAATTCAAGCGTGGTCGTATCAATCTCAGTGACGAATCTCGCGATGGTCGGCCGTCCACCGCTGTGACCAACAAAAACATCGATGCTGTGCGCCGTATAATTGAAACAGACAGGCATGTGACCTACCATGAAATTCGCGCATCCTTAGAAATAGGCATGAGTCAAATACAATCAATCCTACACAAACATTTGGGTGTGAGAAAGCTGTGCTCGCGGTGGATCCCACACAACTTGACCGAGGCTCAAAAAACGGACCGCGTCACTTGGTGCAGTGCCATGCTTACCAGATTCAACGAAGGTGCGTCAAATTTGGTGTGGGACATAGTAACAGGTGACGAAACATGGATTTATTGCTACGATCCCAAAACAAAGCAGCAATCGAGCGTATGGGTCTTTCAAGATGAGCCGAAACCAACCAAAGTGGCGCGCGTGAAAAGTGCATCTAAGCGGATGATTGCTTCTTTTTTTAATAAAACTGGACACGTGGCTACTCTTTCTTTAGAGAATCGTCTTACCGTGAATAGTGACTGGTACACGACCATTTGTTTGCCGGAAGTTATTGACGAACTCCGTAAAAATAACCGTAAACGCCGTATCATCCTGCACCACGACAATGCTAGTTCTCACACGGCCAGACAGACAAACGACTTTTTGAAGACGAAAAATGTAGAACTCATGAGTCATCCTGCATACAGTCCCGACCTGGCACCTTGTGACTTTTTTCTGTTCCCAAAAATTAAGAACCAATTACGCGGTCAACGATTTTCATCACCAGAAGAGGCTGTCGAGGAGTATGAAAAACACGTTTCAGAGGTCACCACAGGGGAGTGGCACAAAAGTTTTCAAAACTGGTTTGATCGAATGAAAAAGTGCATAGACGCCAAGGGAGATTATTTTGAAAAACAATAAATTAATTTTGTACCTTTAATAGTATTTTTTCATATTCATTCCGGAAACTTATAGTGCGTCCCACGTATAATCCTAAATATTTGTATGCTAAATTAACATTAGCTATTTAAGGCGCTCATATTTTTATACTTTAACATCACCATTTTGTACCCTCGACAATGCAAATAAAGACCTATTCTATTCCATATTGGGTACAAAATATAACAAAATAAAACTTTAGATTTTTTTTTAACCTTAAGTGAAGCATTGAAGGCCCACCAAAATCATTAATGTGAAAAAGTTGCCAAGTTTTGAATCTTCGTACGTAAAACTTTTTACGAGACTTATTTAGTTATTTTGCAGTTTTGAATAGCAAATTCATAACAACATAAGAACTTGGCATTCCTTTTTCATATATTTTTCTAAGAATTTAGAATTTGGCAAATTTTTTATATATAACAGTTTTGATCTTACCAGCCAAGAGAAGTGTATAATAGACTTCAGGTTCAGCGGCCCAAGTGATGGTTGGCTGGGATGCCGATAGTGTGAGTTCCAAATAGTTTGCAAGATTGGCTTCGGCGCCCTCCAAATAATGGATCTAGATAAGTCTTGATTTAAAAGGTGGCAACTAGGAACCTTCTATTATTTTTCTTAAAATTTATAGATTTAACGCAGAGATAGAGAGAGATCCCCGGGGGTGTTTGAAATCAGCTGGACCGAGAACAAGATATATGAGGAAGTAAAGGGAATTGTAGAGGAAGAAACATGTTTGTTATAAACCACTGAAAATGGAAGAGGGAAGATGATAGGACACTGGATTCGACATGAAAATTCTTGAAAAATATCATAAAAAGAAAGATCGATGGGAAAAGAGGAAGAACTTGACGCACCTACTTTAGTTACTCAAGTGAAGGAGAATTTTAATGTTATTTCGCACCAAGAAGTCAAAACATTAGTAAAAGAAAGATAAGAATGGTAAGTTATAGACATTTCAAGTTATATAACCATGAACAAAATTAAACAGGCAGTGCATCGCATATCTTGGAAATTCAGAATATTTTTGATAACATGCCAATAATAAACGCATAAAGAGAAGGTATCAAAAAATCTTACATCGACAACAGTGGCTGGAACTTCTTCTAAAATATCTGGTGTAATTTGAAAAAAATTTATCAGTTTTTCTACATTTAGTGCTTTGGAAAGTGGCATCAAAATGATAAAAACTAAAGTTAATTTAAATATTTTAGTATTTATTGTAATTATAATAATATCGTTGTAATAATATATTTTATTTAGAAATTGACTACTCACGCCTTCTCCCTTAGCAGGGAGTCGCAATTATAAGTCAAGTTATTTAAAATATCTCATTTTGTTATATTTAAACAGCTGATGATTAGTAACAAATATAAATACATTTTCTTCAATTAAATAAATGATGCGTATTTTTTCATAGAGAAAATATTACACATAATTCATTTTGTAAATTTGATCTTATCTATTTGAATCTTGTAATAGACTGCAAAAATGTTGTATTATTGAATATTACGCCCGTGGCTCCGCCCACGTTTATGCAATCTTCGCCCCGTTTTCAGCTTGGGCGTTATTTTATGAACAGCCCTGACAGCTTATGTGTTGATTAGGATCACTACAATGAGAATAAATAAAATCGCATCCAAATCCGTTGAGTGGTTCTCAAGTTAAAATCGTTTATTAAATCGTTGCCCTGTTTTCGGCTTTGGCGTTATTTTATGAACATCCCGTATAGCCTATGTGTTGACCAGGGTTACTGCAATGATAATAAAAACTGCGTCCAAATCCGTTGAGTTAAAACTCGAGTTAAAACGGAACATAGAGACAGACATTCTACAAGTACAACTCATTTTATTTTAAATTTCGTGAAAATATTCAATATGGAGACACAACTTTTTTACTAATTTATTATGCTATTTTAGCATAAATTTAGAAGATGAAAATGCATGGTGTTTATTCATCATCAACAGCTCTAAAGCTGTAGGATACGATGATGTGCGTACTGATATAATAAAGAACAACACAGTTCATATTGTCACTCCACTCGTCCATGCGATAAATCTATCTTTGGATCATGGTATATTCTCCAAGGTACTAAAGCAATCCACCGTAAAACCACTATTCAAAAAAGGTAAAAAATGTAAACTAGAAAATTATAGACCCATCACACTGATTCCGATATTTTCTAAATTATACGAGAAACTAATGTATACTAGACGTTATCAATTCTTTGGAAAGAATAATATGTTATCGGAGTCACAACATGGCTTTTTGAAACAACGAAACACGTCACTTGCCACTTTTAAATTAATAACTAGTGTGTTGGCTTGCGTGGACAAAAAAAACCAGTGTCTGTAATATTCATGGATATGACCAAAGCCTTTGACTTTGTATGTCACAAAAGGCTTCTCACAAAGCTTTACAAGTATGGTATACGTGGATCTGCAAACACTTGGAATGCATCTTATTTAGGTAACCGAACTCAGCGTGTGGAAACCTCAAAATAATGCCCAATAAATAAAACTATTGCTAAATACCAGTCATCAAACCTTAATAATAATTTTGGACTGCCTCGGGGTGGGATCTTAGCCCCCCTAATATTCTTGGCTTATATTAATGACTTGTCTAACCATATTTCCAAGGAATGTGTCTTATTTGCTGATGACACAACTCTGATTGTCGAGGGTAGTGATAAGATGACTTATAATGAAGTGGTTAATAAAACGTTAGGACAGGCTATCTCGTGGCTTTTAGACAATAATTTAAAGATCAATATTAACAAAACTAAATTTATACAGTTCTGTAGCATTAAGAGAACAAAGGAGAATCTTTGTGTTGAGTACATTGGTAAACAAATTGAAGAACTTGATGAAATTAAGTTTTGGGGCTTAATGATCGACTATCATTGTAATTGGAAACCACATGTTAATAATGTCTGCACTAAAATTAATAAATTTGTATTTGCTCTTGGGAAAGTAAGTCAGCATGTATCATTAGAAGCAGCAAAGGTTGCCTATAATGGCTACATAAATTCTACGTTGCTTTATGGCATTGTGCTCTGGGGCAATTCTACAGAGATGGATAGAGTAGGTATATAAACTACAAAAACGCTGCATTCGAGCAATATTTGGGTTAAGACAAACCGACTCATGCCGCTCATACTTTGGAGATAATAATATATTACCTTTACCTTGTTTGTACTTATTAGAAGTGTGCTTATTTGTATATAATAATAAATATTTATTTCAACAAAAACGAAATATGTCTAAACGTACGTTATGCTCACAACATAAAAATAAATTACACCAGCCTTACACAAGACTAACTCTACATCAAAAAACAGTTATATTATGTGCATAAATATATATATCGGCGCATCAGCAATGGTTCATTGTTGATAAAAGAAGATTATTTATTAAATAACTCTGTTTAATAATTTGATTAGATTAAAACTAGTTCATAAGCCATTAATTAATTAAACTGTGATTATTGCAATGTAAAATTAACGTAAATTCACATACATTCAATACTTAACCTATAATTGTAAACACGTGCTTGCACACTATAAATACGGCCGCACAGCCCACGCTCTGGCAGTCTTGCTCGAGCCGTCGGACAGTGTGGACCTCTCTAATAAGTTGTTGCGCTGTCAGTTGAATAAACGAAGCTTTGGTAATACCTTCAATGTTTTCCTTGAAAATTGAAGATGAGTGATCACCAAGAAAATATTCGTGACGTCAGCAGTGCTGACGTCACACTTTTTAAAAATACAACCAAGGCTGTTTCTCCGTCATCAGAAGTGGGATCGGAAGGGATTCCGATCCAAGCCACCTCCTCATCAGCTCGTTTACCACCTGAGCAACTGGAACCAGCCAATACCCAGCATCGGGAGCAAATGATGGAAATGATGCAGAAAATGTCAGAACGCTTGTGTGCTCCACCCACCGAGGCAAAAATAAGGATCAAAGACATTTACTTACCATCATTTGACCCGGATGCCTACGTCGGAATACGAGAATGGTGTCAGCATATAGATCAAGCCATTGAAGCATACAAACTGAACGATTTCGACGTTCGTATGAAAGTCTGCAGCCTGTTGAAAGGGCGTGCAAAAATGTGGATTGATGATTGGATGGTGACTACTAATACATGGGCAGAGTTACGGAAGAATCTCATCACCACGTTTGAACCTGAGAACAGGTACTCCCGAGATATTGTGATGTTCAGGGAACACGTTTACGACTCGTCGAAAGATATTGCGGAAGAATTCACGAGCCAGGGTCCTTTGGAGAAGGATCACCAAGGACAAGTTAAAAGATGAGCACGCCGTTGAGGCGGTGATTGGATGCGTTAACGACGAGCGTCTGCGCATTGAATTACTGAACGCTAGAGCAACCGGTGTGCCTGCACTGATCTCAGTTGCAACGTCTATACGGAAGAAGCGTCCCCATCCTAACTCAAGTTCCACATTGCTAAACAAGTGTCCAAGATTTACGGACAATCAACAATCAACATCAAGTTGCCGCATATGTAAGAAGACAAATCACTCTACCAATGATTGCAGATTTAAACCACCAGAGGCTAAACCTGAAGCCGGCAATAAGGACCCTAAACAACAAGCCATATCTACCTGTACCTATTGCAAGAAAAACAGGCCACACTTATGAAACTTGCTTCAGACGGGAACGTTTGTTGACATCCAACGTCAATTATGTGTCAAGTGACAGGCTAGCACCTATCGCCATCAGAATTGGTGAGAAGACTTTGCAGGCTGTGTTCGATAGTGGAGCAGAATGCTCTTTTATACGAGAATCCGTTGCTGCAGTTCTCCAAGGTCAAAGAACCCCAGCAGTCAATTATTTGAAGGGGATCGGACAATTTCCCGCACTATCGTTGGCCAAGCTTACAACTGTATGTATTATAGACACCATCCGTATTGAGCTGGAGTTTAACATACTACCGGATCATGAAATGTCAACAGACATCCTAGTGGGTATGAACCTGATTCATGATACCAATTTGAGTATGGTTATCACATCCAATGGGACAAACCTGGTTCACAACACACGTGTCAATCATGTAAGTTTGAATTCTCCTCTCTTCAACAATTTGGACTGCGATCTGACCAACGAAGATGAAATCACGCAGCTACGTGGACTTCTGAATAAATATGAACATTTGTTTATTCGTGGTTATCCCAAAACTCGGGTCAATACTGGAAAGCTCGAAATCAGACTGAAAAACCCAGATAAATTCGTCGAAAGAAGACCATATCGTCTCAGCCCAGTAGAAAGGGAAAAGGTACGCACCATAATTCAAGAACTCTTGGAAAACAACATAATACGCGAGAGCAAGTCTCCTTACTCAAGCCCTATCATCTTAGTGAAGAAGAAGAATGGGGATGACCGACTCTGCGTTGATTTTCGGGAGCTCAATTCGAATACTCTGCGTGACCATTACCCACTTCCGCTGATTTCTGATCAGATTGACCAGCTAGCAAATGGTCATTTCTACACAAGCCTTGATATAGCAGCTGGTTTTCATCAAATACCAATTGCTGAGAACTCAATAGAGAAGACCGCCTTCGTCACACCAGATGATCAGCAGTATGTTATAGTTACCATCGATGCATTCTCGAAGTACGTGCTACTGTACTTCTCCAGCAACAAAAACCCACACAGTACATTAGCTGCCCTGAAACGCACTGTGCATCTATTCGGTGCGCCAGTTCAAATCATAGTCGATGGAGGACGTGAATTCCTTGGCGAGTTCAAAGACTATTGTGACCACTTTGGAATAGATAGCTCCAGGAGTTAGCCGAGCGAATGGCCAAGTAGAAAGGGTCTTGCGACTCTCAAAAATGCGTTGGTGATGATCAAAAACTACGAAGTAGAGCAGTGGCACACTGCGCTTGAGGAACTACAACTGGCAATGAACTGTACAAGTCATCGTGTCACGGGGGTTGCTCCATTGACATTAATTACACAACGAAAGCACTGTGTACCTCCTGAGCTCCTCAACTTTGTGAATATTGACGACCAGACCGTGGACATTGAAGCGCTTACTCATCAAGTACAACAGAAAATGTTGCGTTCAAGCGAACAAGACCGACAACGATTCAATTTACGTAAAGCAAAAATTCATCATTTCCAACGAGGAGACTACGTGTTGATTAAGAATAACCCTCGCAACCAAACATCGCTTGACCTAAAATTCAGCGAGCCATATGAAGTGTCCAGAATACTGGAAAACGACCGCTATTTGGTGAAGAAGGTGGTCGGCAGAGGGCGACCTCGCAAGGTGGCTCATGACCAGCTGCGTCGTGCTCCACAACCTGGTGAGCAGTTGACCGTATCGGCGGGACATTTATCACCTAATCCTCGAGACTCTGCTACAATTGAGCCCATCCCGTCCACATCACGAGAAGGGCTGCAAATTCCAACAAGACAAGACCTACGGAGTGAAGGCAATTCATCAGAATAAACTGTAAGTAACTTAGTTCAATATAACTAAATACTTACAAAGAAACACTACACTACATAAATTCAATATTAGTAACCGAAACTTCCACGAGAAAAACTTTCACTTATGTATCTACGAGAACCTCCGAGAATCACCGAGACCCTCCGAGAACCTCCGAGATCCTACGAGAATCGCCGAGACCCTACGAGAATCGCCGAGACCCTACGATAACCGTCGAGACACTTCGAGAACCCTACGAGAAACTCCAAAAACCCTTTATGATATTCCCAAAAACTTAGTAACATTAATATTGCCAAACATACAAAGATAAAAATATTTGCATTGCAACTCAGGTTGCTTACAGATATCCGACTCAAAAGAAGTCCAATCTATTGTTACAGATAAAAATAAGAACCAGAATCAACGAGGCTGGTGCAGAGCGCGCACCGCCTGTCAGTATGGCCGTATCGGCGCATCAGCAATGGTTCATTGTTGATAAAAGAAGATTATTTATTAAATAACTCTGTTTAATAATTTGATTAGATTAAAACTAGTTCATAAGCCATTAATTAATTAAACTGTGATTATTGCAATGTAAAATTAACGTAAATTCACATACATTCAATACTTAACCTATAATTGTAAACACGTGCTTGCACACTATAAATACGGCCGCACAGCCCACGCTGGACAGTGTGGACCTCTCTAATAAGTTGTTGCGCTGTCAGTTGAATAAACGAAGCTTTGGTAATACCTTCAATGTTTTCCTTGAAAATTGAAGATGAGTGATCACCAAGAAAATATTCGTGACGTCAGCAGTGCTGACGTCACACTTTTTAAAAATACAACCAAGGCTGTTTCTCCGTCATATATAATAATCTTCCTGATATATTTAAAGAAAAACTGTTTTAATAACATACATGTAAATATCTTGTAGACAACTGTTTTTATTCCATTAAAGAATATTTAGACTTTAAGGCATAATATCCTTAATAATATAAGATTATAAATTTAAAAATAGTTATAGGAATATTTCAAATTGTGTATGTTACTTTTGTATGCCCACAAAATATGTGTATACACCTGAAAAGGTAAAACATGGAGGTCTAGATTTAAGCAATAATAACCGCTAAATGTACCCAAACCTATGTTTAACACAATAAATTTCAATAAATTTCATTTCATCTCAAGCCTTACGACATATTGTATGTAAGGACGCCGCGCCGCCATGACAGCGTTACCTACCGGAAGTTTTTATAACGATGTCATAGCCTTTAGTGCTTAGACCATTTCTAGAGTTAAAATAACTTTAAAAAAGTTCACGAATCTTAATTTATTTAATATTTTATTATGTGTCAAAGTAGAGGTCATAGTCATAACTAGTAGTCGGCGTAGCTTGTGCCATTCATGAATGCTAGCATAACGTGGACATGCCCTTATTCCGGGATTAGATCTTGTTTTCCCGGATTCACATTTAATTATCAATTCAAAATTAATTAAATTGCTTACTTAACACAACGTATAAACCCCGGCAAATTTCTTGGCACGATTTGATTATGAATAATAATATAATTATTATTCCGCCGAAATAATTAACAATTAAAGCGAAATATCGCTACCTATGAAGTAAATAGGTAATCATTAGAATTTTAGATTCCCGGGATCCTGGGGGTATATCCATAATATTCATAATGTTTGAGGTCGTTCACCCCAAATGGCTCTACCTACGCGAAAATTCCAAGATTTTTACCTATTACGGTTGGAGCTGTAGACCTCTATGACAGATAGACGGACACAGAGACAGTTGTTTATTTTTTATCCAGAAAAATGCGCACGTCGTATACACGCAGGCGAAGCCACTAGCAAAAACTAGTTTCGTACCAAATTTCATTTCAGTGCGGCATACAAGACAATAACCTGTTACACTAATTGTCTCCAAATCCCATCGTAATTTAGCCTAAACTAATCCTTCACGAAAATTGCCAATAAAACCGAAAACAATAAACTTTACCATAACCCCATTTATTACAGGAACAAATGAAACATTATTACTATAGTTTATTATTACATATCTTTACGCTATGTCTTTAGGGGCTAGTTTATTAGGTAGGCGCTATTAAGACATAGTAATCAAAGAAGGTTGGCAACATTTATAGTTTAAGATTAACTATGATATTTAATAGTTGTGGAGGATTTTGGCTCTCGTACTAATTAAGTCGGTTGTTTAAGTTCTTGTTTAGTGTGGCAGTAAAGTTATATCTTATACTAGCTTTTGCCCGCGTGTTATTCGGCTTAATGACATGCTTTTTTCCGGAATAAAAAGTAGCTTATGTGTGAAGTTAGGGTATCAGCTATATCTATTCTAAATTTCATCCAAATCCGTCCAGCTGTTTTAGCGTGAAAGAGTAACAAACGTACAAACACATATAAACTTTCGTAACTATAATATTCGTTTGATGTGATGTATTGTATCATACAAAACTTCCTCACAACTATGTGTATGCGTTTGTATGGAGATTTGCGCGTGATGGATTTCCTTAGGTGGTAGAGCTGATGCCGGGCTCGACTGTGGACGTACCACCATCTTACTCGCAAACCCTCCAGAAGTTATTCGGGGGAGAGTAAGAGAATAACTCTCAGGCTAAACCAGGTGGCAGAATATATATAGATGGCGGTATATCCATCCCCAATTGCCGGGGCTTATAAAAAAGACTGGTGACGGGCAGCGGCGTCACTGGTGCAAGGGTTTCGGCACCGCGCTCACCAACCCGCCTGCCCAGCGTGTGTGAGTATGGACATTTCTTCCAAGAGGACTGCCAAAAGTGGCAAAATCCTGGAAAGGTCTATGTCCAGCAGTGGACGAAACAGGCTGATGGATGGATGGCTTTCCTTAAGCGCCAGCTCGTTGACGATGATTCGGTAATGAGCGCTGAATGTGATGTGATGTGATACTAAAGCCTTGAACTGTATATAGGGTGAAATTTAATCAACCGACCAAATTCATACTAGAGACTCGGTTAGTGATCAAGAACTAGGTTCAGTAATCCTTTTGGCCAATTTCGAAAAATATTTTTTTTGCCCCGTACTGGTTGGACTAGTCCAAGTACAATTCCTAGTGCAGGTTCTACGGTTTAAAAAAATTTTTTTTTTCAAATTTCACCTGGAGAGTCATTAAACCTTGTTCCTGATGACTAACCGAGTCTCCAGTATGAATTTGGTCGGTTGATTTAATTTCACCTAGTATATACGTTATTTTTTATTCTAGAATTACAAAAAAATACTTAAGTTGTTCATTTTGCACCGAGAACAAGATGAATCCCCTTAGGGGTCGATTCTTTGGATTGCTTCTGTGGCCGAGTAGTAAATAGAGCGCTCGCCTGCTAACCCAGAGATCGTGGGTTCAATCCCCACGATTCACATTCATTTGTATTCAGTTTGCGTGCTTTGTAAGGAACGTTAAGCCGTTGGTCCATTTATACTCGAAGTACGACGATACGGTCACCACCCATCCAGTTTTGGACGTAATATTCGTCAGCGAAAAACAGGTATACCAAGTGTTGTCAGTTCAATACAAGTGTTAAACATGTGAACACCTGTGACACCCTCTCGGGGTTTCATGACGTGATAAATGCTTTATATGTTTGTCTTTCGAGATTCCTGTCATTAAAAAACCGTAGGATTTTTTTTACTTTGCTACTCATAAACATTGTTTTGCTACTTCCTAAAAATTGTATACTAACTGTTTCAAACGGCAATTCTCATGTTATTCCTTAAAAAATGCAATACAAACACAGATATATAAATTATTATCAAGTAGCAGACCAAACATAGGGATTAAATAGCGTGGTAATTTTCCATACAAAAAATAAGCTACATTTAGGCTTTGTGTTACGAAGAAACGTATAAAAATGGGTTGTTTTGGCTGAGTAATGCTTGGAACATATTTGTTAATTCCTAAACTAATCTCTGGTATATATTTTGTTTGGAAACAAGCAATATTTATATTTAAAAGAGCCCGAAGTTCACTGAGCTAAAATTGCCGCGCGTCAACTCTATGCGTTTATTATTAATGTTAGGTCTGCTACTATATTATATGTCTGTGAATACAACACAATTTACCATACCAAACAGTATAATGTGACAATATATATTATAAATGCAATTGAAACTTTTCTAGCTTTTATCCTCTCTATCGGTGACTATTAAAGCTTACACGCCACAGAAACATCTTAACCCTCCAGCCACGTGACAAAAACACCCCAAGGACTGTAAATTTCTTTTAAACACCTCTCATTATTTGCAACGGCCGCATTTAACCCTTCATTGCAGATGGGGTCTGGCTTAACAAGTGCCCCCGCCCGGCGGTGAAGTGACGTCATTTTAACAAATCCACATTTTATTGGATTAGGTTTTGACAGATATTGCTAAAAGTCACATAAACTAGTTGCAGCTTAACCCTTATAGTTGCTCTGCTTGAAGATAATGTGATGAGACTATCGAGATTATTTTAATTATTTTATTTATTGCGCGTGGGTAAGCTTGTGTTCAACAACGGGTTTATGTCTAAATTGATTACTTATATTATGACATGTGCTCAAATACATTCATGGAAAAACATCCACATACATGTACCTACAACACCTACATACATTGATACATTTAAAAAGAGTTATTTTTTTATGACATCTGATAACTATAGCTAAATCAGTAGTTTATACGGAGAATAACATTCTTCAACTGTCATTCATAATTAATCGGCTTCAAAAACTATTTTCTTAGTTTGGCTTGTGTGTTCAAGTAGTTTGCTTACATCTTCAACAATACCTTTAAAACACCCATTTTCATAAATGATCCTTTTTATTATTTGTTTGACGTTATAGTTGGTGTAGTTTTAAATATCCTGACTCGAATTTTGAACGACCGTCTAATTTTCAGCTTTTCAGTGGCTAAAAGTTAAAAAAAATAACATTTATAACCATTGACATACCAAACCATGGACCTCGGGTCAAGTATAAAATTTACCAAAAAAATGTCCTCAGTGAAGTGTCAAATTATTAAGAAACAAAACATTTTAAGTTGAATCGTATGTCATTGCTGCATGGCTTAATTTTGATTGACGTGTGATTGACACTCTTTTTTAATTTTCAATGGTCTTGACTCTCTTTTGGTTCGGACACTTTTGAGTACAGACCCGATGTCCAATTATTAGTACGTGAATGTTTATAACACAATAAATAATCGCTAATCATACCAAACAACAAAACTGATTTAAAAAGTCGTTTCTCCATATCTATACAATAAAGAACAGACACCCTATCGGGACGCTCTTTATTTGTCAATGTCACATCGAAACGCGCACCGAAATAATGTGGACAAAAAAAAGAACTCGTGACATTTTTCTCGCAAATGAACCGTGTCGACCTTGCTTATTAGATTAACAGGTCGATTTGCAATTCTCTATGTGGTTCCGTATGAACATGTTTATTTTACGGAAATGAATCGCAATTTGCTAGAAGAGGGGGTCGCTTTTGTTGACTCAGCGAAATGTGATATTTATTTACGAATTCTGTTTGTTATTGTATGCTTGCTCAGATGGAAATGTTTTATCAATGAAACCATTTCGAAGAATTAACCGTTAAAAAACGTGACGCTTTTTTCTTTTGAATGTTTTATTGCTTTAATAGTAAATTTTAACCCGTTCGTTTATTGCGATTTTGCAATTTTGCAATATTCCCGCCAATTTTTCCTGCCAATTTTATTTTTAGCTATATCTCCGAAAGTAATGGTCGAATTCCAATGCAGTTCTCTTTTTCTAAAACAAGATTGAATTAACTACACAAAACAAAACAAAAAAGTTTTTTTTTTTTTGGAGAATGTGTGTAGGTACTTTCTCCTGGAGAAAGTTTTGGTTATATATATGAATATATATTTATATACAACATGTATATGTCTACTCAAATTTTATAATATTTTAGAAAAATATAAAGAAAAATAAAAAAATATAAAAGAAATGTAACTCTATAAACATATATATTAAAAATAAAAGCAGGGGAGGGTAAAATATGGGTGTCAAATTACAACCCACCACTTTTTTTATTATTAATATATATATTTTTTTTATTAATTTTTTTTTGTTGCTTATCTTTCTCGCTTTCCAACGGTACCCATATTACTATATACGCGTATATATAATATAATAACTACTCATAAATATTGTTCTTGTATGAGCCGGCAGGGGTGTGTCGATCGACACCTCCACAAGCCGGCGGGTTGAGTAGTAAGGTGATCAAAGGTTAAAATATGAAGTCTTTAAAAAAGTCTGCGCTTATAGGCCTGAACTTTATTTCAAATATATTTTCAAATACACAAATTATGTTTTTACAAAGAGGAAAGCACTTTATACAACTAATAAAATAAATATCCTTCTCTAAACCCTCACAGCGGGTCACGTGACCATTTGATTGGTTTTCAGCACAATTGTTTAAGGAAACTACCAACGCCACCATGAAAACTAACCCTATAACATAGATCCTTAGGTTCATTTTTGTTAAAGACAATTTTGAAGACTTGAGGGATTCTAATGCATGCTCACAATCAAATTACGAGAGCTCCCGCTGTTTTTGCTACTTCGATAAGAATGGACCTTCCGTTCAGTATGGATCTTTTGAATAGTGCCGTGTGTTTACAGAATCACCCTGGTGGTTGCTTTTGTGTGCCAATAATGCTTTTGAATGGCTTGAATAGAAGAATATACGTTTTAGATCATATTATATTATTAAGAACATAGTTAAACTTGGATTATTGTACTTATAAGGTTATAAGTATATGTTTATAGACGTCCACGTAGATTTAGGCGTAAGCAGCTCGTTGTACCCATTTAGATAGCATTTTCGGTAGGTACAAAAATGGACCCCCATTGAAAAACCCTAACTTAGTGCACCTCTATTCCCTCCAAGGAAAAATGTTCCAAATTTTATGATTCTATGTTCAGTGGCTTAGTAAACTAAAAATATATTTAAAGTATAATACATTCACTTAAATGTATAGATCTAGACTCGCGGCAGAGCGTGTCAAGCCAAGTTCAAGCATAGAACCTGGCTAAATAGATATTTTCTCTATTGTTGTAGGTATTAGGGTGAAAACGGTGTAATTATAAGTACGTATTATTTCTGGAATAATTCAAAGGTGTAACTTTACTGTTACTACACCAGGACTATTAAGGAAAGCCGTGCTGACCCATTTTTCATTATTATTACCATTACAATAAAAACAAAAGTACAATGGATCTGAACAATTTTCCTTGATAGCAACTAAATTTATCTACTTTTCATCGCACTAACGCAATTCCTATCCTACTAATATTATAAATGCGAAAGTTTGTGCGTGTGTGTGTGCGTGTGTGTGTGTGTGTGTGTGCGTGTGTGTGTGTGTGTGCGTGTGTGTGTGTGTGTGTGTGTGTGTGTGTGTATGTTTGTTACTCTTTCACGCTGAAACGGCTGAACGGATTTGGATGAAATTTAGAATGGATATAGTTTAGACCCTAACTTAACACATAGGTTACTTTTTATCCCGGAAAATGCATGGTTCCTGTAGGATAGATCAATATCATTGAAAAATCAGATGTCTAATTAGGGCCGTCCTTAATCGTTTGTGGTGAAATAAGACAAGGCTATGTTATCTCATCACACTTCACACTAATATTAAAAATGCGAAAGTTTGTGTGTGCGTGTGTGTGTATGTGTATGTTAGTTACTCTTTCACGCTGAAAGGGCTGGACGGATTTGGATGAAATTTAGAATGGATATAGCTTATACCCCAACTTAACACATAGGTTACTTTTTATCCCGGAAAAAAGCATGTCGTTAAATCGAATAACACGAGGGCGGAGCCGCGGGAAAAAGCTAGTATTGACATATTTATTCAAAATACAAGTTATTCACACGCTAAGAAAATTAGTTACACACCCTTAAAATTAAAACAAACATCTATGACATTTCTCTAAGCCACACGCAGAAAACTACCAATTCTTTTAGACACAGTAATGTATCATTAATAATCCCTATTACCAAGTCCTAAGAGCTAGTTATATGTTTCAAATTGCAGTCGTATTGTAGGTATCAAATGTATTCGACGGGTCCGTAATGAGTCGGTCGCTCCTTCATTAAATTTAATACAAACTGTAGCTGCAAGACGGTCGCCTTGCAAGCTTACATAGACCATTAATATGGATAGAAGGAACTAAATCGTTACCGAAATTATTCTTAATTAAAACGATATTTCTTTGGAATAGAGTAAGTCTCAAATTAAAACCGCACTACGGTGTACAACATACGATCCGCATTATGCTTTACTTAGCTTTTTTGACAGTAATGAACTTAATTGAAGCATTCTGTATTTTTTTTTCTGTATCGAAAGAACAAAGACATACCGCTTAATGTCCTGTCAAATAAGTCGTGTTACGCTGAATCGACAACAATGTGTTTGATATCCTTCATGGGTGGTAGAGCTGATGCCGAGCTCGACTGTGGAAGGTACCAGCATATTATATTCGCAAACCCCCCCCCCCTCCCCCCGAAGATTTTCGACGGAGAGTAAGGGGACAACCCTCAAACAGACACAACAAGTAGCCCAGTATGCCTGGGATCAATTGATGGTAGTAATATCCTTATATAAGACAGACTGGTGACGGGCAGCGGCGTCATGAGTGCAAGGGTTTCGGCACCGCGCTCACTAACCCACCTGAACAGCTGCACAGCGTGATGTAAGTATGGGCATCATTTCCAAGAGGACCGCCAAAGGCTGCGAAATAGTGTTACATGACAATCGATAGTCTATCGATAGGCTATCCATACTATCGTGACCTTGGAAAAAAGTAACAATATCGATAGTGCTATCGATGGTATCGATTATATCGATACTATCCATAGTATTATTTACGTTCATTAATTAAACTATCGATTGTATCGATACTATCGAAAGTATCGATTGTTTTGCTCCATCGATAGTCCATGAAAATGCAATACTATTGCTTTGTCTAATTGCTTTGTTTGTCAACGCGGTAAGCATAATAATATTAAGGTCTTATTAAAGTTCCATTGGTTTCGTAACAAAATAAGAAAGATTTTGAGAACTGTAATCTGGCAACTCTTGCCAGCCAAGATCGAACGAAGGTTTGTTTGAAAAAAATTGTTAATCGTTGTGCGTATCTATCTTGTGAATTTTAAAAGTGGATTATCAAATCACGATGTAATACATAATATGATTGTCAACCATTTAGGGTGTTCCTTTTAAGTCCCTAATACTATAGAAATTTAATGGACTATCGATGGACCAAAACAATCGATACTTTCAATAGTATCGATACAATCGACAGGTTCATTGATTGACGCAAATAATATACTATAGTATACTATCGATGGTATTACTCAATTTGGGCTATCGGTAGTATCGATATAATCGATACCATCGATAGCACTATCGATATTGTTGCTTTTTTCCGAGGTCAACTATCAATACATCGACTATCGATAGTCATTCAACAATAATGCGAAATCATTTTTGCGAAAAAGTTCTATGTTCAAAGTGTTAAATTAACACATTAACGTGGCCGGCACTATGGGTAGTGTACGTGTACAACACGCGGTCCGCATTGTGCTATCCTGAGTAGACTAGCTAAATGAACGGTCAGTTTTGCAGGACACGTGTTAGTACTCTCTAAATAAAGACACATTGTGTCTCTATATCTTCTTAGTCTATGTGCAAAGTCTTAAATTAACACATTAACGTGGCCGGCACTACGCGTAGTGTTCAACACGCGGTCCGCATTGTGCTATCCTGAGTAGACTAGCTAAATGAACGGTCAGTTTTGCAGGACACGTGTTAGTACTCTCTAAATAAAGACACATTGTGTCTCTATATCTTCTTAGTCTATGTGCAAAGTCTTAAATTAACACATTAACGTGGCCGGCACTACGCGTAGTGTTCAACACGCGGTCCGCATTGTGCTATCCTGAGTAGACTAGCTAAATGAACGGTCAGTTTTGCAGGACACGTGTTAGTACTCTCTAAATAAAGACACATTGTGTCTGTATATCTTCTTAGTCTATGTGCAAAGTCTTAAATTAACACATTAACGTGGCCGGCACTACGCGTAGTGTTCAACACGCGGTCCGCATTGTGCTGTCCTGAGCAGACTTGCTAAATGTGCGGTCGGATTTACACGACATAAGTTAATACGGTCTTTAGCTGTTTGGCTAAGACGGAACAACTTTAGATTGAATGTCTAGGATGTGGTTTAATATGAAACCTGTGTTTAGGCGGGATGCAATCACGATAAGCCTGAATTTTGATGTTTCGATGTCTAAACATCAATTGTAAGGTTGCTTAACAGACTCGAAGTCTACAGAATACATTCACAGCTGAAAACACTATTAAATCATTTATCGAAAAGAAATCATTCTTGCAAAAAAAAATCAATGCTGTGTATGTGTATTTTTCATCAGAAAACTCATGGCTTGTGCCACAATAGTACACGATAGTGAGTCCGAAACCATTTCGAGACATTACGTTTTTAGATGTTGCACCTCCGTCAAAGGGATATCTCGTGGAACTATGAAATTATAGGTCCCGAGAGGTCCTGAGTTCGAGTCCCGGTTCAGAGCTCGTCACGTCCAGATTTACTTTTCTGATTTTCTATACCGCAATGATATAAAATTTAATATGAAATTATATTTTGCCTCAGAATCAAATTCGAAACACTTAAGAAACCCATTCTCTTCTAAAAACTTGTACACAGATATCGATTACAAATTGTTACACAATTGCATGAATTATAATCACTTATTTTATTTTAAAGTATGAGAAAAAAAGAAAAGCCACTATAAACGTCAACATTCATTCTCCCAAATCATATTACATACCCACTATTGTCTCACACAATGCAATCAAGAGCTGAAATGGGATAGCATCTGCATACGCATTCTAGTTACAAACCAGTCGTTAAAAAGTAACCGAATTAGAGCAGAAAATTCAATTAACAGCGATAGTGCGCTGAATCAGTACGGGATTTATTCAAGTGACACGTCATTTAACCCTTTAAACATTGTTAATTGTAATGTAACCCTTTATTGCTCATTACAAATGACACTTGAGGTTGTAATGACCGCGTATTTTTCAAATCAAACAAGCAATATGAAATTACAGTGAATAATGCAGCAAACCCTAAAAATGTTTAATATTTAAACGGGTGAAAAATACCAAGTTCACTGAAATTCATACACGTAAACATAAACAAACCATAATGAATGACAGCCAAACATCTAATCACACACCGATACCCAGACAGCAATACATCAAGTTATTGCAAGTAATATCATTTTAATTGGCCGTATAGACCATCTGCGTCCATTTTGGCCCGACCTGTAATTTCAGAGCATTAGTTACCGGTGGCATTCATTAGGGTTGATAAAACTGTGATGGCTTCATTAGTTAGTAGTTCTTGCATTATTTATATGTGTCGAATTGAGATGTGTGGCGCCACTAGTTGACAGCGAATATTTTAGAACGAGCTAAGAATCTGTTTGATCGAATGAGTAACCGAACGAAAACATTATCTATGGTCGGTTCTCTCTTCTTTTGATTTACAATCGTTGCCGACAGATGGCGCTATACGCCAATAGAAATTAAGTGGGTCTGTGGTGATTTATTTCTTTATTCTGTTCTAAATATTTTGATTTGTAATGTTGGATGAACTGATTAAATTGCCCAATCACATTTGAAAGAATTGTTGTGTTAAGTTGGTAGATTGTCTGTACCATAGACCTAGGAGTCTGTACGATGTTCTGTTTGATTGTAAGGTTGGCAGGACTGATTATGTTATCCAATCAGATCTGAAGTATTTGTTTTCTTTGGTACCTAATTTTATTTTATTGGTGGAAACGCAAGCGCCTAGTTTTACCGCGCTTGGACATGGCTCTTGGCGGGGGTTACGTACGACTTCCAAGGAAAAAGATAATTTTCAGGGGACTTATTTTCGGAAAGGGGTCGAGGTAACTCATGTGCCAAGGGACTTGTCCGTTCCCGCCACGTAGTTTTGTTCCTTGTAATTAAAAGTGCTGTAAGACTGTTTTTGATCACAATAAAAGTTGTATTGTTCGTCTACGCGTGTTCATCATGTCCAATACCCACGGTAGCCCTCCTATTGCCGTTCCTGACGTTCCTGTTTTGACAAAAACAGACTTCGAACGATGGACCACGTGTGGATGAAAATCTTCTGCGCACGCTGCTGGAATCACAAAATCAGAACATGATGGCTCTAATCAAGGCCATGCGTCCCGTGAGTACCCGAAAGGTTATTCTACCAGATTTTGATCCCGATAAGCCCGACGTAGACGCAAGGGCATGGTGTGCTACTTCAGACTTATGTCTGTCTAAGCAACAACAAGAAGGCAGCGCACTTATCATTGCGCTTAGTGGAGCTCTCAAGGGAAATGCTTCGCGATGGCTATCCCAGATATCATTTGCTGGCATGACGTGGTGCCATTTTAAGGATCTTTTCCTGACTCGTTATGGCATGATCGAAACACCTGCTGCTACATTAAATAACATGCATAATAGCAAACCGAAAGACAACGAGAGTATGGCATCTTTCGCTGCGCGACTTTCAACGACATTGATGGCTCGGTTCAAGGACATGACGGTGGAAGAGATAACTTCAGCCATGGTTCTAGCCCACGTGTCTCAGTTTGATGGGAGGTTACAACACATTGCTTTCACCACTAATATCAAGACTCGTGAGCAAATGCAACGTGAACTTCAAGCATGTTCCTACCTCAAGAGGAAGAATGACGCCCCTTCAAGCGATGGATCGTCAAACTTCAAGCGCCCTAGGCCTGCTGGATCTCCAAGCCCTCTACGATGCTTCACGTGTGGGAAATTGGGACATCGCAGTGCCGACTGCCGCTCCAAGGATTCTAAAAGGTCATGTGATCGTTCCAATCCTTCTAGCCTTACTCATGTAGCCAAGCACCGACCAAATGCGCCTGTCGTTACTTGTTACAGGTGTGGTAGTGTTGGCCACTATGCTAACAAATGCACTCGTGCTCCTTCCTCCACTTCGTGGAAGAATGGTTCCAGCAACGGCTCTGCAAGTGGTTTCGGCGGCAACAACACCAGCGTGGCAGCAAGCAACGGCAACCAGCGTCGAATGGACCTGTGTAGCATCAGCAACCCTACTGGACAACTAACCATTTCTGGTGAGCGTTTTGTATTTCACTATGACTCGGGCGCTGAGTGTTCTCTCATGAAAGAATCTATTGCATTAAAATTTCCTGGACAGCGACTTAATAAAACTGTGACTTTAACTGGTATTGGTCAATCATGCGTGTACAGTACTGAACAAATTTTGTGTGAGATTAGGATAGATGAATTGACTTTGGAAATTTTATTTCACGTGGTGCCTGACCAATTCCTAAAAAGTGACGTCATGATTGGACGTGAAATTTTAACCCAAGGCCTTAATGTGAACATGACTTCAGATAAATTGACTATCACTCGTTGCGTTAGTGTTAATGCGTGTGAGTTAGGTGACTGGGAGGTAGATAAAATCGATTTTTGTGACATTGTTACTGACGTTCCTGTTGAGTATAGGCAGCAATTAGTTTGCGTTCTGCAAGAATTTAGGAATTCATTTTCAACTGGGGTGGCTATTTCACGTGTCACTACAGGACAACTGGATATTCGTCTTGTTAATCCTAGTCGCACAGTTCAGAGACGTCCCTACAGGTTAGGTGTAGAAGAGAAGGCGGTTGTTCGCGAGAAAGTGAAGGAGCTGTTGGATGCAGGAGTTATTCGTCCAAGTTGTTCACCATTTTCGAGTCCGGTGTTGTTAGTCAAAAAAAAAGACAAATCCGACCGAATGTGTGTGGACTACCGCGAGCTCAACGACAACACAGTGGCCGATAGGTATCCTTTGCCTCTAATCAGTGATCAGGTGGCTAGATTAGGAGAAGCTAAGTGGTTCACGGCACTTGACATGCTTAGTGGGTACCATCAAATCCCTGTTGCACCAGATTCGATAGAGAAGACTGCGTTCGTCACACCAGAAGGTCAATGGGAGTACTTGACCATGCCTTTTGGTTTGAAGAATGCTATTTCTGTCTATCAGAGGGCGATCATGAGGGCGTTAGGTGATCTTGCTTATTCGTTCGTAGTCGTTGACATCGATGATGTGCTGATTTTATCCTCCACAGTAGAAGAAGGAATTGAACGTCTCCATCTCGTGCTTGAAGTGTTGACTAAAGCAGGGTTTTCCTTAAATTTGACCAAATGCTCCTTTTTAAAGAAACGTATTGAGTATTTGGGTTTCGTTATTGAAGATGGTCATGTACAGCCAAATCCTGGTAAAATTGAGGCATTAACGAAGCTTCCGCCCCCCTCTAGTGTCTCCCAGCTTCGCCAATTTATTGGCCTAGCCTCATATTTTCGCCAGTTTGTGCGTGATTTTTCCAAGATCATGGCTCCGTTATTCAGACTGACGAGTTCAAAAAAAAAATCTTTTGATTGGCAATCATCACACGAAGAAATTCGTCAGAAAATCATCACTAAGTTGACCAATGAGCCAGTTTTAATGATCTTCAATCCCGATCTTCCGATTGAACTTCACACTGATGCGAGTGCCGACGGCTATGGTGCGATAATCCTTCAAAAGGTTGAAGACAAACAGCATGTTGTTTCCTATTACAGTCGTCGTACATCTCCAGTGGAATCCAGATACCACTCACACGAACTAGAAACCTTGGCTGTCGTCAATGCGGTCAAGTATTTTCGCCAATATTTACAAGGTCGAAAATTCAAAGTCGTGACTGACTGCAATTCGGTAAAGGCGTCAAAAACCAAGGTTGACTTGTCTCCTCGTGTACACCGTTGGTGGGCTTACCTCCAATCTTTTGACTTCGACATTGAGCATCGTGAAGGTACAAGGATGTCCCATGTTGACTGTCTTTCACGCAATCCCGTCACTCTTAAATCTCCGGCTGATTGCGTTGAACAAAAGCGGGTTGATGTGGCCGCTCTTTCAGATACTTGGTTGCAAACAGAACAGGAAAAAGACGAAGAGATCAGCAAAATTAAGTCTGACTTACAGAACGAGATCCTGCCTGAGGATGTCAGGAAGACTTATGAGATTCGTTCTAATATTCTCCATCGTAAAGTGCAGAGAAATGGTCGTACTAGGTGTCTTCCTATGGTTCCTCGTGCCTTCAAGTGGGCCGTCATCAATAACGTCAATGAGGCGATCATGCACCTTGGATGAAAAAAAAAAAACGCTCGTGAAGGTCTATGATCATTATTGGTTTCCAGGTATGGCGAAGTACGTTAAGAAGTTTGTTGACAGCTGCATAACCTGTAAAGTTTCCAAAACTCATTCTGGTCGTGTCCAAGCGGAACTTCATCCAATCCCAAAAACTGCGATTCCATGGCATACAGTTCACATCGATGCTTCGGGTAAACTAAGTGGAAAAAATGACGTCAAAGAGTATGTTTTCGTACTGATCGATGCTTTTACAAAGTTCGTTCTTTTGGTCCACTCTAAGCACACACTCTCAGCTCCAGCAGTATTAGGGCCCTCAAGACTGGTATGTCTCTGTTTGGCGCACCTCAAAGAGTCATAGCAGACCAAGGTCGTTGTTTTTCCAGCAAAGATTTCTCCAACTTTTGTGATGGTCACAACATCCAGCTGCAACTCATCGCGACCGGTGCCAGTCGCGCGAACGGCCAGGTTGAAAGGGTAATGAGTACCTTGAAGGGTATGTTGACGGCTGTAGAGTCTGCTAAAGAACATTCTTGGCAGGATGCGCTAGGTGACATTCAATTGGCCATGAATTCGACTATTAACCGAGTCACAAAAGCAAGTCCTCTGGAGTTGTTAGTAGGTAAGGTTGCTCGACCACTTAACCTCATGACCGTAGATGACAATGACGAAATTATTGACCTCGATTTCATGAGGGAGCAAGCGTCCCGTGGTATAGTTGAAAGCGCTAACTACGATAAACAGCGATTCGATACGACTAAGGCTAAAATCCAGAAATGCGTAGTTGGCGGCTTTGTTCTAATTGAAAACGAGGAACGGAATCAAGTCAAATTAGATACTAAATTTAAAGGACCTTTTAAGGTCATCAAAGTGTTAGATGGTGATAGATATTTGCTAAAATCGTTAACCTCAAAAAGGACATACAAGTACCCTCATGATAGAGTCAGGAAGGTACCCGACCAACAGGTTCCCCTCGAATTGGACGTGTACAATAATAATGATGAGAATGATGATGCTATCAGTGATTGTCAGTAAGTTAGGGGGTTCACTTTATTCAAACTTAATGTACACTCCATGAGCTGGTGTGTGTCTTGTGAGCGTTCCAGTTGCGCCGGAGCATGTAAGAGGTGCGCATGGCCTGCTTTTTATGTGCAGGATATCCTTTGCGAGGGGTAGCACTTACGCGGCTGAGATGGTTAGCTTCTGTGGATGATCACAGTGCCTATGGACTGGCAAATCGTGACAAGCCGATGGACTGGCTATCTGCCGATGAACTGGCAAATAATGACAAACCGATGTGGTGGCCACCTGCCGAAGGACTGGCAAAATTGTGACAAGCCGACGGACTGGCTACCTGCCGATAGACTGGCAAATCATAACAAGCCGACGGACTGGCTATATGCCGACGCACTGGTAAAGCATTGTGATAACGTTTGTTTAAAGTAATCCCACCCATGTTTTATGTTTCTAGGATTGAAACGCTACTGAGATTGTAAAACTTGAACCTATTGTTCGTTTGGTCCTGACCTGACTTAATATTAGATTGACTTATACAGTAACTTTTTCCTTGTGTATTGTTTGTTGTATGAGCATGCTAAACATTCTGTCTGTAAGCTCTAAATTACCTGTTAGCTTTGAGATTTTATTGAGACTGTTTTCATTATAGTCATAGCTGTTAGGATCGTACGGCAGGATAGCCGAGCATATTACTTTTCGGTTGTTTTGTCCACAGATCAGACACACGAGGGCGTGTAAATGTCAAGATGGCCGTGTCGAATTGAGATGTGTGGCGCCACTAGTTGACAGCGAATATTTTAGAACGAGCTAAGAATCTGTTTGATCGAATGAGTAACCGAACGAAAACATTATCTATGGTCGGTTCTCTCTTCTTTTGATTTACAATCGTTGCCGACAGATGGCGCTATACGCCAATAGAAATTAAGTGGGTCTGTGGTGATTTATTTCTTTATTCTGTTCTAAATATTTTGATTTGTAATGTTGGATGAACTGATTAAATTGCCCAATCACATTTGAAAGAATTGTTGTGTTAAGTTGGTAGATTGTCTGTACCATAGACCTAGGAGTCTGTACGATGTTCTGTTTGATTGTAAGGTTGGCAGGACTGATTATGTTATCCAATCAGATCTGAAGTATTTGTTTTCTTTGGTACCTAATTTTATTTTATTGGTGGAAACGCAAGCGCCTAGTTTTACCGCGCTTGGACATGGCTCTTGGCGGGGCTTACGTACGACTTCCGAGGAAAAAGATAATTTTCAGGGGACTTATTTTCGGAAAGGGGTCGAGGTAACTGATGTGCCAAGAGACTTGTCCGTTCCCGCCACGTAGTTTTATTCCTTGTAATTAAAAGTGCTGTAAGACTGTTTTTGATCACAATAAAAGTTGTATTGTTCGTCTACGCGTGTTCATCATGTCCAATACCCACGGTAGCCCTCCTATTGCCGTTCCTGACGTTCCTGTTTTGACATCAGAAGTCGGATGCGAACAGACTTCGAACGATGGACCACGTGTGGATGAAAATCTTCTGCGCACGCTGCTGGAATCACAAAATCAGAACATGATGGCTCTAATCAACGCCATGCGTCCCGTGAGTACCCGAAAGGTTATTCTACCAGATTTTGATCCCGATAAGCCCGACGTAGACGCAAGGGCATGGTGTGCTACTTCAGACTTATGTCTGTCTAAGCAACAACAAGAAGGCAGCGCACTTATCATTGCGCTTAGTGGAGCTCTCAAGGGAAATGCTTCGCGATGGCTATCCCAGATATCATTTGCTGGCATGACGTGGTGCCATTTTAAGGATCTTTTCCTGACTCGTTATGGCATGATCGAAACACCTGCTGCTACATTAATTAACATGCATAATAGCAAACCGAAAGACAGCGAGAGTATGGCATCTTTCGCTGCGCGACTTTCAACGACATTGATGGCTCGGTTCAAGGACATGACGGTGGAAGAGATAACTTCAGCCATGGTTCTAGCCCACGTGTCTCAGTTTGATGGGAGGTTACAACACATTGCTTTCACCACTAATATCAAGACTCGTGAGCAAATGCAACGTGAACTTCAAGCATGTTCCTACCTCAAGAGGAAGAATGACGCCCCTTCAAGCGATGGATCGTCAAACTTCAAGCTCCCGAGGCCTGCTGGATCTCCAAGCCCTCTACGATGCTTCACGTGTGGGAAATTGGGACATCGCAGTGCCGACTGCCGCTCCAAGGATTCTAAAAGGTCATGTGATCGTTCCAATCCTTCTAGCCTTACTCATGTAGCCAAGCAACGACCAAATGCGCCTGTCGTTACTTGTTACAGGTGTGGTAGTGTTGGCCACTATGCTAACAAATGCACTCGTGCTCCTTCCTCCACTTCGTGGAAGAATGGTTCCAGCAACGGCTCTGCAAGTGGTTTCGGCGGCAACAACACCAGCGTGGCAGCAAGCAACGGCAACCAGCGTCGAATGGACCTGTGTAGCATCAGCAACCCTACTGGACAACTAACCATTTCTGGTGAGCGTTTTGTATTTCACTATGACTCGGGCGCTGAGTGTTCTCTCATGAAAGAATCTATTGCATTAAAATTTCCTGGACAGCGACTTAACAAAACTGTGACCTTAACTGGTATTGCGTCATTGGTCAATCATGCGTGTACAGTACAGAACAAATTTTGTGTGAGATTAGGATAGATGAATTGACTTTGGAAATTTTATTTCACGTGGTGCCTGACCAATTCTTAAAAAGTGACGTCATGATTGGACGTGAAATTTTAACCCAAGGCCTTAATGTGAACATGACTTCAGATAAATTGACTATCACTCGTTGCGTTAGTGTTAATGCGTGTGAGTTAGGTGACTGGGAGGTAGATAAAATCGATTTTTGTGACATCGTTACTGACGTTCCTGTTGAGTATAGGCAGCAATTAGTTTGCGTTCTGCAAGAATTTAGGAATTCATTTTCAACTGGGGTGGCTATTTCACGTGTCACTACAGGACAACTGGATATTCGTCTTGTTAATCCTAGTCGCACAGTTCAGAGACGTCCCTACAGGTTAGGTGTAGAAGAGAAGGCGGTTGTTCGCGAGAAAGTGAAGGAGCTGTTGGATGCAGGAGTTATTCGTCCAAGTTGTTCACCATTTTCGAGTCCGGTGTTGTTAGTCAAAAAAAAAAAAGACAAATCTGACCGAATGTGTGTGGACTACCGCAAGCTCAACGACAACACAGTGGCCGATAGGTGATCTTGCTTATTCGTTCGTAGTAGTTTACATCGATGATGTGCTGATTTTATCCTCCACAGTAGAATAAGGAATTGAACGTCTCCATCTCGTGCTTGAAGTGTTGACTAAAGCAGGGTTTTCCTTAAATTTGACCAAATGCTCCTTTTTAAAGAAGGGTATTGAGTATTTGGGTTTCGTTATTGAAGATGGTCATGTACAGCCAAATCCTGGTAAAATTGAGGCATTAACGAAGCTTCCGCCCCCCTCTAGTGTCTCCCAGCTTCGCCAATTTATTGGCCTAGCCTCATATTTTCGCCAGTTTGTGCGTGATTTTTCCAAGATCATGGCTCCGTTATTCAGACTGACGAGTTCAAAAAAAAAAATCTTTTGATTGGCAATCATCACACGAAGAAATTCGTCAGAAAATCATCACTAAGTTGACCAATGAGCCAGTTTTAATGATCTTCAATCCCGATCTTCCGATTGAACTTCACACTGATGCGAGTGCCGACGGCTATGGTGCGATAATCCTTCAAAAGGTTGAAGACAAACAGCATGTTGTTTCCTATTACAGTCGTCGTACATCTCCAGCGGAATCCAGATACCACTCACACGAACTAGAAACCTTGGCTGTCGTCAATGCGGTCAAGTATTTTCGCCAATATTTACAAGGTCGAAAATTCAAAGTCGTTACTGACTGCAATTCGGTAAAGGCGTCAAAAACCAAGGTTGACTTGTCTCCTCGTGTACACCGTTGGTGGGCTTACCTCCAATCTTTTGACTTCGACATTGAGCATCGTGAAGGTACAAGGATGTCCCACGTTGACTGTCTTTCACGCAATCCCGTCACTCTTAAATCTCCGGCTGATTGCGTTGAACAAAAGCGGGTTGATGTGGCCGCTCTTTCAGATACTTGGTTGCAAACAGAACAGGAAAAAGACGAAGAGATCAGCAAAATTAAGTCTGACTTACAGAACGAGATCCTGCCTGAGGATGTCAGGAAGACTTATGAGATTCGTTCTAATATTCTCCATCGTAAAGTGCAGAGAAATGGTCGTACTAGGTGTCTTCCTATGGTTCCTCGTGCCTTCAAGTGGGCCGTCATCAACAACGTCCATGAAGCGATCATGCACCTTGGATGGAAAAAAACGCTCGAGAATGTCTATGATCATTATTGGTTTCCAGGTATGGCGAAGTACGTTAAGAAGTTTGTTGACAGCTGCATAACCTGTAAAGTTTCCAAAACCCATTCTGGTCGTGTCCAAGCGGAACTTCATCCAATCCCAAAAACTGCGATTCCATGGCATACAGTTCACATCGATGCTTCGGGTAAACTAAGTGGAAAAAATGACGTCAAAGAGTATGTTTTCGTACTGATCGATGCTTTTACAAAGTTCGTTCTTTTGGTCCACTCTAAGCACATAGACAGCTCCAGCAGTATTAGGGCCCTCAAGACTGGTATGTCTCTGTTTGGCGCACCTCAAAGAGTCATAGCAGACCAAGGTCGTTGTTTTTCCAGCAAAGATTTCTCCAACTTTTGTGATGGTCACAACATCCAGCTGCACCTCATCGCGACCGGTGCCAGTCGCGCGAACGGCCAGGTTGAAAGGGTAATGAGTACCTTGAAGGGTATGTTGACGGCTGTAGAGTCTGCTAAAGAACATTCTTGGCAGGATGCGCTAGGTGACATTCAATTGGCCATGAATTCGACTATTAACCGAGTCACAAAAGCAAGTCCTCTGGAGTTGTTAGTAGGTAAGGTTGCTCGACCACTTAACCTCATGACCGTAGATGACAATGACGAAATTATTGACCTCGATTTCATGAGGGAGCAAGCGTCCCGTGGTATAGTTGAAAGCGCTAACTACGATAAACAGCGATTCGATACGACTAAGGCTAAAATCCAGAAATGCGTAGTTGGCGACTTTGTTCTAATTGAAAACGAGGAACGGAATCAAGTCAAATTAGATACTAAATTTAAAGGACCTTTTAAGGTCATCAAAGTGTTAGATGGTGATAGATATTTGCTAAAATCGTTAACCTCAAAAAGGACATACAAGTACCCTCATGATAGAGTCAGGAAGGTACCCGACCAACAGGTTCCCCTCGAATTGGACGTGTACAATAATAATGATGAGAATGATGATGCTATCAGTGATTGTCAGTAAGTAAGGGGGTTCACTTTATTCAAACTTAATGTACACTCCATGAGCTGGTGTGTGTCTTGTGAGCGTTCCAGTTGCGCCGGAGCATGTAAGAGGTGCGCGTGGCCTGCTTTTTATGTGCAGGATATCCTTTGCGAGGGGTAGCACTTACGCGGCTGAGATGGTTAGCTTCTGCGGACGATCACAGTGCCTATGGATTGGCAAATCGTGACAAGCCGACGGACTGGCTACCTGCCGATGAACTGGCAAATAATGACAAACCGATGTGGTGGCCACCTGCCGAAGGACTGGCAAAATTGTGACAAGCCGACGGACTGGCTACCTGCCGATAGACTGGCAAATCATAACAAGCCGACGGACTGGCTATATGCCGACGCACTGGTAAAGCATTGTGATAACGTTTGTTTAAAGTAATCCCACCCATGTTTTATGTTTCTAGGATTGAAACGCTACTGAGATTGTAAAACTTGAACCTGTTGTTCGTTTGGTCCTGACCTGACTTAATATTAGATTGACTTATACAGTAACTTTTTCCTTGTGTATTGTTTGTTGTATGAGCATGCTAAACATTCTGTCTGTAAGCTCTAAATTACCTGTTAGCTTTGAGATTTTATTGAGACTGTTTTCATTATAGTCATAGCTGTTAAGATCGTACGGCAGGATAGCCGAGCATATTACTTTTCGGTTGTTTTGTCCACAGATCAGACACACGAGGGCGTGTAAATGTCAAGATGGCCGTGTCGAATTGAGATGTGTGGCGCCACCAGTTGACAGCGAATATTTTAGAACGAGCTAAGAATCGGTTTGATCGAATGAGTAACCGAACGAAAACATTATCTATGGTCGGTTCTCTCTTCTTTTGATTTACAATCGTTGCCGACAGATGGCGCTATACGCCAATAGAAATTAAGTGGGTCTGTGGTGATTTATTTCTTTATTCTGTTCTAAATATTTTGATTTGTAATGTTGGATGAACTGATTAAATTGCCCAATCACATTTGAAAGAATTGTGTTAAGTTGGTAGATTGTCTGTACCATAGACCTAGGAGTCTGTACGATGTTCTGTTTGATTGTAAGGTTGGCAGGACTGATTATGTTATCCAATCAGATCTGAAGTATTTGTTTTCTTTGGTACCTAATTTTATTTTATTGGTGGAAACGCAAGCGCCTAGTTTTACCGCGCTTGGACATGGCTCTTGGCGGGGCTTACGTACGACTTCCGAGGAAAAAGATAATTTTCAGGGGACTTATTTTCGGAAAGGGGTCGAGGTAACTGATGTGCCAAGAGACTTGTCCGTTCCCGCCACGTAGTTTTATTCCTTGTAATTAAAAGTGCTGTAAGACTGTTTTTGATCACAATAAAAGTTGTATTGTTCGTCTACGCGTGTTCATCATGTCCAATACCCACGGTAGCCCTCCTATTGCCGTTCCTGACGTTCCTGTTTTGACATCAGAAGTCGGATGCGAACAGACTTCGAACGATGGACCACGTGTGGATGAAAATCTTCTGCGCACGCTGCTGGAATCACAAAATCAGAACATGATGGCTCTAATCAACGCCATGCGTCCCGTGAGTACCCGAAAGGTTATTCTACCAGATTTTGATCCCGATAAGCCCGACGTAGACGCAAGGGCATGGTGTGCTACTTCAGACTTATGTCTGTCTAAGCAACAACAAGAAGGCAGCGCACTTATCATTGCGCTTAGTGGAGCTCTCAAGGGAAATGCTTCGCGATGGCTATCCCAGATATCATTTGCTGGCATGACGTGGTGCCATTTTAAGGATCTTTTCCTGACTCGTTATGGCATGATCGAAACACCTGCTGCTACATTAATTAACATGCATAATAGCAAACCGAAAGACAACGAGAGTATGGCATCTTTCGCTGCGCGACTTTCAACGACATTGATGGCTTGGTTCAAGGACATGACGGTGGAAGAGATAACTTCAGCCATGGTTCTAGCCCACGTGTCTCAGTTTGATGGGAGGTTACAACACATTGCTTTCACCACTAATATTAAGACTCGTGAGCAAATGCAACGTGAACTTCAAGCATGTTCCTACCTCAAGAGGAAGAATGACGCCCCTTCAAGCGATGGATCGTCAAACTTCAAGCGCCCTAGGCCTGCTGGATCTCCAAGCCCTCTACGATGCTTCACGTGTGGGAAATTGGGACATCGCAGTGCCGACTGCCGCTCCAAGGATTCTAAAAGGTCATGTGATCGTTCCAATCCTTCTAGCCTTACTCATGTAGCCAAGCACCGACCAAATGCGCCTGTCGTTACTTGTTACAGGTGTGGTAGTGTTGGCCACTATGCTAACAAATGCACTCGTGCTCCTTCCTCCACTTCGTGGAAGAATGGTTCCAGCAACGGCTCTGCAAGTGGTTTCGGCGGCAACAACACCAGCGTGGCAGCAAGCAACGGCAACCAGCGTCGAATGGACCCGTGTAGCATCAGCAAACCTACTGGACAACTAACCATTTCTGGTGAGCGTTTTGTATTTCACTATGACTCGGGCGCTGAGTGTTCTCTCATGAAAGAATCTATTGCATTAAAATTTCCTGGACAGCGACTTAACAAAACTGTGACCTTAACTGGTATTGGTCAATCATGCGTGTACAGTACTGAACAAATTTTGTGTGAGATTAGGATAGATGAATTGACTTTGGAAATTTTATTTCACGTGGTGCCTGACCAATTCCTAAAAAGTGACGTCATGATTGGACGTGAAATTTTAACCCAAGGCCTTAATGTGAACATGACTTCAGATAAATTGACTATCACTCGTTGCGTTAGTGTTAATGCGTGCGAGTTAGGTGACTGGGAGGTGGATAAAATCGATTTTTGTGACATCGTTACTGACGTTCCTGTTGAGTATAGGCAACAATTAGTTTGCGTTCTGCAAGAATTTAGGAATTCATTTTCAACTGGCGTGGCTATTTCACGTGTCACTACGGGACAACTGGATATTCGTTTTGTTAATCCTAGTCGCACAGTTCAGAGACGTCCCTACAGGTTAGGTGTAGAAGAGAAGGCGGTTGTTCGCGAGAAAGTGAAGGAGCTGTTGGATGCAGGAGTTATTCGTCCAAGTTGTTCACCATTTTCGAGTCCGGTGTTGTTAGTCAAAAAAAAAAGACAAATCTGACCGAATGTGTGTGGACTACCGCGAGCTCAAAGACAACACAGTGGCCGATAGGTGATCTTGCTTATTCGTTCGTAGTCGTTTACATCGATGATGTGCTGATTTTATCCTCCACAGTAGAAGAAGGAATTGAACGTCTCCATCTCGTGCTTGAAGTGTTGACTAAAGCAGGGTTTTCCTTAAATTTGACCAAATGCTCCTTTTTAAAGAAGCGTATTGAGTATTTGGGTTTCGTTATTGAAGATGGTCATGTACAGCCAAATCCTGGTAAAATTGAGGCATTAACGAAGCTTCCGCCCCCCTCTAGTGTCTCCCAGCTTCGCCAATTTATTGGCCTAGCCTCATATTTTCGCCAGTTTGTGCGTGATTTTTCCAAGATCATGGCTCCGTTATTCAGACTGACGAGTTCAAAAAAAAAATCTTTTGATTGGCAATCATCACACGAAGAAATTCGTCAGAAAATCATCACTAAGTTGACCAATGAGCCAGTTTTAATGATCTTCAATCCCGATCTTCCGATTGAACTTCACACTGATGCGAGTGCCGACGGCTATGGTGCGATAATCCTTCAAAAGGTTGAAGACAAACAGCATGTTGTTTCCTATTACAGTCGTCGTACATCTCCAGCGGAATCCAGATACCACTCACACGAACTAGAAACCTTGGCTGTCGTCAATGCGGTCAAGTATTTTCGCCAATATTTACAAGGTCGAAAATTCAAAGTCGTTACTGACTGCAATTCGGTAAAGGCGTCAAAAACCAAGGTTGACTTGTCTCCTCGTGTATACCGTTGGTGGGCTTACCTCCAATCTTTTGACTTCGACATTGAGCATCGTGAAGGTACAAGGATGTCCCACGTTGACTGTCTTTCACGCAATCCCGTCACTCTTAAATCTCCGGCTGATTGCGTTGAACAAAAGCGGGTTGATGTGGCCGCTCTTTCAGATACTTGGTTGCAAACAGAACAGGAAAAAGACGAAGAGATCAGCAAAATTAAGTCTGACTTACAGAACGAGATCCTGCCTGAGGATGTCAGGAAGACTTATGAGATTCGTTCTAATATTCTCCATCGTAAAGTGCAGAGAAATGGTCGTACTAGGTGTCTTCCTATGGTTCCTCGTGCCTTCAAGTGGGCCGTAATCAACAACGTCCATGAGGCGATCATGCACCTTGGATGGAAAAAAACGCTCGAGAAGGTCTATGATCATTATTGGTTTCCAGGTATGGCGAAGTACGTTAAGAAGTTTGTTGACAGCTGCATAACCTGTAAAGTTTCCAAAACTCATTCTGGTCGTGTCCAAGCGGAACTTCATCCAATCCCAAAAACTGCGATTCCATGGCATACAGTTCACATCGATGCTTCGGGTAAACTAAGTGGAAAAAATGACGTCAAAGAGTATGTTTTCGTACTGATCGATGCTTTTACAAAGTTCGTTCTTTTGGTCCACTCTAAGCACACACTCTCAGCTCCAGCAGTATTAGGGCCCTCAAGACTGGTATGTCTCTGTTTGGCGCACCTCAAAGAGTCATAGCAGACCAAGGTCGTTGTTTTTCCAGCAAAGATTTCTCCAACTTTTGTGATGGTCACAACATCCAGTTGCACCTCATCGCGACCGGTGCCAGTCGCGCGAACGGCCAGGTTGAAAGGGTAATGAGTACCTTGAAGGGTATGTTGACGGCTGTAGAGTCTGCTAAAGAACATTCTTGGCAGGATGCGCTAGGTGACATTCAATTGGCCATGAATTCGACTATTAACCGAGTCACAAAAGCAAGTCCTCTGGAGTTGTTAGTAGGTAAGGTTGCTCGACCACTTAACCTCATGACCGTAGATGACAATGACGAAATTATTGACCTCGATTTCATGAGGGAGCAAGCGTCCCGTGGTATAGTTGAAAGCGCTAACTACGATAAACAGCGATTCGATACGACTAAGGCTAAAATCCAGAAATGCGTAGTTGGCGGCTTTGTTCTAATTGAAAACGAGGAACGGAATCAAGTCAAATTAGATACTAAATTTAAAGGACCTTTTAAGGTCATCAAAGTGTTAGATGGTGATAGATATTTGCTAAAATCGTTAACCTCAAAAAGGACATACAAGTACCCTCATGATAGAGTCAGGAAGGTACCCGACCAACAGGTTCCCCTCGAATTGGACGTGTACAATAATAATGATGAGAATGATGATGCTATCAGTGATTGTCAGTAAGTTAGGGGGTTCACTTTATTCAAACTTAATGTACACTCCATGAGCTGGTGTGTGTCTTGTGAGCGTTCCAGTTGCGCCGGAGCATGTAAGAGGTGCGCATGGCCTGCTTTTTATGTGCAGGATATCCTTTGCGAGGGGTAGCACTTACGCGGCTGAGATGGTTAGCTTCTGTGGATGATCACAGTGCCTATGGACTGGCAAATCGTGACAAGCCGATGGACTGGCTATCTGCCGATGAACTGGCAAATAATGACAAACCGATGTGGTGGCCACCTGCCGAAGGACTGGCAAAATTGTGACAAGCCGACGGACTGGCTACCTGCCGATAGACTGGCAAATCATAACAAGCCGACGGACTGGCTATATGCCGACGCACTGGTAAAGCATTGTGATAACGTTTGTTTAAAGTAATCCCACCCATGTTTTATGTTTCTAGGATTGAAACGCTACTGAGATTGTAAAACTTGAACCTATTGTTCGTTTGGTCCTGACCTGACTTAATATTAGATTGACTTATACAGTAACTTTTTCCTTGTGTATTGTTTGTTGTATGAGCATGCTAAACATTCTGTCTGTAAGCTCTAAATTACCTGTTAGCTTTGAGATTTTATTGAGACTGTTTTCATTATAGTCATAGCTGTTAGGATCGTACGGCAGGATAGCCGAGCATATTACTTTTCGGTTGTTTTGTCCACAGATCAGACACACGAGGGCGTGTAAATGTCAAGATGGCCGTGTCGAATTGAGATGTGTGGCGCCACTAGTTGACAGCGAATATTTTAGAACGAGCTAAGAATCTGTTTGATCGAATGAGTAACCGAACGAAAACATTATCTATGGTCGGTTCTCTCTTCTTTTGATTTACAATCGTTGCCGACAGATGGCGCTATACGCCAATAGAAATTAAGTGGGTCTGTGGTGATTTATTTCTTTATTCTGTTCTAAATATTTTGATTTGTAATGTTGGATGAACTGATTAAATTGCCCAATCACATTTGAAAGAATTGTTGTGTTAAGTTGGTAGATTGTCTGTACCATAGACCTAGGAGTCTGTACGATGTTCTGTTTGATTGTAAGGTTGGCAGGACTGATTATGTTATCCAATCAGATCTGAAGTATTTGTTTTCTTTGGTACCTAATTTTATTTTATTGGTGGAAACGCAAGCGCCTAGTTTTACCGCGCTTGGACATGGCTCTTGGCGGGGGTTACGTACGACTTCCAAGGAAAAAGATAATTTTCAGGGGACTTATTTTCGGAAAGGGGTCGAGGTAACTCATGTGCCAAGGGACTTGTCCGTTCCCGCCACGTAGTTTTGTTCCTTGTAATTAAAAGTGCTGTAAGACTGTTTTTGATCACAATAAAAGTTGTATTGTTCGTCTACGCGTGTTCATCATGTCCAATACCCACGGTAGCCCTCCTATTGCCGTTCCTGACGTTCCTGTTTTGACATATGTACCTAACTGGACAGAGTATCTTCAAAAAGTTACAAACTTATAATCTGAAAGTAAGGAAATGTGTTCGATCAACTTTTCTAGCGAAAACACCGGCGGAAATCTAAATTAACGTTTTCGCACTAAATTCAAATAATTTATTTTGTAAAATAGATACCAGTGGCGAAGGGTCCATATAACATAGATACACAAAGTATACATTTTACAGGTCATAGTTATACTTTACAAAAACGATAGAATAAGAAAAAAATATAATAATACGGGTCATTTACATGTAAAAGATATGTAGGTTGGGTAAATAAAATTATACACCTGCATAAAAATTAAGAAATATAGGAATAAAAATATAATATATACATAATACTGGTGACGGGCAGCGGCGTCACTGGTGCAAAGGTTTCGGCACCGCGCTCACCAACCCGCCTGCCCAGCGTGTGTGAGTATGGGCATTTCTTCCAGGAGGACCGCCAAGCGTGGCGAAATCCTGGAAAGGCCTATGTCCAGCAGTGGACGAAACAGGCTGATGGATGGATGGATATACATAATGCAATAAACAAATAAGTTGATAAATAAACCATAAATAAATATAATGCCCAACCATCCGCCCATTCAATTAAGTTCCTAAGAAGAAGGAAGGGAAAGAAACTTAGCAAGTTTCTAATGTTTAATATCTTTGGTTTTGAAGGGTTTCATTGTCAAAAATGAGTAAAATGGTAAACAAGTGTCTGTCCTTATGTATGTGTGTCTTTCTTTTTGTGCCTGTCAGTCACAATACTTGTCTCCGAGATAGATCAATTTGTAAAATACTTATCTGGGGGCACGGTAGTGCCCCCGCCAAGTCAAGCTAAAAAGGGGCACGCCGTACCGTCCTTTTCTCGAAGCAGTTCAGGCCATTTCCCCCCCCCCCCCCTATAACTTCGTTGTGGATAAAACTAGAAGCCTGAATTTTCGGTAACCAAGCAGGCATTGTATAAACACAGTATATTTCAAATTTAATTCAATTTGAACCAGTAGGTTAAGAATTATAACTAGTCAAATTTCCTCAATTTTGTCACTCACTCACTGACTGACTGACTGACCGGTCCAGTGTTCTAGATAAACCAACTGAATAAATAACTTTGTAATCCCGTATAAATATAAAAGATTACAAAGTTACGTTTTCAGTTGCAAGTAGAAGGTACCGGAAAGGAAAAAAGTAGGACTATCTACAAAAAGAAATTAAATGCCATCAAAAACAAAACTTGTAAAAAAAACAAGTAGTTCTTCTACCATCAAAAGTGGTGAGATCCAATCATCGCTATCAGTGACAAATTGACAGCTGAGTGTGATGCAGCTCGTTTGAAAGGACGATGGTAATTTTATAGTGTCATTGTAGACTGGAATAGTAATTTGGGGTTTTTTATAGTATAATATTTATGTATGTAACGTACTGTACAAGTATTACTAGCATGTTCAAAAAAAATTCTAATCAAATATATCATTAAGAATGCATACAGATATAGGATTGATAACTGAAAAACAGAAATACGTTTCTGTAGTTAAATTTTTCCTATTGCTCTAACACGAAACATAATGTGGGAATACTATTCCTCTAGCTAGTCCTATTAAGGGATAAACTAGTAAGAAAAAAAATAAGGCTATTTTAAAATTAAAGATGATTTTACGAGCACGTACATTGTTTGTCAAAATCGTAAAAACTAAAATTTTAATACACATTATCAGATTACTTTTCTGCATTATGATTGGTTAAATTTATTTTAAAAGCGCTTAGATAACGAATTGGCTACTAATATTTCTTCTTTTTTCTTGGGCTATGCAAAACTGCTTTTGATGTCGTTGTAGTATGGGACTATAAAAACACATGAGAAATCAAAGGTTGCAATGAGTAGAACTATAAACTCAGTGAGGTTTAAAAGACTAAATTTTTAAAGCTCTTTCGGTTATAAAAGTACTTAGTGCGAACCATCTTCATGTGAAATAAAACTTTTATCGAAAATTATTTTATTGCTTTCGGTTTTTTTGTTCGAATTTGAATTGTGTGTGAAAAAAAAAATATTTTTTATTTTAACAACCCTTCCGTTGAAAAAAATCTATTTTTATCCCGATATCCTCCTTAATTAACCTCATATCTTGAAAAATTATAACAGAATAACGTAACTAGAATACCTTTTATTTACTGTGACGTGAACAACTTTTTGTTTCATACCATATCTTTTGACTCTCCGGCAAAAATTCAGCAAACACTTTCCGAAATAAAAAAAATGCCCCGATAAACAAACCAGCACATAGATTATTTATTTTTTAATCCATATTTTGATCGGAATTAACTTTCAAATATGATGTTTTTATCAAACCCGCAACGATCAATTTCTGGAACTGTAAGAATACCCTTGAATACGGTTTCTAAAGCCTACAGTACGCACAGTTTATAAAGCGGTACGGTTTCTAAAGTCTAGAGGACGGTTTGTAAAGCCTAGAGTAAGGTTCTCAAGCCTAGAGTACCTAGCTAGACTGATCTAGACCTACAAGTACACGGAAAAAAGTAATTGAAAACACCTCACTAACTCCAATGAATATGACCGGCCATTTAAAACCTTCATTTTACCAGAGGGTTCCGTAACCGATTCAAATAAGCGTACAGACTTTTTGATATAGACCGTTTATGCAAATTATCCTTTTTTCCCGGGAAATTTGCATTCATTTGAGGCCTCGTTTTTGAGTTCAATGATACGTGTGAGATATAAATATTGTCTCTGGTCTTTTTTGTTTTTAAATTACGTCATTTGCATTACGGGTATGGTTGGCTGTTACATTATGCATATCGCTTTGCAGAAAAATTGTGGAGAGTTTATCTTCTATAATTAATACGGATAACTGTTTTTAATTCAGTTTTTCGTGTTTTAATTACAGCGCTTTATTTTAATGTTGTTAATGATTTGAGCTTAGAAGCCATTAGGTTTACACGGGCCGATAAACAGAAAAATAAAATGCGTATAGAAGAGTGGTTCTTTGTCTTTTTCTGATTTACCACGGGGTACCCCTTCAATGTATTATGTGTAACAAAAAACGGAAAAAAAAAGTTTTTTGCAAAGGTTAGGGAGTAAAACTTAAAAAAATTAAACCCATACATTGAACGGTTCTTTGCTGATATTACAAATTTACTTACTCGTTATATCCTTTTCAGATGCTATTGGGATAGAACCTTGTTATTATTATTAAAAATTCTTTATTGCACAAAAGAAGTGTACATAGGCTCATTTTCTTCCAGCTAACTTTTGGCTATGTGGGATTAGACAAGGTGCTTCGATGAGAAAACAGTTTTATGGAAACATTTACTAAAATGTTATAAGTTACCTATACATAAAAATACTTATAATCAAATACATATACTTTGTATGCTAATAATAAATACACTAATAAATATTAATATATAAACACGAATTGTATTTATGAGAGGTTAAAACTCAATACTAAACGAACAAATTTAAACATATATTTTCAAGAAACTTGCTACACTTGACCTAATGGATTGTTCCGTGAGTCGAGGTAGTGTTTATACACCTTGTTCTTAAACGTAGACACCGATGAAGCCTGTCGTTATATGATTATGTATTCCGTCAACGTTTCTAACGCACACAGGCATCAAGTATGCCAAGGTATAATCTGGAACGGATAGTATAGTGTTTTTTCTTTGGAAGCTTCGACAAGTTACCATTTTTCTGAACCAGTTGGCTGTACGAAGCCATGGTCATGCAACGTTTTCATAGATATTTTAAATCCCATTATCGGTTAAACAAAAGCCAAAAATGGATCGCAATTCAGACCGTGGATACATGCTCCATATTAAATAATACAACACAAATAATAAAATATCATACCGATTTACAATTCTCTTTGTCATGATTTTAATTTTTATGCATGCTAAAAAAATTCGTGGAACCCTAAAAATCTTATGATAGCAAGTAGATTCATAACTACCCTTCACTTAAAGCCAACGTAGCACTTTTCTTCCCCAACACTTCATTCGCAGTTACATTCTTTACACTCGCTTCCTTGTAACCCTTCTCTACATAATCCTACTGACCTATATGGGGTCTGTAAGACCCCTCCTTGAGCGTCCTTTCAATTATTCAAAGTACACTTAAGCTCAACCCTATGGGCGAAGAAAAAAAGGGAACTTTTTATACTTGGAATTGTAAATACCGGTAGGTGATAATGAAAGCCTGGAACTTTCCATTTTGCAGTAACAACCTGTTTTTTTATGAGTAAACAGGATAAAAATTATAATCTTGCTTTTATTAAGGTACCTTTCAAACAATTCTAATTATAAATAGTATTATAAGTAGACATTTATTTATTAAGGAGCCCCAACTGCACACTGCGATGTCAAACATTTACTTAGTTATATAGGTTTTTCCTGCAGAGTGATATAAATTATATCACTATTTAGACTAGTACTAATACTAAGTAATAATTATAGCACACAGCCCTCAAATATAAATCCGATACAATTTTTCAAAATAAAAAACTTTAAATAAACAAAATATATAAACATGGAAAATTATATAAGTAACTACTAAAAGCAGGCACAAACAAATCATGCACAAACAATTTAATTAAAACTAATTCATTACTTATTAAAAAGAAAAACATTAATTTAGTTTAAATCTTAATTATGTAATTAAAAATTACTACATTTTTAATAAAATAACAAAATATTGACATTTTTATCGGCGGTCTGGCAAGTCAACCATGTATTAGTTTTGTTTATATTAAATTTAAATTTAATTTGACATTTTGTACAGGGCGATTATTTTGGTGTGAGAAGGATTTTCAAGGACCACCTCTATGGTCTAAAACTCCACCTCTAGGCCGGAGGTCACAGGTTCGAATCCAGTACTGAGTTCGGTCTGCATGCTTCGGAAGAGACGTTAAGTTTAGGGTCCACATTGGGCGTAATAATCGTCGGGGAAACGTGGGTGTACAGGTGTGGCCTTTAATTTGCATTTCCCAGTCTATACTCGGAAACATCTCTGTCACCCCCTCGGGAATTCATGTCGTGACGATGTATTTTAATTCTACTAGGACTAGTTCAACTGCTCAGCTCTTTTTAGTAGGTGTGCAATAATACACTACGCAGCCATTATGCGGTGGACGAACGGACAGTGAGCGAGGCTTTACAGACGTAACCCTAAAAAAAATCTTTTGATAAAGTCACTTATTTCATCAACCACAGAGTTTACACAATCATCAACAAACGTCCAAACACAATTAATAAGAGTGCTTACAAAAATTACCGTTGAGCCTATTACAGATTACTAAACTACCAACCAAGAAACCCTTAGAACCCTAACTACTTAAAATAGATGCGTTTTTTCTCCAATAAGTTGTCTAAACATCTTAGTTGATTTGTAAGCGTTATCTCGTCTTGTCTTTTCTCCGTGTGACAGGCTGACGACGATTTATCACTGCCACGTCTAGGGTTGCCAACCATCCGATTAGAACGTGACATTTTCATTTTCTGCCCCCTCTTGTTTTCTTGGAGATTTACTTATAATTCGCCTTTTGACTTAGGCTTTGTATTATTAAGCTGGTGGATCATTAATTAACTTCAGTTAAGCTTATTCATTGGAAGTCGTGTTACGAATTTTGTTATTTGTTGTTGTTTCAATTTCGAAAAGAGATTTAAACTGTTAGGTCATTTTCTTCGGGACGTTGCACGTTGGTTGTAATTTTTGAGAATATTTTATCTATGTTGTTTTGGATTTTCTTAATCATTTCATTGCACATTAATACGACTTCACATAATATGATAATACATATACAATTTTGCCATATTTAACGCTAATATTTTTAATTATTGCCAGTTTACAGCTTATCCTCGTAAAAATAAATTGAAATTACACATTATTAAGCAATATTCTTTCCAGCTCTCAGTGGGGTAAAATGCATAATGTTGTATAAAAAATGAAACCTGTGCAGATTAAAAAAATATTAAAATATTGACAAAATATATAGGTAATTTGAATTAGGAACCAGAAATATTTTTCGGTTAATTCTTTCGAAATATGATATAATACAATAAATCATTCATAATGAGGTTAATAAGTAATAGATTTGATTGATGGTTCTCGATGGAACTCCATTATAGCAATGAAAAGTCTTAAAAGAGGTTAATAAGGTTTTTTCTGTTTAACATCTGTAAATAAAATATTAAATTATCATCGCCTTACTAAATGGCCAGATCAAAAGCACACGGACCAGCTAAAATTGTTCAATTGATGAATATGGAGGAAACCGAAATGGTCGAAGACCCTATTGAGTTTGTCCTGTCATCATAAACAATATATCAAACCACGTTTTTTTACTTAAAGAATTTTACACATTAAATGCACAGTTAATCATATGCCCTGGTAACTTTAACTTTTACGACGTACCGCGTAACTCCTTAAAGATTACTCAGGCATAAACAGGCAATACTTATTTTATTATTCTAAACCCATTTCCTTTACACAAGAATGCACTTTTCAGATCAACTCACGGTCTAGATGGCCAATAAAACTGTCAGAAGGATTGAATCGTCAATACGGCGATCGGTAAAAAAAGGATTTTATTTTTATTCCCGTGTTCGGAAAGAATGGTGGCGCGGGTGATTGCCTTGAGAACATATAAAATGGGAATGGGTTTAAATTCTGTACTTGCACATGCTATTATGTACTCAGGATAACTGAAAAATATACATTTAAACTGTGGTTTTTAAATATCTTTTTCTTAATCTAAATTTTTTGCCTCTGAAAAGTAGTCAGAGTCTTGTATACTATTTATTTTCGCTTTTCGATAAGTGAAAAAAATGGACAAGTGCGAGTTTGACTCTCCCACTGAGGGTTCCGTTAAAGACTTTTTTTTATGATTTAATTTCAAATTTATTGTTTTGAGATTTTCCCCTATACTTGTAGTATAAGACAGTATTACTTGCCAAATTTTACAGTTGTAGGTCAATGGAAAATACCCTATAAATTTTGATTCCCTTGAAAGTGTCAAAATATACGTTTTACGACGGCCATATCTTTTTTTACGTTAACTTACAAGTTAGATTTTTTCACAGCTTCAAGGGTCTGTAGACTTGAGTATATGGATCTCCACGCATTCCCGAGATAAAGTGTTTTGACAGACAGACGGATGGATGGACAGACAGACAACAAAGTGATCCATTTTCCTTTTGAAGTACGCAACCCTAAAAATGGTACCCTTATAGAATCAGTTTGTTATCCATCTGTTTAGACCTTTTTTCTCGGGCCCCATTAAAGATGTCAAGTTGAAACCACCAAAAGAAGTCTACGGCGCCATAGTGCTGTTAGAAAATCAGGCTTCTAACTTAACGCAAGATAAAGTAATTGTCCTTTACGCAATTAATTTCATAAAGTTTGGCGCACCATGAAAACCAATTGGGTATACATATACAGTTTATTTGGAAACTCGAAATTCTGTTTACAAATTATGACTTACAGCAAACGCCTTGGGAAAAATGTGATAATTTTCTATACTTATTCAAGAAGAAATAAATTACCAACTTAATTAAACCCTTTGGATTCATAAAGTTTAATAGATCGAAAGTATCAAGTTAGGTCGGTCCTTTATAAATGCCCTTGGAATAAATTTAAGTTATAATACGGAACCCACACGAGTACTACTCGTACTTGAGCAGTTTTTTAATAACTATCTTACATTCCAAAGCATAGAAAGAATTTTAAACAAATACGATTAGTTAGCAATATAATTAACAATACAAAATTCATCAAATATTCAAATTATCCTATGTGAAAGTTTTTGCGTGCGTGCGTGTGTGTGTGTGCGTGTGAGGTTGTTGTGTGTGTGTGTGTGTGTGTGTGTGTATGTGTGTATGTTTGTTGCTCTTTCACGCTGAAACGGCTGAACGAATTTAGATTAAATTTAGAATGGATATAGCTTATACCCTAACTTAACACATAGGCTATTTTTATCCCGGAAAAATGCATGGTTCCTGTAGGATAGATCAATATCATTGAAAAATCAGGTGTCTAATTAGCGCAGTCCTATACGTTTGTGGTGAATTAAGACAAGGCTTTGTTATTTCATACATCAGGTGTCTAATTGGCGCGGACCTTAATCGTTTGTGGAGAAATAAGAGAAGGCTATGTTATCTCATCACACTTCACACAAATATTGTAAATGCGAAAGTTTGTGTGTGTGTGTGTGTGTATGTTTGTTACTCTTTGACGCTGAAACGGCTGGACGGATTTGGATGAAATTTAGAATGGATATAGTTACTTTGTTGAAGGTTTTATAGCAATAACACCACTGGCAGCCTGCGGCCTAATTTATGGTACTCTGACATAGTGACTTTTTGTAGATGTCTGCTTACTGATTTTCTCCAAAGTCCATTGTTTACGTTATCTTCATAAATATACTTGATTATACTATATGGTGGTTATTGATTCTAAGTGCGCACTCTGCATTGGAGCTAGACTCCTTCATAGGTTATGGGAACCCTAAAAATTGAATTGCTCAACGAGCAAAATTTTGACACTTGGAAGATTCAAGTAAAAGCTTTATTAGTAAAAAATCAAGTATGGAAATACGTAGATGGATCCATATCAAAACCCACCGCCAGTGAAGAAACAGCGAGCGCATGGTCCGATAAGGATGAAATGGCTATGTCTGACCTTATTATGGCGATGAGTCCAAGTGAGTTGAAACATACTCGAGGGTGCGCAACCTCGCACGAGATATGGAAGAAATTGGAGGCCGTATATGCATCTAAAGGCCCCGTAAGGAAAGCAAGTTTGCTGAAGAAATTGACATTGAGCCATATGAAAGAAGGCGATGATGTAAGAAAGCATTTAAGTGATTTCTTTGAGGCAGCGAATATGTTAAATGATATGGGTGTTACTACACACGATGACATGCTGTCGATCTTGCTATTGAATAGCCTACCGGCGAGTTACGAAGGCTTTAAATGCACAATGGAGTGCAGAGACGAGTTACCGAATATAGAGGTTCTAAAAATAAAAATATTAGAAAAAGCGAATAGCTCGAGTTCGAACAAAACTGTGAACATTGAGGGAGCTATGTACGCAAAGCACCGAGGACCGAAAAAGAACTTGAAACCTGATGAACAGAAAGTTGGACCTAGTAAATTTGTGTTTAAATGTTTTAAATGTCACAAAATGGGACATAAAGCTTCGGAATGCAAGATGAAGCGAAATAATAATGAGTCGAGATGTGCACAAGAGCTAAAAAAGGAAGAGGACAGTACTTTTGATATTATTTTTAATTGTACAAACTCTGTTAATTCTTTAAAATCTCTAGAGGGTGATTGGATCCTTGATAGTGGATGTACATCACACTTGTGTAATGATAGGGACAAATTTACTAACAATTTCAATGTTTTGCAGGATAAACTGAAACTAGCATCAAATCTGTCAACTGATATCAGGGGCAAAGGTGACGTAAAATTGTCAGCATCAGATAAAAGGCATATAACATTCCAAAATACGTTGTACGTACCAGATCTTCGTAGCAATTTGATATCTGTGGCCAAAATTACGGATAACGGGTATGAAATTAACTTTACTAAAGATAGAGCCTGTATGAATGATGTGGCGGGTAGAACCGTGATGACAGCAGAACGTAAGGGGGATCTTTACCATGTTAGAGAATTGAACGAACAAGCTTATCTTGTCCTTAATTCAACTGATATCCTTGCTTGGCATGAACGTATGGGACACTTAAATGGTAGAGATCTTTCAAAATTACTGAACCGTTGCGGCTATAGTGTAAAAGAGGCAGATTTACGCGAGATTTACAACTGCTATATATGTGCTAAGGGGAAAATGAATTCGTTACCATTTCCAAGGTCGAGTGGACCGTGTAATGAAAAATTACGAATCATACACTCAGACGTAGTAGGTCCGATGAAAACGCAATCAATAGGTGGTGCGAAATATTTTGTAACATTTATCGATGACAGTTCTCGATGGTGTGAAGTTCATTTACTTGGGAACAAAAGTGCAGTGTTGAGTGCATTCAAATTATATAAAAATTACGCTGAAAAGTTGACAGGGAAGAAAATAAAATTTCTTCAGAGTGACAACGGCGGGGAATATTGCAATCACGAATTTGATGAATTTCTCAAGAGTGAAGGTATTCAAAGAAGGCTGACAGTGCCACATACACCTCAAATGAATGGCGTTAGTGAACGCATGAATAGAACCTTGCTGGAAATGGCCAGGTGCATGTTATTATCCTCCGGTCTATCTGTAGGCTTTTGGGCAGACGCAGTTGTGACTGCATCGTACGTACGAAACCGCTGTCCAAACAGTAGCTTGGAAGGTGACATTCCATTCGAGAAATGGACAGGTACTGCTGTGAACCTTGAAAATATTCAAAGCTTTGGAACTAAAGCATATGTATTGGATAAGACGCCAGGGAAGGATAAATTTGATGCACGTGCCAGAGAGGGAATCCTTGTCGGATACCCTAGATCAAGCAAAGGATATCGCATCTGGATACCCACTGAACATAAGGTGATAGAAGCTCGAGATGTTAAATTTCAAACGGAATTGAGAAAATTAAAGAGCGAGAAAAGCGTTCAACCTTCAGTTGAAGAAACTCAACCAAAAGATGGCCCACAAATTCAAGAGTTGGAGTTTGACACACCCAATGAAATTATACAGAGGCCGTTCACAGGTGCTGGAGACAACACTGATGAGCGCGAACACTCGGGAGGAGGAGAGCACTCAGGCGAAGGTGAACATTCCGGTGATGGAGAGAGTTCTAACTGTAAAATAGGTCTGAACGAGGTTGAACCAACTGTTGAGAGACAAGTTAAACAGGCTAGTTTAAGACGAGCTCCTGGAAGACCGAAGTTTATTAAGGGGGAGCGCGGTCGTCCTAAGAAGGTTTATCAAATGGTAGAAACACATGAAGAAGAGATGGAACGACAAATCGAAGATGATGGAGAGTTTTTCTCTGCAGTGGCTGAAATATCATTAAAACAAGCTTTGTCAAGCGATGATCATGAGGGATGGCAAGAGGCAATTCTGTCTGAGATTCGAAGTTTAATCAAAAATGAGACATGGGATATTGTAAAGAAGCCTAAAGACCGAGACATTGTTGGTTGTCGCTACGTGTTGACGACAAAATTGAATGTTGACATGACTACAAAGAAGAAGGCACGGTTGGTAGCAAGAGGTTTTAGTCAACGTTATGGTGTTGACTACCACCAGACGTATATCCCAGTTGCAAGACTTGAGACAATCAGACTGCTAATGGCACTTGCTGTAGAGCTGAACCTTGAGATTCATCAGCTTGATATAAACACAGCATACTTAAATGGTCAGCTTGATGAAGACGTATACATGCAAATACCGGAGGTACTTACAGAGAGCCTTATTGAGCTAACCCAGAGAGAAGATAAGACTTCGGCAGTTGGGAAGCGTGCTAGACAAATGTTACTTGACCTCAAGGCTGGGGGAGATTCTTGATTATTGAAAAGATCTTTATATGGTTTGAAGCAAGCAGGGCGACAGTGGTATTTGAAATGGGATGAAAAACTTCGAAAGATGAACCTAACTCCAACCGTAAATGAACCATGTCTTTATCACCAGCGTAGAGAAGATGGATCAATTTTAATAGTTGTCATTTATGTGGATGACATCTTGGTGGCTTCACAGGATATCAAGTGGATAGAGCAATTTAAAAAGGATCTAACTAAGGAATTTGAGCTTAAAGATTTTGGACCAGCGAAATACTGTCTTGGTATTGAAATTGAGAAGAAAGATGGTGAAATAAGCTTGTCACAGAAGAAGTACATAATGGATACACTAAAGAAGTTTGGCATGGAAGAAAGCAAAACAGTATCCACTCCATTTGAAGTTGGCCTAAACTTTGCAGCATCAAAAGAAGAGAGCCAGGACAATGTTGGCAAAGAACAGGAACTATGGCCATATCGTGAACTGATAGGGACTTTGATGTACCTAAGCGTGGGTACTAGACCTGATATTAGCAATACAGTTTCAAAATTGGCGCAATTTATGACATGCCCTAAACATGTACATTGGATTTTGGCCAAAAGAGTTCTTAGATATCTAAAGAAAACTGTAGACTATCGTCTTACTTTTAAAAGAACAGGGCAGACGTTAATAGGATACTCAGATGCAGATTGGGGGAATTGCTTAGTAGATAGGCGTTCGTATTCCGGCTATGCTTTTGTTTTGGGAGGAGCAGCTATTGCTTGGCGATCTCAAAAGCAGAGAACTGTAGCCACATCCTCTACAGAAGCTGAATATATCAGTACCAGCGAGGCAATAAAGGAAGCTCTTTACCTGAGTAGTTTATTAAAGGAGATAGGTCTATTGGAACTATCAAAAACTACTATCTATGTTGACAATCAGGGGGCGATTTACCTTGCTGAGGATCATGTCTATCATGCTCGTACTAAGCATATAGATACAAAGCACCATTTTATAAGGGACGTACTCAGGGACAAAATTTTAAAATTGAAATACTTGTCGACAGATTTTATGCTAGCTGACGTTTTAACGAAAGCGTTGCCTGTGTGCAAGCACTACAAGTGCATAAGTGGCCTAGGGCTGCAGTTGTGAATTGAGGGGGCGTGTTGAAGGTTTTATAGCAATAACACCACTGGCAGCCTGCGGCCTAATTTATGATACTCTGACAGAGTGACTTTTTGTAGATGTCTGCTTACTGATTTTCTCCAAAGTCCATTGTTTACGTTATCTTCATAAATATACTTGATTATACTATATGGTGGTTATTGATTCTAAGTGCGCACTCTGCATTGGAGCTAGACTCCTTCATATACTTAACACATAGGTTACTTTTTATCCCGGAAAAAAGCATGTCGTTAAACCGAATAACACGCGCGCGGAGCCGCGGGCAAAAGCTAGTTATATATATAATTAAAACAAAAAGGGTGTTTTTTTTAGTTTCTTCAATTTATGTGTTTACTAGCTTTTGCTCACGGTTTCGCCCGCGTTTATTCAATCTTTGCACCATTTTCGGCTTGGAGGTTATTTTATGAACAGCCTTATAGCTTATGTGTTGATCAGGGTGACTCACTACAATGATAATAAAACAATAAAAACCAGACAAGTGCAAGTTGAACTCGACCACCGAGGGTTCCACACAAATAATTAAAATTAAAAAAAATATACAATAAGATTTTGTCACCCGTACAATTATGACCGCGCATACCGTTGCTTAACCTCGGTGATTTTTTGTGCTTTAATAACAAATGTATTGTTTTAAGATTTTTTCCTGTATTTGTAGTATTACATGGTATTATTTACCAAATTTCATAGTTCTAGGTCAACAGGAAATACCATATGAATTTTGATTCCCTTGAAGGTGTCAAAATACACGTTTTTTGCGGCATAAATGGCCGTATCTTTTTTTAAGTTAACTTAGAAGTATGATTTTTTCACAGCTTCAAGAGACTGTAGACTTAAGTATTTGGTTTTAATTTGAACTCGATACCTTCACGCGTTCTTGAGATAAAGGGTCTTGACAGACAGATGGACAGACGGGCAACAAAGTGATCCTATAAGGGTTCTGTTTTTTCCTTTTGAGGTACGGAACCCTAAAAACACATCCAAATCCATTAAATGGTTCCCAAGTTAAAATCGTTTATTAAATTTTTGCCCCGTTTTCAACTGGGCATTATTTTATGAACATCTTTTATAGCCTTTGTCCTTTCCAGGGTCTCAAACTATCTCCATCTCAAATTTCATCAAAATCGGATCAGCCATTTTGACGTGAAAATGGAACATACAGACAGACAAACAAACATACACATTTTCGCATTTATAATACGAGTATTAGTAGGGATAACTATTTGAATGTTTTTATTATTTTTTAGCTACTTGAGACGATATAGCCACAGCAGCAATACGGTGTCTTCCAGGCCTGTTGAAAAAAATCATTCTTTCGTTTATAAAATAAAGTTGCACCTAGGTACTGAAAATAATTAGTAAACCTATTGAGTTATGACTACTACACTAAATATCATTTAATTGTGAAGAAATTAACAATATTTGAAATGATTTTTTATTTTTTTATTTATTTATTTATTAAGGAACTTACACTATCATTACAGGCTGGACCTAATTCAATAGTGAAGTAACACATCATATACTACATCATAATTACTATACAACATACACATCCAATATCAAAAACTTACCTACATATATTTTCATCTTACACAATAACAAAAAAAAGAAAAAAGAAACAAGGACAAAGAGCCATAAAAAACAATTAATTAACCACAAACCTAATAGTAACATAAAATTTGCAAAGTTATCCTTGTGAATTCACCCAGAGAACACGTGAAAACGTCCGTCTTTTCTGAAATTTTATTCAGCAACTTAATAGCTCTAGTTAGCGGCGCTTCCGCAAGCAAGTTGGTTCTGGCGCCGGGCACGCAGAGCAGCCGCTCCTCGCGCCGCCGCAGCCCATGCTCACCAAACGGAACCACCAGTCTAATGCTGTCAAGTACTGTAGGATTGCACAACATTCCTCTAAATATCTTAAATATGGTTATCGCCAAAGACAGGTCTCTCCTAACCTCAATTTTGGTGAACCCAACCATACCTAAGATAAATAAGGTTGGATATAACAATGGATAGCCCGGATAGACTCCATATAGTTTTAAATACAAAAACCTTAAAAATTTGTTTTGGATCCGTTCCAGCATGAGACTATATTTAATTTCATGCGGAGCCCAGATGATCGCGTTGCTTTCTAATTTACTCCTAACTAGTGCATTGTACAATACTTTTATCGTCTGTACATCTGAGAAGCCTTGGCTCCTACGGAGTACAAATCCCAAGGTTTTATTTTATTTTTATTTTATTTTATTTATAAACAAAAATCCACAGCAAGTACAGTTTTAAAGATAACATAAAAATAACATCAAGAAATAGTGCCAATGACGGATTTCATTACGCTAACAATATATTTTAAAAGACGAGGAACATAACTATAACTACTGAATAAATTTAAATAAAAAGACGCAAGCAAGACTCCGTATTAAAAACTAAAGGGTTGTGTGTGTCGAGTGATTAGTGTGCATGTATATGTGTGTGAGTGTGTGTGTGTCTCATCGTGTGGCTTTAATAAACAGGTTAAGAGTTTGGATAAAGGTGGGTTTACATGGAATAATTTATTTATTCTATTCTAATTAACTATAAAATATAACAATATTGAATATTAAACATAAAAGAAATGTTCATTTAATATAGTAGTTTACATTAGGTCCTTTATCTGCTGGAATACGTTGCGTTTAAACGTAATTTTGCTTGTACAGAACAGATCTAAATCCGCGAAGCGCTTATTATACGTTGTAGGAAGCCGGCGGCAGACACAATTCGACATGTAGTTAGTGCGCGAGAGGGGGGTGGCAAATAACTTGGTATGTCGAGTCCGGGTGAACGGGGCTGACAGACGTAACATCTCTGTTACCAAAGCAGGACAGTCAAGTGCACCTGAACACACATCATGCAGTAATGACATGTCAGAGATGATACGTCTGTCACGCAGTGGTAACACACCGTGGCGAACGCAGGACTCCTCATAGTCCCTACACTTTGTCTGTGAACGATAGTTTAGATGCTTTAAGAACTTCCGTTGTATACGTTCAATATCACTGTCATATTTAGCGTATTGTGGACTCCAGACAGGACTGCAATATTCTAGCACGCTACGAACATAGGCGTAATATAAGATTTTAATACATGTCGAGTCTGTGAAAGGCCTACTTACACGGATGACAAATCCCAAATTCTTAAGGGCTTTGTTGACAATCGATTCAATATGTACAGAGAAGGTTAATTTAGAGTCTAGGACAATGCCTAGATCTTTAACTTTGTTAGTTTTAATTAAGTTTACACCATTTAGGTTGTATGTGAAATTAATGGGATTTGGGTTTCTGGTGAAGGAAATCTGAACACATTTGTCAATATTTACACTAATTAAGTTTCTATCATAAAATTCACACAGTCTTTTTAAGTCATCCTGGAGATGGTGACAGTCAGTGATATTTTTGATGTTAAAATAAATCTTCTTATCGTCCGCATAAAGCAAGTATTTAGAGTGCTGAAAGCATTCAGCTATGTCATACAAATAAGCAACGTAAAGCAGTGGACCTAATAACGAACCCTGTGGAACGCCAGAGGGAATAGAAATGAAGTCAGACTTGTTCCCACCCACAACCACAGCCTGCCTACGGTTTGTTACATAGGATTTCATCCAGCGAAACAAGTCCCCTTGAATACCTAGTTCTTGTAGTTTACGGAGCAGGATAACGTGATCCACACGATCGAAAGCCTTTTCAAAATCAGTGTAAATCACGTCAACCTGGCCCTGTGTATTCATACCATTAAGAGTATCACTGACAAATACTGCGAGGTTTGACGTTGTGGATCGACCCTTTACAAAACCATGTTGTTGATCAGGGACTCCCTGCATTATAACTGGGTACACGTGATTGTAAATAACTTTCTCAAATATCTTGCCAAATGTGCAGAGAATGGATATTGGTCGGTAATGTTCTATGTTTGCCTTAGATTCTTTTTTGTGCACAGGCACAATGTGAGCAATCTTCCATTGGGCAGGAAATATACCCTCATGTATAGAGCGATTGAAGATTATGCCAAGTGGAAACACGAGACTGTTTGCGCATTTTACAATTAAAGATGGGGGTAAACTGTCGCTCCCTGCTCCTTTCGTGACATCAAGCTTCAACAATAATTTATGGATGCAGTCTTTTGTAATGTGACAGGTTGATATTGTGTTAATGAAATTGGTTGCATTGTTAGTATTATGTTGATAATCGTGTGCCGGTTTTTTGAACATCTTTTCAAAGAAGTTACTGAAACCTTCGCATATCTCCTGTTCATTCGTTAGGTTCTTACCGTCAGCAATCATACAACTAGGATAACCAGTGTTTGAACTACGCTTAGCTTTAATGTAAGACCAGAAATACTTTGGATTTTTTCTAATAAGCTCTTGTGTACTTTTGTACTTTTTTTTTAAAAGCACTTTTACATGTGTCTACAATGTGATCACGAAAAGAGAGATCCGAGGATAGCCGTACGCCTAGATCCCGCACAGAGTGAACTTGCACTAGCGCGTCACCGTCTAGCGTGTACTGGTGTTGCCTCGGTGTATGCGCGCGGCTAAACGTGATCTGTACACATTTTGACCCATTAAACTGCAACCTATTGTCGTGGCTCCATTTCACTACTCTATCAATGTCCTGTTGCAGTTTAACACAGTCATTTTTATCCTTAATAGCTAAGAGCAGCTTGAGATCGTCTGCAAATAGCAAGCACGTGGCGTCCTGTACGATGTTCGGAAGGTCATTAATCATAATTAAGAATTCTAGAGGCCCCAGGTTACTGCCTTGACTCACACCTGAGGGTGTGTAATAAGGCTTCGAAAAGCTATTTCCATACTGGACGTACTGCATTTTATTGTGCAAGTAACTACAAAAAAAGTTAAGTGAATGATAGGTAGCTAAAGCTGGGAATCGATTCCAGAATATCTAGATCTAAAACACCAGGTCACAACTTCAAAGATATATCATATTTCAGTCACTACTCGTAAAAACATATGTAGTTTTCTAACTTGTCTGTTTGACAAGGATGCACAACTATTGCGGGGAGTTGCAAAACGAATAACAAGGCCCTCCAGCTAAGGAAACCTTGTCGAAACTTTAGTTTTGATCATCCCAAAACGAAACTCTGACCGATGAATTCTCTTTATAGATGCAAAACATGTCGATGGTAGATGATAAAAATGGTAGCTTTCTTACGGATAAAAGAAAATATTACTATCCCACAGCATTTTTTAACAAGTGAAATCCTTTTTAACTGTATTAGGTTGTTCTGAATGTACCTATAGTGACTAAAATATAGAAAGAATTAGAGAAGATAAATATTTGTAACTTAATTTGAATAATAATAAAAGTTGGGCTTACTTTAATTTAATTAAAAATAAAAATGTAGGAATTAATAATGTAATGCAATAAATACAACAAGGTTGATAAATAAATAAACTATAAATAAATACAAATACTTAAAATAAATTATGCTTAGCTCCGCCCATTCGATGGTCTTGCATAGAGCTAAAAACTTAAGTTTACCCAACAACCTCTTAAGCATTTTCCCATTTCAAAACATTCTTAATGGCTATCCGAGTGGTAATAAAACGTACATTATTACAGCTCATTTCTACACAGTATGGAAACGCAAGACCAAAGCTACTCTTTGTTATTATAAGTTAGATCTGACCTTCGGTGAATGTCAGGGATAAGACTGTGGTCTCTTCCCATCTTGGTATTTGAATTCATATGAAATCTTCCTAAGAAACTATGAACTTTATTAAGAACGGCTTAAGTAAACCTTATTATTATTTCCTAATTTATTTAATAAGCTGATGCAACACCTTTGCCACAAAATCCTAGCTAATATTTTGATTCCAGGTCTTCTTCAAGTTTTTTTTCCTGTTTTAAATTCCAGTCATCCAAGCTATGGTGACGAAAACGAAGAATTCGTATAATTTGCTACAGGATTCGTAGCGCTTGCTACAGAATTCGTAGCCCTTGCTACGCTGTAGCAAACGAGATCAGTCAACGTGCTTTCTAAGACGTCACAACTAAACAAAACGGTTGTTCGTGTGGTCACAGGTAAATATAGTTTACCAACTATCAGTATACCAGATCAGTTTAAACCACACATTGTACTGGACTGATTGAAAATTATTCACAAAAGAATGTACCCGCACTAATTAAAAAGTTGTGGTTGTGTCCATTTAAAATTCATTGGAGCTACTAGAAACTATTTAATTGTTAACTACAGATAAGTGTGCATGGTCAATTACAGAACAGAAATTGCCGTTACGTTTGTGTATAATATTTCTGGTCATCATAAGCTTCTTGTTTCTGGGCACCTCTCGGCACCGGCACCAAAAAAAAACTTTAAAACTGGTTCTGTAGACCCGTTATCTTATTACGTAAGTTTTATCTCAGTTTTGTCATTGTTTCTACATAATATGAAAAGAAACAAACTTGGTAATACTGCACAGAGACAAGCATATCTTAAAACTGAAATTTCTTTCAGCAAACCAAGCCTGAAAGTGAATTTTGGTTTGAAAGGGTAAAAACATACGAGTACGTGCACAACATAAATTACAATACGGCCGTTAAAATGTAATAAACCTAACCTACCAAACCAAGTTTATAATTACATACTTCTAAATTTGTAAGGAAGTGTTTTATTTTTCATTGGCTAGGGCATTTTTTTGGAAATGTTGTTTAAATGGATGAATAAGTAGAGTATGTTGTTTCATATAATGTTACCTTTTTTGATATCCTTTATCTATTTAGATACATTTGCAGAAAATACATAAAACATGGTAGACGAGATTATAGGTACAGTACCTTATAAATGTATTACATCCTTCGAAATTAAAATATTTAAAAACTTTATGAGAGAAAACAATGATAAACTTCTAAAATAATACACATGACAGATAACAGCTTAAGATAAAATATTAACTTGATGTAACTGTTACAAAGTCTTATTGAATTGGTAAGGATAATAAATTACGACTAAGTATTTCTACAGTTAGAATAACCAACAAAAAACATTTCATTCACTTCACCCAATGATCGCACAAAACGTATTTTTTGGTTTTCTAGTTGAGTGTCGAATCAAGAAATACCCAAGTTTATGGTCAAGGCCAAGGTCTCTCTGCAAGAGATCTCTGGATATCCATTCAGCTCTGCAGCAGTTCAAGGTTTATTATCATACTTGCAATAAAGTTGAGTTTGCAGTGGCAAGTTTGTGAAACAAGATGAAGAAATTTCATAATTCATGCATGAATTGGGTGACGCTACTTTAAAATAAGTTAGGTTAATTTATAAGTTTAAATTATAACTTTTTATATTTTTAATGAAGATGAGGAGTGACCTTGAATTCGAACACTAATACACGATTTGTCGGGCAAGCAGTAGTTTTGCATCCCAGTGCTTTCCTTCACCATTCAGCAAATGATAAGTATGTACAAATACTACATACATATACTCACACCTGTGTCCCAGAAGGGTAAGCAGAGACTAAGATTTCCATCTGCTACGATCTTGACACACCTCTCGTGCTTCTACATTCATCAATAATTATACAAGCTCTTCTATTCAGGGTACTTTTTACTTTGCCCTTCTTCAGTGTGTCGCCTATTTGGTCGGCATACCTCCTTCTAAGGCAGCCCGGTCGAGCTTTACCTTCCACTTGTGCAGCATAAATTTCTTTCGTCACTCTTCTTTCATTCATGCTCTCTACCGGTTGTCAATAGACTGCTACCATTAAATGAAACCACATATTGTACCGACCCTACTGAACCACTTTTCCCAAGAATCATACGCGCGGAAACCCTTAGTTTGGGAAATAATTGAGTTCCAAACAAAAATGCGTGAACCCTAACGCACCGACATACGGGCAAGTTTAGAGAGAGCGTCGTCCGTGAAACAGCTTCAGGAAACCGCATCCAAATCCGTTCAGGATTCTCGAGTAAACACGGAACATACACACATACAGATAGACAGACAGAAAGACAATGATACAAAAATTCTAAAAAAACATACTTATGTGTATCTACTTGTATATAAGTATGGATAAGGATATATTATACACCTCCGAGCTTATTTATTTATTTATTTTACTTGAGATACTTGAGAATAATTACGCTCAGCCGAAATATAACGAACAAAAATGTTTCCTGTTGTTTTTTATCATTATTCTCAACTACTTGTATATAAGGTAACTTTCGTTTATATAGCCAAATGCATACTGAAGACTCGATAAGTGGTCAAGACCACGGTTCAATAATAAAATGTTTGTGCCCCTCTGTTCAAGAACAACTCAATTGGTATAAGAAATCTAAATTTTATGTTGCGTATTTCACATAAAGGATCATTGAGCTTTCCTGACCACTTACCGAGTCTTTGAAAACGAAAGTCACCTTATATAGTAGCCCAGCTCTTTCTGTGGTCCTTCTCTATCTAATTAAGCAACCAACACCGATCCAACAATTTCCTGAAGACCCTGTTTGTGTGGAATTGTTTACACTACACATTGTAAACCGACCGTGCCTTATCCGGCTCAATCTAAACCTTTGCCCGGGTAAATAGCTGCAGGCAATAATCAGCGTAATGGTAACCAAACACATAACCTGGGCATTGAGCCGAAGTGATGGCTGAGGTAAGACAATATTGTCTTATAACGCTGAATTAATGATTACGAACTTGGCTCTAATAGTAATGTTGTATGGATTTGGAGTCAAGAATAACAAATTGAAGTTTAGAGGTAAGAATAAAACTTACTTATTGTAAAAATTAAGGCGATATTCAAACTTCAAACTTCCTAACTTGAAATGTTCGAACTTAGTCCTCAATGAACAGAATTCTTATAGCGGTACGCCCAAAATGTCTGCAAGTGGTGTTAAAGGCATGAAAATCGAAACGATATTTAGGCCATATGAATCAATTTGACCCAAAGCACGAAAAAAAAGAAAAAAGTTGAGGTGTTATTATGACGTCATCTTTTAATGTATGGGAAAAAATGCAATTAATTACGTAGACTCTGTTTTAAGGTCGCCCGACGAGCAATGGAACGGGCTATGCTTGAGATATCTCTGATGGATAAAATCCGAAATAGGAGATCCGTCGGAGATCGAAAGTGACCGTCATAGCCTGCAGAATCAGTAAGTTGAAGTTTCAGTGAGGCAGGCCGTACTTGACGCCAACATGATGGCCGTTGGGGTCGAAAGGTGTTAGAATGGAGACCACGAACAGCAAAGCACAGCGTAGGCTGACCTCGTGCCCGCTGGACCGACGACCTGAAGGACGTTGCTGATGAAGGCTGGATGAGAAGGTCCGAGGAGGGCAGAGCTATGAGTGGCGGAATCTTGAAAATGTCCATGCAGTGGACGATTGTAGGCAGATGGATAGATGGATTATGTTTTAGTATATTAATATTTAGGTGGTAGAGCTAATGCCGGGCTCGACTGTGGAGGTACCACCATCTTACTTGCAAATCCTCCCGAAGTTATTCGAGGGACAGTAAGAGAACAGCTCTCAGGCAAAACCAGGCGGCCCACCATTGCCTGGGACCGATGGATGGCGGTATATCCATCCCCAATTGCCGGGCCTTATATAAATCAAACTGGTGACGGGCAGCGGCGTCACTGGTGCAAGAGTTTCGGAACCGCGCTCACCAACCCGCCTGTCCAGCGTGTGTGAGTATGGGCATTTCTTCCAGGAGGACCGCCAAGAGTGGCGAAATCCTGGAAAGGCCTATGTCCAGCAGTGGACGAAACAGGCTGATGGATGGATGGATATTAATATTTTAGTAATTTACATTTTCGTTTCAACATGCATTATTTTTATACTCGTACGTTAAACCAAAATAAATATTATTGACAAAATCTTTTTTTTACAATTTAAAGTATACTACGGCTCATGTAACTCGTGTGTTCATCTGAGTAAGTTAATTAGACTAAGTTAAGTAGACCGAAGGGAATCCAAAGGGATACATAGATCGTAAGTGTCAAGTTAAGTTGGTAATTATAACTGCTCGTGGAATAATTCTGGATTTTAAACGAGATATACGGAACCGTCAGGTCAGGAGCCCAACCCACACTTGACAAGTTTTAATTTTGTGTAACGTATCATTTAAGATTGAGAAAATAAACGTTGAAGTTGCTCTAGGATTCGTTCCCGAACGCAAAACTTATGACTGCTTTTCTTATTTTTTTATAAAAATGTATAAATAAATATTATTTAAGGCACAATAGTTTACTGTCCATTAAGCTTTTATAGCAAAGTTGTGTTATTTTATGTATTACTTTATTTTATGTAAATGACCTGCACAAAAACTATACAGGGTGTCAATAGAGTGCGACCATTAAATAAAACCACATACTCTACTAATCATACTGAACAACTATTACGGGCGTAGTCTAAAACGTCACCACGTATAACCATGGGAGAGGGGGGTTTAAATAGTCATCTAAAAATGAGATTTGTGTTTTAAACAGTAGTATAAGCGGAACCCTCTAGGCACGAGTCCTACTCGCACTTGACCGGATTCATTTTTTCGTAAAATTAATCAGTAAAAGCTACGCGTGATAAAAGGGTACCATAATTTCTAAATGCAATGTCCCTTTCACCACCCCGTCATTGCAATGAATGACGTCATTCTGTCCAGAGACCTACGGTCCCTATAATTCCTAAACACAAAACCTTACACCAAACACACAACGTTCGATGTGAATTCGTGTTGCTTAGCATACACTGGTTGTCGGTCTAAAACTCTTAGGTGTTGTTTAAGTAATAGGACGGTAATGGATACGAAACATATAGTTTTTGTAGTTATTTGGTGAAAGTGTATAAAATAGGTATTGCTGACTGACAGATGCCATTTTAGGGTTGTGATGGGATGACATTATGCTGTCTGCATTGTTTGCCATTTTCATTTGAAAAGGGTATTTTTTGTGAATTTGTAATTTTCTAAAAGAATGTCATGTCATGTGCGTTCTGAATAATTACAGCAATTTCCGGTACACCCGAGAAACTTTGTCTATTTTTAAAGTATTTATCAAATAAGTACAGTTTAGTATTTCTTTTCTTTAAAATTAGAGTGGGTTGATGCATTGACCTCTCATAAACAACTAGACACACGGTCTTTAGAAAAAGCGTCCGAACGGCGACGTGCATAGTAGCAAAAATGTATTCAACCAAGTTAAGACGTTATATCGTTAAAATAAGATGCAATGTCAGTTGCACGCAGTCGTCGTTCGATCTTGTCACGTCGTGGCGGTGACAAGATGCATCGCGGACGCTTTTTGAGCGAGATTGTGAGTCTTGTTGTTTATGAAAGGTCAATGGGTAAAGTGCGGATAGTGATGTTTCTCAATCTGGGGTGACTGCAATCTTGTATGACCGTTTAGGTGCCAAACAAAACAAAAATCTCAATATCGTTCAAATAAATGCTCAAAGTATAGCTGCTCACTATTCTAACCTATTGGCCTCCTTCAGTAATCAACGCATCGTCGCTATCCTCGTTTCAGAATCTTTTCTAAAACCTTCCTTGCCATCCACTTCTGGGGCCTTACCACGGTCGAATTTGCGAAAAGAGCCTTTTGCTCTTTTCTTTCGAAAGTCACCTTCTCTCTTTTGAAGATACTCTTTTTTTTATCCGTAGAATGTGCACACTTTTCTCTAATGCGCTCTTCTCACTTTTGGAAGCCAAGACACAGACAACCATTCATTCAAAAAAAATAAATGGGTATAGACAAAAAAGAGTGTCAAAATCCAAAGTGTATGCAATGCTGTTAGCGGTGCTTTAGCGGTGAGAGGTCACGTGATAAACTGAAAAATATTCGCTGGATGGGTGACTTTAAATATCGAATCATTGGTACAGTGGCTGACAGTATTAGATGCAAGTAACCAGGGGCCTTATTGTCTAACTTCACTTTTGCTTTCAAATGTATTGCGATGGGCTAAAAATATATGGCTCATAGTTTTAACAGAAATCATGTTACACACAAAATTCCTTCTTGTTTTTTAATTCAAGGCACCGCATCCTAACGAAGAACACTACCGCTAGCAGCAACGTATCGTCTTCTTATTCGTAGTTGATACGTTGTTTATTAGGGTACCGCTAGCGGCAACGCATACATTTCAAAATAAATATCCAATAATGGAAGGAAAATAAATAATAGGTACCTAGGTATTTCTTGTCGTTTATACTTATCGAGTGAAAAGAAGGAAACAAATCACTCTTTGATGAAAAAGGAGAAGAATCTAATTATGTTGGAGTGTATGGAGAAGTAAGTAGACGTTTACTATTCTTCGTTTTACACAGGAAAAAAATTGCCTTTCTACTCTTTCCCCGATGTAAGTATCCTCCAAGTTTCCCCGTATTTGAGATTGGCTCCTATCCCATTTCAGTGTTGGAAACGTAGATTGCTACTTCACCTACATATATACACGCTAATGTCGATCATTTTTATTTCAGACATTGCAACCTGTCCCATGTGCTAAATAAGTCTCAAAGTCTTATAAGGTCATGACTCCTGCTTTGGTATTCCCTATCGTGTGGCTAGTGGTGCTAGAAAACTGCAGGAAGGTAAGACAAAGTTTTTGTTGTCTAGTACTTTCTTCTCATTGAAATGTTTGAAGCAGCGGTAGCTTGCTGGCCTCTCAATCTTGCGACCCAGGTTTAATTTCCAGTCACCACCAATGAGTTTTTCGAAATTTATGTGCACAGGATTTGTGTTCTTAGCTAATACGTACCACTTAATGAACAATGAAGTAAAACATTGTGAAGAAACCTGCATGCCCTAAAAAGCGTGTAATTTTGCCTGAAGTGCAGCGATATGGGGTACCATGTAAATTGTTTGAAATTTATTTGCACTAAGTACTATATTGTTTGCTACTACTGACCAAACTAATGTGAATGTCTCCCAACTAAAAACTCACTCTAATAAGGTAGCATTTCATAGATTCCAAAATTGAAATGGAAATTAGAAGCATCGCCTCAAATCAAACCCTGGTTATTTAAACCTTGTAATGCAAAGCACATATTATTGCCTTCATAAGATCTTACATAGATGTTTTTGTCTTTTCAGAAAAGGATTTGCTGTCAACTAGGTGCAATGACACCTTTTGTCAGAGCCACCGTGCTACTGGTGGAGAGAATCCTGACCCTCATTAAACCAACATTGGTTGGAACTTGAGACAGGAAGGAACTGGAGGCACATGAGTTTTAGTAGAAATCTAACAAATAAAAAGATCTTTTTATCAGTAACAGGTGTATAAGTAGTAAACATTTTCAAAGAATAAAAATTATCAAATATATTGTTTTACACTTTTTTCCACCCTCACAAAATTTTATTTGATGATGTCTTTCATGGCAAATTTTCAAGCTAGGTAGCATAAGAATTACTGTGTGTTTTCTTGCAAAAGTATGAAATTGTTTATAAATAATAAAACCTGACTGCCTCTGTAACAAATGGTTGCTCTGCACTTGCCTGCTAACCCAGAGGTTCTGTGTTCAATCTCCACGCCCTGCATATCACTGTTCAGTCTGCGTGCTTCGAAAAAAACATCAAGCTGTTGATCTATTTATGCCCGATCTATAGGGCCCATCACATTTGAGAATAAATAAAAGTGTAGTGCGTAAAAAAAGTGCATTGAAATATTGAAAATGAATTAAATAGAGATGGTATATATACAGTTGTGGCTGTATAATTAGGAACTACTGGTAAGAAAGTCGATTTTTGACAAACAAGTAGCTGTTACTTTTGTAATAACTTACTGATAACAAATTTAAACCACACAAAATAACAGTTATATTTAGTAGGCTTTAATAATTTATACCCAATATACAAAACAATTGCACTGCTATCACTTCAATTGCTATTGTATTTTAAATATACTGGCCGCTTGACAAATAATTAGTTATCGCATTTTTTTTGTTTCCCGCGTATTCTATGGTTACATCGCTTTATATCTCCTGTATATTGACTAAGTTGAAAGCGCATAATTATTCCGAAATCATGGGCAAAAAGGAGAGTTGTGATCCATCGACCCGGAAAATTATTATGGCTCTATATGAACGGAATTGGTCGTATAAAAAGATTGCTGATCATTTGAAGTGCTCTAAAACTAAGGTGTTTAATGCTGTAAATCACGTCACATAGTTTAATACTACGAATAATGTACCTTGAAAGCCTAAATCTAGAAAAACAACATCACGTGAAGATGCTTTAATTGTTCGTGCAGCAAAGGCTTTGATCCTTTCAAGAGTTCTGAAAACATAAAGAGGGAAGTTTTTGGCTACGGAGGAGTATCTACACGTACAGTACGAAGACGCTTAACTGATGCAAAGTTATTTGGAAGAATCGCCCGGAGTGTACCGCTTCTCACGAAGGTGCACCGAAAAGCTAGGTTAGAGTTCGCGAATAAATATGGCAACTGGACAGCAAGTCAATGGAAAAACGTGTTATTTTCTGATGAAACGAAAATAAATAGACTAAGGTCTGATGGTAAACAGTATGTGAGTAGACCGCCTAAGCAAGCGTTGAATCCTAAGTTCACGAAAAAAGTGGTAAAGCATGGGGGGGGAAACATAAAAGTTTGGGGATGTTTCTCAGGTCATGGTGTTGGGCCAGTTAAAAAGATTGAAGGTATGCTAAAACAATTTAAATACAAGCAAATATTGGAGAGAGAGAGAAAGACTATGCTTCCTTATGCTGAGGAGAGGTTGTTGGACTACAGGTCTGGATATTTCAGCAAGATAATGAACCCAAACACACTGCTCATTCAGTTAAAAAGTTTCTTAGTGATCAAAAAATTACTGTGTTAAATTGGCCTGCGAAAATCTTTGGAGAGAAGTAGAGTGCGGCTGCGAAAAGGACGAGCAATTTGAACAATCTATATGATGCCTTTGTCGAATCATGGAACAATATTTCAGATGAAACCTGTAAAAACTTAATAGATTCCATTCCCCATTGCTGCAGGGCAGTTATTGTAAGCAAGGGCCACCCTACAAAATACTAATACTGCTTTTTGTAAGCTGTGTTAAAAGATTTGTAATAAATATTGTTTATTTCATTAAAATTGTTTCTGATATGTACAGTTCAATAAATTAAGTTATTTTACCCATTCCTAATTATTTGGCCATAGCTAGAAAGTTTGAAATAAATAGTTCAAATGGAACTTTAATTAAATTATCAATTGAAGTTCAACAATTTTACATAATATTATATAATGTAGTATAAAAGCCTGCTTACATGGCTTTATTATCATGTCGTTTGAAGATAGTAACAGTAATAAAGACTAAAGTTACATCAACTTGTTTTTCTGAAAGTTACTTTGATATTAGTTGTTCCTAATTATATGACCACAACTGTATATATGTCATCTCACTCACACTATCTAATTATGATACTTGCATCAGAGAATATGAAGTATTATGTATGTATGATGTTCAAGAACATATAGGTTTATAACGATTACATGGGTGAAGTGTTTTGCTTGTAATTGAATCAAATCAAATAATTTTACTGTCAGGCATCTGTGGCCCATGCAAACAAACATTAAAGTACAAAGAATAACAATAATATAGCCTTTATTCTGTCCTACAGTGATTTTGAAGTTAATTGTTATAGAACATTTTATTCATTACTATTATATTAGGTCACGTAGCACAGTGCCACATGGCAAAGGCCTCGTCCAACTCCTTCCAATGTTCTCTGTCCCATGCCACTCTTCTCCAGTATGGACCGGCTGTCAATTTAAGTTTGTTTTCCCAGCATCGCCAACCTCTAGTTATTTTTCTTTCATGTGGGTACCAGTCTGTGATCTTTTTACTTAATTTCTCTGGGTTACTACGCAGGATGTGACCTGCCAATGCTGGTTCCTGTAGTAAGCCGCTAGGTGTGCTACACAATTTCTCGTAGGTCTTCATTTAGAGTTCTATCCTTTACTCTTGACTCCCAACATGCTTCTCTCCATGGCTCTCTGGCATTTTTCGAGTTTGTCTTTGTGTTCTTTGTTTAAGGCCACATCTCGCACCCATATGTTAGACAGGGAAGAACAAATGTGTCTTTTGTTTTCGTTGATAGCCTCAAGTCTTTACTTTTCATCTCTTTTAGGGACTAGCCTCCACCCGTTGGCTATTCGCTTGTTGATTTCTTTGTGTGTCTAGTCATTTGGAGAGATTATTTGACCAAGGTACACATATTCCTTTACATATTCTAAGTTACATAGGTAGTATATTGGTACAAAATTGAATTAGTAAATAGAGCATCAACTATGTTATTATCACTTCACTTTGCATTACCTGTCATGGTGCTGTCCTACGGCACTTGTCCACGGAAGCAACGGAGAACTCTCACCACAAACGCCGAAAAGTTGACGTTGCGGCGCAACTCCAGCAACTGCACCCTAAGCGTACGGATGATACCCCATCTTTTGGAGCACGTACTCCGCGATGTCCTCCGCCTTAGTGTTTTAGTGCAGGCGTGTTTGGCTTCGCAGCACGCAGCTTCTGTTTGGGCTCCCTAAGAGCTTTGCTTGAGTTCTGGGTCGTACGTGGTTGGCGCTTTCTCCTTTGCACAGTCTCGAAACCAATAACAATAGCCCGGTTCGGCGCGCCTTCTTGCTGGGAGCGGTAGGGGCGCTCGCGGTAACGCTGGCGAAATCTCGATGAGGAGGTAGGTACCTAAGTAGGTACATAACTAATACCTAGTCCAATTTAGAATTTTTAGAAAAATATTTTGCTTGTCGAAAGTTTTCTCATGAAATTTATTACAATGTACCAACGACCTATGATCGTCGTTGCAATGTAACAGTATTTTGTAATTATAATGTCTTTGAGTCATAAACTCCAATTTCATGACAAAAAACCTACGAAAACTTCACAAAATGCACTAAATTTGGTCACTGTTTTTTAGAAGAGTAGAAGTCACTTTAGCTCTGCAAAAGGCGGCAAAAAGAAAGACCAAACGCTTGTCAAAATGCCACCGTTCTACGGAAATAAGCAAAAAAGTATCTTTTTGAATGAACGAAACTCGAAAAACGACACTCTTTATCCTTAGAAGCCAAAGTAAAAGAAAAGTCACTTTTTTTGCTCGGCTAATCTAAGAAATCAAGTTTGATAGCTGAAGACTCTTTCAAAAGACACTCTTTTTGTGCCTCGTTCTAGACCCCCTGTTAGTCTTCCTGGTTTTCGACTTCTAAGAAATGATAGGATTGGAGCAGGCTGCGGCGGAGTTGCGATATATTTGCGCTCCGCTATCCCGTGTAAAATAGTCAGTCAGTCACCTAGCCAATACTCAGGTTTCGCTGTTTCGAGTAGATGAAATGGCTCTCATTACTAGTAAACTTGCAAGAACCATTGCCGCCCTGGGCAAATTAGTAGGTGAGAACCCCAACACAAAAGTTGAAATTAAAACGTGTGCACGAGAACTCAAAGGACAGATAGGAAGCCTAACTACAAAAGTCAAGGCGCTTAGTGAAAATCCTCAAAAATTGCAAAAAAGGCACCTGATTTCTCCGATGCCTGACCTGTCGGTAAAAGACATGGGCGTACAGACAGACATCATTAGGACAGAGCAAATAAATACACCAAAAACATTCACAAGTGCAAGTACTCAGACCGACCCAACACAAGATGACGAGGAGGAACTCAAAATAGGAATATTGAAACAAAATATCCGGCAAATAAACAGTTATGCTACGTTCTCCGAGGTTGTAGATAGCGACTGGCCAGAGGACATCTTTTCTGTAACTTCAGTAGAAAAAGGAAGCCCACTTCATGACTATAAAACATGGGACCTCATTGTGCTGGCCCAATATGGTAAAATGGAGCCAAAAAGGACAAAAGGAATGAGAAAACTCTTGAGTAGCGGATTTCCGGAAGTTATAGAGCTTCTTAATGAAAGTGAGCTGGACTCAGTCGAGTACACAGTACGTTCAAACAAAAGCTCTAGAAAAGGAATTGCAGAAGGAGAAAAGTACGTTTTTGTACTACCTAGTACGATATCACCCGAAGAGAATAATAACCCAGAAAAACATTTTAACCAAATAGTCGAGCTCAAGAAGATAATGGAAAAATTAGGAAGACCCAAAAAGATTACTTTAGTGGCTGAAGAGGGTATAGATAAAACCTTTATTAGAAAATGCTGCGAAGCTATCTACAAAGAAGAAGGTTGGGAAATTAAAATACTGACCGATGGATCAGAACTGAAAAGGAAAGAAAAACAAAAAAAACGGCGGACGGAAACAATAGTTATAAAAGGGGAGGGGTCATATGCAGATGTACTCAAAAAAATTAAATCAAATGTGACTACTTCAGAGATACGTCAGCTAGGGATTTCTATCCGATCCGTGAAGAAGGCTGGTGAAGGTAAAGTGATGATGAAAGTAATGGGAGACGCCAATCGCATGGAGGCCCTTAAAACCAAACTAACGGACAAAGACGATAAAACTGAAGTAAGCATGGGAAGGGAAACTATCTACCATATTACTGGAATTGAGGCTGATGTAGACCTAGAAGAGGTGAAAACATCAGTTGAGGTAGAATTAAGCGTACCGGCTCAAGTCAGATCCTTAAGGCCTACTAGATACGGCTGCCAGACCGCTACTATCGCAATAAGTAGCAATCTCACTCGAAATCTGGGAAACAACCCATGGGTCACCATCGGATGGTCAAGATGTAGATTAAGGAAAAGAGTAAACATTGATAAATGTTTTAGATGCTGGGGGGCCGGGCATATTGCTGTAAACTGCAAGGGCCCAGATAGAGCAGATCATTGTCGGAGGTGCGGCAAAACTGGACATAAAATGGCCACGTGCACGGCTGAAGAGCACTGCCCGCTATGTGACACGCCAGGCCACAGAGCTGGTGTGACTGGATGCCCGCTTTTTAGAAAGGCAATAAGGGATGCTGAGTACGAAGGCAGCAGCAAAAAAAAGGTGAAAGTACGAAGCAAGCAAGGCCGTGACTCTGAAGATATTGCAGGGCCAGCAAGGAGAGAAAGAAATAAAAATGACCCTTAAAATCCTCCAGATTAACACCGACCGAGTTCGTGCCGCTCACGGTCTCCTCGCGGTGACGGTTTCAAATAGGAACATTGATCTTGCATTAATAGCGGAGCCAAATCGTAAAATTGCTGAAGCTGCTGGCTGGGAGAGAGATAAAAGAGGAGACGCGGCTATAGTCTTATTCAATAAATCTATAGTAGTTGAAAAAACCTTCAAAGGAAACGGCTTCCTAGGCGTACGATTGACTGGAATCACTATATACAGTTGCTATATATCACCAAACTGTAGTTATAAACAGTATGAAGAAGACCTTGATGAACTACGGGAAAGTGTGAGATGCCAAGAGGGTCCAATAATAGTCGCAGGAGACTTTAATGCCGCCTCTAAAGCATGGGGAAGCAAAAAGAATGATAAGAGAGGACGGTACTTCCTAGATATGCTGGCAGACCTGGACTTACTTATTGCTAACTCCGGCACTGAGCCAACCTTCGTAAGGGGACCTAAAACGTCTAGACCTGATATAACAGTGACCAGTTCAGACGTTGCAAGCAAGGTTACCAACTGGCAGGTCCTAGATGAAGAAACCATGAGTGGTCATAAATACATTACCTACCAAGTAGGGAAAAAAGAAGCAGTTACGAGAAAAGCCGAAAGCAATGGTTGGAACCTGCGCTTGCTGAATCGGGAGACATTCCAAGAGTCTCTGACAGATGCTGATATAAGGAATACCGAAGACCTCATCCGAGCCACGAACACAGCCTGCAATAAAGCAATGCCTAAGAAAAAGCCCAGTCACAAAAAGCCGGTATACTGGTGGAACGATGAAATAGCAGAAGCCAGAAACAAGTGCATTCAATGCAGAAGAAAATACACCCGGGCTAACGTGAAGAAGAAAAACTCACCAGTCACTAGCGAAAAACAGGAGGAGAGTAGGGTTTTGTACAAAACATCTAAATTGACTCTTCAACTACTAATTACAAGATCGAAAGAAAGACAGTGGAAAGATATATGTGAAGATGTGGACAAAGATTTGTGGGGATTGGGTTACAAGATCGTAGCAAAGAAACTGCGCGGAACTCCCCCATTGCCGATCGACCTGACAAAGATGAAGGAAATTGCAGAAGTGCTGTTCCCTGTGCATGCAGACTTCCCACGAAACATCCAGAAGGCTACGGAGGTACCGGAAATCACAAACGAAGAGCTGCACTCTGCATGTGCTCGCATTAAAACAAAAAAAGCACCAGGACCAGACAATATAGCCCCGGAAATTGTTCACCTGGCTGTTAAAGTCATCCCAAATGAAATAAGACAAGTAATGAACCAAGTCTTGCAGTCAGGAGAATTTCCGGTGGTATGGAAAATGGCAAAACTTTTACTGCTCCGTAAGCCCAACAAACCCGCAGATGATCCAACAGGACATAGGCCGCTCTGTTTATTGGACTGCTATGGGAAGTTGCTCGAGAGATTGTTGCTGAACCGAATTGAGACGCTGCTCCCATATCATGGAGGCTTGGCAAACATGCAGTTTGGCTTCAGAAGTGGTCGCTCTACACTCGGCGCTATTGAACAAGTGATACGGATCGCTGGTGAAGCCAGACAAGGTACGCATCGTACAAGAAAACTATGTGCTTTGATAGCTCTGGATGTGAGGAATGCGTTCAACTCTGCTCCATGGGAAGTAATAACGCGAGAATTCCGGGTTCGAGGGTTTCCAGCTTACATCTGCAATCTAGTGAACAGCTACCTTGACAACCGTAGTATCACTATGAAAGATGCGGCTGGAAAAACAGCCAAAATCAAAGTAAGTAGTGGGGTACCACAGGGATCTATTCTGGGCCCGACACTGTGGAATATCCTCTACGATGACGTTTTCGGACTCTGGCTGGGAGATGGAGCCCATTTGGTAGGCTTTGCGGATGACCTGGCACTGCTCATCATCGCCCGCAAAGAGAACGAGCTTATGGAAGTCGCTAATGAAGCACTCAAGGATATAAGTAACTGGATGGGGAAAAGACGGCTAAAACTGGCCCCTGAAAAGACAGAAGCTATTATGCTGAGTGGGAAAAGGAGACATGGCCCGGTATCATTCGTAGTGCAGGGTGTAAATATCCAGCCTAAAGAAAAAGTAAAATACCTTGGCGCATGGCTGGACAACAGTCTTTCCTTCCGAAAACATATCGAGGAGATCGCAGGGAAAGCTGATAGACAAGTCTCATCATTGGGGAGACTGATGCCCCGAAAAGGTGGACCCAGAGCAAGCAGAAGAAGAGTGCTTGCTTCTGTGGCTCACTCAGTTATGCTGTACGCGGCACCCATATGGGAAAAGGCCCTGCACGTAACAAAATATAGGCAGATGCTTAGCAAAGTGCAAAGGAGGATGGCTATATACATCTGTGGCGCATATAGGACCATCTCACTGGAGGCAGTACTGGTAATATCGGGTCTCATACCTATTGAAAGATTAGCAAAGGAGCGGAGTAGAATTTATTACAGAGAAGAAGGGAAGTCACCAGCAGAGGAGCGTGTTAGAACCATAACTGAATGGGAGAGCCAGTGGAGGGAGAGAGGAAAGGGAGCATGGACAAGAACTTTAATCCCAGACCTAAAACAATGGCTGCAGAGAAAGCATGGAGAAGTGGATCGATGGATTACTCAAGCTCTCAGTGGACATGGCGTCTTTAACACCTACCTGAGTGCAATAGGCAAAGCGGGTAGTGATGAATGTCCAGATTGTGGTGAAATGGACACCCCAAAACATGCAGTTTTCGATTGTGTAGCATCTGATATAGAAAGAGTGAAAGCACAAGGTGCAGATAAGGTGATAACCCCTGATAACCTAATACCACGGATGCTGTCAAGCAAGGATGAATGGGATAAATGTGCCAACATGCTCAGAAATATAATGAAAAAGCGTGAAAAAGACGAATGGGATAGGCAAAAAGAAGAAACGACCTAGATAACAGCCACCTTGCTGATGCAATGCGTTAGCGGTTCCGGCAAGGAGGAAGTAGAGTGGGAGGAGGTTTTAGTCCGTAGGTCCCTGGACCTTCAGGGGAGTCGGGCATGCAATGTTGCTCTTGCTGCCACTCTGGCTGCAATGGCACATGGTATCCATGAGGATTTCCTCCTCCCAATAAAAAAAAAAAAAAAAAAAAAAAAGGTTTCGCTGAGCACCTTTTCTTAGAAATAGGTCTTCACTGTTCTAAAATTCTCCTTGGTGTCTTCTACCCACCAGATCGCAACGTTAATTACTTTAACTTCTTTGAAGCTCAACTTCATGACTTAAGCCCTCTGTATGATGATACAGTTATTTTATGAGACTTCAATACAGATCTTCTGAAAGATGACTCTCGTTCATCTAAGCTTACTTCAATTGTGTCAAGTTTAAACTTGCACATTTTACCTCTTTCTGCTACACATCATGCCCCCCATTGCACCCCATCTCTTCTTGATCTTATGATCGTTTCTAAACTTAGTAAAGTTGCTGCTCATGGCCAACTTGATGCCCCTTTCTCTTACCATGACCTTATCTTTCTGTCATATAAAGTGCGACCTCCTAAACATAAGTCAAAATTTTTACTTCTTCGCAGTTTTAAAAGCATGAATCTGGAGGAGCTTCGGGCTGATGCTGCTGCTGTTGACTGGTCCTCAGTCATTGACAGCGTAACTGTAGATGAGAAGGTGTCTCACTTCAACAGACTCTTACTGAATTTATTTGATAAGCATGCTCCGACTAAAAAAGTTAAAGTGAATCACCTACCGGCACCATGGCTGACAAAATGTATACGCAACTCAATGGCTAAGCGGGATAAGGCTAGGCGGAAGTTCAAAAAAGATCCATCTGATGCAAATTTCACTCTTTTTAAAAAGCTGCGTAATCACTGTAGTAGGATGTGTAGGGATGCCAAAAGACGCCATATACATGAATCTATCGACAGTTATAACCCTGCTCAAGTATGGAAATTTCTTAAAACGCTCGGTGTAGGCAAATCATCTGAAACCACTCCGATAAACATTGATTTCGAAGCACTAAATTTGCACTTCTCTACATCTCCTGTCATTTTGGAAGACAGAACCAAAAATGAAACTCTTTAGAAACTTAACAGTAAGCCGAAAACTAGCTGTACTCCCTTTGCCTTCATGACTGTTACTACGAGTGACGTTAAGAGAGCTATTCTAGCCATATCGTCTAAAGCCGTGGGTGACAATGAAATCTGTTCTAAGATGTTATTCACGATTTTGGACGATCTTCTACCTACCATCACCCACATTATGAATTACTCCTTGGTAACTTGCGCGTTTCCTTCAGCATGGAAACGGGCTAATGTTATTCCTTTACCCAAGATATCTAACCCTTCCTCTTTTTCGCAATCATTTTCGTCCTTTCCAAAGTCCTGGAATCCCTAGTTCATGATCAGCTATCATTATATCTTTCTAACAACAACTTATTAAACCAATTTCAATCAGGGTTTCGTAGCGGACATAGCACGGTCACTGCTCTACTCAAGGTTACAGACGATATTCGTTTCGCAATCGACAGCAAAAATGTGACTGTGCTAACATTATTAGATTTTAGCAGTGCGTTTAACTGTGTAAATTTTGACGTAATGTTAGGAATCCTTAGCTCTCTTAACGTATCTCCTCTAGTATTACAATGGTTTGATACTTATCTTCGTGGTCGCCAGCAGTGCATACACTCTGATGATGTTACATCGGGGTGGTGTGAGCTCACAGCTGGCGTTCCTCAAGGTGGCGTTCTTTCTCTTCTCCTGTTTTCAGTTTTTATTAACTCAATCACTGACAATTTATCTTCTCTCTACCATCTTTATGCAGATGATTTGCAGCTCTATTGCCATTTTCCAGTGGATTAGGCAAAATCTGCCGTTATAAAGATGAATGAAGATCTCACTAAAATACAAAATTGGGCTCAATCATTTGGACTTGTTCTTAACCCAAACAAATCGCAAGCCATGCTACTTGGTAGCCGGTACATGTTACAGAAATTGAGTGACAATACTTTACCAGCTGTAGTTTATAATGGGGTACCTATTGTGTTTTCTAAAACCGCTAAGAATCTAGGAGTTGTTTTTGATTGCCACTTGTCGTGGACTCCTCAAGTCAATGAGATCAGCAAAAGAGTGCATAGAGCATTTCACTCTTTAAAGCGCCTCCAGAACTTCCTGTCTTTTAAAACTAAAATTTCCCTTGCGCAATCCCTACTTCTTCCATTGATCGACTATGCCGATGTCAGTTTCCTTGATGCCAACGAAGAGTTACTAAATAAGCTCGAGCGCCTGCAAAATCTGGCTATTCGTTTTATATATGGCTTACGTAAATTCGACCATGTCTCCCTTTTCCGCAAAGAACTTAAATGGCTACCTATCCGTCAACGTCGTGATTTCCATTTTCTCACTCAGCTTTTCAGTATTCTCACAAATCCTCGCTCCCCTTCTTATCTTCGTGAATGATTCGTACCACTGCATTTTTCTAGAGACAGGCCGGTTCGGACACGTACTGTCTCTCTACTTAAAACTCCAGTGCACAAATCATGTTCTTTCGGCCAGTCCTTTAATGTCGTGGCTATCAGATTGTGGAACTCACTTCCCCAAAACATCCGTGACTGTCCAACAATTGGTATTTTTTTAAAAAGACTAAAAGAGCACTATCTTTCTCTTCCATAAGTGAATTTGTATAGTATGTAAGTGTGTACGTACATAATGTACAGTCTATATGTATGTATATTATTACCTATATCTATTGTTTATGCAAAGATTCATGTATGTAATAGAATGTAGTTATGCCGTGTATGTATATTTAGGGATATATATATATATATATATATATATATATATAAATATTAATTTAATAGTGTGATACGTAGTTTTGTGTACACGTATGTATATAATAAATGTTATTCATTTATTATGATTTTTATTTATCAGAGGGGTTCGCTGGAAGAAATCTCTACTTAGAGATAAGCTCGCCTGTGTACATCCTATTTCTAACTTCAATTGTAATTATATTTATGTGTACAATAAAGTATAAAAGTATGGGTTGATGTCAATAAATTATCATGAATATTAAAAAAAAACCGGTCAAGTGCGAGTAGAATTCGCGCCCTGAGGGTTCCGTGCCATTTAAATAAGTTAATAGACTTAAATGATTTGAATAAAAATTATAACTTTATCAGCACCTAAAACAAACTATGAAAAATTTTGCAAATTTAAGATGATCTAGTATTCGGGTACGTCACCTTAAGCCTACATTTAAAAAATTGGCGTTTATAGTATTTTGTTATTTTAATATCGCACATAATATACAGAAAATTCCAAATTCCTAACTAGTTTAGTTTTTGAGATAGACCCCGTTACAAAAATGGTCTAAAACTGACAACGTTGATGGCCCCAATTTCTTTATTTTTGGTAAAGGCATGTTTATACATACGCGTAATTTGTTTAATGAGTTCTAGACAATGGCACTCCACAAGCCGGGGTAAGAAAAAAAAACTTTTTCGGCTCCTTTTTCATGCATAATATAGCTTTTATTTGTTAACATTATAGAACTATTTTGGAATGAAGAAAATTTATTTTTGACAGCACTAAAACTACAATTAAAGCCTTCAGAATTGGGTTTCTTATACTTGTAAATAAATATATTTAAAATACAGTTACTACAAAGGGAAAAAATTAACGATATATTTCGACTCCTTCAGTTTATTAGACTTACTATTTCCTCTTATGAAAAGCAACTTATAGCTTAGCTATATTTTTTCCGCATGTTTCAAGACTATAACCGAATCAACTCAAAATAATTACAATTTCCCTTCACTAGTTCTACTAATAAAATCATATTGTGAGTAACTATGAATTTTTAAATTTTTATGATAGGCAGATAGATAAAAGTAAGAAGAATTTGTATGTAAATTTCAAACCCTAGATAGTCGATCATCTCTATGTACTATAACTGTGAAACACATGACACCCCACATAAAATCCTGATAGTTTCCCTTGAAGGGACTGCTCCCCAACACTGCCTATACTATGTATACATAAAACACAAGGAGCACGATGTAGGTATGTCTGTACGTCTGTACCAGGTGACGATGGTGATCATCCATAAAGTCTAGAGTACTGTTGTAAAGGGAGACAAGGTATACCAGGGACATGGAAATGTTTTGAAACCTTGAACAAAAATATAGGTCAAGTGCGAGTTCGACTCGTGCTTGGGAGTTCCGTAGCATTAAAATAAGTTAATAGACTTAAATAATTTGAACAAAAATTACAAACTTATGAAATTTATAAAAATGTATGAAATAAAACTGTAAAATTAAGTTGTTGACTTACTCATTAACTTGTAAGGCCATTTAGCTGTGATAGTTTTCCTTTTTTTTTAAATACTACTGCCGTAATTTTTTTACCATATCCAAAAACAACCCTTTAGCTGGCAGGCAAGGGACACTTGACCTAAACAAAAATTGGCACTCTAAGGCTTAATATTTCGCAAACGGATCCCTGAATCGTCAAATGGTTTTCACACACCCACAATATTTTTAAAATAGAACTCTGAGTTAAGCCGCGGATAGACAGACGGACGGACGTGGCGAAACTTAAAGTGTTTCTTGTGATTACGGAACCCCAAAAAAAACATAGATATACCTATACAATATAGCAAACAACAAACCTCGAGTTCATGGGTTTAATCCTGCGGCACACATTAATTTGTGTTCAGTCTGTGCTTCAGAAAGTACGCCTCTATTGTTCTATTTGTGCCCGAAGAACGGCGACATAAATCGCCACCCATCACGTTTGGGATGTTACAATCGTCGGTGAAAAGCGGGTGCACTAAGTTTGGACTGTTGACTTGTGTTTCACGATTCACAACGAGAACACTGACACTCCCTCGGCGATACATGTCGTGACGATATGTTTAACTTAAAATTAAATAATATAACAAAAATTGTAATACTCATAACCTCAGTTACCGAAGTCCAAACTTTCATTACTCACAATCATCACCCCCTCCACTCTCCAGGGCTGAGGGGACGCATCACAAAGCCTCGGTAAGTAATTACAGAAAAATGCCGGTATCTAGGTCACTGAGGCTGTGTGCGACGATTATGGTGGGGTTCATACTTCATGTTGTATACCGATGGGTGTTTGTGGTGTTTGTAATGAGGGAGGTTTGGCAAGGATGTATACAGGGTAGTGCGTTGAGATGGGGCAGTACGGGGAAAATCTAAACTGTAAAAGAATTTCCTCATGACGAGAGTGTCATCAATCTTTGAGAAAATAAAACCGCACTCAAAGCTTTTTGAAAATAAATAAAATTACTTGCTTTGAACGGGAATCGAACCTGCTCATTTTGTAAAAAAAATACCTCTGGATTATGAAGTCAATTGGTAGTGTTGCTAGTAAGGAACAAAGTCTTCTAAATAATAAATTGTTTAAATTAAACGAGGTATCTTATTTTTCGAATTTTATTTCAATTAGTATTTTTTTTTACTTGTGAAAGGAATTTTATAATAATTTAATGTTTTTATATTACAATTTTATTGAACAGATATTTCAAATGTACATCAAATTTGTGCAGGTTCCTTGGAAAGGTTTTATTCCGAAAGGCTCATCTAAATTTGCACCTACGTAATACTTTAGTTCTATCAGCCCTTTGAGTCTTTTGGGCAAATTTCTCTATAATTTATAGTTTATATTTTACCCATACTGCTCCATTAAATACGTAAGTCTAGGAAAAACAAGAAAAAATACAACCCTTGTACTACACCGGATAAAAATATGAAACCGTATAATCTGCTTGTACTAGACAATTTTTTTTTTTAAACTGGACCCGTGACTGACTTGCTGATAAAATTTAATTATAGGTAATTGAAATTAGTGAACTTGAAAGTTAAACATGTCGTGAACATATATACATTTTTTTCTGTAATAAGGTAGGTACTTGTAAATAGTTTATATATATATTTTTAATTTTCAATATAAATTTTATTTTTAATTACAAAAACAACGTAATTACAGTATGCTTTCCTATTGTACAAAAAAAGAATAACCAGTCATACTTAATTATTATTTGTTTTATTCCGAACCGTTTGAAGCGACAAACACTTTACAAAACCGACCAACCTTTTAACTTTTCACTCAAACATCAAATGGCCTTTTCACCGGGACAAATGGAAGCCTAATATAATAAACGCCTGTTTGACCATACATTTACACACATGTTCCATACAAATGAATGAGCCATCAGTCTCTTTGATCAACCCCTCGTGGGTAGCGAAGTATTGAAAATTTTAATCGAAATCAAAGGTTAAATTGCTAGATCGCAGTTTCATCTCAGTTGATTACGCACCAACCAAGAGCAGGCTTATCACCGAAAAATTACATATATAATTTAATTTATTTTCTTTACTTCATTTCCTATTTCTTCTTAATGTACTTGTGAATTTTTTAAACAGGCAAAATCATTCCTGTCAGATATCTTGCTACTAAACGACTATGTAAGGATGTATAAAAATTTTAATGTATTTGGTTTTTCCGAAGAGTATGTCGTAGAGTTTACGACGTACACAATAGATGGGTTCCGTCAATATACGATGGATGACATTGACAGGGGGCGCAGTTGTGAAACAAGGATTACTTTTTATTACGTTGTGTTAGTTCCGATTTTGGCCAGACTCCAGATGTCTGTCTTGTATGATCCTGACACACCGCACTTGCTTCTTTTTGCATTATGTTTATCTATAATATATAAACGATTGTTTTCTTGTTTCTAAGCAGAGTCTACTCTTAACAAATAAGCAAATTAGTTGTAAGACTTGTATTCAGCAGCGCCCTTGCAGGGTTCTTGTTTGATACTTTTATTATTTAAGACACCTTTTGTACAACAAGAAAGCTGAATAAATTTATCTTATCTTATCTTATCTTCTTCATAGTTTATCAATCTAGAAAGTGTATAAATTCATTCCAAAAAAACAAGCATCATTATTGTTGGTATAATAATTAAAGTAATTTTAAATAAAAATTGAAAATAGATCAAGACTAATTTTAAGCAGAAATGACACATTTTTGGTGAATATGTTTCTCGTGCCAGGTTTTGCGACCTCTTGCTTAAACTTGTAAAGAATTTGAGGACTTTTCCCACAAAATACTCGTCTTTTATATTTAAAATTGTATCTGCCTAGCGTTGGCTAAACGCGAATATTAAAAGACTTATTATATATTTTTACTAATGTATTATGATAAGGGATGAGCCCTAAAATTGAGCATTCGCCAATCAATCGCCGATACGTTCGCGTGATAATTCGTAAATCAAGCGTTAAAGGGAATCCTTAAGCGCTTTCAAATAAGCTTTCACATGTTTAAAAGCATGAAGTGCCTTTTACTCTGTAAATCATTTGACTGCGAGCGATTTAAAATTAAAAGTCAATAAAAACATATTCGACTGTACCTATATATTCGTACAATAACGTTTGCCGTCACAAGGATATATGTAGATTTTTTTTATATGAACAGATCACAGTCAGTGGTCAAATTTATTCCAAAAACTCTACAAATCAGTTTACTTGCACATCCTCCCGAAGTTATTCGGGGGAGAGTAAGAGAACAGCTCTCAGGCAAAACCAGGTGGCCCACCATTACCTGGGACCGATGGATGGCGGTATATCCATCCCCAATTGCCGAGCCTTTTATAAAACAGACTGGTGACGGGCAGCGGCGTCACTGGTGCAAGGCTTTCGGCACCGCGCTCACCAACCCGCCTGCCCAGCGTGTGTGAGTATGGGCATTTCTCCCAGGAGGACCGCCAAGAGTAGCGAAATCCTGGAAAGGCCTATGTCCAGCAGTGGACGAAACAGGCTGATGGATGGATGGATGTATCACATTTGCCAATACTACTGCATATTTTTTTGTAGTGATTATTCTTCTACCCTTTATTTAAAGAAAATTTATCACATTGTCAACTTCAAAGAGCTAAATCTTTCTTTCAAGTTCAATAACTTTGCTAGAAAAATTGCTAAAACATTAGACATATAAATTTATAGGAACTTAATGTACCAGAATTTTTATTATTATTTATCACAGTAGCTATTGAGAAAATCAATACTTAATAAATAATATATAAATTTTAGGGTTCCGTAGTACCTGAAAGGTAAAATGGTGAGACGTTAAAGTTAAGGATTTGAAATTTGCTACAAAAATAGCATTCACTTGCCTACACAACATGCTGTAAAAAAATGTGAATTTTTTAAATTGTTCCAAATATATCCAATACAAAAGTGAGAAAAATAAAAATAATTATCCTAAACATACAATATGGGTATCAAATTGTAGATATTGTTACAAAAATATATACTTTTGCTATTATTTACTGGCACCGATTTCGAGATATCTTTGAAAAACCACAAAAATGCATGTCCCCCCCTTATTTCCGAAACTGGTGGACCGAAAAAAAATTAAAAAATCATGGTGTTTTGGGATTATGTAAAGATTACAGGAAAAATATAGCGGTTGACAAATTCACTATGATAAAATGACAAAATTAAATTTTTTCATCCTCGAGTACAGTATAAAAATATTTGTGTCTCTCTTTTGTGGTACAATCAATTCTTGTTTTAGTTATCATAAACAGTTATGGGCAAGGTTTTTAAAATACTTTTTTCCTGGTCGTTCCCAAAACTCTCGAATTACGGAACCCTAGGTACCCTTTTCTGCTTAATTTTGCCAGTTTTTCACGATTTTTTGTATTGAATGAAGCATAAATGCAATTAAAATTTCATATCACAATGACCTGATGATACTGAACCAACCGAATTCTGCAATTATATTGACAATTTATTAATTTCATCAGACCGTAAAACATAATTAACATCACTCCAAATTCCAAGAAAACTACAATCCACAAAGTCACTCCATACAAAAAGTGTAATTTGGTGAATGGCTCTTAAACAGATGTTTGCGTTATTCAGATATCGTCTTGTGTGCTGTTGTTTGGCAAAACTTACTTTTTACAAAATTGTTTTGAGGGATGGTCGATTTTAGCCATCCATCATCCACCCATCAGCCCGTGTTCGTCCACTGCTGAACTTAGGCCTTTCCCAAATTTCGCCATTCATGTCGGTCCTCCGTCCTCCTCATCCTTCAGGTCGTTGGTCCAGCGGGCACGAGGTCGGCCTACACTACGCTTTGCTGTACGTGGTCTTCATTCTAAAGCCTTTCGACCCCAACGGCCATCATGGCTAAATATATGGACCGACACAACTATGACACCCGTAACAAAGAGAAAATCGTTTTACCAAAAACAAGACTATCGAAAACGCAAAAACAAGGATTGTTCAATAAGGTTAATATGTAAAATAAATTGCCACTAGAAATAACTAGACTTCCTCTGGTTGATTTTAAAATGAAATTAAAATAATTTTTCGAATTAAATCCATTTTATTCTGTAAATGAGTACCTGACCAAGCAGTTTAATAAATGTTCATTCTCTGTATAATAAAATTTTTATAATTTTGTCTATAATACGAAGGTATATATCATAAAATGATAATCATACCTGACAATTTGTTTTTCAATGACATAAGTTTTATATGTACCTAATGTTTTATTTGTATTATATAAATTATTTATTTTATCAATCTTAGGTAGGTACTTGTAATAATTATAAAAATTTATTAATTTTTGAAATATATTTCGGCCCACTATGGGGCCGGCATCAGTCGAATACTTAAATGACATAATGTAAAAATTACATGATGATATATACAACCTTAGGACTAATTAACCTACGAATCTACTAACCTACTTTTAACATTAATTATTGAAAAAAATAAAAATATATATATTAAATACCAAAAATTAAAATTATTTCGGTTGAAGAGCCATATTGCGGTTTCCGGCCGTAACATCCCGACATTTACTTGGAATATCATCGATACGTACCGAACACCGCAAGATGACACTGTTGTTTATGGCACCCTGGTCTTAATATATACATACATGTAATATTTTTGTGAGTCAGGTTCAGGTGTCCATAAATAGTCATCGTCTGATGTCAGTGTTGTTTATTAAGTCCTGGCCCGTAGTGCGCACCAAGTGACCATATGTAGGAGTATTCCCATGTCCTTAATTTCATGTCTTTCAGTGGTGGGTTAAATGATTTTATGACTCTGACGGTGAAACAGTTATTAAAAGTTTGGTTTTGGGAGCGGACATGGATGGGGATGGGGAGATTGTTATTATGGATTGTCGATGTGTGCCTGTGTTGATTAATGTGGATGTGTAGTTCATTCCGGGTTTCACCTACGTAGAATGCCGAACAGTGTCGGCATTTTAGTAGGTAAATGCAGTTCTGTGTCTTGCAGTTGGTGATATGTTGAGTTTTGTATGTATGTGTGGTGTGATGTGTGTTGATCTGTGTGCTTGTATTGATGATTGTGATGTACCAGGAGATATTGCGATGTTGACATTTTATTTTGGTTGCTGTTTTGTTTTTGTGATTAATGATTTGAGGTTTGGATTTTGCCGATAACATATTTGTGGATTTTTGGGAATTAAGTTTCTTGTTTCGTCGTTTTGTTGGAGAATGGGTAGATGATCGGTGATAAGTGTTTTAAGTTTCTGGCTTCCATGAAAATATGTCGTGATTAGTCATGGTTGGTTAGAAGAAGTGTTATTGTTGTTGCAGTTGTTGTTGTTGTTGTTGTTGTTGTTGTTGTTGTTGTTGTTGTTGTTGTTGTTGTTGTTGTTGTTGGTGTTGTGGTTGGTATTGTTGTTGTTAATGTTATTATTATGGTGGAATCTTGGTCTATTGAATATGTGCTTTCGTAGGAAGTGATCAGGGTAGTGTCTCTTGAGAAGTCCATTGTGTATTTTGTTCTGGTAGTTGTCGAGTGCATTTTGTGTGTTGCATATTCGACGACCACGGAGCGATAGTGAATATGGTATCGATTTTTTTGTGTGTGGTGGATGACAGCTGTGGTAGTGAAGATATTGCATTTTGTTTGTTTCTTTGAAGTGGACTGAAGTGTATATGTGGTTATTGTCATTAATGGTGATGTCAACATCTAGGAATGTGATTGTGTCGGTAGAAATGGAATGAGTGAATTTTAATGGGCTGCAGTTGTTAAGTCTTTCCAGGAAGATAGTCAGTGAGTTCCTGCTGTGTGGCCAGATCATGAAGATGTCATCTATAAACCTCCTCCACACCAGTGGTTTATGAGGTTCAGACAATAAGAACGCAGTTTCGACCGAGGCCATGAAGGTATTGGCGTAGCTGGGAGCCATCCGAGTCCCCATAGCAGTACCTTTAATTTGGTGGTAGTACTCATTTTCGAAGGTGAAATAATTATTTTTTAATGTAAATTCTGCTAGTTCTGTCAGGAATTCAGTTGATGGTTGATGAGGGATGGGGCGTTTATTTAAATAAGAGCTGAGAGCAAGTAGGCCGACGTCATGTGGAATGTTGGTTTATAATGAAACAGCGTCTATTGTAACCAGTAGTAAATGTTCATCTGTTGGAAGTTGAAGTGAATGTATGATATCGAGGAAATGATTTGTGTCTTTTATGTATGATTCTAGATTTTGAACAATGGGTTGTAGGTGATGGTCAACGAAAGCGGAAATGATTTCTGTTGGCGCATTGTACGATGCTACAATGGGCCGGCCGGGTTATTTTCTTTATGGATTTTAGGCAGCATATAGAAATGAGGGGTTCTCGGATGGCTCGGTATCATCAGTGTTATGTCAGCTTCCGACAATCCTTCGTTTATGCCCTTAGTTTGGAGGAAGTCTTGGACAATGTCCACGATCTGGCTGCAGGGATCACTTGGTGTGCGTGTGTAAAATGTCGAGTCAGCTAATTGTCTAAGTCACTCGTTGTCATAGTCATTTTTATTAAGGATCACTGTTGCCGATCCTTTATCAGATAGATGGTAATATAATAATGTTTTCGTTTCTCTTAAGTTTACGGATTGATTTTCGTTCTTGGAAAGTCAGATTATCCGTATTTGTCTGTAAACTTCTAATATATCTATCGTCAGATAATCTTGACAGTATATTAGTCATGAAAATTTCTATTGGGTGATTTGCGGGAAGTTGTGGTGGTTCATTGGAAGATGGCGGTTTAAATTTTGTTAGTGCTGGATGTGTGTTATCAATACTTTGATTGGGATGTGTGCTCCAAAAGTGTTTCCATCTTAATTTTCGTCCAAAGTCAACAAAGTCATTAATTAATTTTATGCGGTCTAGTTTTTTGCTAGGACAGAACGATAGTCCCTTGTTAATTACAGCTTTGTCGGTGGGTGATAAATAGACTGAAGATAGATTTACGATATGATTTTCGTCAGATTTTTCCTTAGTTGTAATCGGTGGGGGTGGGGGTATAGAAAAAGGGTTCGATAGGTCTGTGGGAGTTAGGTTGAGGTTTGGAAGTTCAGTAAATGAATTGTTGTTTATAGGTAGTTTTATATTATTTTGCTTATAGTATGTTTGCAGATTGAAAAGTTTTTTTGCAAGCCTGACGTTTTCCCTGAAAAGATTGGTATTGGCTTTAGATAGTAAATTTTGAACAGGGAGAAAGAGATATGGGTATTCTATGAGGGTAACTTTCAGGAGAGCATCTAGATTATTTTTATAGTGGATACATAAAAGGGAATATTGAGTATAAAGAACGTATGTTGTATTGAAGGCGTTACTGTAGTTTGTTAGGGTCATGTTGTGCCTTATTATTGGTGGCATTGTGTGAAGTGGTATTTTTGGAATGAGCCCCTTTGGAGCTGCACCAATTTCCAGGCATTTTCTGAGAAATATTAGATGTGTGTAGTACTGGAATAATTTTTCGATTGTAGTTTTTATTTTGTTATATACGAGTACCTCTTTCATATCATTTTAGGTTTAATTAGTCATAGATAAGGAAATCTCAAAGTTTCATTGAATTTGACTCTTTGGATGTAAGTGTCAATTTTAGACTATGACAAGGGTCTGGTCTAGATTCTTTATTCTTTATTTATTTATTTCTTTATTATTCACAATATTTTCCATCCATCCATCCATCAGCCTGTTTCGTCCACTGCTGGACATAGGCCTTTCCAGGATTTCGCCACTCTTGACGGTCCTCCTGGAAGAAATGCCCATACTCACACACGCTGGGCAGGCGGGTTGGTGAGCGTGGTGCCGAAACCCTTGCACCAGTGACGCCGCTGCCCGTCACCAGTCTAATTTATATAAGGCCCGGCAATTGGGGATGGATATGCCGCCATCCATCGGTCCCAGGCAATGGTGGGCCGCCTGGTTTTTTTGCCTATAATATTATAATTCATACTATTGCGCAAAGGCAACTGGGTACTAGGTAGACACAAAAAAGTATATCAGGAGTTCTAAACCTATTTTTATAATAATATTTGACCTGGGGCCTCATTGTCTAACTTTAAATCTATCGCAATACCCTTTAATATTGACATTTGTACCATACTTTAAATGTCAAAATGAAAGGTACTGCGATTGATTTAAAGTTACACGATAAGGCCCCAGGTCAAATATTTTTATAAAAATAGGTTTAGAACTCCTGATATACTTTTTTGTGTCTACCTAGTACCCAGTTGCCTTCGCGCAATAGTATGAATTATAATATTAAAATCAAATACAATCAATAACGTAAGTCTGTACGATTAAAGGGTTTAAATAAGACATAAAATCATGTAAATGAAGCTCAGACAACTTATCAAAATTGTTGAAACTTGTTCTCATACAAACTCCGTGTATGCCATTTCTATCTTTTTCTATAGCTATGCATGGGCATGTTGAGATATTTGAAACCACATGGGGTCCATCTGAGTGACAATCCGTAATTCGTTGAATAATGAATCGGCAACATTGTAACACATACTGCACCACTCAACTGCCATTAATAGACCTTAAATTCAATCAATAACCACTCTTATATCCAGAAGTCAAGAGCCATTTGACATTTCTAATTACTGCAGTATTTTAGTGTTGCAACGTCCCACCACAATAAAACATTGATTGCTTTCAAACACTGATGATAAATTGTCAATTGACGGCAATCTGAATGCATATAACACTTTTATGGAAGCAATGTTTATACTAACTATTCTTGAAAATTTCTTAACTGACAGACAGAAGAAGTAATTCTATAAAAGTCAATTTTCTTTTATCTTAGGAAAGGAAACCTAAAAATTAATGATCATTCTCTCTATCATTTAAACTCATAATAACCATTAACTAATTGGAAATTCAAAAATGTAGAGTTTACATAGCAAATTATACTTTGATTGAGGCAGGAGTCAAGCCTACGGCGTAACAAGTTTACAACGCTTCATGCTACGGAGGCGCGTAGCAAATTTTGACAGCAGACAACACACTGAAAAAAAACTTTTTGTGTCTATCCTTTTGTTTTCTTTTTTTAATTATTTTTAACTTAAAGGCTGCTTACTTTAAATGAAACCACATGTTATTAGGTAAATAACATTCCCAAAAAGAAACATGAATAAAAAAATGTTCACTTGCCCATACATAATTTTCAGTAGATGTCTAAAATTTCCATGGAAGGATTTGTTTTAATGCATTTGCACGGCTTTGTTTCTTTAGAAGAATTGTTAAGTATGATTAGTAGGATACGTGGTTTAATTTAAAGGTATCCATTAACACCTGGTATAAACTATCATTTCATACTCTCTGAAGCCCATCTTCCACTCATTTATCATAATATTTTCAAACCACATTACCGCTAACATTTTTCATAATTCGATTGCGACATTCAAAATGGCGGCGGGAGAGTGACTTTAAAAGGGGATCGGTTTAAACCTGTCGAGTTCCGGTTTGCAATTTACACGTTTGATTGATGCCCGGGTTGGGTGCGGTGGGACTATTGTGGACAGAGAGGTAGGAGTGTTACCACATCACTTTACATGAACATAAAAAATTACATTAATTTAAAAATATAATAAAGTCGATTCTGAAGGCTTTAATTAGGATTCCGTACCCAAAAGGTAACCAACGGGACCCTATTACTAAGACTCCGCTTTCCGTTTTTCTGTCCGTCTGTCTGTCCGTCTGTCACGAGGCTGTATATCATGACAGTTAGACAGTTGCAATTTTCACAAATGATGTATTTCTGTTGCCGCTATAACAAGTAATACTGAAAAACAAAATAAATTACATATTAAAGGGGGCTCCCATACAACAAAAGTGATTTTTTTTGCTCGATATTGATAACGGCAATAGGTAGGCGCTTGAAATATTCACAGATTATTTAGTTATGTATTCACTTTAAAAATAAAGAATTAAATTTAAATAAAATTAATACATAAGGGAGGCTCCCATACAACATACATGATTTTTTTTGCCGTTTTTATAGATAATGGTACGGAACCCTTTGTGCGCGAGTCCGACTCGCACTTCACCGGTTTTTTTTAGTTTTAGTGCTGTCAGAACTATTTTTTGTTGTCAACACAAAATAACTATTTTGGAATGAAGAAAATTTTGTTTTGACAGCACTAAAACTAAAATGAAAACCTTCAGAATCGGCTTTATTATTGTTAAAAAAACCGGGTGCAAAATGAACAGGGATCTTTAAATGAAACCGTTTAATCTACTGATCAAGCTGAAATATATATTCCAATTTTGTTCTAATCTTTAAGTTTTTTAGGAAAACTTGATTTCAAGGAGCAGTCTCTGAAAGATCTCTGAGATGTATCTTACCTTCATAATCATCTTTATTATCTTAAAAACCCACCATTTCCTTTTTACCTCAATCTTCGTGGTGTTAATTAAGCCAATACAATATACAACTAGATTGTTTTTAAGACACGAAATTTTTATTTCCATTTTTTTAAATAGTGTTCTTTATATATCCTTCCTCAATGTATTTTACACAATAGCACAGCGACGCTATTATCCATCGCTAAACAACAATAACATCGTTTACATGATCCCTTTGCGGTTACACCGATGTAAACTTTGATTTGAATTTTAACACTGGCCCGAAATGATTGGGTTTTCGTCCAATATTGACTTTTTTAATGCCGATAAAAACGTACGCAGACACAAAGAGTTTTAATAGAGATCCGATATCGATACTGCTGTAACATAATGCTGTTATCTTCGATAATAATTGTCTGTTTGGATTATTTTTGTATTATTGTAGCGGTGAGGTTTCACTATTGCGCAAATAATCATCTGTCTGTGATCATACGCAAATATTTAATTAAGACATGTAAAATATGCATATGGCACTGGATATCGCAAATCAGGAAAGCCATTCTGCCAAGCTGGTCTATTCGGCATCCCATTAATATGAACTCTTGTGGTTATCTACCCCGGAATCTGACACATCAACATCAGAATAAAAAGACAGTATAACGAAACTTAAAAATATTTTGGCAAATATGGCTTATTGTTGATGGGTTTAATGATCCTTCAATTTCGTAAGAAACTACAGTTGTGCAACGAAGTCATTTCGACGGAGTGGTTGTGCGGGGCTTGCGGTGCGAAACTCCAAACTGCTCGTTCGAAAATTGTATGCAACTTGGTGGCATACCTCCCGTGTGTCGCCCCGCAAGCCCAGCACAACTCTGCCTGAGCGTTTTCGTTTGACAACTGTATGGATTTTGTAACTGTGGTATCATGATAGATCCTAAATTTAAGTAAAATACTTCCATAAGACCAAAATGTACTATATTATGGCAATTAATAAATTATATGAATGCTCTATAACATATTGGAACACCAAATTGGAGTATTCTAGCAAGCTTAGAGCTTAGAATAATATTCTATTGTATTTTTGTGTTGCACGCACAAAAGGTTCCTCAAAAGTCACATCTTCAAAGATTAATATCTGGTCTCAAACATCACGCACGACTTCTTGCTATTCAAATAGTATGGAAATGCTGAATATGATTCTATTTTCCATAACTACGCACTATTTTAAGGGCCCTATTGACATACATCAAAGGGTGAAGTTGGGTTTCTCCATACATCGTAACTGTACGTTTTTGCTGAAGAATTTTCAATCTTATGAGCATGGACATATAAGTTTCAAAGATTTATAAATAAATTGGTAGATGCTCACTCGACATGTGTTCAGTATTCATGAAATTTCAGAAGGTTATTGAAGACTATCTTGATGGTCCGTTATTTCTGTTGAAAAGTTCGATTTTATGGCTATAGATTTGTATTCATAGCTGTTTGAGCCAGTTTCGGTGAGTATGAATTTGGATTTTCAACTAAATCTTTTTATTGATTTTATCTATTAAGATTTGAGATAATTTTATGAATTAGTATGAACAGTTAAGAGTACAACATGGCCAACAGATTCACGACGCTATATTTCATGTCAATGTTTGTTATAAAATGGTCACAACCTCATTATTTCATTTATCCACGGCTATAAAAGCTTACTTACCAATGCAATCCAGTTTTAGAGAACGACGCTTCCAAAGGTATGGCTCTTACAAATTATGATATCACTAGCCGTTGCCCGCGGCTTCGCCTGCATTTATTTAATCTTTGGTCCGTTTTCGGCTTGGGCGTTATTTTATGAACATTCCTTATAGTTTATGTGTTGACCAGGGTCACAACGATGATAATAAAAAAACCGCACCTAAGTCCGTTGAGTGGTTCTCGATTTAAAAGCGTTTATTCAATATTTTATTTTTTATTTCTTTAAAAATCTATTTTGTCAGATCGTGGAAAAATAAGAAAAATGACTCAACGTTTGCGGAACATCTCAACTCATCAAATCAATCCTTTGACCTGACAAGTAACGTAAAAATATTTTTTGTTTGATAAACACTTGTACTTGTCCACTTATTTATATTAATTTCCCTTACCGGTTTCGCTGTTAAAGCATTATCAAAGGTTTGTTTGGTTGTTTACGTACAAGTGTTTATCAAACAAAAAATGTTTCAAAAGTTCCACCAAGTGCCAACAATCACGAGCATCAACGTAAAAATAGTGCACAAATCTAATAAAAGTGCAAAATTGAATTATTTAGAAGCCCTAACAATAAATAAAATTATTAATAATGATCCAGATAGCATTTTAAATGACCAATTGGAATTAAACTCTTCACCACTTCTGACATATTTTAAATGACCTTATTAATTTATCAATCAAATTTTTTTTGGTTTAATGGTAGTTAATATTCTATATTTCTAAGTTAATTTTATTTTAATAGCATAGGTTCTTCTTTTTCTTTTACTTTTAGGATTTTTAGTTTATTATCTTTTGTTTAATTGTAAATTATATTTTATATTGTTTTAATTTTTAAAACTCATTTGACTTAATTTTAGAAGTGTATCCTGACATATAATAGAAAAATTATATTTAAACACAACATATTTATTGCCGTTATTTATTGACTTAACCTTGACGTAGACCAATTTGGAAAAGCAAGTTGTGGTGATTCACCTCTGTTTATTTTATATTTGCGTGCTAAAAATGTTTTTTTGTTGTTTTCTTTATGTAGTTCTAAATAGTTATTAAATTAATAATTTGGTGGCCCGATGATGTGTAATACGAAACCGGTAGCCTAAGTAACAATAAAAATAAATATAATGTGGAATAAAAAGTACAAGAATTTGTGTATAATTTATTGAATAATCTATTGTATCTACTTGGCATTTTTTCTAATGGATTTTGATAAAATTTATATCGGAATGTAGCAGCTTAGACTCACTTTAACTTTCTGTGATAAACACTCCTAATTTTGTTCCACAATATACCGTTTATATTTCGTTTCAAATTCCTACATTAAAGTATTGAAACGTGAAATCAAAGTACTTTTATATTTTAGTGATGGTAACTACATGTTTTGTTGCACAAACAAACAAATATCCTGAAAAAGCGTGGCAAAAAACACCGAACCTCGATAGGTTCGTTATTTGTTTAACCATCAAAATAGCACTCCAGCAGGCATCGTTAATGGATTTCAAGCACTTCATTGTTTTCAGATACATCAAGTTTGGACAAGCTAATGGAACAGTCTATGAATAGATAACGCGAACATAAAACTTTGTGCTTATGAAGTTGAGTGGATTTTTTGTAGATTCAAATATTGTAGAAATTATTAAAAATAAATCAGTACATAAGCGATACTTAATGCTAATTAGCAATATCTTCCAGTTACCCTTAGGTTTGAGGATAATTTAGGGTAGTGCCAAGAATGTATAAAGAAAAGACTCCAAACTTTCTATTTGAAGTGCTTTCAATTACTTGTGATAGAAACTTTATCTATAACGTGTAGATTATTGTAGATGTAAGGTATTTATAAGTTATTTTATTTCAGGTTATTGATACATTTAATATATTTTCAGGTAAGGATCTAAAACATACCGGGTGTAAATAGACTGCTACCATTAAATGAAACCACTCATTCTACCGACCCTACTGAACCACTTTTCCCAAGAATCATACCCGCAGCCACCCTTAGTTTGGGAAATATTTGAGTTTCAAACCAAAAAACGTGAGCCCCAACGCACCGACATACGAGTATCGAGAGAAACAGCTATTCCAGTGCAGCGTTATAAAATAGACCTTCCTCCTACGAGATAAAGTCTTTGAGTCACAGTTGAATATCTTTCTCTCTGAAGATTTGCGCGGGTTTTATTTTCAGAATAGTGGTTCAGTATGATCAGTTGAGTATGTGGTTTTATTAAATGGTCGCACTCTATTTACACCATGTATATTTAAGCCCATGTCCAGAATGGATGATTTCAAAACATACGTATACATATGTAAAAATCGTTAAAAGTAGCAATAACTAGCCTAACTACAAATCTCGGACAAGTGCGAGTCGGACTCGCGCACCGAGGGTTCCATCAAAGACTATATTTTGTATAATTTAATTACCAATGTATAGTTTTTAGATTTTTCCCTATACTTGTAGTACAAGGCGGTATTTACTTGCCAAATTTCATAGTTCTAGGTCAACGGAAATTATCCTATAAATTTTGATTCCCTTGAGAATGTCAAAATATACTTTTTTTGCAGCTTTCGGTCGTATCTTTTTGAGATGTTTGATTTTTTCACAGCTTCAAGTGACTGTAGACTTAAGTATATGGTTTTAATTTCAACTCGGTACCTCAACGCGTTCCCGAGATAAAGGGTCTTGACAGACAGACGGAAGGACGGACGGACAGATAGACGGACAACAAAGTGACCTTTTAAGGTACGGAACTCTAAAAATTTTTTTTTCTTACACTATGAGTAGGTACATGTAGCTATAGGTTAATTGTATAAAGGAAATTTTTTTAAGGATTGCATCTATTATTTTTATTTGTCGAATAAAAGGCAATTTATCTTGTCCATCCCAAAAGAACAGTAAAAAATAATCTCTTTCACTAAAAAACTAAATTAATAATGTATTTCAGTGGAACCTTTGTGTTGTCGAAACAAAGGCCCTAAGTTCATTAATTTAAAATCTTAGTTCCGTAGAACAATACAGGATTCATTAGCTGAAAGGGTTCCGTAGCTCAGATACTTTGCAGCGATAGTGAAGATGCATTAATCATTGCCGCTAAATAGAAAGCAACTACTGTACCGAATAAAGAAAAGAGTTTTTTTTTTAATGCATTATTTATTTAATCTTCATAAAGCTATCGGCAAGCAAGCCGTCCTCTCTTTTCCACGACTACTATCTATATACAATTTGTTATGATAGATAGATTTACACAGTACACAACAAACAGTATCAAATAGTTACTAAAAACAATAAAGAAAATATAAAACAAACATTTATCAAATTGACCAAAAGAGACACATTTTCATGTTCAAAATAACATAGGCGCAGGCTCAGCAAAATGTTGCGAGTATGCCTACAACGCTGATATTCTGCACAGCACCATAGTACCCAAGACGGTACATATTCAATACATTTTGTTACAATGGAGGTGTTAATATAAAATTTAATTTATATTAGCAATTTATGATTAAGTACACCAGACATCTATTTATTAAATAATCTTGGACAGTAAAAAACAGATTACTTAAAACTACTAACCAGATATTTAATTTATGATCTAATTATAAAACTGACGACAGCATGATGCATATTTCATAAAATATTTACATATCATGATACTTATATCTGCAATCGTTGGTTCAATGCTCAACTTCTGTCGTATTTTCGGCCCTGCTTGGACCAAACCTTTAAAAATAGGGCTGATATATAAAAATATCATTAATCGTTATATGACCAATAGACAGAATCATATATCATGAAATGTTCCAAATTATTTACTGCATATTCTACGATCAAACACGCCTCTTCATTCATTTGTTTTTATTCAAGTTTTAAATTAAACAAACCATCAAACTTAAACACTCCGTAAAGTAAGTCATCCATCTCACACTCACAAAGGCGATCTCATCCCCACAATTCAATACCACTTTAATTACAGGTATAGTACGCAGAGCCTCCTATAGTAAATCCCGCACTATGGACTGCGTTTGTTTCAGCATCGGACCCTTTAAATCCTACTTTAATGACCGTTCTTCCGAAAGGTATTCTCGTTTAGGACAATGGATTTGATATCATTTTGTAAAGGAACGATGAAACTATTTACAAACAAATGACAGTTGTAACTTTTGTTTATTTATTATTTATTTAATATTTACATTATGTTGAATTGAACTTATATAATAAACACCACATAAACCTTTACAGGTTTGTGTATGGTGCACATGAATCTACCTTACAAACTTATATTAAATATTATGTTATTTATAATATGTTTTGTTTATACTTAGTTCTAGTTAACATTGAAACTCATCGAAATCTATCGCTTTTATTAATCTAAATATTATTAAAGTGCATTAGAAGAGACTTGACCTGCACTCTAATAATACCAGTAATTTCTATTTTAAATTGCATTTTACAGACTGATAACTTAATGTTACTTCATACTAACTCTCCATCCATCAGCCTGTTTCGTCCACTGCTGGAGATAAGCCTTTCCAGGATTACGCCACTCTTGGCGGTCCCCCTGGAAGAAATACCCATACTCACACACGCTGGGCAGGCGGGTTGGTGAGCGCAGTGCCGAAACCCTTGCACCAGTGACGCCGCTGCCCGTCACTAGTCTGTTTTAAGGCCTGGCAATTGGGGATGGATATACCGCCATCCATCGGTCCCAGGCAATGGTGGGCCGCCTGGTTTTGCCTGAGAGCTGTTCTCTTACTCTCCCCCGAATAACTTCGGGAGGATTTGCAAGTACTAATACAAAAAAAAGTTTTCTTGTACGAGGTCCACGACTAATTTTGTCAATTTTGCTGTCATCGTCGGGTGGAATGAAACACGTAGAAAACGAAACTAGTCGCAAATAGGATAGTAAATATATGTAGTCTACCTCGTATATGGAGATTTTTATTAAAAATAACTTTTATTTTTCTTCACTGTTAAAAAAGCTATAAACATGATAAATTTTGGTACAAACTATATAACTGGAGTATTTTAATCAAAAACAAAAATACTCTGCATAAAAAATATGTATGTGTAAGGTAAAAGAAACTATGTTTTTTTTTTAACAAACCTCGGAAAATAGATCAGAGAAACCTCAGTAATTTTGTTGTACGTGGGACGCACTATAAGTTTCCGGAATGAATATGAAAAAATACTATTAAAGGTACAAAATTAATTTATTGTTTTTCAAAATAATCTCCCTTGGCGTCTATGCACTTTTTCATTCGATCAAACCAGATTTGAAAACTTTTGTGCCACTCCCCTGTGGTGACCTCTGAAACGTGTTTTTCATACTCCTCGACAGCCTCTTCTGGTGATGAAAATCGTTGACCGCGTAATTGGTTCTTAATTTTTGGGAACAGAAAAAAGTCACAAGGTGCCAGGTCGGGACTGTATGCAGGATGACTCATGAGTTCTACATTTTTCGTCTTCAAAAAGTCGTTTGTCTGTCTGACCGTGTGAGAACTAGCATTGTCGTGGTGCAGGATGATACGGCGTTTACGGTTATTTTTACGGAGTTCGTCAATAACTTCCGGCAAACAAATGGTCGTGTACCAGTCACTATTCACGGTACGATGATTTTCTAAAGCAACAGTAGCCACGTGTCCAGTTTTATTAAAAAAAGAAGCAATCATCCGCTTAGATGCACTTTTCACGCGCGCCACTTTGGTTGGTTTCGGCTCATCTTGAAAGACCCATACGCTTGATTGCTGCTTTGTTTTGGGATCGTAGCAATAAATCCATGTTTCGTCACCTGTTACTATGTCCCACACCAAATTTGACGCACCTTCGTTGAATCTGGTAAGCATGGCACTGCACCAAGTGACGCGGTCCGTTTTTTGAGCCTCGGTCAAGTTGTGTGGGATCCACCGCGAGCACAGCTTTCTCACACCCAAATGTTTGTGTAGGATTGATTGTATTTGACTCATGCCTATTTCTAAGGATGCGCGAATTTCATGGTAGGTCACATGCCTGTCTGTTTCAATCATACGGCGCACAGCATCGATGTTTTTGTTGGTCACAGCGGTGGACGGCCGACCATCGCGAGATTCGTCACTGAGATTGATACGACCACGCTTGAATTCTGCAAACCAGCTATAAACAGTCGTCTTGCATGGTGCTTCATTTCCAAAAGCTGTTTCAAGCCGAGCGATGCTCTGTTGAGCTGTCAAGTTACACTTAAAATCGTAGAAAATCATACTACGAAAATTTTCCCGAGTTAAATCCATGTTGATGCAGACACACAATTTTTTAAATGGCGCCACAAGGTAAAAACAAAAGACAGTCAGATGAAACAAACTGCATTCTACAGCCAAAGAGTTCTATTTTCAAATGTTGCAATAAATTTTAAAATATTGTTTATGTAAGTGGCCAGTTCCGGAAACTTTTAGTGTTACCTATGTATCACGAGAATCTTATTTTGTATGGAATAAGGTTTAGTCAACTTACTAAGTTTTCTAAATTCATTCGCGGTCATTTCATCACTTTTTATTAGTGTCCTCAACTTTATACCGCGTGCAAATGGACAGATATCTTTAAATGAAACCATCTACTGATCATACTGCACAACTTTTCAAATCAAATCAAATCAAAATATTTATTTTTGCAAAATAGATACTTAAAGTATACTTTCTACAAGTCAAATTTAATTATAACAATATAATATATCTTTAGAATATAAAAAAATATAGAATAATAATAATATCTTTCCAAAGTATAATAAAGTAAATGAATACAAAATTGGACCGGCAAAATTAATTGGTAAGGAAACGTGAAAATATTGGTCATTTCCGCAGGTTTTTTTCTTTGAAAAAGTTGTTGAGTGTGATCTCATTATGTGGTTTCAATTCACAGACCAGTGAGTCTTACTGGTCTGTGTTTCAATTAAAGACTTGTCTTTTGACACCTGCTGAACATTAAATCCATTGAGCGTAACACGAATACCCGAAACCGACCGTATAATTTTCACATACGTCTGTCTGTCCGTCCACGCAATAATGTGTGATATTTACATACGACCCCAGTTTGACGGATAATTACCTTGTGCGACCGTCTATTCAAACTAGCTTGAGATATTATAGGATTTAGTAGAGGCCGTGCCTTAGCTGTTGATTGCTTGGATTGTGTTCTTAGCTGTACGCATAGGAGCCATTTATTAATGTTGGTCATCAAAGGATTTTCCTGTAACGTTATTCAGTTATTTTCAGCAAAGTTTGATTTAAAATATATATGTTTGCTTATAAACGGAGTAGTTTTATTTTTGTTGTTAATTTTATTATTATATTAGTTATCTGCTGGATGTTTGTAGAGGAATGTTAGAGAGAAATATGAAAGTAAGTGCTTTAGCTTAAGAAAATATTATTGTAATGGTTTAGATGTGAATCTGTTAAACTACTCTGTGTAAAAAGTACCAGGAATTCATAAATTACAGTTTCCTTCGATTGCCGCGGTGCAGTGCACTACGAATTTCTTCCAGAGGAACAAACGGTAAATAAACGATATTATTTAGGCGTCATGAAGCGTTTGCGAGAGAATATCTGCCGAAAACGGACAGATGTATGAAACGACAATTCGTGGATTTCACACCATAATAATGCACCATCGCACAAAGCCATCATTGTGTAAGAGTTTTTAGACAAAAACTCGACAATGTCATTGACCAAGCGCCATACTCTCCTGATATGGCTCCGTCTGACTTGTTCCTGTTCCCGAGGCTAAAATTACCACTTCGAGGAAGGCGTTTCGAGTCGATTGAAGCTATAAAATAAAATTCGCTGAAGTAGGAGTCGAAGACCATACCCATAATGAGCTTACAAAAAACGTATGGAGGACTGGGTCAAGCACTGGCGTAGCTGTATTGCAAGCGAAGGGGCCTATTTTGAAGGCGACAAAATACATTTTGACCAATAAATTACTTTTTTGGTTTTACTGAACAATTCCCGGTCTTTTTACACAGAATGTATTAAATGTAATTTAATTATTTGAATAAATGAATTTGAATTTGAATATTGTTTACTTGTTTGTTAGAAAAACATTATAAGTGCAATTATAATGTTTTTCTAACAAACAAGTAAAGAACAATATTCAAATTATTTTGAACAGTATGGGTAATAAATTTATTACTAATCACTAAATTATTCTAAAATTATAATACATAAAAAAAAAAAAAAAAAACTTAACTAAATTATATAAACATAAAAGTTAAATTAAATAAGTCGTCGCTGTCACTGGGCAGAGTACCCAAGACACTGGCCGCATTACCTCGCTGGATAGCAAGGCTGATGCGTTGCCCGAGATAAGCTCCAGCCCTTGGGTCCCCTGAAGCATCCACCAGACGCGATGCTATTTGTTTATATAGCAGTCGAGCGTCATTCAAATTCAAATTCATTGGTGTAAATGTTTTCTTAAAGCGTTTTGATTTATTTCGTCAAAAATAACGTTAAATAAAAAACCGGCCAAGTGCGAATAGGACTCGCGTGTGAGGGTTCCGTAGGACTCAAATAATTTACTTAAATGACTCGAATAAAAATTACAAACTTATGAAATGTATGAAACAAAACTGCAAAATTAAGTTGGTCGACTATTACTCGTTAATTTGTAAAGCCATCTAACAAGGCTTAATTTACAAGTTATCGAGTAATAATGCTAGTTTTTCTTTCAATTTCGATAAACATAACCGTCATCAATTTTTTCACATATCCAAAAAACAACCTTTTAGCTGACGGAGGGGTGGGGGACACTTTTTTTGCTATTCCTGTACAAAATTAAATGTGCTGCATTTGAACCTGAACTCAATTTTTTTCTAGCAGCTCTACATTTTGGTGAAATGAACTTTAAATATTGAAATTTCACGTTTTTTACATTTTTCGGAAGAGATTTTACACTTATTACCATTTATTTTGTAGATTTATCTTGACTATCACTAAGCTCCTAATCAATATTTGTAATGCTGAAAATAACAGAATTTGTTATTTAACATTTTTTTCTAAATAAAAAATATTTTTGTGAGAGATGATTCTGTCCATATATTTCATATTAAGTTTTTTATTACGAAGAACTATCTTACTATTAAAAAGAATTATTGAGGATAATAACGAGTATTATAGAAAAATAAAGCCAGAAAATTCATTGTTCTAACCGTAAACCCTACCAAAACACACGTTTTTTTTTAGTTTTATCTGTCTAAAATAAATATTACGAGCTGATAGAAAAAATCTGAGTTCAGATTCGTATTCAGCACACAAATTACTAATATTGAAAAAAATATCAACAAAAAAAGGTTTGTTATCTATGTGTTATCTATGATTTATATAGGTAACGGATATATTGTATGTACAGTCCCGCTTATTTAACCATGCATGTACTTATAATCAAATTGAAGTTATAAGAAAATATGTTTACTCTACATCGTAACTCCTTGGAGATTTCTTCATGAAATAGTGTACCCAATTTAGGAAAGCATCTCTAACATTCAATTGTGCCCCATTTCTGAGTAAACTGCTATTCAAACACAATCTTTGGATAAGATTCCACATTTGCTTTCTATTTTGCCGAATATTCTTTTGAAGGAAAGTGGAATACAAATTGGTATTTTATTTTGCAAAAATACACACAAAATGCAAGTCACGGTCCACACTTGGTACACCCGCGTTTCACCCACGATTATTACGTCCCAACGTGATGGATGGTGAGCCCTATCGGCGTACTCGGGCACAATGAATGACACGTTTTTTAGGGCATGCAGGTTTCCTCACGATGTTTCCCTTCACCGTTCAGCAAGTGATAAGTATTAGGTATAAGAACACAAATTGCATGTCCTACCGGGGATCGAACCTGTGTCTCAAGATAGAGAGGCCAGCGTTCTATCACCTGAGCTACCGCCGCTCAAATTCATCCCTATACGTAAAAACAAGATTTTTAAAATAGTATAAAACAAAACGACTCGCTTTTGCGAATGGGTAACGCTCAATAAGACACTTTCAGGCAGAATTTAATTTACCTAAACAACCACCCGATATTGAATTCCTGGTTATTCTGGCTAGCAGGTATTCGGCACAAACGCATTCTGTACATAACTGTACATCACGACGAAAACGTACTGGCCTAGTGTTAATTTTGGAACGTACCAACCCACCGAGATAAACTGAACAATTGACAAATTAAAAATGATCTCTGATACATAGAAATAAGAGTTTAAAGATATCTTCTTGTTTTGGTTGGGATGTAGGCTCTTGCAGTTTATTTCGAAGGCTATAAGCTTCGGTGAGTTAAGGAAACTGCGAACATGCTTGGTTATTGGGGTTAGAAAATGGGTTATACTGTTTTCTATGGAGATAGGAACATATCCCCTTAATACCCAGAACAGCAAAAGGGTTGAGTTATACATGAATTCGTCCGACACTGCCTATGGAGGCAGCTTATGAGCATACAGTAATTTTATATAAAACACTGAAGAATTAAAAAAGTATAAATGCACAGGAACAAAATACTGTCAGAAATGGAATCACTCAATCAAAGAAAAGAAAACTTTGTTTTTTCATTTCTGACAGATTTTATTCTCATTCTCATGGCAAACTTTGACGGTAAAACTCAACCGTAAAACCGACGTACGCCAAACAAATTCGTTTCATCCATCCATCGATCCATCAGCCTGTTTCGTCCACTGCTGGAGATACATAGGCCTTTCAAAGATTTCTCCACTCCTGGTGGTCTTCCTGGAAAAAATGCCCAGCATACACACGCTGAGTAGGCGGGTCGGTGAGCGTGGTGCCAAACCCCTCGCACCAGTGACGCGCCGCTGCCAGTCACCAGTCTGTATTTTTTTTATAAGGCCTGGCAATTTGGGATACCGCCATCAATCGGTCCCAGGCAATGGTGGGCCTGTCTGCGAGCTGTCCTTTTACTCTCCCCCGAATAACTTCTGGAGGATTTGTCGAGCCCGGCACCAGCTCCACCACCTAATTCGTTTCATACTGATGAATAAATAGCCAAGTTAAAAACAACCAGAATTAAAGAGCTTGTAAGACTTGTGTGAAAAAGCGAAAGAGGCGTGTCAGGATCGTAGCAGATGGAGATCGGTAAGCCCTCCTTGCACATATATGAGAAAGGAGTAAGTATGTATGTTTTCATTTTCTACAACTTAAATACTGAAAAAGGCCGTCATATAATGTATTGTAACCCTTTGTTACATATGACTAGTTCAATCAACCTAGGTGGTCAAGCAGACCGTCAGCTGCACAGTGCGTAGTGCTGCAACGGGTTAATTTCGTATGCTAATATCGCAGGTTGCAGGGTTAAATCCCGGGATTTTATTAAACATACAGATTTTACACCGGTTGGCTTTTTTGCATTTTGTGTAGCAGTCGTTTTTTATTTGATCCGCTACGTTCTTTTTTTTTTTCAATCAAAAACGGTTTGGCCTGCGGCATATCAGTTTTAAGCAAGCAGTTTTTTTAATAAAGCAGTTGTGATCTTCCATATTCTTAATTTATTTTCTATTTTCTATAGATATAAAATACAGTCAGTTTGGTCTGTCTCACTGCATGTACTTATATGTTAGTTTGGGAACCACTGAACAGATTTTGATGCGATTTTTACTATTACTAATTTGGATTAATTGAGTAAAGTTCAGAGCAGTTGATAGAAATTAATTTAATAATGAATAAATAATTTACTTCTGCAATATACGTACTTGATAAAAAAAAAGTGCCATTTAAAAAAAAGATTGTCTCACATATTTTATACCTTTGGTTCCGGGATCCATCTAAGCCACCAATTTCCTGGGCTGGTGACGAAGCTGGCTGGCTGGTGATCCAAGATTTCATCTTATCTTATAAAATTTTCTGCACATGTGCAAAATTACACGTTTATACCATATGTGGACGCATGCGTTCTATAAAATCGCTAAGACATCTGAAATGAGCAGCTGTATATATTTATTTTATTTATTTATTTTATTACATAAGAAAAAATCTTGCGTACCATAGTAATTGACTCGGGCTTGCGTTTGTAAGGAACATGAAAAGAATAATTTACGAATTTCACAAAAGGGTCATCGAACCTTGTTACTGAGCGCTTACCGAGTCTTCAGTAAGGAATTGGCTGCATAAATTAAAGTGACCTTATACCTTATATACATGAAAATAATTTATATTATTAGTTTAAGTCAGAACTATTTGGACTATACTTGATTTACTTAACCGTTCCTTGGGTACGGACAATCGACAACATTTCATTTTATTTAATCATTTGTTTTTAATATTTATATTGAAAGTCTACGTAAAAAAGAAGTTTAAGTATTTTTTCATTTTGTTTTATTTTATGTTTTTCCTGCATAATTTAATGTTTTCTTATTCACTCATTCTAAAAGGACGTAAGTCGCAACTGAGGATTTCAAAAGTCGATGTTCATTGCCAATGGATTATTAAAAAAAAAGCTTGGCATGTTTATGTCTGCTGTCACATGGCATGTAAGTTTTTTTTTTAACAAACTGAACTTATATGCAATGGAAATTGTTTTTAAAATCCTGTGTTTACCATTTTTTTTTTTAATATCTCTTGGTTTAATCACGATTTAATTCTGAAAAAAGAAATATGATCCTTAGAAAGCCTATATCTCGAAATGGTTTTCAGTTTTGCACCAATTATTAATTTGTAATGTTGTCGATTCTCTAGGGACATAGCTATTTATCAAATTCGTGTGGGTCATCTCAGGAACTAATAAACCGATTTAATTTTTTTTCACAGCAATAATGATTAGACCCTTCAGTTGGACATATGCTACAGTTTTTTTCTCTGTAGACGGGCAGTTCCCTAAGGACGTAGTCATCAATGGTGAATTAAGTAAACGACGGGGAATAAATACGAAACCGGTTCTTAAACTTATTTCAATGTTGTAGCTTTCACTTGGACAAAGGCTATAGTTTATTTCCTGGGTACGGGCAGTTCCCTAGGGACATAGCTTTTAATTAAATTCGTGTGGGTAATCTCTCTAACTACTGAACTGATTTAAAAAAAATCTTTCAATGTTGTAATAATTAGAGGCTTCACTGAGACAACTTATAGTTTATTTCCTGGGGATGGGCAGTTCTCTAGGGACATAGTTATTAATAACTACTGAACCTATTTTGAAAACTCTGTCACTGTTGTAATGGTTCGACTCTTCACTTGAACATAGGCTATAGTTTGTTCCTTGGGGATGGGCAGTTCCCTAGGGACATGGACATAGGGTCAGAGATATAAACATTATTTTCATGCCTGCCAAAAGTAAAATAAAATACGTACTGTATAATTATTGGTCCGGAAAATATTAACCGATTCGATAGGACTACCCAAAAACTAAATCAACGCGAGCAAAGCCGTGCACAAAAGCTAGTGAATATATATAAAACCTTCAGTTCCACAAAGGACAAACCGAATCAAAGAAAATATGGCGGTAAATTAAAACTTTGAAACGACGAAAAGCTCTCAAAACCCAACCATTGTTTCTTTAAAATTAACTCCCTGTGGTAATGAAGTTCTTGCGATACAAAAGCAGTATTTTATTTTATTTTCTGTTACAGACGCGGAGAAAAGCGGCATTAGCACAAAACAGTGGCGGGGAGTACAGTCGAACACATAAATCATAGACGGTGACATTCCGAACACACCCCTGCATTATGATAGCGTTCTTTTTGCCTTCCTGATGTATCATTTTAAAATAAAATAGAGGAAAATTACGAAGGCTAAATAAAATTCTTTGTGGGTACAGAAATTGTAGTTTGCAGGCCAAGTAATTTTATGATTTAGTCGTGAAGAAATAAAGCTGAAATACCGCGAAAATAGGTAACTTATTTTCTTAAATTACTTTAATAAAATACTAGTGCCCAAATAATACACAGACAGGATTTTAAGCGGTATTTTTTATAGTTTTCAGCTTTTGAGGGACTACCAGTATTATGTTAAAAATAACTGCAAACTATGTGTGAAATAAGCAATGTAGTTTCCTTCAAAGTAATGTTATTTTTAAAACCCTTTATTTACCTTTTAATTTGTGTTTTAACAACAGAGTAAACGTTTTTTGTTGTCGGATTACTTTACGCCATACTTTATACATACAATACATCCCAAAATTTAATCATTTTAAGCGATACTACTCGTATCAAATGATGCGATTATTATACCGCCTGTTTTTTAGGGTTCCGTACCCAAAGGGTAACCAACTGGACCCTATTACTAAGACTTCGCTGTCCGTCTGTCACCAGGCTGTTTATCATGATTCATGAACCATGACAGTTAGACAGTTGAAATTTTCACAGATGATGTATTTTTGTTGCCGCTGTAACAACAAATACTAAAACTGACCAAGTGCGAGTCGGACCCGCGCACTCCCATACAACAGACATGATTATTTTTTGCCGTTTTTATTAATAATGGTACGGTTCCCTTCGTGCGCCAGTCCAACTCGCACTTGGCCGGTTTTATTTTTTTATTTCTGTGGGTTCTAGTTTCGGCTAGGGAAATATTTTTTTCAAAAATCTAATAATGCAGTTTTGATTCTCATCCAAATCAGCCCCGAGACTCGTTTGAGCATTTTTCGCTATTTACTACAGTTTCGGATTATCTAACTACGGAGATATGATTGTGTATATATGTAAATATAACCAATATAGACACAGAACCAGGTTGAAACTAATGAAGTGAAGACCATACATCATATCCAAAGCCATATATTAGCATCCGGGGGTATTGACATCGGACAGCGGCCGCCCATTTATCAAATAATGCATGTACATCATGAACCTACATAAGTATCTACATTAAGTCACTTACCTCTTATCTATTCATGTAAAATGTAACTTCTGCCTGTCTGTTTTAGAATATTATTTTCAGAAGTAAGAATACATAGTAAGAACTTCTAATTTAAGTAATTTAAAAAATATTGTGTCGTTTTTTAATAGGCAAAGAGCAAATAGCCCATGCAGCCAATTTTCAACAAAGTGCGTGTTGGCTTTTTTTATGTGGCTATGGTTAAATACAGAAAATTTAAAAAGTTTTGGTTAGGTCACAAAGTGAGTTCGTTTTGTGTATAAAACTTGATCTTATTATTTTATAAATTATTGTTTTATGAGTAATTCAAAAAACTACTTTGTGTTAAGAAAGTAGTCTGTGGTAGCGTAGAGACAAAAATTTGAAAAAAGCCAATTCGATCCCAGAAAACTTAAAGCAAAGCAAAACTATAACCGAGTCATGTGTTTTTTCCATTAGTTCCATCTTTCTTTCCAGTCCTCGGTTAATATGTACTTTTTTAGGGTTCTGAAGGGTTCCAAACGGGACCCTATCTAAGCCTCCGCTGTCTGTCTGCCACAGGATCTACATCCTCAACCTTCAATTGTAGGAGGACACATCCTAAAGTAAAACAAAAAATAAAAAAATAAGGTTCCGTTACTACGATTTAAGCGCCTTGTTTTTTGTAAGCTTGGTGTTGCTTTGGCATGTATATTGTTGTTATTTACCATAATGTCTTAGGGTTCCACTCCCGTATTGTGGGATGGTACGGAACCCTTTGTGCGCGAGTCCGACTCGCACTTGGCCAAATTATTTGCGTAAACTTGGCTGACACTTGGCCCCATCTGAATGCTAAGTGCGAGTTGCCATCGAATGACTTTACTACCGCGTGAATCGAGTTAAGCCGGGTCTCCAGCGCACGTTTTGTACTACACACTAAAAAAAGACGTGCAGACAAAACATTGTTTCGCTACACATTTTAATAAGCATGCAGGAGACACGGGGCTTATAAACACAAATATGTAGCGAAACAATATACTGTGTAGACGTTTTGGTGTAGTGTTTAGGACAAAACACGCGCAGGAAACCCAGCTTAACTCCATTCACGCGGTAGTAAAGTTATTCGATGGCAACTCGCACTTAGCGTTCTGATAGAAGCGTCGATAACACCTAGGATGAAACACACTCGCCCAGAAAATGGGAGGGTGACAGGCGAGGCACTAATCAGTTTTTCCAAGAGACCTTCGCTAAAATCTACGGAAACAGACGAATGACTGTACTACGCAACTAGATGTAACCATTCCCGGGTATAGCTACTGATGACGTCATGTCGGAACACGACGGTCAGTCAAACCTCTAGAAATACAACTTCTTTCGTTTACTTAAATATTTCAAAAGCATCATGAATTGTTTTTTAAAGTGAACCTCCTCTGCCAAAATATCACTAAATAAACATTTATATCAAACATCGTGTATGTAAATAATTTTGAACTAATATACAATGCTCAAATTAAGCTGGTAATTGCTTTGGACAGTGTTCCGCAAAGGGTGTATACCGTGGTCATTAATTGGTGGGCCTCGGAAAAATAACGTTATCGTATAAACTTATCTTTAGTTAGTAAGTAATAGTAATGATTAATAATAAATGTTGTTTAATATTACTTAAAAACTGTTTTTTAATTTGTGGTGTACCTCCAAAAATTTTCGTTTTCCTAGATGTACCTTGAAAACAAAAAGTTTGCGGAACACTGGCTTAGGACACTAACAATGTAGGGCTCGGAGGAAAAAGTTCGTCTAAGATGTAGTGGATAGCTAAAATAAAGAGGGAGTAATGCGAAATAGCTAGGTGAATCAAAATGTATTACCTACTAAAGATGAATGCCGGGTCTAGTATTTAACATGACCCGGTGCTATTTCCATGAATCTGTGATGTTCAATTAATGAAATCAAGTTAAATGTATAGAATTTTGTCGAAATAAAAACTGTATCAAAACCATGAATATCTAAAAGTATGGAGAAACGAGATATTTGCGTTTTTTTGACATGCTCATTCATGAATTTGTATAAAGTTACTCAGCTTGTACAAAGTTACACAGCTGAACTGTATGTAAAGTATACGTAAACAATATAAGCATGAATCGGAACGATAAAGTAAAAAATATGAAAACTCATTGGTCAATCATAGAGTCCTCGCCACCGCTTGGGTTCATATTCCAAATCCAATAAAGCTTCGTCGCAAGACTTCAGTGGTGGCGTGAAATCTAGCCATCGACAGTTTTTAAGATGACAATCATTCGTACGTTCACAACCATTTATTTGGATTATTTTTTCCGAAAAACTGACTTTGCCCCCCGGTCTTTTAAATCATGTTCAATCATGCATTTTTTCTAAGATACAACTTTTTGCGCTTTGTATAATGCACGTACTTTGATTTCTTGAACATGCTGATAAAACTAGAAAATTACGGGACGCCAACTGCCATAATCCTAAACTAAGTTTTAACTTTACAAAATAATTTGATTCTATCTTGTTTAGTAGGTTTATCTTTTATTGTAAAGTTCAGGTTTATTTTTTTATTTTGTTACTTATAGATTTAGGTTGCGTAAATAAATGTTTTTAAAGGTCCACTTAGATTCAAAAAGCACATCACTCTATAAATTAAGTTATTTTACTTGAAAAATAAGAGTTGAGAACGTTGTACACAAAGTACAGGTTTTCGACCTTGTGATGGCGTTATAAATTCAAAATGTTATTGAAAATGTCATCTCTAACATTATAAAGCACAAAATCCTATTGCAGTCAAACGTTCACACACACGATTCAGTTACAACGACCGTTCGAACAACAAACGATACAAATATTTAGTATAGGTACAAATGCGAGTGCCCAGCAAAACTTGTCTGGTGGAATTATTCGTACATTCGATATGAATTTATTGCCGTATCCGTGAGCCCAGATTTAATATTGAATAATTTGAAATTAATGTTCGGTTGTCTCGACGTCTCTCTCTCAGTTGATTGTAATTAATATTAGCTGGTTTATTGACAGCGCTCCCTTTATTTTAACAACATTTTAATTAAGTTTAAATGACTTTTTAATTACTTTGGATTCAATATTTAAAAAGTTTTTGACAGAAATAGTTGAATATAAATATATCAAAAGTAGAGTGAATGCAGTAAAGAAGTAAAAATGCGTTCCTTACGGAATATGTGTGTAACATGTGTGTTCAAGTATCAACATTGGAAACCCTTATCGTTTCCAAACAATTATAGCTTCAGTATTTCGTCGGCTTATTGCAAAAAGTCGTTATCTCCAAAAATGTGGTTCCAAATAATCGCACTTTCCCATTACTATCGCCATAACATCAAAATTAACCAAACATAAACTAAGTTACATTAATAAGTTAAATCTCAAAACAATTTTGATTTTTATTTATTAAATACAAATAAAGCATTATATTGATTTTAATCTTACAATTTAATACTATATATTATATTATAATTTTATGCTTCATCTTTAGAACTACAATAGGTAAGAAAATAATGATTTCTGATTATTGTAGAGCTCAATGCCGTCTATACGCTGAGCTATCTTATGCAGTGAATGACTTCTTGCAATGAGCTGACGATTTATGCGTCGCCGTGGATTGGCAAAAATTGCTTTTTGGGGAAAACTGAATTATGGCATAAATGCAGTCCGAACTAGGAAGCCATGCTAAAAAAATGCGCTTATGTTTAAAAACTCGATAAAGTAAAAAAGGGAACAATATTCCAAAAAAAAAATCATTTTGCCCTCCGTTTGTCGACTTCTCTTGTCAAGATAACTTTTTACTTTTAATTTACCGTTAAGTTGGTGCCCTGTGTTTTACAAAAATGATAAGAAACAAAAAAAAATCTTTTTAATTTTTCTTAGCTTATCGATACCCCTCCTTTTGACATATCTGTTCGATTACATACAAAGACTTTAAAAAAATATGGGCTAAATAATATGGGACACATATTCCATTATAAATTTTACTGTTACATTTAAAATTTGGAAAAATTGGAAGAAAATGCAAAAATGTATTCATTTCTCTTCATTTGAATCATAATGTTTCTTGTTTTTCATTAATGTTGCAAGACTTGGTCCTTACAAGCAACACGAGCAGGTTCGATCCCCGGCCAAGGGGAGTAATTTTTCTAAAATCTATAAGTAATGCATTTTTAATTTTCGTATTTCAACACTTAAGACTTTGATCCTTATATTTTAAACGACACTTTTTGATGGTGCAATATTATAATACATGGTGCTTCTTTGTTTTTTTTAATCAGCGGTTTCGATTCTCGACTATAGAAATATTTTTTTTTTATTTTGCTATTTTGGCTTTAATCAAAATCGGCCCTGGGATTCCTCTGAGCATTTTTTGCTAATCCATATAGTTCTGGATTTGGCTATGCTCGCCCACTTGAACAACTAATCCTGTATAACCTATATAAAGAGAATGTAGAATACATAATAAGTTTTTCAAAAATTTCATATGATCACCAACACGTAATACTTGTATTTCTGTAAAAACGAATTAAGGTATCAGCATCAAAATTGAGAATAATGTGACATCTCATCAGCTTGTCGAATTTTGCACGAAATTATATGAATAATTTATGTGGGCACGTTTTGCTCGAAATCAACCACTTTATAAGAGCCTTTTCTGCCTTACATCGCTTCGGTTTCAAGGGTTCAATATCTAATGGGAGGGTATAATCTCATTCAGTTATACAGTATCGGGATATACAAACATCAATCATGCTTGAAGATTATTTCTTTATTCACATGGCATTTTCGAACCAATGCGATTTAAGGGGACTTGAGCGTAAATTTTAAATGAGCTTTTTGTATCTTGCTGTTTTATTTTGGGAATTTATGTATAATGCAAACAAGAAATGTGTAGAAATTATATTTTATTATCGACCTATTTAGACCGCCTCTGTAGCTGAGTTATAGAGCACTCGCCTGCTAACCCTGAGGTCGTGGGTTTAATCTCCGCAGGTCACTATTCAGTATGCGTACTTTGGAAGGTACAGTCGGCAAGGTTCGCGCCTGACCAGTTTCAAAACTTTGCTTTGCTTGCAAGTGGTGATCTCAGCTAGCCTTTTATTTTATTTACCGATGAGAGTTTATGAAACACACTTTATGGCATTTTCGGATCCATCAAAGTCCATTAGTCACTTTGGTCAAACTATTTGTTAGACTATTGGTAGACAAAAACTAGCAGGGGGGCCTAGCGGATGTTTAGCGAGCCACTGCAAACAAAACTGGCCTTTAAGCTGGTCAGGCGCGAAACTTGCTGACTGTACGTACTGTTGGTCCATTTATGTCTGAAGCACTCACCACCTATCACGTTTGGACAATGATGTTCTTGGAACATCGTTACGTTTGGGACGTAATAATCGTCGGTGAAAATTCTGTGTACCGAGTGTGAACTGTTTCACAGTTTACTCCTGAAACACCTTTGACTACCCCTCGGGTAGACGTGAAGATATGTTTAATTTTTTATTTTATTAGAAAACTATTTACTGTAGTTACTTTTTTTTACTAATTATTTTGATAAATCACGATCAGGACTGCGATCTGTTGTTTTTATTATTGTTTTAAAGATAATAAGAATTAAGTGGGTTAAGCTATTTAATTTCCGGGAAATAAGATAAACAGTTACAAAAAGTTTATGACAATACAGAATGGACTCCTAAAATACGTTTTTATTACTAAATCCAATCGATCCAATTTAAAATTAACATTAAACCCCGTAATAAAAACATTCAAGAACAATAATTCTAACGAAAACATAAATAAAGGCGATCCTACTCGCAGTTAAAATATTTTATCTTTTATGAATATAATCCGCCTTTTATAGCTCTTTTTGAAATTTAAGGGCAACAATAAAGAAGGTATTAAAATAGGCTAAGAAAACGTCTGAAAGGATTATCAAGGAACACCCCTTAACTTTTTTTATTTTTATCGTCTTAATTTAACACGGCCTTTCACCCTCTCAGAGTAATAAATTTTATCATTTATGCCTGCTGCATCAAAAATTATTTTATTCCATTTAAATGAAAATTTTCAGAAGTAGGAAACACACTTGAAATATTGTGGGTAACTAGAATTAAGGAGAATACTCGTACCAAATAGAAAAGTAAGAAAGTGGGAAACACTCCGTAAACTAATGTTAAGCCACAGAGATGTGATTATATGCAGCCCGAGTGTGTAGAGGATGCATGATGAGGTCGTGATAGCAGACATATGCATAATCTAGAATGGAGAGCAACAAGGAATTAACAAGAGTAACTTTCATAATATATGGCAGGATTTGCAGGAACTTTTACATGCGGCATGAAAAGAAACCAATCTTGTCGTAGCAGAATCTGAAAAATTAAGGGAACAAAATGGCCAATAGGATGTCGTAGTCAACGGAATTAAAGACACTGCTAAAGTCCATGAATGCATTCATTCCCAATAATAAAATAAATGCCCAGAACTACCAGAACTCCATCACCTATAATCCGAATACACTTCTTAAGCTTTTTCTATTCCGAGGACTTTTAACTTGAGTTAATCAAGTTCAAATTCTTAGGTTTAATTACATTAGATTAGAAGTGAAAACTGCAAAATCTAATAATCTAAGCCTTGTTCTTAACTGGAAAAACATTTTTTATTGTTTTCCTTGGTATCAAGTTGCTAGAACTAATGAATGATTTTTACTACAAAAATCCAGTATTGATATATATTATGAAGTACCACATTAGCTCCAGAGAACATTAATGGTCTAATGTTCTGAAATTCATCTATTAGAATTTTTAACGCCAAAATCAGTCAAAGAATCAACAAGTCACCGAAAAGTAGATGCGTCAGCGCAATAAAAGGCAAAGTTCCGAACTCTTTGCGTAGTTTTTATTACATCTGCTTCCATATTCCTCCTGAAAGTACATTTACAGGATCTCCGCTAGATCTCTTTATCTGAATCCTTCGCAGCAGCTTGTACGTGGAGCTATTGTTGTTGAATAGGAGCCAAATTATGGAGTAAGTTTCTTCATTCAAACTGACGAGGCCGCTTTTGTCAGAAACAAATAAATTTGTACTTCCAATAAAATTCCTTGAATTGGTTTTATTGACATACCTTTTTTGGTTTTTATCCCACGATTTTACATTTTGACATTTCTTATGTATGAAATGGAGCGCCGTGATGGCTTATTTGTGGGTAAAGTACCATTTAACTGAGTCCGAAACTACCCCCACGCCCGACTATAATAGACTATAATATTTTAGCGATCAAACCACTAGAAAACCCCACAATATCGTTCAAAAACATATCAGTAATATAAACAATATGCGCATTAGATTGTGTGCGACTGGCCAAAAAATGTCTCTGACATTAGTTAAAAACATTACTATACGAGTACATGAGAACTCTATCATCTATCTGAAACCTAGATTATTCAGCGCATTCGCAGGTCACAAGACTAGACGATATCATTCATTACAACAAGTATTACTACAGATAATATACTACCAGGTAATACACTATTATAAGTACGGTACCAACAAGTTTCGCTCCCTTTGTCATAACATCATCAAGGTTTAAAACCTTTCAAGAAGATTTCTCGGTAGCAACGAAAACACCTGTATAGTGTATAGCAAACATAGATGAATTTAATGCAGAAGTTTTTTTCTTTTGACGAAGCGTTTGACCAACGGAAACACAGTACGAGACGTTTGTCGAGGCGATGGTCACAGCTTTCCTGCATGTCCATTGATCAAACGCTTCCTCGAGAGACAAAACTTGTCTATTATTTTCGTCTATGCTAGATGCTGATGTTTTTATTTCAACTCATGACAAAAGCACGCCGCCAAGCGAATTTTCGTGTTACTGGAGAGTGTTACATGCAATTGCTTGTATGAGTCATTTGTCTGTTACCGACTTCCGTAAATTTTGCGTTATCGATTCTTTGTATAAAAAAAATATTTTATTCTTATAGAGATGAAAACCACACGGAGACTGAGTCCAAGACAGCACCAACCCTTCGTAGCTTGTGGTAAACCAGTCGTAAATTATGTATTCGAGTTATAAAAGCATCCTAGCGCGAATGGCTGAGATTCAACGGATCTACGTGTTTTAATGCCGCCCGTTCGAACGCTGAAGTTATCCAACGTTCCATGTAACTTACCCCTAAAATGAAGTCATTTTAGCCCTTATGGCAAGGCCAAAAGGACTCTCATTAGTAATTTAGGAATGGTGGTATCTAAGAGTAGCTAGTTTTGCAAATGCATTGCATATTCGTGGAGAGAGTGTACTTGCATGCGAAGGATGGCTCATGAATTTTGCAAGGATTTACAGATGCTGATTAGGGGGTTAAAGAAAATAGGTTGTGAAAAGTTTGCGAGAATGATTTATGGTGAGCTTTGAATGTTAATGTCAATATTTTAATTTAATATATTAAAATAACGTTTAAAAATTAGAACCTGAAAAAAAGAAAAGTATAAAACAAGGCATTGGAAGGGTAATTTAAAAATATACATAAAAATTAAATTCACGTTTAAAAATTAGAACACGCAAAAGAAGAAAAGTATGAAACAAGTCGTTGGAAGGGTATTTGTCAAATAATTTCCCTGTCGTCATGTTACAGCATTTTTTACCTGTACAATTAATATGAATTCAATGACACCTCATTTTTCAAAACCAGTCTATTTAAGCAAACAAGATAAAATCAATAATTAAAAATAAATATATTAAATAAATTAAATTCAATCACATACAAACAGACACAAATGGTGGTCAACTTCGTGGCCTTGGCGTGATCTGCTAAAAACAAGAAAATAAGGTGAGGTGAGTTTTTAAGGCTGTCGAACCATATCTCGGTGCAAAATGCACATCATAATATTGTTTTCCTTACTTTTGAATAAAAAGTATGCAATCGTTTTAAAACATTTGGCGGAAATTTATTAGTAATAATTGAGTTTTCAAATTTACATTTGCATTGCATTCGGTTAACAAAAAACTTAAAGGCGTATTTATCGTTGTAATCGAATGTAATCAAAATGTAAGGCACAAAATGACATGATTTTAATGCGAGAACCCTAGTGTTAATAATTGATTTCGGCCAATTGCTTTTAAACGCAATTTTCGCATACTTTGTATTCAAAAGTAAGGAAAACAATGTCATGATGTGCATTTTGCACCTATATGTGGTTCGACCACCTTAAGGTGAGTTTTCAGCGATCAGTGTCACTCCAAGTGGAAAAACCGGACAAGTGCAAGTAGCACTCGCGCCCTGAGGATGACGTACCATTCAAATAAGCTAATAGATGGTGAAACTATAAGGGTTCCTTGTTCACTTTGGAACCCTAAAAAGGTTCCAAAAATGTCATACCAATTTATCAAATTAGTATTTTCTTAGTGAATGTATATTTGAAATATTTAAATCAGTTTTTCTAAATAAATATAGAAGTACTCTTCGTAAAGATTGCAATTTACTTAAGTAGCTATAATAATAATCTAATGTGATAAGGATGTAACGAGTGTACAAAGTGATCTTAAATACGAGTATACTGACATTTATTTTCGATTAAACACTTCTTCAAAGATAATTTTTTGTAAAAAACAATGACGTCTATTTGGTACTTCTTGTCTTGGTGAATCCTAAGACAGACAAAAAAATAATAATCTTAAAACTGTCAGTCTTTTGGTCCGTCTACGGCGTAAATTAAAATAATAACTAATAGACGCTTGAAAAAGAATTATGTGTGAGAATAAGGTTAGGGTTTCAACAGATTTTTAATAGGTCCTACCAAACTTTCATAACACTTTGCATATTTTCTACTGTTTAAAACAACCTACTGTAATTTTGCCTAACTTTAAACACTGAATACAACACAAACCGCACACAAGTTTTATCAATTCGCAGCGAATGGCTTAGCTTTCCCATTAGAGTTGAAACGAAACTGTACCGTCGACAAAAGCCAGGCTCTCAGGATAGAATATCAAATTATCCACTTCACGAACACGAAGGTTCTATACGTATTCCAGACCTCTTTAGTTATACTAATGATTGGATGAAAAGGTTTAGTTACAGAGTGGTCAGTTAGGAAACTTCCTCGTCGACGCACCAAATATCTGTAAACATATTCAATTAATTGAAATAGGCGTTACCTTGCGGATGTCCATCACTACTTTATGGATAATATATTTATGAATATAATTTGCAATATTCCGCTAAACAATTCTTGTCGTGCTATTCAAATGCATGCAAGCATAAACATGCAACAAGCAAGCAATACGAGCATAAAAGCAAAGCAATCTTAAATAACAAGCAAGAAAACTTACCGGTACGTGTTTTGCCTCTGAACGAGGCATTCTCGGGATGTGTTGCTAGCTCGGCTTCTCCGCAGCAACTGATGTGTTGCTCGCCCAGCCGCTCCGCAGCAACTGATGTTGTTCGCCCGACAGCTCATGAGCTCAGCAGCTAGAGCGGGCAGTGCACGAGTCTGCATTTTGAATAGCACGACAAGAATTGTGTAGCGAAATATTGCAAATTATATTCATATATGCATGACTTGAAAAATACTCAACTGATGCCGGGCCCAGCTAGGGCCCGAAATATATCTATTATTTTATTGTTTATATATTTCATTTCACTGTATATTATACATCTTAAATAACAAATAACTAAAAAAATACCGAGAATATAACCGGTAGGTGCATAAACATTTTAACCAATACTCATGACATGAATCCTCAAGGGTGTGATTTGTGAAGTCTGAACTGTCACCATCCACGCTTGGTACACCCGGTTTTCACTGACGTTTACTACATCCCACTCGCACTCGTCCTGAAAGTAGAAAAGTGAAAATAGGCGGATTGTCGGTCAGTCTGTCGGGACTTCCGCAAACTTGGACTTTTGAAGTCCATGACATACGGTTGTTTTATCTGCAGCTAACAGAAAAAAAAAGTCATTAATTTTGGCTGTTTCATTTTGCTTTTGCGTACCTATTTATAATATTGTTTCTATTTGAATTTTGTCTTGCTCTGCTTATTTCATACACTAACACATCTGAATGAGGCTAACGCACACTGACTCCCGTGGGTCACTCCCATCAGGTATTATTTGAAAATCAGTGCTGCAAAGCTAAATGTTTTGCAGCAATATGCTGACAATAATGCCCTTTTCTTGCCACCAAATAATGTTTAATCATAGTTTTAATTTAATATTTTAATGTAAGTACCTTTTTATATCTGTTTGTAAATTATTTCAGTTGTATGTTTCTGTTTTATATTTGTCTGAGATTTGTGTATTATCATCGTGTGTGGTGGTTTGAAATAAATTGCTTTTTCTTTTCTTTTCTTTCTTTTCTCTACGAAATTCGATGAGGGACAAATGACTGTAGCCGCTCTTTTGGTACGGTTTCTTATGACATCATGCCGAAACCTGACGTGTCGCTTGGCTGTATGGTTTCGTCAAGAGGGTGATGTCTAGTCACGGCTGAAACTGATTTTGACTACTCGTTAGCAACTATTGGGAACATGAAGAGTGTCCTTACTGTGTGTACTGCTATCAAACATTCTTTGGTTGAGTGTTAGATACGTGTTCATGGGAGAAATAGGTATAGGGTTCAGATGTATTATTAAAAAAACCGGACAAGTGTGAGTCAGACTCACCCACTGAGGGCTCCGTTGAAGAGTATATTTTTTATGATTTAATTACAAATGTATAGTTTTCATATTTTTCGCTATACTTGCGGTATAAGACGGTTTATTGAATTTTCAACTGGAATAGTGAAGATTAAAGAATGAAGATTATTAGACACAAGACCTAACATATCTAATTGGGTAGTTATATGTAGATATTTATTTATATTTTATAAAACCTATAATAATATTATACCAATAACTTTAAATACGATCATAACCGCATTAATCAAAATCTCCGATTTACACATGTCGGAGGAGTAAGAGGAAAAAAAAAGTATAAGACGGTATTATTGCCAAATTTCATAGTTCTAGGTCAACGGGAAATAACATCACACTATCGCACTAATATTATAAATGCGAAAGTTTGTGTGTGTGTGTGCGTATGTTTGTTACTCTTTCACGCTGAAACGGCTGAACGGATTTGGATGAAATTTAGAATGGATATAGCTTATACCCTAACTTAACACATAGGCTACTTTTATCCCGGAAAAAAACATGGCATTAAACCGAATTACACGGGGGTGGAGCCGCGGGCAAAAGCTAGTACCCTATAAATTTTGATTCCCTTGAGAGTGTCAAAATGTACGTTTTTGCGGCATAAACGGCCGCATCTTTTTTTGACGTTAACTTGGAAGTTTGTTTTTTTCACAGCTTCAAGGGACTGTAGACTTGAGTATATGGTTTTAATTTCAACTCGGTACCTCCACGCGTTCTCGAGATAAAGGCTCTTGACAGAGAGATGGACGGACAGACGGACAACAAAGTGATCCTATAAGGGCTCCGTTTTCTTCTATTGAGGTACGGAGCCCTAAAAAAGTTTTTTTTGTAAGTTTCAAGTGAAGAGAAGAGCACTTAGAATGGAATACCGAGCGCTTTAGTAAAAAGCTGTTTATTAATAAATGGAAAGATACCCTTTAAACTTTACATATGTGTGTAAACAAAAGGGTAATTTAACAGATTCTTTGTAGTTTTAATGGACATAAAGTTTTGGTATCTGTCTCTAAAGAAACTAAACCGATAAATATTTAAAAAAAGAATTTTGTTTAATTTCTACAGACCCCTCTTCAACACCAGATCTCTACTAACTTAAACTAATCTAATAACCTGGAGCTCGTAACGAAATGTGACTCTCTCAGGACGTAGAGGTTCCGATGTCTGTGAATTTGCTTCCTTCATTGAACAGTGTTATTGCAGCGGTTATCTCTTAGATGGAGCTGATCTCCTGGTAGTTTTAGAGAGTATGTCTTCGTTTTTGGGGTGCTCTTATATAATTAAAACCCTTTTTTAAGTGTGTTTCTTCAATCCGTTTTGTATTTCGTCTAAGCTGGACTGTGTAAACGAGTAGATGCAGCATTTTGCACGCATTTATAATTAAGTTTTATTTGTGTTCATTTAAATATATTATGCTCGGAACAAAATCTGACCCCTCAGGACGCAATAAAGTTTCAAATTCAGCGAATTTGCCTCCATAATTTGTTTGATGATGTTTTTGCATTCCGTAAAACATCAACGTTTTGTGACAGAATTGTTACACAGTCAATTATTACTTTTTTGGATTATATAAATAAACAAAAGAAAATCACTTATTTCAATTTCTTATTCATTGAAAAATATTTTAATATATTGTATTATTTAACATTCTTTAGAGCGTTTGTCCGCGGTCCGAAAGGGTTCGGTATGTGACGGACCGAAGAAGTGGCCTCATGTATTTAGATAAACATCAGCAACGCGAGGATGTCCGACGTTCAACTAAAAGATCGTCGCATGCACATTACAACGGATCAGCACCAGACCATTGAAATATGTGTTATAAAATCGTGTTACATACGTAACATTTTTGTACTAGTGAAAGGCGTGTTGTCGGTGCGCCGAATGACGGCGCGTAGACCGCGCTTCGTATACTTGCAAAATGTCACGTACACAAATCGATTTAAAGCTCACATTTCAATTATACAATTAATATAATTTGCGGCGGCCTTAATCATCCGGTAAATTCGCTTAATCGGATTTAGAACCATTCCCGGCGAGACACTTTGACTTTTTTTTTAATTGTCCAATATTATCAATCATAATTGGCAGATGTACATAGGTAACACTAAAAGTTTCCGGAACTGGCCACTTACATAAGCAATATTTAAAAATTTATTGCAACATTTGAAAATATAACTCTTTGGCTGTAAAATGCAGTTTGTTTCATCTGACTGTCTTTTGTTTTTACCTTGTGGCGCCATTTAAAAAATTGTGTGTCTGCATCAACATGGATTTAACTCGGGAAAATTTTCGTAGTATGATTTTCTACGATTTTAAGTGTAATTTGACAGCTCAACAGAGCATCGCTCGGCTTGAAACAGCTTTTGGCAATGAAGCACCATGCAAGACGACTGTTTATAGCCGGTTTGCGGAATTCAAGCGTGGTCGTATCAATCTCAGTGACGAATCTCGCGATGGTCGGCCGTCCACCGCTGTGACCAACAAAAACATCGATGCTGTGCGCCGTATGATTGAAACAGACAGGCATGTGACCTACCATGAAATTCGCGCATCCTTAGAAATAGGCATGAGTCAAATACAATCAATCCTACACAAACATTTGGGTGTGAGAAAGCTGTGCTCGCGGTGGATCCCACACAACTTGACCGAGGCTCAAAAAACGGACCGCGTCACTTGGTACAGTGCCATGCTTACCAGATTCAACGAAGGTGCGTCAAATTTGGTGTGGGACATAGTAACAGGTGACGAAACATGGATTTATTGCTACGATCCCAAAACAAAGCAGCAATCGAGCGTATGGGTCTTTCAAGATGAGCCAAAACCAACCAAAGTGGCGCGCGTGAAAAGTGCATCTAAGCGGATGATTGCTTCTTTTTTTAATAAAACTGGACACGTGGCTACTGTTGCTTTAGAGAATCGTCGTACCGTGAATAGTGACTGGTACACGACCATTTGTTTGCCGGAAGTTATTGACGAACTCCGTAAAAATAACCGTAAACGCCGTATCATCCTGCACCACGACAATGCTAGTTCTCACACGGCCAGACAGACAAACGACTTTTTGAAGACGAAAAATGTAGAACTCATGAGTCATCCTGCATACAGTCCCGACCTGGCACCTTGTGACTTTTTTCTGTTCCCAAAAATTAAGAACCAATTACGCGGTCAACGATTTTCATCACCAGAAGAGGCTGTCGAGGAGTATGAAAAACACGTTTCAGAGGTCACCACAGGGCAGTGACACAAAAGTTTTCAAAACTGGTTTGATCGAATGAAAAAGTGCATAGACGCCAAGGGAGATTATTTTGAAAAACAATAAATTAATTTTGTACCTTTAATAGTATTTTTTCATATTCATTCCGGAAACTTATAGTGCGTCCCACGTATGGGCTAAGCTATAGCTTTGCTCGATCCGATATCTAAAACTAAACCGGACTACTGGACTAATGTCCTGCGGCGATGCTTCCGTTGTCCGGATCCGATATCCGGACGCCGCGCCGGACCGCTAGTATCGGAACGTGGACAAACGCTCTATAAAAAAAACAAACGTTATATTTCTATCACACGTCTTTCTTCCATATTAACCAACAGTCACCAATCAAAACAATTAGTAATTTGTAATCATAATTAACACAAATTACATCATTGTAATTGGTATGACCGATAGAAAACCAATATACCTACCTATAACTATACATCTATTCTAATAACATACAAAACGCTACGTCTTTCTGTCCTTGTTTATACCATGGGAACCACTTGACAGATTTCGAGGAGGAGGTTTTTTAGCTGGGAGTTTTATTAGGGAAGGCTATGTAACATTACTTGAAATACCCTCGAAGTTATTCGGGGGAGAGTAAGAGAACAGCTCTCACGCAATACCAGGCGAACCACCATTGCCTGGGACCGATGGATGGCGGTATATCCATCCCTAATTGCCGGGCCATATATAAAACAGGCTGGGTAACCGGCAGCGGCGTCACTGGTGTAAAGGTTTCGGCACCGCGCTCACCAACCCGCCTGTCCAGCATGTGTGAGTATGGGCATTTCTTCCAGGGGGACCGCCAAGAGTGGCGTAATCTTGGAAAGGTCTATGTCCAACAATGGTCGAAACATGCTGATGGATGGTCTGTTCTTTTATAAGGCCCGGCATTTTGGGATGGTTATACCGCCATCACAAACGGCCCCAGGCAATGGTGGGCCTGTCTGCGAGCTGTCCTCTTACTCTCCCCCGAATAACTTCGGGATGATTTGCAAGTAAGATGGTGGTACCTCCACAGTCGAGCCCGGCATCAACTCTACCACCTCCTACTGAAATGATATGTTATTTTATTTTAGCTTTTTTCACTTCCTATGGGCTTACGCCTGGTCATTATCACGCCTGATGGAAAGCGTGATAAGACTAGGATGAAACGCGCTCGCCCAGAAACTGGTGTGAGCGCGCTTCAACCTAGATCTTACCTTTTCATCATCCCTTAGTCGCCTTTTACGACACCCATTGGAAGACATGGAGACATGAATATCTTTCTGGATGACGTTGCCACACGCCAAATTATCCAGGGAAATTCTTGAGAAAGTTTGGAAGTGCAAATGTATAATTGTACTGCACCTATTATAAGATAATTAAGTAGTTACCATTTCGGGGAAAAGGTAAGAGAAAAGCGGCCGAGGGTAGAGATTATTTTTTAGTGCGACCGAAGCCGCGGGCAAAAACCTAGTAATTAATAAATAACCGATGAAGTGATGCAACAACCTGTAAGATAATTAAAAATGAATTAAATTTAGAATTAACTAGAATTACAAAGATATTTTGCGAGGTGTACCTTTAGGCGATAGACGTGTTTGCGGAAATTTTAAACTATTTAATTTGTGTGTATTTGATTTTAATTATTACATCTTACAAACTAATAGATTGATTTGTCTGTTTGTTTTTATAACTATTGAATGTGTGTATGTTGCCATAGCAACGTAAATAAAGTAAAATGTTGCTTTATCGATTGGGAATCCAAAGGTTAGATCTTTTGATATATTTGAGAATAGTTTTGTTTAAGGCCTTACCCCTGGTGCACTGAGCACTGAGCGATTTTGAACTTCAGTATGTTGTCAGAAAGTCTACATTAGAATGCTCGCTTCGCGCGCTGCCAGCACGCAAAATTAGTGAATTTTCGAGGTTTTTCTGTATTTTACGAAAAAGTAATTGATGTAGAAAATTTTTCACCTGACATCGGAAAATAAACCATGTTTTCTTGTTATAGCAGTAATTTCAGACGTAAAACTCAAGCCGTTTAGACATTTAAAAAAATAATAACTTAAAATGGCATCATTTTCAAAAATAAAATCTATCGAGCGAAATGTCTCCAATTAGGTAACCGACCTGACACACGTCACAAAAAACACGTGTCCAAGTTTAACATTTACATAGTAAAACAAAAACAGTTGAAAGACCAAAGGCAAGCCCTTAAGACAGATACGAGTACACTCGTAGCGATAAAAGGGTCATGTTTGGAAATGTATATAGAGCCTTAAATATACCTTTATTGGTTCATGCTTTTGTTGGAGTAACGAAATAAGACATTATTTACAAATTTAAAAATTATGGTTTGTTGTGTGTTTTTGTTTTACACATCATTGTGTAATATAGTTTGACCGCTATTTCCAATTGATTAATAATAAAAAATATTATTATAAATTATAATAATTATAAACTACTGGTTGGACAATGTTACGATGTACGTACATCGAGGTAAAGCCTATTCGGGCTATACATAAGTGACTTTCATGTGTATAGCCAAATTCATACTGGATACTCGGTAAATGGTTAAAACCAAGGTTCAATGACCCTGTTTGCGAAATACGAAAAATATTTTTATGCCTCTAGTTCTACAACCTAGACTCGATTAGTATAGGAAGTCTAAATTTTAATGTTCTTACTTACCGAGGCTTTAGTATGAATTTGGCAATATAAACGAAAGTAACCTTATATGACATGAAGCAACAGGATTAATGAAGAGAAAAATTCAAGGAAAATCAAAATATTAACAGTTCCTTGTGAATTTATTTACTAAGTTCTTAGATATGTTTGAAAAAATATCTATAACTTCACAAAGTTCGGTGGGCACCCTCTAAGGAAACCCAGAAATAAACATAAATTAACTTTTCCAAATATCAGACTTGCCTAAGTAAATACCTCTTTCGTAGGACATGGTAAAAGATTTTACAATAAACTTTCAAAAGAGGTCCTCAGTTTGATAGAGAAAAAGTTTAAACTGTATATTAAGCTGGGAATATTGAAAAATGTATGTTATAAAATAAATGAATATTTAGACATTAATGAAGCATGGTGTATAAGTGTTATTTATCATAGTCATAATAGTAGTTTGTATGATTTCCTAGCTTATGATTCCTCTAAATATGAGACAGGTAGACTAAGATATATTTTTCCTCGTGACACAAATTCTTGCAGTCTTGTATATTTTATTCCTTTACCTAAAATTAAGTACTTTGTATATTTTATACTTTTAAAACAATTATTTTAAAAAATATATAAAAAAGACATGATCTTGGTACGTCTTTTGCCCTCCTTAGCAAGACTAATCGAAATAATATATCGAAATAATTGCTTTCTTTTATTAATACTCATAATTTATATAAGTTATAGTAGACTAGTATAGTTTTGTTTTACGTTTGTTTAGCCTAGGATTAATGTACACTGGGTTGTAAACTACCATTGATTGATTTTTTGATTTTCAAAGTTCTTTATTAATAGCATAAAAAAAATACATTTACCTTACATATAGCTCTTAATTTAGCTACATGTATACGACATCATCATAAATTATACTTTGTCAGGCTGTTTTCGCCTCTAAAAGTTTATAAAATATGTATTTAAATAAGTCTATTTACAATTTCACATTATACTATCAACTTAAACATAAACTTATTTAATAAAAAGTACGAGCTCATCAGTTGTGAGTCACGTTTTATAGCTATATGTATAAATATATAAATAAATAGATAGTAACATTAAGTAATTAGTTCTTATAAATACAAAATAAACGTATTAAGAACATAATAGTTAAAATAATTGTGGGTGAGGGTACATTAATTGTAACTACAACCATCAACAAGATGTCTTTTTAGCCGGTGACGAGCATAGTGCGATATGCCTCGACCCGCGCAGGGCTATGTAGCAACGGCGAAAGAGGGGAAACGGCTGCTTATCGCACGAGTCCATTCTCCGTGGTTAGTGGCCGCTACTGTATAAGATAACCAGTTCTACGGATCGCAGGCGGCCCGTGTGACGTCGTCGGTCGAGTACAACAAATAGTGATGGGGCAGTCTGTAAGTACCATACGTGTCGATATATGGCAGGTCGTTCGCTTTTGTTTTGCCAATTGAAGAAATTAAGCTATTTGAATTAATTGAATTTTTTATAAAGAAATTGCGAGTGATTTTCAAGATATAATTTTTTAAAAAAGGTAGTTTTATTTTGACGTGCAATTTGCGAAGATTTGTTTTGAACGGGGTATTGTATGCAATTTTTACTGCTTTATTTTGGATGACTTGCAATGACTTGTAATTGTATTTACGAGTACTGCTCCATACAGGAGCAGCATATGTGAGGCATGGGCGTACTAGGGTGGTATAAATACGCAATTTCGTGTTAGGACTGAGCTGTGTTCTACGATTTAAGATTTTCCCAAGTGAGTTTAGAGCAATAACACCTTTCCTACGCGCGGTTGCAACATGACTGGTCCAATTAACTTTCTTATCCAGCGTAACCCCAAGGTATCGTACAGTTTTGTTCCACGGTATTGAGTGTTCAGCAATTTTAAGTGTCTTTTTAGGTTCTTGACGTTGGCGGGTAAAAATGATAGCTTCAGTCTTTGCCTCGTTTAGCTTGAGTTTCCACTTTGTAAAATACATGTGAAGACTTTCTAGTGACAACTGAAGTCGATCTACCACCAGGTCGACATCTTTTGAGGAAGTAAATGATGCTGTGTCATCAGCGAAGCAGGCTAAATGAGTGCGTGCTTGGACAGGCATATCATTTACGTATAACAAGAACAAGTATGGACCAAGAATGGAGCCTTGGGGCACACCTGCGGGAACAGAGCGAAGTGAAGATTTCGTAGAGTCACCTATGTGTACGGAAAACTCACGATTTAGTAAGTAGGACTTGAGAATTTTGGTCAATCGAATAGGAATGCCACTTTTATAAAGTTTGTGAATGAGGCCGTCATGCCAAACTGTGTCAAATGCCTTTTCAATATCTAAAAGAAACATTCCGGTCGATTCTTTCAGATTAAGGTGATGGGCAATGTGTTCTGCTACCCTGGCCAGTTGCTGAGTTGTGGAGTGACAGCTTCTGAAGCCAAATTGTTCACCTTTAAGAATATCCTTAGTGGATTTTAATAACCGAGTATAAATTACTCTTTCAAACAGTTTTCCAAAGGCTGGGAGCAAGCTTATAGGGCGATAGCTACTCAGAAGATCCTCGTTCTTGCCAGGTTTCTTAATGCCTATAACTTTAGCAAATTTCCAAATCTTCGGGAAATAGTTAAGATATAAGCATCCATTAAAAATTTTGGTAAGATAAACTATTGCCTTTTGAGACATGTTTTTAATCAGAGCATTGTGTATGGTGTCTGCGCCGGGTGATTTGCGACATTTTAAATTTCTTATAGACTTCCAAACTTCTTGTGGTCTCGCCGGTTCATTGAGCTCAAGTTCAACAGGGGCATTTATTACTTTTATTGATTGTTCGACTTCATTTAGGACCGAATTATCATTCCAGGTGTTGGTGAGGGACATATTGTTAAGAAAAGCATCTGCAAGTGTTTCAGTTTGTTCCATGATGCTGGAAGTGAAAGTACCGTCATCTTTTTTTAGTGCAGGTATAATTGTTGGCCTTGAGCGAAGTGATTTGCATATTCGCCACAAATCACAACTAGGGTTGTCTACAGATGCTAGTTTCTTATTCCAAACAGCATCATTATGTTTTTGGATTCTTAACTGTATTTCTATTTGAGTTTTATTTATTAGAGAGCGAACTTGTTTTCTTGCATTGGAATCTGTTGCACTTTGTTCATTACGACGAAGAGAATTACGATACCTCATCAGCCGCTTAATGTTATGTGGTAATTTCTGTTCTTTGGAATATTGTTTAGTTCCTATGGGTACAAACAGCTCTCTAGCTTTTAAGATACACTGATGCAGTTGGTCTATCGCTTCATCAATATCCGATTCAGTTCTAAAAACCTTGGAAGATAATGTAATATTTTCATCAAGAAAAGATCGATATTCTTTCCAGTTTGCATCAGTGTACCTGTAATAGGGTAGAGGGGGTCTATAGCTAATTTGGCCTTCTATAGCAAATAAAATCGGTAGGTGATTTGAAGACAAAGCACGTAAAGCTTTAATTTCAGATGTTAGATTGACATTGTTTGTTAAGACCAGGTCTGGGTTTGTAGGAAAGTGATCCGCGCAATAAGGGCGGTGAGTAGGGATCCTAGACGCATGAATAACAAAATCACTGTTTAACATGTGCTGGTATAATTTTCTGCCTCGGGTATTACCCTTGCCACGATGCCAGTGTTCATGGTTAGCATTAAAGTCTCCCATTAACAAAACATGGCAACCCAATCCAAACAACAAGTCCAAGTCTTCTACAGCAAGAGGTAGATTAGGGGATTGATAAACAGATACCAGTAAAGTTTCAGTACCAGAAAGATTTACTTTGATGCCTACAGCCTCAACGTATTTAGTCAGTGGGATATTGACTGCAGTATGCTCAATGGCATTTTTAATAAGGATAGCAACTCCTTGTCCTCTACCACTTGGGTGCCTGTCCTTTCTGTAGCATGTAAAGTCGGGTATATTAAGTGTTTGATTTTGAGTCAGTCTTGTTTCGCAAATTGCAATAATATCGACACGTAAGGCACTCACCGCAAGTTCTGTCAGATCTCTCTGTTTTCCATGCACTCCATCGGCATTCCAACATAAAGCTTGTAAGTCATAATCAGGAGACATATTGACCAAGGTGCTCCAGGATGAGCATTACTTTGTCAAGCATGGATTTGCACGCCAGAAATTCAGTTTTGATGCTTTTTATCGTCTTCAAGATGGTTAACATTTCATTCGTAGAAGCGTCTTGTATTTCTGGCCGTGGCAAGGTTTCCTGTTGTCCTGAGACGATTTTTGACCACTGTCGATTTTCATCTACCACAGTTTGCAGGTTAATAGTAACAGGCTTAGATTTCTGCTCTTCGCGCTTTTGCTGAATTCGTTGAATATATGACTGCCGAACACTACACTGTCTATAGTTTGCTGGATGGTTTTCATTGCAGTTGACGCACTTAGCAGGTTCTGTTCTGTCTGTTTTTGTACATTTACCGATGGCATGCACTTCAACGCATTTAACACATCGTGGATTCATGTTACAGTTATTTGAAGTATGGCCAAATCTTTGGCACCTGAAACATTGTGTTCCTAAAGTGTTGTTAGGTTTGTACTTGCTAGTGGTAATCACGCAATGGCAGAGGTATTTAATTTGCCTAAACTTCTTGATGTCTGACCCTATCGGCAACTGGACTAAAAAAGGCGGACAAAGTGAGTTTGGTGTCCGAGTTGATTTAAGTGTAGTGACTTTTGCATTTTCAAATCCGAGCAAAGCAAGTTCAGAAGGAAGTTCATTTTCAACAGAGGATGGCAAGCCTCGAATTACAACCTTAGGAGCTTTCTCATCCTTTCTGGTATATGTAAGGTACTGGGCTTTCTCACATAGGCCTGTTTTAATAGATTGATGAGCTTCACTTGAGTAACAAATAATAGCAACTTTATTCTTACCGCGATATTGTAGGTGGAATTGTTTCGTATGTGGTGTTATGAGACTCATTATAGTTTCATTTGTCCAGTCTTGCTTTAATTCCATAATTATAGGTGGTATGTGTCCTGATTTTCTCACACTGGTTGTAGCTTCGTGGAAGGGTTTTGAAACAGGATCTGTGTTCGACTCAGCATCAATTGGTAAATTCTTGAAGCGGTTTTCAGTATTCAAAACTATATTTCGTTTGTCTGTTTTTCCATTCTGAGCTATGCGTTTTGGCCTGCTCCATTCCTCTAGGTTCCCATCGGGGGGTCTTTTGTTCCTTTGTGTAGCATCTAAAGAGCTTTTCGTAATGTACTTGTCCATCGTCTTGTTTCGACAACGAAGATATCGATGATTTGTCGACGTTGTGGTGTCTCATCACTAAAGTGGCAAGTTGGTAGCCGGGTGGGAGAACTCAACAAAGCAAACGAGTGCTCGCACTGAGCTCCGAACGCTTAATTACCATTAAATTATATTTTATTTGAAATAAAGACCTTTGAAAAACAAAAAAACAATCGAGTGGGCAAAGTTCGAAATTACATTTATGTATTTTTTTTATCTATCAACTAATTTATTTATTGCATTATATAATATACATACAATATTTTATTTTTAAATATTCGCTTATTTAAGTAAAATTGTATTGTATTGATTGTACTCAATTTAAGTTAGCGAAACATTTACATATTTTTAAATAAATACTCCGTATTATATACCGGGTGTAAATAGACTGCTACCATTAAATGAAACCTCATATTCTACCGACCCTACTGAACCACTTTTCCCAAAAATCATACCCGCGGACACCCTTAGTTTGGGAAACAATTGAGTTCCAAACAAAAATGCGTGAACCCTAACGCACCGACATACGGGCGAGTATCGAGAGAGCGTCGTCCTTGAAATAGCTGTTCCGGTGCAGCGTTCCAAAATAGACCTTCCTCCTACGAGATACAGTCTTTGAGTTACAGTTGAATATCTTTTTCTCTGAGGATTTTCACGGGTTTTCTTTTTTCGAATAGTTGTTCATTCATTATGATGTGATTTTATCTAATGGTCGCACTCTATTTACACCCGGTATATTTGTAATAATTTTCTATTGTTTTTAAGATTAATATCGACGTATGCAAATTGCATTTTTATGTACTAATTTACCGAAATAAATTATTTTAATATGAATACTTCCACGTGTTTTTTTTAGATTATTTCTTGGGAATTTCTAAAATGTATTTACCAAATTGAAAATTATATTTTCATTCACAGACTTATCCGCCGGCTAGAACTCCAAAACCCGAACACAGCGCTCCTCCACTGCAGAAGAAGGGCTTGCGATGGACCATGCGCGCAGGCCAAGGAGTCCGAACCAAATATCTACGTGTCTATGGTCCTATCCATATTCGGCCTCATCCTTTGCCTGACCATGCCTTTTGTGATGCTAGAATCACCCTGTGAATTGTTCAAAGAGCAAAAGTTGCACACCGTTTACAAGATAGCGAGCTGGTTGAAAGAAAATACGGATTTTGTTGACAAGATTGTAAGAGATTGTTTGGTTGGTTTGAGTAATTCTTCAGCTAGGACGGTTTGTGCTTGTATTTGATTTTGAGTAAATTTGTTCATTTATTTTTGTATTATTTTACTTGCAATAGTTATCCCTGGTCAAACTACAAATTCTTTGTTACTCTATGAATCTCCGAGGTGTTGTGAAGTGCAATTCACAGTGCAAACTCGTACACCTACGTTTCACCGACGATTATTACGACCCTCAGCGTTAAGGGTGGTGAGCCCTATGGCGGTAATTTAGGTACAAATGGATCCACAGCGCCAACCGAAGACAAACGTGCACTTACGGGATTTCAATCCGGGACCTCGAGATTAGTACACAAGACATTTGAACCAGAAATCAGTTGAACAGAATCTAGTTAGTAAACTTAATTTCTCGTGTACTACCATAAACAAGATTAGTCCTTCTAGGCAAACACTTTTGAGCCTTTGTTTCGCTGAATCGCTTTTTCCATGATGCGAGTTTTATATTGGCGCAGGGCAAAACAAATTAGTCTGCTGAGTCTGAAGACATTTCCCGTCTCTGCTTCATCGGATCCAAAGTTTCACTCGAAATCGTGGACCTGCCCACCTAGAGGATAACAATCGTGAAATCGTTAGCAAGCTGGTCAACGTCCTCAGTGGTTACCAACAGGACAAATCGGTTCTGAAGTTCCATTTGGAACTTTTCAGATCAAGCCATGAAGAAGTCAATACCAAGGAACAAAATTCAAGCGGGTGAAACCTCTGGCAAATCACTAGTAAAGGCAGTTTGTTTATCATCGTGACGTTTCTTACCTGTTCTTTAATTCATTGATATCAATCAAGCCTAATGACTAACGCCATTAACATTTTTGGGCCATACCAATTTACCACCTAACACAGATCTTCAACTCATATTAATACATACAAATATAAAATACGAAATTTATTATTTATACACAAGTAATTTATAAGTACTTTGGACCCTCCTTTTAATTATTAGAAGTACGGAAAAGACGCAGGAAAAACATTTTATTAATTTTTCTAAACAAGTAGTATGTTTTTCCTGCGTCTTTTTCGTACTTCTAACAATGTTGAATTTTGTGATATCTTTATTAGCTACAAACAAGAATTCTCAAGGAGCGTAACTAAGCCCAAAAAATGGTTCCACTAAATATATACCGCAGAGGGCGGGGCGCAAAATAAGTACCGCGCGGCGCGCCAGTTCGTCATAACACCTTGAGTCATGTGTTTGAGCCGCGGAAAGTTTTCGCGCCAATTGATTTTACAAATATGCCTTCGTGTGTCATGAAGTGATGTAGAAGCCATACGGATATGAAAAATACTGGAATTTTATTTCATACGTAAGTAAATCAACATTTTGAAAACTCATCGTCTGTTGCTCCCTGCTAGCTAACCGCTGTGGCCGCCATGTTGACAAACCACCGCGCCGCGCCGGTGACGATGCAACTAATCGCGTGCAAGCTCTGTCTATTTGAGTGTGTGAGTTTTTCGTTGTAGTGGAGTAAGTTTGACAGCGTAAATGGAACCAAAATCGAAGCAGTAACAGCTAGAGCATTCTTATTCGTAGTTTATGAGGGTTATTATTAAAATGTTTAATTTCATGGTCTTCCTTTGATTTACGATACATTGTTACTTAGAAGAATTTGGTTGCTGAACCTTTCGATCAGTATCATCAAAATACAGGATGTTTTTTGACACATTTCTCCGGTTCAGGCAGGTGATTTTTTTAAATACTTTGAATGCAGTTTTCCTTAACCTTCAAAATAAAATAAATCTGCCTGTAAGTAAAATTTGCTATCTTTATTATTTAAGGTACTTTCCCTCCAGGGGGCATTCGTTTGGTTCATTCTGTATATATCTACTTATAATAATAAATGTGTCTGTACATTGAATATATCCGTGAAATTTTAAATTAAATGGGTTATTGGTACTGTACTGAGGCCAAAACAACAATTTTTAGAATTTTTGTCTGTCTCTCTGTCTGTATGTATGTTCCGTTTTAACTCGAGAACCACTCAACGGATTTGGATGCGGATTTTTCATTATCATCGTAGTAACCCTAGTCAACACATAGGCTATAAGGGGTGTTAATAAAATAACACCCAAGCCGGAAACGGGGAAAAGATTGAATAAATGCTTCTATAACTCGAGAACCACTCAACGGATTTGGATGCGGCTTTTTTATCATCGTCGCAGTGACCCTGGTCAACACATATGCTATAAGCTATAAAGGGTGTTCATAAAATAACGGCCAAGCCGAAAACGGGGCAAATATTCACAGAACGCGGGCGAAGCTGCGGGCAAAGGCTAGTTAATAAAATAACAGAAACTAATAAGGGTGTGTGTGCGTGTAAGCGTATGTGCATTTGCGTGAGTTGAAAACCCATATTTCAACCTTTGTTTCCTATCTTGAGCAAACTTTTCCAATATTTCCCGAGCTTGTAGCCATAACAGTAAAACTGAACATTCAATATCTGAACTTCGCAAATAACACGTGTTAGACCTTGGCATTGAGGTGACCTTGGCCTTGGACTTACCTGGGTGGGAAGGCGTCTCTAATATTGTGGTGGCGAAACTTATTGTAGAAATGTGCACAAAGTTTAATTATATAGCCGCTAAACCACCGCAAGTTCCTTCTACTAAAATAAACGCGCTGAGCAGGGTTTCTAAGGTTCTTTTAAAATACGAAAACTTTATTTACTATATTATCCATCCATCCATCAGCCTGTTTCGTCCACTGCTGGACATAGGCCTTTCCAGGATTTCGCCAACTCTTGACGGTCCTCCTGGAAGAAATGCCCATACTCACACACGCTGGGCAGGCGGGTTGGTGAGCGCGGTGCCGAAACCCTTGCACCAGTGACGCCGTTGCCCGTCACCAGTCTAATTTATATAAGGCTCGGCAGTTGGGGATGGATATACCGCCATCCGTCGGTCCCAGGCAATGGTGGGCCGCCTGGTTTTGCCTGAGAGCTGTTCTCTTACTCTCCCCCGAATAACTTCGGGAGGATTTGCGAGTAAGATAGTGGTACCTACACAGTCGAGCCCGGCATCAGCTCTAACACCTAATAAATATATAATAAATATAAATATTTACTATATTATACATTATAATAATAATGTTAAAGTAGTAAAAAAGTCGTGTGTGTACATTGAATTTTTTCGCGAAATTTTAAATAAATTTGTTTATTAGTATTTTGCTGAAGACATTTTTTTTGTCTGTATTATGTGCCTGTATATCTATGTGTGTACGTATGTTCCATTTTAACTCAAAAACCACCCAACGGATTTGGATGCGATTTTTTCATTATCATCGTAGTAACCTTGGTCAACATATATGTTATAGTGTTCATGAAATAACGCTCAAGCCTAAAACGGGGCAGAGACTAGTTAAGTATAAAATCTTAGTCTAAAGAATGCAAATATTGTTTTTCTAGTAAGTAATGTAGTTTTCACAAGGAGAACCTTGGTTGCATCTCGTTTTAACTAAAGCTTAAAAAGACGTAAAAGGATCCCTCCCACAGGATAACAAAATAATGCACTCATCTAATGTTTTATCCACTTTCATTTCGTTTTGCTCCGACATTCAAGACCTTGGCCGTGACATTGTATGTAGATCGTCTTATTCTATAAACTCTAACTGTTGGAAAATTTACAAAGGGGATACGATCAAAAATAACAACTATGCACGAAATAGTATGTATTTTGCCATTATAGAAAAAAAGATTTAACACCCCTTAGAGCATGTTGATCAGGGTTACTCAAATGCGTTGAGTGGCTCTCGAAAATGGAACATACTTACAGACAGACAGACAGATAAATATTCTAAAAATGGTAGTTTTGGCTTCAGTACAATACTAATAACTCACTTCATGGAAATTTTTGAAAAAATATTCACTGTAACAGACACGACATTTTACTACTTTATTATTAGTATAGATAATATTTTTTATTATGTTATTCAGATATCTTTGTATTTTTTGACTGGTTATTAGGTTTTTATATTATCTTGAACTTAAATAACAATTTATCTATAAATAAAACTAACTACTACCTTGAATAAAACAGAATAGGTACTTAAACTAAGTAAATATTTGAAGCCAGATCGCTGTTGGCAGGGTACCCAACAGATAATTGTTTTTTTTTTTTATTTTTTGCTTTTGCCCCTGATTCCCCCTCAAAAGAGAGATCAGTGCTAATAGTCGTTGACATTATTAATAGTTGGTAAAACCGAATCTCGGTGCAAAATACACATTATAATAAAATATATATTCCTTACTTTTTGATATAAAAAAATATTTTATAATTTTATTAATTATTTAAAAAAATTATGCCTTATATTTTGATTACATTCGATTACAACGATAAATACGCTTTCCATCCATCCATCCATCAGCCTGTTTCGTCCACTGCTGGACATAGGCCTTTCCAGGATTTCGCCACTCTTGGCGGTCTTCCTGGAAGAAATGCCCATACTCACACACGCTGGGCAGGCGGGTTGGTGAGCGCGGTGCCGAAACCCTTGCACTAGTGACGCCGCTGCCCGTCACCGGTCTGTTTTATATAAGGCCCGGCAATTGGGGATGGATATACCGCCATCCATCGGTCCCAGGCAATGGTGGGCCGCCTGGTTTTGCCTGAGAGCTGTTCTCTTACTCTCCCCCGAATAACTTCGGGAGGATTGGCGAGTAAGATGGTAGTACCTCCACAGTCGAGCCCGGCATCAGCTCTACCACCTTTTAAATACGCTTTAAGTTCGTTAATTGAATGCAAGCTAAATGTAAATCATAAAATTATAGAATATGAATGTGAAAACTTAATTATTACTAATAAATTTCCACTGATTGCTTTAAAACGCAATTTTTACATACTTTTTATTCAAAAGTAATCAAAACAATATTACAATGTGCATTTTGCACCGAGATTCTGCTTTACCACCTTAAGATGTTATGTGTATAGAAATCATTTCACTTAACATTTTCTTCCAGTCTTTATTGTCAGAATTGGTTATGTCCTTGCTCGAGTTCTAGGTCAGAAGCATCGCCCACGCGCCGGGAAATATTGCTGATGTAACTCTGAGCAGACATTGTTCGAACTATAGTTTGAATTTATGCTCGAGAAAATGTTATTCAAACAGAAGAAAATGTAGAGAAATTTTTTGTGAAGCAGCACCAATAAAGGGGCTTCTTGGGCGAGTTATTTATACTATCCTACTAATATTATAAATGCGAAAGTTTGTGCGTGTGTGTGTGTGTGTGTGTATGTTTGTTACTCTTTCACGCTGAAACGGTTGAACGGATTTGGATGAAATTTAGAATGGATATAGCTTATATCCTAACTTAACACATAGGTTACTTTTTATCCCGGAAAATGCATGGTTCCTGTAGGATAGATCAATACCATTGAAAAATCAGGTGTCTAATTAGCGCGGGCCTTAATCTTTTGTGGTAAAATAAGACAAGGTTATGTTATCTCATCACACATCACACTAATATTATAAATGCGAAAGTGTGTGTGTGTGTGTATGTTTGTTACTCTTTCACGCTGAAACAGCTGGACGGATTTAAATGAAATTTAGAGTTGATATAGCTTATACCTTAACTTAACACATAAGTTACTTTTTATCTCGGAAAAAACCATGTCGGGCGGAGCCGCAGGCAAAAGCTAGTATTTTATAACACGTGGCTAGTTTATAGAACGTATTATAATTTCATAAAAACTGTGGAACTATCTGAAATAAGAAGCCCTTTACTAGTGCGAGAGCGGGATTCCCCTGATTGTCCCATCACATTAAAAAATGTTTCTTTATTTATACTTCACAGTGTTGTTTTATTTAAGATACTCATCATTTTTTGAAACTTTTATATTATTATTGAATATATTATAAATGTTAAATTGTAAAGATGTTTTAAAAATTCAAAACGATTTTAGACGTCATAATTTATATTCTATTTTTAAAGTATCTATCTTAGAACTTATTATTAGAAAGATTTTAGAAAGAGACATTTAGTGTAGATTGGCGCCAAACAAACTCTGCGTTTTCTTCTGTCAACTTGTATATGTTTTGATTTGCAACAAAATTGCTTTTATTTTTATTGTTTCTAATTTTTCGCTTTTAAAAACGTCGTTTGATACACGTGCGAAAGTGTTGATTCGTGTGACTCTAAATATCAACCATTTCCCATTCAAAATGTATTATACGGATTATCAATAATTTATAGTTTCGCGATAAGAGGAAAACGATCTTCTGAAGAATGTTGAAATATCGCGAGTTGTTTGTGAAACTATACATTCTGAGTAGTCGATCTATTTAATACTCGTATAGTCTTTTCCTGAAAAGCTTTTTAAAAACATAATCTACGCCGTTGCAACGCGTTGTAACTGTAACACAGTTGTTAAGATCAAACTAAAACCTCTCCAACATTTGACATTTTTTAAGGTTCCGTACCCTAATTCAAAATGAGCCCTATTAATTTCACCATGCTGTCCGTCCGTCTGTCAGTATATAATCATATACAGGATGGAAAAATAGCCAGAGTTTATTTTTTTTACTTTTATTTGGGTTGATTTGCGGTAGAGACAAGCGAATTTTAGAAGATCTTTGAATGAAGTTTTGTTTCTTTAAAAAAATTAAGAAATATTTCCTTTCAGTAAAACGAGCTAACTAAAGGACTTAAGGTAGTTTCCCTCTAGGGCCCTTGAATTTTTTCCAACCTGTATATCAAGCGTAATATATCACTAGCTCGTTGACAGAATGAGTTTCAGATCTGAAATTTGGATATGTAATTTTTGGGAAGTTGACATAAAGTTAAATATTGAAATTAAATAAGATTATTTTTATAGGTGGTAGAGCTGATGCCGGGCTCGACTGTGGAGGTACCACCATCTTACTCGCAAATCCTCCCGAAGTTATTCGGGGGAGAGTAAGAGAACAGCTCTCAGGCAAAACTAGGCGGCCCACCATTGCCTGGGACCGATGGATGGCGGTATATCCATCCCCAATTGCCGGGCCTTACATAAAATAGACTAGTGACGGGCAGCGGCGTCACTGGTGCAAGGGTTTCGGCACCGCGCTCACCAACCCGCCTGCCCAGCGTGTGTGAGTATGGGCATTTCTTCCAGGAGGACCGCCGAGAGTGGCGAAATCCTGGAAACGCCTATCTCCAACAGTGGACGAAACAGGCTGATGGATGGATGGATGGAAGATTATTTTTCATTAGAAGTCCCATACATGGAAAAGGAGCCAAAAATAAAGTATTTTTCTTACCCTGGCATGTGGAGTTGTCTAGAATTCATGAGTAGAATACATGACTGAATTAAATACAATTTATTCTTTTTAATCTTCAAAATAAGAGGCGTTAAAGTTGTCAGTCTTAGCCCATTTTTGTTACGTGGTTTATCTCAAACTATTAGTACCGTATTAAACTATAAGTACTGAAAACACCGACTTTAATGTAGTTTAAGCGATAACACTCAAACAACCTATTTTGAAGTTTTTTTTTAGGTAATGATAACTTTGTAATTTTAACCCTCAGAGCGCGTATTTTACTCGCACTTGACCAGATTTATTTAAAATTTTGGATTAAGCCTACTATTTTCTATGTTATTTCGATCTGCCGAAAATACGAAATAAATCAAAGCCACTCGTATTTTCGAGAAAACTAAATACACGAGCAATAAAACAAAATCACAACTGATAAAATGTTGCCCTGCCTGGAATGAGCAATTAAATTGTAATTAATTGTGACTATTCAATTCTCGCATCAACACGATCGCATAAATGTCGCCCGGGGCCTTAATTTAAATTGTAATTACAATTTTGAAACTATTCCTGTTTGAAATACACTGAAATAGGTGAAGTTTTAACCGTTATTATTATATACTTACTAGCCTTTGCCCGCGGCTCCGTCCGCGTTAATTCAACCTGTGCCTCGTTTTCAGCTTATGCGTTATTTTACTAACACCCCTTAGTCTATGTGTTGACCAGGGTAACTATAATGATAACAAAAAAACCCTATCCAAATCCGTTGATTGGTTCTCGGGTTATCAAAGCGTTTATTCAATCTTTGCCCGTTTTCAGCTTTTGCGCTAGTTTATGAACACCCCTTAAAGTCTATGTGTCGACCAGGGTAACTATAATGATAATAAAAAAACCCTATCCAAATCCGTTGATTGGTTCTCGGGTTATCAAAGCGTTTATTCAATCTTTGCCCCGTTTTCAGCTTTTGCGCTAGTTTATGAACACCCCTTAAAGTCTATGTGTCGACCAGGGTAACTATAATGATAATAAAAAAACCCTATCCAAATCCGTTGATTGGTTCTCGGCTTATCAAAGCGTTTGTTCAATCTTTGCCCCGTTTTCAGCTTTTGCGCTAATTTATAAATAATATTTTATTAATAACCTATTAGTAACTACAATGATAATAAAAAACCGCATACAAATCCGTTCAGTGGGTTTTTGAGTTAAAACAGACAGACAGCACACAGGCAAAAATTCTAAAAATTGTGGTTTTGCCTCAGTACAAGACAAATAACCCAATTCATTTGAAATTTCGCAAAAAATATTTAATGTACAGACACGACCTTTTTACGACTTCATTATAAGTTTAAAGATTTCAATACAGGGGCCATATCATCTGAAACATATATCGGTATCGCTTCAAAAGGTATCGTGTCGTGTGACGTCAACAACGTGTCGTCAATAACGATCCAAATGTATGCTACTTCAGCTTAGGTATTTCAGTGGCGTAGAGATTGGATGGATTAAATCGTATGGATTAAAAAACACGGTCAAGTGTGAGTATGACTCGCGCCCTGAATGCTAAGTGCGAGTTGCCATCGAATAACTTTACTACCACGTGAATCGTGTCAAGCCGGGTCTCCAGCGCACGTTTTGTACTACACACTAAACAAAAACGTGTACACAGAACATTGTTTCGCTTCACATTTTTACTGATAAGCATGCAGGAGACACGGGGCTTATAAACACAAATATGTAGCGGAACAATATACTGTGTAGACGTTTTGGTGTAAAGTGTAGGACAAAACACGCGCTGGAAATCCAGCACAACTCGATTCACGCGGTAGTAAAGCCATTCGATGGCAACTCGCACTTAGCGTTAATCGAAAATAGAAGTTCGTTTTTGTTCCACATTGGTTTTGAAATTAACAATTTTCGGATTTATTCCTTCACTTGTTATAAATAAATTTTCAAAACTGAACGTAGGTTTTTATAATAGCCAGTGAGTGGGACTTTTAATGCCAAAATACACTTTGTTATCTTTTTCTTGCGTCAAACTGAAAACTTAATTTTTAACAATAAGATGGGCCCTTTGGCTAACTATTCGATATTAGTTTTAACGTTTCAAGCTGTTTCAGAGAAAAATAGTACATGCACGGAAAGATAGACTGACAACAAAGTGATCCTATAAGGGTTCCGTATTTTTTTATGTGATATGAGGTACGAAATACTAAAAAAAGGCAAAAAGAATCCTCTAGGTCAGTGTTTCTCAACCTGTTGTCCACGGACCACACATGTAGTAGACGAAGTATTTGGTGTTTCAGTTCTTATATATCCTCAATAAAATTCTACTGCAGTTTGGCTTTCACAAACGAATTAGCTTCACATAATAGGCTCTACCACGAATAATATGACACCATTAGGTAGCAAACTGGATTCAAATTGGTGTTCAACAATAATTGCCGCCCAAATTAAATTATATCGGGTTATTTCCAGCTCAAAATTCAGGATTCCATATTTGTAACTGAAATCCCTATTTAAGGCACTTACAGCGCAACGATATCCTAAACAACGAACAATTATGCCACGGGACGCACACAATGGTATGCAAATTAGTCATCTCCGTGTCCCGTACTAAGCTCATTCCCTTCGGTGGAGTCATTAGCTTCGTGGACTCATTACCGTACCCTGTTAACTTGGGCACACAAACATAGAGGACCAACTGGGACAAAAACCCTAAAAGAGGAGCTAGTCGTTCGTAGCATATTAAATCAAAGCAGTAGTTTTAAATTAATTTATGGGATATTTGTTTTATGTGTAGTTGGATTATGCCGGATTAGAAACAATAAATATAGCATGGATTTTACATTTTAATTTTAACGTCCAGTTTAAAGATTAAGGAGAGTATTTTCTTTTTTATAAAAATCAAATTAGTATTTTTGTTAATGAGATTCAGCTGGTTCAATTCTCGGCTAGGGAAATTATTTTTTCAAAATTCTAATTATACAGTTTTAGTTTTCATCAAAATCGGCCCTGAGACTTCTTGAGCATTTTTCAATATTCCGTATAGTTTTAAATTTGGCCTTCCATGCCAACTTGAAAATCTTATCCTGTTTATTCTTTCTACTTATATTTGAGGCAGTCAGAAGCAGAGTGATACATCTTTTTCAGAGACAATTAATTAATTTTCTCTGGAAAAGATAGGCCACTCTGCTTTGTCGGCCTTATTTGTGTTATATTCAGTGACTTTGATTGATACAGTCAAATTCATACGGGAGACTCGGTAAGTGATCGGTTTGATCCTATTTGTAAAATTCGAAAAATATTTTTTGTTTTTCCCCAAAGTTGTGAACCTGGTGGATCAGGCCAAAATGAAATTTTGAGAATTTCAAGAAAGGTTTATTGAACAAAGTATGAATTTAGCAAAATATTCTCGTGCTATTTGTGCTCTCGAAATCTCGACGTCCCCTGATCACCATCCCACCAGCGTCATTCATATGCCGAACGGCGTCATTACTGCACGAACAGAGATGGATTCCCGCCATAACTCTTTCATGTCACTGCCCGGTGAATATGGGGTGATTGTTGTCCGTGTATTTAGAAAATAAGCTTGGGATTAGTACCTAGTGTATTGATCTATGATATTATTATTTTTAAAAAACTAAAAATAAATTTCTGTGTGAACCAAAATCAGCCAGAAGTTTTACGATTCAAAGCAAAAACATTTTCAGAGTACAAGAAAATAAATCCACCCATTCCGTTTTCTTGTTGAGCGCTCGCTTAATTAATATCAATATAACGTGTAAATTATTATAAGCATTACAAGTTCGTCAAGGAAAGGAATTTTGTTTGCAATTAGTTCGAACTATATGTAGGATTGTAAGATTATGTTTTAAATTTCTTCTTGCTGCCAAAAATTTTTCTTTACTTAATAGCACGAGACAATCTATGATAATTCGTGCTATTTCGCTTAAAAGATTATGTCAGATTATTTAATTTTTACATCAATAAATAGGCATGATGACTAAAAAAAATTTATTAGTTCGTCAGTTAGATTATCAGAAAACATTGGTCATGTATTTTTGCTTTTTTCAATTAAACAAACAATGATGAAGATATAGCCCGCTGAAGTTCCGCGTGACGTCACATCTAAGTACAATTTTACTTAGAAGTGACGTCATTTTCCCCCACTCGCAAACTTTGACGCGCTTTATCTCTGTCATTTTTTGTTTGATTGACAAAATAAAAAATACGTGTCCAATATTTTTTTATAATTTAAATAACGGACTTAATAGAATATTATTTTGTTTACCCTGTCTACAAGCCTATTAGCCCGCATACAGCCACTGTTGGGCATAGGCCTTTACAACTCCATTACCCACCAACAGCTTTGACAATATCCCACTGAACGCTTCCCTGGCCTGGGCCACCACTCTATTACTACCCTAGTCCACCGTCCATCTTCCCATCTAGCCAGATGACCCGCCCATCTGTCTTGTATTTTTAAGTCTCGCGATTCATTTACCGGCATCTTAGACTCGAGTTCGTTGTTTTACGTATTCATTTATTTTTAATTTCTCTAATTTATTTATACGTACAATACTGTAAATTATCGTGTTGTATTTCTTACAGACATCATTAGAATACCAAAACGTTTCCTTCCACAAGAATAAGGAACAACATTGACTCAAGATATGCTGAAACGGCGACATTTGCGACGTCTTCAACGGTATCAGCATAAGACGCTGTGAAAATAGTGAGTTTAAAGCACTCATCCTAACGCGGTTGTAGTTAACGTGAAGATACGTACACACTCCACGAAAATCTCAATTTTAGGTAAATCATCATGACACGTATCTTGGTGGGGATATCAGAGGTGTTGTGGGTGTCAATTTAGTCGACGAACTCTTACTTTTTAAAGACTGTTTTTAATTTGGTAACCATATTTCGCAACAATTTTCTTTTTGAGCGATTTTTGTTCACCCTGCGGAAGTTGAAAAAAGATACAAAAAAATACTACCAAATTTTGACCTCAATGCTTTTTGCCCTGGGGATAATATTAATCGTATCCAACAGGACGATATTGGAAATTTTTAATCAAGTTATAATTATGGATCAATTTACGAACGTTCGTTTTTATCAAAGCTTACATTGTCAGTGTAATGTCATAACGGAAAACCAGATCTGGTTTGAACTGATTGCCATTTATAAGCACTGAAACGCAGGAAAAACGGAACGGATAGAAAAAAATTACACACACATTTTTGTACTTTTTTTCCACAAATATTTGTTTTTATATTAACTTAGGATACCGGTTTCATATTACACATCATTGGACCAACAAATTATTTTGAAATGGTAATCAAACAGTAATTTAAACATCAACATTATTTACCTTATTATTTACCTTTTTTTAAATTTATTAATGCAAATTTGAATTTGCTTCAGAAGAAACAGAGTTTAGAGATGTTCAAAGTACTTTGTTTAATTAGTTAATTAAAATTAATACTTTGATGGCCCGATGATGAAACTGGTAGCGTAAGTTAATTTGGAAATAAATATTTGTGGAATTAAAGTAGAAGAATTTATGTATAATTTTGTTGGAAATGATATTCCTCTGAAAACCATCAATCGAATATATTGGAATTTTAGATCTAAAAGCTTTTATGGATACAGACTTATTTCAACTTCCGAGACATTTTCGTAGTGTGTATCCTCACTTAGTAACAGTTACCAACAGCTACTGTTACGTTAATTCCGCTAACACGCCGACCCGAAGTTTCGTCTCTAACGATATCGCCTCAGTTTGTACGACTCAATTCAGGGAGTTCCGGCAATTTGTGCAAATTGCATCTTCTAGGAGTTACGTACTATGGCGCCTTATCGAGTTGAAGTGAGACTCTTTGTGGGATATGCTTTCCTGGTACTTGATAATGATTGGACTCGAATTTGATGCGGTTTTCAATGATAAAAGTAATCGTGAAATTTAATTTCATTATTTTTTACCTTTACAGGTTACCTGGAATATAACAAAATGAAGCTTTTATTTCAATTTCTAATCACTGAAGATAATATTTAATAATTCTACCGTATATAATATTATTTGAAAATTATTTCAGTTTAATTGCTTAGTTTTAAATAAAACAATAGGCAAGCATGCGCCAAAACAAACACAAAAAAAAACTTTTTTAATTATATTTGCAGGGTTACGAAAGAAAAAAGGAGAGAATTATTATTTTATGGGTTTGTATCGTGGGCTAAAGACACCTCTTGAAATTGATAGGTTAAACAATAAATGAAGATTTAATTGAATGACAAAAAAACCTAGCTACAAAACATGGCATACACTAAAACCATGTTCTTTTCTACCTATAAAACTTGTTTAAAGGATTTAACAGATCCATGATGACACTTTCCAATAAATAAATAATTCCAGTTTTCAGAACTTTAAGTCTTCTTGCACAAGTTCTACTATACGTATTTATTTATTTAAGTAATCGGTTGGTAATCGGTACGCTCACCTTTTTTATTTATCCCAGTGACGTCATAAATAAATAGACGAAGACTTTTATTAGCGGTGAATGAAGTTCAATCAAGAGGTCAGTATAAGTTATTTCAGAAATTGATTTATGTAGATCATACACATAGCTGCAAACTGAGATTCAATCGAGTGTACAAGGCCGAAAGCATAACCGTTCGCTTGCAACAACATAATTAGTAATAATACATGAACATTATATAACCTAATATCTCTATTATCCATTGGCTTTCCTTTGTTTGCTGAAACCAGAGAAGCGTGTCACAGATCACGTTATAAGTGGATCACCAGTTCACCACTGTCAACAGATTGTCTCTGTGTAGCATATCAGATGGAAATAGAAAGAATTGTGGGAGGAAGAGTGACGGAAGATGTACCGGGTTTACGAGGTGGCTATTATTTAATGAAACTATCTATCCTACAGAATCATACTGAACAACAATCCTATAAAAATATACCTGCAAATGAAGAAAAAAAGTTCTCGTCTTCGTACTAACTTTATGAAACGATTGTGATTTTAAAAAAATGCAATCAAGGCTGTGTTTTCAATTCAAAACAGTAGTCCGTCCAAACTAATTAAGTAAAAATAACAATAATGACTGTTGTAAATATAGACATTATTACACAGTTGTAAACATACAAACCTATTATCTAAAATACAAAAACGCGTTTTTTTAAACGCTCTCTAGTTCAGTGTTCCGCAAAGGGTGTACCGCGGCACACTGGTATACCGTGGTCATTAATTGGTGTGCCTCGGAAAAATAAGGTTATCTTATAAACTTATTTTTAGTTAGTAAGTAAAGGTAATGATTAATAGTAAATAATAACAATAAATTTCTTTATTCCACGCTCGAAGCCCATATTATAAATACCTTAACTAATACGTAAAAAATAATCTTAAAAATCTGAACAAACTAGCTAGCCTATTTTTCAAGGATTTTTTTTTCTGTGGCGCCTCTTTGTAGCCTCGGAACACTATCCCCTCCGGCCAGAAGTCCGGGCTGAGGAACACCTTTGCATGGATAGCTGAAACCCGCAGTCTGAAGGACTGAAAGCTAGTACTTCTTTCAGCCAACAGGGGCGTTTTCTCCAAGCAAAGTCTTCCCTCAATGCGACCACTGATATTGCGGAAGATGTAGTCCTTGACATCTTTTTGCGTGGATCGCCTGCTGACTCGGGAAAGATAGATGAGTTGAGGCGCTGCGGCTTGCAATCCAGTTGCAGCTGCGGGAGCGGTTCCGCGCTCGTTCCGGTTACGACATCGACGACGTTTTTTGTTCTGCACTAGAATAAAGCCATCTTTGTCGTAAGCCATACTCGTACCGATGGGTGTAAGTTTCGTCGCAGACAGTTCTCTCTTGGAAAAGTGGATGGCAGGCGGCGGTGGCGGTGGCGTGAGCGGCGGGACACCTGAGGAAACGTGCCTTTTTGTAGCGTGGATGCTGCAAGTGGAGCGGGCGGTATCGGTATACGTGTCGATTTGATATCAGGTGACGTTATCGCAGATTCATGAACTTGTGACGAAACTGGGTCAGTTGCTTTGTTAAATTTTGATTAATATTACTCAAAAACTGATTTTTAATTTATGGTGCACGTCCAAAAATTTTCCTTTTTCCTATATGTACCTTGAATACAAAAAGTTTGCGGAACACTGCCTAGTCTAGTTAATTTTTATTCAATATTATTCACTAAAAAACAGCAATATCGAACCTTTTCTTGATTCACCGCACTACTCGAACGCGTACTTTTTCAGATATGTTTATCTCTTTCGTTTTGCAATGGACATATTGCGCCTTACCTTGCTGCTCGTATCATGGGTTCAAATCCTCCCGCGTTACTTGGAAAGCAAGAAAGATAGAATAAAATATAAAGTAAATATAGTCAGTAATAAAGAGGGGACGACTGTTGCCTGCAATCGCAGAATTTTACATTGTATGTACCCCTAGCTAGATAAAAGTAAAAACATACAACCTGGCATGTTTTTTGTGATTCAAAAACCTTACAATAAAACAAATAGTTTCAGAATTACTTTCCATTAATTATTATTACATATAAGATCTCCCTGTGTCCCTTCAATCTAATTTATTACGTGATAATTTATGTTTTCAGAACTTCTCTCAGCTCTTCGCATCACCTTATTGTTTCTGGTAATGTCAATAGCAAGTATAATATATCAGCTAGCTACGTCGGCAGTAATTAATCCAGAACAGTTAATGAAGGTCATCTGCTGATCACGTGTCAAGACTTGGTTAGTATTGGATTTATTGGATCATCTGTCAATAGTGACAGCTATAGGTATATTTGCTGATGTTTATGCAAATAGGTTTGGATAGTAGACCTATTAATAGCTGGCTTCATATTCAAAACAGGTATTTTACACAATATTTATTATTAAAACGGTTAAAATGTTTGTACCTAAGAGCTATTTATATTTATTGCTCTTTTTATTAACTTGTTTGTCCATATATTTTGATCAAATAAGTTATGTTACTCTGACAGGTGCGTTTAGTTTCACATTTTCAGGGTTGATTTAATAGTAAAAGTTGTTTGTATAAGAAGAGTATTATTTCTAGTTTGACTAAAAATAAATCCTGTTTATTATATTTAATAATTATTAACACACATAACTGTTTATTTTTCTGTTTATATAAAACAGACTGGTGACGGGCAGCGGCGTCACTGGTGCAAGGGTTTCGGTACCGCACTCACCAATCCCCCAGCCCAGCGTGTGTGAGTATGGGCATTTCTTACAGGAGGACCGCCAAGAGTGGCGAAATCCTGGAAAGCCCTATGACGAGCAGTGGACGAAACAGGCATGATAAATGACAGGATGGATAAATTAAAGTCACCTTATATATCAGCCATAGTTGAAAAAAAGAAACTGTATACCAGGAAAATGTTCACTGAGATTATTCCTTATTTTACAATATGTAGGATCGTAATGACAACGTCTCATAATGAATAGTGATACCAAAGGGATTTTTTCTCAGCAAGGCATGGTTATGAATAATTGGTGCACTAGGGGAGCAGTTCAATGCACCTTAAGGGCTCATCTTTATAATATGAACCCTCCATTTGCAAGTAGTCGCGAGATTGCGGCATTTAGACTTCACACACGTGACGACGGTCTTATTGGCTTGCAATAAGGCTGATAGTTGATAAGTTTTAGTGATATTGTAGGTAAGGTATGTCTACCTAGGGTGTTAGTGTGTCAGTGGCATAAAGAGGGGAGGTAAATACAAAATGTTCTATATTTCAAAAGAACTTGCAATCAGATAGTTTGAGTCAATTCCTTTGAAATCAAGCTTTCTGTGTGGAATGTTTCTCGTAAAACCTTAAGTCTTTCTAAATGGTTGGCGCTGTGGCATAAATATGAATTCGAAGTGGAGTTACGGCGTAGCACGCCTACGAAGCTACGGAATTGTAGCGCTTGCTACGTCGTGGCAAATACGGGCAATCACATTGAAACTAAAACGACTTAGATACAGTCGAATTTTTTTATAGGTATCTCCCGCATTCTCATATGACGTTACTTAATTAATCATTAATATGAAATATTATGACTTTACTTATTCAGGTATGTATACCTGAGTCAACCACATAATCATAGCTGAATAAAAAGTATATAATAATTATTATTAATTTTATAATTAACGACATATATCGAAGAGCGGATTGGGTACCTCACTTGGTCAATAAACTGTACATATTTTTCCACTCATGTGGTTTTCTTGTCAGAATTACATCAAAAACGCAAAAAAAATGTGTCTTAAATACATTTAAATTCAATGTGTTTTTTTTTATTCATCCATAATTTTGCATCTTATTTATTTTTGCCATTAGTTATTTTTACAGAACTGTCTATTAGCGTGATTTTTCCATAGGTTTTAGGTCATTTTCATAGGTTTACAGAAATAAGGAAAGAGAATATGCATAGTTCGTTAGTTTTTCGAAAATATATGCTAGTAAATAAGGCTATGTGGCCGAGTGGTAGACATTGATATAACAAAAGGTAGATTTGGTACGTTCTTATATCGTCAACTGATAAAATAGACCTTTTTCTTAAACAATCGCCACCGAACGACAGTGATAGAGCGACGAGCTTCGACAGTGACGCGAGCGAGACAAGCTACACAAAACAGGCCCATTAGGCCTATATTTGCAGTGCCATGCGCGAGAAGCGTGGTACCACATCTACACTTTTGTTTTATCTAAGGTGGTAAAGGGCTCGGCTGCCCAGAGGCCGCGAGTTCAATCCCGTTCGCAAAGCACGCTACGCTCGCAGTTAGTCCTTTTGTGCCCGAAGTATTTACGATGTTAGGGCTCACCACCCATCACGTTTAGGACTTAATCTTACTTACTTTTATTTAATCGTCTGTGGAAAACGGGAATAACTTGCATTTCACAGTTCACTTTTGGGAACATTTCTGACATTCCATTGGGGGTTCATATCGTTACGATACAATATTGTTGTTTATGATGAGCGATTTTATTTTTTTATATATATTATATTTATATATAAATTAAAATGATATTTTTTTTCTCGTGACTAATTCCTGCAGTCTTATATTTTTTTATGCCTTTACTTGAGTAGGTATGTATATGATTTTGTATCATATGTTTTATTTTGAAAAAAGGAATGTTTGCTAAGTTTCTTGCCCTTCTTCTTAGCAATACTAATCGAATGGTGTGGATGGTTAGGCATTATGTATATATAATATTCTTATTCCTATATTTCTCTATTTTATGTATTTTTTGTATGTATTTCCCGTTTTTATTTATGAACTTATTTCTTCATTGCATTATGTATATATAGTATTTTTATATTTTTATTCCTAGATTCCTCTATTTTATGCAGGTGTATATTTTATTTCCCGTATTATTATATATGTTTTTATATTCTAAAGATATATTGTTAAAATTAACTTTGACTTGTATAAAGTATACTTTATGTATCTATTTTGCAAAAATAGATATTTTGATTTGATTTGATTGATTTGATTTTTTTTTCTTTTGTTCGCATCAAAAGTTTGTATTCATTGCATTTGGATTTGGCAGTTCGCTTCTTAACTACAAAAAAGGTACAATATTAATAGGGTATGTCGTCGAAAAGATGGAAATGCATACCTAACCGGCAGCAAACACTTCCAAACAAAAAAAAATTTCAATTCGGTTAAGATTTGCTAGAGCTATGAAGGAACAAACCAAAAAAAAAAAAAAAGAAAAAATACAGTCGAATTGAGAACTTTCTCCTTTTTTAAAGTCGGTTAAAAATATCTACAAAGAGGAGGAAAAAAGACCTACAGAGTTGTTACGAATCCTTATGTAATAATTCTTTCCACATTTATTTCAATAACATAAAAGGCTTCCCTACAATAACCCACAAAGCCCATCGCTATAAACGGGTGGACACTTTTAACGGTCAGTTAATCGCTTTCAAACGCATCTGACCGGATCTTTGTGATTTTTTCTCTAATACCAAATGGCCAGCGGCAATTAGTGGTATGGACAGACCGGTGATGCGGCAAATTGGCTCCAATGTACATATTCTGTTCCCGATATAGACAGTGGTTATAATGAGGGGATTGATTTGGTGGAAACACATCTTCGTATGTAGCAATAGCAAGTGAGTGTGTAGGTAGATAATTAATTACTTCGTCTTTAGGTATCTAGAAATTGATATAATTAGGTAGATCGGTAGTTTTGTATACGTATATTTCTTTGAATGAATAAATTAGCTTTGTACGCTTAACACGTCAATTTAAATTTATTACTTAAACAAATAAGAGGGAAAATAAAACAAATAAAATTGAATTTTGGTCTTACTTATATTTAAACTAAGAAGGATCGGGACCATGATCTGGAATACATTCTGTTGTTTTAACGGCAATGAGATTTTAGGGGGTTAAAAATCAATACAAGGACAAATTTACAAACGTTTATTTAATTAATACAATAAAGTATATACGATACAGATGATATCTAGTTACATAAAATAAACACGAAATAGTTGAATTGTTTTTTTTTCCTGAAAGAATCATTTTTGCTTCTGTTCAGGCCGACGGGATCAATAGCCTGAAAACGGAACTATTTCAATCAAAACGGGACGTTTAGTCATCGTGTCATTGCCAACGTGAGCAGAACAACGATTTTCTTGCGAACACGATGGCAAGGGAAGGCATATGCGAACGTCTAGTGGAAGCATTATAGAGATCGAAAGTACAAGACAAGAGGATTTGGTACAAAGCTGACGAATATAATGTTCAAAATAAAATTAATAACTTATCTCTTTTTTTCTTCTTCCCTATGTCACTTATCACCTTTTACAGTCAGAATATCTATTACATTTATTTTGTAACATCAATTGAAAGGGAAATTGAACACAAAGTAAAAAAATACAAAAGGCGGAGAAAAATATGAAAATTATTTATAATAAATAACAGTATGTATTTTAATTCTTTATTGCACAAAAATATTCAATGCTCAAAGGCGAACTTAATGCTAATTAGCATTCTCCACCAGTTAGTTAACCTTTGGTGATGTGTAGAGTTCAAACGTAGAGCTAGATAAGTATATTATATTGTTAGCAGGTAACAGGTGTCCTTACACCTAAATATGTATGTATTTATATCTAAACTTGAGGTTGCAACCCCAAACCCAAGTTTTATGACCTAAAATTTCAAGAAATAATTTTCAAAACGTCCACTTTTAAACATGACACTACTAGAATGACCAATGACCAACCAGGGCTAAGTTCAGAATACGAGGACAGTATAACGCCTTATAGTAATCCGACAAAAGTACCAAAGGCAACAATCATGCGTTAAAAACGGTCGTGATGCGGGAAACAACATAAAGAGTAATGTACATAATTTGTCTATCTATTTAATATAATTAGGAATCCACTTTCTCTCCCTTATCTTCGCGAACGTTTTGAATTCTTGATCTTTAAGGATAGGCCATTGGTTCTGGGACATCCTCTCTCCTTAAAACCCCTTTCACATATTACTTTTGCTTATGGCAACTCCTTCAATGTTGACTTAATTAGATTGTAGAATACTCTACCGCACTGCATTCGCGACTCACATACTATCAGTTCCTTCATAAACATAACCTCTCACTGTCCGTATAGGTAAATATATGTTTTTATATACACATTAAAATATGTGTATGCTACTTATTAATACATTTATTTGATATTTTAAAGTGTGTATTCCCAATATGAATTTTATCAATATTTTGGAATCTGTACACTTTAATAATTTTTCTTTTCTTTTTCGTATGTTTCCTTTTGGTTTTGCTGGAAGAAATCTCTTTTTAGAGATAAGTATGCCAATGTACACACTGTTTCATTATTAATCTGTTTCTGTGTTTTTTTGGACAATAAAGAATGAATGAATGAACGAGTCGCTTATCGACATAGTTTGGTTTTATGGGTGGTGTCTTGTGACAAGCAACGGTCGTTGCCTATCACCAGTTGAAGGAAAAGGATTAGTCAGTTACGGTTTTGGCCTAACTATTAGGGTACACCAGGGTATTTGGGGTAATGGGTGGTTGTGGGAGGCTCCTTTCATGCACCGGGTATTTCGCGGTGACTTTATAATCGCACGCGATTTATTTGTGCAGTCACAACTGCAAAAGTACAATTTGCTAAATTGAATAAATAATGGAGTTGATGCTCGTGATTGTTGGCACTTGGTGGAACTTTTGAAACATTTTTTGTTTGATAAACACTTGTACTTGTCCACTTATTTATATTAATTTCCCTTACCGGTTTCGCTGTTAAAGCATTATCAAAGGTTTGTTTGGTTGTTTACGTACAATATATGAATCGCTTGGCATGCGGGTAGGACAAACAAATTCTACAACAGAAACATTTGAGTATTTTAATTTCTTAATATAACGTTGTATAAAATACTCATAAGTTTCCATAGATACACTATCCTAAATATCCAACGTTGTGGCAAGGTTTGGCAATGGTAGAATTAGTTATGGGGTTGTCATATAACAAAAATAAAGTTAACACGGTAGAAGAAAGAAAAATATAAATATCTTAAAAACAAAAATAAGGATTCAATATGCTAAAATGTCAGTGAATGTTGATTTTTTTAAATAAAATAAATGTGTAATTGAGTGTCAAGTCAAAGTCAAGGGAAATTAATATAAATAAGTGGACAAGTACAAGTGTTTATCAAACAAAAAATTGAATAAATAACATTAATAATACAAGGAAAGATCCAAGCCCAAATTTAACATCAGATTTAATTACTAGGTCTCAGCAAAAAACTTTTTCAATTGCGTACATTTTTTTTTTGACGCGACTTATCAAGAATCTATCTACGTGATAATTCATACTGATATTCGGACAGTCAGGCGAAATCTGACTATAAAATCGTGAGTAGTCGTTTTAATATCAGTATGAATCTAAACCACGAATCTTTTGGTAGTAAAATATGCAATAATTCGTTTACAATAATTTCGATAATTTCTTCCGGAATATTTATGATTAAAAAAAGTTTGCCGAAGATACTGTAATATTTGCAGTGGAAACTAATATTTTATCTGCAGCTGCAAAGACATCCACCCTCCGTTGGGAGATTTCACCTCAAGAAGAAAACGAACCGTAGTACAAGCATCTGCAAGACGTCGGCATTGCTCTCGAGATCAAAGGTGTTGGCGCACTGTAAGTAGTTACAGTGTGATACGAGCGCGGGATGGAATATATAATTTACGACTACCGTCTGCCGTGCTGTGATACCACTGTACCATCAGCTAAATAAAGGATACTGAAAGTCTCCAGTTGAAATTTATCGAATTGTTCTGTAGAAATTCTAAAATCTTGACATAAGAATCGGTTTTAAAATTATGTTTTAAATCACTACAAACGTTTCTAATAATTCGAGCAACTTCATGCAAAAAATATCCCCAAAATTTCAATATCGGGTAATACAATTTAGCCTCATAATTTACAGATAGAAATAAAGAAGTACATAAGGCTTACATCCGGCAGTGGACGAACACGGGCTGATGGATGGCTGGAAAAAAGTGCTAGATGATACCTGCTCAAACTAAGTTTATTTGTAAACTAGATGATACATACATAAATACCTATATACTCACACCTATCTCCCAGAAGGGTACAGATTTCCATCTGCCACGATCCTGACATACCTCTTTTGCTTCTTCATCCATCGATCTAATCATGCAAGCTGTTCTATTCCGGGTGCTTTTTACTTTGCCTTCTTCAGTAAGTCTCCTATTTGGTCGGCATACGTCCTTCTAGGGCGGCCCGGTCGAGCTTTACCTTCCACCTGCGCAGAATAGACTAATAGATAATGATAGATGATACCTAGTTCAAATAAGTTTATTTGTAATATAGAGTTAGTTACTTTTGTAACAATTTGCAACAAAGTATAAATAAAATATTTGAAAGGTGTACATTTCACGGGGCGACTGTACCTTATACATGAGTATATCAGTTAAACTGCAGTTTAAGCTCTCCAACGGTTCACTGAACCGGAGTTTAAGGTTATGCTAATTAGATGTAATGATGAAAGAGTATGTATAAGAGTTGGATTGGAGTAATGTGAAGGTAGGATTTAAATGTACTTATACTTAGCGTCACGTAAAAAGTCCACTGGCGAAGCTCAGCGGTCTCTTTCTCGCGCGTCTGTTACCCATGTACAGACACATCCCCTCCCACTCTCGCCCAGCGGCGTTTTTACTTGACGCGAGCTAAAGTATTATAATTCATCATCACAACATGAATCTCTGAGGGGTGCTTTCGAGTATGGACTGTGAATTGTAAATCACAGTCCATACTCGTGCACCTATATTTCGCGGACGATTATTAGGGTTCCGCGCTCAAAGGGCAAAACTAAGGCCTAATAAGGCTGCATATAAGATCAGATTGAGCACCTAATTTTGCATCAATCAGAACTGAACTCTACGACGTTTCCTTTTAATTTAAAACAGCGCGCTCTCAGCCGTGGCTGTTACGACCACCAAGAAACACGCGCTCACAAAAATCTGCGTTTTTATGTAATAACTCTGCTTCTAGCTGCAATTTTTAAAATATTCTAATCCGAGCCGACGATTTCATTGGTTAACTTATTTTTAATACAAATTTCAAGGCTGTATGATTTAAGGAAGGCCCTTTAACACTCGAATAACATTAAATTTAGAGGTAACTTCGTAATGTTTTTCTATCGAGTGAACTTAAAGATTTTGCGTTTTTTCTAAGATCAACCTATCAGCCATATAGTCTTCTATCTATATTATTTTTACTTTACTGATTAACCAAGTTACACAATGTGATATGCTCATTTGAAGTTGGGCATCTAGCCTTATGCGGACTCTTAAATGTCCGTCTGTCCATCCGTATGTCACGGGTCTGCCGTGCACCTTGCAGACGGAATCAGGTATCTGAAATTTGGATATGTTATGGAAAATGTTGACCCAAAACCAGATATAAAATCAAAAATTAAATCAAATTTAATGTAATTAGGGGGGGGGGGCATAAAAGTTGTAAATCTTAGACCATTTTCGTTACAGGGTTAAAAACTAAACTGGTTAAGAATTTGGAGTTTTCTTTGTATTGTGTGCCATAAATACTAAAAACACCGATTTTTAATATAGGTATAGGATTGCGTACCTGAAACCTCGACCAACATAACTTTATAGTTTGGTTTCATACACTTTATAGGTTCTGATAGGTTTGTATTTTTACTTCCTTGCGTGACGGTTGGTGAGCCCTATCGACCTAACACAAATGGGATTTGAACCTGCTACCATCGGATCAAAGGTTGCGACGTTTGAGCTACTGAACTACAGAGGCGGACTATTAAAAAGAAGCTATAAAATATAATAAAACTAGGATCAAGTATAAACTTGAGAGAGTAATTAGCACAAGATGAGATCCGACGGACTAAGCCGTGATGAGAGAACATAATTATATAATAAAGCCAGGGTTGTCCAAAAAATTATAAATAAATAAAAGTGCCAGTGGCTTAACGAAATATCCAAAATCCAAATACCGTTACTTTACGCTTTAACCATTTATTCCAGTGTTCGTCTGTAGGAAAATTTGATCTATACCAAGTATTTAGTTAATTTGAAAACATGGACCAGGTCACAGGTGTAAGTAAACGTACAAAAAACACTGATATTCAGAACAGCCTTAGTGACAAACATTGTTTCCTAAGAAAAACCGGTAACATATGTACTTAGAGATAAATAAGTGATGGGGCCCCTGAAGAAAGTGAATTTGAATCAAAACAAGAACTAAATGCAAAGTTAGATGTTGAGCATCACTTGCCTGAACTTAAGATCAGCCTAGAGGTCAGGCAAGGTGCGGCAACCCGTCTGTATATTATACGATTATTTATTTATAACGAAATACATCACTTTGGATACTCTAAACTTAATTTAACTAGAAAGACTAATTTGAAACAAAGTTCAAGCAAGACCAATATTTTGAAAATTATTGAATTATTATTAACTAGCTTTTGCCTACGGCTCTGGCCGCGTTTATGAAAGATTGATCCTAGGTCCTATCGGCGCTTTTCACCAAGCGCGTTAATGGCCAAGCGTAAGCCAACTGAAAATGATCAGAAATAAATGACAACCCTGGTGTTTATATCATAATGCCACGTATTTGAAAGTTTCTTAATTACCCGTCTCTGTTCCTTCTTGAAGGTTGCATTTATTTTAATTATGCAAGGTTTATGTTCAGCTTTTATTACGTTTTGCATAAAAAATCTAACGTTTTTACGTCATTGTTTTCAGTAACGAAGGAGATACTATTAAAACCTAAAATATTAAACCTAAAAAAATGGAATTGCTTTTTTATTTATATATGTATATTAAAAAGATATTACTAGTAAACTAAATAAGAGTAAAATTTATGAAAGGTTTCGTACCTCAAAATGCAAAAACGGAACGAAACCCTTATAAGATCAGCACGTTGTCTGTCTGTCTGTCTGTCCGTCTGGCAAGACCCTTTTTCTCGGGCCCCGTGAGAGATATTAAGTAAAAACTAATACCTACTACGGCCCTTTGGTTAAAGTTTCTCATACAAACGTTGTTCTAAGAACCTATACAAAACAAAATGAAGGGCGCAGGGGAAGAACGGGGAATGTCCATCTTAGTACATTTGGAGAAAAACGCATTTAAACCTTTGAAAGTGCAATTTTAATTTTAATGGTACCATAAATACAATTGAAAGCTTACATATTTAAATAAATTCGTACTTAATATAAAACATATTTTCACTAATATATTACTTCAGAAAATACAAAAAAAAAATACGATTATTTCACTTTCAGGCCAATGAAAAATCGGATTACACGCATAACGACATATTTTATAACGCGAAGTGTCACATACGCGAAATGACACATCCGCGAAATGACACAACCGCGAAATGACACATACGTGAAATGACACATTCGTGAAATGACACATTTGTGTTCCCGGTTGTTTCACATTCAGGCCAATCGAAAACCGAACTTTTGGTTGCCATTCCTTGTATTTCAGTTTTTTGTTATTGAAAACAAGGCTTAAATAGAAAAACAATGTTTTGATATTTAAAAACACAAAGATGAAAATGTGTGACATTCCTTGTTCTTCCCCTGCACCCTTCAAAATAAAACGTCATGCCGAAACTGAAACAGTTCTAGATTATTGTTGTTTTAGGTTAATTTTTCTTTGCCAGGCTAGACTTACAGTACTACCGTTTAAATAATGCGCGTAGAAATCTTCGCAACCCTTCGGCCACAGTAAATGTGCTTTCCGTATTCGTATTGCACTGTTATACAATCCATGACAGATTGGTCGTATTTTCGTATTCGTACTTCCGCTTTATATACGTATAACCCGACGGACTCTTCAGTTCTGGCATAGACGAAAAATATGTTTAAGTTAACCTATAGACATTCAAAATGACGCCCATAGTTGCTTCCGGTTCCGATTTTTTTCACATGTTCTAAAATTACTTTGACTCTTATTTTATTTTTATATTATTAATTTCATTCATTTTTTCCAGAAACGTTTTCAAGAACACGAACAGAAGAAACGTATGTTTAGTCGCACTGTACTTCCGCTTTTACTCAATAACAGATAGACAACAAGTCCACTTATGGAACCGTATACCCGAGAAACCCTACACGGGAAAACATAGGAATATTCTAATTATACTGCCCGCCGGCCATTTTCCATTTCGGAGCCTGTTTCCCTCTGAAATATAGCGGGTAGAAAAATATAACAAGTCTCCACCAAAACAAGTTAAAGTGTAAAAACCTGATGACATTTGTGGTGATTTCCACGTAAATATATGAAAAGCCGGTCAAGTGCGATTAGGACCCGCGCCCTGAGGGTTCCATACTATTAAATAAGTAAATGGACTTGAAGTATTTGAATAAAAATTACAAACTTATCAGTACCTACAAAATATATAAGGTGGATTTTGTTTATGGTCTATTTCAAGGGAGACCATTATGGAGGTGTTGCCATTCTATGGCGTAACGGTCTTTCCCAATCTGACTCCGTGATACAGGGTAAAAGTGATATTATCTGTGGAATTAAAGAGAACCTTTTGGATCGACAAATTATTATATTTTGTATTTATCTCCCAACAGATTTAGTAACTAATCTAGTAGAATTCACCGAATATATTGCTGAGATAGCAGCTATCGTGGAAAGCTGTAGCGTGGAAGCTGTGTACGTTTTTGGGGATTTCAGCGTTCACACAGGAGGCTCTTTGGAAGGGAGTCATCTGATTTTTGTACCGATCAACAGTGGAAGTGGGTCGACCACCTTCTTTTACCTGTTTCACAGAAAGTTCGATTTTATTTATACAATAATACTCAAACAATGATTATAATTTAATATTGCTATATTACGTACAACAATAAATCAAAATACTTGCAATAATATATAAACTCTTACAATTTACGCTAATTTATTTATTTATTTCTTTGACATGCTTGCCTAACAATATATTCTTAATAACAACAAAGAGTTTTCTCAACAACGATTTCATGTAGATTCTCCCGTGTGATATATTTGTATTTAGAGATAAGTCTAGTCTTAAGGCTCCCTACAAAGCTAAATTAACATTTTGTTTAATTTTTATTGTCAGTTAATTATCATTCTAAAGTACAAAACTAGAAATAACTTTATCTCTTTACATCATTTTTATTTATTTATAAAAGTGTATCAATTTATTAAATTTAATGGTCAGCGACCCTAAATATCTGAATTAAACGTTTATTATTATTATTATTATTATTGAATCGGGCAAAAATAGGGTTTTGTATTCTCACTTTAGATGTTGGTAAATACTAAAATTTCTAGTCAAAATACCACTTACTACCCTACAAAATGAAGCACAAGATCACAAATAAAAATCTTATAATAAATCATCTGACAAAATGAAAAGTTCAAAATCACTTAATTAGATTCTTGTGTCCCATGGGCCAGGCCCTCAATAAAACGTTCGTTCGTGGCTCTGCTTGGCTCACATCCGCCTACCCTCCTGTTTTTAAACGCATTCGTAATTTAGATGCCCACATAAATAATGGGTAAACTACCGATATAAACCTAGATTGTAATGACAAAGGAACGTTGTCATCCATGGCATAGACTGACCATTTTAGTTGCCTTCTGGGCATAATTACTATCAGGTCACTATCGGTCATGCAACTTTAAATGGAATATTGTGGCAAACCAAAACGACATTTATCTCTAGTAGATAAGGCACTACGTTTTGTAGTAAATGCGGTCGTTTTGTACGATTTGTACCGAACTATTACAAAATGCTCGAATTTGCGAAGCTTTTGGAAAATCAGTTCTGGAAATTCGCTGTATTAAATATCTACTTATTTTGTAATTATAAACTGAAACAAATAGCTTCCTATCAAGAGGTTATTGGTTGTTTCCAATGTTTTCATCATCAAGTAAGCAAGTTGAGTTAGTACAGGAAACTGACATCTTGTTGCGCTCATATGGAAGTAAGATTTAGTCTACATTTAACAAGATTATTAACTTTGTATTGGGGTCTTACTCGCGATAACTAACAACATAGTTGCGAGTAAGACCCCAAAATGTGTGAAAATCGCGAAAGTTTAAAGTTTACTATTTAACAAGATCTTGTGCAATTTTTTTTTTCAATGTACTAAATTTTTCCCGTGGTTTTGCCCGCATGGCAGTGTTAGTTGTAAGATAAAAACTAAATCGACCTATTATGCACAGTGAGCTTTGCAGTTGTTTTATCAACACCCCTTATGGCCAATATGTTGATCAAGGCCACTAAAATGACAATGAAAAAAACCGTATCGAAATCTGTTGAGTGGTTCTCGGGTTAAAATGGCACATACAGACATACGAGTACACCGATCTCTAAGGGATTACATTCTAACCCTAAAAACTTAAAACAGATATGTTGTATTGACAATACTATTTTTATAGCTCAAAAACACATAAATAAAAAGTTCATGCTCAAATAGTACTAAATCGCTGACTCTGCAAATATATCCCAAACTCGCTTTAACCTTTATGGCTGCTATACATCATAACCCTTCGATAAACAAAATGGTCTGACATTACCTGGTATAACGAATCTGTAGTTTTGGAAGCAATAAATGTGATATATTTCATAATATAAATGTTGTTAGAGCAATTTAATGGCTGATATCTAATGTTAGAATTTAGATATTTTTTATTTCGAGAGTTTTATCTGGGTAATGCATTGGGTGATAGTTATAAAACATCATAAGCAGTATAAAATAAGGTACTCACAAAAAAACAGGTGTTAAGAAGCGCCTATATGTACAGCATTTCTCGTGAAAGTTAGTTATGGGACGCCAATTCCTACAATTAATTATACAAGTAAGCCCCACACGTCATATCTACATTATTATATATATAATAGTTACAATATAAAATTACAAAATTAAAATAAAAACCACAGTATTAACTAATAATAAATACAAATTAATTATTTAATAAATTTCAAGTTAAAATTATTTTGGTTTAACTATGCGTACAATTGCGAAAACGACACTACGAATACCTAGCTTTCACAATGTCGTTCCCACTACTGCACACTCGACTTACAAACGACAACTGGGTGGCTATTCCGGCATTATTTTTCACTCGCAATACCAATTAGATATTTGTTTAAAGTTAGATAAATGCTATGCAATGGAAATTAGAGTGACTAAACCACATCAAATAGAAGCTATAAGATATAAGAAATGCTTACAATAAGTTCCCATTGAAAAAAATCCCTTTTAAAGTCACCCGCAATCTGTCTTCGCAAATTTTACGCACGTACCAGAATACACGCCCTGGTCTCTCTTTTTAAAGCTGAATAAAAATCATCGACAATTTTTTGGCACACACACCAGATGCACTTTTATGAAACCTAAGGTATTTTTTATCAATAGAATACTTACACGTCCCCTGTCGGCTATATTTTCGTTCGGACTACGGCGTAGCGGGTCTACAAAGTCAGAAAACTATGGTGTCGTAGCAGCCGCTACGCCGTAGAGACCTCGAATGTGTACCTATAGACGATGCGGTAATTTTCCTCTATCGACTTTTTTACTCATAAAACTTCGCTACCTTATACCTATTTCCTCAAACGCGAACACCTCTACACTCAAGTAACACTTCAAAACAGATAAATCACCTCTTGAACACCTTTGAACTCCCTCATATATCAGCCGAGACCGTATATCACTTTACACTTCAAAATCCTTCCTATTGACTTGGATGAGTTTCCTTTAGACTTTACTACCTGCTATCTGAGGATTTACAATAGGTAAGCTGGCGTTATTAATGTTTGTCTATTATCCCTTAACTATAAGGAGGGTATAACTTAAATAAATTAAACTTTAGAGCCAATTTAATGATAGTGCTTAAACACTTGTAATGTCAAAATGACTTGACAACTTTCCAAAATTGGCAATTTTAAATGACTCGTAAAACATATTTTTTCCACTAAAGTTTGTTTGTTATCGACAAACAACTGGTTCCATTAATGGCAATGCGAATGCATTTTTATAATGGTTACTTTTAAATTATACTCAAGATTACGGTTAAAATTTGGCTATAGGTGGTAGAGCTGATGCCGGGCTTGACTGTGGAAGTACCACCATCTTACTCGGAAATCCTCCCGAAGTTATTCGGGAGTGAGTAAGAGAACAGCTCTCAGGCAAAACCAGGCGGCCCACCATTGCCTGGGACCGATGGATGGCGGTATATCCATCCCCAATTGACGAGCCTTACAAAAAACAGACTGGTGACGGGCAGCGGCGTCACTGGTGAAAGGGTTTCGGTACCGCGCAGTCCAACCCGCCTGCCCAGCGTGTGTGAGTATGGGCATTTCTTCCAGGAGGACCGCCAAGAGTGGCGAAATCCTGGAAAGGCCTATGTTCAGCAGTGGATGAAACAGGCTCATGGATGGATGGATTACGGTTAAAAGCAGCGAGTTGTGTTGTGTCAGAGATACAACCGTAAATTATTTAAGTGGATACTTTATAATATGCTGCCTTTTTACTCAAACACAGAGAAAAGAATCAACGGCGGCAATAGATATCTTAAGGTGATATGTGAATTTTTCAACGGTCACTGTTACTCCATGGGGAACTAACCGCAGTGCGAGAGTGACGGATTCCAGAAAAAAATGCAAAATGTCGGTTTTAAATTAATATAAAATTAACTAAAATAGTTATCACAATTTCACATTCACAAAATTTAGATATTGTTAAAATCTGTCTAATAAAATATCTTCTAGGTCTATATGTCATTTCTATTTCGCATACTATGAAAAAGAGTGTAGAAGACGACCTCATTTCAATAATTATTTCTATCGAGCGAAAGTTCTGCAATCACGTTTCTGTATTCAATAAAACTAGAAAAAGGTATCCATATTTATATACTAATTTATCAAATTAGTGGCTTCTTATGAAAATCAGGTAAATAACTTCAAAAAGTGCCGATTTTAGTGAGGTGTGAGGTAGCGCCTACGATGGCGGCGCATTAAATCACGAGGTCATTAAAAAAAACTAATCATATAAGTATTAATTTATCAAAAATAATAACAAAAAAACCGTAATAATCTATCGTTAAAAAAAGTTAGTCCGAAGTGACGTACAAGTGTTCCAAATGCCCTCCATACGAAACGCGAAGACAGAAACATCCACTTCCAAAAAACACATATATCACAGAATTTCCATGTAATGCTTTACTTAAGTGTAAAAGTATTAATCAATCCACTAGCTTTTGCCTTGTCTTAGAGACAAACTGATGGACAATCCCGACGCTACGTATCTACTTAGTTTAGGTTATAGTGGACCGCCGATATCAACCTTACGTTATAAAAGGAGGTCCTCTGTAACTTCAACTCAAACTTGACTCAAGAATGAGTTCAAGTAATCACTTTCCCACTTAAGGGCAGCGGATCGCACCGCTGGTGTTATCGACTACTGTCGACTAACAGCAGCACCTGTTATCGTCACGTTTTACCGCAACAGGCACAGGTCACCCGACATCGCACCCACCTCATCCGCACTCTGCCTACCTGTGTGAGCAACAATAACGCCTTAAAAGGGTCAAGACAGGATAGCCCCGAGCAGTACCAAGCGCTGCTCATCCGCCGTCAAACAATATATGACATGATTGACTCAACTAAGTGTTGTTGGACCCGCCAGAGAAGCTGGCTCCCTCATTATCCAAGGAGGTACTCGGAGCTGCACGCACGCTCACCCTCGCGGAATAAAAATGCACGAAACATAATTACGCCAAACCCTTGTTCCAAACGCTATCTTGACCTTGCGGCTTCGATAACTCCTACGCGGACGGGTGACCCAGACAACACCTCTAGCGTCGGGTTGTCTCCTCTAATATCCAGATATAGTGCCGGAGATGAAGTCCTCCCACTGAAACCGCACGGTCGCGCACACGAATGCACGCGTCCATACGCCAGCAGTGTTCATCGGACAACTTGAGGACAACTCACGTGCCCCGCATAACCCGTTCACATTGGTGGCCGCCCCAAGCGCCGTTACTAGAGAATGCTAACTGCTCACGGAGACGAGCGTCCGGTGACAAGCTATACCGGACAGACCACGTGCTCGAACCCCTGCAGTTCAAACCACTAAGTTATTAGCCGATGGAAAACTGATGGACAAAGAAAATCAAACAATAAGGTTTCTCGTTATGCCGGAATTCCACAAAAATGCTACGTTCTCTACCCTTGTCTTTTTTTTCAAGGTGCCCAACTGCATTTTGTATATTTGCTTAATTTGACACTAGTTTTTAGATTTTTAACACTATTTCTTGAAATCATTATTTATTTATTGAAACTAATTTAACAAGTAAACATATCTAGATCTTTTTTAGGATTCCAAACCAGAGTTATAAGAAAAACGCCATAAACATTTAAAAAACAGGTGAAGTACGAGTGGGACTAACCATATCTTTAACTTTCGTACCATAACTTTAACAAACTAGTTTAATTTTTGAGATAGATCCCGTAATAAAATTGGTCTAAGTTAGACTGACAACTTTGATGGGCAACCATTTCTTTATTTTTTGATTTAATTTGACTTTTAATTCAATATTCGGTTTTGGGTCAGTATTCTACATAACATATCCAAATATAAAATCTGTAACTAATTCTATCTGCAAGCTAGAAACCACTGACATATGGACGGATAGACAGCAGATATTAATACTGCTCCCTGCACACGGAACCCCAAAATGGACATTATTATTATGATATGCGATGTTCTTGTCTCTATTACAGGAGGGCGGGGGGTTTGAATCCCCAAAACCACCCCCTCGGTATACCTTGGTACTCATACTTACATATTTGATATTCTAGGAAAATATTTTAATTTTGAATAATCAATGTTTTAGCTAATTATTATTTGCTTAGACGAAAACGGACTGTGGTCAGAATTTTTAATTCATTCATCATATTTTGAAACTTCTTAATTATTCAAAAGGGTTTGTCTTTCTGTATTTGCTCTAGCAAAACCAGTAGGAGAATAGACGTTGTTTAATTTAATTACTAGCTTTTGTTAGTAACTTTAGATAAACGTAGGTTGAATCTTTGAATAGTATCCATAGTTTTCGGCATGGTGGTTATTTTATCAACACTCCTTATAGCGTATATGTTGAACAGGGTCGCTACGATGATAATAATAGACAAAACCGCATTAAAATCCGTTGAGTGGTTTGAACTAAAACGTAACATACAGACAGATAGACAAAAATAATTCAAAAAATGTTTTTTTTGTCGGTACAACACTAATAACTCATTTCATTTAAAATTTCGCAAAAACACACTACCTTTTTACTACTTTATTATTAGTGTAGAAAGGTTCGATTTCAGGCCGGTCAAGCTGCACCAATGACTTTCTGATTTTTATGAACATACATATTACTTACTCCTGTCTCCCAGAAGGGTAGACAGAGACTACAGATTTCCATCTGCTACGATCCTAACACACTTCTGTAACCACCACTTGCTGAACGTTAAAGGAGAACACTGAGGTAAACCTATAGTCCCTAAAAGTGTGTATTTAATTTGTGCCCGAAGTACGGCGATAAGGCTAACCACTACACGTTGGGACGTAAAAATCGTCGGTTAAAAAAGGGTGTACGGGTATTGACTGTTCTATTGATAGTGCACACTCTGAAACACCTCTGACACAACCGGGGGTTTGTGTCACTAAGATATGTTTTTATTTGTTTCATTATGCCTATGTATTAATCTTTTCAGATTTGAGACTAAACTCAGGCAAAGTTATGTAGATACTAAAACTTAAAATAAGCTTACTTACTGAATTCTCATGTTTTGAAGAACCAAGAACCGCTTGAAGTTAAAACCGATAATGTCTACTGTTTTCATATTTCTATGCCCGACACTTCTCCCATCTCTGAAGTAGATGACTAAAGCATGGATTTATAAACTCATTTTTTGTTTTCTTATAATATTCCTTACCAAAAATATTCTCTTCAGCAGTATGTTATGTACATTATGTACCTACTAGGGCAAATTGTCTTCTCTTCTACATGTTGGAATACATATGTCTGTTAATACATGTTTTGTTATATGGCTACGGGCTAAATGTAAGTTAATTGGAGATTTGATTACACGTGTTAATTATAGATTACATTATCTAATTTGACATTGATATAATGATCTAATTGTATTTGCATTACTGTTAATTAAAATTGAATGACGCGATTAGTTAAAGTTTTTTTGTTTTGATTAATTCTGAGTTGTTCCCATGTAGCTCATTCTCTTTGATTTGTATTTCTTTAAGATAAAGATCTTTTACTAACGCACATTTTTATTTTTATTTTTATTCCTAGATTTCTCTATTTTATGTATGTGTATAAATTATTTTTTGTAGCCCAACCTAAATATTTTTTGTATGTATTTCCCTTATTAGTATATACATATTATTTTTTTATTCTAAAGATATTTATTGTACAGATTAACTTTGACTTGTAGAAAGTATACTTTATGTATCTATTTTACAAAATAAATATTTTGATTTGATTTGATTTGATTTGCACGCCCCCTAGACACAAATATGTGCATAGGTGCAACTTTGTACAAGTTTTATTGAAAACCAGATGTACGAGTAAATACAGAACTGAAAAATATACATTTTTTTTTCGAAGATATGACAAATCTTTTTTGAAACTTTCACATAAGGGGAAAAAATCCATAGTCCTCTGAAAAATGTATTTGTCACGGTTAATGTGTGTAATGTAGAACGTATCATTTTACGCAACTTAATACGAATATTTTGTGTATACATACATATGTACTTTCCTAGGTGGTAGAGCTGATGCCGGGCTCGACTGGGGAGGTACCACCATCTTACTCGCAAATCCTCCCGAAGTTATTCGGGGGAGAGTAAGAGAACAGCTCTCAGGCAAAACCAGGCGGCCCACCATTGCCTGGGACCGTTGGATGGCGGTATATCCATCCCCAATTGCCGGGCCTTATATAAAACAGACTGGTGACGGGCAGTGGCGTCACCGGTGCAAGGGTTTCGGTACCGTGCTCACCAACCCGCCTGCCCAGCGTGTGTGAGTATGGGCATTTCTTCCAGGAGGACCGCCAATTGTGGCGAAATCCTGGAAAAGCCTATGTCCAGCAGTGGACGAAACAGGCTGATGGATGGATGGATGTACTTTTCCATCTTTTGGCTACAAGATTTCTTAAAATAAATAGATAAATTAATAAATATAATATATATCGTCACGACATGAACCCCGAGGGGGTGTCAGAGGTGTTCCGAGTATGACCACCCGCGTACTTATATTCTTAAAATATTTTTTTTTTATTGATATTCAGACAGATTATCGCTTATGTTGAATTTGTATACTATGTCTAACTGGCCCACACGCGCTTGAATGTACATAAGTTCGTCCTGCACTTTCGAAGCACATTTTTCCAATGCCCACTTCACCTTATCATCTTAGCAACATAGCTACAGTTTCCGACAACGGTGACTTTTAGAGCATCTTCTAGCAATATATTAACCTTATATTTCAAGAAATCTTCACTTACAAGTCTCAGAGAGCTGGAATACTAAACATATTGGTTGTAAAAAACGGTAGTTTTAACATAGGTAATTTGACCTGTTCAATGAAATCGTCAGTCATAGGTCGAATTTGGAGGGATCAAAATATAAAAAAACTACTATCTCCTCAAATTACAAATATTATTTTTTTCATCATTTATTGGATAATGTAGAGCCTAACCTATAAATACGGCCTTTAACCCAGCGTGCCTGCGGCGAAACATGCATTATGTATAACGTTTTATTTTAACTCCTTCAAGAAATGCAATTCCAAACAAAGTATCAAGTAAATGCAATTTGAGATTAGAAGTGGCGGGAAACGAGTTATCATAAGAAGAAAATCTTCTGGTTTTCATTTCGAATAAATATGACAGCTCTTTCTTTTCTATAAAGGTATATTTGTAAGTACCTACTTACTTTCTTTTAATTGTAGATAAAATGTAAAATTATAATTATTAATTATGTAGTTTCGAATCTGAAGTCTTTTCCTGACACTGTAAGTAATTTTAAATGCACTCGGTAATTAAAGTGTAATCCCAGAATAATATTTTATTTACTTTTTAATTTCTAACGAGACGCATCTTTCATCTCGTCCAGTTAATTCTCAAAAAGAAAGCACAATAATACTTTTAATTGTTTCCATTAACTAATGCCTTGTTATTACAGCGTCTGCTCGGTACAAAAATATTTTATTATTTCATTTAATCTTCTCGTTTTAATCCTTCAGGCGTACGTCATCGTCAAACGGAGCGGAGGAAAAATTCAAAATGGCCGCCGCAGGTGCAGAAGTTGATGAGGATTTTATTATCAAAATAGGTTCATTTCATTTCTGTTTTCCGACAAAATTTTATGAGATTCATATGTTCCACTTTATAAAATAACAATGTAATAGAATGTTTTCAAAACTTTTACTATTCATGCTATCAGTCATGTTATAAAATAATAAATGAAATTCCTTTTATAAAAACTATCTTTGATTTAAGCCATGGAATAAAACGAATAAAATAGAATGACGTTAATTTTATCAGAACCAAAAGTGTGTAAAAATTTCAGTTCAATCAGTTGAGAGATTTAAAATTCAGTTGCAATATTTGACCCGGACGTACTGGCGAACTAACAGGTGAAGTTAAATAAATGCTTATAAAAAGTACAGATGACGACAGATCGACATGACAATCGGGGTAAGAGGTGAGTCGTGGAGAGGGTGGCGCCCCGCACACCCGCACAGCACGCGCTATCTTAGTCGTAGTGCTGCACGAGTCGGCATCGACCGCGTTTATCGATTCTGATTTCGCTCACGTTGTTGCTTTTAGTCTGGTATTGAAAATGACTTCGGTTGCCCCTTCGTCACGTGTAAAAATAAAAAAAAACAATAATACATTCTCGCTCAATCACGAAAAGTATTGGAAAACTGTGAAATTGAACGAAAAAATAATTGTCGTAAATATCCTGTCAATCAGATACTGGAGAGCGCTGTGTTTTACACCGGCATATCCAAAAGAACTATGACCAGAATCCTGAATAAAATCTGAATCAAAATCAGTAGGGCCAGATGAGCAATTCCTTTTCAGAACAGATTCCATAAGTGTTTGTAGTGATGTTAAGTTCATTTGATTTCGATCATGATCAATAAAGTGCCGAAGTACGCGGCGGTGGCGTGCTGGTTGCCGTGCGTCGCGGCCTGACCGCTTACCGCTGCGATAACCGCCGCTCCTCGACGCTTGCTGAGGAGCTTTGGGTCACCGTTGAATTAGGCAATACGTCTCAACCTAATACGTCTTCCACTACCGAACAGGCTATCTCAAAGCTACATATTGTATGTTCATACTTTCCTCATAGTTCATCGTAACTTGCTTAGTAATTTCTTCAACCATGCTTCTGATTATCTTCTTGAAACTCCTAACGAATTGTTTCTCCTTATCGGGGGCTACAATATTTCACATGCTTCCTGGAGTTCTGTTAATGGTTAGAACTATTTATAGATTGTCTATCGATTGTTAGTAACAATGATCCCACCGCTATATCTCTCTCAGACTTTTTGAATCTCACGGATCTGAAGCAGTACAATGGATGCTCTAATATAAAAGGACGAATTTTGGATCTTGTTTTCAATAACCACTGATAACCGAGGATCCTTACCATAAAGCACTCGACATTCTTATTTCTTTCCCATCCGAGCACTTTGAAAGAGTATTTTGTATATATTTCACAATAAATTGATTTTTTATCGCGCCAATTTTGATAAAATTAAAAACGGCCTGACCACGACCGATCGGAATATTTTACAAAACACAAATATTGAACAGGCTACTACATACTTTTACATTGTTCTCCGTAAATTGATTGACGAGCATGTTCCTAAAAGTAGCACTTGTTCTCGCAATGGGTATCCACCATGGTACTCTCGTCCCTTAATTAAAATTGTCCGTGAAAAAAGAAAGGTCCATAAGAGATGGAAAATCTATGGTAATCCATTAGATTATCAAACTTTCAAATTGCTTCGGGCCAAAGAGAAGAGAATGGAAACGGGCTGCTATAATGTCTTTGTGAGCTATTCCGAAGAAAACATTCACCAAAACATTTCTGGAGCTTTATAAAGTCAAAACTCTCTGCAAATGTTATACCAGAAAACATGTCATATGAAGATGCTAGTTCCTCAAATCCTAATACAATAAGTAACTAACTATTTTAACGAATATTTCAATTCCGTTTTTGTTGATCAGCAATCAGTTATTAATTCACATCTTGACAACCAGTCTATCGAATCTCCTATTGATATATCAACTTTTGTTTCATGGGCACTTACCTATACAATAAAGTAAATAAAGCGCTGAATATTTATCATCTCAACAGTTATCACTGTAAATTAGTTGTTTCTCGATGGTTTCGACCTAAAAACTATAACGAAACTGAAAAACTTATTGAAATCATAAAGCAATTTTTGGAATTGTTTTATTGGATTTTATTTTCCCAAATATATCCTTACACACCCTCCCTAGCAACAAATGCTGAACCCAAGTCCCTGGTTCGACATAGGGCTAGGGAGCCTACATACACACACACACACATTTCATACAAACACAACCTCCCTTGTGGTAGCATTACTGAAGCCAATACTGCTGTCGTAGGACTTGGGGGGTACACTCTCTTACATCTACTCATTCTCCTTTACACGCCTATTCATTCATTCATTCCTTAAATCTAATTTGCAAGAGAAATTGTTCATAACATTGTTTAGTGTTTTTCTGTAATATTTTTATTTTGTTTTGTCATCTCCTTCTCTAAAAAAAAGACCTTACGTCTCTTGTCTAATACAATTAAGTTTTTGCATGTCACTGACATGATTAATCAAAATGGCTGACCTACTTATTTATTTTTATCTCTCCGAGGAGCTGGGGAACTGGCAACCGTAATACAGATCGCACGCGGTCTAGCTCAGGTGCTAGGGAACCTTTAACAAATTTTTGTTATTTTTATTGAAGCAGTGGTATTTGATTAACTGTTACCAGATATTCCTTATCTGGGAACAACTTCTTAGCTATTATTTTTGAGTATAAGTATGCAAGTCACTTCTTACTAATATGATATTTTGTTAAACCTGTTGTTTACACCTTTTTGGTTCAAATAAAGTTATTGTATATTGTATTATTGTATTCATATCAGTGAACAGATAGCATTTAGGCATTTGAAGGCAGTAGACGTAAACAAGGGTGCTGGCTTTGATGGAGTTCACCCGCTTCTTATATCGAAATGTGCCGAAGAGCTCTCTGTCCCTTTGACGATACTGTTCCAAAAATCTCTAACTGATGGTTGCTTTCCAGAAATTTGGAAAACAGCCCCAATATTCAAGAGTGGTGACAAGCACAACGTTAAAGAGTACAGACCTATATCAAAATTGTGTATTTTTGGCAAATCCTCGAAAAAATTGTGACAGAGGAACTAACCATTAGTATGCCGCGTTATATATCACCCCAACAGCATGGCTTCTTCAAGGGACGGAGCGTTGATACCAACCTTGTCACATACACAGACTTAATTCTCAATGCTCTGCTAGCCGGCATCAGGTGGACGCTGTGTATATGGACTTCTCAAACGCCTTTGATAAAATTAATCATAATACACTATTAACGAAAATAAAAAGAGTCGGTATACATGGTGACCTTTTCAGATGGCTTAAGTCTTTATAAGTAACAGGAGCCAGGCTGTTTCTCTTAAGAGTTACACTTCAAAATTCCTCAAAATCAAATCGGGCGTTCCCCAGGGCTCGCATTTGGGCCCTTTTCTTTTTATCCTTTACATTAATGATGTTTCCCCAGTGTTCTCCAATTCGTGTCACTTGTTGTATGCCGATGACACTAAGATTTTCAAGATTATCACCTGCCGACATGACTGTTCCCAGCTTTAAAGTGATTTAGACAGTTTCACAGATTTCTGTGCTCACAATCAACTATTGCTTGATTCTGATAAATGTTATACTATGATCTTCTCGCGTAGACAAAATCCATGTAATTATAACTACAACTTAAGTGGTAATATCATTAAACGCGTTACTGAAATCAGGGATCTCGGTGTCACCTTTGACTCTAAATTAAATTTTAACACTCACATAGACAAAATCACTAAAAAAGCATACAAGCAACTAGGTTTAATTCTCCGTCTATCTAAACCATTTAACCGCGCTAGCACTCTTATTAAACTTTATTCTATGCATATGTGCGTAGCATCTTAGAATTTGGAAGTGTTGTGTGGAGTCCTCAATACTCTGTTCATGTAGCCCGTATTGAAAGAATTCAAAATAGATTTTTGAAATCATTATATTTCTGTACTGGACAACACTTTGCAGGTAGCGTAAGCTCAGCCAAGCGCCATAACATCGCCTCTCTTGAAAATAGAGGTAAATACTTAGATGCCTCATTTTTGTACAAAATTGTGAACAATCACATAGACTGCCGTTTTACTTGAAAAAGTAATGTTTCGTGTACCGCGGACCTCCTCACGTTTGAAAAACACATTTTCTGTAAGCCTTTGTAGGACAAATTATGCAACAAATACATTCTTTAGACGATCCTCAAATTGTTACAATGAACAATTAAACGATGTTGATATATTTGCACTTTCTCTTCCAAAATAAAAGAGATCAGCTGGTGAAATTTTGTTCAAGTAACATGGGTCTATTTTACAATTATTATTTATTAAGAAATTTACTTTTTTAAGAATTTCTTCATTATGTTAACATTATTCTTTGTTTGTAGATGAAAACCGTACTGTACCGTTTCGTTTTTGTTAATTAATTTTATTTCTTTAATCTTTTATGGAACTCCACGTCAAAAAGTTTTAATAATTTATTTAAGCAAGTGAAACCTTTATAGACTGTTTGTTTTCCTGAATAAAGAAAAATAAAAATAAAATAAAATAAAATGTTCCCTTAAATAAAAAGGTAATAATAATTTTACTCTCATTTTGTTGCGCACCAAAAAAATCCTCGTTGTCGACTACCTGGTATATGATGTCACATCACTAGAAAATTGCCATATTGACCTGTCGTCATCAGTACAGCCGTTTGCAGGTCAAGCTTCCTATTTTCAAACGTGATAGTAATTGCCGGGAAATAAGAACTATCATTGGATAGATCAATCTTCAGGCAACTGTGTAAGCACTTAAACTATAAGAGTTTCACAAAACATTTCAATAAGAGTGCTTTAAAATAAAACACAAAGTGGTGATAGGTCAGATGGTAGAACGCTGGCCTCTCAATCCTGAGACCCAGGTTCGGTCCCCAGTCGGGCATGCACGAATAAGTTAGTTGGAATTTATGTGGATACTGGAAAGTATTTGTGTTCTTACCTAATACTTACTACTTGCTGAACGGTGAAGAAAACCACCGTGAGGACCTGCATGCCCAAAAAAATACATGTTTTTGTGCCCGAAGTACAGCGATTATGACTCACTACTCAACACGTTGGGATGTTATAATCATCGATGAAATACGGGTGTACTGAGTGTGGACTGTGGCTTGCATTTCACAGTACACACTCAGTAACACCACTGACATCCTCTAGCTAGGGGATTTATGTAATGATGATATATTTTTGTACATTTTTAACTATTTTATGTGCTACGGCGGCGCGGCGGCGTTATGCAATGACAAAATCACACGACACAAAACAACGACGAAGCGCTACGATTCGTAGAACCACTACACAGTTTAATATGGCGTAGGGCCTATAAACTCGTTAAATAGGGTAAAAACAAGGTAAACAGGGTAAAAATTCTTCAATACTACTTCAAAGTACTTTAAAAGTCCTACAATATTTTTTTTGTATATTATGTTCAAGTTATTCCAATATATCACATACTCCTATTCACAAAATCAATGGAATAAAGTCAAAAAAGAAATCTCGCAACCTACAGTTTCCAGAAAAAAATATCATCCCCTTCAAAATATAAAAGCCCTTTCAAAATGCCCAATACACAAGCATTTAACATTTTCAGCACTTCACGAATCGCTTTCCATAAAACTGTATGAATAGATTGTGAGCTCAATCGCGCTGAAAATTCACGTTTTACGATATCCAGCTTTGAATAGAAGGTTTATGGGGTTTCCAAGTTGACGTAGCGTTCCTAGCGTGTGAGTTTTACTAATAGGAAGAAGATCTGTAATGTCTTGGTCGGTCTGAAATCCAACACAGAGTCAAGTATAGCAAGCGAAAGAAAAGGGCCATAATTGAATCTTGTTTTCTGAACACTTACCGAAACTATAGTATGAATTTCGCTATATTAGTCAATATACTATACATTGGATGTAAATAAATTGCAAATTTAAATGAAACCATGTAAACTCCACTGGTCATACTCAACATTTGTCGAAACATGCCCGCCCAAATGAAAATAAAAGTTTACTAACATTTTTAATATGATCCCAAGTTAGTAATGAAAAGGAGCAATTTTTTTTCGTTGACGCACATTCTTTTCTGTGGAAAAGTTGTTCAGTATAATAAGTAGCTACAGTGGTAGAGTTGGTGCCCGGCTCAACTGTGGAGGTACCACCATCTTACTCGCAAACCCTTCGACGTCATTCGGGGGAGAGTAAGAGAGCAGCTCCCAAACAGGCACAACCGGGTGGCTCACCATTGCCTGGGGCCGATTGATGGTGGTATATCCATTCCCAATTGCGGGGCCTTATATAAAACGGACTGGTGACGGGCAGCGGCGTCACTGGTGCAAGGGTTTCGGCACCGCGCTCATCAACCCGCCTACCCAGCGTGTGTGAATATGGGCATTTCTTCCAGGAGGACCGCCAAGAATAGCGAAATCTTGGAAAGAACTTGTCCGGCAGTGGACGAAACAAATAGGCTGATAGATGGATGATCAGTAGAGTAACTGGTTTAATTCTGTTAACGTAATCCTTCACTTGTTTACTTTTAAACACAAACTGTTACCGTATTAAGTTTCCATCCTCAGCTCCTTTTAGTAACACATGTCATATTTTAACCCTTTTGATGAATAAAACTAAATAATTAACAATGTTAGTCAATCCATTAGACAATTTGATATGTTACGTTGTTCTGACTGCCCCGGGCTGTAGTTCAAAGGGTTATTACGGCTTTAATTGAGCTGAAATGTGGTTATACTGTGTGCAATATACCTCTATCTTATTTATGGTGTATACTACCTACAAGGGTTATAGCGAACAGGTGTATTTAGTTTCTGGCGTTGATGTTTACATTATAATAATGAATGAGAGCCTATTTGATGTTGATTATATCAGTGATTATTTACTTATTTTAGTTATTAGCTTTTGCCCGCGGTTCGTTTAACGACATGCTTTTTTCCGGGATAAAAAGTAGCTTATGTGTTAGTTAGCTATATCCATTCTAAATTTCATCCAAATCCGTGCAACCGTTTCAGCGTGAAAGAGTAACAAACATACACACACACACACAACTTTGACGTCCCAACGCGATGGGAGTAAGGAATATTGCCGTCCTTCGGGCATAAATATAAAGTGACTGCGGTTGATAGGGCCAGACAACCGGTATGCCCGCTGGGCTTATACCTTTGGCAGAGGGGTTCGCCTGTTGGTGGCCTGTCCATTTGGTTTGTTCGTCCGAGCACCGAATCGACACGATTGTGTAATTGTGTCTATGTCGCAGGTATTTGGTTAAATCAGGCAGGAGAGAGGCGGTAGCTAAGGTTAGAAGGATAGTTATGGCGAGTCGCGCCACGTAGTGACTGCCATACGTAACCTTCGTGGTTATTTTTTTTATGACCACCATTTAAACCAAAAGCCTAGTCATTTAGTTAAGTCACTGAATTTAACCAGATGCCTGCGACATCTACATCACAGTCAAATTCTCAGATACAACGCGTAGCAATCAAGTAAATCGGGTAAAAGACCTCGGGGTATAATTTAACTGATTGTTAATTTAAACCTAAGGATTGGTTTACTACTAAATTGGCAAATGCTAATATGCTATGTGGTACCACACCACAAAGCACTTGTACTTAGAAAGAATCATAAAAACATCTTGCCAGTGTAAACATTTGTATATGTCACCGAAAGATTGTTAAATCCGGTAGTTCATAAAAAGTCTATAAGTTTTTGTTAGATTGTTTTTAAACTACCTTAAAACTGGGGTTCAAACAATAATAATAAAGTAGTAAATATATAATATAACTGTAAACTGGAATATTTTTTAACATGATGGGTTTTTATATTAGTATTTGTACTGAAGCCAAAACTACCATTTTTGAATTTTTGCTTTGTCTGTCTGTATGTTCCGTTTTAACTCTAGAACTACTCAACAGGTTTGGATGTTTTTTTTATTTTTATCGTAGGTCAACATATAGGCTATAGGGAAGTCTTCATACAATAACGCCCAAGCCGACAACGGGGCAAAGATTGCATAAATGCAGGTGGAACCGCGGGAAAAGGCTAGGCTAGCAATCATAGTAATTTTATAGGTACAATAGGGACACAAACTTCGTACTTTATACTTGGAGTGACACAATCAACCAAAACTGACTTCAACTTCAACAAAACTCATCCAATTCCATATTTCACAAAATAACAAAGACTCGCATGATGGCTGCTCATTCGTTCACTGGATGCGACTGTATTATTATTTGTGAGACAAAAGCGTGAATATAAATGGCGGACATCAATCCCCTTCGAAACGTTGCAAAATGAAAGCCTAATGTGGTATCATCGCATTTGCACAAGTTGGTAGCAATTCCATTTCTAACGTGGAGTTACGAACCGGCACCCTTTTTAGTTTAGCCCACAGACAAGATTGACTATCTTGTCTATGGTTCAGCCCTATTCGGAGGTTGTACGTTTCCGGTAGATTCACGACCCAATTCGGAAATTAATTCAATATTTAAATAAGTTTTTCCTTTTTAGGGCAACATTTTGACAATACTTTAGGGAATTTGTATTTTTCTAAATACAGAATAAGGGTAGATACAGTCTGTACGACATATTTCGTATAGAATTATTATTTATTTTAATAAACTTAAGCCGTAAATGGGGCAAAGGTTGAATAAATGCTTTTAACTTGAGAACCACTCAAGGAATTTAGATGTGTTTTTTTTTATTATCATCAAAGTGATCCTGGTCAACACATAGCTATAGGATGTTCATGAAATAACGCATGAGGCGAAAACGGAGCAAAAACTCAATGAAAGCGGACGAAGCTTCGGGCAAAGGCTAGTTAGAAATAAAAAGGCAAAAGGAGTATTTATTTATAATAATAAACATAGATATTTTATAAATCATCTGTCCCTTTGATGATAATTAAATGACACTAAGAAGTAGAATTTAGTTTCCTCTTGGCCTTGGCAACTTAGTTTGGCCACGAAAAGCAACCCGATGTTTATGCCTTCTCCAAAAGCAACACTAGCTCTGGTACCTATTTATACCAAACAAATAACCTTCAATATTTCAGACTTGTATCTCACAAATTTATTTATTTTCATCGAGCTATCTCCATCATCATAGTTGCAATATTTCTTATTTTTCGCACATGTGTTTTTTTAGTCGTCTATACACGTTTTTATTTAAAACGGTTTTTTTTTGTTTTGTATATTTTCTGGACGTATCAAATTCAATTCAATTGTTACATGCTGAGTAAAATATACAATCATCTGCCAAACTACCTAAAAAATATAGAAAAAAACACTTTGTTTATTAGTAACCTAAAAAAATTCCTCATAAAGAAATGCTATTACAATTTAACTGAATATTTTAATGACGATACAAAATCAATACTTCAATAGCTCTTCTAAATGACTGAATAAATTTGTAATAAATTGTAATATTATTGTGAATAATTAATTAAAATTGAATAAAATATAACAATACTAACAAATTTACCATAGATTTAACTAAATGATTATGCTAACTAGTACTAACTTACTTGACCTAGGAATAATCTTTAATATTATGTACTTAAAAGGCAACCAGTTGCCCTCTCATGATTGCTATGCCCCAACAGGGCGTCACCTGTACTTTTATAAATAATAAGATCCCCTAAACTTGTGACATTGCAATAAATGATTTGAGTTTGAGTTTGAGTTTATTTTTTTCAATTTATGTCCGGTTTTAAAACGAATCCATTTAGATAACCGGGGAAATAAATATGAACCTTTAGGACCAATATTGTGCCAAGTACTAAAACGACCATGGTATCAAAATTAGCAATTTTATGATACATCTAGATTCAAAAGTCTGAGCATACAAAACGTCTCAAATATCAAATTGTCTATTAATATCAATTCATCCAGTTTTTTTTTGCCGCGTCTTTATATTCGATTAATTTAAGTTTAGGAAGAATACACAAGACGATACTAATTTATTTTTTCAAATTGAGTTGTCTTTTCAAAAGAACACAAAAGAAAACTACAAAAATATTCGATTAAACATAAAGAAATAGTAAGACTAAGGCCCCTATCTGTAGGTAATTCAATAAGTCAATATAATGTACTTTTTTATTGGTCAGATCTAGAAATAATAGCGCAATGATTCGTGTCGCGAATTCGATGGCCTTTTGTCTTGATTTACTATGTAAGATTATTTTGAAGGTATTTTAGGGCAGTCGTAGTTCAGTCAGTAGGACGCATTCTCTCAACCTAGTGACCCGGTGTCGAATCCTATCGCTCAAGCATGACCAATAGCTTTTCGGAATTCGTGTTTTGATTGATATAGCTAAATCATGCTGGAGACTTTGTAAGTGATCGGTAAAAAGGTTCAGTTACCAAAAATTATAAAAATGATACTTTTAGCTTCAGTACAACGCTTATAAATGAAGTTTAAAAAAATGTAGAATTATTAGAGACACGACTATTTTACTACTTTAGTGATAATATAGATCATCCCTTTTAAGGGGTTCCGTTCTTCTACTGTTACTTAAAAACTACTGGTCCAATCGAATGATATGCAGTTTTTAGGGTTCCGTACCCAAAGGGTAACCAAAGGTATTACTAAGACTCCGCTGACGGTCCGTCCGTCTGTCACCTGGAGGGTTATTCTCAGTCTGTCGATAGCCTTCTCGACCGTGGAATCCCGTTTTATCTGTCGAACTCCATTCATTTTCATGTCGAGTTTATGAAATCTCGTTTCGTCTGTGTTTCCGGAATTGCCCTCCAGGCTGTATCTCAGGAACCGTGATAGCTAGACAGTTGAAATTTTCACAGATGATGTATTTCTGTTGCCGCTACAACAACAAATACTAAAACCGGCCAAGTGCGAGTCGAACCCGCGCACTCCCATACAACAGACATGATTTTTTTGCGTTTTTTTTATATAATGGTACGGAGTCCTTCGTGCTCAACTCCGACTCGCACTTGGCCGGTTTTTAACTAATTAGATTCACATTTTGTAAAAAAATAAATTATTACAACAAATATGTAACTTAGTAAACTTGTTTATAGATTTTTACTAATCAATCAAAAATCAAATCAAAAAAATCAAAACATTATTTATTTGTAAAAACATGAGTAGAAATACATACAGGTGTCATTATTAATACATAAAGTTCTTCATGTTTGCCTTACAGCGTACAAATAGAAATTACACACATTGCATGCCTTCTTAAAATAAACACATTTTAGGAATTAATTTTAATAAGACTTTTAATTTTGCATGGTAAAATAAAATAAAAAATGTTATTGATGTCAAAATTAAATACATACTACAAAAACAAACAGAAACAGGTGAAATGTAAAAAAGCATACATAATTTATAACTTGATGACATGGCAAATGATATATTTACTTTTCGCTCTTTGCCTCCATTGCTACGTAATCTTTCATACGTGAAATGAATACAGGCTGTTTGTATATTTGTTTTATCGGAGACTACTTTGCCCGCGGCTCCGCTCGTGCTTCAAAGGAGAATTGGTTCACTAAGAAGATTAGGTGCTCAGCCCTAATTACAGCGAAATAGATGCATTCATAGTTCTTGAATTATAACCAAGTCTTATTACTATACATACACATACAAACAGAAGACAGACGCTGCATTTTGTGTGTAAAAAAAAGATATGTTAGAGTTTATGATACTCTGTCTTGTCTATTGTAATAACACTCAATGTACTGTAGTGTGACAAAGTTCTTTTGGCACGTGGATCGGTCGTGGCTAAAATCGGAACTGACGCTGCTATCCCAATAAAACGTAACCCTTGTTTCACAGCTGTAATTAACACGCTAAAAGAACCGTATCACAGTATATTTGAAATACACCTATATGACATGAAATTTGAATTTGACATGCATTTTGATTTTTAGTTAATTAAATTCCATTTATAATTTCCATATTTTAGCTTACTTAGCCCATCTATCTTGAAATTTTACCCAACACAAACCCAGAAAAGCCAGAAAACATGCTTACCTATAATAGTATATTATGATACAAGTGAGCTGCGTTGGACATTACAGTCGAGGCGGGATTGGCCCCTTTTCCACTTACCGGCAATCCATCGGCTCCCGCACCGGCAACGGCGACGGCACGGCTAATGTAAATTCATACATTTTTACCACCCTAGCCGGGCCGTCGCCGTCGCCGTTGCCGGTGCCGGTGCCGATGGATTGCCGGTAAGTGGAAAAGAAACTGTAATGTAAAAAACAATGTGCAATAGTGTAAAGTAAAAAGCACACGTGTTTAATATGCTGCATTATGACCCTCAGAACGCTGTAATAAGAGCCACTTTATAAGCAAGTGTGTTGAAAATAACTGTTCTAAACTTATTCCAATTTCGCAGATTTCTTACACAATTTTAAGTCAGCTAAAAACGAACATCCCCCTGTAGGTGAACCGGTTTCGCTGACAAAAGCCTGAGTGTATCAGACGGGCGACGCCTCGGGCGCCGACTAATATGCTAATACTTACACAAATATTAGGGGCTGCAAGACGTAATGTACTGGTAATACGATATTAATAGAAACAATATTTTAATAGGGTGAAAGATTGACTTGTTTCCAATAATTTGGCTTAGTACGAGTCAGACTCGCACACAAAGGGTTCCGTACTGGATGCGGAACCCTAAAACATTGTGATAAATAACATTTTTTTATATATTTTGGTATTTGTCGTGATAGACGCCATAGTAAAACGTATTTTGTGAAAATTTCAACTTTGTACCTATTACGGTTGAAGCTGTAGACCCTTACAGCCAAACAGACAGACACACAGTCAAGGCTTAGTAATAGAGTCCCGGTTTTACATTACATTGGTTAACAGAAACATGGGCTTAACGTTTTTTTTTTATTCTCGTTGTTGTACCTAAGAACCTTCTGTCAATGCTTTTAATCTATTTCCAAGATGGAAAAAGTTAGAAAACTTTCGTCCTAAGAACAGAATAAATTTTCTTTTGAAAAATGTAATTCAAAAGTTTATTTTAACAAAGTAATCAAGTAATTTCTAAAGAAAAAGAAGTTTCTCCTTACTATCCGTATTGAATCGATTCCATTTTCATTCTACGTCTACTACCCCGCTAAGAGCCTTCGGCGTTGAAATACGAATAACAATGCTTCTCAGATAATAACATGCGAAGGGATAATAAAAAATATTAGAGAAAAATCGTATCTCTTTCCAATTGAAATGCAGAAATGGAAGAATTACCTGAAGGGTTTATGTGGAAAATGAGCTTCTGATTTGTATAAAAATTGTTTGTTAGTTTTGTTTTAAAAATTCTCCATCGTTCATTTTCTGTAGAGCTATTATACTATAGATTCTTTTGAACATAATAGTCATTTACAGTTTTTTTCATCCATTCTTAGTAGAATTTTAGAAGCCACGGCTTTTTGGAGCATATTTTAGCAAATAAAACTTTAATTATCTGGCTTAAATCAGGACATTTATAACAGCCAAATAAAAGCTACGCGTGACGTAGCTACGCTTTTTCGTAGAAATACTTGCTACGAGTGTTGTAGCACTCCATGCTAACTTGATAACTGCTACAGTTTTTTGTAGCACATTTGTACCAACAATAAAGTCGAGCCTGTCACGGGATTTTTAGAACACAAACACAATAACTTATGCACAAAATATTTTTAATACATAGTGGGTTTACGATTGGCTATTACCGCGCCGAATGGAAAGCGTCTTAGGACTTAGGATGAAGCTTGCTCCCCCAAAGGCGTTAATCAATATATGTAAGGACTTACATAAAATCCACGGATCAAATCGGAATAATCCACTGATCTATAAATAATAGTATTAAGATACCTATGGAATAATCGGATAAAATCTAAACGGACTCTACGCTAAATGCTCAAAATATCATGGACTAGCTTCACTTCTAATTTCAAAGTCCTTAAAATGGCCAATCGCAAACGGGCGCTGATGTCAACTGTTATGAAAAGAAAGACCGCCTTTTTGGGCACTTACAAAGAGGGGGACCTCTTTACAACTTTTCAAGTTTGATCCTCGAGTAGCACGGTAGCAATCTGGCCAGCATATTTTATTATTTCCTTTTTTTTATTAATTTGTGTAATATTAAAATCGTTAGGTAATTTTAATTTTTAATTGGTTTAGTTCGGATAAAAATTGTTATTAAGTTTTAGATGATGTTTAAATAGTCAACAAATATATTAGTAATTTATTTCGTGTCGATGTATTTTTTTGTAATTTTGAAACCGCTTTCGCTTAAGTTCGTTCTATCTCTGCCACACAGACGTTTCTCTGTGCTCTGTCACTTATTCCACTCTATAAATTACGTTTCACGGAACTCGTTTAAACCATCAACTTTAACGGTTCACACACAATTAACCCACCATTCGCCATATTCAAGCGTGCAGGTATAAACGTAAAACAATCATAAAAATCTCGATTTCAATCCTCACTATAAAATACGAAAAATTTAAATCGCCATTTTCCATTCTATTCGTATTTTATAGTTCGGAAGACGGACCGACGATCGCATAAAATATTGATCTTCTTGTTTATTTTTATCACCTTAGTTGTTATTCTGGGATATTTACAAGGATCGAGACCAGTATTTTCAATAGAAAAGCTTCTAAACCTAGCTCAAGGAGAGAAAAATCTACTAGAATGGTTTCTGGAAATAGGTTTCGAGATCGGGGTTTGGATGATCGTAAACACAGATCGCTAAGGTTCACAATTTTCGTTGTCCTCGTGTTGAACGTATGTATGCTCACTATCATGGGCGTAGCCAGGGGGGGTTTAGGGGGTTCAAACCCCCCTCCGAAATGTTCCGAAAAAAATATATGATAAAATATAAAATAAACTATGATAAACTACACAATATCTGGAATGTGAGGGCCGAATTTTTTGTTTTTATTTAGATCAGGAACTTTAACTAAACAAATACCGAAACAAGGTCAAAATTAGAATTAGGTCCGATTTAATCAATTAAATATGCAAAGAAACAAGTTGAAACTTTGTGAAATTAGTATCATACTAACAAATGTGTTCCCCGTTTTATTTTTAAATAAGTTTAGCTACTATAATTGTAAATATTTATTGAGTCATTATTATTTTCTTATTTTGCCTGTGATCGGACGGTCAGTCGTCGTAACAGCCACTTTGCAATTAACACTGATATGAATCTTATTTCAATTTAAAATCCGTCGATATTTTTTGTACCAATACACACTATATCCAAATGTTTATATATTGCTACAAATTTTGGCTACCACACCTGTGTCCACTGCTACCACAGAACGGACTTTCTCAAGCCTAAGGAGACTGAAAAACTACTTGCGCAATACAACGAGTGAAAACAGGTTTAAACAGATGAAGTAGTGGATATATATTTAAAAATAAAAAACTGAAAAATCATTCTCTAATGCGTTTGCAGCAGTTTTTTTTTTCAATATTAATGTAATATTATGTACTTTCCGTCGTTTTATTTTCTTAAAGCCCCCCGATACTAAAACCTGGCTACGCCCATGCTCACTAGCATGGCCTATAAATGTGTTTGGTACAGTCTGGCGGCACCCCAATCCTAATTTATAATATTTTTATTTTACTTTAAAGTATGTACTTACAATAATCTGACCAAATCTGAATTTTGAATGTATTACCGTCTTGAAAATATAACTGAAACAAAAATCGTTTTACAAATTTTAACTTTGTAGAAAAAGAAATTGTAGGAGGTTTGATAATTTCTTTTTAATGTTCTATTTGCAGTGATAGAAGCCATGCTAACAGGTATTCTGTGAAAATTCAAACTGGCTTCTTGTTGCGACTGAAGCTGTAGACCTGTGAAAGACGAAGGGACAGCGAAAGTGATAAGGTCCCTTTGGGTACGGAACCCTTAAAAACTGTGAAAATAATTAGGTATAAATAGGTATTTGTCCTTGCTACGCCGTAACTCAAATTTGGGACACGAACGAATGTGTCGCATTTGCTACGGCTGCGTAGCAAGCGCTACAAATCCATAATGTTTTTAGCTTGTAGACCCACCACGCCGTAAAAAGTAATCTACATCGTCACGTTTTATACCCCGAGTGGGTGTTAGAGAAGTTCCCAGAGTGTCCCTGAGGCAGTCAGTACTCGTCTACCCTCTTCTTTTTTCGTACCCTAGAGCATCTGAGATATCATTGTATAGAACTTATTGAGTAGAGAACTTTTTTAACAACTTTGTAATTTTCTTTAATGTGGCTTGAATTCCTTAGTCAAGCATATATTAATCGGTAATCAATATCATCATCATTAATATATATGTGAGTATATATATTATAATAAAACAGTAGAAACTCGCCGTGTCTGTACATTGAATAAAAGTAATAGAAATTGGACGGGCGTGACTAAAGAACCGTAATAGAACACAAATCAACGATTTTTAGAATTCTTTTCTGTCTGTCTGTTCGCCTGTCTGTCTGTCTGTTTGTTTGTTCACGCACATCTCTAAAACTACTGAACGGATTTTCATGTAATTTTCGCAGCTGTACAGAACCTAATTTGGAATAGAATAATAACTTTATTCCATCAAAATCGGATCTCGGAAAAAAAAGTTATGGTCATTTAAAGATTATTGGAATTTACTTTTCTACTGGTAGTAATTAGAAGTTATGGTACGGGATCTCCTCAACTGATACAGAGTTCGAGTTTGGGCTTATTCGATTGGTCTTTATCAGCACTTTAGTAAAACATGGTGACCAGGGTCTGCTGATGGGACTGGAAGGTGGTTAGGGGATCTCCTCAACGGACAACAGCAGACCCTTCGAGTTTGAGCTTATTTGATTGCTCTTTATTAGCACTTTGATAAAACATGGTGACGCGGGGTCTGATGATGGGACTGAAATATGGGTACGGGATCTCCTCAACGAAAAACAGCAGACCCTTTGAGTTTGGGCTTATTTGATTGGTATTTATTGGTACTTTGGTAAAACATGGAGACCAGGGTCTGATGATAGGACTGGAAGGTGGGTACGGTATCTCCTCAATGGGCAACAGCAGACCCTTCGAGTTTGGGCGTATTTTATTGGTCTTTATTAGCACTTTGATAAAACATGGTAACCAGGGTCTGATGATGGGACTGGAAGGTGGGTACGGGATCTCATCAACGGACAACATCAAACCCTTCGCGTTGATGGGTATTTATTAGCGCTTTGGTAAAACATGGTGACCGTTGCAGATAGTCGTTCAAAAAATCATATTCTTTCGTATATATTTCTATTCGTAATAAGGAATTATTTCCACGAAAATCTCTTTGACGCGTGCGGAGCCGCGGGCAAAAGCTAGTACCAAATAAAAATATAAAAAACTCATAGACATCATAACAATAAACGACAAGCTCTTTTTGTTTCTTCAGAGTGAGCATCTCAATCTTGTTGTTCGCTTTCAAAGAATTCTCATAATATCAAGATAGCCAACCATGACTCACGTTATAACTAAAACAAATCAGCCGCAAGTTTAATCTAGCAAAACCTTCACACTCGCCTGACGCGCTAAGCTATGCGCCACAATTTTTCAAAGTCCAAAGCCTCGCCTTCCCGTGTCAGCTAACCCCGGTTTAAATGAAAACTAATTTTAATATTAATGTTTTCCGTCATCTGTTAGGAAAATGGCGGCTAGACGGCGCGAATACCTAGGTTTAGTTAGCGCGGTTTCTTTTTAGCTTCATAAATAGGTGGAGTCAGCCAGTTTCGTTCTGCTTTGGGTGGAGCCCTTTTTATTTGAGGACCAATATTGAGAGCCAAAGATTTTAGGGGTCCGCAAAAAACAACAATCCATAGCCAAGTTTCGACGTCTACTTTTCCGTCCAAGGATATATCGATACAATATAATACAATTTCTTTATTTTCAGATTATTTGAGCTTACCCTTCACCCCTACTGTGCCTAATGGAAAGCGTCGATGTGTCCTAGGACGAGGGGCGCTCGCCCATATAGTGGGAAGAACAGTGACAGCAAGTGAGAAGTCAGTCTATTCAGGGAGTTCTGCAAAATCTACGAAACAGACGGATGATAGATATATACTATACACAACTGCTTGTGATCACATTCCCGGTATGGTTTCTTCATGAGGGTTGTGACAAGTTGTGGTAGAAACCTATGTCCAAGCCAGCGTCAAATTTTTTTCCCTGCATTGCGCTCAATTTTTTTTTCTGCGTTGCCCTCAGTATTTGAATACGTTACAATCCAACCACCTAGATTACATCGCGGCGGAAAGCATTCCTTGAGACTCCAAAAACATTGAACCAGAAGATCTTTTCACAAAGAGGAAGCCCACAGTGTCTGCCCGTACAGTATCAAAAAATATGGTGTTTTTTGACGCAAGTTCATCATAATTTTTCAAAATATTATGAAAATAATCTTAAAAATAATCTTAAAAATAAGCCTTTGTCTTAAGTTTGCCCTTTGACATTGAGTACTTTGCAGAATTTAATCCTTATAAGCGATACGATAGCAAAGCGTAGTGTAGGCCGACCTCGTGCCCGCTGGACCGACGACCTGAAGGACGTTGTGGGTGGCGGCTGGATGAGGAGGACGGAGGACCGACATGAGTGGCGAAATTTGGGAAAGGCCTATGTCCAGCAGTGGACGAACACGGGCTGATGGATGGATTGATGAAGCAATACTATGGAATGGTGAATTGTACTCGGAATATACGAGTAGTGTTTTTTTTTAAATCAGCGGTTTCGTTTCTTAGCCAGGGATTTTTAATCAAAATTCTTATAATGTAGTTTTGGTTTTCATCGAAATCGGCCCCGAGACCCTTTTGAGCATTTTTCGCTATTCGTATTTGGCCATTCAAGGCCACCTGAAAAACTAATCCTGTATATTGGAATAAAAACCCTCTATATTGGAATAAAACGCTGTATATTGAAATATACGGAGGTGATAGAGCTAGGGCCAGGCTCGACTGTGGTGTGGAGGTACCACCATCTTACTCGCTAACCTCTCCGAAGTGTTTCGGGGGAGAGTAAGAGAACAGCTCTCAGGCAAAACCAGGCGGCCCGCCATTTGGGACCGATGGATGCCCAGCGTGTGTTAGTATGGGCATTTCGTCCAGGAGGGCCGCCAAGAGTGGCGAAATCTTGAAAAGGTCTATGTAGTAGTGGACGAAACGGGCTGATCGATGGATGGATATAGAAATAGTGGACATAATTTCGAACAATTCATTATTTAAGATTTAATTAATGTAAGAAAAATTCAAAAGTATTTTCGTAGAATTATAATGCCTTGTTCTTTAGTTTTCCATTTGACATTACTACCCAGAATTTGATCCCTATAAGCGGCACTATTGGCTAACATAGTTTTTGTTTTTTTCTAAACATGTGTTTCGATTTCCGGCAAGAGAAGTTATTTAAAAAATATCTAATTATATTGGTTTATTTTCGTATTCATCAAAATTGGCCACAAGACTCTTAAGCATTTTTCACTATTCCCTAAAAGTTTTGGATTTAGCCATCCATCCACCCCCCCTTCAAAAGCTATCCCTGTATTTATTATAAGCCAAATTCATCCTGGAGAGTCGGAAATTGTTCAGAATCAAGGTACAATGACCCTGTTTGCGATATACGAAAACATTTTTTGGGGCCTTTATACTTGCTTAAGAACAACCTTGACTAAATTAGTATAGGAAGTATAGTGTGCGTAACGCTAGGCGGCATGTTAGCGCTTTTCACGATTTCAGCTTGACATTAGAGCGTCATCTCGTGTAATTGTGCCCGAAATAAAAAAATTGTGCTTCCAGCCGATACAAAGATATTCACGAAAAACAGATTCCGCTGGAGTAACGTTACCCCAGCGGCATGTTTTTTATCCCGTGGTCGTAGCTAAATAAAAATTAGCTACTTAGGTAGATATAATTAGTGCCTGATTGTGCCCAAAAAAGAAAATTAATGCGTCCAGAGGTTTCAGAGTTATTCAAGATGCCGCTGGGATAACGTTTAGCCAATTGCTGTATCTCTTAAACGGTATGACATACAACTACGATTTTTTTTACTTTTAACACCATGCGTAGACGTATATGCTTTTTTAGTCTTGACTTGAGCCAATTGTATTTTAAAATATCCATCCATCCATCAGCCTGTGTTCGTCCACTGCTGGACATAGGCCTTTTCCAAATTTCGCCACTCATGTCGGTCCTCCGTCCTCCTCATCCAGCCGCCCCCCGCAACGTCCTTCAGGTCGTCGGTCCAGCGGGCACGAGGTCGTCCTACACTACGCTTTGCTGTACGTGGTCTCCATTCTAAAGCCTTTCGGCCCCAACGGCCATCATGTCAGCGACAAATATGGCCTGCCCACTGCCACTTCAACTCACTGATTCTGCAGGCTATGCCGGTTACTTTAGATCTCCGACGGATCTCCTCATTTCGGATTCTATCCATCAGAGATACCGCAAGCAAATCCCGCTCCATAGCTCGCTGAGCGACCTTAGACCGGTGGATCAGACCCTTTGTAAGAGACCACGTCTCAGCGCCATACGTCATCACAGGAAGGACGCACTGGTTGAACACCTTAGCCTTTAAGCACTGCGGTATTGACGACGTAAATATGTGACGCAACTTTCCGAATGCTGCCCAACCCAAGCATATTCTTCTGTCAGCCTCGGCGTCGAAGTTGTTTTTATCCAGCTGTATGACTTGACCCAGATAAACATATTTTTGAACAACTTCGATGCTGACATTGTCGACGGTTATTGGCCCTTGGATAACGTGACCGTTGGACATGACCTTAGTCTTATCCAAATTCATCCGCAGGCCCACTCGTCTCGAAGAATCACCCAGGCCGCGCATCATTTCCTCTAGTTCCTGCAGCGATTCCGCCATTATGACGATGTCATCGGCAAAGCGAAGATGTGAAATGTACTCTCCGTTTACGTTTATGCCTCGTCCATTCCAGTCTAGTGTTTTAAAGACGTCCTCCAGCGCGGCGGTAAACAGTTTTGGAGAAATAACATCTCCCTGTCTTACGCCGCGCTGAAGATGTATCGGTCTTTTTTGTACACTCTGTACTTGGACGGACATCGTAGCGGAGTCATACAGACACTTCAACAACTCCACGTAACGCCAGTCAATTTTAAAATATGGTGAAATATATATATTTTTTAAATTGTGCATGTACAAATAAATAAATATGAATATTGTGTCGGAATCGTAGTCTTCCGGTGTGAAAGCGCCCATTCTCATCGTATAAATTATTGATCAGTTACTATCTCAATTAAAATATACCTATGTAGTTGGTATTTTAACGGATTTAATTTTAAGCTTTTTCAATAGTCAGACAAACTGTGACATTTTCTCCGTAAAAAATTTTTTTAGGTGAGAATAAGCAAATGCAAAATAATTTTAAAATATAGGATTTTATTACACGTACATACACCAGTAAGCATGTAAATCTCTAACAAGACACGATCTTTAGACAAATTTTACAATCAAAGTGTAAAATCTCATTATTTCTCTCTATCACTTCAACTTTTTAAGAATGATATAGCTTCATGGACGCATTATTAATTAGATAAAATGCATACCTACCATTTCAGTACACAAACAAGAAATAGGTTCATAAATCTAAATATTTGTAACAAAATTTCCTACTTAAAATATTCTACTAGCTATAACTATACCTACAAAATTTCCTGTATAAATTGATAGTAATAAAAATTAAAAATCCCTATTAATAAAATTTGCATTGACAATTAAATTAAATACAAATTAACAGACGGCTAATAAAAAGTATAACAAAATCTTAACTAAAATACCCGATTTAGAAAATAATAACTTAGATAATAAAAATTCACATTAATACCGAGAAGTTATTAAAACAAGTAAAACTCTGCAACCACTGTCCAATGATCACGAATATTATTGAACATAGTTCATTGCCCAAAATAACTCTAGTCCATACATTTTACTCCATAAAAAAATGTCAAGCCCTCAAAACTCATAAAACTTGATCGGTCCGACGCGACGCCGGCAAAAAAATATAAGGCCCTACAATAATAAGGGAAAATAATTTTAGGGTAGATTGAGTATCGTTAACTGATAAGTGATAACAATCAAAATAAAAATTATTATTTTTGGTCAAATATTTTTTTCACTTCCCAGTTCAAAGTGGTTCGAACAGCTGACTAAATTCGTATGGAAGGCTAAAGTATTCGGTGGAAAGTTGTCTATTAGGGATACTCTATCACCTCTTGAATTTTTTTCACTTTGAATTCGAGGACCTTATATAACAATTGGATCTATTGTGTCTACAGCGCAGATCTGCGCTCAAGCACAGTTTAAAAATCAATACAGTTGTCCAACGAAGGCGAGGCTCCGAACTGCTTGTTCGAAAATTGTATGTAGCTCGGTGATTTACCTCCCGCGTCTCGCCCCGCAGGCCCCGCACAATAACTCTGTATGAGCAGCGCTTTCGTTGGACAACTATGGATTTTTAAACTGTGGCTCAAGTATGCGAACGATTGTAATGTAGAACCCGAGTACTGATCTCCAAAATATTTCTATTCAAATTTTGCTTCGTACATCTTAAGGGACTCCATAATGCCAAACTTCGGTCTTGCTCTAACGCTTTTGTTTTTAATTGTCTATCCTGCTTCGGTCAACTGCTGCTGCACAAGCAAAACTTCGGTTATTTTGAAATTGCGGCTACATAGCTTAAGACATTAATTATAAAATAAAATTTCTAATAAATTTGTTTTTGTTTAGTAAGTATATGAGTGTGTCAGTTTAAATTTTAAAAGGTTTTGAAATATGGGAACTGAATTGCCTTTTTCGTGAAAATATTTTTTTAAGCAATTTAATTGATAGAATATTAAAAGATTGCTAATAATCTAGAGTTAAAAAACATACCGTAATTGTTTCGAATTTTTATAATCTACATAAATGCACTGAATCCGATGCAAATCTGAAGTTTAGCAATATGCAGCATTTTAAGTGGAAAGCTTATTAGCAGTTTTGTATGCGACAAATAAATAAAAAACTAAATTTTGTACGGTTTACTACTCGTATATAATGAACGCAAGCGATGTGCCGCGCCTTGGGTGGCGGCAGACGTAGCGGGGGGAACATTGCCGAACAAAATGACAGCTGCTCGACCTCCCTCCCTCTCCCCGCTCAGCTACAGCCTAAGACGCAGTATAGCGCTTGCTGTCAAGGAGGTAACAGGATCTCGGTGCAAAATGCACATCTTAAGGGCACTCTATTCGCCCCAACCCCCATACTAGCGCAGTTCGCTGAAAATATCCTTAATTATAGGTACTTGCTTATTATTTTTTCTTTTTCAACATATCCCATACAATATCCATGACTTGAAACTAAACATTTATCAAAATCAAATACATACAAAAGTTACAAGCGTATAAAAGTCCTGGATTTTACACATATTTTGATGAATATTTATGTACCGTAATGTCCTAGAAGCGATACAACAAATCAAATCATTTTAGGTTCACAGCATAGTATATTTTCTACTATTCAAAATTATTGAATTATTAAATTTTGTCTCGCGTTAGCTTGCCTCTAACAGCGTGTACGGTTAGTTCCGTATGAGCTCGGGAAATGAACGTTCGGTTCAGCCAATAACAGTCAGTCAGTGCTCTATAACCCAAACTTGAATGTAGAATGAAATAGCAAGCATAGCGACCCCTGCGCGACTGACTTCAAGCCACCGACTACAGGGCTCTTAATATCGTTTTTGTTACTTTTGATGAAAAAGTATGCAATAAATACGTAGTATGTGTATTCGCGAAAATCACCTAATAATAATTATGTTTTAACAAGAAAATGATGTCATGTTAGCCATAAAATTTTGATTGAATTACATTAACAAACTTAAAAGCGTGTTTGCAGTTGTATTTTAATGCAATCAAAATCATAACATAGAATAGAATAGAATAGAATATCCATTTATTTATCTACCACCACACAATAAATTATAAAAACAAATTATAAAGTCAAACACAAGGAAATAACATAAAAGAATAAAACAATGTGACTAAAGCTAAATGAAATCATGTGTCGAAGCAGACAAAAAGGCTAGAACTCAGCATATGCTGTAGTCTTACAGAGTAAGCCCGACAGCGCTGATTTTCAGTCCGAGCCCGCGGATTTATTTATATTTATTTACATAAGCACAAAGTGACATAACTTTCTTATGAAAATAATAATAATAAGCAATTTGTGAGATTTTCTATACAAACGCATTTATTATATTTCAATTATTATTATTCAAAAGTAAATAAAAACAACGTTATGATGCGCATTTTGCACCGAGATCCCCTGTTACCACCTTAAGGTATAATATGACAGTATACCTAGCGGAACCCTCTATTGCATGCGCATATGGATGTTGCCACGATTTAGTACTATTTGGTACTACCTCTATCAATAACAATTTATATTTACGCGAAAAATTCACGACATCTTCGACCTAGCATCTTTTGTTCTGAAGAATGCTCGATAAGCACTGCAGGCATAATATTAAAAATAATAAATTTGTACTCGAATTTTACATTACCAAAATTATTGTGCATCGTGGTCAATCATATTCATTATACCGGGTGTAAAAAAACAGGTTTCGTTCAATAAAACAACAAAAACGTCTGATCATAATAAACAACTTATCCAAAGAAACATACCTGCGGAAAATTTAAATATATTTTCAAGTTTCCTTACTAATATTTCAACACACTTGCTTATAAAGTGAAGGCCACTTTTCAGCGTTATTAGGGTCATAATACAGCATATTAAACACGCGCGCTTTTTACTCCACAGTTATCGCACTAGCGTTTTTTTATATTACGGTATTTTTTATCTTAGCAAAGAGTTTTGATGTCTTGAGAAATAGTAAAGGGTTTTTGCGAATAAATAAACTGTCTCAGTTAAAATATAATAAATAATCATTTCATTTTAACAAATAATTATTTTTTATTAACAAATTTACTGTAATTTTTGTTGTAAATTCTGTTTGCTAATATTTAATATTTGGCTGTTTGGCGGGTGCGTCAGTGCCTCTATTTCGATCTGTGCGCGCATCAAAATCTCCGCGGTCATTTCTAATAGAAAATTGTCAATTCATAGTTTTGATTGCGTGGAAAAATAAAACAATGAAATTTTCAAGTGTGTTGAAAAACGTCGTATGAAACGCGTGAGCATTGGCTCGGGCTGCAATCCCACCTCGACTGCAATGTCCAACATAGCTCACTTGTATCATAATTATTTATTTATTATAAACCTCTGAATTTTGTTCGGGCATGTTCAACTTTTTTTCTTTTGCACCGTTCTATTTTTGGAAAAGTTGATCAGTATCAGCAGTAGAATATATGATTTCATTAAATGATCCCTGTCCTTACAAGCAGTAGAAACAGGCCGTATGTTTTCTCTATACATATAAAAATCAACATCTATCAGGATGTATTAGAAAACTAATAGGTACAGTCGACAAATCTCCCGCCTAATCACCTAAGGGCCAGATTTGTGTGCAGTGGCCTGCTAGTGTTGTCAATATTATATAATAGGGATGGTGCAGTGACGGCTATGCCCCGCCCCGCCTTTCTAGTTCTTGTCCGTCAATAATCATTCACGCTGAATCATGAACTTTTTTTATAACTCTAAATGTTTATTCCTATAGGTTTGCAACTGACCAACAAGTAACTGACCCAGGTGGACCCAGAAATGTCATAGAACAAAAGGGTGTTTGTCCCTTAAAGCCTTATCCCTGGTGCGCGATAATCTTACTGAGCGATTTTGAACTTCAGTATGTTGTCAGAAAGTCTACATTAGAATGCTCGCTTCGAGCGCTGGCGGCACGCAAAATCAGTGAATTTTTGAGGTTTTTCTGGATTTTACGAAAAAGTATTTGATGTAGGAGTTTTTCCACCTGACATCGGAAAGTAAACCATGTTCTACTGTTATAGCAGTAATTTCAGACATAAAACTCAAGCCGCTTAGACATAAAACGAAATAATAATTAAAAAGGCATCATTTTCAAAAATAAAATCCATCGAGCAAAATGTGTCAAATTAGGTAACAGACTTGACAACGGAAAGACAAAGGTCTGACAAAACACGTGTCCAAGTTTTACATTGATCAAATAAGTAGTTGACTCAGCATATTAAAACAAAAACCATTGAAAGACCCAATACAAGCCCTTAATAGTTTAAATAAAAAGACGGGGCTAGCTAATATCGCCACATGCAAGCGACAAGATTTTGCAACGGATGAGGTGGGAGATTTTTTGACTGTACAAACTTTATACCGATCACAATGAACAACTTTCCTAAAAAAAAATTATAAGCGCATATGAAAAAAGAAATTGAACTTACCCGTACGAAAATTACGATAGGTAATTAGGTTATTTAATTTAAACGACAAATCATATAATCTAGGAGGTGACGGGATTTTGCGTACGATCATGAATAGGGGTAGATTTATTTTTGTGGGTTATAGAGTTGCCCCTTGATGTGAATTATGTCGGTCTGTCTGCTCTCAGTGGTTGCATCTTCGAGAAATAGCGAAAAATAAAACCTTTTCATGTGTTATTTTTCGAAGATGCAACCTCAGACCGAATTAAGGTGGTAACGGAGGATCTCGGTGCAAAATGCACATCGTAATATTGTTTTCCTTACTTTTGAATAAAAAGTTTGCAATAAATGCGTTTTATAGCAATTCGCGCAAACTGCTTGTTAATAGTTAGGTGATCACATGAAAGTTATTCAATTTTATGCGTTATATTTTAGTTGCATTACATTACAACTGTAAACACGCTTTTAAGTACGTAATTTTTTTGTAAAGACTTTATTATTAATAAACAATTTCCGCAAGTTGCTTTAAAACACATTTATTGCATACTTTTTATTCAAAAGTAAGGGAAACAATATTATGATGTGCATTTTGTACCGACGTAAAAAGTTACCCCCTTAATTCATATCAGAAGACCACTCTACAATCCATAAAAATAAATCTACCCGTATCCAAGACGGTTCTGAAAAATCCCGTTACCTCCTAGTCTAATATCGCTGTGGCTGGATGGAGAAAACTAGGCAGTGACGTTAAATAAAAAACAAGTCTGGAAAAGACAAACAGTAAATCAACAACCTGTATACCAGAACGATTGTACTTTATCAACTACTATTAAAAAAAAAACCTAATTATAATCTAAATCATTATTACTCTCTCCATTCGTACCATTCTGCCTAGTACTCTCAGAATTTACTGCGTGAACAGAAACTGCGTTAACTCTCTGTACCCTGGATAAATCTAACACGGGCAGCCTTAGAACGTAATCTTGACTTTCAAATGACCTTTCCCTAGGCCTTTCTGACCACGGAATTACTCTAAATCCGTCATTTGAGCCAGATGATGAGGAAGACGGACTTTGGTTTGATGAAGTGGTCGCAACGATAGGATTCAGTCTAGGTATCCTTTGGGCTAAGTTTCTGAGTCTAGAGCTCTCTGGTTGGCTTCTCTCTGGTCTGTCTGGCACGAAGTTTTGTAGGACAGTGGACAAGTCTGCGGCCACGCGCCTGTTGTTTTCGGCCCTCTGTTGACTTTGTGTTTGGTTTGAGGCGAACATGTGTTGGTATCTGGCTATTTCACAAGGCAGTAACGGGCGGGCGTCTCTGCCTATTCGTTGTACAGTAATCTAAAAAAAGAAAAAAAAAGGTTATGTGAGCATTCATAATAAACGTACAGTGCGAATAAAGATATGATGCGCATACAAATATTCGCGAAAACGAGTCAAATCGTAGTAAGTAGTTTGATTAAACTTTTTAATAAATAAATAATATTTATGCTTTTTTAAAAGCTTTTATTTAATATTTTGTAAAAAGAGATAAATAATAAATAGGTAAAAAAAGGAAATTAGCTCAAGATATATATATTTCGGGCCCTACTGGGCCCAGCTTCAGTTGAGAATTCTGGGAAGTTCAGTTGAGAATTCTGAAGCCGGGCCCAGCAGGGCCCGAAATATATGTTGAGCTAATTTCCTTTTTTTTTCCATTTATTATTTATCTCTTTTTACAAAATACTAAGTAAGTAGTTTGGAAACTTATTAAAGAGAAAATAAGATTCAAAGTCATTTTAGAACATGCACAAAAAAACGGTTCTGGAAGCAACTTCTCGCCACTAGTCCAATTGTTTTACAGTCCGTAAAATATAACTTGAGGTCGGTGAGAGCAGGACAGCGCTATACAATTTGTATTTCTAACTCTCTCTCTCATGCTCAAATGTGTATAGCGCTGACAGCTGCCACAAGGCTCAAGTTATATTTTACGGATTGTAAATCGCATCATTGAGTTGGCCTGTATTTCATTCCATTTTTTCCAATCCATTTTTTCATAGATTGAATAAAAATTTATTAGTAACTCATTCTATTTCATTTCTCATTATAGAAAGCGGAAAAGCGAATACACAAAAATCGACCATTCTACCATATATGAAGCGGTGTCGGGTTTTTTCGAGCGTGGACTGTCACTGAAATAATCAACACTCGTATACCCTCTTTTTAGCGACGAATTTACGTCTTAACGTAATGGGTGAGCATTATCACCGTACTTCGCGGGCACGTTTATAAGGCAGGCATCCATTGAATTCCATTGTAGGTAGCATGCACTAGAGATACAGCGTCTATCTTACTTGCGCTCTCAGGTAAAGCGTGTTTGTTCAATGTGCGAGAGAGCGAGTATAATATAAAGACACTATACAGGCTTAGTTTTTCAAGTGGCCAAATCAGAAACCGTAGAGAAAAATGCTCAAATGAGTTTCGGGGCCAATTTTGATGAAAACTAAAACTGCATCATAGATTTATTTTTTTATGTTCCCTAGCCAGGAATCAAATTAAAAAAAACACACACTTTATCGTATTGCACCGATAGTGTCGCTTATAAGGATCGAATTCTGGGAAGTAAAGATATACCGCAAAACTAAAGAAAAGTGCTCATTTTTAATAAACTGATTCATATTTTTGAGTTTTCATACTTTACCCGTTCCGTAACTTGGTGCTTACTTTCAATACACATCTGGACTTAAAAATTGTACCAATAATGTGTCAGAATCAATAATTGTGTGATGTTGATTACAATGCAATCATCGAAACGTCGAATTCGGCTATGTATTGGAATAATAGGCATAAATTCGAACAAATTGATTAGTTAAGGTTCAATTAATGTAATAGAAATAAAACCTATTTTCTTAAAAATAAGCCTTTTCCCTTAGTTTGCCGTTCGACATTACTTCTCAGAATTCAATCCTTATAAGCTACACTATCGGGTGGTGCATATAGTGTTTTTCTTTTTTGAAAATCGGCGGTTTGTTTTCCCGGTAAGGGAAATTATTTGAAATCCTATGATGCAGTTTTAGTTTTCATTAAAATCGGCCCGAGACTCGTTTGAGCATTTTTCGCTATTCCCTTTAGTCCGGGCGGTAGCGTTGCATTTTAGGTAGTGATTTTACGCCAGTAGATTGCCATCTTTTTCAAGGAATGACTAATAAGAGAACCAAGCGTCAGCTGACGCACCCGCGGTAGGTGTGGGTGTGGGAGGTTGCGAAAGGGTTAAAAAAAAATAATAGTACGCCGGCTGAAACTTTTCTCCCAGATAGTTGACATCATACTAAGCTGAAAAAAAATCGTCAGCTGCATCGTGGAGGGGGATGATGCGTCAGCTGCTCACATGAACTTGTATAAAAACACGTAAAATAAAGTTATAGTACGCCGCATGAATTATGTCTAGTATAGAAGTGATTCTTAAAATAATTAAAAGTACAAAAACAACAATCAACTGCATGGGTAGCGGTGGAAAGACCGTCAGCTGACGCAGTAAAGATACAGATTAAATATACTAATCCCGTTTTACACTAATACGACAAAGAGACACGCACACGCAGATGTTTCTTTGAAATTTTAGGGGGAGAGGCCCAGGTAGCCCGAAGGTTGTGTTATGGGCTCAGGCTGTTCCGGAATCTATCTCCAAATATGCATTTAAAGGGAAAATGCTCCAATATGTTTTAACTTTAATGCGTCCTACTCTTACTGCTGATTGTTGTTTTCGTACTTTTAATTATTTAAAGAATCACCTAGTAAAATTTTATGCGGCGTACTATCACTTTATTTTACGTGTTTTTTGACAAGCTCATGCGAGTAGCTGACGCATCATGATGCACGATGCAGCTGACGATTTTTTTTCAGCTCAGTATGATGGCAACTATCTGTCAGAAGTTTCAGCCGGCGTACTATTACTTTTTTTTACCACTTTGGCATCCTCTCACACCCACACCCACCGCTACATGAGCAGCTGACGATCGATGCACATATCAGTCATGTGAGATCTACGATCGATGTCAATATCAGCCGGCTTACTATGACTTTTGTATTTGCAACGGTACCTCCCGGGCTATATAGTTTTGTATTTCGCCATCCACGACTTGAAAACTAACCGTGTATACCATTACGCTAAAACTAGCAGGTGCCGAGCAGTGACATGTATACAAGAAAACTTTCGTTTACACAGCAAAATTCATACTGGAGAATCGACAATGATGCTGTTTGAGAAAAATATTTTTTTGTGCTTCTACTTGTTCAAGAACAACCTCGGCTCGATTAGTATACGAAGCCTAAATTTTATTTTGCGTATTTCACAGAAAGGGTAATTGAACCTTGGTCCTGGCCTCTTACCGATTCTCCAGCATGAATTTGGGTATATAAACGAAAGCCACCTTATATAATTACCTGTCGTTGATTGTTTTGGTTCGGTGACGAGATGGTAGAAGAGTCCCCTACAGTGGGGATGTTGATGTTGGCTTGAACACGCGTCGGTGAAAAGTTTAGAGCTAAGAAGTCCAGGGGAAGCGGCACGCAGAAGACGCCTACCTCCTCCTAGAAATTAAACACGACTTGCTTAAGAAATAGAGTTATCTTACCAAGCGCAAAGTGAAACAAAAATCACGTAACAAAAAAAATGCTTTTCTATCAACTATTGTGAAGATAAATTAAAGCTGTTTGTATCCAGTTGCGAGTAATGTATGAAGACCTTCGTACCCATTTATCCTTATTATTCTGTTCTATGAGATTTTTTTCCCATTTGTGCTTGTCTCTCGTCTAGAAATTGAACTTGTGGGAACATTTCTTAATTAAGTTTAATTTTCATATGATTGAGTTATTCGTTTATTTTTACACATATTTTATGACAAATGATTTATTTTATACCTAATTTCACCGTTCTCCGATCCTCTAACCAGCCAGTACATTTTTTACTATTTTGGACTAAAACATTAAAAAGGTCAAGGAAGTTATGTGTCACATAGGACAAGTTATTTGGGTTAATTAATTGTTCTATCAATATTAGTATTAAAGATATTTTTCTTGTATAGGTCTTAAGAGCACTCTATTCGCCCGAACTCCCATACTAGCGCAGTTCGCTGATAATATCCTTATTTATAGGTACTTGCTTATTATTTTTTCTTTTTCAACATATCCCATACAATATCCATGACTTGAACCTAAAATATTTATCAAAATCAAATACATACAAAAGTTACAAGCGTATAAAAGTCCTGGATTTTATACATATTTTGATGAATGTTTATGTACCGTAATGTCCTAGAAGCGAAATAATTTTAGGTTCACGGCATAGTATATTTTATAATATTTAAACACATTTTTGTTTCTTTTAAATTTTTGGGATATTTCTCCTGAAATCATAGGAAGAACCAAAACCATTATCGAGTTTTTTCAAGACATGAATTTTGTCTCGCGTTAGCTTGCCTCTCACAGCGTGTTCGGTTAGTTCCGTACGAGCTCGGGAAATGAACTTTCGGGTCAGCCAATAACAGTCAGTCAGTGCTCTATAATCCGAACTTGAATGTAGAATGAAATAGCAAGCATAGCCACCACGTTCGCCACTGACTTCAAGCGACTGACTACATTGCTCTTAACAACACAAACCTGTTTTTGAGGCAGCGAAAATAATTTCGTTTTTTTTTAACTGCCAGTAAAAAAGCCATCATCATCAGTATCAGTATAAAACTCACATTCCCATTAGGCGTCCTCTCCCCTTCAGGTACGGTGAACGGCCTCCGTTCCTCCATCTCTTTGTCCTGTTTCTCCTTCACCTCGTCCAGGGGTACGTCAGGGACCACCTGCAGGTCCTCGGGGGGGTTGGGCACGGTCACGTATGACGCTATTATTGTTGACAGCTGGTCTAGTACCTGGAAATGGTCATGTGCCAATTTTAATACAAGTCATGTTTTTTTTTTATTAATGCAAGTCTATTAATTTAATTTAAGTAAGTTAATTTTTATTGTCTCTTCCCGTCCCGTATTGTGTTTAGTTCTGTTGTTTTTTTTAATATTAAAATTTACTTGCAATAATTGTAATATTATGTGTCTATATTTATACTAATAATCATGTAGTAAAAACGTGTCTGTACATTGCATATTCTTTCAAACTTCTGTATGAAAGGGGTATTAGTGTTGTACTGAAGCCAAAACAACCATTTTTAGAATTTTTGTTTGTCTATCTGTAGGTATGTATGTATGTTCCGTTTTAACTCGAAAATCGCTCAACGAATTTGGTTGCGGTTTTTTTTATTATCATCTCAGTGATCCTGGTCAACACATAGGCTTTATGGGAATGTTTATAAAATAACGCCCCAGCCGAAAACGGGGCAGAGGGTAAATAAACGCGTTCGGAGCCGCGGGCATTATATGATTGTAAAATGGCAGTCATTCGCACGTTCAAAACCGTTTATTAGATCAATTTTTTATAAAAACTTACTTTTACCCCGGACTTAATTTTTTTTACAAGATACAACTTTTTGCTCTTTATATGATGAACTTATTTCGATTTCTTGAACATGCTAATAAAAAAAGAAAATTGCGAGCCTACAACTGCCATTATCCTTTATAGTATTCTCAAATTTAACCAATACCATAAACACTCATCTACAGTCACACATTCACACACCTCTTACACTCACACTTTCTAATACCCCCTTACATACATACCTTGTTACCCGTTACACACACCCTCACAAATTTACACAATATGCGTGCGTTTAAAATAATAATTACTATTTTTGTAAACATCCCTACAAATTATTATTTTTGCTACTGTCATGCTGCAGGACGGCTATGTAGCCCGCGCAGAGCCAGGGTCTATTTTTTTTGTATTACAATTATTTTTATATTTTACTTGAGAATGCTGTCTTTGATTATATGTATACTATTTCTGTTTAGTCCAATAGACTATTTGTATTTCTATTTCTATTTGTAGTATTACCAGGCCTGTTGCACTCCGCGAAGTCCACAAAAGCCGCAAGTATGTACTACTTCCGGGCGGGTAATTGGGGGTGCTAACTTTCTGGACAAGAACGGAAATCTTAAAACCATTTCGAGAAATATGTTTTCTGTACAGTTGCTACTTATCAGATTAATAAATAAATCTATACTTTTAAAGATATTTTAACAAAACACAATGAACTTCATTTGACTTATCTATGACGTCATGACATGACATTTGACATGCAGTGCATTCCGTGTCGCGACATAATCGATTATATCGCGTCTATCATCATTCCGAGTCACTGTGAGCCCGATAATTAATCAACCGCCAGAATTCATATTGGAGACTCGGTTAGTGATCAGGAACAATGTTTAATGAACCTCAAGGTAAAACTCAAAACAAAAAATTGCTCCCGTACCTACCTACTGCCTATTCAGTCAGTATGGAAACAATTTTTTTTATGATTTCGAAAATAACGATCATTGAATTTTGTTCCTGATCACTAACCGAGTCTCCAGTATGAATAAGGGTGATTGATTAAATTTCACCCTGTTTATCATAGACGAAATCCTTAACGACGCCATGTTGTGATATGCCTATGCTTCAGAGCGTTTGCACTATGAGCGATCTATGAAAAGTGCTAGCTGGCCGGTGGCAATTTCAAAAATAGGTTTTTCGAAGAATAAGAGCATTAGTTAAATCATGATTATAAGATTGTAGTTAGAAGAAATTACTTCTTGGACCTAGTAAAGTAGTATATCCTTTGTATTCACGTAACTTAAATGAATTTCTACAAATTCTGTCATCATTCATGTTGCGTTCAAAAGAACCCTAAATGGATTATAAGTATAAACAGTGATGGACGCCATTTTTCATTCGGAACGACTTGATGGGCGTGAGAAGTTTGATGGTAGTGTTAGCACTATTAGCGCCATGCGGAGCGCCTCTAGTGACGTCACGTTCACTTTTGGCGGGTAAAATTTAAGTTTTTGTTTTTAAATAGATGCAATGAATAAAACCCAAAAATAATGAAATTAGTTTCATAAAATAGTCTACATTTTCAAACTAAATTATTTAAAAAATATATATCAGAAACATGCATGGCTAATTCAGTGGGTTAAAAAGGGATAGAATTACGCGATAGAAAGAGAGGCATCTCCTAGGTAAATCAAATTTTAGCCACGCAGCGCTGCGCAAGCTGAATTGCACTCTATTGCCACGTGGCAAGAATGCCTTTTCATTCAATAAATCACCTGATCAGCAAGCAGGCGATGTTTGGGATCCTTGACAAGTAGCCGCTGGATGAGAAACACTGTGCTGTCTGATGCCTGCACCGTGTTGCCATCACTGGAAAAAGAAAATATTGGCAAATTATTCTATGTAAACATAACCAAAAAAACATTGCGTCCTCTTTTAAATAAACCTTGATTTCTTTTACCTCTCCGCTCTCTGTGTCGACATAAATATACTTCAAAAATTACATATATAAAAACACAGATACTTACATACAAACGAACAATTAGCTTAGTCACACATACAGAGGGCGGGAGGTAAAAAAAACAAGTTTTATTTAAAAGATTTAAAATTACTATTTATTATTAACTTTTTACTAAAAATATTTTTGTGCCTCTATACTATTTTGTTTGTGCGTTTGTTCGCTTGGAGTGAAAGAGACAAAAATAAAAATGACATAGCCTCTTAATACAGAGAATACTTCAATCAATCAAAAAAAAGTTTATTTGTGAAACATAGGTGATGAATGAATGAATGAATGAATGAATAGACACTTTATTGTACACACGAAATAAAATTAAATAATAAAACGTAAAGAATACACAGTATTGCACAAAGGCGGGCTTATTACTAAGAGCAATTTCTTCCAACCAACCTTTGGGTGGTGAAGAAATAATTATTAATAAAATATACAGGTGGGACAAAAAAATAAATATTTGATAAGGAAAACAATAACCAATAAAGTGAATCTACATAACTAAATCTACATCTTACTATTACTTATTTATATAGTGTCAAAATAACAAATAGGTATAAATTTATATAGTTATAAATGCCATTTACATAGATAATAAATACATAATATACATACATACATATATATATATAAATATAATACATGATTGTACATATTATTATTATTATTATTGGTCCTCTATGCTCTGCCTTGTGGCATACAAATATTAAAATACATAATTAAAAACTATTTACCTGCTAGCCTAAACTATCTTGGTATCATTTAAATTGTATTAAAAGAGTGCTAAAAATATATTTTAAACTTAGCACCAAATCCGACGAGGTTGGAATGGGTTTTATTCAATAAAGGTCTCATCTATAAGAAATTCGTGGAATTTTTTGAGTTTATCTTTAAATTGTGACACATTATTTATAGTCCTTATAGATGTCGGAAACTTACGGAGGTATATTATAGTTGGCTGCTTGGATCCTACTAAACAGCTGCGCGAGGCTCGTGTCGCAGAACGGGAACTGTCCATAGAGCATCGTGTACAAGACCACGCCTAGCGCCCACATGTCCGATGGCTTGCCCAGGTACGGCTTACACATGAGGACGTCCGGGGAGATATACGCTGGAGATCCTGAGAAAATGAGGAGTATTGGTTACATAAGATTCCACAGGCCAACAAGGTTTTTAGTGCTTTATAATGAACATTTTGTGCTAAATCCGAATCGGAACTCAATTTTTCACTAACACATAAATAATGTTTTTTAGGAGTTTGTTTGTTTCTGCCCATACATTTTATACATTGACCTCTCATAAACAACTAGACACACAGTCTCTAAGAAAAGTTCGTCAGAAAGCGTCCAAACGGCCGACGTGCACAGTAGCAAAAATGCATTCAACCAAATTAAGACGTTATATCGTTAAAATAAGATGCAATGTCAGTTGTACGCAATCGTCATTCGATCTTGTTGAGTCGTAGCCGTGACAAGATGCATCGCGGACACTTTTTGAGCGAGATTGTGAGTCTTGTTGTTTATGACAGGTCAATGATTTTATACCGTCTTTTCTTTGAAAAAACGATTGTGATGGCTTTCAGTAATTACATTTAAAAAGTACGCTTTGTCTCATAAATATTTTAATCTGACTTTCTAAGAGAGCTAGTGTTTGAACACATGGAGTTTAATAGCTCGTAAGTGTCAAGTTAGTTTCGTACCTTATAACTACTCGTGGAATACGTTTGTGTTTAAACACCTTAAAACCTGCAGGGCACGAGTCCTCTCGCACTCGAGCAGTTTTTTAAATTAAATTTATTATAATGAAATGTAATAAAACTATAAGTGGTAATAACAGTCTATGCTTGGGGTATCTTTGATGGATAGAATCCGGTCGGAGATCTAAAGTAACCGATATAGCCTGCAGAATCAGTAAGTTGAAGTGGCAGTGGGCAGGCCATATTTGTCGCCGACATGATGGCCGTTGGGTCCGTAAGGCTTTAGAATGGAGACCACGTACAGCAAAGCGTAGTGTAGGCCGACCTCGTGCCCGCTGGACCATCGACCTGAAGAACGTTGTGGGTGGCGGCTGAGTGAGGAGGATGGAAAACCGCCATGAGAGGCAAAATTTGGGAAAGGCCTAGCAGTGGACACGGGTTGATGAATGAATAATCTTTATCTCCTTATCACATTGTCGTTATGTTCGATTTGGAAACCACATGGATTATTTTCTTGGAAGATCAGCCACGGTAAATTGACAGTCAATTATGGAACTTTCCACATCAACCGCACGCAACCTGATAAAACCACTAAATTTATTAACTTAGCGAGACGTGGTTTGTCATTTTCCTCACGTTTTTAGACTAATCTCACCTTTTTCCTTTTCCCTCAAGGTAATAATCTACTATTAACTATTTAAGCGTCACTAACTGTGACTGCAAATAAAGCAAATAACAGCACATTATAATTATACAAACCCCTCTGATCCTTTAACAAATCCCTGTCGCTGCCGAGATGTGTGCCCAAACAGAAGTTGGTGATAACAACGCGGCCCGTTCTTTGATTCAGCACAATGTTGCCTAACTTCAGATCCCTGTGGACTATATTCCTCTGAAAATGGAAAATTAAAGTATTTTTAAATATAATAATGAAAAACACTTTGTCAACACATGTATTTTGATGTTAAAATAATAAATTACATTGGCATGTTAGAAGTTTATCATGTACCATATAGGTAGTTTTCAACTGTATTTTGCTGTGAAACTAATAAACATTTAAAATTCAATAGATTATGTATCCAATAGATTATGTATACATAACATAGGAATGCAAAAATCAGTAGATGAGTAACAATGGATTAAATTCAAGCCCTATTACACAAGAATGGAAAAGGATAAAAAAAATAATTAGGATATTCAAAAAATAATAGGAGCAGAAATAAATTCATGAGCATTCAGGTACAAAATCATTTTGTAAAATGTAACATAATCAGCTTAAAACATTTTTTTTTTTTTATTGAAAAACACTTTTACTTGTCCACTTATTTATATTATTTCCCTTACCGGTTTAGCTGTTATAGCATTATCAAAGGTTTTTTTTTTTTCAAGAAACCTTTTATAATGCTATAACAGCGAAACCAGTAAGGGAAATAATATAAATAAGTGGACAAGTACAAGTGTTTTTCAATCAAAAATGTATCAAAAGATCCACCAAGTGCCAACAATCACAAGCATCAACTGCATTAAAACATTATATTTATACATAAATTAGGATTTAACAAATACAAATTAGAATACAATTTTAATTGAGAAGGCAAATGGTCACACAAAAAGTTTACTCTTTACATTCGTAATATTCTGATTTTTTATAAAAAGGTCTGTCAAGCAGGTACTGTTTTAGTGGTTTGGAAAAATGTAGGATATTTTTACAATTTTTGATAAGCGCATTTAATATTCTAGACTGCTATAATTCATGTTTTGGTGAAATACAACGTAAGTAGGATTGAAATGAAATACTAAAAATGCTGACAAAACACAATTTTCGGAGCAGCATGAGAGCAGCTATCATTTACTGATATAGGCACAACTTTTAGGTGCTCATCAATATAGGATTCTGATAAATATCTTTCACCTTTACTTTTAAAAGGGTAAGCTAAGTAAGTAGGGTTTTGAACATGCAACCTGCAATGGAAACAGACAGAAGGCGTGACATGTTCAAGCAATATTCTGTCTGTTAATTATCAAAAAGATTCCTTGGAGCCTTATAAGTAGACTAGTACAAAATATATTCAATACTCGGTGTTCAATTTTAGGTTTGTAGAGCCACCAAATAATAATACTGAATTAGTAATAACATATCTTTATTTTCCATCCATCTATTCATCAGCCTTGTCATCCACTGCTGGACTCAGGCCATTTCAAGATTTCAGCACCCTTAGTGGTCTTCTTGGAAGAAATGCCTGTGGTCACACACACTGGGTAGGCAGGTTGATGAGCATGGTGTTGAAACCTGGGATGCTGTTGCTCATCACCAGTCTGTTTTATGTAAGGCCAAGCAGTTGGGGATCAATCAGTCCCAGGCACAATAGGCCACCTGGTCGTGCCTGTTTGAGAGCTGTCCTCTTACTCTCCCCCAAATAAGTTTGGGGGGTTTGCAAGTAAGATAATGGTACCCCACTATCAAGCCTCCCAGCATCAGCTCTACCACCTGCCTACCTGTATTATATAACATTGAAACAACTAGAATGAGTGGTGTTATTGATAAATAATGTTTGCATGGGTCTAACTTTTATTTATGCTTGGGCAATTCAAAATGCAGATCCTCTTACTCACTATAAAACATTGGCTAGTGATCAACTTATTAGATACCACTCACCTTATGTAACTGCGAGACTACTCTAACAATATCATAGAATATTAAAATAGCCTCCTTTTCTGGCACCTTCTTGACTTTAGTCACATACTGTTGTAAATTTATCAGTTCAGTTCCCTTTTCACTGAACTGGTGGGAGCTCACACAGTCCAGGACTAAGAACAGTCTTTGTCGGACTCGACCTGTGTATATTTGGCCTGGACCTGAGGGGTTGGGAACTTCTTCTAATGCATGATCCTGGAAACAAAACACGAACAAAATTTTACAGTGGTCAGTCTTTTGAAAGTTTTGGTTAGAGGCTGAATAAAAGAAAACTAATGTTTTGAAAAATTCACCTCTGGTATATCATGCTACATTTTAACAAGTCAAGCAATTTGCAAAGGAACAAAAAGTTAATGAATTTAGTCCCACAAAATGCATCAAAAAGAACCAGCAATTAAAAAAACTATATCTTTCCAGACCCTTTCCAAAATTATTTAAAAGAGATACTACAAGCATATTGTTGTTAGCCACTAAGCATATATGTGACAAGGTTTAGCATAGCACCAATAGCACAAACATGATTTTGAATTTTCAAAATTCATTGCTGAGGTAACAGAACAGAATAAAAAGGCGTTACCTTGAAAAGTCCATGATGATGAATAACACCATCCTGGTCTTTTAACAAAGACAATAGAGAGTATTCTGTATGGAGCAACATTTTGCCTTGACGGTCATCTTGTGTTTCAGGTTGCCCCTCATTCCTGAGGGTCAATATTTTGATCTGGTAAAACTCATCAGTCTTTTCTTTCCTAGCTAAGCACTGAACTATACTTTTGACTGGACTGGGACCCAGCTTCGGGCCTAATAAGTACGGTCCAGCTTTACGAATTAGCCTATCAGGTACCAGGGTTCCATAGGCTGGTACGTCATCTCTATTATATGTTATCTTCGACTTCTTAGGAGAACTTGGTCCATACTTTTTGGAACTTTTCAAAGAACCGTTAGGCAAGGAACTTGGGTACGGTGAGGTCTTGGGCATCTTAGGGCACGGCTGCAAAAGCAAAGGCCTCGTCCTCTTTCCATGATTAGAACTGCATTCTGGCTTCTCTGGGTCCATTATGTTACACCTTTTTTAAATAGTAGGAACACTTGATAGAGCAGTTTTTGCGTAGGTTTGAGATAACATTTAATAAACTTCTAAAAGAAACTTCTAAAAAATATATATATTATTTGAAAAAGTACGGAAAAAGAGAAATTTTGTGGAATTCGGGTTCAAAATTCTCTATTTCTCTACCTAAATTATTTACTTGACACTTATCAGATATGACTTTTTTTTCTGTAGCCACTATGGCAGAGAATATAGAGTCAATATTATGGCCAGCCTAGCGTAACTCCGTGTGGAAAAATTTATGAAAATTGCACTCATGAGAATGGCGATATGTTCTTACTCTTTCGCTCACTTAGCTTGTCTCTGTCTAACGTTGTGTCAAGTCAGTATGGCGGTCTCAGAAGAATAATGGCGGTGATTTGTTTAATAGCTTGTCAATTCGCCTATTTTTAAATATCAATGTGCTATTTTTGTCTGCTTTTTGGAATAAATAGACCACTTTTGGAATTTAAGTTGAATAATATATATTTTTATGCTCTAAAACCAATTTTATAAGTATTTTAGTATTTACAGGAATAGACGTCATCACATTAGGTTGGATCACTATTTGCATCACTCCGATAGAAACCCACTCGTTTTGAAACGGAACCCAATCAGTGTTTCTTTTTTCAAAACTTCGATTCTGTCTGAAAGAACTAGAGAATAGATACCTACTCAGCTAGGGTGAGTTCGAACAAAAATCATAAATCTACATTTCACACCTAAATCAGGTTCACGATCCGACAGCCAATACATTTCTGTTAAAATAAACTAACTTTAAATACCTATTCGTCCAATGACCTCTGTCTTAAATAAATAATTATTAGTAATTAATAATAAATTTAATGAGTAATTCTTATGTAAATAGGTTTCAAAGTTGACACTAAACTCTTATTATTTTTGGTAGTGATTATTATTATTATTTGTTGTTAGTTCTCGAATTCTGAAAATTATTGGTAAAATACCTATTAAAACAGGGTTTTTTGAAAAAGTTGGCAACATTTAAAATTTGCAGTCTTTCGAAAGCGTTCAAGAAAAAAATACGTTTTAGGATGCGTTCAATGAAAATGGAAATGTGTGATGATGACGTCACTGAAGATCAACTAAATGTCATCGCTTTTTTTTCCAAAAAACAAGGTAGTACACTTGGACCCACACTTTTCTTGCTGTACATCAACGAGCTTTGCTCTATTGATATCGACGGCGCTGACTTATTGATATTTGCGGATGACACCGTTATTCTGTTTCACGATAAAACTTGGAGTGAGGTCAAGACCCTGGCAGAAAGTGGTCTGGGCAGAGTGACTGCGTGGCTTGAAGACAGTCTTCTCTCTCTCAATACATAAAAAAACAAAATATCTATGTTTCAGTAAAACAGAAGTGTGTAGTCCAGACGACTTTAAATTAACTATTCATACATTCCCTTGCAATGTGGCCAAACTGACAGTGATTTTATATGCCAATGCACTTCGCTCACACGTTCGCAATCCATTAAATATCTCGGGATAATTATTGACGATAAGCTTCAATGGGGTGCTCATATTGCGGCTACATCTGCAAGAGTAAGAAAACTCATCTACATCTTTAAAAATTTACGGATGGTTGCTGATCATAAATTACTCATCCAGACATATAAAGCTCTCTGCCAGTGTGTTTTGAGTTACTGCATTTGTTTCTGGGGTGGTGCAGCAACAACAAACCTTATAGAAATTGAAAGAGCACAACGTGCAGTGCTAAAGGTTATTATGTATCTGCCATTTCGCCACTCCACAACTTTGGTCTACGAACAGGCAAAAGTTTTATCAGGCGGAAACTTTTTATTTTTCAAACAATTTGGAGGTATTATAGAACAATCGTTCCAAATATCCCAGACACCAAGAAACGAATACAACGTATCCCTGTTCCTCGTGTGAAAAGTGAATTTGCTCGCAGGAACTTCTACAATATTGCTCCCCGACTATACAATATATTTTTTAACAATAATCTCTGTGCAAAACTTCTAAACAATTTTAAGGTTAAATACGAAATACTAGACATGCTTCACAAATTGAGTTACGATGATATTGAAACTTTGATAAAAACTAAATCTTAACATTTTTAAAGTTGACAATATTTATTTTTTTCTTTCCATGTTTTTTACATTTTGGTTACAAGAAGGAAAGGGGAAGAGGAAGGGAAAGGAAAAGAAAAACATCATAAGTCAAAACACGACAATACATTTTCTCATTCACACACACACACACACACATACCCTCACTCACATATTTATACGCCCTCATCCAATTACGTACACGAACACATTTTCACTTTACACGCACACACCCACACAAACACACCTCTCACACACACACACACACACACACACACACACACACACACACACACACACACACACACACACACACACACACACATAAATTCAGTTTATTTAGATGCGTATATCTAAAAAACCTTCATTAATTATAATTTATTTTTATAACTGTAATTTTTTTATTTAGATTAAAGTACCATTTAAGCACTCTTAAGTATAAATTTTCTAAAATGGTTTGGATAGAGCCTAATTTCCACTTCACAAGGGTACTTTATGTGGAAATTTGTGTTTTTGTTTACTGCACAAATTTTTATGCAATAAACAAATTTTCATTTAATAAATGTTAGGAACGCTTATTTTAAAATCTGTCTACTAAAAACAGTTCAGGAAAGCTATTCCTCGAAATGGTTTTCGAATCATAAATATTAGAATAGAATAGAATAGAATAATTTCTTTATTTAAGATATATATGTAACAAACATAATTTAGACACTAGTTACCACTATAAGTTGTCTTGAAGCGTGGATAACTAGGCTCTATCCCGAAACATGTATTAAGAAATTATATAATGTAAATTTAACTAAAGTACAACATTTTTATATAATTAAAAAAGAACACAAAGAAATGGATAACAATTAGTTCCTAAAATACGAAAGCCTTTCAATAGGCCAGTTTTACGAAGGTGTGTATTTGTGAGGGAGGGTGTGTTTGTGTGTGTGAGGGTGTGTATATGTGTGGGGGAGAGAGAGCGAGGGTGTGTATGAGTGGGTGAGAGGGTGAGTAAGGGTGTGTGAAGGTATGTTTTAGTGCATATATATACCTAAGGATATGTCAATAGATAGTACAAATATATGAAAATGATAGTAGATTAATAAGGGTATCTATAAATATATACTTAAATAGATACAAAGATTAAAAGTATGCGGATTAAAAATAATAATAATGTGTTATTTGGTAACTACAAGAAGAGCTTCTGTTTGATCGTATGACAAACTTTGTAGGTGGTTTCTGACTCGTAATTTACAATCAAATAGATTTAGAGGGTGAATATTTAAGGATTTATTAATTTTATTATACAGAAAAACAGACAGGAAGCATTGAAATCGATTTGTAAAGCATGTTCGAAATTTTACATTTCTGAAAACAATATCAACTCGTCTTTTGGTTCTATTTGGGGTTAATAAGTTAATATTAGTCCGCTTCTCGAGCGGACGTTTTACAGTGTGGACGAGCTGCTGATAGATTAATTATAACTATTATTAGAATAGGAACTTTTTACTTTGCGACGTAAATATTGTAATTGACATGTTTGAACTTTTTGACATTCAAATTTTATTTATGATTGAGATACTATGTATACTTTTTTCTTTATTTTTATTTTTATTTATTGTGTTGTGTCCTGACGTATAATGACAATTATGAATAAAAATGTCTTATGTCTTATGTCTTATTATTGTGTTGTCGAGTGATGGTAAGTAAGATAAAAAGCTGCCTTATTGTTAAAACTTTAGTGGCTTGATATAAGCTTAGGGTGGGTGTTCTAGTTGGCATGAAGTGACTCACTTTAAGGACGGCTCGTTGGGCTCTTTCGAGGTTAATAATATGAGTTTTGGCAGAGCCTCCCCAAACAGTTAAACAATAAGTGAGTATAGATTCACACAAAGTGGAATAAATCATTTTAATTATTTTAGGTTCAGCTACATGCCGTATGTTTTTGAAAATGTATATCAGTTTGCGGACACGGGCAGTGACCGCCCTTATATGTTCCTGGAAAGAGAGGTGTTTGTCCAATATAAGGCCTAAATATTTTATTGAGTTAACATGGTCTAATTTTTGACAATCACAATCAGGGGGAGGTGACAAAAGACACTGAACAGAGTGGGCAGTAATAGAGAAGGTATTTAATCGAGGCTGGGTTTGGGGAACAATGGAAAAAGACATGTATTTAGTTTTACTACAGTTTAGACTTAATAAATTGTGATCTAACCAACACTTTACCAGATTTAAGCACTTTTGGGCATGCTTAAAGGTTGAGTACCAATTTTCTCCCTGGAATACAAGAGCAGTGTCATCCGCGAAAGAGATGATGTTACCATTAGGAATGTTTAAATTACAGAGACCATTTAGGTAAACCAAGAGTAGCGAAGGTCCAAGGATGCTACCCTGAGGGACACCATAGTTTACAGGTAGTGGATCACTTAGCATATCTCCAACACGAACACTTTGTTCCCTATTACTTAAATAATCTTGAAAAAGTCGAAGCTGAAGGCCTCGCACACCAATAGATTCCAGCTTTTTTATGAGAACTGGCATTGAAATCGTATCAAAAGCCTTTTGAAGATCTAGAAATATAGCCAGGCACCTGTCTCCTCCATCAAGTCCTTTTACAATTAAGTCTGTAAGGCATGTTACTGCATCGGCAGTTGACTTCTTTGAACGAAAACCAAATTGATGATGTGATAGAAGATTGTAGTGTTCTAGGTAGTTTGTAAATTGTTTATTTATAATTTTTTCAAGGATTTTAGACAGAGTTGACAGAATGGAGATAGGTCTAGAGTTACTGTACGCGGACTTGTCACCTGATTTGTGTAAAGGGGTTATCATTGATTTTTTAAAAGCCTTGGGAAAAACGCCTGAAGCAATAGATAAGTTACAAATATGTGTTATGGGTGCAGCTAAACATTGTATGTTTTGTTTCAGTATTTTGGATGAGATTTCATCACAGCCAGAAGAGCATGTATTTTTAAGGGAGTTTATTAATATTACTACTTCAGAGATATTGGTTTCTAAAAGTACAAAAGAATTTTTATGAGATACGCCATGATCACTAGAACGGTTGTCCAAGGCGGTATCATGTGGGTATTGGTTTATTATTTCTTTGGCCAAATTTTCACCAATATTGGCAAAATAATTGTTGATTGAATTTACGGCGTTTAGTGGATCTGTGTTGGATTGTAATATATCTTGAGAAGCCGTCTGCTTAGGTTTAAAGTTAGTTATATTGTTAATAACTTTCCAAGTTTGTTTTATGTTAGATTTACTAGCTTTTTCTAATTCTGATTTTTCATGTTGTCTTTTTAGTTTTTTTAGGATCGAGTTTAGATAATTTCTATAACGGCGATAAGTAGTTTTTATTATTATGCTATCTGGATTTAACTTAGCTTTTTTATACATCATATCCCTGTTTCTCATACAGCGCAACAGCCCCTGTGTAATCCAGGGTTTTATCGGTGTTTTACGTCTGGATAAAGTAACTGTAGATGAGTTGTTTTTAATTATATTGGTTAAGGAATCAACAAAAATGTTTGTGGCCATGTTGGGGTCAGAGCAATCCATAACCTGACTAAAATTTGAATTTGTAATATCATCCGTAATACCCTGATAATTAATTTTTGTAAACGTTTTCTTTATTAACAAGTTGCGCTGTGTAAGGTCAGTGAAGTCAATATAGGTAGTGTCATGATCCGTTAGGCTATTTTTTATTATAAGAGTTTTAGAAATTTGGCGTGACTTTAGTATAACGTGGTCTAGACATGCGTCTTCTCTTGTTGGCTTGTCATGAGCAGGGAGTAGCCCATGGGAGGCAACAAGTTCTAGATAGGAAGGGGCTCTGGTATCATCAGTGTTTGGAGTAATATCTATGTTTATGTCCCCGACGATAATTATGTTGTTGTATTTATCGAGGGAAAGAAGGACATTGTCTAACGATTTTAAGAAAGTTTCAGTTTTTTTATAGGGGGGTGATCTATAGATCGATATAAGAGCAGTATTATCTCCTAGGATTGAGACTAAACAATTAGCTTCATGGAAAGTTGGTTCATAGTTTTGTATTTTAATGTCATTCTTAGTATAAACTACAACACCATCGTTTTGGTAGTTGTTATTTATAGATGCAAAACAAGTGTAGCTGTCAAAGTGTGGAAGAATGGCATTTGTAGAACAGTTTAGCCAACACTCCGAGAAGACCATGATATCAGGTTCAATTTGAGATCTATTAAGTAGTGTTCGAAAGCCGGAAATATTTTGATTTAAGCTCCTAATATTTTGGTGTATTATTTTTAATTTCTTGTTTGGATTATTTAGATAATGGATACACTGCTCGGGATCACAGGAGAAAGATTGTGAGACTTCAAAATTGTCTATGTTGCTAATTACTTCGTTTATGTCGTTATTCATTAAAAAGGTTCAAAATCAACAAATGATATAAGATAGGTGGACATAAATTACTATTGTATATGAAACAAAGAATAAATAGGTAACGAGATGTGATAGGGTCAAGAATCAGTATGAGGGTAGTTTGTATAATTTTATGATAACGTTTATTATGTTTGTGTTTATTTATATGCAATCCATTTCTCGGACGTATTAATGGGAGGCAGCAAGGGCTTAAGCTATTTGTTATGCAACCAGAGATGGCACCTAAAATCAGTGCCAGGAGGTAAATTACCATGAGGTGCACATTATTATTTCGTAGTAAGCGCCATGTACAGGTGGTGAACGATCGTAAGTTAATAAACGTATGGTTATTTATACAATAAGTTGTATATAAGTGCCAGTGGCATAGCACTTGCGGACTGTTTGTTTTATTTGTAGATAGATAATAGTAGATTAAGTTGTTTGCTATAATGGCACGTGGTGTATTATGTAAATATGTATTACAGGATAATATATATAAAAATTTAATAGAAGTGTAGTTAGAGGTATATAAATGTGGTAGATTGGATTGATATTTATGTGTAATATAGGTGCAGTAAGTTTTTAGGGTATGTGTAGTGTATGCATGTGTATTTATATGAGTTTTAGTGTAATTAACAGGCTGTGGAGTACAATAGTATAATGTAAGTCTTAATTTAAAGTTATCTTGAAACATTAACAAATATATTTTAAGCAGAACTAATTCCAGCAAGCTCATAAAGAAAACCTCGAAAGGTTGATATGTAAAAACACAATAATGTCATTTGTTGGCAATATGTGTGGAGTCGATTTTGAGCTGATCAAGTTGTGCCATATTCTTGAGCATAATGTGAGGCATTCCTTCTTCCTTCCGCAAGTAGACTTCTCAAATATTGGTGAAAACAAGAAAAAGCCAATTAAGTATAGAAATTAAATAAAGCGGAACTAATATTTTCTCTTCATATGGCAACTCTCAGAATGTCACTGTCAGTCAGTTTCAAATCACACAGAAAATTTCTTTCGTTTGTCGATTTGTTTTTCGGTTTGTCGTTATTTTAGTACTAATATCGAAATAAATATTGAAAAATCTAAGTTTTGGTGCTTGAAAATGGGAAAAACTATAAAGAGTGGTGCAAGAGAAGTCATATGCCATATTTTAAAGCAGTGTTTGGTGGAGTATCACGCAGGAAAAGTTCTAACTGATTTGGATGATTTGTACAAACGATTTGCTGATCTGACAGGTATTTAATTATAGTTAATGTTCCAATTATGACCTTATTAAGTGTAATAAATCCTACTAAGGCCTTTAGATACATATAAAAGACCTGCTTTATACATTTTCTTCGAATTTTGAGGTTATGTTTACAAATAAATTTAACACACTCTATTGACGTTTTTTATGTGGAGACTGTATGGTTTTGATCCTTTTGCTTCCTCGAAAAGTAATATTGTGCTAATGTTCAGGAAAATCTGAAAGCACGGTGAAACGAATTGTCAAAGAAAGTAAAAGCAGTGACATGAAGTTTTCGACACCCGGGAAACATATGAGAGGCCGTCCTATTCTTGATGTGGACGACTTTACTTTATGTGCAATTAGACAAAAGGTGCAATTTTTTATACAGTGTGCAAAGAAGCACCAATATTAAGGAAGTTGCTCACTGTAGTGAGAGAAGATCTTTTTCTCGATCTTTTTTTTTCATGTAGCCATGAAACATTGAGAATAATATTAAAATCATTGGGGTTTTCTTTTAAAAAATGTGGCACAAAACGAGATGCTCTAGTTGAATAAACCAATGTGGCTCATAAACGGGAAAAATTCTTGGACATAATAATAAAAAAACAGGTCCCTACCAGAAGAGTTACAAAAAAAAAATTTACTTGGACGAGAGCTACATCCACTCATTATATGAGGTTTTAGTTTTATTTTTTAAGTATTTTGTATCTTAATTTTTTTAAGTATTTTGTAACCTAATTTTTTAAAGTATTATGTAACCTAATTTTTTAAAGAGTTTTTTAACTTGAATTTTCAAGTATTTTGTAACCTAATTTTCTTAAGTATTATGTAACCTAGATTATATTTTTTAAGTATTTTGTAACTAAATTTTTTAAGGATTTTGTATCTTACTTTTTTCAAGTATTTTGTAATTCAATTTTTTGGGGGATTTTTTAACCTATTTTTTTAAAACTATTATTCAACTAAGAATTAAATTATATACAGCATGGCCATAAAGAGTAGAAAAAAATTGAGGGCGCCATTATCGTTTATATGGTATCATTTATCCTATACAATAAATAGTTTTGATACTTATATATATTATATTATATTTTAATTTTATTTGGGTAACAAACAGTCATAACAAAACACAAATAGTAAATATAGGAGAGTTAAAACATCTTTATTTATATTATAATTACAATATTTTTAATCGCTATCTAAATACTCTACACCTGACATGTCCGATCCAAGCTCTTGATACTCTTCAGGATCTGAGCTGCTATCTCTGCTGTCCTCTCCAACACGAATTACTAGTCTGTCAATATCTTCATAGAGTGTTCTTCCCCTGTTATAGTAATCGTTTTCTATTTTCTTTACGTGTTCAATGCAATTATTCCAGGTTTCGGAACCAATGCTATTAAAAGCTCAATTGCTCCTATGTTACATGCAGCGACTTTTTGCTTTGCTATGCCCCAGATGAGTTCTATAGGGTTTAGGTCACAGTGGTACGGCGGCAGCCTTACCACTTCGTGACCATATTCCCCCAACAACTCGTCTATTTTGTACACTGGTTCTGGCTTGTGCTTTTTAACAAGCATTAATAATGCTGGCTTTCTTGTGGATGGCTCGAACGTGATGTTATTTTCTAACAGCCACAATTTTATTTAATCTACTCGGGAAGCTGACGTCGGAGCCATGTTTTGTACCACGCTGTGGTAAGGCGCATTGTCCATGACAATTATAGAGGCCTCATTAAGATTTGGGATCAGTTTTTCTGTCACCCACTTGGTGAAATTGTGAGAATTCATTTCAGAATGATAATCTTTCATTTTGTTGGTGCCACTAAATATTAGTAAAGCGTTGGGTACAAATCCATTAGCAGTTCCAGCATGGACAATAATCCAGCGTTTTCCTTTTAAAACATCATGCTTTATGCCATTAATTTTAATGGATTGCCAGCACTTTTTTAATTTATACGAACTGTGGATATAACTTCCATCCAAGTAAACGATTTGTTTTTGTAGCTCTACAGGCAAATCCCTATTTCGTTTTATAATTTCCAAATATCGTTCTCTCTTTGCGGCTATATTTGGTTTTTCTATTAGTGATTCTCTATTTGTAGAACATTTTTTGTATGAAAAACCTATGGCATGTAATATTTGCCTTAATTTCTCACGACCTCCTTCATAGAAAAATTCTTCTTTTGCCATAGCCAACAACTTTCGCAAAGTTGGTGCTATTTTCTGTACGGTGTAAGAAAATTTAATTTTCTGACGAATCGCACATAGATTGAAGTCATCTAACTCTATTATTGGACGGCCTTTTCTATGCTTGGCTGGTGTTGTAAATTTACTTTTGTTCTTATTGCCTTTGTTTATAATGCGTTGGAACGTACTTTCTGATTTTCCTGTAATCACAATAAACATTGATGTATAATGACGTGCGTGCGTGACGATCAAAAATTATGCAGTCGCTCTATACAAAGTCACTTGTCAAAAAACTTTCTTAGGGTAACCATAACCTCTAAAGTTATATTAAATCCGTCGAAAACATAGATGATGTGGTATTTTTAGAGACCTAACTTACGAGAACTGTAACTTTTGTTGTTAACTATGTAGTTTATTTAAAATTAGAGTGAATATGCACCTGTCATATCAGCAACTCGTTTGTAGAGGTCATCCAATTCTGTAAGGAGTTTCCCGGCATAATATTCCGCCAAACATCTCATAAAAACATTGTAAATCACTTCTCGGGCGCCACTTTTTATCGTCTTGCCCATTTCCGATAAAAATTCACCGACTAAAACGTTATAACCACCGAAATTTATAAGAATTTACAAGACACTTTTTTATTTTGCTAGTTCAACTGATGTTTGACGTTTCCTTAGAGTTGCCATCTAGAGAAAAAAAATTAGTTCATATTTTTTTAATTTCTACTCTTTATGGCCAAGCTTTATGTCCCAACTGAGTTTCTTGCCGTTCTTCTCAGTGTGGTAGTTGAACCGAATTCCAATATTTAACTGAGTAAAATTAAATGTTAAAGTACAGTTTGTCAAAAAAGTCATGAAGTAAAATGAGGGTGCCACTGTCGTGTATATAGCAACTCTGTATAGTGAGACCACAACCATTTTGTTACTTGTTTTTTTTTTTGCTTTTATAAATAAGGTACAACAGTTTTTATAAACATCGGATAATATTTAGTTTTAAAGAAAAACTACTATGTGTTATAAATAACTGCAACAACTATTTAGTAATGGATAAATAAAAAGAAAAAAAAAACACCTACATAAGTACTATATTTATTCATACACAAAAAATTCACATTTTTGAAAGTGTTTAATATCAATCACTATGTTCACTATCATCATCTGTTTCCAAATATTCCACACCCACAAAATCATTATCATCATAAGATTCATCAACATGACTGTCATCACCTTCATTCAAAAACTCATTGGTACCTGCCCCATAGTGTGGATCAATTTGAAAATTTTCAATTTTAAATATTGGGTGCGTTTAAAAGTTGCATTTTAGTGTAATAGACAGAAAAAAATAGCAAAACAAATTATACTTTACTTTACTGTTAGCCCCCTACCTTTATTCAAAGATTTTAGCATTAGTAAGCTATTTGTTTAAATTGATTAACGGGAAGACACATAATCCGGAGTTGCTTAGAAGAGTAGATCTGTGCGTGCCTGACGGGTTCGTGGGTCGGCGGCGGCGGCCGCGGTTGCTGGTGGTGCCGAAAGCTCGCACCAACCTACTGAGCAAGACGCCCTTAACGCGTGCACTGCACACTCTCAACATGGTCGCGGAGGAAATCGATTTGTTTTCTTGTACGCTAAGCGGATTCACAAAGGTTACACTTGGTATCCTTTGTTATGGAAATACACTGTCGCATTAGGTTAAGAACCTGTAATGATAGATGTAAGAGAGAAATAAATAAATAAAATAAAATTTAGGAAATGCATGAAATCTATCCATCTTTCAATCGTTATTTTGTAATTTTTTTTTAATAAATATAAAGCAATAATATTATAAAAAATATTCGTCTCTTACCATTTCCAAAATTTAATAAAAACTACAAAGTTTAAGAATTTTCCATCTGTGGCATTTTTACCAGATTTAAAAATAAAAATAACAAACAAAATCGACCCAGCCTAATGCCCAACCGGGTAGGTTTGAGCGGTGGCTCAATTTTTATCAAAAAATACCAGTCAGTGCGATAGCACTGATAGGTTAATAGACCGTTGAGGAGTTCCCTCGTGACGACCCAATCTTACAAGTTAATGAGCAAGTATCAACTTTTTGCGGTCGCAGTATAGTATTGCCATATGAACGATTAAAGTGTCATCTTTTTTTTCTAGACTTAATTGACTATCTTGTATTTGTAGAACTAAATTTCTCTGATTATAATGAGATTTAACTGTGTTACATTGATATAAGTGCTTTAAGTTTCTTTATATTATGTTGATTAAAGCTTGTCCATTAAATTTAGAAACTAAATAAAGCCGAACTATTATTTTCTCTTCATGTGGCAAATCTAAGACTCTCACTGACACAGAGAAAAACTCTTTCTATAGAGGTTCTTCGTGATTTTCGTATAGAAAAATTTAAAAATCTACGTTTTGGTGCTTGATAATGGGAAAAACTATAAAAAGTGGTGCAAGAGAGGTCATATACCATGTATTTGAGCGGTGTTTGGCGGAGTATCACGCAGGAAAAGTTCTAACTGATTTGGATGTTGTACAAAGGAGTTGCTGTTATTACAGGTATTTAATTACAGTGAATGTATCAAAAATAACCTAATTAAGTGTAATAAATCCTATTAAAACCTATAAATACACATAAATAACCTGCTTTATACATTTAACTAGCTTTTGCCCGCGGCTCCGCCCGCATCGAAGAGATTTTCGTGGAAATAAAGAAAACAAAAGAATATGATTTCTTAACGACAATATGTAACGGTCGCCATGTTTTACCAAAGTACTAATAAATACCAATCGAATAAGTCCAAACTCGAAGGGTCTGCTGTTATCCGTTGATGAGATCTCATAACCACCTTCCAGTCCCATCAGCAGACCCTGGTCACCATGTTTTACCAAAGTGCTAATAAATACCAACAAAATAAGCCTAAACTCGAAGGGTCTGCTATTGTCCGTTGAGGATATCCCGTACCCACCTTCCAGTCCCATCATCAGACCCCATGCTTTACCAAAGTGCTAATAAATACCAATCAAATAAGTCCAAACTCGAAGGGTCTGCTGTTGTCCGTTAAGAAGATACCGTACCTACCTTCCAGTCCAATCATCAGACCCTGGTCACCATGTTTTACCAAAGTGCTAATAAAGACCAACAAACTAAGCCTAAACTCGAAGGGTCTGCTGTTATCCATTGAGGAGATCGCGTACCCATCTCCCAGTCTCGTCATTAGATCCTGGTCACCATGTTCTACAAAAATACTCATCAATACTGATCAAATAAACTTAAACTTGAAAGATCTCCTAAGAAAAACATTTACCAGTGGATGATTGAAACCCCGACGATGAGACTACATACAACTACCCAAGGCGTATATACCACATGATTAGCTAAAAATCTTATTGAGTGCTTAAAGAATTTTTATAGTCAGTTCAGTAGTTCTAGATATTACCCATATTAAGCAAACAAACAAACAAATTTTTCTTATTTATATAATAGTGTAGACAAACTTTAACGTGAGTTAATTTGAACCAGACTGCGTCAAATTCAATATTTTGAAACATGCAGCGCCATCTAGTGTATTAAAATAAAAACAATTTCAACGCCAGCTTACTGTGCCGTTATCCTGCATAGCTTCCCAGAGATAGCGTCTTCTAAGGACTTGAAAATAAAAATATTTTAGTTATTGGTCTTTGCTCAGTCAAGAAATATAATTTAAGCTTTAATATTTTTTTCACAAAAGGATATATTTTTTCTGAATATAAAATAAAAGAATAAAAAATAAAAAGTGAAAACAAATTTTACCAGTCGGGGTTTGAACCCGCGACGATCGACAACCCTACGGCGGCGAACCTTCCATATGTCTCACAAAAATTCTCATTGCGCTGCTCCCTTTTGTCATAGCGTGATGATACATAGCTTTAAATCTTTCCGAAGAAATGCTTTATCTTTCAGTGAAAACTGCATCAAAATCTATTGTGTGGTTCTCAAGTTATAAGCGAACGAACAGACAGACAGACGTTGTATTTTATATGCATAGAGAAGATTCCAATTTTGGAGGTTATGTTTACAAATAATTTAAAAAGCTCTGTTGACGTTTTTTATGTGGAGACTGTATAGTTTTGATCTTTTTGGCATCTCGAAAACTAATTTTGTGTTAATTTTCAGGAAAATCTGAAAGCACGGTGCGACGAATCGTCAAAGAAGGTGAAAGCGGTGACATGAAGTTTTCGACACCCGGGAAAAATAATAGAGGCCGTCCTTTTCTGGATATGGACGACTTTATTTCATGTGCAATTTAGACAAAAGGTGCGGTTTGAACAATGAACAATCAGAATGAACTCATTATCCGCTTCAACGCTTGTGAAAAATTACCTTCACGGGACCTTCACGGGCCTCGACCGCTCGTTGTCTCTCATCTACTCAGAAATTAAGTGCTAGAGAGTTCTCGGGCTTTCCCAAGTGCGTCTCGAGTTAAAATAAACAAACATAAGTAAAGGTTTCTCGTCACTCGATCCTTGAGTGTTTATTTGTACAAACAAAGCATTAAGTTAGCTACTGCATGAACTATAACGATAAGTGGACAGTTTATTACAAACAGAGTAATAAATTAACTCCCGGAGAAACCGTTACGAATTTTTGTATTTTTGTTTTCGTATCTGCCTAACGAAATTAGTGGCTTAACTTACCGTTGTTTTGAGATAATCCGATCACACGTCTCATCACAATGACGAAAACATACAACACAATACACTTTTATTCACTAATAACTTCACAATCACGAAAAATATACGACAAAACGGCGACGATACGACGCGACCGGCCGACCGGCGGATCTATTTTTAACTGACATTCAGTTTTTTTGCTAGTGGTGTTCTGTTTTTACCGGTTAATTCGATTACTAAAGCACCGACCTTCATTCTATATTCATCACAACATGGATTCCGATTCACAAATTCAAATGACGACGTCACACATTCTCCGCCGACTCTCGGTATGAGTCTCGACGCTAAAGTGCACGAGCCTTGAGAAATCGGGGTATGAGTCTCGCCTGCTAAGCACTCGAGCCTCGAGAAAGCTTGGTGGGAGACTCATACCGCCAAGCGTTCGGGCGGTTATTATTATTTCTTGCTCTAACCTACAAATAAATGGCATTAAGTTGTATACAAAAGTACTTTAATTTCAAGAATTCACACAGGTACAAATGTCGACAAGCACGTATCTAGGGGGGGATAGGTGGGATTCTAGAAATTTGGTGTTACATAGACGGGACCGGGAGCTAGTCCCCCACCACTTTCGCCGAGAGCTCATAAACTGTTGCGACATATGTAGTTTAGATACTTAATAATATTATAGTACAGTGATTACAGAGGTTTCTTTCACAACTCACGTTGTTGGTTCAATAATAATCCCCCGCCCCCTGAAACAAAAGTCTGGCGGTGAAAGTGGCTGGGGACTAGCGCATGTATTCACTCGCGCACAAAATTATTAAGTGCGAGAAAACAAATGACTAGCGCAGTCAAGGTCACCACTCATAAACCACTGCGACACTTGTATCTAACTATATCCTTAGCTCACAAAGCTCACAGAGACTGTCACGGCAAAAACAATCTTTCCTACTTAAATGTGAACGCTATAAAGTGCCTGAGCAAGTATCAAGTTTTTGCCGTCGCAGTATAGTGTTGCCACGTAAGCGATTGAAGCGCCATCATTTTTTCTCTAGACTTAATTGTCAATCTGTAATAGAGAAGTAAATAGAACGGATATTTGCATCGCGCAATGAACTATAAAAAGCGTGAAATATGTGAGGTGCTAAGCGGTCAAAACGATGGTTAAAAAAAATATTTATGGCCAAATTTCTTCTAAAAGAAACTCGGCAAGTACCTCTGTACTCATCTTGCGACTTTTTTTGTGTTGAAGTTTATAAGTGAAAACATTTTCGTAACATTTATTTGTAAATTGAATAGTGACAGGATTGTGTCGATAAATCATAACATATCCACTAAGGTTGGGATGTCGTAATTTCATCCTATAATAATATCATCGTGCAATATATTTTCAAGATGACATGTTTTTTTATTTGCCTTCAAAAAATGTGCCTCTTTTTCGCTGACAGGCCTCAAATTATGATATTTTAGGATTTATTTATTTTCTTTATTAGAATATCTAGGTGGTAGAGCTGATGCTGGGCTCGACTGTGGTGGTACCACCATCTTACTCGCAAATCCTCCCGAAGTTATTCGGGGGAGAGTAAAAGAACGACTCTCAGGCAAAACCAGGCGGCCCACCATTGCCTGGGACCGATGGATGGCGGTTTATCCATCCCCAATTGCCGGGCCTTATATAAAACAGACTAGTGACGGGCAGCGGCTTCACTGGTGCAAAGGTTTCGGCACCGCGCTTTACAACTCGCCTGCCCAGCGTGTGTGAGTATGGGCATTTGTTCCAGGAGGACCGCCAAGAGTAGCCAAATCCTGGAACGGCCTATGTACAGCAGTGGACGAAACAGGCTGATGGATGGATGGATGTATATGTAGTAGCTAGTAAGCCTTAAGTACAAAAAACAAATTATTCTTAATTAAATGCTTAGCTTCTAACTTATTAAAAAAACACAGTATGCACAATGTATGATATCTTGCCTTATTCAAATAAATATACTATTATTAACAATATTATAAAGTACACGAAAATTTTAGAATTTCTTTTTTAATTTAAGTTTGTTTTTCAAAATAAATTTTAGTCAGTATAAGTAGGTACAAAAGATAATTATTTTATTTTGGCTAACGCTTGTTTACAACCAAGTTTAAAACTACTTAATTTTTTAACACCTACATCGCAGTTTTTACATATCAAATTATAGGTGTGGAAATAGGAGCAGATTTACCAAGGACGGTTCTGGAAAAAGGTGGGTGAAAGAATTTAATAGGAGCACGGGGGTATTTGTGTGGAATTCTGAAGGAAATCGTATTCAAAAGATCTGGGTAGTCTATCCTATTATTCAAAATATTATGCAGAAATGATAGATCAAGTACATTACGGCGGTTACTTAGACTGTCAGTGTTAAATAATCTAGTCTCGCCTCGTATGAGGAAAGTTTCTTGCCAAGTCCGCAACTGTAAGTAAGATGCCAGAGAAATCTCTTTCGCAAGCGTTCAATTCGTAACTTATTAGGATATAATATTATATGAACTCGAATAAATGTGAACTTTTCGAATGTGGCCCAAATCGTTCTTCATCTCTAGCTCGTTTCCAAAAACTTATTCCAGGCCTAATAGCTTTAGACAATACTAATTTTACTCTGCTAGGTGGACCTATTTTTCCAGATGCCATCCCAGACATTATTCAAAAAAACTAGTCTCTACAAAAGGCCTGAAAATCCTCCAAGCGCATGTTGCTCTAATTCTATTTCGTAGCTGCTTGTCTATGCCAAAATTAACATACACTTTAAGGACATGTCCTGTATGGCGCTACCCGAGTGATGTTTGCCTATTGGACAACACAATTCAGAATATCCTAGAGGAAATGTTAAATGTTAGTCTCGACAAAAATCAGTGGCGCCAGGTGGCCCTGCCGATACGGCACGGTGGTCTTGGTATTCGCCGCGTAGAGGACACTGAACTAATAGCCTTCTTAGCCTCTGCACATGGGGTCGTGGAACATGTTACTCGCATACTTAGTAGCAATGGTAACAGTTCACGGCTACCATTTGTAGACGAGGCTTTGAAGGAATGGTCTACTGTTTGCCCTGGACAAGTTCAACCAGACCATCCGGAGGTGCAAAGAGGCTGGGACGATATCCGAGCCAATTTCATAATAGAAGAGCTCAAACAAAAGAATTCGGGGGCGGAATTAGCTAGACTAAGAGCCCTAACTAAACCTGAGTCTGGTGCCTGGCTTCACGCCCTTCCATCTCCACAACTTGGTACTTTACTTGATAACGATTCCCTTCGTATTGCTGTGGCCCTGAGATTCTGTTGCCATGTTTGCGAGAATCATGCCTGCATCTGCAATTCTACAGTCGGCACAAAAGGTCACCACGGCCTGAGCTGTTTAAGATGTACAGGTAGATTCCCACGGTACCATGCTTTAAATAAAATCATCCGCCGGGCACTCGTCTCAGCCAACATCTCTTGCACCCTGGTGCCCCCTGGCCTTAACCGGACAGATGGCAAGCACCCAGATGGTTGTTGAATATTTAAATAGATACAATAATCTAAAACCATCAATGTATAAATTTATTTATCACCAAGCAATGTACACCGAACAATGAATATTATTTTTTAAATTTTGTCTATGACTGTCTCTGTCTGCTTTTTGGTTGCTTGCATGTGTCAACCAAGATGTTGGTTCAAATAAAACATTAAAACGCAATACCTAATAAAAAACTCTTTTAATAAAATAAAGCTTCCTCAAATAAAATTAAAAACAACAGGTTAAGGGCCCAGTCCCCGCTTACCACTGAAAACTAAAAAAATAAAAAAACCAGTGCTATAACGAAAATAACAAGTAAAAAGTGCCGCCATTGTGGCGTGTTCCTGTGAAACAAAATCGACGAAAGTAAAACATGGAAAAATACGAAGAAATTGCAGGCATTCAGAAGCTTTGTGATGAGAAATCTTTTTCCTGTTGGAAATTCCAACTGAACATAATATTTAAAAGTTATGGGTTGCACGAAATAGTGCACGGTGAAGAAAATGCAATTGCTTTGGGTGGTGACAGAAAGGAGCATGAAAAAAATGATGCAAGAGCTCAGAAAATAATAATGAACACAATTGACAAGAAACACATGCCCCTGATTATGAGCTGCCCTAGTGCAAAAGAAATGTTTGATAAGTTGTGCTTCATATTTGAGAAAAGTACAACACAACAAAAATGTCAACTTCTGCAAGATTTCTTTGAATACAAGTATGATCACAGGCAAGATATGACATACCACATAAGTAAACTAGAAAACATAGCTTTCCACCTAAATTCCATTGATAAAAAAGTTAATGACAACATGATCATGTCAAAGATATTATCCACCTTACCGAATGGATACAATAATTTTGCAACAGCCTGGGATTCATCACCATTAAGTGAAAAAACATTAAGGAATCTGACAGCAAGGCTCCTAACAGAAGAACAAAGACTTGGTAAAGAATCTACTGATAATTATGAACAAAAATGTGCATTCAAAGCGAGCTTCAGAAAGACAAACCAAAACAAATATAATAAAAAGTTCTGCAAGATCTGTAAAAAGAATAATCACAATGAAAATGATTGTTTTTATAAAAAGAAAGAAGAAGTAAAGATGTGCAAAATATGCAAAAAAATAATCACACGGAAGAAAAGTGCTACTTCAGGAAGAAGGATAATAAGATAGCGTTTATTACTGAAATACAGAAAAGTCCAGAAGAGTTCATAATAGACTCAGGATGTACGTCACATATGACAAATAAATTGGATTTACTGAGCGAGGTTACAAAATACAACTGCGATATTACAGTGGCAAAGAAAAATGAAAAAATCGAGTCCACAGAAAAAGGAAAAATAGAAACACAACAATGTGATTTAAAAAATGTGCTTTTTGTGCCTCAACTACAAAAGAATTTGATGTCTGTTAATGCAATTACAGAAAATGATGGAGAAGTATTGTTCACAAAAAATAAAGTCATTATTAAAAGAAATGAAGAAATAATACTACAAGGGAACAAGAAGAGCAACGGACTGTATTCAATACAATTAGAAACTACAAAACCAGAAAATTCTCTAGTAACAATTAATCATAACAGTGCACTTGAATGGCATATAAAACTGGGACATCCTGGCAAGGTAACTATGAGAAAAATGCTACTATGTGTTGAAGGCTTAAGCATAACCGATAAAGACATTGATATGTTACCAGAAACTTGCACAGTATGCTTACAAGCTAAACAAACAAGACTGCCATTCAGTACACAAAGAACAAAGGCAGAAAGATTACTTCAAATCATTCATAGCGACGTTTGTGGCCCAATTTCGCCAAACACCTATGACGATAAGAAATACATACTCACTATTACTGATGACTTCACAAATTACACTGAAATTAAACTCCTATCCAATAAAAGTGAAGCATTTAAAAATATCAAGGATTATGTTGAAGAAAAAGAAAGAGAAAAAGGGATGAAAATAAGTATGATAAGATGTGACAATGGAGGTGAGTATACCAGTAATGAAATGAAAAATTGGTGCCTGAACAAAGGAATAATATTAGACTACACTATACCATTTAGCCCCCAGCTGAACGGCAAGGCCGAACGATTGAACCGTACCATTATGGAAAAAGTGCGAGCTCTACTCTTTGAATCTAAAGCAGAGATTTACCTATGGGGAGAAGCAGCCAAAACTGCTGCATATTTAATAAACCGATCACCATCTGAGTCAATAAACAATTTGACACCTATTGAAATGTGGTCGGGAAAGAGACCAGATCTTAGAAACATACAAATATTCGGGTCTGATGCATACAGCAAAAGGCTAGGACACTTACAAAAACTGGAATCTAGAATGGAAAAACTAATAATGGTTGGGTATGCCCCAACAGGATATCGACTATTTGATGAAGAAAAAGAAAGAATAATAATAAGAAGAGATGTTTTATTTCAGTCAAAAAAGAACGGTGATGATGATCCTACTGAAGAACCTAAAAACATTGTAGTTCATGAAGAAATTGAAGAAAACAAAGAACCTGTAACAACAAACAAAATAACCGAAGATACCTCACTACAAGATGAGAATGAAAATAATGAAAATTGCTCTGAAACAAATGTTGAAATAGAAATCGTCCAAGAGAATCCTGTCCCAATCCCAATACTGGAAGAAAATACTGAAGAAAATCCAAGAACTGAAAATAATTCTACACAAGAAAATGAAAACAAAGATACAAAAAAGAGACCAACTAGAGAAAGAAAAATACCAACTAGATATAATGATTATGTTTTGATCACATATGAAGATGCAATAAATGGAGAAGACAAACGTAAATGGATAGATGCTATCAATGAAGAGAAGAAATCCCTAATGAAAAATGAAACCTGGAAAGTTGTACCAAAAGAGAAAATTCCTGAAAACCAGAAAATCCTAACTAGCCGATGGGTATTAAAAATCAAAGAAGATGGAACATATAAAGCCAGATTAGTAATAAGAGGCTTCGAACAAGAAAAAGGAATTGACTATAATGAGACATTTAGTCCTGTCATTAACAGTAGCCCATTAAGACTACTATTTGCAATAGCACAAGAGAAAGAATTCACCATAAAATCATTTGACATAAAAACAGCATTTCTGTATGAAAAGATCGATGAGGATATTTATATGTATCCACCAGAAGGAATGGAAGATCTACAAGGAATATGCAAATTGAAGAAAGCCTTATATGGCATGAAACAAGCCCCTTTAAAATGGAATCTGACTTTTACAAGTTTTCTAGAGTCTGAAGGTCTGAAACAAACAACAGCAGAACCATGTATATTCAGAAACGAAGATGCTACAATCTACTTGGGCATACATGTAGACGATGGCATTCTTGTGGGCACAAATGATACAAAAATTGAACAAATATTGGAAAGAATAAGCAAAAGATTTGAAATGAAAGTCGACAGAAACCCCAAAAGATACATCGGAATGGAAATAGAGAAGACAAAAGACACACTGAAACTAAAACAAGCAAAATTCATAAATAAAATCTTAGATGACTATAAAATGACAGATATAAAAACAGCAAACACACCGATGGAAGGAAACAACAATGATGAACAAAGTAATGGTAATACAAATTTTCCATACCGACAACTACTTGGAAGCTTAACTTATATCTCAAATAAAACCAGACCAGACATAAGTTATGCAGTTAACTATTGTGCAAGAAGAACTGAAAATCCTACGGATTCTGATGTCACAACAATAAAAAGAATAGTAAAATACCTGAAAGGAACAAAAGAAAAAGGGTTAGTATACAGAAAAGGCAATGGACTAGTTGAGTTAACAGCGTACTGTGACTCTGACTATGCCGGTGATCCCCTGACAAGAAGAAGCACGACTGGCTACATTATATATTTTTGTGGTAACCCGATAAGCTGGTGCACAAGAAAACAACCAATTGTTGCACTCTCAACCAGCGAAGCAGAATATATAGCAGCAGCTGAATGTTTGAAAGAACTGTTATACCTGAAAAGTGTATGTGAAGAATTACTAAGTGTAAGTGTTAGTGTAAAGCTATATGTGGACAATCAAAGTGCCATAAACTTGATAAAAAACGGAGTGATAAATAGACGGTCTAAACATATTGATGTCCGATTCAAGTTCATTCATGAGAAAGTTTGTAATGGTGAACTAAAAGTATATTACTGTCCAACTAATGAGCAAATTGCAGACTTATTCACTAAACCTTTGCAAAAGATTAAGTTTGATAGATTTGCATCTAAAATAGTGACATGATTTTTTTTTATGTATCTGTTAATTTGTATAAGACTGCTATGTTTCTTTACTAAAAGGATTTTTTTTTATTAATCAGTGTTAATATAAAGATAGAGACAGAAAACAACTTTACCATTGCATAAAAAATGTTCAATTTAAAAGTTAATAATATTCTTTTTGTTTAAAAAATTAGATACTTTGAAAACATGAAAATTTAATTTGTAAAATTGAGGATTTTAGATTACGGGGGTGTGTTGAATATTTAAATAGATACAATAATCTAAAACCATCAATGTATAAATTTATTTATCACCAAGCAATGTACACCGAACAATGAATATTATTTTTTAAATTTTGTCTATGACTGTCTCTGTCTGCTTTTTGGTTGCTTGCATGTGTCAACCAAGATGTTGGTTCAAATAAAACATTAAAACGCAATACCTAATAAAAAACTCTTTTAATAAAATAAAGCTTCCTCAAATAAAATTAAAAACAACAATGGTCTCACCCTCGTTCCCTGGGAGAGAGGTAGATGTCTGCTGTGGGATGCAACTTGCGTCAGCACATATGCTAATTTGTCATTTAACCTCCACAGTCAGAACCACAGGATCTGCGGCTGAGAGTGCCGCCAGGCAAAAACACATCAAATACAATGATCTGAGACAAAATTACATTTTTATTCCCACCGCATTTGAAACGACCGGCGTATGGGGCTCTGAGGCCACGGCATTTCTAAAGGCACTCGGAAGAAAAATAAAAGACAGGTGCCAAGACCACCGCTCCATGTCGTACTTAGCTCAAAGGATTTCCCTAGCCATCCAACGCGGGAACGCGGCTAGCGTAATGGGGACCTTTGCGCCGGGTACGACGAGAGAGGGGCGGACTTTTTGCTAGTTAGGATTTAATTTATAAGTTAGTTTTATTTTTATAGCATAGGTTCTTCTTTTTCTTTTACTTTTAGGATTTTTAGTTTATTATCTTTTGTTAAATTGTAAATAATAATGTATTACATTCGTATGTTTGGTAGTAGATTTGGGAACATAAATATTATTTGCGTAACTGAGACCTTTGTCCCATAGAGAAGTTTGCACTAGTAAAAAAAGTCACCAGTCAAACATAACATCGCACTAGTAAAAAAAGTCACCAGTCAAACATAACATCCTCCATAAGAAAGAGTGCAGTAAGGTCGAGGTTTTGACCAAATTGAGTTAGATATATATTGTAAATCAGCGTAAAAAGGCGCGTAATCCTATCTAACACTGGTTTCTGTATCGTTTTTCCTTTCTTTTCAACGATTAAGCAAGAGTACAGTAAGTCGATAAAGTACCTGTTCAAAACTACGAAAAAATACAGTAAATCACAAAATAACAAAGACAGTTACTCCATTCTTTATTAGTATTTCAGTTTTGCTAGGAAGGATTACAGTATGTCACATAGTTACGGTACTCTTGGTTCCAAATACGTAAAAACTTTTAAAAACTTTACTACGAAAAATTACAGTAAACCTACTTACTGCTATTTTGGTTTAAGTATTTAATCTTGATTAATAAATACACTAGTAAAAAATACAGCAGTACATATGTGTTTAACATACTGTTATTTTGACTAATAACAATGCTCTTTGACGTCAGACATTTAGGCGTACTAGTGTCTTACTGTAGTTTTCGTTACCATGATGTGAGATCGCGCGGGTCAGAGGGAGCGTTATTTTACGTTTATTTCAAGCATTCATCATGTAACCGCAGCAGTCAGCTAGACTATCACATCATTTAATCAAAGCAAGCCACGTCAAATCAGTCAGGCTTTACTCAAGCATTCATCAGATAGCCGCAGTAGTCAGCTAGACTATCACATAATTCAATCAAAGCAATCCACGTCAAATCATTCGGGCTTCACTCAAGCATTTATCAGGTAGCCGCAGCAGTCAGCTAGACTATCACAACATTAGATGAAATCAAGCCACACCAAGTCAGTCAGCCTTCACTCAAGATTAATCAGGTAGCCGCAGCAGTCAGCAAGACTATCTAAACATCATTTAATTAAAGTAGGCTACTTCAAGTCAGTCGGGCTTCGTTTAAACATTCATTAACTAGACTAAACATCATACGATTAAATCAACCCATGTCAAGTTAGTTGGGCTTTACTCAAGCATTCATCAGGTAGCCACAGCAAGACATCATTCAATCAAGCAAGCCACGTCAAGTCAGTCGGGCTTCATTTGGTTGAGTGAGATTCATCAGGTTGCCACAGCAATCAGCTAGATCATCACATTATTCGATTAAATCAAGCGTTAACTTGCGTAGATAAAATAAAAGGAAGGTGCGGTACCCCGCCTCTCACGTGTGGCCCTGCAAATATAGGCCCCATGGGCCTGTCTTGTGTAGCTTTTCTCGCTCGCGCTACTGTCGTAGCTTGTCGCTCTATCTCTGTCGTTAAGTGGCGCTAGTTTAAAAAAGGGGTCCATTTTTTAGTTGACAACATAAGAACTTACCGTATCTACCATTTGTTATTTCAATGTTCACTTGTAGATGTCGATGGTGGGTATTTTTCTTCTGATAAATGTGATATTATCACACTGAGTCCATTTTTTGATAACTTTATTAAACGTGAATTTTGTATAAGTTCCATTATGTAACGTAAAAACGTTATATTCATTAGATAATTGTATAAGACATGAAGTCTAAATTTAATATCTTGTTTTGAAGTGTAAATTACAATGCATTTATTTGTTGAATAAATATTATAATTCTGAATTTAAATATCTTACATTTTTTTCAATTGTAACCATAAATTAAATAATTAATTAAGTATGTAAGTACTTCTTAATGTTTCAATACTTTTATTTCTCATATACCAAGTAAAATAACGTAGTTATGCGTAGGCATGAACTGGATTTATGTTAAAACAATCTGAATCAAGAGAGCTTCACTAGTTTAAAAAACAGTAAGTTTCCGATTTACTGTATTTTTACCTATTGTTGATGCCAAATCCTAGGTCGTTGTACTAAGAAAGAACAAATTTTTCGATTTTTTCAAGAGATGGAATTACTTTTTTGGCTACAGGAGTATTGTGATTGGTAGGATTTTTAACCAGCTTTTTCGAGAAGTTTAAACTGTTATGTGAGAGTGTTACTTTTAAGTCAGTATGCAAAAAAATTTCTTGAAACTTGATTTCGTCGACTTACTGTACTTTTTCTTGTGACGGCAGCAAAGCCTTCTTACTCTTTTATTTAACTCTGTCAAATGTGTCAAGTCAAGTCACAGTATGATTATTACTATTAGTTTTTCTAACGGCCTTGTATTGTTATGCCTTTTTGTAGTATTTATATTTTTAGCACAGAAACCCCTCAATTTTGTAAGTTTTAAAAATATTTACGTGCATTTTTACCGAGTAACATGCTAGAACTACACTGGGCCGCAAAAAAGCGGGTTGGTAGCAAAAACCTCAATAACTTCCAAAGTATTGGAATTAGCTTTTAAAATAAAGATTGTGTTATAGACAATTTTATATTGCTTAAATAAAAGTCATAGAAATTCATGTTTATGAAGTTTATTTTAAATAAAGGTAGGTTAATTTAAAACATTAAAAATTTCAATTTTTCTAAAAATGTGCTACGGTATCAAATATGCAATTTTCACACATTTTAGTATTTTGTGTTGCCACCACGAGCTGTTAATATAGCTGTTATACGGTTTTGCATGCTTTTCACTAGATTTCTGAGCCGATGCTGAGGAATATTCTTCCATTCCTCTATCAGTGCTTCGTTTAGTGCAGGAAGTGTGATTGGAGGGAAATTTCGCCGGAGTACACGTTGTCCAAGTTCGTCTCAGGCATGTTCGATGGGGTTCAAGTCTAGGCTGCGTGCTGGCCACTCCATGCGTGTAATAGCGTCATCTTCAAGGTAGTCAAACATTATCCGAGCTGTATGGGGACGAGCGTTATCTTGCATAAGGATGGCGTCCTCGCCCATGTTTACTCATTATAAATTCACGTATCTTTCTGCAGTTAATGTTCCATTTTCTATCACCACTAGCTCGGTGCGGCTTTCAAAAGAAATTACACCCCACATGTGTATGGAGCCTCTAGCGTATAGCACTTTCTCTTCAATGCAAGCTTGGTTATAGCGCTCTTCTGGTCTTCTGTAGACTCTTTACCTCTCATCGTGCGTGTATAGCATGAACCTCGACTCGTCCGAAATCATTACTCTTGAGTAGTCATCCAGAGTCCAATTCATGTATTCTCTTGCGTCACTCAGCCTTGAATGTCGATGCTGCCTTTCGAGTTTTGGGTCATTTGCAGGTCTAAATGGCGTCAAAAAAGACGCCGACGCACTGTACACATGCTAGGATTGCTACCGCCAGCACCTAGAAGGTGATTTTTCACTTCAGCAGCCGTTTGAAATCGATTCTTCAACATTGTTGACACCATATAGCGATCCTACCGCGCTGTTGTGCACCTTGTTCGGCCTGTTACTGGTCTACGAATATTGAATCCATTCTCTTCAAACCACTGGAGTACTCTTTGAACGGTTGATAGCAACACACCTATAGTTCTTGCTGACTGCGCCCGACTTCAAGCATTGTCAGAATTCTGGTACACTCTTCAGTGGTAAGAGGCATGTTTCTAACTGAATTTAAACGGAATATTATTGAGTTTCTGCACAAGAAATACCATATTTATATCACAGAATAGAAACAAATGGTTTCAAAATTGATGTTCAAGTTTTAAAAATCGTCTCTATTTTTTATTTATGGTTTCATTAAGCTAGTTCCAGTATTTTAGAAGTTATTGAGATTTTTATAACCGACCCGCTTTTTTTGCGGCCCAGTGTGTTGAGAGTTGAGACCGAGACGGGTTAATTATTGAACGGCCTTTAGACATTTGGTCTGGTTTGAATGAACAATTTTTATTTTTATTGTGGCAAAGGTTCCATTGCCTGCAGTCAACCATTGAACGAAATGAACAAAAATTCAGTATTTTGCAAATATCTCCGAAAATAGCCACAAATAGATTTTCAAATAATGTTAGTTTGCAATTATTAACCAATAATCTCCATAAGGTGTTAGAATTTTTGCCGTCTTCTCAGATGACCGCTTGTGAATTGGCCTTTTTCATTCACACATGAAATAAAAAAAACGATATCGATAAAATGTATTACTTCTGTAGTACATCCCTACACACTTATGTTGGCAGCGTTGTTTGTTATTTGTCATTTCTTTTTGTAGTTTGGTACTAGTTGCGGGGCAAACAGGTGCGCATTATTCAGTTATATGGAAGTACCGACTCTTCTTACGTAGTATATTATATTCTCTTTGACTATGGCCAGGGCTGAGTTCAGTTTGATTGCCCCTGGGCCGCGTTCATCAATTCAGGGTCTCGACACAGGTTCTAATGCCATCTCTGTCGCACGCTTTGAATATTGTATAAGCTATCCTGCTGTCAGTGTCGGAACCTGACGAAAGTGTTTCTGAGGATTGCCCGCTGACGCTGGCGATCATGACATCTCTTTTGCATGCGTTGATTTTGTATCATGCTATCCTGCTGTCTGTGATGGATGAGCGAGCGATCAAACTGAACGCGGCCCATGGTATGCGTATAAGATTCACAGACATACATAAGGATTAAATAACGTTGGTAAGTTTCCATACAAAAACCACGTGACATTTAAGCTACATGGTACGAAGAAACGTACTTATAAAAATGGGTTGTTTTGGCTGGCTTATGCTTGAAACATATGTGTTGATACCTAAACTAATCTCTGTTATATATTTTGTTTGGAAACAAGCAATATTTATATCTAAAAGAGCCCGTAATTCACTGAGCTAAAATTGCTTCAAGTCGACTCTATGCGTTTATTATTAATGTTTGGTCTGTACATATGTCTGTGATAAGATTTTATATTTTTTGCAAGGCTGCGTTCAGTTTGATCGTCGGACGATGCCCACCTAACACTGACACTGATAGATAGCACTGGTGCTTGTATGCTAACAAATGCTTCGCATGCAAAAGAGATTGCATTTCGGGCATTACCCAACATCAAACTGAAAGCAGTTTGCGTGTTCTACTCATGAATGTATGCCCGTTGTACAGTGGGTACCACATCAAGCTATACACTTGCAGTACGACATTAGCCCCTCCCTACAGAGAAGAATTTAAGATAGGTACAAAGTCCGAAGTGTCTAACTTGATGCGGTCTCCAGTCTCCTCTCCACTGTAATGTAAATACCTTAGACCATTTAACATACATGGTCTAAGGTACATATACATACAAACTCTCTTGTATAATAAAGTTGCACCATGTGATTGTACATTGGTCGAAATTTGCAGAAGGTGGACTGGATTGTATTTCTAAACGTAAGCTATGTACATCCTGAAACTGTATTTTTCAATGAAGTTTATATAATGCGACAAAGTTTGATGAACTCATAAATTCCACGTTTCTCCCTACCAAATACGGTTTTTAAATTTTGTAATATAGCTTGAAATTTCACATTCAACCTAGATCTTTTGTAATTTCTTTTGACAAATAATTTTTCTAACCATGTTTACCACGACCTAGCTCCTGACGTTATTTGTGATCCAATCTTCTCAAAAATTGTGTAACAATTTTTATAACATTGTTTGTGAATAAAGCTGGCACCGTAACAGTAACCATTATGTGGAAAGGCCTCAGTTTAACCCAATCTCAACTGGCAAAATTGCATTTCAATACATATAAATTCCGCACCGCCGGTGTTCCAGCCTTAGATTCTGTCTTGAACCAATGGTACGAGTTCTGCAAAAAACCGCCAAAGGGATTCGAGAAATATTTTCAGCCAGGTACCAGTCAGAAGCAGTCGAAAACCCCTGACAAAGATGGGTCTGCTCCACCGTCGAAAAGCGCCCCGCCGCCTTCAAAACCGAGTTCCCCTCAAGATAAATGGAACATGAACATGTTCAACCCCGCCGGAAGTAGTAGGGGCCCTGGAAGAGGTGGATTTGAAGGCCAAGGTGATAAGGAAAAGTGGATGATGTTTGGAGCGATGGGTGTTATGGCACTGATGGCATCAATAGCTTATTTTGAGTTTAGATACAAGGAAATAAGCTGGAGGGACTTTCTAAACCTATATTTAAACAAAGGTGTAGTGGATAAACTTGAGGTTATCAATAAAAAATGGGTTAGAGTCAAGTTACAGCCAGGTTCATCTATAGAAGGCAAAGTTATCTGGTTTGCAATTGGCAGTGTCGATTCTTTTGAGAGAAACCTAGAGAATGCTCAAATCGAGCAGAATATAGAACCACCAAACTTTGTGCCTGTAATCTACAAGACTGAAGTCGAAGCGTCCAGTCTAACTGGCATGTTGCCTACAATTTTAATAATAGGTTTCCTAATATACATGATGAGACGTTCAGCTAACATGATGGGTGGTGGAGGCCGGAAAGGTGGTGGCCTCTTTGGGGGTGTTATGGAATCAACAGCTAAAGTCATCAACCCAACAGACATCCAAGTGACATTCCAAGATGTTGCTGGCTGTGAAGAAGCTAAAATTGAGATTATGGAGTTTGTTAACTTTTTGAAGAACCCACAGCAATATATTGATTTAGGAGCTAAGATTCCTAAAGGAGCTTTGCTTACTGGACCTCCTGGTACAGGAAAGACATTGCTAGCCAAAGCGACAGCAGGAGAAGCAAATGTCCCATTCATAACAGTCTCTGGATCAGAGTTTTTGGAAATGTTTGTAGGTGTTGGTCCTTCAAGAGTCCGTGACATGTTCTCTATGGCTCGAAAACATGCCCCCTGCATCCTATTCATAGATGAAATTGATGCCGTTGGTAGAAAAAGAGGAGGCAGAAGCTTTGGTGGTCATTCTGAACAAGAAAACACTCTTAACCAACTTCTAGTGGAAATGGATGGCTTTAACACTACAACTAATGTTGTGGTTCTAGCTGCTACAAACAGAGTTGATATTCTGGATAAAGCTTTGCTCAGACCTGGCCGATTTGACAGGCAAATCTTTGTGTCAGCTCCAGATATCAAAGGCAGAGCTTCAATTTTCAAAGTCCATCTAGGTCCTTTGAAGACAACTTTGAATAAGGAAAACTTGGCAAGAAAAATGGCTGCATTAACACCAGGTATATTTCATTCTACATTCTACTTTTTCTAGTAATAAAACTAGAAACACAACATTAACTAAAATTTAGTTATTTGAGTCACCATAGCACCAACTGATGATGACAGACAACTCCAAGTGGGTCAGAATATAATGTACACTAAAAAATAAATTTTTCCTCCCTAAAAGCAGGGGTCATCAGAATAGGTCGAATTTTTATGTTTTAAATAATTTTATATGCACTATAAATCTTAATAATGCCTTTTAATTCCAGGAGGCCTAACATGGTACCATTTTAAACAATTTGACAAACTCCGTATATTTACTGTCAAATGGTGATAAAGTGGCAACGATGTTAGGCCTGCAGAAGTGATAAAAATGTGTTCTAAATATCTAAATCTGACATTTGGTATATCCATGTTACTATCTAACCTTCTACTTAAAAACTCTACCTATTCCGATCCTAGAAGTGTAAATAGACAGATCTTGAAAATCGACTACATACTCAACTGATAATACTGAACTTTTTCCAAATTTTCAGGGAAGAAGATATTTAACTTTAACTATCTCACAGGAGGAAAGTCTATTTTAGAATGCTGCATATGAACTGCTGTCTCAAGAATGACACTACCTCAAAACATGTCCCTATGTGTCTCAGTGTGTTAGGGGGGTCACATATATTTGTTTAAAATTGTAATATTTCCCAAGCTAATGATTTATGCATGTTTCTTTGGAAAAGTTGTTTATCAGTAAAATATTATCAGGCTTGATAAAAATATTGTATATTTTTTTTAACAAAAAAAAAACATGTTTTTCTTTTTACAGAAATAACAACTGTACTGTCAATAACTGGTTATGAGGTCAATAATGACCACAACTCTTTCTGAGGTCCACACCACACTACTATACACATTATATGTGTCATGTTCATTATTTGATGATTATTTAGATCCCTATTTAATTATTATTTGAAACATTTTGAGATTTTATTGACTTAAAAAGAGTAGTGTAATGTTTATCATAACCTTCTGACATAATTTTCTAAATAACTTTATATGTAGTTTGCTATCGCCGTTTAAAAAAAAATTCAGTTAAGGGTCTGTACCACCTAAAGATGCCCCACCGTATTTCTGATTCATGACAGAAACAATTTTTTTAATGAGAAACAAATATTCACACAAGTTGAAGAAGAGTTGTATTACAACATGAATGATTTGATTTTTGCATAGAATTCATAGCAACCTAGAAAAAAATATCTAAAGTCTCTAAAAATCACGTAAAACTGCTCTTCGCGTATTTCCCATTGACTGTTTCTCAGATCATTTTGGAAACTGAAATTCAGTCACCTGTTAGTTAAGAGTGTACAGAATGGTGCGATTAATTTATTTTTTTCAAATAAAAATTGTTACTTGGTGTATTTATCCATCAAACATAACCAACTTTTGCGTGCGATTTCCTAATACAAATGACTATGGAGGGCGGCATCGAAACGTAATTCTTTAGAGCGCGCGATGTTTCGGTTGTCGTAACAGCCACGGCTCAGAGCGCGCTATTTTAAACGATAATGAAACGTCATAGAGTTCAGTTCTACCTGACGCAAAATGAGGTGCCCAATGTCAGGGAGAACAGGTGAAATAATGAAACTGAACATTCTAATTAATTCTCCCATAACATTATGCTCTTAATTAATCGATAAAATTTCGAGCAAAATAATAAAATTTAAATCACTGATTTTAATAAAAATATTACTTGATTTATATCAATCAACCTTGGAATATGTGGTCTAGTAAACAGCTGCCTATGCAACATGCCTATTTACTTTTATTAACTCGATATTATCTCCCAATTTCAGGATTCACTGGAGCAGATATCGCCAACGTGTGCAATGAAGCTGCTCTGATTGCTGCCCGAGAGCTTGCTTCCGATATTAACATGAAGAACTTTGAGCAAGCCATTGAGAGAGTTGTCGCTGGTATGGAGAAGAAATCTAATGTTCTACAACCAGAGGAGAGAAAGATTGTCGCTTACCATGAGGCAGGACATGCTGTTGCTGGGTGGTTCTTACAGCATGCTGATCCTTTACTTAAAGTCTCTATCATCCCAAGAGGAAAAGGCCTTGGATATGCCCAGTACTTACCCAAAGAGCAATACTTGTACAGCAAGGAACAACTGTTTGATCGAATGTGCATGACTTTGGGTGGAAGAGTGAGTGAGGAAATATTCTTTGGTAGGATTACAACTGGTGCCCAAGATGATTTGAAAAAGATAACGCAAAGTGCGTACGCCCAAATCGTGCATTACGGTATGAATGCTAAAGTAGGAAATGTTTCTTTCGAAATGCCCCAACCTGGTGAAATGGTGATGGACAAACCCTACTCCGAAAAGACAGCTGAGTTAATCGATTCAGAGGTCAGGTTATTGATTGATACTGCGCACAAACACACTACTGAACTGCTGACTAAAAACAAGGACAATATCATAAAAGTTGCAGAAAGGTTACTGAAGCAAGAGATATTGAGCAGGGACGACATGATCGAACTTTTAGGGCCTAGGCCCTTCCCTGAGAAGAGTACATACGAGGAATTCGTCGAAGGCACAGGGTCTTTGGACGAAGACACGACTTTACCCGAAGGTCTAAAAGACTGGAACAAAGAAAAGCAGCCAACAACGCCGCCACCAAAAAGTATACCAACAGAAAGTCCTGCTAAATAAGAACTAAAACATTGTGTTATGTAGATTGTTAAATATTAGTACGTTTTATTTTATGTGAATAAATGTTTTCGTACCTCTACACCTCAAAGGTTCGTTTAGTTTAGACTTGTCGAAATCTGGATAACTGCAGTATTTAAGCGAATTTGATACTTACAGTCTGGAGATAAAAAGGCTGCAAAGTATTTTCTCTGTGCATTTTATTTCACTAGGTGTAGCAGTGGGCAATGACTACTTGGTGTAAAAACGCTTGTTTTGTAAAATAAATAACTTTTAACTTATTTTCTATTTTTTTCCTTCCTGGACCCTCGGTTGAGTATTCCTACATAGGCGTTTCTTATAATTACATAAATGAATCATCAACATCATAGGCCTCTATAAGCCCCACTTACATGTTGGCTTACGTATATGGCTAATTTTGATAATACACATCAACACGGTCTAGGGATATTTTTTAAAATGCGAATTACTATTAATGTGTTAATAATTATAAATGACATCTACATATTAAAAGAAACGTTATTTAATACTCTACCATTTTTTTAAATAAACGTTTACTTAGATTACAATTTCAAGATTTTATGGAAAAAAAATGAAACATAGACTAAAACCGTATTAGAACTAACTTGTATTTTGTCAGAAAAAAAAGAAAAAATAATTTAATTGGTGTTTATGAACTTGGAGTTAGTAGTCTTTGAAAGCGCCCATGACGTCCATAACACATCGGCAACGATTTGGCATGCTCAGAATAAGGTTGTTAATGTCTTGCTGCGGAATATTGTCCCAGGTCCTACTGAGGTGCGAAAAAAGTTGGTCTTCTGTAGCCAGATTTTCGGGGGCTTCCCTCAGAGCTTTTCTTTGAAGCATATCCCATACGTGCTCAATGGGATTTAGGTCTGGTGATTGCGCAGGCCATTCTAAGGCCCTAACATTATGATCCTGCAACCAAGCTGCTACCGTTCTCGCCGTTTGTGCCCGGGCATTGTCGTGCATGAGCAGGAAATCTTGCCCCATTTGTATTCTGTGGGGCAACATTATGGGCCCCAGCACCTGTTGGCGATATCTTTCTGCCGTCATATTGCCCCGCACCCAAACGAGGTCCGTCCGTCCTACAAAGCGAATTCCTGCCCAGATCATAATTGTTCCTCCTTTGTATGGGCGGACTTCCTGGGGGTGCTGGAGTCGGCTCCATCACCCAGGAACTCTCCTAACACGCGTCCTTCGTGAATTTGGATGGAAGCCGTACCTGGATTCATCCGTGAACAGCACATGGGACCATTGCTCACGGCCCCAGTCCACGTGATTCCGAACCCATTCCAACCGTAGTCCACGATTGCCTCTCTGTAAGGCTGGTACTCGGAGTGATCTACGAGAGCGTAGATTGGCTTCATGCAGTCGCCTCCTTACAGTTTGGTCACTCCCAAGCGTTGGTGTTCGACCTGCAGCCTTTGGACCAATTGAGTCGCCGTTATATTTGGTTGAGCTGTTGCAGCAATTTGCAAAAATTGGTCTTGTCTGGGGGTAGTGATGCGACTTGGCCCCCGATGCTCCTCCGCTACTTCACCTGTGACACGACAGCGTGTCCACAATCTTGAAATGTCGTTTTGGTGGGTCCCTATTGCTTCAGCGACATCACGTTGAACAGACCCAGCTTCCAGCATTCCTACAGCCCGTAACATTTCCTCCCTAGTTAAATGCCGGCGTTGCATGGCTAGAACAGCTCAATTTGCACTTTATCTTCGAGTCTTCAAATGAAAAAAACTGTTACCAAACGTCATTTGTAATTTTTTCTAAATTTCGCTTACATGAAAATTTGCTCTCCTACACATCAAGTCATTTTTAACCACAGAAACAAAAGATTTTTCAAAAATTCGAATTTGGAACTACTCCGAGATAAATGACGAACAAATTGGTGTATTAAAGATTTTAATGCGGCCAGTACTTTTTGAATTATTTAATTGAGTATGAAATATCCCTGAACCGTGTTGATGTGTTTAATAAACTGCGGAAGTCAGATGTAGATGTCGCTACTAAAAAAACTGAACCTCTAGCTCTACTTTACCCCAGAACAATTTTTCTGTGACGAGACGACCACAATAATATTACAAATTAATTTTACCTATTATAAATTATGTGGAGGTCAACAAATAGAATAGTTCGTGGATGGAGGCACTTCGCTTTAACTAACCCTTAGTACCCCAGCGAATATTGATAAGGTGAGCCGATTATGGGTATGAAATGATTCAAATCAGTTTTTCAAGTACCAATAGTGTTTAATTGGCCACTGGCTGAAATCAAAAACTTTACATTGCCTCCCATTTCCATGTAAATTGAATATTGTACATAAAATTGGAGGAACAAATTCAACAAAAGAAAAAAACAGGGTTATATTAAAATTATATGAAAATATTATTCAAATATTAGCTGAAAATACATCCAGCCTTCTTTCTGTTTATTTAAATAGTCACTACATTACTTTATACATCACCAATTTCTTAAGTAAATTCAGTTTTTGTACAATATAAAAAGAATCTTACATTATTACTGCCTATGTTTACATGCGAGTATGTGTATAACACTCTCACAATAACTTTACTCTTGATCTAACGTGCGAAAGAACGCGCCGACAAAATTAGAGAAAATGTAACAAAATATTAAAGTTATGGTAATTACAAGTAACTACACTATTTATGTTCAACATTTTATGTCAATATTCTTTTAATTATTATCTATTCTTACATCTAGCCTATGAAATAACATTATAAATGATGAAAACATTTTCTTCATGATATCATTCAACAATTAATCCATTTAACAAGTAGCATTCCATATACTCACGTCTATCGAACAGAAAATTAAAACTAATCTCAGTAACAATGAAAGTTCCATATCAATTGCAGTCTCTGACTTTTTCTCCTTTAGGTTTCCGGCCGCGCTTTCTGGCAGATGGGACGCCAGCTATGACCATGGCTGCTCGCTTCGCAATACATGACTTGCAGAACCAGTCTTCTTTGGAGCCTGGCTCTTCCGTAATACCGACACATACCCAGTGGTACCACCCATCGCAGCCGTCGCACCCAATCATCGGGGATCCGTTGTCTGGTCGCCCACAAGCAGGGCAGACCCAGATCTTATTGCCCTGCTCGTCGATGTAGAATGGCGTCGGTAAAGGGGCATTTGCCGGCTTATCAATGGCCGCAGTCGACACAGGTGCGGTCACCACCGGCTCTTCAGATATCGATTCGATGTCATCATCGAAGTGCTCTCCATGACCTTTCTTCGCTAAAGATTTAAACAGTATTCTCTTGTATTTGCTAGATGAGGGAGGGCGGCTTTTACTGGGCGGCGAACTGCCGGAAGGTGGAGGCGATTTGGGTTCGTCTGTCGAGTTATTATGCTTCGAATGCTTTTGCTTTGGCGGTCTCGTTACTAGGGCGGAAAATTGAGCTAGTTCTGGTGAGCGACTGTGTTCTCTAGAGACCGGTTCTTCTTTGGGAGGTGGACTTTCGTCTTCTTCCTTTTTGATAATGGGTTTAATGTTCAGTTTGAATATATCGGGCGAGCTCGGCGGCATAGGCGATGCGGACCCCAACTTTAAAGTCAGTTTTGGCACTAAGCCATCTGCTGGAACTACTTTTTCCTTCTTTTTCTCGCGTTTTTCTTTCTTTATTCTATCCTTCAGTTCTTTTAATTCATGTTTTTCCTCTTTATCTTTCTTCTTTTCAGACTTATCTTTATTTTTATCCTTCTTATCTTTTTTCTTTTTGATTTTCAGTCCATCTTTATCCTTCTTCTCTTTTTTATGTGCTTTATCCTTTTTCTTATCAGATTTATCATGGTCCTTCTCCTCTGTAACCTCAGGAGCTGCTTCATCCACTATAGATATTGGTTCAGGCTCCTTTTTCAGTTCAGGGACAGGTGGAGGGGTAGGGGTCCGAACTCGCGGAGGGGGCTCACTTGGAGGGGGTTCAATTTTCTCAGGTTCTTTCTCTTTAGGTGGATTCAGTTCTATCGTTATATCTGGCTGTACAGGAGGCATTTTGTAAATGTTGGCTTTATGATGATCTTTATGCGTTTTTTTCTGTTTCTGCAATATATTTGGAATGGTCGGAGTTTTGTGCTTCTCTTGCCTGTCCCTTTCACGAATCAGGATCGGTGACTTATGCAAACCTCCTCGATCATCATCGTTGTCTACAGGGATCACTTCTAAGCTGGGACGACGTAGCATTGGAGGTATTTTACTAGAAGAAGAACGAGAAGAGTGGCCAAAATTGCCCATTGACATAAGAGGATTTGGCATGCCAGGTCCAAGGCCTCCTGGCAAGAAACTCGGGCCAGGAATCAAGCCTGGACCAGAAGCACCTAAGGCAAACGGATTTGCAAGTAAATTTGGATTTGGCAAACCTCGTAAGGCAGGGTTATTTGCCAAACCAGCAAGGAAGTCGCCACCTGGTATGAGACCAGGATTGGGGATAAGCCCAGGACCTGGCATTAATCCTCGTCCAGGAGGCATATTGTGAAAGAATGGGAAACCAGGAGGCATTTGCGATAGCTTTGAATCATTCTTTGGCTTGCTTACTTTAGGAGATTTTGCATTGGCCAATTTGAGACTCTTTTTTTGGGCTTGGAGCATTTCAAAGGCTAGTTGCTTCTGTTGTTGTTTAATCAATTTTGCCTCGATTTTTGCAGCTTTTTCTGCTGCCTTATCCTTCTTCTCTCTGTGCTTTTTTTCTTTTCTAATTTTTGGACTCACACCAGCTATATCTTTGGAAAAAGGAAATTGCAAAGCTTTGTTGATGGTCAAAGGATTTGGACGTGGATTGAAGTGGGCAGGCTTTGAATGTGGCATGGGATGCATATCAAGTGAGTCCTCATCTATGCTGATCACTTCATTGGTTGTAAGGTCCATTTCTTTTGATAAATCTAATGCACTATTATCGTTATTGTTCACAAGTGATTCATGTGACTTTACTTTCAAATATTCTTGTGGTTTACTTTGACTTGTGCTCTCCTGTGGATCGGAGCTGGGTAATCTAGAGATTGTAGCATTAGAATGAGATTTTTCAGGAACAACCTCTGGAGTGATTTTATCATCTTTTGATTTGTTCGATATTCTTTTAAATATATTTATTTTTGATCTGTCAGGTTGGGATGCTAGCTTTTCCTCTTCGTCTATTATTTCTTTCTTTATTTCAATATCTGGTACTAGAGAATTTGTTGCAGTCTGAGGCTTATTTACAGGCAAAGGATTTGATACAAGTGGGGATTTTGAGATTGGTATTTTCCTGGGAACAGGAATAGCATCCTCTCCAATCAATTGGTGTTTGCCTACTGGAGATGGTGATGGTGGATGCTCAATAGGTTCTTGTTTTATGACTGGTTTGATGGTGTCAATGACTGGAGCTGGTGGTGGCAGCATGGACTTTGTTGTAGGTGGCAAAACCTTGGGCGCTGGCATAGTGACATGATTATGATGCATCGGGTGAACATCTTTACTTTTCGGTAGAATCCCTGGTGGGTACTTGTCAGATTTACTGCTTTCTTTTGATTTACTACTTTCACCTTTATGACTCTTATCTTTCCTTTTGCTTTTCATAACCTTACCATTTAACAATTTTGATTTCTTTGATTTCTTATCACTCTTTTCTAATGATGTATGCTGGGGTACTTTCATGAGATTAGAATGGTGTGAATTAGTTTTATGCTTCTCATGATGTCTTTCTGACACTATGGTAGGTACCTTTGCTTCAGGCAACTTGCCTTCTCGCGCCGGTGATAGGAAACCTGACATGGTCATCATAACACTGCTAATTTCTCTAGTTCTTTCCTCCTCCTCCAATCGTAGCCTTGGTCGTTTGCTGTTAGGTAATGAAACCGGGTCAATTGGTCTTTTGAATATATCCTTAGATTTCTCCGGACTGTCTGTAACAGAGATTTCAGGACTGTTACATGTGGCATTGCTTGTCCCTCCTGTGTCAATACCATTTTGTCGTATTTCAACTGTGTCTGCAACAACTGGAATTTCTCTTTCCTTTTCGGGGTACATAGGTGGCAGATGTTCATGGACATGCATTGGTCTCGTAACGACTTCATGGCTTCCAGGTTTGAGGAAATTAAGATTTGATTCTTTAGGTTTAGGAAACTTCTCCGAAGTAACCGGGGGTGGCACGGGAGGCACACAGCGTGTGTATTCAACCAGTTCTGGTAGTTGCACATGTAGATCTCGAAAAACTAATCCTAAATCGTTTAAATTTGGTTCAGTCCTATTAAATTGTTCGGCATAGTTGCTGGCCTGTGTCCCAAGTGACCTGATATATTTCTCCAAAACGTGAACCAGAATATCCAAAGGCGTGGAGTTTATACCATTCCATCCAATAGTCTGGCATATTTGCGCAACATTCCTCCGCAGTATCTCACGGGCGTACGCCTCTGACATTGTGACACCAACAAAGTTATCTGGAACAAACGGCATTACCGCTTTTATTACTACAAATTACATGGCAAATTAACAAAACATAATTTATTGGGTATTGTTTACGCATTCTCGACTATACATTATCATGTTTCATGGATAAGAATAGCTAAAACAGCAAATCTCACGAATTTAGTACCTGCAAGTGTCTAGTGAGAGAGATGATGTTGCGAACTGGAGAATATCTCAAACTTGGGAGACACATGTATGCTTTATTATTGACCCAGAAACTTACGGATAATTTATAAAAACACGTAAAGCCGTTCTATTGCAAAATAACGAAGTATTTACGTAAAAACTACTCAGCATTCTAAAAACACAGTACCCCGTGCGCCATGATTGCATTTTGGGTTGTCAATGCTTGGTGTTGCAAGATGAAAAAATTGTTAAATGGCGGACTTTTTAAAAAACTGCGTTCATAAAAAAACATTAATTGAGTTTTGATACCCAGACCGATTTACGGAAACAAACGGCGCAGCGTAGTATGCAAAGCTCTGTTCTGTCTGGGTTCTTTGACAGCTCGATATACCACTGTCTGTCCCTCTTTAGATAGATCAACAGAGTGAGACAGAGCGCTTTATCGAGCGTTAACGAACTGGATATGTTCCTCCGTGTTATAGGTGCTGGTGCTGAATGCAATGCATGTTTGCACCTTTTGGGGTCGAAACATTTGGGCCGTGATACCTACCTATACAAGAAACATCTTTTAAGATTTCTTTGTAGCTGTTTGACGTTTCTAGGTCCAGGGACCCGAGGGCTGGGGCTAGTGATCGATCGATAAGAAAGAAAAATTGGGTGGGAAAGAACAAAATAGGGCAAATCCAGAAAATGATGGGGAAATAAAATAAATACCGAGTATTTTCCCAAATAACGGAAAAATAAAGTAACTACTGCTACTGTACCAATTTCATTGAAATAAAATTTGGCGTAGAGCTAGTAGTAGTCAACGCCTACATACAACTGCGTAGATCCCTCGGGAGGATTTTTTTCTGATAGAAAGTGCCCTTCTGCGCCATTTACTTTAGCTCTACGCTAAATTTATTTCAATTTTCCCTAATTGCCAGGCCTTAAAACAGACTGGTGACGGGCAGCGGTTTCACTGGTGCAAGGGTTCCGTCACCGCGCTCACCAACCCACCTGCCCAGCGTGTGTGAGTATGGGCATTTCTTCCAGGGGGACCGTCAAGAGTGGTGAAATCCTGGAAAGGCCTATGTCCAGCAGGACGAAACAGGCTGATGGATGGATGGATGTAGTTTCAGAGTAAAAGATTTGCAAACAAACTTACTTTCCCATCTTGCATTTTTTTTATGTGGATACTATTATGTTCGTGTCCCCTAGAGTCATAGACATCTTAATTCAGTGCCTAGAGTTCTGTAAAGAAATTTTACGTCACTTCCGAGACAAACTTCAAGTAAGAAATCCCGCAGATCAAGACATTCTCGCTTAGTACTTGACAATGAAAATAGTTAACAAAGGAGTTCTTTTTTGTAAAGAAGTTTAGAACAATTAATTATTAACTTGATCTGCGCATTGTTAACATATTTTTAATATTTTTTGTTTGATAAACACTTGTACTTGTCCACTTATTTATATTAATTTCCCTTACCGGTTTCGCTGTTAAAGCATTATTTACAGCGAAACCGGTAAGGGAAATTAATATAAATAAGTGGACAAGTACAAGTGTTTATCAAACAAAAAATGTTTCAAAAGTTCCACCAAGTGCCAACAATCACGAGCATCAACTCCATATTTTTAATATTACATCTGCTTCTTTGATTGAGTAAAAACGAGATTAATGAAGTATCCACAAAATTGATTTACGGTTGTATCTCGTAATTCTCCGACACAAGGAAAATACGTTGCTTTTAACATTGTTTAACTTTAACCTCCATCCATCCTTCAGCCTGTCATCGTCCACTGCTGGAGATAGGCCTTCCTAATATTAGACCACTCTTGGCGGCCTTTCATCCTCGTCATCCAGCCACCACCCGCAACCTCCTTCAGATCGTCGGTCCGGCGGGCACGAGGTCAGCCTATGCTACGCTTTGCCGTACGTCTTTTGCCTCCATTCTAACGCCTTTTGGCTCCAACGGCCATTACGTCAGCGAAAGATATGGCCCGCCCACTCAAGAATTGAATAACCCATGAGTTACGATACCTTCATTCACCAAAATTACGTCATACCGTAAAACAATGTACACAGAAAAACCGCTTATAACCGGTTGGGAATTTGGGTTTACTTTGTATCACCGCCGCCTTGCAAAAAAGTAAGAGCTACAGAAAATTAACCGCTTATAACCGATTGAGAATTGCGGGTGAGCAGTAGCGGCGAGTGGATGTGATGCGCAGCGTACTCCCGTCTCACCCCCTCGCTTACCCCTTTTATACCCATCAAGCACGGAATCGTCTTTATATCGGTACCGAAACGGGAAAACGGTGAAATAACGGTACAGAATTCAAAAGGGTGCCATAAGGGCTATCACTATTTATTTAGGTAAATTTATCGGTTATCGGTACTGTTTTCAATCCCTGCGCCCATTGCCACTACAACTTACTGATTCGGCAGGCTGTGTCGGTCACTTTTGATCTCCGTCGGCTCTCTTCGTTTCGGATTTTATCCATCAGTGAGAGATCAGCTCACGGGTTCGATTTAAAACGCTACGAATCACAAAAATAAAATCCCGGGATTTCGAGAAATTTCTTACTTGATTTTGAAATTCCGGGATTTCGGGAAGCCAAGGAATTTTTTACCACCTAATTTGGGGTTGAAACAGGGTCTCCAAATCATGTTTATTTGTCTTAGAAAAAACATTTAATTTTATATTTAAGTGCATTTTCGAATTTAAAACACTGAGTACCTAATATATTGGGAACAGAGAAACGATCCCATAAAACGGTTTTTTTGGGTAGCTACACCGTAAACTTTTTGTATGCTGTCTGCTAGAGCCTACGTTCTACTATCTTACTATATAGCGCTGTTAACGAACTTTCAGTTATTTATATTTACATGATGACTCGAAATCACGCGCTACTATGATATGACTAAAAATCCCGATATTTCTTACGGGTGCAATTACAATAAAAGTGAATAGAACTAAGAATCCTGAAATTTCCTGGTAATCGGTACTTTAAATAGTAACGGATGTAAATACATTACAAGGCTCCCGAATGAGAATGATTCTACTGCTTGTAGTGTACAAAATCTTTCTCTTTGAATGAATAACAGGAAATTGGTTACTTAATTAAGTAAATAAATCAATCATGTGATTTCCAGAATATATTTTTCTCGACTTAAATATAAAAATATGTAACAGCTTCGATTTAAACAATCAAATAAATAAATAAAAATATATCGTCATGACATGAGTCCCTGAGGGGGTGTCAGAGTGATTTAAGCAGTGGCCTGCATGGAACTTTTTGCTGGAAAAGCAATGAGAAGGTTAAGTTTGACGATCAAAATAACAAGATTTTTTTTTAAACCAATTTGAAAAATAAAACTTTTTGTATGAAATCATGTACTTTGGGGTAGGCACTGGCGTCATACAAATAATAATTTTTCAAAGTGACTTTTAAAATTTTTCATATTTTTTTTATTGTCAAACTTGACCTTTTAATTGCATTTCCAGCAGAAAGTTCTATGCAACCCACTGGTTTTCAGTGTGAACTATGAAATAGAAGTCACAGTCCACACTCGGTACACCCGCGTCTTACCAACGACTATTATCATTATGAAATCCCAACATGATAGTTGGGATAATCAAATGAAAAATCACTATATGGTATTTACATAGATGTCTTAGGTTTCATCACCGGAAGCTTGGCTACGGTCAAGGGAATTAAAATAAACAACCATGATGTTTTCAATATTTTCGATGCTTAGTCTATTTCTTTTAACATTTAGTATCCATTTGTAGATTGAGAAAGCAATAAAATATTCCATACTCCAGCTAAAAAAAAGGAGTTTATCAATCAGCGACGTGTTTCTTGTATTAGATTCCGTAAGGACTGTATTTAATTGGGGTGTATCTGAAGGAATAAAGCAGAAGCTTGAAAATGTAATGGCGAGGAATCCTGATTTAAATATTCTTCGAGGTTATTCCGAAAAACCCGAAAAGGGACTCGAATTAGACGACCATGATACGAAATATTACAAATTTGCACCACTTTCGTCTTCAGCTGTATAAAGATATTTCTCAATTTATAAATGGATATTAAATGTTAACAGTAATAGCCTAAGTGTCGAAAATATTGAAAAAATCATGGTTATTTATTTCGATTCCCTTGACCGTAGCCAAGCTTCCGATGACGAAACCTAAAACATCTATGTAAATACCATATAGTAATTTTTCATTTGATTATCCCACCTATCATGTTGGGATGTCATAATGATAATAGTCGTTGGTAAGACGCGGGTGTACCGAGTGTGGACTGTGACTTCTATTTCATAGTTCAGTTATTTTCATAGTTTCTTAAAAAACCTCTGAAACCCCTTCGGGGATTCATGTCGTGGCGATATATTTTGATTTTTTCATTTGATTGTTTAAATCGAAGCTGTTTCATTTTTTTAATATTTAGGTCGAGAAAAATGTACTCTAAAATCACGTGATTGTTTTATTTACTTAGTTAAGTAATAAATTTCCTGTTATTCATTGAAAGAGAAAGATTGTGTATACTACAAGCAGTATGATTCTACTTCATTCGGAATCCTTGTAATGTATTTACATCCGTCACTAAAGTATCGATTACCAGGAAATTTCGGGATTCGTAGTTCTATTCACTTTTATTATAATTGCACCCCTAGAAATACCTGCATTTTCAGCCATATACACTATTCATAGTAGCGTGTGATTTTTAGTCATCGTGTAAATATAAATAACTGTATTACTGAAATTTAATTGACAGCGTTATCTAATAAGATAGTAGAACGTAGGCTCTAGCAGAAAGCATACAAAAAGTTTACAATGTAGCTCGTAGTTACTGCTTTAAATTTTGGGTGCCCTTTCCAAGCTAGTTACCCAAAAAAATCGTTTTATGGGATCTTTTCTCTGTTCCCAATTTATTAGGTACTTAGTGTTTTAAATTCTAAAATGCACTTAAATATAAAATTTAATATTTTTTCTAAGACAAATAAACATGATTTTTTTAACCCCAAATTAGGTACTAAGAAAATCCTTAACTTCCCGAAATCCCGGGATTTCCAAATCAAGTAAGAAATTTCTCGGAATCCCGGGATTTTATTTTTGTAATTTGTAGCATCTTTAATCGAACCCGTGTCCCGATCACTGGGATATCCCAAGCATAGCCCACTCCATGGCTCGTTGGGTGACCTTAAATCGGCCGATCAAACCCTTTGTAAAAATCCACGTCTCGGTGCCGTACGTCATCACAGGAAGGACGCACTAGTTAAACATCAAATCAAATCAAATCGAAATATTTATTTTTGCAAAATAGATACTTAAAGTATACTTTCTACAAGTCAAAGTTAATTATAACAACATAATATATCTTTAGAATATAAAAAAATATATAATAATACGGGAAATAAAATATACACCTGCATAAAATAGAGGAATCTAGGAATAAAAATATGATATATACATAATGCAATGAAGAAATAAGTTCATAAATAAAAAAGGGAAATACATACAAAAAATATTAAGGTTGGTTAAATATTAAAGTACCTTAGCCTGTAAGCACTGGGAATTAACGACGTAAATATATGACGCAACTTTCCGAATGCAGCCTACCCCAAGCATATTGGTCTTTCAGCCTCGGCGTCAAAATTGTTTTTACCCAGCCCCAGACCAAAATAAAAAGTCAAGACGTAGTTTACTCTATGTAACGGGTGAAGCAGGCCAAACGTGAGACAATGGTGTAGATTCGATGTAACACGACTGAACTTATTTGACAGGACTAACCTTACTTTATGTGTCGTGTCCTTGTCTTTTCGACAGAGAAAGAAAAATATAGAATGCTTAAAATAAGTTTAGTCCTGTCCGGTCAAATAAGTTAAGTCGTGTTCAAAGATATTTTATATGAACAAGACTGTGCACTGTCCAATTATTGCTCAACTAAACTAGATTTTATTTCTTTAGAAATAAGGTTGTAATTATAGATACCATTTTCAAGCGAAAACGAGCCAAGCGAGATAGCTGTCGCTACTCGTGTATCCTTGTCTAGCAAGTTGCCAGTGTATAAAATATATACAATATACTTATATAGTGTTGTTGAGTTTCAAACGTGTTAGAAAGGGACCAACGAGTGTCAACACCCATCTTGCTCGGCTCATTTTTCGTATCGTAGTGCACAGTCTTGTTCTCTATACAATGTCTTTGGTCGTGTTATACCGAATCGACACCAGTCTCATGTTCGTACACGGCTTGAAACTCACACATGCGCAATCTGTCTTAGTTTTTACTTGGCGGCAACACTCAAGTGCACACTTGTTTACGAAACTGGCTAAACGTCAATGTTGACAGCGCTCCGTCTTGAATTTTTATTTGGGTATTTGGTCCACAGATGAAATAAATTGGTAGAAAACTAATTTGGTGTGAGTACCCAGCTGGATAACTTGACCCAGGTAAACATATTTTTGAACAACTTCGATGCTGACATTGTCAACGGTCACTGGCCTTTGGATGACGTGACAGTTGGACTTCGACATGATCTTAGTCAAAGAGTACTATGAATAAAATCTTAGTCTTATCCAAATTCATCCGCAGGCCCGCTCGTCTCGAAGAATCAATTAGGCCGCGCATCATTTCCTCCAGTTCCTGCAGTGTTTCCGCCTAAATGACTATGTTATGTAATTGCAACAAAACGAAGATGTGAAATGTATTTTTTATTCACAGTGACTATTCTATTCAATAGTGTTTTGAAGACGTCCTCCAGTGCCGCGGTAAACAGTTTTGGAGAATTAACATCTTATGTTTTAACGGTCATTATTTTTAGGATAGTTAACTATATAGTTATAGTTTTTATTTTGATAAAATGTATAGTCCCAAAAAATATTTAAATGAATTTGGATTTAAATTTCGAAAATACCACTACAAACTACTAAGGACGGAATTCGGACCTAAGTATTGCGTAGTAAAAATGTTATTTTTGTTTTTTTGATATCAAACAAAACGCCGTGTTCTGAAAACAACCTTAACAATTTTATACTAGCAATACTGATTTCCGTTTGTCATGTCAGTTTTGTCAGAAACCGCAAATGGTTGAAGTGCTTTTTGTTGAGCGAATTTTGTATTTCGTCACGTTTTTACCAAAACAAAGCGTGATTATAGCGAAATAATTATTAACCAGGTTATTCTCGCCGAGAAAATGACGTGACTGATCTAAAAACTGATTTCATAGGCTCATCAATTTTACCTTGTGGGGGTACACTCTAAGCACGAATTTTTACTATTTTCTCATACATTTTTACGTCTTCCCTTCAAAAAGCGTCGCATCTGGTTGATTTTATAGGTTAAACGTATTGGGATAGATGTGAGAAATGACTACATCCTCAGAAGATGTCTTGCTCAGTGTTGGCCATGTCAGGTACAAGAAAGGTGATGGAACTCTTTACGTCATGAATCAGAGGCTGGCCTGGATGCTAGAGCATAGGGACATAGTTGCCGTGTCCCATAAGTACGCTGACATTAAAAGTAAGTGAAAAATTCTTTTTGAAAATACCTTTTCTCTGATCTCATCATCATCAATAAAGAAATCAACTCTACCATCATCAGACATGATTAACATTATAGCATTGCTAATATTTTCTGATGGCTGAACATAGAAAGCTCGTTGGGGTGTAGATAAGAGGGCACTATGGGAAAAAAAGATTCAGCACAGAAGTGACTCGATAGGTTAGTTGTGTGTGTTCATGACAACCCAGAAATCCTACATTAAGGCAACCTTATCAACAAAAGAAGCCAGTTTTCCAGACATTATTATATGCTCATGTACTTTCACATTTCTTTCAAAGGAGAATGCCACGGGATTGTACTAAATTGCATCACAACAAAATAAAAGTCTTAAAATTACTTAGATATTTTAAAATCCGATCAACATCTTTCAGATCAAAAGTGTTTACTTAAATCTGGAACTCTAACATCATAATAAAAAATATTTCGGTATTTTCATTTCCGTTGCTGCTTTACTATGAATATGATGCCAACCAATAATGGCCTCTGTCAAAAAGTAATAAAGTCTTTGCAATTGCCCCTGTCAGTGTACAGTAAATTCGAATTCCAGATACAAATTTAAATGAGACTTTGTGATTTGGTAAGTACATTTTAGTCTCCCTAATATTAACTTGGTTTGGTTTTGATGCCAAGACTTTGGGTTCGGTACTTGGCATTCTCCTTTCCATCTTTGTAGGTTTAATAATAAACTTTCATGCTATTCATTAAACTTCGTCACTTTTAAAATAATTTTGAATATTGGAAGCAAGCTGGATTGTGTTAAAAGTACCAGTTATAATTTAAGGTGCACCCACATATTTACCAAAAACCAGGAAATATCATTTAATAATCTAATGGGTTTTGTAGATATTCGCCATGTTTGGATCAAGCTTACAGCTTTGTCAAGGCCCATGGCAAATGCTGACCAATTGTTTTCTTAAAAAAACAATGACCATGTACAAAAATGTTGACTGAGTTTCAGTAAAATGCTGATGTAAAAAAGAAAGTTTCCATATCAAACAGCAACCAAATACAAAATTTGATTGGATTATGCATTATTGGCTATTGCTGAAGGAAAAATCCTGGAAAGGCCTATGTCCAGCAGTGGACGAAACAGGCTGATTTATGGAAGGAATAAAGTTGTTTTTTTTAACTCAGGTTGTGAAGCTTGCCTTTTCTGGTTAGTATTTTACTAAAACTCATTTTTTAAGGATGTTGTATTTGGTTGGTGTTTTATTAAGAGTGTGCAATGGTGTCAATTCGGTGTAATACAAACTAACTTATTTGACAGGACTAAACTTATTTTAAGTGTTGGTGTCCTTGTTTGTTCGATACAGAAAGAAAAGGACAGAAGGCTTAAATTAATTTAGTCCTGTCAAATAAGTTAACTCGTGTTACACCAATATTTACAAATCCCATTCATGAATCTATCATCATCACTTTATGTTTATCTTATTTTATTTTCTGTTAAATTATGTGCTTACTGCATGTAATGTGACGCAGTACATGACCCTTTGATTTTATGTACAAAATGTGAATGGCTGGCAAAAAATATTTTTTTGTGCAAAAGAAGTTGTTTTTCGGCTCTCCTGTAAAATTTGATTTTTTGAGTTAAATCCTTATTCACGAGATGCACAGAAATGTATTGTGTTCCTTTTAGAATAAATAAATAATAATAATAATGAGGAATGATAAAGTAAAAAATAAAATTTTGAGGTCCATGGCACAAAAGCATAAAAGCTCATTGGGAGAGCAGTCATCAAATAATTTCAAGAATGTGTTTTTATAAATGTTCCACTTTTTATCTCTTTTAAACTTTGTCTGGGCTTGAACTGAAACATTGATTCTACTATTGAACACCAAAATAAATACCTAAATAAAAACTTTTGAGATTTATTAAAGATTAATCTTTCAATTTAACTCAGATGTTTGATATTTTAAATATGTTTTTTTATGAAGTATTTATAATAGTGGTTGAGATGTTGAAAAAGCGGCACGCCGCCGCCGTCCCATCCTTCTCTCGAAGCAGTTCAGGCCATTTTCGACCCCCTATAACTTCCTTGTGGATAAAACTAGAAGCCTGAATTTTCGGTAACCAAGCAGGCATTGTATATTTCAATTTTCATTCAATTTGAACCAGTAGTTTAAGAATTATAACTAGTCAAAGTTTCTCAATTTTGTCACTCACTCACTCACTGACTGACCCCGCGGTCCGAATTAATTGTAAGCTATCTTACAGTTCATTCAAATTCATGCCGTCCTTATCGCACTTACAAAAAAAATAGTGTGCTATCTCTGACTCACTCACAATTTGAGCAATGTAATTCTATTTCGGACTGTACGGTGACTGACTGACTGACTGACCGATCATCAAAACTCTAAGGCACTTCTAGCAGACATAGAAGCTTCAAATTTGGAATGCAATTAGTGTTTAGTGTATAAATCAAGGAAAATTTCGGTCCAGTGCTATAGATACACCAACTGCATAAATAAATTTGTAATCATTGTTGTGATGAAAAAACACTTGTACTTTAAATTAGTAATCCCATATAAATATATAGAATTACAAAGTTACAGTTGTAAGTAGAAGGTACCGGAAAGGAAAAAAAGGAGGACCATCTACAAAAAGAAATGAGATGCCATCAAAAACAAAAACTGTAAAAAAAAAACAAGTCTCCCAACTTAGTTTTTCTACCGTAAAAAGTTGTGAGATCCATGTAAATCCAAGTCGATTAATTTATTCAGTCCCTACTTAAGGGACCATCTGTCTTAAGTTATTACATTAATTAGCTAACCTAACAACATCTTATAGTGGCCATATCAATTTTAAAAATCTTTTATGTTTTAAATGAATATATTGACTTGGCAATCGCACTAAATACCTAATCTAATTTAATATAGTATGTATTACTTGTGAGATACATTGTGTTTTCATGGGATGGCTGAGTCAATCTTTTTATTTAAAACATAAAAGATTTTTAATATTGATATGGTCACTATAAGATGTTGTTAGGTTAGTTAATTAATGTAATAACTTAAGACAGATGGTCCCTTAAGTAGGGATTGAATAAATTAATCAACTTGGATTTACCTGGATCTCACAACTTTTTACGGTAGAAAAACCAAGTTGCGAGACTTGTTTTTTTTACAATTTTAGTTTTTGATGGCATTGATATTTTCATGTTTTATTTCGCTCTGCCTCGACCCCTCATTTTACTTGGGCTCACAAAGGATTATAGCAATACCCAGTCAAGAGGAAATTTTTAAAGAACTCCTGTGAATTGTAATGTATTTCCATCTTTTGTTTCTGTGTTTATGTTTTATTTTTCTTTGTGATGTTGACATTTGTCCACTCCCTACATTTAACATAATTTTGAATTTGAGTTATTAATTTCTATAATTTGATATTGATCATAATGGGTATTGGACAAAATCTGTATTTATTGTTTGGTTGACAATTTGTTGCATAGGATCTACCATATTTTTGATTGTTTGAAAAGGTCTGATTAGTCTATTAATGACATCTCATTAGTTAAAATCTGTCTATTGGCTATCCAGATAAATTAAAACACTCATTGGCTACATAAATTTTATACAATATACAGGTGTCAGGATTTATCCATCGCAAGGAAATAACAAGGTCCCGGGTTCGGGGTTCGAATCCCGGTTCAGAGCTCCTCACGTCCAGATTAACTTTTCTGATTTTCTATACTGCAGTGATATAAATTTAATTTGTTATTTCCTTGCGATGGATAAATCGCCAAGTGTTTAAAAATATAGAAATTTATTTCTATCATAGTTTCGATACGAGTAATGTGTATTCTTAACTACCCGATGCTGTAACAGGTGACGGTAGGGCAAATAATAGTCTCAGACTTGTCTTGAATACACTAGCGTCCTCTAGGCGCCAAGAGGCACTAGTATGTGTGTACCTATACATATCGTTGCGGTATGGGAAAGCAAAAGCGTAAATTCGCAGGACATGTTGACAACTGGATAGCTCAGTTATTAGAGCAACCGCCCGGTAAGCGAGAGATCCCGGGTTCGAATCCCGGTTCAGAGCTCCTCACGTCCAGATCTACTTTTCTGATTTTCTATACCGCAGTGATATAAATTTAATTTGTTATTTCCTTGCGATGAATAAATCGCCAAGTGTTTAACCCTTTAATGAATTATGTTGCCAATCCGCAACATATTTGTATTTAATTAAATAAATAAATATCTTAAACGATAACTCAAAATAATTGGTATTAGTATGTTTATGAGAGATGGAGCAATAATAATGTTCAATGAATTTGATTCAAACTTTATTTCTTGATTTTATATGATTTTTCAAACTTCAATATTAGATTTGGATTAATATTTTGTAAAGATGTTGTAACGAGACCTTTGGAAAAAAAAACGTAAATATTTGAGTATATTTAAGTCCATTTGAAAAACTTTTTTTTTATTTTGCTTAGATACCCTATAATAGAACGCGGCTATGAAGTTAATCCTGACACATTGCGCAACTATGAAGTTTCTGAATAATGACAATGTCAACCACATAGGAAAAAATTACATAATTACTTATTGCGTGTGACAGAATAGTGAGTGGCAATAATATCACAGACAATATATCGATACACGTTAAAAAGTTCGTATAGCTAAAAATATTGTTATGTTTTATGATGATGTGCATTATTGTAAATAAAACGTAAAATTAGATATATTAGTAATATTCTCCTTCAGTTAATTATAAATATTAATGAATAAATGAGTTTGTTTCTTTATTACTAACCTCTGGGAATTGAACTCTTTTTACCTAGAGAAAACTTTTTGAATTTGAATGTAAAGTACAATATTTCCTGTCAATTAATTCAATGACACGTCAATAGGTATGATAAAACAATTTTAAGTATTGCCTTGATCGCTTTTCCAAAGGTTGATACTTTTGATTGTGCTAAACTTGTGCATGTTTTTGGCTATTAATACCTAGTGCCATCCCCCATCTCACCCATTGACCAAGGGGCAGATTGAAGCAAGGGCTTGAACTTGGAATTTGAAATGCTTACTACTTGGAATTGTTAAAATGCCAAAACGATCGAAGAAATTCGTTCTTAACAGTCAGTCTCGTGAGCTTATCATACGTGTTCGTGACTTTTTTGAACGAGAAGCTCAAAACGGCGGACCGATATTGCCCGTGACATCGGTGTTGGATCGAGTTGCAGATGCTCTCGATATCAGCAAAAAAACTATTATAAAAATCACGAAAGAAAAATTGGGTGAGACTGGCATCGAAGATAATGTTCTATATTCTCCCAACAAGAGAAAAAGAGCGAAGCTTACCGATGTAGATAATTTTGACGTTGACGCCATCCGCAGGCATATTTACAATTATTATTTACGTAAAGAGTACCCAACGTTGTCGAATTTAGTGCAGACATTAAAGGAAACTGGATTATTTTCCGGATCAAAAAAGTCATTGTCAAAGGTTTTGAAAAACATTGGATTCCGATATAAACAATGCAACAAACGAAAGGTGCTAATGGAAAGATCGGATATTGCCATGAAAAGGACTGATTTTTTACGCGAGGCGAAAGCTATAGATGATTGGGATAATGTAGTTTTTTTGGACGAAACGTGGCTAAATGCGAATCACACAGTTGGTCGCTCGTGGACGGACGATACGGCGGCATCGGCATCCAAAGTCCCCTCCGGAAAAGGAGCCAGACTAATTATTTGTCATGCTGGCAACGCCTGTGGTTTTATAGACAACTGTTTATTGGCCTTTGCGTCTAAAACCACAGGTGATTACCATGAAGAAATGGATGGTGAGAAGTTTACCCAATGGTTCACTAATATGCTGACTAGCCTTTCTGAGCCATCAGTTATTATTATGGATAATGCACCTTATCACTCCATGTTAGTTGATAAGCCACCTTCAAACTCTGAGAAAAAAGCCCATCTGGTTGCATGGCTTCAAAAAAAAGGTGTAGACGCAAGTATGTCTATGTTGAAAGGAGATTTGATTAGATTGATGAATATTCACAGATCGAGAGTAAAACGATACGTCATTGATGAACTAGCACTGCAACATGGGCACCGAGTACTTCGTTTACCGCCGTATCATTGCGAGTATAACGCCATCGAATTGATATGGGCACAGATCAAAGGACATGCGGCACGCCATAATACTGAACCTCCATTTTCCACAGCGAAAATGATGAAATTGTTAGAAGAAGCGTGCAATCACGTAACCAAAAATAATTGGAAAATGGTAGTGAATAAAACTAAAGCCAAAATATGGGACGATTGCAACAGAGACATTAAAGTGGATAATATTTTAGATAATGACTTTGAGTTAGTTATTAATACAAACGATTCCAGTAGTGATAATGGTGATGGTGCTTCGGAAAGTGATACATAATAAAGTAAAGAATATAAATATTATCTCTACCATAGAAGTATTAAGTAATTAAACTACTTCTATGATCTCTACCTAGATGTTTTTTTTTTCACTTTCTTCATATACTTACATCTGATAACTGCATTCGACTTTACTCACACTTGACGAATTTTATCGATACAGTGATCGAACGTATAACAACCCTAGAGGCATGTGTCAGGATTGACTTCATAGCCGCGTTCTATTATAAATATATAAAATATTTTTTTTAATGATTTTTTCTTTTTACTAGCATAAATTTCAGGTTCATGCAAAAGAAAAAAATCATGCATTTAAGGGTTAAAAATATAGAAATTTATTTCTATCATAGTTTAGCTTATTTAGCCTATGCCAGTATTTGAAAAATGAAAAAAATACTCACAAAATATGATACTGAAAATGAATAAATAAATAATAAATTAATCAAAAAACTTAATATCCTTTCAGCGCAAAAAATTTCACCAGCTGGCAAGCCAAAAGTCCAGCTGCAAGTGGTCTTACATGACGGCACATGTTCTACGTTCCACTTTGTAAACCCAGCAGGAGCGGAGGCACAAGCTAAAGACCGGGACCAAGTCAAGGGTCTCTTACAAGACTTACTACCTAAGTTTAAAAGGCAAATTGATGGGGAGTTGGAGATGAAATCTAGGTTAGTTGCGTTCTTCTCAGTTTTTTATGGCCGTACCCCTGGTGCACAATAATCTTACTGAATGATTTTGAACTTCAAGGGGAACTGCAGGGCACGCAATATCAGTAAATATTCTAGGTTTTTCTGGATTTTACGAAAAAGTATTTGATTTAGGAGTTTTTTCACCTGACTTGAATCATGTTTCCTTGTTAATAGCAGTAATTTCAGACATAAAACTCAAGCCGTTTAGACATCCATCCATCCATCCATCAGCCTGTTTCGTCCACTGCTGGACATAGGCCTTTCCAGGATTTCGCCACTCTTGGCGGCCTCCTGGAAGAAATGCCCATACTCACACACTCTGGGCAGGGGGGTTGGTGAACGCGGTGCCGAAACCCTTGCTCCAGTGACGCCGCTGCCCGTCACTAGTCTGTTTTAAATAAGGCCCGGCGATTGGGGATGGATATACCGCCATCCATCGGTCCCAGGCAATGGTGAGCCGCCTGATTTTGCCTGAGAGCTGTTCTCTTACTCTCCCCCGAATAACTTCGGGAGGATTTGCGAGTAAGATTGTGGCACCTCCACAGTCGAGCCCGGCATCAGCCAGAGCTAGACCACCTAAAACATTCCAACAAAACAACACCTAGACATAAAACGAATTAATAACTTAAAAAGGCATCATTTTCAAAAATGAAATCTATCAAGTGAAATGTGTCCAATTATGTAACCGACCTGACAACGGAAAGACAAGAGTCTGAAAAACATGTGTCTAAGTTTTACATTGATCATATAAGTAGTTGACAAAGCATATTAAAACAAAAACCGTTGAAAGACCAATGGCAAGCCCTCAAGATAATTTATTGAAGGTGAATTTGTTTAATGTTTGAAATACAACATAATCTCATGAAGTTTATAAAATAATGTTTTAAAAGTAGCTTTATTGGAAGTTTTGAAATGTACATTTTATAATTTCAAATTGAAATCCTCCCGAAGTTATTCGGGGGAGAGTAAGAGAACAGCTCTCTGGCAAAACCAGGAGGCCCACCATCGCCTGGGATCGACGGATGGCGGTATATCCATCCCCAATCGACAACATTACAATTTAATAATTGGTACAAAACTAAAAACCATTTCGAGATATTGGGCCTTCTGAGCATCATATATTTTTTTCAGAATTAAATCATTATCAAATAAAGAGATTTTTCAAAAAATTCAAAAGTTGGTATACATAGGATTTTATAAACAATTACCTTTGCTTTCAAGTTCATTCCGTATCTTAAGAAAATCAACTGTCAGTCATTGCGACTGTTGATATTGACAGCGAACATAAATATGCTAAGTTTTTTTTTTAAATAATCCCTTGGCAATAAACATCGAGTTTGAAATCCTCAGTTGCAACTTACGTTCTTTTAGAATGAGTGAATAATAAAAAAATAAAATAAGCATTAAAAACACACAATAAAACAAAATAAAAAATTCGTAAGCTTTATTTTTACGCAGACTTTCAATATAAATATATCCACAAAGCACTTTAAAAGCAAACACGAAAGCAAAGCGAGAAAAGGACAGGGCTATACTAGTAAGCTAGATAGACTGCTGTATTGTGTATCACTTGCTCACATGACACCATCCCTTTCTTACTTAAATTTTTGCTTATTTTTCATGTAAGAAGAAGTACACTTAAGGTATTCACGAAAAATTATCACATAATCTAATGAAAATTTAGTAATTCTCACTTAAATTATGCTAAAACTTATGTGTATTTCAGGTTGTTGTCCCTGCATCCTATTCTAAAGCATTTATATGAAGACTTAGTTATATCAAAGGTGATAAACAGTGAGGAATACTGGAACACGCCCACACTCAAGCACTATACTGAATCTAATACTATTAAGCAAGAAGTCGGTAAGTAAAAAGTCATTAATTTAGTTTCGAGTTACGGCGCGCCGCTGTCATCAGTATTACACTGTTAAATTAACTCGACACCTCGCACCATGACGTAATTACCTAATTACGGAGCTCTCCTACATTCGACTTACTACTACTGACGTCGTCAGACGAATCATCGTTATTTGTTTCCAACGTTCCGTTTCGAAACGAGTGAATTTCACTCGGAGTGGTGCGAATTTCACCCTAGAGCGTTCAAATATTGACCCGAGTTGAACCGAGGGTAACCGAACTGTTACCTGACAGTTGCTCGAAAGTGTCTTGAAACGCTTCCGAGTAATGCGAAAATCAAACTGGGTCACCTGATTTGTGCAACCAGATTTTTCTTTCTCTTTTTCCTAAACGAGTGAAATTTCGCACTATGATCGCACGTTTTGACACGCTTCCCCAATCTATATCTATCTATACATATAATAAAGTTATAGCGAGGTCAAAACTGTACATCTAATATTTTTTTTAAAGATTAATTCCTGTGTACTTTACTAACGCTACAGAGCCCAAAACAGAACTTTTTGGAATTTTTGTATGTATGTATATATGAAAGAGTATCACGTCAAAACTACTGAACGGATTTAAATGTAATTTTTACTGATGCATAGCGTAGTGTCGCAGAAGTGCTATAGGCTTTAAATTATCACAATATCTCATCTAGAACAAAAGTTATCGCTTGGACTACAATTTATTTGAAACTCTTAGTGGGCAAGGGTCAAGTAAAATGGTTATTATACAATTGCCTTCATGATGCTTGGTCACTTTGGGGAGAAGGCACGAGGGCAAAAATTTAACAAGTTTTTAAAACGAGTTATTACATACTCAACTTATTTATTTATTTAGTTTTTAACTTACCACATTATTATCCTTAAACCACGCGAACGAAGTCGTGGGTACAGCTAGTGATTAATATTACTAATGTTAGAACCATTAACTCGTTAATGATTTTGAAACGTTATGGTAGTTCTCACTCTACCAGCGCTGCCAATTGGCGGGGAATTACCCGAAAAGCGGGTAATTTGACGATAAACCGAGATAAAGGGTAATTGTTGTCTTGAGGGTAAAACCGGGTTTTTTGTATTGAAGACAATTTTTATAAATTACGAAATTGTTCCCCGTCTTGTTAAAACACGTCAGCATCAAAGATTGAGAGTTTGACAATGCATACGAACTATGAAAAAAAAAAAATTGCGGTTCAAAATGGATTTAGTCATTAGTAGAATGTTTACTCTAATTCCCTGAACGACTATTCCCTCAATTTTATATTATGGTAAATTGTGTTTTTTAATAAAAGCAAAGAAAATTTCGGTAACAGTGGGGTCGTCATCAGGCGAATGGAAAATATAAATGACATATACCGGATGTAAATAGAGTGCGACCATTAAATAAAACCACATATTCTACCGACCCTACTGAACCACTTTTTCCAAGAGTCATACCCGCGGACACCCTTAGTTTAGGAAATAATTGAGTTCCAAACAAAACGGGCGAGTTTAGAGAGAGCGTCGTCCGTGAACCCTGCAGCTATTTGAGGTCAACGCTCTCTCTAACCTCGCCCGTATGTCGGTGCGTTAGGGTTCACTCGTTTTTGTTTGGAACTCAATTATTTCCTAAACTAAGGCTGTCCGCGGGTATGACTCTTGGGAAAAGTGGTTCAGTAGGGTCAGTAGAATATGTGGTTTCAATTAATGGTAGCAGTCTATTTACACCCGGTATAAGGTGACGAGGCCGTTTGTGGAGTAATCGGTGATTGTGTATCTCAGTTTAAGCCATTCAGGGAGACCCCCTTAATGCACCACAAAATAATTCTTATAAATATCCCTAAATCCGCCGTTTCTTTCCCAGGAGTATCTGGCGCCTTCCTAGCAGACATCCAACCTCAAACTGATGGCTGCAACGGTTTAAAATACAACCTTACCCAGGACATAATAGATGCGATATTCAAAACATACCCGGCGGTACGAAAGAAACACATAGACTATGTGCCCAAGAAGATGACTGAGGCGGAGTTCTGGACCAAGTTCTTTCAGTCACATTATTTTCATAGGTAAGTTCTATTGTGTCAAACGGGGAATCGCTGCGCAACCATCTTTGCCTCCGAAAAAACTGTACGATTACAGTGACAGTCTGACTGTTAAAGCGTGGGTAGTTGTTTATCAATTATCATTATGAATTGAAACCGCGAATCTTTTAGGCATAAAAAGACAGGTAACATGATATAACATTTGCTGAAAAAGCCAAATTAATATAAAAATTAAAGTGCCATAATTGTAGTTTATGCTACAAGTGCGGTAAGGAGGCAATAGCTTACGAGGACGATTTGAAACACGAGCGATAAGAGAGTGTTTTAAACGTTACGAATAACGAGTGACGTTACGAGTAAGTTATTGCCCTTATCATACTACGTTTTTCAATGCATAGTGTGAGTAGACAAATGAAACGTAATTAAAGAAACAATATTTACTCCAAATGAACTTTAGGCCAGCATTCCTTATCATTTTCTTTGCACGCAAGTTGCCAACTTGACGTAAATAAGCTCCTTTCAGTTTTGCTTCTTTCAATCATACATAACATACCTTGATACTGTCCTGCTGTCAGTGGTAGGCGGTGTCGTCCGACGAGCAAACGGAGTAGCCTACGAACGCATTGCTAAATTGTGAACGCAGTTGTGAGAGCAGCTCATTTCTGTCAAGTCTTTGGTACACAAGAAAAGACTGGTAACTTATACTCAAAAAAAAAACAAGTGTGGTAAAATTGACTTTGATAACAGTTTTGATGCATATAAAACAGGTCTTTGCGAGCAGTTGCATTGAAAATCACATTTATTTAATATTTTTATTAAAGAATGAGTAAAACAATCATAAGTTGTCCATTTTGCACCGACACTCAGACGAATCCCATTCTGCCAACGAGCTAATTTCGTCGTAGCATTCTGCACACACTTAAAAGCTTGTTTGGGGACAGGACATTAAAAAAAGTAAAATGTCATCTTACGTTTATTTTAAACTCTTTTACTTATCCACAAACGTTTAAATTATTTATTATGTCCGACAAGTTTCGCTACTAAGCATTCTCAAGGGCTCTATTACAATTAATATTTTATAAATATTTTACGGTTTTATAAGTGATATTACGTGCAGTAGATGTCAATTGATGACGAGCAATAGATTCATAATAAAGTATTTAAATGTTTATGGGGATAACTAGGTATATTAATATTAATAACAGTTATTATTAAGTATACGTATATTAATATTATAACAGCATTGCATATAAATTTATATAAGTAATGTTGAGAGCTATGGTCTGCCAACAAACTGTTGTACAGTTCGGCGGACATTCCTAATGTTTTTTTATTATTTTAATATTTGTGAAATAAATATGTAAAAAAAAGTACAAGAGTTTAAAGTAAACATAATGCATAGTAATTTCCACCAAGTGCCAACAATCACAAGCATGTAAAATGTAGTCTGTTTAAAAATATGTCGAAATGACGTCCTTAAAGGCTTTTCGTATTTATTTCTGAGTCCCATATTAACAAATTTGAGCCCAATCGATCTAGTCAATCTTTCAACAAATGCACGGACATTTATTTATTTATTTATTTAACCACATTACACTATCTTTACAGCTAGGCCAATTCAATAGTGCAGTAAAATCAACAATATATAAGATACCACACAACGTGACACAAAAGAAACACAAGTATTTACATTCTCACAAAATTACCAACACATAACATGACACAAGCAACAAATTTAAACATAACAAATAAGATATAACGCTACTATCGAATCATCGAACCATCGCTCTATCAACGCCTTAATTGTTCGAGGAAACCCTGTGAGTAAAATAAAATTCACATCTTCAGGGACCGCATAGCGTCATCATCAAGTAAGGATTTGTTCGGTGAATGCGCCAAAATGGACGACCAAGCCATCGCGTCCGCGATGCGGCACACAACGCTGGATCTCACGGTAAATCTTTCTTTTAGTCTCAGGGCCCATAATACCTCAATTCGCAGTCCTGCTCTAACGCTTCTGCTTTTTAACCGTCTATCCTAATCTAATCAGATGCCACGCACGCAAAAACATGAGTTATTTTGAAATCGCGGCTACACTGATAGTTTTTTCATTTTTATGGAACAGTCTGCAGCTGCTTTATACTAATATCAGTTATATTATGCAAAGTTTTAGATCTAATTTCAAGTATTCATTGAATGCTATCGGTTTATTGTACGGTTTGGAGGTAATATTGTAATTTTTTTCTATAGAAAAAATTTAATTGAATCAAGTTTTCACAACAGCATGGACATAGTATTAGTCCTCAACTTTATCATATATCAATTTCAGAGTGATTGTTGTAGTATTTGTTGGTATAAAACAGGATCATGCGAAGCGAAGTGAGGTATTATACAACCTTAAGGGAAGTGATATAGGTGGTAGAGCTGATGCCAGGCTAGAGGATATGGCCTCCGCCCCGCAAGCCTCGCACAACCGCTCCGTTCGAACACCGAACACCTTCGTTGGATAACTGTATGGATTTTTAAACTGTGGTTGAGCTGTGAGTCCATATTTGTGCCCAAAGTGCCTCGACAGGGCTCACTACCCATCGCGCCGGAACTTAATAATCGTCGGTGAAACGTGGGTGTACGAGTGTGGATTGTGACTTGCATTTCACAGTCAATCAAGTGAAAAAACATGGCATCAGAAAAATTTGCTTTTCGAATAAGATATAATTTTAAAACACGGCGTAATAATAAAATCTTTTTTACGCTATTCAAGAGTTATTAAAATTTCAATTTTTAACTCATATGCCAAAACTAGGTAGATGTCAAACGAAACAACATTTCCGTTTGTTCAGATAAGAACATAATACATCAGACAAGCAAATTAAACTTTACGTCCAGTGGGACTACTCACTTCCACACACTTATCACTCACTCAAACGAAACTAGATATACCCTTACAAACACACATGCAAAGACAAGCTTAAAAAAATGTTCATAATAAGTTGAACATTTTACTTTCTCTTGCCACTCTTGTAAAAATAGTTTTGTTTAGTTTAGATATACCGGGTGTAAATAGAGGGCGACCATTAAATGAAACCACATATTCTACCGACCCTACTGAACCACTTTTTCCAAGAGTCATACCCGCGGACAGCCTTAGTTTAGGAAATAATTGAGTTCCAAACAAAACGCGTGAACCTTGACGCACCGACATACGGGCGAGTTTAGAAAGAGCGTCGTCCGTGAAGCGACGTATAAACTCGCCCGTATGGCGGTGCGTTAGGGTTCACGCATTTTTGTTTGGAACTCAATTATTTCCTAAACTAAGGCTGTCCGCGGGTATGACTCTTGGGAAAAGTGGTTCAGTAGGGTCGGTAGAATATGTGGTTTCAATTAATGGTCTCACTCTATTTACACCCGGTATAAGTAAATAATTGTAACTTTATTAAGTCGAGCTTAGCTCTCGCAAAACAATGTAAATAAGAGTGAGAGCTAGTACACTTGAATTTGCGCCATGCAATTACTTCAGTGAACATTTTATTTTATTTTCACTAACAAACAAACGTATGCCCCTCAGGTGGATTTACCACAATTCAACGAACCGCTACCTCTGCTCCCGACGATAGAAGACGAGACTCCGACTGAAAAAGACCGAGGCGACAGTGGCAGCATACATAGGAATATGATCAAGAGATTCAACCAACACTCTATTATGGTAAGTTATCGAATGAAGGCACAATGTTATTATCAGTTTAGATTTTTAATTTTTAGGGACAGTAAAAATGTCTTAACTTTGAGATTTTTTTCTCCGTTACTAGAAAAAAATTAAAAGGGGGAGTTTTAGTCTTGCCCTCAGAACACATCTCTAACAACACGTGACTTTAGTTAGAAATGTCCGATTTCAAGGGTTTTTAAAACACTGTGGAAGGGTACAGAGAAAGAAGGAGCACATCGACATTTCTAAATGAACTAACAATGCAATTCGATAGTATAACCCGTGCGGTTAAAGAAACAATCTATAAATGGCGACTGGTACTTAGAGTAGCGCCAGCAAAAGAAGTCAAGCGGCAGCCAAACAATATTTCATTCATTAATTTTGAATATATTTTAGGAAGTATATAGAATGCTGCTAGCAACTGTTTATTTTATTAAATACACTTTCAAATAGTTAACATTATCCCGAGAACATTTATTTATTTTAATCAGAATATTCTTAGTCTATCGAATTAGCTTTCTCGATCGTAAAAACCCATTTATCAGTCGAACTCCATAAATTTTTAGATCGTGTTTTAGAAATCTCGATTCGATTGATTTTCCGGAATTGCCCCCCAGTACTTGTTTTTCTGTAAAAAATAAAGAATTTAAAACATATCTTGGCGTTTTGCCTACAGGCAAAGACAGTGTGAATGCCAATCCAAACTATTCTTTTTGTACGTAGGTCGAGACAGCGTGAATGTTAATCCAAACTGATTATTTTTTTTGTACTTGGTACCATTCTGTGCGAGTATAGACAGAACGACGATGTGAACGAGATAGCATGAGACCGTCAGCCATTTATAGATAGTTTCTTTATCCGCACGAGTTTATAAATAAGTAAATCTTTGAGGTGACATAATAAAACTGCCAGAAAGGTGCTCATTTTGTTGAAATCCTCGATTCCAAAACACTGTTTTAGTGACTTGTGGAAAATTAAATGACGTTTTTCTCAAAATAAGACTTCGTGTTCTTTTCCTGGTACTCTTAAAATATTTGTTTTAATTCACTATTTTTACAAACAATAGCCCTAACAGATGGATTATGTAACCCGGATTAAGAAAGACCATATGGCATAGTGGCAGGATACTTATAGGTAGATATGGTCTTAAGATTAAATAGACATTCTATAATTTTAACTATTTTGTTTATCTTAATGTGCAGTAAATATTGAATTTAGAAGTAAGGATAAAATAATATCTACACTTTAAATAGTGCACATCATAATTATCAGTTAAAAATACATTTGGTCAGAGATTGTCTTTAATGAGCTTTTCAAAAACTCAGCAGATACGAGAGTCTGTATAAAAATAAAAAGCCGTAATGCACATATTTACACTTAGAGGGCGTTGCGTATATTCAAGCTTGTTCAATTCAGATAATGATGGCTCTACCTTCACCACGGTCGCATGTTGTCTCGAATAGCTAGGAATACATATTTATTTCTCATCCCTGAGTTAAAACCACGATAAAACTTTTAAAAAAAGTTCGGAATTTGTGTGTATCGAACACCATTTTTTTAAATTTTAATGCGGTTTAAATAATAAACCGAGTAGCAAATCGATGCATTTTGTTCAAAACATATATTTCACAAAAACTATGCCGATGAATCGGTAATGAGTGACGAATACCAAACCGCGAACACCGTAGAAAAATTTCTTACCGCTCGGTTTACAGGCTATATTTTGATGAGTTTGTGCAGGAATTACACGATCTAATTCCCCACATCTCTTCTACCACTGGAATAGCTAGGATGCAGTAATGTTTCACCCATATGTTATCAATATTCCATTTGTTGGAACGCACCGTTTGAAATCTTCGTTAATTATCCGTAGAGATGAAATATCTGTCAGCGTCCGTTTCTCTAGATATTTATAGCCCAGATTCCTTTAAAAAAAGAGTAAATTGTACTTTTGTACAAGTGCTTTTATTCTTAAGAGGGAACGTTTCGAGCTCGGTGCAAAATGCACAACTTATGATTGTTTTTATTACTATTGCATAAAAAGTACTAAATAAATGTGATTTACACGATCTAATTCCCCACATCTCTTCTACCACTGGAATAGCTAGGATGCAGTAATGTTTCACCCATATGTTATCAATATTCCATTTGTTGGAACGCACCGTTTGAAATCTTCGTTAATTATCCGTAGAGATGAAATATCTGTCAGCGTCCGTTTCTCTAGATATTTATAGCCCAGATTCCTTTAAAAAAAGAGTAAATTGTACTTTTGTACAAGTGCTTTTATTCTTAAGAGGGAACGTTTCGAGCTCGGTGCAAAATGCACAACTTATGATTGTTTTTATTACTATTGCATAAAAAGTACTAAATAAATGTGATTTATGGCATTTCGCGACCATTTTTTTGTGTCAATTAGGCTTTTCTACCAAAATTTTGTAATTTTATTTATTTCGTTGTAAATGAATGGGCATACAAACTTAAAACACGCTTTTAAGTTTGTATACCCATTCATTTACAACGCAATGTATAAAATGACACAATTCTGCTAAAACCCCCTGATAACTATTCAAAAATAGTCGCAATATAAGATGAAACTATTTTATTTCATACATTTTATTTTAAAATAAGGTAAACAAACTTATGTTATGCACTTTGCACTGAGCTCGAAACGTTACCCCTTAAGTATCATTAACGCTTTCCACGCAGTAAACGCAAAGTAAAGGTCACTTAAAAAAAAAGTATTTATATAAAAATGTTTCGTCCACTGCTGGACATAGGCCTTTCCAGGATTTCGCCCTCTTGGCAGTCCTTTTGGAAGAAATGTCCATGCTCACACACGCTGGGCAGGCGGGTTGATGAGCGCGGGGTCGAAACTCATGTACCAGTGACTCCGCTGCCCGTCACCAATCTGTTTTATATAAGGCCTGGCAATTGGGGATGGATATACCGCCATCTATCGGTCCCAGGCAATGGTGGGCCGCCTGGTTTTGCCTGAGAGCTGTTCTCTTCCTCTCCCCCGAATAACTTCGGGAGGATTTGCGAGTAAGATGGTGGTACTGGTACCTCCACAGTCGAGCCCGGCATCAGCTCTTCCACCTATTTGAAATAAAAAATATAATTTTTATTTATTTCAATAAATTGTACAGCACAACGGTACTAAACCAATTCGAAATACAATTAAACCGAGTTTTTTTACAAAAAATATTGTAACGAATGTTACATACCTTAGACCATTTAACACAAGACCTGGCAAAGCGTCACTCTTAGTACTGAAATTATTCTGCCGTTTTCCACGGGAGGGGAGGTAAACACGCACAACACACATTTACTCATTCACGCACACTCCTGCGAAAAATTGATATGTCACACTAAATCAAAAGCTGCAACACAAACACAAAACGCGCACACAAGCAAACTTACACGAACAAATTGTTCATGTACTCCGGCAGAGGGGGATAAGTGCGCTTGCCTAGTCCCTTGTTATATGGTATAAGTTACATACAAATAAATATGTTAAATAAAAAAAATAAACACTGCACGTATAGTCCACGACGTACCACGTCCTCGCGGAGTGTCCGTAATGGACGAAACACGACACTTTTCGGCCAAAACTCTTTATTTATGAGGGTCGAAAGATGTTTATTTGGGACCTTGGCGGATGGTGATATATTTATTTAATTTTCTTTTACTTTCAGGTGCTCAAAGCTAGTCAGAAATCAATTAATTCTAGTAGTAATAGTAAAAACAACAACAAAATCGTCGAGAATGGCGTGAAAGAGACAAACGGTGTAACCGAGAAAAGGCCGGCAGAAGATAGCAATAGTAGTGAAAAGAATAACGAACCTCCCGAAAAGAAAAGAAGAATATTAGAAAAGCTTCATTATGAGGACTTAGAGGACTTGAATAAGGCTGATGATGTACAGGAATTGAAATTATCTAAGGTAAGGATTTTTTTATATCTATATATTTTCAATCCAAGACTATACACGGTATTAAGATGATATTAAGGATCGTCCAATTGAACTTTATAGACAGTAGACGCGTATCGAGTTGTGTTCTCATAACTTAAAATAAGTTAATACGTTTGCATACTAAGTTAACCCTTAATAAAGTGATTATTCAGTGCAATTTTGTATATCTACAAGTCAGAGTTTCCTGAGCACCTTTACCGTTGTCGCATCCGAGAGGCGCGTGACTTGCTGGCTTCGCGCCCTTCACCCCCTCGGGTAAAGAGTACAGTCGCTATTTTTGACTCCCTCGCTATGCGGTGACCTCTCTACGGATACCGTGAACCTGCCACCAGTCGAGCAAGGCTGACGCCTTTTACTTAAACTCGTCATAACAAAGCGCTGTATTGTGTTAACTCATCGGCTGAGGCTCGGTAACCACTACTTGCCTATCCCAAGCATAAATAAGTACATGCATAATGGCTTGTCCTGCCTGCAACAAAGCCGTTAAACCTGCTGATACTCTTAAATGCATCGCTTGCCATGACACTTACCATTACCAGTGTCTCAACATGACTACTGCAGCCTACATGAGCCAGCAAAATGAGCTCAAACGCTCTTGGCGTTGCCCGAGCTGTGCTAATATAACTCGCCGAGAAGATGACAACACCCCTGTGCGCAAACAGTTGGATGTTACGTCCAACACTAAACCGAACAACCCTTCGATCGATCCTGCCATAATGTTAGAACTAAAGGCCCAATTACAGGCAACCGTCAAGGAATCCGTCGCTGAAACGGTTAAGGTCTGTTTTCAGAAAGAGTTTAAGAGCATTTGCGAAGACCTTGAGATGCTCAAAGGTTTGAAATCCACTGTTGAATTTCTGAGCGCTGATTATGATACTGTGAAATTAGAGTTGAAAGCGGTTATGGAAAATATTACCGACTGCAGAAAGAGAATGAAGTTCTTCCTACAACGGTGAGAGATCTTTCTTCTAGATTATCTTTAGCTGAACAGTATGCTAGAGATTCCAACGTTGAGATAAACGGCGTACCTGAAAATAATGCTGAGAATTTATTATCTAAAGTCGTTTGCAATAGAATCCAACAATCATGTAAACAAACCAAATTGTCACGATTACTCCGTAATCACATACATTTGACGATCAATTATGAACATAGTCTGATTTCAACGAACGCACCATTGTTTTCACATTATCTTCAACACGATTTAACTTGTATTTATAAGTTAAATTTGTTAAAACATTTGCAACGTAAAAATTTCGAAGTATTTGACAAGCTGTCATCTTAGTTTTTTACTCATCGAACTCTATAAGTCATTGAAAAGTTAGTGTTGTTCGTAATCTGAAGTTATCTTTTATTTTTAATTTAAAAAATTATTTTAATTTAATATTATTTGAATACAATAAAATTTTTTTTTCAAGAGCTTAATATAATTAACCAAAACGGATTGTATCCTAAACCATAAAAATAATGGTTAGTTTTTAAAAATTGACAGGTGGCCATTTTGTTAGAATTGTCATTCACAGTCATTCACTGTTCTGTGGGTTCGCTGTGCATTAGTGTTTTCTGTTTCCGATTTCTACGACTTTGCATTCTCATTTTGGACTTTTGTTTTGCTTTACGATTTGGCTGGACATATTTTTCTTGGAACGACGACCTTTGCACGGCATCACGGACTTTGATATAGCATACGATTGGTATTTTTTCTCAAGGAGTAATCAGGAGGTAAGAATGATTTAGATCTATTACCTACAACGGAAATCTATTAGACGCACTTTAATATTGTATTGCCCTCGTAACTAATTATTTGAATAGATCACAATTACTGAAATGTATGTGTGTAAAATTATATTTGTTTTTAAGGTTATAATGAGCGAGCCGCAGCCAGGAACACTATGACATCACTATGGGCATAAACAATACGCTGTCAATGTCAGTCCGCCATATTTGTTTACATGATTGTTGGATTCTATTGCAAACGACTTTATACTGATGCAGCTTACCACAACCATCAGCTGTCCCATTAAAGACTCTGATATACTGTTCTTCACCAGAGTCAGGAAAATGGACGCTAATAGCCCCCGACCTCGATCTATCATCTACAAAATGGCTAGCCCAAGGATTCGTGATTCCATACTTGCTACTGTTACTGTCTTCAATAAAAATAACTCCGAAGACAAACTGAACTCCAAACATCTTGGCTACGGCGGCACCAAGTCTGCAGTTTACGTGTCTGGACATCTGACTCCTTACTTCAAATCACTGCACACCGAAACTCGTAAAATTGCTAGAGAGAAGGGGTTCAAGTATGTGTGGATAAGGAATGGCTCTATCCGAGTTCGCAAGGAAAACAAGTTTCCTGCCATAACAATCAAGTCCTATGCCTCTTTAAAGTCATTAATGTAACTGTCTCATCCAATATTATTGTTAAGATTCCCTATTAATTTCCAGTAAAATTCAATATTTACTACCAAAATTGCAGAGGTGTTCGTACTAAATTATCAGATATTTATCTTCAAAGTCTTAGACAAAGTTACGATGTCATCGTTTTTACAGAAACTTGGTTGAATGATAGTATTTTTGATAACGAGCTATTGAACTCGAACTACAACATTTACCGCAGGGATAGATGTACTTCCGGTCTCTCAGGTAGTGAGGGGGGCGGCGTGCTTGTTGCAGTTTCCAAGTCCATTGAATCTCGACGTATTAGTCATTTTGAAAGCACTCATGAAGACATTTGGATTTCTATGAAGGCTAAATATGAAGACCAAGCGAAACCCTTCAATTTATGTGCAGTTTACTTGCCATCGCCAGTAGCGCCTAATACTTTGCAGTCTTTTCTTGATAATGTTAACTCTGTTATGTACGCTTGTGAACTATACTTATTGGCGACTTCAATTTATATTTTATTGAATGGGTACTATCTAAAACTGATAATAGTCTAATTCCAAATAATTATAGCAACACTCTTGGTTACGCTCTTATAGACTTTATGTCATATTATAACTTTTCACAATTTAACCACATAAAAAACAGTAATTCCAGAATTTTGGATCTTGTTCTTTGCAACTTTTATGGTGTGACAATTAACTATGTAAGTTGCGATCCCATGAGCAAGATAGATGCTCATCATCCCCCAATAGTATTTGACATTTGCGACTCATAATTTTAGAAAGGCCAACTATACATTAGTCAACGAAAAGCTCAGTAAAGTTAATTGGACTGGCTTGCTTCTTTCATCTAGCGACAATGTCGATGTCATGGTGGCTTCGTTTTATAAAGTGCTCTACTCTGTAATCGAGGAAACTTTTCCCAAAACAAAGTCTAGGAATATTAAATACCCGGTATGGTTTACAAAATCGCTGATAAAGAAAAGATAAAACGTAAATTTAAACTTTACAATAACCAACGTGATAATATTGAACTAAAGCTTTTGAATAAGCGTGCTAGGGTAATGATGTCAGAGTGTTACAAGTTTTATATTAAAGACATTCAAAACTCCATTAAATCTAACCCTAAAAGCTTCTGGTCGTACATTAAGAATCAGAGGAAAGATTCTTGTAATATACCAGCTACAATGCATTTACTGGATAAAACTGCTCAGTCTGGTAGTGAAATTTGTAATCTCTTTGCAGCTCACTTTTCATCAACTTATTCCCCTGTAAGTAATAATAGTACAGATAGTGACATCAGCGCCCTTACCTTATTCCCACCTCGTGACCGCTTTAACAATCTTAAAGTTGATGAGCGTAAATTACTCAAATTACTTAAAAGTATTGACGCTAGTAAAGGGGCTGGCCCGGACGGTATTCCTCCTATTTTTGTTAAAAAGTGTGCTAAAATGTTAACATTACCTCTTTTTAGTATCTTTAATAAGTCTATTTCCTCGGGAATATTTCCTACCACTTGGAAAGATGCTAATGTAGTTCCAGTTTTCAAAAAGGGCGACAAGGATTCAGTCTGCAACTACAGACCCATTTCTATAATAAGCGCATTTGCAAAAATTTTTGAATTAGTAGTTGTGCCCGCTTTGGTCAGCCTTCTTAAACCTGTTGCGATCAAGTACCAGCATGGATTTATAAAGAATAGGTCAACCGTCACAAACCTTTTATCATTTACATCTGATATTTCCGAAGCAGTAGATTCTTGCAAACAAGTAGATGCAATATATACTGACTTCAGTAATGCTTTCGATAAAGTTGACCATACGTTGTTGTTGAAAAAATTGGCTGACTATGGTATCCATGGTAATTTACTGAGTTGGTTGTCTTCTTATCTTCAGGGTCGCATCCAGCGAGTAACCGTCTGTGGTTATAAATCCGCTGCTTACAGTGCCTTATCAGGCGTTCCTCAGGGCTCACATATCGGTCCTATCCTCTTTGTTTTGTTCATTAATGACATTGGTGACTGCATCAAGAATTCCAAATTCTCTCTATTCGCTGATGACCTCAAACTCTACACAGTTGTGAATTCAAAAGACGACATGTTACTTTTACAACAGGACATAGATGCTGTTCATTCCTGGTGTCGTCGCAATAAGATGATTTTGAATGTGAATAAGTGCCTCCATATTAAATTCACTAGAAAAATAATTTATCCTACCTTCAACGTATTCGATTGATGGTTCTCCTTTACAGGAGGTCAGCACTGTGCGTGACCTTGGTATCCTTATAGACGGAAAATTAATATTTAAAGACCATACAGATTCTGTAGTTAACAAAGCACTTAAGTTTCTTGGTTTCATTAAATTGAAATAAATATATATAATTTAGCTATATAAAGCCTTTAGTTTCCTTTAACTTGTATTAATAATAAAAAAATATTAATTTTCGAAATATATTTCGGCCCACTATGGGGCCGGCATCAGTCGAATACTTAAATGACATAATGTAAAAATGACATGATGATATATACAACCTTAGGACTAATTAACCTACGAACCTACTAACCTACTTTTAACATTAATTATGGAAAAAAATAAAAAATATATATATTAAATACCAAAAATAAAAATTATTTCGGTTGAAGAGCCATATTGCGGTTTCCGGCCGTAACATCCCGACATTCCGACATTTACTTGGAATATCTTCGATACGTACCGAAGACCGCAAGAAGACACTGCTGTTTATGGCACCCTGGTCTTAATATATACATACATGTAATATTTTTGTGAGTCAGGTTCAGGTGTCCATAAATAGTCATCGTCTGATGTCAGTGTTGTTTATTAAGTCCTGGTCCGTAGTGCGCACCAAGTGACCATATGTAGGAGTATTCCCATGTCCTTAATTTTATGTCTGTCAGTGGTGGGTTAAATGATTTGGTTTCATTAAAAGGACATGTAAAGATTTTACCCGTTCTGACACTATGATTTGTCTCTTCAATGCACTTATCCGAAGCCACCTAGAATACGCCTCTTCTGTTTGGAGCCCTTCCTATAGAGTTCATATTGATAGACTTGAAAGAGTACAGCGTAAATTTACAAAGTTCCTCGCATATAAGGATCGTCTTTGCCCCTATCGATGTAGTTACAATGATCGGTTAAAGAATTTTAAGTTGTCCTCTCTTGAGGATCGTAGGACATTAATAGATATGACGGTACTATACAAAATATCAAACAGCATAATAGACTCATCCGATTCACTAAGTCAGATTAATATTTCTGTCCCTCGCCCTACCACCAGACGGTCAAATCGTAAGCCGTTTGCGACGCCTCGGTTTGACAGCAATCTTGGTAAATTTATGCCATTAACGCGTATGATGACAACGTATAACAAGTTGTCTACTGTTGATGATGATTTGGGCATACATTTTGTTAGTCTTCCATGTTTTAAATCTAAGATACTCGAGTGTTTAAGTCATGGTTGATCTCATGTTCTGTTGAGTCAGTGCATGTTTAAGTTACTTTTTCAGAATTATTATCATAATTTGTTACTTATAGTTTTAATTTAAGGATCATTTAAATTTAAAATTTTGAAATATGTGTGCACCTGTAACGTTACAACACACGGATTTAAACCCTACTTACTATTGTTATACTATTTGTGTATGTAACATTGGTGCTCCAAATAAATAAGTAAATAAATAAATAAGCTTTTTTTTTAAAACGAGGTATTCTATCTGTGGCGGATCCAGGGGGGGTCATGGGAGTCCCCCGGGCCTAGTTTTTTTTGTAAAAAAAACACTAAATTTACCTAAAATTACACTTAATTTTTTAATCATCCACACTTACTAAATTAACTGATTTTCATCTGCACCCCTTCATCCGTTGGCGCAGGTGAGCCCTCGTTCAGTTTGATCTTTTCGGTCGCTCTTAATAGGTCTTTATTGCAATTTTGGAGCATGTGACCCACCCTGACTCGCAGGCTGGATCCGCCACTGTATTCTACAAATTAATATGAACAATTCTGACTACGGGGTCAAACATGAAATCGTTAAAAAATCTGCTGTTGAAAAGTCAAATATCTACTCGAACTATGAAACAGCACATCTTTCGCGCTTTTAGTTTTTGCTCCATAGCAAAAGTTATTCATATTAATAGATAGAATACGCCGTTTTAAGGAAAAAGGCTATCTATCATTTTAACAACATGTACATATGTACAGTCGCCGTCAATAGAAATTGTGGATTATGTAAACAAAGCGCCATGTTGTCGTTGTCTATGAATAGGTGAACTGTCTAGAGATGGGTAAGTATGTGATTAAAATATGTTAGGTGCTTAATTAATTTTCTTTATTCGATTCATCGCTAAAATATTCTGATGAATCGCTAGTCAAATCGCCCACGTTAATTACAAATGGTTCCGTCACATCGTCGGTGGCCGTATCTATTATCCCATCCAGTTCTTTCATTTTTTCTTCTACTTTTAGGACATGAGCTACACTGTTCTGGCCCGATCCGCGCCAAACCTTATTCCAACAAAATCTTCACATCGTCCATTTTGAATGTTTTGTTGTTCCTTCCAACGTAACCTTTTACTTGCGCTCATATCAACTCTATCCGGTTAAGCTCGCAATGACATGGTGGAAGGCGCAAAACTCACATTTTTCGATGCCGCCAACTCATCTACATACATTTTTTTACATTTTTGCTTGTCTACTTTAGCGATGAGATTCGCTTTGATTTCGGTTTCTTGAAATTTGATTTCTTTTTCGAGCAACCAGTTTTGGATAGCCTCCTTCCGCCAACTCATGTTGGGCGCCTTTTCGATTTGACGCGAATGATATGGGGCATTGTCCATTACTATGACGATAAGATGAGTAAGAGAAGGCAAGTCGTTAGAATACCGAAAATACGAAAGATTTTAGAGCAACACTGGAAGATCACACAGCTCTCGATAGAATCACACACACGTTATGTCAAAGATTATGAAGTAACGCTGTCAAAAAAATGACGGAATAAAGTAGCATCACGAATAAAATTGGTCTACATTCAAATAGATTCGTACATCACTAATTTTCAAAGACAATACAGATTCGATGAGAAAAAAATATGACAGCAATCTCGACGCAGTACAGAATTGACTATTGATTCTATGATTATCCGTAATTAACTGGTGATTATTGAATATTTCATGATGAAATACAGCGAATGGCAGGTGGGACTTGATGCTTCATGATTTGGAATAATGTTCAGTGAGACTCCGTGACAGAACCTTGAGAAAACGGTTTGTTTACATAGTCCACAATTTCTATTGACGGCGACTATATATACGAACTAATGGTTCTGTTCATAAATAAGAACAGCCTCTTCATAGTATACTGGTGTAATTACAGGTCCAGCGCTTAAAGTGGTAATAGAGGATCTCGGTGCAAAATGAACATCATAATATTGTTTTTCTTACTTTTGAATAAAAATTATGCAATAAATGTGTTTTATAGCAATCTTTTTGCATTTGATTTCTTAAAGCGTTGAAACGTTAAAATAGCGGCCGGCAATGTTTTGCCGGCCTGTTAGAGCGGCCAGCAAAACTTTGCCGGCCGCTCCTTGAAACAGAACGGCAAGGTCGACTTTGCTCAAACAAGGTTGTCAAAATAATGACCACATTACATGAATTTTTTAGTAAATGAATATAAAGTCACTTGTACATATTATCCCACATTCATGACATTCTGCTGTTATTGATTTCGGCCAAATAGCGACTTTATTATTCAAAATAATTTATATTTTCAGGTAGAAAGATATTTATTAGGTCCATCTTCACAAATAAACCAGACGAGTACAAAGACAACGAATCCGCCGCCAGTCTCCGCTTTAGCGTCTATATGTCAGGTAAATAAACGAATATAACCAACCTCTATAGTGACGATGTTGGTATTAACCTTATCAATAATAGATCTTGGGATTAAACATGCAGCTGTTCTGTAGATCTCTCACTTACACATTATATCCCTCAATATTCCCACATGACAATACAGATAGCATAAGTAATTTGGCCAAGTGCGAGTCGGACTCGCGCACAAAGGGTTTCGTACACAATACGTTTACAAAAATTATTCGAATTCTGTTCACAGTTTTTAGGGTTCCGTAGTCCGACAAGGAACCCTTATAGTTTCGCCATATCCGTCTGTCCGCGGGTTAGCTCAGAGACTATTAGCACTAGAAAGCTGTAATTTGCCATGGATGTAAATATTAATCACGCCGACAAAACGTAAACTGGGGATTTTTTTTCTTCTCGTCTATCCCATAGTGTGAGGTATCGTTGGATAGGCCGTTTAAAAACATTGTGGGTGTGTGAAAACCATTTTTCGATTTAGGGATCCGTTGGCGAAATATTAAGCTTTAAAGTGAAAATTTTAGTTAGAGTGGAGCGCCCCCCCCTCCCCCGGCCAAACGGTTGTTTATAGAAATGTGAAAAAATTCACAGAAGTAGTATATATAATGAATTTAAAAGGAAAACTATCAAAGCTAAGTAGGCTTTACAGGTTTACGAGTACAGGTCCCGCCAAACTTTGGCCCCCTATAATGTATGGGACTAGAAGTTTGGCGCGGTCTGTATTAGTAGACCAACTTATATGTGCCGGGCAACTACGGAACCCTACACTGCGCGTGGCCCGACACGCACTTGGCCGGTTTTTGTATTTTAATTTGGACAGACATTATGATCCATTCAAATATGAGTGAGTTGACATCATGACTATTAAAAATCGGATACGACGCACTTTGTTAATTGTGCAAGGAGGATCAGGTGAGCTTTCGGTGTGATTATGACTCCTCATCATCAGGATTCTTCGGGAGTACTTTCGCGCACGGCGGTCAGTCGAGTACTAAGCTTCCCTTCCCTCTCTCATCGCCGCTCTTCGGCTGCGTTTAGACTTCTGAATACATTATGATATTGCATAAATAAATTATTTCCTTGAACGCCTACTCGACGAAGAAAGGTACTTTTTCAAAATACTGACTGTCTTTTCCCAGGCGTGGTCGCACGGTCAGCAATGTCAGCGACCAGTGAGAGTGTCAGCAGCGGCAGCGGTGGGCGCGCTCGGAGAATTGAGTCCTGGAGGGGCCTTGATGAGGCAACACCATGCGGCTTCTATGGCACGTGAGTATCTTCAGGGTTCTGTCAGAATTGTTACCGGCCACTTAGACTGTCAGCAGCGGCAGAAGTGGGCGCGTTCGGAGAATTGAATCCTGGTGGGGCCTTGACGAGGCAACACCACGCAGCTTCCATGGCACGTGAGTATCTTCAGGGTTCTGTCAGCATTGTCCGCGCCCAGTGAGAGTGTTAGCAGCGGCAGAAGTGGGCGCGCTCGGAGAATTTAGTCCTGCAGGGGCCTTCATGAGGCAACACCATGCGGCTTCTATGGCACGTGGGTATCTTCAGGGTTCTATCAGCATTGTCTGCGCCCAGTGAGAATGTCAACACCGGCAGAAGTGGGCGCGCTCGGAGAATGGAGTCCTGGAGGGGCCTTGATGAGGCAACACCATGCGGCTTCTACGGCACGTGAGTATCTTCAGGGTTTCATTCGCGTTGGGAACGTGCTGACGAACACACTCCTGCACGACCAGCTCTCGCGCCGCGCCGCTAGATAGAACATTCTCGTAGCTAGCTACATTAACATTTATCGGCTCGTGTACTCACTCATTACTACCGAACAATTTTGTGTGCAAGTGCACCTGCGGATCCAGCTCCATACCAGCTCATAGCGTCGGCTTAACCAGAAAGGTTAGTTCACTCACTTCACTGTTTTGTGTCACCTTTCTACTCATCAGCTCTGCATTCTTGTAACCCTAGCGGTTACAGCTCGTATTAAGAAGACTTTTGATTTTAGGTCAGCGCCATCTATCGAATGTACCGGTATTTTCTTTGAAAATTAATTGAAACTTCTTCATTGTAGGAATCGAAGTGTTTCGAGAAGTAAATATTAGGTTCCGTAAAAGTTTTTGCTGAATTAGCATATTAATTATTTTGAAGAGAAATTTGTTCAGTACTGGTCACTAAGAAAATTATCGATTTGAAGGAACAGCGCCATCTAGCGGTAACATTAATTCAAAGTACGTTTATTTTAAACGAATTGTTTTTTCCAGAGCTAATCCCGGCGGACGTGAAATCGGAGTTACACAGAATCTACCTCTCGGGCGGTGAATTGTTGAGAGAATTGTGGAAGTGCTTTCCGCAACCTGGCTCCAATACGGTAAGGAAAAAAACATAAACATATCGCCACGACATGAATCTCCGAGGAGGTATCAGAGGTGTTCACTGTGAACTGTAAAAGGCATGTCGCAGTCCACACTTGGTACATCCGCTTTTCATCAACTAATATTGAACTTCGGGAAAAATTCAACAGCTTAACGTGCCTTCCGAAGTAAGCAGACCGAATATAAATTAATTAATGTGCACTTTGGAGATTGAACCCACGACCTGATGAGCCCTAACGCCGTACTTCGGGCACAAATGGCTCAACAGATTAACGTGCCTTCCGAAGCACGCAGGCCGAACATAAACGCATGTGCACCGCGGGGATTGAACCCACGATCTCTGGTTTAGTAGGCGAGCGTTCTACCATTCGGTCACAAAAATGGTCGCGACTATTGTAAGATAGTATTATAATTAGGAAGCGTTTCAGAACGTGCGATCATAGTGCGAAATTTCACTCGTTTATTAGAAAGAGACAGATCTATATGGGAGCAAGAGAAACAAAAATCTGGTTGCACCAATCAGGTGGCCCAGTGTGATTTTGCATTACTCCGAAGCGTTTCAAAACATTTTCGTGCAACTGTCAGGTAACAGTTCGGTTACCCTCGGTTTAACTCGGGTCAATCTTTGAACGCTCTAAAGTGAAATTCGCATCGCTCCGAGTGAAATTCACTCGTTTCCAAACGGAACCTTAGTAACAAACAGGCTGTTATTACTTTACCTTTAAGGAAATAGTAAATTGTCTTGTCGTAATTTCATACTTAACCGATATTTTATTTTGCAGGTTGAAAGCGAAGACAACACAGCGAGAGCGAATAAATTCTACGAGGCCTTGCTGCGGTTTAGAAATGTTAAATTACGACCTTTTGAGGTGAGAAATTATCATACTTTTGGTGAAAAATATAGATGGCGGTGTCCTACAATTCCCCAAATCTCCGCAAGCTTAAGATATAGTTGCTCCATGTTTTACTTTTTTGCGTGTTGATACCTAGTTGTTAGGCACGAATATTTACAAAGTAATGCATAAAATAATACAACTTAGATAGAAAATTCTATTTGACATTAAACTGTTGTTGCATAATGGCACATAAACCACATTTATTATTTAATACTTTTTTAAATAAAATAAGAAAAACAATCAAAAGTTGTGCGTTTCGGAACGAGATCCAGAGCAACCACCTTAACCGCTAGTCTGTTAATTGTCGATCGAAACAGTTAACTCCATTGTTGTTTTTTATGAAAGCAGCCTATGGTGTAACTCAATTTCTTTGAACATTGAAAACTTATAAACTTTTGAAAAACTTATATTAAATTTTCTTCAACAGGAAAAAATGCTTCGCGACCTCACCCCACTAGCGACATCTCTGACCAAACACATGAACCAGATGATAGACACAGCGTGCGCAAAGTACGCAGTATGGCAACAAAGACAGTCTAAACTGCGGTAGTAGAGGGATATTACTTGGAAAATAAACTAGAGAAGTGACGAGAGGATTACAAGCTAAATAGAAACCTAATATGAAATATTAAAGTCCGTTTTCTTATGATAAAGTAACGTTAGCTACTTTAACGCCATCTCTGACCAAGCGTGTGCTACGTACCTAGTTTGGCAACAGACAGCCTAAACTGTGGTTGTAGAAGGGTATGACTCGTTTAGTAAACTAAGGAAGTGTCGGAAGGTTACAAGCTAATTTGAAACCTAAATATGGAACAAAACAGTAAGTTTTCTAAGGACAAACCAATGTAAGCTACACTAGCGCCATCTCTGTTTCTGATCAAACACATTAATCAGATGAAGACAGCGCAGAATGGCAGTAGCGCCTGGCCTAACTGCGGTAGTACAAGGGTATTACTTGTTAGTACATCTGTTAGTCTAGCATAGCAAACCTTATCGAGCTCGATACAGTGCTCTGTCTCACTCTGTTGATCTACCTAAAGAGGGACAGACAGTGTATATCGAGCTGTCAAAGCTCGTTATGGTTTACTATGCTAGACACCCTGAAGCCTTTTTCAAAACCTTTCACCTTATCAGGTGAAATTGAAATTTTGTTAAAGTGCAATTACTTCGGCGTTCCTTCCTTTTGTCAGATATAAACGGCACAAAACTTAATGGCGCCTCTGAAGTTCGTGTATGTCGCTTTCTGTCTCTCTCTTTCATATATTTCTCTCTATCCGTCTCGCTGGCGTTTACTTCAATCAGGCGTCATAAAGTTGTCCTGAACTATAAAGTTTTAAAGACCAAATTGCCAACACTGAAGTCACAAACAAAAGAATTGTTTGCATTTTATTTTTACGAAACTCTTATGAGTTGTGTTTGGTTAACGTTAGGGAACCTTATATCAGAATAAAATATTAGCCACGCAGCGCTGTGCGGGCTGAACTGCACTTAGTTGCCGCGTGGCAAGAGTAGCTTTTTATTAACGTGTCCTTGGAGAGTGGATCTTCTACCTAGTCCTGCCAAAAGTTATGTCCTTCACATTAAGTTGGATATTTTTCATCCCAGACTGAGACCTGATTTTACCATACCCTGTTAGTTATTTCATAAATCAGACATTACCTAATGAGGAATTAAAATTAACAAGGACACTAACATCTCTGTTAATTTTGTTTGTCCCTTGTCGAAAATGTAACAAGACATTAGTAAATCAAACATTAAGCAAATGACTCAAAAATCATTCACTCACATTCTAAGCCAACCAAAACAAAAGGTCAATAATTGTTTTGTCATTATTTCACTAGTCGTGTTATAAGTTTCATGTTTGGTAAGGCGACTGGTTTGAAATGCCGTTAATTCTGTTGAATTCAAACATTTCGTTTTGCTGGTTCAAATGTCAAAAATGTTGAGACTTCGAGATAGGTCAGTTGCCGGTAGCCATGACAACAATGTAAACAATAGCAAACATGGCCGATCCCGACAGCTGTGGGTCTGTGTGACAGTAAGCTAACCGTCTGTTACCGATCTAACGAACCCCTAGAGCAGTCATTAAGTTTAACAACTCATTAAGGCAATTATAGCATGGTGGGACACTCACTAACTTTAACAGTCCGTTAAATTATATAACAGGGGTGTCAACTAACTAACAGAGTATGGTGAAATCGGGTCTATCTAGTATAAATTAATGAATGGAATTTGTTGGCTAGCTAATCAAACACTTTAAAAATATTATAGCTGCTCAAAGCAGTGACCATTAAAAAAAAACGATCATTGAAGCGTCCTAAGCAGACATCTTAAAACACGCGACACAATTTGAGCTTTTCGCCTCATAACTTTTTCAATCATAGCTTACAATTAGAATTTGTGGTATTGTACTATTTTCTCTTGGAGATAAGTCAATAAAAATATTGGAAAACAAAGGAGTTTAAAATATTTTGGGAGCCATTTTACAGCACCACCGTTATGAACAAATCACGTTAATTGGATGTCTAAGAAAAACAAAATGGCCTAGCGATTTCATAATATTTTGAGGATTTATAGCTTATAATAAAAAATATTGTCATTGTCTATCCTATCATTGGCATAAAAATTCAACCTTTAACTCGTTTTCACCCATCCCAATGGAATTTTGTGGACCCAAAATCAAACCGTGTTTTTACAATATAGATCTGCTACTCGGAGATTCGTTAAAAATACACATTTTATAATATTATATTACAATCACTTGTTTATTGTAGTTTGAAACCTACTCGTTCCTGTGGATATAGATTTGACTTCTAGGGTTTTCTTGGAACCTTAGAATTATCCATAAAAACAGGGACGGAACTTATGGCAGGACTAGGTCTATACGTAGTACTTCAATTTCATCTGTACTTAACGTTAAAAAAATCATTACCGTCTTAAATTAACAGCAAATGTGCCTTGGTATAGAATTATTCTGCAGTTCATTTCTTATTTCTTCCGACACTTCAATAAGAAGAAAATACTTTGTGACAAGCTTCTTTATGTACACTTATTGGTCTAAGTTTCAAAGTATTTATGCATAAAGACGAAGCTTCGTCTGTAAAATTGTGACAACAAGAACTGTGAATGCGATCTGCAACGTGTAACTAGGTATTGAAATATAGTTTGAGCACCTTAACTTTGAATTTATATTTTTCGTGCGTATGCAATCCGATTATCTTTGCTGTCATAAGTGTAAAGCACATTTTTGTACAATAGTTCAAGATAATAAAATTTGGATTAGTTCCACAGACATACAGACTAAACCTAAGGGTTAAATAGCGTTGGCAAGTTTCCATACAAAAACCAAGCGACATTTAAGCGAAGAAACGTATAAAAATGGGTTGTTTTGGCTGGCATATGCTTGAAACATATTTATTAATACCTAAACTAATCTCTCATATACATTTTGTTTGGAAACAAGCAATATTTTTATGCAAAAGAGCCCGTAAATCCCTGAACTAAAATTGCTTCAAGTCGACTCTATGCGTTTATTATTAATGTTTGGTCTGTATGTCTGTGATTAGTTCTAAAAGTTTTCAAATTTTTGTTTATTCTTATTCAGTAATGAAAAACTGAGTTCATAGTTCTGGTGTCCAAATGTTTGTTAGGTATTTAATAAATTTAGAATGAAAGTAATAAATGCATTTTGATAAACCAAATCATAATAATTATTACAAATCACTCTTATTACAACTAATTTATTTATCATTTCGTACATATCATAATGTTTGATACGAAATTCATACATCGCTTTTGAAATAAGTTACATCATGCTTGAAAAGCATCTGACTGACTCTTTGATTTTAGATCCTGAATTCAACTATATAAGATTCAATTTAAATTACACTAATTAGTTCTAAAAAAAAAAAATAAGTCGAAGACAATAAAAAAATTAGTAGGTAAGAAAAAAAAAAGTTAAGTTACCATTTGGGCTGAGTTATGTGAGTTTTGATTGGTAAAAATTTTGATTAAAGCGTAATTTTTTTTTGTTATTATAAAAGTAAAGAAAAGAACTTTCAGCACTGGATAAAGCAATAAACCTTAACTTACACAATCAGTTTGTGTTTTGTTGTATTTATTTGTATAATTTCTATGACAAATATTTATTTCTCAACATACTTAGATCTCCAATGTCTTGAAAAGGTACTTTTGAAACCTATTAAAAGGATTTTGTTGTATCATTCACCATGTAATTTAATTGTAAATATTGTTTGTTGGTATGGAACAATGCAATAAATAGACTAAGATTTCAAAACCATAATCGAGAATTGAAAAAAAAAACGTAAGCAATTGTTTTTATAAACACAACTTTGTATATTTTATACAACAAAACAAGGATCAAAGCACGTCTATCGGTCTGATTTAGAAAACGACCAAGCGGCCAAATTTTTTGAATTTCATTTTTTTTAGTCCGTTCTCTAAGTAAAAAATATTGAAAGAGGTGTTTGGGAATGCTTCTGTTGCGCCATTTTTAACCTCTTACCTTAAGATGGTCCCTTGTCAACAAACAGCTTCAGCGTGATATTTTCGGGGGCTTTTATAGGGAACATTTGTGAAATTAACACATTATCATCTTTGTGAATAGATTGACCAACTATCGAATTTTATTTGTTTTAAATTCATTATAAATGGGTAAACAATTGTCCTGGTGACTCATCGTTACTGCCATTTCACATAAAATAGGTTATTGCCGTGCTTGTTTATTACTCGATGACGTAGGGTTTCCTACTTTGAAATCTTGGTCTAATTTTGTTTCATTGGCTACAGAGCATTTTGGTATATTTATGCGGTCTACTGAGTATGTTCACAATAAACGAAATTCAAAACATACTGTCTTTTTTGCTCCTAGTCCTAAATTTAAGTACCTATGCTTTCTTGTGGGGTAACAAAAGTAAACCATTCGCTATATTTGATATTTTTATTTTGAATGCATAAATAAGTGGAGGTTACAAGTAAAACAATCTGTTTTTGACAAAAATAAAACCTACTACAGCGCAGTGCAAAATATAAGAACCGAAGTTCATAAAATATTGTTCATGAATGGGAGTATTTTCGATATTTAAGCATAGACCTCTCATAAACAACTAGACTCACAATCTCGCTCAAACAGTGTCCGCGATGCATCATATGTTAACGATATAACGTCTTAATTTTGTTGACCATTTTTGCTATTATGCACATCGCACGTTCGGACCACAGACATATAATTATTACTAAGTAGCAGACCAAACAAGGATAAATAGCGTGGCAAGTTTCCATACAAAAAATAAGCTACATTTGGGCTTCATGGTACGAAGAAACAAAATGGGTTGTTTTGGCTGGCTTATGCTTGGAACATATTTGTTAACTCCTAAACTAATCTCTAGTATATATTTTGTTCGGAAACAAGCAATATTTAAAAGAGCCCGAAGTTCACGGCGCTAAAATTGCCACGCGTCGACTCTATGCGTTTATTTATTAATGTTAGGTCTGCTACTATATTAGACGTCTCTGTGGTTCGTACGTTTTCTGACGAACTTTTCTTAGAGATTGTGTGTCTAGTTGTTTATGAGAGGTCAATGTATTTAAGTTGACATTAATTAATGAGACAAATTTTTGTACAAAGTGGAACTAAATTGAAAAAATAAATAATGCATCTTATTCATGCACATCAACATTCTACGCACTTGTGTGGAATAATCACGTGCTTGCATGTGTCCGAAAATCACCTGTTGAAGTGAAAGCACTATGTAAGGCTGTCTTTTATCTATACTAATAATAAAGTAGTTAAAAGGTCATCGCTCTAAATTTTCATTTTTGTGAAATTTCAATTGAAATGGGTTATTGTATTGCACTGAAGCCAAAACTACCATTTTTTTAAATAATTTCTGGCTGTCTGTATGTATGCATGTTCCGTTTTAACTCGAGAACCAGTCAAGGGTTTTAGATGCGGTTTTTTTATTATCATTGTAGTGACCCTGGTTAACACATTGACTACAAGGGTGTTCATAAAATAACGCCCAAGCCGAAAACAGGGCAGGATTGAATAAACGCGGGTGGAGCCGCGGGCAAAGGCTAGTAATACATAAATGGAGATATCCACTGCAGTTTTGCTCTTTGTCACAAGACTGTTTATATAAGGTGACCACTTATACAGCCAAATTCACACTGGAGACTCTGTGAGTGGTCTGGACCAAGTTTCAAAGACCCCTCTTTGTGAAAAACGCAAAATAAAATTTGTACCCTTATACTAATTTACGAACAAATCTGAGTCAATTATTATTCCAAATTAATTTATTTTGCGTTTTTCACAGAATTCGTCATTGAACCTCGGTCCTGGCCACTTACCGAGTCTCCAGTGTGAATTTGGCTATATACCTAATTAGGAGTCACCTTATAGATGAACGAGATATTGCGCGATCTTCCCGGGGGAAACAGACGGTGGAGGGGACGAGGTAGTCTAGCACCGTGTTCCGAATGGCGCTGACAGTACTAAAACTACTCAAACCCATCAAGTAACAGTGACTCGGAATGACGATAGACGCGATATAATCGATTATGTTGTGACTCGGAACGCACTGTTGATGTTGGCGTGAAAGGAAAGCGTGTGCAACTGTGCGTCACTCACCGACAGCCACTTAAGTGCGACAGGGATCTAATGAGGGCGTTAGTGTGCGACAAGGTTCGTTTGACGGTGGATATAAACTCCAACACTCTGTATCATACCTTTATAATTTGAATTTCACAAAACCCTTTTTAACGAGTGCCTTTATGGCTTAAGGTACCTACCAAATTTCAAATTTGTAGGCTGTTTAGTGTGCTATCCCGCCTGCCCAGCGTGTTAGTATAGGTATTTCTTTCAGGACGACCGCCAACAGTGGCAAAATCTTGGAAATCTAGCAGTAGACGAAACAGGCTGATGGATGGATGGATAGTGTGCTAAACGTGGCCGAAAGAAACTTAATTTCACGCGCCAAAAGAGCCTTCTACAACGCGGCGAACAGTCAAAAGCCACATTCATTTAGATCCTTTTCGCACTGTACCTCGCCTGTCTTTCACCCTACGTAACGGTTGCGCAGGGTCTTCTTGTCTATCTACATGTCGTGAGTGAATCGCAAATTGGTCATAACATTGGTCAAACGGGGAACCGCCGCGTAAGGCATGATGACTTTTTTTATTAGTCCGTCAGTTAGATAATCAGAAAATATTGGACACATATTTTTTCTTTTTTCAAATAAACAAAAAATGATGAAGATATAGCCCGCTGAAGATCTAGGTACAATTTTACTTAGAAGTGTCGTCATTTCCCCAACTCCCAAACTTTGACGCGCTTCATTTGTCATTTGTTGTTTGATTGACTAAAGAAAAAAATACGTGTCCAATATTTTTTTATAATCTAAATGACGGACTAAATAGAATAATATTTTGTTTACCCTGTCTACAAGCCTAAATCGTGAGGAGCCGTTTCAATACCAGTATGGTCATATCATGATGAAAGTGTCAACAAAAAGCTGGAAATAGGTGCGACAACCAGGGGAGGAGAATTTTTCATTATTCCATCTAAGTTTGGCTCATTAATTTGATTTTATCTGTATTTTGCGAGACCGAGTTTCAATCAGACAACTCGGCATTTCAAAGAATTCCTGTTGCCATTGTTCGCTATCTTGCAGTGAGTTTACAACACAATTCAATCTTTGGAATGTTTCAAATGAGTTCTCTGAATTTAATCTTATATTCTACACATGAGATTATGGGAGTTAACAAAAAAGAAGTTTTAATTATATTCGTTACTATCAAAATGAAAAACTGATAAATTTCGATTACGACCAGTTTTTCATTTTAAATGTAACATAATTATTCTATTTTAAAATCCTAACTACATTGGATGTAAATAACACGTATAATTCTCTACATTACATAAGGCCTTATGCACAGCGATAATAATATAAATATGTATTAATAAAAATCGTAATAATACTTCAAGATACAACAAAGAAAAAAATTTCAACGAAATACTCTAGTGAGGTACAAAAATTATAAAATTAATGTTACATAGTTTCTATAACATTTAAAATGACTTGGGAAGTGTTAAGCATTGAGGCTGAATTTTGCCGACCAAAGAATTTTTGTAATATTTTGGTCAATTGTATAGTCAGCCTTATTTTAAATCACAGTTTTTAAAGATTTTTAAACAATAAAATATAAAATGAACAACTTTTACAATTGATAGAAAAGTTGCGAATCTTATAAGTACCTGTAAGGCCCAAACTTAAAAAAAGGACCAAGTTCAGTAGTAGCATTGACGCAGAATAACTTTTTTGACTGTTCTTCTTTCATTACCAAATATGCTATTAACTCAAAGTCCTTATAAAAGGAGGTTGGAGCGTTTAAAAAAAATGTCTGGGCCTTAGAAGGATACAGTATATAAACAGAGAAGATTACAGTCAACGTTTGGTATTCATAATGAATAACTATCTTTTATCAGCGACATAACTACATAAGGATAAAATAATGACGAAGAAAGAAATTCAAGTAGACAATATTTAAGTCGATTCTGAAGGCTTTTAGTTTTAATGACTGTCAAAACTTGAATTTTTCCAAAGTTCTGTTGTTAAAACTAAAATTTTGGAATGGAGAAAATTTAGTTTTGACAGCACTAAAACTAAAATTAAAGCCTTCAGAATCGGCATTATTGTATGTTATTGGACTCACATGGAAAGGACATGAAAAATAGTTAATTATTACATGTACTTCTGAAGGATTAAATTCCATTTCATCGCTATATAGGAATATGAAATACGTCAGTTTAGATACATCTAAGTGATGCCAACATAACATACAAGAATCTGGCAAGACCTCGCTCTTACAACGTCACTAGGAAAATGAACCTTCAACAGAGCTTGTTAGAATTCAAAATAAGATACAAGTTACGATAATGCCCGGAATATAAGGTGACTTTCGTTTACACATCCAAATTCATACTGAAGACTCGGTAAGTGGTTAGGAACACCCTTTCTGTGAAATACGGAAAATAAAATTTAGATGTACTAACTAAGCGATTCGAGGTGGTTCTTGAACAAGATGCACATTTTTTTTTCGCAAACATCGTCATTGTACTTTGATCCTGACCACATACCGAGTCTCAAGTATGAATTTGGCTATACAAACAAAAGTCTCCTTATACAGGATGTAAATGCAAAGTCAAGAATCCTTTTAGGGCATGAAAGTATACACGATTCTGATGTCATTACGAGGAAAAAAAAACCTTGAATTTTCACAAAAAATTCCATCATTTGTCTAAGCTATGGCTACGCAACTCACCGAACTCCCCACAGACCTAATTGCACCCCGCAACCCGCACCCCCCATCCGAGTGGCCAGCGACCAGTGAGGGTGTCCACGCGATTAGTGTATTTTGAGTAAAGAAAATCGTCTTATTATGAGGTACTGGTACTTTATTTAGAGATCCCAGTATTTAAAATAATATTTTTACCGATCATTCTAACACACCCTTAACGGATTCTTGCCTTTGCTTTTACACCCGGTATAGAAATGTTCCGTTGTCAATAATACAAATTCCAAGGTGACCTTCAAATCTACACATATATCACGATGGTATTTGATACAAAATATGGTATTTAATTCATTTTAACATTCAAAATTAGACCTTATTACCAGACTTTAAAACCTACCATCCGTCAAATACCACCTCCATCCCACTTCTGATGCCCGACAGAATGACCTATTATCTGAACGCTTTCACAACCCAAACAATGAAGATGGTAGCTAGAATCAGACCGATGATAATGAGAATGAACATTTTCCGTCTATACCTTCGTTGATATTCGGCTGCTTTCGCCAGTTCGTCGACACCAGTTTCAACGTTAGCGCTAGCGGCTTCGATGTGACTTTCTACAGAGTCTGAAAATAATAAAAAAAAAACGGTCAAGTGCGAATAGGACTCGTGCCCTGAAGGTTCCATACACATTGGCGTAACCATCTTTGTAGCTGGGGGGGGGCTCTAACTTATGAAGTCATCAACAAGTATCTGTTCTCGATTATGTGATCTTATTGAGGTAAATAGGGATAACCCTCTATATAAAGAGATGAAATACAAACCAAAAAAACAAACATATTTGCTATTGCGCCTAAGGTGGTAACGGAGGATCTCGGTCCAAATGCATATCATAATATTGTTTTTCTTACTTTTGAGCAAAAATTATGCAATAAATGCGTTTTATAGCAATTCGCGCAAACTGCTTGTTAATAGTTAGGTGATCACATCGAAATTATTCAATTTTATGCGTTACATTTTAGCTGCATTACATTACAACTGTAAACACGCTTTTAAGTTTGTTAATGTAATGCAAACAAAATTAAAGTACGTAATTTTAAGTGAAGACTTTATTATTAATAACTATTTCCGCAAGTTCCTTTATAACACATTTATTGCGTACTTTTTATTCAAAAGTAAGGAGAACAATATTATGATGTGCATTTTGTACCGAGGTAAAAAGTTACCCCCTAAAACGGATAACTCTATGTATCTAAATAGTCTAATTAAATTGGTCAATTATTTCTTCTTGAATTATTATCTAATGAATGGAATTTCAAGTTTCTAAGTCAACTGGAAGTGCCCTGTGGTGAGACAATTTGATTGACGTAAAGGGCAATGACCTTTTTATGATTTTTTTAACAGAACCATGAGGCCGTAGACTTCTGTAGGAAGTTTAATTTCAACTTGGTATCTCTCAAAGGGCCCGAATAAAAGGGTATTGATTGACAGACGGACAACAAAGTGATCCTTAAGGGTTCCGTTTTTTTTATTTACGCCATGGAAGGTGTGGCGGTGATTTTGAAAGAAGAGTGAATGCGGGAAATAATGTGAACGGATGGAAGATAAACATGAGAGTAAATGGAGTGGAAATGCGTTCCTTACGGAGTATCATGGGCATATACAGGGTTGGGCAGATTAAGTGTCCTAGTTTGAAAGGGCTGTAAAAGTCTTAAATTTACATACAAATTAAAACTCTATATATGTTTTGGTTAAGTACAATTTAAAGGTCACTATATCAATTCATAGCTCAAATCGCTCCCCTTTTGCCGGAATAACTTTACGCATTCTTCCATAAAATGAATTGGACGCGGCACGCACCACCTCCTCTGATGTGTCATCTCATATCTTAACCAACCGTTTTTTGAATGAATCCAAATTCAGGCCCTGTGTAATCCCGATATTGTTAACCCTGCAAATGTCCAGTACAGACACCTGGGTGTACAGAATCCAGGGAACCCCAGTGTCCTGTGCAGACACATGGGTGTACAGGAAAGTTGATGCGTTCCACTTGAGCGATTGTTCTACGTTTCGGACCGAACACGAAAAATAAAAATACCAATATTATCTTTGGTTTGCTGGCGTCTGATTGGGTAAACTTGATTGGTTGAAATTAAACCAATCACCTTTGAAATAAATAAAAAGCTTTCGTCAGTCGGCTTGGGACGCCATTTCTCTTTTGTGATTGTGTTCTGTGCTTATCTGTGATCTAAATATGCCAAGGAATTTGTGAAGTATTTAGTGAGCATTTCAATAAAAAAAAGTCATGTAGTCTACGCGTAAACTAATTGTGATTATGTGAGTGTAAAAAGAAATTCAGAAATTAGTGTATATGAAGTGTAGTGACGAAAAATGTGACGACAAATGGCGGAAAAAAGTGAAAAATGAAACTATATCAAGGGATATCTCTGCTTCGGATTATTACATAGGTATGTAAATTAGATGAGAACATGCCAAATTTAATGTAGATTCTTAGGATATATAACATATTGGGTAATAATTATAGCAACCGGACCGAATCCGTCCATTTTTAACCTCAAGTCGCTCGGAATTTCGTTTTGTACAATGTACGGCGACATTTCAGGGTCATGTAATTCGCTAGTAGGCGGACTTTGGACGGGTTAAGCATGTATCCCCATATGGAAAAGTCCAGTAGATTCAAGCCTGTTGAAGATAAAGGCCATTATTTCCATGGTATAAAATCGGAAAAATTAGCTCGACACCAGTCCTGAGTGAGTTGAACTTTGTGGGAGGGAGCCCTATCTTGCTGGAAACAGAAATAATCGTCCCCATACAAGCTTCTTACATTCCCCAGCAAATGATTCTGCAAAACGGTCTCGATGTAGTATTTTTCATCGATTTTTACACCTCTGTCGATAAAAAGTGGCGGGCAACATTCCTCTTGGAGATATCGCACTCCATACCATGACTGCCGACGCACTTTGAAATTGTTGTACGGCTAAATTTTCAGCAGAGATATTCCTCAACGAAACAGCATACACGCGATCGTTCAGCTGATTATGGCTATCTTGTAATAGAAACATCTTTTCGTCGGGAAATATTATGTCATCATCCGCGTGCCAAGTAGTTCTCTGCATTTTTTCACCCTAGTTTTTTTTAGCGTCATGCAATCATTGATTTTTTTCTTATAGTAAAAAGTCTAGTTCTTTCGAAGAATACGGCTCATCGATCGCCTTCATTTTCATATCTTTGGCGAGCTTGCTAGCACTCTGAGCCGGATTTCGTTTAATTCGCTCACGAACACATTCGATGATCTTTTCGACACGAACAGATGGTTTCTGGCCAGGTTTGGGCCTGATTCAGTTTCTTTGAATCGTTTTATGGTCCGCGATATGAACCTGATATAAAAGCTTCTTCAAAATCTCGCACGGTCTGAAATTTCGTTTGTGCAATTGTACGACGAGTTCGCGTTTCGCTTCCGTTGTTGTAAAATACAGAAAACAAATGATATGACGTTAACGTTTTACTTTTATGAACGTTAGATACATACTCAATGAATACATTTAATGACAAGAAAAAAGATTTAATTTTAAAGAAAAAAAATCAAGTTAAAAAGTAGGACACTTAATCTGCCCAACCCTGTATAAGGGGAGGGGGGGGGGGGTTGCGGAGTCTGGATACACCCTTAGCATACGCGTAAAAATAAATATTCGCGTAATATTTACATTATGTATCCGTGCCATAAAATACAAGGTTACATAAAATGCACCCACATTCACACTGAACACTCGCAAGCCCAGCCCCAGGACTATTAGTATGGAAGTGAACATTTTATTTTGCATTTTTGGATCCTCGGACCCCCCTCCCATGAGAAAGCTAAAGCTACAGCTACGCCCATGCGGTTGGGTTGACATTGAATGCTTGGAAGATGACCTGAAAGAGGTGATACTTCTTTTCTTCAACCTCTTAAACCTTTTCCCCAAACCCTATAGGTCACATGATTCTGTTTTATCTTGCTGAGGTACGCCATTTGCCTACAGTTTGGACCATTACACAGAGCCTCTTTCAAGAACCAAAAAGCGCCAACATACCCACGCTCTGCGCCTGCGCATTAACCATCTCCGACAGCTCCTGCATGATCTGGTTGACGTCCAACACGTCCGCTTCTATCTTGTTTATGTACGCTTCTTTCTCTAGCAGCATTGAAGTTTCGAATTGGATTAGACGCGCCTGGAAATAATAGAGCAGATATTATTGAAATAGCGTCATATATTTAAGACGTTATTGATAGATATTTCTAGCCTTGGGGCGTGGCCCCTGGCTACAGTCATAAAGCCATCAACAAATATTATCGGTTCTTTTATGTCATCGTAATAAGATAAATAGAGATAATCCTCTGTACAACGAGACCACATACAAACAAAAAACCGGCCAAGTGCGACTCGGGCCACGTACAATGTAGGGTTCCATAGTTGCCCGGTACATATAAGTTGGTCTAATAATACAGACCGCGCCAAACTTCTGGTCCCATACATTATAGGGGACCAAAAGTTTGGCGCGACCTGTACTCGTAAATCTGTAAAGCCTACTTAGCTGTGATAGTTTTCCTTTTAAATCATTATATATACTACTTCTGTGAATTTTTTCACATTTCTATAAACAACCGTTTAGGCAGCAGGGGGACGGGACGGTCCACTCTAAAATTTTCACTTTAAAGCTTAATATTTCACCAACGGATCTCTAAATCGAAAAATGCTTCTCACACACCCACAATGTTTTTAAAAGGCCTATCCAACGATACCCCACACTTTGGGATAGACGAGAAAAAAAAATTCATCCCCAGTATGTGTACCCTAAAAAAAAAACGAGATTTTATTTTATCATTTTGTCGGCGTGATAAATATTTATATTCATGCCAAATTACAGCTTTCTAGTATTAATAGTCTCTGCGCTAAGCCGCGGACGGACGGACATGGCGAAACTATACTTCTGGACACATCTATTGGCCCACCTTGCATTTTCAGTTTCGTTTGGTCCTAGCTAAAAATTTATATTAGGTCGAGCAAAAACTTTAAAACAATACGATCGAAAAAGATGTTAAAATGTATCAGGTTTAAAACTGAATCAATAGTTTTTGTTCAATCTAGCAATCATATTTAGGTAAGGGCCATCGAAACCTAAACTCTAAGGTGGGCCAATAGATGTGTCCAGAAGTATATAAGGGTTCCTTGTCGGACTACGGAACCCTAACAATTAACTCCTTAAATGGATAAAGCTGTAATTCCCGAGGGTTTGGGGGGGAAGTGGCGACGGTATTCTGGGGGGGTCTGCGCCCCCTGGCCCCTACCTAGTTACGCCTATGCCTACGGGATTGTAAAGCGCAAACTTCGGATTAGTGATCTTGTTTTGCTCACCTGTGCCTGTTGGTTCTGCAGCAGCGTGGCTTCCTCGTCGTCAGCGATAGCTTGTTGCTCCATGGCCGCGGGGTCGTACTTAGGCCGAGGCTGCTTCGGCATGTGGGCCGCCATCTTTTGTGACAGTTGCTGGAATAGAAAAAAGTCTTTCATTTAAAGATGGAACTGTTGTATGTTTTAATACAAGGTAACATTTCTGCAGCCAAATTAATACTGCAGGTTCACCAATCAGTATCTGATATTTCTTGTTTTGCTTTGGGCTAGGCAAAGTGTATTTCTGCCATACACCCTTAAATGAACTGCCTTCGTAGAACAGCTTCATAGAGAGTTTAGTCCATAACTGACAAATGAGGGGAAGAGCTTGCCCAAGCTTAGAGAACCAAATAAAAAAGGAATCGTGCCTCGTGAGCAATTGCCTCCTTTGTTTACAGTTTGAGAAATTCTCCCAGTAAACCAGAAAGTTAAATATCTCATAGGTTTGGAAATTTACTACACTAAAGACTATAAAGTTCCTAAACCAAATAGACATTTCACTAGAGCAGTAAAAATTGGCAAACTATCACAGCCATCATCTAAAAACTATTATGGAGAGAGAACTCGGAAGTACCTAACTCCCAAGCTTTGTAATAAATATCCTCTCCTACTGGAAGAAAATAAGTTAAAAATTGGCACCCTAAAACATAAATTAAAAAATATATTGTTATCTTCCCTTACATAACTAGAACTTATTATATCTTGCATAATGATTTCCTACAAATATGTATATGTTTTAAGACTATATAGTATTAGATTTTAAGTACCTTCTCTTAATCAAATGTAAGAGCGTATCGCCAACAAACTGCTTAGCAGTTTGGCGAAAATTGTAAAGTATATACTTGTGTAAAATTCTGTTATAAAATTAAAAAAAAAAAAAAAAAAGTTTTCCTCCCATAAAATATTTTATTTTTTTCATTTATTTTTTGTACCTATACAAAAACTTTACATTTCAGCCGGATAGTGACTTTATAAATGCCTGTATTAAACTATAACGAAAAACAACAGTAAAACGGTGGCATGCTTTTGCGCCTTAAGGTCTTTGCCTTTGGTCTTTCAACGGTTTTTTTTTAATATGCTGAGTCAACTACGTATCTAATCAATGAAAAAATTGGATACATGTTTTTTCAGACCTTTGTATTTCCATTGTCATTTTATTTTTGAAAATTATGCCTTTTTAAGTTATTAATTCGTTTTATGTCTAACAGGCTTATTTTAAATTACTCCTATAACAAAACATGTTTTTTTTCCGATGTCAAGTGAAAAAACTCCTACATCACATACTTTTTAGTAAAATCCAGAAAAACCTCGAAAATTCACTGATTTTGCGTGCCGGCAGCGCGCGAAGCGAGCTTTCTAATGTAGACTTTTTGACAACATACTGAAGTTCAAAATCACTCAGTAAGATTATCGTGCACCAAGAGTAAGGCCTTAATCTAACCTAATAAGCAATACTATGCTATAAGGGTTGTTATTTTCTGACGTAAGAATAAAAGATATATGTTTACCCTCTGCGTATCGCTGTATTTAGCGAGTGCATCTTTGAACGCTTGCGTTAACCTTTCCACTTGAAGCTTCTGAGGCTTGTCTCCGCGTCGGACGACAACGCCTAAGCGCTGGATGTCTCTAGCTGTGGCCGATACGCAGCTGTTTACTGTTTGTTGAGTGTTGTGGCTGGAATATTGACAAAAAAATAATGAGGAGGCGAAGAAGAGAGAGAGAGACATGTTTTTTTTGCATGTTTACAAATATTTATTGAAAGCTATACAAGTAAATACAACATGGATACATAATTTTTCAACACACTTGCTTATAAAGTTGTCATTATTGCAGCGTTCTTAGGGTCATAATGCAGCATATTAAACACGCGTGCTTTTTACTTTACATTATCGCACTAGCGTTTTTTACATTCCAGTTTTTTTTAAATCTTAGCAAAGAGTTTTGATGTCTTGAGAAATAGTTAAGTTTTTGCAAATAAATAAACTGTCTCAGTTAAAATATAATAAATAATCATTTAATGTTATCAACAAATTAACTCAAATTTTTGTTGTAAATACAAAAATTACAAGTTTGTTAATATTTAATATTTGGCTGTTTGGCGGATGCGTCAGTGCCTCTATTTCCATCTGCGCGCGCATAAACAAAATCTCCAACCCTGGACTTGACATAATTGTATTAAAAACGAAGAAAATATCGTATCAGTAGAGGCTTTCGCCTAAAATTATAATAACGTAAAGGAATAAAATGTAAATTACAGAAAAGGCTATCATGGTCCTAGATACCTTTGCCTGTTACTGAAGGGAACGTAAAAAAAAAACAAAATCTCTGTCGCCATTTTTCAAAGAAAATTGTAAATTCATAGCTGTGGTTTCGATTATGTGGAAAAATAAGACAGTGAAATTTTATTATTTTTCCTCGCAAGTGTGTTGAAAAACGTCGTATGAAACGCGTGAGCATTAGACATTACACTCTCGGCTCCATTACGCCCTCGCCTTCGGCTCGGGCTGCAATCCCGCTTCGACTGTATCACTTGTATCATAATGTACTATTTGATTCAGTCCTTTAAAAGCGGCTTGTGTGCTCAACTGAACTCATTGCTGCAAGTAAAATACATAGCCAATCAAAGAACACGATTAAGTCTTCAAACAAACACACATTTCTCCTCATTTGACGAATAGGACTCAAATATATGTATGTATTTAATTAGATGGGAACAATATCTAGATTTCTGCTTTTGGAAATTTTGTTAGCTATTTTAGTTTTTTTTATATTTTCTTTTTTACGATGAATCCGTCCCTCTTGCACTGCGCGTTTTTTCGCTTGGAGAGAGTGACAAATTTTAAACCATACAAATTCATGCTAGCAAAATGATAAGCAATTTATTTTTATTAACACTTTGTTTGGGCAAGTAAACGCTATTCTTGTTACCGAATTCATGAAGATAGATTTTTTCTTTTTCATTCTTTGTGTGCACAACCCTAAACCCAAGCATACTCACATTTTCTCCCTCAAGTGCAGACTGTCATTGTGGCCCCCCACTTGTTTCATCATCTTCTCCAATGCCTTCAGCCCTCCATTGATGGAGTTCACATTGTCCGCGATACCCTCACTGAGGTTATACAGCTCGGTGGGGCTGAAGTCAGCAAAGGCAACGGTAGGGGGTGCACCAGTCGCACCATAGTCACGGCTGGACCCGCTTATTGGCTCCCGTTCCGACATTTTGATTACTGTAATAAAAAAAATCAAGAATATGACTTCGGGATATGAATTTTTGATGAAGAAAAGATATTTTTGATGGGCCAAGTCAAAATTAACTTTGTTCGTACATCAATTGACGAGTGTGGAAGAAGCAAAAGAGGTGTGTCAGACAGGATATGTAGTGCCTGCCTACCTCTCTGGGAGACAAGTTTGATTGATTATGATTTTGCTAATTTTCTTGCCCTTCTTAGCAAGACTAACTGAATGGGTGGAGCTGGGATTAATATTTATTTATTTAAAGTAGTTGTATTTGTCAATGGTTTATTTATTCCTATATTTTTTTATTTTGCAAACCTTTTTACCTTTGAGAAAATAGCTGTTTTGTATGGAGAATTTGGAGAAATCTCAGTTTTCAGTACAAACGTTTTTCCATATGTTTTAGGAATGACAAATCCAAATTTTATAAAGCAAATTGTGTATGAATGAGACAGCATTAAGCTAACAGTAACTACAATTTAATTTTTGAAAAGTGTCATCTGTTAAAATTTATTACGAATCTTATCATGGAAACAGACGACACTTAAGACGAACTATCTTTGAAGACTTAATTTTAGTAATCAAACTGAAAATAAAAACAAAATTTAATAGGGAGATATAAAACCTTGAAATCAACTTTCAAACAAAAAACAAATAATGGAAATCATGAATCTGTTACAAAATTTCGGCAACTTCATAGGTAAAGACCTATTATGTATCCTTTCATGTACCCAACTAAATTTCTTCTAGGGGTTTTAATTCCCTTGAGACGAGACGCAGTCGAGACCAAATGCTGGTAATTATTCCGATTTTGCCAGGGAGACTCGACTCCCCTACACTATTGAAAAGACTATTCAAGCTAAATGTACCTAACCGATTTAGTCACGGCATCAGAAGGCTTCGGCCTCTTTTCAGCATGGAGAGAGCACGTACGTCTGCTCACAGCTGGTCCCCGCTGAACCGGACCCTTGCCAGATTGAACCAGCTCCATGTGGCGGCACCCCACGCCGATATTTTCAATAGTCAGTGGAAGGAAGTTACGAAGGAATTCTTAACGATTAGTGAGAAGGAAACATAGAAGGATTTTTTCTCTAACTCGAAACTTACCGAATCTTGAAATATGTATTAAATAATTATTTTAACATTGATTTATTTAATTTTTTGGACAAAGACTATAATAAAATTGTAATGTAATAATACTAGTGATTATTGACAAGAAAATAATGATTTTGTTGACATTTCTGATTTGATAATTATCTATCAAATCAAATCAAATCAAAATATTTATTTTTGCAAAATAGATACATTAAGTATACTTTCTACAAGTCAAAGTTAATTTACACAATATAATATATCTTTAGAATATAAAAAAAATATATAATAATACGGGAAATAAAATATACACCTGCATTAATAAATGATAGTCGTAAGTTTGTAAATAAATAAAAAATAAATAAAATAGGGGAATCTAGGAATAAAAATATTATATATACATAATACAATGAAGAAATAATAAAAACGGGAAATACATACAAAAATTATTAAGGGTGGGCTACTAAAATGTAATAAAGTTATACACTTGCATAAAATATAGAAATATAGGAATAAAAATATTGTATATACATAATGCCTAACCATCCGCACCATTCGATTAGTATTGCTAAGAAGAAGGGCAAGAAACTTAGCAAACATTCCTTTTTTTCAAAATAAAACATATGATACAAAATCATATACATACCTACTCAAGTTAAGGCATAAAAAATATAAGACTGCGGGAATTAGTCACGAGAAAAAAAAATATATCTTAGTCAACCCGTCTCATATTGTCTATTACCTTTAACAAAGTAAGTTTACATATGAATTAATTTTAAGCCTTTAGAGGAATCGTACAGTATTAAAATATGCTAATTATTAATTACAATATTGAATAAGATTATTATTATTTATTACACCATGCTTCATTATCATCCAAATAATCATTGATTTTATAATAAGCTTTCTTAAGTAGTCCCTGCTTAATATATAGTTTAAACTTATTTTCAGGCAAACTAAGGACCTCCTCTGGAAGCTTATTGTAAAATCTTATACCATGTCCTACAAAAGAGGTACCTACTTTGGCAAGTCTTAATTTTGGAAAAGCTAGTTTATGTTTGTTTCTGGTTTCAACAGAGTGGTGCACACCAAGCCTCGGGAAATTATCAATTTTTTTTCTGACATATCTAATAACTTGATAAATAAATTCACATGGGACCGTAAATATATTAATTTCTTTAAACTTTTCTCTTAATGAATCTCGGTACTTCATGTTATAAATAGACCGAATTGCTCTCTTTTGCAAGACAAAGACTGCTTCTATATCCGCGGCTCTACCCCACAACATTATGCCATATGACATAATGCTGTGAAAATAACTGAAATATACTAATCTAGCAGTATCTTCATCAGTAATCTGTCTTATGCGTCTAACAGCGTATGCGGCTGAACTAAGTCTACCACAGAGAGCTTCTATGTGGGGACCCCACTGAAGACGAGAGTCTATAGTAATACCTAAAAACTTAGTTTCGTTAACTAACTCCAGCTTGGACCCCTGCAAAAATAAACTGACATCTACTTGAATTACATTTGGTAAAGTAAACTTTATACATTTCGTCTTTTTTGCATTTAGAACTAAATTATTTGCAGTGAACCAATCAAGAATCAGAGAGAGGGTTGAATTCGCGTCATCAAGAATATCGTTATGTCGATTCACTTTAAAAATAAGTGACGTGTCATCTGCGAATAGGACTATCTCAGATAAGTCTCTAACTAAGTAAGGAAGGTCATTTATGTATATTAAAAACAATAGGGGCCCCAATATGGAGCCCTGCGGAACACCCATTTTGACTAATGCTCCAGATGACTTTACTCCATTAATGTCTACCTTTTGAAACCGGTCACTAAGGTATGACTTAAATAACGCCAAAGATTTACCCTTAACTCCATAGTGATCTAATTTACAGAAAAGTGTTTCATGATTAACGCAATCAAAAGCTTTTGAGAGGTCACAAAATACACCGAACGCATCCTGCTTTGCTTCCCAAGCGTCAAATATTCGTTCGTTCGTTCACTGTGAAACAACTTATTTGAGTTAAAATGAGATAATAATTGATTAAAAACAATTTTTTCGAAAATCTTACTAAATACTGGTAAAACTGAGACCGGTCTATAGTTGGAAGGGTCTTCATTGTCGCCTGATTTAAAAAGAGGGATCAATTTACTCAACTTCATTAAATTAGGAAAGACACCATCATCTATATATTTATTAAAGATTAAAGCTAAATATGGAGCTATTAAATCAATGATACAGCTTACAACTTTAACAGATAGGCCCCATAAGTCCTCGGTTTTTTTAAAGTTAAGAGATTTAAATGCTTTAATGACAGTTTGTGAATTAATATGCTTTAACGCAAATACAGAATGGCACTGAGGCACGTGATCACTCAAAAGATCCTGTGCAAGTCTTGGACTTGAATTTAAGCCTTTAGTTGTCAAGGAAGGAATGTCAGTAAAGAATTGTTCAAAGGCCTTCGCAACTTCTTTATCTCCTGTAAAAACTTCATTGTTAATGTTCAATTTTAGTTCATTATTCCGTTTGTTACTCTTCCCAGTTTCAGTATAATTATGATTTTCCATACTGCTTTTACTTTGTTATCGGCCATTTTAAGTTTTTTATTCAGAAATATACTTTTTGCTTTTAAACACACTAATTTGAAAGTACGTGAGTATATCTTCAAATGTTCAATAAATTCAATATTATTATTGTAGGATTTTATGTCGTACAATTCGTATAAATGATTTCGGCTTTTGTAAATACCTGGCGTTGCCCAGTCACTAAAAGTGATTTTATTACTGTTAGAAACTTTCCGCAATGTAAACGTATTTTCAAATTCTTTGGAAACTATGTTAAACAGGTCTGCAAAGAGAGCATTTGGATCATCTTGGAGAAGATTAAAATGTGGTAATTTAAGTTCTAAGTTTGCTTGAAAACATTCTATAATGTGTGTTCAGTTTGTTCCTTATTACTTTTTATGTAAATGTGTACATATATAGTTTTAAGTCATGCAATTTAATTACGCAATGGTTCTGTGTAATGTAATTCCATCCATCCATCCATCAGCCTGTTTCTTCCACTGCTGGACATAGGCCTTTCCAGGATTTCGCCACTCTTGGCGGTCCTCCTGGAAGAAATGCCCATACTCACACACGCTGGGCAGGCGGGTTGGTGAGCGCGGTGCCGAAACCTTTGCACAAGTGACGCCGCTGCCCGTCACTAGTCTGTTTTATATAAGGCCCGGCAATTGGGGATGGATACCGCCATCCGTCGGGCCCAGGCAATGGTGGGTCACCTGGTTTTGCCTGAGAGCTGTTCTCTTACTCTCCCCCAAATAACTTCAGGAGGATTTGTGAGTAAGATGGTGGTACCTCCACAGTCGAGCCCGCCATTAAGCTCTACCACCTAGAAAAACTGTAATTATGTATTTGCAATTAAATAAATAAATATATTATTAAATTCAACTAACTATAATGTTACTGTTAGGTACATTACTGGATCACACCAGGAATTAAGAATTCATGTAAGAAAAAAAGAGAAATGTTTGTGGAGACTAAGAGATCCAAAAATGGTGTTCTACTAGAACATTACAAGTCATACTGTAGTGTATTAAGTAAGGTAATTTCCTACGCTAAAAAAGTGTACAACGAACGAAAAATTACAAATTCTCAGGATGAAATTAGGTCAACTTGGAAATTAATAAACAACAACATTAAAGGTACAGGTTCATTAGAGGTAAACAGTTACGTTGGTTTGTCAGATGGACAAAACAAAATAAAATCTGACTCTGAAGCTCCAGATTTATTTAACAATTTTTTTACAAGCACTGATGAAATCCAAAAGATTACGAAACCAAATAATAATAATAAAAAAAATGTCTTACCACCCTTCGCTCCACATTCAATGTTTCTTATGCCGGTTACTATGGACGAGTTGTACGAAACCATAAAATCAATAAAAAATAAAAAAAGTTGTGGTTACGATAATATTTCAATCGATGTTTTAAAGTTTATTATAGAAGCTATCGCTGATCCCTTACTTTACCTAATTAACTTGTCTTTAACTGAAGGTATATTTCCGACTAAACTAAAGAAGGCTCACATAAAACCGATACATAAAAAAGACGACAAATTGAATGTTAACAATTATCGCCCCATATCACTACTCATAACCTTGTCGAAGATTTTTGAAAAAATAATGGCAAACAGATTACGTAAATTCCTTACATACCGTAATATTCTGTCTAAAGAACAATTTGGTTTTCGAAAAGGAGCCTCTGCAACAGATGCTATATTTGATATGACAGAGTTTGTGACAAAGGCTATGGATGACAAAGAAATTGTTGGAACGGTTCTACTTGATCTCTCCAAGGCCTTTGATTACGTAAATCATAATATTTTGCTTGAAATTTTAGATCGGTACGGAATCAGAGGGATTGCTAACGCTTGGTTTAGGTCTTATTTAGAAGATAGAAGTCAAAGTGTCATTCTGCCAATTCTCAATAAATCGAATACCCTAATAAACGGTGAGTCAAAAGTCTCAAAAATACATAAGGGAGTACCACAGGGAAGTATACTGGGGCCCATACTTTTCCTTTTGTACGTCAACGAGCTCCCTCGTGAAGTAAAGGAAAAAACTATAATGTTTGCAGACGATATATCTGTGTTTTTTAAATTTAAAAGACACGATAGATGTCATGATTTTAATAATATAGTTGAATCTGTCAAATTGTTAATTCATTGGTTAAAACACATCAATCTCAATACAAACGTCACTAAAACTAAATTAATATGCTTCAGAAATTACAACACGGAAGAGTTAAAACTTGAAATGAAAATCGATGATAGACTAATTAATTGTGTGCAAAATGCGAAATTCTTAGGTGTCCATGTTGATGATCACATGAATTGGAAAAAGCACATAGAGGTATTAGTAAATAAACTAAGCAGTTTTTGCTATGCTCTAAGAGGTTTGTCGAAGTTAGCTACAAAAAAAGCAACACTTCAGTCATATTTTGCCTTTTTTCATTCGAGAGTTTTGTATGGAATAGCAGAATGGGGTGGTAGTGTAGACGTTCAAAAAATCTTCGTTCTTCAAAAGAGATGTATACGCATTTTGGACGGACATAAATCGAGCAGGGAAACTTGCCGAACTTCTTTTGTTGAACTCGGAATACACACCATCACGGCTTTATACATTATTGAGCTCTGTAAATTAGTAAGGCGCTACCCAGAAAAATTCCCACTGAGAACTCCAGGTATTAGTGACCGACTCAACGAACGCTTCAAATATGACTTGAATGTGCCTCCTAGTAGAACTGTTACTTATACTCGTACTACAAAACTGGCAGCCATCAAGGCTTACAATCATTTGCCTGATGAAATTAAGTCTGTAACAGGAAATAAGTTTTTCATTCAATTAAAACAGTACTTGATCACGGTTTGTCCATACAGTTTCAAAGAATTTCTTGAATCTACACCATAAAAATGTAAAACCGTTATATTATTAACCATTGCATGAATAAATGTATTTAATTAACTATAAGTATACTTCAAATGAACGATATATTAAAATAAGTTGTATGCATGGAAATAGCAAAGATTTGATTATTATTATACTTAGTTATATTTTATTAATAAATTAAGAATATTGTTACACCCTATGGGTAAAATTACATTGAACCATAATTATGTACATATAACATCTAAAACTAACATGTAATTTAATGCAATAAATAAATTGATTGATTGATTGATTGACATTACATTCATCCATCAGCCTGTCTTTGTCCACTGCTGGACATAGGCCTTTCCAAGATTTTACCACTCATGGTGTTCCTCTTGGAAGGGATAACCATACTCAACTCGCTGGGCAGGCAAGTTTGGTAAGTCAGGAGCTGAAACCTTCACACCAGTGATGCCGCTGCCAGTCACCAGACTGTCATCCTGTTTTGCCTGTTTGAGAGCTGTCCTCTTACTCTCAACTTTGGGAGTTCGTGCAAAAACAGTCCTGCATGTGATATCTTTAGCACAGGGGAGGACTACGCTCCGTTTACAATTTTGATTGGTGCTTATGGGCAAGGACAAGGACATTTCATGACCTGAAATGCGTGCTGTCCACCAAAGCTTGCTCACTTGAACTTGCAAAAGCATTATATATGTATAATGTTCATAATAATGTTACTTTTAGACAAATACCCATAATATGTGGGTTGTATGATAATGTTTATAAATATAATATTTAGGTATACCTAAGTATATATTGGTAGTGTTTCATTTTCAAACTTCATAACACTATTACTATATGTATTAGGGTGTCCCAGGCTAGAAGGGCGATTTTTTTTTTCGTATTTTGAAACGCATACCCTCTGTTTTTTTTTCTATTTGACCCTAATAACTGGAATATCAAACATTATTGCGATCGGATAACGATAACCCGTGCCGACTTGATGTCAAACTTTGAACATTAAGATTAGTATGGGGAAGCCACATTGAGATTTTAGAACTTAATTTTTATGCGGTAAATAAAACACTAATGGTAACTATTATGTTACATTTATTAGGTATTCATTAAAAAGGCTTTATTTAGCAAATTTTCTTTTCAAAGTTTGCTTTTTGCAGTCAGGGTACACTTGTCTGTGCTCTTGTACGCAGCGTAATAAAAATTGCTTTTGTTCCTCTTGAACAGTGATTAAGCCATGAAAATCTTGCATTAACTTCACTGCTCTTTCAGCGGCATCGTTTACTGCTCTGAGTGTGAGCAGCTTCTTTTTAGCGTGCTGAAATGCGGCATTATTGGGCCATGATGAAGGTGACTCTTGGAGAAAACTATCATCCAGTTTGAAGCGATAAAACAGAGACTTGCTTTTGATTGACACAAAGTTATCTAGGCTTTTCTCGTACAGGGGGCCACAAAGTTCTTCTTTTGATGGGATGTAGCGCTTATTATGAGCTGATTGATTTTCATTGGCTAAGTTAGCAACCATTTTTGATTTGGTCTCTTGATTTACATCATCATCAAATAGAGACAAGATAGACACTTCATCTATCATGTACCATAAATGTTGGCAGAACTTCTGTAAAGCCGCTTTTGAGATACTTTTGTCTATTGTTTCATAGTTCTTCATGGCTTTCAGAAAGCACAGGTCTTGGTAAGGTGCTTTTACTGCTAAAACGCATTGCAGCCAGGGCTTGACATAGGATGTCACGATGAACAGGCAAACGTCTAACAGAGCTTCCTTTTCTTTCTTTGAAATTCTGAACTGGGAACTAAGAAGTGATATTTTTAGTGAATAAATTGCTCTCGCCATCCATCGAGCTTGGTGCATAGCACCTGGAGGCCGAATCTTAAATTTCTTCTCCATATCTCCGCCAAGAAATATTATTGAAAGTTCTATTAATTCTCGATAGTCGTCTCTAGCAATGTCTTTAGTTAATTCAGAACGGTAAAATTCTAGCAGTTTGTGAATTTTTGAAACACTCAGGCATGAAAGCCTTTCTGGATAGCTCTGTATTCTCTCCGGTTCGATGTTGTTCCAGTTTTCCCGGAACTTTTTGAACAATGGAATGTCAGAGCTTGATAGTGACTTGGCTGATTTTTGCTTCAAATACGCCTTTTAACCAACTCGTAAATATGATGGCGACATGCAAAAATAAGCATTTCTCTATTCAGTTTCTGTTCAAGAAGCACACAGGCGCCATTAATACGACCCGTATTTGGAGCAGTAGTGTCACAACAGAGAATCTGCGCTTTATCTTCAAGATTCCAGTCAAACTGCCTCGGCTTGTTCGCGTCCTGAAGAGTTGTCCAATTTTGGCACAGCAAGAAGTTGTTCTTTATTATCGTAAGAAATTAGTATCGGTAGTCGTTCTTCTTTAGATTTGCGTGCATCTAAAGCAGGCAACAGTTTTCCATCCCAGTGGACATTAACAGTATCCGGAACCTCGTTTTGGAAGTAAACTTTTATTGCTTGGGCGCGCTCAGTTCGCTTTTCCGTTGTTAATTCTTTGAATGGAGGACTTGCTGATGGGAAATTCGTCAGTGTTATGTCCCAGTGCCTCAATAGTTGCTTCAATAATAAACACAGAATTTCTTATACATCGATCTAGCGCTGCTACTAATTTTGGAGTAATAAAACTTTTTCTCATAGAAGTTTTATTAGAATCAGGCCGTGTGCTCTCAGTTAGGTTGTGCAAATTTTCTTGTAACTCCATTTGTTCCGAATCAGATGACAAATCTTCTTGTACGGGTTCATAAGATGATGTCGAAGGCGTCAGAGATAAAAAATATTTGGCACGCCGCTTTTGCTCCTCAATGGTTCTAAGTCGCGCCTTTTCATCTTTTTCGGTTAGTTTTTTGTCTACACCAGCTAAGTGACCGGGGCGACCTGGCTCTCTCTGTCGCTGTAGAAATACCGGTCTTCGTTTATCTTTATTAACTGAAGCGCATCGGCATGTGCAATATCAAACAAATTGTCTAAGTTTGCAACAAACTCTTGACGACGCTGCTCAAACACATCTTGTGTTTTTTTTGCAAATCTCTCCAAACTTGGTATAAAGTAACTAGTTTCTTCACACAGTTAGGTAAAGATTTTGTCGGTATACGTGGCTTTTCCCAATAGATAATGCACTCACGAATAGTAAGATTTGCGCTTTCATTGACACTTAAATTCACTTCACGAATATTATAGAACAGAACTGCCAGCACTTGTCCACACCCTAATATTAGGACACCCTAATATGTATAAGTATATTGATCATTTTACAATAAGTGAATTTTTATTAAATTAAGGCAGGCCAGAAATTGGGCATGTCTGGGGAGAGATCGCCACGGGCCAACCTTGGTTGTGGTTGTGCACAAGAAACAATGAAATTTCATTACAAAATTTCCAGATTTATAAGCAATAATAGGCTTGTACACAGGGTAAGCAAAATATTATTCTATTTAGTCCGTCATTTAGATTATCAAAAAATATTGGACACGTATTTTTTCTTTTGTCAATCAAACAAAAAATGACAGAGATAAAGCGCGTCAAAGTTTGGGAGTGGGGGAAAATGACGTCACTTCTAAGTAAAATTGTACCTAGATGTGACGTCACGCGGAATTTCAGCGGGCTATATCTTCATCAATTTTTGTTAAATTGAAAAAAGAAAAAATACATGTCCAATATTTCCTGATAATCTAACTGACGGACTAATAAATTTTTTTTAGTCATCATGCCTATTATCTCAGTGAATCATTCCATACTTGTGTAAACAGTTTGTTTTACAAAGCAGGTAGATGATTCACAGGATGAGATGGTTTGTTTCTTTATAGTTAACCTGTAAAGACGACAATGTATATGTCACAGCCAACTGGTTACTGACTGACTGGACGGCTAGGCTAGGTTTACTCGTAGTTAAATAGAGGCATGAAACTAAACAGCTAAAGAACAGAATGTTTAACAAGAGAGCTAAGAGCTTAGCCTTTTGGTTAAATGGTATTTCTGGGTGGTCAATAAAAATAACCATGAAGGTTATGTATGGTGTGGTGTGACTCGCCATAACCTACCAGCTCTCTTCTGTGCTAATTTTGACTACAAACTTAGTAGTTTTTAAAGGGCTAGCCTTCAGGCAGCAAACACATTGAACATTTTAAACAGCATGATTCAACTACAAAACTAGACACGTGGTTGAGTGCCATTGTTTAATTAATGAGGTAACAGTGCAATCAATCAGCTATTTATACCAATTGGCATTAACATATACATTAATAATTAATATTGTTTGTCTTAATGGGTTTGACTAAATTAGCTAGAAATACTAATAAAAATAAATAAAATTACAAGAAAATGCACAGATGAACAATTAAAAAAGTACCTATGAGCTTTATCATCTACCTAGTCCTGCCATAAGTTCTGTCCCTGTTTTTATGGATAATTCTAAGGTTCCAAGAAAACCCTAGAAGTCAAATCTATATCCACAGGAACAAGTAGGTTTCAAACTACAATAAACAAGTGATTGTAATATCTATAATATTATAAAATATGTATTTTTTAACGAGTCTCCAAGTAGCAGATCTATATTGTAAAAACAGGAGTCTCCAAGTAGCAGATCTATATTGTAAAAACACATTTGATTTTGGGTCTACAAAATTCCATTGGGATGGGTGAAAAGGAGTTAAAGGTTGAATTTTTATGCCAATGATAGGATAGACAATGACAATATTTTTCTATTATAAGCTATAAATCCTCAAAATAATTCGTAAAATTGCTAGGCAAAAATTGTTTTTTTTCTTAGTCCAATTGACGTGATTTGTTCATAACAGTGGTGCTGTAAAATGGCTCCCAAAATATTTCAAACTCCTTTGTTTTCCAATGTTTATTGACTTATCTCGAAGAGAAAATGGTCAGCTTTAAGCCTTACCACAAATTCAAATTCTAAGGGCTATGATTGAAAAAGTTATGAGGCGAAGAGCTCAAATTGTGTTGCATGTTTAAGATGTCTGCTTTGATTAGCTAGCCAACAAATTCCATTCATTAATTTTACTAGATTCAGTCTGGGATGAAAAATATCCAACTTAATGTGAGGGACAGAACTTTTGGCAGGACTAGGTATATTAGGTTTAGAGTCAATTTGTATGAAATGAGAAGCTAGCCACTGGATGATATAATTTCATACACACTCTTGTTTGATATAAATCTTATTGAAACATAAATAAAATATGTAGGTATAAATAATGATAAGTCTCCTTATTTACTTCTCTAAAGAGCTCAAAAAGTTTTATCATAGCTATATAGAAGTTAAATTTATTTGTTGGCATGTAATGGGTAATCTCTGAAACTGCTGAACCGATTCTAAAATTTATTTCACTCATACAAAGCTACACTATTGCTGAATAATATAGACTATAGTTAGTTCCCTAATGATAGGCAGTTTCATCGGTGCCAGCAGGATTATTGTCAGGGGGGTGCATCTACCTGTACAATATTGTGATATAATATTTGTAATATGTTAGGAATTTACGTCATGTTAAAATTGGCCCAGCCTGGCTATTCCAGTGACTACTTGAAAAAAATCATATGTATTTTTCCCAAAACAAGGTGCAAGTGCTTGTACCACCTCAATGGCGCCCATGGGCATGGGGCAATTCCCTTGCGACAAAGTCATTAATTACTGAAACTATATTGAACATTATTTTGCAGTAGTATTGGTTAGACTCTTTACTTGGTCATAGGATATAGTTATTTTCCTGAAAATGGGTTGTTGGGATTAGGGTTGGAGTGTAGCAAGGAGTGTGCAAGGGATCCGAAAGAAAAAATTTGACCAAAAATGTATTTTTCATGTAAACATTTTCTTGTCTAATGTAATGTTAAGAGTGCCTAAAAATAAAGCTTTTTTATACTTTTCATTTTTTCTCTTCGATTAATATTTTTCGTAAAAATAAGTTGCAACGACGAGCGAAGTGAAGAGGAGCTGTTAGGTTGACATGTAAGCACATAACTAGGAGCCGAGCGAGGCAAACCCTGTAGTTCTATCAGAATTCACGAAAAAAAAAGGAAAATTTTCTAAGTGCCGGATCCCTTGCACACCCTTTGCTACACTCTGACCCTGCGCTTAGTAACAATCAAAAGAATTGCGTCGGAAAAGAAAAGTATATGCGTTAACTTTTCAATGAATTTATTCATCTAAACCGACATTTCCACATTAAATATCGTTACAAACCTTCGCTCTGATGGCGAGCAGATTGTTGTTATGATTAATACTTTACCATGAATCACCAAAGTGTACAAATAACACACAAAAGAACCGACAAACCTTTGTTGAAAAGCAAGATTAAAATTATCTTTGTTTAAGCCTAGCCCGCACTACACAACCGAATGCATGTATGTTTTAGAAAGAATATTAATGGGACAACCGGATTTTACACTTACCTTAAAAATGGAGATTACAGCTAGCAAAATTCAGGTTTTAATAAATTACAAAATTCTTTTTCGTTCTCCGTCAACTAGCTGTCATCTGGTTAGTGTTGCCAGAATAAGGGTTCGTTCAAAACGAGGAATTTCACTCGCGTTTTAAATGTTCCGAAAAAAATACTGCTGTGGTTAAACGGTCCAACTTTATACAGGTTTTGATAAACAGTAGCTTTGGTGTCACGAAAAGGGCGGGACTAATAAACAGGTTGGTCCAAATAGTGACGTCAAAGATTTTTTTATGGATTTCTCACATCTAGCCCTAGGTGTATCCGAAAATATGCCATGTATGTTCCGCGATTTTTGGTAAATTAGAAGTTATGATTTTTTTATGTGTATTTGCGAATTTTCTACCGCAGTGGCTTAAAAAATCATAACTTTTTTGTGTAAGAATTTTTTACATATTTTTTTAGTAACATAACTGTGTTGAGCCACTATTCTTTACGTAAAATAATCAGTTACAAAAATCCATACGACTTACCAAAAAAAAGTTCGAAGTGAATTTTTTTGGATCGAGTTGGACATAGTAAAATTTTCAAAATTCTTTTAAAATTACAAAATGTGTATTTTATAAGCTCAAACTACTTTTTAAAATTTAAGCGGCTTATCAGCTTACCAAGAAAAAAAAAGTTTTTCTTAATAGGCCATATTACTATAATATCGCCTTCCGATCGGAATATAATGTAATATGACTAACAGCGCGTTCCGAGACAAAACATAATCGATTAAATCCCGTCTATCGTCATTCGAGTCAACGATAGCCCTAAAATGGATGTTATGACGTCATGAATGACATCATTAAGGCCGCCATGTTTTGCTATCATCGCCCATGCTTCTGAGCGAAAGTTATTCTTAGTATAAGAGTTTAATATAAAACGATGAATCAGAGTTTTTAGTTCGCTTCGTGGGCCTAAGTTTACAGTACCAAATAATTACGAGCCCAGAAAAAAGGATTTTGACGAAAGAACAAACCAACACGTAATGATTGCTCTCAATGAGGGGCAGATAACTCTTGCACAACACGTAGTTATAGTATACCCTTTGTTGGTATTCACGTAACGTTATCAAATTTCTTAAAATTGTGTTTAAGGTTCATTTTTCTGTCACTGACAAGTGCAATCAGTGACGCCATTTTCCATTCGGAATGACTTGATAGCTGAGAGTAGTTTTAGCACTGCTATCCCCATTCGGAACGCCGTATAAGTTGCATACTTTTGATTCATCGCTTTAGATATCGACTCGTTGGTCCAGGGCTGAGTTCAGTTTGATCGCTCGCTCACGTCAGGCGATTATGACATCTCTTTTGCACGCGTTGAATTTGTATGTGCTACCCTTCTGTCAGTGATGAGCGGGCGATCAATCTGAACGCGGCCCAGTGCGTAGTAAAAGCATTAGGTTTTAAACCAGACTTTCGGGATTAAATCACGTTATATTAGAAGTGTTTGCAATAAAATTTAGTTTAAAAACCTTTAAAAAAAAATCAAAATACGACGCTAAGCGAATTGCTGGTGATGCTAAATTCTGGAACCAAGTTGTAGTTTTACACAAAATTCATGATTTGCACAAAAATCCTAATATATCTAGAAGATGTAAAAATAACAACTGACAGTTACATGGGGTAGCAGTTGTACTAAGGGAAAAGATAACACAAATTTAAATACTTTAGATTATTTTGTTGTAATAATCAGGATACCCACAGTTAACAAAAAACAAACCTATGTTTTACTAAGTTCTATGAAGTAAGTCACAGCAAACCGCATCAATTGATTTATTTAATTACTGTAAATAAAATCTTTTGTAACCCTTTATTTAACTCTGTTTTAAACTTCTTTTCTTATTGCTTTTGTCTCGAGTATCGATCTCGGGATTTAGTTGGTTTCACTGTATTTTGTTGGAATAATATCTAACAATTAAGAAAAAACTGTGTTTTTATTCCAACTATTATTAGATACTTAGTGATATTGAAACGGTTACTCACGATGTATTATTTAGATTTCGCATGAATAGGTTCACTGTATTCGTATAGTTTCTTCGAAGGCAAACATGGTTACGTGGCGGTTCCCCGTTTGATTGACACTGCATCTTTCGGCGCGGCAGGCGGCAAGTTCGCTGCGAGATCGGCGCGGGGAGTGGTGAAGGTGGTGGGGACTTTCCTAACATCACTCACACAGAGCTCACTATATCATCATTATCGACAGTATTCTTCTTCACTTTTGAGTTGTTGCTCAGTAACGGTTTCCAGCTAGTCTAGCATAGCAAACCATATGGAGCTCGATAGCGCTTGATACAGTGCTGTCTAACTCTGTTAATCTACTTATAGAGGGACAGACAATGTATATAAAGCTGTGAAAGCTAGTAACCAGCTAGTCTAGCATAGCAAACCATATCGAGCTCGATAACACTTGATAGAGTGTTCTGTCTCACTCTCTTAGAGAGGGACAGATAGTGTATAGCACAGAAAATTGAATAGAGACTTTTTGTTTTAACCTAGCTTTTTTGTGTAAATCTTTTGCGATTTCCAAGAGTTTTCAATTGTTTTGGAGCACAGTGTCAAGGTTCACGTCAATAATGTGCATTTTTGGGTTGTTGTTTATTGACTGAGATGTTATCAAAGCGAAACAAATAAAAAAGTTGTAAAATATTGGCTGGTTTTTTAAATATATTTTTTCAAAGTTCACTTTAGAAAAAAAGCTTAAATTCAAAATGTCTCAAAAATGGTTCACTTTTACATAAGGCATTATATAGTCGAATCGACTGCAATTGTTCTCTTCTACAACCCCTTCAAAGGGTTGCATCTAATTACCAATCATTCTGTTTATTAGTGTAAAGTGAGATGTAGATATAGATAATAGTGTAGAAGTGTAGATGTAGATTGTTTATCATTGCAGCCAAGAGATGGCAGCAATGGTTTAAAATGACGTGCCGTGAATGATGTCGCACCGTGAGAATCGTACTGGCACTACCCAAAAATAGTAGTTTTTGAGTAAAGTGAATTTATTGTTTTCGAAACTAAAAAGACACAAAACTGCACTCCTTATGCTCTAAAAATTCCGTTTTTTCCTGTGTTTCTTTACACAGTTACTAATGTATTTGGAAACAAAACTTGTTACAATTACAAACAATTATTTTAATAAAAATAAAAGACTTTTTTTTTAGTTTCGCTTTTCCTTCAACTATAAAACACCATTTTTTTTCGAACATGCAGTACTGTCAATGTTTTAGCTTTGTTTTTTATTTTGCAATGGATTTTATTGAAATAATACTCCTTGTAGCTAAAAATCTTTTATTTGAATTATAAGTAACAATTTTAAGAATGAGTAAGGTAACACACACCTAGGTAACCTAATCAAGTAATCAACTTTGACAGGTAAGATGATTATCTTAATAAAGATGAACAATGATTATACATAAAAAAATATACTTCTAAAGTGCTTGCCTTTGGTCTTTTAACGGTTTTTTATTTAAAATAAATTAGAACTGTTTTAAGCTAAAAGTGACACTACTACTCGAACGACAGCTTGCACACACTACCTATGTCACTACCGCCACAACAGCCAAAATGACAGAATTCCGGTAACGATTTGACCGATTTTCCTAAAAGTACATACTGACACTATAGTATGTTCGAGATAGCATGATATGGGTGACAGTTCGTAATTTTACGTTTCATCTATACTACTCACACCATACTACATACACCCAGGTACAAAAGAAAATATTAGGCTTTAGAAAGAATGTATATCATTATTGCAAAAATACAATAAATTATTTATCTATAAATCGAAACAGTAATCAAGTCTATTCGTTAAATTTAACAAAAAAAGATTCAGAAAACAATAATGTCGTTTTGCTACCTGATGCGTGGATCGGAACGTTAAACCATAGGTACTGACACTACATAATCGAAAATACATCGATGAATCGGTGCGGCCATCTTATAGGATCGCGTCAGTATGAGTTCATCTTGTATGTGGTTTGTGTTTTCGTTGCAGTTGCTTTACGTGCTATTTGTTTTGACGTTTGTTAGAGTTTTTGTTAATATTTTTTCGTTATTGTTGTTTGTTTTTGGTGAAATGCCGAGAAAAACAAAAAGAAATTTATGATTTTTCAAGATTGGTTCGTTTAATTTAATTAATTTAGAAATAAACATAAAGTAGTTTGGATAATCAAAGATCAATCAAATAAAAAATCGATTTGATAGCCCTTGTTAACGTTCTCGATACTTCAACAAATCGATTATGTTTCGTTAGGGCACATTACTATAACTGACAACTTTGGAATGCCGCGCCGCCCATATCATGATAACTCGAACATACTTTAATTACGCCACTCAGCGATTAATATTAGGACTAGCAGCAAAGGTGTCTTTGCATTAGATGCAGAAAAAAATCTGTACCATAGATGATAGTGACGGCACGGTTCTCACGGTGCGATGTATTTTCTGACGTCTATCCTACTATATTAAATAATAAGTACCTAGTAAAAAGTGGTGTCTATAGGTACTCGATCAAATATTTTATTAAATGGGTTATTAATTATGCTAAGACTACAACAATTTTCATTTAATTTTCGTCTGTCTATCTATTTGCAGACGTATGTCTGTCTGTCTGTAAGTCTATCTGTAAGCTTTAAATTTTTTAGGTTCTCTGGAAATGTACCTAATAAGTACTTCTAGAATGTTTCCTTGAAATTTGTCAGGGGTATGAAGCTTACATGGTATATATGTTACGGGTAATACCCCAAGCGAAAATTTTCTAAGTCTTTTTTCCCTTATCTACACCCCAACCCCTAGGTTTACCCGGGTAATTCTATACAAAATTCATTTTTTATTATTATTTATTTATTAACATGTCAACCTAACACACTCCTCCTTGCTTCGCTCGTCGTCGCACCTATTTTTGTCATTTTTCGGACTTTACCCGACTTCGGGCTTTACCCGTAACATAATACGACTACTGGGACACACGCTTAAATTTTATAGCCGAATTCTTACTGAAGACTCGGTAAGTACTCAGTAACAAGGTTCAATGACCCTATTTGTGAAATTCGTAAATTATTCTTTTCTTGTTCCTTACAAACGCTAGCCCAGCCTCGAGTCAGTTAGGTACTATGGGACGTCAAAATTTTATTTTGCGAAATCAGCAAAAAGTGTTATCGATCCGTGTAACTGATTACTTACCAAGCCTCCAGTAAGAGTTTAAAATAAAATAAATAAAAATAAATTAAAGTCGCCTTATATTTTTATACCGTACCTACTCAAAATAAAACTCGTGGATGAAAATTTTAATTTTGTCATTTTATTATCATGAATTTCTCACCCGCTATATTTTTCCTGTAATCTTTACGGGTTATTTGCAAGTTCCTCCAAGAATTTCGAAAAATAATTCTCAAAGTCATCCACCGATAAACATTTAAAAATGTATTTGTTAAAATTGGTTTCATTTTCCTCCAAGAAACTTAGCAAGGTATAAGTCAACGCAGGTAAAAAGAGCTCTGGGGCGCCAGTGGAAGGGATATGTTTGCGCATGGTGGTATAGTCGCGCACAAAAAGGCTTGAGTATAATATTGTAAAATGTTTATTGTAGAATACCATCGGCATAACAGCTATTTTTGAACAGGTTAGAAATAAAAATATACTGTCCACAACTTGCGTCACACGAATGTTAATATAACTACATGATGCTTATTAAAAAAAATGCATACAAATACAAAATACTTCTACCAGCTTCGTTCCTCATGCAATAGTAGACATTGTAAATAATTTTTCTTTCTTTTCTTTGCAAACCCATCGTAACACGAATACATTTTTGCGCGTCACTGTATTTTGAGATCGACAAGACGTGGACACTGCGCCGTGAAGCGAAAGTCACCAATCACGAGACAGCAAATCCACGTGCCAGGTATTTTCCCCGTCGCGGCCGCCCGCGCCGCACCTCATACCACCAATTTGGTCGATAATTCGCTCACTGCGCAGGTACATCGTCGCTCGCAGCTCTTTTTACCTGCGTTGACTTTATACTATCGGTGAAAGAAGCTCAAGTGTCAAGTATTTTTCGTTTGTTATCAATTAGTGTTTCCAGATGCATTGTAATTACAGTAGATTTACTGTATTTTAAATCTATTTACTGTATTGCTGTGAATACAGTGTATAGAGAGCACTGTAATTTTCATTTAGGAAAAAAAACATTGTAAGTTTCGATCTACATTCTCATAGTTCAAATTCATTTTTCTATTTCACTTTATCTAACTGTTCGTAATAAACGGAAATTCGCTATCACTTTCATCGCCCGACCCGTCAAAGCTCGAAGGAGGAGTATCCAGTTGGGGAAGTCCCAAGTCCAGGTACTCCTGGTTGGTTGTCACCGTCAGGATTTTGCCCAAGTCCTCGACGAGCTCGGTAAACGAAGGTCGGTTGTCCGGTTGGAAGGACCAGCATTCACGCATCATCATGTATCTGGAAAATCATAATCAACTTGTCATATTATTAGAGTACATTACAAACCAGAAAAGATAAATTAGAAGCAAATGTAAAGACAAGAATTTGAAAAAATTCCTCGGGCCATGATTCGAACCTGCGACCTCTTGTTATCAAGACAAGCGCGCTACCGACTGCGCCACCGACGTACTTACACCTAGACCATTGAATTTTTCCACCATACTTGTCCACCGAATATTTTTTTTGTAACTATATGTAACTAACTGTATGTGCATTACAAGCTGGTTAGATCAAATAGTTACAAAAAAAATAAAATCGGTGGACAAGTATGGTGGAAAAATTCATTGGTCTAGGTAAGTACCTCGGTGGCGCAGTCGGTAGCGCGCTTGTCTTGACAACAAGAGGTCGCAGGTTCGAATCCTGGCCCGAGGAATTTTTTCAAATTCTTGTCTTTACACTTGTTTCTAATTTATCTTTTCTGGTTTGTAATGCACTCTAATAATAATATTTAGAGTATTCAAAAGCGATGTATTTCGCATTAAAAACATAATCCAACTTGTCATAGTATAAAATCAAGGAACTCTACAACATATACCTATAGTCTTTTTTTTCCTCTTCAGTCTCTGAAGCTTTTTAGACCACTCTATTCTTTGGTATCATCTATCCATCGCAAAACTTCATTATGCATATGATGCAGACGACACCCAATGATGACATTTAACTTGTGCGCTCAAAGTAAAGGTAAAACTCAACAGTCGTAAAAATAAACTAAGAAACTCAAAGGTACTTAGACTTCTATTACTACGCTTTGATGAATGTGGAAAAAGCGAATGAATAGTGTCAGGAATTTAGAAGATTGAGATTTGTAGTCTCTATGTACCCTTTGAGCAACCCACGTACGAGTAGATAAATTATAAGAATCCATCCATCCATCAGCCTGTTTCGTCAGCCTGTGGACATAGGCCTTTCCAGGATTTGGCCACTCTTGGCGGTCCTCCTGGAAGAAATACCCATTCTTACACACGCTGGGCAGGCGGGTTGGTGACTTAGATGGTCTAAGGTTGGTGAGTGCGGTGCCGAAACCCTTGCACCAGTGACGCCACTGCCCGTAACCAGTCTGTTTTATGTAAGGCTCGGCAATTGGGGATGAATATACCGCCATCCATCGGTCCCAGGCAATGATGGGCCGCCTGGTTTTGCCTGAGAGCTGTTCTCTTACTCTCCCCCGAACAACTTCGGGAGGATTGGCGAGTAAGATGGTGGTACCTCCACAGTCGAGCCCGGCATCAGCTCTACCACCGTAGTATTCATTATAAGAATAAGAAACATTTATTGCCATAGTGCCAAAGACACGAAAAAAATGAGTACAATCATAATTATGTTAAAATTAAAAGACTAACGAACAGTTCGTACACAAAATATAAACATTCATACATGAAAAAGAAACATTTGTGCAAATGGGAATAACTCAGCATTTTTCTGACGCTGTCTTACAGTGTGCAGCGCTGGTTTTTAGTTATCCCTAGTATGTATGTATAAATTATAATTCCAATAAAGTCAAATCTAGACAAGGACACACTGCAGACTTGAATAATGGAAGGTTTTCTTTTAGATATATAGTATTAAAAGAAAGAAAGAAAGAAAATTGAATCGAAAGTATCAATTACACCTGAAACAAGAAAAACAAAAAACTCATCTACTTACATTTCAAGACCACAACAAGGTGGTTTCTCCATCCGATGTCCAGCATTGAGATGCTGGTACATGTACTGTCCAGGCACCGTCGGGTATGGGGTACAGCCGAGGGTCATGATCTCCCAGAGTAACACGCCGAAAGACCAACTGAAAAATAATAATTATAATTTCTTCATACAATATACGTTTGTATACTTAGATATAAAAAAAGCACGAAGACTGCTTAGTTTGGTTCTTCTAACTTCTGTTCTAAGCAGTAAAGACAAAGATAGACTATAGAAAAAGAAATACTTACACATCAGTCTGCGTAGTAAACACTTTATGATAGAGAGATTCTGGCGCCATCCACCGCACCGGGAGCTTTCCTTCAGTCTTTTTTCTGTAGTAGTTGTTACTGTGTACATCCTTCGCCAAACCGAAGTCTGCTATCTTGAGGACGCAGTCGTCTGAGACGAGGACATTGCGAGCTGCCAAGTCGCGGTGGATGCACTGAAATTTTATAAAGATAAATCTTATTTAGAATTGTTGCAGTAAAGGACTAACTAAAGGAATTAATTATCTTAACAATGAGTTTAATAAGCTTAGAATTAAGGTAAAAGCTAACCTAGTTCACGATGAATAACAAAAATAAGCTTATCTACTTCTACAGCAGTTTCATTATGATACCCATAACCACATCGGGTTGCATTATGCGAATCGTCATAAATTCTAAAACATAAGCAAAGACAATCTGAACATACAGCGAGACAATGTCATTGATGTTTTTATAATGGAACAAGTTTAGAACAAAAGTATCGTATACTATTTGGCTGTTGCGGCTGCAAGATCTTTGCCTTATACCTAATAAAGACTAAATAAATAAAAAATAAAAAAGTGTACGCGAGATAAAATTTATGAGTGAAATTTTACTCCAAATTTTATTCAAAATGTCTTCAACATCAAGTGATATTAAAAATACTCCACCAGATATAACAAATAGAGCAGATGCGGCTACAAATAATTTACTACCAGAAAAATAAAGACATGTATATGAGAAATTTTATGAAGATTTCGTGATATGGCGGGAACGTAACAATATTCCAAGCACATCATTTTCTGGAAACGTCTTGTTGGTATATTTTGAGGAAATCTCAAAATACATTAAACGAAGTTAACATCAATGTACCGCAATGCATGTCTCCAGGCCCATCTAAGTACATGTTCAGCCTGTAATTCTGCAATTCCTGTTTATTGTAATAATTGTACAACACAAAATCTACATATAAATAAACAATAGTCAGTGTGTAGTTAAGTTTCTATTAAAATACTTATTTGTCTATATCTGTGTTTTATTCCTTCCTTCGTAGATAAAATCTTGTATCCAACTGTACGTTATTGGTCTTTTAATAATTAGTGCCCACCTATTTCGGTACGCGCTACGCTTGTACCGAAAAGTGGCACTCGTATTAAAAGACCGTCCATAACGTAACAGTATATAGCTATTAAAAATTTTTAACTGTCAAATTTCTTAGAATAACAATGAAACGTGAAAATGAACTCACCCTTCTAGATGCTAAATACTCCATGCCCATAGCAACTTGATATGAAAAGTAAACTAAATCCTTCTGGGTTAGCGTATTCTTATCTTTCAAATACTCTGTTGGAGATTCATACCTGGAAATAGGGCATACGGATTACATTGGAATTTCTTAAGATGACAAATAAAAAAATTGTAAGCCGCATCTACTTAAGAATCTCGGATAAGTTATCTTAAGAGCTCGAACGCGTGCTTTTTATCACTAGGTTGATAAAAATTAAATACTAACCTATTGCCAGGCCGACGGTTTCTGAGAAACTCTCTTAAATTCCCATTAGGAGCATACTCCACTATAACGTAGAGTGGACCATCCTGTGTACAGCAACCCAGGAAGTTGATGATGTTGACGTGTTTGCCGATCATCTTCATCATCTCCATCTCGGAGACCAGCGCCATCATTTCATCGTCTGTATATCCTTCTGTAATGTGGGAGATCCACAGACATACAGACCAAACATTAATAATAAACGCATAGAGTCGACTTGAAGCAATTTTAGCTCAGTGAGTTACGGACTCTTTTAGATATAAATATTGCTTGTTTAAAAAAAATATATATACATGAGATTAGTTTAGGTATTAACAAATATGTTTCAATCTTAAGCCAGCCAAAACAACCCATTTTTTACGTTTATTCGTACCATGTAGCTTAAATGTCGCTTGGTTTTTGTATGGAAACTTGCCAACGCTATTTAATCCTTAGGTTTAGTTTGTATGTCTGTGGGGAGATCCAAAGTTACAATTAATTCACTTCTGATCTCAAAGTTACTGCTTTGTTACAATTATGGAACTTTGTTATTGACGTGCTATTTAATCAGTTTCACGAACCATAGAAAACCTACCCTTCAACATTTTAACAGCAACTACTGACTGCATCCCAGGCTTCAATATTCCCATACCATCAGCTTTGATAACCTTCCCAAATTCTCCCTCTCCTAAAACTTTTCCAATAGACAGGCTTTCTCTGGGAACCTCCCAGTCGATGTCAAGTGGAAGTTCATACATCATCATAGAATCGCTGGTGTTGTTTTGGACTTGAGAAAGCTTCTGGTTCTCAATTTTAACGACGGGCATCAACTGGAATTAACATATTTTCGATGTTGGGATATAATGGCTAAGTTTATTAATATACTATCTATTATCAGTAGACTTTTTTATTTGTATAAGCGAAGACTAGTCGTTTTCTTCAACAGTTCATGCGTATTGTATATTTTCTCAAAGAGTGCTTTATTGAACTGTATTGTAAAATTTAAATATAAATATCTTTTTTAACTTACCAAAACCTCCCCAGCATTTGGCGTTGTTGGTTTCTCTACTGTGACCTTCTTTATCCAGTGCGTCACAATCACAGACCTCGCCGTCTCTATTGCCAGCTGCTTCTTTATCTTCTCTCGTTTCAACTTCTTGAAGATCATCACGATAATGATAGCTGCTACAAAGAACATCGCACCGAGTACAGCAGTCAATATGTATAACAAGAGAGTATGTTTTCCGTGGTCCATTGCTACTTTTTCTGGTGGTAATGCTGTAAGAAAAATATATGTTTTTGGTCAATAATCCCATCCCGTCCCATCCCACTAATATTATAAATGCGAAAGTTTGATGGATGTTTGTTACTCTTTCCCGTCGTATCTACTGAACCGATTGGGCTGAAATTTTGCACGAATGTAGGTCTAGAACTAGAATAGGACAGGCTACTTTTTATCCCATAAATCAGTTCCCATGGGATGGCAATGGGGTGTCAAGATTCTATAGAAAAGTCACTCTTTCACGCCGTACTTACGAAATCGATCAGGCTAAAATCCCATCCCACTAATAGGATGAAAATGAGGTGTCAAGTTTCTATATAAAAGTGATGTGTCACACTTTCACGCCGTACCTTTTGAACCGATTGGGCTGAAACTTTGCACAAATAAAGTTATAGATCTAAAGTAGGACAAAAACTACTTTCTATCCCATAAATAAGTTTCCGTGGAAAAGCTATAAGAGAGACATACGGAATGGGACAGACGGAGGCGCATAAAAAGTTTGGTTTCCGTGAAAGTATGATCTAAACAGGTTTTAATCCTAGTTGGTTAGTGATGACTGCTAGCTTGATCTAACCATTTGTTGTTTGCTTCATCGGGCAAAATGTTTATATTTATATCACCAGCTATATTAAATTGTTTACCTTGTTTTAAAGATTTAACAATTGACTTAAAGAGATTTCAGGAAGTTACTAGTTTCTTTGAAGGAAGGAGCTCGATAAATAGCAAGTATGGTATGAAGGCCTTGAAGTTCAATAGTTAAACATTCTGCGTCGGTGATGTCCGGCTCAATGACACTCACAATATTATCCCAGTTATTTTTAACGAAAACAACCACACCTCCCGCCAAGTTATTAACTTTTTTTGTAAAATAATGTATGTAACCTGGGATACTGGGGACTGCGACTGTTTCTGTTAGATGACATTCGGTTAGTATAATTATATCATAAAATATATTCATTCTCTTAAGAACTACCACGAACATGTTGAAGTTTGCTTGAATGCTTCTTATATGAAAATAAAGTATGTATTTAAAAATTAGTTTTGCCATTCAAAAAATTGCCACAATGCTCTGGACAACAAATGTTAATAATGAAAATGTTGTCAAGAACAAAGTTACCGATAACGAATAACAATTGCAAATTTTTCATTCTATCAACTTACAATCAAGAACAGTGAGGTATCCCTTTGCTGTAGTGTTCCCCAAGCTGTTGAGGGCGACACAGACATACCAGCCTTCGTCTTCCTTCGTCACGTTGTATATTGTCAGTTGTTCTGGCATATCACTTGGATTGCTCGACTGGAAAACACAGGTTACCAAAATAAGTACTAATAACTAAAGAATGGAACATACACATATTTGATGCAAAATAGAATATAAAATATATTTATTTCTCACATGCACTTCTTAAAGATTAAGTGGCAGGAATCAGCAGGATTAACAGAAGTATTATTAGGATGCAGCAAGTTACTAGCAAGTTTTATCATAATAATTTAATAACTAATAAATTTAACAGAATTTTTGCTTTTTTGTCTCTTATACCTATGAGAACTTTCGTTTATTAAATTCATACTGGAGACTCGGTAAGTGGTCAGGACCAAGTTTTAATTACCCTGTTTGTGAAATACGAAAAATGTTTTTTTGTCCTTCTATACTTGTTTACGAACAACCTCGACTGGATTAGTAACTAAATATTATGATAAATGAATGAATGAATGAAATGCACCGATCCCAGCTTGGCTTGACCATTAAACCAAAAATTTACACTAGCCCCTAAAGTACCATGTTGTAAGAGACTACAGAAAACATTGAATGTCAAAGAGTAGACCGGGGGGCACTATAATGGTAGGGAAGACGTGTACTTAGGATATGGAATGAATTGGGAGGGAGGCGTACCGGTTATGCATCCTAAAGTACGCATCGGATTAGTAGAGAGACGGGCTATATTTTTCTATGGGTGGGCATCTTTTGGAGACGTGTCGATTCGGCAAGCTTCTCTCTCTTGAGGTCGTGTTTCGATGACATATCCCACTAGGCTGCACGCCGAGTTTCGATGAGTATCCGATGAGGCCGTAGGCCGAGTTTCGACGACGTATCCCACGAGGCAGCAGGCATAGTTTCGATGACCCACGAAGCTGCAGGCCGTGTTTCGATGACGTATACAACGAGGCAGCAGGCTGAGTTTCGATGACGTATCCCAAGAGGTTTCAGGCCGAGTTTCGACGACGTATCCCACGAGGCAGCAGGCATAGTTTCGATGACCCACGAAGCTGCAGGCCGTGTTTCGATGACGTATACAACGAGGCAGCAGGCTGAGTTTCGATGACATATTCTACGAGGCTGTAAGCCGAATTTCGATGAAAGGGTCATTGAACCTTGGTCCTGGCCACTTACCGGGTCTTTAGTAGATATGAATTTGGCTATACAAAGAAGTCTCAAATGTTAGTACAAATGTTTTTTTATATTAATGTCTATCAGAGCATGCACAAAACTATAAATCTGTCAAAAGAGTGTTGAAATGAAAATGAAACTTTAATGAACTTTCTTGGACTGTAAATGTTCAAGTAGCACCTATAATTTAGGTAATATATTTATGAAATAACAACGCGGTTAACTCGATTTAACAGATTTTGTACTTATTTGTTTGGTGTAACCAGGCGAAAGAAAAATAGTTTCTTCAATATTCATTTCAACACTTTTTGACAGACTATAAGTAATAGTATTTTTACATCAAGACCAGAGGAGAGTCTGTAAAATAATTTAAAGGTGAGGTACCTAGTCAAAATGAGCATATTTCAGGAGAATCGAACGCTGCTCTACGTTGTTTTACGTACATTAATTTATAACTTTACGAGTAATATACAAATCGATTACTTTATTAATTTATCCTCTATAGCTTTGACATTACAATACGAGTATCCATCCATCCATCCATCCATCAGCCAGTTTCTCCACTGCTGGACATAGGCCTTTCCAAGATTTTGCCAGTTTTGGCGGTCCTCCTGGAAGAAATGCCTAAACTCACACACGCAGTGCAGGCGGGTTGGTGAACCCTTGCACCAGTGACGCCGCTGCCCGTAACCAGTCTGTTTAATGTAAGGCTCGGCAATTGGGGATGGATAAACCGCCATCCATCGGTCCCAGGCAATGGTGGGCCGCCTGGTTTTTGTCTGTCTCTTACTCTCCCCCGAATAACTTCAGGAGGATTTGCGAGTAAGGTGGTGGTACCCCACAGTCGTGCCCGGCATCAGCTCTACCAGTATGCTCAGCTCTACGAGTGTGTTTAAATGTAATTACGTACATACTTTATATAAACCAGAGAATCAGAGTACGAAAAACACTTGAAGCACAACATGCAGCCGGCGACACACAGCACATGAACACCATGCGTTAGTCACATAAACCCTCACCGTGATAACTTTTCTATCATTGTAGGAATCAAACTCATTGGACATGTACTGGTCTTTGGTGAGGAAGAGCCAGTAGACCGACGGATGAAGGTCGGAGAGGAACTCGCAACTGAATGAGACGTTCATACCAACCACCTTGGTCTGATTCACAGCGCCTTGCGTCAGCACTGGCTTCGAGTACAGACGCTTTGTTTTCAGGTTTATTTAAAAATTGCTTTTGCCCGCGGCTCCGCCCGCGTGTTATTCGGTTTAACGACATGCTTTTTCCGGGATAAAAAGTAGCCTATGTGTTAAGTTAGGGTATAAGCTATATCCATTAATATTATATACTATACTATAATATATCCTTATAGAGATGGACATAAGTGGTTAGAAGTAGAAATAATTAAAATGAATGTTAGTAAGGCACATTTGCTGAGTTGATCGTGCAGAGTTTACATATAAAGTTTGTTAGTTTCGAAGAATCTTAGCTTTAAATTATTTCAGACCCCCTAAAAATTAAAGTATAGCATCCGCCACCAAATGAAGAGTACAGTTTAATTTTTATCATATACCTAAATTAATGTGAATTTCCTTCATCAATGAGCTGACCAAGAGGAAATTGAACCTACAAAATGAATTTTAAATACCTCAACAATTTCTCCAATAGGTATTGGTGCATCACTTGGTCCAACTTCAGCGTCTTTTGATGTGTAATTTAATGGTCTTATCCAGTACAAATAAGGTTCTAAATCGGAGACTGGTGGACAAGATAGTTGAACTGTGTCATTGACCAAGACTGTGATGTTTCCGGGATAGCCCTCTTTTATGTGGGGTTTCGATGGATAGCGCTCTATATAGGAAAGCAATTTAAAATTAAATATAGTACTGCAAATAATACTGAATCACAAAAAGGCCAAAAATTACCTTGAATACGGAGTTCTAAAGTGTGATTGATACAGCCAAGGTGATTGCAAATTATGCAGGTGTAATTCCCATCGTCAGATTTAGCCAACTCATCCAGAGATATCGACCATTTCCCGTAAGTTGTGTCGCCATAACTTCTATTAATGGGAGTGCCATTATTTTTATGCCATGTTATGTTCGGCGTCGGATTCCCTGCAACATAATATAAGGTGACTTTTATTTATAAACTCATACTGGAGGCTTGGTAAGTGATCAGTAACACGGATCGATAACAATTTTTGCTAGTTTCGCAAAATAAAATCTTGACGTCCCATAGTAATTGACTCGGAACTGGGCTTGCGTTTGTAAGGAACACGTCAAGAATAATTTACGAACTTCACAAAAAGGGTCATCGAACCTTGTTACTGAGCACTTACCGAGACTTCAGTAAGAATTTGGCTGCATAAATTAAAGTCAGCTTATATAAGTTTACGACACAATAAAAATGTTTTTAGATATTTCTGCGTGCGCTTTTGTAACTTGCGGCTGTAGCAAGGCCGAATAAATAATAATGAATAAACAAATTAAATAAACTTTTATTTCACATGAACATTCATACATATTTATGAATAAACCTACCAAACTACATAATAGTTTGTAGGCACAAAAACCTCCCTTTTATTTTCCATTATGTGAACATTTCTAGGTTTGTTTAATTTTCAAGTTTCAGATTTTAATTAGAACAAAAAACAAATAAACAGTTATTTCTCTATTTCTATGAAACAATATTCAATAAATTATACACAAATTCTTGTACTTTTATTACACATATAAACAATATTCACTTTAACTTGATTCGAGAGATGTTTTTTTAATCTTTTATTATTATATATATTTTTAAATACAGGTTTACTACTTAAGAAGCTTAAGGGGGTAACTTTTTACTTCGGTGCAAAATGCACATCATAATATTATTTTCCTTACTTTTGAATAAAAAGTTTGCAATAAATGCGTTTTATAGCAATTCGCGCAAACTGCTTGTTAATAGTTTTAGGTAATCACATGAAAATTATTCAATTTTATGCGTTACATTTTAGCTGCATTACATTACAACTGTAAACACGCTTTTAAGTTTGTTAATGTAATGCAAACAAAATATAATACATTAAAGTTCGTAATTTTTTTGTGAAGACTTTATTTTTCGTGAATACTATTTCCGCACGTTGGTTTAAAACACATTTACTACATACTTTTTATTCAAAAGTAAGGAAAAGTATATTATGATGTGCATTTTGTACCGAAGTAAAAAGTTACCCCCTTAAGCTTCTTATTTCATTGGTATACTGTCATGGATTTTGGGTACAAGATATTTTCTATGCCGTTGGCCGTGTGTATTTGTGACTCGAGGTACAGTAAGTATATTTTTTTCTCTTTTTCTATGTAACAGTATCCTCACATCCATTTATCCAACGCGATTAGTATCTATACCTTCTCATGGACTGGAAATATTTCACATTTTAAAAACAAGTTATTATAATCTTTACATGTCTTCCCCACGTAAAGTGGCTGTCTACAGTAAGCCCAAGGTACTTGTATTCTCCCACCACCTCAATCACTCCACAAACACAATTCTGTTAGTTCCTGTGCAAGCATTCTTATAGACCGGGCGGTAGCGTTGCATTTTAGGTAGTGATTTAACGCCGACAGATTCTCACTTTTTCAATAGATCTGGCTAGAATGACTAATAAGAGAACCAAGCGTCAGCTGAAGCACCTGCGGTGTAGGCTAAAAAAAAATTGTCAGTTGCATCGTGGAGGGGGGGTGATGCGTCAGCTGCTCGCATGAACTTTTTTGCATTTTAGGAAGTGTTTTTACGCCGATAGATTTCCATCTTTTTCAAAAGATCTGGAATGACTAACAAGAGAACCAAGCATCAGCTGACGCACCCGCGGTGGGTGTGGGTGTGAGAGGTTGCGAAAGCGGTAAAAAAAATCGTCAGCTGCATCGTGGAGCTGTACGCATGAATCTACTGCGTCAGCTGACGGCCTTTCCACCGCTACCCGCGCAGCTGATTGTTGTTTTCGTACATTTAATTATTTAAAGAACCACCCAGTAAAATTTTATGCGGCGTACTATAACTTTATTTTACGTGATTTTTTACAAGTTCATGCGAGTAGCTGACTCTTCATCCCCCCTCCACAATGCAGCAGACGATTTTTTTTCAGCTCAGTATGATGTCAACTATCTGTGAGAAAAGTTTCAGCCGGCGTACTATTACTTTTTTTTTTTTAACCTCTTTCGCAACCTCTAACACCCAAACCCACCGCTACTTGAGCAGCTGACGGTCGATTCACATATCATTCATGTGTCTACGATCGATGTTAATATCAGCCGGCTTACTATGACTTTTGTATTTGCAACGGTACCTCCCGGACTAATATTATGTATGCCCGACGACCGCCGGCGGTTTTCTAACACACTTATTGTAAGTCAAATATATATGCATACACTTAGTTTTAACCACATTTATAATTATTCCATTGTCATGAGCCCAACTAATGATGCCATTGATAAGTCTTCTTGGAGATGTTTTTCAATTAAATCTGCATTTCTCCCCAAATAAACCAGACGGGTGTCGTCGGCATACATATAGATACGGCAATGTTTCACCACCCTATCATAAAATTGCACGTCGATGTTTTAACACAAATTTCTTTTATTTCCTAACGTTTCCGTTGAACCCTAATGTTGATATTACAGGGGTCCCATCTTTTCCTCAAGGATGCTTTAGGTACCCAAAAAGGCTTCTTTTTGTTTTCTATAAAATCGGGAAAATAAATACAAATGTGTTTTACCTTCAGCAGCACACCGTATTCTTATAGAACTTCCAGCCGGTTTCATTTCCATCTTGTACATTTTGGATGGGTGTTTAAAAACGGGTGCTGATTCTCCAACTAATACATCTAAATGTGCATAGTTATTGTTTTTTTCATCTGGATCTTTATCTTTAGCTTCTTCATGGTCTCTGATCTTATTTGAGTATTTTGATTCCCTTCTAATGTCTCCATTTTCTTTATCATCTATTAAGTTGTTCGTGACTAAAGCAGCCGCTCGATGGTAGGAAATTATTTCTTGTATCTCTTTCGGTGCTTCCATGTCTGACTGATATTCTGAAATAAGTAAAATTATAAACCAACGAAAAGGAAGTTGATGACATCTTGACTGAAATAAGCAAGTTTCAAGTATGGAATACGAAAACACTTTAAATGTGTAAAATGAAAACGTTTCCCGAATCCAAAACACGAGTTGCATCCCAATTGACATTGGAATGCTGTGTTGGCTTGAATCTTGTTTACAGATGTGGATGTTCAATAAAGATGTCGATAAAATATTAAACTGAAAATAGCTTAGTACCTTCCATAACGTCTTGCAGGGCGTCCTTCTTTGGTTCGGCGTGTGTTATAAGGACACTCATTTCCTCAAGATCTGGTCTGGTTTCATCTCGGATTTGGCACCGATACACACCAGCGTCCCTTGCACGGAAACTCTTTATCCGAAGCCTGAAATGTTGATATTTTTATGGAAATGTGAACTAATATAAACAAAACATACGTACATACATAACCATATCGTTAGGGGGTTGCCCTAGAACCGTCAACATTCGCAACACGATCCTTTTTAGGGTTCCATAGTCCGACAAGGAACCCTTATTGTTTCGACATGTCCGTCCGCGTGTCCGCGGCTTAGCCCAGAGACTATTAGTACTAGAAAGCTGTAATTTGATATAGCCTCGTAAGGCCCAAGCTCATTTTAACAATTTATGATTTTCGACCCACTGTTCTTCACGGATAACATATTTATTGTAGTGTTTACCGCCCAAACATTAAGTTGTCCTAAGAACTATGTTAATGTATTTTCCTAAGCCTGTAATTTTTTTATAATATAAATACATGTATAAATATGAATAATTCAATGTTTAAAGTTCAAAATATTTTGTTGTCGCAGAAGGACATTGGGTCGCAACTGCATTAATAGGTATTTTTTATTTGTTATCTCTGAAGGACATTGGGTTGATATTGAAAAAATGCTTACTTTTATGTTGAGTTAATTACCATTTAGTAAAATCACCCAAACATATTTTTTCCTTGAAAATAAAAAGATTAGCTAAATTAGCCAATAATCAAAAATAAGACCTCTTAAAAACAAGAATTGAAAGATTTATCAAAAATAAAATGAGGACACATGTTTACTAAAAGCACATGAAAAATAAGAAAAAGTTCTTGTTCTAAACTATAATAATAAATAAAACAGAAATACAAAAACATATGAAGTCATTCTGAAATGAAAACCAAGAACAGTATGCTAAACAAAAACTCTGGAACTATTGCATATATTATTATAATATTGTCTGTCTGATGGCCACGAAACGGCCAGCCATACTTTTTGACGAAGATGTAGGTTTGTAGAGTTAAGACTTGTAGAGTTAGGCGTTGTAGAGTTAAGGGCTTGCCTCTACATGTGATCTGATAACTTTTTAACCGTGAAAGCGTTATGAGCTTCTGTGTCTTGGCGACCTTTACATGAAATGTTTTTGATGGGATTTCATTTCTTTTTGTAAGATGCTCTACTTTTCTTTTCAGGCTGCATTTCTTGCGCCTCAGCTATGACTTTTTTTATAGCCCCCTTTCAATCTTTGCCTCTTTTTCTTGTTGGCCTATTATTTGCAATAAGCGATAGATCAGGGCTGGGACGGCAGCGACGTGGCATTGTGAGGAGGCTACGATAAGCGCGCGCGACGCGTTTGATATCCTTCCATCCCCTCACCCCTTGGATCACAGATAAAATTAATTAAGGTTCCAGAAGTGTGTCAAACGGGACCCTATTACTAAGCCTCCGTCCGTCACAGGGGTCTCCAGTTTCAACCGTTATAGATTATTATTGTTTATTTAACACATACATGATATACGTTACACACACATGTCCAATGCGTATAACAAGGTAGACAAATTTTACAAATTGTAGATAGCCATCTTGTAAGAAACAAAAAAAAGGAAATTGCAATTTTTAGTGAAACTCATTAGATTAGCAATGTGCTACGAGTGCTTATGAGTGTGAGTTTGTTAGTATATTCCATAAAAAGGGAGAGTACTAATTTAAGATTATGTTTTATTGCGAAATCCATCGCTTTGGAATACTCTAAATATTATTATTAGAGTGCATTACAAACTAGAAAAGATAAATTAGAAACAAATGTAAAGACAAGAATTTGAAAAAATTCCTCGGGCCAGGATTCGAACCTGCGACCTCTTGTTATCAAGACAAGCGAGCTACCGATTGCGCCACCGAGGTACTTACCTAGACCGTTGAACTTTTCCACCATACTTGTCCACCGAATATTTTTGTAACTATTTGATCTAACCAGCTTGTAATGCACACACTGAACGTTCGTATCCTGGCCCGAGGAATTTTTTCAAATTCTTGTCTTTACATTTGTTTCTAATTTATCTTTTCTTGTTTGTAATGCACTCTAATAATAATTAGAGTATTAATTTATTGTAATTTTTCGGATTGGGTGTAATTAAAAATTACTAATAATTATGCTTAAGTAATAGATTTGATCAGGTCTTCCGTGTCTTTGTAAGTTATATCAAGGAGCCAATTAGTAATAAGGGATTTGCAGAGATAAAGTTTCTTTGGGTAGATACTGAGAACTTTATTTATTCTATTGTATAGGATACAACTGATGATTTTATAATGTCGGGAGATAAGTGTAAGTCTCTGTGAAGGTGTAGGACAGTTTGTCATTGCGTCGTGTACTTTTAAAGAACTTTAAATTAAAAGAGACAGATGTGTGCATACGGAGGGTGGTACGAAGAACAAAAAGCTGTCTCACAGTAAGTACCCGGATTTCTTTATGTAGTAGGATTGTTTCAAAATGGTAAGGTTTGTTGGTCAACAACCTTGAGAACAGCTCTCTGTGCTCGCTCCAAACGAAGCATAGACATAGCGTGAGTTTCCCCCCCAGACCGTGATGCAGCACGAAAAGACTGATTGAGCTAGGGCATAGTACACGGTTTTTAATGTTGTTAAGTCTGCGGATGATTTTTTAAATGAAAATCATTCTCCCTGTTCTAGATAGACTCTAGATGAGGTTTCCAACATAGCGTACTATATATATAAACACCAAGATATTTGAATTCATTGTTTCTTTGAAGAGGTAGACAATTACAGACAATCTCATTTGTTTGATCACCAGTATGAGCTTTAATGTAAAAAAAATTAAATGAAGGTTGAATAGAAGCTAAGAGACTGAAAGTGATGAATTTGGAGTTTTCTACATTTAATGTTACCAAATTTTTGGAAAACCACTGCATTACATGTGATAAGGCTGATTCAGTTTGGGCTTATTCGATTGGTATTTATTAGCACTTTGGTAAAACATGGTGACCGTCGCATATTGTCGTTCAAAAATCATATTCTTTTGTTTTCCTTATTTCCACGAAAATCACTTCGACGCGGGTGGAGCCGCGGGCAAAAGCTAGTCTACTATAAAATAAACGGTCAGAAAAATATGAACAGATTTTATAGGAGTACACAAAAATGAATTCAGCGCGGGCGAAGCTGCGGGCAAAAGCTAGTGTTAATTTAAAATGTGGTACAATCAAATTCTTTTTTAGTCATAAATTATGATGACTCATAATAATTTCAAATTCAAATTTTTTCATTTGCATTATCACTTACATCATAAAGATGACAGGGTTTTTTTTGAGATCTTGTGATACCCCGTAGGGGCACAGCAAAGCAATGACGATGAGGGGAGGACATACATCCATCCATCAGCCTGTTTCGTCCATTGCTGGACATAGGCCTTTCCAGGATTTCGCCACGCTTCGCGGTCCTCCTGGAAGAAATGCCCATACTCACACACGCTGGGCAGGCGGGTTGGTGAGCGCGGTGCCGAAACCCTTGCACCAGTGACGCCGCTGCCCGTCACCAGTCTGATTTATATAAGGCCCGGCAATTGAGGATGTATATACCGCCATCCATCGGTCCCAGGCAATGGTGGGCCGCCTGGTTTTGCCTGAGAGCTGTTCTCTTACTCTCCCCCGAATATCTTCGGGAGGATTTGCGAGTAAGATGGTTGTACCTCCACAGTCGAGCCCGGCATCAGCTCTACCCATACATTGTCTAACATTATTAAAGTATTAATACGCTTACAATATTTAAACTGTACAAAATAAAATAAAAATCACATTTAGCTCAATGGTAGGTATTCTTTTCTTAATTTTCGATAGAAATTATGCGTAAAAATAATGATAATCAATCTACTTACAAACACTTACTACTAATTACTAACTTATAATTATGGACAGATTGTATTTATTGATGGATTGTGGTTATTAAATTTATTGTAATCTATCATTTAAGTATTCATTCAATGAATAGTAGCATTTTGTATTTAATAATATTTTCAGTTGTTTTGTAAACGTGGCGTTTTTTGTTTAATTTTTTATTATTTCGGGTAAATGGGAGGTAGTGACACAATTTACTTGGTCATTTGTAACAGTATGGCGGTTCTTCAGGGGTCTTAGTACGCAATGACAAAAAGAAAAATGATGGTCATAGCGCTGGTGCCGGCGGCCCAATCCCGTGGGCGTTAGTCGAACTCGTCGGATAAATTACGAGTGTCAAACGATTTTTACCATAAAAATTTTAGTATTTTCCGATAGTCCATAAAAAACACGTAGGCGGTAGTGTCATGCCATACTTCTCCGGTGTGACTTACGGCCCGCCATACCGACGCCAATACTTTAATTAAAATACACAATTCAACCATTTGTACCAGGCTAATTTTTGCACAGTTAATCATCGTCGTGCAGCCATTTACGAAAATCACTATCCCATACTTTTCGGACGGTTCTAAATGGCCGCCATACCACCGAAAATCAGCAATTTTTTTTTTGCCAAGCGATTTGTACCACCCTAAAATTTTTTTTCAACAGCTCCTGAATGATGATTAATAGAAGTGTGATAATGCCATACCTGTGGGAGGTGGCGAATGTGTATACTGTAACAAATGATTTTATGTCTTGCACCTTGAAAACCCGTTGAAAAATCAAGTTTTTCAAGTATGTTGCCCCTTTTTCCCTCTATTAGAAGTATGGCAAATATAATAATGGTCCCATTGCATCATATACTTTCCAAAAATCCAAATGCCATACTAGTACAAAAAGTAAAAAAATTTTTTTTTTACCTCTTTTCTCAAGTCACAGTCGTCCGCCCCATGGTTACAATCCGGAATAATTTTTTGTACGTAGAATTGTATCCAAACAAACAGAATGTAATGATCCCATGCTGTAAAAAAATATTATACGTATTGCACAGTCGTATTTTTTAAACGTGTCGAATAAATAAGTTTTTCAAGTATTGCAGAACTTTTTCCCCTTACTAGAAGTATGGCAAATATAATAATGGTCACATTTTATCAAATACTTTCCAAAAATCCAAATGCAATACTGTTACAAATCGTTTGGCGAAAAAAAAAAGATTTTCGGCGATATGGCGACCATTTGGAACCGTCTGAAAAGAATGGCATGGTGATTTTCGTAAATGGCTGCACGACGATAATTAACTGTGCAAAAATTAGCCTGGTACAAATGGTTGAATTTTTTTATTTTTAATTAACGTATTGGCGTCGGTATGGCGGGCTGTAAGTCACACCCGAGAAGTATAGCATGACACTGCCGCCTACATGTTTTTTATGGACTATCGGAAAATACTAAAATTTTTATGGTACAAATCGTTTGACACTCGTAATTTATCCGACGAGTTCGACTAACGCCAACGCGATTGGGCCGCCGGTACCAGCGCTATGACCATCATTTTTCTTTTTGTCATTGCGTACTAAGACCCCTGAAGAACCGCCATACTGTTACGAATGACCAAGTTAATTGTGTCACTATCTCCCGGTCTATTATAGATCTTTATAGACATGGCTAGAGGACACAAGGTGAGGTAAGTTTAAGTCGGGAAGGCGGTTGTATTAATAGTTTCTTAATAAACAGTTATAGTCAAGATTTTAAATACCTTCTTCCTGCATGTTCCTAAAACTGTCGAATTACGGAACCCTAGGCATGTAAGTACGACTCGCACTTGACCGGTTTTTCTCAGTGCCCTCATAAAAAGTGTACCCTCTTTTTTCAAACAAATGAAACAATTGAACTTATCGCGAATCTGTTATAATAGAATGTGGTCTTATAGCACAGGGAGTGTATTTTAGAATCATTCGAATTTCAATTCGCATATGAATCCTAATGATTCGCATACGAAAACTTAAAATTAGTATTGTATTCGTATGCGAATCATGCGGATTCGTATGAGAATTGATATTCGAATGATTCAAAAATACACTCCCTGTACTACGAATAGAATAGTGGGCGTAAATGGATGGGTAATGTGTTGATAAACAGATCAGAAATATCTGAAATGTGTGTGTGGGCTTTGGGCTGGTGATTCGATTTTCAAACAAATAATTCGTCGGTTTATTCGTTATTTATTACGCATAATTCATTGCATTTTAAAAGAAGAAAATGGTAATTTTAAACCAGAAAAATGTCATCAAAATATATAATAGGTAACTGATAATAATGAAATATGTAGATGTGAAATAGAAGCAGGTTAAAATATTAACTTTAATCTAGAGCAGAGATTCCCAAACTTGTTTGTCCCGTACTACATGCTAATTTTTCTTGTTTTCTGTAGACAGACCCCTCTTTTACTAATATTAAATTTTTACAAATTTATGAACTTACTTCAAACGATTTTTGATAGCTGACGCAGAGCTATTCACTTTGAAAGAATTGACTGTAGAGTGAAAAATTCAAAAATAAAAACTGTAACTAATGTATAAATAGACAAATTAACCGAATCCATGCAGGCAAAACAATTCTGCGCCACGATCGCGGTTTTTACAAGTACTGGACAGGGAGTGTATTTTTGAATCATTCGAATTTCAATTCGCATACGAATCCGCATTATTCGCATACGAATACAATACTAATTTTAAGTATTCGTATGCGAATCATGCGGATTCATATGCGAAATGAAATTCGAATGATTCAAAAATACACTCCCTGGGCCGTGTTCAGTTTGGTAGCCCCGCCCGCTCATCACTGACAGCAGGATAGCATATACAAATTCAACGCGTGCAAAAGAAATGCCATGATCGCCGGGCGTCTCGGCGGGCGATCAAACTTAACTCAGCCCCCTGTGTGTGAGGTAGGTACAAAATTTTATTACATATAGCTTTTGTGCCCGCGGCTCCGCCCGCGTGTTATTCGGTTTAACGACATGCTTTTTTCCGGGATAAAAAGTAGCCTATGTGTTAAGTTAGGCTATAAGCTATATCCATTCTAAATTTCATCCAAATCCGTCTAGCCGTTTCAGCGTGAAAGAGTAACAAACATACACACACGCAAACTTTCGCATTTATAATATTAGTGTGATACTTATATATTATTAAATACAGTCTGTCAAAAAAGTGTTGAAATGAATATTGAAGAAACTATTTTTCTTTAGCCAGGTTACATCAAACAAACAAGTACAAACCGCGTTGTTATTTCAGAAATATATTACCTAAATTATACTGCTTGAACGTTTAAAGTAGAGATGCAACGAATAGTGATTTGGCCGAATACCGAATATTCGGCGGCGCTTTAGGCTGAAGCGCCGAATATTTGGTGAGAGATCTGTGCATTTCGCGTGCACACTCGTCCAGGTTACGTTACGACTTGTCCCGGTGCGGGGGCACACGGGGGTGACGGGGTGGTGAAAGAAAGCTCATTTTCGAGCACACCGTGCATGTTACGGGCGCGCTGTGTTTGTGTTTTTTACTTTTGTGATCGCAATGTGTGTTGAATTTAGTTAAATACAGGTTTTTTACAACGAACAATTGAAAATGTATAACTTCAATAATCTGCCTCTGATTAATTTTAAATATTAATAATACTTACGTATACATTCATTAAAATTAGCAGATTGTAGAGAATAAGTGAATGAAAACGAGTTTTTCCGCCAACTTACCAAATATATACCGACTTTCTGATTAAAATGCATTTTTATTTTCACTTATTTATATAGCAGATTTTAGCTAATAAAAACAAGTTTTTCTGCCATCTTGCCAAATATACACTTTCTGATTAAAATGTGTTTTAATTTTCATTATTAGTAATTCGGTATTCGGCCGAATACCGTCTACTATTCGGCCGAATACTGAATATTAAAAAAATGGCCGAATAGGCCGAATACCGAATAGTTGCCGAATATTCGTTCCATCTCTAGTTTAAAGTCCAATAAAGTTCATTAAAGTTTCATTTTCATTTCAACACTTTTTTGACAGACTATAAGTAGGTAATTTCTATGTGTACTATACGTATTTATATTGCTATGTAGCATAGGTAAAATCTGTGCTGTGCATTATAATAATTATAACATTGACGAAACGCCTACATTTTGTTCATAACCTGGCTAAATGAGATCAACTCTCGTGAAACCCCATTTCGATTTTATGGGACCCTATTTTTTTAGGGTTCCGTAATCCGACAAGGAACCCTTATAGTTTCGCCATGTCCGTCTGTCCGCAGCTTAGCGCAGAGACTATTAGTACTAGAAAGCTGTAATTTGGCATGGATATAAATATTAATTACGACGACAAAATGGTAAAATAAAATCATAAAAAAATTTTTTTTAAGTGTATCTCTCATACAAGTAAACTGGGGATGAATTTTTTTTTCTCGTCTATCCCATAGTGAGGAGTATCGTTGGATAGGCCGTTCAAAAACATTGTGAGTGTGTGAAAACCAATTTTCGATTTAGGGATCTGTTGGTGAATTATTAAGCTTTAAAGTGAAAATTTTAGTTAGAGTGGAGCCCCCCCCCCCCTCCCGGCTAAACGGTTGTTTATAGAAATGTGAAAAAATTCACAGAAGTAGTATATATAATGAATTTAAAAGGAAAACTATCACAGCTAAGTAGGCTTTACAGGTTTACGACTACAGGTCGCGCCAAACTTTTGGCCAACTATAATGTATGGGACCAGCAGTTTGGGGCGGTCTGTATTAGTAGACCGACTTATATGAACCGGGCAACTACGGAACCTTACATTTCGCGTGGCCTGACACGCACTTGGCCGGTTTTTAATGTCATGCATCCCTTTATGTTCTCAGTCGACCCCTGAGGGTCGATATAGACCACTTTGGGAATAAATAATCTAAAAGAATGTCTACTCACGTCTGCCCCTGCAGTCCAATTCTGGACTTAGATGACATCTGGCTATAGTCCAGCAGCTGACCGTCCTTGTACCATCTGACTTGAGCCACTTGCAGCTTGGGCTGGAGTCCGCACAGCAGACGTAGTCTCTCGTTCGTCGCTACTTCTAATTCCGGGTTTTTCCCATCTGAAAGTTTTTTTTTTAAATAAAGCATATCGGCGGCGGCTTGGCAGAATTACAAGTTTTAAATTTTTTTTATTAGATCTATCTTACTGACTTTATCTATAATGTCGTCGGCATATCTTAGAATCTGACATACAATGATCTGCCTAGGTATATCATCGCTCCGCTCTGTTTCACTCGGGCCCCAAATTTATTGACATGTATACCTAGCATGTTCCTCCGCCCGTCGTAATCGCACCCGTCGCACCTATTTTTCACTTTTTGTGAAATATTTGTACTTTTTATTTCATACTTTACAATCTGCCAAATTATGCAATATGCCTGTAATATCTAAGTCGTTTCGTAACGAAATTTTAAGACATGATTAACAGATCCCAAAGAACAAATCCCAGACAAATAAATACAATTAATTACATTTACAAATAATGTTGCACTCTGAGCAACGACGACAGTAACAAGTCCTCTCCAAAAAAAATTTATAATTATTTCTGCCAATAGATGTTAATGTTTTTTACGTTATATACGAGTACTAGCTTTTGCCCGTGGCTCCGCGCGCGTCGAAGAGATTTTCTTGGAAATAAGGAAAACAAAAGAATATGATTTTTTGAACGACAATATGCAAAGGTCACCATGTTTTACCAAAGTGCTAATAAATACCAATCAAATAAGCCCAAACTCGAAGGGTCTGCTGTTGTCCGTTGAGGAGATCCCGTACCCACCTTCCAGTCCCATCAGCAGACCTTGGTCACCTTTTTTTTACAAAAGAAAATATTTATTCTGATATTAAAATGAAACAAAAGTGAAAAAAAAAAAATCAGTAGGGGTTTGAACCCGCGACCATCGGCTATGCTACGGCGACGAACCTTCTATGTTTCACTAACATTCTCATTGCGCTGCTCCCTTTTGTCATAACGTGATAATACATAGCTTAAAACCTTTTCGAAGAAATGCTTCATCTTTCAGTGAAAACTGCATCAAAATCCATTGAATGTTTCTCAAATTATGTGTGAACGAACAGACAGACAGACAGACAGACGTTGTATTTTATATGTATAGAGAAGAAGATATGGCATAATTTTATTTTCCATTCGCCTGATGGGCGGTTTTACTTAAAGTTGTACCCCCGGTTTTTGGTCTGTCCCTTGACTTCAATCTTTTTTTTTTAATAATTGCCATACCATATCCTCAAAAACTTTACTTAAGACCATTAAATATGTTTATATTAAAATTGTTATTTCAACAGTTTTTTGCAGTTTTTATAGTAAAGAATTAAATTTACGAGAAATAAAAGGACTGGATGTAACCTAAATTTGCCGGTCCCCTGTCTAGGTCACTCGTGATAATCTTCAATATTTATTGTATTTTTATGGATAAATAGGTTTTCTTTTGTTTATCTTGACTCTTTTGTACGAGACGCAGGTACATTTTTATATACATTATAAGGTTTTATTTGAACCTTATTTAATCTTTATTTAAAAAATTGGACCTTCCGGAACTTTCAGTATTGTGACCGTAATATCTCCGCAACCGAGTACCACACAGGCGTATTTTTGCTATTGTTGGCACCAGATTCTTTCAATTAGTTTTTGTTTGTGGATACCCACCGCTTAAGTTTAACAAGTGTTTTCATTCGAATTTCTAAGAATTTTCGAATTTCTATTTTAATAACATTTTTTAATAATACTTTACAGTGGAATAGCAATGTTCTTTTTTATAAAGTAAAACATGGCAATTATTTGCTGTTTAAGAAACTAAACTAAGTGACCTTTTATTTAAAATTACTTGCCAGCTAGGCGTAGTACATTTTTTTCACAATATGAAGAGCCAAACTAAGCAAATAAAAAATTTCAAACTCATAATTCGAATATAAATATATTTTTTTTCATTACAAGGGTGTATCATATTAGTTTGATTTTGGACTGGGATCAATAGCGGGGCTGTTCAGAATTGCGAAACAAAAATTTTAATCTTGGAATATGGAATTGTGTAGCTGCGGTACTGGAAGGACTCATCCAAGGTGTCAAATTTCACGAAATTCATAAAGGTATTATCGATAATTCGAAAACTATCGACTTGTTATGTTCTGGAGCTCATTTCATGAGCTGGGCTATCGGTCCTCCAAGGGATATCGTTGACTTTTGGGACATCCTGTACACAAAACAAACAGCCTGACTCATAAATTAAATCACCCTTAAACACTGATATTAACACTCATACAAACATTCTTACATCCCCTACCCAGGCGCGGTCGCAGCTCAAGATTTTGGGTGGCGTCATCTTGGCTCAAGGGAGCGTTTTCCATAAGTCTGAATTTACGGTTAAATTTTAAATAAGTATCATATTCTTGATGATTTTTTGATTTAGATATTATTAAGATGCATTATAATTTATTAAATTATAATTATTGACTTGCAGATTAATCTATTTTACCCGAAATCATCAAATTAAACAGGGACTGTGGATAATTATGTCAGTTTTGCGACTGTCCTAAAAGCGAAGTTATGTACTAATCAAAGACGCAAATGATTTTTATGTTATCACGAAGATTATCATAAATATTAAAAACTACTTTGGACAATATAGTCACCAAATCAATAAATTATACGAAGACTAGTTTTAAATTCGGTTTTGTCACAGTTGATGCTAAAGTAACCGTTACTTTTACGATATAATCATGATTAAATAGTTTAATCGGCAAAGTAACTACAGTATTCCGTAACAGGAAAACCATTTTAATTTATTAATTCAAATGAGAAAGTGACTACGTAACCGTTAGCGGCTACCTTAGATTTAATTTTATTCGACCGCTAGGGATAGGTCGCGACGACGAGCGAAGCGAGAAGGAGCGGTTTGGTTGACATGTAAGTACATGTTAGGGAGCCGGGCGAAGCGGAGCGGAGCGAGGCGACCCCCTTAGTTTTAACAGAATTCGCAATATGCAGAAAAAATATTTTTTCTAGCACTTTCCGATGACTTACGGTTCAATATTTCATTTCATTTATTCATTCATTGCAAAAAAGCTTAGCTTTATTATACAAAAATCTTACTTCTATGGACTAACACAATACAGGTACCCAATATACACAAAGTGAACAAACAATAATCCAAACACATGAAAAGAAGTAAAAGATTAAGCTTATGTGTAGCTTAAAATATATGAGCCCTGGACCCTACGCTAGTATAAACTGTTATGTAGGTTCCAGTCGCCCCCGTGTTAATGATACTATGAGATTGTTTTAATTACAATATTGAATACAATTTTTGTTAATCAGAGATTAATTCTAATGTTTTATTTACAAGATTGTAGATATAAGGGCCAAGAAAATGGAAAGATTGTTGAGCAGACTTAGTTTTGCAGGGTGGAACATTAAATATTATATCATCACGTCGTTTTGAATGCAGTTTGTACGTACTGTAATCTTTGCTATGATGCTGTGTGAGTAATAATTTGTGAATAAGCAATTGTCTGATTGTAAGTAACTTATATTCGCGATAAAGTTTATTAGTGGGGTGTCTAAATTGCTTGAAAAACATAACCTTCAAGAGACTTCTTTGAGCTTTTTCTAGATTCAGCAGATGTGTCTTATTAGCACTGCCCCAAGCAAGAATACAGTAGGTCAAAATCGACTGACATAGACAAATGTAAACAGTTCGAACTAATCGTTCATCCGCTATGTCTGAGTTATTTGAATATGAACATAAATTTACGGAGCCTATTAGACAGGTGTTCAGTGTGTGCTAGCCACGTTAGATGCTTATCTAGAAGCACACCGAGGTACTTAATCGTGGAGGTTTGTTGTAGATATTGACAGTTACAAGTGCTTCCGAAAAGCGTTTTACAAGAGTGAATTCGAATCTGAACTTCACCTGACTTTGGCTGAGTACGACCCGTGAGAGTAAAAGCTATGTATTTGGTTTTGTCTACATTGAGTGTAAGTAGGTTACTTGTTAACCATTTCGAAACCATTTTAAGGCCTGAATTTGTAATCTTATTTAGAGACTTTCAGTCTCTTCCATAAAAAATTATCGCAGTATCATCTGCGAAAGAAAATATATCTGCTTGGGCTATTTTCATACTGCACAGGTCATTAATGTAACAAAGAAATAGGGTTGGGCCGATTATACTGCCCTGTGGAATACCGCAAGTTGTATTGATGCTCGAGCTAATCGTTTCAGAATCTAATTTAACCATCTGTCTGCGGGCCTTTAAATAATCTTCAAACCAGCAGTACGGTAACCCTCGTATACCCAGGCACTCCAGCTTGGCCAGCAGGATCGGAACAGAGACAGTGTCAAATGCCTTAGCAAGGTCCAGGAAGACACCGAGACACTTTTGCTGTTTATCTAAGTGGCTCGTGACTGTTTTTGTAAGTTATTATTTTTAATAATTTATAACATTAAAGGACCGCTTCCCTTTCCGAACTGTACATTGCAAATTGAACTTTATTAGTTCGTGCTAAGGAAGAAATTCTAACAGCTAATGACTAATGACTTACGGTACAATAATTTTTAAAATCAAAGGACCGCTAGCGGTCCTCAAGTCACTTCCTTCAAATTATTTGTATCCCTAGATATTAAATATTGGTAAAAACTAATAATTTCCTCCTCGCAAAATAAGGGACAGTCGCAAAACAGATATACCAATTTTCCCAAGGCTAGGCTTACATATTAGTAGTCGAACTCAAAATTGAACGTAGTTAAAATAAAATTAAGAGTATTTAACTTTTCATTGTTTATTATATAATCATCAACCCGTAAGAGGCTGGCGGAGCATGCGTAGTTCGTACAAAAAAAATACCACAAGTGTATTTATTCAGAATATCTTGGTTCCCAAGTATATATTTAAAACGGACACTGTTTTAAAGAAGAAAGATAAGGCACTTCAAATTTCCATTAAAAACTAAATTTTCTCATATTAATTTAAATTTGTGTTCTTATTGTGTTACATAATTTGGGAACCTAATAGATATTCTGTAATACAATTGGATTATTAACCTTTGGGCCTCTAATTGTTCAAGATGCTCTCGTATAAATTTTTCTCTGTACCTCCGAGATCTCTCTGCGCTCAAGTGGGATTGCCAAACCTACAAGATGTGAAAGCACTAATGTGGCCTCAGCTTAACGGTGTTGGTTTTGCGATTTGCTGGTCAACCTGTAAGGTCACGGGGCAAAATGTGGCAAAACCGAGGTGACGTTATCTTCTCATTTTATATTCAAAATTATATTCTGACGAAAACATTCACCTGTGTTTGTTATCAAATGTAAATAACGTTACATTAAGATATTGTTCATCTTCTGAAAACAGTCAAATGATGTAAACTGACCTAAATCAGTAGAAAAGTTGTGTCAAACCCGACAGGAGAAATGTTGACGGCCGTGGCACTCACAGGAAACACGACTGTTTAACTTAAATAAATGTATTTGACAAATAGCTTTTTTTTAAAATGGCTGTTGGTGAAATAAAGTTTCCATTCCACAAACTAAGCTAGTCTTCGTAAATTTTCAAATAGCAATTTTAGCCGTGACAAAACCAACATGTCCGGTCAGAATAATCTTTTTTGGGTTTTTTTAAAAGTCAAACTGTATTTAAATGAGCCCAAGACTTTAATTATCAACTACTGGCGACGATACGTCACTCAGAGTACTTTCAAACGATACCAAAAACTCATGCTACCCTAGTACAAAAAGTTTTTAGAATCTCTTCTAACATCGAGGAAATTAAGTGGGGGACAAGACAAAAACTGACGCCGTGGTGTTTAAAAATTGTCATTATTTATATTTAAGCAAAGTATTAGTAAGATTATTATTTAAAAATAACTGATTCAGAGTATGTTAAATGCTTTTCAATTATAAAAATAATATGCCATATATACCTACAAATAGTTTCTCTATGGTCATAATATAAATTTTACATGTTATTTGACTTCAAACACAGGAGACAGCCCAAAAGTCGAGAACACTCTCAAGTACAGTTTTAAAGAGGCCAATTTTAACAGTAAAACAGATGAAGCAAATAAATAACATTTTGAATAATATGAAAAATCTCAACCACAAAAAAAATTGAAGCCTTCTTTTACTGTCCGCGTTTTGGCATGAATGTTTTGCGGGCTTTACAAACCTAGTTTGCACCATAGACAAACAAACATCTATGGTTTGCACCGATTAAATTACTTTTAAAACGTTATTTTGAATATTTTTGCCTTAGACGTTAGTAGGTAGATAAAAATTTGTTTGAAATGTTCGTAAACCGTCAAGTTTTAGGGGATTTTCGAGTTGACATTAATAATTGGGGGGGGATCATGACCCTCGTGACCCCCCCCCCCCCCTCGGACCGCCACTGCCCCTACCCCATTTACATACTCATCCTCACCCATAGCCTCTTCCTAGTCTGTATAAAGTCTATATTTTAAGAAAGTAGGTAGTTTTCTTTTTTAATCTATTTTTAATTCTCACTGTCACCATGTCATTATTATTTGTCATAATTTCATTGTAAATATGTCATAATTATATCAACTGATGCCGAGCCTAGTAGGGCCCGAAATATATATTGAAATATTTTTTTTGTGTGCTTAAATACAATATGAAATTAAATCAACCGACCAAATTCATACTGGAGACTCGGATAGTGATAAGAAACAAGCTACAATTAACCTTTTGTTGAAATTCCAAAAAAAAAAAATTGCTTCAATTAGAACAAATTCAACCAGCAAGGGTTCAAAAAATTTTTTTTTCGAATTTGTCCTAAATGATTACTATATACTGGTGCACCAGTATGAATTTGGTCGGTTGATTTAATTTCAGCCTATATTATTATAATATTATAAAAAACAAGCTATAAAAGTTTAAGTACATTTATTTTATTGAATATCAATAAAGTACATGAAAATACTTTATTTTAACCTTAAGGTCAATCTCGATGTGAAATAAAACGTAAACGTAAATAACACCAGCCAACGAAAACTCAGCTGGGGGTTTAGAACAAGGTACAAAAAGTGTCTTTTGAAGGAGTCTTCAGCTGTCAAACTTGATTTCTTACATTACTAATTAAGTATTACCCTGTAAGAAAATCCAAGCAAAATTTTATGACGAGTACGATTACGTTTGTGAAAAAAGCACTAAATAATACAGTTTCACAGAATAAAATATACTCTTTTCAAGGACAGCACTTTATATTTATCTTCCCTGAGTATAAGTTATTTCTTCTAAAAAAATATTTCAAGGTTGAAACCTATATGTTGACGATCTGATATACAAATTTTCAGACGGATCTGCGCTAAATTAAATTTCCATACAATTTAAAAAAATACTTTAAACGTAAACAAACATGTCACATCACTAGCGGGAGAACTCGTGAATCAATTGCTCGGGTGCTTCCAAACTCGACCCACAACTTTCAACTCGTAAGGGATAACAGTAATAATTCTTCCGTTTTCTACCTTGGACAAAATTCTTTCCGACTTCGACCCGCAGCTCAGTTGCTTGGTGTGGATTCATGTGTCTAATTAAACAAGTAAAGTGAAATCTATGACAAAGCCGATTACCAAAGTAAATTATTTTGATGGCATTTTTAATATAAAATAATTTTACTCCTGGTAATTAATAGTAAAAAATAGTTTGATATCAAAATTAAAATAAGCTCAATAATATTCAGATTATAAGTAACGAGAACATGTTTTGGGTTAAAAACAGAAAATTTATTAAATATTTATCTCACGGGTTGAATACGGAATCTATGTGGGTTTGACAGGCTATAAAATTTTCGCGTGGGGAAAGTCGCGGGTCGAAGTTGGAAGAACCCGATTTCGGTGGCAGGCTGCAGGTGCAGCTACTCAAACTACTCGCACACATTAATGGAAGCTTGTATGTGTACACAAGCATGTATAAGGAAGCCGGCGGCATGACAAGTGTTGCCATATATATTCTCCGTATTTATACGGATTTTCGATGTGAAATACAAATTATCACTGGATACAGATTTTTATACAGATTTTTCTCATTATATTGATTAAATTACTATAACCTGCTTAAAACGGAACGTAGCATAATAAATGACACAATAAAATGCCACTTTGTCTGCATCTATTATTAATTAATTTTTATTTAAACAATTTACGTATTTTTTTTAGCATGGCCACGTGTATTAAAACGGTAGGTAAGTAAGACCATGGATAAAGGAGAACGCAAAAAGCTTGCATTAGACAACGACGTCACGGACAATATACGTAAATATAAAAAAAGTTATTTTGCCAGCGAAATCCATGAAATAATGAGCAAACAATGAGGATACTATCAAATGTATGGAGGAGCGAAAAGAGAATGATTCGAGAACTCTTTGGAAGATATGCAAAGAAAATTGAGGAAAGAAACCATTGATATGAAATGTTCCACTTGGAAAAAATGAATCCAAAGGGGTTCTTTGCAAAGTCGTAAAAAAGATAGGGGAAGTTCTCAACCTGGTTACCTGGAGGATGTCTACTACAAAATCATCTAAAAATACAATTTTATTATTGTTGAGTTCACATAAATTTTCCCTAAAATTGAAATCCTGGACAAATCGAAAAAGTATAATAAAGCAAACAAGGCTAATCAATTATGTACATGGGCTACGAAGGAGAAAACATGCCTATTTATATAGCGGAAAACCTTACTTTTAAAGCCAAAAAGTTGTATTTCTTAGCCCGAGACCACTCCAAGAACTATGAATATGAATATGAATTTTGTTGCACGACAAAGGGAAGGATTTGCTTAAGGTGCTCCCACGGGGGCAAGGCGGCAGTCAATACACTGGCTGCTGAAGGTCGTTGGCGTGGGTCCCTTACCCTTACCCGAGACCACTCCAAGAACTATGAATATGAATATGAATTTTGTTGCACGACAAAGGGAAGGATTTGCTTAAGGTGCTCCCACGGGGGCAAGGCGGCAGTCAATACACTGGCTGCTGAAGGTCGTTGGCGTGGGTCCTTTACCCTTACCCGAGACCACTCCAAGAACTATGAATATGAATATGAATTTTGTTGCACGACAAAGGGAAGGATTTGCTTAAGGTGCTCCCACGGGGGCAAGGCGGCAGTCAATACACTGGCTGCTGAAGGTCGTTGGCTTGGGTCCCTTACCCTTACCCGAGACCACTCCAAGAACTATGAATATGAATATGAATTTTGTTGCACGACAAAGGGAAGGATTTGCTTAAGGTGCTCCCACGGGGGCAAGGCGGCAGTCAATACACTGGCTGCTGAAGGTCGTTGGCGTGGGTCCCTTACCCTTACCCGAGACCACTCCAAGAACTATGAATATGAATATGAATTTTGTTGCACGACAAAGGGAAGGATTTGCTTAAGGTGCTCCCACGGGGGCAAGGCGGCAGTCAATACACTGGCTGCTGAAGGTCGTTGGCGTGGGTAAGGGTAAGGGACCCACGCCAACAACCTTCTGCAGCCAGTGTATGACTGCCGCCTTGCCCCCGTGGGAGCACCTCTCAGCCTTGCATATTTCGATATTTTTAATGGAAAAAGTCACTGGATTTAATTGAGCTATGTTGAATTTAGAGTACTACAGATTATAAATTTTTTGGCGTGTAAATATTTCCAAACGTCGTAGCAGCTTAAGAGGTAGAGTGAATTCAAGCCAAAAAAACATCTTTCGGTTTTTATTATTTTTAATAAGCAGGTTTTGGTCGTGCGAAACCAAAATATGTTGAAAATTTTTTCTGAGAGTTAATAATTCATATATATTTTTTTCAAGCTATTTGGTCCAGCTGTAAACGAGGCAGAGGCTTTAGAAAGTACATATTTGGCAGTAGTTGAAGGGATTAAGCGCCTTAAGGAAGCCGGAAAACTCGCCTCATATCCTCGTTTCTGATGAGGCCCAACTAATTAAGCTTATTCCTAAACTATGACTTTTACTTGTCTATATTTTCTTATGGGTATGTTAAGTTGCAACTCCTTTGTTATTGCCATTTACGTAAAATAGATAAAAATATTGCGTTTTGTTGTAGATTTTCTTTAACTTACATGAAATGTTTTTCTGCTACGCATTAGATAGATAGATTATTTATTCAGCAAAAGACATACAGATTTTTGTTTGCAAAAAATTGAAGCCAAACTGCGTAGCAGTTTATCGGCTATACTCTCGGTACATATCTGTTTTTATACACTATTATATATTTATTTGCGTACAAGTAAGTAGTATTAAGACATAGTTTTTTAAATTGAATACATAAGAACAACGAACTGAGACGAAGTACGGGCGCCTGCTTAATAGGGTACCATTGGCAGTTGTTATATCAGTATCATAACTACTGGCGTACGTACATAAAAAGTCAGAAATACAAAAAATATTAAAATATCTTACAATCATTATTTATGTAATGTAATTGACTGAAGTAGGCACTTTTTAAAAATATTTTTAAATTTAGTTTTACTTATTTTACTATTTAAAGTTTCGTCAACGTCCCCTGGTATTGAATTAAATATTTTTGGTATTGTGTATTACTTTTGGGGGTTTATTTCATGTAGGCGCACTTGCCCCATTTTGTGAGGCAAGTGTGCATATCTCCATGTTTTTTAATTTTTCTGAAAATATTACAAATTTATCAATAGATTCACGGAATCAATTTGACATTGTAATATCAAAATACCAAATATTGTAATTTTTTTAAATTTACAGGTGCAAGTCATAATGTAAAGAAGATATATTGCGTTGAATTCATCTATGAAAAAAGTATGGCGCACTTGCCCCCAATCACTTCGCTTCAGTAATCCGTTATAAATATAACAGTATTTGTTTTTCATCCTTGATAAATCTGGGGGCACGGCAGTGCCCCCGCCAAGACGAGCCAAACGAGCGGGGCACTACGTACCTTTTGAAAGTGAAAGTGAAATGAATTTATTTGCCACAAAACATATACAAAAAAAAATAGAAATATAAACAAACATGCAAAATAAAAAACAATAAGAAAAAAAAATCTATCGATAAATTAATTAATAATGGCAAAAAGGAGCAAGCTCGGCAGATGCCACAAGTTGGATTCAACTTGCAGCGCCGATTTTCAGTTTGCCCCATTTTAATACATATAAAACAAAATACAATTGCAGGTAGGTAGGAAACAGATTCATGTCATGAGTGATTGTAAATATTTGTAAGGAATAGAATTAAATAGAACAAATAATTAAAAATTCCCTAAGTTAATCAAAACTGTCACATAACTTGTCACACAAAAATAAAAAATTTAAAAAGTTATAAAAAAGGAATTTGCACATATACAGTCTAATTTAGAAAAAAAAAAACAAAATGGAATAAAACAATCCAAACATCAGCCTAATAATAGTTATGAAGAAGTACCTAGCACTAGTTAACATATTACTGCTTGTTGAGAATGCTAAGTCTGAGGTGTTTTTTTAAAGTAGCAGAACGCATGAATTTACGCAAAGGCGGTGGAAGGTCGTTCCAAATCTTGGCGGCTGCGTATTTGAAACATCCTTTGTAGCCTGCAGTTTTGTGAATCGGTATGACCATTTTATCCGTAGTGCTATTGCGTGTAAATCGACCGACTTTTCACGAAGCGTTTCGTCATATTTTCGAACCCTCATAGCTGCGGTCTGGATTAGGGCATGTACCAGGGTAATACCCGGTTTCAAAATACCCGGGTATACCTGGTTCCTCGGAGGTATCTGTAGAACCGGTTCCGAAACAAGTGGAACCGGTTCCCCCGGTTCTGAAAAATAACTACAATATTGTAAATTATATTATATTATATTATATGTAAATATGTTTTAAAATCACGCGGCTCTGAGGCGTAAATGGGTAATTAAGGTGGTAACAGAGAATCTCGATGCAAAGGGCACATAATAACATTGTTTTCCATACCTTTGAGAAAAAATTATGTACCTAATAATTGCGTAAAAAAAAAGTGTATTCGTGAAAATTGCTTACTATTCAGTGCCGGATTTAGAATTTTCTCAAGTGTAGGCCACCTCAATTTGTGCCGCCCCTCCTCCTTTTTTCTACCTACCTTAATTACTTACTTGTATCTATTTACCTAGGCCTTTTTAAGTAACGAACAATTTTACGTACCTGTTTAAGTGGGTACGTTAGGTACCTAGGTATTGAAAAGTGTAAAATGAAACGAAAATTACACTTTTTTTTCGGGATTTCTTAACGACAAAATCATTTATAATATCGTCATAGTTAATGTTCTTCATTATAATATATATGTCTCTATAAATAGAAGCGCTAAAGAGTTTAGCTTTTTAACCGACTTCAAAAAAGGAGGTTCTCATTACTTCTCATCTCAGTTCGACTGTATTTTTTTTTTGGTATGACTCCATAACTCTCGCAAATCTTAAACGATTTGTTTTTTTTTTATTGGGAGGATTTGCTTCCAGGTAGGTCCCATTTTAGTTTGGTCGAAGATGGTGTTCAGAGATAGGCAGCAGAATTCCTCAACAAATGACGGCATTCGCTCGATATTGAGGCAAATATCTCCGGCATTTCTTAACCAATTTGAAATGTTTTTTTTTATTGTTTGGAAGAGTTTGCTTTCAGGTAGGTCTTATTTTAGTTTGGTCTTGATCTGATTATAGTCTTCAGTCAGAGAGATAGGCAGTGGAACTCCTCAATAGATGACAGCATATCGCTCGAAATTGCGGCAAACGCGTTGTACCAGGATGCTAATTGCAAGGTGTTCCTTGAAAATTTACATATATCCACCAGACCTTCGATCCTAGCCTCATCACCATAGAACTCCTCAATGGATGACAGCATATCACTCGATATTGCGGTAAACGCTTTGTACCAGGATGCTGATAGCCAAGTGTTCCTTGGATATTGACATAATGCCACCTGACCTTCGATCCTGGCCTCATCACCATAGAACGTATGATAGCATATAATACGAGATTTCGGCAATCACTTGGTGTGAGTGTGCTGATTCCAGGGTATTATTTGAAAATTGACAAGATTCCCACCGACCTTCGATCCTGGCCTCATCACCATAGAACTCCTTAACGAATAATAGCACATAACTCTCAATGGTGGCAATCGCTTGGTGTTAAGTGTGCTCATTGCAGGATATAACTTGAAAATTAACATTATGCCACGGGACAGCAATCAGAGTGCTTACTGTAGTCTACGCATTTTTCACAATTTATCCCGTCAACTCTAAAAAATGTAAAATAAATAAACTTTTAACAAAAAAATAATAACCGACTCCAAATTTTATAGCAGACATTCACTAAAAACTTTAAAATAGGTAATCACATACTGATCGATGGTACCAAAATAACACTTTTGCCGACTTCTTTCTTCCTGAAACATAATTTTAAGTAGAAGTTGGCGCATTCCCTATAGTACAGAACGCAAAAACCGATGCGGGAGCGCCGATTTCTAGAGAACATGTGTTTCAGGAAGAAAGAAGTCGGCAAAAGTGTTATTTTGGTATCCATATTTTAAACCTTTTAGTGAATGTCTGCCGGTTATTATTTTTTTGTTAAAAGTTTATTTTCTTGTGATAGTGAAGGCCTCTAGTAATTTTTCACGTGCTTTAAACACGAAAAGCTTCTTCCTCCCGAACAATTTGTGGCTGGATTGCAAAGCGCGATGCGGAGTGCTATATCTAAGTTCGGATAAACATCTGCTGGTTCTTCAAAAATGTAGAGATATGTAGTAAGGAGGTTGATTCTGGTTTTTCAGCAGTCTTGTCTGAGAAAATGTGACTTTGAACATGAACACATTCCTGTATCAAATCATTGCAATAATATTGCACAAGAAACTGAGCTCTTTCCGTTACTCTTTGCGTCGAAAGATTACCAAAACCGGACAAAAATGATTTTTTTTCTTTAACATTGACGTAAGAATTATGCCTTTTTTTCTAATTCTATATATACATTATAATAGATGAAACAGCTTTCTTTAACTTTTAATAAAATTATACTTTTAAAGGTAGTATTTAGGTGAAAATAAAAATGCTTTTCCATTTTCCATTCCACTTATTTATTCCACAAGAAACAAATATATTTTACAAGCATGACCAGTCGATGCCACTAAACCATAATATTAATTTGTCTCTGTATTGAGTGATTCGAACTGCTACCTCAGGTTTTTACGTTGTCTAGTTATACTAACTACCTACAATACGTTATATAAATTAAACAATAAGAAATAAAAAAGAAGTTATGCAACCAGCACCATTCTATAGGAATAAGAGATAACATTTTATGATTCTGACTGGTGCTGCGGTTTTAAATTTAAGCATGTGTGCTTAAATCACTTCAATTGGTAACATCAGTAGAACTTAGCAAAATATGGATTGAAAGTTGTTCGACTGAATTATTATAATCCCTGTAATTTTTTGTAAGCTTAATATCAAAGCATTTATTTTTCTTACTGTGAGTTATCACAGCTTCTGAAAGAATTTGTTTGCGGTGTACTATTGTCTGGTGTTTAAACATATCCTGTACTTTCATAAACTTGTGACTGGAACCAATAGTTAAAATGTTTGATCTTTTCTAGTAACCTGCAGGTTTCCTGATCCTGGCCTCGTCTATTTAACAATGCTATCGGATGTGTACAGCCTCCTGAAACCAGTAATTTAAATACACCCACTGCTATATTCATGTCCACACAAATATGATAAAAATGTACCTTGATGTGCTGCATTTTCTTCACACTGAACAGATTTTTTTCCCCATCTTCATCATATCACATACAGCATTGACAGAGTAAGATTTATTTGTGTTGTTGGGTCATTCTTGCCTTTATAATGCAAATATCGCCTCCCTCTTTAATTGCACATATCCAATGGCATTGTCACCATACGACTCACGTTCAGACCTGAAAATTATTGATAGTGTTCAGTTAACTTTTATAGGTTTTGAGGTTATCTAATACATTTTAGAACAGCAATAACTAAATAAATACATTCAAATGGACAAAACTATAATTAAATTTACCTTTAAGCTTTTATTCCTTTAATTTCTTCAGAAGTATAATTCAAACTGGAGCCAGAGTGGAGCAGAATAATTTCAACCTCATGAAAATGCCAATTTTTGAAAGATTATCAGTTTGTCTTCGCACAAATCCGGTGTCAGTTACTATGTAATAAACTATTAAAGCTTAAAACTACTAATTTTACCGAAAACATTACTTAAATTTGTTTTTATAACAAACTGCAATAAACAAGTTCCGTACTTCTCTACATAATTCATTGACCGGCTTGTTTACATAACATGTGACGTCACAAAAGACAGTAGCCAATGGTGACGCGTTTTGTATTTGCGTCCCATTTCATCAATAGAATTACAATACCATAAAATAAAAAAAAATAGTTTCCCATGGTCATCATTAAATTCAGTAAATAAAATACAAAAAACACAATATATAACTTATTTAAATGGCATGCATATTCTTTTGGAACTATCGCATGACATAATATTATAAGTCCATGCGAGTGTCTGTTTGACGGCTGTGAAACGGCCAAGCCGTACTTTTTGAGCAAGATGTAAATAGGGCTTGTAGAATAAGGGCTTGTAGAGTTAGACCCTATAGAGTTAAGGGCTTGGCTCTACATGTGATCTGATAACTTTTTAACCGTGAAAGCGTTATGAGCGACCTAATTTAGATGAAATGTTTTTGATATACTTTAATCCAATACTTCTGTTCGTCGTCGAAAAAATTAAAGATCAGTAACTAACTACACAAAGCAAATAACAGCATTACATTTACAAGAAAATAAAATATGATACAAAAAATAATGAACAAAACAAAATAAAAACAGAAAAGGAAACAAGCGGCTGAGGATCGAACTTGGTCTCCAGACTGAGCATAGACCTCTAGTACGGCGGTCTCAACTTAACCCCCACGCTGCTGTTGTCGTGATCACCGTTGCAAAATAACGATATTGCTCACGAACCTCGAAGTGACAGATAAACCCGGAATTTTGCGGTTCTTTCAAGGATACTTATTCCCGAACCGAAAGGGCGTTACCGAAAGCTGTAACAATATACAGTCGTTAAAATTTAACACTTCACAAAAATAGAAAATGGGAGTAACGCCCGATCAAACAACAAAAGAAAGGAACTCACCCCGTGTCTTGTTTTCCAACGTTTAAATTCCACACATAGCACATATTACGATAAATTTACTCTCTGAGAAGGTGCACTGTAATTTCTTCGATTATGTTTCCGAAGTATAGCTGAGAACTCTTTGTGCGTTGCTCAACGGCTTGTCCTGTCAGACGCTGATGACCCCACTATGTCTATGCCCCAAATATGCCTTAACCGCACGTTATAGTTTTATTTACAATACTCGTCACGCCCTCTCTTGATGCTTAGACAACGAGCATGACATCATCCCTCTTCCCCAGAAGAATCCGACCCGGATTCATACCACACGTTTGAGGTCAGACGAGTGCCATGTAGGTACCCAAATCTTTAGCACGCAGGCTTTTAAGCTTGTATACATCAGTTGAAATATTTTCAGTAATGACAGCCTTTTCGAAATTAGGGGCAAGTTTCGACATGAAGTTGTTATTTGCGTTTGAAAAGTATTTGGTCCACTTCCAAACGTTATCTCCCACGCGATAGTTGCTCACGCGCCTTCTTCCGTCGTATTGCGTTTTGTTATTTAAGCTTGTTTGAGACGATTGGTAAAGACCTGAGTCCGAAATTTCAAGTTTTCTTCGTATTTATCCCTAGTAAAGAGTAAAGGATCGTTGATCTTGAAGTTAGAAGGTTTTGGGCCGTGGACCGATGTCTCGCGTCCAAAAAATAAATACGATGGTGTCTTTCCTGTTAGTTCGTGGACCAACACCGTTCTAATAGCATGACCTATGTGTGGCAAAAACTTGTCCCACTCTTTATGATTGGCCTCCACATACGATGCTATGGCTGTAACAATCACTCTATTGACCCGTTCTGTAGTTCTATGTTCTGTGTTCTGTGTCCACCCACGTCATAGCTTTCTGCTAACTCCTTAAAGTGGTTGGACACAAACTGCTTTCCATAATCGCAAATAATTGCATTTGGTGCTCCGTATAGTAAAAAAATTGTTCTTCTAATATTTTTGCAATGTTAGAAGTTTTTCCATTGCGCGAAGGAAATTATAGGCAAAACTTGCTAAACCAATCTGAAACTACGAAGAGCATCGTGTTTCCGTGTTAAAATCGAGGAAATGGCCCCATTAAGCCCATCGATATTATTTGAAAAGGCCTCTCTTTGATGGCCCATTTTTCCAGATGGAGGGAGCTGAGAAACTTTGTGTACAAGTGTTGCAGTTTTTCACATACTCTTTAACATGTTTTATTAGTGTTGGCCAAAAATAATGTTGCTAACTTCGGTTGATGGTCTTTTTAACACCAAAATGACCAGAGGTTGAATGATCATGACACTCTTTCAAGGCATCTTCTCTTAATTTATCTGGAATAACTAGCTTCCAACTATAGGTCTCATCCGGAAATTGTTTCAGCCGTAAATATTTCCATAACTGTCCTTGACTTATTTCTCATTCCCATGTCTGTGAATAATTTTAAAGTCGAATTGCTGGAACTTCATGGCCCATCTTGCCAGTCGTCCATGAGGGTCTCTCTCTTTTGCCTAGTAACTGAGAGCACTGTGATCAGATATGACCTTAAAATGGCTACCTTCAACATACGGGCGAAATTGCTGGACTGTGTGCAGAACACTCAGCAGTTCTCTTTATGACGTTGAGTATTTGCTTTCTCTGTCCGACAGTTTACGGCTTATACAGGCAATTGGCCTCTCGGTACCGTCAATTTCCTGAACAAGTACTGCTCTCACTCCTCTGTTCAACGCGTCACATTGAACAGAAAATTCCCTGCCAAAATCTGGTACACAAAGGATAAGAGTTGAAGTTAAAGCCGTTTTTATCTAGAATAGTTGCTACTCTTGGTAAGGGATAAGAGTCTTTTTTAGTAAGCTTATTTAACCTACGGCTGTCTAAGCATAATCTATTCTCATCTGTAACTTTTTTAACCAATAATACTGGTGATCTCCAAGGACTGAAAGATGGCTTGATAATGTAATTTTCCAACATACGTTGAATTTCGTGTTCTAATTCTTTTATGCGAACGGATATTGACGTTGGCTGACTGGTACGTGGTCTCCAATGTCAATTCGATGCTCAATTAGACTTGTTCTTCCAAGACCTGTGCCAATTTCCTCTTTCATTCTCTGTATCAAGTTTTGCTTGCTGGGATTTCGATAGCTGTTCCCTTGAAATGACTGGATTAGGTATATCTAACTCAAGTAATTCTGCATTCGACTGTGCCACTGTATTAGGTAAATAACCGTTTTCCAGAGTTATTGATAAGCCAAACGTATTAAAAAAATCCATGTTCAAAATTACGTTATGATTTAATTTCTCCATGATAAAGAAAGGTACAACGTTGTAATTCTGATTAAATTGTATGGGTAAATGGACAACGCAACTAATATCATAAAACGTACCATCTGCTGTTGACATATTTTCTTGTGGTACCTCATGTGCCTCAAAACCTAAAGGTTTTGGTGCTAGATAGAAATCCTGAGAAATTGCTGATATAGTGGAACCGGAATCCAGTAACCCTATGAACTCTTTTCCCATTATTCTAAATTTACCGTAATATCGTTTGTCTGAATGACAAATATTCGAGTTACCAATTTCTCCTGTATTAAAATATGCCGATATAAATTCAAGCCAGTTCCTCCAATCCTTATCACTATCCCCCTCTATTTCTACGTCTTTGCCAAATACATCTACGGAAGACGTTTTGGCGTCTTCCGACTTTCCGTTTCCCGTAATATTTGTTAGATTAGAGCATTGGCATTTATTGGTTGTCGCTACAAACTTGCCACACCTAAAACAAAATATCCTTTGTTGTGGCAAATGACATCCTCTAAAGCGATGGCCGGTAGCCCTACAATTCAAACATTTTGATGAAATAAGATCCTGTGTACTCGTAAAAACGCTGCTGTACATTGCGTGCATGTAATGACTTTGACCATTCTGATATGCCAGATCGGGTCTGATATGTCAATTCGGCAACAGAACTACAACGTTCACGACAAATAGCTTGTTGAAAATATGGTTGTAAGTTTTTAAGTAAGATGGTTAATTTAGAATGCTCCTGAAGTTTTGTAGGTAAACGGTTAAACATATTTTGCATCACATATATATTATATATGTACGCTTTCATGTTTGCTTTGCGTGCGGTTTCTAATTTCATCCATCAACTCTTCTTGATAAAATGGTTTTTGGAATGATAGCAATAGTAAGTCCCTCAGTTCTCTCCAATTACAAACATTCTCCTTATTAACTCGATACCAAATAAGAGCTTCGTCCTCAAACATATTTATAGCGTAGCGAAACAAATTGTTATCTATAGCATTACGTGAATCCTTAATTTCTTCAATTCGTTCCAAAAATGCGTTAATGCTCATATTGCCCTTAGCAGAAATTGTAATTTGGAATACAATTAGTGTTTAGTGTATAAATCAAGGAAAAACTAAAATATTTTGCAATTTCGGTCCAGTGCTCTAGATACATGAACTGCATAAATAACTTTGCAATTATAATATATATTTAAAGATAAAGGTACCGGAAAGGAAAAAAAGTAGGACTATCTACAAAAAGAAATGAGATGCCATCAAAAATAAAACTCGTAAAAAAAACTAAGTCTCGCAACTTAGTTCTTATACCGTAAAAAGTTGTGAGATCCATGTAAATCCAAGTCGGTTAATTTATTCAGTTCCTACTTAAAGGGACCTTCTGTCTTAAGTTATTACATAATTAATTAACCTAACAACATCTTATAGTGACCATATCAATATTGAAAATCTTTTATGTTTTACATAAATAGATTGGCGCATCTACTTTGCGCATCAAGTGTGCAAACTTGTTGAGTGGGAGGTGCCCGGAACGAGTTCTCAAAGCAGCTACCACTTCCGATCTGCCCATCGAGGAATTCTCAAACCACGGTCTACGTGGGAGCTCCCGTTGTATAGTGCGATACCAAATCCCTTTACTCGAAATTTTTTCCTCATAAATGTGTTTCCACGAATCATAACAGTCTTCTTTTACACTATTTACTAAATCAAGATAGAATGGAGGAAAAAGGCTAAAGTAACCATCTTCACAAGCTTGTTTGGCAGCTCGGTCTACCTCTTCATTACCCTCTAAGCCTACATGGGATGGAATCCTTTGCAGAACTAAACTTTTGTTTGCTACCTGCGCCTGATGTATGAGTTCCAGGATTCGATTAATATTGGTGTATGTAACCTTGTATTGTCTGACCCTATGTCAGATGATGCAAGGTCACTTGTTTCTGTGGCCTACCACGACAAATAATAAACAATAAAAATAAAGTTTAAGGGAAGAGAGAACATACAACCTCGAAAAAGTTAAATTATTTAAACGTTATCGGTTTTGGCTCTTACTTAAAGACAGTAATACTCGTACATACAAGTTTTAAATTTAGTCAGATTTTAGTAGGTACACTAGAGAGCACATCAAGCTATACACTTGCAGTACGACATTAGCCCCTACAGTGCAGAATATAAGATGTTTAAAGTGAAAAAGCCAAACACTTGGCGATTTGTCTATCGCAAGGAGATAACATTTTTTTTTTGTTTCTTAGTCAAGTTTTTTATGTAATTAAATTTCACTTACCCAAAACGACGTCTTTAGCCAAAACTACGTAAGTCGCCGCCAGCAGAATTGTGACAGCGATTGGCAGTTGACGCCACATCGAGACGAACGCAAAACGCGTCATGCTTCACCACAACTCAGCTGCTTTTATTCGGATCCATTAGTTTCTGGAACAAATGAGCGGGAATTGAGTTATTTTTGACTTTGACAATCACCACTATTCGAAAAGCTATTGATGTGGTTTTGATTTCATTCAATAAATAACGGATACAAAACAAGCTATGAAGTATCTAGGGTTGTTTGTGAATATAAATATTTAAATTATTTTAAACTAGCCTTTGCTTGCGGTTTCGCCCACATTTATACAATCTCAGCCCCGTTTTTGGCTTGGGCGTTATTTTATTAACAACCCTTATAGTTTATAATTATAATATACCGGGTGACTTTTCGAACATCGTCCAAATTTTTTTGAAGCATTAGGTGTTATTCATACGGGCCATTTTTGAAAAAAAAATAGTTAGGTAAAATTTTCACCTCAACATATTTTTTTCCCAAGATTTTTCGTACAGCGTTGTCACTACACTAAGCTACGAACGGCGAACGGAAGGCGCGTAGCCGCGTAGTGCGTGCGGCGCATGATGTCTACAAACGTAGCCGCGTAGTGCGTACGGCGGTTCATGGTGTCTACAAACGTAGCCGCGTAGTGCGCACGGCGGCGCATGGTGTCTACAAACGCCGTTGTTTTTGGGCATTGACCTCTCATAAAAGACACACAGACTCTGAGAAAAGTTCGTCAGAAAGTGTCCGAACCTGTAACGTGCATAGTAGCAAAAATCTTCAACCAAATTAAGACGTTATGTCGTTAACATAAGATGCAATGTCAGTTGTACGAAATCGTCATTCGAATTTGTCACCCCATAACGGTGACAAAATGCATCGCGGACAATTTTTGAACGAGATTGTGTGTGAGTCTAGTTATTTATGAGAGGTCAATGTTTTTGGGATAACTTTGCATAGCCGTATCTTAATATTTTAGTACTGTATGATACTTAAAGAAAATACACATATTTCACTATTTTCACTAAATATTAAAATAAATAAACTACGACGATAATTAAAAAAAAAAAACGAAACCAAATTCGTTCAGTGGCTTTCGAGTTAAAATTAAAACGAAACATACAGACAGACACAAAAAATCTAAAAATTGTTGTATAATACAAATAAGCCATTCCATTTCAAATTTTTTCATCTAATACCACAGAATACGTACTACTTTATTATTAGTATTATTAGTCATTTCATTTCATTTCAATTATTCATTGAACAATATACATTGCATTTGAATTTTATGTATAAGTACTTAGAAATGAAATTAATATGTACACTTATAAAATAATAATAAAAATACATTAGTAATTCAAAATAAATTTACATTTAAGAACATGTCATTAAATAAAATATATAAAAATTCTAGTCATAATAAAAAAAAGAAAGAAGAATTAATATGAAGACAGAGAAATAAAAAAACACTATTATAATTCGTTTGCTTCGTACAAGCACCTCCCCAATAAGAACTGTCGTAGCTTCTTTTGAACAAGGTATAGCTCGTAATCCATAACATTTCAAAATACTAACCCGCTAATTTCATTAGCAATTTATAAAGTAGGTACAATTTTAAATTTTAACTTTGACTTTTCAACAAAAGCCTTGTAGGCATAATGACTTTCGTACCTATGCCAGTAACTACTTTGTATGTATTAAAAAAAAACAAAATGGCATGACCATAGAGCTTAATATATTAGTAGAGAAGCCAAATTGAAGAATGGTTTTTTGGATTTCTTTGGACTGAACAGTTTTATACCGACAAGACCACCACCACCGTTGGTTGGAATGAGCATGATCAACTGATTATCAGGTTGCAGGTTGTCGCTTTTTAAAGTGGTGGAATAAGTACGTTATTGACGTCACATAGATGGCGCCTCTTGGTGTTCGATTTTCTCGAACTAGGTCTCAAACGACAGGTAATTAACAAAGAAAAAAAAAGAAAAACGAACAAAAAAAACTAACTTCAAAATTAATTTATTTTTAACACTCATTAACTTATATTAATATATTGATGAAGCTTTGACGGAAATAAATCTTAAGCATTATGTAGTAATAAAGTAGACCATTATGACAATATTTTACATTTTTTTATTACTGTTTTAACATATCTACAATAAAATTTACTTCTCATCTTTTGTTATGCATTTCAATACCTGTTATTTGAGACCCACTTTGCTTAAATCGGATAAGTAGTAATCGTAATAATCGACAAAATCTAACACCAACAGGCGCCATCTTTATGACGTCATATACTCATTCCACCATTCTAGAAAGCGACAACATGCATCCTGATAATCAGTAGACCACGTTGATTCCAACAATACCACTTGTCTTTATAAAAAATTCAGTCCAACGAAAATCGTAAATAAGCTAGTTTCTCTAAATTGGTCTCTCTACTATATCAAGTGTCGAACTTGATATTGACAGCTAGTATTTTTATTTATTGCTAGGCAAATGTATTCTAGCTCTTCAGCCCATATCCTTAAAATTTGTTTATTTTTCAACATGTCTCTAGAACAAAGGAAAAAAAAATGCACTCTTTTCGGAATAAGAATAAGAAGATATTTCCATAGATCATGGGCGAAGCCAGGGGGGTGCTTTTGGGGGTTCAAACGCCCCACGAAATGTTCCGAAAATAATATATGATAAAGTATATAATAAACTATGATAAACTACAGAATATCTGGAATGACAGCCGAAATATTATTTTTTAATTTGTATCAGAACTTTAGTAAACTTAATAAAATTTATATTATTATAACCATAAAGCAAGCCTCTGTGATATTAACAAATGTGTTCCCCGTATTATTTTCAAATAAGTTTAGCTACTATAATTGTAAATATTTATTTACCATACCTGTGTCCACTGCTATCCCAGAACAGACAGACTTTCTCGAGCATAAGGGACTGAGACTACTTGCGCAACACAACGAGTGAAGACAGACTGAACGGTTTGGCTCTCATGAATATTCACTGTTGGGCAGATCTACAATAAAATTTACTTCTCATCTTTTGTTATGCATTTAAATACCTGTTATTTGAGACCCACTTTGCTTAAATCGGATAAGTAGTAATCGTAATAATCAACAAAATCTAACACCAACAGGCGCCATCTTTATGACGTCATATACTCATTCCACCATTCTAGAAAGCGACAACATGCATCCTGATAATCAGTAGACCACGTTGATTCCAACAATACCACTTGTCTTTATAAAAAATTCAGTCCAACGAAAATCGTAAATAAGCTAGTTTCTCTAAATTGGTCTCTCTACTATATCAAGTGTCGAACTTGACATTGACAGCTAGTATTTTTATTTATTGCTAGGCAAATGTATTCTAGCTCTTCAGCCCATATCCTTAAAATTTGTTTATTTTTCAACATGTCTCTAGAACAAAGGAAAAAAAAATGCACTCTTTTCGGAATAAGAATAAAAAGATATTTCCATAGATCATGGGCGAAGCCAGGGGGGTGCTTTTGGGGGTTCAAACGCCCCACGAAATGTTCCGAAAATAATATATGATAAAGTATATAATAAACTATGATAAACTACAGAATATCTGGAATGACAGCCGAAATATTATTTTTTAATTTGTATCAGAACTTTAGTAAACTTAATAAAATTTATATTATTATAACCATAAAGCAAGCCTCTGTGATATTAACAAATGTGTTCCCCGTATTATTTTCAAATAAGTTTAGCTACTATAATTGTAAATATTTATTTACCATACCTGTGTCCACTGCTATCCCAGAACAGACAGACTTTCTCGAGCATAAGGGACTGAAACTACTTACTCGCGCAACACAACGAGTCAAAACAGACTGAACGGTTTGGCTCTCATGAATATTCACTGTTGGGCAGAAATTGATGCAGATGAAGCAGTGGGTATATTTAAAAATAAAAAACCGGACAAGTGCAATTTAATTACAAATATATAGTTTTCAGATTTTTTCATACACAAGGAGGGATAAAAAGTAGTAAAAATGAGATAGAATAAAATGACTATAATAATTTATTTTTCCACATAGTATTTGAGTCTCTCTACACACCGAGTCCAGCGCTTTTCCAAGGCTTTATAATCCCTTTCAAAAAAAAAGTTTTGTCTTGGTCCTGCCAAAAGCTCTCCACGGCATCCTCGTTATCGTCTTCGTACCTGTTTCCCCTCAAGTATTATTTCAATTTGGGGAACAGATGAAAATCGCTAGGCGCCAAATCTGGTGAATAAGGGGGTAGTCAACCAATTCGAAGCCAGCTTGCTGAATAGCAGCCATCGCAACCGCCGAGCTGTGCGCGGGTGCGTTGTCGTGATGAAACAGCACGCCCCTTGGAAGTTTCTCTCTCCTTTTCTCTTTGATGGCATTCCTCAACTTGGGAATTAAAGCAGCATAATACTGGCCAGTAATAGTGGTTCCCCGCTCCAGGTAATCAATCAACAATATCCCTTCGGCGTCCCAAAATATCGAGGCCATAACCTTGCCAGCCGATGCCACGGCACGAAACTTCTTCGGGGTCATTTTCATCGCGAAGATTGCTGTTTTGTCTCGGGATCAAAATGATGCACAAATGTTTCGTCCATTCTTACGAAACGAGACAAAAAGTTTTCCGAATCTTCTTGAAACTTGTCCAACAATGTTTTCTAAATGTCAAGTCGATTTTGTTTCTGAGTGTCGGCTAACATTCTCGGCACCCATCTTTCGGAGACTTTTCTCATATTCAAAGATTGTTTCAATATGGATTGAATACTTCCATATGAAATTCCCGTTTCTTGAACTAAGTAACGGATGGTAACTCTTCGATCGCTCAATACAATTTTCTCGACTTTAACAACATCTTCTTGGGTGACTGACGTCGATGGACGGCCACAACGACGTTCGTCTTCCACCTCATTTTTCATCAAACAGAACGCGCTCTCAGCCGTGGCTGCTTAGACCACCAAATCTGCGCTTTTATTTAGTAACTCTGGTTCCAGATGCAGTTTTTAAAATATTCTATGACGAGCTGACGATGTAATTTGTTCACTTATTTTTAATACAAATTTCAAGGCTGTTTGATTTAAGGAAGGCCCTTTAACTTTAACACTCGAAAAACATGAAATTTATACGTAAACTTCGTATTTTTTTTCTATCGAGAGATAAAAAAAATAAAGAGTTTTGCGTTTTTTCTAAGATGAGCCTATCAGCCATATAGTCTACTGCCTATATTATTTTTTCTACACCGATTAACCAAGTTACACAATATGATATGCTAATTTACATTTGGGCATCTAGCCTTATACGGACCCTTAGTAACGGCTCGCACTTCGTTTTTCTCCATTTTCGAGAACACCTTCCGACACGTAGTAAACAAATGACTTCATTCAGAAAAAAAAACAAAAGAGAATCAAATATATTTTCTTTATTAGATAATATTACAAATATCTGAGCTATGACTGCCAGTATTTTTTTTTTTACCAAGGAGTATATTGTCGTTCTCACTACTTTTTGATCCCCCTAGTACTTGTAGTATAAGACGGTATTACCAAATTACATAGTTCTACGTCAACTGAAAATACCCTATAAATTTTGATTCCCTTGAGAGTATCGAAATATACGTTTTTTGTGACATAAATGGCCGTAATTTTTTTACGTCAACTTAGAATTTTGATTTTTTCAGAGCTTCAAGGGACTGTAGACTTAAGTTTAAGGTTTTAATTTCACCTCGATACCTCCAAGCGTTTCCGAGATAAAAGGGTCTTGCAAGACAGACGAACGGACGGATGGACGGACAGACATACAGACGGACAGATGATCAATAAATTCCTATTAAGGCGCCTAGGCACGCCACCGTTTTAGTACAAAATTTAATAATCCGTTTCTCAGTTGTTTTTCGTAATAGACCAAACTATATGACCTCCATCATCTGGTGCTGGTATTTTAAAAGGCACCATTTTGCCAAAATTTTGAATATTTATTTTATTTTAAAGATATTACGCTGGACAGATTTACATACAAAGTTGTTTTCTTGCCTCAGATTGTACTTATATCAAAATTTAACATTTCAGCCAAATAGTGACTTTGTAAATGTCTGTATTGAACTATTGAGGTCTATACACCCCTACTAATAAAAATGTACTAAAACATCCTTATATCACACTTATACTAAGAATAGTTATGCTGAGTTTAACGTCAGAATAGGGAGAGAATATTTTCTTACAAATAAACTCGGAATAACTTCGACCTAACTATTCCATCGTTACGTCACTCTCCTTACTCATTCATTCAAAATCCATAGACAAGAGGGAGTAAAAAAAAGAAATTTGGACTAGGCCCCATTCCTTTGGGTATTTTTATGTGTACAATCCATGACTTGGTCATTGAGAGAAGGGGCATTTTAATAAAATGAAACCTTTTCTTCAATAGTGCCCTCGCTACTCGTCTGCATACTTTTGTGAATGATTGCTGACTAAGCCCATGAATATCTGCCGCATCATCTTGTATCTAAAATATCACAATTCATAACCATTTTATGAAGGTATCATTATATTATTTTGTTGTGTGTACTAGTAGCTGAAGCAATCAATTAGTAAGAAAGGTAGCTATGGCATAGGCATATTTAATTGAGTTTTAGCATTCTTACTTCATTACGGCCCCAATATCTTAGAGCTATCAAGATCTGGAGAGTAGAAGATAAACTACTCCCGCGTTTGCCCATAATCAAAAAACTTCAAGAACTACCCATCAGTTGATCCAAAAACATAACACCTGAATTGGAAAAACAATGTTTTACACGAAATTCTTCATCGCTGTACAATTCAAATGGGTCCTCTCTTCTTTTGAACTTTTTCACCTTTCTTACGTTTTGCATGTCATTGATGAGGTTCGCCAGGTAATCAATTTCCTCCACTACCTCAACTGCCCGTGCCATTTTTATTAAGCTCGGAAATAAATCAAACAAAAAATCACGCAAAACGCACTATGTTATTCCGAACTTAAACAAGGGTTGGGGTTGGAATAGCAGTACAAAGGACTGTTACGCCGACGTTATGCTAGGTTTAAGTTATTCCTAGTTTATAAGTAAACATTTTGCTTATTCCTAGGATAATCCTCGTCACAACTTTTATTCCACGTTTATTAGTAGGGGTGTTATGTCTATAACGAAAAACAAAAGAGAAACCGGTTATCAAATTTTGTACTAAAACGGTGGCGTGCCTATGCGCCTTAAATATACTATAAGGGCTCCGTTTTTTCCTTTTGAGGTACGGAACCCTAAAAATAAGAATCATTCTCTGATGATTTTTTTTTCGATAATAATGTAATTTTATTTACTTTTTTTACTAATCTTCTTTAAACCCCCTCCGATACTAAAACCTGGCTACGCCTATGCCATAGATTTTTTTATTTTTTTAACATACAAGAAATGAAAACTTGAGGATTACCTTTAAGTCAGATGATAATACCTTGATGAGTGTTTGAAAATGTTTTAGTAGAGATGTTGTCCAGGGTAACTACGATGATAATAAAGAAAACTGCATCCAAATCCATCGAGTGATCTCGAGTTAAAACGGAACATACAGACAGACAGAGAGAAAGACAGACAGACAAAAAATCTAAAAATGGTGCTTTTGGCTTAAGGGGGGTTATCCCATTTTGTCTCTTTTCAAATACATTTTAAACCAATAAATACCGATGATTAAATTTTGGAAAAATGTATGTCAAATTTTACTCTTTGATCTCAATATTTCGGCCGTTCGATACCCGATTACTTACATTTCGCTCGATTCAATTAAATCGCAAAGATGGTCTAAACTGTGATCTCAATATCATTTCATTTGAGCTATATTAAGTTTTGGACAATAAAAGTTATACCTACTAATATAAAAGTCGTGAAAAATGTGGTATAAAACGGCCGCCACATTAAAAACCCCTCCCTCTAATTCCAAAATAATAAATAAAAACCCCTCGAAACCGCGAGTTTCTGAACGGCCCGCTCCCGCTGAGCAGGATAAACATGTGTAAAATGAAAGCGTAGAAGCAGGACAGATTTCTCTGGATAACCTCGCCTGAGGTTATCCAGAGAAATCTGTCCTGACCAATAAAACATTTCTTTAAAATCTTAAAGAAAAATTAATGTACAGACACGAGAGTATAGATAGATACGTATTTAAGTAAAGGATATATGAATATAATTTGCAATATTCCGCTAAACAATTCTTGTCGTGCTATTCAAAATGCAGACTCGTGCACCGCCCGCCCGCACATAAACATGCAACAAGCAAGCGATACAAGCAAAGCAATCTTAAATAACAAGCAAGAAAACTTATCGACACGTGTTTCGCCTCTGAACGAGGCATCCTCGGGATGTGTTGCTAGCTCGGATTAGTGTTTTTCAAATCGTTTGTTTTTATGTAGACTAATATTTTTATATTGTTTTTTTATTATTATTTTGACATTTCTTTTTACATATTGACTACATAACTATTAGTAGATAATTTAACTGAAAAAAAAAGATAAACTATATGAGATAGGTAGCCGATGTTTTGCTTAGTATTTTAACTTACTACCTCATTACATTAGACAGGTAGACTAAGATGTATTTTTTTTCTTATGACACAATTTCCTTCTGTCTTTTATATTTTAATCCTTTAGTAATTAAAGTTTAATACATTGCTTAGTATAATTTTATATAGGTTAAAAAGACTGTAATAGTATTAAGCCATATTGAGACAAAAAAAATACTGATAAAAAGACATGATCTTGCTAAGTTTCTTGCCCATCTTCTTAGCAAGACTAATCGAATGGGCGGATTTAGGCATTATGCATATTTATAGTTTATTTATCTATTAACTTATTTATTCATTGCATTATGTAGGTATATAAAATATTTAAATTTTTGACTTATGATAGTATATATTTGGTTAGGCATTGTATATATTTATGGTCTATTCAGTTTATTTATCAACTTATTTATTAATTGCATTATGTATAATAATATTCTTATTTCAAAAAGTCTTTATTTTATGCATGTGTAGGTATAACTTTAGTAGCCCAACTTAAATATAGTCTTTTTTATCTTTTTCCCGTAGGTATCACATTTGTTTCAACATAAAATATTATTTTTATACACATTAGATTTGACATGTAAAACGTATACTTTATGTATCTATTTTACAAATAAACATTTTGAATCTAAGGCTCACCACCCATTACATTTAGGACGTAACAGTTTTCGGTGAAAAGCGGGTTACCAAGTGTAGACAGTTACTCGCTTTTCTTACTTTACACTTGGAAACACCTACGCTACCCCGTCGGTGATTCATGTCGTATTGATTATAATCACGGGTTAAATTGTGAAATATGGGTAGTTGTCGTTATTGTAAGTACGTTGTTCATAATTGCAACCATGGTATCATATGGTATGGAGGAAACACTCTCCAATGCCAAGAATACTCCGTACTTATAATCAGTTATGGCGGTTATATGAACTGGACGTCTTTAAAGATAGTCTTAGGTCTTTTAAGTCCAAATTAGTAGCTTAGCTACTTATAAATAAATAAATAAAATATAGTTATTAGTAAGTATTGTATTTTTTTGTAGTAGTAGCTTCTTTTCTTAGCTTAGCTACCTATAAATAAATAAATAAAATATAGTTAGTGCGTATAATTGTTGGTAATTTGCATGTTTGTTTTAGTTTTAAATTTAATATTATAAATTTTTGTAGTAATTTCTTTTCATGTTTAAAACCACTTAAAAATTATGAATTTATAGTGTGTTCTTATAAATGAAAATTACAAATGCTGTGCACTACTGTCATAGATATAAATCTAGATTTTAAAATGTATTTTATGTGTTTATATTGTTGATGTGCCTTTTTAAATAAATAAAAGGGCCAAGTTGGTATTATGAAAGTGTTTAAGAGCCAGTCCACAAAATGACACTATCGAAGTTTCGGTAAATACGCTGCGTGACCTCTCATGACCCTCGAGCACGATGCGACGATGTTGCGAATAGCGCGACCTAGACGTATTGATGTTTGCAACTTTTATAAATATTATGATTTTTCAAAATTTAAAATAAAGTGGGTTGTTTGTTAGTATTTATTACTGTACTATTTTTTTTATTTTTGTCGGCCTGTCTTTAACTTAACTTATGTATTTATTCATTGCATTATGTAGGTATACACTTACAATGTTTTAATTTTTTACTTATGTTAGTATATATTTGGTTAGGCATTATATTTATTTATGGTCTATTCAGTTTATTTATCAACTTATTTATTAATTGCATTATATATAATAATATTCTTATTCCAATAAGACTTTATTTCATGCATATGTATAATTTATTATACTATATATTTTACAAATAAACATTTTTAATCTTGAATCTTGGTACCGTTTTAACCCGATAACCACTCAATGGATTTGGACGCGGTTCTTTTTTACCCTATTGTGTAGGTGTAGGTATCACCTACAAGGTGAGGATGTGGGAGTGAAGGGGTAGTGAAATTAATGTGTGAGGATAATTTTTGTCAAGGTTGTGATGTGATTATATATTAGTGATATATTATTCTGTTTATAAAAAATATTAAAAGATAGAGTATTTGTAATGCTTTTAAAAAATAACAAACAGTTTACAACAAAAATATAAAGTGAGCTTATGGTAAGAAATGAAAACAAAGTGTACGGGCGCAGGTGTAGCGTATTTTCTTGAAAATGTTATCGGAAGGAAGTGCGTATTGAGCGTTCATAAAAAAACACAAATGTACATCTTACGAAACTTTTAATTTATAAAAATATACATTGGAACAAAAATATATTGGTACCACAGTCAACAAATGGTTTAATTTTACGCTATACTGGGTGAAATTAAATCAACCGACCAAATTCATACTGGAGACTCGGTTAGTCATCAAAAACAAGGTTTAATGACCCACCAGGTGAAATTCGAAAAAAAAATTTTTTTGCCCCTTAGTGCCTGCACTAGGAATTGTAGTCCAACCAGTAAGGGAGCAAAAAATGTGTTTTTCGAAATTGGCTAAAAGGATTACTGAACCTAGTTATTGATCACTAACCGAGTCTCCAGTATGAATTTGGTCGCATGATTTAATTTCATTATATATATATATATATATGTCGTAAGGGCATTGATCTTGTCCTTCTAGGGTCTATGATTTCTGGCAATACGCAATCATGGTAAAACCGAGTCAATTTTGGAAGCATTTTTTCCTGCCAAAAAACATCATCTCTGAGTATCCTTACGACTTTCAGCGGAAAATCCGAACCAATCCATACAGCAAATAAACATACATTTAAACTAACACCAAAATATAAGATTATAAATATTCCGAAATAAATACTATTATTTTTGACAACAAACAAAATTGAAGTACGAAAAAGTGTCGATCAATGATCAAAACTCTGCGATCGTATACGAGTATCGCGTACAGAGAGTCGAGACGCAGTATGGCGGGAAAAAACTGACATAGATCCTACCTGATTGAGCGCTCGCGCCGTACTGATCGGTGCGCGTTTGTGCATCGTAATTTATTGGAATTTGGAGTAAAGATAATGATGTTTTTGAGTCTAATTAAATAAAAGGAATGTCAACAAAATTACAGAATACAATTGATCAAAGTCATAGGCTATTTTGAAATGCAATTTTGAATGTAAAATAAGCTGTATTCAATACAAGAACTCGTTGTATACTGGCTACATTAATTGGGAAAATTGACGGAATTCTTTTATTTTTTTGGGGATAATGTGATTATTTATACATATTCTGGTAAATGATGTCACAACAAATTTATATGTCTGATGTACTGGTATTTTTTTTAGCAAATTTATTGAAATTAATAGACAGAATTAGATCCTTAAAGTTGACAATGTGATCAGTTTTTCGTAAACGAGGTGTGGGAGATTGATCACTACAAAAAATACAAAGTAGTATTTGGAATTGTGGTAAATTAACACACAATACGAACGATTGGTCTATGTTTATCACGTATTAAACAGTATAAAAATCTTTCCTAAGATGATAAATTAGGCGCTTGAAAATTGAGATTACTTCAGGAAAGTGTAAGATGCCTCTTAAGCAGTATGCTACTGTGAATAATGAGGTCAACTCTGTTGGTAAATTCACTTCACCCAGCTTCCGCCACAGTATATCATACGAAACGAGGTCCAACGCCTTGGAGAGGTCCATAAAGCATGCGTATGCTGGCGTATGCCTATGAGCAGGGTTGGAAACAAAACAGTTATTTTTAAAAAGATCAAAACATCCCTATTAAAACAAAATAAAAAAAAACATGTTTAAAACAAATATTTATACTAATGTTTTTTGCGGCTGTTTTAAACACATTTAAACATGTTTTAAACATGTTTAAATCATTTTTAGGCATCGTAATATGTGAATATGTGAAATTGATAAGAAGCGTTTTTTAAATGTTATCATAATCTAATCATTTATTGGGTGAAAAATAATAAGTGCTTTCCCAGTAAACACGAAACGTAGAAATGCTAAAAAATATAAGTACACACCGACACCGCCCGTTCTCGTCTTTATGTTTGGGGAAACCCCCGCCAATAAAGGAATTTTAATCGCACCGATTACTAGAAAAGGATTCGTTCAAAAAAAAAAGTAATAACGACGACACATTGGGGATATAAGGAAAAAATAATAATTAACATGCTAAAAAACAGTGTTTTATATATGAGTGTTTTAAACACGTTTAAAACAATCTGTTTTAAATAGTGTTTTAAACAGGGGTATTTTTTTCTCGGTGTTTTAAACACTGTTTAAAACACTTGTTTTAAACATTTGTTTTAAACAATGCCAACCCTGCCTATCAGCATAATACCTGACAGTGTCCTTTATAGCAGTTTCCGAACTGGGCATCGTGCCAGTTTTACATACTTTTTTTAAATACGAGTTAAGTACACTGTCAAGCACTTTTGCTATAACAGTGGCTAGAGAGATAGGCCTATAATTTGCCTCGTCTGATATGACACCGGTTTTATTCTTGACGATTGGCGCGACCAGAGTCCTGACCAAGTCACGAGGTAGATACGAGTGACTCAAACAGTCCGTAAATTCAGCTAAATTCAGGGCAATCAGTAGGCATGTACACGCTTAGAATTAAAATTGGTTGTCCGTTTGTGATTATTTTAATTGCTGCGATACGCGGAGTCGGACACTGTGTCACCGACACACACGGAAACACTGCTTTTCGCCGTGGGGCCTTCCCTTGAGAATGCCTGTGGAGGAGTCCACCGCCGATGTCCCAGTGCTCCCGAACTCGTCGTGGATCGTCGAGATATGGCAGCTCGCACGGCAACAACCACTTTTCCTGTAGCGTGATGATGACATCAACAAACCCACAACCGAGCGTTATGTTCTGACAATTATATGTAGCTATCGTTGTATTATACATATTTATGTTATGGGGAGTTTCTGTTCACTGTTTTTCACAGGATTTCTGTAGCGCATAAACCACCACTCGCTACGAAAATCGGCACTTTTTCGGGATCGTTTTAAGCTTAGACCATTTAACACGGGACCTGGCATAGCGCGACTCTTAGTGCTGAAATTATTCTGCCGCTTTCCACGGGAGGGGAGGTAAACACGCACAGCACAACAGCACACATTTACTCATTCACGCACACTTCTGCGAAAAATTGATATTGATATTCAAAAGCTGCAACACAAACACAAAACGCACACATAAGCAAACTTACAAAAACAAATTGTTCATGTGCTTCGGCAGGGGGGGATAAGTGCGCTTGCCTAGTCCCGTGTTATATGGTCTAAGGTTTTAAGAGGCTTATAATATCGTCTAAATCTCTTTACCATCCAGCTTACGCATAATTTTCTTTGAAGACGTTACGACTGAATCAAACAAAAAGTTTTTTCCAAGTTATATTTCCTCCGCAGAGAAGGATGTATTGCAGATACGGATAAGACTTTCCTCATCCATCACCTCAATTTTGTTTCGTATAAATAAAGAGAATCATTAATTACAATATTGCACGTAGAACACTTAAACGTCATTTCTTAAAAACCGGTTCACTACTTACATGACGCAAGAAAAAAAGTTGTATATTTTCGATTGTAGTTTTCTGATGAAGCTATAAGGTCCATCCTTTGAAAAAAATAAATGACGTTAAGTGATCTTTTGTTCAATCCAGAAAAAAATAATTTGTAAACCTAAGTTTTCATGATATTTCATGTTTAAAAAATTAATTTCTCCTGTATTATTCAACAGATTCGCTTGGTTTTTATATAGTAAAATAGGTATTATTGATACCTATTGCAGTTACCTAAAATTGCAGTTCTTACGGCAAACATAGATAAAGAAATCTAAATAATGTGTTTATTTCACGAACGCGAGGCATTTCTGTCGTCGTAACTGCCAGGACGAAGAGCGTGCGATTGTAGACTAAAATACAACGTATTAAATCTTGTTTTCGCCAGGTATGACACCGGACTATCAATACAAGTTTCAAATACACACAAGTTTCAAATTTGGTCAGATTAACATACTTTAAAGTAAAAGGACAAATACTAAAAAATTTGGGTTCCGTATTCAAAGTATGCTAAATTATTTGACAGGTGCTATTATTTTAGCGGGTTTTTAGGGTTTCCTACCCAAAGGGAAACCAATGGGACCCTATTACTAAGACTCCGCTGTCCGTCTGTCACCAGGCTGTATTGCATGAACCGTGATAGTAAGACAGTTGAAATTTTCACAGATGATGTGGGTATTTCTGTTCCCGTTGTAACAACAAATATTAAAAAATATTTATATGTTTATATAATACTAGCTTATGCCCGCGGCTCCGCCCGCGTCGAAAAGATTTTCGTGGAAATAAGGAAAACAAAATAATTGATTTTTTGAACGACTATATGCAACGGACACCATGTTTAAGCAAAGCGCTAATAAATAACAAATAAATAAGCCTAAACTCGAAGGGTCTGCTGTTGTCCGTTGAGGAGATCCTGTACCCATCTTTCAGTCCCATCATCAGACCCTGGTTACCATGTTTTACCAAAGTGCTAATAAAGACCAATCAAATAAGCACAAACTCGAAGGGTCTGCTGTTGTCCGTTGAGGAGATCCTGTACTCATCTTTCAGTCCCATCATCAGACCCTGGTCACCATGTTTTACCAAAGTGCTAATAATGACCAATCAAATAAGCCCAAACTCGAAGGGTCTGCTGTTGTCCGTTGAGGAGATCCTGTACCCATCTTCCAGTCCCATCATCAGACCCTGGTCACCATGTTTTACCAAAGTGCCAAGAAGTGTGTCAGGATCGTTGTAGATGGAAATCTGTAGTCAGATTAAACTCATACAGCTTTCTCGTATGGGAAAAAATCAATACATAAACCTGGCTGTAATCACTTTTTCAAGCTTAATATTAGCAAGAGGTGTGCCAGGATCGTTGTAGATGGAAATCTGTAGTCAGATTAAACTCATACAGCTTTCTCGTATGGGAAAAAATCAATACATAAACCTGGCTGTAATCACTTTTTCAAGCTAAATATTAGCAGGAGGTGTGTCCGGATCGTTGTAGATGTAAATCTGTAGTCAAATGAAACTGATATAGTTTTCCCGTATGGGAACAAATCATTACTTAAACCATAGTATTTCATGTATCTATGCTTAAACCTGGCTGTAGTTACTTTTTCAAGCTTAATATTAGCAAGAGGTGTGTCAGGATAGTTGTAGATGGAAATCTTTAGTCAGATTAAACTGATACAGTTACCTCGTATGGAAAAACAACCGGCTTCATCACGTATAACTAACCATTTGGTCAAGGAACGCCGATAAAACAGCTAAGCAGCGTTTTTTCTCCCGACATGGTTCACAAATATTGAAACTGAAAACTTATTTTTATTAAAATAAAATATAGCCTATGTTACTCAGCAATAGTATAGCTTTTTATAAAAGAAAGAATTCTTAGAATCGGTTCAGTAGTTCCAAAGTTTACCTCAAACATACAAACAAACAAACAAATCTTTCCTCTTTATATAATAGTGTAGATGTAGACTAGCTTTTGCCCGCGACTCCGCAGGCCCTGGTCACTATGTTTTACCAAAATGCTAATAAACACCAACTAAATAAGCCAGAACTCGAAGGGTCTGCGATTGTCCGTTGAGGAGATCCCGTACCCACCTTTCAGTCCCATCATCAGACCCTGGTCACCATGTTTTACCAAAGTGCTAATAAATACCAATCAAATGAGCCCAAACTCGAAGGGTGTGCTGTTGTCCGTTGAGGAGATCCCGTGCCTACCTTCCAGTCCCATCATCGGACCCTGGTCACCATGTTTTACCAAGATGCTAATAAATACCAACTAAATATGCCAAAACTTGAAGGGTCTGCTGTTGTCCGTTGAGGAGATCCCGTACCCACCTTCCAGTCCCATCACCAGACCCTGGTCATCATGTTTTACCAAAGTGGTAATAAATACCAATTGAATAAGTCCAAACTCGAAGGGTCTGCTGTTGTCCGTTGAGGAGATCCCGTACCTACCTTCCAGTCCCATCATCAGAACCTGGTCACCATGTTTTACCAAAGTGCTAATAAATACCAATCGAATAAGTCCAAACTCGAAGGGTCTGCTGTTGTCCGTTGAGGAGATCCCATACCTACCTTCCAGTCCCATTATCAGACCCCGATCACCATGTTTTACCAAATTGCTAATAAAGACCAATAAAATAAGCCCAAACTCGAAGGGTCTGCTGTTATCCGTTGAGGAGATCCAGTCCCGTCATGAGATCCTGGTCACCATGTTCTAGAAAAATACTCATCAATAAATACCGATCAAATAAATTTAAACTTGAGAGTTCTCCTAAAAAAAAACGTAAAATTTACCAGTGGATGATTGAAACCCCGACGATGAGACTACATACGACTACGCAAGGCGTATGTACATACCATATGATTAACTAAAATCTTATTGAGTGCTTAAAGAATTTTTATGGTCAGTTCAGTAGTTCTAGATATTGCCCATTATATACAAACAAACAAATCTTTCTTCTTTATTAATAGTGTAGACCAACTTTAACGTGAGTTGATTTGAACCAGACTGCGTCTAATCCGATATTTTGAAACATGCAGCGCCATCTAGTGTATTAAAATAAAAACTATTTCAACGCCAGCTTACTGAGCCGTTATCCAGGATAGCTTCACAGAGATGGCGTTTTCTAAGATCTTGAAAATAAAAATATTTTAGTTATTGGTCTTTGCTCAGTCAAGAAATATAATTTCAGCTTTAATATTTTTTTTACAAAAAGATAATTTTTTCTGAAAATAAAATAAAAGAATAAAAAATTAAAAGTGAAAACAAATTTTACCAGTCGGGGTTTAAGCCCGCGACGATCGATTCCGCTACGGCGGCGAACCTTTCATATTGTCTTATTTCTCATTGCGCTGCTCCCTCTTGTCATAGCGTGATGATACATAGCCCTAAACCTTTCCGAAGAAATGCTTTATCTTTCAGTGAAAATTGTATCAAAATCCATTGAGTGGTTCTCAAGTTATAAGCGAACGAACAGACAGACAGACGTTGTATTTTATATGTAAAGGGAAGATTATAGTTTTTTGCTCGTTTTTGCTTGATATTGATAACGGAAACAGGTAGACGCTTGAAATATTCACAGAATATTTAGTTTTATATTTACTTTAAAAATAAATAATTGAATTAAAATAATAAAAATATTAAAGGGCGGCTCCCATATAACAGACATGATTTTTTTGCCGTTTTATAGATAATGGTACGGAACCCTTCGAGTCCAACTCGCACTTGGCCGATTTTTTGACGCCTTGATGTTGGTATGGCGTCTATATTGTTGTTATTTATCATGTTTTTAGGGTTTCTTACCAGCATTGTATGGTGGTACGGAACCCTCTGTGCGCGAGTCCGAGTCGCACTTGGCCAAATTAATTTTCCTTTAGTTTTTTTCATTGGGGCAACAAGTATCCTCAGTAGAGTTAGTGGTTTTAATTAAAAAATACCAGTCTATAAACCCCCTCAATACCGAGTTTATTAAAGTTTTAAAAAGGTATGTTTTATTCGTCTACCTATATGTTGTAAACTTAAAGCATAAATTAAATGTAAATCAACGAGCACAAACATAAAATACGTTAGTAACTAGTTTATTTTTGGTATAAGGTTGGCCGTCCAAAAATAATAAATTAAGTTATTTTATTGGGTACTTATCAATTTGAAGAAAGTAAATAAAGAACATGATAGTAACCACAGATATAGATCTAAATAGATGACGCAAGTGCATTAAACTCTATGAAAACCAAGCGTGTCACATTTTACAATGAAAACGGTTGACAGCGGTGTGAATCCTAGAAGGAATTGTAAGACTTAAGACATTATCCATAAGAGTCAAACTTGAAGGAGTCAATATCTGTGAAGGAAGAGCAGTGCTCTCCCTTTTGGCGCGCGATTGGGCACGTGAAGTACATACACTGGCGGCATCTATTTAGATCTATATCTGTGATAGCAACAATAAGAGGAACTTTACCGCCAAAATAACAAGCATCTATTTTTCCCGCCAAATAAAAAAAAATCCGCAACCAAACAAACCTTAGACCATTTATCACGGGACCTGGCTAAGCGCGACTGAAATTATTCTGCCGCTTTCCACGGGAGGGGAGGTAAACACGCACAGCACACATTTACTCATACACGCACACTCCTGCGATAAATTGATCCATCCATCCATCAGCCTGTTTCGTCAACTGCTGGACATAGGCCTTTCCAGGAGTTCACCACTCTTGGCGGTCCTCCTGGAAGAAATGCCCATACTCACACACGCTGGGCAGGCGGGTTGGTGAGCGCGGTGCCGAAACCCTTGCACTAGTGACGCCGCTGCCCGTCACCAGTCTGATTTTTATAAGGCCTGGCAATTGGGGATGGATATACCGCCATCCATCGGTCCCAGGCAATAGAGGGCCGCCTGGTTTTTTGCCTGAGAGCTGTCCTCTTACTCTCCCCCGAATAACTTCGGGAGGATTTTCGAGCAAGATGGTGGTACCTCCACAGTCGAGCCCGGCATTAGCTCTACCACCTAACTAATAAATTGATATGTCACACTAAATCTAAAGCTGCAACACAAACACAAAATGCGCACACCAGCAAACTTACATGAACAAATTGCTCATGTACTTTGGCAGAGGGGGATAAGTGTGCTTGCCCAGTCCCATGTTATATAGTCTAAGAAACAAACAGATGTTTAGGAAAAAGTGTTCCCTAATATTTAAAGTAAAATATGAAACTAATTACTCTTTACATAAAGCTCGGTTTCATTTAATTACATATCAAAACTTACCAGCTTCTTGGAATGAACACAGACTCCCAGTCGAATCGCATCCGCAAATGCGAGAACTGTCCAATAAAAATGTCAGAAAAACTGTCACAGTAAAAACAACACAGCACTGCCAATGTCGCAGAAATGTCAATCAAATGTAGAAGAAAAAAATGGCACTGATTTACAATCTCGATTTTAAAATGTAAATAAAATGTTCAGTGAACAATTTCCTGAAAAACTCTCGTCGCGATCACACGTCCGCGCGACTCAAGCTTTTATAATTAACCACAGATCATACATTTATGTTACGGGTAAAACCCGAAGTCGGGTAAAGTCTGAAAAAAGCCGAAAATAGGTGCGACGATGAGCGAAGCGGGGAGGCGCGTGTTAGTTTGACTTGACATCTTAATAAACAACGAGCAAAGCGGAGCGAAGCGAGGCGACGCCCGAAGTTTTGTATAATATTACCCGGGTAAACATAGGTTTAACCGCGCTTCGAGCTTTACCCGTAACATATACACTAACTATAACACGAAAAGAATAATTTGCGAATTTAACAAAAGGGTTATCGAACTTGGTTACTGAGCACTTACCGACTCTTCGGTATCAATTTGGCTGCATAAATTAAAGTTAAATTCAAGTCATTTTGTTAACGAAAACAGGTGATAGTACTCGTCCATATGAACAAATTTTATTGTGAAGACAACCCTGAAATCACGAAAAAAAGTCAGCTGTTTCATACATTTTGGTCGAGTAGGTATTTAACTTTTCTATGGAACAGCTGATATTTTTTTCACGATTTCAGGGTTGGCTCCATAGTAAGTAAAAGTACTATCACCAGTTTTAGTTCACAAACTGACTTAAATTTCACGTTGTTTAAAGTTACCTGCGCTTCTGATTCAAACGTTGGGAGTATTAGATAAAGGGCGTATACTTCGATGAACTGACGATGTCTGTCATTCTAATCAAGCTAAATTTTACAAACTATAACTGTAACTGAAGCAGTGTTGCCAGATCCGTAGGTTAAGAATCATCCTAAAATTACTGCAAAATTATCGTGTTTTTATTGCATGATCATATTTATAACTTCACCGAATCTAGAAAGAGAACAAAACAGACATACCGCTAAAATGTTTGGGCGCAAATCCACCCAAAGTTTAAAACTGTGTTTGCGAACTTATTTTTAAAATGCTGCCTTGGCTGATGACCCCAGAACCAGAATTGCATGAAACAAGATGGATGTGATGTTCAGACCTCTTAAAAATAAACTGCGGTGCTGCACATTACGCCAAGAAATCAGTGGCTCCTAGGATTCGGATTCACTGGATCCCCGGCTATGAACCTTATGCAGTGACGTCACAGCTTAAAATAAACCTCATTCATAGACCCGAATCTTCAAGCTTTGTTTTCTAGCAACGGAAAATAGATTTTCCCGTGTTGTCGGCGTGATTAATATTTATATGAAATTACAGCTTTATAGTACTAATAGTCTCTGCGCTAAGCCGCGGACGGACAGACGGACATGGCGAAACTATAAGGGTTCCTTGTCGGACTACGGAACCCTAAAAACTGTACCCATCTAGTCCTTAAACTGCGGCTACAATTTTTTCAGTCTGATGTGTGTACCCAGTAGGTACTACATTTCCCTTGATCACTGGACAGATGAATTTGGTTTAGCAAGACACAACCAGAGAGACCAGCAAACCAAGGTAAAATCATTAGATGTCAAAGGAAATAGGATTGCTCATCTATATACTAATAATAAAGTACCTAGTCTAAAAGTTGTGTCTGTACATTAAATATATTTGTAAAATTTTATATGAAATGGATTATTAGTATTGTATAGAGGCCAAAATACAATTTAACAAACTTTGTCTGTTTGTATGTATGTATGTTCCATTTCAACTCAAGAACCACTCAACCGATTTGGATGTGGTTTTCATTATTATCATCCTAATGAGTCTGGTCAAAATATAGGCTATAAGGTGTTAGTAAAATAACCGCCAAGCCAATAACTCTTGATACCACACAAAGATTACAAAACACTTCCATGCAAGCAAAGCTGCGGGCAAGGCTAGTTTAGAAATAAATTGTCAATTAATATAGATTTTGGTCCTTGAAGGAGGTATTAAAAAATACCCCATCTCAGAAGAAGTGTGTAATAAATGCATTCATCTCTGCTTGACATATAGATTCCAGAATTGGGGCATTTCCTACAAATATTATGTTATAGGAAAAGTCCATTAAATGGACAAAAACATGGACCAAAAGGCAGACCAGTGCGACGCAGATGATCGCCCCTTTCGTAGAAGCCATGTAAATAAAACACTGAAGGAGGTCCAATGTCCATGTGTCAATGACACATTGACCTGAAAAAATTACAATATATTTATCAGCGGGATGCTTGCCAGCAAGCAGTATATTATATTATTTGAATAGTTAGTTTATTGTTTTAAAATTACATGACATCATGTAACATATGTATGTTTGGTAAGAAAATAAAGGCTACGATGATGATGAGATTAGATTGAATGAATATGTTGTCTGTTTGCTAAATGAATAGTAAAACTAATTGTACTTGGGATATTTTTTTATTTCAGGCCTTAGTGGCCCATATTATTAATAGGTTCCTTAAAACTGGGTAAACATTACTACAGACCCTTATAAAAAAACACTTCTTAACATGTTGGCACGAACATAGACGCCTTCGAAAGTATGAAAAAATGCGCAATCTGACGTCTCAATTTACTTACATCACTTCACTCACAAAGAAGCACTACGTATAAATTATACACAAATTCTTGTACTTTTATTCAACATATATTTATTTTTATTCTAACTTAGGCTACCGGTTTCGTATTACACATCATCAGGCCAACAAATTATTAATTATTTAACATGACAGAAAGAAAACAAAAGAAAACATTTTAGGCTACCGGTTTCGTATTACACATCATCGGGCCAACAAATTATTGAAAACAAAAGTTTTGTTTTCTTTCTGTCATGTTAAATAATTAATAATTTGTTGGCCCGATGATGTGTAATACGAAACCGGTAGCCTAAGTTAGAATAAAAATAAATATATGTGGAATAAAAGTACAAGAATTTGTGTATAATTTATTCAAGATGATATTCCACCAAGAACCATCAATCGAATCCATTCAATATTTGAAGCACTACGTACTTATGTATTTCTCCTAAATGATGCACATCGAGTTAACTTACAGGTAATCTAGTGCAAAAGAGCCCGTTGGGAGACTTTGTGCATTTTTTAATGGTTTATAATAGTTCATATTCCACCGTGTATAGACGTTGTGCGCTTTCGTGATGTACTTGTATGACATTCTATGACGGTTGTTCCCGCCAACAATCCAACATGTTACCCTAATTTGGAATCGTCTAATATGAAGCATTAGATCTTCTAACGTCATACTTTTGTGCACTCTGGAGAAATAGATCTGGCAGGCTTCAGGTCACACAAAGTTGCAAGGATGGTGTCGTGATGTCTCTGTAATCAAATGAAGCATTCTTTTGACACTGGTGAGAGCGACGACGCTTCTTGTTTTCTACAAGACTGAAGCAATTACAATCAGCGATTGTATTCAAGGCGAGGGTTGGACGGTGCCAGATGGTTTTTTTCAGTTTCAAGCTAAGAACCTTTTCCGATTACGGTGACGGCGCCGCGGCGGTTGCTGCTTATGGCGACTGGAGCGATAGAACATCGAGACCTACGAGTCCTTGTATGCAGCAGGTGTTGCTTTCAGAGGCTGCAAAAGCGTACATTTCGCACTCTTTCATAGTATAATAGGTGGATAGATCAGTCCAGATGAAGCCTTGGATCCATCTTAAGGGTTGATCATGATAGTTTCTTGCTATTAGTCAGAGCAGCAGCATCCCGCAATGGTTTTTATAAACAAAATAGTGATTTTTTTTCGAAGCGATTCGAGCTTTGAATCGTTCCATACCACATAATCGCGGACACGATTTTTTTGCGTTTTTACGGAAAATTTTGCTTACAAATCACATACAATTAAGAAGTGTACCTACATTTAATTACGTTTCCGACAAGTATTTGATTTCAAAATTCAAGATTATTATTAATGAAGAACCTTACATTTGAAGATAGGAAGTTAGAGGATAATCAAGACTAAAAAATATTGTTACATAATACTAACATAATAATAATCGAATAAAAATTATAATCAAAATCAAAATATATATTTTTTAAAGATACATAAAGTATACTTTTTACAGGTCACAGTTTTAATTTGTATTTGTATTATATATTTGCATTATAGGTTACTTTGGGCAATAAAACTAACTTTTAATTAATGTTTTATTTATGAGAAAACAACTAACTTTACTTACAATAAACTCAGGAAAAATTATCGCTTATGAATTTATACCTAGATTACCAACAAAAATAAAAATTAATTAACGCTAATTGTGTGAATTTCTATTTCGATTATGAATAGATTGTTGTGAATCGATCTTTTCTGTACCGATTTTTTCTCATAATCGATCTTTTTTAGAAAGAACCCGACATCTCTAATTGGTGCAAAGTTGAGGGGAATTTTCTAGTGTTCACGTGGATTGTTAAATATTTGGAAATTTTTATATTTAATAGACGATGACGGGGATGATGCTCTTGAAATTATTGGATATGATGATCTTCATCTTAGAGTTGAAACTAAATTATATCTTTCCAATAAGTAGCCACCGTAATGGCTTTGTCATTAGCCTGCATCAGGTCTAAGTAAGTGCAGGAAGCTAGTTACCAATTTAGTAATTTTGTTTATTGTATTTTCTTGTTTAATAAACTAGAAGTAAACAAAAATCTTTTCTTGGGAAGGTAGGCAAGAACAATGTTCGAGGTGTTAAAATCACGGAGCGAACGAAATGAAATAAAAATGAAATATTTTATAATCTTATAATAATTCTACCAATAAGTAGAAATATTGCGACTTCCCATATCAAACGAATGAAATGTAACCATGCTTATCTGTGGTCCTTACCGGTCCATTTACCGCCTATTTTAATCTGTGAATAGATAATAATAATGTTAGTTCGAGAAAAATATCTCAAAATTTCGTTGACAAAACCGAATCCTACTAATATTATAAATGCAAAAGTTTGTCCGTGTGTGTGTGTGTGTGTGTGTGTGTGTGTGTGTGTGTGTGTGTGTGTGAGAGGGTGTGTGTGTGAGGGTGTGTGTGCGTGTGTGTGTCAGGGTGTGTCTGTGTGTGTGTGTGTGTGTCTGTGTGTGTGTGTGTGTTTGTTACTCTTTCACGCCGAAACGGCTAAACGGATTTTGATGAAAATTAGAATGGATATAGCTTATACCCTAACTTAACACATAGGCTACTTTTTATCCCGGAAAAATGCATGGTTTCTGTAGGATAGATCAATATCATTGAAAAATCAGGTGTCTAATTAGCGCTCGTCCGTTTCGTTCGTGGAGAAATAAGACAAGGCTCTGATAATTCATTCATCAGGTGTCTAATTAGCGCGAGCCTTAATCGTTTGTGGTGAATTAAGACAATATTATAAATGCGAAAGTTTGTGTGTGTGTATGTTTGTTACTCTTTCACGCTGAAACGGCTGGACGGATTTGGATGAAATTTAGAACGGATATAGCTTATACTCCAACTTAATACATAGGTTACTTAGTTAGTTACTAAGTACTTTCAAATGTGATGTATATTGCTAATGAAATAAATAAATGAAATGTAATGAAAATGAAATATCCCGGAAAAAATGATGTCGTTAAACCGAATAACACGCGGGCTGAGCCGCGGGCAAAAGCTAGTAGCTAATAAAATCGACCTAACGTATTTATTTATTCCGCCAATTATGAAACGGACTGAAAACTGATGGCTTTATTTATTTTTATTTAACCCGTAGATGTAGTTCTAGATAATGATGTAAAAATATATTTTCAGGTCGATGTATTAGGTACATCATCTAAGATTCTAACCCACTGATATATAATAATATTTTAAGATGTCTATGTTCTAACCCTGTTCGCCACCTACCGACAACTCTTTGTACTACGCTGCTTTTAAGCAGGACTGACATTGGATCTCTGTGGGACCGACTAATAATACATCCCGTCTGTGCAAAGCTGCGCTTGAGTAGGCGGTATTTCATTGAAAATCTAAGAGGGGGCACTAGTGTCTACTTTTTTTACATTTTTAGAAAGTTTTTGCTACAATCAGTGAATACACCAACAACAAACGGCTAAGGACTATTTTATTAAATGCAGTGGATGTCAACACATTCCTCATTTCTCTTGTGGAGGACTCCCTGAGGGAACAAAGCTTTTTTAAAAGCAAAGGAACAAAGAATTAATAAAATTGATCTCAAATATGCAAGATATAATACAGTACAATACAGTATAACTTTATTTGCACACCACACAGAAGGAAACAAAAATAATATAAATTATAATAACCAAATAACGTAGGTACAATCAGGCGGCCTTATTGCTTATAGCGATCTCTTCCAGACAACCTTTGGGTAGAATCTGGTTTAAAGGAGATTTATGAATAGGCGGTGCCCTAATTTTAAAATAATATTTAAATATGTATACTATACAAAATCTACATTAATAAATTAAAAGAAAAATAATAATTTATTAGAGGTAAATAACATGAATAAATAAATATATACATACATTCATATATTAAATAAATAAACTTTAAGAGGAATGTAGATGGTTCAGTGGTCAGAGTGAGAGATAGTGTTCTTTTACCAGTCTCTTAAAGACTGAGAGGGAAGGTGCTCTTCTTTTAGATAGAGGAAGATCATTCCACAAACGGACGGCTTGTACTGAAAAGGAATTGTCATAGAAGGACGATGAATGCATTGGGGTAGCCAGGAGTAGATTTTGAGAGGACCGTAAGATACGGTCATGAGTACCATGAAGAAACTGAAAGCGAGCTTTGAGATATGATGGAGTAGTATACAAAAGAGACAGAATATGATAAATCAAATGATTAGAGATAATTTGGAAAACGATAACTTTAAAGAAATTTTGAAAACTGCTGTAGTTATCTTAGTTGATTTTAGATGTGTGCAGGAGAGAATACAGGCCTCATAATCATAGGGGGGAGAAACAAAGTCCTACATCCAAAATCAGGGTGACCAGGCTATCCATCCATCCATCAGCTTGTTTCGTCCACTGCTGGACATAGGCCTTTCCAGGATTACGCCACTCTTGGTGGTCCTCCTGGAAGAAATGCCCATACTCACTCACGCTGGGTAGGCGGGTTGGTGAGCGCGGTGCCGAAACCTTCGCACTAGTGACGCCGCTGCCCGTCACTAGTCTGTTTTATATAAGGCCCGGCAATTGGGGATGGATATACCGCCATCCGTCGGGCCCAGGCAATGGTGGGCCGCCTGGTTTAGCCTGAGAGCTGTTCTCTTACTCTCCCCCGAATAACTTCGGGAGGATTTGCGAGTAAGATGGTGGTACCTCCACAGTCGAGCCCGCCATCAGCTCTACCACCTAACTCATTGTGATGTTAATCACATTGACCAAAGGTCTAGGTTCGTATGGCAACTTTTGATACTAACCCTTAGAATAGGTGTACCTATAGATATCAATGATGGTAACCTAATTATATAAATTCTGCAATACAAGAGCAAGAGACGAGTAAAATTCAAATGAGCACAAATAGCAGAAATATTTCTCACACCTTCGTGAGCATGCGCAGGACGCATAAATACACAACTCCTGCATTGTGCAAAACTTTGTGATTAAAATACTGAGAATAAAAGAAAAAGTAAATTGATAGAGAACGGAACCAAGAGTGCTATGAAATGAATGCAAATTAACGGTAAGTAAATTCAATTGCCTCTGTAGCCAAGTGGCAGAGCGCTCACCTGCTAACCCAAGGTTCGTTGGTTCAATACACGCGAGGCACATTAATTTGTGTTCGGTCTACGTGCCTTGTTGGTCCCTTTGTACCCAAATTAAGGCAATATATAAGGTAACTTTAATTTATACAGCCAAACTTATACTGGAGCCTTGGTAAGTGATCCGTGTAACACGGATCGATTGCAAAATAAAATGTTGACTTCACTTAGTAATTGATTTGGGGCTGGGCTTGCGTTTGTAAGGAACACGAAAAGAATAATTTACGAACTTCACAAAAAGGGTCATCGAACCTTGTTATTGAGCACTTACCGAGTCTTCAGTTACCTATAGGGCTAATAGGTGATTTTCGGTGAAAAGCGGGTGTACACCAAGTGTGTACTGTGACTTGCGTTTCACAGTTCACACTTGGGAACACCTCTAAAACCCCGTCGGGGATTTATGTCGTGACGTGACGTTGTTTCGTAAAAGCAAAGCTTGGTTAGGTTATTTTTAGCCTATAAAAATGAAGCAAGTACCAAATTAGTCTAATTATTATTTATAATAATGTCTTGACGAGAAAAGTACATTTTTGGCATGGGAGTTACTTAGCATAATTTTCATTACTAGCCTTTGTCCCGGGCTCCTCCCGCGTTTATTCAATCTCGGACCTGTTTTCAGGTTGGGCGTTATTTTATTAACACCCCTAATAGTCTATATGTTGAACAGGGTCACTACGATGATAATAAAGAAAACCGCATCAAATTCCGTTGAGTGGTTATCGAGTTAAAACATAACAGACAGAAAAATTCTAAATAAATTGGTTTTGGCTTCAGAACAATAATTTAATAAGTAATAAAAAACCCATTTCATTTAAAAATATTATTGTATTATCCGTGGTATAGATAACGGAGAGTTAGGGACAATGATACCTACTAAGAATGTTAAGTAAAATTATACTAAATAAATTAAAATTTTAATAAATTAAAAAGAAATTTTATGTTTTCTTAAATGGTAATAAGGTAAGTAAAGTGATAAGTAAACGGTGCTTATTCCGAAACTATTTCGATATATTAGGTTTTTAGACCGTATTGCTTTAAAAACTATGAGATCGTTCATATTTTAACAAAAATACAATGACTACTTTCACTTTCATTTGACCACTAAATGACGTCACAGGCTAGGCTGATTAGGAATAGGTCCATTGCAAAAAAAAAAAACATATTGTCTTCGTCTTATCGATGTCAACATTAAGACAACAAATTAGACAGTTGACAATCTATTCAGGGTTGCCGGTACGGATACGTTTACCGAATTTTGGGTAGGTATTAATTTTGGGTATTAATTTTGGGTATTAATTTTGGGTATATTTGTGGAAATCGTGTGCAAAATATGCGTTTATTTTTTCCGATCTTTTCCGAAAGTAAGTGGAAAATTCTAATATAAACATAAAATCGATTGCGATTGCTCATCAAATGCAATTCACAGTCTAAACTCGTTCACCCACGTTTCACCGACGAGTATTTCTACCTGCATGATGAAAACTTACCAATTAAGAGTTCCCGTTAGTTAATTTATGTAGAGAAATGTGATTAAAACGCTAAAATAAGTTATTGTGTGTAACATTTTAATGGTTTCTTTTTAAAAAGAAATACACAAAAAGGATTATTTCTGATTCGGTTTAGGGCCTTTTCTTGTTTGACTGCTGGTAACATTAAATCTGTTACAATGAAGAGGGCGGGCTTTTGAAACGTAAAGGCGGAATTGTTAAAAGTTTTTTCAGAAAATATTTTTCTGCTGTAAAACTGTAATATTTTAAGTTGATAAGTGTAAATAAAAATTGTACAGTGCATAGAGTTTTTGTAAAAATGAAAGAGCCTGCGGGGGCTGAGCCCCCTGGGCAAGATTCTTCTTCAACCCCTACGGGAACAAAGCGTGGTAGAGGTGATGATGCTTATCTTCAAGGTGCTCAGAACTCTCAAGATAATGAAGTTTTCTACAAACCATACAATAAACCAGGTTATAAACGTATTTTCCCTGAGAATCAGGTGAGTACTGAATACATTGTTTATGTCGAAAGTACCAATGAAGGTGAGAGACTAGGGAACAAGAACCCAGACATGATTTGTACCTTATTCAAAAATGAAATTAAGGGCGTGGTGGGTATTAAAAGAGTCAACGCAAATAAATTGGGCATTACGTTTTCACAAAATATTCATGCCAACAATTTTCTGTGCAATGAGAACTTTTTGAAAAAATATAATTACAAGGCGTACATACCAGCTAGGTCAGTGGAAATCATCGGCGTTCTGAAGTTCGTGCCAACGAATATCAGCAACGAGGAGTTATTTAAAAAACTCTCATCTCTGTACGAGATCATAAATATCAGACGTTTTACCCATAAGGTGAATGGCACAATAGTGCCATATGGATCTGTAAGTGTTACATTTCTATCCCAACAATTACCGGACTTTGTATACCTTGATCTATATAGATTCAAGGTCTTTGAGTATGTTGCTCCATTATTGCAATGTTACAAATGTTTTAAATTCAACCATGGAGCTAAATTTTGCAAATCAACCCAAAAATGTTCAGTGTGTGCCGGAGAACACCATTTTTCTACATGTGATAAGGAGGCAATTATAAAGTGCATCAATTGTCAGGGCCCTCACCTGGCAATTTCTAGAGATTGCCCTATCAAAAAAATTAAAATAGAAGAAAAATATAACAAAAAGAACTATGCTCAAGTAACTGCCTCCTTAAAAAATAATGGAAACCTCCATCCTTCTAATTATAGCACCAATTTTCCAAAGTTGGCAATGACAAAAGAAATAAATAAGACAAAAAAAATGTTTGAAAATGATGTAATTAATAAAAACTCTATTCAAACCACTGAGTATGTAAAAGTTCAGACTGTAGACAGACCGTCTACCGTTCAGACAAACAAAAATACAAAAACTGAAATAAAGAAAAGTGAAACATTAAACACAAAAGACTTGGCAGAAATAATTTTGAAAAATGAAGATATTATAACAATTTTGGTAAAAACTTTAGTTCAGCTGGGTAATTCAAGTGATGCTGAACCCATAACATTTAATAGCATAAAAGAAGTTCTGAAAAAATCTCTTGTGTTTAACCATGGATAAACAACATATTAGAATATCACAATATAACATTGAAGGCGCATTAAATAAAAAACCCCTACTAATTAATTACCTTATTGATAATGATATAGATATTTGTTTGTTAAATGAGACGTGGCTGAGAGAAACACATATTTTCAAAATTCCTAATTATGACTTTATAAATCAAAATGGAGCAGATGGACGATGTGGAGTAGGTATTTTAATTAAAAGTCAATTTAAATATACAGTTGTTTCAACTCCTTATTACGACTTTATGCAATCTGTAGCTATAATATTATCAACTAATGTTGGTAATTTAACAATATTATGCACTTATAGTCCACCTCCCGATGATAATCATCGTCGACGGTTTCAGGGTAGAAGATTAAAACAATTATTAAATAATTTACCAAAACCATTAATGCTATCAGGTGACCTCAATGCTCATCATATTGCATTTGGATGCCTTACAACAAAGACTAGAGGCAACGATGTCTATAATATTTTAGATGAATCAGACTTATGTATTCTAAACACTGGTACACCGACCACAGTAGGCAGTCCAACAAAAAATCCTTCTGCTATTGATATTGCTTGTGTTAGCCCTTCTGTGGCTCCTCTTTGCGACTGGAGAGTGCATGATGATGCAATGGGTAGCTATCACTATCCAACAATTATTGATATCCACACCTCAGTAGAAAAATATGAAATAGGGAGTCCAACGGAACGTTTTATTTATAATAAGGCTGATTGGTCATTATATACATCTGCAACAGAAAAAATATTAAGTAAATATACAATAGATTATGCTAACCCTTTAAAAAGTTACAATGAATTTTGCGAAGGTATAAATCAAATTAAAAATATTACTATACCAAAATTAAAAAAAACCACACAATATGTTTTAAAAAAACAAGTCCCCTGGTGGGATAATGAGTGTTCAGATGCCGTCAAAAAAAGCAAAGATGCATTAAATTTCTACAGAAAAGATGCAACAATGGCAAATTATATTAATTATAAAAAACTAGATGCCCTAAAAAAAAAACTGCTCAAAGAAAAGAAAAAAAATGGCTGGACTAAGTTATGCGAATCCTTTAATAGATATACTCCAGTTAGCGTTATATGGAATTATATTAGAAGGTTTAAACGTGTTTCTTTACCTAAAAACCCTAAGAATGATGAATGGATTCCTTCATTCATCGACAAGTATGCTCCATCCTCTCCATCTGAAAAATACATAGACGAAATAGCTTTGAATGAAATTTTTTGTAAACAAGGAAATGAAAAATGTGCTTTTCTCTCTAAACCATTCACTATAGAAGAATTTTTAAACGCAATTAAATCTAGAAAAGACACAACACCTGGATTAGACGATATTCCATACAAACTAATTCGAAGTATGCACATAAATGCCCAAAAAGTACTCTTAAAAATTTACAATTTGCTATGGGACACAAACTGCATACCAGAATCTTGGAAAACACAATGTATTATACCAATATTAAAACCAGGTAAACTAGCAACTGATTTTAATTCTTATAGACCAATTTCATTATCCTCTTGTGTAGGTAAACTTTTTGAATTTATGCTTAAAACTAGATTAGACCACTATATAGAATGTAACAAAATATTACCAGATCAACAGTTTGGGTTCCGAAAAGGACGAAGTGCGACAGAAAGTTTCACATCTCTTATTACTGACATCAAAAATTCCTTTCATAGTCACTCAGCTACAGTCTGTGTATTTTTAGATGTGCAAGGTGCTTTTGATAATGTTAACCCTTCAATCCTGACCCAGATAATGTCAGAAGTAGGTATACCGGGACATGTCTGTAAATGGGTGTTTAAATTCTTATATGATAGAACCATGTATGTAAAATTTAATAACATCCTACATGGACCTGGACAAGTGTATAAAGGATGCATGCAAGGAGCTACCATTTCTCCATTATTGTATAACTTATACACTTGTCAAATCAATAAATATCTGACTGAGAGAAATATTAAATTCTTACAATTTGCTGATGACTTGTTAATATACACTGTAAATAAAAATGTAAATATAGCAGTAAATAGTCTCAATAAGGCACTTATACAGCTTCATAATTATTATGAAAATAAATTAAAACTAAATATTAGTGCTGACAAAAGTAGTGTAATGATATTTAGCAAGAAATATGATGAAAGCAACTACTCTGTAAAATATGCTAATAATTCTTTACCATGGATGATTGAAAAGAAATTTCTGGGTATTTGGCTGGATCAAAAGTTATCTTTTAATGCTCACATAAACTATATTATTAAAAATGCCAGCAGAGGACTCAATGTGCTGCGATCGCTGGCCGGAGTGCATTGGGGCTCAGACCCAAAAATTTTATCAATGTTATACAAAAGTATAGTGCTTAGTCACTTTGACTATAGCTCACTGGCATACATGAATGCGAGTCTCACATTGCTACGCAAATTGGAAGTTATACAAAACAAAGCACTACGAATTATAACTGGAGCGATGTGCTCAACACCCATAAATGTTATGCAATGTGAGACATGCATACCACCACTGCATTTCAGACGCATATACATTGCTGAAAGATTTTGTTTAAAAATGATAGCATCAGACAATAGATGTGTTTTAGATAGAGTTCTTCCACAAAAAAATCTTGAAATAAGTGATTTAGGATCCTATGTAAATAGCAATCAACTTTTATCTGGACATGTACCAGAGCTAATTAGAATAATAATTCACTTACAACAATCTCATGCTGCAAATATGTATATAGATAGCATGTGGCCATTATACAAGGTAGATTTCAACAGCCTTGTAAATAAAATAGCTATACTTAGACAAGATATTTACAATCAAAATGATCTACTAAAATTCCTAGATGAAAATCATCTATATTCACTCTATACTGATGGTTCCAAAACCAATAATAATGTTACTTCAGCATTCTATGACCCTCAACTTAAGATTACAAAATGTTTCAAAATTGATACTAAATGTAGTATTTTTACAGCTGAATGCTATGCTATCTACAAAGCTCTTCTTCATGTAAATAGTCTAAATATAACTAATATAATAATCTTCTCAGATTCACTATCTGTATTATTAGCATTAGAAAATAATTGTTTTCGATACAATCTCAATTACTTAATATTTAATATTAGAAATTTAGTTAATATTTTAAATATGAATGGTACGGCAGTGCAATTTATGTGGGTACCCTCTCATAAGGGTATCACTGGAAATGAAATTGCTGATCAAGCCACCAGAAATCCTTATGATGAAGACCATTCCACAGACCTGAAGATACCATTCACTGACCTACATGTACACTTGTCGCAGAACCTAAAATTATTATGGTGTGAGTACTGGAAAGAAACATGCAAAGAAAAAGGAAAATGGTATTTTAAGATCCAAGGAAACCCGCCCGCCCAACCTTGGTACAATAGAGATAAAGCGGCTAATTGCAGAAAATATATAACTACAATTAACAGAATGAGATTTGGTCACTGCAAAACCCGTACTCACCTGAAAAGACTTAACCTGGCTGAAGATTCGAAATGTATTTATTGTGGACAAGAAGAAGCAGACCTTGAGCATTTGATATTCAAATGTCAACAATTTGGTGTTAACAGATTAGTGTTAGCTTCTGAAATACAAGAAATAGATTGTGATGCACCAAAAGAACTGCAAAAACTATTGTCTGACAAAAGATTTTATCAACCTCTATACAAATACATTTTAAATACTGTAGAAAACCTATAAAAGTGAAAATAAAAATCTGTATAAATGGGAAAAAAATAATATCAGACTGGCTCAAAAGGACACCGAATCCAGGGCCGTAAAACACAATAAAAAAAAAAAAATACAATGAAGATGATACCTAACCAGAGTCGTAAATATCAATAACGTTCAAATGATCTTCAGAACAAACAAACGCTGCTCAGGCTTGATACTCCACATACTTGATACTTCCTTGCACCACTTCCTTTCTGGGAGTTTTCTGCAAATTTAGTGAGATTTTTACTAAATGGTAAAAAGGATCTAATCAAAAACGATGTTAACTAGGTCGATTTATAAATAGTGTTAAACTTAATCTTCTTAATAATCCTTATCGTATCCTTCTTGTTCAGATTTAGTTAATTTTACATAAATATCGAATCAAAATAATGGAAGGATTAGCTGTTGTTGTTGGTGCAGTCAAACTTCAAACCAGTAGACAAAGACTTGTGATTTTTTAAGTGTTTTTAATAAGGCAAAGGTATCAATCTCTTTATTCTCAATGAATACGTGAATCATGACATATTATTAAATAAATTAGAAAAATATGGGATCAGAGGTAAAGCACTTAACCTTATTAAATCTTATCTAACAAATCGGAAACAAAAAACTAGAATCGACAGAATATGCTTAAAAACTAAAACTGAAAAAGCTTACTATTCAAACGATAGTGACAATCGTTGCGGTGTTCCACAGGGAAGTGTTTTGGGGCCGCTATTATTTCTGGCCTACATAAATGACCTACCTGAAATCACAAAACATCCCATGGTTCTATTTGCCGATGATAGCACGGTGTTATTTAAAAGTGAAAATGTAGATACATTTGAAAGCGAAATAAATACCACCCTAAAAGACATAATACAGTGGCTCAACAATAATAAACTTTTAATTAATTTGGAAAAAACAAAAATAATGACATTTGAACAACAAACAAATAATTCTCCTATTGACATAAAATATATTAACAATAAAATTGAAGAGACTGAAACAATAAAATTTCTAGGTCTACACATAGATAGAAAAATGTCATGGCAAGCCCAAATTGACCACATATGCTCAAAACTAAATAAATTCTCATATGCACTTCACAACTTAACTAAAATAGTTAGTGAAGACGCAGTAGTTACTGCCTATAAAGGTTATGTGGATTCCACACTACGTTACGGGGTTATATTTTGGGACAACGCAACAAACAGGGAAACAATTTTCAAAGCCCAAAAAAGGTGCATTCGTGCTATCAGTAAAATTAGGAGCACGGAAACTTGCAAGCCACATTTTAAAAATTTCAAAATTCTTACGTTCCCGTCACTATATATCTACGAAATGGCGGTATTTGTAAAATTAAATTTTAATCTTTTTGACCACTTTAAAAGCAAACGCTACGGAAACAAAATCTGTAGCTTTCAACACAAAAAAGCACTCTTCAGAAAAAGTGTTTTTGGAATGGCACCCTCTATCTTTAATAAGTTACCAAAGGCCATAAGAGATGCAGAAGACATCCAAATGTTTAAAACGAATCTTAAAAACTATTTACACGACAAAACTTATTATAGCGTAAATGAATATTTGTCCGATGCACAGTGAGTCCAAAGGTATATGCATGTTAATTTTATTATAACTGACTAACTAGTTTATATAAAATGTGACATAATTGTGTTAATTTTATTTTCTGTGTGAATATTTGTACGCCATGTGGCAGAGCACGGAGAGACGAAACCTATGTACTTGCTATCTAACCACTAACCTGTGACTCACAAATAAATGATTTGAATTTGAATTTGAATTTGAAATTTGAATTTGAATAAAAAGGTTGATTTAGCTTACTTTATGACGTCATCACAACAAAACTTTGAAAAATTATTAAAAATTAACTACTGCCTGAAATAAAGATATATGTAGACATATTTTGCTTATTTTAGCCAGATACTCATTTAAAAAAATATAAAACCAGTGTACTTTACATAGCGAATTCTCATTCCAGCTGTTCAACATAAACGTAGTGGACGTAAAATATAAAGCAATAAAATTCAATTTAATCTGTAGAACCAGCATATGCTCTCTGCTGTGGAATGAACAGGACTATTTACTGTTGAAAGGTGGTAAGTCTTTGCCCACTAAAAAGAAAAAAAAACTTTGACAGAAATGTGCGCGTGAAGCGAATGTCTTGCAACTTGCCGCGATAGGAAAATAAAGATGTTAGACTTGCAAGGGCGGGTATCTTTGTCATAAATTTGCACAAAGAATAGCATACTGATAAATTCTGGACTACAGTGAAGCTCTGTGTCATACAGACTCATCCGTGATATTGCAAAGTACAGTCCTTTTATTATTGGAACACCTTTACCCACGGATCCAGCTGCGTTTATTCAAAATGCCCTGTTTTTGGCGTGGGCGTTATTTTATCAACATCCCTTATAACCTATATGTTGACCGGGTCACTATGATGATAATAACGAAAACCGCATCCAAATCCGTTGAGTGGTTCTCGATTTAAAAGGGAACATACATACAAACAGACAGAGAGAGAGACAAAAAATAATGGTAATGTACAGACACACCTATTTTACTACGTTAGCATCAGTATAGATTTCCAGGTTTTATATTTCACATCCTCAAACTGCAAAATTAGACCTATTTTTGGAGGCATACTCCTCCTTTTTTTGCAAATATATTTTACACAAAAATACACGGGAGGCAAAACGTAGTCAAAAATAAATTCCAATTTTAATATATATTTTTTTATCTTTACTTTTGACAAAAACCAATCGAAAGTTTCCTATGATTTACGCAAGAATTCACTTGCTCCTTCTGAATCTGAAACGATTTCAAAGAAAATTTATCCAAACAAAAGCGACGTACAAGATCTAAACTAAACATGCCCCGATATGAGATGCGAAAAAAGTATCCTTTTCAAAAATGTTTAGCCGCCATAAACAATTGCAATAAATTGGTTTTATAGCTACTATTCCCGATAATTTAAACCTCTTAGATTTTACTGGAAAATTGTATTGTGAACGTGACAAATCTATCTCCTCTATGACCTTTTACGCGAACATAAACCTCCGCTAATAAGCAGTATTTTCATTGTGATACTATCTTATCGACTCGCCCTTTAGTCCAGCAATGGCACGCCGGTAAATACCTTAATTGGCACTTTAGCTGTTGCGTAGTTGGCACTTTAAAAAATGCAAAGGAACAATGCACGAAGCCTTTGCGAATTAAATTCTTAGTGAAATCGTTGAAAGCTTTTACATTCTTTTATGTAAATTTAACTATGTACTTCTTTTGCACTAAGTAGCAAATCCCTTTTTTGAAGCCAGTAATCATGTTTTTTTATTCAAAAATACAGCAGTTTTAGCAATACTTCAATAACTGTTTTTAAACTATTTATATGATCTGATTATTACTATAGTCATAGCACAGTTTAAAAATCAGTTTTAAAATCAGTTGATGAGTTCCTGACTTTTTAGGCAAGAATCTAACTTTTGGATACCTATATTGTTTATTTATTTGAGATGAAAACGATCGGCTCATTCTCATCAATCGTGATTAAAAACCTTTTAAAAACTCAGTAGGAAGGAAGTGTTCTTCCGAGATTTCCTGTTTCAATGATGTAAGTTATTTTAGAAGATGTAAGTTGGTGAGAAAGTGCTGATCAATAAGCATGTTGAAATTTATATAGATTTAGTAGATTTAGGACGGCTTGCATCTGAATCAGTCAGTTAATGTTATTTTTGTCAACAAATTACTCTTATTCTCCAGGGGCTCCAGCCAGGTACATTAATTTACTCTATGCACGTAAGACAATAGTTCCCGCAAAACCAAATTATTTAATACTTCCTCGTTTGGAAAATCTAGCAATACCACATATTAATAAAAATAGTACTTCTGCCAAGAATATAATGCTCACTCTTAATCGAAATAGCATCTTCAGAAGTCTTTCTAAAACGTTTTTATGTCGACGCGACGTTTCAGATTTAGTTTTATTAAAGCAAAAACGTGTACAATCTGAAATGAAGTGAAATGAATACTTTATTTTTGCAATGTAGGTACACAAATACACTTATCGCACGTTAGAATATATTAAATAAGTAAAATGGTTAAATTTAAAAGAGGAAAATACAATATATTATACTTCGTGCTTCGTCCTTCTAGATTAGTAACTGAAATATATAAAACACAGGTAGTATCGGGTTTAGGATCCACCACTCGCACTAATAGTTGAGAATATTGAAACAAAAATCCTCTAAAACCAGTTTTCTTTCTACGCTTGCTACCCGCCAATGCCCCATCCCTAGGTACGTCATTCACAGTTTAGTGCTTCACCACTCAACATCTTTCGCGCTCATACCAACACATACTGTAGCGACGACAGCGACATCTCTTTCTTAAGAGCACATATGAAATAAATGAAACCACATAACGCCCTCGTGAGCGTTCAGTATGTGCCGTACAAGCTGGTAATATAAAAGTTATAAAAATATTCGGTGGACAAGTATGGTGGAAAAATTCAACAGTCTAGGATAAGTATGTACCTCGGTGGCGCAGTCGATAGGTCAAGAGGTCGCAGGTTCCAAACCTCGCCAGAGGATTTTTTTTAAATTCTTGTCTTTAAATTTGTTATTGTCGTGTCAATGTAAAGAAACGACTTTTTTACTATTTTATCATTAGTATAGATGTCACTGCATCTTTGCAGGTAGACCTATTCTTACACCCAGTGTAGTTATCTACCATAAAGTTATTTCAAGACGAATACTGACGAAAGTGCGAACATATTCACAAGTGCTGAGAAGGGAACTAAATCATATGGATTTATGCGTTTATTCAGCAAATAACTAGACGCTAATTTAGCCACGCTTCGTTTACGCCAGAAATATACGCGTTTGACTGAATAGCTTGCTTTTATTGACTTAGGACTTCTATGTGTGTTTTCTGCTTTATTTTAAGGCAGGATCGCGGATTCTCTTTAAATAAATTATCTCTAATTCTGTCACCTAGCTGCGGTTTTTGTACAACAACTATCAACCATTACACTGTGTGTTAAGAGGTAAAAAATCTGTCCTGCTCCATCGCTTTCATTTTACACTTATCTATCCTGCGCGATTTTCAGATGTTTTTATTAGTTTTCAATGTTTATCTTAAGGCGAGGTTATCCAGAGAAATCTGCCCTGCTCCAACGCTTTCATTTTACACATGTTTATCCTGCTCAGCGGAAGCGGGACGCTCAGAAAATTCGCGGTTTGGAGGTGTTTTTATTTATTATTTTGTAATTAGAGGGATGGGTTTCATAAATGATGACCGTTTTATATCACATTTTTCACGACGTTTATTTTTAATAAACTTATAATAAACTAAATTAAGTATAGCTTTTATTGTCTAAAACTTAATATAGCTCAAATGAAATGATATTTAGATCATAGTTTAGACCTATCTTTGCGATTTAATTGGATCGAGCAAAATGTAAGTAATCGTGTATCGAAGGGCCGAAATATCAAAATCAAAGAGTGAAATATGACAGATATTTTTTACAAAATTAAATCATTGCTACTTATTGGGTTAATATGAATTTGAAAGAAGTAAAAATGGGATAACCCCCTCTTAACCATTTTACAAACACTGTTTCCATAAAAAGCTAGACAATACTACTTTAACTTGGTATATTGTTCATTGCTAAACAATAAGTACTTATCTAATAAAGACACTGTTTTTAGCTGAAAATTATCCACATGTTTCAGTATTATTTCAATCCATCCATCCATCCATCCATCCATCAGCCTTTTTCGTCCACTGCTGGACATAGGCCTTTCCAGGATTTCACCACTCTTGGCGGTCCTCCTGGAAGAAATACTCATACTCACACACGCTGTGCAGGCGGGTTGATGAGCGCGGTGCCGAAACCCTTGCACCAGTGACGCCGCTGCCCGTCACCAGTCTATTTTATATGAGGCTCGGCAATTGGGGATGGATATACCGCCATCCATCGGTCCCAGGCAATGGTGGGCCGCCTGGTTTTGCCTGAGAGCTGTTCTCTTACTCTCCCCCGAATAACTTCGGGAGGATTTGCGAGTAAGATGGTGGTACCTCCACAGTCGAGCCCGGCATCAGCTCTACCACCTAGGTTATTTCAATGCATAGTACAAAAGTTATTTCTTAAGAATTCCCTTAATAATTTGAATAAAGACACGAAAAGGCACATATATATGTTTAATTTTTTAATTAATACTTTAACAACTTGGACAGTAGAAACAAGCATTTTGACGTCGTGCTTCGTAGCAAACCCATCATCTTATTTCCTATTTCTAAATACATAATGCAATGTACATAATATGCACTGAATTAGTACGTACTTTAAAAAAATAGTACTTAGGGTAAGAGTACGTTCCACCTGAGTTTGGGGTTGCTGTGGGGCATCTCTCCAGCAATCTCAAATTGAAATGAAGCGAAATTTTACGTAAATACATAACGTTTCAGCAAAGAAGATGCTGTAAAAAATTGTACTGTTATCTTTACCACTGAATTCGCTAAATGTATGTAGTTAGTTAAATGAAACTCTAAAAATTAGAGCCGTACTTTGCAGAGAAAAAAGATATCTCTGAACTGTTCTTCTATTTCTCAATATATAACGCAATTGTACATAATGCGTACTGAATTTGTACTTATTAAAAAATTTTTACTATAATAGAGTAAGAGTACAATACAACTTAATATACAGCTCTACAGCAACCCCAAATTGAAATTGAAAGATATTTTAAGTAAATACATACAGCTTCAGGAAAGAAGTTGCTGAAAAAAATTGTACTGTTGTCTTTACCATTGCATACGATAGCTGTGGCTAGTTTAATTAAACTTTAAAACTCAGAGTTGTACTTTTCTGAGAAAAAAGATATCTCTCAACTGTTTTTCTATTTCTCATTACATAACATAACATCACAGTATATAACTCACTCAGTCATATTTTGTTTTGGGTTCGTTGTCGAATCTATAATCTAACTTTCTTTAAGTCCGTCTGTAAATAAATACACTTTCTAAGTATATTATCGTGTTTGTACGGCGATTCTCTTATCTGTTATTCTATTCTCCTGTCCGCATCTTTTTGCCCAATAAATGCCAATCATTTCATTGTATATTAAAAAATATCAACAATTTTTTTAGCTTCCCTTATCGAATGAAAAAACATTCTGTGAGTCCGTCTCCGAATAAACAAACTTTCTATTTATCGTACTTTATCGTATCGTACTCGGTATATTTAGAGACTTTTCTTGATAGTGAAAACGTATTTCATGAATAATCTGTCCATGTAGGTCTTAGACCATGTAACACGGGTCACGGGACTATATTAGGCAAGCGCACTTATCCCCCTCTGCCGAAGTACATGAACAATTTGTTCATGTAAGTTTACTTGTGTGCGCGTTTTGTGTTTGTGTTGCAGCTTTAGATTTAGTGTGACATATCAATTTTGCAGGAGTGTGCGTGGATGAGTAAATGTGTGCTGTGCGTGTTTACCTCCCCTCCCGTGGAAAACGGCAGAATAATTTCAGTACTTACATACAGTCGCGCTTTGCCAGGTCCCGTGTAGGTAAATCTCAGAAGTTAGCTGAGCAAATTAGAGAGAGAATAGGATAGACCCTATAGGAATTATGGTCTATGGATTTCTCTCAATAAATTTACGCTAAAAAGCGTCAGTAATTGCTTCTGCACTTTTTGCCTGCAATAGATACATACGTACTAAGTCGAGTCTAAAGATTTATTTTTGTAACAATCACGACTGATTTCCTTATGGGATATTAGACATGTCTCTCTCTGTCCTCCTGTCTGAAGCACCCTCTAACATGAAGAACATATCGAGCTAGATAGTATTTGATACAGATTATAGTAGAAATATTCTGTCCTTTCTCTTCTCTTCACTGTTCTTAACAGTGCTTCTGCACCCTTTTATCTACGGGAACGTTTTAGTTTCTTTTCTGACGGAGGCAGTTTGCAACGCCCTGTTAACCAAAAAAATTTATCTGTACCCACACATAGAACTGGTTTTTACTCCGACTCCTTTTCTGTGCATGCTGCTCGACTATGGAATCGTCTACCTGAATCCGTCAAAAACTGTCGTACCTTTAAAATTAAACTAAAAGATTACTACTATAATGAACTACACCCCAGTCTCATCCAATATCTATTCATGTTATATCTTATCCAAAATTATCATTGAGTTATTACGTCTGCGTGTGTTTATGTATTTATATAAGTAAGTTTATTCTATATAATTTCTTTTGTGTATGTTTATGTATTAGTTTGTTATAGCGGTAGGAATCACTTATGTTATCTACTCACGTATTTTACTTTATTATCATTCTCTCTTTTTTCGTTTGCACGCTCCCTTTTTATGTTTTATTCCTTATCTACTATTTCACCCAAAGGTTGCCTGGAAGATATTGCTGTTAGCAATAAGTGCCGCCTTTGTACTCTATGAAATATTTTTAACATCCTTCTTCATGTTTTCGTGTAAATGTACATTAAGTGTAATAAATAAATAAATAAAATAAGATTAAGTGAAATATATGTATACAGGATGAAATTAAATCAAGCGACCAAATTCATACTGGAGACTCGGTTAGTAATCAAGAACTAGGATCAGTTATCCTTTAATGGCCAATTAAGAAAAATATTTTTTTTTATTTTTACCTCGAGGGTCATTAAACCTTGCTTCTGATGACCAACCTAGTTTCCAGTATGAATTTGGTCGGTTGATTTAATTTCATCCAGTATATTTTTATGAGTTTTAACGGAACCTATACCATTGTGGTCGTCTATATGACTGCTCACTGACTGTAGTATTGATATTACCATATAGGAGACTAGATTGGTACCGAATCCTAATTGAGTAAGTCCGTCTCAGTTTCGGCCGGTGTTATACAGAATTAGAATTGTTGTTGCAGTTGAATTGTTTATTATAAAGAATTCTTAAAATAATTATAACAATTCTGCAAGATTTGCTATACAAAATTATACGGTGCATGATTTCAAAAAGCTCAATGTCAGAATTCGAACCTGTCGCAAAATTTAGTCCTCATAGACTGAGCTCTTCGTACTTTGATTCTACAATAAGAAAGTCGCTAATAGTTTCCCACCTAGCTGGTCACGCGCAGGAAGTTTATTCCACTCGCGCGCATTCGGTTTCCTCGTTCGCAGGATGTTTTGCGATGGCTCGAGTTAATGCGTCCTTCGAAACCCTGTTGTTTGAAACGCACTAGAGATCTGAAAAGTGGTAGGGATTGTATTAGAAAGCTCATAATGGTTTTATTTTCAGCATTCAGCTAACTAAAGGTTTATGTTCTATCGTGCATAAATACACAACCAAAATTCGTCAACATGTTTTTATTCTTCGTCTCGAATTATAATCCTGCATTTAATCATCGTCTCAATCCTCTCTAGGACCATAGAGATCTAAATCCCGATTTGGGGAGGTGATGAAAATTTTTCACTTTACTTTATTTCTGTGCAAAATCGCCCACCAATGTATTTCTCTCTCTCTCTCTCTCTCTCTCTGAGCCGGTTATTTCAAACCCATAATTTATGAAATACAGTAAAAAAAACATTATGGATTTTGTAGAAAACACCCACAGATCTCTACTAGATGGATTGTAAACACGCCATGCGATTCGCAACGGTGCTATTATTTTAAATTCAGAATGCGGAGGCGAAATGATTGTCAGCTATTTTTGCTATTTCAAGTGAGGTGAGGGGGGATACCTTATTAAGAACCCGTTATTAAAGTGAGTAAGAAATGTTGACATGCTAAGTAGAAAATAGCTTCTTATTTGTAATAGCTGTTATTTCAAGAATTCACATTTAATAATGTTTTTCCACATGTGTATTTTAAGATAAGGTTTACGGCAAATAACTCGGTTAACAAAGTTAATGCTTATAATGGTGGGAACTTATTTATCTTGTTGAAAGCATTTATCTCACTGCATGTATCAACATAAGGAAACTGTGTTCCACTCAAAACAGTAATGTGCAAAACGGCCAAGTTAGGTAAAAATCTAGTGGTGCTAAGTTTTCTGAAAGTTCCTTTAAATTTTCTTCAGAAAAATACAACGTGAAATTTAAGTCATTTTGTCAACGAAAACTGGTGATAGTACTCGTCCATATCAACAACTTTTACTATGGAGTCAACCCTAAATAAAAATATCAGCTGTTCCATAGAAAAGTTAAATACCTACTTGACCCAAATGTATGAAACAGCAGATTTTTTTTTACGATTTCAGGGTTGGCTTCATAGTAAAAGTTGTTAATATGGACGAGTACTATCACCAGTTTTAATTAACAAAATGAATACAATTTAACGTTGTATAAAATTGCTTAAATTATATAATAATACAAACCATTGCTTACTCAGTAATAAATCGCTTCATTTTCTTATTTCCTACTTTCATTTACTTTTTAAAGTATGTGTGAGTATTTAAAAGCTAATATTTTTTTAAAATTTAAACGAGTTATCTTGAAAACTTGGCAATTTTAGATTTGTACATTCTGCAAGTTGAATTCATAATTCAAAGATGCGACGGATTACAATTACGTACAATTTATAAAACTTGCCAAGTTAAAGATGGCCCAATTTCATGTTTTTTGGGTTTTCAATAAGTGAGTGTTACAGTCGACGAAAAATAGCGATATTTGGTGGTATAGCTCCATTTTGAGCTATTTAAAATTGCCGTGTGTTTTTTTAATATCAAATGAATGTTTTTTTGTATGTAAGCTCTCGACAATTCTTGTTAGTGAAAATGGTCGGGCGAAGTAAACTTGAATTCTAAGGAAACACTACACCACTTTGTTTCAACAAGAACCATAACAACATTAAAAAAAAACAAGAATAACTAAATTATAGTAATAATATAAATAAATAATTGGTGTTTCTTTACGATTTTTTATGATTTTGATAATTAGATTCCATTTATTAGCTGCAACAGGTAAATAAGTAGCAAACACAATACAAAAGAAGAAAAAGAAACAAGAATAAAAAAGAACACATAATTACAAAGACAAATGTCCCATAAATATAAAACATTTGGAATATATTTTCGCTTGTTGAAGCAGCGAAAAGGTCTGACTCAGCCTAGTCATTGCGAAAAAAAATACAATGCGCTGTTTCTCTGTTGGGCCTGCGATCACATGGAACCATTGAAAAACTGCGGAAAATAATACAAATATGTTTGCTGCGTAAGCTCCTGCCGTTTTATGCTGTGGTCAATTAAACAAACAAACACTTATAATAATCCATCCATCCATCCAACAGCCCGTGTTCGTCCACTGCTGGACATAGTCCTTTCTCAAATTTCGCCACTCATGTCGGTCTTCCGTCCTCCTCATCCAGCCGCCACCCACAACATCCTTCAGGTCGTCGGTCCAGCGGGCACGAGGTCGGCCTACACTACGCTTTACTGTACGTGGTCTCCATTCTAAACCCTTTCGGCCCCAACGGCCATCATGTCGGCGATAAATATGGCCTGCCCACTGCCACCTCAAATTACTCATTCTGCAGTCTATGTCGGTTACTTTCGATCTCCGACGGATCTCTTCATTTCGGATTCTAGCCATCACAGATACCCCAAGCATAGCCCGCTCCACGACCCGCATCTGACCTTAAATCGGTGAATAAGCAGATTATAATAATAGATTTCGTATTTTGACAGAAACCTAAAACCAAAACCGAATAAAGAATATCGATAATAATCAATAACGGCGCTTTTAGAAGCGTGTACCACGTACAACGCACCATTGGAGCAAACCCACAGGTCATTTGTTCAATATTTATGTGCATTGTTCTCTAAACCTACACATGTTGTGTTGTTTGCTTCCGTTTTTAGTTTCATAACGGTTTATTTTTTAGTGCAACATCGAAACAACGAAAAAGCTATTGCGAGGGAACAAAATGTATGTCAAAATCATTAATTAACCGGGGCTGCCAAATCCAATTGAGTGTTGGGCGATAACTCCAATGCAAAAAAGTGCTAGATTCCGCTAAGTACCTACATTTAAGAAAAGCGCTAGAAAGTGCGCTAAATTGCTATGATAATTTTTGCAAGAGAAAATTTAAAACTGGCTTTTTAAATTAATTACGTCATTTTATTACAACATTTTCATATAAAAAAACTAGAACTTAAAACTAAATAAAAAATGAAATTCTAATCGCAATTATTAGTAGAGTCAAATATTACATGGGAATTCTCTCATGAAAAGAACTGTATTATCCCCGCAAATTGCTAATGCGCCTGGCCGCCATTTTGATGACGTAATCTCGTGACATTGAACACTCAGCTCAGTACCGTTAGCAACACCGGCCGGCAAGTACGCGTATCGAGTTGTGAACTGTGACAACGCACATTTTTATTGTTAAAAATGAGTAGGAAAATACTTCACAGTCGTGCTCGTGAAATTGTTATTAAAGTGGACGATTATTTTGAAAAAGAGAAGGAGGAATCTAAGGTACTACTTCAAAATGTAGCTCGATCCCTCAAAAATGCATCTGACACTAGTGATGACGTAGTTATGCCGAAGTCAATTCTAGTTGAAATTTCAAAACGTTTACAACATACAACCAAGGTCACACAGCGTGTATTGAGCGCTACAGGGATAGCAAAAAGTACAGTGGCAAAATTAAGGCGCGAAAAACAAATAGGGCTAGCGGCAGTAAAATTAAAACGCCGATTAAAAAAAAAGGTTCAAAAAAGAATTTTTGGACGGATTTGCGCTATCAGCATTGAGAAATATTATTAATTCAATGTACACAGTCCGCAAAGAAATACCCACTATGCGCAAAATTATGGCTGCTGCTAGACAAGATTTAGATTATAGAGGAAGTGAGACTACATTACGTAAAATAATGAAAAACAGTCTAGGGTATCGATTTAAAAAATGTAGCCAAAAGAGATTAGTGTTGATTGAAAGACCCAATATTCAAGCTTGGAGGGCTAAGTATTTACGCCGCATGAAAGAAAATGATTCACTTGGCGCTGACAAAAAACAAGTATTTTATTTAGATGAGACCTGGATCCACGCCCACTACACTGTCAAAAGCTGTTGGCAGTCTGCTACGGATGTTGGAGTCAGAAGGAACGATAGCCCTGGTTGCCGCTGGATAATCGTTCACGCTGGGAGTGAGTCAGGATTTGTGGATAACGCACTTTTAATGTTTAAAGCAAATACAAAAACCGGTGATTATCACGATCAAATGAATGATGAAAATTTTACAAAATGGTTACAGGAAAAACTCATGCCCAACATACCCCCTAACAGTATTATTGTGATGGACAATGCCCCCTACCACAGTAAAGAGGACGAGAAAACTCCCAACATGAGTGCAAGAAAACATGTGATGGTTGAGTGGCTACAAGCACGTAATATTGAGTTTCCCGAACACTACACGAAACCGGAACTGTATTTGTTAATAAAAGAACACGAACCGCCGAAAAAATATACCGTACATAAATTAATTACTGACCATGGCCACGAAATAGTAAGACTGCCACCCTATAACTGCGACCTCAATCCCATTGAGTATATCTGGAACCTCGTAAAACAAAGAGTTTCTGACAAGAATGTAGAACAGTTGGAGAGTAAGGTAGAACAATTAACTTTGGAGGCTTTGCAGTCAATTACTCCTGATGATTGGAAAAAGGAGTTAAATCACGTGAAGAGGCTTGAAGAAGAATACTGGCGTAAAGATAGATTGGTAGACGAATTATTCATCATCAACACTGGAGATGATAGTGAATCAGAGACAACAGACTCGCAAACCGATTCTGAATCTGATTTAGATTATATGAGTGGAGTTGAAGAGTTAGGTTAGGTTAGATTTTAAGAGGTTAGGTTAGATTTTAAGTGACAATAAACGTTGAAAATTATTGAAACATTTGGTTTTATTTTAAAAGTTCCATACAATTGTTATATAAAGGGTGTCTCAGTAAGAGTGCACTTTTTAACGTAGGTACTGGTCAGTCTGATCATTTGGCGAAGTGCGAGCGGTTTCAGCGTAACTTTCCTTAGTTTTGTAATGAGTTTTCACAATCATGATTTTTCTTTCGAATAGCGTTCCATTTTGTTCCATTTTTCTTTCGAATAGCGTTCCATTTTTAATATTCAGAATAAGTGCTGCCACCAAGTTACAAGAAAAATATATCCAAATTTAAAAGTGCACTCTTACTGAGACAGCCTTTATTTAACCCAATATTATTGAAAAACATAAATCATTCAAAAAATAATATTTATATACAATTACTACCTATTAGATATTTTTGTTAGCTGTACTTGTTGCGGGTGACGTCACGGGGGTGTTAATTAGACAAGGTTCCAGCGCATTAGCAACTTGCGGGGATAATAAACCTAATTCATAGTAAAGCGGAGATTCCCACCCACACAAGAAGTGTCTATTTGACGGTGCTGAACGTCTATGAACTTCATTCCGAAATAGCGCTAGATTATGCGCTAGGCGTCAAAAACAAATTTAGTGCGCTGAGTGGTCAAAAAAAGCGCTAGATCTGGCGCGAAACGCTCTGATCTGGCAGCACTATAATAGAGTGTTATTAGCAGCTCCGCCCCATGATGAAATGCAGTATGTTAGAATGGATTGACATAAGGCTGAGAATACTTGATTTAGCAATTTCTTGTTAGCAAAGCCTCGCAGTTTTATAAAAACAAAAATAAGTTTGCGGACTCTGGACCCAAGTAGGTCCATGTGTTATCGAAAGGTAAGCTTTGCGTCGACCATTATACCTAAATATTTAATGGATCAGTTTTATGGATGAGAGGACATGCATGACAAGCCTTTTGATTGGTAGGGGAGCAGTAGTGAGATTGCTGCTGTATCTCTGGCGCGTGCTATCTACACTGATCGGGCTCCTACAAAAGCTATACCAAACTTTACTTTCGAATATGGCTTAGCCTACAGCAAAAAATATTTCTTTTGATCACAATGTGTGCCCCGTTTAGGCGCAGTAGATCCATCGCATACATACAAAGATACAAACATACATACATACATACAAACAACAGAGATTAATATATCTGAAAAGAGTGTGTACAGTAAATCAAGAAGAGACTGGATAACGTTGTTCAGTATGAATAAAATTTAATATTTAATCACAAAAGTTTATATCTATATAAAATTTATACTTGCGATTGTCGGCACTTGGTGAAACTTGGAAAACATCACAATTAAATTCACTTGTACTTGTACATTTTTAACGGCTCGTTTCCTGAATTTCTGTATCCCTTGAGAATGGTGTATTAACCGAAACCGGTCGGGATTAACGTGTAAACCTTAAATTTAAAAGCAGTGAAACAAGTACATACAAGTGAATTTAATTGTGATCACAAAAGTTCATTATAAAAACGCTTTCTTTGTTTTAGATATTGGGTTATGTTATGTTTGTTTTAAACAGTCTTTATAGTTATTTTTACTTTATTCGTTTGGACGGACTGTACTGTTTTGAACTGAAAAAACAGCCTTCATTTTGATTTTTTTTCAATGCAGCGAATTTGTCTTGTTTTGAAAAAGCTTACTTTATGTCATGCATTTGGGAATAATACTGTTTGAAAACCTCACTTTTCACTACCTACGTCGTCTGAAACTGAAAACGGTTATCAATATAACGTTAATATACCTCGGCCTGAGAATTAGTCTGGCCATCCAGAGAGGTAATGTAGCCAGCATTCTGGGCACCCTACCGAGGGGCAGAGACCTGGACCTAGTTTTTGATCTACAGCTTTTAGATTCATTTAGTTATATTTTAGATTATTATTTATTTGTGGGTAAGTATATTTAAGTTTTTATTGTAAGATTTATATATACTTTGATTAAAAAATTAATAAATATCTTGTTATTATTAAGTTGAATGTGCCTGGCTAGCTAGCACGAGGCAAAGATACAGCGTCTATCTATCCTATTTGCGCTCCCATGCAAACAACGTTTGAAAACCAAGAAAGACACTATCAACGGCGCGTGCTCTAGACCCTCTGGTGTGGGGTTAATATAATATATTCCGTCATAAAGTATCAGTTATTCGTCGGTTCGTTACTGAATATATAGATTTTGTGGAAGTACTTGTACGGACCGATTAATGCCTCGCCTGCTTTTTATCTCCTACTTTCTGGGCTAGCGCTCTTCATCTTGGGTATTATGAACGCTTTCAATCCGGTGCGGTACTGGCCAAGCGTAGCGACCATTGTGTACGGAAAAACTATTGTATAAAATGGTTGTAAATAGGTTAATTTTGGTATATCGACGCGGCGAACGGACAGAATAACCACCACATTTGAAAATATCATGTTTGGTGTAATGAGGCGTCCTTTCGATTGTTACTTACTTTACTTTCTTTTGTAATTTAAGTTTTAAATTGGTCAAACAGAATCTTCTTAAAGAGGGTAGGTGGGTAGTATTGAAAAGTTCCCATCAACCGCGGTCTGTTGTTTTCGTCAGGAAACAAAGGATACTAACATAGATTTCTTTATTTTCTAAAGACGATAAGGTATTAATTAAAAAAAAAGTATTTTGAACTTAATGAGTTTGTATTTTAGGGTTAATTCATAGTAAAACTTCAGTGTGTGTCCGTTTGTCTATTCATCCGTGGTATAACTCAAAAAAGGCTGAGCTAATTCTGCTGAACATACGCAAGTTATTGTTAACAGAAAATTTCTTTTAGGTATCAAATTAAACATTACCTTACACGGTTACATGCCATTTCCGTATCTCATGTTCCCGACGACGTAAGCTTGCCTTGTAGATGGATTTCTGATATTTTTTTCTTATTGTAACTATTGTAATAATCTGTGCTATTTATTCGTTCAGTATGTACAGTGGAGCCCGCATCAAGCTATACAAATTGAGTATAAGCTGACCTCTCATTGTACGGGAAGCCTATACAATGAGAGGTCAGCTTATACTGAAAGTGTTTAGCTTGATGTGGGCTCCACTGTACATAGGTACAGCATTAGTTTTATAAATTTATTCTGTGCCGTTGCTTCTATATCTTTTATATCTTGATATCAACGTGGTTGAAAAATCAGATTATTAAAATTTCCAACATATACCCTTTTTGTCTTACTTCCAATGGAGTCTATATAAACCCCCGTTGCGCCTGCGCACTTCGCATTCGGGCGATGGCAGAGGACGTGAGTATTTCCTAGTAATTCTGTACTAGTTACGCCATTTTGAATCTCCGCCATTTTAACTTCGTTAACGCGTGGCTGGTTAGGAAATTTTGTGAAATTGTTTGGGTTTATTTATACAATTGAAAAGGAAATTCTTCATTCTTCTTGGGGATTATAAAACGTGTTTTCTTTTTTGTAAAATTACAATGATTGTATTTTCTTTGTTTCAGTGAGCCAGGGTTCCAGAATATTCCAGATGGTTCGCGGCCTGCTGCGGTATGGTGAGTACAAACAACTTTGTAGCAATTAGGTAACCACATTTTTATCGGCCTCCTTGATTTTAGCCATTTTGCCATCACATTGTTCTAACCACATGGTCATAACCAATAACCATGTGCATCGATCTCCTTGATGTTGTAACTTGTAACCTTTCTAGTACCTACCTGCCTATGTCCATTGGCCTGGTTTTCTTTTGAATGTTTTATGAAAATCTTCGTATTTTGAAAGCACGTGGTGCTTCGTCTGCTTGATATTGATGGTTAACCGGTATAAAATTCAATGGAAATCTATTATGCGAAAAGCATAGGTGCGAGAAGTATGTTACTAGCCCCTGTAGTTTTAACAGTATTAATGGTATGGCCACGGCACGTGGGCAGTGAAAGTGAAATTATTAGTTTTAGTTGCACGTTTGTGAGGAAACCGCGTGTTTTTTTCAGTGGTTTGTGAGGATCTTGATATTTTGAAAGCACATTGTGGTTTGTCAATGAGAAACTCGATGTTTTTAACTTAAATTAGCAATCTGATGATATGGCCGCGACACGTGGACAGTGAAAGTGAAATTATTAGTTTTAGTTGCACGTTTGTGAGGAAACCGCGTGTTTTTTTCAGTGGTTTGTGAGGATCTTGATATTTTGAAAGCACATTGTGGTTTGTCAATGAGAAACTCGATGTTTTTAACTTAAATTAGCAATCGGATGATATGGCCGCGACACGTGGAAAGTGAAAGTGAAATTATTAGTTTTAGTTGCACGTCTGTGAGGAAACCGCGTGTTTTTTTCAGTGGTTTGTGAGGATCTTGATATTTTGAAAGCACATTGTGGTTTGTCAATGAGAAACTCGATGTTTTTAACTTAAATTAGCAATCGGATGATATGGCCGCGACACGTGGACAGTGAAAGTGAAATTATTAGTTTTAGTTGCACGTTTGTGAGGAAACCGCGTGTTTTTTTCAGTGGTTTGTGAGGATCTTGATATTTTGAAAGCACATTGTGGTTTGTCAATGAGAAACTCGATGTTTTTAACTTAAATTAGCAATCGGATGATATGGCCGCGACACGTGGACAGTGAAAGTAAAATTCTTAATTTCAATTAAATGTTTGTGAGGCACGTGGTTTTCTTAATATGTGTGCGAGAAACGTGTTTTGTCAATGGATCTTAATAAGTTACAAGCATATTCTGTTATTGTTTAAATTTTGCAGGCAGAAGACCCTGCGAACGGCAGCAGGCCGCGGCGCGCCCGATGCCAGCACTGCCGGCGTCAACCGACCGACGTCATCACCAGGCGTCACCCGACGTCGTCCAGCGCCCTATACTGGCCGACGCGGCTGCTACCACTCAGCGCATCGCGAGTGGCTCGCAGCGGATGCGTCCAAAATTAACGTGACAACAATTAACCGTATTAACAAACCGTAAGTAACTTGTAACAATTTGGCTAGTATTGACGTAGATTTACCGGATAATTTTTTCCTTCGACTGCCACTTTGGTCTAGTGCAGGGATGGCGAACCTTTATGGATTGACATGCCATTTTTTCTAAAGAAGCCAATGAGGCCATATCCGTGCCTTCAAATAACTTTGACTTTGTGATTATTGAGAAGATAAATAAAACTAAATAATAACAACTCAAAACTCTTCGAAAACTACCAAAAAAAACTGGTCTAGTGGTTTGGGCCCGTCCATCTATCCATCCAACTGCCTATTTCGACCAATACTGGCCTTTCAAAGATTTCGCCACTTGAGGCCACTCTAAAATCATTTCAATATTCGGTTATCATGATAAAACGCATGTAATCGCCTTTTTCCTACAAAATGAACATTTCGAGTAAAAAACAGTCCATCACGACACTAATTCCCGAGTGGGTGCTAGAGATGAAATGCGAGTCTACACTCGTACACCCACGTTTCACCGACGATTATTACATCCTACCGCGAAGCGTGGTAGGTTCTATCGCCGTACTTCGGGCACGAATATAGACGCATACAAGCCCCGTGGCACGCAGCCCAAACACAAATATGTCCCTACAGAATTTGTTATTTTATACTTTAACACATTGACCCACTTAAAATAAAAAAAAAACAACAAAGAATCTAAGTAAGCTAAAAGACTTAAAATGACTATTCCATTGGTTACCAAATCCCCATTGCGCAGTTTTTACAGATTTAATAAAATTGTTTAGCTTTGTTATGTCCGTCTGAAAGCAATGGTAAATGTTGCACCAACAAGAGATATACAGGGTGTAAATGCAAAGTCAATAATCCTTTTAGGGTATGAAAGTATACACGATTCTGATGTCATTACGAGAAAAAAAAATATAGCTTGAATTTTCACCAAAAATTCCATCAATTTTTATAAGCTATGGCTACGCACCTCACCGGCCTCCCCACACACCTAATTGCACCCCGCAACCCGCACCCCTCATTCGAGTGGCCAGCGACCAGTGAGGGTGTCGACGCGATAAGTATATTTTGAGTAAAGAAAATCGTCTTGTTATGAGGTACTGGTACTTTATTTAGAGATTTAAAATAAATCTTTATCAAACATACTAACACACCCTTAAAGGATTCTTGCGTTTGCTTTTACACCCGGTATTCTAGAGTAATTGATGATGATGACTTTTTTTGTTGCAGAGGCATCAGCATCGAGAGTCGGGCTACTTCAAGGATTGACAAATTTTTCAGCATGAACATTAATAGGTATGTAAATAATTACTAGGCGCTACCGCCAAATCGACATATCCCTTCAAATAAAAAACACAAAACGGAATCTAAGTAAGCTATATGACTTAAAATGTCTGTTTCATTGAGTACCGAATCCTCGTTGCGCAGTTTTTACAGATTAAGGGGGGTTCTCCCATTTTGTCTCTTTTCAAATTCATTTTTAAACCAATAAGTAGCGATGATTAAATTTGTCACAATTCACTTTTTGATCCGGAGATTTCGGCCATTCGATACACGATTACTTACATTTTGCTTGATTCAATTAAATCGCATAGATAGTTCTAAACTGTGATTTAAATATCATTACTAAAAGTTATACTGAAACAAAGCTCGACAAAAATGTGATATAAAACGGCCGTCATAAAACCATCACTCTAATTCCAAAATAATAAATAAAAACACCTCGAAACCGCGAGTTTTCTGAGCGGCCCGCTTCCGCTGAGCAAGATAAACATGTGTTAAATGAAAACGTTGGAGCAGGACAGATTTCTGACCTATTCTTGATAACCTCGCCTTAATAAAATCGTCTAGCTTTGTTTTGTCCGTCTGAAAGCGATGGAAAATGTTGCACCAACAAGAGATGATTAAAATTAGAGTGAGTTGACATCAGGAATGTTTAAAAACGGATAGGATCTCATCGAAAGCTCGACCTGTGCCTCCTTCCATAGTTAAAACAGTGAGTCCTATCCGTTTCTGAATATTCAAGAGATATATTCTAGAGTAATTGATGATGACTTTTTTTGTTGCAGAGGCATCAGCATCGAGAATCGGGCTACTTCAAGGATTGACAAATTTTTCGGCATAAACCTACAAATATATATATATAAATATATAAATAGTTACTAGGCGTTGCCACCAAATCGACATATAGTTTTAAGGTTTCACCATGTAATCACATACAAATGGGTATTACAGGTTTAGCATAAGTCATTTTCTTACACTTTTCCGCATCTTTACACGTTTCCGCATCTTTACACTTTTCCACATCACGTTGTCTGCATGGGACATTGTTCTCTTACAAACCCCTTTTTAAGTTGAACTTAAAAAGTTATGTTGTGTGTTAGTTAAGTTTCTGAACATTTTTCATGTTTTTGAGTTTTTAACTGTCTGAGACGTCAGTATCAGTGTTTTGAATATTTTTATAACAAGCTGTTTTTTAAATATTCTTGTTACAAGCTGTTTTTTGAATATTTTTGTTGGAAGGTAGTTTAATTCTTCTTTTGAGGCGTTTTTAAAGGCCTACATACTTTTTTGTACTAAAGTTTTTTTTTTGTTTAGCAGCTACTTACAGTTGAGAAGTATCCTGGGGTAGCTTATTAGTTATGTTTTTTCAGGTTTTTGAGTCAGACCAATAAAACTTTAGTTTTGATACTTGGCTTTTAATTATAAAACTGTATCCATATAGAATACGATATGAAGAGAAGTATCCAGTTATATTAATAAACGAAAATAAAGTATGTAAACAAGCAATTAAATAAAAAAAACAATATCTCTGGACACTGATTTTAATATCGTGTATATACTGGGTGTTAAAACGGTGTTTTCTACCCATCCATCCGTCCATCTACATTTAGCTCGAATAGGTATTTAACTTTTCCATGTAACAACTGATTATGTTTTCTCGATTTCATGTTTACCCCCACAGTAGAATTTATTTATATTAATGGGTAGAACACCCCGTTTTAAGGATAAAGGTTACGAGTATCATCTTAACACCCGATATACCGGTGTAAAAAACAGCAATCTTTAAAGTACACCACATAGTATGTTGTTTAATTTAGCAGTTTATTTACATTTTACATCCGGTATTTAATATCAAAATGGAAAAACTATGTTTTTAAAACACTCATTTGATTTTTGATAAGTACCTATCTAGTTTAATTAAATTTTAATTTGACACAAATTAACGATTTTACCCAAACCATAAAAAATAAGGGTCCTTCTAAAGGCACTCTCCTATGATGAGTGATCCAATTAGCCGCTTTCTAGGCTAGCTTCCATAAAAATTATATAGATGGCGCTGTTAAAGGAGTTCAAAATACAAGTTGACATTTATTTATGCAGCCAAACTGATACTGAAGACTCGGTATGTAGTCGGTACCAAGGTTCAAAGACCTTTCAAGGGAAAATAATGTCACCTTATACAGGCTGGTCCAAATAGTGACGTCAAAGATTTTTTTATAGATTCCTCATACTTAGGTGTATCCAAAAATATGCCATGTATGTTCCGCGATTTTTCATAGTTTAGAAGTTATGATTTTTGTATGTGTATTTGCGAATTTTCTACCGCAGCGGCTTAAAAAAAATAACTTTTTTCTGTCATAAGAATTTTGTATATCTTTTTTTGTAACATAACTGTCTTGAGTCACTCTTCCTTATGTTAAATAATCAGCTGCAAAAAATCCATACGAGTTAACAAAAAAAAGTTCAAAGTGAAATTTTTTGGATCGAGTTGGGCATAGTCAAATTTTCATTTTTTTTTTTAAATTACAAGATGAATGTTTCATAAGTTCAAACTAATTTTAAAACTTAAACGGCTTATTAGTTTGCCAATAAATAAAAAAAGTGCAATTTTATGATGATATCGGCTTCCAAATTAAAAAATTGGTTAAGAAAGTGTTGTTTGTAAAAAATGTTTAGCTATAATTTTTTCATTTTTGCGGCCAACAATAATACATCATCAGAAGCATTCACATAAACATAAACTCAACTAATACCAAATGTCTGTGAAACAAAATGATTTACAAAAATACTTTTTTTTTATTGTTCACTCATCGTTCAATTTGAGTTTATTTAAATGCTTCTGGTGATTTTTTACTAATGTTGGCCTTAAGAATGAAAAAAAAAGCTTAAACAATTTTTACAAACAATACGTTTTCTTAACCGATTTTGTACGTAACTAACTTTGAAAGCCGATATGGCCTATTAAGGGGGTTACTTTTTACCCCGGTACAAAACGAATATCATAATATTGTTTTCCTTACTTTTGAATAAAAAGTTTGCAATAAATGCGTTTTATAGTAAGGAAAACAATATTATGATGTGCATTTTGCACCGAGATTCTCCGTTACAACCTTAAGAACCACATTTTTTTTATTTCTTAGTAAGCTGATAAACCGCTGAAGTTTTTAAAATTAGTTTGTATCTATGAAACATCCATTTAATAATTTTAAAAGAATTTTGAAAGTTTAACTATGTCCAACTCGATCCAAAAAGTTTCACTTTGAACTTTTTTTGGTATTTCGTATGGATTTTTTGTAGCTGATTATTTTAAGCAATGAAGAGTGACTCAAGACAGTTATGTTGCAAAAAAATATTCACCAAATTCTTGCTACAAAAAAGTAATGATTTTTTTTAAGTCACTGCGGTAGAAAATTTGCAAATACACATAAAAATTATAACTTCTAAACTACCAAAAATCGCGAAACATACATGGCATATTTTCAGATATATGTAGGTGTGAGGAATCTATAACAAAATCTTTGACTTCACTATTTGGACCATTCTGTATAAATTCAAACATCAAAAATAAATCAAGTCTTAAAATGTCATCTTTGGTTGATCTGTGGCTCTCATTACCTGGCTACGACAATTTCTAACTTAGAATGATTAAATTGATCTGCTCAAACTAGTAGGTATCAAAGACTACAAGTTTTGGTCCCCAGCAGCATCGTCTTTTTAGTCCTAGCACAGTGCCATCATGTTATTTTATGGAAGCCAGCCTTGAAAACGACTCATTGCTAGACCCTTGTGTTTTTATGGGGCAAGTTTATCAGACAGACAGCAGGCATTGAACCTCAGGTGGGCGCAAGGTTATACAATATAGTGTAGCATTGTACCTAGTAGGGTTGCCAACCCTACTATAATAAAATATAGTATCCTACTACATTAGGGTTTCTACTATAACACAGAAAAAATATATAGCAGGTGAAACCATCTATATAATTATTTATATTTTCATGAGCAAATGAAAAAATGAAAAAAACTGCAATTAGTGCAATTATCAAAATTTGAAGTTTAGTCGATAAATTATACACAAATTCTTGGACTTTTTATCCCACAAATTTGATTGAAGATGATATTCCACCAAGAACCATCAATCGAATCCATCCAATATTTGTAAATATTAGTAATTGCTCTAAAACATAATATTAGAAAATATAATAATTTATACTCTGAGATAATTCAGTTTAACACCATTCTGGACCTACACGGGAGAAACGAAACGAAAATAAAAACCTTTAAATATTATGATAAAAACGCGTTTTATACCAATTCGCTCAAACTGCTTGTTAATAGTTAGGTGATCACATAAAAATTATTCCATTTGATGTGCATTTTGTACCGAGGTAAAAAGTTACCCCCTTAGGTATTTGTCCGGAGTTTTTGAACGGGTTTCGTTGTGTAGCAACACTCCAAACATCATTTGACATTTTAACGTTAGATTTAGTATAGTTGTTTACGTTGTATCTCTGGCGCATGCTATTCACATGCGTCTTATTGGACGGTAGGTCTAGCAAGCGCCGTCGATACAGTGACTTTCCATCATACTTTCAATTTCGCACATTTACAAACGCGGTATGCGTGAGAGCGCAGGCAGGTATCTTTGGCGCGTGCTAGCCACGCTCGACGCAGATAGCCCCTTTACATGATCTGAGTGTAGCCAGCCCACTGCACGTTTAGAGGATGAACAGAAAGCTTTCAAATCGGGAATGGAATTATCAAACCATTAATTAAAATGAAAATGAATACTTATTTTTGCAATGTAGGTACAAAAATACACTTATCGCACCTTAGGATTTGTTTAATTTCTAAAATAATTATATTTTAAAGAGGAAAATACATTTTCTCAAAAATACATTGTAATATTACCGTTACATACTGTAAAGACCTACCAGAAAGTACTTCATTCTGGCGAGCTATTTAAAAGTGTCCAGGAAATCTGAATAACTGTCCAGGAAATTGGTATGAAAATCCATTACATACCATATGTTCACAGAGTACATTTCAATTGTTTTCTTTTTAAAACTGTCCGTGTCTATGTTTTTAAGAGACTAAGGAATTTGGCGATCATAAGGTTTTAAGCGGCCAATTTACAAAGAAAAATTAAACGAATTACATTCATGTATAGAATGTAGAAATTTTTGCTATATTTAACTGCAATACCAAGTAGTAACAAAAATAAATAATGTTTATTGATTTTATAGGTGTATTTAAAACCATTGAATACTTAAAATTTAGCCTCAATGAGCATTTTTCTCGTTGTTTTTTTTTTAGTTCTTAGTGATGAATTTTTATATGGAGCGGGGTCAGGAAGCAAGAACAATATCCTTATTTATTTAGTAACATATTTACTTTATTAAACACTGTCTTCATCTTAATGGTGGACAGGAGCAAGAGAGAGAAGTACATACATTTATTTTATATCCGCTTGGCGGCAGCACCGCTCGCGTGTTCATCTCACATGTTGTACAAGGTCGTGTTCATGTGTCTAGCTGTTTATAACTTAACACTCCCTCTCAATTACAAAGATCATGTTTGTTCTATTTAATCATATAAAATTAACAACTTAAATTCAAAACATTATCTTGTAATTGCTACTTAATATTTTACTTGAAATGTTTATAATAGTTTACACTTTAAAAAAATCTTTACTAAGACTACAACATATATTTTTTTTAAATTTTGAATTCAATAAGGTTGTCTCTCTTGTCTCCCCCTCAACATTAATTTACAAATCAAATAAATTCAATGTTGCACATTAAAGAAAAATAATTAAGCTTTTTTTTTAACATCATGCTTTGCTTATGTTTAAATTACAAAATTAATGAACTGAAAAATTATTTATATATTTATGTAGTTATGTTAAAATATCTTAAGTGTATGTAGTTATACAAATATTTAGTTATACAAATTTAGTTCTAGTGTAAGTGTACAGTTAACCAATATTAAGTTTCTTACAAAAATATGTATGCTTGTTCAGACATAGTGATTTAGTTAAGATATCAGCAATATTATTATTAGTTGGTACATATGACAATTTAATCAAGTTATTTTTCACAGAATCCTTAATATAATGGTATTTTATGTCTATATGTTTGGTTCGCTTACTATTTTCATTGTTTTGTATCATGTTTATTGCACTCTGGTTGTCTATGAAAAGGTATGATTCTATGTTAACATTACAAAATTCCCTTGTTAAACCTTTTATGTAAATTAATTCTGTTACAGATAGAGCTCCTGCAACGTATTCTGCTTCTGCAGTTGATAATGCTACGGTTGACTGTTTTTTAGTGAACCATGAAACCAAGTTATTACAGTAAAAAATTGCGCAACCGCTTGTGCTCTTCCTGTCAGTGGTATCACCTGCCCAATCTGCATCTGAATATGCTGTGATGTTCTTTGCTGTATTAGACTTTGTGTATACTAAACCTTTATTAATAGTGCTCTTGAGATAACGCAAGATCCTCTTACCTGCCTTCCATAATTGACTGGTTGGCTTGTCCAAATATCTGCTCAGGAATGTTACTGCAAATGTGATGTCCGGTCTGCTGATAAGAGAAATGTACAAGAGTGACCCTATAAGTTCTCTGAAAGTAACGTTAATTATTTCTTGTTCTGTATAGCTTGTATTAAAGTTTGCCTCCATAGGTGTAGAAATTGGTCAACAATCTTGCATGTTGAATTTTATTAAAACTTTTTTATCATCTCAGTTTGTTTGATTTCAATAGAATGTGCTTTCCTTGTAATTTGCATTCCCAGATATTCCCTGACTTCTCCAAGATAGTTTGTATTAAATTCCTTCTTCAATAATGATATGATTCCTTGATCCTTTCCCATTGTCAAAATATCATCCACAAATAATAGTAGCCAAGTTTTATCTTTTGTGTATAGGCAACAATCATATTTAGACTGTGTGAATCCTTTCTTTATAATAAATTCGTGAAAACGCTGATTCCAACACTTTGGAGCTTCTCGTAGTCCATATAAAGCTTTTCTCAGTCTAAGTACTTTTCCTTTAGGTATTTCTACTCCTTGTGGACATTTTATGTAGACTTCTGTATCCAAGTTCCCATTTAAGAATGCTGTTGGCACATCTAATTGGCTAACATGTAAATCTTCTTGTACTGCATGGCTTAACAGTAACCTTACTGTTGATAGTCTAGCCACTGGTGAATAGCAATTGTATGTATTTTCTTCTTGAAAGCCTTTTGCTACTAGTCTTGCCTTTTTAACATCATTTTGTTTAGTCTTGAATATCCATTTTGTATCAATTGCCTTCTTATCTTTTGGTAAATCTGCCACTTCCCATGTTCCTAATTCTTCATGTGACTTTATTTCCTTTTTGATTGGTTCTTCCCATTCTTCTTTTCTTTTCATTGCATCATTGTAATCTTGTGGATCTCCTGTGTATAAACAGTATGCTGTATAAACTTCATAATCATCTAGCTTCTTTGGCGCATTTACTACCCTTCCTGTTCTTGTCATATTAGGTTGATTAATGTTCTGATTTTCTCTTTCTGTTTCGTCTTCATTGGTTTTATTCTCTTGGATGTTTTCAGTTTCTTGTTCAATTTCCTTTTCATAAATTTGTTCTTCTTCTGCTTTCTTTGAGCTTATTTCATTTACTTTAGAATTTTTGATTTCTTCCTCTTCTTCTTCAATGTATTGATAATTATTGTTTCCCTTTGTTGTCCTTGTTTCTTGATATACATAGTCATTCTCATCAAATCTCACATCTCTAGAAGATATGACTTTGTCCTCTTCTGGAACCCATAATCTATATCCTGCTGTAGAATATCCCTACATCCGCGTTTCAATTGCTCTCTTTTCCCATTTATTTCCTTTGGGTAAAACCATTTTCCATGTCTTACTTCCAAATACTCTTAGTTTTGATAGATTCAACTTTCCATGCATAAGTTCTTGCGGTGTTTGAAAATTTATGGATGATGAGGGGCATCTGTTCAGCTGGTATGTAGCGCATGCTACTGCTTCTCCCCATAGATGCTTTGGAAGTTTTGTCTCAATTAATAAAGTCCTTGCTCTGTTATACAACGTTCGATTCATTCTTTCAGCAACTCCGTTTGACTGGGCTGAGTATGGCTGTGTATACTGGATTAGAATACCTCTGTTCCTACAAAAATTGTCTATTTTATGATTCTTAAACTCTCCACCATTGTCACATCTGATCTTCTTTACTCTGATTTCCTTCTCTGTTTCCAATTGTCTTATGTAGTCCAATAAATTGTCTGTGGCCTCGCTTTTTTGTTTCAATAGATATACAACGCAGAAGTGTGAAAAATCATCAATTATTACCTGATAATACAACTCACCATTAATTCCGGGTATTGACATCGGTCCTGCCACATCCGTGTGCAAAAGTTCTCCAATCTGATAAGACCTCGGCTTTGGTACTGGGTTAAATGGTAAACGTGTTGACTTACCCCTTCGACAGGGACTGCAGGTTCCCTCACTCGCTGGTAGATTCATCATTCTTAAGTAGTTCCCGTTCAGGTGACCTAGACGTCTGTGCCATAAGTCTGAATTACATGCACTATTGCATAAATTATCATTATTAGAGCAAATTTCCATCTCTAAAATAAATAGTTTTCCTGTACTTTTACCCATTAACTTTTTCATGGTTTTGTTATTAAAAATTTCCACATAATTTTTACTGAACCTAACGTTGCAGTTGCTCTCTATAACCTTTTTCACAGATAACAGATTGAATTGCAAATTTTCAACAATTATTGCATCTATAGACACTTCATTACCATTACATCTCAATAATATAGTACCCTTTTTAGTAGCAGTTATATATTCCCCATTGGCCAAGTATATTTTCATTTCCCTATCTAATTTATTAATATTACTCATGTATGGTTCAAAACTTTGTTGTATTAAGTGCTCTGTGCAGCCAGAATCAATAACCCATTCTATTATATTTATGTCTATACTATGACAACAATTCTCTTCAATACCTGTTACGAAGCAAAATTTTTCCTCATAATCTTCCTCGATTGCTACTGCTGCTGCTTGATGCCAATTTCCTTGTCCTTGTCCATGACCTCTTCCTCGATATTGTCCTCTGCCTCTATTTCCATACTGACCTCGTACATGTCTATTAAACTGCCCTCGTTCGTGAAACTGTCCTCGTCCATGAAACTGTACTCTCCCTTGAAATTGTCTTTGGCCTTGACCACGAAATTGTCCTTGTCCTCGTGATTGAACTCGTTCTCCCCGTGCTCGTCTAAATATGCTGCGACATTCTCTCGCAAGATGACCTGGTTGTCCACAGTTGAAACAATCTTTATTTTGCAGCGCTGTATAACTGTATGATGTTGTGTGGTTTTGCTCAGTATTCTTGATTTTTAATTCTGCATCTAATAATTTGCTTTTTACATACTCCATTGTTAATATTTCTGTAGATGTCTCCATGGCTGTGATGATGGGTTGATAACATTGGGGCAATGACATAAGGAGATACGTGACTTTGTCAGTTTCTTCCATCTTTGAAATATCTTCAATTTTCCTTACAATTTTATCAAATTCGTAAAAGTATTCTTTCAAGTTTTCGTTTTCTTTGCACTTCATCCCAATGAGAGTCTTTCGTAGATAAATGTTTGATAACGTGCTTTTTCTTTCATAAACTTCGCAGAGCTTTTTCAGCATATTACTTGCCGTTTCTTCATCTTTTATGTATTCCAGTTGACTGTCCGATACAGATTGAACGATAATACTTCGTGCCTTGGCGTCCATTTTCTTAAATGATTCTTTTTCTTCACTAGTCTTTAAATCAGATTTCGTTGACAATGCTTCGAGGCATTCTTTAAATTCCATATAGCTTTTTATTCGAAACATCCAGCTTGAAAAATTTTCCCCGTTGAAAATGGGCAATGTTCCGTAATTTGCGATATTTGCCGACGACGCCATTTTTGCTTCCTTGTAAAATTTTCCTTGTGATTTTTTTGTTTCAATTTTTGGCACTGTTTTACTTTCTAACTTTGATCTGTGCCATCTGGCTTAAACCTGGGCTCATAACCTGATGAATTTTTATATGGAGCGGGGTCAGGAAGCAAGAACAATATCCTTATTTATTTAGTAACATATTTACTTTATTAAACACTGTCTTCTTCTTAATTAATGGTGGACAGTAGCCTTAGCATGAAAAAATTACGGTTACGTTTAGTTTGAACGTAACGCGGTTTTGTATGGAATCTGATAACCGCCCCTTGCGGACAGTAGCGGAACTAATATTCGGCAGCAGGAAAACGGCGTTCGAGTTTGAACTAAACGGAACCGAACTGATACCGTGATTTTCATACATTAAGCTACTGCATCGGCAGCAGGAAAACATTTTTTTGACAGATGTCACGGTATCAGTTCGGTTTGAACGCCATTTAGCTCTCACTGTGTGAAACTCAAGTGAATAGATCACGTTAAGAACAAAAATATTTGGTTTTGTGGAAATTTGAAGAAGAAACCGAGAGGACGCAGTACCCCAAGTTATTTCCTAGCTTGGCGGATTTTTTAAAGAAGAACTCAATGAAGAGAGAGCCATAAACCGGTAAGCGAACCTAGTTTTAGTGTTTTCGTATATATTCTACATTTGGGGGTTTGTGGCTAGGGATCTAAGAACTAGGAGTCTACTTAGGCAAACAATTGACCCAATTACTATTAATGAGGTGGAATTCATCAAGCAATACTGCCCTAGCAATGTTGCGGAAGTTAACCTTTGCGCAGAAAGTCTTTTTGCCTTTAGTGCTCCCTTGTCTAACCTCCAATCCGTAGTTTTTACTTATCAGTCAATGTTTCTTTGCGAGAAACTTGCAGGGCTCATGCTGAGTTTGAAACAGCACCTACCACTTTATTAGGTACCTAATGGTTTGTGTAGAAGTACAGTCTGTCAAAAAATTGTTGAAATGAATATTGAAGAAACTATTTTTCTTTCGCCTGGTTACACCAAACAAATAAGTACAAAATCTGTTAAATCGAGTTAACTGCGTTGTTATTTCATAAATATATTACCTAAATTATACTACTTGAACATTTAAAGTCCAATAAAGTTCATTAAAGTTTCATTTTCATTTCAACACTTTTTTGACATCATTATTGAATAATGCTTCTCTTTTGCAGGTTGAGTGTGTTCTATATTTTTGCAACTGGGTCATATCAACGGTTTGTAGTGTGAGGCAAACACTCCAGACAAACAACTGTTAGCCTATATGTTGCTGAAGTAACAAATTATCACTGTAATAACAAATAGCTTCATCAAGTTTCATTGTTTCATCAAAAGTTTCATCCAAAAAGACAAAGAGGAAGAGGGCAGTCAGAGAGGTATTTAAATTCATATTCCTATTTGTAGTGTCACTTATTATGTACCTTTCTTAAGATTTTTAATGCACAATTTACACAATAGTTCATAGGTAGTGCATGAATGATATTTATAGTTTATATTAAAATGATAATGGTTGTAGAAATCAATGTATGTTTAAAGTTTTTATAAATTGAGGTTCACAGTCTATCGAATTGGCCTTCTCGATTGTAAAAACCCATTTTATCTGGCGAACTCCATACATTTTTAGCCCGAGTTTAAGAAATCTCACTTCAATTGCCCCCGAGGATGCATTGATAGCTCCCAGTTTCACATAGTTACCCCACTTAAAGATGAATTACTTCACTTAATAATGTATTGTATTTACAGGTAAATAACTTCAGCCTTGGCTTGATAAATATAGACCAGAGACCAATTACCTCCACATCTGTCCATGGAAGAACAAGGGTTGCCATTAAGAATGCTTTTTGAAGGCTCAAAATTGATGGCGTTCTGTTGGGAAGGTTCATACTTTTCATTTTTAACCAGAGAAGTGTGCTTAAATTATTACAGCATGTAATGTGCTGCATAATTTAGCCATTGAGATGCTGTAATTTCGAACTAAAATAAGTGTGTTAGTACATAAATAACCAGTGCAAAAACTTTTTTTTATTTATGAAACACCATGTACATGTCCTATCCATCCACACATAAGTTTGCCAGTGAAAAGGGGCTTTGCTGTTGACATGCCTTTTATTTGTTAAATAATTTTACAAATACCACATATACGAACCTTTGACATACCTAAAACTTGAAATAAGAAGGTGTTACACAAATCTGACCACTGACAAACTTCTGTGTAGCAGTGTATATACAAAATTTGGTTGTTATTCTGAGGAAATGTCCTAAGTTTTACAAGATTAGTAATTTTTACAAGAATCACAGTACCTATGTTATTTCAAACAATTAATTTAGAAATTTGTTGGGATAAAAATGGTAAGAAAAACAAGAGATCATAACCAAAACAGAAGTTATTTATTTTTCAGACTTAAAATAATGCAATATATACACATCTGTAGTCCTCAAATATTAAATTGAGCAAAGCAGACCCAATTGCTAATAAAATTGACCAAATAATATGACTTGCAGAATTCTTTGTCTTTTTTGCTGGTAGCTTCATTACTGGGGTAGTGTGTAGTTGCATTGACTGAATGCAATGGTGGTACCGGTGTGGTGTAGACTTAACCCCTGCTTCAGTGCTATGTTCGTATCCTGAAAAAGTTATGATGTAGTTAATACAATGGTATAGATAGACAGTAGAGCTGCTGCCGGGCTTGACTGTAGAGGTCTGATCGTGTTACTCATGAACCCCCTGAAGTTATTTGAGAAAGGGTAAGAGGACAGCTCTTAAACAGGCACAACCAGGTGGCCCACCACGCCTTGGACAGATTGATTGCTGTATACGCATCCTGAATTGCAATTGATGATAAGTATATATACAAATCAATGGTGTTACTGGTGCAAGGGTTTCAGGGCCCCCTCACCAACCTGCGAGCCCAGCATGGTGAAATCTTGAAAATGCCTATGTCCAGCAGTAGACAAACCAGGCTGCCGGATGGATAATGATTCCAAACACAAATGCAGTTAAGTACATAAAACATCCATTGCAGTAGTTCTCACTAAAATATTACCTACACAAAGCATGTAATAAGCATTGTAGATACTAACTTCCTAACATGATATCATCAGCAGTGAACAATGATAATCAGCAGGTTAGTAGTTCTACTGATGGCCCTGCTTGTCTTCTGCTACCCTTGACAGGTGTAAGTCCAGCATCGGCAGCAACCAGCTCCTGTAACGATATTTTCTTATTATAATCTTGAATCTTCTCACAAAAGAAACGAATTAGTTTATTTTAACATCGCATAGTGATTTAGCTTTTAACCAAAAGTATCTACTTACGTCTCCATAAATTGAAGTAGTATTGCCGTTTGACCATCACAAAAGTATTTATCTTTTCGATTTATAGAAGCAAACGAACTGCTTATTGAATTACGGACAGATATTAATTAAATAAATCGCTCTGAGTATGAATTATTTTCATTTCGGTCAGCTGTTGTGGTTGTGGTTGTGTTTGTTATTAGTGTTGCCAGGAGAGAATTCATAATTATCGACAATACTTCACATTTTAATTAAAAAATGGTCATCATTCATATTCTTGTAACACATTTATATTATTGTAAAAGCAAGAAAAAATTAGAAAATAAATATTTAAAGAAAAAAAATAGTTAGGTATGACATTTCAAAAAAGACATTGGCCATTTAATTTTTTCAAAGTACATTATTTTTAACTGTTTGATAAAGAAAACAGATTTTAGCCATTATTTTTAATTTTAGTTTGCTTTATTCATAAACTATATAGACTTTAATAAATTATCTTTGTGCTTAAAATTCACAAAATTCCTGAAATTTAGGTACAATGTTCCTAAAACGGCAACATTAAAACACCCGATTGACGAAAAAGAGCATTCAAAACATTTATTTATTTCTATCATTGTTGTAATTTAAGCAACAATAAAATGATTTATAATAATGAAATAATTGCAGATTAATATGTAAAAACAAGTTTATTTATATTTATTTACACGTTTCAGTATGTGATGGGCTTCTAACTAATAATTTCAAAAAGATTTCTACTTAGTCTGCGTAAACATATAGTTTCAGAATGCACTGACGTGGTTGGTTCCCGAACGCTATCTCCGACTGAACGTAACTCAACGCAACGCGAACGCGGTCCGCATTGCTGCCATTGGAGTTCCGTTATAGTTTCAACTTTACGTAACCGAACTGATACCGTGATACTTTCATGCTTGGGCTACAGGAGCAAGAGAGAGAGAAGTACATACATTTATTTTATATCCGCTTGGCGGCAGCACCGCTCGCGTGTTCATCTCACATGTTGTACAAGGTCGTGTTCATGTGTCTAGCTGTTTATAACTTAACACTTAGCGTTCCTCTAGATGGTGTTGTCCATGAAGAAGGCTGCATGGTGGTAAATACCTTTGCCCAGCAAGCAATAATAAAAAAAAGTTGCGTGAAATGTTGCTTTATATTTTAGTTCAAAGAGTTTGTGCAAATAAATTACAAAATGAGTTTAAAATCGGGCTCTGATATGGATTGTACTTCACTAATGCTTTCCTGATGAAATCAATAACAATAAACATGACTAATTGCCCTAATATGAGCAAGTATGTAACTTTTAATATTTCCTAGTCAGTTTATTTTATTTGATATAACTCATTATCATTAAAAACATGAAAATGTCTCATTTTATTTTTGAGAAAAGCACTATAGGGCTCGGACTTTTAACTAACTCGTCCAGGATTTTTAATTTCCTGGTCTTAGCAGTAATGTACTATTAGAAGATAACGCGCTGAAACCATTGACCTCCTGAAACGTAACTTTGGAATAAGCAGTTTGTGATTCTTGATTTAAACTATTAGGGGAGTTATTTGCAGTGATGCTAATATTTTGGCAGTTGTCAGATTTGAATCTTTGGGAGAAATTGTTTATATTCAAAATCCACGCGTACAAAGTCACTGGCAACGGCTAGTTCATTAGTAATCAAGCCTTATTATTATAATACCTATAGCACTTATCTTTGTATATGTATAATCTTTATTAATACGGTTTTTAATAAGACAGGAATGGTGGTGTACGTATAAACCCTTGCAGGTTTCTGATACACCTTAGTATTTTAACATTGTATTTTCTTATAACTGAACTTAAAAAAAATGAAAAAAATTTTTTTTTCTTAAAGTCATATAAAGTTACATCATCACGACATAAAGCCCCGAGGGGGTGTTAGAGGTTTTTTCCGAGTATGGATTATAAAGTGCAACTCCTCAGTCCACCCACGTTTCACCGACGAATTACGTCCCAGCGCGATGGATGCGTGAGCCCTACCGCCGCCGTGATACAAATTGGACTGATAGCCACAACGTGCCTTCCAAATACACAGAACGCACACAAATATGCTCCCACGAGATTTGAAGCCGTGGGATTTGTAGTCGATTACTCAAACCACTACATCACAAAGGCGGTATTTTTAGGGTTCCGTACCCGAAGGGTGCCAAACGGGACCCTATTACTAAGCCTCCGCTGTCTGTCCGTCTGTCACAGGGGTCTGCAGCTTCAACCATAATAGGTAGAAAGTTAAACTTTTCACACAACACGTGTTACTATGGCCTCTACGACGGAAAATAATAAGAAATTCAAAAAATTTAATTCAAGGGGCCCGTTATGGGCTTTGAAATCTACTTCCTAGTCGTGTTCAGATTTGGAGTGTTAAGAGGAGTTACAAATTGACACGGAATAAGTACCTATATATTTGGACCAAAGGGCGGAACCCACCATAACGGGTATGGAACCCTAAAAACGTTATGGTAAATAACAACAATATACATGCCAAAGCGGCATCAAGGCTACAAAAAACATGGCAAAAATTTGGCACCCTCTGCGTACGGAACCCTACTTTTGACTAGTTTTTATTTTAGTTTATATAGAGTGTAGTGTAGGTATTACCTTCTGGTTAAATTGAAAAACTTTCCCATTCTCCATACAAGAAACCTCGAAAAATTTGCATTATTTTAACGATATTTGGTTTGGCTCTTACTTAAAGACAGTAATACGTACAAGTTTTTCAATTTAACCAGAAGGTAGTACCTACACTACACTCTATATAAACTAAAATAAAAACTAGTCAAAAGTAGGGTTCCGTACGCAGAGGATGCCAAATTTTTGCCATGTTTTTTGTAGCCTTGATGCCGCTTTGGCATGTATATTGTTGTTATTTACCATAACGTTTTTAGGGTTCCATACCCGTTATGGTGGGTTCCGCCCTTTGGTCCAAATATATAGGTACTTATTCCGTGTCAATTGGTAACTCCTCTTAACACTCCAAATCTGAACACGACTAGGAAGTAGATTTCAAAGCAAGGAAACGATTAATTGTCCAAAGAGTGAATACTTTAAGTAGAAGCGACATCGACATATCCGTTGTCCTCTCTAAACTTAGAACAGTTTTGTCCGGAGTTTTTTCAACTGCTACTTTTAGAAACTAGTTTTTTCGTCGGAAGCTAACGGCGATATTGGTAGGATGGAGTGAAAATAGATGCCCATGCCAAAGTATAATGATGTCCTGCTAAGATAAGTGAGTATGGAAAGAGAAGTATCTTGAATTTTTATTTAAATTTTGGCACACAGATTTTTTTTAACTTAAGTGTAAGATGAATCTAAGCCACGATTTAGACTGCAGTATATTGTTATAATGAGAATTATGACGATTTCGTCTTAGAATTTTAGGGTTTCCTAACAAAATCATTAAAATTTCTTCTTAAAAATTATACAGACCTCATAGAAAAATAATAAGTATTTTTTATAGCAGGTTTATGTAAAGGAAAATTTTAAAACACTCGTAAAATTAACACATTCTAGAAAATATAATAGATTATTTAGTTTCAAAATACATCAAATTAAATAACACCAAATCTATATTGTCCGTGAATATATTTTCAATTTTTCTTAATTTTTGAGACGTATGTTTAGGCTGAAACTTCAGTTGTTTTTTTTTTCTTTTAATAAAATAAATGTATATAAACTTTACTATTCTTTTATTTTTTATATGTACACAAAAGAATAAAAAATTATAATTTCAAGATATATTTCGGACCCTACTGGGCCCGGCATCAGTTGATATAAATATTTTTTTTCTTTTAGTGTTTCTATTTAAAGTCCCTTTTCCACACTTAGCTATCCTCATCAAAGGGCCACCTATACTGGATGTGACAGACAGACAGTCGTCGTAGGAAGTCATTAGTTATGCGTTACAGCCACTGGCTACTGTTATACGATAGATGATCATACTGAACAATGATCCTGAAGAAACTTAGCCACGTGAATGTACGTTTTAGGGTTCTGTACCCGAAGGGTGCCAAGCGGGCCCTATTACCAGCCTCAGCTGTCCTGCTTCTGAAGCCTGAAACTACACAAAAATAAAAACCGGACAAGTGCGAGTCGGACTCGCTCGCCGAGGGTTCCGCACAAATTAGTAAAAGTTTCAAAAAATCTACAAAAAGATATGGTCACCCGTACAATTATGACCGCGCATACCGTTGCTTAAACTTGATGATTTTTTTATGATTCAATTACAAATATGTTTTAAGATTTTTTCCTATACTTGTAGTATCAGACGGTATTACTTGCCAAATTTCATGGTTCTAGGTCTACGTGAAATACCCTATAAATTTTGATTCCTTTGAGATGGTCGAAATATACGTTTTTTTGCGGCATAAACGTCCGTATATTTTTTTCACGTAACTAAGAAGGTTGATTTTCTTACAACTTCAAGGGACTGTAGACTTGGGTGTATGGTTTTAATTTCAACTCGATACCTCCACGCATTCCCGAGATAAAAGGTCTTGACAGACAGACAACAAAGTTATGCTACAAGGGTTCCGTTTTTTTCCTATTGAGGTGAAGAACTCTAAAAAGAAAAATTTATTAGGAAAAATCTGGTTGAGTAAGTATCTTTTCTATAGAACAGCAGTTTTGTTTTTGCTGTTTGAGGATTTGTTTCATAGTAAAAAAAAATATATATATCACACTCAGTTTATAACTTAGAACTACTAGATCTAAAGAATATTGGCAATCATTACTGAAAATGACCAACTTTATTCGATCATAAAAAATCCCAAAGTAATTCACAGAGACTTTAATGCTTTTTTAGCCATTATATAAGGTCCTACAATAATAAGTGAAAATAATTTTTGGGCAGATCTTAACTGATCATCACAATAAAGAAAAAAATAAATATATTTTTGGTCATATTATTTTTTCACTTCCCAGTACAAATTGCTGACAAAATTTTTATGGAAAGGTGAAAAAAAAGGTTCGCGCAAAAATAGTTATTCTCCTAGGAAAGGGGTCTATTAGGGATACTCAATCATCTCTTGAATTTTTTTCACTTTGAATTATAGGACCTTAAATAAGGTGACTTTAATTTATGCAGCCAAACTTTTACTGGAGGTATCAGTGATCAGTAACACGGATCGATAACACCTTTTGCTGATTTCGCAAAATAAAATGTTGACGTCCCATAGTAATTGACTCGGGGCTGGGCTTGCTTTAACACGACAAGATTTCTGATGGTACACAGAGCAGAGCCATAAATATATAGAGCCATACCATTTGGTCAGAAAATATCTGCAGGCACCACCCATCATCACGTCAGACCCCGATATGCCAGCATCAGCACACCTTCGACATAGGACAATGCGACCGATTTTGACGGAGGACATGCAGGCGCGGACTTCTTTTTTTAGGGGGGGGGGACGACGAAAGGATTAGAAAATAAAGTGGACTTGGTGTCTGTACCCCACCTGCCGAAGATATTCGGGGAGAGTAAGAGGACAGCTCTCAAACAGACACAGCCAAGTGGTACACCCTGCCTGGGACCGATTGATGGCGGTAGATCCATCCCAAATTGCCAGGCCTTATAAAAAACAGATGTGTGTAAGTACAGGCATTGCTTCCTGTAGCCTTAGAATGAAAAATTACGGTAACGTTATAGTTTGAACGTAACTCGATTTTGTATGGAATCTGATAAGTTCCGCTACTGTCCGCTTGGGGCGGTTATCAGATCCCATACACAATCTAACGTGAACGCAACTATAACGTAACCGTAATGTTTTCATGCTAAGGCTACAGGAGGACCGCCAAGAGTGGCGAAATCTTGAAAAGGCTTATGTCCAACAGTGGACGAAACAGGTTGATGGATGTTGGGTAGTGGCGTACCTAGAACTTTTTGTGAGATGTCAATTATGTGTTGATGAAAATACGACTTAAAGTTCTACTCACGCCACTGCATCTGGGATATGCATGCTTGACTTCTCCCCCCCCCCCCCCCCCCCCTTCTCCTAAGGCCATACCTGAAGACATACCATATTTGAGATCTGATTGGTTGCATTTGCACCAGACTGCTTCTGCATACAAATGCATGTTTGCATGTTACTAGGCTAGATTACGTAATCATGGACCATCACGGAAAATTGTGTGGACCCACCTCTAACGCTATGGTACTAAGACCTATAATAATGGTTGGTCATTGGAACTTTCCTCAATAGTATAGGTACAGACAAATATGTATAAAACTCTTAAAACTGAAATTGGAAAAAAAATCACATTTATTTATCACATAAAAAATTCAAAAATATTACAGCATAGAAAAAAAATACTTACCAATAAAACGGTGAATTTAGTAAACATTAAATGTTAGTTTTGTCTAGAACAAAAAATTATTCTTCCTATTTCGCAAATAGGGTCATTGAACCTTGGTCCTGGCCATTTACTGAGTCTCCAGTATGAATTTAGCCATAAAAACAGAAGTCACCTTATATATTTATTCGTATTAATCTATAAGTACTGCTATAAAATGAACCAAAGTTATTTTGTGTCAAAAGTTGTGTCAGCGAACCGACTCATAAATAAACTAAGCGACTGATTCTTTTGAGAAAACTGCAACATAATCGATCTTTTTACACAGGATATAAATACGTCGTATCGTATACATAAATATATCCTTTGCCTAAGGCTCTAACCGCGATTTTTTCAATCTCTGCCACGTTTTCGGCTTGGCGGTTTTCTTATGAACATCCCTTATTAGTATACCTACCACCTACTATAATTTAACATAACATTACATATCGTCACGATATGAATTGCCGAGGCGGTGTCAGAGGTGTTCCCGAGTGTGAACTGTGAAATGCAAGTCACAGTCCACACCCGGTGCACCCGCGTTTCACCGACGATTATTACGTCCTAACGTGATGGGTGGTGGTGAGCCCTATCGCCGTACTTGCAAGCCGGCATGCAAGTTTTAAAATAATAATAATTATATAGTATCGGGTGTTATTAAGACCTAGGTGTTTTATTATATAAGGTCGTACAATTCAAAGTAAAAAAAATTAACAGTGTATGAAGTATCCCTAATAGAGCACATAACATCGAAAAATCCGCGTAATTTTAGTTTACCTCTCCATAAAAATTAGTCAGCTGATTGAACCAGTATCTACTGGGAAGTGAAAAATTTATTTGAGCAAAAAAATTTTTTTACTTCTGGAGTTTTATCAGTTATCGATACAAGATCTACCTTAGAATTATTTTCACATATTTTTGTAGGACCTTATACATTTTGGCCTTTAAACAGTAACTAGTGGAAGAACTCATGACGAAGCCCCGACATGACGTCATCGTAAAAAATCTATACGATAAATAATATAAATAAATCTTTCTAACGTTCAGTCATCCAGAATACACCGTCAGTAAAACGTTCGGTGACCCGATTCCCTACAGCCCTTCCTTCCTTATGTCTCATAGATATAAATACCACATTCCTTCGACAAATAGTTGCCCTGTTTACCCCAGATGATGGTCAACATTATACCTATAGTGCATTGGGTTGTGAGACAATGTGGTAGTTTTGGGAAACCGCATCCAAATCCGTTTAGTGTTTCTCCAGTTGAAAGGAACATACTTACATACAGACAGACAGAAAGACAAATTTCTTTTAAAATTATCGTTTTGGTTGGCCTCAGTACAACACTGATAATAATCCATTTCAATTGAAATTTTGCAAAAATATGAAATGTGCAGACATGACTTTTTTATATCTACTTTATTATTTATTGGTATAGATTATATTCGAAAGATAATTATCTTTTGCCTTCATATGTAACTTTCCCACGCCTAAGCCAAAAGGTACAGCAACCCAGGAAAAAAATAATCAATTGAACCTATTACAGACTACATACCAAGTTTCCAGAATGTATTTTTTGGCTGTATAAAGTAACCTACAACGACCTGTAGATAAAAACTTATATACATCGTGAAATTTAAGTCGATTTGTTAACGAAAACTGGTGACAGTACTCGTCCATATGAACAACTTTTACTATGGAGCCAACCCTGAAATCGTGAAATAAATGTCAGCTGTTCCATAGAAAAGTTAAATACCTACTCGAGCAAAATGTATGAAACAGTTGTTTTATTTTTCGCGATTTCAGGGTTCGCTTCACAGTAAAAGTTGTTCATATGGACGAGTACTATCACCAGTTTTCGTTACCAAAATGACTTAAATTTCACGTTCTATAGCTCGTTGGTAACCGAACATAAATTAGGTATACAAAAAAATATGGCACTAGTTGGATTGGAGCGAACGGCTCATAAAAAAATATTATATTTTTCATTGATAAATTTGTATGATCAGTAGGTATATGAGCATGTGCTATCGGGGAAAATTCCGCAGACAAACTTTTTGCTATTATTTCAATTGTAGTACGAATGAAAAGTGAGCCTGCGGATCATTCCCCAATGGCAGCATATAACATCTGTTCCCAGAAGCAAGGACAATGCAATTGCAATCAATTAAAATCGCAACATGGTTAATTTGAGTTAATTCATTTGGGAAACTTTTTGTCGTTGCTTTATCATTTCATGTTGGTATGTCGAAATACTGTGCAAAAAAGAGATTTTAATCGAGTAGATATTCGGTTTAAACATAATATAAAAAAATGAAACAGTAAAAACTATTAAAGATGCAAAATATTTACTTTCGGTGGCACTAAAAAACTTGAAAAATTGCTATATGCATGTCTGCATGATGCATATCACTGTCTTTGACGGACAGAGGAAAGAGTAGTCAAAATACAGTCCATCTATATTGTCTTCTAGTGTCCGACAATTATAGTAAAGTCATCGAGTGATGGCACCTATGACAACTGCCAATGGGTTGGGGTACATTTCATAGGAAATCGGTAAAAATAGAAGTCGAATGTCAGTTGAATAATTATCGATTTAAATATTTACGTAACTTGGTAGGCATTTAAACGTCATAGTTTCTTGCCCTTCTTCTTAGCAATACTAATCGATTGATGCGGATGGTTAGGCATTATGTATATATAATATTTTTATTCCTCTATTTCTCTATTTTATGCAAGTGTATAACTTTATTACATTTTAGTAGCCCAACCGTAATATTTTTTGTAAGAATTTTCCGTATTTGTTTATCAACTTATTTGTTCATTGCATTATGTATATATAATATTTTTATTCCTAGATTTCTCTATTTTATGCAGGTGTATAATTACATTTTAGTAGACCAACCTAAAAATTTTTTGTATTTATTTCCCTTATTAGTATATATTTTTATATATTCTAAAGATATACACGTATATTGTAAAGATTAACTTTGACTTGTAGAAAGTATACTTTATGTATCTATAAATATTTTGATTTGATTTGATTTGATAGAACTACCTCTCCTTGATTCCACTTTAGTGTTTGCTGTTTACTTACCCCCATACCATCTATGTACGTGGGACACACAGAAAGTTTTGCGAAACTAAAAAAAATTGTTCTATAGGTAAATTTTTTAAAATCTATTTATATAATACTCTTATTCTTATTCTTTATTGTACACAAAAAAGGAGATTACAAATATTTGATACAATAATTTGAGTACAGCGGCGAGCTTATCTCTCAAAGAGATTTTTTATAGCAAACCGAATGAGTATAGGAGTGCTTTAAAAAATAAATAGGTAACCATATGTGTACGTACTACATACTAAAATACTTACATAGGTGTATAAAATATATATAAATATATAAATATATCTAACATACATACTAATATAACTAACTCTAATATAAACTGACTATATATAAACATGACATAACGATACATGATAATTGATAATACAGCAATAAATAATTAAACATATTTAGGATAGCTTAAGGATTTGCTGAATAGTATTCCTTTAGTTTCTTTTTAAAAGAGGAGATAGTGCGACAATCTCGGATTGTGTACGGAAGAGAATTCCACAGCCTGATGGCTCTAACAGTGAACGAATTTGCGAAAGCTCCGGTATTGTGAGAAGGCGTTTTAAGGAGTGTGACTGTGTGCGACCTGAGTGGTTTATTGATATCTCTAATACTCTTCACCAGCCTCTATACAAAGTTTTATGCGTCCAAACCAGTTTTCAAAACACTTTTTCCAGTCCGCCGCAGTCCAGGAAGTCCCTCGTTTTGAGTGCGGTGTGCGCAGGTGCATTGTCGTGGTGGAGCAGTAGCCCACGGAGCCCTGTGTTTGGTCGCTTGTTGCTAACAACAGAGAAAAGTTCTGGCAAACATTTAGAAGTATACCATTCGGCATTGATGGTTCTTTGATCCCGTAAGGGAATTGATACCAAGTGGCCTAGCGATCAAAATCTTCCCCCTGCTTCTAGATCGCTTCACTCTGATAGGCGTTGGTTCATTTTGAAACACCCAAACAGTCGACTGGCGCTTGGTTTCTGGGTCGTATTGATAAATCCAGGACTCATCACCTGTCACGATTTCGTAAACACGCCGAGACGAGCCTGCTTCAAATTTGTTTAGCATATCACGGCACCATTGCACCCGGGCCTGCTTCTGAGCATCGGTGAGGTTGTGCGGCACCCAGCGTGATACTATCCTCCTCACGCGAAGATGGCTGTGTGTGCTTCCCGATCCAATCTTCAATATGTGTTGAATCTCCTGATATGTAATTCGCCTATTGTCTTGGATTAAATTTTTCACTGCCAGCACGTTTTCTTCGGTAACAGCCGTCAAAGGACGACCGCTTCTTTCTTCATCTCCCAAAGTTGATCGACCGCGCTTGAATTCGTTATACCAACGATACACGGTTGCCTTGGAGGAGCCTTTATCCATGAATGCCATTTGAAGTCTATCGTACGATTCATCCGGTTTCAGGCGACACTTGAAATCGTAAGAAATCATAGCTCTAAAATGTTCCCGGCGCAGATCCATGTTTCAGCGAGACACAATACTTTGAATTAGCTCGCAAAAAATGTGGAGGGAAATTTTGAAATTAGAACATACATATTTTACTTATAAATAATAATATTTTCGAAAAACATTATAACTGGCGAGTCTCCCATATATAAAACTTTTTTTCGCAATACTTTCTGAGGGGCCTGGTCTGTGTTTAAAATCTTATTTCACCTGCTTTTTTATGGATTGTAACAAATAAATAAATTTGTAGTATGTTTATTTTAAAAACTTGTACTTATCCACATCAATTTTTGTTTTCTATATTATACCCAACCGTTTTTGCTATTCAGCATTCTCGAGGGCTACATTATAATAAATATATTTTATTAACAATTTGAGTTTTTACAAATCATACTACGTGCAATAAACTAACAATAACAACGAAGTGTTATCAAATATCTTAAGCATCTTTTCTTTTCAAAACTAACAAGTTTTTTTTTCTCTTGTTTATCTTGATGCACGAGCCAAATATTTCTCTAGGATATGTTTTCTGTGAATTGCATCTTATCTTTGACAAAATCATAAACCGATAGATAGTTTATTTAGGACCAAATCGACGGCAAACATGGGCGCCAGTGAAAACGAATACGTGATAATAAATATCTAAGAAATTGGCGTAGACCCATAGCAACACATGCGAAAATATGGGCTTGTGGTTTTTTAGGGCTCCGTATCTCAATAAAAAAAAAAACGGAGCCCTTATAGGATCACTTTGTTGTCCGTCTGTCCGTCCGTCTCTCTGTCAAGACCTTTTATCTCAGGAACGCGTGGAGGTATCGAGTTGAAATTAAAACCATATACTCAAGTCTACAGTTCTTGAAGCTGTGAAAATATAAAACTTCTAAGTTAACGTGAAAAAAAGATACGGCTGTTTATGCCGCAAAAAACGTAATTTCGACACTCTCAAGGGAATCAAAATTCAACGGGTATTTCCCGTTGACCTAGAACTATAAAATTTGGCAAGTAATACCGTCTTATATTACAAGTATATGGAAAAATCTGAAAACTATACATTTGTAATTAAATCATAAAAATATAGGGTGAAATTTAATCAACCGACCAAATTCATACTAGAGACTCGGTTGGTGATCAAGAACCAGGTTCAGTAATCCTTTTGGCCAATTTCGAAAAATATTTTTTTTTGCTCCCGTACTGGTTGGACTAGTTTAAGTACAATTCCTAGTGCAGGTTCTATGGGAAAAAAAATTTTTTTTTTCGAATTTCACCTGGAGGGTCATTAAACCTTGTTCCTGATGACTAACCGAGTCTCCAGTATGAATTTGGTCGGTTGATTTAATTTCACCTAGTATAGTCTTTAACGGAGCCCTCGGTGGGCGAGTCCGACTCGTAATTGTCCGGTTTTGTTTTTCGATAGTGGTATCTCGAAATGGTTGACATCTCAAGTAATAATATATGAAAATATAATTTTGATATGTGCTTGAATACTGTAAGGATAGCTATTGTTTCCCTAGGGTGGCATCGTTTCACAACATACATAATAGCCTAACTGGTACACAGTACACCGTTGTTACCTATATAAGATGGCGTAATCCAGAGAAAGGGTAATTTAACCTTGGTCCTGATCACTTACCGAGTCTTCCGTATGAATTTAACTGAATAAACGAAGGTCACCTTATAAAAATAATTGTCATAAAATTAAGCCTTTTGATAACACTGGTCAACAACATTTTTGAAATTTTCTTTCACATTATGGATTTATTGAAATTAATTTTCACGTCGTAATATTTGTCTAAGACCTACTGAATTTTGAAAAATGGCGTGTTATTACTACTTCTACTTCATACTATATATACTACATACGAGAAAAAAAATGTATCGCCATTTTGCGAGTAGGGGAGGTACCCTAAAAAGTTTATTTTTTTGGATTTTGTTTTATCACTTTTTCGGCGTGATTAAAATGTATAACATGCCAAATTACATCTATCTGGTACTAAAAGACAGACAGAAGGACGGAGATGGTGAAACTATAAGGGTTCCTTGTTGACTATGGAACCCTAAGAAGGCACGAATGTTCCCCGATTCCAAGAAATCACAATTGCGACGCCTTCTTCACGCGCGCCTTCTTCACGCGCGCCTTCTGTACATAGCCTTTCCCATAGTAAATATTTATTTGATTTTTACTTCCAAGGAAATCCTGTATTTGACACTACAATTTGAAGGACAGACAACAATACTCCATAAAAATTCACAAAACAAGTTTGTAAAATTCATTCCGGTCTCCAAAAAATACTAAAATATATTATTCGCCATTGTCAAAGAGTTTAGTATTCAAATCGAACGGTCAATTTGCCGGGAAATCGAGATACGATTGCGAGATAAAACGTTAATAAATACTTGCGTTGTGAATTTTGTTATTTGTTAGGGTTTGGTGGTAAAATGGAAACCGTTTGGTGAAGCTGCTCACTCAAGAACGTTGGGTTCTATAATAAATAATCTCCTGAAGACGAGAATCCTGTTTTGGAATGATTTTACTATTAATTTGTTAATTTACTGATTGTATGTTAATTAATCAATCAGGTATAAATTTATCAGGTTTAAAGATAAAATTAATATTAGGATTAAAACTCATCAATTATTTTTTCTTTTCAATGTTTCAACAAAATGGGACTTTATGACTGAGGAGGCAATAACAAATAATGTATTACATAAGGTCATTTAGAAACAAATATGGTACCCACCATTGTAGGTGGTAGAGCTGATGCCGAGCTCGACTGTGGAGGTACCACCATCTTACTCGCAAATCCTCCCGAAGTTATTCGGGGGAGAGTAAGAGAACAGCTCCCAGGTAAAACAAGGCGGCCCACCATTGCCTGGGACCGATGGATGGCGGTATATCCATCCCTAATTGCCAGGCCTTAAAACAGACTAGTGACGGGCAGCGGCGTCACTGGTGCAAGGGTTTCGGCACCGCGCTCACCAACCCGCCTGCCCAGCGTGTGTTTGTATGGGCATTTCTTCCAGGAGGAATACCAAGAGTGGTGAAATCCTGGAAAGGCCTATGTCCAGCAGTGGACGAAACAGGCTGATGGATGGATGGATGGTACCCACGAGTCAAGCTAGCTTAGTATGGGGACACGGGAATTCTGTAATGTAAAGTGCTCAAATACCACAGACGTATAATATAGTAGCAGACCTAACATTAGTAATAAACGCATAGAGTCGACGCGTGGCAATTTCAGCTCAGTGAACTACGGGCTCTTTTAATAAATATTGCTTCTTTCCAAACAAAATATATTCTAGAGATTAGTTTAGGAATTAACAAATATGTTTTAAGCATAAGCCAGCGAAAAAAACCCATTTTTATACGTTTCTTCGTACCATGAAGCCTAAATGTAGCTTATTTTTTGTATGGAAACTTGCCACGCTATTTAATCCTTATGTTTGGTCTGCTACTCAGTAATAATTATATGTCTGTGTCAAATACCTAATAACTTACCACGCAATACCGAAGTATGTAGTATATATGTGTTCGTGTTTTGAAAATAAATCATTTGCTTTTTTATATTTATTTAACGGCGTCACTTGTTCAAATTTTTTATAAAATCGTGCTGAAATAAATATAAAGAAAGATGAAAATTACTTTCAGAAGTGAAAACACCACGTTTCGAGCTCGGTGCAAAATGCACAACTTATGATTGTTTTTCTTATTATTGAATAAAAATTACTAAATAATTGTAATTTTATGCATTGCGTTTTGAATGAATGTCCACACCAACTTCAAACACGCTTTTAAGTTTGTATGGACATTCACGCTAACTATAATCCATAAAATGACGCAATTCTGCTACAAACCCCTGATAATTATTAACCTTCAATAGGGCTAGAGGAATAATATTCCCACATTATGATTCGTCTTGTAAAAGAGCAATAGGTATACTTTTTCCAACAAATATCACTGTCACCTTATTAAAATTTGGTATTTAATAGAAATTATATATAATAATAGGTGGTAGAGCTGATGCCGGGCTCGACTGTGGAGGTACCACCATCTTACTCGCAAATCCTCCCGAAGTTATTCGGGGGAGAATAAGAGAACAGCTCTCAGGCAAAACCAGGCGGCCCACCATTGCCTGGGACCGATGGATGGCGGTATATCGATCCCCAATTGCCGGGCCTTATATAAAACAGACTGGTGACGGGCAGCGGCGTCACTGGTGCAAGGGTTTCGGCACCGCGCTCACCAACCCGCCTGCCCAGCGTATGTGAGTATGGGAATTTCTTCCGGGAGGACCGCCAAACGTAGCGAAATCCTGGAAAGGCCTATGTCCAGCAGTGGACGAAACAGGCTGATGGATGGATGGATGGATATATAATTGACATATAACAAATCCATATGTATATTTATATACATAATCAAGTATTCAATACCACTTAAAGTGACGTTCCAGATGGGCAAAAGGAATTATTTTCCCACTTGGCTAACTGAAAAACTGAAAATATAAAAGCGTATTTTTTGTTTTTCAGTTATCAATCCTATTATACATTCTTAATGACATATTTGCTCTGAAAAATTTTTGTACATGCTTAGTATTGCCATGCCCTATCAAAATAACATGAAAGTTATTTATTTCATACAATTTATTTAAAAATGAGATAAACAACCATAAGTTATGCATTTTGCACTAAGGAAACGTTCCCCCCTCGTCAGATATGAATAACAATTTTTATTTTGTCCACAAGTTTTGTCGCTCTCGCACTCCGACAAACATCCAAATTCACAAAAAAAAATTGAGAAGAACACAACATGAAAACTACGTGGCCACCAAAGAATCGCAAAATTATGTAGTTTTTGGTTTTCATCAAAAGAGGCCAGAGGAGACCCCTTTAAATTTTTTTCGCTATTCCCTCTAGTTTTAGATGTGGCCATCCATTCCGCTCCGTTTTAAGGCGAATAATTTTCTCAGCAATAAAAAAATGTATGTAATTACCAATTTATATACTAGATAAAGCATTTCATTGACATCATTTTGGCCGAAGATTTAGTTGATTGATTAATTTTCATAGCAGAGAAAGAAATATTTAGAAAACCTGTTTTAAAACAGAGATTTCTATTTTATTGACAAACGGGAGCGAATGAAGCCTCTAAGTTTTTTATTTAAATTAGTCTACAAATACACTTCAACATGGCCGATTGGATTTACTAAATTACTTATAGTTGTCATTTTAAATGAAAAATACTGTTTTGCCACATACGACCTTACGGCATAAGTTAGTTCGTGAGCGCATATTTGTATGGAGTAAGTCCCCCTCACTCCATTCCCCTAAGTCACCGATTTGAAATTAAAAGTTTATTAATGCTTAACGGATTTATATCATTGACCTCTCATAAACAACTAGACTCACAATTTTGCTCAAAAAGTGTCTGCGATGCATTTTGTCACCGCTATAGGGTGACTAAATCGAATGACGATTTCGTACAACTGATATTGTCAAAGTCAAAGTCAAAGTCAAAGTCAAAAAGTATTTATTGCCACAACATGTACACAGAAATACAGAAAATACATGTTAAACTAGAGAACTTAACTAAAAATAATAATAGTATTCCTCCGCACTTAATGTGGCAAAAGGAACAATCTCAGACATGTTGCGTGTTGTGTAGCAACAACGCAATGCTGGTTTTCAGACTGCCCCTTTTACTATGCTAAACTTAAAAAATATTAGATGAATACTCTGCAATAAAATTAAAGTGGAGGTCATCTTATAATTTTCTATAATATGCGGATTCATCTATATAAGAGCGCTTTACACAATTAATTTACAGATAATAAACAGAAAGACAGCAATGTTTGTATGTAACAGTACACTAAAAAATATAATTAAATAATAAATAAAAGTAAATAAAAAAGTGTTTATATGAAAAGTGTTTATGAAATCTTAAATAAAATATCATATTTATATACTTGTAATATATAGATGTTTTCATGAAATATTTATATGTTTCGTAAAAAAAGAAATATTTATAGATATGCAGGATCTTGTTGTTGCTTCAGTAGTAACAAATAACGCATAAAAAACAAATAACAAATATTGCATCTTATGTTAACGACATAACGTCTTAAGTTGGTTGAATGCATTTTGCTACGTTGCTCGTCGCACGTTCGGACACTTTCTGACGAACTTTTCTTAAGAGACTGTGTGTCTTGTTGTTTATGAGACGTCAATGATTTAAATGCTTTTTTTTCATTATCATTGTAGTGACCCTAGTCAACAGATAGGGTATTAGCGGTGTTCATAAAATAACGGAACGGGGTAGATATTGAATAAACGCTTTTAATTCGAGAACCACTCAACGGATCATCGTAGTGACCCTGGTCAACATAAGGTATTTTCATAAATTAACGCCCAAGCCAAAAACGGGACAAAGATATAATAAACACTGTATTTTTTTTCATATTTTTTTTTATTTATTTAATTAAACTCACATGCTAGTTAACATTTTCTGAGCCATTCACGAAAACTCGCAGAATTTATATGTGGCGGCGCGAGGAGTTCAAATCTTTCATAAGACGTGTATTTCTAATATAAGTACATATTCTATCTTACTGGTCTTTATCTACTTCTGGAACCTATATTGTCCTATTAACTAAATGAAAAGCTCAATAAAGAGATTTTTTTATGCTATGGTCACAAACACTGCCTTGCATCGTTTTGACCAAATAGACGTTACAGATAAATTGCTGTCATCAGGGCACAATACAAGATGTTCAATTGAATAACGATTTTAATGTGCCCACGGTGGACAGGGGTCCAAAATGTTAGTGCTGGGACATAGTGTCGATAAATGGTCACGTGCAGACGATAATCATCAGAAAAGAATAAATCTACCAATAAGTTGGAAGTAGTGTTTCCAACCCTCCCTACAGTTTTACTAGTTGATTTCCTCTTTTTCGTTTCTTAGTCTTTAAATATACAGTTTTAATATTATTTTTGTATGTATTAGAATATTACAGGATAATGTAAGGAAAACCTAATTTCTTTACGAAGATTGAAGAAAGAATCAATTACATTTGTTCTATTACGTATTGGTTGACAAATAAATCTTCTGCGTAATATTGATTTGGCAATACTTTATCTTTTTCTTGAACTTGTTCTTGATTATTACATTCCCTTCTTTACATTGGAGATTTTGTCAATTTTCAAATTTAATAATTTTACTGTCTTTTGATTTCATTGTACTGATTTGCTTTGCTGTTTCTTGTTCAGAAAAGCTTTGATGAACAATGAGAACACAATATAATTATTATAGCTCAAGTGAAACTAAATTAGGATGTATTTTCAACTATTTTATTGAGTAAAAATCTTGAAAACATAGTTTATTGATAATGACACCAAATCAGCTTCTACAAACTTTCTGATTTTCCTATTCCATCTCTTACAATATACAGTACAGTATAAATAATAGAAGCAGACCTTAGACGTAGAAAAAAATTAATGGACATAGTTTATCGACAAACAAACAGCCCACCCCTAAGCAGCGGGCACTTATCGATACACAAATCGTCACAATAGTTGCCTCGGGTCGAGTGGATACGGGGCTTGTTTGATCATCACGTTGCTAGGGACTTTGAGGTCATAGAGGCTTGGACACAGGTTCTAGGGTTCCTTATCGCGATCTTTGTTTCATTTAAAGTTTCATCTAAAAGTGACAACTTTTACAGTTTTCTTTTTGTTCGCCTGTCAGAATAACTCTAAAAATATTGGGCCAATCTCTGGCTTTGATATATGAATGTATAATATTTAATACAGTATAATATTTATCATTGTGACGATTTGTGCTTCAGTATTCATAATAGGTACCTTATTACTATGAAAAAAAAAATACATTATTTGATTATTTTCCATCTTTATTCGTCATTTTCATTTAATTCTTAACTTAAATATTATATTATATTATATAATTGTTCTACTATTATCTTACTTTTTTTAACCTGTCATATTTATATTTATATTTATATTTGTATTTGTCTTTGTCATTGCAACTGATGCCGAGTCCAAAAGAACTCGAAATATATCTTGCTAATTTATTTATGTGCATATTTTAACTAGAATTAATATATATATAAATATTTATAAAGAAAAGCCGAAGGGTAACATATACATTTTATTATAATATTTAAATATTACAATTATAATATTTTTTCAATTACCATAATTATTGTAATATTTAAACATTAAATAATATAATATTTAAGTTAACAATTAAAGGAAATGACGAATAAAGATGGAAAATAATCAATTAATGTATTTTTTTTTCAAAACAATAAGGAATTTTAAATATGGAAGCACAAATCGTCACAGTAATCTCCTCAGGCCGGGAGAATAATGTGTTGTTAAGGACCTTGGGGTCGTGAAAAGTTACCTGGTAACAATCCTTGTTAAAACTTTTTTTAGGACAGCTTGCACCAAAATCTTAAATCTCGATTTTATAGCTAAATCAGGTTTACGATCTGTCAGTCAATACATTTCTATCAAATTAAACTCAGCTTAAATCCTGAATCTAGATTTAAATATTGGTGCAAGTCGGCCTTAATCTTAGATATTACTTTCTGTTACTTACTTATCTTAGCGATGCTTGCGGAATATTTGGTAAAGTAACATGGATAAACACAGAAAAAATGTTTTAATAATTTTCCGTGATAAATTGCGTCTATCATACAACGCTGAGTAAACTTCACGAAGCACATATTAAAATAAAAAAACCGGTCAAGTGCGAGTCAGACTCACATACCTAGGGTTCCGTAATTCGACAATTTTGGGAAAAGTCAGGAAAAAAGTATTTAAAATCTTGCCCGAAACTGTTTATGATAACTAAAAAAAGAATTGATGGTACCACAAAAGAGACACAAATATTTTTATACCGTACTCGAGGATGAAAAATTTTATTTTGTCATTTTACTATCCTGTACTCTTTACATAATCCCAAATCACCATGATTTTTTTATTTTTTTCGGTCCACCATTTTCGGAAATAAGGACATGCATGTTTTTGTGGTTTAACAAAGATTTCTCGAAATCAGTGCCATTAAATACAGTAAAAGTATATATTTTTATAATCGCCTCTTTAATATCTACAATTTGACTTCCATATTGCATTTTTATTAAAAAAAAAATTATTTTACATTTATTTTTATATTTCTCGTGTTCAACTTTTTTTTATTCGCTATAGTTTTCCTGTAATTGGCCAGTTATGGCCTATAATCTTGATTTTTTTCTTTTTTTTCGGTCCACCAGTTTCGGGAATAAGGAGGGGGACATGCATTTTTTTGTGGTTTTTAAAAGATTTCTCGAAATTGGTGACAGTAAATATAGTAAAAGTATACATTTTTATAATCATCTCTTTAATGTCTACAATTTGATAACCATATTGTATTTTCAGGATTTTTTTTTCTTACTTTTGTATTGGAAATATTTTAAACAATTTAAAAATTTTCATTTTTTTATACCATGTTGTGTAGGCAATTGAATGCTATTTTTATAGAAAATTTCAAATCTTTATCTTTAACGGTGCTAAAGTTATGAGGCTGTGACATACGGACGGACGGACAACGGAGTCTCATCATTAAGGTTCTTTTTACCTTTCAAGTGCGAGTCAGACTTGCCCGCCAAGGGTTCCGTACAAATTTATCTCGATGATTGTGATTACGTACTTTAAATAAAGACTATTTTTTTTAATGATTTAATTACAACTGTATAGTTTTCAGATTTTTCCCTATAGTTGTAGTATAAGACGATATTACTTGCCTTTCATAGTTCTAGGTCAACGAGAAATATCCTATAAATTTTTTATCCTTTGAGAGTGTCGAAGTATATGTTTTTTGCGGCATAAACGGCAGTATCTTTTTCTTACGTTAACTTAGAGGTTTGATTTTTTCACAGCTTCAAGGGACTGTAGACCTGAGTATATGGTTTTAATTCCATTTCGATACCTCCAATGCGTTACCGAGATAAAGGGTCTTGACAGACAGACGGACGGATGGACGGACGGACAGACGGACAGACAGACGGACAACAAAGTGATCCTTTAAGGGTTCCGTTCTTTCTAAACCCTAAAAAGACAAAACCATGGTTATATCACAGATATTTTTTTACTATAACAAAAGTACATCATAGTAAATACGTAGTATTAAAGAAAAATCTGCAGCCCCACCTTAGATTATTAGAGTCCCACTAATCTCCCCTATTCCAATGGTAAAAATTTCTTCGTTGAATATCTTTATATTATTTTTCCAGTTCTACACACTAGAACTCGTCATCATCTTTGGTTCTATATTCCCTTTGTAGAGACAGCTTTCCATGTCTTTGTATTTCATTGTTTTTTTTTTAGATTTACTGCTAATACATATACATAAATATAAGTGCCTAAAATATTATTTTATGGTTTTTATTCTACCGTTTCGTATTTATTTAGTCAAATTGTTTAATTAAAATTGACGTGAAATAAATGTTATGTTATGATGTATATCATATACAAGTATGCTAAGTAAGGTTTTTTGAGGTTTTCGTAGGTCATCATCATGTATTCAGAGAAATCTATTCTGCTCCAACGCTTTCATTTTACACTTATCTATCCTGCTCAGTGGACGAGGATCGCTCAGAAAATACGCGATTTCGGGGTGTTTTTATTAGTTTTCAATGTTTTTGTAAACTATTTTACAAATATTGTTTCCATAAAAAACTTGATGATATTCTTTCACTTGGTATTTATACAACAAATTAAACGGGATTTTTGCTGAAAAATTTCCATGTTTTTCAGAATTAGTTCAGTGCAGTGAAGTTGAATAATTTAATAAACATATGAAATCAATCAATACATATAATAAAACAGTAGAAACCGCTGTGTTCGTACATTGAAGAAAAGTAATAGAAATAGAAAGGGGGTGACTACAAAGTCTAAGAACTAGGGGTGACTAAGTAATAGAACACAAATCAACGATTTTTAGAATTATTTTCTGTCTGTCTGTCTGTCTGTTTGTTGACGCACATCTCTAAAACTATTGAACGGATTTTCATGTAGTTTCCACAGCTATACAGAGCTTAATTTGGAATAGAATAGAGGCTTTATTTCATTAAAATTTGATCTCGGATCGTCAATTAAAGATTTTTGGAATGTACTTTTCTACTGGTAGTAATTAGAAGTTATGGTACCGGGTCTACTCAACGGATACAGAGTTCGAGTTTAGACTTATTTGATTGGTCTTTATTAGCACTTTGGTAAAACATGGTGACCTGGGTCTAATGATGGGATGGAAGGTGGGTACGGGATCTCCTCAACGGACAACAGCAGACCCTTCGAGTTTGGGCTTATTTGATTGGTATTTATTAGCATTTTGGTAAAAACATGGTGACCGTTGCATATTGTCGTTCAAAAAATCATATTCTTTTCTTTTCCTTGTTTTCACAAAAATCCGTTCGACGCGGGCGGAGGCGCGGGCAAAATTGTATTGAATTTTTTTATCCATGTTCTAATAACTCTGAAATTTATTTTAAAATGAGCACTTTCAGATAAATACGAATTCCTTCGCCAAAAGGTACCACACAAATCAGGTTTTCGTGTGCAAATAAATATAAAAGCTTATAATCTTGTAGCCCCAATTTTATCCCACAAAAGCTCATAAAGAAGTACCGGTTATAATTAAGTCACATTGTTAACTATAGTGAAACTCTTGATTACATCCTAAATGCAGTAGCAAATTCGAAAACCCATGGCTGAACTATTCACGACAATATAAAAGATTTCATTCTGGAACTAATAGCAACACTGCATCAGTTTTATGGTTAGATTAGTTTTTATGTATGTTTATACGTCCTCACCATACTTCTTGATTCTTGTCTTTCGATATGTTTAAACTATTCGATATGGTTAGTTGTTTTTTTGGAACGTTAATATTTTTCAGCTGTGGAGACGCCATAAATATTTAGTACTCCTATACTAAAATACATTGGAAATTTAATTCATTTATTACGTAAGACAATGTTGAGCATTTTTGACCCCGTCCCTCGTCGCCTATGTAAGAAATAATAAGTTTGTTTGAACCCTATAAATTTTATGTCACGGTGAAAAAGGATTTAACCTATAAAACCCAACTTTACAGGAGCCGAAAATCATTTTTTTTCTAGAAGAATCCTTATAATCTGAAGTATCCATAGACACAAAATAGATAGGTACTAAAGGCCTGCTCCCTACAACTATCGATTTCTGGTCCACGCACTCATAGACGTGTACGTACGACGATCTCGGTAGGATTCGGTAGAATGCCAGAACGACTAGTCACGAGTGCATGCGCTTTGCGATACATTTGATGAGTAGGTATTTTAAAATCAAGGTCAGCCGTAGTTGTCTTTCTGTACCTATCTATTTGGTGTCATAGACAAGGCAGACGGTGGAGGTCGTCTGTCTCGATCACAGGAGATCGTAGGTTCAAATACTGTAGGTGCACATTAGGCCTAGGGATAGGGTGACAATAGGGCTTACATACAACATACGACATACGACGCGAAGTAATAATCGTTGGTGAAACGTGGAAGTGTTGGCTGTGACTTGCATTTTACGATCCATACCTCTGAGACACCCTGGGAAATTCAAGTCGTGATGATGTTTTTATTATTTTAACCTACCCTTTCAATAAATACTATACCTACATGTGTTTAGTTAACACATATTACATAACACAAATTCAAAATTACAACAATCCGAGTCTTTAAAAACAAATGGTTCTTCAGTCGAATTCAATAGTATCTCTGAATTCAGACGTAAGCGCAGTGTTGCAATCTGAAAAATAATAATTTTTCACCGCAGTCGTTAGCGTCAAATAACGACTTTTTATTTCCAGTATCTGTTAAAAACAACGATAAAGACTTGAAATATTTCGCTACAAGAAAAAAGTTGTGGGGTCAACAAAAAAAATATAGCCTGTTTTACCTGACAGTTGCATACAAAAGAAACATCGTTTAATACGTTTACAAATTATGATATTTGTAGCGAAAAAAATATGAAAATAAGCATTTTAATTGATTTATAAGGGCACTTATCATTGAGCATTATTTTAACTTTGTTTCAAAACTTTAATTAATGAAATCCAAGTAACCAAGTAACCACAATTAGAAAACATAACCCACATTAAAAATTTACATAATGTTGTTTTATTTAGTGTATAGTGTATCTATTGAACAGTTAGTTTTTCACAAAAAGTTTCGGTACAGGGAATTCAAACTTTCTACCGAGGCATGGCCTGTTCTTTTTTCGCCAATATTTACGATTCGAAAACAGTATCGAGGAATAGCTTTCCTGTTTTTTGTATATAGATTTTAAAATAAGCGTGCATATCCTTTATTCAATGAAAAAAGCGATGCCGTTTATTTGACCTTCAGTGACGCCAACACAACATATTTCCAAACGAAAAAAAAATATCTTGATCGCATCCTAAAATCTGGCAAAGAACCTAATATGATGACGTCACTTCCTGTAAATACTAAAATGCTTTTAAGCTCGGTTTTAAAGCACGATTTTTTAAATATTGAAATCACATTCCTAAATTGATTTATTTATTCCAAATTATATAATAATTTGGCCAAGTGCGAGTCGAACTCGCACACAAAGGATTTCGTACTACCACACATAACGGGAAAGGAACCCTAAAACACATAAATAACAACAGTATAGATGCCATAGCAACTAAAGGCCTCAAAAAAGCCGCTAAATTGATATAGTATAGTAAGTATAGTCACTTATTTGCATGTATGACGTAACTTTAAAACGTTTAAACTTTAGCTGTGAAAACATAATTCAATTATAATTCGAAAATTCGATTTCTTTTAAAACAAGTTAATGACGTGACATTATTTCAGTTATGACTGAAGGAACCTCCGCCTCTGCAGTGCAGGCACCCAAATCGATCTCATTTAGCGAAGCCGACAATCCTGCACTGCCTTTATACTGAACCAGCCCCTTTTCCAATGGTTTTTGTGAGATTTAAAATACAGCAAACGTAGTGAAAGGCAAAGTTCGCAAAATTATACTGCCCCACTTGCTTTTACTGTAAAAAAATTTCAAAGGAAAATCGCGTGCGCTCTTTCTTTTGATTTATCTGAATTGAAAAAAAAATTGTTGTTTATAGTGAAGATTGATAACACCGTCAGAATCAAATTCGTCTGTATCTTTGGTAATAGGCCCTTTTCTTCCCTCAGCGAAAAATATACTATTTATTTCTTAGTACAGTAGCTTTTGATCATTTCTTGTCTTTTAACATTATGGCAGTAGATATTGAGATTAACCTTCACCGGATATGATTTCAAATAGATCTGAAAACATCGCATTGTTATAGCTTTGGGCTAACCCACGCCAACCATATCAAAGAGAACGATACTTCTAAAAGAACAAAAGAATTTTAGCTTTGTCAAAATAATGATTCATTAAATTCTTTCTCACTAGCTTTTGCCCGTGGCTTCGCCCGCGTTGATTTAGTTTTTCGGTAGTCTTATCGAAACTGTAAAAATTTTTGGACCAATAATTTCGTAGTACGTAATCAGAAGATTTTCAAAATCGTTTCAGTAGTTCCGGATATTACCCGCACGAATTTAATTAATCGTTATGTCTCTAGTCTTCTCTTCTTATCGTGTGGGCTGCAAGACCTATCGGCCCGACAAGCCCTGATGTCAGAGTTTTTAAACCGCCTTACGGCCTCTGACGTGGTTTATGTAACGACCACACCACTAGAAAGTGGCCGGGACCAACGGTTTAACGTGCCTTCCGAAGCACGGAATCATCTTACTTTTCGGAAAATCAGGTGATTCAAGCCTGCAATGTCCTAACCAAACTGAAAACAATTCACAAAGTGACTTTCCACTATGTGTGTTCCCGCGGGAATTGAACCCACGACCTCCGGGTTGACAGCCCAAGACTCTCACCACTAGAACACGGTATGTCCTTAGTAAACTGCCCGTACCCAAGGAACAAACTATAATCTATGTCCAATTGGAGAGTTTAACCATTAAAATAGAAAAAGTCCAAGTGAACATCTTACTATTAAAACAGCGACATAATTTTCAAAAACGGGTACATACCTACTAATAACTATGTCTCCAGGGAACTGCCCGTCCCCAGGGAAAAATCTATAATCTATGTCCAATTGGAGAGTTTAACCATTAAAATAGAAAAAGTCCAAGTGAACATCTTACTATTAAAACAGCTACATAATTTTCAAAAACGGGTACATAGCTACTAATAACTATGTCTCCAGGGAACTGCCCGTCCCCAGGGAAAAATCTATAATCTATGTCCAATTGGAGAGTTTAACCATTAAAATAGAAAAAGTCCAAGTGAACATCTTACTATTAAAACAGCGACATAATTTTCAAAAACGGGTACATAGCTACTAATAACTATGTCTCCAGGGAACTGCCCGTCCCCAGGGAAAAATCTATAATCTATGTCTAATTGGAGAGTTTAACCATTAAAATAGAAAAATAATTAAAATCAGTTCAGTGGTTGCAGAAATTACCCACACATTTATCTATGCCTGCACGAATTTAATGAATTGCTATGTTCCTAGGGAAATGAGTACCGAATGTCTCGCAGTGGCGCATTCTCACAGCTTCAATGAGGAAGGGGGATGCGCGGAAGGACATGCGCAGGTGACAGCAAACTTCCTTCAAAGAAAAGTCTGAAAAGAAAATGGTGTCTTAGACTCATCCTTTTTGCAGATTTTCTTACGTTTCAATACGCGATACGTCATACTTTATTCGATCAACTTCGACGAATTTTTAATTGTTTTTCGTTTTGTATAAAATTTACATAACCAAATTTAATGAAATTTGTAAGTAATTAAAGAAAATGTCCTTTAGTAAGTATTTTAAAAGATGCTTTCTTTAAAATTTTACTATAAAAACGGTTTTTTGATTTAAAAAAAAGGTATAAAACTCGTTTTTTAGACCACGTTATTCTTCGGTTACCGTAACAGCCATGGCTAGAGCGCGCTATTTTAAACAATAATAAAATGAAGTGCTTGCTTATGTCAAGAATAATATTATTTCCATGACAGTGTATCTCTATTTTCATCCCACCATACTTCAATGCGCGCGAACTCAGCACAAAGCAAATAGACAAAACGGAATAACCTCAGGCAACACCTCTTATACCAATGGATATTAGGCCTTATTCCAAGGGAAACGTGTAGGAATAATTTCAAAAGATAAGTTTGTTAGTCTATGGTAGATTTATGGCCTCTAGTATGAGAGTAGAGTGCCTTCTTAATTATTATGTATCTGACTTGTTGGTGCGATGGAGCAAGGAATGTTCTGCTTTTTGACTTTGGAATTTGCACTGAAGTCTATAAAATGATGTGATATATTATTGTGTGGTCGAAATATATTTGTATCAAAGAACACTGATGCAAAGAAGTGCCCTTTACTTAAAAATTTAAATAGCATTTCTATAAAAGTATCTGTACAACACATTTTTGTTTAATAATTTATACTGAAACGGAATAAACAATATTGTGTCGTGTGTGGCCTGTGTATATAAGGTGACTTTAATTTATACAGCCAAACTCATACTGGAGGCTTGGTAAGTGACCAGTAACACGGATCGATAACACATTTTACTAATTTCGCAAAATAAAATCTTGACGTCCCATAGTAATTGATTCGATGCTGGGCTCGCGTTTGTAGGGAACATAAAAAGAATAATTTACGAATTACACAAAAAGGGTCATCGAATCTTATTACTGAGCACTTACCGAGTCTTCATTAAGAATTTGGCTACATACAATTAAATTAAAGTCACCTTATGTATCGCATTTTTCAGGTCTACATTCTACTCACCGCTGTATGTAATTAAAATATTATTTTCACCAGTATAAACATGTTCTCCGATAATTTAAAAATAACCCATTTGCACTTCTTGCATTTCATTTCATTTCTTTCCTACTTTTTGACCTCCTATAATTTCTGGTTGAAGCTAATTTATTTAATATCTTCACCGGTACAAGTAGAATATACCCGTGATAGATAAAGACTTAGCTTAATTGCTACGTGCAGTTTTGTAACGATTTATTGTTGATAATTTATGCTAATGTCAGCACTGCATTTACAAACAGACAGACAGTCAGATTACTATTCTAATTGGAATTGACATTGTTATTTGTTAATTGTCTTTCCTACAACAATGTTTCTGTATTCCTGAAATAATAATTGTATTAATTTTGTTCCTATCCTAGTCGTTAAATGATTTTTATAATTATTCAAAAAACTAAATTTTCATTTTTTATTTTATGAATATAGCTATGTACATCTAATAGGCACCAATATCTACTACCTTTAATTTATTAGCCTGAAAATTTTCATGTCTGCTGCTAATGTAACTTATTAAATAAAATTATTAAGTTAATTCATTAACAATCCGTAATTGACACGTTAATTGTATTGCAAACAACATGCTATTGGTAGTCGTCGTAGATTGAAAATTTTTTGGCCAATCTATTTTATACCAACTCTCTTTTATTACAGCTCTCAGGCAAAACCAGGCGGCACACCATTGCCTGGGCCCGATGGATGGCGGTATATCCATCCCCAGTTGCCGGGCCTTATGAAAAATAGACTGGTGACGGGCAGCGGCGTCACTGGTGCAAGGGTTTCGGCACCGCGCTCACCAACCCGCCTGCCCAGCGTGTGTGACTATGGGCATTTCTTCCAGGAGGACCGCCAAGAGTGGCGAAATCCTGGAAAGGCCTATGTCCAGCAGTGGATGAAACAGGCTGATGGATGGATGGATGGATTTTATACCAATAGTTTTATTTTTATTCTGAACAGAGGTGCAATTGTGTAAGCCAATGGTATTCAAATTCGATTGACATATGGCTATTCGGCTAAGCAAATAAGCCCGTTTGACAGATGAAATCGTACGTCTTTGGTTGTCAACAACAAAATAAGACAATTGTATTCATTTGACAGCCAAAAATGTACGATTTCCGCTGTCAAACGGGCTAATTTGCTTAACCGAATAGCCATATGACAATCAATCTGAATACCATTGGCATACACAATTACTCCTCAGGATCGTATAGAGAAGCAATAGAAGAAAGGTTGGGACAACTATAGTATGTTCGAGTTAGCATGATATGGGTGACAGTTCGTAATTTTCCGTTTCACCTATACTACTCACACCATACTACATACACCCAGGCACGAAAGAAAATAATAAGTTTTAGAAATAATGTATATCATTATTGCAAAAATACAATAAATTATTTATCTATAATTTGAAACAATAATTTCAGTGTATTCGTTAAATTTAACGAAAAAAGATTCAGGAAAGAAAAATGTATTTTTGCCACTTGATGCGGGGATCGGAACGTCAACCCATTGGTGCTGACACTACATAATCGTAAATACATCGATGAATCGGTGCGCCCATCTTATAGGATCGCGTCAGTATGAGTTCATCTTGTATGCGGTTTTTGTTGTGGTTGCATTAAGTGGTATTTGTTTTGACGTTTGTGGCAGTTTTTGTTGATTTTTGTTTTGTTATTGTTGTTTGTTTTTGGTGAAATGCGGAGACAAACAAAAAAAATTTTTTCAACTCTCAAGCTCGGGCGTTATTGGTTTGTTTAATTAAATTAATTTAGATATTAACAAAAAGCAGTTTGCATAATCAAAGATCAATCAAATAAAAAATCGATTTGATAGCCCCTGTTAACTTTCTCGATACTAAAAAAATTCGATTCTCTTTCGTTAGGGCACATAACTATAACTGTCAACTTTGAACTGCCACCCATATCATGATAACTCGAACATACTATAATCCTAAACATTTTGACTCGGGCTTATAAAAAGTGGTTTGGTTTGGTTGGAACCTCCCCGATACAATCACTGACTACTCCAAATATTCTTGTCGCAACCTGCCCCTAGATTATGTATCTCTGAGCCGGTTGCTAACTGGTTGCCAAACATTGAGAACATTGATATACTATCGAATTCCGAATATCTGAGGATACGTTCGTGCTTAAAGTGACGTCACAGTTCGTGAACAGTTCAATACACACTGAGGGCAATTTTGAAAGTCCAGTTTATATCAATGTTTTTATTGTTTGGAAAGCAATTGGCAACCGATAAAACGTTACATAATAGGCCCACTGGAAAGGTAGACAAAGACCGAAAATGCTCGAAAAAAAATCGTCTGTAAATTATAAATTACTAGCTTTTGCCCGCAGCTTCGCCCGCGTGTTGTTTGGTTTAACGACATGCTTTTTCCCGGCATCAAAAGTAGCGTATGTTATAAGCTATATCCATTCTAAATTTCATCCAAATCCGTCCAGCCGTTTCAGCGTCAAAGAGTAACAAACATACACACACACACAACTTTCGCATTTATAATATTAGTGTGATACACAATCTGCGGGTTGAGTCAAAGCAGATGTAATTGGCTTGAAAGTACAACTTTTTTTTGTACCTAGCATACTTACAAGTATTTTTGCAAAAAAAAGACATTTTCTCAGCTTAATCCATCCAGCTGTTTTTGAGCCATACCGCGAAGAGACAATGAATCACTATCACCAGTCTTCAGCTTTCAGAGGCTAAAAATACATCCTGTATATGGTTAATATTGAAATAATCAACCAATAGGACAAACGAAAGGCAATCTAACGCACGCACAGTAGTTTATAGTCTCATTTGTTAGTCATTAGCTGAGCGGAAGCGAAGACAATTGCCTCCATCATTCTGTTAGCCTGGTACCGAGAGGGTTGATCATTTGACTAATCAATACTGATTAAAGAGAAAATAAAAGTATGGTCATCCTTTCCACTGTCTTTCTAAAGCAGAACGGCAAAACAGGTTCGTAGGCACCGATTCGGTAAATTTGACAGATAAAATCGATAAATTTCAAGCGAGAACCCTTTTTAATTCAATCTTCGGTTTTGGGTCAACACTTTACAATACATAATATCTAAATTTCAGATCTGCAACTCATTCTGTCTGCAAGCTAGAAACCCGTGACATATTATACGTACGGGCAGACGGAAAGACAGCAGAGCAACATAAATAGGGCTCCGTCTTGCCCTTTGGGCGCGGAACCCTAAAAATAAAACCTGTATCACTTTTTAGGTTCCCGTCTGTCACCAGGCTGCATCCCATGAATCGTGATAGTTAGACAGTTGAAATTTTCACAGATCATGTATTTCTGTTGCCGCTATAACAAAAAATAGGACTATGCACTTTTTTACTAACATGTCCATTTGTCCATAGCACCTAGGTTTTGCTGTTATAAATCTTTTTCAGAGCTAAGCTCGCCTATAACATTTAATTTAAGACTACTTGTATATATTAATAACTGTGTGCAATAAAGAATATGAATATATGAAGAATATTCTTTTGTAACGAGTATTACGAAATAGATATTACAGCTCACCATAGCACAACGCCATAACACAAAACTTTCAACGTATTGATCCACTATTACGTCTATTACACATGTTAGGGGTTCTAGTTCTAGCACACGCCGTCGATACCTTGTCTTCTCATCAGCATATTTGCTCTCTCGCACATTGACAAACGCGGTATGAGTGAGAACGCAAGTAGGATAGACAGACGCTGTATCTATGGCGCTTGCTAGCCACACAGCAGCCTCCCAAAAGAAATAAACCATTAACAAAGCAAATAAAATACGAAAACGGTAACACAAACGTTAGTATATCCAGCCACATGTTCATAATAATTGTACCCTCGTATATCAAATCGTCAGGAACGTATCGTAAGATTCTATTTCTGTTTTCATTCACCCTTTTCCATCAAAATACTTTTTTATTTCGATGCCCTTTACTTACCTTTATGCGTGAGCGCACTCATATCTATTAGATTTTACGATTGTTTTGGTTTTGGGTAAACAGAAGGGTTTATGAGCTTTATGATAATATTGTTTTATTGACTATAGCTGTAAAAGGAATTAAAAAGGTTAGAATTGGTTGTTAAATGAGGACGGATATTATATTTTTCTATTTGTTTTTAAAATTTTACCGCCTCTGTAGTCTAGTCTGTAGTGTAGTCACGCTTTGTAATAATCGTCAGTGAAATGTGTGTGACGTTATATACCTATTTGTTTTTTAAACTAGAAAGTCCTGACTGATTGCGAATATTCCTATCGCATGCCCGCAGCATACCCTAAAATTACGTTAGCCAAATAATCAGTGGACTTTTTTCGGTTTCATGAGAAAAATTCCTGGAAAAATATGCAAAATATTAAACCACGCCCAAAAACATGCATCCTACAATGCCTTTGGGACGCTTGAGCATAGGTCTACGCTAGAGACACACAATAGATTCAATTGTAATATTTTTGGCCGACAGACTAAGGGCTAACCCTTGAAGGAGCACAACGAACGATATTGAAGGTTTCGTCTTTTAGACCATTTTACTTCCCAACTAGAAAACTATATCAGCCTTGCAAAGTACTAACCGTCCGCCAACTTTTCATTCTGAAAACAGTCCTAATGCAGCACAAATCCACAGCTTACAACCCGGAAATCACTAACAAAAGACGCAAGGACATGGTCTGTGCTCAAACACGCTTTCGCGCATAAATTCATTTCATTTTTAGGCCCGTACCTTTACAATAAAATTAATAAAATAATTGACTTATTTGACCTCACTAGCTTTAAATGCAAAAATCGAGTCTATGAATGGTTACAATGTTTGTCCTAAGGTGAGACGGAAAACCTACTCTCAGTGGTAATTTAGATACAATATTTCAATTAATCTTAAGGTTTTATATTTAATTGGCCTCTACTTTTATTTCAAACATTTATTTAATTTTTAAGCTCACAATTTGTTATTTTAAGTCTTCTATAATATGTTCTGTCCACTTTGTGCCTAAAATACAGGCTACTTTTCGTAGATTAGTTTAGAAAAAACATTTTGTACTAGCCGTAAGATCCTATTTTTAATTGTATTAATTCTAAGTTCTTTTACGCAAATAAATCTTTATTTATTTATTTTATTTTATTTATTTATAAAATCACATAGATGGCGTTGTGCTAGGACTAGCTGGGGACCAAAACTCGTAGTCTTTGATACCTACTAGTTTGAGCAGATCAGTCTAATAAATGAGTTTTGCCAACGGATTCTAAGTCCAAAATTGTCGTAGCCAGGCTATGAGAGCCAAACCAAAGATGACATTTTAAGATTTTATGTATTTTTGATGTTTGCGTTTATATATAAGGTGACTTTAATTTATGCAGCCAAATTCTTACTGAAGAATCAGTAAGTGCTCAGTAACAAGGTTCGATGACACTTTATGTGAAATTCGTAAATTATTCTTTTCGTGTTCCTTACAAACGAAAGCCCAGCTCCGAGTCAACGTCAAGATTTTATTTTGCGAAATGAGCAAAAAGTATTATTGATCCGTGTTACTGATCACTCACTAAGCCTCCAGTATGAGTTTGGATGTATAAATTAAAGTCACCTTATATAAGGTGACATTATTTTCCCATAAAAGGTCTTTGAACCTTGATACCGACTAAATACCGAGTCTTCAGTATGAGTTTAGCTGTATAAATAAATATCACCTTGTATTTTGAACTCCTTTGATAATTTTTATGGAAGCTAGCCTGGAAAGCGGCTAATTGGATCACTCATCATAGGAGAGTGGTTTTAGAAGGAACCTTTTTTATGGTTTGGGTAAAATCGTTTATTTGTGTCAAATTAAAATTTAATTAAACTAGATAAGTACTTATCAAAAGTCAAATAAGTGTTTTAAAAACAACGTTTTTCCATTTTGATATTAAATACCGGATGTAAAATGTAAATAAACTGCTAAATTAAACAACATACTATAATGACCACACTGAACTGTTGATCGGTATAATATGTGGTTTTATTTAAAGATGGCTATTTTTTACACCGGTATATCGGGTGTTAAGATGATACTCGTAACCTTTATCCTTAAAACGGGGTGTTCTACCTATAATATCAACAGCTTTTACTTTGGGGGTAAACATGAAATTGAGAAAACAAAATCAGTTGTTCCATAGAAAAGTTAAATACTTATTCGAACTAAATGTAGATGGATGGATGGATGGGTAGAAAACCCCGTTTTAACACCCAGTATATATACACGATATTAAAATAAGTGTCCAGAGATATTGTTTTTTTTATTTAATTGCTTGTTTACATACTTTATTTTCGTTTATTAATATAACTGGATACTTCTCTTCATATCGTATTCTATATGGATACAGTTTTATAATTAAAAGCCAAGTATCAAAACTAAAGTTTTATTGGTCTGACTCAAAAACCTGAAAAAACATAACTAATAAGCTACCCCAGGATACTTCTCAACTGTAAGTAGCTGCTAAACAAAAAAAAAACTTTAGTACAAAAAAGTATGTAGGCCTTTAAAAACGCCTCAAAAGAAGAATTAAACTACCTTCCAACAAAAATATTCAAAAAACAGCTTGTGATAAAAATAATCAAAACACTGATACTGACGTCTCAGACAGTTAAAAACTCAAAAACATGAAAAATGTTCAGAAACTTAACTAACACACAACATAACTTTTTAAGTTCAACTTAAAAAGGGGTTTATAAGAGATCCTAAGTTCATGCGGACAAAGTGATGTGGAAAAGTGTAAAGATGCGGAAAAGTGTAAGAAAATGACTTATGCTAAACCTGTAATACCCATTTGTATGTGATTACATGGTGAAATCTTAAAACTATATGTCGATTTGGTGGCAACGCCTAGTAACTATTTATATATTTATATATATATATATTTGTATGTTTATGCCGAAAAATTTGTCAATCCTTGAAGTAGCCCGATTCTCGATGCTGATGCCTCTGCAACAAAAAAAGTCATCATCAATTACTCTAGAAGATATCTCTTGAATATTCAGAAACGGATAGGACTCACTGTTTTAACTATGCAAGGAGGCATAGGTCGAGCTTTCGATGAGATCCTATCCGTTTTTAAACATTCCTGATGTCAACTCACTCTAATTTTAATCATCTCTTGTTGGTGCAACATTTTCCATCGCTTTCAGACGGACAAAACAAAGCTAGACGATTTTATTAAGGAGAGGTTATCAAGAATAGGTCAGAAATCTGTCCTGCTCCAACGCTTTCATTTTACGCATGTTTACCCTGCTCAGCGGAAGCGGGCCGCTCAGAAAACCCGCGGTTTCGAGGTATTTTTATTTATTATTTTGGAATTAGTGGGTTGGTTTTAGGACGGCCGTTTTATATCACATTTTTGTCGAGCTTTGTTTGAGTATAACTTTTCGTGTCCAAAAATTAATACAGCTTATATGAAATGATATTTAAATCATAGTTTAGACCTATCTTTACGATTTAATTGGATCAAGAAAAATGCAAGTAATCGTGTATCGAATGGCCGAAATCTCAAGATCAAAATGTGAAATGTGAAATGTGACAAATTCAATCATCGCTATTTATTGGTTTAAAATGAATTTGAAATGAGACAAAATGGGATAACCCCCCATAAATCTGTAAAAACTGCGCACCGAGGATTCGGTACTCAATGAAACAGTCATTTTAAGCCATACTTAGATTCTGTGTTGTGTTTTATTTGAAGGGATATGTCGATTTGGCGGTAGCGCCTAGTAATTATTTACATACCTATTAATGTTCATGCTGAAAAAATTGTCAATCCTTGAAGTAGCCCGACTCTCGATGCTGATGCCTCTGCAACAAAAAAGTCATCATCAATTACTCTAGAAGATATCTCTTGTTGGTGCAATATTTATCATTGCTTTCAGACGGACAAAACAAAGCTAGACAATTTAATTAAATCTGTAAAAACTGCGCACCGAGGATTTGGTAACCAATTGAACACCGAAGTACGGCGATAGAACTCACCACGCATCGCGCTAGGATGTAATAATCGTCGGTGAAACGTGGATGTACGAGTGTAGACTTGCATTTCATCTCTAGCACCCATTCGGGAATTAGTGTCGTGATGGACTGTTTTTTGCTCGAAATGTTGTTAATTTTGTAGGAAAAAGGCGATTACATGCGTTTTATCATAATAACCGAATATTGAAATGACTTGATATTTTAGAGTAGCGAAATCTTGGAAAGGCCAGCATTGGACGAAATAGGCTGTTGGATGGATGGATGGACGGGCCCGAACGACTAGACCAGGGGTGGCGAACCAATGGCACCCGTGCCATTGAACACGCGACAAAATATTCCAGGCACGCTACCAATCGCAACAGTTTTTTTTTGGTAGTTTTTGAAGAGTTTTGAGTTGTTATTATTTAGTTTTATTTTTCTTCTCAATAATCACTAAGTCAAAGTTATTTGAAGGCACGGATATGGCCTCATTAAACACCTCTTTAGAAAAAATGGCATGTCAATCAATAAAGGTTCGCCATCCCTGCACTAGACCAAAGTGGCAGTCGAAGGCAAAAATTATCCGGTAATTCTACGTCAATACTAGCCAAATTGTTACAAGTTACTTACGGTTTGTTAGTACGGTTAATTGTTGTCACGTTAATTGTGGACGCATCCGCTGCGAGCCACTCGCGATGCGCTGAGTGGTAGCAGCCGCGTCGGCCAGTATAGGGCGCTGGACGACGTCGGGTGACGCCTGGTGATGACGTCGGTCGGTTGACGCCGGCAGTGCTGGCATCGGGCGCGCCGCGGCCTGCTGCCGTTCGCAGTGTCTTCTGCCTGCAAAATTTAAACAATAACAGAATGTGCTTGCAACACATATTTTTTTATTTCTAACAAGTTTTATGCTGGATAACCAAGCAGAAAAACTACCATGTAAAATGATCACAAACCACAAACCACTAAGAAAACCACGTGCCTCACAAACATGTAATTGAAATTAAGAATTTTACTTTCACTGTCCACGTGTCGCGGCCATATCATCCGATTGCTAACATAAGTTAAAAACATCGAGTTTCTCATACAAAAACCACAATCTGCTTTCAAAATATCAAGATCCTCACAAACCACTGAAAAAAACACGCAGTTTCATCACAAACGTGCAACTAAAACTAATAATTTCACTTTCACTGTCCACGTGTCGCGGCCATATCATCAGATTGCTAATTTAAGTTAAAAACATCGAGTTTCTCATTGACAAACCACAATGTGCTTTCAAAATATCAAGATCCTCACAAACCACTGAAAAAAGACGCAGTTTCATCACAAACGTGCAACTAAAAGTAATAATTTCACTTTCACTGTCCACGTGTCGCGGCCATATCACCAGATTGCTAATTTAAGTTAAAAACATCGGGTTTCTCATAGACAAACCACAATGTGCTTTCAAAATATCAAGATCCTCACAAACCACTGAAAAAAACACGCGGTTTCCTCACAAACGTGCAACTAAAACTAATAATTTCACTTTCACTGTCCACGTGCCGTGGCCATATCATTAATACTGTTAAAACTACAGGGGCTAGTAACCTAACATACTTCTCGCCCTATGTTTTTCACATTTTATATTTCCATTGAATTTTATACCGGTTAACCATCAATATCAAGCAGACGAAGCACCACGTGTTTTCAAAATACAAAGATTTTCATAAAACATTCAAAAGAAAACCACGCCAATGGACATAGGTAGGCAGGTACTAGAAAGGTTACAAGTTACAACATCAAGAAGATCGATGCACATGGTTATTGGTTATGACCATGTGGTTAGAACAATATGATGGCAAAATGGCTAAAATCAAGGAGGCCGATAAAAATGTGGTTACATAATTGCTACAATGTTGTTTGTACTCACCATACCGCAGCAGGCCGCGAACCATCTGGAATATTCTGGAACCCTGGCTCACTGAAACAAAGAAAATACAATCATTGTAATTTTACAAAAAAGAAAACACGTTTTATAATCCCCAAGAAGAATGAAGAATTTCCTTTTCAATTGTATAAATAAACCCAAACAATTTCACAAAATTTCCTAACCAGCCACGCGTTCACGAAGTTAAAATGGCGGAGATTCAAAATGGCGTAACTAGTACAGAATTACTAGGAAATACTCACGTCCTCTGCCATCGCCCGAATGCGAAGTGCGCAGGCGCAACGGGGGTTTATATAGACTCCATTGGAGGTAAGACAAAAAGGGTATATGTTGGAAATTATAATAATCTGATTTTTCAACCACGTTGATATCAAGATATAAAAGATATAGAACCAACGGCACAGAATAAATTAATAAAACTAACGCTGTTTATACATACTGAACGATAAATAGCACAGATTATTACAATAGTTACAATAAGAGAAAAATATCAGAAATCCATCTACAAAGCAAGCTTACGTCGTCGGGAACATGAGATACGGAAATGGCATGTAACCGTGTAAGGTAATGTTTAATTTAATACCTAAAATAAATTTTCTATTAACAATAACTTGCGTATTTTTTTAAAGTCCCAGTGTAATTTTGCACGGATATGTCAAAGGTTCGGCAGAATTAGCTCAGCCTTTTTTGATTTATACCACGGACGAATAGACAAACGGACACACACTGAAGTTTTACTATGAATTAACCCTAAAAATACCTGATTAAGTTCATAATATATATATTTTTAAATAATACTTTATCGTCTTTAGAAAATTAGGAAATCTCTGTTAGTATCCTTTGTTTCCTGACGAAAACCACAGACCGCGGTTAATGCGAGAATTTTTCAATACTACCCACCTACCCTCTTTAAGAAAATTCAGTTTGACCAATTTAATACTTAAATTACAAAAGAAAATAAAGTAAGGAACAATCTAAAGGACGCCTCATTTCACCAAACATGATCTTTTCAAATATTACAGTTATTCTGTCCGTTCGCCGCGTCGATATAACAAAATATGAGTACATACCTACTTACTACCGTACTTTAATAACCTATTTACAACCATTTTAAACAATAGTTTTTCTGTACACAATGGTCGTCTACGCTTGGCTAGTACCGCACCGGATGGAAAGCGTCGATAAAAGCCAAGATGAAGAGCGTTAGCCCAGAAAGTAGGAGAGATAAAGCAGGCGAGGCATTAATTGGTCCGTACAAGTACTTCCACAAAATCTATATATTCAGTAACGGACGGACGAATAACTGATACGTTATGACGGAATATATTATATTAACCCCACGCCAGAGGGTCTATAGCACGCGCCGTTGACAGTGTCTTTCTTGGTTTTCAAACGTTGTTTGCATGGGAGCGCAAATAGGATAGATAGACGCTGTATCTTTGCCTCGTGCTAGCTAGCCAGGCACATTCAACTTAATAATAACATGATATTTATTAATGGTTTAATCAAAGTATATATAAATCTTACGATAAAAACTTAAATAAATTACCCACAAATAAATAATAATCTAAAATACAACTAAATAAATCTAAAACCTATAGATAAACAACTGGGTCCAGGTGGCTGCCCCTCGGTAATTCTCTGGCCGAGGTATTAGGGTATTAATATTAACGTTATATTGATAACCGTTTTCAGTTTCAGACGACATAGGTAGTGAAAAGTTAAGTTTTCAAACAGTATTATTCCCAAATGCATGACATAAAGTTTGACTTTTCAAAACAAGACAAATTCGCTGCATTGGAAAAAAATCAAAATGAAGGCTGTTTTTTCAGTTTAAAACAGTACAGTCCGCCCAAACGAATAAAGTAAAAATAACTATAAAGACTGTTTAAAACAAACATAAACCCAATATCTAAAACAAAGAAAGCGTTTTTTTTAATGAACTTTTGTGATTTTACTAAACAACGTTATCCAGTCTCTTCTTGATTTACTGTACACACTCTTTTTCAGATATATTAATCTCTGTTGTTTGTATGTATGTATGTTGTATCTTTGTATGTATGCGATGGATCTACTGCGCCTAAACGGGGCACATATTGTGATCGGAAGAATTTTTTTTCTGTAGGCTAAACCATATTCGAAAGTAAAGTTTAGTAGCTTTTGTAGGAGCCCGATCAGTGTAGCTAGCACGCGCCAGAGATACAGAAGCAATCTATCTTACTTGCGCTCTCCGACATATCGCGTCTATCAATGTGCGAGAGTTGTATCGACGGTCCCTGCTAGACCCCCAGCTGACTAGACTGTTAATACACAGAAAAGTTAAAAAATTGGTTTAAATTAACATCCTGTAATATTTGTAAATTTTGACATAAAGCGCATTCTCGTTGCCAAGATATAGTAATTTTATTTTCGTTGCTGTATTTCGTCATTAGACAGAAATAAATTTACCACGACCCGATGTAACTACATTTGCATGAGTTGCATATATAGTTGGCAAGATCCTATATCTCTACTGACCTTCACCTTCCTAGAGAACTCCGTTAGGGGAATTTAGCAGAAAATAAATCACTTTTAATGAGGAGATCCATATGCTTGTGCCTTAGGCCGATAAAGTCAAAGTTTTCTGAGTAAATTTGTAATAAATAAATAAACGAAAATTGTTTTATTCAGTTAATTTATGAAGTATAAAGACGACTTACCTCAATAACTACTATGATCTGGATAGCCGACCAGTTTCATTTGAATATTTTTGTTAATTATAGTAAATAAGTTGTTATTTTTAAGTAATAATTCGTTAATTATAATAAATAAATCGGTTATTATAAAAATAATCCCTTATTACGGTGCATAGGCATGCCACCGAATTAGCACAAAATTTGATAACCGGTTTCTCTGTTGTTTTTCGTTATAGACAAGTTTGAGACTTCTATCTATAGTTTAAGGGGCTATGTAAAAAATATAATATTATGGATGCTTTGTTTCTGTGTATTTCATGAAGTACATGTAAAATTTTTGGTATTTGCATTTTGACTACACAATCTAGGGTTTTGATTTTAGAAAACACGTTTGGATAAGCTTTCCTCGATAAAAATAATTATTGAAATGAGGTCTTCAAACGCACTTTTTCTCCTCGTTTGCCGAATAGTGATCATGTACAGACTCAAACATATTTTATTAGATGGGTTTTAACAATATCTAGATATTTGATTTTTGAAATTTTGCTGGCTATTTTAGTTTGTTTAATAAAATTATGGTATATCCATCCCCAATTACCGGGCCTTATATAAATCAGACTGGTGACGGGCAGCGGCGTCACTGGTGCAAGGGTTTCGGCACCGCGCTCACCAACCCGCCTGCCCAGCGTGTGTGAGTATGGGCATTTCTTCCAGGAGGACCGCTAAGAGTGGCGAAATCCTGGAAAGGCCTATGTCCAGCAGTGGACGAAACAGGCTGATGGATGGATGGAATAAAATTAAAGTTTTTTAATTTAACATTTTTCTCTTTTGCGTTGTCCGCCCCTCTCGTACTGCGCGTTTTTTCACTTGGAGTGAGGGTGACAAAAATTCAAGGTACAATTTAAGGCAAGAAAACAACTTTGTATGTAAATCTGTCCAGCTTGATATCTTTAAAACAAAATCAATAATCAAAATTTTGGCAAAATGGTGCCTTTTAAAATATCAGTACCAGATGATAGAGGTCTTATACTTTGGTCTACAACGAGAAACAACTGAGAAAAGGATTATTTAATTTTGTAATATTTCTTTCCTTACACGCTCTCTTTTCATGTTTTTTTTTCTGTTTCAGCCGAAGATGGCCTGGAAGATATTTCTGTTAGACATGGTGCCGCCTTCATACACTTTACTTTTTTTTTCATATACTTTGTCATATTACACTTTATTTACATTTAGTAAATAAAGTGTAATAAATAAATAAATAATAATAATTCCCCCGTTTTGTTTCAGTGACTCATCTAGCAAGCAGCTCTGCTGTAAGCGTGTAAGAACCTGAAACAAAGAGAGAACCATCTGATTGATCCTTATATTTTAAACAAGGCTTTTAGCCTGACACTCTGTTAGCGTTGAAGGTTAAAGTGCCGTAGGCGCCATTTTCACAAACTTGTTTATATCTGGGCTCGGCTTCCTTTAACCATAGCACAATTAAATATGCCCTTGAACCTTTCCCAAGAAACATCCTAGGTAACGGGTTCCTTAAGAGATCCTTTCTTTCAATCCCTAAAAAGAAAATAAAAATTAAAGTTGCTTGTTAGTTTTCGATTTCAAAAGTTCTTTATTTCCATAAAATATTATAAAAAATAAGTAAGTACTTGTAAACTACAAATTCAAGTTGTCAGTCTAAAATCATTAAAATTAGACAATAATTATAACCAGGCTAGCTACGCCTACATATAATTTAATGAAAGAAATAATACATAAACTCATTAAACTACGATAGACTTTGATCGAAGACGATAGACTACAAAAATTTACTAAATTTTCCAGGTTTACTTAGAAATTGTGCACTCTTGTTGTTAATGAGACACACTTTTTGCTATAAATAATACCTAATCGCATACCTAGGGTTCCGTAATTCGACAGTTTTGGGAAAAGTCAGGAAAAAGGTATTAAAATCTTGCCCATAACTCTTTATGATAACTAAAAAAAGAATTGATTGTACCACAAAATAAAGACTCAAATATTTTTATATATTTACGTGCATGGAAAATTTAGTTTTGTCATTTTGTCATCGTGAATTTCTCATCCGCTATATTTTTCCTGTAATCTTTACGTAATCCCTAATTGTGATGATTTTTTTCATATTTTTTCGGTTCATTAGTTTCGGAAATAAGGGAGAGGGGACATGTATTTTTTTGTGGTTTTTCAAAGATTTCTCGAAATCCGTGCCAGTAAAAATATATATTTTTATAATTAGCTTTTGAATATCTACAATTTGATACCCATATTGTATTAAAAAAATATTATATATTTCACATTTTTTTATATTTCTTATTTGTTATCAACTTTTTTTAATCGCTATAGTTTATATGTAATTGCTGTAATTGGATAGTTATGGCCTAAAATGGCCATTTTTTTTTTCGTTCGACCAGTTTCGGGTAAGTAATTTTTTGTGGTTTATCAAAGATTTATCAAAATCGGTGCCAGTTAATATAATAAAAGTAATATTTTTATAATCAACTCTATAATGTCTACAATTTGATACCCATATTGTATTTTTAAGATATTTTTTTTTATTTTTCTCTTTTTGTGTTGGAAATATTTTAAACAATTTCAAACTTTTTTATATATTTTTTATGTCATATTATGCAGGAAAGTGAATGCTATGTTTGTGGCAAATTTCAAGTCTTTATCTTTAACGGTGCTAAAGTTATTTATGAGGCTGTGACATACGGACGGACGGACGGACGGACGAACGGACAACGGAGTCTCAACATAAAGGTTCCTTTTGTACTTTTTAGGTACTACGGGACCCTAAAAAAAGTTTGACGAAAACCGGTCAGACTAGAGTCTGACTCGCACTTGACCGGTAGGGTTCCATATTTCAGTCAGTTATGGGAAAAGTCAATGGAATTATAAAAACCTTGCCCGCAATTGTGTACGATATAGATGCATAAAAAAGGAATTGATTGTACCAATAATAACAAAAGGTCAATATTTATCCCGCGGTTATACTTTGCAAGGAAACGATACTTTTGAATTTCTAAACTGCTATATTTTTTCCTGTTATAATTTTCGAGCCCCTAGTATCGAAGAAGTGGGGGGGCACACAAAATGTTGTAGTTTTTTCAAAGATTTCTCAAAATCTGTGCAAGTATATAATGATAATCTGCATATGTTTAAAATCAGATCTTTAATAGCTACAACTGGGTACCGATGTTTTATTTTACAAAATACCTGCTTTTGTGAGGTTTTAATTTTGTCATTTGGTCATTTGAGTTCAAAACATTTTGAACCACAATAATTTTTCTAACACTTTATAATCTAGAATTTTTCCATATTTTTTGGTCAACCAGTTTTGAAGATAAGAAAAGCATACATTACTTTAAGGTTTTTCAAAGACTTGTTATATTTATATATATTTTTACAACTGTGTAGTATACACAACTTTATATTTTTATAATCTGCTCTTTAATTACTAAAATTTGATGTACTCGTACATATTGGATTTTCAGTAGGAATTCTTAACTCTCTGTTTTAGTGACAATATTTTAAGCAATTTTGAATTTTTCTAAATTATTATTTCTCCTTAGTATGTGGGCAAATTAATGCTGTTTTTGTGCCTCTTAAGTTATGTGACATTCGAACGGACGGGCGGCCGGAGGGACAGACGACGAAGTCTCGCCATAAGGGTTCCTTTTTTACCCTTTAGGTTGGACGGAACCCTTTTACCCTTTAGGTACGGAACCCTTAAAATGAGGATGGTATACCACTCTTCTGGCCACACCATTTTTATTGCGACCGAAATGCCAAACTAAGCTACGACCTAAATGTTTACTTCCTTCCACCCTGTCACCGCGTCCTCACCGCTATTTTTTGCCAAGCTGCATAAAGCACAGACAAAAAACACAACCTTGTACGCATAGATGTTAATGTAAGGTTATCCAGCAAAATCTGTTCTGCTCCAACGCTTTCATTTTCCACATGTTTATCCTGCTCAGCGGCAGCGCGCCGCTCAGAAAACTCGTGGTTTTGAGGGGTTTTTATTTATTATTTTGGAATTAGAAGGAATGGTTTTTAATATGATGGCCGTTTTATATCTTTTATGGAAAATGTGTTTTACGACGTTTATTTTAGTATACGCTTTATTGTTCAAAATTTAATATAGCTCAAATGGAATGATGTTTAGATCGTAGTTTAGACCTATTATTGTGATTTAATTGGATCAAGGAAAGTGTCAGCAATCGTGTATCGAATAACCGAAATATTAAGATCAAAGAGTATATATTTTTTGCAAAATTTTATCGTCGTTTTAATTGGTTTAAAATTAATTTGAAAAGAGACAAAGTCGGGATAAATATATAATTATTTTATGTATCAACCAACTATCAGTGTTTGAGTTTCCTTAGACCATTCCAAAAAGTAGCCAGTATACTGTAATATGTTTTGGATTTTCTTTACAAATGTAACTATGTAATTTTTTTGGACAACTGCTCACAAATTATATAAATGTACCCTGTAGCGAGAGATAATAGATTTTCAGGCAACTTTATCTTTCTTTATCAAGTGCCTTTTTGGGTACTCTATAGGTATTTAGGTAAATAATAATTATTTCTAGTTAGAAAAAGCCTTTAGCACGAATTGTTTCAAACAAAACCCTAAGTCCTTAGCACTGAATAAGTCTAGACAAATGACTTTGACCTAACACCCACAACTTTAGCTTTAAATAAATTTCGACGCTAGTCTCAAATAAGTTAGCTGTGTAGCTAAAACACGGTAATTGTACAGTTGGACGCGTAGCTAGTTACAGCTGATGTAGCGGATTTATTGGGGTTATTAGCACTGATGCGGTACTATGATACATACATAGATTTTTACATACACTCATGCCTGTCTCCCAGGGGATAGGTAGGGACTACAGATTTCCATCTGCTATGATCGTGACACATCTCTTTCGCTTCTCCCACGTCCATCAGTTTAAAGTATATTTTTTGCACCAAGGCGGAAACTGCCAGTTCATGCTAGTGGAAAATGCGCTTTTATCCTATGATGCATAAGTTATTTCACATTGCAACATTCAACAGTTCGCGACAATGTGAAATGGCTCATGCACCATAGGAGTTAAAAGCGCATTTCCCACTAGCATGAACTGTCAGTTTCCTTCTTGAGCAAAAAATATACTTTAGTCATACAAAGCTTTTCTTGGACCATGAGGGAATTGTCGGTGACCTTAACTCAACGAGTACCAGCATGAAACAGCACTGTGGGAAGCAGGACAAAAACTAACTCTTAAAAAAGCTGACCGACTTTGGCGAAACCTATAAGGTTTTTGATAGAAATAAAAAACATGAAAGTGTATCGACAGAAAAAACGGCCAGGCTGTAGTATGTTAGACTAAGGAATTTCCTGATAGGTTGGTCAAGGCCACATATGACGTTGGTTGCATGCTGGTACCCGATGATTTAAAATTTACCTCCGCATGCGACCATAAAATAAGTCGGACAGACAAGCTGACTCTCGGCCGAAAATGTTTTTCTAGCTATACTAATCGAGTGTTATCGTATGAACACAGTTCAATGCTGGTACTTTTGATATGAACCAAGGTCCCTTATTTTTTATGACTGTACGCAACCTGCCAGGTTTCGACAAGGTCGGTCGGATTTTAGGATCTACTTTTTTACTGTTTTCAACAGTGACTGTGACATGCTGGTACTCGATAGGTAAAGGTTACCGACTATGCCCTCATGTTCTATTATATTCCGATGATTTTGACTATGACTTTTTTAGTAAGTCGCCACTAGGTCGGCATGCGTCCTTCTACGACGCGGCTTCCCAGTTGTTGCTGAAAGGTAAAGAAGTTTTGGGTAATAAAAACAAGGTATGAATAAGTTAAAAAGAAGAATCTGTTATTCTGCCAGCGCATATGTGAGTCTTCAAACACACGCTTTTTCATAGTTTGACAGTATATAACTTAAACATGTTTTATCAGATGGGTTTCAACAACATCTACATGTTACTAGTTGAAAATTTTGTTAGCAATTTTTTAAAATAAATAAAATGAATAGAATCCTTCTTTTTTTGCGCCCTGAATCGGTTTCTCTCGCACCGCAGGTTTTTCTGCTTGGAGTGACACTAATATTGGAAACTCAATGTCTTACCTTAAATTCGAGTTTCAATGATAGTCCATGCAGCGTCCCACATCATTTGAACAGAACACGGCAGTGTGTGGGTGAGGCGCCATAGTGATCGGTTTTAACTTGGTAACAATTACCAGCGATATATAATATAGCGCTCTCGCTCACGTTCATTTAGATTCTTATGTCGCACTGTATGTGAATGGATAATAATTATTTATCGCCTGAGTGTTGCATAACAAGCTGCCCCTTAAGGCTAGGTTATCCAGAAAACCTCCAACTGCTCCAACGATTTCATTTTTCACATGTTCATCCTGCTCAGCGGAAGCGGGCTGCTCAGAAAACTAGCAGTTTTGAGGTGTTTTTAACCGACTTCAAAAAAGGAGGAGGTTCTCAATTCAACTGTATATATATATATATTTTTTGGTTATGTTACTCCATAACTCTCGCAAATTTTAAACGATTTGTTTTTTTTGTCTGATATGGTTTGCTTCCTGGTAGGTCCCATTTTAGTTTGGTCGTCTGATGATGGTCTTCAGAGATTGGCGGCGGAACTCCTCAACGGATGACGGCATTCACTCGATATTGAGACAAATATCCCCGGCATTTCTTAACCGATTTGAAATGTGTTTTTACTGTTTGAAAGAATTTGCTTCCAGGTAAGTCTCATTTTCGTGATCTGATGATACTCTTCAGAGATAGGCAGTGGAACTCCTCAATGGATGACAGCATATCACTCGATATTTCGGCAAACGCTTTGTACCAAGATGCTGATTGCAAGGTGTTCCTTGAAAATTTACATATATCCACCTGACCTTCCATCCTGGCCTCATCACCATAGAACTCTTCAATGGATGACAGCATATCACTCGATATTGCGGCAAACGAAATTGCAAGGTGTTCCTTGAAAATTGTTATGCTGCCCGACCTTCGATCCTGGCCTCATCACCATAGAACTCTAACGTTAAAACGAATGACGGCACTTAACTCTCAATGGCGGCAATCGCTTTGGGTTAGTGTGCTGATTGCAGGATATAACTTGAAAATTATCATTATGCCACGGGACAGCAATCAGAGTGCTTTCTGTAGTCTACCCATTTTTCACAATTTATCCCGTCAACACTAAAAAGCATGAAATAAATAAACTTTTAACAAAAAAATTATAGCCGACTTCAAATTTTATAGTAGACATTCACTAAAAAGTATAAAATAATTACATACTGACCGGTGGTACCAAAATAACACTTTTGCTGACTTCTTTCTTCCTGAAACATTATGTTATCTAGAAGTCGGCGCATTCCCTATAGTATAGAACACAGAAACCAATGTGGGAGCGCCGACTTCTAGAGAACATATGTTTCAGGAAGAAAGAAGTCGGCAAAAGTGTTATTTTGATACCATCGGTCAGTATGTAATTATTTTAAACTTTTTGTGAATTTCTGCTATAAAATTTGAAGTCGGCTATTATTTTTTTGTTAAAAGTTTATTTATTATTTTGGAATTGGAGGGATTTTATATCACATTTTTCACGACGTTTATTTTAGTATAAGTTTTATTGTCGAAAACTTAATAGCTCAAATGAAATGATATTTAGATCGTAGTTTAAACCTAACTTTGCGATTTAATCGGATCGAGGAAAATGTAAGCAATCGTATATAGAACAGTCGAAATATCAAGATCAAAGACAAATATGAATACCTATATTTTTTGCAAAATTTAATCGTCACTTTTTATTGGTTTAAAATTAATTTGAAAAGAAATAAAGTCGGGATTACCTCCCCTTAAGGTGACAACTACTACTGGTGACCTTGGGTGCGTTCGTCTCACTCTCTCGCACGACTCTTCCCAGTACTTCCCACACTCATTTCTCCGTCGTTCGAGGGGAATCAAGTTGCAAACGCACTGAAATATACAAAAACCATAATAATTAAAATTATAATTTCTAAAATTATTCAAATATAATCGAGGACACTCATTTGTTTCAATTCTTAGTCATTCGACTAAGTTTCAGATAGTTGGCTATCAGATTGAGGAACTCACTTCCCCAAAACATCCGTGACTGTCCAACAATTGGTATTTTTTTAAAAAGACTAAAGAGCACTATCTTTCTCTTCCATAGGTAAATTTGTATAGTATGTAAGTGTATACATACATAATGTACACGCTATATGTATGTATATTATTATATCTATTATTCATGCAAATATTCATGGATGTAATAGAATGTAGTTATGCTGTGTATGTATATGTAAGGATATATATTTAAAAATTTTAATTTAATAGTGTGATACGTAGTTTTGTGTACACGTATGTCTACTTATTAATTTATTATGATTTTTATTTATCAGAGGGTTTTGCTGGAAGAAATCGCTACCCAGAGATAAGCTCGCCGGTGTACATCCTATTTCTGACTTCAATTGTAATTATATTTATGTGTACAATAAATTATAAAGTATAGTTTTTTGCATACTTAAATAATTAAATCGGATCTTAGTCTTAATTTAGACCTTGCTTTGGTATTTATGCAGTTAAAAATCTTGATAAAAACTAAAAATACTAATTAAACAGTCTCATTCCAGATTTATAGCAACAGTAGTTGTCTCCTTAAACATGTAAAACATGTAATACTTAGTAGACTAAAACCTAAACGACCATAACCATAAACACACTAAAGCTCAATATTTACTGTTACGATCACTGCTAGTATCCAGTGTCAATTTCACCACATAAGCTGCGGGTCATTCGCATAGAAAACGATCATCTCGATGAAGGTAATCCGAAGGTATACAGGTCATAAACTTTTAACACCCACTTAAGACTTAAGCTGCTGCTAAGGGTTTATTGACAATAGTACTGCAAGTACCTTCAAAGAAATTGCCGCAAGTCCACGTTTTGCTCTTATCACGATTGTAATAATGGCAAAAAGTGGGATTTACTTATCGTTGCTTAAGGGCTTGCCTTTGGTCTTTCAACGGTTTTTGTTTTAAGCTGAGTTAACTATCTGATCAATTAAGATGATTAATATCTGATCAATGTAAAACTCGACACGTGTTTTATCAGACTTTTGTCTTTCCGTTGTCAGGTCGGTTTTCTAATTGGACACATTTCACTCGATAAACTCAAACTCAAACTCAAAATATTTATTGCAACTAAGTGTACACAGATGTTACAATTTTATAAGAACTATATATTTTATAGATTTTATTTCGAAAATTATGCCTTTTTAAGTTATTAATTCGTTTTATTTCTAAACGGCTTGAGTTTTATGTCTGAAATTACAGCTGTAACAAGAAAACATCATATATTTTTCGATGTCAGGTGAAAATTCTCCTACATCAAATATTTTTTCGTAAAATCCAGAAAAACCTCGAAAATTCACTGATTTTGTGTGCGGGCAGCGCGCGAAGCGAGCGTTCTAATGTAGACTTTCTGACAACTAACTGAAGTTCAGAATCGCTCAAAATGCTTGCTATTTTATTCTACATTCAACTTCGGATTATAGAGCACTGACTGAATGTTATTGTTTGGCCCGAACGTTCATTTCCCGAGCTCGTACGGAACTAACCGAACACGGAGTGAGAGGCAAGACAACATTCATGTCTTGAAAAAACTCGAGAATGGTTTTGGTTCTTCCTATGATTTCAGGAGAAATATCCAAAAAATCGAAATAAAACAAAATATTTTTAAAAAGTATAAAATATACTATGTTGTGAACATAGTATATTTTATACTTTTTCATCGCTTCTAGGACATTACGGTACATAAACATTCATCAAAATATGTATAAAATCCAGGACTTTTATATGCTTGTAACTTTTGTATGTATTTGATTTTCATAAGTGTTTTAGGTTCAAGTCATGGGTATTGTATGCGATATGTTGAAAAAGAAAAAATAATTAACAATAACCTATAAATAAGGATATTATCAGCGAACTGCGCTAGTGTGGGAGTTAGGGCGAATAGAGTGCCCTTAAGCGACGTTATTAGTAAGGCGACGCATTGGAAATTATGGCGACATGGATCTCCATTTTTATCAGCAATAAAAAAACATATGTAATTACCAATTTATATAATAGATTAAGCATTTTATTGACATCATTTTGCCCAAAGTTTTAGTTGATTGATCAATTTTCATAGCAGAGAAAAAAATATTTAGAATACCTCTTTTTAAACAAAGATTTCTATTTTACTGAGAAACGGGAGCGAATAAAGCCTCTAAGTTTTGTTATTTACATTAGTCTACAAATACACTTCAATATGGCCGATTGGATTTATTAAATTACTTATAGTTGTCATTTTAAATGAAAAATACTGTTTTGCCGCATACGACCTTACGGCATAAGCTAGTTCGTGAGCGCATATTTGTATGGAGTAAGTCCCCCTCACTCCACTCCCCTAAGGCGCCGATTTGAAATTAAAAGTTTATCAATGCCTCGCCTTAATGTTAAACGTCAGCTACTCGGTGGTAATTGCAAAAAATAACTTAAAAAATAAAGATTTTGATTAAATGGTTTGTTAAGTTGTTTTGGATCAAATCATGACTGACTGTAAATAAACCTAACTAATACGAAACTATTTGCGTGAATTTCCAGAGACCGTTGTTATTTAGGAAAAATCTATGTGAAAACTATGAACCTTAGAATCATAGAATCATTTATTTTATTAACAAAATAAGCTTACAGACTACAGACGTCCAAATCACTGATTTGCTAAGTTACATTTTCAATTACAATAATAAAATATACTTACCGATATTAAAACACAAGTACTCATTTGTATTTTTAAACATGTCGATTAACCGAAATTTCAAGACGAATACGTTGGGTGTTGGATAAAGTTATATAAATTTTGAATCAAACGAAACGACAATCTTGTTGTATGGCATCAAAATCTGATCTGATCTTCTCTTACTCAAATACTAAATTAAGGTACTTTATGTTTTGTATTTTACATAAAACCAAATTAGGTCGTTGCTCAAATCTCTTTGTTTCAATCATTAAAATCGATAATAGATAAAGTCTTGATCGTACGTATGAACAAATATACAATCACCGCGATTGAAGTCGTGGACAAAAGTTTGTTAGTATAAAATGGTCAAGTGCGAATCAGACTCGTGCACAAAGGTTTCGGTACCATCATATATTACGGGTAACCCTAAATCGTACCATCTATCATCTTACGAATGAACCTCGGTGCAAAAAGATTGACAAGCTCTCTTAGCGTCATCTATCATCTGATCAATGAAAGCTGTCAAACAAGTATGGTAAAGCAATAAGAAGGTCAAGTTTGACAATAAAAATAACATGAAAAGAAAATGAAATCATGTACTCTAGGGTAGGCAGTGCTTATCCTGGCGTCATACGAATAATGATTTTTCAAAGTGATTCAAATTTTTTCACATTTTTTTTATTGTTAAACTTGATCTTCTCATTCCATTTCCAGCAAAAAGTTCTATGCACGCCACTGTTTATTGTATGAGGTCTTGGGTTTATTTTTCTCATTTTTATTTTTATTTGTATTATTTGTCGTGATAGATGCCACACTAAAACGTATCCCGTGAATTTTAAATTCTATCTACTACGGTTGAAGCTGTAGACCCCTGTGACAGATGGACAAACAGACCGGATGCTTAGTATAAGATAAGGGTTCCGTTTGGCACCCTTCGGGTACGGAACCCTAAAAAGTTACACTAGATTCCACAGAAGATTACCACGGCACATTCAAATTCAACATGGCATACCTGACATAAATACCATACTCAAGACGTTTAGCAAGAATTCAAAGCCGAGAAGTTATGGGGCAGGAGCTAAGTTATTGAGTTAAACGCTTGTAAGTCAAGTGATCAGATAAAGTTATGCCATTCGGTGTTGGTACAATCAGGGCATTAGATATTGCTACTTTTCATTCAAATTTGAACTCTGAAACGTTATAAGAAGGACTGCCTGTCTTAAAGAACGTAGCGTTGCCTGTACTGCAGCTTTCATAACTTTTCTGTGATTGGAGAGAAGATACCGAGTTCAAGTTTATGTAGGTACCCACATAGATGAACGCGTGATAGAAGGTACTATTGGAGAAATTGTCGCTGACCTTCTTGGTAGGTTAATAATGATGTCATAATTGTATTGGAGGTACGGTTTTTCGATGATATCTCGAAATTTTGTAACTAACATACATTATGTATTGAACGAAGAACCAAATTAAAAAGAATTGGAAGGTCTTTTTAGATGGTACAGTCATGAAGGAAAAGCGCAAGCTTGAACTCTGATATTGTTATCAAAATTAAAGATCAAATTTTTTATCTCTTTTGCGCACAAAATGTAAGCCGAAAAAAGAAGAAAGAAGCCGAAGAAAACACATACTTAAACTTTCATAATAATGTTTACACCTGTATTCTTAAAGGGTGTTAACATGATAATGTTTTCCCTTGGGTGAATTCTACGCATTGATGAACAATTTTTACATTGGGCCAACCCTGAAATCACGCCAAAATAATCAGCTATATTCACCTGTATGTTTATATCTGGTAGACAGGGACAGGTACTGAAATTGTGAAACGCCAGACAATGGTTTACCTGGATGGATAGATCACTTTCCAAATCGCCATAAATTCAGTTTGGGTCGTTGCGAAAGCTCTGAAACCACTTTACAAGGTAAGACAAAACTTACACCCAATAAAACATGTAACTGCCTACTTTATTACCTTTGATAAAACGGCTGTGATTTCCAAGCTTATGAAATATGGCTGTTGTAAAGTCCTGGTTTTCCTTTATTGGATAACAAAAAAAATACAACTGTGGGAAATACATATAGTACTGGTATAGGGGGTTTCATAATAGTACATTACGATACGAGAGCGATGAAACGTTTTCTGACGAGTGTGAGTTTGCGGCGCGAGCCGAAGGTGAGTCCTGCAATCACACGAGTCGAGAAAAAGTTTCTCGCACGAGTATCGTATAATATTTTATAGCAAAAGTGCGGAAAATGCCGACTTTGCGCAAGCGCAGCGTGCGTAAAGTGGTCATTTTACGCAAGGTGTGCTTTAAATATTATTACTTCATTTTGATAGTCACTAGCTGTCATCTTAAAATAAGATGATAGGCTAAGTGACAACTAAAGAGTAAAGAGAGAACAACAACTATGGAAATAATTAAAATGTGAAATTTATCAAGTTACAGTAATTTTCAACACACTTGCTTATAAAGTGACCCTTATTGCAGCGTTCTTAGGGTTATAATGAAGTATATTAAACACGCGTGCTTTTTACTTTACATTATTGCACTAGTGTTTTTTAAATTACAGTTGTATTTAAATCTTAGCAAAGAGTTTTGATGTTTTGAGAAACAGTAAAGTTTTTGCGAATAAATAGACTGTTTCAGTTGAAATAATAAATAATCATTTAATTTCAACAAATTATTTATTCTTATCAACAAATTATCTCAAATTTTTGTTGTAAATACAGAAATATTCAGTATGTTAATATTTCATATTCGGCTGTTTGGCAATATTTGGCTGTTTGGCTTTTTGCGTCAGTGCCTCTATTTCCATCTGCGCAAAAAACAAAATCTCCGCCGCCATTTTTCAAAGAAAATTGTTAGTTCATAGCTGTGTTTTCGATTATGTGTAAAAAAAGACATTATTATTTTTCCTCACAAGTGTGTTGAAACGTCGTATGAAAGGCGTGAGCATTAGACATTACACTCTCGGATCCATTACGCCCTCGCCTTTGGCTCGGCCTGCAATCCCACCTAGACTGTAATGTCCAACGCAGGTCACTTGTATCATAATGTACTATTGCTTGTAAATCATAAAACACTAGAAATTATAGTAAGAACTTATGTTACTGACTTTTTTACAAAAGAACCTGGAATAGAAGAGCTTGTTTGACTAGATGGATGTGGAAGAGGTGAAAGAGGTGTGTCTGCCTACCCCTCTAGTATATTTACTAAAGTGTATTTAGAATTGTTTTCTATAGTTTGAATTGGAAATTTCAGTTTGGTTTATTTGTATATAGTGTAATTGAAAGGTATTTAGAGTGCATTTCCGGCAGGAATCACAAATGTTCGTTAATGTTAGTATAAGTGGATTATGGTTCCGTAGTAAAACGGTAACCTTTTAGAGCATGGAAGTAGTTTGTTTGTTCTATTGTTTGTTTTCATTTCCACTTATGTAGGAAACACACATATGTCCATCGCACAACGAAAGAGATAAGTAAAAAAGTGCGCATCTGTGTAGTGCGATCAATCAAGGAAAGGTTCGATATTACTGTTTTTAGGGTTCCGTAGTCCGACAAGGAACCCTTATAGTTTCGCCATGTCCGTCTGTCCGTCTGTCCGCGGCTTAGCGCAGAGACTATTAGTACTAGAAGGCTGTAATTTTTCATGGATATAAATATTAATCAAGCCGACAAAATGGTAAAATAAAACTCTTGAAAAAAAATTTTTTTATGGTTACCTCTCGTACAAGTAAGCTGGGGATGAATTTGTTTTTCTCGTCTATCCCATAGTGTGGGGTATCGTTGGATAGGCCGTTCAAAATGTGGGTGTGTCAAAACCATTTTTGGATTTAGGGAACCGTTGGTGAAATATTAAGCTTTAAAGTGAAAATTTTAGTTAGAATGGAGCGTCCCCCCCCCCTGCTGGTTAAACGCTTGTTTATAGAAATGTGAAAAAATTCACAGAAGTACAATGAATTTAAAAGGAAAACTATCACAGCTAAGTAGGCTTTACAGGTTTACGAGTACAGGTCGCGCCAAACTTTTGGCCCCCTATAATGTATGGGGGTCTTGGCGCGGTCTGTATTAGTAGACCAACTTATATGTACCGGGCAACTACATTGCGCGTGGGCCGACACGCACTTGACCGGTTTTTTTTTAGTGAATAATATCACACTAATATTATAAATGCGAAAGTTTGTTTTAGATAATAGGTTTATATGTTTGCAGCAGTAATTATTGTTATTTTTACTTTATTACTTTGGACGGACTACTGTGTTAAATTTAAAAAAGAACATTCACTTCGCAATCTTTTTCGATGCAGCGAATTTTTCTCTATTTTTGGGCTCCGTTATATTCTTCGAAAAGGCCTCATTTATGTTTTTTTTTCAGAAACCTATTTATTGTAGTGTGTGAGTTCTACTGTTTTAAAATCGAGTAGATTCAGATAGTCGTTCAAAAACTCACACCGGGTTGGGTTTGTACCCCGGATTCCATCACTGAACCGTTCAAAAATCAACACGGGTCCCAAAAATAGCAGTGCCGCTACACCGGTGTCGAATTTTTCAACACCAACCCTGAGCAGGGTTCGCGAGGTTCCTATAGAGACGTCAAAATGACAGTTCCAGATCAATACGAAATCTGTTGGAAATGAGTGTAGCAACTCGGCCAAACCCGTGCAAAAACTCGGTGTTGCAACCCCGGTGTTCCTACCTACCCTAGGGTTCTTTAATAAAGGCACTTCAGTAGAGTTCAGTTCTGATTGATGCAAAATGAGGTGCTCAATCTGACTTTATATGTAGCCTTAAAACGTTTCCTTTTAGTTGAAATTAGCGCGCTCTCAGCCGTGGCTGTTACGACCACCAAAAAACACGCGCCCACAAAAACCTGCGTTTTTATATAATAACTCTGCTTCTAGATGAAATTTTTAAAATATTAGACGAGCTATGTCATTTGTTAACTTATTTTTAATACAAATTTCAAGGCTGCATGACTTAAGGCCCTTTAACACTCGAAAAACATGAAATTTATAGGTAAATTCGTAATTTTTTTCTATCGAGCGAACTTAAAGATTTTGCATTTTTTACAAGACGAATCCTATCAGCCCTATAGTCTACTCTGTCTATATTATTTTTACTATACCGATTAACCTTAAGCAAGTTACACAATGTGATATTATGCTCATTTGAAGTTGTCCATCTAGCCTTATACGGACCCTTAATCAGGGTCACTCAGGGTATCAAATTAGGACAACATTCATAGTAATTATAGTGACCTTAGATAACGTACAATCGCCTGTCGTAGTCTGTCACGCTGGGGTCCGTACGCAGAATAGCTTTTTCATCCTAAAAATCAAAAGCGATTTGGTCAACACAATTCTATATACCTAGTACTGAACATTACCGGAATTAAATCATTATAAGAGTGCATTACACTTACTTAGACCATATAACACGGGACTAGGCAAGCGCATTTATCCCCATCTGCCGACGTACATGAACAATTTGTTAATGTAAGTTTGCTTGTGTGTGCTAAATCAATCACGGGAAGTACCAGTTATAGAATCCCGGTGTTGTTGTTGCAAAAGTAGCAAACAATAACTTTAGGTCGAGGTTGCTTTCGTGGCGTAATTTTCGTAGGCGTATTCAGAGGATCCAACCCAAACTATACTACTTGAGTCATTTACTTTCAGAGGGCTCCCTTTTATCGTGTGACTAGCCTTTGCTTGCGGCTTCGCCTGCGTTGATTTAGTTTTTGGGTATTCCTATCGAATCTGTTAATTATAATATTATTCAGACCAATAATTTTGCAGAAGATATTTGAACTTGACTTTTGGTTCTCTTAAAAACAATTATGTATGTCTGACCTTATGTACTTAGGTAATTGCCCGTCCCTAGGGAACAATCTATAGCCTCTGTCCAAGTGAAGAGTCAAACCATTTCTAAAATCGGTTTCATAGTTACAAATGACTATGTTCTTAGGAAATTGCTCGTCCCCAGGGAAATATAATAGCCTATTCCAATTGAAGAGTCTAACCATTTCTAGTGTTTTTTTTTATCGGCTCAATAATTCCGGAGCTGGCGTGGAGAAGAAGAGGCCCTTGCCCAACAACTGTAGGCTGATTGATTTACTATTATTTACATTTACTATCCGTTGGAAAGTATGCATCAAATAATTGTTTTCGTTATTGTCAGGAATAATTTATCCAATAAAGTGCAAATTTGGCAAAATTTGTTGAGATTTATTACTTTCGCCTCAACTATACATAGATGACCAACTTTAGGACCCCTGATTTTTAGGTTTCCGTACTCACAGGGTAACCAACAGTACCCTATTACTAAAACTCCGAGGTCCGTCTGTCTGTCCGGCTGTCACCAGGCTGTATCTCATGAACCGTGATAGACAGTTGAAATTTTCACAGATGATGTATTTGTGTTGCCGCTATAACAAAAAATACTAAAAACAAAATAAAATATTTAAGGGGGTTTCCCATACAACAGACATGTTTTTTTTTGCCGTTGTCATAGAACCCTTCGTGCGCGAGTCCGACTCACACTTGGCCGGTTTTTTGATGAATACACAAGTTAAAATTGGTTGGTGGTGTGAAAGTAAAACGGAATGTTATCTAAAGGAAAAAAGTATAGTCAAAAACGGCCCAAAACGCCATATTTCGTCACCCCAATTGACATTTCCAACTTTTACTAAACTAGATCAATCAATCTGTCAATCGTTCGATTCAGAAGTGTGCTACGATTCGTTCAAATCTCCAAAAGTTATGTACAAACCCTTGCCATTGTAAAGGCGCTTCTATCATCAAACAACAAGAGTTAACACATTTTAAAATTACAATACGCAATGGAAGTTGGTTTGTAATTGACTAAAATACCTTGGAATCCGTAGAAAGTTGTATATCCTGTTAATAGAGATGGTTATTGAACAGCTCAGCTTTCTAGTATAGTTGGTAAGCAGTGCATCCGGCGGAACCACTAGTTACAAAATAGCTAGTTTCAAGTGGCACGTGCGGATTATTCTGGGATTGGTACTTTTTTGTCGGCCTCAAGTGTATTTTAGACACAGACGAATGTTTAGTTCCGTCTAAAAACCGGAAATCACATTAGCGTTGTTATTATCATTTTCTGTCTTTAATACACGACTAACTTAAACATTACGAGCAGTGTATGATCGATATACTTCTGAAAAGACGGTAGAACTCCAATACTACAAAATTGATAGGGTTCTGAAAAAAAATGCTATAAATAAGGCCTTTTCCAAGACGATAACAAAGCCTAAAACGCGACAAAGAAAAAAATTGCAATGCCAAGGCTGTTTTTTCAGTTAAAACCATAGACAATTGTTCATCCATGGTTAAAACTAATAAAGTAAAAATAACAATAATGACTGTTGTAAGCATATAAATCTATTCCATCCATCCATCAGCCTGTTTCATCCACTGCTGGACATAGGCCTTTCCAGGATTTCGCCACTCTTGGCGGTCCTCCTGGAAGAAATGCCCATTCTCACACACGCTGGGCGGGCGGGTTGGTGAGCGCGGTGCCGAAACCCTTGCACCAGTGACGCCGCTGCCTGTCTCCAGTCTGTTTTATATAAGGCTCGGCAATTGGGGACGGATAAACCGCCATCCATCGGCCCCAGGCAATGGTGGGCTGTCTGGTTTTGCCTAAGAGCTGTTCTCTTACTCTCCCCCGAATAACTTCGGGAGGATTTGCGAGTAAGATGGTGGTACCTCCACAGTCGAGCCCGGCATCAGCTCTACCACCTATCGGCGGTATAAATCTATTATCTAAACTAAAACATAAAAACTCATTTCTATTGTTAAGTTATATTACCTAAATATTTTTAATTAAAAAACAGCAATATCTTAACTTTTCTTGATTCACCGGACTAGGTTGCCTCCTTTTTCAAATATGTTTATCTCTTTTGTTGTGCGATGGTCATAATGTTGCGCCTTAATGGATATAATTTGATAAAAACACTAAATCTTTTGAGGGTGTATGAATGAAACCTCGTGTAGCGTAACTGGAGATAAAACCACTTCGTCCATCCATCAGCCTGATTCGTCCACTGCTGAAAATAGGCCTTTCCAAGATATCGCCACTCTAGCAGTCCTCCTGAAAGAAATGCCCATACTCACACACGCTGGGCAGGCGAGTTGGTGAGCGCGGTACCGAAACCCTCGCACCAGTGACGCCGCTGCCCGTCACTAGTTTTATATAAGGCCCGACCATTTGGGATGGATATACCGCCATCAATCGGTCCCAGGCAATGGTGGATTGCGTGTTCGCAAGGCTAGATTCAGGATTTCATTTGGGGGAGGAGCATTCTAACAAGATTCGGGGCTACGGTCAAAATATCACAAAGTTAACAAAACTGAGTTTTTATTTGTTAATTAAGGTCAGGCTAAAAGGTGAATGTTTGTATCGAAATTCCATTAGTTTTGTAATTATAACATTAAAAAATGAAACGCACTTTAATATTTTTAGAAATTCAAAAACCACCCTGGGTTAGAAGTTTGTAGATCTAAGGATTTTATTAGTTTCAATATCGCTTGGTGGATTTAAGAATTTGCAATCCTGTTGCAAAATTTGCTATTTAAATCTTGTGGAAAGTGCACCCGAATCGAATCAAAAAACCAAGGTGAATGTATGGAACTCTAGGGTATTTTAAGGGAGGTGGGAGGCTTAGCCTCATGTTCCCCCTGTATCCATCCACCAATGCGTGTTTGTATTGCTTTTTAGTTCTTTGACATAACATCGTCACGTCTTGAATCTCCGAGTATCAGAGGTCTTCCCAAGTGTAAACTGTGCAATGCAAGTCACGCACAGCTTGCACTTGATACACCCACTTTTCACGACGATTATTACGTCCCAAACGTAAAGGGGTGGTGAGTGATCCCTTTTGTCATACTATGGGCATAAATAAACATAAATAAATGAGCTTTGTAGCTTTTAATTTCTCAAGTTACCGTCCGGCATTCTGCCGTGGTGCTTCCATCATAGTTTTAGTACTTACTTTAGTGCCTATAAATCATAAGCATCGCCATTGTGGTCTTTTGGTAGAATTTGAGCTCGTTGGAGCTGAGGTTTCGGATTCAAATCGAGTGGGGATGCATTAAGCGTGCCTTCGGTTGCCAAATAGTTTCCGATAAAAAGAGGGGGCAGTTAATGATTTTTTCCGTAGAAGACACTTGGATTCTTGCATGTGTCTTTATAGAGTGGTTAAATTTGCCCATCCACATTATATAGAAAAAAAGCCTTTTGCCCACCCGTTTTCACTTTGGGCGTTATTTTATAAACACCCCTTATAGCCTATGTGTTGACCAGGATCACTACTATGATAATAAGAAAACGCATCCAAATCCATTGAGTTCTCGAGTTAAAACGGAACATACATGCAGACAGACAAACATTCTAAAAACTGTAGTTTTCGCCTCAGTACCAATACCTACTTAAAATTTCAATTAAAATTTCGTAAAAATAATCAATGTACAGACATGACATTTTTACTACTTTATTATTAGTACAGATTAGTGGTTTTTAAATCATGTAGTGCCTATTTCAAATTAACTTGCTTATACTGAAAAAAAAAAAAACAAAGTATATAATTATATAATAAAAGATAATTTGTGCTATGTTCTTTGTTAATAATATCTGCTGTAAATCTTGTATTTGATCAGTGTACGAGTAATTAATATGTATTGTAATCGTTTATTTTAAATTAACTCATTTCAATCCAGTATTGGATACGGAAGCACAACTATGGCAGACAGACAGTCGGGCTTCCAGATCTATTTTCCACGAACGATATACAATATTGTGAAGGAAATTCGTTTCCTCATTACTCAATATCATTATCTAGTGTTTCTCCGAAGACTACATCCTCAGGGCATTTTGTAGGTGATTAGTTATTACTTTCAAGCTGTGTGGTCGGTCTATAAAAAACTTAACCGCTAATATTATCATATTAATCATCAGGGAAATTATAATTACCAAAAAAATTCCGCATTTAAAAATAGTATCTTTCAAAAATTTCCCGGAATTCTGCCTTGATCATCACCTACTTTAGCTAAACAAGCTCCTAAATAAAAACAATCGAAACAAACATCAATCACGATGAAAATAAATCATCGAAGCGTCCATTACGCAATAGCCGCACGCGCACTTTTCGTTAATTTTCACCGCGACAGTCCGTGCGAGAGAAACAGACGTAAAAGTCCAATCGCACATTTTCCTAACGCGCGAGAGAGATAGGTACACTCTGCGCGTTTCGTCGAGCTGAGAGGATTGACGGCGCGCGCGCAGTCCTTGTAAACGCTGATCTGAAAGCTTCAGTTAGTTATAAAAGCTTGAGCCGCGCGGACGTGTGTTCGCGACGCGAGTTCTTCAGGAAAATTGTTCACTGAACATATTATTTACATTTTAAAATCGAGATTGTAAATCAGTGCAATTTTTTTCTTTTACAATTGATTGACATTTCTGCGACATTGACAGTGCTGTGTTGTTTTTACTGTGACAGTTTTTCTGACATTTTCATTGGACAGTTCTCGCATTTGCGGATGCGACTCAACTGGGATTCTGTGTTCATTCCAAGAAGCTGGTAAGTTTTCGTGTTATTTTAAGATGTAATTAAATTTAGAAACCGAGCTTTATGTAAAGCGTAATTAGTTTCATATTTTACTTAAAATTATTAGGGAACACTTTTTTCTAAACATCTGTTTGTTTGTTGCGGATTTAGTTTTATTTGGCGGGAAAAATAGACGCTCTTAATTTTGGCGCTAAAATTTTGTCAGTTTGCCAACGATTGGTTCTTGTTACTATCATGTTATTTATTTGCTCTCTTTTGGCTACAAATTGGTAAGTAATAACGTAATTTATTATTTTTGGACGGGCAACCTTTATTATCTTTTAAAAATAAAAATATAAACTACTTACTAACCTATTTTAAGTTTGTGCTTGTAGAAAACTTCAATTTAAGTTTACATTATATAAAGAGGTATATATTTGTTTTTTTTTTACTAAAATCTTATTTTTGTTAAATAAAAAAATAGTCTGTTTACATTTTAATTTATCCTATAAATTATACTACAGCAGATCGTCGGCGACAAGTAAAAACCTCGTAAGTCTTTAAAACAAAATTTTACAGAAGGAAAAAAAACGTCTCCTAAATTTTTTTTGTATGAGACGTGTCTTTGATTTTTCTTGTTTTATCAATTAATATCAATCATAGATGGTGTTTTAAACAATTTTACCTAATTTGGATGCCTTCAGATTATACGATACTAGGTTTTCTAAGTACATAAAATTACATTGTTTTGGTAAAAAATACGATATACGAGGTTTTCAGTCGTTGCCGACGATATCTAAACATACCTTTTTAAAATTTCAATAAATTTGTTACGAAGGGAGTTTATAGACTGGTATTTTTGAATTAAGCCACAAATGATCATACTGAATTGTTTCCCCAAAGAAATAAACCAATAATAAAAAAAAAAGAAAAAAAAAATTGGCCAAGTGCGAGTTGGACTCACACACATAGGGTTCCGTACCACCGCAAAATACTGCTAAGGAACCCTGAAACTTGATAAATTACAACAATATAGACGCCATAGCAACATCAAGGCGTCAAAAAAGCCGCTAATATAATAGCGCCTGTCAAATAATTTACCATACTACTCAGAGTAAAGAAACCCCAATTTTTATTATTTTTTCTTTCTCTTTAGATTGTATTATACATATATAACAATTTGATTTGATCTAAATTTGAAACGTGTGGGATTACCGTCTTTAAAATAGAGCTGGAACAAATACCCTTGAAAAAAAAGACGTTTTTCAAAGTTTCTTGTGTTTGATTTTTTTATTTTTTTATTTATCATGGTAGAGGCCATAGTTATAGTATTATGTGAAAATTTCAACTGACTACCTATTACGGCTGAAGCTGCAGATCCCTGTGACAAACGGACGGACAGACAGACAGCGGAGGCTTGGTAATATATAGGTTCCCGTTTGGCACCCTTCGGGTACGGAACCCTAAAAAATGGCTTGCCCATAAAAATCAATGTTCGGTACCTAGGTATTTTGGAAAGGATGTTTTTCTTTGTAAAAGTTGTTAAATAATATCACTAAAATAGGATTTGAGGAAAAGATATCAGTTGTATCGACGGTAGATAATCCACCACATTTCATATTACATGAAACCAAACAAAAATATATTGTGTAGTTTTGAGTTTGCAAGTACAAAAACGTATAAATGTATTTAATATTCAAACTATTGTAACAGAAACTTTTGGGTTTGTAACTTGAGCCCTGCTGGGCGGGAATCGAACTCGGGTCCCTTAGCATTCAGGTCGCATACTAATGCGTAACACGTGGCAAACAATAAGTTTTTGTTGCTACTTCGAACAGAGGCGTCTGCGGATGCGGTTAGAGTCCTACAACAATAAGTGAAAAAAATTCTTGGGTAAATTGTGGACCGTTAATTGAAAACACATAAAAATTTTTTTTTGCAATATTTAATTATTTTTTTGTACATATAAGGTGATTGACAAAATTTCTATGGAAAAATATGAAAAAGATCGCGCAAAAAAGCGTGGAAACTGGTATATTAGCGATGCTCTATTATCTTTTAAATTTTTTTCACTTTGAATTTTAGGACCTTATACAACTAAGGCTAAATAAGTACATGCACGATTGGAAAAAAGCACAATGAAAAACAAACAAAGTAAGCTTGTTTTTTATTTAGAAATATGGATTTCAATAAGTATTAATTTACCGGACCAAGTAAATATACCAAAGCGCTGTAATGTGAAAATAAATTATTGACTAAATCAGCACCCAATTAAAAGGAGAGAATTGTTTTCGCATTAAGTAGTCATTTCATTTTAAGATTTTTTGATTTGTAGCGAAAACCATCGCTTTGAATACTCTATTTATATTATCATGAGGATAATTTTAAGGAAAAAACTAAATGATGTTTTTTTTTACGTAGTAAAACAAGAGCAATTTATTAACAACTCTTGTTAAAGTCAAAAAGTAACAAGAAATGTCGACTCCATAACAAACCTCGATCCTTGTTCCAACTGATGCCGTGTACAACACATGGTCCCGTAGATACAAAAAATACATAATAAAGACCCGAAAGAAGATGTTTCTCTTAATTATTGTTGTTTGTCTGTCCGTCTGTCCTGAGACTGTCCATAGATGAAAAGTGGACACATGTTTTATTATGGAAAGGGTCTTTTATAATTTTATGTTTGAAATTCAACTAGTTTTGTTTTGAAACGCGAACTTGCTTATTTAATTTAACATTTAGGTACCTACCTACTACAGTTTGGTTTAAGGCGAGACATTGATAAATTATTAATTTCAAATCGGCGCCTTAGAGGAGTGGAGTGAGGGGGACTTACTCCATACAAGTATGCGCTCACGAACTAGCTTATGCCGTAAGGTCGTATGCGTCAAAACAGTATTTTTCATTTAAAATGACAACTATAAGTAATTTAATAAATCCAATCGGCCATATTGAAGTGTATTTGTAGACTAATTTAAATAAAAGACTTAGAGGCTTCATTCGCTCCCGTTTGTCAGTAAAATTGAAATCTCTGTTTTAAAAGAGGTTTTCTAAATATTTCTTTCTCTGCTATGAAAATTAATCAATGAACTAAATCGTGGGACAAAATGATGTCAATGAAATACTTAATTTAGTATATAAATTGGTAATTCCATGTTTTTTTATTGCTGAGAAAAATGGAGACCCATTTCGCCAAAATATCCAATGCGTCGTCGCCTTAAGTAGTTCATGACATGACATACAGAGGGTGAATAGAAATATAGATTTAAATGAAAAGACATAATTTACTGATCATACAGAACAATTATCGCAAATAAAAAACAAAAATGACCTGTCTATACAAAATTCACAGTTGTTTTTAGGGTTCCGTACCCGAAGGGTGCCAAACGGGACCCTATTACTAAGCTTCCGCTGTCTGTTTGTCTGTCCGTCTGTCACAGGGGTCTAACTACAGCTTCAACCGTAATAGGTAGAATTTTGAAATGTTTAAGAAATACATGACAAATAGGTAAAATATAGATTTAAAAAATATATATATAAGGGGCGTCTCTACATACAAGAAACCTCGAAAAACTGCATTATTTTAACGTTATTTGTTTCGTCTTAAAAACGGTTAATACATATAAGTTTTAAATTTAGTCGGATTGTAGGACATACCTCCGCAAAATAAAAATACAAAAAGTAGGGTAATTTTTTGTCAGGCGCTACCATTTTAGGGGTTTGTTTTTTATAGTCTTGATGTTTGGCATGTATATTGTTGTTATTTACCATGATGTTTTTAGGGTTCCGCACCCGTGTTGTGTGGTGGTACGGAACCCTTTGTGCGCGAGTCCGACTCGAACTTGACCAAATTATTTACAATTTGTAAGGAAATATGATTTCTTCAAGCCATGTTAGAGGCCTGTGTCTGTTTGACACCAGTATCCTTAGCATGAAGACATCACGGTTACGTTATAGTTGCATTCACGTAAGATTGTGTATGGAATATGAAAAGTTCCGCTACTGTCCGCTTGGGGCGGTTATCAGACTCCATACGAAGTCTAACGTGGACGCAACTACAACGTAACCGTGATACTATACTATATATACTATACACACGACAAGAAGAAGAAGCAAATAGTAGCATTCATTCTACTTCATTAATTCATTCTACTTCATTCATTCCTTCATTCATTCAGTAGCAATTGACAAAATTCAGTAGGTTATTAAAGCAAATCAAGTTTTGATGAATAAGCACAAGTAATTATGGGTATAGGAAGGTGCGCAATAGTTTAAGAAAAGCTTTCAAAAGCTCTTTGATGCCAGAACTTAACAGGTTACTCTGAAATTGCCAAAACATTTCCTCAATAAAAATGTGGGAAACAAAATACTCGTAAACATAGTATGGCTCAGATGTTTCTTAGAACTTCATGCGATCTGTGTGATGACTAATGGGAAAGGGACTATTTCAGTAGCTATTACTGAAAAGTTAGTAATATGTAAGATTATTCAGTTTTATTTTGAATCAATTTCTTTCTTTTTCCAGTACTAACAAAAATTTAAGTCCAGTTATTATTGTTCCACGATTGGATTGGGGATTACGTGAATGTGTGAAATGACAGATAACAAAGGTAGGATGTGCAAAAATACGTAAAAACTTTTTCAGTACTGCGAAATTATAATGTGGAGAAAATGTAACATTTCACCAAAATAATATTTCAATAAAACAATATTATTATTTAAAAAAATTGTAAGCTCGCCATTTGTTTTGATGATCAATCACTCATGGGTTCATCAACTTCATCATCAATGTGAAATAGTGACAGATTTGTCAAATAAAATTTTAAGATTTCATTTGTAAAACATGAAAATAGATTCAGCAAATGGTTCAGAGAACTAAATCAGCGATCATTTAATATTTAGATGACATCGTATTGAAAAATAAATAAAAATAAAATAAAATTTTGGAGAAGCAATATTATTTATCAATAAAGTTTTATGAACATGAGTAAGTACATAAAACGAAAAATTGTATTAATATTTTACTTGATGGTCTTAAGTACCTAAGTAATAAATTCATTTATACTATTATGCAAACGGTACTTTTGAATCCCAATCCAATCGTGGAACAATAATACCTGCAGTGTAATTCGTAAACTATTTTAACGGCTAGTTATATAACACCGCAATAAGAACTGTGTATGTATATTGTATCAGCTGCTTTGAAATATTCTATACTAATAATAAAGTAGTAAAAAAGTCGTGTCTGTACATTGAATATTTTCGCAAAATTTTAAATGGAATGGGTTATCGGTACTGTACTGAGGCCAAAACAACAATTGTTAGAATTTTTGTCTGTCTGTTCCGTTTTAATTAATTTAATTTGGATGCGGTTTGTAAATTATAATCGCAGTGATCCTGGTCAACAGAAAGGCTAGAAGGGATGTTCATAAAATAACGCCCAAGCTGGAAACGGGGAAAAGATTGAATAACGCTTTTATAACTCGAGAACCACTGAACGGATTTGGATGCGGTTCTTTATTATTATCATCGTAGTAACCGTGTTCAACACATAAGCTATAAGGGATGTTCATAAAATAACGCCCAAGCTGAAAACGGGGCGAAGATTCTCTGAACGCGGGCGAAGCTGCGGGCAAAAGCTAGTACATAATAAAAACAAACAACTTTGGCCAAGAGCGAGTCGGACTCGCGCACAAAGGGTTCCGTGAAACTACACAATACGGGAATCCCTAAGAACATACATAATCAACAATATAGATGCGCTATAGAAACATTAAGACGCCAAAAAACAAGGCTCTAAAATGATACCGCCTGACAAAGAATTCAGCACCTAATTTTATTATATGTTGTTAGTATGTACAATAATATTTGTAAATTTGAAACTTGTATGTATTTACCATCTTCGAGATAGAGCTGAAACAATATGATATTTATTACGGGTTTATTGTATGGGGACCCCCTTGGGTTGAATTTTTTTTTTCATTATTATTATTTGCCGTGGTAGAGGCCATAGTAATACGTATTTGTGAAAATTTCTGCTTTCTACCCATTACGGTTGAAAGGGTCGGTGACAGATGGACGGACAGACACACAGACGGCGGAGGCTTGATAACAGGGTCCCGTTTGGCACACTTCGGGTACGGAACCCTAAAAAATAACATCGTGTCATAAAATCAAACGCATTCCAAATTCAAAATATTTGATTTCACTCCCTTTTCATTGTCACCGCGGCCGGTTTATTTTCGTCGAAGTAATTCTAAGCAGCCAGCAACTTCGCCCTTCCATTCTATCATGTGTTTCCGAACTGTATGCGTGATTGAAAATGGATTTCTATTTTCGAGCGCAGTTAAAAACTATTGTCGCGATCAAAATTAAAAATATATCTTTTAGAGTCATTGAATCTCCTTGAATTTAAATTGTAATGTTTTGTATGTACGAGATCGGTTACATTAGTTTTTATTCCTTGTATAGATCAGTGGACATGGTTTGAATAAGAATTATAGGTATTTTGTAACGTGGTGTTCCTTATTTGTTCGACTGCTACAAGAGAATACCTAAGTAGGTACTCGGCCATAGTATAATCTATCTTTTGATAATTTTTATGATGTGAATAAAACCTAAAATAATATTCTGCATGTGCTTAGTTTAAATATTTTTGGTGTGAGTCATAAAATGGAAACCCTTCTGTTCAAAGTGACATAATCAATTGTAAGATTGATTAATTAATTAATTTTATATTAGTACATATTTATAATAATGAATTTAATAAAAATAAAAAAAATATATCCTACATTTCGGAACGGATTTAAGTAGTTAACTGACGTGCAATATCTCATTTTATAATATCTATCAGATTTTTTGGATCGATATTACAAAATCTAAATTTTCAACTCGATTCGTGATGGTCGAAATTTCGAACGAAACCCTATTAAAATAAAGTTCTTATCAGCTCGTACTCAAAATGAAATGAAAATAGTGTATTTTTATTTATTTTAAATAAAATAAATTTACAAAAAGAGAAAAAACCAAATCATTTTAAATTATTTTTTGGCAGTTAATACATTTTATACTGTTTCGATACTAACCTGCGGCAGTTACATTGTTACAAGTGGACAAAAAACTGGGAAGTATGTTTGAATTTAGATTTTTTCTTCAATTCCATATATTTTATTAAAATTTTGGAAAAACCACATCACTCTCCGTATCATGTAGATAACTATGTTTTTTTTTTCTACAATAAAATGCTATGGTTACCCAACAAACTTTTTACAAAGTTACTCAGGTCAAGCCACGAAATTTTGGCGACATGGATCTCCATTTTTCTCAGCAATAAAAAAGCATATATGTAATAACCAATTTATATACCAGATTAAGCATTTCATTGATATCATTTTGCCCGAAGACTTAGTTGATTGATTAATTTTCATAGCAGAGAAAAAAATATTTAGAAAACCTTTTTTAACACAGATATTTCTATTTTACTGACAAACGGGAGCGAATGAAGCCTCTTAGTTTTTTATTTAAATTAGTCTACAAATACACTTCAATATGGCCGATTGGATTTATTAAATTACTTATAGTTGTCATTTTAAATGAAAAATACTGTTTTGCCGCATACGACCTTACGGCATAAGCTAGTTCGTGAGCGCATATTTGTATGGAGTAAGTCCCCCTCACTCCACTCCCCTAAGGCGCCGATTTGAAATTAATAGTTTATCAATGCGTCGGTCGCCTTAACACGGATGACCGATAAAATTTGATACCTCGACTGAAAGAACATTCTCGACTGCATGGGATGTATATTCCAGAATCAATCAATTATTCAACACAGACCAATAGGTCAACGGCGACAATAGATAGTAATATTATTGCCATATCCTTCTCACTTCCTGGTGCCATTGCAGAAGGGCTCCTCTATCCTTTCTCCCTCCTATAACCGCGTAGGAAAGTCCAAAATGTATGAGCGCCAATTTCTTTGATACATCTTCAATGACAGTTATCGGTTTCTCAAAGGAAGTAGCTTGGATGGACACAGGTCCTGTCATTGTGATGATATGACGTGATACTAACATGACATCTATTTGAACCTATGAATAGAATAGTATAAGACACAGCATTGTAGTAGACGCACTGTCCTCTATTACATAATGTGGAAATTTGAATAGATCCCTATATGGATTTTAAACAAAGGTAAAGGATGGATTAACATCGATGAGATAAGATAAGTGAAACCAATATTTGACAAAAATTTACTGTACGTATTTTTTACATTTCTCTATATTTTAGTAAAATACAGTTTACTGACTTAACGCTACAATAAATTAAAAGTAAAAATCACTTCGTTTTCTTCAGGAGAATAATCGACAGAGGCCGAAATATCTTTTTGGAAAATTGTACCCTTTTTTACTATACTTATTAGCGCTTCTTAGGCGTGAGCGCATTTATTTAGCAGTTTCTTTTTTTAATATTTTGATATAGTTGATGCTTGTGATAGTTGACTTGCACTTGGTGGAAATTAATACACATTATGTGTATTTTTAATAATGTAATTATATGTAATTGAATAACCATTTTAGTAAAGCCGTTGAGAATGCTGAATAGCGAAACCGGTTGGGTATAATTTTTAATACAACTATATTGTTGATAAGTACAAGTATTAAAAATAAACAAAATAATATTTTTATATTTGTTGACGTCATAAGAACATCATGTAATAAAATCACCATGCTAAAACAATGCGCTGATCTCTAAAAAAGTCGATATAGTAATAAAAAGAATACAATGAAAAAAAATATTTAAATTTCGATTTTTCACGTGAAGAAAACGTAGTAGTGTTTACTTTTAATTTATTAAGTTCGTGACTTCGTGTCCTGTATTTTAATAAAATAATAAATATAGTAATATTTTGTTAAATTTTTGGGCATATTGGGGGCCACTTTTCTTATTTTATCGATATCCCCTCCCCTCACCCCTTTTCGGATTTAAAATAAAATCTTTAAAAAAACTAGTTTATCGAGCCACACAACTAAGCTCTTATACGACTAACGAGCACTGTAACTTTTTAATAATAGAAATAGTCATGCACTAAATCATAGCCCACCGACTCTACGTAATACAAAAAACGTACAGTAAATTGATTTATACTAGCTATCTCTTGGAATATCATTTGGTGTTTCCCATTACATTATAAATAAGTATTATGATTTCATATTTGAATGAATCGCATAAGTACCTTGTTTTCACCAAAGTAAGATTAGACTACTATAGCATTTGACGTTGTATTGCTGTTTAACAGTAAAAGCTAAAGAATTTTATGAATCTGGCAAAATTACATGTAAGAAAAAGAAGTACCTCTGCCAAGAATATAATCTACACTCTTATTGTAACACATAATCTTCTTACGTCATTGGTCATCCTACTAATATTATAAATGCGAAAGTTTGTGTGTGTGAGGGTGTGTGTGTGTGAGGGTGTGTGTGTGTGTATGTTTGTTACTCTTTCACGCTGAAACGGCTGGACGGATTTGTATGAAACTTAGAATGGATATAGCTTATACCCCAACTTAACACATAGGTTACTTTTTATCCCGAAAAAATATTCAATATTGGAAAAAAAATACCAAAGATGGCTTTAAGATAAGTTTTCATATCAAGATTTTAGGTTATTTGGACAAAAATCCATACATATTATTTATGGATTAAGGCCTCTATACACTTCATTAAACTCTTAAACGAATACATATTTCATGCAACCTTTAGTTTGTTTTTAAAGGAAATTTTAATTTTGTTGTTTTTTCTGTAATCCGCCCCTCCCACACTGCGTTTCTTTCCGCATGGAGTAACAGTGATTTATGCAAGCATGACCTATCCTTTTAAAGGAGGTCCCTTAATGCTCTGTAGTTATAACAGTTAGCAATATAAAATTCCCTCTGAACTACGATGTAAACACCACATTACTCGGTAATCACCGAAACTATTTCGGTCACATCGAAAAGAACAAAAGTGAAACCACAAATGGGTCTTTAATGGAGTAGCACACGTCCTTAAAATCTACCAACTCACGCAACGTAATTACGGACCTTGTTGCCTATTCATAAAGTCCAAATTACAATAAGTAAAAGGATTTTTAAGGCGAGTGCCTATGACATCTTGTTGCTTCTTGACATTGTCGTTAATGAAATAAAAAGTCACGATTTTGGTAAATAGGACGTTTAGTCGAGTTTCTAAAATACTATGGCATCTTAAATGGTCTAAGGAATGTGTTTAATGGTACTTTCCTTTAGAAACTTGTAAGTTTTTCGTGATAACAATGCAATGCCCTTAAAAATCTTAGAATACACGAAAGTTCACAAATATATTATCTTGTATAATAACTCAGAGAATAGTTTTTGAAGGTTGTTGTTACATAAAGTTATAAATTTGGCTGCAAAAATGACAATACATAGTACTATTAGCGGCTGAAGTGTAAAAAAACTTTTTTTTTTTACTGGCATGTCTTTTACTACAGCAGTAAACGAAACGAGCTTTAAAAAGCAGTACAACAGCTATAAAATATATTTCTTTAAATAGAAACTAATTATGATTATTTTATATTATAACTTATCAAACAATACTCGCTTTAACACAAAAATAAACCGCCTTCCACTCAGCAAAAACTAAACAACGAATTAACTAATTCAATAATAAAATCGGTCGGCGATTGTCTCAAATCACACAAGTGCACTGGCGAGCATTATCTTTGATTGTCCACTAACAATAAATATTACTTCTCATACACCACTCAATGGTAACCTCATAAAGACTTTATTACTTAACCATAAAGCATTTTATCCAATGCCATAAGTCACTCGAAATGCAACGTCAAAATTGACTCGTTGCGTTTGAGACTTTCGAGTTGCGGGTCGATTCGAATCACCTTCAAATGATTTTTAACTCTACAGTTTGCGTTTAAAGTTCAATTTTGAGTGTTATTGAGGATAACACAAGAACCATTCTTCTTTCCAAAATAAGTATCAGACGTAATAAATTTCAATTAATATAGCGACGACAAGACAACAGTTGAATAGCATTTCATGAGAGATTTGGCTAGCAACACATTTTTTTTTCCGTTGACAAAATTGATGTTGTTTTTGAATAACAGTTGTAAATAATTTATCTCGTTCGTTGTGTTCATGCTAATGTGGATAGTCCCTACAAATATTATTCATAGGGCATTAAAGTTTTTGTCGTCGCTGACGTTCTCACTTGTTGAAAATAATTTATTGTTGCGATTAAATTTTGCGGGAATTTCATTTAAATAAATGATTTAATGATTAAAAACCTCTTTTTAACAAGCAAACGACAAGTACAAACTTAGTTTTTAATAATAAGTTTGAGCAAGGATATGGTCGTATAAAAACAGCAAAATATCCGATAAATTTCAATATTCCGGACGTTGAATGCCATTATTACCCTATGTAAATGTAAATGAATCTCATTTGATTACGAATTCACTATGTTTTGTTATTTATCGCATATTCGGTGCGCACGCGCATCAAAGATGCATATTTGTATGACCAGCCGTATGGAATTTTCTTATCCAGGAAATGGTTGGTCTTTCTTTTTTTCTGCACTCGTTTCACTAACATATTTAAAAAAACCTAAAGATATATAACTAATAATAAATTTATATAAATAATATTAAATTAATGTAAATATATTTAGGACTAACCATAATATAACCTCAAAATTAAAATAATACTTACCTATTACCGAATTTGCAGTTTGGATTAAAAAGGCAACAATAAAAGCTGGAAAAGATCGCTTTGTCCTAACCCTTAACCATTGTTTGTTGAGTGATAATTTATGAACATGATAATGAGGCACGTGGCAAAAACAAGACAATGTACTCGTAATAAAAAGAATAAGACCGTTGCAGTACTAAACCCTTTTTATTGCATTTCCTTCTAAGAAAACTCATACATAAAATAGGTGGTCTTGCCACCTACTCACCTACATTGTTGAGCGGTCTATTTAAAATTAACTTTATTTAAAATAATTACTATTTAATATACAAAAATGATTTTAAGAAAAAACAGCGAGACCCTCTCAAACTACCTATGAAGAAAACACGTGGTTCCAAAATCAAATCGACCATGGAAACTTCCTTCCAAATTTAAACGAGGCGATACCCGAAAAAGGAAGTAGAACACGTGCCTAAAAATATTCAATTTCCAGCCAGTATTTATTTCGACACTAAAATTAAAAATCAACGCCAACATTTTGAGATCCAGAACGCATCCGATTAATATTTCTGAACGTACCCAGGAGCGATTCCCGCTTCCGCGAACGTGAAGTGCATTTTTAAGTGACCAACGTCCATCTCTTTTCATTAAATAAAAACATATGTATGTGTGAAGGAGAGAGGTAATACTAATAATGTCTGGAAGCCAATCATCTATATTCGTGGTGGATAGAAAATATTATCGAAGCTTCCGGTATGTTAAGTCATTGACTCAAAGAAAGGTTCAACTTGTTAATTCTTCAATACTTTGTTGGTTTATGGGGTGTTAAATGCACGGATAGTTTTTATTTGTGGAACCAATTCTCTTGATCGGATGTGTATCAAATTCTTTTGAAAGTCTACCAAACCTGCACTTTAGAGGCCTTTTAAAAAGTTGAAACCTTTTGAGAAGCTGTGTTGTGTTGTGTCCGATTATAAACATAACTTTTTAAACAAGAGTGTCTACTGGGCCGATTAAAACAAAAAAGCTGTAGGTAGTTACAAAAAAATTTACAACTTTGCATTGCAATCTGCTTCACGACTTTGATTAAAATTTCTTTCAATGCAAAAAGAAATTGCGGCTCAAAATAAAAAAAACACATTTAAAAGAATTATATGACACACATACTAAAGGGGAAAGTTCGATTGACCCAATTTTTTGCTCTGATTATGAACGCAATAAGGACGAAAATTGGGTCGACACAATTGTCCCTGATAGTACTTGCAGAGGGACAATAAGATTACTTTATTGCTCTGTACTTTGTCTTCTGAGATGTCCTGCTTGGGATCGAACTAGAAAATGATTGGAGTAGCTTTACATTTTAGTTAAGGAAGTCTTAAAAATACATTTTACTAAACTTATATTATTTTGTTTTAAAAGGGTGGGAAAACTCATACTATCGGTGGCGGCGCGGCGGCGGTCTACAGCAAATAAAAAGTTATGTTATGTATAGGATTACCCAGGGGGTAAACCTAGGTTTAACCTATCTTCTAGTATTACCCGTAACATTTATATATTTTCGGGAAATGTCAGATGCAAATTATTTAGATGTCGATGCATGGCACTTAACTGCGTGTCTTCCGCGAACTTATTGTAGAAAGGCACGTATTTACTGAGTGCCGCGAAGACAGATAATCGTGATCAAGCCGGTTGCGGTATTTTGATTTAATTATTTTCATTCCGGAAAAAACAAATTAGCATAAATAGGTTTTCTATACATTTTTGTATAGAGCGTAAAAACTTTTGCGATTGACCGTTTGCCCGCCCCTGTTTTAAACGATAATGGAAATTTATTTATCAAATTTATAAACGCAGACAAATATGAACAAATCTACGGCCCTATAATCCAACGTTGTTTAATTGCCAACTGGTTGCCAAACACTAAAAACATAGATATAAACTGAACTTTCAAAAAGGCTTTCAGTGTGTATTTTAATTTTGACGAAATGTGACGTCACTTTCAATGCGAACGTATCCTTAGATAATTGGAATTCGATAGTATATCAATGTTTTCGATGTTTGGCATCCAGTTAGCAACTGACTCAAAGATACGTAATCTGGGGACTGAACTACGTCTCTGGATCTATTATAAAATGGCCGCTTCTGTGTTCTAGTGATTTAAACGTCTTGACCACTAGTTCAGAGGTCACGGGTTCAAACCCCTTAATGGCATATTTGGGTTCAGTTTGCGTGCGTCCGTAAACAGGGGGAAAACAGCAATCGCCCTGCATTCCAATAATCACCTGTGTAACGTGGGTGTACCAGAGCAAACTGTGTTGCATTTCACAGTTCATTTTCTCTTTCATAATGTATAATAAATATGAAAATTCTCCCATTTCTAATACGACAAAAACAGCTCCACATCTTTCTATAGCAACATAGTCTGGTCTCCCCTAATCTAAGGACCTCAAGTGGCAGACATAAAGTCTCTACAGATACATGGTTATTTATGTACTTAACCACCAAGAGTTTTAGATGCCTGAGCAAGTTTAAAATAGTCTCTTTTACAAGGTCCTATGAGTTAGGTCAACATGTTATTATTATTTATGTTGTCTGCTGAAGTATTCAAGTGCATTATTGTTTTTGAAACTCTAAGTACTCTGAGTATTATTATTGGTAATACATTTGTTTTAAAGTGGGCAAAGATATGGCTAAGCAGTGATTTAAAGGGTTCCGCTAAATAACGAAAATTCTCAAAACGAAAAGACAGCCATCACGAACGCGCAAATCTCCATATGAATGTTAACACAAAATTTTGTGGTGTCGATGGAATGTTTTTATAATATTTTAAGCTAAATCCACAGAAATAATCTAGATATGTAGATATATGCTAAACTAGAACTAAAAATCGGGAAATTTGAATCCAACCCCTAAAAAACATAAAGTAAAAGGTTTTTTACCAAAAGTGTAGCCGAATGTGATTTTATTGTGTTAGATAAAATAAAGAAAATTACACTCATTTCTTATTTTTCATTTTTCTCATTTTCTTTAAGGTGGTAGAGCTAATGCCGGGCTCGACTGTGGAGGTACCACCATCTTACTCGGAAATCCTCCCGAAGTTATTCGGGAGAGAGTAAGAGGACAGCTCTCAGGCAAAAAAACCAGGCGGCCCACCATTGCCTGGGACCGATGGATGGCGGTATATCCATCCCCAATTGCCGGGCCTTATATAAATCAGACTGGTGACGGGCAGCGGCGTCACTGGTGCAAGAGTTTCGGCACCGCGCTCACCAATCCGCCTGCCCAGCGTGTGTGAGTATGGGCATTTCTTCCAGGAGGACCGCCAAGAGTGGAGAAATCCTGGAAAGGCCTATGTTCAGCAGTGGACGAAACAGGCTGATGGATGGATGGTGGACACTCATTTCGCATCGAAAATGTAATCTAGATTAATTTTAACCAATAAATGTTTGAAAACCTCTAGAGTAATGCCAAAAAGATGGTTCTCCTGACACACGTTTTTAATTTTTTGCCCTCGACGAAATCGGTGCAAATATCTATTGCCTTCGCAAGTTTTATCAAAATGTGTACGTAATAGCATATTTACGTTTACATACATTTGGTCTCGCCCACCGTTGAGTTGCTGCCTTAGAGTAATTACTCTATGGTTGCTGCGCTTATGACGACTGTTCTCCAGCTGAGCTGAAAAGGTGCAAAATTACACTTGGTGATGTTAAAGCATTTACCGGAAAGCCGATCAATTTTTGTAACGAAATTACCGGCTACCATTGATGTAAAATCAATGCCTGCTACTAAAAAAACCTTTGACTCTCTGTGGATGTCGGTTTACTAAATAACAAAGCTTTATACAGTAACTCCAGATCCAGCCTGGTTTCGGGTGGTCTCAAAGAGTTGGAAATCTTTGTTTGGTCTTACAACGATTGCGTTGTTGGTGCTTCCTTATGAGCTTCACTTATCGCTTCTTTTAGTATTTTTTCAAATGTTTCTCTGCTTGACATTTCACCAAATTCTAAGTTGAGCTCATTAGCTGAAGATTCGGCAAGTAGTCGATATCAAGATTCGATGACCCTTTTTGGGAAATTTGAAAATTATTTTTTCCTGTACCCTACAAACGCAAACCCAGCCTCGAATCAATACTATGGAAACTCAAAATGTTTTTATTCAAATTTCGCAAACGTTATAATGATCCTTTATACTGATCAATTACTATGTCCATAGTAAAAAAATTGGCTGCATAAATTAATGTTACCTTGTATATAAATGCCACTAAAATTATCATAAGTTTTTCTAAAAGAGATAGTGTTAGTTTAATAATTAATATACATATACTGAAATAGAGTATAAATAAACAAATGTAAAATAAAAATAAAAACTAGTTTTCTTAAACACTCTTATAGGGTTGAAATCAGAAGACAGAAAAACGGCAGAGTTGTCACTGTTCTTCATTGGATTTATTCTATGGATCTTTTTACTTTTGTGTAACAAACGTTTTGGAGCTCCGCGTTCCTAACAAGCCATCCTAGAGCCTACTTTGTTATAATATTACCACTGATTTAAATTAATGAATATAACAGTAACCGTCAGGTGTTCAATTAATTTATTAATATTTTCACACCTTGCCTACCCTGTTCGGGGTCGGTGGATATTCGCTCCCCAGAAATTCGACCCGAGAAAATTCGCCCCGAAAAGTATTTATTTTTGGTGTAAATTCGTTCCGTTTCAAAAAATATATTCAGTAAGGGAAAATTCGTCCTCTTTTTTGGTGTCGATTCGTTCCGTTCGTCTTGACAATGGATCTTATACTTAAATTTATATATATTTTATATAAGAGTACTATCACTCTCAAAAGTTAAAAGGAATATTAATTTTTCAAAGTTTAATGATTATGTAGTAGGGAGGTACATGAAATATTTAAGTATGTGTTAAATCGGCTCGCTCCCATTGGTAAGTTTAAAAATTACATTTGGGCTAACCATTGTTTCACTTTCTAATACAATAACAAAATTCTTAGAAAATAGATATAGCGCAGCTGAGGCGTTGTGCGAACAGCGTGTTGGGTCTTATTTGAAAAGACAAAAGAAGCTCCAGGTAAAAAACATATCTTTTGCCACAAAAATACGAATATTAACAAGAATTCAAATCAGTGTTCTAAAAACATTTTTGGGGAGAGGTCGTGTTTAAAAAGTTTGAAAGTGACCCTTTACGATAAAATGGACGGTAGCTCAAGAATTAAGTTTTTACAACTCCACCACTGGTAAGTACTTACCAAATTTTTAGAATTTTATACGTAAAACGTATTATTATAATTATTGTTATATTATACGCACTGTAATTTAATTGGTTTTGGAAACAAAAACTGTCGACAGTTCATATTTATATGTTAATAGATATCGTATAAAATAAAACAAAATTTCGTTGCACAGCAAGACTTATCGCATGGAAAAATGACTGACCTTTACAAGCGTTGCATGTCCTCTTACGAGTGTAATCGTATCAATATTTTGTGGATGTAATGTAACATAAAAAATAAACATTGTTAATAATTTGATACACAGTAAAAGACAGTGCCAGTAAATGTGAGGTCTCTGTAATTATTAATTATTCTGATACACTCTGTACATTATTTGCAGAACGGATGAACAGATTATAACAATTATATATTTTCTACTATTTCAGATATAATTTGCGGTGTGCACTGCCGCATCTTCACAATGTCACAGTTACAACAGCCTTCCTGCAGTCATGGCAGTGAGTCACAAGAAGTTCAATTTGTTTCATCTGAGAGAGGAAGATATGTATTATTGCATAAAGGCTTACAGTACTATAAAAAAGCTGATAATCAAAATGGAACATCTAGGTGGACTTGCAGCAATAAACCAAAGTGTTTTGGAGCTATCATACTAAGCAAAGAGAAAAGAGTATTACGAGTGACTGAACATGCAAAAGTATGTAAATCAAATCAATCAAGTATTGAGGTGAAATTAGAACGAGATACTTGGAACAGAGAAGCAAGCGCGAGCACAAAGCCTTTTAAAAAAATATATCAAGAAGGCGTTAATAGATTGATGGACAAGGGCGTTCACTTGGTGGAAGAAATCCCAGACTACGATAATTGTAAGAAAACTTTGATTAATATCCGAAAAAGACAATATGGTATCACCAAATTGCAACCACGTACAGTTACAGAAGTACAAGTACCAAAAAAATTCATCAAGATTTTGATGGCAGATTACCAACACCATGGTTGCCGAATTATACTTTTTGGCTCAGAAAGTTCAAAGGAATTATTAAGTCAAGCAAAGCATTTTTTTGCAGACGGGACCTTTAGATGTGTCGTGCCACCGTTTGTACAAATGTACAGCATCCATGGTGACGCTGGAAGTACCGATACAAGTACCAACATTGTCCCCATTGTTTATGCTCTTCTCACGGATAAAAAAGAAAAAACCTATAGAACACTTTTTGAAATGATAAAATCTCAAAATCCTGACTGGAAACCTGAAAAATTCAACACGGATTTTGAAATTGCGGCCATGAATGCCATTCAATATGTATTTCCTCATGTGGAACTTAAAGGCTGCTTTTTCTACTTTACTCAGGCATTGAGGAAAAGAGCAAAGAAATTAAAGCTTTTTAAAAAAAGGAGCCACAAACGGCATGTAGCGTTATGTGCCGCATTGTCATTGCTTCCGGAAGAATCTGTAGACGACGGCTGGTTCTACATCATGGAAGATTGGTCTGAAGAAGATGAAAACTTGGTTAAATTTAACGAATATTTTGTCAGCCAATGGCTAGAAAAAGAGGAAAGAAGAAGAACCTGGTGTTTCTACTCGGAATGACACCGTACAACAAACAACATCGAGTCTTGGCATGCCAAAATTAACAAAATGTTGCGGGGAATAAAAAAACCGAATATTATTGAATTTTTAGAAATTCTAAAGGAAGATGCCAAGAGCACTGAAACTAAAATAAAACAACTGAAAAAAGGGATTGTGGCCCTGAATACCACGCAACAGACCATTGAAAAAAATGAAAAAATTAAAATGATTTTGATTCAATTAATAAAAGGCGAAATAACGGTGGGTCATTGCATGGAAAAATTGTTAACGTACGTCTTTTAATCGCAAAATTAAAGGTTTTAATTTTAGTATAAGTGTGGTGAGAACAACATTTTTTTCATTGCAAAACAGTTTTAAGTGAGCGGAAGCCAAATTACTTTAGAAGAATTAAAGTTTTGACAGCACTCAACCTAAAACAGTCTTAGGTTTTTGTTAAAGTTATTAGTTAATTATTAAAGCCATTGGTGATGGGTATTTTTAAGATTTCACACAGTAGTTTTAAGCATTAAATTTTGCATGCCTTTATTAACCCTTTATTTATTATAGCTGTTCTACAAACAAAAAAATGGTTGTGATTATCTGTGATTGTATTTCATAAGCAAACTTCAATGCCTGTTTTTTTACATTTTTGTTTATAAAGAAATATTACTACTACTGTTTGAAAATATTTTGTTGATTAAATATAACAATTTTTATATATCATTTTTAGTTTGAAGGTTAAAATTGTTTTTATTTGTTTATATATACAATATCCTACATATTTACAGATAGTTTTATTTAATTTTGCATGCCTTTATCATAGCTGATCTATAAATAAAACTGGTCCTGTGAAATTATGATAATTAATGGTTGTGATTATCTGTGATTGTATTTTATAAGCAAATTACTGTGCCTATATTTTTTCATTGCACTACTCCTCGGTTTGAAAATATTTTTTTGATTAGCTATACCTAATTGTAATAATTTTTATGTGTTAGTTTAGGTTTGAAGTGTTTTAATTGGAGCAAAATTTTGTATATTTTTTATTTAAACAATGAGTACCAATTTTTTTATATGATAATAATTTTGAGATTATTTCAAAAATTATATCTAGCAGTTGTTATATATTTAGTATGTCTACATTATTTTGTTGATTTATATTCATTTATTATTTTTAATAAACTGTATTATGATTGCAAATTTAGTTTTATTTTGTTCTGATTTCACTTTGCACTCCCACTGTACTATCGAGAAGCAATAATATTGATAAGTACCTAACGGTTATGTATCTTATGGGTTGCGGGACGAATTTACCCTGGTCGAGGCAAGCGGGTCGAATTTTCCCAAAAATAGAAAACGGGACGAATTCAGCGGAGCGAATATCCACCGACCCGTTCGTTCGATAGATTGGTTTATAGCCGTTGTCCTCACTATTCAGGCTATAGTTATTATGTTACTACGTGCTTTAAATTATTTATAACTATAACGTTAGTGTTATTATTATAGCCGCGTAACAGAATAAGGTTTACTGTTAATATTGAGTTGCATGGAAATATTAATTAACTTTGTAAATTAATAGATAGCTATTAGATATCGGTTATCGATATTATCTGCCTGCTTTATGAGGTAGCTTAGCGCAAAATATTAACAGAAAGATAAGCGTTAATGGAAAATTACCTACTTATAAGTTAGTATCCATCTCATAACATAACTATCTCATGACAGTAGTATCTGAGGGAGTACGTTTTATTTCTTAAAAGTAAAGTCGTATACTTTTTCATCTAGTTTAGGTCCCATGTCTCGAAAAACTATATTTGATTTAACATTCTAGGTAACTTATTAAAATTCCGACTATTCGTTCAAATTGTTTTCACTTTACAGTTATTTTAGGACACCATTTCCAAAGTTCAAGGCACTATTCCCAAAGCATTCTTTCCTTCGAAAGCAATCGACAACGTACAAGAATTCAACTTTACACTGAGAATGTTAATGTTGTACACATCGACCACCTGTAACTGAGACACTACTCTCGTACCTTTTAATTCTTATTACTCGGTGATAGAGTTACATTTTGATTGTAGAAACGGTAATGATATGTTGGCCAGGAGTACCGTGAAATCGCCTCATTGGTAAACTGTTGTCGATTCGGAGCTACGTTTCGAGGAGTAGGAAACAGGCCGTTGAGGTAGTTCCTATGTGATCCATATTTTCATTATTTTTCTCTTTTCGCGCGCTTTTTTACAGATGATAAAAAAACACAGTAAACCCCATAGTCCATACCATGGTCGTTCGTTGTGGCCTGAAGTTGGCAACCACGTTTGTCAGCCAAATTTTTCCAACGGTTTTTGGCCAACGTGACCTAATCATGGATGTTTTTGGTGGAAAATTGTGGTTTTTAGTGATTTCATAACCCCCCAAAGTCTGACGTTTGTTGTTATGCCTCTGCAGCTTCGCTCGCGTGGAATTTTCTTCTAATCTTTTAGTAGTATCTACAGTTTCAATTTCACAATTTATTTGATGAATAAGTCCGCCCTAGTCTTCTGTTCTGTATTCAGGGTTTTTATTTTAATTTTCCGTGCAATAAAGTGTTTATTCATTCATTTATTCACTCATGATTGTACAGAAAACTACATCCAAATCAGTCGAGTGGTTTTCGAGTACAAATAGGTCTGTACAGATAGACAAACATTCCAAAAATGTTAGTTTTGGCCTCAGTACATTTACTCTTCGTATTCGCACTACATCAATGTACAAACACGGGCCTTTTATTACTTTATTATCAGTATATATTTTTTTCTACATAAATAAATCCGTACCCTCAAAAAGCAGTACAACAAATTAATTTTGGTTCGGTCGCGTATTTTCGAACTCAATAGAAAAAACTGTGGTTCCAAGTGGAATGTTCCTTCGAGGATTGACATTCTTGTCAACACAACATGTTAATGGTCTAATACACATGTTAATTGTTGTTTGTTTCTAATTGCCCCTAATGAGCCTGATAGTAATATGTGCCTCTTGTTTTTAAGAAAAAAAAAAAAAATATTCATGAACCATCTGTCAACAGTTCTAAAGGTCAGGGTTTCGATACACGTGCATTTATCTTGGTCAAGGAACGTCTTTGTGGAGCAAAACACTATAAACTTGACATTCTTGGCATTAGTTATCTTTGTGTCATAATTCGAGTGCCAAAATTACCGGAGAAATGTCGTTCTCAAATAAATTAGTAAATTTAATTTCATATATTGTAGAATTACTATCGTAAAGTATTAGGTGACTTTTATTTATTTATTTTAGGCTTTGTAAGTGACCAGTAACACGAATCGATAACACTTTTTTCTAATTTCACAAAATTAAATCTTGACGTCCCATAGTAATTGACGCGGCGCTGGGCTTGCGTTTGTACAGAATACCAATAGAATAATTTCGTTTACGAATTTCACAAAAAGGGTCAGCATCGAACCTTGTTACTGAGCACTTACCGAGTCTTCAGTAAGAATTTGACTGTATAAATTAAAGTCACCTTAGGTATATAAGGTGTATAAATGTAAAAAAACATACTTATTTAAATATTTTTAACGGATTCTACCCACGGCTGTGTATATTTATTAAATTCGCCAAATTAAATTACCCGTTAAAATACATTAACCTGTTAAGTTCTCATTATAGTTTAAACAAGAACCGGAAAAATCGTGGCTCGAATACAACCACGACAGTTTAAAAACCGAAAATAGTATTATAATTTAATCTATCAATCACAATCAATCCAATTCTAGTTAATGTTATTAAAGTTAAATACATTAAATAATACCTAATATCAAAGAAATTAAATATTCTATGTTTCTACAAAAACGTGATGGAACAAAAGATTCGTAAAAACATTCACAATTTTAGCACCATTTTTTTCTTTTTAGGGTTCCGTAGTCCGACAAAGAACCCCTATAGTTTCGCCATGTCCGTCTGTCCGTCTGTACGCGGCTTAGCGCAGAGAATATTAGTACTAGAAAGCTGTAATTTGGCATGGATATAAATGTTAATCACGCCAACAAAATCGTAAAATAAAATCTTGAAAAAAAAATATTTTTATAATTTCTTAGATAGGCCGTTTAAAAACATTGTGGGTGTGTGAAAACCATTTGTCGATTTAGGGATCCGTTGGCGAAATGTTAAGTTTTAAAGTGAAAATTTTAGTTAGAGTGGAGCGTCCCCCCCTGCTGGCTTAACGGTTGTTTATAGAAATGTGAAAAAATTCACAGAAGTAGTATATGTATAGGTATATAATGAATTTAAAAGGAAAACTATCACAGCTAAGTAGGCTTTACAGGTTTACGAGTACAGGTTGCGCCAAACTTTTGTTCCCCTATAATGTATGGGACCACAAGTTTGGCGCGGTCTGTATTAGTAGACCAACTTATATGTACCGGGCAACTACGAAACCCTACATTGCGCGTGGCCCGACACGCACTTGGCCGGTTTTTTATTGATATAATAGTTCTTTGCCTATAAATTTTGCACCTCATAGATTGGATTGCTTATCTTCCCACAATCGGTAATCATAACTTAGTATCATACTTTACAAAGTGTAAAATGCCACCTATTGTTTATGAAACCTTCGTTTTTCAGCCAAGTTTGCGACAAGGCTTTACGATTCTTATTTTATTCTTTATGCTTTCGGCAGAAAACATATTTTTCTGTAACTTCGAACTGCATCATCAAACAAACTAAATCATTCTAAAACTAACTTTATCTTAACACGCTAAAGTCGAGTGTTCCTGTGGTATTAATTTCAACAGCCGTATTCTATTGCTGAGATGGTATCTGTGCTGTCAACACAATTGTTATTCGATGCTGCGCCCGCGCGTGTCCTCCTCAGGAAAGGTGTGAGATGAATCCAGAATACGAATGTTTTTCTAAGAAGTTGTTGATAAAAAATTGTGGGTGGTGTGAGGTAAACTGATCGTTTTTATATTTTTTGTATTAAAGAGGAGCAGGTCATAGCGTTAAAGTTATGACGAACTTCTAAGTGTTTACTATGCATAAAAGGAATTGGGTTTACGAAAAAGAAGACCCAAAGAATGAACACAATAAAGAGTCGAACGACCCTCAGCTAATCCAAAACCATACTTCAGTTGAGTACGAACGGCACTTATTCAATCTATAGCATTGGGTCTTGGCCTACATACAAAGCCCCTATTGTTTCATACACAAATGTATGGTTTTGATTTGAACGGTCTAGTTCGAAGAACTTTTAAGGTTCCTTCAAAAATGAAAACCATATGAGGCAGACCCTACTTAGTTGTGGTGATATTAGACCTGAAATGTGTGACCGTTAGTTAAAAGTTCTGGTATTTACCGTCTGAAGATTTAAAAACGTTAAAACCGCAAACTCAAACCCGTGGTATACCAGGTGTAAAAATAGATTCTATCCTTCAAGGATGTGACTCTACGATCAAACTGAACAACTTTGCCAAACAATCCCATACCCACGGGATGAAAAGTAAGTGGTTTGCTTTCAAGATATATAGCGGCGCGGTAGCTCAGGGGTAGAACGCTGGCCTCTCAATCTTCTAGATCAAGATTCGATCCCCGGCCGGGGCATGCACCAATGACTTTTTCGGAATTTATGTGCAAAGTAGTTAATACGTGGGACGCACTATAAGTTTCCGGAATGAATATGAAAAAATACTATTAAAGGTACAAAATTAATTTATTGTTTTTCAAAATAATCTCCCTTGGCGTCTATGCACTTTTTCATTCGATCAAACCAGTTTTGAAAACTTTTGTGCCACTCCCCTGTGGTGACCTCTGAAACGTGTTTTTCATACTCCTCGACAACCTCTTCTGGTGATGAAAATCGTTGACCGCGTAATTGGTTCTTAATTTTTGGGAACAGAAAAAAGTCACAAGGTGCCAGGTCGGGACTGTATGCAGGATGACTCATGAGTTCTACATTTTTCGTCTTCAAAAAGTCGTTTGTCTGTCTGGCCGTGTGAGAACTAGCATTGTCGTGGTGCAGGATGATACGGCGTTTACGGTTATTTTTACGGAGTTCGTCAATAACTTCCGGCAAACAAATGGTCGTGTACCAGTCACTATTCACGGTACGATGATTCTCTAAAGCAACAGTAGCCACGTGTCCAGTTTTATTAAAAAAAGAAGCAATCATCCGCTTATATGCACTTTTCACGCGCGCCACTTTGGTTGGTTTCGGCTCATCTTGAAAGACCCATACGCTCGATTGCTGATTTGTTTTGGGATCGTAGCAATAAATCCATGTTTCGTCACCTGTTACTATGTCCCACACCAAATTTGACGCACCTTCGTTGAATCTGGTAAGCATGGCACTGCACCAAGTGACGCGGTCCGTTTTTTTAGCCTCGGTCAAGTTGTGTGGGATCCACCGCGAGCACAGCTTTCTCACACCCAAATGTTTGTGTAGGATTGATTGTATTTGACTCATGCCTATTTCTAAGGATGCGCGAATTTCATGGTAGGTCACATGCCTGTCTGTTTCAATCATACGGCGCACAGTATCGATGTTTTTGTTGGTCACAGCGGTGGACGGCCGACCATCGCGAGATTCGTCACTGAGATTGATACGACCACGCTTGAATTCTGCAAACCAGCTATAAACAGTCGTCTTGCATGGTGCTTCATTGCCAAAAGCTGTTTCAAGCCGAGCGATGCTCTGTTGAGCTGTCAAATTACACTTAAAATCGTAGAAAATCATACTACGAAAATTTTCCCGAGTTAAATCCATGTTGATGCAGACACACAATTTTTTAAATGGCGCCACAAGGTAAAAACAAAAGACAGTCAGATGAAACAAACTGCATTCTACAGCCAAAGAGTTCTATTTTCAAATGTTGCAATAAATTTTTAAATATTGTTTATGTAAGTGGCCAGTTCCGGAAACTTTTAGTGTTACCTATGTACTTAGATACGAGTACCACTTGCTGATCGGTGAAGGAAAACATCGTGAGGAAACCTGCATGCCCTAAAAAAACATGTATTTGTGCCCGAAGAATGGCGATAGGGCTCACCACCCATCACGTTGGGACGTAATAATCGTCGGTGAAACGCGGGTGTGCCGAGTGTGGACTCTGACTTGCATTTCACAGTTCACACCTGAACACCTCTGACACCCCCTCGGGGATTCATGTCGTGGCGATATATTTGTATTTATTCCTTTCAAGATACACATATATATATGTCGTATGATGGCGAATAACGCTTTTCCGCAAAAAATCAAACTAAGGCGTAAATACAGTTCCATTATTCGATCATACGAAATTACCTTCTCTTAAAACTAGGGGGTTCGTCTGGCTCCGCTCCGCTTTGCTCAACTCCCCAAAATTATTATAAACCTAACACGCTTCTCTTCGCTCCGCTTCGCTTTGCTCGTCCTCACACCGATTTTAGTCTCTTTGGTAAAACACCTTCGTAGTTCTTTTCTTCTCGCGTTTTCGTGAAATATAGTTGTTTTTTGCGAAAAAGCGAAATAATTTTCTATCATTGCCTTTATGCCATAATTACCTATATTATTCTCGATAAAGCGGCTTTTTAGTGGAAAAGCAGTTTACGCCATCATACGGCGAAATATATGTATACCAGTCCATTTACACGCGGCACAAAGAATTTAAAATCATTATTAAATTAATAAACTATATCTAATATATATACCGAAAGTACCATTACAAATTACTATACCGCCCATGTTTGCGGTTACATAAAATATTTTTCGGGTAGACCTCTCTGACGTCGTACGTAACGTAATAAAACTAAGATTCCTAAGGGATATCCGTTAAAAGTTAGTATATTTTTAGAAGATGGCGCCGTATTTCGTAGACGTCTTTATCACTACGCAATTAGTACGAATATGCCTTTTTAAATTGGATAACTTAAGTGGTGCGATGTCTACCAAGACGATGATTTCATGCCTCGGAAAAAAAGCTCAAAATTTATCTTACGTTTTCATTTTTAATAGCCTGAAGAAGGAAGTGAAATCAAAACATAATAATGTATTAAAGTAATAAAATTTTTTGTTTAAAAGCCTTTGCGGGAACGTAAAGTACAAGCAAATTTTGTTAATTTTAGTGAGTAAAGACATAACAACAAATATAGAGTAGGTTAAAACAATAAAATTCACCCAAGAACCTAAGAGAACTAGGTTATCTAATGCTTTAAACAAAACTACTTGCGATACTATTTTTAACGATGCTTCTGCTTGATCGAATTCGAAAACATTAATCGATTAAAAGCTCCATCGTCTACTCGATTTAAAATCCAATATCGATTCATCTTCTCGTTCTATTTTTGAAATTAATTCTCTCTCCGAAGGCCCGCGGATTTCCTGACCTTGTACGCAAGAAAACTACATATTTTGAATATACCGAATGATTTAGCTTTGTTAAACTAATATATCAAGAGCTCGTAGAAAACGCTTTGAAATCAGTTTTATATCCTCTTGTAATAAATGGATCTCATTTTGTAATTGAAATTGGCATTAAGTGTTTAAAACTTGACATTTTGTGCAGTTTTAAACAGAACATCTGTTAAGAAGACGTAAATTGTCTTTTGTAGTTACGCGTCCGTTTTTTCTTCTCGTAAATTACTTTCTTCTACGCCATAATCTTATTGCGAACAGCCAGGATAAAAAAAAACAATGTTCCTTTAAAGTCTTTCCAGTTTGTTTATTGTTAAGAGCGTTATGTATTTGTTACACACTACAAGTTATTTGGTAAGTTATAATTAACGAATTGAGTTATTATAAGTTCTGAGGCAATTATTATAAAATTGGCAACTCCTCAATGTCTACTGGTACATCGTTTGAATAGAATTTTGGCAAGGAAACAAAGTGGTGTGATAGAGGTACGGTACGGTATGGTAAGTTGGAAAGATTTTGCTTTTACTTCTATTGAATAAGTGTTATAGTTGCTTAGCAGCTTTGGTTATGGACTGTACGTTGTACCTTTACGTCCAATATTGGCAGGTAAGAAAATTGGGATATATACGATAAGAGATGGAAATGTTATGTCTATCTGTGTGTAATAGTTTCAGTTTGTATTAAAAACCGTCTCTGAAGTCTAGTGGTTTCAAACATTTTTTTACCGTGTCTCCAGTACGAGTTTGACTATGTAAAAGAAAGTCACCATATGCAGGATTAGTTTTTCAATTAGGCTTGGAGGGCCAAATCCTAAACTATAGGGAATAGCGAAAAATGCTCAAAAGAGTATCAGGGCCTCTCTAACAGCATCATTACATTTTTGAAAAAACAATTTCTCTAGTCGTGAATATAGGAAGTCACAAGAATTAAGTAATATCGCAAAGAATATAAGTGTTTGTATGACTAGATTGATGGATGTGAAAAAGGCGAAAGAGGTGTGTCAGGATAGCAGACAGAAATCTCTGAAATCCCTGGAAGACAGGTGTGAGTATATGCGTATGTATCGCAAAGATAGAATTGAGAATTGATGGTATTATATTTTGTAAAATATATCGGCAGTAATGTGGCTAGGAGCCGTTTATGTGTTATCGTGGCCATGTTTCTTTCAACTATTTATAATTTGGACATTAAGTGGCTATAATTTTTGATGAAATATTGATTGTGGGGGTGTGAACTTTAAGCAACTAATGACAAACCTGTAAAAGAAAATAATCGATAATTTTATCAGCAGACAAAAGGGAAAAAACTAAAGGTGTGTGTCAAGATCGTAGCAGATATATATACCGGGAGACCAATGTAAATACTGAACATATATGACGTAGGTGTGCATAACAACAATTATATATATAAAAAGAAATAAAAAAGAGCTACATTTGAACCAGAATTTAAACTAAATCCTCCAGACAAAATTCGAAATACTATCAACCAAGATTTAAAGACGTCAATCTAGCTTTTATTAGAAAGCAATAGAATCCACCTTTGATATGTTAAAAGTAAAAAGAGGTCAGGTGAATCCTGAAATAACCTCGTGTCGATGTTCAAAGCTTCAGCACACCATCACATAAACAATAAGCTGTAACGCGAATTAAATTGCTCATATTTATTATATTTGAAAACCATGTATACTAGCTGAATTTTTGCAGAGTTCAAATAGTTCTTTTGTCGTAATGTTGGTAGGCAATCCATAAATTTCCTAAAATATATACGGTGACTTTAATTTATGCAGCAAAATTCTTACTGAAGACTCGGTAAGTGCTCAGTAACAAGGTTCGATGACTCTTTGTGTGAAATTCGTAAATTATTCCTTTCATGTTCCTTACAAACGCAAGTCCAGCCCCGAGGCAACTACTATGGGACGTCATGATTTTATTTTGCGAAATCACTAAAAAGTGTTATCGACCCGTGTTACTGATCACGTGATCACTTACCAAGCCTCCAGTGTGAGTTTGGCTTCATAAATTAAAGTCACCTTATAATACAGGCTTCGTACTTTTGACCAAAGAAAAATTTCGGGGAGACCAAAAGAAATATTTTTATGTTGTCAAAAAAACAACTTTCCCACATTACAAAAACCGAACCCCGCAAAAGCTTTCAATACTTTGTTAATGCCCTATTCATAGCCAATGAAATTGAAATAAAACCTCGTAACTTTCGTTAAGCAACAAGTATCAATTGTCTCCTTTTGGCAAATAATAGACTCCCCTATGTTATTGAACAATTTGGACATTATACCATTGTATCGTGGCGATTTGTATAACATTGATAAGTACTACACTGAGATTTGGTTGCTAGAAGTCGTCTACAGACAGATGGAGCAAGAATATCGATATTTTTTCAAGTAGCGGCAATAATTTCAAAGTCTTTGAGTATTATTACACAAGATAAGACAAGACAAATACTCTTTATTGTGCACCAAATACAAATAAAAAAACAATGCTCTATAAAAGAAGGTAACAATTGGCGGGCTTATCACTTAGACCGATTTCTTCCAGGCAACCTTTAGACTCTACCAATTAGAGTGCATAACAAACCAGAAAAGCTAAATTAGAAACAAACTTCATGTAAGACAAAAATTTGAAAAAAATCCTCGGACCATGATTCGAAACTGCGATGCGACATTTGCTATTATGGAAAGCGCGCTACCGGCTGCGTCAATTTGTTTCGCATTGATCTTCTTTAGCTTGTTTTGCACTCTAATAATATTTAGAGTATTCAAAACCGATGGATTTAGCTATAACAATATAATCTTAACTTCGAGTAATTTGACTAAAGTTCAGATGCAATTTGTTCTCATTTACTAGCACCAAAGTTGTGTGAAATATAAAATTATTTGTACTGCGAAGCTCAATAGCAATTAAGTCCACGAAATAGGAAAATGACGAAGTCTTATGATAAAAAACAGCTCCGAAAATATTCGTATATAATAAAAAAAATATTAAGTACTTTTCTTTTTTGGGCTCCGTAAAAATAAAACCAGAGCAAACCGGTTCGTCCACCCGACTGCGGAATGGCTGAACTGAAAGAAATGTGACTCGCTACAGTGGGTTTTCGCTCCGATAGACACATCATTCTCTCCGATAGATACATCTCTTTTTCGATAGACACGTGTATGACACGAGATGTAAATCTTTCTCTCTCTCCGAAAGACACATCTTTCTCTCCGATAAACACATCTATCTATTGAGCCGAAGTCCCCTTATTGGGTGTCCTTAGATGAAGGGTGATTCAAATTTAACTTGAGGTGCACTTTTTTTGTCCAGTAAAGTGGTGAAGACAACAACATAAAAGTCATCAAAAAATAGTTACGCTCTAGAGCTGTCTAGCAAATCATCGATCTCTTAAAATATTATGAAAAAAAAAAACGAACATCTTCCCAATTAAGAGTATCAGGTTCGGCGATCAGTCTCGACAATATCGAGTAGACATCGACATTGATTCTCATAAAGTGTCTTGAGACCAAATCACCTCTAGACATAACAGTCCCAGCCAAAATCGTTATTCAATTGACGCATCAGCTAGTCGATGCCAACTAGGTGCTTATCCAATGGCAATAAAGTTGATAATTCATTGGAACTGTTGTCTGAACACAGTAGTTTTAAATTTGTCCTGTCTTGGTTATAACGGTAGCTACTGCTGGGAGACGTGTTAGAATTCGGAATAGCACCGAAGATTTTGAAAAGTAATGAGCACAATGCAGATCAGTAACTGTTGTTAAAAAACAGTCAAAGTGATAAAGAGCAAAGGAATCTGCCAGATAAAATCAAAGTTCCCACCGTATTTACATTCCCACAATTTAAAATAAAATAAATTTCTGTAATATTTAGTTTAGGGCAAGCGTTTTTACTATGTAGCTAATAAATATATCAAATATCTGAGGATAGAGGCGCTGTATGCTGAAATACAGGCTAAAAACCTACTTAGCAATAGATGCTTATAAGTGTTTGTAACCCCTTACTTACATACACTATGCCAAAATTGTATCACCCTCTTTTATAACTATTAAGCACAATTAATATAAACGTGTACTGCTTTTTGTAAATAAATATATAATGAAGCCGATTTTGAAGGCTTTAATTTTAGTTTTAATGCCATCAAAACTAAATTTTCTTAATTCCAAAATAGTTCTTTAGTGATACCAACATAAGCTATATTACTTTGGAAAATTTTAAGTTTTGACATCCCTAAAACTAAAATTAAAGTCTTCAGAATCGACTTTAATCTTATTCTTATGTTTGAGCTCGTAGCAATACCATTTAAGCGATAGTTCTTCCCCTAAAAACCAAAACTACGCGGCCGAAGCTGCAGGCAAAAGATACTTTATAGATTTTTTAGTTCATACACTTTTTGAAATAAGCGAAGTGAACCACGGATAAAACAAGAAAATAATGCACCCATATTTTCCTCTTTTACTCGAAATATACGCAACAAAAAAGAAGGGTTTGAGACAGGCATACAGACGGGCAGACTGACGAGATATGCTTTGGGTTCCATACTTTCTTATAAAACCCCAAAAACAAACACTTTTTTGTAAATTATTTTTGTTATCTCTACAAACGCAAGCCAAGCGTCGTGCTTTTAGGGTATGTTAAGGGCCCATAATACCTTAATTCGCAGTCCTGCTCTGACGCTTCTGCTTTTTAACTGTCTATCCTACTCTAATCAGATGCCGCGCACGCAAAAACATCAGTTATTTTGAAATCGCGGCTACACTGATAGTTTTTTTATTTTTATGGAACAGTCTGCAGCTGCTTTATACTAATATCAGTTATATTATGCAAAGTTTCAGATCTAATTTCAAGTATTCATTGAATGCTATCGGTTTATTGTACGGTTTGGAGGTAACTTTGTAATTTTTTTCTATCAAGAAAATTTAATGGAATCAAGTTTTCACAACAGCACGGACATAGCATTAGTCCTTAACTTTATCATATATTAATTTCAGAGTGATTGTTTTAGTATTTGTTGGTATAAAGCAGGACCATGCGAAGCGAAGTGAGGTATTATACACCCTTAACACATATTAACCTAATTGGCACATTAAATAATTATTGACTGTTTTAATCAGTTTCATAGCGAATGGAACACCCAGCAAGCCTAGTAGCTTGGTGACTAAGGCAATACTCATTCAGTATCTGTTATAATGTCCTCAAGCCATACTGCTGAGTCAAATTGACTAATTGATTTTCTATTGCCTTCCGCCTTTCATCTGGTGTTATTGCAGTCCTGTCATCCGAATCGGGTCATCTCATATATCAAAAGACTAATTTAATTTGTTCATAGATTTTCTTCCTCGTACAGTTTCAAAACGTCACTACACCATCGTAGTTTTTATAACGACCGCTTAAAGTTGACAATCGCAAGGGGATGTTCAAAAACCACGTGGTTTGTTTACAGAGGGTGGTTATGTAAAGGCTCAGAACAATGTCTTTGTTCTGAGGGTAATACCTGCGCTAGGCTACTTGTGGGCCATAGGTATCAAAGAGAAGTTAAATTACATCATTTAGTTATTTAACAGTATTATTTTTATTAGTATTTAAAGCTGGACATTTTTAGGGTTCCGTAGTCCGACAAGGAACCCTTATAGTTTCGCCATGTCCGTCTGTCCGCGGCTTAGCTCAGAGACTATAAGTAATAGAATGCTGTAATTTGGTATGGGTATACATACATTATCAATTACGCCAAATCTCCCATACACGTAAATTGGGGATGATTTTTTTTCTCTTCTATTCCATAGTGTGGGGTATCGTTGGATAGGTCGTTCAAAAACATTATGGGTGTGTGAAAACCATTTTTCGATTTAGGGATCTGTTGGCGAAATATTAAGCTTGAAAGTGCTTATTTTTGTTAGAGTCAAGTGGATATGTGGAAAAATTCACTGAAGTAGTATAATATAATGAAGTTAAAAGGAAAACTATCACAGCTTTACAGGTTTACGAGTACAGGTCGCGCCAAACTTTTAGTCCCCTCTAAACACGACAATATATGGGCCGTTCTTTTAAATGTATGAGACTAGAACTTTGGCGCGATCTGTATTAGTAGACCAACTTATAAAATGTACCGTGCAACTACGGAACCCTATACTGCGCGTGGCCCGACACGCACTTGGGCGGTTTCTTAGGGTTTCGTACCCAAAGGGTAACCAACGGGACCCTATTACTAAGACTCCACTGTCCGTCTGTCTGTCTGTCAGTCTGTCACCAGGCTGTATCTCATGAACCGTGGTAGTTAGACAGTTGAAATTTTCACCGATGATGGATTTCTGTTAACAAACAAATACTAAAAACAGAATAAAATGAATATTAAAAGGGGCTCCCATACAACAAACGTGATTTTTTTGCTCGTTTTTGCTCGATATTGATAACGGCAACAGGTAGACGCTTGAAATATTCACAGAATATTTATTAATATATTCACTTTAAAAATTAATAATTGAATTAAAATAAAACAAATATTTAAGGGGCGCTCCCATACAATAAACATGTTTTTTTGCCGTTTGTATAGATAATGGTAAGGAACCCTTCGTGGGCGAGTCCGACTCACACTTGGCTGGTTTTTTCGAGTGTATTATCAAAAAACTTGAAAATATCCAAGACAACACTTAGTTGAATTTTCTTCCAAAGGCTTTCCAAAACAATTCTCCGCAATAAACAAAAGGATATAAAAATATACGTTTTTATAATATAAAAATATACATTTGCATTGCTTACAAAAAAAAAAATATTTTATTTTATAAAACTATTTTTCCGTAACGTCGATCAAATCTTTTTTGTATTTTACAATATTCCTACAGAATTTGAGTATGCCCACACACACGGAGGGAACAGCCAACTCAAATAAAAGCTCACTTACACTCCCATTCAAAATATTTTGATAAAAACGTCTAAACTTTCACTGTTGAATATGGCTGTCATACACTCATAATAACCAATTCTAGGTAAAAACAACAAAATGGCGGGTCGGGCCGACACGGTCGGACAGAAAACAGCTCCAGTAAATATTACACTTTGTATGAAATGCCTCGTTCAGAATAAAACTGCAAACAAGCAAGTATACTTGTTAGCGCTAATTTCAATATGCATTCAAAATATTTTGATAAAAACGTCTAAACTTTCTCTGTTGAATATGGCTGTCATACACTCATAATAACCAATTCTAGGTAAAAACAACAAAACGGCGGGTCGGGCCGACACGGTCGGACAGAAAACAGCTCCAGTAAATATTACACTTTGTATGAAATGCCTCGTTCAGAATAAAACTGCAAACAAGCAAGTATACTTGTTAGCGCTAATTTCAATATGCATTCAAAATATTTTGATAAAAACGTCTAAACTTTCACTGTTGAATATGGCTGTCATACACTCATAATAACCAATTCTAGGTAAAAACAACAAAACGGCGGGTCGGGCCGACACGGTCGGACAGAAAACAGCTCCAGTAAATATTACACTTTGTATGAAATGCCTCGTTCAGAATAAAACTGCAAACAAGCAAGTATACTTGTTAGCGCTAATTTCAATATGCATTCAAAATATTTTGATAAAAACGTCTAAACTTTCTCTGTTGAATATGGCTGTCATACACTCATAATAACCAATTCTAGGTAAAAACAACAAAACGGCGGGTCGGGCCGACACGGTCGGACAGAAAACAGCTCCAGTAAATATTACACTTTGTATGAAATGCCTCGTTCAGAATAAAACTGCAAACAAGCAAGTATACTTGTAAGCGCTAATTTCAATATGCATTCAAAATATTTTGATAAAAACGTCTAAACTTTCTCTGTTGAATATGGCTGTCATACACTCATAATAACCAATTCTAGGTAAAAACAACAAAACGGCGGGTCGGGCCGACACGGTCGGACAGAAAACAGCTCCAGTAAATATTACACTTTGTATGAAATGCCTCGTTCAGAATAAAACTGCAAACAAGCAAGTATACTTGTTAGCGCTAATTTCAATATGCATTCAAAATATTTTGATAAAAACGTCTAAACTTTCTCTGTTGAATATGGCTGTCATACACTCATAATAACCAATTCTAGGTAAAAACAACAAAACGGCGGGTCGGGCCGACACGGTCGGACAGAAAACAGCTCCAGTAAATATTACACTTTGTATGAAATGCCTCGTTCAGAATAAAACTGCAAACAAGCAAGTATACTTGTTAGCGCTAATTTCAATATGCATTCAAAATATTTTGATAAAAACGTCTAAACTTTCTCTGTTGAATATGGCTGTCATACACTCATAATAACCAATTCTAGGTAAAAACAACAAAACGGCGGGTCGGGCCGACACGGTCGGACAGAAAACAGCTCCAGTAAATATTACACTTTGTATGAAATGCCTCGTTCAGAATAAAACTGCAAACAAGCAAGTATACTTGTTAGCGCTAATTTCAATATGCATTCAAAATATTTTGATAAAAACGTCTAAACTTTCTCTGTTGAATATGGCTGTCATACACTCATAATAACCAATTCTAGGTAAAAACAACAAAACGGCGGGTCGGGCCGACACGGTCGGACAGAAAACAGCTCCAGTAAATATTACACTTTGTATGAAATGCCTCGTTCAGAATAAAACTGCAAACAAGCAAGTATACTTGTTAGCGCTAATTTCAATATGCATTCAAAATATTTTGATAAAAACGTCTAAACTTTCTCTGTTGAATATGGCTGTCATACACTCATAATAACCAATTCTAGGTAAAAACAACAAAACGGCGGGTCGGGCCGACACGGTCGGACAGAAAACAGCTCCAGTAAATATTACACTTTGTATGAAATGCCTCGTTCAGAATAAAACTGCAAACAAGCAAGTATACTTGTTAGCGCTAATTTCAATATGCATTCAAAATATTTTGATAAAAACGTCTAAACTTTCTCTGTTGAATATGGCTGTCATACACTCATAATAACCAATTCTAGGTAAAAACAACAAAACGGCGGGTCGGGCCGACACGGTCGGACAGAAAACAGCTCCAGTAAATATTACACTTTGTATGAAATGCCTCGTTCAGAATAAAACTGCAAACAAGCAAGTATACTTGTTAGCGCTAATTTCAATATGCATTTGAATATTATTCGAGAGCATAGCTCTTTTCGAGTAGCATCTTCTTGTTAGGTCGATCGCACAACGAAAGAGATGAGCATAATCTGAAAAAGCGCGCGTCTGAGCAGTGCGGTAAATCATGAAGAGAGTGGATAATGCTGCTTTTCAATTAATAAAATTTAATAAAAATTCACACAAGTGCGTTTAAAAAAAATATCTACGCTGTCGTTTAGATACTAGGTTTATATGTTTAAAATTTGAAATGAAAAAATAGCCTTCACTTTTCAATTTTTTATGATCGAGCCAATTTTTCTCTATCGCGTTTTGGGCTGTAACATCGCCTTGGCCTTGGCCTAAAATGAAGGCTTTGTTTATAAAATGAATTTATTTCAGAACCATATCTATTGTGGTTTGGGAGTACTACTTGTTCAAAAACTCCGTTTTTACTACCTACTTCGTCTAAACGTGTGACTGAATTTGAACCTCGGTCTACCTTAAACTTCAAAATTCATGCAAGATACTTGGTCAGTATGATCAACAGCACGTTACGTCACGTTACGTATACATAATAATGTAGAAAGAATAAAAATATGTAAATTCCACAGTAACTTTTTTAGCTTTGATTAATAAATTTTATTGAAATAATATGAATCAGTACTTAGTATAGTTTGGGTGTAGTATAATTATTTTAGAGTATACCTCTTGAAAACTAAACGCAGCGTAAAGTACACAAACCACCAAAATAGAAATTACTGCGTAGAGATTCGAGCATTCTCGAAGGTACTTTTGTAATAAGATTATACAAAGCTTTTATTCAGTCACAGATTTTTAATAAAAGTATTTTAAAATTAGGCTATGATCTACAAAGCACATGAATCACGGCGTCAAATTTTTCAACGGTTTCGGGAATCTGTTCTAAATAGTTGAACGTCGGCCTTTTGATGTTGATATGTTTATAACGAAGTTATCCCAGACATACATCGCCCTCTCTTTATTACCAAAAAGAAAATCTGTGTACCATATATAGAGTTCTTTAAGTTTAAAGCACTTTATTTGTATCTTACCCTTTTTAAAAGCCGCCACCATACAAGTAATTTTTAAGAGCTTTTTTCTTGGGGTTCTGGTCTGTATAAATGTATATTTTTGATTGGTACTTTATTAATTTTTCAAATGTACAACAAATTTTAAATTACTAATACCACATTATTATAGGTATAGTCATTTTTAAACAACTAAATAGAGTGTACCTACCAAATGAAAATCCTTTGATTTGTGCTACAGTTTTTAAGTTTTGTAGCTGATGTATTGAATGTGTCAGACAGATTGTACTCAGCAAAAACTTGGGCAAATAAAAAAGAGAAATTTATGCTGCACAAGTGGAAAGTAAAGCTCGACCGGGCTGCCCTAGAAGGACGTATGCCGACCAAATAAGCGACATACTGAAAAAGGGCAAAGTGAAAAGTACCCGGAATAGAAGAGCCTATATGACTAGGTTGATGGATGCAGAAGAAGCAAAAGAGGTGTGTCAGGATCGTAGCAAATGAAAATCTGTAGTCTCTGCCTACCCCTCTGGGAGACAGGCGTGAGTATATGTATGTATGTATGTAATAAAAAAAAAGTAGATTTGCGAAAAGTTTTATACATTTGTGTAAATATCTTCCAAAGAGTATATAAATACTGGCTGGTTAGAACAGATGAATGGTAAATGGAGTGTTAAATTATGTAACTTTACACATTACTCGCAACTTGGATACCAGCAGCAAGACACTTTCATTTTATTTATTCTTAGTTTAGTTGAAAGATAACCAGATTACTAATCTTACCCTCGCATGACGTAATCTCAAGTAATCTGTCATTTCGTTTTTAGACCTCTCACTGCATGATCTGCTAAGTACTGCGATCTATTGTTCTAGAGTATACTGAATACGTCAATAATACACTTCAAAATGTACCGCCATTATATAATAGTCAATATTGGAGTGCAATTTGGACCGTCTATGAGTACATGCCAAACAATATAAAATAAACAGACAGAGAGCAACGAGTCTAGGTTATCCTGTATTATTGGGTTCCTTCAAAAGCCGAAAACTCCTGCAAACTTCAGTTGTGAGCATGTCTGTTTATAATTAGAATTAAAATGCATTCACAAGAAATAAATAACACAGATGTTGAAAAAAATTGCTTCCAGCAAAAATCTATGTAAATAAATAATGCACTATTATAAGTAAAATCTGTTAATGGTATAGAGTAGCTTGTAGTTTAAACTCTTTATTTTTAAATTATTTTAACGGCTATGCTATGGCTAATGAATATGGACCCAATAGGTAGTTTGAGATGCTGTACATTCTTTGAAAATATAAAATTCACCCCTATAGAAGATGCAATCCTTTTAGAAGTTACAATAATATCATGAAAATATCTGTTTTTGCACATAATGAATTAAGTGTATTAATGTCGCAGGGAAATGGAAAAAAAGCAGATCAACGTTAAAATCTATAGGTACTAATAATAAATCGGTCCGCGAAGACGACAACTTCAATGAAAAATATTATATAAAATATTGAAAAAACTGGGGATATACACCGCTTTATATTGGCCGTCTAAATAAAGGCCTAGAATTTATTTGATTGAATTGTTTCTCTTTTACGAGTTATTTTGTTACTTACGAGCCCGCTCCGAATTCTTACTTAGTATAAAAATAACGCGCAAAGGAGAAAAAATGTAATGAAATATATTTTAGGGTTTCATTTAGATGGCCAGTATGAAATATGAATGTCCCTAATTTTTACAAAAACATCGCGGCAACAACAAGAAAAATTAATGAAATAATGCTTCGCATCAAACAGACGAAAAATACGGAGCGGGTTCTTAATCTGAAATCCTGGAAAAACATTATAAAGCTTAGAAAATTGATGTCATATTTTGAAAATGTAGGTGTTTATGTTATAATTATAATAGATATATCTGCAGTACCCGTACATTGCATAAAACTGACTTTTTTTGTAAAATGCTAAAAGCCATTACTAATTTATACATGACAACAAAATTCGCGAGTCTTACAACATTCTGTTGAGTAATTAAACGACGAAAGACCTCAAACATAGATTAGGCGATGATTAATGACCGAAAGAGTTGGTGATAATTACTGTTGTGTAGAAAAAAAAGCATTCTCATACACATAAACTCGCGAAATACCGCACTGTGTGAGAGAATTTTATTCGGAGATATATTGCAAAACTAAGAAAGCTTTTCTGAACTATGATTTCGAAGTACTAAAAAAAATGTATCCCTTGATTTTTGGTAACATTTACAAAAAACTAATACACGATCGACAAAGACGAACATACTGGCGGTAAAAATTGTAAAATGGACTTTCAGAATTAAAGTTGTCATTTTTTTTGTCCTAATAATTAATTTCTGCGCAGTGCCGTAGCTAGGTGGACAAGGGCCCACGCCCCTAAAGAAAGAATCAGGCCCTCTCCTCCTCTTTCCACGTAGCTTGAACTAATATTGGTCTTCAAAATTACCATCCGGGCCCACGGTAGCTACGCCACTGTTTCTGCGAAGTTTCTTTGGTATTGACTGTAATCAGTGAAATATACGGGTTAAGGGGTTCGTTTTCAAGCAAATTCCATAGGACCAATAGAAAAATTACCGCAAACACTCGAATTTCTACCCAATGCACAAAACCGCCCTATTCCTGAAACTGAATGAAAACAACGTCATCTACAAAGTGCAGCTGAACTAGTATACAGTGAAGGTCTTTCATTGAGCCACTTTTATCGGTGCATTAAACCCTGGACGCGGGTGCTCTTGAACTATTTGTAGAGACCTCGTTATGGACAGGTAGACTCCCTTTGCTTGTTGATGTTGTATGCAGAGAGAGTATTGAAGGTGATCATTTTGGTACAATTTAATTCATAGTCTTATAATTGGTAAAATTGAAAATTTTGGTATACTTATTTCATTGTAATAAGGTTGATTAATGTGATCATTTTGGAAAATGAATACCACAATTTTATAATAGAATTGATTAATGTGATTATATTGGTAAATTAACACCACAGTTATAGAATTGATTAATGTCATAATTTTGTTACATCTATTTCACAATGACAGTATTCATTAATGTGATCATTTTAGTACAATTTACTTCACAATTATATGATTAACTAATGTGATCATTTAAGGCAAAGTCGGCGTTAGGAAATGTAACTATGTCACGTTTTTCAGAAAAGCAGATGTAAATAGCGAACTGACAAAAATACATATCGCTTTCGAAGATATGAGAAATCTTTTTTGACTACTGATACTTGGAAAAATTCCTTCAGAAACCTCTGAAAATTGTATTTATCACGTTTTATGCCTGTAATATAGATCGTATCATTACAAAATTAGATACTAATATTTTGTGTATACTTGTCCATCTTTTGACTACAAGATTTCTTAAATAAGTCCCAAGATATTCTTTTTAATTACAATTCCGTCAGTTTCGTGCGTACATTAAATTTGTATGCTATGTATAACTTGCTAACTCGCGCTCGACTATTTTTCCAATGCCCTCTTCATTTTAATCATGAGAAGGTCTAACATAGATCATTGCAATGTTGATGATTAAAAACCAGAAAAGAAAAGAACAGTTTTTAATCAGTTTCAGCTGTTTGTAGAAACTGATATTTGCCTCTCGTTCCTAAAAATCCTAAATAAGGAAACTGTCATTCTGAAACACATCTGTTTACTGCCTCTGGATCTAATGGCTCTAATATGGAGGTCGCGAGTTCAAACCCCATGGGAGCACACTTGTATGTAGTCTGCTTGTTTCGAAAGACTCGAAGTACCGCGATAGGGTTATACCCATCACGTTAGGATGTCAAAATCGTAGGTGAAACGTGGGTATACGTATGTGTAGTGTGATTTGCATTTCACAGTCCATACTTGGAAATAGTACCTCTTCATGTCGTAACAATTTTTTTATTTGAAAGTGTGAACTTTTATTTTTTCTCTTACCTGCCTTAATCCTTTAATTATTATGGTTCAATTATTATGGTTTTAGATGAGTTAAGTGTTTATTATCAAAATGTTCGTGGCTTGCGTACCAAGGTGAAAGACGTGTACAATAATATTAGGATAAGCAATTATGATATAATCGTGTTCACAGAATCTTGGCTAAACTCTTCCATAAATGATAATGAATTGGTGGACTCCAGATATGCTATCTATCGTCGAGATAGAATCTGCACTCCTGGTTCTAAAAAAGATGGAGGTGGTGTATTAATAGCAGTTTCAAAAAAAATACCTTCGGCTCGTGTACGCAACTGGGAAAGCAGTTGTGAGGATCTCTGGGTTAATATTAGTATCACAATTAATAATGTAACCAAAATAATTTCTCTTTGCGGTGTTTATTTGGCTCCTAAAGTAAATTTAGTCTCTTTGAAAACTTTTCTGGACAACACTGATAAAGTTTTAGCTCATGCAGATGATGTTATAATTCTGGGTGATTTTAACTTGGGGTTTATTGAATGGACTAAACACAACTCTAGTGATCAACATACGACTCCATCTAATTATGGTACCCCTTTAGGTTGTGCTTTTATTGATTTTATTTCTATTCATAACTTATCCCAGCTAAATTACGTAAACAATGTAGATGGCAACAAACTTGACCTAGTTCTTACTAATATCCCCAACACTAAAGTAGATCAACCATTAGATTTACTTTCCAAACTTGACGTACTGCATCCTAATTTAGACATTACTATTCCGAACACATGTTATTTGCATCTCCCAACTAAACCTCGTAGTGATTATAATTTTTATAAAGCTGATTATAACAATGTTATTCTGGAACTCAAGAATAAGGAGTGGCTCCAAATTTTCTCTGACTGCTTGAGTGTGAATGACATGACCTTAAAATTCTATAACACCCTACAAAACATTATTGAGCAGTTTGTACCTAAACATAAACCAAAAAATAGAAAGCACCCGGTTTGGTTCACCAAAAAACTAATAAAGTTACTATCTGCAAAGAATAAAATGCGAGCAAGATATCGGAGATACGGTAATCCTCGCGATGGAATCGAATACGACTTATTGAGAGAACGATGCCATAAACTTCTTAATGCTTGTCATAGTACCTATCTGCGAAATCTTGAGGCTGATATAGCCAGAAACCCTAAAGCTTTTTGGCGGTACATAAAAGATAAACGCAAAGGAAATGCATCTATTCCTGAGAAAATGCATCTTAATGATACAACTTCTAATGATGGACCTGAAATGGCCAATCTTTTCGCTGATCATTTCTCGTCAGTTTTTTCAAATGGTTCTTGTAACGTTGTCCCTACTAATCAGGTGAAATCAGATCTGTTCATGGATTGTGTAAGTTTTACCGAAAACGAGGTTCTTAGGAAAATTAAATCACTTGATATATTCAAGGGACCTGGGCTGGATGGTATTCCTCCTCTTTTCATAAAACGTTGTGGAGCAGCTATTGCGTTTCCCCTTACCCTTATTATAAATCGATCTCTGCATGATGGCTGTTTTCCGGACGAGTGGAAAAAGGCAAAAATATTTCCAGTTTATAAAAAGGGTGAATTAGATGATGTTAGCAACTACAGGCCGATTTCAATTTTATCATGTTTTTCCAAAATATTTGAATCCTTAATAACACCAATATTGTCTCGCCACTTGGACAGGATTCTTTCTCCTCATCAGCATGGTTTTAGAAAAGGTCGCTCTGTTCAAACTAACCTGGTTGACTTTGTGTCTGATCTTTCTCACGAAGTGGACAAGGGATATCAGGTAGATTCCATTTACACTGACTTCAGCAGTGCGTTTGACAAAGTCGATCACAATCTTCTTTTGTACAAACTGAAATTAGCGGGTGTGTATGGTTTAATGCTTGACTGGTTCAAGTCATATCTGCTGAATCGGCCTCAAATGGTGGTTGTAAATGGTCACGTTTCTGAGACATATATTTCTGATTCAGGAGTGCCTCAGGGATCTCATCTTGGACCTGTTCTTTTCTCAATTTTCATTAACGACCTTTCGTCGCAAATTCACCATTGTAAATACTTATTCTTCGCAGATGACTTAAAATTGTATAAAACTGTTAATTCTGTAGAGGATTCTACACTTATTCAAAGTGATTTGGACAGACTATCTCAGTGGTGTGCGTCAAATGGTATGCTCCTTAATGTAAGAAAATGCCTTCATATAAAATTCACGAGGAGAAAAAAGCCTATTGAATCGCACTATCACCTGGACTGCGCAGCTCTTGAAGAGGTGGAGCAAATTCGGGATTTAGGAGTAATTCTGGACAAAGAACTGAACTTTATACCCCAGATTGACGCAATGGTCAAGAAGTCCGCACAGATGCTCGGATTTGTCAAGCGAAATAGTCGTGGGTTTCAGTCAAAAGGGATCAAAATATTGCTTTTTAATTCTCTTGTCCGTAGCCAACTCGAATATGCTAGTTCGGTTTGGAATCCGTTTTATGCGATTCACTCACAAAGGATTGAAAGTATCCAGCGTGCCTTTACAAGACATTTAGCTTTTATCTCACCGGGTATGTCACATAGATGCTCATATGATGAACGTTTGAAACTTTTTGATATGTCATCTTTACGTAGCCGAAGAAATATGCTTGATTTGACTTTCTTACACAAATTAGTGAGTGGTTCAACACCGTGTCCACAGTTGCTTGGGAGGATTTTTGTGTCAGTGCCCTGTAATATGCCTCGTAAGCCCATTACTAGAATATTTTGGTGTCCCACTAGCAAAACTAACTTAGGTCTTAATTCACCAATCACTAGAATGTTAAGACAATATAACGAGAAGTGTCAAACTATCCCAGATCTTGACATTTTTCACTTATCCTTGAACAATTTTAGGACCAGTTTGCAAAGATTCTGTTAAGTTTAATCTTATTTTCCCATTTTGTAGATATTTTTTGTGTTAGTTAATTAATAGTTTTGTTTTGTATTAGTAATTATAAAAAAATTAGTACTTGCTGTAAATGTCTATAATGTAATGTCTGCTTTGTGTTTACCACTTGTTTATTGTTGAATGTTGTGAACGCCTGTCACTGGTCCACATATCAGAATTTTAGTTTTATGTTTTAATTTGTTAAGTATGTGTAATATGTGTACTGTTGGTGTTCCGTTATTAATAAATAAATAAAATAAAATCCTGATTAAAATTTATATCTTAGTCTCAAACAAAACTGATACCAAATAAAATGTTGGCCGTAGATTCATGCAAAAAATCTAGTTTCTTTTTTAATATATTATTCCATGTTTCTCTAATATAATCACAAAAAATATAAATTCTATTTCCGTATTGTTCCTCCACTCCAACTTTCTTTCTATTTCCATCACAATGTACTGATACTGATACGAATTATTATCTGGAAACTTTCCTTCTCAGGTTTTACTCGGCTATTTCGAAACTATTGAATAAAATCTTTATCTTCATGTCATTTACCGCCAACCCACCATTACCGGTATAAGGTACGCAGGCGTCTAATGTCCAAACTTATCTTGAACCTCATTCCAATCTAATACAGCTTTTATTCTAACGGGATAAGAATCATAAACCCTATTCCATAGTGTTCGTAAGTTCATAACGCCAGGAAGTTTACAGCGCACGTGCGCAGCGCTTCCTCTACACAGGATGTTTTAAATTTCGAACGTTGCATTCGAATGGCGAAACGGCCGTTTATCGAATGCTTGCTAATCGATTGTTTATTGTTCGTTCGTTCCTAGTACTGCGTTGTGGTCAATTTATGGGTAAAACAGTGGCAGATTTGGTGCTAATTGCGGTTACTAGATTGGCAATTTGACTGAACAATGAAGCTTTATTCAACGAATTAACGTAAAATAAAAGGAAATAAACTCCGACACACTAGACTTTCTGATAATAGCACCTGAACTGATTGTATTTTGGTACGGCTAAACTTAAGGTGGTAGAGCTAATGCCGGGCTCGACTGTGGTGCTAATGCCGGGCTCGACTGTGAAGGTACCACCATCTTACTCGGAAATCCTCCCGAAGTTATTCGGGAGAGAGTGAGAGAACAGCTCGGCGGCCCACCATTGCCTGGGACCGATGGATGGCGGTATATCCATCCCCAATTGTCGGGCCTTATATAAAACAGACTGGTGACGGGCAGCGGCGTCACTGGTGCAAGGTTTTCGGCACCGCGCTCACCAACCCGCCTGCCCAGCGTGTGTGAGTATGGGCATTTCTTCCAGGAGGACCGCCATGAGGGCTGAAATCCTGGCAAGGCCTATGTCCAGCAGTGGATGAAACAGGCTGGTGTATGGACGGCTAAACGGTTTTTTTTTTTCATTATAATATATTACGAGCAATAGCAAAGAAATTGTTCTAAATATAAAAATAAAGAGATAAAAAAAATCAACCTATAATATATGGTTGTGTTCTTGTGTTTACTAATAAAAATCATAAAAACCGCCGCGTGCGCCATCTGGTAGTGGGGGGCGCCTCCAACTCCCCCACCTCCCCCGCTACCCCCTCTTCGAACCTGGTTGTGTAATTCGTTGTTTTTATGACAAACATAAAAACACATACTAGAAATTATAATAACATTCTTTATACTAATAATTAATTTATAAATTAAGATCCTAAGATCATGCATAACAACATTCACATCACAATAACTTTTGAAATAACCAGCCCCGTGATTCTGCCCACCTGGTAATAACACAAAGTTGACCATACAAACCACTAGGTACTCGTACGTATTGGTGTGTGTCTACTCAGCCGGACCCAATGTCCTATGATGATGTTAATAGCTACGGGATTCAGTTCTAGGTTAGTTCTATGGAATACAATTTTTTCTCTGTTCCGTCAAAACGGATAAAGGACACGATTTTACAGGTGATATCCAGCCAGTGGAGCACTTCCTATTTATAAACCGCAGGAACTCGAAATCTCAAACTTTTAGTTCTATTTCCCTGTATTATGTTCTGAGTGGAAACAATTTTCAAATTCAATGAAAAAAAAAGTTGTCCGCTAGCTGGAGATTTTTTCACGTCCAATTATTATACCTATAGAAATAATACATGTTAGAAAAAACTAAGACTTAGAACATAATACAGGGAAGTTGAACTAAAGTTTGACACCCATTTGGAGTTCCCGAGGCTTATAAATACGAAGTGTCCCGGTGGCTGGATGTCGCCTGTAAAATCGTGTCCTTCATCAATTTTAACAAAACAAATTTAATTCTTTATTGCATTCGATAGAACTAATCTGGAACTTAATTCGTCAACTACTAACATCGTCACTTTAATTAATTGTAATTACAATTAAAATTATTTTTAAATTAAATTTATATCATTGCGGTATAGGAAATCAGAGGTGCAATTTTGCAAGACAATCGCATTCAAATTCGATTGTAATATGGTTATTCGGATAAGCAAATTAGCCCGTTTGACAATTGAAACCGTACGTTTTTGGTTGTCAAGTTGTCAACAACAAAACAAGACATTCCTATTCATTTGACAGCAAAAAATGTACGATTTCAATTGTAAAATGGGCTAATTTGCTTAGCCGAATAGCCATATGACAATGAATTTGAATACCATTGTCTTACAAAATTGCACCTCAGAAAAGTAAATTTGGACGTGAGGAGCTTTGAACCGGGAACGAACCCGGGACCTCTCGCTAACCGGGCGGTTGTTCTACCAACTGAGCTATCCAGTTCTCAACACGACTTGCGAATTTACGTAAGTATGTGCTTTCCCATATCCCGGTTCAGAGCGCCTCACGTCCTCATTTACTTTTCTGATTTCCTATACCGCAATATTATAGGTAAATTTAATTTGTCATCTCCTTGCGATGGATAAATCGCCAAGTGTTTAAAAATATAGAAATTTATTTCTATCATAGTTTGGAAATTATTATTATCCATCATTTTGTATACGAAATAAAGTTATCGTTTTTTGAGCGCAAGTGTATTTTGTAACCAGAAGATGAATATCCAATCATTAAAAAACTCTTTCACTCAAAACATTTAAACCAAAACACCCCTTCAGAACAATTTTTCAACACACAAATCAAAGTACAAAACACTATTGACGGTCTATTTTTAACAGCCATTTAAGGGTTAGAATCCAATAAAAAAGCAATATCAGCCCTCCGCTACTTGATGTATCCTATTTTAAATATATTTAACCCTTCAACACTCATGATATATGAGCTGGAGTCAATTGTAAAATGGGCTAATTTGCTTAGCCGAATAGCCATATGACAATGAATTTGAATACCATTGTCTTACAAAATTGCACCTCAGAAAAGTAAATTTGGACGTGAGGAGCTTTGAACCGGGAACGAACCCGGGACCTCTCGCTAACCGGGCGGTTGTTCTACCAACTGAGCTATCCAGTTCTCAACACGACTTGCGAATTTACGTAAGTATGTGCTTTCCCATATCCCGGTTCAGAGCGCCTCACGTCCTCATTTACTTTTCTGATTTCCTATACCGCAATATTATAGGTAAATTTAATTTGTCATCTCCTTGCGATGGATAAATCGCCAAGTGTTTAAAAATATAGAAATTTATTTCTATCATAGTTTGGAAATTATTATTATCCATCATTTTGTATACGAAATAAAGTTATCGTTTTTTGAGCGCAAGTGTATTTTGTAACCAGAAGATGAATATCCAATCATTAAAAAACTCTTTCACTCAAAACATTTAAACCAAAACACCCCTTCAGAACAATTTTTCAACACACAAATCAAAGTACAAAACACTATTGACGGTCTATTTTTAACAGCCATTTAAGGGTTAGAATCCAATAAAAAAGCAATATCAGCCCTCCGCTACTTGATGTATCCTATTTTAAATATATTTAACCCTTCAACACTCATGATATATGAGCTGGAGTCACGTGCTGTACTAATGAAAAGTTACATTAAACAGAGTTTAGTCGTAAAAAAATCTAGTGACGCGCTTTTTTATTAAAATTTATAATCTACTAGCATTTGCCCGCGGTTCCGCCCGCGTGTTATTCAGTTTAACGACATGATTTTTTTCGGGATAAAAAGTAGCTTATGTGTTAAGTAGGGTATAATCTATATCCATTCTAAATTTCATCCAAATCCGTCCAGCCGTTTCAGCGTGAAAGAGTAACAAACATACACACACACACACACACGCGCACAGGCACACAACTTTCGCATTTCTAATATTAGTGTGATTTTTGAAAAATCCTTAAATTTTTGTACTTTGCACCAAAATTAGAAAGAAGTAAAAAATTGTTTATGCTGCCAGAAATAAATACCAAAACAACTTAGTTTAAAGAATTTGGTTGAAATTAAGTTCATTACGCAGGTTTCTCCGAAAATTCCAAAACAAGCATCAATCACGAATCCAAAAATAAAGTAATTTCAAAACCTCTAAAACAATAACACACCTTCGTATTGTTTGTAAATGAACGCCATTGGTGCGACGCTCAAAAACAAAAAGGTGTAAGTTCTAAGTTATTTATTTAATAAGATCACACACCTTTCATTAACATGCGCTGCTTAAATCAAAACTGAGTTATTTTATATGCTTGTTTATTTTAATGTTTAAATTTATACCGTGGCAACGAACTTTCAGATGGTCTGCCACAGAGAGTCGGGCTGCAGAAGGTAACATAATTTTTGTGTATAAAAATAACGACTGTTGAAAATGCAGTAAAATTTTCACGCTTCAGTTTTAGGTAGCACTAAAACAGTGTCCCATTCAGCCCATTTTTATTGCAATCTATAACAGTCAAATTCACGACTTAGCACAAAACATTACAGTTCAAAATTGCTTGTATTAACCGTATAAGTGAAGGATTGACGGTCATAGTATAAGGGAATACGTTTTGACATTTATTAGTTTTCACGCACTCAGTACTTTAGCTGTAACAGCTTTGCACGAAAGCACGTATATTACGTATTGAGTTTTATTACTCTGTGTTCATAAGTAGACTTATTCTTGGCACTGAAACAGATGGTTTTCTCAAATATATAAAAAACCGTTTATATTTAGGTTCTTAAGCAAGTACAAAGTTTTTCCTTCACTATCATTTTAGTAAAAATCTGCTTGTCATTTCCCTAAAATTGTAGTCAAAACATCCAATCAAAACTAGATTTTGTTACCATTAGACCCGTTCTTAAAATATTTGACGTAACTATGATTCATACGCGTCAAAGGTTGGCAAAGAAATTCATAAATTTTAATAAAATTATAAATTCTCACTGTCAACCGAAGCAAAATATGGCCAATTAGAATTAGTTTAATGACACGGGATTTGGCTGCGACAAACTTTTTGATATTTTGGGACTTTCTTCTTACAAGTTCTTCGATTTATCGCTTTTTCCTAAAGACAAATGATGCTTGTTGTAACTGTCTTCCATTTTATCCAACTTCATATTTAAAATAATTGAAATATTACATACAATTCACGAACAAAACCCTACGTTTTCATATCCGCTATTTATTGAATGAAATCAAAACCACATCAATAGCTTTTCGAATAGTGGTGATTGTCAAAGTCAAAAATAACTCAATTCCAGCTCATTTGTTCCAGAAACTAATGGATCCGAATAAAAGCAGCTGAGTTGTGGTGAAACATGACGCGTTTTGCGTTCGTCTCGATGTGGCGTCAACTGCCAATCGCTGTCACAATTCTGCTGGCGGCGACTTACGTAGTTTTGGCTAAAGACGTCGTTTTGGGTAAGTGAAATTTATTTGAAAACTACAATTTTGTAAATGTCTAAAGTGAATTTCTCTGCTTTGGCTAATAATAATTCAGAGCTTATAAGCTCGCATTTGTTACTTTAGAAAAGTACACTTCTTGAAAGTCTATCTTCTTTGACTGAGACGCGGAAAACTTGATTCTGTTACCAAATTCTTTGTTAGGTGTTTACCACAAATGAATAAATAAATTCTAACAATGGGCCAAAAAGCACGCCTTCTGCATTTATACGGCTATTTTAAAGCTAAAACGAAAATTACGTATTCGCATTACCATTCGATCGTAACATACGTGGGACGCACTATAAGTTTCCGGAATGAATATGAAAAAATACTATTAAAGGTACAAAATTAATTTATTGTTTTTCAAAATAATCTCCCTTGGCGTCTATGCACTTTTTCATTCGATCAAACCAGTTTTGAAAACTTTTGTGCCACTCCCCTGTGGTGACCTCTGAAACGTGTTTTTCATACTCCTCGACAGCCTCTTCTGGTGATGAAAATCGTTGACCGCGTAATTGGTTCTTAATTTTTGGGAACAGAAAAAAGTCACAAGGTGCCAGGTCGGGACTGTATGCAGGATGACTCATGAGTTCTACATTTTTCGTCTTCAAAAAGTCGTTTGTCTGTCTGGCCGTGTGAGAACTAGCATTGTCGTGGTGCAGGATGATACGGCGTTTACGGTTATTTTTACGGAGTTCGTCAATAACTTCCGGCAAACAAATGGTCGTGTACCAGTCACTATTCACGGTACGACGATTCTCTAAAGCAACAGTAGCCACGTGTCCAGTTTTATTAAAAAAAGAAGCAATCATCCGCTTAGATGCACTTTTCACGCACGCCACTTTGGTTGGTTTCGGCTCATCTTGAAAGACCCATACGCTCGATTGCTGCTTTGTTTTGGGATCGTAGCAATAAATCCATGTTTCGTCACCTGTTACTATGTCCCACACCAAATTTGACGCACCTTCGTTGAATCTGGTAAGCATGGCACTGCACCAAGTGACGCGGTCCGTTTTTTGAGCCTCGGTCAAGTTGTGTGGGATCCACCGCGAGCACAGCTTTCTCACACCCAAATGTTTGTGTAGGATTGATTGTATTTGACTCATGCCTATTTCTAAGGATGCGCGAATTTCATGGTAGGTCACATGCCTGTCTGTTTCAATCATACGGCGCACAGCATCGATGTTTTTGTTGGTCACAGCGGTGGACGGCCGACCATCGCGAGATTCGTCACTGAGATTGATACGACCACGCTTGAATTCTGCAAACCAGCTATAAACAGTCGTCTTGCATGGTGCTTCATTGCCAAAAGCTGTTTCAAGCCGAGCGATGCTCTGTTGAGCTGTCAAATTACACTTAAAATCGTAGAAAATCATACTACGAAAATTTTCCCGAGTTAAATCCATGTTGATGCAGACACACAATTTTTTAAATGGCGCCACAAGGTAAAAACAAAAGACAGTCAGATGAAACAAACTGCATTCTACAGCCAAAGAGTTCTATTTTCAAATGTTGCAATAAATTTTTAAATATTGTTTATGTAAGTGGCCAGTTCCGGAAACTTTTAGTGTTACCTATGTATTAACGAAATTTTGATACGTAAAGAATTTCAATTTTAAATCAGAACTTCGTGATGAATTTAAATGGACATGCCCAATTTAATGTCGCAAACTTAATTTGGCAGACGGAAGCTGTTTCTAACATGTGTGATTACTTGAAGGTACTGTCGTGGATAGTTCTGTAGTAGAAAAATATCCCCGACTGTAATTTATTAATAATTCGAAACAACGCTGTACGAGCATAAAATCTTGATACAAAAGTTCTTTTGCAGTGTAAGGTACTTTAAATACAATTTTACCTCCGAACCAAAAAAAAAAATATATATTCAGACTAAAGGAAAAGGTGTAAAGGTTTTTTGCGAACCGCATGCCAGCCAAGTTTCAAGTTTCCCAAATATTTGCCAAACCCGTCCCCGGCCACCCGGCACATTTCAAATTAAGAATAAGTAAAAATAAAATTCTCAACGGAAAATGTTATTACTTCACGGCGGCAAATCGATTGGGAGCATCAATGTAGAGTACTGAATAATATCGTTAGGTATGGGTATAGTGTGTTCTTCTACAGGCCCATAAACAAGTGAAATTAAATTAACTGACCAAATTGATACTGGAGACTCGGTTAGTGATCAGAAACAAGCTTCAACTACCTTGTCGAAAAATTTTTTTTTGCTTCTTGACTGCCTAGACTAGGAATTGTACTTAAACTAGTCCAACCAGTAAGGGAGCAAAAAAATATATTTTTTGAATTTCACCAAAAGGATTACTGAACCTAGTTCCTGATCACTAACCGAGTCTGCAGTATGGATTTGGTCGGTTGATATAATTTCACCCTATGTACATATAACTGGCCTCACTGAATTCACAGTAGATTTTCGAAATTAGTAGAGGGGAAATTTTGTTTTCACTGTCGCAGATACATCTGTGTCCTTGGCAAAATCATTCAGAGTGATAAAAAAAAATGTGGTTTATTATAAAAATACCTGTCAATTTGCATCTGGTATATTTATTGCATAATTCCGTATTCATGTTTTATGTCATGTTGCTCTCACCAATTTTTCAAATATTTTATATTTTAGATTTACGTGTTTCCTTCGACACATAGCAGAACTCGTACTCGTATAATAACCTGTATTGTTTGCAAAATAGAAACTAAATTAATACAAAATACAAATACAAAACGTTTATCACCATAAGAAAACTTTGAATGTTCTCAGATATAACAAACTAGATAACATTGTTATTACGGACATTTACGAATTGCTATTTCCAGTTCCAGTTGAAAAGCGATATCTTTTCATTCGGCATTTTCATTTCTTCTTCATTGAATACACTGTTCTTCTCTACTCTGCAGCAAATACAAAACCCTCTCTCATTTGGTTCTAATTAACCCGCCGGATGCTACGACAATTATTTTTATGACCCAGTCTATTAAGACACCTCAAATATCATGAAACATCCGCTTTTCAAACCTTTAATCTAAAACCAGGAGAGGAAGAGGGATCTAGATATTTTGGTCTTGGCCTAATGTAATGTAACATTTATTGTTGTTAATTTAAAGCGTTTTGTTAAAGCATCATTTGTCATATTTTATTTGGAAGTTTTGGTTGTCGATCTGATGAATCAAATTATGTCAGTTTCAAACTGACAGTTTGTCTTTAACGCAATTTAAATATAAGTTGGTGATCTTTTGAAATCAGAGCAACATTCGACATACTTTCTTGTAAAACCTTTTAGTTTCCAGGTATCTATCTGCAAATACTCCATGCTCTTTGGCATCCTAGTCAATGAAATTATCACTTACTTTCGTACAAACATTTACAATGGGATTTCGCAAAGAATAACTAAATATTAACTTTTCGTATCAAGATATCCTAAGTCAATAGACGCATCTTTTGATAAGATATTGTATTTAAAAAAACCAAGTATTTATTATACTATATTGACAATATTTTTTCTACGACATCCTACGGCGTAAACGATTGCATTGAATATGCGATCGACATGAATGCAAAACGCAAAGGAAGTCGGCGTCTTTAAAAAAATCTGCCTTCTTGAAAAGACAAGGGCGCCTGCCTTAGGAATCCCGATTAGGAGCCCTAGCACGTTTAGAGAATCGTCAATTTGCTGGGAAAATCATTATTATTACATTTCTCCAGCCTTGTGTGTGTCGTGACCATCCACTTATTTATATTCTATGTCGTACGCGTGAGACGCTGGTGCGGGAGATTGTAGACCTCACGCGGGTAAAGGGTTAAAAGTTGTACCAACATATGAGTAGTCTACGTACATTATAGGATTGCATTTTCGAGACATTTTAATAAAATCTCTTTTAGGGTTCCGTACCCAAAGGGTAACCAACGGGACCCTATTACTAAGACTTCGCTGTCCGTCTGTCACCAGGCTGTATCTCATGAACCGTGATAGTTAGACAGTTGAAATTTTCACAGATGATAATAATAATAATAAAATCATTTATTTCGGACAGGATCCATAAAGTGTTAGTAATACAATATAACTTATAAACTAGTGTTAGTAAGAGATCAGGCGAGTAAAAGTTGAATTAGAATTAAATTGACTTGTGGAGCTCTATCCACTTTTTAAGAAGGGGCGAGTCCCACCTGTCAGATAATACCTTCAGGACACTATTGGGGCTGGCCCGAGTTCGACTGAGCAACGACGCACAGCGCTTTCGCATGATTGCCGCGAAACCATCTGTGTGTGCTTCCGCGAACATGACAGAGGCGCTGCAATATCGCGGTAACCCCAACAGCATCCTGAAAGCATTATTATACTGGACACGCAGGTCGCTGTATGCCCGCTGCGTGTAGTCCACCCAAAGACTGCACGTGTAAAAGGACTGGCAATATGCTTTGAAGAGCGTCACCTTTACCTGATTCGTACACCGTGCAAATCTGCGGGCAAGCATATTACATCGGACAGCCAGCGACCTGCGCTCCCTCTCTATATCCATACAATCACTGAGGTCCTCTCGAACCCAGTGCCCCAAGTATTTGAAGTGCTTGACCCTGGACAACGAGGTACCGCTGAGTTTGACTTCAGGCACAATATGATAAGTTTTAGACCCTGCCTTGAATACTAAAAACTCGCTCTTTTTTGCGTTGTACTTAAGGCCATGCGCCTCAACATACGATTGGCATATGGAAAGAAGCCTCCTCAACGCGCCTACCGATGGACTCAGCAGCACCATATCGTCAGCGTAGCTTATGTTATTGACGCTGACTCCGTCTACATGACAGCCAACGTTGGTGCCACTGAGCTCATCGAGTAGCTTATTGATATACAGGTTAAAAAGACGGGGAGAGGATAACCCACCCTGCCTGACCCCGCATTCCAACCCATATTCATCCGAGAAGGCTCCTCCCCACATAACTTTGTTTTTCTGGTTGTTATACCAATGTTTAAAGAGACATATTATCTCGTCTGGTACAGTGGTCTCTCTTCTTAGTTTGTCCCATAACACATCATACGATACAAGATCAAATGCTTTAGAGAGATCTAAAAAGCATGCAAACACGGGGGTATTCCTGGCTGTATAGTACTCGACAGTCCGCTTGAGACAAAAGATAGCATTCTCCGTGGAGAGACCTGAACGAAATCCGAACTGCGCATCATTAAGAAAAATATGCTTATTCAAATGTCTATCAAGCAGACTGTCCAGAACCTTAGCGATTACAGAAGCTAGAGATATTGGTCTATAGTTGGCCAAGTCAGAAGTGTCTCCCGTTTTGTTTTTAATAATTGGGACTACCACTGTACGCATTAACTTTTCAGGTAGGTATGAATGGCCAAGACACAGCGTATAAAACATGGCAAGCACTCTGGGTAGATGAACTCCTGCGTACTTCAAGTGCTCAATGCTGAGGCTGTCGTGACCAGGACTCTTCCCTCTGACCATGCCTTTGATGACAGTTTCTACATCTTTTGCACTGATAGTGACGCTACGTTCCCTCACAACAGCCTCATCATGAGTCCCCAGAGACGAAGGCCCCAGTGAAGATCGAACTCTAAAATGCTCTTTAAACAGGTTAGCAATGTCAGTGGGCTCGTGTACTCCGGCTACACTCACAGGGAGGGCAGGTCTCTGAATCAGCTTGTTTGTATTTTTCCAGAATTTACTAAAATTTTTATTATGATGGTGCTCAGCAATGATGTCCATTTTTATCTGCCGTTCGTTATTTTGGCACCAAAGATGATGTATTTCTGTTGCCGCTATAACAACAAATACTAAAAAATAGAATAATATAAATATTAAATTGTGCTCCCATGCAACAAACGTGATTTTTTGTCTCGTTTTTGCTTGATATTGATAACGGCAACAGGTACACGCTTGAAATATTCACAGAATATTTAGTTAATATATATTCACTTTATAAATAAATAATTGATTTTAAATAAAAATATAAGTGGGGCTCCCATACAACAGACATGATTTTTTTGCCGTTTTATAGATAATGGTACGGAACCCTTCGTGCGCGAGTACGACTCACACTTGTCCGGTTTTTTGTTTACGCATAGGTTTTTACCGCAAAGGTTATTCCGTTTTTTAGAGATGTAGTTGAAAGTTTTAAAACGGGAGTTTGTTTGTTCTACGGATGTTAAAATTTAAAAAGATTTATTTTCATTTATACTACTTAATATTTAACTTAAAATCGTATTGACTGTGATTTCTAACTTTACTAACACTGCAATAATTCGCACAGCCCGAACATTCAATTTCTCACTGAAACATAAATAAAACTAATATGGAACATGATTTCATGGATTCTCGAAATAGATGTGCATGCTGATATCTTGCAAATAAGCGAAGTACGAAGCTTCAGGAAAACTGGAATATTTTACAAATCGCCTCTGTGGCCGGGCGGTAGAGCGCTCGCCTGTTAACCAAGAGGTCGTGGGTTCAGTCCTCCCAGTGTTCAATAGTTTGTGTTCGGCCTGCGTGCTCGGGTTATCGACCATTATTATGGTTATTTATCACATCACAGTAATATTATAAATGCGAAAGTTTGTGTGTGTGTATGTTTGTTACTCTTTCACGCTGAAATGGCTGGACGGATTTGGATGAAATTTAGAATGGACATAGCTTATACCCTAACTTAACACATAGGCTACTTTTTATCCCGGGAAAAAACATGTTGTTAAACCGAATAACACGGGGAGCCGCGGGCAAAAGCTAGTGGACCATATTTGCTTTCAGTACTGCATGTGAGGTAGAAACTTGATACTTTATAAAAAATACGCCAGTACGATAGGCTACTTATTGGTGGTTTTTAGGGTTCCGCATTCAAATGGCAAGAAGAAGCTGTCTGTCCGTCCGTATATCACGACTCTCTAATTTGCAGACGGAATGAGTTACAGATCTGAAATTTGGATATGTTGTGTAAAATGTTGACCCAAAACCGAATATTTAATTGAAAATAATTTTGCAGGGTGTTCCATGTATGTAAAAGATTTTTTTTAGCCTGGCATGTGGGGTTTAGTTACCTAGAACACACATTTTTTTTCTTTTTACCCCTAAAGTTGTGAGTTTAGATTTTTGAAAACTAAACTAAATAGGAATTTGAAATTTTATGTATATTATGTGCCATATACTGTATTTAAACAACAAATACTGAAAACTTCGATTTTTAATATAAGTTTAGGGTTACGTGCCCGAATACTCAACCAACTTAATTTTGCAATTTTGTTTCATACATTGTGGAGGTACAAGTTAAGTTTGTATTTTTTATTAATTAATTAATTTATTTATTTTTATCTCGACTCATTTTTACCGGGGTGGTTAGAAGTAGCACAGAACCGCGATGTATGGTTTCAGCAAGGAAAGGCCTTTAAAAAATATATTAGTCTTAACTTATTTAAATGGTTCGGAACCTTCAGAGCACGTGTCCTACTCGCACTTGACCGTTTTTTTATTGCGGTGTTATAGCCGTTAAAATAGGAGCTTTATAATAAGCGTCTGTACATAATGTATATTTCACGAGCTCCATTTGTAAGCTTAGAAAACGAAAATCTTTTGATATTAGAAGAAACCTTAAGATATCTACTCGTATTTAAAAGAAGTAAAAATAAACAGTCAGATGTACCATTTCGCAATATTTTCTTACCTAAATGCAATGAATATACTCGTAGTTGCATTAGCCTTGTCATTGATAAATTAGTGCCAACTCGCCCAGAACTGCGTCGGCGCAGCCGCCGCCGTGTGTAAATATTTGCTATTATAGATGGCTATGCTTTAATATTAAAGAACAGTTCATTGAGCTTCAAGATCTATAACGGTCGTAGGATAGATCGCATAACTAGCTTATACTGACTATTTGAGGAGTAGCATAACAAATGAAAAGAAAAATGAAAGTTAAATGGCGTTCCAAAATTAGCTTGGCTTTTTACACGCAATCCTCCTTCCGAAAATCATTAGCAAAAGACCATAACGCTGGCCCATCACCACCGTCCGGAACGAAGACAAATTATTCTCTTACTGGTAGTTTTTGATGGCACATGTTTTTCCCTTGCTTCATTTTACAGTCTGCTGCTATTCTACGAATGTTCATCCACCATATTCCTCGTGTATTTTCGGCGCAGGTGCCCAGATGTCGAAGGCAAAATCTCATTTCTCGTTTTGCTAAAATTTCAGCTCGCCCTCGGTTTGTCATCATTTTGGTCGCAAGCATCTGTCTGGATTTATTGGTGGGGGTATACTTATTAGTCCATTTTGATCCTATTTATGAGTTTGAACTTGATCCCAATTATAAGTTGTGACTAATTGTTGATTAGCTCCGTTGTGAGTCTCCTTGCTCGTATCCATTTATAATAATTGTACTTGTTTCATTGACTCCTTTTTCTCCATTGATATGTTTCATTGATTTGTCTGCTTAGGAGAACAAATAGATTTCATTCAGGCTACCGTTTTCATTACCAGTTCGTATTTCTTTAACAAGATTAACCAGATCTTTGATCGTGACGGGTTTCTCCACATTAGATACCGTTTGTGTGATGTTCATATTTATGTCTTTCTATGCACAATAACAAACGATCAAGTCTTTTTGTGGAGTCGGCACGGACCGGCTTTGCACAAAGAAATGCATGATCCGTATGTGTATATTAGGATTTTTCTCACGAACAACGCATGTCAGGATTAGAATGCTATGCAGTTGTCTTATGTATGAATGAATACACATTTTGGTTGTTAATGCGGTTTTGCTTCTTGATTGATTTATATCACTCTACCTACCTACGTGTACAGTATTAATCAATACATTCTTATTGTTTTTAAATTCTTGGTTTGAGATTTAAATTTTTTATTGATGTCAAAATACATACTTTACATTCCACTGATGCTGAATACAAAATAGTTAAAATGTATTTAAAAAAGTATTGTAATGAAATTATTATAATTATGTGCATAAATAAATATAATAACATAAAATGAAAAGCAAATAAACTCTAAATTTTAATTTACTTTATTGGAATACAAAATTAAATGTACTGAAACTAAAACAAAATTAATCTCTTTCTTTTAATTATGTATTTTTGATTTGATTCCCCTGTAAAAAATGTAAAGAGTATCATTTCCCGAAATTAACTTTAAAACTTAAAAAGTATTAATATTCCATAGACGTCATTATTCTTTTTCATTTTGATCTACAGATTTATTGCAGCAGTTTTTTCTTTTTTGTTTATTTACTTTAAAAAGACATCGCTTCGGGTTACAAAAAAGCGATAAAAGGCGAAACCGTTGCTAAAACTCTTACAAAAACGTGTCACATGATTATGAAGGATGTTTGTAGGTTACTCGACCGCTATTTTTTCTGGAGGATGATTTACTGTGGTTCTGCGATTCTTTTTCACAATCACTTCATCCTAATTGGTATCTTAGGGGTGTGGTTCTTAGTATTGCTGTTTGTTTTTTGTATTTGTGAAATTATTTGCTTAAAATTAATATTTTGTCTTGAAAGCACACAGAGGACGAATACTGGCAAATTTTTTTTGATTCTCATATCTTTTTTTCTTTATAAAAATAAGCAGAAGTGCCTCCGAAATCAACTGCTTTGAATTTCAGGAATCTTTCAGCTATTTGTACATTTCGTTTAGAACACAATTCCAGTTATTCATCATGTTACCTTCAGGAATTCTTGATGGTGTGGCTACCCAGAACCCCTGTTTTCATAGTAAACAGACTGATCGAGTTTCTCGATGTTGTAACTAATTTTAGTGTCGCTTACAACAATAACATGGGGTTTTATGTCCAATCTTATATTTATTTTTCTCATGTTTTATCCCTAAGACAGAAGTAGCAATAAATTTTGCGAGCCTAAGTTGGATCCTTGTGGAAAATTTACACCACAAAATTTAACTTTTTCATTCATTATAATTGGTAATTTATTCCAATGCTCAAGATTATGTCACCAAAATCTGGTACAGTTCCAAACTCCATACGCTAGATTGTCACTGATACATGGTCGAAAGCTTTACTGTATACTTTATAAAGGTGTATGTTTCCCAAAGCAAGTTTTATAGCTTCATCTGGTCGAAGTTTTGGCTTAAAATCAGCGTCTGCTATATCGGTCTCACAACAGAAGCTGCCCACTAAGTAAATATTAGTACGGAACCTTTCAGTTGCTTATTCTTAAGCAACCTTGAACTGAACTAATGGGTTTGCGTGTGGACAGAAATGTAGGGTTCAATACAAATTAATGTTACGTGGAAATAGATTTTGTAGTTGTTAGCGGTTAATTTGGTTTCGATTTTTAATAAGTATAAGCAGTAAAACTATTTAATATTTACCCAAGTAATTATATCTCGTCACTAGTTCCATCCAAGTGTGCAATAGTATCTATTACTGCTCAAAGAACAGGTAATTTATTGTAACTTGAACTTCAAACTGCAATTTTAGTATCATTATGAGACTTCCCGTTACTTAAAATAATCACAATTTCTCTGGTAATGGAATATTTATTAAAAAGACATTACTGAGATCTCTAGTCATTTGATGCACATAGATATTACGAGTAAAACAAACATACCATCAAGAAACTGCCGCTGACCCAATTATCGCACTTATTTTTATTGCAATACGGTAGTACATATGCTCACGCCTATATCGCAAAGTGGTAGGCAGATACTACTGATTTGTCTCTTTTGATCCTTCAAATAGTATAGTCTAAATTTTTATTTTGTAATTGGGCTTTGTTTTTCGTTTTCGTCTGTAGAATTCCATTAAGAATATAATAATTACCGATGTGTATTTTAAAATTTAGCTTTTCCTTAATAATAATATGATTTGTGACTTACGTCCAGTATTAGGCTACCCTAAGAGAAAACCCTAACCGGATTCGCACAGTAGTTTTAACTTGAGTCCGAACATAAAAACAAAGATGACTTTTAAAATAAATTTTGAAGCTCCAAGTACATTAAATTTTTTACCTTTGTACAAACAGAACTTTACTTACGTTTTTATTATAATTATACTTATAGATGAAGTAAATATATACTTGTACACTTTTTTACAAGTCTAGCTTTTTGTTAGTGCTCGTCCTAACGGTTTATTATGGAGGTCAGGTCAGAGTGTCTAGACTTGAATAAAACCAATCATCATCGACAAAATTTAAATAAAAGACAATACTTAATGGATCTTTCTTACGCCTACGTCTGTTCATCATCAATAAACTCTAAACAAAGTACTTTGTTTCTTTGCCACCATTAAAAATAGCATTTTAATATTGGTTTCGCCAGTTGTTTATTTTATTATCATACTAGCTTTTGCCCGCGTGTTATTTGGTTTATCGACATGCTTTTTTCCGGGATAAAAAGTAACCTATGTGTTAAGTTGGGGTATAAGCTATATCCATTCTAAATTTCATCCAAATCTGTCCAGCCGTTTCAGCGTAAAAGAGTAACAAACATACACACACACAAACTTTCGCATTTATAATATTAGTGTGACGTGTGATGAGATAACATAGCCTTGTCTTATTTCACCACAAACGATTAAGTTCCGCGCTAATTAGACACCTGATGTTTGAAATAACAAAGCCTTGTCTTATTTCACCACAAACCAAAAGGACCGCGCTAATTAGAACCATGCATATTTCCAGGATAAAAAGTAGCCTATGTGTTAAGTTAGGGTATAAACTACCTAGTCGGTGCTTAAATTCTGTCACAAACAAAATTGGCTATAAAATGAAAACTAGTCACGATATACAAAAAAAGTTTTTTTTTTTAAAGTTAATTTAATTAGCTTACATTAAACACAAAATTTATTCAAAATGATTGCCACCATTTTTCACACAAGCCTTCAATCTTCGCGGCCAATCATCAATAGCAGCACGGACCATATTCATGTCGATATCGGCCACTGCTTTAATCAATGATGACTTTAGGCTGCTCAAATTTTTGTGAGGTTTAGAACAGACCTTCTCCTCCAATTCCTGCCAAATTTTGTAATCCAGTGGATTGAGGTCAGGGCTAGATGAGGGCCAATCTTGATGCCTTATTAACTCGATATTCTGGCGCTCGAACCACTCCTGAGTTGTTTTGGCCTTATGAGCAGGTGCGGAGTCCTGTTGAAACACAAATGGCCGTCCTCCAAAGAGTTTCTGGGGCAGATCTTTTACTATGCGATCTAAAACCGTGTCTTGGTACACTTTTGCACTGGTTTTGACACCTTTTTCACAAAAATGCACTTCAGTAGGGCCATAGTAGGACACTCCTAACTAAATCATGACTGATGATGGATGATGGCCGTGCTGCACTCTAGGAATGGCATTTCCAGCGGCCGCAGAGCTGGTAGCGTACACCCTGTCATTTTGTTTGTTGTATTTCTCTTCGATATTAAAAATTTTCTCGTCTGTAAACAGGATATCGCGGTGTCTGTTTCTTGCGTACTGCTTTAGCAAAACTTTGCATTTTTTGGCTCTCATAGCTATCAGACGCGCGTTCAGAAGATGTCCACTCTTTTTTCGGTAAGCTCGTAGTCCCAGGTCTTCATTGAGTACTTTTTTTACGGTACTTCTGGTTAATCCCATCTCCAAAGCCATCAGTTTCTGCTTGCGGACGGGATTTCTTGCAATACGCGCCTTGATTGCTTTGATGACCCCTGGAGTCCTAACGGAACGAGGTCTGCCAGTTCTTTTCTCGTCATCGACACTAGAGGTTTCATTGTACCTCTTGATGGTACGGTACACGAACCTCTTCGTGATTTTTAATTTTTGAAGCAAGTTGAATATCGTCTTCGGTGGATGGCCGCAACGATGCAATGCAATTACTGCTACTCGGTCCTCTTTGCGAGTCCACTCCATCGTAAAAAATGAATGAATGTAATTGTGATTTGGCAGATTATTAATCAAAAAATATTTGAAAATCAAACAACATTTCATTTTTTTTCTAGGTGTTCTATTTTTTAAATAAATGGCTAGTGACAGTATTTAAGAACCGACTAGGTATATACATTCTAAATATCATCCAAATCAGCAGTTTCAGCGTGAAAGAGTAACAAACATACACACACTCACACGGACAAACTTTCGCATTTATAATATTAGTGTGAAGTGTGATGGCTATGTGCTTATCGTCTTGTGTAAATTCAAATTTAGTTTATATTGAAAAAAATACGTGGGTGAAATAGGAATCGACTAAAAGCACTGGGTAAGTACAATCGCAAATTGAAGTACCTCCGTCAAACAACACAAAAATTCAATTTTAGAAATTTACTATACCGTTTATTACCGGTATACCGTTTCAGTGGTTTTGATTTACTTATAGAAATTTGTACCTATTTGATTTCTGATATTGTTAAGTGTGTGGACGAGAGTTGTTGTGGAGAAGTACTGATTTCGCTTATTTTAAAGCGAGCTTTAAAGAGAGCCGAGGACATCTTCCAAGTGATTTCAAAATTTACCAAGTATTTAACGACATTTGCTTTGTCGTCTTCCACTTGAGACGCGACCATCACTCACTTCAATCGAGTCAACTGTTTACTTATCAATAACTGGTAGTCATGTTTTTTTCACCAGCAGTCTTGTTTATTTTACTAACATCTTTACAGACTTGGAGAGCTAATACTACACAAAGATTGTCAGTTAATGGCACTTGAACAATATATTTTTTATTAGTAATTTCTGAAGCAGAAACTATTTCTTTAATGTAGTAGTAGTTATCCTGTTTTTTATCTCGGTCAGATTCCATCACTTGTAATACTTTTGTATCATTATTACTATTACTGTTCAAATCACTCATTTCCGTTATTTTCTAGAAGAAGTAATAAGTTCTCGTAAATCACGTTACTTCTTTTTCTACGACTTAGTTTTATTTCCGTTTATGTCATTGGTTTCTTAGTTAAAATAATTACTTTATTTAAAATTATTACTACTTATAGGTATATGATAAAAAAGCTAGTTTCCTCACTAGTACGAAACTAACGCATAAATTCGAAATGAACAACATTATCTTATGTTATGAACATAATATAATTGACGTATCAAATTATCACATAAATAATATTTCCAACTAGCCTTTGCCCGTGGTTTCGCTTGTGTGGAAGTACCTTTCAATCGACAATTTTGTCAGAAACCCTTGTAGCCTATTTCATGTTGACCAGGATACCTAGCATAATAGACCATATTGAGCTTTGACAGCTCGATATACATTGTCTGTCTCTCATTAGGTAGATCCACAGAGTGAGACAGAGCACTGTATCAAGCGCTATCGAGCTCGATATGGTTTGTTATGCTAGACTAGCAGGACTACGATGATAATGAGCTTTAGGTGTGCTTTATAGTTTTACTAGCTTTTGCCCGCGGCAACGCCCGCGTGTTATTCGGTTTAACGACATGCTTTTTTCCGGGATAAAAAGTAGCCTATGTGTCAAGTTAGGCTATAAGCTATATCCATTCTAAATTTCATCCAAATCCGTCCTGCCGTTTCAGCGTGAAAGAGTAACAAACACATACATACACACACACACACACACACACACACACACACAAACTTTCGCATTTATAATATTAGTGTGATTATTTTAGTTTTCTTTTTATTTCTTATTGTGTTGATTGATTTATTATTGTTTGGTTTGTTATTGTATTTTTTGTTGTGCAATATGTCCTGTTTTTATTGTTTTATGTAAATCTGGCTATGTAAATCAAATCCGTTTAATGGTTTAAAACGAAACACAGATACAAACAGACAGACTAAAATTATAAAAATTGTGTTTTTGAGCCACTACAATACTAATCAATAACCCATTTCATTTTAAATTTCGCAAAAATATTTAATTACACACAAGACTTTTTTACATCTTTATTATTAGTATAGATAAAATATGACGTAACGACCATTGGACTCGAAATTGCCCATTTTCGTAAGGTTCTCTTGAACATTTAGAAAATATTTTCAAGGATCAACTACGCATGAAGACTTAAGTAAATTATTATTACTCCCATCTTAAGTAGATTTTGTCTGGTCGACGTCTCGGCACCGTCTGCAATCAAAGAGGTATGACTCAGCAAGCCAACACTTCACTGTACTGTACTATCGGAAAGAGTTGCAATGACTTACTTTATACACGAATGACCCCAATGAAGGAGTGTATTGTTTTCAGAGTTCATGTGGGTATTTTTCTTATTTCCACTATAATTTCTTAATGCCTGAACCGATTTCGAAGTGTGTGGTATCGTTAGAATCCTTAAAGCATCCCGAATGAAATAAGCTATAAATATAATATAATAATAAAATATAATAAAAAAGAGTATTAAATAAAAATAAATAATAAAATATATCAAAAAACACTACTGCCGGATTTCAGTGCAGTCGGGGGATTATTACATTGGATACGTGTTGTTTTGTATTTCCCCCGACTGCACTGAAATCCGAATTAAATCTCTATTCCGGCAGTCGTGTTTTTTAATATTTTGTTTATTATTTATTATGATAATATTGCACTGGTAATAAGAGCGAAGATTGTATCCTTGAAGCTTTCCCCAATGATACGTAGAGTGACATGTTGTTACCAGGATACACATAGTTTGTTTGGAATATGGTGTGAGTTTGCTTGGAGTGACACGGATAGAGTTGTGACAAATATGCTCGGCAAAATCTTAAAGACACAAATGAACGAGTTATCTAAGATTAGAAATAACCATGAAGAAATTCGTCGGAGTACCAAAGTGGAACAAGCTAGAGAGTCTTTTAACAGTACTAGAATTAAGTATGTACTATCAAGTAAGTAGTCAACCTTAATAAATTAAGTAGAAATAACACAAGATTAGCAGCGGTAACTAAGTCAGTAGGACGCGGCACTCTCAATCTTGAGACCTAGGTTCAAATCCTGAATACAGCGTAAGGCTGTTGTGCTGATTGTGTTGAAACATTGAAATGGTATATATGTGAAAAGAGAGTGTTACGATATATTGATGTTTTTTCCACAAAAGGTACAAAATAATAATACCATTGAAACAAATAATTGAAAAACACATTGAACAATACGATTTCGATGGAAAAACATTACAAAGAATGATTTCTTCTTTCCTTGAAAAAAATAATTCCTGTTTTTGGAGGAGTAAATCAAACTTGCAATCAAATGTAATGATTTACTAAATGTAAAGTAAATGTTAAATGTAAATGTAAAGTTTCTTAAAAGTTCCAAATTTCAAATTCTGCTAATTTGATATAAAACTTTCTATAGATTTGCAAATATTCTTTGAGGCAACGATGAAAAGTATTTCAAACATACCGATTCCACTCTCTGACCACACGTGTTAAGTGTGAAACCAAGATAGTCTTACTAATGTAAAGATTAGGAATTTCCGTTTTACCCACTGTCTGTGTCTACTGCAGCCACTTAGCTCCTAGCCTACACTTTCCTCCAATCTAAACCTTAAATTGTAACAAATAAAGGGTATTTTTGAGGGTAGCCTTGTAAGGTTTAGTTGTAGAAGTGCGCGTGTCTTGGATGAGTTGGATTGTGAGTTCATGACTCAGTTCTCTGATTTGGTCTTTTGAGACGAGCATGTGTTTCACCTTATTTGTTACTTTTGTTAAAATCATCGCCAAACATAAAGTCGCCTCTGAAGTTCGTCTAAGTCTATGTCTCTTTTTTATCTATCTCTGTCATCTCTTTATGTTTATTTATAACTCATGTACTTATCCACAATATACTTATATTAAATATTATACCCAACCGGTTTCGCTATTCAGCATTCTCAAGGGCTTAACTACAATACTTATTTAATTACATTTTCAGAATCTACAAATAAAATACGTGCAATAAAATAACTATATTATCGAAGTCGATAATTCGATAATAATATACCCAACCGGTTTCGCTATTCAGCATTCTCAAGGGCTTAACTACAATACTTATTTAATTACATTTTCAGAATCTACAAATAAAATACGTGCAATAAAATAACAATATTATCGAACTAGACTTCGAAACCGGTAAGGGAAATAATATAAATAAGTGGACAAGTACAAGTGTTTTTCAATCAAAAATGTATAAAAAGTTCCACCAAGTGCCAACAATCACAAGCATCAACTCCATGAATACCGATAAAATATTTATAATAATAGTATAAAATTGTTGATAGCATGTCAAATTATTTTTTTTGTTGAATTATAATAATAACTGTATATAGTTAATTGGATTACATGTCAAATGTTTTATTAAAAACATATCACTCATTCATTATCATATTCCAAAAACTCTGTTGCCGAGTAGTAAGATTTTGATAAAAATTCTGATAAAAATTCTTGCAATTTAAATCTGTGCAATACAACGCTAAACATTTCTCTGATGGAGTTAGGAAGCTTATTATATTATTAAATTTTATTACACGTAACAATAATGATTCACCTCAAGACTCAAGACGAAATATGGTATCAACTAATAATAAAACTGCATTATATGACTTGACTGCATTCGAGGTCGTGCCATACAGAGGTTCTAGAAACAAAATATGAATACTAAATATTTGTACAGTAAGTTTTCTTTGCGTTTATGTGCCACGACCAGTAGCGGTGCTTGAGTCGACTATATTAACTAATGAGGTATATAATTTTTTGCAAAGATCACTTAATTTTGTTGCAATATGCTCTAAAATTATTGTTTGTGTTGCGAAGTACTGATATTTTCTGATTAGAGATAGTAAACACGGAGAATAGTTTTCTGTTTCATTCTTTCTTTCAATTTATAGTGTAATTTAGATTCCAGATCGTGATGTTTCATTCCTCAATTGTTTTCGATAGCAATAGAACCGATCACTGAACAGGTTAAAAATAAGTCATGACTAGTTCTTGTTTATGACCAGCATTTGCCTGAGACTTCAGATAAATGAATATTGTTTTCTATTATCTTAATGTAATTACGTGTCAAAACGAAACGTATTCCAAATTTAGCTTAGAATTATTGACGCAAGCCTTCCCTTCTTTGTGCGCAAACGTAGCTTCACCGACCACTATAAGTCTAACCCAATAATAATCAATATTGTTCTTTATTACAACGTAGTATAATCTATATTAATGATTTTTGCCACGATGTGCACTGATAAATGGTGTGTTGATAGTAATCCTGCACAGTTTTCCTGTTTTCGCACTCGATGTAATAAATACATCGTTGGCCAGTTCGCTGGAAAATCTGCGGAAAATCAATGTAAACAAGGAGGTTCAAAGAACGAACTAACCTATTTGCGTGTACTTGTGGGTTCATGATTGATACCATTCAACGTCATCACTCGTCTTCTTCAGTTTTGAGAGAATCTGGAAATTCGTACTAAAATTTGGAGTAGGTCAAACTTCTTAAGTAAAGAAGACAGAAGGTCTATTTAGGTACTTTTCAGGTAGTTTGTTTTATAAAATATGTACTAGAATACACTTTACGTCATTTTGATATTAATCTTTAAAAATTAATAGAGTATGATTTTGAATAAATCTGTCGGTTTGCTAATTAACAGTTTGACTTGACTTAGGGGCTTTTTCCTTGAGGTAAGGTTACCCGTTCTTGAAGACCCCAAAAGTATAACTATGTTTTATTTATTTTTTATTTTTGATATTATTATGATAATGTACCGTCATCACAAAAAGTGGCTGGACAATGTTTTTAACTTTTGTGTAAATACTGACTATAAGTATAAGGTTGTTACCTCATATTTCTACTTCTCTGTCCTATGCTTTATCAGGACAGTCTAAAACCGTATTTAACCACATTATTATGGTGTTTGTGTTATATTATATAATAAGTAATACATATTTTTGCTTTATTAGAGCTTTTTCATTGCTTTTTTATTAATATTATATACGAAATGTATTCAAAATTTTGACATTAAACACTCCCATACATTTAGTATGAAATTAGTAGAAAGGTTTTAGTTTCCTTATTTTAAAAAATGAATAAATATATATTTAACTCTTCTTGGGCCTTTATTTATTTTTTATTTATTTATTTTAGCAATAAGTATGAACAAAATAACATGTATTTTATTATATTCGATATATTTCGGACCACTGTCATCAATCATCATACAGTGGGCCGAAGTATATCGAATATAATAAAATAAATGTTATTTTGTTCATACTTATTTTAAAAGGTTATTTTAGCTTAGTACTGATATTAAAGGAAACTGTTTATTAACCAAAAAAGTAATAAAACTATTTTTTTATTGAATAATAGTATATTTATTTCTTAGTAAGTGCAAAATTTTGTATTCAAAACAGATGTTCAAAGTGACGTCCTTGTTAATCTCATACTAAATTAAAAGTATGGGAGTGTTTAAAGTCAAAATTTTGAATACTTCTCGTTTGATTTTCAAAAAGTAATTGTTTTCATTTTACTGATTAGGGGCCGTCCATAAATTACGTCATCGATTTTTTCAGATTTTAGACCCCCCCCCCCCCTATAATCACAATAATCATTGATATAATATAACTACTTATTTTTTACTTTGGCAATAATCATTGATATAATATAACTACTTATTTTTTACTTTTCTTTGGATAACTCCCACGGAGTTTTCACCCATTCTTTTAAATTCTGGATCACGGGTAATATCTCCGTATCCTCCCGATATTCGTTTTGGCTCGATTCATCCACGTCTTCAACCCACTCAACGTCAAGTCCCGTTACGCCGTCATGCAACTGTTGAAGGACTTCTATTCCTCGCCGTCCCAAGATTCGAGCACTTTTTAAATAGATAGACTGATTCTTAAAGAAGGTTTATATGTATAATACATGTAAGTACCACGGGCGAAGCCGGGGCGGGCAGCTAGTATTTTACTAGGTGTGCTGGAAGAAATTTCTTTTTAGAAATAATCTTTTTGTACGTGAAAAATAAACTATAAATAAATAAATAAGAATGACGTCAATTTCGAAACACCCCCCCCATCTATCATTTACCATCATCCGCAGACCCCCCCCCCCCTAATTTAGAATGACGTAATATATGGACGGCCCCTTAGGTAACGAACTTTCGATATCAGTTTAAATTTTTTTGATATCTGTAATAGTAACGGAATAATCGCCTGGTCACACTTAACGATTACACCCAGTATACTAATAATAAAGTAGTAAAAAAGTTGTGTCTGTACATTGAATATTTTCGCGAAATTTTAAATGAAATGTGTTATTGGTACTGAAATGAGGCCAAAACCACAATTTTTAGAATTTTCAGAGTCTTTCTGTCTGTCTGTATGTATATCCGTTTTAACTCGAGAACCACTCAACGGATTTGGACGCGGTTTTTTTTCATTTGCATCGTAGTGACCTTGGTTAACACATAGGCTATAAGGGATTTCCATAGAATAACGCCAAAGCCGAAAATGGGGCAAATATTGAATAAACGCTTTTAACTCGAGAACTACTGAACGGATTTGGATGCGTTTTCTTTTATTGTCATTGTAGTAACCCTGGTCAACATATAGCTTATAAGGGGTGTTCATAAAATATTCGCCAAGCCAAAAACGGGACGGCAAATGCTATTAGGAATAATCAAGATCGCTTTGTATTTTGCGTTTTTGGGAGTTACAAAGTGGTCAATAAAACTTAGATATTTAGATACTTTTGCAAAAGCCAATACTAGCAACACAACATAGTCGTATAATGATAGCAGTTTTATAATTAGTTACTTCGCAAAGTACCTAGTATTTCTGTAAAGTACAGTTTAATGTAAAATCCCGTTTCATGTTAACTACATAATGATTATGATATGACCGCAGAGATTATAAAATTATGGATTATTTTCAAGATTGCAGCACTTAACAAGTGCAGTTTTATCTTGTGTAAACATGTCTCCAACTTTCTTGGTTGCGTTTATCCCATAATACTACTTACCGTTTACATAATTAAATACTTAATGTCAATTCATACCGAGGACTCGGTATGTGCTCAGTATAAATATTTTTTGTGAAATTAGTAAATTATATTTTTCGTGTTCCCTATAAACGCAAGCCCAGCCCCGAGTCAATTACTATTGGAGGTCAACAAAAGTGTTATCGCTTCGTGATACTGATCACTAACCAAGCCTTCGGTATGAATTTGGGTGCATGAATTAATTACGCCTTATACATATAAGGTGACCTTCTTAACCTATCTCTTTTGTAACTTCGCTGTCGCATTAGGTAAATTACCTGTAATGATAGTAGTAAGTGGATTTCATAAATAAATAAATAAATATGTATAGCCAAATGTATACTGAAGACTCGCTGTGTCAAGAAAAAGTGGTTAAGAAACTGGGTTCAATGACCCTTTCTGTGAAATACGTAAAATACAATTTAGACTTCCTATACTAATTGAGCCGAGGTTTTTCTTGAACAAGTATAGAGTCAATCAAGTATATAATCTTGGTTCTGACCACTTAACGAGTCTCCAGTATGAATTTGGCTACATAAGCGGAAGTCATCCTATATGTATATGGACCATGTTGAAAAAAAAAATGTTGCTCGGTAATATCTACGGTAAGACAAAAATAAATTGACGGTCATAGAATAGGGTGGGGGCCCTAATAGAAAATATTGTATTAAACAAGGAGCTTTATGTACTATGAGTGTACTGTGTCTTAAAAGAATGCATCAGAAACGTCATTTCTTTTTCTTTCAACAAATCTTTTCTGAATACTAAATTTACCAGTATGATATCTGTCGCCGCCGTAGGGTCAGCCTTTACGCCATAATAGGCATGATGACTAAAAAAAAATCATTAGTCCATCAGTTAGATTATCAGAAAATATTGGACAAGTATTTTTTCTTTTTTAAATTTAACAAAAAATTATGAAGATATAGCCCGCTGAAGTTCCGCGTGACGTCACATCTAGGTACAATTTTACCTAGAAGTGACGTCATTTTGCCCCACTCCCAAACTTTGACGTGCTTTATATCTGTCATTTTTTGTTTGATTGACAAAAGAAAAAATACGTGTCTAATATTTTTTGATAATCTAAATGACGGAGTAAATAGAATAATATTTTGCTTACCTGTGTGCAAGCCTATTAGGTTTTTCACGAAAAGACATATCCATCGATTTTACAATTCTGGTTTCGAGAATTAGATCTCGTTGATAATAATCCGCAATCCATTGACCCCACAAATCTCATCCATTTCCACCAGATCTTCACAAATATTTGGGCCCACATTAATTCAGCTGTCTTCGTCTCCAGCCAACATCTAAGTAGGAAGTCGTTAGTTCGAGCGGTCACATCACATTGCTTCCTGGTTACGTTTGCTTTGAAATATCTGGTGCTTTGGATGACCAGGAATATTGGTTTCATTTTATGGCATGTTTTGCTGTACAAAAATAGTGCTATTAATCGTAAATGTTCATTTGTTGGGATGATCTCTACACATATAAAATGCAACGTCTGTCTGTTACAGTAAGGTCACTTTTAACTTTGGAACTACTCAATGGATTTTGATGAAATTTCCTTTGTAAGGTAGAAAATTTATTCGGGAAGGTTTTAAGGTGTGTGTCACCACGCTATGACAAAAAGGAGCAGCGACTGAGAGTTGTAAAGAAACTGTAGTAGGTTCGCCTTAGCGTAGTCGCATGTAATCTGATCGTCGTGGGGGTTTCAAATCACCTACTGGTAAATATTTTTAGCAGACTTCTCAAATTTGCGGGCTTATTTAATCGGTCTTGATTCTTGATAAGTGATTTTGTAAAACATGTTGACCAAGGTCTGATGATGGGATTGGCAGGTGTATACGGGAACTCCTCAACGGACAGAGTATTAGATCAGAAAAAAGTTAGGTACCTTGTGCAGCAGAAAAATTCGAGTGGCTAATTTAATTTAATTTAACTAACTAAATTTAACTTAACTTTAGTTTAACTGGCCTTTATTCAAATGCGATGAATAAATCTTTACCGAGCAGCAAAATGTAGTTCAAGTTTTATGTTACAATATCTGTAATTAATTTAATTTGAAAAGATTTCTCACATTTATATGATAATTTCCGTGTAAATACTAGGTGAAATTCAATCAATCGACCAAATTCATACTGGAGACTCGGTTAGTGATCAGAAACAAGGTTCAATTACCTTTTTGGTGAAATTCGATAGGCACATTTTTTTTGCTTCCTTACTGACTGAAAAAAAATATTTAATTTAATTTTTATTCTAATAATAGAAAAGTAGATACATTACAATTTTCTGTACCAAACCTGCATAAAACCCAAACAAGATCGTTCGTGGTGTGACCAAACACAAATAAATCGTGGCAGTCGCGCTTAATTGATCATGACTTATTAAAATAATACAGTGTCTGTCCGTCCGTCTGTCTGTAGTTGTGACAGATTCGAGTCGCTTCCTGCGCACGCGCCGCGTAGGTGGTGCCTAGTTATTCTTGTTGGTTCAAAGCTGGATTTGACCTGTTTCTATGTAAATATATCATGAAAAGTAGTGTTTACAAGATAAAATCTTCTATGTCCAGTGAACTAGTACACAGACTAAAAAGAAAATGAAAGATATTGTAAATAACTTAAGACAGCATCATTTGATGCATAATTGTCTATGATAGGAGTGATGCTTTGCCTGTACGAATTGCATGATTTAGACAAAGCCAAGGTGTTTTATAAAGAGCATATTAAAGAAAATGAAAAAGTGAGAATATTGGAAAAGAAAACATTGCGTACGTCGTTGCCAACAAATCAAAATTTATTGAATGCAGTGGAGAAAAAGTAAACCAGAGTATGCGTGCCGTTAATTTAAAAATACATTTGCAGACCCTTCGGTATTTTTATCCCAAGCTAAAAATGACCTTAATGAATAATTATTAAAGCTCAAATTTCATCGTCATTAAACTAACTGCATATTTTATGTGAGAAAGCAAAGGAAAAAATATCCGACAGACTCAAAATAAAATATTGGAAAGCAATTAAAGCTATTATGGGACACACGTTATCTATTAGCAGATATGTGTCCAATTATTGGCTGTCTTAGCAAAACAAACTTTAGCTTAATTTTTACCATATGTGAATACTAACGCAGTCAAATGACAAATAAATTTATGAACACATTATTTTTTGTGTAAGGACACGATGAGTTTTCTTTTACTTTAGAGTTTGTAAGCAACCTGACCTAATTTAAAACTTGTGTGTATTACCGTCTTTAAGACAGAGCTGAAAAAAATAACCATTTTTTCTCAACGTTTCTTGGATACCACAGATATTTGTCTTTTATAATTTGAAATTTCTAATGTCGTGGTAGAGGCCATAGTACTATGTAAACTGTGAAACTTTCAACTCGCTATCTTTTTACCTGTGACAGACGAACAGACAGACAGACAGGGGAGGCTTAGTAAGAGGGTCCCGTTTGGCAACGTTCGGGTACGGAACCCTAAAAACTAAAAAGTTGTCAATGTGTTAGCTCATTACAGAATCTATACCGTTGCAAAAGTTTTATCGCAAATTTGTTGGAGATTTATGAGAATAACCTTTCAGATTTAATTTTAGTAGGGTTAATTCTAGTATTTTAGAAGGTATATACAAAACATAATTAAAGAATCAAATATCGTAGCTTGTTGCTAAACTGAAACAAGCAAACCAAGCAGTTGTTGTTTCAATATTCTAGCGGAAACCACATATCGCGTTTCGATCGAAGCTTTGACAGCTCGAAAAGCTTCCGCCATCAATAATTGGGAAAAATCGCAACGCACGCGCTTGCTTCTAAATTCAAAATGTACACTCGAAACTCGAATGGGAGAGGAAGCGGATGTGCCGGTGTCGCCTTTTTAATAAATTCCTATTTTAATATTCTGGAAGTGTCTAGGGATTGTTGTGATTAAAAATAAAGTTCTTTCATCTTTATGTCAACGGTTGCCTCTTTATTGCCTAAAATGCTTCCTTCTTATAATGATGTGGTGCTTTATGTATCATAGGAATACAAATGATAACTTTTGGAGGAACTCACAGTTATTGTATTGGAGATATCATTATTCATAAAATTAGTAAATGTCAAAAAATAATTTTCATAAGTTCATATCCTATTTAATCGAGGACTAACAAGAAAAATACTCAAAGCATAGCAGCATGCATTGCTTAAAACCCAAACATATGCCTGTCCAAATCTACCAACTTATCTGTAAGCCAGAATAAACTTGATTTCCGTCTTGATAGACTTGAAACTCTCGCGGTTTGTATAACTATCGCGACTTACAGCTAAAAGAGCATGCTCGGTTGCTCATTATGAGTATGTTAAAAAAGACCATGCTTACGGAGCTGTACCATTTCCTTGTGTTTTAGGCTTAGCATGCTTATCTTGAGCATTTGCCAACAAAGCATTGGTACCCAGGTCGAAAACATGCCCCCTTCCACCTGCACCTTGGTACGTACCATGGTTAAAAATCAAACGCCGTGAGCCCGTGACTGAGCATGCTTATTTCTAGCAATTTCTACATTATGTTCCTAGGTAGCATGTAGCATTTGCTTGGAAATAGCAGGATAATAGCATGCTTTCGTGTTATTATATAGCATTTCTATTCTCAGCTTTAGAAGTATAATGGTCTCCGGGGAACTGAAATGAACAGACTCGCACGCTAGACAATGATCTTTTACCGCGATTTCGAATCCTATAGCTTTGAACGTTTTATTGCTATCCTATCTCTCATACCAAACTACTAAACTTTTTAAATATCTATGAACTACCACTAATGTTTTCATTTTTTCACTTTTTTCTTCATTCGACTGACGACGACCACAAGCTGGTCGAAATATATAGGTATATCGAGATATTTCTAAACTTTTTTATTTATTTAAATATATATAATATTAAATCTCACTCTAGTAGTCAATTATATAATATTTATCAAATAAAAAAGGTGTTATTTATGAAAAATGTGACAATGTTACGTTTTGGGGCTTAAGGGTGTGTATGAGGCTAGATGCCCAACTTCAAATGAGCATATCACATTGTGTAACTTGGTTAATCGGTGTAGTAAAAATAATACAGACAGTAGACTATATGGTCGATGGGCTGATCTCAGAAAAAACGCAAAATTTTGCACCAAGGTCACCAGCAGTAGTTGTTGGTTTGTTAGCAGATAATATGCCTCCCCCTTTTTCGTCCCATTAAAAAACAGCACAGTAACCAACCAGGCGCGAAGTATCAATATCCAAGACGATACGCGAGGGTGAAAACCAAAATGAGAGGTGAAGTGGTATCAGATGACGAGGCCGATGTTTTGAAATATGGACTGACATTTCAAACGAGACGCATCCTGTCAAATGAAGTGGTATTTTCAGTGTGACATCATTTTCTTAGATCAGTCGCTTAAGGTGGGTTTGCATAATTTCGGTAGTTAGGCCTTGATACAAAATAACCACTATTAGGTACTGCTAGTAGTGGGAAGTTTTTTAAAGTACTTTATAGTTGAGGTCTGTTTTGGAATTTTCTTCTTTTGAGTCACAACTTCTGATAATGAACACTTCATACCTCTTACACAATGTTCAGAGGCCTTACTATGTCTACTCGTAACATCAGCATCTATTGCTAATAGCTTTCAAATGTATCGCGATTGGATAAAAATTATATGTGATATTATTTCTAGCCAATAAGGATAAGGATAAGGATACCTTTGAAAAGATAGATGGTGAAGTTAGGTGGCTGGTTTCTCTAACAGAGATGTAATCTGCTTGACATTGTCTTCGTTTTCCGTTTATTTTCAGGCATACTTGACTGAGTTTGCACTCTGAGAATGAAAGTGAGAAATGAAAATGTTTCATCTCTAAGCGTGGTAGTTGCCAGGCAAAAGCCCGTGTAGTAAAAAAAACACTAATTAAGTATTGGGACGATGTTATTTTCTTGAAGAGCAAACGATCTTGTTCCATTCGCACAAGAAGGTCGCGTTTATAATATAACGACGTACCCTCGTGAACTCCAAAGTACTCACGAAGCGCGGTCGCGAGGACACGTACAGCGAACTCTCGTTTGTCCAAAAATAGCGTTCCCACTTCGCAACCCACACCTGAATGTAATAAATTCAACCTCAATATATAATTCTGAACTAGGGCTGCTGGGAATCGGAGTTTTGTGGCAAAATTTGAACTACAAAATCGCAAGCTACCTAAATCTGACGGTATCAAATGTTTTAGATACTAAACCCCCGTTGAAACTCTTTTATTAAGACGATTGGCCGCAGTCCAGATCGTGTCTCCGATCCATCTTATAGATTAACAAGTATGTTTTGCAAAAATATTGCGTTTTAAAGCTGTGGTATAATTTGTTTTATAATTTAGATTTTGCTAAAAACATTTAAGAGTCTGTCTACATCACATCGAAACAATATCCAATAAAGACTATGAAAATCATTTAACCCTTTACCATACATAGGTTCACGTAAAAAATATAAAACTGCTAATTAAATTGATGAAAGTACAGTCGGTGCCCATAGATAATGTATACAATCCACTTGAATCTGTAAGCAGTTTGGTACAGCCCCTGTATGTATGTGTTATCTAGGGGGGCCGATGGTACATACATACTGCAACGCAAAAATCTATTTTTTTAATTATTTTATTTATATAGTACATGATAAAGTTAGTTGCAATTTACAAAAGTATATTATTTCTAAGAATTGTACAATACAAATGTAGAGTTTTTAGAAATTATATTAATTTTTGTTTGATTTAAAAATACTTATCAAAACATATCTAATTTAGAGCCATGTGTGCACAGATGGCCGCTCCGATCGATTTTGGATTTTAAACCTTCACCTTCAGTATGATCAGTAAAAGAAAAGGGAAGATGACAAGACACTTGATTCAACGTGATAGTTTCTTAAGAAATATCATAGAAGGAAAGGTCAATGGATAAAGAGGAATAGGCAGACCTAAAAGCACTCAAGTGAAGGAAAATAATGTTATGTCGTATCGAGAGGTCAAATCATTACCAGAAGAACGAGAAGAATGGCACTTACTCCACTGACAAGAGGTTATTGATAAATACTTCAGAAATTATGATGTCGGAGATCTGGATATTCTCATACTCTGCACAACACCCCTATATCCTGGGTTTGCGACTCGCGTGAGCGGTCTCATTACTCTACGCGGTATGTGGTCAGACTTCTGACGGAATGATCTAGGAGGACAGGGAGGAGGAATAAATTTACTCGTAGGCCAAAGAAATGCTTAAATTATCGGCCAATGACCAGACGTGATGCCACTGATGAATATTTACTTATCACGTTTTTTATGCGCAGATTGAGTAGCACGAGTGTCTGTAGAAGAGATTTTATAAAATGCAGTTGAATTTAAAAAATTAAGCAATAAAAGTTTGAGTGTTAGGACTGCTATAGTGGTCCAGACTATTTATGTAATAATCTACATATATATATCATTGGTTTTCTTTTTCTATAAATCTCGGAAAAGGTTATAAAAATATATTATATAATAATATACTTATAAGCAATGAAGATGTGATGATGATCTAAAAAGTTACACCTTCGTAGAGTTGTGCTAGGGTTATTTCTAGGCTCTACATTTTTAGAAAACAAACGTGCTTTTGCAGTGTAAAAGTATTTTTAATGCAAGTGCTCGTAAAGTTCTGTTTTATATGCATCTGGGGTCTAATCTGTTGTCAAAGGCAACTTTACCGCACGAGTGTTTTTTTTTTGTTTCCCTATTTAGTGGGAAGGCGAATTGAACTTAGCTCATACAGCCATGTCTGAGGTATATTTTATTTTTTCAATTTATCTAAAACAGTCACCAGTCTTATCTTGTGTACCATAGATAGTGACAAAAATATGAGCTGGTTTCAGTTTGATGCGTTCGTAGGCTGCGTTCAATTTGATAAAATGAAATGAAAACTGCTTAGACGACATTTTGAATAGGTAGTAACTTTACAAATTGAAAATCTGATGAAACTCAATCAACCAATTCGAGTCTGATTTTTACTTTTTAATTTCTATTGATAAATAATATAATAGGTAACAAGAAGGTAACTGCAATCTGATTAAAATAAATTTCTTGGTAACCTCATTTAATCATAATTTTTTGTATCTAAAAATAGTCAATTTTGGGCAGTCATTGTTGTTTACATTATTGAAATAAGCTGGTGGCTCAGATAAAGAATTGTGGGGTCGAATTCATGTAATGTATGACTGAAAGCAGCCTTCCAAAGCATCAAGGTGAAAGTAGCTTATTTTCCGTCAAGTTGGTAACTTGCGTCATAGTATAAATACTGAGCTTGCGTGCAAAGAAAAAGAAAAAGAATGCCGGCCTAAAGTTCATTTGGAGTATATATTGTTTGTTTGTCTTATTCGTAACGTTTAAAGCACTCTCTTATCGCTCGTGTTTTAAATCGTTCCTCGTATAAGCTATTGCCTCCTTTACGCACTTGTAGCATAAACTACTCGTACTATAAACTGTGGTGCTATTATGTACTCTATACATACGAGTAGCACCTCAATTTAAACCCTCTAAAAGGGGATAAATTCGTAATAACTGAAGTTGTTTAACTGAACGGACCATTTGATTTCTATTTAAGATCGCCATCCCATGTTCACTGAACAACATTGTTGCTGCGTCTCCAAATAAATTAACAAGTTCCTAAGTAAACAGTTTGATCGCTTCCTATTTCCTGCGCGAGCGCACTTCCACAGGAACTAATAGTCCAATAGAAGTCCCGATGACAGAAATATGATCGTGTTGAGACAGTGACCTTCATTGATATCTAGTTTTAAATAATCAATGGCTCCCTTCTGCTTTATTTGTTTGTTTGTTAGAGAATTTATGGGGATGGAGAGATGTGAAGCGCAATATAGAAAGAGTAGAGTTCTCGTACTGTTTGTAGGGTAGTTTCATAAATTTTGTTTTATTGAGTTTAATGTATATCACGCTTGCAAAAGTCTCTGTTGCTCCATGCGGAAAGACCCGCTGTACGAGAGGGTTGGATTCCGGAAATACAAAATGTCGGTTTTAAATTAATATTAAAGTAACTAAAATAGCTATCAAAATTTCAAATTACATAGTAGGTATAGAAATGTTCGATATCCATCTACTAAAATATTTTTGAGATCTCTATGTCATTTCATTACTATATTTGTCAAACTACCAGTATGAGAAACAGTGTCGATGCGAAGAAGACCTATTTCAATAATTTACTTCTATCGAGCGAATTTTTTCAATCGTGTTTCTGTAAGAAGGAAAACTTAAAAATGGTACCAAAATTTATATACTAATTTATCAAACTGGTGTCTTCTTCTGATAAACATGTAAAAATCTTCAAAAAGTGTTGATATTGGCGAAACATATCCCTTTAAGTACCCGTACTTGGGACGTACGTCCCGTACCCGTTGACAACCGTAAACAACCTACTTAATCTAAGTATATCAGTTCACAACTATTGGGGAAAATAGCGCGAGGGGATTCTTTTTCTGGGCATAGTACCTCAAGGTCTAAAGTCTAAACGAAATCTACGCCAAATTACCTTAACAATCGTTGTCTTTGCAGTTTGTTTTAGTTGTTTACCCTTCACAACATACCTACGCTTAAGGGCTTGCCTTTGGTCTTTCAACGGTTTTTGTTTTAATGTGCTGAGTCAACTACTTATCTGATCAATGTAAAACTTGGACACGTGTTTTTTCAGACCTTTGCCTCTCCGTTGTCAGGTCGGTTACCTAATTGGACACATTTCACACGATAGGTTTTATTTTTGAAAATGATGCCTTTTAAGTTATTATATTAATTAGTTTTATGTCTAAAAAGGCTTGAGTTGTATGTCTGAAATCACTGCTATAACAAGAAAACATGATTTATTTTCCGATGTCAGGTGAAAAACCTCCTACATCAAACACTTTTTCGTGAAATCCAGAAAAACCTCGAAAATTCACTGATGTTGCGTCCCGGCAGTGTGCGAAGCAAACGTTCAAATGTAAACTTTCTAACAACATACTAAAGTTCAAAATCACTCAGTATGATTATCGTGCACCATGGGCCAAGCCTTAAGTCAATTACAATTTTAAGATTAGTAAAATTAACAGAGTAAAAAATGCTTACTTGTATCTTTTTTTTTCAACAATAACTTATTTAGAACAAATTCATTAGAACTAAACCTATGTAAGGCAGAAGGAAGCGCGGTTTCCTCAAGACTATAAAATCTCAACAAATTGGAAGTCCCAGGACTAGATTCTTATAGCGTGTATTGCCTAAACAAAATCTTCACTAAGAAAGGAAGCTATTTACTTCCTGAGCATTCTAAGAAGATAAGGCATACGTCAAGCTTGTTTGTCGACGTGGCTTACCAGATCTGGTTAAGGAAAACCGTCCAGCTTACAATTAAGGGCCTGGCCTTCGATTATTGAAGGTAGTTCTTCTATTTAGTATGTGATACATGGCCTCCTATACTGGGAAGAGTTAGCCTAGTATGGTCGCTTTTGTTGAGAGGTATTTAGATTGGTTACTGCATGAGAGCTTTAGCAGAGCTGTTTAAATTGAAGATTCTTTGACCCGTTGATTTGTATTTTACTTTGGTACAAACAGTCTGATTTTTTTAAAGCTCTTTTAATACTCAAATTCATATTTCAATGCAATATTGTGAACAAAATTGGGTTACGAAAACAAACAATAAACAAGAAACCAACTCTTTTAGGTCATGTTGGTCTTTGTTAATCCAGAAAGTGAGAGAGTTAAGAGTTAAAGCGCTGCATATTAAAATTAACCCATAATCCATGGTACGTGCACCACATGGGACAAAACAAAGAACATTTAATTTTATGTTCCGAAAATGTCACGTTCTAAACTGATCTCAATTCATACTTTGTTATTTTGGAGGTTAATAGTGAAACTCTAAACCGAATTTAAGGGAGGTAAATTAATAAAATAAATTTTAATAAATTGTATTTAGATAACCTCCATCCATCCATCCATGAGCCTGTTTCGTCCACTGCTGGATATAGGCCTTTCCAGGATTTCGCCACTCTTGGCGGTCCTCCTGGAAGAAATGCCCATACTCACACACGCTGGGCAGGCGGGTTGGTGAGCGCGGTGCCGAAGACCTTGCACCAGTGATGCCGCTGCCCGTCACCAGTCTGTTTTATATAAGGCCCGGCAATTGGGGATGGATATACCGCCATCCATCGGTCCCAGGCAATGGTGGGCCGCCTGGTTTTGCCTGAGAGCTGTTCTCTTACTCTCCCCCGAATAACTTCGGGAGGATTTGCGAGTAAGATGGTGGTACCTCCACAGTCGAGCCCGGCATTAGCTCTACCACCTAAAATAAAATAATATATACCTACAATCAAATGCGCTATATTTCGAACCCTCAGTGGGGTCGTTATCAAGCGAATGGAAAATATAATATCAAATATGATATTTTAAAAAACCAACGCAAAAAAAACTAAAAATTAAAAGCCAATATCTAGTTTTTACTGAGTTATGCTGACTCATGCTTACTGCCAGGTCAAAGACGATAATAAGTAAACAATTTGATACATTCTCTTATGGTGTTTGACGTAAACCATCCGAAGATAAAATTTTTGGGAAATCTAAAGAATTCTGTATACAATAAAATTCAATCAAAAACAATAAATACAACAAAATTCAAAGATTAATAAGCTACTCGTAATTATATAAAATGACTTTAATTTATACAGCCAAATTGTTACTGGAGGCTAGCACTTACTGAGTCTACAGTCTACAGTAAGAACTTGGCTGTATAAATTAAAGTTACCTTATATAAAGATATTGGTGATTTGGAAGTCCATATTTGTCCTTATAGTACAGCCATAGTATGTTTTTACACTGTGATACAGCGATAGGGCTCACGAGTGTGGACTGTTAGGTACTTGCATTTTACATACTCGAAAACACTTCTGACACCTCCTTTGGGATTCATGTCGTAATGATCTATGGAGAAATAAAATAAATCGTCATAGTCTCGAAGAACCCTCAAAAGAAATTACATTTGGGCAGTCCTTTTGTTTAAAATGTCGACGTCAAAAACCGGCCACAGGGTTGTTCTTTTATTTCCCAAGTATATGGCGAGTACGATAATGTAACTTGACTTGACTGAAATTTTAATGGCCTTCGTTGAGATTTTGTGGACTGTGAATTGTGGTTGTATTTACGAGTAGTGATGTACTTTGAGCTTTCAATACGACTTAATTATCATACTGAAGAAGGGCGGAGTGAAAGTTTCCACATTTGGTACACTCGCTTTTTACCAACGAATATTACAAACGTGATGGGTGTGAGCACTATTATTGCCTTACTTCGGGCACAAATGGTCTAACAGCTTACCTCTTCCGTCCCGAAGCAAGCAGACCAATCTCTGGGTTAGGAAAAAAAATCCTAAAATCTCAACTATGGCTAAAAATTATGTTTTGAACCTACTACTTGTACAATTTTATTAAATCGTTTTTAGCTGTGCGATATTTTTTTACCGATACTATGTATTTGTTATTTCCTGTGAAATTATTTAGTTATTTCGCTTCAAATCTAAATAATCAATATTAAAGAAGCCATCACTAGCAATTCCTTTTGAAATCTGAAGGTCGGTTTACTGTTTGCACGTGTCGAGCAGATGCAAACCGAAACACCCTTGAGGTCGCAAAAAAACAACATCTTCAAGTCTCAATCGCGAAACTGTGATGTTTTGAAAAACAATAGAGACATCTGCGGATTCGTGAGAAAGCAAACTCTGAACGTGAACATGTTATTGAGACCTTTTTAGGATTTATTGGTTAAGTAGTTCTGGACAAAGCAGTACAAAGAAAAAAAAAAACGTTTTTTAAATGCTATCATAATCATAATGTGCAAAAGGGAAAAGTTATTACTATCCACGAAAATTTATAATAAAGCTGTGAGTAGTTTTAGTCAAATAAGGTCGATTTTACTAAAACCTCGTATTCACAGCTTTGTTGGCTCATATGATTATAAATTTCTGTCACTGAAATTGCCCTTTCAGAAGTTGAATAATACGAAAAACAAAACACAAACAGATATTATTTTTATAAAAATATTTCATTTTACGCACTCGTGTCAAATACTTAAAAATAAGGGAATGCTAAAAAAAATATGTAGACTTCCTATGCTAATTCGAATTCGGGTCGAGGTTGTTTTTGAACAAGTAGAGAGGAACATTTTTTTTGTATTTCACAGAAACTGTCATAAAACCTTGGTCCTGCCTGACCACTTGCCGAGTACCCTGTATGAATTTGGCTGTATAAACGAAAGTCACATTATACAAGGTGAAATTAAATTAACCGACCAAATTCATACTGGAGACTCGGTAAGTGATCAGAAACAAGCTTCAATGACCCTTTTGGTGAAATTCGAAAATTTTTTTTTTGCTTCCTTACTGCCTAGACTAGGAATTGTACTTAAACTGGTCCAGCCAGTGAGGGAGCAAAAACATATATTTTTCGAATTTGGCCAAAAGGATTACTGAACCTAGTTCCTGATCACTAAATGAATCTCCATTATGATTTTGGTCGTTTGATTTAATTTCAGCCTATATACTAAACATAAAATGATTTCTACAACAACGGTAAAAGCATAGACGAAATAGTACAAATTAGTCTATGGTAAAAGCAAGTGCGAAAGGCATTCAAGTCTAATGTATTCCAAAGGGATAAGACCACCAACGTCAAAGAATGGCTAAAGATTAAACATATTTGGTCACATTATCGGATACGAGACAAAAGCTACAGTAATTTAGATCTCTTAATGCTCCCTTTAATGGGACGTGATTATATGGTGTCGCCTTAACAATCGCCTCAAACAAAAGGTCCTTAATACAATCGTTGGTTGAACTCTGTTAGACATTTTGGAGAATAATTTGACTAAGTGAAAACCAAATCCTCTAGACGCATTATAAGTTTTTAGGTTATAGGTTAGTTTGACCCTTTTTAATTTAGGTAACTTTTATTTATAATTTGTATTCTATCCTTGTGTGTGTAAATCAATATCAAAACATATTATAGTAAGTTTAAGATTGTAAACTAATAGTGACCCAAACGGTTGGCTTTTGCCCGTGACTTCGTTCGCCTAGGCCTGATTTGTTTTGGTTGTTGTCCGCTACGTTTATAAATCTTATATTTTTTGTTTACTTAACTACAAAAAAGTGAGGTTTATTTATATTCAGTTGTTTTTACATGACATGTGTCCAATCATACACAATAATAAACTTAGATGAAAATATTCCAAGCAAATTTTGGCACCTGCATCGTTGGTCAACACTCATTGAAACATTTTCTAATAAGCCACTGACGATTTTATTAATCCGAGTATTTGGAATGTGTAACTCATAGAGGTTATTTCAAAGAAATTCCTCTCAAAATCACATGATCGCAATCTATGTTTTGTCGAAAAACAATAAAACAGCCAGACATTTCTTCAAAAACAGAACAATTTGTGGTTTAGACCAAACTTTTGTGAGACAAATCTTTCAAAATTAAAACACAAGTAGAAGATCATCACCAGACACCTGCGGCTCATTTCTATTATGGTTTTTTGATTGCTTGGACTGTATCCAAAGATACATGGAGCATAAGATTCTAAAAGCACAACTCAATTACGCTCATACAAATATGATTCTGAGAAAATCATGATTTAATACAAAGTAACGACCATGGATGGATTAGTGATGAATATTGGCGGATACAGGGGGGGGGGGCATGAGGGATATTTCCCCCCTATATTCGTCAAAAATTCTATACATTCAACTATTTTATAACAACTTCATGCATGACATACCTATAAAAAAATAATATATTAAATTAACTTAGGCTAACGAAATACAAAAACTTAAATAAACTAATAAAACAGAAGATTTAATATATACGGTTAAATAAAAATAGTTGGCGAAACTCAAAACGTTGGTAGTACTCGTCTATATGAACAACTTTTTCTATGGGTACTATGCAAAATTCTCAAAAAAATGTTCACCTTCTCATAGCGAACCAGACAGCTGATATGGGCAATTTGTATGAGAGGAAGTGAAAAAAAGTTGCGAATTTCGCTTAGCTTCGATAGAAAAAGTTGTTCATATAGACCAGTACTACCTATGTTTTGAGTTTCGCTAACCATTATTATTTAAATCCTTAGAAATGCAAACTTATATTCTACCGTAGGTGTTGAATTTTTAATAACGCGTTTCATTGTTAACGCATAATTTTCATGGTTTTAACTACAAAACTAATAAAATTACGACATAAACTTTCGCCTATTTATTTTATCCTCCCCCTTAAGGGGATTTACAAATAAAACCTTTAAACCCTAGCCCTGAATCTTGTCAGAATGCCCTCCCCTCCAAAATGAAATCCTGAATCCATCCTTGATAATGAAACTTTTTCAATGGGATGTCGCTACCGAGTGGGTGCCAGATGGCGGCTACCGACGACAACGGCCAGGTAGACCAAAAAGAAGATGGTGGGACGATCTCCACTTATTTTTACCGGGGTGGTCGGTAGTAGCGTAGGATATGTGGTATCAGCAAGGATAGACAAGACACTTTAGAGGCTACATACAAAAATTATACTTGTATATCAAATTAAATTATGCATGTATTCAATAGATTGCAAATATTTTTTTATTTTTTTTCTCGCTACGGTCACTTTAAAGCGCCATTTTGCCACAGATCAAGTTAATTTACTTTCAGGGGAGACAGCAAGTATGGTTTAACTTCTGTAGACTTGACAAGAAACAACTATACGGCGAAAAATTGCTAGTATGCTGGCAAAAACTACTATTTTGTGTAAATCAAAACTATAGCTTAAATACAGTCCCATAAGCAATTATTTTATATTTTAAAAGTAGGAGGGTCGCCGCGCTCCGCTCCACTTCACTCGGATCCCCAAAATTTACATGTAATGTAAACCTAACACGCTCCTATTGGCTCCGCTTTGCTTCGCTCGTCGTCTGACGTATAGTTGACTTTTTTAATTTGTTTTAATCTCGCTCTTTGGTGAAAAAGCGGAATAATTTCGTATTATCGCGTAATGAGTCAGCCTTTACGCCGTTATTCGGTTTTTCACTTTCTACGTACTCATATGGGTACTGTAGATAGGTGTTTCAATATATGTTTATTTATTTATTTATTTATTTATTTATGTAATTGGATTTTCACTACTCGTTTTCCTTTTCTAGTATTTTACACCTGGAACTGTTTTAGGAGTAAATCCTGAAAACGTCCTAACTTCACGCAGTGGCGGTCCGAGGGGGGGGGGGTCACAGGGGTCATGCATGACAGAGATAGGATAAAAAATACCAGAAAAAGTTTTTGCAACTCTGGAGTTGGCTTCTTAGCAAGCAGATTTAGGATATATATACCAATTCAGTATGATAAAGCCACGATATGGACTGCGATCTTTAGCATTAATGATATATATTAAAACTTGTAACCCTGTCACGCCGACATGCTTTATTTAAAAAAAAATGCTCGTTCCAGATGGGAAAAACCCGGAAGTAGAAGTAGCGACGAACGAGAGACTACGTCTACTATGCGGACTCAAGCCCAAGCTGCAAGTGGCTCAAGTCAGATGGTACAAGGACGGCCAGCTGCTGGACTATAGCCAGATGTCATCTAAGTCCAGAATTGGACTGCAGAGGCAGACGTGAGTAGACATTCTTTTAGGTAATTAATTCCCAAAGTGGTCTATATCGACCCCCAGGGGTCGACTTAGAACAGAAAGGGATACATGACATTTTAAAAAATATAATCCCAATTTTGGGGATTCACGAGAGTTATCTCATTTAGCCAGCCCATGAACAAAATGGAGGCGTTTCGTTAATGTTATAATCATAATGCATCCATAGCACAGATTGTACCTATATAATATAGCAGCCGCTTGTACCGCTTGTGCTTGCATGGATTTGGTTAATTTGTCAATTATTTGTTGTCTTTACAGTTTTTATTTTTGAATATTTCACTCTACAGTCAGTTCCTTCAAAGTGAAAAGCTCTGCGTCAGCTATCGAAAATAGTTTTAATTAAGTTCATAAATTTGTAAAAATTCAATATAAGGAAAAGAGGGGTCGACGGAAAACAGGAAAAATTGGCATGTAGTACAGGACAATAAAGTTTGGGAAACTCTGTTCTAGATTATAGTTAATGTCTTAACCTGCTTCTATTACTCATCTATTTCATTATTAATAGGTATATAATAATTATTAATACATATCATATTTTTATTTATGAATTATTTGTATGGATAAAGGTGGGTTTTGGACGACATTAAAAATATTATTTAGAAAATAATCATTGGTCAATCCAATTTTCTTGCCATTAATCCTTTTTATGATCTTTATCATGCCATGAAAAACATGATTTAGAAAATATTGTTGTCAACTCTATTGACGAATAATTTTTTTCTGGTAAAAGAAAAACATTTTATTCAAATGCAATGAATTATGCGTAATAATCAAAGAATTATTTGTTTGAAAATCAAATCACCAGCCCAAAGCCCACACATTTCAGATATTTCTGATCTGTTTATCAAAACATTACCCTTAATCTATCTTAAATCTTTGTTAGAAATACAGTCAATAATTCACTGTGTACGCAACCTCGCAATATGTGATTAAATTCCTGGCATTTCAAAACAAACTGTCGATCAAAATAGTCTAACGGACCAATCAGACGTCCAAATGTTGAAAACGTTAAGATTTGAATTCCTTAAGTAAGTAAAGTCATACATTCATCCAAACATGGAATGTATTGACGTACATTTCAGAAGTTTGATTGTATAGTATGTTGGTAGACATCATTATGCTATTAGCTCCAGATTCCGTAACTATTTTTAAATCTGATTAATTTATTACTCAACAAAAACATTACAATTTGGTTGATAGTGCTGTAGAACGAATGCTATCACACTTTAGTAGTTCACAAAGCTGCGGTAGCTCAGTTGGTACGACGCTGGACTTTCAAACTTGAGTCCTGCCCCTAGATTATGTATCGGTGATTCGATTGCCAACTGGTTGCCAAACGTCAAAAACATAGATATATCGAATTCCAATTATCTAAGGACATGTTCGTGCTTAAAGCGACGTCACAGTTCGTGAACAGTTCAATATACACTGAAGGCTAAAAGTTCAGTTTTTAGTGTTTAGCAACCAGATGGCAACCTACACTAATTACATGATAGGCCTGCTAGATTCAAATACCGCTGGTTGAGCTTACCAATGAGAGTTTCCGAAATTTGTGTACAAAATATTTGTAAACTTATCACTTGCTGACAGTGAAGGAAATCATGCCCTAAACAGCGTGTATTGTATTTGTGCCCGAAGTACGGCGACAAGGCTCACCTCCTGTGACGGTAGGATGACAAAATCATCGTTTAAAAAAGATCGTGTTACGAATGTTGACTGTTCTAAAGACAGTTAAGTAACCTCTGAAACCCTCTTGGAGATATAATGTCGTAATGATATGTTTATGTATGTATGTTTTGTAGTATATACTAATACACATTTCCATAAAAATATCACCATTTCAGGCTCCGGATAAAGAGTTTCCGTGCAAGGGACGCTGGTGTATACCGGTGCCAAATCCGAGATGAAACCAGACCAGATCTTGAGGAAATGAGTGTCCTTATAACACACGCCGAACCAAAGAAGGACGCCCTGCAAGACGTTATGGAAGGTACTAAGCTATTTTCAGTTTAATATTTTATCGACATCTTTATTGACCATCCACATCTGTAAATAAGATTCAAGCCAACACAGCATTCCGATGTCAATTGGGTTGCAACTCGTGTTTTGGATTCGGGAAACGTTTTCATTTTACACATTTAAAGTGTTTTCGTATTACATACTTGAAACTTGCTTATTTCAGTCAATATGACATCAACTTCCTTTTCGTTGGTTTATAATTTTACTTATTTCAGAATATCAGTCAGACATGGAAGCACCGAAAGAGATACCAGAAATACTTTCCCAACATCGAGCGGATGCTTTAGTCATGAACAACTCAATAGATGATAAAGAAAATGGTGACATTAAAAAGGAATCCAAATACTCAAATAAGGTCAGAGACCATGAAGAAGCTAAAGATGAAGATCCAGAGGAAAAAAGCAATAACTATGGACATTTAGATGTATTAGTTGGAGAATCAGCACCCGTTTTTAAACACCCATCCAAAATGTACAAGATGGAAATGAAACCGGCTGGAAGTTCTATAAGAATACGGTGTGCTGCTGAAGGTAAAACACATTCGTATTTATTTTCCCCATTTTATTGGAACAAAAACAAATTCCTTTTTGTGTACCCGAAGCAGAGAATATTAAGTATTACTACATCCTTAAATCCTTCTTAAGGAAAAGATGGGACCCCTGTTATATCAACATTAGGGTTCAACGAAAATGTTAGACAAACTAAAAGAAATTTGTGTTAAAACTTCGACGTGCAATGATTTTACTCGGCCTTGCTACAGCCGCAAGTTACAAAAGCACACGCAGGAATATCTAAAAACATTTTTATAGTGTCGTAAACTTATATTATGTTGCAGGGAATCCGACGCCGAACATAACATGGCATAAAAATAATGGCACTCCTATAAATAGAAATTATGGCCAGCCATCTTACGGGAAATGGTCGATATCTCTGGATGAGTTAACTAAATCTGACGATGGAAATTACACCTGCATAATTTGCAATCGCCTTGGCTGTATCGATCATACTTTAGAACTTCATATTCAAGGTAATTTTTGACCTTTTTTCGTTTATATCCTTTTGTGATTCAGTACTATTTGCAGTACTACGTTTAATTTTAAATTGCTTTCCTATATAGAGCGTTATCCATCGAAACCCTATATAAAAGAGGGCTATCCCGGAAACATCACAGTCTTGGTCAATGACACAGTTCAACTATCTTGTCCACCAGTCTCCGATTTAGAACCTCATTTGTACTGGATAAGACCATTAAATTACACATCAAAAGACGCTGAAGTTGGACCAAGTGATGCACCAATACCTATTGGAAAAATTGTTAAGGTCTTTAAAAGTTATTTTGTAGGTGATGGTCTTCAATTTCTTCTTGGTCAGCTCATTGGTGAAGGAAATTCACATTAATTTAGGTATATTATGAAAAATCAGACTGTACTCTTTATTTGGTGGCGGTGCTATACCTTTATAATTTTATGGGGTCTGGAATCTTTTAAAGCTAAGATTCTTGAAACTAACAAAATTTATATATGTAATCTCTGCACAATCAACTCAGCAAATGTGCCTTATTAACATTTATTTTAATAATTTCTACTTCTAACCATAAATGTCCACCTGCGAAAGGAATTTAATTATAACATTTAAAACAAACCTGAAAACATTTTTGTAGAGCGTCTGTACTCGAAGCCAGTGCTGACGCAAGGCGCTGTGAATCAGACCAAGGTGGTTGGTATGAACGTCTCATTCAATTGCGAGTTCCTCTCCGACCTTCATCCGTCGGTCTACTGGCTCTTCCTCACCAAAGACCAGTACATGTCCAATGAGTTTGATTCCTACAATGATAGAAAAGTTATCACGGTGAGGGTTTATGTGACTAACGCATGGTGTTCATGTGCTGTGTGTCGCCGGCTGCATGTTGTGCTTCAAGTGTTTTTCGTACTCTGATTCTCTGGTATATCTATACATACTCGTATTGTAATGTCAAATTTATAGGATTAATTAATAGAGTAATCGATTTGCAGATTACTGGTAAAGTTATAAATGAATGTACATAAAACAACGTAAAGCAGCGTTCGATTCTCTTGAAATATGCTCATTTTACTAACACATTTAACTACATTTTACATTTGACTATTCTCTGATTTTGATGGAAAAAATACTATTACATAGTTTTACTTGTGCATGCTCTGATAGATATTAATAAATAAAACATTTGTACTACTTATATATAATTATAAGGAGATTTTTGTTTATATAGCCAAATTCATACGAAAGACCCGGTAAGTGATCAGGACTAAGATTAAATGACGTGTAAGATAATCCAGTCGAAGTTGTTCTTAAATAAGTACATATAGAAGGAAAACAAATATTTTTCGTATTTCACAAACAGGGTCAGTGAAACTTGGGCCTGACCACTTACCGAGTCTCCAGTATGAATTTGGCCATATTAACGAAAGTCCTTGTACAGGTATTCAGAGACACCAAAGCAAAAATTCTGTTAGATTTATTAGTTATGGTAAAACTTGCTGCATGCTAACAATACTTCTGTTAATCCTGCTACCTAATCTTTAGAAGTGCATGTGAGAAATAAATTTTGCATAAAATTCGTGTATATGTTCCATTCTTTAGTTATTAGTACTTATTTTGGTAACCTGTGTTTTCCAGTCGAGCAATCCAAGTGATATGCCAGAACAACTGACAATATACAACGTGACGAAGGAAGACGAAGGCTGGTATGTCTGTGTCGCCCTCAACAGCTTGGGGAACACTACAGCAAAGGGATACCTCACAGTTCTTGATTGTAAGTTGATAGAATGAAAAATTTGCAATTGTTATTCGTTATCGGTAACTTTGTTCTTGACAACATTTTCATTATTAACATTTGTTGTGTTTATTTGTTTTAAAATGGTTTTGTGTTTGTCCTACCAATAATTTATTTATCTGTGTATATATTTGTTAAATTGTTATCCGCTCTAGTTTTGTGAATTGGTTTTCCAGAGTAACTAATATTTAATAAATTTTTAGTAATATTGCTATGTATTTTTTGTTTTATTATTAATGTTGAATATAAATAAAATTGTTTTGTTTAATCCGTAATAAATATTAAGATTTGGGATAGAAAAGGGTATACCTTATCTTATAATAATAGTATGTATAGCTATTATACCAGGTGTAAAAGCAAAGTCAAGAATCCTTTGTTAGTATGATCGGTAAAGATATTTTTTATAATACTGGGATCTCTAAATAAAGTACCAGTACCTCATAATAAGACGATTTTCTTTACTCAAAATACACTAATCGCGTGGGCACCCTCACGGTCGCTGGCCACTCGGATGAGGGGTGCGGATTGCGGGGTGCAATTAGGTGTGCGGAGAGGCCGGTGAAATACAAGGTATATTTTTTTTCTCGTAATGACATCAGAATCGTGTATACTTTCATACCCTAAAGGGATTCTTGACTTTGCATTTACACGCTGTATAGGCTTTACAAAAAAATATCTATCTAAAATATGCATAAGTAGGTAAATACTGTTTGTAACATCAACATAAAGTGCTTACTAGTGTGCAATAATAAAAGAAATGGGATCAATCGTCTGTAATGTTAATGTGCATCAAATTTTTGGTAGAGGTAAATAAACATTTTTATTTAATTTGTTTATTTTCCTTTTTTAAATTCTGTTCAAATGACTCTCTAATTCCCTACTTTATTCTAAACTATTGACCAAATCACTAAAAATGATGTAATTTAATACAATGAATACATTTTTCTTACAGCATTACCACCAGAAAAAGAAGCAATGGACCACGGAAAACACACTCTCCTGATAAACATATTGACTGCTGTACTCGGTGCGATGTTCTTTGTAGCAGCTATCATTGTCGTGATGATTTTCAAAAAGTTGAAACGAGAGAAGATAAAGAAGCAGCTTGCAATAGAGACGGCGAGGGCTGTGATTGTCACGCATTGGACAAAGAAGGTCACAGTAGAGAAACCAACGACGCCAAATGCTGGGGAGCTTTTGGCAAGTCTATAAAAATATATTTACATTTAAATTTTACAATACAATTGCATAAAGTACTGTTTGAGAAAATTTATAATACGCATGAACTGTTTTTAAGAAGACGACTAGCCTTCGCTTGTATTAAAAAAAACTACTGATAATACATAGTATATTAATAAACTTCGCCATTAAATTCTAATATCGAAAATATGTTAATTGCAGTTGATGCCCGTCGTTAAAATTGAGAAACAGAAGCTTTCTCAAGTCCAAAACAACACCAGCGATTCTATGATGATGTCAGAGTATGAACTTCCAGTTGACATCGACTGGGAGGTTTCCAGAGAAAGTCTGTCTATTGGAAAAATTTTAGGAGAGGGAGAATTTGGGAAAGTGATCAAAGCTGAGTGTATGGGAATATTGAAGCCTGGGATGCAGTCAGTAGTTGCTGTTAAAATGTTGAAGGGTAGGTTTTATAAGGTTTCTGAAACTGATTAAAAAGTAAATAGCACGTCAATAACAAAGTTCTATCATTGTAACAAAGCAGTAACTTTGGGATCAGAAGTAAATGAATTGTAACTTTGGATCTCCCATATTACAGAAGGACATACAGACGCTGAAATGATGGCGCTGGTCTCCGAGATGGAGATGATGAAGATGATCGGCAAACACGTCAACATCATCAACTTGTTGGGTTGCTGTACACAGGATGGTCCACTATACGTTATAGTGGAGTATGCTCCTAATGGGAATTTAAGAGAGTTTCTCAGAAATCATCGGCCTGGCAATAGGTTAGTATTAAATTTCATCAACCTTGTGATAAAAAGTCAGCGTTCAAGCTCTGGAGATAACTTATCCTATATTCTTAAGTACTTACATGCGGTATATATTTTTAATTTGTCATCTTAAGAAATCACAATATAATCTGTTTGCCCTACCTACAGGTATGAATCTCCAACAGAAGATTTGAAAGATAAGAAAACGCTAACACAGAAGGATTTAGTTTCCTTTTCATACCAAGTTGCCAGAGGCATGGAGTATTTAGCATCTAGAAGGGTGAGTTCATTTGCCCGTTCTATTGTAGTTCCAAGAAATTTATACTTTTTTATTTTTTCAAGTTATTTTTGTTATTCATTGTGAACCAAGTTAGCTCTTACGTTTATTCTAAGCTTGTTAAATTCATTGTTAATATAATTGATTACCTTACAAAATTGTTCTTAGTCCTTTACTACAACATTTCTACATAAGCTTTGTCTTAAAATTTATCTTTATAAAATTTCAGTGCATCCACCGTGACTTGGCAGCTCGCAATGTCCTCGTCTCAGACGACTGCGTGCTCAAGATTGCGGACTTCGGTTTGGCGAAGGATGTACACAGTAACGACTACTACAGGAAAAAGACTGAAGGAAGGCTCCCGGTGCGGTGGATGGCGCCAGAATCTCTCTATCATAAAGTGTTTACTACGCAGACCGATGTGTAAGTCTTCGTAGACTATTTTTGTCTTTACTGCTTATAACAGAAGTCTTGTTTCGCTTTTGCTTTGCACCAAATTAAGCATTTTTCGTGGTTTGTATTTACATGTCCAAGTATACGTATATTGTATGAATAGATTTTAATTATAATTTTCCAGTTGGTCTTTCGGTGTGTTGCTCTGGGAGATCATGACCCTCGGCGGTACCCCATACCCGACGGTGCCTGGACAGTACATGTACCAACATCTCAGTGCGGGACATCGGATGGAGAAACCACCTTGTTGCAGTCTTGAAATGTAAGTATATGAATTGTTTTGGTTTTCTTGTTCTAGGTGTCATAGCTAATTTCGATTCGTTATATTTTCTTTCTTTCTTTTATTTAAATATACTTTAAATCTGGAACAATGAATTCCATTATTCAAGTCATGAAGTCAGTGCAGGGTTTTCTTGCCTAGTGTATGAAATATTCACTTTATTGAAATTATAATTTATATAATACATGCATAAAGATCTCCATCTGCTATAGTCCTGACACTTTTCATTCTTTTTGCACATTCATCAAAGCGTGATACAAGGCTAAGAACAACTATAGATACTTTAAGCTCGTTGGCTAAGTATAACGAGTGCTTTTGACATTCTTACTTTTTTATGACTGTTGACTTTTGCACCACATAGGGGCCGTCTTCATAATAGGTTTGCAGGTCAGTAGGCTAATACGATGCTTGATGAAATCAAAGAGTAGATTGGTCTAAAAAGCTTCAGAGACTTGAATGATAAAACAAGTTAAATAAGCTATTTATATTTTGTAGAGTTCCAACTAAGGCTTCTCGATTTCATACTATAACAAGTTTATTGTGATTTCCCAGTTACATGCTGATGCGTGAATGCTGGTCCTTCCAACCGAACGACCGACCTTCGTTTACCGAACTCGTCGAGGACTTGGACAAAATCCTGACGGTAACAGCCAACCAGGAATACCTAGACTTGGGACTTCCCCAACTGGATACTCCACCGTCAAGCTACGACGGGTCCGGCGATGAAAGTGATAGCGAATTTCCGTTTATTACGAACAGTTAGATAAAGTGAGATAAAAAATCAAGAAGTTAATGAATTTGAACTGTGAGAATGTGGATCGAAATATCAATCGATGTCTTTTTCTTAAAGACTTTAGTTCGCCCCATACACCACAGTAAATCGATTACAAATGTCGATATTATCGAGTGTAGTGGTTTAAACTGAAAATAAAGAGGAGAAGAAGAAAATCCGTTTCGAACAACTGAAAAATACTCAGAATTTTTCTTAGTATATTGTGTATTCCAAGGACTGAAGGATGAAACTACAAATTATGTAGAAAACGATAGCATTAGGGTAGTAAAAGAGTTATATATATGCGTGTGATATTACGCCTACTTGTTCTCTTCACATTTGTGCAGTTTATGTACAATATTATAATTTTTACATTTGTAAAGTCAGCCTCAGTTTACACACAATATTTTTCTTCTTACATTCGTTCAGTTAGCCTCAGCTTACGTACAATATTATTTAATGTGTAAATATCCCACCTCAAGCTATTTGACACCAAGTGTAAAACTAAAGCTTTTAACAGCAACAATTATGAATAAGAATGTGTTTATCTGACTGATTCTATTTCTTGGATGTTTTTGTTGTATCTTCGTTTTCTTTATTTATTGTAATAGTTCATACCAAAAAGTGCAAAACAAAGTATTGCATAATATTTTCTGTACATAAAACCAAAGTTTTTATTGTATTTTGTATAAGATTTTAAAGTATTACAAATCAATACCTTAAGAGTATTCTAGATCTAGTTTATTAGACAGAGAACAAGCCATGACAAAAAATATCTAGATTTATCTACTTGTTTTTATTGAAATTAAGAATTGGTAGATAAAATACCTAGTCGGTTTAAGGGGGATGGTCAAAAGCTGCTCTCTGTACAAATTTGTCGGTACCACAACGACAAAAGTATTGAAATTTCGTTGTGTTACTTTTTTCTACGCGTTCCATCAATTCTACACCCGCGAATAATCATTTTCTTCACAAAAAATGTTTTTACTATCTAATTTTGCTATTTAATACTTTCATACATTTTTAAACAGCAAAATTTGATAGTAAAAACAATATTTTTTGTGAAAAAAAAACAGATTATTCGCGGGTGTAGAATTGATGGAACGTGTAGAAAAAATTGAAAAACCGGCCAAGTGCGAGTCGGACTAGCGCACGAAGGGTTCCGTTTTCTATAAAAACGGCAAAAAAATAATGTCTGTTGTATGGGAGTGCGCAGGTCCGACACGCACTCGGTCGGTTTTAGTATTTGTTGTTATAGCGGCAACAGAAATACATCATCTGTGAAACTTTCAACTGTCTAACTATCACGGTTCATGAGATACAGCCTGGTGACAGACTGACAGACAGACAGACGGACAGCGGAGCCTTAGTAACTTTTGGCGGCTTTGGACCATCCCCCCTAACATAGAATAATAAATTCGTGTAAGTAAAAGAAATGTTTATAGGTTTGAAATTAAAATATACTCTTATTGCATTTTATCACCAAAATTTGAAATATGTACTTAATTATTTAAGTAATTGTAATAAAATATATAAACTGTAAGTATTTTTAGAAGCCTTTGTTTGTAAATAATAGGTAGCTAATAGATTTATAAATACTATGGGTAATTTATCACTTTTTGATAAACACCATTCAGAACTTAAGTTTGATAATTTGGCCAAGTGCGAGTCGGACTCGCGCGCTAAGGGTTCCGTACCACCCCGCAATACTTTTACCCAATTTTATTACTTGTTGTTGTACTTTAGAGTGAACAACAATGTGACCTTTGGAAATTGTATATTACCGTCTTTAAAATAGACCTAGAACAAATAACGTTAATAAAATGCAAATTCTTTCGAGGTTTATTGTATGGGGCCCCCCTTCGGAATACATTTTTTATTTGGCGTGGTAGAGGCCATAATAGTAACATATACTGTAAGAAATTCAACTGCCTACCTATTACGGTTGAAGCTGTAGACCCCTGTGACAGACAGACAGACGGACGGACAGACAGACAGACAGTCGTCCGGGTGCCGGAACTTCGGAACTCCTACACCAAAATTATCAATCTGGCATAGTCTAACAAATATCTGGTGGCTATTCAAAATTTTCAATAAAAGCTTCTATGACAACATTTCTTACACAAACTTTGGGAAGGTCCGTGGTGTATTGTAAAGGTGTACATCTTAAAATGAACCATATAATGTATTGATCATAAATATAGAAAAACTTCCCCTCCCGAAATAAAAAAGTATACTTTGATATTTCCTTTCCTTACTAATTTCAAAAAGCTATCGCTAGACAGTTCTGATGTTTTTTTTTTTACTTTCGGTATATAAATGAGGGTGGGCATGTTAAACTGAATCTTAGAATTCATAATAGCAATTGAAAATGCGAATTGTACTGGTTTTTTTTTCATAAACATTTTATTTAATTTTACGTTAGAAAATAAAAAATTTCGTGGATACAAATAAGTATTATTGTACAAATTATTTATTTTTTATTTGTGTTATTCATTATTAACTGTATTCTTTGTCTTGGTTGTAAGAATTGTCGTAACTTTTTCTAAATATAGATAAAGTTTATTTTCGAGAGACTTGGTTAAAAGCAAATATCCTACCTAGTTACTTAGATATATAATTATTTTTTTGTATATTTGATGACTTGTGCTGCATTTCTATGTAATGTCTTGTGTTACTATTAAACTGAAATTGATAGAACTATATGTAGATGTAGTTTTATTTCTTGGGCACAATCATATTTCATCCATCCATTCATCAGCCTGGTTCGGCCAGAATTTGCCAAAGGTCTATCCAAGATTTCGCCACTCCTGGCGGTCCTCCTGGAAGAAATGTCCATACTCAGACGCTGGGCAGACGGGTTGGTGAGCAAGGTTCCGAAAAGCCTCGCACTCACTGGTGCTTCACAACGTTTAATTTTTTATTTCGTCCATGGTGTACCCAGACACTGAAAAAAAAGACTACAAAAATTTTGAAATCTCAGCGCAGAAGTGACCCGATTAGGATAAAAATAGTTGTTCACTATTTTCTGCGACCTGAGATTTGGCATACTTATGTTAACCGTCTTGACAACTTATAAATCCATTTTTAAGTGTCTATTGGTTGTTGAATCACAGCATTTTAACTTTAACTTATTTAATTCGCAATAATTATTGAGACCGCATTTAAAAATTCTAGTTTAAATTCAGTTCGGGTGAAGAAAAGATAGATTTTTCATAGCCTTAGGTCCTACAATAATAAGTGAAAATAATTCTAGGTTAATTATATCATCAATTATAGTGGTTAAATCAGCTGACTAAATTTCTATGGAAACGTGAAAAAATGTTTGCGTAAAAAATGTTTTTTTTTTAATTTTTATTGGAGAGTGGTCTATTATTTCTTCCTTTATTTTTACTTTGAATTGTAGGACCTTGTAATAAAATTCAACAGATGATAGAGTAATAGACTCCCCAAAAGACCATAATCCAAATTAAAAAAAAAAAATCGCTGACTCGAGTCGACTGCTTCTCGGCAAAAAAAGTCCGTCGTCCGTGACTCGAAATATCAACCATTTTGCACTAGCATCAAAATGAATTAATATAATAAATAATATAATAAATTAATAGAATAAATATATGTTGGGAATATCTTTGGATGATGTGATAATTATGTACGAGAAAAGGTCCCAAAACAAGAAAATATTTTTACTACTAGAAAATAATGACTTAATATTGTATTGAGGTACATTTTATTTGTTTGTATGTTGGTCTCGGCAACTACCAAACCAATTTTGAAAATTTTGTCACTGGTTGTATAGGTTCTTCACTCGGATATAGGGTATAGTTTGTTCCCTGGGAGACGAGCAGTTCCCTAGGGACATAGCCCAATAACTACATTCGCGCGGATAATCTCTGGAACTGCTGAAATAATTTTTAAAATTCTTTCACTGTAAAGGTTCGAATTATAAAAAATAAATTAATTAAGATACGTGAAATATAGCGGATGAGAATTTCACGATAACAAAATACAAAATTAAATTTTTCTTTAAGGAGTTTTATTTTGAGTACGGTATAAAAATATTTGAGTCTCTCTTTCGTGGTACAATCAATTCCTTTTTTTTATGTTTTTGATTCTGTTTATCATACAGTTAGGGCAAGATATTACTTACTTACCTTCTTCCTGACTGTTCCCAAAACTGTACCCATTTTCGCTCATTCGCTCGCCGCCCGCCGACCGTTGTTATTTGTCGGGACTCTGGACGGACATCATATGAAATTTCGGGTCGGGACAATCCCGACCATCTGTCAAGGCAACCCTACTCTACTTACACAGAGTACCTTTAGTAACTAACCAACGTTTTCACTAACCATAGGAGATGCCTAAATCAGATGCCTATGTATTTAGTAGTTGCCTAGAGTAAAAACACGTTTCACTAACTTTTAAGTCGTGACTAATGACATTAGGAATCACCTAAAGTTACGACACCGATTCGGGGGTGCGTAAGCTTAGGCGCCCCTAAACTGACACATGCATGTGACAGTCGCGATTTTGAAATTTAAGCTTATTCTAGTTCTGTGAAACGTCAAAATAACCGCACAGACAACTTGACAAACAAAACCAAAGACAAGTATCAAAAACTTAGGCTACTCTTGGGTTGGGAATGACATAGTAAAAATAGTTTGGTGAAATAGAACTTTATGGTAAGCATGGACCTAAATTAGGAGTTACTTAGTTGGGCGTCGCCTTGTTCGTCGTTAGTGAAAACGAGCGAGTCCCAATTATTGTACTGTCTTTTAGAAGGTTCTGAGGGGGACAGCGCGTACGCAGTCCCCACTACCAAAAATTACGCGTCCGAGTTATCCACATTAGGGATAATCGCAAGGGTCAACCCAACCGCAGTGCAATGGGAGGGCCTCGCCCTGGGGGAACCGCCTTTATGATCACGGTGTCCCCTACGCCAGGTAAGTATGATTTCGCAATGCAACTTTAAGAATTTGAATTGAAAACATTATATCTCAATATCGTGATGTAGAATACAACTAGCGCCATCTATGGAAAGTACTAAGACGCTCTTGCCGATGGCCTCTACAAGTATTTGCTACCAAGTGTTCTACAGATGGCGCTTAACTTCGAGAAAGGGTTGCCATTTCGAAACATAAAAAATCAGCCGGTTACTTAAAAAGTCCGGACATTTTATTTATAAAATAAAATAATACTATAAATCCCACGCGCAACACACAATTTACATGGACAGCTTAAGTTGAAATAAGCCATGAGACTGATTAACCAGTTGGGCTAGTTGTATGTTGAACTAGTTATATGTTAGTTTAATAAATATCGAAGACTGATTTTGAATTTACTGTTTTATTTTATTTTAAACATGATCAAAGCTCAAAAGGTCTACCGACAGTTTTCAAGTAAAACCCTGCAATTAAGCACCCTGACAATTAATTGCCAACAACCTCGAGTTATGTGCTATATATCCCTTGTGGAGTTCTATGGCGATGATGATGAGCAAGAATTAAAGTGGATATACCTATATCGTAAATTTTCAAGTAATACTCTGCAATCTACTCAATCAATCTATTAGAAAGCAATGACTCTTTTATCGAGTATACCTGTGATTCATAAAGGAGTTACATCGCCTATCTCGAAAGAGTCCAGAATCCAAAAAACTCAAATGGGAGCTCCCCAAGGTACACTCTTTAAAAAAAAGAATTATTCAAATCGGTTAAGAAATGACGGAGTCATGAAGTAACATATCCAAAAAATAAAAATATCAAAAATAAATATTGAGATCTTGTCTTTAAAATCGTAAAAATTGAAAGTATACTGTAAAAGTTATGCCATACATTTAATAAACTAACAGGGACTTATATCATTTATATGGCAAGTCGAGAAATAATACATCAAGTTATAATTAAAAAAAAACGAAAATTTATCTAAAACATGTTTTATTTTTATCACTTTTGTTAGTTTATAATCATGGCATACGCTTTAAAAATTGTCTTGCAAAAAGTTATGCTTTCATGATTTTACAAAAACAATTAGGAATATATCAATATTATACAAGATTCAAGAGTTTTACCCCTAAATCACATTTTTGCTTTAAAATTGTTAAATTAGCTACAGTAGGTATAAAATTGTTGTTTATAATTTTAGTTTATTTTAGCTCATATAGTTACTTATTTAATGAGGTACAAAAAACTGGTCTAAAAATATTATAATTTGAGTTTTATATAACAAAAAAATCAACTGATTTGTTATGAAATAAAAGAATCAGGCTGATAAAATTAAAATTACATATTAAATTGAACTAATCATTATTGGCTACGTTTACAAATTAATCTAGATTCATATAATACTTGTCCATTGCTTCTATTTGGTCTACCTTTTTGTGCGACATACATAACAGTGAGTAATTTAAGTGATAGCTTCTGAAAACAAATAGTATTCGTGGGTACATATTGTATATTATTTGAAAACTTTCACATCCAATATATGAAAACATACCAATGATATATCTACATTAAACATAATGATATATCTTTTGATCCATGACTTGAATTAATCGTGTAATGAGATGTTTCACCGTCATTCAATGCGTATTAATAATCTCATAAATATTAGCATGAGTGAATTGCCCCTTTCACACTATAACGAAAACGATATGATGTTCAAAAATATAAAATGTATGTCTGCCAGCAGGTTAGTCCCAATGATATTGGGCAGTAGTTATTGCAGTGTCATGGGTATTAAAATTGTATACAAGTAAGAAACTTGAACTGCACTGCCAATAATTATAACGTCACTTGCAGCTTAAGTAATATAAGATAATGCATGCATCAAAAACTTGTTGAGGTCATATTATGAATGTTCGTAGTTGTTTAGAATGAAAATAATGATACTTGTTCGTGTCCAAAATTTTTTTTTCTTTTGTGTTGTAATTGTGTAGTCAATCGACAAACACTGCAAATAGCAATCATTAACAAAACATTGTCATCTAAGTTACAAGATGCAGTCACCTCAAGCACAAAAGCAGAATTACAAAACCAATATTTCGTCGACTTCAATCAGCTCAGCTTGAGGACCAAACCACGAATACTGCATAGTTTTTAAATTCAAGGTTTTTACTAAAAAGTCACCAAAAGCTGCTAAAGATTACAAAGGCCCATTAAAGCTCACGCGGAATCTCGTTACCAACACATACAAACTCGACCATCACATATTCACACAACGCAACTTCTTCTCTTGAACTCTAGCAGCAAACTGCAAACTTGGAACCACAACCTTCGCTTCTTCTTTCGACGGCTCCCCTTCATCCGTCGTCTCACCCATCAAAGTCTTCAAACAAATCTTCATGTCAGCCGCAAACTTTTTGACTAATCTTTCTAAGGAAAACAGATGCTCATCCAAAGCCTCGGGCACTTCCTCTCTCATGAATTCTGCTAGCTTTAACAAATACTCTACGTTTGATCCCGAAGGTCCGTGGCATACTAAAATCTGTTTCGCGATATCAGGTAAAGGCGCCGCGCCAAGCCAATGCCTGTTTTCTGGTACTGCTATGTAAAGAACCGCTTTCTTTTTACTGATGCTGTTGCTAGATGATGCAGAGAAAAATGAGGGCCGGGGATGGAAGTTGACTGTGTATGTTCTGTAGCCTCCCAAATGACATTCTCGGGTCGCTAAGTAAGGCAATGCTGCAGTATCATCTGCTGAAACAAGGAACGCTCTGCCCCATGTGATTCCCTGGAACATAAAGAAAAGGAAGCTATAATACTGCAGGATAACGAGGTGTAATAATATCTAAGGTAATGGTTATATTAAAGTAAGTGTAAATATTCCCAGTATTGCTTGTGGCTTAGAATATCGTGTTACGAAAGCGAGTTATTGACCTGAATAATATAATATGATAGTGTTCGTTTTCATTACATTGTTTTGAGAACATGGTTATTATAATAATTATTATTACGAAAAAAGGTCCCAATTTATCGTAATACAAAACAACAAAATATTTTTACTACAACAAAACAGTGTTCTTATCTACACTAACATTATAAAGAGGTAAAATTTATTTGTTTGTATGATGGTGTTATCTCTGGAATTTATTAACCGATTTTGAAAATTATTTCATTGTTGTAATGGTTAGACTTTTGGCCATAATAGATCGTTCCCTGGACGGGCAGTTCTTTAATCTCTAAGGACATAGCCCATTAACTCGTGGGTAATCTCTGGGTCTACTAAACCGATTTTGAAAATTCATTCAGTGTTGTAATTGTGGACGTTATTATATTAATTATATTTGAGCGGGTGAATCTGCGGGAAAAAAGCTCTTTTACTTGAGGGAGAGTTTATATTTTTTTCCAAATACAACTTAATAAATTAATTGTTTGTATTCTAGGGGTCTAGCACAGCAGATCATATCAAGCTCTCGATACAGAATGTCTACTTCTCGAGGGAGATCAACAGAGTGATAAACGCTATCGATCGAGCTAGATATGGTTTTCAATGCTAGACTAACTTATCCATGTTGATTATCATTTTTTGAGGGGGACAGCGCGTACGCAGTCCCCACTACCAAAAATTACGCGTCCGAGTTATCCACATTAGGGATAATCGCAAGGGTCAACCCAACCGCAGTGCAATGGGAGGGCCTCGCCCTGGGGGAACCGCCTTTATGATCACGGTGTCCCCTACGCCAGGTAAGTATGATTTGGCAATGCAACTTTAAGAATTTGAATTGAAAACATTATATTTCAATATCGTGATGTAGAATACAACTAGCGCCATCTATGCAAGGTAATAAGAAGTTCTTGCCAATGGCCTCTGCAAGTGTTTGTAAACAGTGTTCTGTGGGATTTTGTAGAAATAGTCACCCTCTCATCTCTGTTACATAAACAAACAATTTTTTCTCATTGGTTAGGTAAAGACACAGAAAACGTGACGACTTTTATCAATTTTGGATTATGTTAGGGTAGTAACATCGTATCTGAATAATTCATTAAATGAGGTCAAACGTCCAACTGCAAAACAAGATCATTAATTCTATCGCAAATTATAAATAAATTATAATACCTATTCTGCAGAAGAAATGGGAAGAAACTTTAATACGGTGAATTAATAAAGGTACTTGTACTTTGATACGGTGACTTTTATTTGTATAGCCAAATGTATGTATATTGGAGATTGAGGAGGCCGATGGTTCTTTTCATCACCAAGTCGATCACATTACACATAATTAAAATTTTAACTCTTTTTGCAAATCCTTGTCTTTTGCCGAGTTGCTGGACCTCATTTTTACAGTCATTGAGCACAGTACCGAGACTTCCGTCTAATGAAAGCTTTGTTTAAGTTTAGAAGACTCTTTGTTCCTGATTCTGATCTTTTACCATATACCCAGCGTAAAACGGGCTGTATTTCTTTTGTATTATCGGCTCTATGGCCAAGTTATAGATCGCACGCCTGTTAACCTAGAAGTCACGGGTTCAATCCCTGCAAGCATATTAATTTATGTTCGGCTTGCATAGGGCTCAAATAGACATCTGCTAATTTTACTAAAGCCTTGGTGAAAATTGTTTACTCGAAGGAAGGAATGATAATCTCTAGCCCAATCTTACGACTTTACGGTATACTGGAGCAGTTATTATTTCACCAATAGAGACAAGGAATCAATGAGGAAATGGACGTTTGAGGAATCCGGACGAATGACCGAATCTAATATAAAAGTGCCATCAGGTGAATCAAGGGTCAAGAATATGTGAACTAGCATCTACAAAAGTGCCATCAGGTGAATTAAGAACAATAAGTGAACCAAGTGAATCACGAGTAAATAAAAGTGCCCAATGGTGAACATGAACAACCGGTCGGGAAGGCTATAATCAAACAAAAAATTGTGACTTTCAATGAGGTCTTAGAGCAACGATGTCGTCGTTGCCCTAGAGCATTTTATACACTCAATAGATGAGTCTGATGGGCACAAGATACATTTGCAAAATAGGACAATCGAATTCCGATAAAATGATTTATATAACACGGATGTTACGATAATAATCTACTTGATATATTTAGACTTTGACATAACAATTGTCACACGGAATAGTTGGGGCATTATTCACGTGATCGTGAACGGATGCTTGGGCATACCCTAAGTTACACTCTATTATATTAAAATAAAAACCCTATTGTTCTTATTACAAAGCGGATACGCTATAGTAGAATAGTAATTGTTATTCATATCAATAATAGTATTCATGCTGCATGAAAGAAGCAAGCTTTTCATGGCAATGGATCCACGTGTTCAAACCATTGTACTGTACGAGTAAAACCGATAATAAACAGAACAGACTGCTGCATTTTTTCATGAACAATCATATCAGTTTGTTAGTTTCTCAATAATACTCTGTATAGTGTACTACGAAAGGGTTACAAAATTATTGAATTACTAAAAAATATTGAACATGCTGCTCAGGTATGTTGGTATGTAACAAAATCACGTGTTTCTACATAAGATACGAGCAATTACTGGAAGTAGAGACGTTGAAAGACAATTCGTAAATCGTCTGGTGTCAATTTGAAAATCACCGGATACAATTTTGCAGTAACTAACCTATCAAATAGATTTTATCGAAGCTCACAAGATACATCAAATGATAAAAAAATTTAATGATGAGTGTGATAACATGAACAAGTCATAAGATAAGACAAAAATAGAACTTGAACCCCAGTTTTCAGAAGTTAATGAAGATCAAAGGATGTTTTTTTAATTTTACTGATAAAGTTATGGTACCATTTTTAATTGGTAATATTATTTATTATACATAAATACAATGGTGTACATTAGAAACTTTGTCAAGTTTACAAATATCAAATATAATGAGTTTGTCAGAAAAGTTAGATTGCAAATCGTTATTATTATTGACTGCAAGTTGTCTGTGTCAAGGATGTAACAATGTATAATTGTGATAAAGATTAACGAAATGACCTTTATTTAATAAACAAAACAATATTACATGTTATTTATCTTTAAGTATTGTTTGTCGTTCTTACACATTTGTTCATTCAATTACATTATTCTATTAAACATATTAATAAACTAATTAGCTATGATCTTAGAATACTCAAACATATCCAACACGTGCAAATAAAACACGTGTGAGGAGGCCATAAAAAAGTAAGAATGTGTTAGTGTAGGTGCTCAGTCTAACGTGTGCATTTGCCAAATCGGTGTCCATTTCAATATATACCCATTGCACCAACGCCAACAATGATTTGTCAATAAAATGAATTCTCAAAAGGAGCAAGAAAAGGGTGGAAATCATACTAAGAATTGATTGAACGAAAACGTTTTAGCACAATGAAGTCTCATGAGAAATGAGAACAAAGAGAGTACATGTTATTTTTATAACAAGACAACTGGCTAAGAAAGGAGGTGATGTTTTGGAATCACGAGCAAGTGTTTTGTGGCGAAGAATCATTTCTCAAGAGACACAAATCCCAAATCAATACTTTGTTGACATCAAGGTCGTTCAATGGGCCAATTCGATGGTGAAAGTAAATTTCGAAAGATTCCATTGTCATTGGCTACATTTTTAAGAATACTATTATATCCATTAATTAGGCGAGGAAGAAGGTCGACATACAGATAATACAAAAATGCACTAGATGTGGAGAATTAATCCAATTACCACTACATATGCAAGAAACAATTATAGTGTATGGGAAAATAATATAGAAGAAGAGAATGACCTAGTTACTAAATACCATATCCTTAATTAGAATTGATTGGCGGTTCTCTCTATACAGACAAAATTAATTTCTGTTGGATAATTGTCAGAGGAATTCTAATTAGGATTGATGAAGTAGAAGAAGCCGATGCTATGAATATAATGAAATTCTTGAAGTTAATCTATAAATGTCTGTGTAAGTCACTTTTACATTTTAACAATCTGGTTTTGCTCAAACAATAATAAGGTTATGAAAATGTTAAAAATTGCTGATGTTGGAATACAGTGAAACAGTATAACTGTTTTTATCAAAATGAGAATAATTTTATGAATAAAATGTACAATACTCAAACAAATTATAATACATAGAATGTGAGTGATATCATCTCCTGGTTTAATACTTCGCATTAAGCCACTTTTGTATTCGTCACTCAAATTATTATTTGTTTTTGTCAACCTTTATGGTTCAGGTTCAACCAGAAATCTGGAAACATCAGAACCAGTATAATATTTTTTTGGCTTGTATCCATACATCCATCAGCCTGTTTCGTCCACTGCTGGACATAGGCCTTTCCAGGATTTCGCCACTCTTGGAGGTCCTCCTGGAAGAAATGCCCATACTCACACACGCTGGGCAGGCGAGTTAGTGAGTGCGGTGCCGAAACCCTTGCACCAGTGACGCCGCTGCCCGTCACCAGTCTGTTTTATATAAGGCCCGGCAATTGGGGATGGATATACCACCATCCATCGGTCCCAGGCAATGGTGGGCCGCCTGGTTTTGCCTGAGAGCTGTCCTCTTACTCTCCCCCGAATAAGTTCGGGAGGATATGCGAGTAAATAAACAGAAAATAGATAACTTATTCTCAAACAAAGACGTGTTATTATCTCGTGCGTATCTCGCGGTATCGCCTGACAATTTGATAAATGGGAAAGCGTACTAAACATTATTTTGTTGTTTTTGGAACGGGCCATCTTGTATCTTTAGTGCATTCATGAGTTATATTTTCTTCTTGAAGTCTGACAATGATTTTGTCATTTTGTAAAAAAGGAACATGCAATTTACCTTATTGTTAGTTTAATTGGAGAAGGGTGTATTGCAGGACTAGAACAAATGCAAAAAGTACTATCGGTTATTTTTTAATTTTTAAGAAACCTTACGCTCATTGATCTTACATCTATGATAATCCAGCGCTGTAGATTTTGACAGCTCGTTGACCAATCACAGTCGCTTTGCGTGACCCGTGATAAAAAATATATAATAGAAAGCGGGAAATCAAGCGATTTTGTCAGGTGTGATTTTTGAAATTTATTGGTATCCATATATTTCAGAAAAGCACTGTAAATGCCTCTACGAAAATGTTAATTTTTGGCCTCGTACAGATATTCTATCTTTGGCTACGGCTGTAGTACTGACATGTAATAATAAGCGCGTAATTGTGTGTGTGGCGGATTTTGTAGCACTTCCTAGGTTACGCACATCATAATAAAGTGCATCTGCACACACTAATACACTATTATAAATTTATAAAAATTATATTTAAACTAAAATAGAGTACGGTAGGCAGATGAGTTGCCCTGTAAGCATTTAAATTTTATTTTAGATTCTGTTTCTGAGGAATGAATTTAGTTAAGTTTTTTTTTGTTTTTGTTATTTTATTAAACAGTTGGGGAAATTTGTTATTGGCCTTAGTCATAGTCTTGAAATAATGTTTAGTTTTACTTTTAACGCTGTTAATTTCCTAAATAAATAAATAGTCAAACGGACTTCGTGAAAAAAGCCCAAGACACAGATTTCTAACTTTTATTCGCTCCATAACTGCCAATTTCGAGTAGATACTCGTCAATAATGTACTTTAATAGTGAATGCGATAGCGTATGTTTGATGTGTTTCTTTTATTGAATTTAATCATCGATTTTATAGGTTGAAAAGAAAAACAGATAGGTACTTACTTCTTTTTCTTCAATAAGCGTTGCTACTCTTCCAGGCTGAAAAAAAATCAATAAAACGTATTAACTAATGTCACTTTGAACAAAGGATTATGACAATGAAATGTATATAACCATAGTATATTGAATATATTTTTGTTTAAACTTCTCTTTCTAGGGTAGCCGGAAAATTGGTCAATGACTCGAAGAATTATGTTAGCGGGATAATAAAACGATACGTAGTGCTCTCCATACACTTCTTTATCGCTTTTGGTTTTTTAGCGTTTCATAGTAGGTACAGGGCTTCCGTTTTTTTAAGGCGGGCTTATTCCAACGAGAACCACTTTTAACGTACACCGTTAGAGCCGATTTCGTTAAGTATAAGCTAGGGCGCTTGTGATAAACACATTTATGAAAATGACATAATTTTGCAGGTTATTTTTACTTTTTATGGAAAACTAAGGCTTATATAAGAAAAGTACTTAATTATCCATTTAATACAGCAGTACAGGTATATAGTTTCCGAAAAAAAAGCTAATTGTCGCCCAACATTGTGAGATATCTGTGATAAAAGTTAATTTCAAGGAGTATTTTGCATATACAAGTTTGTAATTTATTTTTACAGATACTAAATAACTTTTACTATTTATTTTCAAATAATCATTAAATTAGTGTTATCAGTAATGCTGAGCATTTTTTTGAGCCTTTCAGTCTGTTCAGGAACCCTAAACCTTCCGTCAAAAAAATCCAGTTTTAGGCTAATCAGGGAAATACATGGCCTTAATACGCAGACCCGGTACTTATGAAACGCCGGAAGAATAGAAGTGCATGAAGAGCGATAAGTATCATTTTCTTTTGACTGTAACATAGATTATTATGTATACAAGAGTTTAATTATCTGTCTCGTGATTAAAACAAAAATGCAAATAGGTATCCAGAAGATAATACTATATTTAGGTACTTATTTCTATCGCAAAAACCCAGACTAGCCGTCGGAGAATGTTTATCTTTCCTAATAAAATGAAATCACGCGTTCCATGCGTGATAACCGCGGAAAACGCGTGTTTACAAAAATAGCGTGTTCCAAAATAAACTGTATTACGCACTACAAGAGTGTACAATATTGTATTTGGGTGAACCATTGAGAAAGCATATTGTTTCTAGAGGTATCGTACATTGCCCGCCGTTTTTGGATTAATTTCCAATAGAAAAAGTTTTTTTTTAAAGGCGATGTAGGTATCGGTAATTTTATATTGCCGATTATGATTTTCTTGAGAAGAAGGGAACCGGTATTATTTTGATGTGCATATTGACACAATTTTAAATTCAAAATCAGTTTAAAGTTAATTTACTATAAACGTGTTACACGTATATAGCAAAAGATTTTGACATTAAGTTGTTTTTAAAGTACCGTAATGTGATTTGTTTGAATTGTTTTTATTTCGGCCAAATTTTTATTTGATACAAATCTTTATTATTTTTAACAAATAAAAATTATGTGTTGCAAAAAAATTGTTTTTTATGATGATTATGTAAAACAAATAGTAAAAATAATAAAACATCCTATATAATCATACATACTGATAAATAATAAACTAACAGACCAAGTTTGCGTACAACTTGCAATAGTGTGTAAAATTGATTAGTTTCAAGAATTTAGTTTTGCGTTACAAAACGTCATTGTTACAGATTAACGTTCGGTTACTGCTTGCAAAATTGTTTAGCAATAATCACTTTACAATAATAAACAGTTTAGTTTGTTTAAAAATTTGCTATGTGGCATTGTTTTAGATATTTGGTCAGCGAGCTAATGACGTAGGTACTTATTTGAGATTAAAAATAATACAGTTAACCTATAACAGCTATCAATTAAGGTTTGAAACAATTATCACGATTTTTAATACTACACACATTATTTATATTATAGGAATATGGCTAAATAAATTATTTTTGATAATGACAAGTATAACAATCAGTATAAAAACAAAGTAAACAGGACACATACTCGTAAGTAACAGCACCACTTAACATAATGGGATTTCCATGAAAAAACTAACAGAAGGCCAACTCAATATCTTAAAATAATTTTATTTCCAGGTATGTACAAACCTCCGTGTCTGTGCCCCGATGTGTTGTATTTCCTTGCCAAAATCTCCTGGAAAATCCTTTTATGTATCCAGTTACTGATTGTTGATATTCAAATCCAGGATTCCAGCAAAGAGATCCATATCCAAAGATCCAGAACGCTTCGTTCCGCACTTTAGCATCTGGCTGATTATCGTAACATTTTGAAGATTCTCCTCCATTTTCCGTAAAATCATCGTTTTTAGGATTCATTTTATTTACCGGTGCCAGAAAATCAGGGCTTCCTTTCTCTCAAGATAACCTCGTGAAAATGTGTGCGATTTACGAATCTAAATGACAAATATCTAGTGAAAGTGACGAAAGTTAGGCGCGGCTGAATGATGGTATCACAGATTTGAGTTCACCTTATTATTCTACTTGAGTCTCATTGTGGGTAATTTTATTTTACGCGAGTGCAATGGTAAACTACCACTATGAATGGAAATTAAAAAATGATGTAACACCTCCCATCACGGCACTCTGTTTTCGACTGATGACAGATGGAAAGTTTAGCGCAGTGTTGAGCACGGCAACCCTATTGCGTTCCATTGTACGTCTATACGACTGCGCAGTAAGATTAATCGATTTTCTGCCGGTACGGAAATTCTTCATGGTCCAAGAATATTCAACGGTTTACTCAGTTGAAATAACGAAAGTTTTTATTCTTGTGTATTGGACAAATCACAGAAATGTTTTGTATATTTCTGTAAGATATTTGCGTGTAACATAGCGTTACTCAAGATAATTTATGTCAGGCAACACTGTCTGTCGAATTCTTAGAATTTTCATTGGTCAATCACTCGCTGATGCAACCAGTGACAGGCCTTGCAGAGCCTGCTAGGGTTCCCAACTTAGGAGTTTTCTCCCTTCATTTAGGGAGAAAAGATGTGGAATGGGGTTTTTTTAGGGGGCTAATATTTTTAGGGGTAACCTGCTTTTGATGAGTTACAAAAAGCTACATCTAATGAAATATCTCGTTACTGTGACTGGGACAGCTAGATAGGGCTTTTCGAATTTATTTTTGTTCACTAGCCCCCTATCAGTTCTATTTATCTACAAAACATTATGGTGGTCCGATTCTCTTTGCATAGGAATGGCGGATCTTCCTATCCTATCTTCAGCCTGTTTCGTCCACTGCTGGACAGCCTTTCCAGGATTTCACCACTCTTGGTGGTCCTCCTGGAAGAAATGCCCATACTCACACACGACGGGTAGGCGCGGAGGGTTGGTGAGTGCGGTGCCGAAACCCTTGCACCAGTGACGCCACTGCCCGTCACCAGTCTATTTTATATAAGGCCCGGCAATTGGGGATGGATATACCGCCATCCATCGGTCCCAGGCAATAGTGGGCCGCCTGGTTTTGCCTGAGAGCTGTTCTCTGGTGGATCTTGCGTCGATTATAATTATTATCGTCGAAAAAATATATACTTGGTGAAATTAAATCAACCGACCAAATTCATACTGGAGACTCGGTTAGTCATCAGGAACAAGGTTTAATGACCCTCCAGGTGAAATTCGAAAAAAAAATTTTTTGCCGTAGTGTCTGCACTAGGAATTGTACTTAAACTAGTCCAACCAGTAAATGTACAAAAAAATTTTTTTCGAAATTGCCCAAAAGGTTTACTAAACCTAATTCTTGATCACTAACAGAGTCTCCAGTATGAATTTGGTCGGTTGATTTCATTTCACCCTATTATATATTGCGTTTATTTATGAAAAGGTACGTAGTGCCCTGCTTCGTTTGGCTCGTCTTGACTTTAAAAGTACTTCAAATGAAACTGATTTTTTTCGTCCTACTGAAATTGTGTAAATAAAGACTTTTTTAAAGCTTTAGATAGATTTCGGTTTTTGGGGGTTTTTACAATGAATTTTGGGCATTTTAGGGGCATTTTGGTTTTGGTTAGGGGCAAAAATTTTCAAGAGTTGACAACCCGGCTGCCTGCCCTTGCCTTACCTTACATTACATACTGTTTTGTTATTTTAATAAGTTTATATGTTTGATTTGTAAGGTGTTTGTATGATTTATTTCACTAGAGAGATAGAGGTAATGTTTTTTATTGCTTAGCCAAAAATTCCATGTAATATTTTTATTTCGGAGGTTGTTTACGTTACGACCGATCTTCTTTGATTTGTCACACGCAGATTTATTTGTCTTTCGTCACGTCAACTTAAAATAATACACCTTATTAAAGCTGATTTTGAAGGCTTTACTTTTAGTTTGACATACATAAAATTATACTTAAGTATGGTTAGCAATAAGAGCAATTTTCAAGTCACCATTTTATAAACGTCAAACTAAAATTTTAGTTTGATAGCCTTAATTTACTCAACTTAGTGATTTTAATTAGTTTTGGTAATTTCAAGGCACATTTTAGAGCTGTCATTTGATTGAATTAAAAAAAAATGTTTGATTTAAGAGCATTTAAAAGACTTGCTAATTTTAGTTGGTGTGCCTTCAGAATAGCAAAATATAGTGCTGTCACTGAAAATTACGTTTTTTGGTAAGTTTCTTAGCTTAATATTAAAACCTTCAAAATCAGCTTTAATACAGAAATAAAAATAGTAATTACAAAAAAAGTAAAAAATAATAATAATAATAAATGGTAATGCAATTTAGGCTAAATTACCAATACTTTTGAAGTTTATGGTTCAATAAAAAACCCTCCGGCTAAGGGTTTGTCCGTTCGTTTGTCTGTCTGTTGAAGAGTTTTTTGCCGCCGAGAAGGTTTCTCTAGAACTCATAAAAAAAGGTGTAAGTAGGTACTATGGTCAGTGACCATACAATTGAAATATTTTAATATGGTTTAGTATGAAACATTGTAATTTCTAACATAAAAATTCAGTTCGATTTTTTTTTTTATTGCTTAGCCAAAAATTATATGTAATATTTTTATTTTGGAGGTTGTTTACGTTACGACCGATCTTCTTTGATTTGTCACCCGCAGATTTATTTGTCTCTCGTCACGTCAACTTAAAATAATACGCATAATATTACTAACGTAACGAAAAATTAATAATTCGAGTGTCCAATGAAAGATGATCGGTCGTAAAAAGCCCCAGAAATAAAAATAGTAATCACAAAAAAATAGTTAAAAAAATAATATAATAAGTAGCAATACAATTTTGGCTAAATTAGCTTAAATGAGCTTTTTGCCGCCGAGAAGATTTCTCTAGAACTCATAAAAAAGGTGTAGGTAATAAGGTAAGTGACCATACAATTAAAATATTTTAATATGGTTTAGTATGAAACATAGTAATTTCTAACATAAAAATTCAGTTCGATTCATTTTTTTATTGCTTAGCCAAAAATTCCATGTAATATTTTTATTTTGGAGGTTGTTTACGTTACGACCGATCTTCTTTGATTTGTCACACGCAGATTTATTTGTCTCTCGTCACGTCAACTTAAAATAATACGCATAATATTACTAAAGTAACGAAAAATTAATAATTCGAGTGTCCAATGAAAGATGATCGGTCGTAAAAAGCCTCAGAAATAAAAATAGTAATCACAAAAAATAGTTAAAAAAATAATATAATAAGTAGCAATACAATTTTGGCTCAATTAGCTTAAATGAGCTTTTTGCCGCCGAGAAGATTTCTCTAGAACTCATAAAAAAGGTGTAGGTAATAAGGTAAGTGACCATACAATTAAAATATTTTAATATGGTTTAGTATGAAACATAGTAATTTCTAACATAAAAATTCAGTTCGATTCATTTTTTTATTGCTTAGCCAAAAATTCCATGTAATATTTTTATTTTGGAGGTTGTTTACGTTACGACCGATCTTCTTTGATTTGTCACACGCAGATTTATTTGTCTCTCGTCACGTCAACTTAAAATAATACGCATAATATTACTAAAGTAACGAAAAATTAATAATTCGAGTGTCCAATGAAAGATGATCGGTCATAAAAAGCCCCAGAAATAAAAATAGTAATCACAAAAAATAGTTAAAAAAATAAATTATTATTACTTTTGAAGTTTATGGTTCCTTAAAAAACCCTCCGGCTTTTTGTCGCCGAGAAGATTTCTCTAGAACTCATAAAAAAGGTGTAGGTAATAAGGTAAGTGACCATACAATTAAAATATTATAATATGGTTGAGTAAAATTGATGAAACATGGTAATTTCTAACATAACAATTCAGTTCGAATGGTCTGAAGTAATCTGGAATCTGGTCAAGTTCTTCAACGTTATAGGAATCACAGACAAGATGAAATTGTCTATCATACAAACTATTACTAGCCTTTTGTCCGCGGCTTCGCTCGCATTTATTCAGTATGCTCTGTTTTCGGCTTAGGGGATATTTTATTAACACTCCTTATAGCCTATGTTGACCAGAAGGCCTACCGCGAGTTTTGGTCACGATACACGATACCAACTGCGTAAAATGTTTTGTATGAGAAAATGTGGTTCCTCTCGTAAGCCGCTAGGGGCGCTGCACAATTTCTCATATAAACATCGGTAACGTGTATCGTGACCTCTTGGTAGGCGTATAGGGTCACTACGATAATAATACTGAAAACCACATTCAAATCTGTTGAGTGGTAGGTACTCCAGCTAAAAAGGAACATACGTGCACACAGACCACAGAGACACATTTAGGTGGTACAGCTGGTGCCGGGCTCGACTGTGTAGGTACCACCATCTTACTCGCAAATCCTCCCGAAGTTATTCGGGGGAGAGTAAGAGAACAGCTCTCAGGCAAAACCAGGCGGCCCACCATTTGGGACCGATGCCTGCCCAGCGTGTGTGGATATGAGCATTTCTTCCAGGAGGACCGCCAATAGTGGCGAAATCCTGGAAAGGCCTATGTCCAGCAATGGACGAAACAGGCTGATGGATGGATGGATGGATACAGACAGACAAAAATTATACAATTTTATAGTTTTGGCTTCAGAAAAAAACGAATGATAACTATTAGATAGAAAAAAACTTTGTATAAATACGACTTTTTTACTACTTCATTATTTTATTTTACTTATTACCGGGAAATACAATAAAAATAAAATGTGGAAGTGACTAAAGGACCGCTAGCTGTCCTTTGATTTTTATAATGATTGAACTGTAAGATATCATTTAGCTGTTGGTATATCTTCCTTAGAACGAACTAATAAAGTTCAATTTGCAATATACAGTTCGGAAAGGGAAGCGGTCCTTTAATTTTATAAATTATCGAACCGTAAGTCATCGGAAAGCGCTCGGAAAATGTTTTTTTCTGCTTAACGTGAATTATGTTAAAACTACGGGGGTCGTTTCGCTCCGCTCCGCTTCACTCGGCTCCCTAATTATGTACTTAGATTTCAACCTAACCGCCCCTCATTGCTTCGCTCGTCGTCGCAACCTAACCCTAACGGTCAAATAAAATTAAATCTAAGGAAGCCGCTAACGGCTATTTAGTCACTTCCATAAAAGTTTGCCGCACGTAAATTTAATTAAATAATATACGAGTATGTATGTACTTGCAAAAGTAAAAAAGTTAGGAATAAATAAATTCACGTAATGTAACCTATGCAACATATATAAAGAACCTAACTCCGCCCATTCGATTAGTCTTGTATTCGCGCGAACTCCCATACTAGCGCAGTTCCCTGATCATATCCTTAATTATAGGTACTTGCTTATTATTTTTTCTTTTTCAACATATCCCATACAATATCCATGACGTGAAACTAAAACATTTATCAAAATCAAATACATACAAAAGTCACAAGCGTATAAAAGTCCTGGATTTTATACATATTTTGATGAATGTTTATGTACCTTAATGTCCTAGGAGCGATACAACAAATCAAATAATTTTAGTTTCACAGCATAGTATATTTTATACTATTCATAATATCGATATAAATAACAAGCATAGAGACCCCGTGCGCGACTGACTACAGGCCTCTTATGAAGAAGGGCATGAAACTTGATCATGTCTTCTCTATTTTTGGGTTCCATGCAACAAAATGAAAAAAACGGAACCCTTATAGGATAACTTTGTTGTCCGTCTGCCTGTCCGTCTGTCTGTCAAGACCCTTTATCTCGGGAACGCATGGAGGGTATCGAGTTGAAATTAAAACCTTACACTCAAGTCTACAGTCCCTTGAAGCCGTGAAAAAATCAAACTTATAAGTTAACGTAAAAAAAATGGCCGTTTATACCGAAAAAACGTCTATTTCGACACTCTCAAAGGTATCAAAATTTATAAGGTATTTCCCGTTGACCTAGAACTATGAAATTTGGCAAGTACCTAATAGGGGAAAATCTAAAACTGTACATTTGTAATTAAATAATAAAAAATACAGTCTTTAACGGAACCCTCGGAGGGGGAGTCCAACTCGAACTTGTCCGGTTTTTTAAATATATATTTTACTTAATTAAAGTGTGCCTTGTTATTGTAGATAATGCATGCTGTCCATCCACAATCACATATAAGTCACGTTTGTACAGAAACATTATTGTTTACATTATGGAACCGTAAAGACAATATAGATAAAGGAAGTCGTCACCCCAGTGAAGGTAACGTTACTTCATGCCTACTGTCAGAGTCACTGAAAAACGTGACGATATCATAGTAACAACAGACTAGTAAGCTATCTTCACAGAGATGTCGTCCGCGCGGCTTATATGTGTGCGAGCCACTGCGAGCCAGGGTGACCAGATTTAAATTGAACATTATGCCAGCTGCTTGCCCAAATTCTGCTAAATTCTGATATTCTTTTTGTAAGAAATGCTAAAATTCTGCTAATGATTGAAGTCATAATTTTCACGAATATATAAATAAAAACGCAAAAATAATCACTAAAAGTATTTAATAATAACTTCTAATTACTTTATCTTCTAATTTTCTGTAGTGGTCGTGTTTTTAAAGAGAGTTGTCAATCTTTGAGTCATCTCTATCATATTTTTTACAAAAAGCGGCATTGCTGTCACCCCTAGGTCTTGATAACCAAGATGAGAACATTTGATCCTTCTCCCACTCAGAACAATAATTCTGGTCATATTTTCTTTTCATTTTTAATTCACAATTCACGCGCACGACACAATTGACAGACGATGACTACACATAAACAAACTGTAATTTACTTACTCTATGTACACACACAACTCGAAAGAAAAATATACATTTTAGGGAAATTCCCCTAAAATATTTTTGAGGGTTTTCAGTGGAGTAAGAATGAATGGTGGGATTCTTTAAATACTTCTAGTACCACTACCCAAATTAAGCACAGGTAATTTGTCAATGTCTAATCCTGCTAATTTTCTGCGGAGGATTTCTAAGATTCAGCTAAAATCTGCTATCTTTTCAGATCTGCGACACAATCTGCTAAGCCTTAAATTAGGGATTGAATTCTCCTACAATCGCAGAATTCTGCTAATCTGGTTACACTGCTGCGAGCCTGCACGCACGAACCACAGCACGCACACAACGACAATATCTCAGGCAGTTTCTGGCGTTGTGACTAGGGTCGGCAGCGCTCCGCACCGCAGTAAGTACGCCGCGCGCCGTTCGTCGCATCGCCGCAAAATAAATTGACGACCCTGCAGCAGTAGGCATTTAAGCCTCGCACGGCGCGGGAGTTGTTCTACTATTCTGTTTTTACTATGACGATATTGTTGACGAGCCTTTCACCCGGGTTATTTTATCAACATCTGTCGCGAATTGCGATTTTTTATGATGAAATTTAAACAACGGAAGGTCATGAGCGTAGACATTAAGAAACTATCTAGTATAGCTGACAGGTGGCAGCACTGGTTAGAAAGAAATCAGAATGGCTACCGTTCAAGAGCTTGAATTCTTGTGTTCTGAGTATTTCACGTTGATCTCAAGAAATCAGAATCAGAACGAGAAGTTGACAGCGATGGATTCTTCTCTTGGGTAACGTATAGAGGACGTCCTGGTAAGTCTTAGACTAAGAATTTTGAGGTTGTATGAAACTGCTATGAAAGAAGTTTCAAGAAAGAACTGGAGGTCAGGGGTGTCGAGAAAGGAGTGGTTTGGAGGACACTCTAGGGACACGGAAGTCCCGCCATCATCATCACCTACTAAAGATGATGATGCTGAGATAAGAAAGAAATAAGAAATCGTTTTGTTACACACACACACACACACACACACACATAAGCTTCACATATAGATACTCATACGTACTAATCATAATTTTTAAGGAATTCAAATTCAGGCTAAAGAAAGATAAATCGCATAATTTGTGTTGTTTGTGACAACATCCGTATAAAGGCTGTAAATAGAGTGCGACTTTTAATAAAACCACATACATACCTACCACACAACTTTCTGAAGAAAAGTACCTGCGCAAATCTTCAGAAAAGAAGATATTCAACTGTAACCTAAAGACTTTATTTATTAAGAAGAAGGTCTATTTTAGAACGCTGCACCGTAACAGCTGTTTTACGGACGACGCTGTTTCAAAAAACTCCCTTTTGTCGGTGCGTTAGAGTTCACGCATTATTGTTTGAAACTCAAATATTTTCTAAACTAATAGTTACCGCGTTTATGTTTCTTGGGAAAAGTGGTTCAGTATGATCCGTAGAATATGTGGTTTAATTTAATGGTAGCACTCTATTTACACCCGGTATGTTGATCAGGGGGCCTATATTATGTAACTTAGTAAAAACCGGCCAAGTTATACCCTATAGGGTTCCGTAGTTGCTCAGCACCTTTTATAAGTTGGTCAACTATTAACAGATCGCTTCTAGTCCGCTCGGAAGTTGCTTTTCCGAAGAACGGCCCATGCATTGCCATTTGGAGGGGATTAAAAGTTTGGCGCGACCTGTACTCGTAAACCTGTAAAGCCTACTTAGCTGTGATAGTTTTCCTTTTAACTACATTATATATAATACTTCTGTGAATTATTTCATATATTCATAAACAACCGTTTAGCCGGCAGGGGGGGACACATGACTCTAACAAAAATTAGCAATTTAAAGCTAAATATTTCGCCAACGGATCCCTAAATTGAAAAATGGTTATCACACACCCATGTTTTTGAACGACCTATCCAACGATACCCCACATAGGATAGACGAAAAAAAAATTCATCCTCAATTTTCAAGGACTAAGGACCTCGAATTCTTTTTTTATTATTTGTCATGATAGAAGCCATAGTAACAAGTATTCTGTAAAAATTTAAATTTTATACCTATTACGGTTGAAGCTGTATGACCCCTATGACAGACAGACAACGAGGCATAGTTTAATGATCCCGTTGGGCGCTCTTCGGGAACAGAACCCTAAAAACGCTAATATTTCGTTGTTAGTTTTTGTATTGGGTAAATCCTTGGGTTTAAATTGTTTTTGAGTTTTATTATTTTCTGTGACAGAAAATTTCAACTATCTACCTATTACGGCTGAAGCTGTAGACCCCTGTGACAGACGGACAGACAGACAGACAGCGGAGGCTTGGTAATAGCGCCCCGTTCGGCACCCCTCGGGTAAGGAACCATAAAAACCAGCCAAGTGCGAGTCGGACTCGCGTACTAAGGTATGAAGGGTTCCGTACAATTACCTATAAAAACGGAAAAAAATCATATCTGTTGTATGAGAGTGCGCGTGTCCGCCTCGCACTTGGCCGGTTTTAGTATTTTGTTGTTATAGCAGTAACAGAAATACATCATCTGTGAAAATTTCAACTGCATAACTATCACGGTTCATGAGATAAAGTCTGGTGACAGACGGACAGACAGACAGACAGACAGCGAAGTCTTAGTGATACTTATACGGTTCCGGTACTATAAAAATGAGGCTGAAAAATTAAACGATACATTCTTAATTTCAATATAATGGTCCATATATTTTATCAAGGATAAAATCACAATGTATTTGTTTATAATATTACACAGATAAACAGTCATTTTGGAGTATTAAATGTTGATTTTATTTCTGGGTTCTTACACATACATTTCTTACATAAGGATTCTACATTAATTCTCATTTTATAGTTGATTATGCACGAAAACGTTGCAATATTTAAATTACATATATAAGGTCTCATAATTCAAAGTGAAAAAAAAATAACTTAATTAGAGTATCCCCAATATCCCATTTCAAGGAAAAAAAAATATTTTTGCGCGATATTTTTTTTCACCTTTCCGTAGAACTTTAGTCAGCTGATTGCACCACTTTGTACTGGGAAGTGAAAAAAATTATTTGAGCAAAAAATTTTTTCTTCTCCTGGAATTTGATCAGTTAACGATACATGATGTACCCTAGAATTATTTTGACTTATTATTGTAGAACCTTGTATATGATATTATATATTGTTTTGTGAAACTACTAAGACATTCAGTGAGTTATAGGTGAATATTTGCAATTATTTTCTAATACTGATTGTAAAATATTCAAAAATATATTTTTGGAATGAATAAGAAAATAATAGTGTTCCTAAATAATTTATATTGAAATTGTAAAAACAATAGTAAATACTTGAAAAAAAAAGGAATAAGGTAGATATTTTTCTTATTTCTGTAATTATTTAATCAAAAAAATATTGTTTAGTAAGTGAATTTGTTTATAAAACTGATAATAAATACTTACTCGTATATTTATAACCAGGAAAAGTTCAAAATTTGTTAATTAAAATTGTGATGATTAAAATCTTAAATTTAAGGGGCACCAAACATTTTGAGATTTTTAAGGTAACTAATTATATTGAGATTACAATGTCCACAGAATAAAATGTCCTTACATACATATTTATTTATTTACATGTTATTATTATCTTCCTTTGTGATATTTGGCTTTGGATTGTTTTCCTATTATAGGTGTTTAAATTATAACTTTTTATGTAGAGTAGCTATGTTTATTATTTTCTTATAATTAAATTTAAATGTATTTATAAGTTTTCTTTTATATGTATAGTTTCTTCTTTTTTGCATAACAGCATTTTATTATACATAAATTAATTAAATTGTGATGTTTATTATGTACTTATTACTAATAATTAAATATTTACATTCAGACTTTACATTATGAAAAAAATATTCATGTTGATTTATTACTATTTAAAATCTAATATACGGTGTTACAGAAAGATAAAGCCCATGCAGGGAATCTTAAAGAACAACCTTTACTATGTATCAAACACTGAATAAAATTAACATATTTATTTGCTAATTAATTTTCCAATTTTTTGTTGGAGCTCTTCAAATATGAATCTACCTTTCTGTATACACTTTATATGTTTTAAGGTTATGATGAAATTGCAAAATCTATATTTTATAAGATATTATTTATTACAACAATTCATTGAACTTTATAATAATACTATTCTCCTTGACGCAGGACAGGTACCGGTTATATATTTATATTATTACTACTACATATTTGAATATATAGTTAACATTTGACTAGTGATATGTAACGACAACTTTATATTATGTGGTAAAACAGATTCTTGTGATATACCTAACTAGTAGTTAGTAACTACAATATCTTTTTTTATTAATTTTGTGAAAGTTTGATATTATTTTGAAGTGGTAACTTATTTAAACTAACAAGATGTAGCGGAGCTTTATGTTACACCATAATGAAATTGGCTATTTTTACTTTGATTATAAGTACGACCAAACGATTTTATTTAGAAATTTATTAATTTTTTTTGTTATATCTACATTATACGAATGAACTCTGTGACCTGCATTTCAGTTTTTTCTCGGAAACACCTCTGACAGCCCCTCGGGGATTAATGTCGTGAAGACGTATTATAATTACGAATAAACTCTCCTTAAATTTGGCTGTACACAGTTACAGCGTCAACAATCTTCTACCTCAATTTATTTTCTATAAATAACGCAATTGATTGATACAGCCAAAGTTTTACTAGAAACTTGTTAAGTGATTAGACTGATTAGTTGCAAGAACTCGGTATACTTAATACAATCCTTTGTAAAATCAGCAGTATGTAATGTTGGCTCCCCAAGCTTGGAAATGTTTGGTAGTACAAATCGAAACTTTTGGTGTGTTCTACTCATAAATATGGATAACTACGAAGCAAACACTGAAATCGCGAAAAAAGAAAAAACTTTTTCATCGAAAATTTACTCGACCGAAATTTATTAAACAGGTGATTTTATTTCTTCGATTTCATGGTTGGTCCCGTAGTAAAAGTTGTAATACCCGTTTTAAGGAAAAACGTTATCATGTTAACACTGTAGATTTTAGTGGTAGATTTTATCAAAATTGGCTGTTATCAATCAAAGTAAATATTACATGAAAAAGGTTCTTTTGAGAATAATTGAAATTTTCATTATGTGTTTCTTACAGCATATTTTATAATAATTTTGATAATTAACATATTCATTAATTCTTTCGATAGCAAAAATTATACATGTCTTTTCTTATTTTTGAAAAAACATATTTTATCTACCGATAACAACTTGGTGCAATCACCTATTTAGTTCGAATACTTATATCATAATAACTAATAACATGTAATATTAAAATCAATACACTGATAACTTAATCTATATTTTGGTCAAACAACAATCAAATCTGATAATTCACATTAAATATCTTCCTAATCTATACCAAAGGCATAAATACACTGCCTTGTCAAATATAGACTGCCATGTAAAATTTTATATTACAGCCTGCGGCACGAAAGTCTAGCGATGCCCGTTAATGCGCGAAGTCAAAAATAAGATGTCGTGGCGGAGGGAGCGGGGCGCGGGGCGGGCGTACGCACTCAAGCGTAAGCGCTGATTGGCTCCCCAATTGTACCCATGCGCAGTTATCCCCTCCACGTTTCGTTCACCGCTAGACTTCAATGACGCAGGCAGTATAAAAGACAGTCATACACTGTCACAGCAGATATTAAGTGAATATCCACTGACTTAAGGTACCACCTTAAGTGGAATGCTTGGATCATACGTTAGATTCGGGTCCTTCTGTATTGTGCTTGAAAGATGCGCGAATTCGAGCTAAGTATAGGGCGCAGATGTGGCCGTAGCACTTATTGTACCATTCTGGTGCACGACCCCTGGAAAAAATAGAATTGATATAGCTTGGTAACTTGTAACGTAGCTTAGTAACTTTACAAATTCAAATAATTTATTTTGTAAATTTAAGTAATTCGGATCGGTCACCAAACTCCGATAACCCATACAAATTAAATCCAAATTCGGTGAAAGTAAGTGGAAACTGAAGGAAATATAAGCTACCTATATACACGTTAACGTCTGCGTAAAATATTTATATGAGAAATTGTGCAGCGCCCCTAGCGGCTTACTACAGGAACCAGCAAAATGTTTTACGCAGACGGTAACGTGTATACTCATGGTAGACCTACTTGATAATGGACGCCACATCCTTACTTTGTTTTATGTAACGTTGCCTTGTTAGCTTGTTACATATTATATTAGCCAGTTATAATAAGACTTTGTGGTTCGATTGTCTCAGGTTCAGATATCGGAATCGCAGGTTTAAAGAGAGGTTTGGCTGTAAACCCTGCTGCAAAATCTCAGACCACAGAGTAAGCCAAATATTTTGATCAAAACGCAAACTATACACGCGTAGCTCTTGTGCTCGGCCTGCGAGCAAATCACGTTTAGCCGTGAGCCCATATTTGTGGGTTGCGTGACATCCCAGCCGGTTGTTCATGTCAGCATAACTCTTAAAGGACTATTTCGCCAAAATCGGAACTTTTCAGAAGAAGCCACTAATTTGATAAATTTGTATATAATATTGGAACGGTTTTCTAGATATCTGTAGTACAGAAACGCAATTGCAGAATGGAGTTGATGCTCGTGATTGTTGGCACTTGGTGGAACTTTTGATACATTTTTGATTGAAAAACACTTGTACTTGTCCACTTATTTATTTAGTAATTGCAGAACTTTCACCCGATTAAAATAATGATTGAATTATGGTCTTCGATGACACATTTTTTCATAGTTTAACGAATAGGAATGATAAACAGACCTAAAGGATGTTTTATTAGATAGATTTTAACAATATCTAAACTTTGTCAGTTTCAATTTTTTATAGCTATTTTAGTTTATTTCATATTAAATAAAAAATGTCATTTTGCAATTTTTTCCGGAATCCGTCCCTCTCGCACTGCGGGTCGTTCCGCATGGAGTAAAAGTGACCCTCGCAAGCATGACATAAAACTTTTAGAAGGTGTGATTCAATGAGTCACCGAATTAACTAAAGGTATCCTCCGTTGGTAAGGGTACAAGTCAGTTGCGCCCCTTCCCTACCCGCAGTGGATGCTGACACTTTGGACGCTGTGGTTCCGTAGGCCACATTCAGTAATGGTACCTACATAGTATCGACCCTCGCCAAGTGCACAAGTCGGCTGCGCCCCTTCCCCGCCGGCTGCGCTAAGTATCGTGACGCCAGCACCACCCCCCTGCATCCCTCGGAGGTGGAGGTCCCGTGGGCCACTGAGGTCTCTGCCACTGCGCACCAGCCGCCACCGCCGCCACCCTGTTGCCACGACCTGGAAAATAGGACCAGTAGTGTTATATCATAATCATACAGAAAATTATGAAGCATGCGGGAAAAGAATAAATTGATAATTATTACAACTCAACGGCTTTTTGTTTCTGGAAGAAATAAAAATTTCTTTGTTACCAAAAAAGGTCACATGATTCTTAAAAAAATCAGTAGTATCCACAGAAAGTTTCCTCAAGTAGTATAAACTAGGCTCATCCCAAAAAATATATTTACTTTAATGCTGTCAAAACTAAATTTTCTTTATTCCAAAATGGTTTTCTGGCATTACAACAGCACATATATTACGTTGAAAAAAATAATCGTTTTAAAAGCACTAAATTTAAAGCCTTCAGAATCGACTTTATTATATCAGTAAAGTTTATAGTCTGGCTTAAATTTTATAAAAAAACATCGAATGAATTATCAAAAGATTCAGTATTACATTCCAAAATGACCATGTTGTTAAAAGTTAGAAGAAATGAATGTATATAAATGAATGTATGTGATATTGTTATTAAATGTACATAAAGAATATGACATCAAGTAATCCTGACATAAAAATAATGCTAATAATTAATATTAACATTTCTAATGTAATTTTGTATTGTATTTTTCATTATTATAAGTTTGATGTATGTTATTAATCAATAGAAATAAGTATGACCTGTAATTAGGGTTGCCAACTCTCAAAGGAACCAATCCGGGAGATTTGAATAAATCGGTGGGGCGTTGAAGGAAAGTCGGTACATTAGTTGTTAATTTTTATTTTTTTAATTTATATTTCGATTGCTTACTCAATCATTTTTTAATGGTCTTGTAGTCTTTGAATTCCTTCCCATCAAATCAGTTCTTTCAGTGATAAAATTGTCACTGTTTGGTATTCGGGGTCTTCAAAATTATGCCACTTTTGTAAATAATTCAAACAGCATGTGAAAAACTTATTGACTTAGTTATACATATCATTTTCCGAGGTTCATCAAAATGCTTTAATAAATCCATTGGGGCGACTATTGCGCGCGTGATTTATTTAGTTTGATTTTTAGAAAGTCGGGAGAAATTAGTACATTCCGGGAGCTCGGGAGGCAGAACAATATTCCGGGAGGGTTGGGAACCCTACCTGTAATTGAAAATTACCAATAAAAATGTCTATGTCTATGTCTATGATAAAACTTAAATCCTTTTCTCGAGAACTCAGTCCGCCAAAAATACTTGCTTATCGTGAAATTTTGTTGATAAAGCAATGTAAAAACCTTATTTTTATGAGTATGTCTTGTGTTTGAGTTTTAGGGTTGAAAATCCACTTCTGATATTGCATTTAAGTATCAAATATTGGCTCAGTTAGTTTTTCTCACCAGCAGTAATCGAGGCTTTTCTGTACAAAAATCTGTACAAATCTGTCATCCTCAAGAGTCACATATTAATTGATTGAATCTGGTCTTAAGAAAGAAAAGGGATATTGATGCATCTGATGCCTACAGGCTCACAAGGCATATCAAAAACACTGACTCAAGACAATCCCAAATTACAATAAACTGCGGAAGCCAAAGCTTGACTTACCGCAACACACAATAATCTCTCGTGGGCAGATTGATGCTGGAAGCAGTGATGTACTGGAACACTTCAGCGTTGGTCCCAAGTTTCTCAGCCACACGCCACTTGACCAGTGAGTCGTCCCAGATGTGACGTTCTCGTAATATCCTGGAACAGCAATGGATTTCAATTCTTCGTCGATTCAAAGCTAATATTTAGTCGTATGATGAGACTCTAACCCGGTTTCACTACCGACGAACAAGGTGATGCCTTTAGGTAACAGCGAAGAGTTCCATGAGTCATTATATGAGTCAAGCATGACTCAAGGTTTGGTTTATTTTCTCTACGCAACTTCTAAATCAACTCTATAATCAGAAATCTGATTGAGGCGTATTTGAAAACTCGTAACTGGTGTAAACCGTCAATAAAAGTGTCAAAATCGAATATATTCTGTATTTTCGGGGGTAACTCTGCAATTAAATGTTAAGTTTTATCCAGCTCAGCCATTTTTTATTTAGCCGCGGATAGAACATGGAACAGATAAAGAGGCTTTGCTATATGGCAATGACAGAAATGAGATATTTTTGTGAAGTTGTTTCCCCTCTCGTACCGAGATCTCCACCATCAGGAGAATGTTGATTAAAATTTTAGCGGAAGTATACGTTCTCAGCGTGATCCTTTTGTCCAGTGAAGTTGTGAAGGCCAAGCAGCCAACAACAAAACAGTCACTTAAAAAACATTTCTACGAGTATCTATATACTCGTACTACTAATTAATAAGGTAGTAAAAAAGTCGTGTCTGTACATTGACTCTCTGTCTGTCTGTCTGTATGTATGTACCGTTTAAACTCGAGAACCACTCAACGGATTTGGATGCGGATTTTTTTATAATCATCGTAGTGACGCTGGTCAACACAAGCTATAAGGGATGTTCATAAAATAACGCCCAAGCCGAAAACGGGACAAATATTGAATAATCTTTAGGTTACAATGTGAAATTGCAAAAAAAAATTCGGGGGTGCAGTAGCCGAGAATCGAGTTCGATACATTGTCGCTTGCTGCCTCAAATATTTTTCACTTCTTCAGACTATTTATTATTTATATTTGTTATAAAGATCGTCATTTAAGCTATGTCTTTGGACACAGGAAAAAAATAAAAGAACAAACCTCTGCATAACTTCTTGCGGAGGCGCCTCCACATCTGTAGTCGCTCGCCACAGTCTCAGGGGATGTCCATCCCCAACCTTCTTGCAGCACAACTCCACATGTGGTGCTGCGCCTGACACCGACATCCAACCTCGTGTCCTAGAACGTAGATGTGGTTAGTGTTGAACATTGGCGATGGTGGCTGACCATTTTTGAGTTAAGAAGGCTTCTGTTCCTTTCAATGTTATGTAGATATTTTCTGAATAATCTTCATGAACGGTTGTAAGATCAAGAAGCAAGGTTTCTTCACTACTAAACAAACGAGCAGAAGTTTTATTTTAGGTAGTTCGTTGAGGTGTACAGTAGACGATGATTTTTTGGTCCAAAAGTAAGAAAGAAATGGTCAGACTTGTTAGATACAGGAGTCTGTACAAGAGTTTTCATTCCTTGAACCCGCAGACGCCCATTGTACCCTCGTAGTAATAGACCCGCTTCTGATCAATTCATTCATAGTTAGTTTTATTTCGATAACCAACCTCACCTGATAAAATATCTGATATAAGCCAAGTTTCTCATTTGAGAAAATCTGCTAAGCTATACCTAGCAACGAGTAAGCCAAATACACATCGCTGCATGTAATGCTGACTTGAAATTCTCAAATGTGAAGGGGGTTAGAGGGGGGGTTTTAGATTCTCAAAAATGTAAGATTTGTTCTCAACAATGGTCAACGAATTCAGTTTTTATTTTAAATCTACTTGATTTAGACAGTCATGCTTTCATTCCATTCCGTTTATTGTAATGAACTTTCTTCTTTAATTTAGATCAAGCATTTAATTTATTTCTAATTTTATTGCTATGTTAATGGCTAAAACATTTCATTCTAATCAACTAACACCTATGTGGCCACAATGAGCATCACAGAACAAATGGTGTGACTGTGATTATATGATTTCAACTAAGGTGTTATTGAAATGAAAATACTTGTTAGTCTGTTCTCTACTTAAATTCACCAAAAAATAATTTAACCATAATTGCAAGTCATTTTTATGTCTCAATCTCATACAGCTTCCAGTTTAATTATTTCTTTTTCTTCTAATTATATGGGCGCATCAGCTGCCGCCAAGGAGCGCTGCACTGGTTTTGCGAATATCATGGGAATTGTTTGTAAAATTATAGTTGTTGATTGATCGCGGAGATGCCATGTGCAAGCCGGCAAGAGGCAGGCGGTAATACCCAACCGGCCTGGCTGGCTTCCAAACGGGTTCTCTAATCTAGGCTTGGTAAAGAACAGACTACACCTAAGGTAGATGAACAACAAATTATGCGTTCTAAGACACCAATGTCTCACCTCTTTCCTGAACGGCCACAGACTCTAAAAAGCACGAAAAAAGTTAAATTCTATAAAAACATCAGTTTATAGACAAAGGAGGAATGGCAGACTACTTGGAAATGTCACACAACGTTGTAGGTAGTTAAGGTTTTGAAAATTAGACTTTGTAGTATTGTGTTTGGAACTTACTTTTCTTTGGCTTCTTTGAGTAGAGCTTTGATGCAGGCTTGCTGGAATCCCTTCCAGTCTTGGTTGAAATCACCTCCTAATTCATCTAACGCCACCTGTAATATGAGTATTGTAGAATAGTGAAATGTTTTATTTAAGTAAGACCCTTGAAAGTGAAAGAATTTATTTCCTGTTATAATATTAATCCTCATGTTCCAATATCTACTTACCTACCTACATGCTTACTACTTGTTCTACTAACATATAACTTAAGAAAATTACGTGTAATAAGTGTATGTACTGTTATATTAATTCAATAACTAAATCTATGTATTCCATTTCTAATTAACTTTATTTCACACTACTTAGAAAGTTGCAAAGAAAGACTGAAACTGTGTTTGGCAGTGCTTAAATCTAAAAAAAGACTTCTTGATGATGACTTCACAACAGAATTTGACACATTTAATGCAAGTGTCAGATTTGAGAAAACCTTGCAATCTTTTACAAGTGTTTTAAGTATACCTTAACCTAAAATTATCCAAAATGGAAATGGATGGATAGTGTTAACTAAAGTAAAGTCCAGAATTAGGCGAACTAACTTGACAGCGGAAAATGTTCCCAGAGATAGGAAAAAATAAATAGTGATAGGTTTATGTCGACAAAAATATGTCGATATAACCTTGTGCCTCCTATAAATCTGATTCTATTGATATTTTATCAAGTAATTGTCGTTGAAACTTTCACACTCATACATACTTGCCAAATAGGGACAAACTACAGCAATTTATATGGTCCGAACTGACAACAAAACAAGATGGCGGACAGCGTCCTTAACGATGTCTATGATGTTCGATGTATTTTTAATTCCAACCAATTTTTGTTATTATTATTTTGCTTAGTAAAATTATTAGTTTGATTCCAAACACAATAATAATGATCAACTAAACTTTTGAAACATCGATATTAACAGCACTAGCCAAATTGTGCCAACATTAGTGTACAATGAACTATCAAGTTAGTTCGCCTAATTCTGGACTTTAGTTTAGTAAGTTATGACATCTAATACATTAGTGTTAAGTCGGATTATGTCAGTTTCAGCAACATAAGAAAATTAATTTGAAAGGAACACGTACCGGCACACTCTCTTCGAAATAGTTGAACTTGCACCTGGCCAGCATATCAGCCGGAGCCAGGAACAGCTGCTTGTGTTTCTGAATAAGAAGCAACAAGCACGCATGCGCAGCACGACTCTCCGATATCTGCCGCTGGTCCGCTACACTCTCTATTACCATCCTGGAAATATGTTAAAAGAATATAAAGATCAGGGTTCTATGAAATATGCTAACTCTAAGGTTATGGTGTAAGCCTGAGATTCAGAGTGCATTTTGAGTCCAAACTCAATCTTACAAACGTCAAAAAGCGACGTGATCTCATACTAGAGTGACGTTTGTAAGATTGAGTTCCTCTTGAGTTTGGTCTCAAAATGCACCCTGAATCTCTGCCTTAGTCTGTATATCTGGTCATCTACCAAGATGTAGGAAAATAAGTTTGGATATTTTCACAATAAAATAACGGGAAATAAAGACTTTAAAGACTGTCATTTATTCTAAATCTTGAATCTCAATTTTATCGCTAAATCAGGTTTACGGTCTGTCAGTCAATACATTTCTGTCAAATTAAACTCAGCTTAAGTCCTAAATCTAGATTTAAATATTGGTGCAAGTCAGCCTAAGAAACAATACCTATTAGAATTCCCTTCTTTGGTACTGCCAGTGGTAGGTGGAGCATGATGTAGTCTCAACAACGTCGGTGCAAGACAAACAGCCAGGTTTGAAGCAGTCATTTGGTTTACTGCTGAATGTGCAGCGACCTGAAATTTACATCAAGACAAAAGTGGTTTAATACTCTGGATCGCTCATTATGTGTAAATAAATTAAGAAGCGTCGAAAGGATAAGACTACTTATGCTACTTACATCTGCTAAAAAGATGAGCAAAGACTGAAGAGCTTCTAAATGCTCTTCTGGTAACAAAAGCAGTGCACACTGTACTGCATCTGGTCTTAAAGGTTCTGGAACATCTGCAAATCAAAAACGATCCCGTGAAATTAAGTCCAAGGGTTTAAGCAAATCTTAATTATTTTTAGTTACAGAAATAAGTTGAAACTTACGTTGAAATATAGCTATAAAAGTCTCACTAAGTTTATTGGTCAATAGCGCATCGGGTAACTCTCTAAAGTACTGCTTCACCATGTCAGCCACGTCATGGGCTTGAGCCCCATCGAAATTTAAGCTTGACTGATTCGGGTCTATGGTATTCATGTTTTCTATAGCAAAAGGAGCGTTGACTGCACCGGCAGCTTCTACAGTAACGCGGAGTTTCGCTATTCTAGACTTCACGCCTGCTTTTCGGAAAATCCCCATCTGTAAATTGATCAATAGTTTTTTTGGTGATACTAATAATAAGTTTTCTGTAAACACGGTTTTGGATTTGAATACCAGAAATAAAAAGGGCTGTACATGTGCCAAAACAAAATATAGAGGATTTTGTGTTTTAAGACTCAAGCGCCTTGCAACTTACTTCCACCGTTATTCTTTCATTCCCGATGAATTTATGAACTAGTTAGAAAGCGACAAGGCACTTGTACCATTGTTAAGGGTAATGGCGAGGGCACATCCTAATTATTTCTGAATAAAAAGCAAAAAAAAAAAATTTAGTGGCACTTACAGTGTGTCCAAAAAGTATTCAAATGAATATTGAAGAAACTATTTTTCTTTCGCCTGGTTACACCAAACAAGCAAGTACAAAATCTGTTAAATCGAGTAACCGCGTTGTTATTTCATAAATATATTACCTAAATTATACTACTTGAACGTTTAAAGTCCAATAAAGTTCATTGAAATTTCATTTTCATTGCAACACTTTTTTGACAGACTATAGGTACAATCGTTTTTATTTCGGCAATTCATTTGTAAAAAGTTGTTTTTAAAAAAAATAATAATCTTTATTCGCGATTTGAATGCAGGTATGTTGATGACTTAGTTGAATAGTTAGTAAATTTTTGCGTATCAAATACTTACCTGGTCTAAAGCATTGGTCTTCAACCAATTAAGTGCAGACTGTATGGGCTTTGGTAACGCATGGCCAGTCCTTTGAAGCGACACCGTCAGTGGTACACCAAAGACTGTTTTATCTGTAAATATAAAAATATAATTAACAAAAAATATGAATGGGTCTAAATATTACCCTAAATTACACCGAAAATGTTTCGAAAACTAACAGTATTATTATAATTAACTTAGTATAAATAAATGTTTTTTTTTTACCAGTATTATTATAAAATGAGAATATTGTATTAGGAATATCAAAGTAGGTATATGTAGTGAAAAATTTATTTCGATTTCAATGAGAAAAATAGTAACATATTGAACAAACAAACTAACTTAACAGTATAAAAATAATAGTTATGTAGGTTTTTGTTAAAGTTTCGTTTTGACACGTGACGGTATTAATAATTTATCTTTATTTATTCTTAAATTTTTAACAAGGGATCGGCTTAAATTTATCGACTTCTTAAAGTCACATGCTGTGCCGGATTCCTTTTCTGCTGGAAACATGGTTGTATATGTTTTTTCTAAAATGTTTATTGTTAAGTGTAAAACATTAAGTGTTAAATTAAAATAAGTATATCATCTATTATCTTCATTGTTTGATAACTTTGCATTTATAGTAGAGAAGATTTTTATAAAGTTTTTTTTCGTTTTTGGTGGAATAAAGTGTTTTGTATTCGTATTATTATATAATTGTATGAGTAATAGAGAAACCGACATAAAAGAAAAAAAAAACTACATTTTGCCTCCTTGAATGGAATTCATCAGTCGAATGAAGTAAAATTAAATAAATGACTGATAAAGAATATAAAAGTAAAAATTAATGAATTATCCTACCTTTATAATCTGGAGTCTTAATTTTTCTAATCAACTTTGGTAATTCCCAGTTCCAACCGGATTTGTGCGATGGACAATATCGTTCCATACATGCCGTCAGCCGTAGAAGAGCTAACTTTCTCAGAATGTGAAGTTGTCCACATGACAAAGAAGACATCGGTCTTGACACTGCCAAAGAAATACAGAAATATTAATGATCTTCTTTATAGAATTACCGCACGTATTATGTACTAAAATGTCACAAAAAGTACAACAGCTAGTGCTTCCGAATTGGCCTAATTAGCTTATGAGCTCTGAGTTTTAACTCAGGTACCATATGATGTGTAAGGACATTTTCCCAGCTAAGTACGACATCAGGACAAATGTTAGTAATTAATGTTTTATGCGTAATTAACCCTTTGTATGCCACGTGTGTAGACAATAATGTGAGAACAATATAGCATGTGAGGATACAAAAGGTTAACCTACAATTCATTAGAACTCACAATAGGCCTCAGGATCTTTTTGATTGACATTCGGCTGCAGGGTATTATTTGCTTTCGGTCCACCATTGAGGCCACTTGTCCGGAATGAGTACCATCTTTGGATATTGCTCCTGTAAAATTTTTATATAAACTTTTATTAAATAGAGAGAGTAAGAGAACAGCTCTCAGGCAATACCAGGCGGCACACCATTGCCTGGGACCGATGGATGGCGGTATATCCATCCCCAATTGCCGGGCCTTATATAAAACAGACTGGTGACGGGCAGCGGCGTCACTGGTGCAAGGGTTTCGGTACCGCGCTCACCAACCCGCCTGCCCAGCGTGTGTGAGTATGGGCATTTCTTCCAGGAGAAATCCTGGAAAGGCAGTCCAGCAGTGGACGAAACAGGCTGATGGATGGAACGTGATGGTATTTTTTTTTTAAGTGATCAAAATTATTTTACTTCTTCGTCTTCATATCGAGGCTATCGTCGTCATCATCATTGTCTCCATCATGGGATCTGGATCCAGCTGAATTTGGACTGTCTTCTAACTCTGAACTTCTCGATGCTGATTTATCTCGCTTTAGACTTCTATCACGGAATCTGGAAACAAAGGTTTTGTAGTTAGTCATCTATTCGTTTTATGTGAATAAGTTATCAATCGACTTCTTGTCTTTAAAATTATAATCAATATATAAGGCGACTTTCGATTGTATAGCCAAATTCATACAGGAGACTCGGTAAGTGGCCAGGACTAAAGTTGTGTAAATAATGAAGTTGTATATTTTTGGCCCTAAACATATTTTTTTGCCCCTATCAACATCATCGACTCAATTAGTAAAGGAAGTCTAAATTTTATTTTGCGTATTTCACAGAAAGAGTAATAATATTAAACCTTTGTCTTGACCTCTTACCGAGTCTTCAACGAAAGTCACTTATGTAAACATATTTAATAAAACACATAAAAGTACAGATTATTGTGAGATATATCAGGCATCAGTTACATCCATTCATCTATTCTTTCATATATATTTGTATAGTAGCATTATAATATGATATCTTTAAATAGATTTTGAAGTCTCATCAGACCTAATGGAAACGTAATATCTCGATTTGAAAGTAGGGGTTGAACCAGAACTCATTTTCATAAATCATTTCCAAAGGGAAATGAAATGCACTTCAGACTTGCCAACCCTAAATGGACCTAATCATTTCTGCACATCTCCCTTTCAAAGTTACAGATGGTTCGCACGGTAATTACACGCATAGTTAGCAACTTGGTTAGCACGTCGGAAAGATGAAAAACATCCATCAAAATTGACGTGTACGTGCTCTCTGGACGAAGCCGGCTATATATGCTTTTCAACTTTTATATATAGGTAAATAAACAGCATTTTACTTGCAAGCTGGAAGAAGAAAAATTATTGCCACGACTGATCGACTGCCGATGCCATGCGACATATCAATTTAATAATTATACCTACAATTCATAAGTATGCAATGAATTCTGAATTAAATTTCGCCTAATTTCAGAACCAAGATTCGTCTTATCTTTTTTCGTATGCGTTTCTTCGATCGCCACCGCAACGGGCCGGGCCTTTGCAATTCTTAACGAGGCTTCCCTTTTTGTTACACAACCTCTATAAAATCCCGGAATTTTGTTTATTTTGTTATCTAAACTATGTTTCGGTTGCTCTTTTTGCCGTTCCAGCTTACTTGCTCCAAAATTTGCACAAATAGGAAAAATCTGTAACAAAATGAGCATGCTCGTATTTCCAAAGCTCAGAAAGAGTCATAAGTTCATAAATCATTTTGGCGTGTGAGTATCTTGTCTACTTAAGGACTTTACAATGTTGTCTGAGCTAATGGGCCCACAGGATAAGCTAGTATAGTGAGACCAATTTGAAGAACACACCACAAATGGAGAATTAAAGAGGTAAAGAAGAAATGGAGCAGGCAATGAAAACTTATACCGTTCTTTTACTAATTTACGACTAGCTTTTTCCCGCGTGTTATTCGGTTTAACGACATGCTTTTTTCCGGGATAAAAAGAAGCCTATGTGTTAAGTTAGGGTATAAGCTATATTCATTCTAAATTTCATCCAAATCCATTTAGCCGTTTCAGCGTGAAAGAGTAACAAACATACACACACACACAAACTTTCGCATTTTTAATATTAGTGTGATGTGATTATGCCTACAGTTTCAAAAATCTATTCAAATTCTCACTGTATTTTGAGTACACTTCCAACTTGGCTGGCTGAAAATTAGCCTCCTAATGACTACAAGCTTTGTGCTTTAGTTGCAGTTTGCATTATCTCGTAAAATACCACTTTGTTGATTACGGACCGGTGTAATTTTCATTCATTAATATTGTTCTTGTTTCTAGAACTTGTAATGAACGTATGTACGCCGAGTTGTATATTATACAGGCTATTAAGAAAAGAACTTCGTTCCTTTTGAACCACGTGTGCTATATGTATAGCAAAGTACCTATATGTTAAGGCGAGGCATTGATAAACTTTTAATTTCAAATCGGCGCCTTAGGGGAGTGGAGTGAGGGGGACCTACTCCATACAAATATGCGCTCACGAAATAGCTTAATGCCGTAAGCTCGTATGCGGCAAAACAGTATTCTTCATTTAAAATGACAACTATAAGTAATTTAATAAATCCAATCGGCCATATTGAAGTGTATTTGTAGACTACCTAATTTAAATAAAAAACTTAGAGACTTCATTCGCTCCAGTTTGTCAGTAAATTGAAATCTCTGTTTTAAAAGAGGTTTTCTACATATTTTTTTCTCTGCTATGAAAATTAATCAATCAACTAAATCTTCGGGTAAAATAATGTCAATGAAATGCTTAATCTAGCATATAAATTGGTAATTACATGTTTTCTTATTATTGAGAAAAATGGAGATCCATGTCGCCAAAATTTCGTGGCGTCGCCTTAAGCGGGTTTAATTTTTTTTTAGATATAAATATTTTAAATATTTTCAGAGACAAGGCCGAAATATATTGAAAATTCTGTTTTGATTTTATTTATATTTTACTACCAATATTTAAAGAAAATAAAAGGTTAAATATAGCAATTATATATTTATTTATAAAATATTTTTAAAAACTTTCATTAAATTGTTCAACCCTAGCTGTTCAGACACAATTGCAAAAAAACGGTGCGTAAGAGAAAGGGATAATAATTCAAAGATCCAAATTCAAATTCAAAGATTCAAATTGTTTATTTATAAAATACATACATAAAGAATACGTTTTACATTTCAAATCTACTCTATATAAAAATAATAATACATTTAATTTAATAACACAAAAAAAATATCTATGAAAAAATATAAAGACGCCTAAAATACTTTGTTATACCTACAGCACACGTGGTTTAAAGGAACGAAGTACTTTTCCTAACACCCAGTATATGTCTGTAAAATCACACCGTGAAATTGCATTTTAGATTTAAAACGTGTAAAAAGTCATTGGTTATTAATAATTATTACACGTTATTGTATTAAACAAAATCCGTTTCTACTTGGGTAAGATACTTTATTAGGAACGAAATGAATCAATCAAAACTTTTAAAAATACTGTTAGCCGATATTTTTTTAAATTTAATAAAATTATATTGAATCTTATTATATTTATAAAACGGACTGGTGACAGACAGCGGCATCAATGGTGCGAGGGTTTCGGCATCGCGCTCACCAAGCGTGTGTGAGTACCTATGGGCATTTCTTCCAGGAGGACCGCTAACAGTAGCAAAATCTTGGAATGGCCTATGTCTAGCAGTGGACGAGCACATATTGAAGGATGGATGGACGGTATTTTTTGTAACGATGTAAAGGCTACCGCAGACGCTTAGGCGAAAACAAAATATTTTCTGCGATCCTAATCGTAACACCTTGCTTTCATTTTAAACTGACGCAGGATTGCAAATCTGTTCCTTGGCCTTGTGTCACTTCTCTTTCATTCATCTTTTCTTAAGGGGCTATAATACCTCACTTCGCTTCGCATGATCCTGTTTTATACCAACAAATACTGCAACAATCACTTTGAAATTAAAATACGATAAAGTTGAGGACTAATGCTATGACCATACTGTTGTGAAAACTGGATTCCATTAAATTTACTTGATAGAAAAAAATTACAAAGTTACCTCCAAACCGTAAAATAAACCGATATCATTCAATGAATATTTGAAATTAGATCTGAAATTTTGCATAATATAACTGATATTAGTATAAAGCAGCTGCAGACTGTTCCATAAAAATGAAAAAACCATCAGTGTAGCCACGATTTTAAAATAACTGTTGTTTTAGCGTGCGCGGCATCTGATTACAGTAGGATAGACAGTTAAAAAGCAGAAGCCTTAGAGCAGGACTGCGAATTTAGGTATTATGTGCCCTTAATAGAAAAAGTTTATGGGTAGGAATTTACTTTTGTCCTTCCTTTCCCAGGTTAAGAGAGCTGGTTCTGATGGCTTGCCGCCTGTGTGTCGTGTGAGCTGGTGACTTCTGCACTTCCTTCAATACTTCAGGGTCTGGCTTCAGGTCTATCGGAGACGGCGGTTCCACGTACACCTGAAACATATATGAGTACATTCGTAACTACGAACTACGAACTTGTGGGTTCAATTGTCAATAGGGATACAAAAATTATCAATCTGCGGGCCTCGAAATGAACAAAAATGTGTAAATATACATGGTAACTTTTATTTATGCAGCGAAATTCATAATGGAGGCTTGGTAAGTGATCAGTAACACGGATCGATAACACTTTTTGCTAATTTCGCAAAATAAAATGTTGAAGTCCCATAAGGCTGAGGCTGGGCTAGCGTTTGTAAGGAACACGAAAAGAATACTTTACGAATTTCACAAAAAGGGTAATCGAAACTTGTTACTGAGCACTTACCAAGTCTTCAGTTAGAATTTGGCTGGATAAATAAAAGTCACCTTATACAGGTTGTTAAGACGATAACCCTTTTCCTTAAATGGGGCCAACCCTGAAATCGCGAAAACAAAAGCAGCTGTTTAATAGAAAAGTTAATTACCTATTGGAATTAAATATATGAAACAGCCGATTTTTTTTGCTAATTCAGGGTTGGTTCATAGTAAAAGTTGTTCATATTTATAAATAAATAAAATAAAATTTCTTTATTCCAGCCAGATTTACATAAATACAATAAAAATCAGGCCATATTACACACAAAAAAAAACAATAAAAATCCAAACAACACAATAAAAAAGAAGAAAGAAAACTAAAAAAGAAAAAATAATAAACTCTATAGTACACCAAAGCTTGCGTGATATTGTCGCCACTTCTTATGCACGGGGCTGTGAGTCCACTCGGTGCAGCTACGTAAGATGGTGTTATTAGTGGCTAGGAGACGCGCGCGCATTGATGCTGACCGCGCACGCAGCAGCGCGGGGAATGTTGGCGTGCGGCCCGCGGCGTGCATACCGCTCGCGCTGCAACGCCAAGGAAGATGGAATATTGCGCGGTAGGCGTTATTATACTGAACGCGCATCGCACTCAGTGCAGCTTTGGTGAAATTTGTCCAGAGTTCTACCGTGTATACATTGGCGCAGTAAGTCATAAATAGCAGGCGTTTGACCTCTGCGCTACATCTGTAGAACCTCCGGGCGATCATATTAGCCCGCACGCTCGTTGCTCGACGTTGACGTTCAATGTCATCGCTGTCAGACAGGTCACTTCGCAGTGTATGTCCGAGATATGTCACCTTATCGACTCTGTGTAAGATCCTTCCGTTCAGTACTAGGGTTGGGACTATACTTGGAGTGTGAGCCGATTCAAACACCATGGAGACTGACTTGTCAGCATTATAAAGAAGGTCGTGTTCACGTGCATAGTTTTCACATACTGTAAGTAAGATTCTCATAGCTGTGATGGAGGGTGCTAAGATCACCATATCATCAGCATAGCTGATGTTATTTATCATGGCACCATTCAAAGAGCAGCCCACTTTGGACTCGGTTAACTGCTTACAAAGATCGTCCATGTATAAATTGAAGAGGACTGGAGACATAGATCCTCCCTATCTAACGCCACATCTCAGAGGAACTGGTCGAGAGCAGCTAGTGTTCCACTGTACATAGCTTTCCTGTTGCTCGTGCCATACTTTCAGAACGTCTATGATGTGACTGGAGACTCCTCGATCCTTCATCTTCCTCCACAACAAGCTGTGTGACACGCGATCGAATGCCTTGCTTAGATCTAGGAAGCATGCATATGTAGACGTCTTCCTTGATTTGTAGTATTGTGCAATTTGCTTCACTGTGTAGATAGCCGAACCAGTGGAACAGCCCGCTTTAAAGCCCATCTGTTCATCAGTACTATGTAAGAGATCCCCAGTTAAGCAAAGCAAAATCTTCTCAAATATTCTGGCTGTAATTGTGGCAAGAGAAATCGGTCTATAGTTTTTAGAACAGCATTGGTCAACCTTTTTGTTCTTTGGTATTGGTGATACAAGTGTGCGTGTTACTTCCTCAGGCAGATACGATAATTTTAACATAGCTGTGAACAGTTGGGATAGGTACGAAGCTATATGTGGACCAGCATGTAAAATATGCTCAATACTAAGCCCGTCGTGACCAGGTGACTTGCCTCGGGCATGTCCTTTAATACTCTTAGTACCGTCTTTACATCTACTTCGGGGCAAGTGTTGTCAAGGTTTGACTCATACTCGTGTTGTACCGCAGTAGGGCTCGGTGCTTGTAATAAAGTCGTAGCAAGATGGTCCGCTATTTCTTCATTGGCAGTTTTACCTTCGATGTGTGCTGGACGTGAGCTCCTGGCATTAACCTGTCTTGTATGCGACCAAAATTTGGTAAAATTTTTCGTTTTCAAGGAAGTTGCTATCCTGTCCATCGCAACTTGATCTGCCTTACGCTGACACGTTTTTAAGTTACGTTGAAACATTCTTCGGCAGTGCTTTCTGTGGTCTGCCACCGGCCCATCGATGGGTTGTCCCTGCTCGTGCCACAGCTTCAACGCGTCTCGCGAAGCGGCGTATGACTCAGCTACGTTTTCATGCCAACCTGGCACTACCTTCACCTTTTTACGCGGTTTAGTTTGAAAGGCTGTCTTAGCTGATATCTGCATCGTTTCTACAAGAAAGCGATGACAAGAATCAATATCCTCGATAGTATTCATATTCAAACTTGGGGGAAGTCGGTTGAGACTTCTAGAACACAGCTCGGTGTAATGAAATACGTTGCGTGGTGCGCGGGGTTTCCATGCAAATGGATTTAACTTGTCTTCTGAATTACATGCGATTTTTATCAATTCACCCAGATCCAAGGTCAAATGTATAGGGCGGTGATCTGTCCATGCCACAGTGTAATCTACCTCCACTCCAGTTACAAGTTTTTCAACTGACTCTGAGCAGAGCACGTGATCTAACCACGATGTAGTGTTATGGGCGTCGCTCACATATGTATAAGTGTCTGGAGGCAATAATTTTTTATCAATACATTGATAGCTATATTCTCGACAAAAGTCGACCAGCTCGGAACCGAACTCCGTCCGCCAATCTGCATTGAAGTCCCCGGCTACTATAAAGTTGCTAGTTTCACTTTCTTCTATGATCGAGTTAATCGTGCTGAGACAGTCGCAAAACTCAGGTAATTTCTCTTCTAGGTTCCTTGGATCGTACGTTGGCATGTATACGCATATTACAAGTAGTTGGCTTGTAGCAGATAAGTGAATGTTCATGGCTGCTATTCGTGGATTGTTACAATCTACGCGGGAAACCCGTAGGTTTTTACGGTATAAAATTCCACATCCTCCATATGGTCGACCCTTTAAAGGACCTTTACTTATATCGACGGCGGACGTGCCCATACCATTGAATTCAGTATGTAAGGAGTCCAAATAATCCAAGTCAAAAGGCATTAGCCAAGTTTCCTGCAGAAATACTAGGTCGTGGTTATCACAGAGATCTTCTACAAATGTAGGAATCCTTTTTAAGGACCTACAATTCAGTGTTGTCATTCTTATTCGGTGTATAGCCATTTCGAGTAATAGGTTTAGTAACAGCCTTCTGTCGTGGCTCATGATAACGTCTAAATACTATACCTAGAGGCCAATATTTATGGGTAGAACACCCCGTTTGAAGTATACACTATCTCAGATTGAAACGTAAGTGTTTTTGACTATTCAGTTGATACTTGAAACAGCTGCGACCTTTCCTTGGCGTGCTTTTCTGTGATGTATTGGTGGAACAGCCGGGCGGCATGGCCCCTCCCAACAAAAAACAGATTTTGCCTGTATTTTGTGTATTTTATTGTTGGTAACCTGTGTATATTCCGACTCAATATAATGTTGTACGAGTGTATTTTTTTGTCAATAGTGTGTAGTCTGCTAAATAAGGGTCAGTTTTCGTCGTTGTGCGTAATTTTGACTTGTCACACTGAGCCGTTTCCTTTTTTTCGAGCAGTTTGATTTATTTACGAGTGTGTTATTTAAGGCGTAGTAGGTCGATCGCACAATGAAAGAGATAAGCATATCTGAAAAAGTGCGAGTCTGAGCAGTGCGGTAAATCAAAAAGAGAGTGGATAAAGCTGTTTTTCAATGAATAAAATTTAATATAAATTCACACAAGTGCGTTGAAAAAAAAATAGCTGTGCTATCAATTATATAATGGTTATTTTTACATAATAAGTTTCGACAGACCCCTTATTTGAAATGAAAAAAAAGCCTTCACTTTGCATTTTTTTTCGATTTTTGCAATTTTTCTCTATCGCGTTTTGGGCTGTTACATCGCCTTAGAAAAGGCTTTGTTTATAACGTGTATTTATTTCAGAACCATATCTATTGTAGTTTGGGAGTCCTACTTGTTCAAAAACTCCGTTTTTACTACCTACGTCGTCGTCTTAAGGATCACAATTGATGTAAGTAAAGATTGCTTACCTCAGTTTTGTGATGAGTATTATGCTCCCTATAGTAATTGTGTCTCCAACTAGCAGGCTGGCATTCCGAATCACTCAACGCGCTGTCATCACTCTTCATCCCCCGATGAAATATTCTCTTCGCACGATGTCCTAGTTTGGACTTGGAACTTTTATTACTGGAACCCATGCTTCCATCGGACGCGTAGCTTGAGCTGTCATCTCCAAAGGGCTGGTTTAAAGCAAAGGATTGTTCTAAAGGAGCTATTGGCGATGGAGGTAGCGCGGTCATGGGGGAAGGTGGTTGCGTCCTGATTTCCGGGGCACGTAAAGGAGACGACCCGAAGTCAGGAAATGGAAATGCTGTTGGGGTGGTTGGAGTCATGTCAATATAGTTCAGATCTGGATATTGGTCTTTTTGGGAAACGTCAAGGAAGTGAGGGGATGAGACGATGACTTCGGTTCGGTTCTGCCGTTTTCTTCTCCTTGTTTTAAGGGATTCGACTCTTCGGAGTAACGCTTTGGCTCCATCCCGTAGTCTTTCTGATCCCGTTCTTCGGAACCTGCTGCCTGTATCGTCATCGTTTTCATTGTCGCTTGGTAACTGAATCACAGGCTGGCCGGGGACCGTCAATCTGAGAAGAGAGCAGAAAGGTACTTTAGGACATGTATGGCTATAGCGATTATGTGAATAATTATTGCTTAGACCATTTAACATGAGACTAGACAAGCGCATGCATTCCCCTCTGCCGAAGTACCGTAAAAAGAGGTGAATGGAAAAAAAAAAACGGGAAAGTATGCACATGCACAAACAGCTCGTTACAAATACAGGTTTTTTATTTTATTCTATACAGGAGAAAACGGCAGAATTATTTCAGTACTAAGAGTCACGCTTTGCCAGGTCCCGTGTTAACTGGTCTAAGAATTATTGTTTTAAATTCAACCATTCAGTTCTTTTCAAGATCCGTGTCGGTGGCTATAATATAATTTGGTATATTATTGTTTGTGATCTCTTTTGCGCTCGGAGAGGTGAAGTCAACATCAACCTTTGCATTTTAATTAGAAACTCATCCGCCAGTTTCACATAACTTCTATTTGAAATTAGTTCTTAACTTCATAACAATAGGCGCCATGAACTCTGCAGATAAATTATCTTAATGCAACCCAGACCTAACGAGTAAGTGAAACTGAGTGGATTCTAAGTGAAACTGACAGCCTAATTAAATTAGTTCATTGTTATTATTCGGTTAGTGAAGTAAGTTCTAGTAGTGATCTCCAAATTTAAATAGATACTACTACTACTAATACAAATTCTTATTGAAGACTCGGTAAGTGCTCAGTAGCAAGGTTCGATGACCCTTTTTGTGAAATCCGTAAATTATTTTTTTCGTGTTCTTTACAAACGCAAGTCCAGCCCCGAGTCAATTACTATGGGACGTCAAAGCCACCGGTGTGAGTTTGGCTGCATAAATAAAAGTCAATGTGAAGGACGTTGCTGGTAGCGGCTGTATGAGGAGGGCGGGGAACGCCAAGAGTGGCGAAATATTGGAAAGGTCCATGTCCAGCAGTGGAAAATGACAGGCTGATGGATGGATGGACTATACAGAGTGTAATCGTTAAGTGTAACTAGGCGATTATTCCGTAACTATTAGTGATATCAACAATTTTAAAACTGATATCGAAAGTACGTTACCTAATCAGTAAAATGACATCTATCACTTTTTGAAAATCAAACGAAAAGTATTCAAAATTTTGACATTAAACACTCCCATACATATAATATGAGATTAGGAAAGGTTTTAGTTTCCTTATTTTAAAAGGTTATTTTAGCTTAGTACTGATATTAAAAGAAACTGTTTATTAACCGAACAAAGTAATAAAACTATCTTGAATAATATTAATTTCTTAGTAAGTGCAAAATTTTGTATTCAAAGCAGATGTTCGAAGTGACGTCCTTGTTAATTTCATACCAAATTAAATGTATGGGAGTGTTTCAAGTCAACATTTTTAATACTTCTCGTTTGATTTTCAAAAAGTTATTTCTTTCATTTTACTGATTAGGTAACGCACTTTCGATATCAGTTTAACATTTTTTGATATCTGTAATAGTTACAGAATAATCGTCTGATCACACTTAACGATTACACCCGGTATATGTACTAAGAATGTAAGTAAATGTTTATGGGTAGAGACATTTGAGATTTTTACAGAATACGTGTTACTACGGTCTCTATCACGACATATATACTAGTTTTTATTTTTATTAATGAACACACGGAAATAATGTAAAGTAAAATGTGCTACATTTCGACCCCACTGTGGGGTCAAAATAAAGCACATTTTACTTTAAATAATAATTTAATTTTTCATTCGCCTGATGACGACCCCACCGAGGGGTCGAAATATAGCACATTTTAATTCATATTATTTCTATGTGTTCATTAATAAAAATAAATACTAACAAATAAAAGCCATCAACTGGTTTTTTGACGAAAATTGTATTTATTAAGTAATATACACTAGTATAGTCTAAATTAAAACAACAAAAATAATAACAATCTGGGTTTCGTATTCAGCGGGAACTGAATTGTTTGTCATGCGCTAACATTTTAGCAGCTTCCTTTGAGTCGCCTTTATGCTCCAACTACGTCTATATGGTTGCTATTTACTATGTTTTTAGGGTTCCGTACCCGTATTGTGTGGTGGTATGGAATCCTCTGTGCGTCAGTCCGACAGAGGTGCAACTGTGTAAGACAATCGTCATCAAATTCCATTGTCATATGGCTATTCGGATAATCAAATTAGACCGTTTGACTATTGAAATCGTACGATTTTCGTTGACCAGTAAAAGTTAAAAAATCTACAAAAAGATTTGGTCACCGTACAATTATAACTGCGCATACGTTGCATAACCTCGATGATTTTTTATGATTTAATTACAAATGTATAGATTTAGGAGTATTACTTGCCAAATTACATAGGAAATATCCAGATTGAATTTTGATTCCTTTGAGAGTGTCGAAATATACGTTTTTGCGGCATAAACGGCCGTATCTTTTTTTTACGCCAACTTAGAATTTTTGATTTTTTCACAGCTTCAAGGAACTGTAGACTTGAGTATATGGTTTAAATTTCAACTAGACAACAAAGTAATCCTATAAGGGTTCCATTCTTTTCCTTTTGAGGCACGGAACCGTAAAAAGACAAGAGTCTTACACAATTGCACCTCAGTTTTATCAACTACTATTATGTCGAATATGAATAAAATTGTATGATTGTTAAATATCGCTATCAGTTTCATTTGTGATTCGTTTAGATACTTCACAACGTTATTTATTATTAACGAAACGCCTTAACTATTGTTAAAAACCGGACAAGTGTGAGTTGGACTTGCCCACTGAGGGTTCCGTACAAATTAATAAAAGTTTTAAAAAATCTACAAAAAGTTTTGGTCACCCGTACAATTATGACCGCGCATACCGTTGCTTAACCTCGATGATTTTTGTATGATTTAATTACAAATGTGTAGTATTAAGATTTTTTCCTATACTTGTTAGTATTAGACGGTATTACTTGCCAAATTTCAACTCGATACCTCCACGCGTTCCCGAGATAAAGGGTCTTGACAGACTGAAAGTTTCCTTAACTAATTTTTGCTCTCATGAAAATAGTTATGGCACTGAAAAAAGGGTAAATGCATAAGCTTTGTGCTCTTTTTAGTTCAGTACGTAATATCTGATGGTATTTTTACATCAAAAAAAGAGAAAGCATTTTATGTTGATCTACGCTACGAAAATTGAATAAACCAATGCAAATTACTAACCACGAATAGTTTTCTCTTTACACAATACTTTAATTACAAGTCTTCAGGTGTCTCACGCTAGGTTTCTAAACCCTTTGATACACAAATTACTTCTCCACGCTTTTCTACTCCAAAAAAACCTTTGAAGCCCTCAAACTATGTCAGTAGGGCTGACGAACAAAAAGTAATAGACGGGCCTTATTATTAACCATTACTTACGGTTTTGCAATCCGAAATAGAAACGTGATAGGTGAAGGGCTTAAGTACAAAACCCTAAGTAGAACAAATAGTATTACGATAATTACATTGTATTGTAATAGGGCGCGCGGAGAAAATTGTTTTGAAATCTTGAAGGCTACTTACGCCATCTATGGGCATTACAATGCCTTCGGCTAAAAATGACACAAAGGGAATCGATACTTAGATCGAAGTCTGCCAGTTTAAGTACCACAAGCATCCGGGAACGTTCTGCAGGCCCAAAGGCTTTCATTAAAATCGTAATAAAAGTGGGTCTACTTATTTTTTTCTGATAGTACTTATGTTAGTACTATCAGAAAAAATAATAGTATCTTTATCTGATAGTATCTTTATGTATTTCTGATGATGATAATCGCAACTCTATATTTTTAGGGTGCCGTAGTACCTAAAAGACACAAAAGGAACCTTTATGGTGAGAGTCCATTGTCCGTCTGTCCGTCCGTCCGTATGTTACAGCCTCATAACTTCAGCACCGTCAAAGATAAAGACTTGAAATTTGCTACAGAAATAGCATTCGCCTACATAATACCGTATAAAAAATATTTAAAAGTTTGAAATTGTTTAAAATAATTCAAATATTATTAAAAAAAAAATATATCTTAAAAATACAATATGGGTGACTATCAAATAGTAGACATTAAGGAGTTGATTATAAATATATATACTTTTATGATATTTACTGGCACTGATTTCGAGGAATCTTTAAAAAAACACAAAAAATGCTTGTCCCCCCCCCCCCTTATTTTCGAAACAGGTGGACCGAAATGAAAAAATGACGATTATAGGCCAAAACTGGCCAATTACAGGAAAACTATAGCGATTAAAAAAAAGTTGATAACAAATGAGAAATATAAAAAAAAGATTTAAAAAAAATTATAAAATACAATATGGATATCAAATTCTAGATATTAAAGAGCTTATTATAAAATATATACTTTTACAATATTTACTGACTCAGATTTCGAGAAATCCTTGAAAAACCACAAAATTATCATGGTAATTTGAGATTACCTATGTAACAATTACAGGAAAAATATAGCAGATGAGAAATCCACGATAACAAATTGACAAAATTAATTTTTTCATTTACGATATAAAAATATTTGAGTCTTTCTTTTGTAGTAAAAACAATTATTTTTTTAGTTATCAAAAACAGTTAAGATTTCATATTTCAAGGTTTTCAAATCAAATCAAATCAAAATAATTTATTTCGGATAAAAATCCATATTCTAAACATTAAAATTATAAGACAAACAATACAAAAATTAAGTTACACAAAAGTTTACAAAAATTAAATTAAATTAAATTAAATATCCATAGACAAGTCAACGCATTAGCCCGTATAAAGAATTGGGATGTTTAATACGCTGAACCCAATGCTCTCTTGGTGAGTTTTAGATTTTAAATACCTTCTTCCTGACTGTTCCCAAAACTGTCAAATTACGGAACCCTAGGTATGCGAGTCTGACTTTCACTTGACCGGTTTTTTTTTACACAAATCAGTGTTATTGAAACACAAAAGTTTCTTACTCTCTGAAATTATGCACTGACTACGTTGTAATGTAACCTACTTCTCCTGCTTAATTTTCCGTACAGACATTTGGTTTGTTTGTTTCCACTTTAATGTCACTTTACTTAGGAGCTACTTATTCGAAATTGTAAAAAAAAAAACGCAAAATGAATATATAATTTATTCCGTGGAATAAATTCTGACGACCAAGAAATAGCTGCTATTTTTTAATATTCTTGTTGTAGCTTTAACATACCTAATTGGATTTTAATAGTTGCAAATTTTGCTCTTGCGTTCAAAAAAAATATCCTTACTTGTGATTTTATTCCAAAATCTCAAGAACCCATACAACTTTAGAGGGCATGTGGCCAATGATGGTCCATCCATCCATCCATCAGGCTGTTTCGTCCACTGCTGGACCAAGGCCTTTCCAGGATTTCGCTACTCTCGGCGGTCCTCCTGGAAGAAATGCCAATACTCACACACGCTGGGCAGACGGGTTGGTGAGCGCGGTGCCGAAAACCTCGCACCAGTGACGCCGCTGCCCGTCACCAGTCTGTTTTAGCCTGGTTTTGGCTGAGAGCTGTTCTCTTACTCTCCCCCGAATAACTTCGGGAAGATTTGCGAGTAAGATGGTGGTACCTCCACAGTCGAGCCCGGCATCAGCTCTACCACCTGTAGAAATGGTGGTCAATGTCCCTGGCTTGAAAGAAGGAATGCCTGAGCAATACTTGGCGAGAAACAAATCAAGTTCCATAGATGCAGCTTCCATTAAAGATATTCCCATCATTCTATTACAACATTTTAAAACTGAGACGCAGATTATGGCCCAATCGATACGCCTATAAGGCCCAGACCCTTCTAGCACCTCATACATTTTAATCAGCACATTTCTCAATCACTTCGCATACATGAGGCTGACGCATCAATACTTCGTAAAGAAATTAATAACCTCTTCTAACTACACAGGCACTTTATAGTACGCATAGTAATGAGTAGAGACGGGATAAAGGATTTTATTTCGGCTACCTTCGGCTGCTTCATTAACGGTTTGACCGAAAAAAATCACAAGTGTGAAAGTTCTTGTAAACCAATAATATTATTTTCGCTTTCGTGAAGGATATGATAAATTTCGACTATGTTATATAACACCGTTGTGATATCAACTGTCCGATTAACGTGCATTTTTGCAAGTTTGCAAATTTTCCCGCCAATTTTGTTTTTGGCTATATCTCCGGAACTAGTTGTCCAATTCCAATGCACTTTTGTTTTTCTAAAACTAAATAAAATTTCCTACAAGAAAACATTTTTTTTTCTTGGGGTAAGTTTGGGGGGGTCTTTCTCCTTGAAAAAATCTTAGTTATATATATGAATATATGTATGTATACTATATATATATGTCTATTCAAATTTTATAATATTGTAAAAAAGTATAAAGAATAATAAAAAAAAATAAAAAATATATAACTCTATACATATATTTAAAAAAAAGAAGATTTGGGCCTAAAATAACAATCCACAACTTTTTTTTATATTATTATAATATTTATTTTTTATTTTATTGCTCATCTTAATAGCTTTCGAAAAATACCCATATCACTAGGTTTATAATATATTAACTAACAATAATATTTTTTTATTTACAATTCGGCCTAGGCGTGACGATCGTCACGACTGTAATTCTACGGGTTAACATTATGATTATTATAATTGATTTTCATAATCTCATAAATAATTTTAATTATTCCCCACTTTTCGGCAATTTCTGTGCATGACATCCCCTATATTTAATGTTATTCTACCTACTATTGACCTATAATCTTAATGCCATTGTACCTTCGATTTGACTTTTCATTGATTCACGACGCATTTCATTGTTTGCACGTCGAACAAATTACCAATAATACCTATATATCCTGCAAAATGTGTTAGTTATTAAAAACCCTTGATAATGGTGTAATACCGAAACCGGTTGGGATTAATATTATACTATTATTGTGAAACGAGTACAAGTGTTGTTATTCATCATGAGATTAAATATAAAATACTTGAAAATGTAACAAAAATTGACAAATTTTTCGTAAATTTATTAAAATCGATGAAATAAACGATTAATGAGATAGGTATTTTACCTATGATTTTGAATAAAATAAAGGAAGAGACTAAAGGGCCGTTAGCGGTTCAATAATTTTTAAAATTAAAGGACCGCTTCTCTTTTCGAACTGTACATTGCAAATTGAACTTTATCAGTGCCTGCTAAGGAATACATTCCAACAGCTAAATAATGACTTACGGTTCAATAATTTTTAAATTAATATTAATTTTTAAAAAGAAAAAGTAGAACGAAAAGAGAAGCGGTCCTTTAATTTTATAAATTATTGAACCGTAAGTCATCGAAAACTGCTCGGAAAATGATTTTTTCTGTATATAGTGAATTCTGTTAAAACAACGGGGGTCGCCTCGCTCCGCTCCGCTTCGCTCGGCTCCCTAATATTTACTTACATGTCCACCTAACCGCTCCTCCTCGCTTCGCTCGTCGTCGTCGCAACCTATCCCTAGCGGTCGAATAAAATTAAAACTAAGGTAGTCGCCAACGGCTATTTAGTCACTTTATAAATTATATCAAAGTTATCTTTTGATTAATTTCTTTTATTCTTAAGAAGTGGAATGTTTTGATGAAATAAGACGATTTTAACGTATACAATACAACGCAAATTCAACCGGTAACTGGGCCAGTAACCAATCAGAAATAATTACTTTCGTAAGATGAAATATTGGTTCTCCTTACTTAGCGACCTAAACAAGGGGTCTTTAATTTATATGGGCAAATTCATACTAAAGAGTCAGTAAGTACTCAACATCAAGGTTTGTTGACCCTTTTTGTGAAATTCCTAAATATTTTAGTCGTGTTCCCTACAAACGCAAGCCCAGCTCCGAATCAACTACTATAGGAGGTAAACATTATATTTTGCAAAATTAGCAAAAAGTGTAGTCGATCCTTAGTACTGATTACTAACCAAGCCTCCAGTATGAAATTGGCTGCATAGATTAATCTCACCTTCTATAGTATAGGGTCTGGCAACCATCAAAATGGAGCAACTAAAAGTAGAATAGTCTTTAGTCTTTATTTGCATTGAAAGGTACAAAATAGTGATGTTAGATTAATGCTAGGGATGGGTAAGCCTGGATTTCTCACAGTTGTAACCTTAAGTTACCTTAAACATAACTATAAAACTGACAGGAAGAAAGCCACACTTATTTGTTGACTCTTTGTACATGTATACTTTACTTTAAATAACTTTACCCTAATCTTTACCATTCAAAACACTTTTCGGCCAAAAATTCTGATAAATTATTCTGCTCGACTCTATTAACGAACTAACAGTACCCGAAGGGTCCGTACGCCCAAATAATTGGCCCTTGATTACGCAAAGAGTTGATTGAAACGTTGGATACAAAAGAAGGGGTCTTCATTCCTTTGGAACAAATGGACAGGAAAAAAAAAGATCAACTACACGAATAGCTGAGTAATGTGTTTCTGTAAAAATGCAGTTAGCTTTTAAAAAAAAAAATTGTCAATACCAAAAGATATAGTCTTTAGCTTAGATAGAAAAAGGGAGATACGGTGCCCGCTTCTAGTGCGTGGCACTGCAAATATATTTAGGCCCAATGGGCCTGTTTTGAGGAGCTTGTCTCGCTCGCGCCACTGTCGAAGGTTGTCGCTCTATCGCTCGGTGGTGCTTGTTTAAAAAAGAGGTAAATTTTTCAGTTGACGACATAAGAACGTACCTTATCTACCTTTGGTTAGATCAATGGTCTTTAGTTGAGTACCTAAACCAGAAGATTATCAAAAACTACCTATCTAAACATTTAATAAACCTATCAAAAACTTAAAAAAAAACTTATGATGGCTATGTTCCAGCAGTTAACGTAAAAATGAAAGAAAAAGCAAGTTCAAAACATTGAACCGAGAAAGTTATACCACTTAACGAATTCTTTTAAGGTTATCTAGTAGCGCTGACTCGACATAAATGCCTGGAGGTGTCAATTTGAAACGCTTATGCAGCTTTTATGTGACTAGTTGTTTGTTTTAAGCATTATTCATGCTTTTACTCTTACTTATTGAAGAAGTTAAGATAGCTGCTGCCGTAATGGGTTTTTAAATGCAGTAGTCTTGTCAATATTGATTTCTATCTTTAAGTTGTCGAGCATTTACAATCTTTTCATCGCTGTTTGTGTTTATGTCAATTCAAGTGTTTAATAAAATGAGTAGTGGATATCTGTTCTAATAATAAAGAGGAGGCGAAGCGACTACAGTGTATAACGATCTTAAAACACTTGTTAATAAATTTAGAAAACTTGGACTCGAACTTAACTTCTCCAAATGCGAGCTTTTTGTTTCAGATTTCATTTCACAAGCCGCAAAAAATGATATTATTTTAAAATTCAACACCTTAGCACCCAACATAAAAATTGTAGAGAAGGAGACGCTTCGCCCCCCGGGGGCCCCAATCCTGAATGACGCGGTGCCTGAGTTTGTGAGCGACCAAGTTGCTAAGTTTACACAGTCATCCGAGCGCCTCAGTAAAATAAACCCTCATATGGCCCTATGCATTATAAGGCATTGCTTGTTCATTCCCAAACTCACTTATGTACTGCGTTGTTCACCAATATGGAGGTTCCAGCATTTACTTGAGATGCTAGACAATGTATTACGCCACTCCCTTACCACGGTTTTGAACTGTTCTTTTGACGACAGGAGCTGGAGCCAGGCTACACTCCCAGTCCGTTTCGGTGGTCTGGGTGTACGTAAGATCTCGGGCATTGCCCTCCCGCCATTTCTGTCTTCCGTTTATAGAACGAACATCCTCTATGGTAATATAATAAGCCCGTCACTCGTTGACGTAGAGATGTCGGACTTGGCGGAGGCCAGAAGTGCTTGGACGCTTGCCTGTCCAGGTGAAAAACTGCCCATCGTTCCTGAATCTTAAAAATTATGGGACGAGCCTCTTTGCGAACAGATCCAGAAGCATGGACACCGCTTCTGATCTCGCAGACCGTGTTCGTCTTCTCGCTACCGGTGAGCGTGAATCGATACCCTCGCTGCGTCTCACGTCCAGTGGACTGCTACCACGGCGGGTTCTGCGGCGGCAACGGCTGAGCGCAACAAGCGGCACAAATATGCAGTTCTAGGTGAGGGCTACATGTTTGTGCCGTTTGGTGTCGAGAAATTTGGGCCGTGGGGGCCTGATGCTCGACAACTGTTTAAACAACTAGCATCGCGTCTGGTGGATGCCTCAGGGGATCCAAGTGCTGGCGCCTACCTCGGGCAACGCATCAGCCTTGCCATCCAACGAAGCAATGCCGCCAGTGTCTTGGGTACCCTGCCCGGCGACAGCGATGACTTGAATCCATCCATCCATCAGCCTGTTTCATCCACTGCTGGACATAGGCCTTTCCAGGATTTCGCCACTCTTGGCGGTCCTCCTGGAAGAAATGCCCATACTCAAACACGCTGGGCAGGCGGGTTGGTGAGCGTGGTACCGAAACCCTTGCACCAGTGACGCCGCTGCCCGTCACCAGTCTGATTTATATAAGGCCCGGTAATTGGGGATGGATATACCGCCATCCATCGGTCCCAGGCAATGGTGGGCCGCCTGGTTTTGCCTGAGAGCTGTTCTCTTACTCTCCCCCGAATAACTTCGGGAGGATTTCCGAGTAAGATGGTGGTACCTCCACAGTCGAGCCCGGCATTAGCTCTACCACCTACTATGACTTGAATAAAGTATTTTATTTAGTCTGACCTTTATCGGGGTTTTGCTTTGGTTTTATGGTTGTTGTGTGTATTATTTGTGTGTTGTGTGTTATTCTTTATTATTATTTGTTAATCTTTATTTATAATTGGTGTATTGTATATTATTTTTATTATTAAATAATAAGGTAGTTAAAAAATAAAATTTATACTTAGTTTAGTTTATAATATTTTTATTTTTAGGTCTTTAGTTTGTTTAAGTTCTTGGGATTATTTCGTTTTAATGTTATACAGGGTGTAAATGCAAAGTCAAGAATCCCTTTAGGGTATGTAAGTGTACACGATTGTGATGTCATTTCGAGAAAAAAATATACCTTGAATTTTCACCAAAAATTCCATCATTTTCTTAAGCCGAGTGGCCAGCGACCAGTGAGGGTGTCCATGCGATTAGTGTATTTTGAATAAAGAAAATCGTCTTCTTATGAGGTACTGGTACTTTATTTAGAGATCCCAGTATTTAAAATAATATTTTTACCGATCATACTAACACACCCTTAAAGGATTCTTGCCTTTGCTTTTACACCCGGTATTAATTTAGATATAAATAATGTATCTTTTAAGTAAATATAAATGACTTTCTGTCGTGAATAATGGAAACACGACATTTGTTATTAACATAAAATAGTAAAAATGTTGGGTCTGTAAATAGAATATTTTTCAAAATTTCAAATGAAATGAATGAAGCCAAAATTATCATTTTTAGAATTTTTGTCTGTCTTTTTGTCTCTCGAAGTTATTCGGGGGAGAGTAAGAGAACAGCTCTCAGGCAAAACCAGGCGGCCCACCATTGCCAGGGACCGATGGCTGGAGGTATATCCATCCCCAATTGCCGGGCCTTATATAAAACAGACTGGTGACGGGCAGCGGCGTCACTGGTGCAAGGGTTTTGGCACCGCGCTCACCAACCCGCCCGCCCAGCGTGTGTGAGTTTGGGCATTTCTTCTAGGAGGACCGCCAAGAGTGGCGAAATTTTGGAAAGGCCTATGTCCAGCAGTGGACTAAACAGGCTGATGGATGGATGGATGGTATACTAACTACGTGCTGAACGGTGAAGGAAAACATTGTCAGGTAAACCTGCATGCCTTTAAAAACGAGCTAAGTGCGAGTAGAGCTCGCGCCCTGAGGGTTCCGTACCATTTCAATAAGTTAATGGACTTAAATGATTTTAATAACAATTACCAACAAACAAGTCGTACTTAATCGCCGCTACCAGCATTACGGCAAGCAAACATAAGTTTGTAATTTGAAAATCAAGATAGAAAAAAATCGCAGGTCTCTGTCCAAAAAACCCTAGACTGTCTTACTTGAAATTTGTTTCTGATTGATCTTTTTTAGAGCAGTCATGTCAAACATACGGCCCGCGACCAGAATCCAAATTTATACACGACGACGTCCGATGCCACTACGCGTGTTTGAAATTCGGCACTCTCTTCAGTATCGTAATCTCCAGTCTATTTTTAAAATAACTACCGCCAATATGACGGCCGACCTCGGTGAAATTATTAAGAACAAGAGAAGTCAAGTCTCCGGCTCCTCATAAATGCCTTTTTATTATAGATAAACATATTAAGTAAATAAATAACTTAATAAAGATGTTACAAATTCAGTATGTATGTGCTTATTTACATATTTTGAGTCTGGCCCACAAACACACCCTAAGTTTTGTGAATGGCCCTTTGGAAAATTGAGTCTGACACCCCTGATTTAGAGCATTTAAAGCAAAATGGATTTCACTATAAGCTATAAAAACATAACATTATAAGCTTAGACTGACTGCTCAAGAACAAACTCTCTGACACAATCCGCTGTTTTCTTTTAAATCCTATTTCTTCTTCACAAAGAATTGAAAATGCAAAAATGTCAAAGGCTCACATTTTCCCAAGTCCTTGTTTCAACAAAAGTCACGCGCGCGGTTTAATTATATTTCTCTTTGTTGCACTTATATCAGTTCCCTACGAACAAAGAACAAAGACCAACACTATGATGACGTCAAAAACTCAAAAAGAGCTCTCGTGTAAACCTGCAATCACACCGAGCTCACGTAAAAGTTACCTTTAGTATATTTTCGCAAGTCGGAAAATTCATAAGGTGATTCTCTTAAGATCATCAGAAAAGCCGTCGAAAGCGGAAAGTCTGTATAAGGTTAACAATTCGAGTTTTAGCGTATGATAAATACAAATTTTATGGTAATTTTGAATAAATATATATTTTACTCTTTTTCAGCTTTATTATTTATTTTGACTAGCAATTAATAAAAGAATTATATATATTTTTTATGTTTTTTGTTCTTTAAGATATATATTTTATTTCACCGATATATATCTTAAATAAAAAAAATTTATGAGCTTTTACAGCACCTATATATTTTTAATATATTTTTTATGTACTCGATATATATATTTCGGCCCACGGTGTGCGGCCGTCATCAGTCGAATAAACATAACACCAATTTTAGTATTTTTCATATGCAAACAGCTCTAACAACATTTCATTTCCAGTACCAATGCAGTAAATGATTTCTGTTTTAGAAAGTTACCTAAAAAGAGAGTTATATTTAAATTCACAAAAGACTTATTCCATTTAGAAGAGTTAACCAAGTTACAAAACACATAAGTAATTGGTAAAAGTTTTCGCCTGCACTCCTTGTGCCACAACAACTTTACAACACAACACACTGTTGCGGGTGCACTTTACAGAGCAACTTCTGAAGACTTTAGAGTAAAGTAATTAGTCAAACTTCAAGATGTAATGCAATCTACAACAAACATCTGCATTTAAGTTGCTGCACCTTAGTCATTTGCGTTGCTACTGTAAAAGACAAAGTCGCCTGCTCTACTAGTTTTAGTTTATAAATGAAAACTTAAATATCAACAACATTATACAGGTTGGTCCAAATAGTGACGTCAAGGAATTTTTCATATATTCCTCATACCTAGGTGTATCCGAAAATATGCCATGTATGTTAGGCGATTTTTGGTAGCTTAGAACTCAAAATTGAACGATTATTGCACATTAAAAAAAAAATTGTAAATCATTTTATTTCACAGACATTTGGTATTAGTTTAAGTTTATGTTAAAATAAATGCTTCTGATGATGTATTACTAATGTTGGCCATAAAAATGAAACTATATTAGCTAAAACAATTTTTACAAACAATACTTTTTCTTAATCGATTTTTTACCTAACTAACTTTGTAAGCCGATATCATCGTAAAATGGCCTATGGCTAAGAAGCCTTTTTTTTTAATTTTTGGTAAACTGATTAACCGCTGAAGTTTTAATATTAGTTTGAGCCTATGAAAGATCCATTTTATAAATATGATTGAATTTTGAAAATTTAACTATGTCCAACTCGATCCAAAAAATGCCACTTTAAACTTTTTTTTGAAAACTCATATGGATTTTTTGTAGCTGATTATTTTACGTAAGACAGTTATGTCACAAAAAATATGTACAAAATTCTTACGATTAACAAAGTTATGACTTTTTAAGCCACCGCGGTTCTACTCGTATCTCGTTCTATTCGTAAATACACAATAAAAAAATCATAACTTCTAAGCTACCAAAAATCGCCTATTAGCTAAATTTTTAAATTAATTTTTCATTGTATTTCTATTAATTACATTTAGTTATATTAGTCTGAATTTAAGTTCTCATAAGTGTATAAAAAAGTCTATTCTGAACGCTTTAATTTTTAGGGTTCCGTAGTACCTAAAAGGTACAAAAGGAACCTTTACGGTGAGACTCCGTTGTCTGTCCATCCGTCCGTCCATCCGTCCGTCCGTATGTCACAGCTTCATAACTTTAGCACCGTTAAAGATAAAGACTTGATTTCCCACAAAAATAGCATTCACTTGCCTACATAACACGGTACAAAAAAAAGTTGCATAATTCTTAATTGTTCAGTGAGAAAAATAAAAAATAATTTCTTGAAAATACAACATGGGTATCAAATTGTACATATTAAAGAGCTAATTATAAAAATATACTCTTTTACTATATTTACTGGCACTGATTTCGAGAAATCTTTGAAAAATCCAAAAAAATGCATGTCCCCCCCATTTATTTCCAAAACTGGTGGACCGAAAAATATGAAAAAAATTACGAGTGTAGGTCATAACTGGCCAATTACAGGAAAACTATAGCAATTAAAAAAAAATTGATAACAAATGAGAAATATATGAAAAAGTAAAATAAAAAAAAAAATTATAAAAATACATTATGGTATCAAATTGTAGATATTAAGGAGCTGATCATAAATATATATATACTTTTACTCTATTTACTGGCACCGATTACGAAAAAATCTTTGAAAATTCACAAAAAAATGCATGTAAATGCCCCCCCCGCCCCCGCTTATTTCCAAAACGAATGAACCGAAAAATATGAAAAAAATCATGGTAATTTGGGATAACGTAAAGATTACAGGAAAAATATAGTGGGTGAGAAATTCACGATGGCAAAATGATATTATTAAATTTTTCACCCACGACTTCTATTTCGAGTACGGTATAAAAATATTTAAGTCTCTCTTTTGTGGTACAATCAATTATATTTTTAGTTATCATAAACAGTTAAGGGAAAGATTTTAAATACGTTCTTCCTGGCTGTTCCCAAAACTGTCGAATTACGGCCCTAGGTATGCGGGTTTGACTCGCACTTAACCGGTTTTTTGTTTTAGTGCTGTCAAACTTGATTTTTTCCGAAGTAATATAGCTTCTGTTTTCAACAGTAAAGAATTATTTTGGAATCAAGATAAAATCGATTCGAAATAAGTAATAAAAACCACATGTGTAAATTCTAAAGTAAAAAATAAAATGTATTATGTTCAACTATGCAGCTTATTCTGGAAGTAGTAAACACAAGTAAATAATGTTACTCTGTTAATTCATTAAAAGTGAAAATAAGTAAATATAACTTATTTAACTCTCACTATCTAATGTCCCAGTAAAAATTATGTATAATATGTGTCTACGTCTTAAAGCTTATATCATACTTATAGCTATTGTAACTGACACTGCAAGACGGCTGCATAGCCAGCGTAAGTGTCAGGATCTATATTTTTCTTTGTAATTTGTTTTACTTTATCTGTATTATTAATTTGTGCCATTATTATGTTTTTGTATGCTTAAATTTCAGATATTTATTGATCTGTATTTTTATTTATTTTATTTTATTTATACCCTAAACCAAATTATCATAATGTACCTATATACTGCCATGTTTGAGCCTGCTGCAAAGTAATTACACAGATACTAAATTTAAGGGTAAGTAAGAGTAAGTACTAAGTGTAGTGTCTACAGATTTCCATCTGCTACGATCCTGACACACCTCTTTCTCCTCTTCCATCTTCTCTATATTCCCAAATAATTATTGTAATAATCTGTGCCTAAACCACCGAAGCATTCCTTCTTCGATTCTAGTCACTACATCTCCTTTTCTCTATCCTAAGGTAAGGAAAGCATTTTCACTGATGGCTATATTTTATGAACTGTATTTTATTAATTAGTATATGTATTGTTATAAGAGAAAAGGGTCTTGCTGTAAACCAGCGCTGTGCTGTAAATCTTCAATTTATTTGCGCAGCAAATGCTGAGCATGATTGTTTTTGTTGCCAGCAAGTCCACAGAATGCTTTGTAAAATACCGGGTGTAAAGTCAAGAATCCTTTAAGGGTGTGTTAGTATGATCGGTAAAGATATTATTTTAAATACTGGGATCTCTAAATAAAGTACCAGTACCTCATAATAAGACGATTTTCTTTACTCAAAATACACTAATCGCGTGGACACCCTCACTTGTCGCTGGCCACTCGGATGAGGGGAGCGGGTTGTGGGGTGCAATAAGGTGTGTGGGGAGGCTGGTGAGCTGCGTAGCCATAGCTTAGAATAATGATGGAGTTTTTGGTGAAAATTTAAGGTATATTTTTTTTTCTCGTAATGACATCAGAATCGTGTATACTTTCATACGCTAAAGGGATTCTTGACTTTGCATTTACAACCTGTATATATGCAACTCACTCTTGTAAAGTAATGTTATAGGTATTTAAGTATAGTTATTATATTTTTATTTTACTTTGTCGTTTTTATATGTAATTTGTTGGCCACAATGAACCATTCTTATTAACATTAAGATGCAATAAGGGTAGCCATTTTTAAAATTTGTTATTGATTCTTTGAATAAAGCTCGGTTCAGCATCCATTATTTTAGTCTGTTAAAGTTATTCGTAACATACTATGCCGTAGAAACATGAAAATTCTAACAGCCCGCAATTCTCTAAGCCTAGAACATCTAACTTGTGCATTTAATTTTGTGACCCAAAAAGTTTTGAAGTAAAAGCACTACGGAGTACCTACGTCTTGAAACTTAATAAAATAGAAGCTGCACCCCAGAGGGTTGATATTTTAGAGAGACTATAAATATCAGATGTGGGCTGCAGGGTTCAATTCAGCAGGTGGTTTATGGTTCTGCGGCAAGCTTTGAAATAGCCTAATAATTCATGACGTAATTCAAGATGACGTCAAAAAAGGACAGAAAAATTAATAATGACGGGCCCAAAAAACGAAACAACATGCTCTGATGACCATACAGATTGAAATTTTGTTTTAAGAATTTTGCAAAAGCATGAAAAAAAAATCTTTCTACAGACATTGACGACATTGATAATATTTTCTAGCAGCATTTGCCTGCGGCTTCGCCCGCGTTTATTCAATCTCGACCTTGGGTGTTATTTTATGAACACTCCTTATAGCAGCCTATTATGTTGAATACGATTATAATAAAAAACCGCATTTAAATCTGTTGAGTGATTATCGAGTTAAAACGGAACATACAGACAGACAGGCAGACAAAAATTCAAAAAATTGTGGGCTTGGCCTCAGTGCAATACTATTTAATAACACAGAAATATAATTATTATACGTCTGTGATAATAACCTATTATATCAAAAATTTCGCGAAAATATTCAATGCACGACTTTTTTACTACTTTATTATTTAGTATACAAGATAGGTATCTGCCGTGGGCATCAAGCAGCCCCACTCGGATTATGTAGTATTGTCTTCATTGTCTTTAATCTCCCCTCAAACCCCCTCTCACTTCTCGTCCATTATCGCAACTTTTACTTACAAGTCAGGCTCCACGTCAGTGTATCTACCGTCAGCGTCGACCAGCCCCACCCTGATCGTAGGCAGGGTCTCGTCTTCATCATCTTCAACTTCCCCCCGCGCCTCCCTCGCCTCCCGTTCTGCTATCGCCCGGGCTGCTATCACCTGGATAGAAGAACGCTATAAGTAACCTTTGGAAAATAAAAGTAAATCAATGTCTTTCTTTATTTATGAAGTCAATATACACGGTACATACATACTGACTGGGTTTTAGGTACCGCAATACCTGAAAACTAGTTATAATACTTGTCTATACGAACTACTTTTACAATGGAGCCAAACTAAAAAACTTGAAAAATCCTGCAGTTCCATACATTTTGTTCAGGTAGGGAGTAATAGGGAAATAGAGTTTGAGTGTCAAGTGACCTCTCCATTGTAGGCTCTCTTTCAAAGAAGATAGAAATCAGAATGGAGATGAACTATTGCTCAACGAATATCAAGGCACTACTTCTATACAATTAAATCAAAGAGTACGTTATGTTCTTAAGGAGCACTATTTTACAAAGTTGAATACGGTGTTGAAGTACCCAAGCTATATAAATAAAAAAACGATGGTTTTCTTAAGAAGGTTCAAGTGAAAAAAAACGAAATTAAGACTGAATTTATTAATATTAATTATAATTACTTTAGAATTCAAATACCAAAATTCAATTATTCTGTTAAAAAGATGAACAATTTTGAATCAAATCTATATCCTAGACTATTTAAATTAAGGAAATTGCTGTTTGTTACCTATATAAAGATTTAATAATGTATCTCCTAGGCTAAGGCATACTGTAATAATTTAAATTTAAGAAATTGCTATGCTCTGTCAGGGTTCATGTTTATTACAAAAAATGTTACTTAAGACCTGTACTGTATTGCACAATTTACAACATGAGTGCAATAAAGGAATACTGAATACTGAATTTACTATTTGTATAATGAATTATGAAACTTAGATACATATCGATCTTCAGATTCCGTTTATCCTTCCAGGAGTCTAGAGTTAATAGATAAGTTAACGTCAGAAACTTCAGGAAATAGGTACAAACCTGTAACCGCCTTTGTGCTTGGGGCGTAATCTCCACAACCCTTGACCATCTTCGAGACTTCCGTTCGTATTGCCACTTGTCACTCAGAGCACATTGGTCGTCATCTGAGTCGTTCTGTTGAAGAAAAAACGAGGATTTGGTTAGTGAGGCAACAATAGGCTTGTAGACAGGGTAAACAAAATATTATTCTATTTAGTCCGTCATTTAGATTATCAAAAAATATTGGACACGTATTTTTTCTTTTGTCAATCAAAGAAAAAATGACAGAGATAAAGCGCGTCAAAGTTTGGGAGTGGGGGAAAATGACGTCACTTCTAAGTAAAATTGTACCTAGATGTGACGTCACGCGGAACTTCAGCGGGCTATATCTTCATCATTGTTTGTTTAATTGAAAAAAGAAAAAATACGTGTCCAATATTTTCTGATAATCTAACTGACGGACTAATAACATTTTTTTAATCATCGTGCCTATTACTATTCTATGGATTAGATGAAGTCTAGGTCCTTACATACATTTACTCTCCTAATACATGTAAGGGTACCTAAGTCAAAATATATGTTCTTCGACCTGATCTTTTTTCATTTTGATGACCTGTATTATATTTTATTTTTATTTCTTTGCAAAAGGGATGAAAAATAGAATGTTAAACTCGGGTGTAAGTGATCAATTACACCCTCTGACAATAAGCACTCATGATCGCTTCGCTTGCTTTTGCGCCTAAACATCTCGGGTGTTATTTATCGTTTACCTCCCTTGAATAACAGTCTCCTATTAGTTGCCAAATTTAATTAAGGAGCTTCCAAAATTACAAGGCTTTCTAGGCTTCATATTTCGTACCTCCGTACAGCTCTTCGGTAATCAGATCTCTATACGCAGTCGGCTTCATTTAGTTAATCCTACGCTGTCTTTATTTCATCCGAAGCATAATTTAATCAGAAAATCCGTGTTCCAAATTCAAATTCTCACCCAAAAACTTAGCAGTCGTTCGTTATAAGGCCGGGTGCTCATCTTATTTTGACGCCAATCCGAATGGCAAGGTCGCCGGCGGATCTCTTTATGACTCTTAATTGGTTTAACCTCCCCGGGTCGAATGAAACGTCAACTTTCAATCGCGAAGGCACGTTGGATTCCCTTGCTTATAATTAAGGGGATCTTGGCTTAGCAAAATATTTTAAGATGAATTTTCGGAGAATATTTGTGATTTTCCGATTTGACGGTCGATTGAAACTCAGCGTTTCCATTTTGTGTCGCTTTCAGTTAACGCCGTAATAAGTAGTAAGACTAGGCAAGAAAGTAGCAAGTTTTATGGTAATCGGCTAATGATAGTCGTGTTACCGAGATACAAAACACTCATTATGCAAACCGCGCAATGTACCACGTTTTTAGGGTTCCGTAGTCCGACAAGGAACTCTTATAGTTTCGCCATGTCCGTCTGTCCGCGGCTTAGCTCAGAGACTATCAGTAATAGAAAGCTGTAATTTGTTATGGGTATACATATGAATCACGCTGACAAAACAGTAAAAAATCTCGGATGGATTTTTATTAAAGGTTATCTCACATACACGTAAATTGGGGATGAATTTGTTTTCTCGTCTATCCCATAGTGTGGGGTATCGTTGGATAGGTCGTTCAAAAACATTATGGGTGTGTGAAAACCATTTTTTGATTTAGGGATCCGTTGGCGAAATATTAAGTTTTGATGTGCTAATTTATGTTAGAGTCACGTGTAAAAAATTCACAGATGATGTATAATGAATTTAAAAGGAAAACTATCACAGCTAAGTAGGCTTTACAGGTTTACGAGTACAGGTTGCGCCAAACTTTTAATCCCCTCTAAACACGACAATGTATGGGCCGTTCTTTGTTATGGGACTAGAAGTTTGGCGCGATCTGTATTAGTAGACCAACATATAAAATGCACTGGGCAACTACGGAACCCTACACTGCGCTTGGCCCGACACGCACTTGGCCGGTTTTTTACGACTATTCGCAAAATTACAGACCACGACACGGGCCGCGGCCGTTTGCGTCGGCGTCGTCGCGCCGCGGTAAATGCCACAGTGTGAACGCACCTTAAAACTTGTAAGAATGGTATAATGAAGAACTGACCTCAGAAATGTAAAGTTAAAATTAGATTTGATGCACCATAATTAAGTTGTTGAAAAATTTTTGACCTCGTTCGTTAAGTTTGTATAAAATTACTGTAATTTAGAGCAATTTTTATTTGTCTGATTCAATGGTCTTGTAGAGAACAAGTATATTTAATGGTATATTTAACGTAAAGCGTTTTTTTACCAGACCAATTTATTTTTGCAACTTTGATAGACACAATCAGTAGTTTCTGGCGGAATTATACACAAATTCTTGTACTTTTTACTCCACAAGGTTTATGTAAATTAAACAAACGATTATCATTTATAATTTTAAATAATTTTATCAGAATATCTTTTTAGTATTTTGATATAAGCAAAATTTGTTATATCATTGATATAATAAAAGTATGATGTACAAATTCAGCAATAAGTATAATAAAAGTTTTTAATAGAATCAAGTAGGCAGTTTGGCCGAGTCACTCTGTTCGATACATTCGTGTGCGAAAATGAGCTTTTTGTGCGTTTTTTTTTTTACTGTCGTGTATTTTGTATTTGTTACATACATTTTTGTTTTATAGTATTTTACATATATGCAAAAAAAAATTAAAGATATATTACGGGCCCTACTAAACGGGGACTATTATATCAACTGTTGCCGGGCCCAGTAGGGTCCGAAATACATCTTGATTTTTTTTGTGTGTAAATAATACTTTTAAACAAAAATAAAAAAACAAGCTCTAAAAGTTTATATACATTTATTTTATAATTTCAAAGGTGCCTGTCTTCAAGAACGAAGGATTATTGCATGACTTGGATTCGTAGTGTGACCGAAAGTCATAATTCCATTGTCAACATATAAGTTGGTTGCGACGCGTCTCGTTCGCAACCGCACACCTTATTATTGTTTTTCATATTATAAAACGTTTATACTCGTTGTGCACGATAGTTTACAAAGTAATGCAAAGTAACAGAAGTTTGCTAGAAAATCTTTAATGAGCGTACTGCTATAAATCATATTTATTTATGACATTTTATTTAAAAAAAAGAAAAATATTGGGAATGGCACCCGTCGCAGCGCGATTACTATATAGATCGTCCAGAGTCCTGCCAGCAGGACTTTGCGTACTACTGGTAGTATGCAATGTTATTGGTTTTTTGAATCGTGTTTCTACGATCAGTTTAGCTAAAATGGCGGCGAGTAAAAGACGTGGTGTCCGCATTCGTGCCAAAGCTAAATATTTCGACGAAAATGATGGCAAAAACACCTGCAGTCGCAAACATTTTCGTGATAGCTACAATATAAGTTATTGTTGGGATACAGATCAGATGAATGATATGATAATGAAAGAAAGAGAGTTCAACGTAAATCTATAGTTTGCTCCCGAGTCCACAAGAAGCAACAGAAAGCGAGCGTTTTGCAAGACAGGTGGTGTAGAATATGTTCAATGCTCTCCGCAGACGGGAAGAAATTGCTTCACTGGCTGGAATTCCAGCGTGATATGGTAGGTGAAGCATGTTAAATAAAAATAACAATAATATGATAAATATATATTAAGATGTTTAAGATAATAATAATATAAAAAAAAACACTTATTTTCTTTTTTTTTACCCTGTAGACTCAAGAAGCGCCCGAGTCTATTTCTAGATGTCATTTAAAATGTTTCTCACCCTTGCCTAATTTTATCACGCATGAAAGTCAAGTACTGCTAGAAGGACAGCCTGTGATATCCATACAAATTTCACAACAAATTGCGTACTGCTGGCAGGACGCACGTTCGCCGGAATGTCCTTCCGGAAGTTCCTTCCAGAAGGACAAGGGCTTGAACGTTCTATCAAATATTTATTAAAGTCGATTTTGATGGCTTTAATTTGGAGTAAAGTGCTGTCAAAACTTAAATTTTTACAAAGTTATATAGCTTCTGTTGTTAACACTGAATAACAATTTTGGAATGAAGAAAATTTAGTTTTGACAGCACTAAAACTAAAATTAAAGCCTTCAGAATCTGGTTTATAGTATCTGCTTAACAGTTATTTTTGCTACAACATACTGTTGAATTTTTTAGTGTATCAATAAGAATAAGAGGTAATGTTGCCATTATTCTGGGCACCCCACCGAGGAACCGCGGCTTTTTGATGGCATTAACATTTACTTAGTTTATTATTATTACATTTGTAGTTTGGATAGGTTTTTATTTCAATTAGTTTAGCTTTTTATTGTTATATAAGAAGTAACAAAAAAAATCATTATCAAAGATTTTATTTATTAGGAATTAGTACCCAAATAATGAAAATAGAACCGAATATGGTGAGACCTCCTCTGGCCCTCTGTCCATCCGTATTATATCACTAGCCTTAACATAAAAAAGTACAAAAATTGCATTTACTTGCCTCAATAATGTTGTGAGAAAATCAATCTTTCTCAACATTTTAGTGGGTGCCATAACCACAAAGAAAACATCAGAAACAAATAAAAATATTAATACGAGAAATTGTGCAGCGCCCCTAGCGGCTTACTACAGAAACCAGCATTGCTCATACAATATATTGTGCGCAGACGGTAACGTGTATAGTAAGCAAAACTCATGGTAGGCCTACTGTGTAAAAAAACACACCGTAGGAGAAAAAGAAGGGATTTTGACAGAATAATAAAATAGCATGAGCAGTTTTGTAGTCGCTAGTACCTGCGATGATGATACATGTATTCAATATGATATGATCTTATAAAGTTTCCACTTGTCATCCCCACAAATGAAGTAGGTAATTGTAGAGATGGAGTAAGTGAATAAATTCAATACCTCCGTTAAACGGCTAGTTAGTCAACAATATGACGAAGCGGAACTGTCTATTATGGGCTAAATACGCGGCGACAGGTCCAACATTTATCAAACTAAAGCGGATGTTTAAAAAAAATACCGTCTGCCATGTCAGGTTTGTGACGGCACTCCAAAAACGAAAATTAAATTAAATTATTTAGTTTTGATTTTAAAATTTATGTATTTTAGTTTTGCGTTTGTTATATTTGTTTTTGTATTAAATATATACCTATATATTAAAATATTGTTTGTTTAGTGATATTTGCTAGACATATACATTTACTTCTTCAATTAAAACATTATTTGTTTCCACTCCATCTCTGTTAATTAATTAAAACGGGATTAAAATTTTAATGAAAAATGTAAACTTATTTAATCAAGAAAGGGTAGAGAGGGTATCTAAATGTAAATTACTCATTATGTAGAAGGTAATTTGTTATTTTTAATATAAAATGTTGTATAAAAACTTCATGGTGTAGTGGCTCGAACTTCTCGGCTATTATAACGGAGGTCGCTGGTTTATATTCAGTAGAGGCATATTTGTGTTCAGTCTACGTGCTTCGGAACTTCGTTGGTAAATTTTTTATCCCAAACATTGGTAAACTTTTAATTTCTAATCGGCGCTATAGGGGAGTGGAGTGACAATACAATACAATACAATACTATACAATTATTAAATATACCTAGGGTAGGTATATTAATACAGTCCATAACATTCAAATTCAAGTTCAAGTAAATAATGTCATTAAAATATACTCATATCTACATTAAATAGATTTAAGAGTCGAAAGAATAATTTCAATTATTTACAATGTTAATTTTCATATTACATATGAACAATATTCGTTCATAAGACTTAACTATTGTTATCTAGATGGGTCAGCGCAACACTTGCAAAAAACTCGTCAGTTGTGTAACAAGCCATACCGACCAACAAGGTCTTCATCTTCCGTATAAATACAGATTCACTCGGAGCAGTTTGAATATGAGCTGGAAGGGCGTTATACACCTTCAGCACCAGTACACTGAGAGACTTGTTAGACTTGGCGAGTCTCCTCGCGGGAACATATAGCTGGTGGCTGGCCAGCTGGCTGGTGAGGGGGACTTACTCCATACAAATATGCGCTCACGAACTAGCTTATGCCGTAAGGTCGTTTGCGGCAAAACAGTATTTTTCATTTAAAATGACAACTATAAGTAATTTAAAAAATCCAATTGGCCATGTTGAAGCGTATTTGTAGACTAATTTAAATAAAAAAACTAAAGTCTTCATTCGCTCCCGTTTGTCAGTAAAATAGAAATCTCTGGTTTAAAAGAGGTTTTCTAAATATTTTCTTCTCTGCTATGAAAATTAATCAATCAACTAAACCTTCGGGCAAAATGATGTCAATGAAATGCTTAATTTAGTTTATAAATTGGTAATTACATATGGTTTTTTATTGCTGATAAAAATGGAGATACATGTCGCCAAAATTTCGTGGCGTCACCTTAAGTGAGTGGACTGAGGGGGACTTACTCCATACAAATATACGCTCGCGAACAAGCTTATGTCGTATCGTATGCATCAAAACAGTATTTCTCGTTTAAATTAAAGACTATCGCTAATGTTGCAAAAACACAATTACCATTTTTAAGTGTATACCGAGACTAATCTGTACAGAGAGTTTTGGGGCTTAATTCGGTCTCGTGTACCTGTAAAATTAAAATCTCTGGTTTTAAAGAGAAGCTTTTGTCACTTCGATGTTTTAAAGCAGTAGAAATCACATACTACAATAGATAGGGTTCTGAAAAATAATCATGTTATAAAGGAGGCCTTTTTCAAGACGATAACAGAGCCCAAAACGTGATAAAGAAAAATTAGCTGCATCGAAAAAAAATGCAAAGTGAAGGCTGTTTTTTCAGTTCATAACAGTAGGCCGCCCAAACTAATAAAGTAAAAATAACAATAATGAATGAACCTTGGTTCGGACCACTTACCGCGAATCCAATAGGAATTTGGCTACATAAACGAAAGTCACCTTACATAGATATACATAGTTTGTGCAAAAGGTTTCTAGAAATACTTCGATTCACATCTTTTAATTAAATAAATGAAATTATTACCGAAACTTCAGATTCACCGAAGATAGATTCTTGATGAAACCGAAACAAAAAGACCAATTCCAAACTTGAATTGAATTCAATTTGGTTTTCTAAAGGTGCGTGATTGCCACGAGGCTTCACTTTGTTACTACGAGTACTATCAAAGAAATTGTAGCATGAACACTTATTAGTCTTATTGTTGTAACTTGTTGCTATACTTAATCGCATTTCGCTCATAATTTATTTTAAAGTCTTAAAATAATATAGTCAGTAAAAAACTGGAATTTCTTATTTACCAAAAAAAAAATTCGTTTCTACATGATTGTCGCCGATGACTGGCCGTTCCGATAAGGAGTTTTTTTATAATTTATGTGTTTATTATTTTTGTAAATTTTTGAATTGTTTCATTCATCTTAAGTTCTTTTCGTTTGTCAATAGTTTGTTTTCTAAAAAATAGCTTAATAAATATAATTTTCTTCAAAAAACCAGTTAATGGCTTTTATTTATTAGTTTTTACTTTTATTAATGAACATACGGAAATAATATAAAGTAAATGTGCAATATTTCGACCTCTCAGTGAGGTCGTCATCAGTGACATCTATTGACATAATTAATTACAAACTTTTTAGAAAGGAGTTGTTAATAGCTGTCGTAGTTGCTCAGAGTGCCCCGATCGTGAAATTATAAATAATATAATAAAATAACTGTAAATTTAGATTTCATTTAAGTTTATTAAAAATTGTCATTTGCTAAGTATACCTATAATTAAAGAAAATATTTTTATTTCGTTGCGCCCTGGCCCCTTTTCCTATAAAAATAAAGTATCAAAACTCTTGAAAATTATATTTCGTTAATAATCGTGATTGTGTACATCTTTAATGGCTCGTCATATTGATGGTTTAATTTCCTGAATTCCCGAATCCCTTGAGAATAGTGTATTAACCGAAACCGGTCGGGATTAAATTGTAAATTTTAAAATAAAACCAATGAAACAAGTAGAAGGGAATTTAATTATGGTGAAAAAGAAAAACGTATTTGATCCTATTAGTCAAAATTTTCATAGTATAGTGACGTCACGCGTGATTTTCTTAGCGTTTGGCATTTCGCCCGCCGAATGCTAAGTCTGCTCAATTAAATGTCTACAAGTAGATCTAGCAATAAACTGTTTTTCAATAGCATAGTTTTCAAAAACAAACGTCTTCGATGAGCTAAGACCTTAGACCTTAAATACCGACAAGCAGGCTGCCCACCTTCATGAAGGAGGACTTCTAGCCGAAGGGCGTGGTATACCGTCGTTTTCGCGGTAGACTTCCATCTACACCACCGGACCGGCACAGTGACGTTGTGCCAAAATGATATTTTAGTTTGTTAGTCTTAGTTTTTAGTATAAAAACATATGTATTAGTAGTATAAGGTATTTATTGTTATGGGCCTTGTTGCCTGAAATAAAGCGATTTATTATTTATTATTATTATTATTATTAGCTAAAAACAGCCACTTTTAGCATAAGTTAAAATTTTAGCTATAGGCGTTGTATATTAAAATTTTGCCATTTAAAAATAGTTCATATCTATTGAGCAGTTTATAAATAAATATTCTGGTAAGCAAGAATGTATTTTTTCTAATGTGGCAGCTTTTCACAACTCTTAAAGTCGTAATATGTATAAAGAGATTTTAGATTTTCCTTTAATAGTACCTCTGCTTTGAATGAATCAATTTGTGCTGAATAGTTTAGTTTTTCTGAAAAAATGATGTTTGAAATGAAGTAAAATCTGAATTCAGACCGTAAATGATTCGTTGATAGTTAGATAGTTCTTTGATTGCTTTAGGGTTCTGTAAGAGAAAAAAAAACCTTTGTAGCTAAAACGTTAAATGATGACTTTATCTGATACTCAAAGGTGTAAGATTCATGTTGCAAAATTACTTCAGTATAAAATAATAATTATTATTATAATGGTGTGTGAATAAGACTTACACTTGACTGGTTATCAGAAAACTTACAAATGGCAACTTATAGCAGAAACACGCTTAGATTACCAACCAGGAGAAAACCGATTGTAAAACATAAACATAAAACTTTACCGTTAACTTGAGATTAACATTACAAGTTCAAGCTAGCTTCCGAAGACCCGACCAAGATTATTGCCCGTTGTACTTAAGTCGTATCAGCAATAATACTGGAAACTTAGATAAGTTTAAGTGAGAACTGGATATCTTGAGCGCGCACTTAGTGTAAAACAAGTAAAATTGGCGGAAGACTCTTAAATTAGAATAATGTTGATACAAATTGTAAAATGTAGAGAAAGCGAGATGGGAATAGAAATAGTTTAAGGCGCATAGGCATGCCACCGTTCTAGCACAAAATTTGATAATCCGTTTCTCTGTTGTTTTTCATCATAGACTAAAGTTCAACTCTATAGTTTAATACACGCATTTACGAGGACACTATTTGGCTGAAATGTAAAATTTTGGTATACGTACAATTTAGGGCAAGAAAACAACTTTGTATGTAAATCTATAAAATGTAAATAAAATCAGTATTCTAAATTATAGCAAAACAGTGCCTTTTAAAATATCAATACCAGATGATAGAGGTCTCTCACTTTGGTGTATAACGAAACAGAACAGAGAAACGGGTTATCAAATTTTGTACTAAAACGATGGCGTGGCTAAGCGCCTTAAACAGAGGCGTAACTAGGATTAGTTAGTTGGGGGGGGCGGGGGGGGGGGGGGGGGCTCCGGCTCCAGCTCATGAAGCCATCAAGAAGTATCTGTTCTAGATTATGTGATCGTAATAAAATAAACATGTGATTTCCGTCATTAATACCAGAATGTCAGGTGGAGCCAAATATCATTCATCACCATCCCTGCTGTCAGTAATTTGAGGGGAAAATAATTATTTTGACCCATAAAACCACTGTAAGTAATAAATAAATAACCTCGAAAACTATGGCGCAACAAACAGTTCATCCATTGACAGACCGAGTCCAACGCGCCGTAAGCCATAGACAATACCTGGCCGAAAATAAATTTGAACTGTAAGCTCGTTACTATTTTGTATGTATTGGAGAACATTATATAAAAACCTCATTGGTATTTGACATTAAACCTCAGACATGGCTGTATGGGCTAAGTTCCCTTTGCCTTCCTCGTTAGTATCACATGTACTGTAATCTCAGAAAAAGTTTTTTTATAGCATTATGTTGTTCGGGGACCTATACTATAATTTAATTTTTTAATTTCTTTAGAGACGTTCATGAAAAATATTTTTCACTAAGCCAGTAGTTTTGAGTTCGTAGTGAGGACTTTACGATATTAGGTTAGAAAAACGACTATTATAAGAGTGCATTACAAACTAGAAAAGATGAATAGACACAAAACAAAATTAACTTTGGATGAAACCAGTGGTGGATTTACTAACAGGCTGAGTGGGCTTGAGCTCATGGGGGGCCATGCCCCAGACTCTTACCTAGTTACGCCTATAGAGTCAATACCCGTTTCAACTAACGAGGAATAAAGCGAGGAGTCAACTTGGGTTTAATCATTGTGGTTTGTAAAGAGTAACATTAGACATGTCATGACTTTAATGACCTAAGGGTTGGTGAAACTTTATTACTTTAGGAGACTGATAAGTATTTAGGCATCTGATTTCAACCTTAGCTCCTTATGCAAAAGTTTTAAACATAAAATGTTTCAAAAAGAAAAGTAGCCTTTTTTATGTAAAAGCTGCTGGTATGTCGGTATCTAAATTAACTCCATCGCACGTTTATAGAGCTGATATAACTGCAGCTTATTAATGTATATTTTTTATTCCTAAACATAAAAAGAATACAACAAAAATAATACTTGCGATTGTCGGCACTTGGTGAAACATCATCATGGTTGAAGAAAACACTTGTACTGTTTCACAAAATTATTATATTTATATTTCCGACTAGTTTCGCCTTAACGGTTTTGGAGATTATTGTCACATACATGAACAGCTTTTGTGATATACTCGTAAATTTATTAAATCCTGGAAAATGCCGTTAAGGCGAAACTAGTCGGAAATATAAATATAACAATTTTGTGAAACAGTACTCTTCAACCGTATACAACAAAAATAATTGAAAAATAAAATCCAATACGCCATTATTCTTTAGACAAGTTTTTCTAAGTTATTTCACTCCACTTGCCCAGCGCTAAACTTGATTTTTTGTGGCAACTGTCTCATTTTTGGGTTCCCTACCTTATGAGGAAAAACAAAACCCTTATAAGATCACTTATTTCCGTCTGTCTGTCTGTCACGGAGCCTTTTCTCAAAGACCATGTAACGTAGGTATTTTTAAAAGCCTAATTTAGCTCTTGTTGTCCCGCGCATACTCGTACATCGTCAGAAATATATTTAAGATTTAAAGTCAGGATCGGTCCAAAAATAAGAAATATATTATCAAAAGGAGTATAATGTGGCCTTTTAAAATTTTCCCTTTTATAATGATGTCCCGTGCTGACATCGTACAAATTTCCCAAATTAAGTTTATTAAGGGGTAGGTAACATTACAACCTTTCACAACTTTGGTTACCTTCGAGTTTTCGGTAACAATGTTCAAAGGGACAACAATGGCTGACCTTAACATGATCAATTATCCGTTGACAGCGCCAATATCGGACCTAAAGCTGAATAGATGTTTGAAAGTTATTGAGAAACACCTAAAAGGTTATACACTGTACAGCAGGGTTACATTTTGGCTAGTTAGAACTAGAGTAACTATTATTCTAATAAATTTACCACATGCGTTTTCAACTCTATTCTTCCAGCTACTATCTTTAGTACTATTCTGGAACTGTTTCCATTAAGCAAGTAATGTTACTACTACTTTTTATCCCTGGTACTCTACCATTTACTCTACACGTGTAGGGTTGCCAGGCGTCCATGTTTGGCTTTTTGCGATCCTGACCGGCCAAATATGTATGTGTCTGTACTTTTTACAATGTAACACAGTCGTCAGTTTGAATTTATCTACATATGGTCTATCTATAGAACACTGAAAATTTTCACTTGGTTCATAACATAATACCGAAATTATGACAGGTCTGTGTTTTTTTTTTCTTATAACATGTTTATGTTTGTAACGAAAGTATGATTCATTAGTATAATCAATTAAAAAACGTGTCTGAGTTTCTTTTATTATGAAATTAATGTCAGCCTATAACAAAGATAGTTTGGCTGTTGAAAACCTATGTCCGCCTTTTATGGCAAACTGTCTAATATAATGCCAACCCTATACCCGTGTATACTAAATAAAAAAATACGTCAGTTATGCTCTTGCTATGTTTTACACATTTTAACTGCCCTTTTTTGTAGATAATTATTTGCAAACGAGTTTTATTAAATACTTCAATGGCGACGTCCTCCACCTTCACAGATATGGTGTCACTGTAATTAAGGTTATTGCAACAAACAAATACAATTTTATTAAACAATAAATAAAGATTTGCAGAAATCTAATCAACTTTTAAATCAAGATTCACATGTTTAAATGGCTTTATAATAAATAGTCGTCATTATAGTCGTCATTTTGTTAATAATTTAGCAAATAGGTTGCAAAATATTGAGTCATTTTGGTGTAAGTATTTCATTCTTTAAGCATGTGCACATAGAATGCGCTCTTTCATTACTTACGCCAATGAATTGGATTCTTGGAAACATTCATTAGATATGGATAAATATTATGTACATATATAGGTATAATGTACATACAAAGAGAAGCGCTGTATACAAAACATTCGTTCCAATTCTTTATTTAGGAATGAATTCGGCGAACATGATTTTGACAATGGCAGTAGCGAGTACAAAAATACCAAGTAGGTATATTCCAATCTAAATAATGTTATACCTACCTATATATAAAATATTTCTTTGTTTTTGACAGAAGAGACTGTACCAATTTCGTTGAAACAACTCTGTGAAAAATCATCCTTGGGCGGATTTGAAACATCGACAGGGTTGCAGCAATTATTTATAATTGATGGTTGGACATGTACCAGCTTGGTTTGCACTAACGATTTACGCTTGACCAAACATTGGATACCAAGAACACGTTTGCGTACTAGCGAATAAAATTCCGAAATCCCTTTTGCAGCTGTAAGCCAACGGTAGACCCAATAGTGGATAGTGGTATCCGATTTGGAGGATGTTAGCGTGAGGTGCAGATTTAACTTTACTTCTGAGAAAGAACCAGGCAAGTGGCAGTCGGACTCGTATACGAGGTTTCCGTATCACCACACAATATATGTACGGAACCCTTAAATAATAATTTTATGTTGAATAACAACATACTTGTATACGTATATTAATCATTCATCATTATATTATAATTTATTTTAATGAAATTCCGTGTGATAATGTACGTGATAGTTATAAGTGACCTGTAATGTACAATCACACTAATATTATAAATGCGAAAGTTTTTGTATGTGTGTGTGTGTGTGTATATGTGTGTGTGTGTGAGGGTGCGTGTGTGTGTGTGTGTGTGTGTGTGTATGTTTGTTACTCTTTCAAATTTAGAATGGATATAGCTTATACTCTAACTTAACACATAGGCTACTTTTTATCCCGGAAAAAAACATGTCGTTAAACCGAATAACACGCGGGCGGAACCGCGGGCAAAAGCTAGTTATCAATAATTATGTTCTAAGTCCATTCTTAGGATCCGAAACAAAAGACCAAATTGCTAAACATGTATCGTAATTCTATCACTAACCACCTTATACTTATCGGTTCGTCCCGGGGCTTCCCACTAGTTCCCACCTTCGCTTACAAAATTGTTTTTCGAACGCAGTCATAATTTGTGTGAGAACACGAAATGAGGTTGCATAGCAATGAGGCAGGCGATGATTTTGAAACATTACTGTAATAGCTCGTAGATTGAGATGTTAGTGAATTATAGACCACGTGATACGATAATTTTCGACTTCAGCCTCAGGGAAAGTAAAGTAAGGTGCAAGAAATCGAGTGAATTCATTATCCAAAAAAAAGTGGTCAAGTGCGAATAGAATCGTGTCTTGAGGATTTAGTACCGTTATATTAAAGAAGTCAATAGATAGTTTTTTAGCCTTTAATAATTTTAACAAAAAATACACACAAATAATTTCGTTAAAAATGTTTGTAAGAAAATAAAGTTATTCAAGTTGAATTGGAAATTAACGATTTTCAGAGGTATTAAGTCACTGTGACAAATGACCGCCTTTCGTACCAAATTTCTATTATATTGATGATAATTTAAATTCCTACTTTTTGACTTTTTATGAAAATAAGCTTTGAAAGGCTATAGACCCTAGTAATCGATACAATTTTAACTCGTAACCTAAAGATTCTTAAAAAAAAGGGCCATATCAGATAGACAGACCACCAACAAAGAGATCTTTTTCCATGATGACGTACGGAACCCTTAAAAATGAACCTTCCCATGATATAGCTTTGGCTATAATTTCAGATTAAACTAACCAAGGCCCGCGGCTCCGCCCGCGTTTTATAAATCTCTGCCCCGTTTTCTGCTTGAACAGGGTCACTACGATGATAATAAAGAAAATTCCATACAAATCCGTTGAGTGGTTCTCGAGTTAAACCAGAACATACATACATACAGACAGGGGGACAAAAATTCCAAAATTTTAAATTTTAGCTTTAGTACAATACTAATAAAACCCACCTAATTTCAAATTATGAAAAAATATTCAATGTACAGACACGACTATTTTACCGCTTTATTATTAGTTAACTTTAGCGTCAACCAATAAAACAAGATAATTATTTGTTTTTCTTTTACATTCCTATACTTATTCCAATTTTATTTTCAGGTTTTATTTTGCGTACCTATTATTTGCCAAAGATACTGTCACCCTTTATTTGTGTTAAAAATAAAATACAAGGTTAATCAGTACTATGCTACCAAAAACCCAGTCTTCTTTAAGCGATCATACTCTTACTGAACAACTTTTGTTGAATTACGATCAATAATTGTATAAATCATTATATAATAAGCTTTTATCGGGAGAATAAATTAATAAATTATGGATAAAAGCAAATTAGTTTCGAGATATATTACCACTGTAGTGGGCCGGAATATAGCTTGAAACTAATCCCACTAATATTATAAATGCGAAAGTTTGTGCGTGTGTGTGTGTATGTTTGTTACTCCTTTACGCTGAAACGGCTGAACGGATTTGGATGAAATTTAGAATGGGTATAGCTTATACCCTAACTTAACACATACGATACTTTCTATTCCGGAAAAATGCATGCTTCATGTAGGATAGATCAATATCATTTAAAGATCAGGTGTCTAATTAGCGCGGTCAATATTGTTTGTGGTGAAATAAAAGGCTTTGTTATTTATACATCAGGTGTCTAATTAGCGTGGTCCAAATCGTTTATGGTGAAATGAGACAAGGCTATGTTATCTCGTCATACTTCAAACTAATATTATAAATGCGAAAGATTGTGTGTGTGTGTGTGTGTATGTTTGTAACTCTTTCACGCTGAAACGGCTGGACGGATTTGGATGAAATTTAGAACGAATATAGCTTATACCCCAACTTAACACATAGGTTACTTTTTATCCCGGAAAAAAGCATGTCGTTAAACCAAATAACACGCGGGTGGAGCCGCGGGCAAAAGCTAGTTATTTATAAAACTATTACGTCATTTTGTAGTACAAAAGGACTTGTAGTTTAAATTATATAGCACATGTCACATGACTGACACATAACTTAACACAATGTTCCCTGCAGGGCCGGATTATATAATGGGCATGCCAATGTAGGCAACTGCCTATGAGCCTAGCTCTTCTTTCAGGCCCCGTAGCCCATGCCCATAAGAGAAATAGGTCAAATTAGTTTAATTTGAAGCTTTTGTTTTACAAAGATCTTAGTTAAATTTTCAAGGTGATAAAATTTTACAATTAAGAGGGCTGTTCATGCTGGTAACCTTGAAAGTCGAAATTGGTGGCTGGTTTTAATCAGACGTCATAAATGTAAAAAAAATTAAACAGATACATGCTGAACTGCAGAATATCTGAAATTATGTGCCTTAATGACAATTTTAACATTTCATCCTTATAGTTAACCAAATAAATACCAAATCTAGGTCTAACTAAAACTAATATCCGGTTCAATTCAATAAGTATGCAAAGAAACAAATTGAAACTTAGTCAAAATGAAGATATTCTAACAACAAATGATTTTACTTCAATACTTTTGAATAATTTTAGTTATGATAATAACACTAATATTATAAATGCGAAAGTTTGTGTGTGTGTGTGTGTATGTTTGTTACTCTTTCACGCAGAAATGGCTGAACGGATTTGGATGAAATTTAGAACGGATATAGTTTATACCTTAACTAAACACATAGGCTACCTTTTATCCCGGAAAAAAGCATGCAGTTAAACAGAATAACACGCGGGCAATAGCTAGTTTTAAATAATTATTTAGGTATATTTGAGAGCGTTCGCAACTTGATTCTCCGTCGAGCGACGGAGACATCAATACGGGACGAGTCGTGCGAGTGAGTGAGATGCACGTACTCGGGGTCACCAACAGTAGTTTTCACCTTAATTAGTTAATTGTTGGACACTTGTTACATACTTTATTTCTCAAACAACGTTAGTAAGAAAATGGGAGAGGGCCCCGCGGGCCGCTGCTTTCATTACTTAGGGGCTTCTACATGGTTAAATCCGGCCCTGGCTGGTTGGTCCCATGTAATAATAAACGTAGAAACGCAATTTTGCCCTTTTTAAGTGAACAACGACCTGCTACCACTTAATTAAGGCTTGTCAAAAGTAAACACCATTTATAACACAATTTGTTGGATTTGTCGTGCCACGCACGCTTCATTAATGAGCGAGTATTTCGTTAAGTATAACCGCAAAACATTTTAAGTGGGTTCCGCATTAATTTTTGAATGAATTTTGGAGCAAGGCCGAAATGTCTTGGAAGTAAAGTAAACTTAAATTCAGTATAATAAAGTCTTCACAAAAAAATTGCATTACATTAACAAACTTAAAAGCATGTTTACAGTTGTAATGTAATGCAGCTAAAATGTAACTCATAAAATTTAATAATTTCCATGTGATCACTTAACTCTCCCCCGAATAACTTCGGGAGGATTTGCGAGTAAGATGGTGGTACCTCCACAGTCGAGCCCGGCATCAGCTCTACCACCTACAATATTGTTTATTATCAATGGTATAATATTATTATTTTTGGACACTATAAAATTAATCATTGCCTACAGTGATACTAAGCCATTAAGTATAGTTATTGTTAACCAAGATCTCTAACAGGAATTTCTTTTATTATTCGGTTTAAGCCAACTAAGAAAAGATACATATTTTTTGGAAAAAAAGACATGTATAGGATGGAAAAATTAAACTATCAAAGCGAGGACCTCGGTGGCTTAATCGTCAGACCACTTGCCTTGTAAGAAAGAGGTAACAGGTTCAAATCCTGGCCAAAAGCACGGATCTCTAAAAACATGCATAATTAACTCTTGATTTAAAATTGTGTTTTAACGAGACAAGTTAATTAAGAATATGAAATGAAAATTTGTGCTTCTGGTTTGATATGACAATAACACTTGACTAACAACATGACAGGTGAATGTGTATACACGAGTAATTTTAATTGGGATGTTGTAAGTAGGCATAAGCTTTAACATCGTCACGACATGAATCCCCGAGGGGGTGTCACAGGTGCAATCACAGTAGTCCACAAATGCTGAGGATAATAATGAAAGTTAACGAGTTACTTTTACTTTAACGAGAGCAAAAAGCCATTTGACGTAATTTAAAATCATAAGTGTCCAAAAATACACGAGACAATTTTTTATCAAGTATACCAACTCTAAAGAAGAAAAATATGGCGTAGCAAGTCTACAAAACGCAAAAATCAAGTATCGTGTAGCGTGTAGCTACGGCGTCCTCACTATTCTTCGGAAGGCGCGTTAAGTTGTTGGTCCATTTGTGCCCGAAGTACGGAGATAACATAGTAAAAACAGAGTAGTAAGCTATGTGTGCGAGCCTGCACGCACGAGCCACAGCCCGCACACAACGACAATATATCAGGCGGTTTCTGGCGGTGTGACTAGGGTCGGCTGCGCTCCGCAGTCTTGGACGAACAAACCAACAGTATAAATAAATTTACAATCCTGCAACAGTAGGCATTTAAGACGAGGCATTGATAAACTTTAAATTAGAATTTTTTTTCGAAAAATTGGCTAACTTACGCGACGGGACATGTGACTGACAATAAATCGTAATATTCCCGGCGGTAAATAATGCACAAAGGCTATGTACACATAGGTTTTGTAGAGCGTCGTCTCTGTCACCGGAGTATTAATCAGTTTCATGTGCTATGGTCGCGATATGACTGCATCCCGACTGACATCCTGCAAGCATGTTAGATTCAATTCTTTTAATTTAAATTAATTTAAAAAATCATGTTAGATTACTACGTGTATTGATAATTTATTGTCATCTATTGCACGTAATCTAACATCAAAAATTGTTACAGATTATAATTAAAGGTCCTTGAGAATGAGAATGCAGAACAGCGAAACCGGTTGGGCATAATAAAGTATATATTCTAAGTTAAGTAAATGTCGATAAGTATAAGCGTTTTTTGAAGCATAATGTGCAATAAATGTCGGTGAAAAGCGGGTACCCCAAGCTATAAGATATAGTTACTCTTAATTTCACCAGAAAAATAATAAGGTTTAAGAAGATAATTTAAGAGCCCCCTATTTGCTCCCTTTTGGTTATTTCTTTTCTCTCAGACCCTTACTTACATTAAAATATTTGAAAAAAAATATTTGTAAGAGCACTTGTACTCTTAGCCTAAAATATTCAGCGGACTTTCACCCTTAAAGTGCAGAGCTTAATGGCGCAAATAGAATACCGAGGTGATTATTCATTGAAATCACTTAAGGGCAAGCTACACGAAACAATGGCACAATTATTGTTGAGCCCTTTGAAGTTTCCCCCTCAACTTTGCTAACAAGCTCTTTGATCGGTAAAAACTTTGTCTTTGATGTTTCATACCAGTCTTCATATGATATGATATCAAAAATAACGAATAAATAAAACTGATATTAAATATTTGTTCATAATATATAAGGTGACTTTAATTAATGCAGCCAAATTCATACTGAAGACTCGGTAAGTGCTCAGTAACAAAGTTCGATGACCCTTTTTGTGAAATTCGTAAATTATTCTTTTCGTGTTCCTTACAAACGCAAGCCTAGCCCCGAGTCAATTATTATGGGACGTCAAGATTTTATATTGCAAAATTTGCAAAAAGTGTTATCGATCCGTGTTACTCATCATCATCAGTTACCAAGCCTCCAGTATGAGTTTGGCTGCATAAATAAAAGTCTCTGGAGCTACAGAGAATAAAAAAAGTTTGGAAATTACGTTACTTGTTGTTCTTTGCAAGCACCCGTTGAGTCAGAGTTGAGATCTAAATGAACTAAGTTCTAAATAACAGACCTAATATATATATATATATTTTCAAATAAGTTACAGGAGATATGTATGACTATTTCAAAAAACTAAGAATAATCTTAATTTTAAATATAAACTTGTGATATACTAGGTGAAATTAAATCAAACGACCTAATTCATACTGGAGACTCGTTTAGTCATCAGGAAAAAGGTTTAATTACCCTCCAGGAGAAATTCGAAAAAATCATTTTTTTGCCCGATAATGCCTGCACTAGGAATTGTACTTAAACTATTAATAGTAATAGAGCGAAAAAATTTTTTTTCGATATTGGCCAAAAGGATTACTGAACCTAGTTCTTGATCAATAACCGAGTCTCCAGTATGAATTTGGTCGGTTGATTTAATTTCACCCTATATAGAGATTAATTTTGTCACTCCTTCCGTATCTGTGAAGATAGTTTAGGTTTAAAAAAAGTCTGTCAAGTATAAGGCGAAAATAATGTACATGTTCTTTTTTATATTAAATTTTGATATTTTTGATACCAGTTTTCAACTGATTGTTTTAATATCACACACATTTTTATTAGCATAATAGATATATTACTCAATCAACCTTTCATTTTAATAGGCAGATCAATTTGAATCGCAGTTTTTTAGACATCTCTTTCGCTCTTCCACATCCATCAAAAGTAGTCATAGGTACAAGCTCTTCTATTTCGGTTACTTTTGACTTTGCCCTTCCTCAGTATGTCACCAATGTGGTTAGAATACGTCCTTCTAGGGCGACCCGATCGAGCTTTATCTTCCATCATTTTCTTTCACTCTACTTCCATTTATCCTCTCGATATGTCCACAATTACCTTTTCTAATGGTTCCTTGATGGAACTTCGTGAGCCAATTCAAATTAAATACATGTTTTTCTTTTTAAGCATACGTCATAGTCATGATGGACCTTAATTATGTTGTCTGAAATAAAATATTTTATTTATTTCAATTCAAGAACGTGATAAGTACATAAGAACTCTTACATGTCTGCAAAAATATCTTACAGAAGATTCGTGCAATAAAATCAGTTAGAATTTTTTTATATAAACATTTATTTAAGTGTCCTTTGTTCGAAACGTACTTAGCTTTCATATCATTACCATACTTTTTCACAGATCTTCCAAAAGGTTAAGTAAATGTTGAATTTAAAGTATTATTTTTAGGGTTCCATCAAAAACAGAAAATCCTGTTACAAGTTTCGGTATTGTACTGCTGTCCGTCTGCAGTATTACTCAAAAATGGTTGAGCTGTAAAGGTCTGATCAATCTTAAATTCGCCCCTAATAGTCGTATATCTTTCTCTTTCATCTATCTCTCTCTCTCTCTCTATCCGTCATCCGGAGCTAACTTCACTTGCAAGTTTGACGCGTACTATATGTTCCTTGTGTATAGGCAAAAAAACAATTTAAAAGCATAAAGGTTAATTTTTCAACTAACGTGGTATGTACACAAAACAGATTATGATTTCAATTAAAGGCTTACCTCAATACTTATTTTAATCGGAAAGCCGACTAGTTTCAGTATATCAGACTGCCTTTGTCATGACATCGATCAGCCTCACACGGATTGACGGAACCCGTTCATTGTGAACGATGTTCACTTGAGTCTTTGGCTCGTGATTTTAAATGGTTTTAGTTATGCAAACTTTTTTTCTTTTGCCTTATTTTTATCGTTATTTCAAATTATTATGCTAATGAGAATGTGTGTGGTCTACGGCTGAATGGTTAATGCAATCTCAAGAAGATTAAGATTAAAATCATTCTTGGGTTTATTATAAATTATTTTGTATAAAAAGGTAGGTCATACAAATGTTAATCTAAAGTACAAAAAGAAAATAAATAATATGAAACTATCATCTTGACCTCTAATAACCTAATCTTTGGAACTTTGATGCGATTTTGGCAAATTAAGGGGAAGATAACCCAAATAGAAATAAAATGACAGACTTAGGATGATTTTAATGGAATCAGGATATCCATAATTATAAAAAAAACATATTCTTCTAAAGTTTATGTAATAGTTTTGAACAAAATTAATTAATTTACACTAAATAAAATATTTTGTAACTCTTTATTTTGCTCTATTTTAGACATTTTATTGATTTTATTTTTAGTATCAATTTTAAGATTTAGTTAATAAATAATAGTTAGCTTTTTCTTTATAAGTAAAATGTGTTTGATCGAAATCCAGCGATTTTGAAAAAAAAAAAAAACAATTGGATTTTATATCAACGAGCCGAGCTATTATTAAAACACGATTTTTTGAGAAGGCTTCTTATTTTGGTTAAATTAATTTACTAACCTTGGACCCTCAGTCCCACATTTTTCAGAATGGAACCAGTGTGCGGCTCGGAGCTTATAAACAACAATAAAATGTAGAGTTTAGTTCTACTTGATGCGTAATGAGTTGCTCAATATCAGGTCATTTATGCCCTTAATACAAATATGATATTGTATTTTTAAAATAAAACATTAAAACATTGGCTTCTCCTTAACACTGCACTCACTTATTGTTTATCCTCACATTTGACATGGCACTTGAAACTACATTTTCCTCGGTTCTCACACTTATTTACACATGAAGTTGTCCACAAATCAGTCAATTTTAGTGCTTATATCAATGCATCAAGATCTTTGATTTAAAACTATTAGGTTGATGCATGCTTTGTCTTATTGAAAACCACTAGCGCTTCGGGGCAAGCCACACAAAAGGCGTGGGTGGCCATTAAACATTTTGTGATTGCAGCTACCGTGTCATTTTTATATTTTTAGGTTATTTTAGGAATAATCTTAATTACTTAACATACAGACAGAGAGCATTTTTCCTGTAGAGAAATTAGAGGTTAAAATATGTTTATATATAACTAGCTATATTACTAGCTTTTGCCCGTGGCTCCGCCCGCGTGTTATTCGGTTTAACGACATGCTTTTTTCTGGGATAAAAAGTAGCCTATGTGTTAAGTTAGCTATATCCATTCTAAATTTCATCCAAATCCATCCAGCCGTTTCAACGTGAAAGAGTAACAAACATACATACACACACACACACACACACACACACACACACACACACACACACACACACACACACAAACTTTCGCATCAACAACAAATCTATTGTAAAACAATTTTTATCTAAAAGCGATAAATCTGCAGCTTGAAAGTAATTATAAAGAAAGGCCGGTATCACAAATAAGTTGTATATATAGGTTGAAATTTATGCAACCGACCAAATTCATACTAGAGACTCGGTTGGTGATCAAGAACTAGGTTCAGTAATCCTTTTGGCCAATTTCGAAAAATATTTTTTTTTGCTCCCGTACTGGTTGGACTAGTTTAAGTACAATTCCTAGTGCAGGTTCTACGGGAAAAAATTTTTTTTTTCGAATTTCACCTGGAGGGTCATTAAATCTTGTTCCTGATGACTAACCGAGTCTCCAGTATAAATTTGGTCGGTTGATTTAATTTCACCTAGTATACTAAATTCAAAACACCAATTTGCTATACCTTTTTTATTAATATTATACACAGAATGATTTTGTACAGTGGAGCCCACATCAAGCTAAACAATTTCAGTATAAGCTGACCTCTCATTGTACAGGCTTCCCGTACCATGAGAGGTCAGGTTAAACTCAATGTGTATAGCTTGATGTGGGCTCCACTGTACCACACTTATAAAGTTCTTACGATTTTTTTATTTTGATGCAGAAAGTTTCTTCAAGCGGATCAAAAAAACGAAAATATATCTGGTCTGATGTATCACATCTACACCGACGATCGATGTGTAAGTACCTTAAGATGCAACTCGTCTAAATAGATAGGAAATCCACTCTTTCCCGGAAAAAGACAGATAAAAACTGTATCTTTCGACGTCTACTTTTGGACGAGTCATTAAGAACTACTTTCTCCCTGATGCAACGATTATCTGTAGGTGTAAACTTAGAAACCTAATGAGTTAATAGAATCTCATATGTGAGAAAACATGGCAAGACTAGTTCACAGAAAAGAATGTTAGAAAAGTGAACATTTGTATATCTAAACTGCATCTCGAGGAGCGGTAGTAGTACGAGTTCAGATACTCAATTAGAAGTTCCGGGGTCGATCCCTATCCGTGCAATGATAACAAGTCTTTTGAAATTTAATAAAGTCTAGGTGCAAATACTAGAAATATTAAAAAAATATTACATTCATACACATAAATCCCCAAGGGGATATCAGAGACGTTTCCAAGTATAGTCTGTGAAGTGCAAGTCACAGTCCGTACTCGTAACACCACTTTTCACCAACGATTATTACGTACCAGCGAGATGGGTGGTGAACCGCCCTATATTTTGTCGTGCGTTTGGGGTGAATAAAGGGTTATTTTTGGTGTAAACTGAGATATAAAAACCAGTTACTCAAAAATATAATGCGTATATGTCTACAAAAACTGGACATAGAAAAAAAAGGGTACAATTTTCCAAAAAAGCCATTTTGACAGTTTTTCGATTATTTTTCGGGAATAAAACGTAGTCATTCTTACTTTTAATTTATTGTAGCGTTAAGTTGGTGTCCCGCATTTTACCAAATATGAAAAAAATTATCAATTTTTGTCATATTAGGGTCAGTTTTCTCAGCTTATCGATAGCCCTCCTTTCTTCTAATTTAAATAAACCTGGTAGTGCATATTTAATTTATTCATTCATATTCGTGATAGAATCGTTAAATACTCTCAGATAAGTAATTAAAAATATTATCTTCGCCATAAATATTAATTACCGAGATGAATTCATTAAGAACCATTTAGATATAATGGGAAAAATATTTTAATAGCCCATTCAAGACAAGATAAAGTCATCTCTTTTGGTTTAATTTTTATTTCTTGTAGTTTTGAATTATTTTTATCTATCTTGAATTGCACGTTTCGAGTGATTAAAGTTCTATGCAAATAGAAAAAGAATTAATATTATAAATAATTACTTTTTTTTGTCGGAGACGATTATATGTCGTAGTTTTATATTAAAATCAGGTTTTTGATCAAAAACCTAGGCATTTGGTCAAGAACCGGCAAAAGACAAAATTATTATTTGATCTCATCATAAACCTAAGAAAATCCAGTTATTTGATCAAAAACCTAGATTGGATTAGTTTTATGATAAAATCAATGTCAAAAACCGAGATCAATGTTAAAATATTGCTCCAATAAAATAAAAATAAATAGGTGCGACGACGAGCGAAGTGAAGAGGAGCGTGTTAGGTTGCTTGTGATCATAAATTTGGGGAGCCGAGCGAGGCGACCTCTATAGTTCCTAACATTTCACCTAAAACTTAGTTTATAAAACTTAGTTCAGGTTTTTGATCAAAAAACTGGATTTTCTCAGGTTTATTATAAGATTTAATCATAATTTTGTCTTCTAACGGTTCTTGATTAAAAACGATTTTATCATGAACCTGCGACATATATAAGAGCAAAGATCACTGTCAACTTTTTAGTTGCTGGCACAGCTCGACGACTTCTCCCTACGCCGCCGTCGACCTTAAACTAAGTAACTTTGTAACCATTTTAGTCCCTATACCTTTTTAGTTGCTGGAACGACTCGACGACTTCTCCCTACGCCGCCGTCGACCTTAAACTAAGTAACTTTGTAACCATTTTAGTTCCTATACCTTTCTAGTTGCTGGAACGACTCGACGACTTCTCCCTACGCCGCCGTCGACCTTAAACTAAGTAACTTTGTAACCATTTTAGTCCCTATACCTTTTTAGTTGCTGGAACGTCTCGACGACTTCTCCCTACGCCGCCGTCGACCTTAAACTAAGTAACTTTGTAACCATTTTAGTCCCTATACCTTTTTAGTTGCTGGAACGACTCGACGACTTCTCCCTACGCCGCCGTCGACCTTAAACTAAGTAACTTTGTAACCATTTTAGTCCCTATACCTTTTTAGTTGCTGGAACGACTCGACGACTTCTCCCTACGCCGCCGTCGACCTTAAACTAAGTAACTTTGTAACCATTTTAGTCCCTATACCTTTTTTTAATAGAAGAAACATACATAGTTATCTAGGTACAGGATACGAAGAGTGATGTGTTTCTTTCTGAATTTAATTTAAATGTATATAGAAGAGAAGAAAATAAATTCTATGTTTACCGTTTTTTCTTCCGATTTATTTTCAAAATAGGATAAAAATGTATAAACATCCACGTAAAAGAATATGAAATAATATGATTTTCTAACATCTTTTTTTATTATTATTATTATTTTGTTTAAAATAAAGAAAAAAAGTATTATTTTCGCACTTCTCAGCCGCCGCGCCGTGACTGATGACGTCACAGCCATGTTGGTGTGGGAGCTGATAAGAACTTTGTACTTTGTATTTAGGTGAACGAACACATACTCAAACTGCAATATTAGACCTATTTGTGAAGGCCTACTTCTCCTTAGAGGTTGTCTAAATACTTAAAAAAAATACATGATAGGCATAATGCAATCAAAAACTAATTCAAAGGAAAAAAAATCTATCTTTACTTTTGACAAAAACAAATCGAAATTTATCGAAATTTTTCTATGAAATAAATATATATAATTTAGCTATATAAAGCCTTTAGTTTCCTTTAACTTGTAATAATAATAAAAAAATATTAATTTTCGAAATATATTTCGGCCCACTATGGGGCCGGCATCAGTCGAATCAAATTTTTCTATGATTTACACAAGAACTCCTTCCGAATGCTTGAATCGATTTCAATGATTCTTTCACCATAATAAAAACAATCTATAGATCAAAAACGTACGATTTCTTATCTCCCTATCGTGTCCATGTAAAAGTATTATTTTCACCTATTTTGCGCTAACTGGAGACGCAGCGATCGTCGTAACAGCCACTTTGCAATTCGCGCTGATATGAACGTTATTTCAATGTCGTTTCCGTCGATATTTGTACAATATTGTGAAACAAATCGAGTTGTTATTTATGGTATGTATCCGCCTCAAATTGGTTTTGTTCGCAATTTTAAACACCATGAGTACAGTTGCAAATTTTTCTGACGGGGGCCTCAAGAGCTGAAAAAGTTCTGCCACTTTGAAAAAAATATACACTTTCTTAACGGAATATTAACTGAAATTCTGCGCAATTAAAAGTCGACAAATATCAAAATAGCATAGTTTTCATAAACAACCGTCTTCGATAAGTTACCATTTTTACTTTTGGCCGCCTTTAGGATAAGTTTTAAGCTGTAAATAGACGTTGCTTATAACTTTGCTATTATAAAATTTCTCCTTATATAATGGTCGTAAAGAATTCGTGTCATAGTGAACGACTATCTTTCCTTTTCTATTTTCGTAGTTTCCAGTATCCTTCTCTTTCCTTCCCTTCCGAGATGAGAGCTTCTTTACATAGAGAGGTTCAGTTAAAGTCCAAAATGGTGGAATGTTTATTTTACTAGATAACTATCAAAGTTTTTCAATTAACGTTCGAGTTTATCTTCAGTTGGTTTCAACGAGATTTTCGTAAGGACCATTTCTCACAAAAATAAACAAGAGAGCAGAAATATTAAAGATGTAAAAAGTTAAGTATATTTGAGTTATTTTATCGCATTTTGAAAACTTTTACGCTTTTAAATATTGGATTATAAAACTAGATTATGTCTTTTACTAATTTAAATTAACTATTTAATTTAAAAAATTCCGCGTGGTTTGGTATTTCAGAGATAGATAGATAGATAACCTCACAGTGAATAGCAAACTTTGGCATAGTGGTCGGGTTTATATTACGGGTCAAATCTTATAGGCGGCAATTTATATCCGACCTCCGTGCCTCGGAAAGTACGTTTATTTAACAAAGAAGGGAAGGTTTTTGCTTGAATCTGCAGGATAACACCCTTGGCCCCCCCCCCTGTACACATCCTCAGGGTCTTGGTAAAAAGCATAGAACCTCGCTTGTTGTACCTTTCTCTTCGAAGTTCTAACAGCACAATAAAATTGTCACTCTGCCATGTTATCGTCATCACATTAGAAACATTAAAGGGTGACTCTCACAGAGTAACCAAACTGTTCACCCTTTGAAAGTTTCGCGAGTTACGTAGCTTTTTTAAAGGGGTGGTTTTACAACTCATTATTTTGACAGCAGACTTAAAAAGTTTGAGCGTTTTATTAGCCAGTTATTAGAATCTAGCGAATACCCAAGCGCGTTGCTTTTGTGTATCCAGTTTCTCTCGATCCCGTGGAATTTTCCTGAAATCCCTTCTTAGATGGTGAGTAAGTCATACTATACAGGTTGTTAGGAAAAGTACTTCGTTCCTTTAAACCACGTGTGCTTTAGGTATAACAAAGTACGCTAAGCGTGTTTTTTTTTGTATAAAAAAATGTTTTTTCTTTAACTTTATTAAATTGTTCAACCCTAGTTCAGCAGAACGCAATAGATAGACAGAGACAGGTGATAGAAAATTGCAAAAAAACGGCGCGTAAGAGAAAGGGAGAGTAATTTAATTTAATAATATAAAAATTAAATAAATAAATAAAAAATTATATTATTTTATACATAAGAAAAAAAACACTCTTACCATACTTTGTCATATCTATAGCACACGTGGTTGAAAGGAACGAAGTACTTTTCCTAACAACCTGTATATTAGTACAAATTTCATGTCCCTAGGTTCAGTCGTTTAGTCTAGGCGTTGATATATCAGTCAGTCAGGGTATTCTTCTATTTATACCGGGTGTAAATTTTACAGAACCTAAAGCTGTTTTAATGCCGACATGATGGCCGTTGGGGGCGAAAGGCTTTAGAATGGAGACCACGTACAGCAAAGCGTAGTGTAGGACGACCTCGTGCCCGCTGGACCGACGACCTGAAGGACGTTGCGGGGGGCGGCTGGATGAGGAGGACGGAGGACCGACATGAGAGGCGAAATTTGGGAAAGGCCTATGTCCAGCAGTGGACGAACACGGGCTGATGGATGGATGGATGGAAGCTGTTTTACGGACGACGCTCTCTCTAAACTCGCCCGTATGTCGGTGCGTTAGGGTTCACGTATTTTCGTTTGGAACTCAATTATTTCCCAAACTAAGGGTGTCCGCGGGTATGACTCTTGGGAAAAGTGGTTCAGTAGGGTCGGTAGAATATGTGGTTTCATTGAATGGTAGCAGTCTATTTACACTCGGTATATTCGTATATAGATAAATATTGACATTTACTCACTGTCCTATTTAAATTCAAACCCGGAAGTGGACCTCCTCCAGCACTCAGTATAAGGGAACAGATTAATTATCTGTACTACTACTACTGCACTACCAGCCTATCCACGCACGTTTATGTGTGTGCGTGCACGCAGCGAACAGCCACCAGCCATGTAATGCGTTCCCACCCATACTTCTAATTTGGTGAGTTTCCCTTCATTCCGTAGTAATAGTTCATATTCTTTGCCCATCTATCCATCGGCCTGATCGGCCTATGTTCGTTTCCCTCTTTCCATTATAAACGCCCATACTAATTGTAAAGGACTAAGAAACCAGTGTTCTGCTGTCTCCTCAAACTCACCGATCTCTTCTGATGATGATGATGCTCCAGCTTCATGTTGGCGCAGCGGTTCAAGGTCGTCAGTCTCCGGAACAAAGACTGCAAGGAGTCCTCGTCCAGGAATGGGTGGTCATTCTGGACTCCTGATATGTCGATCGGGAACTGGAGGTCTGCAACAAATTTTAAAGGGCTTTAGAAACAAAATAGAATTCAAAAAATTACTCAACTATCTCATTTGTCTGATAAAAATAACGACCCGATTCAATATTGATGTAAGCAAAGATCTTTTTTAATTATGCTAAAAAACTGTTTTAAAAAATTCCTTACCGGCTCAGATTTAAAGTTTATAAAAAAATATACCGGTTGTTAATAGACATACTGAGAAACCAATCTTTCAAAATAAAGAAATAAATAAACAAACTTCAGCAGTTCTTAAAGTAAGTATGAACAGGAGAACATTTTTTTATTGGCGGCTATTTTTCTTTAGTTTCATTTTTTCTATGTTTCTTCGAGAAACTTGTTGAGTATGATCAGTAGAATACCAGGGTTCATTTGATTCAATTAGGTACTTATACCAAAACGTGATATCAAAATTTTCACAGATTCATTTTCATGATAAAGGCAAAAAGCGTGTCTGCACAATTTTCCCCAGTATGTTTATAATTGCGATTATCGCTACTTGGTGAAACATCATCATGGCTGTAGAAAACACTTCTACTGTTTCACAAATTATTGTATTTCCGACCAGTTTTGCCCTAACGGCATTCTCATTATTAATTATTGCATAAAAACATTTAAGTAAATCACAAAAGATCACTTGTCATCCCTCTTCCTAAAAATAATAACCCTTTTTCATTTTCTGAGTATCGTCCAATTTTCATCCTTCCTATCCTTTCTAAAGTTCTTGAATCTTTAGTCCACAACCAACTTTCTCATTTTCTATCCAAAAACCATTTACTGAATAACTTCCAATCCGGATTTCGCCCAGGGCATAGCACTGTCACAGCACTCCTGAAAGTTTCTGATGATATAAGATTAGCTATTGATAATAAGAAATTGACTATACTCACACTACTGGACTTCAGTAGTGCATTTAACTGTGTAGACTTCGATGTACTCCTTGGCATTCTTAGCTCTCTTAACGTATCTCCTCTTGTTACAGAATGGTTCGATACTTATTTAAGGGGTCGCCTGCAATGCATACGCTCGGACGAGGTTTCCTCAGAGTGGTGCCAACTAACTGCCGGTGTACCCCAAGGTGGTGTCCTCTCTCCTCTCCTTTTTTCGATTTTTATTAATTCCATATCCGATATTCTTTCTGCTAACTACCATCTTTATGCAGACGATTTACAACTCTACCGCCACTTTGACATAGCCGAGGTAGATAATGCTATCTCAGAAATGAATTGTGATCTTTTAAATATTCTCATGTGGGCGAAAGCATTTGGACTCTTGGTTAATCCCAAGAAATCTCAAGCCATTATTTTCGGCAGTAGGTATATGACCAACCTTCTTAATCAAACGACAATTCCACGAGTAGTGTATAATGATGTCTGTATTGCCTACACTAAAACTGCAAAAAATTTGGGTGTCATATTCGACTGTAACTTGACGTGGGCTGCGCATATTAATGAGGTCAGCAGGAAAGTCTATGCGACATTTCATCCCCTTAAGCGTCTCCAAAAGTTTCTCCCATTTGGAACTAAAGTTACTCTCGCACAATCTCTTCTTTTGCCGATTATCAACTACGCTGATGTTTGTTTCCTAGATGCCAGTCAGGAGTTGCTTGGTAAACTTGAACGTTTACAAAATCTGGGAATCAGGTTTATCTATGGGCTAAGAAAATATGACCACGTATCTCAGTACCGTGAACAGTTAAAATGGATTCCAATCAAACAGCGTCAAAATGTTAATATCCTTTGTTGCCTTTTCAATATTTTAAACAGTCCCACTTCTCCTCCATACCTCCGCGATCGTTATGAGTATATCTTCCTTAGAGACAAGCAAGTCAGGTCTAACACGTTCTCACTTTTAAAAACACCTTCTCATAACGCCGCAGCGTATGGAAAATCATTTACTGTACAGTCCATCAAACTGTGGAACTCTCTTCCTCACACTATCAGAGACAGTCCTTCCATTGGTGTATTCAAAAGGAAAATAAAAGAGCACTATCTCCGTTAACCTATCCTCCTGGTATACATATTATGTATATAATATATGTATAATTATATATATATATATGTATGATTATATATATATATATGTATGATTATATATTTATTGATAGGATACTATTTATTAATACTGTGTAGGTATATGTATGTACATTTTATGTAGTTTATTGTATGTATTTTTTACTTGTTTGTATATTTTAGGTACTATTTTAATCTTGTTTTTGTGGAAGTATTATTATGTGCACATTATGAATACCTTACTTATATCTTATATATCTCATCCACCCTTGGTCTGCTGGAAGAAATCTCATTATTGAGATAAGCGCGCCATTGTACATAGCTTTTCAAGTGTATATTTTATTAATATGTTTTCTGTGTACATTAAGAATAAATATAAATATAAGATCCAATACCATGTTCACTTTTTCTTCGTAGACAAAAACCTACACATCAAGCGAGAAATCTCAACCTTTTTGCTACAGTCAAAGCAGAGCTCATATCAAAAAGACAACACTTATAAAAATCAAACTAACCCAAATCATAGCTTTAGAAACGGGCAACGGGAAACGTCACTCAGTGACTGAGACACTCGGTGAGCAGTTTCGTTTCCTCTGAGTAACAAAGTTATGAATGGACACAATTGTTGTAGCAATCTTCATGACATGCGCCGGACAGAGTTAAAGGAAGGCTTCGTTGCACGTCACTTGTTCATTGTACCACCTACGCGGAGGGTTTACACAATCTATACTTACTTTACAAATAATAAAGTATCATGATTAAATAAATAAACTTCACCTGCGAAACTGCGTGTTGTTTTCGATGCTTCACCAAGTGCCTGTCGGCAAGTATAAAAAATAATAAAGTAGTAAGAAATTAGTGTCTGTACATTCAATATTATTCAAAAGTTTTAATAATGTTGGTTATTAGTATTGTATTAGGTGGTAGAGCTGATGCCGGCCTCGACTGTGGAGGTACCACCATCTTACTCGCAAATCCTCCCGAAGTTATTCAGGGGAGAGCAAGAGTTCCCAGGCAAAACCAGGCGGCCCACCATTGCCTGGGACCAATGGATCAATGAATCCCCAATTTCCGGGCCTTATATAAAACAGACTAGTAACGGGCAGCGGCGTCACTGGTGCAAGGGTTTCGGCACCGCGCTCACCAACCCACCTGCCCAGCGTGTGTGAATATGGGCATTTCTTCCAGGAAGATCTATATCCAGCACTGGACGAAACAGGCTGATGGATGGATGGATTAGTATTGTACAGAAGCCAAAACTACCATTTTTAGAATGTTTGTCTGTATATTTGTATGTTTTGTTTTAACTCGAAAATCACTAAACGGATTTGGATGCGGTTTTCTTTTTTATCATCGTAGTGACCCTAGCCAGCGTAATAGGCAGAACAGAGATACAAACAGGCCGACGGACAGAAAGAAAGACAGACAGATGAAAACCATTGATCATTTTCATAAAAATTTTACAAAACTATTGAATGTACAAACACGACTTTATTTTTTATTTTATTACTACTTATAGATTATCACAGACATATCTATATTTCTCAATATCATCTAATTTGATGAAAGAAGAGTAACGAAAGATACATTTTAATTATGATATCTAACAGACCGTAGACGTAAAATGCAAGTCCACCAAATAGGTAATATTGTGAGGAAAGAGCAAACCAAGAACAGCGCTTTATGGAAAAGGCGAACACAGTGTGTTAGGATCGTAGCTGATAGAGATCTGTAGTATGTTATTAACTATTTATTGGGGTCTTACTCGCGATAACTAACAACATACCTTAATAAATTGTTACAAGTTAGCTTGTGACCACGTCAGTTAACAGAGGCGTGGAAACTTCAAGCATATATCTATTTATTAAGGTATGTTGTTAATTATCGCGAGTAAGACCCCAATAAAAAGTTAATAATGTGTGAAAATCGCGAAAGTTTAAAGTTTACTATCTGTAGTATGTGCTTAACCCACAGGGAAAAAGGCATTGTTTATATACCTATATGTATGTGGAGGTTCTATGTAGCATTTCCTTGAGATCTTTTCAATCTGCCAAGTCTTAAAATTGATTAGTTCTTTGATTCTTTTAGTCTTCGTTATCGAGAAAACGAGTTAATAAAACGCTATTTAAAATAACAAAGTACAAATTAATTTAAATGGATTGTAAACAAACTGCAAAGTGGTTGATTGCTTTGTAAACATTTGTACCTCCTTCAAAATTGAATTTTAGCCGAAACGATCCAAGAAAATTAGGAGTAATTGCAAAATTTATCTTAATATTAATTAGTTTCGCTAATAGGCCTCATGATAGTTAATTTAACTCATGTTTCACCTTAAACCATCAATGAATGTAAGTATGTACACAGATATAGCACCTGAAAGACTATTTAGGGCTTTAAAATATTGGTTAATCACTTAGCAATGATTACTATCAAAACGACATATAAAGACATTATTATTGGTATTAATCTTTAAGGTTCCGTACCCAAAGGGTAACCAACGGGACCCTATTACTAAGACTCCGCTGTCCGTCCGTCTGTCACCACGCTGTATCTCATGATGCCTCATGAACCGTGATAGTTAGACAGTTGAAATTTCCATTTCTGAGGCCGCTATAACAACAAATACTAACAGAATAAAGTAAATATTCAAGGGGGCTCCCATACAACACACATGATTTTTTTGCCGTTTTTAAAGATAATGGTACGGGACCCTTCGTGCGTGAGTGCGACTCGCACTTGGCCGGTTTTTTATTTTAACTTGCTTAAAAATTTATAGGAAATTTAAAATTATTTTTATTTCCTAGGAAATGGGTTCTTGATGGACAACAATTCAAGGAAAGTGGATTTTTGCTTAATACCTACTTAATACGTAGGACAAGGAAAGTAGGTATTGGTGTCGATTCGGTGTGACACGACTTAATTGACACTAAACTTAATTAAAGTAGTTTGTCGTTTTCTTTCTGTATCGAAAAGATAAGGATAGGACGCCTAAATTAAGGTTAGTCCTGTCAAATAAGTTAAGTCGTGCCTGTTACACAGAATCGATACCATTAAACAGCAAAATATATATATATTTTTGGTCGTCTATGTACAGTGGAGCCCACATCAAGCTAAACACTTTCAGTATAAGCTGACCTCTCATTGTATAGGCTTCCCTTACAAGGTTTATAGCTTAATGTGTATATATCCCTTATATATATCCCTTAATGTGTATAGCTTGATGCGGGCTCCACTGTACAAGATGACATTTATTTATGCAGCCAAATTCACACTGGAGAATTGTAAAGTTATCAGTATCAGGCAAAAAATATTCTTTTCCCGTAATTTGGTAAAGAAAATTTTTACTTTCCAAAGTACTGACTTGGGGCTGGGCTTGCGTTTCTAGGGACCAGGAGAAAAATAATTTTCGCATTTCCCAAAAAGGGACATTGAACTTTGTTACCGACTACTTACCGGGTCTTCAGTATGAATTTGGCTGGAAAAATAAATTTCACCTTGTTATATATAAAACTTTTCTATGGTTTTAATGTTTTTTAGGGTTCCGTACCTCAAGGGGACAAAACGGAGCCCTTATAGGATCACTTTGTTGTCCGTCTGTCTGTCTGTCAAGACCCTTTATCTCGGGAACGCGTGGAGGTATCGAGTTGAAATTAAAACCATACACTCAAGTCTACAGTCCCTTGAAGCTGTGAAAAAATAAAAACTTCCAAGTTAACGTAAAAAAATACTGCCGTTTATGCCACAAAAAACGTATATTTTGACACTCTCAAGGGAATCAAAATTCATAGGGTATTTCCCGTTGACCTAGAACTATGAAAATTTGCAAGTAATACCATCTAATACTACAAGTATAGGATAAAAAAATTAAAACTATACATTTGCTATTAAATCATAAAAAATCACCGAGGTTAAGCAACGGTATGCGTGGTCATAATTGTACGGTTGACCAAATCTTATTGTATTATATTTTTTTATTTTAATAATTTGTACGGAATCCTCGGTGGGCGAGTCCGACTCACACCTGTCTGGTTTTTTCGTTTTATGTTGGCTGCATTGTAAAAGTTTTTCATATGGCCGAGTACGGATGGATAAGACCATAACAAGGTACAAGTGGTACAAAGCCGTAAAATGATTTACAAATAGGAATCTTGATACGCAGGCAATATACGAGGGGCATGCCAAAAGAAGTTAGATACTATTTACTCATTGATTTGTAACTGGCACGTTAGAACTTTACGTATAGGCCGGTTATCAGCTAATAATTTTGAATATAGAACATTCGTTAATTCAAAAGTTAGGAAACCGGCCGCTTCTCTGTCATCACGACAATGCCTCGGCGCACACGTCTGCCAGAACACTCGACTTTTTCAATACGAAAAATGTGCCTATCCTACCTCACCCGCCATATTCCCCTGACCTAGCACCTTGCGATTGTTACCTGTTTCCAAAAATAAAAATAAAATTAAAAGGCAAGAGGTTTGAAAGCAAAGAAGATGCACTCGCTGCACATAATTTAGAGATTTTTAGGTGTCTAGAGAAGAGTGGGCAGAGGTATTTTCTAAATGGTTTATACGTCTGTAAAAGTGTATACGTGCTCAGGGTGAATACATAGATAAATAAATAATATCATAGTTTTTGAATATCTAGTTTCATTTGGCATGACCCTCGTATAATTGATATAAAGGCAACTAAGTTGTAAGATCTTTATTACACTTAGGTAACAGTAAACGTTTGACTTTGACTTACATCCAATTTTAGCGTACGTATGGGTATTGTTTTCGCTTTATAAATTACCTAAAAAACAAAATCTGTAATTGTGTACAATTTATTTTGTTTCTATTCTTGAAAACTTATGTGCCAAAGTTAAGTAAATATTGGGATTGATTGTATCATCAAAATTGTATTACTTATTCTGTTGTTTCTTACTAGACCTGTGTATGAATTGTAATAATTCATATATCCAATTCACAACATAAAAATCTAAGTTAAATATTGGCTTGTGGAACTTTTTATTAACTTACCGTTATAAAAATAAATGGAGAAACCTAAAGTGCTAAGGGAAAATTTTCTCAACAGTTTAATTATGTAAATAAAACCTTTTTCCAGTTGCAAAGCCTCTTTGCAAACACTTTTCATTTAAACTGCTAATTGGAATTATGCCAGGAAGGGTTAAGGGGAAGAAGTGAAAGAACTTTCGTCATTCCTATTACCTGCACTTTAAGGTTGCTTTTTTTTTGGTGTAAATAAAAATATTTTTAGGAATTCAAATATTAAATAAAGTGCTCTTTAAGAAACATGAAAAATCTGAACGATACTGGCACCTAGCATGAACTTTCTCAAGATGTTTGCAACCTTCATGTACGAAGAAATAATTTTAAATTATTTTCTAAATTTCGTAGTTACGTCTAGAAATACATAAGATACAAAATTATATTTGTACCGAAATAACACTTATCGCGAATCATTTTAATTAATACATTTGATAGATGGTTCTTATGGAACTCCATCATAGCAATGGAAAAACTTACTTGCAAAGGAAAACAAATACTATAGAACCAAAACAAGTAAATTTTTTCATTGCTTATTATTTTATTAGTATTTTTGTAACGTTAACGTTACGAAATAATTAATCAAAATTTCACAAAATGCTTTGTACCGGTGTGTTGGACGTGGATTAACCTTGATAAGGTATTTTCTTCAATTGTCGACTGTTCGCTGTCCCTGTGGCGCGCACTAAGACACTTCAATACGCGCCGTTAGCGAGAGCCTTGGTTGTCATCAATGAAATCCTCTCTTTCAACTCCAATCTGGACCTATTATCATGCTCGGAAACTACATTTTTAGCAAATTTTGGACGCTACCTTGAATCGATTAGTGTAAAAAGCTCGATTCTATCATGATTTCAAGTAAACAATAATGTTTAATTACGTAATTATTATCAACCCAAATGTAATGTAATCAATCACAATATAATTTACATAATTACTATTATTACAATCATTCGACTGATGACGGCCCCATACCGTGGGCCAAAATATATCGAAAATTGTTGATATATATATTTGTGTTTTTCAATATGAATATTGTAAATAAATGTAATATAAGAGATTCTATTAATATTACCTCTATATAACCTACTTGGTCCTGCACTGTTGTGTGTAATAAGCTGTATTAAATAAATAAATAAATGTTTTAAGCTATCCTCGGCACGGCACCACAAATAAAAGCTACTCATTTCATTTAAAAGTTCTCTTCAGGGTTTCCATTACAAACCATATCTAAAAAGGCTTCAGAGGGCCGTATAGGCGCTATTAATTTGGACAGGGTTCCAAGGAGTGGTCTGCAAACTTATTTACCTCTGGGAGTGAGGGTTCTTAAGCAATTCTAATCTAGGAGGTAGATTGGCTTTCTGTGCCTCATTCTATTTGGTTTGAGTGCGGTAGTTAGTTGCTGAATATCGTGAGTGTTTGGAAAGGGGATGTAAGTCGTTCTACAAAAGCAGTTTTGACTTATTTGGTATTTTTGTTGGGTATCTTCATTCTCATTTAAAATGAACTTTTGTCTTATTGAGTATTTATATTGGAAGTCTTGATCCCAATTTAAAATAAACCAATGAATTTTCCAATTGGGATTTATTTTTTATTGGATGTAAGTTGTTCTGCAAAAGCAGTTTTGTCTTATTGAGTATTTTTATTGAGAGTATTCACCCCAATTTAAAATGATCCAGTAAAGTATCCAATTAGGATTTCTTTTTTATTTTAAATTTTATTGTAACAAAGTATATCGAGAACAGGATTGGTATACAAATAGGGTGCTTCAAGAATTTTATTATAACTGCTCAAAAATACACTTTTCAGAGATCCGTACCCCACATTTAAAAAAAAGGAACCCTTACACGATCACTTTATTGTCCGTCTGTCTGTCTGTCAAGACCCTTTTTCGTTAGAGATATCAAGTTGATACTAATACCTTCCCCAAAAATCTATGTTGTTATAATTATAACATCAGGAGCAAAAAAAAGTTTATTAATATAATGTACATCATAATAGTATATAATATACATATATATCGTACTCAATTTCATACAAACTTTCCAGTTGACTTGGATACTTGGAATTCTATTCACAAAAGGAAAAACTTAAGGAAAAACCTGAAAATAAGGGACCAACTTAATTAGAACCTTTGGATACGTAGAGCTTCATAGATTGTAAGTGTCAAGCTAAGTTGGCTATTTAAACCTACTCTTGGAATAATATGTAAACAAAGTAAAATAAGTTATAAACAGTATGTACGAAACCCTCGGGGCACAAGTCCTTCTCGCACTTTTACAGTTTTTTTATCATCCCAGATGATTGGTTTTTATATTTTCAAAAGGTGAACTCAACAAGAATGGTTTTTAATTTTCCTAGGGTATTTTATAAGAATAATACTCAAACGGGCACACAAACATCAATTTATTTCCTTATTACAACATTTGTTGAATGTACCGATGGAAAACAAAAGATAAAAGTATCCAATACTCTTTTGGACGCGTTCCACTTCTGTGACAAGCGCCCGACTCACGCCAACTACGGAAGTAAAACTGCAGTGACTGACACTTCCTCTAGTTTCCTGTGCGCCTGGTGCCCTATTAAACAATTCTTTGGAAAATGATATTGTTGCTGCTTTGATTTTCATCACGTGCAAACCTCTATACAAACGTAAACACAAAGTTTTGAAGTGTCTCTGGAATGTTTTTTTGTAAATTTTAAGCCGAGTCCATTGATAATTTGACATTATCTATATAATTTATATGTCCAATTAGACCTAAAAGTCGGGAAATTTTAACAACAACCCTCTGATTACCAGAAGTGTAGTCGAAGGTGTTTTTATTGTTTTAAGTAAAATAAAAAAATGTATATTATTATTTACACATCAAAAATGTTATCTAGTACATACAATATTAACCAAAAATATGTTTGACAACGTCCACAATTGGCCAAAATCATTTTTCACCTGACACAAGTTTTAAATTTTGCGTCCGCGACGAAATCGGCAGTTTCATGGACTGTGCATTAATAGCGAAATGAAACAGCGTTGTATTGTATTCGGCCGCCCTCACAACTGAGTTGGTCGCGTCATGATGTCTGATCTGAGCGGCCGTGGCGCTCACTCCAACCGCGGAAGTAAAACTGCAGTGACTGACACTTCCCCTAGCTTCATGTGCGCCTGGTACCTGGTACTAGTTGCTATGATTTTAAGGCTTAGCAAGCCATCTGTCATCTTATTATACTTAAACGGTTACAGCAATGTGGAATGGATGAATCCAAGAATATAAAAAGAAATACTCTTGAGCTCACACTGCCAAATAAGTCTTGCAGTATTTTCATTGAAGTCGAAATATGAACCAAAATGTCGGGCCATTAAGTTTGCGTTAGATTCCTCGAGATATCTATTAAAACGATAAAAAATTGGAAAATAAATGTATCAAAAGAGTATACTCACGGACGCATTCCACTTCTCTTAATAAGACTCACGCTAACTGTGGAAGTAAAACTCCAGTGCTAACACTTCTTCCTGTTTGTCTGATACCTTATTACGGTATATATACAAATGCTTTGGAATAATTACCTGTGAAATGGAAATCCTTTTATTACCCATGTATCATACACAGTGCCGTGTGCGTTTCCCGACCTATCATTATAATTCCGAATAAAAACTGTTAGCCAATAAAATTCATACATAAGCTCGTTCATAAAAACTTTGAAATCAAACGCTAATTGAAAAGCTATAAAATGATTCCTTTAACCCAAATTTGCCTTCGAACATCTTACATTTATATTAAAGAGAAAGGGTAATTTTACCTTGATCCTGTCTCCAGTATGAATAGAATTTGGCTGTCAAAAAAGAGTCACCTTATATAGGACTAAATTATGAACAGAAATCATTGAGCTCTCATAAACAACAAGACACACAGTCTCTAAGACAAGTTCGTCAAAAAACGTCCGAACGTACGACGTGCATACTAGCAAAACTGCTTCAACCGAATTAAGACGTTATAGCGTTAACATAAGAAGCAATGTCAGTTGTACGCAATCGTCATTCGAATTTGACAAAATGCGCCGCGGACACTTTTTGAGCGAGATTGTGAGTCTTGTTGTTTATGAGACGTCAATGGCAGAAATACAACGAGAATGTACATACATAGTTTGCATTCAAGAATGGAATCCGTAAAACCCAACTCTATCCATTCGGAACAAGCGGACGCTAAAAAAGGCAGCGTCAGCCTCAGTGTTTCACCATTTAGTCTGAAAACAACCTTTTGGGATGAAAGCCTGTTCGGTCAGGTGCAACCTTCCAGCTCGCTGAGTAGATACTACCACGGAACGTTCCGCTGACCCATTGTAACCCTTATCACGATTTTAATAAATTTAAAATGAGGGGAAGGGAAGTTTTTCCCGATGGTACTTAGTTTAAATTTAGAACAGGGTATAGGGGTGCTTGAATGAGAAGACTGAATAGCTATGGCGCGTTGTGTTGGAGTGAATAACATCGCGATACTAAACGGTGGTTTTTACGAGATGTTAAAAATACTACTCTTTTTATTATTAACCGTGTAACGTATTGTTAAACCAGTTATGGTTGCAGGTGTTAGTATATGCAGCCACAGATGGCGATGCAGTTGTATCGGTGAAAAAAATTGGGAACCTGAACGCCTGAACGTTTTACCACAAAAAAGATGTGTACAGAAGGCCAGCTATGGCTGACCTTGAGTTTAAATACCTACTCATCACAAAGCGCATGCACTCGTGACTAGTCGTACTGGCATTCTACTGAATCCTACCGGAATCGTCGTACGCACAGAAGATTTAATATTTATTTTAATGTTCTGTGGTCGTACGTACACGTCTATGTGTGCGTGCGCCCGAAATCATTGGTTTTAGGGAGCAGGCCTTCTGTACCTATCTATTTTGTGGTTTTACTTTGTTGAACCTTATCGAAAATCGTCCAGAATACCATAACAGCACCTAATTGTCGATTTTTTTGAAAGGAATAGACTTTTTTATGGTCATATAAAAGTTTTTTTTTCTCCTTGAAATACAAAAGATATACATGAAAATATTCAGGAACTGAATAAATAGCTTTGATGACGTAATAGTCATGTTATTTAGGCATTACAGGAAATAGGCCATTGCCCGCAAGAAAAAAAAAGTGATGTGAAAACCGAAGTCTGCTTTTTTATTTTCAGTAATCTCATCTTCAGGTTTTAACCCCAATTTTTTTTTTCATTCTTTCTTTTCGTCAAGGAACTCTCCCTATTGAGCCTAAACGGTATGACTATTACGTCACATTCCCATTTCTCCAAACTGATTTTCAAAAAATAATTTCGTTATAAGAAATACCACCTGAAAGTTAAAGAACAGTATGTATCTTCATGATTTAGCCTATATTTTCAGAAAAAATATACAAAAGGGCCTGTTACAATTTATGGTTGGTTCGAACTTAAATATTATGTAACATTGAGCACCTTATTTTTCATCAAGTAGACCTGAACTAACGTTTAATTATTTTTTTAAGAGCCGCCACTTTTACGACAAACGAAGCACCGCGATTTCTTAAAAAGTTCTTAAAGAGCTTAGAGTAATGTAATTAGGTAGCTAACAAGTTTTTAGGTTAAAAGGATTTTCAATAAAAAAAACCGGACATGTGCGAGTCGGACTCACCCATCGAGGGTTCCGTTAAAGACTACATTTTTGAGATTTAATTACAGATGTATAGTTTTCAGACGGTATTACTTGCCAAATTTCATAGTTCCAGGTCAACGGAAAATAACCTACAAATTTTAATTCCCTCGAGAGTGTCGAATTATACGTTTTTTGCAGCATAAACGGCCGTACCTTTTTTACGTTAACTTAGAAGTTTGGGTTTTTCACAGCTTTGAGGGACTTAGGACCCTAGACTTGAGTAAGTATATGGTTTTAATATCAACTCGATAACTTTACGCGTTTCCGAAATAAAGGATCTTGACAACAAAGTGATCCTATAAGGGCTCCGTTTTTTCCTCTTGAGGTAAGAATCCCTAAAAACTATTTTTTCGTCGCAAATACTGGTTGTTTTTAAACATAAAACATTCACAGCTTTATGCTTTATATTGAGATCCGTTATTATGTAAATATGATAATAATGAATTCAAAGTATTTATTTAATATTAGCCGTTTATTGTGCGGTTTGGAGGTTACTTTGCACTTTTTTATCCATAAAGTTTAAGGCACGTGTTGCCGCGTCATCCGAAAATTACTCCCATTGATAAAGTTATTTCTCTTAAACGGCTTACTTAGAAACTATTAAAAAATATAAGTCATTATTTAAAGTATAAGAAACAATGTCGTCGCAGAAAATTATTCTCACCTATAAGAAACACCTTTTTGACCAATGGATTTCTTGAACCAACTTCCAAACAGCAAGAACTGTGTATAATGATTAAATGATATTGCAGAAAACTTAAAAATACTAGTATTTAAAATAATACTATCTAAAAAACAAAAACTAACGTAATATTTAACTAAACTTAATAATATAGAGATAAAAACTAAATTATTCTACGAAATAAACTAAACTAAACTAAAACTACCTAGCAAAAATATGTAATTAAAGTAGATAAAAATCGCTGTCGTCACGTGGAAGAGTACCCAGGATACTGGCAGCATTACCTCGTTGAATTGCTAGGCCAATTCTTTGGCCGAGGTATGCGCCAGCCCTGGGATCTCCGGAAACGTCGACCAATCTCGACGACAGTTCTTTGTAGAGCTGCCGCGCTCCCGGCCCCCACGGCCCGAGGGTTTCAACGCCAAAAGGCACAAATATGTATCCTACGCCAAGGGATACATATTTGCGCCGTTTCGCCTCCTCCGCAGACGCTGCCGCCGTCCCGGCCTGTGACGAGGTCACCTGTAAGTGGGACGGAGCAACTGTGTCAACACAAGTCGCGTCCCACACCAGGGACCTCCCGTTCTTCCAGGGTATCAACGACATCCCGTCGGGTCTCCTACCATCGTCACGTGACAGGCCATTCGGTTCCAGAATGGCAGGTACGTTTACGCTCGCAAGAGCCCGACGGATAATATCGTTGATACTGACGAGGCAGGCGGCCAGCGCTGAGCTGACACGACAGGCCATGGTGACCGAGGCAGTCGACTCTCTCTCCGCAACGGCAGCGATGTGGCTCATTCAAATTGACGCCCAGTCGCAGTCCGATGGCTAGTGAGAAAGTGGTGCGGTCCAGCAAGGTGCCGATATTAGGCGATGGTAAAGCGTTTAACCAATACCCCGACTCTGGTTCACTAGTGGCTAGGAGGCAAGCCCGGTCTGCAGCGTTTGTCGCAGTGTTTAAGAGATGTTCCTGGACTTGGCGGCAGAGGGGCTCGTCCCATAGCTTTTGTGAATGTAACGCAAACGGGGAATTTTGATTGGGGCAGGCGTGTGACCAGGCATTCCTGGCCTCGGTCAAGCCCGTGACCTCGACATCACCAAGTGATGAATTTATTAATTTTTCGAAGAGGTCACGTGAGCTGTAGGCTGAGGACAGGAAGGCCGGTAGTGCGACACTAGAAATTTTTCTAATACCCAAGCCACCCAACCGGACTGGAAGGGTGGCTTGAGTCCAACTGCGTTCGTCTAATGGGCAATTTATAATATTCGTCATGGTGTTTTTGACAATATCGTCTAAGGTGTTTAAGAGACTGTCATGTTGCCAAAGGGGGGTACAGCGTAGGGCATACGTAAATTTAGGGACGAACATGCAGTACCTTATGATAAATAAAGCCATGTGGGGTGAGATTTCCGTAAGGCGACTAGACGACTCCCTAAATTTGGAAATTTGGTCTCTCACGTAATCTGGGATAGCGTCGTCTAAAATTGGTGCGCCAAGGAGGCGAAGCGATGCTTTTGTTAAAACTTTTATATCTGGTGCAACATTGTTAAATTTGAAAATAATATCATTTTTGAGATTTTCGTCTATGGAATCTGAGATGTAAAGTTCGCATTTTGAACTATTAAGTGTTAGGCCTATAAGGTCGAATTCCTCTACCATTTTCTTCAGATCTTCTAACACGGTGGTCGCGTCGCCTCCAATGGTACCGTCGTCCAGGTACCAGACATTAAATTTTGAATTTAGGCTTGTGATAATGGGATGAATAGCCAAACTGAAAATTGCCGGGTCGAGAGGGTCACCCTGTTGGCAGCCTACAGCTGATTCGATAAGGTGATTTTTACAAATCAGCTTGGATGGTGAACCATAGCATTGGTGCATATAGTTGTAGATTTGAGGCGTGTTTTCTTTTATTTGTGACAGCAGGGTGCTCCTGTCGACCGAGTTCAAGGCGTTTTTTAGGTCCACTTTCAGGAGCACCTCACCATCACCGCGTTTGAGGTATGTGCGGGCCGCATGGACGGCGGCCTCACAACCTCCCTTGCTTCCAAAACCTAGCTGCACTGGTTGAAATTTGGAACTTAGTTGAGGTAACAAGTAGTGGCAGCAGATCTTGGAAGCAACGCGACGAATGGTGTTACCGACTGCAATGGGTCTAACTCCCCCATCTTTCTTTATTAATGCACAAAGGTTGGCGCCGTATAAAATGTCTGTTATTTGGCAACACACTTTTCCAGACAGCATCAGGTTTATAAGCCCGGTCAAGTCCTCCAAGAGGGCACGGCCTGTGTCACCTGTCGCATTGCATATGAGATCTTTGAGATGCTGGGGTGTGAGTCCATCGAGGCCACCTGCCGAGCCGCTCTTGAAGGACATGATCGCGGCTTGCACATCCTCTGCTGTCGCTTGTGGCGTAGGATCTGAGAAATGTGGTGGATCGGGTAGTCGGAGGGTTGCTGCTGGAGGTGGATGTTTTAATTTTAGGGCCAGAAGAGTCTCCGGAGTGTCAGGGGCGACCGCGTCGCTGGAGAAGAGTAACTGGGCAGCTCCCCTAATGTCACCAACTCCAAATTTATTTTCAATTATACGGCTTAAGTTGTATGTGTGATGTTTTTTTTTTGTTGAGTCTGTGTTGGGATTTAAAGCAGACAAACAATTTTTCTTTATTTTTTGGGTTAGGGAGCCGTCGTTGTTACTCTTCGGGACGTGCAGAGACCTAAAAGGGAAAGTCAAGAGGTGCCTCCAGCTATCATAGACATTCTTATCGACTGCATTTTTGATGCAGCTGGACAGAGAGGCCGTCACGGTGTTTCGTGCGCCTCGGGGAATCCTTTTGACCAAAGGTAGGTTATTTTTGAAATGACTTATTTCTTGCCAGAACGGGGTTGTATTCAGAATATCTGTTGTACTTACATCGGGGCACTCAATTTGTTGTTGGTTTTTATTTTGTTTATGTACTTTTCTTGTATGAATTTTGAGACCTCTCTGTCCTTTTAATAGAGTGGGTTGGGGGCATTGAGGGCATTGCACAAGGTCTCCAGCAGACGCGGCTTGGCTGTGCTGAACCGCACTGGTGGATGGAACAGCGACGGACTGCCGCTGGGGCGTCGTCATACGAGTGGTGCCTATATTATAGCAAAATGTTATATCAAATACTACACAATATATGTTATAAAATATGTACAAACAGTATGAAAATTATGAAATAAAAATATAAAGGCACTGTAATGTTTTTTGTGGTCGCTGATATTTGATGTCTTTTAAACACTCGGAGCCTTTCTGTGATTGTCCTCGAGGTGATTTCGCCGACGAATAGGAGAAAGTGGACACTGTCTGTCCCAGCGTTCCTATCACTCGAGAGGTATTTATGAAATTCATCTCTGCAAAAATAGGTCGAACTTATAACATGAATTTTGCATTTTGGACACGGGCTGCGAGGAATTTTATCGGGGCGGATGCAGATGGAGTTTCCTTCGGTTTTCAGACGATGTATTGTTACTATTACTATTTTGCACACGGGCTGCGAGGAATTTTATCGGGGCGGATGCAGATGGAGTTTCCTTCGGTTTTCAGACGATGTATTGTTACTATTACTATTTTGCACACGGGCTGCGAGGAATTTTATCGGGGCGGATGCAGATGGAGTTTCCTTCGGTTTTCAGACGATGTATTGTTACTATTACTATTTTGCACACGGGCTGCGAGGAATTTTATCGGGGCGGATGCAGATGGAGTTTCCTTCGGTTTTCAGACGATGTATTGTTACTATTACTATTTTGCACACGGGCTGCGAGGAATTTTATCGGGGCGGATGCAGATGGAGTTTCCTTCGGTTTTCAGACGATGTATTGTTACTATTACTATTTTGCACACGGGCTGCGAGGAATTTTATCGGGGCGGATGCAGATGGAGTTTCCTTCGGTTTTCAGACGATGTATTGTTACTATTACTATTTTGCACACGGGCTGCGAGGAATTTTATCGGGGCGGATGCAGATGGAGTTTCCTTCGGTTTTCAGACGATGTATTGTTACTATTACTATTTTGCACACGGGCTGCGAGGAATTTTATCGGGGCGGATGCAGATGGAGTTTCCTTCGGTTTTCAGACGATGTATTGTTACTATTACTATTTTGCACACGGGCTGCGAGGAATTTTATCGGGGCGGATGCAGATGGAGTTTCCTTCGGTTTTCAGACGATGTATTGTTACTATTACTATTTTGCACACGGGCTGCGAGGAATTTTATCGGGGCGGATGCAGATGGAGTTTCCTTCGGTTTTCAGACGATGTATTGTTACTATTACTATTTTGCACACGGGCTGCGAGGAATTTTATCGGGGCGGATGCAGATGGAGTTTCCTTCGGTTTTCAGACGATGTATTGTTACTATTACTATTTTGCACACGGGCTGCGAGGAACTTTATCGGGGCGGATGCAGATGGAGTTTCCTTCGGTTTTCAGACGATGTATTGTTACTATTACTATTTTGCACACGGGCTGCGAGGAATTTTATCGGGGCGGATGCAGATGGAGTTTCCTTCGGTTTTCAGACGATGTATTGTTACTATTACTATTTTGCACACGGGCTGCGAGGAACTTTATCGGGGCGGATGCAGATGGAGTTTCCTTCGGTTTTCAGACGATGTATTGTTACTATTACTATTTTGCACACGGGCTGCGAGGAATTTTATCGGGGCGGATGCAGATGGAGTTTCCTTCGGTTTTCAGACGATGTATTGTTACTATTACTATTTTGCACACGGGCTGCGAGGAACTTTATCGGGGCGGATGCAGATGGAGTTTCCTTCGGTTTTCAGACGATGTATTGTTACTATTACTATTTTGCACACGGGCTGCGAGGAACTTTATCGGGGCGGATGCAGATGGAGTTTCCTTCGGTTTTCAGACGATGTATTGTTACTATTACTATTTTGCACACGGGCTGCGAGGAACTTTATCGGGGCGGATGCAGATGGAGTTTCCTTCGGTTTTCAGACGATGTATTGTTACTATTACTATTTTGCACACGGGCTGCGAGGAACTTTATCGGGGCGGATGCAGATGGAGTTTCCTTCGGTTTTCAGACGATGTATTGTTACTATTACTATTTTGCACACGGGCTGCGAGGAACTTTATCGGGGCGGATGCAGATGGAGTTTCCTTCGGTTTTCAGACGATGTATTGTTACTATTACTATTTTGCACACGGGCTGCGAGGAACTTTATCGGGGCGGATGCAGATGGAGTTTCCTTCGGTTTTCAGACGATGTATTGTTACTATTACTATTTTGCACACGGGCTGCGAGGAACTTTATCGGGGCGGATGCAGATGGAGTTTCCTTCGGTTTTCAGACGATGTATTGTTACTATTACTATTTTGCACACGGGCTGCGAGGAACTTTATCGGGGCGGATGCAGATGGAGTTTCCTTCGGTTTTCAGACGATGTATTGTTACTATTACTATTTTGCACACGGGCTGCGAGGAACTTTATCGGGGCGGATGCAGATGGAGTTTCCTTCGGTTTTCAGACGATGTATTGTTACTATTACTATTTTGCACACGGGCTGCGAGGAACTTTATCGGGGCGGATGCAGATGGAGTTTCCTTCGGTTTTCAGACGATGTATTGTTACTATTACTATTTTGCACACGGGCTGCGAGGAACTTTATCGGGGCGGATGCAGATGGAGTTTCCTTCGGTTTTCAGACGATGTATTGTTACTATTACTATTTTGGACACGGGCTGCGAGGAACTTTATCGGGGCGGATGCAGATGGAGTTTCCTTCGGTTTTCAGACGATGTATTGTTACTATTACTATTTTGGACACGGGCTGCGAGGAACTTTATCGGGGCGGATGCAGATGGAGTTTCCTTCGGTTTTCAGACGATGTATTGTTACTATTACTATTTTGCACACGGGCTGCGAGGAACTTTATCGGGGCGGATGCAGATGGAGTTTCCTTCGGTTTTCAGACGATGTATTGTTACTATTACTGTTTTTCCAAGGATTTATTTATTATTTTATTTACTTCAGAGAAAAAATACGACTTTTCTTGTCAAAATGAAACACCTTGAAAATATTATTAAATTGTTTTTGAAATGAAATTGGCTATTTCATGGAAACCGCTCATGTTATTTGTATGATTCTTGCACAAAAATAAAAAAAAAGTATAGCTTATAAAACTCATTGCAGGAAATTTTAAAATGTTGATTTACAGCAGAGTTAATAAATAAAAACTAGATATTTAGAGAGCGCGTGGCGTCAACGTTGCCGTAAACGCCAAGTTTAGGAGCAGTCGATTACAAAATCAAATGCAAGGTTTTAACGTTCATTTCGACTTTATTTAAAATATCTCAAGGTTATTGCATGTTATTATCGCATTCTGTGCGTAATTCTCAACTTTACCATATATTTATCTCAGACCAGAGTAATTGTTGCAGTATTGTTGAGGCAAGAGAAGATCATTCGAAACAATGTAAGGTAAAAGACTCTTAATTTTCAATACCGTTAAAAAAATTGTAAACACTATGCATAATCTAAGTCCAAATCGAGGTTCAGATACATCTAAGATAGATAAAATTTGTAAATATTATTGACTCATTCATAATCATCAGGACTCTTAGGAAGTACAGGCGCGCGCGGCATAAGAAATAAAGAAACAAAAGAAATTTATTTTAAATACCTAAATAAAGAATCACACACACACACACACACACGCACAATTAACATGATTTTGACATTTAGAAAAAAAATAAAAAGGGATTCAACTCAGCTTAATGCTGCGGTAAGTACCACAGCGCTGGTATTCTGTTGAACCCTGAAACTAAAATTAAAACTTAAACTATGCCTATGTCGTATACTGGCTTCCCTCCCCTACCTCTCCGCCGCACACTTTTCCACTATCCATCCATCAGCCTGTCATCGTCCACTGATGGAAATAGGCATTTCCAATATTACGCAACTCTTCGCCGTGGCGATCCTCTGTTCTCCTCATCCAGCCGCCACCCGCAACCTCCTTCAGGTCGTCGGTCCAGCGGGCACGAGGTCGGCCTACGCTACGATTTGCTGTACGTGGTCTCCATTCTAACGCCTTGCGGCCCCAATGGCCATCACGTCCGCGATGGATGTGGCCCGCCCAAAGCTACTTCAATTCGCTGATTCGCCAGACTATGTCGGTCACTTTCGACCTTCGACGGATCTTCTCGTTTCGGATTTGATCCATTAGAGATATCCCTAGCATAGCCCACTCCTTAGCTCGTTGAGCGATCTTAAACAGATTTCAATATCCGTTATTATAAAATTTATGATGTAAAGTCACTCTAATTTTTACTAAAATTTGTATTTAGGAAATTTAAAAAACTTAATTCAACTCCTCTGGGAGACAAGCGTGTATGTATGTATATTTTTATCTTTTATCAATTTTACGACACACAGTGAAGGCGCGAGAATAAAAGACTTCAAGCATGAAATCAAATTTGCAGTTAATTTTGTGGTAAATTGGTTTGCTTTTTATCTTTATAACAACACCATACTAACGGGTGATTTTTTTGAGGTTAGGATTTTCATGCATTAGTATTTGACAGATCACGCGGGATTTCAGACATGGTGTCAAAGAGAAAGATGCTCAGTATGCTTTGACATTTCATCATGAATAGACTTACTAACGAGCAACGCTTGCAAATCATTGAATTTTATTACCAAAATCAGTGTTCGGTTCGAAATGTGTTTCGCGCTTTACGCCCGATTTATGGTCTACATAATCGACCAAGTGAGCAAACAATTAATGCGACTGTGACCAAGTTTCGCACTCAGTTTACTTTATTGGACATTAAACCAACCACACGAATGCGTACAGTGCGTACAGAAGAGAATATTGCGTCTGTTTCTGAGAGTGTTGCTGAAGACCGTGAAATGTCGATTCGTCGCCGTTCGCAGCAATTGGGTTTGTGTTATTCGACCACATGGAAGATTTTACGCAAAGATCTTGGTGTAAAACCGTATAAAATACAGCTCCTGCAAGAACTGAAGCCGAACGATCTGCCACAACGTCTAATTTTCAGTGAATGGGCCCTAGAAAAGTTGGCAGAAAATCCGCTTTTTTATCGACAAATTTTGTTCAGCGATGAGGCTCATTTCTGGTTGAATGGCTACGTAAATAAGCAAAATTGCCGCATTTGGAGTGAAGAGCAACCAGAAGCCGTTCAAGAACTGCCCTTGCATTTTCATTTTTCATTTCATACATTTATTAAATTCACAGCAAAATACAATGGACACAATAAATATTCATAGGATACAAATTTAAAAATGCCAATAACGAATTTAATTAACTAAAATTTGATAATAATTTAAATATTTGCAGGTTTGCACAGACTGAACACAAATTAAGAAATAACAAGAAAAAAAAAAAAAAAAGGTAAAAGTAAAATTTTACAACATAATAATAGAAATACTTATAGAAATAACAAACAAAAAATGCGACGATACAAAAAGAACAGAAAAAAAAAAATTGAAGTGATACATAGGGCAAAATTAAACTAATTCATGTGAGAGTTGCTAGGTGTATGACTGAGTACTTAAAAAAAAAAATTATATACTTGTGTTTATTGTGTAAGGGTGTATTTGTGTCAGGGAGGGTGTGAGAGATTGTGTATGTGTGTGAGAGTGTGTGTAGGCAAAAAAAAAGAATCTGTGAACATGCGTATATTATACATATATATATATATAATGGGCATAAATAGGCAACCTAATAAATTTTGCTCTGTACTTGTAATTGCTCAATTATGTACGATATGTATTGACCGCGCTTCAGGAAGAAAACGTCAGCATCAGAAAAACGCTCTTCGTGTGTATCTATGCACCGGTTGAGAGGAGAGTTGGAAGCGTAGTTAGTGCGAGCGTAGGCGTGGATAAGTAGCCGTGGATGTTGTCGTCTTGAGCGAGTACCAGATTCGCGCAGCAGCACGCGACTTATCAGTTCGATACTGTCCAGCCTGCCGCTGATGACGTCGTGTAATAGTTTTAAATCCGCTATGGTCCGTCTGTCCGAGAGCGTTAACATATTATTTGTTTTAAGGCTTTCCTCATAAGTCTGTGGAATGGCTTTGGCTCGATAGTTGAGCTGTCTGATGAAGGATCTCTGCACTGATTCCAACCGCTTGGAGTGAATAGCGTACTGAGGAGACCAGACAGTTGACGCATACTCTAGAATGCTTCTTACATACGAGTAATAGAGGTGCTTGAACGGTGTTACTGTGCGAAATAGCTTTGTAGCACGATATACAAAACCTAATGCCTTTATAGCCTTAGAAATTATTTGATCAAAATGTGCAATGAATGTCAATTTAGAATCTAATAAAACTCCTAGATCCCTCACTTCGGACACTCGTGAAATAATCTGATCGTTAAGTTTATATGCAAAAATTGAATTATTAATCTTCCTACTGAAGGTAATTACTTGACATTTATTACTGTTGAGATCTAGGCAATTTTGAACACAATAGGCTGAAAGCCTGTCTAGGTCCTCTTGCAGCCTGCGACAGTCCTCGTAATCAACAATGGGCATGAACACCTTCGTGTCATCGGCATACATGAGGAAGCTAGCATTAGAAAAACAGTTAAGAATATCATACAAGCAAACGTTGAATAACAGTGGACCCAAATGTGAGCCCTGAGGAACGCCAGATGGAATTGTTGCAAACCTAGATTGCAAGCAACTAAGTCTGACAGACTGACTACGATTCCTTAGATAGGAGGCAAACCAGCGCAGGAGGTCACCGTGTATACCAATCATAGCCAGTTTTTGAATTATAATATGGTGTTGCAATCTATCGAAACATTTGGAATAATCGGTGTACACGGCATCCACCTGGCAACCTTTATCCATGAAACCTGCAACTTTGTCGACAAACTCCACCAAGTTGGAAGATGTAGATCGATTTCGCATAAAGCCATGTTGGGCAGAGGGGATGCTACGGGCCACTACTGGATATACCTGGTCATATACAATCTGCTCAAAAAGCTTACTCACCACTGATAGAATTGAGACAGGCCTGTAATGATCCACCATGAGCTTAGAGCCACCCTTATGAAGGGGGACAACAAAGGCCTTTTTCCAATTGGTGGGAAAGATACCCTCACTAAAGGATTTTTTGAAAATTAAATATAGTGGTTCAGCAAGTTGTTCGGCACATTTACGAAAAAATATAGGCGGAATCCCATCCTCACCAGCACCTTTGTTGACGTTAATACGCTTGAGGTATTTAAGTACAATATCACGTGATATTTCGATGGAGCTCAAGCAGCTGAGAGGATTTGCTTCACCGTTGGGGATCAATGAAGCGGAGCCCGTATCTTGCACGTATACCGAATTAAAATATTCTAGAAAGAGATCGCAGGCTTCGGAACCGCTGTTAGCAACCCTAGAACCGTAAGTAATTTGAGCCGGTATACCACTGTTACGGCGTAAGCTCCCAACATAATGCCAGAATTTTTTAGGGTCCTCAACAATGGACGCCCCACATTTGTCAACATAAGAATTCCAGCATTTACGTTGCATATCTTTATGCCGTTTCCTTAGCAGGGAAAATGTATCGTAATCTCGAGGATTACCCGTCTTTTTAAATTTTTTGTGATATTTATCTTTTTCTCTAATTATTTTTATCAAAGGTTTGCTGAACCAAACTGGATAACCGTCTGGGTTGCTGTAAAAGTGAGGAACATACTGTTCAACTACGGAATTTAAAATATCGTGAAAGGTTTTGACAATATCATCTGTGTTGCCGTCAACGAAAATCTCAAGCCAGTTTAAGGATGCAAGTTTACTAGCAATTACGGTGTAATCTGCCTTTTTAAAGTTATAAATTTTTTTAGGAGGTAAATGTAAAGGCTTAAGGCCAAGATTTGGGATTTCGATTTCAAGGGCAGGGTGATGGGGCATATCCTCTCGAGTGAATGGGGAATTAGCTCGAGTAACAATGACATCGGTATCACTAAAAACTAAATCCAAGAGCCGGTTGTTACCATTTAAAATTCCATTGTACTGATTCAAACAAATAAGAGCTAATTGATTTAATAATTCCTGCTGTATCTCGTTACACTCACCCAAAGGTTCCAAATAAGCGGAAGATCCTGATAGAGGTGGTGTCCAAGATATATAAGGCAAGTTAAAATCTCCAACTACTAAGTAATGATCATCATGATTCAAGCCATTGAGATATTTAGTCAGATTTTCAAGAAGAAAGTTGTGTGCAATTCCGGCACCTGGAAGGTAAGTGCAGATAATGTGTAGATCTCGGTCCGTAGCTAAAGAACGAGCCGGAATAATAACATGCACCAGTTCAAAATCGGCGCTTAATGGGTAAACACGACGCGCGGCCAACGCTCGAAGTGTAAGTAGCAAAATTCCACCACCTTGAGTGCCACGCGCGACCCGCGCTGCAGCGCGTTGTTTCGCCGGCATCGGCCGGTCCGCGCGGTGCACGTCATAGCGGTCGTCACTTACTTCAGCATCGAAAACACCGTCCATCAGACAAGATTCAGCGATTGAAACTATATCAAAATTATGGTTTAGTAAGCTCTGTACAAACTGAGCTGTTTTTCCCCTGATACTGCGGCTATTTTGATAGTAAATAGTCAGGAGGCCTGTAGTTTCATATAATAAAGGCATTTAGTTAAACATTCCTTATTATGATAATCATAATGTGATTCAGTGAAATGCGAATTTGCAGGGTGAGCGAGTAAAGTGCTAACGCATAAAAGATCCAGAATAAAAAAGATTTTTGCAAATATTATTTTATAATACCTACATAGGCCCAATACGTTCAATAATAACTTGTGTGTTGTGTGTAAATAAAGGTTAATGTTGTAGGTAGTGTAGATTCTCAGAGTTGTGACAAAGTATAAATCAATTAAAATAAGGAACATGTTTAGTGCGACAGTGGTTTTCAAGCTTCGGGCGCTTTCGCATTGGCATAAACTGTTGCAGACTTCTTTGCCGAAGTAAGTTGGGATGAGTTGTAAATACGGATTGGTGGGTAATTGTTGGCTTGGCGAACAAATATTTTCCCATTGCGAGTCCAGCAGTGTTGAAACCCCAATTCTCCTTTATACTTCAACTTTGTTTCCCTCAACAACTTCTTGCTTTCTGGGGTAAGGTGTTCATTGACATGAATTTGACGTTTGTCACCTGGCATGCCAATTTCTGTCGTGTTGATACCTCTCTGCTTGCGAACCCCACTTAGTATACTATCGCGAATGTAGAACGATTTAAATTTTGCAATAATGGGCTTAGGGTGACCATTTGGATTGCGAACGGGAATTCTTACTGCCGATAAAAGATCTCCTTCCTGAAGAGATATGCCGACGGCCTTAGCGATAGTAGTGACAATTCCAGATACGGACTCCATCTTGCGTTCGGGGATACCTATTATCTCTAGATTATCCTGCCGATTTCTTTGTTCCATATCATTAACAAGAGACTTTAGTGAGGTAACATTATTGGAAAGTTCCCAGATCTCGCGTTTATTTGCGTCTATATCTTTTGCGGCCGTTTCGAGCCTCGCAATGTTAGTCTCCAGCTTGTCGATGCGATCGGAATTCAAATTTGTGGTAGCCACCAAGTCATCAACCTTGGTCGCCAGCAAATCAACATTTGTTGTGAGGCCTGAAATTAACTGCATTGATTTATCCACTCTCTTTTCAAAAGCATCAAATTTGTCATAGATTGAGACCTTAAATTCATCCAATGATGCAGTTTGTTTCTTGCTGAACTCTTCAAAGGCTTTAGTCAGTACATCCTGTATTAGTTGCAATATATCGTTTGGTTGATCGGAATTCAAACCAACTGCTCGCGACCCGGTGGTTTGGGAAGCGCTGGCGCGGGCGTCATCTACTGGTGTCGATTCAATAGTGACTTTCGCAGTCAGAGGTAGAACTTTAGTAGGTGACCGACCCGTGCTATTGCCGGCTGCACGACAACAAGGACCGCTCCATGTTCCCTTTTGTGAAGATCTCATTTTTCTATAAATTTTCTCAGTGACTGATACACAATAAAAATGATAAGCGTTTTTGCAAGTGGCGCAGGTAATCTCATCGTCGGGGCAGACAATTTCGTTGCAGGTATTGCAATTCATCTTGTAGTGTTTATATAATGAGTGTTTTGATCAGAAGTGAGCTAATAATGCAATTCAAAATACCTTGAATATTGGAGTGATTGTGCATCTATGATTACTTGAAGTGAGGGTATGGTGCACAGATGAGGGCTCTGGTTGCGTCTGGAGCCGGGATTTACGGCTTTTTGAGTCTCCGAAACGATTCAAAAAGGTAGTTTATGAAGGCACTTGATAAATGTGAGTAACAACTTTAATTTAGAGTGAATATACTGCTAAATAATATTTATTTACTATCTATTTACTATCCCGAAAAATGCACTGTTTGGTGTGGTTTGTACGCTGGTGGAATCATTGGACCGTATTTTTTCAAAGATGCTGTTGGACGCAACGTTACGGTGAATGGCGATCGCTATCGTTCGATGCTAACAAACTTTTTGTTGCCAAAAATGGAAGAACTGAACTTTGTTGACATGTGGTTTCAACAAGATGGCGCTACATGCCACACAGCTCGCGATTCTATGGCCATTTTGAGGGAAAACTTCGGAGAACAATTCATCTCAAGAAATGGACCGGTAAGTTGGCCACCAAGATCATGCGATTTGACGCCTTTAGACTATTTTTTGTGGGGCTACGTCAAGTCTACAGTCTACAGAAATAAGCCAGCAACTATTCCAGCTTTGGAAGACAACATTTCCGAAGAAATTCGGGCTATTCCGGCCGAAATGCTCGAAAAAGTTGCCAAAAATTGGACTTTCCGAATGGACCACCTAAGACGCAGCCGCGGTCAACATTTAAATGAAATTATCTTCAAAAAGTAAATGTCATGGACCAATCTAACGTTTCAAATAAAGAACCGATGAGATTTTGCAAATTTTATGCGTTTTTTTTTTTAAAAAGTTCTCAAGCTCTTAAAAAATCACCCGTTACTAACTTATTTGTGATGGTATATTCTTCAATAGAAAAAAATAAAGAGCTTCCCTCAAAATGTTACAGTTTTCGCACAATTGACACGATCCATCACGATATTTTGTTCACATTCACATGTACCTTCGAGGAAATTGTCGCTAACCTAATTAATACTCAAAGCAACAATTATATGTATAAATTCGACAGGTGGTAGAACTGGTGGCGGGCTCGACTATAGAGGCACCACCATCAACTTCGCAAATCCCTCAAAGCTATTCGGGAGGGAATAAGAGAAGAGCTCCCAAACAGACACAATCATGTGGCTCACCATTGCCCGGGACCGATGGATGGCGGTATATCCATCCCCAGATGCCCCGACCTTATATAAAACAGGCTGGTGACGGGCAGTGGTGTCACTGGTGCGAGGGTTTCGGCACCACGATCACCAACGCCTGTCCATGTGTGTGAGCATGGGCATCTCTTTGAGGAGAATCGCCAAGAATAGTCAAAATCTTGGAAAGGCCTACGCCCAGCAGTTGATGAACCAGGCTGATTGAAGGATGAATGGATAAATTCAACAGTAATTTCAATAATTAATACAATATATCACACTAATATTATAAATGCGAAAGTTTGTGTGTGTGTGTGTGTGTGTGTGTGTGTTTGTTACTCTTTCACGCTGAAACGGCTGAACGGATTTGGATGAAATTTAAAATGGATATAGCTTATACCCTAACTTAACACATAGGCTACTTTTTATCCCGGAAAAAAGCATATCGTTAAACCAAATAACATGTAACGCAACCCTGTATGCCATCACGCCAGCCCAGCCAGCCAATGCCAAGCCCAGCCAGCCAAGCCAAGCCAAGCCAAGCCAAGCCAAGCCAAGCTAAGCCAGCCAATGAGAGGCCGCCACGCTCTCTCGACTTGCCGCCAGCCTGCGACCGGTTCTCAGAGGCTATAAATACTACCGGGAGCTCATTTGATTCGGCATTCTGAATAATAACACTTAACTAAGTCGCAACTCTGTCCAATTATTATCAGAAATACAAATTGATTAAGTACTGCTTATTTTACTTTGTACCCCTTCGTTTCACTCAGAAGTGGGATCCATCAAATAAAACGATGAAACGTAATCGCCATGACGATTCCAAGGAAAAAAATCTACGCCCACCTGGATGGATTATTTCACCTTCTACAACATGTGACATGGAAGATTCGATAGATGTCCAAGATGATAATCAAGAAGACAACACGTGCTCGTCACCCCCGGCAAAAAAGTTACTGAAAAATCTGCTGCAGAGTGAGGTCCAGAGAGCAATTCGTGAACTAAACGAGGAAACTCCTGCAATCAGCAAAATGAAGGGTCACCGTGCAGCGTCACTCATCCCCGAGTTTGATCCCGATGGAGAAGACTGCACAGTGAAGGCGTGGTTGAAAAAGATAGATCAGCTGGGAGAAATACATGGATGGGATGACATTACGAAGGCGTTTCACTTGCAAGATAAGTTGCGAGGCCAGGCAAGGAAGTGGTACAATCGTCTGGAGGAATATGACCATTCTTGGGAGGCCTGGAAAGGTATGCTGATTCGAGCGTTTCCTAAACATCGTGACTTTAGTAACCTGTTGGACGAGATGATGCAACGAAAGAAGCTACCATCTGAAACCATGACAAAGTACTATCAGGAAAAAGTAGCAATGTGCTTTCGATGCAAGTTATCTGACAGCGCTAGCGTTTCCTGCATTATTAGAGGCTTGCCATCATCACTGCAGCCAAACGCTCGAGCATACCAATGCGAGCGCCCTGACGAACTCTACGAGGGTTTTTTATGTGCACTCGATGACTATCGTTTGCCGCTGACAGAGGTACGTACGCTAGGCAAAGATATCGGCCGGCAAATATCTGATAGAAAAATCATACCTGACAATCCTGACATCGACCCGTGTCCACGTTGCAAGAAAACTGGGCACATCCTACGTAATTGCACGCTACCCGATTTGCGTAGCTGTTTTAAGTGCGGTAAGAAAGGGCACATTGCCACTCGTTGTCTTACGATTGCCACGAATGAAAAGTCTATCAGCCCGGAAGTGATCAATATTAAAGAGATCAAGCTTTTGCAAACTTGCAATAATGTTTACAAGAAGGTAGTGAAGGTCAACGGTATTTTTGTGAAATCTTACATAGATACGGGTAGTCAGGTAAATGTCATGACCAGCCAAGTTTCTCGATTACTGGCACTGGAAGTTTTACCAACCAGCGTTGTTCTAAAGGGATTTTCTGGGGGCTTCATAACCAGTCGTGGAGAAGTAAAGTTTGATTTGGAGATTGACAACATTTCAATTCACTGCAAGGCATATCTGACCGAAATCGATATGGAAGGCATCCATTTATTAATAGGACAACCAGTTATAAACAGCGAAGGTATGTCACTGATCGTGAGTGATGGAATGGTGACATTCAAGCGAGATACCGAATTGAACAATGACTTCGATGTAGTCGAGAAACCTGATCGCTTCAAGGTGGTAACTGCAAGCAAGGAATGTCTACCACCGGGTACTTCAATCATCAAAGTCCACGTGTTGGGTAACCGCAATCATGACGACGTGGTCACAAATGCACGCCACTTCGAGCTGCAGGGTATATCATTTTCTCTGCCTGCGACGGTTCTTCGTGGTGAGGAAGGAATCATAAAAGTGCTGAACACTGGCACCAAAATGATCGAGTGGCAGCCCGGCGAGGTGCTAGCCAGGGCGGAGCGATGCGAGGATCAGCCATGTGCAAGCCAGGTTCGTGAAAAAACCATTTTATTAGTTGCCAATGCCAATATTGTCTCAAATGATACGAAACTAGGTGGGGTGAACATAGATCAAATTAGCACAGGTCCATTAAACAAAAAACAGCGTCATGATTTAAATTCTTTATTGATTAATTACAAGGATTGTTTCGCTAGTAATACACAAGATTTAGGTTGTACAAATTTGTTACAAATGAAAATAAAACTTTCCTCTCAGGAGCCCGTCCATCGTCAGCCATATAGATTATCAATCGGTGAACAAGATATAGTTAAAACAAAAGTGAACGAATTGTTGGATGCCGGTATTATCAAAGAGTCCGAGTCAGAGTATGCGTCACCGGTTATTCTAGTTAAAAAGAAGGATGGTGATAGGAGAATGTGCATTGACTATCGGGCGCTTAACGCCATCACTATTAAAGACCGTTACCCACTGCCAAATATTGATGACCAAGTTTCTAAATTAGCCGGTAAAAACTACTTCACGAGTCTTGATATGGCGCAAAGTTATCATCAAGTCTTAATTTCACCAGAAGACACACACAAAACCGCTTTTGTGACAACACAAGGGCATTATGAATATACTCGCGTTCCATTCGGTCTAGCTAACGCACCGTCCGTGTTTATGCGTTTGGTTAATAAAATAGTTGAATCAATGCGTAACGAAACTGAGGGTAGTCGTTACAGCCAAGCTGACAGTCAATGTCATTCAAGTGAGATATTAGCATTCTTGGACGATTTACTCCTACCCTCTTTTGACATTTCTAGTGGGCTGGATGTTTTGGAAACCGTTCTCCGTAAACTGAAGTCAGAAAATTTAAAATTAAACATGAAAAAGTGTTCGTTCTTGCAAACCAAAGTAACTTATCTGGGACACGAAATTTCTTCAGAGGGTATTCAGCCAGGTCAGTCAAAATTAAATGCGGTATCACAATTTCCCGTACCCAGTAACGTTCACGAGGTACGTCAGTTTATTGGGTTGTGCAGTTATTTCCGAAAATATATACATAATTTCGCAGTTATTGCTAGACCTTTAACTAATTTAACGAAGAAAAATAGCACCTGGGTTTGGAATAAAGATCAAATACAAAGTTTTGAAGAACTTAAAAATAGTTTGTGCTCTAAACCAGTACTTGCATTGTACGACCCGTCGTTACTAACCGAGATTCATACAGATGCGTGCAAACTTGGTATCGCCGGTATTCTTTTACAACAACAAACCGATTTATCTTTGCGCCCTGTCATGTATTTCAGTCGCGTAACAACTAAAGAGGAAAGTATGTACCACAGCTACGAGACGCTTGCAGTTGTGGAATCGTTGCGCAGATTTCGGGTTTATGTTGTTGATAAACATGAAAAGATTGTAACTGATTGTACGGCCGTTCGGGATACCCTCACCAAGCGTGACATAATACCACGGATAGCTAGGTGGTGGCTCCTGATTCAAGACTATGACATTAGTATTGAATATAGGCCGGGCGAGAGAATGAAACATGTAGACGCCCTTAACAGGAACCCAGTCGATACTGTGAATATAAATCGTCTCGAAGTAACAGATTGGTTTTACACAGTTCAGTCTCAGGACGAAAAATTAAATAGAATAATCGAACAACTAAAAAACGGGTCTGCTGATTCAGAGATCGTTAATAGTTATGTGCTCATCGATGGTAGGTTATACCGCAAGACTCTGAACGGTAATAGGCTAGTGGTTCCTGGGCTTGCTAGATGGAAGATCGTGCAGATGCATCACGACGATATAGGTCACGTAGGATTGAAACGTAGTATGGATCTTCTTAAAAATGACTTTTGGTTTCCCAAGATGACGCGTTTTATCCAAAAATACGTTACCTCATGTTTACATTGCGCTTACGGAAAGGGTGAACACGGAAGAAAAGAAGGAAAGTTATATCCAATTCCAAAGCCTTCTGAGCCGATGCGGATGATCCACGTAGACCATTTAGGACCTTTCTGTAGGACTCAGAAAGGACATGAGTATATGTTGGTTATAACTGATGCATTTTCCAAATTTGTCATTGCCGAACCGACACGTACAACGAATTCAATTGAAACGGTCAGAGCCCTGAGGAGAATATTCGGTCTGTTTGGATATCCGGATCGAGTAGTCACTGATCACGGTAAAGCCTTCACGAGTAGAAATTTTAAGAAACTAGCCACAGACAAACAGTTCAAGCACACACTGAATGCGATTGCGTGTCCACGAGCAAACGGTCAGGTTGAGCGCACCAATCGAACCATACTCAATGCCCTCCGTGCCACCGATCCGAGTGAAGCAGCTAATAACTGGTCCAATTGTTTACCTGACGTTGTTTGGGGTATAAACAACACCTTAAACGATACCACAGGTTTGAAACCCTTTGATTTAATGTTTGCTCGGAGTGGTAGGTCAGTGTGTGACGTGAGCATTCCAGACCGAGTCTCTGAACCGGTCCAAACTAGGCGCGAAAAAGCGAGTGCGCGGATAACGAAAGTGAGTGAACGAATGAAGAGAAACTTTGATAAACGCCGTAAAAATTGCAAAGTGTATAGAAAAGCTGATTTGGTTCTTTGGAGACAGGCCCCTACTAGTAGTGCTTCCAGGGTTAACACTAAATTAGACGATATTTATTCCGGCCCTTATATTATTACTCAAGTTGTTGGCAATGACAGATATAGAATCAGGAGTATTAAAGGTTTGAGGGGCTACAAAAGTTTCACCGGATTAGTATCCGCAGACTCCTTGCGCCCGTACAGGAGTATAGCTCCTATATCTGATAGTGCCAGTAGCTCAAACGACGAATTAGAAACTGAAGACCTTATAGACCTACTTGAGAGCTAATTGCGTGTTTTTCCCATTGCGGGAGCAATTGTTGCAGGACGGCCGATTGTAACGCAACCCTGTATGCCATCACGCCAGCCCAGCCAGCCAATGCCAAGCCCAGCCAGCCAAGCCAAGCCAAGCCAAGCCAAGCCAAGCCAAGCCAAGCTAAGCCAGCCAATGAGAGGCCGCCACGCTCTCTCGACTTGCCGCCAGCCTGCGACCGGTTCTCAGAGGCTATAAATACTACCGGGAGCTCATTTGATTCGGCATTCTGAATAATACACTTAACTAAGTCGCAACTCTGTCCAATTATTATCAGAAATACAAATTGATTAAGTACTGCTTATTTTACTTTGTACCCCTTCGTTTCAAACACTAATGATACTTTACTCTTAAACAGTATTTTCAAATTTTCAAATGCCACAGAACTAAACTTTTTACATTTCCTAAGCTTTCTTGGAAACCCGTTAATTAAACTGAACATCAAAGGATATATGAACACGTGAAATTATAAAAGGCTCTCAATTTCGACCTAGAACTCCCTCTGGGAATGACAAAGTTCAACACCTGGATGAAAACTAAAACATTACTTACGATGTACCATCTAAGAAAACCTCTCAAGGCCACTTTTCAACCCCATCGCAATGGTGTACGGACAAAAATTGTGTTAGTAGCAGTTTCTTCGATGGTTTTTCATCGTTCTACGACAGAATTCAAGCTAAATATTTTGCTTGACATACTCGCTTTTCCATTAACATCGTTGATGAAAATACAGAGTTAGGATTTTAGATATCTACCTACAGAGCATTAATATACAGGATGTAGATGTAGAGGTATATTTAAATTACACCACCTGTTGAACTTGTCAAACGGAATAACTTTCACAACATTTTGAACACTATACTCGGGTGTAATGTTCATAATATACGAGTATATGAAAATCGCGCATAACTTTCATAACCGAATGACATGTTTTAGCTAGAATAAGAGAAACAAGTTTTTTTACAATATACATACAATATAATAGTACATACAGGGTGTAATCATGACGTGCTCATTAAATTAAACCACATGCTCTACTGATCATCTTGAACCACTTCCACAGAAAAAATTTTTAGAAAAACGTGAAAAAAATGAAAAATTCCCATAGAAAATGTCAAAAATTTCTACAGGGAACTTTTATTTTGCGTTTTTTCAAAAGTTTTTCTATGGAAGTAGTACAGGGGGTGATCAGTAGAACATGTGGTTTAATTTAATGAGTACGTCATGATTACACTCTGTATACAGGTGTCCCAAAAGTCAACGTTACCCCTTGGAGGGCTGATAGGCCAGCTCGTTCATGATTGTCCGGGTTATCAAAATATTACCTCAGTAAGTCGATGGTTTTCGAGTTATCGATACTTTTATGAATTTCGTGAAATTCGACACCTTAGATGACACCACAGAAACACAATTCCATATTTCAAGATTCTGATTTTTGTTTCGCAATCCTGAATAGCCCTGCTATTGATCCTAGTCCAAAATCAAAATCAATAGTCTGCGGGGCTACTCCGAAGTGCAAAAAGTTCGATCGAATATCGTTCGGTTGTATATCCATCTCTATCACACTCGTAATGCGTGCGTTAGACATGGACTTATTCTCGAACGATAAACGATCGACCGAATCTTTTTGGGCATACCAGGCCAGATTTTAATTGAAAAATAAACAATTGAGCTGAATTTTTTAACGGAAAATACAAATTCTTACAAATATTTAATAAAATACGAGTTATATGTAGCACACTAACTACAAATACGTTAATTGAATAAATATAATAAAAAGGGCAAGAAACTTAGCAAAACATGTCTTTTCTCTTTTTTATATCATATTTATATAATATTTAAGAAAATTTTATATAATTGCGGAAGAAAATCAGAAAAGTAAATCTGGACGTGAAGAGCTCTGAACCGGGACTCGAACCCGGGACCTCTCGCTTACCGGGCGGTTGCTCTTCCACTAAGCTATCATGTTCTCAATATTTAAGTTCAATAAAGAGTTAAAAATAAAAGGAGAAATTTTCGTTTTTGAAAAATCATTCCCTTGGGGGGTAAAATAGAGGATGAAAGTTTGTATCGAAATTCCGTAAAGGTTAAAATCGGTGATGGAGTTTTTAACCTTAGAAGACGAAAATGGGAAGTGACTTTGGACTCTTGATTTAAATTGGGAATCATTTGCAGTGACGCTAATACAATTTGTCCCTTATTGTCCGATGCTTTAAGGTTAAGGTATACTCTGAGTCTTAGTACCTTTCTCTGATATCCTACTTCCTCCTGTACGGGTGGCCCCAAAACTTAAAATAATAACAGACATCATGTAATCAAAAATAAATTCCATATTTAATTTAAATAAAACGGGCTTAACTTTTGACAAAAACAAATCGAAAGTGTCATATGATTTACGCAAGAATTTTCTTACCCCTTCCGAATGCTTGAAGCTATTTTAATGATTCTTTCACCAAACTAGAGACAATTTATAAGTCTACAAAACTATTGTTCAAAACTTTATCAACAATTTAACCTATTCGCGGGTGTAGAATTGATGGAACATGTAGAAAAAAGCAACACAACGAAATTATTTTGTCGTGGTTGTTGGTTCTGACAAGTTCGTGTGGAAACCGGCTTTGGACCATCCCTCTTTAGTACAAATGTATTCTTTCTTAGATAATCGGAATTCGATAGTCTATATATGTTTTAGATGTTGGGCAACCAGTGGGCAACCGGCTCAAAGATACATAATCTAGGGACTGAACGTGTTCAAATTTCTTCGGGCTCTCTAAAAGCTCTGGCTATACGTGGTGAATCTTAAACATTTGTATCTCGTGATCCGACACTAAAACCTTAATGAAAAGTTAATGAAGAAACAACCTCCGATAGCCGCCCGCCATTAAATGTTGTGGCCAACACAAATTTTTGACAGCAAAGGTGAATGACAGGTTTAGTACTTCAACTTGGCTGAGTGTTATTTCCATGAATTCATGATGTTCAGTTCATTAAATCAAGTTAAATGTAAAGGATTCTGCCGAAATAAAAGCTACATGAAAACCAAAAATGTCTAAAAGTATGGAGAAACGAGATAGTTGCGTTCTTGTGACATGAATTTGTAAAAAGTTACTCAGCTTGCACAAAGTTACACGGCCGAACTGCATGTACGTAAACATTATTAATTTGTCATTGCAGTCATTTCGTACGTTCAAAACCATTTATTATTTTTTCCGGAAAACTTAGCCCCGGGCTTTAAAAGATCATGCAATTTTTTCCAATATGTATCTATTAACTTATTTATTCATTGCACTATGTACCTATATTTAAAATATTTTAATTTTTTACTTATGTTAGTATATATTTGGTTAGGCATTATATTTATTTACTAGCCTTTGCCCGCAGCTTCGCCCGTGTTCAGTAAATCTTTGCTCCATTTTCGGCTTGGTCGTTATTTTATGAACAGCCTATATAACTTATGTGTTGACCGGGGTCACTACAATGATAATAAAACAAAAAACCACTACCCAACCCGTTGAGTGGTTCCAGAGTTAAAGCGTTTATTCAATCTTTGTCCCGTTTTCAGCTGTGCGTTATTTTATGAACAATTCTTTTAGCCTATATGTTAACTGAGTCACTACGATGATAATAAAAAAAACCGCATCCAAATCCGTTTAGTCGGTCTCGAGATATAAAAGCGTTTATTAAATCTTTGCCCTGTTTCCGGCTTGGGTGTTGTTTTATGAATACCCCTTATAGCTTATGTGTTGAACATGATTACTAATATGATAAAATCTACTTATCACCTTTATAGATAAAACTAAATTATAGCCGTTCTTTGAGTCTTCTCAATATACTGTCCTCTTGGATTTTATAGAAATATGTTTACATATTCATAAATACAGTGCAAAATACAGTACAAAATATATACAGGCATAGTCTTTGTAATAACTTATACAAAAAGTTAAAATTATATCATGGAAAACAGAAACAACAAAGAACATATAATATATCACTTAAATTCTAAAATTCCAAAATAATATCTAGCACTGCAAAAATGAAATCCGAGGTCCATTGTTGTTTGATTGTAATTGTAAATAATTTGTCCATCCGAATTTATTTTATATAATTTATTTGTGTGCATGATATTGTTACACCCTGTGGGTATAATTACATTGATACATAATTATAATTATAATACTATTACCTATTATCATACATGTAATTAATTGCAATAAACGAATATGAATATGAATATGAAATGGCCCCGGCTCAGCAAATACTGTCGATAAAATCTGCTGTTTTTCTGCCAGCACCATAGCAGTTTATATAGTACCTATAAATATAATATTTATTGAATGCATATTCCTATGCATAATATTATGTCTTTTATGAAAAAGCAATTTAATTTACAAAGCAAACGAAACATGTTGGAGTTCCTTAGAGTTAATATTCGCAGTACAAATACGAAAAGCTCCCAAAAACTTTGTGTCCCGACTGTAGTTATTTGTTTAATTTACTTTCTCATTTTACATTAATAATGTTAAGGTGGTCGTTCCGAGTCTCGTTCCCAAACGCACAACTAATTATTGTTTTAATTATATTAATATTTATTGCTCGTAAATGACTTGACAACTGCGTCCCAGGAAGCAGAATATGTCTTATTTGCTGATGATGGCTGTGTCATAGTGTTGGCCCAAGTAAAGAAAAATTAAATTATAATGTGCTTGTGACTATACTTTTACTATATGACTTGTACATTTTTATTTATCAATAAATGATTTGTATTTGTTTTTTGTTTATTTTTGTATGAAAAGTATTAAATAAAATGTGGTTCATGATGGTATAACGCAACAATAGTTTAATATACAAAGCAAAGTTGTGTTATGTTTGTAAATGATTCTGCACAACAACCATAAACACGCTTTAAAGTTGCTGTGCAGGATCATTTACAAATTAATGCATAAGAATTATAATTGACATTACATTATTGTCGCGTAGTACCAAACAACATCTATTATAAAAAAACCTCTTAAAAATTAAGAAAAACAATCAAAAGCTATGTGTTTGGGAACGAGACCCGGAGCAACCACCTTAACAAGAATTCAGAACTTTGTAAGCGTTGTGCTGAAACCCTAGCACCAGCCAGTGACGCCGCTGCCAGAGGCTCTAGGCACCAAGAGGCTCACGTATCACATATCGTTGCGGTATGGTAAAGCACAAGCGTAAATTCGCAGGTCATGTTGAGAACTGGATAGCTCAGTTGTTAGAGCAACCGCCCGGTAAGCGAGAGGTCCCGGGTTCGAATCGCGGTTCAGAGCTCCTCACGTCCAGATTTACTTTTCTCATTTTCTATACAGCAATGATATAAATTTAATTTGTAAAAGGGGTTGTTTAAATATAATTAGACACAGATACTTCTTGTGTCCGACCTACATGCAAGAAGTAGAAATAGTCCATCGAGCATTGGAGTTAATGGAACCACGGCAGGGTGAACACCGGCCATTGTCGTGTGCAGGTTAATTAAGAACAGCGGGCCTATTATGTAACGTTGTATCGGTTGTCAACTGATTGCTAAACACTAAAAATATAAATAAAAACTGAACATTTAAAATTACCTAATGTTCATGAACTGTGACGTCACTTTAAGTACGATGGTATCCTTAGATAACCGGAATTCGATAGTATATCTATGTTTGCGATGGTTGGCAGCCAGTTGGCAACCGACTCAAATATATATAATTTAGGAGCTGGAGGAGTTACTGTGCATATCTATAGTTCTGTGTATGCAATACTCAACTTTATTGAGGGCATAGCATATGTTGTAAATACATTATATATGGTCTACATGTACAGGTTGCACAGAGATACTGGAACAGTCAATACCCTCTTTTCACTGACGATTTTAACGTCCCAACGTGACAAAGGGAGACTAATCGCCGTACTTCGGGCACAAATACACGCTATTTAGTGCATGCAGGTTTAATAGAGAGCGTCAGCAAGTGGTAACTATAAAAACTATACTACGCTTCGACCGTAATAGTTAGAAAGTCGAAATTTTCACAAAATACGTGTTACTAAAGCTTCTAACACAATAAATACCAAAATATTTAAAAAATAAAATTTAAGGGGTGTCCCCTATATAAGAAACCTCGAAAAGATGCATTATTTTAACGTTATTTCTTTTGACTTTAACTTAAAGACGGTAATGAAGTTTTTAATTTGATCAAATAATAGAACATATTCTACGGTAAAACAGAAAACAATAAAAAGTGGGGTTCCATACGCAGACGATGCCAATTTTATTTTTATTTTATTACCTTGTTTTTTGTTAATATGACATCTATATTGTTGTTATCACACTAATATTATAAATGCGAAAGTTTTTGTGTGTGTGTGTGTGTATGTTTGTTATTCTTTCACGCTGAAACAGCTGAACGGATTCGAATGAAATTTAGAATGGATATACCTTATACCCTAACTTAACACATAGGCTACTTTTTATCCCGGAAAAAAAGCATGTCGTTAAACCGAATAACATGCGGGCGGAGCCGCGGGCAAAAGCTAGTTTACCATATTATTTTCAGGGTTCTGCACCCGTATTGTGTAGTGGTGCGGAACCCTTTGTGCGCGAGTCCGACTAGCACTTGGCCAAATTATTTTTAAATATTGTACTACGCCTGGATTATTGGATTATTCTTTAACTTGTCAATGAAAAGTATTCATAAAATAAATAAATTATTTTTCAAGGTTATTAAAACAGTTGGAGGCAAGTATTTCATTACAACTATTACAAGTCATTCAATAAAAATATGTAGCACAAAATTATTTTAGAACTCTTTTAAGGTGTTTTTATAAAAAAAACATGAAACCAGAATTTCAAGATAATTGCTATGATACATACAAGATTTCCAAGAAAATGATGACAAAACAAGTTCTATTTAAGATCAAAGGCAGATGCTAGTATTACATATTCCTCTGGAAGACAGGCGGAGGAAAAACGACATCAGCTCGAAACATGTTAATATTGTAAAAGAGAAAGTATAGAGTTTTCACATTGCCACTAATTGCAAAGATTCTGAGAAAATAGATTTGATATGACTTGGATAAAGCTTTCCCTTAAGACGACATACCTAGGTAGTAAGAAACTAGATTTTAAATTAGTAGAACTCACATACTACAATAAATAGGGTTCTAAGAAATTACGTGTTATAAATGAGGCCTTTTCCAAGACGATAACAAAGCCCAAAACGTGATGGAAAAAAAAACGCTGCATCGAAAAAAATTGCAAAGTGAAGGCTGTTTTTTCAGTTCAAAAAAGTAGTCCGTCCAAAGTAATAAAGTAAAAATAACAATAAAGACTGCTGTAAACATATTATAAACCTATTTTCTCAAACACAAAAACGCGTATTGTTTAAAACGCTCTCCTGGGAATTTATATTATAAATCTTCTAAAAAACAGCAATATCCAACCTTTTCTTGATTCACCGCACCACTCGGACGCGCGCTTTTTCAGATATGTTTATCTCTTTCTTGTAGCCGGCGGCTGGAAGTCATTCACGCACGGGGTCCCTATGCTTGCTATTTCATTCTACATTCAACTTCTGATTATAGAGCACTGACTGACTGTTATTGGTTGGCCCGAACGTTCATTTCCCGAGCTCGTACGAAACTAACCGAACACTAAGCTAACGCTAGACAAAATTCATGTCTTGAAAAAACTCGAGAGTGGTTTTGGGTCTTCCTATGATTTCAGGAGAAATATCCCAAAAATGGAAATAAAATAAAAATATTTTTGATTAGTTTAAAATATACTATGCTGTGAATCTAAAATTATTTGATTTGTTGTATCACTTCTAGGACATTGCGTTACTTAAACATTCATGAAAATATGTGTAAAATCCAGGACTTTATACGCTTGTAACTTTTGTATTTATTTGATTTTGATAAATGTTTTAGGTTCAAGTCATGGAAATTGTATGGGATATGTTGAAAAAGAAAAAATAATAGGCAAGTACTTATGAATAAGGATATTATCAGCGAACAGCGCTAGTATGGGAGTTAAGGCGAATAGAGTCGCCTTAACTCAAGACTTTTCCACTGCTTACAGGACATTTCGAACGAAAAATGATGTTCGTATAAAGTAGAAATCAGATGTCAGTTTATATTGAACGTTCGTTAAAGAACTTTCTGTTCTGTGAATGCACAGAAAAACATTCAATCTAGGAGGAAAATATGTTCCAAGAAAATATGGCTACCGTGATTTATCCCGACTCCCTGCAAAAGTTTTTTCTAGCTATAATGAAACAGTCGAGATATGTCACGTAGTCACAAATAAATTTATCTACGTGACGCTGTTACTTGAGATAACTTTTTTCATTTTCAGCCAGTTACATAAGCAATCTCAGAAATTGGTTGAGTCGGACTCTTCCCACAATATGGGTACGGAACCTTAAAAACATGGTAAATAACAATAATATAGATGCCAAAATAAAAAAGAAAGCGCAAAAATGGTAGCGCTTGACAAACAATTTGACGCCCCGTCTGCGCACGGAACTCCTCTTTTTATTATAAACTGTAAACGCTTGTGACAGACGGACAGACAGACAGACTGACAGCGGAGGCTTCGTAATAGGGTCCCGTTTGACACCCTTTGGGTACCATCCATCCATCCATCAGCCTCTTTCGTCCACTGCTGGACATAGTCCTTTCCAAGATTTCGCCACTCTTGGCAGTCCTCCTGGAAGAAATGCCCATACTCACACACGCTGGGCAGGCGGGTTGGTGAGCGCGGTGCCGAAACCCTCGCACCAGTAACGCCGCTGCCCGTCACCGGTCTGTTTTATTAAGGCTCGGTAATTGGGGATGGATATACCGCCATCCATCGGTCCCCAGGCGATGGTGGGCTGCCTGGTTTTGCCTAAGAGCTGTTCTTTTACTCTCCCCCGAATAACTTCGGGAGGATTTGCGAGTAAGATGGTGGTACCTCCACAGTCGAGCCCGGCATCAGCTCTACCACCTATGGTATTTGGTATTTATATATTTGGTATTGGGTACGGAACCCTAAAATAGTTAGATCATTCCAGTACCATCTAAAGTTTTCACATGAAGAGACTATTTATTATAAAGTCATGTGTAAACACGCTCGCATACGAGGTCTAACCTTGCGTTCCGTTTCGCATGGTGTAACATACCAGATGTGACCTTGCATGCAGGCCGACTTCAATTAAAGGCACGGAAAAATTCTGCGTATAATGAAACGGGCATTGATATTTTTTTAGATTTGCATGAGTCAAAGGAACGTTTTGCGGTACGTAGGCGGTAAAAATGATTTTATGTTTTGCAAGTCTGAATGAGGGCCTGATTATTCTAGAAAACATATGACGCAATAGTGAATACGAAGATTAATGTGCAGAGTTGAGTGATCGGGAAACTATTTTCAATTAAAATTAGATTTACATTAAGGGCATGGCCTATTCTAACAATATACTATCTAATATATATTCAATTGAGAAGGGGTGATGATGTTTGTTTCTGAAAAAAAAACCATTTGTTTCCTGTAGGCCACGCGGGCCAAGCCGCGGGCAGAAGCAAGTTAAATATAAGCAAACCCAAAACCTATTTTAATATATTGTATTTTTCCTCTTTTAGAATTAATTATTTTTATTATTTAATATAACCTAATGTGCGATAAGTACAATATTGCAAAAATAAAGTATTCAGTTCATTTCATTCATAATGACACCTATACTCGTGTAGCAAATATTAAATTTAGAGCTGCCATAACCTAAAACTTTTCTTTGCAAAATAGGCTTTAACGCAGATGGATAAAAGTTAAATGAGCTTGTATTATTTAAGGTTTTTCAACTCTAAATTTAAGGTTTGCTGCACGAGAATAGGTCACACTGTGTCTTTCAAAGCACGAAGACTGCACACAGATTAATAATAACCAAAAAATGAAAACACTTTTAAACATCACAGAGTATATTTTAATAGTGTAAGAGGTTTACAGGACATCCAAAAGGTGTCGGGAAATCGTCAAGTTTCCTTACACCGTTCGGTTCCATCAACCCGAAACATTATTTCTGTTCGGTTTCCGCTAGCGAGTCGGCTTCCGTTCGAACAAAAAGCGCACTCTGGGTCAGAGGAAATGGTTATTGTAGTACTGTCAGTCAAAAGATGAAGGCTTTCGCAAAGAACTGATGACTGAGCTGAAAGGCTTACGTCTGTAACCTTGGAAAAAAAACCGGGCAAGTGCGAGTCAGACTTGCGCACGAAGGGTTCCGTACCATTAGCAAATTACAGCAAAAAAATCACGTTTGTTTTTCAATTTTTATTTAAATATTTATTTTTGAAGTGAATATATAACTAAATATTCTGTGAGAATATCAAGAGTCTACCTGTTGCCGTTATCAATATCGAGCAAAAACGAGCGGAAAATTACGTTTGTTGTATGGGAGCCCCCATTTATATTTATTTTATTCTGTTTTTTAGTATTTTTTGTTATAGCGGCAACAGATATACATAATCTGTGAAAATTTTAACTGTCTAACTATCACGGTTTATGAGATACAGCCACGGACAGACAGACGGACAGCGGAGTCTTAATAATAGAGTCCCGTTGGTTACCCTTTGGGTAGGGAACCTTAAAAAACATAATATATTAAATTTATATCATTGTGGTATGGAAAATCAAAGAATTGTTCAAAATTTGTACTGATGGTCTCACAGAAGATCGTAATTCCAGCCTTAGGAATTCTATATTTTAAATTTTAATAGCTACGAAAAGATTATTGAGTTTGTAAGAGTACCGTTTTTTAATAGAAAGATAGAAGAATAATGGCCAAGTGCGAGTCAAACTTGCGCACAAAGAGTTTTGTACCAGAACACAATACGAGTACGGAACCCTCAAATAACAAAAATATATGCCAACAACAAGGCTACCAAAAACAAACCGCTAAAATGTTAGCGTCTGACAAAAAATTGGCTCCCTCTAATTTTTATGACTTATCATTTTACTTTAGAATATGTACTACAATCTGACTAAATTTGATACTTGTATATACCGGTATTTAAGTCTTAGTAAGAGCCGTAATAAGTAAAAAAGAACCTTTTTCTTGTATAGGGACCGCCTTTGGATATTGATTTTATAGTAAATATATTATGCACTAAGGGAATAAAGCGTGTCTTATGTCGCGTGCGGCATATTGAACCCTGAGCGTAACGAGGGACTCTAGAGTTAACTCCCGAGCGTAGCGAGTTGTATAGAGTCCTGAGTGAAGCGAGGGGATTAAGCTGCCCAGGACGAAGACAGGCTTTATTCCAGAGGAGCATACTCTACTTTTCACATCTTCTGCGAGACAATAAAAAGCTAGGGCTCCATAAATTAAGTATTTTCGTCATATGCTTTTTCTTTTAATATGTGTTTTGTTTTTTCCGGTAGTAGATTATTAATAATAATTATTAATAAACTCTGTAGTAGAATTACTATCGCTCGGCATTTCTTAACAAGATGAATATCGCAATAAAATTCACTGACAATCACAGCACCAAACATCGTCTTTTGTTTCACATTCATTGTAAACGCATCTTTTTTTTTATTTTGCTTATGCTGGCCAGTTCGATTTTCGAACAAACCTTTTTACAATGCCATTTAAGCATTTTTTTACTTAGAGTTTTCCACGAGTTCCCACGCAAATTTGACGTTCTAATTCAAATCACTTTTTTCCCTAGGGAGTTTCATATATTTCTTAAGATATAATGCTTTACTTTACGTTGAGGTTGCATGATATGTAATTGGACATTGTCGAGCGGGTGGTGTGAAAAATTATTTGTCGTAGTATACTCGTAGAATTCATAGTAACACGAACTCTGTGAAAATGCAAGATGAAGCTGTAGACCTTTGTGTCAGACGGACAGACAGACAGCGGAGACTTAGTGATAGAGTCCCGTTTGGCACCCTTCGGGTACGGAACCCTAAAAATATATGAATAAAATACTGAGAGTGTAATTTAATTATGAGACTCACACCGCACCACAGGAATCATCACTGGCTGAAAGGTAAAATGTACTCACTAATTATAATTAGACCAAACCTTATTAAAGCACTCCGCGATGCGCCGTATGTTGGGTTCAAGGACTGAGGTTGGGTTAGTCCTTGGGATTCTCACATTATAATTATTTCCAGTTTTTAGGGAAGAATGTTATATTCTGATGCCATAAAAAGATTTGTCGTCTTATACAGGATGTAATCATGACGTGCTCATTAAATTAAACCACATGCTCTTGAACCAGTTTCATGGAAAAACATTTTAAAAAACGCGAAATAAAAATTCACTTCTCCATACAAATTTTTAATAGCTACCTTAAATTCGTTTTCTGTGGGAACTTTTTATTATTTTTCGCGTTTTCTCAAAAGTTTTTCTATGGAAGTGGTTCAGGATAATCAGTAGAGCATAGCATGTGGTTTAATTTAATGAGCACGTCATGATTACATCCTGTATAAACACTAATGCGTTATCTTATATGGTCTATCCATCTTAAAGTGAATCAATCAAAACGTCGCGTATAAACTTGGATTATTCTTCAAAATATTTTTTTCATGATTTTGATAACATTAATAAATAAATAAATAAATAAAAATCGTTTATTGAGCTAAAGAAGAGTTAGGTACAAACCATTTTCTTAGATGAATAGACACTTATATAATCAAAAAAATTGACAATTGATGCCTAAGCTAAGTTTAGTTAAAAACTTGTACGATAGACATCAATATCCCCTTACGCTAAGCTATAAATAATGAACAAGGCTGTACCTGCTTGTTGTTATAATTATACAAGTAGATATAAGTACTAATCTATAGAAACACTATTTAATATAACAGTATAATTTGTTATAAGTAAGTTAGTAGGTGTTGAGGGAGTATTATTGAATGATGTGTGGATGTTTAGTGTAGTGCTTGTATGTAATATGTGGGTGTTGTGTATGAGCAGTGTGCTTTAGAAAAGAATAACAAAATTAAGGCAGATACTTAGATTTGCGAGGCAAGCAAAGCCTCGGTTTCATGGTAATTCAATTTCTGAATCCATTCAGTCAATTTACGTTTGCAATTATTGTAATTTAGAGGATACAGTTCAATTTTTTGACTTATAGTGTTATATAATTTGTCATATAGATAACAAGAAAATCGATGTGAAAAAGCTGTGGTGAATGATTCCGTATGACATATTCTATCTTTTCTTCGTTCGCTTTCATAGGCGATTTTATTAAAATGTAATTTAGTGTGCTTATTCAAAACTAATTGCTTGATGAACAACTGCCTAACTGTAAGTACTTTACAATTTTTATACAGGTCTTCAGTTGGAAATCGATAATTTCGGAAAGTAGCTACTTTAAGCACAGCTCGTTGAGCTCTTTCGAGAACTAGGAGGTGAGTCTTAGCTGCGCCACCCCATGCTACTATGCAGTATTGTAAAATAGATTGGCAAAGTGCAAAATATATCATTTTAATTAAATTTTGTCCTGCAACGTGCCTTACGTTTTTAAAAACAGACATTAATTTTCTGGTACGCTGTGATAGTAACTTGATGTGTTCACTAAAAGTGAGGCAGTTGTCGATTACTACTCCTAGATACTTAATAGTTTTAACTACCTCAAGTTGATGACAAGAACAATCAGTACTATCTTCAGTCAAGCATTGCAAAGAATGAACTGCTATAGGAGTGTGGAAAGACGGTTGCGTATTGTTGCGAATTGAGAAACACATATATTTTGTTTTACCAGTGTTTAGGGACAATATGTTATTTCTTAGCCAATTAACAACAAGGTTAAAGCCTGTTTGCGCAATACCAAAGACTTCCGCCCAACTCTTTCCCCGGAACACCAATGCTGTGTCATCAGCATAAGAGAAAACTTGACCATGGCTAATTTTCATGTCACACAAATCATTTATGTATACCAGGAAAAGAGTTGGGCCGAGGATACTGCCTTGAGGCACTCCGAAAGTCACAGGCAAAGGATTACTTATGTGGTTTCCAATTTTGACCATCTGATACCTATTTGTCAAGTAATCCCTTAAAAGATCAAGTTGGAGACCTCGAATACCCATCGCCTCTAATTTTGCAAGGAGAGCCGGAACTGACACCGTGTCAAAAGCCTTCGCTAGATCCAGGAAAATTGCAAGGCATTTCTTCCTAGAATCTAGTCCTCGTGAAATATTATCAGTGAGATTGTTCACGGCATCAGCCGTCGACTGTCCTCTACGAAAACCGAACTGGTTTCTAGATAATAAGTTTCTGGATTCAAAGTAGTTGATTAATCTATTATTAACAGCTTTCTCTAATACCTTCGACAACGCTGGCAAAATAGAAATAGGACGGTAGTTAATCAAAGACTCTCTATCGCCACCCTTGTAGATCGGTAGAATGATTGACTGTTTGAAAATGTTTGGAAATACTCCATTTCTTAAACTTAAGTTACATATATGACATAATGGTTTTAGAAGAATATTAATATTTTGTTTAATTACTCCCATGGAAATCCCATCCCAACCAATAGCACAATTGATTTAAACCATTTGACCCATGGTACGTGAAAAATTAAAACATTAAAATTTACGTTTTCTTTAATTTCAAATTTAAATTTGAAATTTGAATCTTTTAAATAATAGACTGATGGTGATGGGATGATCCGAGGGTGTCTGAGGTTTTATGAGAGAGAAGCTTCTATGACTACGTTTAAATTATTTGATTAATTAATTTTGTACGCCAATGTAGGTATATTGATAGGAAACGGCTACTCACGATTTGTTATATAGTCAGCCTTCGCCTGACTAGTTTCGCTGTATTCGTACAGTTTCTTCGGAGGCAAACATGGTTACGCGGTGGTTCCCTGTTTAACACTAGTAGGTACCATATATGTCGAATTTTAATGTTATATCAAACATATCTCAACTGTACATATAGTAAATCTTTTTAATGTTGCATTATTTATTAGACCATAATTGTAAATATTTACAGTGCACTGGATCCTGTCTCCAATATTACCCCACTATCCCACTCCCACTAGTATTGTAAATGCGAAAGTATGGATGGATGGATGTTTGTTACTCTTTCACGCCGTAACTACTCAACCGATTGAGCTGAAATTTTGCATGAATGTAGTTCTAGACTTGGAATAGGACATAGGCTACTTTTTATCCCATAAATCTGTTCCCATGGGATGAAAATGAGGTTTCAAGTTTCTATAGAAAAGTGATGTGTCATCCTTTCACGCCGTACCTATTGAACCGATTGGGCTGAAACTTTCCACAAATAATGTTCTAGATCTAGTGTAGGACAAAAACTACTTTTTCGCTTTGTTCCCATGGAAAAGCTATAAAGAGACAAACAAAATGGGAAGCAGAGGCGCATAACAAACACATTCACTAGCTGTGCTTAGTGTAGATATTTAAGAGTCCGAAAAATATTGACTGATTTATAGGAGTACACAAAAACTGATTCAACGCGGGTATATAAATAACAGTCAAAACTGCATAACAGTTATTCGTTCCAGCAAACATTAATAAGTTATAAACTAACATAGATACAAAGAGGTTTGCATTTGATTCTTAGACAGAATTTGAGTAGTAAATTTGAATAACGCTGCACCAGTTCACACATGAAATGAATTACTTTACCTTTGACGAGCAAAGTTAACTTGAACTTACTGAACCCGTCTAACTTCACAGGGTTATAAAAACAATGTTTACTTACATCGATGCTGAAAGATTTCTGAAACAGCCGTTATATTTCAATCCACTATAACAGCTGTGTATTACAGACTTCGTATTACACGACTAAACAAATTAAATCAACTGTTAACTAAATAATGCGGCCCACCCCTACGACACACCTCACTAAACTGGGCACACAATTCCTGTCCTAAAATGACCAATCACGCCCATATCATAGCTTTGACAAAAAAAAAACAGTCAAGGGTACTTCTTTCCCATTACACGGGTTCCGACAATGTGAAAGAAAACCGTTGTAGAATAGAGCCCGACATTGAAATAGCGTTATAAAAATAACGTTATTGAAGATGACCAAAGAGATGATAATATACAACGAAGATGACATTTTTAACGTTACATTACAACATACAAAAACGTTGCAGATGAATGTTATTTATATCGTTTTAGAACTTTTTTTTATAATTCAATGTTATTCAGAGAAATCTATCCTGTTCCAACGCTTTCGTTTATAATTGCTTATCCTGCTTAGTGAAAGCGGACCGCTCGGAAAACTCGCGATTTTGTGGTGTTTTTAATATATTTTAGTGTTTATTTTAACTATTTCACAAATATTGTTTCTATACAAAACTAGACAGTACTAAACCCTTTCACTTGATATATTACTCATTGCAAAATAGTAATAATACAATAAATTAAACTGTTTTTACCTGAAAATTGTGTACATCTTTCAAAATTATTTTAATTCAGTAAAGTTACACAAATTGCTTTAATTTTTTTCATAATAATTGGAATAACGACAATGAAGAAGCAATATATTATTATTATTAGATATTTTTATTAATATTTTATTGACCTAGAAATTGATTTAAAAGCAAGCATTTTTGGGTTAAACACGAGTTTCCTTGCCTTAATTTTGAAACTTAATGACGTTATTATTAACGAAACGAATTAATCAAATCACTTTCTATCGGTATTTCTTCAAAATGGAGTCGATTTTATTGTCTCTCGTATCTTGATATGAAAATTTTCAAATCCAAACAGAGGTGCAATTGTGTGAGCCAATGGTATTCAAATTGATTGTGATACATATGGCTATTCGGTTAAGCAAATAGGCCCGTTTGACAATTGAAATCCTAGATTTTTGGCTGTTAAATGAATACAATTGTCTTGTTTTGTAGTTGACAACCAAAAAGGTACGATTTTAACTGTCAAACAAGCTTATTTGCTTAGCCGAATAGCCATATGACAATCGAATTTGAATACGATTGGCTTACACAATTGCACCTCAGGTTGTTGTTTTTGTTTTCTTAAATTATAATTAAATTAATAGTTTATTTATGTACGGAACCCTAAAACAATATTTTGACAGATCTCTATACCCCTGTCAAGTGGAGCCGTCGGCCTCCCACTGATCTGCTGGAAAAGCCTTAAAATTTACCAAAATAGGCTTTATCTGCTTCAAACATAAGAGCCGGCAAAAAGTTGTTCAGTTTAAAAAATGCACAAAAATGCAGTCATTTTAGCCAGAAATTGTTACCTGAAGATAAGGGGCTAATCTGCTATTTAGTATTGCTTGTAACGTAAACGGTCATTTTAGACATCTTTTGTGATATACTTTGGGTACTTTCACTTCAAAAGTATTTTTTCATTGTTTGTTTATGCTACACATTGTTCGGTTATTTTAAAGCCTACATATAGAGCTGGGTGTAGAAAAAAAAAACAATCCAGAAAGTCTGTGTAAAAGAATCCAGATAATATTTAAACATCTTTAACAATTTTGCTTGAGATTTAGACATATTTTTTATTATTTTAATACAAGTTTTTAAACTTAAATGACGTTACAAGGTATAATCTATTAAATTTATGACGAATTTTTATAAAAAACCCCGGAAGTAATAGCTAAACCATAAAAATTTTTGAGCAAACAGTGGAATCTTATCAAAAATGTTAAACTCCATTATCTATTGAGATAAGGATTTTAAAGGACCTTGCGGATATGCTGTGGTGTATTTCATAATCTCACGAAAATATTGATATTTACATTGTAATGGCTCTGTCATCATTTTTTTTCCATGTTTAAAATATGAAGTTTTTACGTTAGTTTTAAGACTTCTCAATAGACTAAATCGGTGTAGTTAGACGATAAAAGCATTTTGTTGTATTTATTGCATTTTATATGTATAAATATATTATTTATTCCTATATTTTTTTAACGGAAGTCTATTATTTCGATAAATTTAAATAGGCCTATTTTTTATTTCATCCATAACATTTAATTCTATAGTTTCTTATTTTACATTAAAACTTGTACGACTGTGTATTTTACGTACAAATATTTTATATAAATGAATATTTTTCCATTTCTGTATTTCAAAATAAATATTTTTATCTGTCGCGAATTCATTTGGAAATTAAAAATAAAAACCAGCCAAGTGCGAGTCGGACTCGCGCACTAATGGTTCCGTACCATTTTTCTATAAAAACGGCAAAATTATATGGGAGCCCCCTTAAATATTTGTTTTATTTTAATTCAATTATTTATTTTTAAAGTTCTGTGAATATTTCAAGCGTCTACCTGTTGCCGTTATCGATATCGAGCAAACGCGAGCAAAAAAAACACGTTTGATGTATGGGAGCCCCCTTTAATATTTATTTTATTCTGTTTTTTACTATTTTTTGTTACAGCGGCAACAGAAATACATCATCTGTGAATATTTCAACTGTCTAACTATAACGGTACATGAGATCAGCCTGGTGACAGACGGACAGACAGACGGACAGACCAGACGGACAGACAGATAGACGGACAGCGAAGTTTTAGTAATATGGTCCCGTTGGTTACCCTTTGGGTACGGAACCCTAAAAACGTAGCCATTATAATCATTTCTTAGAATTTGGTTACAAAAGTAAAGAATTCACCCAAAAGAAATCTCATATGGACAAGTATCACGTAGTTATACCTTCCCTAGAACCACACAATAATCTTAATCAAAATCATATAAATCACAAAAAAACAAATAAATCGTATGAGATATTCGAAGACGAAGACATTCATCTATCTGCATTTGGCCACATAATAGAATATTTGAACACAATAATAAAGCATGACCACACGTCTGGAAGGACCTTTTGGTCCTCATAAAGGATAATTTACTTTATATTGTCATCGGGATCTGATGAGAATAATATGGATACTGCCCTTACCATGGAGTAAGGATAGTTCTGTCTTTGCCCTAATAGAAGAAGACAGCCTGAAACAATATATTTCACATGCCATGAGTACGAAAGTGGCAGCATGAGTATCATTTTTGAAACTATTTGAAATCAAACAGGACACAGGATCCTGCGGTTTTTTTCTTTTTATACATTTTATAAAATAGCGATGAGATATTTTCCTCAGATATTAAATTGTGCCTCTACAATATTATTTAACCCTTGAAACCATAGTTGTGATGAAAAAACATTTGAACTTTTCCACAGATAATATTTAATACTACACTACCCAACCGGTTTCACTATATAAGCATCATCAGGGGCTTTTTAATTAACTTATATACATAATTATTTATTTAAAACAATGATTTTATTGCTAGATGTCCGTGCAATAAACGATATTTTATATATCGTTTATATATTTTACATAAATCGTTTATTGCACGGACATCTAGCAACAGAATCATTGTTTAAATAAATAATTATGTATATTAGTTAATTAAAAAGCCCCTGATGATGCTTATATAGTGAAACCGGTTGGGTAGTGTAGTATTAAATATTATCTGTGGAAAAGTATAAGTGTTTTTTCATCACAACAATGTTTGATAAATTCCACCAAGTGCCGACAATCTCAACTATCAACTTCCTTGAAACCATACTTTTCACAGCTGAAGTTCTCGTAAAAATTGCTACATTTCGTTTAAATTTTTCCTTTGGAATCTATCTCCAATGGCCATTAGGTTTTGGGAGGCTGTTAAATATAAGCTTTCCTTAAAACAGGGTGTTTTACCGATCAATATGAACAACTTTTAATATGGGGCCAACCCTGAAATCGCGGAAATAAAAATCTGCTGTTTCATACATTACTGTTTCACCTTTTTAGGAGGAGTAGGCCTTTAAATGTCTAATATTGCAGTTTGACAATGTATTCAATTTAAAAAGAAGAGATGTATAGGTATTATAGTAGGTAGATGAAGCTTGATAAAGGTTTTGTTCCTGTTGGCATATCTACCCTATTCTCTCTACAATAAATCAGAGGATAATAGTTAAATAGAAAGGACTTGGCTTCATCTATCTTTTCCATAGTAAGCTTTGAGTGACACAGGATGTTTTTAAACGACACTATAAAAAATACAATCACATATAATTACACAGGTATAACATAAAAAAATAAAAAATGTTTGAGGGTAAATCGAAATGTTGTGTTTACAACCGTTTAAGCTGGAAAGAATGTACATCCTCACGACACAAGGAAAATTTATCCCGTGCAGTTCTCAATTTTCGATAACAATTATGTAATAAAATAACAGTAGATACTCAGTGCATGCCTTGTGAAATTGGAAGTGTTAAAAATAAACTTTTAAATAAGAAACTTACAAAACCAACTCAAACTTATCTATTAAAAATAACCAGTAGAGAAACATATAAAAAAATCCTGTAATCGACATCATTTCATTTCAGGTAACCATTTGTTTTCAATATTTATATTAAAAATCTGCGTAAAAATAAAGCTTACAGCGCCACGGGCTTGTCTGACCCTATAAGCCAAACTAAAATGACCTCTATATTCAAAAAGCGACAGTCCTCGTCACCGGGTCAGATAAGTTTGCTGCATTATACGTATTTTTATTTTGTTTTATTGTGTGTTTTTAATGCTTATTTTATTTTTTTCTTTTTCATTCATTCTAAAAGAACGTAAGTCGCAGCTGAGGATTTCAAACTCGATGTTCATTGCCAAGGGATTATTTAAAAAAAAACTTGGCATGTTTATGTTCGCTGTCGATGTCAACAGTCACAGTGACATGACAGCTGTTTTTTTATACGGAATGAACTTGAAAGCAAAGGTAATTGTTTTTAAAATCCTGTGTTTACCAACTTTTGAAGTTTTTTTTTAAATCTCTTTATTTGATAATGATTTAATTCTGAAAAAATATATGATGCTCAGAAAGCAAATATCTCGAAATGGTTTTTAGTTTTGCACCAATTATTAATTTACAATGTTGTCGATTATGTAAACAAATAATTAGGTAGCAATATATATGTATATAATAATAATAAAATAACAATATGGTATAAAATCGTAAAAAAACTCCTCCCTCGTAATACGAAAAACTCAATTAACCGTAAAAAATCGTAAAAAAATCCTGTCTCATAAGGAAACCTAAAACAACAGAGATAATAACGTAGTCATAAAAACAGAAAACTCGAATTTTGTGGGATAAATGAAAGCAGTCTATCATGTAAAACAAACGTGACAACGACATTTATTTGCATGCTTCGCAGCATTAAACTTTTTGCCATTTTCGTTCAAAAAAGAAGCTTTATATGAGTTTTTGTTTTTAGGGTTCTGTCTCCAAAGGGCATAGCCCTAATTAATGTCGCTCTGCTCCCTGTCCGTCTTTCCGTCCGTCTGTCACGGGTTTCTAGCTCGTGAACGGAATGTGTTACAGATTATAAATTTGGATATTTCGTGTCGGATGTTGTCCCAAAACCGTATGTATTGAATTAGAATTGGAAAATAGATGAAAGAAAAAGGAGCAGTTTTTTTTTCATTCATGGCTTTTTCTAAAACACGTAAAGTACAGTAAAAATAGATATAATATTTCTTTTTTATTTATATTTAATATTTCTTTAAAAACAAAGAAACGGCGGGCCGTGAAAGTTGTCAGTTTCACAACACTTTTGTTAGGGGGTCTATCTCGAAAATAATGTAATGAATACCTCGAACCCTAAATTTAGAGTTGAAATACCTAAAATAATACAAGCTCATTTAACTTTTATCCATCTGCGTTAAAGCCTATTTTGCAATGAAACGTTTTAGGTTATAGCAGCTCTAAATCTAATATTTGCTACAAGAGAATAGGTGTCACTATATACTTAAGAATTTGGAATTGCTGTAAGTATATTATGTACCATACTCCATCCATCCATCCATCAGCCTGTTCCGTCCACTGCTGGACATAGGCCTTTCCAGGATTTCGCCACTCTTGGCGGTCCTCCTGAAAGAAATGCCCATACTCACACACGCTGGGCAGACGGGTTGGTGAGCGCGGTGCCGAAACCTTTGCACTAGTGACACCGCTGCCCGTCACTAGTCTGTTTTATATAGGGCCCGGCAATTGGGGATGGATATACCGCCATCCGTCGGGCCCAGGCAATGGTGGGCCGCCTGGTTTTGCCTGAGAGCAAATTAGCAGATTTATTAATTAAAAAGTAGCTGTTCTCTTACTCTCCTCCGAATAACTTCGGGAGGATTTGCGAGTAAGATGGTGGTACCTCCACAGTCGAGCCCGGCATCAGCTCTACCACCATACTCCATACGCTGTGTTAAAACAACAAAAAATTACATTTACTGCATTATTTTACTTCAACAATAAATTAATGACCTAACCAAATAGGCGGTAGAACATTACGAAAACACCTCATAAAAGCTTCGTTGTGATCAAATGATGAATTTAGAAGACTCAGAAGAGGCGTGTCAGGATCGTAAGACATCAGTGGTCTCCACTTATCCCCCATAGAAATACTGGTATGCGTAAGTTAATGTTTGCATGTTATTATCAAGTCCCAAGAGAAATAAAGGGCTTGCTTGTAATTTAATACAGGTTACATAATAAATAGATAACGTACGAGTGTTTTGACAAAACAAATATCAAACCTGTAATTCGGCAAAATTTCCATCAAATGTATACATTGTACTACATTTTCTTTTTGAAGATTTGCTTCTAGACGAAATTATAGAGCGAAAAACGTTATTACCTTATTACGTTAGAAAATTGCTTTTTTGTATAAATTATGGAAACAATTTTGTGGTTAAGGACATAGGTCGTTGTTAAGAACATATTCAAATCCAAATGCAGATAAGTAGTACAATAATAAAAATAATAAAAAAATATATGTTCGCAGGCCGACATTATTTTGAAAGTGACTACGGGACCGTTAGCGGCTTCCTTGGTTTTAATTTTATTCGACCGCGACGACGAGCGAAGCGAGGAGGAGCGTTTAGGTTGACATGTAAGTACATAATTAGGAGCCGAGCAAAACGGAGCGGAGCGAGGCGACTCCCGTATACTTTTACAGAATTCACGATGTGCAGAAAAAATCATTTTCCGAGCACTTTCCGATGACTTACGGTTCAATACCGGAAATACTGGAAAAAAGCATGACGTTAAACAGAATAACACGCGAGCGGAGCCGCGGGCATAAGCTAATTAGGTATATTAAGTATTATTTTTCTGCGATATATAAATTTTTAGAGCAATATGTTCATAGGTATGTGTATATTCTGTGATTTTATTTCTCGAATGCCTCGACTAATTCGAAGTACGGTAGGGCTCCACACCAATCTGGCTGGGACTTAATAATCGTCGGTGAAACGTGGTTGTACGTGACGTGAACTTAGACTCAGAATCACCTCTGATATCCCGTTGAAGATTCAGGTTCTCACAATTTATATATCTGCCGAGGACTTTGCTACGAGGTTTTTCGGCGAAACCTTAAAAATACAAAATATCTCGTTGAATTTTGTCAGAATTGGGGCTTGTTTATTTTTCTGTATAGGATTTTCCTGTATACATACCGCTTTTGCACGTGGCGTCCAGTTTTCACAGAAATTTTTTTGTTCTACCCGCGTTTGGATTAAAACCAAGTTAGTTGCTTTTAAATTGATCGACATTCTGCTGTAAGCTCGGGCAATCTCTGTTTTTTAAACGAAATACTTTTTTTTGTTTGGTTCCATTGCATATTCGTTATAAAATTACTTATTTACTCATAGAAAAGATTTTTCCATGGAGTTGTCGTTTTTTAATATCTCTGCATATAAAACATAGGCCTTCTTTGTTAAGTTTTTAGCTCTATTATCACGTTTTCATTGCTAGAGAGCTAGCTTTGAGAATGCGGGAGAAAGATTATTGCAGTTGGAAAGATTAATGCAGTTCTAAAATTAAAATATGTGAAATTAATTGAAAAGAGAGCTCAGGTAAGACGTCCTGTATATATACGTCGTGTTAATAATAGTGAATGAGGACCAACAGTAGGGCAGCAACATATATAGCTGATGGAAATGTATTGTTTCTACCTGACTTTTTGTGTAACAGGCAGTGTGTGTATAGGTAATAAATAATTTACAAATAGTTTTTTGTCATTGTGGTGGTACTCTGTCATTCATTGTGGTGGTACTCTGACATTATAGTGGTAGTCTGAGATTGTGGTGTTACTCTGGTGGAATCTTTTCGGAATTTTCATGTGCATAGTATTATTTGAATACTTTACGTTAAACATGCTCCATAGAATATAAATTTAATAAAAAATATATAATAAAAATAAATAAATATAATAAAATGCGAGTAAAAAATAATAATTCACGACTGGTTGAATGCTAGTCCACACTCGACATCCAACTCTTGAGAATGAGCTGATTAAATTTCTACTAAGAAATTTAGCTTTTATTAAATCCAAACAAGAACTATATTGCAATGAATAAATTTTAGTATTGACAGCATTCATTCTGAAACTAAAACCTCTGAAATCAGCTACATTATAGGTATAATGTTGGATTTACTGTCCTCCTCTGTGGTCTAGTGGTTCGACTACTAATCTGAAGGTCACTAGTTCAAATCCCGTAGGGGCCACTATCTGTACATTTGATCAGGTCTCACCACCATCACGCCACAGTATAGGTAACAACAGTAGTTTAACTGGGCGGTGTCCCTGAAATCAATACCTACGGCCAGTCGGTGCTGAAATCAAGTCGTTCGTTTCGGCTCGTTTGTATGGACATTATTACTTATTTATACTATGATCACGCTCTGGGGCTCAACAATTTAAACGTGCACGTCACAGTCCATGTTCGTGAAACACCTCTGACACCCCCTCGGGGTCTCGTGTCGTGACGATGGTAACTGGGAATAGTCCTCACCTTCGTACATCTGGGCATACTGCGGGAAGCCAGCAGCTCGGAGCCATTTGCAAGCCTCGGCGGCCTCTATTTCTGTAACAAACAAGAGAGGTTCTCATTGAAATGTCTGGTTAAGATACCGTTATTCATTTAATTTATATATGTAGGTATATGTACATAAGGTGACTTTAATTTATGCAGCCAAATTCTTACTGAAGACTCAGTAAGTGCGCAGTAACAAGGTTCGATGACTCTTTTTGTGAAATTCGTAAATTAATCATTTCATGTTCCTTACGAACGCAAGCCCAGCCCCGAATCATTACTATGGGACGTCATGATTTTATTTTGCGAAATTATCAAAAAGTGTTAACGATCCGTGGTATTGATATGTGGCTGGTTCAAACCACTGGATAGAACTTCATGATCCAAAAACCCTTTCTACTGACCGCCACTACTACCCGAGAATTGTGCGAGAAGCAATTGAAATTAAAAAACACCCAAAAAATTTCAATCGGGATGACGGGTTTAAGTTATCTTCGGCATGGAGTTCAGTCATACAGAAATTTAAACCTCGCGATTTATCTTCGAATATTTGCCTCGATACTGTTAGTGTTGTGTGTCGTGTGTGACGAAAGAAACAATTAATTAACAAAAGACAAAGTGCGGGTAGGAAAAAGAAAAATAATGTGCTACCTACCGCCGGCTCGCCAAGGACATTTTTGATGCTACTCTCGTCAGTTAGCTTGGGACCACGACAGCCTACAGAGGCGTCGAAACGTCAAGCACGTATTGTTAGTTATCGCGAGTAAGACCCCAATACAAAGTTAATAATCTTTAGGTAAAATTACATACTGTAGGTACTGATCACACTGAATAATTTTCTCTAAGAAATATACCCGCGCATTTGCATCATCATCCAGGTTGGTGAAAACGGAACCTTTTTAGGATCATTTTGTTTTCCGTCCGTCTGCCCTATCCTATCCGTGAGGAATAAGGCTTTTTATCAGGTACGATTTGAGGTAGGTACTAAGTTGTAATTAATATCGAATATTTGAGATCGCAGCCAGCTGCTGCAATAAAAAATGAAAAAAAAAAAAAAAAAAAAAATGCGATGTGCTATTTGTATGTGAAGTCAAAATCTGAAATGCCTTATCTGCCTTTTTGTTGCAAGGTTAAGGCTATAAATCGTATGCAACAATCTAATTCTGACGTGACAGCGAGAAAAAAAAACTAATACAATGCTATGAAAACATGTCAGAACAAAAAAGGTTACCTAAAACAATTTAAATACTTATGCAAGATATTTAAAAACAATCGAAGGGCTTCCTAACAATAGAAACAAAAAATATAACTTTCTCTTCATAAATATTAATAAAGAAAACGACCAATTTAGTAAGATCCGTTCACCTTTGGCACAGGGATTAGAAAATAAAGAAAATGGAATATCAGAAAGTTGTAAAATATTGAATAAATCATTTGGCCAAGTGCAAGTCGGACTGCGCACAAAAGGTTCCGTATACAACAATATAGATGTCGTAGCAACATCAAGGCGACACAATACAAGCCGCTAAAATGGTAGCGCCTGACAAACAAAGCGGCTCCCGCTGAGTAAGGAACCCTAATTTTTATTTATTTAATTTTAGAGTATGTACAACAAATCTGACTAAATTTGAAACTTGTATGAATAACTGAAACAAATAACGATAAAAATGTTATACTTTTTCGAAGGTTTCGTACCGGGATACGCAATATGGGCTTTATTTTTTTTATTTGCCGTGATAGAGGCCATAGTAACACGTATTCTGTGAAAATGTCAACTGGGTACCTACAAAGGCTGAAGCTGGAGAAACCTATGACAGACGGACAGACAGCGGAGGCTTAGTTGGGCATCCTTAATTCGAGTACAAAAACATAAAAAAGCTGCAACATTTTTAAATTTAGTTATGCTGTCGAGTAAAAGCCACAGACCCAGAAATCGCGACAAATCAGTACCGTACTTGATAGTCATAGGTACTGAAAGTTTTTGGAAAATATATGAAATACATATTGTATGAATAATATAAGAAATTACTCATATTAACTAGTTATATGAAAAAAAAAACCGGACCGAGAGTTCCGTACAAACTAGTAAAAGTTTAAAAAAATCTACAAAAAAATTTGTCACCCGTACAATTTTGAACGCGCATACCGTTGCTGATCCTCGATGATTTTTTATGATTTATTTTTTTCTATACTTGTTGTATTAGACGGTATTACTTGCCAAATTTAATAGTTCTAGGTCAACGGGAAATACCCTATTAATTTTGATTCTCTTGAGAGTGTCGAAATATGTATACGTTTTTTGCGGCATAAACGCCGGTAATTTTTTTTTACGTCAACTTAAAAGTTTGATTTTTTTATGACCATAGGGGACTGAAGACTTGAGTAAATGGTTTTAATTTCAACTCGATACCTCCTCTACGCTTTCCCGGGATAAAGGGTCTTGACAGACAGACGGACAACAAAGTGATACTATAAGGGTTCCGTTCTTTCCTTTTGAGGTACGGAACCCTAAAAACCTATACTACAGATTAAAAAATTCAAAGGAAGCGCGAAATCACCTACTTTCATTAAACTTTATTTACCGTTGCCAAAAACCTAAAATCGCGAAAACAGCTGTTTCATGCATGCTCAAGTAGTTATAGTGATTTTCTATGTACCAGGTCTTCTTATTTTCGCGATTTCAAAGCTAGTTTCCAATCACAATTTGTTCATATTGGCTAGTATTAGGTAAAACCAGTTTTTGTTTCCAAGACCACTTTTATAAGAATGTACGTTAAGACGCAAAGGAAAAACCGCAGCTAATCTGCAGTACTCTTATATTGACACGGAAGAAAGTCAAGATCAGTTCACGCTGGTGACGTGAAGCCACTTAGAAGAGATATAAGTGGCCGCAGCGTGTGGGGCGAAAGGGCCAATCAGTACCATTGTGCCGTGACACCAAACAAATGTCTAAATAATGGGGAGAAACGCTGATACAAACAATGCGTGGATGTGAGTGCAGGTGCATTTTGTTGGATGTGGTTGTGACGAACGGCTCCTTTTACCGTGTTATAGCAAAAAAAAAACGTATAGGTATTACAATAATATACATATATAAGGTGACTTTAATTTATACAGCCAAACTCATACGGAGAGGCTTGGTAAGTGACCAGTAACACGAATCGATAACACATTTGCAAATTTCGCAAAATAAAATCTTGACGTCCCATAGTAATTGACTCGGGGCTGGGCTTGCGTTTGTAGGAAAAACGAAAAGAATAATTTACGAATTTCACAAAACTTACCGAGACTTCTGTAGGAATTTGGCTGTATAAATTAAAGTCAACATATATATTATATTATAATATAATAATATTATATTGTTATAATGCAAAATCAAGGTATTTTAAAATAAAAAAAACGTTTTTATTGTTCCAAGTTTTATTTTCTGTTTATCAAATGTATTTGTGTGCCCCTTCGCAGCATAAGTTAAAGAGTTATATTTGACGAAGCTGTTCTTCATGTAAACAGGTAACACAAACACAATACAACCAAATGATATCGAACGTATATAGCATCTTATCAAACTTTAAGTCCCGAGGTGCAATTGTGTAAGCCAATCGTATTCAAATTGATTGTCATATGGCTATTCAGCTAATCAAATAAGCCCGTTTGACAATTGAAATCGTAAGTTTTTGGTTGTCAACAACAAAACAAGACAATTGTATTCATTTGACAGCCGAAAATGTACGATTTCATTTCTTAAACAGGCTCATTTCTTAGCCCAATAGCCATATGACAATCAATTTGAATACGATTGGCTTACACAATTGCACCTCTGATTAGCAGAGTTTGTTTAAAATTTCTTATTTGTGTAAGAAATTTTTCAAGGTGTTTTAATTGATCTGTATAAAATGATTAACTGACACTGACAAATACCCAAAACGTCAAATTTTCAGCAGAAATCATATATTTTATACGGATAAAGGTAAAAGGTGTTTACACTTCTCAGTTTAAATTAAAAGCCAATTTTTCGCGTGCTACACAGCCTCATCCACTTCTTCTTACATCCAAGTTCAACTTACTTCCGAAGGTCATTGAGGTCTCTGGATTTAAAGTAGTACAAATATAAATAAACAACACACAACACAAAGATGGAGGCAATTTTTCAAGGGGCTTTACACACCTTACACAAAGATCGTTTTAGCGAGTGATTTGTTAGGGCATTAGGGTCAATTTAAATTGGACACTTTAATGTTTAATCGAATGATAGCAATGACAAATCGACTGTTAGTATAATCTAGTGTTTTTGAATAAAAAATCGAATTTAGAACGCTGAAACGTGGCAGCTAAAGTGTTTAAAATAGTTTTAGATAAGAAAAAGTTAAAGTGAAAGGGGCGTGAGTAAAATTGGTTCGTTTTTTATCCGTTTAAGCATTTAGTAAAGCAGATTAAATCATAGAGTTGAAACTTGGTATCTAAAGAGGAACGACCGTGATTATTTGAATAAAAATATATATAAATACTAAGTAAGTACTAAAATATTTTACTAAGATGTCTTGAAATAACTTCAGAGTAAAAAATCTGAAAAGGCTTTAGTATCAGTGACATGTCGAACTCTGAAAAGCTTCAAAAAAATGTACGTGTCTAACTAAAAGTTGTTTGCAAAAAAATAATCAAATGTCATGCAAGTTACAACGTAATCATAGATTAGCCTTTGTCTATCTGTATGATCCAATGAATTTGTACCTATCTAGTAATGACAAACCACAACTTCTCATAAAAATCCATAATTTCCCTGGCAAAGCAACCGTTTCTTTTAGTAAGTATGGTTGGATGAAGCTTTAATCTGATAAAACAATACCTAAATACACATTTCATAAATAACTTCGGAGCTCAATAACTCAAAAAGTGCGTTGATTTTAGTGATATGGGATATCTTATTTTAATATTCACAAGTCTCATCGCTGGCTGCGAAAATAAAAAAATATGACATCATCCTCTATACAAAATTAAACATGCCCCACTCGTTGGTCATTTAGAATTTTTAAGTCGGTTTCTTTTTTATATTCATAAAGATAATAATTGTTTACGTTTAAGCTTTGGACTGATGACTTTTTAACAGAAAAGGCAGAAGTATATTGAAAAAACTGTTTATTTTTTATGCATGTTTACATTTATTTCATTTTCTTGGCCTCGGAGAAGTTTTGTACTTTGTAGTGTGGGTTTTAATTAAATGTTTTTAATTCCTACACAAGTCATTTAAAATGATGTTTTAAACATACTAATTTACTCTTAATTAGTAGTTATAGACACAAAGAATAATAACTCAAAACAAAAAGTAATTTTTTTAAAAGACCTCACACCTCAAACAATGGCGTAAACAGACACCTACTTTCCAAAATTATTAACCTGCTTCTTTTCCCTGCTTGTATCAGTTGATGGACAAAACCGTGTCGGCCATTTTGTAAAGAGAACCAATAATGACTCCGGTAAACAAAGGAAATGGTAGCAAACCACAGAACACACGCACTCGCAGACTCGCACTATTCGGCCGGTGCCATAGTGTGGCGTTTTTTTTAAATAACTAACGGCTACGTAAAATATGATTTTCCCGCTAAATGGGAATAAAAGTATTCGGGGTTAGCAAAAAACAAATTTAAAGGAAGTAAAACAAAAATACCCGAACAAAACACCGAAAAATAAGTAAATTTTAATTAAGGGGATTATTACTTTATATTATTACTTTTCACAGCTTCTTCTTTTATTTTTTAATATATATTAATTAAGGGGAGCAATTCTAGGGAACTAGGGGATGATTTAGTATACTGGCTGTTACACAGTCTCTTGTACATGTTTATCAAAAACCTGAATATAAAGCTTATCATGTTTACTGTTAAACCATAACAAGAAGATTACCTAGTGAACTTATAATTCATGTACGTATGCCGACCAGAGGTGCAATTGTGTAAGACAATCGTCATCAAATTCGATTGTCATATGGCTATTCGGCTAAGCAAATTAGCCCGTTTGACAATTGAAATCGTAAGTTTTTGGTTGTCAGCAACAAAACAAGACAATCGTATTTCATTTGACAGCCCAAAATGTACGATTTCAACTATCACACGGGCCAATTTGCTTAGCTGAATAGCCATATGACAATCAATTTGAATACGATTGTCTTACACAATTGCAACCCAGATTAACGACATACTGGAGAAGGACCAAGTCAAAGGCAAGCGGAACAGAAAAGCTTTTAGGACGAGATTAAAAAAGGGTGTGTCAAGATCGTATCAGTTGGAAATCTGTGGTCTCTGCCTACACTACTGGGAGACAGATATAAGTATATGTATGTATTATATGTATTTTGATAATTAATTTTGCTATGACATTAAATATATATTAAGCAATTAGGATAAAAAACGCTGCGTCTTAACCGCTCGTTTACATAAATGAACTAACGGTGATCCAAATTTCTTTGTTTGCAGCACTTTGCAGTAATTACGGCCAACATTCGGCAGAATCGAAACATAAAAACACATTTCCGTGAGATGTTTTACCATTAAATTTTATAAGCAGCGGCGCTGACTTGCGTGTTTTCGTTGCATATCCTCGACGTTCCAAGGAAATGTATGAGCGGCTGTCCACACACCGTGCTGGGCAGGTGGGTTGGTGAGCACGGTGCCAAATCTCTCGCACCAGTGACGCCGCTGCCCGTCACGACAATTTTATGTAAGAGAGGGTTAGCAATTGGGTATGGATATACCGCCACCCATCGGTCCCAGGCAATGGTGGGCCGCCTGGTTTTGCCTGAGAGCTGTTCTCTTACTCTCCCCCGAATAACTTCGGGAGGATTTGCGAGTAAGATGGTGGTACCTCCACAAAATCCAAAACCAAAATATTTATTTTTGCAAAATAGATACATAAAGTATACTTTCTACAAGTCAAAGTTAATTTTAACAATAAGATATATCTTTAGAATATAAAAAAATATATCATAATAATTTACACATTCGAGCCCGGCATCAGCTCTACCACTTGAGGTTGCTGTGCCTCCGGTGAATAACGATATAACTCGACTTAGACCCAAAATGAGATTTTTTTACCACTTTGCTCCGTTTTTTTTTTCTGTACAAAACGGTCTAACTGGAATTTCGATATCTTTAAAAACACCGAAGATAGACATATGACAAAATGGTTTAAGTAAGTTTTTTGGCGGTACACAATGGTTTAAATGGAGTTAGTCGCGCACTAATTTGGGAAATTAGATGTAACTTGAATTAGACCAATTTTCATGTTTTTTTTTTTCGTTTATTACACGTTTACTTCATATAGCAAAAGGGAAATACTCGACTTAAATCATAATGCAAGTTAACAATGAATAATTGTTTTGGCGCGAAATGGTTTAATTTAGCTTCTGAACGAAAAATGGTATGTTTTCTAGGGGCTGAACGGACCTTAATGTTATCTACATGACCTTTTGATTTTGTGTACGAAATGTGAATGGTAAGCAAAAAATTTTTTTTTTGTGTAAAAGAAATTGTTTTTCCGCTCTCCTACAAAATTGGGTTTTTTGAGTTAGATCGTTATTCACCGGAGGCACAGGTATATATTTTTTATGTAATTTTTGTCAAAATCTTTTTGTTCATTCGGCTAATGCGGGCCGAATGAACAAAAGATTATATTTTGAAAATATTTGTTTTATTATGCCTCCAATAAATTAAAAGAAATCAAAAACTTGAAATAGGAATTATGTGTTTATACCTTATTACCGGAAAATAAGTAATTTAACTGACATAATACACACAAACCTTTACGAAAGCTGTAATATTAAAGGCATACAGTAAAACTTACGTCCAATTGCCACATTGTACTCAAAGATTTTTGTCAAACAATCTTCTTATCTAAATGTAAATAGACCAACCTAATTAGTGTTATCTCTAACAAGAGTCTACTGGCTGTACAACGTTCACGTAATATAGATTTTTTTTTAAATTTATGAATGAATTGTATATTTTTAATATTGAATAAATGCCAAATAGAAGAGAAAGAGAGATGAACAAAGATGCAAAAACCGTTAAAAATATCTCCTTTATTGCCTACCTGAAAGGTAAATTTTCATGTCTATCTTAATTTTTTAAAATAAATTGTTAGTTATCATTATAACAATCCAAAATCAAATTGTAGAAGCCGACAGTTTAAAAATCACCAGTTTTTGTAAGGTTGCTTATAAACTAAACTACCTAACAAAATTCTACCCTTTTTTCACACTCTACCTAAAGTTATTATTATTCTTCCAGTGATATAATCTGTACTAATAATAAAGTAATAAAAAAGTCATGGTACGTTGAATATTTTTGAACTCAAACTTGGCTGTTACATCAGGCGCTCCGGCTGACAAGTTCGAAAATAGTTGGTTTTTTAATTATTATAAATAAAATCAAAAGAATTTTCAAAAAGTGAGAACACCATATCATTTGATATTGTTTTGTCTGGAAGTAAATAAATTTTTATACCGTTTCGATACAAACAACGGAAACTATATTGTTACAACTTGACAAAAAACTGAGAAATAAGGTTGAATTTAGAATTTCTTTTCTTCACTTCTATTATGGTTTAGTTTTTCATATTGAGGTACGGAATCCAAAAAAAAGTTTGATTCGTAGTTTTTAGCATCTTAAAATAATTTTTCGGGGCGTCGAAACACGTCAAAACTTTGCGCATCTCACTTCACCTTAATTCTATATACCTAGGATTCCCAGTAGTCCACAACTATGACAGCAGCAATAAACAATTTCGAGTTACCATGTTAAACGCACGCTGCCGTAAAGGGTTTTTTCAATGATTTTTCCTCATACTTCTGAGAAGCAATACCTTTGAATTCTCATATATTTTATAGTCTCTTTATTCTGACATACTGAGGAAGAGCAATATCAAAAGTACTTGGAATAGAAGCTTGTATGACTAGATTGACTCTTCCACAAGATGGAATATGTATGTAACCGAACAGAAGTAAAGACAGCCTCTGGGGCCTAGTGGTAGAGCGTTCGCTTGCTAACTTAGAGGTTGCGGGTTCAATTCCGGCGGTGCACATTAATTTGTGTCCGGTCTGCGTGCTTCGGAAGGCTGTTCCTCCATTTGTGCCCGAAGTACGACGATAGAGTTCACCACGTTTGGGACGTATTACATGGATGGATGGATGGATGAATCGTCGGCGAAAAGCGGGTGTACTAAGTGTGACTTGCCTTTCACAGTTCCCATTTGGGAATACCTCTGTAAACCCTCTCGGGGATCCGTGATGTGACGAAATGTAAAGAATATTTGTTTATATTTAAAACTAAGTGGATTTAATTTTTAAAACCTATCGGTTTGTTTTTATGTACAATAAACCTGGTAGATAATAAGTACCGATAGCATGTGTTTACGTTTTTTCTAAAAATACAGTCTGCAAAACGACTCGGTTAACCATTCTTGCAGTTAACAGTTCTTGCTGCGATTACACAGAGCTGATAATCGCACAACAAGGTAAATATGTGCCGTGTGGCCGCACGTATAGCTGTTATTTAATTATGTTGACTCCATCTTGTAAAATGTAAAGTATAAAGTGCCCTTGAATATTCAATTAGGGCAAACTAGTGTTTGTTTAGCAAGTAAACAATCAAAGTTTGATGGCATATTAAACAAATAAAAAAAACCTTCAAAATACCTGTGATCTGATCCACACTCAAATTAGGAACACTCATTTTGCACCAATCACCAAGCACTATTCACCGCACATTTTCGCCAAAAACTGCGCAGACGCAGGACCACTCATATGCGCACCGCCATACCAACTGATTCACGCTACTTTCCATAGAAATTCGATCACTACATTAACAAGTTTTTCTTCGAACTTAATGATCTTTTAACAATCAGTTCGGCAACTAGTTATCAGTTACGCAATAACCGGTTTAAAAAAACTGTTTAAAACCGCTTCTGTTATTATGGGATGTCGTTTTTATTAGTGGTTTATGAGATTTTGAATTTTCGATCGACTTTCACTTGTTTCTAATCAAGACAACACTATTCAAAATTTGTCACAGACGAAATACTGTAAAAATATGCATTGAAAAATAAGATTGTCTCATAACAACATAAGAAACCAGTTTTGTATTGATTTATGACACTGTTTGAGTAGACACCAAATCACATCACTGTATCAAAGACCTCTGCCAACATAGAGCCACAAAGCTATGACCTAGACCTCATTTCCACACTTAGCACTGGCCAGTAAGACGCGCAAAAAAAGAACAAAAAACCACGCGCCTCCTCAACACTCGAGAAGTAACTAAGATTATCAGTAATGTTTATCAAACGACTTGTTATGGCCGTCCTTTAATCGGTTGGCGTCATCGATAGAGAAGTGTTCGAGTAAGAAGTTGTGGATGTGGTTACTGGGACAAAATATTATATTTATATCCACCATTTTTTTTTTGTAGATGCCATAGAGTGGGAATACCTTAAGGGTATATAATACCTCACTTCGCTTCGCATGATACTGTTTTATACCAGCAAATACTGCAACATCAATCACTCTGAAATTAATCCTACTATCCTACTTATATTATAAATGCGAAAGTTTGTGCGTGTGTGTATGAGTGTGTGTGTGTATGTTTGTTACTCTTTCACGCTGAAACGGCTGAACGGATTTGGATGAAACTTAGAATGGACATAGCTTATACCCTAATTTAACATATAGGCTACTTTTTATCCCGGAAAAATGCATGGTTCCTGTAGGATAGATCAATATCATTGAAAACCAGGTGTCTAATAAGCGCAGTCATATTCGTTGTGGTGATATAAGACAAGGCTATGTTATCTCATCACACTTCACACTAATATTATAAATGCAAAAGTTTGTGTGTGTGTGTGTGTGTGTTTGTTACTATTTCACGCTGAAACGGCTGGACGGATTTTGATGAAATTTAGAATGGATATAGCTTATACCCCAACTTAACACATTAATTTTTATCCCGGAAAAAAGCATGTTGTTAAACCGAATAACACGCGGGCGGAGCCGCGGGCAAAAGCTAGTATATGATACAGTTGAGGACTAATGCTATGTCCATGCTGTTGTGAAAACTTGATTCCATTAAATTTTCTCTATAGAAAAAAATACAAAGTTACCTCCAAACCGTACAATAAACCGAAAGCATTCAATGAGTACTTGAAATTAGATCTGAAACTTTGCATAATATAACTGATATTAGTTTAAAGCAGCTGCAGACTGTTCTATAAAAATGACAAAACCATCAGTGTAGCTGTGATTTCAAAATAACTGATGGTTTTGTGTGCGCGGCATCTGATTAGAGTAGGATAGACAGTTAAAAAGCAGAAGCGTTAGAGCAGGACTGCGAATTGTCCCATACACTGTTCTGGTTGTTTCAATATACTCTCATCACCTTGCATACATTTTCAAAATGTGACGTCACCGAAGAGTTTCCTTATTTTTACCGGGGTCTCTGTTTCTTCACTTAAGCCTCAGAAAAGTGAACTGATGATTTACCTGCAACTATTTTATCGTACTCCTTCCTCAATGGAAAAGCGAATAAATGCACTTCTATTCAGGTCCTGTAATAGGTACTTTTCCTGGAATGATTTATTAGTATTGTATTGAGGTCAAAACTATAATTTTTAGAATTTTTGTCTATCTACGTATGTTCCGTTTAAACTCTGGAACCGCCCAACGGATTCGGATGCAGTTTTATTTATTATCATTGTAGTATTTAAAATAACGCCCAAGCCAAAAACAGGGCAGAGATTGAAATAACCCGGGTAGAGTCGCAGGCGAAAGGCTATACAGGATGTAAATAGAGTGCGACCATTAAATAAAACCACATACTCCACTGATCATACTGAACCACTATTTCAAAAAAAAACCGCGCAAAAATCTTCAGGGAAAAAGATATTCAACTGTAACTCAAAGACTTTATCTCGTAGGAGGAAGGTATATTTTAGAACGCCGCACTGGAACAGCTGTTTCACGGACGACTCTCCCTCGATACTCGTCCGTATGTCGGTGCGTTAGGGTTCAAGCATTTTGTTTGAAACTCAAATATTTCCCAAACAAATGGTTAGCGCGGGGCGGGTATGTTCCTTCGGAAAAGTGGTTCAGTAGGGTCAGTAGAATATGTGGTTTCATTTAATGGTAGCAGTCTATTTACACCCGGTATAGTCCATAATGAAAACGGTTATTTTTAAGAGAATCGGCATTCTAATTATTTAATCAAAACGTGTTTACTCTAGAATACAGCATGTTTTGAATTTGATTTATAATTTTGTGGAGTGTGGGCAGGCACACGTGTCAAACTGTTCACATCTCAGCAATACAAAATATACTTTAGCAGTTCTAAGAATACATGTTTAAGGATAATCGAAACACTTTATTTATATCTTACCTAGATGTGTAAATGAAAACATAAATAACGTATTGGAGAACCTCTGAGTTTCCTTCTTTGGAAAACCTGCCTTAACAATGTGGAATGTTTTTTTGTGATTGAGACAAGATAGTCTATGCAATAAAGGTTTAATTTAATATGATACTATTATGACACATGATAAGTACGAATATTAATATTATATCATGGCGTTATAGACTATATTAGACTGAAAATATATAAGGTGATTTTTATTTATACAGCCAAACCCATGCTGGAGGCTTGGTAAGTGATCAGAACACGGACTGATAACACTTTTTGCTACAAGTAGTTTCGCAAAATAAAATCTTGATATCCCATAGTAATTGACTCTGGGCTAGGTTTGCGTTTGTCAGGAACACGAAAAGAATTATTTTCGAATTTCACAAAAGGGGCCATCGTACCTCGTTACTAAGAACTTACCGAGTCTTCAGTAAGAATTTGGCTGCATAAATTAAAGTAATCCTATATATCGGGTGTAAATAGAGTGTGACCTTTAAAGAAAACCACGTACTCTACTGATCATACTAAACAACTTTCTAAAGAAAAATACCCGCGCAAATCATCAGAGAAGGAGCTATTCAACTGTAACATAAAGACTTTATTTAGTAGGAAGAAGGTCTATTTTAGAACGCTGCACCGTAACAGCTGTTTTACAGGAGTTGTTGTTTAAAAAAATGACCTTATAAATAAATAAATTTCATTTATTTCGGATACCATTGATCCATATTTGTTTGTTACATAGGTACATAAATCAAATAATTAATAACTAATATAATATAAAATCAAATTACAAAAATCGAAATAAAATAAAATAAAAATTACAATAATAGAATCATACAATCAAAATAAAATAAAATATAAATATAAATTTCAATACCTTCTCACCGGCACTGCTAATGCGATATGTCTATCACAGCAGTGCCGGAGAAAAGGGCAGTCTAGTCTATCTCCAATCGTTTATTCAATTCAATCTTATGTCGGTGCGTTAGAGTTCACGCATTTTTGTTTGAAACTCAAATATTTCCTAAAGTAATAGTTAGCGCGGGTATATTTCTTGGGAAAAGTGGTTCAGTATGATCCGTAGAATATGTGGTTTCATTAAATGCTAGCACTCTATTTACACCGGGTATATACAAGCCTCTGACTGCGGCTTCGCCCGCGTTCATTCAATCTTTGCCCTGTTTTCGGCTTGAGCGTTATTTTATGAACACTCATTATAGATTATGAGTTGACCAGGGTCACTATGATGATAATAAAACAAAAAACCACATCCAAATCCATTGAGTGGTTCCCGAGTTAAAATAGTTTATTCAATCTTTGCCCCGTTTTCGGCCTGGGCGTTATTTTATGGATACCTTTCATAGCCTATGTCCTTCCTAGGGTCTCAAACTATCTCCACTCTAAATTTCATCAAAATCAGTTCAGCCGTTTTGACGTGATAACGGAACATACAGACAGACAAACATACAAACAAATATACACATTTTCGCATTTATAATATTAGTAGGGAAGGGATAGGGATTAGTAGGGACACTAATATTTCATCATATCTTAACATTTATCAATTCAGTTCTTTATCTGAATCATCAACGTCAAAACAAGTGTTTAAAGGATGACTCAAAGTATTAGTCAAAGCATTTGTGGATTCTGATACGTTTATTTGCTTAAATTGTCTAGCTGAATACTTGAGTAGAAACGTGACCTCGTGATGAAAAAATTGGCCAAGTGAACCGAGGGTTCCGTTACAGACTATATTTTTCATGATATAATTACAAATGTATACTTTTTAGATTTTTTCCTACACTTGTAGTATAAGACGGTATTACTTCTATTCATAGTTCTAGGTCAACGGAAAATACCTTATATATTTTGATTCCCTTGAGTGTCGAAATATACGTTTTTTGCGGCATAAACGGCCGTATCTTTTTCTTACGTTAACTTAGAAGTCTGATTTTTCACAGCTTCAAGGGACTGTAGACTTGGTTTTAATTGGTTTTAATTTCAACTCGATACTTCCACGCGTTCCCGAGATAAAGGGTCTTGACAGACAGACAGACAGACAGGCGGACGGACAAACGAACAACAAAGTGATCCTATAAGGACTCCGTTTTTTCCTCTTGAGGTACCCCACAAAATAACTAATACATTAATTTAAACGAATTTTAAAACCCTAAATCTCATCTTATCTAAAGTTACTTTAAAATAAAGTAGTAAAAAAGTCACAGTCCATGGCCGAGTGGTAGAGCGCTCGCCTGCTAACTCAGAGGTCGTGGGTTCAATTCCTGCGGTGTACGACGTGCTTCGAGAGGCACGTTAAGCTGTTAGTCCATTTTGGGACGTAACAATCATCAGTGAAAAGTGGATGTACCGAATGTGGAATGTGACTTACATTTAATTGTTTACACTTGGGAACAACTCTGCCACCCCCTCGGGGATTCATGTCGTGATGTTATGTACATATGTCTCCTCCAAACCTTTTTCTCTGACATCCATGTAGCCAATGAGTTTAAAAATTAAGGGAAATATTTAGAGTCTGCTGTTATCAGTGCTGTCAGTCCAAGGTACACGTAGACACCTTCAGTTGCGGATCCAGGGAGGGAAGCGAGTTGTTTGAAACCCCCCTCCAAGTATTTAAACAAAAAATTTTAAGGGTACCTCTCATACAAGTAAATTGGGGATGATTCTCGTCTATGAATCGTTGGATAGGCCGTTCAAAAACATTGTTGGTGTGTGAAACCATTTTTAGATTTAGGGATCCGTTGGTGAAATGTTAAGCTTTAAAGTGAAAATTTTAGTTAGAGTGGAGCGTCGTCGTCCCCTGCTGGCTAAACGGTAGTTAATAGAAATGTGAAAAAATTTACAGAAGTAGTATATAATAAATTTAAAAGGAAAACTATCACAGCTAAGTAGGCTTTAAAGATAGATAGATAATGGTACGGAACTCATCGTGCGCGAGTCCAACTCGCATTTGGCCGGTTTTTATATTTTTATTGTGTTTCCTCGGATTATTTAATAAGTGTATATTGTTCTCGATTCGATTTGGCGTAGCACGACTTGACTTATTTGACAGGACTAAACTTAATTTATTAACTTGTTGGCATTGTCTTTTTCGTTCTGTATCGTAAAGACAAGGACAGGATGCTCAAAATAAGGTTGGTCCTGTCAAATGAGTGCCACACCAAATCGACACTATTTTGTACTTATGTTACAGCATGATTTGGTTTGATTTGAACAGCCCCCCCAAGATATGTTTCTGGGTCCGTCACTGGACGCCTTGTTTGTGGAAGGGCGTTACTGGCCTTACTGGAGATTCAAATATGTTAATTAGGTTGAGCGTTTGGTTCTAGGAAGCTGAGCTTTAATTTTAAAGTAGATTCTGTTGAAAAAGATCCCATGTAAGAAACCATACTTCGCGCAACAAAAAATTTGAAACAATAAAAATTCATCATCACGACATAAATTCCCGAGGGGGTGTCAGTGGTGTTTCCAATTGTGGACTGTGAAATACAAGTGGCAGTCGACACTCGTACACCCACGGACAACGACGGTTATAACTTCCCAGCGTGATTGGTGGTGAGCCGTGAGCCCTATCGCCGTACTTTGGACATAAATGGACCAACAGCTTAAAGTGCCTTCCGAAACACGCAGATCGAGAACAAACGTGCCCCTGCGTGATTTGAATCTAGGACCTCTGGATTGGTCGAGTATTCTAACTACTAGTGCTATATACCGGGTGTAAATAGACTGCTACCATTAAATGAAACTACATATTCTACCGACCCTACTGAATCATACCCGCGGACACCCTTAGGTTAGGAAATAATTGAGTTCCAAACAAAAATGCGTGAACCCTAACGCACCGACATACTGGCGAGTGCCGAGAGAACGTCGTCCGTGAAACAGCTGTTCCGGTGCAGCGTTCTAAAATAGACCTTCCTCCTACGAGATAAAGTCTTTGAGTTACGGTTGGATATCTTTTTCACTGAAGCTTTGCGCGGGTTTCTTTTTTCAAATAGTTGTTCAGTATAATCAGTTGAGTATGTGGTTTTATTTTATAGCCGCACTATTTTTACACCCTGTATAGATCATCATAGATGTAGTAGAACTGCCAAGTGCTAAGAAATCATTTGGCCAAATGCGAGTTGGACCCGCGCATAAAGGGTTCCGTACCACCACAAAATACGGGTACAGAACCCTAAAATAGATCGACAGCGAGGCGACACAAAACAAGCAGCTAAAACGGTAGCGCCTAACAAACAATGACCTATGTCAATGAACCCTAATTTATTATTGTTTTAATTTAGAATATGTGCAAAGTTTGACCGAACGTGTATGTGTTGCCGTCTTAGTAGACAGCTGAAACAAAGGTATATGCATGTTAATTTTATTATAACTGACTAACTATTTTATATAAAATGTGACATAATTGTGTATATTTCATTTTATTTTCTGTGTGAATATTTGTGCGCCATGTGGCAGAGCACGGAGAGACGAAACCTATGTACTTGCTATCTAACCACTAACCTGTGACTCACAAATAAATGATTTGAATTTGAATTTGAATTTGAATTTGAACAAATAACGGTAAAAATTGCAACTTTTTCGAGTTTTTTTTTGTATGGGAACACAAAACTTTTTTTGCATGGGATTTTATTTATTTTTAATATTTGCCGTGATAGAGGTCATAATAACACTTATTCTATATATTATGGTTGAAGCTGTAGACCCCTGTGACAAACGCACAAACACACACAATATAGATACTATCAGCAACTTTAAGGCGACAAAAAACGAGGCGCTAAAAGGTACAACCTGACAAACAATGCAGCAACCTCTGAGTACGGAACCCGAATTTTATTATTTGTTCTTTTACTTTCGAGTATGTACTCGTATGTGTGCAAATTTGAACTTGTATCTATTACCGTCTTTAAGATACAGCTGAAACAAATAACGTTAAAAAAAATGCAAACATTATTTTTACATTTACTATTTGGCGTGTTAGAGGCCAGCATAATTCTGTGAAAATTTCAACTTTCTACCTATTACGGCTGAAGCTGTAGACCCCTCTGACAGACGGACGGACAGACAGACAGCGGAGGCTTAGAAATAGGGTCCCGCTTGGCACCCTAGAAATCACATCACACTAATACTGTACCTCAGAGGTAGACAATAGTAAGTTCACTTTTTGAGAATTTCTTTTTTTTTACATCAACGAGATCGCAAGAACGAGCTCGACAAGATGGTAGGTATATAGCATTAAGTCAAATAGTGATTAGTTTAAAAGATAGCCAATTTGAAACTTATTTATGAACTTATCATATGAGACTTTCCGTCTATTTTTACCTCTCCTGTAAAATTTCCATTTTGGCGCTTACTATACATAGGTAACACTAAAAGTTTCCGGAACTGGCCACTTACATAAACAATATTTAAAAATTTATTGCAACATTTGAAAAAAGAACTCTTTGGCTGTAGAATGCAGTTTGTTTCATCTGACTGTCTTTTGTTTTGACCTTGTGGCGCCATTTAAAAAATTGTGTGTCTGCATCAACATGGATTTGACTCGGGAAAATTTTCGTAGTATGATTTTCTACGATTTTAAGTGTAATTTGACAGCTCAACAGAGCATCGCTCGGCTTGAAACAGCTTTTGGCAATGAAGCACCATGCAAGACGACTGTTTATAGCTGGTTTGCAGAATTCAAGCGTGGTCGTATCAATCTCAGTGACGAATCTCGCGATGGTCGGCCGTCCACCGCTGTGACCAACAAAAACATCGATGCTGTGCGCCGTATGATTGAAACAGACAGACATGTGACCTACCATGAAATTCGCGCATCCTTAGAAATAGGCATGAGTCAAATACAATCAATCCTACACAAACATTTGGGTGTGAGAAAGCTGTGCTCGCGGTGGATCCCACACAACTTGACCGAGGCTCAAAAAACGGACCGCGTCACTTGGTGCAGTGCCATGCTTACCAGATTCAACGAAGGTGCGTCAAATTTGGTGTGGGACATAGTAACAGGTGACGAAACATGGATTTATTGCTACGATCCCAAAACAAAGCAGCAATCGAGCGTATGGGTCTTTCAAGATGAGCCGAAACCAACCAAAGTGGCGCGCGTGAAAAGTGCATCTAAGCGGAAGATTGCTTCTTTTTTTAATAAAACTGGACACGTGGCTACTGTTGCTTTAGAGAATCGTCGTACCGTGAATAGTGACTGGTACACGACCATTTGTTTGCCGGAAATTATTGACGAACTCCGTAAAAATAACCGTAAACGCCGTATCATCCTGCACCACGACAATGCTAGTTCTCACACGGCCAGACAGACAAACGACTTTTTGAAGACGAAAAATGTAGAACTCATGAGTCATCCTGCATACAGTCCCGACCTGGCACCTTGTGACTTTTTTCTGTTCCCAAAAATTAAGAACCAATTACGCGGTCAACGATTTTCATCACCAGAAGAGGCTGTCGAGGAGTATGAAAAACACGTTTCAGAGGTCACCACAGGGGAGTGGCACAAAAGTTTTCAAAACTGGTTTGATCGAATGAAAAAGTGTATAGACGCCAAGGGAGATTATTTTGAAAAACAATAAATTAATTTTGTACCTTTAATAGTATTTTTTCATATTCATTCCGGAAACTTATAGTGCGTCCCACGTATACCTCTGAGGTACAGTATTATAAATGCGAAAGTTTGTGTATGTGAGGGTGTGTGTGTGTGTGTGTATGTTTGTTACTCTCTCACGCTGAAACTGCTGAATGGATTTGGATGAAATTTAGAATGGATATAGCTTATACCCTAACTTAATACATATGCTACTTTTTATACTGGAAAAAGCATGTCGTTAAGGCGACAACAAATTGGAAAATTTGGCGACATGGATCTCCATTTTTCTCAGCAATAAAACACATCTAATTACCAATTTATATAATAGATTAAGCATTTCATTGACATCATTTTGCCCGAAGATTTAGTTGATTGATTAATTTTCAAAGCAGAGAAAAAAATATTTAGAAAACCTGACAAACGGGAGCAAAAGAAGTTTTTATTTATAATTTTCTACAAATATATTGGAATTATTAAATTACTTAAAAAATACTGTTTTGCCGCATACGACCTTAAGGCATAAGCTAGTTCGTGGCGCGTAGTAAGTCCCCCTCACTCCTCTCCCCTAAGGCGCCGATTTGAAATTAAAAGTTTATCAATTCGCGAGCGGAGCCGCGGAGAAAAAAACAAGTCAGTTCATAAAGTGTATATACTCGTACATTCCTACTGAGTTAGTTAGTTAGTTTGTCTTGGTATACTCCTATGAGTATTATTCAGAGGGCATGGCGAATTGCAAAGTAGTAAAAACTTTATGGCTGTGACTATCAGCTCTTTGTTTAAAGTGATTCAGAAAGACTCATACTTTTAACTAAATAATTTGTAGTAACAAACTTACATGTAGTAATATTTTATAGTTATTGATTTATATTTAAGTATGTTCATGTATTTTATACAAGTTTATGTCTAGATATAAGTTACCTTCCATGTTATTTCGTTATCTTTCTGCTTGCTTGCAAAGGTTGCCTGGAAGAGATATTGCTATTAGCTATAAGTGCCGCTTTCGTTCATCATGATGGTCTTTTTTTGTCTGTCTTTTGTACTAATTTGCGAAAAGAATTATATCTTGATTAAAAAACTTTTACCAGTCTCACTGAATATATTTTATGAACACATATAACACATATAAGGTACAACCATCTTACTCGCAAATCCTCCCGAAGTTATTCAGGAGAGAGTAAGAGAACAGCTCTTAGGCAAAACCAGGCGGCCCACCATTGCCTGGGACCGATGGATGGCGGTTTATCCATCCCCAATTACCGGGCCTTATATAGAATAGACTAGTGACGGGCAGCGGCGGCGTCACTGGTCCAAGGGTTTCGGCACCACGCTCACCAACCCGCCTGCCCAGCGTGTGTGAGTATGGGTATTTCTTCCAGGAGGGCCGCCAAGAGTGGCGAAATCATGAAAAGGCCTATGTCCAGCAGTGTACGAAACAGGCTGATGGATGGATGGATGAGATACATATAACTCTCCCAACCGGTTTCGGATATTACACTATTTTCAAGGGATGCTTAGATGTTCAAAAATTTAGGTTTAAATATTACGTACAGCCATTAACGACAGACGATGATGATGTTGCAAGTATTAAATAAAATAAAAATACTTACATACATATACTCAAGCATGTCTCCCGGAGGGGTAGGCAGAGACTACAGATTTCTATCTCCTAAGATCCGTGAATTCCTGACACACCTTTTTGGCCAACTGATTTTAAACAGGTACTCAGATTTTGCCTTGACTAGTTGTGTAACCGCTGCGCTCGTGGAATAAGTTTGTGTTTTAAACAGTACGAGTATGTTCGGAACCCTCCGGACAAGAGTCTTACTCGCGCTTGACCATTTTTATTTATGTTGTTCTTATGTCCCGTCAAAGTACTTGACAACTATTAAAACTACGCCTCGGTGTCTTCTACGAACTTCCGGAATTCTTTCCGGTATTCTCATCTAATTACTTGCCCACGTAACATAGTTATCGAACGGAACAGTAGTTATTAAGTTATGAATGAATGAATGAATTTATTTATTTATTTTAGGCCAGTGACAAATAAAGATTTACATACAATTATTATTATTACAATAAACACACAAACTGACATAGAGCATTACAAAACAATTACGACAGCACAAATACAATGTGAAATTAAAGTCATTTTGTTAACGAAAACTGGTGATAGTACTCATCCATATGAACAACTTTTACTATGGAGCCAACCCTGAAATCGCGAAAAAAAAACAGCTGTTTCATACATTTTGGTCGAGTAGGTATTTAACTTTTCTATGAAACAACAGATATTTTTTTCGCGAATTTAGGGTTGGCTTCATAGTAAAAGTTGTTCATATACCAGTTTTCTTTAACAAAATAACTTAAATTTCACGTTGTATTATGTCGCGGAAAGACGGACTCCAAAGCAGAGGCTTTGCAAAAAGGGCTTCCATTTTTATGCAACCCTAAAACCTTGGTAATTTAGCCCTAAGTGTATTCCAATGATAATTTAATTCAAGGCTGATTTTCGTAAATACAAGTTGGCCTAAAGGTATTTCGACGGCCATTACGGTTATAATCATGCAAAAGTATAAAAATATTGTTATTTAATATATGTAGGTTAAAGATTTCGTTATATTGAAACAGGATGTCACATATTATATTGGAGCGACCTAGTTATAAAAACATCTTCCTTTATTTAATAACGCGGAGTTGAAAATAAAAACATTACTCAAAACATTTGGTTTTCAAGCAAAGTGATGTTTTTATAACTTCGTTCGAGTTTTTTGATTCTGATCATAAAATGTTATACTAGAAATTTGTTGTTGAAGGGTAATTATTTACGTACTACGTAATACAAAAACTTTTTTTTTTGATGAGTAGTTAAATACAATCATTGTGAATGATATGATAAATACAATGTTTCAAAGCGAAAATATAATTCAAAAATAGCTTTATTTTCTTGACGCCTCTTTGACAGTGTTCGACGCCTGCTAGCCCGGAGGTCGTGGGTTCGATCCCCGCGGTGTACATTAAATTGTGTTCGGCCTGTGTGCTTCGGAAGGCACGTTAAGCTGTTGGTACATTTCTGCCCGAAGTACAGCCACAGGGCTCAGAATCCATCAGGTATGGGACGTAATAATCGTCCGTGAAAAGTGGGTATACCAAGTGTTGAATGTTCACATTTAGGAACACCTCTGACACCCTATCAAAGATTCATGTCGTGACAATATGTTGTTATTTATTCCTTTAGTTATAAAAACGAAACTGAAAAATCGACAAACTTACACCCCCACGAGGTTTCATGTCGTGACGATGTCGGGCAAAAAAGAAATAAAAATAATTTGGCCAAGTGCGAGTCGGACTCGCGCACGAAGGGTTCTGTACCACCACACATTACAGGTACGGAACCCTAAAAACGTTATGGTACACAAAGGTTGACAAGCTTCTCTTAACGCCATCTATCATCTTAGCAATGAACCTATGTATAAAAAGGTTGACAAGCTTGTCAAACAAGTCATCTCAGATGGCGCTATTGGTAACACGAGGTTTATTTTATGCAGACCAACAACGAGTTAATTTTATTTATTTTTATTATTTGTCGTGATACAGGCCATAGTAGGATTTATTTTGTGAAAATTTCAACTAGCTACCTATTACGGTTGAAGTGTAGCTGTAGGACAGATGAACAGACAGACAGACAGCTTAGTAATAGGGTCCCGTTTGGCACCCTTGGGTACGGAACCCTAAAAATGCTATAACACCACAAACAATACAAAGGTAATTTCTTGGTTTTGTACATATATTTAATATATTATGCACATGAATATACATACATAATTTGTTATTATTATCAGTAACTAAGAAGCCTTTATTATAAACAATAATTTAACGAGACATCGTAACTAATTGCCGTGCTTGATAAAGCTTATCTAATGTACATAAATTATTATGTTGTAAATAAAAAATAACGTATTTTATTTATCTTGCTGTCGTGAGATAAAACCGTTTATCTATTGCGTAAATTCATTCATAAACTGCGATTGACTAATAAAAAGATATGAAATTTCTACGTAGATGTACTTGCGCGAATATGAAAAATGTTTCAAGTTTAATGATTAAAATAGGTTTACGTTACGTTAGGTTACGTTCTAAACCCTTTTTTGGGGTCCGTTTCAATGTTGATAAACAACCAGCGGGCCTATTATGTAACTCAGTGTCGGTTGCCATCTATGGTTGCTATTCAACAAAAACAGATAAAATATAAACTTCCAAAAGAACCTTCAATGGGTATTGACATATTTACGAATTGTGACGTCATTTCAATTTCGAAATATGTATGTTTTTGACGAAAGGCACTTTGTTTGGCAACTGATTTTACGATACAGAATCAGGGGGCTGCACACCTTCAATTTGTATTTTTCAATATTAAGTTGTGTTTTGACAAAGATAACTTTGGAATAAGCTTGAGCTCTAACTAGGTCACAGCATGGTACTGTCACAGTTTAAAATCTATGCAATCAGACAGAGCAATAGTGCGGGGCCTGCGGGGTGAGACGCGGGAGGTAAACCACCGAGCTACATACAATTTTCGAACAAGCAGTTCGGAATTTCGCCCCGCAATCCCCGCACTACCGCCCCGACCGAACGCTTTCGTTGGACAACTGTATGGATTTTTAACTTTATTTAAATAAGTAACATAATCTAAAACTTAAATAACAAAATAAAACTACCTAGCAATATAAATGTCTAAAAAAAAGAGAAAAAGAATACCTACCTTAAACTAAGTGAAAAATGGATTTTTAAACTGTGGTAGTGTCGTGAAGGTCTGAGGTGGTGGAGCTGATGCCGGGCTCGACTGTGGAGGTACCACCATCTTACTCGCAGATCCCCCCGAAGTTATTCGGGGGAGGGTAAGAGAACAGCTCTCAGGCAAAACCAGGCGGCCCACCATTGCCTGGGACCGATATATCCATCCCCAATTGCCGGGACTTATATAAAACAAACTGTGACGTGACGGGCAGCGGCGTCACTCATGCAAGGGTTTCGGCGCCGCGCTCACCAACCCCCCTGCCCAGCGTGTGTGAGTATGGGCATTTCTTCCAGGAGGACCGCCAAGAGTGGCGAAATCCTGAAAAGGTCTATGTCCAACAGAGGACGAAACAGGCTGATGGATGGATGGAGTGTCGTGAACATATACTCCTCCACAACCCTTTACCTTGGTGCATTTAACAATCCCTTGCGGCACCTAAACGTGAAAAATTTTGAAATATATTAAAAGAATTGTCTGTCTGTACGCATCCTCGAAATAAGTAAGAATTATATGTATATTTCGATTGTGCGGGAGTTTTTCCTCGCCGTTCAGTATACATTAGCAGTCTATCTCTACGCAGACTTTTTATACCCCTAAGGTTCTTTAAGGCGAGGCATTGATAAACTCTTAATTTCAAATCGACGCCTTAGAGGAGTGCAGTGAGGGGGACGTGCTCCATACAAATATGCGCTCACGAACTAGCTTATGCCGTAAGGTCGTATGCGCCAAAACAGTATTTTTCATTTAAAATGACAACTATAAGTAATTTAATAAGTCCAATCGGCCATATTGAAGTGTATTTGTAGACTAATTTAAATAAAAAACTTAGAGGCTTCATTCGCTCCCGTTTGTCAGTAAAATAGAAATATCTGTTTTAAAAGAGGTTTTCTAAATATCTTTTACTCTGCTATGAAAATTAATCAATCAACTAGATCTTCGGGCAAAATGATGTCAATGAAATGCTTAATATAGTATATAAATTGGTAGTTACATATGTTTTTTATTGCTGAGAAAAATGGAGATCCATGTCGCCAAAATTTCGTGGCGTCGCCTTAAGTCTTAGACATTAAACTATCACCTCACACAACTCAGCGCTACAACAAAAGTAAACGGAGCCAGGACTCATACAAATTCATGAGCTGCGTTCGTAAATTAACACCAGAGTTTACGTCATTAGGGTCAGGAACAAAATGGCGAGAGAATACTCATTTGAAAATTCGCTAATTAGGTACGTGAAGTTAGAAAGTCATTAAGGGCAGGATGAATGAGAACTGTAGTTTTTGTATGGCTTATGAACTAGGACGAAAATTTTGAGGTCGTTTAAGTGCCACACAAATTACTTAATTGTTCTTTATCACTTTAAGAAAAGCCTGATAAAATTTATTTATTTATTATGTTCATCAGCAGCAGAAATATGAAATACTCCAAGAGCAAATAAATTAAAGGTAAGGAGTGAGTTGCGCAACGAATCCATTTTGAAGAAATAAATAAAAATAAAATAAATAACTAAGTTTGTCCTGTTACAGAAATGTACCAATCATAGAGTGGTTTAAAATACATAGTGGCGACTGTATCTTAGTTTATAGGACGACAGATTTTGAAATTTAAGAGTATGTGTTATGTAAAGTATTAAGGTAGTACTTGTTTACTTGCCACTTGCTGAATTATCAAGGAAAACAATATGATGGAACTACTGTGAATGTAAATGTTATTTTTAACTGAATTACGGCGATAAATTACCTCATCATGATGATTATCAGCGAAATAAGGGTGTACGAGTGTAAAATTTTCAAGTGATAGTCCACACTCCATGGGGTGTTAAAGGACTATCGGCTAAGACTATCGGAAAAGTTTCAAAGTATACAGAATGACATTTCTTGAAAAGCTATTATAGATAAAGATCCTTGATTTACGTCCCTACAACCAACCCCTTATATTCAAATTACATAGTTTACAGTTGATATATAAGATTATAAGAGAATTTAAACTATATTTGTGTGTTTATGATCACTGATCAGTGAAGCAAGTGTTTTTAAAATATACCAGTACGTTTACACTTGATAAGCAGTTAAAATCCGAACGCCTAGATGGGGGTTAGCAGTAAACTACGTCTGGAAGACGTTTTTACGACAGCAACTGGCTAGCCAAGCTCTATACGATACACCACTATAACTAAACTACGCGGACAATGAAAACCCATTCTTATTTTATAGAAAATAGGGATCAAACTGAGTATCTAAATAACCCAGAATATGGGCCTTTTATTTTATGACCAGTTTTACATTCTCTCTGTTTAAACTTGGAAGGATGTTAAAGACGTGTAGAAAAAACGGGCCAAGAGGGTACTCTTAACAAATAAAAAAGTAAATTTTGTTATCCATACAAATTGGATCTTATTATAATGTACAAGTTGCATCAATGTTGGTTTAATACCTCATGTTCCAAAATAAATAAAAATAATACAGGCTGACTTTCAAACAAACCGCGATAATTTTAGACGTTATTAAGAAACATTTGTAGAAATGTAAAAATAATTAAAATTACAAGTCAAAATCTTATTAAAAAATTTTACTTGTAAATAAAATGTATGGTTATCCTAGCCATTCCCATACGGAACAAGTTTAAAATAATTCAAAATAGTGGGATCAATAATAAATCTAATCTAATTATCTTATCTCTTCAGGTGACCATGTATTCTTTGGATTTAAAAAAAATCTTCAATGGTCTCTAACATTAAAAAACATATGAATTTGAATGGCTTTCTTAAAACCAATTCTCATTCTTCTACAAAATATTAAATCATCGGGGTTGGGTTAAAAATCAGCCTGTATAAACATCAAGCCGTTACAAATTTTATAGCACACGGTGCGTAAAATGCCGACTTTACGCACGCTGCGCTTGCGTAAAGTCGGCATTTTCCGCACTTGTGCTATAAAATATTATACGAAACCCGTGCGAGAAACTTTTTCTCGACTCGTGTGATTGCAGCACTCACCTTCGGCTCGTGCCGCAAACTCACACTCGTCAGAAAACGTTTCATCGCTCTCGTATCGTAATGTACTATTTAAAACATTCCAAAGCCTTCCGTCATTTTTAATGTATAAAAATACATATATTAATGGCTGGACTCGGATTGTCTGACACAACAACAATTCTCTTAGGATTCTGTCTTCTGACGAAACCTCGTTGAAATAAAATGTTATCTGCTAAACACAGGTTTATGGATGATATAAATATTCTATGCCATGAAGTTCGTTTGACTATGATTGTAGTAGTGCGTGCACACGCACCTTTTTCTAGTGTGCGTAACCTCGTGAGCGCTACACACATACAACACGTGCTTATCTGTACACGTCTCTACTACAACCATAGCTTAACGAACTTCGTTAGGCCTACCATGAGTTTTGCTTACTATACACGTTACCGTCTACGTGAAATATTTTGTATGAGAAATGCTGGTTCCTGTAGAAAGCCGCTAGGGGCGCTGCACAATTTCTCATATAAATATTTTACGCAGACGTTAACGTGTATAGTAAGCAAAACTCATGGTAGGCCTACGTGAGAAAGTATATTTTATGTATGTAGTTCAGCTATGATTTGCCATAGAAAGCAGCATGCAAAATGAAATACAGTTAAAATTAAATTAATCTTAATTAATCGTGGGGTCCGGAGGCGCGAAAACTGTTTAAGAACTTTGATCGCGCCTGGTCGACGTCTCGGGTGATCAGAGGGCTGGTGCTTAGCTCGGCCAGAGAATTAGTCTGGCCATCCAGAGAGCATTTTGGGCACTCTACTGAGGGGCAGCGACCTGGACCCAGTTTTTTATCTATAGCTTTTGCTTTTATTAAGTAATATTTTAGATTATTTATTTGTAGGTAATTACTTTATTTAAGTTTTAATTGTAAGATTTATTATACTTTGATAAAAATATTGTATTATTTATGATCTAAATTAAAGTGTCGTTAAATAAATCGAATGTTGCGTGTCGTTTCGCGACACCGACATGAAAAAAAAATTTTTTTTGTTCTTGTGTTACTGATCTTATGTATTACCTAAGTCATCACTTGAGAATTAATCAATGTCGTGAAACACTTTGTTAATAAATAATTCTGAAAGCTTTGTGTTCAAAAACAAGGACTCAAATAACAGTTTGTTTTATATTAAAACTCTAAACAAAAAATTGCGTTTTTACTTTTTTTGCAGATTTTTAATTTATCACACGTCTTGAATCGAGTGTGTGAACACTAAGAAGGAAGCAAAAATCACCAAAAAATCTATGAAATAAGTAAAAAAATTCGCAACCATTTTTTTCATTGAAAATTTTCCTCACACCTATCACCTCGGTCCAATGGTTTTCAGTAGAAAGCCTTTTCACAATGTCCATTGAAGCCTGCATATTGTATGAGGCTGTATTATGCCGCCAATCACGCCGTGTTTGTGCTGAGGTACTAAATCCATTTTTAGGGTTCCGTAACCGAAAGGTGCCAAACGGGGCAGCCCTATTACTAAGACTCCGCTGTCCGTCTGTCCATTTGTCTCTAACAGGGATCTCCAGCTTTAGCCGTTATATGTAGCCAGTTTAAATTTTCACAAAATACATTTAATTGTAGGTTCAATAACGGCTAAAACTTACAATGAAAAAGATGAACATACAAAAAACCTCGAAAAAAAATTTTTTTTAAACGTTACTTTTGTGTGAGCAGCTATTTTCCAATATCATTGCATACAAGTTTCAAATTTGATCAGCTAGTTGTACATAAAGTAAAACCACAGAACCGGCCAAGTGCAAGTCGGACTTGCACACGAAGAGTTCCGTACCGTTATCTATAAAAATCATGTCTGTTGTATGGGATTGCGCAGGCCCGACTCGCACTTGGCTTGTTTTAGTATTTCTTGTTATAGCGGCAACAGAAATATATCATCTGTGGAAATTTCAACTGTCTAACTATCACGGTTCATGAGATACTGACAGACGGACAGACAGACAGACAGACGGACGGACGGACAGCGGATTCTCAGTAATAGGGTCCCGTTGGTTACCCTTTGGGTACGGAAGTCTAAAAATGGTAAAAACTAGAGTTCGCTGGAGCCGAATTGTTTGTTGACACTACTATTTTAGCGGCTAGTTTTGTGTTCCTTTATGTTTGCAACGACATCTACATTGCTGTTATAAACCATGTTTCTAAGGTTCACCTTTATTGGTGATGATACGGAACCCTTTGTCGTGAGTCTGACTCACACTTGGGTAAATTATTTTATAAGCTCTTACAACTATTTTGTTGCTTGATTAATTCCGAGATACTAAAGGAAAACATGCACTTAGTATAAATTACTAAAGTTAAAGCTCTAACGATGTAACTTTGTGTTGTAAAGGCGAAGAGTTAAGAGCAAGTTAAATTGCGTTTTTATTTAGGTCACTAGCCTTTCGCCCACGGCTCTGCCCGCGTTTATTCAATCTCTGCCCCGTTTTCGGCTTGGACGTTATTTTATGAACACCCCTTTTGTTGACCATTATGGACACCCGTATATTTTCTCTAGGGTCACTATGATGATAATAAAAAAACTGCAAAAAAATCCCTTAAGTGGTTCCCACATACATACAGACACAAAGACAGACAAACAAAAACAATAGTAGTTTTGGTCTCAGTACAATACAAATAACCCATTATATTGAAAATTTTGCAAAAATATTCAATGTAAAGACAAGACGTTTTTACTACTTTATTATAATAATAAATAAATCCTGTACAGAATATCAATCAATCAATTAATTCATTTATTTGTTTATAAAAGCATGTACATAGAAGATCTTATACGTGGGACGCACTATAAGTTTCCGGAATGAATATGAAAAAATACTATTAAAGGTACAAAATTAATTTATTGTTTTTCAAAATAATCTCCCTTGGCGTCTATGCACTTTTTCATTCGATCAAACCAGTTTTGAAAACTTTTGTGCCACTCCCCTGTGGTGACCTCTGAAACGTGTTTTTCATACTCCTCGACAGCCTCTTCTGGTGATGAAAATCGTTGACCGCGTAATTGGTTCTTAATTTTTGGGAACAGAAAAAAGTCACAAGGTGCCAGGTCGGGACTGTATGCAGGATGACTCATGAGTTCTACATTTTTCGTCTTCAAAAAGTCGTTTGTCTGTCTGGCCGTGTGAGAACTAGCATTGTCGTGGTGCAGGATGATACGGCGTTTACGGTTATTTTTACGGAGTTCGTCAATAACTTCCGGCAAACAAATGGTCGTGTACCAGTCACTATTCACGGTACGACGATTCTCTAAAGCAACAGTAGCCACGTGTCCAGTTTTATTAAAAAAAGAAGCAATCATCCGCTTAGATGCACTTTTCACGCGCGCCACTTTGGTTGGTTTCGGCTCATCTTGAAAGACCCATACGCTCGATTGCTGCTTTGTTTTGGGATCGTAGCAATAAATCCATGTTTCGTCACCTGTTACTATGTCCCACACCAAATTTGACGCACCTTCGTTGAATCTGGTAAGCATGGCACTGCACCAAGTGACGCGGTCCGTTTTTTGAGCCTCGGTCAAGTTGTGTGGGATCCACCGCGAGCACAGCTTTCTCACACCCAAATGTTTGTGTAGGATTGATTGTATTTGACTCATGCCTATTTCTAAGGATGCGCGAATTTCATGGTAGGTCACATGCCTGTCTGTTTCAATCATACGGCGCACAGCATCGATGTTTTTGTTGGTCACAGCGGTGGACGGCCGACTATCGCGAGATTCGTCACTGAGATTGATACGACCACGCTTGAATTCTGCAAACCAGCTATAAACAGTCGTCTTGCATGGTACTTCATTGCCAAAAGCTGTTTCAAGCCGAGCGATGCTCTGTTGAGCTGTCAAATTACACTTAAAATCGTAGAAAATCATACTACGAAAATTTTCCCAAGTTAAATCCATGTTGATGCAGACACACAATTTTTTAAATGGCGCCACAAGGTAAAAACAAAAGACAGTCAGATGAAACAAACTGCATTCTACAGCCAAAGAGTTCTATTTTCAAATGTTGCAATAAATTTTTAAATATTGTTTATGTAAGTGGCCAGTTCCGGAAACTTTTAGTGTTACCTATGTATTATAAATATAAATTAATAATACTACCTCTAATTGCTCCAGTAATATCAGCCAAAAAACTTTGACACATCTAATTAAAGAAAGTCATCTTCAAGACATAAATCCCCAAGAGATCCGAACCCGGGCACAATCCACAAGTTTTCATTCCTGTTAATTTAAAAAAAATAAAAAATCTATCGAGCAAACCTACAAAGGCTTTTATGAAAAGTCAAAGTTTAAAGAAATCATTTTAGGATGTAAAATTCAAAATTTTGGAAAGGGGATATATACAAGTCCCTTACCTTTTTACCTACTTTCTAAATAGCTAATGAAATTACCGGGTAAGTATTTTGAAATGTTATGGATTACACGTTTTTTAGGGCATACAGGTTTCCTCACGATGTTTTTCTTTACCGTTCAGCAAGTGGTAAGTATTAGGTAAGAACACAAATACTTTGCACATCAATTCCAAAAAACTCATTGTTGCATTGCATTTGCAAACCTGTGTCTCATGATTGAGAGGCCAGCGTTCTACCACTTGAGCTACCGCCGCCTTATGTTATTTATTAAGAGGTTGATTGACAGATTGACAGAATTTTACAGTCCTCGGCGACAAACTGCATTCCTTGTCGTTATTTATCAGATTCAAATCACACTGCGGTGATTACAAGATTTATGGTGTCATCACTTTTTGAGTCAGAATATAAATCCGTTCGTGTTATCTGGAGATTTCTGTACAGAAATATCGGGTTACATTATTTTAATTTAACGTATAGTGTACGAAGACGAATGAAAATCTTTGATGTCCAAATTGTCTGAGTCGTTATTTATTTTACACTTAGCTACATTCTCATAGAAAGATATATTATATTAAGGTGACTTTAATTTATGCAGCCAAACTCATACTTGGCTTGGTCAGTGATCAGTAACACGGATCGATATCACTTTGCTGATTTCGCAAAATAAAATTTTGACGTCCCACAGTAATTAACTCGGGGCTGGGCTTGCGTTTGTAAGGAACACGAAAATAATAATTTACGAATTTCACAAAAAGGGTCATTAAACCTGAGCTGATTAATACTGAGCACTTTCTGAGTCTTCAGTAAGAATTTGGCTGCATAAATTAAAGTCACCTTGGAGTTGATGCTCGTGATTGTTGGCACTTGGTGGAACTTTTGAAACATTTTTTGTTTCATTTTTTGTTTCATATGAATCATATATTGTACGTAAACAACCAAACAAACCTTTGATAATGCTTTAACAGCGAAACCGGTAAGGGAAATTAATATAAATAAGTGGACAAGTACAAGTGTTTATCAAACAAAAAAAATAAAGTCACCTTATATATCTTGAGAAGATTTTATTCTGCGTAGATAATTTCCTTATATGCTGAGATATTCATAAATGACTTCAACATTCATTCTATCTTGTAGACAGTATAAAAACCAAATCACTTATTTGTATAGATATGTGGATATGTTTTATTTAAATATGAATCATGACAAAAGTAACAAAACATGTATTTTTCATTTCGAACATAGAACAGTTTCCCTTGTTATAGCTAGAGGCTTCATTTTCAACCGGTATAAGTAACTGAAACAGTACAAGTGTTTTTATCAATATATTTTACAAAAACCTTTGCTTAGATGTCGTCATATCCATATTCTCTAAGTAAGTCAACTGGCATCATGACGTCATAGATGTAGGCGCAGTGCAAATGAGTTTCTTTTTCGGTTTGTTTAGACTTTGATGCAACGCGCTTAGAAAATCTGTTCACGCAACGAGCAACTTCTTGTGTTTACTGTACGCATTCTTGAGTAATTTTTCGAAGGTTTATCTTACGTGTTTCTTTTTTATCAAATATCTGCTGGTTTATCGTAGGAAAAGCTTTGTCAGGTTTGCGTCGCACACAATGTAAACAATGTTTATAAACTCAATTCATGACTTAGTTATACATTGAAACAAATAACTTCCAAACAAGAGGCTTGTTTGTCTTGTCTATATTAACTAACTTATTGGTTGTTTCCAATGTTTTTATCATCAAGAAAGCAAGTTAAGTTAGTACAGGAAACTGACATCTTGTTGCGCTCATATGGAGTTAAGATAGTTGTTACGGTTAACAAGAACAAGAGTTCAATTTACATATATTTTTTTCAGTGAAAGGTGACTTTCGCTTATTTGATTTCCGATCCTGATTTCGGTTCGTGATGTATAGTGAAATCCATCGCTTTAGAAAATCTAACTATTCTTAGAGTCCATTACAAGAAGGAAAAATGAACTATAAACTATTCTCTGGGAAAAATTCTCAAACGAAGCCCCGATTTTTCCGTCTACTAAAAAAAATCGTGTTGTAAATAAATATTTCATATTTCATCCTGCATATGTAAGTAGATAAAAGCCCCTCGAACGTTTTCGAGAATTCTCATTATTAAATTAACTTTAAAAGCAACAGAAACGCTAAAGAAACACTTAACAAATAGAGTAAAAGTACACTTTCGCTAACTCCAGGATTCACTTAAGCGTAGCTTAAAACTTCCGAGAAGAAGTCTGCGAATTGTTTAAGTCAACTTGAGTATTTGCTTGAAAACGCCCAAGTATTTGTAAATGTATTTTTCGTTTTGACAAAGTTATGGAACTTAGCCGTTTGTGCAGAGTTTATAAATATTGAGTTAATAGATTTTGCTTCGTTTTCAATTGTGAGTACCTTTTACTTAATTTAATTACAAATTAACTAAACACGCGTTTTTACTTTTAACTTTGAAATACGTTTAAGTAGTAATTAACCACCACTTAATAAAAGGTGACTTTTGTTTATATGACCAAATTTATACTGGGGACTCAGTAAGGGGTTTAATGACCCTGTTTGCGAATCACAAAAAATATTTTTTGTGCCTCTATACTTGTTCAAGAACGACCGCGACTCAACTAGTACAGTCTAAATTTTATTTTGCGTAATTTACAGAAAGGGTAAATAAACATTGATCCCGACCACTTGCCGAGTCTCCAGTATTCGTTTGGCTATATAAACGAAAGACACCCTATATTTTACTAAACTTCACATTGATTTTACAAGATTTTGATGATGATGCTATAAAAATAACAGTCACCTTTTTTTAAAAATTTTAAAAACACTAACATATTTTCTTAAATAAAGTTTTGTTCGCGAAAGAAGTCCCTTGTCAAACGTTAATTCACGGGACTTCTTTTTTGAAAACAACTTAAATCCTCTGAGAAGCATCAATATATTACACTATGGCATAGACACTATGGTAAGTAAAGTGACAAATTTAGTTACCACACATCACTAAACGCCATTTTATTTAATACCATCCATCCATCCATCAGCCTGTTTCGTCCACTGATGGACATAGGCCTTTCCAGGATTTCGCCACTCTTGGCGGTCCTTCTGGAAGAAATTCCCATACTCACACACGCTGGGCAGGCGGGTTGGTGAGCGCGGTGCCGAAAACCTTGCACCAGTGACGCCGCTGCCCGTCACCAGTCTGTTTTATATAAGGCCCGGCAATTGGGGATGGATAAACTGCCATCCATCGGTCCCAGGCAATGGTGGGCTGCCTGGTTTTGCCTGAGAGCTGTTCTCTTACTCTCCAGCGAATAACTTCGGGAGGATTTCCGAGTAAGATGCTGGTAACTCCACAGTCGAGCCCGGCATCAGCTCTACCACCTACCTATTTAATACCATTTTAAGATAAATTGAAAAGCATAATATGCAGATGGTGCTTTAGATTAACTGACGTCAGAGAGACAGATAGACTATTGAGCTCCAATTTTAAGGGTTTCAATCTTCAAAGGAACCCAAAAAACTAAAGTATTCCAATACTTTTGTAACTAACAATCAATCATTTAGAAAACAAACGAACGAATTATAAAAGACAAATTGAATTTGGAATGATTTATTATCCATATCGACGTTTCGTGCTAAACAATAGACGATCATAATCACGTCTCGTTAGTCAAATAAGCTGAAACTACATTGTTACCTTAGAATTTATTTTTGAGTAAAATTTTTAGAAAATATTTTGCAACATAAGTAAAACACATACGTGGGACGCACTATAAGTTTCCGGAATGAATATGAAAAAATACTATTAAAGGTACAAAATCAATTTATTGTTTTTCAAAATAATCTCCCTTGGCGTCTATGCACTTTTTTATTCGATCAAACCAGTTTTGAAAACTTTTGTGCCACTCCCCTGTGGTGACCTCTGAAACGTGTTTTTCATACTCCTCGACAGCCTCTTCTGGTGATGAAAATCGTTGACCGCGTAATTGGTTCTTAATTTTTGGGAACAGAAAAAAGTCACAAGGTGCCAGGTCGGGACTGTATGCAGGATGACTCATGAGTTCTACATTTTTCGTCTTCAAAAAGTCGTTTGTCTGTCTGGCCGTGTGAGAACTAGCATTGTCGTGGTGCAGGATGATACGGCGTTTACGGTTATTTTTACGGAGTTCGTCAATAACTTCCGGCAAACAAATGGTCGTGTACCAGTCACTATTCACGGTACGAAGATTCTCTAAAGCAACAGTAGCCACGTGTCCAGTTTTATTAAAAAAAGAAGCAATCATCCGCTTAGATGCACTTTTCACGCGCGCCACTTTGGTTGGTTTCGGCTCATCTTGAAAGACCCATACGCTCGATTGCTGCTTTGTTTTGGGATCGTAGCAATAAATCCATGTTTCGTCACCTGTTACTATGTCCCACACCAAATTTGACGCACCTTCGTTATATCTGGTAAGCATAGCACTGCACCAAGTGACGCGGTCCGTTTTTTGAGCCTCGGTCAAGTTGTGTGGGATCCACCGCGAGCACAGCTTTCTCACACCCAAATGTTTGTGTAGGATTGATTTTATTTGACTCATGCCTATTTCTAAGGATGCGCGAATTTCACGGTAGGTCACATGCCTGTCTGTTTCAATCATACGGCGCACAGCATCGATGTTTTTGTTGGTCACAGCGGTGGACGGCCGACCATCGCGAGATTCGTCACTGAGATTGATACGACCACGCTTGAATTCTGCAAACCAGCTATAAACAGTCGTCTTGCATGGTGCTTCATTGCCAAAAGCTGTTTCAAGCCGAGCGATGCTCTGTTGAGCTGTCAAATTACACTTAAAATCGTAGAAAATCATACTACGAAAATTTTCCCGAGTTAAATCCATGTTGATGCAGACACACAATTTTTTAAATGGCGCCACAAGGTAAAAACAAAAGACAGTCAGATGAAGCAAACTGAATTCTACAGCCAAAGAGTTCTATTTTCAAATGTTGCAATAAATTTTTAAATATTGTTTATGTAAGTGGCCAGTTCCGGAAACTTTTAGTGTTACCTATGTACATTTATCTTCTTTTCGTGGGGCTCTTTACTTTATTGGTTGTAGTTTTCTATATCAAATATTTATTTTTTCGTCCCACCTGTACATTTTATTAATAATTATTCCTTTACCACTCAAAGGTTGGCTGGAAGATATTGCTTCTAGTAATAAGTCCGCCTTTGTTCATGCTGTGTATTCTTTACGTTTTATTATTTATTTTTATTTCGTGTGTGTGGAATAAAGTGTCTATTCATTCATTCATTCTGCTGCCATCTGACTGACGTCACGATAGCAACAAAACTAAGGTGCAAGCCACACAGAAACGGGTGTCATTCACGTACAAATCGCATGGAAACAAAGTCACAATTTGAGCCATTCGGTGTGTTGCGTGTTTTGCATGGAAATATCTATGCGTTTTGTACGAAATTTGAATGACGCTCGCGCGCTCGATGCGCGCCGTGCCGCTTCTGTTTGACTTGAACCTAAAAACGGCATGTTCTACTGGTAGTGATCATGCTGAAGAACATTTGTTTTGAAATAACAATACATACGAGAATTGTGACTATTAATTATAATATTTCTATGGTACGTTTGCGAGATTTATTATGTTTACGCATTATTAAATGTTACTTTTCTGTGAAAAGAAAACTATTTTGTACACAATTTAAGACGGTATTTAGAGAAAGCTGTCCTGCTCGAATGCTTTCATTTTATACTCTTTACTGCTCACATAAGAAGCGGGTCGTTTAAAAAAACTCGCGATTTCAAGTTTTCAATGTTTATTTTAATTACTTTACAAATATCGTTTCCATAAAAAACTAGATAATACTAAATCCTTTCACTTGATATAATCTTAATTGCAAAACAATACTTATAAAATAAACTGTTTTGTAAATGAAAATTTTAAACATGTTTCAGAATTGTTTCGGTGCAGTGTAGTTAAATAAATTTATTTAAAAAATCTAATAATAATTTCAATCAAGACATGAAGAAGCACGCATAAGGTGACATTTATTTATGCATCCAAATTCATACTGTAGACCCGGAAAGTAGTTGGTATGAAGGTTTGAGACCGTTTTTGGGAAATTCGAAAATATTTTTTTCCCGTTCCCTACAAAACGCAAGTTCATACAATGGAAAGTCAAATTTTTCTTTTTCAAATTACGCAATATATGTTATTGATCCATCATACTGATCATTTACCAAGCCTTTAGTATGAATTTGGCTGTGTAAATAAATGTCACTTTGCAAATTATTTTGGAATTTATAATCTAAATTTTTATAACCCGGAAATTGATTTAAAAGCAAGCATTGTTTGGTAAAACACGAATTCCTTCGCCTTGAGCGCATAGTATTTGTATACTTACTAAACGGTAAAAGGATGTATTTACCCGAAATAAGGCAATAAGGTTCATCCCTTGTCAGTCGTCGGTGGAAAGAGGTTATACGAATGTTGACTGTTTTATTGACAGACTAAACTCGGAAACACAACTGACACCCACTCCGAGAGATATGTCGTAATGATACATGTATGTTTGTGTTTTGCACAGTTTTTACTGTCTTGTATTATGTTTTTATTGCGAAATCCATCGCTTTGGAATACTCTAAATATTATTATTACAGTGCATTACAAACCAGAAAAGATAAATTAGAAACAAATGTAAAGACAAGAATTTGAAAAAATTTCTCGGGCCAAGATTCGAACCTGCGACGTTTTGTTTCGACATTTGTTTCTAATTTTTCTTTTCTAGTTTGTAATGCACTCAAATGATAATATTTACAGTATCATGTAAACAGTATCAAGGAGATTCTGAAATAATAAAGCCGATGTTACACATCCGAGACAGACATAATTAAAAACGCCACTGGCTGTCGTGATATTTTTTAATCATGAAATATCGCTGAATCTGAAGATTTTTAATATCAAATACTTGCTCATTTGTACTGACAGGCAGCTCTGATTATTTAGTCATGGCAACAATTTTTTGGGTTTCCATGAAAAAGAAAAACCCTAATAGCAAAGCCTTGGTGTTAGTTGTCAGTCTGCCATTGACCTCTCATAAACAACTAGACTCACAATTTCGCTCAAAAATGGTCCGCGATGCATCCTGTCACCGCTACGACGTGACAAGATCTAATGACGATTGCGTACAAGTGACATTGCATCTAATTTTAACGATATAACGTCTTAATTTGGTTGAATGCATTTTTGCTACTATGCACATCGCCGTTCGGACATTTTCTGATGAAATTTTCTTAGAGACCTAATTTCAAGGCAAAAAAAAAACAAAAAAGGGCCGGTATTAATACTCGTATGTAAATTATAAACGTGTCAAGCTGACTGGTTGAATGGTCGTATCAAAACAACATATCGTCACGACATGAATCCCCGAGGGGGTGACAGAGGTGATTCAAAGGGAAATGCAAGTGACACCGAGAAAAATGTATTTTTGGCTTCATTATAAAATAGAATTACATAAGTTTAAAATACGGTGAATTCTTTTTAAATTTGGTGATAATTAAAAATTATTATTCTGTAGTTAAAACGTTTGAGGAAATAATCGAGTTTTTAGGGTAAGTAACGCAATATTATGATGACAGATCACAAATAAACACAATGATCACCGTAAAATTGGTCACAGAAAATAAGATTACTATTTTCGTATTACATCATGCTTTCCCCATAAAAGACGCCAGTCACACTATGGTTTTCTTACTTTCACCATAAAAGCTGTGACGGAGCGCATAATTGTATCTGCTTCCTACAAAGTCATAGTGACAGTGCGTCATATTATATCGCTAGCAGCAGCAACAGTAGTTTCATCGTATTTTGTAGTGATTTATTTATTTTCAGTTTCTTAACCTACTAACAGTTCTTAAACTAAATCGTAAGCTAAGTTAAGTAACATATATTAACCATATATACAGTGATGTCCGTATACTCCCTACTTTACGTGAATCATCATAATTTCAGGTGAATTCACTTAATTTTATGATTACCAGTTTTTTCAGTGTAGAGTCCACACTTAATACACTCGCTTTTCACCTACGATTATTACGTGATGGGTGGTGAACCCTAGTCGTACAAACAACAAAACCCGTAAGTATAGTATTTACAATACGGCATATAATTGACAAAAGTATTTAGAATTTTGTTCATAAATTGTTTATTTTATAAAATGACCTATCTTATCTATAAACTGTGTTTTTTTTATAAGCACTGTCGTCCAAGAATATCCTACGGAATTCCAATAATTATTCCTCCCTTCCTTAACCAATATGATTGATAGAAAAATAAACGATTCCCACCATTGTTTCAATGTTTTCTCACACAAAAGCATTAGGAATCGATATGTCAATACGTATTATTGATATGATGATGATAGTGACAGGCGCAAGCGCACATTTAGAAATTGATGTTTGGATTGAGCGATTTCGAACTCCATCACAAAGTTGATGAGCCATTGTTTTGGTCTTAGATTTAATTTGTGATATAAAAAAAATCGCTCGTAACAGAATCAGGGTGCGTTTTTTGCTTACTATAAAGATTCCGAGAGATGTCACCACTTTCGAATTACACGTCAGTCACTGTAATACTGTAAATAATTAAAGACGTCGGGTCTTTACATTAAACATTTTTGCGAGATTTTAAATGAAATTAGGTATTAGTATTTGTACTGAGGCCAATCATTTTTGTCTGGCTCTATGTGTTTTCCCTTTTAACTTAAGAATAACTCAACGGATTTGGATGCGGTTTTCTTTAATATCATCGTGGGGATCCTGGTCAATAATATAAGCTATATTGTGTTGGTAAAACAACCGCCAAATCAAATCAAATTATTTATTTTGTAAAATAGATACATAAAGTATACTTTCCACAAGTCAAAAGGGAAGTACATACAAAAAATATTTAGGTTGGGCTACTAAAATGTAATTACTATAAACCTGCATAAAATAGAGAAATCTAGAAATAAAAATAATATATATACATAATGCAATGATCAAATAAGTTGATAAATAAATATGGGAAATACATACAAAAGATATTAAGGTTGGGCTACAAAAATGTAATAAAGTTATACACCTGCATAAAATGGAGAAATATAGGAATAAAAATATTACATAGGTATACATAATCCCTAACCATCCGCACCATTCGATTAATCTTGCTAAGAAGAAGGGCAAGAAACCTAGCAAACCGATAACAGTTTTTATATACATTGATTGAAAGAAACGCGACCGAAGCCGCGGGCAAAAGCTAGTTCAACATTTCGCAAGAGAAGTATTTATGGCGACTCAAATAAATAAAAGATCCAATGCTGTTGGAATAGCACTTTTGCTGGAAAAGATAATTTGCCTTTTGGGAGATAAAATCATACAATGAGTATCGCTAGTAATTATTTTCCCAAATTACTGACGTAATATTAAATAACGGAGAAGAATTTATGTGAAAACAGGAAAAGGAAGACCCAGGATGAGTTATGTAGACCAATTAAAGGGAAAGGCTGGAGTACTATCATACCAAGAACTGAAGGAATTGACAATGAATAAACTAAATGAACACAGCTACACCGACAAGAGCTTTGCTCTTAAATATACGAGTACGACGACGAATAAACAAAGCCTTTAAGTATATTAAACGTGAATTTTGTGAATGTTGTGTCAATGTTAATAATCCTTAGCATCTGTCATAATATCTTCAACTGTCAACTGCGGTGGTCGCTACTGTCTTTGCGACAATACTCGTAGTATCTGTCAAAAATTGACAAATGACATTCACTGTCAACTATCTTCTTACCTTGGCAGACCAAGTTACCTAAAATAAACCCTAAAGCGAGGGAACAGAAGCTATTTCTATTATTTAGCGATGAAGTAAGAAGTGTAGTGTTGACAAATTGTGCTCCAAGTTAATCTGTCATGGGAAGCTATTGTTTCTCGCACCAATTTAGGGTTTCATTCGAACGATTGTTTAAGGAATTCTCTTGGGAAAAAATAGATAAAATACAGAGGTAATAAAAGACAAAATAAAGTAACGAAAAGTAATCTTCTAGATCAATGAATGCCCAAATTTTTTTTTTTTGACTTTCATGGGAACTTGCTCGATAATGATGTTATTTTTTGCAACTTTACAAGCTGAATTTCATAATATTGACTTAAGTAGCATGTAGTAAGCTAATAAGACTTATTATTTACTTATGACAGCTATTAATATTTGAAAAATTAAACTAAACTAAATAAAAATTTTACGCACAGTGTGCTATAAATACCTTTATAGCACACCGTGCGTAAAATGACCACTTTACGCACGCTGCGCTTGCGTAAAGTCGGCATTTTCCCCACTTGTGCTATAAAATATTATACGATACTCGTGCGAGAAACTTTTTCTCGACTCGTGTGATTGCAGCACTCACCTTCGGCTCGTGCCGCAAACTCACACTCGTCAGAAAACGTTTCATCGCTCTCGTATCGTAATGTACTATTGTGTTCAATATAAGGTGGCTTTTATTTATACAGCCAAACTCATACTGGAGGCTTGGTAAGTGATCAGTAACACGGATCGATAATACTTTTTGTTTACTTCGCAAAATAAATTCTTGACGTCCTATAGTAATTGACTCAGGCTAGGCTTGCGTTTGTAAGAAACACGAAAAGGATAATTTACGAATTTCACGAAAAGGGTCATCGAATCTTCTTACTGAGCACTTACCGAGTCTTCGGTAAGAATTTGTCTGCATAAATTAAAGTCATATTTCGGCCTACTGTATGGGGCCGTCATCAGTCGAATGGAAGAAAGTATTGACAAATAAGTGTATAAATAAAAAAGTAAAAGTGACACCTGTTGACAGATTTGTGAACTTTTTCTAAATAAACAGTTTTATTATCTATGGGATGAAGCTGCTAGATGGTGTTGGTAATATTAATTACTGCTTTTCTTAATTTTTAATGCACAATATGTTGGTGATGACGGTAGCTTGCGGTGCGATGAAATTTTGAGCTCTATTAGCGCCATCTATCAGCTTACCAATGAACTTCTGGATAAAAGGGTTGACAAGTTTTTCTTATTGTTAACGCCATCTAGCGCTCAAGTCATGTCAGATCTCTCTGGTTAATACGAGGTTTATTGTATGTGGACTCCCTAGAATTTTTTTAAATATATTTTTCTTGGTAGAGGCTGTAGTAACACTAACAGCTGTGACAGACGGGCGTACAGAGAGACACACAGTGGAGGCTTAGTACTTGGGTCCCGTTTGGCACCCTTTGGTTACAAAACCCCAAAAATGGCAAGTAAGTATCACAGCAGATGGATAATTATAGTCACTGCCTCCTACCTCTTTAGAGAGGCGTGTGTATCGATTAAGTAAAAGCATCATACGCTTTAGTTATTTCAGAGAAGTTATGGTTTTACAACCTCTATCTCAGTATGCATAAGCTTTCTGAGTCACAGTGTAAATCATTGAATAACTCCATATTCTTCGTTTCTCAACAGTGTTACACAAGAGATAGTTTATTCACGACAATTATTCAGATCTCTCCTACATTGCCACCCACTCGGTCTATACAAATCATATTATTAAAACTGTTAAAATGATCGGTTGCATAAAGGAAATTTATCAGAGAAGTGCATGGCATGGGCACCAGACAGGGTTCTGTCATTAATGGAAACCCATAATGATGTATATCTGCTGTCCGTTTGGCTTGGCCCATTCACATGTGTAAGTGACATTGCACTGAAAAAAATTATCTTCCGAAAATAGAAGACCAATCCGTCCCTTTTGACTCAGAAGGAAAAAATCCATTCTATTAAGATGGATTTTGGTGGGTTATTGTTGGAGGGAATAATAAAGTAGAAGATTATCCCATTATCGGGCAACATTTCCTTTGCTAACTTTCGTCTGTTTTAGTTGAAAATCCAAGAAATCCTTCTGGATTCCGACAGGAAGAATGCAGTTTTTTGAATTGGTGGGTAATTGTTAGAGGGAATATTCGTGTAGACGATTATTCCATCTTCGTATAATCCATCTAATAAATTACCTTCAGTAATTTTCGTCTGAAATCCTCCTATATTATGGCAGGAAATCCGCAGTTTTCCGAATCGGCGGGTAAAGGTTGGAGGGAAAAAGTTATTTTATGGTAGGAAACGCAGTCAGAAGGATAAACTCAAAAGAAAAGTCAGGAAATCTCTTTGAGTGTGAGACCCCGTGCTTCATTATGAAAAGCATCAATTTTTAAAAATATTTCTAAAATCCAGACCTTATTTTCAGGCCTATTTCTTCTTAGGTATATTGACGGACTTTTTCGGAACCTCGATCAAGTAGGCACTGTGATTTTTCGTATAATTTTCTGACAATGGCCTACATGACTTTTTACTTGGTCTTACCGCATTAATAAACTTTGCTTTAGGGTAGGTATAACCGTATAACGTAACATAACTTCTTGTTTTGACGGAACCTGCTGATAAGGTTCTACTAAGAGACGGGATCCCAAAAAACGCGGCGAAACCCAACCATCAAGTTATGTTTTATTCAACGCAAAATGTACGCGTGTCTCATTGTATTCAAATACGTGGACTTTCGCCAATTACATGATGCAGTTTTGTAATGTTTCCACTTGGGATAGGGTATTTGAAGTTTCTAAAGTTACCTTAGCAAGAGGAAACCCTAGTAATCTTCCATTCATCCATCCATCAGCCTGTTTCGTCCACTTTTGGCGGTCCTCCTGGAAGAAATGCCCATACTCACACACGCTGGGCAGGCGGGTTGATGAGCGCGGTGCCGAAACCCTTGCGCCAGTGACGCCGCTGCCCGTTACCAGTCTGGTTTATACGTGGGACGCACTATAAGTTTCCGGAATGAATATGAAAAAATACTATTAAAGGTACAAAATTAATTTATTGTTTTTCAAAATAATCTCTCTTGGCGTCTATGCACTTTTTCATTCGATCAAACCAGTTTTGAAAACTTTTGTGCCACTCCCCTGTGGTGACCTCTGAAACGTGTTTTTCATACTCCTCGACAGCCTCTTCTGGTGATGAAAATCGTTGACCGCGTAATTGGTTCTTAATTTTTGGGAACAGAAAAAAGTCACAAGGTGCCAGGTCGGGACTGTATGCAGGATGACTCATGAGTTCTACATTTTTCGTCTTCAAAAAGTCGTTTGTCTGTCTGGCCGTGTGAGAACTAGCATTGTCGTGGTGCAGGATGATACGGCGTTTACGGTTATTTTTACGGAGTTCGTCAATAACTTCCGGCAAACAAATGGTCGTGTACGAGTCACTATTCACGGTACGACGATTCTCTAAAGCAACATTAGCCACGTGTCCAGTTTTATTAAAAAAAGAAGCAATCATCCGCTTAGATGCACTTTTCACGCGCGCCACTTTGGTTGGTTTCGGCTCATCTTGAATGACCCATACGCTCGATTGCTGCTTTGTTTTGGGACCGTAGCAATAAATCCATGTTTCGTCACCTGTTACTGTGTCCCACACCAAATTTGACGCACCTTCGTTGAATCTGGTAAGCATGGCACTGCACCAAGTGACGCGGTCCGTTTTTTGAGCCTCGGTCAAGTTGAGTGGGATCCACCGCGAGCACAGCTTTCTCACACCCAAATGTTTGTGTAGGATTGATTGTATTTGACTCATGCCTATTTCTAAGGATGCGCGAATTTCATGGTAGGTCACATGCCTGTCTGTTTCAATCATACGGCGCACAGCATCGATGTTTTTGTTGGTCACAGCGGTGGACGGCCGACCATCGCGAGATTCGTCACTGAGATTGATACGACCATGCTTGAATTCTGCAAACCAGCTATAAACAGTCGTCTTGCATGATGCTTCATTGCCAAAAGCTGTTTCAAGCCGAGCGATGCTCTGTTGAGCTGTCAAATTACACTTAAAATCGTAGAAAATCATACTACGAAAATTTTCCCGAGTTAAATCCATGTTGATGCAGACACACAATTTTTTAAATGGCGCCACAAGGTAAAAACAAAAGACAGTCAGATGAAACAAACTGCATTCTACAGCCAAAGAGTTCTATTTTCAAATGTTGCAATAAATTTTTAAATATTGTTTATGTAAGTGGCCAGTTCCGGAAACTTTTAGTGTTACCTATGTATAAGGCTCGGCAATTCGGGATGGATAAACCGCCATCCATCGGTCCCAGGCAATGGTGGGCCGCCTGGTTTTGTCTGAGAGCTGTTTTCTTACTCTCCCCCGAATAACTTCGGGAGGATTTGCGAGTAAGATGGTGGTACCTCCACAGTCGAGCCCGGCATCAGCTCTACCACCTATAATCTTGCAAGAGAAAAAATATTACCAACACCATTCTGCGTAGCTTTCTCGCTGAAAAAAAATTAGGGATTTACAAATTTATTTACAGAGATTTTCTTCGCTCCACCCTTCTTTTTTGTGGACAGCCACTGGCTACGTCACTAATGAGTTTAGATTATAGTGAACCGCCAATAACTCATATTTAAACGAAAAACTAAATACGTTCCTTTACAACATAAGCAAGACTGTGTTACTAATACTTTTTCAGGAGTTTTGCGATTTTATTTGACGTAAAATTTAATATTTTACCAGAAATGGTCGGAAGTATTGTCCAAAAGAATAGATTTGGCGAAAAACACAAATATTACAAGGAAGTTTCTTCCAAGTGGCAAAACGTCAAGAGGGCTTTCACAAGTAAACCCTGGCAATAGATCCAGCAGTTCAGCTTTCGAAACTCTATGGTAATGTGCGAAAATTATTTTGATTGGGAACACTAAACCCTTGACAGAGACGTTTGTAATTCTATTAACAGCAATTTTGAACCTTATGGTGAGGGGTCATGAGACATAAATCCAAGGGTCGAGTATTTGGGAAGGGAGATCTTTCTCTCGATTTCCATAATGTTAAAAATCGTGACCAAGCATCGCCCTTACCCTTTTTGGGAAAATTTAATACCATGTTGGTACTTTTATGCCACGATTTCAATTTGTACAGTCTTTTTATTTGGGTTTTGTTTTTTTTTAATCTTATTGGCCGATCAGGGAAGACGAGATATTAAATATTCAAATATTATAAAGATAAGAAATGTTATGTCCCTTCACACCTCTATAAGCTTTACATTTATTAATTTGATTAAACACAGATAATTATTATAATAATAAACGTCTTGAGTTCTTGACATGGTGTCCACTGGTTTAACAATTTCATTATTCGTTTCCGAAACATAAATATTACGCTCAAAATGAGGCTCAAAATATATAAAAAATCCACAATTAAAGAAATTTGATATTTCTGTTGAGATGGTTCTTGAAGATTTATCTATTACCAAAATATTTCTATCTTTGATGTTTGAGAGATATTTGTAAAAAATAATGATCAAAGTACGTACAGTTCACGATTTTTCCAATCGACTTTACATTTTATGATTCATGATCAATGCTGTGGATGTGCCAAAAACAAACACAACCTCCGCTAAAAGACAGTTCACCAGACGTGCAGCTCATCTGTACAATATAATAAACAAGGAACTAGACATATATCCCAAAACACTTCACGATTGCAAGAAAATTATTCCTTCATGGTTAAAAACAAAATCATATGATGAGATAGAAGCTATAATAGAGAAATAATGAAGGCTACAACTACATTTTATGCAGTACTCACACTTACACACACACAGACACACACACACACTCACACATACACACACGCGCCCTCACACACACGCACGCACACATACACACACGCGCCCTCTCACATACGCACACACACATACACACATACACACAGATGCACCACACGCCATACACGTACATGGCTAAATTAAACTTAATGCTGAAATTGAATTTAAACTTAAATATAATTACCTTAATGTATTTCCTGTGTGTAGTTTTAAGCAAAATGTTATTTTTAGGTATAATTAGTTTTCTAAAGAGGAGCGGTGCCTCCCAACTCAAGCCTTTCAAGCTTACAAGGAGACACCAGCCACTATTTATGTTAGTTTAACCTATTTAAACGAAATAAAACATATTTTATTTTTATTTATTTTATTATTTATAATAAAAAATCGTTCAGGTCGTTGGTCCAGCGGGCACAAGGTCAGCTTACGCTGCGCTTTGCTGTACGTGGTCTCCATTCCAACGCCTTTCGACTTCAACGGCCATCATGTCGGCGACAAATATGGCCCGCCCACTGCCACTTCAACTTACTGTTTCGTATTAAATAATAAAAATGAGAAATCATATATCGTCATGAGATGAATCTCCGTGTAAGTGTTGGAGGTGTTCCCAAAGTTTCACCGACGAATTACGTCCCAACTTGATGGGTGGTGAGCCCTATCGCCGTACTTCGGGCACAAATTAGAAGCACAGCTTAACGTGCCTTCCCGAGTACGCAGATCGATCACAAATATGGCCTTACTGGATTTGAACCCGTGACGCACTTTACACCATAAAGCCGGCATTTCTGCTCAATTGTATCTGTACACAGTTGCAACTACTTGCAACGCCAGAACTACTTACGAAACTTTTCTTCAATGGAAAGCACCCATTCAGCCGCAAGAAAACTACAAGTTTTAATTGTCGCCATTATTCTTTTCAGCCTCACTTATGCGTTGGCGCAAAAACCAGTAAAAACCGGTTTTAAATGTCGAAACGTCGGCTGTCAGAGCGTCCTGTCTATCCGCCTTTTTGCTACATCGACGTCCTCAAACAGTCCGACTGTTCTTAGTCGGAGCCATTAGATTAGCGTTTTTATTTATTTTTAATTTTACAGCGATATTTATGTGCGCTCTTTTTATTTAGGTAAACGATAGGAGAAGCAGTCGCCTACGGATATAAAAAAACCGGCCAAGTGCGTGTCGGGCCACGCGCAATATAGGGTTCCCTAGTTGCCCGGTACATTTTATAAGTTGATCTACTAATACAGACCGCGCCAAAAGGTTTTTTTTTTAATTTTACTGGATTAAGAGAGACCTACGTGAAGGTACAAGTTAAAAATATACTGCACAAAATGATTACTTCCGATCCGTTGACTAAATGAAGAGTTATATAATATAACGTAACAGATTAACATTAATTAATAACATTAATATTTACAGGGATAAGAAAGTAGAGAATAAATAGTATTAAATTATTAAAATCGTCGGCGTCAAGCAATAAGACAAATAATTAAAACTCTTATTGGAACTTTCCAAAATTCATAAGCGACCATATCGCTACCAGCGCTGCTCATTTCAAGGCCCGAAACCCGCGCGGAAAAACGCAAGAATTATACCGAAGTAAGGACCGAATGCCACGATAACTACATAATGAAATCTGATTCCACGCATGCGCATCACGTCTGCAGAAGAAGTAAATAGGGATAAAATGAATTAAAAGTAAGGATTCAATGAATTAAAGAACGAGATTTGGGTGCGACTGTTAATAGTGATGAAAAAAAACGTCTTGGGCGTAATGGTAGCAGAAAAAGTAAATTTACAGTGTTTTTAATATGATTCAGTCGAGACTTTCGAACCACTAAACCACAGGGCGAACCGCCACAGTGTCCCAACGTTTCAACCATTAATCGGAAGGTCGCGGGTTCAAAACCAGAGGAGCACATTTTTTCCGGTCTTCGTGCTCCGGTGGGCACGTTATGCAGAAAATCAGTATGTTGTATTCCAAGTATGGAGGTAAAACTTACCCCGCCACACGCTGGGATGTAATAATCGTCGGTAAAACAACGGTGTACGAATATATACTGAGACTTCCATTTCAATCAGAGATTTATGTCTTGATCAAAATAGTAAATATACGTATGTTTAAATTTTTTCAAATTGTACATACCATATTATGGAAAACACCAGTTTCATCAAGAAACAACAATGCATTTTTTTTTCGATATATGATTCTCGTATTTAGGTAATATTTTATCTAAATTTCATTCACTTTTCCATCGTAACAATAATTAAAACAAAACTATTTACTCCAACCCTTTTTAACATTTTGTTCGTAGCGTTGCTGACCGTACAACGAAAAATTTTTCCAACTGTATTGAATTGAATTGCGGACATTGACTTTTAAAACAGTACTCACATGAATCTTGGGTATTTAAAAAAAAACTTTAAGCAAGTGAATGGAGGTCCCAAAAATATCAGAATGCACATACCGTTCGTCTCTTGTTTTGTTGAGTAAGTATCTGAATGAAAATACATTAAATATTTTTTTCAAAATTGATACACTGGTTAAATGTGGAATATGATTGTGTTTTAAATGTAATTTTAAGTCGACAAGGGGACGAATTTTATGAACTTAAGAATTTAGGGTTGTGAACTTTTGTTGTTGGCCTGTTCTTTTTTTAAGATTTTGGGTTTCTTCCTGGATTGCAAAGACTAGGTAGCAAATACAATTAATTAATCAATAAAAATAGTAAAATTTCAAGAAAAAGAAATGCTTTACATGTTCATGTCATTATAGATCGTATAAGAAAACTATATAGTCGGTCAGTCATATTTTAAAGAGCTAAGCCAGTCAATTCTATACTATAGAATATCTTTTGCAATAGGGACAACCCTGAAGTCTCGAAAAAAAGTAACAGTTTTATTGAAAAATGCAATACTTCTCGGCTGAAAACTATTATGTTACCGGCCAAACCAGATTTTAGAACAAACTGGTTTGGTCCAGTCAAAATTAGTTTTTCGGAAATCCTTAGGTTAGGTTAGAAGTTTATTTATGGCAAGTCAATGGTGCGACTGCCATACATATTATGTTTATAATTTTTGCCATAATTTTTTATGACAACCCAAAACCGCTGGCCTAGCCAAAGTAGTTTGTCCTAAAATCGGGTTTGGCCAGTTACATAGAAGGGATGTAGATGATAGCAAGTTCATAGCAAGATTATAGACAGAATTAAGGCGTAGTAAGTCGATCGCACAACGAAAGAGATAAGCATATCTGAAAAAGGGCGCGTCTGAGCAGTGCGGTAAATCAAGACGAGAGTGGATAGTGTTGTTTTTCAAGAAATAAAATTTAATACAAAATTCACACAAGTGCGTTCAAAAAAAATGGCCCTGTTATCGATAAGATAATAGGTTTACATGTTTGAAACAGTAATCATTGTTACTTTTACTTCATTAATTTCGATAGACTGCTTGATTGAAATGAAAAAAAAGCCTTCACTTTGCAATTTTCTTAATTTTTCTCTATCGCGTTTTGGGCTTTTACATCGCCTTGGAAAAGGCTTTGTTTATTACATGTATTTATTTCAGAACCATATCTTCTGTGGTTTGGGAGTACTCCTTGTTCCAAAACTCCGTTTTTACTACCTACGTCGTCTTAACTTTTTAAATATGATTTTAGAAGAGCCAACGAGAGATGGCACCTATGACAGCTGCGTTTAGTGATGGGGTGCATTTTAATTTCGGCAAAAATAAAAATCAAGTGCGACTAGCGACTTGAGTAAATAAAATATCGATTTATTTGACATGTCATACAACATGCATCATAATAATACAAATGGCAAATGTGCATTTGCTTACATTAACAAAGCAGCCATAAAATCTAGAAAACTGGTTTACAATTTTTTAATCATATAAATATATAGTTTGTAAACAGACGGAGCCGTACGATTAAGGAGAATAGAACCCGTTATTTATTGATTACAATTCAGCCACAAACATACCTCATGATCCCTTGAGTTTTGTAAAAATTAGAAACTTTTGCTATAACGTCTTTATAAAATCGAAAAATGATGATCGAAACGAGTAGTACGTCACTTTTTGCTGCCAGCAACAATGAAGTATTAGATTATTTTAGTGACACTTACCCATAAACAATTACGAAACTTGGTAGGCATTTAAACGTCATAGGTGCCATCTCTCGTTGTCTCTAGTTTACTTTCTGTTACGAGTTCTATAGGTGTATGTACAAAATTAGACAGCATGGCGTGAAGTGTTGGAAGTTAGTGGATCTAAAAATAATAAAAAATATACATACTTTCATAATATGGTGTCTCTTGGCTAAACATGGAATAATTAATTAATTTATTACTCAAACCAATAAAACCACGAAATGAAATCCTTATTTAATACAGACATCTCAATAAATATTAATCAGTATAAAATAATCGTATAAAAATTGAACAGTGGAATCGTTGATCATTGATCGAATGCGCAAGATTCGACTTCAATGGAATCATACATAACCATGTGCGTACGTTCTGCGCAGTTTAATCTTTGGCTTGTTTTTAGTAAATTCTCTTTTTAAAAGGACAGACATTGCGTATTCGATCTGCACAGTGAGGGTTCCGTACTTTAATAATGTTTTTATAAATTCTTATAAAATATTTTTTGCTCAAATCACGTGTCAAAATATTCGAGAGTATTTTCTAATATTTTGTACAACGTGGGGAAGGGACATATTCTTAAATAAGTACATATAAAATTAGTTAAGGCAACTAAAAACTTTCGTTGAGTATTTTTAGAGTAATTTAAGAATATAATGTCAATTCCCCTTTAAATTTCTGAAAATTTGCAGAGCTATTCAAAATTGTAGGTTGATATCTTCATTCATCTCGAAGAAGCTTTTTCAGATTTTTTTTTAGAATTTCAGACTATCCTTACCTTAAATTAATAAATAATTATTTTAATAAAGAAATAAGAATGGTATATTGTAATAATTTGACAGATTTTAATGAACATGCAGATTGGTGATTCCATAAGGATTATGTTTTCTCATTTATGAGTACGGAACCCTAAGAAAGTAAATTTATGGTTTAAATATGGTGCTTGAATGTAGCTGTAAGTTTGTTGTGCCATATGCGGCGACGTGTGAAATAGACGGAATTTAGAGTTTTACAGTGACACGAAAATTAATGGTTACAATTCAAAGTGTACGGTTTCCAAAAAAGACGGTGATTTATTGGACCACTGGCAGATCGTGTACAGTACTCTTCGACCTAAAATGGGCAATTTTATTGCCAATTCAAAGTTATTTCGGAAATTTATTGATTTTATTCGAAACAAAATGCCGGCTCATGGGTATAATCTTAACATATATTCATAAATCCCTGAGGGGGTTAAATATTATAATATTATTTTATTTTATTCATTAGTAGACAGTTCTCATTGAATTATTTTAGTTTGTGAATTGCTGTGAAATTCTTAGGTCTAGGGTAAGTACCTCGGTGGCGCAGTCAGTAGTGCGCTTGTCTTGATAACGAGAGGTCGCAGAATCAAATCCTGGGCCGAGGAATTTTTTCAAATTTTTTCAATTCTTATATTTAAATATGTTTCTCATCGATCTTTTCTAGTTTGTTGTGCGTTCTACTAATATTTAGAGTACTCCAAAGCGATGGATTTCGCGATACAAACACAATTATTTGCTATAAAAACAGGATAAAAATGACAGCGGAACTAGAAAACAAAGAATGCATTTACCAAAATATAAGTTCACAACCAAAATTCTTGTTCCAAAACCCCCACAGATCTTCCCAACATAATCTTCCCGAGAGTTAATCAAATGCAATAGTGTGTTGAAGGTAACATTCCTTGCAGCTTAGATGCACTCCCATATTTATTCGGTTAATCTCCTTACAATGTGACAGGACTGAAGAAGGGTCTTTATGGGACATAGGATTTGTATACGGTGTGATGTTTTATTGGACGCAGCATGTTTTGTACAGTTTGAATGGTTTACAATCTCAGAATGCGAATGTCTGGCTAGTAAAAAACTTTTCTAAAATACTGATAGAAAGGATGAATAAAAGTTGAGTGACGAAATTGTATGGTACGGAAGTGGAAAGTAAAGATCGGGCCGCCCTAGAAGGACGTATGCTGATCAAACTGGCGACATACTGAAGATGGGCAATGTCAAACCCGGAATAGAAGAGCTTGTATGACAAGATTCATGGATGTGGTAGATGTGAAAGAGGTGTATCAGGATCGTAGCAGTTTGAAATCTGGATAGAATGCCCACCCCTTTAAGAGACAGGTGTGAGTATGTATGTATGAACCAAATACGACAGAAATTAAAGATATTTTTTTTTAATCAATGCAATCTGAACAGCCTGTGCAGTGAAGAAGGTCGTTAAAAATAATATTATTCCTAAATATTAAAAAGGCTTAAAACCCTGTCGGTAGCAATTTTATAAAGGCTTAACATTTGTCGGCAAATAATCCTGTTTAATTTTTGTTGCTACCTTAACAGATTTGAGAAAAGTCATCTTAAAATGAAGATAAAACACTTCGTGGGCTTTACGATTAAGAATGGGGAATGTTTAATTTTATAACCAAGCCTCTATCTGTATATCTGTCATTCCAGATTAAATCAACTGAAGACCTTGCCTTATATACTTCAAAGGTTTTTGCTTTAATATGCTGAGTCTACTACTTACCTATCAACGTAAAACTCACAGACATGTTTTTCAGACCTTTATCTTTCCGTTGTCGAGACAATGATAGATTTTTTTTTGTTGAAAATGATGCCTATTTAAGAGATAAATACGTTTTTTTTATTTCACCGGCTTGAGTGTTGTGTCTGAAATAACTGCTTTACTAAGAAACCATGTTTTTTTTCCGATGTAAAGCTAAAAATACCTACACCAAAATAAATACGTTTCCGTAATATCCAGAAAAACCTCGAAAATTTACTGATTAGGTATGCGTGCCGAAAGCGCGCGAAGCGAGCGTTCTAATTTAGATTTTATGACAATATGTTTGTTATAAGGTGACTTCTAATAATATAGCCAAATTCATACTGGAGCCTCGGTGAGTGATCAGAACCAAGGTTCAATGACTTTTTTTTGTGAGAAACGCAAAATGAAATTTGTGGCCCTATATTAATTTAAGAACAACTCCGAGTCAATTAGTAAGCCTACATAAATTTTATTTAGCGTTTTTCACAGAAAGGGTAATTGAACCTCAGTCCTGACCACTTACCGAGTCTCCAGTGTGAATTTGGCTGCATAATTAGAAGTCACCTTATATACTTATGAAACCTCGTTGGATGAAACCCATTAATGGGAGCCGTTTGGTAGAATAAAAGTAGTAGTCAAAGAAAGGTTCATATAATTTAGTAACATCATAAAAACGTCAGAGAAATATACGATACCAATTGTAATGATAGAATTGATGATAGCTACGACAAAAATTCTAAACGTACAAATGCACTTAAATATTATGGCTAACAAATACCAATAAAGAAATCCCATCATAGTAATGGCCGACTTGTCCCCACACTTAATTAAAATATTCAAAATTCCAAATACAAGACTACAAGGAATCATAAAAATAAAAATGTTTATAATCCAAAGTAGCTATGAACTTCGACACCGTTCAAGATATTAAAATATTTTTAAAAGTATAGAACCTTTTTCCTCTTCTTGAATTTCGTTCTTACTGGCCAGTTACAAAGTTGAGAATTCGAATGCCAACTGAAAACTTTGCCACATTTTTCTTGGAAGCCATTTTGTAGTTTCAAATTATTGTCGTTGTACCTCGTCTGAGGAATGGGAAAAATATAAATGGCGACGTAAAACTAATTGTTTGGTTTTAAACTGGCTATTTGTAGGCTTTGACAACGTCAAATTACTTAAATTTAAATCTTAATAGCTTATAGAGGAAAATTACAGAACGTGTTGATGTAGGCGATACTTGAAACAACCTTTCAAAAAAGTTTCATCGTAAGACTAGATATAATATAACGTTTCACATACCTGTTTGTACTTACTAGTGTGGGTGTACTTGTTAATAAATAAATTCTTACCTGAAACAAGATATTAAATATTAAGTAAAATTAATTTTACGAAAAGCTTTATTTCAACACTGTTTTGTGCGTTACAACAAAATTAAATATTTACTATAACAAGTCCTTACTTTACCGTGAAACGTTTTGGAAACCGTTTTAAGAAGATCCTTCCAATCAAATCAACCTGCTGTTGAAAAAAACCCATAGAAATATGGCGAAATAATTAAGAAATATATTTTGATATGAAATAAAAAATATATATTATATGAAAGGTGACTTTCGTCAATACAGAGCTAGGTTCTGACCACTTACCGAGTCTCCAGTATTAATATGGCTATATAAACGAAAGTCACCATATAAATTCTATTCTTTGACGCGACAATCCATCTCGATTACTATTTTTTAAACATAATTCGCTGACATGCCCGATGAGACTAGAAATACCTAACAAAAGAAATAAACTCCAAGATTCCTCTTGAACCTTTTCAATAGTTTTTTATCCACCAAGCCACCCTCAATGAAAAGTTTAAAATCGTTAATCTTTTGAATTACTCTGTATGGTATCCAATTACGGATATTTTTTAATAAAAAAATATAAATAGAGCTTTTGTTTGCTTGCTAGAGATAACCGCACCCCTCTGGTGTTCAAGATGTATGAATATCGGTGGATGAGGCAATTTGTTTGATTGTATGTAGTAGATTGAAGGTGGTAGAGCTGATGCCGGGCTCGACTGTGGAGGTACCACCATCTTACTCGCAGATCCTCCCGAAGTTATTCGGGGGAGAGTAAGAGAACAGCTCTCAGGCAAAACCAGGAGGCCCACCATTGCCTGGGCCCGACGGATGGCGGTATATCCATCCCCAATTGCCGGGCCTTATCTAAAGTAGGCTAGTGACGGGCAGCGGCGTCACTAGTGCAAAGGTTTCGGCACCGCGCTCACCAACCCGTCTGCCCAGCGTGTGTGAGTATGGGCATTTCTTCCAGGAGGACCGCCAAGAGTGGCGAAATCCTGGAAAGGCCTATGTCCAGCAGTGGACGAAACAGGCTGATGGATGGATGGATGAGATAATATAAGCAGTGTAGTAATTCTTACTGATATAATTATATTTATGGTAAAAAATAATATAGATGTTGATGTATTCTTAAGGTGGTAATATCTTTAATTTAACTAAGTTTGAAGTTAGTTCTTTGCATACTAAATTAATTAAATCGGCTCTTAGTCTTAATATGAAACTTATTTTGGTATTTTTTAGTTAATTTTCTTAATAAAAATTCAAATTTTTAATCAAGGCACATAATTTCAGATTTTCTGTAGTATACATATTCTGTAGTATACATATTCTGTAGTACATATATTAATACCAGCTAATAATTACGACTTCCAAGCACAGACATCTAATTATTACTAAGTAAGAGACCAAACATAAGGATTAAATAGCGTGGCAAGTTTCCATACAAAAAATAAGCTACATTTAGGCTTCATGGTACCAAGAAACGTATAAAAATGGGTTGTTTTGACTGGCTTATGGTTGGAACATATTTGTTCATTCCTAAACTAATCTCTAGAATATATTTTGTTTAGAAAGAAGCAATATTTATTAAAAGAGCCCGTAGTTCACTGGGCTAAAATTGCCGCGCGTCGACTCTACGCGTTTATTAATAATGTTAGCTCTGCTACTATATTAAAATATTATACGTCTGTACTTCCAAGGTCACCAACAGGGACAGCCCGCCTAATTAGGACACAAATACACACTTTTTAGCGCATGCAGGTTTACCTAATAACTGCCCAACAAGAATCCTGAAGAGACATTGGCCCAACTCCATCACCAATGTTGAGTTGTGGAGGGTTACAAATCAGAAACCCGTCGCCCACGAAATCAAGGAACGAAAGTTTCGACGGTTAGGACATACAATACGAAGACCTGTAGACCATATCTCTAAAGTAGCTTTGAATTGGAGGCCGTTTGGAGGTTCTCGACGACCGGGACGACCAACTCAGATGAAGAGAAAAAGATGACACAGTCAGAGCTCACCTCGCTGGCCATGGACAGACAGGCATGGAAGAGCCTAGTGTCAGCCCCAGACTCCGCGAAGGAATAGAGAGACTGAACAGAGAGAGAGAGAGAGGTTTACCTTATAATGTTTTCCTTCACCGTTCACCAGTTAAAACCCGTTTTTCGTTTTTTCCCTAATTATAACTAGTTTTTACTAAATTTAATGCCTTTGTTAAAACTAGAAATACCTAGTCGAAACTAGAATAGAAACCAAAATTGGTTGCGACGACGAGCGAAGCGAGGAGGAGCGGTTAGGTTGACATCTTAATACGTTATAGGAGTCGAGCGAAGCGGAGCGGAGCGAGGCGACCCCTGAAGTTTTGTATGGCATGTCACTAAATAGTTAAACGGGTTCTACTAGTAAGAACTAGTTTTAACTGATTTCAATTTTGAGCATTAGTTAATTCTAGTTTTAACAAAGGCATTTAGTAAAAACTAGTTTTAACTAGGGAAAACTAGTTCTTACAAAAAAACGGGTTTTAACTGTAAAATACACAAATAAAATTCTAAACACTCATTGGTGATCGACGGGCAAGATTCGAACCCAGTCTTCAAGATTAAGATTCCGACATCCTACCTACTGACTTCTGCATAAATAGTGTCAAGGTCTTCAAATTCAAAAAAAGCTTACGTTTCTTTTAGGTTAAAAAACACGTTTCTTAAAAGGTTGTTTGGAAGAGGTCGCTTTTTATTAATAAGACCACCAATTGTACCCTGTTTTGACTTTTGAAATTGTCTCTTTATTTTATTTTTTCATTTTATTTTTTTATTTTATTGTATTGACTTACTTACTAAATGTATATCATTATTTTGGCCTGTGAAAGGATATTTTTGGGGATTGCTGTTGCTCTTTCGATCATCCACGTCCCAAACAAAGGTCAAAAATTAAGGCTCCGTCAACAGCCAGTCATGACTTTACGAACTTTAATAGCATATTGTTATAAACTCATTGTGTACAGACGGACGGACGGATGCAAGCCATTGTCTGTTTACTATTCAATATTTTAATAACGACGTTTTTTATTACCATCATCCCTTTAAAAATTATACCACAAAGGGCTGCCATATTCTTTCTTTACGTACATTCACTCGGTTATTGTAGCTTTAGAGACGTTCATTTTATTGAAAATTCTCCAAAGCGCTACGTTGATTGGTTTTTTACATGCTGAAATTTTAATGGTTTAGAAACGAAATCTAGTGATTTAAATCGTATTCGAGGTCAATTCAACATTTTATTATTCCAATCAAATAAGCATTAACTTATCATGAATAATAATAAATATAATAAATAATAACAAATAAATATCGCTTTAATTTTTAATAAAAAAAAAATAACTTATCATTCGTTAAGAGGCTATGTTAATTTTATTTTTGTCACTCTCACTCCAAGCAAAAAAACGCGCAGTGCGAGAGGGGTGGATTCAACACAAGAGAGAAAAAGTATGTTTTTTTAATTTTATAAAAATTAACTAAAATGTCCAAAATTAAATATCTAGATATTTTTAAAATATCATCTAATAAAAATTATTGTATGTAAAAATAATAAAAATAATTATGTTTGAGTTCAGTACATGATTCCTATTCGTCAAACGAGGAGAAAAAGTGCGTTTGAAGACCTCATTTCAATAATAATTTCTATCTAAGAAAATTTATCCAAACGTGTTTTCCAAAAACCCTAGATTATATAGTCAAAATGCATATAAGTAACAAAAAATATGAAAAATTTCCGTGTACTTCATGAAATACACAGAAACAAAGCATCCATATATTTTTTGTTCATTTATCACCTAAAAAGATAGCTTTCCCAATTAACTAAACGTAGCAATTTTAATAAGCTTTATAATTATAATATATTAAAGCGATTCGAATAATTTATTGTACTAACTTTTAAACATAATACAATTTAAGTACTTACTTCTGCAATCATTTAATTAAGTAATAAAATTCAGTTTATAAATACAAAGTAAATCATTGTTATTAAACGAATATAATTCTAACAGAACACGGAAATCTCATTAAGATTTTAAAGATAAAAAACATTGAAGTAGGCAGCCGCTTTGATCTTAATACTAAAAAATATTAAATAAACGGTGATACCCTTTTTGCGAAGTTTTATTATTTGAGACTTTTTCAATTTGGTATTTCATGTTTTTGAAATAATGTCTACAGTATTGTATATCATATTTATTTTGGTGATATTGTTCTTGAAATACTAAGTTTGGTAATTTTTCAAAAAGTGTTTTGTAATATGTGAGTAGTCAAACGAAAAGGAACCTGAAGAGATTGGAAAAGCTTTTTGGATTGTGGGTGATTTTGGTTACTTGAACTTTCAGCCTTATTTTGGGCAAAACAATTTTTTTTAAAGATTTATTTATTATTATTTCAATGTCCTAAGTGTACACGTCTGTTCTCGTACACGACCCCAAACTATGAACTCGTTTTATTCGAAATTAATTATTTTCCCTTCATGACCCTTTTCTCGTGACCATATGCGAGTACTTAATTTAGAATTCTTTTAGATCCTTTTTTATTAGTCCGATGATCATACAACCATCATCTCATTTTGAAGAAAAATATTTTTCTTTTAAATATAATTTTGCTTTTGATAGACTTTTTTCTTGATTTTTTTCTGTGCCTAAAAGTAATTTATATTTTTATAGCACACCGTGCGTAAAATGACCGCTTTACGCACGCTGCGCTTGCGTAAAGTCAGCATTTTCCACACTTGTGCTATAAAATATTATACGAAACTCGTGCGAGAAACTTTTTCTCGACTCACCTTCGGCTCGTGCCGCAAACTCACACTCGTCAGAAAACGTTTCATCGCTCTCGTATCGTAATGTAGGTTTTTGATTCTGTATTTATTTATACGGAACCCAATTGAGTTTATGACGTCAAAGACACGGTTTCGTTCACACGGCTCTCGTTCGTTATTTAAACAATCTCGATAAACCGTTTCAAACTGCACCGACAAATTAATGTTTAACGACTAAAACGTGTAGATGCGCCTTAAGATGCGTCGATATGCGTCTTAAATTACTTTATCTTACCGTTGTCTTATTTAAGGCTTTCTTTTACTTTTATTTAGGTGCTATCGAGGCGGCTCATCGTATGTATGGTAACTTTTAATTGAACATTAATCGATGATTAAATTGGCCCAATGGATCGTGAATTGAATGATATATTCGGAGAATTCGATGTATTAAATTCTTTGCATTTAAATGCATCTTGAAGTACTTGAAGTAGCCACTATATAAGAAAGGAGTTATTTTTTAATTTTTATTTAAGCTAATGCATATTTTGGATAATTGTGACCATGCTCCTGAAAAAAACTAAAGATTAAATTATCTAAAGATTAATAGGGTTAAAATATTTAAAAAATCGCTTCAGAAATAGGCATAACGCGCATATTTTACTCCAATTTTGCCTAGGTTAGGTAGTTTAAATTACCAATTTAAAATGACGTAGGTAGTACAAATTTGGTTTTGAAAGTATTATTCCCAGAGTACAATAAATAAGGTTACATAAACTACTCGGTCACGCACTTTTATTGTTTTTTACTCGTTTTCAGTATTGGATCAGTTGTAAAAAGTCTTGATGTTTTCCAAATTTATTTAAAAACGCAACTCCCAAAACTTTCACAAAACCGGCATTTCAAATTTAGAGCCATAGATAAAAGAGCTCTATATGTAGAGCGATCACAATTTAAAGAATCCCCTACTTACCAGCTACCTCGTACTAGGTCTTTTTACCACACACTTTTAATAAGATACGACAATAAATTAGCTGGCACACATTCACACCTGCCGGCCGCTTTGTAATTGAAATGAGTTTGTAAATGCTGGCTGGCAAGAAAATAAAAACAAAATGGCTGCTCCCGCACTGGAATTTTCACGGCGACTTTTTTTTCTGAGCTCTATAAAATCTACATAATATATGTGGTGTGTTTTTGTTAGGATTCCTCAGAGATTATGTTTTAATGTACATGTACAGACTCCAGTCCCTTACCGTCAGTTTTAAAGCCCACATAAGGGTATAATATATAATTTTGGTAAAATACTTTGTATTTGACCAAAAACAAAACCGAAAGCTTTTAGTATGAAATTAAAAAATCCATATGCATGCAAAACTCGAGCTGTGCCTCCTTGCATAGTTAAAATAATTTGACAAAGTGCTAGTTGGACTCGCGCACAAAGGGTTCCGTAACACCATACAATTCGGGTACAGAACCCTAAAACATTATGGTGAGTATAAAGATGCCAAAGCAACATCAGCCCCTTGATTCTGTATCGTAAAATCAGTTGCCAAACCGAGTGCCTATCGTCGAAAACATACTATCCGCTTATCTAAGGATACGCTCGCACTTGAAATAACGTCACAACTCGTAAACAGTTCAATACCCATTGAACGTTTGGAAGTGAATTTTTTATCTATTTTTGGTGAATAGCAACCATAGATGGCAACCGACACTAAGTTACATAATAGTCCCACAGGACGACAAAAACAAGGCCCTAAAATGATATACGAAATAAATGAGTACGAAACAGTAATTTTTATTCTTTGAGCATGCATAAATAGCTCTCCAAATTTCAAGCTCGTATAAATACCGTTTATCGTAAGATAGAGTTGAAACAAATAACGTTGAAAATGCTACCTTTTCGAGATTTTTGTATGGGGTTTGGGTTCAAAAGTTTTATTTGCCCTAATAAGCCATGTAACGCGTATTCTGTGAAAATTTCAACTGGCCACCTACGTGGGACGCACTATAAGTTTCCGGAATGAATATGAAAAAATACTATTAAAGGTACAAAATTAATTTATTGTTTTTCAAAATAATCTCTCTTGGCGTCTATGCACTTTTTCATTCGATAAAACCAGTTTTGAAAACTTTTGTGCCACTCCCCTGTGGTGACCTCTGAAACGTGTTTTTCATACTCCTCGACAGCCTCTTCTGGTGATGAAAATCGTTGACCGCGTAATTGGTTCTTAATTTTTGGGAACAGAAAAAAGTCACAAGGTGCCAGGTCGGGACTGTATGCAGGATGACTCATGAGTTCTACATTTTTCGTCTTCAAAAAGTCGTTTGTCTGTCTGGCCGTGTGAGAACTAGCATTGTCGTGGTGCAGGATGATACGGCGTTTACGGTTATTTTTACGGAGTTCGTCAATAACTTCCGGCAAACAAATGGTCGTGTACCAGTCACTATTCACGGTACGACGATTCTCTAAAGCAACAGTAGCCACGTGTCCAGTTTTATTAAAAAAAGAAGCAATCATCCGCTTAGATGCACTTTTCACGCGCGCCACTTTGGTTGGTTTCGGCTCATCTTGAAAGACCCATACGCTCGATTGCTGCTTTGTTTTGATATCGTAGCAATAAATCCATGTTTCGTCACCTGTTACTATGTCCCACACCAAATTTGACGCACCTTCGTTGAATCTGGTAAGCATGGCACTGCACCAAGTGACGCGGTCCGTTTTTTGAGCCTCGGTCAAGTTGTGTGGGATCCACCGCGAGCACAGCTTTCTCACACCCAAATGTTTGTGTAGGATTGATTGTATTTGACTCATGCCTATTTCTAAGGATGCGCGAATTTCATGGTAGGTCACATGCCTGTCTGTTTCAATCATACGGCGCACAGCATCGATGTTTTTGTTGGTCACAGCGGTGGACGGCCGACCATCGCGAGATTCGTCACTGAGATTGATACGACCACGCTTGAATTCTGCAAACCAGCTATAAACAGTCGTCTTGCATGGTGCTTCATTGCCAAAAGCTGTTTCAAGCCGAGCGATGCTCTGTTGAGCTGTCAAATTACACTTAAAATCGTAGAAAATCATACTACGAAAATTTTCCCGAGTTAAATCCATGTTGATGCAGACACACAATTTTTTAAATGGCGCCACAAGGTAAAAACAAAAGACAGTCAGATGAAACAAACTGCATTCTACAGCCAAAGAGTTCTATTTTCAAATGTTGCAATAAATTTTTAAATATTGTTTATGTAAGTGGCCAGTTCCGGAAACTTTTAGTGTTACCTATGTATTACGGCTGAAGCTGTAGGCCCCTGTGACATACGGACGAACAGCGGAGGCTTAGTAATGGGGTTTCGTTTAGCACCCCTCAGGTATGGAACCCTAAAAAGTCCTATCCGTAATTACATATGCACGTGCTCGTACGTACTCGACTTACCAACTTATCTCCATTTGCTACGATCCACACGTTAGTCACTAAACTACTATTTCTGGAGCTTTAAACCCGTGAACGAATAATCCCTAGAATTTCCTAAAACTAGCGGACTTATATCATCGATCCCGAGGTAATTTTCAAAATACCTTCTTCGTGGATATCTACGGCACACAAGAAAGCTACAGTCAAAAGTTCATGTTCCTTGGTCTAACCGTTTCTTTTAAATAAGGCATCAAGAATATAAAAATGTTGATTCGTAAGTACTCGATCATATTCGTGATATTCTTCAATAAGTATACTTGTTTCTTCTCACGGATAAATGGGAAAAGGACTCGTATGACTTACGGGAAGAGGAAAAAGGAAAAAAAAACGTATTTACGTCTGCTGTTGCGGCGAACTTTTTATTTATTTATGATTAATGTTTTTTTTTTACACATACAAAAAATGTAATATCAATAAAGTATTTAATTAATTTTGATACAAGTGAGCTGCGTTGGGATTGCAGGCCGAGCCGATAGCGAGGCCGTAATGGAGCCGAGAGTGTAATGTCTAATGCTCACGCGTCACATACGCCGTTTTTCAACACACCGGCGAGGAAAAATAATAAAATTTCACTGTCTTTTTTTCGAGATAATCTAAACCACTGAACTGAACTGACAATTTTCTTTGAAAAATGGCGGCGGAGATTTTGTTTTTTGCCCAGATGGAAATAGAGGCACTGACGTATTCGCCAAACAGACCAATATTAACAAATGAGTATTTTTGTACTAACAATAAAAATTTGAGTTAATTTGTTGATGAAAATACATAATTTGATGAAATTAAATGATTATTTATTATATTTTAACTGAGACGGTCTATTTATTCGCAAAAACTTTACTATTTCTCAAGACATCAAAACTCTTTGCTAAGATTAAAAAAAACTGTAATGTAAAAAACACTAGTGCGATATTGTGAAGTAAAAAGCACACGTGTTTAATATGCAGCATCATGACCCTAAGAACGCTGCAATAAGGGCCACTTTATAAGCAAGTGTGTTGAAAATATATTACTTTAATTTCATTGCATTTATTTGGAGATATAAAATTTCAAATATAATTTTGTACAGTTTTAACGTATTTTTAAAATTTTCATGTTTTTGGAATCAAAATTTGCTAACCAATTTAGTGTTTTCTGTAAGAAGCCCGAGATTTCACTGTAGAGATTTTTGCTATCAATTATCTATTTCGAACGGAAAAAAATTGTCCTATTTCCCTAAGGCATGGGATGAACTTGAAAGGTCTAACGAGACCACCTCAAGTAAAAACGTCGGAAGGTGTCAATTATCGATACCCTGAATGCACTTGTTCAATAATTTATCAATTTTCAATGAGAAACCGTTCCAATTGATTTAAATAGACCGAATTCTCACGAGGCAGGTTTTCTTGGTAACCAGTGTACTAAAATGGTCACACATTTTTCTTGGCAGCAAGTGTACCAAATAGTGCATTCTTGCTTATAGGTGTGGTCTGCTAATTGAAAAAGTTAATTAATTAATTAAAGAAAGATTCGTATTCATGTAAGTTTAAATATTATGTCTTCATGTAGAAAATATTATTTTCTTTCTAAGAATGAAGTGAAAAGAAATTAATATTGTTTTGGTTTCGTAGAAATTACTATATTGTAATGTATGTCGTCTACGAAACTGAAAAATAAAATGAAGATACCAAGAAAAAAATACTTTTTGCAGAATCGTACAGTACGGCACAACTTAGATAATTATTTTTGTGTGAAGATAATTTTTGTCTAGAGCAGTACCTAATAAACATTTTGATTTTCAAGTCACACTCAGTTCGGCAGTGATTGGTTTTGAAAGAAAGAAGAAAGAAAGAAAGAAAATAAATTTATTCGGTAACACACAAAATGAAAAAAACAAAAATTAAAAAAGAAAAGTTACATAAAATAAACTTATGACTACTAAAAACTAAATCTAAATAAAAGTGTTTGGTGCTACCAAAATGGTCGCAACTCAGCATGATGCTGTGTTGACATGGTATACCTACGAAGTAGGTAATCATCTCGACACAACGCTGGTATTCTGTTGCAGCCGAGCGTGTGTGAGTGACTCGCAGTTGCGGAAACGTGTACACAAACAAACAAATAAATAAATAATAATAATTCAACAACAGTTGAACGGTGACTAAATAAGTGTTAAATGTAGGTACTCGTATTCAACTAGAAATAAGAAATAGTACCTATAAATTAAGGAGGGTGGAATCATCAGAGATAAAACAAGAAAGAAAATGTTATGGAGCCGATTACTTTAACACGAGGGCAAAAGTTTGTTGGTGGAATTAAAAAACAAGGTTGGATAACAAATATTGGGCAAGTTATTTCTAAAGTAATTAAAGATAAAACAGATTTTGATCCTTTTGTCCATTTAGCAAAAATTTTTTGTATTTTTTTCTAAAGGTAGTGACATGTTTCAAGTCGCGTATCGGTGGAGGCAGGTTGTTCCAGCATTTCGTAGCAGCGTATCTGAAGCTACCGCGAAATGCAGCAGTGTGGTGCCGAGGCATGGACAAAAGGTACAAGGATGCACGTGTATTGTATGCAGACTGATCACGAGACCAGGTCAGTTTTTTCATCAGATAGTCAGGAGACCCAGTATTCACGACACCAAAGAGCAACGTAGCCAAATGGAGATGCCTGCGTGCTTCCAGTTTTAGCAAGTTGGAAGCATTTAAAAAGGGAGTTACGTGTGTCTTAGGTGGAATAGGAAAACAAAATCTCGCGCACGCATTTTGGACCCTTTGAATAAGTTTAATTGTTCTACCCAACAGACATGGACCATAAACTGTATCTTTTGCGAACTTAATTCATGCAACTTCTAAGTTGTGTCAACACTATACTACATTTTACTTGACAATATCCCAATACCAGTGGCGTACATATAAAAAAATATGAAAATGTTTAATATATTGTTAAAATAATTATTTGTATGACGCCAGGGTAGGCATTGGTGTCGATTCGGTGCAACACGACTTAACTTATTTGACAGGACTAACTTATTTTCAGCGTCCTGTCCTTGTCTTTTCGATACAGTAAGAAAAAGACAGAATGCTTTTATTAAGTTTAGTCCTTTCAATACACCGGATCGACACCACTGCCTACCATAGAGTGGGTACATGAGAACATACAATTTTTTTTTACATTGGTTTTTAATTTTTTCATGTTATTTTTATCGTCAAACTTGACCTTCTCATTGCTTTTCCAGAAAAAAGTTCTATGCACGCCACTGCCCAATGCAGAAAGGAACTAAAATGGCCACCAATTCAGAAAAGTCTTTTAAACATTTGTGGACTGTTTTTAACATTCTCAGGGACCTTTTTGCTCTTCCGTATTTGTGTGACCACTATGAGTACATCTACACGAGGGACAAGCAACACAGGAGGCCTAGAACGAGGCACAAGAGTGTCCTTTGAAAGATCTTCAGCTGTCAAACTAGATACTTGTGTATGTAAAAATTTGGCCAAGTGCAGTCGGAGTTGCGCACTAGGGGTACCACTACACAAAACGGGTAAGGAACCCTAAAACATGGTAAATAATAACAATATTGGCAACATCAAGGCGTCAAAAAAAGCCGCTAAAATGTTAGAGCCTGTCAAATAATTCGGCTTCCTTTGAGTGCGGAACCCAATTTTTTATATATGTATTATTAGCCACTCTAATTTTCATTGCATGGCTTTTACCAAATTTAAACAAATATCTAATGAGTGATATTGCGAGTGCGCAATAATGCCGGAATAGCCGCCCTGGCTCTGTAAGGATTCACAGGATTCGTGATAGTCCACTATCAGCATATTCAAGAAGAAAATTAAAGAGCACTTTCTATATCATCTTTCTAGCCTTTCATTTATGTAGGTTTGTATGTACCTATATAATGTATAGTTATTTTATTTTGTAATATATATATATTCTTTATTATTTTACATTTATTGTGTACCTAAGGATTTAAATTGTTTTTTTATGTATTTGTTTATTTTGTTGTTATTTCGTACATATTTCAAGTAGGTAGTTTAAGTAGACTTATTTTGCAATAGGTACCTATTTACGATTTTTTTATTGGTGAGGGTAAGTTATTTTGTCGCGTGGCCATTTGTAATCATGAACGGTTTGCTGGTTTAAATATCTTTCACAGGTAAAGCTCCTCTATTTGCATAGACTTTCAGATTACTTGTCTTATAAATTTTTGTGTCAAATAATGATTCATTGAAAACAAACATTACATATTTTATCCCTATTCTACCAAAAATAACGTTATATATCGATAAAAGTATTTATTTTATTTTATACGTCGTATTAAATAACGTTGTACTTATATTAAGGATATAACGTACTAGAGTACAGATATTTACCATTGTTTGACCATGTATAAAACAAGCCTACTTCTTTCCTTATGTTATGTAATGTTATTTACCTATAACCGATAGGTAATCAAATTAATGGCAACCAATTAGGTTTTTAAAGCTTACAACATATCCTGGACTAAGTAAATTGGAACAACTTTGTTTCGTAGTTTGTTGCGTGCTTTTGGGTCAAAATTTATAAATTTATAAAATTAATAACAAGTTGGTAAACATGGAGGTCTACAAGTCCAAGTTTTGATTACTTAATCCTTACGTGAATAATTAATGATACTCCGTAAATTGTAATGTTAGATGCACCACAAATTTCATCGACTTCCTACATCCTTTACATTTGTATTTTTATATCAGTAAAGATGAGAATTCTGATGATATATTAACTTTCTTTTGTAGAATTCGTTAGAATTAAATTGAAACAATAAAATATTAACGAAATTTTATTGTATTTATATGGTTTTTTCATCGAGATATCTATCGGAATTCCTTTCTTATTTTGTAATTTAATTTTAGTTCTAATTTTGTAATTTGGGGTTACGTAAAGATTACAGGAAAAATATAGCGGGTGAGAAATTCACGATAACAAAATGACAAAATCAAATTTTTCATCCACGAGTTTTATTTCGAGTACGGTATAAAAATATTTGAGTCTCTCTTTTGCGGTACAAACAACTCTTTTTTTTAGTTATCATAAACAGTTATGGGCAAGATTTAATTTTCTTCCTGACTGTTCGTAAAACTGTCCAATTACGGAACCCTAGGTATGCGAGTCTGACTCGCACTTGACCTTTTTTTTTCATTTGGAACCAACCCTGTAATCGTGAAAATCAAATCTTTGTTTCCACGTTGCATCAAACAAAGGAAAACCTAATCGATTAAAATCTATGGAACAGGTAACGTTTTTGCGATTTATTGTTTGGCTAAACAGAAAAAAGTTCTCAAACGAATACTACTCGTATTACTTGTTTTCGTTTTCGTTTCGGGGTAGAAAACCTACTCCATACGAAAGCGGGCATCAATTTAAACTCCCGTCGGCGCTGATCCATTCAATGCGGATGAACACTTTGATCCTCCGACGATCGGGCAATATTCATTGGATTAATATTCCGATAGTGTATTAATAAACGCTACCTATGTGAAATTATTTATAGAATACTCGAACTGGGTAGTGCGCCTTTGAAGAGGTTATCATTTCAGGCGGGCTAATAAAATCAGCTAGCTCTCGTCGCATAGCGGCAAGGTTTCGTCATGAGGATAAGCCCTTAGCAACCGTTTTAATAAAGCTAAATTAATATTAATTCAATCATTATTTCAATGTAAAATAATTTCTCCGGCAACCTTTCTTAGATAATTTTTGGAAAGGATATTGATATTGTCTGTATGGAATACTGAGAAGTACGAGTACCTTTTCATTTTCTAATTAAACAAACATATAGCGTGGCCTTAACTTGAATGATGCCACCATTTTATCTGTTTAGGTGAGTAAAAGGTGAACTAAAGACGAAAATGTTGTAGTTTTTATTGCACTCTGATATTATTTAGAGTATTCAAAAGCGATGGATTTCACTATAAATACATAATCTAAAGGCGAATGGTCTATGAAAGTCTTTGTAAATTACATTTACTTATTACTAGTTTTTGCCCGCGGCTCCGCCCGCGTGCTATTCGGTTTAAAGACATCCTTTTTTCCGGAATAAAAAGTAACCTATGTGTTAAGTTGGGTTATAAGCTATATCCATAATCCATTCTAAATTTCATCCAAATCCGTCCAACGGTTTCAGCGCTAAAGAGTAACAAACATACACACAAACACGTACACAAACTTTCGCATTTATAATATTAGTGTGAAGTGTGATGAGATAACATAACCTTGTCTTATTTCACCACAAACGATTAAGGACCGCGCTAATAAGACATCTGATGTATGAAATAACAAAGCCTTGTCTTATTTCACCACAAACGATCATGACCGCGCTAATTAGAAACCTAATATTCAATGATATTGATCTATCTTACAGGAACTATGCATTTTTCCGTAATAAAAAGTAGCTTATGTGTTAAGTTAGGTTATAAGCTATATCCATTCTAAATTTCATCCAAATACGTTCAGCCGTTTCAGCGTGAAAGAGTAACAAACATACACACACACACACTCACACACGCACAAACTTTCACATTTATAATATTAGTAGGATAGGATATAGTAGGATAGGATTTATTTATTGGCCTTACTGTAGATGACAATTAAAAATATAATTTGCAAAAAAGATAATTTTCTACATAAAATCCCATTGCTGAGCAAAGGCCTCCCCATCCTGCTCCATTCATGTCTGTCGATCGTTGAACGTTGACAAACGTCCACAGTTCTCCGCCATATTTCTCCAGTTCATCACGTCATCTTGTTTTTGGTCTTCCCTTACTTCGTATAATGTCTCTGGGGCACCATTCGGTTACGTCCGTCTGTTGTCTTTCTGCCTTATCACATGCCCTACCCATTCCCATTTTAACATTTTGTAAATGACATGAATTTAATTACACTGAATGAGTAAACAATATAAACTTTTGCTTGTGTTGTGTTTTGCCCATTTTAACTCAAAATTTTACTCAAAATACATAAAAAAGAAAAGGACTTAAATTGACATATTTGGTGCTGTAAAAGAAAATTTTAGTATAAGAAAATGTCAGAATAAATTTGAAATGATAAACAAGATGGTTACCGTGGCCATGGATCTCATTAGGAAATTCTGCGTTGAAGGAATGCAACGATGGTAAAACCTTTATAGTTTGGGCTAACCAATGTAGGCTTAAAGGTACTCATGGAAGTATAAAAAAAGGCGGAAGCAATTTCGCTAAACAAAAGCTGAAGCACCTACAGTAAGCCTACTCGCATGTACCCACGAGCCAGGCACGCACACATTCACATCATGGTAGCCTATTTTCCATAGTAAGTCCACTCACACACTTGTAAACCGCCGCCATTGCTATGCTTCAGTTGTTCATTAGCGGCGACACCGTCCACCATGGATTTCACTTACTTCTGGTCTGTGCCGTCCACCTTTTTTGTATATACGTTTATGAGTTACATATCAACTCCACAAATTTCCCTCGCGCATTCCTTCTTCGACGCTAGCGCCGTCCGTAAATAACTTAATCATGCTCAGTATCTTGATTGGCCTGAGTACGAGTGCAACACTATACAATGTATTTCTTGAAATTTAAATTAATGCTGAAGATTATTAATGCTATGATAAAGTACGCTCACTCAGATAGTACTTAATATCAGGATAAGCGAACGGCAGGGAATTGGCCTCTTCTTTTTTCACTAATATTCAAGGTTCGAAAACCATTTCGAGGAATAGCTTTTCTTAACTGTTTTTAATTGACAGATTATAAAATAAGCAATCATAAACTTTATTAAAATGAAAAAAGGCGATGTCTTTCATTTGACATACAGTGACGTCATTGTCACACATTTCCATAGGCATATTTTTTTTTCTTGAAAGCATCCATAGTTTGACATGGATCCGACTTCAATAAAACATGATGACGTCACTTCCTTTAAATATTACAATGCTTAAATCGGTTTGAAAGCACGAAAAATGTACTATTAAATTGACATTCCTAAATCGATCTATTTATTCCAAAAAGCAGACACAAATAGCACATTAAAATTTTTAAAACAAGCGAATTCCGTATCTCAACTAAACAGATGATGAACTAAGATCTGAAACGTTGCTTTCAAACAAAATATGGACAACACAAGGATGAAACTTTGCTACTCGCCGATCTTCCCCTTTGGGGGAATCATATCTCGTACCCAAAAAACCCAAAAGCGTATACCCAAAAAATACAATGACGCGTGTAAAATGAAAAGAATCATTACGTTGAAATATTGGTATACTTTTAGCAGTTTTTTTTTATCCTGCTATGGCAACATTTCTCTAGATATACATCAGCAATTTAATGAGCAAGTGTCAATATTAATTGCTCGATGACACTATTGGGTCACCGTCCTGAATTCAGTAAAACGTATAGTGTAAACGGATAGCACAACGGATTCTGCGAAATTGAAATTTGGCTTCCTGAATTAGAATTTCCTGGATTCGTATTTGAATAGGTAAATCTACTGTTTTATATCGTGATGAATGAGGGTAAGAGGTTATAAAAGTTTTGATTGTGTTTTTGAACTTTATTACCGGTCCAACACAATAGGGCAACTTTATTAGCCACAGACCACTTATTAGTCTTGGGCGGATAATACTAATAAATCACGCAGTGAAACAAAAGATTGGAGGGTTTTTAGCTAATAATAAAATATATTGAAATTTTCAAATATTCATGTACTACATAGACAATTTACAGTGATTAAAAAACATCTTCAAACGCAGTTTAACTTACTAAAGCCCCTTAAAATATTGCAACAATAATAATTTTCACATTTCAATTCAATCTCACTGCAAATAGAGGTAGGCATTTTCAGGGAATGCTAAAAATTATTAATAGAAAATCTCATAATACTCGTGGAAGCAGAAAATCACTCTAAGAGAAATTCTCTCAGTACTGATTTAGACAAGCGTACTGGCTGTTAAAATACCATCCGTCAATAAAATAAAGAAACAAAAACAACATTGATTGACGCGGATTGGACGTTGAGGCAGACCTTTGAAGAAGGCAAAGTAATTCGTATCTGATGCAAATAGAGTCTATTTATTATTGGACAGTAACCATAAAGAAGTTTAAAGACCTATTCTAGCACCTAATCGATCAAACACCGGACGTATGAGGCAGGTGTTAGATATAGTATGTAAGAGAAGTTATTATGATTGGTCTTCAATTAATAATTTTGTTTGTTCATTCGACTCACTGCAGTTCAATATGCATGCACCAGATCTCGCGGCGACACTTTGCCTTTGCCTTTGTTTTGACTTTTGACGACTGGGAAGTCACGTAACAGTGTGCGTTTAGGCTATACCTGAGGTGCAATTGTGTAAGCCAATCGTATTCAAATTGATTGTCATATGCTTTGACCTCATAAACAACTAGACTCACAATCTCGCTCAAAAAGTGTCCGCGATGCATCTTGTCACCGCTATGGGGCAGCGTATTGGGCGCTGGTGTATATCTATCGTCGGCAAATCGTAGAAATCGTAGATTTGCCTCGGAAGATCGTAAAGTATGAAATCGTGTTTGGAACGATTAGTATGGAACGTGTTAGATTTACCAGTAAATTAATTGGGGACCGAGCGAAACGGAGCGGAGCGAGACTATGGTCCTAACATAAATACGATCTGCATAGGCAGATTATGGTATGCTGAATTTTACGATATACCGACGACATTTTCATTACGTACTATTAAGACTAAACATAAGGTCAGATTGAGCACCTCATTTTGCATCAATCAGAACTGAACTTTATGACGCTTCCTTTTAGTTCAAAATAGCGCTCTCCGCCGTAGCTGTTACGACCACCAAGAAACACGCACCCACAAAAATCTGTGTTTTTATTTAATAACTCTGCTTCTAGATGAAATTTTTAAAATATTCTATGACGAACTGACGATGTCATTTGTTAACTTATGTTTAGTAAAAATTTCAAGGCTGTATGATGTAAGGAAGGCCCCTTAACACTCGAAAAACGTGAAATTTAGAGGTAACTTCTTAATTTTTTTCTATGGAGTGAACTTAAAGATTTTCCGTTTTTTTTTTAATTAATTTATGAGCCCTATAGTCTACTGTCTATAATATTTTTACAATACCCATTAACCAAGTTACACAATGTGATATGCTCATTTGAAGTTGAGCCTTATACGGACCCTTAAACTTTAACAACACATTCTGCTTTTCACAATAAATGACTTAAACTTACTACATATTTATCATTCTTGGGCCGTTTTCTTTAAGTTTCATACGAGTTGTTTCAGCTTTATTTTCGTTAAAATATCGAAACATTTCCAATGTCTTATAAAGTTCTATAAAATCAAATTAATAATTATGATTAATTAACTTATTCTTCCAGGAGGACCGCCAAGAGTGGTGAACTCCTGGAAAGGCCTATGTCCAGCAGTGGACGAAACAGGCTGATGGATGGATGGGAATTAACTTATTCGCCTTCAATACATAAGGTGACTTTAATTTATGCAGCCAAATTCTTACTGAAGACTTGGTAAGTGCTCAGTAACAAGGTTTGATGACCCTTTTTGTGAAATTCGTAAATTATTCATTTCGTGTTCCTTACAAACGCAAGCGCAGCCCCGAGCAATTACTATGGGATGTCAAGATTTTATTTTGCGAAGTTAGCAAAAAGTGTTATCGATCCGTTTTAATGATCACTTACCAAACCAAGTATGAGTTTGTATAAATAAAAGTCACCTTATATAGTTAATGAAATAACATTAAAATGGTAAGTGAAATATATTTCGGGCCCCATCCTGGGTCCCGCGACTGTCACAATTTATAATTTAAAAGGTAACAATGAATTTTGTTTCAAAACCGCCAATTAATGAAAGCAAAGAACAGCAAGTAAAAGGTTGATGTTACTAATTAAAAGGTCAAATGTAAATGGAAATATTTTTAGCAAAAAATATTCAAATTCAGCGCCCAAAATATACATGTCATTGTGGCAGCGAGTCCGTTAAAATGATCCTGAAATGATTCAGCACTTTTTTAAACATCCTTTTTGGGGTCAAAGCCCGGACAGCTTTATTCAACGTTAGCCATTATCCGTATTGTATATTTTTCAACATCAAAGTTTTACCCTTTTCACGTAAAACGTTTTTTAACATGGCTATTTCGGATATAAAATTAGAATGGAGGTAATTTTTTACTTTAGAGTGTTTAATTAGAATTTCATTAAAGTACCTAACACGGGGAGTATTATTATTGTATGGTGGAATATTAAGCCGCGTATATTAGAGAGATAAAACAAGAATTTGCTAGAATATAGTGAATAGGACTTTTAGATTTTTTTTAACTATGGGCTATACTATAGGCTGCGACTATAGATGTCCATCTGCTACGATCCTGATATACCTTTTTCGCAATTTCCACATTCATCTACAGATTGTAATCATGACGTGTTCTTTAAATTAAACCATATGCTCTACTGATCATCCTGAACCACTTCCATAGAAAAACTTTTGATAAAACGCGAAAAAAAAACCCATAGAAAATGACAAGGAGTTATTAAACATTTGTAAGGGGAAGTGAATTTTTATTTCGCGTTTTATCAAAAGTTTTTCTATGGAATTGTTTTAATTTAATGAGCACGTCATTATAAGGTGAGGTCGTTTATATAGCTAAATTCATACTGGAGACTCCGTAAGTGGTCAGGACTAAGGTTCAATGACCCTGTTTTCGAAATACGAAAAGTGGTTTTTGTGCCTCTACTTGTTCAAAACCAATCAAAATTTTATATTGCCTACTTCACAGAAAGGGTCATTGAACCACACTTCAACAAACTTACCGAGTCTCCAGTATGAATTTGGCTGCATAAACGAAAGTCGGTTACATAAGCTATCAGTGGCGAAGGGTCCATATAACACGGTTCCCATCGGCTTATTTAGGAAATGGCATCAATACTACATTTCTTTATTCCATCTCTTGGCTTTATCAACCATTTCCATAAATCTCATTAAGACAAACACTTGGCTGACAAGGAATTGCAAAGTACAAAAAATTATATATTTTTCTTGGTTGCTTTTCTGAATATGGCGATTTTTTTGTCCGGCTTCCCTTTCATAAATGTCCACCCTTCGCCACTCTCAGCTATTCTACCCCTGAATCTTTTAACTTAGTCCTTCTTCAGTTTATCGCCAATTCGGTTGGCTTGGCATACGTCCTGCTAGGACTTTTTAACAATCTTATTTTATTGCTTCTAAAACTATGAAGACCGAAGAAAAATCTCATCAGATTGTTCGGTTCATTACTTTCGTTGCGAGCTGAACCCTAAAAAGGAAATTACTAAGAAGATTGATTTTCCAAACCCATCATGTACCGGATATAGGTAAAAAACATAAATATAGACAGGTAACAATGAACGATTGTTTTATCTTACTAAAACAGCTAATCACTGGTAATAGAGATGATTATCGAATGATACAGGGCTCAAACATGATGGTGTTTAAGCCATTGCTCACTGTAAGCCCTTCCCGGATGACAATACTTTATAACAGGTGCGTTTTAATTAGTTGTATGAGTTGAATATTAATTTTAAGTTGAGATGGACAATAATCTTAGACAGTATACAGAATGTTAAGAATATAAAGTTTTAACCAAAAACGGGGTATTCTATCTATTAATATGAACAACTTTTACTGTGGGGCTAACCCTGAGGTGCAATTGTGTAAGCTAATCGTATTCGAATTCGATTGTCATATGGCTATTCGGCTAAGCAAATAAGCCTGTTTGACAATTGAAATCGTACGTTTTTGGTTGTCAACAAAAAAACAAGACAATTGTATTCATTTAACAGCTAAAAATGTACGATTTCAATTGTCAAACGGGCTAATTTGCTTAGCCGAATAGCCATATGACAATCAATTTGGATACGATCGGCTTACACAATTGCACCTCTGAAATCGTGAAAAAAATCCCCTGTTACATACATTTTCTATCGAACAGCGGATATATTTGTATAGACACAGGGTATAGGTAAGGAAAAACAATTTTTTTACTAAAGCACGTGACGAATTCAACCAAATCATTGAATTTTCTTTTCTCAAGCAAAGGAATTCAAAGGCAACTCTATCAGATTTAAAACTAACGTTACGCAATTCTAATTTGATATCTAATGGATAACAGTTTGATAAAACACTTTTTTTAACTCTTTTCGTGCATCGTAAAATAACGGTTGTAGATACAAAGATGGAGCAATGACAACAGTCCAGATAAAGATCTTATTGAACAATAATAAGGCTGAGAATAGCTTAATTCGTGGGAGAACTTGTGAAGGGTTATGAATATGCTCCTGCGCATAGCTATCACGTCGATCTCAGGGTATCACTGTATGCAGAAGGTACAGGAAATACGGTTTAAACTATGTTAAATACGCATTGAAATAATGGAATTCGTCAACTTGTAAAGTATAAGTCTTTTGTTCTTTATTCTTTATCATACAGATTAATTTTTGAGACGCATGAAATTAAAAAGTGTTACGCAGGCAAGCTTATCCCACCATCCCACTAATATTATAAATGCAAAAGTTTGGATGGATGGATGATTGTTACTCTTTTACGCCATATCTACTAACCGATTAGGCTGAAATTTTGCATGAATGTATTACTATACCTGGAATAGGACATAGGCTACTTTATATCCCATAAATTGGTTCCTACGGGATGGCAATGGGTATTCAAGTTTCTATAGAAAAGTGATGCGTCCGATTGGGCTGAAATTTTGCTTATTTGTAGTTCTAGAGCTTGAATAGGACATAGACTACTTTTTATCCCATACATCTGTTTCCATGGGATAAAAATGAGGTGTCAAGTTTCTATAGAATAGTGATGTGTCACCCTTTTGCGCCGTACCTACTTCAATAACCGATCGGGCTGAAACTTTCCACAAATAAATAGTGTTAACATTCAATTCAGAGAACAAAAAATAGTTTCGTTCAAAAACGCGGCTTGGCCTTCAGCCTTGCCGAAGATAATTTAACACGGGACTAATAAAATTATTTAAAAAAATCGGTCCGAAAAATGTTGACATATTTTATAAGAGTACGCTAAATCCAATACAACGTGGGCAAGGCCGCGAGCAAAAGCTAGTCTCTAATAAGCTTCCAAAAAACTTCAATGGGGAAGAGAAATTCAATTAAAATAAGTAACCATACATATACGTATACTAAAAAATATGGATTATTCACAGTTGTCTCGCGCTTGGCCACTACCGCGCCTAATAGAAAGCGTTCATGAGACCTAAGAAGAATAATTCTTGTCCATTCTTGTACAAAAATAAAGTCACCACTAACCAGGTACGGTTTCTCATGACATCACGTCATACACACGATGATTCACTTAGCCGTATGGTGTTGCCATGAGAGTGGTGACAATCCATGCATCCACCAGCCTGTTTAGTCCACAGCTGGACATGCCCTTTCCAAGATTTCGCCACTTTTGGCTGTCCTCTTAGAAGAAATGCCCATACTCACACTTGGTGGTGACAAGCCACGGTCGAATCGTATCACCAGTTGAATTGAAACAATTTGTCAGTTGGGTTTTAGTCAACTGCCAGGTCGCGGTGGGCGTATTTGGAATAACCGCAATATCTCAGTTTATGCCACTCGGGAATGAATGAATGAATCAATTAAGGAAGATTCTGTTCATGCGGTTCGTGTACCTCAAAATGGGGCAGGGAAATAAAAATAAGAATGTAAAGTCAGTTAGGTGACGATCGTCACGCCTATATCAGCTCATACAAAAAAAAATGGTTACTTGAAATACTATAAACCTACTTATAGTCTGTCAAAAAAGTGTTGAAATGAAAATGAAACTTTAATGAACTTTATTGGACTTTAAACGTTCAAGTAGTATAATTTAGGTAATATATTAATTAAATACCAACGTGGTTAACTCGATTTAACAGATTTTGTACTTATTTGTTTATTGTAACCAGGTGAAATAAAAATAGTTTCTTCAATATTCATTTCAACATTTTTTTGACAGACTGTAATAGAGTATCATTGGAAAGCTAGGAAGATGAGCAACAACAAAAAAATATATATATATAATAATAATTAAAAAAAAAATTGTGGATTGTAATTCGAGACCGAAATTTGCTTTTTTTTATTTAATACATATAAATATAAGTATATATATGTATCTATATTTTTTTCTGTATATTTTTTACAATGTTATAAAATTTGAATAGACATATATGTATAGTATACATACATATATTTAAGTAACCCCCCCCCCTAGAAGAGTTCTTTTTTTGTAGGAAATTTATTCTAGTTTTAGAAAAAGAAAACCGCATTAGAATCTGACAACTAGTTCCGGAGATATAGCCAAAAACAAAATTTGCGAGAAAATTTGCAAAAATTCGCAATAATTCTTCAGGTGTAAGGAAGTAGAACTCTAATACGACGGAGTTCAGTTACTGCAATTTGTTTACAGTATGACAGCAACTTGCGCGTGCGCCGCTTTTAAAGCACTCTTGCGCAACTTCACGTCACGGTTCTGCGCTTCGTGATATCGACGGCTTTTGTTTATTTTTATGACTGTGCGTCGGTTTTTAACGCAAATAAAATCGTTTTCTGTTTGTTTTGTTCGCAAAGGAGATTTGTAACTATTAGAATAATTATTTTGTTAGTTACTATGTAATGGAAATAAACTGCTGCTTATTTACATACTTACATATGTACATACTCTTACAAGCGTGAGTTACAAGCAGCAACAATATGCTACGAGCTTGACACACCTGTTAACTTCTCTTAAAAACAAATGGAACCCGGACGAACTTACCCGTTTTTTAAAACTCTGTTGTTTTGTTATTTTCGTAATAGAAACAAAATATACCTATATATATTTATTTGTATGAATAAAAATAAATAATTTATAAATAAATATAGGTACGTTATTATTATCCATCTAATGTATGAGTCATAATGTTATAAAAGTAATAAGTAGTTATGTATATGTCTAATGTGTTAATTTTAATTTTGAATAAAAACTATTCAATTACATATAATATAATACGAGGAAATACAACGATAAAAATAAATTAGGCTTACTTTTTAATTTATATTTGCATAAATAAAAATATGGGAATAAATTATATACATACATAATGCAATAAATACAACAAAGTTGATATATGAATAAACTACCAATAACTACAAATACGTTAAATAAATAAACATTATGTCTAACCTAATTGATTGGTCTTGATAAGAAGACAGCCAAGAAACTTAGCAAAAATCAAGATTATTATTAGAGAAATAAAGCTAAAAAAAGATGGATAAGTACATCTAATAAGTACTGGTATAAACTTGATTCCAAGAATATTTGTTGTATACAAACGACGCATTTTCCTAGAATCCAAAGAAAGTTTTGATCTTCTAAAGATCACGGGGTAGATGAAATTGCTTTCCTTGAGTCCTCGGATTCCAAAGTGGATAAGCCCTTTCATATAACTTGTTGACAGTCTTGATAATATTGGATTAGTTTGATCCTTTCTCTGAAGTGTTCTTTGCTTGACAGAGGCCCATACCCAAAGTTGGCTGATTGATTGTGAAATGAAAGGCACAGTCCACACACGTACACCCACGTTTCATCGATAATTATTACGTCCCAGCGTTATTGGTGGTTACGGCTTTTAGCCGTACTTCAGGCATACGTATGTATAGGTAGTTTAACGTTTTCAAAATACGTAGAGTGGTCACAAGAGTCACCTACAGGGGAATATATTAGAACCTGCGATGAACCTCCAGTGGTCGCGATTCAAACCTCTAAATCCTGTGATTTTACCTGGCGGTAAAAAAACTTGACATAAAAAATTTACAGGGAGTGCACGGTTTACATCAACTTTCATGTTATCGGCTCTAAAACACGTGTTGCTGGTCTTTAAATGAAAACTCCAACATGAAATATTGAAAGTGGACTGCTTAGGGTTTTGTGGTCTTTCCCAAGTTTTCATGTATTTTTATGCAATGTACACCAATAGGACACCAAAGTGTAGCATCCAAAAAGAAATTGCAATGTCCAGGTATTCCACATTAATTCTCCATCTTTTGGCACACCCTTTCTTGAGCTGTTATTTACACTATGATCATACTGACAGACACGAAAGCAAACTTTTGCTATAAAGATGTTCGTTATGGAATTTTCTAAACTTTACCACAGCTTGTAACGTGTATTTTGTTTTGGAATATTCATAAACAGGATTAGTTTTTTGGGTAAACATCTGATATTACATATTTTAAGCAAAGTTGCATCACACAAACAATATAGTCCAATGAACAGCTTTTTTGTAGCGGCTCTGAAAATAATCCTTCTGTCAGCGAAAGCAGCTGTTTGCATAATATACACCACAATGCAGCTTAAGTTTCGTAAAACGTCACGAATCCCTACTAATTATTTTTTATTTTTAAACTAGCCTTTGCCCGCTCGCGTAGAGTTGTCTTTCAATCAATGCATCTCTTAAAACTATTATCGACAGTTTTTGGCTTGGCGGGTTACTTTATCAACAGCCCTTATAGCCAATATGTGTCCAGGATTACTACGATGATAATTAAAAAAAACTGCATCCAAATCCGTCCAATGGTTCTCGAGTTAAAACGGAACATAATTGTATTGATGAAAGTAGATGTAAATCTGTAGTCTCTGCCTACACCTCTGAGAGAAAGGCGTGATTATATGTATATAGGAGTCAAAAATAAAAAATAATTTTTGTCTCAGTACAATATCAATAAGTTAATAACCCATTTCAATTAAAATTTCGCAAAAATATTCTATGTACAAACACGACTTTTTTACTACTTTATAATTAGTATATTATCAGTGGTCATCACTACATTGCTTGATGGAAAACATCGATATGACCTACCTTACGAATTACGATGAAGGAGACAAAAGTCCATAATATAACAAAAACATTTTAGTAATCATTCAAATACTCGTGCTCTAAACCATAGCTGAAAGCGCCTACTTAAAAGCCTTTTATCTTGGATTCTAAACTCAGCCGAAACTTATACAAGCGCAAATATCCTACACATTACGAATTTTAGAATCATTAGCAAGCTTTTATTTACTTGTAATAAAGAAGATTTTTGAGCGATCACTAGCGTAAAAGCTTTGGTGGACTACGTACCTTCGTTTTCTCAGACAATAGACCGTGGGCGTCAAATTCTAGGGTCACGAACTTTGCAACATACTTTAAGCCCTTCGGGTCTATGGCTTAACTTTAATGCCTGGTAATAGAGATGATTTTTCACTAGCTTATTGATCTAAAAGTTTTGGGAATTACTACGATTTAGTAGCTTGTTAGATTTTGTAACAGTTTAATAATATATTTCTGTTTAAGGATCTGAGATCGGTCTCTAATTTGGTGAGCTTTGGCAAGCTGTAGTTATCGTATGGACGGACTAGTTAACTGAGTTTACTGTGAGATTTCATTACATTAATTTGCTTTTAAATTATATCCATTAAGCTTAAATTGATGTATATAATATACACATAGATACCAACATAATATTATTCTAATATAAGGTGACTTCTAATTATTTAGCCGAATTCATACTGGATACTCGGTGAGTGGTCAGGACCAAGGTTCAACAACCCTTTTTGTGAAAACGCTAAATGAAATTTGTGCCCCTATTTACGAACAACTCAGAGTCAATTATCATTAGAAAACATAAATTTTATTTTCTACGTTTTGCACAAAAACAAAAACAAAAATAAAAAGGGTCATTGAACCTCGGTCCTGACTGCTTACTGAGTCTCCAGTGTGAATTTGGCATTTAATTGAAGTCACCGTATATACATATGTATGTGTATAACTTTTTTTTGCTATTTTTCGTGTGCTTACAGTAACAATAAAATTAATATAATTTTAACGATTTATTTCAACCTCTTCAAATAGCCTTGAATTAGTCAATTCGTTATAAATTTATCAATTTAATTGTAATCTTTTTTCATTATCAAGGCAACTCAACTCAAAATACGTATTATATTCACTTAAATACAGCATAAAAGCAATAAATTTAAGTATTTGAGTAAATCCTATTATTGCAAGACAAAAATAAGCAGTGAAAAATAAAATACTTTTTCCTTATTTAAAATCCGCGTAGAAAACACGTGCCGCGTATTTTCTCGTGCCTCTTAAAAACATTGCTACGTTTATCAGTTTGTTACTGAAAACAAAATAATTCCGTTTACCTTGAAAAGAAAAACAAACCTTGTACATTAAACTTTGTACAAATTCCACCTCTAATATGCAACGTGCTATAGTGGGTGGGGAATTCATTCATCTTTGAACTCTACTGCGTTGTGGTATGGGTTAAAATCGTTTGAATCATGGATGTGCGATGATACATACTCCTTACAATGCCACCAGATGCATTAAGCATGAGCTTGTCGTGGTTGCGGAAACGCACAGACAGACGGACAACAAAATCTGTACATTAGGATTTACGCAATGTCCATCCGTTTCCTTCTGGTTCGACTCCTGATCTGATGTGGTGTCAGTGTTGCCTTCGTAATAAGGAAGATTTGATGTATTTCTTTACTTCGTAGTTCTTTTCCCATCCCTAGCTAATAGGCAAATTTTGTTTTAAATAATAAAGTTTGAGGGATGCTCGGTGATACCAAAGAAATTATTGAGCAGTCTTGCAAAGAAACGTTGTAAAATCGGAAATGTTAAGATTCCAATCGTAAAAGCATCATCACGTCTTGTTTTTACATATAATGTATAGTGTTAAAAGGAAGAGAAAACCTACCAACATACATAGTTTATATTTTCTGACTTCGTGGAATTTTAACTAGAAATCGACGTTGCTTTTATCTTTATTAAAACGTCACGACACGAATCTCCGGATTTATTCCACATTGACCAGATTCAATTTGAAATCTTTATTCTTCTTCTTTATCGTACACACAGAAAATAAACATTTACAAAACATTGTATAAACAAATTAGCATGAACAAATGACAAGGGTAGACTCATGTCTAAGAAGAAATTTTTTCCAGTGTACCTTTGGGGATAAAAGAGAATGATTTATATAAAAATGAAAAAAATAAAATTAGTTTTATTCATCAAGATTACGAGAACTGAAGTACAGGAACCCCGCAATTCCTCTTGGAATTTCATTTAACAGTTTTTCAATGCTAAAAACTAGGTACATTAAATATTACAATTACCAGTAAATTTAGTATTAATTTAGAAAAAAAAAAAGAATTACAATTGATTTTTAAAGAGACATAGTATTAGACTGAGAACAAGTTAATTTTTTATAGGTAAATTTTGAATACAATATAATAATTTTGTTAGTAATGAATTTGAAATATATATTTCTTTTTAAATAATTTTTAATATTAGTTTAATAAGATGTGTGAGTGTGTGTGTTTGAGATGTGTGTGTGTATCCCTAGCCCTACGACCAGGGTCTTGGGATCAGTTTACTACTAGGGAGGGTGTGTAGTGAGAGTGTTTGTGTGTGTGAGGGTGTATGGAAGTACGGTGCTTATGTAGTAGTATAAAAGTAGACATACGTGTACGTGTACCAAATAAATTATAATTTTATAAAACTTACCTACCTTATAATAAACATAAATACTAATTCATCATAAATATATCTGGTGAATGTCCACATTCTTACGCCCATATTTCACCGACGATTATTACCTTCTTTGGGAAAAATATGGTGAATTCCAAAATTCGCAGACTGAACACGCTAATCGCCGACTTATGTCGAATTTGAGATTTTCTAATTTAAAATATATTCTTAAATCTGTGCTCAAGCTTTAATTTGTTAAATCTGAGTATGGCAACATTGCGTAATGGTTTATGGTGGCAGTTTTCTTGGCAACATGTTGAAGGATTGATTGAAATGCAAGATATCTTACAAAATTGCGACTTCCAACATATCGATTTATTTACCAGGAGTTTCAATACTGAATTCAAATACGATTTGAATTCAAAAGCTCAGTAAATTTCAAACTAAGTAGATTTACCTTTCTTTTGCTTATTTCTAAAAGTATTTGTTTATGTATATTATACTGTTTTGCAAGTAAAATCTTATATGAAATCACATTATTCAAATCTACCAAGCCCAAGGATACTGCGGCCAAAAAGGCTCAGAACCTTGCAAAATCTATTCACTTTTGCTGAAACGTATTCTTTCAAAACTTGTAGCTTCGATATGTTTATGACGTCAAAAAAGGTAAAGTTAAACAGATAAAATCTAAACTTACAAAGCTAATCATTAACTTATGTGCAAAAACTTTGACAGATATTTAAAAAAATATCTTTAGTGTTTTAAAACCTCACCGAAACAAACTCTTTTGTGGTTGTCTGGAAGAAATTGCTATAAGCGATAAGGCTGCCAATTGTTAACTTCTTTTATAAAGTATTGTTTTTTAATTTGTATTTGGTGCACAGTAAAAAGTATTTGCCTTGTCTTGTGTTTAATGGTAAATTTTAGACTTATTAATCTTAGTCTTGGATTTAAGTCCTGCACAGGAAAATGAGATCTACACCTTTTCATAACTACAATCAGTGATGTATAATCGTCATCAATGATGATGACTCATCAGCAAAGTGAAAGAGTCCTTACACGCGCACCAGGGGTGGCATTAATAATTTGGCCAAGTGCGAGTCGCACTCGCACACAAAGGTTTCCGTACCACCACATATTACGGGCACGGAACCCTTAAAACATTAAGATACATACAAATGACCGCTTTTAAGATCTTAGCACCATCTATCATCTTACCAATGAACCTGGGTGCAAGAAGGTTGACAAGCTACTCTTAGTGCCTTCTTAGCGCCATCTATTACCTCGGTAAAAGCTGTCTAACAAGTCATCTTAGATGGCGCAATGGTTAATTACAGGTTTGTTGTATGGGTACCTTGGGTTTAACTTTTTATTGTTATTGTCCGTCGTGCGTGATAGAGGCGTATTCTGTGAAAATTTCAATTTCCGACCAATGACGGTTGAAGCTGTAGACAGACCTGTGATAGACGGGCAGACAAACAGCGGAGGCTTGGTAATAGGGTCCCGTTTGGCACCCTTCTGATACGGAACCCTAAAAAGTGCCCGGCTTGCTATACTATTCTTCGAAGCCGTCACAACATAAAAGAAGCTATACAATAAAGAACTGCAGCAAAAAGGCCATGCCCTTCATCCAGCCCTTCCAAAAAGCCATAGCCCCCACTAATCACACTATTAAGGCCCACCGCCACGTAGGCACTGAGGCACAAAGTCACAAATGTCGGCACACATAAGAAAACTGTATTCGTTGACGTGACAGACCGACGGTCACGGACCCACATTATTTCAGTCTAAGAGATAGCCGGAAAGGAAAATACAAAGTGCAGTAGCTCTTATTAACATATAAATATTTCAAACAATCGTTACACAGACATTATCTACGCAAAATGCAATGGTTCTAAAAATTTATATACTTAGGTAGAAATTGATATAAAAGTTTATAGATATATCATTTATTATTTAATATATATATTAATGTATGTACATATTGGTATGCATGTTTAATTATTGTATATGTTTATGCATAAATATAATAACTATGTATAATATTTATTATGAATATTTGTCTATGTAAGTAGTAACTCACTTATTTAATTATTAAATGTATGAATTATACTTAGCTAAAAACAATAAATTTTAGTTTTTTCCTGCTAACCTATGTTTTTCTCTTGTACCTCCTGTAGGGTTGACTGGGAGAAAATGCTTTTAGCATTAAGTCCACCCATTGAGCGTAACTGCTTATGTGCAATAAAGAATATAATAATAATAAAGGCAGGACGAGCCAAAAGTTCATTGTGAATCAATTGTTATCGAGACTCTATAACTAAGAGTTTTAATGTATTTTATAGCACACCGTGCGTAAAATGACCACTTTACGCACGCTGCGCTAGCGTAAAGTCGGCATTTTCCGCACTTGTGCTATAAAATATTATACGAAACTCGTGCGAGAAACTTTTTCTCGTATCGTAATGTACTATTGTTTTGCGTAGTAAAAACAAACCAACATGAAGGGGCATGAAACCTTCATTAGCTAACACTGTGTAAACGAATTTTTTAAAGATTTTTTCCGAAAGAGAATATAAATGCTTTTGATTGCCTACAATTTTGTATTTTCTTAGATTTCGACGATTTTTTGAGGCGATATTTTATGAATATTTTAGGTTCAAGTTAGTATCTTTATGAATTGTATAAAAACTATCTAACAAATTCCTGAAATTTTTCTACAAACTTTTTCTAGGTTTGTTATTTTACTACTTTAGTACTTTTTTTTTAATTTATCTTTCCTATGTGAGGACAGAAAATCTTTTCCTGGGTATGAATTTGCCTGTCTGCATATAATTGTCGACGATCCTGTTCTGCAGCATTAAAGCAATTCAATTGTGATTAAACTGATATTTACGGTGGCTATCTCTAAGTCCAAACAAACCGATATGGTCAGTAGTTTACCGAGAAATGCTGTCGTAGGAGTCCATAGGATATTCGAAAGATAAGAGTGTGGCAACTCGGCACGTAACAAAAATATTTTTTAAAGGATTTGCTAAAATATTCGACCAGATTTTTAGGGTTCAGTCAAAAAAAGAATCGAATAAACAAAAAGCTGGGCTGATTGAGCTTAAAATACAAAAACACATTTACAATAACGAAGTCTGTACACATTTAAATTTTGGCTCTAAATAATGTTAAATTATCTGAAAATCAATAAGTGTTTTTATAAGTGCATTTACTTTGAAATAACGCAAAAACTTAAAATTATTGAATTCAATTTTGCAGTTAAACGTCATTTATAATATAAATTATCGTGTTTCGATATAATTGTAATTTTATGAGTGTAAGACATATTATGTCATATTATGTTTATATTTGTTTCTATCGTTTTGGTACTTCATTATTTGTTATTAAATCACAAAACCAAACAATAAGAACGATGTCGAAAATTTTATACTGGTATTTTTATTTATTTATATATGTCAGATTTTTTGATACTTATTATTTATTTACACCCTCTTTTTGGTACTCACTTAAAACCTCAATCCAATTTTGGTCCAATTTATTACCCTATTCTGCGAAACTCCCTTGCGATGAAGATATGGAATAGAAAAAGTTTTCTGGAACGGACGTGAAATGTTTGGAAGCCTAATACGACTGATATTTATTTATTATAGCTTTTGACCGCGGCTCCGCCCGCGTGTTATTCAGTTTAACGATATGCTTTTTTCCGGGATAAAAAGTAGCCTACGTGTTAAGTTAGGGTATAAGCTACATCCATTCTAAATTTCATCCAAATCCGTCCAGCCGTTTCAGCATGAAAGAGTAACAAACATACACACACACACACACACAAACTTTCGCATTTATAATATTAGTGTAAAGTGTGATGTGATTTATCGTGTCCCAAATATTTGGTTTCGATTTAAATTTGCTGAAATTTGAAATGGAAATCTCTAGTAAAATAATTTGATAGTTTTTGTATGCAAATGGCACTGCAATAAGACGTACCAGAAAGCCAATATTGCATTAATTTTGAAATACATGTCTTTTTTTCTTAGGTATGAGTTTTTAATATTATAAAATTCTATTTGAGCACTTTAACTCACGAACATTTTAAATTCAAACGAAAATTATATTTATAAAGCTTTAATTACTAAAGAATTTTCCGCAAAGCTGATTCTGCATAAAGTGTTTCCGTTAAATTTTTTGAAAAGCGGATTTATACTCTCGCATTTTTATTGTTGATTACATGCCAACTTAATTGATGCTTGTGATTGGTGGCACTCGGTATAATTTACTACACATGTTTACGATAATTTTTTTTATTTTTTTTATTTGGAGGGTTTGGTCACACAGTGAACATATCACCCTAATAGTACACATTACAAAAAAAATTACTTATATAAGATTGTAACTTCATAATCTAAGGGCAACTTTTACAAGATCAGGAGTACTTTTAGCCTCTGTTGACATCGGAGCGGACAAAGCACTGTTGCAGCCACCTACTACAAATAGATGTCTGCAACTCGGCTGCCGTCTCTGAGGCTCGTTCCGTACACACTCCATTAATATATGGTATACATCTTCAGGTACGCCACATTCGCTGCAGTTTGGTGAGTCTACTTTTTTCATTAAGTGTCCAAATTTGTTCAATGGAATGTGGCCAGAACGTAGTCTAAACATTAATACTATATAATTTCTGTTTAAGTCACTATTATCGAATCAGGGGAACCGAAGAGGGCTTTATGATAGATATTAATAACACATTTGTACTTATCCACATGTATACTTAGTAATATATATTTTATTATGCCCAACTGATTTCATTGTTCAGCTTTCTCGAGGGCTTTTAATGATAATATATAACATTTCAGGTTTTGCATATTTGCCAACTGTTTCACCGAAACAATTTTGAGATTTTCAAGGCGAGAGTCGTTCTCGGCGGCGCGGCGGCAACGCGTTCTTGCCTTTCTCAAACGGCTACTGATTTGATTCATTCCTTTTTTGAAATGTTTTAGTATATAATTTCACGTGCGTCTTACAATATAACAATAACCTAGTATCCCTCAGCCAGGACAAGCCTGATCCGGTCCACTGGCACACCGATGGTACGGTATTTATAAATATATACGTTTGATTGTTAATCAAACCCAACAGTGTAAAGTCTGATACTCTATTTTGTACGAAAAGCACCAAAATAAGACCAAGAACCTTCATAAAATGTACTGATGAGTTCAGCCTTTTCATTCGAATAGACAACATCAGTCCACGTTCTAAAAGACCGGCGCATTTTGATGCATGGTCAAACTCTTATTATCTACTAACAGGGACCATTTTTAATGTCTTCTTGCGTCTACTTGTCTGGGTAGTATGGTATCATTGAGATATCTAGGGCCCAACGACGATTGCCACTCGATAGATAAAATAGCGCATTTATATGCGTCCGCGTTTGTAAGGAAAGTGAGCAAAGTTTAAATTGTTGGTAGTGGTTCAGGCTGTTCTTTTGAAGGGGAAACAGTTTTGCGTTTGTGAAAAGCTAAAGATAATAATGTAAATATGTTTTTAAAATGTCACGATATGAATCCCCGAAGGGCCGTCAAAGGTGTTACCTCGTAATCCTCCAATCGCCGTACTGTACAGGTTGTAAATAGAGTGCAACCACTAAATAAAACCACATACTCTACTGATCAAAATGAACAACTATTCGAATAAAAAACCCGCGCAAATCTCGAGAGAAAATGATATGCAACTGTAACTCAAAGACTTTATCTCGTAGGAGGAAGGTCTATTTTAGAACGCTGCCACGGAGCAGCTGTTTCACTGATGACGCTCTCTCGGAACTCGCCCGTAAGTCGGTGCGTTAGGGTTCACGCATTTTTGTTTGGAACTCAATTATTTCTGAAACTAAGGGTGCCGCGGGTATGATTCTTAAGAAAAGTGGTTCAGTAGGGTCGGTAGAATATGTGGTTTCATTTAATGGTAGCAGTCTATCTACACACCCTATAATAAAAGTGTACATCATACACAACTTACGGTTTCCGTCAACGTAAAGAATTTGTTTAAAAATCACTTCATTATAAATGAATCACACACAAAAATATAAAAAAACATTTTTGTGGTCTTAAACACTTAAAATTATTTGAAGTAAAAAAAATATTACATACATTAAATTAAAACAAAAAAATGAAATTATCGGTGACTATGAATACTTTTCGTATTTTTAGAGGTAATTTATTTACCTACACGCCTTTTAGCTGAATCGGTTTATCCGTTCTTGATTTATGCTACGGACAGACACCAAAGCTTCACTTAAGGGGTTTTTGTTTTTAGAAGGGACCCTAAAGATAGTTTTATCGAAAAGGTAATAGTTGTCAATCGAAATTTAATGGACTTGTTCCAGTTATTTGTAAAATAAACGGTTGTTTTTACGATGTGTGTTTCCGGACTGTGCATCGAGTTTTTTTTGTGTAGTTACTTTATTTGATCGAAATAGGAACGCAAAGAGACACAGACAGGTTAAAATCGTTCGAAATGTGGTGCTGAAAGACGATGAAGAAAATTAGCTAAACACAGAAGAACACAAATAAGAACGTGCTGAGAAAGAAAAAAAAATGATAAAACTATTAAAAACAGAATGAGGAAGATGATAGGACACTTAACTCAACATGGAAGTCTCTTGAATGAAAAGAATTAGCTAAACATAGAAGAACACAAATGAGAAAGTGCTGAGAAAGAAAGAAATTTGATAAAATGATTCAAAACAGAAGGGAGATGATGAGAGGATACTTAACATGAAAGTCTCTTGAATAATATCATAGAAGGAAGATAGAAAATATTTGTGTTTACTTACCACTTGATGAACTGAAGTAATAAAATTGAACCGTGGTATACCAGGTGCTTTGCATTTCACAGTTCACTCGGGAACAACTCAGACATCCACTCGGAGATTCATGTCGTGAAGATATGTATGTATGTGTAAATCATAGAAACAAGGAAAGTTCGAGGGAAAAAGAAGAAGAGGAAGACATAGACGTACCACTTTACTCAAGTGAAGGAAGAATTGACTGTTATGTCGTGTCAAGAAGTCAAACAATTAGCAGAAGAAAGAGAAGAAAGAAAAGAATGGTGGTTGCTCCACCGACAGAGCGTACAGTACTCCCAAAGTTATAATGCGCATAGAAATCTATAGCCGAGCGACCGGACGGACCACGTGACCTTACTGCTTGTATACAAAGTGTAGGGAAATACGAACTTTCCCGAGCAGTGGCGAAGATTCGTATGCGCATTATGAGTTTGGGAGTACTGCAACTCTTATGTTATATAGAAAAAAAAAATTAAGTACTATTATGCATGCATTTAAATTTTTAACAATACCTTTTTTTTTTTTTTCTTGATATACTAGTAATTTTATTCAAGACTTGTAAAAGCACACATTCATTATAAAATATTAACACTATTATTCATCAAAGTAGCACGTTTGTTTACAAAACTACTCTTATAAACCTACGCTTACGTAAAAGTTGTCACTTTCTTGAGTTTTCTAATAGAAAATCCAAATGAAAGTGAAAATTTAACACACTGGAAAGAATGAATGGATACTTAAGCTTTTAGCACCATGCATTCGAAATTTAAAACGAAAGGTGGCACTTTATTGGCTACTTAGCGTTAATTTGTTAGGTCTATGATTGGTTGCGGAGTTGCGAAGTGTGCAAGCTAAAACCTCTAATTGGCTTATTCACGCCTTAGGCCAAGTTTAGATGGTAGAAAATGTAGGAATTCATTAAATACATATAAAAAACAGCGGCAATTTTGAGACCCAGATTCAAATGCTCCTGTAGGCCTATTTTCAGTCTGTCAAATTAACCCTCTCGATCGTAAAAACCCATGTTATATATCTGTCGAACTTGAATTTAAACTTAAGTATACTTACCTAAATGTATTATTGTGTGTAGTTTTAAGCAAAATGTTATTTTTAGTTATAACTAGTTATCAAAGAGGAGCGGTGCCTCCCGACTCAAGCCTTTCAAGCTTACAAGGAGACACCAGCCACTATTTATGTTGGTTAAACCTATTTAAACGAAATACAACTTTTTTTTTCCACTCCATGCATTTTATGATCGAGTTTTAGAAATCTCGATTCGATTGTTTCTCCGAAATCGCCCCCCTGGTTGAGAATGCACCAATAAGTATTATAAGACCTGCATTTCCTAAAAAGCCTGTTTTTGTACTCGAAATATCATTAAATCATCGGTAAAATGTGAGTGTACGACTTTTTGTAAAGACATAGGTACGCAGATAGAATGGAAACGCAATTTCTAAATCTTGATATATAAGGTGCTCTAAAAACATCTGCCATGGCTGTAATGGGAGAGTGTATTGTGTATATAATATATGTAGATAACAATAGTAACGATATTTTATTGATCTAAAGTCATACATTTTTTCAAATAAAAAATGTGCGTGTAAGTTAGAATTGATTTACGTGCATGAAACCGTCCTGTAATAACACAAAACAGTTGGAAAGAGATAGAAATTATTTCCATTGATGAAACGATACAGTGTTCGTAGTTTGTGAATCACTTTATGCGGACTAAAGTAAATATTTATTTATTTACTTTATTTTCTCAAACTTATAACTATTCCGGGGTACAAAGTTTCTTCACTGTTGTAATCTACATACACAATACTATCTCCCATTGCAGCCGTGGCAGATATTTTTAGAGCACCTTATATATGTATAGGTATATGGATAAATCTGCAACCACCTTAATTCTTGCCACTTACACTCCACTCCACTTTCCCCCATTATCTTCAACCGTCTGTTTTATATTTGTTGTAAAATTCTATACGTTTTTATTAGTACACTGAAGTACCATAGATAATAGGGAGAGTTTTATAGAAAGTATTATGGCCCGTAAAGCAGGGATATAAACGATCTTCAAACATGTCTAAGCATGTGGTGATTTTACGGTATTACTTTATTCTACTTGATTTGTTACTCTTTTGTAGAGGTTAGCGTTTTAGCGTTAGATTTCTTGATACAAAAAGATTAGCAAGTATTCTCAAACATTTTGAATTAATATAATAGTAAGGTTTGGTTTTTTAGCGAGACCATAACTATACAGGATGCAAATTTAATTATGTACTTCCTTTCGTATGTGTTCTTAAAGTAATATTGTCCAATATATTTAAACAGATCTTATTCAGCTGGTCTAACGAGTATTGAACAATAAAAAAAACTCCTAAACAGTACTTCAATAACATATTAAGTTGTATGGTGTTGGATGTTATTTTCATTAACACACGGATGAGTCTTCAAATGGGACACGGGGCGTGTCGACTGGTTGATAGTTACCATGGATACTACTTTGTATCGCTTTGACGTACCTGAAAGGAAAAAATTAACGATTACATTTTGTTTCAAAAGATTGCGAATTAATATAAAATAGAGGTGGTAGAGCTGATGCCGGGCTCGACTGTGGAGGTACCACCATCTTACTCGCAAATCCTCCCGAAGTTATTCGGGGGAGAGTAAGAGAACAGCTCTCAGGTAAAACCAGGCGGCCCACCATTGCCTGGGACCGATGGATGGCGGTATATCCATCCCTAATTGCCAGGCCTTAAAACAGACTAGTGACGGCGGCGTCACTGGTGCAAAGGTTTCGGCACCGCGCTCACCAACCCGCCTGCCCAGCGTGTGTGAGTATGGGCATTTCTTTCAGGGGGACCGCCAAGAGTGGCGAAATCCTGGAAAGGCCTTTGTCCAGCAGTGGACGAAACAGGCTGATGGATGGATGGATGGATAAAATAGAACTAGATAAGCGCGAGTAGAACTCATGCCCTGAGGATTCCGTATAATATACCATTTAAAACACAATTCCACGAGTAGTTATATTACTAACTTAACTTCCGTCTATGAAACTCTTTGTATGCAAAGGGTCTAATTAAGTTGGTTATTCTAGAGAAAATTATCTAGACAGATGGACGGATAACAAATTTAATATTTTTGAGGTACAGAATCCTAAAACTGTTGGAAAAATAACATATTGCTCTTTAATATACCTAATATTAATTGCAAATATTATGTCCATAATCAGTATTCAATGTTCTCATTAGAAAGTAAGTAGAGTTATATTTGAATTGTAAAAAGATAAACAGTGTCTTCACAAGCCAATTTGAATAACAATGAAAATTCTACGAATCAGACTGCCACTGCATTTTATCACAGGGACAAAGATTAAAACAAAAAAAAACTGATTAAAAGACGACTTTCGTTTACATAGCCAAATTCATACAGGAAACTCGGTAAGTGGTTAGGACTAAGGTGCAATGAATATATTTGCGAAACAAGAAAATAATTTTGTGCCTTGATACTTGTTCACGAACAACCTCGACTCAATTAGTACATTAAGTCTAAAATTTATTTTGCGTATTTCACAGACATGGATATTAGGGTCGTTGAACCTTGATTCTTACCACTTACCTAGTCTTCAGTATGAATTTGGATATTTAACGAAAGTCAACTCACATAAATGTAAAATAAATAAAGCCATAGACTGAAAACATTATGCATATTTTTATATTTTTAAAGTTATCATTATTGTCAATTGAATATTAGAAAATCTATTATGAGGAAAATATCCTTGCCCACTGTTAACTTATAATATTTATCTATGTAATTATAATAAAGTAGTAAAAAAGTCGTGTTTGTATTCGCAACATTGAATATTTTTGCGAAATTTTAAATGAAATGGGTTGTTAGTATTGTGCCGAAGCCAAAACTATTTTTGTTTTAATTTTTCATACGTCTGTCTGTATGTATCTTATCCATGTTGAGAACCACTCAAAGGCTTTGGGTGAAGTTTTCTTTATTATCATCATGGTGAGGTGACCCTGGTCATAAGGGCTGTTGATAAAATAACCGCTAAGTCGAAAACTGGATATTAGTTTTAAGATCTAAAGACACTTCCATGCGAGAGAAGCCGCAAACAAAAGCTAATAATAAAAGAGTTAAAAAGTCATATAAGATATAAAGTCATATTTTGCAAAATTTTAATTGGTTATGAGTATTGCACTGAAGTAAAAACTAAAATTTTTAAAATTTCTGTCTGTCTGTATGCATGGATGTTCCGTTTTAACTCGAGAATCACTTAACGGATTTGGATGCGGTTTTCCTTAGTATCGTGTTTAAATTATTTGAGTTTATTAAGGCGACGCCACGAAATTTTGGCGTCAAGGATCTCCATTTTTCTCAGCAATAAAAAAACATTATATAATTACCAATTTTTAAACTAGATTAAGCATTTCATTGACATCATTTTGACCGAAGATTTAGTTGATTGATTAATTTTAATAGCAGAGAAAAAATATTTAGAAAACCTCTTTTAAAACAGAGATTTCTATTTAATGTCAACATTTTTTTATTTAAATTAGTCTACAAATACACTTCAATATGGCCGATTGGATTTATTAAATTACTTATACCTAGTTGTCATTTTAAATGAAAAATTGTGTTTTGCCGCATACTACCTTACGGCATAAGCTAGTTCGTGAGCGCATATTTGTATGGAGTAAGTCCCCCTCACTTCACTCAGCTAAAGCGCCGATTTGAAATTAAAATTTTATCAATGCCTCGCCTTAACTTATTTGAATTTACGGAATTGTAAGAGCGCGAGCCCTATGACCCATTTTTATAGAATATATTCAGAGTTCGATATTAATTTTGAATATTTCGGAAAATATAGTTGGTTGTGACTAGCTTCAGATCGATAAGTAGTCCTGCAGTAACTGATGGTGGTACGAAACCAGTTAAATTATTGATACTTTGACACTCTAATTTAGTTGTGAAATCGTTTACATTTGTCTTTTACTAGTTGTTTTGCATTCGTACCAGTCGTATCTGAGTTTCGTTTACTGTTGATGTACATAGTTACGACATGAAACCCTAGTTATCTCTTATTTATTGGTATTTTGTGCACTTGTAACAATATTACTGCTGCAGTTTTTATCGAATCGGTATCAAAATGTATAAACTTCCAAACAAAATATTATAAAATGATATGGTTTTCTCAGTTTTTGGAAATTTGTTGTATTTTATTTAAAATAATTAAAAAACACACAATTTTCGCACTTGTCAACAGCAGCGACTAACGTTACAGCCAAGATGCAATGCGATATTATATTATTATTATCTTTATTTTAATATAGTTATGTTCGAAATTTCAACCACCACGAATCAAGTTGCTAATTGAAAAACCTATCCTGTATACTAATACGCTTTAGCCTACATAAAAACAGGCCTAACTTTGCCCATTCGATAAGTCTTGCTAAGGAGAAGAGCAAGAAACTTAGCATGATTATGATTCCACTGCCCTCACTCCTCGGACTAGTGTGCAATATATAGGGTGAAATTTAATCAACCGACCAAATTCATACTAGAGACTCGGTTAGTGATCAAGAACTAGGTTCAGTAATCCATTTGGCCAATTTCGAAAAATTTTTTTTTTGCTCCCGTACTGGTTGGACTAGTTTAAGTACAATTCCTAGTGCAGGTTCTACGGGTAAAAAAAATTTTTTTTTCGAATTTAACCCGGTGGGTCATTAAACCTTGTTCCTGATGACTAACCGAGTCTCCAGTATGAATTTGGTCGGTTGATTTAATTTCACCTAGTATATAGCCGTCTAAAGTAAACATGGAACTTATTTTATCACATGTCATCGTGGTAATGTTGATGAAAAAAGAACCGGGAACGATGTAAGGGTAACTAGGTCAAGCCTTCTGGAAGACAGGCGAGTACATGAATAATGAAAAGAAAAAAATCGAGAAACTTTTTCCAACATTTACTTTTGATAATACGAGATCAAGTCTTCACCTTAAGGTGGTTAAACCGAATCCCGGTGCAAAATGCACATCATAATATTGTTTTCCTTACTTTTGAATAAAATTTATGCAAAAATTGCTTTTTATAGAAATTTGCGGAAGTCGATTAGTAACAATCAGGGTTTTACATTCAAATTATATGATTTTATGATTTACATTTTGATTGCATTCGATTGACAAACATAAAAGCGTATTTAACGTTGTAATCGAATGTAATCAAAATGTAAGGCATAAAATAATAATAATGTTAATGCAAGAGTGCTACTGTTAGTAATAAATTTCCGCTAATTGCTTTAAAACGCAATTTTTGCATACTTTTTATTCAAAAGTGAGGAAAACAATATTATGATGTGCATTTTGCAGCGGGATTCGGTTTAAACACCCTAACTATCAAAGAGTCTCGCAAATACTAGAGATGCAACTCTTTTGACATTTCCGTGCAAAAATTGTTAAAGAAGTACTCGAAAGGTGCAGCTGCATTCAGGGAAATACTTCAAAATGCAATAGCAATTTGTAAATCCTTGAAAAAGTCGCCTTCGTGCAAATTTGAAACTGAATTGAAAGAATTTTTTGTCATTTAATTAAATACTTATTTATTTATTTATTTAAATACTAGCCTTTGTCCGCGGCTCCACCCGGGTTTATGCAATCTCTGCCCCGTTTTCGGCTTAGGCATTATTTTATGAACCTATAATGTTGACAGGGTCACTATGATGATAATAAAAAAAAAACGCATCCAAATCCTTTGAGTGGTTCTCACGTTAAAACAGAACATACATACAGCCAGACAAGTATCCCAAAATTGGTAACTTTGTTTTGGCTTCAGTACAATACTAGTAACCCATTTCATTTATAATTTTGAAAAATTGGACTATTTACTACTTTATTACTAGTACAGATAAAAATTCATCCTTAAATTTTCTGATATCCTCCCTCCAAAAGCACAATTTATTCTTACAGTACAGCTTTTTGAGTTAACAACACTGTTCGGAAACTTAACTAACAAACAGGGCCTATCAGCAGGGCTGCCAACGTTGTAATTATTAACGGTTCGGTAGGTTCGAATGGTGGACACGAACAATAGACAACCTTAATTGTTGTCCTGTGATGCGCAGCTTTAGTGCCGTACTTTGAAAACTCGAGAGAAATTCGAACGAAAAAATTCATTAAGAGGATAGGTTCCGAAAAACCATAATTTATTCTTCCTTGTTTGAAGAATCTAGCAATACTAGATATTTGAAAAAAATTTGGATTTCTGTCAAGAATATATTGCACACTCTTATCGAAACAGAATCTTCAGAAGTCATTCCAACATTGAGCCACAAAAAATCAAAGATGACTCCAAAAAAAGTTTTCATGTCGAGTTTTAACATTATTTGAGCAAAATCATATTATATTATTTATGAATTAAAATTCTGTATAAACTTTATGAAACTCTGAACAGAACAGGTATTTGATACAAACTTTAGTTTTTTTTTTATAATAAAATTCGTGATGAAAGTCGTAATTTTGATTTTCTTCCAGAATTCGTCCCTCTCGCACTGCGGGTCTTTCCGCATGGAGTAACAGCGATCAATGCAATCGGAACCTATTCTCTTAAGGCGAGGTTATCCAGAAAAATCTGTCCTGCTCCAACGCTTTCATTTTAAATACAATAGACAAGCAACAGGATGTAAACTTAATGATGTACTTTTGTTGTACAGGCTTATTTTGTGTCAAAAAAATAAATGTGTACATTAGTTATGTATGGTTCTCACAGATCTATACATTTACTACTTATTGTAGCTCACATTCGAACAAAATTTGTGTATAATGCAAACATTATTTTTCTATAAATGTATAAGTCAACTCACCTCATGAAAATGCACATTTATCATGAATATGCCGAGAAAATGCAGATTTTTAGTACAATTATTTAATATAGAAATATAATTTACAGCTAAAAATTTATTTTGGTAAATATGATTCAAAACTACACGTTTTAAAATAAGAGAAGGCTTTTTTCTTAAAAAAAATATTTTGATTTTTTTTTCTTTTATATACGTACATACTTTATCGTTTAGTTGATCATTGTTCGAGTTGTCCAAGTAAATTACGGATATTTTAACAATACGTTTACGTTGTAGGTTTTATTTTAATGTTGTGACGCTTTACTGAGTTCAGGTGTTAAGAGCAATTTACGTCGATCGGTGTTTACGTTACATACTGTAGATCATGTAAATGGTTTTCGTTTTTAAGTTTGATTGTTGTGATAAATGAAAATTAAAGTTTTAGGTGAGAATGGCAGCGTTACTTAAAATATTTTAAGCGTATCTTTTGTATAAATATCTGCAAACAAATTTGTATAAGCCAAACAAAGCTTTAAGAGATAATCTTTCAAAAGGATAATAAAAGTCACAAAGCAAAAGTTGCGACAATTCTATAAGCAAAAAGAAATTCATTAACTTGCAAACATTTTATTTCAATAGTTTCTCAAACGGAGCATTGAAAAGAAATATTTGTAAAAAAATAAATTGAACCCAAAAGTAGAGTTCTTTATAACTCCATTTTCTTAGAAATACGACCGCTCTATTGATTTCTGCTCCATTCGAGTTTAATGAGGCATATTTGACATACCTTGGTCTTAAGTAAGACATAGTCGATTAAGCAAATTGATAGATCATTTTCAATGTAAGAACAAAAGGTTATACTTGTAACTAAATGACCAAAATAATTTGAATACTGATGTGTTCTTAATGTCACGCGATAGAGTCTAGTTTCGACTGTTCTTTGGTTTATATAAGATTGGCTTTTGTGGGATGGGAAGCAATCAATTGTATCGAAATGGCCCTATGCAAATCGTTTGAAATGATCTAGGTACTAGGTTTATGCGCAAGAGCATGAGATGGTCTTGTAAAGTTCAAGACTTTTGAGTGATGCATTATGTATTTTTTGTAAATCATGTCTTGGAAAACATCGAACAAAAATCTACAGGCCCGCTTTTTGCTTTTGCTACAATATGGTGGTACGTGAGGATCATTGATATAGTGATATTTTTTTCGAATACCTATTGATTTCGTCAATAATACGATGAAACTATTTTTTTATCTTGAACGTCTTGAGTGTATTGAAGTGTTCCAAACAATTTATATAATAATATACGTAGTATATAATACCAAAATTAGCAGTAACTATTAAAAATATTAGAAACCGATCTAGGCGGCTTCGTTCGAAGAAGTTGGGTAGGAAATCCTCAGGAACCCCTCCATCAATCTATCAGCCTGGACATAGACATTTCCAGGATTTCGCCACTCTTGGCGGTCCTCCTGGAAGAAATGCCTATACTCACACACGCTGGGCAGGCGGGTTGGTGAGCGCGGTGCCGAAACCCTAATGCCCGACTCCTAAGTAAAAGTTACGTGGGGTAGCGTTGGATAGGCCGTTTAAAAACATTGTGAGTGTGTGAAAACCATTTTTCAATTTAGGGATCCGTTGGCGAAATATTAAGCTTTAAAGTGAAAATTTTAGTTAGAGTAGAACGTCCCCCCTCCTGCTGGCTAAACGGTTGTTTGTAGAAATGTGAAAAAATTCACAGAAGTAATAGTATATGTAATTAATTTAAAAGGAAAACTATCACAGCTAAGTAGGCTTTACAGGTTTACGAGTACAGGTCGCGCCAAACTTTTGGCCCCGTATAATGTATGGGACCAGAAGTTTGGCGCAGTCTGTATTTGGTAGACCGACTTATATGTACCGGGCAACTACGGAACCCTACATTGCGCGTGGCCCGACACGCACTTGGCCGGTTTTTCTACTTATTAGTGACTAAATTTACACCCGGTATAGCGAAGGTTCTAATCTAACACCACATTGTCAATGTGTTTACCGATACACGAAATAGCCAATCTGTATTACGAGTTATCGGCTCGTTTCATCTACAGCCAATCTCCGAATATGTGCCAGCTATTGTCTCAACATATTCAATCTGACATAGTCCAATACCCTCGACATTGTGCAACGGGGAGAGGCTGCGTGCCAACTAATGGCACCTGATTGCTCTTCGCTTAAAATAAAATCTTCGGTTTTGTAACCAAAAATGACCGCCTCAGATAGACGTTCAAAAACTCACACTGGGTTGGGTTTCCTTAACAAGTTTCTACACTAACCCATTCAAAAATCAACACGGGTCACAACACCGACCGTTCAAAAATAGCAGTGTCGCTACACCGGTGCGTTAAATTTTTCAACATCGACTCTGAGCAGTGTTCCCAAGGTTCGTTTAAGGACGTTTAAATCACACAAATATTATAAATGCGAAAGTTTGTGTGTGCGAGGGTGTGTGTGTGTATGTTTGTTACTCTTTCACGTTGAAACGGCTGGACGGATTTGGATGAAATTTAGAATGGATATAGCTTATACCTTAACTTAACACATAGACTACTTTTTATCTCGGAAAAAAGCATTTCGTTAAACCGAATAACACGCGGGCGGAGCCGCGGGCAAAAGCTACTGACAGATAAAAATCAATACTAAATCGATTGGAAATTTGTGAAATGACGTTTGGAGTGTAGCAACTCGGACAAACCAGTTCAAAAACTCAGCGTTGCAACCCCAGTGTTCCTACCCAGCCTAGGGTTCTTTAATGAACGCACTTCTGTGCCGTAGTGGTTGGAGTACATCACTACTAATGCGTAGGTCATGGGTTGAAATCTCGTAGCACATGCTTCGGTAGGCACGTTAAGCTTTGGGTACATTTGTGTCCGAAGCATGGCGATAGGGCTCACCACCCCTCATGGGACGTTATAGTCGTCGGTGAAACGTGGGTCTGCATGTTTTAAAACAACTCTCTTAGAAACACACATTAATAGACAAAATTATTTATAAATAGTTTGGGCAAGTGCGAGTCGGACTCGGCCACAAATGGTTCTGTACAAAATTCAATTCAAATTAAAAAATTTATTATTTGTCGTGATAAAGTCCATAATGTAGTAATTAATACAAATCGTGTGAAAATTTCAACTTTCTACTTATTACGGCTGAAGCTGTAGACCTCTGTGACAGACGGACGGACAGATCGACAAACAGAGAGCGGAGGCTTAGTAAAAGGGTCCCGTTTGGCGTCTTTTGGATATGGAACCCTAATAATGAAGTATAGCTTTTCAAACATAATAATATGATACCACAGCTTTAAGGACAGACTCATGCATCCACTTTCTATTTCGATTTATTCTACAGTAAGAATCGATTACCTAAATAATATGGTAAGTGTTCACAATAAAGACGTTAAAATAATAACACTAAATTGCAAGTACCAAGATTGTTGGAGTCACATGCTTTCTAGAAAAATATATGGTTGTTTGCAGACGAAATAGCAATAATCGTTTCGAAATGTTCAGAGAATTATAGAGCTATTAAGTCATAAAAATAACTCTTTGCCATTTATAGTGCTTCACCAATTTTAGGCTCATTTTTTAGATTCCATTCCTTGATATACTGTTTCACTTGTCTTTTGTTAGTTTTTAATTTCTCTAGTGTTATTTTATTTATACAAAGTCAAATTTGAGTCATTTTGATAGTACTCGTCCATATGAACAACTTTTACTATGGAGTCAGCCCTAAAATCGTGAAAAAATATCATCTGTTCCATAGAAAAGTTAAATACCTACATGACCAAAATGTATAAAACAGCTGATTTTTCGCGATTTCAGGGTTGGCTTCATAGTAAAAGTTCTTTATATGGACGAGTACTATCACCAGTTTTCGTAAACTTCAAAATGACTTAAATTTCGCGTTGTATTGTTGCATCATGTAGCAACAATGGAAAGTATCCATTAAAAACACATTATTTGTTATTTTGAATTGGTTCCTTTCAGAAAATGTACGACAGAGTCGCCTTCGTCGCACCTATTTTTGACTTTTGGTAAAAAAGTTCCATATTTTACGATCTGTCCAATTCTACGATCTGCTCACGTTACTACATATAGACGGCACTATAAAAATACAATAGAAACTTAATGTGATAACCATTTTATGGCCATTGCTGATTATATGTTAACCAATCTGTTAGGTATTTCGCCACGATTAGCAATTAAATATAATGCTTCAACAAAATTAGGTTATCGTAAGCAGGTGCTGACACTTAAATACATTTTATTTCAAGAATTGCCATTTTAATCAAGTTAAACTGAGCATGCACATATAAACTATCACCTATAAATGGTAACTAGGTTCTGGCCGCGACTTCATCCGCGTGGAACTCCTAATGCATGACTTACTATCGTATAACTCCATCTATTTAGTTGAAATAGATATTTCTTCACGAAAATTCATCATCAACTTAAGGATAGAATTCCACGTGCACCGTCTACCCTCCCATAAAACATGCACATACAAGAAGTATAATTATAAAGCTTATCAATCTATGAGGCCATCTAATATGTTTATTTTTTATTTATCTGGCCAATGGCTTGTCTTTTGTAATTTTTTTTTTTTGCCAACAATCTAGCTATTCACCCTATTGGAAGTTTAATAAGCAATAAAGGATTATTATTGACTAAAAATGCATTAAGGAACCAATAACGTCAATACAAGTACACACCGAGATCTATTGTGGAAATCAACATTATTTTTCAAGCTTTTACAAAAATAATGGATGTTAAAAAAAACTAATTTTTTGAATTTCGAATAATTTGGAACGCGGATATTTGGCAGTTGTCATCAGCAAAGGTTTTTCAGTCGAGCAACGCACAGAAATTGTGTAAATTCACTACCGAAACGAAATGACAAGAACTTTGCGTAAATAATGCTTTCCACTATAATTCTTTGGTTTAGTTTGGTCAACAAACAATCATAACCAAAAGAATAACGAAAGTTAGAAACTTAATTCCATTTAACGATATCATAAGAAGTCAGAAAGCTCAAAATTGAAAATGAAGCTAATCTCAATTTTACGTCCTTAAGAACCAAAATCTGGTAATAACATGTCGAATCTGTCATTTCTTACACAAATCTGAAATACTTATGTATTATTTGTATAAATCTCTTGAACACACAAATCTAAAAACAACTTTTACTTTCATCCGATGAGTCCATTGCGTGCGCCGGCGCAAGCTGTCTGTAGATTAAGAGACGATCTTCTTACTTCGCAATAAGAACTAGTTTTGATTTAACGTTAAATGGAGTACTTGATTGCAAAGTACTAATAAATTTTGTTATTAGTAATCGGCCGTCATTCGCCCAGCCGTCTGTCTGTGATTGCCGCGGAGCTATGAAGCAATCCAAAATTTTTATAGCAATGCATGTTATTTTTAGCGTTCCGTACTCGAACACGCAAAACAGGAACTATGTATATGGTTCCTTTGAGTGATTGATGATGACTCGTGAGTCATTTATTCATTCATTTCATTCAGCCACTTTTCTCGGAGATGGATAAAACTATCAACTTGAAATTTGGAAGCTACTTATCCAAACTTAGTTAAAGTATTTGTTTTTTCCTTTTGGCGAAATATCATTTAAAAGTTATTGTAAATGTGTATTTAAATTGTAAATCTTATTTTACCATAATTTGTGTTTGGTATGTCAGAAAATCACACTAATATTATAAATGCGAAAGTTTGTGTGCGTGTATGTTTGTTACTCTTTCACGCTGGACGGATTTGGATGAAATTTTGAGTGGATACAGCTTATACCCTAACTTAACAAATAGGCTACTTTTTATCCCGGAAAAAAGTATGTCGTTAAATTCAGAAAATGTACAATAAAACCATGTTCCCCCTCTATAATTCTAAAAGTTTAACACTTAAGGATATTAATTACAACAAATAATGATATTTTCGAAATAAATTTGTAATATTTATTAAATATATTATAAAATTTTAGTATACTCGTATAACGTGAATGAATCAGGAAAACTATGCATAATTTCCGAATATGAATAAAATTTACCAAAACAGTTATAAGTAAACAGGTAACTTACATACTGCACTGATTGTACCGAGCAGTTTGCGAACTTTGCTAGTAATTCCAATACTTTCTTAGACATAAAGCTTTTGGTGGGATTTTTCATACCCACAATTTAGATTGACGCAAATCTCGCAACGACTTTAGCAGGAGCTTTTCGTGTAAATCTACTTGAATTGAGAGTAATCCGTAACAAATTACCGCAACTTTTTTACACGTGCCATTTTTTTTGACTAAAATGTTTAATATGACCTGTAGGGTATTAATTCATTTTTATCTGTTTATTTATACACATGACAGAGCAACTTGAAGGTTTTATTTTTCGTATGAAAAGGAAACCTTTGTACCGAACGAACGAAGGGCAAAGTCAAATGCTCCTGGAATAGAAGAGCTTGTATAACTAGATTCAATGGTTGCGGAAGATGCGAAAGAGGTTTGTCAGGATCGTAGCAGATGGAAGTCTGTGATCTCTGCCTACCCTTTTGGAAGACAAGCGTGAGTATTTGTAGTTATGTATTTTACAGTGACCTTATGTACATAGTTTACAAATTACCTTTTTTTGTAATTTAGAAATATTCGACTCTGATATTGTAACAGAAACAAACACACAAAAACTATAGTTTTGTTGAAAGAAAAACGCAAATATAAGAGAAAATACGCTCTGTCCACAGCATTAAATCACGCATTACTAACAAGCAATCTTAGTTACAGTAAAATGGTTTCTTTTGTAACAAATAGTAAATTCTTTTCTCCAATATAAAGCGTAAGAACTGCGTCATAAATGGAAGGCATTATTTAGGTTTACATCGTATCTCTGAGTTTATTATTTAGTAGGCTACGCAATTATTTCACTATTTTATCTTGTGCTCTATTATTTTATTTATGTTGCTGAATGTTCTCACTGTGCGAAGCGGTGTCAGTAAAATATAGAGGTGGGAGTGCTCTATCGATAGAATTACTTACTTGGTAATTTGAATAGTGCGGGTTTTCTTTACGTGAAGAATCTTCTGTCGGGCAATCAGTTCTGAAATTTGCATCCAGACATTCGACCGATCGATGATTTGTGCATTTTGTTAGCCAGAAGGGAAGAAACATTTTTTTTATTATTTAATGTCATTTACTACGAATTTATTCAATTATAATTGGTATCTATTATGAATATTTACATAAAAGCCGTTACAAAAGTTTTGTAGTCATTAATGCCATAATTGCAAGTACAAATTACAAAGTACACTAAAACTGCAAAAAATTTGGGTGTCATATTCGACTGTAACTTGACGTGGGCTGCGCATATTAATGAGGTCAGCAGGAAAGTCTATGCGACATTTCATTCCCTTAAGCGTCTCCAAAAGTTTCTCCCATTTGGAACTAAAGTTACTCTCGCACAATCTCTTCTTTTGCCGATTATCAACTACGCTGATGTTTGTTTCCTAGATGCCAGTCAGGAGTTGCTTGGTAAACTTGAACGTTTACAAAATCTGGGAATCAGGTTTATCTATGGGCTAAGAAAATATGACCACGTATCTCAGTACCGTGAACAGTTAAAATGGCTTCCAATCAAACAGCGTCAAAATGTTAATATCCTTTGTTGCCTTTTCAACATTTTAAACAGTCCCACTTCTCCTCCATACCTCCGCGATCGTTATGAGTATATCTTCCTTAGAGACAAGCAAGTCAGGTCTAACACGTTCTCACTTTTAAAAACACCTTCTCATAACGCCGCAGCGTATGGAAAATCATTTACTGTACAGTCCATCAAACTGTGGAACTCTCTTCCTCACACTATCAGAGACAGTCCTTCCATTGGTGTATTCAAAAGGAAAATAAAAGAGCACTATCTCCGTTAACCTATCCTCCTGGTATACATATTATGTATATAATATATGTATAATTATATATATATATGTATGATTATATATTTATTGATAGGATACTATTTATTAATACTGTGTAGGTATATGTATGTACATTTTATGTAGTTTATTGTATGTATTTTTTACTTGTTTGTATATTTTAGGTACTATTTTAATCTTGTTTTTGTGGAAGTATTATTATGTGCACATTATGAATACCTTACTTATATCTTATATATCTCATCCACCCTTGGTCTGCTGGAAGAAATCTCATTATTGAGATAAGCGCGCCATTGTACATAGCTTTTCAAGTGTATATTTTATTAATATGTTTTCTGTGTACATTAAGAATAAATATAAATATAAATTATGACATCTCAATCACAAGTCTTTCCCTTAAAAGTTAACACACTTATTGCCACATCTGTCCAAATTGAATTGAACTTATAAAATAATACATTTATTGTAAATACCAAATAAAATAATCCATCGATATCGATTCACCTATTAAATCACATCACTATCCTCCATATGCGGGTTCGCGTGCAGTGCTGATATCATCTTTTTTTATCGTGAGATAGACTCACCCCGTGCCTCCCGCACTAGTGATGCATCATGCAGACCTGGCAGCTGTTATATGCCTAGAGATGCATAGTCCGTCCCTGTCGCTACTGATTTATTAAAAGGTCGGTTTGTTTACTTGTACCATTCAGTAAACCGCAAGATCGGTTAGAATGACCCCGGTCAACATTTTATGGTACATTAAATGTTACCCCAGGAGATCTAAAAAGGCCACTTTTGGTTAACCATCTGTGTTATGTTATGATTAATTTGATTAATTGTAGCAGATCTCCGAATTTCCCGAAGTGGCCTTTTTAGATCTCCAGGAAATCAGCAGTCTTCGAAAGAGAGTTTAAATATGTATAAGTTTCGACTTTTCAAATTTCACCATACCTCTGTATTTCTAATTTAGTGTTTCATTTCCAAGATTTCTTCTTTCCAGGATTATTTTGTCACACTTTTTTACGTAAAATGGTCTTGAGCATTGCTGCACCTGACGAAAACCTAGGATGAAGCGCGCTTGCCTAGACACGGGGAGAGTGACAGCAGGCGAGGCGAGGCGCTTAGCAGTCTTTTCAGGGACTTCCGCGAAACTTATTTTGGACCATAGCTTGGGCCACAGGGGTTGGTGTAAGAAATATGAATACCTTGTATCGGATTATGTTTTTATTGCGAAAGACATCGCTTTGGAATACTCTAAATATTATTATTATAGTGCATTACAAACTAGAAAAGATAAATTAGAAACAAATGTAAAGACAGGAATTGGAAAAAAATCCTCGGGCCAAGATTCGAACCTGCGATTTCTTGTTATCAAGACAAGCGCGTTACCAATTGCGCCACCGTCTATTAGGTTTTGTGATCTATGTGACATGATATCGAAACACTTTGCGGAAATACCAGGTCAAACGACACAATGGACACAATAAACAAGTTATTGCAAAATTTATGAATTTTTAGTTACCATCTTTTTCATTTTTTTTTGTATAAAAGTAGATAAGAGACAGGCGTGAGTGTATGTACGGGTATGTATGTAAAAACAAATAGATAATAAAATAAAAATAGGTAATTATAGGTATTAATTTCAACTATGGATAAAGAACTCAATTTCAACTATGGATAAACTTAATAAGCCTATCAAAACTTAAAGTTGTTATCCATTGCATGGCAATTTAACGCAAATTAGTGTTGCCATAAACTTCAATTAAAATTAACTGGTGTGGGCCCCATTTCTAAACGACCGCTTCCTCATTTAACTTTGATGCATTATGTTGAACGTTTCGTTTCATTGTACGTTCAAGTTTTCATTTGTATTTTGTATTGTGTATTTATTTCTACGATTATTTTAGATCGACTATCTGAGATTGTTCTTAAAAAACATTCTAAAAATACCTACATATTTTAAAAATTAGACAAAAATAGGCCTGAGAGCAATTTGACAAAATTACGTTTTCTGTATGGCACGTCTTTATGGAATATAACTTTCTTTGAATTTGAAGGGATGTTATTTTATGCTCTTCGGTCTTATGTAATAAAATATTGTCAATGCAATTGCAGAATTCGATTGGTTAAAGATCATAGGTTATTGTGACATGTGATTATTTTTCCGTAAACGAAGTGCAAAACTTGATTAAAAAAAGTATTTGTGAATGTGATAAATTAATCTAATCGGTCTATGTTTAACACGTAAAACAATTAATAGTCTTTCCTAAGACGATAAAATAGGCGTTGGAAATTTTAAATTAAAACGTGAAATTACTGAAAAATAAAAAACATGTGTGGCAAATCAAACAGAACCAGACAATGCAAACCAAAAGAAACCTAAATTAATTTTAAGAGTCATTGTTCTTAATGCAAAAAGATCTAGTACAAATATTCTATCTCAGGAAATCCGTTTTTCTATGGTTGTATAGTAGTGACGTGTACAGATAAGCGCGTTGTGTGTGTGTGTGTGTGGTGCGTTTTGTAGCGCTCCCGAGGTTACCCACACTACAAAACAGTGCGAGTGTGCACGCACTACTGCAACCGTAGACAAACTGACTTCGTGAGATAAAATATCTGTAAAGGTTAACAACAATATTTCAATTTCACTGCCTGCACATTTCACTTGAATGGCAATTGAACCTATTAGAATCACTATCTATCCAGTAGTCGTTAACTTGTCTGGAACCCTGTAGAAATTGCTAATACGAGGAATAAACCGCTATCTCACAGCACTTTATCCATCAGTATAAGAGCAGTTATCTCTAAAAGCGCTAAAATACCGAGGGTGTGCTGTGAGAATCGACTAAGTGACAAAATGGACGAAATTAGGTAATAAAACAGTACGCAGTTTTTTTCTGCTCTTTCTTCTGGTAAAACAATAAAATATGCATTTACCTGGCACTCGCTGTATATCCCTCTCGATATGAAAACAGATAAATATTACAGCTTTGATATAAATACTCAACACAGAACAGTGCTTTATTTCAACGCATTTGGACATCTTGTTTGGCTTAATCGATTGGTATTTATTTCGAATTCCGATACTTTCAAACTAAACAACTGGTTATTTTCAATGTCCAGTGTAGTAACCATTATAATAATAATCTGTGGTCAGTGTTTCTCTGTCTATTGTTTCATGAAATAGCATGTCGTTTGTGTTTGCCAAACACGTCATATTTAAGGGTCCGTATAAGGCTAGATGCCCAACTTCAAATGAGCATATCACATTGTATTACTTGGTTAATCGGTATAGTAAAAATAATATAGACAGTAGACTATTATAGAGCGGATAGATTCATCTTAGAAAAAACGCTAAATATTTAAGTTCACTCGATAGAAAAAAATTACGAAGTTACCGCTAAATTTAATCTTTTTCGAGTGTTAAAGGGCCTTCCTTAAATCATACATCCTTGAAATTTGTATTAAAAATAAGTTAACAAATGAAATCGTCAGCTCGTCTTATAATGTTTTAGAAATTTCATCTAGAAGCAGAGTTATTAAATAAAAACGCAGATTTTTGTGGGCGCGTGTTTCTTGGTGGTCGTAACAGACACGGCTGAGAGCGCGCTATTTTAAATTATTAGGAAACGTCGTAGAGTTCAGTTCTGATTGATGCAATATGAGGTGCTCAGTCTGACTTTCTGGACATAAGGTTTAAAATATTCTAAAACGAGCTGACGATGTCAACTTATTTTTAATACAAATTTGAAGGCTGTATGATTTAAGAAATGCCCTTTAACACTCGAAAAAGATTAAATTTACAGGTAACTTCGTAATTTTTTTTCTATTGAGGCAACTTAAAGATTTTGCGTTGTTTCTAAAATCAGCCTATCAGCTATATAGTCAACTATTTATATTACTATTTATATTATTTATATTATTTTTAATATAACCAAGTAACATAATGTGATATGCTCATTTGAAGTTGGGCATCTAGCCTTACACGGACCCTTAATAAGATAATGGGAGTAATAAATGCTACAAATTAAATGTTGGCACATATACTGAGCAGTTAACTATACTAGTACTACTATCACAAAGCAGGATTAACATTTTGGGTAGTTAGATGTAGAGTAACTAGCGTACGATTTATGATTTGCAACTCGATGTGTCCATCCATCCATCCATCAGCCTATTTCGTCCACTGCTGGACATAGGCCTTTACAGGATTTCCACGCTGGGCAGGCGGGTACAAAAATCGACGGAAACGACATTGAAATAACATTAATCTCAGCGCAATACAAAGTGGCTGTTACGAAGATTGCTGCGTCTCTGGATAGCGCAAAATAGGAGAAAATATTACTTTTCACACGGATGGAAAATTTGTTATTTGTGCAACAAGAGAGCAAAGGTAGTTTTTGTTGCGAGTGCTGAGTTTGAATCCCGAGCAAGCGAAGGATTCTTTAATTGAATCACGAGCAGAGCGAGTGATTCTAAGTTAGAATCCTGAGCGTTGTGAGAGTTTAAAAGGCACAAGAAACAAAATTACCTTGCTCTCGTGTAAAACATACAACTTTTCACCTCACTAGCGAGAAAATACAAGATGTAGAAAAAAGTATACATACTATATACTCACGCCTGTCTCTGCGAAGGGGGGTAGTCAGAGACTAGCGATTTCTATCTGTAACGATCCTGATACACCCCTTTCACTTCTTCCACATCCTAATCATACAAGTTCTTCTATTCCGGGTACTTTTGACTTCGCCCATCTTCGTTTGGTCAGCATGTGTCCTTTTAGGGCGGCCCAGGAGAGTCACTCTACTTTTATTCATTCTTTCATCACTCTTCTCTAAAATATAAAATTCAACACATTTTTACCACAGCCAATGAAAGAGTCAGTGTCAGGCAAAACAAATAAAAAAAAACGAAAAACTAATTCGCAAAAGAAATTTTTACAATAGTTTTATAGATCTGTACTTAAACTGTTTTTAGTATGGATGGTGAAGGAAATATAATAATTGCTTCAAGAATTCGGACGGAGCAAGAAAATTCTTGCGTAAATAATAGGAAAATTTCGATTTGTTTTTATCCAAAGTAAAGACAGTACCTAAAAATACTGTATCTCACAGGAAAAAATAGACCCCTTATAGGATCACTTTGTTGTCCGTTTGTCTGTCCGTCCGTCCGTCCATCCGTCCGTCTATCTGTCATGACCCTTTATCTCGGGAACGCGTGGAGGTATCAAGTTGAAATTAAAACCATATAACTCAAGTTTACAGTCCCTTGAAGCTGTGAAAAATTAAAACTTCTAAATCAACGAAAAAAAAGATACAGCCGTTTATGCCGCAAAGTACGTATCTTTCGACACTCTCAAGGGAATCATAGTTTTAGGGTATTTCCCGTTGACCTAGAACTATGAAATTTGGCAAGTAATACCGTCTAATACAACAAGTATAGAAAAAAATCCTTAAGCTATGCATTTGTAATTAAATCATTAAAAAATCATCGGGGTTAAGCAACGCTATGCGCGGTCATAATTGTACGGGTGACCAAATCTTTTTGTACATTTTTTTAAACTTTTTCTAATTTGTACGACACGGTGGCCGAGTTTGACTCGCACTTGTCCGGATTATTTTTTATCTGTTTGGACCACCCATATAGGAGGAATAGTAGGCCTTCAAATACGGGTCCAATTTGCAGTTTGAGTACCTATACATTCGAGTTAATGCTTGTGATTGTTGGCACTTGGTGGAACTTTTTATACATTTTTGATTGAAAAACACTTGTACTTGTCCACTTATTTATATTATTTCCTTTACCGGTTTCGCTGTTATAGCATTATGGTTATGAAGCGATTCATATATTGTACGTATACAAACAAAAACCCTTCGAAAATGCTATAACAGCGAAACCGGTAAGGGAAATAATATAAATAAGTGGACAAGTACAAGTGTTTTTCAATCAAAAACCTATACATTCACCTTAATCACATACATTATTCACTCTACTCTTCCAGCTACTATCCACAATGGTAGAGCAAGTTAGAGTGCAATAGGGATAAAAATACTAATACAGTTACAGAACAGTACTAAAGCTCAGTTTACACGTTTACTGTAAGTGGAAGAGTAACAGGGATAAAAGTACTGATAATATTATTAGCTTAATGCAAACAGTTACAGAATAATAATAAATATAGTAGCTAAGAGAGTATAGTGGATAACGCGTGTGGTGAAGTAGTCGAATAAATAGTACTCTAGTTATTGTAGTTATTGTTACTATTAGTGCCACCAATTTAACTGTTCAGTAAAATCATTCGCCGTCTCTTTCTAATTATACTCTTTTCTACCGCACTAGAAAGAGATGGGTGGATAATCCAACTGAATAGATAAGTTGGTGGCACTGTAGCCTAAATGTAAAACTTGCTTTAGTACTATACTGTACTGCTTACAATTAAGTACTTTTTATCCCTGGTACTCTAATACTTACTTGTTGAGGGTTTCGATGGTATTTGGTAAAAAATCATCCTTTTTTTTTCAGATCTATTTTATTTTGCATTGTTTTCGACATTTTTGTAAACCGGTTGAAAATGAAACCTCTAGCTATAACAAGGGAAACTGTTCTATGTCCGAAATAAAAAATACATGTTTTGTCACTTTTGTCATGATTAATATTTAAAAAAAAAAGATAACGACCGCCAAAAACGCACTAATACTCCGGTAACAGAGACAAAACCTATGTGCATTATTTACCGCCGGGAATATGTACTGTCTATTGTCAGTCACATGTACAATCGCGTAGGCTGGCCATTTTTTCGAAATTTGGTAAAAAAAATGAAAAAAGAAACTGAAAAAAAAAATACTTTTTTTACGGTTTTGTGTTCTACTAGTGATTCTGAACCGTAGAGTTCAATAAAGCTAGTGACTTAATTATCAACATAATTTTGTTTTTTTGTCGTTAAATTACTTTATCTACAAATGAAGGAGGACTTTTGGGGAACCTCATAAATGATTATAAATTATACAAACTGCAACTGAGCCCAAAATTGAAAAACTAAAAGTAAAAACAAAGTACAGAATTAATACACTTGACTTGACCCTAAAAATGTTTCACATCTATTCCCACTATAATCTTGTTAGTTACCTATGTCTGAGCCTTTCAGCTTTGTAGGTCAATTGGACTTCTGGGATTTGTGAGTGCGACATACAGACACGACAAAATGATAAAGGTTTCTTACCTTGGCGACGCCTGGGCTACGAAAGACTATACCTTTACCACAGTTTTACTTAGTTTAAGATAGCAATAGAATAAAAAAACTAAAAATAATTAACACAAACTATACAATTTATTTTTGTATGATGTGAATAAAAATAATGTCTGTAAAAAGTTTAAATTTATTAAAGTCAGTCGAAATTGTGTAATGTAAAAAAGCCTAATTTATTTTAGGTTATGTTTAGTTCATTGTTACTAGGCATAGAATTTATACCCTAAGTCTATGTTACCAGGGCTGAGTTCAGTTTGATCGCCCGCTCACGCCCGGCGATCATGACATCTCTTTTGCACGCGTTGAATTTGTATTTGCTATCCTGCTGTCAGTTATGAGCCGGCGATCAAACTGAACGCGGCCCAGGGTACCAAGTATGACCAACATGCTATTGACACGACAACCCTTCGTTAAACAAAAATGTAACTCGTATTCAATAGCAAAAAGAGTTGTCGCTTAGAATTTATAGTTTTTTGGGTTCCGTAGTAACTGAAAGGTAAAAGGAACCTTTATGGTGAGACTCCGTTGTCCGTCCGTATGTCACAGCCTCATAAAGTCATAACTTTAGCACCGTTAAAGATAAATACGGTGTAAAAAAAATTGTTTAAAATATTTCCAATACAAAATAGAGAAAAAAAAATGAAATATGGTTATGTAATTGTAGATATTAAAGAGCTGATTATAAAAACATAAACTTTTACTATATTTACTGTCACCGCTTTCGAGAAATCTTTGAAAAACCACATGTCTCCCTCCTAATTTCCGAAACTGGTAGACCAAAAAATATGAAAAAATGATGATTATAGGTCATAAGTCATAACTGTCCAATTACAGGAAAAATATAGCAATTAAAAAAAGTTGATAACAAATGAGAAATATATATATTTTTTTTTAATAAAAAGATATTAAAGAACTAATTATAAAAATATACACTTTTACTATATTTATTGGTTGGCACCAATTTCGAGAAATCTTTGAAAAACCACAAAAAAATGCATGTGCCCCGCCCTCCTTATTTCCGAAACTAATGAACCGAAAAATATGAAAAAAATCATGGTAATTTGGGATTACGTAAAGATTACAGGAAAAATATAGCGGGTGAGAAATTCACGATAGCAAAATGACAATATAAAATTTTTTAAAAAAGGGGTTTTATTTAGAGTAGTGTATAAAAATATTTGAGTCTCTCTTGTGGTACAATCAATTCTTTTTTTAGTTATCATAAACAGTTATGGGCAAGATTTTAAATAACTTCTTCCTGACTGTTCCCAAAACTGTCGAATTACGGAAACCTATGCGAATGTATTCTATGTAATTCTATGTATGCGAATCTGACTCGCACTTGACTGGTTTTTTTCTGTCAAGTTTATCGAATCGATGCTTAAATACTTGCTATGCTGGAATGAAGTAAGTATAAAGGGAAGTTAAAATGTGTAAACCATATCAAAACATAACTAAGGCATTGTTTTTACTATTTTGGTGTAATATGTGTCATTAAGTGCTTCTAAATACTGAAATATTATATTCGGCCATATTTTCTCATGATTATAAAAGCTCCAGGGACATATTTAGGGAAACTTTCGCGGGGAAACTCTCTAATGACGTCAGAGAGGATAACACACTTTAATTCTTTTAGGCTTCGAGGGGTTGCCTGTTGTGGGAAGTTTTTTCTCAGTTCTGACTTTTGTCCGGTAGGGATAGTGTTTAGACGTATATAAGGTGGGAGGTTTAGGGTTCAAGACCTTCATTTCCTCCCTTAGCATACGCGGAAAAAGAAATATTCGCTTATATTTACATTTTGTATCCTTAACGGATTATGCGTGCTATAAAATACAAGGTGACAATAATTTATGCAAAATTTGTTTATTATTAATTCTTACCTACCAGAACAGGTAAGAAAACTGTATTTTAGAATTATAAAAAGTTATTAAAAATATCGGTAATGTTAAGACTATTAAGACTATTTGTTAAAAATATAGTTATGAAGTATCAAAAAACAAAATTAAAAGTGGCATAAATAAAATAATAACGTTACATATAAAATAGACTAGTGACGGGCATCGGCGTCACTGATGCGAGGGTTTCGGCACTGCGCTCACCAAGCTGCCTGCCAAGCGTGTATGAGTATGGGCATTTATTCCAAGAGGACCACCAAATCTTGGAAAGCACTATGTTCAGCAGTGGACGAAACAGGCTGATGCACGGATGAATTAGATAGATATCGATATTTATAAATGACATTTGATTGAAAAATCGTTCTTGTATTCTAATTTATCGTTGCACTGAAATAAATAGGTTCCTATCAAGAGGCTTATTTGTCAATTTTTTTTATATTTACTAACTTATTGGTTGCTTATAATGTTTTTATGATCAAGTAAACAAGTTGAGTTAGTACAGGAAACTGACCTCTTGTTGCGCTCATATAACATCTTTTTAAAAAAATGTTTCCAGTGTGACGTCATCATCATTGACGGCCCCATATTGTGGGCCGAAATATATCGAGAACTTAAAAAAATATATTAATTACTATTAAAAATAAATAATAAGGCTCAAAAAGAGTCTTCTTCTTTCTCCTTCTTTCCCGCTACGCGGGATCGTCTTTCTTAATCTTGAAGGCTCAAAAAGAGTAAAATATGTATGAATTCATATGGTACTTGTGTTTTATAAGGTTGTAGACGTCATCTACAATACCGTTTTTTATAACGTTATTTCAAGATCTGATGTATCTGCTACTGTCGTAGCGGAACTCACAGTCACTAATAACCGACAGTTCCCACAATCATTGCGTGAAATCGCATGTTCAGAATGCAGTCTGGTTCGCTTTCTTGTAGTGATGGGACGGATCGAATCTCATGGATTACGGATACGAAATATACTGTTCGTGAACAAAGTCAACTGTGTGTTAATATTTATATGGGCCAGAAAGAGTAACAGAAGATGTTTTTTTTATGAATTTTCCATTTTGTTAGTCATAGTTAAATAAACAAAACATCTAGATTCTAGAGAATGTTTTATTTATAATAACTTAAATAACTTTCAGTTGCTGCGGAGAAGCCGAGCTAGGAACACATCCCGAGGATACCTCGTTCAGAGGCGAAACACGTGTCGATAAGTTTTCTTACTTGTTATTTAAGATTGCTTTGCTTTTATGTTCGTATTGCTTGCTTGTTGTATGTTTTATGCGAGTGGGCGGGCGGTGCACGAGTCTGCATTTTGAATAGCATGACAAGAATTTTTTAGCGGAATATTGCAAATTATATTCATATGACCATAATTTACAATTACTCATTTCCACATTAAATCCGTTTGAATTTTTGATTGTTTTTTATTATTGCCTTTAAGTATGAGTGCAATTTTTCCTCAAATAAGATTATTTGCATCAGTTACATTTGAGACTGACCCAGGATAAGTTCGGAAATATATTTCACGTCCAATGTTTACTTTATTTATTAATCACACTAATATTATAAATGCGAAAGTTTGTGTGTGTGTGTGTATGTTTGTTACTCTTTCACGCTGAAACAGCTCGATGGATTTTAATGAAATTTAGAAAAGATATAGCACATGGCTACTGAGATTATGTGTTTATTGCGAAATCCATCGCTTTGGAATACTCTAAATATTATTATTAGAGTGCATTACAAACCAGAAAAGATAAATTAGAAACAAATGTAAAGACAAGAATTTGAAAATATTCCTCGAGCCAGGATTCGAACCTGCGACCTCTTGTTTCCCAGACAACAATAACATAGGCTACTTTCTATCCTGGAAAAAAGCATGTCGTTAAACCGAATAACACGCGGGCGGAGACGCGGGCAAAGGCTAGTTATATATAAAATTATATTGAAAGATTAATAAGTCAATTACTCACCTTACAGTAATTCTAAATACCTATCCGGAATACATCATATTCGCAATTCGAATAATTCGAATATTCGTATTCGCACATTATCTTCTAAAGATCCAGGGCATGCAGGACTGACAACCTAGAGACTCTTTTCCAATTGAATCTTACTGGTAAATCGATCGATGTACAAAACTGCCGACATTTATAAATTACAAACACATCGGCACGTCCGATTGAAAGTGAAAATTTAATCGCTCAAAATCACTACCGTTGTTTCTCGTGCCTTGTTTGTAAGATCATAATCACGACTTTGTATGGTATAATCAAGTTTCTCCATCATTCAAAGTCGTGTACGTATATGTTTATTGATTGCAATAAGAAAATCTTATTGTTTTTTCGTTTATTATGACTACAGGCTTGTTACGTTGTATAGTTAAATAAAAATCTCCACTTTCCATCTTCAGCGTAAAAATACGCGTCTGGTAACCAAATAATTTTTATCGATAGAAGGAAATCAAAATATCTCATCACTAGTAGTCAATTTCGTTCGCACGACTGATTGAATAAGATAATCATCTTTTGGCGGCAGTATATCTACATAAATTGTAAGAGATTTATAGTTCATTTAATTTATATTAATATTGTTTGTCATAGGATTACGTAACTTTGATTTGTTTTCGTGTTCATTTAGAAGATATAAATCAAATTTGTTGAATTCATATTTAAAGCAAAATTTGTAAAAAAAATTAAGATTTTTGTACCTACATAGGTAACACTAAAAGTTTCCGGAACTGGCCACTTACATAAACAATATTTAAAAATTTATTGCAACATTTGAAAATAGAACTCTTTGGCTGTAGAATGCAGTTTGTTTCATCTGACTGTCTTTTGTTTTTACCTTGTGGCGCCATTTAAAAAATTGTGTGTCTGCATCAACATGGATTTAACTCGGGAAAATTTTCGTAGTATGATTTTCTACGATTTTAAGTGTAATTTGACAGCTCAACAGAGCATCGCTCGGCTTGAAACAGCTTTTGGCAATGAAGCACCATGCAAGACGACTGTTTATAGCTGGTTTGCAGAATTCAAGCGTGGTCGTATCAATCTCAGTGACGAATCTCGCGATGGTCGGCCGTCCACCGCTGTGACCAACAAAAACATCGATGCTGTGCGCCGTATGATTGAAACAGACAGGCATGTGACCTACCATGAAATTCGCGCATCCTTAGAAATAGGCATGAGTCAAATACAATCAATCCTACACAAACATTTGGGTGTGAGAAAGTTGTGCTCGCGGTGGATCCCACACATCTTGACCGAGGCTCAAAAAACGGACCGCGTCACTTGGTGCAGTGCCATGCTTACCAGATTCAACGAAGGTGCGTCAAATTTGGTGTGGGACATAGTAACAGGTGACGAAACATGGATTTATTGCTACGATCCCAAAACAAAGCAGCAATCGAGCGTATGGGTCTTTCAAGATGAGCCGAAACCAACCAAAGTGGCGCGCGTGAAAAGTGCATCTAAGCGGATGATTGCTTCTTTTTTTAATAAAACTGGACACGTGGCTACTGTTGCTTTAGAGAATCGTCGTACCGTGAATAGTGACTGGTACACGACCATTTGTTTGCCGGAAGTTATTGACGAACTCCGTAAAAATAACCGTAAACGCCGTATCATCCTGCACCACGACAATGCTAGTTCTCACACGGCCAGACAGACAAACGACTTTTTGAAGACGAAAAATGTAGAACTCATGAGTCATCCTGCATACAGTCCCGACCTGGCACCTTGTGACTTTTTTATGTTCCCAAAAATTAAGAACCAATTACGCGGTCAACGATTTTCATCACCAGAATAGGCTGTCGAGGAGTATGAAAAACACGTTTCAGAGGTCACCACAGGGGAGTGGCACAAAAGTTTTCAAAACTGGTTTGATCGAATGAAAAAGTGCATAGACGCCAAGGGAGATTATTTTGAAAAACAATAAATTAATTTTGTACCTTTAATAGTATTTTTTCATATTCATTCCGGAAACTTATAGTGCGTCCCACGTATACATAATTTAAAATTTAGTTTCAGTTCGAAATTGTTTTATCTTTTCTTCTATTTTATCTATTTGTCTTGATAGTGTAAGGAATGCTAACTCGTAGTGCTAAGTATCACTAGATGTTGTGATGTATAAGTTGTGTTTTTCTGTTATTGGATACCCACTGTGGCTTGCTCTGTTTATCCTGTTTTTGTAAATGTAAAGGATGTATCTGTTGAAAAACCCAAATGAATAAATAAAACGTAACTTCAATGAGTAAACCGTGTGGTATCTCTCAAACATTATTTGGCAAATTTTATCAAGACTTCCATGTAGTACTCGCTTTTTGTAAATTTTTGTGTCGCCCAAATATTTCTAATTATAAAATAAAAAAATTGCACGCTTGAAACAATGTAATAAGTAATAACCAGTTAAGAATATCTTGTCTACTTTATATATTACGCTCAATAACTCTTATAAATTTAAAATGCTTTTAAACGAAACTGGTTGGGTCAAGTGAGATAAATTATAATTTTGGTGGACAAGTTAAACATAATGAAATTTCAATAAAGATGTTTAATGAAATCAGTTCCAACAAGTGCCAAAAATCACAACATCAGCGTTATAAAATGAAGATTTCAAATTGGACGGGATATTTTGTACAATGCCGTAGTGCTTAGATCTTAGAAAACCTTATATTCCCTTCTTCGTCCTACTTTTTTGCTGGATATTAAGAAAAAACTAATTTTTGTACTCGGGGGGCGTCCATAAATTACGTGACGCTAATTAGGCGAGAGGGGGTTGATCGTCCAGTGTCACTTTGGGTCACGAAGAGGGTAGGGGGGGTCTGAACAAATGCGACAAGAAAGTAAACGAAGACTTTAAAATTATCACTGAAAAGAAAAGCACCGACGTGTAAGTGTCTTTTGCGAAGAAGCCAGAAATTAAGTTTAAGTGCAAAACTTATTTTAGATTTGTAAAGTAGTTAATATTAGTTGGAATACATTCAAGTTTGCCTTTTCCAAATTACATTTATGTGTATACTTCCGCTTCGTGTGAATGAAACGTGATATTACCTGAAACAAAATTAAAATTAATTAATAAATTTGGTTGAGTGTCCATAATAAAGTAAATGTATTACTGTTAAATGATTTTTTGGGAATAAATAGGCCGCGAAGTCTGAAGATTGCTCTGAAACGTCGAGCTTTTCTTATAAAATCATAGTGAGACTTAGCTGTAATATCTCTTTCGTTATAAATTAATTTTATTCTTTATCTCTATTCACCTAAATACAACGTCTTTCTGTGACAATGTTCATTTATAATTTAAAAATCACTAAACGGAATTCGATGCAGTTTTTACTGTTAGCTAAGCTTTCACAAAATACATTTGTACTATGGCAATTAATTACCTTCGTTCGCACTAGTTCTATTGCCGAGTTCCATTATGGAACTACTGCGAATTTTTGTAAAATTTGATTCGCTGTAGGTAGTTCTATTACGCCCAATTGATTGCTACGAATTGAACTACTGCGAATACCAAAATTAGATACCTATTCGCAGTTGTTCCATTCAAAGATGATACATATTTTAACTCTAATTTTCTGACAGCTGTCAATGTGACAGATCATTCATTTGTTATACAGATTTTGTGACATAGAATTAAATTTTTATACATTTTATGACAGATGTCAGAAATGACAGACGATTTATTTTTTATACAAATATGACATGTCACATAGAGTGCGGTTATGAGTCCACAATAAACTACAATTTTCTACAATAAACACCCATCATTCGGTCACGACCCTCACTAAATGTAAAAAATCGTTGCGAAAAATTGCCTGTCCATCGTGTTGTGCGACTAACTTCAGGCCACAACGTACGTCCATGCTAAGGACTACGGGATCGGTAGAATGTGTTTATTCGGTTTATTTTCGTAACCGATATTACAACGATAGCTGAACGTGATTATTCTGTTGAAAGTCGTAACCGCAACCATAGCCTACATAAAATGTGTTTAAAAAAATATAAGTACCTTTAGTGCATCACAAAACCGAAAATATTTTATTCGGCGAAAGTCATAGCGATATTTCTTATTTTCTGATTGTAAAGTGAAAACAAAAAAAGTAACTATACTTATTAGATACAGTACGTCTAAATGAACATTGTCAAGCAACTCCTAAAGATTTCGATCTCAATTCGATGGTATCATTGTCAGTAGCCGGGTTTTTGTCGATGTCAAATCGAATGAGACTTTGTCACATCGAAGCAGTTATCGAATCGATCGATAAACCATTGTGTTCTCGTATTGTTGTAGCCTTCTGAGGCGTGTTATCGTGACTGTACTTTTGCGATCATTTTCTCTTAGAAAGTAATATTTTTTTTTCGACGGGCAATACAAAGAGTGAATCAGTAACTGAAATAGTCACCGAATATGTATGTATTTCTGACGCCCAGTGGGCCTATTATGTAACGTTGTATCGGTTGCCAACTGGCTGTCAAACACTGAAAAACAAAAAAACTGAACTTTCAAAATTGCCTTCATTGTGCATTCTGCTCACGTACTGCGACGTCACGTTAAGTATTATCGTATCCTTACATAATCGGAATTCAGTAGTATATCTATGTTTTCGATGTTTGGCAACCAGTTGGCAACCAACTCAAAGATATATAACCTATTGGCTGAACGAGGAATATTTCGGTTACAAGTAATATATAATACATATATCCATCCATCCATCAACCTGGTTCATCCACCGCTGAACAAAGGCCTTTCCAAAATTTCGCCACTCTTGGCGGTCGTCCTAGGAGAAATGCTCATACTCACAAATCGCTGGGCGGGTTGGTTTGGTAAGCAACGTGCCGAAACTCTCGCACCAGTGACGCGGTCACCAGTCTGTTTTAAATAATTGATAATTTAATAAGTTTAACAATCGGTCCCAGGCATGATTATGACTGTTTGAGAGCTGTTCTCTTACTCTACCCCGAATAATTTCCAGGGTTATTTACGAGTAAGATTTTAATAATTATCTTATCTAAATCAAATCAAATCAAATCAAAATATTTATTTTGTAAAATAGATACATAAAGTATACTTTCTACAAGTCAAAGTTAATCTTTACAATAAATATCTTTAGAATAAAAAAATAATATGAATATACTAATAAGGGAAATACATACAAAAAATATTTAGGTTGGGCTACAAAAATTAATTTATACACAAACATAAAATAGAGAAATCTAGGGATAAAAAAAAATCACAATATAAAACATTTATATTCTAATCAATATTGTAAAGAAAGAAAATGTTTATATTTTGACTCATAAAGCGTATCAGTAACCTACTTAAACGCAATTTAGCTAACTAAAGCCCCTTAAGAGGCTAGGTAAATAAAATATGGATGCTTTGTTTCTATTAATTTCATGAAATACACGGAAAATTGTGATACATTTCTGGGATATGCAATTTGACTGTTTATTTATAAATTTTTATTTATTTAATTATATAATCTCTGGTTTTGTTTTTGGAAAACATGTAAATTTCCTAAATAGAATAAATTATTGTAATGATGTCTTCAAACACACTTTTATTCTCGTTTGACGACTAGAAATCATGTATAGAACTCAAGCATATTTTATTATATGGGCTTTAGTAATATCCAGATTTTTGACTTTGAAAATTTTGCTAGTCGTTTTAGTTTTCTTTTTATCAAATTAAAAAAACGTACTTTTTGTCTATTTTGCTCTGAATCTGCCAATCTATAGAGCTTAAAATTTATAGAGCTTCTTAAAAGAAAGTTCGATTTTTTCACTGTTTTTCCCTCTCCAGCGTCCTGAGCCAGTAAGTCCTGAAATAAATAAAGCAGGACCCGTCCCGTATCTTTTATCCATTATAGCAATGGCAGAGCAGATTGAAACAATATTTTATTAGACGATATCACATTAAGCGACAGAAAAGAAAATTGAGTCAATTTGTCCAGTAAAAATAAATTAGTTATTTGTTGTGGAGGAATAAAACAAATAACCTAAGAGGTCTGGCCCCTCTTACGACGTCAAAATTAACCGTAGGTACTATTTAAATATAAAATGAGCAACTATTTATTTCATTATAGCAGTTTCTATTAGGAGGACAAAAGCTTTTTCATTTTTTGAAAGCTTGAGTATTGAGCTCGACTGCGACTATTTTTCTCATTACTATATTGCTGTGTTTCATATCTAGGTTACGATGAGAAATTGAACCCACGACTTCTCGGTGAATAGGCCGACCACTTAGCCAGAAAATCTGAAAAAAAAACAAGTATTTTTATACTTAAAATACCATGTGTGTTTAAAAAGTTCATTTGTGGGAAAACAGTTCAGTATGATCACTAAATCATATGGTTTTATTTTTATCTGTGTATTTACAACCGGTGCAAACCAAAACAATGCAACCCGGAAACCGTGAGCCTTCCATGGACATCTAAGAATTCACACGACCAAAACGATTTTCCGCACCTTCAATTCTCTGGTTGTCAGCATCCATCCTGTGTACTGAGACCAGGGTAGCATAGAGATAAGGTTGTATAAATAGAGATAGTGACTCTTCCGGCAACTCTCGACTCTGTTTATCAGTGTAGCAATCTTTTTGGATGCCTATCTTTTGTCACATGGATGTGATTTAGGTAGACACGTCGCTCAGAAGCGAAGTTTGTGGAGAGTATGGACTGTCAACTTTCACTTCAGAAGTGGGATAACAGTGATGTAAAATCTAATTGAAATGTATGAATATCTACTGTTGAAGCCAGACATTAAATGGAATGTGTTTCAAAACCAGTCCAACCATGTTTTTGGAGCTAACCGTCCAAATAGAGACGTCAGTCAATCTAGACTTCAGAATGACAACTGCAAGCTAAGTCTTGCAATCTGCATAAGCTGGCTGCTATTATATGTGAGGATGATGTAATCGGATTTGAATTTGTGAGCATTTAGTATTATTTTGTTAAAGTTTACGCTATTGTGTTTGACTTGCTCTGTGCTATGTGCATAAAATTTCTGAATGGGTGTAAAGTTTGTGGACGTTAGCTGCATTGATTTTGTGTTATTGGCAATGTTATATAATTATGTACTTAATTTTAAACACCTTAAACATTGCACGCCAATAGGCAATGCATACAGTACCTTTACTTACTCAAATAAATTCTTTAATAAAGATTAACTCAACCACCAACAGAAAAAACGCTGTCAGAACTTCACTCGGTTGACTTTTAATACCAATTTTATTTCAAGTTTAGAAATACTAGAACCTCATAAAACCTCAAAATTAAAAATATATGATACAAAAATAAATGCAATATTTAAAAGCAGCACTTTTCACTTTCATTTGTCAACCATGTTAAATGTAATAAAACAAATGACAAAGAAACTTACGAAATTTTTATTTTCAATATAATTTCACTTAACTATGTATAAGTACTTACATCAATTTGACATTATAATAATTTATATTTTATTGTATTTAATTTTAATTCAGATTAAGAATTTGGTTGATAAATTAATATCAATGCGATATAATTGTTTTAGAATAGTAATTTGTAAAACATATTATTTTTGGACTTGCCATGTATCAATCATTGTTATAATTTATGGTTAATAAATGTACTGATTACTGAATCATATTTACTTGTTTATCATAGAAGCGTTGCATTGGCAAATGTCCATCTAAAGAAACGTTGCAACAAATATCAGATCCCCGTCTCTTCAAGAATCCTTGGCGTCTCCATCTTCAGTAAAAGTAGATGGTTATCGAAGCAGTCGTGTGTGGACGGTGTTGATTAGATGGATAGGATACCGCCCATTGCATGGGGCTAATTCACTGTGGCTAATGAACAGGATTGGCTGATAAGCTTATGGCGGTTTTAATGTTTTGTATGCACATTTTGTTTAGCAATCTTAGAGTATTATATTCTAAGTTAGCAATCATTTAGCATATGGATAGAAATGATATTTCGTATGCAAATTTTTGCCCAAAATCACGCTAATAATATAAATACGAAAGTTTGTGTGAGTGTTTGTTACTCTTTCACGCTGAAACGGCTGGACGGATTTGGATGAAATTTAGAATGGATATGGCTTATACCCTAACTTAACACATAGGCTACTTTTTATTCCGGAAAAAAGCATGTCGGTTAACTCAATAACACGAGGGCGGAGCCGCGGGCAAAAGCATTCATGGAATCAGAATGATCTACAATCAAATTACAGAAATTGAAGTAACAGAGAGTCGGCGTCATAATTGTTGTGTAAACGAATAAACTCAGTCAGTAGCCGTGGTTTTTCTGATATTATCTGTAGTAGCTTAAATTTTTATGAAATATTTGGAGGAAAAGACCTTATAAGACCAAAAAGCAATCCATACGTTACTGATGAGGCTATGTTGATGATGTGTTCACTATGATTGCCAGGAATGGTGTCGGAGGAATTACAAGTTTTGTATTACATCCAAAGGAAACCTGGAGAAATTATGGAGGAAGAAAAGGATGGGATAATGTAGTTTTAAAAGCACTTGGAGTCTTACAAATTTTGTTAATTTATTTATGTCATATAACTCAACCAACCCACTTTTTGATTGAGGCATGGTGAACGAACGGAAAGTCTTTGCGAATGGGTTTTTGTTTAGTAATGGAACTCAAAAACAACTAACATTCATTAAAAAAACCCGTGCTCCTCAATTATATAAGGTGACATTTATTTATGCAGCCATATTCATACTGAAGTAGTCGGTATCAAGGTTTGATGACTCTTTTCGGGAAATTCGAAAATTATATTTTCCCTTTACCTACACACGCAAGCCCAGCCCCGAGTCAACTACTATGAGTGGTCAATATTGCAAAATTAGCAAAAAGCGTTATTGATCCAACATACTGATCACTTACCAAGCGTGCAGTCTGAATTTGGCTGTATAAACGAAAGTCACGTTGTATATAGAGATACCTTTTATTCTGGCCACTTATTTTTCTCCCAATGACGTAAAAAGCAACACTCCATCGATCGCGTGATACATCCACATTTTCCCGAAGACGTCAGAGTATCTCTCACAGTTTATCTACAAGTTCAACTCCTTCGCCAATTACAACTGAGTTATGGCAACGTTGGATTTAGAATAGAAATTGGTTGCTTTATCGTCGCAATGGATACAGGGGGCCTCCAATGAGACAAAGTTTTGATTTTGCAATTTCGGAAGGACTTTAACAGCTGACCTTTGTAGCCGAGTGGTAAAAGCGCTCGCCTGTTAACCCAAAAAAGGTTTAATTCCCGCGTTCGTTCTACTTTGGAAGACACGTCAAGCTGTTTGTCCATTTTGTGCCCAAAGTACAGCGATAGAGCTCGGTTTGGGGATGTAATAATCGTCGGTGAAAAGCGGATGTACCATGTGTGGACTGTCCACTTGCATTTTACAATGCACACTTGGGATCACCTCTGATACCCCCTCAGGGATTCATGTCGTGACGATACGAGTATGTGTATGTTTAAACAGCTCTCTTACTGTATGGACGATATTGCCTTCATATTTTATTCTTCCAACGAACGAATCCATACATTTTAGGAATCTACAGAAGAGTGGCTGTCACTGAATTGAAACTTCTATTACTCGTAATAAAGCAATAATAGTTATTTGTTATGCAAAGCTGGAAAGTTACTTTTTGGTGCGAGCACCTTGTATTGAAAACTGAGCAAGCGAAGGATTCTAGGATTGAACCATGAGCGAGGCGAGTGGTTCAAATATAGAATCCTGAGCGTAGCAAGGGTTTCAAAGGTACGAACGCTAAATAACTTTGCTGCCGAGCGAAACACACAACTTTTCACCTCCATGCATTTAACAAATCGTACGCTTTTTAGTGTTCCGTAGTCCGACAAGGAACCCGTATAGTTTCGCCATGTCCGTTTGACCGTCTGTCCGCGGCTTAGCGCAGAGTCTATTAGTACTAGAAAGCTGTAATTTGGTACGGATATAAATATTAATTACGCCGATAAAATGGTGAAATAAAATATCGAAAAAAAATTTTTTTAAGGGTATCTCTCATACACGTAAACTGGGGATGATTTTTTTTTCTCGTCTAATCCATAGTGTGGGATATCGTTGGATAGGCCGTTCAAAAACATTGTGGGTGTGTGAAACCATTTTTCGATTAAGGGATCCGTTGGTGAAATATTAAGCTTTAAAGTGAAAATTTTAGTTAGAGTGGGGCGCCCCCCCCCCCCTACCCCTGCCGGCTAAACGGTTGTTTATAGAAATGTGAAAAAATTCACAGAAGTAGTATATATAATGAATTTAAAAGGAAAACTATCACAGCTAAGTAGGCTTTACAGGTTTACGAGTACAGGTCGCGCCTGTAACTTTTGGCCCCTTATGGGACCAGAAGTTTGGCGCAGTCTGTATTTGGTAGACCGACTTATATGTACCGGGCAACTACGGAACCCTACATTGCGCGTGGCCCGACACGCATTTGGCCGGCTTTTGATTTTTATGTATTTTTCGCGCGATTTTTCTGGAAGAAAACTCAACTCGCATTATGTACCGCTTGCACGAATTCTGCAGGTGTTAAATTTATATCTTCGTCACTGCTAGCCTCGCTCATATTTTATGATTTCTTTCGATTTTATCAAAAACAAAGCAAAATAATGGAAGGAAAGTGAATTGAATAAAGAGAGGGAAATTTTAAAGTTTTTGTTTTTAATCAAATTTTCTTGCTGGCCAGTGCGATTATTCTTTAAATGAGGCTGGCGCTTGACATGAAATAAGTATTTCCATTTCAGTGGACTGGCTGCCGAGAATATAAACTATTACGAAACCAATGAGGTTCTATATAATATGTAACATTATTGTACGAAACCTTTATTGAATAAAAATATTCGAATTTTAAAAACACTTTACACGCTAGCGGATAAAGTGCGCTTTTCCACCCAGATTTCGAATGATAAACAGAGCCTTTCCGAGCTTGTGAGGTGAAAATAAAATGTCTGTAGTGTGCATAAATTGAAAAATATAGTAAATAATCAAGACAATTTATTTTATGTCATTTTTATTTTGTGATATTAGTTACCTACTGTGGAATTAACGGATGAAATTGCAAGCAAATCACACAGAAAAGAAAGGGATAACAGACTGCATTAATCGTGTAATGAGTACTAACAATGTCATAATTCTTCCTCTAATTGACCAAAACGGAACAACCCGAAACGGACACCATTGTTCCAACGTTGAAGCAGTTGTGGAAACGTACGATGACAGAAATGGTAAATATGATCTCTATTGTTTACATAAATCGCTATCTCTATTGAAAGTTATATTTATGTTCGCGCCTTTAATGGGCTCCGTGGCTAACAAATAATTATCTTCGCCGGTGGGAATCAAAATGTAATCAGAATCGCATTCATCATCCCTCCATAATATCTGTTCCTTGTAAGGTTGGGATTAAAAAGGAAAACTTTTATGTACAAGTCTCAAATGGATAGCATGAATCCCCGGGGGGGTGTCAGAGGTGTTTCCAAGTGTGGACTGTGAAATTAAAGTAGCTGTCTGTACTCGTACAGCCACATAAAGCAAGCAGACGAGTGAGATTTGAACCCACGACTTTAGGATTGGTAGTCGAGTACTCGAACCACTAGTCTTTTAGTTTTTAGGGTTCCGTAGTCCGACAAGGAACCCTTATAGTTTCGCCATGTTCGTCTGTCTGCGGCTTAGCTCAGAGACTATTAGTACTAGAAAGCTGTAATTTGGCATATTAATCATGCCGACAAAACAGCAAAATAAAATTTAAGGGTACTTCCCTTACACGTAAATTGGGGATGATTTTTTTCTCCTCATCTATCCCGTAGTGTGGAGTTAGATAGGTCGTTCAAAAACATTGTGGGTGTATGAAAACTATTTTTCGATTTAGGGATCCGCTGGCGAAATATTAAATTTTTGTTAGAGTCAAGTGTCCCCCCCCCCCCCCGCTGGCTAAGCGGATGATTCCTAGAAAGTGTTCAGGATTATTCAAATATCGACCTATATAAAACGAGACCACTTAAATAAAGTATTTTATTTATTTATCTATTTAATAAGTCTATTAATTCCACACCAAATTACATTTTATTGCATTTTTTAATGTATGTTTTTGATTTAAATTTGCATATGCCAATGACGAAAAGGAAACGAAAGAAAATTAAAATATGAGGGTAATTTTTTTTTGCTACAAGCTAAGTCTTAAAGAAATAATACTAATCAAGATGAAAATTACAAATTATAAAATTTATACACTACCACAATAACATTAAATTTAATTAAGAACCTAAGAAGAAAAAAGTAAAACCCGTAGGATTTTTTCTTGTGTGTGTTGGGGTGTGTTTGGGTGTGTGTGTATTTAGTCTGACCTTTATGAGACCTTTTACCATACTTTAGGTTTAGCTTTTTTTTCTTTGTATTTGTGTTGTAATTTATGGTTTTATATAATTGTTTTATAATTAAAAAATATAATAAAACAAGAGTTTTTGATTCACAAGCCATGACGTCGCATCAGTCTAGGAATAGGGTTGTTAGACCTATAACTACATTGTACATTATTCAAATAACAAAGAGTTATGTCAGACAACAAAGTGAAAATATATCAATACTGCTATTGACAATATTCCCAAGTACATGCTCCACATCATTTCCTGTAGCCGGCTTGTGACATGTCAACTAGAATAGTGTTGTGCAGAAAATAGACAGTATCGACAAAGAAAACCTCAACTATTTGTTGACTGAAACTTGGTTTCTATTGTGAATATGACCTCGTCATTACGGGCAATCGTAAAAATCGAATAAATATATACAGGACTGTTTTTAGGGTTTCATACCCAAAGGGTAACCAACGGGACCCTATTATATATACGGACGGACCCTATCCGTCTGTCCGTCCGTCGTCATAGGCTGTATCTCCTGAACCGTGATAGTTAGACAGTTGAAAATTTCACAGATGATGTATTTCTGTTGCCGCTATAACAACAAATACTAAAACCGGTCAAGTGCGAGTCGGACCTGCGCACTCCCATACAACAGACATGATTTTTTGGCGTTTTTATAGATAATGCTACGGAACCCTTCGTGCGCGAGTCCGATCGCACTTTGCCGGTTTTTTACAAAATTGAAAAACTATTGCATATTGTTACGCCGTAGCAAATGTGTGTGAATAATAAAATCGTTCAAGTGCGAATAGGACTCGTGCCCTGATGTTTAGCGTTTAAAACACAAACTTTTTCCACGTGCAATTATGGGGACCAATATAACTTGATACGATCCATTAAACTCAATGTATCCCGAGGGTCTTATCAAGTTTGTTGTAATACATTCTTGAAAAAATAAATAAAATTAATTTTTCAGATAAACATATGCTATAAAACCTATTTGTGAATTACAATAGCAACTTTCTAAGTCAACTTGCGTGAAATTGATAACAAAAAGAGCAATTACTTTTTTCGCGTTGAGTTCAAAGCCTGATTTTTTAACAGCACCATAGTGCCGTAAGAGGAACCTGATTCTCTCACGGGGTCCGAGAAAAAGGGTCTTGACAGGCCGAAAATAGTGATCTCACATAAGGAAGTTGAGAAGCCGAAAACTAGAGATATAAACGATATCCTTTACTATGAAGACAAGACCGAAATCACAAAAAAACTGCCCAAGTGCGAGTCGGACTCACCCACCGAGGGTCCCGTACAAATTAGTAAAAGTTAAAAAAAATCTACAAAAAGACTTGTCACCCGTACAATTATGACCGCGCATACCGTTGCTTAACCTCCATGGTTTTTTCATGATTTAATAACAAATGTATAGTTTTAAGATTTTTTCCTATACTTGTAGTATTAGACGGTATTACTTTCCGAATTTCATAGTTCTAGGTCAACGGGAAATACCCTATAAATTTTCATTCCCTTGAGAGTGTCGAAAGCCGAAATATACGTGTTTTGCGGCAAAACGGCCGTATTTTTTTTCGAAAATTGATGTTTTACAACTTCAAGAGACTGTAGACTGTGTATATGGTTTTAATTTCAACTCGATACCTCCACGCGTTCCCGAGATAAAGGGTCTTCACAGACAGACGGACTACGTACAACAAACAAAGTGATCCTATAAGGGATCCGTTTTTTCTTTTGAGGTACGGAACCCTAAAAAATCGGCCTTTCCATACCTTATGGTCAAGTAAAGATTTTTTTTACTGATTCAGGATTAGCTCTCCAGTAAAAGTTGTTCATTAAGACGAGTATTTTAATAATGGTAACCGGATTTTCTGAAAACGGACACAAAAAACATTACAACTTGAATAAGTAGTGCTTAAAGTACGAGTACTAGTTTATCATGTGATATGATACCTAATATAACTTGATCTCTGGTACCTGAGCTTGAATTCAGATATTAGATCTCAAAGAAAAACTTTAAACCAAAAATGTTATCTAGCAAAATTTACAGTGACAAAAAATCCAGCAAGTATTATATTTTTACCCATCTGTTTTTTAATGCCAAGTAATCAAATGTATTCAATATTAAAGCTTAGTCACAAAGACGTTTGTTTTTTGACGGATCCATTAAAATACTGTAACGTAGAGGTATCAGAAAACATGTTTCTTCAAAAAACGTTTTTTTTTTTTAACCGTATACTATTATTGTTAATTATATTTTTATCTATCCATTATAATTTTGCAACTACATGCTTAATTGATGACGAATGCTATTTAGATTATTTTTTTTATTACAAACGACGAAGAATGAAAATAAATGTAGTCCATTTTCGACATGATGATAAAAAGTTATCTCAAGTTAGCCAGCGACTCTGGTGCAATATCAGAACGAACCCCCGCTGTCTAGTAATGCGTTCGCTAACTTGTTGCATCAATGCTACAAGCTAGTATATCCTCTATCGATACAAGTATTGACTTAGTATCGACACCAAATCGATTCGATTTTATCTCTTAAATTACCCGAATCGATGCTTACGTATGTACTTTGTACAGAGTTTCGATATGATCTGATAGCGATCCTCGTTTGTTGCTAACGCTTGTTGTGTTATATCACGTAGAGTTGGGAATATAAATGAATAAATATTTATAAAAAATATTTGAACTAACGACGACGCGGTGTGAGAATACCAGAATTGTATCGATGAAACAGTTGGAATGTAGATATAAGAACAACAATAGGTAATATCCGTTTTTTTTTTATATTTCTGTGTCTTTCGCTCACGCGAGTTTTAATAATATTGATTAATGCCCAATTCCAAAAGAAAACTGATGTGGATGAAAAATAAAACATGTTGCACAATTGTCTATTACCAAGCCAACTATGTACTATTTATTTTTATTCTCTAGTTTTATTACTACTTTTTCCACATATTGGAACGGATCACTTTAGAGTTAAATTTGTTGAAGAGATAAAAATATAATTTTGTTTGATGGTCATTTAAAAAAACCACATAACAAACCTCAACTGCAGTTCAAGAACGTTTGTATCACGATTTTCACCAATCACGATCAACCTTGGTGCTACTTTTAGCCAATAATTAGTTTTTATCTCTCAATTGGTGTACGAGCTATAGTATTCCACTTGTATAGTTCTGGCATATTAAAAACATATGGTTTTGGCCAAAGAAGAAGGCTGGTGTAAACTTATCCATAAAATGCGTTGCGGTTGCGTATTCTCTAAGCGTATCAGAGTTTATTGCAGAAATCAAAATTGCAATATTAATTTAAAAGATATATCGGGGCCACGATCTAGACTCCGATATATTGTCCTACTATTATTTTAAAGAAAGGGGGGATATAGCAGCATCCTCAGTTTTTGGATGATGTCGATTATCGATAGACAGTTAGCACAACCCCAGTCATTGTCGTATTGCAGTGAAAACAGATGACATGATAAGTGAGAGTAAAGCGGTTATGTTTGCTTTGTTGTCGAGGGAAAATGGGAATTAATTTAGTTTTTTCATTTGAATTTTAATAAATGGATATTTTAAGGGTTCCGTTTTCAAACGGTTAATAAGAAACCATTATGGTGAGACATCGTTGTTCGTCCGTGCTACCTGACACGAATGAAATTAAACCGACAGCAAAATTTTTTTTCAAATATCTAGTAATGCAGTTGTAGCTTTCGGTCCCGAGACTCCTTTGAGAATTTTACGATATTCCCTATAGCTTCAGATTTTGCCATCCGCTAAGGTCTGACCGAACCCGGATTTTCAGTCTCGGCCGAGAACGAGACCGAGACCGAGAAATAATTGAATTCTCGGCCGAGACCGAGACTGATACTTATGGATATATAAAAAATATAAAAACTACGATAAAAGTGATAAATCACACAATCACTTTGATGATATAAAACTAAAAGAAAAATAATTAAACAAAGTCTTATAGGTTTTCACCATTAATTAAGTTTTACAATTTGGAAGGTTTACTTGTAAGTTACTATGTACTGATAAGGTCGCCCATTATGGCCGAGTCTCCATACAGATGGAGGAAAGTGTTTCTGACGTCTACTCTAACTCGGCTAAGTCTAGCTAGCGCAAAGCGCGGCAAAATCTTTAAAAAAAAAAACTAAAAATTGTACTCTTGACGTGGCCGAGAATCTCGGCGTCTTTTGGCCGAGACCGAGACCGAGATCTCGGCCGGACCTTACCATCCACGCTCACTTGAAAAATTAACCTGTGTATGCTACTTTAAAATTGAGTTTCTTGGAATATTTTTATAGATTCAAATAAAACAGTAACACGACCAGAAGAAATGAACACAAAGTAGTGTACAAATACTTTACATAGTTGTAATTATTATGTTCGCCTTCTTATCCAAATCGAATGTCAATTTGCTGTCTAAATTTCTACATTATTGCTCAGAAATTACAGTCACTTAGGCCATATACCAGCTTCATATCACTGTGCTCGTATCGTAATATTACTTCTTATACCGTAATTAGTTAATTACTGATAGAGCGTAACAAATAAGTTAAAATGTATGTAAACGTTACGTATGCAAGACAGAAAGTAATTTTTTATGTAGCGCCTCAGAAAGAGTTATATCCGTAAAAATATTTAAAAGTTATTTGAATTTATTCATAAAATTTAAATTGGCAGGTTTAAACTAACATTAACTAAAGCGAGGACAAGGAAACTTAAGGAAAAGTACATTTTCATAACAAAATGGGGCCAGGTAGAGGCTTTAAAAATCCTTCAAACAAATTACGCTTTTTGTAAGGATTACTTTGTGGATCGTGGGTGACGTTAATTTTGTGTTACGGTCTAAACAAATGAATAAATGTCAATATAAATAATTGTAGAATTCGATTGGTTTAGGATCATCAATTATTATGACATGGTATTTTAATTGTAATTGGTATTGAATACAGAAAATCGCGGTAAAATGGCGACATTCATCAGAAAAATTTACGGAAGTTCGTATGGACGGGTACTATAGCCAGTTTCCGGCTTCCTTAACATTATCTTAACACACAGTTTATAATTATAAAGTATCATCTATCCATCCATCCATCAGCCCGTGTTCGTCTACTGCTGGAAATAGGCCTTTCCCAAATTTCGCCACTCATGTCGGTCCTCCGTCCTCCTCATCCAGCCGCCCCCCGCAACATCCTTCAGGTCGTCGGTCCAGCGGGCACGAGGTCGGCCTACACTACTTGCTGTACGTGGTCTCCACTCTAGAGCCTTTCGGCCACAACGGCCATCATGTCGGCGACAAATATGGCCTGTCCACTGCCACTTCAACTATACATTATTTTCCAAATTTACAAATAAACTCACGACTTAACCATCCTATCAGAGGCAAACCTCTTTACTACTAACACAGTCCGACAAACAGTCGAATAGTGGCAGAACTAAAACAATCACATAAAGGTGATAATCGTACAGCATGGCTGGGTGTACTAATGCAACCATCCAACCTAATCACAACAAATCACTTTATTCGTAAAGCTTAATGCACACTGCTAAGCTTAGTACTGTACTCCTAAACTAGGTACACATACCTAGTTACTATGACAACATCTTATCCGTTTGTAATGGCGTCGCTAGTGAAGAATTATCAGGAACAAAAGGAAGTGGAAATGTGAAAATTCAATCAAGAGCAGAAATAAGGTATTTCTTAGCTTTTTTGGTTTAATTTAGCGTCACTTAAGGCTTCTCTACTGTAAAACATACTTGTATAAGGTGACATTAATTTATGCTGCCAAATTCATACTGAAGGTTTAGTAAGTGATTAGTTTCACGGATCGATAGCACTTTTTGCCGATTTCGAATAATAAAATATTGACGTCCCATAGGCTCAGAGCTGCGCTTGCGTTTGTAGGAACAAAAAAAATAAATTACGTATTCTACAAAAGCGGCCCGAATCTTACTTCAGCATGAATTTGGCTGCATAAATTTATGTCACCTTGCATATTTGGCTTTAGTTCCAACTTTGTCCATTTGAAGAGATAAGATGGTGATACTGTAAGTACTTTAAGGCCCAATAGGTACACGAATAGGTGGTTTGGTTAAAACAGTTACATTCCAAAACCACAGTAAATATAAAGAGCTACAAAAAGTACTTGTCATTTGGAAGAATTTAACAAGAAATTTTAAGAACGCCGAAACGTGACAGATAATTAAACCCGAATCAAACAAGAAATGTGAGTGGAGTCCATTTTTCCCGTGTCAAAAAGTTTTTCATCCTCAACAAAAACTAATCATGTTCGTAAATTCAAAAACTCGATATCTAAGAAATCAATAATTCGGCTCGAATAAACCATTATTACTCGTATACGATCTCTCGATTCGTCGCCTCCTCGGACATGTATTTTTCTAGATATTATTATGTTTATCTATTTCGTTATGAGCCTATAGTGCTTTAAGTACGTTGGTGCAGAACCACAAATTGAGTGGAAGGTGTTCGCCAAGGCCTCGGGGTCAGCGTCGTAAACAACTCGCTTGCTAATTACTCGCCAACTCAGCCTGACGTCATTTTAGTAGGTACGAGAATGGTTGTGTGCACCGGGCCTAATAGCCAGGTAAATTTGATATTTTATAGTAAAAATAAAGTAGCAAAAAATAGTGTTAACACATTGACTATTTAAAAAAAAAATGGGTTATTATTATATTAGTATCGTACATAGGTAAAACGGTTTTTTTATTTTAGAATTTTTGTCCTTCTAATCTGTTTTAAGTCCAGCACAACTAAACGGATTTGGATACAGTTTTCTTTATTATCACTGTAGTGACCTTGGTCAACATATTGGCTGCAAGGGGTGTTGATAAACAAACCGCCAAGTCTAAAAATTTCAAGAAACCGCGGGCAGTAGCTAGTTACACATACAATTTGTAAAGTCACTGATATGTTGAAAACTAGACATAGTACTGCATATATTAGATATATTAACAACATTAACTAGCGATAGCGTGGAAAAACGAAATATTTCCATACATTTTCATCAGTTAGGTAAGTCTTGTCCTTTTTCTATGAAATAGCAATTTTTTTCGCATTCCGGGGTTGGCAAAAATGCCACATTATAATAAAAGTTGCTCGTATAGACGATTGCTATGTATCTTGAAATTTTTATTAGCTATAAATCTGAACAGAGTAAATATTGTGATTTGCATTAGTTTTTTTTTTTCTTTAAAGTCATACCGTGCAATCCTTGACCATTATATTATACCCAAATTGAATTCGAACAAAAGGCACCAGGCCGTTTTACCGCTTTTAACAAAAATTGCATTATGGTAAAGGAAAGCGTTCAAGAAATTTTCAATTTACGCTCAAGGCAATTTTTATTCACAGGCCACAATAGAAAAAGTGTTATTTCATCATAATGTTTAGCCAAGACATCCGTTTTTTATACTAAAATATTTGCTTGGCCAGGACAGCTATTCTGGCATTACTTTTCACTTGCAATATCAATCGTTCGACTCTTGTTTACAAAATCTCATGAAATAAAAACAATAGATTGTAAAAATAAAACAATACATATTTGTAGAAAATCCCTTTTAAATTCGCCCGAAATCTGCTTTAGCAAGTTTTCCGCACGTGCCAGGGTAGCCGTCCTGCCTCCTAGATCATGTTCGTTGAGTCGGTTCCCAACTGGTTGCCAAACATCGAAAACATATAGATATACTATCGAATTACGATTATCTATGGATACGTTCGTACTTAATGTGACGTCACAGTATTTTAACAGTTCAATAGACAATAAAGGCAATTGTGAAAGTTCCGTTTATATCTATGTTTTTAGTGTTTGGCAACCAGTTGGTAACCGATGCAACGTTATATAATAGGCCCCGGGGGAAGTGCACAATAGTTAATCATGGAGATTCAGTGCAGGACTTATCGCCCCCGCCACGAATTTAAAATTTAGAAAATAGGCCCGTAGAGCTACAAAATGCTGTGTATCATTTTTGTGTTTAATAAAATAAAAATATTTATTTTTAAGATTTGTAACTACTATATGTTGAATTCATTGACCGATACTCGCTTGCTTGATAATGATTTCGGAAAGAAATTGAAACTTGTCGCGTGTCGCGTTGTGTGTATCCATCACATCTTTGAAAAGGAACTATAATTTAAAAAGTCAAAAAAACCGAAGTCGTTTAGTATTAATTGAGTACTTTAAACTTGGTAGCTTATCACGAATACCCCAAGTAGCCTTTTCCTATCAAAACACAGAGTTAAGTTGGGATATCTCAAAGCCTCGCTCATAAAGATTCTAAGCGAATTCCATTCAAAATCCAAAATAAAAAAGCAGAAAAACGGTAACACTAAAACCACAAAGTCGCACCTTAAAACCTTTTGAAGTATTTCATTCAAGTAAGGAAAGTATCTGACTTACTAGCTTCAAAAGGTCAAAGGATAAAAATTGGACCAACAAACTCAATCTCTGACCCAATTAGAAGCTTATCCCACTTTGGTCGTTTACTTTAACATCTTTACCCTATCGATTGGCTTGTCCTTTTAAAAGCTTTGGTGAAGACTTTGGAGATTAAGTCCCTTCGACTATTTGATGAGGCTTGCTAAACGAAAGTACCGGCCGCTCAGTCAGTAAGACTCTCGATCTTAGACCCAGGGCGGCTATTGAGAAATAATTAAATAAATATTTGTTTAAAGTTAGATAAATGCCATGCGATGAAAATTAGAGTGACTAAAATACATCAAATAAAAACTATAGGATGTAAGGAATGCCCATTAAAAGTTTTCAATCAATAAAATTACTACATATTCGCACAAAATCGCTTTTTAAATCACCCGCTATCTGCCTTCGGCAATTTTAGCGCGCGGGCCAGAATCGAGGGCCAGGACAGCGATTCTCGCAAAAATTTTCACACGATTTGTTTTCATACGCATCTGTTTATCGCGTAATAAATGCCGTGTGATGATATTTCTAGTAACTATAACTCCTAAACTGACACGTATAACATGTTATGAATACGGACAAAAGGTTTATATTTTAAAAGCTTGATACGTTTCTTCATAAAGAGCTTGTAAATATCACCCGCTTTCGGCTCTCGCAAATTGTCGCATGTGCGAGAATCGCCGTCCAGATCAATCTAGTCCTTAGAGTCAATCATGAGAGTTTTTCGAATTGTATGTACATTTTTTTCACGGAAAGTGCTCGTAATGACCTAGGTATTTGATTTGCATCAAAACTGTTGTCAAAGTTAACTTTCCCATACTAGTGCTTTTTTATTTATTGAATAAAAGTTGCCAGTATTTTCTTGGGTACCATAGATAATAGACTTGATAGAAAAAAGCTGCTTTCAGTTTGATCGTCGTACCACTCGAATATTGAACCCTGGACCTGACCACTTACCGAGTCTCCAGTATGAATTTGACTATTTAAACGAAAGTTACCTTATATACTTTTACATCCAGCATAGTTCTATCTACAAATGGGTGTAAATTATCTAAGCACATTTTGTTGATGTTTTTTTAAACTATAAGAAATTGTATTTATCTCTTAAGTTGCATTAAAGTAACTGATTGTTCATTGCCTATGTCAGAAGCTGCTACAATCTCAGACTTAATGCGACTGAATCAAGTTACATTGATTAGTTGAAACCTGTCAGCGCCGAAGCTCATAAAATACAAGTAAATCCTAGGTCTTGCGACGTCGAACGGCACGTGAAAAAACTTTAAAAGCAGCTTTACCGTTTTATTTGCTGAGTAACTGGCAGCCTCAACACTTCAACATTTCTGAGGAGCCTTAGGGATGTCACTGGAATGATTTGGAAGTATCGATGTTGAGGAGTCAAACAAAAATTCTAATACCTAATTCGTTTTAGTCTGCTGATCTAATTATCGATAAAAATATAGATAGCAGGGACGATCATGGCTCAAATCCATTTTACGGATAATATTGAACATTGGTGTACTAAAATACGAACTTTTTTCCTTGAAATATTTTCTGCTTGTACCCATCTACCCATTTCCACAAACCCATTTTTGTGTAATTATACTAATAATATGTAAAGTAGTAAAAAGTAGTAAAAAGTCTCTGAAAGTTAATGAAATGGGTTATTATATTTGTACTAGCTTTTGCCCGCGGCTCCGCCCGCGTGTTATTCGGTTTAACGACATGCTTTTTTCCGGGATAAAAAGTAGCCTATGTGTTAAAATGCTCAACGGATTTGCATGTGATTTTCTTTTTTATCATTGAATTGACCCTGGTCAACATAAACGCCATAAGGGTTTGTTGATAAAATTACCGCAAAGCCGAAAATTGACGATAATAGTTTTTATTTGACGCGCAAATAGAAGATATATTATTTGAAATACACTTCCGAGCGAAGCCGCAGGCAGAAGCTAGTACGCACACGTACATATATTTATGCATGATTACTCTTGTATGTGCATACTTCAATAAGAGGATTTCTTTAATAATTCATAAGTCCTTCAAATATTAATTACAACCATGACTGTGCACAAAAATAATCCCCAGTCATTACGATCAATAGGCTTTACAATTTTGCTGTCAACCAACAACGCTACCATAAACATTATATCAAATTAAATATCTTATTACAATAGCCAACTGAAAAAACTGATCGAGGAATTGCGGAACCAAAACTCGGTAATCTCACATACACATGACCTCATCTGTCAGTTCAGAGCTCTTCAAAACGTCAACTTGAGTGACTATAAAAATTTTTTAATGAACATTGATTACTCGAGCAAAAAATAAGAGCACACGCTTATTGAACGAGTTTTAATGTTTACGAGTGAATCGTTGACACCAATCGACTCGAGATATCGATAACCTTTGACACCCATCACTAGTTGCTTTGCTTCTTATTAGGTAGGTATTCCAGCAATTTTATTCTCAATGGCTCTTAGTCCTTCGTTGGCCGCATTGGTAGCAAAATAATTTATTGGAAAGTAGGGCTGGGCTGCTGGTTCGGAAAATTTACGTACAAACGTTGTATGTATTCGAATGGTCTCAAGAATTTGGGACGGCTATAGCTGTAGAATGTAATAAAGAAGATTGATTTTTTAGACGTCCTTTTTCGGAGGCTTTCTTTTATGGCGACTGATTTGATAGGATTTGGAAAGTGTATCTGCTACATTTGAACAAATTCTACTTATTTAATTTAGTTTTTTTGTGTTCAGCTTGATTAAATCTTTACAGTTTAGTTTTTACATATCACCCAGTTAAGAGTTTTAAGTGGCTTAAGGGCCCATAATACCTCAATTCGCAAACATGCTCTAACGCTTCTGCTTTCTAACTATCTATCCTACTCTAATCAGATGCTGCGCACGCAAAAACATCAGTTATTTTGAAATCGCGGCTACACTGATGTTTTTTTCATTTTTATGGAACAGTCTGCAGCTGCTTTATACTAATATAAGTTATATTATGCAAAGTTTCAGATCTAATTTCAAGTATTCATTGAATGCTATCGGTTTACTGTACGGTTTGGAGGTAACTTTGTAATTTTTTTCTATCGAGACAATTTAATGGAATCAAGTTTTTACAACAGCATGGACATAGCATTAGTCCTCAACTTTATCATATATTAATTTCAGAGTGATTGTTGTAGTATTTTTTGGTATAAAACAGGATCATGCGAAGCGAAGTGATGACACCCTTATCGAGTATATTATTCGTAGAGTATGTAATAAGATAAATTATATAGCTATTAAAAGATCCTTTTTTCATCCGTGTAGGGTCTAATGAAACTGAGATTGAAATTCGTGCTATTTTAATTATGGTGACGTGTGAATTCAAGATACAAAATCGATGTCGGTAAAAATAAAAACAAAATTGTCAATGCTACATTTCCATGCCCGCGCGCCGGTATAAAAACAGCGTCATACGGTCTAGACTACCGATCAACACAAAATCCATTATAAAATCACTTTTAACTGCAATAACATAAGATTGAAATTACAAGAAATTATATTTATGTGCAGTAAAAAGACTGGCTTTTTAGTATTGCTTGATTTACTTTCAAGGATTTAGTTGCACAAGTTCTGTGCAGATTACTTTAATTGTAGGTTCCATTTAGCTGGCGGTATTTTTTTTGTTTAGAAATAAGGTTATTTAGGATTTCCAAAAGACTGTATGGAAATTCCTCGAAATCACAAACTCCCAGTACCTATGCGATGGGCAAAACACAAATGTGATCAAGTATTAAGTAATTTACAAGTTTGGGTTATACCTGGACCCATGGCTTGGTTTCTAAGAACAGACGCATATTCTTCAAAATACCATTACTTCGCCATTGAAAAATTTCAAGATTCTGCCTCGCAAAATCTTAGAAATGGCTACAAAGTCTAAGGTTGGTGTTATTTCATAATATTCTAAGAACTTAGTCGTTCACTTCTGCAGAAACATTCCGGCGCTAGTCATTTCTTAAAAGAACTAAAGCTCCATGGAGTTTCAATTTCACGACATTCTATTCTATACGACAAAAAATCCTATTTTTCGGGTCTGATAAGCATAATAAATTAATTTTTCAAATTATTTGTGACATTAAATTACTTTTTATCATACATGCCGATTGTAATAGAACTTAAAAATTTATACATCTATACAAATAAATATATAAGTGTCTGTCTGTGATTTCGAAATAAAGGCTTTTTATTGTTATTTGTAGACATTTCCATTACAGAATACGTGTTTTATGAAAATATCAGAAAATACGTGAGCTTTGGGTTTGCGGGCATTGATGTAATAATGTCTCAACGGTTACGGGCGGCTTAGTATTTTATTATGCGTGATATAATGATATTATATGTTTACAAAGGGATTTTAGAGTAATTTTGGGAAATCCAATAAGCGTTTAATAACCGTTTTATACAGCCACTTTAAATGGCAAGCTGCCATTACTTTAAAACTTCACAAGTGTTAATAAACTCTTCAATCTGAAACCATCCTTTTGCGGCGGGAACCTGTTAGAACTTGTCCATCAAGGTACGAAGGTAGACACTAAACAACTTACCTAGATACCTACCTGTCTTTTTACATCACTATTACATCGCAAGAACATTTTACATTGCTGTTCCAAAGAGCCACAACTTAAAAAAAGTTCTTCCTTTGAATGCTGCAAACACGGTTTGTTTTTAGGGTTCCGTAGTCTGACAAGGAAACACATTTTTCCAAGGGTAAAACGTAAACTGGGGGTATCGTTGGATAGGTCGTTCAAAAACATTGTGGGTGTGCGAAAACCATTTTTCAATTTAGGGATCCGTTGGTGAAATATTAAGCTTTAAAGTGATTTTTTTTTGTTAGAGTCAAGTGTCCCCCCTCCACTGCTGGCTAAACGGTTGTTTATAAAGGATGTAAATGCAAAGTCAAGAATCCCTTTAGGGTATGAAAGTATACACGATTCTGATGTCATTACGAGAAAAAAAATATACCTTGAATTTTCACCAAAAATTCCATCATTTGGCTACGCACCTCACCGGCCTCCCCACACACCTAATTGCACGCCGCAACCCGCACCCCTAATCCGAGTGGCCAGCGACCAGTGAGGGTGTCCACGCGATTAATGTATTTTGAGTAAAGGAAATCGTCTTATTATGAGGTACTGGTACTTTATTTAGAGATCCTAGTATTTAAAATAATATCTTTACCGGACATACTAACATACCCTTAAAGGATTCTTGACTTTGCTTTTACACCCGGTAGATATGTGAAAAAATTCACAGAAGTAGTATACATAATGAATTTAAAAGGAAAACTATCACAGTTTTATCACGGCTTTACGCCAAACTTTTAGCCCCCCTTAATGTATGGAACTAGAAGTTTGGCGCGATCTGTATTAGTAGATCAACTTGGAAAATATACCGGGCAACAACGGAACCCTACACAGCGCGTTGCCCGACACGCACTTGGCCGGTTTTTTTAGATGTGTATTATGAACGAACGGATATTTATTTGATATTCAAAAAAAAGGAGGTTAGGCAGGGAACAAAGAAAAAAGCAAAAAGAAAATGCCATAACATAATCAATGTTATCTTAGCTAATAATCGCAAAAATATAGCTCAAGTAAACTTTGTTTAGCTTTGTCGATGGTCAACATCAAGAGACAACAAACCTTGTTATCGTAGGACGGGAAAAAGCTGAGCATGAAAGTTGTATTGGAGATTATTCACCCTTCCCTTTCGAATATCACTGCCGGTGGAGTAATTTTAAATAGTATTTTGGTCCTATAAGAAAATTTGTAAAATATGACATAATCTGTCAAGATAATACAATTAACGGAAAATGCTGCCACGTGGCAGATTCTGATATAGGCTTTGTGAAAATGATAAAAAATAGATTTATAAAAACAAAAAAGGCATTTACTGTATACAACGTGAAATTTAAGTCATTTTGTTAACGAAAACTGGTGATAGTACTCGTCCATATGAACAACTTTTACTATGGAGCCAACCCTGAAATCGCGAAAAAAAAATCAGCTGTTTCACACATTTTGGTAGAGCAGGTATTTAACTTTTCTATGGAACAGATGATATTTTTCACCAGTTTTCGTAAACAAAATGACTTAAATTTCACGTTGCATATAAGGTCCTACAATTCAAAGTGAAAAAATTTTTTGAGCGCACTTTTTTTTACTTTCCATAGAAATTTTGTCAGCTGATTGAATCACTTTGTACCGAGAACTGAAAAAATTATTCAAGCAAAAAATTTTTCTTCTTTTGGAATTTGATCAGTTAACGCGTGGGACACTCAGAGAGTTTTGCGAATTTAAAAAAAATTGTTCTTTAGGTAAAAGTACTCTCCACCAGCCTCTATAAAAAGTTTCATGCGTTTAAACCAGTTTTCAAAACACTTTTTCCAGTCCGCCGCAGACACCTCGTTTACAGCCTGCTCGAACGCAGTCAGCGCATCTTCCGGCGACGAAAATTGTATTCCTTTGAGCTGATTTTTTATTTTTGGAAATAAAAAGAAGTCACACGGTGCTAGATCAGAGCTGTAAGAAGGGTGACCCAGGAGTTTGACTGGCGTGCTGTCCAGGAAGTTCCTCGTTTTGAGTGCGGTGTGCGCAGGTGCATTGTCATGGTGGAGCAGTAGCCCGCGGAGCCGTGTGTTTGGTCGCTTGTTGCTAACAACAGAGAAAACTTCTGGCAAACATTTAGAAGTATACCATTCGGCATTGATGCTTCTTTGATCCCGTAAGGGAATTGATACCAAGTGGCTAGTCCAATTAAAAAAGCTAGCGATCAAAATCTTCCTCCCGCTTCTAGATCGCTTCACTTTAGTAGGCGTTGGTTCATTTTGAAACACCCAAACAGTCGACTGGCGCTTGGTTTCTGGGTCATATTAATAAATCCAGGACTCATCACCTGTAACGATGTCATAAACACGCCGAGACGAGCCTACTTTAAATTTGTTTAGCATATCACGGCAATATTCCACCCGGGCCTGCTTCTGAGCATCGGTGAGGTTGTGCGGCACCCAGCGTGATACTATCCTCCTCACGCGAAGATGGCTCTGTAGAATCTCGTGAACGCTTCCCGATCCAATCTTCAATTGTGTTGAATCTCTTGATATGTATTTCGCTTATTGTCTTGGAATAAATTTTTCACTGCCAGCACGTTTTTTTCGGTAACAGCCGCCAAAGAGCGACCGCTTCTTTCTTCATCCCCCAAAGTTGGTCAACCGCGCTTGAATTCGTTGTACCAACGATACACGGTTGCCTTAGAAGGGCCTTCATCCATGAATGCCATTTGAAGTCTATCGTACGATTCATCCGGTTTCAGGCGAAACTTGAAATCGTAAGAAATCATAGCTCTAAAATGTTCCCGGCGCAAATCCATATTTCAGCGAGACACAATACTTTGAATTAGCTCGCAAAAAATGTGGAGGGAAATTTTGAAATTAGAACATACCTACTTTTACTTATAAATAAAGATATTTTCGAAAAACATTATAGCTGGCCAGTCTTCCATATGTAAAAACTTTTTTTCGCAACTCTTTCTGAGGGGCCTGGTACATGATCTACCCTAGAATTATTTTTGACTTATTATTGTAGTACCTTATATAATAAAAAGTAAAAAGGTAAAAGGTAAATTTCCAAAAGCAATGGACGCCGTGCTAAGGATTGGGTCACAAACTTCTAGTGATTAGCATTCTCGCAAACGCGGTGAGCTAGCCAGTTAATGGTTATTATTTCCCTTGCAAGTTGGATTATTATCTTCACACTGAATTTATTGTCAGGTGCTAGAGACAATAAAGTTTTATAATAAGACTCAGGAAATTTGCCACTTTAATACTTACAATTATAAACTTTCTTGATTATGGTGCATCTAAATTGTAGATTAATTTCTTACCTGTAATAGAAAAGTAAAAATTAATTAAATTCGTGTGCACAAAATCAATAAAAAAGTAAAAATCTCAAATACCGGGTGTAAATAGACTGCTACCTTTAAATGAAATCACATATTCTACCAACCCTACTGAACCACTTTTCCCAAGAGTCATATCCGCGGACACCCTTAGTTTAGGATATAATTGAGTTACAAACAAAAATGCGTGAACTCTAACGCACCGAAATACGGGCGAGTTTAGAGAGAGCGTCGTCCGTAGACAGCTTCAGGTTTCACGCATTTTTGTTTGGAACTCAATTATTTCCTAATTCATTTTTTAATTAGCTTCTGCTTTTGAACTTACAAGTAACGCAGAAGAAAACTAAAGCCAAATTTTCAAGTTATGTGAACAATAGGTCCTATGTGCGTTTTTTTACAATACCTCAAAATTAAAGCAACAAAATATAAAGTTGTTGCTCGAAAACCCCTAGACTAAGTAGGGACAAATGAAATAACTATTCAGACAGACAGACGGACGGACACAGGAGGCATACCAAAGGGGTTCCTTTTTTATTGGGTACGGAAGCCTTAATCGGTTAACCCGATTTTGTATTTTTTCAAATTCATTTTAGAGCAATAAATAGTGATGATTGAATTTTGAAAAAATATATGTCATATTTTACTCTTTGAACTATTATTTCGGCTGTTTGATAGACGATTACTTGCATTATCGTCGATTCAATTAAATCGCAACGATAGGTCTAAACTATTATCTAAATATCATTCTATTTAAGCTATATTAAGTTTTGGTGGATAAAACTTGTACTAAAATAAACGTGGTGAAAAATTTAGTATAAAACGGAAGTCATATTAAAAACCCACCTCTCTAATTCTAAAATAATAAATAAAAACCCCTCGAAACCGCGAGTTTTCTGAGCGGCCCGCTTCCGCTGAGCAGGATAAACATGTGTAAATTGAAAGCGTTGGAGCAGGACAGATTTATCTGGATAACCTCGCCTTAATATTAAACAGAGTCTGTAACTATTTCTGGTTCAAGCGAATCAATAAAAATATTGGGTACCTATTTTTTCCAAAGCCTACATCAAGATTTTCAGTGTTTACCACCCTCAGCATGCGCGGAAAAATAAATATTCGCTAATATTTACATTTTGTGTCCGATATGGATTATCGGTTTCATAAAATACAAAGTGAGATTAATTATCAAACTAAAATTAGGGTATCAAACACTATTGTGAAATTTGTATTGTTAAAAAAATATAATTTTTATGGCGCGTCCTACTTGGAACGTTGGAATGTTTTTTAGAGAAGAATAATATTATTCTTACTGAAACATTTTTTTTCATGTTTCCCTGCAAGCGCAAGCGCAATCCCGAGTCAATTACTATGGGAGCTCAACATTTTATTTTGCATTTTGGGATCCTTGGACCCCCAGTTAGTCCCACTTTCTTCAAATGAACCCTCGAAAATCTGGCTTTGTTCATGTTCTAGGTACAGCCTGAAGGACAGCTTAACGTACCTTCCCTAGCAAACAGACCGAACGAAAATGTGTTCCTACAGGAATAGAACCCACGACCTTCGTCTTAGTAGTCGAGTAGTGGAAAGGCGATTTAGCAAAATCAGTCTTCACAGTTTGTATCAAGATTGTAAACTTATTGAAGCGTGAGGGTAATCTTCATTTATCGTAATAGCGCGTTAATAATGGTATTATTTACATGTAAAGTCAAATGGCCGTGCAGTATATTGATGTTGTTGAAAACTTTATCATGTTTATTCAAGTTTTTGTAGTGATAATGACTAGTAATTACTAAGCATACAATGTTGTTATTAGCTTATTAGTATAAGGAAGAGCAATGACAGTTCTTAGGGTTTCGTACCCGAAGGGTGCCAAACTTATTAAGCCTCCGCTGTCTATCTGTCTCTCTGTCCGTCTGTTACAGAGGTCTACAGCCTCTACCCTAATAGGTAGAAAGTTTTACATAGTGTTACAGCCTCTATGACGACAAGTAATAAGGCGCAAGCCAGACAGAAGCGGCGCGGCGCGCATCAGGCGCGCGGGCGTCATTCAAATTTCGTACAAAACGCATGGAAATAAAGTTGCAATACGACGCCCGTTCCACGCCCGACACATGCCATTCGGTGTGTTCAAATTTCTACTTTATTTCCATGGGTTTTGTACGAAATTTGAACGTTGCCCGCGTGAGATGCGCGCCGCGCCGCTTCTATTTGGCTTTAAAATATTTAAGAGTGGTCCCCATACCTACCAGAAACATCAAAAAAGTTGCATTATTTAAAAGTTATTGGTTTTAGCTCTTACTTAAAGATGGTAATACATAAGTACATAAATACATAAGTTTAGAATTTAGTCAGATTTTAAGACATACTCTAAAGTAAAACAAAAAATAATAAAAAATAGCGTTTTGTACGTAGATGATTTTTTATTTGACGCATTTTAGCCATTGACCTCAAATAAACAACTAGACACACAGTCTCTAAGAAAAGTTAGTCAGAAAGTATCCGAACGTGCGACGAGGTAGCAAAAATCTTCAACCAAATTAAGACGGTATGTCGTTAATATAAGATGCAATGTCAATTGTACGAAATCGTCATTCGATTTTGTCACCCCATAGTGGTGACAAAATGCATCGCGGAGACTTTTTGAGCGAGATTGTGAGTCTAGTTGTTTATGCTTTTAATGATTTTAGCTCCTTGTTTTTTGTAGCTTTGATATTGCTTTAGTATGTATATTGTTGTTATTTACCATAATGTTTTTAGGGTTCCACACCGGTATTGTGGCGCGGACTTCTTTAAGGGGGCGAGTCTGACTCGCAATTGGCCAATAAAAATGTATTGCTTTTTTATCATTAAGCAATACCTACCATTAAGGTGGTTGCTTTAGCTGTCATTCAAAAAGGAACAACTAATGATTGTTCTTATTATTTTTGAATAAAAACTATAAAAGGAATATGTTTGATGGCACTAGGCGACAATTTTTATGCTAATTTAGTAAGTATCAACTCCAGCGATTACGAAATAAATAACTCTTCAACCTTGGTCCACAAAAGAAAAAAAAGTCTGTTTTGATTTGGCAATTAAATAACAATACAATAAACCCATTAAGTAAAGAAATAGTTCGTGAAGGTCGAAACTAATCAGATCTAATCAGTACTAAGATTGGCGCAATACTCTACGATATATAATGGAACAATAGTATCTTTGACAAGAAAATTACATAGCATTTAATTTGAGACAGAACGGAAGTGAATGATTTAATAAAGATACAATAAATTCTGCTGCTACCTTCTAAAAGTCCTGGTCGGGCAAAATTTTTATATGACGCAAATATAAGGTGACTTTTGTTTATGTAGCCCAATTCACACTGGAGACTCGATAAGTGGTCAGGACCAAGATTCAGTGACCGTGTTTGCAAAATACGAAAAATATTTTTTGTGCCTCTATCCTCTATACTTGTTCACGAACAACCTCGGCCCAATTAGTAAAAGAGTCTAAATTTAATTTTGCGAATTTTGCAAAAAGGGTTATTGAACTTTATTTAGACCACCACCGAGTCTCCTGACGAAAGTCACATTATATAAAGAAAATGACAGACATTGCATGATTTTGTTGTTACAATTAAGAACTTACAGTTATCAAAAAATAGATATTTACAGTTTCAAAAAATATATAACCTAGGTAGCTATATTCTGTTTGAACAAACCGCGTCAGTAAATTTATACCCCCTATTTCACACGGTTCTAGATATCGATACAGAGAAACTTGATGTGAAATGAAGTGCTGAATCTCGAGTCAACCATTGGCTAAAACCTTAGATCGCAGTCCAACGTGCCTTGCAATCGGCTTACAGAATAAAGTGCTAAATGAAAAACATTCGTAGATTTGTAAGTCTGATTCGAATGTAGGAAACATAATCGATTGAATTCTTTTTTCTTCATCACACTCGCTGAAACACTGTTACATATTACATTTACGTTGAAACAATACGCAGCTATGGCGCGATTATCTCTAAAAATATATTTCTTCCAGCAAAACCGAAAGAAAAACAAAAAAATAAAAATATTTAATAGGTAGAGTAATTCATCCACGTGCACAAAGAAAAGATTGGTATGAATTTTAAACAAAATATTATTACAAAAATGATTTTAACAAACTTGGATATTATAAATGAACACTACTTTGATGGATTTATTGTAAATCGATAATTTCTTCTTAAAAAAGTGCTTCTAAGTAAAACAACAGCGGAGGCAGGGAATGATCTCGTCGGAAAGGAATATTACGAGTAGTTCGTTTGGTTCGACTGTAAGATGTCACTTTAGTTCGAATTTTTATTTGTAGAGAAGTACAAATGTACTAAATAGGTACGCCACCAAATCGATACTTACGTATATAAAAATCGGTGTTTCAGAAATACCACCCGCGTTTTCTTCACCCCACTCGAGTTCAGTATTCTTTGATCTAAGAATAGCTCACCACACGCTCGATATACGTATACATCGATTAAATCGATACGGTGCGTTTGATCTCTAGCAACGATAGATCGTAATGTGCAAATCAGTTTTCTTTATGACTGTAGCGTGTAACTAACTAGTGACTCACATCGGAATTTTATACCTATGGAGCATAAGATAACTTTTTTTTTTGTTGTATCCTATTAGTCCTTATGTTTGTACATGTACGTACAGTACGTACATACTACCATAGACTAAATAATACAAATACTACCTACATCTGCACATATTCTATATTATTTAGTCTATGATCTGCACCAATGTAGTATAAAGAGGAGATGTTTGTGAGTTTGGTTGTAGGGGGTAATCTCCAAAACTATAGATCCGATTTTGAAAATTCTTTCACTGGTAAGAAGCTACATTATCTCTAAGTGCAATAGGCTATAGTATGTTCCCTGGAAAGGGCAGTTCTTTAGGGAAAAAGCCATTAATTAAATTCGCACGGGTAACCTCCGGAACTACTAAACCGATTTTGAAAATTATTTCACTGTTGTAATAGTTCTTTTTATTGTATTGTTTGTCTTCAATTGGACATAGGCTTTAGTTTTTCCCCTAGAGGATGCACAGTTTCCTAGAGATATTAAGACTACCCAAAAACTAAATTAACGCGGGCGAAACCGCGGACTAAAGCTAGTGGTTTATTAAAGTCGATTGGCACTATAGGCAAATATTGGGCAGACCTCTTTTTCGACCAGTGCAATGATAGGTGTAAAGAGTAAATGTGTAACAACGCATTGTTTACTGATAGTACACAGAGGTATACTAGGGATCTATGGGAGACGGGAGCGTTCAAGTATTACGTAACGAATTTAGGGGGGGGGGGGGGGTCTTGTAAAACGCGACATTGCGTTACAGGGGCGGGAGGGGGGGTTTGAACTATGCGTTACGTTACATTGTTCTTTTTTTCGACATTGACTTTTCGGTACTTTACGCCACATAATTGTGGCTTTTAGGTAAAAATACTCGCTTTAGTGGTTACGTAACGTTTTACTGGGGGGAGGGGGTGTACATAAAAACGTTACGGCGTGTTACATGGGGGAGGGGAGGTCAAAAATCTCCAAAAATTGAGTTACGTAATACTTGAACGCTCCCTATGGGTTTGATCGATGTCGATTCGATATCGAAAACAAAACCGGACTAGTGGTGTCCGACGTCCAATATCGTAATGTGCAAATATAGAACAAACGCTCTAACGTTCCCTTTTCTTCCATTTAGTTACGGAAACCTCAAAACAAACCTGGAAACTTGATCGTATTAAAATATTAATTTATTTACCTTTTAGCTGTGTTTTGTTTGGGATTGTAACCAACTTTCAATTCCGACCACGAAATACATTCACACAAGGTTTCAAGTAATCACCATTCATTACACAAACAGCGCTCAAAACCCTTAATTTGCATATGCGTGTACATGTTTATTTATTTGTACGGAGGTAGATACGAGGTTATAGACCTTGGCATAGATAACCATTGGTTCTCTCTATGGTCATACTGACAGGAGCATCAAATGTGAGGCATGTCGAAAACCACACTATTTTATGTAGCAACCTTTTATGTTTCATTCGTTTATGTAGATGAGGACCTATCGGACACGAAGTTAATTAAATTTCATGTTTTTACAGGTGTTTAGATATTTATGAATTTGAAATGCATGGTAAATGTCATTGGCATGGTCACGTCCACTACGAATATGGCCTGTGAGCATATAAGCGTTTTTTCAATTTAATCCTGTGGGAGCCAATAGATGGAGAACAAGCTAACGCTTAATTTTTTTTATGTGTATGTTGTTCGCTGCTGCCAACTACCGCCACAGGTTAAGTTATATAAATTGACTTTATGAAGCCAAATTAATACTGGAGACTCGGTAAGTGGTCAGGATCAAGGTTCAATGACTCTTTCTGTGAAATATGCAAAATAAAATTTAAACTTCCTATACTAATCGAGTGGAGGTTGTCTTGAACAAGTAGATATCCATCCATCCATCCATCAACCCGTGTTCGTCCACAGCTAGACATAGGCCTTTCCCAAATTTCGCCACTCATGTCGGTCCTCCGTCCTCCTCATCCAGCCACCCCCCGGAACGGCCTTCAGGTCGTCGGTCCAGCCAGCACGGGGTCGGCCTACACTACGCTTTGCAATACGTGGTCTCCATTCCAAAGCCTTTCGGCCCCAACGGCCATCATGTCGGCAACAAATATGGCCTGCCCACTGCCACTTCAACTTACTGATTCTGCAGGCTATGTCGGCTACTTTCGATCTCCGACGGATCTCCTCATTTCGGAACAACTTTGAACAAGTATAGAGGCACAAAAATATTTTTCGTATTTACCGGGTCTCCCGTATGAATTTTTCTATTTAAACGGAAGTCACCATATATAGCCGTGGCCAGTAGTGCGAAGCGCTAGTTATTGCGACGGCGCATCATCCTTCCTTCCAAATGAAAACGTCATCGACTTTTGTTCGAAAATTCATGTGTTTTTTGGGTTATCCAGCGAAATTTGTCCTGCTCTAAGGCTTTCATTTTAACATGTTTATCGTGCTCAGCGGAAGCGCGCCGCTCAGAAAACTCGCGGTTTCGAGGTGTTCTTATTTATTATCTTGGAATTAGAGGAATGGGTTTTTAATTTGACGGCCGTTTTATATTACATTTTTTAAGACGTTTATTTTAGTATAAGTTTTATTGTCCAAAACTTAACGCATCTCAAATGAAATGATATTTAGATCATCGTTCAGGCCTATCTTTGAGATTTAAATGGATCAAGGAAACTGTAAGTAATCACATATCAAATAGCCGAAATATCAAGATCATAGAGTGAAATATAACATATATTTTTGACAAAATTTTATCATCGCTATTTGTTGGTTTAAAATTAATTTGAAAAGAGAGAAAATCGGGATAACCCCCCCCCCCCCCCCCCTTAAAATTCTTATTTGGAAAATACTTAAAGAGTTAAATTGAAAGTAGAACAACGAATAGTAGAATGACCATACGGCTTATAACATTATTGTCATAAACATTGCATTAGTTAGTTTCGAATTTATCAGTGAAATACTTTCTAGGAATTTCTTTTGTACTTCGACAAAAGTTATCAATGAGTTTGTAGTATTAGAAAAGTCTAATAAAAACGGGCAAGTGCGAGTTGGACTCGCGCCCTGAGGATTCCGTACCATTTAAATTAGTTAAGAGTATGGCATACCCTAGGAAAAAATATTATTACCCGTCCAACACAAAAACGCCAATGTCAGATACTTTTTTAGCTTTCGATAGAGGCGATTATTGGTTAGCTAATCGATCTATTTGTCTAGGACGCGTAATACGTGTACTAATGATAACGCGCGAAACAGCAGATCGGAGGGTTTTTAGCTAATACTGAAATATTTTGTAGGGAAAAAAATTCTGGATTTAAGTAGAAATCCTTTATATTTCTATTACCTATTTTATGAAAAAAAATCAAGTTGATCTCTTAAGCGCGTTCTTGAAACGAACGTTTGAAAACCAAAAAAAGAGGGTGGAAAACATATTTTTTTGACAAAAGTATAAATCTTAGTACATTTTTATAAGCAGATCCCCTAGATAAAAGAGCAATAAATCAAATGTATTTTTTCGAATATTAAGATCACAAGAACCCTCGAAAATCTGGCTTTTTTCATATTCTAAGGTCAGGTACAGCCTTATTACAGACATAAATGGTTTCAATAGAAATTACAAACTTATCAGTACCATAAAAATATATGAAATAAAACTGCAAAATTAAGTTGTACGTAAACCTAAGCCTATATTAAAAATCGACCTTTTCAGTATTTGTTTTTTGAATACAATATATGGAACATAATACAGAAAATTACAAATTCCTAACTAGTTTAGTTTTTGAGATAGGCCCCGTAAGAAAAATTATCTAAAACTGACAACTTTGATGGCCCCCATTTCTTTATTGAACGAGCGAGCGAAGTTCTCTGAGTCTACTTGAACAATCCAGCGTTTGTGTGTATGTATGAATGTTTGTTCGACGATAACTCGACTACGTTGATCGGAATGTCATGAAATTTTGGCAGGCGAGTAAATAAGCCAAAAAAAATAATTAGTTCAAACATGAGCCAAATCGGTCAAGAGCGAGTTCACAGTTCGGGGCGAACTACTAGTTTAATTTTTAATTTAATATACAGTTTTGGGACAACATTTTCACACTCATTCCATCTGCATGCTAGAGACCTGTGACATGGACGGACAGACGGATAGTCAGCACAGCGAAATTCATAGGGCTTCGTTTAGCCCTTTGTGCGCGGAACCCCAAAAATGAACAAAATCGGGAAGTAAGCTTCCGTCTTGCTTAAAAAACTGCACTGTTGCAATAAATTAGTTATTTCGCAAACACAGATAATTATCTGTGTTTGCCATTGACCTCTCATAAAACAACAAGACACACATATAAGAAAAGGCCGTCAGAAAGTGTCCGAACCTGTAATGTGCATAGTAGCAACAATCTTCAACCAAATTAAGACGTTATGTCGTTAACATAAGATGCAATGTCAGTTGTATGCAATCGTTATTCCAATTTGTCACCCCACTTTTTGAGCGAGATTGTGAGTCTTGTTGTTTATGAGACGTTAATGGTGTTTGCGAAAATCTTTTAATGTACTGAACCGATTTTGTCGAAACTTTTAAAGTCAATAATTTAGTACATGCTTGACCACAAAGGGTCATTCAACAAATAAATGTCAATGCCGTGTCAACAAACTTTATCAGTGTCCGCCCACCAACCGTATTTGGTCACTAGACACTCATCTGAGTTGTCCCAGGTATAAAGGCATATTGTTCCGTATCACGACGGCTTAAGACCCATTGCAAGATGACGTATGTTTGGCGAGTTTTGGTCAGTATCAAAACATGCAAATCGATAGACTCATACAACAATAGGTGTCAATCAATCAAAGCAATCAGACCGGGCACAAAAACAGACTCGTTTCTGTCACGTGAGACTTCATATTTGGACACGATACTCATTGCAAAAAAATGTTGTAGTAAAATATCAAACATACGAGTACGGCCTGATTGAGTAGACGGTATTCGGACTATGCGTTATAGAACATTTTATAACTTAACAAGATGTGCTATATGTATACTTTTAATAAAGTAGTAAAAATGTCGTCTCTATACATTATAGGTAAATATTTATGTGAAATTTTAAATAAAATTGATTTATTGGTATTGTACTGGGGCCAAAACTACATTTTTGTCTGTATGTGTGTATGGATGTTTCGTTTCAACTCGAGAACCACTAAACGGATTCGGATGCGGTTTTATTTATAGATTATATAGGCAGTGATCCTAAGCAACATATAGGCCATAAGAGGTATTCATAACATAACGCCCAAGCCGAAAACAGGGAAGAGATTGAATAAACGTGGGCGGAGCTGCGGGCAAAGGCTAGTAGTAATTAAAAATTACTGATATGAACTCGATTTACAGTGAATAAAACCAACATACTCGTTAAGTAATATTATACGATACTTCTTATCAACCATAATCCGACTATTTCATTGCATTGACGTGAAAGCTTATTGAATTATTCAGATCCCCCAATAATATTTTTTTATTCGCATCACAAGGTATAATGTTTCACAATGCTAAAGCCCGATACGGTCTGTCAGCACACATGGTCATTGTTTCAATCTGCCTTTCACTTTCGATATGGGATTACAACAAGCAATCGTAATAATATTATCTACTACTCGCGCGAAAGTGTCTTTCAATCAATGTAGGTAACTTTTATAACTATTTACAATAGTTTTCAGTTTAGTAGATATTTCATCAACATTCCTCACTACGATAATAATAAAGATAACCGCATTCAAATCCGTTGAGTGGTTCTCGAGTTAAAACGGTACATACATAGGAGACAAGAAATCTAAAAATTGTAATACATTTAATTTAAATTTTCGCAAAAATATTAAAGTACAAACACGACATTTTTACTACGGTATTGATAGCGGGTATTAAGTAGATTTCAGATGAGTTCAATAAAGCTGGAGGGTTCATTTTGTACCTGTAGCTAAGAATAAGAGCGAAAATTAGGTTAGAGAATATATATAAATATATTTAAACATTCGAATTCACAATTTACCACTCTTTAAAATTACCAAAATGTTCACACATACATTGGAATATTTTCCATATTCCGCTATTTGCTTCAACTTGAAACATGAGGTGAGTAGGAACTTTGTAAAATATTCTCAACGGACTTACAATATTCTACAAAACACTTTGTGAAGCATCACTCACAGCGATCACGTTTTTCGTTGGAGTGAAATACGATCGCAAGGGATGGTAAATTATACCAAGGGGAACCAAATTTTTAAAAGAGAGCACTTTTTAGAGACCTTTTTATATTATTTTACTGCATTATTCAAAGTTGTACAGCTTTAATGGTGGAAATTTGAGATAATATCCTTTACTTATAGACTTTGAATTAAAATTCAAAAAATACAAATCTTAAATTTCCTTATTTATGTATATATATGATATGTATATTTGGTAATTGTGGTGACGTATAATTAATAATAATAAATTTAAACAGTTTTTTTGATATAATTTGGCTTCTTCTATTAGGCAGTCATCAGTCGAATAAATGACATTTGGTAATAATTTATATAAACAAAATATTTACCTATATATTTGCGACTGTATTTTAAAACATCAACTACTTTCTGATTTCATAATTTAAGATAAAAAGTATTTTCTAAAATTATAATAGCTTCTTTTGAAAATACCCGCCTTAAAAATTAGCTCATTTTCAATAGAATTATAACATCTGGTCACATTTGGTCTAGTCTAAAGAAGGCTAATGGTGTGATAAAAAATCAAAATGGCTGTTCAAATTGTTTTTTAATTCGATTAGGTCATAAAAGGTTGCAAGAGCTTACGATTTTTTCCAGTGGGTCGTTAATGTCAGATAAAATGATGAATTAGCGGATGTTAAAGCTTTAGTGTTATATTTTTGAGAAATTTTCTTTGAAAGAGATCTTCAAAAGAGTTATTTATTGGATTTGTTGCTGGTTGTGTTTAGTTGAGATTTCCTTAACGTGTTATTTATTGATTAATTTTCAGGAAGATATTAAATTTACATGAGGTGTTTTAAAGAAAAAACAAGCAAAGAATATTTTTGATTTTCAATAAACGCGAAATCTTGGGTTTTTCATGTGAGTTTGTTTGATTACGTTAAGGCTAGGCATAAACTAACACTTCTTGACCAAATTTATGATTTATTTGTAAAAATGTTTCTATGTTTTCCCAAGGTTGACTGAAAGAAATTTCTTATCTGAATAAATCCACCCTTGTGTTCTGCTAGTTCTTTGTATATTTGTTAATGTCATAATTTTTGTAATTGATGTGTTTATTTTTTCATAAATTCATTCAAAAATTTGTTTTAAAATTGGTTGAGGGACAAAAGTAACAAGAGGGATGAAATCATAAACAACTTAAAACAAAATAAAATTATGGCTACCACATAGCTACCACTGACGAAAAGAATCTGTAGCATTTGGACGCCCACATAAAGATAAATTGTGAGAACGCATTTTTACGACTGTTCTCAACAAAGCCACGATGAAACACAATGAAATATTAAGTGTATGCGAAAGTGAGAGCCATGAAAGTTGAGTCATTTATGTCAAATAAAATAGCATAAAATACACGCAAGTCATAAAATTCAACTCTCAAATAGTCAACGGCTGCGATGGAGTTGTCTTCGTTCGTATCTTTAAGTAGATCTTATAAACTCAGAAAAAGAAACATGGTATAATATCTGCAGAAAAAAAAATTTCACGTTCCTTTACTAATTTTGAAAACCTTTGTACCGGCCAGTGATTTTTTAAATCATTTCCGCAGGTACTTTTTTTGGCAAAGCTGTTCAGTATGATCCATCATATATTATGTGTCTTTATTTAAATACTACACCCGGTATATTTACTAAGGTTATTATTTTCTTAGTATCTTTCATTTAAATAATTTTGAATATAGTAATTTTATTCGTTTGATTTTAAGATTAACATTTTTACGCCCAACGCCAAGCATACAGGACCAATTATTATATCTATATTTTTTTAAATCTCTATACTTACTACCTATCTATCAACAAATGAAGTTTCATTCTGAAGTTTCAGAATATTGCAACAGCTTTTTCGCCTTTTTTAAAAGTCAAAACTACACAAACTCCTACCATTACGCCACCGTCGCTTTTTTTTTCAATTCCATGTTTTCTGTTGTCTAAATTCACTCTTCCATTCACTGAAATGACTTTATATACGCGTTTACTTGCATAGGCTTGTTCTCTTTAACCGGAACAAAACCAAACTCATGTAGGTTTAATGGAAACTGGGAGCTGATGTTCTAAAATTAAGATAGACCTTACAAAAATAACGTATTTTCCTAATGCAACCTAATTTGGTCCAACTCCAAGGTACAAAACTAAACGACAGAAAATTTGAAAATGGCGAGCTTTACTTCTTAAAAACCTATAAACAAATCTCCTGTCTGATAATAACTTTCTAAGCTTATTCGTAAATCATTCACCATGATAGTCTAAAAAGCTTTGTTAATATTACACTAGAGGTGTTAAGATAACTTATGTTTTCCGTAACGTGTAAGCTTTGGTTAGCGTAGGCGTAAAAATAGGAATTATCTCATAGTATCCTCGCACTTACATTATTTGTATAACTTATTTTTGTTTAATACTTGGTATCATTAAATTAAATTATTAATATAACCACATGCGGCTAAGTGGTAGAGCGTTTTCCTGCTAACCTAGAGGTCGTGGGTTCTATCCCCGCGGTGCACATTAATTGGTGTGTTCGGCCTGCCCCTTACATAAACATCCACCCCTAATTTAATATACAAAACAAAATTATGTTTCTTTCTTTGCTATGGTCGGTTCATTTGAGATAAACTTAATAATTAACTTCCTATATGAGGAAAGAATAAGGAAGGCAAGCGAAAAGCCACGTATGAAAAACTACGGGCAAAAATATCGGTGAACCCTCGAGGAAAATAAACACCAGCAGTGAAAAGCTTGCAAATATGATGTAAATTCAATTTAATATCGATATATTGATGTCAGCTTCTAAGAGAGATTTCATATAAAATGTTATGAAATAGGAAATGATGAATGTAACACTAGTAGTGATATCGATACTTGCGAGAGTCTACTCTGAGTGTGGTACAAGTAAACGCTGAAGGAAGAATGACGACTTAAAAGAAGAATTCGGTTGTTTTTTAAACATCGATGTGCTGTTTTTGTTTGCCTTTTGGAATAAATAGATCAATTTAGGAATGTGATTTCAGTTTTAAAATTTTTCATGCTTTTAAAGCGATTTTATAAGCATTTTAGTTTTTACAGGAAATTACGTCATCATATTAGGTTTAATGTCAGATCCTTGCCAAACTTGAGGATGCGTTCAAGAAATGTTTTTTTTTGTGTGGAAATGTGTCGTGATGACGTCACTGAAGGTCAAATGAAAGACATCGCTTCTTTTCATTTAATAAAGGATACGCACACCTATTTTAAAATCTGATTTTGAAAAAAACGGTTTTCGAATCGTAAATATTGATGAAAAAAAGAACAGGCCAATTCCAGTTTTTTTTTAAATTTTTGAACACAGAACTCTTTAAAATGTTAAGACTCAAAAAGTGAAATTACAAGTGTTGACTGTTCGAGTGACAGTTTGTTTGTAGACTCATCATAATCAGGAGTTCAGGACTCTTCGGGAGTTCAGGCGCGCACGGCGTTCGGTCGTATACTGACTGAACAAGACTGAACGCCGCGCGCGCCTTTACTTCCGAAGAGTCCTGATGATAATGAGTAAGTAATCTCATCAAAAATTTGACCTGTGCGTCCTTGCACAGTTAAAAGTGTGTCATGTGCGTTATTAAAACATTCAAAATCATATATTGATCCAGGACCTAGTTATGGTTCTCCAAGGAAAATCGTAATAATAATTTTTTTTTGACTTAGGTGGACTATTCGTCATGTCATTAGTTTCTTTCAAATATTTTTTTCCTGAAGCCTACTTTTAGTTTTCAAATGAAAGAACTTCATGAATGTTCAAAAATATATGACATTACATTAAAATTTCAATGATATGACAAGTAATTTTGGCGTAGGTTTTAAGAAAATGGCCAGCATATTTTTTGTTCTATTAAATGGGTGTCCAAAATTGCCTTTTTTTAATTTATGGTATAATATTGAAATTTTTCGTTAATTTTAATTTTTAATTCGTTTAGCTTAGATATAAACTGTTTTATGATATTAAAGTGCTGATTATATAAAAAAAACATTCATACAATTGTTTTGGAAAGCGGCTTGAACTTCCTGCCTTTATTTCTTTAAATGTGATTACTGTTTACCAAGGAATTTAAATGTAATGATGTTATATAAAACGAATATAAGCAAAATAACGACTTTAGTTCTCGTAAGGACTACCTTGCTTAAAGTAAAGTACGACAATTTGTTCTCATTTTGGTTTTCAATCATAAAATTAAGGCAATTTTGCTAATTATTTGGCTACTGAGTGATTAACCATGTTGTTATTTAAGTTTTGTTAACAATAAAATAAAAGCTTTTAGAATCAGCTACATAATTTCAATTGTAAGTTTGAAAAAGAAATGGGAATTTTCATCTTTTAACTCTACACCTTTTGTATTGTACCAAATTCGGTGCCTATCGCAATGGTACGCCTTATTTATGCGTCTGCCTCCACAATAGAAGCTGATATCAACAAACGAAACTCCACATCCGTTTTTTTACTAGTTCAAACATAAATTCAACGATCCATAAGTTTGAATAAAGAATAGAGGTGGGATGATCAGTTATGAAACGTTTTATGCTTATAGCTTTATTAGGAATGGGATTGAAAGATCAAGATACTGATGAGAAAATGTTATGATGCTGTTCTTTATAGGTCAAGTAATAAAGATGGCGGCGAACATCTTTATGTAGGAGTCACATGTAGCATATAGTTGTAAAATTTTATATTGATGGACTGCTAAAAAGCGTTATAAAAATGTAGTGAAATATAAAACAAGTTAATAAAGACGCTATGGTAATTTTATTTTTGTCACTGTCACTCCAAGCAAATAAACGCGTAGTGCGAGAGGGGCGTTTTCAGGGTGAAAGAGACTTATGTATGTTTTATTAATTTATATAAAAAAGCTAGCGAAACTTTCAAAATCCAAAGAATCGATATTGTTAAGGCCCATCTAATAAAATATGCTTCTGTTCTGTACATGAATACTGTTCATCAAACGAGGAGAAAAAAATGTTTAAAAAAATTTATTAAAAAAACAAACCCCTAGACAGGACCAGAAATTGATTAGAATTTTCCGTGTATTGTGTGAAAGTCACGCAAAAAAGCACCTCTGTTTTATTTACATACCCCTTAATAAAAATAAATACAACCAGAATATTTTTGTCTCAATTGATAGGTTAGTAAGTACGTAATATAGATTTTTTGTTTGATAAACACTTTTACTTGTCCACTTATTTATATTAATTTCCCTTACCGGTTTCGCTGTTAAAGCATTATCAAAGGTTTGTTTGGTTGTTTACGTGCAATATATATTGTGTGTTTATCAAACAAAAAATGTTTCAAAAGTTCCACCAAGTGCCAACAATCACGAGCATCAACTCTACGTAATATAGTCTGATCTGAACCTGATACACAGATTAGCATTCTTTTTCATTTGCGTCTTTGTTTTAATTGTTTCAATGTTTGTTTATCCTCGTTCTCCACAGGCTGGAAAATAGCCTACATGCAGCAAAAAAATAGGAAAAATAGAAATATTCGTCTATACGAACAACTTTTACTATTGGTCCAAACCTTAAAATGCGAAATAGAAATCGTTGTTCCATAGAAAGGGTACATAGCTATAACACAGCTGTATTACGGGTCCATACCCAAATGGTCCCAAAAGCGACCCTATTACTAAGCCTCCACTGTACGTAGGTCTTTCTGTCCGTCTGTCGCATCAAGTCGCTTGGGTTTACAGCTTCAGCCGTAATTGTAGCCAGTTAAAATGTTCACGGAATGTGTTACTATGTAATATAAAAAAACCGGATAAGTGCGAGTCGGACTCGCCCACCGAGGGTTCCGTACAAATTAGTAAAAGTTTAAAAATAATCTACAAAAAGATTTGGTCACACGTACAATTATGGCCGCGCATACCGTTGCTTAACCTTAATGCTTTTTTATGATTTAATAACAAATATAAATTTTTAAGAGTTTTTCCTATATTTGTAGTATTAAACGGTATTATTTGCCAAATTTCATAGTTCTAGGTCAACGGGAAATACCCTATAAATTTTGAGAGAGGGAATTGAAGCGATTTGTTTTTTGTTGCCTTGATGTTATTTTGGCTTCTATATTTCTCTTTGGCATGTATATTTCTTTATTTTTCAGTATTGTGTGAGATTCCGTACAAATCTTGTGTGGTATGGAAACCTTTGTGTGGGAGTTCGTTTTTTTTTTCGATATCAGTGTTGGCTCTATATTAAAATTTGGTCGAATAGACGTGTAATTTCTTTAGTTTTCAGCTTCAAATCAAATAAAAATCCCGTCAATATAATATAACTTCATTTCTATGCCATCAAAAACAAAATCGCAACTTAATTCTTCTACCGTAAAAAGTTGTGAGATCCATGTAAATCCAAGTCGGTTAATTATTCAGTCCCCACTTAAGGAAACTTCTGTCTTAAGTTATTATATAATTAGCTAACCTAACAACATCTTAGAGTGACCGTATCAATATTAAAAATCTAGTTTCATCCACAACGAAGTTATAAGGGGGTATAAAATGGCCTGAAGTGTTTCGAGAAAAGGATGGTACGGCCGTGCCGCTTTTTAGCTCGACTTGTCGAAAATGCCCCCAGATCATCATCATCATCATGATCTGCAGCGGTGACTCAGTATCATCTTAATTTGAGAACGAGGTTCATTTCCTGCCACTAAAATTCTCTAATTTTTTATTATCTTTCAATTTAATAAAATTAACAGCTCAAATGATTAGTTTTAATATAAATAACGTCATATGATTGTTGTCAAACCTGAATCTTTTATTCCCAATGCTCATGGCATGACCCCTTCGAAACCTCGCGCCTCTGACTTCCATCTTCTATCAACCGTTTGGCCTTATCTTGTCCATCAGGTTCTGACATGGGAGTAGTGTTGTTGATCTCTCACGAAGATGCTGAAGGTCAAGTCCAGTGTCAATACTAACAACACTCCTGGATGTACCCGTGACCTTTTAATGTCTGTTTGTGAAGTCGTGATGCTTGAAAAGATTATTGGTGTGAAGTCAGGTGACAATAAATTAAAATTCACACCATCCATCCATTAGCCCGTGTTCGTCCACTGCTGGAAATAGGCCTTTCCCAAATTTCGTCACTCATGGCGGTACTTCGTCCTCCGCCATTCAGCCCAACGTCCTTCAGGTCGTCGGTCCAGTGGGCACAAGGTCGGCCTGCACTACGCTTTGCTGTACGTGGTCTCCATTCCAAGGCCTTTCGGCCCCAAACACAGCCTGCCCACTACCACTTCAACTTACTGAATTCACACCATATACTGAATAATTAAAAAAGAAAAATAAATATACATAACCATGACCGTCTCAGTAGTCTAGTGGTTAGAATTTTTCGAACACTACTGCAGAGGTCGCAGGTTCTAATCTCATAAGAATGGACGAGTGTGGATTGTAACTTGGACTTTATAGTCCATACTTAGAAATACCTCTGACAACCCCTCGGGAAGTTATGTCCTGAAGATATAAGTATTTAGAAAAGAAAAAAATCGTTCAAATAAACAAAATAAAATATTTCCTCGTACAAAATTCTGAGTACTCTGCAATGAGCGCACATTCTGTATAATATCATTGTGAAACAACACTCTCTTTACTTCGAACTTGTAGTTTGTACTTGTTCAAGCCCAAACAACAATTTGCATGAGGAAAAATTTTATTATATAATTTATTATTTATTTATTCATTTTTTTATAAATAAAACCAATACCAGACACAAAAAACAAAAACGTCCTGCCAAAAACATAACTTTTAATATTTTCGCTCAAAAAATGCTGTACATATTTCGTTTTCAACGAAAATAACGCAACTCTGTAGACAGATAATCCGAAAGTCACTTTGTTTGATTAAAACCCTTATGTAGGCGTAATAAGAACGGTAATTCTACACCGTGAAGTGACCAGACCTTATTGAAGAAAGATGCATCTTGTCGGATCAGATGGTAGATTTGGGTCAGTCACCAGTTGGGTACTGTACCATATTGGGAAGAATGGGCGGGCGTTAGCTGATAGGGATATCAGTGCGATTGCATGAGTTGCATTTTTGTATGAGCCGTGTGAACAAATCCTCGTCATATCTACAATATCTATACTAATAATAAAGTAAGTAGAAAAAAGTCGTGTCGGTAAATGTTTCTTTTTTAAATTTCAAGTGAAATGGGTTGTTAGTATTGTATTGAAGACAAAACTACAATTGACAACATTAAAAATTAGAAATTGGTGCAAAACTGAAAACCAGTTCGAGATATGGGCTTTCTGAGCATAATTTTTTTTTTCAGAATTAATTCGTGATTAAATAAAGAGATATTGAAAAAAAAACTAAAAATATGGTAAACACAGGATTTTAAAAACAATTTCCTTTGCTTTTAAGATCAGTTTGTTTAAAAAAAACTTACAAGCCATGTGACAGCAGACATAAACATGCCAAGGTAGTTTTTTTTAATAATCCATTGGCAATGAACTTTTGAAATCCTCAGATGCGACTTACGTCCTTTTAGAAATGAGTGAATAAGAAAACATTAAATTATGCTGGAAAAACATGAAATACAACAAAATGAAAAAAAAACTTACGCTGCTTTTTTACGTAGGCTTTCAATATAAATATTAAAAACAAATGATTAACTAAAATGAAATGTTGTCGATTTTTAGAATTTTTGTCTGTATGTAGTTCCGTTTTAACTCGAGAACCACTCAGTGGATTTGGATGCGGTTTACTTTATTATCATCGTAGTCTAAGTCGAAAACGGGGCAAAGATAAACACGGAAGAAGCCGCGGGCAAAGGCTAGTATCTATAATAATCTATATATATATAAAACGGTTCCGTGACTGACAGACAACGCACAGCCTAAATTGCTGAAGATAAAAACAAAAAATTTTAAACATGTTTCAAAATATTTTAAGAATTTCAACCCATAAAGGGGTGAAACGGGGTGTGAAATTTTATCAACGGGTTGTTGTTTAAAAATTTGTGGATTTCCCAAATCCAGGCAGACGAAGTCGCAGGCGTCCTCTAGTTTGAGTAATGTAATAAAAGAAAGAGCTTTCATGACAAGCTCGATTGATGTATGGGGAGGAAGTGTCAGGATCGTAGCAGACGGCGCGGTGGTGTAGCCTCTGTCTACCTATCTCTCGGAGACAGGCGTGTTTAAGCCGGGCGGTTATTAGACAGATATCTTTCGACTTTTCCAATTACCTATACAAAATGTAGTTACTGATCTATTATGGAGCGAAAAATTTATATTTTTCATTTGCTCGAGTATGTTTTTATGAAAAACTAGCTTATGCCCGTGGCTCCGCCCGCGTGTTATTCGGTTTAACGACATGCTTTTTTCCTGGATAAAAAGTAGCCTATGTATTAAGTTAAGGTATAAGCTAAATCTATTCTAAATTTCATCCAAATCCGTTCAACCGTTTCAGCGTGAAAGAGTAACAAACATACACACACACAAACTTTCGCATTTATAATATTAGTGTGATTAATCGGCGTAATAAGGATTCGTAGGAGGGGGGGGGCTCTGGCTAGAACTCATGAAGCCATCAACAAGTGTCTGTTCTCGATTACCGTAATAAGATATATAGAGATAACTCTATATACAACAAGATCACGTACATACGAAAAACAAAACAAAAACAGCCTAAACCTTTAAAAATGCCTTGGATAAAGCATGTTTTGACATGAGTGTCACCCATGTTTCTGGAGGGGGCAGGGGGGGAATTCGTACTATTGGAAAGGTCGTGCCCCTCTGGGGCCTTACATAGTTACGCCTATTGAAAAATTAATGTGTTGCTTTCGTTATTGTAGCAATAAGCGGCGATATTAGAGGGTGCGAAACCCCAGTTCAAAGCTCCTTCAATATTTACTTTTCTTCTGCATTTCTATACCGCAATGATATTTATAATAATGTAAATTCAAGAATTATAATTTAAAAATACCTGATAAACCTCATCCCCCATCACAATCCAAAGGTTAAAATCTAAAAGCGCCTCTGGCGAGAGGTAGTATTGCAAAATAATAGGTACTCTAGAGTCAGCTGTGTAAACTAGAGTCAGCTGTCTTCTGCATCAGAACACGGCACGAGTGCGCTTCGGGCGAAGGAAAATAATCAGCCTCAGTAGATACGTCCTATATTGTTGTTGAGACGCAGGGACGGACTTAGGCAGAGGTGAAAGAATATCTGCTCTATGCAGTAGTCTAATCTACGTATGCCGGGTGTTCACGGACAGGCATCTTTGAAATAGGGCTGTATGGGCTAAGTTCCCCTTGCCTTCCTAGTTAGTATCACATGTACTGTAATCTCAGAAAAAAGTTTTTTTATAGCATTATGTTGTTCGGAGACCTATACTACAATTTCCTTTTTTTGTTTTAGAGACGTTCATGAAAAATATTGTTTATTATCCCAGTAGTTTTGAGTTCGTAATGAGAATTTTACGATATGAGATTAGATGAAAATTATTATAACTCTTTTTCTAGATTCCTTTAGTACAAAAACGCGATTGAAAAGCTTTCACTCGATGGAAATAATTACTGCAATGAGGTCAAACACATGCTTTCTCGTGGTTTGACGAATAAGAATCATGTAAAGAACTCAGACATATTTTATTAGATGGCCTTTGATAATATCTCAGTTTTGTAATTGCAAATATTGCTAGTTATTTAAGAGCGTCTTTCAGTTTTCCGTTAGGTAACTAAAGTAAACCGGGAACAGTGGGCCACTCTTCTGAACATTAGACATATTTTTGCGAGGCCTAAGTTTAAGCATAGTAAGGACACATCTTAGGATTTATATTTCTGGATGTAGAGACTTGCCAAGAAAGGATCTTTTAATATTGAAATTAAAAAGGTGTCATATTTCATAAATGATGCTTTAAACGTGGTATTATACGTTCAGTGTGAGTGGAGCTTTATAAAAATATTTAGGTAAACACGAAATAAATTAAAATCAGGTATTTTGTTATTTTTTTTACAAAAATCATTGGAATACCTATACTAATATTACTAACCACTAAATATACCTACTAGGTAAGACTTTCAATTTAATAAAAGGCTTTCTCTTTAAACCACTCTGGTCTGACCTTAGTACATCCCTGAAAGGGAACTTTATGTGGGCAGTTTCTAGAGTAGAAGAGTGCAATCAAATAGGCTTAGCCTTTGTGATGAAATAAAAGCATAAAGAAATTACTAATTCATTAATATTTACTATTCAATTATAATACCCAACTCGAGTTTGGTCAATGAATTGTGCCTCAACTTTAACAGAATTTCCAGGAAAGTTATTTTTACGTGGTTACGGTAACAACAAATTACCTCCTTTCAACGGACCAAACCCAACCAATAATGTTCATTAAAACATTAACGAGACTGCCGTTAAATCATTAATGCATTCGTTAATGATTTAGGTCGGACTGTAACGGCCGCGTAATTGGCGTTAAAGGGACAGATTTATAGATCGATATCGTGATACAAAAATAAGACCGTTTTGGTTAAAATGTTAACCTAGACACGGTTAAATTTATTGTAGGTAATGACGTGAAATTAATCTGTTTTTGTTAGCTTTTTTTCCGGTTCTGTCGCAGTGTGTGGTCAATTTGTTACGAAATGGTTTAAAAATGTTGACTAACGAGCTTTTTAACATTAAACTTTAAACAATACAGGGAAAATAACAACAAACAAAACATGACTTTCTCCAAACAAAGCACATAAATTTCACAGCCAAAAAATTGCGAACCACACCTCCAAATTTGGATAAAATAAATAATTACTTACATTATAATATTCGCTTGAGTGAACATTACATATTTATTGATGTCCTTATAAGAAACACTTCTTGTGAGGTCTTTTACTACCGTATACATATATATACGACCGAAGGTAAGGTTAGGGAGGGATGGGGTCTTGCCCCTTTCCCTGCGAGAGGTGGTTTGAAGGGGGAGCATAGGTCCCAAGTTAAAATGTCCATTCAGACTGTACAGCCGTATAAAGCAGAGAAAATTAAGTTATTAAGCAATGCAAATGCAGTCGATATGGTAATCAGAGTTGCATACTTGGATGCGGATGCAAAACGACGTATGTCGGAAATAAATAATGAAATTGAAGGACTATCTATAAATCTGACCGGTTTGTTTGCAGGATAAGCGCGTAGGAGTCTTTTTCGACGGAGAAAATTGGTGACCTTTAATTTATTTGACTAAAACATTTAAAAATAATCGGTTATTCAAATTGTTAATAAATATAATAATACTACTCTGTATTCTTGAGCCAATAAATTATAGAACGTAGGGTGTATTCCCTAGAAAAGTTTATTATTATTATATGGTGAGATTTATTTATAGAACCAAATTCAAATTGAAGGCTCGGTGAGTACTCAGTATAAAGATTCGATTACCCTTTTTGTGACATTTGTAAATTATTCTTTTCGTGTTCCTTACAAACGCAAGCCCAGCTACGAGTCAATTACTACGGGACGTCAAGATTTTATTTTGCGAATTTCACAAAAAGGGTCATCGAACCTTGTTACTGAGCGTTTACCGAGTCTTCAGTAAGAGTTTGGCTGTATTAATTAAAGTCACCTTATCCATCCATCAGCCCGTTTCGTCCACTGCTGGACATTGGCCTTTCCAGGATTTCACAACTCTTGGCGGTCCCCCTGGAAGAAATGCCCATACTCACACACGCTGGGCAGGCGGGTTGGTGAGCGCGGTGCCGAAACCCTTGCACCAGTGACGCCGCTGCCCGTCACCAGTCTGTTTTAAGGCCTGGCAATTAGGGATGGATAAACCGCCATCCATCGGTCCCAGGCAATGGTAGGCCGCCTGGTTTTGCCTGAGAGCTGTTCTCTTATTCTCCCCCGAATAACTTCGGGAGGATTTGCAAGTAAGATGGTGGTACCTCCACAGTCGAGCCCGGCATCAGCTCTACCACCTAATGTTATTGTGTATTTGATGAAATGAAAAGCTTATAAAAGCAAAATATTTATCTAGTATGAACTCAACAATAGAGAACAAAGAAAAACAAAATTACGAACGTCTCAAACAAGGAAAAATATGAAATTATAGTATAGTTTTTTAAATAATATATTACTATAAAACGTTTTTTTTTGTCTGATTCTACAGCACAATTACACTGAGTAAAGGCAAATAATACTTGGTCCACACAGTCATGTTCAGAGGTTTTAATATTGTAATACTCGTACTAATGAGGTTTTTAAATAATATTGTCTAGTACAAACAAATAATACATTGCGGTCAAAATTTTATTCTGGCCTAAATTCTGCTGATATTACTGAGCAACGAAAATGACGAACAATTTTATAACAACAAAATCAAGAAAAGCTTACGAAAAAATTTTACCAAATTATGGATTTAATTATTGCATGGATTAAATATTGCATGAGTTTAAAGTGGGTTGTGAAACTACACATAACTAGGTATAAAAACACTTGTGTGATACTATCAAAATCTCTTTATACGTGTACCAGTTTCAATTCATACTATTACTTACTTTGCTTTTTCACCATTAATTCGCATTGAAGGAACGATCAATGAAAGGAAGTTTATTTATGCGAACTTCAATCAATTCGACTTGCATCAAACTAAAACATTCGTGAAATAAATTAGCGTAACAATATTCGAATGTTTTTATTTTTAAACTTCAAATCCGATAAAACCGCCAATTCGGACGAATGGCCGAACAATTTGTTAACAAAGTCGAATCTTCTCGAATTCTCTTTTTGAACTTTTTGATAAATCACAAACAATATATCTGCTTCCCCGATGAAAGCAACATATTTTTTGATTGTATTAACTTTTCATTTGGAACATGTAATTTGTTGTTGTTTATTGTCTTTTCTTAAATTTGTATCATCAATAATAACTGTATGCAAAATTTTCGTTAAAATTTTAGTCCATTCGGGATTTATTTATTTACTGAGGTACATATAAATTGGGCTCCCTATTAAAAGTTAAAACGTTGAATCGAAATAAACGGTATTTGAAACATCCGTTTCTCAAAAACATGAAGATTACATTTTATAAAACAACCCGAACATGTAGTTATAAGCTTGCAAAATTATAATATTATACTGATTTGTTGTCTATATGCTATACACACCAAAACTATTCAGATATTTGTTTGAAAACCTTCATGGTCGTCCGTTTATTCATGTCTGTGGTTTATTTTCGAGTATTATAGTAGTACCAATTTATCTGTAGAATGAACTAGCTTATTCCGGGCTTGTCATTGGCCAATATTCAATATTATCCAATAAGATGTGCTAGTTCCGCTATTTCCATTCTACAGATAAGTTGGTATTACAATACGATTATTTCGATTATAATAGCATGGACGAACTTTTGTCTATGATATCAGTAACTTCGACTATTTGGTGTGTCCGTTCGGTATGTTCGTTTAATTCGATTTTGAGAAACGTCACGATGTTTGTTCGTTTTACCGATTAATAATTTTAATCAAAAACGGATTGGTCTGGTCCCTTAAGAGGATAGGTTCCAAAAAACCATAATTTATTCTTCCTTGTTTGAAGAATCTAGCAATACTAGATATTTGAAAAAAATTTGGACTTCTGTCAAGAATAATGTACACTCTTATCGAAACAGAATCTTCAGAAGTCATTCCAACATTGAGCCATAAAAAATTAAAGATGACTCCAAAAAAAGGTTTCATGTCGAGTTTTTACATTATTTGAGTAAAATCATATTATATTATTTATTAATTAAAATCTGTATAAACTTTATTATACTGTTATCCGAACAGATATTTGATACAAACTTTAGTTTTTTTTTAAATAATAAAATTCGTGATAAAAGTCGTCATTTTGACAATTTTCCAGAATTCGTCCCTCTCGCACTGCAGGTTTTTCGGCATGGAGTAACAGCGATCAATGCAATCGGAACCTATTCTCATAAAAAGGCCACTTTGGATGAATCATATTATGACTCTGTTCTATTGCCGTCTCTTTTGCATGGGTGAATAAATTCTAACTCTGTCCTACTTTCAAATCATTTTATGATTCACCCAACTCGGCCTTTTTAGATGTCCGTAGCCCAAATATAAATGTGGTTCTCTAAAAAGTAGCACTTAATTCTGTTGATTTGAAGATTGTTGCAGCTGTTTTTAAAACAGAAGCAAGACGTCGTTTTTCATCAGCAGAACTCAAATAAGTCACATAAGCTTTTGGTACGAGATGCTTTGCATAATAGACTAGCCTTTTGCTAGCGGCTCTGCCCGCGTTTATTCAATTTTTGCCCCGTTTTTGGCTTGGGAGTTATTGTATGAACACGCCTTATGACCTATATGTTGACCAAGGTCACTGTGATGATATTAACAAACCGCATCCAAATCCGTTGAGTTAAAAAGGATCATATACATACAGACAGACAGACAGGCAGAAAGAATCTAAAAATAGTAAGTCAATCCATATATAATATGTACAGACACGACTTCTTTCAACCTTATTATTAGTATAAGTATATAGGTACTCGTAGTTACATTACAATGAAACTTACTTATTTAAATAACTTTACTGATAATTGTAAATTCATACGAAACCTATTTCTCACCTATTCAGATAGGCATTTAGGCTCTCACATAATTGTTATCATTTAAAACCGCACCGTGCAATCAAGCCATTTGATAATCTCAGGGCATTCTTGACAAAGATTACCAGTGCAGAAGGCGGTAAAATTGCGTACTAACTTACCAAGAAACGCAGATAATAAGGCTCAGCAAAAATTGCCTTTATTTCATGGATAATAGAGTCTTGAGCAAAGTCTTGGTTGGATTATGAATGCGAGGACCTCGCTGCCGGACCAGTATCGGTTCTAGGGTTTGGTTTAAGGTAAAATGTAGCCGAAACGGAAAATTGTTGTTCTCTATAGTTTTCCGTCTCCTACCCTTCCTAAAATAAAAACCGGTTAAGTGCGAGTACGAATCGCACCCTGAGGGTTTCGTTAAGTCAATACGCTTGAATGATTCTAATAAAAATTACAATCTTATCAGTCCCTAGAATTATGAAAAAAAACTGGAAAATTAAGTTGTCTGAGTATTCGGGTACGTACAGGCGGTGCAAGCCAAAAAAAATTTTTTTTGCTGCTCCTTTTTGCTTTATCATATCAATAGCATAGTATAATAGTATAAATAACAAATAGTATTCTATCTCCATACTAACGGGCCGAAACAAACCCCTCTCCCACAAAACTCGGTTCAACTCAGTTTACGACAGTCGCGGCCGCATCGCAGTTACGTACGCACGTTGTGACTGTGACGCTCTCGCGCATTTTCGTAAATTATGGCACGAAATTACAGAGTATGTTGTGCATTGTATGGTTGTCTAAATACAACTTTTATAATAATAATATAGCATTATCAAATACGTAAACAGTCATTTGGCAGCTCGAGGGCGTGTTTAGGCACCGAGCGGCCGTAGGTATTGATTTCAAGAACACCGCCTAGTTAAACTACTGTTGTTACCTATACTGTGCCTATAGGGGAACGCCCCTGAAAATAAATTTAATTTCAATTTTCATTCAATATTCGATTGCGGGTCAACATTTTACACAACATATCTAAATCTCAGATCTGTAACTCATTCCGTCTGCAAGCTAAGACCCGTGACATAAGCGGACAGACAGCAAAGCGACAATAATATAACTACGTCTTACCCTACGAGCGCGGAACCCTAAAAAGTTTTTGTAAGGCTTTCAGCACGGTGCTTGAAGCACAACATCTCTAACGTCTCCACTCTTTCTCTTTTTATGTCTTTGTCCTTCTATGTCAAAGTAGAAATTTTGCTACCTAAAAGTGCTTTAATCTAGTAATTAATATATTTTTTTACATTCTTTTTTTTCCTTTTCAGTTATTTTCTGGTACCTACTAAATATCCTAACAAATTCCAAACAATCAAAATATAAAGTTTAATATCGGAAGCCAACATAAAACTAAATGTAATGTAGATTTGAAACCGAAAAGCCGAAACTTATTTCGAACCCTACACGATACATATTAAATAACAATTATCGAGAATTAGCAGGTTACTGCGCAAGCGTAAGTGTTCTTGATTATTTATTTTGCAAACATGCGTCGGCGCACAAGACATGGATTTGTAAAGTTGACACTTTTTATTTTATATTATTTTTAAAGATTTCGCTGTAAAAAGTTTCGTTCCTGTAACTGTAAGAGCGGATCTATGGGTGGTAGGGCCGCTTACCTCCTATAGTTTGTCTTATAGTGTGACCTTAAGAAGAGGGTATCCAGAAAAATATGTCCTGCTCCAACGCTTTCATTTTACACTTATCTATCTTGCTCAGTGGAAGCGGCCGCTCAAAAAACTCGACCTCCGTAAAAACTACTAGACCGATTGGTCTAATGGGCATGTGGCTGCAAAATTAAACAGGAATCCGAAAATTATTTGAGAATTATGTAATCGACGTCACTTTCTTTTAAAAATCGTGTTAGATGCCATTATGTATTTATTTTTAGCGACATGTGTAAAAAGATTTTGTGTGTGTGTGTAATGTTTTTAAAAGCTTATCCCATCAACATTTGCACATCGACAATATAAAACGCAAGCAACCTATTCATACAATCTAATCAATAAAACATTGGATATCGACAGGTTAACAAATTATGAATCCAAAAAACGCATAACTAAGTAGCTCAAAACGTTAAATTACGATGAAACTGAAGATCTATATAAGATAGAAAAATAATATAATAAAATATAAAACTCAACTTCGTAGGGCTAACTTAACTCAATGTACCCTCATACACTCACACACTCGCACACGCACACACTACACTTTAAAAACTATTACCAATATTATTATTAATTTAAACTTAAACTAATCCATACTATATTTAAGATAAATATTTTAGTGTAAGTTTATTTGGTACGATAACTTTATGGATATGGAAGAGCGTGTTCTTTTAATACAGGTGTTCTTCACTTAATAAAAGGTCACAACCACTAATATATAACTATGTACCACTTTTGTTAAGGAAATAAACATTTTCATTTTTTCATTTTCATTTTCATCTACTACGAGTTGACACAATCATTTCTTAACATTAATAGTTATATTTTCCGTCAAACGTTTCATAGACATATGGAAGGAATGTTACATAGGTTTGTAATTCCTAATCTATGCTAATAACTTACAGATATTCCATTTCACGAAGTCCGTTGAGCCATAGTTGTGTGGCGCGTTTTGTAGCGCTCCCGAGGCTACACACACTAGAATAATAAAGCGAAGGAATAAAACTAGAAATAATAAGGCCAAGAGCGAGTCAGACTCGCGCACAATACGCGTGCGGAACCCTAAAGACACTATGGTAAATAACAACAATATGCAAAAGCATGACAAAAAATTTGGCGCCGTCTGCGTACGGAACCCCACTTTTTACCCTTTTTTGTTTTACTTTTAAGTATGTTCTACAATATCACTAAATTTAAAACATGTCTGTATTACCGTATTTCAGTAAGAGCCAAAACAAATAACACTAAAATAATGCAACTTTTTAGAGGTTTCTTGTTTGGGGACCCCGTTAAATTCAATTTACTCAAACATTTTATTATTTTTGAGGGTAGAGGCCGAGGAAACACATATTTTGTGAAATTGTGAACTTTGTACCTATTACGGTTGAAGCTGTCGGACGGAAAGTGACTCACAGACGGACAGCGGAGGCTTAGTAATAGGCTCCCGTTTGGCACCCTTCGTGTACGAAACCCTAAAAAACTGCGTGTGCACGCACCCCTACAATCATAGCCAAATTGAGTTCTTGAGATAGAATGTCTGTAGTTAATGTGTGGTTTTATACATTACTGCGTGTAGTTGTCGACGCCGCCATTGCGTGTGATTACTAAACGACGTGTATGGTAATCTTCGATAACATTATGTCTTTGCTTGTTTATTCGTTGATTGGATCGGATTTGATTAAGGAAGTTACGCGTACATAGAGCTATTCAAATCAAAAGATAAGTAAATTTACAGGTTTCTGAAAGGCTCGTCATGAAACGTGGTTTTTGATTAGTTTTCTTTGTCTGTCTGCCTGTTTGGCTATACGCTTGAATCTTTAGAAGTATTAGACGGAATCAGAACTTGTTTCAACCAATCAGGAAACGTGTTTTTTTCAGAGTTAAGGCTGACTAGCCAATACATATATGCTATTATATTTGTTTTTGTAATTATATTTCATGCTTTTAAGGATTATTACTTTACGTTTTTCTACAAATGAAATAAAATTAAGCCAACAGTAAAAATTTATCGTCAGTTTACTAAACGTCAAAAACATTGGCCAAACAATCGCCAAAGTTAGTGGTAGCGGCGCCAAGCAATCTCTTCTCAATTTACGCCAATAACCTGGCGAAGATGGCGGCAGAGCAGTGGAGATATCGCTTCCGTAGTAATAACAAGGTACGGTACAGAAGAATACCTTATGCCTCAGGGGTTTGGCTTTCAACTGCTTGATACCTTAAGGTTTGGACCCAAAATACTACTATTTTGTAAATTTTTTAGTAGAATCCATTGTCATCGCAAAAATTTCATCAATCAAAGCTTTAAAAGGGTTAATGACCGTAATAACAATAAGATCTACTAATATCATGACATGTTTACAGACTACATTTGCAACTTACTAAATATTTTTGAAATGTGAAGTCATTGAAGGGGATCAAGATTTGTTTTTTTTTCCAAAGTCCAAAATGTTCACCTACTAACTGTATTATAAGCTTGAATACACACACTTAAAGGGTTTTTGTTTTTTAACGGCACCCTAAAATCTGCGTTAAACCGTGACCTAGTTCTTTATATTTTCTGGCAAATACTTTTTTTTTTCATTCCCATTTTGCCCATGAACAAGATCTGAAATTCTGAATTCCGAATAACGTTGATTTGCTTTCCGATTGAGTTGAACACTAATATGAACGTGTTTATATTTTCAGGCTCTGTCTGGGAATCCTCATAGAGATAGCGGAAAATGAATTGAATTAGAGCAGAATTTTCCGGTACGGAGATTGTTTTGTTGAGTATTGTTAAGGAATTCCCGGAAAAGTACCTTATTTCCGAAAGGTTGTCAAACAACGCGTTAAACCTGGTTGCTCATTTAATTCAAAATTTCAAGTCCGAATTTGGAATAAATCCGGCCGGAGCATATTTAACTCATTTCTTCTGAAATGCACTTTCGCTCGCATGCTATCGTAGCTGTGCAAGAGAATTTGTGAGGAAGAGCATGTTAGGGGTGACGCAAAGTGAACTGAATTAGTTACTTAATTAATTTTATTGAGAGATTTAGGTAATAATACTTACGTAGTATGCTTTGATTTTTCACTTACTGGGAAGTTTAAAAACCATAGCAAAAATGTTAGTCGTGATATGACCATATTAGCTCTTTCTAGCTATTTAATTTTGGGGAATATTTTATTGAGCCAGGTTAGGTTAGGTTAGATAACCTTCGTGGTTATTTTTTTTATGACAACCCAGAAAACATTGGCGCAGATTTTTGCCCTCTTATCGTCCCTCTGAACTTTTGACGTGCAGTTTGTGTTTTTTTGTGCAGTTAGTATTTTAATAGGACACTGTAATTAGCATTCTTAGTATTTTCTAGTGTGTGAGTAAATACTACCCTTTTATTTAAATTTAAAAAAATATCTGTATTGAAATAATACATTTTAAATTGAACAATCAAAGAAGTAATCTAGTTTGTTTTCTTATTATAGCTGTACCTACTAGGAATTCAATGGGTCACACCATTTATTTTTTCAAAGAAAATAATTTTAGTTTTTACAGGATGTAAAGGTATTCATATTTTTTTAAGGTATTGATTAATATTATACAGCGAAAGCTTACTTTGACGTAACAAAAAAAAATCAAGAGTTACAATGTGCAAAGCTTAGAGTTACTATAAAAATGAGGTAAAACTTTTGGCAACCCTATCTTAAATACCTCAAATTATTCGAATCGGGGCGACCCGCAACCTTGCAAGGTTTTTGCTTTAATCAAAATGTTACCGACACCATTTTTTGTTCACCTTTCATTCCTACAGGCTAATTATATCATGGGAAGCATTTTATGCGCGATGAGGATCAAAGGAAAAAAACTGTGTTCGAATTTTACCTCTGCGGGATTTTTCATTTATTTTATTTAACTGTTTTTCGGCTTTGGATACATGGTTATTTTGTGCCAGAAATATTTTTCTAAATTTATTTGTCGAAACATGGCTGAAACCTAGAGGACAAGTAATGATATTATAAAGGTATAATATATATTACACCTAATACAATATTACACCTAATTAGGGAAAAATGTTTCGTTTTATAAGAAAAGCGGCGTTTGTTCCAATTCTGGTCACGAATAATTCACGCGCGAAAATAGCATTGTTGTTGTCGCACAGTAATAAAGTGTTCCCTGTCAGTTTGTGCTAAAATTATTGACTTTGACGGCAAATAGAACTTGAAACATTTTGTTTGAAACAATGTTGAGTACAAAAAACAAACGTAACGACACTGCCCCTACTTTTGTTCCATTGAACAACGCAATGCACGGGTTACGGCGTTTTAATTCACAATATTCTATTGTTTTATTTGATCAAAACATCCAAAATGTAATATTTTTTTCAATAAAACAAGAATCGTTGCCATGGGCTCTTCGGGCCTTATTAACTCTCTGTCTGTATTTAACATTTCCAGCCTAAAAACGCGTTTACTATTGAAAATCAATATCATTAATAAATCGAAACAAAAAGTTGTTATCATAATACTCTTGAACTTCTTAAAAATGTTTTTCTAATCCAAGCCACGGTCGGAGATTGATCAGAGAAAAAAGTAACCAATTGATGTAATGACGTGGCAAGGTTACGATGGGTACAGACGCTAGTTGTTCAAGTTCCCTATTCATAAACGATTCCTTCTATATGTCATGAGATTTTTTGCTTAAGTATGCAGAGTCAACTACTTACCTAAAGGATATTAAACTCACATACATGTTTTTTCAGACCTTTATCTTTCTCTTGTAAAGACTGTTACCCAATTGGACACATTTTTTTTGAAAATTATGCCGTTTTTTAAGTGGTTTGCACGTTTTTTGTCTCGGTGGCTTGAGTTTTATGCATGAAATAACTGCTATTGTAAGAAAACATATTTTTTCTTTCAGATATAAAGCTAGAAAATACCTACAGCAAATACTTTTTCGTAAAATACAGAAAAACCTTTAAAATTCATTGATTCTGCGTACCGGCAACGCGCGAAGCGAGCGTTCTAATGTAGAATTTCTGATACAAGTTCAAAATCACTCGTTGCGGTTGTCGTTCCCCATGGATGACACTGAAATCAAAACTGCAACTCACAGTGGCTCCACTTCTTAAATCCATCCTTGGGCCTTAAGGACCAACCCTACGAAAGGAAATCTTTGGTTCAGCAATAGCCGTATAATTAAGCGTACAAATGCAACTATAGGTAGCCAGTCACGCTGGCGTCCGTACATGTGCTTTAAAAATAATAAAGTAATTACACAATGTTTTACCAAGCGCCATCATTAAAATCTACTCGTATATGTCATGAACGTTAAGCTTCAACAATTTTATAACCATCAAGAAACTGCTTCAAGCAACGCGACTCCAAATACCCCTAAATGCACAACATATTCTTTAAGATATCCTTTTATTAAGACCGCAAAAATTCTCCACGTGATTTTATCAATTAAAAATAAAAACCAAAAGAATTCGCGACCCTGTGGAGGTCATATAACGAAGCAGGTGCTCGATTCAAAAAGTGGCTCTTATTACCATTGGCATAAAGACCAATCCAGAACAAGCAGGCCTGTTTAACCGGGCGAGAATGACATCGGTATAGTAACCGCAAATTATCAGAAACGGGTCGATAAATATTGAAAGCGCATATTATACCGTAAAAGGTGGCAATGAAAACCACATTTTTGAGCCGCATAATTGTGCCACTCGCTCAAAGATGAGCGTAAAAGCGAACGTAAAGGATGCTGTGGAACCTTATCTTATTTGAGATTCAATTTTATTTTAGAATTTCTCCGACCAATCGAAACCTTTGTTACGAAGACTTACAACATACCTGGTATGAAATCGAAGAAAATAAAGAAAATCATTGAGGACGTTTCACTATAAGACGTATTCATGTGTGAGCGCAGTTTAAAGCAGATGGTAGCAGCATTATAGGAATTACTTTATTTCGACAGACTTTATTTTACTTTGTACTTTTTTCCTCATCTTCTTTGCAATGGTCCCCATAAAAATAAACATGAATAAAACATTTTTACCAGTGTAATCTAAAAACTATCCCAGCTCATATTTAATGAGGGAAATGGTTTATGTAAAACACATTTATTTTGTTTGCATACTAAGTTTGTTTACCTGCTACTTTTCATACAGGGATCTTGTTTATGCCGGCTTGCAGTTAACAACATAAGTGTTATAGGATCAACAAATTATATAGTGGAATCACAACCTTTAAGCTATAATATAACCCTTTGAAGCCCTTGTAACCCTAATATAAGTGTTACCCTTATATACGGGTTACACTGTCGATAAGGACATTTTGTGATAAGGGTTACACGTATAAATTCTCGCCATTTAATTTGGGTAACACTGGTCTACAGTGGTTTTGTTGCCCCAGATATGAAAATGATTTTGAGTCCATTTATGCACACAATTCATGAAACTATCAATGATTTTGTTAGATTTGCTCTGATTTTTTTTAAATCTTTATTTTCATTTTACATTGCAAAAATCAAAAAACGAGAAATAAAATAACAGATATATTTATAATGTCAGTAATATTTTAAGAAATTAGGATGCATCGAAGTAAATAAAGAGGAAAATGTCGAAAATATATTTTATATTTCCATTAAACGCCTTTTATGAGCTTTTCTTTTATAATTTTTCGAGGGACAATCTCTTTTCAAAGACCAGCAGTAAAATTGTTCAAAATACACAAAAATCATGAAAATACGAGCACATTGAGAACTTTCATGAATATATTCGTAATCTGGGCACTTGAAAACGTAAAAATTTGCGATGATATCCAGGGCAACAAAACAAAACTTTTTTTTTGTAGAGCTGTGTAATTATTAAAAGGTATTTTCCGCGCCCTGCTCACACCACACTCACACACACACAACAGGCTCTCAGTTAACGCTTAGCGTCATCGATGCCTCTACCATCATTAAAGTACTTACCCGAGGTCTCCCTGTTGGTAACCCTCAGGTGCTTATTGATAAAAAAAATACTGAATGTTTGTGGCGTTTCCTTTTGTCCGGTAAAGTTGTGTAGGTCATATGGCCTGTTAAGTATATAAGGAAAGCATGGAAAGGAATGTCAATCACACACGGAGTACGAGCTGAGACTAACTGTTTATTCAGTACTCTTCGAGTACCCCATGTTTCCTACCTACATAATTATCGACATCTTCCTTCTTTAAACAAATAAGAAGAAAGAAGAGGTTAGGAATTATACAATAAGAATTCGGTACATTAAATACAAATTATTGATAACATTTTAACATCAATAAATGAACAATGCATGTGTTATAAATAAAAATAGTGAACAAAATTTAAAACATGCAAAATTTTGATTCTTACTATTATTAACAATTAATTTAATAACACTTTTCATTATCATGTTTGATTTAGTTGATCTAAACCATGATACAATCAATAAATAAATTAAAATTTATTCTAATATGTACAAAACATGCATTTTGACATGCATGCATGCTCTTTATTCTAATACTATAAAATAAAATTATAACGAGGTACCGTGCTGATCTCACTTCGATTCATCACGGAGAATGATGCGGATGAGATGTGGTCACGGAGTAAGCCCACCGATCAGGCGGCCTCACTGTCCTGCCATAACGAGTGACGTAAATATTAGAAGGACTGGCTGCCCGACACTGGACACGGGGACTGCGGGACTCTGTAGGAGAAGCTAACGTACCCGGGACGACTATATCGTCATAGATCGAGTGTTGGTTGCATGGCGGTGAGTCATGCCGGCGCTCTGAATCCGGTCTCAGATGTCTGCGGTTCCGTACTATTGTACCGCCAGAGCTCAATTTAATGGAGTAAGATCGCGGACGCAGCATCTTCAATATGAAACCATTTTCCCACTTGTTATTTAGCCATGCTTTAACTTTTTGACCATTATTTAATTTAGGAAGATCCTTAGCATTTTTATCGTAGTATTTCTTTTGAACTTTACGTCGTTTTTCTATATTTTTACTAACATTATTTTGTATTTTGGGTTGTAATAATACCGGAGAACACGGCACGACACTACGCAACTTCCTATTGTTCAGAAGTTCCGTTGGAGATGCCAACCTAGTATCTATGGGTGTATTGAGGTATTCTAAAAGTGCTAATCTAAAGTCTGTATGATCGTAAGAAGTCTTTTTTAGGATATTCTTTATGGTTTGAATAGCTCTTTCGACCTGACCATTAGACTGCGCATATCTTGGAGAAGAAGTGATATGCCGAAACTTCCACTCGTTTGCAAAAATTTTAAATATGTCTGAACTAAACTCTGGACCACAGTCAGATACGAAAAAATCAGGAATGCCTTGCCTACTAAATATTATTTTTAGTTCCTTAATAACGCGGTCTGAAGTTATAGATTTCATTTTTATTACCTCTATAAACTTACTGAAATAATCAATCACTAAAAGAAATTGTTGACCTGAGAAGTGAAAAATATCAGCAGCAACTTTAGACCACGCTCTGTCTGGTATTTCATGTTGAATTAGCGTTTCCTTGCTGTTCGCCTTTTTGTATGTCAAACAAGCCTGACAATGAGAAATCATGTCCTCTAATTGAGAATTCATATTTGGCCAGTACATGATTTCTCGTGCCCGTAATTTACACTTTTCTAATCCCAAATGACCAATGTGAATTTTTTGTAATAGTTCTCGTCGCATACATTTAGGTATTATTATACGGTCACCTTTCCACACTAAGCCATAAGATACCGTTAACTCATCTCTTGCATCCCAGTAACATCTCAACAAACTATCTACCTGATCTTTGTGCTCTGGCCATCCTTTTCTAATAACTTTCATTAGTGATTTCATTTCTTGATCGCCTTGTGAACATTTTTGTATAAGTAAAAAATGTGAGTCGGTGAGCGGGTTGCTACTGGCTATCGCACATATCTGCGCTTGCGCTTCCAGGTGGTCGCGTGGCTCAATGTAGCCCGGATTGCCGTTATCAGCACAAGCGCGCGACAGTGTGTCCGCCACGTACATATATTTACCCGGCTTGTAAACAAGTTTGAATGTATAAGGTTGCAGTCTCATGAGCATTCTTTGTAGTCGCGGAGGTGCGCTATTTATCGGTTTCTTTATTATGCTAATTAGGGGCTTGTGATCCGTTTCTATTATGATATCAGTTCGACCGTATAAATACGAATAAAACTTTTCACAAGCAAACACACACGCATATAACTCTTTTTCTATTTGTGCATATGCTTGTTCTGTTTTTGTTAGTGATTTAGAAGCATAACTTACAGGGTGACCATCTTGTAGGAGACAAGCACCCATACCGTTTTTTGATGAATCTACAGATAGTGTGATTTCTTTATCTAGACTGTAGAACTTAAGCGTGGGGGGGCTAATTAAACATTGTTTAAGGTGTTCAAAACTATGTTTATGTCTTTCGTCCCAATGCCATTCCACTTCTTTTTTTAACAGCTCACGTAGGCTTTGTGTCTTTTCTGATAGATTGGGTATGAAACTACCTAAATATGTAATGAGGCCTAAAAACCTTTCTAAATCTTTTATATTTTTTGGTTCTGGCATATTTTTTATAGCTGATGTGTGCGATTCATCAGGTAATATACCATGTTCACTTATTTTGTGACCTAGATATTTTATCTCTCTCAATCCTACTTTACACTTCCTCCTATTTAATTTGATGTTGATGTCACGACATCTTTGTAAAACTTTGCGTAATCTACAATCATGTTCCGCTTTTGTAGGCGCATGTACGAGTAAATCATCGACAAACTGACAAATTCCTTCTCCCATATCATCAAAGTGTTCCATGAGTTTCCTATGAAAAACCTCCGAGGCCGATGAAATTCCGAAAGGAAGACGTAAGAATTTATAACGACCAAATGCCGTATTGAATGTACATAAATCAGTGCAAGATTCCGCTAGTTTGACTTGCCAAAAACTATGTTTACAATCTAATACGCTGAAGTACTTAGAACCTGACAGTGTCGCTGTTATTTCGTCAAGAGTTGGTAATTTAAAATGCTCACGTTTAATAGCATTATTTAGATCCTGAGGGTCTAAGCAAATTCGAAAATCACCATCTGGTTTCTTCGCTAAGGTCATGCTATTGACCCAGTCCGTGGGTCCCTCCACCTTTGAAATAATACCTTGCCTGACCATTTCAGCTAACTTGTTTTTCACACTCTCTCTTAGGGCAATAGGAAGTTTTCTGGGGGGATGTACAACTGGGCGTACTGTTTCATTTATTTGTATCTTATATTCTCCTGGTAGGCACCCAACTCCCTCACATACATCGGCGTATTCATCTAATATTTTATTATTTGCTACTTCTGTATTTACTGCCATAACGCGTTTCACCAAATTCAGTTCTTCGCACGAACCCCTACTCAAAATCGGTGGTGAATCTACGTTAGCAATAATAAACTTTAATATGTACGTTTTTTCTTTATGAATCACCTTGAGATTACACTTTCCTATGACCGTGATATAATCACCCGAATACCCATGTAACTTAATCGATGAGGGGGTTAACTCATTTTCAAATACCGAGATATTTGCTAGGTACTTTTTCGGGATAATATTTACATCAGACCCCGTGTCCAGCTTAAACTTTATTTCAAAACCATTTATGCACAAATTTGTAGACCAGTCACTATTAGATGAGACAAGGCTACATACCTGATCAGTGGAGGCACCATCGACGTAATACGCTTTACACATCTTAGCGTAGTGATTATATCGGTTACAATTATCGCACTGCACTCCAAATGCTGGACACTTATAAAGTTCGTGAGTCAAACCGCACTTTGTACAGACTCTCGTGAACTGACGGGATTGGGCGGGGGAAACCCTAGTATCAGTGGTCTGGACGGCGCGACGATCGCGTCCGCGCCCTCGTCCGCCCCCGCGCCTGCGACGGTCACGCGATCCTCGCGTGCCGGAGACGCCCGGCGCTGACGCTGCACACCGACATTGCGTGCCTCGCACCCAATGCACTGCCTCGTTCCCTTGCTCGTACTGAGAACATCCAGATTGCTGACATATCTCGTGAATGTGATGTGCCGTCGTTTCGCCTTTTCCAAAACTGCTGGCTTGTGCACGCGACATTTCTGCCAATTTACATATTTCAAGTGCCTTATCAAGTGTCAAATCAGATTCCCTCAGCAGTCTTTCTCTCATTGCATTATCTCGCAATCCACAAATCAGCCGATCTCGCACTAAACCGTTACAAAGATCTTTGAACTCACAGGATGACGCCATCTTGGTGATTTCGAATACGTATTGTTCTGTAGATTCCGATTCCATCTGATTACGACAAAAGAATTTATTTCTTTCCACTGTGATATTCTTTTTTGGTAAGAAGAAATGGTCAAATTTGGTTAAAACCGCATCCAAAGTTGTAAATTTTCCGGGAAATTGGTCGTAAACTTCGCGGCATTTTGGGCCGATGACGTGTAACAAGATGTTGATCTGCACCGTTGCCGCTTTCGTATCAAGTTCACAAGCTGCAAAATATACTTGAAACGACTTTCTCCAGTTACTCCAACTTCTACAGATGTTGCCAGAAGTTACGTTCGACACAGTATTGTCAAACTCAAATGGCGGCGGGGGCTGTAACACGGCCTCCATTGCACTTTGTAATTAGCAAACACAGTACGTATAACAACAAAATTTATATTTATTTTACTTTACTGGTTTTAAAATAACACTCTTTATAACTTTTATATCTCGCAAGTTCGGAAAACAACTGCGGCTGCGCCATGTTAAGTATATAAGGAAAGCATGGAAAGGAATGTCAATCACACACGGAGTACGAGCTGAGACTAACTGTTTATTCAGTACTCTTCGAGTACCCCATGTTTCCTACCTACATAATTATCGACAAAATAAATAGTAAGTATATATGATTTATGGTAAAATCCATCGCTTTGGATACTCTAAACTGTCTGAAGAAACACTTTTTGTAGCGACGACAGCGCCATATTTGTTCCTATGAACAACGCGTGAAATCACATAACGCCTTCGTGAGAGTTCAGTATGTGCATCACAGGCTGGTATCAAGTGCATGTATGGTGGAAAAAAGCAACGGTCCAGTCCAGCAGCGGTAGCGCACTTGCCGTGCAAGCAAAAGGTCGCAGGTTGAAATGCTGGGCCCAGGTTTTTTAAATATTCCTCTTACCTAATTCTAAAGCACTCTAAATAATGTTTAAAATAAATAGTTATAAACAAGTGGATTCTCTGAATTGCTGTAGACTCTATGTACGCACGGGGTTCGTTCGTATCGTATTTGGTTCGTTTACAACTTAGCTAACGCAGAAATTATGGAAATTCCTTGTTCACACTCTCCTTTTAAACCTGCTTAAAACTAGTTTTTTACATACATTTCGATAAAGAAGCACATCCGTTATTATCAATACTGGCGTTCTTACAGTAAAACGTAACAACATTGCCCTTGCTGCTATTATAAACTTTTTTATGTTCATTTAAGACGTATTTTTCATTAAATCGTCTGTAACAGTTGCGAAGGAACTTGAACTTGATTCTTGTCTATGGTGTATCGCAGATTATTCATTAGGTACAGAGTCATTTAATTAAGGATTTGATTTAACTGGCAAAAAAATGCAAATACGGAGAATGACTTTAAACTTGTTTATTTTATTCAAGATTAATTTCGTTGATGAATAATTTAGGAAACTAGTTTCAAGTTATTCGCGTGTTTTGACAGAAGTGGGTGAACAAGTCCGTTTAGTTATTCGTCATCAGATCACCATCATTCAAATGACATTGAAACTGTTACCGTAGATATAAAATAAATTGAATTTGTAAGTAATTTGTCTGCATTTAGGCTGACTGACCGTTACCTAGATGACACTACGAATATTTTCTACCACTAACCTTTGCCAGTGGCTTCACTCGCGTGGTAGTGTCTTTAAGGCGACGCCACGGAATTTTGGCGACATGGATCTCCATTTTTCTCAGCAATAAAAAAACATATGTCATTACCAATTTATATACTAAATTAAGCATTTCATTGACATCATTTTGCCCGAAGATTTAGTTGATTGATTAATTTTCATAGCAGAGAAAAAAATATTTAGAAAACCTCTTTTAAAACAGAGATTTCTATTTCACTGACAAACGGGAGCGAATGAAAACTCCAAGTTTTTTATTCAAATTAGTCTACAAATACACTTCAACATCGCCGATTGGATTTATTAAATTACTTATAGTTGTGATTTTAAATATAAAATACTGTTTTGCCGCATACGACCTTACGGCATAAGCTAGTTCGTGAGCGCATATCTGTATGGAGTAAGTCCCCCTCACTTCACTCCCCTAAGGCGCCGATTTGTAATTGAAAGTTTATCAATGCCTCGCCTTAACCTTTGAGTGGTATCGACAGTTTTCCGCTTGGCTTGGTTGTTATTTTATCAACACCCCTAGTAGCCTATATCACAATTTGAAATTCCATACAGTTTCTTACAACCATACTGTTTGTTAGAAAATTGTATGTAGCTCGGTGGCTTACCTCCCGCGTATCCCCCGCAGGCGCCGCACTATTGCCCTATCTGAGCGCTTTTGTTTGACAACTGTATTTTAAAACTGTGCCTATGTTGACCAGCCCCCTGATTCTGTATCGTAAAATCAGTTGCCAAACCGAGTGCGTCGAAAACATACATATCCGCTTATACAAGACGAAATTAAATTAACCGACTAAATTCATACTGGAGTCTCGGTTAGTGATCAGAAACAAGCTTCAATTACCCTTTTTGTGAAATTAGAATAATGATTTTTTTGCTAGGAAATTTTAGTCCAACCAGTAAGGGAGCAAAATAATATAAGTATCTTTCGAATTTGGCCAAAAGGCTTATTGAACCTAGTTCCTAATCACTAACCGAGTATGAATTTGGTCGATTGATTTAATTTCAGCCTGTATATCTAAGAATACGTCACACTTGAAATGACGTCACAATTCGTAAATAGTTCAATACCCATTGAAGGTTATTTTGGAATTTCAGTTTTTATCTGTTTTTGGTGAATAGCAACCATAGATGGCAACCGACACTGAGTTACATAATAGGCCCGCAGGGCAACTACAAAAAAATGGTTTTGGTCCAGTACAAAACTAATTACAAATTTCGTTAAAAATTTCGCAAAAATATTCAATGTACAAACACGCCTTTTTACTACTTTATTATAGTATGGATTATTTTAATTAAGGCTACCTGAATAGAGCAGAACAACTAAACAGTTCAAAATTGGTGAACAGGCAGTTTAAGCCTAATCGATTCCGGACAATTTTTTTTAATTTATCTATTTTGTTTTTTTTTCGTAAGAACTAAGAACAGATATCTATGAAATTACAAACTTCAAAAGCCAAATCATTAATTGATTCACCAAATAAGAAAGGAGTAGGTGAATACTAAATACTCAATTATTTATTGCATTTATGTTGTACATAAAGGTCTCAATATAAATTACAGTTTCAACATAAACCCGGATTGGGCACAGCAATTTTAAACTCAAAACTAAATAAAATCTACTTACTAACTCAAGAGGATAATTCAGAGATAAACAGTAAGTTAAAAAAATTAAAAAAAATTAAAATCATCTTGTAATTTTTTTTCTAAAAATTCTGTAATCGTATAATAGTACCTTTTATAAGATAATTCTTTAGTACTAATTTAAATTTTTGGGGATTCCTTGCATCTCTTATATATTTATTTATTGAATCTTCACCTGCTACGATCCCGACATACTTCTTTCGCTCAATCACCTTTCTTCAGTAATGTCAGCAACTTGGGAGTGTATTTTTGAATCATTCGAATTTCAATTCGCATATGAATCCGCATAATTCGCATACGAAAACTTAAAATTAGTACTGTATTCGTATTCGAATTATGCGGATTCGTATGTGAATTGAATTTCAAATGATTCAAAAATACACTCCCTGGTCGGCAAAAACTTTCTTCTCGCGATATCATTGTTGATTTGATGATGAAATAAAATTTTCCAGGTAACATTTCGAGATAAATGCTGCCTATTAAAATGTTTATACGCCAAAGACCGTGTCGAAAGTATTTTAAAAACTTGCATGCTAAATAAATGTGCTTAAAATTTTTACGCCTGTTGAGTTTGCTGTCGGGTTAACGAGGTAAACACCTAGTATTTAGTACTGTCATAGTAAAAACATACTAGTAAGCTATTTTCACAGAGATGTCGTCCGCGCGGCTTATACATAGGTAACACTAAAAGTTTCCGGAACTGGCCACTTACATAAACAATATTTAAAAATTTATTGCAACATTTGAAAATAGAACTCTTTGGCTGTAGAATGCAGTTTGTTTCATCTGACTGTCTTTTGTTTTTACCTTGTGGCGCCATTTAAAAAATTGTGTGTCTGCATCAACATGGATTTAACTCGGGAAAATTTTCGTAGTATGATTTTCTACGATTTTAAGTGTAATTTGACAGCTCAACAGAGCATCGCTCGGCTTGAAACAGCTTTTGGCAATGAAGCACCATGCAAGACGACTGTTTATAGCTGGTTTGCAGAATTCAAGCGTGGTCGTATCAATCTCAGTGACGAATCTCGCGATGGTCGGCCGTCCACCGCTGTGACCAACAAAAACATCGATGCTGTGCGCCGTATGATTGAAACAGACAGGCATGTGACCTACCATGAAATTCGCGCATCCTTAGAAATAGGCATGAGTCAAATACAATCAATCCTACACAAACATTTGGGTGTGAGAAAGTTGTGCTCGCGGTGGATCCCACACATCTTGACCGAGGCTCAAAAAACGGACCGCGTCACTTGGTGCAGTGCCATGCTTACCAGATTCAACGAAGGTGCGTCAAATTTGGTGTGGGACATAGTAACAGGTGACGAAACATGGATTTATTGCTACGATCCCAAAACAAAGCAGCAATCGAGCGTATGGGTCTTTCAAGATGAGCCGAAACCAACCAAAGTGGCGCGCGTGAAAAGTGCATCTAAGCGGATGATTGCTTCTTTTTTTAATAAAACTGGACACGTGGCTACTGTTGCTTTAGAGAATCGTCGTACCGTGAATAGTGACTGGTACACGACCATTTGTTTGCCGGAAGTTATTGACGAACTCCGTAAAAATAACCGTAAACGCCGTATCATCCTGCACCACGACAATGCTAGTTCTCACACGGCCAGACAGACAAACGACTTTTTGAAGACTAAAAATGTAGAACTCATGAGTCATCCTGCATACAGTCCCGACCTGGCACCTTGTGACTTTTTTCTGTTCCCAAAAATTAAGAACCAATTACGCGGTCAACGATTTTCATCACCAGAAGAGGCTGTCGAGGAGTATGAAAAACACGTTTCAGAGGTCACCACAGGGGAGTGGCACAAAAGTTTTCAAAACTGGTTTGATCGAATGAAAAAGTGCATAGACGCCAAGGAAGATTATTTTGAAAAACAATAAATTAATTTTGTACCTTTAATAGTATTTTTTCATATTCATTCCGGAAACTTATAGTGCGTCCCACGTATGCGTGCGAGCCACTGCGAGCCTGCACGTACGAACCACAGCACGCACACAACAACAATATCTCAGGCGGTTTCTGGCGGCGTGACTAGGGTCGGCAGCGCTCCGCACCGCAGTAAGTACGCCGCGCGCCGATCGTCGCATCGCCGCAAAATAAATTGACGACCCTGCAGCAGTAGGCATTTAAGCCTCGCACGGCGCGGGAGTTGTTCGTTTTTTATCGTCTTAATGTTGCTATAGCACCTATATTGTTGTTGTTGTTTTTAGGATATTGTGTGATGGTACGGAACCCTTTGTTCGAAAGTCCGACTCGCACTTGGCCAAATTGTTTAAATCACCGTGGCCACTACTGCGACTAATGGAAAGCGTCGATGAGATCTATAGGGCCCAGAAAATACCTAAGAAAGTATGGTAGGCAGTGGCTCCGTGTGGTTTCTTATGTCGTCACGCCGACGCGTCGCTTGGCGGCATGGTTTCGTAATGAATGTGATGACGAGTCCCTGTCGAAGCCTACCAACAGTTGAAGCTTATGTCAGTCTGGGAAGTTCTTTTCTATTACCTTACCCTTAAAACATCTCTAGCAACGCCTACTGCATAAAGTTTATTACCTGAAAAACAACAATAATAATTTTAATTATCTGTACTAATTTATTATTAAATATATTAAATATCATGATTGTATCATTATTGTTGACTATGTGCCAACTGTTTTACCACAGTGGCCGTGTGACAACTGACAACGTCGGTGAACGCAGCGTCGTAGTCCTAAGAACGACACTAGCCTTGAGAATGCCGAAATTGTCTCGGCGAAACAGTTGGCTAACAATAATAACACGTGAGTGTTAAAGCCGGTATTTGATAATAATTTGGAATGTGAGCTCACGGGAGTTGTAATAATATTATCTATACTAATAATAATTTAGTAAAAAGTTATGTCGGTACATTGAATATCTTTGCGAAATTTTAAATGAAATGGGTTATTTGAATTGTTCTGAGGCTAAGACTACAATATTTAGAATTTTCGTCTGTCTATCAGTCTGTATGTATAACATGTATGTTCCGTTTTAACTCGAGAACACGGATTATACACAAATCTCGAGAACTACTCAACGGATTTGGATGCGGTTAAAATAAGTAAAGATAAAACTGTTCATGAAACCTAAACCTTTTGTATTCAGCGCTGACTGAATTCAGCCACACAAACAAGCAACTTTTTAATTAAATTGAGCTCTATCTACGTACGGGTAATGTATTGTAAGATAATTTAGTATTCATCAAACACTAGCCACAAGTCACATACACAAACAGAATGGCGAGTGCGTTTGCACAGTGACACTTTTAATCTATTGACATGGGCGTTGACTAACTCGGTATATTTACCAAACTCATTTGAATTAACACTTTATGTTTATCGCGATGAAGTTCATATTGGTCTGTAGAAGATTCTAATTAACAGTTAAAAGCATCAGGTGTTTGCCTTGACACGTCTGTCTTTGGCCGGAGTCGTCGATTCAATGACGAGTTTCTTTGAGTTTGAGGGTGAGTTGCGTACGCGCGCAGTTTCACCCTTATGTTGTCAATATTCTGCTTCTTTTGTTGAATGTTGAATCCTCTCCGTTGGTCACGATATTTATGACCCAGATTCCTTTAAGAGGATAGGTCACGCTTACATCAATCACTGTTATCCCATGCGGAAAGAACCGCAGTGCGAGAGGGACTGATTTTGGAAAAAATATCAAAATGATAATTTTCTTATTTCATTTTATTATTTAAAAACAAACCAAGAGCTGTATGAAATATCTGTTCGTTTCAGAGTTTAATTAAGATTGTTTCAATAAATAAATAATATGTAATGTATGAATTTTTATTTAAATAATCTTGACATTTTTGGGCACATTTTCGGTACCTATTTTTTTTTCAACATTTACTGGATTGACTTCAGAAGATTATGTTACGATATTCTTGGTTGAAATAATTTTTTTGTTCGACATGTCGTATTGTCAGATTCTTTGAATAATAATAATATTTTAATAATTTAAGGTTTTGCGGGGACTATCCTCTTAGACCGGGAGTAAATATGTACTTTCTGGGCGAGATTTCTTCAACCGTTTTATGATTTGAGGAAGAAGAAATTATTCAAAAGAAGCTATTAAAATATCACACGAAACAATTTGTGCATTAACCTTTTTGTTCTGTTTGACTTTTATACATATGAAATTAAACTAAGAATGTGTAATAACCAATGTTTTACCAGGTGTATAGGTATTTGTAACGTGCTTAAAATCTTTTACTTATGATAATAACATGATAATAAACAACTTTTGAAAACAATATTCACTCCCACATCAAAAACTTCATTGGAGTTACGTTTATAGTCACCTTTAAATACGATTATTTTGTTCTAATTACGAAAAACAAATCGCTTAAACCGTCCATTTCCCCCAGAAAGCGACAAAAACCTTTTATTTTCAACGTCACACGCAGTGCAGGCCACAGGAAGTAATTATAGGTTCCCATTAAGTGGACATCAAACCTGCCACGAACTGTGGTCACTGGTCAGCCTGGTCTACTGGTGTTTTTAGGGCTCGATTCTACTGCAAACGATGTGAGCGTTTAATCTTTTTTTTTTGTTTCCAATGGACTCACGCTTGGCCACTACGCGCATCTATAAGATTGTAAAAGTCGCTAGTATCAAAAAACTGGTCTTGTCTTTAAAATCTGCAGTCTAAGCTTTCGACGATATTGTCAATCTTCGATATTATCAAACATCCGTTTGAGACCTCTTATTACATTAATTTTAAGAGGATAGGTACGCTTACACTAATTACTGTTTACTCCATGCGGAAAGAACCGCAGTGCGAGAGGGACGGATTCCGGAAAAAGAATCAAAAAGCCAAATTTTGGCAATTATTTTAACATAAAAAATTAAAACTAGTAAAAAAATAACTGTTAATTTCAGAGTTAAATAAAGTTTTTGCGAGTTTTAATCCATAAATGAATATTTTTGAGGTTTTGTTTTGATCAAATAAACCAAAACTTGGACTTGAGAACTTTTTTTAGACCTATCTTTGGTTTTTTTTTTTTCATATGACTTCAGGAGATTTTGTCACGACGAAAGTGTGCAACATATTTTTGCAGTTGTATTGCTAGGTTATTCAAGCCAAGAAGAATAAATTACTGTTTAGCATAGGCTATCCTCATAAATCCGTTTATATAATAACTAACTTTTGCCCGCGGCTCCACCCGCGTGTTATTCGGTTTAACGACTTGCTTTATTCCGGGATAAAAATAGTAATAGTAACAAGTCCGACTCGCACTTGGCCGGTTTTTTTAAGGTAAACAAAACAAACGCGTTTCGTTTCTTGAACGAAGCCAACACCAGTTTCACTATATTGGTACTGGTATGTGATTGATTACATAGCTATGTTTTTAGTGTACCGTTACCTTTAGAATCAACCTAACGATCTACAGCGGTGTAACGGAAGCCAAAATTGTCAATTGTTGAAATCAATTATTTCTCACCTTTGTCATTGGCGATTTAGTTTAAAAGCTGCATTAGCTTTTGCCAGCGGCTTTACTCGTGCTGCCGTTGAAATATTGCGTATTTCACAGAAAGGGTCATTAAACTTCGGTCCTGACCACTTTCCGAGTCTCCAGTGTGAATTTGTCTATATAAACGAAAGTCACCTTTATGTGTTGTAGGCATATCTTATGCTTCTTTATGCTTCGCTTGGCTCCCATAAATTGTTAACATGTAAACCTAACACGCTCCTCCTTGCTCCGCTCATTGTCCGCACCTTTACAAAATTTTTGGTGAAATATTTGCGATTTCACAATTTGATATGGCGTATCAAAGTTCACTTTTGACGTAACACTTTTTTTTGTGGCGAAAAATGAAAAAATAACCTTCATGACAATTTATTTTCAGAATGTCTATATTTCCGACTTGAAGTAACACGCTGAGCTTATTCGTAAGCTCTGTCGCCGGCCACAATTTCCATTTCGAGCTCTGTTTGAATTTCCCTGAGATTACTTCGGTATGAAAGCAGTAGTATGATTTTACAGAAACATAAGAAAAAGAAAATGGGACGAATTCTGAATGAAAGTATATTATTTCAGTCAGCACCTGTTTTAAAAGGCACCATTTCGACATATTATTCAAGTAAAGGAAGAGGGTCTTCATTTAAAATTCTTGATAAAGCAAAGGAAGTGGGATATATCGAAAAAATAAAAATAAAGAAGCAAGAGGAATTTTTCATTTCAAACATCTTTTTAGGGTTCCACCTTGAAAGTTTCGTCATTCAGCTATATGATTATGACTGTGTGTCGGTTTAAAATTATATTATCCGGGGGCACGGCAGTGCCCCCGCCAAGTCAAGGTAAAAGGTGGCACGCCGTACCATCTTTTTCTCGAAGCAGTTCAGGCCATTTTCGACTTCCTATAACTTCGTTGTGGATAAAACTAGAAACCTGAATTTTCGGCAACCAAGCAGGCATTGTATATTTCAAATTTCATTCAATTTGAACCAGTAGGTCAAGAATTATAACTAGTCAAAGTTTTTCAATTTTGTCAGTCACTCACTGGCTGACTGCTGACTGACCGATCATTAAAAACTCCAAGGCACTTTTAGCAGACATAGAAGCTTCAAATTTGGAATACAATTAGTGTATTTATCAAGGAAAAACTAAAATATTTTGCAATTTCGGTCCAGTGCTCTTACACCTATTTAAAAACTTTGTAATCCTATATAAATAAATAAATAGTTGTAAGTAGAAGGTACCGGAAAGGAAAAAAGTAGGACTATCTACAAAAAGAAATGAGATGCCATCAAAAACAAAACTTGTAAAAAAACCAAGTCTCGCAACTTAGTTCTTCTACCGTAAAAAGTTGTGAGATCCATGTAAATCCAAGTCGATTAATTTATTCAGTCCCTACTTAAGGGACCTTCTGTCTTAAGTTATTACATAATTAATTAACCTAACAACATCTTATAGTGACCATATCAATATTAAAAATCTTTTATGTCTTAAATAAATAGATTGACTAGGCTTGTTTTTTTTACAAGTTTTGTTTTTGATGGCATGTTTTCTTTCACTGAGCGCAGTGACAATGTTAAGTAAAAAAATACAATGCACATAAAACTGAATGGTACACATGATTCGAACCCCCGTCCAACGTCCGTCTGATACTTTTATCTATGCTTTTGATCGAACTACTTAGTAATCAAATCAGTATATTCGTAGATACAGAGAAGGTATCGAAGAAAAAACAAACGGGCGGGAAACAAATGAATAATTGATTTAGAATTTGGATTTGGAATTCAAAGTCGAATACAACATATTGAACTTCAAACTGGCCAGTATTGGAGAAACTGAAAATTGATGGGTAAATGCTGACTTATAGTCTGTCAAAAAAGTGTTGAAATGAAAATGAAACTTTAATGAACTTTATTGGACTTTAAACGTTAAAGTAGTATAATTTAGGTGATATATTTATGAAATAACAACGCGGTTAACTCGATTTAACAGATTTTGTACTTGTTTGTTTGGTGTAACCAGGCGAAAGACAAATAGTTTCTTCAATATTCATTTCAACACTTTTTTGAGAGACTGTATATTATGCTATTATGGGTGTATATTTCTTTGAAAATGGAACTAATACTGTACTTTAACCATTCATGATAACATTGTAGAACAGGCTGTGATGCAACAATACCATAAAACACAGATATTTGAAACAACTGCTCGGAACCACAGTAATTGAATTTTCAATTGCAAATTGAATCAATTTCGAACACAAACGGAAACTGAAATGACAAGCACGCTCGCGGTTTCCATAAATGTAAAAGTTCAGTTTAAGAGGTCATTTGCATTAGAAAAATGAAGTTTCGAATGAAAGGCAATTATAATCTTACGAAATAGCCTTTGCCTGTGACATTTCTCGCGTGGAAGTGTCTTGCAAACTTTGAGTTGTATCGACAGTTTTCGGCTTGATGGTTATTTTATCAACACGCCTTATTGCCTATATGTTGACCAGGGTCATTAAAATGATAATAAAGAAAACTGGATCTCAATCCATTGAGTGGTTCTCGAGTCAAAACGAAATATACAAGTTAGCTTGTGACCACGACAGCCTACAGAGGCGTCGAAACGTCAAGCACATATCTATTAAGGTATGTTGTTAGTTATCGCGAGTAAGACCCCAATACAAAGTTAATAATAGTACATATAATGAATTTAAAAGGAAAACTATCACAGCTAAGTAGGCTTTACAGGTTTGCGAGTTCAGGTCGTGCCAAACTTTTAGTCCTCTCTAAACACGACAATGTATGGGCCTTTCTTCTAAATGTATAAGACTAGAAGTTTGGCACGATCTGTATTTGTAGACCAACTTATAAAATGTACCGACTACGGAACCTTACACTGCGCGTGGCCCGACACGCACTTGGCCGGTTTTTTCATTTAATAAAAGATACGCACGCTTATTTTAAAATCTGTATATTAAAAAGAGTTAAAGAAAGCTATTCCCCGGAACGGATTTCGAATCGTAAATATTTATGAAAAAAAGGAAAGGCCAATTTTTTAATTTCAGGCAAAACTTTTCTTATAGACACTGGGCGTAGCTAATGGCCCCTTTTCCACTTACCGGCAATCCACCGGCACCGGCAACGGCAACGGCGACGGCGACGGCCCGGCTAGGGTGGTAAAAATGTATGAATTTAAATTTTTTCCACCTTAGCCGTGCCGTCGCCGTCGCCGTTGTCGGTGCCGGTGGATTGCTGGTAAGTGGAAAAGGGGCCATTGCTTAATACAAAATTTTGACCTCCCATAGTATTTAACTAGGGGCTGGTCTTGCGTTTGTAGGAACACGAAATAAAAAATACGAATTTCACAACAAAGATCACCAAATCTTGATACTGAGCACTTACCAAGTCTTCAGTATGAATTTGGCTGCATAAATTAATGTCACCTTGTACTTTATGAGACGGATACAAAATGTAAATTTTACGCGAATATTTCTTTTTCCGCGTATGCTAAGAGCCCCGAACACTTACCGAGTAATTTGGCTATATAAATGAAAGTCACCTTATGTACGCCCATGATAGAGGCATGTGTGTTTGAACGAGAACAATTTTAAGTGGGTACTCCTTTGATGAAAATTTTTCAGTTGAGAGTATTTTCGGCTACCTGAAGTTCTACTTGGAATATTGTCAAAGGAAAATTCTCTAAGCCGGTAGCTTTGTTTAGGAAGCTTTTCTTTATTTATAAATAAGAAGTCAATTTTAATTCATAGTGATTCTCTCAAAAAAGAACGTCCAAATCTGGATCTGGAAATTCAATGCAGACATATCTATTGTCCGATGGGCCTCAAGGAATTAACATCTGATATTATTTTTATTTGCACGGAATAAATCCTTTTTTTGTTATTATAATATACATTGTATACTAATGAAGTGTAGGTATAAATTAAATATACCAAACATGATGTCGATAACTTCATTCAACAAACTTTCGATAAATAGACGGAATCTAAATGTACATTTTTCTGTTCGCTCAATTATAGGAGATTGCTCAATCTTATCGATATATCGAAATTGTTGACAAAATGACGTTTGAACGCGGCGACGGTTTCTATTTTATTTATATTCATAGAAGGAAGTAAAAGTTGGTGGGAAATGTAAAAAGATAATAATATACAATTTTTATAGTTTGTAGTAATAAACAAAAATAGATAAAACATGCGAAAATATTTTCGAGATATTATTACCCTCTGCATAGGGCATACTCGCATAACCTAAAATGATACATGTCATTTTGTACGTCAATAACTTTAATATCCCGGAAAATATTTTTGTGTTATACGAATACCACATTATACATGAATTCTCATTGGAACTAATTTAATGCGCAAAATTTTATGTTTATTTCCTAACCAAGGACCACTTTATTTATCAATTTTACCTTACAACTCTAACTGTTACTATAAATATACCTAACAACCATAAAACTGTTCTCAATCAATATCGATAAACACCACAGCACTAGCGAAATATCTGTTTTGTTTCTCTGCCCACGCAGATCCGTTCCTCGCACAATGCCTCATCCTTACATCGATATAATTTGTTCAACGTAACATGACTAGTTAATTTTGCGAGGTTATGTTATGTTTTCATTGTGTGCGGGCACGCCTTGTTCGTTATTCATTTAAATCCCAATCTGTGTTGCATTTAGATGAGGTGATTTTATCGTGAACATCGATAATTGATTTTAGAACTAAGGAACCCCTCAGACTTTAGCATTAAACAGTGTTAAAGCAGTGTATGAAACTGTTAAATCAGTGTATTTAACTGTTAAAACAGTGTACTAAACTGTTAAAACTCGCGTGATATGACGTAACAAATACCTTTAAGGACGGATGTACAGTTACGCATGAGGTATAGGTATTGTTGTTGTCTACAAGATAAAGATAGTGATTGCCGCGTTTTCGTCGTCCTAAGAACGACACTCGCCTTGAAAATGCTGAAATTGTATCAGTGAAACAGTTGGCATGTAGTCAACAACGTTTTTATATAATGCAAAAGTGTGTTTGTTCGCTTGTCCTTCTGTTATGTTGCAACCGATTAGGGGATCGACGTGATTTTTTGAACAGCAATAGTCAGCGGTCCGAGAAATGACATACTTTACTTTTTATCTCGAAAAATTTCTTATTCACTCGAAAAACTTTTGTTACGATAACCATGCTAAGTTTGTTATTAAGTTTTCATTCCCTTGAACTGCCAATAACCACAGTTGTGAAGTTTTCTAAACTCAACAATAGAATCGAAGCTAAATTAATCAAATCTGCCAGCCAAGTTGGAATTTTATTCACGAACGCATTTATTTTGCCCTATTTGGTTATTCAAACAACAATTTAGTTTCAGCAAGTTGCCATGTTGAAAATTAATTCCAAGCCTGAGCGTGAAGTTTGGTTGGTTCCCTTACTTGTGTTTCAAGTGAATAGCAAATTATTTGATTTTCAAAGTTCGGAAGATATTGTAACGGATCCATTAAATTGTTATTTCATATAACGTAATTATATTTAACGATAAAGTTATAGTTGATTTTCGATAGTATCGTATCTCACAACGACTTCACAACTTACTTTTCCAATTAAAGTTTTGTAATTTTTAATAATGAAATTTTGCAAGTATTATTTAATGCCAATAATTTAAACAACAAAGAGAAAAACGTACTAATACACGAATATTATGGTCGAAAAACTGTTCCAAAGTTCACAACCTACGTTTTTGCTCCAATTCCTTGACAAAGGGCACCAAGAACATCTGCAGAAACCCCAATAAAGACACCCGCATACAATATTTCCGCTGACAAACATTCCAATCCGACATTCCTTAGAAAAACCTCTATTCGAACCGTATCCATAGTCCACAATCAACGGAACAATAAACTAAAAACAAACACCCTCCAAACCTCTTACAAAGCCGCTCCCACAAAAGGCCTACTAATTGGGAAGGCAGATGCTTTTTTTTACCCACGTGCCGATGGCGCTTTCATTCCAACCACCTTTTCTGCCTCACTTTTGAAATATCTTAAAACAATTTCTGACCAAACAAAACACATCCCTAAGTATTAGATAAGAAAGTCTAAATGAGAACTCCAATGGGTTATTCTTAAAGCATTAGGAATTTACGGACAAGGCAATGCAACTGGAGCTACTGAATAGATGGTTGATGGTGATTTTTGTGGTTCAGACGATTTCGCAGCTTGAAAGGTTAATCTTCTTGTCTATATTAAAGCTCAAAATCCTGTGGCAGATGAAGACCCTGCTATACGACTACATGCACAAACAGATGTTTTTGATACTTACCAAAATTTGTAGAGAGTGGATTACAAACACACAAATGGTAGCTTAGGTTTGGACTTACCTGCAATAGAAAATAAAAAAAAAACCTTAAATATATATTTATAAATCAATAAGCCAGATTCATTCAGAAAATTACAATCTGTATAAAATAATATTAGGTATAAATAACATATTACAAAATACAGCCATAGTTTTGCTAGAATACCCGATGATTCAACCCATTACCTTACCATTATAGACTGAAGAATCAGAGTGTCCTAGGGTTAATTATATTTTACTCTGTGATGAATGAGTTTAGGTTTGAAAACTCGGGCTAATCTGTTTTTCACGGTAAGCACGTCTTTTTCCAAAAAGGTTTCTCATTGTGTTTTTTTTTCTATTAACGGCAATATCGTAAATATTGTTTTAATAATGTTTCTCTTTGTGAAGACAAATAATTCTATTTTTATTCTTAATTATTACAATCCATCCATCCATCAGCCTGTTTCGTCCACTGCTGGACATAGGCCTTTCCAGGATTTCGCCACTCTTGACGGTCCTCCTGGAAGAAATGCCCATACTCACACACGCTGGGCAGGCGGGTTGGTGAGCGCGGTGCCGAAACCCTTAAACCAGTGACGCCGCTGCCCGTCACCAGTCTAATTTATATAAGGCCCGGCAATTGGGGATGGATATACCGCCATCCATCGGTCCCAGGCAATGGTGGGCCGCCTGGTTTTTTTGCCTGAGAGCTGTCCTCTTATTCTCCCCCGAATAACTTCGGGAGGATTTCCGAGTAAGATGGTGGTACCTCCACAGTCGAGCCCGGCATCAGCTCTACCACCTCACTTATTACAAACACAATTATTACAAACCTTTATTTATTATCTACATTATGTTGAACTCTGTTTTTATAATAAATACCACATAAACCTATTCAGATTTTTGTGTGGTGCAAATGAATCTACCTTACAACCCTATATTAATATTAGATACAAACATCAGTGCTTACAACTAAACCTATAAAATGTGAAAATAAATTTGCCTGTATGCAAATAAATACAAAGACAAATTTAACCATATGGTCACGATGTGTCTTCTTTGTTCATCGATAAAGGTTACTTTTCGTTGCAATGGCCTTACGGAGAATTTTTTTCCCTATACAATGAAATGATCTGATAAGATAAAGCATTACAGGTTGCTAATGTTCATATATTTCACGTCTAACATGCTGGTAATAGGGATCTGCTTGAAAATATATAAAAGTATCAATTAAAATATTTGCGCTGGTGATCAGCAAGCCAATGTAAAGAATCCTATATAAGTTTAGTCAATAATATTAATTCGACCTTAGAAGCCATCAAGTGCCCTGCACAGCACACGCAAAGAAGCCATATCCTCATTTCCTTTGCACATTTTTGCCGATCGGAAGCCGATAGCAGCTCCATATCCGCTAAGAAATATGAGGAACAAAGGGTGTTTGTAAGAGCGCACTGGATCGGTGCGGTTAGCTTTTTATTTAATACCACAAGAACTTTGTTGTTTTATCTACCTATTAAAGATTAAAAAAATATGGTTCCTTAAAATAAAGTTTTAAAATAGTCTTTACATCGAGATTCTTTCTTAACTATTGGAATCAAATACATTTAAAATAAATAACGGTAGAACCACGGGTAAAATCAATATTTGGTATTGGTGGTATAACTTATTTTTTTAGTTTAGGTAGCGTATGATAGAAAATGTTATTACTAGCTGGTTTCGGATAAAATATATTCATTGCTGTTACAGCAAAAATATCAATAAGGAAAAGTTATTCAAGACACAAAAGCTCTCCTGGCTACCTTATTGATTTAATATTAACCGTAAAATCAATATTTTTTTGAATATCAAAGTGGTAAATATCAGATTTCTCTTGTATGTCACTATGTTTATAATAACGACAAGAAGTCGTACTATCCTAGTTAATATATAGGTATAAATAGAATATATTATATTTATACGGTAAACTTGCAGTGCCTCATTTACGACAAAACCATTTCCATACATCACAAGAATTTGTTGCTTATAGTTTTTGCTTTACATGAAAGTTTTATAAACCTTCGATATCATCTTGTCCCCATCTCATAAAACACCTTTAGAATTAGAAACGGTATGACAATCTCATTAATACAAATGATTGCTTACGACACGGCTAAACGACCAATTTATTAATATCTAAATAACCTTTGGTATGTTACGAATTGCTTTTCTACCGATTGGTCACGGATGCTGCTTTAAACAAACATTAAATCAATGTGAAAGTATTTTGAGTAATCCTTAGAATAACGAAAATATTTCTAAAAGATAAAAGGAGCAGAGATTCTTTTCAGAGAACATACACCATAAACAATCTCATGTTACAGAAACCCAAATTTTTGACCTCAAAATCCAAGCCCAAAAAGGTTTCCTAACTTTACAACGTCTGCCATTGAAAACGATGGGGACAATGCACCACTATTCTTTAAAACCAAAAACTGTTCAACTGTGTAATCGGTCGAATGCTTCGACCTCAATATTGCCACAGGACGGCAAAATACTGTACCTACGTCACTTTTGTAAATGTAATCTAACTTCTTATTTTTTGAAAATCATCACGTACCCTTCGAGCCAGACGGAGCCGCGGGTTTTGCCTCGACCTTGACTTATTTTTGCTAAATAGCTTTCAATCATTTAATCAATTCGTTAATGTAAAATAAAACGAATGGCTAATCTAGAAATTACATTCGACTTGAAATTATAAACTTGTCTAAATATATGACAGTTAAATTTTTATAACCGTATGAGTGGCAAAGTAAATTTACTGAAAACATATTTGCATTCGTAAATTTTTGTCACCTTATACCTCTAAGATAGATTGGACAAACTTTTCTTTCTTAGATATTTATATTCGCTCAGCAAGCCCTCAATATTATTAAGAAAATTAATTAATTAAATACAAAAACAGATGCCTTTTAGCATCTTCATAAACGAGAAAAAATAATTCAAAGCTGATTTTTTTTTGTTGTAATTTAATTTAAATGTGAATGTTTAGTAATATAAAGCATATTATTGTAAAAAAATTGCGTTGTTCTTTCGGTAAAATTAACAAGTTCTCTAAATAGAAGTCACAAGCGATGTAACACTCACCATCAGTAAAAAACGTTGACATTGGTAACCAAACGCATCACAAAACGTAACTTACACTATTTTGTCTCGCAAAGGCATTGTGTTGAAACGGACAGCGACCGCCAGCTTATCTGGGTAAGAAGACAAGATGGTTTATGTATCCTCTGTAATGGTTGCAGATGTTGATGGGGAAATGGGCTCTGTCAACTTTGTTATGAAGTCTGCGAACGGTACTTTCAGTGACTCAGACATGGAAGACACAGATTTCTTGAAGGCGTTTGTAGGTCTTGAGATATTCAATGGAAATTTTAGGGATGCCTATTTCGAAAATTATGGTAAAGCAGCGGTAGTTCAGTCGGTAGGAAGCCGGACTTCCAATCTTGAGACTCCGGTTGGAATCTGAGACGTGAGCATGCACCTATGAGTATAATTACCACTTGTGACAACGATGAAGGAGAGTAATAGTACGAAGTACGGCAAGAAGGCTTAGTATGGTCGTGAGAAAACCGTGCAGGAGTGTTGTCTGATTTAGTGTGAGATCACCTTAGAAAACATCTCTGAGACCACCTCTACGATATGTGTCGTGACGATCTACTTAACTCTCTTAAATCTCATTATTGCTAAAACGATAGATCGCAGTCCATCAGATCTAACTTAAGTTTAATAAACCACACAGCTGCTACCTATTCGAAAATTTAAAACTAGGTATATTATGTAAATAAAACTATAATATGTCCAAACATTGACGTTACTTCTGGTCTCGTAAAAAAATAAAACACCAGCTGCTAAAAGTCCAATTAATAATGTTTATAATAACTCGACTGATGCGCCCCAAAGTAGGCAGCTGATATTTTACAAACACCGAAAATATTTATTTTATTGTTATTTGTTGTGCCTGTATACAATTTAAATAAACAAAAAGCTAATTAATTATGTTGATAGGACTAATTAAAAGAAAGAATTTGAAGAAAAATATATTATTTTCTCTTACAAATGATGGAACCTCATAATACCCCGTGGAGAGGGACAAGTCTACCGTTTTCCTTGATTACATAATTTGTCAGACTGAACATGGCCTTCATAAATAAATTTTATCAGCGTTTTGTCGATTTTGTGTAAATTTTTTACCATTTAAGTAATGATCAACTCTTTTTGGCTGTTTCTTAGAAATGTAATTTATTTTATTTATACTATTACAGAAATAAATTTCTATATTTTAAACAGTTGGTGATTTATCCATCGCAAGGAGATAACCAATTAACATTATATCATTGCGGTTTTGAAAAGCAGACAAGTAAATCTGGACGCAGTCTAGAGCAATCGCCCGGTTAGCGTGAGGTCCCGGGTTCGAATCCCGGTTCAGAGCTGCTCACGCAAGTAGTTTTCTATACCGCAAGTACTTGAATTTTTCAATTTATTTATAATAATTCTATAAGTAGAAGCCTGGTAAGGTACCATGCTAAGAGAGTTGTTTTTTAGGGTTCCGTAGTATCTAAAAGGTACAAAAGGAACCTTTATGGTGAGACTCCGTTGTCCGTCCGTACGTCCGTATGTCACAGCTTATGGGCAAGATTTTAAATACCTTCTTCCTGACTTTTCCCAAAACTGTCGGTTTTTTTTCCAATCAATCTCGTTGATATAGCTCCTCAGGAAAAATGTAGGTACTCTGAAATAGCTTTAGCTCTTTCTTTTGACCCTAAAACGCGGTAGAATATAGGTTTATTTGCGGTTTAACCCTTAGAACGAAATTAAAAGCAAGACCATTTGAAATACCAAATGTAATAGCCTACAAATCACAATATACTGGTGCCAAGGCTGGCAAAATGAGAAACACTTTAATGGCTTTCAATAACCATTTCGAGTTCCAGGCTTCAACAGTTTCAAATTTTACTGAGCAACAAATTATTTATTAATTACACAAAATTAGTTACCTCAAGTTATTTATCGTAGCTTAGAACATTGTCCAGTTTGTAAATGTGGCTATATTTCAATTTGTACTAATTCTAAGGGCAAAGGGTCTTGCGAGACACCCTGTGGTGGCCTTAATGTGGATGACAAGGCTTAGTCTCTGTAAAGGGCTAGTAATTGAAATTCTTAGTATTGTTACTTTAGTTGTACATTGTTTTGTGATTTCAGGGAAGTTATTGTGATGTTCGGAAGAATAATAACCTTTGCTATATCAAACAGATGCATAAAATGTCCGTAGGTATTGGTAATCTACTTGCGATTATTAATTAAGTTGCGATTACTTGTATTTTATTAATACGTAGCGTATTTTTTTTTAATGTTAGGTACATTTTACCCATATTAAATAAAACATGTGATTTAGCTTAATCCGCTAAGTAGTTTTTAGGTTACACCGATGACGACGGATAGACAGAATTGAAACCGTTTCGGTTTTCGTCTAAAATCTCTAATTTTAAAAGTAAAGAATTACTCAATCGTATTGCTTCATATTATATCCAAAACCCACATATAAATTACCTACGCGTCCAATAATACTCAACATGCAGACTAGTAGAAAACAGAGTGGACGCAAAAATGCCTTTATATCATCCATTAATCCATAAACAAAACCATTAAAATTCACACTCCTACACATAATACGGCAGCTGACCTTTGACATAGTGGATAAACTTCAACACACATAAAAATATCTGAACCATTTTGCGTAAGGAAGAAAACTGGTATGCCGCAGGGATCTCATCTTGGCCCTTTTCTATTTAACTTTAGCTAGGCCTTTATTGCTTAGAAATGGTTGGCAATTTACTAACTCAGTAGTCCTGCAGAAGTCATGGCCTGCGATTATTCATTGGGCCCATAAGGTAATGTTAGCCAACCTCGTAGTAGAATTGTGGGCGGTGACAATAAAACGTGTTGTCGAAAGCCTTTGTAAGGTCGAACGACTAGAGGGCATGCCACACAAGTTTAACCAATTTATTGTATTGTAGAGGAAATAGAGTAATTTGAGATCTGAGTCTGATTCTCGATTGAAAACCCTAAACTATTAAGTTAACTGCGCGACAATTCTAAGAGGTATTTCTTTTATACTTTCGTTTATAAAGCCAAATTCAATGACCCTCTCTGTGAAATACGCAGGATAAAATTTTGACTTCCTATACTAATTGAGTCGAGGTTGTTCTTGAACAAGAGAGACACGAAAAATATTTTTTGTATTTCTCAAACAGGGTTACTAACCCTTGGTCCTAACCACTTATCGAGCCTCCAGTATGAATTTGGCTGCATAAAAAAGTCACCATATAAGGAGGATTTGAAAGGCCTTTGGTTACTTATAAAGTCGTAGGTGGAAAAATTGGACTGCGGCCGCGATGTTAGAAACAGACGAAACTAGTCCGACCAATCATGAGCCTTTTGTCTTTTTGAGTGTCTGATACCTGGTAGGTATCATTTTCGAATGACACTTTGCTCGAAAAGCTTCTTCTGTTTTTGTTTTTTTTTTATTTTACGAGTAATAATTGGTGGAAGCCATTATTTTATACTGTCATCTCAGTTTTAAACCTTATTTTTCCCCCTCAGTAAATAAAGAAATAATCTATTTGTAGAATGATTTTATTATTTTATGTTTGGTCGAATTTCAAAACTGTTCTCAAACAGGAGTTTGAACTTTCTGACCAGAGCGGATCAAGATTAACAAAGTAATGTGTGACGTCATCATAAGAATGTAGCGAGTTGAAAAGTTGTTTTACTAAAGTGGGCAAATGTTGTGTCCTGCGGTTTTGTTAAAAGGTTCCTTGCGGGAAACTCACTTTGCTTAGCTGTTACTGTTACGTCTTAAGTTGTTCCATTTTAGTCACTCTTGTTCTATATGGACCCATACACCAGTATATGTCATAATTTTATTTTTTTTATTTTCGATTTGCCTGATAACGACCCCACTGAGGGGTCGAAATATATATGCCCCAAAAAAACGTATATTTCGACACTCTCATGGGAATCAAAATTTGAAGGGTATTTCCCGATGACCTAGAACTATGAAATTTGGCGAATAATACCGTCTTTTAAAACAAATATAGGAAAAAATATGAAAACAATTCGTAATTAAATCGTAAAAAACATAATTAATTAAATTTCATAAAATATTTATAATCGACTCGCACTTGTCCGGTTTTTTTCATACTTTATCTTTTTTTACGATAACTTAGAAGTTTGATTTTTTTACAGCTTCAAGGGACTGTAGACGTGAGTATATGATTTTAATTTCTACTCGATACCTCCACGCGTTCCCGAGATAAGGGTCTTGACAGACAGACGGACAGACGGACAACAAAGTGATCCTATGAGGGTTCCGTTTTTTTTCTTTTGAGGTACGGAACCCTAAAAAAGTAGACATTAGTTGTATTTCGTTCTATTTTCAAAATGTAAATAATGTAACATTTTTGTTTTTGCCATTTCGTTAAATGCTTCGCTGTGTCCTCTAAAATTACCTTTCCTTTCTGCATTTACGTCAATAAAAATAAATATTACCTTTAATTAACTAAATCTGCAAAAATATGATCCCAAATTGAGATAACCGTAACAATTTGAGTTATCTTTTTCATAAGCTAATGTAAATGGGGACCTCCCATAAGCATATGAAGTAGTTTACGGTAAAAGCTATGCATTAACATTTTATACTACCTCACATCATGAGGTAACTAATTTTTAACCTTTATGGTCCATGATGCTGTCTTAAGAAGAAAGTGTCTTATTTCTTTTTGACTATTTACGATAAACACGGTAAAGATGATACATCTCGATATAGAGGTATAGCGTGAAATATAAATTAATTATTATGAACAATGTCTTATTCTCATTGACAAATACTCTGTTTTTTCTCGCTTTGTCACTGTCAACATAAAATTAAATTCATAAATTAATTTGTATGAGTGAATTTCATCGCTTACGCCACCAGGGTAGAGCTATGAGTGAACGGCTAAGGCGTCATCTCGGCCACGTAAAACTCGGCCGCGCGGCCGAGTTGACACCTTTCGATTAAATCAATTTTATTGGGGGTCAACTCAAACACTTTTTAAAACAAAATATCAATATTTAAATAGGTATATGTTATACAAACGTCAACTCACTTTTTAAAACAAAATATCAATATTTAAATAGGTATATGTTATAAAAATCAACATCAAGAAAATATGAACAAATACTATACCTAACCGTAATTAATCTAATCGCCAATAGGTATAACAAAGTTTCATGCTGCAAGTTTTTTTAAAAAACCTTATTTGAATTTAAAGAAAACGGGTTAGACAAAAACAAAGTATTTGTATGTACGTGTATGTATAAGACTTATCATGATTTCAACTACGCATGTTCTTTTCTGGTTACGAGATTGCTTTTAATTTTTTAATAGTTTTATTCGAAGTTTTATTTTAGGTATTTGGATCCAATCCTTTCTTAGATTGACTGTACTTTGTATGTGAGGCCGAGTTGACCCCCAATAAAATTGATTTAATCGAAAGGTGTCAACTCTGCCGCGCGGCCGAGTTTTACGTGGCCGAGATGACGCCTTAGCCGAGTGAACTGGATTCACCCGCTTAAGTGTGCCACCAAAGTAGAGCTCTGAGTGAACTGTATTCACCCGCTTATGCCACCAAGGTAGAGCTATGAGGGAACTGTATTCACCCGCTTACGCCACCAAGGTAGAGCTATGAGGGAACTGTAATAAAATAACCCTCTTAGTCATAATTCGCAGTAACACTTAAGTTAATGGATTGCCTCTTTATTGTATAGACAAAGGACATTAAAAAGAAAAACAGAGTTTTGGTTGCATAATTTTGAACAGAGGCGGACTTATCACTCGAAGATATTTCTTCTAGCCTACCTTTGGGTGGCGAAAAATTTATAATAATACGAAACTTAAATGTGGATAGACGGTAATTAAATGAATGGTTCAGTAAATAAAGTCAAAATACTTTAAACTTACACCCATCTGGCTCTAGACATCACAGTGTCTAGGGGCGCTTGAAGTATAGTGTATGGGTCTATTATTTAATGTCTCCTGAACCTGAAAGCTGATACTAAACGGCGTTTATTTACGATTATGCTACGTGACCTTTAACTTTATGAAGGTATGTATAATAGGGCCATTTGTAGTGAATATTTTCAAGGGTAAAGCTTGTTCGGGTGGTCACTGGACTCTCAGTATTGAGACCCAAGTTCTAATCCTGCCGATCGTAGCATTCATTCAGCCATCCATCGACATAGGCCTTTCCAGTATTACGCCACTCTTGGCGGAGCTCCACCCTCCTCTTCCAGCAGCCACCCGCAACGTCCTTCAGTTCGTTGGTCCAGCGGGCATGAGGTCAGCCTACGCTACGCTTTGCTGTACGTGGTCTCCATTCTAACGCCTTTCGGCCCCAACGGCCATCACGTCGGCGACACCGCCACTTCAATTTAGTGATTCGGCAAGCTACGTCGTTCACTTTCGATCTTTGATGGATCTCGTCGTTTCGGATTTTATCCATCAGAGATATCCCAAGCATAGCCCGCTAAGGGGCTATTTCGATAAAAATGACACTTTTTGAAGTTGTATACCTGCTTTTCTGATGAAGCCACTAATATGATAAATCAGTATATCAATTTCGGAACCTTTTTTTAGTTTTGTTCAGTTCAGAAACACGTTTGCGTAACTTTCACTCGATAGAAATAATTATTAAAATGAGGTCTTCTTCTACGCTTTTTTTCATATTATGACAAACAGGAATGACATACAGACCTGAAAGATATTTTATTAGATCGATTTTAACAATATCTAAATTTCCTTAGTTGGAAATTTCGATAGCTATTTTAGTTCATTTTATATTAATTTAAAACCAACATTTTGCTATTTTTTCCGGAATCCGTCCCTCTCGCACTGCGGGGCGTTCCGGTTAAATCGGTTGGTATAGCATTCACTAATGAATTTTTAAACTAACCTCTGTTGCTGATGGTGAAGCAAAACACTGTGATGTGGACCTGCAGACCCAAAAAAGCGTGTATTTGTGCCCGAAGTACGACGATAAGGCTCACCCCCGCTTGGGACGTAAAAATTACCTAGATAAAAGATCAATAAAAATAAATATATTTTTTCCAATATTAATATAGTCCTACTTCCTTCAAAAGAACCCTCGAAAATCTGGCTTTGTTCATGTTCTAAGGTCAGGTACAGCCTTAAATAAATAGTAAAGATATGTTCATGTATTTTATAAGGAGAAAAATAAACGTAGTCGAAGTCCTAATTCTCTAGAAATTTTCTTTTAAAAACAAACAAGAAAAGGGGAATAGACCAAACAAACCCCAGAATCCTAATTGGATCCCGAATAAATAAACTTCTCAAACTTTTCCGATTATTTATTATGACTTTCATGAGTTTGGAGTCGGGTTAGTACAAATATCTCAAAGACTTGTTGGTTCCGTACCTTTTCTGTGGTTGTATGAAAAGTAATAAATAATTTTAAAAGGTTTTATTTTCACACTAGCCTTTACTCGCAGCTTCGCCTGGGTTCAGTGAATGCTTGGGCGTTATTTTATGAACAGCCTCTATAGCTTATGTGTTGACCAGGGTCACTATAATGATAATAAAATAAAATAAACACATCCAAACCCGTTGAGTGGTTCTAGAGATAAGCGTTTATTCAATATTTGACCCGTTTTAGGCTTGGGCATTATTTTATGAACACCCCTTATAGCCTATATGTTGACCAAGGTACTACAATGATAATAAAAAAAAAACGCATTCAAATCCGTTGAGTGGTTCTGTAGTCTTGAATCTTGAATCTACAATACAAATACTAAACCCATTCCATTTAACATTTCACGAACTTTTTTTTGAACTTGACTTTTTTACTACTTTAATATTAGAATATGTCACGGGTAAAACCCGAAGTCGGGTAAAGGCCAAAAAAAGTTAAAAATAGGTGCGACGACAAGCGAAGCGAGGAGGAGCGTGTTAAGTTGACATGTTAATAAACATTGGACACCGAGCGAAGCGAAGCGGAGCGGAGCGAGGCGACCTCCGAAGTTTTGTATAAGATTACCCGGGTAAACCTAGGTGTATCCTATCTTCTAGTATTACCCGTAACATATAGATATAGATGAAGCCCAAGAAGCTTTGTGTCATCGAAGTGTCCTATAATCATTGGGTTATATTACATTACTAGCTTTTTCCGCGGCTCCGCCCGCGTGTTATTCGGTTTAACGACATGCTTTTGTCCGGGATAAAAAGTAGCCTATGTATTAAGTTAGGGTATAAGCTACATTCAGCGTGAAAGAGTAACAAACATACGCACACACAGAAACTTTCGCATTTACAATATTAGTGTGATGGATGATGTACATCCATTCGGCTTTTCTTAGACACCACAGCGGTAGGTCTAAATTTATATCTATCTCTACCTCATATTATGTATTATTATTTTATATATTTATACTATTGTCTTTTTAATAACACTCACTACACTGTCTACTATATTAACTCTTAATTTTTAATTTATCACACCTACAAAATATTTTTTTTTATCATTTAGCATAATTATGAGTTTCAACAGTTCCTTTAATATAAAAAATACAAATAATTTATTGTTGTGCGTAGTCTAGGCTTTTGTTTAGTTTTTAGTATTATGGCTTTATTTGTTTTGACAATCAAAACAATGTTTTTTTTTAATAAATATATTTTAGCTTAGTTTATTGTTTTTAAACCAAAATACATCGCTTTGGAATACTCTAAATATTAGTTCTTAAGTACTGATTACTATCAGAGTGCATTACAAACTACCTATAGAAAAGAACAATTTTGATCAATCTTTGTTTCTAATTGATCTTTTCTAGTTAAATGCATTCTAATGATAATAATTTTTTGCTTCATCCCGAGCCCGTATTATTTTAATAAGTCATCACATCACATCTGTGTTAAGAAATGATTATTTGCTTATTACGGATCTCTAAAAAAATAATGAAAACAAAACCATGCTTGTGTAGGTACAGAAATAACATACAAGAGAGAAATTGTTAGTCTGTTGGTCTGTCGTACGCGTGTGGTCCATATTTTACGGATTTAGACATGTGTTGTGGTGTTCGATGAAATATGATTTTTTAGTACTATCGGGCAAAATTACACTGACACTCTTTTATCTCCTAATACTATCGTTACTTAGTTGAAAAGTGGGCCATTGCATATCTTTTGATAATGCATTACGTTTTGCTCATAGTTTATTTATTTGAATGACGTTTTAAAAGTATCCATTCACATATAAATGGAAACAAAAACAATAGCTTCTCTAGTGGAAGAAAAATATGTGCTTTGTGCATCAACCTGTACTTGCAAATTACTTAGAGCAGGAAGTAAGGATTTTGATATATAAGGTGACTTTAATTTATGCAGCCAAACTTATACTGGAGGCTTGGTAAGTGATCAGTAACACGGATCGATAACACTTTTTTCTAATTTCGCAAAATAAAATCTTGACGTCCCATAGTAATTGACTCGGCGCTGGGCTTCCGTTTGTAAGGAACACGAAAAGAATAATTTACGAATTTTACAAAAAGTGTCATCGAACCTTGTTATTGAGCACTTACCGAGTCTTCAGTAAGAGTTTGGCTGGATAAATTAAAGTCACCTTTCGACGAATTTTGGCCTGTCGAAGCAAATAGTGCTTTTCTCGACCTCGTTCCAAAATACTGACGTGATTTACAAAAAACTGGCCAAATGCGAGTCGGACTCCCTAACGTATCTACCCTTAGTGTTTGGGGGTACGAAACCTATTAAAATCGTGGTAAATAACAAAAATATTAATGCCATAGCAACACCAAGGCGCTAAAAAGTTAGCGCCAGATAAACAATTTGGCAACCACTGAGTATAGTGCATTCAATATTAGCTGGCGCGTTTCCACTTGAACATTTATTTATTTTTATTTATTTATTTATTTATTTATTATTTTATAAACAGGTACATCATCCTTACAGGCTAGCCTAATACGATAAAGCAACTTAAATACACTACAAGTAATATTATATCATATAAAAATATCAAACAAAAAGGAACAATGAGAAAAAAAAATACACACGAAATATTTACATAATAATTAATCTACTAGACAATCTATAATAAATCTACACAATATATAGAAAAACTTAATTATAACACAAAATACAGAGAGTAGCCTTTGTGAACTCGGTCAGAGAACAATAAAAAATATCAATTGTCTCTGAGACCCGGTTGAGAGCGCGAAGGGCGCGCATGCTCGCAATTATTGTTTATCAACATAAACAATAGGGGTGATAAACCAAACACTCATAGAGCCCATTCATTTTTTAAAGGAGCCGTTTCGGCCTTATCTGTTTTGTTGACCAATCAGTGTTGATACTTTTGATTCTGTTTAAAAAAAATATATTTTTAGGAATTTATCAGAAACGTTTGAAACACCGCCTGCCGCACGTGTTTTACAAGTGTCTATTGTTTTATTCTGACGAATCCACCCGCCACGACTTAATCCTATTGTTGTTGCTAATGACGCTCTCAAGTGGAAACACACCAGCTAATACTGAATGCACTATACTTAGAATCCGATATACTCCGAATACCGAATCCAATTTTTTTTTCACTGGTTACCGAACTCAAATTTTTAGTATTTTTTTGTTTTATTTTAGAGTATGTTCTACTATCGACAAAAACAACAAAGACTGAGAAATAACGTTGAGAAAATGCTATTGTTTCGAATATTGGATGGATTCGATTGAGAAAATGCTATTATTTCGAGGTTTTTTGTTTGGAGACCTTGGGTTTCAATATTTACAAATTATTATTGTTAGGGTTCCGTACTTCAAGAGGAAAAAAAACGGAGCCCTTAAAGGACCACTTTGTTGTCCGTCTGTCCGTCCGTCCGTCTGCTGTCTGTCAAGACCCTTTATCTCGGGAACGCGTGGAGCTATCGAGTTCAAATTAAAACCATATACTCAGGCCTACAGTCCCCACCTTGAAGGTGTGAAAAATCAAACTTCAAAGTAAAAAAAGATATGAAAAATGTATATTTCGACACTCTCAAGGGAATTGAAATTTGTAGAGTATTTTTCGTTGACCTAGAACTACAAAATTTGGCAAGTAAAAGTTACGTACTTCATTCAAAGACACAATAAAGCCCAGAGGGGATCAGAAAAGCGCATATTAACTCATTTAAAGGTATTAGGGCCCAAAGCGGATCTGAGAAGCGCATATTAACGGACTAGGCCAGCATAAAATATTAATATAACAACGTCTGTGGTTATACAAAACTTTCAGAGTTTCCCTATCCTGTAGAACAATCATCAGCATTATTCAAAATGGTAATGACCCGCATCCCTCATTCAAATTCATTTCACAAACGCAACATTCCCCTATCAATAACATTAAAGTATGGCATGTGTTAACTGTCGCCATGTCCAAAACATGTTAAATCTATGTAAATACAGCTTTAAAACTTCACTAATCATAGGTACTGAAAAACTTTCCTAAAGAAATATAGAATGACTTTTGTTTATATAGCCTAATACATACTGGTGACTCGGCACGTGGTCAGGACCAAGATTCAAATATCCCTTTCTGTGAAATACGCAAAATAAAATATACTAATAGAGTCGAGGTTGTTCTTGAACAAGTATAGCGGCATGAAAATATTTTTCGTGTTTCGCAAACAGAGTCTTTGAACCTTTGTCATGATCAGTTACCGAATCTCCAGTATGAATTTGGCTACATAAATGAAAGTCGCCTTATATACGGAGAAATGGAAATATATGTATATTGAATCCAGGATATTTCCGATTTTTATTTGCGCTGTTTTTTGCTAGAATATCATTCCTGCCCGCGCCTGTCTACCAATGTGGAGTAGGCAGATTTCTATCTACTACGAACCTAGCACACCTCTTCCGCTTCGTTCACACCGAGTTGTAAAAACTATCCCATTTCCGCTTATTTTCCCTTCATCTTTCTTCAATAAGGTAATCAAATAATGTAATATAGGTACTCTTCTGCGGAAGCCATTTTGGCCAAAATTGTTCAGTATTCTATGTAAATCATTCAGTTTCCGTTAATAGATATCTGTGTATAAAACGTATCGACCATTTATCTTTATGCAGCACGTGTAGATAAATCCGTATTCCATATTATATTGTCTTATAAGTACAAAAAATGTCGGAAGGAGTTTCGCCAACCAAAAACTGAAGCACCCATAGTATGTATAATCACGTGTACGCACGAGCCCGGCACGCATACATTCACACCATAGTAAGCCTAATTCCATAGTAAATCCACTCACACACTTGTAAAACGCCGCCATTGCTATATTTCGTCTCCGTCCACTTTTTTATTAGTCTATGTATATTGTATAGCTCTTCCTTAAAACTAATTACAACTAATTACATGGGTTTGAAACCCATGAAGTTCAATTCCTTTTATGACGATTGCAATAGATTAACCTGCCTTTTGCACAATACCCCAAACAAAACCTACTCGATCTCATGAATAGAACCTTCTTTTACAACCAAATAGCCAAACTACAAAGAAGCCGGCACAAAAAAACCGTTGCAACGATAAAAAAACAGTTACGCAATAACTATTTGACCGTTATTCGGTCATGTAAAAATAGCACCAACCCATACATCCCCTGCAAGAGTGCTTATTACGAGGCATTAGAAGCGACAATTCCATAATCTACGGGTCAACTTACGCATTGGTAGAATCAAAGCTATGACGCTTACGTTTTGTTCGCTGAGAAACTGATCCGTTGCAAGCATTACAATGCACTGCGACAAAATTAACTTGGCACTAAAAAATAGACCCTAGTTCAAGGGAATAAGGTTCAGAGTAAAGGGGAAGATAATATTGTCGGGACTTGAGAAAAATGGATGTCAACCTCGGGTTGTGACCTTAGTGACTGTGCCGGTATTGGGACTCTGCAACCAATGGGAGCATAGAGTAATGAATTTGATAGATAATAGTGAGTTACTTACATACTTACATCTGACAGTCTGACAGCTTTAATTAAATAAAAGTTTTAGGACTATTGGAAACAGAAAAGATTTTGCCGTTTTTTAAGCATATTTATTTGTATCCTGATGTAATGTTTCAGTTACATGAGCATAAGTTTATCAGCAATGAGATCACTATAGGAATTTTATGCTAATTAATATGACGGATTTATTAAAGTAGCCACTGAACTTTGAAATCAATATTTATGTCGCTGCTGCACGCCATAATTCGATATTTCGTAAATTTTCATTAATACTTACGTCGATGATTATGGCACAGCACAAGTGCACACTAGTTCGATAAAAAATCATCGCCATTTTTGTGACATTCTGGGAACCATTCAATAAAAATATTTCATACAATTTTAATTATATAGTTGCTTTGGTTTTTGTGTAGCAATTCGACTAAAATTATGGCAACAGTTTTGCTTGCTTTAGTGTTCTATGGTATTTATCATGTCATGCTTAAACTGAATAACTGAACGGTACGTCCGTAAATAATCCCATTCAAAATTCCCCGAAAACATCATGACGTATCAATCACCGGACTTTTAATATAATTTGCATTAAAATCGTATAAAATAGCTTAAACTGCAGTTGACTTAAAATATGCACGAGATATAATTTAGTAAAATTTTGATTAATTTATAGAAGCATCTATACAAAATACGTTATAAAACAGAAAATAAAAATATATTACAATAAGAAATTAGACCGACCTCGTTCCGACTGGAATGATGACCTGAAGGGTGTTGCGAGTGGCGGCGGCATGAGGCGGACGAAATCTTGGAAAGGCCTATGTCCAGCAGTGGAAGAACACAGGCCGATGGATGGATGGAAATAATTACCACGACGATTCTCTCTATAATATTTAAGTACTCTGCGACTCCACAAGGCACGCAGCGTTTAGCATCTCACTATTGTTATTTATTTTTAGGGCACGATCAAACGCAAACCAAACAGTTAAACGAACGTGCCGTTTGTACTGAACTCGGTAACATTACTGGAAATAGATAGAACAGATGTTGTTTAAAATTAGGCCAAATGGGTCAAATTCTCGCTGTTATTTTGTGTGTGCGAATGATGTAATAATCCTAATGTGAGACCTTTCTTCCAACTCTTCTATTAAGTAGGTTAGGTACTTGCGTAATGCTTTGTCAACTAATAATACGATTGTGTTATGGTTTTGCGAAATATATTGTGATGTATAAATAATTGAAAAATAGTGGATTTTTCACAAAGGTGATGCGACAGAGCGGCAAAAATTACTGTATTGGAAACTTGTTTTCAGAAAATATCGTGCAATTTCAATTGGTCGAGTTCGTCTGTTGCCTGCCACGAAATTATGTGTGATGTAGTTCAGCCAATAAAAATAGTTATTGGATTTTAATAAATGTAAAAAACTGATAGGTCACGTTGAAATGACCTATCCAGTTTTAAAGCGATTGAGTCGTCATCATCATGAGGACTCGCTGGAACAACTGCAAGCGACATCCGGAGGACGATAGTACATAATCTGGCTGAATTTTTAATAGCCTGAAAATTTAAAACTAGTAATAATAACCGTCAACACTATAATATATTTAATACTAGCTTTTGCCCGCGGCTCCGCCCGCGTGTTATTCGGTTTAACGACATGCTTTTGTCCGGGATAAAAAGTAACCTGTGTTAAGTTAGGGTATAAGCTATATCCATTTTAAATTTCATCCAAATCCGTCCAGCCGTTTCAGCGTGAAAGAGTAACAAACACACACACAACACACACACACAACACACACACACACGCACAAACTTTAGCATTTATAATATTATAGTGTGATTATAAATGCGAAAGTTTGTGTGTGAGGGTGTGTGTGTGTGTATGTTTGTTACTCTTTCACGCTGGAACAGCTGGACGGATTTGGATGAAATTTAGAATGGATATAGCTTATACCCTAACTTAACACATAGGGTACTTTTTATCCCGGAAAAAAGCATGTCGCTAAACCGAATAACACGCGGGCGGAGCCGCGGGCAAAAGCTAGTATAGAATAAATATCAGCTGTTCCATAGAAAAGGTAGGTACCTACCTATTTGACTAAAATGTGTGTAATAGTTCATTTTTATTTGCGAATAGCCTTTGTCCGCGGCTTTGCTCGCGTGAAAGTTTCTTTGAATCTTTGAGTAATATAGACAGTTTTCGACTTGGCCGTTACTTTATCAACATCCCTTATAGTGTATATGATGGTGCCCATAGGTAGATAATAAATAAAACGGCATCCAAATCCTTTGAGTGGTTTTAGAGTTAAAATGGAACATACATACAAAAATACATAAACAGGCAGCCAAAGAAAAAAATCTGAAAATTTTAGTGTTGCTTTAGGACAACCCATGTCATTTAAAATTTCGCAAAATATTATATGCATATACCTACACAACTTTTTACTACTTTATTGTTGGTATGTTAAGATTTCTTCTTTGGATCCATTGTTAAAGTTTGTAAATAGTAGAATATTACTTTTCGGCCTTAGCGACTATACTATTCAGTCAGTATAGAATCTTAATATTCTAAAGTGAGTTCACAGATTCTAAAGTGAGTGTATCTGCTTAATATCATTCTAAAGTGAGTTCACAGATTCTAAAGTGAGTGTATCTGCTTAATATCATTTGTGAGTCGTCTCACTGTAATTTAAATAATATTATTGTAATTTTTTTGTCGAATTTTAATGTTATTTATTTTTCTTACAAATCATGCTCAAAAACACCATTCAGCCACTCGAAACCAATATGCATTAAAATACCCCACTGCGTCAAAACACAACAGACTATAGCCCATCGAAAATCGTCATTATTTTAGGTCATTAAGAGTTACGCATAAGTCTAATTGCTTTGGTATTCGTTTCCACGATCCAAATTAGAATTCAAGAAACGTCACATTCCTGCGACAGTCTTTTGTTAATCGTCCTGCGTCGAGGATGTGTCCTGATGATAATAGCTTAGCACCTGATAGACCATGGGCCAATCCAAAATCAGCTCTATTGTAAGGAGTTAGGGTTCTCTGCAGATGTCTACTGAGCCTGGTTGGGTGGCGTTTAGAATTCTTCTCGCGATTTAAGTCGAAGTGAATTTTAAGTGATTTTTACTTGGTTTTATTGGTAAGAAAAGAGCGGTTGATTTAATTATAAGTGATCGGAAACCAGCCCCCTGATTCTGTATCGTAAAATCAGTTGCCAAACAGAGTGTCTATCATCGAAAACATACATATCGTTCATACTTGAAATGACGTCACAATTCGTAAATAGTTCAATACCCATTGAAGGTTATTTTGGAATTTCATTTTTTATCTGTTTTTTGGTGAAAAGCAACCATAGATGGCAGCCGACACTGAGTTACATAATAGCATAGTAAAAAATGATAGGTTCATTTACCCTTGAAATTCTCAGAATTATGTATTAGCTTTCTGAAAAGATGAACTTGAATTAGGGCTGGAACTAGTGCGGGGACATAGACAATTTATATATTTAAATGCTCACAAAACGAGTAATGTTTTATATCGATAAGTTTCCGAATTTTCCTTTTCAATGATTTTGTTATTTTTTTCTTGTTAAAAATTTGATTAATAATATTTTGTTCTTATATTCTTATACTTTCGTTTATATAACCAAATTCATACTGGAGATTCAGTAAGTGGTCAGGACTAAGGTTCAATGTCCCTGTTTGTAAAATACGACAAATATTTTTTTCTGCCTCTATATGTACTTGTTCAAAAACAATAATTTTATTTTATATTAACCAATATCGCCTAAATAGCAATGGTTTGCTTTTGTCACAAACATGTCATTGTCATGCCAGTTGACTGTATGACGGTATGACGTCACGGAGAGCATGTTCCGCCCATTTGTCTGACAGAATGACAGAACATGCATGTGGATATCTGAGAGACCTTATTTAAATACGTAATAAAAGTATAGGACGTATTTGAACGCACTTTAAAATTAATGAAAATATCAACAAAAAAAGTTTAAGGTACTACAGAAATAATATAACCTATGAATAAACATAAAATTTTATAAATATATAAATAACACATTAGCCCTATAAAGTAATGTTTGCCAGTACAAAATATTTGAAACGTTTCAGAAAGAAATACTCTCCATATCAAAATTAATTTTTCGCACTATAATCAACAAAAACGATGTCTTTGAACGCCTGAAACCTGTACCTTTGTCTTGTATATTCTTGATACTAAAAGAAAACCCTGAAATATTTAAGGAAACAATAAATTCCAATAAGCCGCTATACTTGTACAGTACATACTCGTATATGTTACTCACCAAACCCGATTTTAGAACGAACTATTTTGTCCTAGGCCAAACTAGTACATAATATATGTATATATAGGTAGTTCATATACGGTAAGATCGTACTTTTGTTAAAACTTAAGACGTAGCCTCGCTCCGCTCCGCTTCGCTCGGCTCCTGAATTTATATTCGCAAGCAAACTAACAAGCTCCTCCTCGCTTCGCTCATCGTCGCACCTACTTTGGTCTAGGACAATTTAACATCTTAGTTTGTCCTAAGATCGGTTTGGCTGGTAACATATTATAAGAAAGGCAAATTTGAAATGTATTAATATTTTAGTGGAAAATATAATTTTTGAGCAAAAGAAACTTTAAAGTTAGAAGTAGTAAAATTAAAGTGCAAAGCTAAGCCTCTCAAAGCGGGAACCATTATTTTAAAGTTCACATTTATACTGTAATATCCCTAAAAGTATTGCTAGGTTTTGATATTTCTTTGAAAAACGGTAATTCTGTAGCAGAGCCTCTCGAAAAGATAACTCGAAAATAGCTGGACCGATTGAACTTTCAGGTATAACGATTTTTGGATATTGTTTTGGAATAACAGATTTTGATGCGGTTCCCACTGAAAGCTAGAATTATAAGAATGAGCAGTGAAACAAATCGGAAAAAAGTGTAGTTATGATATGAATAATACCTTACACCTCACAGAAATTTTATCCAATTTCTGAGAGAGAAGTTCAATGAAAAGAGGTTACAAAGTGTACACTAAAGTATTCAATTAGGGCAATCTGATTCGATTTGCTCTGTCTTCTTTGAATAAGCTTCTTTCTTTTTACACCATTCTATGCGGTCTTAAGCCAATTACGGATGAGATTGAAAAGAGAGTAAGACAAAAATGTGATAAAATAATTCCAGATTTCATATTAAATTTTTTTTTGCAGATTAATCGTATCTCACAATTTATCGGATACTATCGGAACAGTAGGAGTACAAGGCAATTTTTTTGTTCGTGTTTTTAAGTTCCTAAAATGATTTATACATAAGTTGATTTTCGTTTCCAAATCCAAATTCATACTGGAGACTCTGTAAGTGGTTAGGACAAAGGTTCAATGTCCCTTTCTTCGAATTACACAAAAAATTTGACTTCCTCTATATTAATAGAGTCGACGTTGTTTTTGAACAAGTACAGATGTTATGCTTAGCATTTTAAAATTAATTTTCAATAATTGCTATTATTGTGATGGCTCCCTAATAAAATATGAAAAAAGACATTACTTAGACAAACATTTTACAAAAATCCTCAGTATTGTAAAACGTCGCAAAGCAAACGCTCGACACTAATTCATATGGTGCAATACGGGTTATCAGATTGATCTAACTCCGCTACCGCCTCCACTAAACTGCTACTTGATATGGAGCAGTATTGCTACATTTTATAAATAACTTACAAGGTTTATGTGACTTTTATTAGTAAAAATTTTATTGAGATTTTGATTAAAAATAGACGACATTTTTATGGGTATAACAGTAAAAGAAAGAAGGTAGGTTGGCGCTTAATTTAATCAAAGATTTTAAGGGCCATTTTCACAGAAACTCGCAATTTATGCGTACAGAGTGTGAACGAATGTCCCGAGACTATGTAAATTTTATTTTTGTCACTCTCACTCCAAGCGAAAAGAAAGAGAAAGAGAGCAAAAGAGAAAAAAGGAAGTTTTTTAAAATTATTAAAAAAAACTTAAATACCTAGCAAATTTTACAAAATCCAATATCTAGATATTATTAAAACTCATCTAATAAAATATGTTTTGGTTCTGAACATATTCCTTTTTCGTCGAACGAGGAGAAAAAGTGCGTTTGAAGACCTCATTTCAATAATTATTTCTATCGAGGAAAGTTTATCCAAATGTGTTTTCCAAAAACTAAACCATAGAATATATAGTATATCCATCCATCCATCAGCCTGTTTCGTCCACTGCTGGACATAGGCCTTTCCAGGATTTCGCCACTCTTGGCGGTCCTCCTGGAAGAAATTCCCATACTCACACACGCTGGGCAGGTGGGTTGGTGAGTGCGGTGCCGAAACCCTTGGACCAGTGACGCCACTGCCCGTCACCAGTCTGTTTTATAAAAGGCCCGGCAATTGGTGATGGATATACCGCCATCCATCGGTCCCAGGCAATGGTGGGCCGCCTGGTTTTGCCTGAGAGCTGTTCTCTTACTCTCCCCCGAATAACTTCGGGAGGATTTGCGAGTAAGATGATGGTACCTCCACAGTCGAGCCCGGCATCAGCTCTACCACCTAACGATATAGTATATACCAAAAATGTATTAAAATGATCTGTGTACTTCATAAAATAAACAGAAACAAAGCATCCATATTTTATTTACATAGCCTTTTAAATGTAATTTCAATATGTACTGTGATGTTTTAACTGCGCTTGCGTTTGACATAACCTTTTTTGTCTTTGGCAGAATGGGGCATTTTGAGAAGCGACTGGCCATTTTAAAAACATAAAATGCTAATGAAATACGATTGAAAGTGTTGCGTAATCCACATTTAAGGGTCCATAAAAGGCTAAATGCCCAACTGAAAATGAGCATAACACATTGTGTAACTTAGCTAATCGATATAGTAAAAATAACATACTATAGGGCTGATAGATACATCTTAGAAAAAATGCAAAGTCTTTAAGTTTGCTCCATAGAAAAACTTACGAAGTAACCTCTACATTTCATGTGTTAAAGGGCCTTCCTTAAATCATACAGCCTTAAAAAGTGTGTTAAAAATAAGTTAACAAATGACACCAGTTCGTCTTAGAATATTTAAAATAAATCATCTAGAAGCAGAGTTATTAAATAAAAACGCAGATTTTTGTGGGCGCGTATTTCTTGATGGTCATAACAGCCACGGCTGAGAGCGCGCTATTTTAAACTAAAAGGAAACGTCGCGGTTCAAATCTGATTGATGCAAAATGAGGTGCTCAATCTGACATTATATGCAGCCTTAAAGATGACGTACCTTTCCAAAAATGGCAATGAAATTAATACCCTAACCTTTGCGTCTTTCGATTTTTGAGTATAATCTACAGTTTTCGGCTTGGGGGTTGTTTTATCAACACCCCTTATAGCCTATATTTAGACCAGGGGCCTTATTGTCTAACTTCGACATCTATCGCAATCACCTTCAAACGCTATTGGCTAGAAATGACAACACGCATCATTTTTTGCCAATCACGTCGCTTTTGAAGGCTATAGCAGTGGCTATTGAAGTTTATTATTTATTTATTTCATGGAAAAGAAACAAAAGTAAACTATACATAGAAACGTTAAAGTATAAACAAATGATTAGTTGAATTTACTTCATCTAGGTGGTAGAGCTAATGCCAGGCTCGACTGTGGAGGTACCACCATCTTACTCGGAAAACCTCCCGAAGTTATTCGGGGGAGAGTAAGAGGACAGCTCTGAGGCAAAAAAACCAGGCAGCCCACCATTGCCTGGGACCGATGGATGGCGGTATATCCATCCCCAATTGCCGGGCCTTATATAAATCAGACTGGTGACGGGCAGCGGCGTCACTGGTGCAAGGGTTTCGGCACCGCGCTCACCAACCCGCCTACCCAGCGTGTGTGAGTATGGGCATTTCTTCCAGGAGGACCGCCAAGATTGGCGAAATCCTGGAAAGGCCTATGTCCAGCAGTGGACGAAACAGGCTGATGGATGGATGGATGGACTTCCTCTACGGTTTCCTCAAATACATTATTTTTGTAGGGAATAATTTGGTGACATTTCTGAACCAAAGTTGTTCACAAAGCAATGTAATTAAATTAAAAAATAAGATAAGCGTTCATACACGCAGTTAGACAATGAGTGCAGCATCATTACGATGTTAATAAAGATAACCGCATCGACATCCGATGAGGATACTCGAGTTAAAATGGCACATACACATAGACACTGTTTTTTTTTGTACACGTGTATGATTACTCTTTTGTTATATATATTTTTTTACTCTTTCCTTAATGGTTTGCTGTAAGAAATCTCTTATTAGAGATAAGCTTACCCATATGTAAATACCGTTTTACTGTTACTTTTTGTATTAATGTTTTGTGTACAATAAAGAATAAGAATAAGAATAAGAATAAGACACAAATTCTAAAATTTCACAAATCAATTTATTGTACAGACACAATTTTATTACTACTTTATTATTTGTATAGATTATATAGATGATTAGTGCTGAAAAATGACCCCATGAAGACGTTCCGGCACAATCTGACACATGGTTAGAATATTTGGTATCGGCCAATCATGGCTGGCCCATTGTCACAGTGATGCACAGTATACCAAGTTAAACGAAACGAAACAGTTATAAGCCTTTTGCCTTATTGAGTGTCTAGTAACAGCAGTTTGAAATTAAATTGTAAGCAATTTCCGGAAGGAAACGCGGGTTCCCCGAATCTCGAGTTATTTTTAACTTTTACCAGGGTCTCAATGTATTTTTAATGTAAATGGCTAAATTAATTAAAAAAAAATACAATTTCGAAAGCAATTTTTTTATCTTTAAGAATAAGACACCATTCATTCGCTGTAAACAAGTAAATAAATTAACCAAAACAATATAAATTGAGAAAAAAATATACATATAATTAAAAAGACTAATGTATACGTTTTAAACACAACTTTGTTTGTTGTAGCAGCGAAACGGTCTGAATCCACATAACAACCCTTTGAAAAATTCTAGCGCAATAGACATGGAACGCGTCTTCTGTTTTTTTTTTGTTCGCTAACTACGAGTATACTTAGTCAAATAAAAATAAATCCAAGTGCACACAACGATACGTAGGCGGTTTATATGGAGGGAATACCAGATGGCGCGATGACGGAATGGGACGTCAGACGTGTGTCGTTGTGATTGTTTGTATTGCAAGTGCATTTATAAATTTCTCATATTTATAATGTTATTTTCTGCATATAATATAGTTATTCTATTCAAAACATACATGCTTAACATATGACTTTCTTAGTAATATGATTTATGCACCTTCTACACTACACCATACATAATAGAAACTTGATTTTTTTGTGTCCGAGGTGCACGCTGAAAAACAGCGCTGTTAGTTTTTTTTAAATTAAATCTAGCACAGGTCAGCACAGCTGAGCGTGCTACCTGCTGCGAAAATAAACAATTGATATTTTAAATTTGTAATTCTTAAGTCTAATTCATAAGATTGTCTTTTTAATTTTTATACGCATAGTTTATTGTTACATTTTTTTTGGCAATAAATCTGTTTTCTTTCTTCCTTTCTTTCATTGTTTACAATGTAGATAAGGCCGAAACGGTAATGGATTTTGTTGCAACTAATTTAAAATACTGCCTTTACGAATATGGTCCAGTGGCTAGAACGGATCAGAGGTCGCAGGTTGAAATCCTGTAGGGCACATTTTTGTTCGGTCTGCATACTTTGCTGTGAGTTTTTATCCCATTAAAAATATGAATGAGAAAAAGGGGCCGAGTTCAGTACAAAGGTAGTGCAGGAATGTCGGCTTCTACAAACAAATAATTGGGATCAAATTGGGTGCCGAGGCTTATGGAAGATCCTTCAGTCATATCATAACTGCAATAATTTACAAGATAAAAAATTTATAATTGAATAATAATAATTAATAACATATTTTTCTTTTAAAACTCGGCTGACACGCTGCTGCGTGTCTATATTTTTACACTGGTAGAGATTGCCACCTATCTCAGTCCACGGTAGGAAGTAATAATCGTCAGTAAAATGTGGGTGTATAAATCTAGACTGTGACTTTTCACAGTCCTTTCACGGAAAAACCTCTGACATACCATCCGACGTTGTATTTTAATTTAAAAGATCAATGAAATATCTCATCCGATTTGGCACGCGAAACTTGGAGAATTTAAATATTTGTAAAGTGGAATAACAAAGCGAGAAAAAACAGAAGTTAAGGATCAATGTAATGGAAAAACAAATAAATCCAGGAACGAGAATTCAATTAAGCACAATTAAGAAAAACAACAGCATTTAATTAAAACGAGATTCCAATCTCAGATTATTGAAAAAGAGAATTCCTTACGGTTGTAATCCAAACAAAAAACAGTTGAAGTGGACAGAAAAACAAAAGAAAATCGAGTCATCATCAGCAGCGTAGCTCCGTCGGTTGAATGTCGACCTCTCAATATTGAGGCAAAGGGTTCAAGTCTTGCCGAACAAGGAAGCACTAATAAAGTTCTGGGATTTTAAGTATATATAGAAATTGTATACCATTTGTGTGTGAAGAAAACCACTGTTAGGTAGACTTGAATGCCGTAAAAAGCGTATTTATGCCCGACATACGGCTCACACACTATCACGTCACAAAAACCGTCAGTTAAAAGAGGGTGCACGTATGCTAATTGTTTCAGTGACAATCCACACCCGGAAACACGTCTGATATCCATTCGGGGATCTGTCGTGATATGGGCGTATATAAGGGGGGATTAAGGGTTTCCGAAACCACTTAGAATACGGGAGAAAGAAATATTCACGCAATGTTTACTTTTTGTATCCGTTACTGATCATCCGTGCCATAAAATACAAGGTGACATTAATCAGTTAAATTCATAATGAAGACGCGGCCCTATTTCCTACAAATACAAGCCCAGCCCCGAGTCAATTACTATGGGAGGTCAACATTTTATTTTGCATTTTTGGATCCTTGGAGAAAGCTGTAAGCCCGAATAAAAAGAAAAATAAATATTGGATGACATCTTCTGTTCCCTCATTTGATCTAAAGTTGTACAACAAAGTGTATGGGAGAAGAAAATATTTTTTTCGTCTGTTACATTTTTTGATTTTTTTCCTGTTAAAGCCCCATATAAGTTTACCATAAAAAAATATATATATAAATATTCGTCTCTTCACATGTATCAGATAAAAGAAAAACTGTAAATTCACAGAATTTTCTATTTGGGGCATTTACAACAGTTTTATTTTTCGTTGGACCTCAGAAAGCAACTTAATTTTCATGACCTATTTTTGATGAATTACAGACATAAGGACAAAACCAAAAACAAACATACAAACATTTTTAAAAACGTTTTTTTTTCTCCCATGCTTTTAAATTTTTTTTATTCTTTGAATCAAAGAACGAGCAGAAGATGTAGTCCAATATTTTTTTTTTTATTGAGCATTTTATAAATCCTTTTAAAATAATTTCACTATTACATTATGAAATTCAAAAAAGTCGAAAAACGACACAGCCTGTAGCTACACCCATGTCCTGATGACATGACATGTGTATAAAATTAAAAGTTAAGCCCGAAATCGCGCATTAAAATTACAAAAGAAGCAATCACAATAACCAAGCCTGACAGTAAGCGAACATAAAACACATTAAAATTCTCAAAAAAAAGAGTACCCTTCAAAACGGCTGGGGTTGCCCACTTTACAAACGCTAACGCTAAAAATACTGTTTTGCCAACCTCAAGAAACCTAAAATAGCTTGTAAAACATTGGAAATAAGATTGATAATGGTTCCACAAGCAAATTCGTAATGCTTTAAGAATAAACGTGCATAAATCAAAGTGCAATTTCAAGTTCAGTGCTGCCACCTCTTGACCATAAAACGTAATTGAATAGTGTACTTGCGTTAAAAAGGAGGTGGTAATAAAATTTAAAAGAAACGGTCAAGTGTGCATTGAAGCTTCCTAAAAAGTCTTGTAAACAGCAAAAAAAAAACGTAAGTACCATAGAGGAAAATTACGCAGAGCTTTTCTCAATGGTACGTGCTATTGCCTGCCCATCAAACTACAAATCATTAAATAATTTAAGGGACCCTAGGAGAGTGGGATTAAAAAAATCTCTACATGACCTACCTCGAAATAAAAATCATTCTTACATAATATTTTACTCCAAGCATCATTTAAGAATTTAATACTTCTTAGGGAAACTAGGTAAAATCTTATTTATAAGGTGATATTCATTTGAACAGGCAAATTCATACTGGAGGCTTGATAAGTAATCAGTATCACGGATTGATAACAATTTTTGCTAGTTTCGCGAAATAAAATATTAACCTCCCAGTAATTAACTCTGTGCTTGGCTTGCTTTCACAAAAAGTGTAATCGAACCTTGATACTAAGCACAGTTTTCAGTATGGATTTGACTGCATAAATTAATGTCACCCTGTACAAAAGATGTCCAAGAAATCTCGTGTCTTTCTTTATTGTCAGTTGTTTTGTATGTTGTATTTGATAGAATTTATTTTAGAAATATTTTAGTTTTAGTATGTCTCCTGTCTTTTGCTATATTTTTTTACTCATTCCTTAATGGTTTGCTGTAAGAAATATCTTATTAGAGATAAGCTTACCCATATGTACATACCTTTTTACTGTTACTGTTTGTATTAATGTTTTGTGTACAATAAAGAATAAGAATAATAAGAATAAACTCTAAATTTTTATCGTTTTATAGTGTGATAAGATTTACGTTTAACATTTAGATGTGCAGTGAATCTTTAAGGTTTGCTAAACATTTCGCTTTATAATTTTGAAAAAAATGAAGGGAACCCTAAAAAGTTCCAAGGAATTTCACCGCCAAAGGATTATTATGGCATCGATTTGCGCCTCCGTTTATATTGCCCTGTGATTTTCACACTCCTTGCAAACCATTATCCCGTTCAAATTATAATATTTGGTGCGGTTTGTGGTTTTTTGTTAAAATCAGAGATAAATATTACAGAATTTGTAACAGTTGCTTGTAAGACACAATACAAAACGAAAAAACATCTTTTAGAAGCAAAAATATTGCAGTATACCAAAGCAACAGAAGAAGAACGTCATCTAGTCATAGGCGACTTGATACGACGTCACAGTCTTATGAAAAAAATGTCATAGGATGAATGTTCAAGAGAAGAATGTAAGAGGAAGAGTTAGAAGAAATTACATTGACCAAGTGAATGTCATCTCGTACTGAAAGGTTAAATCAATGTTTGGAAATGAGAAAGGCATGGTGGCGACTCCACCGACAAGAGCATTATGATATATGGAAGGAACAAGAAGGCGCTGAAGGGCAATCAAAAGATTACAATCAATAATTGAGTGGTTATTTAGAACATTATTATCAACAAGCCCATTGCAATCTTAAATATAACATTCTTAATACAGCATGTTAATTTAGTCGTCACATGGGAGTTTTAATACGCGCTTTTGATGTCAAAAACATACAATAAATGATAATGAAATGAAATAAATGATAAGGTGTAAAAAGTGGCAAGAACCGCAGTCATCCGTGAAAAATTCAAGAAATCACCGAGAAACCACATGAACAATGTTCATGAAGAACAAAAAGAACGGTTTCGCATGTTGGACGTATTATTTATTATAATGAATTGCTTGAACTCGTGTAAACTCAAGGCCATTTACTGAACAGATTCTTACTTTGAATAACAGATTGTTTCCATATTTAAAACTAACAAACCGCACGTACTGAATGAACCATAGATCTTCATAGACTTTGGACAAAAAGGACTGGCCACTTACATTGAGATTCAACTATACATAATAAGAAAAATCTATTTATGATTCTAGAGATACTTAACCGTACAAAGATTGTGCCACGAGCATCAAAGTTTCTGTTAGTGACACCACACATTTAAATTACAAGCAAAACTGTATACTACGACGAAAATATTTAGTTTCACCTGTTACCGCGTCAACTTACTTTTTGGCAAGCTGTATGTTCACATCACTTATACCAACACGGTTTGCGAAATTGTTAGTGACGATGACCAACCCGCCTGCCCAGCGTGTGTGAGTATGGGCATTTCTTCCAGGAGGACCACCAAGAGTGGCGAAATCCTGGAAAGGCCTATGTCCAGCAGTGGACGAAACAGGCTGATGGATGGATGGAGTGATGATAGGTGTTAATACCTTACCGACCAACTAAAAATTGGCGCGTACAGCAAGGCGCAATACTTTTATACAATAGTATAATAGCTATTTAAAGTGTCCAAAAATACCTCACATAAATTAAAGCACGACCTAAAAGTGTTGGCATATGTACTGCTTAGAATAGTGATATTTAGGACAATGCACACAGACATACAAAGGAATTCTGGTTGAAGCTCCGACGTAGCATGGCATATGGAGTACGAGTAAGATAGCTTGATATTCAAAGGGAATAATGTTCTTGGGATAATGTTGTCTGACACATGGACACGCTTATTGTTCTAAAGTACCTGTCTTACCCATATTATTGTTTCAAGAGTTTACGGCAAACGATGTAGGTCGCACAACCTAATGCATTAAGGATGATTTGTATACAGTTGTTGTGTAAGGTAGAGGTTTCTGACACAAGCGGAGAAATAAATGAAATTATTAAGAGACAAAGTTACATTTGCGGTTTATTTAATAAAGAGTACTGCATAAGCACCCGTAAAATAAAAGTTTCTCACTTAACGTACACTTCACCGGTTTTTCCATCTCCTCTCTATGCCCATACTTTTTATTAATTCTCCAGATAGACAGCGGGGCTTTGCTAAGCAGGTTTTCGAACCCAAAGATCTCGCAAGATAATGTGTGCGTTTCATAACAGAAGTGTCAAGTTGATTCACCGTGATGTAACAAGTAATGTTAAGGTACAAAGATAAACACTACCGCCTTGTAATTTTATTCAATGTAGGTGCAACGTCTTGTCTTTGGGTCTCGTCCATCTGCTGCAAACGAATGTTCTTCAGAGCAGTTTCGTTTATTATCGCTCTGCAAAATTACAGTGTCCTGAGCTGTGGGACCTAAAGTTTGTGAGGAATTTTAATGAAATTTGGGAAAAGTAAGGATGTTTTTGTTAACGTCATCTTGATCATGTGCCTCTTTTAATTTATAGCACGTTACAAGAACATTTACTTATTAAGTCCTTTCAAATATAAAACAAAAGTTTTATTGTGATTCAACCAGCGCCAATTCCGTAATCTTCTGGTGGAATTTATTTGACAGCATCAGTCAAAAACAAAAAAACCCTTTGCATAAAAAGTATCAAAGGTCTGACGGCACCAGAGATTTATCAATTGGATTCCAAAGAATGATCAATAAAACCTTTGTTTCGCCAACCTTGGGTATGGCAACATTTTATGTCAGTTTATGAATACAAAAGATATTTACGTTTTATTTATCTTTTCATCTTGACCTATGCCGTCCCGTTAAGCCCTTCTATACCCTAATATTTTCAATGCTGTCAACACTTGTTTTGGTAAAGTCAGAAATACCGCGTGTAATACATGGAGTTCCGCCAATTTATCTAACAAATTTATTATTTTACAGAACTCTACCTAAATAGAATGCGAAAGAAGTTTTGTTTATAATCATTATAAATAAAAACTTCAACATTGCAATGTTAACAGTAATTCTTGTAAAAATGTTTAACTACTTATGTAATGCAATCGAGCTTAGCTTAAATTGTTAATACATTTTTTTTGCAGTAATAATATATAAAGTAAATAAAAATATAAAATAGAAACTAAAAATAAGTTTTAGTTCACCTAAGAATACCCATCATATTTTTTTACCTACTTTATTTACAATCATATCGTATTCTTTGTGTACATTAGCTGTCAAAAATCTCGAGGTTACGTTGAGAAGAGGAATTTCGTCACTTATGGTGCCATGAATGAGTATTGCAGATTATGGAATTTTCGCTCTTTTTACCATGTAGTAAGAGTTTTGCCAAGGTACTTTTCACCTGCCTAATGCTGCATTCAAGTTTCAATTATCACTTTACTGAACACGACAATTTGCATTTGAACGCTAACAAAAGGGTGTATGATGTAATATTGGGTAAAGATGAAAAAGAATATGTTTGCTTGCTGTTTGTAGGGGAGTATTCTAACACTAAGAAAAGTCTCCGGGTACAAGTTCCACTCTATATTTAATAATATATATATAGGTACGCGAATTCATTATACAAGGAGGTTAATAGCTTAATTAACTTTAATTTATCATGCTCTATGAGAAGTTCCTGGTGATAGTTTTTATACCGCTAAAATATTTTATTTTTATTTTATTTTCTTTATTGGGAAACAAACAGTTATCATTTCTTACATACGTAGTGATAATATTATAGCTTACAATTTAACCAAAAACGGTTTCCACTTAACAATTTTAAAAACAAATAAAATTAATGCACGACAAATACACAACATGCAAAACTAAAAACATCAACACAAACAGTATAGCCAAATGGCTTTAAAAGTTAATTATCTATATTTAAAAAAAAAAAAGAGAATCAAAAGTAAACAGGCAAAGGAGCAAAGGAAAAAAATAATAATATTTGCTTAATTTTTTTTGATAAAAGTGTTATATAACTCACTCTTGAATTGACCCAACGAAAGATGCAAAATATCAATATCACTGAAGTCCTTATTGTAAGTATCACAAGCCCTGATTAAAAATCTATTTTTAACATACTTTGTACCGGCAAAAGGAACGCTGAACAAGTTTCTTTTACGAGAATTATAAGTTTGACACTTGAATCCTATTCTGCTTAACAGATAAGGAGAGTCCAAATAGTTATTTAAAATTTTAAACAGGAAAGTTTGATCACAACTAGTACGCCTGTCTTCAAGTGATATATAATATTTCAATGCTGTTTCCGTCGATATTTGTACAGACACAGCGGGCCTGTTATGTAACGTTGTATCGATTGCCAACTGGTTACCAAACACTAAAAACATAGAAAAAAACTGAACTCTCAAAATTGCTTTCAGTGTGTATTGAACTGTTCACGAACTACTGTGACGTCACTTATCTTTAGATAATCGGAATTCGATAGTATATCTATGTCTTAGATGTTTGGCAACCAGTTGGCAACTGACTCAAAGATACATAATCTGATGGGGTAAATATTTTTTCGGTATACTACCGCCTTCCTTAATTAAATTTATTTAAAATTTTAAGCCGTGCGTTCTGAAAAGCCAAATGTTTGGACAAAAGTTCTAAAACACTTTTCTCAAACGGATTGGACAAATTTAAAGGCTATCGAGAATAGTCCAAATAAATGGTGTTTGAAAAGCCAATTTAATTTCTAGCTCCGCTCGAAATGTGATACTTTCATAATACTAAATGCGAGTTTGTAAAGTTAAATTTAGTTATATTTAATATTCTCATTGAAAAAAAAACGGTTCATTGAGAAAAGGACCCGTAGCCTGAGGGTTCCGTATATGCCGTTGAAAACATAAACTTATCCCACGTGCAGCTATGCGGAACACCTTAACTTGACACATACGTGTACAATCTATTAAACTCAATGTATGTATGTAATTGTTTAATTAAGTTGCATATTTACAACTTCTTGAACAAATGTACCCGCGGGTGTAAGTAAATAGAATACCATCAAATGAAACCACATATTCTACCGACCCTACTGAATCACTTTTCCCAAGAATCATACCCAAAGACATCGTTAGTTTAGTAAATAATTGAGTTCCAAACAAAAATGCGTGAACCCTAACGCACCGACATACGGGCGAGATTAGAGAGAGCGTCTCCCGTGAAACAGCTTCAGGTTTTTTTCGATATGTGTGCTCTAAGACTTGTGAACCAACATGGAGGACCGACATGAGTGGCGAAATTTAAAGTCATGGGACTTCTGTAGGAGATATCGGTTTAACTTGATATATCTCATGTTGGCCCGAGAAAAAGGGTTTTGACAGAGACGGACAGACTGACAAACAGACGAACAACAAATTGATCCAATCCTACAAGATTAATACTTAAAAATTGTCGGCACTTGGTGAAACATCATCTTCATATTAATAATAACACTTGTACTGTTTCACTGATATTCACTTTATTTAGACTCCACTTGTAGAATATTTTTAGTTATTACTTAATTATAAACTGATGATGCCGTAAGGTGAAACCGGTTGGAGTCTAAATAAAGTGAATACCAGTGAAACCGTACAAGTGTTATTATTAATATGATCCTTTATGAGTACCTTTTTTCAATTTAAGTTACGGAAACCCAAAAAGGAATGACCATTTCACAGTCAAGCATAAAATAATAAAATCCTCAAGAGTTATATCATACAATATTCAGATTCAAACTAAGTATACCATTTGACGCAAAATACTAAAAGGTATATTTCTTAGCAGCATTTGTTGTGAGATAACTTAATAATTTTGCCACGTTTGTACTTTTTAATTGGCATCACAACAACCTCGAAACTCTTTCTTTGAATTTGTTGGGGGTTGTACTCTATTCACTCTAAACATTATAAACTTATATTTATTATACCCGTTATATTTTCGTATAAATATTAAAGGATTTTTCTGTAAGACATAATAATGACAATTTGATCGCCTGAGAAAAAAGAAAAGTGAAATAAAGGTTCAAATTACGGACAAAAAGGGACCTAATTGCTATAAGGCTTTTTTAAGTATAATGACATAAATCGACAATACTTTTACGAGTTTTATGATTGTATTCTAAAACTTTGGTTGAGTTTGAATTGATTTGAATGATTGAAAAAACCTTTTCATTACTTTATAACAAATCTCATTATAAAATAGGTTATTAAATTGAAATTTAAAAACATATCAGAAATGATAATTAGCACGTTAATCACATCCCAGGAAATAAGTGGATATTTATTTATTTCACCTTTTAAATATTTCTTTTTCAATAAAATTTTTATATTCTGCTTTAATAATATCCGTTTATAATACACAATCTAAACTTTATATAAAGTTTTCCGTTTTATGTTAACTTAATAACAGCAAAACAACAAAAATAAAATTTGATAAAAAGTTCTAAAGGAAATTTATTGATATTGATACCGTACTAATATCGCTTTTAAAACAAACAATTTTGTTAAAAAATTAAAATAATTAATAACAAACCTTGGCGCTTCTAAAATTCTCAGTCTAAGCCGCTAATATTTCTGTTTCTAAAAGTATTTTCACCAGTTGGGTTTTTAAATATGGCGTTATCCTCATTTCTTCCTCTACGCATGTTTTTTTGATGATTTGTCGGCCTGGATACTAATCTTTTTAGCTAGTCTCCTCTACAAATGGCACAACAAAGTTTACCATATCGAAATAATAACGTAAGCATTCGAATCGATTTTAAAATCGAATTATGTGGTTGAGCCATTTTCCTGGCTAGTTTCCATAAAAATCACATAAATGGCGCTGAACAAGGACTTGAAAAATATATGGCGGCATTCTCCATAATATATATCTATTGCCAAGTTACAAATACAAATACAAATATAAAAATATTTATTTCAGTACAAAACACATTTTAACAAAAATATTGTTGAGACCTTCTTGTAAGTATAAAATACTTGTGACAGAAGACCTCACTCTTCCATAGCCATAAATTATACAAGTGTGAACCAAGAACTAAATACTAAAGTTTTATAAACAATTTTACTGAAATTTAAGTAGCAAAAAAAAACACATTTTAAATATAAATCAAAAACAAAAGAAACAAAAGTGTTGAATGTAAGTCTTATTCGTGAGTGAGGGTGTGTAAAGGTGTGTGTGAGTGGAAGGATGTTTGTAAGTGGGAGTTAAGGGGGGGTGTGAACAAGGCAAGTGAGTGAATGTGAATAAGTGTTGTGTAAGTGTCCATAAAATGTATAATTATTTCAATAATTACGTAGTGTTTTGATATAAATAATGTGATAAATAATAATTACCACTTCTAAGGTTTATTGTTAAATTTATAATATAGGACGAAAAATTTTCTCTGAGTGTTTAAATAATAGGTGTTTACTTTGCGCTTACTTTATTTGAACTTTTATTTTTAATAACGTACGTGTCATCGTCGTACAGAAAGCTATCTACACAGGTATCTAACAATATTGAATAACACAGAAAAATATGAACGATTTAAACATAACCTCAAAATGGTATACTAAAATCAACATTTCTCTGGTCGGTGGGCTAGGAATTGGAAAAAAAAATGTTGTGTAAAAGCCGACGTTTTCCTCATAGATTTGACCTATGTTTCATTGCGACACAAAAACCTTTACAACGATATGAACACTATTGTATTTGGTCAATCTCCTTTGATATCTTATTTCTTTTCGTGTAATCAGTATAATTTCAAATAAAGTTACCGAATTTCAGTTACCAACACTCATATTTTCCGAACTGTTCCACACCTGAAGCGCAAATTTCAACAATCCAGCGCATGCAAATTGCAAAATAAAATGTTGACCTCTGATAGTAATTCACTCGGCTAGTTTGTAGGTAACAACAAAAAAAAAATTTACGAATCTTCAATATGAATTTGGTTGCATAATTTTAATGTCACCTTGTATTTTATGGCACAAATAAATCCGTAACGGATATAAAATGTAAGTGTTACGCGAATATTTATTTTTCCGTGTATGCTAAGAGAGGCTTCCGGATCCCCTAAATCCCCCCCTTATAAGGTTACTTTGGTTTATACAGCCAAATTCACACTGGATTCTCAGTAAGTGGTCAGAACCAAGGTAAAATATAACCCTTTTTGTGAAATACGCAAAATAAAATTTAGACTTTCTAAACTAATTGAGTCGAATTGTATTGAACAAGTGTAGAGGCACAAACAAATACTTATTTCGCAAACAGGGTCTTTGAACCTTGGTCCTGATCACTTAAAGAGTCTCCAGTATGAATTTGGCCATATAAACGAATTATATAAGGTCCTAAAATAATTAGTGAAAATAATTCTAGGGTAGATCTGTATCGTGAACTGATGAAATTCCAGAAGAAAAAACTTTTTGCTCAAATAATTTTTCACTTCCGACTACAAAGTGGTTCAATCAGCTGACTAAAATTCTATGGTAAGGTAAAAAAAAAAGTACGCGCAAAAAACATTTTTTTCGGTGGAATGTGCTCAATTAAGGATCTATCATCACTCTAACATCTGTTAAATTATTTTCACTTTGAATTGTAGGACCTTATCTAGGTGAAATTAAATCAACTGACCAAATTCATACTGGAGACTCGGTTAGTCATCAGGAACGAGGTTCAGTAATCCTTTTGGCCAATTTCAAAAAATATTTTTTTTTGCTCCCTTACTGGTTGGACTAGTTTAAGTACAATTCCTAGTGCAGGTTCTACGGGAAAAAAATTGTTTTTTTTTTCGAATTTCACCTGGAGTGTCATTAAACCTTGTTCCTGATGACTAACCGAGTCTCCAGTATGAATTTGGTCGGTTGATTTAATTTCACCGTATATACGGCCATGATCCAGCGGCTGCAAGTCCGTCTTTACGAGTATTTCACACGTGAAATTAGCAGCGAAAGCGGCTGCATTACGAAATAATAAACCATAATAAGCTCACGCGTTTCGGTGTCAATGTCCTACATACCACGAATTGCACCCGGGTTTTAAACAGTACACTGGGCCCATTCAGATAAAATGAGGAAGTATTTTCGTCTATATAGGTCGGAATCATAAGGATATCATATACTCGTAGCACCTAGAGACACATAGTGCGCCATTATTTATAAGTTTCGGAATGGGAACATGTCAAAGTGGTTCAAACTCATTAGTATTATGTATAGAAAATCTGGATGTGAGGAGTTCTGAACCGGGATTCGAAGCGAAGGTCCCGAGTGCATGCAGATTTAATTTTCCCTATTTCAAGTTTCTATACCACAATAAATAAGTATGAAAAACATAAAAATTTATTCATAGTTTTGAATCAAACTTTTTATAAAGCTGATGTTATAAATATTTACGAGATTCTCATTGTGATAATTCAGTTTAATTTAGTAACGATATTTCAATCACATGTTTATATGTGAACACAGACAAGCGATTCTAAGCTGTAGCTGGTATGAAACACTTTGGTATTCACCGTCTTTGTACGGCTATGTAGCTATATTATTAATTTTGTATTCGGGTCTTACTCGCGATAACTAACAATATACCTTGATAGATATGTGCTTGACGTTTCGACGCCTCTGTAGGCTGTCGTGGTCACAAGCTAACTAACAAGCAAGCAAGCTAAGTCAGCTAACTGACCCCAATACAAAGTTAATAATGTGTGAAAATCGCAAAAGTTTAAAGTTTACTATGTAGCTCTAGTACTATAATGTCATCTCTAGGGTCGATATAGGGATGTGAATTGAAACTATTGATCTGAAAAGCTGGCGAGATCGAAATTGGCTTTCAAACGAGTTTTTTTTTTCGCTTGCATCTTGCTTTTTATTCATGGATGTTTGAAAAGCCAACAAGCAATAAAGCCTTCATTCATTAAATATAGAGCTGAATTAGTGGAGTAGAACTAGAAGTGATGTTTTACATAAATATTGGGTCTGTAATCAGCTGATTTTATTATCTTTAGCACTTCCTGTGTTTTACTAGTGCCTTATCATTATCAGTCAAGAAGTTGCGTTAGTGCCACTCATTTTTAAAGGCATCAGCACACGTTTTGTAACATATTTTAGTTGAGAATATTAAATATAAGGTGACTTTCGTTTACTATAGCCAAATTCATACTGGAGACTCGGTAATTGTTTAGGACCAACGTTCAATGACCCTGTTTGCGAAATACGAAAGAAAAATTTTTCAAGAACAAACCTTGACTCAATTAGTATAGGAAGTCTAAATTTTATTTTGCGTATTTGCAGAAAGGGTAATTGAACATTGATCCTGACCACTTGTGAAGTCTCCAGTATGAATTTGGCTATATAAACGAAAGTCACCTTATATTAACGAGAATTTCTTAACAGTTTGAAGCAACAGGTATAGTAGCGACAACAGCGCCATCTCTGTTCCTATGAGGCGTGAAATCACATAACGCCCTCATGAGCGTTCAGTATGTGCATTACTGACTGGCGTATCAAGTAACTACGAACAACTTGGTGAGGTGCAAAAATTCAAAGGTAAAGGATGAGTACATCGGTGGCGCAGTCCGTAGTGCACTTGCCGTGTAAACAAGAGGTTGCGGATTCAATTTTTTTCAAAATATTTTTCTAGCCTTAAATTTCTTTCTGATTGATCTTTTCTAATTTTTATTACACTTTTAATAATATCTAAGTTAATTTTTACTCTGTGAATAAATTATTTTTATGGTCTCAAAAATAGTATTCTGACCACAGAACAAATTATTTGTCCTGTGATTCTGACTGTTTATGCAAAACGATTTAGGTAGGAGGACAAAAAGATAATCTATTTACTTTGTTTTGAGCAATGTCTTCTTAATAGAAAACTTGGGCTTAATTATCCCAATCCTCTTGTCTTGTAGTCTTCAGTACTTTACTGAAACAAAATCAGTTAAACCTCTGTTAACAACAGTATTATACTGTTTATATTTTTTATATACTTTGATTTAGTACATATACCTATATTATTGAATTCCAAAATCAAAGTAAGGGAAAATTCTAATTTTCTTAGATGTATTAAAATAAAATATATAATAAAATGCCGTCCTCTCTTATATTGCTGTGCCTGGACAAGGTCCATAATGATCCAATAATATTAATGTTTTTCACCTGTGTATATACATTATGGAATGCAATCAAATATATGAATATGAATATTATCCCGTCTTATCAACGCGTCCTATAAATATAATAAATATAATTATATAAATTTTTACATACAAATTGAGGTGTTATAAATGTCCTTAAACGTTGTACCTACAATTAGATAAATAAAATATTTAATTGTTATATAATTTAAAAAAAACCGTAAAATATTTATATTTTTTTTAAAGTCTTACTCTTGTTACATATATGATCTATAGCGAAATCCTTCGCTTGGATACACTAAACTTTATCTGCGCTGACGCAGTCGGTAGTGGACTTTCCAGTAAGTCGCAGGTTCGAATCCTGGCTCGAGTAATTTTCAAAAGGCGAGGAATCCAGAGAAATATGTCCTGCTCCAACGCTTTCATTTTACACATGTTTATCCTGCTCAGCGGAAGCGGGCCGCTCAGAAAATTTGCGATTTCGAGGTTTCGAATAAGAGAGATGGGTTTTTAATGTGACGGCCGTTTTATATCACATTTTTCACGACGTTTATTTTAAGTATAACTTTTAGTGTCAAAAACGTAATACGGCTAAAATGAAATTATATTTAGATCATAGTTTAGACCTGCTTTTGCGACTTAATTGGATCGAGCACAATGTAAGTAATCGTGTATCGAACGGCCGAAATATCAAGATCAAAGAGTGAAATCCATCCATCCATCAGCCTGTTTCGTCCACTACTGAACATAGGCCTTTCCAGGATTTCGCCACTCTTGGCGGTCCTCCTGGAAGATTTGCCCATACTCACACACGCTGGGCAGGCGGGTTCGTGAGCGCGGTGCCGAAACCCTTGCACCAGTGATGCCGCTGCCCGTCACTAGTCTGTTTTATATAAGCCCCGGCAATTGGGGATGGATATACCGCTATCCATCGGTCCCAGGCGATGGTGGGCCGCCTGGTTTTTTTGTCTTTGTTCTCTTTCTCTACCCCGAATAACTTCGGGAGGATTTGCGAGTAAGATGGTGGTACCTCCACAGTCGAGCCCGGCATCAGCTCTACCACCTAACGCGTGAAATATGACACATATTTTTTACAACATTTAATCATCTCGAATTATCTGTTTAAAATTAATTTGAAAAGGGACAAAATGGGATAACCCCCCCTTAACCATTTGAAATTTGTTTCCAACTGATATTTTCTGACTCACCAAGATTTCAAATTTCTAAATGTTTTATCCTTACCTGTAAAAAGAAGAACTTTATTTTAATATTGCACATTTCATTAAAAAACTGTTAGAAATTAAAGAAATTAGACCGTTTCTTTGGCCGAGGGTTATAGTCAGAGCCGTCTCTAGTCCATGTAGCGCCTGTGTGCAATCAATACCCTGGGCCCCTCTAGTAGGCGCGCGGTCAAAATGGAATACTTACAGATATATTTTCAGCAGCGAACGAAAATTCAAGTGCAAATGGTGCAATTTTAAATGATGTCGGGAATCGATAGGTGCACGAGTAAAATACATTTTTTAGGAAGAAAGGGGTTACAAGAATAATAGGTCGCAACTTTTTTGTTTTCACGTTGAAACAAAAGTTATTGTGTAACGCTTGGATGTCCGCAAAAATACCGACAGCATCTAGCTAGACGGTGGCCTTATTGCTAGGGTAATAGAGATGGGGCCATGGCTACGGTTCGACCATAACACCGGCTTCCGGAGCGCCGCGAGTGTCGCGCTCGGCGCCCCCGAAGACCCTGCGCCCAAGTGCGCTGCACTCCCTGCATTATAGGTAAAGACGGCTCTGGTTAGAGTGCTCGCCTGCTAACCCGGAGGTCGTGGGTTCAATCCCCGGTGGACATTAATTTGTGTTCGGTCTGCGTGCTTCGGAATATTTGTCCCCGCAGTAGGTGATAGGACATTCATCACATTTGGGACGTAATAATCGTTGGTGAAAAGTAATCATAATAACAATTACTTTATTTTCCATGCTTTTACTCCGATTAACAGATCAAGAGCATATAAAAATTATACAAATATTGCAGGATAATTGGTTAACGTATCTTAAAAACTTCAACAAACATAAAAGAAGAAGATTAAAGAAGAAACAACATAAATTATAAAAATACTCTAGAACTAAAAACAAAAATATAATACTTTAGAGCAGGGGTCAGCAACCTTATGATATAGGAGGGCCACATTTTACCTTTGTATACAAATAATTTAGTTAGAATAAATAAAACGTATTAGTCAATTTTGTATCATATTTATTGTAGTTTACAAATAATTTTCAATTTTCAATAATGTTTTGTACGTTCGCTTGCATTTTAGATTTGGAAATACGCAGTATCGCGTCTAAATAAATATGCTTGCTTTTTCTATAGTTCAGAATGGATAATGTTTGCTCACACAAGGACTGATTGAGTGAGGCGCGAGAAGCGGCTGCGAACCTTGCGGGCCGCGCCGAAGTGATTCACGGCCGCATGCGGCATAGCCTATAAAGTGAAAAGTAAGTGAAACAAGTGTGGACTGTGACACTCGGAAACACCTCTGACACCGCCTCGGGGTTCATGTGTTAACGATGTGTGTTTTTTTTTCGAGTTTTTGTCCGTTTCAAGCACTTCATATATATATATTTTTATTTGGGATTGATATTGCCAGGGAACCCCAAAAATTCTAAAGCTGGAACACCAAAAGAAGCATTATATTGTATAACGATAATAACAGAGTAGAAGAAACACCAACCAAGAAGTTATCTAACAAAGTACTTATTGCAAGTAAATAAAAACGAAAATGCCTTAATTTGCGGCACTTCTTTCGTGACCTTCACTCATAAGGTTTTTACTGAGCTACAGAACATTACCTCATTATTCTTTCGGGTCTTTGTTTTTTCAAACAATGGATGGAGTAACATGGGGCCATGGAGAATTATTAATTGGGGACAAAAGTTCATTTCCTTTTGTACTTTTACTCGGTTTAAGGTCATTCATAAGTACTATAGAGCCTCCGCTTAAGGCGACGCCACGAAATTTCGGCGACATGGATCTCCATTTTTCTCAGCAATAAAAAAACATATGTAATTACCAATTTATATACTAGGTTAAGCATTTCATTGACATCATTTTGCCCGAAGATTTAGTTGATTGACTAATTTTCATAGCAGAGCAAAATATTTAGAAAACCTCTTTTAAAGCAGAGATTTCTATTTTACTGACAAACGGGAGTGAATGAAGCCTCTAAGTTTTTAATTTAAATTAGTTTACAAATACACTTCAATATGGCCGATTGGATTTATTAAATTACTTATAGTTGTCATTTTAAATGAAAAATACTGTTTTGCCGCATACGACCTTACGGCATGAGTTAGTTCGTGAGCGCATATTTGTTTGGAGTAAGTCCCCCTCACTCCACTTCCCTAAGGCGCCGATTTGAAATTAAAATACAAATAAATACAAATACAAAAGCATTTATTTTCTCAAAAGTACATGCAAATACAAAAGAATAATAAGAAAGTAGAAACCCAAACACAAACAAATAATCAGTATGTACACAAAAAACAAAAATATAGGTGGGTAGCGTAAAAAAAATAAACCTGTTATCATGCGCAAGTAGGTGTAGTATTGCACAGTACGCAGACAGTGAAGTAAAAAAAAAAAAAAAAAAAGTGGAGCTTGTACGTTTGAGCGTTGAATTAATTTCACCAGTTTAATAACAGACCCCAAACTAAGTCGAGCTTGAAACGCGGGAGTCTTAACAGAGATTTGCAAAAATTGTTACAAATGGGTTAGATGTACAAAGAAGTATACTACAAGAAATTTATCTTAAAATTAAATTGAAATCAAATACATTTTCAATTTGCAAGGCCAAATTAAATAAAATTTATCAAATGATGATGAATTAAATTATAATATGCGAGATATTTGTCATTACCATTTTTTTTACTAACATTTTAATGAAATCTTGAAATTTATTACATACTTATAAAACAAAAAGAAAATATATATATTTATATAATTTTATACTAAATAATACATACTAGATAAGATATACAACACATTGAACTGATTATTTTTATTTTTGTATTTCTAATATTTTTTCGGTAGCGTCATAGTTAAGTGTAAGTAACCATTTAGTTATTCTTTGCTTAACTTCCCAGACACTACAGCTTCTGAGATTGCAATATTTAGAAGCCTGTTTGTAAATATATGGGAAAGAAAAAGTTTATAAATAACTCACCTTAAGCAATTTATTTTCTTTAAATATTACTAGTTACAAGAAAAATTTTATAAAAACACAATTTTCAAAATATTTCGGCCTCTTCTATGAGGCCGTCATCAGTTGAATGACAGTTAAAATCTATGCTACTATTTACAGAAAAAAATATATATATATTTAAAAAAAATGATATTTACAGAATTAATGTGTGATGATGATGATGATGATGATGATGATGATGATGATGATGATGATGATGATGATGATGAGTCAATCGGTCGAGTTATGTCTGTCAGTGTTGTCCGTTGAGTCCGGGTCCATAGTGTGCGCCAAGTGACCAGATGTATGATGTCTCCCAGGTCCTCAGTTCTATGTCGGTCAATGGTGGAGTAAATGACTTAATGATACGCACAGTGAAGCAGTTGTTAAAAAGTTGATTGTGGAGGCGAGTGTGAGTGGGGATGGGCAGGATGTTGTTTTGTGTAGTGTCTGTCTAGGGTTTCTTAAACTGGGCTCCATGGATCTCTCAGGAGTCTGTGACATGAGTTCCAGGGGCCGCAGCTACTCAGTTGACTCTCATCATATTTATTATACTGAGCTACTATTCATGAACTCCTATTTAATAAAGTATTATTGTTAACTAACCAATACAAGTGTTTTTTTTTTATGTTGTATTTTCTTTTCCTGAAAATTTCTTCGTCAGGGGTTCGTGGAATCTTTGAAATTCTAGAAGTGGTCCGTGGCTTCAAAAAGTTTAAGAACCACTGGCTTAATATAAAAAACCGGCCAAGTGTGTGTCGGGCCACGCACAATGTAGGGTTCCGTAGTTGCTCGGTACAGATAAGTTGGTCTACTAATACAGACCGCGCTAAACTTCTGGTCCCATACATTATAGGGGGCCAAAAGTTTAGCGCGACCTGTACTCGTAAAAGTAAAGCCTACTTAGCTATGATAGTTCATTATATAGACTACTTCTGTGAATTTTTTCACATTTCTATAAACAACCGTTTAGCTGGCAGGGGGGAGGGAGGGGGACGCCCCACTCCAACTAAAATTTTCACTTTAAAGCTTAATATTTCACAAACGGATCCCTACATTTAAAAATAGTTTTCACACACCCACAATGTTTTTGAACGTCCTATCCAACGATACCCCACAGTATGGGATAGACGAGAAAAAAAAATCATCCCCAGTTTACTTGTATGAGTTAACCAAAAAAAAAATTTTATTTCTAGATTTTATTTTACCATTTTGTCGGCGTGATTAATATGTATATCCATGAAAAATTACAGCTTTCTAGTACTAATAGTCTCTGCGCTAAGCCGCGGACAGACGGACAGACTGACATGGCGAAACTATAAGGGTTCCTTGTCGGACTACGGAACCCTAAAAAATGGTTCACATCAGAAGGACATGCTTTTTTATATTACAACATATTTAATGTGTATCTGCCATGATATGCCATGATTTACCTCGGCATGTCGTAAAGTATGACATCGGAATATTTCACCAAAAGTCAAAATAATTTGGCGAAGTGCGGGTCGGACTCGCATACGAAGAGTTCCGTACCACCACACAACACGGATATGCTATTACATAACATTAGGGTGACTAAAACAGGTACCACCGGACGAACAATTTAGCGCCCTCTGAGTACGGAACCCTAATTTTATTATTTGTTATTTTAGTATAAGTATGTACAATAATGTGTGCAAATTTGAAACTTGTATGTATTACTCTCTATAACATAGTGCTAAAACAAATAACGTTAAAAATGCAGGTTTATTGTATGTATTTTTTTTTCATTTTTAATATTTTTCGTGATGGAAGCTATGGTAACACGTATTTTGGGAACATTTTAACTTTCTACATATTACGGCTGTAGCTTCATACCCCTGTGACAGACGGACGGACAGACAGACAGACAGCAGAAGCTTAGTAATAGGGTCCCGTTTGGCTTTTAGTTTCACACTTGGCATAAGTTGATATACTTAATATGTGGTCTATCTTTATACCATTTAATAAGAAAAATATACGATGTAGGATTCTAAATCAAATTATTGAAAGACCTGTAACAGATATCAGTGCAATTTTTAAAATGAACCACTTAAGGACGTCGTTGTAAATGATGAATTATTCACTGTTTTTCATTACATTTTCGGATGAATAAATCAAATTTTATCAAATGTTTTGGATACCTACAAACCTTCATCTACAGGGTTGTTATTTATTTTTCCCGTAAACACTGTTTTATTATAGTAAAAGTGAAATCAAATTTCCCTACCCTGGAGGATTAAGAACAAAAACAAAAATAACATGAATAGAAAAAAGTGCAAGGTAAAAACCAATTAAATAGGTAGTTTAAACAATAAAAAAAAAAAAACCTTTTTAAGTTTGCTGTATCAAGAGAATCTTATCTTGAATGGGATATGGTTTAGATAACTTTTCCAGACTACCTAGTTGTCATTTTGTAATAATGTAGTAACTCGGACCAAGGTTCGCTCTCTCATATCCGTGTATGTTTTGTAAAGCCTCCTCCACACGTAGACAGATGCATCGGCAGATGCCATCTGCTGATGCGCCCGCCAACGTGTAGACGGGGTTATTCACTCGTCTGGATGCGACCGCCGCGCATCCGTTTGTTGTCGGTTTTTGGGGCGCGGATCAAAGGATTTCAGCGCGGACGCAAAGGGTGCGGACGCATCAGTATCAAGAGTATTATATTCCTTGATCAGTATTTTGAGGATTGTGAACGAGAGCGCACGCGTGTTTTTGTTCATTATTTAAATAAATATCATGTATTAAATATGGCATATATCATTTATGGCATCTCCCACTTTCTTTTTTTACTATGTGCTAAATAAATAAATAGTAGCGGCCGCATTTTTTTGAAGCGACTTGAGTCTTTCGAGAACGAACACAGACTGATTGAACTTGACCCATAGACGTAGACATGTGGACGGCTCGCGTATCCATCTGCATCTGTCTACGTGTAGAGGAGGCATTAGACAGAAGAGCACATATAAACAGGTGTTTAAAGTGTATTGTTTTGTGTTAATTAATCATCTCCTAATAGCATCATTTTCCTATAACCTATCGAATCTATTTACTGTATCAGTTACATCAATAACTTCTAATTTCAAAGTTTGAACAAAACATCATTTAAAAAACGCCAAACCACGCAAAACACCAAAAACAATACGCCATTCGTTTATTTAATTCTAAAACTAACAATGAACTGTTCATACCATAGAATAATAAGTAATAGCAGCTGTATGTACTGCAAAACCAGTACAATTTACACTTCTAATTCATTTTATTAATAGAGGTGATATTGCTTTGGCAGTGCCGGAAAAACAAGGTAAGTTTGGACCTTCAAACGCCATTTAGAAGTCACAATTGTGCTAACACGGTTCCAAAACAAGGCAACTACGATTATATGTCTATATTCAGTTAGTTTTAAGTTCAATGTTAAAGATTGACTTTTCATGAGACATAATAAAGACATGATAAATTTAAGAAAATAGTTACAATTTCATAGTTTTTAGGGTCCCGTACCCGAAGGGTGCCAAACGGGACCCTATTACTAAGCCTCCGCTGTCTGTCTGTCTGTCCGTCTGTCACGGGTCTACAGATTCAACCTTAATAGGTAGAAAGTAGAAATTTTCACACACTAGATGTTATAATGGCGTTAATAAGGACAAAAAAAATCTGAGGCGGTTAGCCATACAAGAAGCGTCGAAAAAGTTGCATTATTTCAACGTTATTGATTTTGGCTTTTACTTAAAGACGGGAATACATGCAAGTTTTTAACTTCAGTCAGATTGTAGGACATACTCTAAAATTAAAACTCCGTGCCAATTTTTTTGTCAGGCGCTACCATTTTAGCGTCTTGTTTTCTGTCGCCTCAATGTTGCTATAGGATGATAATGTTTTAAGAGTTCCGTACCCGTATTGTGTGATGGTACGGAACCCTTTTTACGCAAGTCCGACTCGCACTTGCCCTGATTATTTTAGAATTAAATTCTAGATTCAAGACTTATTAACGTAACAACAATGTTGCGGTGCCAGCAGAAAAGAAACTTTATTTGAATATTGGTTTGTTCGAAATTTCAACCACGACGAATCAAGTGGCTCATTTTTCTGACGGACTCACACCATGAAGATATTTTGGATTCACCGCGTTCTTCCTTACTGAAAAACTGTCAACCATGATCAGCGGGGCAGCCTTTGCCTATTTTCGGGTCACTAAATAACAGTCGACTGTATTTTGTATTTTGATAGGAAATAATTATATATATTTTTGAACTAGCTTTTGCCCGCGGCTTCTGTCGCGTGGAAATGTTTTTCAGTCATTGTAACTTTTCATTGCGGATAAGATAAACATTGTAATCGACAGGTTTTATGGACACGCTGTATAGCCTTAATATTGACCAGGGTCACTACTATAATAATATTAATAATCAAGAAAACCATATATCTAAAGTCCGTTGGGAGGTTCTCGAGTTAAAAAGTACAGATAAAAATTCAAAATCCATAGTTTTGGCATCAGTACAATACTAAAATATTTACTACACAGATTCGTACTACTTTATTATTAGTATATGTAACATTAAGGTGGTAGAGCTGATGCCGGGCTCGACTGTGGAGGTACCACCATCTTACTCGCAAATTCTCCCGAAGTTATTCGGGGGAGAGTAAGAGAACAGCTCTCAGGCAAAACCAGGCGGCCCACCATTGCCTGGGACCGATGAATGGCGGTATATCCATCCCCAATTGCCGGGCCTTATATAAAACAGACTAGTGACGGGCAGCGGCGTCACTGGTGCAAGGGGTTTGGCACCGCGCTCACCAACCCACCTGCCCAGCATGTGTGAGTATGGGCATTTCTCCCAGGAGGACCGCCAAGAGTGGCGAAATCCTGGAAAGGCCTATGTCCAGCAGTGGATGAAACAGGCTGATGAATGGATGGGATGGATATGTTGGCAGTTAGCTCTTTATACGAGTGTCGCAACGATTTATGAGCGCTGACCTTGACTGCGCTAGTTATTGTTTCTCTATCGCACTTAGTAATTTTGTACGCGAGTCAACACATACGCTAGTCCCCCACCACTTTTGCCGAGCGCTCATAACACGTTGCGAGACTTGTACTATAGGCTGTCCGAGATATCATGATATGGGTGACAGTTCGTAATTTTCCGTTTCACCTATACTACTCACACCATACTACATACACCCAGGCACAAAAGAAAATAATAGGTTTTAGAAATAATGTATATAATTATTGCAAAAACACAATAAATAATGCCTCTATAAATCTGAACAAAAATCTTAGTGTATTCGTTAAATTTAACGAAGAAAAGATTTATTAAATAATAATGTCTTTTTTCTACTTGATGTGTGGATCGGAACGCTAACCCATAGGTACTGACACAACATAATGGAAAATATATCGAAGAATCGGTACGGCCATCATATAAGATCGCGTCAGTATGAGAACATCTTGTATGCGGTTTGTGTTTTCGTTGCGGTTGCTTTACGTGCTATTTGTTTTGACGTTTGTTACAGTTTTTGTTGATTTTTTGTTTTGTTACTGGTGAAATTCCGACAAAAACAAAAAAAAATCTTTGGACTCTCAAGCTCTGGAGTTATTGGTTCGTTTAATTTAACTAATTTAGTAATTAACAAAAAATAGTTTGGATAATCAAAGATCAATCAAATAAAAAATCGATTTGATAGCCCTTGTTAACTTTCTCGATACTGAAAAAAAATCGATTATATTTCGTTTTGGTACATCACTGTAACTGTCAACTTTGAACTGCCACCCATATCATGATATCTCGGACAGCCTATAGTCATATTACTTCCATGTCTGAGTAGAGCTTTTGCAGTTTTGATACCGGCCCATTCCTTATTATTGCATAACCATTACTTTTGCTTAGAAGAGTCTCTACAAATAGTTTTCTCATGACGCTAAATAACTACACGAACCATCTCTCATACAACATGTTTTATTATTCATTCAAACATAAAATAATCAATAAATTGCCTAATAAATCAAAATATCTGTCATCGGTTTCGTATTAAAGAATACATGTTTGCATTTCACAAATATAAAAAAAAAATATTACGTAACATTCTGGGAACTTAGGGCCCTAAATTTTACCTGTGTTTTACGACCAGTCTACACCCACCAAAATAAAACAATTTTAGTTTATTATTCAACGCTAAGAAGCTGTAGGTATAATAAACATATGTGTCTGCAATATTTTATTCTAAGTTCTAAAAGGCTATAGAGGCAATGAATTCAAAATATGAAAGACGCCGATGATGAATTTAAATTTATGGAAATGTATTCTGTGAATTATTAATGAATTTTTGCGATCCATTTCCACTGTTTTACTTGGATTCGATAAATAATGGATATTTAAAAGATATATCTACAAAAGGAAGAAAAACGATATATGATTATTATATTATAATATAATTCAGGCGGTAATTAAATTAGGTGGTCGAGCTAATGCGGGGCTCGACTGGAGGTACCACCATCTTACTCGAAAATCCTCCCGGAAGTTATTCGGGGGAGAGTGAGAGAACAGCTCTCAGGCAAAACCAGGCGGCCCACCATTGCCTGGGACCGATGGATGGCGGTATATCCATCCCCAATTGCCGGGCCTTATATAAATCGGACTGGTGACGGGCAGCGGCGTCACTGGTGCAAGGGTTTCGGCACCGTGCTCACCAACCTGCCTGCCCAGCGTGTGTGAGTATGGGCATTACTTCCAGGAGGACCGCCAAGAGTGGCGAAATCCTGGAAAGGCCTTCACTGAATAGTTGCTGATCATTCTGTCGCTTGTGCAGGTAAAACAAGTACCAAATCTACTTTAAAAATAAACCTGTGGAAACCAGCTTTTTACTTTAAACTTTCATCAAACTTCGTGTGAGGTAAAAATGATTTAGCTTCACCTATTAATAAAGCGATAAAGCCTTCTCTAACGAAACAAATTAGACACGATTGTAAGGAAAAGTATGTAGGAAGGGCCCAACGATTAAACAATACAAGTTCCCGTAGATGCGACAAACCACTTCACCTTTCTTTGAATAAAATACTGACCATGACCCGATTTTGACCGCGTTAGGTTTTACGAAATTCCGTCAATGCATAATCCGCTGTATTACAAGTAGGTAAGACCTACCAAATCGATATTCCTATCGCGGTAAGCTCGTTCAGTATTTATGGTTTATGGATCGTCAAACAATGCATCGGCATTGCAAACAAATTTCTTTTTAGTACCGTGAAATTGAACACCGCCGCACTACAAACGCGCACCTTGTTGATTCAATAAAAGTTTTACTTTTACGCTGTGAATTGAATAGTCAAAGGGGTTGTCGCTTCTGTATATTTCACATTTTACTCTTTTGTAACTAATAGTTTGTTGTAATAATAAATAATTACTAATGTAAGATGATAATTACACAACAATTTAATATTTCCCATTTATTATCCTAATTATGTCCCATTCATTCATGAATTACTGTAATTTATTAGGTACTGCGCCGGCGTCGAATGTTTTAAATATGGTTTTATAGGCTCAAGTGTCAATTGCTAGGTATTTAGGTCAAAAAGACGCATTGCTTTTGTTCCCACATTCCCAGAGCAATGATATATCAATTTTGATCATCATTTTTAGGGTTCCGTATTCGGAAAAGGAACCCTTATAGTTTCGCTGTCTGTCCGTCTGTCTGTGGCTTAGCTCATAGACTATTAGTACTAGAAACCTGTAATTTGGTATGGGTATACATATTAAACGCCGACAAAACTGTAAAAAAAAAACGAAATTTTTATTTTAATGGTATCTCCCGTACACGTACATTAGGGATGATTTTTTTCTCGTCTATCTCGTAGATATCATTGGATAGGTCTTTCAAAAACATTATGGGTGTGGGACAACCATTTTTAGATTTATGGATCCGTTGGCGAAACATTAAGTTTTAAAATGCTAATTTTTATTCGAATTTAAAAAAAATAAAAAAATATTCAGTCTCCAACAGGACTTTTTTACTACTTTATTATTAGTTTAGATCAAAAACAAAATAAATAATACTGAAAATACGGGTTTATTTGTTCTCTATTGTAAGCAGTGAAATTCATAAATATAATATGTCAAGCAAATGTCAAGCATAAAATTATGAAATCTTTGCTATTTGCTTTCTTTGTAAAATGATGGGCAAACATGCTTACCGCAAAACTTATGCGTGCATGCACCTTTCAAAACTATGCACATAACTTTCAATAAGCTGAGAATTTCACGCACATAATATCGTTTCTTCGAAAATATAAGGAAATACCAACACCAACAGTTTAGGGCTCACAAAAGTATTATCTAATCCCCTGACTTAGGGACTATTTTACATAAGCATATCTCTACTTAATGTGGTTGATTTGCAAGCGTTAAACACGCAAAATTATGGTACATTTTGCATACGAAAGTGTCCTAAGTGAATATAACTATAGTACTTTGGTAAAAGTCAATGGACACTGAATCCTTTACGACATTCTCTGGTTTCTATATGCAATTTTCTACATGGCAATTTGTATGTAAACTATTTTCATCTAATGTTATTAGGATAATACTGACTGACGTTTGCAGATATTCCCTTGAAAATTATTATGGATTTTATAACTTTACAAGGCGCACTTTGTGCCATATTAAGCAGCACTTTTTATACATTATCACGCACACTTTTTTTTAGATATACACAGTAAACATGTATTTAATGTGGTATAGAGCTGGTGAGTATCAAAATGGAGCAACTTATCCTTCTTTTTTGTTCCTATACGAGATGCGTTTTTTTTGTATGAATTTCATTTGGTATATTTCTGTTTAGTATTGCAAAATCACAGGCATGCAATAATTATGATGTTATTTACATGCGCGCGCAGATGACTCATTTAGGCGATTGTCATAAAGCACCCCTTACACTGCGGTCGATATTTTAATACGGTTTGTTTTTACACGAAAATACTTATAAGTCATATGCACCTGATTAGAAATACATATACATATTAAACCTGGATTAGGTGATCTTTGAATTTTAAAAATCAAATAAATTATTGCAGCAATATTCATATCAAGGACTTGGTTTAATAGGAGGTCAGTCAGCGAGCTTTTAGGTAATTAGAATATTTTCTCTCTATCTGACCAGTAGCGTTGTACTTGAACCAAAAACTGTGCTTAAAAAAATAGATGTCAGTAATTTTATATCACTAATTGAGTTTCCAGAACTAATTTGGCTAAATTCACCTCTTGAAACAAAAAAAACGTATTATGCGACATAAACAGCAAGTCTAGAGTCGGAAACTTTGCTCTCTGTCACACCATACTTTTTTTTTGTGAATTTAACTCATTAGCGCAGCGTTGCTGTCACGTAGGTACCGTTTCTCTCAATCGCGTAGCAGTTCCCTAAAGCTCCTTTTTAGAAGATGTATACGCTACGTTTTACAAAAAATCTACAATAAAAATTTTATTTTCCCATGTCCATTGGTTGGTCTAGGCGTTGATAGATCAGTCAATCAGTCATTTTTTTTTATTTATAGACATATACTAAGCCAATGTAAAGCCCGTGATTTAGATATTCTGCCAATTAGCAATCGGATAACTCGTAGTGTACGTTGCGCCTTGACCCGCAGGATGCGATGCCCACGCGCAGCGTTCAAGGCGTTCGAGTGTTCAAATCAATGCACTCATTGTACGCCGCGCCTATACACCGCGCCATGCTAATTGTCCCATAGAACAGTGCACTTTTGTGCTTAGTACAATTCATCTAGGACTTTAATGGCGATGTATTTGTATGGTTCCACGCCTAGGCTTTATTGAGATCCCATTAAGAACGTATCTAGATGAGTAGGGCCGTGAGAAATGGAGATTTGCGTGGGATACTCTGCTTTTGAGCTACCTACTCTGTTCTTCTGGTCGTGACGTTACACTTACCAATTTTGCAACGCTTATCGGTAAAAACTGCCTTAAGTTTTACGTTGGAAAAGGGAACAGCATAGGCTTTTCGAAATATATGTAGAATGGCATACCTACAAAAATATTATTGTAAATTATGTAATACTATTATTTATAAAATATACCTTTATTTATAGTTACAAATTGTGAGCAACATTAATTTTATCTATTCCCATACTTCAATTATGTAATGTTATAACATCAAAAACAGTGTTTTATAAGTACTAAATTTCTTTTTCCGATAATCATAATGTATAATTATAAAACCACTTAGGCAACAAATCAGCTACTAATATTTCTTCTTTTGCTTTGAGCTAGGCAAAGGTATTTCTGTCATGCAGCCTCAAATCCTCTCACAGAACACCTTCAATAAGTAAATAACTGACAATAAGGCTGAACTAAGATATGTACTTGCTCAAGCTTACAGGAAAAATAAAAATAAACCGGCCAAGTACGTGTCGGGCCACGCGCAATGTAAGGTTCCGTAGTTGCCCGGTACATATAAGTTGGTCTACTAATACAGACCACGCTAAACTTTTGGTCCCATACATTATAGGGGACCAAAAGTTTGGCGCGACCTGTACTCGTAAACCTGTAAAGCCTACATAGCTGTGATAGTTTTCCTTTTAAATTCATTATATATACTACTTCTGTGAATTTTTTCACACTTCTATAAACAACCGTTTAGCCACCAGGAGGGGGGGGGGACGATCCACTATAACTAAAATTTTCACTTTAAAGCTTAATATTTCGCCAACGGATCTAGTTTCGCCACGGAAATTTTTTTTTTCATCTCGAAAAAAAAAAATTCCATGGCGAAACTATAAGGGCTCCTTGTTGGACTACGGAGCCCTAAAAAGGAAACCCGTGTTTTCTTTTTATCATTTCTCATGAAATTGTTATTGGAATAATGTCACGCGAAGACGATATTTTTGATGTTCGTAGCGTAGATAAAGTATTGTGTCCAATTGAACATAATTAGACAATCGTGTAGCCTGTCACGAAACTTTCGTATCCCAATGGCTCTCATTATGTGACAGTTGCACAGAATACTATAAATAGATTTCAATTATTTATTTATAAGCAACTCGAGAACTATCAAGTCTAGGCGGAATCAAAAGCTTTAAACATGGTTAAAAAAAACCTTAGCTATGTATTATATTACAAAAATGTGATTCATATATTGTACGTAAACAACTAAATGGAGCGGTAAATAACCCTTTGAAATTATTTTTATTGCGAAACCGGTTCGGTAAATAAAATAAATGCAGTGGTCTAGTACAAGTGCATTTCAATCAAAATGTATCGAAATTTCCACTAAGTGGCAACAATCAGCATCGACTTCTTTATACATGTATATATTAGTTAGTCATTTGACGTAAAAACCACTGGACGATCTCTAAGAATAGGTTCAGTAAAATATTTATACGGTCACAAAGTTGAAGAAATCTTTAATTATACTTTGACCGTAATAGGAAGAAAATGTTAAAAGTAGATTCCATTTGGGCCCCTTAAATTTGGAAGAATTATTAAAATAACATTTTCGTCTGTTTGTCTGTAAGGTCGTAAAATTTAACTGACAACGAAAACTAAAGTTATTGCATTTTTCAATGTGGTTTTAAGGGGTTGTTCCACCGCGCTCCAAATCCTATTGTTCTCAAAATTTGAATCTTCATACATTGATTCCACCAAGCTCCAAAAATTTTTAGCAATAATAATATCAATAAAATATTTCAATATTTTAGTTCCACCGCGCTCCAAAAAACTTTGAGTAGAGTTAGCAACGAAATATATTAGTGTGAGAAATTATAATAAGTAGATAAAAAGAAAAAAAATACATTTTATTTGTAAATTTATGTTTATTCAGTAACGTAACGTAACATCCAACAATAAGTTATTCTTAAAAATTAAGTTAAAAATAAAGAAAATCACAGCTTCAGATTAGAAAGTTTTCTTAAAACTAGACAGTGGACTGCCGTAAGGTTTATACCTGCACCTCTTGGAATGTGTTTTTAATAGAAATACTAAAATGTTTAACTAACCATTTATTATTGCCGATCTCAACCATTTCTGCGAAAATTTATTTAAAAAAATGAGATTGTCAATAGTAAATTGGCAAACATTGTAGTATTTAGTGTCAAAAAGACACATTCTAAAAGGTTTTACAATAATCCATTTAGTGGAACCGGGTTCCGAGGTTTTTACATTTTTGTCCTACACTCCACTAAGAATTAAAATCACAACGTCCGATTTAACATTTTTACACTCTATAATGAAATAAAAGTAACATAAAGACAATCAATTTTTCTTAAAAACAAAGTGAAGGAAAAATCGCCGCTTCTGATTAAAGTTTTCTTAAAACTAGAATACAAATCAAATAAAGATAGTTATTGCCGTTTATACTTATAGTATCATCAACAACAAATTATTCGGATCATAAAAAAATCCCAAACTCAGCCTTTGATCGAGATTTTAATACGAATTCTTAGGCATATTATAATTTAAGATATTTTTTTTACTATGTTGGTGTAAAATACTATATAAAGTGACCTTAACTTATGCAGCCAAATTCTCACTGAAAACTCAGTAAGTGCTCAGTAACAAGGTTCGATAACCCTTTTTGTGAAATTCGTAAATTATTCTTTTCGCAAGCCCATTCTGGAGTCAATTACTATGGGTTGTCAACATTTTATTTTGCGAAATCAGCAAAAAGTGTTTTCTATACGTGTTACTGATCACTTACCAAGCCACGTGTATGAGTTTGGCTGCATAAATTAAAGTCACCTTGTATATCGCGACACAATTTTATACATCGTCCCAAATAAAAAAACATCATAAATTATAAAAACACCTAGAAATCACGAGTTTTCACAGTGGCCCGCTCCCACTGAGCAAGATAGACAAGTGTTAAATGAAAGCGTTGGAGCAGGACAAATTTCTTCGAATATACTCGCCATAAATCGGTATTCAGTGTGGACGAAGCCATGCGTAGCAAAATCACACTAATATTATAAATGCGAAAGTTTGTGTGTGTGTGTGTGTGTGTGTGTGTATATGTTTGTTACTCTTTCACGCTGAAATGGCTGGACGGATTTGAATGACATTTAGAATGGATATAGCTTATATTCTAACTTAACACATAGGCTACTTTTTATTCCGGAAAAAAGCCTGTCGTTAAACCGAATAACACGCGGGCGGAGCCGCGGGCAAAAGCTAGTAATATAATAAAACATATCAGCATAGCCAACATGGACGAAAATAATAGAGAAGTTTTGTCTCTCGAAGAAACGTTTGACCAATGGCAACGCAGGTATGCTTTATCACGTGATCATCGCCCCGATAAAACGACTCGTCCTGCATGTCTATTGGTCAAACGTTTGTTCAAGACACAAAATTTCTATATTCGTGTCATCAATGCTAGCTATACCGAAATGGCCAAATCAATTTTTAAAGTTTTTGAATTCGAATTATTTATCGAGTTAAGAGGCCGCTCCGTATTATTCGTCTGTTTGATGCGAAGCATTATTTTTTTTTTTCTTGTCATTGCCGCGATGTTTTTGTAAAAATCAGGGACATACACCAGTCCATATTGGGCATCTAAATGAAGACCAAGAATTTATTTGATTCAATTGTTTCTCCTTTGCGCGTTATTTTGATACTTAGATATTATGAATAAACATTCGGAGCGGGCTCGTAAGTAATAAAATAACTCGCAAAAGAGAAACAATTCAACCAAATAAATTCTAGGCCTTCATTTATACGGTCAATATGAAATGGTGTATGTCCCTAGTTTTTCCAAAAACATCGCGATAGAGGCCAGAAAAATATTTAACATATTGTTTTTGATCAAAGTTGTCGTCGTCGCGGACCGGGCTCTTAACATAAATTTGTTTGCATAAATAAAACACACAATGTATTGTTACCGCAAAAGATAGATCGTTCTTAGTTTTTGACAAAACTAAAAAAGCCATGACACGTGAAATATCCATCCATCATCCACTTTGTCCGCTAAATTTTTAGCTCCGGATAAAAATTCATTTTTTATTGTACTTAATCAAGCTAAGTATCACATTACAGCAAAAAAAACTTTGTTCTATTATCTTCATCGTTTTTAGTCGTATTAAAACCAGGATTCATCCAATATGGAATTGTCGTGATCTTAGAATTACTCTTGCATTGTTACCAATACGATCCTTAGAAAACCGGACAAGTGCGAGTCGGACCCGCCCACCGAGGGCTCCGTTGAAGACTATATTTTTTATGATTTAATTACAAATGTATAGTTTTCAGATTTGTTCCTATACTTGTAGTATAAGATGGTATTACTTGCCAAATTCTAGATCCCTAAAACCCTATTTTTGATTCCGTTGAGCGTGTCGAAATATACGTTTTTTGCGGCATAAACGGCCGTATTTTTTTTACGTTAGCTTAGAAGTTTAATTTTTTCACAGCTTCAAGGGACTGTAGATCTAAGTATATCAGTGGTTCTTAAACTTTTTGTAGCCATGGACCACTCTTAGAATCCACGAACCGCTGTCGAAGAAATTTTTAGGAAATGAAAATACAGCAAAATTTAAAAAAACACTTTTATGTGTTAGTTTACATTAATACTTCATTAAATAGTGTCAAAACTAAGTTAATGAAAAGGATGCTGTTGTTTGGACTCAGTATAATAAATACAATGTCAAGAGTGAACTGAGTGGCTGTGAACCCCTGGGACTCACGTCACGGACCCCTGAGGGGTTCGTGGACCCCAGTTTAATAAACCCTGAAGTATATAGGTATAGTTTTAATTTCAACGCGTTCCCTACATACGAGTAAAGGGTCTCGCTTGACACACAGTCGGACGGACTGACGGACAGACAGATGGACAAAAAAGTGATACTACATTGAGGTACGGAACCCTAAAAACGTTGAAGTTCTTATTTTACAAAAGCTGTGGGTTCCTTATTTTAGCCAATTTTAACTTGATCTGTTATCGTGTTACAAAAGAAGGGCTTGTGGCAGCTTGCAGCCGTGAGATCTTACGATCCGCAGCTAAGCAACGCTTGGCATGGTCAGTCCTTGGATGGGTGACCGTTAGTGACATTTACATCTGGGTTCCTGCGTGCCTCGGAAAGCACTTGAAGCTGCTTATATCGAAAGATAATGGTCGTTGATGACGATGGTATCTTCCTTCACAGACATCAGCTCTGTCGCCTGTAGGTACATAAAAAAAATTGAGAAATTTTAAGAAAAGGGTTGTTATTATTATTAATATTGGACTAACACCATAACTACAATTATTAGAATTCTTGTCTGTCCGTCTGTCTGTTCCGTTTTAACCCGAGAACCTCTGAACGGATTTTTATGCGTTTTTATTTATTATCAAGATAGTGACATATAATCAACAAATAGGCTATAGTGGTTTCTGATAAAATAACTAGTACTAGTTTCTATCTTACGCGCAAATAAAAACTCTGTGTAAGGTGACTTTCATTTATAAATCCTAATTCATATTGGAGACTCGGTAAGTGATCAGAACCAAGAACCTTTCCGTGAAATACGGAAAATAAAATGTAGACTTCCTAAACTTGAAGTATAGAGGCACAAAAAATATTTTTAGAACCTTGATCCTGACCACTTACCGAGTCTCCAGTATAAATTTGGCTATAAAACCGAAAGTCACCTTATATGCATTGATTGAAATTGACACTTCCATTGAAGTGAAGCCGACTGCAAAAGCTAGTGCTTTCATAATTCACAGGCAAAGTAACTTCATTAAAACATTGTCCCCATCTCAGGCAATGCAAAAAATAAACAACAAACCGGACTCTACGACCAAGCATGCAAAAAACAACTCACTAAATATGGTCTTCAGGATCAAGATAAAAGCACACAATTGCACTTATCTTTAGACTAACTATCTTGACAACATTAATCTAGCAGATAGTTAATCATATCGAGATGTGACAGTAATACTTCCTAGTTGGGACTTGATTACCATAATCTCTCGATGCTACATCGAGCGAAAGAATAGTGCTTTGTTCGCAATCACACTAATATTATAAATGAGAAAGTTTGTGTGTGTGTGCGTGTGTGTATGTTTGTTACTGTTTCACGCTGAAACGGCTGGACGGATTTGGATGAAATTTAGAATGGATATAGCTTATACCCTAACTTAACACATAGGCTACTTTTTATCCCGTTAAACCGAATAACACGCGGGCGGAGCCGCGGGCAAAAGCTAGTTTAATATAAGGCAGAAAAAATAAGCTTCGTCAACAAAATTATAAATTTTAGTATTTCGTACCGGAATGGTTCCAAAAGAGGCCATATTACTAAGCTTCCGTTGCGTGTCTATTTTTAATTTATTTGCCGTGATAGAGACCATAGTAACACGTATTCGGTGAAAATTTCAATTGGCTACCTATTACGGATGAAGCTGTGACAGACAGACAGCGGAGGTTTAGTAATAGTTAGAGGTTCTTCGGATATGGAACTCTAAAAATGGCAATTCTTATTGACTATTTTTTAGCTATGTGACGTTTTTTGTGACATTTAGTTAGATACGGTAACAGCCAAGCTCAATGAAAAAATTCACACGAAAAAGTCAAAAGCACCCGGAATATAAGAGCTTGAAAGATGCGAAGGTGGTGTATCAGGAGATGGAAATCTGTAGTCTCTCTCTTCGCTTTGTCAAACATTTCCATAAATCTCAATACGACAAATATACTTGGCTGACAGGGATTTGCAAAGTACAAAAAAAACATGTTTTCCTTGGTTGCTTTTCTGAGAAAGGCGATTTTTTGTCAGGCTCTTCGCCACTGCTGCCTACCCCTCTAAGAAAGCCGTGAGTATATCGGTTGTAAATAGACAGCTATGCCTATTACGGAAACCACCTAATTGATCACTCTGAAGAACTTTTCCAAAGAAACATACCGTTCATTGGTTTGGGAAATATTTGAATTTTAGGGATCTTAAAGCAACGAGATAACAACGTGTTTTGTTTTGAGATAAGCGTACGCAAGTTTACGCGCCGCGTTCTAAAATAGACCTTAAGGCTTGGCCCATGGTGCACGAAAATCTTACTGAGTGATTTTGAACTTATGTTGACAGAAAGTCTATATTAGAACGCTCGCTTCGCGCGCTGCCGGTACGTATAGTCAGTGAATTTTTGAGTTTTTTTTTTGGATTTTACGAAAAAGCATTTTATGTAAGAGATTTTTCACCTGACATCGGAAAAAAAAACATGTTTTCTTGTTATAGCAGTAATTTCACACAAAAAACTTAAGCGGTTTAGACATAAAACGAATTAATAACTTAAAAAGGCCTAGATTTCAAAAATGAAATCTATCAAGTGAAATGTGTCCAATTAGGTAACCGACCTATTTAACATCGGAAAGAAAAAGGTCTGAAAAAACACGTGTCCAAGTTTTACATTGATCAAATAAGTAGTTGACTTAACATATTAAATCAAAAACCGTTTAAAGACCAAAGGCAAGCCCTTACAAGACCTGCGAAATAGAATCTTCTTCCCATAAAATTTGCGCGGGTATGTTTCTTGGGAAAAGTTATTCAGTATGATCAGTTGAGTATGTGGTTACTTATAGATCGCTTTCCATTAACAGCCGCTATACGGGTGTAAATGCAAAGTCAAGAATCCCTTTAGTGTATGAAAGTGTACACGATTCTGTTAATAAAAGACAGGTGCCAAGACCACCATGTCGTACTTGGCGCAAAGGATTTCCCTAGCCATCCAACGCGGGAACGCGGCTAGCGTAATGGGGACCTTTGCGCCGGGTACGATGAGGGGCGGACTTTTTGATAGTTGGGGTTTTATTTCTAAGTTAATTTTATTTTTATAGCATAGGTTCTTCTTTTTCTTTCACATTTAGGATTTTTAGTTTATTATCTTTAATTTTACATATATACTTAGTTAATAAACTGTCTTTACGAAAACAAAATATAATACCTTGAATTTTCACAAAAAATTCCATAATTTTTCTAAGCTATGGCTACGCAGCTCACCAGCCTCTCCGCACACCTAATTGCACCACGCAACCCGCACCCCTCATCCGAGTGGCCAGCGACCAGTGAGGGTATCCACGCGATTAGTGTATTTTGAGTAGTGTCCTCGTTGTCCACGGAGGCCTTCGTCGCTGCATTAGACCGATTTGTATTGCGTAGAGGTTTGCCTTCTTTAATTAGGTCAGACAACGGCACGAATTACAAGGGTACCTCACATTACTTAAAAGATGTACATAAATTTTTAGGAGATAATTGCTATTAATTATGAGGTACTGGTACTTTATTTAGAGATCCCAGTATTTTAAATAATATCTTTACCGATCATACTAACACACCCTCAAAGGATTCTTGACTTTGCTTTTACACCCGGTATAAGTATAAATGTATAAAACTTCACTCAGTTAACAGCTTAGGCCCCTAAACCAGCCAGCACGATCACGTGTTCGACGTTTTTGACATCTCCTTCGCGAGTAGAGTGACAACAAGTTCCAGCCTATAAGTACGGATTATCTGCTAATCGCATCATCATGCCTAGTTAACCTTTCTGATTAGCGTACCATCGGGGAAGTTCTGCATGCCTTCTTTTCACTCTTATTATAATAGTGATTAGAACAAAAGTGGGTCGGCTGAATTTTTCCTAGAAGTACATTCATAAGAGTTACAGTTATGACTATATGAGGAGAACATTACATAAGGACAGATATGTACACATAATTAATACATGTATGGGTCATAGCTTTATTGTCTTGTAAATAGACGTAATGCTTTCGGCGATATGAATGTATATTATAAGCTGGATTGTATTTTTATTTACTCGTTAATCTTAGACTACTTTTATTCTGATAAATCTTTTAACTAATTGAATGGTTCAAAATTATTTTTCAACACACTTGCTTATCCAGCGTTTTTAGGGTCATAATGCAGCATATTAAACACACGTGCTTTTGACTTTACATTATCACACTAGTGATTTTTAAATTACAGTATTTAGAGTTTTGATATCTTTGAGAAATAGTAAAGTTTTTGAGAATGAATAAACTGCCTCAGTTAAAATAAAAAAATATATCATTTCACTTTACCAAATTATTTATTTTGATCAACAAAGTAACTCTAATTTTTGTTGCAAATACATAAATATTCAGTTTGTTAATATTTAACATTTGGCTATTTAGCGGGCCTCTATTTTCATAAACAAAATCTCCGCCGCCATTTTTCATACAAAATAGTCAATTTATAAGCCGTCGTGGGTTTGATTATGTGGAAAATTAAGACACTGAAATTTTATTAGTTTTCCTCGCAAGTGCGTTGAAAAACGTCGTTTTAAACGCGTGAGCATTAGACATTACACTCTTATATCATACATAACATAAGGTAATATTTTAATTCTTAGCTATCCTCCGAGGCTTCTGCAACTAAATAATATTTGTACTTTTATTATAATGTAGTTCATGAAAAACAGTTGCATATTTTCTTTCTTATATTCTATAAACTCGGCCGCTTCCACAATTGAGAATTTCAAGTTAAGCGATGCCTAACTATAAAATGAAGCGCTGTGATTGGCTGATTCGTCGCTTAAGGCCTTACCCATAGTGCACAATAATCTTACTGAGTGAGTTTGAACTTCAGTATGTTGTCAGAAAGTCTACATTAGAACGCTCGCTTCGCGCGCTGCTGGCACGCAAAATCTGTGAATTTTCGAGGTTTTTCTGGATCTTACGAAAAAGCACTTGATGAAAGAAATTTTGCACCTGACATCGGAAAATAAACTGTGTTTCCTTATTATAGCAGTAATTTCAGACATAAAACTCAAGCCGTTAAGCGTAAAACGAATTAATAACTTAAAAAGGCATCCATCCATCCATCAGCCTGCTTCGTCCACTGCTGGACATAGGCCTTTCAAAAAAGGCATCATTTCAAAAATAAAATCTATCGAGTGAAATGTGTCCAATTAGGTAACTGACCTGACAACAGAAAGCCAGAGGTCTGAAAAAACACGTATCCAAGTTTCACATTGATCAGATAGGTAGTTGACTCCGGATATTAAAACAAAAACCGTTGAAAGACCAAAGGCAAGCCCTTAAGGGGCTAACTTTTTACCTCGGTACAAAATGCACATCATAATATTGTTTTCCTTACTTTTGAATAAAAAGTATGCAATAAATGTCTTTTCAAACAACTTGCGGAAATAGTTTATTAATAATAAAGACTTCACAAAAAAATTAAGTACTTTAATGTATCATATTTTGTTTGCATTACATTAACAAACTTAAAAGCGTGTTTACAGTTGTAATGTAATGCAGCTAAAATGTATCGCATAAAATTGAATAATTTTCATGTGATCTGACTAACTAATAACAAGCAGTTGGCGCGAATTGCTATTATTGCAAACTTTTTATTCAAAAGTAAGGAAAACAATATTATGATGTGCATTTTGCACCGAGATCCTCCGTTACCACCTTAAGTATCGCTTAGCGAGATTTCTGAATTCAGAAACTGACTATTAACTGTAACATGGCATGGCCATCAAATCCATATTAACCCGTTCCATATTGAATTATGAAAACAATCGGAGAACAATATATACGATTGCACCCTGTGAAATTAAACGGGTAAATCAAGTACGAGAGCTATTTGTTGACTCATAAAAATACATAAACACATTACGAGTTACGACATTCAGCAAGATATACTTAATTACTTTTACACACTGCTCATAAAACCCGCCTTTTTGACCCAAAAAGGATAGATGGTAAAACAATAGAACTGCAATGATAAAACCACACTTCCCACATAAATTGTCACGATATGATTTCCATAAAGTATTAAGCAAACAAAACAGTTTGGCATGAAAATGGCGGCACAAAAACGGTAAGTTTATTGTGAAATCGTGATTTTCCAATGCCGCCGTATGGCGATTGAACCGTGTGGATCTCTATATAGAAACCCTATTCAAACACCCGGTCAGAGGTCCCGACTTAACTGTCCTGCACTTTTATGGGAAGACAGTATTTTATGGTCACCTTACTAGACCATATGAAGCACAGGTCATTCCAGAATAAATTGTAATAATCGGGCACATTAAGTCAACTGTGTACAATTTATTGCGTTGTCGAAAAATATCGTTTATTTCAAAATGCAAATAAATGCTGGAAATGGGTTTAATCCCAATGACCTAGATCTAGTTAGTTTTAGACTTTCTACTAATTTTATGAATCCAAAAGCCCCTTTGTTAGTTATCCTTTCAGGCCAAATGTACAGAACTGATATCGCTGAATGTTTGATAATCAAATCGTACGTTTTTAGCCGTCAAATAAATTGGATTCTCTTACACAGTTGCACCCTGGATCATTTTATACAGCGAGTGTAAATGGACATTTTTGCCGTTAAATAAATTGGATTCTCTCACACAGTTGCGCCCGGGATCATTTCATATAGCGAGTGTAAATGGACATATGTAGCCGTCCAATAAATTGGATTCTCTCACACAGTTGCACCCGGGATCATTTCATATAGCGAGTGTAAATGGACATATGTAGCCGTCCAATAAATTGGATTCTCTCACACAGTTGCACCCGGGATCATTTCATATAGCGAGTGTAAATGGACATATGTAGCCGTCCAATAAATTGGATTCTCTCACACAGTTGCACCCGGGATCATTTCATATAGCGAGTGTAAATGGACATATGTAGCCGTCCAATAAATTGGATTCTCTCACACAGTTGCACCCGGGATCATTTCATATAGCGAGTGTAAATGGACATATGTAGCCGTCCAATAAATTGGATTCTCTCACACAGTTGCACCCGGGATCATTTCATATAGCGAGTGTAAATGGACATATGTAGCCGTCCAATAAATTGGATTCTCTCACACAGTTGCACCCGGGATCATTTCATATAGCGAGTGTAAATGGACATTTGTAGCCGTCCAATAAATTGGATTCTCTTACACAGTTGCACCCCGGATCATTTCATATAGCGAGTGTAAATGGACATTTTTGCCGTTAAATAAATTGGATTCTCTCACACAGTTGCACCCGGGATCATTTCAAATAGCGAGTGTAAATGGACATTTGTAGCCGTCCAATAAATTGGATTCTCTTACACAGTTGTACCCCGGATCATTTCATATAGCGAGTGTAAATGGACATTTTTGCCGTTAAATAAATTGGATTCTCTCACACAGTTGCACCCGGGATCATTTCATATAGCGAGTGTAAATGGACATTTTTGCCGTCAAATAAATTGGATTCTCTTACACAGTTGCACCCCGGATCATTTTATCATTTTATATAGCGAGTGTAAATGGACATTTTTCAATGAAACAATCATACTGATCATACTGAACAACGTTTCTAAAGAAAAATAACTACAGAAATAAAATAAAGAATGTTATGTTCCCTCACTAATTTTGATTTAATTTTTCTGTTTGTTTATTACGGACCGGTCCAACTTTTTTAAATTTACACCAGATATTTCATTTGCGCAATTTTATTTTTAGAAAATTTGTTCAGTATTATCAACGTACTATGAGGTTTAATTAAAAAACATTTATCCATTTACAGGCCGTTTAGATGAAACTGTCTTTTAAAAATGACCTTACATTACAAAATGTAATAAATGATCTATTAATTGAGAACAGAAATCTCGGAACATTTCATGTGACATGACAAAGCGCACATCTCTTTTTGAGAAAGTTTTATCTTTACTAAAGTTTATTATAAAAAACACTTCCTTGTAAAACACGGACACCCTCGCCTTTAATAAATATACTCGAATATCATAAATTACCTTTTGTTTTTCTTTAATTTTCAGTTCGATTAATATGAAAATTTCTGACTTAAATCTGAAACTTTCAAAAGTAAACGCTTTGGGATATTTCTACAAAATTCACAAGTTATTCAGTTTGAAAATTTTTAATTTGCTTTTGAAACTGCGACCTTTTGCGGCTTAAAATTGCGGTTACTCTATTGACAAGAGCATAGCTTTTAAATTTTGCATAGATGGAGTGTGCCAGCGTGAGTGAGTATGGACATATTTTCCAGGAGGACCGCCAAGAGTGTCGAAATCTTGAAAAGGTATATATGTCCAGCAGTAGACGAAACAGGCTGATGGATGGGTGTATGGAGGTTTAGAGTGTAATTATATCATAATTCCGTTTTTTTTTTTAACTTTATTGTTTTCCTGAATTCCAAAAGAAAAGGACTACCTATCCAAAACTTTGCAGCAAAATTTCACCACTTAATACCTCATTTTAAAAACCTTGATACTTGTAAATATTTATGATCAACCTTTTATTGCCGTTACAAAATTCGACCATAATTATTATTTTATCGTTCTCGGCCTTCGGAGCCATTAAAATACATTAAAAAATTAAAATTTATGACTCACAAACAAACAACTAACGAAACATTGTAATGTCATTAATTCAAATGTTCTTTTTTAAGTGTCGCGGATTTCATGGCAGCCGTAAAACAAATGTCGACTGGAACATACAGTTTTACTGACACTCTTTCTTTGTGTGATGATAATATTTTACCTCATTAACGAGTAATAATTTGGCCAATTGCGAGTCGGACTCGCGCGCAAAGGGTTCTGTACCACTCCAAAATACGGGTGCGGAACCTTAAAAAAAATATAGTGATTACCATTGTACATGCCAAAGCAATATCAAAGCTACAAAAAACAAGTCGCTAAAATGATAGCGCCTGACAAAAATTTGGCTCCGTCTGCATACGAAACCTTACATTTTATTATTTTTAAGGCGACGCCACGAAATTTTGGCGACATGGATCTCCATTTTTCTTAGCAATAAAAAAACATATGTAATTACTAATTTATACACTAGATTAAGCATTTCATTGACAACATTTTGCCCGAAGATTTAGTTGATTGATAAATTTTCATAGCAGAGAAAAAAATATTTAGAAAACCTCTTTTAAAACAGAGATTTATATTTTACTGACAAACGGGAGCGAATGAAGCCTCTAAGTTTTTTATTTAAATTAGTCTACAAATACACTTCAATATGGTCGATTGGATTTATTAAATTACTTAGAGTTGTCATTTTAAATTAAAAATACTGTTTTGCCGCATACGACCTTACGGCATAAGCTAGTTCGTGAGCGCATATTTGTATGGAATAAGTCCCCCTCACTCCACTCCCATAAGGTGCCGATTTAAAATTAAAAGCTAATAAATTTCTGGCCCTAAACTCATAATCACAGACCCATCTATCTATACTAATAATAAAGTAGTAAAAAAGTCGTGTCTGTACATTGAATATTGTAACGAAATTAAAAATGAAATGGGTTCAGTAACTTCGGGAAAAAACAATGCCTACAATACATATATGTATGTATTACACAAAAACAGATTTATTTATCACACTAATGCAAAAGTTTGTGTGTGTGTATGTTTGTTACTCATTCACGCTGAAACGGCTGGACGGATTAGGATGAAATTTAGAATGGATATACCTTATACCTTAACTTAACACATAGGCTACTTTTTATCCCGAAATCATGTCGTTAAACCGAATAACGCGGGCATAGCCGCGGGCAAAAGCTAGTGTGCTATATATCTGCACAGCATAATAGATTAAATCAAAATCACCGTACAGATACAAAGAAAATTACAACGATACAGAAATAAGTCAGAAAAGTAATTACAAACAGAAAAATTAACTATCTACTGACCCGCATGAATAAAAGGTCGGTGGCTGCTTTTTTGATAGCACCTATTTATACTTTTACACATAAATAGGCCAGTAAAGTCGTTTGCAATAGAATCCAACAATCATGTAAACAAACCAAATTGTCACGATTACTCCGTAATCACATACATTTGACGATCAATTATGAACATAGTCTGATTTCAACGAACACACCATTGTTTTCACATTATCTTCAACACGATTTAACTTGTATTTATAAGTTAAATTTGTTAAAACATTTGCAACGTAAAAATTTCGAAGTATTTGACAAGCTGTCATCTTAGTTTTTTACTCATCGAACTCTATAAGTCATTGAAAAGTTAGTGTTGTTCGTAATCTGAAGTTATCTTTTATTTTTAATTTAATAAATTATTTTAATTTAATATTATTTGAATACAATAAAAATTTTTTTTCAAGAGCTTAATATAATTAACCAAAACGGATTGTATCCTAAGCCATAAAAATAATGGTTAGTTTTTAAAAATTGACAGGTGGCCATTTTGTTAGAATTGTCATTCACAGTCATTCACTGTTCTGTGGGTTCGCTGTGCATTAGTGTTTTCTGTTTCCGTTTTCTGTTTCCGATTTCTACGACTTTGCATTCTCATTTTGGACTTTTGTTTTGCTTTACGATTTGGCTGGACATATTTTTCTTGGAACGACGACCTTTGCACGGCATCACGGACTTTGATATAGCATACGATTGGTATTTTTTCTCAAGGAGTAATCAGGAGGTAAGAATGATTTAGATCTATTACCTACAACGGAAATCTATTAGACGCACTTTAATATTGACGATATTAATATTTAAATTTGTTTTAATAAACACTTTTTTTATATATAATCGGTTTTATTTTATAGTCCATGGCTTATATATTTAATCTATTTAGTCAGTTTTATTTTAGTACCTATCCTACTATGGGCCATAGTCTATGACTTAAAATTAAAATAATTAGAAAAATAAATTTAATTAAAATTAAATTAGAACACTATGACATCACTATGGGCATAAACAATACGCTGTCAATGTCAGTCCGCCATATTTGTTTACATGATTGTTGGATTCTATTGCAAACGACTTTAGGTACTTAGTTTTTTTTTTTTTTTTTTGTACTTCATTGTTACTAATGACGGACCCAGGGAGGGCCCGAAATAAATGGTTAAAAAAACCGAATCCAGGTACAAAATGCACATCATAATATTGTTTTCCTTACTTTTGAATAAAAAGTATGCAAAAATCGCGCCTTCAAGCAATTAGCGGAAATTGATTAGTAATAATTAGGGTTTTACATTCAAATTCTATAATTTTATGATTAACATTTTGATTGCATTCGATTAACAAACTTAAAAGCGTATTTAACGTTGTAATCGAATGCAATCAAAATGTAAAGCATAAAATAACAATGTCAATGCAAGAACCCTACTGTTAGTAATCAAATTGCTTTAAAACGCACTTTTTGCAAACTTTCTGCTAAGTAAGGAAAACAATATTATGATGTGCATTTTGCACCCGGATTCGGTTTAACCACCTTAATTTTAATTATATTTTATAAGGTATATCTATACATAAACTCCGATATTTTATGAAATATTTCATTAAGTTTTGCAAAGATCTATAGAATCGGCCCAGTAGTTTTTAACAACCAATTACGCTATATAAAAAATTAAAAATTGAGCAAAGTATTGTTCTACATAGTTACACCATTTGGACTAGAGAATATACGTTTTTATCTAATTAAAACAAAGGTCAGTGAACTACTAATAAATAATACTGCTTCTATCTGTATTGCTATGGACTTTTATAGTCATCCTTATTTATTTGGGATAGGGGTGTATTTTCAACAGTCTCGTTGTATGGTATGCGGTGTTCTGTTACACTAAGAAAGATAATGTTACTTTGTTAAGAAAAAGATACCGACTGTCTGGTCCTTATTGTAAGATATACTTAAGTATAAGACTTACGACTATACGACATATTTTTATTCCTAGATTTCTCTATTTTATGCAGGTGTATAGTTAAATTTTTGTAGCCCAACCCAAATATTTTTTGTATGTACATATTATTTTTTTTATTCTAAAGATATATATTGTAAGGATTAACTTTGACTTGTAGAAAGTATACTTTATGTATCTATTTTACAAAATAAATATTTTGATTTGATTTGATTTGATACGAGCAATGAGTTATAATTATTATGAATATTTAGAAATCGTATGGTTTACCCAAATCATTACTTTGTATATTTTTCATCTATTAGCTATCTAGAAACTAACTCAAAAAATTAATAGAAAGTGAATTTAGTAAAGGAATCATTTTTCAGGAATCTTTGTAAATTTTTGCACCTACAGCTACAGATGAAATATTTAATAATTGGACTCGTAGTTTTTAATGAATTGGCTGGATCAACAATCACGACTAAGATTTTGCAATAGTTGTTTTGTGTAATTTTTACATTCTGGCAAAGCCAAAAATTCAAAGAAAGACACGCACGCACGCAGATAAAATGCTTTCAGTTTTCTTTATAAACTGACTATATAGATTTTAATAAAACCGATTTAAAAATATTTTGCAGGGCAAATATAAAAAACTGACCAAGTGCGAGTCGCACTTGCGCACGAAGGGTTCCGTACCATTATCTATAGAACGGCAAAAAAATCATGTCTGTTGTATGGGAGTGCGCGGGTCCGACTCGCACTTGGCCGGTTTTAGTATTTGTTGTTATAGCGGCAACAGAAATACATCATTTGTGAAAATTTCCACCGTCTAACTATCACAGTTCATGAGATACAGCTTGGTGAAAGACGTCAGACGGACGGAGGGACGGACGGATGGACGGACGGATGGACAGCGGAGTCTTAGTAATAGGGTCCCGTTGGGTACCCTTTGGGTACGGAACTCTAAAAATCGGTCAAGTGTGAGGAGGGCTCGCGCCCTGAGGTTTCCGTATTATTCAAATAAGTTCATAGACTTGAATACTTTGAATAAAAATAACAACCTTTTCTTTACCTAAAAATGTATAAAACAAAACTGCAAAATTAAGTTGGTCGACTTTTACTCGTTAACTTGTAAAGTCTTAAATATAGAATAAATCTTCTGTGATAGTTTTCCTTTTAAGGTGACTACATCAGAAAAATTAGCAACTCTATTCCTGGTGGATGAAATAATGTCGAACAAATCCTCATTAAAATAAAGTTCTTAAAACAGATCGCACTTAAACTTGGCTGTTAAGTCAAGCGCTCCGGCTGTCAAAAGATAGTGTTTTTATTTATTTTAAATAGAATAAAAAGAATTTCCAAAAAGTGAGAAAACCATATTATTTAATATTTTTTTGTCTAGAAGTTTATAAATTTTTACACCGTTTTGATAAAAACTGCGGCAGATATCATTACAGACAGAAAACTGAGAAATAAGGGTGACTTAAAAAAAATATTTCTTCACTTCTATATATTAAAATAAAATTCAGGAAAAACCACATTACACTTCGTATCATGTAGATTACTGTGCATTTTTCTTATATGAAAAAATGCTATATTCACCGTACAAACTGGTTACAAAGTTGCTCACTTCAAGGTCATTGGCGTTGAGAGAAGCCTTGACTTGGTACTACCGTGAATTTTACTACCGTAAAAAACAACCGTTTAGCTGGCACTTGACTATGAACAAAAATTAGCACTTTAAAGCTTCATATTTCGCAAACGAATCCCTGAATCCAAAAATGGTATTCACACAACTCAGAATACTTTTGAACGACCTATCCAACGACACCCCACAACATATAGGACAGAAAAAAATCATCCCCACTCTACTTGCAGGGGATAAATTATTGTTTTCAATTATTTTATCTTACCACTTAGTCGGCGTGGTTAATATTACTGTACATAATCCATAAGTTCTCATTTCTGTTAAATTTAAAACATTAAAAATCTATCGAGATATCTTCTTATTCTTAATCTGAAAAGCGTTTTATTTCATTTTTTTATTCCTTAGTTCCAGAGATATGTTGAACAAAAAACAAATTTTATGGATATGGGCTGAACAGATAGAATATATTTGCCTAGCAATAAATAAAAATACTATTTTTTTAATACAATCAAAGTAGTTACTGGCATTGGTACGAAAGTCATTATGCCTACAAGGCTTTTGTTGAAAAGCGAAAGTTTCAAAAAATCATTTAGTTATGTGAAATACAAAATTTTAGAAAAGGGATATATACAAGTCCCTTAGCTTTTTACCTACTTTCTATTATATATAGCTAATGAAATTAGCGGGTTGAGTTTCGAAATGTTATGGATTATATCCATATTACCCATGCTAAATGACATCTTTCTAGTACTAAGAGTCTGAGCTAAGCCGCGGACAGATCGACGGATGGACATGGCGAAACTATAATGGTTCCTTGTTGACTACGGAACCCTGAAAAGGCACTTGGTTAGATTTAATAAGTAAAAGTTATAGGAAGTACAAAGTTGCTGAATTTAAATGTTTTTTTATAGGAGCTCGTTCAGAAGTTATGATTCATTTTGTATAGGAGTCAATAAATCTGGCTCCTTATAAATATATTTTCATTGTTATCTTCCGCGTGTTCATGAACTTTTGAAATGGGTTTTAAGTTATTTAAACTTGATGCTGATTTTATTTAACATTGTTGTGATGAAAAAGCACTTGTACTTTTCCACAGATGATATTTAATACTACATTTTATTTTGTTTAAGTTTCTTAAGTTTAGAATTAACTTTTATTCTGGCCGCTTATGTACTCTGTGTACATTACAACTTTAGGACGTAAATAAAACTTTTATTAAATAGTTAAAAGAAATACGAGTAATATATATAATAATATACATTATTACGACATGAATCCCCGAGGGGGCGTCAGATTTGTTTCCGAGTATGGACAGTGAAGTACAAGTAGCAGTCCGCATTCGTACACCCACGTTTCACCGACGATTATTACACCCTAGTGTGATGGGTGAATAATAGTGTCATTATCCAAATTTTAGTAATGAAAAATCATACTTGTACTATTTCCACGGTATTTATGTTCTCCCTAACTTAACTACCAATCGTTGTAGATGTGGATGTGAGGAAACTAAATCCTGATAAAATGTAGAAATTACCCTGGTGCCTGAAGAGGTAAACGAAACCGGTAGGTAGCAAGGAGGATCAATAAATACTGTGGCACTAGTACAAGTAATTTTTTTCATTGCTGTGATGGATTCAAGAACCATTAATGTCCAAATTTTATTTCACCATATTGTGTAATAATAAATGCTATAACCAAATTACAAGTCTTCAGTTTAAGCGGATCGAAGGTGATTCTGATGAAGCTATTACCCATACACGGACGGACGACAAGACGGATCGAAGCACCGACGGACGGACGGGCAAAGAAGTAGTCTTACCAGAGTGTTTACTTTTTTACCATATTGGTACGGAAGAGCATTCATTAACAAATACCGGTAGATAAATGTACTTCATCATTATTTGCCATCGCAACAATGTTACGTCAATTTTGAACCTTGAAATGAGCCGTCATAAAAGCATTTGTCCACGGTCCGGCTTCAATGTCAGATGCCGGACGCTGCAGTCGGACAACCGAAGCATAGCCAAAAAAGCGTACCACTATTCCGGTTTCGGTTCTGATATGGGATCATACCGAGCTAAGCTCATTTTACCAACAACGATCTGAACGGGGAAGGTCACTCTCAGCTGGTGAAATGACCAACGGTCAAGATTAGACGTGAACAAGTCCGCACGCCAGTAAATGATGCGGCGGCAATGGTCCAAATGCACTTACCGATATTCGCCATGCCGGGCGTTGCGTGGACTAAAGGTCGTATGTCGTCGGCAAATCGTAGAATTTGAAATATCATGATTTATCTGGGCATATCGTAAAGTATCAAATCAAAAATCTTTAACCAAAAGTTAAAAATGGGTACGACGAAGATCGGAGCGAGAAGCATGTTACGTTTATATGCAAATAAATTTGGGGAGCCAAACGGAGGGGAGCGAAGTGACCACTCTAGTTTTAACAGAAATAAGATCTGATGCAGGTTATTATGTGTCCGATATCAAAACGACATATACTCGTACATAGGCCGCTTCTTCGGTCCGTCGTGAAGCCGTATGTCGCGCCGGACCGTGGACAAACGTTCTTAAACTACTCATAAAACCGTTATTTATGAGTCGAATATATTGCATAAGAACGTTATCAATCAAGAAGCGTCGCCGTCGCCTTGACGTCGGAATGCACTCGTGAGATAACAGATGCAGCGAGTTACAATTATATCTGTCCATTGTAGAACAGTGATTTCTGATAAAGAATATAAGTCACATCTTCACGACACATACAAAAATTTGATAGTCAGCACTTTTTGTCTCTTTATTACCCAATCTGTTGTTTTGGTGTGTTTATCAGCGATATCTTTACTAATAATAAAGTAGTGAAGAAGTCGTGTGTGCATATTTTTTTCTAGATTTCAAATGAAATGTTTTATTAGTATTGTATTTTAGCCTGTCTGTCTGTCTGTATGTATGTATGTATGTTCCGTCTTAACTCGAAAACCATTCAACGGATTTGGATGCGTTTTTTATTATCATCGTATAAACCCGGTCAATTAAGTTGTGTTCATGAAATAACGCCCAAGGCAACAATTATTATATACATAAAATATACCTTTAATGCAGTTTATATACATAGTAGCTTTTACCTGCAGCTCCGCCCGCGTGTTATTCGATTTAACAACATGCTTTTTTCCGGGATAAAAAGTAACCGTTGTGTTAAGTTAGGGTATAAGCCATACTCATTCTAAATTTCATCCAAATCCGTCCAGCCGTTTCAGCGTGAAAGAGTAACAAATACACACACACACACACGCACGCACACACACACACACACACACACACACACACACACACACACACACAAACTTTCGCATTTATAATATTAGTGTGATATTAACTTAGCAAACCCAAAAACCTAATTTAATATACTTTATTTTCCTCTTTTAAAACTAATTATTTTACTTTTAATGTATATCCTAAAGTGTGATAAGTGTTATGTACCTACATTGCAAAAATAAAGTGTCCATTTCATTTCATTTCCACAAACGAGATAGAGATTGAAAAAACGCGGGCGAAGCTGCGGACGAAGGCTAGTTCTGTATAAACTGTCATTGGTATTTATCCCATATGTGAAAATCTCTATTATTAGGGTTTTAGCAAAAAATCGTGACGATTACCTAAATGTAATATAGGGTGAAATTAAATCAACCGACCAAATTCATGTTAGTGATCAAGAACTAGGTTTAGTAATACTTTTGACCAATTTCGAAAAATAAATTTTGTTGCTCCCTTAAGTACAGTTACTTTTAAGTACAGTTCCTAGAGCAGGCACAAAGTGGCAAAAAAAAATTTTTTTTTCGTATTTCTCCTAGAGTGTCATAGGCTTTTGGTATACATGGTGGTGTACCAGAACGAACCTCGGATCGAGGCGTTCCGTTAGCACTCGCTAACATTTTGTGGTAAGGTGGTGCCACTACCTTCGGATTACTATTGATGTCTTGATATTAGCTGAGGGTGGAAGCGACATCTGCTTAATATGTGGGAAACGCTTGAGTTCGGAGGTAGATTAGGTTCATTGAAAAGAATGTTACAACAAACATAAAAGTATCAGTTGTTTAGGTTAGATGGCATTACTTCCGGGATTAGAAAATAAAACAGACCTTATTTCCTTATTTTACTCAGGAAATGAAGAAATATTATTCAAATAAATTCCGGATGTTTTATTCTTAATGTTTGGAAGCAGGGAAAGAGTGAAAATTACGTGAATCGAGTAAAGATGTTGTTTCTATACTAAATTACGCGAACATTAAATTCGCGCCGAAAACGGGTATTTCATGGCTATGTAATAGTATGGAATTAGAGATTGCTGGGTGTCTAAGGTTCCTAAGCGAAATGGGTCCACTAAGTGAAAAGAAGTAGGAAATGTCTTTTGAGGAGAGAGATTTGGGGGGCTTTACAAAAGTAAGGAATGCAGAAGGCGGGCTATGGGGGCGCAGTAGCGGGAAATTGGGTAAACTTCGATTCAAGAAGTTCCGTCATAATTCGCTGTCTTTCCGTCATCATGGCGCTGTTATTGTTAACTTGCCAGAGCCCGCTAGAATTTAGTATTGGGAGAAATGGGGGCGACACTGCGCATCTTGCAATAAACTCATGAACCTTGGCATAGTACAGATTAGGTGAATTGGTTTTAAGGCTATGTCAAAAGTACCACTTGTTTCAGCTAGGTGGCGTATTTAGCAAAGCAGTAAAGGAAACAGATTCCATTTTCGTATTTTAATTCAAAATAAAGTAAAACCTGCTCAAATGAATTTTAGATATTTTCATTATCTTAATAATTGGTGGTAAGGAAAATTAGAATCACGAAAAATACTATTTCAAGCTAAAAAGGAAAACATTATGATTGCTGTAGTCCGGATGTCGGCGTTGAGATTTCATGACCATATAAGGTAATACGGAAATGAGAGAATGCGTGGGCCATGGATACGGGGAGTGACAAGAAGTGAGCGGGGTATGGAAGCGGCGTGGCGAGGCGCCGGGAGTGAGTCGATAAAAGTGGTTGTAGGGCGGGAACGGCGCTCAGTCTTTGGAGGTCAGTCTCCGGGGTTCAGTCTTCGAGGTCCGTCAAGCGAGATACAAGTGCAGTGATTAGTCGCGAATTTATTTTCTTGGGTTTTATTTTTATCAGGGCGTTTGTTTTATAGATATATTAATTTTCCTCGGGGTTATCTTCTTCAAAGTTCTGTCGGAATTATTTTGAGTGTGGGATACTTTTCGAGAAAGTGCAGTTTAAATTTAGAGATCCGCGAGTGTTTGTTCGAGGCGACTTCCGTAAAAGATCGGTTATAGGGCATTCCTTTTGAGACTTGTTTCAAATGATTTCCTAAGAATTCTGGGGTCTGCTTTATATTTTAAATAATATAAGGTAAAGCTGGATGTTGCGGCTGTGAAAGGCTTTGAGCTCTAGGGCTCGGCTGGCCGGGGGAAGGATGGAAAAAGCCTCATTAAGAATCGCGGTTATTTGTGTTATATAGTTCAGAACAGTTCTCGGGACGCGGATATCAGACCTGGGCGTGGGGTTTTGTAGTTTACTGGGGTTTTGTAATAGTGAAGGGGTGTAAGCGCGGGAGCTACTCGGTGTTTCGAGCGTGGCAAAGGTGGGTGTCTCTGGGTTTAGTTTGGGGGTATTTTCAGTAGGCTTGACGGCTAATAGGTAGGGAAAATATGTGATGCTAAACAAAGAGAAGTCTCTTTGGGGTACCAGTGTTGGGTAAACTTAACGGTGACAACTGACGGCCCTGGTACCTTCAACCTCTCCGGAGGGGCAGTCGTTTTGAGATGACGCTGCAGCGGTTTAGTTATACCGTATAATATCTCCCATTTCTGACGTTACCATGTGATGTTGCCTGGGCGATCACGAGAGAAGTGTGAACCGGACATTGCCCCTCCAGGTTATCATCCGTGGCGCAGTCTTGGTCTTTATGTATATATTAATATATTTATCACACAACCATATAGGGAACTTCCGGTCAGTTGGGTGAGGCCCTTACCTTGAATCACCCGCTGACTGGCACGGAGAGTTTATAGGCAGTAGGTACACGTAGAGGAGAAAACTCGCCTCGCTTCTTTATTTTAGACTAGTTGAGGGATGTGATTTCCGCTGTGACTCTTTGGGAATCACCGCACAAACACAATTAAATGTAAATGTGAGATTTTATCTCTAGTTTTGGGTTTTACACATTTGGCAGACTATGAATTCTCATTCTAGGTACAAGTGTTAGGCAGGTAAAGTTTGGATAGTCAATTTAGTCAAGATATTTGTTAGGATGCATTACACACTCACACAATTAAAAGTAAATGTGAGATTTTATCTCTAGTTTTGTTTTACACCAAAATAGGCTGAGAATTCTCTTGGCTATTCCCGGGTAGCCAGATCAGTCAAGGAACTTGCGGGAATGCTAGGACGTTACAAAGAATCTTAGGACGTTAGAGTTTCACGTAGGGTCGCAAGAAGGGACAATAAATTGATTAGAACACAGTCAGGTATTATAGAAAAATGTAGGACGTTAGAATTGTGCTCGGAGAAAATAGGGTTCTGAAGGTTGTAGGCTCCTGGTAGTGTATGTTTTAGTCAATTATGTCTTGGTGTTACACGTAGGCACGTTCAGGTTAGGATCCGTAGGCTTTGAAGGTTTTCAAGGGGGTAAATCTTGTAGAACCACAAACTGGTGAAATTTAGATCAGATACCTAGGTAGGCGAATATCAGCTAGGTTCCAGATTTTAGTTCGAAAAGAATAGGCGAAATTCAGAAGTTAATAAAGGCAGAATTTGTTTAGATCAATCTTGTAACGACGTGTCGAAAGCATTCAGTGGAAAGCCTCCCTGATTGTCTGGTCGAGAAAGCCCTTTAAGTGACGGAAAGTTATTTTGTTGTGAAGTAAAGATAAGTAATGTTTTGCTCCTAATTTGCTATCAGATGGATTAAACTTGTGATCATCGTTCTTTGATTAGATAAAGAAGGTTCGACCTCAAGCTCAGAAACACTCCTACTTACACGAGTGTCTAGTTTTTCAATGTAACCTTTTATTGAGATAAATTGTTTTGATGTGAGAACTATCAGTTCAGAGTTTGGAGCAAAGTCCAGTTCTAAGTCTTAATTACAGTAAATAATTCTGGAATCATAATTTCCTTATAAAAAAGGAAGATTTCAATGTAAATAAATTTACCAATGTAAGTAGCTTGGTTTCCATAGAAAAGGAATGATTTCTATTTGTGAATAATATTGCCTGAAAAATAAAGGTAATGAGTAGATGCATTTGTTCATACTAAGGGAAAATCCCACCCTTTTAGCCAAGCAATGCCGTGCTAATAAGAATCTTCTGTATACCAAGCGGAACAGGAATCTTAGTTCGTCAAGTGTGAATAGATATATCTCTCCTTGAATTAATATTCTCAAATACAATGTGGCCGAGAGATAGCCTTAAATACTGCTGAAACTATTCTGGATCTAACAAGGAAACCAGCTAGCTGAAATTATATCTATCTGAGTGAGACATCATCATATAATTGTAGCTTTGATTCTGAGACATCAGAACGGCTACTTACTAACTGGAATTCAGAAGAATTGAAATAAGTCAGACTAGTAGAATGGAATTAGTTATCTGTATGACTGAATTAATCCAGTATTGACTGCTAATAAGTCTCTATTAGAATGAGCTACCTTATAGAATTCAGTAGGTTCAGAGATTGGACATCTGATAAGGGGAAGTATGCAGCTTTTGCTGAAGTAATTAATATTTCACAGTAGGGTCACGATATTTAATTACGAGTAGGTACTCCTTGAGGTTTCTTAGTGATTCTTCCTCCAAGGTGTGTAGACAGGGAATCACTGTTCTTAGGTTTTCTTAAAATAAATAATGTTCTATTTAAAGATTACTGAAAGATTTTATGATGAGACTATAGTAGTGTTTGGTAGAAATTAAAGACTTGCCAACATGAACGATTTACTATTACAAAGTAACAAATCTTGCAAATATTCAGTATAATAATACTGTCTTACCAAATTACAATATCTAAGTACTTAATGCCCTGTAGCACAGTACAAATAATGTATCATTAAACTAAATGCAAAATTAAAGTCTATAATAATATAAAGTATTAAATCACAATTTCAAATAAAACTATATAAAATCTTTGTTAAATAATTAAATCACAATTTCCAATAAAACTAAATAAAACCTTTGTTCAAAAAAATTCACGGGTTATTCCCCATCCGAAAGGTAAAAGCTTTTATGTTCAACTTATACTCTTATTATCTAGGAGTATAATCTTCTCGTCTATTACTTTACTTAAGCAGAACCATAGAAGCTTTTGCTTTTACAGAACCCAAATTGACCGGTAGGGGCTATTAAACAAAAAACATAAAATTGCGGTATCTTCTAGATGAATTATATTTAGTTTCAGTTACTCCTCTCACTCTCTTACATAAGCCTAGTCAATAGGTGATATTCTCTTGGATAGTTTCAATTCAGTATTGACATCATATAATAACTTAGCTAGGCGCAGATGTTATTCTATTTACTAGGGTCAGAGGAACTATTTACTTCTCGGATACTTTAGGTAATTTAACTAGACTTATTAGGTAATGTTGAGTTCGGATTCATTCTTATTATCACTAAAAGAACTAGGGTTACTTAAATACGGTTCACAACGAGGGGTCCTATCACAGCTGCTAGACGATCATTTGGCCTAATACTAGACTAACACCCTCCAAACCTTGTTTGTATTTATAACTAGTTCAAGCTACATGTGAGAAGGTAGAGTCGGTAGGCAGTGAGACGGAAAGTGTAGTTAGCAGAAAAGTTGGTAGGTAGGTGAGGTTAGTGTGTTAGGGTTTTAGAGGTGGGGGGGTTAGTTTCAATTAGAAGCCGTGACCAGAATATTGCAGTTTTTGCGATTATAATATTAAAATTAACTACTAGGACATATGTCGGAATAAAGTTTTAACATTATCATGGTGTTATCGTTGTATTTTGAATTCATTTTAGCGTTTTTGTTTTATTAGAGCACTGTGATCATGTTTTTAATAGATGGGATATTGTATTGCGATTTCTAGTATTTATTTGGTTGGAGTGTGTTGGTCTAGTTCAATTGTTGCACGTGAGACGGAGGTGTTTTAAGAGTGATATTTAGTTTCTATGTAGTAAATTCATTCAGCGATAACACAGATGCACATTATTATCTTTTCCTTAGTGCGATTGGGCGAAGCGAAGTTCTTGGTTAGGAAGTAGACTGGATTATCCACATTGCATACACCTGCGTAGCTTCTCAGGTGAGATGGGTCATACATAATATGTATATAGGGCTTTTAGAACTCAACCATCGTAGGCTGTATCTGAAAAGTAGAAAAAAAATAATTAATTTCGGGCGAATGTATGGAGAATGTCTGTATTGTTGTGAATAGTTATACCTATTTTATCATTAAGAAGCTTTAGCATAAATTTACTTTAATATAAAGGGTTGTGTTTGACGTTGTTGGACTAATGAGCATTGTTTATTAAAGTAGCCCAGGTAATTTAGGCCACTTTTGGATTGCAATACTATAGATGTTTGCTCAAGATAGCAGTACTAATAACCAATATGAATGACGGGTATAGGAAAACGTAGTATTAATGCGTTCTTGATGATTAGGCAATTGTAAAACAGGTTAGAATGAATATACGTACCATTGTATGAGATGAGTTTGGCTCGGTTAATTGGGTTATCCTTGGTAATCTGTAGTTGTAGGTTTCATTGATATCATCAACGCCATGTCCAATTTTGCACCTTTGAGAATCATCCTGAGTTGCGTTAAGTTCATAATAATGTTGTCCCGAGCTGAAGGTGCATTCCATCTTCATTTCAACGCACGCACAAGTTAGTTTATTTATTATTTATAGAGATATCAGAGATATCTCATTTGTGATGGTTTTGAACTATTCAAAAGTGGTTTGTTTGTTTTGACTGTCATTAATCGCATTGGTTTCTTTTTTAGTATTTTTTTAACGGCTCTGGACTCAAAGTCCATTTGTCCATATTTGGGGGTTTTTGCATTGTCCGGTCCGATGTCGGGGTCGGGCGTCGTACGCCGCCGGTGCGATATCGGGGCAAGTAAAATGTATGGAATGAGTAGTCTTTCACATTGTCCGATCCGGTATCGGATATCGGAACCGACACCGATGTGTTGGCGGCACTGTCGGACGCCCGTGAGCCGTCGGACGATAATGTTTGTATGTTGATATACGTATATCTAAATTGTCTCTGTGTGCGCTTGCATTTCCTTAGGCCCCAAAGCCATTCGAATATGTGTGTCTTGTTTCTTGATATTGTTTGTTAGATGAATTAGCAAATAATCATATCGTGGATTCACTTGTAGGAAAGTAATTAAAGAACTTTCTCGGTGCGTTTTGTGGCTCGCTAAAAAGAGTATAAAATGCTCTGTCTGAATATTTATCTTCCGCAATGGGATGTATCCAAAATTGTCTTAGTCTTCCGTAATGACCTGTCCGCACTAAAGCTATCGAGCAAATGGCCATATCGGAGCGATTTTGTCGGGTAATGCGAAAACAGCACATGGTGTCGGTTATCGGATGTTGGCTGTCGTCGTCCGGCACCGGTGTCGGGTTGGATAGTGTGGAAACGTTCTTAGTCTCATGGAACGAAAGCGACGCGTGCGTTCAAAAACAAAAGCAGTGTTAGTGGACAAGTCTAATTGCTTTAGAAAATGTTTTTCATCTTCGTGTAGTAAATACTTTGTTTCAATTATGGAGGATTGCTTGGCAGCACTGTGGTATTATTTTAGTGCTTTTCGAAATTATTAAATTGTTTTACTAGAATAAAGTAAAGACGCGGTTGGTTATGTACGTCGGGCTAAAAAGATGTACAATCGTATGTACGGACTAGGGTTTACGTATTTTAAGTAGGATGAGAGGAATCGATTGTGTTTTGCTCTCACTTATTTAGTAGTGAGTTAGGTGCACAAATACTTAGGTATAAACCTGCAAACCTGAAGTCAGCTAGGGATGACGTCACACTTCAGAAACAATCGCATGAGTTTACATTACGGGTCGGTTAGTAAACGTGGTATACATTGCGACTCGAGTAGAAATGAGATATAATGTGTTTTATTTTATAATCTTATTACGAACACATAATAATATGTAGTAGGAAGAGGATGAATAAATGTTTAGAAATATCGGGAATATTTACTGATGTTACACTGAGCCGTAGAGGAAATATTTAATTTCGTTGTCCCCTTTTAGACCGAAATATTTCAGAAAGATATCACTATGATGTATAGATACATCATAATTGCGGTAACTGACAATATGAAACTCCATTAGGATTATTTATGATCATATTAGTTTGCTCAATAATATTTAATCAGGCAGGGATATGGGAATATTAGAGGAAGTTTTACGGTTCAGATATGGTAGTCATCCATCCATCCATCCATCTGCCCGTGTTCGTCCAGTGCTCAGCTGGGCATGGGCCTTTCCCAAATTTCGCCACTCATGTCGCCACCGCGCCGTCCTCGACGTCCTTCAGGTTGTCGGTCCGGCAGGCATGTTGTCGACCTGCGCTGCGCTTTGCTGTACGTTGTCTCCACTCCATTGCCTTTCGGCCCCAACGGCCATCATGTCTGCGACACCTAGATACCTAGTTTGCGAATGTACGTACACTGTTAGGCTGTGGCAATGTTAGTGATGAGTTTGACCAATTTGTGTTATCCAACAAAACGAAAATTGACTTATTATTTCATTTGTGTTTAATGTTACAAGATAGGTTGTTCGGTCAAGATTTGAGTTTTTCTGAACGAGTTTAAGCTGCGTTCTGGTTCTTCATTTTTCATTTCAGTATGAAACGATCAATTTTATCCAAATCCAAGCTTTAGGGCCGCTCTTACGATTATTACGATCAAAGGAATCTATCGTCTACATGATGTTTTCCGTGGTTAGTCATCTGTATGAAGGATATGTGAGTAGATGTGTAGGGTGACAACAAAGCTTTTCTGTTCAATTTGTCCTTCTTTCACTTTTTGATTATTCGCTATTTATTGTTTTGATCACATTTTAATCTCAAACACAAACGACAGGTCCAGAACGGTTAGAAATGGCTTACATCACAATGCGTGGTAAACAAAAATAATCAAACTAATTTGAAGTTTGTTTAAGTAGTACTTTCTTTTAACAACTCTTAGTAGTTACTGATATTATCACAAACCGGTAAAAGAATAACACTAGTTAGACAACGGCATGGACGGGTGAATGCCGTCGTATGATTTATTAGTATAATGTGTTATTGATATGACGAATGTACTTCGATGACTGTCGTCGCCTATATTAAAATTATACTAGCTTCAGTTTGTCCCGTGGAAATCATCTACTCACTTTTAGTCAAGGAATATTAACAATATTGCAAAGTAATCGGACTGTTACGGGTTTTATTTATCAGGTAGAACGGTTTTGTATTGCCCACAATTGTTTAGCAATAATAATATCCTAGTAATAAATGGGTGGATGAATGTGAGTCTTGTTCCGCACTCCTATCGTTGAGAAGTTTGAAAGAAGGGGGGTCGCTCGGTAAGATTGCGTAAGAGTTCCTTGCGGTTGGAAGGTAGATGCACTAATAGGAAAAGGAGGTTTATGAAGGCGATCGGTGTTAAATGTTTTTATGTTAGATGACGTTCATTTATTTGTTCAGGGATTACGTGGTAGTCCGAATCGGTAATATTAGCGAGACTTAGGGAAAACTATTTTAATTTTGCGGTGACGCTTTGCGATGTCGTTATAACTTTTGGTTATATTTTGCAATGCGGGGAAACAAAGGGTTTTACAAAATAAGATAAAAAAAAACCTTGCATCGAAAAGAGAAGTGAAAAGGGGTTCGAGTGTTCGATCTTTGTAGTGTGATAAAGAATGGGTAATGATAAATTTACGAGAAAACAATTTCTTTGGTAGCGTTACAGCGTAGGTGCGGAAAGTGAAATGTGATGATGGGCTATGACGATAAGTTACAAGAGATTAACTTCATTGGTAATGTTATAGCGTAGGTGCGGTGAGTCAATTGAGGGAATATGCAAGAGCTTGTTGCTTACTAAAGGATGAAGGGCATCACACTAATATTATGAATGCGAAAGTTTGTGTGTGTGTGTGTGTGGTTGTTGCTCTTTCACGCTGGGGCGGTTTGGAATGAATGTGGCTTATACACCAACTTGACACATGGGCTGCTTTTGTCCCGGAAAAGAATCATGTCGTTGAGCCGAGTAGCGCGCGGGCAGAGCCGCGGGAGGAAGCTAGTAGTTCATAAAGGAAATAATAGTTTTGTAGCAAGTTTAGGAGTGTGGAAAATAAGTATGTTTCAAAGTTATTGAGAAAAAGGGAGTTAAGTGAGATATGATTTGAATGAAGTTATAAGTAAATGAAAGGGGAAATAAAATTAGTGGTTAGGCAAATAATAATTTTGTTTATCTACTTCTATGCTGAGGTTTAAACTGGTGTTGAGAGGATTTGTAGTTCAGTAAATTGGAAGCTAGCGGTTATTGTCGGGTACTAAGCAATTATAAGAGAGAGATTATTAGGAATTGATAAAATAGGACAATCAAATTCAAAGGAAATCAAATCAACGAATCGTATGTACTCGTAATCTCGTATGTATGTATCGAGAGTTTCGTTTCAGTTAAATGAGATCCCCTTAGAAAACTTTTGCATTAATAATAAAAGATAAACAATATAAGATTCGGGTTTTGAAAATAGGTAGGCCCTTGTGTACTCATAGTATTCACTTTTGATGTGATCTTAAGAATGAGAGGGAAGTATTTTTGGGTAGCGACGGAAGGGCACTTTTAGTATGAATACCTACATTAAATAGGGTAGAACTCAGAGTGAAATTCAGGTCAAATAAGCATGGGTTAGTCAGGAAGGATTAGTACGTGGACTTAATAAATAGATCAGGTTATTCTTTGTTAGTAAAATTTCAAGTCATTGAAGAATAATACCCACATGGTATTAAAATAGCTAAATTGTTTCATCATAACTTATTTCAATTGATGGTAAACTTTTCTTTGGAATCGGTATGTAATAGGATAAACCGTATAATTTGATGGTCGTAAGAAAGTAAACTTAAGCGAGAAAAGTATACGTTAGAGTTTCAGCGTTAGATATTCGGTATTTTGTAAAATCTGAGAGTCGTGTGTTTAGAGTTGTGCAACCACATTTTATATACCTATATTATTCTGAAACTAATTACAAATGATGAATGTGTAAACTTGCACAATTTATAAGAGTTTCACGGACGAAGTGGGAGTTGGTGGCTTACTATATTTAACTGTGAGAATTTGTCCGATAGAATGAATGGAAATATCACACCGGGTGAAGTCAGGTTTACAAGCTGGAGGGTCGGAGTTTAAAAAGGATGGTAGTCTGGGAGATTTATGGATAAAATGAGAACTCGAATGTACTTCAGAATGTGTCAAATAGGAGTCAAGTTAGGGTGAGTGAATTTATAACGCAGGGTTCTGTACCGGCGCTGTGATATACGAAATCGAAGAACTAGTATGACCTCGTAGATAGGAGTGGAAGAGGCGAAAGAGGTGTGTCGGAATCGTAGTGGATGAAAGCTGACAGTATTTGTCTATCCATTTGGAAGACGGGCGTGAATAAGTACCTATGTTTGTCTGATGTTTGAACGGTGTCTATTTTCTAATCCTCGAATACGATAGTTGCTTAAATATAGTAGGGTACTTGCGGAATATCACTTAATTATATAAAATTTGTGAAAATCAAGAATAAACTTTTGTTTATAAAATAAGAAATTGCGTGATTAGAATAATGGATGTGGAGGAGACGAAAAATGTGTGTGTTAGGGTCGTGTCAATCGGAAGTATATGGTCTCTACCTACCTCTTTGGGAGACGGATATGAGTATATATGTATGTACTTGTATGTACTATGTTTGTTACGAAATTAGTCAACAATGTACTACCTAATTGGCGCAAAGGCTACGAACAGTAGAGATAGGGTCATAACAGTTTTGTGACGGGAGAGCGGACAAATATTCATTAGTTAGTGTGATCTTATTGTTACTATGAGGTACGGAACTCTAGTACAAATATTATATACATATGAGTTTCGGGTAATATTTGATGACAGAGATAGCGTTTGACGGTTTAAAAGAATGTTAGAAACAAGTGGGTATTATGGTAGAGAGGAGAAACGTTTCGAGCGAAGAAACGGGTTCCATATATTGGTGTAAAAAAAATTAACATAATATACATGTCGAGACATTCGTAGTGACTAATGACCATGAAGACGTCTTCAGTCGAAAACCAGGGGGGTCGGGTTTAGTTAAGAGGTTTAGATGGCTTAGGTGAATTTTATTCTTTTCACTTTTATCTTGCTACAACTAAATATTTTTGATAACGGTATTCACTATACGGTATATGTTATATTCAAATCGTAGTCTACGGGTGAACAAACTTTACATACCCTGTAGTATGAACGTGCAGCGTCTTATTAATATCACATGTTTGCCTAGGTAACATTTAAATTAAAAATATGGTTTGAGCCATTAAGAATTATAGGGATTGATTGCCCCATGCGGTATAGGTGAATTAGGCTGTTTTATCGAGTGTTAAATCTAGTGGTTTAGAGGATGAGTTGTGACTATACTGTGATTTACAGATAGACAGAGGAATTCTACCGTAAAAGGGAAAACATCGTGATTTGTAGCGGAAATTACGAGTAAGGGACGGATCTAAAGACATGGGCGCATTCACAATTAGGGAAGCTTAAACTTATTCTGGAGGAGAATGCTCGGTACGTTCTCCCTTTTTCTTGATGAATTCTTTTTTTGTATCTTTCTTCATTGTCTACCGCCGTACTTACCTCTATGATGTTGTAGACATTACACCACTATAATTCTCTCAGTTTCGGGTTGAGTTGTTGGGACATGCAATATGCAAGTAGACGGTTCTAGAGTCAGGAGAAATTATGTGAGGGGCGGAATAACTTGAGTATGAGATAATTTATTTACTTGTACGTTATTGGTTACGGAGGCTAGGATTGTTTTCATCGTCCTTTTAAAGATTAGATAAAGTAGTTGACCAAATAGTAGACTGTAAATCTTTACATTTTGACGAGGGCCTAGATACTTTTGTAAGCTAGTGCCTGAATTTAGTTTACTGCTTGAGAATTTTATAACAACATGTATATGAGCGGGAATAGGATAATTTAGGGACCGAAATATTCTTATCGAGTATCTTCGCAATTAGTCGGGTGCAACGTGACTCTTACTAGTATGAGTTTTGGTTCTGTTTCATCGTTAATTCTATCTACAAGATAATCTGATACTTCAATTTTATGGTTGTATCTATCTATTTAAATCACATTAGACACAAAAGTATACCGTTAGCTCAAGTAAATGGTTCCTCGTCATGGAGTCTGGTTTTATGATTAGGCCCCAGGGTTTCCAAAGTCACAGTTAGTGCCAGAATGCTCTTATAAGTCTTACCCCTTAAGGTTTAAACCCATGTAATAGAATGATCAAATATTTAGGAATATTACAAAAGAGAGTGAGGGCCAGGAATATAGAGAAATTAAGTCGTTGGGTTATTTCTAACGGCTCGTGAATTAGGCAAGTTGTTCAGGTTGATAGCGGGGGAAATCTCTCAATATAAAGGTTAAAATCAAGATTAAATTTAGCTAAATTAATTGCGATCATGTCAACGTAAGCAGCGAAGCTACGGAACGTGAACAATTAGGTATATAAAAAACTGTAGGGACCTCTTTGGTTATTTAGATTAGGAGACCTAGGGAAAGATTTAATTGTAGGAAATGTTGGTTTGAGCCAAATTGTTTGATGTGATTTAGGGTTAAGGGTTGAGAACGGCTTACACGCTACATGCTACAGAGCCATTGTGACGATTCATTTTTAACCTGGTCAAACAGGAAAGTCTGTATTGAATGAGCTGGTGGATCCTTAGAGTGGCGAGAAAGAGAAATCCACGCGTGGTACATTTGGGAAGTATGAAGAAAAAGGGGAAAGAGGATTTTGATTGTATTGTAGTATAATAATATAAAATTATACTATAATATTTATTGAAGAAAATGCAGGTTGTAAAAGAGGGCTCTAGGGAGGCAACAGTTCTGACAGTATAGATGAGGTTATTGTAGCTTGGACCAGAGGCACTACACCTTGCAAACGGTTTATTATGGAAAATTGGAGTTAGGTTAAATTACGAAAAGAAGTACATGATAAACCCGCACTATACAGAAGCTCGTACTCCCTTTTTGGCAACAGCACACTCACCAGGAAACTTATGGGGCTTGCAAGGGGAAGGGCTCTAGCTGAAATGGTTAAATTAAAGGATAACCTTTATGAGGCGGTTCATCGCTTGGTATCTGGTGGAATTAGAGATAGTCCATGGCAAATATAGTGTTAATCGAAAAATTGGATTGGGTTAGAAGGCCATCTTATTGCCACTAGGGCATACTGGATTCACAACCCGGTACTCTCGTTTCGTCAGATTTCTTGCAATCGAAGTAATAGTTATCCATAATTAAGTTATTGCGAGGTTGGAGTCCGGATACTTGCGGGATTCTGTTAGTAGATTGGTTTAAAAACGCACACACCCAACTACATTCTGGAAAAAGCCATAATAATTTGTTTTGTAACCAGTGGTCTCTGCATGTTAGCGAGTCTGAAGAGAAAATTTCCTTCGGCTGAACTAATGTACGCTACGTAAATTTTGAGGGTCGAGCTGTACCAGAACGAACCTCGGATCGAGGCGTTCCGTTAGCACTCGCTAACATTTTGTGGTAAGGTGGTGCCACTACCTTCGGATTACTATTGATGTCTTGATATTAGCTGAGGGTGGAAGCGACATCTGCTTAATATGTGGGAAACGCTTGAGTTCGGAGGTAGATTAGGTTCATTGAAAAGAATGTTACAACAAACATAAAAGTATCAGTTGTTTAGGTTAGATGGCATTACTTCCGGGATTAGAAAATAAAACAGACCTTATTTCCTTATTTTACTCAGGAAATGAAGAAATATTATTCAAATAAATTCCGGATGTTTTATTCTTAATGTTTGGAAGCAGGGAAAGAGTGAAAATTACGTGAATCGAGTAAAGATGTTGTTTCTATACTAAATTACGCGAACATTAAATTCGCGCCGAAAACGGGTATTTCATGGCTATGTAATAGTATGGAATTAGAGATTGCTGGGTGTCTAAGGTTCCTAAGCGAAATGGGTCCACTAAGTGAAAAGAAGTAGGAAATGTCTTTTGAGGAGAGAGATTTGGGGGGCTTTACAAAAGTAAGGAATGCAGAAGGCGGGCTATGGGGGCGCAGTAGCGGGAAATTGGGTAAACTTCGATTCAAGAAGTTCCGTCATAATTCGCTGTCTTTCCGTCATCATGGCGCTGTTATTGTTAACTTGCCAGAGCCCGCTAGAATTTAGTATTGGGAGAAATGGGGGCGACACTGCGCATCTTGCAATAAACTCATGAACCTTGGCATAGTACAGATTAGGTGAATTGGTTTTAAGGCTATGTCAAAAGTACCACTTGTTTCAGCTAGGTGGCGTATTTAGCAAAGCAGTAAAGGAAACAGATTCCATTTTCGTATTTTAATTCAAAATAAAGTAAAACCTGCTCAAATGAATTTTAGATATTTTCATTATCTTAATAATTGGTGGTAAGGAAAATTAGAATCACGAAAAATACTATTTCAAGCTAAAAAGGAAAACATTATGATTGCTGTAGTCCGGATGTCGGCGTTGAGATTTCATGACCATATAAGGTAATACGGAAATGAGAGAATGCGTGGGCCATGGATACGGGGAGTGACAAGAAGTGAGCGGGGTATGGAAGCGGCGTGGCGAGGCGCCGGGAGTGAGTCGATAAAAGTGGTTGTAGGGCGGGAACGGCGCTCAGTCTTTGGAGGTCAGTCTCCGGGGTTCAGTCTTCGAGGTCCGTCAAGCGAGATACAAGTGCAGTGATTAGTCGCGAATTTATTTTCTTGGGTTTTATTTTTATCAGGGCGTTTGTTTTATAGATATATTAATTTTCCTCGGGGTTATCTTCTTCAAAGTTCTGTCGGAATTATTTTGAGTGTGGGATACTTTTCGAGAAAGTGCAGTTTAAATTTAGAGATCCGCGAGTGTTTGTTCGAGGCGACTTCCGTAAAAGATCGGTTATAGGGCATTCCTTTTGAGACTTGTTTCAAATGATTTCCTAAGAATTCTGGGGTCTGCTTTATATTTTAAATAATATAAGGTAAAGCTGGATGTTGCGGCTGTGAAAGGCTTTGAGCTCTAGGGCTCGGCTGGCCGGGGGAAGGATGGAAAAAGCCTCATTAAGAATCGCGGTTATTTGTGTTATATAGTTCAGAACAGTTCTCGGGACGCGGATATCAGACCTGGGCGTGGGGTTTTGTAGTTTACTGGGGTTTTGTAATAGTGAAGGGGTGTAAGCGCGGGAGCTACTCGGTGTTTCGAGCGTGGCAAAGGTGGGTGTCTCTGGGTTTAGTTTGGGGGTATTTTCAGTAGGCTTGACGGCTAATAGGTAGGGAAAATATGTGATGCTAAACAAAGAGAAGTCTCTTTGGGGTACCAGTGTTGGGTAAACTTAACGGTGACAACTGACGGCCCTGGTACCTTCAACCTCTCCGGAGGGGCAGTCGTTTTGAGATGACGCTGCAGCGGTTTAGTTATACCGTATAATATCTCCCATTTCTGACGTTACCATGTGATGTTGCCTGGGCGATCACGAGAGAAGTGTGAACCGGACATTGCCCCTCCAGGTTATCATCCGTGGCGCAGTCTTGGTCTTTATGTATATATTAATATATTTATCACACAACCATATAGGGAACTTCCGGTCAGTTGGGTGAGGCCCTTACCTTGAATCACCCGCTGACTGGCACGGAGAGTTTATAGGCAGTAGGTACACGTAGAGGAGAAAACTCGCCTCGCTTCTTTATTTTAGACTAGTTGAGGGATGTGATTTCCGCTGTGACTCTTTGGGAATCACCGCACAAACACAATTAAATGTAAATGTGAGATTTTATCTCTAGTTTTGGGTTTTACACATTTGGCAGACTATGAATTCTCATTCTAGGTACAAGTGTTAGGCAGGTAAAGTTTGGATAGTCAATTTAGTCAAGATATTTGTTAGGATGCATTACACACTCACACAATTAAAAGTAAATGTGAGATTTTATCTCTAGTTTTGTTTTACACCAAAATAGGCTGAGAATTCTCTTGGCTATTCCCGGGTAGCCAGATCAGTCAAGGAACTTGCGGGAATGCTAGGACGTTACAAAGAATCTTAGGACGTTAGAGTTTCACGTAGGGTCGCAAGAAGGGACAATAAATTGATTAGAACACAGTCAGGTATTATAGAAAAATGTAGGACGTTAGAATTGTGCTCGGAGAAAATAGGGTTCTGAAGGTTGTAGGCTCCTGGTAGTGTATGTTTTAGTCAATTATGTCTTGGTGTTACACGTAGGCACGTTCAGGTTAGGATCCGTAGGCTTTGAAGGTTTTCAAGGGGGTAAATCTTGTAGAACCACAAACTGGTGAAATTTAGATCAGATACCTAGGTAGGCGAATATCAGCTAGGTTCCAGATTTTAGTTCGAAAAGAATAGGCGAAATTCAGAAGTTAATAAAGGCAGAATTTGTTTAGATCAATCTTGTAACGACGTGTCGAAAGCATTCAGTGGAAAGCCTCCCTGATTGTCTGGTCGAGAAAGCCCTTTAAGTGACGGAAAGTTATTTTGTTGTGAAGTAAAGATAAGTAATGTTTTGCTCCTAATTTGCTATCAGATGGATTAAACTTGTGATCATCGTTCTTTGATTAGATAAAGAAGGTTCGACCTCAAGCTCAGAAACACTCCTACTTACACGAGTGTCTAGTTTTTCAATGTAACCTTTTATTGAGATAAACTGTTTTGATGTGAGAACTATCAGTTCAGAGTTTGGAGCAAAGTCCAGTTCTAAGTCTTAATTACAGTAAATAATTCTGGAATCATAATTTCCTTATAAAAAAGGAAGATTTCAATGTAAATAAATTTACCAATGTAAGTAGCTTGGTTTCCATAGAAAAGGAATGATTTCTATTTGTGAATAATATTGCCTGAAAAATAAAGGTAATGAGTAGATGCATTTGTTCATACTAAGGGAAAATCCCACCCTTTTAGCCAAGCAATGCCGTGCTAATAAGAATCTTCTGTATACCAAGCGGAACAGGAATCTTAGTTCGTCAAGTGTGAATAGATATATCTCTCCTTGAATTAATATTCTCAAGTACAATGTGGCCGAGAGATAGCCTTAAATACTGCTGAAACTATTCTGGATCTAACAAGGAAACCAGCTAGCTGAAATTATATCTATCTGAGTGAGACATCATCATATAATTGTAGCTTTGATTCTGAGACATCAGAACGGCTACTTACTAACTGGAATTCAGAAGAATTGAAATAAGTCAGACTAGTAGAATGGAATTAGTTATCTGTATGACTGAATTAATCCAGTATTGACTGCTAATAAGTCTCTATTAGAATGAGCTACCTTATAGAATTCAGTAGGTTCAGAGATTGGACATCTGATAAGGGGAAGTATGCAGCTTTTGCTGAAGTAATTAATATTTCACAGTAGGGTCACGATATTTAATTACGAGTAGGTACTCCTTGAGGTTTCTTAGTGATTCTTCCTCCAAGGTGTGTAGACAGGGAATCACTGTTCTTAGGTTTTCTTAAAATAAATAATGTTCTATTTAAAGATTACTGAAAGATTTTATGATGAGACTATAGTAGTGTTTGGTAGAAATTAAAGACTTGCCAACATGAACGATTTACTATTACAAAGTAACAAATCTTGCAAATATTCAGTATAATAATACTGTCTTACCAAATTACAATATCTAAGTACTTAATGCCCTGTAGCACAGTACAAATAATGTATCATTAAACTAAATGCAAAATTAAAGTCTATAATAATATAAAGTATTAAATCACAATTTCAAATAAAACTATATAAAATCTTTGTTAAATAATTAAATCACAATTTCCAATAAAACTAAATAAAACCTTTGTTCAAAAAAATTCACGGGTTATTCCCCATCCGAAAGGTAAAAGCTTTTATGTTCAACTTATACTCTTATTATCTAGGAGTATAATCTTCTCGTCTATTACTTTACTTAAGCAGAACCATAGAAGCTTTTGCTTTTACAGAACCCAAATTGACCGGTAGGGGCTATTAAACAAAAAACATAAAATTGCGGTATCTTCTAGATGAATTATATTTAGTTTCAGTTACTCCTCTCACTCTCTTACATAAGCCTAGTCAATAGGTGATATTCTCTTGGATAGTTTCAATTCAGTATTGACATCATATAATAACTTAGCTAGGCGCAGATGTTATTCTATTTACTAGGGTCAGAGGAACTATTTACTTCTCGGATACTTTAGGTAATTTAACTAGACTTATTAGGTAATGTTGAGTTCGGATTCATTCTTATTATCACTAAAAGAACTAGGGTTACTTAAATACGGTTCACAACGAGGGGTCCTATCACAGCTGCTAGACGATCATTTGGCCTAATACTAGACTAACACCCTCCAAACCTTGTTTGTATTTATAACTAGTTCAAGCTACATGTGAGAAGGTAGAGTCGGTAGGCAGTGAGACGGAAAGTGTAGTTAGCAGAAAAGTTGGTAGGTAGGTGAGGTTAGTGTGTTAGGGTTTTAGATGGGGGGGAAATGTTTCAGTGGTCATAAAAAAATAACCACGACGGTTAGGTATGGAGAATCGCGCCACGTTCTAACCTAAGCTACCGCCTCTTTGCTGCCTGATTTAACCAAATGCCTGCGACAGATATACCGCCATCCATCGGTCCCAGGCAACGGTGGGCCTCCTGGTTTAGCCTGAAAGCTGTTCTCTTACTCTCCCTCGAATAACTTCGGGCGGATTTGCGAGTAAGATGGTGGCACCTCCACAGTCGAGCCCGGCATCAGCTCTACCACCTTTATCGAGATTCCACCAAGATCACTCTACGCTGATAATAAAAAAACCGTTTCCAAGTCTGTTGAGTGGTTCAGGAGTTAAAACGGAACATGTATAATACAGACAGACATACATAAAACCGTACAGAAAAAAAAAGTGGTTTACCTAATTACAATAAACACAATCATTTAAAATTAATGTACAGACACGACATTTATACAACATTATTAGTAGGTAAGCATAATCATTCTCACTATTTTAAAAATCGTTTTAGGTAAAATGACATATCCACTCGTGGCAACACCTTTAATTTAAAAATAATATTACATTTTGATTCAAATCAATGTGTTCACATCAAGTGGTCATTAGTGATGACCACATCGTCATTGAAGCAGTGATTAAATGAGAAAACAATGATATCACTTCCTTTTCGGCACCCCTGCTCTGTGATTCTGACGCATCGGTAATAATGGTATAAGAAGATAATTAAATTCCTTAAAAAAAAAATATAGAAAGAAGCAACTAAAGTCACAAGTCAGACAATAAGATACTTGCCTTTATTTAATCTCTGCCCCATTTTCGCCTTGAGCGTTATTTTATCAACACCCCTTATAACCTATGGCTTGGTCAGAGTCACTACTCTATTATTATTTTTTATTAAGTATTTATTGTAATTTTCTTATTTTATCATGCTTTTCTTTAGTTATTAGAAAGCTAAGCTGAAAATCGGCGGGTGTCTGCATTCGTGTAAGCTAGCTTTATGCCGAGCTTAGACCTTTTTGTGTTTCCATTTTTGTAAGTAATGTTGTATTTGTATGTTAGTTTACTAAGACAAATAAATATCCTTTTTTTTGATGATAAAGAAAACTACATCCAAATCTGTTGAGTGTTTCTCGAGTTGAAACGGAATATACATACATACATACAGACAGAAAGACAAAATTACTAATAATCGTAGTTGTGGCTACAGTGCAATATTAATAACCCATTTCATTTTAAATTTGGAACAAATATTCAATGTTCAGAACCGCCGTTTTTACTATTTATTATTAGTATAGAGAAAGATACAGGTACTATAGATGATGAGGCAAATTACTAGTTGTAATTTCTAAGGTACTTCCGAAATATGTACCTACAGAAGATTTTATCAAGAATCAAATCAAAGAATCAAAATATTTATTTTGTTAAATAGATACATAAAGTATACTTTCTACAAGTCAAAGTTAATCTTTACAATATATATCTTTAGAATATAAAAAAAATATATACTACATGCAAAAAATATTTAGGTTGGGCTACTAAAATGTAATAAAGTTATACACCTGCATAAAATAGAGAAATTTAGCAACATTCAAATTATTTTAGACTGAAGCACACAAAACTTGAAAAAACTAAAATCTTATTTCTTCAGCAGCTCCAGAATTACCGGCCCATAGGAATTTTTATAACATGTCATGAATTTGGGCCCTCTGTCTCAGATCAGGAAAAATTTAATTTGTCAGGAATTGTTAACGATGATGAATTGCATGAAGTTGGATGAGGAGGACGGAGGACTGCCAGGAGTAGCGGAATCTTGGAAAGGCCTATGTCCTCCAGCAGTGGTCTAACACATGCTGATGGTTGATGTAACACAAGTTCACGCTTCCTCCGCATTCTGACTTACCATTTACAAATGACTGAATCTGTTAACCCTGATTTTATTTTATTATTTTATATTTAATAATATTCAAAGTATTGAGTTAAACCATTGAAAATCGCCGCCATCATTAAAGTGTAAGTGAAACGAAATCACCGAAAAAAAAAAAAAAAAAAAAAAAAAAAAAAAAAAAAAAAAAACACGTCAAACTATTTTTATACAGCACTCCATTTGATATGAACTATTTCTTTTAGCATACAAGCTTATTTTAGTTGAAAAAAGAGATCACAGAGCCTTCCTTGACTGTATCTATATTAATAATAAAGTATAGTAGTGTATAATAAAATATTTTTTTAAATTGGTTATTTGTAGACAAAACCACCACTTTGAATTTTTTTGGCTCTATCTGTTTTTCGATATGTTACATACAGACTTTTTGTTCCAACTCAATAACCACAACGAAATTGGATACTGTTTTTAGGGTTTCGTAGTCCGACAAGGAACCCTTATAGTTTCGCCATGTCCGTCTGTTCGCGGCTTAGCTCAGAGACTATGAGCACTAGAAAGCTGTAATTTGGCACGGATATACATATAAATCACTCCAAAAAATGGTAAAACAAAAACCCGAAAAAATTTTTTTTTAATACACTTAAATTGGGGATGATTTTTTTCTCGTCTATCCTATAGTGTGTTGGATAGGTCGTTTAACTGGGCAACTACGGAACCCTACACTGCGCGTGGCCCGACACGCACTTGGCTGTTTTTTATTATTATCTTCGTAGTGGCCCTAGTCAACATGTAGGCTAATAAGGTTGTTGATAAAATAACTGCCAAGGCAAAAACTGTCGATAATAGTTTAAAAGATACATTGATTAAAAGAAACTTCCATGCAAACAAAGCCGCGGACGATAGATAGTATACAAAATAAAAGCTTCTAATGGATGAATGGAGACATAACGCAAGAAACATTATATGGACTGGTTTCTCTTCATACTTGACATTATTTTGCAGCTATTTGTTTTGATGCTGTCATCAAAGATGTTCTTGTAGATTGCATAAAGTTTAAGGACAGTGAAGAGTCCAGAGATAAATACCTAAAATGACTAAGTGAAATAAGTGTCAAGGAATTTCATAAAAATATATAAAAAAACAACTAAATAATTATTATTACAAGTTGAAGATGAAGGTAAATATTTATGTAATGACAATACTTTCAGTGTTACAACAATGCTTATAGATGTTTCAACATTAACTAATGATAACGAAAATGCTTAATACAGCTCAACAATACCTGCGTGATAATTATGTTAAATAGAAGTAAACATTTCAATATAGCATGACCTACATTAATGTTGTTATTATTAAACGAACGAATATCATCATCCTGTGAGTCATGCCATGACAGCCTCTCCTTTTAAATTCATAATCATTTTCTACAATAAGTACATGCATAACACTGTCAAAAATGAATATAAAATTTCGAATTTAACAGCTAATCAATCGGAAAATATACCTATACGTCATAGACCTTTAAGATTTTAAGATGTTTCAAACTCAATTTGATAACAATTCAAAGGCAAACATAAACAATAATAGTCCATAAGGCTACTTTATATAGACAATGATCTCTGTCATTTTGTTACCACTTTTTATTAAGTTACTGCAAAGTACAAAGACTTTCAAACTTAGAGATTTGAATTTCAAATTCCCATAGCTTTGAGTGTGGTCTGTTCAAAGCGCAAGTCGCTCATATCCGCCTGGCAGTTAATATTACGTTGTCAGATGGTTGTCAGGTTGCTGGCTCAAGCTAGAAGTGTGGTTGCCATTATCATTACCATTAGTGTATGGGAAACCAGTATTTTCTCTATCTGGTAAGGGCAGGCTAGATTTATGGCTATCTTCATTTGAGCAATTATCACTTTATAGCTTGTACCTATCAGTATAGCTATCTTCTGTTAGGTTCCTATTTATATTAAGCTCGATGAAAACAGCGTTTGTAACTATACCTTGGATTTTTGCTTGTGTACTTCTTACGTCTAAATGTGTGTCCATAGAGTTAATGACCGAAATGTCACGTAGCCACGTGGGTGTCATTATACAAAACTTGTTACCATTATCAAAGGTATTCGGCCGACTATGCAAAGTAACGTAGAACCTCTATGCCACTCGCGTGACAAGTGTGTAATTATGAGTGTAGCTGAACTTGATACATTGAAAGTAATAGAAAAAATAAAACACGAGGTAGAATAGGAGGTGCTAGAATAATTTAAGAATTTAAAAAGAATTTGCAGTGACTTATACATTTGGTAGAAATTATTATTTATTTATTGATGTTATTCTACCGTAGAATTTAAGATAAATAAATGAGATCAGTTATTGGTTTCGAAACAAATCGTAACTGAAGTGTTTTAGGAAAAACATGTTTTTTTATTTGTTACCCAATTCAGTGATCCACACATTTTCAATGGGTTTTCATGGATTAACGAAAACCTTTTATTTGGTGAATAATCTCAAGCTACCAAAAAGGAATTACCTACTTGAATTTTAATTTTGATTATACTCCAAGTTCAGAGGAAATAAAAATTTACTCTATACGTTTAATACTACGATCTTTGTACTATATAATTAATGAGAAGATAATATCAGTTTAACTTACTTCAAATATGTGATAATTGAATTATAAAATATTGGATAATACGAGCAATTAAAATGAGAGCGGCTTGACGATTAATCGGAAATACAGAAAAGAAGAACTGATTTGTTGGAAATAATAAAATCTAGACAAGTTTCTGACAAAACTGGCCTCCTTATAATATGCAAACAATTTCAGATTATTTCCAAAATAAAAAATGAATTATCAAGAATACTTGATCCTTAATTTACACTTTACTTACAAGACCGACATGAGAACCGTTTCATGATATATGAAGACATAAGCTATTCACTTAGAACAAACTTCTTGGACTGCCTATCAATATGTAAATAACCAATTTAGTCACAAGTCTACTCAGCCACTTAACGTTGTTTCTTATGCAAATTAGTTTAATTTTACACAATCCCCGTCAGAATATTGCGTCTTACCTACCTGTTGAGTTTTTGGTACCTACTGAAACGTTGGGATATTGATTCCTTTTCTTGCAAATCACCGCAGTCTCTTAGTAGATTAGTCTCTTAGTAGAAATTCTTAGCTCAACTTCTGAACTTATTTTTGGTTTTAAATTGTATGATTTCTATTATGATAGATCTCTATGCTTCGCTTTCATTTCAAATTAGACATGTGCCATGTGTCACGATCACTATGAAAATAAATTATGTTTTACAAGTACGACAAATAATTGTTTCCTTGAATATCTAAAACTTGCTTGATTATTTTCCCTTCCTATACTTCTCTATGAATATTTTTCGCATTAAAGCGTCTCTCTGTACAAAGATGCAAGTGCTTTATGAATTTTTGCTAATAGGTAATCGATCATTTTCTTCATTTTGTTATTTGCACTTCTACGTGCTCACCATTCACATTTTCTTAAACCAAAATTAAAAATATGCTTAACTACCTATTAATATGTATGTAGGACATGCATTGAAAAAGTGCTTATTGTATCTTTTATAAAAAGAAACTATCACAAGAATACAATTTTCCAAAAAGAGACCGCAATAGAACTGTCAAATTAGCAGTCATAAAAGAGAAGCTAATAATTATCGTTCGAAAAACCAACACAGCTTACGTCAAGCCAACATGCGAGATCACAGTCCATGCAAAAAGGCAAGAATCTAGCTTACCTTGGACATTATTTCCTACTTAACTCCTTGTTTGTGAGACTCACACGCACACCGGTTTTAGCGGACACCAGATGATTGTTCAAATTGGAAATGGAAGGAATTTCGCACTTGACCCGTGAAATATTTACCTACATTGAAGTCAATAAAGATAATAGAGATGAGCCAGTAGATAATGTTACCTTATCGATGAAAGATGTAAATATCGAAACTCACCGTTTTGCACAACAACGAGTAGCTCGTCGTCCTGCAGCCATCGCAGCTCGCTAATTATAGACATATCAGCGTCCAGAGACATTAATGTAACTGCAACATGATAACAGATCCACAACAAACACAATAAACTCCACTCAAATTAAGGCCAATTATTCAATGGATCATTCAAACACAAAACCTCACTGGATCATCACTTCACTAGAGAAAAAAAACCGCGCGAACGTCAAAATACACTTCAAGTTTCATAAAAAATTCTCGCGCCATAACATAATGTGCATACTTCTTGCTTGGTTTGTTTACAGTCTTCAAACTCTTCTTCGAATGCGTTTAGATCGCAGCACGTGCGTAAATCGCATTTCAGTTTTGATTTCACGCGATAATCGTTCGTGAACTGTTACGAAACGTCAAAATTTTGACATTTGTATCGTAAAAGCCGGTTGAACGGACAGCGTGCGCGCAGAGTGCTCAGTGCGCATGCTCGGAGCAAACTGACTAAGCCAGTCAACCGTCTCGGAGTCGAGTGTTGTCGGTCGAGCCTCGAAGCGGGGGGCCTATAGTTGGACACCGTCCTAAATGCGACAACTTATCGCATCGATAACTTCTGTTTCTGAGCCGAAAATCGTCAATTTAACGGCACTAAGCTTGCGATCAGAATCGGTAATTTTACGATGACCCGTGTTCTGTGATTTTGTAACAGTTTTAAGTACAAGTGTTAAGTAATTCTTATGACTTTGTTTCACAGCTCATTGAAGTGAAACATGAATTTTACGACTTTAAACATAATGTTGATTGAAATTTCAGACAACAATGTAGGTAGAAGTTATAAGCAAGATAAATTTGAACTGTTATCTGTAACTGAGCTTTGATAAAAGGTCTGACCAAACAATACTATCATATCGTCTAAAATTAAAACAGAAATATTATGATGTAACTAAACGTTGTCTAAACGAGACTATAAATTATGAAGAATGGAGAGATAGTGATATTTTCAACTGTATAAAAGATGATTAAAATGGAGCTAATTATAATAAAATTTTAACTGCTCTTAGTAATAAAGAAAGTTCTGGGAACAGAAAAGATCAACTTGATTAAAATAATGGAAGCCAACACAATGAAGACATTACCTTAAATTTTGAATTAATAATAAAGATTATCTTTAGTCTTTTCAGACGATGAAACTTTTACAAAGAGTATTACAGAAATACCATTAGATCTAATAGTTACTATTAGAAATAGTAACTTGTCCTAGTACCCATTTTTTGCGTAGTTATCTGTTATCTGTCAGCTATGCGTTTTCTTTCAGTATTTTTCTTACCACATTTTACATTGTCATTATATAGGTATTACTAACGAAATTATTCATAACTATCTTATGCCCGCAGCTTCGCTTCGAGGAATTAATAGATAAAAATCATTGCCCACAGTTTTCAGCTTGGCGGTTATTTTATAAATACCCCTATGGCTATGTTGACGAGGGTCACTTCGATGATAATAAGGAAAACCGCATCCAAATCCATTGAGTAGCTCTCGAGTTAAAACATAACATAGAGAAATCTAAAATTTTTAGTTTTGGACACAGTTAATACTAATAACCAATTTCATTTAAAATTTCGCAGAACTATTGACACGTCAATTTTGCTAAATTTATTATTCCATCCATCCATCAGCCCGTGTTCGTCCACTGCTGGACAAAGGCCTTTTCCAAAAGTTTTGTTATTAATAAATGAATACTCGTTGTGTTCATTTCACTAATTTTGAATTTTATATCTGCGCAGCAAACTGCGTCGTTGCATCAATTAGAGTTCATTTTGTGTAAACTCATTAAAAACGGCTTAATAAGTATTTCTAAACGGAAGTACAAGTACACTAGTTGGGGTTAATGGTCTGTTTATGACTAAAAAGTTAATTGTTAATTTGTTTTATTGGGTTAATTTATTTTTAGTATAGTTATGCAAGTTGCGAAAACATTCGTGCTGTATAATCTACTTTACGTTGCAACATAAACTAGAATTTAGTGGCATTATAAATTTATAATGCATTATTTCGTAAGTGCGTATGTAATTTATGCAGCCAAATTCTTACTGAAGACTCAATAAGTGCATAGTAACAAGATTCGATGACCCTTTTTGTGAAACTCGTAAATTATTCTTTTCGTGTTCCTTACAAACGCAAGCCAAGCTCGAGTAACTCGTAACCATAGCTAATCGTATTCTGGGCCCTGTGTTTCAAGCTCTGCTTTGTCTAGGGTCCGTTGAAAAGATCGCCTTTACAGCTTGTCGCATTATTGCTAAATTATATTATGTACTCAACTCACTTTATGAATTTTAAATGTTGATTGGTAAATAAACATATTTTGATTTTGATTTGTGAGTCAATTACAATAAAAAGTCAAGATTTATACTAGCAATGTTGACAGATCCTAAACCAAAGTCGTATCACAACTGAAGGAACTAAAGGAACACGACTAATTTTATTATAATTAGCTCTACTTTCATCATCTTTTATGCAGTTGAAAATATCACTATCTCTCCTCCATTCTTCATAATTTATAGTCTCGTTTAGACAACGTTTAGTTACTCGTACATCATAATATTTCTGTTTTAATTGTATACAATAGACCAACTTATTAATTGGCCAGAAATTAATGTCACTCAACCACCAATACTGAAAAATATTTCTGACAAGGACATTTACGCTTTCCTTGTCATACAAAAGCTGTAAAACGAGCTGCTAAAACTGCAACAGAAGCTTCAGCTACTTTGTGCCACAAACCTGCTAAAGAAGGCTATATTAAAGCCCAGGCAGATAGAGTCTTCAAAATGTGATAGCAAGAAAGACTTTAGTACTTTTTGAAACTAGCATATTACACCTATCCTGTCTCTTATTCGGTATAATTAAACATCAAAGTCCATGGTATTTATATAATAAACATACTTGGTTGGGCAACAATCACAGTTGTATTACAAGATCTATCTTCTCTCGCTTGCTATCTACTCCACAGCATCACTTGGCTGCGTTCCGTGGAAGTTTCAAGTACTCCGCAACTAAATGTTGGAATAACATCCCTCCCCCAATACGTAACCTCACTTTCCTATTTAGTTTTAAATTTTAATATAAATCTTATTTATTAACAGTGCAAAAATCTTCTTGAACATGTTTATGTTCATATATTTATATATCAGTACTACCACACGTAATTTAATTATCCATTCATTCATTTTATTTATCTATTTTTATTTTTCAATAGTTGCGAAACACCATGCTTTATAGCGAAATTGTTGCATTATTATTTTGTTCTACCTACCCTACATAATATTTTGATAAAGTTCATGGCATATTGTTGCTGTATCTGCCGCTAACAGAAAAAAAAGGACAAATAAATATTTCCTGCTCCGTCAAATATTATCAATCAGTAATTAATTTTTTGATGTTCCATTTTGCTTTTGCGTTCCTATTTATAATTTTGTTTCTAATTGAATTTTGTCCCGCTCTACTTATTTCATACACTAACACATCTGAATGAGGCTAACGCACACTGACTCCCGTGAGTCACTCCCATTGGGTATTTAGGAAAATCAGTGCTGCAAAGCTAAATGTTTTGCAGCAATATGCTGACAATAATGCCCTTTTCTTGCCACCAAATAATTTTTAATCACAGTTTTAATTTGATTTATTATTTAAATCTTAGTACCTACCTTCTTGTATCTGTTTTTAAAATTATTTAATTTTTATGTAAATGTATCATTGTCTAAGATTTTTGTATTGTCACAAGTGTGGTGGCTTGAAATAAATTGCTTACTTACTTACTATATCTTTGTAATGATCTTTCCAATTAATAATTGAACAAATATAACTTTTAAGTTGCGTTTTATTGTCATAAGTACTTTCTTGCAAACGTTAGTAGCTTAACTCTATACAAAACAAAACAACTCGTCCAAACCTTAACACACCCTAAATCGAGAACATACATGAGAGTCCTCGAATTACAAACGTGACCCAGTTTCAGGTAAACTCGACTTCACAAACTTCACCTTTGTATAATTACAATTACAAAATTAATTTAAATTTAGTAATTTAAATTACTCGTAATTTTGTGTAAATACTTGTAAAAGGTTTCTAAGAGCACATTATTTAGAAGACTTTTGTTTAATATACTCCCCTGTCTACGTAATCCACATAATACTGCGCAATCGGGCAGATTATTATTGACTAGCTTTTTCCCATGGCTTCGCCCGCGTTCAATAGTTTTTGGGAAGTCTTACCGAATATGTTAATATTTTTCGGATCAATAACTTTATAGTAGATATTTGAATCTGACTTGTGGTTCTCATGAAAATAATTTATATGTCTGACTCTATGTCTATTTCCTCAGGGAACTACCCGTTCCACGGGAACAAACTATAGCATGTGTCCAAGTAAAGTGTCTTCCCATTAAAACGGTGCAATAATTTTCTGCTGCTCACCCCCAGGAAACAAACTATAACCTATGTCCAAGTGAAGAGACTAACCATTATAACAGTAAAATACTTTTTAAAATTGGTTCTGTATTTCCATAAATTACCCGCGTTTATTTATTTAACAGCTTTGTTCCTAGGGAACTCCTTATACCTAGGGAACAAACGATAGCCTTTGTCCCAGTAAAGATCTAACCATTAAAACAGTATAATAATTTTCAAAATCGGAACCCCTTCAGTGTATAATTTATTACTAATATATTTAAATATTTTAAATGTGTATTGTGTAAATTATATTTAAATGTGTATAACAGTTTGTGTGACAAAGAGTGGACTAAGTATATTTTGGATTTCCAAAAATTTTCATCTATAATAGACTCTACCCTCAATTTAGTGACAATCTCCGACAAGACGAGAGCAAATTTGCGCAAAAGGACGAGTTTGATTTAATTTGAAGATGTTCGTGCAGGTACAGTCGTTGCCAACAAAGTTAACGCGTTGGGAAAACCAAGACCCCCGATTTTACTTGAAAATTTCAAGTTAAGTGGTGCTTAACTAAGAAATGAATCCCTGTGATAAGCTGGTTCGTCGGCCAAGAATCGCAGAATGAGATTTTTTGGATTTAGAAATTGGCCCTTTTCTCGTAGTGAGACATATTATTAGAACATCACTTTTATTTTGATTGTTTTTTTTATGCGCTCTTATCATGTTCAAGGTACTTGAGAAAAAAACTTTTAAGTAGGATATAGTTATTAGTGTCCCAGGCTAGAAGGGCGAATTTTTTTTTTTCGTATTTTGAAACGCATACCCTCTGTTTTTTTTTTCTATTTGACCCTAATAACTGGAATATCAAACATTATTGCGATCGGATAACGATAACCCGTGCCGACTTGATGTCAAACTTTGAACATTAAGATTAGTATGGGGAAGCCATATTGAGATTTTAGAACTTGATTTTTATGCGGTAAATAAAACACTAATGGTAACTATTATGTTATATTTATTAGGTATTCATTAAAAAGGCTTTATTTTGCAAATTTTCTTTTCAAAGTTTGCTTTTTGCAGTCAGGGTACACTTGCCTGTGCTCTTGTACGCAGCGTAATAAAAATTGCTTATGTTCCTCTTGAACAGTGACTAAGCCATGAAAATCTTGCATTAACTTCACTGCTCTTTCAGCGGCATCGTTTACTGCTCTGAGTGTGAGCAGCTTCTTTTTAGCGTGCTGAAATGCGGCATTATTGGACCATGATGAAGGTGACTCTTGGAGAAAACTATCATCCAGTTTGAAGCGATAAAACAGAGACTTGCTTTTGATTGACACAAAGTTATCTAGGCTTTTCTCGTAAAGGGGGCCACAAAGTTCTTCTTTTGATGGGATGTAGCGCTTATTATGAGCTGATTGATTTTCATTGGCTAAGTTAGCAACCATTTTTGATTTGGTCTCTTGATCTACATCATCATCAAATAGAGACAAGATAGACACTTCATCTATCAAGTACCATAAATGTTGGCAGAACTTCTGTAAAGCCGCTTTTGAGATACTTTTGTCTATTGTTTCGTAGTTCTTCATGGCTTTCAGAAAGCACAGGTCTTGGTAAGGTGCTTTTACTGGTAAAACGCATTGCAGCCAGGGCTTGACATAGGATGTCACCATGAACAAGCAAACGCCTAACAGAGCTTCCTTTTCTTTCTTTGAAATTCTCAACTGGGAACTTAGAAGTGATATTTTTAGTGAATAAATTGCTCTCGCCATCCATCGAGCTTGGTGCATAGCGCCTGGAGGCCGAATCTTAAATTTCTTCTCTATATCTCCGCCAAGATATATTATTGAAAGTTCTATTAATTCTCGATAGTCGCCTCTAGCAATGTCTTAAGTTAATTCAGAAAGGTAAAATTCTAGCAGTTTGTGAATTTTTTAAACACTCAGGCATGAAAGCCTTTCTGGATAGCTCTGTATTCTTTCCGGCTCGATGTTGTTCCAGTTTTTCCGGAACATTTTGAACAATGGAATATCAGGGCTTGTAGTGACTTGGCTGATTGTTGCTTCAAATACGCCTTTTAACACCAACTCGTAAACATGATGGCGACATGCAAAAATAAGCACTTCTCTATTCAGTTTCTGTTCAAGAAGCACACAGGCGCCATTAATACGACCTGTATTTGGAGCAGTAGTGTCACAACCGAGAATCTGCGCTTTATCTTCAAGATTCCAGTCAACAATAGCGTTCCAAACTGCCTCGGCTTGTTCGCGTCCTGAAGAGTTGTCCAATTTTGGCACAGCAAGAAGTTGTTCTTTATTATCGTAAGAAATTAGTACCGGTAGTCGTTCTTCTTTTGCTCCTCAATGCTTCTAAATCGCGCCTTTTCCTCTTTTTCGGTCAGTTTTTTGTGTACACCAGTTATGTGACCGGGGCAACCTGGCTCTCTCTGTCGCTGTAGAAATATCCTGTCTTCGTTTATCTTTATTCACTGAAGCGCATCAGCATGTGCAATATCAAACAAATTGTCAAACACATCTTGTGTTTTTGTATTTTTTTGCAAATCTCTCTTAACTTGGTATAAAGTAACTAGTTTCTTCACACAGTTAGGTAAAGATTTTGTCGGTATACGTGCCTTTTCCCAATAGATAATGCACTCACGAATAGTAAGATTTGCGCTTTCATTGACACTTAAATTCACTTCACGAATATTATAGAACAGAACTGCCAGCACTTGTCCATTAGAGGGAAGTTTTGAACCGGTAATTTGGTGTTTTACGTCTCTTATTAAGAATATATCCTTTTTTGAACTGCGTAACTCCACTGACATCTTGATTGAACGAAAACAATGCGATTACTAATAAAACAAACAAGCAATAACTTGTACATTGATGTTAGCTGCCGCGCGCCTAGTATGCAAGTACTGACATGTTTCGATGCAAGTCGGCACGGGTTGCCGTGGTTCTAAGTACATGAAACTTTATTTACAATAGTTTTGTCATCATACGAACGTAATTAGAGGGTATGCGTTAAAAAAAACTCTGATTTTTTTGGGACACCCTAATAGTTGTAATAGAATAGAATAGAAAAGAATATGGTTTATTCACAGTAAAATTTACACAAAAAGGTTAGGATTGCCTTGACGCCTACAAGGGTGTATGTACCGGTGCTATAGGCGTCAAGCTCTTTCTTTACAATATTTATGATTACATGAATACAAAAAAAATATATGCATTATGTATTACTATTATTAAAAATTTACAAAATTAATATTTGATTACAGAGCATGCAGCTTCCAGATAGGAAGCTTATTATAAACTAGTGTGAGAAGGTGTATTGTGTGAAGGACCCAGGTCTTGGAATCAGTATAGTAGCTACTAGAGAATGTGAGTAATGTATTTGGATATGTGAGAATGGGCAAAAAAATAAATAATAATAATTGAAAAATATACAAGAAGAATTTACTAAAGTTAACATTTAAAACGAAAGACAAGAAGATTCTCAGTTTCCTCGTAACTTAGAGACTTAAGCCAAGGTATTGATTTCTTTTTAGATTCATATAAATTTAAGGAGTGAACAGCATGAAGGTTATTTGCAAGGTTATAGAGAAACCGACCTAGATAACTCTCAAATCTTCCCACGAAACGAGTCCGTGAACGTGAAATTATGAAAATAGGGTGTACTCGACGTGAAGAGACGTCCTGAGGGGCGGTGTAAGGAGCAAGGAATGTTGTTTTAGGATTGCAATTTCGAATAAACAGTTGCCCTACTGTAAGAACATCACATTCCTTATATAAGTCGACTGTAGGGTATCTGAAGGGACGTAATGTACTAATTTTCAGAACTGCTCTTTGAGCTCTCTCAAAGGGAAGAAAAAATGTTTTACACGTGCCACCCCAAGATCCAATGCAGTAAGTAATGATATATTGGCACAGTGTGAAATAGAGCATTCGTATTATCTTCGAATCTGCTATATGTCGTACATTTTTAAAAACAGCCATGATTCTTCTCACTCTGAGGGTGATGTTCGTAACGGGTGTAAAGAGACTGCTACCATTAAATGAAACCACATATTCTACTGACCCTACTGAACCACTTTTCCCAAGAATCATATCCGCGGCCACACTTAGTTTGGGAAATAATTGAGTTTCAAACAAACTGCGTGAACCCTAACGCACCGACATACGAGTATCAAGAGAGCGTCGTCCGTGAAACAGCTGTTCCGGTGCAGCGTTCTAAAATAGACCTTTCTCCTACGAGATAAAGTCTTTGAGTTACATGCAGTTGAATATTTTTTTCTCTAAAGATTTGAGCGGTTTTTTTTTCGAATAGTTGTTCAGTATGGTCAAGACAGTATGTGGTTTTATTTAGTGGTCGCACTCTATTCACAACCTGTATAGATCACATTAAATAAATCTTCTTTACCAAGAGCCAACTGTGTTGCCTACACATGCGCCCCGAGTGGCCCCGACACTGTCAATGTTGATATACTGAGGTAATTTCAGGTTGAGGGTACTTGAACATTCTTAAATTTACTACGTGTAGAGCCTTACGCAAAATAAGTTACTATCAGGGAAATATGCGCAAACCCACGTTCTCCTCTTATTACTTCCTTTTAGACAAAACGTTGTCTGTGTTTTCAGATGTGTTTTTTTCAGTTGCTTATTTTTGCAACTCTTTAATACAATAAAGTGGTCAAGTGTAGTAAGAACAATGTAGGGGTTCCGTCAATACAGACATATAGATAAGAGCTTTGTTATAGCTATGACCGCTAGAAGATATGTGTTTTCGTTTTGACAGGGAACCCTGTCTTATTACTCCGGTGCGGGCTTTTTGTTAGAATTGAGAGAAATCTGTCCTGTTCCAACGCTTTGTTTTTCTACTTATCTATCCTGGTCAGTGGAAGTGGGCCGCTCAAAAAACTCGCGATTTTAAGGTGTTTTTATTTGTTTTCAATGTTTATTTTCACTATTTTGCAAATATTATTTTCATAAAAAACGTGGATAATATTTAAATCCTTTCACTTGCTTTATGTTTTTAATTGCAAAACGTTACTAACGAAACTGTTTTTAAGCTGAAAATTATCTACATGTTTCCGAATTATTTATATGATTTTGAAATTTTTGTACCATATTTTTATGACTCGGAAATTGATTTAAGAGCAAGCATCTTTTGGATAAAACACGATGTTCCTCGCCTTAATTATTGGCAATTACCGCGCCCGATGAAAAGCATCGGAGAAACCTAGGATGAAGAGTGTTCGTCCATAAAGTGTCTAAAAGCTAAAAATAGGTACAATACAAAAAAAATGGCCAAGTTCGAGTCGGGCTCGCAATCGAGGGTTCCGTTAAAGACTATATTTTTTTGATTTAATTACAAACGTATAGTTTTCAGACTTCTCCTAACTATACTTGTATTCTAAGACGGTATTACTTGACAAATTTCATAGTTGTAGGTCAACGGAAAATACCCTATGAATTTTGATTCCCTTGAGAGTGTCGAAATATTCGTTTTTTGCGGCATAAATGGCCGTATTTTTTTTACGATAACTTGAAATTTCATAGCTTCAAGGGACTGTAGACCTGATATGTATGGTTTCAAATTCAACTCGATACCTCTACGCGTTCCCGAGATAAAGGGTCTTGACTTGACAGACAGACGGACGGACGGACAGACAGACGCACAACAAAGTAGTAATTTATGGGCTCCGTGTTTTCTTCTTGAGGTACGGAACCCTAAAAATAATCAATTTGCTTTGAAAGTATTCGTTTTCGCAATGCGCTTTGAATTCAGACTTGTTGTTATTCCTAATAATAAAAATCGATATTTCGATTGACAAAATACAGTTTAATTCAATGAAAATGGTGCAGGTTTATTAAGGGAGAAGGGGTTGTAAAGTCCAAGGCTTAAAACATGAAAGAATTGATAAGAGTACTGTGTACGATTTACTTACAAGGAGCGGTAGCTCAGGGGTAGAACGCTGGCTTCTCAATCTTTAAGTTCCAGGTTCGATCCCCGGCTGGGCATGCACCAATGAGTTTTTCGGGGTTTATGTGCATAGTATTAATACTACCACTTGATGAACGATGAAGGAAAACATCGTGAGGAAACCTGCATGCCCTAAAAAGCGTGTATTTGTGCCCGGAGAACGGCGATAGGGCTCACCACCGATCACGTTGGAACATAATAATCTTCAGTGAAACGCGGGTGTGCCGAGTGTCGACTGTGACTTGCATTTCACAGTTCACACCCGGAACACCTCTGACACCCCTTTGGGGATTCATGTCGTGGCGATATAAATACAGGATGGAAATAGTTGGAGGGGAACTACCTTAAATCTTTTAGTTAGCTCATTTTACTGAAAGGAATGATTCCTTTGTTTCTTTAAAGAAACAAAACTGCTTTCAAGGATCTTCTAAAATTGACTTGTCTCACCCGGAAACCGAACCAACTAAAAATAAGAAAAATGAACCCTCGCTATTTTACCATGAAATGAACAATAATCTTACCGATTCGTATAGTAAAATAGCGAGAGTTTATTTTTTATATTTTTAGTTGGTTCGGTTCTAAAGAGATTTTTCAATATATTTTGGCCTCTTCTATGAGGCCGTCATCAGTTGAATAATTAAATGCAAAATACAAAAAAGGATCACTAAATCTATTTTACGGACTATTTACAGAAAAAAAAGAAGAACGTAATAATAATAATAATCACAGCATTAATGATGTGTGATGATGATGATGATGAGTCAATCGGTCGAGTTATGTCTGTCAGTGTTGTCTGTTGAGTCCGGGTCCATAGTGTGCGCCAAGTGACCAGATGTATGATGTCTCCCAGGTCTTCAGTTCTATGTCGGGCAATGCTGAAGTGAATGAAATAATGATACGCACAGTGAAGCAGTCGTTAAAAAGTTGATTGTGGAGGTTATTAATTAATTTGTGAAGGTTATATAGGTGAATTCTCTAAGATTGGGCAGTTAGAGGAAAATCTAAACGATAGAGATAGCGAAATAAAAAAAAATGGCCATGGTCTCGTTGGACTCGCACACAATGGGTTCCGGACCACCACACAATACGGGTACGGAACTCTAAAACATTATGCTGAATGACAACAACGTGATTACAACAAGGCGTTTAAAGACATGACAAACAATTCGGCACCCTCTGAGTAAGGAACCCTGGGACCAAATTTTATACTTGTTTGTATTACGGTAGAGCTGAAATGAATAACGTTGAAAAAATTCAATTTTTTCGACCTTTTTAAGGGTTCCGTACCCAAAGGGTAACCAACGGAACTCTATTACTAAGACTCAGTGGCAAAAGGTGAACATTTTAAAAAGGGAAGCCAAGCAACAAAATTGCCTTACGTTGAAAAGCAACCAAGGAGAACATGTTTTTTTTTAATTTGCAACTCCCTGTCAGTCAATTATATTTGTCGTATTGAGATTTATGGAAATGTTTGACAAAGCGAAGAGCAAAAATAAAGAAATTTAGTATGGATGATGGATTCCTAAACAAGCCGATGGGAATCGTGATATATGGACCCTTCGCCACTGCTAAGACTCCGCTGTCCGTTCGTTTGTCTGTCCGTCTGTCCGTCTGTCACCAGGCTGTATCTCATGAACCGTGATGGTTAGACTCTTGAAATTTTCACAGATGATGTATTTCTGTTGCCGCTATAACAACAAATACTAAAAAACAGAATAATATAAATATTAAAGGGGGCTCCCATACAACAAACGTGATTTTTTTGCTCGTTTTTGCTCGATATTGATAACGGCAACAGGTAGACGCTTGAAATTTTCACGGAATATTTAGTTATATATTCACTTTAAAAATAAATAATTGAATTAGAATAAAACAAATATTTAAGGGTTGCTCCCGCAAGACAGACATGATTTTTTGCCGTTTTTTTTGTATGGGGACCGCCCGGACGTAACAATTTTTTTAAATGTTTGTTTCTGTGCCTATTAGACTGAAGCTTTTCAAGGCCTTTGTGAGTGACAGACAGCCGAAACTTAGTAATAGGTCCTCGTTTGGCACCCTAAACCCTAAAAATAACAGCATCAGTAGTTTATGGACGCACTATAAGTTTCCGGAATGAATATGAAAAAATACTATTAAAGGTACAAAATTAATTTATTGTTTTTCAAAATAATCTCCCTTGGCGTCTATGCACTTTTTCATTCGATCAAACCAGTTTTGAAAACTTTTGTGCCACTCCCCTGTGGTGACCTCTGAAACGTGTTTTCATACTCCTCGACAGCCTCTTCTGGTGATGAAAATCGTTAACCGCGTAATTGGTTCTTAATTTTTGGGAACAGAAAAAAGTCACAAGGTGCCAGGTCGGGACTGTATGCAGGATGACTCATGAGTTCTACATTTTTCGTCTTCAAAAAGTCGTTTGTCTGTCTGGCCGTGTGAGAACTAGCATTGTCGTGGTGCAGGATGATACGGCGTTTACGGTTATTTTTACGGAGTTCGTCAATAACTTCCGGCAAACAAATGGTCGTGTACCAGTCACTATTCACGGTACGACGATTCTCTAAAGCAACAGTAGCCACGTGTCCAGTTTTATTAAAAAAAGAAGCAATCATCCGCTTAGATGCACTTTTCACGCGCGCCACTTTGGTTGGTTTCGGCTCATCTTGAAAGACCCATACGCTCGATTGCTGCTTTGTTTTGGGATCGTAGCAATAAATCCATGTTTCGTCACCTGTAACTATGTCCCACACCAAATTTGACGCACCTTCGTTGAATCTGGTAAGCATGGCACTGCACCAAGTGACGCGGTCCGTTTTTTGAGCCTCGGTCAAGTTGTGTGGGATCCACCGCGAGCACAGCTTTCTCACACCCAAATGTTTGTGTAGGATTGATTGTATTTGACTCATGCCTATTTCTAAGGATGCGCGAATTTCATGGTAGGTCACATGCCTGTCTGTTTCAATCATACGGCGCACAGCATCGATGTTTTTGTTGGTCACAGCGGTGGACGGCCGACCATCGCGAGATTCGTCACTGAGATTGATACGACCACGCTTGAATTCTGCAAACCAGCTATAAACAGTCGTCTTGCATGGTGCTTCATTGCCAAAAGCTGTTTCAAGCCGAGCGATGCTCTGTTGAGCTGTCAAATTACACTTAAAATCGTAGAAAATCATACTACGAAAATTTTCCCGAGTTAAATCCATGTTGATGCAGACACACAATTTTTTAAATGGCGCCACAAGGTAAAAACAAAAGACAGTCAGATGAAACAAACTGCATTCTACAGCCAAAGAGTTCTATTTTCAAATGTTGCAATAAATTTTTAAATATTTTTTATGTAAGTGGTCAGTTCCGGAAACTTTTAGTGTTACCTATGTACAACATTCTAAATCTAAATAGTATTCTGAATTGAAATGGAATTTGAACTGAAGTTCAAAGAGCCCATTCTCGAACAGGATACAATAAGACGAATCCAACAGCAGAATCACCATCGGAAGCTTTGACATACATAATCCAACACATGTGATGGAATGGAACACAAATAGATTAAGCCGATGGTATTCAAAGAAATCTATACTGCTCGAACGCTTACATTTTACACTTATCTGTCCTGCTAAATTGAAGCGGGCCGCCCAAAAAACTCGCGATTTCGAAATGTTTTATTAGTTTTCAATGTTTATTTAAACAATTTTACAAATATGTTTTCCATAGAAAACTAGACAATATTAAATATTTTCACTTCATTTATTTTTGATTGCAAATCAATAATTAAATAAGTGAAACTGTTTTAAGCAGAAAACTATCTACATGTTTCAGAAATATCTCAATGCAGTCAAGATAAATAAATTAAAAAAATCCATAATAATTTGAACAAGGACAAGAAAGAACTAGAAATTTATTTAAATTTTCAGGTAAATCACTGAATGCACACTCAAACTGCATTATTAGACCTGTCTTTGAAGGCCTACCCCTCCTGTATGGGAGGTACAAATACAAAAAAATACATGATAGGCATAAACATAATCACACTAATATTATAAATGCGAAAGTTCGTGTATGTATGTTTGTTACTCTTTCACGTTGAAACGGCTGGAGGGATATGGATGAAATTTAGAATTAATATAGCTTATACCCTAACTTAACACATAAGCTACTGTTTATTTCCAAAAATAACACACGGGTGGAGTCGCGGGCAAAAGCTAGTCACACTAATATTTTAAATGCGAAAGTTTGTGTATGTGTATGTATGTTTGTTACTCTTTCACGCTCAAACGGCTGGACGAATTTGGATGAAATTTAGAAAGGATATAGCTTAAACCCTAATTTAACCCATAGGCTACTTTTTATCCCGGAAAAAAGCAAGTCTTTAAACCGAATAACACGCGGGCGGAGCCGCGGGCAAAAGCTAGTCAAAAATAAATTTCATGTTTAATAAAAAAACTCTACTTTTGACAAAAATTCCTATAACTTACGCAAGAATGCTTATTCCTTCCGAATGCTTGAAGCGATTTTAATTATTCTTTCACCTTACATACTGTGGCGCAGTATAGGTAACAACAGTAGTTTAACTAGGCGGTGTCCTTGAAATCAATACCTACGGCCGCTCGGTACCTAAACACGCCCTAGGGCTGTCAACTGACTGTTTACGTATTTGATAATGCTATTTATTATTATAAAAGTTGTATTTAACAACCATACAATGCACAATATACTCTGTAATTTCGTGCAATAATTCCAAAAATGCGCGGGAGGCGTCACAGTGACAATGTGTGTACGTAACTGCGGTGCGGCCGCAACTGTCGTAAACTGAGTTGAACCGAGTTTTTCGGGGGGGGGGGGGCGTTTCGGCCCATTTGTATGGAGATAGAATACTATTACTTATTTTTCCAATGACCTTACTAATACAATTTACACATCTCTAAAATTATTGTTCAAATTTTTTTTCCGTCCATTGCGTCAATGTGAAATGTATAATTTTCTCCTATTTTGCATACGTGAATTATGTATGCAAACTGATTGAATAGAACTCGTGAACAATGTAAACGTTTTCTCATTTTTTCGATGATCTCGCGCAGGATCTCTCTCAATATAATTCTGATTCATATGGCACAGTTTTCTGCTTGTCTTTCACTACAATTAACTATAAAATATTCCATAAAAACTAGTAAAATAAGCAAAAAATTATGGATCTGCGTCTAGATGGGCTGTCAATATGTTTTTTATCATTTTTTTGACGAACGATAATAATAACTATAAGCATGAAACTGCATAACCGACGAGCAGCATTGGAAATGAAACAAAATGAATAAAGGACGATCGTCGGTGAAATGCGGGTGTACCGAGTGTCGATTGAGACTAGCATATAACAGTTAACACTTGGGAACACCTATTGTTTGACAGTGACATATTTATGCAGCCAAATTCATACTGAAGACTCGATAAGTAGTCGGTATCAAGGTTTGATGACTCTTTTCGGAAAATTCGAAAATTATTTTTTCCCTTTTCCCTACAGGCGCAGTTCATGTACAATGGAAAGCAAGATATTTTTGCTCAAATAATGCAAAAAAAATTACTGATCCGTGATACTGATCCGTGATACTGATCACATACCAACCCTCCAGTATGAATTTGGCTGCATAAATAAATATCACTTTGTGCAGGAAAAAATAATATATATTTGCAGAAGTCTTCGTAGTATCGTTGGCAAGTTGTATGCAAAGGTTCTGATTACAGAATTCTGATTATCTCGTAACTATGCGTATTACGCCTTTAAGTATGAAACGAAAGAAATAAATAAAAGTTTGGGATGCACAAGCGGGATTTAATTGCTGTTGCGTGGATCAGATATTTTCCTTACGAAGTTTATCTGAAAAGTGTCCTGAAAAACACCGAATAGGTGATTTGTGCGTTTTTAGATTAAGAAAAGGCTTGCGATTTTATGTTGCCTTTTTCACTTTGGAGATGGTGCTCTTTTATTTTCCTTTTGAGTACACCAACAGAAGAGAAAAACGGTATATGGTATAGAACCATCCAATGTAGCCCTCTTCGGATCCCCTGGTTCGATAATAGTGACTTAAATCTTTAGACTACGTTCTGGCCACATTACATTAACAAATTTGGACATTTGATGAAAAAAGTAGATTCACCAAACTGCAGCGAATGTGGCGTACCTGAAGATGTATACCATATATTAATGGAGTGTGTACGGAACGAGCCTCAGAGACGGCAGCCGTGTTGCAGACATCTATTTGTAGTAGGTGGCTGCAACAGTGCTTTGTCCGCTCCGATGTCAACAGAGGCTAAAAGTACTCCTGATCTTGTAAAAGTTGCCCTTAGATTATGAAGTTACAATCTTATATAAGTAATTTTTTTTGTTTGTGTACTATTAGGGTGATATGTTCACTGTGTGACCAAACCCTCTAAAAAAGACGAAAAAAACAAAACTTATGTAATAACATGTAAACTAATGTAATTCGTTTTTAAGAAGAAAATCATGTATGTTAATATTAAATAAATAATAATATAATATTTTTGAACTCTAGGACACTAATGAGGTTTAGTTTCTCTACAGGACCCTATAATACAACAACGACCTTCGCAACCAGTTCGCGTACTTGCGTGACTCATCGGGAACGATGGAATTTGATGCAAAAAGTTGTGACCAAACCTGATTTCGGATCGACAACTAGTAAGGGACGTCTTCAGATCTAAACAAAAACCATTGCCAAGTGAGAAACAAGAACAGAAACGGTGCGAAGTCTGTCAAGGTGGGAAAATTCATAAAAATAATATATTTGTGGAATTAAAGTATAAGTAGTACAGCTGAGGTGCAATCGTGTAAGCCAGGTTGTATTCAAATTTGATTGTCATATGGCTACTCGGCTAAACCAATAAGCCCGTTTGACATCTGAAATCGTATACGTTTTTGGTTGTCCAACAACAAAACAAGACAATTGTTATCATTGTCAAACGAGCTAATTTGCTTAGCCGAATAGCCATATGATAATCAATTTGAATACCATTGGCTTACACAATTGCACTTCTAATGCATCAATTAATCCAAAAACCATCAATCTAATCCATCAATAATTTAATAAAAATTGCTTAGTCCTATATCCATTCATCATCCATATATCAGCCTGTGTTCGTCCACTGCTGGACATAAGCCTTGCCTAGATTTTGCCACTCTTGGCGGTCATCCTCATCCAGCCGCCACCCGCAACGTCCTTCAGGTCCAATCTTATAGCCTGTCCAAAAATGAATGTATATTTTTAATAAAATGGGTGTACGCTTACTTTGCCCCTAACGTACCTGATGAAAACATTCAATGATTTAAAGGATGAAGCGCGTTCGCTCAGAAAGTGGGAAAGTAAATGAAGGCAGATGAGGCGTTAATCAGACTGTCTAGAAACTTCTGCAATATCTACAGAAGTAGGTAATGGCCAAAAAACTGATACTAGGCATGCCTGTAACCATTCTACCGGTATGAATTTCCATGACGTCATGCCAGAACACGACGAGCCTTTCAGCGGCATGGTTTAGTCATGTAGCGGGTGACACACGGTTGAACCCTTCCGCCAATTGAAGTGAAAGAAATACTGTTTGGTCTAACCATCCAGACTGCGCAGAAGTTTTTGGGCTAATTGATGGTAAGTTGAGGTGGCAGTGGGCAGGCCATATCTGTCGCCGACGTGATGGCCGTTGGGGCGAAAGGCGTTAGAATGGTGACCACGTACATCAAAGCGTAGCGTAGGCTGACCTCGTGCTGGACCGACGATCTGAAGGACGTCGCGGGTGGCGGCTGGATGAGGAGGAGGGAGGGCCGCCATGAGTGGTGAAATATTGGAAAGGCCTATGTCCAGCAGTGGACGAGGACAAACTGATGGATGGATGGATAAATGGGCGGTTGTTCCCCCGCAGATTGAACTACCCGTACTTAAAGATCTAATATGAGGAGAATCCTTGCGAACTCATTTACAGACAGTGAACGAAAAAATCATAGAAGTCCAACTAGCACTGAAAAATTACCTCATGAAAACTGTGCCCGGCACATGTTTACTGTGGTGATGGCTCCAATCGCATTTACTGTCACGGCTGGCCCAGTGTCACGTGACACACAGTACGAACCAACATGAGACTTTTGCCCTTTTATCGAAAGGCAATTTGTTAGAAACGTATCTTCTGTTTTTTTTTCGTTCGCCGATTGCAGGTGGAAACTTTTATTTCAAACCAATTAAAAACATAAGAGTTTCATTGCAAACATTACAAAAAAAAAACTATTCTTTTTTGGTATTGAATATTTTAAGTCCATCGTAATTAAAATGTCCACTTTATCTCATATCTTAAAACAATATTTCAGAATAAAAGATTGCAAAAAAGTTTCTATCCATCTGTCGATGTGCAATTAATTAAACCATTCGCTTGGGGATCCCAAATTAAATTATAATAGGAAAGACATAAATAATTGTGTTCCTTTATCCATTTGTGTATGTCAGTGATTGTATTTGATTAATAATGGCTGGTTTAATTAAATTTATTTTTTGCGAATCCCAACTGATCACGATTTTCTTAGTTTTGATTTTGATTTAAAATAGTGATTTAAAACACTTTAGTAACATGATGTTAATTTCAAATAATTTTGAATTTACAAAATGTTAGAATTAAGAATAATAATGTCGACTTCTTTATTTTTATAATGTTGACTTTTCATAAATTTGAATTCTCAAATAACAATATTTAGGGTTCCGTACCCAAAGGGTAAACAACGGGACCCTATTACTAAGACTCCACTGTCCGTCCGTCTGTCACCAGGCTGTATCTCATGAACCGTGATAGACAGTTGAAATTTTCACAGATGATGTATTTCTGTTGCCACTATAACAACAAATACTACAAAACAGAATAAAATAAATATAAAAGGGGGCTCCCATACAACAAACGTGATTTTTTTGCTCGTTTTTGCTCGATATCGATATTAGCCGCTACAAGTGGACGCTCGAAATATTCACAGAATATTTAGTTATACAGGTTGTAATCGTTAAGTAAAACCAGGCGATTATTCCGTAACTATAACAGATACCAAAAAATTTTAAACTGATATCGAAATTAAGTTACCGAATCAGTAAAATAACATCAATAACTTTTTGAAAATCGAACGAGAAGTATCACAAATTTTGACATTAAACACTCCCACACATTTAGTATGAGATTATTAGAAATTGAAAACATTTTGCGCGAATGGCCCCTTTTCCACTTACCGGCAATCCACCGGCACCATATTACATGTAATGTATGAATTTACATTTTAAACACCTTAGCCGTGCCGTCGCCGTCGCCGTTGTCGGTGCCGGTGCCGGTGGATTGCCCGCGATAAAGGTTTTGAATTTAGAACGAACACCAAAGAGTATCTTTTTTTTTGTAGTTTGTTGCTTTTCAGCCAGTTCAAATTAATGCGATATTGAAACAAGGTTTATTACCAATTTGAAGTGGTAAGTTAATTAATATAAACGTGTATCTACTTGAAAATCATTAGATATTATCATATCATACGAAATCTTAAAATGAGATTAAGGTAAAATGGGTACTAGACCACTAAAATAAGGAAACTAAAACCTTTCTACTAATCTCATACTAAATGTGTGGGAGTGTTTAATGTCAAAATTTTGGATACTTCTCGTTCGATTGTCAAAAAGTTATTGATGTCATTTTACTGATTAGGTAACGTTCTTTCGATATCGGTTTAATTTTTTGTAATATCTGTAATAGTTACGGAATAATCGCCTGGTCACACTTATTAATTACAGCCGGTATATTTACTTTAAAAATAAATAGTTAAATTAAAATAAAATAAATATTTAAGGGGGGCTCCTATACAACAGATACAAATTTCAATTTTTATTGTTACCAACACCAATTATCTAGATTCCCCAATAACATCGATCAAAATCCCCATGAGGAGAAGAAAATCCCGCATCCCCCCCAAATCCCCTAAAATTATTTCATAAAATAGATAACTTTCTATGAAAAGATCCAACAATATTTTTTTATAACAAATTGGAGAAATTTGAAATTAATCCGATCAAATTTTATGACATTACAATTTTAAAATGTTTTTCTGATTCTGTTCCCTATGATTTGAGTGCAATAAATATAAACAAATCATAATTATACGAATAATATTATACCTCTCTCAGAAACCGTAGTAGTTTGCTTACACGCTAGTTACAGAAACCTGAAATTCCCAGAAACGTTTGCTAAAAAGGATAAAAAATCAGTATGATCATCATAATATTATCAACATCTATGTGATCTTGTGGCACGTTTAGCTGGGGGTCCATAAAATGTTTGTGTCCGAAGTACGGCGATAGCGACCCCCATTTACGACTGAACGTCACCGACGAGGTGAAATGTGGGTGTACTTTCTTCGGAAACACCTCAGACACCTCGTCGGGGAATCATGACGCGACGATGTATATATTACTTTATGATCACTCTGGAACTCTGAGGTCGTTATCTAGAAAGTAGTATGTCAAGATGTCGTAAAAGATTATGCTCTTGCGCAGAGATCGCTTGATTAATGTTATATTGATTGTGCTTTCTATTAATCACTGATCGTTTATTGAATTTGACCAAGATGTTTGAAGTTTTTGTTAGCGAATTGTTATTGTATAATCTGGCTTATGTGGGCGGATATATAATGGCAACTTCCTATGCTTTTGGTCATAGGCAATTACTTTTTCCGCATTGAAATTTGTTTTGCGATTGGCAAATCAAAATTGATGGTTTTAGAAAGTTTATTTAAATCGAAAAAGAAACACTTCTTGTAGTTTTAAACAGTATACAGTAATAAAATGTTCGTTTAATTTAATTTATTATGTTAATCAATACACTAAATAGGTTAAGTCTAGCCTCCTGATTCTGTATCGTAAAATCAGTTGCCAAACCGAGTGCCTATTGTCGAAAATCGAAAACATACATATCCGCTTATCTAAGGATACGTTCGCACCTGAAATGACGTCACAATTCGTAAATAGTTCGATATCCATTGAAGGTTATTTTGGAAGTAGTTTTTTATCTGTTTTTGGTGAATAGCAACCATAGTTGGCAACCGATTCAAAGATACTTAATACGGATAGTTGTCCGACATTTAAATTTTCATCTATATTTCTTTTAATAAGAAGCATAGTGATTGATTATTATTTATATAGATAGTTTCTATGGTTTATTTGGTATTCCTTTTCATAAATAATAATAATATCTTTATTTATCAGAAAACATGGATCCATTAGTTATGCTTTGTTTTTTTATATTACCTAGTTTTTTTAGGATAGACCCCACTGATGAAATAGGTAAAAGGATTTAAAAAAATTACTAAACTATTATTTTCATTTATTTTTAACACCTTTAGAGCATTCTTGACGGGGTACCGAAAGTCCGTGATATTTCATTAACTCCCATCATATCATTTCTCCAGATCTGTCATAGCTACAACTTAAGTAATGGACCCTCCCGATTACGATTTTTCAATGTTGCCAGCTGTATTTTATTTCATCAATAAAATTTTAGGGATTTTTACTTCTATCCATTAAGGACCCCTAGGTGTGTAAACAATTTGTGGCATGCATTATTATTGCCTTTGCCGCTGTCTTATAAAAGGATTAAACAAAAATTTTATATCATGTTGTTTATGGCTAGTTAAATATTATTAGGATAATTTTATCCCCTGAAGATGGATTAATTTCCGGAACCGGTTAGGAAACAGTAAAATATAAACAAAACAAGTGTACAAGTGTATTTATTATCTGCTGGGGAAATTATAAAAAAAACAAATGATGCCGTTTTGGTTTTCATCAAAATCGGCCACAAGACTCCTTTGGGCATTTTTCGCTATTCCCATAGTTTTGGATTTAGCCATCCACGCCCACATTAAAAACTGAACCTATATTTATATTTTTAACTATTTTAGGGAACTTCTGCTGTTACATTTCAACTCGGCTTTTGTTGAAAGTCTATTTTATGTCTGGTAAAGTTGTGAAGGCCACATGACTCAAAGCACAAATTAGTCATTAATATTTAAAAAATTATGAGCATTTAATAGTACATTACGATGCGAGAGCGATGAAACGTTTTCTGACGAGTGTGAGTTTGCGGCACGAGCCGAAGGTGAGTGCTGCAATCACACGAGTCGAGAAAAAGTTTCTCGCACGAGTATTGTATAATATTTTATAGCACAAGTGGGGAAAATGCCGACTTTACGCAAGCGCAGCGTGCGTAAAGCGGTCATTTTAGGCACGGTGTGCTATAAAATGAGTTATTTATTACGTATTCAACTAACCACATATTATCCTTAAACCACGCGAACGAAGTCGCGGGTACAGCTAGTAGTAAAATATATGAAACAAGTCTACAAGTGTATTTGTGAAAAATCAAGATGCCTCTGTTTTATTAAGTGCCGACAGTCGCAAGTAGGTATAAACAAAAAGGTTAATTTTGCCTTAAGCCCTCTGTCACCCAATGTCAGAGATCCTCAAACAAGTGACACAGCTAGTCACCCGCGTGCTAACGACAAAGCATGACAATTACCATACAATGCGATGCGTGCGCTCGCGCATCAATGGGATGCGCCCGCACTTAGGGTGGCCATGGATCGTATAAATCGTTTCTTATTTTCTAGAGCCATATGAGTGATCGTGTTTCTCAGCTCTTTTAGCTGAGATTTTGCAGCATTATAAGTTTTCCTTAAAAGTGTCTCGAATTTTATTTTCGTCGTAACACCTAATAGGTATTTGGAACTCAGATAATGCAAGAGCAAAATAATTATGTGAATAAACAACTGGTACCGAATTTTTTGTAAGAGGTGCCAAGTTTTTTAAAGTTTATTAGAAACTTACCTTCAGAATGTTGTTCAGAATTATATAATATTGTGTAAAAAGTTCAATAATTTTTTCGCATAATCCGCTACTGAGCAAGTTTGTTTTCCCACAAAATTACCTAATTACAATGAAAAACATAGTACTTACTTGTAAAGTTTACAATTTAGTAGTGGAAACAATAAAGTATTTAAAACACAATTTAAGCAAAGTCAGATAATTTATAAAGGTAAGGTTAAAGGAATTTTAATAACACTCGGCACGTAGGTATTTGGCGTTATTATTCTAAGGGTACTTATATTTCAATTCCTTTATTGGTGGCACCGATCAATCCACTTGTTCTTTAGACCAAACTTGGGCCTTTTTCCACATTTAAGTTTATAAAGGTACGCCACGGCTTGATATCAGTTCTACCCAACGTCGCGACTTAGTAAACTCACGTCGTTTATGGTACCCCAGTACAGGCAATTGTCTGCAAATAAAAGCAACAGCTCAACTTGATTTTCGTGGCCCATCCATCCATCCATCAGCTTAGTTGGTCTACTGTTGGACATAAGTTCTGCCATTCTTGGCGGTCTTCCTGGAAGAAATGCCCATACTCGGATATTTTTTTAGGCGAAACCCTCACGCCATTGGCGCCGCTGCCCGTCACCAATATGTTTTATACAGAGTGTTAGGAAAAGTGCTGCGATGCTTTAAACCACTGTTTAAGAGCAATTTAAAAAAAGCTATTTTTTTATAACTCGTGCTTTTTAGGAGAACGTGATTTATTAGGTTGGTACCTATTATCTTATAAACTTTGAATTTGTCTAAATAAACTGTAACAAGCTATACCGCCATCAATCGCTCCCAGGCATGGTGGTGGGGCCACCTGGTTGTGTCTTTTTGAGAGCTATCCTCTACTTTCCCCCGAATAATTTCGGGGGACGGGGTATTTGCAAGTAAGATGGCGGTACCTCCACAGTCGAGCCCTACGTCAGTTCTACCACCTTTTTGAGGTATGCAGACCTATGCAACTCTAATTGTACCTAAGAATAAACCAATAAAGACTTATCCCAAGAGTATAAGCCCATCATGGCCACCCCAGACCTGTCAACTAAGGATCCTCGGTCGATAACCCCGCCCTATGTTTATCCAACTGTCTGTTAACCTCAACCAGGCTTAGTCATCGGCACTTCACTCCAAACTGCTTCCAGATGAGGAAATTCGCCATTTTATAGACCTGGCTATAAATATGGGCTATTTGGTGCAACAAAGTGGATATAGATGCAGAGATCCTTGTGGAATTTAACTACGGTAAGCCATTTGCTAGGCAGTTAAATATCGATAAATAAATAGAGGGTTGTGCCTTTATTTTTTAAGCAGATAACGGTAGAAATACTTGGAATTTTACTAACCACAGTCCTGTCTGCATCTTTTAAACTAAAAGTGAGCTAAGCGAGTTGTTATATGTTAAAGTGTTTGATTTTAGGTGATAGAGCTGATGCCAGGAATGGCCAGGATCAACTGAGGAATTAGCATTAGGTATCTTACTTTCTGGTGAAATCTTGGATAAGCCCATGTCCAGCAGTTGACGAATAAGGCTAATTATGAATGGTTAGTGCTGCCATCTATTTGTGGACGTGTGAACTTTATAAAGTTAATCAATGTGCAACGACTTCCAACTTCCAACCTCTAGTCCAGGCTTTGATTGGATGTAATTCTAATTTTGTCCAATAGATAGCGCATTTAGTCAGTCATAGCAGAAACCGCACTCATAACCTTTTATTAATTTTAAACGGTTCTTTTTTCGAAGTGTATTACGTACCTACCTACGTGTAATATTATTGGCAAAAAAAAAATTCGCTAAAAATATTATTGGTCCATAAAACTGATTGATCACCCTTCAATATTAATTTCATTGTAGCCTATACATCTAGACATGTAATATGAATTTTTGAGGTGTCTTTTCCAAAAGAAAGATGAATTATTTAAAGTTAATTCAACAATCTTTTCGCATTAGGGCTTTAAGTAATTTTTATGTACCCGCAAAAACGCCTTATGCTAAGTACGAAAATGGTGTTACAGGCAGTTTATTTGGAATATATGAATAAAATTTCCATTATTACTGCGAGTTCAACTCATTTACTTAGTTATATTGTAGAGCAGGGGTAGTAAACCACTAAAAAAAAGAACCCCGAAAACCCTCTTTCAAAAGGAAGCAATTGAGGTAATCAATTGTTTTTTTTCGTTACTTATTCTCATACTTCAGCCATTTTGCTTGATGGAAAGCGTCAATGAGACCAAGGATGAAGTGCGCTCGGACAGAAAGAGGAAGATTAAAGCAGGCGAGCCGTAATCAGTCTGCTTAGCGATTTCCACATAATCTACAAAAGTCTGTAACAGGCGAATAACTGATAGTATGCAACTATCTTGTAACCAACATACATGCTTAGTTTTTCAAGTGGGTGTGGATGACGAAACCCAAAACTATAGGGAATTTTTGCCATTCTATAAATCGCAGTACTTTACCTAACAACCTGTTTACAGAGTTTTTTTGTTGAAAATCGGCGATTCCGATTCAAAACGAGAGATTTTTTTTTTCAAAAATCGAATTATGATTTCGTGGTTTTCATCAAAATCGGCCCCGAAACTCCTCGAAACATATTTTGCTGTTCCCCATTTTGGTTTGTACACACTCATTTGAAAAACTAACTCTGTATAATTGATATAATAATTATTACCCAATATGAAACATATTTTCTAGCAGTTTCATTAATTTGTTAGTTTATAAAATACAAATAATGTAATAAACCCGGTTGTTTAACATTCAGGCCAATCGAGAAACATACTTTTGTGTGACATCCCTTGTTGTATTATAGTTATTGTAATTGATTAGAAACGAGACTACCATTAGACAACAAACGATTTGCCATTAAAAAACTCAAAGTTAAAAGAAAATGTGACGTTCCCTATTATTTTCCTGCATCCTTCTTCTGATTTCAGCTGACATATTATAATCGTTTGCCAATCAAATAGTTTGCCATCTCTGCTTCGAGGCCTTTTGGCCGCAGTCCAGAAGATTGAAGTGGAGAATGTTTACATCTATTTTTATTTACGTTCAGTTTGTTTAATGGAGTGTTTACACTCTTGCCAGTCTTGAAAAGATTTAATACTTCATCGGTCATTGGGTTTTTGATTGACACGGAAAGCTCCTTTTTCTTCTCGGCACTGGAGTTCCTCCTCCTTAGTATTCAATCACAAATAAATGTGGGCGTAAAGTTAAAATAAACTGTTATTTATGGTAATATTTACGGGAAAAACTGCGCAGTCCATCTTTTTGCCCAAGTAACAGCAGAAAACATGCCTGACGATATAATACATTCCAGGACACTTTGTATTTTTCTTTCGAAGACGCTTTGTATGATATGAGATAACCAGCAGAAGTCTCGATAGCAATGGCTTACAGTATATTCCAACACGATCGTGGCATCCGAAATTCTCAAAGCGGTTAAGAAGTTCAGTGTGTCGAATAAAATAATTAAGTATTTTTTTTTTACATACGTAATATGTATATGTATAAAAAACAAGACATATCATTGAGATATATTTTGAAAAGTTTTTCTTGTCGGCATCAGTGAATAATATCTACAATAAGGTAAGTATATTGTGACAATAATTATGACGTAAAATTCAATATATGATGTTTTGTATTTTTTTTTATCAAGTTATTTAATTTGACAAAGTAATTATTTTTCCGTGAACGAGGTGTGCGAAATTGATCGCTAAAAAAAATACCTATTTTAACAGTCAAAACGAAAGATTGGTCTTTATTTTACATTTAGGTATATTAAACAGTACAATTATAGTTTAAGCTATAAGTGTGGTAAGGAGGCAATAGCTCGATAAGCGAGTATTGCCCTTACCCACGTGTATCATACTACGTTTTTACTTACGTTTTTCAATGCCTAGAGTAAATCAATGAAACGTAATTAAAGAAACAAACAAACAATAAATACTCCAAATGAACTTTAGGTGGGCATTATTTTTCTTTTTCTTTGCACGCAAGTTGCCAAACTTGACGACGGAAATAAGCAGCTTTCAATTTGATGCGTTCCAAGACTGCTTTCAGTAATAAATAACATACTTGTCCTGCTGACAGTGGTAGCAGCTTGTCGTCCGACGATCAAACTGAACGCAGCCGACGAACGCATAAAACTGAAACCAGCTCATTTCTGTCAAGTCTATCTATGGTACACAATATAAGACTGGCAACATTTTTCAATAAAAAAAAAATACCTCAGACATGGCTCTATGGGCTACGTACCGTTGGGAGAACAAAACAAAATAAAACACTAGTGTGGTAAAGTTGACTTTGACAACAGTTGAGGCGCATATAAAATAGGTCTTTACGAGCACTTGTGTTGAAACAGTGTATACTAAGACGCTGGACCAGTAGAATTATTGCGATTCTTGCTTTTTCACCAATTTTTCCCGCAAATTTTGTTTTTGGTTATATCTCTGGAAGTATAGCTGTCAGAATGCGGGTTTCTTTTTCTTAAACGTGATTAAATTTCCTATTCGACATATAAAAAAAACTTTTTTTTCTCCTGTAGAAAGTTTTGGTTATATAAATGAATATATAAATGTTTACAATATATACATATATCTATTCAAATTTTATAATATTCTAGAAAAATATAAAGAAAAATAAAAAATATATGTAACTCTTTACATATACAGTCAGTGACACAAGAGCGTACGGGGTGAAAATAAAGAATGGTGGACCAGGGGAAAGGGGGGATGCTACTAATGTATACAGCGGAGCAACGACTCTGATGCACAGTGCATGGTCTCGGGAAAAATATGATTGTTGAGTTCTATCTAGGTTTTGCTATGTAAAAGTGAGACCTAGTCTCAAGCCTAACCTTAGGTCTCTGTGAATATGAGCGCAAAAACTCTTTACTGTTAACCTGTAAGTGCACCTTGTTGTAGCATTGGTTGTAGGTAGCAACATCCATATCAGTAAATTCTTACAGCATTAGAACGGCCACCCGCGACGGCGATAACGCTCTTATCGCTGAACTTAAATGGTATTTATATTAATTTCCTCTCATTCAATTAAATATGTTATCGGGCTTAATTAACCGATCTCATCCTGTCCGTGGGGTTTATTGAAATATTAATAGTTCGGAAAAATGAAACAATACACCATTGTTCGATAAGGTTTGACGTCATACCTACGGTAAGGCATACCTATGGTAAGGCATACCTACGGTAAGGTGTACAGGTACACCTGCGGAGGTAATTAAGTGTTCATCACCTAACGATGGTGTGCATGGACGATTCAACAAAAACCCAAGTCTCTCGGGTTCGCTTGGTAAACTGCTTTGCGGACATGAGTGCATAGTAGTGGAATAGCTTGTCGGAGCCGAACATCCGAAGAACATACAACATAGTCGAGTAAGACTGCAGGTCACGTAGCAAGACTGCGTGCATACTCAGCATGCCGGGGTGCTTGCAGTTAGAGTTGAAACAATCGTTGGTTGCATTTGTACCGTAACGAGCACCTACTGAAGCTTACCTATACTTTTTTCCATACGGAGCATGATTGTGCTAGCTAACAGGAGTTAACACAGTGTATGATATCACTCCCGTAATAAAATATAAAACTGTATGCATTATCCTTATCAATTTTTTCCTTTTCAGCTGAAAATAACTGGGTATTGCCGATATATGCATGTATTACCCGTTGACATCATCGATATTGCGCCATTTTACCACAAAATACGTTTCTCTACCTAATTTGCTTATCAATTCTGTCGTTACTGCGGTACACCATGATGTCACGGTATTTGAATTATCCCTCATGAACGAGCTTATTCAAGTGGGAAAAAATTCGCGATAATTATGGAACAACCAGTCCTTGTTAGGTAGTTTTCGGGTTAGTATAAATGGAGGAAAGTACATATACAATCAATCATTAGCACATATACACTCGCCATAATCACAAGGCTGTGTACAATCGATCAGTCTTAACAATATCACCATGTCATCATTCACAAAATCATCATCCACCATGAGCGGAAACTCTGGAGAAGCCGTTCATCGAGACAACGGGGAAAAATCTCGGAAGGAGCAAGAGCGGGCGGAAGAAGAAGCAGAAAAGCGCAGACAAGACTTGGAGCGTGAGGAGAGAAAACGTCAGAAGGCAGAGCAGCGGCGACTGGACAGGCACTTGATGCAGTATGCAGAAGCTTTGCGTCAGCAGGCATCGTGGCGTGGAACTCTCAACCGGCCGAAGTAGTGCTAATCATAGATATGATCATTTGTTTATATAATAAGTATTAGGTATTTGTGTACATCAGTATTGAGTATATTGTGCATGTGAGTGTTTGTTTTTGAAAATAAAAAAAAAAAACTTGTTCCCGATACATAGTTATTTCATTTCAAAATGCATGCCGACTTACAAATGTCACGACATACCAGTTTCCTTCATGATACTAGATATTTAGGTAGTTAGTTTAATAATGATAATAATATATTGTACTAGTTCTATCCACTAAGATGTTGTACAATCTACATCCATGCATAGATAACCGTGGTCACTACACTTTGTAACACGATAGAGGGGCACCGCGACATGCTATGCAGCGATAGGTAGGTACGGTGCAGTGTTTAGGTAAGGTATCTGTCATACCATAGTCCTAACATTACAGGAATCATGAAAAGTATACATATTTAGAATGATGTTTTGTACATCATTATAGTCTAACCAAACCTGTAACACCTATACAATGACAAATCTTAAGTATAAGTGAGGTGTATACGTGTATGAAGCACACGTGTATGTCCCGGTAATTTTCTATGGTCACTCATCAGTTTTGATTTCGTTTTGAAATACACGCCGCCAGTCGGATACAGATCATAAAATGAATATAGCACGGGTTTTCCCGAATATTTCAAGACAGTGCCAACTAAACGTGGGTTGCCGTAATACGCTGGAGCTACTTACGTTCGGCCGGCAGCCTGTAATAATATTTCGATGAAGGTCCCGTCGTCTTATCATATTTACCTATCTTTTGAGTAGTGACACATAGTTTGTTCCATATTTAAACGAGAGCGTGCCATGTGGTCATACGTATTATCGGTCCATAAGGAGTTACAGATGTAACGCCAATTGCCGCCGGTCTTTGTCATAATACTGTTTGCGGCTTACATGCAGTTATTCATAGATATAAAGTTAAGAAAAACCTTATTTAGACGTCTCATATTCCTGTATGGTCAGCTCCATACCTAAACGTCGCAGATACACGTAGTCAGAGGCGAATGCACACTCAGGCCTTGCTCAAGACATATGATAAGCATATGCCAAGCATAGTTTGTGATAACGGAGCTTTGCATCCCATGTGCACATAACGCTAATCATCACGCCTTGCAACTTATCTGCGTTAGTGATGTGACGTGCTATGCAGCGGCTAGTAGCACGTTACCTAGACGTTACATCTGGTGCAGTCCAAGCTTGACTTGATTGTATCTAACATAGAGTGGTCACGAGAGAAACTAAATTTCAACTTGAAGCAACGTCAGAGGGAATGATCTCAGTACCTTACCTGCACAACTCTCCATCATCCTACACTCATAGGGGTACAAGAAAAAAAAAGTAAACATATTATAAACACAAATATTTATTTTAATAAGCGAACGTCACATTGCAGCAGCATTGCTGCACTATTTAGCACTATTATCACTGATGTTGCGAGCCGAGTGCAGCAACATTTCTGTGTCCGTCCGGTCACCCGTCGAATAGTATTCGAGGATTTGCGGATCACCTTCATGCACTTTCTGGATGACCTCTCTAAAGATTTCTTGGGATTCTTTCAGCAGAATCGCCGGGACCATGTACTTGGTTATCCACGCAGAGACGTGCGCCGTGCAGAAATGATGAAAGTGCTGTGGGATCCTGCACTCACGCCCCGGTGGTACCACTACATTAGGCCTCTTGCCGCAGGAACAGGTGTCCCCGGCGACCGCCTTGCACTTCGAAAAGCGAATCTTCTTTTCAACAAACTCCAGTATAGTGGGCACCCTCACGAGATCCCTCTCACCTGGCGGCGGCCCCCAAAATAAGGGCATGAGCCAGTCCCAGTTCACCATCAGACGATCTTCTTCTGGCCTCGTCGGATCAAAGTTGTAGCGGACGGGGCATGGCTTCCCGTTAAGGAAAGTCAGGTCGTCCAGCTGTCGTTCCGCCTGAAGAAACTGTTTGTATGCTTTATTGAATTGCAGAATTTCGCCGGGGCTGAAAGGGGCCTCCTCGGGTATAGAAGGCCCGCGCCTCGTGAAGGTGTCCACCGGGAAACTGAGTATTCTGTCTTGGGACTGCATCTTGAGTTCTGGATGGATGTCACGGGACTCCTAAGTCTATATGATGTTCTTGCGGTAATGTTGACCGTGTAGTGTCTAGCGACTGACTGCCCGCATAGCAATTTATACCACTCCAGTTGTTTATCGTACCGAAAAAAGAAAACAATATAGGGATAATATCGATTTGGAATTCCCACAACCTCGCGTGCGGGTTATCGTTCGGCGCGGTAATTGGATCATTCCTAAAATAAACGAGTGAATATTAAAATATTCTTGGACCACGTCAGTCAAACTTTCATCCTTATGAAAATAGACGATTTACAATTCATCCTGCGCTCCCATACTGGGGCCCCGGGAGTCACTCACGTGTTCACATAGTCACTATAGATCGTATCACATACCTACGATAAAAATTACGCTACCAATTTGGGACATCGATAACAACGTTTAATTGCTGTACTCGATGCATTGTCTTAGCTCGCAACACCATAATATAAATGCCGGGCATTCATAGGGAAAACCAGGTCAAAAGTTTGTAACTTTAGTATACAGGTAAAACATACCTATTAAGCACATACGGCATTGTGTGCGCGATAAGAGCGTGTCTTAACAACGACAATGATGCAGATCGGATGCAGTTTTAGTAGGGTGAAACAACTAGTATGTGACTCTTGACCGAATACTGATAACACAGAAGATATAAACAAAATAGACGGGGTTTCTCCAAAACGAGAAACTGTTAGGTTATCGGGCGACTTAGTGATAAGGTATTTAACTCGTGTAAAAGCAATGCTGAGACCACGTCAGCCGATATTTAGATACACGTCGCACTTAGGTATCATCCCACTTTAGTACTCCTGTTTGAAAAAGAACTACAATTATAGCACTAGTGGATCTTGTGAGTGCCCGCTATGAATGCTGCGCTGCAGTCCAGCGTCATGCTCACATTATGCAAAAGTGGCAAAGCGGTGTATGGCCTATGAGATGCGGGTGTCCGCTGCATGGCAACAAAGCAGATAATTCTACAAGAAGTATGTTTATTCTAGGCGTTCTAGGTATCGTTCCGTGAGAACGTGAGCTGTAGGTTTCTGGCAATTCGGCCCCAGCTTGGATGCTGATGCTGCGGCCCCAGCAATTCATGTTACCTGCTGCTTTGACCCATACTCATATCACTTTAGAGGCGGCACATACGAAAAAAGTCAAAATTTTCGGAAATGCATCTGACCCCTATGCACTATAGAATCTTCATCACTGAATACGAAAATAGTACCCTTGCCTTACCTAGATGTTTAATTTTGAAGTTATAGACCGTACGCTACCGTGTCATTGACTGTACTTATCGAAAAAAAAGGGGTTGGGCGTAAAATTTGGGACTCAAATTACAACCCACAACTTTTTTATTATTATTATTATATGGTACTTGGCACGATGAAATTCTACTGGTTAATAATTCCATATTAGACATGTGTGTGTAATGATCATGGTTTTAAAAACTTTATCATAATCAAAGCGTTAGTTTAATATTTATCAGAAAACCACGTTTTTAGGATAATGCTATCTTCTTGATTTACGGTTTAGCAAAAACAGAATATGCCTACTCGAAAAGGAATCTAAAGCAAGATATTCATACCATCGGAGTTTTTATAATTTTTCCCGAGGTCCCAAATAAATTTTCGACATACATGTCAAATTTCGGCTCAATCAGCCCAACCGATTATGTCGAGGGCAGATACGGAAGATTCGTTATAAAGTTTTCCGAAGAACGGATCGTGACATCTTCTAATAAAACCACTTAACTTGTCTATTTTCGACATGAAAAATACTTTAAGAAAGTTTCGAAAGCTGACTCAGGTGTATGTATGGAATATGGTCGTACCTACAGTCTGTCAAAAAAGAGTTGAAATGAGATGAGGGTGACCCTATATAAGTTACGCTGCTTTAAACGTTCAAGTAGTATAATTTAGGTAAATATTTATGAAATAACTACGCGGTAAACTCGATTATATATCGATATCGATTTTGACAGATGTTTTACTTGTTGGGTTGGTGTAACCAGGCAAAAGAAAAATTAGTTCTTTCAATATTCAATTCGACTCTTTTTTGACAGATTGAACATACGTGAGCCAAGCGCAATTCGCTCCTTTCCTAGTCCCTGCTCCTTTATTAATTCAAGAATTAAAATGATGCACGTATTTTCCTCGAAGTTTAAATTTTCTTTCACCCGTTTATTGCTTAGTTAGGTAGCTAGTGTCTGGATCAAAACTTGAAACTTAATTTTTAATAAATTCTCGGTAATCGATCGAACTAAAACTTTACCCACTCGTTTGATTTTGGTGACAATGCAAGGTAAACTTTGTGACGTTATTTGTAAGTTGGCGATTGATTATTTCAACCCCTTATTAGGGATATTTATAAAATTATATTCAACAAGGAGAATAAGATAAGCGATGTCATTCTAAATCCAATATGATGAATGCCCTGAGATAACGAACTAAATTATCCTAACTACTTCCATGACGAACGAGTTTACCAAGCAGAATACATGACGTCAGTCTAAATTCAATATCTTGTATAGGTGTCGCAGTGGTGTAAGATCGCTGACCTTAACTGCGCTAGTCATTTTTTCTCTATCGCACTTAATAATTTTGTGCGCGAGTGAACACATGCGCTAGTCCCCCGCCACTTTTGCCGAGCGCTGTTTCCGAAAAATCAAATTTATTCTTCCTCGTTTTAAGAATCTAGCAATACTAAATATTTGAAAAAAATTGGGCTTCTGTCAAGAACATAATGCATACTCTTATCGAAACAGAATTTTCAGACATCATTCCAACATTGAATCATAAAAAATCAAAGATGACTCCAAAAAAAGTTTTCATGTCGTTTCTTAAGGGTCCATGCCACCAAAACGTGCCCCACCGTATTGCTGATTCATGACAGAAAATATTTGTTTAATGAGAAATAAATAATCACACAAGTTGTCGAAGAGTTGTATTACAACCAAATTAATTTGATTTTTGCATAGAATTCATAGCAAGCTAGAAAAAAAATCTAAAGTTGCTGAAAATCACGTAAAACTGCTCTTCGCGTATTTCTCATTGGCGATTTCTCAGATAATTTTGGAAACTGAAATTCAGGCTCCCGTAAGTTAAAAGTGTACAGAATGGTGAGATTAATTTATTTTTGCGAAACAAAAATTGTTACTTGGTGTATTATCCATTAAACATAACCAACTTTTGCGTGCGATTTCCCCCATACAAATTACTATGGAGGGCGGCATCGAAACGTGATTCTTTAGAGCGCGCGATGTTTCGGTTGTCGTAACCAGTCGTAACAGGCACGGCTCATAGCGCGCTATTTTAAACAATAATGAAACGTCATAGAGTTCAGTTCTGCCTGACGCAACATGAGGTGCTCAATGTCAAGGAGAACGGGTCCTTAACATTATTTGAGCAAAATCATATTATATTATTTATGAATTAAAATCTGAATAAACTTTATTAAACTCGTATCCGAACAGATATTTGATACAAACTTTAGTTTTTTTTAAATAATAAAATTCGTGATAAATTTCGTCATTTTCATAATTTTCCAGAATTCGTCCCTCTCGCACTGCGGGTCTTTCCGCATGGAGTAACAGCGATCAATGCAATCGGAACCTATTCTCTTAAGGACCCGTTCTCCCTAACATTAAGCACCTTATTTAGCGTCAAGTAGAACTGAACTCTGTGACGTTTCATTATTGTTTAAAATAGCGCGCTCTGAGCCGTGGCTGTTACGACAACCGAAACATCGCGCGCTCTAAAGAATCACGTTTCGATGCCGAATTATTATGTTCGATGGATAAATACACCAAGTTACAATTTTTGTTTGACAAAATTAAACCAATCACACCATTCTGTATACTCTTAACTTACGGGTGACTGAATTTCAGTTTCCAAAATCATCTGGGAAACCGTCAATGGGAAATACGCGAAGAGCAATTTTACGTGATTTCTAGCAAATTTAGTTTTTTTTTCTAGCTTGCTATAAATTCTATGCAAAAATCAAATCACTCATGTTGTAATACAACTCTTTGACAACTTGTGAGATAATTTATTTTTCATTAAACAAATATTTTCTACAATAAATCAGAAATACGGTGGAGCACCTTTAGGTGGTACAGACCCTTAATTCGCTGCGCGACTTGTACGTTCCAGGATGGTGTTTAATTAGTACCTAGGTTTATGAATATTCTACGTATCAAGCTTTTGGAAAACATATGTACATAGATACTAATTAATTTCATTGGATATTGATTGATTGATTGCCAGTAAATACTTGTCACGCGACAAACTTTTTGAAAACGAATAATTCAACATAAAATATTTGATCAGTTTTAGCGATTTAAACTTTTTCATTCAAAAGCTTTTATTTTAAACAATGAATCAAAATATCGAGAAAGTTGTGATTAGAATTTTGATTGTACAACGAAAAGAAATGTTAAAAGTAGATTATTTGGGGATAGTAGTAAAAAATATCAGTCAAGATGCTCGCGATTTACGTTATAACTACTGAACGAATTTAAATATGGATTTCACTGTTGTGTACTTAATGTTCTGGGTGTAAGTTGGGTTCTACAACTTTTTGAAAAAAAAAAACAATATAAAAAGGTCATCAGCGTTCAGTTTTTCCCTACTCGATGGTGTTTCTTGCATCTACATCACGATACCTTTTAGAATGTGTTAATTAGCTCATGGGGTGTAAAACCAGATGACTCTGTACAAGATGACAAGGCAGACATAGCCACGGGCAAAATCTAAATGAAACCATTACAGTAAGAAGTCAAGAAAAATAATCAAAACAATAATAGCGCAACTCAACAAACCCTTGCTGGATTTATCACATTGTTCTTTATTTTACGGGCAATTTCATTTAAGTATAACATTTATTGCTGTCTTTATCAAAAGTACGGGTTTATTGTCTACTTTATGGCGGTCCTTTTCGGTTTAATTTAACTGACATGCTAGCAAAACTGTACTTAGTTTATTAAGGTTAAGAAACTCTATAGTTCTTTGTCTACACGGCTGTTCGGTCTCTCAATAACCAGAACTTCCAAAGCGTTTGTGCGTTCACACTGTATATAAGTAATTGTATTCTGTACTACAGGTCTACGGCGTAGCAAATTCAAGAAATTATAATTCTTCGAAATTTTGAGACTTCTACGTCGAGCTGAAAGCAAGTAGGACGTGACGTATTTTAAATGATGATGTCTTTGAGCCAATTTAGGTGTAGGACACAATTTTCATTATGGCGGTTCGGTCATTGTTCAAATGGCCAACTTATGTTTCTTAACTTTGAATGAATGAATGCGTTTCATGTCATTTCGTGACTATTATTTAATAATATTCCATCCATCGATCCATCAGCTTGTTTCGTCCACTGCTGGACATAGGCCTTTCCAGGGTTTCGCCACTCTTGGCAGTCCTCCTGGAAGAAATGCCCATACTCAGACACGCTGGGCAGGCGGGTTGGCGAGCGCGGTGCCAAACCCCTAGCACCAGTGACGCCACCCGTCACCAGTCTGTTTTATATAAGGCACGGCAATTGGGGATGGATATACCGCCATCCATCGGTCCCAGGCAATGGTGGGCCGCCTGGTTTTGCCTGAGTGCTGATCTTTTACTCTCCCCCGAATAACTTCGGGAGTATTTCCGAGTGGGATGGTAATAATATTAGTAGTGGTTATTTTAATTACCATTATAATATAATTTATACCGAAGACTCAGTAAGTTGCCAGGACCAAGATTCAATTACCCTTCCCGTTAAATACGCAAAATAAATTTTAGACTTCCTATACTAATTAAGTCGAGGTTGTTCTATGACAAGTATACGTATAGAGGAACAAAAAAATATTTTTCGTATTTTGCAAACAGGGTCATTGAACCTTGGTTCTGACCACTTACCGAGTTTCCAGTATAAAATTGGTAATAATAAACAAAAGTCATCTTATGTTTACAGTGTAGCGCGTTGGGATGGGACAGTATGGGAAAAACTTAATTTACTAGTACAAGAGTAAAAAGTAAAACGAAATAAATAAATAAAACACACTAATCAGGCATTTTCATTCATTTCATGTAAAATTTTTCTTTGCAAAAATTGGTTCCTTTTAACACAATCCATTGACGCCATAATAAAGGCCTGAGATGCTTAGGTAATTAAAAAAAAAAATTAATGCCGATTTTATTTTCTGCAACATCGATGACAAAATTCCTTTGAGCAAATTTCTCTATCTCTTATAGTTTAGATTTACCTCATACTATCGCGTCTATATTTCGTACTGGACAGATTTTTCTCAATTTCCGACTTTTTTACCACTAAAGTCAACTACAATAATAAGCAAAAAAATATGTCTCAGTTACCAAAAAGTGTTTTAATGCATAGGTAAGTTAGTTATTTTACTCGTATATTGGTTATATTGTTTGATCTAAAAAATATTAAAACCAAACTTATTTACAGCCATTTTATTAAATCTATATTGTGAATTATTGTGTTTCATGAGACAGAATATTTTTGACGAAACTCGGATTTTCCAGTCACATCCGAGCTCATGCCAGAAAGCAATAAGGGTCGCCGTCGACGGATACGTCGAGAAGAACAACATCATCATCATAATTAAATCTAGATTTAGTTTAGGCAGCGGTACGCGCGGGTCCGTGGCGAGTCTATTTACTATCTATAGCTCGTTGGTCTATTCTAAATAGCGTTTACAAACGGGGGCTACTCCGAAGAGACAAAAAAACAATCGATCAACATTCGATCACACTCTTAAGGGGGTAACGATAGGCGTATCGTCCTGAGTGAAGCGAGGGGTATATTAGGTCCTACAATAATAAGTGAAAATAATTCTAGGGTAGATCATGTATCGTTAACTGATCAAATTCTAGAAGAAGAATTTTTTTTTAGCTTAAATAATTTTTTTACTGCCCAGTACAAAGTGGTTCAATCAGCTGACTAAATTTCTATGGAAAGGTAAAAAAAGTAAGCGCAAAAAAATTTTTTTTGGTATGTGGTCTATTAGTGATACTCTTTCATCGGTTAATTTTTTTTCACTTTGAAATATATGTCCTTATATATAGAGTATATAGAGTCCTGAGTGAAGCGAGGGGTTCAAGCTGCCCAAGACGGAGACAGGCTTTATTCCAGAGGAGCATACTCTACTTTTCACACCTTCTGCGAGACGATAAAAAGCCAGACCAAACACCGTCTTTTGTTTCACATTCCTTCTAAGAGCACCTTTTTCTTTTTTTTTTGAGTTCTGCTAATGATGGCAAGTTCGATTTTCGAACAAACCTCTTTACAATATCATATGGGCATTTTTTTACTTAGAATTTTCCACGAGTTTGACGTTCCAAATTCAAATCACTTTATTCCCTAGGGAGTTTCAAACAACTTTATATCCCTTATGAGATAATGCTTTACTTTACATTGAGGTTGCATAATATGTAATTGGGTATTGTCGAGCAGGTGGTGTGAAAACAATATTATGATGTGCATTTTATACCGAGATCCTCTGTCTGTTACCACCTTAATGCGTGTGTCAGAGATGGAAAATAACAATAATAATCGTATGGTCGTGGTTTTGTGGTTTTCTGCAGTATATCTATCTTTTTAAATGGTATATATAAAAAAAAATGGATCCAGCTTTAGGCCTTCGGTCGGTGTAAGTTGCTTAATTTCGCCATACTGCCACAGACTTTTTGGCACTCTTCAATGATATGGATAACGGTTTGCTTCAGTGCTTCACAAGTACATTGAGATGGACATAATATATGCTCGAGCAATAAATGACCGAACGAATCTTTTTGGGAGTACCGAACCAGCTTGTGTCAAAAACGAGTGTGGAATTATTTTTATTTATTTATTTTATTTTATTCATTTATTTATTTCTTCCAACTTACATCTATCGTTACAGGCCAAGCCTAATGCAATAGAATGCGATTAAAAAACATCAAAGTTAAGGTCAGTTGAAAGCGCGTGTGGAATTAGCTGTGACCTGCGCAGAATCCCCCCGCGCGCCCTTCCTCGTCGAAGTTTCTAGAATGTGCGATGAGACGCCCATTGTGACTAACGTCAAACCCACCTTCTGTACTGATCCGAACTATACCATAAGAATCCGTTTAAGGCTAGATGCACAACTTCAAATGAGCATATCGGTATAGTAAAAATAATATAGACAGTAGACCATAGGGCTGATAGATTCATCTTAGAAAAAACGCAAAATCTTTAAGGTCGCTCGAAAGAAAAAAAATACGAAGTTACCTCTAAATTTCATGTTTTTCGAGTGTCGAAGAGCCTTCCTTAAATTATACAGCCTTTAAATTTGTATTAAAAATAAGTTAACAAATGAAATCGTCAGCTCGTCTTAGAATATTTTAAAAATTTAATCTAGAAGCAGAGTTATTAAATAAAAACGCAGATTTTTGTGGGCGCGTGTTTCTTGGTGGTCGTAACAGCCACGGCTGAGAGCGCGCTATTTTAAATTATAAGGAAACGTCGTAGAGTTCAGTTCTGATTGATGCAAAATGTGTTGCTCAATCTGACTTTTTTGATTGAGATGCCCTAAATACGATCCTAGTTAGTTTCCCAAAAATTTTGATGGTGTAATCACGGCTTAAGGGTGTATAATACCTCACTTCGCTTCACATGATCCTGGTTTATAACAACAAATACTGCAACAATCAATCTGAAATTAATATATAATAAAGTTGAGGACTAATTCTATGTCCATGCTGTTGTGAAAACTTGATTCCATTAAATTTTCTCGATGGAAAAAAATTACAAAGTTACCTCCAAACTGTACAAAAAACCGATAGCAGTCAATGAATACTTGAAAATAGATCTGAAACTTTGCATAATGATATTAGTATAAAGCAGCTGCAGACTGTTCCATAAAAATGAATAAATATCAGTGTAGCCGCGATTTCAAAATAACTGATGTTTTTGCGTGCGCGGCATCTGATTAGAGTAGGAGACAGTTAAAAAGCAGAAGCGTTAGAGCAGGACTGTGAATTGAGGTATTATAGGCCCCTAAGGACAGTGGAATGTTTCTTCGCGCATCCTAATTAGGATTCAAATTAGGATCCCGATAAATCGGACGGTGTAATCGCGGCTTTATTCATGGAATGGAACGGTGTATCGCGATATCGGTCGGATAGTCGGTTTACTCTGTCGTAAACTGAAATTGAATTTTCCGACCACTTTTACTGCGATATCTTGCTGGGCGGATCTTTGTCGATATTATGTTTACATACGCGGCAAGTAATTTCCACAGAGAAAGCAGTATAGCCATTTCATTGAAAACTCTGTTTAGTTAGGAAATAGTATTAAATTTTGTGTGTGATTGAAAACGCGTTATTGTCCGTGTGAAAATAAGGAGAAATTGTATTATTCTAACTCAACTACTGGTTTTTATTGTTACGAATGGAATCTTTTAACCGTCCTGACATTGTGGCATCTGACAGTTTGAAAGAAATTTATACAATAATTTGGCCAAGTGCGAGTCGGACTCGCGCACAAAGGGTTTCGTACCACCACACAAAACGGGTAAGGAACCTTAAAAACATAATAAATAACAACAATATAGATGCCAAATTTGAAACTAAAACAAATAACCTTGAAAAATGTAGCATTTTTTCAAGGTTTCTTGTCTCGGGATACCCCTTTAATTTTAATATTTGAATTTTTTTATTATACGAGTATGTCGTAACAGAGACCATAGTAATACGTATTCTCTGAAAATTGCAACTGGCTATCTATTACGACTGAAGGTGTAGACCCTGTGACAGACGGACGGACGGACGGACAGACAAACGGATAGTGGAGCCTTAGTAATAGGGCCCCGTTTGGCACCCTTCGGGTACGGAATCCTAAAAATGGCAGCCTAATATAATTCTAGTGCGTATGCTCCTTCATTTCGTTGTAGAAACTCTTCGTTACCAACACATTTAATATATAAATCTTTTACTTGGTACATATGAGTTGATTTAGGACCGCTAATGGTATTTACGTGTCTCTCTTGTCAGTAAAACCAAGTTCCAAGAAATAACAAATATTATTACATCACTCAAATACTATTTTCTAAATAATATAAGCTCAAAAAAGTTTGTGCCGGTGTTATATTGTTGAGTGAAATGTACAACCTCAATCTTGGGGTTTTTTGGTTGGAGCTACATCGGTGGGACACGCTAATTCTACCGCTCTGCTATCAAATGGTCGGCAGAACTGTTCTGATCGTCGTCGGTCATTTGAAGTCATATCGTCAGAGCTCCATATCCACCAAGGGCTCAGGGAAGTCTGGTGAAGTTTAGACGTGTACAACTGATATTGGCTCGACCATTTCGTATTTTAATTAACCGTTGCCATTATTTCGCACTAAGTCGTTCTGATTCTTAACTTGAAAGCACCTTAATAATAATTCTACCGCTCTGTTACCAACTGGTCGACAGAACTGTTCTGATCGTCGGTCATTTGAAGTCATCTCGTCGGAGCTCCATATCCACCAAGGGCTCAGGGAAGTCTGGTAAAGTTTAGACGTATACAACTGACCCTTGGATCGACTATTTCGTATTTTAATTAACCGTTGCCATTATTTCGCACCAAGTCGTTCTAATTCTTAACTTGGAAGCACCTTAATAATAATTCTACCGCTCTGCTACCAAATGGTCAACAGAACAGTTCTGATCGTCGGTAATTTGGAGTCATCTCGTCGGAGCTCCATATCCACCAAGGGCTCAGGGAATTCTGGTGAAGTTTAGACGTATACAACTGACCCTTGGATCGACTATTTCGTATTTTAATTAACCGTTGCCATTATTTCGCACCAACTCGTTCTGATTCTTAACTTGGAAGCCCTTTAATAATTAACGTGACAGTTGAAATGTTAGTGTTGTTTTTCAATAAACAAACAAAAATATGTAGTTTACTTTTGATGTGGTTGTTCTACAGTAAATTAAAACTTGGATCATTATTTAATTAGACCTTAATGTTTTAAAAAAGCCTCGAACGTATTTTAGAGATAAAAATTGTTGATGGTAAAGAGAGTCAATCAAACCACATTTTTATGTTTTGAGATAAATATTAAGAACGCCAAAATTTATGTGATATATTTTATTGTTTTTTTTAATTATTAACCTAGTAGGTATCCTAATCAATATAATAATAAAAAAAAGCTTAGAAAATACATATTTATTCAAAATTCATTTGATTATCATGTATCTGTAAATTGATAATGACCTCAAATCAAGATATTTTAACAATGTTTATAAACAAGGCCACAAATTGCTGCCCTAAAATCTTGTTTTTTTTGCTGATAACTTTACTACTTGCCGCCGTAATTTCACTTAATCAATGATAAAAACAGTCTAAAAATCTCTTGATAGTATAAAAGATCATATTGCATTTTGTGTATATGTCACAGGCATTTGGTTAAATCAGGCGTTTGGTTAAATCAGGTAGATATTTATTTATGGTCTATTCAGTTTATTTATCAACTAATTTATTAATTGCTTTATGTATAATAATATTCTTCATCCAATAAGTCTTTATTTTATGCATGTGTATAACTTTAGTAGCCCAACTTAAAAAAAGTTTTTTTAATATATTTCCCGTCAGTATCATATTTGTTTCATTATAAAATAATATTTTTATACAGATTAGATTTGACATGTTAAACGTATACTTTATGTATCTATTTTACAAATAAACATTTTGAATCTTTGAATCTTTGAGAAGAGAGGCGGTAGCTAAGGTTAGAACTAGAACTACGTGGCACGACCGCCATACGTAACCTTCGTGTTTTTTTTATGCACAATTTAAACCAAAGGCCTAGTCATTTAGTTAAGCCTGCGACAATATACAACCTATACTAGGTAAAATTAAATCAACCGACCAAATTCATACTGGAGACTCGGTTAGTCATCAAGAATAAGGTTTTATGAACCTCCAGGTGAAATTAGAAAAAAAAACTTCTTTTTGCCCCGTGGTGCCTGCACTAGGAATTGTACTTAAACTAGTCCAACCATTAAGGTAGCAAAAAAAATATATTTTCGAAATTGGCCAAATGGATTACTGAACCTAGTTCTTGATCACTAACCGAGCCTCCAGTATTAATTTGGTATACATCATATTCTCATTGCACTAACCTGCAATTTTTCTCTCCCTCATTTTTCGCCACAACTGTTCAGCCTTCCTCATAGGCCAGTTCTCAACCTTGGCACTGAAGCTTCTGAAGAATTTGTACTCCTTGAAGTGTGACATCCTCCTTTCCATCTTGCTTGGAGTATGGCCTGGCGGTGGGGGCGACGGTGGCTTGGGCGTATGTGACGGCGACGCCATTTTAATATTGAATTTTCTTTTGTTTTTAATGCAATCTCAATTGAATGACTTTTATTGTATGCCCGTGTTTTTATTTGATGACAATTTATTTTATATTCTAAGTATCTTGGACATTATTTAATTCCAACTAAGTTTAAATTGAGCAATTTTGTTTTTATTCCTTTCTTGTCTCAAAGAAAAAGTAATTTTACGCTTAGATAACTTAATACTTAGTTCTTATTTAACTCTTATTTTCAATTTTTGACATAAACCTGAAAAGAAATGAAAATTTTTATTAGTAGCCTTGAAAAGGAAAGTTTATTCATTCATCATAATGTCTATTCAGAAAAGTTTTAAAAAGTAAATCAGTACAAGAGCTATTTTAGTTTTGTAACATGTTTTTGGGACTTGAAACAAAAGTTCTTTAAAGAGATTTGTTTGCAGACTAAAAGGCTCTTTTTAGTTATTCTTATTTTTATAATTTTTATAAGAAATATTTATAATAAAACTCTAATACTATTTATATTTCGTGGCAAGTTTAATAACTATGTTATTTGTTCATTAATTATTAATATTTTCGTTGTGTTACTTTTTCTACACGTTCCATCAATTTTACACCTGCGAATTATCAATCTTTTCACAAAAAAAGTTTTTACAATCTATTTTTATCATTTAATTATTTAATTACTTCCATACATTTTTTAAACAGCAAGATATTAAAAATTAAAAAAAAAAAAAACGGATTATTCGCGGGTGTAGAAAAAGAAACACACAGAAACTATAATTCTTTTATCGTGGTTGTTGGTTCCGACAAGTTTGAATGGAGAGTGGCTTTGGAGTACTTTAGAATTGTAATTGGAATTATAGTACAATAATTATTATATTAAGAATATAGAACCCATGGTTTATTCATTATTCTTCCTCATTTGAAGAATCAATAGTGAATATAAAAATACTTTTAACGCCCTCGTGAGCATTCAGTATGTGCATTACAAGCCAGTTAGATCAAATAGTTCCAAAAATATTCGGTGGACAAGTATGGTAGAAAAATTCAACGATCTAGGTAAGTACCTCGGTGGCGCAGTCGGTAGCGCGCTCGTCTTGACAACAAGAGGTCGCAGGATCGAATCCTGGCCCGAGGAATTGTTTCAAATTCTTGTCTTTACATTTGTTTCTAATTTATCTTTTCCAGTTTGTAATGCACTCTAATAATATTTAAAAATACTTCTGCCAAGAATACATGTATTATCACTTATGAACACATGAACAGTGTATTTACCACTTATCGGAACAGAATCTTCAGAATTCATTCCAATATTGAGAAATAAAACCAAGTGCGTGTCGGGCCACGCGCAATGTAGTGTTCCGTAGTTGCCCGGTACATATTATAAGTTGGTCTACTAATACAGACCGCGCCAAACTTCTAGTCCCATACATTAGAGGGGACCAAAAGTTTGGCGCGACCTGTACTCGTAAACCTGTAAACCCTACATAACTGTGATAGTTTTCCTTTAAAATTAATTATATATACTACTTCTGTGAATTTTTTCACATTTCTATAAACAACCGTTCAGCCGGCAGGCGGGGACACGCTGCAGTCTAACTAAAATTTTCACTTTAAAGCTTAATATTTCGCCAACGGATTCCTAAAACTAAAAATGGTTTTCACACACCAACAATGTTTTTGAACGACCTATCCAACGATACTCCACACTATGGGATAGACGAGAAAAAAAACATCCCCAGTTACGTGTATGAGAGGTAACCATAAAAGATTTTTTTTTCGAGATGTTTTTTACCATTTTGTCGACGTGACAAATATTTATATCCATGCCAAATTACAGCTTTCTAGTACTAATAGTCTCTGAGCTAAGCCGCGGACAGACGGACAGACGGACAGGCGTACATGGCGAAACTATAAGGGTTCCTTGTCGGACTACGGAACCCTAAAATACGGTCAAGTGCGAGTAGTACTCGCACCTGAGGGTTCCGTACCATATATAATTTTAAACTCTCGTGTCTTGTAAACATTTTAATATTTATTTAGACGGGCTGCCTCGATGTATTTTATTACCTGCTTGAGAAAAGGCACCCGACGTTTCGAGACAGTTGCATGCCTCATGGTCTACGGGAAACGTAGACGTTCCATACCATTCAAATAAGTTAACAGGTGGTAACAGAGGATCTCGGTGCAAAATGCACATCGTAACATTGTTTTCCATACTTTTGAACAAGGAGTATGCAATAAATGCATTTTATGTGTATTCGCGAGGATTGCTTAATAATGTATTAAGTTTTCACAAGAAAATAATGTCATTTTGTGCATTATATTATAACTCTGTAAACACGTTTTTAAGTTTGTTAATATAATGCAATCAAAATTTAATGCATATAATGACAAGATTTTCTTTTGATAACATAATTATTTCTAATTCAATATTCGGGAAGACATATAAAATGCATCTGTTGCACACATTTTATTTAAAAGTAAAAAGATATATATATTGAGATGTCCATTTTCTATTTTCTAATAAATAGAGTCTGCAATACAGTCTATCCAACGGAGACTCTAGGGCTCAACTAATTATATTTAAGCCAAACTGTTATTTGATTTTGTTATTTCATTATGTAGTTATTTCCAAATTCATGTATTAATTCTATTTTATTTGATAATAACCCAAAATTTTTATTTTTACTTATTTGGCTTTGTATTTAATAATTCATTAAATATATTTTCATTTCATTTGAATAAAAGTTACAAACTTATGAAATATATGAAAATAACTGCAAAACTAAGTTGGTCGATTATTACTAATTAACCTGTAAAGCCTACTTAGCTGTGATAGTTTTCGTTTTAATTTTGTCATTAAAATATAGAACAAAAATTTCAAAATAATATATTTACAATATATTACTTCTTCATGTCTTCATTCAAATTATTATGGGAATTTTAAACTCTTTATTTTAATTAAATTCACTGCATTGAATTAATTTCGAAACATATAGATAATTTTTAGCTAAAATACAGTTCCATTTATTGTATAAGTATAGTTTCGCATTAAAAAATATATCATGTGAAAGGATTTAGTATTGCCTAGATTTTATGGAAACAATAAATCCGATTTTGAAGGCTTTAGTTTTAGTGTGACATACATAAAATTTAAACTTAAGTATGGTTAAAACGAAGAGCCATTTTCAAGTCACCATTTTATAAACATCAAACTAAAATTTTAGTTTGACAGCCATAATTTACTCAACTCAGTGATTTTAACTTGTTTTGGCAATTTCAAGGCAAATTTTAGAGCTGTCATTTGATTTAGTTTGAGTTAAGAGCATTTAAAAGACTTACTAATTTTAGTTGCCCTTCAGAATGGCAAAATATAGTGCTGTCACTTAAAATTACGTTTTTTAGTAAGTTTCTTAGATTAAAATTAAAACCTTCAAAATCTTTATTATTTGTAAAATTGTAGTTTAAATAAACATTGTAAACTAAAAACACCTCGAAATCGCGTATTTTCTGAGCGGCCCGCTTCCACAAAGCAGGATAGGTAAGTGTAAAATGAAAGCATTGGAGCAGGACAGCTCTGAATACGCCTTAGAACGATTTACCAACAATTTCGAAATCCTTACTACTCAAAAAGCTACTCTGTTAAGTTGACGGAAAAACTTTGTTGACGTCAGCAAGTAAACATAATTAAAAATGTTACTTTAAAAGATTTATTCTTAGCCATACTCCGGTTCTTTACTGTGAACAGGTTTTAATTTTGGACGTAATAAACGTTTATTGTTTGTCGAAGATTAGAGCTGAAATTGCTATAAATATTAAGTTTACACAAGATTTTATAAATGCTGCTAGGGTTGTACACAGTATTTGGGTTTAATAGGTAAAAATTTGGTGAAAATGGAGACATAATAAAATGGATTCTTGAGTTCGTCTCAAGGAAACATTTTTTTATATTCAAAATAATACATATCTAAGATGACCAAAAATCGGTTAAGTTCAAGTCGGACTACCGAACAAAGGTTTCGTGCCACTATAGAATATAATATGGCATCTTTATTGTTGTTATTTACTATAATGGTTTCAGGGTTTCGTACCTGAAAAGTGCAAAACCCCGAAACCATTATAGTAAATAACAACAATATAGATGCCATAGTTATATCAAGGTGACAAAAAACAGGGCGGCCTGACAAATAATTCGGCACCCTCTACGTACGAAACCCTAAATTTTACTTTAGAGTATAAATTACAGTGTGAAACCTGGATGAAACAAAAAGCGTTGAAAAGGTATATTAGTGAAAATTATAATAAATAATAAAATAATAAATAATAATGTAGGTATATGAATAGAATAGAATAAATTTTATTTCAGGCTGAAGCCCATAAGTGCTAGTAACAATTTTGCTTAGACTATAATTAGTAAAAATATATCATCGGTGATCATAGTACTCGTAGAAATACAAGCGTCAAGCAATATTCTGAAACGTAATGTTGTGTTTTATTCATCACTAAGTCCACGAAAATTCGATTTGAGTTCACTGTGCTGCGAAGCTCGAGGAACCCTAAAAATTGCTATTTTTACCGTTTACACTACATAATTCCTTAAAAAATTCACAATTACCGCATTAATTTAATAAAATTCGGAAAGCATTTTGAATTGAATTAGCTTACCATTAGAAAATCTTTGTAAAACATTATTATTTAGAAAATACTTATTATTATTTTCAAAAAGCTTTTTTGAACTACCCTTTTCTTGGTGACACCCAAGCACTTATGTAACTTTTGTTAAACCTAAACGAAACTAATTCTAATTAACTAAAAACGTTTAGTTGCGCTAGAACATAATAAGTGAAAATACGAAGAGAAGAAATACTTAAATTCTTCTTATACATATACAGGTTAGGCTGATAAGATTTCCATTTGTTACGATCCTGACACACCTCTTTCGCTTGTTTCACATCCATCGATTCAGTCATACAAGCTCTTCTAACTCGGGTTGTTTTGACTTTGCCCTGCGTCAGTGCCAATTTGGACAGCATATGGTGGCCTGGTAGAGCTTTACTTTCCACTTGTGTACCGTAAATGTAAATGTAAATGTAAATTTCTTTCGTCTCTCAACTATCCTTCATCCTCTCTTTATCCATCTATCGATCAGCCTGGTTAGTCTACTGCTGAACATAGGCCATTCAAAGATTTCGCCACTCTAGGCAGTTCTCCTGGAAGAAATACCTGTACACTATACTCACACATTTTTGGGCAGGCTGATAGGTGAGCGCGGTTCCAAAACCCTCGCACCAGAGACACCGCTGCCCGTCACCAGTCTACTTGATGTAAGGGCCGGCAACAGGGGATAGATTTACCGCCATCAGGCATGATGGGCCAACTGGTTGTACCTGTTTGAGAGCTGTCCCCTTACTCTTAGTCGAATAACTTTGGCGGGTTTTGCAAGTAAAATAATGATATCTCCACTGTTGAGCTCGGCATCAACTTTTCCACTTCTTTACTTGCCAAAACCTAAAAGTGTACTGTTGAGGTATTTCTAAGTTATTATAATTATAGAAGAAGGGGTGAGACAATCGTTTTGTCTACCCTCAAAACTTTTAGGTTCCAGAGGATGAAAGGGCCAGCACTTTCAACTAAAGGGCATACTTTCTAAAACTTCTAAGAGAATCCCAAGTTTGATTACTTTTTCCTCGAAACACTTTACACAGCTGAGTGGCTTTAATACAAATGGGTGCTGGCTTAATATATTAAATTCTTTGAATACTTTAGGTACTATTTGTGAAAATCTATTTCAATTAAGCTCCATAAACATGCTAGAAACAACCCATGTCAAAGTATTTTTCTTAACGAAATTCATGTGTGTAATAGGCCTTCTGGTGGAAACTAAATATAAGATCCCATGGAACGGAGTAATAGTAGTATGGGATCAAATTAAATCTGTGTATATTATTAATGGACTAAGTAAAGAGTTTTGCTTTTATCTTTTTTTTTTCTTGCGTAATGTAACACTGTATTATGAGCACCTACATGTAAAACATTTAAAAAATATATGTCTTGTCATAATGACGACCCTCGTTATTATTCAGAAAATGGTTTTCAGAAAAGCTTAGTTAAGTACAACATATGTATATAAAGTTGAATTACCTCATTATTTTACGTAGTATTAAGCTGGTAAGCCTTATGAAGCTGCTATGCACTATTAAATTATGTGCGAGTAAGTTTATATTATGATACACAATTAAAATTTGATATTTATTTCATCCTTGGTTTCCTGGAAGAAATCTTGTGTATAGAGAAAGGTGTATTTCCTGATAAACTGAAAACTTCCATGATAAGACCTCTTTTTAAAAAAACAGGACAAATCTGACATGAATTTTTATTGACCCATCTTCCAATAACATCAATTTTATTTTGGAAAATTTATGTACTATGCTTTTAGTAAATATTTCGAAGATCACAATATTTTAGCAAAGGAACATAAAGGGTTCAGAAAAAATAAAACCATCAACTTTGCAATTTTTGACTTTATCCAAAATGTGACACTTAAAATAGATAAAAGAATACCAGTTTCAGCTTTATACATAGATCTCGCTAAGGCATTTGACTACGTAAATCATACCATCTTGACAAATTAACTTAAGAAATATGGAATAAGAGGAAATGTCTTTCAAGCAATACAGTTTTACATAAGCGACAGAAACCAACTTACACAGATTAGTAAAATATGCACGCAAACTAAATTAAAAATGGTATATTCATCAGACACCATTAAAATATCTGTTGGTGTCCCTCAAGGGAGTGTGTTGGGATCTTTATTATATCTATAAATGACTTACCAAATGCTACTGAGGTCCCTATGACATTGTTCGCCGATGATAATAATGCTATATAAACTAACATGCAACAACTTGAACAAGCAGACATAAACGATTCTCTAAGTCATATAATTAAATGGCTCAACACCAACAAACTTAATTAATCTAATAAAAACTAAAATAATGCACTTCGCACAAAAACAAAACAAAAGGGAGTTAGACATTAATACTATTAGTGAAACCAAATCCAGAATTTTTTTAGGTATTGAGATTGATCTGAGCTGGTCATCACACATAGATAATGTAGGTATGTAAAAAAATTAACACATTATACCTACTTTAAAAGTAAAAAACAATGCTTTAGGCCCATGTACGGTCCAAAACATGAAGACAGTAGTAGACCCCACATTCAAAAGCATATTCGTAGGTTACTAATTTTTCCTCGCATTTATATTTTTGAAACTATGATAGAAATAAATTTCTATATGTTTAAATACTTGGCGATTAATCCATTGCAAGGAGATAACAAGTTAAATGTATATCATTGCGTAACAGAAAATCAGAAAAGTAAATTTGGACGTGAGGAGCTCTGAACCGGGACTCCCGCTTGCCGGGCAATTGCTCTACTAACTGAGCTATCCAGTTTTCAACACGAATTGCGAATTTACGCATCTGCTTTCCCATACCGCAACGATATGTATAGATATTCACTTAAATAGTAAGTCTCTTGACGCCTAGAGGGCGCCGTGTATTCAAGATGAGTCTGAGACTATTATTGCCCTACCGTTAAAGCATCGGGTAGTTAAGAATACACATTACTCTTATCGAAATTATGATAGAAATTTTTTTTTTTATATTTATCCATCGCACGGAGATAACAAATTAAATTTATCTCATTGTGGTACTTATTGAAAATCAGAAAAGTGACGTGAGGAGCTCTGAAACGGGATTCGAACCCGGGACTTTTCACTTGCCGGGCGTTTGCTCTACTAACTGAGTTATCCAGTTCTCAACACGACTTGCAATAGCGCAATAATAGCCTCAGACTCGTCTTGAATACACTGCGCCCTCTAGGCGCCAAGAGGCTTACTATTAAGTGAGTATATAGATATGGTTACGGTATGGGAAAGCAGATGCGTAAATTCGCAAGTCGTGTTGAGAACTGGATAGCTCAGTTGGTAAAGCAATCGCCCGGCAAGCGAGAGGTCCTGGGTTCGAATCCCGATTCAGAGCTCCTCACGTCCAAATTTACTGTTCTAAGTCTCTATGTCGCAGTAAAGTAGTTAAATCAGAGAGTTAATTGAATCTCTAGAGAGTTAATTAAAGATCGACATTCAATCAAGTCGCTAGCATTTTGATTTAAATAAAGCAGCGTCGAAAACGTTTAACTATCTGTCTGACCGAAAGCCAGCGTGTTGATTGATTAATAATGTAAAACAAGATGATGGCTCTGAGTTGTTTCATAATGTTCAAACCTGACCTAACGTACTGTTTTTAAATACATTTTGACCTATCCATTATGCACCTATTTAGTATCCTACTCGGGGACGCCTCGCTCCGCTCCGCTTCGCTCGGCTCTGAGTTGTTTCATAATGTTCAAACCTAACCTAACCTAGTGTTTTTAAATACATTTCGACCTATCCATTATGCGACTATTTAGTATCCTACTCGGGGACGCCTCACAAAGGTCACCCTACCAAAGTTGAAATGCGCCTAGGAACGTTTAGGAAACTCGTTAAACGTTTCGTTCACTCACTTGTCTGACGGAACTTTAGCGACTTGATTGAATGTCGATCTTTAATTAACTGTCTAGAGATTCAACTAACTCTCTGATTTAACTACTTTACTGCGACATAGATAAAACTTTGTTGGTACGAATGAGGACACAACAAAAGCATTCTAGTAGTACAATAGACTCGCTAGTGTGTCTGGAAATGATAAATAAAGTTTATTTAAACTTTGTGGTTGGAACTGAAAACCCAGATGGTATTCATATGGAAATCTAAACATGAGATTGAGTTTTAATTTTATTCATCTAGTTGGCAACATTAAGATAAATGTCACTGCACCATTAACGAATAAAAACCTGCCAAGTGCAAGTCAGACTCCCATACGTAGGGTTCCGTAATTCGACAGTTTTGGGAACAGTCAGGAAGAAGGTATTTAAAATCTTGCCCATAACTGTTTATGATAACTAAAAAAAGAGTTGATTGTAAGAGAGACTCAAATATTTTTATACCGTACTCGAAAACTCGTGGATGAAACGGACGGACAACGGAGTCTCACCATAAAGGTTCCTTTTGTACCTTTTAGGCACTACGAAACCCTAAAAAACAAGGGAAAAAATAAAGTTTAGAAGAGATCGCTCTTTAGTGATAATACCGCCAATTTTATCTTGCTAGCCATTCATGAGTTATGCCGTAAACAAATAGAGATACTAGACATGTGCCGTCGGCGAATACTACAACTACAAACTAGCATTACCCCGTGGCTTTTCTGCACTGACCTTCTAACACCAGTGAGCAGCATCATCTGGTTATTTACCCATAAACTAATTTTAAAAGTTATCACGATGTAGATACTCGCAGCGCTAGCTAATGGGAAATGGTAGAACTATACTGACATTGGTATCATTATAACAGTTATTCCTAAAAAAAAACATGCTACTCCAATAGAAAGAACACCATCCATCAGTGGAAAAAAATTACTATAGATTCCCAGTAATCTTCTCATCGCTGGCAATATTCCCATCGCATACCGCTAAAACAGAAGTAGCGTCGTTAATTTCGTTATAAAAGATTACAATTTTTAACGGAATCCTAAAAATGATATATATTTTACTGTCATTTTCCAAATAATATTCGTACCAATTTGGTAAAAACTTCCTTACATTTATACGGCCAAATACTTATACTTCCAAAGCAACGAAAATATGTAAGATAGAAATAACGAATTTTATTGAAGCATTACAGAAATCTTTTGTACCGGGAGGCTTTGTAATGGACTTCAAACATAAGCTTTTTATGTCTCTGGTTTTGGAATTTTGTGTTGTTTTAGCTTTCAATATATGTATATTTTGGAAGGTTTCATTTGTAATCGTTCTCATAGGTAACAGTATTTATTTGAAAATACATTGACGGGCAAAAAAGAAAGAGTAAAAAATTACGGTAACTTCAAAACTACTTTAAATAAAATGTCTGTTAATAGGAATTTTGTTTGAAAGTTGCTAAAACTAGCTTGGGTGGAAGTGTAATTCAATCAATACATACATACATATACTCACGCCTGTCTCCCAGAGGGATAGGCAGAGACTACAGATTTCCATCTGCTACGATCCTGACATACCTCTTTTGCTTCTTCTACATCCATCAATCTAGTCATACACACTCTTCTATTCCGGGTACTTTTTACTTTGCCCTTCTTCAGTGTATCGCCTATTTGGTCGGCATACGTCCTTCTAGGGTGGCCCAGTCGAGCTCTACCTTCCACTTGTGCAACATAAAATTTCTTTCCTCACTCTGCTATTTCAATCAATGTATCTTTTATTTATTTACTCATAAGGATAAATGTACACCGAATCTTTGAATATTGATCGATAGCAGCTTGCTTAGCAGTTATTTTATTAACACTCCTATAAGTTGATCCCTAGAAGTAACCTATAAGTTGATCAGGGACACTATGATGAGAATAAAGAAAACCGCATCCAAGTTCGTTAAGTGGTTCTCGAATTAAAACGGACCAGACAGACAAAAATGATAAAAACTTTAGTACATAACAATAATAATAACCCATTTCGTTTAACAATTTTTTTCTATGTAATTTGGTCTATTAGGGATACTCTATCATCTCTTAATTTTTTTTTCACTTTGAATTGTAGGACCTTATATGTTACATAATAACAGGATATTGTATTTCAATCATATTTTCTAAGTAACAATTCTTGTTAAAATTGGTACCGAATTATCAATACTTTGCTTAAGGCGCATAGGCATGCCACCGTTTTAGTACAAAATTTGATAATCCGTTTCTCTGTTGTTTTTCACCATAGACTAAAGTTTAAGAACTCTATAGTTGGAGTTGATGCTCGTGATTGTTGGCACTTGGTGGAACTTTTGAAACATTTTTTTGTTTGATAAACACTTGTACTTGTCCACTTATTTATATTAATTTCCCTTACCGGTTTCGCTGTTAAAGCATTATCAAAGGTTTGTTTGGTTGTTTACGTACAATATATGAATCGCTTGGCATGCGGGTAGGACAAACAAAAACTCTATAGTTTAATACACGCATTTACGAGGACGCTATTTGGCTGAAATGTAAAATTTTGGTATAGGTACAAATTTAGGCCAAGAAAACAACTTTGTATGTAAATCTATCCAGCTTGATATCTTTAAAATAAAATCAATATTCAAAATTATGGCAAAACAGTGCCTTTTAGAATATCAGTACCAAGTGATAGACGTCTTAAGCTTTGGTGTATAACGAAACACAACAGAGAAACGGGTTATCAAATTTTGTACTAAAACGGTGGCGTGGCCAAGCGCCTTAATAAAAAATTAAAACTGAATAACGGCTGCGACATCAGTGGTAATTTTTCATGGAATTACCCTATATATAGTTATACCGATATTTTGCATCTCACACCTGTAGAATAAGAACCCTACAGTGCAGGAATTATAAGTATATGGTGTCCCATTTCTTTATTTTTGAATAAAAAAAGTAAAAGAACATATTTGTACTCTACTTAATGTGTTCTAAGAAATGACACCTCACATGCTGGGGAATCGACAACATTTCATTTTTGTTAACCATTTGTTTTTAGTATTTATATTGAAGGTTTGCGTAAAAAAGAGGCTTTTGTTTTTTTTAATTTTGTTTTACTTTATATTTTTCCTGCATAATTGATTGTTTTCTTATTCTCTCATTCTAAAAAGACGTAAGTCGCATCTGAGGATTTCAAAAGTCGATGTTCATTGTCAATGGATTATTAAAAAAAAAGCTTGGCATGTTTATGTCCGCTGTCAGACAGTTGATTTTTTTTAAACACTATGAACTTAAAAGCAAAGGAAATTATTTTTAAAATCTTGTGTTTACCATATTTTTAGGTTTTTCCAAATAACTCTTTATTTAATCACAATTTAATGCTGGAAAAAAATATGATACTCAGAAAGCCCATATCTCGAAATGGTTTTTAGTTTTGCACCAATTATTAATTTGTAATGTTATCGATTCTAAAATTGACAGTCTTAGACCATTAAATCAGTGCCATTTGTACCATTGCTGGTACTAGTGGGACAAATCAGTACCACTTGTACCATTGATGGTACTGTTCAATGGTACTAGTGGTCCGGAGGTATTTTTGTAACGGGATCAATCTCAAAAACTAAACTAGTATGATATTTTGAATTTTCTGCATACATATTATGTGCCATATACTGTCTTTTAACAACAATGACTAAAAACGCCGATTTTTAATACATGTTTAGGGTATCCAATAATCGACCAACTTAATGTTGCAGTTTTGTTTCGTACGTTTTCTAGGTACTGATATGTTTGTAATTTTTATTTTAATCTTTTAAGTCTATTAACTTATTTTCTGAATGATACTGAACCCTCAGGGTGCGTGTCCTACTCGCAATTGACCGGTTTTTTTCATTTGGTCCTTAAGCTTAGACAAGGATCATACCTGTTCAACCTTACTGAAGGTGTTCTTTGGGAGCATGCGGGCTCGACTGTGGAGTTTCCACCATCTTACTCGCAAATCCTCCTAAAGTTATTCGGGGGAGAGTAAGAGAACAGCTCTCAGGCAAAACCAGGCGGCCCACCATTGCCTGGGACCGATTTATGGCGGTTTATGCATACCACATTGCCGAGTCTTATAAAAAACAGACTAGTGATGAGCAGCAGCGTCACTGGTGCAAGGGTTTCGGCACCGCGTTCACCAACCCACCTGCCCAGCGTGTATGGGTTTGGGAATATTTTTCAGGAGGACGGCCAAGACTGGCGAAATCTTGGAAAGGCCTATGTCCAGTAGTGGACAAACACGGGCTGATGGATGGGATGGATGGATGGATAGGCCATTCACAGTGCACAAATACGGTGTTAAAATATAATTATTATTATAACATCGGTTTTTGCAATACTGACAAGCAACGTAGCCGGTAAAACCGTTTTTGATGTTATCCTTAGCAGGATGGGAGTAGATAACAGTACATCGTTCAACGAGAGAAAAAAGGGGCCGATTACCAACGAGGGTGTAGTTTGAGACTCGAGCTGTGGGAATCGCACTTTCTACCGAGTGATATGATAACATACTGCTTTATACTACACCTACGAGGAACACAAAACAAAAGACAAATTATTTGGACTCCATCATAGAAACAAATCTTCACTACACGACATTTTGAGTAGTGCATTTTTGCAAATTGAAAATTCAGATTATAATTCTAACAAAAGAAATCAATCCCCGCGCGATTTTAACTTTAATTAAATTACTTTTTTTGAAACAAAATGTAATAAAACAGCAAGCGGCCAGCATTATTTTGCGAACTTGGACATACAATCTTTTTGTTTTTTGTATCTGCTGACATTTATCAAAAAATAAATAAGCACATTAAGGCTTGGCCTATGGTGCACGATAATCTTACTGAGTGATTTTGAACTTCAGTATGTTGTCAGAAAGTCTACATTAGAATGCTCGTTTCGCGCGCTGGCGGCACGCAAAATCAGTGAATTTTCGAGGTTTTTGTGACATCGGAAAATAAATCATGTTTTCTTGCTATAGCAATAATTTCAGACATAAAACTCAAGCCACATAAAATTAATTAATAACTTAAAAAGGCAATATTATAAAAAAAAAACTATCGAGTGAAATGTATCCAATTAGATAACGGAAAGATGAAGGTCTGAAAAAAACGTGTCCAAGTTTTACAATGATTAGATAAGTATATACTCAGCATATTAAAACAAAAACCGTTGAAAGACCAAAGGCAAGCTCTTAAGGTGCATGCCTACGCTAAAATAGGCAATTCGATATGTGTCAGTATAAAAATCGACGGAAACGACATTGAAATAACGTTCATATCAGCTCGTATTGCAAAGTGGCTGTTACGACGATCGCTGCGTCTCCACTTAGCGCAAAATATAAACAAATAATCACACTTCACACTAATATTATAAATGCGAAAGTTTGTGTGTGTGTGTATGTTTGTTACTCTTTCACGCTGAAACGGCTGGACGGATTTGGATAAAATTTAGAATGCATACAATTATACCCTAACTTAACACATAGGCTACTTTTTATCCCGGAAAAAAGCATGTCTAAAGTTAGTACTTTTATAATAATAAGATGTCTTTTTAACTACAGTTTTTTTTTAATAATCATTAAAAGCGCGAGATAATTTGGAGAGAGTAGGAAAATTTTTGCGTAAATCACAGGAAACTTTGGATTTGTTTTTGTCAAAAGTAAAGCCAATTGTTTTTTTATTAACTATGGAATTTATTTTTGATTATTGTGTTATGCCCATTATGTATATTTTTCAAGTGTTTGCACCACTCGTATACGAGAAGTAGGCCTTCAGAGAGTGCCAAATTGCAGTTTTATTCACCTTAAGGATACGGCATAGGCAAGATTAAACACATTATTTTACATCAGGCGAAAACAAGATTTAATACGTTGTATTTTAGTCTACAATCGCACGCTCTTCGTCCTGGCAGTTACGACGACAGAAATGCCTCGCGTTCGTGAAATAAACTTATTATTTAGATTTCTTTATCTATGTTTGCCGTAAGAACCACAATTTTAGGTAACTGCAATAGGTATCAATAATACCTATTTTACTACATAAAAACCAAGCGAATCTGTTGAATAATACAGGAGAAATATCATTAAAACTGAGGTTTACAAATATTTTTTTTCTGGATTGAATATTTGTTTAATTTAATTATAATTAGGTAATTGCACTTTACAAAAGATCACTTAACGTTATATATTTTTTTCAAAGGATGGACATTATAGCTTCTTCAGAAAACTACAATCGAAAAACGTAAAACTATTTTTTCTTGCGTCATGTTGACTCTTAACAATCGGTTTTTATTTTCTGCCCACTCAGCACGTTAACAATGGATTTTCATTTGTAAGGTAAATAGTAATGTAGTAAATACTGCATCGTTTTCAAAAAAATAAGAAGGCATTTTCCGAGTTCTTATACATTAGTACATTACGATACGAGAGCGATGAAACGTTTTCTGACGAGTGTGAGTTTGCGGCACGAGCCGAAGGTGAGTGCTGCAATCACACGAGTCTAGAAAAAGTTTCTCGCACGAGTTTCGTATAATATTTTATAGTAAAAGTGCGGAAAATGCCGACTTTACGCAAGCGCAGCGTGCGTAAAGCGGTAATTTTACGCACGGTGTGCTATAAATACTTTTCCTCATAAGTGTTAACTAACTGTGTTTTTCAATATACGCGGGATTTTCTTTTGGTAAATATTGCATTTTCATCAAAACGTATTGTTTGATGAAATGTTGCCTGAACAAGTTTTGTGCTGAATCTTGATAAGGCTTGAACCAGTCAGTTTCTGTTCTCCTAAGAAATAATACTCTGTTTTCTTTAGCCACCACGTGATTTTAATTTCTTCTCCATCCATCCATCTATCCATTTCGTTTACCAGTCATAATTTTGTTCAATATGATCAGTAGGCAACGGTATGCGGTATTATTGTCACTGATTTATAATTATGGGTACTTAAAAAAAATCAGGATTATAATATAAAATTACCTTATAAAAAACTAAAATAATAATAACTCTGTGATATTTACCTCACTAATACGTCTTTCATTTAACTTGAATTTACATTAAACGACTGTATTTCAATACGAAACAATATTTAAACTACAAGAAAAAAGCACATCACTGAACACACAAACTAGTTTTTCACCAAAACACATTCATTCATGACACAAAAACTGCCGCCACATAACTTTAAACAGTCATTAACAAAATAATAAAAGAGAAAAAGTCAAATCACAAAAGTTCTGAAACCAACTACGTTCCGAAATGTGCGAAAAAAACGGAGAAAAGCGTCTATCCATCTCATGAGAATCTACAGGTCTGAATCCGCAATGCTGCTACGTTTTCCCGCGCGTCATCGCGAAAACGAGACGGTTTTAGAATTTCCCCAAAAGCGAGAAAGAGATGAAGCGATTTCGCGAGGCTGTGCTGGAAAAGCTTTTCCCTTGTGTGTGTGAGTGTTTCAGGTATGAGGGATGGATAATATGACATTATCTTGAATCGATGGCAATGTAGAAACACCGTGTACAAAGCCTTAATACTTTAAGTGTATCGTGTTGTATGGAAATATCACAAGGGATTTTGTCGTGGGATTAATGTTACCATGTAGGTCACACGGGAGTCATTCCAAACTTTTGATTAAAACCTCATTTGGTGTAATTACTTTGACTTTGTAAATGCTACGTAGGAGAGTGAATTTTCAACCATTTTTGTTTGAATACAAAGTGAAAAATTATTTCATCTCTCTACGTTCTTCACACATTTTTTACGCAGCACAATGAATGGGTTCTAGAGATCGCAAAAAAGTTCGTTTTATTTATTGACACTAATAAAACCTACAAAATCGTAAAAAAAAACATAATTATTTATTTTATTGAAACAGAAGTCATATCGAATTACAGTCTTATTATCGTAAAAAATATACGTTATGCAACTGTTACATTAAAAGAGCCATTATAAACGCGTGCAAATCTGTATCATGCGACGGGACGAAGTTTAAAAATAATAATATGTCGAGTAACAATCATTATCCTGATAATTTCTCAAAAATACCGAAGTTATTACGAATCTTAGTCCAAACAAAACCATTCTGCAATTTTATCGATGCATCATGGTCATACAAATGCATCACACCATGGCATCATCACTTTCCATGCTACATATAGCAGTAGTAAGCTCAGTCAACACTTGAAAATCTAACGAAAGATATTCAGTAGTAAACTATAGTGTCCAATCCGAAGGTTAACTTTGGTTTCGGCCACTTTCGGCCAAAAAAATCCATATTTGGCCTCGTCTTTGGCTTTTCTAAATTCTAAAATTCTAAATTCGTGGCGGGGGCGATGAGTCCTGCACTAACTTTCCGTGATCGTGGGTGTTGTGCACTTCCCCTGAAGGTGGAGCTCGTCGCTATCCCTGCCTTTCGTCTTGTATCTTCGGTTGCAGAGCGATAGAGCAGCACATGCTCCACTGTCTCTTCCTCTAAAAGGCAACCTCGGCATAGAGGGCTATCGGTGCCACCTGTATTGAAAAGGTGCTTATTTAAGTTACAGTGTCCAGTTATGATACCTACCATGTCCCGCAGGTCGGACCGTTTTAGTTTTAGTAAGTATTGGGTTACCTTACCATTTGAATTCGGCATCATTAGTCGTGACAGTCTACAGTCTTTTCGTTCTGCCCACTTACTGTTGTGTACAGTCAGAGTGTGTTTCCGCAATTCTCCCCTGATAGCTTCTGCTGATGGTTGACACAAGTTGATACCCTGAGTCGTTATCTTCATATGAGATGCTAGTTTAGCAAGAGAGTCTGCTTGTTCGTTACCTTTATTTCCGTTGTGTGCTTTGGTCCAGCATAGCTTTACCTTGCACAAGGTTGACAGGTTTTGCAGTTGTGTATGGCAATCTGCAATGATTTTCGATCTACTTACAGGTTTGCTTAGTGCTGATAGTGTAGCCGCACTGTCTGTAGTTATTGTAACCTCTTCTATGTCGCACGGTCTGCTTGTGCAAATCGCGATCGCAGCCTTAGCTGCTAGGAGTATACCTGCTGTCTCGGTTTGGAAAACCGTTGTTATCTTGTTGAGTGAGACTGATTTGCCTAGCCCTAGTTCAGGTGAGACGTAGCTGCAACCAGCACCACCGTTCGTGTTTTTAGAGCCGTCAGTGTAAAATTTCAGTACCTTATGATTAGAGCTTGGCGCTTCTTGATAAAGTAATCCGTATCTTCTATCCATAACGTAGATTTTTGGTGTTCTATCAGTCCCATTGGCTGCCTCCGGAACAACCTCTAAAGCTCGTTCAGGGAGTCCTTGGCTTTGCCCGAAATTCAAAATCGAATTAGCATGTTTTTATATCAGGTCATTTTTATGTTGTTGGCAGCGATGTACTTTATATCGCTAGTTGTTGGCCATTTGGCGTGTACAACTTTACAAGACAAGAGCAAAGAAACGTTTAACCTAAAACATTTTTTTTTTGTAAAGTATAACGCGTTCAAACACAGTGATCAGACACGGTAAAATAAAAAAAAAATAACTCTTTTATACGAATCCTAGGCGTTAAATATTATCGTACAGTTAGATAAAAATATATAAGGTGAAAAAAAATTAACAGATGATAGGCGAAAAAATTATTTGAGCAAAAAATGTTTTCTTATTCTGGAATTTCATCAGTTAACGATACATGATCTACCCTAGAAATAATTTCACTTATTATTGTAGGACCTTATATAAGCATTTAAATTCAAACAACAAACAAGCGAGAAATCTGCCGTCAAAATCATTAGGGCAGTAAAGTTTTAAAATTTCTAAATTTTATCACACTATTTTTATAAATGCGAAAGTTTGTGTTTGTGTATGTGTGTATGTGTGTGTGTGTGTGTGTGTGTGTGTGTGTGTGTGTGTGTGTGTGTGTTACTCTTTCACGCTGAAACGGCTAAACGGATTTCGATGAAATTTAGAATGGATATAGCTTATACCCTAAATTAACACAAAGGCTACTTTTTATTCCGGAAAAAAGCTTGTCGTTAAACCGAATAACATGCGGGCGGAGCCGCGGGCAAAAGCTAGTAGTTTAATAGTCTTGAAACAGAAGTTTTGACATACGAGTACTACACTAAAGATTTTGACATCAGAACTAATGTTCTATCTTGTGAAAAATTTACATGATATCAAACGTCCGTCCTCAATTTCGGCCAAAAATTTACCTTCGGTTTGACCCTAATATTCAGGTTTTCATTCCTGTGAACGAAACGTTTCCGAAAATACAAAGTGTTCCGGAGAGTGACTGTTCGTCAGTTAAATTTTTTTCTCGCTTTTGCCGCTTCCGCTGGAAACACTTCGACTTCTTCAACGTACTTTTGGTTTCAGAATTAGAATGTGCGTAATACTGCTCCACATACATTTCTCTGATATTATTTGTAATGAATACGGTTTAAATGGACTGCTTTCATTAAATGAAACAACATAATCATTGACCTCTCATAAACAACTAGACTCACAATCTCGCTCAAAAAGTGTCCGCGATGCATTTTGTCACCGCTATGGGGTGACAAATTCGAATGACGATTTCGTACAACTGACATTGCATCTTATGTAAACGACATAAGGTCTTAATTTGGTTGAAGAATTTTGCTACTATGCACGTCGCACGTTCGGACACTTTCTGACGAACTTTTCTTAGAGACTGTGTGTCTTGTTGTTTATTTGAGAGGCCAATGAACATAATCTACTAATTACACTGAAAAACATTCCCAGGGAAAGACATCCGGGGCCCTGCCCATACAAAGTTCACAGAAATTTCAAAACTTGTAAGAAAACTTGAAATGTTAAGATTGAAAGGTTAAGGGTTCATGTCCTGGCTTCTCTAGAGGTCAGGTGTGCAAACCAGACAGAGGGTTGAGGGTTGGCGGTGACCCAAGTGTACACATTTGTTTTCATAGCACTGGAAGTCCAACAACACCGTAACATTGGAAGACTAGTTATATGAATTCTAAAGCGATTTGATACGCTGCATGAAAATGCTAAAACAAAATACAGCGTGTTTGTTTACATTAAATTTTACTCCTACCAACTCTATTTTCGTGGAATTAAAAGCCGTGAAACTAATTCTATCTCGTAACAAAATGATTGATTAATGATGACAAAATATGAAAACGGCATCTTTTTGTAATTCTGTGCTTGTTTGTGGAAGACTTATAAGATTTTTCCGTGTTTCATTTACGTTAAAACGTGTGGCAATTTGTCTCTATCCATCCATGTGTTACAGTTTTATTTATTTTTCAAAACATTTTACCTCATGACATAAGAACTTACATTACATTGCTCTAAGCATAACTACCTCCGTGTTCTAGTGGTGAGAGTCTTAGGCTCTCAACCCGAAGGTCGTGAGTTCAATTCCCGCGGGGAACACACATAGTGGAAATTCACTTTGTGAATTGTTCTCAGTTTGGTTAGGGCATTGCAGGCTTGAATCACTTGATTGTCCGAAAAGTAAGATTCCGTGCTTTGGAAGGCATTTTAAGGTGGTAACGGAGGATATCGGTGCAAAATGCATATCATAATATTGTTTTCCTTACTTTTGAATAAAAAGTTTGCAATACATGCGTTTTATAGCAATTCGCGCAAACTGCTTGTTAATGGTAAGGTGATCACATGAAAATTATTCTATTTTATGCGTTACATTTTAGCTTCATAACATTACAACTGTACTTTTGCGAAGACTTTATTATTAATAAACTATTTCCGCAAGTTGCTTTAAAACATATTTATTGCATACTTTTTATTCAAAAGCAAGGAAGACAATATTATGATGTGCATTTTGTACCTAGGTAAAAAGTTACCCCCTTAAGCAGTTAAGCCTAGTAGAGTGGTCGTTACATAACACGTCAGATGCCGTAAGGGCGGTTTAAAAACTCTGACACCAGGGCTTGTCGGGCTGATTGGTCTTGCAGCCCACACGATAAGAAGAAGAAGGCATAAGAATAATAGTTTTTTTCATTAAAACCAAGCTTGCATACTGTTTTTTTATTATTATGATTAATTGAAATAGGCGTTATTAATTAGAAATATTGTTAAAATGTTCAATGAAGAAACGACAACATACACCATCAATCGTAAGAATAAGATACGAGTAATTTCTCTCTTCGTTGTTCCACTGTCATTACAATAACCCTGTAACAGCTGCTAAATAAATATTGTTTTAATATCGACTCGATATTTGTTACACTTAGTCCATTTAACACAGGACCTGGCAAAGCGTGACTCTTAGTACTGAAATTATTCTGCCATTTTCCACGGGAGGGGAGGTAAACACGCACAGCACACATTTACTTGTTCACGCACACTCCTGCGAAAAATTGATGTGTCACACTAAATCAAAAGCTGTTACACAAACACAAAACGTGCACACAAGCAAACTTATATGAACAAATTGTTCATGTACTTCGGCAAAAGGGGGTTAAGTGTGCTAGCCTTGTCCCGTGTTATATGGTCTAAGTTGTTACATCGAATATTTGAATATCGATGACGTATCAGATGTTCAATTTCAAAATTAAGTCTTAGAAAAGAAAACATGCGTAATTGCATTTAGGTATGATAGTTATGTTTAGTATATAAGTAATAGGCATCCGCTGAAAATCAGCGCCGTGGCCCTGTTTTAAGCTGAGCGGAGACCTTTTTGGTACATTCTGTGCTAATTTTAAGTAATATTTTGTTTACTTTCTTTTTTCTGTCCATCCATCCATACATCAGCCTGTTTCTTCCACTGCTGAACACAGCCCTTTCCAGGAATTTGCTACTCTTGGCGGTCCTCCTGGAAGAAATACCCATACTCACACACGCTGGCCAGGCGGGTTGATGAGCGCGGTGCCGAAACCCTTGCACCAGTGACGCCGCTGCCCGTCACCAGTCTATTTTTTATAAGGCCAGGCAATTGGGGATGGATATACCCCCATGCATCGGGCCCAGGCAATGGTGTGGCGCCTGGTTTTGCCTGTGTTCTCTTACTCTCCCCCGAATGACTTCGGGAGGTTTGCGAGTAAAATGGTGGTACCTCCACAGTCGAGCCCGGCATCAGCTCTACCACCTTTTTTCTGTAAAACGTTATTATTATGTACCAAATAAATATTATTTTATTCTATTCAATTTTATTATATTCTAATTTCAGAATGGATTTATATTTAGATAACACTTTTTCGCTCACCTGCCAAAGAAAAAGCCCAAGGTGTTTGTGAAATCTTGATAGGTTTGATTTAAGTGAAACTTTGTACACATATATCTTGTTAACCTGAATATCTATCAGGGGCGAAGGGTGAACATTTTAAAAAGGGAAGCCGGAAAAAAAATCTCCTTACTGACAAAAGCAACCAAGGAAAGCATCAAAACTTTTGTACTTTGCAGCTCCCTGTCAGCTAAGTGTATTCGTCCTATTAATATTTATAGAAATGTTTGACAAAGCGAAGAGCACGGAATAAAGAAATGTAGTATGGATGCCATTTACTAAACAAGCCGATGGGAATCGTGTTATATATTATGGACCCTTCGCCATTGATATCTATCTATGTACTAATAATAAAGTAGTAAAATGTCGTGTCTGTACATTAAATACTTTCGCTAAATTACTGTACTGAGGCTAAACCACAATTTTTAGAATTTTTGTCTATCTGCTTTCTGTATGTTCCGTCTTAACTCGAGAACCAGCACTCAGCGGATAGATGCGTTTTTTTATTATCATCATAGTGAGCCTGGTCAACGGATAGACTATAAGGTGTGTTTATAAATTAACGCCCAAGCCGAAAACAGAGCAAAGATTAAATAAACGCTTATAGCTCGAGATTCACTCAACGGATTTAGATGTGGTTGTTTTATTATTATCGTAGTGATCCTGATCAATACACAGACTATAAGGATGTTCATAAAAAAACATTTAGTGTGTTTGTTGTGTGTGTAGTCTTTTTCTAAATAATAGATACATACGTACAGACATGCAGACAAAAAAAATAGTTTTGTCCTCATTACAATTATTTATTTATTTATTTATTATTATAATTACTACGGGCGAACCCAATTACAGCAATTATGTAATATTATTAAATAAAAGTTTAGTTTACAAGATTTAACTTAACTTATGGCCATGATAACTAATAAACTTACAAACTAATTGACATTTGCTATCAAAGAAGACGTCAGCAGACGGTTCGGACTCGATGAATGCGTTGAGAGCTTTCGTCATCTTACACATTGTTGAGGTGGCGTGAGCGTGCGTGCGGCTGGTGGGTGCAGCAAACAACTGCCGCTTCCGACACATAAAATAATAATAAAACATTTTAATTTAAATTTCTTGAAAATTATCAATGTACAGACACACATTTTTTACTACTTTATTATTTCTATAGATATTAGCTCACGAAGTATCAATCAAGCCTAAACTATATACTTAAATTTATTTGGATGGATCCGATTGATGGTTCTCGGTGGAATATCATCTTCAATAAATTATACACAAATTCTTGTACTTTTTTATCCACATATCAATTTATTTATTTGGCAGCAGAGAGACTTGGATTTACAGACAGCTATCTTCATAAAAGTTTGACGGGTTTTATTTCACACATTATAAGACTTAAGACTAAGTTTAATGATCAACTTTTATTACACCTTTACTTAAGAGCCCAGTCCGTGACGACGACAACTTTGGTGAAAAACAATATGTTAAATATTTTTCTAACCTTTATCGCGATGTTTTTGAAAAAACTAGAGATCATATTAGCCGTCTAAATAAAGGCCTAGTATTTATTTGATTGAATTGTTTCTCTTTTGCGAGTTATTTTATTACTTACGAGCCCGCCCCGAATCGTTATTCATAATATCTACGTATCAAAATAACGCGCAAAGAAGAAACAAAATTTTTATTCCTCGTTTTGATGGCCAATATGGACTGGTGTATGTCCCTGATTTTTACAAAAACATCGCGGCAATGACAAGAAAAATAATTAAAACAATGCTTCACATGAAACATAGGAAAAATACGGAGCGGGTTCTTAAGTTCAGACCTAAAGGGGTTTGAACCCTCTACAATAAGACCCGCACCCGTAGCAAGGGTAGGACATTAAGGGCAATGCCCGACCTTAAAACAATAGTGCCCAACCTTAGAACAGTAGTGCCCAACCTTGAAATTTAGGTATCACCAGTCTGTTTAATATAAGGCCCGGCAATTTGGGATGGATATACCGCCATCCATCGGTCCCAGGCAATGATGAACCACCTGGTTGTGCCTGTGTTCTCTTACTCTCCCCCGAATAATTTCGGGAGGATTTGCGAGTAAGATGGTGGTACCTCCACAGTCGAGCCCGGCACCAGCTCTACCACCTACCTATTAAATGAAATGAAATTTTATTTACGGTATAAAGAATCATCAAAACCCTTAGCAGTAACAACACAATGAAATAAATTTACATAATATTTACGATATACATACATTAATTATATAACATAGCTGTTTTCTAATTGATCAGTTTTGGTAATTTAAAATTTCTGCATAAAATCAGATCATTTCAGATCTGTAACTAATTCTTTCTACGAGCTAAAGATTCGTGATATACGGACAGCAGAGTGATATTTTAATACTTTGCTCTTTTTACCGAACCCTAAAAGGTTAAAAGCACTAGTATTATAAAGAATTATGGTTTTGTTTCCAATTTGCATCCGATTTTTGTCTGCTTAAGAACCAAAGACATTCTTAAGGTGCGTCCCTGACTTAAATTAACAACTCGACGTGTGTCACAGTGCAAATATCGACAGAAAAGATATTAGAATAACGTTTATATCAGCGCACACTGCAAAGTGGCTGTTACGATGATCGCTGCATCTCCAAATAGCGCAAAATAGGCGAAAATTGTACTTTTCACATGGATGCGATTATTAATTCGAAAATTTTATTTATACAATATTTTAGTAATGAAATTCTCTAACCATTCGTGTTTTACTCGAAAATAAATAACGTCAATTTGGGATGTAGATGCATAAAATCAGTAAATATTTCTAAATTCAGTCATCTTAAGTTCGAAAATAATTGATTTGTGGAACTGCACGGAAATATATTGGAGATAAGTGCAGTAAACTAGTTAAAAGGAAGCAAGAAAGAGCTTCGAACAGCATTTTGCTGGGGGACGCGCCTTAAGAAGAAATGGTGAAAATCAGTTAATCAAAAATCTATAAACGAATGACAATTTACAAACTACAACTCGAGTTACTTTAAACATCCCTCTTTCAAAGGCAAGAAGCCATCAAGGCCGTCAATTGTATACACGCCATCCGCAATATACGTCTAAAACACTCATACTAATTTAACTTTCAGTTTTCACCCGTGTCGTGCCAAAAGTAATCTTAGTTCAATACACATTGAGTCGAAGATTGATGGTTAGATGATTTCGTAAATAAATCGAATAAACACTTTAGTTAAAGGCGTCCGAAAATAACCGATATATTTTTGTATACATTTGGAATCGTCGACCCGTTTGAATCATCTCTTCGTCTGTCTGTCTGTATGTATGGCTGTCTGTATAATTTTGGGTGCATGAAACTAACCTTCGGAGTGGCGTAATCTACTAACAATTGTACAAATGATTTGGCCAAGTGTGAGTTGCACTCGCACACAGAGGGTTCCGTACCATCACACACTACGGTGCGATGGCAAACATTATGGTAAATAACAACAAAATACATACCAAAGCAACATCAAGGCTACAAAAACCAACAAAAAATTTGGCACCGTCTGCGTATGGAACCCTAATTTTTGTAATTTTTTATTTTACTTTAGAGTGTCCTACCTACAATCTGACTAAATTTTAAACTTGTATGTATTACCGTCTTTAAGTTAGAGCCAAAACAAATAACGTTAATATAATGCAATTTTTCGAGGTTTCTTGTATGTGGACCCCCTTTAAAACAATTTTTTTTGTTATGTTTTGGTATTTGACATGGTAGAGGCCATAGTAACACGTATTTTGTAAAAATTTGAACTTTCTACCTTTTACGGCTAAAGCTGTAGACCCCTGTGACAAACGTACAGAAAGACAGAGAGACAGTCAGATGGACAGTCAGACAGACTTAGTAATCGGGTACGGAACAATAAAAACGGCCAGAAGGCGTAAGAATGAAGTTCAGGTATAGCAAAGCGTAGCGTAGGCAGGCCTCGTGCCCGCTGGACCGACGATTTGAAGGACATTGCGAGTGGCGGATGGGTGAGGAGGACGGAGGACCGCCAAGAGTGGCGAAATATTGGAAAGGCCTATGTTCAGCAGTGGACGATGAAAGGCTGATGGATGGAAGGATGGATGGATGACCAATCCTTTTAAATCGGTTTCGGCCATGCCCTTGAAACACCCTTATGATGCAATTATGCCGCCTAGCGTCTCGTTGTTTCGGTATGACGTCATGTGAAGCCGTATCGGGAGAGTGGTTACAAGCAGTTGCGTAGAATCCGTTATTCGTCCGTTACTTCCGTAGATTTTGCCTGCTTTTAATTCCACTTTTAGGGCGAATGCCCTTCATCCTAGGTTTTATCGACGTTTTCCAAAAGCCGTGGGGTAAAGGCTATTGAGTTTTTTTTATTGTATTGTCACTTTAATTGTCAAAGGTTGCCTAGAAGATATTGTTGTTTGCAATAAGTGTCGTCTTCGTAAACGATATTTGATCTTTTTCTGTATGTTGCATTATATGCAATTGTCTGTCTAATGCAAAAAAGAGATATATAAAATCAAGTGGCGTGCACAGTACTTTTTTCTGGAACAGAAATGAGAAGGCCACGTATGACGATAAAAATAACATGAAAAAATGAAAAATCAATTTGAAATAAAAACAAAATTGTGTGAAATTATCTACTCTAGAGTAGGCAGTGCCTACTCTAGCGTCATGCAAATTATAATTTTCTAGTGAAATTTCATTTCTTTCGTATTTTTTTCTCATTGCATTTCCAGCCAAAAGTTCTATGCACGACACTGACAATGAAATAAACTAGTAAAACAATTTTGAGTTTTCATTTTCAGCTAAAGGGCTTTTCGGTAAATTTAGGGTATACATACATTATGATGGTGTAATTTTTTTTAAATTAATTTCGTCTGTGAAAAAACGAGCGATAACAGTATCAAGTTAAACACGAGTAAAGCCACAGGCAACAGGCTAATAATTATTATTGCGAAGCTCTAGTCTATAAATACAAACACTGAAGATTTGTACTGTCGGCAGAAGTTCAAGCTACCTATTCGTAAACGATTTTAACTGTTATGGTACCGCAATAAGAACTGGCAATACGTAGCCTGTGGCGTCCGTACCGTGGATTATGCGTGCATTGCTGTTACATGTAAACTAAAAATTATTTACACATAACATTGATGTTTGTTCTGAGACACATAAGCACTTGATATTTTAGCGTTTACTCCTGGTTTACTCTACAATTCTCAACAATCGCAATAGCTCAGTAGGTAAGACACAGGACTCTTAAGCTTGCACAGCACGGTGCCTCGAAATTCCCATTTTTTCGAACTTCATATTGATACATTGGAAATAAAATAAAAAAGTATGAGACTACAGCTTCTGCCCCCGCATTTAATTCAAAGTTTTACAAAATGTAAGCAACTTTTTGTTTTTGTATTTTTGTTGGTTTAAGGTAACTTTCGTTTGTATAGCCAAATTCATATATAGTATAAGACTCGATAAGTGATCAGAACCAAGGTTCAAAAACGAAAGTCACCTTATTAAAAAAAAGTAAGTATATCATAAGAAACCGGACAAGTGCGAGTCGGACTCGCCCACCGAGGGTTCCGTTATAGACATTTTTTTAAAATTTCATTACAAATGTATAGTTTTCAGATTTTCCCCTACATTTGTAGTATAAGACGGTGTTACTTGCCAAATTTCATAGTTCTAGGTGAATGGAAAATACCCTATAAATTCTGATTCCATTGAGAGTCGAAATACACATTTTTTGCGGCATAACCGACCGTATCTTTTTTTTAAGTTACCTTAGAAGTTTGATTTTTTTACAGCTTCAAGGGACTGTAAACTTGAGTACAGGGTTGTAATTTAAACTCGATATCTTCACGCGTTCCCAAGATAAAGGGACAGATGGACGGATGGACAGACGGACAACAAAGTGATCCTATAAGGGCTACGATTTTTCCCCTTGAGATACCGTTATAACATAGTTAAGGTGGTTGCTCCAAGTCTTGTTTCCAAACGCACAAATTGTAATAATTACAATAATAATTATGCAATTATTTTAACTGATTTTAAAGGCTATAGATTTAACTTTAATGCTTTCAAAACAAAAAAAAATTGTTGCTATGCCTATACGAACATAATAAAGGCTAAATTACCTTGCAATAATTTAAGTTTTGACAGCACTTAAACTAAAACCAAAAGCCTTCAAAATCAACTGCATTGTCTTGATTTTTTTCTTATTTGGTAATTATGATGTATGGTACTACGCGCAGTAATTTTATATCAATTAGGCTTTACTAGGAAATTTGTGTTATTGTTTGCATTTTTACTTACTTTGTAAATGATCCTGCACAATAACTTAAGACCATTAAACCGTGTTTGTGGTGCAGGATCATTTACAAAGTCCTTATTGACATTAAACTGTTGTCGAGCAGTGCCTTTATCAAGTATTCCTTGTCCAAAAATAAGAAAAACAAGCGTTTGGGGCCGAGACCTAAGGCAACTTGGCAAGGACCTTAAGTCATGTGTTACCGGAAGAAGCTCGAATAAGAATGAATTTCTCACAAGTAAATCTCCGCTTTTATACCGAACAAGAGTGGCTAGTGTTTGCCCGAGCGCGTAATGGATACTCGCAATCTTATTACTTACTTGAAAACTCGAAGGAATACGATGTGATGTGTGGGATAGTGGGGTGAATTGGAACACCTGAGTCTTACAAAGGAAATTGTAATTTAAGTTCATAAAACTTACTTATAAGTAATGATTTGACCAAAATATAAAGAAAATTTATTAAATCCTTCATAAAACTTACGTATAAGTAGGTTATGAATGATTTGTCCAAAATATATACATATCTTTCTGATATAAAATAATAAAAAGTCGTTTCTGTACGTAGAATATTAAGGCAAGATTGTTAGACAAATGGATTATTTGTTATTTTTCTTTTGATTTGTCCGTCTGTTCCGTTTTAATTCAAAAATCACTCAATAGATTTGGATGCGGTTTTCATTATTATCATCGTAGTAACGTGGGTCAACGTATAGCTTATAAGGGGTGTTGATAAAATAATCGCCAAGCCAAAAATAGTCGATTAACCAAAGATCTGACCTAAAGACACATTGATTGACTTCCACGTGAGCGAAGCCGCATGTAAAAGCTAGTAAATAGTAATTTATTTTAATATAATAATGTGTAACATATTATATAAGTCAATCATCGTAACAGGAAAACATATAAAGTATGTAATAAACTTCACCGATTTTGCTATGTATTAAAGAGACTCAGCGATGTAGCTTCACAGCAGACTGTATTAGCAGCATACTATGGTTATGTTGAATCGGTATTGCGATATGGCTTGTTAGTATGGAGAAAAATATGTATTCGTGCGATTTGTGGCATCTCTCAAGACAAATCATGCAAACCATTATTTAGTTAACTCAGAATTTTAACTTTTCCGTCCTTGTATATTTTTGAACTGGCTTTATTTGTGAGACAACACCTACATTTGTTTAAAACAGCTAAAGATGTGTATCCAAAGAATAAAAGAAATCCTAACAGACTAGTTCAAGATCACCAGCCTAAAACAAAAACTTATAATAAAACGTGCTACCCGATGTGCATAAAAGTTTATAAAAAACTTCCACGAGAGTATAAAAGATCTACCTCTTACCTTGTTCAAGCCGAAATTAAAAAAATGGTTATTAGATCGGACATTTTACACTGTGAAAGAATTTTTTGATTCAAATTTTTAATGGCAGATGCATATAATACGTAGGTAGCTGACATATTAATTAAATTCAAATCTAATTTCTATTGTTTAATTGATTAATTATTATGTTCTTATTTTGTGCATGAGTATTTTTCTTTTATTTATGTCAATCATTTTTTTGAATTATTAATGCAAAATAATAAAATTTGTATGTAAAAGTTTGCATGCTAAACTAAAATTAGTTAATAAGGAGATCTTATATGAATGTACCTACTTTGTACAGTTCTTCACCCTTATTTTGGCAAATAAATATTTCTTATTCTTATTCTTATCTATTCTTATGAGGATCATTCTCAAAAAGGCAAAAATAATAATTTGTTCAAAAATCTGAAAAGTTTGCAATATAAAATTATAAAAGAACGTAGTTTTGAATTTTTTCCTCTGTTTGTAATTTTCTTACCCTTGGCCACTACGCGAAGTGGGCACGCCCTAAAAGTAGCTATTGATAAATGATATACCTAGATAATAGAGAATGGAGATCTTTAAGTTTTTTTCTGGTATCTGAATAACGTGCGTGTGTACAAAAACTTTGCAGGTCTGAAGTTAGTTCTCAGTAGCGCAGCATCCCTCCACAGATACTCTAATTTCTCGTCGTGCCTCCTTACTTTATTCGTATGTTTTTTTCAGACCCGTTAATGGGCGTTAAACTGGTGTAGACTTTGAAGAGAAGCGGAGCCAGTAAAAATCCCTGTGGAAGACTATAAACTAACTCAATCAGCCTATTTCGTCCACTGCTGGACATAGGCCTTTCCAGGATTTCGCCACTCTTGGCGGTCCTCCTGGAAGAAATGCCCATACTCACTCACGCTGGGCAGGCGGGTTGGTGTTGGGTTGGTGAGCGCGGTTTTCAACTAGCAACACTTTTATATGACGAGGTCCGAGTATGCTCGTTACTACATAGATGGCATATTTTTTGCAGAAACTATGCTGCTACATACTTCGCTGCAAGCCGTTCACCAAACCTGTGTCATACACAACTCGCCTTACGAGTGATATCAACATAGGCAGCAAAAGTTTTGAGACTCCTTTGGTAGCTGGTTTCTAGGTAGGAACACCGCTTTGGTTTACTCGGAAAGAAGTCTTTAATTTCACTAAGTCACTTTTGTAATATAACCAACATATTATAAGCCATTGTTTTTCAATAAATTAATGCGAATGTCCAATAATCCCCAGTATCCTCAAAAGTTGAATCAATACGTGTGGTAGCAAAACACAGTGACCACTAGAATGGCTCTATGGCGTCCTGATTTTAGGATTCCTGAGTAGCCTAAGACATACCCGAAACGTTTATACCGAGTGTAATCACAGGTATCATTAAAATTAAATAAAACCATTAATCATACTGAAAAACTTTTGTTAGGGAAACCAGCAAAAATGGAAAATATTTTTTCTAAAATAATGTCTTTAATAACGGCTTTTTTTTTAAAAGAAGATTTGGGTTTCTTTTTTTGCCTCAAAGGAAAAATAAATGTATAAGACCCCATTTCTGCACTGGGGGGAAAACAAACGACAAACTTTAAAAAATAGAGAACACAGAGAAAAATGTCACGTTTTTCAAATGATTTCGTTATTTTGTTTTCATTAATTTACTTGTTATTTTGCGAGCGCATTTTTTCTTTGCGAAAAATAGGTTATGAAAAAAAAAATACTTATATGCCTCGGTGGAAACGGGTATTGCCTTACTCGTATTAAAGTTAGGAAATACCCCTATTCACCCCTCGGATACAATAAAATATTGTTTTTTTAATAATTTTAGCAACCTATTACTGTGAATTTCGCACAGCCACGGCAAATTCATATTTTTAAAACGCATTTTGTTTCTTCAAAATGTGTGAGAAGTATATTATGTTTATAGATTTTGTTTAAATTTGTGATAACAGTCCTTTCACACACTTTTATTTTTAGAATTTCAAGTTTAATTTTTGTCAAAACTTGAATTTTTGCTGGGTATTTTTACTTGTATTGTTTCCACTTATGTGTCAAGAAAGTTTTGAGAGCAATGAAATTTAAACTTTAATTCTTTATAATCTGTCACAATTTGCAATTATTAGTAGCAAATTTGATGCCTGCTTTTATACATCAAAAACTTATAATAAATTCTTGTAGTTTTTTTTTGTTAACAAATTATGTCATAGAATCAGTTTTGAATTTATTTTTCAAGCAATAGGTATTAATATTATTTTGTTGAACCAATACTTTCCCTTGAAATATGTATGTAGCTCACAAAAAATACCAATCAGTTGGTGCTGTCTCCAATATATTCATTGAATTACCACGGCGGAAAGAATTCAAGCTCATTGATGTATGTTCTTGTATTTCTGTATCAAATTATAATAAAAAGGGTTGTTGGTTTATGACTTAACGTTAGAGGAAAATTCTAGACTTTTGCATGTTCCCTATCCACCGCAATATAATCAAAGATATTATCTCCTTAATTTAGAGAGTACAAAACTGAACCCCTTATAAAAAATACATTTCCACCTTTTCTCAAATTACGTACAATGTCCAACACAATACACAGTAAGCTTTGTTTTAATTTAATAACAGTGACATGTTCCCAGTAGGAACAAAGCAAAGAAAACATAAAAAGAAAATGAAATTTTCCTTCTTGTGACACCCCTAGAGACTCCGCCTACTTACCAACCCCTTTATAAAAGCACGATCACTGACCACTGGTTTTCAGAATCAAGGAAAGCTTGGTAGTGTCATCTCATCACCTATAAAATTGCACATTATTATTTAAATTTCAAGTTTCTTTTAATAATTACCAAACTCTATCAAAAGTTTATTTAATATGTACTTGTGATATTTGGCTGACTTGAATTTTTATAACGTGAGTATTTTTTGCTTTTTTATAGAAGATATTAATGTAACGTCAACAATTTTTAAGCAATTATTATTTTTTACAGTCGAACGCAAAATGCGTAAAAAGCTATATTTACTCCTCTTCATGCTTCTTATTTCAAGTAATCTGAGTGTTGGCAAAAATAGTAATAAATCTAAAATTGTAAAAGGAATTCATAAAACTTTACATGTTGGCCACTTGAAATCTAATTCAAGCCCAGAAAGACTTAAAAGATCAATAGACGATGAAGATGATAAACCATTTTGGGCCAATCGTGGCAAAAAACAATCTGATGAAATTTTTTTCGATGATCCACAAGCTGAGAGAAAATTTATAAATAATAATAGAATTCTCAAAGATGCAGAAAGTAAAATATCAAAGGAACCGCCATTTTGGGGAAACAGAGGTAGACGCGATAGCTCCTCTGATGAAAGCTCAGTCGATGATATGGAAAATCCTATTTCAGATGTTCGATCAAAAATTTTTAGTATTAACTGCAAACACTGTGTTGAGCCTTTATTCGAATCGGTAAAACACGATTCTGTTTACGACAACTTAAAAGAAAGACGAGAAGAAGTATCACCTTTCTGGGGTAACCGTGGAAGAAGAAATTCTGAGGAAAACGAAATTAATGACGAAGAAAACGATTTTTCTCCGTTTTGGGGAAATCGAGGACGAAGACAAGTTCTTGAAGAAGATGACCCGTTTTGGGGAAATCGTGGTAGGCGAGAAGAACTTCCCTTTTGGGGCAATCGTGGCAGACGTGAAAAACAGGCAGCATTTAAAAACTGGGCTCAAACTGATGATGAACCTTTTTGGGGCAACAGGGGAAGGCGAAAAGATTTAAAAGATTCAATCCGTGACGCCATTAAAGACGTTGAAAAAGAAATTGTCAAACTTGCACAGTTAAAAGACGATGCTCTTGATGCTATGAATGGTAAAACTTCGTTTTGGAACAGTAAAGGTAGAGACAGTTCATTAAAGCATCTTTTTACTGGGTCAACGAGATCTAAATTAGACTTTATTCCACCAATTAAAAAAGAAATAGTAAATACCCACAATATACAATCAAGAACAGTGCATGACGACCGAATTGTTGTTGATGAACCACATTATATCCTTGTTGAAAGAAGTAGCCGTTCTTCCGGTGAAGTCGATCCTTTTTACATCTCAAGAGGAAAGAAAATGAAAATTCAAAAATTTGTTTTAGATAAAGCTGCAAGAGACAGGCGTGGTGCTATAGAAGATATTGTAAAGTCTGTGAAAAATGATCCTTATTTTATCGTTAGAGGCAAAAAATTATATGGTGAAAACGGAATAATGAATTCGAATTCATCAACTGCTCACGAAAAATATGATAAAGCAAAGAATCTCATTTGTGCTACTGTGGATATACTGTTTACGAAAACAGAAGGCATAAAAACAAAACGAGAAGCCAATGAAGACAGAGGTAGAAGAGCATTGAAAAAACTTGCTGCACAATTGCAAATCGACCCATATTATGTGAGCAGGGGTAAGAAAAACAGTGACTCCAAGGATGAATTTCACCATTTAGAAGCATTTGTTACCCAATTATTAGATATGTGCAAGTAAATTTTGATATTTTGTATTAATTTATATAAAATACTTGGATTTGTATCTCGTATGTTAGGATATATAGGTTTAAGAATATTGTAAATGCTAACTAATTAGTTACTTAACTTACAAACATACATTGCATATATTGACGTGTCTTTGATAGTTTTCAAAATAAAGCGTTTATTGATTGTTTTGTATAAATCTTTATTTTATAATTTTAATAAACATAGTTTTGTGGCAAACCTATTGACAACTACTACTTTATTGGTTTGATTGACGTGACTGAAACTCTAAGGGTACGTTCAAGGAGACGCGGCGCGTCAGGCGGCGCGGTGCGCGCCCCATATCGGTGTATGTTTGTGTTTCCGACGCCCCGCGTCTCCTTGTTCGTTGCCTTAAATGTTAGTGGGTACTTTCTTTAACTTCCATTCGCTTATCTAAATTGGAATATTTTTAGAAAGAAAACAAGTTGTTTGGGGCTTTGTTTATTACCATCAGCATTATTAGATTCATATTTTACAGGATCCAAACAATTTATATATCTATTTGCTCTCACATTAAAATGGGTCAGGTAACACGCAAATTCTTTTTGAGCAATCACAGAAATTTTCAACATTTTGATAATAACGCCAATAGAAAAAAATACCGAACTTAAGGAGTTAATAAAATAACTCATTCTGTTTAGCGATCAAGTAGAAAATTACCATGTACTGATTCATGCATTGTATGTATACAATAAAGAATAAGAATGTTCCAAAACAATACCTACACATCACATTTATCAGACAGCGATTATGGACATTTATATTTATTTATCTTGTCTTGATATGGTACATCAAAATCTTCTAAAAACACTTTTATCAAACTTCTCTAAGTTACCTACATAACAGGAATCTGAATGTATTACGCATTTTAAAACAATTAATAATACTGTATTACATTTTATAAATAATTTCCAAAGTTTTCGCTACGTATAAATTTTATATGGCTTACAGACATTTCATGTCCTAATCGTTAATAATCTCAAATTACTAAAAACACGCTCACATGCGCAAACACATTATTAAATTTTAGACATTTAAATATTTACCATAGTAGAAATAACTTTTTATAATAAAGCTGGAATATGCTTATTACATCCAACGAAAACATTTAAAAAATAATTAGGCTTTTCATCGATTGTTAGTGCTGACACCGCGTTGAAATATTTTACAAGTGTGCACGTCAAATCATAAACCTCGTGAATTCTTTTTATAGAAAATAATCTCCATTACGCCTTCTGCCAGAAAGCGCTGGAAACCGCTAAAAACCCTGTAGGCCGCAAAATTGCTTCAGACCCTCCACAAAAGCAAATGATTGGTTGAATCTTCTCTGCCTGCGTCTTCCGTCATCGTTGAGCTTCTGAAATCTTCGTAGCCGTCACCACCGGAGATGATCAGAGTTTCCTTATTGTTCTGTGTGGTCTCCGTTTGTTTTTGAAGTTTTTCAGCGTTAGCTGAGCGGCGGCTCAAGGCCTTCGTCTTGAGAGTAGTTTGGACAGGTTTTGTTTGTTTTTGAGCAGCAGGATTTTCAACCACTGTCAAGAATCTTACGTGACCTGTATGTCCATATGTTACACCTGCAAATAGGATAAAATATTTTAAATCAGGAATCAGTTTCGTTAGTTGGAAAAGGTTTTAAATTAAGAGTGTTCCTATAACACGTTATTTTAGTACAAATTGAACGGAGTGCTCTATTTTATAATCTCATTCAAGTTTCTGTAGCACATCATAACAACGCCCACTCTGGCATACATTTTGTTGAATATCCACATAAAATGTTCCAGAAATATGAATATTTATAATATCGTGTGTGACCTTGCCTCAAGTATTTGGATGACATGTTGATTTTAGGATCTATTCACCTACTTTTGTTTCCGTTGCTAGATTGAAAATTATTTCACACCCAATATTTAAATTGACGATGCACTTTTTAAAAATCTATCTGCTTTTCCTGTAACAAGATTTTTGCTCTAAAGTAAGTTTTCAGTAGGTTAGTAGGTATAATTAAATCGTAGCATTTACATAGAGAAGTTAGCCCAAATTTCATCCATTGGTTAATCAAATCAATGAACGCTTTGGGCTATTTACGAGTTGAATTCTGTCGGCAATTTAATGTGACGATTCGGGTACATCTGTAATGTTGCAAGATGAGATTTGTAATCAAATGCAAAACATTTTAAAGCTATAACTCTGGTATTTGTCGAATTGCTCTCAGAACTAAACAACCGAAGAAATATTTTGTGGGACATAGACTTACCAGTAAGCTGAGGCACAGTAAATGCTCCAGTCCTGGGATTGGGTGAGTTGTGCAGTGGAGCAGTCAGCAGCACTCCAGCACTGGTTCCAACCCATAGCGTGTCACGATGAGCTAATAGAGCTGTGACGCGGAGGCAAGCTGCTTTGTGTTGTCGAATGATGTCGTCACATCCTGTAGGCACAGAAATACCTTAGAGAATAATAACACCTTTTGAATCTGCTTTTTGTAGTGGAATGCTGCAGGGTTTAACAATAAGGCGACGCAATGCAGCTTTTACGTGTTTTGTTTACTCGTTTTATTTATTTTGTTTTATTACATATACCAAAGCTAAGACAAGATGTCACCAAAGCCAGCCACGTTTATAATTTCAACAAAATTGTTTGGTTTAAGAATTAACATTATCTTTGCTAATTAGGACAAGAAAGGTCTGTCGCTTCTTGTGCGACCATTGAACCCCCAATGAAAGGAACTCTGGATGTTAATTAGTCATCGTTACTGAAAGCTGCAGCCCAAGAGCAAAATTAAATTAGGGGAAGTAACAAAAGGCATAAAGGATAAAAACAATAGACTGTCACTAACAGATATTACTAGTTTTTCGGAACTCACCATGTTGAAATACTTTAGTATTCCGATTTTTGGGCAGCGTTGCAGCTACCATGGTAATAATTGAAGGAAAAACCAGAAGGGTTAATGTCAATGAGTATCTCGAAATAACACTTCTTAATCATCATAGCAAAAGTGGAAATTGGGAAGCTAAATCAGGTGTATAAAACAAAATAACTGTGTACTTAGATCCGAAACAATTAATGGTAGCCATAAGGTCAGTAAGTAGTTAGGCACAAGAGAAAGTTTTAGATTTAGATACTCTAGCATGGGCTGGAAATGTTCGCTTACCATGTAACATCTTAGTGACATGGGGAGTAATATTTATTTCGGCAAGTTGTTCTCGACTAGTAGCGTTGTAGCATCTCAACTGTGCGGCGTTATGTAGTGACAGCCATATCGCGCCTCCAGCCACCGCCATATGGCTGATCGGTTTCGTTTCTGAACTTATTTGGAATGTTTCGTCCACCTATAAAAAATAACAAAGTCTGTACAACAAACAGTGCACTTCAAACAAAATGGAAAGTGACGGGTTTCGTTATAAAATATGACTAAAATAAGCTGAATTTGAGACAACGTAGAAGAATTTCAAAATATAACGTCACGGTTAATTTTTAACTACTTTCCAGGTAGTTTTTCTGGATTAATCATTGACTTACTTGCCAAATGGTAGCTCAATAGGATAAGCTGATCCTGATTTTTGCTACGGTGGATTATCTAAAGCCAAAAACTATAGCTGCTATACTTTTTTTTTATTTGTTAAAGCAGTCATAAATAAGCTACAGAATCTGCTCGAACCCATGGTATGCTGAAAATGCCAATAAAACTTGACGCAAAATCTTATGCTTCCAACCCTAAGCCTGAAGGCACTTTTAATGCAATTTCTTGCGGTTACCTAGCAATTTGTTCAGTCTGCCTTACCTGCAAGGTATGCGGGTTGATAATTTTGATGGAGGCGTGAATGGCACACCACAGTTTGCCTCCCGACAGCAGCATGCCACTGACTGGAGTGCTGCCAGTACCCACTGCTATCGTCGACTTTTCTGTCCAAGATCCATCTGTGAAAGACAAATCGATAACCATTAATGTCCAGCAATACTTTCCTTTAAACTGCAAATCGAAACAAGTTCATTAAAATCAACACCTATCGTGGACAATTAACAAAAGAAGCTAAGAAAATATATACATTGTGTAATATGGGTGGTCATAGCAACTTCATGATTGAGAATCTAAATATTTCGGGAAATAATGTTTATATTGCCTATGTATTTTGTATGTATGGTTACTTAATTAATTTGTGTTATATAACCTACCTATATCTCTGCAGTAAACAACAAGGTCACCATTGCCAAGTGCAACAAAAACTTTTCCTTCAACGTACCTGAAATAAAACATACGTTTCTTTTTAATATGTTAATCTATATCTGTATATCTATATATACTAATAATAAAGTAGTAAAAAAGTCGTGTCTGGACATTGAATATTTTCGCGAAAATTTAAACGAAATGTGTTATTGGTACTGTACTGAGGCCGAAACAAAATTTTTAGATTTTTTTCTGTCGGTCTGTTCCGTTTTAACTCGAGAACCACTTAACGGAATTGGATGCGTTTTTTTTTTTATTATCATTGTAGTGACCCTGGTAAACATATAGAACAGGGGGTGTTCATAAAATAACGCCCAAACCGAAAACGGGGCAAAGATTGAATAGACGCAAACGGCAAAGGCTATTATATAAATCTATGGGAAGTCTGATTCGAATTTATATTCGAAACCCACGCGAACTAAGTCGCGGGCAAAAGCTAGTTTAGTTAATAAAATTGTAGTTTTAATACCAAGAAACTAATGTAGTTTCATAATAATTACTGAAACCAATAAGGTACATAACCCAACAAGTTTTTTTTTAAGAGAGAATTAATTCTAGAGTCTTATTTTTAAATGGATCATTCGAGACCTTTCAATCTAATATCTAGATAGGTGCCAGTAGATTTTACTTAGTAATTAGAAAAGTTTACTTACACAATGGAATGCACCCCAGAATTATGCTGTAGTTTGACCTTATTCTTCTTAACCCTGATGTTATCCAGGCAGTTATACACGTGGATACAACCGTCTTCGGTACCAAGCCACATGGTTGGTTGATTGGCTGTTGTTGCGCTGTCTTCAGAAGATTGACGACTGGCAGGCGTTGAAAGAGTTCCTAAAAAAACAGCATTGAGAGTTCATTTTCAACTGGCTTTGCACATGGCTTACAAGCAAAACTAGGCTATATAGTCATTTAGAAGTTGTGTGTGCTATAAATACTGAAGCATAGGAGATTTGTTATGATCTTATGAGCAGTGAAAAGCATGGACATAAATATTTAGAGGAAAACAAAATAATATGAATTTACTTGGTTTGTTTGGTTCTGTTTTGAAATGATAATAACCCCTTTTTGAATTTTTTTTAAAGGCACTTTTTGAGAATAAAAACTTGCATAACGAACACATATTTTCCAAAATCATAAATTAGTTCATAAACGGTTTTGCGTTCCTCTAAATAATTTCCAAAAGTGTACACTCTTATACTCTAACAAAATGTTATCCTTTTGTCGCAAATAGAGCAGAGATTGTTATAGCGTGCTAAAGGAAATTATAAGCTCAATCATGCATAAGCTATTAAAATTTATATTATTTCAACATTACCCAACAGTAAACGTCCAGAGCCTACACAAAGACAGAGAAAGGAAAGAGAGGAACATGTTTAGACAGCACAAGACCAAGTTATTCAAAAATTACACAAATATTAGACAAAAATTCTAGCAACGTAAGACAGAATACCGTAAAATATACCATTGACGAAACTCTGCTTATTAACTTTAATCACCACGACAATCATATTAAGAGCGGAATGTGTATCAGTGGTAGTTATTTCAGTACAATTTATAATTAATTAAACATGAAATAGTTATTTGTTATGCAAGGCTGGAAAGATAATTTTTGGCGTGTTGAATCCTGAACGTAGCGAGGGTTTCAAAGGTACGAGACGCTAAATAACTTTGCTGCAAATGTTAGGTACAAGACAAACGTACCCTTTTATGTATTTTTCGCGCGATTTTTCCAGAAGAAAACTCAACTCTGCATCATGTACCGCTTGCACTAATTCTGCACGTGTTAAATTTATATCTTCTTTGCTGCTAGCCCGCTCATATTTTATGATTTCTATCGATTTTATCAAGAAACAAACTAAAATAATGGAAGGAAAGTGAATTGAATAAAGAGAAGGAAATTCTAAGTTTTTGTTTTTAATCAAATTTTCTTGCTGGCCAATGCGATTATTCTTTAAATAAGGATTTCCATTTCAGTGGACTGGCTGAAGAGAATATAAACTATTACGAAACCAATGAGGTTATATATTTAAGAAATATTAATGTACGAATCCTTTATTGAATAAAAATATTCGAATTTTAAAAACACTTTCCACGCTAGCGGTTAAAATGCGTTTTTCCACTCAGATTTCGAATGATAAACAGAGCCTTTTCGAGCTTGTGAGGTGAAAATGATTTTTTTATTATAGCTAGGACCATTATTTTATAATATTAATACTTCAGGAACATTATACTCCAAAGAATAGTCAATAATATCTCAATGCCTTACCTGAAGTGATCCCCATCGCCTGCTTATCCACAGCGGGATTCGAATTGGATTTCATTACAGGATGAACAGTAATACACTGCCCAGTGTGAGGTGTACTCAAACTCTTGCTATGGTTCGGCGTTAGCGTGGTGTTGGTCCTGTGGTTCACTAAACTTGCTGCCAGGTTATTCTGAAGACGAAGACTAGCAGACTCTTGGCTTCGAGTGTCGGACTGGGCGTCTTGGTTTTCACTGGTTGAGGAGCCGTCGTCGTCCTCATCGCTTGATGATGAGCTGAAATACAAATTTTGTTTTTCTTTAACCGTTATAGTTACCGTTTAGATGTGCACAAAAAACAAATAGGGTCTAAACTTTAGCTATTATAACAAGACATTCTTATTTCAAACGAGACAGCAAGAACAACGAGTTTATTTTACTAAGAACAATTGTGAAGAATACTAGAATATTATTGCAATAACAATTAAAATGTCTTTTGCACACTGCAAAAAACATTTTAATTGTTATGCCAATAATATTCTTAGTAAAATAAACTCATTGTTCTTGCTGTGTCGTTTGCAATAAGAATGTCTTGTTATAATAGCTAGAGTTTTCTCTGCGTGATATGAAAGATATCTTTGAAGGTATGATAAAAACCGCTTCCATCCATCCATCAGCCTGTTTCGTTAACTGCTGGAAAAAGGCCATTCCAGGATTTCGCCATTCTTGGCGTTCCTCCAGGAAGAAATGCTCATACTCACTAAAAACTGGTTATTTCTAAAGAAAGTTCGTACTTCACGAACCAGTATATCATCAAAATACATGATGTACTTACCTATCCAACCGAATGTTTTTACAGCTATCATCAGGGTCTGATATACTGATGCCAGGTTTAGATGATCCAGTGCTGTTTGAAGAACTTGTACTTCTGTAAATAGCGGAGAAAGAAAATTTCAGGATAGTTGCTACTAGTTGGAGAGCGTCGTGTTTTCCGTTGCAAAATTAATTAATTAACATTACATGATTGCCGTATAGAAAATAACAAAAATAAGTCTGGACAGGAGCTCTGAACCGGGATTTGAGACCGGGACCTCTCGCTTACCAGGCGATTGCTCTACCAACTGAGCTATCTAGTACCACAGTTTAAAAATCCATACAGTTGTCCAACAAAAGCACTCAGACAGAGTAATTGTGAGGAGCGGCCGGGAAACACTTGGCACAGAGAAAGTTTTGTGGTATATGTAGGTATATTATTGATAACTACTACATACAATAATTTGTCATTTCTCAGCACCGATGCTATCGAATTCTAAGTTGCACCTTTTTTCTCAAGTCTCAAAAATAGCGTTTATCAAACTTTCAGCACTGAAAAAAACGGTTGTGTTAAATTGACATTGGATGGTTTTTTAAACATTTAATTAATCCTTATCTCTGTAATATCTATATCTAATAACAAAGTATGAATATATACATTAAAGTCATCTTGAGCCTTCATACCTTATTTTAGTAATTAATAATGAAAACATAAAATACATTTGATATACTCGATATACCGTAGGCCAAGTTTTGTGACAATGAGGTATGTAACATGTGCATGTAACATATATAACATATCTCACAAAATTTGGACTTGTACCCCTTTTCACTAGACCCACAGATTTTATGTTTAAATTATTAATTGCTACAAAATAAGTAGTAAAAAAGTCGTATCTGTACATTAACAACTTTTGCGAATTTTATAATGAAATGGGTTTATTAATTGTAATGAAGCCAAAACTATTCTTTTTTAATTTTGTGTCTGCCTGTATGTATGTAAGTATGTTCCGTTTTAACTCGAGAACCACTCAACGAATTTCGATGCGGTTTTCTTTATTATTATCATAGTAGTGACCCTGGTCAACATATACTTACGGTATATCAACAGTATGTTGCCTCGTCAAAGCAGGAGCAGGTGGGACGCACGCAACACACAAGATTCTGGCATTGCAGACTCCATTACATGATGTTACTTGAGGTTTGGGGGTAAGTGTTAGAACGCAGACCTGGCCGACATAGCCATCACTGTTACAAACCTGAAAAATAACAATACCTGTGTTGAAAGCGTTACTTTTTGTTGAAGAGCTTGTGTGGGGATTGTTGTAAGAAACATCAGGACGTTAACAGGATTCAAAACCGTTTTTTTGTATCCCAACCAAATGGCCAATTTTGCCAATGCGGGGTAGTAAGTCATTTACAGTTTTTACAATATGCTATGTTATTTTAATGAGCGGTGAAAAATCTTACTTGTACTATACCTATAGTTCCACAGTATTTATTTATTCCTGTTAAAAATTAAAAAGTTACTTTAATTTAACTTCTAATAAACTTATTTTAAAGATTCATCCATTCATTCATCAGCATAACAATCCAATGCTTTTGGACGATGGGCTTTTCCAATATTTCACAACTCTCGGCGGTCGTCTTGGAAAAAATGCCCATGCTCACACATTGGGGAGCGCGGTGCCGAAACCCTCGCAACAATGACGCCGCCGTCCATCACCAGTCTGTTTTACATAAGGCCCAATTTGGAATGGATATACCGCCATTGATCGCCAGGCAGGGTGGGCCACCTAGCTGTGCCTGTTTGAGAGCTTCTCTTCCTCTCCCCTGAATAGCTTCAGGCAGGGGTTGTGCAAAGAAGATGGTGGTAATTCCACAGTCGAGCCCGGCACCACCAGCTCTACTAATTAGGGCCTGAAGATATGTTAAACGAAACCGGTCGCTAAGAGGAACAAATAAATAATATGGAACTGTAGCACAAATAGTAATTTTGTTCATTGCTGTAACGGAGTTCCATCAAGATCCATCAATCAAATCTATTAATCATTATTTAATTAGCTTATAAAGAAATTAACTTTGGAAATCGTAGCTTTGTTGTTCAGATTCAATATCGGCACCATCATAAATGTACAAATGCATTATTCAGAACGGAAACAAAAGCCCAAAAACAAAAAAATTACATCTCACCCAAACATCCGGTGACTGTCCTTTGGGCGGTAAAGTGGGTGCAGCACAGGTAAATTGAAGACCAGCTCTTGTCTTTCTAATAGGCACTGGCGACAGGAATTCTGGTGCTGATCTCTCTTGACCGTATAGGCCTAGAAGGCAATGACATAGTTGTTAGTGTTTGTGGACCTTTAAAAGGAACTTTTGTATAAAAAATTTCAAAACCCAGGATTATAATGTTATTTTGCATGATATAGCCAAATTCATACTGGAGACTTGATAAGTGATCAGGGCCAAGGTTCAATTAGTTGTTCTTGAGGCACAAATACAGTTTTTCGTATTTTGCAAAAAGGGTCATATAACCTTGATCCTGACCACCGAATCTGCAGTATGAATTTGGATATATCATTCAAACTCACCTTATATAAAGTGGAATCTTAAAGAGATTGCAGAACTAGGTGTAATGGGTGTGGAGGGTGAATATAAAAAAAATCTGGGTAACAAATCTTAATATACTTACATAATTTCTGTTTTGTTTCATTTATTAGTTCTTCCCAGCCACTTCTCTTGTCAGTTTTCGGGAATATTATCGTAAGATTTTCTGGGCCGTTCCTAAAAATACCATTAAATATTATCAAAACCTTCTTCAATATTACTATTACGAGTACATCATGTTATACTTACGTGGTATTCAAACTAACTTCCATATAACAGAGCTGGTTATCACTATTCTGCCTGTCTGATAGTTGCTTGTTCAAACTATGAAGCATTTCTCTGACAATTTCTTCTAATGTTGAATGTTGAGTATGTAAGGCAGCAACATTTTCTGATATTGTCGTCAATGTATGTATATCTTCTGTGAGGGTTTCTACTTCGTGCATTATTCGCCTTAGGTTTTCGTCTTTAGCTGAAACAAAATATAAAATTACTTTTTTATCGACTTCTTTATTATTGAAATATGTTTTATTATGTTTTTTACCTTTCACGATTTCGAGATCAGCTAGCGATATCCTCATTAGAAGTTTGTACTTGTTGCCTTCCATTTGACTTGCTATACTAGTTTGGTATGTACTGAAATAGAAATGTTTTTTTTTGTGGTATTTCATTATTTTTTTAACTCTTATCATTTGCATAAAAACAATGGTATATGCTTTTATCTTAAATCTCAAAATTAAATAAATATTTCAACACATTGTTCATAAATATCTCATGGTTTTCCTGCCTTTGCTTTTGATAGCAGCAGTAGTTTTGTCGAAACGACCCCGGACTCAATCAATGCCAGCTATCCTGACTTCGGAATTCATGTGTATGTTGTAAAATCAGAATAGCAAATTATCTCCACATAAAGGTACCGAGCACGGCTAATATCTGTGTGTGCCAGTATGCACGAATCACAGCACGCACACAACAACGGCTGCATTTATGCTTGTTTTGCTGGGACAAATCGGGGCTGCTCATTGTTAATTTATTTTAGAAATTTTGAGTTTGTTGTTATAAAAACACTAGCTTTTGCTAGCGGCTCCGCCCGCGTCAAAGAGATTTTCGTGGAAATAAGGAAAACAAAATAATATGATTTTTTGAACGACTATATGCAACGGACACCATGTTGTAAGCAAAGCGCTAATAAAGATCAATTAAATAAGCCTAAACTCGAAGGGTCTGCTGTTGTCCGTTGAGGAGATCCTGTCCCCATCTTACAGTCCCATCATCAGACCCTGGTCTCCATGTTTTACCAAAGTGCTAATAAAGACCAATAAAATGAGCCCAAACTCGAAGGGTCTGCTGTTGTCCGTTGAGGAGATCCTGTACCCATCTTTCAGTCCCATCATCAGACCCTGGACACCATGTTATACCAAAGTGCTAATAAAAACCAATCAAATAAGCCCAAACTCGAAGGGTCTGCTATTGTCCGTTGAGGAGATCCTGTACCCATCTTCCAGTCCCATCATCAGACCCTGGTCTCCATGTTTTACCAAAGTGCTAATAAAGATCAATCAAATAAGCCCAAACTCGAAGGGTCTGCTGTTGTCCGTTGAGGAGATCCTGTACCCATCTTCCGGTCCCATCATCAGACCCTGTTTTACAAAAGTGCCAAGAAGTGTGTCAGGATCGTTGTAGATGGAAATCTGTAGTCAGATTAAACTCATACAGTTTTCTCGTATGGGAAAAAATCAATACATAAATCTGGCTGTAATCACTTTTTCAAGCTAAATATTAGCAAGAGGTGTGTCCGCGTCCTTGTAGATGTAAATCTGTAGTCAAATTAAACTTATATAGTTTTCCCGTATGAAAACAAATCATTACTTAAACCATAGTATTTAATGTATCTATGCTTAAACCTGGCTGTAGTTACTTTTTCAAGCTTAATATTAGCAAGAGGTTTGTCAGGATCGTTGTAGATGGAAATCTTTCAATCAATCAATCAATCAATCAATAAGCCCTTTATTCTGAACTAAGAGTTGTGATTTTTGAGTTTATTTCTGTATTTATAGGATATCTCTTAGTTCAGTGTGCCTCTTGGCAAAGGCCTCCTCTAACATCTTCCATTGTTTCCTGTCTCGAGCAACTCTTCTCCATTTAGGACCGGCTGTCAGTTTTAACTCGTCTTCCCATCTTTTTTGTTGCCTTCCTTTGCTCCGTTTGCCATCTCTAGGGTACCAATCTGTGACAATTTTGTTCCATTTATCTTGGGTACATCTTATCATGTGACCTGTCCATCTCCATTTCTGTTGGTCTATTCTGGAAAGCACGTCAACAACTTTAGTTGTTTCTCTTATATGTATACTTCGTACTCTATCCTGTTTTTTGATACCTATCAGACTTCTAATATTGGATGGATTCGATTGATGGTTCTTGGTGGAATATCATCTTGAATAAATTATACAAAAAACTTTTTTTTTTTTTTTTTTTTATATTTGCTTGTTAAAAATGTTTTCTTTTGTTTTCTTTCTGCCATGTTAAATAATTAATAATTTGTTGGCCCGATGATGTGTAATACGAAACCGGTAGCCTAAGTTAGAATAAAAATAAATATATGTGGAATAAAAGTACAAGAATTTGTGTATAATTTATCAGACTTCTTTCCATGGATCTTTGGCAATTTCTCTGTGGTGTTTGGTGAGTGACCACGTTTCGCAACCATATGTGATGCAAGGAAGTATACATGTATTGAACACTTTCCGTTTTACCCCAATACTTAGATGTGTAGACTTCATAACTTCTTTCAATGACCAGTACCTTTTCGATCCATTGGCTATTCGTCCATTTATTTCCTTAGTTGTTTGGTCTTTATGAGAAATGAGCTGGCCTAGGTAAGTGTACTCGTCTACACACTCAAGTGGCTTGTTGTTGATCTTAATTTCCATGTTTACAGAGTTTGTCAGTAGTTTTGTTTTGTCTATATTCATTGTCAGTCCTATTTTTTCGCTTTCTTTGTTTAGATCTTGTATCATTTTCCGTAAAGTTTCTGGGTTTTCTTCAAATAAGACAATATCATCTGCAAACCTGAGGTGGTTAAGTTTTCTTCCATTTATGTTAAGACCAAATTGATCCCAATCAAGTTTTCGGAATATGTTTTCAAGCACTGCAGAGAATAATTTGGGAGACAGAGGATCTCCCTGTCGGACTCCTCTTTTTATTTCAAAGGCATTGCCTAATGTTTCAAGTTGTATTTTTGCTTTGCTGTATATGGTTTTGATTTTTTTAATGTATGTTGTGTGTATACCCTGTTTTTCTAGACTTTCCCATATAGCCTCATGGCTGATACTGTCGAAGGCTTTGGTGTAGTCAATGAAAGCCATGTATAGAGTCTTGTTATATTCATTGTATTTCTCAATAACTTGCTTCACGGTGTGTATGTGATCTATTGTAGCATAATTCTTTCTGAAGCCAGCTTGTTCCATTGGTTGGTTTTCATCTAATGTGGTGCTAATTCGTTCTAAGATGATTTTGGAGAATACTTTATAAATATTTGACATCAAGCTTATTGGTCTGTAGTTTCCTATGTCATCTTTTGCGCGCGCCTTTCTTATGTATAAGAGTAATGTGGGATGTTTCCCATTGTTCTGGTATGTGTTGAGATATTAAAACTTCATTGAAAATTTTTGTGAGTATAGGGACAAGTTCGCTCAAAGTTCCTCTTAGTATCTCATTTGAGATTTTGTCTGGGCCTGGTGCTTTTTCCATCTTTTGGCTGAGTATGGCTTTCTCTACTTCACTCGGTAAGATTTCAGGTTCTTGGTTGGTTTTAGTTACTTTGGTACTTCTGTTTACATGTTCTGGGTGTTTGTAAATATGGTTTGAATAAAGGTTTTGGTAGAATTTAGTTGCTAGTGTGTTCATGTCTTTTCTGTTTGTGATAGTGTCTTGTTTGTTTTTAAGGTTTGGTATCCAATCTTTGTTGTATTCACGTATCTCTTTCAGAGCCTTTCTTGTTCCTCCTGTTGTCAATATGTGCTTTTCTAGAGTTTTTAGTCTTTTAGTTTTACGATCTTTTCTAATGCTTTCTTTGATGTTTTTGCTTAACTCTGTTATCAGTTTGGTGTTTTCTTTTTTGAGGTGGCTAGTTAATATGCGTTTTCTTTCTTCTATAAGTTGGAGTGTCGAGTCGCTTAATTGATATTTTTGCTTTTCAGTTTTCCTGACTTTGTGGCATGCTAGCTGATTTTCTAATTTAGCGTAGGTAATTTTGACATCAATTTTGCTGTTGTCTGATAGCTCCGTAGTTATTGCCACCAAAGACTGAGCGGTGTCCTTATAATTTTCTTCATTTGCATCGTTTGCGTTTGAAGGTTTTATGTGTTTTCTGGGCTTTTTGGGTGGTTCTATTTTAAGTGATGCTCTGACCATACGATGGTTAGTGTTAAAATTTAGTTTTGATTTTGATATCACTGATGTGTTTGTAAATGGTCTTGGAAAGTTGCTTATAATGTAATCTATTTCGTTTTTATATTTTCCATCTGGGGAAATCCAAGTCCACTTATTTGTTTTGTTTTTCTTGAAGATACTGTTCAGGAGAGTCAGATTGTGCTCTAATAAGAAATCCACTAGTCGTTGTCCATTGACACTTCGTTTGCCATAACCAAAGTTTCCCAGTGGAGATTCATCTTTGTTCTTTTTATTTATAAAGATCAATCAAATAAGCCCAAACTCGAAGGGTCTGCTGTTGTCCGTTGAGGAGATCCTGTACCCATCTTCCGGTCCCATCATCAGACCCCCTGTTTTACAAAAGTGCCAAGAAGTGTGTCAGGATCGTTGTAGATGGAAATCTTTAGTCAGATTAAACTGATAAAGTTTCCTCGTATGGAAAAACAACCGGTTTCAGCACGTATAACTAACCACTCGGTCAAGGAACGCCGATAAAGCAGCTAAGCAGCGTTTTTTCTCCCGACATGGTTCACAAATATTGAATTGAGTAGTGTATAATGATGTCTGTATTGCCTACACTAAAACTGCAAAAAATTTGGGTGTCATATTCGACTGTAACTTGACGTGGGCTGCGCATATTAATGAGGTCAGCAGGAAAGTCTATGCGACATTTCATTCCCTTAAGCGTCTCCAAAAGTTTCTCCCATTTGGAACTAAAGTTACTCTCGCACAATCTCTTCTTTTGCCGATTATCAACTACGCTGATGTTTGTTTCCTAGATGCCAGTCAGGAGTTGCTTGGTAAACTTGAACGTTTACAAAATCTGGGAATCAGGTTTATCTATGGGCTAAGAAAATATGACCACGTATCTCAGTACCGTGAACAGTTAAAATGGCTTCCAATCAAACAGCGTCAAAATGTTAATATCCTTTGTTGCCTTTTCAACATTTTAAACAGTCCCACTTCTCCTCCATACCTCCGCGATTGTTATGAGTATATCTTCCTAAGAGACAAGCAAGTCAGGTCTAACACGTTCTCACTTTTAAAAACACCTTCTCATAACGCCGCAGCGTATGGAAAATCATTTACTGTACAGTCCATCAAACTGTGGAACTCTCTTCCTCACACTATCAGAGACAGTCCTTCCATTGGTGTATTCAAAAGGAAAATAAAAGAGCACTATCTCCGTTAACCTATCCTCCTGGTATACATATTATGTATATAATATATGTATAATTATATATATATATGTGTATGATTATATATTTATTGATAGGATACTATTTATTAATACTGTGTAGGTATATGTATGTACATTTTATGTAGTTTATTGTATGTATTTTTTACTTGTTTGTATATTTTAGGTACTATTTTAATCTTGTTTTTGTGGAAGTATTATTATGTGCACATTATGAATACCTTACTTATATCTTATATATCTCATCCACCCTTGGTCTGCTGGAAGAAATCTCATTATTGAGATAAGCGCGCCATTGTACATAGCTTTTCAAGTGTATATTTTATTAATATGTTTTCTGTGTACATTAAGAATAAATATAAATATATAATATATTTTCAAACTGAAAACTTACTTTTATTAAAATAAAATATAGCTTATGTTACTCAACAATAGTATAGATTTTTATAAAAGAAAGAATTTTTAGAATCGGTTCAGAAGTTTCAAAGTTTACCTCAAACATACAAACAAACAAATCTTTCCTCTTTATATAATATATAGTGTAGAAGTGTAGATGTAGAAGTGTAGATGTAGAAGTGTAGATGTAGATGTAGATTAATTCTTGGAAAGGGAACAGAAGAAGTTATTAACAAGCATGGTATATGTATGTTTATATATATATATGTATTTACGTATGTTTTGATTTTGTTACAAGTATAAAAGACTTCGCTACAAAATCAAGAGTAAAAACCCTGCAACAGTAGGCATTTAAGTCTTGCGAGACACGGGAGTTATCCTACTATTCTGTTTTTACTATACAGTATTTGTATACTTACCAATTGCTGTCGGTGAAGGAAACACTGGGAGTTAGCGTACATGCCCTGACGAGGATGTAAAGGTATTTATTTGTGTCCGAAGTACGGCGATAAGGTGCACCTATCTCGTTGGGACGTTAAAAACCGTCGGTGAAAGAGAATGTAATGTAATGATTGTTGCCTGCTTTAGTGACATTCTACATTCGGACATCTCTGACACCCCTTCGGGGATAAATCAACATTACGTATTTTATGCTTGAGCATACTGTAACTATCCATAGTATTTTTCTTGAGGAAATGCTTACGGTACAGGTTTCTTTATCGTGCCAGTCCTTCTCTTGACACTTGTTATCAGCAGCAGATCGCTAAAGAGAAATAACGATCGGTCCTTTATGGTCCCTTGTGCCGATGGCATGGTCACCGTCTCGTGCCTCAGAAACATTCGGTCTGGGTTGACCAGGTTTGATAAACCTGCAACAGAAAGTTTGGTTACGATGTTGCGTTATCATTAATCAGCTTGATCAAAAAACTCAGTTAGGATATAGTGAAGTTTTGCAAAAAATAATTTTAGACTAACAATAGGATTATCCAAGTTGCAAGATAAATTTCATTAGAAAACAAAAGATTGAAATTGATTAAATGGAAAACTAATGCTTTTTGAGTCACAAATTTTCCAGGTTTAGAAAGAAAGAAAACTTCAAATCAAGCCACATACCCTACAGATTATACTGAATACGTTTTCCAAGGAAACAAATTTGAAAAAAAAAAACATCCCTAATAATTTTGCTTAATAATACCTAATGTTTGTATGAGCTAGATAACATTCTTGTTTTGTTGCTCCAATTTACTATTTTTTTGGTAACATTGTTTAATTTGATCAAAAAAGCATGATAATTTATACTTGGTATACCATCTTAGAGCTAGTTCTCAAGTGACTTTTGCATTTTGTCTATTTAACGAACACTTACTACCCATTAATCTGATAAGGATAAATAGCAGTTAAGTAAAAATTTCCAATATATTTACGATGTTAGCTCTAAATTAAAAGCTTGCAAAAATCAAAATATAACTTTGTATAACTATTAATATATTGTTATGTTGATGGTTGTGATTGTCGGCACTTGGTGGAACTTATTATACATCTAGTTAAATAAGACACTTGTACTTGTCCACAGGATTATAATTTAACTTAATACACCCGACCGGTTTCGCTTATAAGCATTATCTAGGGCTTTATAACATAAAAATAACTTAAATAATATTTACATGTTTAATACGTAAAATTAAACGATTACACATGTAAATATTATTTAAGTTATTTTTATGTTATAAAGCCCTAGATAATGCTTATAAGCGAAACCGGTCGGGTGTATTAAGTTAAATTATAATCCTGTGGACAAGTACAAGTGTCTTATTTAACAAGAAATATATTATTATCAAATTATTTTACTTAGGTGTTAATCGGAATCAACGATCTTTCCTTTCCCATCTTGTTTCTTTTCTTTTCTCAACACTTGTATCTTTCCTTCTCTTACCTTCAATCATCTGCTCTAGCTCCCGTAGAGTCTGCTGCTGCTGTTCCAGCTCCAAGCTCTCTCGCTCTGTGCAGTTAATCAGCTCGAGGAGCTCGTGGATCTCCTTCTGCGCTTCCAGTAGCAGTTTGTGGTCAGGGTGCGTATGCTCTGAAACGGTTATACACGTCAGCTAAGGTGGTAGCTGTAAACCCTTTGTTTATTAGGGCAGTTCACATTTTCAACTTTTTCTAATTTACTACGGGTCACCCCTTCGTTGTGATCTCTGATTTCTGGACGTTACTTAGGACGAGCGCACAAAGCTTTAAATATTTTTATACCCATACGTTTAGTATTTTTTTCATTGATATTAAAAGTAAAACTAAATGCAAAATAACCACGAGCAATAGAAAAACTCATCGCCGTGTTCCGGCCTGACCACATGAAAAGCCGTATCGGGAGAGCTACAGGCAGTTGTGTAGTATCAACCATTTCTCCTTTACCGACTTCTGTAGATTTTGCGGAAGTCCTTGGACAGACTGATTCACGCTTCTCCTTCCCACTTCCTGGGCAATCGTCAAAGTACGGAACCTTAATATTTGTTGTTTTACTTTTGACTATATTTACTACAATGTGAGTAAATTTGAAACTTGCATATAACTGTTCTTAAGACAGTGTTGAAACAATAACGTTAAAAATGCTATTTTTTCGAGGTTTTATGTCATCAGGGGACCTTTTGAATATCAATTTATTGCTTTTTTAATTATTTGCCGTGGTAGAGGCCATAGTATCATGTATTCTGTGAAATTTTCTGAAGGTGAAGCTGCGGTCCAGACAGACGGACGGACAGACAGCGGAGGCGAATATGGTCCAGTTTGACACTCTTTGGGTACGGAACCCTAAAATGTATTTAGGCATCCGATGCTTAAAATTCTTTTGCAAAGTTTAACTATGCGGGTACGATCAAAACTTTACAGTTAGATATCAGTAAGAGAAAATCTTTCTCATTCTATTATCCCTCCAAAAGTGCAAAGATATTTCCTCACCCGTATGTTTGATCAGCCGCTGAATCAGCAGTTTGTAACTCGGGAACTTTTGTACAGGTTTGATGAGAAGATTGTCCAACGACAGCTTTCCTTTGTGGTCTCTGGCCATGGCGTCCAGGAACCTTGCGAAGGCTGGTCGGGATGCAGCAGCCGTCTTGATGGTTTCCTTTGCCTTCTTCAAGTTGTTGATGAACGACATGTAGGTATCCATGACGGCGGGTTTTCTGAACTGGAATGTAGAAGTAAACTTTGATATCACACTAATCATCACACTAATATTATGTTTGTGCGTGTGTGCGTGTGTGTGTGTGTGTGTATGTTTGTTACTCTTTCACGCTGAAACGGCTGGACGGATTTGGATGAAATTTAGAATGGATATAGCTTATACCCTAACTTAACACATAGGCTACTTTTTATGCCGGACAAAAGCATGTCTTTAAACCGAAACATACGCGGGCGGAGCCGCGGGCAAAAGCTAGTAGTGTTATAAATAACGTTAAATTTGGACTAACCCAAGTGTAACATGTGGGTATTTATGTAGATACTACCTCTTTTTGATACATCAGTATTAGTTACAAAACGAATCGATTAAAACGCTAATAAATATTTGAAATTTTAATTTTCTAACGTTCTAAATGTACTTTACAGGACGCTAGTCTGAGCTATTGTAATTTATAGACAGAAAGGCGAAGGGGCTGCATTTCCCGCAGCGTTGGAGTCGACGCAGAAGTGAATTTATGTCAAAGAAGTGACACTGTTCTGATCGGTGAAATGTTCCAATACAGGACTGTAGGTTCAAATGATTCAAAGACCAACTTAGATTTGAGTGAAAACAAAATCAATGTCTGTAAAAATTTGTGTTTTTTCATATGATTTTTTAAATCCTTTCTAATAATGGATGTAGTTTAATACCATAAAATAACCTCATTTTATTTTTAAAGTTACACGTGGTAGATATTTAAACATTGAAATAACTATACATTAAATACCTACACAAACATCTTAAAACAACATAAATTATACAATCCTAGAAAAAATAAAATAAATTATCCATCCATCCATCCATCAGCCTGTTTCGTCCACTGCTGGACATAGGCCTTTCCAGGATTTCGCCACTTTAGGCGGTCCTCCTGGAAGAAATGCCCATACTCACACACGCTGGGCAGGCGGGTTAGTGAGCGCGGTGCCGAAACCCTTGCACTAGTGACGCCGCTGCCCGTCACTAGTTTGATTTATATAAGGCCCGGCAATTGGGGATGGATATACCGCCATCCATCGGTCTCAGGCTATGGTAGGCCGCCTGGTTTTTTTGCCTGAGAGCTGTCCTCTTACTCTCCCCCGAATAACTTCGGGAGGATTTCCGAGTAAGATGGTGGTACCTCCACAGTCGAGCTCAGCATTAGCTCTACCACCTTCAAACGTAAATTGTAAATGTAATAATAATAATAATTCTAATAATTGATGTGTGTCTCCAACAAAAGTAGCACGAGGTATCTAACCCCCAACCCCTTTACTGATAAATCAAGAGGATGATATCAAAAACTTTCCCAATATCACATACATAACCTCAAACTTCATCCATGAATACCCTGGAAACCGTGGGTTTGCTACAAGGGGGAGCAGTACCGGGGGTAGTCCCCCCCTCCTCTGCCCACCCTCTCCCCCTTCCCCTTACGGCGCGTCTCGTAATGTACATTTTTACCGCAACCAAAATACCATTATTCACGTGTCTTCTTTGGTGGCCCGGACTTTTACAAAGGCGGAAGACGGTTACCCTCTCCAGAATCAAGGTCATATTAAACGAGTATGATATACCTAGAAAGCCTTTACGGTACGTAGGAAACAACAATAGCACATAATTCCAGTTTATATTACTGAACTAGATTACCACAAGTAAAACTGGCTTTCAGGGTAAACTAGGTTCAACCTTAACCAACTAACTGACATCCTTTCACTTCAAATGGTGGTGGGCTTTGAACGTGGCTTGCCAACAGCCTCATAGCAAAACCATGCTGCTAAGCATCTTGTGGTGTTCCCGTATGAAGCCACGAGCAGTCTTACCAACGGGAGTAACAGGCAGTTTCGTTCTAAAAGTAATTTTTAGAGTCCGTACCTAAACGGAACCCTATTACTAAGACTCCGCTGTTTGTCCGTCCGTCTGTCACCAGGATGTATCTCATGAACCGTGATAGTTAGACAGTTGAAATTTTCACAAATGATGTATTTCTGTTGCCGCTATAACAATAATTACTAAAAAATGCAATTAAGTAAATATAAAAGGGGGCTCCCATACAACAAACGTGATTTTTTTGCTCGATATTTATAACGGCAACAGGTATACACTTGAAATATTTACAGAATATTTAGTTATATATTCACTTTTAAACTAAATAATTGAATAAAAATATATAAGTGGGGCTCCCGTACAAGAGACATGCTTTTTTGCCATTTATATAGATAATGGTACGGAGCCCTTCGTGCGCGACTCCAGCTCGCACTTGACCGGTTTTTCATTACCATCTTTTGTAGAAGTCTCTGGACAACAGTTTTCAAGAGCAGAGATTTTATTCAGCGCGATAAATAAGCTTAAAACTTCAACTGAAATACGAACCACTTCCAAAAACACGTCTCCAACTTTCTGCTGCAGGTCCCATTGCTCTAGTCGTCTCCGCAGCTGTTCCAGGAACACTTGGTGGACGTTCAGGATGCTCGGCACTTGGTAGAAAATCTCGTCGACGAGGAACGCGTCCAGAAGACCGGAGTTCTCTGGACTCTTTAGTGGTTGGAGGTATTTCTGAAACGGGAAACGAGGCGTGTTTTAATGGGGTACCTTTTATCTTCTTTACTCCTGCTCTTATATGTACAATGGTACTGTGTTTGTCCCTTCAGGACAATATAAGTAGTAAATGACTGAGGTTTTGATAGGTGCTGTGTAGTAGCATTTTTCACGGAGAAATATTAATTTTACACAACTACTAGACTACTATTACTCGCAAACCTCCCCGAAGTTATTCGAAGGAGAGTAAGAGAACAACTCTCAGGCAAAACCAGGCGGGCCATCATTGCCTGGGACTGTTTGATGGCGGTTTATCCATCCCAAAATGCCAGGCCTTATAAAAGAACAGACTGGTGACGGGTAGCAAGTGGACGAAACAGGCTGATGGATGAATGGAATAGAACGAATTGTACATAACAATCTAGAAAAAAGAAAAACATATTCCTAAAAATAAATTTCGTAAACAAATAATCGTAATAATATGAATCCATCCATCCATCCATCGATCAGCCTGTTTCGTCAACTGCTGGACATAGGCCTTTCCAGGATTTCGCCACTCTTGACGGTCCTCCTGGAAGAAATGCCCATACACTCACACGCTGGGCAGGCGGGTTGGTGAGCGCGGTGCCGAAACCCTTGCACCAGTGACGCCGCTGCCTGTCACCAGTCTGTTTTATAAGGCCCGGAAATTGGGGATGTATATACCGCCATCCATCGGTCCCAGGCAATGGTGGGCCGCCTGGTTTTACCTGAGAGCTGTTCTCTTACTCTCCCCCGAATAACTTCGGGAGGATTTGCGAGTAAGATGGTGGTACCTCCACATTCGAGCCCGGCATCAGCTCTACCACCTATAATATGAATGCTAGAATAATTTGATAAAAAATCCTAGTGCACAATGCAGTATAAAATTAAAATAAAACAAATTATCAAATTGTTAATGGTTAGTTATAGTGGACCTATTTTATTTAGGGTGATTCGAATTTTCACTTTTTTCCGTTTTATTAGGAACCACCCTCACAATGTGTTATAACTAGCTAAAAACAAACAAAGTATTTTTATTATATTTTCATAATAATCACCCTACTATGTATATTGTAATGTATCATCATTATTGCTTGCTTATACCTATTGGTAAAATACATAATATTATATAATAATAATAATATATTTTTCTCGTTTTTGTTTGTAATGTTTTGTGTGTTAGTCGTAAGTTCTGTAATTGTACAGTTACTTGGGTACGTCTGTAATGCTGTGTAATTTAAATTTAAATAAATCACATAATCACACTAAATTATAAATGCGAAAATTTGTGTGTGTGTGTGTATATGTTTGTTACTCTTTCACGCTGAAACGGCTGGACGGATTTAGATGAAATTTAGAACGGATATAGCTTATACCCTAACTTAACACATAGGCTACTTTTTATCTCGGAAAAAAGCATGTCGTTAAACTGAATAACACGCGGCCATAGCCGCGGGCAAAAGCTAGTAAATAAATAAATAATCAATTTGGCAAGATTATTTGAATTTATACCAGCCTTAGATTAAATCTTTTAAATGGAGTAGAGAAGCGCTCCACATTATTTGTTTCTGGTAGGTAATTGTAAACTTTTTATACAATTTTATGTACAAGGGTCAACAAGCTTTTTTACCCACGCTAATTTTTAGATCATTGCCAGTAACCAATTTGTATATATTTTCTTCCTGAAAATAGTTTTTTACCTTACTAGATGATTTAGTAACATTTCGAAATAAAAATGTATCACAAGAATACTTGAGTTTGTCTCGGAGTAACTTTGCAAAAACAGTCCTGTCTACTGAGTTACCCCCTAATTTTAATGAAAACTACAATAATTATTAGAATATTTATCTAATATTCTTGTTTTTAACAAAAAAGCTACGCTAAAGTTGCTTATTTAAAAGATCTAGCAGTGTAGATAAAAATAAAAAGCTTGTCACACTCAAGGAGGTAATTTTTTACATCGGTACAAAATGCACATCGTAATATTATTTTCCTTACTTTTGAGTAAAAAGTATGCAATAAATGTGTTTTAAAGCAACTTGCGGAAATAGTCTATTAATAATAAAGTCTTCACAAAAAATTACGTACATTAATACATTTTGTTTGAATTACATTAACAAACCTAAAAGTGTGTTCACAGTTTAAATGTAATGCAGCTAAAATGTAACAAATAAAATTTAATAATATATATAATCACCTTACCATTAACAAGCAGTTTGCGCGAATTGCTATAAAATGTATTTATTGCAATTTTTTTATTCAAAAGTAAGGAAAACAATATTATGATGTGCATTTTGTACCGAGATCTTCCGTTACCACCTTATGGCCTCACCCCTGGTGCACGATAATCTTACTAAGCGATTTTGAACTTCAGTATATTGTCACAAAGTCTACATTAGCACACAAAATCAAAGAATTTTCGAGGTATTTCTAGATTTTACGAAAAAGTATTTGATGTAGGTGTTTTTTCACCTGACATCGGAAAATAAACCATGTTTTCTTGTTATAGCAGCAATTTCAGACATAAAACTCAAGCCGTTTAGACATAAAACGAATTAATAACTTAAAAAGGCATCATTTTCAAAAATAAAATCTATAGAGTGTAATGTGTCCAATTAGGTAACCGACTTGGCAACGGAAAGACAAAGGTCTTAAAAAACACTTGTTCAAATTTTACATTAATCAGATAAGTAGTTGACTCGGCATATTAAAACAAAAACCGTTAAATGACCAAAGGCAAGCCCTTAAAATTGTGCATGAAATCATTAATTATATTGCTCATATTTCTGTTATTAAATTCCTAAACACCTTCGTTGGCGTCAAAATATATCTGATGTATAATTAGACACGAACAACAGCAATGAACAACTTTTTCAAAATAAAAAAATACTGCTTTTTTATTCGCATCGACTCCTTTTTTTTACAAAAGTTGTTCAATATGGCATCAGAGAATGTGGTTTTATTTAAATCCTATTAACATAAAGTTAATTTAACAAAAGCTTCGCTGCTATTCGCACCAATACATAACACTCATGTTCTAACACCCACAGAAGAGCTAAAGAAAACACTTAGGCACTCCATTAGTTTCATCGCCCTTTATTTCCTATCATGGTGGCTATTCTTATTCTCATTCTATTTTTCACTCGCAATATGAGTCGTTCGACTTTTATTTAAAGTATAATAAATGCCATAATATCCGATGCGATTTGGAGTTATTTTAATCTCATAAAATTAAAACTATTTAATATATGGAACGCCTCCTAAGTTTTTTAAGCAGAAAACCCCGAAATCTGCCCTAGCAATTTTTGCTGCCCTTCACAGAATAACTGTCAAAAGATAGAATAGAGCGAATTATCTATCAAAATAGATAAAATGGGTTTTTACGGTCGTAAGGCTAATTCGACAGAGAATAACCTCCAGTTCACATATATTTTTAAGGCTACTATTTAAATGGTCAGCTAATTAAAGAGGTTTTGGTCAGCTCCAAAATGTATTTTGTCAGCAAACAAAGTAAATTGAGTTGCTTCTAGTGGTCGGCAAAAATAACTAAATTGATCAGCAAGTAGTGGGCAGGCTGAAAATTGAAGTCATACGAAATTAAATATGTCTGCAGCATTATTAGTAAAAGAGCAGCAAATCATGATTCGGATTTTATCAAATTTTGGCAAGCTGAAAATTAAATTTTGATTTGCCGATTAATTTTATATCTACAGCAACAAAAACAGCGCAATTCTTTTCGTGCATTAAGTTTTTGTAAAATGATTCATTACATTCATTAATAAACTGACTATTCTACCTTCTGTTTGAAAATAAATTTAAATACTACTAGGAAATATATAAAATGATAATTTTAACAGCGATATCAGTCAAAGAGGTCACAAAATAATCATAAAATTATAATAGGTAAATACCCAAGTAGTTACTTATATCAAAATTACAAAATCTGAAAAATACAAGAACATTTATTCCATACACTGGTATGACAAAGAAAACCGGCCAAGTGTGAGTCGGACTCGCGTAGGAAAGGGTTTCGTAGTGATAAATATATAAATATAAAATGTATTAAGCTGCTTTTTCAATAAAATCGCGCTAATTTTAAATTGCTAGCTGACCATAATTTTAAAATGCAGATTATGCAGAGATTATGCTTTTTATATAATATTTTTATGCTCACCGATTGTATAATCCTGCTGACCAAATAATAATTTTGTACTATTTATTTTGCAAACGTACCTATACATTATCAATCTGACCAAATACCTACTTATTTTCTGATAATCCCTGATTTACTTGCTGATCAGGTATCACTGGTGGTTTCTTTTCAGGGTCGACAAAAACATATTATGCCTTCAAAATATTTTTCTTGCTGACCGAATAGTAATAAAAAATACCATTTCATTACCTGCCTATTTCAAGGAGATATAGCTAATATAATTATCATCCCACGGCATTTGTCATGAGATTATCAAAGTCGTATGAAAAATAAAGTGTGTGAAAAGGGTTTGCAGAATATCCACCCAGGGGTGTTAGAGTGAGGGTTGATTCTTTGCCATAAAACTACATTAGTCGTTATTGGACAAGGTCTTGTTATATGAGCTTCGAAACGACACAAAGCACAATGTACCGGATACCGAATGTAAATATACTGCTACGTTTTAATTTAACCTTATTACTGATCATACTGAACAACTTTGTCGTGGAAATATACTCGCACAATTGAAGTGTTGCAAATATTTTTAGTATAGTAATATTTTAAGTTTATGGTTGTATCTCAATAATTTAAGTAATATAATATTATCTAATAATAATAATAAAAAATTCTTTATTGCACTAAAAATATTGTACACGAGGCAAACTTAATGCTATTTAGCATTGTCTTCCAGTTAACCTTTGGTGGTGTGGATCATTATTGGGTAGTGCCGGTAAATGTGTTGGTCGTAGACAAAAGCTAAAATCTATAGGGACGGGGGCATTAAAATATTCCAATTACATATCTACATAATCTAAATAATAATAAACATCATATACTTACTATAAAAAATAAATAATAAAAATAAATAAATATTATTTATAATGAGTGATATGCAATTAGGAGACAGGTTCAAAATTCATACGAAGACTGAGAAGGCAGGTTATTTATTTTGTAAATCTAAAAAGTGCTGATGGACTCTATTTTTAAAGATGGCTATTGATGGACTCTCTCGAATGGCGAGCGGTAAACTATTCCAAACACGTATTGCGGAAACTGTAAAAGAATTTGTAAACATGTTTGTTTTATGTGTCGGGGTACGCAAAAGTAAATGGGTCTCTGTACGATGGAGGCGGCCAAGGGAATCAAGGGAAACGAATCTTTCTTTCAGGTAAGTGGGGGAGAGGGGATCATTGAGGACGTTCCAAAGAAGCGTTAGAATGTGAGCGTTACGGCGACACCCATGTGACAGCATAAGAGCAATAAATTTGAGTATTTGAACAAGACTCCATACTCCTCTCTATACTTTATGGAACCTATTGTTATTTTTTTGTATGGACAAGCCCAAATTTTTTATGATGCATGACGGCATGATTACGCATTCGCAATGTCAGTCATTACATATTTATTTGTTTAAAGAGTGATAAATGTCATGTGATGAAAACTAGAGTTACTCAACTAGATCAAATAAAAACTATAGGATATAAGGAATGCTCTCTATAAGTTTTCAATAAAAAAAATCAACACACATCTTTACAATATCCTTTTTAAAATCACACGCAATCTGCCTTCGCAATTTTCGCGCACGTGCCAGAATTGAGGGCCAGGACGGCGATTCTCGCACATGCGACAATTTGCGAAGGCCGAAAGCGGCTGATATTTACAAGCTCTTTATGAAGAAACGTATCAAACTTTTAAAATAAAAACCCGTTGTACGTATTCACAACATGCTTTACGTGTCTTTTAATGAGTTATGGTTCGTAGAATTATCATCGCACAGCATTTATGACGCGATAAACAAAGGCGTATGAAAAGCAGAGCGTGTGAAAATTTTTGCGAGAATCGCCGTCCAGGGCGGCTATTCCGGCATCATTTCGCATGCGCAATATCAATCATTAGATATTTGTTTAAAGTTTGATATATGGCATGCAATGGAAATTAGAGTGACTAAACCACATTAAATATATGCTATAGGGTATAAGGAATGCTTAAAAAATCAACACACATCTGTACAGAACCCATTTTAAAGTCACCCGCAATCTGCCTTCGCAGTTTTTGCGCACGTGCCAGAATTGAGGGCTAGACCTCTATTGTTTTTCTTTAATTGAAAACTTATAATGAGCATTCCTTACATCCTATAGTTTGTATTTGATGTAGTTTAGTCACTCTAATTTTCAGCGCATGGCATTTATCTAACTTTAAATAAATATCTAATGATTGATATTGCGAGTGAGAAATAATGCCGGAATAGCCGTTCAGGTCTAAAATTTCCAGTGCCTGATTTATCATCTTAAAATACATGTGAAACATAAACCCATCTTTCGCATGAAACATTAATGCATTCCATTTCCAAATACTACTTTATATTTTTTGTAGTGATTAATCTCCTACACCTCGTTTACACAAAACGAATCACTTTGTCAATTTCAAAGAGCTAAATCTTTCATTCAAGTTCAATAACTTTGCTGAAAAAAAACCAAAACATTGTTGAAACATAATCAGAATTTTTATAAATAACATTACATTACCTGTTGAAAAACAAACTTCCATCGTTTCTGAGCACAAAGGGCAAAACGGAGCCCAATTAATGTCCCTTTTTCATATATAGAAAATTTATTTTTATACTACACCTGCTTGGAAAGTTCCTTCTTACTTTTTCGAAAACGATGGAGTATATACGAGTACGTCATTGCTGTCATACCAATATGCGGGCAGAAAAAGTATATGAAAATCATTATTAACGTGCTGTTTTTTTTTTATTTGTTGACAACATCCGTACGATAAGCATAAAATGATGTTACATTAAAAAGGGTATAAACTTCTTGGTCCATAACCTAGCTTGAACAATAATGCCAAAAGACAAAAAGTTTTTATGTCTTAGTTTGCAAAATAATACTGGCCACTTGCTATTTATGATCATAAAAAAAATGAAAAAAGTGAAAGTCAAAAAATTTTTATGTCTAAATTTGCAAAATAATACTGGCCATTTGTTTTTTATGTACATAATTAAACAAAGAAATTAAAAACTGCAAATCGAACGCGAGTCATCAATCTGTTTCTTTAGTTGTATCTTTATTAAAAGTAACTCAAAGTGTTGTCTAGTAGTGATATAGAAGAATGGGTGATTTTGTCTTTTATTTTCCTCGCAGGTGTAGTATAAAGCGCTATGTATCACTCGGGAAAGTGCGATTCCCTCGTAATCGCCCTCTTTCTCCACTCGGTGAACAATGTACTATTATTTCATTTTTAATTGAATTTTCGGTTTTGGATCAACATCCTACAAAACACATACCTATCCAAATTTAAGATCTGTAGGTATTCCGTTTGCAAGCTAGAGACCCGTGACATACGGACGGACTGACAGACAGCAGCAGCCGTTTGGGTACGGAACCCTAAAAATAGTAAACTCCAAAAAAATTGATTCGACGTCAGAGTTTTCTGTTTTCCCGCAACAAAAGCAGAATGTGTTTAATCCTCTTCGTTGATAGACTAAACCATTATTTACAAAGTATTTCGCATACATTCCGAGTTTGCAAACTAATTTGAAAGCGCTAGATTGCAATTTACGAAAGCGGCGGGATCATATGTTTGTACCATACTACACGTCTCTTTTGGCGCATGGATATAAATTTCATCACTCTGTATCAAGCCTTTATAATTTGAATTTCACAAAATCGTTTCTTAGTGAGTGCCTGTGTTACATAAGAAACCTTTGTGCCAAATTTCAAGTTTAAAGGTTGAATAGACCACAAAACGTAGGCAAAAGAAACTTGAATCCACACGCCGAAAGAACCTTGTCGCACTGTACCGTTGGCAAGTGTTTGTCTTTGAGTTAAAATTTATGCGTTTCCGCAGCATCGAAAACTAATTGTACCTACATAAAGTTTCTAAGCGTAATTTACTTTCGTTGCAGTGAAAATACACCCAGTTAGACTTTATACGAAATCGATAGTTATGATAAAATAATTAGCATGTAAACACTCAATCTGGTATTCTTAAAATAAAGACTATTTATATCTAAACCAAGGTATCGGAAGTCTACTGAGAACTATTTTAACGGCGCCTTGCGAATTTATCAGATATAAGGCTTGTCAGAGACAAAAAATCAGGCGAAGAATTGGTAAACTTTTAATCTGCCGTTTTGAGATTAAAAGTTTACCAATCGACAACATTAAAAATTAATAATTGGTACAAAACTAAAATCCATTTCGAGATATCGGCCTTCTGAGCATCATATATTTTTCTCAGAATTAAATCATTATCTAATAAAGAGATATTAAAAAAAAATCAAAATTTGGTAAACACAGGATTTTAAAAACAATAACCTTTGCTTTCAAGATCATTCCGTATTAAAAAAAATCAACTGTCATGTCAATGTGACTGTTGACATTGACAGCGAACATAAACATGCCAAGTTTTTTTTTAAATAATCCCTTTGCAATGAACATCAAGTTTGAAACCCTCAGTTGCGACTTACGTTCTTTTAGAATGAGTTAATAGAAAAAAATTAAAATAAGCATTAAAAACACACAATAAAACAAAATAAAAAATACGTAAGCTTTATTTTTACGCAGATTTTTAATATAAATATTGAAAACAAATGGTTACCTGAAATGAAATGATGTCGATTCCTCGCCTGAATTTTCGTCTCTTTTGGGCCACAATAGTATTTCTCGTTTTAAATTAGAGACAATCGCTAATGTAAAAAAATTTGAAGTGTGTACTTAGACTGATCTGTACAGAGAGTTTTGCAAATTAAAATCTTTGGTTTTAAAAAGCAGTTTTTAGATTGTTTTCCATGCTGTAAAAGTCTAAGAACTTTGATCGCGCCTGGTCGACATCTCGGGTGATCAGAAGGCTGGTGCTTACCTCGGCCAGAGAATTAGTCTGGCCATCCAGAGAGCATTTTGGGCACTCTACTGAGGGGCAGCGACCTGGACCCAGTTTTTTATTTATAGCTTTTAGATTTATTTAGTTATATTTTAGATTACTATTTATTTGTAGGTTTATTTAGTTTTATGTAGTTTATTTAAGTTTTTATTCCAAGATATATAAGTAAAAAAATTAAAACAATTAATCAAGCAATTACTGAAATTATGTCAAAGATATTATAGAAGAAATACATCAATAAATATCAGTTCCACAGGTTTTTTAATGGCTGAGATAAATTTTGATCCGTGCCGCCGTTATTTTCAATGCGTCCTCTCAATTTGTTGGCCCGATAATGTGTGATATGAAACTGTTAGCCGAAGTTAATATGAAAATAAATGTTTGTGGGATAAATGTACAAGAATTCGTGTAAAATTTTTTGAATTCCACCAAGGACCATCCATCAATCGAATGTATCGCATATACAAAAATTAAGTACAAAGTACTGCCAAAATTTTGTTTCTCTTAACGCGTTTAAATTTTGTGCTCACTGTCACTTTTTGTCGCCCAAAGGGTAACCAACGGGACCCTATTATTAAGACTCCGCTGTCTGTCCGTCCGTCCGACGTCACAGGCTGTATCTCATGAACCGTGATAGTTAGACAGTTGAAATTTTCACAGATGATGTATTTCTGTTGCCGCTATAACAATAAATACTAAAACCAGTAAAGTGCGAGTCGGACCTTACAATAGACATGATTTTTTGCCGTTTTTATAGATAATGCATGAACCGTGGTAGTTAGACAGTTGAAATTTTGCCCATCATTTTATCAGTTTCTTAAACAATTTTAAAGCATTTGAAAGGTATTCATTTATTTGTTCCAGGTAAAACCTTTTAAAGTATTAAAACATAATTGAGAGTTAAAGCGATTCAAAAACGTCCCTAAAAAAGCGTAACTTTTATTTAAAAACACCTTACTAAAAATTTTAGCGACCAAATTAATCTAGGAATTATACCACTATGATCGAACTACCGTTGAACATGACCTTTGAAATCCTGCTCCACACAAACCTTATTCACAGAGGAAGAGCAACCTTGTTTAGTATCTCGAAAACGGTAATTATACTGAATTTGTGCTATTTCATCGCTCCAGTCCCCTTAATGATGGCAAGCAGGATGTTAATTAGGCGGAAATTGTCCGCTTGATGACAGCTTTATTTTAATTGCAAAGCTTTTGTTGTTTGACTTTCTTTTTTTTATTGTTTTTTTTTTGTGATTTTGTTCCCGTGGATCTCCTTAAACGTCACTCAGTGTTTAGCGCCTTTGGGTTTTGTTTTCCTTACTTTAGAATTAAAAGTATGCAATAAATACGTTTTATAGCAACTCGCGAAAACTGCTTGATAATAGTTAAGTGATCAATGATCAGATAGGTAGGACTGAGCATATTAAAACAAAAACCGTTGAAATACCAGAAGCGAGCCCTTAAGCTGTATCCATGCTATACCCGAAGTTCGGCGACAGGGCTCATGCACCCATCATGCTTGGACGTAATAATCGTCGGTAAAACGTTAGTGTACTAGTGTAGACTGTGATTTGCATTTTAGTCCATACTCGGAAACAACATAAACAACATGTTTTTTTATCTCTTTCTTTTTTCGCCGATGCCGAAATATTGGATAGAGGTATCTTTGTGCCACCTTCAATCAGAAGACACCATTTATGTGCATTCAGAGAACCGACGATTAACCAAGCTCAATTTGAGGCGCAAGCCAGACAAAAAGGGCACGGGCGCGGGCTCACCATCAACGCACCTCTTCTATCTATTTTGCATTTTGCACCACGTCCCTCTCTTACATTTTGTATGAAAGGACATTGGAAAGGCGTCGAAGAAAAACAGTTTTTTTAAAAGATCAAAACATCCTATTTAAAACAAAATAAAAAAAAACATGTATAAAACAAATATTTACTGATGTTTTTTTTGCGGCTGTTTTAAACATGTTTAAAACATTTTTTGGGTATCGTATTGTAAACTTATGTACTTATATGTAAAATTAATTAACAAGCGTTTTTTAAATGTTATCAATTATCATAATCTAATCATGTATTGAGTGGAAAATAATAAGTGCTTTTCACAATAAACACGAACCGTAGAAATGCTTGAAAATACAAGTACTTACCGACACCGCCCGTTCTCGTCTTTATGTTTGGAGAAACGGGCCAGTAAAGGAATTTTAACCGCACCGATTAGTACATATGGATGCGTTAAAAAAAAGAGTAATAACAACGACACGTTTGAAAAACGGAAAAAATAATAATGAATATGCTAAAAATAGTGTTTTTATATGAGTGTTTTAAACACGTTTAAAACAATTTGTTTTAAACAGTGTTTTATACAAGGGTGTTTTTTCTCGGTGTTCTAAACACCGTTTAAAATACTTGTTTTAAACATTTGTTTTTAAACATTTGTTTTAAACAATGCCAACCCTGGTTGAGACGCGCACCGGTAGCGCGCCAGTGGCCCGCTCAATGCGCGCCGCGTCGCTTCTGTCTGGCTTGCGCCTAACGATATTGAGTAACATGGCCAGCAGGCCTACCATGAGTTTTGGTCACGATACACGTTTAACAACATGCTTTTTTCCGGGATAAGAAGTAGCCTATTAAGTGAGGGTATAACCTAATCCATTATAAATATCATCCGAATCCGTCCAGCCGTTTCAGCGTGAAAGAGTAATAAACATACACACACACACACAAACTTTCGCATTTATAATATTAGTGTGATGTGCAGCACCCCTAGCGGCTTACGAGAGGAACCAGAATTTCTCATACAAAACATTTTACGCAGTTGGTATCGTGTATCGTGACCAAAACTCATGGTAGGCTTACAGTACTAGTAAAATTGTTTATATTTTTGGGACTAGTAAGGCTAGATTCTGTGATCTACTGGGTCGAGTCTATGTACAACTAGTCGAATCTTGTCTATAATCTTGCCTCTTCTGTTTTCAATGGTTTTCAACAAAAATCTTTCTTTCGGATGTAGCCCAAATATAATTTTCAGGATCTCAATGGCCAAAAGAGCCTCTGAAAGCAAGAAAAACCTTTTCACAACGAAGATCTCAAAAGAAGTCCGGAAATGTTAAATGAAGTGGTTTATTGTTATTGCATACGTACTGAGGTCAAAACATTTTTTTTTTCTGTCTGTATGTTCCTTTTTTAACTTGAGAACTACTCAACGGATTTGGATGCTGTTTTTTTTCACTATCATCGTAGGCACCCGTCAACACATAGGCTACAAGGGGTGTTCATAAAATAGCGCCCAAGCCGAGAATGGAGCAAAGAACGTGGGCGGCTCGCGATCAAAGGCTTGTGTCTAATAAAAGTCTACATCTGAAGTATTATTTGTTCTTATTTACTGGAGACTTGGTAAGTGATCAAGACCAAGGTTCAATGACCCCGTTTAAGAAATACGAAAAATATTTTTTGTGCCTCTATACTTGTTCAAGTACCTTGACTCAATTAGTATGGGAAGTCTAAATTTGATTTTACGTATTTTACAGAAGGGGCTATTGAACCTAGGTCCTGACCACTTACCGAGTCTCCGCTATTAATTTGGCTATATAATCGAAAGTCACCTTATAGACTTTAGGTCTAAAAGTTCAGAGTGAAAAAAAAATATTTTTTTTCGCGATTTTGTTCTTTGCCTTTCAGTTAAGGGGCCGGCGAATCTAGCATATTTCATACAAACGAAATACCAAAATAATAATTAAATTAAACAAATTCATGAGGTAGGGTGTGTTTATTCCGATTGGATTACGGAATATCTCTGTTACCAAATACATGTTAAATAAGAACACTGATTTAAACAGGATATATGAGTAAAATCATTTTTATATGGAAATTTTAAATTCCTTATATCTCGTCTTTAAATCAGAGTCATTTCAAAATATATATTTGGAAACCTGGATATTCTGTAATCCGATCGGAATAAACACACACTACCCTAAGAATATCAATGATTTACAAATGGTTTTGGTATTTCGTTTGTATGAACTACAAATGGTTCGCTGGCCTCTTGACGATATCTACCCTAGAATAATTTTCACTTATACCTTATATAATAAACCACAAACAGACGCTGACAGGCTGAACTTCAACTTCGTCCAAACCATATACTAAAACGTATAAACATACCTAATAAACCATTATACAACGTAACTAGTTACATAGTAACCTATCTATGTTGTCCGTGACATAAAATGATGGATGAGATGGTGATCTATTACAGTAAAACTACACTGTTCTATCGAAAATTACAATAGCTATTTCGTATTGTTATCCCGTGTCTTTTTGTGGCAACAAAGCACTTTGTGGCACTTAGCAAAGATATTCACGGGAAACGCAGAGAAAAAGAAGTAATTACAAAAATATCCCCGAAGATATTTATTGCAAAGTAAGGATGCGGTACTACGATCAAAGTGAAAAAAAACCCTTTTAGGGTTCCGTACCCAAAGGGTGCCAAACGGGGCCAAAAACCTTGCCAAAATAGTCCAAAAAACTCGCACCGCAGAGGGTAAAACAAAGTAAAAATAAATCCGTAACCTTCATGTAAACTTTGTCTCTCAAAACTTGTTGTATTTGTTTTAGAAGCAAGATTGATAAAAGCACAATTAAAATCCGTTACCACAAAGCATATTAACATACAAGAATCCATTTTGCAATGTGTCCTTCAAGATAACGTAGGTAGCTTTTCACGAGGAAATGGTGTCCATTGTAAAATAGACCCTATAGCAACCGCTTGCCTTCCAAGTTGAAACATCATACTGAAGGGTACTAAACGGTTTTCGCTTTATTCCCACAACTCCCCAAGGAGTGAACAAGACTTATTTTTGATTGGCAAGCCTGGAAGGCTGAGTGGAAAATTTAGCGTGAACTCCTCGGAGACATAATGGGACGGTCGGTGTAAGTAGAGGTACGAGTACCTTCTTATTATAGAGAACTCTTAAGAGCCCGGTCCGCGACGTCGACAACTTTGATCAAAAACAATATATTAAATATTCCTCTGGCCTTTATCGCGATGTTTTTGGAAAAACTAAGGACATACACCACTTCATATTGGCCGTCTAAATAAAGGCCTAGAATTTATTTGATTGAATTGTTTCTCTTTTGTGAGTTATTTTATTACTTACGAGCCGGCTCCGAATCTTTATCAATAATATCTAAGTATCAAAATAACGCGCAAAGGAGAAGCAATTAGATCAAATAAATTTTAGGTCTTCATTTAGATGCCCAATATGGACTGGTGTATGTAAAAACATCGCGACAATTACAAGAAAAAAAATAAATATAATGCTTCACATCAAACAGACGAAAAATACGGAGCGGGTTCTTAATCGTCCGATATAATTACATAATAATTTTGCCGCTGAGTATAGCTGAGGCAAAAGTCGGTCTTTATTTAGGTTTGTTGTAATATGTAATATTACATAATAATAATGCCCAGCAGTGCATCAAAATGGATGATAAATACCATACATCCATCCATCAGCCTGTTTCGTCCACTGCTGGACATAGGCCTTTCCAGGATTTCGCTACTCTTGGCAGTCCTCCTGGAAGAAATGCCCATACTCACAACGCTGGGCAGGCGGGTTGGTAAATACCGTTTTATTTAAACACGTACATAAATCTTGTGTAAAATACAAAAAATCTTGGTTTGTAAATAAATCCCACTATACCACTAATATTATAAATGCGAAAGTTTGGATGTATGTATGGATGGATTTTTGTTACTCTTTCACGCCGTAACTACTGAACCGATTGGGCTGAAATTTTGCATGTATGAAGTTCTAGACCTAAAATGGGTCATAGGCTACTTTTAATCCCATAAATCAGTTCCCATGGGATGAAAGTGAGGTTTCAAGTTTACATACAAAAGTGATGTGTCACCCTTTCACGCCGTACCTATTGAACCGATTGGGCTGAAACATTGCACAAATAATGTTCTAGAACTAGAATAGGACCAAAACTACTTTTTCCCTTTGTTCCCATGGAAAACCTATAAAAGAGACATACAAACAGAGGCGCATAACACACACATTTCACCAGCTGTGTTTACTGTAGCTAACAGTCCGAAAACTATTGACGGATTTTATAGGAGTACACAAAAACTAATTCAACACGGTTGAAACCGCGGGATAAAGCTAGTGATGATATAAATAAATAGGTTGATGCAGAAATAATTTCAACTGGTATTTTAAGTATTATTATATCAAAATAATGTATTTTGTTATTGTATCCATTCGTGTATATGTTACCGGCTAAACACGATTTTAGCATAAACTAGTAAACTAGGCTGGCATAATTTTTTATTTTTTCATTTTTATAACACAGCAATATGATTCTAATAAGCGACAGCGAAATAGCGTAAAAAATATCGCTAACATTTACTGACATTACATTTTCTATTGACTAGACTGAACAAATTAACGACAAAATAAAACTCAAAAAATGAAATATACTTTTCTCGTTATAGGTAATATTACCGTCAATATCAAAATGAATCATAGATACAGTGCAGAAGGTGAGACTGGAGAATTGCGATTGTAGCACACCATTGACATTGTGGAAAACAATTCTTATAACAGTGCAGGCATAGTCTATTTCTGAAAAATCATGCATACATAAAGTATACATCGTAACAAAAGAAGAATAAGATAAAAGTCGAACCATAATTTTTTAAAAACAAACCTTGCCTGTACTGCTATAAGAGTTGTTTTCTACAATATAAATGGTCTGCACGCACACAATCGCAATTCACCAGTCTCACCTTCTGCACTTAGTTCTATCATCTTACACCATCGTCGATGTCTTACATTAATAATAAAGTAGCAGAAAATTCGTTTCTGTACTTTAGCTATTTTTGTGAAATTTTAAATGAAATCGGTTTTTAGTATAGTACTGAGGCCAAAACTAAAACTATTAGAATTTTTGTCTGTTTGTCTGTTCATCCATCTGCCTTGTTTATTGTTATCTGTCTGTATGTATGTTCCGTTTTAAATCGAGAACGACTCAACGGATTTGGATGCGATTTTTTTTTCATTGCAGTGGCCCATGGGCTATAAATGGTGTTCATAAAATAACCGCCAAGCCGATAACAATCGATAATATATTTAAAGTTACATTTATTGTATTATACTTTTACGGGAGCAAAGGCGCGAAAAAAGGGTAGTAATATATAAATAATATAGACGAGGAAATTAAAAAAAAAATATTTTTATTCAACAGAAAACGCCACAAAACATACTATTTAAAAACAAGGGTTTCCCTTCTTTAAATGGACCTTAAAATGTTAAATTTCAACTACGACAATATTTTTACTTAGCATTCGGAAATGCGGACGTTTCGCAAACAACAAAACTTTTACAGGTTACATTAAACTTTCGTCGCTTTTAGGATAAAAACGGCCATCTTGCTGTATACCATTAAAATATTGTAACAGCTGATCTAGCCGTTTTAGGGTTCCGTGCGTTAAAATGAAAAAATGAAACCCTCACAGGATCACTTTTTTGTCCGTCCGTTTTTTTGGCTCTCTTAAGAGATATCAAGTTGAAACCCTTATTTCCTACAAAAGTTTATGGTGCTGTTAAAATCAGGCTTATAGCTCAACGGGAATAAAAGCCTTCACGTAATCAATTTCATACCAATTGAATCACCGTCAAAGCCTATAGGGCAATTCCAGTTGACTTAAAACCTTGAAACTCTGTAACTAGTAGGTCTTCTAGCACACGTATAGATAAAAAAATTACCAATATTTAATTATTCAAGGAGATATTGAAGACTTCATAGGACTGCTTGAATACCACAGACATATTTAAGGATTAAATAGCGTGGCAAGTTTCCATACAAAAAATAAGTTACATTTAGGCTTCATGGTACGAAGAAACGTATAAAAATGGGTTGTTTCGGCTGGCTTATGCTTGGAAAATATTTGTTCATTACTAAACTAATCTCTAGTATATATTTTGTTTGGAAACAAACAATATTTATATTTGAAAGAGCACGAAGTTCACGGAGCTAAAATTGCCACATGTCAACTCTATGCGTTTTATTATTAATGTTAGGTCTGCTACTATACTTGTATTATACGTCTATGTTGAATACATAGAGTTAAATCAGGGGTTTTCAAAGTGGGGGGCGCGCCCCCCAGGGGCTTTCAAAGGGGGGCACGGGCCACCTGTGTAGTTAAGGACCTTATTTAGAGATAAACAAGAAACAACGTTCGCAGGATGGTAGGAAGGTATAGTGTAAAATCGATGCAAGCTCATCCATCACATTCCAATAAGTTTATATTATATAAACTACAAAAACTATGAGTAAACTAGTTAAACTATAACTAGTTTTCTATGAATTTTCGCGAAAGTTTAAAGTTTACTAAATACCGAAAACGTCGATTAGGGTTGCATACCCGAATAATAGACCAACTTAAATTTGCCGTTTTGTTTTATACATTTTCTAGTAAATGATAAGTTTATAATTTTTATTACAGTCATTTAAGTCTATTAACTTATTGGAACGGTACGGAACCCTTAATTTCTTTATAGCACACCGTGCGTAAAATGACCGCTTAACGCACGCTGCGCTTGCGTAAAGTCGGCATTTTCCCCAAAAATATTATACGAAACTCGTGCGAGAAACTTTTTCTCGACTCGTGTGATTGCAGCACTCACCTTCGGCTCGTGCCGCAAACTCACACTCGTCAGAAAACGTTTCATCGCTCTCGTATCGTAATGTACTATTAGATGGGGACAAAGATGAAACCTTTCTACAAATTATTCACTCAGCAAAGCCAACAAAACATGGGCGCCATCTTTCTTCTCTTAGTAAATGCTTCAAGAATCTGTCTCAGAAATTTTCCGATGCCAGCGCTGACTTATTATGATAATTATGATCTTATTTATGAAACTCCTGTCCCAGAATTGTTTACGACAAAAATAACGCAACTGCAAACAACGCCTCTAAGTTCCAGACAATGCGTATCATTTTCGCGTGGTAACTGTATTCCATAAAGTTGCCACACTGCAAATATATCTTTGCGTGTTTCTAGAACCGTAATTCTAAAACAATTAGCTTCATTTTCACTTGGCTTATTGACATAATTATGATTGTAGTCGCGAGATGAATTAGGGTGAGTGTGGGTGCTATAGGAGGAAAAGCCGGAAAATAGTAGTCAGTTTAGCCTTTCTTAAATAACAAAAAGCTTGTTCTACTTTCATGATGTAATTGCATTGTGTTTGTTCGGTATTTTCTCATGATTAGCTTCGAGTTTGATATTTAACGAGTTTCATACTAAACACTCGTGTTTTCGTCCGCCATAGCTACCTTTCTCGGGAACGGATTGTTATCTATTGGAATAGACTCATCCACTCAAACTTACTTATGTTCTTGAGTAAGCAGACTAAATTGGCAGTATTTTTAAACGAATAAAAATTTTTAGTTTTTCAAAAATACCAAAATCTTAACAGATACAATAAAGTCGATTCTGAAGGCTTTCATTTTAGTTTTTGTGCTGTCAAAACTTGAATTTTTCCAGAGCAATATAGTTTCTGGTGTTAACATTAAAGAACTATTTTAGAATGAGGAAAATTTAGTTAACAGCACTAAAACTATAATGAAGTATAAAGTAAAATGAATGTAATACCATTGGCGAAACTGTAGGATATGTTGCTGGGGGTCTGGCCCCCGACTCCAACTCGTAAAGCCATCAACAAGTCTCTGTCCTCGGTTATGTGATCGGAATAAGATAAATAGAGATAACAGTCCATACAACGAGATCACACACTCGTACAAACCAAAATACAAAACAAATAATGCCTTAAATCGGAGAAAGAATCTTTTCATATAAATTACGCCCATATTTCTGGAGGGGCAAGACGGTGGTCTGGAGAGGGCCGTGCCCCCCTGGCTCCTACCTATAGAAGAGCCAACGAGAGATGGCACCTATGACAGCTGCGTTTAGTCATGGGGTGCATTTTAATTTCGGCAAAAACAAAAATCAAGTGCGACTAGCGACTTGAGTAAATAAAATATCGATATATTTGACACGTCATACGTGGGACGCACTATAAGTTTCCGGAATGAATATGAAAAAATACTATTAAAGGTACAAAATTAATTTATTGTTTTTCAAAATAATCTCCCTTGGCGTCTATGCACTTTTTCATTCGATCAAACCAGTTTTGAAAACTTTTGTGCCACTCCCCTGTGGTGACCTCTGAAACGTGTTTTTCATACTCCTCGACAGCCTCTTCTGGTGATGAAAATCGTTGACCGCGTAATTGGTTCTAAATTTTTGGGAACAGAAAAAAGTCACAAGGTGCCAGGTCGGGACTGTATGCAGGATGACTCATGAGTTCTACATTTTTCGTCTTCAAAAAGTCGTTTGTCTGTCTGGCCGTGTGAGAACTGGCATTGTCGTGGTGCAGGATGATACGGCGTTTACGGTTATTTTTACGGAGTACGTCAATAACTTCCGGCAAACAAATGGTCGTGTACCAGTCACTATTCACGGTACGACGATTCTCTAAAGCAACAGTAGCCACGTGTCCAGTTTTATTAAAAAAAGAAGCAATCATCCGCTTAGATGCACTTTTCACGCGCGCCAATTTGGTTGGTTTCGGCTCATCTTGAAAGACCCATACGCTCGATTGCTGCTTTGTTTTGGGATCGTAGCAATAAATCCATGTTTCGTCACTTGTTACTATGTCCCACACCAAATTTGACGCACCTTCGTTGAATCTGGTAAGCATGGCACTGCACCAAGTGACGCGGTCCGTTTTTTGAGCCTCGGTCAAGTTGTGTGGGGTCCACCGCGAGCACAGCTTTCTCACACCCAAATGTTTGTGTAGGATTGATTGTATTTGACTCATGCCTATTTCTAAGGATGCGCGAATTTCATGGTAGGTCACATGCCTGTCTGTTTCAATCATACGGCGCACAGCATCGATGTTTTTGTCGGTCACAGCGGTGGACGGCTGACCATCGCGAGATTCGTCACTGAGATTGATACGACTACGCTTGAATTCTGCAAACCAGCTATAAACAGTCGTCTTGCATGGTGCTTCATTGCCAAAAGCTGTTTCAAGCCGAGCGATGCTCTGTTGAGCTGTCAAATTACACTTAAAATCGTAGAAAATCATACTACGAAAATTTTCCCGAGTTAAATCCATGTTGATGCAGACACACAATTTTTTAAATGGCGCCACAAGGTAAAAACAAAAGACAGTCAGATGAAACAAACTGCATTCTACAGCCAAAGAGTTCTATTTTCAAATGTTGCAATAAATTTTTAAATATTGTTTATGTAAGTGGCCAGTTCCGGAAACTTTTAGTGTTACCTATGTACAACATGCGTCATAGTAAATACGTAATGAATACATAGTAATAGTAATACAAATGGCAAATGTGCATTTGCTTACATTAACAAAGCAGCCATAAAATCTAGAAAACTGGTTTACAATTTTTTAATCATAAAAATATATAGTTTGTAAACAGACGGAGCCGTACGATTAAGGAGAATAGAACCCATTATTTATTGATTACAATTCAGCCACAAACATTCCTCTCTTGAGTTTTGGAAAAATTAGAAACTTTTGCTATAAAGTCTTTATAAAATCGAAAAATGATGATCGAAACGAGTAGTACGTCACTTTTTGCTGCCAGCAACAATGAAGTATTAGATTATTTTAGTGACACTTACCCATAAACAATTATGAAATTTGGTAGGCATTTAAACGTCGTAGGTGCCATCTCTCGTTGGCTCTACCTATAGTTTAGTTACGCATGAGTGTACTACGAAACGCCTGTCGAAATTACCGTGTCGCCCACTTGACCGATTTTGACGTCACACCTCTCGAGTCAGTCAGTTTCTGGAAAGTATGTAAATAAGTTGGTAAAAACCAGCCAAGTGCGTGACGGGCACGCGCAATGTAGAGTTTGTAGTTGCCCAGTACATATTATAAGTTGGTCTACTAATACAGATCGCGCCAAACTTCTAGTCCCATACATTTACAAGAACGCCCCATACATTGTCGTGTTTAGAGGGGGCCAAAAGTTTGGCGCAATCTGTACTCGTAAACATGTAAAGCCTACTTAGCTGTGAGAGTTTTCCTTTTAGCTTCATTCTATCTATCTATCTATCAGCCTGTTTCGTCCACTGCTGGACATAGGCCTTTCCAGGATTTTGCCACTCTTGGCGGTCCTCCTGGAATAAATTCCCATACTCACACACGCTGGGCAGGCGGGTTGGTGAGCGCGGTGCCGAAACCCTTGCACCAGTGACGCCGCTGCCCGTCACCAGTCTGATTTAGATAAGGCCTGGCAATTGGGGATGAATATACCGCCATCCATCGGTCCCAGGCAATGGTGGGCCGCCTGGTTTTGCCTGAGAGCTGTGCTCTTACTCTCCCCGAATAACTTCGGGAGGATTTGCGAGTAAGATGGTGGTACCTCCACAGTCGAGCCCGGCATTAGCTCTACCACTACCACTTAGCTTCATTATATATACTTATCTGTGAATTTTTTCACATATCTAGAAACAACCGTTTAGCCGACAGGGGGGGACGCTTGACTCTAACAAAAATTTGCACTTTAAAGCTATATGTTTCGCCAATGGAACCCTAAATCGAAAAATGGTATTCACACACCCAATTTTTTTTTAAGCCACCTATCCAGTACCCCACACTATGGAATAGACGAGAAAAAAAAATAGGAGGTACCCTTAAAAAAAACTTTTTTTCGAGATTTTATTTTACCATTTTGTCAGCGTAACTAATATGCTCATGCCAAACTACAGCTTTCTAGTACTCATAGTCTTTGAGCTAAGCCGTGGACAGACGGTCAGATGGACATGGCGAAACAATAAGGGTTTCTTGTCGGACTACGGAACCCTAAAAACTATGTGTTGTAAACTATTTCAATAATTTCTGAAAAGGATTTTAATAAGGCCCAATCTGACAATATTCCCAGAGTGGATGTGTTTACGTAGAATGAACATCTTCGGTTATGATTATAAATATTCTTTCCGATGTAGATAATACCAATCAGACTGCTGCCTAGACAGATACATTTTTACAGACTGCTTACTCTGGGCGCTGTAGTAGTTTGCCTGTAATTGCCTACGGCTAATAATTTAAACACACACTCGTGTTTTAATAACCTCTTTATGCACCAGTTTCATAAACTACAAATACTTCTTCTAACAGTGGAATAGTCCATTAAGAATAGCAAAAAAATTAACTTGCCATGGGAACACATTTTTTCCAATTCCTTTCCAAAAATATGATTCATTATGATCACTACAACGGTGTGGTAGAAATCTTCATTCTTTTTTAAAGTATTTTTTCCAAAATGGTTTATTATATTATACAGTCTACCATATCACCTGGCTACGTCTCGTGGGCGCTTACATACGCCAACGACCTTGAGTCGTTTTTGTCAGTACGAATATCGACAGAAACTGTATTGAAATAACGTTCATATCAGCGCGCATTGCATAACGAGGCCGTTAAGACTCCGGAGAGCCCAAAATAGGAGAAATTTATACTTTTCTCATAGACGCGATCGGCGGAAGAAAAATTTGAACTTAAATTTTATAGCTCTATAAATTGTCTGTAATTAAGTGAAAGAATCATTAAAATCGCTTTAGGCATTCGGAAGGAGTAAAAGATTTCTTGCTTAAATCATACGAAACTTTCTTTAACTTTAAATTTTTTGTGTCTAAAATATCAACTAAAAAGTAATTATCAAACTTAAAATTGATTTTTAACTATATTACGCCTGTCTTTAATTTTTTTTTTAGTTTTTGAGCCACCCTTGCAGGAGGAGTAGGGCTTCAAATACAGGTCTAAATTGCAGTTGGGGGATGTAATCACCTTAACGAGAGTGGTATGAAATGTATAAAATATGAAGTGTAAGTTACTGTAAAGGAGGGGTTATCCCGATATAGTATCTTTTCAAATTCACTTTAAGCCATGAAATTATAATAACTATTAAGCCATGAAATTATAAAAAATATTATATTTCACTATTTGAACTTAATATTTCGGCCATTTAATATACGATAACTTGCATTTTACTGCATCTAATAAAATCGCAAAGATAGGCCTAAGCTATGATATTAATACCATTTTATTGGGGTAATACTAAGTTTTAGCCAATAAAACTTATACAAAATAAACGCTTAAAGAAATATGATATAACACGGCCGTTGTGTTAAGAAAACATCCTCTATAATCCAAAATAATGAATAAAATCACATCGAAACAGCGAGTTTTCTGAGCGGCAAGCTCTCACTAAGGGGGATAGAAAAGTGAAAAAAAAAAACGAAAGCGTTGGAGCGGGACGATTTCTCTGGATGACCTCGCCTTAAGTTACTGTTTTTCTAGACGCTTACTCATACAATTTAACAAAAAATAATAATAATCTTACCTTTACTAATATTTCCAGCGCCTCAACGTAAGATTTTTCAGTCTCGTAAAGTTCGACCACGACATGCGTTCTGGTGTCCTGAAAATAAAAAAAAAATCGTCTGTAAACTAAATTTAATATTTTGTCTGGGACACTATCAACTATCAGAAAGAGAAACAAATTTAAGCAACAAAGCTATGCAAAGTGCCTCATTAAATTTATTAATATAAATTAGATGTTCGGATACCATAAATATTTGAATTTGAATATCTGCTTCTTAAGGGGGATGGTCCAAAGCCGTTCTCCATACAAACTTGTCTGTCAAAACCGACAACCACGACGAAAGCATTATAATTTCCTTATGTTACTTTTTTCTACACGTTCCATCAATTCTATATCCACGAATAATAAGTTTTTTTCACAAAAAAAGCTTCTACTATCAAATTTTGCCGTTCAAAAAATGTATGGTAAGTATTAAATAGCAAAATGAGATTGTAAAAGCTTTTTTTTGTGAAGAGATTGATTATTTGCGGGTGTAGAATTGATGGAAGGTGTAGAAAAAAGTCACAGAAAGAAATTATAGTGCTTTTGTCGTGGTTGCTAGTTCCGACAAGTTTGTATGGAGAGCAGCTTTGAGCAAATTATTGGATAAAAATTGCAATATTTTAACAACCTACATGTTGGGCGGACATCTATAAACTGACAACTATTTTAATTTTTCTATACTATTGATAAAGTAGTGAAAAAGTCGTGTCTGTACATTGAGTATTTTTTTTAATTTAAATTAAATGTGTGGTTTAGGTTGTAGAGCTGATGCCGGGCTCGATTGTGGAGGTACCACCATCTTACTCGCAAATCCTCCCGAAGTTATTCGGGGGAGAGTAAGAGAACAGCTCTTAGGCAAAACCAGGCGGCCCACCATTGCCTGGGACCGATGGATGGCGGTATATCCATCCCCAATTGCCGAGCCATATATAAAACAGACTGGTGACGGGCAGCGGCGTCACTGGTGCGAAGGTTTCGGCACCGCGCTCACCAACCCGCCTGCCCAGCGTGTGTGAGTATGGGCATTTCTTCCAGGAGCATCACCAAGAGTGGCGAAATCCTGGAAAGGCCTATGTCCAGCAGTGGACGAAACAGGCTGATGGATTGGATGGGTTGGTGTGGTTAGTTATGTCCCCATACGATAAACCTCAAAAAATAGTTATTTTTAACGTTATTTGTTTCAGCTATATCTTAAGACGGTAATAGATACAAGTTAAAATTTGCACACATTATTGTACTTACTCTAAACTAAAACAACAAATAATAAAATTAGAGTTCCGTACTCAGAGGGTGCTTAATTGTTTGTCAGGTACTATTTTAGCGCCTTATTTTTGTAGCATCTGTATTGTTAATATGTATGTTAATGTGGTGTACGAAACCCTTTTAGGGAGTCCGACTCGCACTTGTCCAGTTTTTTTCATTTGCGCGGGTATGTTTCTTTGGTACCGTCATTCAGTATTATCAGTAGAGTACGTGGTTTCATTCACTCAATTTACATCCTAGAGAGACGATATCTTATAACTCGTAGTCCTGCAACGAAAGCTTACAAATAAATCACACATATTCTCCAACATAAAAGCACAATAAAGCCCGTTTTTCAATGACAATGAATAAAAAATAACCCCGTGGTATCGAGTGCTCCAACATAATTGATGACGTATCAAGTGGTATCGATCTGCCACTGGAACGGAAGCCGAGGTCAAGCGACTTTGTGACGTATTTACATGATAACACGGAGTACCGCAGATTATCCACTACTGATTTTTTTTAGGCATCGTTTCTATGTAGTAGGAACAGCCAATACTTGTACATTCTCTTTTCACTGACAATTTTTCATGTCCCAAAGTAAAATGCCTGCAAGTTTACCTCACATTGGTTTCTTTCAATCTTAAACATATATAAATTCTATATTGAACTTTATGTGCGGTGATAAGGGTTGAAAGTGTATGAGTGTCACTTTCCTAGATCATCTACTAGTACAGATTATATCTCAGGAAGATCGTTTGGCTACGCTTGTAATAGTGCTTGCACACGCACTTTTTTCTAGTGTCCGTGGCCTCGGGAGCGCTACCACAGTATAGGTAACAAAAGTAGTTTAACTAGGCGGTGTCCTTGAAATCAATACCTACGGCCGCTCGGTGCCTAAACAAAATTCAAAATTCAGCTAGGGCTGCCAACTGACTGTTTACGTATTTGAACGTAAAACTATTAATTTGTGTTTTTTTTTTGCTTTGCTACTGTATATTTTTATTGAATTTTATGTTTACCACCAATTTTTTTAAACTATTATTTTGTAATTTTTTGTAATTGTAATTTTAAATTTGTCACCATTTAATATTTTACGGACGGTGCGGTGCGTATACTTTCAAGCACCAATATGTTTAAACAACAAAAGAGAAATCCGTAATTGGCCTTTGTTTTGGTACATATAGTTACTATTTTTATATTTGTCCCGTAACGTGCTGTGGATTTTATTTAATTAATAAATAAATAAAAAATAAATTGATAATGCTTTGTTATTATTATAAAAGTTGTATTTAAGCAACCATACAATGCACAACATACTCTGTAATTTCGTGCCATAATTTAGGAAAATGCGCGGGAGCGTCACAGTGACAACGTGCGTACATAACTTCAGTGCGATCGTGACTGTCGTAAACCGAGTTGAACCCAGTTTCGGGGGTGGTTCTTTTCGGCCCGTTTGTATGAAGATAAAATACTACGAGTATTACTAATTTATACTATGGCGCTACAAAAAACACAACACACACAAAACTTATTTGTACACGTCACTACAACAACCATAGCCAAACGGACCTCGTGACATAGAAGGTGTAACTATGGGTTCGGTTATCAGGAATATTTTGCGCAAATAACAACAACGAAGGTCCTTGCATTCCCACAGTAAATATGCAAGCCGCTCCTGCGGAATGCGAGAGTATCGGAGATTCTTGGCTCGACCCGGACTTTCAATATATATTAAATTTATCAAAAATTTTGTAATGCACGAAAGGAGTTTAATCGAGTGGTGTAAACTCAGGTAAAACAACAGAGTATTCCGAAAACGCCCGGTGCAACTTTTCAATATTGACCTTTTAATTTGAAATAAAATTATATTATTTGATTTATATTCGTATAAGCACTTTGTTTGAGTAGGGAATCTAATCTTATGTTAATTAGAGATTACAGGTCTAGCGCATAACTGAGTCTGTTCCTGGGGTATGGGAGCGGTACGGGAGGGGTGTGTTTACGGAACGTCAAACGACGCGTAACTTCAGTCGGGCGTCAGCCTTGCCTCAATTGTCACTCCTCCCATTCCTCAGGAACAGACTCAGTTATGCGCTAGACCATAATATTATGTACCTACATGTAAAACGTCAATTCTAAAAATTGCTTACATGCATTATATAATTAGGGCGTGTTTCTTTTCTTTTTAATGAAATGTTTCAATGTTCAATCAAATCAAATAATTGTTCAATCGTTTTATGGGGCTTCGCAAATCAACTCTACTTTGTGCGGGGACCAAAATTATTGTTGTAAAATTGTAAGAATGAGAATCCATTCATCCATCAGCCCGTGTTCGTCCACTGCTGGAAATGGGCCCTGCGCAAATTTCGCCACTCATGTCGGTCCTCCGTCCTCCTTATCAAGCGGCCACCCACAACGTCCTTCAGGTCGCCGATCTAGCGGGCACGAGGTCTGTCCGTCCGTCTGTCACAGGGGTCTAAAGCTTCAACCGTAATAGGTAGAAAACTAGCTTGTCAACCTTTTCGCACCGAAGTTCATTAGTAAGATGATAGATGGCGCTCAGATCTTAAAAGTAATATGTGGTGGTACGGAACCTTTTGTGCGCGAGTCCGAGTCGCACTTGGCCAAATTAATTTTTACTATAAGTACTGAGGGTGAGTACAACACGCTCATTGGTTAATTCAAATAAAGTAGTTTTCACGGAGACGCAACAGTTGGATGAAACATAATACGAAACGAAAATGAACCTTTAACTTTATAGTTAAAGTAAATAGGTATATGAACTCTTTTTCTGCAAAGTTTCTGGACAAACTGATTATCACCTCATCTGCGTTTTGAGTACGCTCCATTTTGGGTATTACCGAAGCTTTTCAACGGGCGGGCAGGGAGTGGCTAAGCGTAAAAAAAAAATTGACGGAACGAGTTGAAATGACATAAGGTGGGAATACTATCAACCGAGAAATTGGAAAAATCTTCGATGGTAGGGCATCAAACGAAGCAATTTTTAAGCCTATAAAGGCTTGATATGTTAAGAGATATAAGGGCAAAAGACATGTGAAAAAAAAACAACTCATTTTTCTTAGCAGTTCACTAATTGTTCCATAGAAATGTACCTATTCAACCAAAAAAAACAGCAGATATTTTTTCAAGATTTTTGGTTTAGATCCATAGTTAAAGTTGTATAAATGAGCGTTATAGCCAGTTTTCGTTTTTAAAACCACACAGATTAACCGTGCGTATAAATACTGTTCGCTTGCTATATTACCCACTTAAGTAATATCTTGTTTTAACTACGCCTATTTCCATAACTCGTCAATTTTTATTAAGATAACTCAGAAATTCACGTTAAAAATACAAACATACATATACTCACGCCTGTCTCCCAGATGAGTAAGCAGAGACTTACAGATTTCCATCTGCTACGATCCAGACACACTTCTTTTGCTTCTACATCCATCAATCTAGTCATACAAGCTCTTCTATTCCGGGTTTGACTTTGCCCTTCTTTATTACGTCTCCTATTTGGTCGGCATACGTCCTTCTAGGGCGGCCCGGTCGAGCTTTACCTTCCACTTGTGCAGCATTTTCGTTCGTCACTCTACTTTCATTCATCCTCTGACACGCCAAAAAGTCAAGTTATAACTGCTTTCATTAACTTTCTTATAATTTACTTAGTATTATATTAGATAGTATTTATTTATAAAAAAATATGTTATTTTTATATGTATTTTTTGTGTAAAATTTTAACTGAACAGCCTCGACTTTGGCGGAACTAATGTGTGGAATCACATTATAAGAAGCCAGATAAAAAGTCAAATAAAACGCCTTATTGTTATTATCTAATTTCAATAGATATCGCTATCCTTTCAAAGGTATCGTGATTAGCTAAAAATTATGCGTGACGTCATTTCTAGCCAATCACGATACCATAAATTACGTAAATGTTGAAGTTATTTTATAAGGCCCCATATTTTTCAACATATATGCATCCCCCGAGTTATACATAATGTGTGTTCAGACTAGCGACGTAGCGGGCCTACAAAGCCGGAAAACTACGAGGTCGTAGCAAATGCTACGCCGTAGCGCAAAGATGATGTGAAATTGTTAAAAGAAGAGTAAATAAGTACTTTATGTGTAAGCGCGCTACAAGGCCTTAGGCATGTATTTATAATTCCCTCATCTATTTAATGTATTATTTTTGCGTTGCGTCGTCGAAATTCTATAGTATTTTTGATGCACCGTGTGGCGTTTGGCGTATTTTTGTATGAAATTCGACGACGCAATGCAAACACAACGTGCCGTGTGGACACTGAAAATAAAGTAGCAAAAAAGACGTGTCTGTACATTGAATATTTTCGCGAAATTTTAAATGAATAAATGGGTTATCAGTATTGCACTAAGGCCAAAAACATTTTTTTTTGAATTTTTATCTGTTTGTCTTTTATATGATTCGTTTATGTATATACTTACATTTTAACTCGAGAGCCACTCACCGGATTTGGATCCTTTTTTATTATCATCGTAGTACACAAAAGCTATAAGGGGTGTTCATGAAATAACGCTCAAGCTGAAAACGGGGCTAAACTAATTTTAAGCATTATGGGAAAGCTATAAAACAAAGAGTTTCTCCTAAGAAAATGAAATTCAAACCTGGACTAGTTGCAATATTACACGGAATTTACGACCATCAATGTGAAAAATAATCATAATGTAATGTTGTAACTTTGGTTTGACTTTTATTGAGGTTTTATAGCCACTGCCACAAAGCAGGTAAATAAAGTCACTCACAAGACAATACCAGGAAAGTATACATTTGATTTATCTTGCGTCACACTAATAAAAGACTTCGTGTACCGTGTACAAAAAACATACAGGTCGAACCAAACGAATGCCCCTTGGAGGGAAAGTACCTTTAATATTAGAGATAGCAAATTTTACTCAAAGGAACCTTTATTTTATTTTTATAGTTAAGGAAAACTGCATCCAAAGAATTTTAAAAGATTACCTGCATAAGCCGGAAATCGAATCGGACAAATGTGAAAAGAAGTTTTTTTATGATACCGATTGAAAGGGTCAAACATATGAACCAAATTCTTCGAAGTAACATAGTATCGTAAATTGAAGAAAAAAAATATTTTTTAATGCAGTTTTCCTTAACTTTAAAAACAAAATAAATTTCTTTTAAGAAAATTTGCAATTTTTAATATTTAATGTACTTTCCCTCCAGGGGGCATTCTTTTGGTTCATTCTGTATATACATATTTTCCTTCTCCTTGGACACTTCCAAAATGTCATGAGTGATGAAAATTACGTTTTTGGGGTTCCGTACCCGAAGGGTGCCAAACAGGACCCTAGTACCAAGCCTCCACTCTGTGTCTGTCCATTTGTCACATGAGTCTACATCTTTAAACGTTTAACAAGGAGAAAGTTGAAATTTTCACAGAATATGTATTAGTTTGGTCTTTATTACAATAAGTAATAAAATATTCAAGAAATTGAAATTCAATACAAGAAACATTAAAAATTAAAATTAGTTATGTACGCAGAGGGTGCCAAAAATTTTGTCAGGCGCTACCATTTTAGGGACTTGTTTTTTTTTAGCCTTGGTGTTACTTGGCATGTATAATATTTTGTTGTTATTTACCATACTATATTTATGATTCCGTAAACGTATTATGTGGTTATATGGAACCTTTTATGCGGTCGAACTTGGCCCAATTATTTGTAAACGAAACACCCTAGATGAACACTTCACGAATTGAAATCGGCCACAAATTTTTCTGGTCGAGTTCTCTCCCTTTCGAATTTCACCAGTCGTTCTGTTGTCTCCGAACGCAGACGATCAGATCTTTTCCGGTCCTCCAATGAAGAGATCTCTTTGTATATTTTTATTTTTCTATAACAACATTACCTTTGATTCTGAAGGCTTTCAAACGCTTTGAACATTTCAATTGTTCACTCACCATTGAGAAAGTTTGAAACAATTGCTTTCCGAAATTACTGAATGATGGATGAAAATGAACAGCAAATGCGAGACACATAAAACGATCGTATTTTGATAATAAACATATACTTAAAATTCGTAAAACGAAAATGATTTCTCAGAATTCATGTGTACAATATCAGGGTGATAAAAAGTGTATCCAAAGTTATTGGACACGGTGTAAATGTAGACTGACATCGACCATACTCTAGTAATAAAACCCCAAAAATACAACACTCATATATGACCTCAGCACGTAGGTTTAAATTCGTTTCCCGCCCATGTTATGGCTTAATCTTAAGGGCCGATTCTTCCGATTTGGTATGAAATCCCAAACAGAACATAGCGCCTAGATCGAATTAAAACGCGTAGCTAAAAACAATGTTTACGTCACCGTATGACTAAACTGAAAAACGAATTATGGTGTAAATGCAGACTCATTACATTACCCAATCATGCGAAATAATTTCGCTTTTTCCTGACAAAGGTAATCATTTACCACAAAGAGATTCAAACAATTATGAAAGTCTTTAAGCAAAAAGTAAAAAAAGGTGCCATGACGAGCGAAACGAAGCGGAGCGAAGAGGAGCGTGTTAGGTTTATATGTCAATAAATTTGGGGAGCCAAGCGAAGTGGAGGGGAGCGAGGTGACTCTCCTAGTTTGAACAAAAAATAACACCGCATGATTGTGTAATAGGACTGTATTTACACATACAAACAATGTACTTTTAAGGGATGTCAAAGATGCTCACCAGTGTGAGATGTGAATTACAAGTGCACAGTAACCCCACCCCGCACATCCACTTTTCACCGACCATTATTATTTCACAAACGTGGTGGTGAGCTTTATCGCCGCACTTCAGGCACAATAAATGGACCAACAAGTTTACATGCTTTTCAAAGCACGCAGATTGAACACAAATTTCTCATAAAATCTTTTCTTTTGTTTGTGTTGTACACACACTTTTGAAATACTAACTTTTGTTCATAATCAAGGGTTTGCTGGTAGAAATCTCTTCCAAAGATAAGCTCACCCTTTGCATACACTGTTAGACTACTGTTACTTGTTATTCATTTATATATTGTGTGCAATAAAGTGTTTTCAATTGAATTGAATTGAAATTTATGCGCACCGCGGAGATTGAACCCATAAGCTCTGGTTTAGCAGGCGAACGCTCTACCACTGGGCTACGGAGGCAGTAACAGATTTTTTCTGATATCATATTAGCCAAAAGTTTTTTTTTTTCAAATTGTTAATTTAACTCTTAGTTCCATATCTTAAATTAAGAACTAGAAAATCTGGCTATTTTTAACGTACAATAATATCATGAGTAGTCTGTTTTTGTCAAAACACAACATTATTTTATTTATATTAAACATTGTTCTTAACTAATAGTATTTTATTAGTTTTAGAATTATTTTTCACGTTTTTTGTATATTTTGTTCCAAATATAATGAAGAATCGGTCCTTAAATGTCATGTGGACTGCATGGTGAGTCACTTAATAAAACGGTTTCCAGCTCTTCGCGGGTTTATGGTAGAACAAAAGGGTAAAGGGTAACCAAGGGTGGCCCTCTAAACAACTTTTTACGTTTAGATTTAGAATAAATTATATATACCAGTCAACGTGTATTACATTATATGTAAGTAGAACCTCATCAAACATTCGCAAATTAAAAGTTAAGGGGTTTTTATTTACTTGTATCCCTATAACAGTAATCAATAAACAATATAATAAAAGTTTAAGATTTTGATTTATGTTGGAAGGTGAATTTAGTTTTGAAAATTTTTATAAAATTAAAATTAAAGTAAACAATATATTAAAAATTATATAATAATTAAAATTCAAATAAATCAACAAATAGTCAAACACGTCTTCATACATAATTTGTTGTTTGTGATGTTTTAACATTATGTATAATGTATATATATTTAAATGCATAATAATGTATATTCCCTCAGAAAAACTCATTGTTGCAAGCTCTATCTACATGAACTCGAACTCGAATTGACAGGGCGAGAAACTGGTTGAGCTCTTTTGTATTTACAAGAAAAAATTGCTACCAATATAATTCAGCCTAGTTAAATAAGAAAGTTATTAAATTAATTGAAACGGCGGTAGCTGTAGTTGGAAATGATTTTATTGTGATAAAAATCTAAATTAAGGGGAAAACTTTATTAAACTTCACTGGCACGAAAGAAACTAGAACGGTCAAAAATAAAAAAGTAAACTAAAAGCACGCTTCGTTAATTTAAATTGAGAATGGAATCGGCTTAAAATGCAGAAACGAAGAGTTTTTCCTTTTTTTTGCTTTTTGCGTGCGTAATACTAAATTTAAACACAAAGTTTGCTGAAACTTTTTCATACGAATGTTTTACTGGTTGCCTCTACTAAGGTGTTAACTTTCTAAAAATACGCATCATTTGATAATATGTAGGTACAAAGGTACTTGAAACTGAAAAACTAAATATTTTTAATGTTAATATTTTGTGTTTTGTTTTATCACGGTGCGCAATAAAGAGTGTTTATGTTACAAAAGACGTTCATATTTATCTTACTATGGATTTATTTATGACACGTTCGCAATCTAGTTATATAAGTATCTTGCGAAACTAGATTAGTTATAAATTGACCCACGGATGCAAAATGCGATTTGGAATCTTGGATTTGCGTAATTGTTAATCATTATAAATAAAATAGTCCAATAAAATAAATAAAAACAACTTCAATAAATCATTAACTCTTATCTTCATTACAACAATTATTATTATTTCTTTGGCAACAGTGATATACTATCTAGTAATTCAAGTTATCAACATAAATGAAAACCATATATTTTTATTATTTACTAGCTTTTGCCCGCAGTTTCACCCGCGTTGAATTAGTTTTTGTGTACTCCTATAAAATCAGTCAATATTATTCGGACTATTACCTACAGTAAACACAGCTGGTGAAATGTGTGTGTTATGCGCCTCTGTTTCCCATTTTGTGTGTCTCTTTTATAGCTTTTCCATGGGAATAAAGGGAAAAAATAGTTTTTGTCCTATTCAAAGTCTAGAACTACATTTATGCAAAATTTCAGCCTAATCGGTTTCGTAAGCATGGCGTGAAAGGGTGACACATCACTTTTCTATAGAAATTTTAAAGCTCATTTTCATCCCATGGGAACTGATTTAAGGGATAAAAAGTGGCCTATGTCCTATTCCAGGTCTAAAACCACATTCATGTAAAATTTCAGCCCAATCGGTTCAGTAGTTGTTCTTACTCATACTACAGTAAATCTTTCTTCCTTTAATCTTTAACTTTTGATTTGACAAGCTCCAGAATCATGACATCTGGAACATACAACATTGAACTCTTCTTACTTGCGCATCTTTTAGTAGAACACCGTGTTTTAGTTTTTTTTACATGAACATTTTTAAATAATGTTGGTCTCTAAAAAGCTGATAATTTTTAGCATTTGGTGTAAGATCATTAATTATAGTAATAGTTGTTAGCTGTATCGCATTTCTGGGTAGCCAATCTTGTAAGATGTCAACCGAAATTCCATTTTATAACTTTTGCTTATACTTTTTCTCAGATTTTTTAAATCCAAATAAACGCGATCTAATTGGTATATCAATTAGAAGTGAAGATTCAACGTCAATGCCGTGTTTGTTTGAGTAGTCTTCTTTCATTTCTTCAGCAGCTCCTCCAGCTGTCTCTTTGGTTTAGTATGGTATTTTTGCTGTTGCATAAATTTCATAACAGCTGCGATCCGTAACTTTTCCAGAAATAACGTAAACATTTCCTCTACACGATACATTGTAACTTTTTAACTAGATTAGTTCAGTGAGATACTAATATCACTAAATTATGTGTCATAATTATATCCCTATAGAAGAGCCAACGAGAGATGGCCCCAATGACAGCTGCGTTTAGTGATGGGGTGCATTTTAATTTCGGCAAAAATAAAAATCAAGTGCGACTAGCGACTTGAGTAAATAAAATATCGATTTATTTGACACGTAATACAACATGCATTATAATAATACAAATGGCAAATGTGCATTTGCTTACATTAACAAAGCAGCCATAAAATATTCGTATTGACCTATGACCTATACATAGTTTTGTCTAGAAATGCAAAAAAAAATTTTAGGCAGATTACCAAACCAAAAATACTGTGTCATCGAATGAAAAAGCCAGCCAACTATCCCCTCCATCTTTAAGGCCCTTTACAAAACCGACCCTTTGTGTAGCCAAAACAGCTGGACCTCCGAGCCCTTGACAACTAACAAATTTTCTTCATTTTCAGCAGGCCAAGAAATCCTGGTTACCAATAGTTGTTTATGAGAAACGGTCCGGTAAGATTGGCGTACTCTCTCCATGGATACTTTAACCCTTCAGATTTCGTGTCGATTTTCTGTGAAACGGGTCATAGGGTTTTGGGCGCTGCAATATATCGCAAACCCTTTTGGGTACAAGAATGTTTTGTATGCTTTGTACGTTATTTGTTGAAAAATGTATTTATTCGGGAGTTGCTAAATAAATTATGTGAATAATGTTTTAAAGAAAACTCGTATTTCTTTATTTATATATACGTAGGAATGCTACTATTTTTAGACGCACCAAGAAATTGCAATTCAAAAATTTCAATTTGTTTATTGTTTTAGATTTCTATCTAAATAAATACGTCATTAACTATTTAGATTTCTGTGGTTATTTATGTTCTTACATATACCAGTTAAATGTCAATTGTACATATAAGTATTAAGTACATTTCAAGTAGTACCACATGTAATTATTATATACTCGAACATATATATAAATCCTTTATTTATCGCGAACCGAGTGTTTTAAACGACGATTATATTGAAGATGATATTCCACGAAGAGCCATCAATCGAATACATCCGATTATTACTTTTATAATACCTAAAATATTATTTTTAAAATTTTAAAAGTCACTATTAAATAAGGATTAAAAGTAATTTAAAATTAAAAGTAATTTAAGAAAGTAAGTCGGACTCGCCCACCGCGAGCTCCGTTAAAGACTATATTTTTAATGATTTAATTACAAAATACAAATAGTTTTCAGATTTTCCCCTATACTTCTAGTATAAGACTTGCCAAATTTCATCATTCTAGGTCAGCGGAAAATACCCTATAAATTTCGATTTCCTTGAGGCTTGAGAGTGTCAAAATATACGTTTTTTGCGGTATAAACGACCGTATCTTATTTTTACGTTAACTTGGAAGTTTGTTTTTTTCACAGCTTCAAGGGACTGCTGTAGACCTGAGTATATGGTTTTAATTTCAACTCGATACCTCGACGTGTTCCTGAGATAAAGAGTCTTGACTGACAGACGGATGGACTGATGGACAGACAGATAGACAGACGGACAACAATGTGATCCTATAGGGGCTCCGTTTTTTACTCTTGAGGTACGGAACCCTAGAAATAAAGTGTAGAGGTGAAAAATTAATCTGGGACTTTGAAAATCAGGCAAATATTTGCGTTACACTTTGAAATTTATATGTAAAGTTCCTGAATATTTCATTTTGTCTTATTAAGCATCTACAAACAAATACGTCACTACCAAAATAGCTCAAATCATTCATTTGTATTTCAACTTTTTCCGTGGTCAAGTATCCCTACAGTAAAAAGTTTTTTTTTTTATATCTTGCAAGTAAAAACAAAAATACTGAATGTAGTTTAATCCGTTTAATTTCACAAAACGCGTTAGCACTGTACATGCATCAATCATTCTTCAGTTGTTATCAAAAATTGACAACTGAACGTGTTAAATCGTTCTTCAGTTGTTATCAAAAATTGACAACTGAACGTGTTAAATCAGAATACATTTTCAATAGCACTACTCGCAATAACAATACACAATAACAAAGTTGAGTAACTTTGTTGTTTAAATTTTCCGCCATTACAGTTACGGCCAATACAGAAGGCCTGCCTTGAGTAGATATAGGTTGTAAGAAATGAGATTTTAAAACACTAGAACTAACATATTACAATATAAAGGGTATTTAAAAAAAACACGTCATAAATGAGGTCTTTTCCAAAACGATAACAAAGACCAAAACGTGACAGAAAATTCGCTACATCGAAAAAAATTGCAAAGTGAAGGCTGTTTTTTCAGTTCAAAACTATAGTCCGTCTAAAGTAATAAAGTAAAAACAACAATAATTACTGTTGTAAACATATAGACCTATTACAGCATAACGACGCGTTTTTTTTTTAAAACGCTCTCGTGTGAATTTGTCATAAATATTCACTAAAAAGCAATAATATCCACGTTTTCTTGATTTACGGCACTACTCGACCGCGCACTTTTTCAGATATGTTTGCGATGGACAATATGGACACTGGATATATTGGCCTTACCCCTGGTGCACGATAATCTTACTAAGCGATTTTGAACTCCAGTAAGTTGTCAGAAAGTCTACATTAGAACGCTGGCTTCACGCGCCGTCCGCACGCAAAATTAGTGAATTTTCGAGGTTTTTCTGGATTTTACGAAAAAGTATTTGAATGCATGATTGCTAAAACCCACCATATGCCATAGAGCAAACTTTTGGAAAATTGAGAAGATATGCTTCACCAAAAAAAAATTAATGGGGGTTAATATTTTTTTAACTTATCTATAAATTTTGTATTTTATGATAGATATTTTTAGAAAAAAATTGTTTTTAAAGTTTTATTATTTATATATTTAAGTTTAAATTTTGTGGATACGGTGGCTTTTTACTATCAACAAGGAGGTGGTGTGTTTTTACACACAAGCAGGTATATTATTTATATAAATTTTAAGGGATTATTTTACTTGAAAATCTAAGTTTACATTTATTCAATCAATCATCATCATTATCATCATCATCATCATCATCATCCCTTGCTGTTGGCCAACGAAGCAGGTCATTTCGGAATTGTGTCTTGGATTCTTCTGTTACATATTCATTACATTTTATAAAATCATCCATTTTTTTTTACTTATTGTGTAGGCAAAGGTAGTCAAGTTCTTATTAGTTTTAAAAAGAAAAGTATGTTTAACAATGCCGTTTATAAATTTACGGAACTTAACTAGGACTTCTCCATCAATTTTATTATTATTGTCGGAATCCATATCTTACATGTTTAAATAAGTAATTTTATGACAAAAAGAATAAAAACCCGGCAAGCAATGCAAAACAAAACCAATGTCACTTTGACGTTTGTTTTTTATGTAGTGTTACCATCAGTTGGTTGTAAAAAGCCACCATATCCTGGACGTTTAGGGTTTTTACACTCAACTTGACGCAACCTATCTTTGGAAGGTCAGTTTTTGCAGGGTAAGAGTATGAATTATGGTGTGTTTTTGCATTCAGTTTACGTATATGTGTATAGGGATACTAAAACGGTGTTTAACTCATTTCCGGTAAAAGTGGCGTTTGGTGGGTTTTTGCAATCACGGGTTCATTTGATGTAGGAATTTTTAGGGTTCCGTAGTCTGACAAGGAACCCTTGTAGTTTCGGCATGTCCGTCTGTCCGTCTGTCCGCAGCTCAGCGCAGAGACTATTAGTACTAGAAAGCTGTTATTTGGCATGGATATAAATATTAATCACGCCGACAAAATGGTAAAATAAAATCTTGAAAAATATTTTTTCTGAGGGTACCTCTCGTACGGGAATGATTACCTTTTTCTCGTCGATCCCATGATGTGGGGTATCGTTGAGCCTACCCAATCGTTATCAATAGATAGGTCGTTCAAAAACATTGTGGGTGTGTGAAAACTATTTTTCGATTTAGGGATCCGTTGGTGAAATATTAAGCTTTAAAGTGAAAATTTTAGTTAGAGTGGAGCGTCCCCCCCCCCTCCCTGCCGGCTAAACGGTTGTTTATAGAAATGTGAAAAAATTCACAAAAGTAGTATATATAATGAATTTGAAAGGAAAACTATCACAGCTAAGAAGGCTTTACAGGTTTACGAGTATAGGTCGCGCCAAACTTATATGTACCGGGCAACTACGGAACCCTACATTGCGCGTGGCCCAACACGCACTTGGCCGGTTTTTATTTCTCCTGACATCGGAAAATAAACGATGTTTTCTTGCTATAGCAGTAATTTCAGACATAAAACTCAAGGCGTTTAGAAATAAAACGAATTAATAACTTAAAAAGGCATCATTTTCAAAAATAAAATCTTTCGGGTGAAATGTGTCCAATTAGGTAACCTACCTGACATCGGAAAGACAAGGGTCTGAAAAAACACGTGTCCAAGTTTTACATTGATCAGATAAGTAGTTGACTAAGCATATTAAAACAAAAACCGTTGAAAGACCAAGGGCAAGATCAAGTTTTGCGTTCTCTGTTTTGCGTTCACTATAATCTATGTGATGGCCAGTAATCCCACCTTGGGGTATTATCTCCAAAATTTTAGGTTATTTCATGTTAAGGGAATTTTTTGAGTTGTGATACATCGCCAACTGGTCGCACACTTGGAGCTGTTGCTAGCTGCTGTTACCAACGGCGAGATGGCTCACGCAAACTCATGCACTTCACACGCACGGGCAAGCAAGACGACTTAACCAAAGGTTATTACATCTTGATGAAAAACACTTGTACACTGTTTACACAACTTTATTACATAGGTAACACTAAAAGTTTCCGGAACTGGCCACTTACATAAACAATATTTAAAAATTTATTGCAACATTTGAAAATAGAACTCTTTGGCTGTAGAATGCAGTTTGTTTCATCTGACTGTCTTTTGTTTTTACCTTGTGGCGCCATTTAAAAAATTGTGTGTCTGCATCAACATGGATTTAACTCGGGAAAATTTTCGTAGTATGATTTTCTACGGTTTTAAGTGTAATTTGACAGCTCAACAGAGCATCGCTCGGCTTGAAACAGCTTTTGGCAATGAAGCACCATGCAAGACGACTGTTTATAGCTGGTTTGCAGAATTCAAGCGTGGTCGTATCAATCTCAGTGACGAATCTCGCGATGGTCGGCCGTCCACCGCTGTGACCAACAAAAACATCGATGCTGTGCGCCGTATGATTGAAACAGACAGGCATGTGAACTACCATGAAATTCGCGCATCCTTAGAAATAGGCATGAGTCAAATACAATCAATCCTACACAAACATTTGGGTGTGAGAAAGCTGTGCTCGCGGTGGATCCCACACAACTTGACCGAGGCTCAAAAAACGGACCGCGTCACTTGGTGCAGTGCCATGCTTACCAGATTCAACGAAGGTGCGTCAAATTTGGTGTGGGACATAGTAACAGGTGACGAAACATGGATTTATTGCTACGATCCCAAAACAAAGCAGCAATCGAGCGTATGGGTCTTTCAAGATGAGCCGAAACCAACCAAAGTGGCGCGCGTGAAAAGTGCATCTAAGCGGATGATTGCTTCTTTTTTTAATAAAACTGGACACGTGGCTACTGTTGCTTTAGAGAATCGTCGTACCGTGAATAGTGACTGGTACACGACCATTTGTTTGCCGGAAGTTATTGACGAACTCCGTAAAAATAACGGTAAACGCCGTATCATCCTGCACCACGACAATGCTAGTTCTCACACGGCCAGACAGACAAACGACTTTTTGAAGACGAAAAATGTAGAACTCATGAGTCATCCTGCATACAGTCCCGACCTGGCACCTTGTGACTTTTTTCTGTTCCCAAAAATTAAGAACCAAATACGCGGTCAACGATTTTCATCACCAGAGGAGGCTGTCGAGGAGTATGAAAAACACGTTTCAGAGGTCACCACAGGGGAGTGGCACAAAAGTTTTCAAAACTGGTTTGATCGAATGAAAAAGTGCATAGACGCCAAGGGAGATTATTTTGAAAAACAATAAATTCATTTTGTACCTTTAATAGTATTTTTTCATATTCATTCCGGAAACTTATAGTGCGTCCCACGTATAACTACCTTTAACCCAGCCGGTTTCGAAATTTAATTCATTTTCAACTGCTTAACAACTCAGTTTAATATTTTAAGACATAACCCACGTGCTGTAAATAAATTATTGTGTTATTTATATTATTATTATATAATTTATATTATTGTAAATAAACGACGAGAGGATCGAAATATATTTCGAAGTTATTATTTCTTTTTTTGCCTGAATATAAAAGTGTACATACATATATACATATTAATAAAAAACAATGAATAAGCTTTTATAAAGCTAAAATATTTAATAATATTAAATCTCACTCAAATAAAGGCTCCAGTAGTTAATTACATAATATTTATTGAATTAATAAACTTATAGTAATAATTGGTATAATTATTAAAAACTAGGAATAATTAACTATACTAGGTGAAATTAAATCAACCGACCAAATTCATACTGGAGACTCGGTTAGTCATCAGGAACAAGGTTTAATGACCCTCCAGGTGAAATACGAAAAAAAAAATTTTTTTTACCCTTAGAACCTGCACTAGGAATTGTACTTAAACTAGTCCAACCAGTACGGGAGCAAAAAAAAATATTTTTCCAAATTGGCCAAAAGGATTACTGAACCTAGTTCTTGATCACTAACCGAGTCTCTAGTATGAATTTGGTCGGTTGATTAAATTTCACCCTATATATCTAAGTAAAATCCATTTTTTGAACTAATTAAAATATAGGAAACAAGTAAAAGTAAAAAATAAACTTTTACCGCCATTTTCTCAGGATCATGCTCATGGATAATTTTCTCGTGACTTTACTGCGTTGTTGATAAGCACGATGCAGCAGCTCCGTTTGGTACAGTCAGTGCTACGCGCAATAAGTAACACCAAAGCTACGACGCTGCTACGCGGCTGCTACGTTACTACTGTCCGGTCATTTGAGAGTGTGCTATCAATCAATCAATCATACTTTATTTGTTAACATAGGTGAATTTTAACATGCAATTTGGTGATTGCTGAAATATTAGAGCACTATGTTTGGCCCGTAATGAGCCATACATTTTTTTAAAGAAATAACTTATTCACTAACATGCGTCGTGTCTATTAACATATAAAAATATATATAAAAATAATTCCATCCATCCATCCATCCATCAGCCTGTTTCGTCCACTGCTGGACATAGGCCTTTCCAGGATTTCGCCACTCTTGGCGGTCCTCCTGAAAGAAATGCCCATACTCACACACGCTGGGCAGGCGGGTTGGTGAGCGCGGTGCCGAAACCCTTGCACCAGTGACGCCGCTGCCCGTCACCAGTCTAATTTATATAAGGCCCGGCAATTGGGGATGGATATACCGCCATCCATCGGTCCCAGGCGATGGTGGGCCGCCTGGTTTTTTTTTTATTTATTTATTTATTTATTCAAGGAGAAAAAAACAGAAACAAATACAACTTAGACTTAATAACTATGATATTTAAACTAGTTTAGATGTATCTATTTCCTTGACATTCTCACAGATAGGATCAGACGAGTAAAATTATGTAGATTGAGAAAGTAATAACTAGACTTTTTTTAAACTTAATCATAACTTAATTATAACTTAAAAGTAAGCATGCGCATGCAATCTTAAAAATAAAAAGAATAAATAAAAATAACATGGAATCTACATGAAATTTGAATTACTGTTTGATTTTGTTGTTTAACGCTTTCTTAACTTTATTTTTAAAACTATTTCGTGAACAATTAAAGAAATCAATGTTCAAAACATTTACACTCTTGCACATACGATATATTGGGGCTCTTTTGCCATTTTGTGTTCTAGTCCTCCTGAGATAAAATAAATACTTGGATATAGTGCTACGTTGACGGAGACTTGGAAGACGAAAATCAATTTGAGATAAAAGATCTGGGCATTTGTATTCTCCAACGCATATACTACGAAGGACAACGGAGTCGGCCAGACTTCTTCTGTCGGTGAGAGACATTAGCCCAAACTTGACTAAAAGATCATTGTAAGAAAGACGGCTATGCCTGAGACGATAGTTTAAGGCGCGCACAAATCTCTTTTGGATCATCTCAACTTTTTGGACATAATAGTCATAGACTGGATTCCATATCGAAGAGGCATATTCATTGAAGCATATTTTTTGCCTGAGAGCTGTCCTCTTACTCTCTTACTATATAAAAATAATTAGTTGTACAAAACCAGATAGAATAAAATGGGTTTGTACGATCGAGAAGGCTAATTTGATACACTGAGAATAGGCCTACGGGTTATGAAACTCTTGCGTGGGGGTGCTGAATAGGAAGCTACTAGTATACATCAGCTTCTGTCAATATTTATTGTTATATTGCATTACAGCCTAGGGTGGTTCAGCCAAGTCGACTCCTATCAAGCTTAAACGAACAACCGTCATAGAACGTTACACAAATACATCACAAAAATGCACAACGTCCCTCAACGGGCTCTTTTGCTCTAGATTACCTGTAAGCTAACTCGCTGTGCGTTATTTAGGAGAAATTATACATTCGTAGTGCTTCTTTGTGAGTGACGTGAGTAAATTGAGATGTCAGATATTTTTTTATGGAAAAATACTGTGCCTTTTTTTCATACTTATACGAAGGCACCTTTGTTCATGCCAACGTGTTAAGAGCCATTCACCAAATTACGCTTTTTTATGGAGTGTCCTTGTGGTTTGTAGTTTTCTTGGAATTTGAAGTGAAGTTAATTGTATTTTAAGTTGTAACTAAATGAAGGATTGTCAATATAACAACCGAATTCGATTAGTTAATGATCATAAGTTATTGTGACATGAAATTTGAATTGTAATTTTGCTATATTCAGTACAAAAAATCGTGGTGAACTGGTGACAATAATCATACAAATTTAGGGAAGTTTTTTTTTAAACAATGTATGTGTTAAGTAATAAAAATTCTGGTACATTTCTGCTATTTTCCTACAAATTTATATGTTTGATATTTTAACAATTTTTTTCTGTAAATTTATTAAGCTGGAATAAGAGATTTAGCTCTTTGAAGTTGACAATGTGATATTTTTTCTGTAAGCAAGGAGGTGTAAAAGATTGGTCTATGTTTAACATGTATTCAGTAGTATTAAAGTCTTTTCCAAGATAGTAAATTAGGCGCTGGAAATTTCAGATTTCCGCATAAAAATGTAAGCCGCCATTTATGGGCTTGTATTGGGTCTTTCAACGGTTTTAATATGTGTTTTAATATGCTGAGTCAACTACTTATCAGATCAATGTAAAACTTGGACACGTATTTTTACAGACCTATGTCTTTTCGTTGTCAAGCCGGTTACTTAATTGGACACATTTCGCTCGATAGATTTCATTTTTGAAAATGATGCCTTTTTAAGTTATTATTTCGTTTTATGTCTAAACGGATTGAGTTTTATGTCTGAAATTACTGCTTTAACAAGAAAACATGGTTTATTTTCCGATGTCAGGTGGAAAAACTCCCACATCAAATACTTTTTCGTAAAATCCAGAAAAACCTCTAAAATTCACTGATTTTCCGTGCCGCCAGCGCGCGAAGCGAGCATTCAACTGAAGTTCAAAATCGCTCAGTAAGATTATCGTGCACCAGGGGTAAGGCCTTAAGGTGATGCTGAGGAAACCTTATAGACTCAAATTTAAATACAAATAACCTATTTTGTAAAATAAATACATAAAGTATACGTTTTACAGGTAAAAATTTATCTATAAGAAACCAACAAATTATGATAAAAATATATAATACGGGAAATAAATTAAATGTGTATTTAAGTTGGGCTACTAAAATTTAATTTAATTATGTACCTGCATAAAAAAAGAAATGTCAAATTTAGGCAATTTTCGAAGCTCAGAATGCGCAGTTGCGATGCCATGTATAACTTCACGCTGGCCTTCTATATTGGTCAGAACTATAATTTAGAGTGCTATTGTAGCTTCGAATCCGAGTTAGTTTGGAAATCTTGTAACTGCTGTTTCATTGCTTACCTTACAACCTCTTTCTCCGTTCGATGGAGATATTTAATAAACTAAATACCGGGTTCGCTTAATGAAACCACTACTTTTATAATGAAACATATGAAACTGTGCCTCCGGTGAAAAACGATTCAACTCAAAAAACCCATCATGAGAGACGAAAAACAATTTTTTTGCACAAATAAAAATTTCGTGTAAATAACAATAAGGTCTATTGCTATGTATCCTATTAGACTCTAGAAATCATACCATTTTAGACATATATATCGTTCAGAAGCTGAATTAAACCATTTGGCACCAAAAGAATTACGCATTGTCAAAAGTAAACGAGTAAAAAAACAAATAAAGAAACATGAAAATCGATCTGATTAAAGTTACATCAAATTTCACAAAATGTGACATTTCGGTATGCGACTAACTAACTCCTTTTAAACCATTTTGTCATATATTGTTGTGATGAAAACACTTTGTTGTCATTTTCCACGCATAATATTTAAATACTACACTACCCAACCGGTTTCATCATCAGGGGTTTTTAAATTAACGTAAATACATATTTTAAACAATGTTTGTATTGCTAGATGTCCGTGCAATAAACGATATAAATAACTCATTTTGTCATTATGTCTACTTCCGGTGTTATAAAAGATATCGAAATTCCAGTTAGACCATTTTGTTGAGAAAAAAAACGGAGCAAAGTTGTAAAAATTCTCATTTTGGACCAAAGTCGAGTTAAACCGTTATTGACCGGACTCACAGAATTATTTACATACCCATACAAAATTCTAAGCACCTACTGAGTGGAATGTACTGCGATTTTCTCGCTTGCTCACATATTATTGTCCCTTTCCCTCTGATCAGCTCAACAACGCATTAGACAACGTGTACTGGGGCCAGGTTGAACTCTTTTATGACAGGCAGAGTGACGTCACCGAATCCGCTTCTATAGGTCGACCGGAATCTCATGAATATTAGGGAAATTTAAATCTTTGCATGGTATCACTGGTATACTAGGATTTAACGTATTTAATACTTTAGTATTATTTAATATTTTATACTGATGTTAACTTTTTATTTCAGGCAATAGGCATATAATATTTCAGGCATAATATTTATTTCTTATTTTTATTAATTCCTTGATGTGAAATTTCGAGTTGAAGTACTTATTTTCCACCAAGAAAAATCGAAGTGAAGATGTGGCATACGCCTTAATAAGCAACGAAATAAAAAAAAATGTAAATCAAACAAATAAAAATAAAATTAACTACTGTATTTCATCGTCAGATGACATTGATTCTAACCACTCAACTTCCAAATACTCAATAGAATCTCGACAAAAAGCATCTGTAGAACAATCGCTGGATGAACCAGATGAGTCTTCTACATTAACAATGAATCTGTCCTGCATCATCTCCACGATTCCATCTTGCTCATAATATTTGTTTTCAATATCGTGCACATGTCTGCAGCATTTAAGCCAGTCATCAACTGAAATTTGGGTAAATGCTTCTTCCGTTAATTCTTTTATTGCACTTGCAGGTTTATTTACGTTTTTATCTGCAACTTTTTGTTTCATGATGCCCCATATCATTTCAATTGGATTTAATTGACAGTGGTATGGTGGCAATCGAAGTACTTCATGTCCGTGAGCTTTGAGTAATTCATCGATTTCATATTGGGAGCTACCTTTATTCTGTTGCACTATTTCCAGTAATTTACATTTTCTCCAATTATCTTCATAATAGACGTTATTATTACGAAGCCAAGTTTTTATATCTGCAATGCAGTTGGATTGAGTAGGCGGTCTGTTTAATTGTACGGAGTGGTAGCTAGCATTATCCATAACGATAATGCATGGTTCATGTAAATTTGGGATTAACTTTTCAGTTATCCACTTTTTAAAATTGCTACTGTTCATATCATGATGGTAATCTGCTGATAAGCTTTTGGACCGATAGATCAGGCAACAGTTGGGGACAAATCCACGCTCTCCACCTGCATGCACAATTATCCATCGAGCCCCAGGTGAGATGGGCTTGGACGGGCCTGGTAAATCTTTAGACCGCCAACATTTGGCTACACCACACGACGGATGAATATAGGTTTCATCTAGGTAGACTACATATTTTTTCTTATCAGAGTCTGCATTTTGTTTAATTTTAGTTAAGTAGTTGTACCTCGCCATGACAATATCATGTCTTTCCATCAAAAGTTTTCTCTGCGATTGACATTTCACATACTCAAAGCCAATTTTTTTCAGTATGCATCTCAATGATTCTTTTTGACCAGTAAAACCTATATGGCTGCTTTCTTTGCAGTCCTTGGCTGGTGGTAGGCCTATGGTTCAGTAATGTGTCTAATAATATAAATTGTTTAATGTCAACTGTCTTAACTTTGTTTAACTTTATATAATTTTGGTACTTTTGCTTTCTAAATTCTGTGTGTTCTAATTTGTTTATTTATTATCTTTCTTTTTTGTGTGTTTCTTGTTAATTAAAGGCTAAGGCTGAAAATCGGCGGCTTTTTGTTTAAATAACAGACTGTCATAAGCCGAGTCTTAGACCGATTTGTCTCTTTTCATGTATAAAATTATTGTGTATAAAATTTATTGTGTTTTTTGAGACAAATAAAAAGCTTTTATTATTATTATTATTATTATTATTATATCTTCACGAAGAACATGTAACAATTTTTGTAACGTAGGCACTTCCTTCCGTACAACATAGAATTCATTTATTTTTCTCCTTATGACGTCAAGATCGAAGTCATCAATATCAATTCTCTTCTTTCCCCCCTTTCTACCTTTTCCCGGAGTAACAAATACGCCGTTATTGGAAGAAGCCTCCATAATAATGCGTTTGATTGTAGCAATTGACACACCTAAAATAATAAAATATAATTAGGATAGTCTACTTATATATTAGACATAAAGCAAATTTAGTTCGTTCGACTTAGTTCCTAGGTTGGATCAAAATCATTTGGTTCCACTTACCGGTAAGTTTCTCAACTCGCTTTATTATCGAAGTTTGCGTGTCTGATTCGCTTTTTTCTTCAAAATACAGTCGATATACATTGTAAACAATTGCCCTGGCCTGACTACGCAAGGGTTTCTTAGACATTTTTGGATTTTTTTATAAAAATCTAAATAATAACCAAAAAGCACAAATGAATCACAATGATTCTGACGTTTGTCAAAACATAGTTACCAGCTAAAAATCGAATAAATTATTATTTTGACATATTCATGAGATTCCGGTCGACCTTTACTTGCTTTACTGTCTCGATTCGAACTCTGACCATGAAAGTTTATTATATAAGATCTCCTTATCTTTATAATTTTAAAACCACTTTACAGTCAGTAATTCACAGTATTAAGGGCGTTGTGTGTGTATCGCCTTATTTGTGAATCAGAGATGGCGCTGTTATAACTACAATAATACGTGTAACCTCAGGAAGACGAGAATTACAAAAAAAAACATGTTCACCTGTGCATGTTTGACGACACTAGGCAGTGTGACGTTATCAACTGCACTTCTGCTGTCTCTACTACTCCTATTGGAGCTCATAGTATCAGAGTTCGACCCTGGGCTTTATGAGTCAATAGCAGAAGCTATATCTTTATGATTACGCTGTCATCGAACTCTTTTAAGTCGATATGCCTATTGCAAGCTAGTGTCTTATCCTGTTTATTCGTCCAGATCTACTACTCTTTTCCGAATTTGATGACCTCTTGATACACTAGCCAGTAATTCGCAATCACGAGGACTTTTTGTTTCTTTCAACTCGTACAGAGATGGCGCTGCCTTCGTATGTGAAGCTTCGTACGTAGTTCAAAAATAATAGTAGCTAAAATGCTCACCTGTGCATGTTGGACGACACTAGGTAGAGTGACGTCATCAACCCCACTCCTGCTGCCTCTACTGCCTCGGTCGGAGCTCTCATCATCAGAGTCTGATGCGTGGAACGAAGAGCTCACTGACCCTGGACTTGGGTCACTGAGCCGAAGCTTCAGACAGTCTCGACGCATGATGACTAGGTTTTCTCAAGTTCGCTTTTTGGCATTGTGCTTTGGTATTTTTTTTTTATTTCACTTATTTTATGCCTACAACTCTCATTGCGATTTGCTTAAGTTATGGTCGGTTGTTTGTATTGGTTGGTGTAGCGGTCTTTTTAGAGAAATACATTTTGGTTCATAAAACAACGATATTATGTTAATCCCTATCCGTTAACACTAACTTTCTATCCCGACTGGTTGGTCCTGAATTAAGAAAACAAATGACAAGTCCGTCAAGCTTAAAATGACATTCAAGCGAAATCGTAATCTAAACACTCAGTTTTTTTAGGTCTATGTAATACAAAGCAACATAATTATTCAATAAATATTAATTTTAAACCTACTATAAAAATAAAATTAACTTGCAAATAAAACCCTATCAAAAAGTCCGCCCCTCATCGTACTCGGTGCAAAGGTCCCCATTACGCTAGCCGCGTTCCAGCGTTGGATGGCTTGGGAAATCCGCCGCGCCAAGTACGACATGGAGCAAGCAAAAGATTTGACAGATTTTAATTTAGAGCCAAAAGCTCATCGCTATCAAGCCGCCATCTTTAGTACTGCGGTGGGTTGGTTTTTGAGGTGTTCTCTATTTAACGAACTTTGGCGTCTTCGAAAAAAAATTGCAAAACGATGAAAATGTGATTTTTATTCAATAGTTTGTTGATAAAAGTCGTTTCTAAACACAGAACAATTTTTGAACTCGTTTGAAGCATGAAATCTTGTATACCACAATTCAAAAGCGTACATTTCGTGTTTTTTTTTGTTTGAAATGTTTGAATATAACTGAGGACCATTTTTTTTCTTTTTTACTTGCATTCGCAAAGCTAACAACACACTCGTAGATGTACAATGTAATGATCATTATTCTTTCATTACTTTCGTTGTTGCTACCGACGATGTGAATTGGCCACTACAGTTTTTATTTCTTACTGCTTGAATAATAATATTACTATTTTGCTATTCATAATAACAAGCAATTAAAAGCAGATCAAGGCTTCAACTGTATATGGAGACTTTATAAGAAAAGTTTTAAAGTGTATATCGTTACAGCGTAACAGGTAAGAGCTGAACAGTCGTTATTTTAGTATTTTAGTCTCGCTTACAACTTGATAATCAAATTCACTTTAAAAGTGGCTTCTTTTATTTATGATGGTTCAGAATTCTTTCACAAAGGGAACTGAAAGGCATTTAGTTAAAATAAAATACAGATCGTAAAAATAGTCACGACATATTTCCCCCAACGAGGTATCAGTCACTGGAGCAGTCAACACGTGTTCATCCACTTTTCATCGAATTTTCTTACATCCTAACGTGAGCCTTAATTATACGGGCATAAAGTACACGCTTTTTAGCGCATGCAGGCAAGTCCGAACACGGGTGTTAAGATTTAAGCTGCTTTTTTATAACAAGGCGGGGAAAAAATCATCATTTAATAAAATAAAAAGCCTACTAGCCAATCCACATTGCTCCAAGTACAAAACACAATAACTGAGTATATAACGCAAAACATGGTTCGCAACTTGACACCGTCTCATTTGAACCAACCGCAATACAGACTATATTTCCTTAGCCCTGAATCTTATGAACTTGGAATAAAGCTGTTTTTTGTTTGGCTATGACCTTTACTGTCTTGGTGTGTACTTGTAAGGGCTCGCTTACGTAAGCCGTCTAGACTGGAGTTTTGGCCTTGCTCCGCCATTGTTTGGAGTGGACAGTGTAGAACCGACTTTATGTGAGGAAATGTACCTTACTTACCCACTATTAAATTAAATCACATACAGATAATTCTGAGCAACTTTTTAAAAGAAGTCTTCTCGCGGAAATGGAAAATACTACATGGGTTTCTCTATACAACATTTATAGTACAAATAAAAAAAAAACGGTCAAGTGCGAGTCAGACTCGCATACCTAGGGTTCCGTAATTCGAGAGTTTTGGGAACAGTCACGAAAAAAGTATTTAAAATCTTGCCCATAACTGTTTATGTTAACTTAAAAAAGAATGTACCAGAAAAGAGAGACACAAATATTTTTATACCGTACGTACTCGAAATGAGGATGAAAAATTACTAAATTACTATAAAAATTTATAATTAATTTTAGTATCGTGAATTTCTCAACCGTAATATTTTTCCTGTAATCTTTATATAATCCCAAATACCCATGATTTTTTCATTTTTTTTCGATCCACCTGTTTCGGAGGTAAGGGGGGGGGGGGACATGCATATTTTTGTGGTTTTTCAAAGATTTCTCGAAGTTTGTGACAGTAAATATAGTAAAAGTATATATTTTTATAATCAGCTCTTTAATATCTACAATTTGATACCCATATTGTATTTTTAGAATATTATTTTTTATTTTTCTCACCTTTGCATTGGAAATATTTTTAACAATTTAAAAGTTTTAAATTTTTTTTTACACTGTATTGTGTATGCAAGTAAATGCTATTTTTGTAGCAAATTTCAAATCTTTACCTTTAACGGTGCCAAAGTTATGAGGCTGTGACATACGGACGGACGGACGGACGGACAACGGAGTCTCACCATAAAGGTTCCTTTTACCTTTCAGGCACTACGAAACCCTAAAAACGGGTGTAAATACACTGCTCTGTACAAATGAAACTACACATTCTATTGATCACACTGAACCAATTGCCTAAATAAACAAACCCACGCGAGCGAATGGAAAAACCTTTGGACCTATCCTGCGGGCCTATTATGTAACTTAGTGTCGGTTGCCCTCTGTGGTTGCTATTCACCAAAAACAGATAAAAAATGAACTTCCAAAATAACCTTCAATGGGTATTGAACTGTTTACGAATTGTGACGTCATTTCAAGTGCGAACGTATCCTTATTTAAGCGGATATGTATGTTTTCCACGATAGGCACTCGGTTCGGCAACTGATTTTACGATACAGAATCAGAGGACTGTGCTCATATCTCAAAATTAGTAAGGTACCGTGAAAATAAGAATGAGTTGGCATCATTAGTAAGTAACGTGAAAATGAAACTGACATTTGTGGGTACAGGTTTCGAAACTCGCTGTGCTGTTATACAACAAGCGAGTCTTATCCGTAATTACGTAGGTATAGGTATATATACATATTTAGTAAGAATATTTCTTTGGGAAAGTTGTACAGATTATGTGATTGTATCAATATAATCTATGTATCAATCGATTGTGGGCTTTTTTTAGGGTTCTGTGCCCAAAGGGCAAAACGGAACCCTGTTAATGTCTGTCCATCTGTATGTCACGGGTCTCTAGCTCGTAGACGTAATGAGCTGCAGGACCGCTATTCTGGAATTATTTTTAATTCTCAATATCAGTCGTTCGACGTTTGTTAACAGTATGATAAATGCCATGTAATGTGAAGTGGAATTACTAAATCTCATCAAACAAAAACTATAGAATAATATAAGGAACGCTTTCTATAGGTTTTATATCAAAAATATCATTCAAAATCTGCCTTGGTAATTTTTGCGCATGTGCCAGAATAGCCGTCAAGATCTGAAATTTGGATATTTAATAAGAATGTGGACCCAAATCCGAATATTGAATTTAAACTTCAATTCAATTATTTTTAGGGAAGAGAACGTACATAAAAAAGTGCGAGTCGGACTCGCGCACGAAGGGTTCCGTACCATTATCTATAAAAACGGCAAAAAAATCATGTTTGTTGTATGGGAGTGCGCGGGTCAGACTCGCACTTGGCCGGTTTTAGTATTTGTTGTTATATCGGCAACAGAAATACATCATTTGTGAAAATTTCAACTTTTAACAATCACGGTTCATGAGATACAGCCTGGTGACAGACGGACGGACGGACGGACTCGTTGGTTTACCCTTCGGGTACGGAACCCTAAAAAGGAGCTGAAACAATATATTTATTTCCTGGCATGCAGGGTGTTATTGTCTAGAGCTCATTCTGTAGAGAACAAATACTTTTGTGTTAAAATAAATTTATCAGTAGACCAGTTTTGTTCCGGGTTGTATCATAAGAACTAAACTATTATCTGCCATATTGCTTTATTTGAAAAAAATATACTGAAAACGCCAAATCATAATGTAGTTTAAGCCGTGGGGGCCGGACGCTCAACTACTAATAAACAAATAGCATCGCGTCTGGTGGATGCTCCAGGGGACCCAAGGGCTGGAGCTTGTCTCGGACAACGCATCAGCCTTGCTATCCAGCGAGGCAATGCGGCCAGTGTCTTGGGTACTCTGCCCAGTGACAGCGACGACTTAAATAAAGTCTTTTATAGCACACCGTGCGTAAAATGACCACTTTACGCACGCTGCGCTTGCGTAAAGTCGGCATTTTCCGCACTTTTGCTATAAAATATTATACGAAACTCGTGCGAGAAACTTTTTCTCGACTCGTGTGATTGCAGCACTCACCTTCGGCTCGTGCCGCAAACTCACACTCGTCAGAAAACATTTCATCGCTCTCGTATCGTAATGTACTATTATTTAATTTAACTTTTATGTTTATATTATTTAGTCAAGTTTAATTTTAGAATGTATTATAATTTTAGTATAATTTTGTTTAAGATTATTCTATTGTACTATAAACATTATTTAATTAAGATTGACTTAATAAAAAACAGTTTAAGCCTTACGTTCCCGAATACTCAACTCAAGTTTTGTTACATGAATTTTGTAAGTAATAATGAAGTTTGTAATTTTTGTTCAAATCATTAACTTAATTGAATGGTACGAGACCGACTCATACTTGACCGGTTTTTAAGGCTAATCTGTACAATTTAAAAATTCTACGAAATAGTGAACATTATTTTTCATTTGCCAATGTATATTTTTTTGGGTATTGATCAAGAGATCATGTGCTTTCATTGAATGTGACCTTAATACCTATTTACAATCATTTAATTAAAGTTACTCGCCCTATCTATTAAGGAAGTGGCAATAATAAGGGTTTTGTACCCCAAAATTAATACCTGAACCCTTATAACACTTTGTTGTACTTCCATCGGTAAAAGATCGTTTCTCTCAGAAATAGACTAAAATACCATTATGCCTGTTTTGTTACCCAAATAATTTAGATAATATATAAAATAAACATACCACAAATATCAATATCCATAAATCTCAAATTATATTTTATTAATGTTCTTCAATACTCATCCATCATTATCCTTTGCAACATGGCCCTTGGAAGTTTCCTTACGAATTAGGAAGATAAATCAAATAAAGCTTATTTGTTTATTCGATTAAGAAAATAAACAAGCTATTCACAATATTTGCATTAATTTGAATGAAAATTGAGTGTTACCACCAAAGGGACAATATAAAAAATACTGTGAAAAACCGATATCAAAAGGAAGTTGCTCGAATTACAAAAAGGTCGGAAATTCGAAAAACGTGTCGTACAATAAAAATAAATCCTTTCAAGCCAGTATTCCTGCAAGGACTATTAAAAAGATGACTGTCGCTCACTTTCAAAGAAAACTTGGGAATTCAAAAATAGAATCGCAGATACGAAGAAAATCGATGGCGTGGTTTTCCAGCCAGTATTTTATGGACAGATATATTATGTTTACTTGACGAGGCAACAAATTTAATTGATCTGGGAGGTTCTCTAGGAAAGTTCGCATGTTTTTTTGTTAGGTTTTACTCGTTCGTTGGCCTCAGTATTTTGAACTCGGATATACATTTGTCACAAAATATTGTTAAATATTGTTTCGCCGAACATTTTTGTTGATATTCGTGCATGCCTATCAGCAAAAATTTGTAACAAAACAATGTTTCTTGTGGACGTTTTTGTTAAGTGTGTAGTACAAAACACGCACTGGGGGGCGATTCCGGAGAAACAATCGAAGCAAGATTTTCAAAACTCGATCTAAAAATGTTCGACTGATAAAATGGGTTTTGACGATCGAGGAGGCTAATTTGACAAACTGAAAATAGGCCTACTGGAGACCTGGCTTAACTCGATTCAAGCGGTAGTAAAGTTATTCGAATCGATTGGCAACTCGGGCTTAGTTCTCTAGTACAATAAGTTGATGACTCGTTACCCGCTGTGACGTCAAACATTTTTGTGTAGATTTTTTCATATTTTTTTCTGTACCTTGGGGGATCTTATATAAAATAGTTTTATGAGGGGCTTCAAAAAATTTTAAACATAATAATCACTTGGTAAAAAAATAACAGTGGAATTTATTTTATTATTTTAAGTACCTATATATTAAATGACTCGTAATATTTACAGTAAGTTTAAAAAATAAAGACATTCTAAACAAGACCATTACAACATCATAATGAGGAAACCTAGCAGATGACGAATGTTCACACTAAGACCACAGTATAATTAAACTAAGCAGTATTTTGTCTCGGTGGTGTCCTTGAAATAGTTACCTACGGCCGCTTGGTACGTAAAAACGCACTAGGGCTGTCCACTGACTGACTTTCTTAAGTTATTTCTGTTTTCGATATAGATGAATCAAAACTTCTTTACCGTGAATAACATAATCATTTCATTTCATTTCATTTCATTTATTTATTTCATTAGCAATATACATCACATTTGAAAGTACTTAGTAACTAACTTAACTAAAGTTTACATACAATTGTTTACAATCAATAACTTCGAGCCATAATTTAGGTAAATAAACACACTGACCACGTCCGTTTGTAGCCAGCGCACTCGCGTCCGTCGCGTACCGTAGTTCACAGAGATTTGTAAGCGCATCGTACTGCTTGATTTAATTATGCTGTGCTAGGGTTACAACAATGATACTAGAAAAAACAGCATGCAAATCCGTTAAATGGTTCTCGAGTTAAAACATTTAGGACCGAACGCGAACCTTTATTGGCGTGAATTATGGCACGACGTTATTAATAATATTGTTTAGGGTTTTAGGTTTTAAATTCGTCTATATCGGAATAAGAAATATCGTGGGTGAAAAATAGGTGGGCAGCCCTAGTGCGTATTTACAAGGACACTGCCGAGACAAAATACTGCTTAGTTAAACTATAGCGTGACTCTACTCAACATATAGGCTATTTTGATAAACTAATCATAGAAGCCGAAAACTGTGGCTAAGAGTTTTTATTTGATAGACATATCCACGCGAGTCAAGCTGCGGGCAAAAGCTTTCATTTTATTATAGAAACTACAAAATACAAAAGCGAAGTGCATTTATTAATGGTCAGTTTCTGACTTAAGGAAATCTCGCTAAGCAAATACTTAAGCGACGAATCAGCCAATCACAGCGCTGCTTTTTTAACTTGAAATTCTCAACTGTGAAATCGAAGGTACCACTTTTAATTTTGAATGACTGTCTATGATCTATTTAAGTATCTTGAACACGACGATGGAAAACGGAACGCTTAGTGTCTATCTGTTAGTATTTAATCGTTTCAGGTGTTTCCCTGACCTACATTATTATTTAATATCGACGTAAAATACATTAAAATAACGTTTATATCAGCGCGCACAGCAAAGTGGCTGTTACGACGATCGCTGCGTCTCCATCCATCCATCCATCCACTAGTCTGTTTCGTCCACTGCTGGACATAGGCCTTTCCAGGATTTCGCCACTCTTGGCGGTCCTCCTGAAGAAATGCTCATACTCACACACGCTTGGCAGGCGGGTTGGTGAGCGTGGTGCCGAAACCCTTGCACCAGTGACGCCACTGCCCGTCACCAGTCTGTTTTATATAAGGCCCGGCAATTGGGGATGGATCTACCGCCATCCGTCGGTCCCAGGCAATGGTGGGCCGCCTGGTTTTGCCTGAGAGCTGTTCTCTTACTCTCCTCCGAATAACTTCGGGAGGATTTGCGAGTAAGATGGTGGTACCTCCACAGTCGAGCCCGGCACCAGCTCTACCATCTATTGTCACCTACCACCGACTCTAAATAGCGTAAAATAGAAGAGATTGTACTTTTCACGTGGATGCATTTATTAATTCGAAAGCTTTATTTGTGTATTTTAGTCATCAAATTATCTAACCATTCGTGTTTTGTTCGAAAATAAATAACGTCAATTTGAGGTGAAGTTGTGTGAAATCAGTAAATATTTGTAATACAAGTTAGGAAACAATTGATTAATGGAACTGCAGGGTGATATATTGGAAATAAGTGCAGTATTTTTTATTTATTTTTATGTCTATATACTAATGAGATAAAAGAAAGCAAAAAAACGGCTTCGCATAGCATTTTGCTGGGGGACGCGTCTTTATCAAAACTGAGTGATATTAGACTAAGTAATAAATAAGAACCTACAATTAGTATTTAGTGGAACTGTCACGAAATGAGGGCAATTTGAGACACTAGTGTTTTTGTATGTTTCGTAATAGGCTGCACGGGTTTTCCAATGTCTAGTTATTAGTATTTGTTATGAAATATTCGTATCATATTATAATTATAGGTAATATTCAGTAAAATACGCTATATTTCGACCCCTCATTATGTCTAATTATGTCACATTTGGACACAATACTTTATCTACGACCATCTTATCAAAATAATTTCATGAAAAATTAAAAATACAAAGCTCGAAGTTAACCTTTTTTTTCTCTATATTTCGCTGCCACATCCCCTCAGAACCATAAGACACTATTTGCATCAGGACATTGTTTTGACCATTGTTACTGACCATACCGGGTGTAAATAGAGTCCGACCATTAAATGAAACCACATATTCTACCGACCCTACTGAACCACATTTCCCAAGAGTCATACCCGCGGACAGCCCAAGTTTAGGAAATAATTGAGTTCCAAACAAAAACGCGTGAACCTTGATGCACCGACATACGGGCGAGTAACGAGAGAGCGTCGTCCGTTAAGCGACGGCCGTGAAACGTGAAACGGACGACGCTCTCTCTAAACTCGCCCGTATGTCGGTGCGTCAAGGTTCACGCGTTTTTGTTTGGAACTCAATTATTTCCTAAACTTGGGCTGTCCGCGGGTATGATTCTTGGGAAAAGTGGTTCAGTAGGGTCGGTAGAATATGTGGTTTCATTTAATGGTCGCAGTCTATTTACACCCGGTCTATTTCATACCATAACCAACTTTTTTTCACAATGGCTTATTAAAAGTTAAAATAATAAGCTTCCCATTAAACAGATTATAAGGTTTCAATTGATTTGTTTTCGTATCCTTCTTAATTTTCATTACCCTCGTGTTACTGACATGGGTTATTCCCTTAATAAAGGCTTCATTTATTGCGGTTTGATTGAGCGCAGAATATCCCTGAAATACCGTTCTCTGGCATCGCAAAACCATAGAGTAGCAGCAATGAGAGCTACATAGCTACAAAGGGTGTTAATTTCATAACATGATGTTCTACTATGGATAAATTTTACAACAGAGTCCCTCGAATCGCGAAAATAAAAGCATCTCATGGAAAAGGCAAATAAAAAACTTTTTAGGGTTCCGTAGTCAACAAGGATAGATAGTTTCGCCATGTCCGTCCGTCTTTCTGTCTGCGGCTTAGCTCGGAGACTCTTAGTACTAGAGAGCTGTAATTTGGCAGGGTATACATTATCACGCCGATAAAGTGGTAAAATAAAATCTTATTTTTTATAGTATCTGATTTTTTTTCTCGTCGATACCATGGTTTGTGGTGTCTCCGGATAAGTTGTTCAAAAATATTGTGGGTGTGCGAAAACCAATTTTCGATTCAGGGCTCTGTTTGCTTTAAAGTGCTAATTTTTTTTAGATTCGAGTGCCAGCCAAATAAACGGTTGTTATTGGATATGTAACAAAAAATCACGGCAATAGTATACCAACGAAGTTAAAGGGAAAACAATCAAAACATAATGTTAACAAAACATCGTCTATAGTATAAATACGATGAAACCAACGTTTCTTACAAACCTCACTTCAAGTTAATGTTAGTAATGACCGTTATGCATTCTGTTATTAAATCAGCGTCGGTATGTCAAAATAAGGACAAATGGTACTCTAACAGAACTATTACAATACATAAATTTTAAAATCATCCTATATTTTAAACGACCTTGTGGATTGCATGAAAGAAGCCTCCCCGAGAGACGTAAACAGAGAACAACCACTGATTTACTCCAAATACAACTAAAGCACCCTAGACAGTAAGACCGAGATTTTATTCCTAGATTTCTCTGTTTTATGCAGGTGTATAATTACATTTTAGTAGCCCAACTTAATATTTTTTTAAGATATTATATTGTATAATCTATTTTACAAAATAAATATTTTGATTTGATTTGATTTAATTGAGATCCAACTTACTGACAAATACTTTAATTGCATAGTGATACTAAAGAGAAGTTTTGTCTCTCAACGAAGTGATTGACCAATGGAAACGCTGGACGAGTCGTTTGTCGAAGCGCGATATAGCTTCCCTGCGTTCCCATTGGTCAAGCCTTTCTTCGAGAGACAAAACTTATCTATTATTTTCATCTATGCTGGCTATGGTGGTGGTAGTCTCTGGCCGTGGCTTGCCGCAACCCTTATGACGAAACCATGCTTCCAAGCGACTTCTTGTACCGGTTATAGGGTGTTAGTGTTACATGTGGTATCAGTCATCCGTCCGTTACCGACTTCCGTAGATTTTGCAGCCTGCTTCCTCAGGGCGAATTAAGGAAAGAAACCAGCCAAGTGCGTGCCGGGCCAAGCGCAGTGTAGGGTTCCGTAGTTGCCCGGTACATTTTATAAGTTGTTCTACTAATACAAATCGCGCCAAACTTCTAGTCCCATACATTTAGAAGAACGGCCCATACATTGTCGTGTTTAGAGGGGACTAAAAGTTTGGCGCGACCTGTACTCACTAGCCTGTAAAGCCTACTTAGCTGTGTTGGTTTTCCTTTTAATTCATTACTACTTCTATGAATGTTTTCACATATCTATAAACACCCGTTTAGCCGGCAGGGGGGGGGGGTACACTCGACTCTAACAAAAAATAGCACTTTAAAGCATAATATATCGCCAACGGATCCCTCATTCGAAAAATAGTTTTGACAAACCCACAATGTTTTTGAACGACCTATCTAACGATACCCCATATTAAGGGATAGATGAGAAAAAAAATCATCCCCAATTTACGTGTATGGGAGGTACCCTTAAAAATTGTTTTTGCATGATTTTATTTTATCGTTTTGTCAGCATGATTAATATGCCAAATTACAGCTTTCCAGTACTTATAGTCTCTGAGCTAAGCCGCAGACGGACGGACGGAACCTTCACCTTAAAAAATACATTATATTTCTAAGTTTCCTATCCTTCTTCTTAGGAAGACTAATCGAGGGAGCGGAGTTAGCATAATATTTATTTAACGTACCTATTTTGATTTATTTATTTGTCAACTTTATTGTATTTATTGCATTACATTGCCTCTAAATTATCTAATCCTACATATTTTATTTGTGCAAGTGTATTCATTTACTAAATTTATGTACGCCCAATTTTTTATTTATTTATGCGTCTTAAAATATGTCTAGTTATGTTGTTTTTTTACATTAAAATTTTACTTGGAATAAGTGTATGTTTCACATACATACATATACTCATGCCTGTCCCCCAGAAACTACAGATTTCCAACTGCTACAATCCTGACACACCTCTTTTGCTTCTTCTACATCCATCAATATAGTCATACAAGCTCTTCTAAGTGCATATTTTGTACCTATATAAAAGAATAAAGTATTTCAGTGCTCTTAATCCTAGCCATTTAAACGCTTTTCATAAGGCGCAGTACAAGCCAATCGTAAGCCATCTGTTTAAAAATCCTGACATGGTGATATTGACAGTTCGAAAGACAAACAAAAATGGCGGCCTATATTCTTCTACGTACTACATGCTACCTCTGCGCAAAATGTAACGTTATTTATGTACTCTGTAACCATTAGGCCATTTAATTCCATCGGTTGGCGATTTATTGTACGGTTCTAGATATCGGTCCAGTGGCGAATTCAGGGGGCCTAGGGACTGAAGCCAAAATACACGTTATAGAACTCACAAATTTATTTTATACCTACTACTAAATTATGAAATTTCTTACTTTTTACTCACACGTATTTTACAGAATATGGTAATTACTGGGTCAAGTCATCGAGCTGGGTAAAAACAATTTCGACGCCGAGGCTGAGAGAAGAATATGCTTGGGTTGGGCAGCATTTGGGAAGTTGCGTTATATATTTACGTCTTCAATACCGCAGTGCTTAAAGGCTAAGATGTACAACCATTGCGTCCTTCCTGTAATGACGTACGGTGCTGAGACGTGGACAACACTTCTTACAAAGAGCTTAATCCATCGGTTTAAGGTCGCTATGGAGCGGGCTATGCTTGGGATATCTCTGATGGATAAAATCTGAAACGAGGAGAATCCGTCGGGGATCGGAAGTGATATGACTGTCATAGCCTGCCGAATCAGTAAGTTGAAGTGACAGTGGGCGGACCACACTGTCACCGACGTGATGGCCGTTGGGGCCAAAAGGCTTTCGAATGGAGACCACGTACAGCAAAGGCCATAGGCCATAGGCCGACCTCGTGCCCGCAAGACCGACGATCTGAAGGACGTTGCGGGTGGCGGCTGGACGGAGGACCATCAAGAGTGGCGTAATATTGAATTGGCCTATGTCCAGCAGTAGACAATGATAGGCTGATGGATGGATGGATGGTAATTACTATGAGTTCCTGAAAAAGCTTGATGAAACCTACCCTCACTTCTTCCCAAGATATGTTTCTGGATCCGCCTCTGTATCGGTTCAAATGGGAATGGCATTAAGATGAGCCATCGAGCAAAGTCCACTACGTGATGCGAAGTCTGTAAAACGTACGTTGTTTACGCGTTGCGTCAATCCTTTTGATCGCCTTTAAACCCAACAAAACTCATTTTTTTCGTATTTTTTCTAGGGTCCTAGCTGCTGCATTTGTGTAAGTAGTAAATAATGCTCGAATTATACTTCGGTCCATTATGGACGGAAACAATACTTTTTTATATCTCTGTCTAAAAGTTCTAAGGAAAAGCCTTATTTATTCGGCAACTCTATTAATTAATACGCTATTTGCGATTATCCACGATTTGCAGAAATTATATAACAATTTATTAAAATATATCATTGTATCTTGAAATTTAATAAGTAAAAAAACATTCGCTGGTTACTGAAAATTATACAGACTTTAATGTTTTTTTTTTATTTTTGATTAAATTTTCTTTAAATATTGGTAGTAAAATATAAATAAAATAAAAACCGAATTTTCAATGTGTTTAAATTTAACAGATTTTGGGGCATCATTAAAATAAATCACGGTCGCCCAGGTGTCTTATTGTCTAACTTCGACATCCATCGCAAACGCCTTCAAACGCAACGTGATTGGCTAGAAATGACACCACACATCATGTTTAGCTAATCAAGACATCTTTGATAGCTATAGACAATAAGAGGGCAGCTCAATCGATCAGCTAACTGATACCATAGGTAACGTTTGACCGGCTAAAAATTTTCGGTAAAAAGAGGATTTACTATCAAGCAGCCAAAACTTGGGAAAACCTCTGAAACAGCTCTACATTATGTATGTGTCGTGAATATCATCACATTTTTGGGGTTCCGTACCCGAAGTGTGCCAAACGGGACCCTCTTACTAAGCCTCCTTACTAAGCCTCCGCTGTCTGTTTCTCCGTCTGTCACAGGGGTGTAAAGCTTTAACAGCATTAGGTAGAAAGTTAAAGTTTTCATAGTATACGTCTTACTATCGAGCACCAATTATATAAAATTTAAATATCAGAAACCTCGAAAAAGTTGCATTATTTTAACTTTATTTGTTTTGGCTCTCTAAGAGACGTTAATACATATAAGTTTTAAATTAAGTCAGATTTTAGTACATAGTCTAAAGTAAAATAAGTGCCAATTTTTTTGCTAGGCGCTACCATTTTAGCGGCTTGTATTTTGTAACCTTGATGTCGCTTTGGCATGTATATTGTACATGTTGTTATTTACCATAATGTTTGAAGGTTCCGTACTCGTATTGTGGGGCGGTATGGAACCCTTTGTGTTTGAGTCCGACTCACACTTGGCCAAATAATTACGTATTCCATGGAGTTTCTTAGAACCATATTCTTTTAAAATATTTCGTAAGACCACCGCAACGCATAAACTGTATAATACGTCAAATACAAGATCGATTTATCTAGGATCGCTGTTTCTCAAAATGAGGTCGATGCACCCCTGGGGAGACATTAGCGAAAAGTCATACGTATGCGGCAAGATTTGGTGGCGGGGAATCAATAGACTTATCTCCAGTCACACGAAACCAAGATTTGATTCAATCTTAAATTCATGCACCATATTTAACAATTCTTGTGAAAAAAGAAAGAAACAGCACAAGGTTTTCGCAAATGAGAGTTAATGCTGCATTAGAAGATGTAGTGACTAGAATAGAAAAAGGAATGCTTCGGTGATTTTAACATATAGAGAGGATGCATGAAATTAAAGTGACGAAAGAAATTTATGGTGCACAAGCGGAAGGTAAAGCTCGACCAAGCCGCCCTAGAAGGAGGTATGCCGACCAAAAAGCTAACATACTAAAGAAGGGCAAAGCGAAATAAATTTACCCAGAATAGAAGAGATTGTATAACAATATTGATGGATGCAAAAGAGGCGAAAGAAACAGCACAAATCTAATGTTGACCTTTAATAATTCTTGGTTTTCGCAAGTGAGAGTCAATGCTGCATTAGAAGATGTAGTGACTAGAATAGAAAAAGGAATGCTTCGGTGATTTTAACATGTAGAGAGGATGAATGAAATTAAAGTGACGAAAGAAATTTATGGTGCACAAGTGGAAGGTAAAGCTCGACCAAGCCGCCCTAGAAGGAGGTATGCCGACCAAAAAGCTAACATACTAAAGAAGGGCAAAGCCAAATAAATGTACCCAGAATAGAAGAGCTTGTATTACAATATTGATGGATGTCGAAAAGGCGAAAGAAACAGCACAAATCTAATGTTGACCTTTAATAATTCTTGGTTTTCGCAAGTGAGAGTTAATGCTGCATTAGAAGATGTAGTGACTAGAATAGAAAAAGGAATTCTTCGGTGATTTTAACATACAGAGAGGATGAATGAAATTAAAGTGACGAAAGAAATTTATGGTGCACAAGTGGAAGGTAAAGCTCGACCAAGCCGCCCTAGAAGGAGGTATGCCGATCAAAAAGCTAACATACTAAAGAAGGGCAAAGCAAAATAAATGTACCCAGAATAGAAGAGCTTGTATTACAATATTGATGGATGTGGAAGAGGCGAAAGGGGTGTATCAGGATCGTAGCAAATGGAAATCTGTATTCTCTGTCTACCTCTCTGGGAGACAGGCGTGGGTATATTTATGTATAGTGAAATGCTTTTAACACCTCATCTGTTAACGATTTTTTTATCGTTCTTTAAAGCGGTTTAATGTTACTTCAAAACTTAACAAAATATGTGCGAAAAAGCAAGTTATCTAGAGATTATTTTCGTAATTATTACGTCATAACTTTTTAGAATATTACATAATAGCGTAAATATTAATTAAAATCAACATCTAATTCAAATTCAAATCAAATGACAAATCAAAAATTTCAATCAAATCTAAATTAAAATTAAATCAGTGTAAAAACTTCAAATTTAAACAATAATTATGTCATAGTTGTTTAGTTTTCTGAACAAAAATACATATAAAAATAATTATGAAGTTGCTTGAGAAAAGAAGTTTAAGTAACCCTGATCTATTTAAGAAACACGAGCATTCACGATGTCCTTACATATTTTATTTCTTTCTTTACCGGTAATTGACAGTGATAGGTAGAGAGGGCGTTAAAAACCACCCCCGCCGATAAATTCTTCATGTCTGACAGGCGAGCGTGTTGGTACCGTGTTGATACAATTATCTCTACGTATAACATGTCAGCCTAGGAAACGCAGAAGTTTGTTTTTTGCAGACTCCAATAGCAATAACTCAGTTCGATTTCTTTTTTTTGTTAGGTAGTCACATCTACAATCAAACAATCAATACCAAAATATATTTAAAAAAAACGAAGTGCGGTATTTAATGTCCAAAAACCGATCAAATAAACGTTTTAAGGTGCCCTTTAAGTATATCCAAAAATATACCGGTTTTGTGATATTTTTTTATCGTAGTTCTGTACCATTTTGTTACCTTTGCAAATTTACATAATTCGACCCTTTAATTATGCATATAGCTATAAAAATTTCTGAGAAACAATAAAAAAAAATATTTGCATGAACTGTCAGTTGTCTTGTCTATCCATCTTAATATTTCAAACGGATTGTGATATATTTTGACTCGTCCCCTGTAAAATGCTTATCCGATTATTAAACCCACCTTTAATCTATAATATAAAGAAAAATTCAGTAATACGTGCATTATGTGTACATATATGTATATTGCATCAATTTTTTATAATTGGTCTGTGTGATAATCATATAGGCCTGACTAAATAACAGCGCGTTGCGGTTGTCATCGCGATGCTTATGCTGAGTCGGACCTTTTCGCTGCTTAAACTAAAAACCATTTTGAGAAGTTGTTTTATTTAAGCTGTGTGTGTTATCTTTTAATTTATGTCTTTTTAATTTTGTTTTATTTTTAAGTGCATGTTTGCTGGCAGCGAATAAATTATATCTTATCTTATTTCATCTTATCTTATCTAATTCACACTTTTGCTTAAAACGCCCCCCCCCCCCCCCTATCGGCATCGACCGAAAAATCATTGTTAACGTTAAATAGGAATCGGGCTGAGGAATTACTGTGGGATCCATTAGCTTCCTTTCTTAGATGTGTTGCTCTATGTATATAGTATACGAGTACGTTCAAGGTGCTATTAGGATTAGGATAAAATATGACAGTGCGTGATAGTTCGAAATACTCTTCTAAAGTTCGGGACAATGTGAAATGACTCATGCACCATAGGAGTTAAAAGCACATTTCGCACTGTCACGAACTATCACACTTCATCCCAATAACATGTTGAAAGGATAATATGTTAGAGCTTAGAGAACTACTGAACAGATTTTGATGCGGTTTTCCCTTTATTGGCTTCTTGAGCAAGGTGTTCGGGTTCACATTATTACGCTGTGAGCCGTGGCCATACTTACAGTAATATTCTTAAAAAAACATGAAAATTGTTAATTTACATCGTTTTTAACCGAAAAGAATTTTATAGTGCTCCAATAACACACATACAAAAATAACTTAAATATATTTTGAAAGTTATCGGTGATTATTCTCGTAAAATTAACGACAGTTTTATGATCTTCCACAAAATAGTTGCTTATTTTAATGAAAAAAACTGGGAGAACCAAAATCCCTTAAGCTTAGATAATAGGAAGATGCTTGACCTAAAAGTATTGGCAAATAATAAAACCGAATGTTATCATCATACAAAAATACTCGTTTCTTATGAAATCCCAAATAAAAGTTTATAATTAAAAAGGTAGGTTTTTAACTCTAAAATGTTCTAGTGTTAAACTTTTGCAGCGGGACTATTTTCGAGCCAAGCAACCCTATTCGGGCATATTAAAACTATCATATCATATTACTATTTATTCAGACGGGTATAACGCGATCTATGTATTTTCTTACCTACGGAAACCACGAGGCATGCAACTGTCTCGAAACGTCGGGTGCCTTTTCTCAAACAAAACGTAATAAAATAGATCACGTTACACCCGTCTACGTTAGAACATTTTGTCTATAATAAATGCTAAGCCAAGGTTCAGTTGTAACAAAAAGATGATATATCACCTAAAATAACATAATCTCAAGGTGATAATCATAAAGAAACCAATAAAATCCGCTACAAAGAAATTCTGCAATAAAATGACAGACAAGGTCGTATGATTATTCTACGAACTGTGGAAATTGCTTTTATTTATTTTTTCGCCGAATGATTTTTGAGGTTTTCGTCCAAAATTCAGTACAGCGACCGTTGCTCTCTGTATATTTACGTATGTGTTTGTTTATATCTGTAGGCAGCATTGCTCAATAATTACTAAGCCAAATAAACGCGAAAACTGTACGATCTTATAAGACAGTATATGTATATCTTTTGTTTATTTTTACTAAATTACTCATTTGTTTGTTGATTTTTGGACGATTCCTGCATTCATGTGTGACATTACCAATTTTTATTAAAGTATGTGTTTGCAGCAATATCTTTTGGACTTGACAAAAGAAATATTTGATTTGAACTTTTAAAATAAGATAAATATAAATAAGTACGCATTACAAGCATAGTGAAATAAAGCGAACGCAGACTAGATCTCATTTTTTTTTAATACACCTTAAATGCTTCTTTTTATAATTTGACGACAATTTAGTGGAAGGATTTTTTGAAACGTTAGTTTTTACCCGCCTTTGGTAAACTTTTTTTCTTAAAAACCAACCCGATCTGCATTCGGCAGGGAAAATTACCGAACTAAAACAAAATATGGCAAAAAATTCTTGATACCAGTACCACAATCATATATAGACAAAAAACAGGGACTTAAACATAACTCTTGTCGACGCAAACAACAGTCATCGCCTCTTTTTGGGCTACACGACCCCTTTTTGCTATGGTGCTTAGCAAGTGCTACAACTTCATAGTTTTTCCGCCTTGTAGGCCCGCTACGTCGTAGCTTGGACTCATAATGCGCCAGGGAATGCGTACACAATTATTTACTGTGTATCACCAAAGCACGGTGACCGAATAAATAAGGTTACTTAAGTTTATATATCCAAATTCATCCTGGAGATTCGGTAAGTGATACGAACAAAGGTTCAATGACCCCTTCTGTGAAATAGAAGCTATGCTAAGCTATGGCTATAGCCAAATGCATACTGAAGAATCGGTATGTGATCAGGCAGGACCAAGGTTCAATGACTCTGTTTGTGTAAAAAGTTTTTTTTTGTGCTCCTATACTTGTTCAAGAACAACCTTAACTCAATTAGTATAGGAAGTCAACATTTTATTTTGAGTGTTTCACAGAAAGGGATATTGATCTTATGTTCTGACCACTTACCGAGTATCCGGTGTGAATTTGGCTGTATCAACCAAAGTCACCTATTCGAGCGCGCCTTGGTGAGACACAGTACATAGCTGTGTACGCATTCCCTGACACATATATGTGTCAAAGCAACGACGTAACTGGTCTACAAAGCATAGTTTTTATGCATTTGTAGCACTTGCTACGCACCGTAGCACAAAGGGGACGCGTAGCCCAAAAAGAGGTGACAACTGTCGCTTGCGTCGACAAGAGTTATGTTTAGGTCCCTGTTTTTGTTTCTATGGTTGTTGTATATCAATATAAAAATAATAATAATATCAAAGTCACCTTATATAACATATCGTCACGACACATATAAATGTGGAACAGTCAACACTCGAACAACCTCTTTTCACCGATGATTTTAACGTCATTGGCGTAACTAGGATTTGTAGTTGGGAGGGGCCCGACTCCCGGCTCTAACTCATGAAGCCATCAAGTATCTGTTCTCTATTATGTGTTATTTGTTATTTAAGATATATATATATATACTAAAATTATAAATATAAACATTAAAATTTTCTCAAGATATATTTCGGAACCTAACTAGGTCCGGCATCAGTTGAGTATAAAAAATTGATTCCAAACAAAAATGCATGAACCCTAACACACCGACATACGGGCGAGTTTATCCGTGACACTTGAAGCTGTTTAACGGACGACGCTCTCTCTAAACTCGCCCGTATGTCGGTGCGTTAGGGTTCACACATTTTTGTTTGAAATCATTTTTTTATACTTAACTGATGCCGGGCCCAGTTAGGGTCAGAAATATATCTAGAGAAAATTTTACTGTTTATATTTATAATTTTACTATATATTCAGTATTAAGATTTGACGAGCCTTGTTGAGAAATTGGTAAATATTTTTTGGTGTTCTCTTCAAACGCAAGCCTATCCCAGAGTCAATTACTATAGGAGGTCAACATTTTATTTTGCATTTTTGGATCCTTGGACCCTTTATGAGAAACCTACGTTCATGCGTGACCTAAATCTGTAAATTTGTATATGAGCCAGTATTCGAACATGACCTAAGGTCTTTGATTGTATTATTTTGTTATAGAGCAGTAATTTTACCAAAAAGAAATATATAATGTATTGTATATTACAAAAAATATATGAATATTATACGTAGAGCTTTGTATCTTAAACATAAAAAAATACCTTTCTTTGATTGTAATCGAAGTGTATATATACATATTTTAACGACATTTGTCGTCGGAGGGGTGTCGTAGGAGTTACCGAGTGGGTGACTGTAAATTAAAAACAGCCATCAATCGTAAACCTCAAAGCAAAACTTGTAGTGTGCCTGGAGTTTTTTTTCAAACCCAATTATTATCGAAATAATACATGAATACATGTGAGAAACTTGTTTTCACTTATAACATAATACAGAGAAGTAGAACTAAAGTTTGACACCCACTTGGAGTTCCTGAGGCTTATAAATAAGGAGTGTCCCGCTGGCCGGAGGTCGCTTGTAAAATCGTGTCCTTCATCCATTTTGACGGGACAAATTAAAATTTTGATTGGATTCGATATAACTAATCTGCAACTAAATCTCTCAAGTACTAAAATCGTCATAGGACACGGGGTCCCGCTGAGTGTAGGCACACAAAGTTGTGAGCTATCTATGGATTGTTTTTATAATATTTTAGTCCATTTAAGTCCATTGACATTATATAGATCTTTTCCAATTAGAACTAAAAATCGGGCAAGTTGAGTCATATCTTAATAATTTGTTAAACAAACCAGTAAAAATGTAAATTTTGCGGTTTCTTACCAAAAGTGTAGCTGAGTCACTTGCCTACACTTTGCCCGAGTGTGTTTTTATTGTTTAGACAAAAATCGTGCATGTAAGTAATGGCGAAATGAAACATATTACATTTGGCCGCCTTCACAACTGAGTTGGCCACGTCATGATATCTGCTCTTATCTGCTGGTGACGTTGAAAGTTGAAATTAGTGGATGGTTATAACCAGACGTTATGAAAGTTAAAAAAAAAGAAAAAAATATATGGTAAATTACAGAATATCTGGAATGATGTGCCTTGACTGGAATTTCAAATTTTCTTAGGTTAAATTTAAAACGAATATCCGGTTTAATAAATTCAGTTTGCAAAGAAACAAATTGAAGCTTAGTCAAATTGAAGATATTTTAACAACAAATGATTTCTCTTGATTATTTTTGAAGAATGAATACTCACGTGCGCTGAGTTATTGACAGGGGTTTACAGAAAATCGGATACATTAGCCACTATTCAAACCCAATACTCAGATGAGTCTAACAGACTGATCTACCGCCACTTCCATTGCACGTAAACGTAGACCAAAGTATTGATTTAGGTTCCTTTTGGAGACCTAACACTGTTACCTTCATCGATGAAGTCATATTGACTATTCTATTCTGAGTTCTTTTTACTTGGCCTTTCTTCAGAACCTTGCCACCAGACTGAGTCATGCGTGACCATGGTAGACGAATACCGCTTGTGGATTGCTACGGGATTTAAGTTCTTTTGTTTATGATTATTTTATTGCTCTCACAATGACGCAGCTTTACGTTTTTGTCTGTTATCTGTAGTTTGCACGTATAATTTGATATGTCTAGGTCTTTTTTCTCCATATCCTTTTTCTAATTCGCAATAGACTTGTAGACAGGGTAAACAAAATATTATTCTATTTAGTCCGTCATTTAAATTATCAAAACATATTGGACAGGTATTTTTTCTTTTGTCAATCAAACAAAAAATGACAGAGATAAAGCGCGTCAAAGTTTGGGAGTGGGGGAAAATGACGTCACTTCTAAGTAAAATTGTACCTAGATGTGACGTCACGCGGAACTTCAGCGGGCTATATCTTCATCATTTTTTGTTTAATTGAAAAAAGAAAAAATACGTGTCCAATATTTTCTGATAATCTAACTGACGAACTAATAAAAAAAATTATCATCATGCCTATTGTCATTTTCTGTCTTTAGTAGTTTTCATGGCGTGCTACACGCAAAAAGGAAAATTCGTTTCTGTGCGGACTTTGCTATCAGAGGGTGGAGTAGGATCTGATTGGTAAGAAACACTACATCTTAGTTAGGTACCGGGACGCGTTTAGGAATTATGCCACTATTAATAAGCAATTACGCCTGCCAGAAATTCATTATTATATGGTAACTCTTTCAATGTACATGGAATCAGACTGTGGAATGCTCTTCCACAAAGTCGAACACTTTTGCCGAACTGATTGCCGAACTATCAGCACATTTAAGAAGAAGCTGAAAGAACATTACCTCTCTCTGTCCGTATAGGTAAATACTATTATATATATGTATGTAAGTAATATTTATCTGTTATTATTATATATTTTGGATTTTTATGAAGATATGTATTTATTATATGAATAGTGGTAAGTTTTGATTAGTATGTATTTTTTTTTGTTTGTATGATTACTCTTGTGCTTTTTTTTTATTCCTTTAAATTAATGGTTTGCTGTAAGAAATCTCTTTTTATAGATAAGCTCGCTAATGTACATACCTGTTCTTTTTTTGTAAATATTTTTCTGTATGTGTCACCTTGTGTGTACAAATAAAGTATAAAGTATTATTATCAGTGGTCTGCCATTCATGAATGCTAGCATAACGTGGACATGCCCTCATTCCAGGATTAGATCTTGATTTCCGGGATTCACATTTAATTATCAATTCAAAAAAAAAACATTGTTACTCGACAGCAACGTATAAGCCCGGTAAATTTCTTGGCACGATTTGATTATTTATAATAATATAATTATTATTCCGTCAAACTAATTAACAATTAAAGCGAAATATCGCTACCTATAAAGTAAATAAGTAATCTATATAATTTTAGGGTATAACCATATTATTGATAATGTTTGAGGTCGTTCACCCCAAATGGCACTACCTACGCTGACCAATGCTTATTATATATTACTGTTTTAGTAGAATTATCAATTTTAGGGATGTGTCCTCAAGTCCATGCGAATCGATAGCATTTATGTTGAAAACATTGCTTGCCACACACTGCAACAATTTAATAAAATAGATTTGAACCAATAATCAACTTCTTCACTTTTTGCTACCGTATATTTAATACCGTATATTATTGAAGACTTTTGTTGTGATGCAAATCCCAGGAAATAACCGTAGAAACGCAAATATTGTTATTCCTAGCGTACTGTCATTTCCTGAATTTAATCAAATAGTGTCACGTCTGTTATTTTTCGTAAGAAAATAGTTTATTATACGAAGAAAACCCTTATTTTACCGAACGTAACAATAAATAATTTCCCTTCAGAAAATATATGTCCTTGCTATCATGTTATATAATTTATTGCTCCTACATAAGCTTGGTTCAACTTTGACATTTACCGTTGCCTAATTTAGGCCGCAGAGAAAAAAACATATTTTTCCTGTCTTATACAAAAACGAAGAGCAAAATTATGTCAAACTAGAGGACGCCCGCGGCTTCATCTGCGTGGATTTGGCCGCACGTGTACCCATTAAGGGTGTATAATACCTCACTTTGCTTCGCATGATCCTGTATTATACCACCAAATACTGCAACAAAAACTTGGATCTCTAAATAAAGTACCAGTACCTCAAAATAAGACGATTTTCTTTACTCGAAATACACTAATCGCGTGGACATCCTCACGGTCGCTAGCCACTCGGATGAGGGGTGTGGGTTGCGGGGTGCAATTAGGTGTGTGGGGAGGCCGGTGAGCTGCGTATCCATAGCTTAGAAAAATGATGGAATTTTTGGTGAAAATTCAAGGTATATTTTTTTTTCTCGTAATGACATCAGAATCGTGTAAACTTTCATACCCTAAAGGGATTCTTGACTTTGCATTTACATCCTGTATATTAAATTAATATCATTGCCCGAACCCGAGACCTCTCGCTTACCGGGCGATTGCTCTACCAACTGAGCTACCCAGTTCTCAACACAACCTGTGAATCTACCCATGTATCTATATTGATACATAAAACATCTATTATTATTATTATTTACCATGTTTTTAGGGTCCCGCACCCGTATCGTGTGGTACGGAACCCTTTGTGCGTAAGTCCGACTCGCACTTGGCCAAATTAATATATTACTCTGCAAAGTACAATGTACCTTCCTTCAAAACGAAATCACGAATGTACATAAGTATTCGTAACAAAGCATTATATGTTGCCAGTGTAACCAACTGAAAAATTATGCATGCACATATTTAAACGATATTAATTACATTTTTGTGACCCTGTTAGGAATTCTAAATAAGGGAATTCACAAATTATTATTTTTGCAACGCTAAGCTTTAAAATTAATTCAGTCTGTCACATAACTGTTTTATATATAGGTATATAGATTATGTAACGCTGTTGTTAATACGTAAATCCTTTGATCCCATTAAATTGGTGGACACGTGTAGATGTTTGTTTCTGAGCAATTTAATATATGCGGCGAAATAGGATGTGGGACCTTATTGTATCTAGGTTCGATTTCTGTTAGTAGAGTTGTACCGATGATGATGATGATGATGATGATGATGATGATGACGATGATGACGATGATGATTATGATGATGATGATGACGACGACGACGACGACGATGATGATGATGATGATGATGATGATGATGATGATGATGATGATGATGATGATGATGATGATGATGATGATGATGATGATGATGAACTGATGATGTGAAGAATAAAAGGCATCGTCACGACGTAAATCCTTGACGGTATGTCAGGATTGTTTCTGAATATGGACAGTGTCATGCAAGTCACAGTATATAAGGTGACTTTCGTTTATATAGCCAAATTTATACTGGAGACTCAGGAATAAGGTTCAATTACCTTTTCTGTGTAGGGTATGGCATAGACTAGGAAAAAATTTTACTACCCGTTTAACACAATACGACCAATGTGAAAGACTGCTTTTAATAGAGGAGATTATTGGTTGGGTCAGTGGCCTATTTGTCTTGGACGGGTTAAAATCACGCGCGAAACACCAGATTGAAGGGTTTTTGGCTAACACTGAAATTTTCATAAACAAATAATCAGTGGAAAATTAATAAATAAATAATGCGGACTATCTCTCAGAATTTAAGGCTATACGTGAGCCTGGAACATGAATAACACCAGATTTTAGACGGTTCGTCTAAGGTAATTAAGTTAAGACTCACTTTATATTGAAAAAAAAAATTTTTTTTTCTTTAATGTGGAGATCGTACTATAAAAATATTAAGATATATTATACTTACTCGTATATCTAAACAAAAATAAATTTCAACTCAATTTCAACATGATTTTTGGTTTTAAAATGTTCCTTAGAAGAACGCGGTCACGGGATTTATTACCTACTTGTTTTTTTTTATGAAATAGGTTATACAAACTTGAAGGGAATCTACTAAAATCTAAAAACTGTTTGCCTATAAATATTTCGGTTTTAGCTGAAAACCATCTAATCTGCTGTTTCGCGCGTGATTATTAGTATAATGCGTCCAAGAAAAATAGGTCAATTAGCTAAACAATAATCGCCTCTATCAAGAGCTAATAAGATATTTGACATTGACATTTTAGTGTTGGACAGGTAGTAACATTTTATTCTAGCCTATTCCATACACTAAAGGCGCAAGCCAGACATAAGGGCGCGATAAGGCGCGCGGGCGTCATTCAAATTTCGTACAAAACGCATGGAAATAAAGTCGCAATTTGAACACACCGAATGGTGTATGTCGGGCGTGGAACGGGCGTCCGTACCACACCTCAAATTGCGACTTTATTTCCATGCGTTTTGTACGAAATTTTAATGAAGCCCGCGCCTTACGCGCGCCGCGCCGCTTCTGTCTGGCTTGCGCCTAAGGCAGTGTATTCCACTCTCTAGTAAAAGTTCATCGATACAATTTTGACAGTCCTTGAGAACGATATTGTATCGCTTAACTTAAACAGTTGGCTCACAGTCAACAACTTAATACGTGAATGTATAACCGTTCTTTTGTGATAATTTAAGTGTATATTTCCTGAAAACGACAAGCTTTTACATTAGACGGCTTTTTCTTTTGATGTTTTACATGATGGTTGTGTGTTACAAGGGAGAGACGTAAAGCCTTAGGGTACAGTCTAAAGTCTCCGCTGTTGTCTGTTTTAATTTACGAAATGGTTCCGCACACAAAGGTTCCGTACGATATGGTTATTACGAAAATATTTACGTCATCCAAAAAGTTACAAACCTTTTTTAATCCTATGGAAAAGTAAAAAATACATAAGGTGAATTCACATCACGAAAAGCATATTATACCATTAATGAGTTTTTAGAAGATAGGTAGCACGACCGATTTATGATTTTATAAAAATTTTGTGAAATTGTGACATTTCAAATAATTGTTTTTTGTAACTTTAATTTAGTTTTATTTGTATTTCTACTGTTTATATTAATTTTAAGAAACAATAATATTTGTATGCCACTAAGGCGCAACATAGCTGGACATCTCAATCTGTAAATATCTTATAACACCTATGTTGAACAAATAAATGATTTGATTTGATTTGATTTGACATCTTTGCTAAAAAAAAAGAAATAAAAAAAAATCAGCAATCTTCACTTTTTATTAATTAGAGAAAATTGCTTTTCTATAATTTTTAAAATTTCCTTTAATTACGATATAAGATTATGCGTAAATACTACAGACACAACTAAGTGTCGTCAGAAGTAATTTTAACTTATATTGGAGAATGCTGACTTTGCTTTGAAAACCGCTTTTTGGTTCTTATTTTACTAGGGATATACAAACTGATCATCATTTTCTCGTGTCTGTGGTATACCCAACTTATTTTTGTTAAAAAGTGGAGATGGCTGGGTTTGCTTTTATACGCCTTGTACTTGGCCACAGAACTATAATTAAACTTCAATATACCTTATTCAATACCTCTTATTTAACAAAGGTGAATAATAAGTTCCACCAATTGCCGACAATCACAACTATCAACATTTTAAGGTGACTTAAAATGGAGTTTCGTTTATATATCATGCAAAACTCACACTGGAGACTCGGTAAGTGGTTAGGACTAAGACTCGATGACTCTTTTTCTCATATACGCAAAATAAAATGATGACTTCCTATCTATAAAGTCTACATTGTTCTTGAACAAGCATAAAGAAACAAGTCTTTTTTAACGTATTTCGCAAACAGGATTATTGAACGTTGTTCCTGACCACATGCCGAGTCTCCAGTCTGAATTAAGCTATATAAAAGAAAGAAACCTTAATTTAAAAGGTGTATAAAAAGTCATAAAGTCAAAGTTTTGTGTATGATATGTTTTTTGTATACAATGTATAACATTAAGTCTTTAGCTAAAAAGCAGCAGTAGATCAGTTGGTGAGACAGCCGGTCTCTTGATGCTGAAACCCGGGTTTGAATCGTTTGAATCATAGACAAAAGTTTGAATTGAGTTTCTTTGAATATAATATATGTCCATTTGTGTCCTAACCACTTGTTGACGATGAAGAAAACACTGTGAGGGAAACCAGTATGCCCTAAAGGCGTGTATTTGTGCCCGAGGTACGGCGGTAAGGGTCAACCCTTTCATGTTGGGATGTCGAAATCGTTGGTGAAAAGCGGATATTACAAGTGCTGATACTTCTAGTGACAGATCACCTCTGAGACCCTCGCGTTATATTTCTTGACGATATCTATCCATATTAATAATAAAGTAGCAAAAAAGTCTTGCCCATACGTTGAACATTTTCTCGAAAATTTATACGAAATGTGTTATATCGTACCGAATCCAAAACTAAATTTTTTTGGATTTTTTCTTATAGTCTATTTGTCCGTATGTATGTATGTATGTTCCGTTTTAACTCCAGAACTACTGAACGGATTTGGATGCGGTTTTTTTATCATCATCGTGGTGACCTTGGTCAACATTAATGGCCATAATGGAATAAGAAGTGTTTATAAAATAATGCTTAAGCCGAAAACGGGACAGAGATTGAATAAGTAATTGAAAAAATAAACCTTTCTTATCAACACGTTATTTGTTACTACTTACACTTAACTATATTATTTAGTAATTTTGGTCTTATTTACGCCGCAATAAGAATAATAATTTGTTATTAGAGAGAAACAACTTTGAAACTCTGAACTTTCAAGTTGTAAAAGCTTTGAAGTCAATTCAAAGAGAAATTTGAAATTTGTCAGTGCCGCTACCAATTTATACATATATTCATAAATGAATGAAATTTTTCATGAATGAAACAAATCTTGAATAAAAACGAAATCAGAAACTCAATAACACAATTCTCAGAAACGCCTAAGCAAATTTACGTCGTCCTCTTCAAATAACGCATTTTCTCTGCAATATATGCGTACAGAAACGAGAAATTGAAACGTAAAATCGAAAAACATCATTTATCATTCCCAACCAAACTAAGCACGCAATTTTCTATACGAAAGACCGCCATACCAATATGTACCGTAAAACACATATAAAATACTATTTTTGTATCGTTATTTGTAAACCATACACCAAACTCACTATACACAATCAGATGTCAATATTCATCAATGGAACACGGATAGATAGCCACGAACGGGTCAATAAACACTTTGGGCTCGAATATGGAACGTCACGTTCGAATTTTGATTGCGTTTTGTTTTTTAATTTTATTTTTTCAGGGAAAAGCGCGGGGTTGTTCCCGAAACGTCGCAACGCCCACCGTTTGCGGTGGCGCCCCGCACGGCACTGACGGAAAACTGAAATTTCTGTACTTACAGGAACGCTCCATACGGCAGCAAACATGCGTTTTCAACCGTTTTTAATTCTATTTCTATCGCTATAGAGTTGAAATTTCGAGTTTTATTGGAAAATAATTATATCTAATGGGTATGGATGTATGGGTTCCTTTTGTTTGGGACGGAGATACCTGTTCTGTTGATTTCGAGTGGATCTAGTTTTCATTAGAGTCAGTCCGTAATTGCTACAGTTAATTACCCTTTGGAAGAGTTTGTGCTGTTGTCAGAATGTTTAATGGTAGATAAATTTAGCAAATCATTCGATAAATACTAAAACTAAAGCGCAAATGATAAGTGTGAACTAAATGTCTATCTATAGTATATTCGCTAATAACTCTAAAGCTAGTAAACGATGTTTGATGTGGTTTTTACTGTTTTCCAGGTGTTTTAACAGTAAAGTTAAATGTTTTGTGTTATTCTTATCACTTATCAGCTTAGTATATACAACCTGACCATCACAATAAGACCAACGAGCCAACCAATAATCGACTCTATCAAAAGTTAAAAAAATCTTTGCCATTGGCCTAATTGAGATAGTAGAAAAATAACATTGTTTGATTGGACAGCCCCAGTGGCCGAGTGGAAGAGAGCTCGCCTGCTATCCCAGAGGTTGTGGGTTCAATCCCCGGTAGTCACAGTAATTTGTGTTTGGTCTACGTTTTTTGCAAGGAACGTTACGCTATCAAGAGATAATAGTCAGTGAAAAGCGGGTTCCGAAATGGACTGTGACTTCCATTTCACAGTTCACACACGTGAAAACCTGTGACATCACCTATGTTGTGTTATTATTGCTGTAATTATTTATATTGGCATGTAACTTAAGAATAGCTTGTTGGATTTTAATGCCGTTTCCGTTTTTACTTAAGTTATCTAGAGCACTTTTTAGGGTTCCGTACCCGAAGGATGCTAAACGGGACCCTTTTATTAATAAGCCTCCGCTGTCTCTCTGTCCGTGCGTCCGTCACAGTAGTCTACAGCTTCAGCCGTAACGGGTAACCAATTGAAATTTTCACAGAATACGAGTTACTATGGCCTCTATCACGGCAAATAATAAAAATTCAATAAAATTAGTATAAAACTTTAATTTAATAGTAAATGTTATTTTGCGAATGTTTTCTTATTTTTGTTCTATATCCTGTTAGCATTTTAATACCTTTTTCTGTTTTTTTTTTAAGCACTGTGCCCATAAGCATACATTTTATATATAGTGATATGGAAGAGCGGGGTCTCCTACCACAGGTATATTTCTTCTTAAAAGGAGACACCAACCACTGTAAAAACTGTACGTTTAAGTTGGCGAAATAAATGTTTTTTTTTTATAAAAAACTTTTTAACCTTATTTGTTTCAGCTCTAACCTAAGACGGTGAACAAGTCGATTCTAAAGGCTTTAATTTGAGTTTTAGTGCTGTCTTAACTATTTTTTTCCAAAGTAATCATCATCATCATTCAATTTAAGAGCTGCGCTCTTGTCGGTCAAGTCTTCTCCATTCACTTCTGCACTCCGCCTTCTCTTTGACTTTTTGATACGACACGACATTTACTTTTTCTTTCACTTGATCCATGAATGTTCTCTTGTGCCTTCCTCTCTTTCTTTTTCCCTCCACTTTTCCTTCAATTATGTTTTTAATATAATAGGCATGATGACTAAAAAATTTTTATTAGTCCGTCAGTTAGATTATCAGAAAATACTGGACACGTATTTTTTCTTTCTTCAATTAAACAAATAATGATGAAGATATAGCCCGCTGAAGTTCCGCGTGACGTCACATCTAGGTACAATTTTACTTAGAAGTGACGTCATTTTCCCCCACTCCCAAACTTTGACGCGCTTTATCTCTGTCATATTTTGTTTGATTGACAAAAGAAAAAATACGTGTCCAATATTTTTTGATAATCTAAATGACACAAATAATATTTTGTTTACCCTGTGTACAAGCCTATTGTCGCGTCGTATCAGATGTCCCAACATCTTTCCCCTGTTTGCTGTCAAAACTTACGTTTTTCTTAAGTGATATAGCTTCTGTTTTAACAGTAAAGAGCTATTTTGAAATAAAGAAAATTTAGTTTTGACTGCACTTAAAGCCTTCAGAATTTGCTTTAATATGTACAGTCAGCAAAAGATAAAGGTATACAGGCCCATCGCAAACACTTTGATCTTAATCTTGATTGATTGATTGGTTGATCTTGATTTGATCTTTGATCAATAGTACATGTGTGTATGTATTGACCTATTATACCTTATCTTATCTATCAATACTCTATAAATATCTTACTTGTGGATCTTAGGATCAAAGTCTTTGCGATGGGCCTGTATACCTTTATCTTTTGCTGACTGTACATAAAAACTTCAAATTTGGTCAGATTGTACTATGTTACTTTAAAGCAACACTAAATAAAAAAAAATGGATGCCACTATCAGAGGGTGCCAAATTGTTTGTCAGGCGCTACCATTTTAGCAGCTTGTTTTTTGTCACCTTTATATTGCATCTAAATTCTTGCTATTTACCATAATGCTTTTAAGGTTCTGTACCCGTATTGTGTGGTGGTACGAAAACCTTAGCACACGAGTTCAAGTCATATTTAGACAAATTATTAAAATAAGTGTAGCTTTGAAAACTAAACCGATGAAGCAACGAAGTAGTATTTTAGGCGACGCATTAGAAATTTTGGCGACATGGATCTCCATTTTTCTCAGCAATAAAACAACATATATGTAATTACCAATTTCTATACTGGATAGGATTAGACTGGATTAGGTGGTAGAGCTAATGCCGGGCTCGACTGTGGAGGTACCACCATCTTACTCGGAAATCCTCCCGAAGTTATTCGGGGGAGAGTAAGAGGACAGCTCTCAGGCAAAAAAACCAGGCGGCCCACCATTGCCTGGGACCGATGGATGGCGGTATATCCATCCCCAATTGCCGGGCCTTATATAAATCAGACTAGTGACGGGCAGCGGCGTCACTGGTGCAAGGGTTTCGGCACCGCGCTCACCAACCCGCCTGCCCAGCGTGTGTGAGTATGGGCTTTTCTTCCAGGAGGACCACCAAGAGTGGCGAAATCCTGGAAAGGCCTATGTCCAGCAGTGGACAAAACAGGCTGATGGATGGATGGATACTGGATAAATCATTTCATTGTCATCATTTTGCCCGAAGATTTAGTTGATTGATTAATTTTCTTAGCAGAGAAAAAAAAATTTAGAAAATCTCTTTTAAAACAGAGATTTCTATTTTACTGACAAACGGTAGCGAATGAAGCCTCTAAGTTTTTTATTTAAATTAGTCTACAAACACACTTCAATATGGCCGATTGGATTTATTAAATTACTCATAGTTGTCATTTTAAATGAAAAATACTGTTTTGCCGCATACGACCTTACCGCATAAGCTATTTCGTGAGCGCATATTTGTATGGAGTAAGTCCCCTTCACTCCACTCCCCTAAGGTGCCGATTTAAGATTTAAAGTTTATTAATGCTTCGCCTTAAAACACAAATCACAAAAAATTACCCTAGAGTATACAATTTCCGGAGAAGCACAACGAATTCCATAAGGAACGTTTTTCTGAGTAGAACAAGATAACATTTTTCACGAAGAGACTTTTATTATGGAATACTCACTCTCTACTTTTATACTATTTCTGCTTATCAGGAAATGGAAAATTTTATGAACTTCTAGGATTCTTTTATGTAATTTGTCTATGCTTATAATAAAATTGACAAAAGGGTTTAAAGTACTCGTAGATTCCTTGGCCCCAATTCAGAAACGTTATTTAAAATTTGGGTTAAGAACTCTCTAAGGCGGGCGGTTTGAATGAAGCCGCCCAGGCTGATTTTTAATATAAATTTAGGGATACTTATTGCCATTTTTAACACCAAAAACAGCTAATTTCTAGATCTAAACGACATCATCATTCATAATATTACACAAAATGACTAACCTTGTTCCATCACTAGACTTTGCCCCGGCTTTGCCCGCGTTTATTCAATCTTTGCCTCGTTTTCGTATTGGGCATTATTTTATGATCACCCCTTATAGTCTATATGTGTTTACCAGGTTCACTACGATGGTAATAAAAACGCATCCAAATCCGTTAAATGGTCCATGAGTTAAACGTTTATTCAATCTTTACCCCGTTTTCGGCTTGGGCGTTATTTTATTAACACTCCTTATGTGTTCATCAGGGTCACTACGATGATAATAAAAAAAAACCCTCCACATATCTGTTCTCGAGTTAAAACGGAACATACATACAGTCAGAGAGACAGACGAAAATACTAAAAACGTCAAAAATAAAAAAAATACTCTTTTAGTATAAAACTATATACATGATTAAAACATCTTTATTTCTTTGACTATACGTATTTTAGTTAAATGTACACTGAGTTGTATCAAATAGTCAGGGAAGGTGAATTCGCGGGCAAAAGTAAGTGTAAAATAAACGAATAGCTAAAAGTGAGTGGACAAAATTATCCTGCCTACGCGATACCGTAGGTTAGTATTGCTTTCTACCACGCAGAAGTTTTAGATAATTTTAAAATAAAAAGTGATGATACTACTTGTTTGTACACCAAAAACGCAGGCCCGGACTTAGAGATACTGGGCACTTTACAGAGCGACAAAACGAAATTCGTCATTAGTCAGTCGGTATCGCCACTGGTGCAGTGTTGCCAGATTGGGCGACAGCTGGCTCGGCGGCTGGGCCCTTAGATCAGTGCCTTGTTGGCCTGCGAGGCAGAAATTTGGGCCTGAATAAACGAATTACACATGCAAAAGAGGCCGTTGCATCAACTTGCAGCCAATGAACTCTGAATAAACACACACCCTCAACACATCGCATCTCTTTTTCACGGAAAATAAGGGGATATTGGATTTATGACAAAAACTGTATCAAGCCTATTTTAGGCCAGATGGGTTCGCAAGCAACACGCACCCTTGCCATATCTCCCTTGTTTGTCTGATCTGTGGTAATACCCAATATTTGCCAAATGTAACTGAATAAGGGGACGCTGAAGAAATAACTCAATATTTTCTGACTCGTGCCTAAAGATGAAAAGGTTAGAATTTTTCTCCAGGGAAGGTACAAATAATCAAAATGCGGTTAATCTACTTTTCGTTCTTATTACCTCTGCAATAAAGGTAAATATTGGGCATGCAGCTTTTTCTTCGATAAAACACTCCGCTAAGTGTATGTTGAGACGTACAGTAGAGACATCAAGCTATAAACTTGCAGTACGATATTAGCCCCTACAGAGAAGAATATAAGATAGGTACAATGTTCGAAGTGTCCAACTTGATGCGGTCTCCACTGTACATATTCATAGATAAGGTGATATTTAGATCGTCATCTCGCAAAAAAAATCTGCATTCTTATTTTTCTTAAGAAAAGCAGATGAAAGTGCACCCCCTTGCACCCCTCTCAGCGCTCATGAGTACGATCAGATAAATGTTAAATAAACATTTTACATCACATTCAAAGAGTTGCCCAGTAATATCTAGCCTGATAGCATATCAAAGAAAGAGTGGGCAGGGAATACACATATCTGTCTGCTAAATCCGGACTTAAGAAGTTCTTTCCGGCAATTCTCTATAACCGGGAATATTCTCAGAGGTATTTCTAAAAATGTTTCTGCTTTATCTGTGAAATAAATAAACGAAGCGCGAGATTATTAAGGCGGTTTCAGCGCCTGACTCTCTCCGTCTCGCTCTAAAAGACTCAATTTTTCGTCATCTACGATAGTTTGACGTGTCAGAATCAAGTTTTGTATGAGAAATGCTGGTTAATATTTTAAGCAGACGTTAACATGGTTAGTAAGCAAAACTCATGTTAGGCCTACTGATCTTTCAAAAATACAGTATATAGTTAAGCATACTAAGTAAAGACTTGCCGGAATAGTTTAAAAAAAATGGCCAAGTGCGGGTTTGGCCATGCGCAGTGTAGGTTTCCCTAGTTGCCCAGTTCATTTTATAAGTTGATCTACTAATACAGATCGTGCCAAACTTATAGTCCACTCGAAAGTTGCTCTTCCGAAGAACGGCCCATACATTTTGTCGTGTTGAGAGGGGACTAAAAGTTTGACGCGACCTGTACTCGTAAACCTGTAAAGCCTACTTAGTTGTGATAGTTTCCTTCATTTAACTTCATTATAATATGCTACTTCTGTGAATTTTTTCACATATCCATAAACAACCGTTTAGTCGGCAGGGGGGAGGGACACTTGACTCTAACATAAATTAGCACTTTAAAGCTTAATATTTTACCAAGGGATTCCTTAATCGAAAAATGCTTCTCACACACCCACAATGTTTTTGAACGACCTATCTAACAATACCCCACACTATGGGATAGACAAGAAAAAAATTGCTTTTTTCGAGATTAAATTTTACCATTTTGTCCGCGTGATTAATATGTGTACCCATGCCAAATTACAGCTATCTAGTTCTCTGAACTAAGCCACGGATAGAGAGACAGACGGACATGGCGAAACTATAAGGGTTTCTTGTCAGACTACGGAACCCTAAAAAGTAGTTTCGTATACATAGGTAACACTAAAAGTTTCCGGAACTGGCCACTTACATAAACAATATTTAAAAATTTATTGCAACATTTGAAAATAGAACTCTTTGGCTGTAGAATGCAGTTTGTTTCATCTGACTGTCTTTTGTTTTTACCTTGTGGCGCCATTTAAAAAATTGTGTGTCTGCATCAACATGGATTTAACTCGGGAAAATTTTCGTAGTATGATTTTCTACGATTTTAAGTGTAATTTGACAGCTCAACAGAGCATCGCTCGGCTTGAAACAGCTTTTGGCAATGAAGCACCATGCAAGACGACTGTTTATAGCTGGTTTGCAGAATTCAAGCGTGGTCGTATCAATCTCAGTGACGAATCTCGCGATGGTCGGCCGTCCACCGCTGTGACCAACAAAAACATCGATGCTGTGCGCCGTATGATTGAAACAGACAGGCATGTGACCTACCATGAAATTCGCGCATCCTTAGAAATAGGCATGAGTCAAATACAATCAATCCTACACAAACATTTGGGTGTGAGAAAGCTGTGCTCGCGGTGGATCCCACACAACTTGACCGAGGCTCAAAAAACGGACCGCGTCACTTGGTGCAGTGCCATGCTTACCAGATTCAACGAAGGTGCGTCAAATTTGGTGTGGGACATAGTAACAGGTGACGAAACATGGATTTATTGCTACGATCCCAAAACAAAGCAGCAATCGAGCGTATGGGTCTTTCAAGATGAGCCGAAACCAACCAAAGTGGCGCGCGTGAAAAGTGCATCTAAGCGGATGATTGCTTCTTTTTTTAATAAAACTGGACACGTGGCTACTGTTGCTTTAGAGAATCGTCGTACCGTGAATAGTGACTGGTACACGACCATTTGTTTGCCGGAAGTTATTGACGAACTCCGTAAAAATAACCGTAAACGCCGTATCATCCTGCACCACGACAATGCTAGTTCTCACACGGCCAGACAGACAAACGACTTTTTGAAGACGAAAAATGTAGAACTCATGAGTCATCCTGCATACAGTCCCGACCTGGCACCTTGTGACTTTTTTCTATTCCCAAAAATTAAGAACCAATTACGCGGTCAACGATTTTCATCACCAGAAGAGGCTGTCGAGGAGTATGAAAAACACGTTTCAGAGGTCACCACAGGGGAGTGGCACAAAAGTTTTCAAAACTGGTTTGATCGAATGAAAAAGTGCATAGACGCCAAGGGAGATTATTTTGAAAAACAATAAATTAATTTTGTACCTTTAATAGTATTTTTTCATATTCATTCCGGAAACTTATAGTGCGTCCCACGTATGTGCAAAAAATGCCAAATTATATTTTTTTTTTCACATGGGTACCGAAATATCATTTCGAGAACTTAGTCTTTTTAGGGGTCTGCACCCAAAGAGGGAGATGGATCCCTATTAATGTCACTGCTGTCTGTCCATCTATCCCTCCGTATGCCACGGATCTCTAGCTTGCAAAGAGAATGAGTTAACAATCTGACTTTTTGATATATTTTGTAGAATATGGGCCAAAAGCCGAAAATTACATTATGATTTTATTTAATTAGTTTTCAGCGGGAAAGACATGAAAACGGAGTCGAAAAATATATAAATTAAATAAATATAAAAAAAACTAACGTAAGACATGTATGGTACTAGCACAAAGTACAAACGCAACGAATATTATATGCTACGCCGTAGAGGCATCTACGTCAACTTGAAGCAAGAAGATAAGTTTCAAGCAAAAAGTATAATATTCCAAAAATACATTTTTATTTATTTATTTTTATCACATTAACATACTCAGCAAAATAAACAAATAACTAAAATACAACCGTTCTACGCATCTGAAATTCCTTCAAAAACTTTCGTAAGGAGAACAATATTACAATCATGAACAGCTTCATAACGAAACGAAATTGTCGATAACTTGTTTACCGTATCGATAATATTATAACATTATAAATAACGTTGACCTACTTGTTTCTTAGACGTATTCGAGAAGCTTTCCAGATGTTTCACGCGAAAATAGACTCTATTTTAACCGCGTGAATGCTTCGTTTTATGAATCAAACAAATAGTAACCCAGTCAACGCCACAGACAACTTCAATAATTTGGCCAAGCGCGAATCGGACTCGCGCACAAAGGGTTCTGTGCCACCACACGTTACGGGTACGGAACCCTAAAAACATTATGTTACAAAAAGGTTGAAAGGTACAAAGTTAGGCAATATTTTTATTTATGGTTTATTTAGTTCATTTTTCAACACATTGTTCATTGCGTTATGTGTTTATTATAATATATATATATTTTATTCCTATATTTTATGCAGGTGCATAACTTTATTACATTTTAGTAGCCCAACCTTCATATTTTTTGTATGTATTTCCCGTATTTATTTATCAACTTATTTGTTCATTGCATTATGTATATATAATATTTTTATTCCTAAATTCCTCTATTTTATGCAGGTGTATATTTTATGTCCCGTATTATTATATATTTTTAATATTCTAAAGAATATAATATTTAATATTCTATTGTTAAAATTAACTTTGACTTGTAGAAAGTATACTTTATGTAACTATTTTGCAAATAAATATTTTGATTTGATTTGATTTGATTTGACAAAGTACTCGTAGCGCCATCTATTAGCTCACCAATGAACTTTGCTGTCAAACAAGTCATCTCAGATGGCGCTATGGTTAACACGATATTTATTGTTTAATTTTTATTATTTGTCGTTATAGAGGCTGTAGAACACGTATTTTGTGAAAATTTAACTGTCTTCTTATTATGGTTGAAGCTCTAGACCCCTGTGAATGGCGGAAGAACGTACGGGAGACAGAGAAACAGCGGAGGCTTAGTAATAGGGTCTCGTTTGGCACCCTTGGCTACGGCACCCTAAGCAGTAGTCGGGAAAATATTTTATATTACCAGGTGTTGACCAATCATATCCCAGCAGTGTTGACTAATCGTGAGAGTTCAGACTGGCTCGAATTTCCACTTTTTTCTTATTTCATGTTCTGTTAATGGAATTACTTTCAAGCGATCTATACAAAGCTTAAATAAAGTAAAATAAAAACCGGACAAACAAACCAAACATTTTCATTTGAATCGTATGTCATTGCTGCATGGCTTAGTTTTGATTGATGTGTGATTGTCACCCTCTTTTAATTTTCAATTGTTTTGACTCTCTTTTGGTTCGGACACTTTTGACGCACAGACCCGATGTCCCCTTGGCAAGTACGTCAATGGTCTTACAATATGAAATTCGAAAAAAGTGGAATTTTGAGCCACTCTCCTAATCGTATCACAGTCAAACAACACTCGATAACCAAACAAACGTCTCGATATTTTTCACCGTGATTTTTACCTCTTAACGAGCTAGAGCAGGCACAAAATATAAGGTGACTTTCGTTTAGTTGGTCTCATATTTCAATTTCAATCTTGAATAATTAACACATTTTATTTTAGTTTTTTTTTCTAGGCGTGTGTAGCAGGGATAAGATAATTGGATCGATATATACCTAAAGTTGAAAAAATCCTTGAGAAAGTTTGTAGGTGTGGAGTCGGCTTCTTAAAATATAATTTATTGTGATAGTAAAAATTACGAAATTTCCTGAAACGTTATGATGATGTACCCAATACTTAACAGATGTTACCGTTAATGTATATTATTTGGGAATTGTATACAATCCTAGGAAATTTATAAAATGCCGAGCTGATTTAGGCAGAGATAATTAGTTTTCTGTTTTGACTTTTGCTGTATTTGACCTACGTCAGCTTGGCATTTTATAAATTTCCTAGTAATTGTATTTAATTCATGAATTTATTTATTTATTATTTACATTTCCGGTAACATATCATTTAACATATTAAATTATCGTAACGTTTCAAGCAATTCCTTAATTATGGGAATTTAAGTATAAATCGATCCGAATATCCTATCCCTAGCTATAAGACCTAAATATTAATGGAATTTCAAGCCAATTTGTATGAAAATTATGACATAAAGGACAATTACTTTTTTTCGAGTTGAGTTAGATAAAAAGTCTGATTCTTAACAGCACTATGGGGCTGTAGACTTCAGTGGCGTGCATAGAACTTTTAGCTGGAAATGCAATGAAAGGTCAAGGTCGACAGTAAAAAAAAATGAAAAAATTTAAATGTCACTTTCAAAATTCATTATTTGTATGACGCCAGGGTAGGCACTGCCTACCCTAGAGTGCATGATTAAGATTTCATACAAAAATATATTTATAGCACACCGTGCGTAAAATGACCGCTTTACGCACGCTGCGCTTGCGTAAAGTCGGCATTTTCCCCACTTGTGCTATAAAATATTATACGATACTCGTGCGAGAAACTTTTTCTCGACTCGTATCGTAATGTACTATTTTTAAATTGGTTTTTAATTCTTTCATATTGTTTTTATCTTCAAACTTGACCTTTGCTTTTCCAGCAAAAAGTCCTACGCACGCCACTGGTAGACTTCTGTAGGAAGTATTAGTTTCAACTTGATATCTTTAACGGGGCCCGAGGAAAAGGGTCTTGACATACAGACAGACTAGCGTGCAACAAAGTTATCGTATAAGAGCTCCGTTACTTTCATTTTGAACTACGGACCCCTAAAATATGTAATATTTCCTTTTTAACCCGCTTGGTATGGAAGCCTATAAACAAACACAAGTCTTTAATATAAATTAAAAATGTCTAAATGGTTTTCTTTGTCAGCGCGAGCTTTTAATTTATTCGTATGACCCTTGTTAGATGTTAGATGAAAAATATGACGTAAATTTTATTACGTCCAAGATTTCATTACGCCAAAGACTGATTACGGGAAAGATTAAAATATGGCGGATGACGTAAAAATCTCCTAAATTTATTTTTAGCCCGTTGCCGCGTAGGTACGTCCGAGAGGTTGTTTGTTTATTTACGGTGTGACGTCACAGCGCCTATTTCTAGAACGCCATTCAGTTGATATTATTTACTTTACAGATTATATATAAATCGGAGTAATTTGAACGAATGGAGATAATATCTATCGGTTATCGTTGGTGCTGATTGAATAGCTTATATTAAGGCGCTTAGGCACACTACCGTTTTAGAACAAAATTTGACAACCCTTTTCTCAGTTGTTTTTCGTTATAGAGCAAAGTATAAGACCTCTATCGTCTGGTACTGATATTTTAAAATGCACCATTTTGCCAAAATTTTGAATATTTATTTTGTTTGAAATATATCAGATGGACAGATTTTTTCTTGCCTTAAATTGTACCTATTTCAAAATTTTACATTTCAGCGAGATAGTGACTTTGTCAATGCCTGTATTAAACTATAGAGGTCTCAAAATTTAGTCTTTAACGAAAAACAATAGAGAAAAGAGTTATCAAAGTTCGTACTAAAACGGTGGCATGCTTATGCCTCTTAAACTAACAGCGACGGTTTGGTTTTATTCTTAGAATGATTCAGAGTAAGAAATGTGATTCAGTTTATTAATATATTTTATTATAATTATACTTATTATAATTATACTTTCCTTGGATTTAAAAGATTTTATAATACTACTAGCCTTTGCCTGCGGCTTCAACCGCGTTTGTTTAGTCTCTGCCCTGTTTCCGGCTTGGGCGTAATTTTATTAACACCCCTCATAGCCTATATTTTGATCATTGTCACTGAGATGGTAAAAAGCGCATCCAAATCCGTTGAGTGATTCTCAAGTTAAAACGAAACATGCAAATAATCAAAAAAAAAAAATAGTTTTAGCCTCAGTGGAATACTAATTATTAGTCTAAAATTTTGCAAAAATATTATAATTGTACAAACACGATATTTTTATTACTTAATTATAAGAATAGATGTACCTATATATGTCAGCGTAACATTGTAAAATCCGATAGTTTATAATTGAAATTATTTCACTATTATAACATTTTTTATAACAAAATTAAATATTTGAAGTATATGGTACTACCGTCAATTATTTGGTTTTAATTATTAAGGTTAGCTGGTAGATATTACTAATTAGTATTAAGCTCGCCTTTGTACAATATTTGTATTTTGTGTTTTATTATTATTATTTTTGGTGAACCCAGGGCCAGATTTAGGGGAAGGCAACAAGGGCTGAAGCCCTGGGCCCACCACACAACAGGGGCCTCCACAAGTTCTTAATGTTGTTTACAAATTTATTAAGCATTCATAACGATGAAAAAAAAATGCATTCTTAGTCTAGCGGTCTTCAGGCTCATGATGGTATATTTTTTTTCCATTCACATTGTGGTTTTATCAATGAGAACTGTGTTTTTCGTTTTATCTCACTTTTTTCCAAAAATACTGATTAAAACATGAAAATGTCTGAAAACACTAATTACAAAACAAAAATTACTTTGCTGAACAGTCTCAAATAGCAAGTGTAGATCTAATTAATAGATCAGAGGCTCTAACTTCGTTCTTGGCCAAGGGCCTACACACCTTAAATTACGGCCCTGGTTCACCGTTATTAAGTTAATGTATTTTCAAATTTCTCATGTAGTAAAGTTTCTAAAAGGCCTTGACATCAACGGCAATACGCCGAGCATATTTTTTTCTATACCGGGTGTAAAAGCAAAGGCAAGAATCCTTTAAGGGTGTGTTAGTATGATCGGTAAAGATATTATTTTAAATACTGGGATCTCTAAATAAAGGACCAGTACCTCATAATAAGACGATTTTCTTTACTCAAAATACACTAATCGCGTGGACACCCTCACGGTTGCTGGCTACTCGGATGAGGGGTGCGGGTTGCGGGGTGCAATTAGGTGTGCGGGGAGGCCGGTGAGCTGCGTAGCCATAGCTTAAAAAAGTGATGGAATTTTTGGTGAAAATTCAAGGTATATATTTTTTCTCGTAATGAAATCAGAATCGTGTATACTTTCATACCCTAAAGGGATTCTTGACTTTGCATTTACACCCTGTATATCTTTGGTATACTTAAATTCTTACAGATGATTTAGGTAAATCGCTTCTGCTGTCAAAGCATTAAAATATTGAAATTACATGTTAGCCTTATGGGGATGAGGTGTTAACGGCCACCATTGTGGAATTTACTATAAATGGTGTTTAAAATGCTGTTAAACTGCCACGCATGATAGGCCTGCTGTCCTTTTACAAACTCTTTAAATTCACAGATAAAATAAGAGTCACTACATCCTTAAAGAAGAAAATTCAATTTTTCAATGGAGCATTTCATGAAAACCGAACGAATGCTTAGTGTTGCGTGGAAATCGATTGTCTGTCGATCGCTTATCGATACTATTGTGACCTTAGAAAAAAGTAACAATATCGATTCTCTTAATGATAGTATTGCTACGATGCTATTAATACTTACCAATACTATCGATAGTATTACTCAATTTGGGGTATCAAAAGTATAGATACTTACAATATAATTGATAATATGGATAGCACAATCGATATTGTTACTTTTTATGGTAATGTTTTGCTAGCCTTCGCCCGCGGCTCCGCCCGCATTTATTCAATCTCTACGCTATTTTTTAGCTTTGGCGTTATTTTATGAACACTCATTATAGCCTTTATGTTTAACAGGTTCAATGATAATAAAAACCGCATCCAAATCTCTTGAGTAGTTCTCGAGTAAAAACGGAACATACTTATAGACAGACAGACAGGCAAAATTTCTATTTTTTTTGTTTTGGCTTCAGTACAATACTGATAACCCATTTCATTAAAAAATTTGAAAAAATACTTAATGTACGGCTTTTTTACTAATTTATTATTAGTATAGATATCGACTATCGACAGTCACGCATGCAGCACTACAAATGCTAGCTTGGTTAAGGCCGCGTAATGGAAAGGAAATGGAAAGAATCACCCAACTGTACTTTTTGATTATATTCATCCACGCTGACCTCATTTCGACTTTAGCGTCCTCCGTTGTAAGTTGTAACTCTATGAGGCTTCATATTTCGTGGAATCCATTATATGCTTTCAGTTATATACAGATTGAAAATGAATCCCGTAGCTATATTAAACGAAACTATGTTCGGAATAAAAAATCGACTGTCAAAAGAAACACTAATACTCCGGTGGCAGAGACGACGCACTACAAAACCCATGTGTAGGTACATAACCTATGTGCAATGTGCATTATTTATCGGCGGAAATATGTCCCGTCTACTGTCAGTCACATGTCGCGTTGCGTAGATTGGCCATTCATTCGAAATTTAGGAATAACAAAAATAGTACATTACGATACGAGAGCGATGAAACGTTTTCTGACGAGTGTGAGTTTGCGGCACGAGCCGAAGGTGAGTGCTGCAATCACACGAGTCGAGAAAAGTTTCTCGCACGAGTTTCGTATAATATTTTATAGCACAAGTGCGGAAAATGCCGACTTTACGCAAGCGCAGCGTGCGTAAAGCGGTCATTTTACGCACGGTGTGCTATAAAAAATTTTTTTTTCTTTACTATTTTGTATAGATTTCAATAGAGCGAGAGAGTTAATTTTCAACCCGTATAGAAAAAGATTTTTATAAAGACTTTTTATAAATAACAAATACATGTAAATACGAGATATATATATAAAAATATATATAAATTCTATCTATACTAATACTCGTAATAATCTGTACCTATTAATAGTAAAAAAATCTTGTCTGTACATTGAATAAATTCTAAAATTTTAAAATGAAATCGTTTATTAGTATTGTACAGAGGCCAAAACCGCAATTTATTGATATTTTGTCTGTCCGTCTGTATATATGTCCCGTTTTAACTTATCGTCTTAGTGACCCTGGTCAACCTACAGGCTGTAAGGGTTATTCAAAAAATAACGCCCAAGCGGAAAACGGGGCAAAAACTGAATAAACGTGGGTGGAGACGCAGGCAAAGGCTATTTAATGTACAGACAAGACTTTTTATATAGTGTTCCATCCATCCATCAGCCTGTTTCGTCCACTGCTGGACATAGGCCTTTCCAGGATTACGCCACTCTTGGCGGTCCCCCTGGAAGAAATGCCCATACTCACACACGCTGGGTAGGCGGGTTGGTGAGCGCGGTGCCCGTCACTAGTCTGTTTTAAGGCCTGGCAATTAGGGATGGATATACCGCCATCCATCGGTCCCAGGCAATGGTGGGCCGCCTGGTTTTGCCTGAGAGCTGTTCTCTTACTCTCCCCCAAATAACTTCGGGAGGATTTGCGAGTAAGATGGTGGTACCTCCACAGTCGAGCCCGGCATCAGCTCTACCACCTTTGAATATTTATATAGTGTTATAAATTATTAATGATTAATAATTTAGTATACTAATGTATGAAAATTCGTGTCTGTTCATTGAATATTTTTGCCAAAATTTTAATTGAAACGGGATATTGGTATTGCACAGAGACCAAAATTACATCTTTTAGAATTTTTGTCTGACTCTTCGCTTGGACATATGCTATAGTTTGTTCTCTCGAGACGGGTATTGTTCTAAGGACATCGTCATTAATTACATCGCGCGAATGAAACCGCAGGCAACAGGCTAGTTAAATATATAAGGCTACTCACGGTTGGCAGTTAGAGTTTGCCTGACTAGTTTCGCTAACAGCAGTATAACTTCTTTGGACATCTTTCCTATTTATAAGTTTAAAGTTAGCTCTTCTCGGGTTGAATTCTTAGAAGGTTGGCTGAGTTGTGAGAGCATCCAATTATCTGATAATATGAAAGAACAGTTAAAGAATAAAAAAAGGGGAACACAACCTTGAACAAGTTACCCTAAGCTGGAGTTGAAAAGGTTCATAGTTCCTTAATTTTATTCTTAACCGACTTCAAAAATGGAGGAGATCCTCAATTCGGCTGTTTTATTATTTTTTGTACTGTTTTTGCAATAATGTAAATGGATTTGAATTAAACTTTCAATAGAGTAGGATAGTATAATGGGCTGTATTTTTCTGGTAGTGTACCTTATTTTACATTTAGAAAATAAAACCGGTCAAGTGCAAGACAAACTCGATAATTCGACAGTTTTGGAAAGTATTTAAAATCTTGCCCATAACTGTTTATGATAACTAAAAAAAGAATTCATTGTACCACAAAGGAGAGACCAAATATTTTTATACCGTAATCAAAATAAAACTCGAGGATGATAAATTTTATTTTGTCATTTTACTATCGTGAATTTCTCAACCACTATATTTTTCCTGTAATCTCTACATGATCCCAAATCACTATGATTTTTTTCATTTTTTTCCGTCCACCAGTTTCGGAAATAAGGGGGGGGATATGCATTTTTGTGGTTTTTCAAAGATTTCTCGAAATCGGTGCCAGTAAATACAATATAAGATATATTTTTACAATCAACTCTTTAATATCGACAATTTGATACCCATATTGTATTTTCATTAAAAAAATATATATTTATTTTACATTTATTTTTATATGTCTCACATGTGTTCAACTTTTTTTATTGCTTCAGTTCTCCTGTAATTGGCCAGTTATGGCCTATAATCGTGATTTTTCCATTTTTTTCGGTCGACCAGTTTCGGAAATAAGGTGGGGGACATGCAATTTTTGTGGTTTTTAAAAGATTTCTCGAAATTGAAGACAGTAAATAGCGTAAAAGTTTATATTTTTATAATCAGCTCTTCAATATCTACAATTTGATACCCATGTTTTATTTTTAGGATATTTTATTTTTATTTTTCTCACTTTTGTATTGGAAATATTTTGAACAAATGAAATTTTTTCATTTTTTTTTCCACACCATAGTGTTAAGCCAAAAGAATGCTACTTTTGTAGCAAATTTCAAATCTTTACCTTTAAGGGTGCTAAAGTTATGAGGCTGTGACATGCGGACGGATGGACGGACCGACAACGGAGTCTCACCATAAAGGTTCCTTTTACCTTTCAGGTACTACGGAAAATGTGAGATATAAGATTATAATTACAAGCTTTAAATCTCTAGGGCAGTAAAAGAGTGGCACCCGAGGCCAAGAAAGCGTTCAGTGAGTAGACCGATGGCCCAATGGCGAGACGATATCGTCAAGGCTGTTAGTGGACAATGGATGAGACTGGCGCAAGACCGACGAAAATGGCCTGGAGAAGAAGCCCAACAGTGGGTGATTGGCCCGCTGCTTGATGAAAGCTCTGAAATTCTACCTGACGATGAGGTTATATTAATCATCTGATGATCTCAGTAGTTATTCGTCAACATCGACCTACATACGCCGCACTAAGTATATATAGGTTTATGACTGTTTTGTTAATGTGAGGTCGTAGGTGTGTCATCGAAATTACAGGAAGTCTTGATAAAAATAAGTTCAGGTATGACGAAATTCCAGAATAGCAGAGCATTCAGCTGATGAATGTTAAAGTATCAAAAGTATAATATAGTATAGTAATCTCTATTTCTCTTCTAAAACACACTTGTTAGTATATTTTGTGTAAAAACATAACTTGAAAGTGTTGTGATCTCGTCTCGTATAATATACTAGCCTTTGCCCGCGGCTCGTCCCGCGTTTATTCAATTTAACACCCTTTAAAGCTTATATATTGACCAGGATAAAATAAACCGCCACCAAAACCGTTAAGTGGTTCTTTAGTTTAAAACGGAACACATTACTGTATCTTCGTAGCAAATAACAAAAAAAAGCTACATAAAAGTCTCAGATACATTGGATCTACTGAGAATGATCCAAATAAAAACGTAACTGCATGTACAATAATTGCCTTTGTGAGAATTTTCTCTTTTGAGACTTTGCCTATTCGAGAATTTGCCCTTTTGAGAAATTTCCAAAGGATATATACAGACAGAAATACAAAAATTCTAAAAATTGCCGTTTTGGCTTGAGTACAATTACTAACAACCCATTCCATATAAAATTCGGAAAAATATTTAATGTAAGGACACATCTTTTTACTACTTTATTATTAATATAGAAGATATAATATATGAGACAATATTATAGTGCACTCTGACTCTTACGACAACCGCGAAAAACGCGATCACGAAAAACGGAGTTTTTATTAAATAAATCCTGAAATATAAACTGATATTGAAAGTGCTTCTCACGATTTATAGGTCAGATTTCGTGAGTAGCCGTTTCAAAATCAGAATGAATCTTAACCACAAATCTTTTAGTAGTAAACCTCCTGAATGAAACATAATTATGTTTATAATATCGCTTCTTGGGGCTCTTGTTTATAAGAACATGATATTATTTACCTAATTTTTGGCTTCGTAATTCGCACCTCACATCATGCAATAGGTACTTGGTCAAAACTACTCCTAAAGATAATTTCTTGATTTTTTTCTATTGGGGCAATTTTATTTTTCTACGTTTGGTACCATTTTGGACTCATAGGATTGTAATATCCAACCACTAATTTTTTTAGCAATTTTCTGCAATTGAAACATGAATTCGTAATATGCCTCAACTTACCACGTTGGGACGTAAAAATCGTCAGTGAAATGAGGAGTTGGAGTAATGATTGTTGTAATGACAGCCTAGTTCACACTCGGTAACACCTCTGACACCGGGATTATGCCTAGACGATATGTAATAGGAGCAAAAAGTTGGTCAGAAGAATAATAATTGTAATAGTTTAACTGTTACATGAAATTTTAAAAGCAGCGGTAGCAGAGGGGCAGAACGCTGGCCTCTCAATCTTGAGACCCAGGTTCGATCCCCGGTCGGGCATGCACCAATGAGTTTTTCGGATTTTATGTGCATAGTATTTGTGTTCTTACTTAAATACTTACCATTAACTGAACCTGCATGCCCTACAAATCGTGTAATTGTGCCCGAAATACGACGATAGGGCTCACCACCCATCATGTTGGGACGTAATAACCGTCGGTGAAACGCGGGAACACCTCTGACACCCCTTCGGGGATTCATGTCGTGACGATATGTATGGTGAAATTTTACGTGTTATAATAATTATTCATTCTCATATTCACTCTCATAAAGTCCAAATCCTGTCACCTTTGACGTCCGCACTTCCCTCTAATAACTCTCTACGAAAGTGAGTCACCCAAAATTGTTGACAACCAACAACCAACTAAAAATATTTACAATCTCATTCACAACGGTCAAGTATAGATAGATAGCAGATTGCGTAATTATAGTCCAGAATTCCTTGGCAATGGCATTCGAGTTTTGTGCGAAGTCTAAATAGATTGCACGATTTCGAGCAAAACGTCAAAGGAGCCATTTTAATGATCGCAAGTGTACTTTTGGATGGAGATATTATAAGCCGATAAAATAAAATTACTAATAGGCTGGAACTTTGCCACAACAAACGGGGATGACGTAATTTTGTACGGTTATTTTGCAATACTTATAATTTTCGTTAATTCATAACATAACATTTGACAAATGGCAAACATCATAATTCAATTCTTTTTTTTTAGGATTCCGTAGTCCGACAAGGAACCCTTATAGTTTCGCCATGTCCGTCTGTCCGCGGCTTAGCTCAGATACTATTAGTACTACAAAGCTATAATTTGGCATGGATATAAATATTAATCACGCCGACAATCCATCCATCCATCCATCAGCCTGTTTGGTCCCCTGCTGGACATAGGCCTTTCCAGGATTTCACCACTCTTGGCAGTCCTCCTAGAAGAAATGCCCATACTCACACACGCTGGGCAGGCGGGTTGGTGAGCGCGGTGCCGAAACCCTTGCACCAGTGACGCCACTGCCCGTCACCAGTCTGTTTTATATAAGGCCCGGCAATTGGGGATGGATATACCGCCATCCATCGGACCCAGGCAATGGTGGGCCGCCTGGTTTTGCCTGAGAGCTGTCCTCTTACTCTCCCCCGAATAACTTCGGGAGGATTTGCGAGTAAGATGGTGGTACCTCCACAGTCGAGCCCGGCATCAGCTCTACCAACTCATTAATCACGCCGACGATATGGCAAAATAAAAACATGAAAAAAAATATTTTTAAGTGTGAGACCACGTAAACTGGGAATGATATTTTTTTTCTCGTCTATCCCATTTTGTGGGGTATCATTGGATAGGTCTTTTAATAATTGTGGGTATGTCAAACCATTTTTCGATTTAGGGATCCGTTGGCTTTAAAGTGAAAATTTTAGTTAGAGTGGAGCGTCCCCCCCCCTGCCGGCTAAACGGTTGCTTATAGAAATGTGAAATTTAAAAGGAAAACTATCACAGCTAAATAGGTTTTACAGGTTTACGAGTACAGGTCGCGCCAATCTTTTGGTCCCCTCTAATGTATGGGACTAGAAGTTTGGCGCGGTCTGTATTGGTAGACCAACTTATAGGTATGTACCGGGCAGCTACGGAACCCTGCGCGTGGCCCGACAAGCACTTGGCCCGTTTTTTTATTTCTTTTTGTTTCAGTCTATATTGAAATGTTCACGAACTGTGACGTCACTTTAAGTACGAACGTATCCTAAGATAATCGGAATTCGATAGTTTAACTGTTTTCAATGTTTGGCAACTAGTTGGCAACGGACTCAAAGATACATAATCTAGGGGCTGTTTGGTTATAAACTTCTTGAAACGAACTGTCAAAGCCTGCAGCGTTTGAGGTTCTGCATGTGCGATGAAAGCAAGGTTTCGCTTGTTTTAATTTGAACTTTAAAAAATAACAAAAACGTTCACGGCTGAAAAATGTTTTGCAATTGGACTAGTCCGGCAATGTGCACTACGCCAATTAGACTTGGGACCTACTACATTCTTAGTATTACTCTAAGCTTGGGTCTTAATTCCTTGTTGGTACTTCTCGTGTCCCCTTTTTAGGGTTCCAAGGGCAACACGGACCCCTATTAATGCGAGCTCTGCTGTCTGTCCGTCCGTATGTCACGGGTATCTATCTTGCAGACGGAATGAGATACAGATCTGACATGTGGATATATTATGTGAAACGTTGACTCAAAATCGAGTATTAAATAAAATTAAATAAATTATACACAAATTCTTGTACTTTTATTCCACACATATTTATTTTTATTCTAACTTAGGCTACCGGTTTCGTATTACACATCATCGGGCCAACAAATTATTAATTATTTAACATGACAGAAAGAAAACAAAAGAAATATAAAATAAACAGAGGTGAATCACCACAGCTTGCGTTTCAAAATGGATCTACGTCAAGGTTAAATCAATAAATAATTATAGTTAATTAAATAATTATTCAAGATGATATTCCACCAAGAACCATCAATCGAATCCATCCAATATTTAAATAAAATTAATTTTCAGGGAGGGTTACATACATGAAAATGAAGACGAAAAAAAATCTCTTGAAATAACGAAATGGGGGGCCATCAAAGTTGTCAATCTTAAACCATTTTTGTATGGATCAAAAACTAAACTAGGTAGGAATTTGGAATTTTCTGTATATTCTACTGTATTTAAATAAAAAATACTGAAAACGCCGATTTTAATACAGATTTACCCAAATACTCGACCAACTTAATTTTGCAGTTTTGTTTTATACATTTTCTGCGCAATGATAAGTTTGTTATTTTTATTCAAATCATTTAAGTTTATTAACATATTGGAATGGCAACCTCAGGGCGCGAATGCTACTCGCACTTGGCCATTTTTTTTCAATTATCAAGGTGATTTGAGTGATTCATACGCATGCCAGTCTAGAAAACATTGTGAAATGAAACCTTGAATAGTAAAGCTGCAATCTAGGTTGGATATTTAAATATCTTGCGAGTAAAAGATTAAGAGATTATTCAAGTTTATAAATGAAAATCTTAATTACTTCAATATCATGTTTCACAAGAAATATTTTATGTTTTTTTTTAATTTAAGCAACGGTTTTAATGACCAAATGCAATGCCAAACTTAGTTCTGCATCGCATATGTATGGGTACGATGAAAAATGGCGAATAAAATATGTTGCGTTTTTTGACATAAAGCGACTAGCCCAGTCAATTTGACGGGGAAATCGGCAACTGAAACGAGCCCCGAGGGTGATTTGGACGAAAGGAAATATTTACATTAACATACACAACACACCACTAATTCATGATATTAATACGATAACAAAATCGCTAAATGCACCTAACTACCAAAACACGTCATATTTTGCCAAAATTATGTTTCCACAACTTTATGTGACTGCGAATTGTTTCACCAAAGCTCCTGATTAATTCTAATAGCAATGACTAAAAGCGTTAGTTGCTGTCGAAGTTTCATTTTTCTTGCAGGCGCTTTAAAATATTTTCAAGATATTTCCTTGTAACCGAATTACAGAACAAAGATTCAAATAGTAAACTCAATTTTTATAGACCACAGCTGAATATGTCATTACTTCTGCATTTTATGGCGTATTTGATGAGAAACAGATGATACACGTTTTTGTTTTCATGTTTTTGTAGTTAGGCGTAAAGCTTACTATAGCTTTAAAATTATATATTTTGTAAATACTAAAGGCATGGTATCTTAGAATAAGGACCAAGGTATGTTTATGCAGAGTTTAAATTTCTCAAATAGCCAGGTTGCAGCGACTTCGTCATTCTAAAATGTCTTCTTCTTCACATTTTGTGAGTTACACTTCAGTCGATGTCGATGACGTCATAAGAGCCGACGCAATTGTGCCTGTCACAGTTTTCATGTGGTAATTTTTCAACGCTAAACAGGTTTCTATGTTTTTCGTTCGTTGGTACGATTACACTCGAAAGAAAATCAAGGCAAACTTATCGCCCGTAGAATATAATAATTTGGCCAAGTTTGGACTCGCGCACAAAGGGTAAAATAGAACCAACAAAGAAATGATGAAGAAAAATTTGCTCATTCCGGCTCAGTAAATAGTGCACTTTTTTATGACACAGTTGATTTATTTCCGCGATTTTTATGTTTTTATGGTCCCGTACCTCAGAATGTCAAAACAATACGATCACTTTGCTGTCAGTCCGTCTGTCCCCTGTCCGTCGGGCCCCGTTAGAGACTAATACCTCCTACATAAGTATACGGCCCCGTAGTGCTGATGAAATATCAGGCTCTTTACTTAACGCGAAAGAAAGTCATTGCCCTTTACGTAACAAATTTCATATAAATTGGCTCACAACGAAAACCTTTTGGGTACCTCCAGTTGACTAAGAAACTTGAAATTCCTTACACAATTTGGTCTATAACGTCTAAACCTACGGATATTTCATTATTTAACATTGACATACGAAACATGGACCTCGTCTCGGGTCTAGTATAAAATTTACCAAAAAAGTGTCCTTAGTGAAGTGTCAAAATATTGAGAAACAAAACATTTTAATTTGAATCGTATGTCATTGCTGCATGGCTTAATTTTGATTGACGTGTGATTGACACCCTCTTTTAATTTTCAATGGTTTTGTTTGACTCTCTTTTGGTTCGGACACTTTTGAGCACAGACCCGATGTCCATTTGGTAGTACGTCAATGTTATATAAGAAGAAATATCTTACCAATATAATTAAAGTCTTGGGATAGTTGGAGTTTAATGCGTAAGTGTAAAGTTAGTTTGGTCGCTAACTGCTCGTGGAATACGTTTGTGTTTTAAACGGTATGTACGGAACCCTTAGGGTAATAGTCCTACTCACACTTGACCAGTTTTCTTGATAGTTAAAATTGTTTTCCACCATTTACCGAATAATCTCTTTAAATATGACGTTTTATAGATTACTAGCTTTTGCCCGCGGCTCCGCCTGCGTGTTATTCGGTTTAACGAGATGCTTTTTTCCGAGATAAAAAGTAGCCTATATGTTAAGTAAGGGTACAAACTATATCCATTCTAAATTTCATTCAAATCCGTTTAGCCGTTTCAGCGTGAAAGAGTAACAAACATACACACACACACACAAACTTTCACATTTATAATATTAATGTGATTCCACATTTCTGATTCACATGTCCCGAATTCATCTAGGCAGCAAAACAAACCAAGTTTAGTATTGTGTGTGTATTATTATTTCACATATTTATACTCTGCTATGTGTCTTCTCTTCCCACCTACATTATTCTCTATTCTCTCACGGATTGTTAATTTGATGGTTGCCTCTAAATACCCACCTACAATCAATAAAGTTTGCCTTTTGTTTGCTTAACTCATTAGTATGAATTAATTAATTTTATTCGACTGATGCCGGCCCCATAGTGGGCCGAAATATATTTCGAAAATTAATATTTTTTTATTATTACGTGGGACGCACTATAAGTTTCCGGAATGAATATGAAAAAATACTATTAAAGGTACAAAATTAATTTATTGTTTTTCAAAATAATCTCCCTTGGCGTCTATGTACTTTTTCATTCGATCAAACCAGTTTTGAAAACTTTTGTGCCACTCCCCTGTGGTGACCTCTGAAACGTGTTTTCATACTCCTCGACAGCCTCTTCTGGTGATGAAAATCGTTGACCGCGTAATTGGTTCTTAATTTTTGGGAACAGAAAAAAGTCACAAGGTGCCAGGTCGGGACTGTATGCAGGATGACTCATGAGTTCTACATTTTTCGTCTTCAAAAAGTCGTTTGTCTGTCTGGCCGTGTGAGAACTAGCATTGTCGTGGTGCAGGATGATACGGCGTTTACGGTTATTTTTACGGAGTTCGTCAATAACTTCCGGCAAACAAATGGTCGTGTACCAGTCACTATTCACGGTACGACGATTCTCTAAAGCAACAGTAGCCACGTGTCCAGTTTTATTAAAAAAAGAAGCAATCATCCGCTTAGATGCACTTTTCACGCGCGCCACTTTGGTTGGTTTCGGCTCATCTTGAAAGACCCATACGCTCGATTGCTGCTTTGTTTTGGGATCGTAGCAATAAATCCATGTTTCGTCACCTGTTACTATGTCCCACACCAAATTTGACGCACCTTCGTTGAATCTGGTAAGCATGGCACTGCACCAAGTGACGCGGTCCGTTTTTTGAGCCTCGGTCAAGTTGTGTGGGATCCACCGCGAGCACAGCTTTCTCACACCCAAATGTTTGTGTAGGATTGATTGTATTTGACTCATGCCTATTTCTAAGGATGCGCGAATTTCATGGTAGGTCACATGCCTGTCTGTTTCAATCATACGGCGCACAGCATCGATGTTTTTGTTGGTCACAGCGGTGGACGGCCGACCATCGCGAGATTCGTCACTGAGATTGATACGACCGCGCTTGAATTCTGCAAACCAGCTATAAACAGTCGTCTTGCATGGTGCTTCATTGCCAAAAGCTGTTTCAAGCCGAGCGATGCGCTGTTGAGCTGTCAAATTATACTTAAAATCGTAGAAAATCATACTACGAAAATTTTCCCGAGTTAAATCCATGTTGATGCAGACACACAATTTTTTAAATGGCGCCACAAGGTAAAAACAAAAGACAGTCAGATGAAACAAACTGCATTCTACAGCCAAAGAGTTCTATTTTCAAATGTTGCAATAAATTTTTAAATATTGTTTATGTAAGTGGCCAGTTCCGGAAACTTTTAGTGTTACCTATGTAATACAAGTTAAAGGAAATTAGTATGAATTCATATTTATACAAATTCTCCCATTGTTTTGAGTATGGAGGTGACCGTTACTGTGGCCTAGTCCATCCATCCATCCATCTATCAACCTGTTTCGTCCACTGCTGGACATAAGCCTTTCCAGGATTTCGCCACTCTTGGCGGTCCTCCTGGAAGAAATGCCCATACTCACACACGCTGGGCAGGCGGGTTGGTGAGCGCAGTGCCGAAACCCTTGCACCAGTGACGCCGCTGCCCGTCACCAGCCTGTTTTATAAGGCCCGGCAATTGGGGATGGATATACCGCCGCCATCCATCGGTCCCAGGCAATGGTGGGCCGCCTGGTTTTGCCTGAGAGCTGTTCTCTTACTCTTCCCCGAATAACTTCGGGAGGATTTGCGAGTAAGATGGTGGTACCTCCACAGTCGAGCCTGGCATCAGCTCTAGCACCTACCAGCCTAGTAGCCTAGTGGTTCAGTACTAATCCGCAGGTTGTGAATTCAAATTTAAGCATGATATACAGAAAATTCCAAATTCTTAACTGGTTCAGTTTCTGAGTTACATTCCGTAACAAATATGGTCTAAAATGTACAACTTTGATGCTACCCATTTCTTTAATTTTGGAGATAAAAATATAATTTGTAGTCTACTGAATGAGTTCCAGACAATGGTACCCCATTAATAAGATTTTTTTTATTTCATATATGGAACCCCCCTGAAAATTTAAAATTAATTTCAATACTTCGTTTTGTCAAGATTTTACATGACATATCCACATTTAATTTTACATTAAGTAGAATTTAACTCTATATCGTTTCATTATTGTTTATAATAGCTCAGAGCTGTATAGCTGTTATACAGCCAAAATATCACGCGCTCTCGAAAAAACCGAGTTTTTAATAAATTCTTTAATTTGAGGAAAACAGTTGTACTCTAGTTCATGAGTTCTGGACAGTGATATAGGCCGTGGTAAGAAAAAAATGTTTTCCGGCTCCTTTTTCATGTATGGGATCCACCCTGGAATTTAATTTATTTAATTTTTAATTAAATATTCGGTTTTGCGTCAACATTCTACATAACATATCCGAATTTCAGATTTGTACCTCATTGCGTTTGCAAGCTATAGACCTGTGACATACGGACGGATAGACGGACAGACAGCAGAGCGACATTAATAGGACTTCGTTTTGCCTTTTAAGCGCGGAACCTTAAAAAGGTATGATATTTTACGGTGCCCTTGTTCAGCCGTTGATCAGTCTCTGCTCGCACGGGCCCGAAAAAATAAGTCTTGGCGGACGGACAACAAAGTGATCCTGCATGGAACCAGAACTCTTTAATTTTGAAATACGGAACCCATAAAAAATCCATTCATCACTTATCACCTAAATACCTCTATCCAATCCAAGTCGAACAAAGAACCTAACTCTTATGAATAGCAAACTAATAAGCACTAAACATTATGGCAAAAGATATCAACATTAACAATGAAAGTTTAGAGGATTTGTTATCATGAGTTCTCTTTAAATTACCTATGTAAAACTAGCCTTTATTTCGTGGCTCCGCATATCACAACAATAATCAATAAGATTATAATAAATAAATCAATTAATTGACACTCTTTGTTGAAACTTACTTCATAAAAGTTAAAAGAACATAGTTACACTTTTTTGGTAACTGTATGATATTCTGATTATTGCAACAAAATCATCCAGTCTGTCATATTATTTATATTTTCCTCATCTTCTTTCTTAAACAAACGTAAAATAAGCACTGAACACTGCTTTTAAAACCATATATTTATCAATAAACTTAACTCCCCAATAGATTGCAGCTGAGAAATGCGCTATTTACGTAATTTTCATATTATTTTTTCAATGTCAATATGGCCACTGAGATTATCTAATAAATAAAGCGTCACCGTCACCTAGCAATTTTAATTTTAGGTTAGGCTACGCTAGCATATTAAAACGATAAGCCACCCCGTTCTATAATGGTCCCATTGCGGACCATTACCCGCCATGCAGGCGTATATACATCGCAGCAGGTATCATTATACGCCTAGTGGACACAGCGACGATGTATATACGTTGACTATACGTCTAGTTAGACTAAAAAGGACTGTTATACGAGACGTATAAAGTGGGCCCAAATCCCATCCTAAGGACGTCTTTAAGTCACTTATACGATGACCTTATAAAACAAGAAGACGGGACGAGGACGTCTACCGGACCGCTAGATTATTTACTGGGCATAGTCATGTTTGAAAATATCTTTGCAGCAGGTGTTTCAAAACCGAAACTTTTTAGCCTCATTTGGTTATTTTCTTCTTAGCTTAAAAAGTCGTAAAAACTAAGCACTCAACATTTTGACTCAAAGGGACAATTTGGAAGCGGGGAACAGCATCAAATATTACTAAAGGAAGATTGTTGTCGCAGTACTAACGTTACAGGCCTCATTTTTGTTTTTAAAGGCGTACTCGGAAATATAGTGGCGACTTTGCCAATTTCAAAAACGAAAGTAAAATAAAATTTATCATAATTTAGATTATAACAGTAAACTAAGGGCTCTATGCAAGTTTTTCTGCCTGTTTCCAGTAGAACTCGAAATGGTTCAATTGGATGAACGAAAGAAAACAGATCTATTGCTAAAAAAACACATATGCATGTATAATACAGGTTTTAAATGCAAAGTCAAGAATCCCTTTAGTATACAAGATTCTCCAGCAGCTCTCAAAAGCAGTGAAACAAGTACAAGTGAATTTAATTGTGATGTTTTTCCAAGTTTCACCAAGTGCCGACAATCGCAAGTATAAATTATACACGATTCTGATGAAAAAAGGAGAAAAAAAAATACCTTGAATATTCACCAAAAATTCTATCATTTTTCTAAGCTATGGCTTCGCAGCTCACCGGCCTGCCCACACACCTAATTGCACCCCGCAACCCGCACCCCTCATCTGAGTGGCCAGCGACCAGTGATGGTGTCCACGCGATTAGTGTATTTTGAGTAAAGAAAATCGTCTTATTGTGAGGTACTGGTACTTTATTTAGAGATCCAAGTATTTAAAATAATATCTTTACCGATCATACTAACACACCCTTAAAGGATTCTTGCCTTTGCTTTTACACCCGGTATAAAAGACAATCTTTCACCAATCAAATGACAATCAGTTCACCCTATTTGTCGGTATTATTCTCCCATATTAAATGTGTTCTGCGAGAGCATTTGAAGCTGCATGCCAGAGATACTCTTTGCCTAGCCCAAAGCAGAAGAAAAAATATTAGTTGCTGATTGGTTATCTAAGCGATGTTACAATATATTGAGCCAATCGTAGCTGAAAAACACGGTGTTACAATACACATGTAGGTAGGTATAGTTATAAGTATTATGTTACATCATCAAGTTTGCAATCCTAACAAACAACAACGTAGGTTTATGTAAAACCGTTTTTGATGCCATATGGGAGTAGATAAACATACATTTAATACGATATACATACTTTACAAATACTTACCAAAAGTTTTTAGCTTCATTTTGCAAGAATTCCTTCTTAGAAGGTCAATAGCAAAGCAAAACAAATTAATTCAGTTCGAAGTTAAGAGAACGCAGCAATAAATTTTTGCCAAATATCTTAAAATAATTCTATTCCTAGATACTTAAAATATGACTTGCACGTGGAACGAAACCAAAATAACTATCGATAACTCTTTATTAACTGCCCATTTGATTTACAACCCTACGGATAACTGTCTCTATATATATTTCAACAGGTGTTTAACTTTAGACAAATCTATATTGGCACACTACGAAATTTCCATCTTCTTATCTACGAATTTGTTTATTCTCCTGAACCTTCCACTGCAAATAACTTTAAGCTGTTACCTATTCAACCTAACCTAAACCAAACCAAAAGACAAATAATATGGCGAAGAAGCTTTTTATGCAATATTATTATGAAGAGTTAAGCAGAGAGTACAATTATGAGGTTCGGTAGAATTGGTGAGTTGGAGATGTAAAGTACTGGCTTTAGAGACTAGTGAAAAGTGGGATCGTCACGATTCTGGCTAAAGTCCAATGCCCCTTCCGCTCTTCGGATATTTCGAAACATCAAGGAATTCAACCTAAAGTATTCGGAAATCTGATTTAAAGCGTCCTTTGAATGCGGCGGCCGTGATTAGAAGTGGATCAATATTTAAGAAAGCCTGCTGAATACTTTCTATACGACGACGGCAGCGACCTTTATTTTAATTCTTTGGTTTGGTTATTTTTTTAGGATTATTTTACTTTTTTTGTTATTTAAGTTCTACTCGAATTGTCATTGGAATATTGAAATAAAAATATATATATATTAAAAAAAACTTCATTTAGTTCGTAGACAATTGCTTTTACACAGTGAAACATTTTATGCAATTAAAATCTAGTGATAGCAGACATTGTATTTAATAAGAATAAAATAAGGATAGATTTTTGTTTAAAACTGTATAAATGTTATTACTAAATCTATGCACGTCTTAATTTGGTTAAATGTGCTTTACATAATGCTTAATTATATCATGTAATATTTTATGATTTTTTAAACCACATTAATTGCAAATAGCCTTTTCTATTCTAATGAAAACGATTTGAGTAGTCGATTAATTTAAACTCAAGATACAAATTGCACAAAAAATTTGAAAGTTTAGTACATAGAATACATATAAATATACATAAACATAAAATATCTGATCATTATTATGAAGAAATCTGGGGTGGATATTGTTTTTATCATAGGTTTATAATTGGTTAATGATACTCTAAAATATGAACCGGCTGATGTTTAACTACTGTTAAAACCAACATAAAATCTCAATAATGTATTACCAATATAATCTAAAATTATTGCAAACGTAATACAGCCAAAATTACAAAGTACCAGCGAACTCTTAGACTATAATTTATAAACTCGCGTTTTACCCGCCTTTTTTAAATAAACACAGAAGATCGACCAGCACTAACTCTGTTTTGGCATGTCAGTTTGGAATTTTGAATCTGATGTTTTTGAAAGAGAGGGAAAAATCGCTTTGTCATGATGGCTGATCATGGATGCGTATTAATAAAGTCTAATTTGATTGTTGCTATATCTTTCGGATGTGTTGAGGCAATTTGTAACAATAGCAGTGATTACTTGTTGTTACTTATCAAATGTAGATCTTACATGATTCATTTTATTAATTTCAAGAACAATATATTCACATTATTTTCAATAAGCTTTAGTAAAATTATCTCTTACATTCTGTTGGTTCGTGAGATACATCATAATTATACTATTAATGCCGACTTCCATAATATTTATTTTGTTGTTGTTTTAAAACAGATATTTATATATTCAAGGCTACTTATGCATGTACAGTTGAGATCACATCAGGCTATACTTATACAGACCTGCTGTATTAGCCCATTATATTGCCAAGGATATATAAGATAGGTAAAAAGTCCAATGTGTGTAGCTTGGTGTGATCTCCACTGTATAAACACGCCCGCGAGCTCCTTGGAATCCTTATGTCTGCTTATAAATAAATAATAATTCCTATTTTTGTTTGTAATTCATTATAAATATATTTCTCGAGTTCTGGACACAAATTTTAAAAAACAATTTAACATTTCTAATGATTCCTGCGAGCTCGCGCGTGGACTACTGATCAGAAACGAAAAACCATATCTACTCACTTGTATAATTCAAAAATTCTAAGCTTTTTTTTGCTTACATATTGCCAATCTCATTACACGTTACTTTGTAAATAAAGACAAAACATTCTTCTGAAATTCGCAAACAGAGTTACTGCGCCTACGTTGAGTTTTAGAGTTTTACAAAAAAATACTTGTTTTTTTTTACTTTCATCCTTAAACCTGAAGGGGCTTGGGATATCGGGATACACTCTTCCATTGTTTTTTACCAATGAGCCATCATAAGGGTTTTTATGCTTTATATTCCCTAAAGTACCTTAACATCAAATCTTCAACATCCTCAAAATTACCAAGAATAGATTCCAATGAGAGTTTCGAAATGCGCGTCATGACGCTCAATGCAAATTGTCTATTCGCTCGTGAAAGCTAACAAGAAAAGTTAGATTGATGTTTAGATAAAACGTTTATTCATAGTTGTGGGTCGAATCGAACGGTCATAGAAATCATAGTAACCGACCAACTATTCATACATCGGATGCTGGTGTGAAAATTTAAAGGGCCAAGCTAAAGTTACATTAAATCAATTCAGTATAAAAATATGTAGGTACTTTGGAATGTAGTCACCAAACTACAGTTATGTCTATTTATTGCACGCGAAAACAACAAAACATAAAAAATGAAAGTGAATAATTTTTCGGGCCCAGGGTCCGACATTAAAAACTCTGGTTTCAAAAATTTTTGAAACAAACTAAAAAAAAACTTTTTAATGTACATACCTACTCTATGGGAAAGCGAAAAAAAGTATTTGCAAAAGTCATGAAACAACAGTTCGTCAGTAAATCAGAAGAACATATGGTTAAATTTTCTGATGGAAAGCTTCCGTACCAAATAAACTGAAGGAAATAAAAGCTAGTCTTTTGCAAATTTGCCCACGCAAATAAAGTTGGATAACTTTCTACTAAAGTAGATACGCTTATACAATGTTAACTAAGAAATTAATTGCTATATTTTAGATTTTTATTTGTTTAAACTCGTAGGAACAAGTAATTAATACAAATATATGAGATATACTATGTATGTATACCTACCATGTATTTCGGCTTTTTCAGTGAGGCCATCATCCAGCGAAATAGAAAATATTTTTTATCCATTCCGTATGCTTCTATAAATGATTTTGCTAGATGTACCTAACTAAATTCATCCTGGAGGCTTGATAAGCGATCAGAAACAAGGCGTTCACATATAATTGCTTTTTGGATATGTTTTTATCACACTTTTTACATTTTGAAGTTAGTAAACAGGGGTTAAAACTTAAAATATATCAAAGAAATCATTTATATTCTATTATATCACAGAAGAAAACTATTTCCGTAAAAAATATAAAGTATAATTTTAACAAAATACATTCAAAGAAGGAAAATAAATAAAAGAACACCGTAACAAGAATATCTGGTTATAAATTGGCTCATTTCCTTTGTAATTTGTTAGGTACTTGAGAGTAAATCTCTTGAGAGTAAATCTCAAGTACCTAACAAATGACAAAAGAAATGAGCCAATTTATAACCAGATATTCTTGTTACGGTGTTCTTTTGTTTATTTTCCTTCTTTGAATGTATTTTGTTTTAACGATTTCTGAACAAAAGACCATGGTAGAACTAGACTAGACCTACCTTACGACTAGAATATCTTTTGCAAAACCCACACGTCTGACTAAGTCTAATTTTCATTGGCAGATCGTTTCGCCCACTGCAGGGTATAAGCCTCATCTTTAGTACGTCATAATTCTCGATATAATCTAGGTTTATTCAGCAATCTTACTAATATCATCGGCCCCTAGCTGGTGGTCTACCGACTCCTCACCTCACCTGCCTTTACCTAATTTTGGGCTTTACTCCACCTGCCAGCACTTTATCTGTTTCCTGGCTATCGCTGCTCTGTCCTGTGATTCACCTTTCAAATCAATATAAAACATATCGTCACGACATAATCCCCGAGGGGGTGTCAGAGGTGTTTCCAAGTGTGAACTGTGAAATGCAAGTCACAGTCCAAACTTGCTTACCAACTGCCTAGCGCGTGCCTTTCAAAGTAGACCGACCGAACACAAATTCAAAGACACCGCGGGGATTGATACCACGACCTTTTGGTTAGTAGGTGAGCGTTCTACCACTTGGCCATAAACGCAGTCTCTACCAGGCAGGTGCTGTAGCGTTAGCATGAAAACATTACGGTTACGTTTAGTTTGAACGTAACGCGGTTTTTATCAGAATTCCATTCAAACTGAACGTAACCGTAATGTTTTCATGCTTAGGCATTATTCTTCCTTGTGAATACGCCGACAAACTATACAGTGAAAAATATACGCCTTCACGACATGAATCCACGGAGGGGTGTCAAAGATGTTTCCGAGTATGGACTGTGAAATGCAAGTCACTGTCCGCACTCGTACATCCACGTTTCACCGACGATTATTATGGTGGTGAGCCCTATTACCGTACTTCGGGCACAAATCTGAACTCACAGTATAATATGACTCCAATAGCTTAATGTCTGGCCAGTAGGCTGACACAAGAACTTAAAATAATTTCGCCAAGTGTGAATCGGACTCTCGCACAAAGGGTTCCGTTCCGTACCATCACACAATACGGGTACGGAACCCTAAAACAGGGTTTCTTAAACTGTGGTCTATGACATGAATGCCAGGGGTCCACGACCACACAGTTCCTTCTTAACATATATTATTATACTTAGTACAAACAACAGTACCCTTTTCATTACTTAAATTGAATGAAGTATTAATGTAAACTATAACAAATAAGACAGATTGTAAATAATTTAAGATTTAAAAATCTATTAAATGTCTATTATGTCATGTCATGTTTATTTTACATGACAAATGTCTATTTGTATTTATACTCAACTGATGCCGGGTCCAGATCGGACCCAAAATATATCTTGTGAATAATTATTTATATACATATTATTTTCATTGTACAGTGGTAATTATTTATATTAAATAATACAATAACCAATAAAAGTGATTTTTAATATTGTGCTTTATTTTCTTTCCTAAAATTTTCTTCGACACGGGTTCGTGGTATGTTTAAAATTATGAAAGTGTTCCGTGGCTATAAAAAGTTCAAGAACCACTGCCCTAAAACATTGTGGTAAATAACAACAATATAGATGCCATGGCAACATCAAGGCTATAAAAAACATGGCGCTAAAATGGTAGCGCCGGACAAAAAATTTGGCAACCCAAGTTTTTATTATTTGTTATTTTATTTTAGAGTATATAAGGTCCTACAATTCAAAGTGAAAAAAATTTAAGACATGATAGGGTATCCCTAATAGACCACTTTCCACCAGAAAAAAATTTTAGTCAGCTGATTGAACCACTTTGTACTGGAAAGTGGAAAAATTATTTGACCAAAAAAATTCATTTTCTTCTTGGTTGTGCTCAGTTAATGATACACAATCTACCCTAAAAGTATTTTCACTTATTATTGTAGGACCTTATATAAGGTGAAATTAAATCAACCGACCAAATTCATAATGGAGACTCGGTTAGTGATCAAGAACTAGGTTCAGTCATCCTTTTGGCCAATTTCGGAAAATAAATATTTTTGCTACCTTACTGGTTGGACTAGTTTAAGTACAAATCCTAGTGCAGGCACTACGGAACAAAAAAATTTTTTTTTCGAATTTCATCGGGAGGGTCATTAAACCTTGTTGCTAACTGAGTCTCCAGTATGAATTTGGTCGGTTGATTTAATTTCACCTAGTATATTACAATCTGACTAGATTTCAAACTACGAGCCGAAACAAATAAATAACATTCCAAAAATTTTACTTTTTCGAGGTTTCTTCTATGGGGTTTAGATTTTTATTTTTCATTTATTTCTCTTGATAGAGGCCATAGTACCACATACTCTGTGAAAATTTCAACTGTCTATCTATTCCGGCTGAAGCTTTAGACCCACGAATTAAATAGACCGCTGCTGTGGCAGACGGGCAGACAGACAGCAGAGGCTTAGTAATAGGGTCCCTTTTGGCACCCTTCGGGTACGGAACCCTAAAAAGAAAGAAAATGTCTCCCGCCGCTCTTATTTTTTATAAGAATAGGCAGAAAAATATACTTTTATATATTAAAGTCGATTCTCAAGGCTTTAATTTTAGTTTTAGTGATATCAAAACTTAATTTTTTCACTTTTTAACACTTATGAACTATTTTGGAATGAAGGTTTAGTTTTGACAACACTAAAACTAAAATTAAAGCCTTCAGAATTGGCTTTATTATGTGTCACTATTCGCACGAGTTAAACTCGCACTTGACCGATTATTTGGAACCACCCTATTTTGCATCTCACACAATTTGCGCTGCCCTGATACAAGCTTAATCAGAATATTGTCTGCTTACACCGGAAAATTGCAACTTAATTACTTTTTCCTGTCTGATCACTATTGATCACAATAATTTTTTCAACGTTTTTATAAATTCAAAATTCAAAAATTTTATGTATCATCACAGAATGAATTCCGTGGTGACGGATGTGTTTTTGAGTATGGACTTTGAAATGCAAGTCACAGTCTACACTAGTACACCTACGTTTCACCAACTATTATTGCGTTCCAGCGCGACGGGTTCTGCATTTGGGGAAAATTTATGGATCAACAGCTTAACGCATCTTCTAAAGCATACAGATCGAACACAAAAGTCAACGGGATTCTCCGGATGAGAGGTTGAGACTTTTAGAAACAAAATGTTTTGTAGAATACGTAGAGCCACCCTTAAAGGCAATATGCCAACAAAATTAAACGAACGAATAAACACTTGTACAGAGCATGAAAATAAAAACACAAAGTACAAAATTACAGAAAACAAAGGCGGACTTACTCCTCAAATAAATGTCTTCCAATGAACCCATATTGGAAAAATGAAAATTTAATATTTTAATTTATATTTGTGCAAAAAGGAAAACAATATTTTTCATCCCTATTATATAATTATGATGCACTTATTAATACACACAAAGAAGCATAAAAGTTATTCAGAACGATGAAACGTAATAATTTTTTATTCAATATCTAAAAACGAACGCAGAGTATTTCTGAAAATTGTGATAACATACTGAAAGTGGGGCTAGTATAAAGCACCCGAAAGAACAGCTCGTGTTAACAAATTACGAATATTAACACATGCAAGAAGTGAAGAAGTAAGTATTGGAAAATATAGATGCTTTCCAGAAGACAGGTGTAAAATTATGCACCAAAACTTCACCTCAAATGTATAATTTTAATACTTAAAGTAGTACTCAATAGTAGCAATGTTCCTAATTTCGAAATATGTCATTGATTTATAAATTTCATACATTTCGCATAATTGGAATTGCTAGTTTTACGTTTTAATATATTTCATTATTTTATTCGGAGGAATCGTGGGATATGCCTGTCCATTAGCTTAATTACTGTAAAATATTTTACTCGACTGATTGTAGTTCTTACTAACTGTGATCAGATAGGAATAGTGGAAGCGGGCAACATTGCACAGACAAATTACCCCATAAATCGTCCGGCGACATAGTCAAGGTGTTGCCAACTTCACGTACATGGGCAAAAGGCGGTGAATTTCACCAAAAATGGCGTCCCGAACAGTTAAACGAGCATCAAGTAATTTAACTTCACTTAAAAACTAATTTAGATTTAAGAGTGCCCGCAAAACCAGTTGGCACCTTAAGAAAGTTTTAAGAGCAGTCTTGGGGTAATTCTATCCTATATTGAGCTAAATAAATTATGTTCAATAATAACGATAACCAACATTATTTTTTATCGAAAGAAGGTTAAAAAAATTGATCATTATAACCTTGTTACGGTAAATGCAAATGCAGAAAGATGTGTCTTTGTAGATAAGTAATATATGTTTTTGTAGAAGTTAATTCATTGAAACAGATTTTATAGTTTTATTCAATTTAATTAATCCTAACTTTTAAATATTTTTGTTGTATTTCCCCGTACTATGTTTACTATTTTACATATCTCTTGCTCTGTAAGTACACCCTTACACCCCCGAATGCCGGGCTGTATGACTATCATTACAGCATAGGTTTTGGAATTTGAAAAAAGAACTGTCATACTCATACTGCACGAAGAATATTTTTAAAAAGTTAATATTTTTTTTCTCGGTATCGATTAATTACTCGAATCGGAATCTAGACAATTTATTTTATAAAGATTTCATTTTAAATATGGAACTATTTGTTTCCACATCGTATGTTAGATGGAATCGATTTAAAAATCAAACTGGCCAGCAAGATTTGACGCGCTTGCGTGCGTGAAAAAAAAAAGGCAGTCTACTAGTAGGCGCGAAAGCATCGCGAAAGTAATTAATTTTCTTGTTTGAGTTCTTTTTCAAAAGTTTTAAACATGTCTAGTGACGAAGACATAGATCTAACGCCCGATTTTATTAAAGAAAGGGCAAAAACAGTTGTCGAAAATATATTACCGCCGAAGTCGAAAGAATGATATGTAAAGGCATACGACGAATTTATGAAATGGCGGTCAGAAAAAAAAGTGAAATCTCTTTCTGAAAGTGTTTTTATATCATATTTTGATGAATTATCTAAGAGGCTACAACCTTCCCGTTTATGGTGCTTTTATTCCATGCTAAAATCTACAATGATGACAAAACATGACGTGAATTTGAAAGATTTTTCTAAACTTACTGCTTTCTTGAAAAGGCAGTCTGACGGCTTTAAAAGCAAGAAATCGAAGGTATTTACTGCAGAAGAAGTACAGAAATTCTTAAATGAAGCTCCGGATGAAATTTATTTAGCAATAAAGGTACCTACGTATTTACTTGCCCTTTTTAATAAGTTAACAAAATATTTCACAAAAATACTATGCGAATTTGGTGCCTTTAATACAACTTATGTCTTTTTTACAGGTTGTTCTAATTTTTGGGATATCGGGAGCCTGCAGAACCGTGGAATTGACAAACTTGACAATAGAAAATGTAGAAAAACATAACAAATTACTACTCATAAAACTGCCTAACACGAAAACTAAAATTGACCGGTCATTTGTTGTGCATGAAGAATTTGCAAATTATGTTGAAAAATATCAAGCTCTTCGGCCTGAAAACGTGGATACAAATCGTTTTTTTCTTAATTACAGTAAAGGAAAATGCCACAGACAAGTAATAGGAAAAAACAAATTTACAGGCATGCCAAAGCAAATAGCCACATATTTAAAACTGAGTAACGTAGAGTTATACACCGGGCATTGCTTTCGCAGAACATCAGCGACTCTATTGGCTGATTCGGGAGCCAACCTCACTCTGTTAAAAAGGCACGGCGGCTGGAAGTCCAGCAAAGTGGCCGAAGGTTATATCGAAGATTCGGTGGCAAACAAAAGCAAAATTACTTCTAAAATAACAGAAAATATAAACTTGAAATCACCACGTCAAAGCACATCATCTGAGCCATTTTTTAATGAAGAAAATAGTACCAGTCAACTGCCGTCATTTACGATGCAAGAACCTCAAGTCACTCAAACTCAAGTCTTATCATCACAAACTCATATTCAAACTATAAATATTCCTAATAAGAACGTGACCATATCTCTTACAAATTGTAATAATTTTACTATTAATTTTAATTAAATACACATTTTTTTCTTCTTAATAAATGTTCATTGAAACCTGCTGTCTTGTTGTTTACTTACCTCACAATCGATATGTAAAGCAGAGTATTTATCTCGGGCGTAAGCATCAATTGCATACTCGGGTTAATTAGCGCCTTCGCTTCGCTCAGGCGCCAAAAACCTCGTATGCAATTGATGTCATACAGCCCTTGGTTAATAATCTACTATTATCTTATTCAATGATTTTTCAAGATTATTATTATCGACGTGTAGAACGTGTATTATGTGTACCTATTTTACAAAATAAAGTAATTGAATATGATTAAATAAAATAAACAAAAGTAAAATAAATGCCTCTGTGTTCTGCCAACACAATAAGTACTGAATACAATACACATTCTTAGTGGATACAGGGTGACCATTGTTCATTATTTATTTGATTTAATGTGGTCAATTATTACAAATATCTGTTTATTTATTCTGTGTAAAATTGTTTGTTATAATATAAAAATATTTACGCAATAATGAATAAGCAGTAATATTTTATCTAAAAATACATAAATGCCAACAAAATGGTTATTTTAGAGCAAGACAAGACAAGATTATAGGACAAAACCCTCTTTAAGTTTCAAAACTCAGTTTTGAGTGATTCGACTTTTCTCGGCCGTCGGTCGATCGTTAGAGAGAGACAGGTTGTTTATAGTGGGCTATTATCGGTGTTCTTATGAAATTTTCATTTTAACTGGAGTAAATTACACCCTCATTTATCAGATTGTGGGTGGGAACCTTGGCAATGCTTGGAATATCTCTGATGGATGAAACGAAACGAGAAGATCCGTCGGAGATTGAAAGCTATACAGGCTGCTGTAGATCATCTCCACACAAAAAATAAAAACAATCACTAGCACAATAAAAATAGTTTGTGTGATAGAGATTTTGATGTTTTAAAATAAATAACATATAAGTTTAGATATTTTTAGGTCGGGCGCAATTCCAACCCACGCCTATTTTGTAAATATTTAGAAATTCGTGTGCGAAGCGAATGCCCCTGGAGGAAATGTACCTTAAATATTAGAGATAGCAAATTTTACTTAGGAACTCGCTCCGTATTTTTTGTCTGTTTGATACGAAGCGTTATTTTAATTATTTTTCTAGTCATTGCCGCGATGTTTTCGTAAAAATCAGGGACATACACCAGTCCATATAGGACATCTTAATGAAGACCTAAAATTGATTTGATTCAATTGTTTCTCCTTTGCGCGTTATTTTGATACTCAAATATTATGAATAACGATTCGGAGCGGGCTCGTAAGTAATAAAATAACTCGCAAAAGAAAAACACTTCAATCAAATAAATTCTAGGTCCATAATTAGACGGCCAATATGAAGTGGTGTATGTCCCTAGTTTTTCCAAAAACATCGCGACAAAGGCCAGAAAAATATTTAACATGTTGTTTTTCATCGAAGTTGTCGTCGTCGTGGACCGGGCTCTTAAAGGAACCTTTATTTTATTTTTAAAGTTAAGAAAATATGCATTAAAAGCATTAAAAAAATTCACCTGCATAAGCCGGGAATCGAACCAGACAAATGTGAAAAAAAAAAACATCCTGTATTTTTATGATACTGATCGAAAGGGTCAAACATATGAACCAAATTTTTCCAAGTAACATAGCGTCGTAAATTAAAGGAAAACCATGAAATTTTACATTTTAATAACAAAACTTTTAAAGATATCCCAAAATTCAATACTGTTTCCAAGTAAAAAAAAAAAAGATTTAAATACTTTGAATGCAGTTTTCCTTAACTTTAAAAATAAAATAAAGGTTCCTTTAAGTAAAACTTGCTATCTCTAATATTTAAGGTAATTTCCTTCCAGGGGGCATTCGTTTGGTTCACCATGTATATCTAAAGGTACTCTGTGATCGAAAGTGACCGACATAGCCTGCCGAATCAGTAAGTTGAAGTGGCAGTGGGCGGGCCATATTTGTCGCCAACGTGATAACCGTTGGAGCCGAAAGGCGTTAGAATGGAGACCACGTACAGCAAAACATAGTGTAGGCCGACCTCGTGCCCGCTGGACCGACGACCTGAAGGACGGAAGACCGCCAAGACTGGCTGATGGATGGATGGACAGGATGTGTGGGATCTGCTTTGTAGGAGAAACATATACTTATTGGCTGAATAGTCGTTGAGATGAAGAAAACAGAGCGAGTAATTATACTTGTCTATTCGAAAAACTTTTACTATGGAAAAGACACTGAATTCACGAAAAAAAGCCGGTCAAATGCAAATAGAACGTGCGTTGAAAGTTCCATACACACAAAATTATTCCACGCGCAGTTATGATCGTGTGATCGACCAACTTACGATCACTATACTTGACATTAACTACACATTAGACTCTATCTAGCCAAAGGGTCTACTCAAATTGATCATTTAATTAAATATTAGAAGTCTCCTGATTTTTTTTCTTTATCTACGTGTGGTTTATCACCTATTCGTCATCAGAATTTCAGGTTTCTAACTTCTAAGTCAACTAGAACTGCCTTAAAGTTTTCATGGTGAGCCACTTTGTATGAAGGTGACTACCTACGTAATAAAAAGCAATAACTTTTTTCGCGTTGAGTTAGATAGAACACTTAGAACTTTTTGTGCCGTAGACTTTTACAGGAGATATTATTTTCCACTTGATCTATCACGGGGCCCAAGAAAAAGGGTTTTGGACAGACGGACAAACACGGAACCCTAAAAACAAGTGTTCCCTTAAAAAGGGAACATACTTGACCATAGTAAATCAAAGTTCATCGTATAGACATATACCAGCTCCAATTTTAGTCTTTTAAACGACTAAAAAATTCAGCCAGCATTTAAAAGAAAAGAATGAAAGGAACCAACAAAACAAAACAGCCCATAAAACAGTCGAAAAGCTACCTTATTATGAAGGCAGCAAAAATATAATCGTATTTTATTTGAGTAGCCGCACACTGTGAAATTTTTAAAGCGTGTACAGACACACTTGGTTTGTGTGAGCACAGATTATTACAATAGTTTGGTACATTTTGAAAGAAGTTTTGAATATAATCCATTGTCTCGAAAAAATTAATATTAAAAAAAATAATACTAGTATTTATTTCGATTATCAATTATACTATTAGTGGTTAACCCAGCTTTGCAAATTAGAAATAATTAATAGATTATTTTTTATGTTTCAAATAGAGTTTGTCTGAAAATATCGCTTTTTAATAATAAGATCGCCTTTTACTCTATTTCTGATCTGCTTCAAATGATGAAACTTATCTTAATATATCAGTGTTAAACCACATACCAAAGAAAAACCAATCAGAATATTTTAAAAAAACAATCAATTATTAATATAATAACTAATTATATTACAACAAAATAAACGTTTAAAATCTCACAAACAAATAAATAAAACCCGACTGTCACATTCGATTAAACGGGGAATCCGTTGCAAACGCAAGGTTTCGGCGCCAAGTTTTGACACCGGGTAATAAATTCAGTAATTTCGGTAATTTTTCCAATGTTTTCCGGTTTTAAAAGTGACATATATTAGCGGCGCCTAGACAAATAGTTTATAAATAAATATTTTGGCGCCAGTGCTTCGCCTTCCGAAGTTTTAAATAAACAGATCAAAAGCACTAGAATAAACAATTTTAATTATACATGAACACTTTACTGTGTTACTCATACTGAACATCATTCGTGGGAATTGCAATTTTTACAATTTGATCTGCAGTTAGTCTGTTTGTAATAACATTTGTGTAAATTTTGAAATTTTATTTATCTATATCTATTAAAAATAAAGTTGTAAAAAAATCGTGTCTGTACATTGAATATTTTTGTTAAATTTTAAATAAAATGGGTTTAGTAAAAGAATTTTACTGAGATCAAAACTAAAATCTTAGAATGTTTGTCCGTCTCTGTCTTTCTGTCTGTTTGTCCGTCTGTGTTCCCTTTTAAGGCGAGGTTATCCAGAGAAATCTGTCCTGCTCCAACGCTTTCATTTTACACATGTTTATCCTGCTCAGCGGAAGCGGGCCGCTCAGAAAACTCGCGGTTTCGAGGTGTTTTTATTTATTATTTTGTAATTAGAGGATTGGTTTTTAATATGACGGCCGTTTTATATCACATTTCTTACGACGTTTATTTTAATATAATTTTTATTGTCCAAAACTAAATACAGCTCAAATTAAATGATATTTAGATCATAGTTTAGACCTATGTTTGCGATTTAATTGGATCGAGCAAAATGTAAGTGATTGTGTATCGAACGGCCGAAATATCGAGATCGAAGAGTGAAATATGACATTATGTTAAAAAAAAAATTAATCGGTGCTCCTTATTGGTTTAAAATTAGTTTGAAAAGTGCCAAAATGGGATAAGAACCAAGAACCACTCAACAGATTTGGTTGCGGTTTTCTTTATTATCATCGTAGTTACCTTGGCTAACATGCAGTAAGGGATGTTGGTAAAGTTACCGTTTACATAAATTTATTTATTGGTCTATATAAATTTATTTATGTAAATAAAACAAAGAACAAATCATTAATCTTTTCTTTTTTATATCTTATTATTGTAAATATTATTTAATTGTACGAGTATAGATATAATGTAACTGAAGCCGACCACATCAAGTGGTCGAAATATATCTTACAAAACTACTTTTAATTTATGTGTTTCCTTATTTATATAATGCTACTACAAAAAGACAAGAAGTCAATTACCTATATTTTTATGTGGTTTTTGAAATATATTTCGGCCCGGTTGATATTGATGGCTGATGTGTGCCTGTGACCTGTGATGATGTAGCTCATTTCATGTTTCACCTACGTAGAATGCCGAACAGTGCCAACATTCTAGTAGGTAAATGTAGTTCTGTGTGTTGCAGTTGGTGTTAGGTTGTATTTTGTATGAACTGGTTGTGTGGTGTGTTGATTGTGTTAGTGGCGATGATAGCGCGTGTCTTGCACCGTAGTCGCTGGCATTGTGATGTGCAGGGAGATGTTGTGATATTAATTGTTGGTAGTGGTTGTTATCTAGTTTTAGAAAGAAGTGATTTGCGGTTGGAGTTCAGTCGATAGCATATTTGTATATTATTAGGGAGTAAGTTTCTAGTTTCATCACTTTGGCGAAGAATGGGTAGATGGTCGTTGATGAGTATTCTAAGTTTCGGAATTCCGTGGAAGTATGTTGTGATTAGTCGATCATTATTGTTGTTAGTGTTGTGGTTGATGATGATGTTGATGATGTATTTTGTAGTATATCTGAGTCAAATTCTGCAAGAGAATTTTAAACCAGTTCCCCAACCGACTGACCGTGTTTTGCACATACGTTTGGTTTTAGTGGTAATGTACGACAGGCTAAGTGACGTCATTCTAAATCCTTGGAATAAGTATTAATAATAGAATTTGACAAGGAGAATAGGATAAGCGAAATGCCGTCCTTCTAAATCCAATATGGCTGACTCCGCAAAATGACAATTTATTATTTCTTGACATTGGTATCACGAAGAAAAGATTTGACCAGGAGATTGCGTTAATCCAAGTGCAGTCATTCATAATCCAATATGGCAGACTCTGTAAGATGGCAATTTCTTTTTTTTTGATAGTGCGATTTTTTGCGAAATAGTAGATTACGCCATCATTAGTCGACGGTGACCTCGTTTATGTAACCAAATTCATACTGTAGACCCGATAAGTGGTCAGGACCAATGCTCAATGACCCTTTCTGTAATTACGCAAAATAAAATAGAGACTTGCTACTTCCTATACTAATTGAGTCGAGAAAGTAAGGGCAAAAAAATATATATTTATTATTTCGCAAACAGGGATATCGAAACTTGATCCTGAACACTTACCGAGTCCCCAATATGAATTTAGCTATATAAACGAAAGTCAAAAATACACATTTAAGGCGAGGTTCGACACCAATTACAACTCTTACACCAACAGAATTTAATCTTTTGATGACCAGTGTAAGGTTTCTTTGAACAAACTGGACAATCTTATACGAGTTATTCACCAGGGAATTTTAAAGTTCCGTGTTATTATATATAGATTTACTCAAAAACCTCGCGAAAGTATTTTTACAATGTATGTACCTCATCTGCTGACGAACGCTCAGGAAGGAAGCGAGCTTCCGTCAGCAGGAGACTTTCGGCGTAAACCTAAACTGTGAGTAATTCGTAAAAACGGGATTTTGCCCAGAAAGTGTTCTTTTTTTATTTATTTTTTCTATCGTGTACTTAAACCAATTTTAGTTATTGTATGTTATTGGAAGAAAGGATGTTAAAAATATATTTAAAAATTTCTGGCCGAAGCGCATTACGTGAAAATTTCAGTCAAATAGGTACCAAAATATTATAGTTTACATAATCCACAATAATCTACATTGTAAAAGTTACTTGGGTTTTGGTATAAAATCCTTGAATTTTCAATTCCAATATGTAGGTTACAAAGTAACCACAAAGCACACAACATAAAACAAACGAGACTATTTCTCGCCGTTTCAAAACGCACGCAAATCAAACACATCAAACTAGGCAAAACAAAACACTGCGTTCCATATTCAAAATGGAATCTTCGTGCAAACTGCCAGTATTCTCCGATATCAATGCAATGCAATAACGGCATGCAAAACGCTTTGTATCTTTCTGTAGGTATTACTTATCTCAGGGACATTGAGTTCATTTTGCTTCTTGACTTGTGTCAATTTATTATGAGTTCGATGCATCTTGTTGCTTCGCCACTGACCTATTTAGACGCTGAGTCATGATGTAAGGGAGTAGCACTGAATTAACTATCGAAGAAATTGCCGTTCACCCGTTTTTCAGTTTTGTTTCCATTGAGTTATGGCTCAAATGTGGACCAGCAGTTTTTTTTATAAATCTCGTTGTATTATGTTTCGTTTCTAACTATGTTGGGTGCGATTGAGCTAATTTTGTAATAATTTTTATAAGGGATTTGTATATTTTACCTGGGATCCAGCTTATTTTCCCACCTTCTTGCTTAATTTAAGCTATTCAGATAGTTTTGACTCTAATGCTGGAATAACAGAACCCTTATACATTCTGTCTGTCCATGTGTCAAGCAATATCCACTTTCTAAGGAACGGTTTGAGGTCAAATTGAAATTAATATCGAATATTAAGGTCTATAATCTGATACTGCCGTTAAAATCCAAGTTTCAAAACGTATTTTCATACTAAAAATCCCACTCACTGATCATTAAACCTACATACGTAACCTAATACTTCTCGGTGAACCACAATCGTGATATTTGGTGGTTGTGAAGGGAAGTTTTTCGGCACAAGTGAAGAAATAAATCCGAAAATAATTTATTTACCATATTATTACTGTCTTTTTTTACTGATAAATATATTTAATATCTTTAGCTCGCGGCTTCGCCCGCGTTTGATTAGTTTTTGTCTACTCCTAAAAATCCGTCAATATTTTTCGGACTGTTACCTACAGTAAACAAACCTAGCTGGTGAAATGTGTTTGTTATGCACCTCTGTTTCCCATTTTGTATGTCTCTTTTATAGCTTTTCTATGGGAACTTATTTATGGGATAAAAAGTAGTTTTTGTCCTATTCTAGATCTAGAACAATATTTGTGCAAAGTTTCAACCCAACGGTTCAGTAGTTACGGCGTGAAAGCGTAACAAACATCCATCCATCCAAACTTTCGCATTTATAATATTAGTGGGATGGCATTTATCTCTTAAAGACATCCCTTATTACATAAATGTAAAGGATACACAGTGAAAACTTCTTATATTTACATTTCTTGCGGTGTTTTAAATGTGCAACGGTTTCCTTGTAATTTAGTGCAAGAACCAAACAAATAGTGGCTTCAGAGAAATAACCAATTTTAGTCAAAATTTAGACTTTGGACAATATTTTTAAACTGTTTCTTCCATGCGAGAAATACTTCTTGCAATGAAGTTGTTCTCTATATTTTTAATAACACATTATAATTTTTATAATTTTGAAACTTACCGTTTAAGAGAAATAAATTTATGAATAAGAATCAGTCATTTTGGATGACGCTGGCCTTTCTACGTCTTTCCTTTCAAGGTCCTCTTGCTGGGCAGCTGGATTGGTGAGAACGGTACCGAAAACCTCGCACCAGTGACGCCCGTCACCAATCTGTTTTACCTCTATATAAGGCCCAGGAATTGAGAATATGCCGCCATCAATCGGTCATAAGCGTAAGCGTAGAGGGCCACCTGATTGCGCCTGATTGAGAGCTGACCCCATAGCTCGTCGCGAATAATTTCAGAGGAGTTTTCTAGTAAGAGGGTGGTACCTTCAATGTTGAGCCCAGTATCAGCTTTATGTTATACAATATGTCATAAAATATATCGACTGTTTTTGGTATATTCAGCAGAATCTATTTATTTTTATGTTACTCTTGTCACTCACGTCCTACATTATTAAACGTTTTCTTTGTGATTTAGGCCCTAATAGATGCAAGCTCTACATTTTATTATTTTGGAGTCGACTTTTATGCTGGCATTTCATTTTATAACCTTCAGGCAGTTACAAGACTGTTCGTGGATGTAAACGCTATACGGCGTAATTCTGTACGCCGTACGCGTACCAAATAAATTGTCTGCATGTCCCGTTTTGCGGGAAAATTTATGACATCCTGTTATTTTTACATCGGGAAAATTACGTCAAAAAGTTCATGATTTTTTGCATACGTCAGTTGCGTTGCACCCGGCTGTGATTTTTTTTATGGCGATTAAGCGTAGATAAATTGGCAGATATTTTGGGAGCTCCAGAAATAATAATCCCAGAAGCGTTAAAAAGTCGTTACGCAATCCTGTAACTACGATTTTTGAATTTCTTTCTTTATGAGAAGCCGAGGTATTTTATTCAATGCTTTATCTATGTGGTAGCCATATAGTAGAGTTGATAATTTCATGATCTGATGTGCAATTTTGTAAGACAATCGTATTCATTTGATAGCCAAAGACGTACGGTTTCAATTGTCAAATGGGCCAATTTGCTCAGTCGAATTCAATTGAAATCGCACGTTTTAAGTTGTCAAATAAATACGACTGTCTTAGACAAATGCATCTCTGATCGACAATATCGTAAGGTATTATATAAGAAATTTAAAGTTTTAAGTTCTGACTTATAGCTATTTTAGTGATATACAAAAAAGTTTTTTTTTATTATTCCTAAAATTGTATCTTTAATATTAAGAAGGCTGTACCGAGATGTTGTTTTTTCGTAATTTCAATCTAGACGTCATAAAACGAGACGATTACGATATCTAGTTTTTGGCTTTTGAGCGATTTCATCTAGATACAGCTTGTATGTATTATTACTATTATTTATAGTAGACTCCATTTTAGAGAATAAGTAGGTACCTGTTAGTACAATAGCCGAATTATGTGAATCTGTCGTCGCAGGATAGCAAAAACTGTTTTTTCACAAAAAAAACGAGCTTTTTCGTGAAAAATCGAGTTATGGCGTAAACACTGTCCCCTTATGTGATCATACGGAATTATTTTCTGTTAAAACACAATGAAAATTCATTCTCGTATGTGAACTTAATAACACCTTTTTGACTTTTTGCTGAGAGACTTTCTTTATTGTTTTAATTGCACTTTTTCGTGAAATATCTGCTTTTCGCGAAAAAGCGGGATAATTTCGTATGATCGCGATTTTACGGCGACATCTCCATATACACGGTAATTACCGGGTCGTGTTTTACTGCAAACTGTAATATAAAAAATTCAAGAAACTGCTAAAATTTATGCTCAATGCGCGAATTTTCAGCCATGTCAACGACAAAAAGGAATTAACCGTGGACTAAAACAATAAACGGAAATATTTGCGCCCTTCCAATCCTTAAAAAGAAACTTTAAAAAATTGTTTAGTGATATTATTATAAGCAAAATGAAAGCTTCGATCCGATCTATAAAACAGAAATCGTCGTGTCAAAAGAATCGGATCAACTGTAGTTTTTTCCTTATTGGACAAAATTTCAATAACTTTTCAATTATTTTCACTAAAGTAAATAAAAATGTTCTCTCTTGTAAGACTCCACAAAACAATCGACACGGTAACCCAAATGTTTCATACGGAGACATTGGCCGGGCTTGACATAAAATAAACTGTTTTTTTTTTATATGACATACCTGTACATACATACATACATACCTAACCTATGCCTACAACAATAAACACAAAACCGCTAATGTATACGTCACTACAAGTTAGTACTTAAAGAAAGTGAAGTACCATCGAAAACAAGAAGAAGTACTAGACAGTTTCTTGACCCAGTGAATCATCGATAGAGGTGGATATAAATTTATACTGTGTTTGCTAGTTCTAAAAATTGACTCACTCTTTGATATTCGAAAGAAAGACTATTGGTATTTATTTAAGAAATTCCTGGAAGCTTTTTACTGAAGTTTTATTGAGAAAAGTTACATATTCTCTTACAGAAAGATTTATTAGTAAGGTATTTTTCCGAGTACAACCATGAATCTGTTGAAATCTCCGCAGGTATTTTAATCCTTTACCTTAATATCAGATTACCAGAGGTCACAATCTGTTTAAGGGCATAATCACTCTCTGACATACCTCTCAAAACTCAAGTCGATAAATATGCAAAACAAAAATTCAGTGTCACACGTATTAATAAACCGCGATGCCCTTAAGATTTTTAATGTTTCTGGAACAGCTGTCGCATGAGTCACGCGGCATTGGCCCGAGTAAAGCTGGGAAACAAACGAAAAATATCACCCGACCCCGAAAATGATCGCGAATAAACAAAGAACTAACCGAAATTACTTGTTTTACTACACTATCAAGCGCTTCTTAGAAGCCCGTTTCAAAGTTTTTTTTTGGAACAGTGAATAAAATTGTGCAGTAAACTTTAGCAATTCGGCTATTTCTACTAAAACAAACAATCATATCAAAGAGTAGGCTACTTTGTTGCTCTTTCTAAAATAGGGTTAAACATACAGCGCTAAGGAAGTGAAAAGTACTTACGTTGTGTTGATGCAGTGTGAGCACTACGTTATCGAAGGCGGATGAGTTGGATAGGGCTTCGGAACTTCCTCGCAGAAGTTCAGCTAGCAAGTCAGCCCCAGGTCTCACTCCTATCAATTTCGAAGGTGAAGATGTTGCTCTGACGTGAGTCGGTCCTTTTGGTCTAGTTCCCACGGGTGTACCAGACCCAGCACTAATTTTCCGACCAGGCACAGTCGCGTCACTTAAACTTCTTCTTCCCACTTCTACAGACCTACTGGTAGGAGCTTCTAGAGTTTTTCCAAAAGGCCTCTTCGTCAGCTGTTGTCGGCGAGCTTCAACATCGGAGGTATCTGACGGACTGAATGGTGATGGTGATGCAGTTCGGTCTCTCGAACAACAATCACTTTCAGCTTCTGATGGAGAATCGCCCCGTGATATCACTCCGATTTTACGTCTCGTTCGATAGGAATCTTCGTCTCTCTCGTCTGAACTTTGCTGCGATAATCTCATTCGCCTCATTTTGAGATCTTCAGACCTTGGCCACAGTGCTATTGGAGCTTCACAAGGGCTCGGAGGGCCATTTGTACATGAATCGTCTGATTTATCGCCGAGAAACGACGACGTTCTTGCTTCAGCTGAGAGCCGCATATCTTGATACGATGCTTCACTACTCTCTCGTTTCGAACCGTTTAAGGATGATGGAGGCTCTTCTTCCCCTCCGTCGTCACTAGCTGTGGTTATGTAGATGCCTTTCCTTCGTTTAGTCTTGTCAAGAGGTCTTCGCCGTTCCCTTGCGCCAATCGGTGCTGGCGTGCAAGGGTTCTGTACAGCGGCTAATAAACTCGCAACTTGTTCACTTGTTATTGTCTCATCTTCCTTATCCCGATCCAAAGAACCATCGGACGCAGCGTCTGAACGTAATGGCTCTTCTTGCGGTAACTCTTGGGACCACTGTTTCACTATACACTCATACACAGGCACAGGAATCGAACTCGCGGAAGTATCACGCGCGACGGGAAAAGTAGCACAGTCACAGTCCACATTAGCACAAGAGTTTGTAGGTGGAGCAGGAAGCGGGGGAAATGCAAAAGGCTGAGCGGGCTCTAGAGGTGACGTGCCCTCGCTATGAGCCTGTGCACTATCAGCTTGAGATCCGTCACTTTCTTCGCGTAATTCTGCAAGGGCTCGAGGTGCCATTAACGCAGGCAGGCTATTGGCCCCAGCAGGGCCCTCCTCTATCACTGGCGGCACACGTCGTGGCAGTGGGTGAGTCAAAGATCTCGCTCCTAATTGCTTATGAGGACCGTCAGGTGGAAAAGAACGAGGAGCAGGAGCTGCATTAACCAAAAGGCCTTCATCGGAACCAACTGCTGAATCTACGGAGGCGACAGACCCACCCTCTGTCACCGTCTCTTCTGTTGCGAGACTCGCTGACTCTGCATCGTTACGTGTTGTGGAGCATGCGCCCGCAAGCTCTTCTTCAACTACGCGTATAGGCCGTTTCGAGAAATCGAATATCGAAGGTTGTCGATGGGTACCGCGGTAGTACTTTTCATGAGCAAAATCACCCTGGGAAAACGACGCACTACGATACGGTATAGTCTTTTGTGCGTACGATCCAATTATCGATCGTGGTTCGACGCGAACGAGGGTGATGTTATCAGCGTCGAACTCAGTAGCGTCGGAAGCCGAGACGCGGTCCACGGATAAGCCCCGCGGTGGGCTGTGGCGATGGCGATGGCGCGGCGGTGGAACAGGTGGCAACACGGGGGCTGAATGTGGCGGTGGTGGAGGTGGAGGAGGTGGTGGCTCGCAATGTGGGGGCGCGGTGTGAGCGCGAGGCAGGAGTCGCTCAGTGAGAGCTTGCAGGCGCTGATGGCGGCTCGGGCGCTCGTCACGCGCGCCGCGCCCGAGGCGGCGTTGCAGGCGCTCCAGCGTGCGGCGGTCAGGCTTGGCGCGTCCGAGGCACGCTGCCACCGCTTCCTCGGAACAGCAGCGGCAGGGGCAAGCGCGTGGCGGCGGCGCTCGCACCACGGCGTACCGCACCGCACCCAGGGTCACGTACGGCGACCTGCACCAAGCGTCCACAGATATATTTAGAGCGCAGCGCACGCGTTGCTCGCCGAGAAGCTTGGCGGCGAGTGCGACCGATTTAGAGCAGGCGGCGGAACGTCCCCCTCTGAATTCCGGGAGGATTCCCCGCGACCCACTCAGTAAAGCTTTGCTGCAGAAGTTATATCAAAACAAATGACTCGTATATTGACTATTCCACGTTACTATAATCTGAACTAAGAGGGCTTTTTGGACGTTGACTTGTCCTGCTTGTAGATTCGCGTCGATCGTATATTTGGATTACAGATGTTCCTGATGGAAATTAGATGTGATATCACTGATATGATATTTCAGTGCGATATTAGTTGGAGTACAAATCGCGTCTGGCAAAGGACAGCAGGTGGCAGACAGACAGACGGAAGACGCGTTTCTATTAATATCAGACGCTGGCGAATTGACGACAACGCTTTGACCTCGTAACAATGTTTACAATTTCTCCGCTCTGGTTGCACTCAACAAGCTCAGTGACATTGCGAAATTATTACAATTATAATGGAACCATTCTCTAGCAGCTAGTTAAGTCTAGTTTGTTACAAAATCCAAACCCTCCTTGAAAATTGATAATGAAATTTTATTTTCTTAGTTTATACTAAGCGATGTTGTTATTTAATAACTAATTGATTCATAACCTTAAGTTTTGGTTTTCAATACAATATGGTTCGAATTTTTACTCGTAATTTAATTAAGCCCTAAAGCTTGGAAAAACTGTTGCTTCTCCCACAAATGCAGCTAACGTCAAGTCAAGCATGCGCCATAGAAACAGCGTTTTTCCATCTTTATTTCTCTTAGTACGTCCAAAAAACCCACTTGACAGCGCAAGTATGACAAAAAAACATTGAATCTGTTGTCCATGCTAGGGGTACTGGGCTACCTGTTAAAATCGCGTCGCCTCCTAGCGCCATCTTGTGGCGAGCGGGAGCGCGCGTCCGACGCCATGGGTCACGTGACGCCTCGCATACTGCGCCCGCGCAACTATGATTGCATCTGAAACAATTAAATCGACATTTAGAAGAGTCATTCAAAATCAAACGAAGTAAACAATACTATCAATAGATAAGAGTGTAGTACTACACTATGTCACTATGAACATTATTGAGAGTACGGGACTTGTCATGTTTTTTTTATATTAAGTATCCCGAATTTTCGGCAGAGTTTTAGGCGGCCAAACGGCCCGGATTCTGTGGGACCGTTCCGCAATGACAGTTGTAATCCCGCATTGCCCGCATTGTAATAATAACAAAACAAGTCTCGCAAACGTCCGTACCGCATGTCCCACATACTGGTAAAAAAACGAATTATTACATTTATTACGAATCAACTTAGACAACGTAACTACGAGCATGGGTGTAAAAAGAGAGAGAGTACAGTAAAAAGGAAAAGTGTGAGAGTAAAAATTTGGACAAGTGCAAGTTGAACTCGCGCACAAATGGTTTCGTACCACCACACAGTACGGCTACGGAACCCTAAAAACATTATGGTAAATAACAACAATATAATATGCCATATTATTATATAATCAATATATAACATGCCATGCCATAGCAACATCAAAGCTACAAAAAACAAGTAGGTACCTAAAATAAAGGCGCCTGATAAACAATTCGGGTCTCTCGGAACCATAGTTTTTAATATTTATTGCTTAACTTTATTTGAAATTTTCAAGTTAACTTTTATGGCTTTAAGATAGAACTGAAACAAATAACGTATTTTTTTTATTGTTCTTATTTATTGTGTTAAAGACCATCTATGGATGGTTTAGTGGTACTCGACTACTAATACAGAGGTCCAATTTGTGCCCGAAGAACGGCGATACGGCTCACCACCCATACGTTGGGATCTAAAAACACACTTGAAAACACCTCTGACGCTTTATTTAAGAGCTGCTAAAGGTTATTGTGTGAGCACTTTTATAAGATATAATTTATGAACTATTTATTTATATAATTTGGGCTTCTATTTATCTAAATTTAATGTATTTAGTACATTATTTATGTATAAAAGTAGTAATAGAATTATGTTATAAAGCATATATATATAAAGGATGGATTACTGATGTAATTAGTATGTAAGTTTTGCACAATAAAGAAATGTATTATTGTTATTATTATTATGTCTTGTGTTTCTTGTATTAATACCTGTCCATTCTCAGATGTTGCTTGTTGATTGAGAACACACAAAACAACAAACACATCCTATCCTAACAGCATTGTGAACGGATAAAACATTCCATTTTAAAATGGACAAGGTCTGTACTTCTTCTTTGGCACGTTCTACATTGAAAGGATTTCTTTTCTTCGTACATGTACCAAAATTTATCAAACAATTTTCTATTCAACACCGACGACGAACCCAAATTTAAATTTCGGGAGAATTTAAATTATTACTGAATACTTCCTGGAGGCGGGACAATTTTATTTTCAGGGTCCGGTTCCGGGGACTCCCCAAATTCCGGGAGGTGGCAACCCTACTGACACCCCCTCGGGGATTCGTCGGGACGTAATGTTTCAAAATGAACTATTATGTTTATAAAAAACACATATAGCTAATTTCAAAAATGTTATTATCTTGACCATTTTCATTTCAGTTATTTTATGACGCCGCCCGTCGCCTGCGCAGGCACCAGCTAATCTCGCGACTCTCGTAAAAGGTACACAGATAAAAACTATTAAATTAAGTTCAAGTTCAAGTTCAAGTTCTTTATTGCATTTGCCATATACACAGATGTTGGTAGTACAATGACACCCTGTTTGGGTACAGCAACATAGCAAACAACAAATATATAATACATAACAACAAATTAAGATTAGATTAGATTAAGATTTACATTTTTCTGCATTGATTTTAATAAGCAATACTTTCATTGTATTTTAGTGCAAGAACCATACAAGAAAAATTTGTACTTTCAAGGTATAACCAATTTTAGTCTTATAGCTTGACTTGACTGCTCCTTATACGCGAGAACAATTTCCTGCAATAAAGTTGTTCTATACAATTTAAATAATACCATATATCTATTTCATATTTTTTTAACACGTTGTTTTAGAATTATAACATTGTGACCTATGCTCGTGCAGGAAACCTTAAATTTAGAGTTGAAAACCTAAAATAATACAAGCTCATTTAACTTTTAACTATCTGCGTCAAAGCCTATTTTGCAATGAAAAGTTTAAGGTTAAGGCAGCTCTAAATATAATATTTGCTACACGAGAATAGGTGTCATTATCAATATGAGTCGTTTTCGGATTACGCTAGGAAGATGCGCCTTAACTGCAAAGGAAAGAGAAGGTTTTCAGTTCACAGTGGCTTCCCTCTTATAATCCGAAACTGAATAGATTAAAGTTGAATATCGCGTGCACTAAAAAAGCGCGCGAAATAATTCAGAACAAATCTAATTTTAAGATACAAATTTATTAAAACACAAAATTCTACATAAGCATTTTTTTTTTCTTAGAATCGATAATAAACAAGATTTTCGTATTGATCAAGAGCTAAACTAAATAAAAAAACACTTATGCAATACTATTTAAAAAAATAAAATTATTAGAAAGTTATTAAACTATAATGTAACGCTATTCACAGCCGAAGATAAAAATATGAAGAAACATACATGTACACACCTTTAATAAGTAATAATTCAAAACTCTTGGAAAGAAAGCCTTCTCTTGACTTGAGGCGTCAAATTCTCGCGCAGTGCGAGAGGGACCTATTCAGGGCAAACGAAAAAAAAATAGTTCAAGCTAGCAACATTTCCAACTACCAAAATGTAGATATTGTTAAAACCCATCTAATAAAACGTGTTCTATACACGATTCTTATTTGTCAAAATGTGAGAAAGCGTGTATTTGAAGACCTCATTTAAATAATTATCTCTTTTCGTCATGTTCACCAGTACAATTAAACTTAATTTTATTCATATTCATATTCCTTATTGCACACAGTTATTAATATAAACAAGTAGTATTAAATTAAATGTGCTATAGGCGAGCTTTTAGGTGGTAGAGCTGATGCCGGGCTCGACTGTGGAGGGACCACCATCTTACTCGCAAATCCTCCCGAAGTTATTCGGGGGAGAGTAAGAGAACAGCTCTTAGGCAAAACCAGGCGGCTCACCATTGCCTGGGACCGATGGATGGCGGTTTATCTATCCCCAATTGCCGGGCCTTATATTAAACAGACTGGTGAAGGGCAGCGGCGTCACTGGTGCAAGGGCTTCGGCACCGCGCTCACCAACCCGCCTGCCCAGCGTGTGTGAGTATGGGCATTTCTTCCAGGAGGACCGCCAAGCGTGGCGAAATCCTGGAAAGGCCTATGTCCAGCAGTGGACGAAACAGGCTGATGGATGGATGGATGGATAGGCGAGCTTATCCTGAAAGAGATTTCTAACAGCAAAACCTAGGTACTATGGACATGTTAGTAAAAAAGTGCATAGTCATATGTGCACACATAAAAAAAATACATAAATGATTCAAAAAAAAGGAAAACAAATTTAGAAACAATACCTATCGACTTAAAACTAGCCCTAACATACTCGTTAAATAAAAAAGTATAATATATATAGGTATTACATAATAATAAAACTAATATACATATAAGAAACTCTAATACACATACTAAAATACTGTGTATATAAACGGACATATACTTACATAAACGTACTTACATAATACATATTATGTTTTAATTATGAACATAAACATACATCAATACTGTGTTTATAATTTTTTATTATTTTTGGTAAATTATAGATCATATAGTTATCTTAATTTAAACCCTTTTTTGTTTTATGCAGTCAATATATTTTATAGCACACCGTGCGTAAAATGACCACTTTACGCACGCTGCGCTTGCGTAAAGTCGGCATTTTCCCCACTTGTGCTATAAAATATTATACGAAACTCGTGCGAGAAACTTTTTCTCGACTCGTGTGATTACAGCACTCACCTTCGGCTCGTGCCGCAAACTCACACTCGTCAGAAAACGTTTCATCGCTCTCGTATCGTAATGTACTATTTTAGATATATTTTTAAAGATACAAAACAAGTGACATCAAGAAATCCTTTGAATTGGTACGAAAAAATAATTTATTTGACATTTATGTTTATGTCAAAGTAAAGAGCTAATGTGTGTAATCTTTGTGTCAAAGAGAAGGAAGAGACATGAGAGTTTGAAGTTACTTATTTAAATATTTTGCTGCAGAAACAATGAAACATGACAAAAAATATATCATCTCGGAACGGTTTTTCAATCAGCGTACCTTGGCTTAAAATTCCCATACCCAAACCAGCGTTTCTGTACAACAGGAGTCTAGAATAAGGTTCAATAAATGGAATACAAATTTATCAACTTCTTGTATAAAGTAGTAGGTATAATGACTAGAAAAAGTGCTAATTCTTCGCGGCGTATCTCATTGCTACGCGGCGTAGCTTCTCTGAACAACTATCGTGACAAATACTACGACGTATATAGTAAAATTGTATTATTTTTACGTCGTTGCAGTCTTATAATATTACTTTCTTGCTGCATTGCTAGATTCTTACGATAAAAGGAAGAAAAATTATAAATTATCACAACTATCCAAGAGAAACATAGAAAAGAAAGCGAGTGGGTTATAAAAATCCAAATAACTTCTAAAATACTGGAACTAGCTTTATGAAATAAATACTAAATTAAAGTTTATTTTATTTCAAATGTAGAAAGAAGTAAAACCTTTTTATTTCTTTTTGGTGAGTGTATAAAAAACATAAATAAAAATACAGACGATTTTTAAAATTTGAACATCAATTTTGAAACCATTTGTTCTACTTTTGTTTCTATTATGTCTTATAAATACGGTATTTCTTGTGCAGAAAGTCAATATTCCGTTTAAATTCAGTTAGAAACATGCCACTATAATATCCGAATATTATAATAGCCCGAGCACTAACGCTGATCAATCATCAGCTATTCGGATACTGACAAAAGCATGAAATTTGGCACAGATGTTTTCTAGATAGATCTAAGCAGATTAAGTCCGGTTACCAGTGGTTCCACCCACTAATGTGGGTGGTGGTGGGGGGGAAAGTCCGCCCCCGCCGCACCTGAAATAAAAAAATCTTAAGGATCTAGTTTAGCTAAAAGAACAATATTGGTATCATTTTGGTGTGAAAAACAAATGACAAATCTATTAAACATAATAAAATAACATCATTTTATAGTGAATTACTGAGATTTATGCAAAAAAATATAAAACGTATCCAAGACTTTCGTCTTCAATGGGGAATCACTTAAAAACTAATCATTGTAGGGAACAGTAAAAAATTCTATTAGAAAGCTTAATTAATATATTTTTTATAAATATACACTTTATGCATACTTCCTGAAATATTTTCTTGAGAAAAAAATATAAATAATCGCGTAGCAGCGAGATTAGTTCTTTCGACGTGCATAATTACAATTACTTAACGAAATAAACAATACAAATTTCATTATCAAAACCAAAGACATTATTAATAATGTCTATGATTAAAACCAAATAAAAAAATATAGATCCCTTTGCATTCCTGAAATAACAACTTCAAAATGAAGTTTGTTTTTAATACATTATATATGAACAACAAATTTAACCAAGCAGTTAATACAGGTAATTAAATTAATATGATAGGTCACAAAGTAAATTCCGTAACATTTTTTCATTGGTATTTATGTTTTTGTACTCAAATGAAATAATTATGTACATTTACCACTGCAGAAGCAAAAAGATCGGTACATCGGTTCCTTTTTTTGCACTGGCACCTATTGGTGCATTTTTTCTTACATCTGCATTTTATCAATTCAAGGCAAGCTTGTATAGCTATAGGTTTCGTGGTCCAAAGTGGAACCCAGGTATCATCCCTCCTAGTCCAACCCCACTCCTGGGGAAAATCCGTAATTTATTGATTATATATTAGGCGTACAAAACAAGACCAAAATCTGGGCTAACCCAAGAGCTTAAAAACCAATCAGATGAATGGTCAGCCACTGAGAAATATGTCATATATTATGTTATGATCTTACGCAATAAAGCTTCCCTCTCCCGCCCCAATGTAAGAAAAATAAACAGCCCTTAACACATGGAATAATTTTATTTTGGACCGTGTAATCTTAACAGCAATTATAAATGGTGGTATAATTTTTTGTCGGACCCACAAAAAACCATGGCACAAAGCGACTCTACTTTTTCAGGTAGGTGCCTTCTAGGCAAGCGCGCTTCACTCTATTAGTGCTTATCCCAGCGCAAGTCCATTGCAAATAAAAAAAAACAATAAAGTCAGTTAAAAAACTTAAATTCTATAAGTCTATCGCATGGCATTCTTAGGCCTCTGCCTCTTTACTCGACCACAATGGCGGCCATAGATTCATAATGTCAGTAATGGCGGCACATTCGCTTAAATATATAATTTTTTCCAAAATAAGCTTTCGTAACTTATCAACTACCTCCTTACAAAATGTTTGCTATGGAAATAATAAAGCTGATTCTGAAGGCTTTAATATTAGTTTGAGTGCTGTCTTAACAAAACTTTCGTCAATCCAAATTTTTTTTAAGGTTCTGTACCCAAAGGGTAACCAACGGGACCCTATTAGTAAGACTCCGCTGTCCGTCTGTCTGTCCGTCTGCCACTAGGCTGTATCTCATGAACCGTGATAGTTATACAGTTGAAATTTTCACAGGTGATGTATTTCTGTTGCCGCTATAACAACAAATACTAAAAAACAGAATAAAATAAATATTATGTATCCCTTGCAAGAAACTTGATTTTTTGCTCGTTTTTGCTCGATTTTGATAACGGCGACAGGTAGACGCTTGAAATATTCGCAGGTTATTTTACTTATATATGCACTTTAAAAATACATAAATAAATTAAAATAATGGTACAGAATCCTTCGTGCGCGAGTCCGACTCGCACGTGGCCGTTTTTTTTGTGTTAGCAACAGAAGCTATATTACTTTGGAAAAAAAATAGTTTTGACAGCACTAAAACTAAAATTAAAGCCTTCAGAATAGACTTTATTGAACGATTTAAAAAACGTAATAATCCGTAAACATAAATTCAAACATTCTTTGTGAAAAAAAAACTTTCCGGAAGTAACCTGCAACTTCTGAACAAGAGGTAACAAAAAAGAAGTATCCACTTCAAAATTACAATTTGAGGCACGTGCTCCATCTATCAGAACGTGAACGAAACACGATCTTAGGGCGGGCGGGAAAGCTTGGCGCCGTAAAGCTTCGGATGGCGCCCAGTCACCTTCGCTCGAGGTTGTCTGTTATAATTCCGTTAGTCCAGTATAGATGGCACTTTGCTCGGTTGAAGCATCGTACTTTTTGGTACTTTTGTGATGATAAGGCACTGCCTCAAAGCAGGCTTCCGAAAATCTGATCTTGTCATGTATCATTGAGAAAAACACGTTGTATTTTACAAAGTGAATATCATAAGGAAGGACACGTGAGTCTTTACTTAGAAGTTTCATTTTATCATTCTTAACCCTTAAAACATATCGTTTTCTTAGTAGGTATGTGCGAGTAATATACTCGTATAAGATTTTTTTTTAACCCCAATAACATTTTTCATACATTTCATCATTGGGACAACCCTAGTACAGAAGTAAGTTTCTCAGAAATTATAAAATGAAACTAGGTACTATAAAAGTGGCGACTCGCGTGTCCGTCCGTCTGATAACTGAACTGAAACTGATATATAGTTATCTAAATTGTATCGGTGAAACAATTGTCATATAGTCAACAATAACAATACGGTATCACATCACACTAATATCATAAATGCGAAAGTTTGTGTGTGTGTGTGTGTGTATGTATGTTTGTTACTCTTTCACGCTGAAACGGCTGGACGGATTTGGATGAAATTTAGAATGAATATAGCTTTTACCCTAACTTAATACATGGGCTACTTTTTATCCTGGAAAAAAGCATATCGTTAAACCGAATAACACGAGGGCGGAGCCGCGGGCAAAAGCTAGTTCAATAATAATTTTATCAACACCAAAGCACAGAAAAACGTTACAAAGAGTGACTGTGCAAAAAATTAATACTTTTGACCTCAATAGATGGTACCTATTTGAAAAGGCGTTATATAAGGATTCCAAAATAAATTAACAAAAAAAAATACATATTTAAATAGATACGGACCCCTCAGCGCGTAAGTTCAACTCGCACTTGACCGGTTTTTTTGTATCTGTCACCCAAGTTTCGACCTTGTGTAGTGTCTAACCGAGCGCATAACCGCACCTATAGAACAACGATATATTGTTCTCACAATGCTGAACGATGTCGTACTGTTATCGATTTAGAACGTTAATAATAAAATAAATTAAAATAACTGTTTTTAGTTAGTTCTAGCCTTTCGCCCGCAGCTCCGCCCGCGTTCATTCAATACCTGCCCCGTTTTTGACTTGGGCATTATTTTATTAACAACCCTTATAGTCTACACGTTGACAAGGGTCACTATGATGATAAAAAAACTCATCCAAATCCGTTCAGTGGTTCTCAAGTTAAAAACTTTTATTCAATCTTTGCCCCGTTTTCGGCTTAGGCGGTATTTTGTGAACACTCCTTAGGCCTATGTGTTGACCAGGGTCAGTACGATGATAATAAAAAAAACCGCATCCAAATCTGTTGAGCGGTTCTCGAGTTAAAATGGAATATAGATACAGAAAAATAGACAGACGGGCAGGTAGACAGACGAAAACTAAAAAAAATTGTGGCCTTAGCACAATACCGAAAAACCTTTAAATTTTTTCAATTTTAATTTAAAATTTCGCAAAAATATTTAATGGTACAGACACGACCTTTTTACTACTTTATTATAAGTATAGATGATATAGATTTAGCACATACTAGCAGAATACACATAATGTGACAAGAAATTCGATCTCTATATGTATCATAAATATTATGATAAGATAGTAAACGCAGACGCAGGGAAAATGGCCGCGACCAGCAGCCATGTTGCGTGCGCGTACAGATTGTCAATTAAGTCTAGAAAAAAAATGATGGCGCTTCAATCGCTTATGTGGCAATACTATACTGCGACCGCAAAAACTTGATACTTGCTCAGTCACTTTGTAGCGTTCGCATTTAAGTAGGAAAGATTTTTTTTGCCGTGGCGGTCTCTGTGAGCTTTGTTAGCTAAGGAATTGGGGGGGGGGGGGGGGATGGTGGAAATTCATTGAACCAACAACGTGAATTGTGAAAGAAACCTCTGTAATCACTGTACTTTAATATAATTAAGTATCTAAAGTAAATGTGTCGCAACGGTTTATGAGCTGTGGTGGGGGACTAGCACATGTGTTCACTCGCGCACAAAATTACTAAGTGCGATAGAAAAAAATGACTAGCACAGTCAAGGTCACCGCTCATAAGCCGTTGCGACACTTGCACCGTACCTTTTTATTTGTTTACAGTGGTTATGAATATAAACATTCCCGGTCCCGTGTATTTCATGCCAAATTTCGGGAGGGGGATAAATCTGGATACATGCTTAGCGACACTTGTACCTGTGTGAATTCTTGAAATTAAAGTACTTTTATATACAATTTAATGCCATTTATTTGTAGGTTAGAGCAAGAAATAACAATAATGAGTTCATCCAGATTGTTCATTCATCAACCGCACCTTTTCTCTAATTGCACATAACATAAAGTCGTCAATATCCAGAAAAGGACGGCCTATTTTTCCCGGGTGTCGAAAACTTTATGTCACCGCTTTCACCTTCTTTGACGATTCGTTGCACCGTGCTTTAAGAATTTCCTGAAAATTAACACAATATTAGTTTTTGAGATGCCAAAAGGATCAAAACTATGCAGTCTCCACATAAAAAACGTCAACAGAGCTTTTTAAATTATTTGTAAACATAACCTCCAAAATTAGAATAAAATGTATAAAGCAGGTCTTTTATGTGTATTTATAGGCTTGGGTAGGATTTATTACACTTAAGTAGGCCATAATTGATATATTCACTGTAATTAAATACCTGTAATAACAGCAACTCATTTGTACAAGTCATCCAAATCAGTTAGAACTTTTCCTGCGTGATACTCCGCCAAACACCGCTCAAATACATGGTATATGACCACTCTTTAAAGTTTTTCCCATTATCAAGCACCAAAAGTAGATTTTTCAATTTTTCTATCGTTATCAATACGAAAATCACGAAGAACCTCTATAGAAAGAAACTTTCTCTGTGATTTGAAACTGTCAGTGAGAGTTTTAGAGTTGCCATATGAAGAGAAAATAATAGTTCCGCTTTATTTAGGTAGCGTTCCAAATCACTTTTTCAAGATTAAAATATTGCTCGCTGTCGGAGAAAAGTAGCTCGATGCCGGTTCCAAAACCTAAAAGTAGATGTTTTGGAACCAGCATCGAGCTACTTTTGTCTGACAGCGAGCAATATTTTAATCTTGAAAAGTGATTTGGAACGCAACCTTAATATCTAGATTTTGACAAGCTGTACTCCCAATTGTACTTAATAATAATTTCCGGGGACATACAGCGGGGAGAGATGAGTAGGGATGCAAGTCAGTTAAGATATCGATAATTAGTTCGATATATGATAAGAAGAGTGTCTAATATTCATTCTCTGGTAATATAACTGCATACAAAAATGCCATTTCCGATAAAAATGTAACTGTTTTTCTAGGTTTAAAAATATTTTCAAACCTTCTTACGTTCTTTGTACTTTCAAATGAAATCTTTACTATCTGTAGCTATCTCTCAACAAATCCATTTAGTGTGTAAATGTTTACACAAGTACAGTCAGAGCAAAAACATTGTAAATCCCAGGTTGATACCACGCAGAATGTGTTATAGTGATTTATTGATGCGGTTGTAAATGTTTAGGGTTCCGTTAAAACTTGTGGGTATTTGAAAAACAAAATAAAATTCTGAATAAATATTATTAGGATTAAAGAAATTTATTTAAAAAAATAATAAAAAAATAATATTTTACCCCCACCAATTGCTCGTCAAGCTACATCAGCCTATTTTTCTCATATAAGGAATTTCATACAATTTTGGCTCGTCTTACTACATCAGCCTATTTTTCTCACGCGAAAGTATAAAAGCAATGTCATGTGGTTTGACGTGTTATTTGTCGGTGGTCTTTCGTATAGGCAAGGTTATTGTTTGTGTTACGAACCTCTTTGATTATTGTTCGTTTGGTTGATTGTTTTCGTATTTCGGTTATTCTGTAAAATTATTATTTGTAATAAACTCGGTTAAAATGTTGCTAATGTTCTTTTAAATTAAATACCACTTCTGTCGCTAAAATCAGAAGTGGGATTCGCCTGTGCCTACAATTTCTAATTTATTTCGAAAACAGTCAACCACGTGCTTGTGTCTTAATTATGCCGAGATCGTCAAGACGGAGAAGTAGGTCATCTGACGTAACCCCTCGTCGTAAGCGTAAAAGTTCAAGCGATCGTTCACGCCGACGACGTGAGTGCCTTGATTCCCGTGAAAGGGACGATTACAATTCAAACGCACGGTCTCGCTCCAACTCTCGTAAACGTTCTCGCCGTGACTCCCGTGTGCATTCTCGCCATGACTCCAGTGCGCGTTCTCGCCATAATTCGCGGGAAAAATCTAGCCGTAATCGTGATGGTTCAATGAAAAAAGTGCTAAATACAATTATCAATCGTCTTAATATTGTTGAACAGGGTTCTACAAATATATCACAAGCCTCGCCGCGCCCCGCTTGTCAAAGCACACCTCGGGAAAATGTCAGTGTAGCCTCAGTGGCACAAACATTGACAGAAATACTAAGTACGGTTAATCCAGTAAAATCCCACAACTATTATGTATCCAATTTCGACCCTGCCATACACGACATAGAGGTGTGGTGTGAGGAAGTTGGGCGCGCTAAGGTGGCCAATCGTTGGGACGATTACGAATGTCTTTCGCGGGTATCTAATTGTTTAAAAGGTGATGCGAAAACCTGGCTCAATGAGTGGGTAACTAATGACCGATCCTGGACAAATTTTCAACTAGAATTCAAGCCGTTATGCCCTCGTAAGCTTGACTACGCTAATATTCTGTTTGAAGTAATGAACAGGACTTCCGACAAATATTCAACCTACGCTGAATATGCGCGTCGTTCGCTGTTACGATTACGCATTATTAAAGGTTTAAGTAGTGAGCTTATGGTGCAAATTGTAGTACGAGGTATAACCGACACACAAGTGCGTGCAGCGGCCGCGAACGCAGACTTAACCCCTGACAATTTAGTTACCTTTTTGTCAATTTACGCGAAGCCTATCACCAAAATTGCCACACGAGTATTTACCTCCGATGTGACAAAAAAAACGTAAAGTAGAACGATTTGAAAGCAAATGTTTCGTATGCGGTCAGGTTGGGCATAAAAGCTACAAATGTTTTAAAAGGCAAAAATTATCAGAGAAACCTTTAGAAGATATTTCAACACGGACATGCACTTTCTGTAAAAAGATAGGTCACAAGGAAAGTGAATGTTTCGCAAAATTACGTTCAGAATCTTATAACAATAATCAAAGAAGGGTTAACCTATGTAGGGAGATTTCATCTGACTTCAATGGTAGTGACGTTGTCGTTGCCGTTGTAGAAGGCATTCCAACTGACATTCTCATTGATAGTGGTGCGATTAATATCTCGTTGATTTCTTCGGATGTCGTAAAGTTATTTTCCTGCCCTTGGAAGGCTACTCATTGTGTTATAAAGGGAGTTAGTGATAGTGAAATTATTTCTCGAGAATACGTCACACTTACGATTGAGTTTTCGGATATCTCCCTCGAGGTGGATTTAATGGTTGTACCCTCTTCATGTATGAGCTCCCCAATTATAATTGGCACGGACGTTCTTAATAGGGATGGTATTGTTTACGTGCGCACCAAGGATAGACAATATCTGACGCATTCTTCAAATAATTTTTTTAATGTTAATGCGGTTCAATCTGATATACAAACACAAGTAAAAACGCCCCTACAAAGAACGGATCTCGACAAACTAATGTCTGTTATCAATGAGTTTTCGGAATATTTGATTTCTGGCACTGCCATGACCACAGTCAAAACGGGACAAATGCATATCAGGTTGACTAATGATACGCCGGTGGTGTACCACCCTTATCGGTTAGCCTATCAGGAAAAACTAAAAGTTAGAGAAATTATTAATGATTTGTTAGAGAAACAAATAATTAGGGAATCAGAATCCGAGTACGCCAGTCCAGTGCTTCTAGAGAAGAAAAAAGACGGCTCTGATAGACTATGCGTGGATTTTAGGGCCCTAAATAGAATCACTATAAAAGACAGATACCCCCTCCCTCTCATAGATGACCATATTGACCGTTTGGGGTCTTCCAAATTTTAACAGAAGCCGAATTCTCAATCAATCTCAAAAAGTGTTCTTTTCTTACCACTGAGGTGGAATATCTCGGACGTATTATAGCTCAGGGTCAGGTTAGACCGAGCCCTCGCAAGATTGAGGCATTAATTAACACTCCAGCTCCAACTAACGTGAAGCAGGTTAGGCAGTTTCTCGGATTAGCTGGATATTTTCGACGCTATATAAAAGACTATGCGACGAAAACTGCAAGTATATCACGCTTGACAAAAAAAGGCATTACATTTTTGTGGGGACCAGAACAGGAATCCACTCGTCAAGAAATATTAAAAGAATTAACCAACGCACCGATACTCGCAATTTTCGATCCTCATCTGCCTACTGAGCTGCATACGGACGCAAGTAGCGCAGGCTACGGAGCTGTCTTAATGCAGACGCATGGTGATGGTAGCAAACGAGTGGTGACCTACTTTAGCAAGGTGACACAAGGTGCTGAAAGTAGGTACCACTCGTACGAATTGGAGACGTTGGCTGTTGTAAGGGCATTACAACACCTCAGACATTATCTAATCGGTATAGAGTTTAAAATCATCACTGATTGTAATGCTCTTAAGTCGACCGAGCGCAAGAAGGATTTGCTACCGCGAGTGGCGCGCTGGTGGATATACCTACAAAATTTTAATTTTATAATTGAGTACAGAAAAGGCGCGCTGATGTCACACGCCGACTACCTCAGCAGGAATCCTCAGCTAGCGTATGTGAACCAGCAACGACGTTCTCCCAGGATATTCAAATTGAATGACCTGGTATTTGTCATCAAATACTCGCAATCTACGGGAAAATTAGACTCTGGAATGAGAGGCCCCTACCAAGTCACGAAGATCTTATCTAGTGACCGCTATGAACTTAAGTTGCTGAGTGGTGCTCGTGGTAAAATTACCCAGGCCGCAGCTCAGTACATGGTGCCGTGGAAAGGAGAATGGTGTCCAGATACATGCGCAGTTTTTTTTTGAATGTGAGTAATTGTGTTTGTCATGTTACAGGTATATTTGCACGCCATCAATCGAGTGAGCACGCTTTCTTTATGACATGGAGTGTTCGTGTGATGAGAAGTCGCTGATTCGAGCCCAGGGTTGCGAAAATTTATGGGAGTTGTTTGCAAGCTGTTACCGTGATGCCTGTATCCTGAGAGAGCTTGTACTGGGACTCCGGGCACGCGCTGCGGTGCCTACGCTCTGCAGATATGTCAGCGTGCGTGCTACCAGACCTGTGCTGCGGTACTCGATCTGAGATTTTGGACATGCGCTGCGGTGCCTCTGTCTTGCAGACACGTTGTTATACGTGTGGTATGTCGTCGTGCGTGCTACCAGACCTGTGCTGCGGTACTCGATCTGAGATTTTGGACATGCGCTGCGGTGCCTCTGTCTTGCAGACACGTTGTTATACGTGTAGATGTTGAATGCGCTGCGGTGCATTGTTTAAACACAATATCTATCGTGTGAGGTTTATCGTACGGCCGTACTAGTATGATCATGCGTTTGGTTTTGTGAGAGATGAATTTCGTGATAGTTTTTTTTTTTTTTACTAGTATGTTTGCGCAAAAGAGGGCCTTAAACGTGTGATGACTGAAAGACTAGGGAAAAATAAGCTTTAGCATCAGTTTCTTATACCGATTATTTATTGCAGGTGATCATGATGAGGTTACAGAGGCACCAACACTAACTGCAAACCAGAACTCGGATGGAGTTGAACTCGTCCCACCACCCGTCAACCTGGACGAAGGATTACCGGTTGACGATGCTGCCGCTGCTGAAGTGCCCGAGGACGGCGCACAGTCAGGAGAGGCCGTATTAGGATTAAAGAAATTTATTTAAAAAAATAATAAAAAAATAATATTTTACCCCCACCAATTGCTCGTCAAGCTACATCAGCCTATTTTTCTCATATAAGGAATTTCATACAATTTTGGCTCGTCTTACTACATCAGCCTATTTTTCTCACGCGAAAGTATAAAAGCAATGTCATGTGGTTTGACGTGTTATTTGTCGGTGGTCTTTCGTATAGGCAAGGTTATTGTTTGTGTTACGAACCTCTTTGATTATTGTTCGTTTGGTTGATTGTTTTCGTATTTCGGTTATTCTGTAAAATTATTATTTGTAATAAACTCGGTTAAAATGTTGCTAATGTTCTTTTAAATTAAATACCACTTCTGTCGCTAAAAATATATATTAAACTCTTTTTGAGCTTGGTTATTTAATTTGTAGCAATTAGTAATGAAGGAATTAAATATATATTATAAATAAAATTCTGATATTTTTTCGAAGAAATATCGTTCAGTTTAATTTATTTCATGCAGTAAAAACCGTAGTGCGGGTAGGATGGATCACGGAAAAAAAATAAAAAAACGTCAATTTCCTTCACTAATTTTAATATAAAAAAAGTACTTAAATTTGTATAAAATATTTATTCGTTTCAGAGTTTCATAAAGTTTTAATCCATAATTATTTTTATATCGGTTTATTTAATTTAATTTAATTCAAATTAAATTTAGTAATAACTTTAAGCCTCGACCTGAAAACTTTGGTTTTTTTTCTCGGTGTTGAAATGTTTTGAGATATTTCTGTTAAAATGAAAGTTTCTTGGCCGAAATTCTTTTTACATGTGTAGTATTGCCAGATTCTTCAAACCAGGAAGAATAAATTATAGTTTGCAGGGACCATCTTCTTAGCCCGTAAAATGGATATGAGAAACAATAATGCCAGCTATTAAATTTTTTAAGTATTGTATTATTGGGAAGTTGACTGATTACGATAAGTACAATAATATATCTACATAATTTATAGAAATAAAAATATAGTTTTATAAGCTCAAGTGATCAAAATATACATATTAATATTTTTCTTTTCATTACTCTTAAGGAAACGAAAATCGAATACTCGGAAAACCTACAGAACCCTGGCCGACGTAGTACAAATTTAACTGACCATTTTTTGTGAGCTAAGAAAAGAAGCCACATGTTTTGAGTGAAATTTGAAACGCTGCTTCCGAAATATAGAACACGGACAGATGTGTTTGATGTTAAAATTCAATGTGTATCTCCTACATGATGATCATAATGAACAAAATTGAAAATTGACGCAATTTTTTATTACCATAGAAAATGTGGTGTAGATACGAGTAAGTTCATAAATAAATTTTGCATAGGTAAGTAAACCTCTATATAAAGTTTAAAAATAACAAATAAACTGGTAAAAAGTTTTTTTTATATTTACGTTATGAAGTATAGGTAATTTAACGATATAAATTACGTTATGCGTCTTTGGTGCAAACAGCTAATAAAAAAAACCGGTCAAGTGCGAGTCGGACTCGCATACCTAAGGTTCCGTAATTCGACAGTTTTGGGAACAGTCAGGAATATTTAAAATCATGCCCATAACTGTTTATGATAACTAAAAAAATAATTGATTGTACCACAAAAGTGAGAGTTAAAATATTTTTATACCGTACTCGAAATAGAACTCGTGGATGAAAAATGTAATTTTGTCATTTCGTTACGTGAATTTCTCACCCGCTATATTTTTCCTGTAATCTTTACATAATCTTAAATTACCATGATTTTACTCATATTTTTCGGTTCATTCGTTTCGGAAATAAGGGAGAGGGGCATACATATTTTTGTGGTTTTTCAAAGATTTCTCGAAATCGGTGCCAGTAAATATAGTAAAAGTATATATTTTTATAATAATATCTTCAATATCTACAATTGGTACTCACATTGTATCTTCCTTAAATAGTTTTTTTTAATTTATTTTACATTTTTTTATATATTTCTCATTTGTTATCAACTTTTTTGTAAACGCACTATATTTTTCTGTAATTGCCCAGTCATAACTGATAATCTTATTTTTTTTTCATATTTTTCGGTCCACCAGTTTCGGAAATAAGGGGGGCGCATGCTTTTTTTGTGATTTTTCAAAGATTTCTCTAAATCGTTGCCAGTAAATATAGCAAAAGTATATATTTTTAAAATCAGCTCTTTAACATCGTGTATTTTTAAGAATTTTATTTTTATTTTTCTCACTTTTGTATTGGAAATATTTTGAACAATCTCAAATTTTTCATGTTTTTTTTATATTGTATTATGTAAGCAAGTGAATGCTATATTTGTGGAAAATTTCAAGTTTTTATCTTTAACGGTGCTAAAGTTATGAGGCTGTGACATACGGACGGACAACGGAGTCTCACCATAAAGGTTTCTTTTGTATAGGTACTACGGAAGCCTAAGAACTTTGGAGAGGCGTTTCTAAGTGTCATTCAAAAACCGCTAGTATTATTTAAAAAAAATAAAAAAGATATCGTCACGACATAAATCGCCGAGGGGGTGTCAGAGGTGTCCCGGATGTGACCTGTGAAATGCAAGTCACAGTTCACACTCGGCACACCCGCGTTTCACCGACGATTATAACGTCCCAACGTGATGGGTGATGAGCCGTTCTGTCGCCGTTCTTCGGGCCCAAATACACGCTTTTTAGGGCATTCAGGTTTCCTTACGATGTTTACCTTCACCGTTCAGCAAGTGGTAAGTATTAAGAGAATAGGTTCCGATTGCATTGATCGCTGTTACTCCATGCCGAAAAACCTGCAGTGCGAGAGGGACGAATTCTGGAAAATTATCAAAATGACGACTTTTATCACGAATTTTATTATTTAAAAAAAAACTAAAGTTTGTATCAAATATCTGTTCGGATAACAGTATAATAAAGTTTATACACATTTTAATTAATAAATAATATAATATGATTTTGCTCAAATAATGTTAAAACTCGACATAAAACCTTTTTTTGGAGTCATCTTTGATTTTTTATGGCTCAATGTTGGAATGACTTCTGAAGATTCTGTTTCGATAAGAGTGTACATTATATTCTTGACAGAAGTCCAATTTTTTTTCAAATATCTAGTATTGCTAGATTCTTCAAACAAGGAAGAATAAATTATGGTTTTTCGGAACCTATCCTCTAAACATAAATTCCGAATAACTTATTGGTGCATGCCCCGGCCGGGATCGAACCTGGATCTCAAAGATCGAGAGGCCAGCGTTCTTCCCCTGAGCTACCGCCGCCGTCGTATTTTTTATTAAGCAAATCTACATAAAACCTTAAATTATTATTAATTATATTAGAATAAAATCTCATTTAAAAAAAAAAAGAAATTATCTTGGTTATTTATTAAAACACTATTTTGAATTTAAAATAAATAATAACCAGATGAAAGAGGAACGTGGACTTTACTCGATAAGAGCATTCGACGAAACATTAAAAATAAACGCAGAACATTTTATGAATTAATTAAAATTAATTTCTTAATATTTCTGCCTATAGTACGGCGATAAGGCTCTCCACCCGTCATAATGGTACGTAATAATCGTCGCTGAAACGTGGGTGACGAAGTATATTATACTGATATATTTTGTAACTAAGATTGAAATACATTTTTATATTTAAAACAGTTAGAGATTTATCCATCGAGTATTTAAATTATATCATTGCGGTATAGAAAAGCAAAAGCTCGAGAGGTCCCAGGTTCGAATCCCGGTTCAGAGCGCCTCACATTCAGATTTACCTTTCTGCCTTTCTTTACCACAAGCAAATAATGTTTTTTTATTTTTCACCACTAATGCTCTGAAGTAAGTCGTATTTAACTTGAAATGCGGGAGGTAAATTCGATTTACAAACCTAGGGGGGTAAGTAAATTTGGAAATCGAACGAGTGTCTCTTACAGTCACTAACCAGTAAGCCACTCGTCTCGGTAAATTAAATGTTAATGGAAAATGTCTTTTCTGATTATTTCCTTTTTATTTTGTTATTCTGTATTTTGTTTCATCCATCCATCCATCAGCCTGTTTCATCCACAGCTGGACATAGGCCTTTCCAGGATTTCGCCACTCTTGGCGGTCTTCCTGGAAGAAATGCCCATACTCACACACGCTGGGCAGGCGGGTTGGTGAGCGCGGTGCCGAAACCCTTGCACCAGTGACGCCGCTGCCCGTCACTAGTCTGTTTTATATAAGGCTCGACAATTGGGGATGGATATACCGCCATCCATCGGTCCCAGGCAATGGTGGGCCGCCTGGTTTTGCCTAAGAGCTGTTCTCTTACTCTCCCCCGAATAACTTCGGGAGGATTTGCGAGTAAGATGGTGGTACCTCCACAGTCGAGCTCGGCATCAGCTCTACCACCTCAAAATATAGAAAGTATCTTGTTTATAATATTATTATGGAAAAATGTGAATTGCATATTAAATGTTAAGAAGACGTTTAACTGTTTACACAATAACTAAATCACACTGGCCACTAAGACACGATTGCACAAAAAAAGAAAAAGTCAAATGAAAAGAATATGACGTCAGTAAAATTATCTTGCTGAAAACATGGTTTTGTAAGTTTCTTTTTATTTCTTCGCATTAAGAGAATATGCATGTCATTTAAATAAGTAATATATTGCGTTTTTTGTATTCTATTTACTTAGTAGCATTTAATGATGACCAGGGGAAACTATTTTATTTTATACTTTTGTAATTATTACCATTTAAAAATACAACATTTATATGAAATTAAACGCATATGCAAAACGCGTCACCATTGGCTACTGCCTTTTGTGACAAAGTGAGTACATTTCATCATAAAATATTAAGTTCAAAATTAATAAATGTAAAATAAAACCCTCAAATATTTTGTAATGGGTTGTTTTAATCAAAAATAATAAAAAAACCGGCCACTCGCCATACACCGCAAGCAAGAGCAGTATCATGTGACGTCACTTGATGCGCGCTAAAATGGCAGCCGTTTGAATTGTAGAAGATTATTATGAAACTTATTTTGATTTTATAACTATGAAATATAAATAATTTAGTTGTAAATTCTTATTCATAGCCCTAAACTGATCATATATTAACGATTTGTGCATTAAAAAATTTACATGCATATTCTTTACTGCAACCGAGATATTTAGGCGCACGAGTGAGCGAAGCTCCCTTGTATAACAATCTACTATTTTTATTTTTTTGTGACAAAGCGTTTCTCGTTTGTTTACAATCTTACTTCCTAGAACATATGAAACTGTTATTATTTGTGTCAGTTTATTTCTTAGATAAAACTGTTCACTAGAAGTTCGCCCTGTAACATGATACTTGCTGATCTAGAGCAGGGATGGCCAACCCGTTGTTAGGTTTGTTACTTGTTTGCTTGGGTCGATTTATTTAAGTGAAACCATTTGACTACAACTTTTGTCAACTACGTTATTAACTAAATATTGTGTCGTAATCGAAGAAAGCCAAACGGGATCCTATTACTAAGCCTCCGCTGTCTGTCTGTCTGTCCGTCTGTCACGAAGATTTACAGCTCCAACCGTAATAGGTAAAAAGTGAAGTGCGGTTTCTAATACAAAAAAAATTTTTTTTTTTATGTTTTTCAATTCAGGAAACCTAAGATGAGTTTCATTATTTATACGTTATTGGTTTTAGTGGTCTGGATAAAATTACTTGGTCTGAATTAAAATTATATTATTATTATTTGTCTCTTAAAGACGGGAATGTCTACAAGTTTTAAATTTAGTCAAATTATAGGGCATACTCTAAAGTTAAACAAAAAATAATAAAAAGTAGGGTTGAGTACGCAGATGGCTCCAATTTTTTTGTCAGTCGCTACCATTTTAGCGCCTTGTTTTTTGTTGCCTTGATGTTGCTTAGGCATGTATATTGCTGTTATTTACCATAATACTTTTAGAATTCCGCACCCGTATTTTGAGGTGGTACGAAACCCTTTGTGTGCGAGTCCGACTCTCACTTGGCCAAATTATTTCTCTAGTGTATGAAAGAATTTCGAGAGCGCAAACATTAAGTGCAATAAGTGAAGTAGATCAAACAAGTTGGCCACCCCTGAACCAGAGTATAGTGTTTCAGTACTTGTGTTCTTGACTTATATTTGTAAGATCAGTTTCTCATATAATGCTGCGGAGCGACTTGGCCAAAGATTCGTCTTTGGGATAACAAAACACAAACATGCTCGTCACGGTTCAAGGAGATGTATGAAAATCCATTTCCGCCCTCTATAAACAAACGATTCAAAAAAATTTAGACCAAGGAGAAAGATGTTTTACAGCCAAGCCAACAGCTCGACCCAAGGACGAAAACGGGCAACGGTAGGTACCTTGGGTTATGCAAAGATTAAGGCTGTACCTGACCCTAGAATATTCACAGCTAGAAAAGCCAGATTTTCGAGGGTTCTTTTGACGAAAGTAGGACTATCTTAATATTGGAAAAAATAAATTTGTTTTATTGATCTATTATCTAGCGGATCTATTTATAAACCATGTACTAAGATTTATACCTTTGTCAAAAAAAATGGTTTGCACCCTCTTTTTTTTGGTTTTCAAACGTTCGTTTCAAGAACGCGTTTAAGGGATCAACTTGATTTTTTTTTCATTAAATATGTAATAGAAATATAAATCCAGTATTTTTTTCCCTACAAAATATTTCAGAAAAACCCTCTAATCTGCTGTTTCGCGCGTGATTATTAGTATTACGCGTCCTAGACAAATAGGTCAATTAGGTAACCAATAATCGCCTCTATCAAAAGCCAATAAAGTATTTGACATTGGCCTTTTTGTGTTGGACGGGCTATAATTTTTTTTCCTAGGGTATGCCATACTCTTAAGAATAAGCAATAGCCCATGCAGTTAATTTTTAACACATTGCGTGTGTTAGTTTTATTATTTAATTGCCTTTGCCCGCGGCTCCACCCGCGTGAATTTTCCTGTTTTCGGTTTGAACGTTATTTTATTATCACCCCTTTTAGCCTATGTGTTGACCGGAGTCACAACGATGATAAAAAAACCGCATCCAAATCCGTTACGGGTTTCTCGCTCTCTTCTTTTTTGTTTTTGTACAACAAAGGTATTATTGTTCCACGATTGGATTGGGATTCAGAAGTACCGTTTGCATAATAGTACAAATGAATTGATTACTTAGGTATTTAAGACCCTCAAGTAAAATCATTCAAATTTTTGCGTTTTATGTAGGTACTTTTTGATGTTTATAAAAGTTTATTGATCAATAATATTTCTTCTCCAAAAAATGAAATGATCGCTGATTTAGTTGTCTGAACTGATTGCTGAATCTATTTTCAACTGATATATAAATTAAATCTTTAAATTTTATTTGACAAATCTGTCACAATTTGGCATTGATGATGAACCCATGAGTGATTGATCATCAAAAAAAATGGCGAGTATACAATTTTTAAGAATATAATTTTATTTTAATTCCACGAAATATTATTTTGGTAAAATGTTACATTTTCTTCACAATATAATTTTGCAGTACTGAAAAAGTTTTTACGTATTTTTGCACATCCTACCTTTGGTAACTATCATTTCATACATCCGCGTAAAGTTAACGATCGCACCTCATTCCCAATCCAAACGTGGAACAATAATAGTATATTGAAATATTTTTTACCACGCAGGTAACACAGACTTCTATTACTAGCAATTTTTTTTGCGTCATTTTTTGTTTATTTCCATTGTGGAGGTGTTTCATCAATTTGTACCGACGAGGATTATTAAACTGATCCACTTTTCCTCTTATTCCCTATGTAACATGAATATCGTTATTGAAAATGCAATAATTTTACATAATTATAACTACAGCTTGCTCTAGACTTTCTTAAAACGATGGGGAACTAATACACTACTAATATTTTAATCAAAAAGAGCATTAACCCTATAAAAGGTTAGAAACACACGGGAAAAAACAGGCAAGATGCCAACAATATTACCGGCAAAATATATACAGTACTTTCTTAATTTAATAGTGTCACGAAAACGCTCCGTGCACTCAGATGAACCAAATATACATAACTACCAAAACAAGCTTTAAAATTTGCTACATAAAATCTATATTGCCTTGACAACATACGATAAATGAAGTTTTAATATAGGAGTTCTAAAATTGAATATAGAATTCTTAAAATTCTAGAACGCAGATGGCGTGGGCTATTTGTTAGCAAAACCTGTCATCGGCTTATTTTTGATAAATGTAAAAAAAACGTCTGATTTACTTCCATGCACGTATAAATAACACTAGATTTTAAAAGAAACACATAATATATTAATAAAAATTACGAAAGTGACGATTTTGTTTTTTATTTTATGTTTGAATAGAAGGTGAATTTGCATTTTATAACCAAATTCATACTGTTCCTGAACACTTGCCGAGTCACCTTATATAAGATCCTACAATTCAAAGTGAAAAAAAATCAAGAGATGATTGAGTATCCCTAATATGCCAGTTTCCAAAGCAAAAAATTGTTCTCGCGAGAACTTTTCATAGAAATTGAGTCAGCTAATTGAACCACTTTGTTTTGTACTGAGAAGTGAAAAATTATATTAGACAAAAAAATATATTTTTCTTCTTTATTGTGATAAGTTAACGATACTGATCTACCTTAAAATTATTTTCAGTATTAAGTATTGTAGGACTTTACATATCTGACGTATATTTAATTTAGGTATTTTGTTTTCTTTTATGTACGTGAATATTTATAATAAAATACAACAATACAACAAGAAAAATTGTTCTTTTCTTTTCTTAGGTAAATAAAATACGAATACCGTTTTTTTTTTAATTCCCTTTACTTCGAAACGGTTCTTTTTAAAATTATGACTAAAGAACGGATGTACAATACACTCTTTTTCGTCTTGTTGACTACATGCCAACTATTTCACGCGTAAAATTTCGTTAGTATCAAGACGTCTCAACCCGCAAAAATCTCCATACAAAAGGTAGAAACTGTTTGTGAAGTCAATGATCAAGTGAAGTGGTAATCGCCGCGTCATCGGCGGCGTCGTCCTAAGAACGACACTGGCCTTGAAAATGCCGAAACTTTATCGGTGAAACTGTTGGACTGTAGTCAACAATAATAATACGTGAGTGTACTGTACGACCATTCTCTAATAATAATTTAGTACCTATGTCAGCTCACATGAGTTTTAGCAATATTACTTTTTCTTTTTGCTCACTGAGAAAATTGATCAATAGTTTGCTAGTTCGTAAAATTTGTTATTAACTTGATTTTTCACTTTCTTAAATAAATAACAACTTACATAACGTATTACACGATGAATGCAGTAGCTAACATTATTGTATGTTTATAGAAACCACAAGAATGCAATTAAATGTTGTGCAACGCATCAAAGCAATAAATCGATTGCTTTCAATTAGACTCACTAATTTGCAAATGTACGTAATATAATGAGTCGGTCGGTTTAACTGTAACATACTCATTCTCACCTTTATTTAAACTCCTTGAGATTTTGATTAACGGAATCGAATCATTTTAATCATGACAACTTAAGGCGCATAGACCACCGCCACCGTTTTAATACAAAATTTGATAACCCGTTTATCTGTTGTTTTCCGTTATAAAGTTTGAGAGCTCTACAGTTTAGTACAGGCATTTACAAAGTCACTATCTGACTGTAATGTAAAATGTTGGTACAGGTATTGTATTGTTGATATTTTTAAAACAAAATCTATATTCAAAATTTTGGCAAAATGGTGCCTTTTAAAATATCAGTACCAGATGATAGAGGCCTTATACTTTGTTCTAAAACGAAAAACAACTGAGAAATGGGTTATTAAATTTTGTACTAAAACGGTGGCGTGTGTCTAGAATAAATATAAATGTCACGGGTAATGTTAGAAAAGTGGGTAAAACTATGTTTAGTAAATTTAAAATCACCCAAGCTCTTAAGATAAAGTCAGAAAATTCGGCGCTTGCCTTTATACACTAAATCTACCTAATTATACTTGTGCTTAGTCCGAGATACTCCAATAATTCACTCTGTAGTTTCACAATGTTTGCATTGTTTATCCGCGTATTTAAAGCTTCTTGAACGCTTCTTGAAGCAAAAACACTGGCAATACTCCATCTGTCAATCATTCACATTTTTTGCGCCGTTAAATCTGCAATGTTATATCTATCAAAATCCCTCATGTGGTATAATTCTCAACTTTAACTCTAAACATCTACAGAGTGAATTATTGGAGTATCTCGGACTAAGCACAAGTATAATTACTAAATTAAACGAACTTACCTTAAGTGAAGTTCTATTGTAATTATACGAAGTGCTTAGTCCGAGATACTCCTAACCCACCCGAACCCAAATAATGGAAAGTTTTCTATTTGCCCTGGAGTTATGACCAAAGAAAAGTTGAGAATTATTTTGTAATAACTTATGCTCTAAAAAGAATGATTGACAGATGGAGTATTGCCAGTGTTTTTGCTTCAAGAAGCGTTCAAGAAGCTTTAAATATGCGGATAAACAATGCAAACATTGTGAAACTACAGAGTGAATTATTGGAGTATCTCGGACTAAGCACTTCGTATAATTACAATAGAACTTCACTTAAGGTAAGTTCGTTTAATTTAGTAAATATACGCTAGTTGGGTGATGTTAGGTATTGAGGGATTGCCTCGCTCCGCTCCGCTTCGCTTGGCTTAAAATGCAAGTTCAATGTTTAGGGCTGTCACAATTTATGATTCGGCTGTGCTAGAGAAATATGGAAGCAATGTATAGGAATGAAAACAGAAATAAAAAATATATGTACATATATTTCGAACACCGCGCACAAAGGAAAACCACTTTTTCAGTAAATTGTCACTATAGTAACCGAGTTGTTCACATTCTAATATTGGACTCGTAAAGTGCGTAGGCGCATCAAGAGTCAGGAACGATGCATCGCAGTTCCGATGAGGGTTATAAAAAAACACTTTCTGTGACATTAAGATTTATACTGAGCTTATTTTGTTTTAGTTTTAGTTCAAAATAACGGGAACAATTCTTGCGTGCTGAAATGAAAACTCAAATCACCTTGGAAATTCGATGTCATCATTTAGGAAAACGAATGGTGAGGAGGGTAGAAAATCTGGTAACGCTATCGGAAATGGCTGAATCTGGGTTCACGTGATAAAAGCCAAAATGTCGGTCTGGCTGCGCGAAGTTGGTTGCGTAATCTATTTATGGCGCCTAAAAAACTAGTAACGGAGACCAAAAAAAATAAACGATTAGGCTAAATGGTATAGAGCAGTGTTCCGCAAACTTTTTGTGTTCAAGGTACATCTAGGAAAACGAAAATTTTTGGAGGTACACCACAAATTAAAACACAGTTTTTAAGTAATATTAATCAACATTTATTATTAATCATTATCCTTACTTACTTACTACAAATAAGTTTATAAGATAAACTTATTTTTCCAAGGCACACCAACTAATGACCACGGTACACCCTTTGGGGAACACTGGTATAGAGAGTAAACGCTAGTTGCACAAGGCCCATGATACCTCAATTCGCAGTCCTGCTCTAACCTACTCTATCCTACTCTAATCCGATGCCGCGCACGCAAAAACATCAGTTATTTTGAAATCGCGGCTACACTGATGGTTTTTTCATTTTTATGGAACAGTCTGCAGCTGCTTTATACTTTATTCAGTTATATTATGCAAAGTTTCAGATCTAATTTCAAGTATTCATTGAATGCTATCGGTTTATTGTACGGTTTGGAGGTAACTTTGTAATTTTTTTCTATCTAGAAAAATTAATGGAATCAAGTTTTCACAACAGCATGGACATAGCATTAGTCCTAAACTTTATCATATATCAATTTCAGAGTAATTGTTGTAGTATTTGTTGGTATAAAACAGGATCATGCGAAGCGAAGTGAGGTATTATACACCCTTATGTAAAAGCTGAACAAATATTTGGTTGCATTATATAGCGACGCCTATTCAAAGACTAGCGTGACAATCTTTGAACGGGCGTTGCTCCATAACGCAACCGAATTTTGTTCAGTTTTTACATAATTGACATTAGTACAATCAGCTATTTTTTGTATCTGATATTCTTCAGCTATTTATTTACCATATTATATTTTTTTGGTAACCAGATTTTCAGGCGGCATAAATAGATTATGCATATAATAGTACATTACGATACGAGAGCGATGAAACGTTCTCGCACGAGTATCGTAAAATATTTTATAGCAAAAGTGCGGAAAATGCCGACTTTACGCAAGCGCAGCGTGCGTAAAGTGGTCATTTTACGCACGGTGTGCTATAAATATTTTTAATGAAAAAAAAAACTTAGTGTTTTTTATTTATGGTACAATATGTTATGTATATGCATTTTGTATCTCCTATACTGATCATTAGCCTTTAACCACGGCTCCGCCTGTGTTTTTTTCAATCCCTTTCCCGTTTTCGGCTTGGCGGTAATTTTATGAAATAGAATCTTATAGCCTAAATATGTTGACCACCCGGGTCACTTCGATGATAATAAAGAAAACCGCATCCAAATCCGTTTAGTGGTTTCCGAGTTAAAAATTCAAACATACAAAAAATACAAAACGACGATGACGAGTGACGTGTGGCTACAGTAACTACTACTAATAACCCATTTCAATTAAAATTTCGCAACAATATTCAATGTACAGAGACGACTTTTTACTACTTTATACTATATTAGTATACATCGCCAGGAAAATTAAGCTTAATAAGTATTAACATTTTTTGTCTATGACAAAATGACGCTCTAAGAACAGGGGCCTTATTATCTAACTTCAACATCCATCGCAATCGCCTTCAAACGCACCGTGATTACTAGAAATGACATCACACATAATTTTTGGCCAATCAAGACGCTTTTGAAGGCTATAGCGACGGATATTGAAGTTAGACAATAAGAGGGCTGATCGTATAGCCAACACAAAAATTTTCACCCTCTTAAATCTCATCAGCTCTAAGACAACAGAAAAACCATAAATCGAAATCAGATCGTGGCTCGAATCTGTATAAATCCATCCATCCATCCATCAGCCTGTTTCGTCCACTGCTGGACATAGGCCTTTCCAGGATTTCACCACTCTTGGCGGTCCCCCTGGAAGAAATGCCCATACTCACACACGCTGGGCAGGCGGGTTGGTGAGCGCGGTGCCGAAACCCCTGTACCAGTGACGCCACTGCCCGTCGCCAGTCTGTTTTAAGGCCTGGCAATTAGGGATGGATATACCGCCATCCATCGGTCCCAGGCAATGGTTTTGGCTGAGAGCTGTTCTCTTACTCTCCCCCGAATAACTTCGGGAGGATTTCCGAGTAAGATGGTGGTACCTCCACATTCGAGCCCGGCATCAGCTCTACCACCTAATATAATAATAATAAATAAAATATAACATTTAATATTTTGTACGTTTTTAATTTAGTGTTCAGATTGGACTGCAATATTTCCCTATGGTTAAAGAAATCGAACCCCAATGTCATATCAAAAGAAACGATCATTCATAAAAATCCACTCTATAAAAATAAATGTCAAGTATTTCTGTTCACAATGGACACGGGTTCCGTCAATGCAGAACTGCTAATAATCCGTTGCAACTTTAAAAAATGAAAAAGGTTATTTATCCCGCAACGGATCACATGGGGTCCTTAAGTCCAAATTACTTTTTTATTTTTTGGCGATGAATAATGTTGCTGGATGAAAAAAAGAAAACAACTAGGTAATTCAGTGGCGTGCATAGAACTTTTAGCTGGAAAAGCAATGACAAGGTCAAGTTTAACGATAAAAATAAGATGAAAAAAGTTCAAACCAATTAAAAAAAATGTATGAAATCTCACGGTAATCAACGTACTCTAATAGGGTAGGCAGTGCCTACCCTGTTGTCATATAAATAATGATTTTTTAAAGTGACATATAAATTATTTAATATTTTTTTAATTGCCAAACTTGACCTTCTCGTTGCACGTGGCTATTGTATAAAAAAACATTAATTTATTCAGTAAAAGTATAAATTTAATACATAAAAACATTATTTATAGTAGCAGATTTTTGATATAAAGGAATTTTAAAAAAGACTTTGAAAATTAAGCGCGACCGATTTAGGGTTAAACTAAGTTCGCAACTGCATGCCACATGCATGAAACTTCTTTAAAAGGTTTTCTTTTTCCATGGGATCCTAAAATCTCTCATCATAATATTTTTAACACTTGCACTCAACTATTATCATCATGGAAGTTCTCTGGCATCCAGCCAGAATTCTAATTCTGTATACTTTGAAAGATTGGAAAGAAATAAAAGTTTTTTTTTATAATGGCCCTATTTTATTATATTTTGCTCATAACGTCAATATTCTAAATCAATAACTTGCATATCACGCAGGATGGGTACCTATTCAGAAAGAATGGATCAACTTGAAAATCCTAGGATTAAAAAAAAAAAGTATATTTGGAATCTTTGCCTTGCTCCGTGACGTTTCGTTTAGGTTCTGAATTTATTTAGGACTATCTTTTGCCCGCGGCTCCGCCCGCGTGTTATTCGGTTTGAGGACATGCTTTTTTCCGGGATAAAAATTAACCTATGTGTTAAATTGGGGTATAAGCTATATCCATTCTAAATTTCATCCAAATCCGTCCAGCCGTTTCAGCGTGAAAGAGTAACAAACATACACACACACAAACTTTCGCATTTATAATATTAGTGTGAAGTGTGATGAGATAACATAACCTTGTCTTATTACCCACAAACGATTATTGTCTGCGCTAATTAGACACCTGATGTATGAAATAACAAAGCCTTGTCTTATTTCACCACAAACGAAACGGCCCGCGCTAATTAGACACCTGGTTTTTCAATGATATTGTTATTGATCTATCCTACAGGAACCACGCATTTTTCCGGGATAAAAGTAGCTTATGTGTTAAGTTAGGGTATAAGCTATATCCATTCTAAATTTCATCCAAATCCGTCCAGCCGTTTCAGCGTGAAAAAGTAACAAACATACACACACACAAACTTTCGCACTTATAATATTAGTGTGAAGTGTGGTGAGATAACATAACCTTGTCTTATTACCCACAAACGATTATTGTCTGCGCTAATTAGACACCTGATGTATGAAATAACAAAGCCTTGTCTTATTTCACCACAAACGAAACGGCCCGCGCTAATTAGACACCTGGTTTTTCAATGATATTGTTATTGATCTATCCTACAGGAACCACGCATTTTTCCGGGATAAAAGTAGCTTATGTGTTAAGTTAGGGTATAAGCTATATCCATTCTAAATTTCATCCAAATCCGTTCAGCCGTTTCAGCGTGAAAGAGTAACAAACATACACACACACACACACAAACACACACGCACAAACTTTCGCGTTTATAATATTAGTAGGATAGGATAGGATGTAAACTATTGTAAACCTAACACGCTGGCCCTTGCTCTACTTCGCTTGTCGTCGCATCTATTTTTTTACTCCTCTTCTTTTAATATCTAGAAGACGGCGCATTCCCCATTATATAGAACACAAAAACCAGTGTGAGAGCGCCGACTTCTAGAGAACATGGTGTTTATAAGTCGACAAATTTGTTATTTTGGTACCATCGGTCAGTATGTTTTAAAACTTTTTAGTGAATATCTGCTATAAAATTTGAAGTCGGTTATTATTATAATGTTAAAAGTTTATTTATTTCGATTATCCTGCGACCATGGACGTACAAAAAAGGTGGTCGGTGTCTCGCTTACCACAAACTGAAGCACTCATAGTAAGTGTACCCGCGGGTACGCACGAGCCCGGCACGCACACATTCACATCATAGTAAGTCTATGATCCATAGTAAGTCACCTAACACACTTGTAAACCGCCCCCATTGCTACGCTTCAGTAGTTGCTTAGCGGTGACTCCGTCCGCCTATTTAGGGTTCCGTAGTCAATAAAGAATCCTTATAGTTTTCCCATGTCCGTTTGTCTGTCTGTACGTGGCTTAGCTCAGTGACTCTTAGTACTAGAAAGCTGTAATTTGGCATGATTATAAATATTAATCACGCCGACAAAGTGGTAAAATAAAATCCTGATTTTTTATGGTATGTACATTGTGAAGTGGGAATGAATTTATTTTTCGCGTCTTCTCTATGATGTGGGATGTTGTTGGATAGGTCTTTCAAAAATATTGTAAGTAAGTGGAAACCATTTTTCGATTCAAGTATTCGTTTACGAAATATTAAGCTTAAAAGTGCAAATTTTTGTTAGAGTCAAGTGTCCCCCCCTGCCAGCTCAGCGGTTGTTTATGAATATATGAAATAATTTGCGGGTGTAGTATACATTACGAAGTTAAAGGAAAACTCTCGTCATGCGTTTAAACAGTCCTTGCGCAGACATTATCTTAATAAAATACAGTAAATCTGGTGTCAACATAGCAATCTGAAATTATCACGACTAGTAGTCTATTCTTGTATATTCTTGTATTTATTATTGTATTATATATATTTATATAATATTATATAATCGTATTTATGTAGTAATTATTGTTATTTGTTTAAAATATATTTATGTATTTTTATTAATTTATGTATTTAGTATTTACCTACAAATCTACTTATCTATTTTATTTATTAGTACATTCATATCTTTTTTTTTTTTCTCACTTATTTTTTTTATGTCTTAAAGCCTTTCTGCACGCCTGCCTCTGTTCATTTCTTGTACTTTCTGTCGGGTTGACTGGGAGAAAATGCTTTTAGCATTAAGTCCGCCTGTTGTACATGTAACTTTTGTTTTGTGCAATAAAGTATTTAGAAAGAAAGAAAGAAATATCACAGCTAAGTAGGCTTCACAAGTTAACGAGTAATAGTCGATCAACTTAATTTTGCAGTTTGTTTCATACATTTAATAAGTTTGTAATTATATTCAAATCATTTAAGTCTATTAACTTATTTGATTGATACGGGACCCTCAGGCGCAAGTCCAATTCGCACTTGACCGGTTTTTACATTCTACTACCATGCTTTATTGACTTTTAACTTGTTTTACGACATGATTAATAGGTTCCAACTAAATCAAACAACAATTTTCTCAGCAATTTGATGAACTTTATAAAAAAGAAAATGGCCGCTGTAGTTTCACAGTAAATACAGACCAGCTAACAGAATGGACAAAATTATTACTAAACGCTTTCAACCCATAGAAATTTAAATTCAAATTTTATTGCGTCAATATTTTAGCAATTCCTACTGTGTTACCATTGTCACTGACAGAAAATTCGACATTCAAGTGCTAGAAAATGTAACTTTTATACAAATAACATCTAAAGATATTTTATTGGATACGATTTTAACTGTTTCAGATATTGGATGTTCAGATTATGTTGTCCAAATGACCAATCCTGAATCATTTTTGGTGAATTTTGATAAAGCAACTCGTTTAGGTAACGCAAGACGTAGTGATAAAAAAATAATCCTCCTTCCATCACATAAAGATGATAATACAGCAACAACTAAACTACTAAAAGTTCTAAATTTAAAAGAAACGACGTTTTTGATTAATTTACTATTAGTTTTACCAACAGAAGTAGGAAACTGTGAATCATATGATTTAGTGACACACAAATTTGTTGGCCCAGATTCTGAAGCAAGTAATCCAATTTATTTAGATCGATGGTTTTCATGTACTGACAAATTTGAGAGGAACACAAATTTGTTTCCTCACAACATGAGTAATTTGTATGGTAAAACTGTTAAAGCAGCTTGTTTTCACCATAACCCATTTTCTTTATTGGGGATTGATGAGTCAATAGAACCACTGGGTCGGGATGGGATTGATATAAGAATATCAGACCAACTTTGCAGGTTTGAAATTTTTATTTATATTTACTAAAATTCTACTTTCAAGGAAAATGGACTAGTGTTTTTGTCTAGTCGCTTTCTTATAATGCTGCTGCTAATATTTTTATAATCTTTGCTGGAAGTTGTTTAAATTCAACATGATAACACAATTTTAACATTATTAAAACTAACGTGAGCTGACATACTAAATTATTATTGAATAGGTACTGGTAATAACACTCACATAGTATTATGACTATATGCCAACGCCGCGTCGTCGTCCAAAGAACGACACTCGCCCTAAAAATGGCGAAATTGTATCGGTGAAACTGTTGGCATATAGTCAATTTTAATATTGTTGTAATGATTACATTTCGTAAAGCTATTGAGTAAATGCCATATTTTTTTGCTCTTGTTTTACAGATGGATAAATTGCACCTTGGAAATTGTAAGAGATGATGCGCACGCGTGGGGGACAATATATGAAAATGGAACCGGCATTGGTGTCTTGGGTGCCGTTTCCGAAGACCGAGCGGACTTGGCTATGAGTTTGTATCACATTACGAGTCTGTAGCACCTGACATTGAGCTCTTCATTTTGCATCAAGTAGAACTGGACTCTATGACGTTTTATTACTGTTTAAAATAGCGTGCTTTGAGTTGTGCCTGTTATGACGAAGTATCGCGCGCTCTCAAAAAGTGTGTGTTTCACTAAGAAAACGTTTTTACAGTGAAAATAATAGTTATTTTTCGTAGCATGCTTATATCAAGATCATTTATTATGTGAAGTTTCATCATATAATTTATCCTACATTATGATACAAGTGAGCTGCGTTGGACATTACAGTCGAGGCGGGATTGCAGCCGGAGCCGAACGGCGAGGGCGTAATAGAGCCGAGAGTGTAATGTCTAGTGCTTACGCGTTTCATACGACGTTTTTCAATACACTTGCGAGGAAAAATAATAAAATTTCACTGTCTTTTTTTCCAAATAATCGAAAACACAGAGCTATGAACTAACAATTTTCTTTGAAAAATGGCGGCGGAGATTTTGTTTTTTGCGCAGATGGAAATGGAGGCACCGACGCAAAAAGCCAAACAGCCAAATATAAAATATTAACAAACTGAATATTTTTGTATTTACCAAAAAAGTTCGAGTTAATTTGTTGATAAAAATAAAAAATTTGATGAAATTAAATGATTATTTATTATATTTCAACTGAGACAGTCTATTTATTCGCAAAAACTTTACTATTTCTCAAGGCATCAAAACTCTTTGCAACGATTTAAAAAAATAACTGTAATTTAAAAAACACTAGTGCGATAATATGAATCAAAAAGCACGCGTGTTTCATATGCTGCATTATGATCCTAAGAACGCTGCAATAAGGGCCACTTTATAAGCAAGTGTGTTGAAAAAGTATTTACCATATTGGTATATTGTACGATTTCGAGGTAACTTTTTTTTCTATAGAGTAAGTTAAATTAAATTCAGTTTTCGCCACATTCTGTTCTGAATTTTATTATACATTTATTTTAAAGTGATTGTTGGAGTATTTTTGAGACATTTGTATAAAAAACCGCCAAGTACGAGTCGGACTTGCGCACGTTGGGCTCCGTATCATTAACTAAAAAACGGCAAAAAAATAATGTCTGTTGTATGGGAGCCCCCTTTAAATATTAATTTTAGTTTAATTTAATTATTTATTTTTAAAGTGAATGTACTCGTATAACTGTTGCCGTTATCAATATCGAGTAAAAAAATCACGTTTGTTTATGGGAGCCCCATTTAATATGTATTTTATTCCGTTTTTTTTATATTTATTCTTACAGCAGCAACAGAAATAAATTTCAACCGTCTAACTATCACGGTTCACCCAGATACAGCCTGGTGACAGACGGACAGCGGAGTCTTAGTAATAGGGTCCCGTTGGTTACCCTTTGGGTACGGACCCTAAAAAGCTGTGTTAGGTATTATAGAGATTCTTAAGCTTTTGAGAAATACTGTAAACATATACTAGGGTCTCATATTTGACTACAAATGCAGAAATTTGTTATAAATCCCGTAAAAACACGAACATTCTTCAGAAAGAAATGCATAATAAAGCTGACTCCATTTATTATGTGTAACCCATCAATATTGGATGTAAAAAAGTGTCTGAGGATTGAGTATTTAGCTATTTAGTGACCAAACACTTCCCCTGGTCAAATGTCGTGAAGATATCTTCATGTCTCTATTTTGCTAATATTTTAGGTGGGCTGGGAGCTTGGCACAGTGCATACAAACATTTGGATTTCTCTACATATGGTGTCAAATGTTCTATAACGTGTATTGCTCCTGCGCCGATGTGAGTTATCTATCCATGTAGATATATGACTTTTAACCTAATCCCAATAATTAAATATTTTGTAGAAAGATAAAAACTGGCTTTATAAAAACCATTCAGAATTACATTTAAGTTAGAGCCTTTTGGAGATTTTCATAAAATTCAAAGAAATCATCAGAAGAGATGAGATAATTAGATCGTGCGAAGTTATTTTTATCGATACCGCTATTTTAGATTATTTTAAACTTGTTTCAATCATAAATTTTATTTCCAAGTAACATTTTTGATAATATTTTGACTTCTAATTTTAATTATTTTTACATTTAAAATGTGTTCCACCAACATTCCTTAATAACCTCTAAAATTATCATGGTTTGTATAAAAGTCATTCTGTATATGTGGTGGCCATATTATAGAATTGATAATTTCATGGTCAGTGTAAGAAAATCGTATTCATTTGACAGTCAAAAACGTACGGTTTCAATTATTGTCAAACAGGCAAATTTTGACAATTAAAATCGTACGTTTTAAGCCGTCTAATGAATACGATTGTCTCACACAACTGCACCTCTAATCAGCAATATCGTAAAGTATTGAAATAAAAAATAAATAGTTATAGGGCTTAGCAAAATGAAACTGCATTTTAGGCAGAAAGCAAGCTGCTTTGCCCAGTAATCCTAGGGACCAATATGAATGATTTCCACAGACGTAAAATATATCTGTGATGATTCCACCTGAGGAAATGAAAGTTTTATCCACTGGAATTCAAGATGGCTGACCTTTTCCAACATGGCGGCCGCAAAATTAAAAAAAAAATAGAATTCAAACGGCTTCACCGATTTTAGCGATAAGGGTAACAATCGATTTGTATTGACATCTTTAATAAAATAAAACATATACCGCTTCAGAAATAACAGATGGCAGCCAGAAAATTGTGAATTTTTTTCAACATTTTTTTTCCTTGTGAAAATAACATCTATATTTCCTATATACAGAATGTAAATGCAAAGTCAAGAATCCCTTTAGGGTATGAAAGTATACACGATTCAGATGTCATTACGAGAAAAAATAATATACCTTGAATTTTCACCAAAAATTCCATCATTTTTCTAAGCTATGGCTACGCAGCTCACCGGCCTCTCCTCCGCACACCTAATTGCACCCCGCAATCCGCGCCCCTCATCCGAATGGCCGGCGACCGTGAGGGTGTCCACGCGATTAGTGTATTTTGAGTAAAGAAAATCGTCTTATTATGAGGTACTGGTACTTTACTTAGAGATCCCAGTATTTAAAATAATATCTTTACCGGTCATACTAACATACCCTTAAAGGATTCTTGCCTTTGCTTTTACACCCGGTATAGTGACAATATTCACAAGTTTATATAATTTAATAAATTGTTATAATATTATCTACAAGACAAAAAAAGAATCTTAAAACTCTGTTGAGTAGTTTTTAAACAATACGCATTTCAAAAGAAGCGTGCGGTTTTGAAAGTCGCCACTCCGCGTTATGTGATGCATCATGGAATCAAAACGAGTGCACCGATTTCAGTAATTTAGATATCAGACGATTTGCATATATATTTTGTAATTTATGACATCTTGTGAAAACCGGCCAAGTGCGAGTTGGACTCGCGCACAAAGGGTTTCGTACCAAGTACACAACTGTTTGATCACAACTTACCAATTTTATCATGAATCGGCGTTTTTAATGTTAAATTTGGTTTCATACAGTAGCTATGGTTCATAATAATAATGATAAAGACATTTCAAATTCCCAACCAGTTAAATTTTCGAGATAGACTCCGTAACAAAAATGCTCTAAAACTGACAGATAGTCCCTCATTTTCATTATTTTTTAAGGTAAAAATGAGCAGTAAATATATTAATTCTGTGTCTAAAGCTCTTTGCGATGTGGTTCAACTGAAAGAAGAGAAAATTCGTATGAAATCAGACCAGAATGTACCTATATCATCTATTATCAGTTAGTAAAATCTTAAGAGATACCTTTCGGTTTGCCCCTTTGGTTTAGACCCTTTCGCTAACATGAGCAGCGCATTTTTTCGCACTTTTTTTAACAATCGCAATGGTCCAAGTAGGATCAGTCATAACATATCTCCCTGGCTTCAGACCATTGTGGTACCCAACTATTACTAGATGACTTCCAACCCCAGGAGGATGAAAATGGCACAGAGGCATCGTCGAGAATAACGGAATTGCTCCATAAGTGGCCCGCTTGATAGGTGGCACGAAGCGCGTGTTTTTGTAATGCCGCCATACCAATTTATTCTTGTAGGCAAATAGTTCCTTGCGTACCAACTTGAACGTCGAATATGCTGTATGTAAATCGTATAGTTACTCGTAGCAGGTGAACTTTTCCAGCATAGCCATGATTTCTTCAACGAGACTTTTGAAGAATTTGCTTTTTGCACTAGTTGGAGAACATGAGGCCTAATATGTGCTGTGTATTACTCCTGAAGAGTTTTCGAGTTTTTTGAATTAATCATTTGTGTCAGTGCAGCACCATCAAATTGAATGGAAACACCATTCATGGCTATGCTGGAAAAGTTAACCTGCTACGAGTAACTATACGATTTACATTTACATACAGCATATTCGACAGTCAATTTGGTACGCAAGGAACTATTTGCCTACAAGAATAAATTGGTATGGCGGCATTACAAAAACACGCGCTCCGTGCCACCTATCAAGCGGGCCACTTATGGAGCAATGGCGTTATTCTCGACGATGCCTCTGTACCATTTTCATCCTCCTGGGATTGGAAGTCATCTAGTAATAGTTGGGTACCACAATGGTCTGAAGCCAGGGAGATATAGTATGAGTTATCCATACTTGGACCGTTGTAATTTGAAAAAAAGGCTGCGAAACAATGCGCTATGCTCATGTCGGCGAGTGAGTCTACCTTGCGCAGTGCAATGCAGCACATGCAAAGGCAGCTGCAAAAACGCTCTTTTCATTTTCTTTTCATTGAAAGTTATTTGTAATGTACCTACATTCTGGTCTGATTTCATACGAATTTTCTCTTCTTTCAGTTGAATCATCGGATGAAGCTTTACATACAGAAGATTAATATAGGCTGATTTTCGGCTATACAGCCAAATTCATACTGGAGACTTGGTCAGTGGTCAGGATCAAGGTCCAATGACACTTTCTGAGAAATACGCAAAATAATATTTAAACTTCCTATAGTAATTGAACAAGTATTGATGCATAAAAAAATATTTTTTGTATTTCGCAAACAGGGTCATTGAATCTTGGTCCTGATCACTTACCAAGTCTCCAGTATGGATTTGGCTGTAGAAACGAAAGTCACAAAGTCACATTGTATTAACGGCTCATTTTTACATTCAAAAATAAAGAAATGGAAGGGCCATCACGGGGGCTATCTCAATAAGTTATGGAAACTAGTTAGGAATTTGTAATATCTGTATGTTATTATTATTATGAACCATACCTACTGTATGGAATGAAAATTAAATATTGAAAACGCCGATTTATAAGAGAATTAATAAGTTGTGACAAAAACAAATAAACAGTGGTGTAGTTGGTACAGAACCCTTTGTGCGCTAGTCCAACTCGCATTTAGTCATGCATTACATAATATAAATACAAATCGTTTGATATGTTAATTATTGAAATCAGTGTACTCGTTTTGATTCTATGATGCATCACATAATCACATAACGTGGAGTGACGACTTTCAAAACCACACGCTTCTTTTGAAATGCGTATAGTTTAAAAACTGCTCAACTGATTTTTAAGATTTTCTTTTTATTCTGTAGATAATATTATCAGAATTTATTAAATTATATAAACATGTGATCATATCATAGGAAATTTAGATGTTATTTTCATAAAAATGAAAAAAAGGTTTAGAAAATTTCACAATTTTCTTAACATTCGGCTGCCATCTTTAATTTCTTAAGCGTTATATTTTTTGTTTTATTAAAAATGTCAATAAAAATCGATTTACACCCTTATAACTAAAATCGGTGAAGCCGTTTTGATTCTATAATGTATTTAAATTATGCAGCCGCCATGTTGGAAAAGGTCCGCCATCTTGAATTCCAGTGGATAAAATTATCATTTCCTCGGATGATACCATTCATATTGGTCCCTACTAGGGACTAGTATTACTGGGCAAAGCGGCTTGCTTGCTGCCAAAAATGCAGCATTCGATATAAATATCGTCATAAGCCCTAAGAATAAAACGTGAACAATAAAAATTCTTTGAAGTGGCGAGCGTCTTCTAGTATAATTATGTTCTTTAAGCTGTTAGCAGTGATTTCCAAATTATAAGCTATATTTGAACTGCTATGTTTTTTTTTCAGGTTACTTCAGAAATGGGATCTTCCAATGCTGCCTTTTAGTTGGAATATGTGGGTTGTGCTATTTTTTGTGTCTGTTTATGCATCATTAGCACTTTTCTGTGCGCAACTGTTCTCAGCAAAAGGAATTTTCTTTACAATCTACAGGATTATGCTTTCTCAAGTAAGGTGAAAAATAACAAAAGTACTTTAAGTTAAACCTAGGAAAATCTTCGATACCTTATATTTTTCAATATTAATAATATGAATATTTAAGTTATATCATGAATATTTAAAAAACGGATAGGACTCGCTTTTTTTTAACTGTGCAAGGAAGCACAGGTTGAGCTTTCGATGAGAATTCGCTCCTCTTCGGAAGTACTTTTGCGCACGGCGGTCAATCGAGTACCTTATTGCTCAGTTAAAAAAGTAAGCCCTACCCGTTTTTACATATTCATGATGTCAGCTAACTCTAATTTTAATGAATTTAAGTAATCGAAAAGTATTTTTTCAAGTCTTGTGTAGATTCTGCAACTCATTGTACAAGAAAACAAGGTATGCTCTTCGAGAGCACTAGACGACGTCATCATGTATTTAATTTAGGAATCAGCCAATCACTGTGTTTAAGTGTTTGTGTGTGTGACAACACAATCTTTTAAAAATGACGTCTTGTTGCTCGAAACGCGTTCTTAATATTTAATGATCTCAGTGTAGCCATACGAGCTCTCTTTCTCATTCATTCATGCAAAAATACATAATGCTATCCTGTTTTCAGTGTTCAAATTGAAATAAGCGTAAGTTTTGGAATGCAAACCTTAAGAGCAGGCCTTGTTTTTTTGGGCCATGCTGCAGCTATGACCTAGAGTCGTAGTGCTTGCAGTTTGTTTTAATACCCTATCATTGGGTTATTCAAACAAATTATATCCAAAGCCATCACTACTTTGTACTCGTCCAAACCCAGTAGGCATTGGGCAGTCATATTTACGAAAACATAAATTTTATTACTTCGAGTAGGTACAAAGATTGTTTTAAAAGGGTATCAATTAAGCTATGGATTTGAATTTCTAAATAATAGGTTTTGTACCTAAAATAATAGATTTCTTAATATTGTCAGCAAACGATATAAAAACTTGAAAATCCGTTCACAATTAGGACATACAGCACAGGTCTGGGGAAAATCAGAAATTTATTAATATTATGTTATTAAATACGATATTGCAACCCAAATTAATTAGACCAATGGATACATGGAGTTTAATTGATCGTAAGTGTCAAGTTAGTTTGACTTTTTTTTATAACGTCATACCGGTTTGCCTAACGAATGTTTTGATAAATCCATAAATTGTGACCACACATTTTTTAATTGGCGTCTTGTTTTTTTTTTGAATACTGTTTCATGGAATAACTTTCCGTAACTGTTTTCAATAGACAGATTTCAAAATTAGCGTGCATATACCATATATTAAATGAATAAAAGTGATATCTTTCATTTGACGTTCAGTGACGTCATCATCACACATTTCTACAGATATAAATATTTATTTTTTGAACGCATCCTAATGTTCGACAAGGATTCGACCATTCAACCCAATGTGATGACGTCACTTTCATGTAAATAGTATAATACTTATAAAATCAGTTAAAAAGCATGAAAAATGCGTTATTGAAATTACATTCCGAAATTGAACTATTTTTTCCAGAAAGCAGATGTAAATTGGCACATTGAACATCTTTGTTTAAATAAGCCACTTTTATATTGATATTAAAGCTTTAATTTTAGTTTTAATACTGTCAAAACTAACATTTTTACAAAGTAATATAGTTTCCATTGTTCACACTATAGAACTATTTTGGAATGAAGAAAATTTAGTTTTGACAGCACTAAAACTAAAATTAAAACCTTCAGAATCGGCTTTATTGAAACGGCTACTCAGGATGTATTAATCAGATTTCGACTAATACATCCTGAGTAGCCGTTTCAATAGTAGCCGTATTAATATTTGAAGATTTTCGTAAAATCCAAATAAAACATGGTCACCCGAAGACATAAGATAATTAGATCGCGCGAAGTTATTTTTATTATTGATCCCACTATTTTGGACTATTTTCAACGTTTTCCGTATGGGAATGGCTAGGATAACCATACATTTTATTTCAAAGTAATTTTTTAATAATATCTTAACATTTATTTTTTATTTTTTTACATTCAAAATGTTTAAAATTATCGGGGTTTGTTTGAAAGTCAGCCTGTATAATAGTTTTGTGGAAAAGTACAAGTGTCTTATTTAAACAAAGATGTGTAATAAGTTCCACCAAGTGCCGACAATCACAATTCACAACCATCATTGCACATTGCACATTTAAGTTTAAAAACAACCGAATTCCATTAAAATGGCCAAGTCCGACTCCAAAGCCAGCTGGCACGTTCGTCGCATCACGGGCTGCCTGCTCCTTACAATGATGACCGTGAACAACGCGTATGGCGCCGGAATGGCTACTGTCTTCACCGTGCCCAGGTATGGAAGGTCTGTGGACACCATCCAAGACCTCGTCGATAGGAGGATGAGCTGGGCAGCAACTGACCATGCGTGGACGTTTTCGCTTGAAAGGTCGCGGGAGGTGAGATGATAGTTACATTATTTTTTTATTATCAATCAAAATGTATGACACAACCTTTCTTTTTCACGATTTCTCGTTTTGAGGGTTCCGTACCTCAAAAGGAAACAACGGAACCCTTATAGGATTACTTTGTTTTCCGTCTGTCTGTTTGTCAAGACCCTTTATCTCGGGAACGCGTATCGAGTTGAAATTAAAATCATATACTCAAATCTACAGTCCCTTGAAGCTGTCAAAAAATAAAACTTATAATTTAACGCCAAAACAAGATACGGCCGTTTATGCCACAAAAAACGTATATTTAGACACTCAAGGGAATCAAAATTTATAGGGTATTTTCTGTTGATCTAGAACTATGAAATTTGGAAAGTAATATTGTAAATAATCGTAATATAGTAATCGTAATACAAGTATAGGGAAAAATCTGAAAACTATATATATTTAATTACTAATGTATAGTTTTCAGATAAAAAATATAGTCTTTAACGAAACCCTCGGTGGGCGAGTCCGACTCGCACTGGTCCGGTTTTTTTTATACTTTCACAATAGGCTTGCACTTGGCCCATATCGCGTCTAATTGAATGCGTCAGTGGGACCCACGATAAAGAGCGCTCACTGATGCTTTTAACCATTTTCCCGGTACCGCTTTTCATGACGTCACACCAGAACACGACGCCTCACATGGCGGTTTGGTTTTGGGTACCTACGCTACGTCATGAGGGTAGTGACAGACCGCAGCCAAATCCAATTACCTACCATTTGAAGTGAAAAGGTTTGTCAGCAAGTTGGGTCTAAGTCGCTCGCTTGAAAATGATTTCGGAAAGAATTTTTTTATGATAGCGAAGCAATATTGCTAAGGTGACTTAGAAGGTTAATATTGCCAAATTCATATTAGAGACTTTGATCAGTAACAAGGTTCAATTACGCTTTATGTGTTATATACCTACTCGAACAAAATGTATGAAACAACTTTTTTATTCACGGAAAGTTGATTGTAAGATTGTAAGAGTGTATAATACCTCACTTCGCTTCGCATGATCCTGCTTCATACCAACAAATACTGCAACAATCACTCTGAAATTAATATATGATAAAGTTGAGGACTAATGCTATGTCAACACTGTGGTGAAAACTTGATTTCATTAAATTTTCTCGATAGAAAAAAATTACAAACTTACCTCCAAACCGTACAATAAACCGATACTTGAAATTAGATCTGAAACTTTGCATAATATAACTGATATTAGTATAAAGCAGCTGCAGAGTGTAACATAAAAATGAAAAAACCATCACTGTAGCCGCGATTTCAAAGTAACTGATATTTTGCGTGCGCGGCATCTGATTAGAGTAGGATAGACAGTTAAAATGCAGAAGCGTTAGAGCAGGACTGCGAATTGAGGTATTATGGGCCCGTAATGACGATTATTATCGCCAGTTTCCGGTTTCGGAAACACCAATTTATCACCCTGCAAAAAAATACCTATTGTAAAGTTTCTTCCAATGCTCTGTATAATAAAAGCGCGTGGATATCGAGATTTTACAACATGATTTAATTGCAAATGATTTATCAATTTACTACCAACCTCCACATCATTAAAATATTCAAAAAATCATAAAAATATTAATTAAATTGGATGGACTAACGAGCTAAATTAATTTACAGCACAAAATTAAGGAGCTCGTAAAATTGTTTCGCAAATATGATCCTGCGGTCTTGGAAAAGAAGAGCTATGAGAAAAAAATTGCCTTTGGAGTATTGAAGATGGGTGCTGGTACGCTATTTTCTAGCTTTTTATTAGTTATATTAGCCATATGTTCATCACAGAAAAGCAAACCCTTTATATTTTATAGGATTACTTTGTATATTGGATAATCTGTTTGTCCTTCCGTATCAAGGACCTTTATATTAGGAACGGCTCTTGAGTAATTAAGATGAAATGAAAGTATTAACAAAAGTTCCTAATTTAACGAAATTGAAATTAATGGCCTTATGGTCGTTCATATTCATAACAAAAATCCTACTCACTAGATAATTTCTGGTCAATCTTGTAATTTGGCACTATAGGAGATCTTTTGGCACAAGTGAAAGAATAAATCCGATATTAATAATTCATAATTCAGGTTCAGATTTTCATGAGTTTTCAGTACATAGGCGATTAATCGCTCTTATACACGTTAAAGTCTTACAAACGTATTTATTTATGTGCTACAGGTGTCGATTCGGCGTAACACGACTTAACTTATTTGACGGGACTAAACTTTTCTTTCTGTATCGAAAAGACAAGGACAGGGCGCCAAAATAAGTTTAGTCCTGTCAAATAAGTTAAGTCGTGCTAAACCGAATGGACACAATGTAATATAAACCAAAAACAATTATTTATTATTAGTATTATTATTTATATTAGTGGCTTTGCCCGCGGCTCCGCTCGCGTTTATTCAATGTCTGTCTTGTTTTCGGCTTGGGCGTTATTTTATGAACACTTTTTATAGCATATATGTTGACCAGGGTCACTACTATGAAAATAAAAAAAAAACTCATCTATATCCGCTGAGTGGGTTCTTGAGTTAAAACGGAACATACACACATACATACATACAGACAGACAAAAATTCTAATAATTGTGGGTTTGGCCTCAGTACAATACTAATAACACATTTAATAAAAAAAATCGCGAATATATTAAATGTACAGATACGCACGACCTTTTTTCTACCTACTTTATTATAACATAAAAAATATAAAATATGTTTTATTTCGTTTAAATAGGTTTAACTAACATAAATAATGGCTGGTGTCTCCTGTGGAGGCACCGCTCCTCTTTAGAAAACTAGTTATTAACAAGGCTTTTAAAAGATTGGGTTTTGTACTTCGACAGTGTCAACCTTTTAAGCGTGTATTAACGTACAAGATTATCTATTTTAGCTTTGTCCGTAGTATCCTTGATTACTGTAGTGTCGTTTGGAGTCCCCACTACTCAACACATAAAGACCGCATCGAGAGAGTACAGAATAAATTTCTGAAGGCTCTATACTATAGAACACGACAATTTTTCATTGACTACGAATCCTCTGTAAATCGTCATAATATTACCTCTCTTACTGACCGCCGTACCATCACTGACGCCATCTTCCTTTTCAAAATCTTGAATAATAAAGTAGACTGTTTATCACTTGTTGAAGGCCTTTCATTTAAGGTTCCCAGGCTTTCGTCTCACAACAAGGGTTTTAACTTTCATGCCGATACCTGCCGCACGAATTACTCTAAAAATCGATATATGATTCGTGTCCCAAGAAAATATATTCAATTGATGAGTGACATTGATATTTTCTCGGAAAGCTTGCATTCTTATAAAAATAAGGTTTCATTTGTTGTGACAAATAAATAATACATTTCGTATGTATTATTAAAGATTGTTTTTTTTTGTATAATTTATTATTAGGCACTCTACTTGTTAATTATCATCTAACTGTAATGAATGAGCTACTGTATGTTTGTTTCTTTTTTATGGTTCTTTAGGTTTGTTTGTGTTTATATTGATTTACTTTATCTGTGTTGTAACTGTTTGTCAACCTGAATAAATAAATAAATAAATAAAAATAACATCTTGCTTAATACTACACACAAGAAATACATTAAGGTAAGTATATTTAAGTTTAAATTCAATAGGCTTGTACACAGGGTAAACAAAATATTATTCTATTTAGTCGGTCATTTAGATAATCAAAAAATATTGGATACGTATTTTTTCTTTTGTAAATCAAACAAAAAATGACAGAGTTATAGCACGTCAAAGTTTGGGAGTGAGGGAAAATGACGTCACTTCTAAGTAAAATTGTACCTAGATGTGACGTCACGTGGAACTTCAGCGGGCTATATCTTCATCATTTTTTGTTTAATTGAAAAAAGAAAAAATACGTGTCCAATATTTTGTGATAATCTAACTGACTAATAAAAAATTTTTAGTCATCATGCCTATTCCTGCATTATAGCTTCTATCTCATCGTATGATTTTGTTTCTAACCATGAAGGAATAATTAATTATCTTGCAATCGTGAAGTGTTTTGGGATATGTCTAGTTCCTTGTTTATTATATTGTACAGATGAGCTGCACGTCTAGTTTTTTAGCGGAGGTTGTGTTTGTTTTTGGCACATTCACGGCATTATTTTTCCTTCTTCTGTCAGTCATGTTAGGGACAAAGTGTTAGGGTTCTTGTGAAGTTTTAGCACTTATATATAGTTTCCTAACGGTAGCCAGTTTAGTCAGTCGGTACAAGCTATTTGTGGAGAATCTCCTTTTTTTTAAATACATGACCTTAATCAAGCCACTTTGAGCCCGTTCTACCACAAGGAACTTAGTTTTTGCCGCGCCACTCCAAATAGAGATGCAATAACTTATGATAGACTGTACGAGTGCTATATATATTTCTTTGAGAAGATCTCTAGTGGTCTTTCCCGGACTATCGACCACTCTTGGCACCACACATCTTAGAGTTTTGAAAACCCATTCTTCATGTCACATGTTCAAGATGTGCGTACCATGATAGTCGCTGGTTAAGGATGATACCAAGATATTTAGTTTGCGCGACCTTTTGTATACTCGGGCAGGTACAGTAATCAGAAGCAGGTGTTATATTGCAGCTGTGAATTCTTATTAAAGTCATCACTTGGTTGGGTATTGGTATAGTTACTGAAGCAGATATAATTAGTTTTGAGGCATACATAGGATAGATAAAAGGTATGCCTTATTTGAATAAGCACTCGGTATTTTTTCAACTCAGGTATCATTTCAATCGGAGACTACATAGCCAAGGATGTAGTGTCAGATTATACGATAATGCTGGAAGACTTCTACATCGAACAGAGTCTCCTGATGGGGAGGAAAGGGTCTCCATACCTAGCTAAAGTGAGCGAGCTGATGCTTCGACTGCAGGAAGGGGGATTGCTGCAGGCTTGGGAGACTCAGGTATGGTAAAGAATCGAAATATACTTCACAAGCGTTTCGGTAGCGTTTATTGAATCTCTGCCCCGTTTTCGGCTTAGGCGTTATTTTATCAACACCTCTTAAAGCAGATGTATTGATTAAGGTCACTGCAATAATGATAAAGAAAACCGCATCCAAACCCGTTGAGGGGTTCTCGAGTTAAAACGGTACATACATACATACATACAGACAGACAAAATTCTAATAATGGTAGTTTTGACTCCAAGAACTTATAACCTATTTGTCAATGTACAGGAACGACTTTTTCACTCCTTTATTATTAGTAAACAGATATAATTATGTTAGTAAAGATATAGATTAATGTGGCGAAATATTGATTGGTGAGCAAGATACATAATTATAATATACACATTCAAGTTATGCTCCTTTTTAAGGTTACGTACACGAAGGGTGCTTAACGGGACCCTATAACCGCTGTCTGTCTGTCCGTTTATCACAGGGGTCTAAAGCTTCAACCGTGATGGGTAGAACGTGGAAATTTTTACAGAATACGCACTACTATGGCCTCTATCACGACAAATAGTAAAATATCCATAAAATTGAAGTTATTTGTTTTGGCTCTTACTTAAAGACGGTAATACACATAAGTTTTAAATTTAGTCAGATTGTTGTACATTCGTAATAGTAAAATGAAAAATAGGGTTTTGAACGCAGACAGGGCCAAATTTTTGCCAGGTGGTACCATTTTAGCGGCTTGGTTTTCGTAGGCTTGATGTCGCTTTCGCATGTATATTTGTTGTTTACCATAATGATACATGCGAAAAACAGAACTCTTTGTGCGCGAGTCCGACTCGCACTTGGCCAAATCACATAATTGTTTTGTTAAAGGTGGCACTGAAATACTTGAACTACAAGGTTCAACTTGCTGTAAAATTTTCACGTCTGAAAAAGGAGACTATGATTGAACCTTTGGGCTACGACCACGTCGTGGTAAGTTTATACGATCCTGAAACACCTCTTTTGTTTTTGCCAAATTCGATACATATGGGTTGGTAGTCTTGTTACAAGATAACATAGATAACATTTTCTATGCACAACCAGTATTAATTTTTTGATTTTATCTAAAATAATAAAAACTCTTTCGGCTACACTTTTGGTAAATAAATAGTAAAATTTACTTTTTCTAGGGGTTGTTTGTTTAGAATGATTAAAATTTCCTGATTTTTAGTTCTAATCGGTCATATATCTATATTTGTCAATGGACTCCGCCTAAAATATAATAAAAATATCCCATAGACAACTCACAATGTTGTTTATACGTTTGTATGGAGTCTTGCGCGTGATTTCTGCTTTAAATTACAATCGACAACATTTCATTTTAGTTAACCATTTGTTTTTAATATTTATATTGAAAGTCTGCGTAAAAATGAAGCTTATGTATTTGTTTATTTTGTTTTATTTTATGTTTTTTCTGCATAATTTTAAGTTTTCTTATTCACTCATTCTAAAAGGACGTAAGTCAAGTCGCATCTGAGGATTTCAGAAGTAGATGTTCATTGCCAACGTAGACGGAGACGATTGCCAATGGATTATTAAAAAAAAAGCTTGGCATGATTATGTCTGCTGTCACATGGCATGACTTACGAACTGAACTTAAAAGCAAAGGAAATTGTTTTTGAAATCCTGTGTTTACCATATTTTTAGTTTTTTGAAAGTATCCCTTTATTTAATTCTGAAAAAAAATGATGCTCAGAAAGCCCATATCTCGAAACCATATGCACCAATTATTAATTTGTAATGTTGTCAATTATTATTGTTTTGTTCTTTGGGTAGGTCCTTAGTTTGTTATCTACTATGCGAGCTGAGCCAACATCTTTATATGTCGTCGGCAAATCGAAAAATTCGATATAGAATGATTTGTCGCGGTAAACTGTAAGGAATTAAAATCAAAAATCCTTTACCGAAAGTAAAAAATAGGTGCGAAGACCAGTGGAGCCACAAAATAAATACAGAAGGCCAGCTCCATACAACCAGCGATTCCGGGCGCACGCACACATAGTCGCGTACGTACGACGATCTCGGTAGGATTCGGTAGAACGCCAGTGCATGAGTCTATGAGATCGTCGTACGTACGCGTCTATGTGTGCGTGTGCCCAGAATTGTTGTTTGTATGGAGCAGGTCTTCTGTATGTATTTATTTTAAAGAAAGAAGAAAGAAAGAAAAGCAATTTATTTTAAATACCTCCAACGATACACAAAATAGACATGAAAAATCACACACAACTAGAATTAACAAAGAGTAAGAATGTATAACATAATAAACATTTAGTGGTGGGGCGAGCAGGAGCGTGTTAAGTTTAGATGTAGAAACACGATCCGCCTAGGCAGATTAAGTAATGCCGTATTCTACGATATGCCTACAACATATTATACTCGTAAATCTGTAAACTGGCAGAAAAGCCGATTTTGAAGGTTTTAATTTTAAGCTAAGAAACTTACTAAAAAACGTAATTTTAAGTGACAGCACTATATTTTGCTATTCTGAAGGGCACACCAACTAAAATTAGCACGTCTCTTAAACGCTCTTAAATCAGACAAAAATTTTTAAATTCAATCAAATGACAGCTCTAAAATGTGCCTTGAAATTACTAAAACAATTTAAAATCACTAAGTTGAGTAAATTATGGCTGTCAAACTAAAATTTTAGTTTGACATTTATAAAATGGTGACTTGAAAATGGCTCTTCGTTTTAACCATACCTGAGTTTAATTTTATGTATGTCAAACTAAAACTAAAACCTTCAAAATCGGCTTTATGTGTTTACTGAGCTGTTGTAGGTAAAAGTATAATAATGTGAAAACTGATAAAATCTTATTATTTTCAGGGAATCTACATATTGTATGGAGTGTGGTTGTCAGTTTCATGTATAGTATTTTTAATAGAAATCTACTACAGCAAAACAGGAAAAAAATCTATAACCGACTCCACAACTACTGGAAGTAGATTTAGAAGCGATTTAATTTATCAATATTAACACCTCTTGCAGACATAAAAGTCAATGTTTAATTTTTTTGTGGTCTGATAAACGATCGTGTCTAGATATCTTGATTTTAATCAATAAAATCTGTTCAAAGCTCACACTTTTTTATTTAAATACTATTTATTATATCGACTACTTATGCAAATTATAGTGTTCTATTGAATTTGGGTGGTCCGCAATAATTTAAAATAACACATCTATAAAGCCCAGGAAAATAATAATTTTATGCATTATGTTTATTTATGGCTTTATTAATACCTTTGATTGTATAAAAATAACAACTTTATTTTATTTGTAAGACATATTTAGGTTTGAAATTCAGATACTTTTTGTCAACAACAATCAAAGACCATAGGGTAACCAACGGGACTCTATTACTAAGACTCCGCTGTCCGTCTGTCACCAGGCTGTATCTCATGAACCGTGATAGTTAGACATTTGAAATTTTTACAGATGATGTGTTTCTGTTGCCGCTATTACAAAAAATACTAAAACCAGCCAAATGCGAGTCCGACTCGCACTTGGCCGGTTTTTAAGTTTTTCTCGACGAGCATAAGAGTAAAACCAGAGAGCAAGAACAAGTAAAACTGAAAAGAGACGTTAGCATAATGTTTAATACGGTGATTACTCGTAGTTATAATTTGAGCTAAAGAATAAAAAGCGTTTTAACTTACTGTTAAATACGATTGACTTAGGATAAATACTAATAAAGAAAAAAACCGGTCAACTGCAAGTAAGACACGCGCCCTGAGAGTTCCGTACCATTCCAAGGTGAAACTTATGTACACAGCCAAATTCATACTGGAGTCCTGGAAAATGATCATTATCACGGATCGATAACACTTCTTTGATAATATTGCAAAATAAAGTGTTGACCTCCCATTGTAATTGAGTTGGGGCCTGGCTTGTGTGTTTATAGCGAGCATGGAAATAGTAGTTTATGATACTGGTACATAAAAAGGTTATTAAAAACACGAGTGTCAGTTTAAAAAACGTACGGAAGGCGAGTTTTTAATAGAACACGAGTATTTTAATACCTAGTTATGTATAGTTTCATACACTACTTTATCTACACTCATGCCTAACAACCTGTTTTCATAATCGTGATAAAATTTTTCGTTAGCCATTTTTGATTTTTCTTGTAAAAGCTCGTTCTAAAAGTGTTCGTAATTTCCGCAGTTATTTCCAGAATTTCAGGTGGAGTCAAATTATCATCACCATCGCTGCTGTTAGTAATGTTAGGAGGAAATAATACTTTTGATTTGAGCCATAAAACCACAGTAACTAATAATTTCCACGTAAGCTATGACGCCAAAATACAACAGTCCACCACGCATGTGTACGCGCTGCGCCATAGACAATGCAGGCAGAAAATCAAAATTAAATTGTAACCTCCTTTGTCACGCTACAATATTATTTAGGACGTGTTAGAGAATATTATATGATAACCTCATTGGTATTTGACATTAAAGCTTAGACATAGCTGTTTGGGCTAAGTTCCCTTTGCCTTCCTATCACTGTACTGTAATCTCAGAAAAAGTTTGTTTATAGCATTATGTTGTTTGGATACCTATACTATAATTTAATTTTTTAATTTTTTTAAGAGACGTTAATGAAAAATAATTTTCATTATGCCAGTAGTTTTGAGTTCGTAATGAGGATTTTACGATATGAGGTTAGATAATAGTACATTATGATACAAGTGAGCTACTCCGTAATGTGTATTACTCCGTAATGGAGCCGAGAGTGTAATGTCCAATGACGTTTTTCAACACACTTGCGAGGAAAAATAATAAAATTTCACTGTCTTTTAAAAAAAAAAAATGAAAAAATGTTTATTCAATAACCAGGAATAGATAATGTTACAATGCTGGGGCCTTCTATTAAGTATAGAAATACCTGTTCTAGAAGACCCCGCTCCTTCAAATCCATAGTCTAAGGTTACAGATAAACTACTTCTAGTACTATGTTAATGTGTGTGAGGGTGTGGAAGTGTATGTGAGAGAGCGTATGTGTAAGAGTGTATGTGTAAGAGTGTATGTGTAAGAGTTGGAGAATATATATATATATATATATGATTGTAAATAGGTATAGTATGATAGATATCTCATTTCAGTATGGTTGTTATTTGAATTGTGTATAGGTATATATAATATATAAATATATTTATGTATTTATACATATTAATATTTTTTACATAAAGGTTAGGCGAACGATTGCAGTAGTAACTCTATTTCTCCATAAGTTTTAATTGGTATCCAACTGGTTACGATTTTCTTACATTCGTGGTATTGTTTGGGATATATATCTAGAGTTTTATTTATTGCATTATATAGACGGGCTGACTGTGTAATATATTGTTTGCTGGCATATGAAGATTTTACAATTTTAGTATAAACTACTTTATCTCTTTTTCTTTTGTTAATATTAATTTGGTCAAAAGTTAACATTTTATGTCTCTTTAAAATTGCACGTAATGTATACAGTTTTCTTTTTTTTCACATAACCGAAACCACAGCTATGAACTGACAATTTTCTTTGAAAAATGGCAGCGGAGATTTTGTTTTTTGCGCAGATGGAAAAAAGCCAAACAGCCAAATATTAACAAACTGAAAATTTGAGTTAATTTGTAGATAAAAATAAATAATTTTATGAAATTAAATGATTTTTTATTATATTTTAACTGAGACTGGTAGGGTAGGGTAGAGTTTAGGTGGTAGAGCTAATGCCGAGCTCGACTGTGGAGGTACCACCATCTTACTCGCAAATCCTCCGGAAGTTATTCGGGGGAGAGTAACAGAACAGCTCTCAGGCAAAAAAAACAGGCGGCCCACCATTGCCTGGGGATAAAAATAACTATAGGCCAATCTCGTTAGCGACTGTCATTTCAAAGGTATTTGATAGCGTGCTTAATAAACAATTGAATAAATTTATCAAACCGCACGATAATCAATTTGGGTTTAGACCGGGATTGTCGACGGAAAGCGCTGTGTTGTCTCTTAAGCACGCTGTCACTTATTACACGAAACGAAAATCTCCCATTTTCGCCTGCTTTCTCGACCTGTCAAAGGCTTTTGACCTGGTTTCCTACGATGTACTCTGGGAAAAGCTTAATAAAGCACACCTCCCACTAGAACTAATTAATGTTCTCAAGTATTGGTATGGAAACCAGGTCAATAATGTACGATGGGAAGGGGTCATGTCTCGACCGTACGGGTTGGAGTGCGGGGTGAGGCAGGGGGGGTTGAGCTCACCTACGCTCTTCAACCTGTATGTGAATGACCTGATAGATGAGCTTAGTAGGACCAGAGTCGGCTGCACATAGACGGCGTCAGCATCAACAATATTAGCTATGCGGATGATATGGTCCTGTTGAGTGCGTCTGTCTGCGGCCTGAGGAAGCTTATGGCCATTTGTGAGGTGTATGCTGAGACTCATGGACTGGTATACAATGTAAAAAAGAGCCAAGTCATGGTCTTTGAGGCTGGGAGCAAACACCATATTAGCAAGTGTCCTCCAGTTATCCTCAATAACTGTGTATTACAAAGGGTGTACAAATTTATGTATCTAGGCCATATACTGACTCCCGACCTCAAAGATGATGCGGATATTGAAAGAGGACGGAGGGCGTTATCGGTGAGAGCGAACATGTTGGCTCGCAGGTTTGCACGTTGCTCACGTAATGTTAAAATAACACTGTTCAGAGCTTTTTGCACATCATTTTACACGTGCAGCCTGTGGGCTAACTATACTCAAAAGTCTTATAACGTCCTCCGAGTGCAATATAATAATGCCTTTAGGGTGCTGTTGAGGTTGCCTCGCTTCTGCAGCGCTTCAGGGATGTTCGCAGAGGCGCGAGTTGATTGTTTCTATGCAACAATGCGCAAAAGATGCGCTTCCCTGGTGCGCAGGGTGCGGGGTAGCACCAACAGCATCCTAAATATGATCGCAAGCAGACTGGACTGCTCTTATATAGGTCATTGCTGCGAAACATCGGGTGGGGTGGTGCGAAAATGACTATCACACCACCTTCTCACATTATAATTTTATTATATTTGATTGTATATATTATTTTGTTACTAACATTTTTTTGTGTGTCTTACTAACAAACTGAGCCTTTGTTGCTTTAATAAATAAATATTCTATTCTATTCTATAGCGGTATATCCATCCCCACTTCCCGGGTCTTATATAAAATAGACTGATGACGGGCAGCGGCGTCATTGGTACAAGGGTTTCGGTACCACGCTCACCAACCCGCCTGCCCAGCGTGTGTGAGTATGGGCATTTCTTCCAGGAGGACCGCCAAGAGTGGCGAAATCCTGGAAAGGCCTATGTCCAGCAGTGGACGAAACAGGCTGATGGATGGATGAGACAGTCTTTTTATTCGCAAAAACTATACTATTTCTTAAGACATCAAAACTTTTTGCTATTGATTTAAAAAACTGTAATGTAAAAAACACTAGCGCGATAATGACCCTAAGAACGCTGCAATAAGGGCCGCTTTATAAGCAAGTGTGATGAAAAATTAATTTACGTATTTCATAGACATCGAACCTTGGTACTAAATAATTTAGTAAATATACAGGATGTAAATGCAAAGTCAAGAATCCCACGAGAAAAAAAAATATACCTTTAATTTTCACCAAAAATTCCATCATTTTTCTAAGCTCACGCAGCTCACCGGCCTGCCCACACACCTCATTACACCACGCAACCCGCGCCCCTCATCCGAGTAGACAGAGCGACTGGTGAGGGTGTCCACGCGATTAGTGTATTTTGAGTAAAGCAAATCGTCTTATTATGAGGTACTGGTACTTTATTTAGAGATCCCAGTATTTAAAATAATATCTTTACCGATCATACTAACACATCCTTAAAGGATTCTTGACTTTGCTTTTACACCCGGTATAGAAAAAACACAAATAAATGTCACCTTGTATTGTATACATATATCTTCTGTTAAATAAAGACTTTTGAGAATAAAATGAAATCAGATAGGTACTTTGTTTTTGTGATATTTATAAATTTTTTGAGTTTTCGAAATATTGGCAGGTAAAGGTAAAATTGATATGGCTTTAATGGATACATCTAAACGTAGATTGATGACATGCTAAGTCATCACGATCAGTTACAGGATCTGAAGGTTGATGACTACCTTAAGTTTTGACTCAAGTTTGGTCTTGGCAAGATACAGGAAATAGGAAAAAAAGGAGATGCGATAATCGTCAGTGAAACATGGGTGTCGAGTGTGGACCTCGGCATCACCTCTAACAGCCCTCGGGGATAAACCTGTAATGACGATTTCTGCCTGTATGATGATGATAAGATATTTTATAGCACACCGTGCGTAAAATGACCGCTTTACGCACGCTGCGCTTGCGTAAAGTCGGCGTTTTCCGCACTTGTGCTATAAAATATTATACGATACTCGTGCGAGAAACTTTTTCTCGACTAGTGTGATTGCAGCACTCACCTTCGGCTCGTGCCGCAAACTCACACTCGTCAGAAAACGTTTCATCGCTCTCGTATCGTAATGTACTAATATTAACCTCTGTTCATAAATAATAATGAAATCGTGAAAAAAAATTCAGCTGAACTTTTTTCGCGATTTCACGTTTGGCCCCATAGTTCATTCGTTAAACAATATACATTTATTCAGTTACAAACCAATATAAATTAAAATTACGTAGCAATATAAAATAAAATCTTAAATTATTAAAAATAACTTGCCTACAAATAATATAATTGTTCTAAAATTGACCCCTGCGGCATGGTGCCCAGAATGCTGGCCACATTTCCTCTTTGAATGGCCAAACTTATACGTTGGCCGAGGAATGCGCCAGCCCTCTGGTCACCCGACGTGTCCACTAAAAGATGAGACAAATCGTACCCGTTTTAAGAAAAAAGATGTAAAAAAAAATATTATGGATACTTTGTTTCTGTGTATTTCATGAAGAACACGCAAAATTGTAATATATTTTTGGTATATGCATTTTGAATATATATTCTAGGGTTTTGCTTTTGGAAAACACGTTTGGATAAATTTTCCTCGATAGAAATAATTATTGAAATGAAGTCTTCAAATGCACTTTTTCTCCTCGTTTGTCGAATTGGGATCATGTACAGAACTAAAACATATTTCATTAGATGGGTTTTTACAATATCTAGACGTTTAATTTTGGAAATTTTGATAGCTACTTTAGTTTTTTAAATAAAATTAAAAAACATACTTTTTTTTCTTTTGCGCCGAATCCGCCTCTCGCACTGCGCGTTTTTTCACTTGGTTTGAGAGTGACAAAAATGAAATTTACGTAGCCTCTTAACACATTGTATAATAAAAAAAAATTTGTAGTAATTTTGGTCAATCAGAACGAAGTGAATATGTCATGTACCTTCTATCTATTTACTAAAACAATGTTGCATATAAATATTGATTATTTGAAAAAAAAAGACATGATCTCGCTAAGTTCCTTGCCCATTCTTCTTAGCAAGACTAATCGAATGGGCGGAGTTAGGCATGTATTTATATATCTAACGTATCAGTATTTAGTATATGGGTAGCTATTATTATTATCATATCGTATATACATAATTGTATACATTAAATAACCTCCATTTTAGTTCATGTACGTGTATTTACTTATTAAATGTAAGCAAACCCAAAACCTATTTTGATATATTGTACTTCTTCTTTTAAATTTAGTTATTTTTATTACCTATTCAATAAATCCTAACGTGCGATAAGTGTATTTATGTACCTATATTGCAGAAATAAAGTATTCATTTCATTTAATTTCATATTTAAGTATTCTTATTTTGAATCTATCAACTGATTTATTACCATTGTCATGCATGACGGTTAAAAAAAACATGGCGGTCAATTTAAGACACACGACACGCTTAATTTCAAATTGTTTCGATTGGAAAGTCATTCATGAGGTATAAATAAAATCATAAGGAATTTACAAGTCAGCGCCAAGGCTGCACGCTCTCATATGAGAACTTTATAGGGTTCCGTACCCTAGATCTGTAAAGATCAAAATTAAGTATAAAAATTTGAGTTTTTATTTCACGTAGAGGTTTAAGTTTGTTTCAGCAAAAATCCAAACATAGTATTCATGGATTAAAACCTGTATAAACTTTGAAGTTAACATATATTTAGTTTTTTTTTATTATAAAATTGTGAAATAACATTGTCATTTTGCTATTTTTTCCGTAATCCGTCCCTCTCGCACTGCGGTTCTTTCCGCATGGAGTGACAGTGATTGTTGCAAGCGTGACCTACCCTCTTAAGTTACTAGAGCAAAATTGACATTACCATGTCTTGGCGTTTTGTCACGGAGTTTTTGAACAAGTAGTACTCCCAAACTACAATAGAGATGGTTCTGAAATAAATACATGTTATAAACAAAGCCTTTTCCAAGGCGATGTAACAGCCCAAAACGCGATAGAGAAAAATTGGCTCCATCGAAAAAAATTGCAAAGTGAAGTCGAAACTTATAAAGCAAAAATAACAACGAATGCCGTTTAAAACATATAAACCCAGTATCTAAACGATAGTAGTTACAGCGATTTTTTTCAAAACGCACTTGTGTTAATTTGTATAAAATTTTATTCATTGAAAAACAACAATATCCACTCTCTTCATGATGTACCGCACTGCTCAGACACGCGCTTTTCCAGATATGCTTATCTCTTTCGTTGTGCGATCGACCTACTACGCCTTAAGTAAGCATGTACAGTAAATAGCGTATCTTTTCCACCGGAACTTTGTAGAATGTAATGTATACGTATAATACAGTAGTAAAATATCGTGTCTGTCTGTACATTGAATATTTTTATGAAATTTTAAATTAAATTGGTCATTGGTATTGATTGTACTGAGTAAAACTACAATTAGTAGAATTTTTGTCTGTCTGTCTGTATGTATGTTCCGTTTTAACTCAAGAACTGAGCAACGGAATTGGATGCGGTTTTTTTAATTCTCATGGTAGTGACGCTGGTCAACACATAAGCTATAAGGGGTGTTCATAAAATAACGCCCAAGCTGAAAACGGGGCAAAAATTTAACTAACGCGGGCAAAGCCAAGTTTAAACATAAATTGAAATACAGCCTCACGACATAAATCTCTGAGGGGCTGTTGACGTGTTGTCGGGAATAAACTGTGAAGTGGCTAATACAATCTTTATTCGTATACCCATGTTACACCGACAATTATTACATCCCAGCGTGATGTGTGATGACTTGATCACCGTTCTTGGGCACAAATACCTACCAGTACAAAAAATGTTCCCGTCTATATATCGACAGTATAACATTACTAGGAAAGCCTAATTTATCATTAAGGTCAGTATAAGGCTAGATGCACAACTTCAAATGAACATACCACATTGTGTAACTTGGTTAATTGTTATAGTAAAAATAATATAGACAGTACACTATAGGGCAAAATCTTTAAAAAAAAATACGAATTTAGGTCCCTCTAAAATTCATGTTTTCAAGTATTAAAGGGCCTTCCTTAAATCATAAAACCTTGAAATTTGTATCAAAAATAAGTTAACAAATAACATCGTCAGTTCGTCTTAGAATATTAAAAAAATTAATCTAGAAGCAGTTATTAAATAAAACGCAGGTTTTTGTGGGCGCGTGTTTCTTGGTGGTCGTAACAGCCACGACTGAGAGCGCGCTATTCTAAACTAAAAGGAAACGTCGTAGAGTTCAGTTCTGATTGATGCAAAATGAGGCGCTCAATTTAACCTTACATGCAGCCGCAATATGTCAATCGCACAACGAAAGAGATAAACATATCTGAAAAAGTACGCGTCCGAGTAGTGCGGTGAATCAAGAAAAGGTTCGATATTACTGTTTTCTAGTGAATAATATCACATCACACTAGTATTATAAATGCGAAAGTTTGTGTGTGTGTGTGTGTGTGTGTGTGTGTGTGTGTTTGTGTATGTTTGTTACTCTTTCACGCTGAAACGGCTGGACGGATTTAGATGAAATTTATAATGGATATAGCTTTTACCCTAACTTAACACATAGGCTACTTTTTATCCCGGAAAAAAGCACGTCGTAAAAAAGCTAGGTGAATACAAATTCAAACAAGAGCGTTTAAGAAAAGGCGTTTTTATGTTTTAGATAATAGGTTTATAAGTTTACAACAGTAATTAAAATGATTTGTGTGCCAGGTGTGGCTTTAATGTACAAATAAATAATATGATTATGATTATGATTATTATGATTATTTTTACTTTATTAGTTTGGACAGACCACGGGTTTGAGCTGAGAAAACAGTTTTCACTTTGCAATTGTTTTCAAAGCAGTGAATTTTTCTCTGTCGCGTTGAGGGCTCTGTTATCGTCTTGGAAAAGGCCTTATTTTAAAACATTTTTTAAGACCTTTTCTATATATCATAGGAATTCTACTGTTTTAAAATCTCATTTTTTACTAGTCATGTCGCCTGAAAACTTAGAAAATGGCGTCTAAATGCCATATATCATCAGAATAATTACATATAATGTATACTTTTATTTAAAAATAAGAAAAACAATCATAAAGTTGTGAGTTTTGGAACGCGGCCGTGACGATCAACCTTAATAAAGTCTGTACCGCTGCCGAAGAATGGCCTGTTTAATTTAGGCCTCTCAACTCAAGGAACCCTAAAAATCAGACAAAGGAAGAACTTTATCAAGGATCGATTGCGGAGTAAGTGTGAATAACAGTAAGATTGCAGTGAACTTTCGAGTCCGACATTTTTATTTCTTCATTTTCGTTCCGCAATGATTTCAATAACAAAACGATCATGTGGGACAGTATTTTACTTGTCTTTTTATTATCCTTTGCCTTTTGAACACGCTCTTCAGTGTTCCGTACAAAATGGAAACCGCTACTTAGCAAGTTTTTATCCACGGTATAATTTCATAAAATTACTGAATGATAGAGAGAAAAATATCGACATAAGGGATCGTTGCGGCCTAAAAGAAGATGTCGTGACTAGAATAAAAAACCGGCCAAGTGCGAGTCGGACTCGTGCACCTATATATAAAAACTGCAAAAAAATCACGTTTGTTGTATGGGAGCCACCTTTAATATTTATTTTATTCTGTTTTTTACAGAGCCCTTAAAAGCGCAGAAACGAGCTTTTTTTACCTGACTTGGATTCCTCGCCGCACAAAAAGTCTCATGTCAAGTTAAGGGGGGGCTTTCCCGACTTTGTCTCTTTTCAAATTAATTTTAAACCAATAAAAAGCGACGATTAAATTTTGCAAGAAATATATGTCATATTTCACTCTTTGATCTTAATATTTCGGCTGTTCGATACACGATTGCTTACACTTTCTTCGATCCGATTAAATCGCAAAGATAGGTCTAAACTACGATCTAAATATAATTTCATTTGAGCTATATTAACTTTTGGACAATAAAACTTTTACTAAAATACACGTCGTGAAAAATGTGATATAAAACGGCCATCATATTACAAACACATCCCTCTCATTCCAAAATAATAAATAAAAACCTCAAAATCGCGAGTTTTCTGAGCGGCCCGAAAAATGAAAGCGTTGTAGTAGGGCAGATTTCTCTGGATAACCTCGCCTTAAAATCTCTTTTGAAGTCAGATGAAAATATTTGACGTATAAGTGACATCCATTGAAAAAACATGGGAAGTTAATTTCTTATTCAGTGCTAGTTCATTAATATATTTAGAAACCAAAAGAAACACATCATAAAAACGTTGCACGGTAGCGAAAACATATTTAACTTTGCATCAACATGGCCCGTGATTTATGACTTCTATTTCACGACGGTAAGTTTCATTTTCCAATAAAATAATTAATGTTCCATGTCCTACATAATTTACGTTTTACAATTTGTACCTTTCAACGTAAAATAGACCTTATCGTTATTACAGAAAGGTATTAGTTACGAATGCAATGAGTTGGCAAAAATAAGTCAAAATCCTCGCACCGTTTCTTGTTATGGGTTCTTCCATTCTTATACAATTTTTTCATTTTAATTTATTAATTAATTCAGATGTTTAGATTTGTGTACTTAATTTACTTAAGTAATCGAGGACTATAAAACTAAATTAATATCAAATTTCTCAAATTTATGTTATAAAATATACATTAATACTGTTTAATGAAACTTACTTGAAAAATACCAAACCACTCATAATTTTGTCATCATACCTCACACTGAAATGAACACAGGTCTAAAATACTGAATAGTTCGGTAAAAAAACGAATACCTGGCAACCCTGCACAACTAAAAAGAAACTAAACTAATTCGAAATTTTAATTTTCTATACATCTAGTTTGAATGATAAAAAAACAATTAAACATAATATTTTTACTCTTCTCAAAGAGCTCTAGATAACGATCGATACCCAACATGCCAGAGTCAGTAATAAGTATATTTTTTTCGCTATTAATTATTATTGTAAGTATATGAATTTTGTAGTTGCCCCCTTAAAATAATTAAATTTCCTATTCAGGATTGGGTTCTGGGTCAGCATTTTACACAAAATATCATAATTTCAGGTCTGTAAGCCTATTCCGTCTACGTGTTAGAGACCCCATACGGACGGACAGACAGCAAAACAGAGTGACGTTAATAGAGCCCAAAAATTATAGGGTCGATAAAATTTTATGAGCTTTATTTGACTAAGAGGAAACCCTGGATACGATCCTTTAGGTGCCTTTATTTTTAACTAGCCTTTCACCTGTGGCTCCACCCGCGTTTATTCGATCTCTACCCCGTTTTCAGCTTGAGCGTTATTTTATAAACACTTCTCACAAAATAACGTCTAAGCGGAAAACGGGGCAAAAAATTAAATAAGTAAATGATTTGACTCGAGAACCACTCAACGGATTTGGATGCGGTTTTTTATTATCATTGTAGAGATCCTGTTCAATACATTGGCTATAAGGGATGTTCTCAAAATAACGCCCAAACAGAAAACGGGCGGGCGGAGCCGCGAGTAAAGCCTAGTACCTAATAAAACTTAACGCAAAACATAATGATGCCTTCTACAAGTGTAGAGATCAAAACTTTAAAAAAAAGTTGCTCAAAGCAGAACCACCCGACCTCTAGAGTTAAACGAACTTGCGAGTTGACCTTTAGAATCGGCGGAACCGCAAGTAATAAGTGCTGTTTTGTACCGCACCACAAACTTAGCTGACCTAATGAGCCAAGCTAAAGGGACTTCTAAATTCTTAGCCATATAGTCCTCGTCGCCTGGTGAGATATGTTTGCTGTTGCGCCTATTGGTGTTATAAGTGATTGATAACGCTCGTTTGTACGAACAACTCACAAGTTTGCGGATAAGGTGATTTGTTGGATAAATTGGCCAAGTGCGAATCGGACTCGCTTACAAAGGGTTCCGTACCCCACAATACGGGCGCGGAACCCTAAAAATGTGGTGAATAACAACAATAAACATGCCAAAGCAACATCAAGGCTACAAAAAATGAGGCGCTAAAATGGTAGCGTATGCGTACTGAACGCTACTGTTATTATTTTTTGTCCTACAATCTGACATTTAAAAGTTGTATGTGTTACCGTCTGTAAGTTAAAGCCAACACCAATAACGTTTAAATAATGCACAGGGACCAACATTTTTTTCATGTTATTATTTGTCGTGGTAGAGGCCATAGTAACACGTGTTTTGTGAAAATTTAAATTTTCTATCTATTACGGTTGTGTATGTAGACCCCTTGTGACAGACGGACAGACAGACAGACAGGGAGCGGAGGCTTAGTAATAGGGTCCCGTTTGGCACTCTTGAAATACCAATGTTGGCTCTAAAATGTTTCCATGTCGAGGCCTACACACATTATTTATTTATGTATTTAAACCCGTATAAACTTTAGTACTAAATGAAACGAACAGATATTCTTTATCTGATTATTCTTTATTTTCTTTGTAAATAATAGAAAAAGTAAAAAAATATATAATTTTTTCACATTTTCTCTGGAATCCGTCCCTCTCGCACTTCTGGTCTTTCCGCATGAAGTAACAGTGACTGATGCAAGCGTGAACTATCCTCTTAAGGGTGTATAATACCTCACTTCGCTTCGCATGGTCCTGTTTTATACCAACAAATACAGCAATCACTCTGAAATTAATATATGATAAAGTTGAGGACTAATGCTATGTCCATGCTCTGTGAAAACTTGATTCCATTAAATTTTTTCGATAGAAAAAAATTGCAAAGTTACCTCCAAACCGTACAATAAACCGATAGCATTCAATGAATACTTGAAATTAGATCTGAAACTTTGCATAATACACGTATAACTGATATTAGTATAAAGCTGCTGCAGACTGTTCCATAAAATGAAAAAAACCATCAGTGTAGCCGCGATTTCAAAATAACTGATGTTTGTGCGAGCGCGGCAACTGATTAGAGTAGGATAGACAGTTAAAAAGCCGGAGTGTTAGAGCAGGACTGCGAATTGAGGTATAATGGGCCCTTAACACTTTCCAAGCTGTATCAGTAACAAGCTATAAAATACAAAGATACTGAATAACTTAAAGTTCTACCATTCACTTTTAATCATCACAATTCTTTCGCCCACGTTTATTCAATCTCTGCCCGTTTTTGGCCGGGGCGTTATTTTATGTACACCCCTACATGTTGACCAGGGTCACTACAATGATAATGAAAAAAAAACGCCTCCTAATCCGTTACGTCGTTCTCGAGTGAAAACGGAACATACTTACATACATACAGACAGACAAAAAGTATAAATGGTAGTTTTGGCTTCAGCATAATACTAATGCCATCATAAACAAAACTTGTAAAAAAAAACAAGTCTCGCAACTTAGTTCTTCTACCGTAAAAAGTTGTGAGATCCATGTAAATCCAATCCTTTTTAAATAAAAAGATTTACTCGGCCATCGCATGAAAACACAATGTATCTCACAAGTAATACATATTATATTAAATTAGATTATTTAGTGCGATTACCAAGTCAATCTATTTATTTAAAACATAAAAGATTTTTAATATTGATATGGTCACTATAAGATGTTGTTAGGTTAGCTAATTATGTAATAACTTAAGACAGAAGGTCCCATAAGTAGGGACTGGATAAATTAACAGACTTGGATTTACATGGATCTCACAACTTTTTACGGTAGAAGAACTAAGTTGCGAGACTTGGTTTTTTTTACAAGTTTTGTTTTTGATGGCATCTCATTTCTTTATGTAGATAGTACTACTTTTTTCCTTTCTGGTACCTTCTACTACCTGAAAATGTAACTTTGTAATCCTATATATTTATACAGGATTACAAAGTTATTTATGCAGTTGGTGTATCTAGAGCACTGGACCGAAATTGCAAATCATTTTAGTTTTTCCTTGATTTATACACTAAACACTAATTGTTTTCCAAATTTGAATGAAATTTGAAATATACCGTGTTTATACATTGCCTGCTTGGTTACCGATCATTCAGTCTTCTAGTTTTATCCACAAGGATGTTATAGGGGGTCGAAAATGGCCTGAACTGCTTCAAGAAAAGGATGGTACGGCGTGCCGCTTTTTAGCTCGACTTGGCGAGGGCACTGCCGTGCCCCAGATAGCCCACACCATCGGAAATTTTGAACAAATATTCTATCTACAAACACGATTTTTTTACTACTTTATTATTAGTATGGGTTGTTTATGTCGTTAAAGGTCGTACCGTGGGAAAAATAGTAGTAGGTAGTTACTTACTGTACCTACCTAAACTCTAAATGTATTTGATTATTACGTAACATCTAGTTGATATCTCTTGAAACGGGTACAATATTTGAAGCCAGTTGGGAAAATAATTATGTACAAATAAATAGTTCGACTACTTTATTTTAATTTAATTAAAAAAATCACAGGATATGTAAATTACCCAGGAATCCATCATCACATCTTGAACGTATTTTAAAAACTCCATCCATCCATCCATCAGCCTGTTTCGTCCACTGCTGGACACAGGCCTTTCCAGGATTTCGGAGTTCTTGGCGAACCTCCTGGAATAAATGCCCATACTCACACACGCTGGGCAGGCGCGCTGGTGAGCGCGGTGCCGAAACCCTTGCACCAGTGACACCGCTGCCCGTCACTAGTTGTTTTAAATAAGGCCCGGCAATTGGAGATGGATGATGGATATACCACCATCCATCGGTCCCAGGCAATGGTGGGCCGCCTGGTTTTGCCTGAGAGCTGTTCTCTTACACTCCCCTGAATAACTTTGGGAGGATTTGCGAGTAAGATGGTGGTGCCTCCACAGTCGAGCCTGGCATTAGCTCTACCACCTGAAACTCATGGATCAATAAATGAAATGTATTTTTCAGTATTCTACTTACGATTAAAAACTTTTTATAAATTTTAAAACAAATAAAAAGCATTTCTTAACATAAAATTCCAAACAATAAATTATCAGCTTTATAAAAAAACCTTTATAAATTCCGATTTCATGTAAATCACTATGATTAATAGTAAATCCATTAGTGATTATAAAAGTCTTTGGTTGAAAATCAAAAGGCGGGTTTCTATAATTTCTTTATTAGTAGCGACTATAGCGACGAATATTATATACCTAGGTTTGGTCCACTACAACCCCCGAATTGTACAGGTAAATTCTCATTCTTTATTGCACACAAAAATACGCAATTACACAAGTTAAAAATTAAAATTAAAATATTTTTACATTACATTTTACATTAAATAAAAAAGACTAACTTAACTTTCTACAATACATGTATATGTATGTTCATTTGGTTTCGCCCCTAGCCTGCTTTGTTTCCTGGCTAACTACCTACGTGATAGACAGCAAGTCGTTAAGTATGGCTGTTATACATCCCAACCGTACCATACTCGTTCAGGCGTGAGCCAGGGATCAATCCTGGGTCCTTTGTTATTTATTATTATGATAAATGACCTTGACCTTGTCCTGAACCATGCGAGTTGTTTACTGTATGCGGATGACGTAAAGCTGTTTCTCTGCGTAAAGGATATAACCGATCATCGCTTGTTGCAACAAGATCTTGACTCAATACTTCAATGGAGTACTAGAAACAGGCTCCACTTTAATGCCTCGAAGTGCAACGTTTTGTCTTTTACCCGTAGTCGACAACCTCTTCACGCAGTCTATACGCTCGGCTCTGAAGTCATTGCTCGTGTTGAGTCTATCAGAGACCTGGGTGTCGTTTTCGACTACCAACTCACGTTCCATGAGCATATAAAAAGTCTTGCGGTAGCATGTTATCGTCGGCTGGGTTTCATACTACGTAATGCAAAATACTTCCACGATGCTAAAATAAGCCAGATTTTATATACAGCGCTGGTTAGAAGCAAAATTGAGGCTAGTTCTATTGTGTGGAGTCCACACGAGAAAAAGTATGCCCTTATGCTTGAAAAGATTCAAAAAGCATTCTTGCGATTTCTCTACAAGAAAAAGTATGGTTTTTATCCATTTATGTATGCCACCAAGTTTCTCCTGGGCGTGCTAGGATTCAACTCTCTTGAGGTCCGACGAGCATGTGAGTTGATGGTGACTGCATGCTGCCTACTTCGCGGAAATTCTGACTGCCCTGAGCTGGTAGCTCAGGTCTGTCAATTTTTTGTGCCAAATAATTATCTTCGTGCCCGCTCACACAAGCTCTTGGCAACGTCCTCCTCATGCTCCGTGGCGCGGAGGGAGTCCCCACTGATGCGTGCACCCCTGAAACTCAACGCGCTCTTGGTATCAGAACCACTGTGTGATCTTTTCTCTGACAGAATGACGGATGTTGTGAGGGAATGTTTGAAGTTTTGCGAGAGTGAAGCCTCAATGACGATGTCCTTAGATTCTAAGCCTTAGACCATAATTTTACTTTGGTTGATTTTTGTTATTATTTTTCTCAACTATTTTATGTGGATGTCAATAATTTATGTAGATTAGTTAACTTTCTTTTAACTTTTTAATTGTACAGCGAATTGGATTATTCTGTAATGCGGTGCAAATTTTTGATAAATAAATAAATAATAAATAAATAAATAAATAAATAGATGTTAGTAGATCAATGACAGATAATTCCATATTACAACTATCAAATATATATTAATACATATAAATTATTTAATTTCATACAAATTGGCTAACCATGAAAACCTATAGGGTACTTCCAGTTTACTTAGAAACTTGACATTCCGTTATCAAGTATGTCTCTTAAAATCTTAACACACGTATAGGAAAAAGACGAAAAATTATCAATATTTCATTACTAGCTTTTGCCCGCGGCTCCGCCCGCGTGTAATCGGTTTAACGACATGCTTTTTTCCGGGATAAAAAGTAGCCTTTGTGTTAAGTTGGGGTAAAAGCTATATCTATTCTAAATTTCATCCAAATCCGTCCAGCCGCTTCAGCGTGAAAGAGTAACAAACATACACACACACACCGACACAAACTTTCGCATTTATAATATTAGTGTGATTCAAGGAGATATAGGGACACGAGTCCCACTCGAACTCTGCCAGTTTTTTTTTATTTTCCGTAATTAAAATTATTATTTCAGTTAAATTGTTGAATTTGTATAATTTTATGTCATGAAAATTTTGAGATCAATAAATATATGTAGTATAGCAATATTATATCCAGAGATTAAAATGTATTTGCCCAAGTGAAGAGACTACCATCACAACAGTGAAACAATTTTCAAAATCACTTCAATGGTTCCATAGATAACCCGCGCTAATTTAATTAATATGCATGTCCTTAAGGAACTGCTCGTACCTCCATCCATCCATCAGCCTGTTTCGTCCACTGCTGGAAATATGCTTTTCCAAGATTTCGCCACTCTTGTCGGTCCTTCTGGAAAAAATGCCCATACTCACACACGCTGGCAGGTGGGCTGGTGAGCGCGGTGGCGAAACCCTCGCACCAGTGACGCCGCTGCCCGTCACCAGTCTGTTTTATATAAGGCCCGACAATTTGGGATATACCACCATCAATCGGTCCCAAGCAATGGTGGGCCACCTGGTTATGCTCTGAGAGCTGTTCTCTTACTCTCCCCCTAATAACTTCGGGAGGATTTGCGAGTAAGATGGTGGTACCTCCACAGTCAAGCCCGGCATAAGCCCTACCACCTGTATAGCCCGTACATAGGGAATTATAAACCATAACCTTTGTTCAAGTAAAGATTGCCATCCGTTGCGATAACAGTATCCCCAAAAATATGGTGAGTTTGGTGAGTCCAGTCAGAACAAACCCAAAAAAAGAAACATACGGCATAATCAAGGCGGTCTCTAGATCAAACTGGTTTGAATCGAATCGATTGAATCGAACAACAGAATCGAATGATAAATCGAATACAAACTACGGGCTGCTTGTCGGGTCTATTGATAAATAATCTTGTTCCTAAAAATCAAAGTGTGCGGTGAGCACTTTTTTAATACTTGGATTTTTTTTTCAAGTCATTGTTCAGGATAACTTTGTACGCTGTCTTTTAAGGTTAAAGTTCCTAAATTTATATTTATGCGTATTTCTTCATAGAAACTTTGTTAGCGATGTGCTGGGGAAGTACGTCGTGGTGGAAATAACTACAACAAATATAGGGCTGAAGGCGTAGTCCTGTGCGTGCGTCAATAATACTGCGTCTTCGAGTTGCGAGACATGCGTGTGCTACGAGATCTAACCAAGGAACTACTAAAAACCATAAATTCTGACCTTCTTGACCACATTTTGGGGCCCCACCTCCGGCATACATAACCCGTAGGTGCGAGTATATTTACTTCCTAAATACGACCCAGAAATCAAAAATCTTGATCCAACCATTTCCATCTAGACCATAAGAGTGTTCATTGAGAAATAAAGCTTGAATATAGATATTAACGAAGCTTAAAAGCTCCGTGAACCGGTTTCAAGTCATTGATAAATAGGTTTATTTTCTGATTTATGTGTTTTCGCTTAAATTAGTTGACGCCTTAACAAGTGAAGTATTTTAGGATTCTGTCAAGAAATGGAAACTCCTATTGAAGTCTCCATGCTGTCGCGACTTTTAAGAGTTTAAAGAGTAATAGTTTTAATTTTTTTAAGTTTAAAAACATGTTATTTTATTTCAGCATCGTCACTTAATCGATATCGAATCGAAATTTTTAAGGTGACTTTCGTTTTCGAGGTCGTACTTGAACAAGTAGGTTTAACATACATATATTAAAAAAAATATATATTTCGCTAACAGGGTCATTTAACTTTGGTCCTAACCACTTACCGAGTCTCCAGTATGAATGTGGCTGTACAAACGAAAGTCACTTATACAGGATGTTTTTTTTTACTGCGACGGCGCATTAGTGCTAGCGGTACACCCAAAATGGCTGCAAGGTGTTAAAGCCATGAAATAAATAAACTACTAACCAACGACTAAACTGGACATAAAGGGAAAAGGACGTAACCGACCGAATTTTCAACAAAAATACGTGAATGTAAATCCTCTTTTCAAAATATTTTTTATTTATTTAACAGATTTCTACAACTTTAGTGTTTTCATCGCTGGTGGCTGACAATAAATAGATTATACAAAATTGAACATGATAGTTCACCAAACATCCAATTAAAGGTTGCATTTTATATTTTATTTAAATGAAAGACATTATTTATGTTTGACGTTCGTTAATTTATGTTTTAGTGTCAGTTTGTTTTATTAATGAGTGTTTTTGCGAAGCGTTTTAAAATCGGGTTGACATTTTTTATGAGTTTTCAAATTGGACTGCGTGTAGGAAAGCATGGCTGCGGTCTTATTTGTCAGCTTTTTAAGTAACACGAGATTTCACAAACAATAAACCTACAAAAAACGAAAACATCAAAATTGTGCAAATATTACTACTTGCAGACATACAACGCATTTAGAAAAAGGCAAAAATATAAAATATTTTCGTTTCTAACCGACTCCATTACGTAAGATGTTTAAGGCCTTATCTCTGGTGCACGATAATCTTACTGAGCCATTTTGAACTTCAGTATGTTGTCAGAAAGTCTACATTAGAACGCTCGCTCCGCGCGCTGGCGGCACGCAAAATCAGTGAATTTTGGAGGTTTTTCTGGATTTTACGAAAAAGTATTTGATGTAGGAGTTTTTCCACCTGACATCGGAAAATAAACCATGTTTTCATGTTATAGCAGTAATTTCAGATATAAAACTCAAGCCGTTTAGACATAAAACGAAATAATAACTTAAAAAAGCATCATTTTCAAAAATAAAATCTATCTAGCGAAATGTGTCCAATTAGGTAACCGACTTGAAAACGGAAAGAGGTCTGAAAAAAACACGTGTCCAAGTTTTACATTGATCAGATAAGTAGTTGACTCAGCATATTAAAACAAAAACCGTTAAAAGACCCCAATACAAGCCCTTAAGAGGGGTGTTGGTCAGACCAAATCTTATTTTTAGGGTTCCGTAGTCCAACAAGTAACCCTTATAGTTTCGCCATGTCCGTCTGTCCGCGGCTTAGCTCAGAGTCTATTAGTACTAGAAAGCTGTTATTTGGCATGGATATAAATATAATCACGCCGACAAAATGGTAAAACAAAATCTTGAAAATAATTTTTAATGGTACCTCTCATACACGTAGACTGGGGTAGAGTGGGGTATCTTTGGATAGGTCGTTTAAAAACAATGTGAGGGTGTGAAAACCATTTTTCGATTTAGGGATTTGTTGGCGAAATATTAAGCTTTAAAGTGAAAATTTTAGTTAGAGTGGAGCGTCCCCCCCCCCTGCCGGCTAAACGGTTTTTTATAGAAATGTGAAAAAATTCACAGAAGTAGTATATATAATGAATTTAAAAGGAAAACTATCACAGCTAAGTAGACTTAACAGGTTTAAGAGTACAGGTCGCGCCAAACTTTTGGTCCCCTCTAATGTATGGGACTAGAAGTTTGGCGCGGTCTGTATTAGTAGACCAACTTATAAAATGTACCGGGCAACTACGGAACCCTACATTGCGCGTGGCTCGACACGCACTTGGCGGGTTTTTTTTCTTATATGGGGTTGGGAGAGGGTCTAGATATTTCATATGCAAGAGTATATGACATATTTTCAGTGGCTAATTCTTTATTTGATTGGTTGTAAAGCCCTTCATGAATAGTTTTGTTTCTCCTAAATTTAAGTCTTGTTTTGTAAGCCTATTTGTCAATAAATTTAAGTTTTTATTCATTTTTTCCGTAAAAGTTGAGCCTATGTAAGAGTAATCTGGGGGGAGGAGATTTAAGCAAATCGAGGAGGGAGTCAAAATACACCAAAACTGGCTTACGTTATTTATATAAGCCCCTAAAATTCATACGCGGTGCGACAGACATTTGTATGTATACAGTCGAATGTTTCTAAACTCTTTTACTCTTTTCGATTCCCACATGTATAATATAAACAAATAACTAAATAAAATCACAAATAACATTAATTATAAAACAAACTATAAAATTTCAGGAGGCAGAACATACTTTATATAATAAAATGGTAGTTCCTTTGTTGGCCGAGTTATATTAATGGATAATCATCTAATAAAAAAGTTTTTTTTTTAAATAATGTTTCAGGGATATCCGTATCCATACTAACATCATCGATTCAATCGAACAAGCCTCACCAAATGGAGTCGGCAAAAAACTAAAACAATCGTTGCTGTTTCATCGAATGATCGATTGCTATAATTTCCTAGGCACAGTGCAACATCTCTATTGCTTTGACTTAAGGATCAAAATGCAAACTAGATTTGGCAGTTCCATTCAACGCTAACCAAGGCAATGGACCGCTAAAAGGAACTTCAATATTTTGACATGTTTAGATAGCTTTGACTAATATGACGATAGGTTTCATTAATTAGAAAGTTTTTTTGCTTTACAAACCTGAGCATAGTTGTTATCGGAGTACATTAGAAGGTAGAACAATTAATTAGAAACAAAATCTTGGACGGGATTCGATCCAAATATCTGTCTATCGCGAGCTAAGGACTGATTGCCCACCGAGACCTACAAAACTCTTACGAATTATGTAAACTAACTACTTAAGGCGACAATTACTGCTGACAAAACTCTTACGAATTATGTAAACTAACTACTTAAGGCGACATTTACTCGCACGACTCGTCCCGTATTGATATCTCCGTCGCTCTACGGAAGATCAAGTTGCGAACGCGCTAAAATATACCTAAATAATAAATTACAATTATCATAACTGAAATTATAATGCTATTGAAGCGGCTACTCACCATTTGTCAAACGGGGGACCGCGCCGCGTAACCATGTTTGCTTTCGAAGAAACTGTACGAATACAGTGAATCCAGTCAGGCGAAATCTGACTATGTAACAAACCGTGAGTAGCAGTTTCAATAGCATTATGAATCTAAACCAGGAATCTTTTAGTAGTAAAAATAACTGAAATTCTTCAAAAATAATCAAAGGAACTCATATTTGTTGTGATAATATCTTCAATTTGACTAAGTTTGAAGTTATTTTTTTGCACAATTAATTAATTAAGGATCTTAGTCTTAATTTGGACCTTATTTTTGTATTTATTTAGTTAAAGTTCTTAATAAAAATTCAAAATTCTAATCAAGGTACATCATCTTATATATTCTGTAGTATAATCTGTATTTTTTTATTTTTTTTATTCCACTAACATCTGGAATAAACTGGCCCTTAATTTTGGCTTTGGAGCTCACCAGCAATTACAGCCCCCTTAATAAAATATTTATGAACGCTCCATCCATCCATCCATCAGCCTGTTTCGTCCACTGCTGGACATAGGCCTTTTCAGGATTTCGCCACTCTTGGCAGTCCTCCTGGAATAAATACCCATACTCACACACGCTGGACAAGCGGGTTGGTGAGCGCTGTTCCGAAACCCTTGCACCAGTGACGCTGCTGCCCGTCCCCAGTCTGTTTTATATAAGGCCCGGCTCCCCCGAATAACTTCGGGAGGATTTGTGAGTAAGATGGTGGTACCTCCGCAGTCTAGCCCGGCATCAGCTCTACCACCTAAAAACTCATGAATCAATAAAGAAAATGTATTTTTCAGTATTCTACATAAGATTGAAAAACTTTTTATAAATTTTAAAACAAATAAAAAGCATTTCTTAACATAAAATCCCAAACAATAAATTATCAGCTTTATAAAAAACCTTTATAAATTCTGATTTCATTATTTCACCTGTGGACGGTCACTTTTGTTTTATTTTATTTAGGCTCTGTCTCAAAGACTGCGTCTTACATACAAATTTCAAAGGTCACATCATTGTACATACTCTAAAATAAAATAACAATAATAAAATTAGGGTTCTGTAATCAGAGGGTGCCGAATTGTTAGACAGGTGCTATCAGTCGCCTTGTTTTTTGTCGCCCTGTTGATGCTTTGTCATCTATATTTTTTTTATTTTCTATAATATTTTAAGGTTCCCTAGCCGTATTGTGTCGTTGTACGGAGTCCTTTCTACACGAATTCAACTTGCACTTGGAAAAATCGATGAAAATCAACATGTTAAATATTTTTCTGGCCTTTATCGCGATGTTTTTGGAAAAACTAGGGACATACACCACTTCATATTGGCCGTCTAAATGAAGGCCTAGAATTTATATTGTTTCTTTTTTGCGAGTTATTTTGGTACTTACGAATCCGCTCCGAATCGTTGTTCATAATATCTAAGTACAACAAGCAAAGGAGAAACAATTGGATCAAATAAATTTTAGGTCTTCATTTAGATGGCCAATATGGACTAGTGTATGCCTCTGATTTTTACAAAATTATCGCGGCAATGACAAGAAAAATAATCAAAATAATTCTTCGCATCAAACAGACGAAAAATACGGAGCGAGTTCTTAATTAATCATGTTTCTTTAGAAAAGTTGTTAATTATGATTAGTAAATTATGGTGTTTCATTTACACCCAATATACTTGCTTATAACTACAGACCATTTACACCCAATACACTTGATTATAATAACTACAGACCATTTTAGCAAAACACGCCAGAGAAAAGGTGTAGACCTAGTCAGCAAATAAGATGCCAAGTAAGCACCAAGTCTTACTAGGAAAGCCGTGTTTATATGCGCCCACGCAGCTGTTAAATATCAATAACACACGTAGAAAGTTATTGACGTAGGACGAACGGATGAATAGAGTATATTTAATGCATCCGTGGGTGAAATAGGTTCTATTCATGGTCGTACTTGGATTAAAAGATTATGATTTATTTGTGGATTCTCCCATTTGAATTGGGATTTTTATTTTTAACTAATTTGTTGTTGTTTTGAAAGGAAAAGGATATAGATTACATAATATAAGATTATGTTTTTTATAGTGAAATCCATCACTATGGAATAAATATTATTATTAGAGCGCATTAAAAACTTGAAAAGATCAATTAGAAAGAAAAGAAGCCTGTAGTCGGCGGCTTGAAGTCAGTCGCGCACATTTTAAGTTTGTCCGATATACATTACTTGCTGATCAATTTAGTTATTTTTGCCTATCACTAGAAGTACATCACTAATTTTGTTTGCTGACAAAATATATTTTGGAGCTGACCAAAACCTCTTTGATTTGCTGACTATTTAAATGATAGCCTTAAAAAAATATATACAGGTTAGTTTTTCAAGTGGGCGTGGATAGCCCAATCCGAAACTATATGGAACAGCAAAAAATGCTTAAAGGATTCTCGGGACCGCGATCTAGATAAAAACAAAAACTGAATCATTCGATTTTTGAAAGAATAATTTCCCTAGCCCGGATTCGAACCGGTAGATTTAAACAAAAACACACTGTATACTATCAAACCAACCGATAGTTTAGTTTGCCGTTTCATATACTTCCCAGAATTTGATATAAGCGACACTATCGGATGATGCAATAATATACAGATTTTATTTTCAGAAATCGATTGAATTTTAATTAAAATGGGCCCCTTTACGCATTTTTCGCCTTATAATTTCGGATTTGAGAAACTAACCTGTATATTTCGCGTGCCACTTAGACTGTTTAATATTTACACTAACAAAGTTGCAAATAAGTTAAGGAATGCGGCTAAACAAAGAGTTCATGACATTGTCAGACAACAGGTATTTAGAACAATGGAAGTCCTATATCAAAGAGGCTGTGTACTTAGCTGATGGTACTGATAAGAAGGAAATATTCATAATAAAACGTGATAACGTACCGGTTTAAGGGCATGAGTGACCCGAGATTGAGCTCCTCATTTTACATCAAGTAAAATAGGCTTGTACACAGGGCAAACAAAACATTATTCGTATTTAGTCCGTCATTTAGATTATCAAAAAATATTGGACACGTATTTTTTTCTTTTGTCAATTAAACAAAAAATTACAGAGATAAAGCGCGTCAAAGTTTAGGAGTGGGGAAAAATGACGTCACTTCTAAGTAAAATTGTACCTAGATGTGACGTCACGCGGAACTTCAGCGGGTTATATCTTCATCGTTGTTTGTTTCATTGAAAAAAGAAAAAATACGTGTCCAATATTTTCTGATAATTCAACTGACGGACTTGTGAAAATTTTTTAGTCATCATGCCTATTGAACTCTACGACGTTTATTTGTATAAAATAGCGAGCACAGAGCAGAAGCTAACAGCCACTGCAAAATCATACGCTCTTGAAAAAACTGAGTTTCTGATACTTTACTCGGCTTCTAGTTGGAATAAAACACGTTTTTTTCAAAATCACTCAAATCTTTACTTTTGCTAAAAACAAATCGAAAGTTATCGAAATTTTCTCAAGATTTACGCAAGAATTTTCTTACTCCTTCCGAATGCTTGAAGCGATTTTAATGATTCTTTCACACCACTAAAGACAATTTATAGATCTAAAAAACTATAGTTCAAAATTATTCTACGTCCATCGCGTTTATATAAAAAGTAATATTTTCTCCTATTTTGCTCTATTCGGAAACGCAGCGATCGTCATAATAGCCACTTTACAATACAAGCTGATAAATGAAAGTGATCGAGTTGCTAATTTAGCGTAGGCATGCGCCTTAACGTGCCTGCTAAAGCACGCAGACCGAATACAAATTAATTTGCACCGCGAGAATTGAACCCACGACCTCTGGGTTAGCAGGCGAACACTTTTCTACCGATCTATTAGTTCAAATACTTGGTGCCTAGACATGAAAATGCTTTAAAATTATTCCACTCATCGTTAAAAGGACATTACGACCTCACCATGCAAACAATAAAGTGCAAACAAGATTTATGGTTGTGTGAAATTCCGCGAATGCTAAGAGAAGCATAAAATAAATTATTAAAAATAAAACACGACTACAGGTAAGGAGTCAAACAGAACAAGTACTCGTACATCTAAAGTAAGGTAAATGCTTGTTACTGCAATTTTGATAGTAATGGTAAACAGGTAGGCTAATCTAAACTATATTACTTGCGTCATCATTTTTAATATTTGGTGCCTCATTTGTTGAAATGAAATCAGATTATTACTCACACAGTTATTTGGTTTAAGCCCCATAAAAATATGTTACTTACATATATACATACAGCGATATATAAGGTGTAATCGTAATACCTGCCACGGATGAAATAGGAGATACTATTATGTTTATAGATTACAATAATGCATAAATTTCGTACCCCGGAATCGTTAAATCAATTTGAGAAGATAAAGTAGTGAAATTAAAATTTGCTTTATTCTGCATAACGTGGTTCACAAACTACGCGCGTAGTGTAGTTTCGTCAATGAAAACAATTGCTATCTCTTTCTAACTGTTCTGTCAATGAACTCTGAAATCAGCTGACCAGTTCGTAACGTAACTATCTGAATCTATTAGTTACACAATAATACGCAGGCAAAAGCTAAAAATTGCACTTACTTACCCGTTACTGAATTCCACCAAGCTTACTGCAGATAAAAAAACTGACGTAATAAGATGCTTAACTCCCCATCACACTTAAAACAGGCTACGGACAGTCAAGTTAGTGTAAGAATCGCTATGTTTTTGCTGTGACTCGTCAGTCCACAGAATGTTGCGGCGTTCTTCTCGAATCAAATGACAGAACGCGAGGCGAGCCGCGTAGTCCTGTGGCTGCAATTTTTGTACTCTCGTAAAGTGGTAAGGGTATAGCCCTTCCCGATTTAGAAGTTGCCACACGTAGTTGTCGCTCACGTTGAAGACTCTAGCCCCGTCTCTGGTGCTCGCAAGAGGATGACGTCGGAAGAAGTCCAACACTTCCTCTTCTCTGCGTCAACCGGAGGCGGGTCAAAGGGGCCGTGTACACGGCGTCCAGAATGGTATGAGGACTTATTCGCACACCAAACCCCTGCTGGCATAAGTTCGCTGCATGCGTGGTTATGTTATTGAACTCGCGATAGCACCATACCATTTCAATATATTCTTGATTTGAATATCGTCGTCTGGGAGGCATTTTTAACGAATGCGCGCGCAATTCACACCTCGCTGACCACTGATAACAACGAACTGGGGCGGGCGGGGCACACAAAAACAAAAGCAAGCGCGTGCGACGAACGGGGTGCGGGTGGGGCAGGGTAGTCTTCGGCCTCGCTTTGACGAACGATGCCGACGCGCGGTATTGTTTGTAAGTTTGCATGAATAGCTTCATTGACGTTTTGCGAAATGAAATGCTGGGTTTTTTTCAATTTCAACGCGCGGTTTTTCCCGTAGAAATCTGTGACAAATGTATGAAGCTGCACGGATGCGCGAACTGATAACAGCGAACTGAGGCACAAACACAAGCGCGTGCAACGAACGGGGTAGTGCAGGCGGGAGGGGGGTAGGCCGTCGTCGGCTTGCGCTTTGATGAATGAATGACGAGCTGCCGGCGCGGACCGGGGCGGCATTTGTTTGATAAATATGGCAACAGTACGGGGTGGCTTCATTGAGTTGCGAAATGAAATGGCGATGCGGCAACAGCTAAGTTACTACGGGACGGTTTCAAACAACTAAATCAATTCAAATTTATACGCACATTTTTTTGTATGAAAAAATTTATGACGTTAGATCAATAAAATATCGTTACTATTCTTTTCTATATACACAATACACTCTCCCATTACAGCCGTGGCAGATATTTTGAGAACACCTTATATTATATATATAAATAAATATAAAAGACATATATCATGTTTTTGCTAAATAGATCTAGAATTTCCGTAATAAATTTTGCTATTCGAAGCACAGCACTTTCGTATTCTTAAATAAAGTGCATTCCATGTTTACAATATTTTAGATAAAATAATAAAATTAGAAAAACGTTTAAATTAATCCATCCATCCATCCATCCGCCTGTTTCGTCCACTGCTGGACATAGGCCTTTCCAGGATTTTGCCACTCTTGGCGGTCCTCCTGGAAGAAATGCCCATACTCACACACGCTGGGCAGGCGGGTTGGTGAGCGCTGTGCCGAAACCCTTGCACCAGTGACGCCGCTGCCCGTCACCAGTCCGATTTATATAAGGTCCGGCAATAGGGGATGGATATACCGCCATCCATCGGTCCCAGGCAATGGTGGGCCGCCTGGTTTTTTTGCCTGAAAGCTGTCCTCTTACTCTCCCCCGAATAACTTCGGGAGGATTTCCGAGTAAGATGGTGGTACCTCCACAGTCGAGCCCGGCATTAGCTCTACCACCTAAATACCCTTAATAACGTGCATTAATTTAGACAATAAAGTTACTCACAAACTTACCCACATAAACACGCACAATATAGACACCTTTTATAAGCGTAGTCGTTTAAAAAAAATGTTTCAACTAAGGCGCGTCAAACGCTAAAGCAAATGTTTGACGAACTGCAAATAGGTATTATTCTCAGTGGGCGTGAAAAGATACATAAACCGGCTGTAAACAGATGAAACTAAACATTCTAATGATCAATCTGTACAGCATTCCTGAAAAATCATAACCGAGCACATAAAATGTGAGACTTATCAATACAATATTTACAAAAAGTAGCGCTTTATCCAACCATCCATCCATCAGCCTGGTTCGACCACTGCTGGACATAGGCCTTTCCAAGATTTCGCCACTTTTGTCGGTCCTCCTGGAAGAAATGCCCACACTCACACACACTTGAGCGCGATTTTATATAATGGCTGGCAATTTAGGATGGATATAACGCCATCAATTGGTCCCAGGTAAGGTGAGCCACCTGGTTGTGCCTGTTTGAGCTGTCCTCTTACTCTCCCCCGAATGACTTCGGAGGGTTTGTTTGTGAGAGTATACCACCGTCGTGCTCGGCATTAGTTCTACCAACTAAAATCGCTTATTTGTACATAAGAGAATATTCGTTTATGTATTTGCCGGATAGTTGGCGTCCATATGCCAGGCACGGATGTAGTTTTGTTAAGCCACTTTTCGATCTTGCAACTTTCTGGGTCAATTAAACGACTAAAATTGCAAGAAGTTTTTTTTTTAATATGGCGTCTTCTAAGAAATGAATTGAATATACATTTTTTTTAAGAAAATACATTTAGCCACATTTGACAAAAAATTATCAGATCTGACAACAACGTCCTGAGCTAATTTACCCCCAAGCGTAGGGCTGCTCAACCTGGGTACGTTGGTAGGTTTCGAACTGGCCATTGTAAGCTAAATAGATAATATGACAACAATGAAGGTAGAAGAGGATCCCTCTTGTTTATACTGCGGGGAGGAAGAATCTAATATGCACTTTACAAGTGGCAAAGGGTGAACATTTTAAAAAGGGAAGCAAGCCGGGCAATAAAATCGCCTTATCCAGAAAAGCAACCAAAGAAAACATGAGATTTTTTGTAATTTGCAACTCCTTGTCAGCCAAGTATTTCTCGTATTGAGATTTATGGCAATGTTTGACAAAGCGAAGGGCATGGATTTAAAAAATGTAGTATGCATGCCAGTTCCTAAGCAAGCCGATGAAAATCGTGTTATATGGACCCTTCGCCACTGCTACTTACCTACTTAGGTAAAGTGCTTAATACAGGCTTCGTTTTCTACTAGGCCGCCTCGTCAGAACACTATCCCTTCCAATGAAAGTCACAACTGAGAAAAAAATTGCAGGGATAGCCAACACTAGAAACTTACACTGAAAATGTGTGTCTCCCAGACGTCAGCAGCCTTACATTCCTGTGAAAGATATGACCCTGGAGTTTTCATTGGATAAAATCTTAGATTTATATTTATATTTTATTTTTTTATAAATTTCTTGTAGGAATATATCCACCCTTGCCTTCTGTCTGTTCTTTATATCTTCTTTTTCTGTAATAAAGTTTTTATTCATTCAAATTATTCGAAAATAATAAGTGAGTGCTTTTTATTTTAGGACAGATCTTTTGAAATCTGGCAGTTTTCTGCTCCTAAGTACATGTGTTGATAGCTTATCAGCCTGCGACATTTTCGACCTAAAGGGTTATTTTCAGTCTGTCGAATTAGCCTTCTCCACCATAAAAAACCTGTTTTATCGAACTCCATACATTTTTAGCTCGAGTTTTAGAAATATCACTTTGACTGTTTCTCCGGAATCGCCCCCCTGTAGCGGGGCAGGGCCGCGGGGCGGGCTGGCAGCGCGATACTTTCATCATATGCCTGGACCTGCGGGCCTATTATGTAACTCAGTGTCGGTTGCCATCCATGGTTGCTATTCACCAAAAACAGATAAAAAATGAACTTCCAACATAACCTTCAATGGGTATTGATTTATTTGCGAATTGTGACGTCATTTCAAGTGCGAACGTATCCTTATATAAGCGGATATGTATGTTTTCGACGATAGGCACTTGGTTTGGCAGCTGAGTTTACGATACAGATTAAGGGGGCTGGGCTTCCCTCCAACAAAAATTCCTGTATACGTCCTCGTTGTAAAACACCGCCAAATACAATATGCTAATCATCTTAATGAGAACTTTGACTTTTCCTTCTCAAGCTAAAACAATAACTATAGATCCGTGATGTCACAAACAATACCCAAACAAGGTACAGTTAGACAACGCGCAGACATTCTTGCTTATTTTGTCGTGTTTTATCAATATGCAAGATCGCTATCTTAAATACGTGTAATTGGCTATAATTTATTCAGTTTAGTAAAAAACGTGCTCAAGTTCTACTCATTACGGATAGAAAAAAAATGTCTGGCCACTCCTAGACACGGTTTTGGTACTCGTGATTACATTGTCGTAAAATAGCTGAAAAATTTAGATACATTGGTGCAATTTTCATATCTAAGATTTGGAGTAACATGGAGTTTTTTGCGAATTCGAATGGTACAGAATACCATAACAGCACCTAAATGTCGATTATTTTGAAAGGAATAGACTTTTTAAGGTCATGTGTAAGTATAAATTTTTCTCCTTGAAATACAAAAGATATACGTGAAAATATTCAGGAACTGAATAAATAGCTTTGATGACGTAATAGCCATGTCATTTAGGCATTACAGGAAATAGGCCATTGCCCACAAGAAAAAAGTAGTGTCAAAACCGACGTCTGTTTTTTTTATATTTTCAGTAATCCCATATGAATCCCATCTTCAGGTTTTATCCGCTAATTTTATTTTCTCATTCTTTCTTTACGTCGGGGAACTCTCCCTTTTGAGCTGAAACGGTATGAACTGATTTTCAAAAAATAATTTCGTTATAAAAATACCACCTGAAAGTTAAAGAACAGTATGTATCTTCATGATTTAGCCTATATTTTCAGAAAAAATATACAAAAGGGCCTGTTACAATTTATAGTTGGTTCGAATTGCGATTGTGCTTTTCGTTACTGTGTTTTTTTATTTAAAATCGTTAACTGTACGTGTACAATACAACCATTAGGAGTATAATTATTACACAATGAGCTATATACGAGTATGTCAGATAATAGAAGAATTTGATCAACGCGAAAATTCTAGGATCATTGCAAAGTTCCGTATTATTAAAAACTAGGAAAGAATTTCTCAATTATCCTAATTTTTTTCAGGATTATTGCGAATCTCTAAGTCAGGTATGGGCAACGTTTGGGAAGTCTCGGGCCAAACAATCATACGCTCATAAATTCGCGGGCCTAGTACACGAAAACAATGACGCAATCGGTGAACCATAGGTTTAATTTCTACTTATTGAAATTCAAGTTTCATAATAAACTAGAAAAGCTACAATGTAGTATTTTCTTTGAGCCTGATTGTCAGATGCAAGACTACTAATATTAGAATCAATTCCACTAGTACACAGGCAAAAAATTTTGCAATTTTTATAGGTCGGTCTGGTTCGAGACTTAAATTTATTGATTTTCATGCCTGCCTTTGTACATAATTTTATTTGTTACATTTAATCTCTCCCTGGCTCGCTTCTAAGCCATATCGGCATAGAATTTAAGCGCAGCCTGTACTTAACTCTTTCAGCAACATGTACCGCCCATAGACGTGGTTCTATTGTTCTTTTTTTTGTCTCGTTATGTCCCTGAAAGTATTAAAGTTGCAGGAAAACAACGAATCGCGATTTTTTGGTAAAAATGTTAGTCCGATTTTGAATTGTTCCTCGCCGCGGGCCGTATTATAAACTTTTACGGGTCGGATGTGGCCCGCGGGCCGGTAGTTGCCCATATATGCTTTAAGTCATAGGCAGGATTCGAGCTCGGGTCCCAACCGCTGAAGGATACCGCTGAAAGAATACTAACAGTGCTGTTAGTATTTATGCCAAATTTAAAAAATTCGGTAAGATTGCTCATTTAAAATTTCTGGCCTTAATAGTCGTAATTAAAAAAGAGTGAAATGGTACCTAACAACTGGAATTTAAAGAACTTGAAAAATCTGCTAGAATGTATCAGAAAAGTAAGAAAAGTGTCTGCTAGGTAGTCTAATTTCCTTTGAACCATAAATAGAGAAGGTGTTTAAAAAACTTAATTCAAAATCAATTTTTGTTAATTATTATTATAATTTTAACCGCCTCACATATTGCAAATAAAAAGAATTCTTTTTTACTATGTTGGTACCGTCATAGTATAACTGTGGTACCGTTGATTGTTGGCACTTGGTTGAACTTGCAATACTTAATATTAATAGATAATCACTTGTATTAACCCACAAAATTATTTATTTTCAGACCGGTTTTGCCTTTATGGCATATCCAGGGAAATTCAATTTTCAAAGGAAAGCCATAAAGACGAAAGCGGTCTGAAAATAAATAAGTTTGTGGGATAGTTCAAGTGATTATCTGTTCATTCATATTATTTAATATTCAAATTCATATTATTTATTGCATTCATGTTGTAGGTACAAGATGTTATAAATAGGTATAGTGCAAAACATGAACCCTGTTAGGGCACAGTTACAAAGTTATATAAAATAAAAACTTAATATTAAAACTTAACAATTTTTATTTTATATTCATTATTCTCATATTCATAATTCATATTCATTTTATCTATGTAAAGTACTAAGTATCTTTAGGAGAAATTGTAAAAACCTTGAGATTAAAAACGAGTAGAGAACATAAGTAACGATATAGTTAAGAGGCTAAGGTTATGTAAATAAAATTTGGATGTTTTGTTTCCGTGTATTTCATGAAGTACACAGAAAATTTTAATACATTTCTGGTAAGTATATGCATTTTGACTGTTTAATTTAGGGTTTCGTTTATGGAAAACCAGTTTAGATAAATTTTCCTAGATACAAATAATTATTGAAATGAGGTCTTCAAAAATTGAATATAGGAAAAATTGACGGAGAGAAATCATGAAAAGAACTCAAACTTACTTTATTACATAGGTTTTAAAAATAACTAGATTTCCGATTTTGGAAATTTTGCTATTTTAGTTTTCTAATAAAATATACTTTTTTCTCTTTTGCGCTGAATCCACCCCTCTCGCACTGCGCGTTTTTAGTTTGGAGTAAGAGTGACAAAAACGAAATTTACATAGACTCTAAAACATTATTTTGAAGAAAACCTACTAATTATAATTACTCAGTCACTCACCAACGATACGCTGGCCAATGAGACTGGCACAAATTTACGCCAGACGTGACAAAATGTTGTATTTTTACACAACATACCGAGATGAGAAGCTGACACAGTTAATTTGACATATTTTACACCTATTCTGTTAAATTGGGCTTCCCATTCATTTGATACTCTTTGCCACTGTCTTAGAGGTTACAGAAAAGAAAGATTAAAAGTAATATGGGATTAGACCAGAGGTTACCAAACTTTTTTCTCGTAGACCGCATGCCGATTTTTCCTGTTTCCCGTTTAATTTATTACTTTAATATAAACTGAATGAATTAATACGTGTATTTGACAGCTGGCACAGAGCTATTAATTTTGACTACGTATAATATTTATACAATATAATAATATTTATATATATATAATATTTATTATATAAAATACTGTGATGTGATCACATAGGCGATACAAATCTGCGTCGCGTCTTTTACAAGTGACGTGACCACTAAGTGAATAGGAACACATTTCAAAATTTTATTTAGTATATTGATAATAATAATTAATTATTAAATAAGTATGTAATTTCCATGTGTATTACTCGTATGTACTAGGTGCATTATGTGAACATTTACGGAACGCCTATAGTTACTAACGCCTATGTATACATTTTGGTGATGCTCAGGCTAAATGAGATCCACTCTCGTTGTTCGCCATTTACATCTCATGGACCAGCATTTTTTTATGAACCCTTTGCCGGTCGGCGTCGACCCCTGGAGGTCGATATAGACCACTTTGGAAATCACCGAATTAGACTATCATGGCCATTCATGACGATTCTACATTTGATGACCAAATGCGTCTGTTTGGACCACTGTGCTATCTTTTCAAACGAAACTTCAGTCGTTCAAATTCTTACGAGCTTATCCAGAAAATTAACAGATACCTACGCATACTGTTTATAAAAATTCAAAACGTTTTTCCATTTTGTATCGATATTATAATAATAAATTTAAGGAACGTGAAACATACACAATTAAAGCATTATGACGCTAACTTTATCTAATCTACTTTCATTTACTTTATCTTACTTGCAAATCAGTTGCATTGTTTCAATGCCATTTATTTGCCTAGATACCTACACCATTGCGTCTTTCTTATTTGTTCACGTTTTCGTAAAGTACATAAATAAATATTTATTTTAACTGGTCTTTGTTTTACCAGAACAGCTTTTACATATTTCTGACAACTTCCTGCGCTAAATCATGATATCTACAATGTTTTGCTACCTAAATTATCCCGACTGCCTACTCAATTTCTAATTTAATAAACTGATTTCAGAAATTCTCTGTTCCAAGTCTTGTTTAGAATGATTTATTATCTTAATTACCTAATTAGTCTTATCTTTCATCAGTATCTCCTCTCTCACCATTGACATGATCAGCTATATTTTTATTAATTGCTTCCTTAATTAGACTTCCGGTCTAGACCCCATGGAGTAAAGAAATGTCACAGTTTCAAAATGTTTATAAGTTTCTTTCCCATCATCATTAACGCCAACTCTTCCTGCCTTTCTTTCTTCACGTACATCATTTGATTTTATGTTTTAGTTCCTCTATATATTTGCAGTTTTCTAGTTTGTAGTTCCAGTTAGTCAAACTATTCCGTAAACAGATAAATCTTAATTTATGTCGTCCTCATCATTAAGGTAAAAATATTCACTTCCATACCAAATGTAAAAATTACCGATTATAAATCAAAATTTACTTTCCACTCATAATGTTCATCATCGTTTTCTTCTCAATCTTCATCACTCATCAGAGTTATAATTATACAAATACATACTTTCCAAAATTATTAAAGTTTCCAATTATCTAAATAATTTATTGGCAAGGTGTTTCTTCTAATAGATTTAGACCTCTGTAGTACAAATCTGTGAGTTTATTCAAATCACCTGTCAATAAAACGTTATTGGTGGTAATTATTTTGACAAGCTGTACCGCTTTTTGGCGGTTTCATGGTGCGAAATTAATTTAAAAAACTGATACATTAAGTGTAATAGTTCAGAAATCGGGATGTTGACTTCACTTGATATTTTTTGGACGTAACATTAAATTAAATTTCTTCAGGAGTTGTACAACACCAGGCCTTATAACTTCAAAATTATCAGAATGGTTATTGATTTGTTATTAAATTAAGAAAATGTATATGTAACATTATAAATAAATATATTTAGTTTATTCCTGATTTTTATCAGTATGTTCCTGCTTCCTTGTAAAGGCAATACATGTTATATAAAAGTATATTTTTATATTATTAAATGTCAGTCTAACAAGTTGATTTTAAGTTTTTCTTTGTAAGTTAAAATTTAGTTTAATTCCAGTGATGATCGATCACAGCCTTTATTATTATCAGGATTTGAAGAATATCGCACATATAACAAAAATTAAAAAAAATCATACACAACTTTTTAACCTAATAAGATTACTCAGCTCTCTGTAGGAACTGATCTCAATACCGCACAAAGTAACTCTACATAGCGCAACAATGCAAAAGAAATTGCCTGGAGCAACCATCATATTTACTTACCAGTCTCCGATCAGATAAAATCCCGAACAATGAAAGTCTGTCCAAACTAATTGGTCCACTCGGAACAGTATCACCACAAACCGAAAACTTCTTTTCACCAACACAAGCTACAACTCTGCATCACATAACACCGTTTTTTGAGACAACACTGTAAGTTTCACTCCTACATTCGCGAACACATGCAAAAGCTGCAACTTGAACGCAAAAAAGCCTATAAGATTTAACGCGACGCTTTCAACTTGGTTCACAGTCTTTATTCCATCATTCCGGACATTTATTTGAAGTTCAACAGCTAAAACTATATCATCTTCTGTGATTGTATAAGCGTCAAGCGTGTTAGGATCAAAAATATCAGTGTGTTTTGTAAAAAAAGACGCGATTCGTTCGGCGCCGGCAACAAAAATCGACGCCGCGGTCGCGCCCGCGCAGGCCGATCTAAAACTGATCCAACCGGTGTGAAGTCGCCGAGTATAGGATCGTGACCGGGCCTGATCAAGCGGGATGTGGGCTCACTTCACACTGTATGTACTTGGTAAAGGTAGATAACAATTACTTATATGGAGGAAAGTTTATTAAAATACCGCTTTGAAATTCTTTCGTGGGCTATGCTTGGAATGGCTAAGAATATCTTACGCGTAAAGTAAAAACGCTGATCAAAGAGCTGATCCTACTTCGAAATGTATGTATGTATACTATGTAAAACCGATACGGTAAACCCTATTAGTACTCTTGCTAAACGATGAAACAATACTGGAGGCTATAGGTCCACCCTGTGTCACATCTAAATCGGATTGCCTTCTGTGAAAGGGAGCACAAGTGTCTGAGTACGCTTTGACTTTTGCAACACCTGTGATCATCCTGTGATGATGATGATTAGTGACTCTTATGGATACATGACGTGATAGTATATTTATTTCATCACCTAGTGTCTTCTGCTAATAATGTCATAATCGTGGAGAAGCATTGTACTATTTTAACTCCCTTTTGGTATTTTGACGTGAATTCGATGAACGTCTTCCTCGTCATCCCGGGAGGCTTCGACCAAAAAATGCAATATAAAATTCATGTACTTTTGAAAGCTTCATACTCCTAAAGTGTAGAAGATACAAAAATGATAGTTATATTGTTGTGAAGATCCATTTGGCGATAACACAAAAATATATCTCACACAAAGGATTTAAAATAATTAAGTACTTTGGGATTTATTTTTACTTAATGCCAAAAGAACATCCGGAAGTTATTGAGTTATACGTAGTACATTATAATATACTATAAACTAATTCTTACACATTCTTACACATTAGAACATTATACTTTAAAGCTGAAAGGTACCGTATCAAAATGGTTCTGTCTTCTATACTAACAATAAAGTAGTAAAAAAGTAGTGTCTGTACATTGAGCATTTTTCCAAATTTTTTCAATGAAAAGGGTTAAATTTGTGTTGTACTGAGGCTAAATCTACCATTTTAAAAAAATTTGTCTTTCTGTATCTTCCGTTTTAACTCGAAAACCACTCAACTGGATGCGTTTTTTTTTATTATCATCATAGTGGGCCTGGTCAACATAGAGGCTATAAGGGTGTTCATAAAATAACGCCCAAGGTGAAAACGGGCATAGATTGAATAAACGCGGGCGGAGCCGCGGGCAAAGGCTAGTGTAGTATAAAATACGTTTTTAAAAGCCGTATATGCAGCTTGTTTTTTATAGCAGTAAGACGCTATAGACCTTAGTATTCTATATTAATGATACCTCAAGCTAATCTAAGAAAATACGCACGAACATTGACAACAACAAATTGATCATCAAAGTTTTTTTTTTCATAATGTGGTACGGAACCCTAAAAATACCACGCAAGCTGCAAGTATACAACTAGATTACCATAATATATTACTTTCATCCAGTTCTATTATCCTACTAAAGCACTCTATCACCCATCTAGAAAACATGACACAAACATATATTAATCGCAGCCTATAACCATTATTAGAATAATCAATTTATAGCAACTGATAACGTTTATACAGCGATAAGTCATGTAACAGCTAGATAAGATAGCTTACTGCTGATAGCATTGTATCGGTCATTAATCTGAGTATTTATGTACTGAATTTATTTTAGGTTTCTTTTTCGTTTTTGATGCCGTATAGTGTATTTTACAAATAAAATCGTAGTACAAGGAAAAACTGTTTAGAAGTAAATTCCTTCGGACTCCCTAGATCCGCAAAAAAAATAGTTTGTCTCTCGATATGCTCGCAAGTCAGATAAAAGTACTGAACGGATTTGCATGGGGTTTTCACCGTAACACTTAAACATCTTGTATTGTCGTAACAAACAGTTCCTTTTAGTGTTGCGGTTGCGTGGCAATCGACTGTCTATCGATAGTCCATCAATCGATAATACTATTGATAGTAAAGATACGTTATTATTATTATTAAAATTCAAACGTATTATTTAATACCCTATCGCCCCCGGCTCTGCCCACGTTTTTTAAATTTCCGCCCCGTTTTCGTCTTGGGCGTTATTTTATGAATATCCCTTATAGCCTTTATGCTGACTGACAAAGCTCACCACCTTGATAATAAAAAAAAGCGTTCCAATACGCTGAGTAGTTCCCGAGTTAAAACGAGACATACATACAGACAGAAAGGCAGACAAAAACTAAAAAAAATGTGCTTTTGGCTTTAGGTAAACATTTGCAAAAATATTCAATGACCAGAAATGACTTTTATACTACTTCATTATCAGTATAGATTTCATAGAAATTATTTAGTTTACAGAAAGCGTAATTGAAATTCGGTCCTGACCCCTCACCAAGTCTCCAGTATGAATTTGATCATATAAACAAAATTATGTTGAAATTGAACCATCTAGCTTTATTGAACTCTATAAATCAGAATCACAAATAGAACATATTTTCATTTTTTTAATTATCAAATTTCGAGAATATGGCCACCCTACGCGACGGAACATGTGACTGACAATAGACTGTACGGCGGTAAATAATGCACATAGGCTATGTATACATAGGTTTTATAGAGCGTCGTCTCTGTCACCGGAGTTTTAGTGCTTCTTTGGCGGTCGATATCTTTTTACACTTTGTGTGACTGTGCTGATTCCAGGGTATTACTTAAAAATTTACAATATGCCCACCGAACTTCTATCTTGACCTCATCACCATAGAACTCCTCAACAGATAACAGCACATAACTCTAAATGGCGGCAATCGCTTAGTGTTTGTAGGGTAATTTCAGGATATTACGTGAAAATTGTCATGCCACGGGACCTTTGAATTTGAAATTCTTCAAATGAAACAATCTGATTGCTCACTGTAGTCCACCCATTTTTCCCAATTTAACCCGTCAACACTAAAAAGCGTAAAATAAATTAATTAAAAAAAAAACGAACCGACTTCAAACATTCACTAAAAATTTTAAATTAATTACACACTGACCGATGGTACCAAAATAACACTTTTGCCGACTTCTTTCTTCCTGAAACATATGTTATCTAGAAGTCGGCGCATTCCCTATAGTATAGAACACAAAAACCAATATGAGAGGTGATATGTGAATTTTTCAACGGTCACTGTTATTCCATGCGGAACGACCCGCAGTGCGAGAGGGACGGATTCCGGAAAAAAATGCAAAATGTCGTTAAATTAATATAAAATTTACTAAAATAGTTATCAAAATTTCACGTGCACAAAATTTAGATATTGTTAAAATCTATGTAATAAAATATCGTTCAGGTCTGTATGACATTCCTATTTCGCATACCATGAAAAAAAGTGTAGAAGAAGACCTTATTTCAATAATTATTTCAATAATTATTTCTATCGAGCGAAAGTTTTGCAATCGCGATTCTGTAAAACGTACCCATATTTGCATACTAATTTATCAAATTAGTGGCTTCTTGTGAAAAGTATGTAAACAAGTTCAAAAAGTGCCGATTTTAGTGAGATAGTTAAAATGTTAGTCCAGGCCCAAGTCACATCATTTCAGATATTCTATAGTTTATTTACTATATTTTCAATTTTTTCATTTTTATAGCGTCTGATTAAAACCAGTCACTAATTTCAACTTTCAAGGTCACTAGCATGTATTACCCCCTTAACTCACAGTAAATTCCTTAAAATCCATTGATATGTGTTATTAATCTAAGCTTAGAACCGATAGGTATCCGGCGCTACTACAAATTAACTTCTGGGAAGCCGTGAAAGGAAATATCTCTCGCGTATGCGCGTGTCATTGTTTCAGATAGCCGTCGCTTGTTTAACTTTTGACAGATCAGTGTAGTGTTTCGATACAATGTCAATAACTCTCAACGACGTAGATTTTGATAAGATTTGAAACAGAGGATGTGAAGGATACGGTCAAAGGTCTAGCAGAATGAAAAACGCAATGAAAATATGTTTTCAGCGACACGTAAAATTATCCCTCAGTCACCTAACTAAAAGCGAACTTGGAACCACATGAAAAATCACAGAATAATCAACTATACAGGGTTGGTGTTTCAAGTGTATTCGACCTGTATTCGTAAACCTGTAAAGCCTACTTAGCTGTGATAGTTTTCCTTTTAAATTCATTATATATACTACTTCCGTGAATTTTTTCACATTTCTATAAACAACCGTTTAGCCAGCCTGTGGGGGGGGGGGGGGAGGGGGACACGCTCCACTCTAACTAAAATTTTCACTTTAAAGCTTAATATTTTGCCAACGGATCCCTAAATCGAAAAATTGTTTTCACACACCCACAATGTTCTTAACGGCCTAACCAACGATACCCCACACTATGGGATAGACGAGAAAAAAAAATCATCCCCAGTTTACTTGTACGTGTGTTTTTTTTTTCAAAATTTTATTTTACCATGTTGTCGGCGTGATTAATATTGATATCCATGCCAAATTACAGCTTTCTAGTACTAATAGTCTCTGCGCTAAGCCGCAGACAGACGGACATGGCGAAACTATAAGGGTTCCTTGTCGGTCTACGGAACCCTAAAAAAAGCACACTGTTTATTGTTGCACCATCCGATAGTGTCGCTTACTTATAAGCGATATATATTATATTACTTATAATTATAATCCTTAGATCAAATTCTGGGAAGTAAACGGCAAACTAAAAAAAGGCTTATGTTTAAGAAAATACGATTTTATTTATCTTACATTTAATAAGCTTTAACTAATTACCTATTCGAAATTATGCCTGTTATTCCAATAATAGCCGAATTCGACGTCTCGAACAATGTACAGTACAGTATTCAACAGCTCACGATTGTTGATTCCAATGCATATTGTTGCCATCGTCGGATCCGATGTGCGTTGAAAAATAAGCACCAAGAATAGATACGGAACGAGTAATCTCACTAATATTAAAAAATCCGAAAGGGTGTGTGAGGGTGTGTGTGTGTGTGTGTGTGAGGGTGTGTGAGAGGGTGTGTTTGTGTGTGTGTATGTTTGTTACTCTTTCACGCTGAAACGACTCAACGGATTTGGATGAAATTTAGAATGGATTTAGCTTATACCCTAACATAACACAAAGGCTACTTTTTGTCCCGGGAAAAAGCATGTGAAAACATAAATATGAGTCAATTTATTAAAAATGAGCGATTTTCTGTTCGATTCCTGTACAGCGATTTTTTTTTTTAATCTAATTATTTTGTTTTGGTTTTCATCTAAATCGGCCCCGAGACTCCTTTGAGCATTTTTCGCTATTCCCTATACTAGTTTATGATTTGGCTTTCCCCGCCCACTTGAAAAACTAACCCTGTATAAGGTGACATTAATTTAAGCAGCCAAATTATAACACTTTTTGCCAATTTCACAAAATAAAATGTTGACGTCCCATAGTAATTCACTCGGGGTTGCTCACGGTTGTAGACACAAAAAAATACGAATGTCACAAAAAGGAGTATTGAACCTTGATGCTGAGCACTTATTGAGTGTTTAGTATATATTTAGCTTTATAAATTAATGTCACCTGTCTCTCTAACTCGTTGTTAAAGAATCCATCCATCCATCAGCCTGTTTCGTCCACTGCTGGACATAGGCCTTTCCAGGACTTTGCCACTCTTGGCGGTCCTCCTGGAAGAAATGCCCATACTCACACACGCTGGGCAGGCGGGTTGGTGAGCGCGGTGCCGAAACCCTTGCACCAGTGACGCCACTACCCGTCACCAGTCTGTTTTATATAAGGCTCGGCAATTGGGGATGGATATACCGCCATCCATCGGTCCCAGGCAATGGTGGGCCGCCTGGTTTTGCCTGAGAGCTGTTCTCTTACTCTCCCCCAAATAACTTCGGGAGGATTTGCGAGTAAGATGGTGGTACCTCCACAGTCGAGCCCGGCATCAGCTCTACCACCTATATGTTAAAGAATAAACAAATGATTTTTGTTTTTAGGCTTCTATGCTTTTCACTAAGTATTCTGAGGGGTAAATTTACGTCAATAGGTATAGCTAAAACCAATGATAGTCATTTAACCTTTACTAGGCAGTGGAATGAGCATATTACGTAAATTAAAAAAAACGGTCAAGTGCGAGGAGAACACGCGCCTGGGGACTTAAATGATTTGAATAGAAATTACAAACTTATGAAATGTATGAAACAAAACGGCAAAATTAAGTTGGTTGACTATTACTCGTTAACTTGTAAAGCCTACTTAGATGTGATAGATTTCTTTTTTACTGAACTTCGTTATACAACCTGAAATTTAAGTCATTTTGTCAACGAAAACTAGTGATAGTACTCGTCCATATGAACAACTTTTACTATGAGGCCAACCCTGAAATCGTGAAAAAAAAAACAGCTCTTTCATACATTTTGGTCGAGTTGGTATTTAACTATTCTATGGGACAGCTGATATTTTTTTCGCGATTTCAGGGTTGGCTAGTAAAAGTTGTTCATATGGACGAGTACTATCACCAGTTTTCGTTAACAAAATGACTTAAATTTCACGTTGTATAATATTACTACCGTCTTTTTTTTTTACATTTCCAAAAAAACTTGCTCTACTTGACTTGGCTCTAACAAAAATTTGCACTTTAAATCTTAATATTCCGCAAACAGATCCCTGAATCGGAAAATGGTTTTCACATACTTATATTCATATGTTTTATCTGTCATTAATATCTGAGCTAGATGTGAATAATAAGTTAGTATTTGTACCACTAATATTTCAATTAAATATAAATCACTATGTTGGTTATTAAATAGTTGAGTTTGCTGCCTCTATAAATTTTAACGATTACGAAGTATTTTATTCCAATATTTATTCCCAATTTTATCCCAATATTTATAATGCCCTACAAACCTAAAAACAACAAATCGGGCTGATAGATAGCCACGCTAGTATCTTTATAATCTGTTTGCTTTTGAAAATAGAACGCCTTTGAACTCTGCTCTTGCGTAAAAATCTCCCAAGTCATGCTACTGTATCCAAATCAGTTGCTATTTAATTTCGTCACATTTTAGGGTTCTGTACATCAAAATGACAAAACGGAGCCCTTTTATGATCACTTTGTTGTCCTTCTGTCTGTCTGTCAAGCTAGACCCTTTTTGCTCGGGCCCCGTTAGAGATACCAAGGTTAAACTAATACCTTCTACAGAATGTCTACGGCCACATAGACCTGATAAAATATCAAGCTTTTTAGGGTTCCGTAGTACCTGAAAGGTAAAAGGAACCTTTATGGTGAGACTCCGTTGTCCGTCCGTCCGTATGTCACAGCCTCATAACTTTAGCACCGTAAAGGTAAAGATTTGAAATTTGCTACAAAAATTGCATTCAGTTGCCCACACAATATGGCGTAGAAAAATATTTTTTTATTGTTCAGTATACTTCCAATACGAAAGTGAGAAAATTTTTAAAAAATATCCTAAAAATACAATATGGGTATCAAATTGTAGATATTAAAGAGCTGATTACAAAAATATATACTTTCGCTATATTTACTGGCACCGATTTCGACAAATCTTTGAAAAACCACAAAAAATCCCCCCTTAAATCATGGTTATTTGGGATTATGTAAAGATTATAGAAAAAATATAGCGGTTGAGAAATTCACGATGTTAAAATGACATAATTAAATTTTTCATCCTCGAGTTTTATTTCGAGTACGGTATAAAAATATTGTGACTCTGTTTTGTGGTACAATCAACTCTTGTTTTAGTTATCATAAACCATGGATGAATAAGTTTATCTATGTCATAACCAGTCATGGGCAAGATTTTAAATATTTTTTTCGTGACTGTTCCCAAAACTGTCGAATTACGGAACTCTAGATATGCGAGTCTGACTCGCACTTGACCGGTTTATTTTTACGTGAAAGGAAGATATTGCCGTGTACGTAATCAATTTATTACAAATTGGCTTACCATGAAAACCTATAAATAATGCACTTACATTCCGTACACAATTATGTCTTTAGCACACATGTACGAAAAATCTGATGATTGCTAATATTTTATTATTTAAGAAAAAATTAACTCCCAGTATAATTAGACCCTTTGAATACATGGAATTTAATAGATCGTAAGTGTCAAGTTAGTTTGGTCATATGTAAGTGCTCGTGGAATACGTTTGTATTTTAACCTGTATGTACGGAACCCTCGGCAACCCAGCAAACCTCCTAATCGCACTGATCCAGTTATTTTACTGTTGGTACCTACAACTTACATACTTACTGTATACTTACAAAGTTATTTCCTGTAAGTACCTAGCTCTGTAGCCTCTGCTCAGGCACGTATCTAGACTTTTGTTTCGGGGGGACATTCATTAAAACAACAATGTGAATTGTGAAAGAAATCTCTGTAATCACTGTACTATAATATTATTAAGTATCAAAAGTACCGTACCACTTTGTTGTTTTGAGTCACTTAAGGGCCCATAATACCTCAATTCGCAGTCCTGCTCTAACGCTTCTGCTTTTTAACTGTCTATCCTACTCTAATCAGATGCCGCGCATGCGAAAACATCAGTTATTTTGAAATCGCGGCTACACTGATGGTTTTTTCATTTTTATGGAACAGTCTGCAGCTGCTTTATACTAATATCAGTTATATTATGCAAAGTTTCAGCTCGAATTTCAAGTATTCAGTGAATGCTATCGGTTTATTGTACGGTTTGAAGGTAACTTTGTACTTTTTTGTATCGAGAAAATTTTATTGAATCAAGTTTTCATAACAGCATGGACATAGCATTAGTCCTCAACTTTATTCTATATTAATTTCAGGGTGATTGTTGCAGTATTTGTTGGTATAAAACAGGATCATGCGAAACGAAGTGAGGTATTATACACCCTTATTTTAGGTTATGAACATTCCCGGTCCCGTCATATTTCGGGGGGGGGGGGGGTAAATCCCATCTATCCCTCCCTGGATACATGCTTGCCTCTGCTGCTCAGTAGTGTAACTAACCTCATCTAAAGGATAAATAAAACAATTGTCCAATTTGTCCGGACATATCCGAACTTTAGGTCGACGGTCTTTGCCCAGCTTTTTAATTTGTTCGGCCCGTTGTCTTAGATGGAAAAATAAGAATGAATGTTTCATTTTCGCAATAAAATTACTTAAAATACCAACATAAGCAATAAATCAGTTGATAGTTGAGTTATGAATTATCTGTGGAAAAGTACAAGTGTTTTTTTTTTTTTTTTTTTTTTGTCACAACAATAAATCAGTCTTCAATCTTTGTTGAACTACAAACAACTCAACTAGTTAATCAGTCTTATTATCCCATCTTAATATAAAACAATTAACTTGTAGTTCAAACAAAAAATACTGGTCTCCTTTCAAAAATCAATTTTACTAGTTCAGTGCCCGCTATCCACGTAAAACGCGTGCGCGTTGGATTTATTTTTCCATTTTCACTAAAATGTCTGGACTTTCTTTTTAATGGCCGGCTTTTTGTCGGCTATTTTTAAATTTCAAACTGGTAACCCTAACAATGACCTAAACCTAGCAGCAACGAGAAAGTTGGTAATCGTTTTAATCACCTGCTTAATGAAGGTGCAATGTATTTCATTAGCCGTCATTATATTCGGATAATGGGTGGATGCAATTAGCATTCAATGGATTCGTGCTTCGCCTTTGTAATAAACATAGAAAGTATTATATATTATCTGAGGACTGCACGGAAAAAAATCATTGCAAAACTACCAGATTTATTTGTATTAAACTATCTAGTCAAGAGAAACAGATTTTAATCATGTTCACGGGAATAACATTTTAACACAAATAATCGTATTTTTATGAATGCTAGAATAATCTACTAAAACAAATGATACATAGTGAAATAAGGGTGGTAAGTGGTATTTTTTTGCTTTTCATGTGATTTGTGCGCGTGAGCAAAATCAATGGGCAAAACGGAGCCCTATTAATGTCGCTCTGCTATCTGTCCGTCCGTATGTCACGGGTCTCTAGCTTGCAAACAGAATGAGGTACAGGTCCGAAATTTGGATATGTTGTGTAAAATATCGACCCAAAGTCGGATATTGAATTAAAAATTGATTTCCATGGCGGGTTCCACCATACATGAATAAAGAGCCAAAAAAAGTTATTTTATTACCCCGGCATATGGGTTGTCATTTAATTTGAGCACATACATATATACCTACATAATTTGTGAAAAAATATTGTTTTAAGAAAATATTTGTTCAGTAATTATATAGTAAAACCCGGTCTAGTTTATTTAAACAATCTAAATAACATAGCGCAACCATGTATTGTACTAGAAAAATACATTCGCTATTAATGTACCATCGAAGAAATGGCCGCAGATCTACTTTTTGCCCGTATGGTAATGGTAATAAGAGCGAAAAGTAGACCTGCGGCCGTTTTTTCAATGGTACATCAAAACTGTGTTTAGCATCACCAGATATTTATGTTTTTAGGAACAAAATAATTCGTGTGAAGTTCGCAAACAGTCTAATCGTCACATAAAATACTAATAAATCTAGTATAGAGAACAATAATCTAGTAAACATTACCTTTTTTTATCCGTGTGCAGCTTACTTTTCTTTAAGTCATATAGGATATTGATTAAATCAAACATCTTTCCTGATGGAATAAATATAAATTAATTAAACTGGAAACTTAACTTTCAAACGGGAAACTGGTTACTCTACTTTCTTAGGTATTTTTTTGAGTGAGCGCCCTTCATCCTATGTTTCATTAACACTTTTAAGAAAGGGCAAAAGTGGCCAGGCCTAATAACATCTGGAACAAAAAATTATAAAATGACATTTGTTGACTAATATATATTTAATGCGTGGAGACCACTTACACCACTGGTGGAGACGTTATCTTGGAAAAATTCACATTGGATCCTCGGTAAGTGTTCAATCAGTAATAACATTCGAATTGCACACAACTCGGAGATGAACGTCGATCATTTAAAATGTTGCGAAAAGAGTATCTTGTTACTGATTATTACTCACCGAGTCTTCAGTATGAAATCGTTAATTTTTAGGGTTCCGTACCTCAATATGAAAAAACGGAACCCTTATAACACCACTTTGTTGTCCGCCTTGCAAGACCGCCTGTGGTCAAAACCCTTTCTCGGGCCTCGTGAGAAATATCAAGTTGAATGAAACTAATACCTCTTGCTTAGACCATAGACCTCTAGTCAAGTTTTAGGCTGTAGATATTAGCATCCTCATCCACGTCGTTCAAAAAAACATGAAGAAAGAAATCATCAATACAAGCTGTCGTATAAATGGATTCAAGTTTCACTTCAAGCGAGAAGAGTGGTATTCCTACCATTTATCTTACTTTTTGACCGACTTCCAATTTGAAAAAGGAGAGTACCATGTAGGAAGAATGTTCTTTCCCTTTTTTTTTTTGTATTAAACTTCTGTCTGAAAACGTCAAAACAAAAATCCATTATCATCGTATTTGTTCGAGAACCATAGACTAAATAATACATCACATCATCGTATGGCGGTAAGAATGCATGGGCGGGCAGGCGGCGCAGCAGCGGCATAGACTAACTATTTCGTCAATGGCAGCGGCGCGCGGCGGCGCGGCGGCGCACTATGGCCGAAATAGCCTTAAAGCTGGTCATTAATGTTTAATGTGTAAATTAATGAAGTATTTAAAAAAATAGATATATATATTGCTATTTATATAATGTAAATATGATTCTCATCTTTTTTTTTGATTGAAAAACACTTTTGCTTGTCCACTTATTTATATACTTCTGGACACATCTATTGGACCACCTTGCATTTTCAGTTTCGTTTGGTCCTAGCTAAGAATTTATATTAGGTCGAGCAAAAAGTTTAAAACAATACGATCGAAAAATATGGTAAAATGTACCAGGTTTAAAACTGGATCAATAGTTTTTAATCTAGCAATCATATTTAGGTAGGGGCCATCGAAACCTAAACTCTAAAGTGGGCCAATAGATGTGTCCAGAAGTATATTATTTATTGTTTATACTATTTATATTATTTATTGTTTATTTATATTAATAATATTAATAAGTGGACAAGTACAAGTGTTTTTCAAAAATAGATTCGACTCGTAAGTAACTATAAAAACTTAACCAAAAATTGCAGCGATTGAATAATATAATCAAAACTTCAGAAATAAGTAAAGGCGATAAAACACCACCTTGTGGGATACCGGCGAGAACTGGACACCAGTCCGAACAACCAGTTTCAATGCAAACACACTACTCACGACCTTAAGGGTATGACTCGAACCAAGAAGTTCCTGCCGGAAATACGTTTAGCGAGCGTAGTATACATAGCAAGAAGTGATAATTACCTACCAAGCGATTTGGTCTACCTTTATTATAACCTATTCGGCAAACTTCGGCAGGAAAATTAGTGATTAACAGTTGGGTAACATTATGAAGTTCAAGTTGGCGTATTTTTTTTATTGGAATACCACGGAATAATAAACTTTTTTTTAAATTTCTCCGATATAACCTGGAAAGTTACCATCTTATACTTCTAATGGTGGTATTGCTAAAATCCTGTCTTAAAACAGTATGTTGATGAAACCTACTATCTGTACATACACCCAGGAACAGATTCTATACTCTTAAAAAATCGTTTTCCGTACAACGATTAAACGGCAATAAAAAACTTGAGCGGTATAATTTTACATAAAAATTATGTATAGCTCTTATAGCAACTTTTCCAACGGGGTTCGAAGTCAGAACCACGCCATTTAAATGTATGACAGCTGTCAGATGATACGTCATCTATCGTAGGATTATGATAACAATTGAATACTGCTTTAGTGATATCTTTCAAAAAACTAATTATGGCCAGCAATTTGGGTTATTTGGCCTTTGTGCGGCGGCATTGTGTCGTGATTCGAATTGAGTGAATTTCACTCGGAGTGATGCGAATTTCACCCCAGAGCGTTCAAAAATTGATCCGAGTTAAACCGAGGGTAACCGAACTGTTACCTGACAGTCGCTCGAAGTGTTTTGAAACGCTTCCGAGTAATGGGAAAATCACACTGGGCCACCTGATTGGTGCAACCCAATTATATATCTTTGGTGCAACCAGATTTTTGTTTCTCTTGCTCCTATATAGATCTGTCTCTTTATAATAAACAAATGAAATTTCGCACTATATGATCGCACGTTCTGAAGCAGGCGTGGGTAATCACCTTTTTTCGGCAAAACGAAACAAAACCTGCTCTTCGTTATTGATCACTGGTTTCGAAACGAGTGATTCTCAAGAACGAGTGACTGCGTAGTCACTCGTTGTCAATAATCACCGATCGATTGCTACAATACTTGCTTTTTCCAGGCTCAGGACTGACAACATTATTATCTTGCAATTTTACATAATTTAAATTGAAAGTTAAAATTGAAGTTCGTTTCCGTTCCGGCTAAATAGCCATTTCAAAAAACTGTCAAAATCTGTCAAATCTCGTTTTGTTATTGACCTTATCAAACCATTTACTATGGTGGACACCCGGTAGCTGTAGCTCTAACCGTTCCCGAAATATAGCAGTGCCAAAAGTGTCTAAAATGGTCACTATTTTGCTTATTCTGGTAGATCTTGTCGAGCCCTTTACTTAGAATACCATGAACAGGGGTCTAGCTTCAGCCGTTTGGGAGATGTTGAAAAATATATGACACATGAAAAAAAACACATTTTATTGCAACCCTACAGTCCAAATATGAATGGTCTAGGACCAACCATGCCGGAGATATGGCCAAAAGAAATTTTTTTTCGAATCTCGGATCTAAATGTTTAAAAACTCTTTTTGGAGCCCTGGCGTCCATATTTCGGTGCTCCAAGACCAACCGTTCCGGAGATATGGCCAAAAACAATTATTTTTTGGACCTCGTATCAAAGAGTAGAAAATTTTTTTTGGGACTCTCGGTTCCAAGTTTTAGACCATTTAACACGGGACCTGGCAAAGCGCGACTCTTAGTACTGGAATTATTCTGCCATTTTCCACAGGAGGGGAGGTAAACACGCACAGCACACGTTTACTCATTCACGCACACTCCTGCGAAAAATTTGTATGTCACACTAAATCAGAAGCTGCAACCCAAACACAAAACGCGCAAACAAGCAAACTTACATGAACAAATTGTTCATGTACTTCGGCAGAGGGGGATAAGTGCGCTTGCCTAGTCCCGTGTTATATGGTCTAAGGTTCCAAGTATAGGATTTCTAGGACCAATCGTTCAAAATATTTACCAACAATCCCGCAAAACAATAATCATAGAAAGAGACAATCACGTTTCAAACATTGAAACAACAAAGTTGAAAGTTGGGAATTTCTTGGAATTTTGGTGAGTACGATGCACATGCCGTACGATGACGCAACCTCGTTTGCTCTCCTTCACTCGATCGGTCGATCCATGTAGTTCGTGGAAATCTGTTGACTTCGGTCGTTTTCGTTTCAGTAACGTATTCGAGTGGTACGTAATCATCGTTTTGCACTGGTTTTTGTATGGCCCAGTTATCGTTTTTCGTGATTACAACAATCACCGGTTCTAATATCTGTTGACGTTCCGAAACGCACACTCCTACTGAAACGCTTCCTAAAGCAGCATAGCGTTCTCAAAATTTCGCTGGTCATAATTTCGGTGATAAAACAACTTTTTATAATAACTAAAAATCTAGTACTGCAGAGCTTGTGTAATTTTACATGCGTTTAAATGTTACATGCAGTGGCTGTAACTCAAGTGTTACCTTGCCAGTTTTTAATTTCAGAACGCAATGGGCTTGGTGGCCTCTTGTCATTTTTCTGTCATTTGCATTTGACGTTTGAATATCAACAAACTTTCCCGAATTTTTTGTTAGTTTTCAATGATTTTTCAATGAACTCTCGAAAATAAAACTCAAGAAGATTCTGTAAGAATTGATATTTAATTGTAGAAGCCATGTAGCCAACTTTTCATTCATGAACTAGCTCCTTTGTTGCTCTTATTATTTTTAGGTGTGGCCGTTCTATTTAACCGACTTTTACTGTAATTAACTTGAAAATTCTCCCTTTTTTTCGTTCCAGGATCTGCATCAAAACCATCACGCATCTATTGAGACTGTTTTTAAAGTGACTTATCAAGTCTAAACATGGTAGTTCTTGAGTCTTGCTGGTCACCATGTATTTGGGCATCAAACGTGAAATCTGGCAGCAGAGCTGTAGCTGTCTACACGGCAGCTCTAGGAATGGTTCTCATAACATTCATAGCATATCAAATGGATGGTGGAGATTCTACACAAGTTTGGAATCCTCTGTTTGAGGCTGATGTGAGGGGATGTAAGTATTATTTTACAACTGGAACATAGAATTATCAGTGATTTTGCCATTTCGATGTCCATTAATGTGGAGCATGTAAAAGGCAGCTAACACAATCTCTGGCTCATCATTTGAACATTTCTTAATCAATGGCCGTGTTCAGTTTGATTGCCCGCCCATCACTGACAACTCAACGCGTGCAAAGGAGATGTCATGATCGCTGGGAGTGAGTGGGCGATGAAACTAACTCAGCCAATATGTTCTTCATATTTTTTATGGTAGGTAGATTGTTCTAGTTACTTAATAGAAAAATTATCCTATAATTTCAACTTGTGAAAATCAATAGTTATAAAGATATTAATTTTTGAAAATTTCAATTTGTTGTCAGGAGTAATCAGTGCTTGAACGTCTGTTTATACCATTCAGGGAGGCTCCTTTCATGCCCCCAGATGTCTGGTATCCTATTTCCATATTAATTGGTTGCTATAAGTAGGATAGCATAGATTTAAAATGATTGAAACTGCTTTGCTCTCAACAACAACAAAATCTATCCAATAAAAACCAGTTAGCAACTTATACACCCAGTGACATCACTGTTTCCTTTTTCCAGCGTTACAAATATTCGGCTGGATCTTCATTTTCATCCTGTTTCTGCTCATCATATTTTCCGGCTTAATGGTAAGTAAAATATATATTAAAAAACCTATGTCACGAAATGAAGCCCCGAAGGGGTGTCAGAGGTATTCCTGTGAAATACAAGTCATAGACTTGGTACACCTGCGTTTCACCAATGATTATTACATACCAACGTCATTTGTGATGAGTCCTATTGCTGTCTCACGGACAACGCTCTCTCTAAATTCACCCGTATGTCGGTGCGTTTGGGTTCACACATTTTTGTTTGGATCTCAATTATTTCCTAAACTAAGGGTGTGGAAAAGTGGTTCAGTAGGGTCGGTAGAATATGTGGTTTCATTTAATGGTAGCAGTCTATTTCTCCCCCGGTGTAGAACAATTTGTAGCTGGAATGATACTTTTACTTTGGATGCTGAGGTCTTCTGGGGTTAATTGCACCATACTAAGGTGAGATACTTTGGATGTTGCGGTTAGGCCGTTTTTTGGGCTAATTGCACCACAGTATTTTCACAAAATACAATATGTATTGTGCTTACTTGGTCCAGAGCTCCAACTTTTTATGGTGTTTTAGTCACAAAACAAACGATTTATACTGGACCAGGCCAGGTAGTCATTGGTGTAGATTTAACATAGTATTATGTTATATTTTATACTATAACATACACAAACAGCTGTCTTTCAGAAGAGTAAATAAGCAGTGGCCATCAACACATCATGAAATGCATCATCTAAAAAAGAGTTAGTGCCATATTCATTTCTAAGGACAAGGCGTCTCGTCAGCATTCAGATGTGCATGAATAGCTGGTGTATCAAGTAATTATAAATTCGGTAGATTCTTATAAACCTTTGTGAACTAATTGTTTCCAATTAACTTTTCTATCTCTAATATACCTATAGGTAATACTTAGAGTTTTTCGGGCAACCACATAACATTTTCATTTGTAATTTCCAGGTCGTCGGCATCAATGTGTGGATGAGAGGCTTCATACTGCCATGGCTGATCACAATGGGTCTCATCATCGTCTTCCAGTTGATCTTTGGGTTATGGCTTATTGGAGGATACTACATCTATGTGAGTGAGCATTGTAATCATTATTTTGAGAGACATTTTAGATTGCTTGTCTCATCTTCAATATTTTAAGAGCTTAGCTCTTGTCGGTGTACATTTTCCATTGTTCTCTTTCCAGAGCCAAATCCTTTAGTTTTTGGTAACTTAACTCGGTAACTTTAGTTCTGTCTGGCTTTTCATGGTTTTTCAATTACCTGAATGATTTTTTTTAACAATTTTTTTTCTTTGGCTTGAAATAACGCGAGAAAATTTATCACCCGCCATTATCAAACAGAGCATTTAAAATTCTTCGTGTCAACGCCCTTGGCTGCCTCTCAGAATAGAGATGGCTATATACCTATAGTATTGATAGCTTATCAATTTTTTGTGAACACACAATGTGTCTACCCTTAATAAATATGTTAGATATCACTGCTAAAAACAACATTTAAATATTTAAAGTTAAAAGTTAAAATTACTAAATTGCAATGTCACAATTTTGACGACTTCTAAATACAGTTCGCGTTGACCGATACTATGCCTATAAGCGGACTTGAAGAAATGAAAAATATACCTTGCTCCTCTCTTTCTCACCTTCCATCCATCCATCCATCAGCCCGTGTTCGTTCACTGCTGGACATAGGCCTTTTCCAAATCTAATCCAGCCGCCTCCCGCAACGTCCTTCAGGTCGTCGGTCCAGCGGGCACGAGGGCGGCCTATACTACATTTTGCTGTACGTGGTCTCCATTCTAAAGCCCCAACGGCCATCATGTTGGCTACAAATATGGCCTGCCCACTGCCACTTCAACTTACTGATTCTGCAGGCTATGTTGGTTACTTTCGATCTCCGACGGATCTCCTCATTTCGGATTCTATCCATCAGAGATTCAGATGAGGAATTCTCACCTTTTTAACCATTTTTAGATGTATGGAAATCACCGTGTTTAGCCGCTAAAGCCGCTTTTAGTGCTAGCGGTACCCACCGACATTCCGAGAAAGCTGCAAATGCAGTTAAAAGCATGAAAATGCATTTTAATTTTTAATTTTTTGTAAAATGATTTAAATTGATTAGCATGGCCTTAATTGTGCCGATTTTCATGCTTTTAACACCACTTGCAGCTTTTACTAGCGTACCACTCTAGGACTACATGTTCACAGAATGACAAGCTGACCGAACCCAAGCTTAGAAAAAAAAAAAGCTAAACACGGCGAGATCCAAACCCTTAAAATGTTTATTCCGTGCGTGTAAACTAAAAATCATTTTTGTCTATGTTTTCAGCTCGATGCTACTTTTGCAGCACTTCTAGACTTTCTATGGATGGGATACAATGTAAGCATACTGACTATTTTATAATTTACTGCTTGATCATAATTGGTAAAGTAGGAACTCTGTTTGGATGTATTTCTATTGTCACGGTAGATGTATTAATAATATTCTGCTTCATTTGACACCTTCAGACCTTTATATCAATACAAAATTACCAGCATATTTATAGTAATTTTATTCATTCGTTTCGTTATTAATGTTTTGATGTAGCAAAACGAAACACTACCTAATATATATTAATATAATGTCTGCTTCTAAGGCAGATATAAAAAGACAGTACGCGTCAAATGAAAACGATACAATCTATAACCATCCATTCATCCATCCATCAGCCCTCGTCCACTGCTGGACATAAACCTTTCCTAGATATCGCCACTCATGGCGGTCCTCCATCCTCCTTATCTTTATCGCTTAACGAAAATTACTGCGTTTCGTGGTACGGGGTCCAATACAAACTTTCCGACCGACTTTCCAGCTGCCCTAGAAATGAAGTATAGCGACATATAAAATTAAATTTGTGCGTATTTTGTCCAAAAATAAGTACCGCCATCAATCGTTCCCATGCAATGAACAAGTTTCATGATGTCGATAATACCATATTTAATTCCATAGGGTTAAAATATAGACCAAAACAAAAAAAGCGGCGAAAAATTTTTTTTATCCGTCATCAAATGGCATCGAAATCACGCTACCACTCCACTCCGCATCTTTGTTGTTATTTTGCGTATAGCTCTTCAAGAAATGCGATAAGATACACAAATTTTACCACTAAAGTTTGTGTTCAGTTTTTTATTTATATATTCATATTATCTAGCACCATGAAAGTAGACTTTGTTAAAGGATAAAGTGATAATTTGCACAGAATAGGTATATTTACGGTGATGAACTTTTTTCCTCCAATATGTCGTTTGTCAGTGCCGAAATAAACTTTTTAAGTGAATACCAATTTATCTAATTTATTATTAAGGTCGTCAAGAGTAACAAAAGCTTGATATTGAGCAGGTCTGACTTCTGACTGGCCATCTTGAGACCCAGATTTGATCCCCGGTCGGGCATGCACCAATGAACACCAAAATTTATGTGCATAGTATTCGTAATACATTAGGTGGTAGAGCTAATGCCGGGCTCGACTGTGGAGGTACCACCATCTACTCGGAAATCCTCCCGAAGTTATTCGGGGGAGAGTAAGAGGACAGCTCTCAGGCAAAAAAAAACCAGGCGGCCCACTATTGCCTGGGACCGATGGATGGCGGTATATCCATCCCCAATTGCCGGGCCCTATCTAAATCCGACTGGTGATGGGCAGCGGCGTCACTGGTGCAAGGGTTTCGGCACCGCGCTCACCAACCCGCCTGCCCAGCGTGTGTGAGTACGGGCATTTCTTCCAGGAGGACCGCCAAGAGTGGCGAAATCCTGGAAAGGCCTATGTCCAGCAGTGGACGAAACAGGCTGATGGATGGATGGATGGACTTAAGAACTATGAAATTACAACAGCAATAAAACTAAAATTAAAACCTTCAAAATCGGCTTCAGTACCTATTTGCTAATACCACTTACTGAAAGGTGAAGGAAAACATCGTGATGAAACCTGTAGGTATGCCCTAAATAGCGTGTACTTGTGCCCGAAGTACGGCGATAGGGCTCACAGTACACAACCCGTCAATCACATGGGACGTAATAATCGTTGGTGACACGCGGGTGTACCGAGGGTGGACCGTGACTTACATTTCACAGTTGACACTCGGAACACCTTTGACGTGTCAGGACAATATATGGTTTTTCTACTATCTTCAATAACTGCACACGTTACCAATCGGTTGTTTTATTCAACAAATTATTTAAATAGAATTTAAGGGTCTCTCAATTGTATGTAAACTTTAGTTAAGTTAGTTACTAAGTACTTTCAAATGTGATGTATATTGCTAATGAAATAAATAAATGAAATGAATAGAAAGTTCCGGTTCATTACATGCTCAAGTTCCACTTTAGCGTATTCGGCGCTAGATCTAGTATTTTCAAAATGGGTTGCTTACATAGATGATGCAATAATAATATACAACATCATTATAATTTAGATACCTATATGTATTTCCCATAAAATGATTGTGCACTGTATTTCTCAACTCGTAAGCCCTACGAAGGTAGAAGGTACCTACTCACAGCTAATATTAATAATAATAATTAACCATACTTACATCAGAATGATCTTCACACACATATTTTGTGCTTTTAGGACCAATTAAATCTCGCCTCATTAGTTTACACCACTTTTTCCTTCTTTTATGTGACTCAGACCTAGGAAAAATACTTTGTTTGGGGTTTTAAATGTTGTGCTTTCACATAACGGAACAATACAGTATTTATAGATGCATTTCTTAGTCTCACTCATCATTTACAGCAATAGTTTTCCCACAAGTTATCAAAAGACACGAAACAAGCGACGCGAGTAACCGAATGCCAATGAACTTTACGAATGCGAACTGTGACTATAGGTTGCGTGACGTCACCCGCTAGTCCGTCGCAAATGGAACGAAATTAATTTTTGAGCGCCAGTTTCAGTTCCCGTAACTTTTTCAGTTTTAGTGATAATATGTTAGTGCTTTCTTTTAAAATTTTGTTTCATTAAACCTAAATTTATATGTTTAGCCCAAAAAACCATACTGGAGACTAGTTCATTATGGTTGTACCCTTGTTTTACCGACGATTTTAACTTCATATAAGCTAACAACGACCACAGCATCCGAATTTATTAAATGTCTGTCAAGTTATTCAGTGGCGAAGAATGAACATTTTAAAAAGGGAAGCCGGACAAAAGGATCGCCTTACTCAGAAAAGGAAAACATATTTTTTTATACTTTGCAACTCCCTGCCTGCCAAGTGTATTTGTCGTATTGAGATTTATGGAAATGTTTGACAAAGCGAAGAGCACGGAATAAATAAATGTAGTATGATGCCATATCCTAAACAAGCCGATGGGAATCGTTTTATATGGATCCTTCGCCACTACAAGTTATATAAGCTAATATACATACAGAGACGTTGCAGTGATTAGAGATGTTAATTTATGTATTTTCTATCTTATTCCAGATCTACTGCTGGCTTTGCGTCTACTCGCAATATCAAATCATACTCGAGATGCAGTCACCTAACATTGAAATATTAATCGACTATTGATTGTGTATTTAAGATAGTAGGTAAGGAATCTTTGGTTAAAATATTTTGAAAAACGGATATACCACATATAAATAATTGTTGTTGATTAATGCCAACTCTTTCACCGATAAAATTTTGGCCTTTTTCAGGATGAATGTCGTTCTTAGTCTGTTGATCTACCTAAAGAGGGACAGACAGTGGTATATCGATATTTTAGAATCTCGCACAAATGGTCCTTGAACCTTTTTTATCGACCACTTACTGATTTTTTTGTATGAATTAAACTGTATCAATAAAAACAATTATATTTGTACACTCAGCGGCACAATTACCTGCCCAGGGAGTGTATTTTTGAATCATTCGAGTTTCAATTCGCGTACGAATCCGCATGATTCGCATACGAAAACTTAAAATTAGTATTGTATTCGTATGCGAATCATGCGGATTCGTTTGCGAATTGAAATTCGAATGATTCAAAAATACACTCCCTGAGCAATATTTTCATACAAACGAGGTCATTTCGAAGCATCGGTCCTCCGTGAAGTAACGATTTGAATGAGATTTGATAGCAGCTTTTCAAGGTATGGATGAGGTACAGACCGAAGGCGCCCAACTGATCAGACAAGCCGTTTACACCAGCAGACCTAATATGGTAGCCATTTTAAACACCGTTTGACAAATGAAATCGTACGTTTTTGGTTGTCAACAACAAAATAAGACAATTGTATTCATTTGACAGCCAAAAATGTACGATTTCAACTGTCAAACGGGCTAATTTTCTTAACCGAATAGCCATATGACAATCAACTTGAACACCATTGGCTTACACAATTGCACCTCTGATCCCCTTAATTTCAAATGATGTAATATATGGACGGCCCCATATGAGTAAATTGAAACCACGAATACGACGCATTTCACAAAAAAAAAATTTAATTTGTAGTTAAATATTTTTTTGCTGAAACGGAAAAATAACGATGAAAAAATCACACTAATATTATAAATGCGAAAGTTTGTGTCTGTGTGTATGTTTGTTACTCTTTTACGCTGAACGGCTGGACGGATTTGGATGAAATTTAGAATGGATGTAGCTTATACCCTAACTTAACACATAGGCTACTTCTTATCCCGGAAAAAAGCATGTCGTTAAACCGAATAACACGCGGGCAAATTGTTACTTTTCTTATAAATACAGTTGTTTTTTTGTACGTACATACATACATGAGCTCATTTCCTCTACCCAATAAAGGGTAATGATATTTAAGGTTTTTTTTTGTTCTCGAAGGCAACTACGGTGTAATCCGTCGGTTTCATCAGGTGGTTATAGAGGTGGGGGTAAATAGCTGCTACCAGTTATCATTCGAATCGTTACCTGACGAAGAATCGAGACTAATAACCTCGTTTGTATGACAATGTCGCTGTGCGCGGTTAATTGTGCCTCTAAGTGTAAATATGTTTGAACTTCCTAGCCGGCAACCCGTAAAATTAGCCTAGGCTTGATCGCGCTCCATATCTTTTGTTCAATTGTTATCGAAAATCGATAACTCAACAAATTAAACCTGGGTCAATCCGCGGTGACGGGTGTTACATTTGTACGAATTCAAATTGGTATAATTCCTAAATAAGAACAAATACAGGGTGTAAATGCAAAGTCAAGAATCCCTTTAGGGTATGAAAGTATACACGATTCTGATGTCATTACGAGAAAAAAAATATACCTTGAATTTTCACCAAAAATTCCATCATTTTTCTAAGCTATGGCTACACAGCTCACCGGCCTCCCGCACGCACCTATATGCACCCCGCAACCCGCACCCCTCATCCGAGTGGCCAGCGGCCAGTGAGGGTGTCCACGCGATTAGTGTATTTTGAGTAAAGAAAATCGTCTTATTATGAGGTACTGGTACTTTATTTAGAGATCCCAGTATTTAAAATAAAATCTTTACCGATCATACTAACACACCCTTAAAGAATTCTTGCCTTTGCTTTTACACCCGGTATGTCTGCATTATATAATTGTCAACGGTTGACGGGTGTTACAACCGTCACAGGGTTTAAATCTATTAATGATTCTAAACGCCTAGATAATTTCTAATATGTTTTTGTTTTAAATAAAAATGCAAACATATTTGTTCTTATTTAGGAATTATACCAATTTGAATGCGTACAAATGTAACACCCGTCACCGCGGATTGACACACCCGTACATTGTAACTTTTGAAATTATAAACATATATCGAATCGTAGAAAAAAAATGCGGTCTAAATTAAACTGAAATGATTTTTTTGTTTCAGAGGTTTCATTTACTTTATTGATTCAAAATAATTTAGTAAATTAGAAAAATCCCGCCCACTTTATTTTGTAGTGTACATTGTATGATATTGTACGTTATTTCGTAGTGTAGCTAAGTGTAAAAAAACATATTTAGTTATATATTTTTTCTGAAAACGATTTAGAATGACAAAAAAATTTACCCATTCAATATTTTTTTGAGTTTTCTATTTTTATGAGTCACATAAATGAGTGAGGCCAGAGTAGAATAAATTACCTTTTGTCTAACAAAAATGTTCGTAGTGTACTCGTAATTGTTTCACAAAGATTTCACTAGTTTGTTAAACATTTTGTTGAAAAAATAAATAAAGACATAATATCGAATTTAATGTTCAATAACTAACCTTAAGGGCAGACATCATGCGCAAACCTCTATACAAACGCAAAAACAAAATTGTGTGGTGTCTATGGAATATTTTTATACTATTTTCGGCTGGGTCCATTGAGACGACGGGAGTGCGGGCGGGCGGCTTCATACATGTCAGTATCAAATGGCCCGCACTCCGCCTGTCGCGAAATATAGATGTATGTCGGATTAGAACAAAAATCGGGAAATTTGAATCATATCTTAACAATAAAGCCGATTTTAAGGGTTTTAATTTGAATCTAAAAAACGTAATTTTAAGTGACAGCACTACATTTTGCTACTCTGAAGGGCACACAACTAAAATTAGCAAGTCTTTTAAATGCTCTTAAATCAAACTAAGTTCTTTAAATTCAATCAAATGACAGCTCTAAAATGTGCCTTAAAATTAAAACAGGTTACAATCACTAAGTTAAGTAAATTATGGCTGTCAAACTAAAATTTTAGTTTGACGTTTATAAAATGGTGACTTGAAAATGGCTCTTCGTTTTAACCATACTCAAGTTTAATTTTATGTATGTCAAACTAAAACTAACGCCTTCAGAATCGGCTTTTATAAACCCCTAAAAAACGTAAACATTACGGTTTTTTACCAAAAGTGCAGCCGAATGTGCTTATTTTTTTTTTTATAAAATCCAATACTAGAGAAGCATCGGAAATGTTATCCAGATTCATATTAAGGCGACGCCACGAAATTTTGGCGACATGGATCTCCATTTTTCTCAACAATAAAAAAACAAATGTAATTACCAATTTATATACTAGATTAAGCATTTCATTGACATCATTTTGCCCGAAGATTTAGTTGATTGATTAATTTTCATAGCAGAGAAAAAAATATTTAGAAAACCTCTTTTAAAGCAGAGATTTCTATTTTACTGACAAACGAGAGCGAATGAAGCCTCTAAGTTTTTTATTTAAATTAGTCTACAAATACACTTCAATATGGCCGATTGGATTTATTAAATTACTTAAAGTTGTCATTTTAAATGAAAAATACTGTTTGGCCGCATACGACCTTACGGCATAAGCTAGTTCGATAGCGTATATTTGTATGGAGTAAGTCCCCCTCACTCCACTCCCCTAAGGCGCCGATTTGAAATTAAAAGTTTATCAATGCCTCGCCTTAACAAAAAATATGTTTGAAGGCGCCCACAATCTTAACCAAAATCATGTTTCTCCTGACACAAGTTTTAAATTTAACGCGACGAAATCAGCACGATTGTATTGCCATCGCAAGTTTCGTGGAGCGTGCACGTAATAGCGAAATGAAACAGTATTCCATTTGGCCGCCTTCACAACTGAGTTGGTCGTAACGTGATGTCTGCTCTCAATACCAACTTTAATTTCATGCTATCCCTTTCATTTCGTATGATAAAGAAAGTGACAGCATCAATTTTAAAGCCAACTGGGGGATAATCAATTTGCGTGTGTTCTGTAGTATATTAAAATGCAAGTGCCTGATAAATTGTTTATGGCTATAGATATTAAGATTTAAATTAATTTAGTTGTAAGTTCATTTTTGTCTGATTTGTATTCCGTCCATATGCATTTACATATTTTTATACAACATTGTTAAAATAGAATTAAACCCACAATTTTTTTTTACTGAAAATTGATCTGCATTTTATAAAAATGAAATAAATAACAAATTTAAAAAGCCATATTTTATTTCACACAAGTAAAGTTACAAAATCAAGCGAAATTAAATTTACTTTGAAATATTATATTATGATAAAAAGTGTCTATAAGTATATATTACTAGTATTTTCCCGTGGCTCCGCCCTCGTTTATTTAATATATGCTCCGGTTTCGGCTTGGACGTTATTATACACTACCCCTTATAGCCTATGTGTTGGTCACTACGATGATAATAAAAAAACCGCATTCAAATCTGTTGAGTGGTTCTCGAGTTAAAACAGAACACACAGAAGACAGACAGACAAAAATTCTTAAAATTGTAGTTTTAGCCTCAGACAATACTAATAACCAATTTCATTTAAAATTGCGCGAAAATATTCAATATATGTACAGACACGACTTTTTTACTTTATTATTATTTATTGTTAATATTACTGCTAAGACCAGGAAATAAGGGGCTCGGACTTTGCTTTTAACTTACTCGTCCAGGATTGCTTATTCATGGTCGAAGCAAGTATATTGCTTTTCTCAAAAATAAAATGAGACATATTTCATGATAATGAGTTATATCAAATATTATAAACTGACTAGAAAATATTATAAATATATTCATGTTTATTGTCATTGATTTCATCAGCAAATCATTAGTGGAGTACAATCTATATCAGAGCCCGCTTCTGAACTCATTTTGTAATTTATTTGCACAAAATACTTTCAACCAAAATATAAAGCAACATAAATTCCCGCTTTTACGCATCTTTTTTTTATTATTACCAGCTGGGCAAAGGTATTTACCGCCATGCAGCCTTCTAGCCTTCTTCGTGGACAACGCCATCTAGAGGAACGCTAAGAACTAAGAAAAAAAAACAACGAGAAAAACCTCCTTAGTCTCCTATAAACATAGACACGGATAGTTTTAAAAAGAAAACATATGAAATATACTCTGTGAACATATGGTATGTAATGGATTTTCATACGAACTTCCTGGACACCAAAGAGAATGTAAACTGGACACTTTTATATCTCCTGAATACAATAGATTAAAGCCAAATATGGAGTGCATTTTTATCGAACTTGATTTCACGACTACAAAATTCTTACTCGGTGTTGTGTACCCACCACCAACAATCGATTACTTTGACGCTCTGGAAAGGCTACTGGACACATACCTTCCAAATTATGAACATGTTATGGATCATGGATGACCTTAATACAAATTTTCTTTGTGATGACGCCCGCTCCCGAAAGCTTAAAACGATAACATCCATCACCTGTTAATGTATCCATTATGCCGCTTGAAGTGACTCGCCATGTAGGCGACTCGCACACTCTCTTAGATCTTACTTTCAATGTCAAAATTTTGAATACTTTTCGTTTGGTTTCAAAAAGTTATTGATGTCATTTTACTGATTAGGTAACGTACTTTCGATATCAGTTTAAATTTTTTTGATATCTGTAATAGTTACGGAATAATCGCCTGGTCATACTTAACGATTACACTCTGTATGCGCCCATGTTAATTTATGCAGCCATTTTTTAAAATGATCTAATAGTTCATCTGTTAGAGTTGCTACTCCAAAAGATAAAGTACTTATAAGATCTTGTGGTATTTATTTTGTTTAGACATTTTAAATTTACTTTCATCTAAAGTGAGAGTACAATATAATTTAGGACGGATTTAAATTTTGATATTCATTTCCAGTAGCCTTAGCATGAAAACATTACGGTTACGTTTAGTTTGAACGTAACGCGGTTTTGTATGAAATCTGATAACCGACCCCAGCGGTCAGTAGCGGAACTTATCAAAATTCCATACAAAACCGCGTTTCGTCCAAACTAAACGTAACCGTAATGTTTTCATGCTAGAAGTCAAAGTTGAAAAAGAGATCAATTAGCATTTCTCTAACCAGTAGTAATGTACTCAACCTTATCAATTAAATGCTACAGAATATAAACCTTACTGGTCATATAGAGAGGACGAATAAAAGTAGAGTGACAAGAGAAATGTATGCTGCAAAAGTGGAAGGTAAAGCTCGACCGGCCTGCCCTAAAAGTTCGTATACTGACAAAAAAAGGCGATATACTGAAGAAGGGCAAAGTAAAAAGTACCAGGAATAGAAGAGCTTGTATGACAAGATTGATAGATGTAGAAGCAAAAGAGGTGTGTCGGGATCGTAGCAGATGGATATCTGTAGTCTCTGCCTACCCCTCCGGGAGACAGGCGTGAGTATATGTACCTATGGTAATTAACACTTTTGTACACATCTGTTCTCTTCGAATGCAAACCGTCTTCCCGGCTCACAATTAAGTTGTATTCCTATAGAGACTTCAATCTGGTTGAATACATAAAGAAAATTTTGTTACTCGCTTAGAACCACCCAGAGCTTATGTGTCGGGTCTCTTGAGTATCATGACGGAGGCGCGTAAAGGCCAACCTTCAACCTCGCATTGGTCAAGTGCCGACCGGTACCCAGGAGCTTTCGAGTTATGCCACAGATAAACACAAAGGAACAAAACTGTTAGGTAAAACATAATAATGGGCAGATCGCCCGCGGTATGAGGGGAGCGTTGGACGGGGCGAGGTAAGAGACGAGCGGGATGGGGTGATGCGGGCGCGGGACAGGGCCGCTTCTAACTACGCGTCGCCCGACGCTCCCCACGTACCGCGGGCGACCTGGCAATTGTGTGGTTTACCTATAACTATGGTCATGAGGTTATCAAAACAAAATCCCATTAAAATTCTTAACCGTTTATTTGAACAAATTGAAATTTAGTTCTTCCCTATTTGCTCATATTCATTATTAGAGAAAAAAACGAACATCAGTTTACAAAATTGCGCTCTTAATAAAAAAAAACAACAGATATATACCTAATTTTTTAAAGGTAGACTTAATTTGAAATATAATACATAGATACTTACAAATTTATTAATTAATAAAGAAATATGTAGTTTCAAATAGGTTTAACATTTAATGAAACGCTTAGATCAAAATGAACAACATTTTCACTCGTATTGCACAATTATAGCATAAATATTACTATTACAATTAATTACTGGATAATATTACAATAGCTTAATTAAATATTAAGTACAAAAATAAATTTTGGTCTGTAAATTAAAATGTTCACAATATTGAATTTTTTGCAGTAATTTAATAATTGAGTATTTACTGGTAGAGGCGTCTTTAGTAAATTTTTTATTCATATTGTTTTAATTCTATAGTAGTTAAGTAATTGAAATATGCAGAAAAATAACAGTTTGAGCAAATAAATAAAAAAATGCAATCATAACTAGTAAAATATGACTACGCAATATTTACAGTGAAATCTTATTTCGAATCTAAGAAATAATGTACAATATAGAAAATAAGTTCTTATCTTAATGGAATGTACAGATTATTACCGAGTTAATAATTACATCCTAAATACAGTCGAGTCGGTTAACTAGTTTGTATTTTACAATAATTTACAATTTACGATTTTTACTAAATATCCTACAATTAAAATGATATGCAACAAGCTTTAGCCTAAAGTGTACTTAATATTCTTTGCCATGGGTTTTAAGATTATTGAATTCTTTTAAATAAAATTACATACTTTAATTTTCATTGCCAGACTACCGTTTGAAAATTATGACGGAATAAACAATATTTTTATTTACCTTTTTTCAAATGCCTACCCCCAGGATTCGTTACCTTTTGTAATGAAATTAATATTTAAACTTGCAAATGTATTAGTACGGTGCACGTAAGCACCCTTTTTGGCACGAGATTTTTTTGGTTAACAAAAAAGTACATTTTGCACGTTGATAATTCGAAAACCAACTTATAAACTATATTTGTTTATCCAAAATGCAGACTATAACTTTTTCTGTATAAGTATTTTACTCAGATTGAAATTCACGAGTATTGAGGTACCTACCTTTTTTGATGTGCCATAACACGTTATGCAGTAAAAACAAAATAACGAGTATTGAAAAAGATCATTCTTTTGGACTTTTTGATTTCTTATTTTAATTTTCATTTTAAGTCTTCATATCCGTATACATGACCAACCATTTATATTTTAAAAAGTCACAATTTTTGAGTCCATTTAAGTAATGTCATGGATTAGTCCTAATTTGTCATTTTAACTCGAATTTGTAAATACAACAATAATAGAAAGTAAACTTAACAACCGATATGTAAATAAATGTCAAGACAAATGACAAAGAATTCAAAAGTAAGAAACCTAACTTTTAATCAATGAACACATCAACGAACAACATTTCAATACCAAAGTAAATCTTATCGATAATACGGCTATGATCCAGATGAATACCAGTTAGTATTTGGTGGTGCTGTTTTGTCTACTGCTTGATGAGAATGTGATGCGTGCGCTGGATGCGCCTGCGGGTGGTAAAGATGGAAAGACGATGGAGGATGGAAGAACTGAGATTGATCTAATGAGGAAGCGTAATCTAGCGCACCGGGAACCGCTGAATACGCTTGAGGCTTCAACGGCAGTGGTGCTTCACCTAAATACGAATGTCTTAACGCTTCAGAATAAGCCGTATTATCGTACGATAAAGCATATTGTTGTTTGTCTCGGGGAGAAACAGAACCTGGAGGAGTCATAGCAGAATGGTAATCAGCATATCCTCCATAAGCTAAAGTTCCTAATTCCGTTCCTTTGTGACCTAGTTGCTCACCGTACCCTGAGCCTTCGCTTCCTGGTGGCGTAGGAAGTGGTCCAGTTTGACCATCACTAGAGTAATATCCATTTCTACCATCTCCCAAAAAGTTACTTCTAATGACACTTTCTCTATTTGCATATAACTGTCTAAGCAAAGCCGATGCTGGGGTCGTAGTATGATTGCCAGGAATTTGTCTATTCAGATGATTTAAATGGTGATTTTGTGTTCCTATCCATTGTATAGTCGATTTCTGTTGTTGTTGTTTTAATAATGCATCCGTAGAGAAATCCGTTGGTCTATGAGATATCTCTTTGCCGTCTAAAGCTGGTAAATGTTTCGACATGGCATTTTCTAAGTCTCTAACTGAAGTTGCATCAGTTGCTCCTTCAGGGATAGCTAAATTGTTATTTTTTGTTACATTACTGTCTACAGGGGAAATGGCTGCTCCAGGGTTAGAAGAAGACTTTCTTCTCGCTTCTTCATCTCTGTCTATCGATTCTTCTTCACAGTCAGTTGTATGCTTTCGTTTCTTAAGTCTTCGAGCAGGCATTGGTGATGTTCTTTCAGGATTTGTGTGAAGAGGTAAAGGTTGTGAATCGTTTAGCCTAGTTAAGTGTGTCACGTCAGATGTAGATACAGGATTGGTGGAAGCAGAGTCGTTGTTGGTTGTTGGTTCGGATCTTTCTGTGGGATGTCGAGGGGCTGGTGGTGGGCCACCGGAGTTGTCGGTGTCTGGTGGTCCATTTTCAGGGTCACCTGCAGCTTCTTCTCGTTTAACTCCTTGAACGCTTTCTTCTAGTTGACAGCAGTCCATCACTGTGTTGGGAAATTCTCGACCACTGGAAAAGAGAGAACACTTTGGTTCAAAAGACAGAACACTTCGTTAACTGACTTGCAAAATTTACTACTTGTTATTTGGCAGTATTTACTCAAATCTATGACGGTTCTTTAACGTTTTATAAAACAATACAATCACTTGCATTGCATTTTGTTTTCTCACCTGATAACGTAGTTGACACAGATGATGTTCTGTTCCTCAGCATTCTTGGAAGAGCAAACGACGGTGGCACAGGTCTGCATCCACGTGTATCCGCCCAGTTTGTTCATTATCCTATAGTAGTGCGTCAGGACTTGTCCTTTATTTATTACTGGAACAAAAGAGAGTTGTTTGAATTTAATAATTGAATAGAATCATTATCTGATAATATACGGTCATTGGAAGGTCTCTTGTTAATTCTCTAGTTTAGTTTACAGTCTTATATTTGCTTAATTGTGATCTTTCTTTAGTAAATTCACGATGTACACGTGGCTGTCTGTTGGCTTATTTAACTTTTTGATTGCCAATACTTAAGAATGTCATAAACTTGAACCCATCGTCGAAGGAACAACAATAGTGCTCACAATAATCTACTTCACGTATTAGATTATGCCAAGACCTTGAACTAACCTATACAAATACTAATCTGCACTTAATTTAGTGCCAGCCTATATTTACGATATCGATGACGGTAGCTCTTCATACACAAATGCTGTCCAATACTAATACTAATGCATCAAATCTGTAAACAATGAAGGAGCGAAGAACACGTGTATTGTGCTACGTGATTCATTAGGAACATGGTGGTTTTTTGGTTTTGTTGTCGCATTGTGCATTGTTGAGTCGTTTGCCATTTTTAATTATGAATGCTTTGGCTGAGGGCCAAAAAGTGAAACTGATTTTAAAGCGCCGTTTGTTGTCTGGTGTCGATCCAAAAGTCATATTTTTTATATAATATTTTCTTCACATATACAGAAAAAAAAACCGGCCAAGTGCGAGTCGGATCTCGCTCTATTAGGGTTCCATACATATCTCCAATAAAATTTTCTGTGTTTGTTTTGGGCACATCTTACAAAATAGATTATGATAGGCATTTTTAGAATTTTTTGTGTACATACCTACAGTATATTACGTAATATACAAAAATTCTGAATTCCTAACTAGTTAAGTTTTTGATATGGACCCCAGAAAAGAATAGTCTAAGATTGACGGTTACCACCCATTTCTATATTCTTGAAAATAAAATATAATAAAAATATATACCTAATAAGAATAAACTCTAGCTAGACGATGACACCGCAAACCAAAAGGGCAATAAAAAAATATCGGCTCGTTTTTCGTGTATGGGAACTCGCCATATAAAATGAATAATTGAATAAATTCAATATTCGGTTTTGGATCAAAATTCTACACAAAATATCCAAATTTCAGGTTAGTAACTTATTCCGTCTACGAGCCAGCGACTCAGATCATACGGACGGATAGACAGTAGATTTAATAGGGCTCCGTTTAGCTCTTTGGGTACGGAACCCTAAAAATTGTTTTGATGTCTCATTGTTTTCATGACTTGGATTTGTTTATCTCAATCACTGAAAAAGCCATAACTCGCTTGGCCTCTTTGGCCACCATTTTGGATAATAATCATGGGTTTGGTAATTGCTTTTAGTGGCCGGAAATAATATTTCTCATTAATAAATAATGCTTCGGTACTATTTATTACAAACGTATAAAATATTTAAATTATACCAGGAATGTAATAAATAACATGTAATAATCATTCTTTAACCAAGTCACAGGAACCGCTGTCTACATCCTTTTCGGGCATCTAAAAACCGTTTATGTTCACCAGTTTTATTAATTCGACCATCAGAATTCCCCATGACGTACCCAGTTGTCATCAAATCACCCGCTTTCTAGCAAACACCCGGTCTTTTATGGTAATTCTAACAATTGTTATTCTGGGCCTGGGTTGTCCACATTTGACCGGTATCCAACTCTAGTGAGACATTGTGACTGCCGACATTTTAAATTTAAATTGATGGACCAGTAAAGCTATCAACGCTTAAGGTGGTAGAGAAGATCCTATAAAAATCACATACGCGCAGGTTGGATCGTGATTGGCGTTTAAATGGGCGGCCATTTTGTTTTGGTGATGGTGCAGGATGCTAATTACGTCACTCCGGTACCTGCCATTCATACTACGTCTCCAAATACGGGCCGGAGAAAATAAATTGTGTCTTACAAATCCAGAGAGGAAATGTTTGAAAAGGACATCGAAACAATAATTCAAGGGAAACTGGTGTTGTTGAAGAAATTTACTATTAAAAATGAGGAATAGAATAAATATGAATCATAAACTTACGAAGGAAACGAGCGTACATACATTTGACGCAAAAGAATACACAGACATCAAAACCTCGGAGACTCAAGATAATAAAAACTCCGTATCCATCTTGAAAGATATTAAGGCATGTCATTTCCCACGTATATTCCCTGGGCAAGAAAACCGAAATGATGTGTATAAAAATTATTATTCATATCACAGACCTCGAAGACGGGCCGGCGCTTCATGTCAGCCGGGATTAAAATTGTATTCCTCTGACGAATGCCTATAAACGTAATATTATAGTAATACGAGCTAAGGATAACATTATTTGAATAGATATTTCCCTTATTTACATTCACTTCGGCTTCGAAAGATGTATTTTTATCAATATGTAAATTCAGTTTTTCAATATTCTGTTCCTGTGTTTCGTCTACCTATAATGAAATTTTCACCTAAATGAAACATTTCTACGTTGAAGAAAACACTCAGGCTACGCTATTGAAAATAAATTGAATTTTAGGACTTCAAAAGGTGTTCTAAATTCTACATACCAGCTAGAATAACAAGAAATAACTTTAGCTTTAAACTACTTTCTATCAAACACCAAAGCGCACTGTAAACAAATTTTCCTAGAAAACAACACAGTAGAGCAATAAATTTTCCTCGTAACGCCCTAAGCAGCCGCCTTGAGCTGCCCGTCTTCTTGACATGAATTTCTAAAGGAACCAACCGGAATACCAAGTGGATGTTACGCCATTAACTTGCGAAGGATTTCACTACTATTGGGTCATCGATGCATCGACAAAGGACCATTTGGTGGTGATGAAGCAAGGACAATTTGTACATAAATGAAGTCACGACTGTTGATCGTGGAGAATGAGGTGAAATCGACAGTGAAGTTTATCTTGCTGTCCTGGATAAAAAGTAGTTAAACGCAGCTATGACAGTGATGATATCTAATGATGATGACCAATGACATGACAAAGAAATCGGTAATTTAAGAAATCTACATTTATGTATTGATTTAATGATGTTTGTTGTGCATATCGTAGTGAATTAAGGTGATCTTTTGATCCTCTTTAAATGAATACTTACAATCTACATGACATTTCCTAAGTTTGTTGGCGTCTTCTCCGTGGCATAGCGCGTAGAGATTCTTCCCCGTGAGCTCTTCAGCCGTGTAGCCTAAGAGCTCTTGTACCCTGCTGGAAGAATAAAAGGATGTATCAAGTCAAAAGCAGAGAAAGACATAGAATCATCAGATTGGCTTATAATTAGGTCATTCAACGCCATTCGGTACCCTAAGATAAAGTAGACAAGCAGCGTATCGCACTGTACGAGTGAACACACGTATGCACATTGCAAAACTTTTTACATGCGCTCATGCTTGAGTTTTAGAAATGATCATTATAATGCTAGCCAAAATGTACTTTACCTGTTAGGTACTGATATAATTTTTATCTTGCTTTGAAATGAGATCAAAATGCTTTATTCGACCGAATAACATAGGTACGAGTGATAGGGTGAAATTAAATCAACCGACCAAATTCATACTGGAGAGTCGGTTAGTGATCAAGAACTAGGTTCAGTAATCCTTTTGCCCAATATTGAAAAATATTTTTTTTGCTCCCTTACTGGTTGGACTAGTTTAAGTACAATTTTTATTTTTATTATTTACGCTTATGTGTGAGCCTATTTCTTGTAAGTAAGATTATTTTATTGTTAGTAAGGTTATTTTAAGTTGCTAGTATTAGTGGTATAAAGAAGAAAATACCAATTTTAATTTTGTTTAGATTTTCAAATTCTTATTGTCATAAATAACTTATAGTTATAAGTTATACACCACTGTCACCGCTGCAACTAGATGAACAACTAAAATATGCATAAAACACATTTATATAAATCTATGATAAAACATCTGAAAACTGTAAACCGGCACCCACGGGTCAGGCTTTGCCCATATTGGGGCCACTGTTAAACGTATTGTTTTATTTTTTTTGGTGTAAATAAATTTTTTGTTTTTCTTTAGTACAGACACTATTGGGGCAAAAAAAAATTTTCGAATTTGACCTCGAGGGTCATTAAACTTTGTTCCTGATGACTAAACGAGTCTCCAGTATGAATTTGGTCGGTTGATTTAATCTCACCTATAACAAAAAAACGTTTTATTTTTTAGTATACAAAATGGTATATTATATTATTATGTAGGTATTTTCCAGAGGGGTGTCTATCTCTGATCCAGACTGTATATAAACTACACCAAGCAGTACTCTATAAAATACCTTCTAAAAGGATTTCCACTGTGTTGGAATTTTATGTGAAGGTTTTCAAACAGGGTTCTGAGAAGCAATGAAGCTTCTCGAAACCCTGTTTGAAAAGGAAATACTTGATTGCGTCGAAACATTAAATATCAGCTAGCGAGTTTTATTTATATCGATTAATCCAAATACCTGGGCTCGCAATGTGCTATCCTAAAATCAAAGTTGATCCTCGTCACAAACATGTCCGACTCCAGTCTGATCTCGTGGACCGAAGGTGGCGGCAAGGCTATCGCTAGAGCCACCATGCCCAGGAGTTGAGGAGGCGACTTCCGACTGTGCGAGAAGGTATATTGTGGTCGAAGACGGCAGAGCATCAGAACCACCTGAAACGAAGAGAGGTTTTAATCAAAGAGTGTTTAGAAATGTACGAATCACTTTGATTCTTATCCGTCTTCCATTCCTTAAAGCCAATGACATGACATCTTACTCGCAAATCCTCCCGAAGTTATTCGGGGGAGAGTAAGAGAATAGCTCTTAGGCAAAACCAGGCGGCCCACCATTGCCTGGGACCGATGGATGGCGGTTTATCCATCCCCAATTGCCGGGCCTTATATAAAACAGACTGGTGACGGGCAGCTGCGTCACTGGTGCAAGGGCTTCGGCACCGCGCTCACCAACCCGCCTGCCCAGCGTGTGTGAGTATGGGCATTTCTTCCAGGAGGACCGCCAAGCGTGGCGAAATCCTGGAAAGGCCTATGTCCAGTAATGGACGAAACAGGCTGATGGATGGATGGATGAATGACATGACAAGTAACATAGGAAAAAATGTCCTTTCCTTACAAACTTTAAATAGGTACCATATTTTGTATGGGAATGTAAATTATTTTTCCGCCGGTATGTTTCTTAAGGATATGTAGGTACTTGTTTAGTATAATCAGTAGAGATTAAACGATTCATTTAGAGATACCTATCCATAAGCACCTGGTATTTTAGACGGTTTTGATATTTTACAATAAAAATGGTCTCCAAACAGTAGTATGAGAGTAGACGACGACGTAACAAGAACGTTTGTTTGAAAAGTTTATTAAAAATCATATCAAGATAAAACATGAAATGAAAAACATGAAACTTCATAACCATAAATTCAAAATTACAGCCGAAAGTATTTTATTAAACTTTTCACAACTCATTTCACTGAAGGCCGTAAACACAAAACGTGCTTCGTACGAAATGAGAATAATATTGTTCCAAACGAGAAAACTCTTTCTTAAATCCGAAATCAACGAACACATATAAGCCCATATGCAAGGCAACCTGAATTCAACTCTACGGAGAGTTATTGAAGCTTTAAATTGGAAAGTAAATCCAATTTCAACTGAATCTGAATCGTACTCCCATTTGTCTTCCTAAAACGGCTTCACAAGCACGTGTTTTCGGAACTCAGGTTAGAAGTTACCAAAAACGAATTCTCATACTATATACGTACAAATGGTGGAATTGGAAAATTTTCCCAATAAACCTTTGCCTTAAGCGGAATTCCCGTATTTAGTGTTATAGAAATGACAAATGGTTGCACTAATTGCTTTACCGATATCCAGGCGGTTTGCATGAGCCATTTAGATAAAGATAAGTTAGAATTACTGCTTGGAGATTTCCTTTGTTACTTACTCCACTTTCAAAGGCTTTTGCTAAAGGTTAATCTGAGACCTAATCCCGACAATACTGATACAGTGCAAAAGCAGTTTTTCGTTGCCTTCTTCATTTTTTTTTAATAATATGGGGTAAAATTTGGATAAATTAACAAAATAAAACGTTTACTTTGTCATCTCATAAGCTAATAAAAAGTCTAAGTAAAAAAATATTACCCCTACAATCTATTACGACAAATTTTACGAACTCCTACGAAATTCGCAAGTCGCACCAGATATAATCACAGTTTATGTTCTAACACCGAGTTAAGGGCAAAAATTATGGGCCACAGTAAGCGCCTTGCGGCACCCCATGCGGCGGAACAATAATTCTAGCCAATAATATTTGTTATCTCATACGGATAAAGAGATCGTATGAATCTATTTATGATGCTATAAGGAAATGTATTGTTTGTTCAATAAAATGGTAATAAAATCAAGGAAACCGATGATTAACCTTATAGCAAGGCTTAAAGACTACTTAATATATTTTATTTTCCAACTTTATTCTATTTCGTTAAAAGGTTTCGGTGTTTGGAGGAATAAGAAGATGATAAACACACTTATCATGATCACAGAGATACCTACCCGCCAGCTACCATTCTCGCCATATCGCGGTCCATGACCCTCTTTGCCTCTCCCAACCTAGATTGAAAATGAAAATTCATCGTCCATTTCTTTCTCTCTTTTTTAAACCAGATAAAGAAGAAAAATGTCCACAAATTTTCATAGTCGTTTAGGTTATTAATGACTCTGGAGTAGATAAATAATAAATAATTTTTGTTTGTCGCACCATCTTTTAAGATAAGTTGCTTTCGTTTCCTTTTTGTGTTTATCAAAATTTAATTTAATGGCCAAATGAAATGTTCTATTTTACACTTCAGTTCAATTTGTGCCTACTTAAGTTGTAGGGATATCTTCTTCGAATTTTTATTACATTTAAGTCCTGAATAAATACATAAACTTGTTATAAACTATGGAGCTACGAATTAAATACATACACGTATGTCAAAGTATACACTACGTTTTTCTTTTTTTTTACGTGCATGTTTTCTACATAAATATAAAATAAATATATCGTCACGGCATGAACCCCGAGGGGGTGTCAGAGGTGTCCCAGGTGAGAACTGTGAAAGTCAAGTCACAGTCCACACTTGGCACACCCGCGTTTGACCGACGATTTTTACGTCCCAACGGGATGGGTGGTGAGCCCTATCGCCGTTCTTCGGGCACAACTACACGCTTTTTAGGGCATGCAGATTTCCTCACGATGTTTTCCTTCACCGTTCAGCCACATAAATTCCGAAAAACTCATTGGTGCATGCCCGGCCGGGGATCGAACCTGGATTGAGAGGCCAGCGTTCTACCCCTGAGCTACCGCTGCTACTATTGCAATTGGCAGTAAATCAATGTGGCACCAGAACGCAGTTTTTACCTCGTGGTAACGCTTACCCTATATCCTGAAGACTTGAAGTGGCACCCCCGTTTGGTGAGCGTGCTCTTCATCCGAACACAGAACGCTCTATCCATTCCTCGGTATAGAGTGCCGCTCGCTGCCAACGTCATTTGAGCTGATACTGTGGACAAATAATACAAACATTAACATCATATCGTCTGCTTTTTGAAGGCACACAGTTTATCTCATTGTTTTCCTTCCATCCATCAGCCCGTTTCGTCCACGGCTGATTTTGCCAGTTGGCGGTCCTCCTAGAAGAAATGCCCATACTCGCACACGCTGGGCAGGCGGGTTGGTGAGCGCGGTGCCGGAACCCTCGCACCAGTGACGCCGCTGCACGTCACCGGTCTGTTTTAAGGCCCGGCAATTGGGGATGGTTATACCGCCATCCATCGGTCCCAGGCAATGGTGAGCCGCCTGGCTTTGCCTGAGAGCTGTCCTCTTACTCTCCCCCAAATAACTTTGGGAGGATTTGCGAGTAAGATGGTGGTACCTCCACAGTAGAGCCCGGCAATAGCTCTACCACCTTTACCTTTTTAAAAAGTCAGCTTACCAAAGTACTGGCCCCTTTTGTAGGACATGAAGAAGAAGAAGTTAATGGGCTCTCTATAAGTTAAAGCAGGTACTTTTGAAATAATAAATTTAGTGTTTTCCTTTACTGTTCTGGAATTGGTAAGCAAACAAGTGCCGAAAATCTTATGAGGGGGGATTTGAATTGGGATCTCAAAATCAAGAGTCCAGCCAAACAAGTCCTAACAAGTACTAAGCTAAGCCACCGTCTTTTCAATAAAAATATGTTTTGAAAAGTATTAATGATTGGAAGATAAGAAATCCTATTTTGGGACTGTAAAAATATGTCACGCTCATTAATCATGATGATATTTGCTTTTATAATGATAAACCGTTATCCAAGTAAAAGCGATGCAGCTGATCCTACCTAAAAGACCCTAAAATTCATCTTACCCCGGATAACGTTCTAATTCATTGGCAGTCACTAAGAGGTTAATTAAAAGGTTTCTATTGGAGAAACGTCTGAGATCTCTCCGTCAAACCCTGTAGCGCGCCTTAATTGATTTCACTGACTTCTTCAATCTGGGAATTCTACCCGAGATTCCCAAAGTTGATCTTGGTTATGCTGGTTTTGGAGCTTTATTCGTGACTAAAACCAATAATTATACGTTTATTCTAAACTATCCATACATTTAGGAAACGTTTGTCACGATACAAGTAAATGTAGTACCAGTTCAGATAATACAATACAACGCTTATGGAATAGCTTGCTAATATTAGTCTTCAAGAACAAGATTCGACAACAATTTCTTAAGTTGCAGAATACTACTTAATTTATTCTAGTGATTGTTGTGTTATTTATGTATTCTCATCATTATATACATAGTAAACATTATTATATATTTATGTAAACAGCTTCAGTAGTTTATATATTTTACTAGCTTTTGCCCGCGGCTCCGCCCGCGTGTTATTTGGTTTAACGACATGCTTTTTTCCGGGACAAGAAGTAGCCTAAGTGTTAAGTTAGGGTATAAGCTGTATCTATTCTAAATTTCATCCAAATCCGTTCAGCGGTTTCAGCGTGAAAGAGTAACAAACATACACACACACGAACTATCGCATTTATAATATTAGTGTGATTAGAAACTATAGCTTTACTTTATGTTTATTGATGTAGTTAATTATTTCAACCATTTAATTAATATTTTATCGCATGGTTAAAACTTTTACGTGTTTTGGCACTAACAATATCCTCATTGCCAAAAGTTGGCTGGAATAAAATATTAATGAGCCTTATTACAATAATTGTATTTTGTGCCATACTTTTATTATTTTTATAGCACACCGTGCGTAAAATGACCACTTTACGCACGCTGCGCTTGCGTAAAGTCGGCATTTTCCGCACATACTAGTACCTAATTCATAATAATTTATTTGAATAAAACAGTTTCGTCATTGACTGACTGACACACAACGCACAGCTTAAGCCGCTGATACTAAGAAAGGAGTTTTCTAACTTCAACTCAGGGGCTGAAACGGGTGTAAACTTTTGTATGGAAAATGCGTTCTCAAGTATAACGGGCTATCAAATCCATGCGTTCGAAGTCGTGGACGTCCGCTAGTATCTACGTTATATATAATATCATCGTCTTACGGGTCCAACATACCCATGTATCACTTTTTGTAAATAAATCGGTTTAAAGTTACATCGTATCTTATCTACCGATTAAAGTAATTCGTCTGCGACAATCGGTTGCGAATTTCTATTGCGGAGCCAATAATGCACTGTAACGTTGAATCACTCTTTTGTACTTGGTTAAATACGTAATACAAGGAGCTGACTCAATCGAAAACTATGTTAAGTAGCGACCTTGTGAGCTTTTTTGTACAAACAAGTTAGATTTTGGTCAAGATTTTTTTGTCCAGGATATTGTATTTTTTATTTTTGAAACCACATTCGAATACTGTTAATGATAAAGATATAAAATGAATCAATGATATTGAAACGGTTGGACGATTTTTTTTCTGTCGTTATAATATTTTCCAATAGTTTGAACTCAAAGTATGATTCCTCCATTTAAGAACCTATGCTTCGTTACCTTCTGACAGCATCAAGGGTATTTTCGATCCCTGTTCCACGCCCGTCAGGTGACAATGTAGCCACTTTTTCCTCTTCACCATCCTCTACTGTCTCCGATCTTCCATGGCCGTCATCCAACAAAGACTCAAGTGTCACACCAACTCCATCCTGATTGATTTTTTTGTAATCAGTTTTTCAACACATCGCTGAGAGTTGATTGAAATCGATTGAGCCCTTCTAAGTATTCGCTTTTTTAGATTAAAAATTAGTAAATTTTTTTGGTGTTATAAATTAGGTTTCTGTTGCGTATTTAATTTACTCTAACGGTTTTCTACTTTCCCCTTGAATTTAGCCGTAATAAAATCGTTCTTATACATTACCTAAATATGGTTTATTAGAACGATGACCGCGTCAAAAAACATTTTCCGCTGGATTTCTTGAATGTATGTGACATACGTGAAAATATGTATCAGATGAGCATCTTTTATGGTATTAAAACACATCGAATTTCTAAATGTAGAGTATATATTTTTATCCGCGTTAGATATTGCACAACTGAAAAACAACTTGTAAACAGGCACTACCTACATTCCCATGAACCTTTCTAACTCAAGATTAAGTTACGCAGCGAAGGCGCCCAAAAGTTCAATCCCAGAACGAATTCCAATACCAAAGCTCCAAATAGACTTGAAGATGGAAAATTTAATATTAATCAACAATATAAAGAGAAGCATACTGACACCCCATTGACTATATCATAAGGTTCCAAACATGGCGTGAAGACCTAATTTAATTTTGGCCTTAACTTAATATTCTCAGTATAAAACGATTCGTTATAGTGGGTGAAATTTTGGAGCGGTATTGTCGCGTTCGAATGGTGCAATGGCCTTAAAAATAAGGAAATCGTAATTGAATTTTGTACTGCTTTTTGGATTATTTTTGTGAGAAGACGTTTCGGTAATTGTAGAGTTTTTCTCATTGGTGGCATTAAAAAATAACACGGCCGACTTGAATAACGGCTGCACGATCTACTTCGTTCTAATCAGTACGAGTGTCAGTTACTTCTCAGTTTTTGCTTTGCTGTTATTTTTAGCTAATACTGTTGAGTATCTACTTTTTTACAGCGGCGAATGGTTGTGACATTTACACAAGTCTTCATGATGAAAAAAGACCCAAAATAAAACATAACAATATCTTCCAGACCAAAAAATATAGCACGTTGCCGCCATGATTGCATATTTATACGATTGTGTAAGCCAGCGAATTTTTTTTTATTTGTGACTTATTTAGGATGTACCTATATAAATTCAGTTATTTCAGCTACTTTGCTGCATCAGAGATGAGCTCAAACAATGCTTCAGTAAGGACCGCAATGAGCAAAGCTGTATGATATGGTTCTAATAGACTTATAACTAACTCACCATCAGGATTATTCGTCCCATGCTGGCTCCCTTCCTCGCTCCCTGATGCTGGACTGTTCAGCCCTGTCCCTCCTGATCTTCCAGCCAGGGATAGACCAAGCTGCTCAGCTATCTCGGCGTGGTCAGCCTGATGAATGTAGTCGAAGACACTGCTGCCGGTCATCTCTACCTAGACGAGAGAAAGTAGAGCATTAAAAGAAAATTTTGACGCTTGTTATTTTAGACTTTTGACTATTTGGATTGTATGGGCTGCTTTTCTTGTCATTATTTTGTGTATTTATCAAAGTTCACAAATTAAAAAGCAGTATTTTAGTTAGTCTACCAAAAACGAGATTTCAGCTGAGGAATTTTACAGTAAATTTTACTTTTCACATATTATTTTACAAATAGAAGTTATTTTCCAAGAAAATAATTTTGCGCTGAATGCAATGTGTTTGTGCAGATTAAGTTTTAAGGGTTGGTAAGTTTACTATTGTACCATAGTCGCCTCAGCCAAAATACTAATGTGCTTATTTTTGATTTATGTTGGCCTGGTGCATAGTAAAAATGTTAATTACATCAACATTTTGAAAATAATTTTGTGGAATATCAGTCGAATCAATCAAGCATACGCATCTATGAAAACATTTTCAAACCTCCTCCAGAGTTATTACTATTAATCCAGCAACAGCTTCATCTACACTGCATACATCAAGACCACCATTCTCGTTAGCTCCTAGCTCCGTTCTAGGAACCTGCCACCTGCTAAGAGATGGAAGATAAGACCTTCCGTTCATTCATAACAGCGATGACAGCGTACGTGAGCCTCGCCTCCATTGAGACGACCGGTTGTTGATGAACCTAATGAAAAACCATCTATCTATTCACACAAACGCCCTCATGAGCGTTCAGTATGTACATTACAGGCTAGTGTATAAAGAGTTACAAAGATACAGGTATGGTGGAAAAATTCAACGCTCCAGTATAAGGTGAGGACCTCGGTAGCGCAACGATAGCGTACTCGCCGTGAAAGCAAGAGGTTGCAGGTTGATATTTTGGACAAAGAAATATTTTAAAACTGTCTTTTTTAGTTTGTAATGTCCTCTAAATAATGTTTAAGCCATATATTTACTAAGTTTACGTCTTTCTGTGGCTACGTTACGTGAAACCGATATGAAATGTGGGGTACAACTTAAAGAGGGTAAATAACATTTAATTCACATCATGACCCGGTGAAATTAGTAAATAGATGTACCAAAATTAATGGCAGTATGATTTACACCGATAATACTTAACTTTCCAAACGACAACGGATACCAAAACTTATACTTTCCGATGAAACCCATGAACAAAGTACTCGTATTTGAAGAAACAGAAAACAAAGATGGCGGCGCTGCAGAATTCCGATCACAACCGAAGAATTTCAGTCACAGCCTGCTATAAACGTCCAAACTTTCACGATGACCCTTTCCCGGCGTATGCAAATGTGTCTTTAAATAAATTTATCAAATATAATTGTGGGACCCTATTCGGTATTCAGAAGGTGCGTATCCGTGGTCGGACGACGCATGTGAATGCCAGAAACAATAGTGACATTACGGTGGTCGATTCTGAGAATGTGGCTGAGGACTTTATGGGTTTTATAGCGATTCGCCGATGCGATCGTAAAGTAAGACATGGTTTTGAAAACCACGGTGATGAGGTGATAGAGGGAGATGGAGAAGTCACGTTGCATGACTAAGGTCTGGTGACGAAGGATGTGTGATGTGAATCTATATCACGATGATTCAGTCACGACTGGAAGAAGTGTTACCAAACAAAACCAAAAGTGAAACCTCTAATTGTAGTTCTTAGAGAAATGAAAGACGTATTAAAGAAACGCTACGGAAGGGTAGAGGTGTTCCACATGTCAATAACCCACTTTCCACTTTCCACCGATGAATTTTACGTTCCAACTTAAAACCGCGATCTTCAGACACACTTCCTTTTTACAGATTTTTTACCATATATTTTTAGTTTGATGGTGTCCTACAAACTTTAAAACGTGTAATAGAGAAGGGTAAAGGTCTGAAAGTATAACAATGTATTGTAGGTACATCTGCTATACGATCCCGGTAAAGATTTTGGACACTTTTGCTTCTTTTATATCAATCAAGCAAGTGATACGTGGGACGCACAATAAGTTTCCGGAATGAATATGAAAAAATACTATTAAAGGTACAAAATTAATTAATTGTTTTTCAAAATAATCTCCCTTGGCGTCTATGCACTTTTTCATTCGATCAAACCAGTTTTGAAAACTTTTGTGCCACTCCCCTGTGGTGACCTCTGAAACGTGTTTTTCATACTCCTCGACAGCCTCTTCTGGTGATGAAAATCGTTGACCGCGTAATTGGTTCTTAATTTTTGGGAACAGAAAAAAGTCACAAGGTGCCAGGTCGGGACTGTATGCAGGATGACTCATGAGTTCTACATTTTTCGTCTTCAAAAAGTCGTTTGTCTGTCTGGCCGTGTGAGAACTAGCATTGTCGTGGTGCAGGATGATACGGCGTTTACGGTTCTTTTTACGGAGTTCGTCAATAACTTCCGGCAAACAAATGGTCGTGTACCAGTCACTATTCACGGTACGACGATTCTCTAAAGCAACAGTAGCCACGTGTCCAGTTTTATTAAAAAAAGAAGCAATCATCCGCTTAGATGCACTTTTCACGCGCGCCACTTTGGTTGGTTTCGGCTCATCTTGAAAGACCCATACGCTCGATTGCTGCTTTGTTTTGGGATCGTAGCAATAAATCCATGTTTCGTCACCTGTTACTATGTCCCACACCAAATTTGACGCACCTTCGTTGAATCTGGTAAGCATGGCACTGCACCAAGTGACGCGGTCCGTTTTTTGAGCCTCGGTCAAGTTGTGTGGGATCCACCGCGAGCACAGCTTTCTCACACCCAAATGTTTGTGTAGGATTGATTGTATTTGACTCATGCCTATTTCTAAGGATGCGCAAATTTCATGGTAGGTCACATGCCTGTCTGTTTCAATCATACGGCGCACAGCATCGATGTTTTTGTTGGTCACAGCGGTGGACGGCCGACCATCGCGAGATTCGTCACTGAGATTGATACGACCACGCTTGAATTCTGCAAACCAGCTATAAACAGTCGTCTTGCATGGTGCTTCATTGCCAAAAGCTGTTTCAAGCCGAGCGATGCTCTGTTGAGCTGTCAAATTACACTTAAAATCGTAGAAAATCATACTACGAAAATTTTCCCGAGTTAAATCCATGTTGATGCAGACACACAATTTTTTAAATGGCGCCACAAGGTAAAAACAAAAGACAGTCAGATGAAACAAACTGCATTCTACAGCCAAAGAGTTCTATTTTCAAATGTTGCAATAAATTTTTAAATATTGTTTATGTAAGTGGCCAGTTCCGGAAACTTTTAGTGTTACCTATGTACCAGCTCTTATTTTTTGTAAAGCACGGTTCAACAGTCTAAAATCGTAAGTCAAGTGATATTTATTTATAAATTATATGATATGCATACGAGTATCCAGAAGAAATCATCTCGACTAAAAGATTGGTCATGATAAGGTTAAGAAACAAAAAGCAGCACGTAAATAATTTCCTAAACCAAACACGCGGAAAGGAAACCAAAATAAAAAAATAAAGAATCTATTTACTACTTTATCTCTAAAAGAAAATATGATTTCCTATTGTCGGCGTTATCAACGACCAAGCCTTCCTTACAGACCCTGAAAAAATACCCCTCACAGAATTTAATATAGGAGTACCAACACATTCTTGTCCAACTAAGTTGTATGCTCTTATTTACCAGGAAGTTTATGTATTTTTATGTGTCTAACGCACACATGAGATATGGTCTGCGTCGGAAGGTGTTTCGGTGGTCTTAGGTTTGGTTGTGTGAGTGAGTGCGGGGGTGTGTGTGTGAGGTACGGTTCGCAGAGGAGAGGCATTAGGATGTGTAGCACGCCCGAGCCGAGCCCGGCACGTGACCGGAATATCGTATCGTCTCTTTCCTCTATCATCTGTCCGTTTCATTCCCACCCCTACCCGCCATGTTGCTCGCGAAATTTTCTCAGTTTTCGGTTATTTCTGTCTGCCTTTTAATTTCGTATTTTTCCCTGTAGCTACATTTTTTCACGTTATAAATTTAATATTACTTTACATTGTGCTTAATTTTTTCCATCGTTAATCCTAGTCGCGTTTGCTTCTCATATCTGCATTTTAATGGCTTCTCATTTTCTTGTGTAGATTAAAATTCTTCGTTGAGCATTTCATTTCTCCTTAGCATAGTCGATATGCGTTTTTTAGTTAACGAGTTTACATACCAGTACAAAATGCTATAATTTGCAGCTTAATTTGTCCTTTTAGTTTCGTAGCCAAATAGCAAAACGGAGCTTTGTCTGTCGTCTGTCTATCTTTCCGTCCGTATGTCACGGGTTTCTAGCTCGTAGACGGAGTGAGTTACAGGCCTGAAACTTAATTTTGCAGTTTTGTTTCATACACTTTGTTGGTAATGATAAGTTTGTAATTGTAAGATTATTAACTTATTTAAATGGTATGAAACTGTTTGTAGTCTCAGATTTAATTGCAGTTCAACTATATTTCTGTGACTACTACCCGCTGCTTCTGAAATAGTTATGGACGATTAATATACAACCACATCTCACACAGTTGCTTTGGCGTAAAAAAGCCCTACTTTTTTACTATCCCAAAATCTTCAGCCCACAGACTATGACGACACGTAGCAGTCATAACATAACACAGACGACACGTGTGAAAGAGTTATCTGTGATCTAAAATCAACATCCCTAACGCATTGAAATAGGGTCTACAATGCGGGCGTCTAGACTATAACGACCGGATGCAAGTCTTTCTAGCGCCGCCGAAAATTTCAGATCTAATCTTCTGACCGTACTGAGCTGCATGTGAATGGGAGTGTTGGTGTATCATATTTTTATAGGTTGGTTTACTGCCATGTATATTTAATGTACAGCTTAGAAAAGTTAACACATTTTTTGTAGAATCTATGTGTATTGTATGGCTGATGGCGTTTCGGTAGCAGGATGCATTATTTACTGAGTAATCAACATACTTGTTGACTGGATTAATTTTAATACTAACAAAACTAGGATGATATTTTATAGCGAAATCCATCGCTCTGAATTTTCTAATAGTAGTTTATGAAACTGGTACATAAAGAGGTTTTTAAAACAGGAGAGTGATTTTAAAAAACGAGGCACAGGCATATTTTTTTTTGAAAAACGTTTTGTGCAATCTTTCTTTATCGAAAATTGTTGAACGAGCGAGCGAATCGAGCGAGTTCTCCGAGTCTCCTAGAACAATCCGGCGTTTGTATGTATGTGTGAATGTTTGTTCGACGATAACACGAGTATAGTTGATGAAATTTGGCAGGCGAGTAAATAAGGCAATAAGAATTTTTAACTTCAAACATGAGCCAAATCGGTCAAGCGCGAGTTCACAGTTCGGGGCGAACTACTAGTATATTATGTTGTGAAATTGTCTTGTTGTTGACTGCAACAGAACTCGTTATATATGAGAAATAAACACTTTTCTTAAAGTAATTTTCATAGATATGATGTTTTTCTACTTTAAAATGTAAAATGATCGTTCCTGTGGTCCAGTGGTTTGAGTATCTAGACCACTGTTCTGGAGGCCGCAGGTTCAAATCCCGTGGGGGCACGCTTGTGTTCGCACTTCATGCTTCAAAAGGCACGTTAAACGGGTTTATAATTGTGACCGAAGTACGGCGGTAAAACTAAAAACGTGGGTGTAGAAGTTTGGACTGTGACTTTCATTTCACAGTCCTTACTCGGAAACACCCCTGATACCCTTCGGGGATTCATGTCGGGACTTTGTTTTTACATACATTCGTAGCGGGGGCGATGAGTCCTGCACTGACTCTCCGAAAATCCAATCATTGAATAGTGTAACAAAGTACTTACTTGTGATAATCCTAGGTATATTGAAACAGTTTCAGATATGTACAGAAACCGGCCATCCGCCGCCACCGACAACGCGAAGCCATCCAGAGACTGTGGACAAACAACAGAAATTTTTTATATAAGGTGACAATAATTTATGCAGTTATCAGTATCACGAATCAATATTTACAATAATTATTTATTATCACGTAATTTGAAAAACTCAGAGCTGTGCTTGCGATTGTACGGAAAGGAGTAAAATAATTTTCAAATTTCCCAAAAAGGGCCACCGATATATAAGGTGACATTTAGGTATGCAGCTAAATTCATACTGGAGACTTGGTAAGTAGTCGGTATCAAGGTTCCATGACACTTATTGGGAAATTCGTTTTTTTCCTGGCACACGCAAGCTCAGCTCCGAGACAATACTAAAAAATTTAATGTTTTACGTCTCGCAAAAAAAATATTGATCCCCAAAACTGATCACTTACCAAGTCAAGTGTGGATTTGGCTGCATAAATTAATTTGACCCTGTATTGAGAAACACCCTCAAAAGTATTTAGTTAGATTTTAAATACTGACCATACCAAAATGCATGTAAATCTAAAATTTTATTTTCCTTATTTTTAAACAGTGGTTCCACAATTCATTGGTATTACCTAAAATTTTCTGGTGTTCTTTATATTATGAATTGCAGATCGGGAAGCAACCCTGAAAATCTGGACCAAGACACCTAATTTCCATACAAAAAAGCTCATGTTGATTCATGATAAAGAATATTATTGACCGATACATAAAAAGAAGTAAAAAATATTATAATTTTACGCTTACTGCACAGCGCCTGCTGAGACTGCAAGCCCGGGAGTACCGTCAGCAAATAAATAAGTTCCGGAAAGATGGTACAGCTGATGCCGGGCTCAACTGTGGAGGTACCACCATATTACTCATAACCTCCCGGAATTGTTCGGGGAAGATTAAGAGGATAGCTCTCAACGCCTGGAATCGATTGATGGCGATATATCCATCCCTAAGCCCGACTTTATATAAAAGAGACTGGTGATGGGCAGCGGCGTCACTGGTGCGAGGGTTTCGGTACCGCACTCACCAACCCACCTGCCTAGCGTGTGTGAGTATGGGCATTTCTTCCAAGGGGACTACCAAGAGTAAGAGTGGCGAAATCTTCGAAAAGCCTATGTCCAGCAGTTGTCGTATTAGGCTGATGGATGGATGGAACAGGAAAATGTTTTTTATGTGACTACCGCACCCGATGGAAAGCGTCGTTTTGAAAGCGCTCACCAGAAAGTGGGAGAGTATAAGCAAGCGAGGCGTTATCAGATCAGTCTGTCCAAGTACTTCCGCAAAATCTACAGAAGTCGGTAAGAGACAAATGATGACCAAACTGTTCATAACCACTCTCCCCATAGACAAATGATTACGCAACTGTTCATAACCACTCTCCGCTAAGACAAATGATTACGCAACTCTTCATGACCTTTCTCCCCATAGACAAATGATTACACAACCACTGGATCAACCCAGGGATCTATTATCAGCCCTTTGCTCTTTATTATATTCACCGCCGATTTGCCATCCAAACTGAAACACTGTAAGGTACATTTCTATGCCGACGACACTCAACTCTACTTATCATTAAATCCTCCAAAAACCGATCATGCAGTTGAATGTATAAATAATGATTTAGACACAATATTTCACTGGTCAAATGAAAATACTCTCGTGCTCAATCCTCAAAAAACAAAATTTATGCTTTTAGGAACAAAACACCAACAACAAAGCATTTTGGAAAAAATACCAAATATCCAAATTAATAATCATCCAATTGGAAAGATAGAAGTAGCCAAGAACTTGGGAATACAAATGGACGGAGAGTTGCGTTACGTAGAGTACATTAACGCCAAAATTAGAAATGCCTTCTGTAGGCTGAAAGTACTATACGGCATAAGAAATTACTTATCAGAGCAAGTCAGGCAGGTGGTGACTGAATCACTGGTTCTGTCTCTCTTCAATTACTGTGACACTGTTTATGGCTCTAGACTTTTTGAAAAAACATCGAGGGCTATACAGCGTGTACAAAATGCTTGCGCAAGGTTTTGCTACAACATACCTAAACGTAAAAGAATAACACCGCTTCTTAATGAAAAAAAAGTGCTTAAGATGAAATTTAGGAGAAAGCTACATTTGGCAAGTTTCGTCCACAAGGTCGTATTTAATCAGAGACCTGAATACCTCTATAAAAAATTTAGGTGGTCAAAAGATACACAAAGCCGATTTACCAGGTCTGTAACACTAAATAAAATGAAAATACCATTACACAAGACTGCTGGCTATAAAGGAGGATTCAAGTACGCTGCTTCAAAAATTTGGAATGATTTACCCCCGCCGCTACGTTTAAAAATGTCCCAGGTAACGTTTAAAAGACATCTTTTTAGAGAACTATTCAACAAACAGTTATATGAAGAAAGCACTAATGTTAAAACTGTTTAAAGCTGCTTTTAGCTACAATTCTAATATAAATTTTTGCAAGTAGGTAACAACGATTTTTTTTTCCAAGCTAAATATATATATATATATTTTTATGTGTTTATTGTTTTAGATTAATATTTCTCTTACGTAGATCAATTATTTATGTATGTTGATCAGTGTCCTCGTGTTAAACTTAATTTATGTTGTTAAAAATAAGTTTAGGAGTTTTCTGAAAACCAGCACTAATCTGTTTTTCAGATGAGCATATGCTGAGCATGACTCCTTTTTCCACTCAGTGTTGTCTGAGTTATTGTAAACAATTTTGTGTTTCTTTTTTTATGTGGAAATAAATCTTTATTCTATTCTATTCTTCTATTCTTTTTATTTGCACAACGCTTCTTGCAACTGGAAAAAGTTTTTCTGTATGTGATTTTCTATCATGTAAAATATCAAGATCCTGAATGCTAAATTATTCCGAGTTTTTTAAGTACGAAATAAATACTGTGCAAAATGTTTGGTACAAAATCTTCTCTTTTCTGCAGACCGTAAACCCTGAATCGAAAGTAAAACAGCTAATACAGCCTCCATACAAAGCGGCCTCATTCCGTATCCATTTCAACAAAAAAATCTAAATAAACATTGATGATGACTATGATGATTTTAAAAAAAGAACACGGGCCAAAGCCAATTGCCTATCAGCTAGCTTAATGAGAAGCACGGTTGACAAAATGGTCTCCAGAAAATTGATGAGGTTTTTATGAAATCTCCGTTTAAACGGTGGATGATGGGAGACATTTGGATTATGGTGGCAAAAAAGCTTTGTTTGCGAAAGCTTATTGTGTTTGTGTGATGATTCTTCGTGGCCTTTTTTTGAATGTGACTCAAATATTTGCTCATTTGGGAAGCATGAAAAACTTAGAAGTGGAATTATATGTTCAGCTCTATTGTTGGTAAATAGAGCTCTATTGTCAAAATCACAACGTCCTTACTCTTTTTTTGCCACAAAGCGTGCAGAATGCAAAACAGTTGCATTAATGCCAAAAAAATGTATAACCAAGGAATCACGTAGGAACCAATTCTACCTCTTGGACCCCAGTGAAACCGCAGGCTCCCCACAACATTATAATGACACAGAATAGATTGCACAAATCGATAATTTACGTGATCGAGTACAGAATAATCGATTTTTTTACACAAAATCCCTTTCAAACTGTCCCAGAATCGACCACGGCGATACGTGTGTATTCGATTAATATTATGAAATTTTAGTGAAATCGGGTGAAATATTAAATTAAGGTTTCGTAAATTTTTGGTACATTAGATGTGTGTTGCAGTTGGCCTATTGTGTGCGAGCTTTTGATCGAGATTTCGAGATTGGTTGGTAACAGGCGTGAAGTCGGTCGAATCGGTTGCGCAAGAGTGTAGAGTAGGGATCAACTCGAATGTGGACCAGGCCACTTTTTTATTAGTCAATCAGTACCTTTGCTGTACACAATCAAATTAAACGTTGTTAATTTATTTGTAGGGAAAGATGTTAAACCGTTATTTAATGGGCAAGTATTTAGGACCAAACTGATTGATCGGCGTTCTTAATTCAGATCACTATTCTTACTGAGTAACTCTCATTCTAGGTCTAACTGTTTAAGAGGCCGCTCCGTATTTTTCGTCTGTTTGATGCGAAACATTATTTTAATTATTTTTCTTGTCATTGCCGCGATGTTTTTGTGAAAATCAGGGACATACACCAGTCCATATTGGCCATGTAAATGAAGAACTAAAATTTATTTGATTCAATTGTTTCTCCTTTGCGCGTTATTTTGATACTTAGATATTATGAATCACGATTCGGAGCGGGCTCGTAAGTAATAAAATAACTCGCAAGAGAGACAATTTAATCAAATGAATTCTAGGCCTTTATTTAGGCGGTCAATATGAAGTGGTGTACGTTCCTAGTTTTTCCAAAAACATCGCGATGAAGGCAAGAAAAATATTAACATATTGTGTTTGATCAAAGTTGTCGTCGTCGCGGACCGGGCTCTTAAGTTACATAAATAATACACTAGAAAACTTTGTTTATATTTTCTATAGGGCAGTTAAATAGATAGTTTACATCAACAAGATAATTTCAGCTGAATGAAGATGTAATTTACCTGTAATATATGTGTTCCTTGGTGCTGCTCGAACAATTCCATTGCTAGACCGAGAGACGACCGCCGGTTTTGGGCCCCTGAAACAAATGAAAAGTTTAATCAAATGTTGCTTCATTTTTAAGAGTCAAGGTCTTGAATAATAGGACAAGAGAATTAAGATTAAAATGATTGCGCATAATGCAATTCTGATTAACGCTCCGCTTACTTTCCCTTCTCCGAAAATATTAACACATAAAACTCTTTTCAAGAAATTCAAAACTTTTGACCTATATCAACACAGAGGCTCCAAAAGACACCGCTTTACATGAAAAAAAAGCAAACGTAAAACGAAACAGAATCATAAAGTTGTCAGTGCGTGTGCCAGCGCAGGAACCTTACACCATCAGATATGAAATTCTTAACCAACACCATCTTCTACCTACATCCAACCTTAACCCGTTCATTCATGGTATCATTTCCTCTAACAAAACTTCGCAGGTAACTTTGTAGGGCAAAATGACAGATGAAACAAAATGGCGGACAACACAGTAGCATGTTTATGATACGTCAAAATGGAAGATGGCTCTATTTTCTTTAAAATTTATTGTTTTGTGCTCCATATTGTTTATAGGCCTCCGTAGTTTACAAAGGTTAAGGAATTAATAACAACAGGTGTTTACAATGCCTAGCGATATTATAATCCGCGATAATGGTTAAGATGTTTCTATTTTATTCTTTACTTTTCCTAAACATAATATTTTGCTATTTGTCAGTCTCTCAATGTGAATTTATGTAGATTTCATTGCGACTGAATGTGAATGTTAAAATATGTTTCAAATTGTAATTTGATTTATTGACTTGTTTATTTTTATCTTCTCGGATGCTTCATACTGTTTTGACCTGGTTTTGACAGTCGACCAGAATAATTATGGTAGGGTAAAGATATCTTCTACTTTTAACTTTTTATGGGCATCTATGCTAAAGCTTTATACATTTTATAAAAGATGCGTTGCTATGGTAACAATGAAATACGTATAAGTCTGTTGTAGCTATGTTTTCGAACTACTACAATTAACTGTAGAATTTATTTAGACATTTGAAGTTTCACAATTAATTCATGGTAGGACAATAAAGGCAGCTTCTGACAGTATTAGTTTAAATTCTAGTACTGCGGAAATTAAATCTTTTGCAAGATGACAGACTATTTCTGAACTAACATCATCAATTGTAGACGTACCATCAAGTACCATAAAGATGTCATTGGTCACTTGAATGGGTAATAAAGAGGCTCGTGATTTATTCCCGACACCATCGTTCCGACATGAATATTTTTCTCTTCCACCACATAATGCTTTCAGATCCTATCCAAATCCTCATTATCTTCGACGTCCATACAATTCGCTAATTCATTACACACAACTACTTACATACATGTATAGGTACTTACAAACACAACATGGCTTCTCATAACCCTGGTCGTGAAGGATCGCCCGCGTCACGACCAGCCGTCACGACTTCAAGTCATCACACCACGTAAGGTTACCCACGAATTGGAGCGTTTTCGCTTTTACCACATTCCAATAAGTGTTGTGATGTGGGATTTTTGGACGGCTCGTTTCTACGCGTGTCCTTGCAAGAAGTTAATGACGATGGTAGATTACGATTTGGTCAGAACCTGGTGACATGGTGACTGGCCGGTTTTGATAGGTCATGAGGCCGTGACGGGTTCAGTTTTGACGTGATGTTTGGTGTGTGTAGTTAAGACTGGCTTGTTTGTACCTTTAAAAAGACTACTTAGACTTTATCATCATTATTATTACTTAGACCATCAAAGATTTTAACAATACATAAAATACGCCTGTCTTAGAGAGGTAGGTAGAGACTGCACATTTGTATCTGCTACGATCCTAATACACTTTTGTGCCCCCTTCATCAATCTAGCCATACAAGCTCTTCTATTCCGGTTCTTTTGACTTGGCCCATTCTTTCTACATCGCATATTTTAAAAATATTTTATATATTTTTCCGGGTTCCAACGTGCTTGAGTAACTCCATGGAGACATACAGATTTAATATTGAAGCTTCGCTGTTTCCGATTTTGATGAATAAGCAGCGGGTTGTGTCGGAGATACAACCGTGTGTTACGCCATATTATGGCAAAAATTTTGCAGCCGCAACATGTTACTTGCCATATTATGGCTTTTTTTTTCTTTTTTTTTGTCATTTTTTGGTGTGTGCCCTCGTTTTAGAATCGGTCTGTGGTTTGTTTGAAATGGCCCCAAAAAACAGACAAAGCAGTCGTCGTCCTGCAGCACCCCCCCCTTAGAGCAGGTCATTGGTTAAGTGAATACTTCTTATGCCGCCTCTTTACTCAATCACAGAGGTAAAAGGATCAATCAACTTTTGTATCCACACTACTTTTTCGATCATCCAGTAATCAACCAGAAAATTCACGATTTCGCTCTTTACTTTCCGAAAATGATTTTGTTCCCTTACTAGACCATTTAGTAACATTTTGAAATAAAAATTTATAAAGAATATAAGGTGACTTTTATTTACACAGCCAAACTCATACTGGAGGCATGGTAAGTGATCAGGAATACGGATCAATGACACTTTTTGTTAATTTCGCAAAATAAAAATCTTGACATCCCATAGTAATTGCTCGGGGCTAGGCTTGCGTTAGTAAGGAACACGATAAGAATAATTTACAAATTCCACAAAAAGGGTTATCGAACCTTGTTACTGAGCACTTACCGAGTCTTCAGTAAGAATTTGGCCGTATAAATTAAAGTCACCTTATATACCGGGTATAAATAGAGTGCGACCGTTAAATGACACCACATACTCTACTGATTATACTGAAAAACTATTCGAAAAAAAAAACCCGCGGAAACCCTCAGAAAAAGATATTCAGCTATAACTCAAAGACTTTATCTCGTAGGAGGAAGGTTTATTTTAGAACGCTGCACGCTAACAGCTGTTTCACGGACGACGCTCTCTTTAAACTCGCCCGTATGTCGGTGCGTTAGGGTTCACGCATTTTTGTTTGGAACTCAATTATTTCCAAAACTTAGGGTGGTAAAATATGGGTCGGTAAAATATGTGTTTTAATTTAATGGTAGCAGTCTATTTACACCCGGTATAAAGAAAATCTTTGTATTTTTGGAAAAATTGATGGTGACTCCGTAGACGAGTTTGTCCCGGAGTTACTATGGAAAAACGGTGTTGTCTACTGAGTTACCCCCTGGAATTAATGAATATTACGATAATTATGAAACACTATTTGATTTTAAAAACACTTAATGATTTTTTATTTAATATTCTTGTTTTTAACAAAAAAGCTACGTTTAAGATTGTATGGCGGCCATAGATACAAGTTCTGAACATGTCCCCCGAACAAAGTACGAACCACTTTAACAAATTTAAAGTCCTAATTCAGTCATAGGTTTACTGAACTGAACTTTGATTATCGTTTCAGAAGTGAATTTTCATTATGTTTAGAAAAATGTAAATAATGTAGGTACTACCATTCCACCAAGCTTTGCAAATCCACAATTATATTTTAAAATAACTTAACAAAACTGTCATATTTAAAATGTCATATAATTCTGTATGACAAACAAAATAAGTAACTTTTTGTTATTACACTGCGACAAGTATAAGGTATCCATGATAACGGAGAACTCGTAAATAATGCAACGTTTTTTAATCAACAAGTTATCGTACTGACCTTAATACTTAAACATATATAAAAGTTATATTAATTAGTTATGAAACTTTTACACCTAATAGGTTTGTAGAATTTTGCATGGAAAAGTAAATGCTAAGAAATGTTTTTCTGCGTGCGTAGTTCTTTCAAAAAGTTACAAAGTAAGATCAGTAGAATATAAATGATGTTTTAGTAAATTTAAGTACTCTCTTTAGCCTCTGTAAGCAAAACATTAAAATTTGACTTTTAGTTTCTCACAACTGGAGACCGTGAAATAACATTTGAAACGTATTGGTACGTAATTAGTAAACATAAATTAGTTAAGATATAGTAAATATTTACAAAAATTCTCGAGATTGCAGATTTTATATTTTCATTTTAGTTTTAGAGAATTTATTTGCAAAATTGACTTTAAAGTCGCAAAGAATTGCTATACTTATTATGAAAATTAACTAAAATAATTACATAAATTTACAGAAAACCTTCAGAAGAAAACTATCTTGAAAAGGTCACTTCTAATGTTCCTTGTACTTCTAACGAAGCCTCTTGTAAAATTTTCCACGTGTCAACACAAATGATGGTAACCCTACTAGCCCAGTATAGCTACGTCGGCATATCAAAGGCTCAGCCTCTTGTTTTTTGAATTAAATCGTAATAAAGAACGCGGTCGCACTATCACAGCATCTTTAAGTATAATAAACTGAATTTTGCTGTGTGAAATTTTACTTTTTTTAGTTCAACTGCACGATTGTTTGTTTTGCATTTTTCAAGAACCATGTTTATTATAAAATTATATTAGAAACTTTACTGATTACACTGGAGAACGCATCTTTAATTCATGACACTGAATTAAATACAATTATAAAAATATATTAATTAAATAAATAAAATTATAAAAGACACGATTTTGATAAGTGTCTTGTCCTCCTTCTTAGCAAGACTAATTGATGGGCGGATTTGGGCATTATATTTATTTTTAGTTTATTTATCTATCAACTTATTTATTGCATTATGTGTACACAATATTTCAAGTTTTATACGAGTAGTTTTTTCTTATCAGATGGATAGAATCCGAAATGAGGAGATCCGTCGGCGATCGAAAGTGACCGACATAGCCTGCTGAATCAGTAAGTTGAAGTGGCAGTGGGCAGACCATATTTTTCGCCGACGTGATGGCCATTGGGGCCAAAAGGCGAATGGAGACCACGTACAGCAAAGCTGCCCACTGGACCGACGATCTGAAGGACGTTGCAGGTGGTGGCTGGATGAGGAGGATGGAGAACCGCCAAGCGTGGCGAAATCTGGGAAAGGCTTATGTCCAGCAGTAGACGAACACGGGCTGATGGATAGATGGTTAGATGTGTTATTATTTCTGATTGTATACGCTGAAAATCTACTAGACAAAAAAATATATAATCGAGTAAAGGTGTAATCTTCTCTACTCTTACAACGAGATGTTGGTGTCTGTCCGTCCATCCTTTCGCTGTACAATTCAAGAAAAGCTAGGTCGATAGTGTCAGGAATAGAATATAGAATTATGTTTCTTAAGAACAAGGTGTGAAATCACATAACGCCCTCGTGAGCGTTCAGTATGTGCATTACAAGCTAGTTAGATCAAATAGTTACAAAAATATTCGGTTGATAAGTATGGTGGAAAAATTCAACGATCTAGGTAAGTACCTCGGTAGCGCAATTGGTAGCGCGCTTGTCTGGGAAACAGGCCCGAGGATTTTTTTCAAATTCTTGTCTTTATATTTGTTTCTAATTTATCTTTTCTGGTTTGTAATGCACGTCAGTAATAATATTTAGAATATAGAAATTAATTAATTTGGGAAATGGGAAAAAAACTAAATATTCGATGACGTAATATACGAGTACTTTCAAAATATTTTACTGGGGAGATGTTGCAGACAGTTGCGTAACATCAGTCGGCGACTTCCGTAGATTTTGCAGACTAATTAACGCCTCGCCTCCTTTTACTCTCCCACTTTATATGTGTGCGATCTTCATCCTAGGTCTCATTGATGCTCTCCAGCAGGCGTGGTTAATTGGGAATTTAAAAACGGAGTAGATGGAACCTGTGCACAATGTACGACCTATTTTTGACCACCTTGATGGCCAGATGGTAGAGCGTTCGCCTGTTAGCTCAGAGGTTGTACCACATGGCGCATATTAACATTGTGTTCGGTTTACATGCTTCAGAAGGCACGTTACTGTTGGTCCATTTGTAATAATCTTCGGTGTAAAGCGTATGTACCAAGTGTGAACTGTAACTTGCATTTCCAAGTTCACACTTGGGAACACCTCTGTCATCCCCACTGGGATTCATGTCGTGCCGATATGTACTTTTAACTCGTATTTCTTGTTTTCATCCACCAGAACCCCACTAATTCGTTCGTCAAAGAACAAATGGCTTTAATAACGTCAGTTATAAAGGACTTAAGGGCCGTAGTGCACTGCAGACGGTAACGAGAAAATTATACGAAGACTTAGCACCGAAATTACAGACCCTTTATAAAAATTTGTACAGACGACTCGTTATGAAGAAAAATAAGTGGATTTACTAGAAAGTCCGTTACGAGGGAAATGCAGTTTTATGGGGATCAAGAAACCATAATGGCGTCATTGGCTATACAGTGTGAGTCTCGTTAAAGTGCACATATGAATTTGGGTAAAACTAGACCCAATTTTATCGACAGAGAAATAAATAAAAACTAAACTGATTTTATTTTAATGTTTTTCATGTATCTTTATTTTCTATACTAATTTTATATGAAAACGCCCGGAGTGCCTCTGTATAACTGCTCAAAGAAAATATTCTGTCTGGGATCGAAACGTGGTATTTTAATTTTATGAAAGCTGAACGTAACTTTAATGTAAACTAATAAAAATTAGGGGTTAACTATGCGTTATTCTAAGAATTTTAACTATTATTGAAAAATACACTGAACAGAAAAAACTACGTTCCGTAAATTCTATCTGTATTTTAATTGATGGTGATTTTATTAGATTAATTGTGATATAACCGTCACTGTCAGTTGTGAACGTTTTGCTTTAACATAATAGGGCACATGGTTCAAAAATTTAAACATTTCCTTTAGAAAATGTCCACAGTTGCTGATAAAAAAAATATAAAGTTCTATAAGAACAAGATTTTTTTTCTGTCGATAAAGTTGACCCTAGTTTTACCCAAATTCATATGTGCACTTTATGGGGACTCACACTGTATTTTATTGTTTTAATGCACTGGTTTTGTTCTGGCAAGCTGGCGATACGATTCTTCTGCATGAATAACCTTAGTTGAACAACTAATTCCAGTAAACTAAACGAGGAAAGACAATTAAGAACATATTATCAACGAGTTACAGATACTTGTTATATACGGTGATCTTTATTTATACAGCCAAACTCATACTGAATGAAGGCTTGGTAAGTGATCAGTAAAACGGATCGATAACACTTTTTGCTAATTTCGCAAAATAAAATCTTGACGTCCTAATAGTAATTGACTCGGGGCTGCGTTTGTAAGGAACACGAAAAGAATAATTTACGAATTTCACAAAAAGGGTCATCGAACCTTGTTACTGAGCACTTACCGAGTCTTCAGTAAGAATTTGGCTCTATCAATTAAAGTCACCTTATGTACAAAAAACAATGCGGAAAAAATAAGAAAACTAAAAAGAAACATTGTTAAGAAAAGAGCGTAATATTGAAAAGGAGTGTCGTAGCAGCTGATGTGATTTAATGGATGATATAATGTTATTGTTTTTTTAGACCCGTCATAATATTAGTTAAAATACACTTTAAGTTTCTTCAAAATATTTTTAAATTTTGGCATTTTTTTGAATCATTTTCTACGGCTTTGAACATTTAGTAGTCATGTCATATGTATAAATATCCATCCATCCATCCATCAGCCTGTTTCGTCCACTGCTGGACATAGGCCTTTCCAGGATTTCGACAGTTTTGGCGGTCTTCCTTGAAGAAATGCCCATACTCACACACGCTGGGCAGACAAGTTGGTGAGCGCGGTGCCGAAACCTTGCACCAGTGACTAGTCTGTTTTATATAAGGCCCGGCAATTGGGGATGGATATATGGATTGCCATCGGTCCCAGGCAATGGTGGGCCGCCTGGTTTTGCCTGAGAGCTGTTCTCTTACTCTCCCCCGAATAACTTCGGGAGGATTTGCGAGTAAGATGGTGATACCTCCACAGTCGAGCCCGGCGTCAGCTCTACCACCTTGTATAAATATACTGCATGTTACTTGTACGTGCTTAAAAGTATGAAAAAATTATGACCACTTTCATTTATTTCTTGTACAAATGCTACCAATCAATCAATTTATTCATTTATTTATAACAGTACAAACCCCTAAACTCACGCGGTAGGCGCACGCTTTTGTGCTCTTGTTTCGCCTTTTATGTCTTCGTTTTTAAGTCAAGCACTTTTAATTTGCCTGAGGTCGTCTTCATTTTTAAGTAAAGTATCTACCAAACGTTAATATTACTTGTAAAACAAGATTTACTTAATAACATATCGTCACGACATGAATTCCCGCGGGGTTGTCAGAGGTGTCCCCGAGTGTGAACTGTGAAATGCAAGTTACAGTCCACACTCGGTGCACCCACGTTTCACCGACGATCATTACGTCCCAACATGATGGGTGGCGAGCCCTATCGCCGAACTTAGGACACAATTACACGCATTTTAGGGCATACAGGTTTCCTCACGATGTTTTCTTTCAGCGTTCAGCAAGTGGTAAGCATTAGGTAAGAACACATATACTACGCACATGAATTCAGAAAAACTCATTAGTGCATACCCAACCGGGGATCGAACCTGGGTCTCAAGATTGAGAGGCCACCGATTTACCGCCACTTAATAATTTATTTAAATAGGATTATAATTAAACAGGATTGTAATTTAAGGAAAATGATAAAACGACTACTCAACCCAACAATCCATACCACGGTGGCGTAGCGGTCTACGAATTGATTAATCTACGAAGTCGTAGCACTTGCTACGCTGTACCAAGAAATGCACGTCTACGAACGTATTGCTTTGGTACAGATATTGTATTTCACGAAGTCCGTTTGGCTAGTAGTGCGTGTGTACGCATGTTTTTCTAGTGTGCGTAACCTCAGGAGCTCTACAAAACGCGCCATACACACAAGACATGCTTATCTGTACATGACACTACTACCATAGGCAAATGGTATTTTCGTGAGATACAATATCTGTACTCTAAATATTATTTGAAGGAACTGAAAATCAGCGGTAGCTGAGACAATTTTTTTTTTGTTTATTTGCAAACACTTTGAAAACACTGTAAGTTCTAAAAAGCGTGTATTTCTGCCCGAATCATGGCAATAAGGCTAGCGGATAATAATTGTCGTCACACATTAAATGTTTCTTTTACAATTTAGAAATTCAAAGAGAACAAAATCTAAGAATGTTCAGGTTGGATGGAAACATGCTTTCAAACAAAATGTTCAAGTAGCCTCATTAACCCCATACGAAGTTCCATTACTGAACGATCGTTTTAACACCCACCGCCCAACCCTAAAATGCGATCGAGAATTTCGCGAAAGAAAAAGCAATAATTTGGGCGCATTTGTCCACTTTTAGACATGTGGTGAGCAAAGCTAACATTGACCCTCGGCCTTACTATTTTCACAAGAACGAAATTAAATAAAACTCGCCGCTAATAGAGGACGGTCGGCAAAAAAGGTTTTGCTTATTTCTCGTATTTTTAGGAATTCTGCCGATAGATGGCTTCAGCTAAAAATAAGTATAAAGTAATTTTTTACTAGCCTTTTAGCCGCGGTTTCACCTGCGTAAATGTAATGAATGGCTATGTTCCCGAAGAACACTATAGCCTATGACGAAATGAAGTGTCTTCATTACAATAGTAAAAAAAAAACAAAATGGGTAAATTAGTTCCGGAGATGATTTTTACATAAAAATAAACAAACAATTTTTCTTCTCTAGATATATGTTAAAACGAATATTTTTCATGATATCATGTAGCGTCAACTTAATTAAAATTTTAGTAGTTGTTTAGCTGTAAACTTTGATAAAAATACTAAATTCACGACATTAAAAAAAATACTATAAGTATGTATTTGTATGTACATTATTTGGTGACTATCGCTGTGGTCTACTGGATTGAACGTCTTGATCACATATCTCGAGATAGCGGGTTCAAATCCCGCGTAGGAGAGGTTTGTGTTTGGTCTGCGTGCTTCGAAAAACACGTTACGCTGGTTCCATATTTGGGCCCCGGCAATAAGGTTCACCTCCAATGATTATGCAGAACAACTTTCTCAAATCACAAAAGGGCAAATGAAAAAAAAAAAACATTTTTTTTTGTATTGAAAAAACTAATTAAGACCGGTAAGTTTTGTTTCAAGATGTTATGTATAGTCAGTAGAGTATGTTATACGTCTATTTACACCCGCTTTATTCTATATTAAATAAAACTGGAAAAAAGGTCACTTTTCTTTGCGAACCCTCCCAATAGAGAGTACCCTAAAAAATAACACGAAACTATGGAAAACGCCCCGTGTTGATTGCGGCCCCCGGGGGACGAAGGCCGAGAGGCCAAGTTGACCGGAACTTTCGGCCTCTAATGAAGAATTACCGTCTTTTGTGGCGGCTTCGAGAGGTATTGTCTAGTAGGGTACATATTGATTGGCCTGGCGTTTTAGGGTTATTTCGCTTTTATAAGACCCTGAGAAATTGAGCTCATGTATGTAAAAATATAAGTTGTTTATATTATTTGTGTTCTTACCTAATACTTACCACTTGTTGAACGGTGAAGGAAAACATCGTGAGGAAACCTGCATGGCTTAATAGCGTGCATGCCTAAACAGCGTGTAATTGTTCACGAAGTACAGCGTTAGAGCTCACCACCCATCACTTTGGGATGTTATAATTGTCGGTAAAACGTGGGTGTACCGGTTGTGGTCTGTGACTTGCATTTCACTTCATATCGTGACGATATGTTTATGTGTTATTATGAAAACAGATAAAACAATTTTTTTTGTGTTGTATTTGTTTCTTTTTTAATTAATATTTTCAATTTCTGTATTATTTATACCGTTTTAGACTTTTAGTATTAACAAATGCCAACAGACGGTATTTTTTTGTTAATTAATTGTATGTTGGTCATTGCATGGTCAGATCGTTTAAGGGTTAACAAACATGCTGAAATTTTAGTGTAAACTATTTGAATGGATGGAATATTTTAATCGTGCCATTATAAAAGTTTATACTATTCGTACATTTTCACATAGGAAGTCAATCAAACAGTGATTGTTAACCCTTATTATGAACCCGAAAAATCACATGAACGAAACTGTAATGAATTGTAACTGGCCAATTATTCGCTCGACCAACCCTTCAGGCGCGGACGGGGTCCAGTGGACCGGCCGTTCGATCGATACCAAATAAAAATAGCTACAAAATCCCGGAAAATGCTCTCCGATTCCGCACACGTACTGTCAATACAGAATGGCGCAGGGCGATGATTGTGATGCACCAGCGAGGGAGGATGTACGGCAAAATACCATTTTGGCAACTATTGATTGAAAGAAAATGTGATGGGCCGGCATAAATGCGCTTTGTTATGGTGTAATAGAATTTTTTGACCGGGTCTGAATAATTTTCACCCCTGATTGTCTATTTGATTTCGGATTTATCTTTTTTGATGAACCACGCTTGTTTTATGTACTAGCTTTATACCCACGCTGGTGGAACAGGTGTCATCCATCTCGTTGTCTCCAATTTGTTACACTAAAATGGTCAGTGCAATTATATAAACCTTTGTCAAAAACATACATATGTTTAAATAGTTCAGTGATCTGAAAGTTGAGAGAAAATACACGAGTATACACAACAGAATGGACGCGTGATTATTCTTCAGGATTTTATCAAACATGCTCTCGCGCTGTTACAGTTATAGTTATAAATAATAGAAACCTGAAAATCGTGTGTCCAAGGGATGCGCTGAAAAACAGCGCCGTCAATTTATTTTAATCTGGCACTACATCTTAACGTGTAAACAAATGCTAAAAAAAAATAAGCAAAGACATACATTTTTTTCAAGTTATTTTTAAGTTTAATTCCTAAGATTTTATTTTAATTTTATACATTTTGATGTTCCTTTTTTGGCAATAAACCTGTTTATTGTTTGAATATTTTTGGCAAGCAAAATTTGTGTAACTAGCTGAAAAGTTGAACTATAACCTATAACGTGCTTCTTTCAGATTTGACAAAATTATCACCGTCATCGGGAAAAAACGTCATTTAGTGTCGTGTCAAATCGCGTACTCACAGACAGAAAGATTTCGTTTATTTATGCATAGGAAGATTATAAAAATACATGTTCGGGCAGAGTGGAATAAAACTGAATAGTGACAAGCACAAGTCAATCAAACTATCATGATCTTGACACCATAACCATAAAATATCGATGATTCACAATCCCAGCCATATTAACGAAACCCTATAAACAGGTTGCAAGTTTAATACGCTTGGGGTCACGCACGCCTCGGTTCATTATAGCCCGGATTAGACGAAGGGTTAGCCGAGAGGTGATGACGAGTTCCGGCGAATCTTGGAGGCAGAGGGTTAAGAGTCTGAGAAAAGGTATCTATTTACTAGTGTACGAGTTTATATTCGTTCTTTTTTACTGGCTGTACACTGTGGCCGTCGATGATTGCCGCGTCGTCCTCGTCCTAAGAACGACACTAGTCTTGAAAATGGCGAAACTGTATCGGTGAAACTGTTGGCATGTAGTCTTCAACAATCATAAATGGATTTTCAAAATATTTTAGGAAATCATATTATTGAGTGCTCATTATGGTATTAGTATTTTATGCAACTTAATGAGAGCCATTGAGACACTTCGTTCGTTTCGTAGGTTACACAACTGTCTCAGTGGCTTGGTCCCAATTATGTCCAGTTGAATACAATACTTTTTAGAGAGCATCAAAAAGGTCGTCTTTAACATTATAAATGCGAAAGTTTGTGTGTTTTTTACTCTTTCACGGGCAAAAGCTAGTTTATAATATGTTCAACAATTTTACGAAAAATTACAAAAATGTGTTTTTATTTTTATTATATTTGTACATGTAAGCTTACTTAGGCAAGGATCCTTGTTCAGTTAAATTGTTAGTAATGTACCTAATGAAGATGTTCTTTAGAAGCATTCGGGGCTGCATGTCAGAGATACCTTCGCCTAACCCAAAAGAAAAAGAAGAAATATAAGTTAATTTTGCTGTTATAAAATTGTTCGTCATTTTTGTCGCTTCACTCGATCACTGTTGTCGGTCATTTTTGCCCAGAGCAAAACTTTCAACCAACAAAAACACAGTAAATATCGAATTGAAAACTTCGCAGTCTACCGCATGTGAGTTTCAGTCACAAGGAGGTTTCACAGCAGTGAGGCCTCGCATCGCCATGAAACCGAAATGTATAGTTTTGTACGTACTAGACAAAATTATTTAAAAAATCTCATTGGTATAACAGAATCTGATGGCAAAAATTCATATGAAAATTCTTTATGATTTCATATATTTATTTGCCATGAGATTCTGGTATACCTATATTAGATATTAAAACCTCAAGACTTTAATTTTACCAAGATAATGAAAACAGGTAAGTAAGTAAATACCTATTGCATGAGTTTAGCTCAAGTAGTGTATGAAACTTCACAGGGTATTAAAACACTCTCACTCGTATTTTAATGACCTCTTTATGTATCAGTTTCACAAACTACTATTAATAGTTAATCATATTATTAAAGTCTTGATGAAATAAATTAGAAACAATTTCTCTGAAAAGGAGATGATATATGGGTTCGAGCACACAAGAGATTTTGTTATTAATTAATTTGTCTATCTAGGAATTACATCTTTCTTTTTAGCCAACTTGGTGCCAGAGTTGTTCACGCCGTCATACAGGCCTATAATTTCGATATCAGCCGGAACTAACAGCTTTGCTATCCGAGGCACGGAGAGATCCAGATCTACATTGCCACTAATGGTCACCGATCCAAAGACTGACCATGCCAAGCGTTGCTTAGCCGCTGGTCGTAAATGATCGCACGCTGCTATAGGCCCCTCAAATCATATCTTGTAATGCACTCAAATGGTATTAAAAATTTCTCAAGTGATTTATTTTACTATAAATCATTAATATGATAACTATACAAGTGATTATTCTGAGAAAATCAAAATGAAAAAGTGAACATTTTTGTAACAAAAGTATCTGGCTCAACGTGTCGCCTCCTTGCCGGCGGCTAGACATATTTCTCTTTATTTATTGTTATTTTTCTATTTCGGCGGAACCAGCAGATGTGCCAGCATGATTTACGGAACCCTGTATTAAGGAATGGACGTGAGTTATAACGTTGGCTCGGAAACCTTGGTCCGAAATAAGTTATTTTTTTCATATTTACTTGGTTAATAAATGGCTTATTTTGTAAGAAGCAAATTAGTAAAGCTTAGATGATAGACATACCTAAAATGTGGCTTAGATAATCTGCAACAAAATTATTATTTAGAAAACAGTTTTATTTCAGTCGGCTTGTTCTACGCATAATGGTGTTTTAATCAGCAAAATAACTCAGATAATAGATAAGATTACTCTTATATATGGGCGTGTATAGCTTTCTCATAGGGGGGGAAGATCCAAAAATGCAAAATAATATAATAATATATTATAATACTTCCCATATTTTACGAATTTCACAATAAAGGTCATGGAATCTTGATACTGAGCACTTACTGAGTTTTCAGTATGAATTTGGCCGCATAAATAATTATTGTCACCTTGTATTTTTTGGCACGGATAATCCGTAATGAATACAAAATTTAATTTTACTCTAATTAAATGAATTAATAATTACTATTATAACATGAATATTTATTTTTCTGCGTATGCTAAGGGTAGGGGATCCGGACCTCCAAACCCCCCGTTCCCTTACCTTATACACGCCCATGCTCTTATAAAGCTTAAAAAGCAGCGGTACCACAGTAGGTAAGACACAGGTCTCTCAATCTTGAGACCTAGGTTCGATCCCCGGCCGGACATGCACCAATGAGTTTCATGCACATAAATTCACAAATACTATAGTATTTGTATACTTACCACTTGCTAAACAGTGAAAGAAAACAGTTTGAAATATAATAAGCCGCGTGTAATTAATTCTGCCCAAACTACGGCGATAAGGCTCACCACTTTATCACGTTGGGACGTTAAATCGTCGGCGAAAAGTGGGTGTTACAAGTTCTGTTCTAGTGCTAATCAACATCCGGAAAAACCTCTGATACCCCTTCGAGATTATGTGTCATGATGATTTTTTTTTAGGGTTCCGTGCCTCAAGACGAAAAAACGGAACCCTTATAGGATCACGTTGTTGTCCGACTGCCCGTCTGTCTGTCTGTCAAGACCCTTTATCTCGGGAACGCGTGGAGGTACCAAGTTGAAATTAAAACCATATACTCAAGTCTACAGTCTTTTGAAGCTGTTAAAATATCAAACTTCTAAGTTGCCGTAAAAAAAGATACGGCCGTTTATGCCGCAAAAAAACGTATATTTCGACACTCTCAAGGTAATCAAAATTCATAGGGTATTCCCCGTTGACCTAGAACTATGAAATTTGGCAAGTAATACCATCTTACACTACAAGTATAGGGAAAATTCTGAAAACTATACATAAATATAGTCTTAACGGAACCCTCGGTGGGCGAGTCCGACTCGCACTTGTCCGGTTTTTTTTTAAATCTAAACATGACCCATAATAATCGCATCACACTTCACACTAATATTATAAATGCGAAAGTTAGGGTGTGTGTGCGTGAGTGTGTGAGGGTGTGTGTGTGTGTGTGTGTGTGTGTGTGCGTATGTGTGTGTGTGTATGTTTGTTACTCTTTCACGCTGAAACGGCTGGACGGATTTGGATGAAATTTTGAATGGTTATAGCTTATACCCTAACTTAACATATGGGCTACTTTTTATCCCGGAAAAAAGCATGTCGTTAAACCGAATAACACGCGGGCGGATCCGTGGGAAAAGCTACTAACCAATAAAAATCATAGCATCAAATAACCAACGTATCATTAACGGGTTATCCCATACTCGAGTTGCGTTCAGCGTACCCTACATCATAAATCAAGCGACGGCCACCGCGCGGCAATATGGGGCACAAACTCGACAACATGGGGCACATCCCGGCAATACGGGGAACAAAACATGTGTTTACACGAAAGTTAATTTGTCGCATTTATCTGTGTCTCGTACTGGCGGGATATTGAGAAATATTGCCCGCCCTTCTTGAGGTGCGAAATAATACGCCAGTTGCTCGAATTTATTTATGGTATCTCCGAATTTGTTTTGGTGGTTTTAGGGATAACTCATTTATGTTTAGAACCTAAAGTAAGGGTCATAAATATGGATTATTCTATTGGATTTTAACCCGTAACCTCCGATTGCTGGTCTACACGTTCGAATAACTAAACCACAGAAGCGGTATAGCTGTGAATACAGGTGACTTTCGTTTATATAGGCAAATTTATACTGGATGCTCGGTGTGGTCAGGACCAAGGTTCAATTACCCTTTCTGTGAAATAAGCAAATTAAAATTTAGACTTTTTTAGTCATTGAACCTTGGTCACTTACCGAGTCCCCAGTATAAATTTGGCTGCATAAACAAAAGTCACCTGTATTCACAAAAAAGTGAATAATTGGTTAACAACGTACCGCTTCTGTGGTTTAGTTATTCGAACGTCTAGACTAGCAATCGGAGGTTACGAGTTCAAATCCAATAGGGGCCAGTGACGGTCCGAAATCATTCACGTCAACTCGAAAAATATGAAACTTGGAGGTTTACGAACATTTCAAACAAATAACGTTATACAAATTAATTCAAATGGAGCAAAACGAATTTGAAAAGCCTGTGACATATTCGGGCCAACGCGAACTTGGTGGCCGGGGCCGCATGTGAGATTTTTCATTTTCTTAAACCTTTGCTTGACCTGTTTTACTGTTGCACATGAGCCAAGATGACCCACCCCAGAATCTTGAGCGGCGACCGCGCCTGATAGGGGCGATATTTTTGTTTGGTTTGCGTGCTTCGGAAGGCAAGTGAAGTTGTGGGTCCAATATTTGTGCTCGTAGTAGCGGCGATAGAGCTCACCACCCATCACGCTGGGACGTAATAATCGTCGGTGAAACGCGGGTGTACAAGTGTAGACCGTGACTTTCTTTTTACAGTCAACGCAGCTGCTGTACTTTTCACCCATCCATCCATCAGCCTGTTTCAGGACCAGTGGCGTGCATCTCATATAGGCAAATACGCAATGCCTACCCTGGGCTTGGCTTAGCTAACCAGACCACTATCTACTTAAATACAGGAAGGTACACACAACTACTTCAATATTATAATCAGGTAAGCTTCACCCTTTCTTTGAAATACCTACCTGCCTGCTCCGCAGCGCTCGCGCTACCGTGGCAACATGCATGGCTAAAATTCGAAGGCAATTCTCTATGTGTGCATCTGTAACTATACTCCCATGACGTCAGTGGCTCGCGCTAAGCACGCACACATTCTCATCAAAATACGCAACGCCTGTGCGAAGCAACCACGTTGTCATGATTACTTGCACTACTTGCTACTAGATGGCGCCACACGTTTTTAAATAGTGGATTCGTGGTAGTCGGAGATTCATTTTTGATAGTGGGGTTAGAGGGTTTTTGCCAATGAGCTTGGACAAAATAGAAAGACACCTGTGCGAGTTATATCGTTTACCGTAATTCTCGTTATAATACGTGCAAAAAACATAAGGACAGCTTTGTGCCTACCCTACTTAAAAATCCTATGCACGCCACTGATATAGACCATTCCAAGATTTCGCCACTCTTGGCGGTCCTCCTAAAAGAAATGCCCATACTCACACACGCTAGAGAGACGTGTTGGTGAGCGCGGTGCTGAAACGCTCGCACCAGTGGCATCGCTGCACGCGCGTCACCAGTCTGTTTTATATAAAGACTGGCAATTGACAATGGATATACCGCCTTTATTCAGTTTGAAGATTCAAAGATTCAAAATGTTTATTTGTAAAATAGATACATAAAGTATACGTTTTACATGTCAATTAATCTAATCTGTATAAAAATAATATTTTATAATGAAACAAATATGATACTTATGGGAAATATATATAAAAAAACAACTATATTTAAGTTGGGCCACTAAAGTTATACACATGCATAAAATAAAGACTTATTGGTATAATAATTTTATTATACACAATGCAATTAATAAATAAGTTGATAAATAAACTGAATAGACCATAAATAAATATAATGCCTAACCAAATATATACTAACTTAAGTAAAAAATTAAAATATTGTATATACCTACATAATGCAATGAATAAACAAGTTAATAGATAAATAAACTATAAATAGATTTAATGCCTAAATCCCTGTTTGAAGCCTGTTTGAAAGCTTTTCTCTTACTCCCCCCTCGAATAGCTTCGAGGCGGTCAGCGAGTGACATGGTGGTACCTCTACAGTCGAGCCCGGCACCAGCTCCATCACTCTTCTGTATTTATTCTAATGTATTGTCTTAGATGAGTGTGCCAGAAAAATAAAGGAAACGGCTCATCTTTTAACGCTGATAAAGAGTATCGTTTGACCATTGACAGATTATTTATCATTGTTGTTACAAATCTAACTAAGTCCTTAGCAGTACAATCATGTAGGCTCCGAATGATTATTTCGAAATACGGTAGCCTTGCTGAGTAAATAATTGTCAGTACGTAACTATACCAATTTACATATCAAACTATGTATTATGTAAATGTTATAATTTAAAGGACTGGCGCATGTTAGGCTCAATCTTAGATCTGGTAGAGATTAAGTTATAATGTTTTAATGTTAGAGGTAACTATTGAAATGAAATGATATTGTCAGTTTTATGGCTGGGATTTATTACGACTTAATTCCTGGCCAGGCAAAAAGCGTGGCGTTGTCGGGGCGTGATGATAGATTAGCGATTTTGTAAAGTCTGTATCTAGAGTAATCGTAATCTCGGACAATGACACTAAGTATTATATTAACGTTAAAAGAAAACGATACATATTGCTCTTCATACATTTATTTATAGCCTACCCTTCTTACCGTGTTTCATAGTACAGTAGTTGCATCTCTCGCCAGCGGACGAGCCATACTTGTAGTTGTAATATGTATATATAGACACGCGTTTATGTGCGTGACGTACCGAAACTGAGCGCTCCCAAGCTTACGCGCGCTAAGGCAATGTGCATGTACATTTACCCCACAGACATACAGACCAAACATTAATAATACACACATAGAGTCAACTTGAAGCAATTTTAGTTCAGGGAGTTACGGGCTCTTTTACATATAAATATTGCTTGTTTCCAAACAAAATGTATATGAGAGATTAGTTTAGGTATTAACAAATCAAATATGTTTCAAGCATAAGCCAGCTAAAAAAAAACATTTTTATACGTTTCGTCGTACCATGTAGGGTAAATGTCGCTTGGTTTTTGTATGGAAACTTGCCAATGCTATTTAATCCTTATGTTTAGTCTGTATGTCTGTGATTTACACACACGAGGATGACTCGCCCGCAGTCGTGAGATGCAACAACTGTACAAAAATCCTACACTGTGAAATCCAATAAGAAGCGTAAGCGATAAAGAAGTGTATACGTAACGTATCGCTACGTATAATTCTTTTTAATTATAATTTTTTAATTTTTTTAAGAAATGCAGCACAGAAACACCACGCCAAGCTCGCAACTATCATCGCGCCCCGCCAACGCCACGCTTTCTGACTGGCTAGACCCTTAGCACGGTAAATTAATATATCTACTGTGCTTTTAGCAAATATTATGCTATAGGCAAACAAAAGCCACTAAGGTATCTACCATCGCTCAATTTTATCTAAAAGTAACATAAAAAAATAATCTGAATTTAAAAAAATAAGTCGTCTGTAAATATTATACAGGCTGTCAATAGACAGTTTTATTTAAATGGAAGTACTGAAAACCTTTCGCAAAAAAACATGCCCACGCAAGTTAAAAATATTTGTGCCTGCTCTGCTGTCACATATACAGTAAGATTTCAAAATTTATTAAGAACTGTAAAAATAATTTTCCAGTTCTGCAGCTGTTTCTTTTAGAATTCGTTTAGTATGATAAGTTGAGTATTGTGGTGCATTTAAAGTAATATTTACGACTTATTTACAAATAATATATGAAATTATCTTACGCCCTCGGCTCCGCCCCCGTTTATTCAATCTCTGCCCGGTTTTTACAAAGGACGGAAAACAAAGTGATCCTATAAGGGCTCCGTTTTTTTCTCTTGAGGTACGGAACCCTAAAAACGAGTTATACACAATATATCGTCATGAAATGAATCCCGAGAAGTTATTGTTAGAGGCATTTCCGTGTATCAACTGTGAACAGTCATAATCCACACTCATACACCCGCGTTTCACCGACAACTATTATGTCCCAGCGTGATGGGTGGTGAGCCCATCACTGTAGTTACAAATATGGGCCCAGCCTAACGGGCCTTGTGAAGCAGCAGACCAAACACAATATGCCTTTACGGGAAATGAACCCACGACTTCCGGATCAATGGTGGAGGACTCGAATCACTGAACTATACAGGCGGTCGGAAGTATAAAGATAGATAGATAAAAACGTTTTTTAATTTACATAGTACACAGCACACAATCAAATAGTTACAAGAAAAATAAAAAAATAGAGAAAATTAAATAAAAGCAAACATTAATCATAATAAACAAAATTACAAAAATTAAGAAAACAATAGTGAAAATTTAAATTAAAACAGACATTAATCATAACATAAAACACATTGTTATATACATATATCATATGTACGAGTACTGTTCAAATGACATTGGCCCGGCTCAGCAAAATGCTGCAGGTAAAACCTACAACGCTGGTATTCTGCCAACACCATACTACCCAAGACGGTACTTATTCTACAGACATTTATACACGGACCGGTGTTATTAGAACCTAATGAACAGCCCCTAGATCATGTATCGTTGAGTCGGTTGCCAACTGGTTGCCAAGCATCGAAAATATAGATATACTATGAAATTCCGAATATCTAAGGACACGTTCGTACTTAAAGTGACGTCACAGTTCGTGAACAGTTCAATATACACTGAAGGCAATTTTGAAAGTTAAGTTTTTATCAATGTTTTTAGTGTTTGGCAACCAGATGTCAACCGATACATAACAGGCCCGCTGGTCATCTTTCGCTGAACGCGCTCCAGACCTGCGCCCGCGCAGATTGAATGATAACCATCTACACGCTCCGGCTAGACTAGGCTTCAATTTGTCTAATTATCGCACTTAGCCAGACGATTAGAGCTGCTTGGAGACATAACACGTTAGCGCATGTCGAGGTTATGGTCAAATTGTTTGCAAGTTTACTTTTTTTATCGTATTTATATACACAGGGAATCATACCATGGTAACTAGAGATCTTTGAAATGATTTGCCGCCCCCCATTAGAGAATGCAAAACAAAGGAAACCTTACGGATAAAATTTAAAAAATATACTCTAGAAAAACAAAAACTAAAATAAGCCTAATGAAGTAAAAATTTTGTTATTATATATATTTATTTATTTATTGTTTAGCTATATATTTTTATTTATTTTATTATATATTACATACTTCCTGCACATTCCAATTCCTCATGTATCAATCAATCCTTAGATACCACCTAGCATAGGTATAGTTTCAGTTTTAATTTTTGTTTCAGGATTCAACAAAATACCAGCTCTGTAGCACTTACCGCAGCACTAAGCTGAGTTGAATCCCCTTTTATTTACCACCTTTTTTTCTAAATGTTAAAATCCTATTATATTATTTTATACATTCTTACTCTTTGTAAATTTTAATGTCTGGAGGTATTTAACATAATTTGCTTTTCTTTCTTCTTTCAGTTTTTTATTATCATCACAGTGACCCTGGTCAATGTATAGGCTATAAGAAATGTTTATAAAAGGCGAAAACGGAGCAGAGATTAAATAAACACGGGCGGAGCTGCGGGTCAAAAGGTTTTATATTTCGAAAGTTATTTAATAAAAGCTCAGTTTTTTGGGATCGCAAATTTCTCGGTGGTAGTATAGCCACGGCTCGGAGGGCGCTATTTTAAACAAAGAAGAAACGCAATAGAGTCTAATCTGATTGATACAGAATGATCTGTCTTTAAATGCCTATGAAACACCACTTTAAACAGGTGAATACGTTGCTACAGACCTACCAACTTATCTGTGAAATAAACTGTCAACTGAAATGGCCTGTCATTGGCTAATATTCAATATTATCCAATCAGATATGCCAGTTCCGCCAACTTCATTTTACAGATAAGTTGGTAGGTCTGTACCTCAGTACCCAAGCTATGCAAAGAGAAAACAATTACCGGTCTTCTTAGCCAGCCTAAATATGAATAATCAAATTTTGAAAACAACAGTTAGCCAGTTTATAAAAGAAAATGCTATTATGCCATTTAAATGTGCACGAGTATGCGATTACAAGTAGTTTTGACGTTTTTGTAAACACCTGTACGTGATGGAATTCACACAAGAATCATACCAATTACACAAGTACAATCACAAGAAAAAGTCGCACTTCAACGCCTTTTCATTACAAACTACACATACTAATTCGACGACGCACTGTGGCATGAAATCATGACGATTCCAACCCATAAAAAATGCTATTAAAAAAACGATTGGGTAGGTTTTTTACTCTCTTTTAAAAGTCTTTTTGGGTTAAAATTCTAAAAATATTCTAAGATCTATAAAGTTTTGTATGTCCATTTTACCAAAAATACGGCAAAGTAAATCGGCAATTTATCTATTTGTTTCCTACGCTTATGCCTTTTTTTTCTTTAAGTATCTTACAACTTACAGCAAACCAATGTAAAGTATCACTGAAATCGTCGTTTTAACCATATTATCTTGGTTTCGCGTTTAAATAGGGAGCGGCCGTTAAGTTGGTTCTTAATTTGAATAATTTACGCGAGTCACGTACCCTAAATAAGCAAGACTAACAAGCTATGTATCGCTTGCACTGATTGCTAATTGATTGGATTAAAAATTCGTACAAATTCGCGGTTATTGTTACAGGGGAGACGTCCCAGTGACGTCATAATTACTGTATTTTTAATCATGGGCGGTGTCTTTTACATTTAAGTCGGTGACAGCTGGATTGTTGGGATAATTGAGTTGGTTTGTGTGGTATCGGATTAAAAGTTTCGTCTTTACAGTTGGTTGTTTCTAAACAGAGGGGCAGAAAGTTTTTTGAAAGTCTTATTATTAGAAGTAAGTTGTGGTATGCATTTTTACAATTTTTGTTTTTCGTTTCGTGTGATTCCTTTTGAAATCCATCGTCACAACATAAATGTAATCTCTGAGGGGGTGTTGGAGGTGTTTCCTAGGATAAACTTTAAATTTAAGTCACAGTCCACACTCGTACATCCTTGTTTCACCAACGATTATTACGTCCCAACGTGTATAGTAAGCAGTGGTGTGCATATAACTTTTTGCTGGAAATGCTTTGAGAATAAAAAATATGTCAATATTTTAATGTCACTTTGAAAAGTCATAATTTGTATGACGCCTGGGTAGGCACCACCTACCCTAAATATATGACTTCATTTTTTTTTTCAAATTAGTTTTAAATTTTTTTCATGTTATCTTTATCGTCAAACTTGACCTTCTCATTGCTTTTAGAGAAAAAAGTTCTATGCGTGCCACTGATAGTAAGCCCTATCGCCGTACAAATATGAACGTGTTTTTCGAAGCACGCAGACAGAACCAAAAAATATGTTAATACAGGATCTGAACTTTTGAACCCAATGATTTCCGGTTTACTGGGTCGAGTACTTAAACCACTGGACCTCATCCATCCATCCATCAGCCTGTTTCGTCCACTGTTGGACATAGGCCTTTCCAGGATTTCACCACTCTTGGCGGTCCTCCTGGAAGAAATTCCCATACTCACACACGCTGGGTAGGCGGGTTGGTGAGCGTGGTGCCGAACCCCTTGCACCGGTGACGCCGCTGCCCGTCACCAGTCTGTTTTATATAAAGCCCGGCAATTGGGGATGGATATACCGCCATCCATCGGTCCCAGGCAATGGTGGACCGCCTGGTTTTGCCTGAGAGCTGATTCTTACTCTCCCCTGAATAACTTCGGGAGGATTTGCGAGTAAGATGGTGGTACCTCCACAGTCGAGCCCGGCATCAGCTCTACCACCTACTCAGACCTCAGAGGTAGACAAATGCATGAAGTATGAATTGAATTCCAAAACAAATAATATTGTCAAAGATTTATATCCTGCAATTTAGTGAAACAACGAAATTTGGTTAAAAATTCCCCGTCTAAAGTCTTTATTGCGCACGTGAGCACATTTTTATGTTTGACAATTTAGTCCCTAAATATTTTCTGAGACAATTTTGGTGGCTTAGAGTTGTGTTTCACCCCAAGTGCGCATGTTTTATTGTCTAAAATAAGTATTTTATTTGAATATCTAGTAGAGACTAGGAAGGGTGTTTCCGATTTGAAATTTTCTGAATTTTTATATAAAAAATATCAAGTGTTTTGTTTTTTTAAAGCACTATAATATTCCGCTTAACTGTTTTATGCACTATTATAATTTGAATTATATTTATTACGAGGCAGATAATCACAGTAATATTATAAATGCGAAAGTTTGTGTGTGTGGGTGTGAGTGTGGGTGTGTATGGGTGTGTGTGTGTGTGTATGTTTGTTACTCTTTTTACGCTGAAACGGCTGAACAGATTTGGATGAAATTTAAAATGGATATAGCTTATACCCTAACTTAACACATAGGCTACTTATTATCCCGGAAAAAAGCATATAGTTAAACCGAATAACACGCAGGCGGAGCCGCGGGCAATAGCTAGTAATAATAATAAATATAATTCAAAGCAGGCCCAATTTTTTGCCGACATGAAGAAAGTTGGGGCCATAAGGCTTTAGAATGGAGACCACGTACAGGAAAGCGTAGTGAAGGCCGACCTAGTGCCCGCTGGACCGACGACCTGAAGGACGTTGTTTGTGGCGGCTGGATGTGGAGGATGGAGGACCGCCATGAGTGGTGAAATTTGGGAAAGGCCTATGTCCAGCAGTGGACGAACACGGGCTGATAGATGGATGGATTATTATTACTGATAGAGCTCGAATAATTTTATTTTGGGTGATTCCAGTTTATTGGTATTTTTTTATGTAGCCAGCCTTTTGGCAATAACAATCGCCAGAACGGCCTTTAGGTAGCATGTTATGCTGGCATACGTACTTAACCTTTCTGTATATTACTAAACAAGTTTCATCGCAAACACTTTTAAGAAATATCCAAAATATTTATAGAAACGAAAAGTGGCGCACTGTGGAACGAGCCCCCACTTTATTGTCTCGAATATTTTTATTTAAATATCTATAGGTTGTTCCGGGGCGTCTATACAGAAAATCCAGTTTGAAAATTGAGTTAAAATGACAGTGGCATACGTAGTGATTCGCCCCGCAGACCCGTTAAACGTGTTAGGGGTCCAAAATTAGATTTGCCATGGGGTGTTTTATTGGTACCTTGTTAAAGCCTGCTCTACCTCCATTTGTGGCTTAAAATTCTGAATTGGTTGTTAGTTAAAATGATTCAGAAAATATGTTTTTGTTTAGACCCATAGAAAAGCAACGGCATAATCAATTCAGAAGTAGAATAAGAAAGTATTTGTGACTTAACCCTCTTAATTTTCACTATCGCTAAAACAACAGATCACAGTCCAGATCGTGGCTTGGATCTATCTTACAAATTCATAATTTAATCTTAAGTTAAAGATATCAAAACGTTGTTTGGAAAAAAAATCATGTAAGGAAATTCCGACTAAGTATACATAATTTTATCCAGGAAATAATAAGGATTTAAGTAAGCCATGCCTATTTTCATAAGACAACAAACATAAAACTTTTTAAGAATTCAATAATCAGTCACATGTGTGGTGTTTACGCAGTAAAACAAACATTTTCTTTTTTTCTCAATACAAATAAGATTTATTTGAAATATTGCGGTGGATCAGTCCCCAAGGCGCATTTATTTGTGTGCACGCTTCGCTTCCTAATGTCCGTGATTTGGACCACTGTGCGGTTTTTTGAACGTGTTTTTCTATTGATTGTACCGGTTTAACAAAAAAGTTTTTTATTTTGTAATTTTAGTGCTGCTAAATATTTTGATACGTAAATGCTACGGGTAATATAAATAACTAGCTTTTGCCCGCGGCTCCGCCCACGTCGAAGAGATTTTCGTGGAAATGAGGAAAACAAAAGAATATGATTTTTTTTAAGGACTATGTACAACGGTCACTATGTTTTACCAAAGCACTAATAAACACCAATCAAATAAGCCCAAAGTCGAAGGGTCTGCCATTGTCCATTGAGGAGATCCCGTACCCACCTTCCAGTCCCATCAGCAGACCATGGTCACCATGTTTTACCAAAGTACTAATAAAGACCCATCAAATAAGCCCAAACTCGAACTCTGTATCCGTTGAGGAGATCCCGTACCATAACTTCTAATTACTACCAGTAGAAAAGTAAATTCAAAAAGCTTTAAATGACGATAACTTTTTTTTCCAAAATCTGATTTTAATGAAATAAAATTATTATTCTATTCCAAATTAAGCTCTATACAGCTGTGAAAACAACATGAAAATCCGTTTAGTAGTTTTAGAAATGTGCGGGAACAAACAGACACACAGAAAAGAATTCTAAAAATCATTGATTTGTGTTCTATTACTTTTCTTCAATGTACAGACACATGATTTCTACTGTTTTATTATAAGTATATTGATACGAGTATATTGATTACTTTTATAATAAATAAATTATGCTCGTTTTATAAATAAATAAAATATAATAAAACAAAACACATGAATCCCCAAGGGGTTTTCAGAGGTGTTCACAAGTGTGATCTGTGAAATACGAGTAACAGCCCAAACTTGGTACACCCGCTTTTCACCGACGAATATTACGTCCCAAACGTGATGGTTGGTGAGCCCTATCGCCCCGTACTTTTGGCACAAATGGACAATGCCTTCTGAAGCACGTCGACCGAACACTAATTATTGTGCGCCGCGGGGACTGAACCCACAACCTCTAGGTTAGCAGACAAGCACTCTTCCACTCGGCCACAGAGGCATTCTCATAAATAAATAATTGATATTGTTTACAAACTAATGGATACCACAAACATTCATTCCTTAGAAGGTTAATTGTAAGGCAGAGATTACTATCAATTTATTTCAATAAAAAAATACGTTACATTTTAAATAAAAAAATAAAAATACGTCAAAATGTTTTCTGCTCATTTTAAGATAACAGTTCCAACATTTTTTTTTAAATCTACCAAAGGTTTGCACCCCACCCGCCTTCTGTAGCTACAGTTTAAAATAACAGGGAGGGTCGGCAAATCAGATTTGCGTTCATCAAGTCATTGTAGAAGCTAACCGCGTTACGTACCGACAGCAGAATAGGGCAGACCTAATAGACGAGAATTTAGAGAGAGAAATTGTGTTGCTGAAGTATCTATTGTACAAAATTCAGTTTCTAATTTTCTTGAAAAACAGACATTTAGACCTTCAAAATTGCTATCTTTTGCCTCAATTTATTGATAGCTTGATTGGCCACTAGATTAAAACCATCGATGATGCCCAGGGTAACCCAGAAACTATAAGAGCGAGTGGTTTCTTAAAACAAAGCTTAGCCTTCAGTCTTGACATTCGATATTGGCGGTAAGAAAGAATATGAACATGAAAATATTTATTGATACCATCAATTTGAACAAAACATTAGGCCTTTTAACATATGTACACAATCAAAAAACATTTAACACTTTTCAGGTGTCAGGTGTAGGTGGTAGAGCTGATGCCGGGCTCGACTGTGGAGGTACCACCATCTTACTCGCAAATCATCCCGATGTTATTCGGGGGAGAGTAAGAGAACAGCTCTCAGGCAAAACCAGGCGGCCCACCATTGCCTGGGACCGATGGATGGCGGTATATCCATCCCCAATTTCCGGGCCTTATATAAAACAGACTGGTAACGGGCAGCGGCGTCACTGGTGCAAGGGTTTCGGCACCGCGCTCACCAACCCGCCTGCGTGTGTGAGTATGGGCATTTCTTCCAGGATGACCGCCAAGCGTGGCGAAATCCTGGAAAGGTCTATGTCCAGCAGTGGACGAAACAGGCTGATGGATGGATGGATGGAGGTGTCAATGTGACTCAGCACTAACGAAATAGCTACTGCTGCCTACTTAGTAAAAACCGTAATATAGGTATTAGTGCTTCTCCCGTTGTGCACAATAAAATAAGTACTTATACCTATGTATATATTTCACGTAAACGTATAAACCTTGGATTGTAACATAAGCTTTTCAGTTGCAGCTTGACTTGTGGAAATTTGGTATTTGTGTGAGGAACTCGATGATCATCCAGGTAAAAAAACATTACTTAAGACAGAAGTTCAGGCCGGGCCATAAATCTCGCTACATAATTTTTGTTGCGATCGCTTGATAATTGCAAAGTTATAATCAAACAAATAGATAAACCGATTATCAGATTTATGATATTTTAGTACTTCTTGTTAGTGAGACTGTAAATAAATAGGTAAAAGCCAATTTAATCATACTGCATAACTTTTTAAAAGGAAAAAATACGCAAAAGAAAAAAAACGGGTATTTGTTTATAATAAAGTAGACCATTGTAATCGGTGGAGTACAACCCTGTGAAGATATTTGAGGACCTCAGATTCCCCACAAACGTAGAAGCCAATATGGGAGTGATGTTTCGGGTGCTTAATAAACTTCGCCGGGTTGTAATAAAACCCATTTAAGATGGTTGCGACGGGTATCGTTCCCAAACGCAAGAATTTCTAATGGTTTTTCATATTTTTAAACAAAAAGTATTAAATAAATGTGATTTTTAATACACCTGCTCAAAATATGATAGATTACTGCCTGTTTAGCGTGCGTAAAATGACATATTTCGCACTCGTGCTTTTCGTTTTTACTACTGACGCCATCTAGGGGAAACTGGCCACATCATTTAGTGATAACCTTTGTTTTACCGGATACACTAAAAACTGTTTAAGATGAGTATTTTCAAACTTTAATATTTTATTATTCAATATATCATCCATGTCAAATTGAAAAAGAAGTTTTAAACATTTTAAACGATTTTAGACGTCATAATTTATGTTCCTATGTAACTATCTTAGAAATTATTATTAAAAAGATTTTAGAAAGAGTCATTTGTCTTTGTAGTACAGATTGGCGCCAACCAGGCTGCGTGTTCTTCTGTCGACTTGTAGGTATATGTTTTAATAGCAAGAAAATTGCTTTTGTTTTATTACTTCATGTAATTTTTCGCAAGTGTATTAAAACGTCGTTTTTTACACGTACGAAAGTGTTGACATTTCTCGTCCCGACTGTTTTTGCCCCGACTACGTCTCGGCAAAAAAGTCAATCGTGACTCTAAATATCAACCTTTTCGCACTTCAAAATGTACTATTTCATTTCTCATGCTCTTATAAAGTTCTTGTTTATGCTAGGTGTAAGCGGATTAAAACTACTTTTTATGTTCGCCAAGGCTCAGGCAGCTAAATATCTCGGTAACATGGCTCGTTTTATGCACTCGTATGGTAATCTACTATTGGTATTTCGTTTCTTAGAACTATTCAACTTACTCCAGGCTTTAAGTATCAAGAAAAAGCTAACAAACCTTTTAAAGCCTTATTATTCGGCGGGGGATCTCTGGACCACGGTGGATCCCCGTGCCCTGAGAAATCCCGTAGTTTCAGGTAGCTGATGGTCAGTCTGATGATGGACGCCTTATCCAGTTGACTGGTAATGGCAGCAGGTAGGGGAAGCATCTTGGCCAGTTCATAGAACTCATAGTTTTCCTTCCCGCGGCGCGATCTGGCTGCGTCCCGACTTTTCTCTTTACGTAGCTCGAGGATGCTGTAAAGATGAAAGGAGTTGGTTAGATTGGGTGAAAGTATGTTTGTCATGGTAGGATGCCTTAATGTAGGATATTTTTTGTTTTAAGACTACAAGTTGGATGAGTTTGAAAAACTTTTGGTATGTATTCTTAAAGCGCAATAGATCCATCGCATATCGATAATTTCTTAACTTTTAAGCGGATTTTAATGCGACGAGGTACTTTTTAACGCGAAAATTTAATAATTTTTAATTGCAAGAGGTGGTTTGCTAGTATAAGTATAAGCAAATATATTGTCTTTTGTCGCTTATTTTTATTAGGGCTGCGCCGAGCGTACGACGATTAGACACCTCGCTCTGTACTCTCGTGGTCGGTTTTATCGTGGTAAATACTGCCCGGCCATACTAAAAATGTAACGCAATAAATCGTATTTAAATTGCCAGGCAATAGTTCTAAAATTTAAGACGGGGAAATTGTAGTTTATACTTTGGTGGTTGTTTGAAATTAAGTTTGAGATAAAATCCCACAGTTAGGTTGTTAAAATGACTTAAACGCCAATACGCCTTTGTTACATTTTGGGCTTAATTTAAATAGTTTTGTTTTATGAAATATACATTATTTTTAATTTTTGTTTCGGTTAAAGTGTACATACATTTTCTGTGATACTAAATATGTGTTTCTTATTTTTATTAATGAAATATTAGTCATTAAATCAACTTAACCATGACTGCCGATTTAGCTTATTTTGGTCGGCACACCCTTAAGTATTTTATAGAAAGAGGTAAATAATAAATTGGAAAAAAAGAGAAATTAGCTCAAGATATATTTCGGGCCTCACTGAAGCCGGTAGGGCCCGAAATATATCTTGAGCTAATTTCTCTTTTTTCCAATTTATTATTTACATCTTTCCATAAAATACTAAACAAAAGCTTTTAAAAAAGCACATATATTATTAGTTTATTTTTGTTAAGGTAATACAATTCCTCTTTAAAAGTAAGCGTTGTAGTCCCTACATAAAAATTGCGTCGTTTTCTTCTTCTGACATTCATCAATCAAAACTCTCGTAATTTTTATTCAGACCGGGCCATTTCGAGACATCCATCATTATTTTAGGTAGAAAAAACCTCCAATAGGTAAAATAAAGGTGGGTGTTCACTTCTCCCGCTCCGCCCAAAGGCGGGGTTTACACTAATGAGTCCTCTGTTTTATTAGGCTGTTGACACACGGGACATGTTTATTAGGTTGTCGACACACGAACATTTGCATGTAAGAGAAGCTATTACAAGCTGAAGTCAATTTACATCTAGTTATTTGCTTAGCTTTGAGTTATTACAGTTGAAGCTGTAGACCCCTGTGACAGACAGACAGACAGACAGTGGAGGCTTAGTAATAGGGTTCTGTATGGCACCCTTCATTTACGAAACCCTAAGAAGGAATGCTTCGGTGGTTTGGACATAAAAAGTAAAGTGACGAAAGAAGTTTATACTGCGCAAGTGGTAGGTAAAGCTCGACCGGGCCGCCCTAGAAGGACGTATACCGACCAAATAGGAGACATACTGAAGAAGGGCAAAGTAAAACGTACCCAGAATAGAAGAGCTTGTGTGCCTAGATTGATGGATGTGGAAGAAGGATAGAGGTGTGTCAGAATTGTAGCGGATAAAAATCTGTAGTCTCTGCCTACCCTTCTGGCAGACAGGCGTGATTATATGTATGTATACGTATGTATGAAAATTAAAAATCTGCGTGTATAAAAAATAATCGTCTTTTTCGCCTGGAAATAGTCACTTACTGTTACAGTTATTTTTAATTTAATAAATACTTATTTCTATACAGGCTGTAAATGCAAAGTCAAGAATCCCTTTAGGGTATGAAAGTATACACGATTCTGATGTCATTACGAGAAAAAAATATATACCTTGAATTTTTACCAAAAATTCCATCACTTTTCTAAGCTGTAGCTACGCAGCTCACCGGCCTCCCCACACACCTAATTGCACCCCGCAACCCGCACCCCTCATCCGAGTGTCCTGCGACCGTGAGGGTGTCCACGCGATTAGTGTATTTTGGGTAAAGAAAATCGTCTTATTATGAGGTACTGGTACTTTATTTAGAGATCCCAGTACTTAAAATAATATCTTTACCGATCATACTAACACAGCCTTAAAGGATTCTTGACTTTGCTTTTACACTCGGTATAGCTAACACTTGTGCGTATTTAAAAACAAACTACACAGTCATAAACAATCTACGAGTTATTTTATTTCAATGACGACAACCAAGACAAAAACATCGACATCATCTTTACCAGCTACAACAAATTTACAAGTCTAATCCGATTACAATTTACAATTACAAAGCAAAACAATCCTTTACTTCCTCTCTGTCTTCTAAAAACATCAAGTTTATTAGAGCCAGGGGTACTAAACCAGCGGCAGAAGTACTACTGGAGTGCGAAGGATAGCATTGTAAGCGTTTCTCCGATGGGTTTGGTTTACGACCCCTGGAGATTACAGCCATTTTGACAACACTCAAATTCCCGAGACGTCCATGCCGGTTTATTGTCACCTGAGAGCTTATTCGGTGCTTTTAGACGAAGCTTTTGTAAGTTCGCGAATGTTTTTTTAAATCTTTGAGTTTTATTGTTTTGGGAAAGGATCCTAATAAATATGCTGTAAAGTTATTTTAGTGCTAGCGCATAAGTAGCATAAAACGAATAAAGATATACAGTTTTCATGCCATGTTATGATCTTTAGTTCCGTGTTAAATCTGCTTGCTGTTAATCAAGGCCAATTTAAAATGTTACGTCAACACAATTTTTCTAACATTTGAAAGTAAAAAATTACGCATTTGCACGATTTTTCTTGATTTATTTCCTTTGTTTATGACCTCTTATTTCCGCACTTAAGCATATTATAATATTTGCTAGTTTTGGGTTTACAAGATATTTTAGGTAGCTTCGTACATTATATACAGGATTACTTTCAGGGCAGTATAACGAAGAGTTCAGAAATCGTAAAAAATCCTTATCACAACAAAATTGTTGACTAGGGAGTAATAACTTAAAAAAAGAAAAGAAAACCCTTTTAAACGATGAGATTCTCCAGATAACTTAAAGCAAGCAATTGAACTTGATTTAGTATTTCAAAGGGACGATTTGGTCAGCTTTCGCTAAACGAAATGGCAAGGGTACCTTGTGATTGTTTAAAATAACTTTAGAGTGACCAGTGAGGGTTGGGCACCCCTTACCTTTCAAGAGCTATAATCCATCTAAAAATGAAACTATTCAAACGCTTCAAATATGGTCTTTATTACTTTACGTTTAGAGACTAGATATGGTCTAAAAGACGTGGTAAGGAGTGTGTAAGCAGACCGATTTCGCATTAGGGGGAATTAGATGTGTAATTTTATTTCCACTTGAATTTCAAATATTTTAATGCCGTTTCAGATTTGATATCAACAGAATACATTTTATTTTCATCTGAAAATGTGATTGAAAATAAATTAAACTTAATTACGAAATACAAATTCAGATAACTCGCATTTGTGGTTACCTTTTTCGAAACCATATATCATAATATAAGACAAGTACAAGTGTCTTATTCAACAAGATGTATAATAAGTTCCACCAAGTGCCGACAATCACAACCATCAACATATATCATAATGTTTGGGCATGTGTTTGGAAATATTTATTCTAGCTTTGGTCAGAGAGATAAAATGTCTTTATAACCTATCTAATGAGATCAAAATAGCCCCTTTTAAAAGTCATAAACACTGACTCATACTAAGCAACCTTAATATCATCTACGTCCCCTTCTGCCCACCCCCAGTACAAAGGTGTCGTAGTAATATCCTCTACTAATATATCGCGCTGTGTCAATTTATCTTATGATATATGGTTCCGTAGGATTAGGAACCTGTCACTTAAGCTTTTCCTTGGTCAATATTTTTGTTATTTATGATGAATCAGTTTAGGATATTGTTTTTTAAATCAATCTTTGTACTTCTAAATAAATTTAATAGGTCTAAAAGTCATATAATAAAGTTTTGAAATATATTTAAAAAGTAAATAACTATAACTTTTGAATTTATATTTAAAATATCAAAAATATATCAACACTACGCTTTGTCGTAGCATATCAGTGTTATAGCGTTTGCTACGCTCTTTCGTAGCAAATTGAAACGAAAGGCAAACAAACTCACATTCTTAGACAAACACGCTAATGTATAAAATTTTCAATTACTTTTTATTGTTTGTTATATGTATTATCTTGTGTATATAAGGTGACTTTTATTAATATAGCCAGATTCATAGTGGAGACTCGGTAAGTGGTCAAGACCAATGTTCAATGACACCGTTTGTGAAATACGAAAAATTTGAGTATGTTCTAGAACGTGTGAATAGGTTTATTCGTAGAAACCTATTTGTCTCTACCCGCATTTGGAGTTAGCTACTTACCCATTTAGTAGTAAAACCTGTGAACGAGTCGTAAAAGACTCGTACGACGGGGTTGCAGGTTCGATTCTAAAGAGGGTTATATCCGTTTATTAGCTTTAAATTTGGAATGCTCCCGAGAAAACATACTACCTGTATGAAGGTGTTATAAATACATTTGAGCATACAAAGTATTTTAATATGAAATAATAGAAAATAATATCAAATTTCCAGAAAGAGAAATATCTTTGAAAAAGTTCTTGAGCCAGGATTTTTAACTTTGACCTCTTGCTTTGTTTCTAATTGATCTTATCTAGTTTGGTTTGTTATGCACTGTAATGGTAGAGTATCTAAAGCGATGGATTTCACTGTTAAATATACAATCCAATTTTAACATTGTTATTGTAACAACGGGTTTGTAGTTTCTTTAATATAGTGTATAGTATACCTAAAATTTCATAACATTTTAGTAGCCCAACCTAAATATTTTTTGTATGTATTTCCCGTGTTATATATTTTTTTTTCATATTTTTTTTTTTGTAAGGATCAACTATGACCTGTAAAAAGTATACTTTATGTATCTATTTTACAATATAAATATTTTGATTTTGACATTATTTTGATTTTTAATTTCTTACTATGTAAACTATAAGTTTTAATTTTAGCGAAAATTTAGATTTGAAAATAAATTTAGCAGCTTTACCATTCGGGCATCCATGTTTATAAATATTAGGGTTATCGTCATACCTATCAAGATGTTTGATGTGATGTACCATTCTAAATTGCTTCAGACATATTATATATTTGTTTTCAAAATTAAAAGCAACTGAATATAAAAACACAAAAGTTGAATCTAGAAATAGTCTGGTTATAGCCCAAACGGCGCGCCGTTCGAAATGGAAGTTTTTAGGCGCGCCGTGGCGTAGCTGGCTACAACTCCATAGTTTTTGCTACGACGTAGCTTGCTACGAGACCATATAGTTTTTCCGCTTTGTTATGCTGCGAAATGAACGTATGTGCGCGTCAGGGTTTGTATGCAAATAAGACAAATGTACTAAATGCGTTATTATATTGTCATCACTTATCAGTTATCAATCAGTCATAATTTTTGCATCGAATTCAGTTCCTGCTAAGTAGATGATAAAGTTTTGGAAAAAAGTGTTTGGTCAAGAGTTCAAGACTATTCTTAATAATACATTATAAATTGATATACTTAAAATTTTCTTACAATTAAATTAGGTACTTTCAAAATTATAATTTTTACAAAAGCTCCCAAATTTCAAAACTGATTAAAACGAAACTAACACACGCAAATACTAAAAAAAAGAACTATATTTGTAAGACGAAAAAGTAAAGTTAATGTCCGAATGTAGCAATGTAGCCGCAGTTTTAATATAACTGATGTTTCGCGGACACGACAGTTGATTAGAGCAGGATGGATAATAAAAAAGAAAAGCGTTAGAGAGAGCAAGACTTTTTTCAGCAAACTGTAGCCCCTTAAGCAAAGTTATTCACAAACAGACAGAGAACCTTCTTTGCAGTTTGTTATACATACCAACTAGCTAAATTTTTAGACGCTGTAATGCTTAAAAATCTGCTGTTGCATACATTTTGTGCAAATAAGGTAAGGTTTTCTATAGAAAAGCTGTTTTTTTTCATGTTTTAAGGGTTTCTTTTATAGTAAAAGTAGTTCGAATTCCAGTCCAATCAATTCTTGTATTAAAAATATTTCATAAAAAAGAAAAAATACAAAAATTTCAATAATTTTGCCATTATACTACTACCCACTTGAAAATTGGAGACAAAAAGTTATATTTATTTTCCAAAACATACATAAAATAGTTTTGTAAGTTTTCTAAATAAAATAATGGTGTTTTCATAATTTTTTGCTATCAGTACTTCAGAGTGTTCTTCAAATATTTGTTAAGCCTACTCTACATACTCCATCTTCCAGTCGTACCCAATTTTTATGACGGACCTCCCTTCATCTTCCGAGTGACCGTCTTTAAGTGTACGGTACGTGTCTCGACACCGGGCCCACCTGGGAATCGAACCCGCAACACTATGCATTGACCCCCTCACTAACTAACCGAAACCTGCCAACGGAATTTGGACCTTGATTCAAGCGAAGTAAATTTAATTTTACTTGAGCTCTTTTTTGTAGACTGGTCAGTGCTGATTGATGGTTTAAGATTGTAAAAGGATGTAAGTCAAGACTTCAATAAAGTGATTCTGGAACGTATTTCAAAGCGATAAGGTACGATTTTGATGTGTTAGAGGCGGACAATAGGAATGCTCTTGCAAATTGAAATAGGAGTAGAAAAAAAAAATCGAAGTGAGGGTAGTCATAAAAAGGCCGTGCTACTACGCAACCGTGTCACACTCGTTACGGCTAATGTGGCCCGGGCAAATTGGGTTTTGCCCGGGAAGTAAGATTAGCTCTCCCTAGGGATCCGCTATGCGTTTGCTGACACTTCCAGAAATGACGAAATGGTAATATGGATTCTGATTACATTTGGCAATTATGTCACTCACATGAATTGTGGATTTGCCTCAGAAGGCAGACATTTGGATTTCTAAACATAAAATTCAATAGTTCATTCAAAATAGTTTGTAAAATATGGAGCGGAAAGTGACTTTATAATTCGTGACAAATCACGTCACGCGACGTTAAAAATCTGGTTTTCATTCAACCACACCAAGAATAAATAATGTAAAAGTGTCTTGTTGCTTGTACAAAGTTGCGAATAATGCATTAAGTTGCAAATTATTCTATTTACCGTACATTTGTTTTTTCTAACCAACCAGTGTTTTGTATATTTGAAAAATATCGAAACGTGTCATATTTGCAAATCATTTGTCAAAAATAAAGTGGATTTCCATGCTTTACCTCCCTGAGGGAAATTAAGTGACGAATTGTACACGCTACTTAGGTTATTAATTATAACATACTCAACTTTCGAAAACTGTTTGTTTGTTTGCAGCATAACTTAAATATGATTTAAGAAATTGATATGCTTATTTTAAAATGTAAGTTTCTTTTGAAATCGAGTAACCAATCGTAAAAAAAAACTTTAACGAAAAACTTCGTACTTAGTTCACATCTGTCACTTAAGTATTTAACAAGCTCGCAAAAAAGCTCTTTATCGTTCTTAGACTAACCGCAGTAGCACCGATTAAATACCTAACAATACGCAAAAAACATATCAATAGATATGTGGTACACAAAGGACCACCTCATTAAATTGACAACTCGCACCTTTTACATCTTCTAAAGCATTATACCATTGTAAAAAAGAGTGACGACACCTTTGCTGTTAACCCTAAATCGGGGCCTGAATCTTTTTGTTGTAAACACCGTTGGCTGTCTGTTGTGCCCATGGGATGGGAATTTTCAAGTATTTTATACTTCAGTGGATTAATGTCCAAACATTATAAAGGATTATTGGTTATCGGAGAAAAGATTAAGCGAAGATGGTGATTGGTGTAACATATTTATGGGAAAATTTCTTCGCTTTGGGTGCTTTTTTTACTAGATTTATCATGTGTCATTATTAGACACCAATAAGTACTGTCAGAGCCAAGTAAGTACACCCAAAAAAAAACCAAGAAGTTCTGAATAAGTAAATTACTATCCTTTCTCAAGATATTTAGTCAAATAACGAAATTGAATTTTATACCGCTCAGTTTTTTCACACTCTCTTACAAAAAAGAAAAGAACAAGAAATATTTTTATAGCTGCAAATAATATTTAAGGGGCGTAAACATCATGGGGAGCGAAAAATATGACAAGTTACATTGTTAGCCTGAAGTGGTTATGTCGGCACCACAAATGTAAGCACGCACTTAAGTTTTCTATAGAGATGTCTTTATTAAGCTACCACTTAAGATTTTTATTGAAATATTTTACTTAGTGAGCGATCACAATAATCCATACTTTTAATATTCTGTTACACCTGCGTCTCTTTAAGCCAAGTTCTAACCAAAGAGTTATTGTACATTATAAGGTCACTTTCGTTTATGTAGCCAAATTCATACTGGAGACTTGGTTAGTTGTCAGGGCCAAGGTTCAATGACCCTGTTTGGGATATACGAAAAATGATTTTTGTGCCTCTATACTAGTCCAGGAACAACCTCGACTAAATTAGTATAGGAAGTCTACATTTTGTTTTGCGTATTTCACAGAAAGGGTCATTGAACCTTAGTCCTTGCCGAGTCTTGAGTATGTATTTGACTACATAAACAAAAGTCACGATATATAATTTATGCAGCCAAATTCTTACTGAAGGCTCGGTAAGTGCTCAGTAACAAGGTTCGATGACCTTTTTTGTGAAATTCGTTAATTATTCTTTTCGTGTTCCTTACGAACGCAAGCCCAGCCTCGAGTCAATTACTATGGGACATCAAGATTTTATTTTGCGAAATTAACAAAAAGTGTCATCGATCCGTATTACTGATCACTTACCAAGTCTCCAGTATGAGTTTGGCTGCATAAATTAAAGTCCCCTTATATAGATTTTATGTATTTTAATCAGCTCCGTAGTTAAGTAGTTCGAAATGTTTAGACCATTAATTCGTAGATCGCGGGTTTAATACCGTAAGGGCAAATTTGTGACAAGTTTAAGTACTTTGTACAATCTGCATGCTTCGGAGGAATTTTAGTGCCCGTTCTACCAATCGCGCTGGAACGTAATAATGGCAAGTTAGGACTGTGCCATGCATTTCACAATCCAAAAACGGAAACGCCTCTGACACCCCTTCGGGATTCATGTCGTGACGATGTATGTATGTATCTACCTATATATTTTTATCAGTCTAAAAATACAAACACAATTAAAGTACAAAAAGAAAGATTTTCGTTTCACAAAGCAATTTCTCAAGTCTGGCAACTAAGGAGCACAAAAAAACTTTTTCTTTGAACCCCCATTTCCCTAAGTGACTAAAAGACTTCACACCCATCACTTAAGGGGTGGCCAGTTTGTAAAAGTGAGGAAATGTATCGTGGAACTTGGAATTCAGTCAACCGTGGGTCCCTCAGGCCCTTAAGGTCGGAGTTAGAGTCGCTGTAAGTAGAGCTTGGTTTTTTCGTGTTAAATTATTATGTTGAGTTAAACATACATATTTTTTTATATAAACAAAGTATATCATCACGTAAATCTCCGAAAGGGTGTCACAGGTGTTGGACTGTGAAATTTTGACATCCGTAAACCCATGTTTCACCGACGACTATCCTAGCGTGATGGGTGGTAAGCTTAGGACGTAATTATAGAATATATTTTTTGTCCTAGAAATTATAGCATATATTAGCATCTTAAAATAGTGTTTAAGAGTACCGACCAAAAATGCAATGGACACCCTTATAACGAATCTTCGCTTCTTTCTGTTTGTCAGTACAAGGTATAAACTTAAGAATGGATAAGCAATTTTGTAGTTTACTTGTAGGTATAAAACTAATATGCAACCTTAACAAATAATCGAGAAATTGTCAATGTAGTCGCATGAAAAAAAAAAAATTAAGAGCATATTTTCAAATAGATAACAAATACATCTGCATACTTTTTAAAATACTTCGGTCCTGTAGCAACTTAATTAAATACTGAAAATTAAAAAAAAATTGCTAGATAGCAAAAAAGTAGTTTTTCCGAGTGATTCCCATGATAGATCCAGATAGATAAACGATCTAATCTACGACATCTCGATACGAGACAGAATTAATCGAATAAATACAGGAAGGGGGGCGCTATTTGACGTAGGAAATGAAAATGTCAGCGACTTATTACGCCCTACGATTATTGATATTACGACCATTAGAGCTCAGTGTAGAGGAGGTATAAGTAGCGGTTGCACACAAACATTATATTAATATTGTGTCAAAAACGGATAAAAATATAAAAATTGCCAATTTGCCCTACGCGTTGCCATTACCGCAACTGATGGATAGCGTCCAGGAAAATGGGGGAGTGAAAGCAGGCCACGTGTTAGTCGGTCTATGCAAGCTGAAATGCTAACGGAAACTGGTGATAGTACTCGTCCTGATAAAAAGCCAACCCTGAAATAGTGGAAAAAAAATCAGCTGTTTCATACATTTGGGTCGAGTAGGTATTTAACTTTTCGGAACAGCTGATATTTTTTTCACGATTTCAGGGTTGGCTCCATAGTAAAAGTTGTTCATGTGGACGAGTACTATCACCGGTTTTTGTTAACAAAATGACTTAAATTTCACATTGTATAGGCTGGCTTTAATTTATCCAGCCAAATTCTTACTGAAGACTCGGTAAGTGCTCAGTTATTCTATGACCCTTTTTGTGAAATTCGTAAATTATTCTTTTCATGTTCAAACGCAAGCCCAGCCCCGAGTCAGTTACTATGGGGCGTCAAGATTTTATTTTGCGAAATTAGCAAAAAGTATTATCGATCCGTGTTACTGATCACTTACCAAACCTCCAGCAGGCTGCATAAAGTCACCTTATATAGCGAAATTCCGCAAAATCTACGGAAGTCGGTAACAGACTATTACTGACACAACGCAACTGCCTGTAACCACTCTTTCGGTACAGCTTCTCATGACGTCACGCTGGAATACGACCATTCGCTCGGCGACATGGCTTCATCATGATGGTCAGTCAAGTAGTTGGTTCTTGGTCTAAATTGTCTCAGTGTCGCCGGGCGAATGTGGAGATTATCTCAGTCTACGTAATTGGGGGAGGCAAAGGTTTGTCTCTGGAACAAACTTCCCGAAGACATCAGGAAAGCCCCCACTTGTAACTCCTATAAGTATTTTGTGTACAGCCACTACCTATCCAAAAAACATGAATGTCGTATTATTATAACACTACAATGATAATAAAAAACCGCATCCAAATCTGTAGAAAAGGTTCTCGAGTTAAGACAAAACAGAGAAGAAGACAGGCGGTCAAAAAATATAAAAAGGTTTGTTCTCAGTACAACACCAAATACTTAACCAATTTTATTTAAAATTTCGCAAAAATATTCAATGTACAGACCCCATTTTTTTACTTCTTTATTATTAGTTAGAAGATAAAAAATAGGTATGGATAACCGTCCGTGTGTTACGACTATACCTTCTTTATAATTATTTAGCTCTCACTCGGTGTATTAACGCATAGAATTGTATTTGATGTCATCGCCTGGTTAGATACTATCTGGTTTCGTTTAGCGGACAAAAGTAGGAGATGTATAAAACTATTTAATCTTATTCTGAATAGAACCCATAGTTAATGAAATGTCACCTCTGTAGTGGTTGGAACGTCTTTAAAGATGCAACGAATACGAATACTATTCGTATCGTATCCGCCGAATATTGTTTTCTACGAATATTCGTATTCGCCAAACATTACGACTATTCGTGTAGATATAGATTCAGATTCAGATTTCATTTATTTGCAATAAATATAGTACATTTTAGGTGTTACAAAGTATTTTTGTTTAGTTATATTCATACAAAAAAAATCGGCATGCAAAAATTTATAGCCATTTATTTCATTTCATTAATTTGTTGAGTGAAACGGAAAAGAACGAGCTTACACGAAAGAATTTAGAATGGGACTAAGGGTTACGAGTGGTCCAAGCACAAAAAAATATACGAGAGACATGACATAAACAAAAAGTCTGTTATGACAAAAAAAAAGTTATATAAAGTTAACTAAAGATAATTTATCGATCTATAAAATTATTGTTCAAAATCTATTTTGCCGTTAATCGCGTCCATGTGAAAAGTACTATTTTATTCTGGCGCTATCCGCACACGCAGCGAGTGTCGTAAACAGCCACTTTGGAATGCACGCTAATATGAATAGAATAGAATGACGTTTATTTCGATCGATTAAGATCATAGTTATTAATACACATACAATTATAAGTACAATAAAATATATATAAAATTAAAACAATATTTTGACTGCTGTCAGCACATGAATCATGCTGCAATGATTCAGGTACTGACAGTCAAACCGTTCCGCAAATGCGTTCAGGATACAGTAACATATGAACGTTATTGCAATGCCGTTTCTGGCGATATTTGTACCGATACACATGAAATTGCTAATTTAGGGCATTACGCTAAATTAACAACTAGATGCATGTCAGTACAAAAATCGACGGAAACAACATTGAAATAACGTTCATATCAGCGCGTATTGCAAAGTGGCTGTTACGACGATCGCTGCGTCTCGGGATAGCGCAAAATAGGAGGAAATAATACTTTTCACATGTACGCAATAAAGGAAAAAAAAAAACAATAGTTTTGTAGATCTATAAATTGTTTCATTATTGTGAAAGAATCATTGAAATCGCTTCAAGCATTCGGAAGGAGTAACAGAATTCTTGCGTAAATCCTACGACTCTTTTGATTTGTTTTTGTCAAAAGTAAAGACAGTTTTTTTTATAAAACATGGACCTTTGTTGTGATTATATGATGCCTATTTTTTTTCTAGTGTTGGGACCACCCATATAGTAGAAGTAGGCCTTCAAAGAGACACTGAAACCAATAGCTTCCAAACAAGTAGCATTGTGTCTTGTTTTGGCTATATTAACTAACTTATTGGTTGCTTCCAATGTTGTTATGATCAAAGCAAACAAGTTGAGTTAGTACAGGAAAGTGACATCTTGTTGCGCTCATACGTAGTTAAGATAGGTATTTACGGTTAAAAAGATTGTTTACAATTTAATATTTATTATTTTCAGTGCACGTCTAAGATTCTGTTAGAGTATACACAAATAACTCTTAAGCCCAATTATTTGTTGCCTTTAAGCTGAATCTTAATAATAAAGATGCTGAAGTACGTGTATACCTACTTAAAATTATCAGAAATGTTCGAAGTGATCAAGAAGAAAGAGTAGTCATTTCTTCAAACCTCTGACAAACTAAGAGTTTTAATCAACCCAAGCCGTTCCCAACCAAAACCGTTTGAAGACGTCATCCATTGAGGACTAAAGGTAGGCAATAATCAAAAGGGCCCGTGTCCCGGGAGGCATTTCACTAGCCAGGCTCCCTTCCCAACTTAGATGAGCATCGTATGACTCGGCGAATTTCCGAATGGGCCCACTGTGCGGCGTGACTTTTTTCAAGACATACAAAAAGGTTGGAGCGTGGAGTTTAAAGTTCGTTTACCGATAACTATTGACGAGAGAGATGGATAGTTCAATAAGGCGATTTGAATAAACATCTTAAGAGGGCTATAAATGATAGTGACCTTGAAAGCCTTAATTTGAAATGTAGTTGGAGTAAAAATTGGGGGAAAATATATGATAAAGTAAAGTCTGGACATTAAATATTGTTATCAAGAAATTTTACTAAATAAATACCAAAACAAGACACAAATTAGGGCTATTTAAGATTAAGATCTAATTTAATTTATTAAGTATCCAAAGAAATAAATTAAAAGTTAGTCAAATTAAAGATATTATTACTACAAATGTGTTCCCTTGATTATTTTTGAGTGGTTTTTGTTTTATTAATTGTACTTATTTATTTAAGCAAATTTGAACTTGTCCTTTTGTCAAATTAAGCTCAACTTTTTTGTGCTAAATCTAGATTTAAGTATGGGTGCGAAGCCACCCTTAACATTATGATAATGTCCTTCTAAACATCTTGCCGTATGCTCCGGTGACCATAATTCTGGGCAAAATTTTACCTGGATTTTTTGTCATTAGCCAAAGGTTGATACAATCAATAATAACTTTATTAAGCTATTTTTTACTACTAAAAGATTCATGGTTTAGATTCATATTAATATTGAAACGGCTACTCACTATGTAATAGTCAGATTTCGCCTGACTAGTTTCACTGTATTCGTGCAGTTTCTTCAGAGGCAAACATGGTTAAGCGGCGACAGTGTCAAACAGGGAACCGCCGCGTAACCATTTTTGGCAAAATCACTTCCATAATAATGGATAAAGTGATTGCTTAAACCTAAAATCTTTAAAGGGCAAGTGCTAAACTTGTTGCTTTTTGTATATGAAATTACAATTTGTCTTTAAAAAATATTGTCGAGAAGTTTAATCGGTAAAATAACTCCAAAAATGTTTCTGTTAATTGTTACAGTTCTTTATTTGAATTAAACATTGAACTCTTTCAAGATGCCAAAAAAATTGGTAGTAGTTTTTTTATTGTAACAATAACAAAAATATCTCATAAAACATAAATAATTTCCACGGGCATCAACATCATAAATACAAATGACTTTCTGCAGAAAGGCTCTAGGTTCACCTCCTATCCTCGAAACTAGCTTCGTATATAAAAACACAGAGAAGTTCTCCCATCGACGCAATCAGCCGACCCTTCTGTCGATTATTGCAAATAACTATTATTTGCTTCTATTCAATAGACCCCAGTGCCAAGTCTTCGCTTTGTATTGCTAATTTTATCAAACGCCACGACATTTTTGTTGCTTCCTTTACATTTTTATTTTTTAAAGAATTGTACAGAATGCAATTGAGTTGAAAAAAAATACGAATTACGAAACCCCATTTTTATTATGATTGGAAAGATGAAGAAACATGTGTCTCACAATAAATAATACTGACAAAACAAGAATAATATCGTATTATCCAGAAACAGTCTAGCAAGAAATGAGACCAAGAAAAATTACCAAAACAAAGCTATCGATATAACCACAATAAAAACGGTTAAAACATGGAGGGTGACCAAATCCCCGGACCACTATTTTATTCATCAAATCGCTATCCCAACAACTTATCCCGAAAATCCCGGTTATCCCGGCTATCGTGTTTATGAATGAAACAATTTTCCAGTGTAACCCCGGCTTCGGACAACAATTTGCTAAACTGACGACTATCATTAGTCATCTTCGTATAGGACACGGAAACGAGATTGGCTTTTTTGTCCCGTTGTATAAAAAAATAACAGTGTGCGCTGGGGCGTGCGCATGTAGTGTCTTCTATCACATTTTTTTTCTTCGAAATAATTTCTACACTTCAGATCCTTCGTATGATCTATTATTTTGTTATAAATTATCTAAAACTGATTCGCAGCTTTATAAAAAATGGAAAACATTTAATAATAGGTGCTCAAATTCCCAGTCGTGTTACTTCAGCAAATACCTAAAATAGTTACGAAATGGCGTTAAAATAATCTAATTACATTAATAAATGAAGGTTTCAATCAACTTGAAGCTGACAAAGGTCATTTCTCTGCACAAAATTAAGCCCTAGATTCAATCAGCATCCAAGGAGTCCGTCTGTTTGATATTCCTGCTGCGTTTTCGGCGAAAATTGGATATGACGTGATTATGAGAGTCCGCCTAAAGAGTGGCAATTTGGCGAGCGAACAAATCGACTGGTCCGCTGGGCATTCAGACGGTGTGAGCTTTATTTATTTTTGACCGGGAATTGGGGATGCCTTGCATCATAGTGCAGGATGTGATTGCTTGTCTTTCATACGTGATATGTATAACTCTTAAACTGATTTTGATGAAATTTTTTTTGCACAGCTAGAGTATATGTCTAGCAAAACAAAATAACGGTAAAAAACAAAACAATAAAAACGACAAAATTTTACACGAAACAAACCAAAAAAGATGGCGGTGCAGCAGCAAACTAATACGACTTGCAAAAAATGAATTTTTGCGTCAATGTTGCAAACTACAAAGCTACGATCCAACTGTTGCAGAACCCTTCTTATTTTAGTGCTTCCTATGGTCTAGAGTGTTTCTTTTTCAAAAAAATGATAATGATATAACTAAAATAAAACATTTAACATTTTGTGTAAACAATTTTAACAATTTGTATGATGTGAACATGAATAATGTATGTAAAAATGATAAATTATAAAAGTTTATCGAATTTGATTATGATATTGTGGAGCAATTTATATTTGTTTATCTTCTGTCCATTTCTATCTGGAACGAACTATAGTTAACTTCAATTTATAATTACAATTACAGTTACCGCAGGAATTTAAGGCTTTACCTAACCCTAAAATATGAAAAATGCCAGTTTTTCGAGGGTTCTTTTGACGAAAGTAGGACTATCTTAATATTGGATAAAATACATTTCATTTATCAATCTTTTGTCTAGGGGATCTACTTATAAACAATTTACTAAGATTTATACTTTTGACACAAAAAAAGTTTTCCACCCTCTTTTTTTTGGTTTTCAAACGTTCGTTTCAAGAACGCGTTTAAGAGATCAACTTGATTTTTTTTTTTCATAAAATAGGTAATAGAAGTATAAAGGTTTTCTACTTATATCTAGTATTTTTTTCTATTTAATGATTTCTTTGTTTTTCCCATTGAGATGGTTTTGCTGGCAGAAATCTTTTTTATCTTGATTTCCCTGTGATTTTGTTTCCATTATGTTCGTAGTTCTGTTCTTATGCCTTTATTCTTTAAGTAAGAATACAATTTCCCTATACCTAAGTACGATACTACACGTTGGGTACAACCTATCATACTAAGGGCTATATAACCCCTCAATACCATCACAAGTGAGCCCTAAAAGAATGAATTAAAACAACAACACCAGAAGGGTCAGCACAAAACTGCATTGATGAGGTAAAGGGGGAAATAATAGATCATTTTCGGGACACTTGTCCCGCCGCTAATCCGGGAATGTCCCGGCTGGTGATCGATTGTTGACACCCTATCAAATAAATACTTTTGGAGTATTTTAAGAAATAGGATGTTCGGTAAGTGCTTTTTCTTTTGCCCGCGTATACTTTGTTTTTATTATTTCCTAGGGAATTGGCTGGTTTCCCGGGATAAACATAGCCTATGTTTTAATACAGGTCAAGATCTATCACGCTGTCAAATAATTTGGCCAAGTGTGAGTCGGACTTACGCACTAAGGGTTTCGTACCACCCACAATACGGTTGCGGAACCCTTAGAATATTATGGTAAATAACAACAATGCCAAAGCAACATCAAGGCTACAAAAAATTTGGCGTTGTCCGAATTCGGAACCCTAGTTTTTATTATTTGTTATTTTACTTTAGAGTATGTCCTACAATCTGACTAAATTCTTAACTTATGTATTACCATTTTTAATTAAGGGTTAAAACCAATAACGTTATGCAACTTTTTAAAGGTTTCTTGTATTGGGACCCCACTTAAATTTGGTATTTTTTTTTACTTGCCATATATTATACCGTATCGGTGAAAATTTCAACTTTCTCCATATTACGGTTGAAGCTGTAGACCCCTGTGTCAGACGGACAAACAGACAGACAGCAGAGGCTTATTAATAGGGTCCCATTTGGCATCCTTCGAGTACGGAACCCCAAAAACACATATTTGTTTTGTAATTTATAAAAATATTTTCCCAAAGAGTAGCTAAAGTGCGACAATGGCTTTGGCGAGTGGATATAAACTTCAACACTCTGTAACTGGAGAACTGGATAGCTCAGTTGGTTGAGCAATCACCCAGTAAGCGAGAAGTCTCAGGTTTAAATCCCGGTTCAGAGCTCCTCACGTCCAGATTTAATTTTCTGATTATCTATCATCCATCCATCCATCAGCCTGTTTCGTCCACTGCTGGACATAGGCCTTTCCAAGATTTTGCCACTCTTGGCGGTCCTCCTGGAAGAAATGCCCATACTTACACACGCTGGGCAGGCTGGTACCGCTTTGTATAAATTTAATTGGTTATCTCCTTGTGAAGGATAAATCGCCAAGTGTTTAAAAAATATACAAAATTATGTCTGTCATAGTTTCTCCGTATCATATCTCTGTAATTTGAATTTCACAAAATTCCTTCTTAGTGGCTGCTTGTATGGCATAAGGAAACTGCTTGTCCAATTCCAGGTTTCTAGGTTGTGTAGTGTGTAAGACTTGAACTTGAATTCACATGCTAAAATAGCGTTGTTGCACTGCATAATACCTACTTTAACAATATCTTGCAAAAGAACTCAAACTTCAAATTGAAGAAAACAAAAACCAGCTGCAAAATAAAAACGTCCAAAAGTCATGACCGCAAACACGGAGAGGAGATCGGTGTTTTTTTAAATCGATTTTTATTGTTATGTTTATTTCTTTTAACGATAGTAACGGGTAATAATGGTTTGTGCTTTCTCAGGAATCGATTGGCATTGGATTTTTTGATAATATTCAAAATAACAGAATATTTTATGCATTGGAAGAATAGTCTCTGTCTGTTGACAGTGTTTATTGCTTTATGGGTTAAGAGTATGGCATACCCTAGGAAAAAATGTTATTACCCGTCCAACACAAAAAGACTAATGTCAAATACTTTATTAGCTTTTGATAGAGGCGATTATTGGTTAGCTAATTGACCCATTTCTCTAGGACGCGTAATACTAGTAATTACGCGCGAAACAGCAGATCGGAGGTTTTTTAGCTAATACTGAAATATTTTGTATAGAAAAAAATACTGGATATAAGTAGAAAACCTTTACATTTCTATTACCTATTTTATGAAAAAAAAAACAAGTTGATCTCTTAAACGCGTTCTTGAAACGAACGTTTGAAAACCAAAAAAAAAAGAGGGTGGAAAACAATGTTTTTGGTCAAAGGTATAAATCTTAGTACATTGTTTATAATTAGATCCCCTAGATAAAAGATTGATAAATGAAATGTATTTTTTCCAATATTAAGATAGTCCTACTTTCGTCAAAAGAACCCTCGAAAAACTGTCATTTTTCATCTTTTAGGGTCAGGTAAAGTCTTAAATTCCCGCGGCGCCGTGCTCAGGAAGTCACGATAAGCTGTTTGGAACGTAATAAACGTCGATGAAAAACGGGCGTACCGAGTGTGAACTGCGACTTGCATTTCACCGTTCAAACTCGTGGACACCTCTGTCATCCCCTCGGAGATTTATGTCTTGACGATATGTTTTATGTGTTTTTTTGGAAAAAGAAAGGCAAAAGACGTGTGTCGTAATCGTGGCAACGGAAACTTGTAGTCTCTGTCCACCTTTTTGGGAGGAAGGGTATGTCTGTATATTTTAGAAAGTAACATGCATATCATAAACATTAAGTCGTAAAATGGTTTCGAGCCACAATCTATTATTCAACTATTGTTTTAGCAACAAAAACAACTCAACGGATGTTTTTGTAGTAAATTTTCGTGGACTACTTGTAATGTTATTAATACTCCTTTCTACTAATTGAAAGAACCACTTTTATTCAACACTAGCCTTTGCCCGCGGCTCCACCCGCGTTTATTCAAATTTTGCCCCGTTTTCGGCTTAGGCTTTATTTTATGAACACCTTTTATAGGATATGTCTTATAGATGATAATAAAAAAACCATATCCAGATCCGTTAGGTGGTTTCCGAGTTAAAACGGAACATACCTACATACAGACAGACAGAAAAAATAAAAAATGTAGTTCCGGTCTCAGTCAGTACAATACCAATAACCCATTTCATTTAAAATTTCGCGAGAATACTCAATTATGTAGGTATAGTATAGATACGATCTTTCTACAGCTTTATTATTAGTATAGATTATCCTCTTAAAACTATTTGATGATATTACGATCTATCGAATAAATCATAGATAGTGCATGTTTTGTCAGCGGTTATCAAAAAACTTGTAAGTCCCAATAGATGGCGTGACGAATCGGCGTGATTCAGCACTCGGTAGCTGATTGAGGATGAATATTCTGTTGCTACAGGCTGTCCTAAAACTGTCAGGAGCTTTTTAATTGCGTTTTAATAAAAATGTATGGAAGAAGTAACGCTGGTTGTATTTGAATCTCAGCTATAAACCATTTGGAATTTTATTACTTTTATACAGTTTAATTAAGTACTACAATTTTATTAAATTTTAGTTTATACGTGTAATAAAATTGTAAAAAATCCTTACAGGGAAAAATATAACAGGTGTATATTTAAGAATATATTAGACCTGTAAAAATTATTTGAGTTTTATCAGACCAGTGTTACCCGGAAATCGTTCTCGCTAACCTGATGTCCAACAAAAGTATAAACTTAACGTAATTTTGGCACAATTGGGAGACTACGTACTTATGTGATATTTTTTTATATTTATAAATCTATACTAGATGTAAAAAATATTGTGCTTGTGTGTCTTTGGGAAAGATGTTCTGTATGATCAGTAGATTATGTGCTTTCAACGGTTTTCAACTTGCTGGTTATTTTTTTAACACTCTTATGCCTACATGTTGACCAGAGTCACTAAGATGGTAATAAAGAAAACCGCATCCAAATCTGTTGAGTAGTTCTCGAGTTGAAACTGAACATAATTAGACCGACAGCCTAACTAAAATTCTAAAAATGTTAGTTTTGACTTCAGTAAAATATAATATCCCATTTTATAAAAAGAAAAAAAACTTTTTCATTTATATAAAAAAACATTATTAAAAAAACTTAAACTTCTTAGCTGGATAATTAATCAGCTTTAAATAATAAAATCTACAAAACGAAACAAACCACCCTGTAAATAAACAAAAAACAAGTCAAAAGACAAAACGTAATAGATCCATACGTTGAAAAAATGGATCGACTCTCGTCTTATAATGTTTAATTTGAGGTAGTTACTATGCAGCTGATTCTTTAGAAATGAAATTTCATAGAAAACTTTTGTAACTGACCCGGATATACAAGTTGACATTCATTTATCTAGTCAAATTCATACGGAAGACTCGGTAAGAGCTCAGTACGAAGGTTCGACTACAATTTTGTGATATTCGTTTTTTTTGTATTCTACAAACGCAATTTTATTATGCGAAATTAGCTAAAATTGCTATCAATCCCTGATTATCAAGCCTCCTGTATGAATTCGGCTGCATAAATTAATGAAAATATTTTTATTTATGGGTATCTTTTCTTGTAACATAATTTAATTAAGGCGTTTAAGTTAGACAATAAAATATGAAATGTGTGTTTGTATGATATACGTTTATATGCGACTTCAATTGATACCGGTGTCATATTTCATTTATCTTGACTCTGATGTTGAGGATTATAAGAAAAATAAGTTTATTTTAAATAAATATAATCAAAAACTGAAAACAGGCATCATTCTACGAGTATGACGTTTCATTCACTTTTTATCAAATAATTCAATAAAGCGACCATTTCCGATGGACCGATTCGCATCAACAGATTAACTAACCGACGCACTCAACTCTAAACTAAACCTCTAATTCATTGATTTTGTGAGAAAATATTCAACTGTTCGTGCGGAACTATGTTGAATTTTGGGAAAATTCCGGTAACATTAATAATCACACTGCATAAAAAACTAGGTGACAGTGAAGAGGACACGAAAGCAAAAGGTTGACCGTATTTTTCAGCTTTATGTTATTTTAAATTATTTATAAACGTTGGTGAATGCATTAGAATCATTAGATAAGCAATAGCACAATTTAGTATTACAATTATTTCTTACTGATTTTTGATTCTGATCAAAATCGAACCCATCATCGATTCTCAAAATCATGTCATCAAAAGTATCTGTTTTCGACACATTATTGTACCCTCTAATTGTGGTGGCATCTTTCGAAAGCCGTTCGAAGATTAACCGGCGTTTTTTGTGCAACTCCGATCGTGGTCAGGGTTTTTTGTGCACTCAGGTGCTGCGATTGAATTTTGATTCTATAATGTTTATACGTTGTAAGTATTTGATATTTCCTTTCTGTTTAATTAGTTGTGTGAGACTTAGGTTTCACAATGTTATTCTTTTAACGTCCTCTAAAGTATTTTTTGTCGTAAAATCCAACTGAGCAGTAGCATTAACAATTTGAAAAACTGCTTCGTCACGATTCATTAGCTCAGGCATGTGATCTTCATCAAGACAAAAAGATACAAAAACATTGTTTTTCCATACAACAGCACCTAGATACATATCTCTTTCTTCTACTTCCTCTATTCACTGCATATCACGAACAATTAGCTACGGTTTTTATTTTTCAATCAAAATATCTCACCAAGTACGGATATAGCTTTTTGTCTTCGAAAAATCTTAAACGTTTTTTTCGAAAGTCGGTTGGAAATTTTGATTAGGTGTGAAAGGATTCTTGTTGTCCTGTGATTGAGTCAAAAGAATGTTTTTGTAAAAAAAGGGTAGTAAAAAGATAGTGAACACAATGATGCCGTTGTTCTTATAGACAAAATCAGAAGACATGTGACAATAGTTGCACAACTAGATATACTTGTTCAAAAAAATCATTTTTCTAAAATATTATTATTCAAGGTTCATAAGCAAATCTGGTCTCATTACACAGAAACGAGATTACGCAGCTTAGGAGATGTTACATTTTACAGTCAATGTAACCGGAATTGTACTACATATCTACCTAAATCAAGAAGCACTGGATAATTTAAAAATATGTTTGAAAGATGCTGTGGAAATTAAACAACTCTTGAAAACTTACGTCAATGCGTATTATAAAACAGATTTATAGTAAGTATTTATACTTCCGAACAAAGAATATAAATATGATTTAAGTCGTTTGGTGCCTTCGATGAAAATTTCATCGATTCTTGGTGCCTACTTTGGACTAGGTTTCAATAAACATCATTAACGGACCTAACCTCTCAGTTTTAATATCAAGGACAAAGCAAAACATTTTTTGAAAATCTTTTTTTTTTTCAAATTACCCACATAATAGTATTATTAGAGTGTATTACAAACCAGAAAAGATAAATTTGAAACAAATGTAAAGACAAGAATTTGAAAAAATTCCTCGGGCCAAGATTCGAACCTGCGACCTCTTGTTTCCCAGACAAGCGCGCTACCAATTGCGCCACCGATGTACTTACCTAGACCTTTGAATTTTTCCACCATACTTGTCCACCGAATATTTTTGTAACTATTTGATCTAACTAGCTTGTAATGCACATACTGACGTTCACGAGGGCGTTATGTGATGTCACGCCTTGTTCTTAAGAAACAGATGGCGCTGTCGTCGCTTCAATATGTGTGTCTTCAGACAGTTAAGAAATTCACAGTTTTCATTAATAATAATATTTAGAGTATTCCAAAGCGATGGATTTCGCAATAAAAACATAATCTTACCCACATAATGTCATAATATTTTAATTCTTCTATTGTCAATGCAACTGATGCTAAGCTCAAGAGGGTGTGAAATAAGATATACGTATAGTATGTGTATATTTAAACTGTACCGATATATCAATATATAAACAGAAAATTACATTTTAACAGTAACATTTGACATAAAGAAACTTAATGATGAATTCTTTATCAAAAAGTTTGTACAAATTGGTAAAAATCTCATTATTGTTGTCATCTAACCGGTTTCTGGGAAAAAGACAAATTACGAAGGCGAACTGGCTGTTATGACATGTACCATTGAGGCTGTAAATGTAGAGTTAGGAAAGATTTGGATCTTAACTCGTTTGACAATTTCCTGCTTGTTAATTTTGATGAGTGCTCTAATAAAAACATTGTTCTTTGTTTGTAAAATTATTATTCCCACTCTTATTACTTACATCAATAAGGCAAAGATTTTTTTATAAGATTATTTTCTTATATTCAATAGTTGAAGTTCCACCGTTTGTGGTTTTAAAGCTTATGTTTGAGATTTGATCAATTTTTTCTTCACATACTAGGCAAAGTATTTGTTTTTTTAAATATGCGAATACTATAATTATCCAAACCCAAAAATTGCCATAGCATTTAAACTGTAGATGTAATTTAGTTCCTAGAGAATATCAGTGGTATAACAATAAAATTTATAGGCATGGTCTTAACAATTTTTCTTAGCACAATGTCCCGTGGAGTAGTATGACCCGTCATGATGAAGATAAAATCTTAATTTGTGTTGTGTAGCCGACTGGTTGTCGCGGTTTTTGAAGGTAACGTAATAACGGATTTCATTATTTTAAGTTTGTACGTTTTAAATACGAAAAGGAATCACAAATTGTGTCACTTCTGATAATCTCAAAGGTACATTTCTATTATTTTACACTTAACCCGTAAAGTGGCAGTGGAATTGCGCCTTAAACTTATTGATTGATTCAATCAATTGTTATCGAAAATGACTCTATTGCTTATTTGAGATTTTCACAAATGAAATATTTTTTGAAGATTGTTCATTTATTTCAATGTTTTGAAATTATTTTATACGTAATAGACCAGTAAATGAGTGGTCAAGTTAGATTATGTCATTAAGATAAGATTTTTGTAAAACAGGTGCTTTGTTGACTGGCACTTACTCGTAAATATTATCATTTACTAGCTTTTGCCCGCGGCTCCGCCCGCGGCTCCGCCCGCGTGTTATTTGGTTTAACGACATGCTTTTTTCCGGGATAAAAAGTAGCCTTTGTGTTAAGTTAGGGTATAAGCTACATTCATTATAAATTTCATCCAAATCCGTCCAGCCGTTTCAGCGTGAAAAAGTTACAAACTCTTCAAAATACACACACAAACTTTCGCATTTATAATTTAGTCTGATAAGATTATTGTTATTCTTTTATTACCAAATTTTTCAAGTTTGTGTTAATCATTGTCGTTTAGTTCAGCTTCATTATACTCAACGTCTTCTTAAATAAAGACAATACGCCAACTATAATTTCTAAAAATACACATTTATCGAAATTTGAAAACACACATTCTACTAAAAAGGTTTCACAACATTCTAGATAAAGCTCTACATTGAAGAGCACATAAATAAAGAAAAGCCAAAAATAATTAAAAATTCTCATGCAAATAAAAGTTAACTGTAGGTTTCAATTAAATCGATAGAACCGTTGACTTTTATCATACACTTTCAGTTTAAAAAACCTTGCTCCAAGTTTCGTTCTTATTGTCCCAAAAACTTGAGAGTTCCCAAAAGGTCAACAGTCCATCAAAAACAGTAGAGAAAAATAAACATAAAAAACTTAAAAATAATAAAAAATATAAAGAAAAAATGAAACGTGCCCAGGTTCGAGATGCGATTGGTTGGATGCTTGTTGCTGTCGACAGATATCCGGGCTTGTCTGTACGAACCAGGAATGGGTGAAAGCCGGGTTCAAGCCAGGGTTCAGGCCAGGGCCAGGCCCCGGCAGGCCCATGACTCCAGGCAGGCCCCCAGGCCTCTGGTGGTGATGGAACCCGGCAGAGGCCACCGCGTAGTCCATTGCCACCGCTTGGTATGGCAGCATTTTAAACACTTTACACTGCTTTACGTTCAACTTAGTCTTCAACAGTCCTGTTAGCGTCCTGCGTTCTTTCGCACATCGTTGTTTCAAAGTCAAAAAAGTTCAATTAAATTTAAGTCAAACCTTTTGTTAAAGGTTAAGAGTATAAGTGATCAGCTGATTACAGTCTTATGAGAAAACCCGAAGGTCCTCAGAAGATAAAACCACTGTAGACGCACCAATGTTTTCAAAGTCTGATAAGTCACGAAAAATTCACAAGTTACGAAAACCGGCAATAATGTCCGTTGCCTAAAGGTTTCAGCCGTTTTCAGTTATCAAACAAAGCCTGTTCTATTTTGGGGCTGATCATTTACGGGGATAGCTATTCACAGGGGAAAAGTCACGCACAACCACCCACTTAATAAATATTCTGGGCATATATCCGTTTTTACGCGGACGTGACTGCTGGAGAACTGTCCGCTTTCCACGTACGGTACGCGCAGCCGATTATCGAAAACAGTTGCATACGTCCCCCTCCTACGACAACGGACGTGCAACTGAATCGAGGCACGCGCGGAAAACGCGACTCTATCACATACAGCCTAGAACACCCTGTGAACACGCTCGGCGCTCGAAACGGGACGCAGCGCTGCATTAGAAAAAGACGAACTTCGATCGGATGACATCGTAGAGTTAAAAGGCTGCGTCGTTACACGGCCCGTAATAGGCGGTTACGTGATTGGGCGTGGCCTAACCTATTAAGTTGAATTGTCGCGCTCTGATTGGTTGAAATTGGTAGTAGTCGCCTACGTGATATGTTCAGGAATACGTTTATTGCTGGCGCTCATGGAATATAATAAGTGAAGTGTAGCTTGGATGCGCGCCAGTTGAGATGAGCTTGCATGTTGCGGTTTGGTGGCGATTCGCCTAATGATTTTTAATTATTAGTTTGGGGACCGTTAATAGGTTAATAAAGTCGGTTATTGAATGTTGGGACAGATGCGTCCGGTGAATGAACGTACTCGGTAGAGGCGTACTGGTAAATGAACGAGTTTGGGTCCCAAGCTGTCTGGTCGGTTTAAAAACATGAATCGAGTTTATGGTACAGTCGATTGTGGTCAGAAACATGCTAATTACTTAGTTCTAATTAGAAAATTATTGTTAGTACAGCAAATTATATTTAAATAAAATTACCGGATACCTCTTGTACCTATAAAAAAATAAAAAAATAAGTGTTTTCCGGTATGTATTTAACACATTTTGGTTTAAATGTAAACATAATAAAGGCGCGATGACCTTTTTTTGTTTTTTTTTTCTAAAAAATATCTATAATTAAACATCAACCTATATATGAACATCTGATTAAAATCTCCAAAAAAACAGCAATCGATACGATCAAGGACCAATCGAAAATATCGATTTTCAAGTTCAAGTGCAAAGACCTCAAGCTCGGCTTGGGCGGCGCGGCGTTGGGCGGACGTGCGTCCGTTAGTATGCCGCCCTAAGCCCTTAGTAATAGGCCATTTGAAATTCTGCCCATTCCACCATCATCTGCTGCTTTGTGGGAAACAGTATGTTTGGGAATGTACCGTCGCCAGCACTTCAAGGTCCCTATCGGTAAACGATTTTAACAGCTATGGCGCCGCAATAAGAATTGCCAATAGGTAATACTTCCGTACTACTTTCTAATAGGAAATATTAACAGAGTCCCTAGCTAGATAAGATAACGTTTAGACCGCAATTCAAGCTGCCTTTTGACGATTTTAAGCTTCAGTTTTTGATATGACTATTTTGACAAAGACTGTAAAATATTGTAAGCAACCACTTAAGGAAAGCTTTTCAAATAAGAGTAGTGTAGATAAATTGAAAGCTCTGAACTTAAACAAGATTATTTTGTGACGTCATTCGAAACTGCAATCACTTTACTGATCAATACAGAAAAATTTCGGGTTTTCGACTTGCTACAAGACGTGAAAAAATAGTTACCATTCCATAAAAAGCCAGAGGTAGTTTGTTTTTTTAGAGGGTTGTTACTTTTTATATTCACGTGTAGGTATTTTCAAAACCACAAAACAAACGTTGTCCGGTTTGGTCAAACGAACTTTTACTTTCAGTTATGACGTAGATACGTCACAAAATCACTTTAGGTATGTGTTATAATAATAAGTACTTGAATGTAGTAGTTAGTACAAAGAATATAGTACCCTTCTAACGGGAGAGTTTCTCCCTCTTTTCCTCATGCCACAATTTCTTTTTGTCTTGTATATTTTTATCCTTTTCTAATTTTATTTAAGCTAAAAATACTGTCATAACATTAAGCCATGTGATGTAAAAAAAAAGGTATAACATGACAAAAAGACATGATCTTGCTAAGTTTCTTGACCTTCTTCTTATCAAGATTAATCGAATGGGCGGGGTTAGGTTTTATATCTATTTATAGTTTATTCATTAAGTGGAGGTACCACCATCTTACTCGCAAATCCTCCCGAAGTTATTCGGGGGAGAGTAAGAGAACAGCTCTCAGCCAAAACCAGGCGGCCCACCATTGCCTGGGACCGATGGATGGCGGTATATTTTTTTGCCGGGCCTATATAAAACAGACTGGTGACGAGTAGCGGCGTCACTGGTGCAAGGGTTTCCGCCTCGCGCTCACGAACCCACCTGCCCAGCGTGTGTGAGTATGGGCATTTCTTCCAAGAGGACCGCCAAGAGTGGTGAAATCCTGGAAAGGCCTATGTCCAGCAGTGGACAAAACAGGCGGACGGCTGGACGGATGGATAGTTTATTTATCTATCAACTTATTTATTCAATGCATTATGTAGGTATAATTACAATATTTTAATTTATACCTATATTAGTATTATTTGGTTATGCATTATATTTATTTTTGTTATATATATTTTATTTATCAACCTATTTATTCATTGCATTATGTATATAGGTATAATATTGTTGTTCCTTTATTTTATGCAAATGTATAATTTTATCAGCCCAACTTAAATATATATAGGAGATGACTGGTCCATATCAGTTCAAAGACAGCGAGGATCGTTGAAACTGTTTATTTAACTTTTCACATAAGTAGGTACTTCGTAATAAATAATGATACTAATTTTAACACAACAATAATTAACAGTAAGGAGAGTACTTCAACAGCGATACCACACGCGCAACAGTTCACGCACAGAATTAGAATGCCTCATTCAAACCGATGCGCCACTTTTTATAGGACGGCCTAACGACTGCCCCACCCCAGTTGGGTCGCCCGATGACGAGTCACGTGATGCGCTCGAACCATTGCACGTGCGGTTCACAACAGGCCTCGTGAAGCATTCTCCTTTGTTGCGTCACGATGACGCCACCCGTCATATATATATATATATATATATTACATTGACCTCTCATAAACAACTAGACTCACAATCTCGCTCAAAAAGTGTCCGCGATGCATTTTGTCACCGCTATGGGGTGACAAAATCGAATGACGATTTCGTATAACTGACATTGCATCTTATGTTAACGACATAACGTATTAATTTGGTTGAAGATTTTCTGACTAACTTTTCTTAGAGACTGTGTGTCTTGTTGTTTATGAGAGGTCAATGATATATTATTATACATCTCCCGAATTATATTTGTTTCATCGTATAATTTTGTTTTTATAAAGATTAGATATGACCTGTAAAACACATACTTTATGTATCTATTTTAGAAAATAAATAATTTGAATTTGAATTTTGAATTTGAAGAGTTAGTAAGTAAATAGGTCTTAGGAGGCAGTGAATCTATTACAATACTTTTTTTAGACGAGAGTTGAAATGAGTGTGAAAACTCCAAAGGTTTCTGGTGCACCTTTGTGTATAATTCTGTGTTTATTTTAAATAAATAAATAAAATAAAAGGCAGGTGAAGTAAACCTTACAGGAATATATTGCCGCTTGGTGAAATAAATTTACATTTAGGAGTTGTCAACACGCCCCGCTAATATAGCGGATATACATAAATAAACAGGAATATTAAAAGCAAATTTTTATTTCCATTTAATTATAACAATAATCAATTTCAATAATTAAATACATGAAAGTTTAATCAAACTTAAAAAAAAAACAAATTATTCCAAAAAATATATAAGAACAAATACATGCCTATACCACAAAGAAATAGAAACTCCTATACATAAAAAACCTCATAGAAATAAAATTTATATTTAAATAAAAGCAGATAATTTAAGGATCATATTGGACAAATTACACAAAGAAACAACGGAGAAAATGAAGAAAAAAATTACCTGCCCAAAATTCATACGTTTTCAAAATTGGTAAGCAAACGTTGTTTTATTGTTTCCGCGGGTTTGTTTCTTTGTCAGTATCGTAGAATTATTGTTCTAAGTCCACCCTGTTTCGGCGTCTTAAGTTTTAACAAAAATACGATCTTACCAGCCATAACATGGTATCGAACTTAGCTTGGCCTAGGAAAAACTAGTTTGTCCTATAATCGGTTTGGCCAGTAACATAGCCATTCCAAAACCGAGACTTATAAAAACAGACTAGTGACGGGCAGCAGCATTACTGGTGCCAGGGTTTCGGCACCGCGCTTACCAACCCGCCTGCCCAGCGTGTATGAGTATGGGCATTACTTCCAGGAGGACCGCCAAGAGTCGCGAAATCTTGGAAAGGCCTATGTCCAGCAGTGGACGAAACAGGCTGATGGATGGATGGATGTACTAGTTTGGTTTACGAAAAACTAACAGATATACCGCCATCAATCAGTCCCAGGCAAATGGTGGGCCACTTGGTTGTTCCTTTTTGAGAACTTTCCTCTTACTCCCCCCCCCGAATATCTACGGAGGGGTTTTTTTTTTTTTTTTTTTTAATCTTTCTTTAATGGACTTGGTACACAAAAAAGCGACCATGTCGTCCTGTAATGCTACATACCAACTAAATGACACACAGTATAAATGTATAATCTAACTTAACCTATCTAATCAAATTAACTAGTATAGTCTAAATCTCTCCTCTAGCCTTTATGCCGAAATTAACTAGTTTATACAAAGCTATGGCGTCTTTGGAACAGGGAAATGCCAACACTGTATTGCAGCCTAGCGATTAAGATGGTGGTACCTCCACTGTCGAGCCCGACACCAGATCTATCACCTTTAGTACCTACCCAAGTTCAGTATAATCCGTAAATGGTATTGACGTACTACCAAATGGACATCGGGTCTAGTATAAAATTTACCAAAAAAGTGTCCTTAATGAAGTGTCAAAATATTAAGAAACAAAACATTTTAATTTGATTCGTATGTCATTGCTGCACGGCTTAATTTTGATTGACGTGTGATTGACACCCTCTTTAAAGTTTCAATGGTTTTGACTCTCTTTTGGTTCGGACACTTTTGAGTACAGACCCGATGTCCATGGTTTGTAATGTCAATGGTAAATTATGTTATTTGATATAAAGGAACCTGTCCATTTGCATCCGAAATGACATTTTTCCCCCACATTTACTGATGTTAAATCATCAATATGACACGCATTACTAATTAATTCCTCCCCTAATCCATTCAATGCTCATTCAGAAAACAAGCAGGTTAACTAAACATTTCATCCCGGACCACGTTATTAAGCGTCCGAGTTATACCACTGTTATACGGCTATTATACGACTGTTATGCGACCGCAGGCCGGAAGACGCATGCAATTGTGGCTTCCTATCACCGCGTCCATTTGTGTGCTAATGCCGTGGGGCGATTCCAAATTTGATTTACAAAAACGATTGGTTACTTCTATAGTTAAGCAGCTGTATTATTAGGACAAAAAATAATATCGTCGCGGCATAAATACCTGAGGGGCTGTCAGGGGTTTTCCCTATACATCCACCTTTCACCCACAATTATTACGTTCCAAACTTGACTTCGCTGTATACTGTGTCATACATAAGACATAAAAAGCTTATTCAAAGAAAAAAGACATACAAAATTTAATTATTTCTGCCAAACTTTAAAAAAGTTTATTGGCAGATGTTGCTCTTCTAATTCATTTATAATATAGCAAAGCTAACTTATAGTACTACAAAAGACAAATTCAGGATTTTATTTTTGTAAATAGTCGTCCATAAGGTGACTCTGAACGTATTTTTTGTAAGTACGTTTGGTTACATTTTTATTATTGTTTCTGATGTTTACAGGCATTTCATTCAAAATCTTAGGTATTAAATATTTTCTTGTTCGCTCATCATAGTAGTTATTTATTTTTGGAGTACAAAGCCTTTTTATTTGTGACGTTTCTAGTCATAATTTCATGTGATATGAGTGTTTTGAATCGTTAGCAATTGAAGTTTTCTAAAACAATTACTAAGTTGACTTTTGCATGAATGGGTAATATTTTACAAATTCCAAACAGTTTCTCATATTCTATTTTACAGTTATTTTTAGTATCTTTATCAACAAGGGTTTTCATTATTCTCATTTGTAACATTTTGATCTGATCTAGATATGACCGGAAGGTGCATCCATGACTGCTGAGTCCGTAGGGTATTATTGCGTCAACGAGTGCATAATACACCATATATAGGGTGGCCCTATTTACGAATCTGCTGAGATGATAAAATTTACTAAGGATCGATCTAAGTTGGTTACAAACTGCTCACGTGTGTTTTCCTTGACATATTTTGATCCGCAGTAAGTCCGAGGTATTTATATTTATTTACAAATTCTATTTCATTGCAGTTACAGATCCGCCCTCCGTTATGTAAACATTCATACCGTGTACGTACATTACTATTATCAGATTTATTGTATGGTGACCGAATATGCACACATTTAGTTTTATTTAAGTTTATGATAATGCCATTATCATGGGCCCATTTTACAATATTATCTAAATCAGATTGTATGTGAGTTTCGATAACATTTAATTCCTTATGTGCATAGAGCAAGCAGGTATCATCCGCATACATGTACATTGAAGAGTGTTTTATGACGTTGCACAAACTATTTACATACATGATCTCCGCTTCCTCTCCCCTACTACCACTGATCACTGTAGTTAATTTACTATTATTTATATATATATATATTATTATAACGCCCGCGTGAGCGTTCAGTATGTGCATTACAAGCTGGTTAGATCAAATAGTTACAAAAATATTAGGTAGACAAGTATGGTGGAAAAATTCAACGGTGTAGGTAAGTACCTCGGTGGTGCAGTCGGTAGCGTGCTTACAGTTTACATTTGTTTCTAGTTTGTAATTCACTCTAATAATAATATTTAGAACTTCCTATTGTTTAAATAAGCTCTCATTCAGTCACTTAAAGGCCCTCAGATGCCGCATTCTTGCATTTCGAGGATTAACTGATCATGGTCAAGCGTATTTTTGAAATCTATAAAGACGTCACGCAGACCGAACATCAATTAACATGAACCGCGAGGATAGAACCCACGACCTCTGGATCGGCAGGCGAGCGCCTACCACTCTACCACAGAAACAGTTAAAGCAAATTCTCTTGGAAAAATAAATTTTAGACGTGGCTCGAAACCGTATATCTAGCCGCCTATGGTGACAACTTTACCTGATAGTACCTCGCAAAGTGTTAAACTCAAGACTCTCGAACTCCCAAAAAAACTACCAAAAAACAAAAATTCGAGCACTCCTAACATTTTTACACTTAAACGGCCCAATTGACTACAAAACTCGGTTCGTTTTGTTTTTCTGAGATTTTCTCAACAGTTAGACCGTGTTGCGGTAAAAACGGGCGGAATCCCTCACTGGTTATAATCAATAAAGCTATAGTTCGGATTATCACGGTCACGCAAGTCGCGTCGGTAGGACGCGTTGGTACGCGGGCCAGGGGTGCAAGTTACAAGCGGAAGCGACGTGAATCTTCTAGGCTCGAGCAAGTGTGAATGAGTGACAAGTAAGTCACAGTCCACACTTTGATATGCTTTTTATTGACGATTATTACCCCCCAAACGTGATAGGTGGTGAACCCTGTCGACGTACTTCGGACATAAACGGACAAACAGCTTAAAGTGCCTTCCGAAGCACGCAAACCGAACACAAAATAATGTGCACCGCGAGAATTGAACCGCAACCTGGGTTAGCAGACGAGCGCTCCACTACTCGACCACAGACAGAGATGAAGTCTAGAAAACTTATAAATTAATTGAGGGTGTGTGTGTGTGTGTGTGTAATTATGTATGTATGAGCGCGTGCTGTATATACGTATGAGAAAATATGTTCGAGGGTATGTTTGTGTGCTTGTTCCTTCGCTCACACCCGCGCTACGTCTGGCCAGTGTCAAACAATCAAGAGAACATAGATTTAGAATGAATGTGTACACTTTTTCGGATGGGAAGATACGAATGCGATAATTCTATACTAAACCGAGTATAACAAGCAACGTATACTTTAGATTTTAACTTCGGTTTACCCTTCCTTAATTATTGGAAGATAGTAAAAATTAAATCAATATACTTAATTTGTGGATATTTGGTAAAAAAACTCTTTATTTTTAGTAGGTTTCCTACTACCAGTAGACATACAGCTGACTTACACTTGCACGTGTCTTTAACCAAGCAAGAGATGAAAAAATCGCTACCCGCTCCTCTTATCACTATAAACATCGAGTTTTAACTCTTTCAGTTGGATTACTCACAAAAGCTTCCTAAAAGACCGTATACATTATCAAGTGAAGTTATTATGTACTCGTATGTTTTTTACAAGTTGAGTTTTCCTAAATAATAAAAATTACAATTCTCAAAAAGAGAACCGAAAATTTACATTTTTGGAATCACTTAAGTGCTTTCAATAAGAAGTTACTAGTTGTATAAATTTTATAATATTTTTAAAACCTTTTTATAATTTCCTGTAGAAGAGAAACGCGATTGAATAACTTTAACTTGATATAATGATTAAAATGAGGTCTTCAGCGACAAAGGTTATAAGATAAGATTATACAGACGTCAACGAATTTTTATTATCTTGGTTTTAACAATATCTAGATTGTGCCCCTAACTTGATGGTTGGTCAAATCGCGCTCGCATTTCGCCGGCCTACAGTTGATGGTTGGTCAAATCGCGCCCGTTTCAATTTTGTGTGCTATTTTCGTTTTTTTTTTAGAAATACATAAGCTTTTTTTTGCCCGGAATCCGTGCCTCTTGCATTTCGTGTTCATTATTTTTTTTTTACTTTAGAGTATGTACTATAATCTGACTAAATTTGAAACTTGTACCGTCTTTACTTTTACCGTAAAGACGGTACTTAAGTAAGAGCCAAAACAACGTTAAAAAATCAACTTTTTCAAGGTTTCTTGTAACTGTGGTTTCAATTTCAATTTTTTTAACGAACGGACAGAAAGACAGCGGAGATTTATTAATAGGGTCCCGTTTGGAACCTTTCAGGTACAGAACCCAAAAAAGATAAATATCATATGGATAGTATTGATTAAAATAGTACATATCATAATGAGATTTATTGACTCCGTCCCTAGCTTAACAAAATTTGCATTGTATATAATGTATGTTTGTAAGAAATACATAATACATACATATTTGCTTGCTTTTAAATAAAGCTATTTTAATTTTATCATTTTTATTAGGGTTCTGTACCCAAAGGGTAACCAACGAGACCCTATTACTAAGGCTGTCCGCTGTCCGTCTGTCACCAGGCTGTATCTCAGGAACCGTTATAGTTAGACAGACATTTTCTTGCCGTTTTTATAGTCCGACTCGCACTTGGCCGGTTTTTTTATGTTTATAATCTTCATGGATTCTGCTGCTACTTACCTTGCACGTGATCAAAGCAAACCAACTCAATGTAAAGTCTCCCTTACCCAACAACTCGTGCTTTTCATTATATTTCTCAAACGGCAGGTGTTTGAACCAGCCACGATCTTGACATTGGAGTTTTGGGGATCCAGAATTAACCAGTCAGAGACGCGGTTCAGTGACATCTTTACGTACATAATCGATTTTTCAGTCGACCAATCATGAAACTGGATTTAGTAGGCTTTTAGCAATGACGAGATGGTTATTGGGCAGTTATTTTATTGATTTAGACCTCGTTTTGATACCATAACGTTATAATTAATGAAACAAATTAATCTAAGCGCGTAGCTTATTTATTTTTTCCTAAATATAATACTAATGATAGAGTAGTAAAAAGTAGTGTCTGTACATTGAATATTTTTTGGTACTGTACTGAGGCCGAAACAACAATTTTTAGAATTTTTGTCTGTCTGTCTGTATGTACGTTCCGTTTTACCTCGAGAGCCACTGAACGGATTTGGATGCGGTTTTTGTTTATTATCACCTTAGTGACCCTGGTCAACACATAGACTATAAAGGGTGTTCATAAAATAACGCCCAAGGCGAAAACGGAGCAAAGATTAAATAAACGCTTTTAACTTGAAAACCACTTAACGGATTTGATGCGTTTTTTTTATTATTACCTTAGTGACCCTGGTCAACACCTAGGCTTTAGGGGTGTTCATAAAATAACGCCCAAGCTGAAAATGGGACAAAGATTAAACAAGAGCGGAACCGCAAATGCTAAACGTCATAAAGGTCTGTCGCTAGGGTTCGATCATGAGACCTAAGATTGTGAGTCTTATCGACTTAGCTGCCGCTGTTTAACACAATGAAACATATGTACCAAAACACTAGTACACACTAACTACTCTCCTCCCCCGCACTACCATGGAGCTGATCTTGAATGCTAAGCAGCATCGATCGCCTTTGCCCCACATTCACCAGCGGCGTGCATTGATTGAACTGGGCACAGCTTTATTGTCCCTCAGATCTGGGGTCTACCGGTCATACGACGAGGGCGTCTTAGATTTTTTCTTTCAATACAAGTGCTCGTTCGTAAAGGTTTGCATGGAAACTGTTGTCAAAGTCAACTTTACAGCACTAGAGTATTATTTTTATTTATTGAAAAAAAGTTGCCAGTCTTTTCTTGTGGGCCCTAAATAGACTTGATAGAATTGAGCTGCTTTCAGTTTTATGCGTTCGGAGGCTGCATTCAGTTTGATCTTCGGATGACATCCGCCTACCACTGAGCAGGACAGGTATGTTATGTATGACTAAAAGCAGCCTACGAACGCATCAAACTGAAAGCAGCTTATTTCCGTCAAGTTGGCAACACGCGTGCAAAGAAAAAGAATAAGAATGCCCGCCTATAGTTCATTTGAAGTATTTATTGTTCTTTTAATTACGTTTAATTTATTTACTCGCACTATGCATTGCAAAACGTACTATGATTCACATGGGTAAGGGCAATAACTTACTCGTAACGTTTATCGCCCGTGTTTTAAATCGTCTTTGTAACCTATTGCCTCCTTACCGTACTTGTAGCATAAATTACTATTAACTTTTAATAGGTTTACGCTTGGTCATTAACTATCGATAAGATCTAGAATGAATTGCGCTAGCCCATAAACTGGGAAAGTGATAGAGAAGGCGTCAATCAGTCTTTCCATGGACTTCCGCAAAAGTCAGTAACGGACGTATGATTGATACTGCCCAACTGCCTGGAAAGCCGTACCGGGGTGGACCCAAAAAGACGAGTCACTTGGCGGTCTGATTACGTCATGAAGGTCCCAAGCCTGCGACCAGTAGATGTGAGGGTATTGGTCAGATAGTAGGGTCACAGTTTAAAAATCCATGTTGTCCAACGAAAGCGCTGCTCAGACAGAGCAATTGTGCGGGGCTTTAAGATTCAAAAGATTCAAAATGTTTATTTGTAAAATATATACATAAAGTATACGTTTTACATGTCAAATCTAATCTGTACAAAAATATTATTTTATGATGAAATACTTATGATACTTAAGGGAAATATATATAAAAAGAAAACTATGTATAAGTTGGACTACTAAAGTTATATACATGCATAAAATAATGACTTATTGGAATAAGAATATTATTAGACATAATGCAATTAATAAATAAGTTGATAAATAAACTGAATAGACCATAAATAAATATAATGCCTAACCAAATATACTAGGTGAAATTAAATCAACCGACCAAATTCATACTGGACACTCGGTTAGTCATCAGGAACAAGGTTTAATGACCCCAAAGGAGAAATCCGAAAAAAATTCTTTTTTGCCCCAATAGTGCTTGCACTAGGAATTGTACATAAACTAGTCCAACTAGTAAGGGAGCAAAAAAAATATTTTCCGAAATTGGCCAAAAGGATTACTGAACCTAGTTCTTGATCACTAACCGAGTCTCCAGTATGAATTTGGTCGGTTGATTTAATTTCAGCCTATATACTAACATAAGTAAAAAATTAAAATATTGTATATACCTACATAATGCAATGAATAAATAAGTTAATAGATAAATCAACTCTAAATAGTAGGTGTAGGTGTATAATTAAATTTTTGTAGACCAACCTAAATATTTTTTGTATGTATTTCCCTTATTAGTATATACATATTATTTTTTTATTCTAAAGATCTTTATTGTAAAGATTAACTTTGACTTGTAGAAAGTATACTTTATGTATCTATTTTACAAAATAAATAATTTGATTTGATTGATTTGATTTGATAGATATAATGCCTAAATCCGCCCATTCAATTAATCTTGCTAAGAAGAAGGGCAAGAAACTTAGCTTAAGGGGCAAGACGCGGGAGGCAAGCCAATACAATTTTCGAATATGCAGTTTGGAATCTTGCCCCGCAAGTCCCGCACAAACGCTCCCTCCAAACATCTTCATTGGGCAACTGTATGATTTTTTTTACTGTACAAGGGTCTTTGTCTGTGTCTAGTGTACGCCAGGCGTTTTTGTGGTAATCAGTGATTGTACCTCAGCTTACGCCATTCGGTGAGACTCCTTTCGGGCAACCCAAATAATCCAGTTAATCCAAAGGCGTTCTGACATTTGGAATCTGACACAATTCTAAACGCTCTACTCTATCAAGCGATGTAAACAACAACAAACACGCACCACAATTTTCCCCAAGCATTCACTTAAGTCGACATAAACATACTCGGTTTATCTCAAACTTGCGGGGAATTAGGCAACACGCATTAAGATGGCCACCCTGATACGAGTTGATATAAATTAAGATATTCTAATTTTAATTGTGCCGGTCTCTGTGTGGTTCTGTCATACAAAGATTTTCCTGTTTGCAGAACAGCTGTAGTATAAATAATTTACTTAAAATCTTATTATTACTCCGCAAATAAATTTGCTTAGTCCGAATGAAAAATTCTAGATTTACACTAAGAGCTGAAAAGTGTTCTATTTTGAAGTGGATACTTCTTGTTTCGCATCTCGTATAGGGGGCATGTTCAGAACTTGTAAGTCAGTTCCGGTTTTTTTTAACGAAGGATAATTTAATTTCTGATTTTTTAAATAATTGCTTTTTTAATCGTTTATTATTTGTTTGTTATTATTCATGATAAGTGGATACTTATTTGATAGGAATAATGAAAAAAAAATGACATCGTAAGCGATTGCGCCCCGCCCTCACTGACTGTTCGGTTTCGCTGTTTTGGTGTCATTCGGATAATGAAAACTGACTAAAAATGTTAATTTATATTATATATATTTATATATAATAAGATATTTAGGTGGTAGAGCTGGTGCCGGGCTCGACTGTAGGTGCCACCATCTTACTCGCAAATCCTCCCGAAGGTATTCGGGGGAGAGTAAGAGAACAGCTCTTAGGCAAAACCAGTCGGCCCACCATTGCCTGGGACCGATGGATAGCGGTTTATCCACCCCCAATTTCCGAGCCTTATATAAAACAGACTGGTGACGGGCAGCGGCGTCACTGGTGCAAGGGTTTCGGCACCGCGCTCACCAACCCACCTGCCCCGCGTGTGTGAGTATGGGCATTTCCTCCAGGAGGATCGACAAGAGTGGCGAAATCCTGGAAAGGCCTATGTCCAGCAGTGGATGAAACAGGCTGATGGATGGATGAATGGATAATAATTTATTTATTAATTGATCTTTATAACCTATAATTTGTAATCTTTATTAACAAGGAAACCCTTAACAAACTGTTTACAAACCCTCCCCTAAGAAATGTATTGAAACGGCGATAAAATCAAAAGTGCAACATAAACTTTGCATATGGGGCAAATTATGACGGAATTTGCTTCCAAAGCGAAGTTATTCCACAGATATGGATGTAAATAAATTAATTAAACACCCTTTACAAAGGGTTAAGATTTAAAGGGTTAATAAGATTAGATCTTTAGCGAACCCCCTGTATAAGTAAGTGTACCCTTGTTATTGTTGATCTTGATTAATAAATAAATAAATGATTGAGAGGATATTATTCTGATTAATTATTTGAACATTATTTAGTTTTGGTTTGGGAAATGAACTGTTTAAAAGAAAACGCCTAAATCCAACATTAAGATAAAAATTACAATGATGACTTTATTTACAACCTCGGTGGTATGGTCTGTTGACCAAGTGAGGTATCCACCCTTCGATCTATGTCGTTGATTATTAAATTAATAACAATTAAAATTTTCATTCGGCTAGGATTATGTGGTTTACTCAAGTACACATACATGAATAAGTAAAATAATTATATTTCATATTAATGATTAATTAAGTAACGACATATTGTATAAATGCGGGGGATACCTAAAAAAAAATCGCCTGTACAGTGGTACAAAGGTTTAATAAGGCAGAAATAAGCTCCCCATTGTACTCATTTTTCCTGTACTTATAAAATTTTATTGTTTTTTTTAAGTTTTAATCCTACTATCCTACTAATATCATAAATGCGATATTTGTGCGTGTGTGTGTGTGTGTGTGTGTGTGTGTGTGTTTGTTACTCTTTCACGCTGAAACGGCTGGACGGATTTGGATGAAATTTAGAATGGATATAGCTTATGCCCCAACTTAACACATAGGTTACTTTTTATCCCGGAAAAAAGCATGTCGTTAAACCGAATGACACGCGGGCGGAGCCGCGGGCAAAAGCTAGTGTACCATAAAGAATAAAGATGGTTTAGACCACTAATACCAAGGCCACATGTTCAAATCCCAAAGGAACACATCTGTATTCGTTCTGCGTGCTTCAAAAGGCACGTTAAACCATGGTAGTAAGAATGTGGATTGTTCATTTAGCCCATACTCGAAAAAACCTCTGACACCCCCTCAGGGATTCAAGTCGTAGCGATGTATTACATATTTCTGTTTCAAATCTTGAGTAATTGACGCATCATGAAATACATTTTAGATATTTTACTATACTCACCTCGGTCGACCTTCGCCAAGCAAAAGCAACCCATTTTATGCCTCGTCCCTATATAGTTTAATGTGACAAAGACAAAGAATAAAAAGTTATCTTTGTTAAGTATACCTTTGAAGGGTGGAATCTGTTTTTTTATTTATTATATGTGGTAGTTTATTTATTCCTACCTTATTTTTACGACCTACCTTGAAACCATTATCTTTATTCCTAGAGGCTCAAAATTATAATAAAAAGAGAAAACAAAAACAGACTAAATCTCATCAACACGTTATTAAAACTCCCCAAAAGCCTCTTTTCTTGGTAAAATATTACGGGGGTTTGATTCTCACACAACTTATTAAATCATGAAAATAGGAAAGAATACAATTTTTCTTAACTTTTAAGGATGTTCATCTTTTATGTAATAATTAATAATAAAGCACGTTTATGGGATTTGTAGTGAACTTTTTTAGTTTAATTTTCCGATTTATTAAATAATAAACTGCCCCATTTAGTTTTAAATAAAGACTTTGATTTTGTGATCACATTTCCTGTTTTGATATTTGTGCTAAAATTAAGATTCTTTTGCTTTTTTACCTTTCTGTAAACTTTAGTACGTGTACATTATTCTTATAATTACTCCATGGATCAGTTTTATACACAGTATTTCTATTCTTTTTTTTTATATCCTTCTCTCCATCCATTGGCCTGGTTTGTCCACTGCTGCAGGTATACATGGTTGCCACTTCAAACACAATTTGACAGTAAATATATGGAATTTTTTGACAAATGGTGTTAAAGTGACACGATGTTAGGCCTCCTGGACATAGATAGGGCTTTCCAAGATTTTGCCACTCTCGGCGATCCTCTTGGAAGAAATGTTTAAACCATATTATTATAAGAAACTAGGAAGTTGATATCGTTTATTGCACGGACATCTAGCAACAGAAAGATTGTTTAAATAAATAATTATATATAAAATTATGTAATTAAAAAGCCCCTGATGATGCTTATATAGTGAAACCGGTTGGGTAGTGTAGAATTAAATATTATCTGTGGAAAAGTACAAGTGTTTTTTTATCACAACAAATAAGAAACTATGCCCAAACTCATACACGCTGGACAGGCGGATTGGTAAATGCATGGAAAACCCTAAAAGCTGCCACGCGCAAAAACTATGTTGAACAATTTTGCTCGACATTTTTCACACGACGTATAATGTTAACAGTGACATTCAGAATCAACCTCCAGCAGTCTTCCAGCGGATATGAGAGTTTCTCAGCTCATCCTTTATTCCGAACACGATGCCAGCCCTCCTTGATGTCTTATATATACAAGGATACCTAGAGATTTATGTAGAGATAGTACTAAAGCTATACAAAGACGGTAATACCGAAGTTTTGTACAAAACCTGGTTTGGAAGTAAGATTAAAATTGTAACATTTTTTCTTGAAAGAAATATCTAGCTTAAGGTGGTCGTTACGGGTTTCCTTCCCGTTTTTATTTTGAACTATACTCGTATTTGATGTCAATTAGGCTTTTACAGCAAAGTAGTATGTTAATAGTTATGGTGGAGAATTATTTGCAAAGTAATGCGTAAAATAATAAGACAACTTTGCTAGAAAACCCTAATTGACATTAATCTATTGTCGCGTAGTGGTATAAACCAAATTTATTAGATAATTTTCATTAAAAAATAAGAAAAACAATCACAAGTTGTGCGTTTGGAAACGAGACCCATCGCAACCACCTTAAAATGGTTTGTTAATATTTATAAAAATATTGCCATTTATGGCATTCCGAAGCTTATTCAAAATGGCGAATTATGTAAACTGTGACAGAAACAAATTTCTACATTTGAAACACCTAGTGATTTATTCACATTATTGATATGCTTTTCTTCTGCGTTTCTATTCCTATTTTTGCGATTGACATATTTTGACAGCTGTCAAATATCACTTTCGTAAATCGTCTAAAACTGTCATCGACCAAAAATTTTTTTGTTGAGTGGTAAACTTTAAAGCGTGTAGAAACCGAGTTTCAAGCCAATCGGTCGACTTTTCAAGATTTACAGATTTTGACACCTGTCAAATGTCAAAGACTGTTATCGGTCGGAAAGTGCAAATACTACCGTTCATGAGAGTTCGCAAACATGGACAGTCTAGGACCAGCCGTTCCGGAGATATGGTTAAAAGAAATGTAACGCCGAAAAATGCCTTAACTTCTCGCTAGTATAACCCTATGAGTTCTACGGAAGTTTCTCGGAAAATGTTAGCCTTCCGGACGAGCGTGCTTCGCCCTTAACATTATGTGTATGACGTATGATCTTGTGATATTTACAGTAAATTTGACACAAAACTCCACCCTAACTTTAAATACAATTTACTACTTATTACATCAACACCCCTCACCTTTAAAAAAATCGGACAAGAGCAAGTGCAACTTACGCAACGAGGGTTCCGTACCGTAAAATATAGTATATTTCAAATATATACATAACATTTTAGGTATAATTTTTAACAATATATTTTTTATCCATCCATCCATCAGCCTGTTTCGTCCACTGCTGGATATAGGCCTTTCCAGGATTTCACCACTCTTGGCGGTCCTCCTGGAAGAAATGCCCATACTCACACACGCTGGGCAGGCGGGTTGGTGAGCGCGGTGCCGAAACCCTTGCACCAATGACGCCGCTGCCCGTCACCAGTCTAATTTATATAAGGCCCGGCAATTGGGGATGGATATACCGCCATCCATCGGTCCCAGGCAATGGTGGGCCGCCTGGTTATTTTGCCTGAGAGCTGTCCTCTTACTCTCCCCCGAATAACTTCGGGAGCATTTCCAAGTAAGATGGTGGTACCTCCACAGTTGAGCCCGGCATTAGCTCTACCACCTCGGTATTTTAAAATAATATTTTTTATGGTTTTTATGAATCCAAATGTTTATTATGCAACAATTTATCAAAAACAAGCTTTTTGCCTGTGACTACGGCAGCGCTGAAGTAGTAGAAATCAGAACCATAAAATCCTTTCTTACTGAGTGCCTGAGTGCTATATGAAACCACCTTGTAAATTTCAAGTTTGTAGGCTGTATGTATAGTCCTGGAACTTTTGTGACGAGTAGGTACTTTACCGCTATGTCTTGACATTTAATCTATTGTGGTCTTTCTTGATGGGTAGATTGGTGGTTTTTGAAAAAAATATTTGAAATTTATACAAGTCAACATACAAACTATCCAAAAATATTTTTTTAATCAGCTGATTAATACATTTGAATACTGATTTTTTTTGTGGAAAAAATGCAGACATACGCCTTTTTAAGCAACTTTTTTTCCTTCATAGTGTGGGAAAATTATTGAAGTAATTCTTGAAGTAAGCATATTCGTTAAAGAAAACTTTCAACTCTTCCCAATATACTCTCGGGCAGGAAATTTAAGACCACATAGTCGGTTAGCCCCTCCTCTTACAAAATTGAAAATTGTATCTTCCGGTCCATTTTCAATGTGTACAAAAGTCTATAATAATATCCTTAAGGAAATGAGAGACATGAGCGATATAAATAAAGTTAAAAAATGTTTAAAAGAGTATCTGTCTGAAAAATGTTTTTACACGCTGCAGGAGTTTTTTGATGTTAAATAAATGTAATTAAGCAATGTTATAGAAATATAATATATAGCTTAAAATGTAGAATAACCCATTCAGATAATTAAGTACCTAATAATTTATATGAGACACGTTTTGGTAAATTGCAAATACTACTAATAATATACCCAAAAATTGTAATAAGATAAAAATGTCACTAATTATATACTGAATCACTAGTTACAATTCAATTTGTTTAAAACAATAATATTATTTTAAAATTTTAATTCAATAGTATAACAATATATTATGGAAAAGTTATCTACTAATATAAGCTGTACACAATTTAACATTAGGTACGTATGTAGTTATAAGTAAACCTTTGCTATGCCCTTGCAGGGCGCTATAATGTTTTTTTCCACACCTGTACTACCTCTGTTAATACTATGTACTTACATTATAGCACGCAATAAATATTTGAATCTTGAATCTTGATACGGAACCCTAAAATGTAAATGGTACTTAATACATTTTTCTCGCTTCAAAGCCTATGCTCGCATTTTTTTTCTTCGGCTAATAAGGGTGTAAGTGAATTTTCGTTTGTGAACCTAATAACGTGAAAGCAATTTTTCAATTGTTCACGTTAGCTCTTATTGAGGAAGTTTCTGAACGCACCTTCTGTTTTGGATGAGTTTATGCAATAAGCAGTATTCATTTATTGTTTTGGATATATGGCTATGAAAAGTTTGTGCCTGTAAGTCCAATAAATTAATTATTTACTGGAAACTAGCCTTTTCCCTCTGGATTCGCTGTTAAATTTTGTTTCTAGTTTTATCACATAGAAAAAAAAACAGTCTTGACCCTGAGCACTATTTATCCTGCAGCAAAAATTTAGTTTCGATCCGTCAACTAATTGCGGAACAATAAGTAAGCTAATACTGGGCTTGTAAAATTTCAATAAGCTAATGAAAATTTAAAATATCAACGAATTTTCAAAAAGGTTAAAATGTATCTACTCGATAGACCTTTTTATAATGTCATCCATCCATCCATCCATCCAACCATCCATCCATCCATCCGCCCGTGTTCGTCCACTGCTGGACTGCCTTTCCCAAATTTCACCACTCATGGCGGTCCTCCGTCCTCCTCATCCAGCCGCCACCCACTACGTCCTTCAGTTCGTTAGTCCAGCGGGCATGAAGTCGGCCTACACTACGCTTTGATGTACGTGGTCTCCATTTTAAAGCCTCTTAGCCCCAACGGCCATCAAGTCGGCGACAAATATGGCCTGCCCACTGCCACTTACTGATTCTGCAAGCTATGTCGGTCACTTTCGATCCCCGACGGATCTCCTCATTTCGGATTCTATCCATCAGAGGTACCCCAAACATCAGAGATACCATAAGCATTTTATAATAGTCCTTAGTACGTACATAATTTTTGTATGGCTTAACTGCAAATAAATGATCGAATCTCTTATTTCTTAATATGCAAACAAACAAATTTTCGGGTTTATTTTATTCGTGTAATAGGATGTGTATTCGTAAACTGCGTACACATTATACGGGTCCCGTAAATATATGTTTTTAAAAGCTTCTTACTATTTACACAAATACATTTTTGACACAATAAAGATCACGTGGTCACAAAAACGGCAACACGAGCACGCTGTAATTTTCCCAAAGTTTTGCCATAGTTGCAAGCAACCTCAATTTTTTATTCTAAAACTGCAAGAGATTCCATTATCCAGAAATACTTTGAAAGAAAATGTTACGGCACCTTCTCTCTTGCATATCCCTATTCTGACACAACGATTAGCATACAATTTTTCTTTCTGGTAACGTTATTTCTTTTGTTCGAAATCGTCTGTCGACTTTTTAAAACTACCCTTCTTTTATTAAGTAATTCTCAAGTCTAAACTGAAATTGTTGGGTTTAGGGAAGCTTTACTCGTTGAGTTAAAGGAACGATGTAACAAGATTAATCAATGAGCTTTATTTTCAGTTTGAATACACTTCCATCATTATAGTGAGAAAGTCTTTAATGTATATGTCGCCTTTAAATTGCGTAAGCTGCTTTTTCGACAAAAAGCAAATTATTCACGAAAAAGCGATATTATTACAATAACGAAAGTATTTCAGCAAATAGTCAAAAATAGGTGCGACGACAAACGAAGCGAAGTGGGGCGAAGGTGTAAATACATTTGGGGAGCCGAGCAAAGCAGAGCGAAGCGGAGCGAGGTGACGCCCCTAGTCTTAACAATTATTAAATTTTGTATGATCACGTAATGGGACTGTGTTAACGCCATCCTGCGAAGATAATATATTACATAAATTAACCATTAACATCAATATCTATACTAATAACTGATAATTTAATTATAATTGTTTTTATTTTAGGTTTTCTAATATATTTTTTGTAATTTCTTAGTTATTTTAAATTGTTTGTTGATAGATCATTAAAAAAAAAATAATAATAAAGCAGTAAAAAAGTCATGTCGGTAAACAGAATATTTTCAAAATTTTAAATGATATTTGTTAGTAGTGTTGTACTACAAATTTTAGAATTTTTATCTGTCTGTCTTTTTCTCTGTCCGTCTGTCTGTATAGCTCTGCCCTGCTGTCACTAGGCTCAAGCTATATTTAACGGACTGTAGGATTTCGATCACAATTCACTAATTTCTCAAACCCACGCGGCCGATGTCGGAGGCACACACTAGTACGTGTTACAAGAATAACTTGTCACAATCAGACGCGGCTATAAAGCCACTGTTTCGAACTTGACCACTTTGTACCACCCCACAACTGGATCCAACAACCGTGATCTTGTGGGTGACTTTTAAAAGAGCATTAAAAAAAAGAATTTAAAAATGTTGTCGCTAAAAAAGCCTCCCCCTGACAACATGACTTGTGCATTACGCAAGTCGTCATCACAATTTTAATGGGGTCACAAAACGGAATTATTGGTGGACATGACACTTGAATAAAATTGTCGCTGTTTTTGATTTGGAACCACTTAAAATATAAATGGGTACAGTTTTATCCTTGTTCTTTTAGGGAAACTAACAATTAAGGACAGCCACCACGCGTAAACCTCGAATGTTTTTTATAATATTTTAAGCTGACGTTAAAGCTGATTTTGAAGGCTTTAGTTTTAGCCTGACATACATAAAATTACACTTAAGTAGGGTTAAAACGAAGAGCCATTTTAAAGTCACCATTTTATAAACGTCAAACTAAAATTTTAGTTTGATAGCCTTAATTTACTCAACTTAGTGATTTCAACTTGTTTTGGTAATTTCAAGGCACTTTTAAGAACCGTAATTTGATTGAATAAAAAAAAATATTAAGTTGGTATATGAGCGTTTCAAAGATTTACTAATTTTAGTTAGTGTGCCCTTCAGAGTAGCAAAATATAGTGCTGTCACTTAAAAAAACGTTTTTTAGTAAGTTTCTTAGATTGAAATTAAACCTTCAAAATCGGCTATATAATCTAGATCTACGCCAAAGTAGAACTAAAAATCAGGAAAATTGGAACATATCTTAACAATATAGCCGATTCTGAAGGCTTTAATTTTAGATTTAGTGCTGTCAAAACAAAATTTCCTTAATTTCAAAATAGTTCTTTAGTGTTATCAATAGAAGCTACATTACTTTGGAAAAATTTAAGTTTCGACAACACTAAAACTAAAATTAAAGCCTTCAGAATCGACTTTATTATACCCGTATCTAGGAAAATGTTAACCAAATATATATTTGAAAACTTTCACAGTATTGCCAAAATTTTGTTTCTCCTGACACAATTTTGTGCCCGCGACGAAATCGTTGCGACTGTATTGCCTTCACAAGTTTCATTGAGCGTGCCCGTAATAGCAAATATAATACATATTATAGCACACCGAGACCAATATAATACATATTATAGCACACCGTGCGTAAAATGACCACTTTACGCACGCTGCACTTGCGTAAAGTCGGCATTTTCCGCACTTTTGCTATAAAAATATTTTATAGCACACCGTGCGTAAAATGACCACATTACGCACGCTGCGCTTGCGTAAAGTCGGCATTTTCCCCACTTGTGCTATAAAATATTATACGATACTCGTGCGAGAAACTTTTTCTCGACTCGTGTGATTGCTTTCGTATCGTAATGTACTATAATGTCATAGCAAAATTAATTATCAAAATACATATAATACATACATATACTTATATCTGTCTCCCAGTAGTGTAGGCAGAGACCACAGATTTCCAACTGATACGATCTTGACACCTTCGGCTCGTGCCGCAAAATCACACTCGTCAGAAAATGTTTCATCGCTCTCGTATCGTAATGTACTATTGTGTGAAAATTTCAACTGTCTACTTATTACTGATGAAGCTGTAGACCACTGTGACAGACGGACAGTGAGACAACGGAGGCTTAGTAATAGGTTCCCGTTTGGCACCCTTCGAGTACGGAACTCTAAAAAATGGCGACAGTAAACTTTTCTTACAAAAAACGTTATTGCAAACATGATAAAAACCTTTTTTACTGATTTTCTCGCATTAGTGATGAAAGGTAGAATATTCAACACGGATGTAAATGATCAATTATCTCCCTTGTATAACAATCTGCTATTAATACGTGACCCTCCACAAATAAAAAAATAAAATGTATAATAAATTTGATATTTATTACCAGTTACCAGCATATTAATTTGTAATAATCTCACTAATTGTATCAATAATAATTAGAAACTTACCGGATTTTGAGTCAATGACCTCATAAATAGTAATAAGGTTAAAAAAGTACTTACATACAAAAATCTGTACTAAACCCAACTTTCATTCTTAAACATAGAGTTTAAAATTGTGTAGTAATTCTCCTTGGCCTACTGTATTAAATTGTCTATTTTTGCGGTCACAAAATTGATTTTTAAGTGACAAATAGATTCCGTTAAATCAATAAGAAAGGGCTTGGAATCATCGTCTTTTTCAATCTCATGCAAGCTACGTGATTTTAAACAAGAAACTAGAAACGGATTAAACTGTAATTTAAAAACAATTAGAAAAATGTTTAATTACAAAAACTCAACAACTATTTCCTTTAGCCTAAATTTAAAACAGATCTAGACATAGACATGCGCCCTTTCTAGTTTCTACTTTCTTAATCCCTTTGTCGGATCTGCTCAAAGGCCTTCACTGTGATCCAAAAATAGCTAGTTAGGAGTGCTGTCACAACTAGACACCAGAGTACACCGAACTAGACTCTATCATAAAGCAATAAGAGTGCAATGAAGTAGTGATTTGTTAGTATTCATTGTCATACGAATGTATAAGAAACAATGAATGAACGGTCGATAGTGACGATCGCATCGCAGTAGCTTGCAGGTATGCTGGCTAATTTTGTACGTGGAGCCAAACATCTTGGTCGTTTATTGGATTAATAAATACACATTGAAACGTAAGAATACATTTGTATTATAGTTAATCAAAAACATAGTATATTATTTAATAAATACTAAGATTGTTACCAGTAACTAATACGAAATTATAGGTGGTAGAGCTGATACCGGGCTCGACTGTGGAGGTACCACCATCTTACTCGCAAATCCTCCCGAAGTTATTCGGGGGAGAGTAAGAGAACAGTTCTTAGGCAAAACCAGGCGGCCCACCATTGCCTGGCGCCGATAGATGGCGGTTTATCCATCCCCAATTGCCGAGCCCTATTAAAACAGACTGGTGATGGGCAGCGGCGTCACTGGTGCAAGGGTTTCGGCACCGCGCTCACCAACCCGCCTGCCCAGCGTGTGTGAGTATGGGCATTTCTTTCAGGAGGATCGCCAAGAGGGGCGAAATCCTGGAAAGGCCTATGTCCAGCAGTGGACGAAACAGGCTGATGGATGGATGGAATACGAAATGCTCTAAGAGTCAGACTTATTAAATACTTAAAAATCATACCTATGTTAATTAAATCTATTGACATGTCAGTATTAAGAGTAAGTAAAATATGATAAAGACTGTGTTTTTTGACACTTACTCGTATTAGTATTACTGATAAATCAACAAATGTAAGTCCATACTCCCGTTGAACTCTTTCCGACTTCTCTTATTTGCTATGCCACCCCCGTAGCAGCTGTAGCACGGCTACGAAACATTAATATACAGAATCATATGCAATGAACATGCTAAAATATTTAAATATATAAAGCTAAGGTTTTCCAAGTTGTTTTTTTCACTCTTACTTGGTGAGAGAGAGATAGAATCAAACAAAATGGCGACTATATTACGCTACGAGTCCCAAGCTTTAGAGCGAATGAATGCATATTCCGTATGTCCTCTTATCTATATATCTGCGGTGGTCGTTGAATTGATCATTTCATGATCTGATCGACAATAGTGTAAAGTATGAAATAAGAAATTTACTATAGACTTATAACAAAAAGTCAAAATTAGGTCTGACGACAAGCGAAGCGAGGAGGAGCGCACGGCCGTAGCTAGGGGGGGGCATTGTGGGGCAATGCCCTACCTTAAAATCACAATGCCCTACCTTAAAAAATACATATTTTTGTGAAATAAATTCATATTTTTGTGAAATAAACGATTTAAAACTAATACTTTTTCATTGCAAAACAACAATCTTCTATTTTTAGAGGTTAGTTTTGTGCTGCAATAACTTTCCTGTGTATATTTCCATAGAAAATCAGCTGATTTATACGTAGATTTCACCCACACAAAAGGCCTATGTTCAGACACAGATATTTTATAAATGTGTGAGTGTAAAAACCACAAAGCCACAGGGCGCGTTCATTAACTCGGGGTCGCGACACGGATTCTATTGCCGTCTCTTTCTCACGCGTTGAAAATTGTATACGCTATCCTCCTGTTAGTGTTGGAACCTCACAAAAGTGAGTTAATGAACTGAGTGTTTGTAAAATATGTTCATTTAGTACCTCTGATGACAAAAATTGCCAGTATTTAAATTGGAATAAATCGGGAATAAAAATTGCTTACGCGTGCCATACTCGCGCTGGTCGATATGATCATTTGCGCATACGGGGAATCCCCTTTTAAACTAAAATAAACATAAACTAGAGATTGATTGTGATTGTTTGTAGTTTGCTTTAGTAAAGTGTACGGTAAAGAGTGTTTTAGTCAAAAATCGATACAGTTGTTATTTTAATTGCTATAAATTGAATATTTATTGATTTCGCGATGGATATACGGGCTTTCTTTGGAAAAAAACGAAGAGTTGAAGAGCAAATTGACCACGAAGAACCTCACTGCTCAAAACAGGTGGAAGCACAAGATACAATCGCTACTCCTAGTTCCATGGCAACAGGTTGGTCAACAAATGTTGGTAATGTTAGCTATGGTATTCCATCTGATATTGCACAAATCGGAGAACCAATAAAACAGGTTGTTTTAGACACATATCCAAAACAACATAACAGGGCCTTTGTTTCCGATTGGTTCAAGCGTTATAAATGGTTGCAGTATTCTGTCAACAAAGATGCTGCTTTTTGCTATCCATGCCAGCAATTTTTACCTCATGGAAGCAAACAGACTTCGTACACTTCCACAGGATTTAGAAACTGGAAAAATGCCACTGATTCTAAAACAGGTTTTCCAAAACATGAAAAATCAGTTTCTCATATTCAGGCTATGTCTATGTGGCAGGAGAAATTACAAAGAATATCTACATCTAGCAGTGTTGAAACGTTAATAAATCAAAATGTATTAGAAAAATATAGGTATTACGTGAAGTCTATCATTGAAGTAATACAATTTCTAATTGTCAACGAATTAGCTTTGCGTGGAAATTATATGTTGGAAGAAAAAAAAGAACAAGGATTATTTCAGAATTTATTTGAATACACATGTATGAAAGATCCAAATTTGAACGAGGTTCTCACTCATATACCACAAAACGCAACATATCGTTCACCTGAAATTCAAAATCAAATAATTCAAGCAATGGTTCAAGCAGTACGAAGTTCCATTGTCAACGATATTAATAAATCTGACGTGAAATGGTTTACTCTAATGGAAGACGGGACAAGAGATAAAAATAACCGCGAAAATATTGCATTAGCATTACGTTACGTCAAGGATGGTGTCGTCAATGAGTCGTTGCTGGTGGTTAAGACTACTGAAAACCTTGATGCAGCCACTTTCACGGAATTAACGTTAAATACCCTTACGGAAAATAACATTGACCCCTCTTGTATGCTTAGCCAATGCTATGATGGCGCAAGTGTAATGAGTGGGAAAGTTTCAGGAGTTGCGACTAGAATAGAAAATAAATTGGGCCGAAAAATTCCTTACGTCCACTGCTATAACCATCGCTTGCACTTAATAGTCATCAGGACTATCTCAGAAATGACTTTCATTCGTTTATTTTTTGACCAATGTATCATGTTACATGAATTCTTTCATCATGGCAAAATAGCTGCCTTGTATGGTGGAAAAAGGATTTGCCGACTCCTCGAACAACGCTGGTCTGGACATTTGGCAGTTACAAAAGTTGTATACGATAATTATTCATCGATTTTGCAGACTTTGAAAGAAATTAAAAATGGCAGATTCAACGGTGATGACGTCGCCAAGAGTATCGGTATTAAAAAAGTCATGCTTGATCTGGAATTCCGAATGGCCATGGTTGTGGCCAAAAAAATATTATCCACACTACAACCTGCAGATGCAGCTTTGCAAGCACGAACCGCAGGATTGAAAGACGCCATAACAATCATAAAGTGTGTCGAAGATGAAATTATTAAATTAAGATCAAATCAAATGTATAATCAAATTCTGGAAGAAGCTAAGTCTTTAACAAGTGACGACTGCGGCGAATCTGAAAATAGGACACAGACCTTGAAGAGGCAAATAAAAAAACCAAATCGGATGGATGACTATTTTACGTATGGCCCCTCCTGTTTCTCTGCCAGAAAAAATATAGAAGAGAACGACGAGCCATTTAAGTCTGAGTATTTCGAAACGTTGGACATACTAATTGCTGAATTACAAAGAAGGTTTTCAGACAACAATGATCTAATCAATTCGATTGCGAGTCTCGATGAGTTGGATGTAGATAAAATGGTTCCACTGAAAAATTTGGGTAAGTTTGAAACATTTTCATAACTAAAATAATTGTCGTGTTCAATTTACAATTTTAACAAATTTTTCAGGTCTGAAAATTCCATCAAGAGAAGAGGCTTGTGTGGTTAAAGCTTACTTGAGTCGTAACGAGGACAAAATGGAAAATACATTGCAAATTTTGTACAGGCAACGAGAGGCGTTCAAAGATACATATGAACTTTTTGCTTCTGTGGCGACCATAGGATGTAGCACTGCAGTGTGCGAATCTACGTTTTCAACTTTAACTGCAATCAATAGGCCTCAAAGGCTGTCAATGGGTCACGAGAGAATGGCTGGAATGGTATTCCTGGCCTTTGAAAAAAAAAGAACAAAATCAGTTGATTTGAACGAAGTTCTTCGCATTTTTAATAACATGGCGAATCGTAAAATTCAACTTTTTTAAATGTATGTTAATAATTGTATTAAATTTGTAGAAAAAATAAAATCTAAATGGTATTTTTGGTAGTATCTATTTACTCGTATCAACTCACCCAACAATTAATTATTACCTCACTCTCACTCAGACGTGGATGGATCTCTACATCCAAATCTGGAAGTTTGACCATCTTGTTTGCTTATTCTTCATCATTGAGGATTTAATAGTTATTAGATCTATGCTCATGCTCTTTCAGAGGTCAGTGATATACATAGTGATTGATTTAGGAGCCTGTGCTTCGTGGGATCAATTATGGTAATTTTTTTACTTCCGCCCTACCTGTAACCAATGCTGCCCTACCTCAAATTCGGCTCTAGCTACAGCCCTGGAGCGTTTTAGGTCGCTTGTGATTATAAATTTGGGAGATGAGCGAAACGAAGCAACCCCTTTAGTTTTTACAGATTTCATGATAATTGAATAGAAATTATCAAATCTATGATATGGCCTCAACATATCCTCATTATCTGTGATACCTAATAATACAGAGTGTCTCATTTAAATCGGTCAGTATGGGAAAGTTTTAAACTATAAGACATACGAAAATCTGTTCTTAGGAACCATGTCATCGATTTTAATAACAAGAAAAACTGCATTCATACATTAAAAAAAAAACTTGTACTAAGCTCGGGAATGTTCTATTGCAAACAACCATAGAGTCAATTTTACATGCCTGAACTTGTTGAATATTGTAACGGTGGTCACTTCGAACACCTACTAAAATAAATTAAAGTATGTGAAAACAATGCATTGTGTTCATTTGAGACATTATGTTTCATAGTGCCATTTACTGCTTAAAACCTACATAATCGATATCTAAATATAAATAGTGTAAGTTTTTTTTTTTCAAAACAACCGGGTTCGATTCCCGAGCTTAGTACATGTTTTTTTTAAATGTATGAATGAAGTTTTTCTTGTTATTAAAATCGATGACATGGTTCTTAAGAACAGATCTTCGTATGTCTTATGGTTTCACACTTTCCCATACTGATCGATTTAAATGAGACATCCTGTATAATAAAAGTAACCGATGGACTGACTTCCTGATTGACTGACTGATAAACTAAACTGACTGACTAAACGGCTGGACTTAGGAACATGAAACTAAGACTGTTAGCTCCTTGTATGACGTGGTCATCCGCTGAGAAAGAATTTTGGGAAATTCCCACAGGATCGGGAGAAATGGCATCCTTCGAGCAATGCTGCGGGGCAACCGCTAGTTTGAAGTATAATTCTAATAGTTCAGTGTATTGTATACAGTGATATAAACAATACTTTAAAATATCAAAACCATTCCGTCCACCTAGTCCCTGAGTTCCGAAGTCACGTCTACACGCGGTCGTCACCTCACGTACGCCAATCATCAGAATCTTACCCGTGACCATACCCGTCCCTCTCACACACACAGAAACACGCATATCGCCGTCTCGCAGTTCCATCGGGAAATCTTGAAGGTATGATGCCATGGAATTGGGTACTTCGACTGTCTTTGACGATTTCTTTATAAGGTGACGACGTTTCGATCTTTGATGTCCCGTTTCGTCTCAAGGGCTTGGTACTGTTTTTGTTGATTTAAAAGAACTAGCGTACATCGTACAAAATTAAGAAGTTCCGTTTAAAAATAAATATATATATTTAATTTTAATTTGATAAATAATTGTGTGCATAACTTGAATATGTTGTAATGTTGGCCTTGAGGTTGAAACAAATAAATAATTTGAATTGAATATATTACATAAAGTTTAGTCCACCACTATTTTCATTGTTTTCTTGTAATTCAATCTACGAGAATTATCGTAGTATTCTCCTTTAGTAATTATGTATAAATGGTTCGAATAACTAAAAACAAAACTTAACCCTTCAAATGGCAGAATAAGTCTAATAGACCACCTATCATTTATTCCAGTGACTTTCTCCCTACACAAATCGAGTTAAGGGTAGCTTCTTTAGATTTTTAATGAAATCACACAAAATACCCACTATGATGCCCCAAAAACTAGCTAGCAGGTAAAAATAATGTATAGGTCAGCGTTAGAGTGTAAAATAGGATAGTTTATAATTTCACTAGATTAGTAGCAGGTTAGGTTAGTTTATAAACAACGAAACAAAAATCCACCCTGAAATTATAAACTATCCAATTTTAAAAGCTTACAATGACATATAAAGTTAAGTACATTTTTTAAATTACATTTTAGTATGTTAATAACAGTTCTGGATTTGTCGTAAACGTGAAATTCTATTTTGAGCTTGTTATAATATCGTTCAAATATTTATCTATTTCTACCACAGTACGGTAAATACAACATCAAGAACGATTTTACAAGCACCTACGTTTGCTAGTATCGCAGAAACCACAATGTTATAGTATTAAGTTATTATAAGTTATAATATAAAATCCCATCATTTATCTCTGCGCTGTGATTGGCCTAATTTATTATAACACCGCTTGAATAACCAATCATTGACTAATATTTCTTCTTTTGCTCTAGGCTAGGCAGGGTATCTATGCCATGCAGCCTCGAATGCTCCCACATCAATCCATTTAGCGATAATAAGGATGAACAGCTAAGATCCTTGCCTAATCTTAATGCAGCAAATTAAAAAAAAAGAATCCCGCGCTTTTTCAAATTTGTCATGAAATTGTTAGGTGAAAAGAAAGACACCCGTGCAGCCTTTTATAAAACTCAGCTTCGCTTCGTTTCGTATAATAAGCATTCGTGTCCTAATTGCCATCAGTATGTCACAGTTGTTTTTTTTTTGCTTATAAACTTTATTTGTTTACAGTGTTCTTAGCTGGTCGTTGTTTTTCGGACAAAGAAATAATTTTTATGATCAGACAAAATAACTAATATTTCTTCTTTTGCTCTAGGCTAGGCAGGGTATCTATGCCATGCAGCCTCGAATGCTCCCACATCAATCCATTTAGCGATAATAAGGATGAACAGCTAAGATCCTTGCCTAAGCTTAATGCAGCAAATTAAAAAAAAAGAATCCCGCGCTTTTTCAAATTTGTCATGAAATTGTTAGGTGAAAAGAAAGACACCCGTGCAGCCTTTTATAAAACTCAGCTTCGCTTCGTTTCGTATAATAAGCATTCGTGTCCTAATTGCCATCAGTATGTCACAGTTGTTTTTTTTTTGCTTATAAACTTTATTTGTTTACAGTGTTCTTAGCTGGTCGTTGTTTTTCGGACAAAGAAATAATTTTTATGATCAGACAAAATATTATTTCTTGTGATTGTTAATAACAATTTCAAGAATTGGTCCTTAAGTTTAGGGAGTCTGTCATTTGCTTTTGACGTGTCACCGTCAAAAGTCACCCTCTAGCAACCATGTAGACTCACCAAAATATACACTCTTGAGTTAGAGAAATTTAAACCTTATTACAAAGATATATAATACAACATTGGGGTATATTCCGCGTCTTGATCTCTATTCTATCGAGATGTTGAACGCACGACCGAGCGAAAGTATTTCCTTTCTGCATTTCTATTATTTGGAAGTGGAAGTGTAACAATTGAAAATATTTACAAAATATTTTGTGTTGAAATTTTTCATTTTTTTATTCGAATAGTTTTTAACGAAGTATGTAAATGTCAACCACGAGATAAACTCAATTATGGCCAATCAGAGATAAAATGTGTCAAGATCGTAGCAGCTGTAAATAAGCCGTTTATGCCCCTTCAATCCATCCATCCATCAGCCTGTTTCGTCCATTGCTGGGCATAGGTTTTACCAAGATTTTGCACTCTTGGCGGTCCCCCTGGAAAAAATGACCTCGCTGGGTAGGTGGGTTGGTGAGCCCGGTGCCAAAATCGTCACAGCAGTGACATCGCGGCTCGTCATCAGTCTGTTTTTGTAAAGACCAGCAACTGGGGATGGATATACTGCCATCAATCGGTCCCAGGCAATGGTGGGCCAAATGGTAGTACCTGTTTGAGAGCTGTCCTCTTACTCTACCCCAAATAGCAATGGGGCAGGAGTTGCAAGTTAGATGGTGGTACTTCCACAGTCGACCCCGGCGCCAGCTCTACCATCTCTACCACCTACCTTATGCCTTATACTCAGTATAATAATACACGAGTATTTTATAAAAAAATATTGGATTCTATTTTATTTCTTTCTCGGTGCATTTTAAGACATTTCTTTGACATCTAACCCTCGCATGGCAGCGTGCGGGCAAAGAAGGCCACGTCTCTCGATTTTTCTGGGCAAGTGCACATTGAACGAAACGCAATGGACTGCCACGGCCCGCTGGCCATCGCCGATCTATCAACGGCGTTCGCGTGCAGAATTCCAAATTCAAAATCACCAATCACGATCGCTTATTTTCAAACAGACTTAAGAATTCAATTTGAATTTTGAAATTCAATTCCAAGCCAATTGAAATAAGGTTTTTATTGGACTATTTAGTTGTAATTTTATGGTGACGCTAGTTTTTAACGCTTTAGGTGATTTTAAAATGTATTTTTGGTTCGTAAGGTCGCGATTGCCTTGATAGAGATTTTAATGTGCCATTTCGTCAAGTGTTTATTGCAATTGTTTTAAGAATATAAACTATTTCCTGTTGAATTTTTATTTCAGACATTGTTACTGTCGTTTGGACATTAATTTCTCTGTGTGGAGCTAATGGTGAAGTCATCCTGTCTACCATTTTCAAGGAAATCATAAAATAAAACATTTCTTCTATGTCATGCAATATACTGTCGCTGAATTTATATTTGAGTTTAATTTAAAAATAAAAGAACCCTTCACTGCCGTTAGACGAACGAAAATAATTTATTCAAATAAATCTTGCGAAATTTTCTAAAGGACGGGGTCTAGTAGGCCCGTGGGTGTCATTTTTAAATTATTTCGGCAAGCAGGGTATTTTTACTTTTAAGGAAATACTGTAATCATATTTTTGAAGAAAATTGAAATTACATAATTTTTATTTAAGAAAGAAAAATCATGAAGGATGTAAGTGTGTACATATGTTTGGGTCTTGACAGACAGACGGATGGACGGACGGACAGAGAGACCGGACAACAAAATGAATTTATAAGGGCTCAATTTTTTCCTCGTGAGGTACGGAACCCTAAAAAAACGCATTCAAATCCGTTGTGATCCACAATCGAGTGGTTCTTGAGTTAAAACAAAATTTATCTTCATAAATGCTTTTATGAAACTTGAACCTTGGATTTTACGAAGTAAATATAACAGCTAAGAGTCTTAGCCTAAGACTCACTTTATTTTACAAAAGATGCCTGTAACACCCTCGCGTTACTCAGACAGACTGTCGAGATTTTCTTGTAAACAAATACAGTCTAATTGAGAAACTCCTCCTTTTTTGAAGTCGGTTAAAAACCAAACTGAGTCCATCCATCCATCACTAAATTGAGTCTTAATTGTAATTTGATATTTGTGGTATAGCTACATGTTCTTAGTTGTTAGAGTCAAACAAAAATTCAAATCAAACTCCTTACCCGTGCCGTGAAAAGCACTCGTTACAAACAAAAAAAGGTGTAAACCTATTTTTCACGACCGAGTAAAAAAGTAAATGTCACGCAATAAACGAGGAGAAGATTCTTCAGGGGTGGAGCGGCGCACTGGTCATAAATATACAGGGCAAAGATAAAAATTATATTATCGCGCTTATTTTAATTTCTGAACGCATTTATCATCCAGGGCTCTGGCAATTTATCGTGAACGGGGTCTTGCGTACCCGCTGCAGTTACGGGTTTGAATGTGGAACAAATCTGTGAAAAGGCGTGCTTTCGAGGAAGTTATGATTAGATGATGTTTTTAGGCATCAAAAATTGTATAATCTCAAGCTGAGTCATATACGTTTTTGTTCGTGTAATGCAATCAACTTTTAATGCATAAGATGAGAAAATTTTCTTCTAATAAGGTAATTATTATAGTCAGTTTCCGCAAACGCATACTTTTTAATTAAAATGAAGGAAAACAATATGAAGATGTGCATTTTACACGGAGATCCTCTGTTCCCCCTTAAGTATTATGTGTTTTGTTTGTGTTGTGTTCTGTTAAACAAAAATGTTTATTATTTACCTGCTTTTGCCCGCGGCTTCACCCGCGTTGAATTAGTTTTTGTGTAGTCCAATAACATCTCATAATATTTTTCGGACTGTTACAGTAAACAAAGCTGGTGAAATGTGTGTTATGCGCTCTGTACGTGTTTCCCATTTTGTATGTCCCTTTTTCATGGGAACTGATTTATGGAATAAAAAGTAGTTTTTGTTCTATTCTAGATGTAGAACTTTATTTGTGCAAAGTTTCAGCCCAATCAGTTCAATAGGTATGGCGTGAAACACATCACTTTTCTATAGATATTTGAAAGCTCATTTTCATCCCATGGGAACTGATTTATGGGATAAAAAGTAGCTTTTGTCCTATTCCAGGTCTAGAACTACATTCATGTAAAATTTCAGCCCAATCGGTCCAGTAGTTACGGTGTGAAAGAGTAACAAACGTCCATCCATCAATCCATACATCCAAACTTTCGCATTTATAATATTAGTGGGATAAAGTTCATTTTATTATTACACTTTTTTCTTTAAACCTGAGCACAATTATTTGACCAGCCATGGTTTATCATAAAAAGATATTTCTTGTAAATATCAGTGTTATTTTAAATGCAGAATCGCACTTGCATAGATGATTTTTCTTTTAAAATATCTTTAACCCGTTCAGTTATGAATTCTACAAGAATTGAAGAACAAAAGAGTTAAATAAGATTCATAGTAAAATCAATTTCTAATAGGTATCAAAAACATTAACGCAAAGAGACAGAGAGCGGTTAGAGGAGTTTGAAATATGGTGCTGAAAGAGACAATTAGCTGGACGGAGAAAAAGACCAATGAGGATGTGCTGAGAATTGTAAAGGAAGAAAGATGGTTGTTAAAAACCATTGAAAACATAAGATAGATGATTCGACATGGCAGTTCCTCAAATAATTTCATAGAAGGGAAGGTCAAGGGAAAAGAGGAAGAGGAAGACAGACGCACCTACTTTCCTCAAGTGAAGGAGAAAGTTAATGTTATGTCTTATCAAGATGTCAAATAATTAACAGAAAAAACAGAAGAATGGCGGTTATTCCACCGACAAGAGTGTAACTCCTAAGTTATAGATAGGTAGATCAATAATACTTAGCAATCTAAAATATAATAAAAATTCCAACCAAATCCATTATCACCAAACAGAGCTACTGTTCCCATGGTTGACAAAAATTATGACGAGTATTGAATAAAGTTTTTCTAGGCTATGATTTACCACAATTAAATATTATAATAAACGAACAAAGCCGGGTCACCACAGGTTGTATTTTTATAGCTTTATGAGCGCTTATTCTTGGGAAGAAAGAATATAGTGGGTATTCCATTTCCAAAGAAGCGAATCAGGAATATTTATAAACTTTACTAAAAGATGTGCCCCTAACTAGGTATTATATATTTTTTATTAAAGGAATTAATTTAGCCGTCTTTGTTGCCTAATGTACGATTCTTACCTTACTAATCCCAAAGAAGCAGCGCCGGTTTGAATCTAACCGAGTCACAATTCGTTTCTGCGTGCCTTATTACTTCCAGTTACTATTGTAAGATAATAGTCGTTTTAAGAGGAGACTGTTGTTGCTTACGTCGACAGAATTATAATTTAATTTCAGTCAGTTAATGTTAGATTTTATGTAGTGTTACTCATACTCATACTCTTTATTCAATAAAACATTTACGGGTCAAACCTATAAACTTAATAATTCTTACATCGTTATTATTATTATTACATTGTATTATTGCTACATTATTGTTCTATAAAGTCTTAGACTTTATAGAATGCCAGTTCATAAAGATGGTTTTTAAGTTTGTTTTCAAATGAAATGATATTATTACATAATTTAGTTAAGCTTTCACTTTAAATATAATGTTTTGTTATATGTTTATTTTATGCAAAATTTGATCGATCGATCGGTAGAATCACTGGTGGCATGCAGACAAGGCAATTTAGTATAGCAGGCAGGGTTAGAGCTATAAGAGTAACCTGCAATTAGCAGATGAATGCTCGTTTCCTTTCTCTTGCTAAAAACTTATAATTTTATTTTAATAGTTGTTTTTTTTACTCTTGTTTTATCAGTTAAGTTTATTTATGTTTGCTGATATATCGAGTGTGTAGTAAAAGCTTTTATAGCACACCGTGCGTAAAATGACCGCTTTACGCACGCTGCGCTTGCGTAAAGTCGGCATTTTCCCCACTTGTGCTATAAAATATTATACGATACTCGTGCGAGAAACTTTTTCTCGACTCGTGTGATTGCAGCACTCACCTTCGGCTCGTGCCGCAAACTCACACTCGTCAGAAAACGTTTCATCGCTCTCGTATCGTAATGTACTATTGGTTGAAATAAATTTATGCCTTATGTCTTATGGGTCCATATTTGGCTAAATGCACAACTTCAAATGAGCATATCACATTCTGTAACTTGGTTAATCGGTATAGTAAAAATAATAAAAGACAGTAAACTATAGGGCGGATAGATTCATCTTAGAAAAAACGCAAAATCTTTAAGTTTGTTTGATAGAAAAAAAATACGAAGTAACCTCTAAATTTCATGTTTTCTGGATGTTAAGGGGCCTTCCTTAAATCATGCCTTGAAATTTTTATTAAAAATAAGTTAACAAATGACATCGTCAGCTAGTCTTAGAATATTTAAAAAATGTTATCCAGAAGCAAAGTTATTAAAGAGAAACGCAGATTTTTGTGGGCGCGTGTTTCTTGGTGGTCGTAACAGCCACGGCTGAGAACGCGCTATTTTAAACTAAAAGAAAACGTCGTAGAGTTCAATTCTGATTGGTGCAAAATGAGGTGCTCAATCTGACTTTATATGCAGTCTTAAATCAACCCTAGAATCTTTAACGGAAGCTGGTAGCAAAACGCACAGAATTCGGATTACAAAAAGCCGTACTACAAAAAAAAAAATTCAAAAATTCCATTTTTTTTATCGTTTGCTATACTCAACCAAAATCTTTTCAAAAATGCAATGGAGTTTTAATGTCTGTAGAAGATTCGATACTTGTTCAAAGTCTCATCCCTATTATTCTGTCCTCCAGCTCTGGCCAAGGGCTGTGTAGGCGCCGTTGTGTCAACAGGCTATTGTGCTGTTTTATGACGTCATAAATATGCGCGCACGCAGGGTCTAGCGATAATGATCTGTCAAAACTATGCTCAGGTGTTATGATGGGTGCTCCTCGCTACCTGAGGGTTCTGCGCACAGATTTTTTCATTTTTATATCTAGTTGAATTTCGAATGATCAAGATTTAGTTCGATAAAGCATGCTACCGTTACAACTTATTATAATACTACGAAACTGTTTTGTTTTGTTTTATATGCAAATTAAAGTATTCTTTACAGAGTTCATGAAAAAAACCAAGCCTTGGCGTCTACCTGTCTGTCTGTTGAACGTAAAATAACAACACTATTAAATAACCTATTGGAGATATTGAAAGTCAATATAAGATAAAAATCCTGAAATGAATACAAATGAGTACAATTAACTAAATTGTGAGTGTTTTCCTTTACTCGCTTAGCCAGTTTTTAACGCCAAGAATTGAACTCTTATACCATATAAGGTGACTTTAATTTATACGGCCAAACTCATACTGAGGGCTTGGTATGTGATCAGTAACACGGATCGAAAACACTTTTTGCTGATTCCGCAAAATAAAATCTTGACGTCCCATAGTAATTGACTCGGGGCTGGGCTTGCGTTTGTAAAGAACACAAAAAGAATACTTTACGAATTTCACAAAAAGGGTTATTAAAACTTGTTACTGAGCACTTACCGAGTCTTCAGTAAGAATTTGGCTGCATAAATTAAAGTCACCTTATATATAGTAAAGTCTGGTCTGTTGTCCCTCTGACTGAGCTACCGTTTTTTATCACAAATTATCTCTACAACGGCATACCGTCATAAACATAGAAACTAGGTTTAGTTTATCAGTGAATCAAATTATGAGGACACCTACGGGCCCTCATTCACGGTTTTCTGAGTACGACGAGCCGCCATAATAAAAATATTATCAGATTTCAACCTTACGCCGACACGAACAATGACATTCAGGTTAAAATCTGTTAAAGTAACAGAAGATAAATCCGTAATAGGCCTTTGTTTTGGTATATATTATAAGGTGACTTTAATTTATGCAGCCAAATTCTTACTGAAGGCTAGGTAATTGCTCAGTAACAAGGTTCAATGACCGTTTTTGTGAAATTCGTAAATTTTTCTTTTCTTGTTCCTTACAAACGCATGCCCAGCCCTGAGTCAAAAGCCCTGAAAAAAAATATGTAAATTGAACAAGGTCTTGTTAACCGTAAACAACATCTTAACTCCATAAAGCGCAACAAGATGTCAGTTTCCTGTACTCACTCAACTTGTTTACTTGATCAGAAAGACATTGGAAACAACCATGAAGTTTGTTAATATAGCCATAATTTACAAACAAGCCTCTTGATAGGAACCCATTTGTTTCAGTGTATGGGATGTCAAGATTTTGTTTTGCGAATTTCAAGAAAATCGTTGTCGAATCTTGTTCCTGAGCATTTACCGAGTGTTCAGTAAGAATTTGGCTGCATAAATTAAAGTCACCTTATATAGTTACTATTTTATATATGTTCTGTAAAGTGCTGTGGATTTTATTTCCTATTTAAATAAATAAATTCTCGGAATATTACGCTTACACGCGTCATTGTTATACTCAAACCTGTAAAGGTGTGTTTTAATTCCCTGATAAATCCTGCACTAAAGCCAATCCTGAAGGCTTCAATTTTATTTTTAGAGCTGTCAGAATAAAATTTTCTTCATTACAAAGTAGTTCTTTAGTCTTAAGAAAAGAATCTATATTACTTTGGAAAAATTTAAGATTTGACAGCACTGAAACTAAAATTAAAGCCTTCAGAATCGATTTTAATACACATAAATTTGGCAACTTGATAGTTTTGTTTAACCTTGGGACTCGCCTACCTGCTTCTGTGAGTAGGAAGGGCAAGAGTGGCGAAGTTTTGTAAAGGCCTCTGCCCTTGATGAACCAAGCTGATGGATGGAACATTAGGAGAAGCCTTGAACAGATGCTTATATCACCTAGAGCTCACCTAGGCTTAGATCATGCATGAGTCATGATCACATGACTAAGGAAACACTTGTCTAAGCAATATGGGTTTTATCTAAGTACTCGATTTGTTCGTTGTAAAAAATGGGTGAAAATGTCATATTCACATTATTCAAAAAGTAATCAGGTAATTTTTAATATTACATACAAAGAGTAGATACCACTAACTAATGAACAAGTTAATATTTCGGTAGTCCTATTTTTGAATTTAATGAAACCTAAAATAGAATCGTTACACTCAAATAAAGGGCACCTCGTTTACTCTGTGGTAGCGGGTTTTAACCCTCTAAGGCCTACTTAGAAATGTACGAAACGAGATACTTTTTGAGATGCCATCTCAGATTTTTCTTTGAAGATCCAACTCAAAGTTTTAGGGAGTTAAAATTGAATATTAATAGCAAAATTATTTCTTAACCCCACAAAAAAGATCATTTTTTTGTTTTTATTACTTTATTAAGGCTCTTTTCTGGTTAATGTTGATATAAACAAATCGTTGGAATTCTGTTTTCGAAGAAAGGGATGCTTCTAAAAACAGTAGCCTTTTTATTACTTAATCGTGCGGTTTTTAGTTTATAATTTATGGATATTGGCACTTTTGTTTTTGTTCCTGGCTATAAATGTCAAAGTTTCAAGTCTTGCCAGATTTTGAGATACAGTTTTTTGTGAGATGGTGGGTGACGCTGTGGCTATGGTGCTTTAACGGGTTATTTGGGATATGATAGAGTTAGTGAATAGAATAAATAATAATTTTATTGTTAATTACATTCTTGTATTACTATAGCAGTTGCAAGTGTATGCTAGGGCAGGGATGGCGAACCAATGGCACGTGTGCCATTGATGGCACGCAACAAAATATTTTAGGCACACCACCAATCAAAACGGTTTGCATTTTAGTTCAATATATAAGTTCACTTTGAAAGCTTAGAAACCGTTTGGTAAATGACTCCTGTTCAGCATGCATTCTTCCGAAAGTAGCATTTTACAATCCTAAGATATTTTATTGTTCTTAATTTGAAATACACGTATCAGTGAAACATTTATTACTATAATAAGTTAGTAAATATATAAAAAAACAGATATTGTCTTCATAATGCTATTGGAACGGCTACTTACAATATTGGCTTTTAATTTATAGTAAATTTTGTTACGATTGGTCGAAATATAGTGAATTTAACTGTAAATTCATTACTTTAGTGCAAAATTTAATTTTAATTGTGCATGTTGTGTGTATACGTTTTGGAAAGCAGCCTTGTTCAAACAGTTACTACGTTATTATAAGCAATTTTCGGCTGTAATCTGTTGTATATACCTTGAAATAAAATAAAATAAAATAAAATAAAATGTATTTTTTGATAGTAAAAGGTGGTAGAGCTGATGCCGAGCTCGACTGTGGAGGTACCACCATCTTACTCGCAAATTCTCCCGAAGTTATTCGGGGCAGAGTAAGAGAACAGCTCTCAGGCAAAACCAGGCGGCCCCCCATTGCCTGGGCCCGATGGATGGCGGTTTATCCATCCCCAATTGCCGGGCCTTATATAAAATAGACTGGTGACGGGCAGCGGCATCACTGGTGCAAGGGTTTCGGCACCGCGCTCACCAACCCGCCTGCCCAGCGTGTGTGAGTATGGGCATTTCTTTCAGGAGGATCGCCAACAGTGGCGAAATCCTGGAAAGGCATATTTCCAGCAGTGGACGAAACAGGCTGATGGATGGATGGAAATCAAGAGTTTTGAGTTCATAGTATTTAGTTTTATCATGTTCCCAATAACCACTTGGTCAAACTTATTTGACGACCCGTTTATGCTCTCATTTAACATTTCTTTAAATCAAAAAAATGGCACGCTGATCCATAAAGATTCGCCATCCCTGTGCTAGGGTTTCACGTGGATTAAATAAAACAAACTTTCATTTAGGAAATCCAATAAAATAACATCTTGGATAAATATCATTAGTTTCTCAAAACATATTTTTAGTACGAACTCGTACATCTATTTCAAAAACCGGCCAAGTGCGAGTCGGACTCGCGCACGAAGGGTTCCGTACCATTATCTATAAAAATGGCAAATAAATCATGTCTGTTGTATGGGAGTGCGCAAGTTCGACTCGCACTTGGCTGGTTTTAGTGTTTGTTTTTACAGCGGCCACAGAAATACATCATCTGTAAAAATTTCAACTGTCTAACTATCACGGTTCAAGAGATACAGCCTGGTGACAGACGGACGGACGGACAGCGGAGCCTTAGTAATAGGGTCCCGTTGGTTACCCTTTGGGTACGGAACCCTAAAAATAACATTGAATCATAATTTGATAGATATATTTTATGACCAAAAAGTGTCACAATATTTAGTAAATTTATCAAAAAGGACAAAACATCAAATAAATAGCCAATAAAATTAACGGTTTATTGCGTTTGATTTATAAACTTTTTTATGTAAAGCTATAAAATATTTTTTTTCTAAAGCAGTTTCGATAAAGTCATATGTTACTGCAAATCGTTAGAGATGGTATCAGGGGTGTAGGATTACAAAAAGATAACCTTTTTAATTATTTGTGAAAAAAAGCCTTTTGGAAACTAAATATTTTAAAACTGGATTTCAAGATAGAAAGTAATTAAAAGCAGCACTTCTAACAGTGACGGCCATATCGAGCTCTACCCACTCTATTGATCTATCTGAAGAGGGACAGACAGTGGTATATCGATCTGTCAAAGCTCGATATGGTCTACCAAGCTAGGTCCCAATGTATCAAGAAAATTCGAAAGAGTCCCGCGTATCTCAGAATACTACAAGTTTATTTGTTTTATCATCATTATCAGCCTACTTTACATCAGTCCACTGCTGGACATAGGCCTCTCCCAAGGCACGCCATAGCACTCGATATTTGGCCCTCCTCATCCAACCATGACCTGCGATCTTCTTCAGGACATCGGTCCACCTGGGTGCAGGTCGTCTCAAACCAGGTGTTCTTGTTATGGCAGTAATTTCAGTCATAAAACTCAAGCCGCTTAGACATAAAACAAAATAATAACTTAAGGCGCATAGGCACGCCACCGTTTTAGTACAAAATTTGATAACCCGTTTAACTGTTGTTTTTCGTTATAGACTAAAGTTATAGACCTCTATAGTTAAATACAGGCATTTACAAAGTCGCTATTTGGCTGAAATGTTAAATTTTGGTATAGGTACAATCTGAGGCAAGAACACAACTTTGTATGTAAATCTGTCCAGCTTGATATTTTTAAAACATAATCAATATTCAAAATTTTGGCAAAATGGTGCCTTTCAAAATACCAGCACCAGAGGATAGAGGTCATACAGTTTGGTCTATAAAGAAAAACAACTGAGAAACCGGTTATTAAATTTTGTACTAAAACGGTGGCGTGCCTAGGCGCCTTAAAAAGGCATAATTTTCAAAAATAAAATCTATCAAGTGAAATGTGCCAATTAGGTAACCAACCTGACAACGGAAAGATAAAGGTCTGAAAAAACACGTGTCAAAGTTTTATATTGATCAGATAAGTTGTTGACTCAGCATATTAAAGCAAAAACCGTTGAACGACCAAAGGAAAGCCCTTAAGGTGGTCGCGTCTAGTCTCGTTTTCCCATCGCATAACTTATAATTGTTTTTCTCATTTTTTAATTAAATTTATTGAATTTGGACCTTGCGACTATAATTTATTTATTTATTGGAACACGGAGTAAAAACAGAAAAAGATACATCTTCTCTATACATATGAAATACAACGTCTGTCTGTCTGTCTGTCTGTCCGTCTGTCTGTTCGTTCGCTTATAACTTGAGAACCAATCAATGGATTCTGATGCAGTTTTCACTGAAAGATAAAGCATTTCTTCGGAAAGGTTTAGGGCTATCTATCATCACGCTATGACAAAAGGGAGCAGCGCAATGAGAATTTTAGTGAGACATATGGAAGGTTCGCCGCCGTAGCATTGTTGATCGTCGCGGGTTCAAACCCGACTGGTAAAATTTGTTTTCACTTTTTATTTTTTATTCTTTTATTTTATTTTCAGAAAAAATATTTCCTTTTGCAAAAAAATATTATAGCTGAAATTATATTTCTTAACTGCTCAAAGTCCAATAACTAAAATATTTTTATTTTCAAGTGCTCAGAAAACGCGATCTCTGGGAAGCCATCCTGGATAACGGCTTAGTAAGCTGGCGTTGAAATTGTTTGTAAGCTGGCGTTGAAATTGTTTTTACTTTAATACACTAGGTGGCGCTGCATGTTTCAAAATATCGAATTTGACGCAGTCTGGTTCAAATCAACTCAAGTTAAAGTTTGTCTACACTATTTTATAAAGAAGAAAGATTTGTTTGTTAGTTTGCATATAATAGGTAATATCTAGAACTACTGAACTGACTTTAAATATTCTTTAATCACTCAAAAAGATTTTTAGTTAATCGTGTGGTATGTACGCCTTGCGTAGTCGTACGTATGTCGTCTCATCGTCGGGGTTTCAATCATTCACTGGTAAATGTTTTTTTTAGGAGACCTCTCAAGTTTAAGTTTATTTGATCGGTACTGATGAGTATTTTTGTAGAACATGGTGACCAGGATCTAATGATGGGACTGTGGGAGGCGGGTACGGGATCTCCTCAACGGATAACAGCAGACCCATCGAGTTTGGGCTTATTTTATTGGTCTTTATTAGCACTTTGGTAAAATATGGTGACCAGGGTCTGGTGATGGGACTGGAAGGTAGGTACTGGATCTCCTCAACGGACAACAGCAGACACTTCGAGTTTGGACTTATTCGATTGGTCTTTATTAGCACTTTGGTAAAACATGGTGACCATGGTCCGATGATGGGACTGGAAGGTGGGTATGGGTTCTCCTCAACGGACAACAGCAGATCCTTCAAGTTTGGGCTTATTTGATTGGTATTTATTAGCACTTTGGTAAAACATGGTGACCGTTGCATATTGTCGTTCAAAAAATCATATTCTTTTGTTTTCCTTATTTCCACGAAAATCTCTTATACGCGGGCGAAGCCACGGGCAAAAGCTAGTATTTTATAAGATAGATCTGATACAGGTAATTCTATTAACATACTCACTAATACATTAATATTTTTTAGATAGACGCAAACATGAGATACATATGAATATAACTAATAGTTTACTACAAATAACATACAACAATCTAAAATGTACACATATAAACATAAACGTAAAACTAACATGCACATGCACACAACTTGGGTTAGTAAAATAGTAAAAGATACTGTTATTTAGACACTACTGTTAAAGAGCGCTTTCTTCAACTCGGTTCTGTATCGATTGTATGAACAATTGAATAAGTCTATATCAATAAGTTTTCTATTAAATAATTTACACATTCTGCAAGTATAGTTTAATGTCAACTGGGCTTTTCCAGCGACGTTGTGTTATTTTAAGTATTACCTTGTTAATTATTATGCACAACAACAATAAACTAATAAATGTAACGAAAAAAGCTATTTCCATTGGAGATATTTCGTTCTCACATTATTCCTGCCCTTACAAATTCGTGACTGCAAAAAAGTAAACACTGTCCACCCGTAGTCCATTTATCACCCTCGGGAGTTAATTCTAGTGGACCATTTATCATTTGAACCCTAAACATCTTGGATCACGCGTCGGGTGAAAGGTCTGTAAAGTTGTTGAGAAAAAAAAAGTATTGTTGCTTTGTTTTTTCATTTTATGTGTATGTAATACCTGCTCCATTTCTTTATAACTATACTGAAGCATTGGACCAGTGGTGCCCAACTGGTATTGCTCTGAGGGCTGTTTTTAAAATCTTGACATGCTTCGTGGGCACCGCTGAGTTTAAAGAAACCTAAGTTTGATAATGGAAAAATTCTTTATTTCGTTATATCCTTGTTTATTTATTACTAGCTTTTGCCCGCGGCTCCGCCCACGTGTTATTCGGTTTAACGACATGCTTTTTTCCGGGATGAAAGTAACCTATGTGTTAAGTTAGGGTATAAGCTATACCTATTCTAAATTTCATCCAAATCCGTCTAGCCGTTTCAGCGTGAAAGAGTAACAAACAAACATACACACACACACACACACAAACTTTCGCATTTATAATATTAGTTTGAAGTGTGATAAGATAACATAGCCTTGTCTTATTTCACCACAAACGATAAAGGACTGCGCTTATTAGACAACTGATGTATGATATAACAAAGTTTTGTCTTATTTCACTACGAACGATTAGGACCGCGCTAATTAGACACCTTTTTTATCAATGATATTGATCTATCCTACAGGAACCATGCATTTTTACGGGATAAAAAGTAACCTATGTGTTAAGTTAGGGTATAAGCTATATCTATTCTAAATTTCATCCAAATCCGTCCAGCCGTTTCAGCGTGAAAGAGTAACAAACATACACACACACACGCACAAACGTTCGCATTTATAATATTAGTAGGATAGGATGACATACTACAAAAACAATAGACCGAAACAGCACAAACTTAATGTGATACTTCGCTGTTCACATTTTCAGATCTTTTGTGCATCCCAAAATCGTAAAATTTTTGACGTGCTCGTTTGTTAACATACTTTTGTAACATAATTTTTAGTTGAGATGAAAAAAGCCGCAGTACAACACTGATGTGCGCGAGTGTGAATTCAACTGTCAGCGTTATTTAGATTTTTAGATTTTAAGAGTTTAGTTAGTGCTTATTTAATTTTATCAATTTAATGTGTGCTTGAAATTTTGTCCTATTTTGTTCGCGGGCGCCTAGAAAACAGGCCGCGGGCTACTAGACGCCCGCGAGCTACCGGTTGGGCACCACTGAATTAGACGTTATATCTTCTACATCATGTTGTCGCCAAGTATGATACGACTTGATAAAAATTTAAAACTTTTTAACCAAAAATGTGTTTTAGTTTAAATATACCTATAGTTATCAAAATATTTAACTACAACAAGCAAGAACAGATTCATGTGTGATAGATAATGATAATGACAATATTTATGTAACTTTAAAATTAATGGAATTTCCATAGTTGTAAATTTAGCTGTAAGTCCTAAAAAAATATAACTTCAGAATTATGGTAAATGTAATTACTACTACTATAATATCCATACTAATAATAAAAAAGAATAAAAATGTAGTGTCCGTAAAAAAGGTTTTTTTTTCAAAAATTGACCAGAAAGGGCCCAATGGTATTGAACTGAAGCTAAAACTAAATTTTTTAAAATTTTTACTGTCTGTTTGTCTGTCTGTATGTCATGTACATTTAGCATTTAACTCTGGAACCATTCAACGGATTTGGATGCCGTTTTTTATTATCATCGTAGTACCCTGGTCAACGTAAATATATGTTATAAGGGTGTTCAGAAAATAACGTCGAAAACGGGGCAAAGATTGAATAAACGAAGGCGGAGCCGAGGGCAAAGGCTAGTCACAAATACAAATAAATGTTGTTGCATATAATACATTACGTAGAAGCGACATAAGCTGTTTTAACGATACTAGGGTAACAAATTTCATTGTTTTTGTCTCAGACCAAATAAAAACTCAAGACGGAGCGCTGTCAACATTGACGTGAAGCCAGTTTCGTAAACATGTGTGCACTTAGTGAGTGTTCCCGCCAAGTAAAAACTGAGACAGATTGCGCATGTGTGAGTTTCAAGCCGTGTACGAACACGGGACTGTCTCACTTTTGGCCTGCTTCACCCGTTACATAGAGTTAACTACGTCTTGACTTTTCATTTGGTTTGAAGTTTTTCTATAACAGTTTATGTTTCACTAACGGAACCCTAAAAGAAGAAATGTTCTACATTCAAGCCCCACGCTGCGATTGGCTGCGCCGAATTTCTCCGAACCAACGTCAAAATTCAAATCGCGATCCGAAGACCGTTAGTGCACATTTCAAAAATAGAACACGCCGGCCATACTGAGCATGCGCAGACAGTAGCTGTTGTTACACATGATCTGCTTATTAATTAGTTTATTTATTTTATAGCATAAATAAATTACGTGGAAGTGATACGAGGTGACAAGGAATTCGGTTTTAGCCTATCAAATTACCTAATCTAGGTGCTGCAGGTTTTTGGGGTCCGTTAAAAGACGGAAACCCTTAAGGGCCCGTTCTCCCTGACATTGAGCACCTAATTTTGCGTCAGGTAGAACTGAACTCTGTGACTTTCATTATTGTTTAAAGTAGCGCGCTCTGAGCCGTGGCTGTTACGACAATCGATGCAGCCCTCCATAGTAATATGTATGGGGAAATCGCACGCAAAAGTTGGTTCTGTTTGATGGATAAATACACCAAGTAATAATTACTGTTTAGCAAAGATAAACCAATCACACCATTCTGTACACTCTTAACTTACGGGTGACTGAATTTCAGTTTCCAAAATGATCTCGGAAACCGTCAATGGGAAATACGCGAAGGACAGTTTTACGTGATTTTTGGCAACTTTAGATTCTTTTTTCTAGCTCGCTATGAATTCTATGCAAAAATCAAATCATTCATGTTGTAGAACAACACTTCGACAACTTGTGTGATTATTTAAAATATTTTGTGTCATGAATCAGAAATACGGGGGGGCACCTTCAGGTGGTACAGACCCTCGAAATGAAGCTTTGGTGTCTGTCCTTCCGTTCACAGTAGGCGTGGCGTATGTGGCGTTTGAGTTGTAATTTAGTACCTACTCATCCACTTACGAATAAAGGAACCAATTATCACAATCTCGAACATACCTGAAATAAGCAAAATAACATCATTCATCAATAATAAAATTGATAAATAGTGATTCTACGTAATTAACATTAAACTAGCCAATTAACACTCAAGATTTCATACCTCCTAACATGACCGGGTTCCTTGCAATGATCCCGAAAATAATTGATTAAGTGTTTTTCAATTATCAGGACCTTTGCAATCGTCCTAAAGTTTTCGCGTTGGTGCGTTTTATACAATTATCCTGCAACATATACAATTATTTGTGTTTTGTGCAGTACGGCCAGCAGAAAACGTGGTTCAAAATTTAAATCACTAATACATCTAAAACACTACATAACACCTTCACCAAAAGTATAATCCATCCACTTATCCCGACATCCTTTCATAACCTTTTCGAGGGCGCTGGGGACACCGTTTTTGGCAAACCCTTGTTTTAAGACTGACATACTGTATCCATTTTAACATGGACTTTTCTAAAATGACTCAAAGATGGTTTGAGGGGTCAGGGTAAGGTGGTGGTAGGATTCGGGGTTCATTTGTCATGTCAGATCTCCGTGATATGACGTCATACAGCTTGATGGCCACAGATTTGTGTAATACCATTATGAATATCTTTTCTTGTAGTTTATGATGTTTTTATGCTAAGATATTGCGTTCTTTGCCTCCTTAAAACACGAGTTACAATGACGTTGAATTTAGTCACTTCGCCTTAACCGTACCTAAAATAAATAACGTTTTGAGGAATCCTATTTAATAATGAAAGGAAATTAGAAACATGTGTAATAAATATGTATTAAGAGTAACGAAATTTAAACATTTATTTCGCAAGACTTTTTCAAAGCAATTTGAATTCGTGGTTATTTTTAAATATTTATTGCTGAAATAGGAAAGAGGGGGTAAGCTTTTTCGAGAATTTTGGAAAATTTCGCTCATCACCACAAAGTGTTTTCCTTCACGTAGTATGTAATCAAATAACAAAGCCGATTCTGAAGGTTTTAATTTTAGTTTTAGTGTTGTTAAAACGTAAAATATTCCAAAGTAATATAGCTTCTGTTGTATTTTGGAATGAAGAAAATTTTGTTTATTCAGCACTAAAACTAAAATTAAACCCTTCAGAATCGGTTTAATTTCGTACATAAACTACATAAACATGCGAAAGTTTGTGTGTGTGTGCGTGTGTGAGAGTATGTGGTGTGTGTGAGTGTGTATGTTTGTTACTCTTTCACGCTGTTACTCTGAAACAGCTGGATGGATTTGGATGAAATTTACTATGGATATAGATTATACCCTAATTTAACACAGAGGCTACTTTTTATCCCGGAAAAAAGCATGCCGTTAAACCGAATAACACGCGGTCGGAGCCGCGGGCAATAGCTAGTACGTACATAAAAGTCAAGTTCAGGCTTGAGTTACAGATTGGAACCCTGGTCTCAAGGTTGAGAGTTCAAAGTCTTTCTGACTGAGCTACTGATGTGATTAATTAAAATTTGAATTAAATTGACATTCCAATTAATGAAGCAATTACCAATAATAGGCAAAACAGAAGATACAGTGATACAAATGACAATAAATAACACTGATCGTACAACACAAAAACACATTAATATTAACCCCTATCTGTGTCCCCTTCGAAAAAACCGCATAAATAAATATTAAAAAGAAAAATACCACAGAGTGTCACCTCTTAAAATATTCATTCAAAGGAGGATTTCTTTCTTTTTCAAACACTTCGCACCTTTTCTTAATAGAGTGTTCCCGTAGAGATTTGCTCTTTTTATTTTTCCTTGTGAAATTTACATATTTTATTCGTAAATTTATTTGTTGGCGTTTGAAGATTACAAGTATGGAAATTGGGCAATATACCACCGCAGAGAATAAGTCTCCTTGGTTTTATAATTTTTATTGGGGTTATATTTCAGACGTCTTCGAGGAAAAGTTTTAATTCTGAATTGATTTTGATGGTGTTTTGGCTATTATTTTTACCCTTCAATTAAACATACCAGATTTTATTTTTCATTGAAAACTGATGGAAAAAGAAAAAAGTATCGGGGAATTTTCCGAACCAAAACCAAAAACCTTTTAAAAATTGTAATCCCTTTAAAAATTTTATTCTGTACTTTATGTTTTTTTATAAATATATAAAGCCGAACACTTTTTCAGTTTGATGTAAAAAAAATATGAAATCAGAACATTTATTAATTGTCTTTTTTTGCAAAAGCTCTGTTTAACAATTTCCCCACCAAAACGCGAAAACGTACAAAAATAAACATTAGACAAATTATTACAATATTTAGAATTTAAAAAAATATTAAAAGCTATTGCCACACATCTTTTCAGCTCGCATAATTCAATTATTATAATTTATTAAACAAAATCAATATTTTAAAGAACGTCAAACGAGTGTAGATATGCAACAGGGTCCGTATTGTTAGAAACTGCTATTTTTGTCTAGACTTCTTCGAAAGTTCCTCTTAAATGTGAAAATAATTATGGACAATCGTAAGACAGGATGTTCTGTACCAGCGATTTATTGGTTAAATACTAGTCTTATAATGCTCTGCATTATTATTCATAGTTTTAATAAATTGGAAGTTAATTAAAAAACCTATGTTTGTGAACATTTAATAAGGATCTTTATAAGTTCTTTAAATTATGTAAATGCATGAGTATCTCTTTTGACTAATTTGTCAAGATGGCGATCTAAGAAAAGAGGGTGATTGTACGATACTGGAATATACGGAAGTTGAAGCCTATCATGGAGTTTCTTTTATTAATTCAGAAGTGGGATGGTCAGTGCCCATTGACTCACAAAGGTTTGGTTTGATGCTGCGCTTGAAAAAAACTCTTGTTTCGGTTTACTGTTACTGAAGGTCGCTTTTCTGATACTAACCTTTTGTTTTCTTTTATTAGTATAAGGCTAGATGCACAACTTCAAATGAGCATATCATGTTGTGTAACTTAGTTAATCGGTATTGTAAAAATAATATAGACTACACTATAGGGCTAATAGATTCATTTTTAGAAAAAACGCAAAATCTTTAAGTTCGCCCGATAGAAAAAAAATCACGAGTTACCTCTAAATTTCATGTTTTTCGAGTATTAAAGGGCCTTTTTAAATCATACAGCCTTAAAATTTGTATTAAATATAAGTTAACAAATGACATCGTTAGTTTGTATTACAATATTTAAAAAAAATATATATTAAATAGAAACGCAGGTTTTTGTGGGCGCGTGTTTCTTGGTGGTCGTAACAGCCACGGCTGAGAGCTCGCTATTTTAAACTAAAAGGAAACGTCGTAGAGTTCAGTTCTGATTGATGTAAAATGAGGTGCTCAATCTGACCTTATAATTATGTAGCCTTAAGGGTTGATCTTCATCTTCATGCCGAGGAAAAGTTTGCTTTGAATCATCATCATTATGGACTGTGTGAGTCATTGTAAAATTCTCAACGGCTTCATGGACTTGGAGCCAGCCTCTGACAAACTGTTATTTTTCCAGCCAATGATAAACGCCTGAAAGATGTAATGTAGCCGATTTAGCTTTAGTTTTAGGTTTTATGCTATCACAGCTAAAATTTATTAATTTAAATATAGTTCTTAAAAGGACTTTATAAAAGCGAAATTACTTTGCAAAATTTGATGAAGGCTTTTAGAATCATCTACATTACGAGTATGTCTGCGTTTTGCAATCGCCGGTTACATTTTTTTTGTCAATCTAAAACTGCAACAGTATTTTACTACGTCAGATTTTTTGCACCCTTCGGGAAGAATTTCCTTGGGTTACAGCACCGCGCTCAGCAACCCGCCTGCCAAGCGTGTTGTGTGAGTACGGGCATTTCTTCTAAGAGGATCGTCAAGAATGGCGAAATCTCGGAAAGGCCTATCAGTAGATGAACCAGGCATAGACCAATAAAAAGGGGACGGAGTCGCCGCTAAGCAACAACTGAAGCATAGCAATAGCGACGATTTACAAGTGTGTGAGTGGATTTACTGGAGAATTAGGTTTACTATGATGTGAATGTGTGCGTGGCGGGCTCGTGCGTATACGCGGGTAGGCTTACTATGAGTACTTCAGTTTTTGGTTGGCGAAACTTCTTCCGACTTTTGACAGGCTAATCAATGAATGGATTGGGAAAAATACATGCTACATATCTTTGTCTGCTTAAAGTCCGTCTGTCTGTAGTTTAAGAACTATAGGATTTATTTGAAGCTACCTCTAAGTCAGTAGGGTCGGCAGGAAGCGGTAGTCAGTTTGATTCCTGCCTGAGCAGAATAATTATTTGATAGATGTCTGGACTGTCACTCGATTTACATTGTGTCGAATGTGGTATCTAAATCTCAGACAGCCGTTGGATACAAATTAGCTTTTGAATTTCTCCACTTATGTAAATGAAATGTAATTAAACAAAACCTAAAGTCTGATAATTTTGACATTATATGAAAACATTTTTGAATAACATCATTTGAATGCCTAGTTTTAATTTTTATTCTATACCCTACAGATATTTATGCTTACGATTTCCAAATTTCTTTTTATCGCAATAAAAGAGCTTTTACTTTTATCTTTAAACTAATAACAGTGATTAAATTTGGTCGATTTGAAATTGTAAAAATAAATAAAAAAAACAGCTGATAAATTAGATATTTCATGCTAAATGTCTAAATGCGAAAATGTAGGAAATTGATGACGAAACGTGAAAAAAGACAGAGCAAGAAGCAATATACATTTATCGCAGCATTGGTGTGCACAGGGGGTAAATAGCGAAATTCGAATGTAATTTTGCAATTTTAACCAATCATCGACAAAACTTAAAAAGAAATAACATGAAAAAAACCGGTCAAGTGCGAGTCGGACTCGCATACCTAGGGTTCCGTAATTCGACTGTTTTGGGAACAGTCAGGAAGAAGGTATTTAAAATCTTGCCCATAACTGTGTAGTATGACAATAAAAAAATCGATTGTACCACAAAAGAGAGACTAATATTTTTATGCCGTACTCGAAATAAAACTCGTGGATGAAAAATTTGATTTTGTCATTTTGTTACCGTAAATTTCTTTTCTCACCCGCTACATTTTACCTGTAATCTTTACGTAATCATAAATTACAAGGATTTTGTCATATTTTTCGGTTCATTACTTTCGGAAATAAGGGGGGAACAGGCATTTTCTGTGGTTTTTCAAAGATTTCTCGAAATATTTCTCAAAATCGGTGCCAAAAATATAGTAAAAGTATATATTTTTATAATCAGCTCTTTAATATCTACAACTTGATACCCATATTGTATTTTAAGGATATTTTTATTTTATTTTTCTCTCTTTTGTAAGAGAAATATTTTGAACAATTTAAAAATTAAACAATTTAATATTTTTTTCACACCCTATTGTGTGGGCAAGTGAATGCTATTTTGTAGCAAATTTCAAGTCTTTATCTTTAACAGTGCTAAAGTTATGAGGCTGTGACATACGGACGGACGGACGGACAACGGAGTCTCAACATAAAGGTTCCTTTTATCTTTCAGGCACTACGGATCCCTAAACATTACAAAAGCTTCCTAAATATTTAAATACAGCGATAAAAACGAAGATCGTTACAAATCTTACAAGCTTTTAAAAACCTAACAACGCAGCGGGACAAAAAACAAAACACATTTTGTAAAAACAAGGTAACTTCTTAACCCTCCCTAACCAAATGAACAACACTTTAAAAGCAGAACGCCTCCCTCTGCAGATAATAAAAACCATTGTCTATGATTCCACCATAGACAATAAGAAAATCCCATAAAGAATGTAACCAGTTCATCAGGCCTCTACGGAGGTGGTTGTTCTAAGGTTTAATAGCTCTAGTTTAAGTAGTTCTTTAAGACAATACGGCGCGCGGGAAATGGTACGGAACGCGAGGTTTAAATTGTCATTACATGGGTTATAGAGTTTTTAAATTTCGGGCAAGGTGTTCGGGGGTTGGTATTACAGGGTGTTTCAATTGTATCTAGTTGAGATAGAGAATCTGCCCCCATTATCACGTGAATTGAGTTTGTTTGATTTTTGTTAAGAAAACAATTTACACTTTTTATTTGAAATAAAAGTTAATTTCTTGTATTATGTGATTAAAATTGATGAAAAACAACACAAAGCTTTTGAGTTTAATACAGTAAAACAGACCAAAACATATGTACATTGAAAATAGTTATATCCGAAGATAAAAAGACACCCTTTACTCTTCTGCTACAGTAAAGGACTTAGACGAAGATTCACAGCGCCAATAAAAATAATAACGCAAGTAATCCTTTTTTTTTACAATTCTAAGGGCTCGTTCAGACGAGTCCCGAGGGGACATGCGCATTACACACCTGCCTGAACGCGCCTCTATTTATTGCTGACAATATTTTAGCAAGCATGATTGGGCGAGAAGACTAAAAAAATTAGGGTAGGTTGTTGATGCTGCATAAGGAAAATTTCACGGCTTACCTGTATGGGAGAAACTATGATAGAAATACATTTCTTTATTTTTAACACACTTGGCGATTTATCCATCGCAAAGAGATAACAAATGAAATAAATAAATATCATTGCGGTATAGAAAGTTCTGGTTTTCTATCCATCCATCTATCAGCCTGTTTCATCCACTGCTGGACGTAGGCCTTTTCAGGATTTCGCCACTCTTGGCGGTCCTCCTTGAAGAAATACCCATACTCACACACGCTGGGCAGGCGGGTTGGTGAGCGCGGTGCCGAAACCTTTGCACCAGTGACGCCGCTGCCCGTCACCAGTCTGTTTTATATAAGGCCCGGCAATTGGGGATGGATATACCGCCATCCATCGGTCCCAGGCAATGGTGGGCCGCCTGGTTTTGCCTGAGAGCTGTTCTCTTACTCTCCCCCGAATAACTTCGGGAGGATTCGCAAGTAAGATGGTGGTACCTCCACAGTCGAGCCCGGCATCAGCTCTACCACCTATGTGGTGTACTATACTGCAATGATATAATGTTAATTTGTGTATAGGAGTGTTAACGATGTTCCAGGCTTATTAGCCAACAAACGTCGAATGGGTATCCCACTCATTACCGAAGACTATTTTCTCAGAACTTGACAAGAGGTGGGCACAATTACAAATACAACCTTTTAAGCGCATGCAGGTATGGTTTACATTGTTTTTCTTAACCTTTCACGAATCTACTAATCTAATACTAATCTATACAAATAAATATACTGCAATATATAGCCAAATTCATACTGGAGACGCGTTAAATGGTCAGGACCAAGATCCAGTAACCCTTTCCGTGAAAAACACTAAATAAAATTATGGCTTCGAATACTAGTTGACAGAGATGGGCCGAATGTGGGTTTTGCCGAATGTCGAATTCGGCCGAACATTCGGCTCAAAAAGATGCCGAAGCTGAACTTCGGCCGAGCGGGGATCCAACCCGGATACTTTGTTCCAGCATAATTATGAGAAGCCGTACCAGAACAGCTGTTGCAGGCGATTGCGCAGTCATTTTTCCGTTGCCGACTTCCGTAGATTTTGTGGAAGTCCCCGACCAGACTGATAAATGCCTCGCCTGTGTGTCCCACTTTCTGGGGGAGCGCTCTTCATCCTAGGTTTCATCGACACTTCCCATCAGGCGCGAAGCCCAAAGTAAAAAAAAAATGACATTGTGCAGTTAAATCCCAAGCTACCCATTTACCCAAAAGGTGGCTTTTTATTCTGCGACTATATGGACTAAGTAAAGACTCTGATGGCAACAATCTTTGAAGGAATAAGACGGACAAAATAAGCAAAAAGTTGCCTCTACGAGAAAACCTGCACCAAAGTTCCTTACAAATATCGTAACATTTAACCCACAAACTGTTCTAAATCGTACTTTCTAATACTTTAAGTTCTTCAACGGCATTTTCTTTCGTATTCATGATCTCTACCGGCTGAGACGAGCAATAAAACCGGTGATTTCGGGTTACGTTAAGGGTATACACTTCTGTACCAAGTATGAACATGCTATCGACTCGACATCACTTCGATGAAACAAAATTTAGCTCTTATTTCATATAGCAATAACAGTTTTATAATTAATCGAATTTATCTGCCAAATTTATCGAATCGAATAGTTGCTATGCAGTTTTGTTAAATCGTAAATAATAATTATAACGCCCGAAAATCATCTCTCAGGTACAGTTCTTATAAGATTATGATAAGTCATAATTTCATCGAAAGCTAGACCTTTGCTTCCTTTCTTGCACAATTTAACTAGTGAGTCATATCCGTAATCTCACATTCATAATGTTAACTCGATCTAATTTTAATGATATTATTTATAAACTCTGTTTTTGAATACTCGAAATTATATTTGTACATTATTTTTATGTCCTGGCCATATCGAAGAATCATCATTTCATAATGCTCAAATATCATGAAATTTGTAAAAACTAATTCGAATTCAGTTTTTCTCTATCACGTGGCAATATCACAAGACAAATGGATACCTTTAAAATTTTAAATTTTTTACATCTTTAAATGGGGCTCCATATTTAAAACAAAATCTTTTCCTGCATTAATCTTTTAACACTACTCTAAGGCCGAGATTCAGAGTGCATTTTGAGTCCGAACTCAATCTTACAAACGTCAAAAAGCGACGTGATCTCATACTAAAAACTGACGTTTGTAAGATTGAGTTCGGACTCAAAATGCACTCTGAATCTCAACCTTAGATAGTAACACCAAAATATTCATAAAGACAAAGTGTACATTTTAATAATAATGGCTGAAAGCCATCACACTCGTTTTTTCATAGAATAGACGGTAAAAATGTATGGACCTAAACATTTTTTTTTAAATCTGTTATCCGAACACAGAGTTCAGATTCAGATTCAGCACACCATTTCCTATAAGAATAACAAAAAATCTTCCAAACACCAAAAACTCTTTTTGTCTTCGTTATGTTTGAAATAAATTTTTGGAATACGCACATGTATTTTCATTTTTTCAGCACGACTGGCAACTGAAACGAAGTAGTGGTGTCGTTCTTTGTCTGTTTTCTTAAAAAATTAGGTAAATAGAATGCCACTGCTCTATGAATTAAGCCAAATAATCTCTAAGTAAGACACAATTCCCATTAAGAGCTACCCCTTAACAGAGAGTCAGGTAGCTGCAACAAGCAAATTCAGTATGAGACGCAGGCAGAGCATTAACATATAAATTGTGTCTTAGAAAGTCACTTCGTCTGGAAGTTGGCACTCGACGGGTTAACCGAGTCAAAATCTCTGTACTCTTTATTACTAGTCATAAATCTGTTCGTTTATTCCTTTTAAGGTAAACTTACGTTTGAAAATTTTCTTTCTTCCTTACGGGGAAGTTTTGTCTGTCTGTCCGTCCGTCCGTCTGTCCGCCGCGTAACTTAAAAACAACTGGGCCAAATAACAAGTTTTATTTGTGTTAGGCTTTCAATTCATTTTAAATAACGTTTAAAAAGCTGTTAATTAATCATTTAAAACTTAGCTGAGGTCAAAATAATTTGACCTAACAATAGTTTAAAACATATTAGGCTGATTTCACATCTCAGCGTACCGTCCGCACGGATTGTCCGCCTACGGACCGTTCGTATGCGTAGAGTTGGCAGTGTTCTGAAACGAATATTCAGTTATATTTTAAATAAATAATACTACTTTCTGTTAGTTTTTTAACTGTCTATCCTGCTATAATCAACAGCCGCAAAAGCAAAAATAGGCTACAATACGTTTAAAATAAATGTACAATAGATTTTTCATTTTATAGCTATCTGCGTGTGATTGTTTTCTTTTAATCGGTTTAAATTTATACTTTCTTTAAAGTTATTTAATTGTTAACTTGCGTCACTGGTGCAAGGGCTTCGGCACCGCGCTCACCAACCCACCTGCCCAGCGTGTGTAAGTATGGGCATGTCTTCCAGGAGGACCGCCAAGAGTGGCAAAATCCTGGAAAGGCCTATGTCCAGCAGTGGACGAAACAGGCAGATGGATGGATGGATGATTGTAAAAAACTTAAAAGTATGCATATTAATGTAGTGTAATTATTAAGGGTCTTGAGTCGAATTACACATCATACCTCTTCTGAATTTTGATTGAATTTTGTAACTGAATCCGATGCAAAATTTAGCATTATGGAGCCCGGATATTTACGGTTTGTGCGGGCTCCACGCGGAACACGCTGCTACCCGCATCACTGTCACACGATGTTCTAGCTAGTCTAGCATAGCAAACCATATCGAGCTCGATAGCGCTTGATACAGTCCTCTGTCTCACTCTTTTGATCTACTAGTTTTTAGTACCTTAGTTAGCACACTAGTTATTGGCTAAATTCTTTGTATACTAATTTATTGCATAGGTTGGTTTATTTGAGTAAATTAAATAAATGTAAAGATTTTGTACCTTAGTTTGCACAATTTTATGGTTATTGTATAATTTTATTGCTTATGTTGGTTTATTTGAGTAAATTAAATAGGTGTTAAAGTTTTTGTACTTTAGTTAGCACACTGGTTATTGGCTAATTTCTCTGTATAACGTATTGTGATGCTGGGATAGATCACATGTGATCTTACAGCATCACTGGTCCATTTAAATATTTAATGTAAAGTTAATAAATAAATAAAAAAAAAAAAAAAAAAAACTTAAGATAGGACAGACAGCTTATATCCAGAACCACACTTGTGTATCCGTTCCGGAGTTCGGAGGGACGGTCCGTATGGACCGTACGCAGAGGTGTGAAACCAGCCTTAGTTCATGATCATAACATTAATACTAATCCAAAAAATAAGTTTTATCAATCCCAAATCTATTTTTACATTAAAAATTTGAGTCATATCCTTCTGTAGAATAGACATACCTGTAAATATTGGGTATTTAGCTGACAAATTCCTTGAGTTTTGAAGTTAGTTAAAATCAAAAAGCTTTCTTATTTAAAATACGCTGAAAGTAAAGTGGTTCCGTAGAGCTCAAAATAAGATGGTTTATTCAAAACTTGAGGGATCGGATTACGTTGAGCTGTAAAACGATGTTTTCTGAATAAATTTTACACAAAATAAAAGCCATTTAAACTTGAATTCTCTTTGAAGAGGTTTAAGTTTTGATTAATGACAGGTTGCCACAATGTTTTAACCCCCATAATAAAGAACTCCCTCTTTGGCCGAAAGGCAGAGCGCTCGCCTGCTAACCCAGAGATTGTGGGTCAAAATTTCGTTTTTACGACCCAAAACTTCAGTCATTTTGAATTTACGGACATTAGGATATGTTATAAAAAATCTGTGTCCTAATTGTTATGTATAAAACTCTCGCCCTTTACGGCGCCTAAATAAAATGAGTTGCGGAGCCTCCCCCGCAAGCCCCCCACAACCACTCCGTCCGAACGACTTTGTTGGACAACTGCATGGATATTTAAACTGTGATATAACTATATTGATGTCTCCTATGAAACGATACTATCACCTCTCAGAACACATGCTATTTATGCAAAATTCTAAGGCAATTTTGGCTTCATTTGCTATTCCGATATTTTAGCACCCCATGTTGTAGTACTCTCGTAGCCACTATCATTGTTAGCCACAATACCAAACTCTTATTGCCAAGCTATAGGAATGATTTTTCATTAGCAAGAAAACAGAATTTCGAGGTGGTTTTACACTCAATGCTGCCAATCTATAAAATATCAAATTCCTTATACTTTTGCCTAAGATCTCCGATGGGTAATCAAATCATCGATTTTTATTGTAAACTATGATAGAAATAAATTTGTGTTTTCTTTAACACTTGTCTATTTATCCGTCGCAAGGAGGTAACAAATTTAATCGATTTTTATTGTATTATCACAAAAATTATTGAAAATATTTCTAAATACAAGTATACAAATAAATAAAACAAAACCATGAAAAAGGCCTAAAATTATAAATATGAAGTAAGATATTAAATAAGTAAAAAAGTGGTTGGGTTTTAGGTTTGTTTCGAATTTACGGACTGAATTTTTGGATTTACTACATGGAGAGAAAGAAGTAGGTGGGCGGGCCAAATCTGTCGCCGACGCGATGGCCGTTGGGGCCGAAAGGCGTTAGAATGGAGACCATGCACGTACTGCAAAGCGTAGCGAAGGCCAAACTCGTGCCCGCTGCCTGGACCGACGATCTGAAGGAGGTTGCGGGTGGCGGCTGGATGAGGAGGATGGAGGACCGCCAAAAGTGGCGTAATATTGGGAAGGCCTATGTCCAGCAGTGGACGATGACAGGATGATGTATAGATGGGTGGATGGAAGAGAAAGAATATATTTTTTGAAATAATTCGTTCCTTTCAATTATAGTCGTCATCACACAGTTGAATTATAATATTTTATACAGGGTGTAAATGCAAAGTCAAGAATCCCATAAGGGTATGAAAGTATACACGATTCTGATGTCATTACAAGAAAAAAATATATACCTTGAATATTCACCAAAAATTCCATCATTTTTCTAAGCTATGGCTACGCAGCTCACCGGCCTCCCCACACACCTAATTGCACCCCGCAACCCGCACCCCTCATCCGAGTGGCCAGCGACCAGTGAGGGTGTCCACGCGATTAGTGTATTTTGAGTAAAGAAAATCGTCTTATTATGAGGTACTGGTACTTTATTTAAAGTTCCCAGTATTTAAAATAATATCTTTACCGATCATACTAACACACCCTTAAAGGATTCTTGCCTTTGCTTTTACACCCCGTATATTTACGTTTTAATATCACAAATAAATTGAGCTTTCAATGTTTATTTTTCTTTTATTTTCTCATAAATTCTAACATAATTTTGATGCGTGTTTAAGATTCCCGACTTTTATATCCCACCACCCCAGACCAGAATCCCTAATAAGCCGGGAATGTCTTTCTACCTGGCAACACTGTAACACTATCAATAAGGTTAATATTGTCAACTTGAGCTTCGACAGACAGACAAATTGGCTGGGATCCTCAGGGGACTGGTAGGCGAATTGTTATTTATGTTTTCTCTCCATCTTTAAGATTTGGTTTAGAAAATGTACGCGTGCTTGAATAGAATCTACTGTTCTATGGAATAATTTGGCCAAGTGCGAATCAGGTTTTGTACCACCATACAATACGGGTAAGGAACCCTAAAAACATAATAATTAACTACAATATAGACGCCCCATCGCAACATTAAGACGTCAAAAGAGCCGCTAAAATGATAGCGCCTGACGAAAAAATTGGCACCGTCTGCGTAAGGTATTTTTATTTTACTTTAGAGTATGTCCTACAATCTAACTAAATTTAAAACTTGTATGTATTACGGTCTTTAAGTTAGAGCTAAAACTAATAATGTTAAAACAATGCAATTTTTGGAGGTTTCTTTTATAGGGGATACCTTTAAATTCATTTTTTTTGTCATATTGTACTATTTGTCATGGCAGAGGCCATATAGTTACCTTTATTTTGTGAAAATTTTAACTTTCGACAGACAGACTGACAGATAGACAGCGGAGACTTAGTAATAGGTTTCCGTTTGGCACCCTTCGGGTGCGGAACCCTCAAAATGCTGAATATAACGGATAAACTACTTTAAGACTCACAACTACAGTAATACTATAAGGCGCTACAATTCAAAGTAAACAAAAATAAAGAGATGAATAATAGACCACTTCGAACAAAAAAAAAATTTTCTCTTCATTTTTTTTCTTTTTAGGGTTCCGTAGTCCGACAAGGAACCCTTATAGTTTCGCCATGTCCGTCCGTCGGGCCGTCTATCCGTGGCTTAGCTGGCATGAATATAATTATTAATCACGCCGACAAAATGGTAAAATAAAACCTCGAAAATTTTTTTTTCAAGGGTACCTCTCATTTACTTAAACTGGGGATGAATTTTTTTCTCGTCTATCCCATAGTGTGAGGTATCGTTGTATAGTGATAACACTGTGAGTGTGTGAAAACCATTTTTTGATTTAGGGATCCGTTGGCGCAATATTAAGCTTTAAAGTGCTAAATTTTGTTAGAGTCAAACGTCCCCCCCGTTGCCGGCTAAACGGATGTTTATAGGTTTGTGAAAAAATTCACAGAAATAGTATATATAATGAATTTAAACGGAAACCTAAGTAAGCTTTACAGGTTTACGAGCAGATCGCGCCAAACTCTTAGCCCCTCTAAATGTATAGGACTAGAAGTTTGGCGCGATCTGTATTAGTAGACCAACTTGGAAATGGAAAATGTACCGGGCAACTACGGATCCCTACACTGCGCGTGGCCCGACACGAGCTTAGTCGGTGTTTTCCATAGAAATTTCGTTAGCTGATTGAACCACTTTATACTGGGAAGTAAAAAAACAGATACCAAAAAAATTCTTCTTGAATGTGATTTGTTAACGATATATGATCTACCCTAGAATTATTTTCACTTATTATTGTAGGACCGTATTATATATCCTTTATTGTACACACACACACAGAAACTCAAACTAATATTTACAAAAAAGAAAAAAATATGCACAAAGGCGAGCTTACCTCTTCAAGAGGTTTCTTCCAGCAAACCAGTACTGTGGTGAAAGATTACATGAAATAGGTTGGCAGCAAGCATACAACAGGATTTTTACAACACAAAACGTATTCTACACAAATACGAAATAAAAATTATATACATAAATATATACAAGTATATATATATTATTATATACCCACTTAAATAATTTAAGTAAATACTTAAAAATTACTCATCAGAAAGGAAGTGCTCTTTTAATTTACGTTTAAATGATCATACATTATTACATAATCTTATAGACACAGCCGTTCTGCCTTATTTTCTTATCTACTAAAACTTCGTAAAGGAATTAAAGAAGAAACAAAATGAGACAACACTAAGAAACATTTCACGGTCCATTTGTTTCAGGCAATAACATAAAATGCTTAACCCTTAACTGCAAGAGACTTTTAATTCCTCTGACTTAGCATCTTTAATTAGCAACGGAAGGGTTAACAACTAACGGCCCCTGACATCAAATTCTTTTACCTTATTTAAGACAATAAAAGAAATTGGGAGCTTTTAGAGATCCTTGGAGAGGAAAGAAAAACATTATTTTCAAAGCTACGATGCTAGGGATAGTTGATTTTCGACATTTCTTTGAAAGGTTGAAAATGAACCCTCTGCCTTTATTGCACTCTATTAGTCAGAATCACTAATAGAAAACAAAAACATAAAAAAAAGGTTACCAACGCGACGCGACATGTGACTGACAATAGAAACTACATATTCCCGGCATATTTAAGGTGGCAGAGCTGATGCCGGGCTTGACTATGGAGGTACCACTATCTTACTCGCAAATCCTCCCGAAGCTATTCGGGGGAGTGTAAGAGAACAGCTCTCAGGCAAAACCAGGCGGCCCACCATTGCCTGGGACCGATGGATGGCGGTATATCCATCCCCAATTGCCGGGCAAATATAGGACAAAAACAGACTAGTGACGGGCAGTGGCGACACTGGTGCAAGGGTTTTGGCACCGCGCTCACCAACCCGCCTGCCCAGCGTGTGTGAGTATGGGCATTTCTTCCAGGAGGACTGCCAAGAGTGGCGAAATCCTGGAAAGCCCTATGTCTAGCAGTGGACGAAACAGGCTAATGGATGGATGGATGGATTCCCTGCAGTTATTGCACATAGGCTATGTACACATAGGTTTTGTAGAGTGTCGTCTCTGTCACCGGAATATTAGTGCTTCTTTGGCGATCTATATTTTTTTTAAATTATGAATCATGACAAAAAGTAACAAAACATGTATTTTTTTATTCGAACAAGAACAGTTTCCTTTGTTATAGCGAGGGGTTCATTTCAACCGGTATAACGACTGATAACTACTTAAAAGTATGTACCTAGAGTTCTGAATTTGTTTAAGATGGTAACGGAGGATCTCGGTGCAAAATTCACATCATAAAATTGTTTTCCTTACTTTTGTATAAAAAGTATGCAATAAATGCGTTTTATAGCAATTCGTGCAAACTGCTTGTTAATAGTTAGGTGATCACATGAAAATTATTAAATTTTATGCGTTACATTTTAGCTGCATTACATTACAACTGTAAACACGCTGTTAAGTTTGTTAATGTTATGCAAACAAAATGTAATACATTAAAGTTCGTAATTTTTTTGTGAAGAGTTTATTATTGATAAACTATTTCCGCAAGTTGCTTTAAAACACATTTATTGCATACTTTTTATTCAAAAGTAAGGAAAACAATATTATGATGTGCATTTTGTACCGAGGTAAAAAGTTACCCCGATAAGGTTGTTCGTCGCGGTCGCGTTCCTGAAGAGACAATTTTTCATTTTTTTTCTTATATTTGAATAAAAAGTATAGAAAAAATGTTATTTATGACATTAAGTTGCACAAACGCACATTTGCAAAAATCCATATTTTGCTTGAAAAGCTTATGGATTAAATTATTTAATAAGTTTTTTTTTATTAGGTATTATTAAGTGAATACCGTGATAAAAATCATAAGACTCTATGCAAGAATGTTAAAATAATAAATCATTTAATAGTATCCACTTGACTTGAGAAGTAATTTTGTAAGATAATTCCTAGAAGTTCTTTCTTTTAAACGTTTTTAGTGAGTAATAAAAAAAAAATCATAACTTACTCTTTAGGTACCTACTATATAAATTACAACTAAATTTAGGCTAGGTATAAATAATTGAAAATATATTACCAGTTTTCTTGTGCATAGTATCTGAAACAAGCGATTTGCGTTATTAGTTTTAAATCGGAAATTAAAACTTAAAAACAGTACAAAAGTAACGAAGGCACGAAAAGTTTAAAGAGAAGACAACTAGCGCCCTCTGTGTACCAGGCAATGAACTACAGGCAGCGGTTGTGCAGTAGTGACTAGTTTCATAAAGCGCCACCAGGTGGCACTCATGGCTTAGAAATAAGCTTTGAAAGCTCGAAATAAAACTTAAAGCAGTGAATCAAGATTGCTCTTTCACTTTTGATACTCTTATACAAGCGCCTAAATAAATTATTGTTGAAGAGATACTAAGCAGTAAGGTTATTTTATAAAATTTCAATATGCCTATACTTTTATAAAATACCTAAGTAATTAATTATTAACCTATGAATATGTTTTCATACCAATTCAATCGTCGTTTATTATTATTTTACACTTTGAAGTACCTAATTGCCAATATTTTCGACTTGCTAAGTGCTATTCTCGACTAAGTAGAGTTTTACTTACTGATGGAGGACGGAGAGCGAAATAAGATTATTGGATGGATTTGATTGATGGTTCTTGGTGGAATATCATCTTGAATAAATTATACACAAATTCTTGTACTTTTATTCCACATATATTTATTTTTATTCTAGCTTGGGCTACCGGTTTCGTGTAATGATGTGTACGAAACCGGTAGCCTAAGTTAGAATAAAAATAAATATACTTCTGGACGCACACCTTGCATTTTCAGTTTCGTTTGGTCCTAGCTAAAAATTTATATTAGGTCGAGCAAAAAGTTTAAAACAATACGATCGAAAAAGATGGAAAATGTATTAGGTTTAAAACTGGATCAATAGTTTTTGTTCAATCTAGCAATCATATTTAGGTAGGGGCCATCGAAACTTAAACTCTAAGGTGGGCCAATAGATGTGTCAAGAAGTGTATAATGTGGAATAAAAGTACAAGAATCTGTGTATAATTTATTCGAAATAAGATTACTATACCTAAACTATACCTACCTCTAAAAAGCATCGTGGCCCCTATAAAGCTTAGGTACCTATACTTATTTTGTGAATAACTCGGCTAGGGTCTTTTAATGCATTGATATGATTTATAATCGACAATATTGCGACGCACTGACCTCGCCAGTTCATATACGGATTATGTAGGTACTACCTATAAACCGAGTGTTGTCCAATATGAATATGTTTTTGTACCTTTGTTTTTAATATATTTGTAGCAGAAATTTATTTAAAATTAAGATTACTTGAGTGGTATATAAAAATAGGTAGATAGCTAGGTAGTTATTAAATGCCGATTCTGAAGGCTGATAAAACAATATAGTTACAGTACTCCCAAACTTATAATGCGCATACGAATCTTCGCCACTGCTCGGCTAAGTTCGTATTTCCCTACACTTTGTATACAAGCAGTAAGGTCACGTGGTACGTCCGGTCGCTCGGCTATAGTTTTCTATGCGCATTATAACTTTGGGCGCACTAACCGTTGTTTACACTATAGAACTGTTTTGGAATGGAGAAAATTTAGTTTTGACGGCACTAAAACTAAAAATTAAAGCCTTCAGAATCGGCTTTATTGTACCATTTTTAAGAATATTTTTTAGATTAGATTGTTTTAAACTGGAAAATTCTGCAAGCAATATGTATTTTTTGGATTGCATAAAGTCTTGTGCATTAATTTGTTAAAATTTTTACTACACTTTTGCTATCATCCAATTTTATCAATAATTTTTTCAAAGTAATATGGCTTCTGTTGTTAACACTAAATAACCATTTTAGAATAAAGAAAATTTAGTTTTGACAACACTAAAACTAAAACCTTCAGAATCGGCTTTAATATCGTGGCTTAAACTCCAACAATATACGAAGAAATATTTTACAACACCAAAACGAGTATATCACAGAACAGAACATTACTAGAAAGCCATAGCAAAGGTTACCCAGCAAAATATATATTTTATCATCCACATGCGTATGAGTTGTTCCCACGGCTGGGAGTTCGAGACCCCGACTGTGATTCTGCTATTCGGAATAGTGTTTCGATTCTGATTTCGGTTTTCTGTCAGTTCACATCTGCCGAAAAATTTGTTATTTCCAGATTTGAACCAAAAATGATTTTATACTGGTTGTGATTTTCAGTCGCTGAATACCTGAAATGCTGAAAACTAAGTATTAAGTAGGTACCCGTCTATAAAAACGTTATATGGAGACAATTGGGAAATTGCGCAAAAAACTGCCCTCGATAAATTTAGATCAAGTAGCAGCTGATTTTTTGACCACATAGTAAATGTTCTATTTATCTCCATTCTCTATTTTTCAGCTTCTTAGGGGCTAAAAACGAGACAAATCAAATTAAAAAAATGCTCCTAGTACCTACGGCGATAGGTAGGGCTCACCATGGATCACGTTTGATATAATAATATTCATCAAGGAAAAGCGAGTGTACCAAGTGTGGACTGTTACAACGCCAGTCACACTTGTAAACACCTGACACCTTCTCGGAGATTCTTGTCGTGACGATATGTCAAAAAACTGTAAAATAAACAACTTCGCTGTCACTTTTTACTAGTATTTTTACAACTTAATATTAGTTTATTTTTTTTATTTTTATACATTTTGATTAAGGTAAAAGCCATCCGACTAAAACCACATGGTTTATACGCGGTATGGCGAGATGCACATTAAACATAAAAGTAAAGTTAATGTATAATTAATTGTTAATTTATAATATATTCAAATTAAATTAATATAAAATTAGAAGTCGAGAACTTCCATTTCACGTTTGACCGAAAATAATGAACCCTACGAGTACACACTAGATTCTCCTATTCGAAATGAAGATATTTTGAAGGAGTTTATTGCTTGTGGCAGAATAATCACTTGTAATTGATTGCTTCCTACACTGGATGGGTGATTTATTTATTAGTTGCAAGGATCAAAGATTGTTAGTGGCGCTATTCGTAATTGATCTTTATCTAACATTTTAAGTGTATTAACATCTTGAGTTTTAGTATCTAATTACGGGTCTGTATCAATCGATGTGATTTATTTATATATTAAATTCGATGTGTTATTGCGAAATCCATCGCTTTGGAAACTTTTACAATGCATTTCTAGATGGAAAAATATCAATAACAAACAAATTCTCAAAAAGCCAGAGATTCGAAGGAATCGAGCCCCGTTTGGGATTTATTTTTCTCTGACATTTTGTTTCTAATTAATATTTTCAATTGCTACTCCGCCTAATATAAAAAGTTATTTTCAAAAAATGCAACATCGACGATTACTAATTTAATTACCAGTGTTCTGCTTCTCGACGACCGAAAATTCAGCCCTTATAAAAGTTGTGTGTATGTAGCACGGAAAGAAAATAGCTTATAGATGTTTTCGCAATCAAAACCTCGTATCGAAATCCCCAATTTTTCAGAATAGGAAATTACTTAAGCAAAATTTGCATTCCCGGAGGCGCCATTCATAGCCGAGCAAGAGTAACGGCTCAGGAGGGCTCTAGCCTAAAGATTATAGTTGGGGAGCTGTGTTCGAAATCTTCCTTTACGACAACCAAAAAATTTTAATAATATTATTGAGCTTCATGTCAAATGGCGATGGGATTCTAATCGCTTCAATTTCATCCTCTTAGCACGAAATTATTGTAAATATATACAGGTTTCGTTTTTCAAGTGGGCGAAAACTAAAACTAAAGGGAATAGCGAAAAATGCTCAAAGGAGTCTCGGGCCCGATTTCGCAATAAAATCATATAATTAAGGCGAGGTTATCCAGAGAAATCTGTCCTGCTCCAGCGCTTTCATTTTACACATGTTTATCCTGCTCAGCGGAAGCGGGCCGCTCAGAAAACTCGCGGTTTCGAGGTGTTCTAATTTAATATTTTGGAATTAGAGGGATGGGCTTTATAATAATGATGGCCGTTTTATATCACATTTTTCACGAGGTTTATTTTAGTACAACTTATTGTCCAAAACTTACTCAAAAGAAACGATATTTAGGTCAAAGTTTAGACCTATCTTTGCGATTTAAGGCTGTACCTGACCCTAGAATATGAAAACAGACAGATTTTTGAGGGTTCTTTTGACGAAAGTAGGACATCTTAATATTGTAAAAAATACATTTGATTTGTTGATCTTTTATCTAGCTGATCTACTTGTAAACAATGTACTAAGATAGAAAGGTACTTTTGTCAAAAAAAAAATATTTCCACCCTTTTTTTTGATTTTAGAACGTTCGTTTCAAAAACACGTTTAAGAGGTCAATTTGTTTTTTTTATAAAAAAGGTAATATAAATATTTAGGTTTTCTAGTTAAATCCAGTATTTTTTTCCCTAAAACATATTTCAGTATTAGCTAAAAACCCTCCGATCTGCTGTTTCGCGCATTATTAGTATTACGCATCCTAGACAAATAGGTCAGTTAGCTAACCAACAATCGCCTCTATCAAAAGCTACTGAAGTATTTGACATTGGCCTTTTTGTGTTGGACGGGTAATAACATTTTTTCCTGGGGTATGCCACACTCTTAATTGGATCGAGGAAAATGTAAGTAATCGTGTATCGAACAACCGAAATATTAAGATCAAAGAGTGAAGTATGAAATATATTTTTTGCTATTTAATCTATCCATCCATCCATCGGCCTGTTTCGTCCACTGCTGGACATAGGCTTTTCCAGGATTTCGCCACTCATTGCGGTCCTCCTGGAAGAAATGCCCATACTCACACACGCTGGGCAGGCGGATTGGTGAGCGCGGTGCCGAAACCCTTGCACCAGCGACGCCGCTTCCCGTCACCATCCATCAGCCTGTTTCGTCCACTGCTGGACATAGGCCTTTCCAGGATTTCGCCACTCTTGGCGGTCCTCCTGGAAGAAATGCCCATACTCACACACGCTGGGCAGGCGGGTTGGTGAGCGCGGTGCCGAAACCCTTGCACCAGTGACGCCGCTGCCCGTCACCAGTCTGTTTTATATAAGCCTCGGCAATTGGGGATGGATATACCGCCATCCATCGGTCCCAGGCAATGGTGGGCCGCCTGGTTTTGCCTGAGAGCTGTTCTCTTACTCTCCCCCGAATAACTTCGGTGGTACCTCCACAGTCGTGCCCGGCATCAGCTCTACCACCTAGGCTTATTTCTTTAAAATAATTTTGAAAAGTGACAAATTCGGGATAACCCCCCTTAAATTATTGGATCGTTTTCACAGGAGATTACATGGTAAATGTACGTCTACCAGACGCCCCTCAACGCTGCCCGCGTGGTTCTCGGACGTGTCCGGCATACCAGAAACCTACTGTCTAAATTTCATGTTCTTAGGTCCAGCCGTTTGGTCTAGCAAGACACTGAAACAATCAATAACTTTGAGTATGTATCTAAATATATATCACTGTCGTCGCAATGGCGAATTTTAGGGAGAAGGGGGCTATCCATTTATTACGTAAGACAGTTTTCGTCCTTATTTGACTCGATCCCTGCCCTATATAAGAAAAAATAACATTTGTTGTAACCCCCTCCCCGAGTCAGTCTCACCCAAGATCAAATTTTACAGTAAACATAAAAAGAAACCTAAATTTATTGAGTAGTTCACTGGTAGGCGAATAAAATAAAGACTGAATTGAGAAGAAAAAAATAACTTAAGCTTGAGGGCTAAACAGCTGATTAAAAAAAGAATCAGCCACTGAAAAATATTTCACACAATCTTACGTAAGAAATATCTAGAACCTCCCCCTCCCCCATGTTAAAAAAATAGATTTGGTCTCTCCCCCCAAAAAACGTCTAACGTAATAAATGAACTGCCCCAAAGAAGATGCGCGGGGAGAGCGAAGCATTTTTGGCGAGCATTCCAATTGTAAGTATTTGGGATCCCACTCCCGGCCTATACAAGCTTTGTTTCCGCGTTTCGCCCTTTGCAAAAACAGTATGAATAATAATGCAATTTGCATAATATTGGAAGTTCATCAGATCAGGATGTTTTCTTAGATAACAGGATTTAGGGAATGTCTACCTAGTTGATTTACTTTTGATTATTTTAGCGAGTTATATACCGGGTATATAGACAAGTCTCATATGAGTAAACATGCAATTTATATAACTACTTTTACAGGTTGAAAATGAACCCCGTGTTTATTGAAACCTATGAATCAGAATCACTAATAGTAGCGTAAAAAAATAATGCTTTATGTCCAAATTTTTGTATTGGTTCCGAATTTTCGAATAAATAGCCGACATGCAACTGAAAGTGGATAGACCGTACATCTTCCCGGCAGTATAACGTGCGTACCTAACCTGCGATAAGTGTATTTATGTATGTACATTGCAAAAATAAAGTATTCATTTCCGCTATGTGCGCACATAAGTTTCGTAGAGCGTCGTCTCCCTCACCCATAGAAATTTTAATATTTATGGTGCTCTCACCGGAGTATTAGTGCTTCTTTTGACGGTCGATATTTTTTTTTAGGGTTCCGTAGTCCGACAAGGAACCCTTATAGTTTCGCCATGTCCGTCTGTCTGTCTGTCCGTCTGTCCGTAGCTTAGCGCAGAGACTATTAATACTAGAAAGCTGTAATTTAGCATGGATATAGATATTAATCACGCCGACAAAACGGTAAAATAAAATCTCTAAAAATTTTTTTAAGGGTTTCTCTCATACACGTAAAGTGGGGATGAAATTTTTTTTCGTCTATCCCATAGTGTGGGGTATTTAAAAATCGGACTAACATTTTCACCAAAAAGTCGCGATTCGTTGTTTTCATACAACTTAAATACGTTCAGAGACATAACAACACAAAAAGAAAGAACAATGGAAGAACGTCTATGGGCGGTCCGTGTTACTGAAAGAGTAAAGTACAGGCTGCGCTTAAATTCTTTGCCGATCTGAGTAAGAAGTGAGTTAGCGAGTGCTTAAATTAAATACAAAAGCAGGCATGAAAATCAATAAATCCAAGACCAGGCCGACCTATAAAATATAACAAAATTCTTTCCCTGGAAATCAGGCTCAAGCTGTACATTAATAGAAAATGATGAAAATATTACATTGTAACTTTTCTAGTTTGTTATGAAACTTGAATTTCAAAAAGTTATAACTAAAACTATGCTTCACCGATTGCGTCGTTATTTTTGTATACTATATGCATCAACCTTTGGCCCTCGAATTCATGAGCATTATGATTGTTTGGCCCGCGACTTCCCAAAGGTTGCCCATACCTAGTATCGCCATAGTTCAAGCATAACTACACGCTTTTTAGGGCATGCAGGTTTCCTCACGATGTTATCCTTCACTGTTCAGCAAGTGGCAAGTATCAGGTAAGAACACAAATACTATGCACATAAATTCCGAAAAACTCATTGGTGCCTGTCCAGTCCAACCGGGGATCGAACCATTGAGAGGCCAGCCTTCTACCGCCTGAACCATCGCCGCTCATCGATTACATGTTATTTTTTTTGTAAAAATATCTGTACAAATCTATAATAGAAAATACCTTCTGTAAAGTACCAAAACATGTCGATCAACGTAGAAGCTACTAGATAGAGACGTCAGAGCTGTGGGACCGTAACGACTTGATACTTTACATAATTCGGCTATCTGCTGACCTCTCGATCTTCCTAAGCTGATCCTTATATAATTATTCGTACCGTATTGCTTCTACTGGCCCTTTATTTACTTGTCGTTTAGGGTTCCATAGCCGAAGAATGCCAAACGGGACATTACAAGTGTTTCGACGGTTTATGAGCGCTGACCTTGACTGCGCTAGTCATTGTTTCTCTATCCATCCATCCATCCATCAGCCCGTTTCATCCACTGCTGGACATAGGCCTTTCCAAGATTTCGCCAGTTGGCGGTCCTCCTACAAGAAATGACCATACTCACAAACGCTGGACAGGCGGGTTGGTGAGTGCGGTGCCGAAACCCCAGTCGCACCAGTGACGCCGCTGCCCGTCGGTCCCAGGCAATGGTGGGCCGCCTGGTTTTGCCTGAGAGCTGTTCTCTTACTCTCCCCCGAATAACTTCGGGAGGATTTGCGAGTAAGATGGTGGAACCTCCACAGTCGAGCCCGGCATCAGCTCTACCACCTTCAATTTTTAATGTCAATTTACCAAAGTTTATAATATATGTAAGAGTTATTTTAAGCATTTAGTTTTATTATTATACATTACAATTTCAGTATTTTAGTTTGTTATACCTACGTTGTTGCGGTAAACAAGACTGTCTTAGCTTACGAGTTGGTGACAAGCACTAAGTAGATTAAGGTTCTTGTTTAGGCAACAAACAACGCAGCGTATTACCCCCGCGCCCGGGCCCCTGGCTCGGCACTTGGCCATGTGAAACACGCAAGGACAGACGCCGTTGTAATTATCATAACTTATAATCATTTTGAAGGAGTAAACTATAAATTAACTACATGTTGGTATTATTTAAAAAGAAGATCCTAAGCATAAACATTTTGGCGACCGTGACAGAAGAACACGAATTTGCACACATCTACGGGCATTTCGTTTGGAAAAATTTGGGACGACCTTTAGACCGATAACGGCGAATATTGGAGTTGAAACAAAGAAAAACGGAATTACAGGATTTGCAGTGTGTGATAGTGAAGTTGGCTTCTTATATGGAGGTTTGCTCGTTCCTTAGCTGATTCCTATATATATTTTAATCCTATTTATTCGTCTAGCTTGCTCGAGTTCAAAAATTATTCTTGTTTTTCATCACAAAGGCATCCATTGAAACCGTGCTTGTGTGAGTTTTCTCGGCTAAGTCAAGCTATAAATATTGTTTATTAACACGTAAATATTAGCAAAACATAATTTCATATTTACTGTGTCATTTATTACATAAACAAGGCATCATCGAAAGCTTGTTACACATTTCAATGCGAAAACATCTTTTCGGTTTATAAAATAGCTAGGTACCTACCTACAAATTTCTATTTCACTACGCGTTATTATACGCTTGTTTATCTATCGGCTTGCTACCATTTATTGCAGCCTTGTTACAGATATACATAGTAACAGATATTGTTGTTATTGATATTGCAAAATTTTAGATATGGATTAAAATAAAAAAGGTATATACGCACGTACCTACTTATAATAATAACTTCCCAATTCTAACAGTGAAATAGTTTTTACAAGTGAAATTAATTGCAACTTGTATCAATTCCAGGTTGCTCAGACGAGTGCAAGCGCAGTCACTACATAATATAGTGACCTAGACCTTATAACTGCGCTCTTATCTGCGATCGCTCGGTGTCGATGACCTATCTTCTATTGTTATCGCTCGACATCACAGCTGAATTGAAGGTTTGCTTTAAGTAAAGGTATTTATACACTTGAATTTTTGTCTTCATAACAATGACTGGCACAGATGAGATAAAAGATTTAAAAGCTAAAAGGTCTTCTATAAAAGGAAGGCTTACTACTTTTGAGAAATATGTAGAGGATTTAAAGTTATTTACAACTATTAGTAAGCTTAAATGTTTTGAAACAAAAACACGACTAAAAAAGTTTGAAAATCTATTTGAAGAGTATGATTTAATTCAAACCAGCATAGAAATCAAGCAGGAAAATTCGGAAAATCAGATCGAGAGGGAAGCTAGCGAAAATAGGTTTTATAAATCTATTGCCGAGGCGCAAGAGATTTTAGAAATGTACAATAGTAGTGTTGAGACTGACGCACAAAGCTCATGTTCAAATGCCACCGTACGAAATACGAATATTAAGTTACCACAAATTAAAATTCGTAATTTTTCTGGTGACGGATCGAATTGGTTGGAATTTCACGATACGTTTTCTTCGTTGATTCATAATAATGATTCTATTGCAAGCATAAACAAGTATCAATATTTGAAAGGTGCAATTACCGGTTCCGCTGCCTCTGTGATCGCGAGTTTAGAAATATCGAGCCGTAACTATGAAGTCGCCTGGAAACTCCTGTGTGACCGTTTTAATGATAAGCGTAAGCTAGTGTTTACTCACCTTAAGGCTTTGTTCGACGCGCCGAGTACCAGTGGAGAAGTTTCTCTGCGTATTTTTGCTGACCATATTGCGAAACATTTAAGAGCGTTAAATACTCTAGGTGAAAAAACGGAGAATTGGGACACTCTGATTATATTTTTATTTTCAGCGAAGTTAGACAGTGTTACAAGCACAAAGTGGGAGGAATATAAAGGGTCTTTAACTGACGTACCTAATTTAGAAAATTTTTATACATTTTTGCGTCTAAGAGCGGATGTTCTCGAGGCAACAGTAGCAAGTAGCAGCAAGCAAAGTTTTGACCCGCAGCAATCGCAGCCGCAGCCGCAACTTATGCAATATAAGCGGATGAATAAACAACAAAGGTCATTTGTTGCTACTACTTGTGAGAATGACAAAAACAATACAAAGTGTTTTGTATGTAATGGTGAGCATTTAATTTACTATTGCGAAAAATTTTTAGCGATGTCACCGGCAGACAGATTCAAGTTGATCGTGAAAAATAGGCATTGTATCAACTGTCTCCGTAGCGGACATTTAGCACCTCAATGTAAGTCTACATCTTGCAAATTATGTAAACATAAACACAATTCACTTTTGCATTTTGACAAATCGACTGGCGAGAACAAGCAGTTGGTTTCTATTCCAATTTCATTATCAACTTGCATTTCTAATCAAGTTTTATTATCGACAGCTATTGTCAAGGTATCGTGCACCAATTCAAATGAGTTTGTTGAAGCGCGCTGCTTGCTTGACTGCGGGTCGCAGTCTTCTTTTTGCAGTCAGGATCTAAAAAACAAACTGAGCGTCCAAACTGAAAATGTTAACTCAGTTTGTGTTACAGGAATTAACAGTATCTCGTTTGAAGCATTACAGCGCTGTAATATCCAAGTACAGTCGCGTACAAATGCATTTAGCACGTCCGTCAATGCGTTTGTTATCAATGATATAACCAGTACACTTCCAAGTCATGAAGTGGATGTATCTAAAATAAAGTTGCCAAAAAATTTAACTCTTGCTGACTATACCTATCACAAACCATCACAAATTGATTTGTTATTAGGAGCAGATGTTTTTTGGGATATATTATGTTCTGAACAAATAAAGTTAGGTTGTGACTTGCCTATTTTACAAAATTCAATGTTCGGCTGGTTAATATCCGGACCAGTCATGTGTAGCGATAATGGTAATAATCCCACTAAAATTTTATGTAATTTCAGTCAGGAAATTCGAACACAACTAAACAAATTTTGGGAACTCGAGGAAGTTCCTCAAAAGCCAGTCATGTCTCAGGAAGAGACGGAGTGCGAGCGGCATTTTGAGCAGCACACTCAACGGCTTGAGGACGGCCGGTTCTGCATCACGTTGCCTCTGAAAGCGGAGCCAGAAACATTGGGAGATTCGTATTATATAGCACGTAAAAGGTTTGAATCATTAGAGCAACGTTTCCGGAGGCAACCTGACGTAAAAACCCAGTATGTAAAATTTATAAACGAGTACGAAGCTCTCGGGCATCTGTCAAGGACTGAGAGACCTGAAAATGCTGTATTTTTGCCACATCACCCAGTATTAAAAGAACAAAGTGAAAGCACAAAATGTAGGGTAGTTTTTGATGGGTCGTGCAAAACTACTTCCGGTCTCTCACTCAATGAAATAATGATGGTAGGACCTACTCTTCAAGATAATATTTTTTCTATTTTGATTAGATTGAGACAGCATGCGTTTATTTTTAAAGGAGACATAGAGAAATTTTATAGGCAGATATTATTTGAACAGAAACAGAGACATCTTCAAACAATTTTATGGCGAGAAAACGAGTGGGAACCCATAAGTTACTTACAGTTAAATACCGTGACGTATGGTACCTCGTCCGCCCCGTATTTAAGTACAATATGTGTCGTGCAACTAGCGATTGAGTGCAAAGATCCGTTGATAAGCGACATAATGAGACATGATTTGTATATCGATGACCTGATAACGGGTTATTCTAACGAAAACGAATTGTGTAATATTTACAAATGTGTAACTGCACAACTTGCATCAGCCGGTTTCAATTTACGTAAAGTAAAAAGTAACTCTTCTTCATTGGTGAATTTAATCTCAAATGAATCTAATGTTGAAAATACACAAGATAATTTGAAAATTTCCAATGTAACTAACACATTAGGTATCGAGTGGGATCCTAATTCTGATTCGATTATTATCGCGGTTGAAAAATCATCCAAACTGTATGAACAATGTAATCATGTTATTACAAAGCGTATAGTTCTATCAGTGACATCAACTATATTTGATCCACTAGGACTATTAAGTGTATGCGTTATTACGTGTAAAATCATTTTACAGAAGCTTTGGCTTCAACAAATTGGGTGGGATGAACAGATTCCTCATGATATTTCAGATATGTGGCATAAAGTAGTTAATAATTTAAAGATTATTGAGCATCTGTCCATTCCGCGCCAAGCTGTCTGTATCAATCCTATTAAGATTGAATTACATACATTTTCAGATGCGTCAATGAGCGCATTTTCGGCTTGCGTCTATGTACGTTCGATAGATGCGTTGGGGCATATAACAGTACGGCTTTTATGTGCAAAATCAAAGGTAGCCCCTCTGAAAACGTCTACTATACCTAGACTTGAATTGTGTGGAGCAGTGTTAGCCGCTCGCCTATTTAAAAAGGTATCAGAATCATTACGCTGTTTAATAGAGAGCAATGTTTTTTGGTGCGACTCGAATGTTGTACTGGGCTGGCTGAATACACCTCCGCACAAGTTGAGTACGTTTGTGTCACATCGCGTAGCTGAGGTGAATGAGTTGTGTGCAAGTAATAGTGTGTGGATGTACGTACCTTCATCGTTGAATCCAGCCGATCTTGCGTCACGTGGTGTGTACCCCGAGGAGGTACCGCATCTTTCGTTGTGGTGGGATGGGCCTACATACCTAAAGAGCCAACGAGATCAGTGGCCTGACCAGCAGTGCGTTGATTCACAAATAAACTTACCTGAAGTGAGAGTTCACTTTTCAAATATTGATGCGAATCCGAAGTCAATTATTGACTTTGAGCGATATTCGAGTTTTATAAGATTACGTCGTTCTTTCGCGTATGTCTGTAGATTTATTAACAATATATGCAAAAATAATGTAAAAATAACGGGACCTTTGACCGTCGAGGAATTAGAGAATAGCGAGTTAAAGCTAGCTCAGTTTTCACAACTTGAATGTTTTTCTATTTATAAAAATAAATTTAAATTATTACCTGCATTGCATAATTTAACCCCGATTGTTGATGAACAGACAGGCTTGATTCGTGTTGGGGGGAGGCTAGAAAACTCCGACTATAGTTTTGACAAACGGCATCCAATCGTGTTGAGTTGTAAACATCGTTATACAGAGTTAATGATGAAATATTATCACATCAAATTAATGCATGCAGGACCGCAACTGCTTCTTTCAGTCGTTAGAGAGCAATACTGGCCCATTGGCGGCCGATGCTTAGCGAGACGAGTATGTAATAACTGTTTGACATGCAAACGAATGAAAGGAGCAGCTGCAAAACAAATCATGGGTAACTTACCTTCTGTCAGATTATCACCTGGATCTCCATTTGAAATAACGGGAACAGATTACGCAGGACCGTTTTTAATTCTGAACAGGAAGGGTCGTGGGGCCAAGCTAATTAAATGTTATCTCTGTGTTTTTATATGTTTTAAGGTTAAAGCTGTCCATCTCGAGTTGGTAAGCGACTTGACCACAGAAGCTTTTATATTGGCCTTACGACGCTTCATGTCTCGTCGAGGAAAGCCTCGCGAGATATTTTGTGACAACGGCACCAATTTTGTCGGTGCAAACCGAGAAATTGCTGCCCTTGTAAAAAGTTGTTCCGATTCTGTGTCAGATCTTGCCAGTGAAGGCATAAAGTTCAAGTTTTCACCGGTAAATGCGCCGAATTTTGGTGGATTATACGAGTCAGCTGTGAAGTCAGCAAAATTTCATTTGAAAAGGGTTGTAGGTAGCGCTCATTTTACATTTGAGGAACTCACGACATTGTTTTGCCAAGTTGAAGCTATTTTGAACTCGAGGCCGCTAATGCCAATGTCCTCTGATCCAAATGACCTTTGTCCCTTAACCCCAGGGCACTTTCTCGTAGGAAGACCACTCACGTCACTACCTGCCCCTGACTTTCAAAATGTTAATCCAAGCCGCCTTCACAGATATGCCCTTATTGAGCAAGCAAGACAACACATGTGGAGCAGATGGAGCCGTGAATATATTTGCGAGCTGCAGCAGCGGACTAAATGGCAGAACAGACAACCTGACCTCGAACCCAATCAATTGGTTCTTATTAAAGATGAATGTAGCCCGCCTATGAAGTGGCCGTTGGGAAGAATTACTACCGTCTACAAAGGATCTGATGATGCCTGTCGTGTAGCAGACATCAAGACAAGCAAAGGAATAATACGGCGAGCAATCAACCGAATTTGTCCGCTTGTAGATATTATCTAAGAAGAACATAGCATTCTTCACATTTCAAGGAGGCGGAGATTGTTTAGGCAACAAACAACGCAGCGTATTACCCCCGCGCCCGGGCCCCTGGCTCGGCACTTGGCCGTGTGAAACACACAAGGACAGACGCCGTTGTAATTATCATAACTTATAATCATTTTGAAGGAGTAAACTATAAATTAACTACATGTTGGTATTATTTAAAAAGAAGATCCTAAGCATAAACAGTTCTTATGTAAATAAAAATAAAAATAAATAAATAAATAAATCGCACTTAGTAATTTTGTGCGCGAGTGAACACGTGCGCTAATCCCCCACCACTTTCGCCGAGCGCTCATTACTCGTTGCGAGACTTGTACTGCAATGTAAAAATAATATTGTGTAAGTCTCCACTGCTGTCTGTCTACAGCTTCGCCGCAGTTAGCCAGTTGAATTCACACAGTCCGTGTTAGTATCGCCTCATACCATATAATAATAAATAAATAAAATATACATAAAAAATATCTAATAAAAAAATGAAATACAAAATACGAAATAACTCGAAAAAAAAACGATACGATGGAGGTATGATGGTACGATGAGGGGCGGACTTTTTGATAGTTAGGGTTTTATTTGTAAGGTAATTTTATTTTTATACTAGGTTTAGATATTTTATTTCAAGGTTTAGGTTCTTCTTTTTTTTTTCATTTAGGTTTTTTAGTTTATTACCTATTGTAATATAAGTTCTGCAATAAATAATTTATCTAGGTACTCGAAAAAATATATATAGCTCTATCTTAAGAACAGCAACACAAACAAGTTTCAAATTTGGTCAGACTTTTGCATATATATTCTAAACTAGCTTTTGCCCGCGGCTCCGCCCGCGTGTTATTCGGTTTAACGACATACCCTAAGTGTTAAGTTGGGATATAAGCTATATCCATTCTAAATTTCATCTAAATCCGTCCAGCCGTTTCAGCGCTAAAGAGTAACAAACATACACACACATACAAACTTCGCATTTTTAATATTAGTGTGATTAAATCAAAAATCAAAAATTTTGAATTTCGTACTCAGAGGGTGCCGAATTAAATTATTTATCAGGCGCTCCCATTTACCGCCTTGTTTTTTGTCGCCTTGATGTTGATATTACATCTACATTGTTGTTATTTACCACAGTATTTTTTAGATTCCCTATCCGTCGCTATTGGGGATGGTACGTTTAGGGTTCCGTATTTTCTAAAGTTTTTTTCAAATATAGCCTCACGGGCAATTTTATGAGAATGATCTATACACTCTAAATTATACTAGTCAAAACAAAATAAGGGTCACTAGGTTTTTCAGGTCTACCATGAAAATGATAAAATTAATAAATTGTTTAATTACCGTAAACATAAAACAATGTTATTTTCTACCGTTTAGGCTAGCAACTGTTTAAATTAATTATCATTAAATATGCTTATTTAACTTTTCATAAAGAAATGCAATTTAGAATAAAAAACACACACAACGAAAGGTCGTTGAAAATTTCAGAATTCTTTACTTTTGATTTCTTTTTCTGTTTGTTAATAACGGGTATGCCCTCCTCTTTTAGCTATGCACTCCTGTAGCCTGGAATGCATGCTTTTGATCAAATTCCTGACGTTTTCAGCTGGAATCTCTTCCCATGCACGTTTCAAAGCGTCAATCAGTTGTTGCTGGTTGTACACCTCTTGCTCATTGGTCCCACATGTGCTCGATCAGATTTAAGTCTGGACTGCTTGCTGGCCACGGTAGTACTTGAATGTGAGAGTCTTCTAGTACAGACTGGGTTGCTTGAGCTGTGTGTGCACGGGCATTGTCTTGCATCAGGATGAATCCAGGACCCACTCGCTAGGCAAATGGGACCACATGAGGCCTGATGACTTCTTCATTGTAACGCTGAGCAATTATGGAACCCTCATTTAAAATAGCGAGCCCAGTTTTGCCATGTAAGCTGATCCCACCTCAAATCATTACGTTGGGACCACCAAAATGGTCAACTTCGTGTATGCAGGCTTCCGAAAATCGCTCGCCACGTCCTCTCCACACCCTAATGCGCCGATCGTCATTAAAATTTTTTACTTTGCACTCGTCGGTGAAAAGCACCATGCGCCACTAATTTATGCCCCAGTCCATATATTGACGCCAAGCCGAAAGCGGGGCAGGTATTGCATTAAACGCGGGCGGAGCCGCGGGCAAAGAGCAGTCTGAAATATAATATTTGGTTTACATAGAGTAATAACTTTTAATGTGACACCATGATATCTGATCGTACCAATTTTCGCCAGCACAAATTGAAAACATTTTCGGACAGAATTAACAGTAGAAAAGTATTATTTAGAGTATCCAGAGCGATGGATTTCGCTTTAAATCTTATAATCTTAGTAGGTACCTATTAAAAATCTGTTAAAAATTGTATTTTTTTACTAACAGTCTTTTTATTGTGTTTTGTTTACTGTTTAGTAGGGAATATTAAGGATTTCTCTTTTATTCTACCAGCTTTTGCCCGTGGAATTTAAATAAACGCAGAAGAAGCCGTTTATTCAATGTCTGTCCCGTTTTCGGCTTAATCGATCGTAAAATCAATTGCCAACCCGAGTGCCTATCATACATATCCGCTTATCTAAGGATACGTTCGCACTTGAAATTACGTCACAGTCCGTAAATAGTTCAATACCTATTGAAGGTTATTTTGGAAGTTCATTTTTATGTGTTTTTGGTGAATAGCAACCATAGTTTGCAACTGATTCAAAGATACGTTATAGGCCCGCACGGTCACTATAATGTCAATGAAAAAAACTGCCTTCAAATCCGTTGAGTGGTTCTCAAGTTAAAACGGAACATACATACAGACAGGCAAACAGACAAATATTCCAAAAAATTTAGTTTTGGCCTCAGTACAATACTAATACCAGATTCTAATTTGAATTTAGTAGAAATAAAATCAATGTACAAACACGACTTTTTTACTATTTTTATTTTTTATTTTTATTTATTTATTTATTTATTTATAGTTCTATAAGATAGTTCCGAGCTTCGGTATGGACTCCGACTGCACGAGAAATATCAGGGTTAATTAAATTTAAAACACAATAAAGTGTAAATTACAAAATTAATTAAAACTCAATTTATTAACATACATATTTTAATTAGTTCTATATTTGGTAGCAATTACGCTAAAAACTCACGCAAGTTTATTAAATAAAAATTTAAAATTATTCATGAGTTTTAAATACGGAGGTAAATGGGAAAAAAGGTCCCATTTGCGACGGATCCACAGCAGGACCTGTCAATCAATGTCAACGTTATATTGTGCCGTTTTTGCAATGCGCAAACGCAGGTCGTAAATGTATAACAAACGATCGGTTGCGCAAGAAAAACTAGTCGGAATTTTAATAAAGTATTGAAATTCAAAATCACCAATAAATTGGTTTGTACGAAAAACCACTTTTTCGTTTTAAGGTACGTTATAGTGTCAGTCATTGCATCAACATACTTTAAAGTAAAGAGAAAAAAATACTTGAAACTTGGTTGGATTCAACCATAATGCTAAACTTTAGACCTGCTCTAACGATTTTGTTTTTTAATTTTCTATCCTGCTCGGAAAACTTCAGTCATTTCGAAATTGCGGCTACATTTAAGTGGGTCTGTTTTATTTACAAATGTTAAATACCAACTCAAAAAATACTTAAATAAACTAATAACCTACAAAAATAATAATTTAATATCTAAACTAAGCTATAAAAGAAAAAAAACTACAAACTAAACCTGCGTATCTAAAACATAAAATTAAATTGAGTAAAATACTTTTTCCAAATCGCTGCCAAATGGGAGGGCGCCCAAGACATTAGGACATTAACTATGCAAAACCGGCCAAGTGCGTGTCGGGCCACGCGCAGTGTAGGGTTCCGTAGCTGCCCGGTACTTTTTCCATTTCCAAGTTAGTCTACTAATACAGGTCATGCAAACTTCTAGTCCCATACATTTAGAAGATGTCGTGTTTAGAGGGGACTAATATTTTGGCGCGACCTGTACTCGTAAACCTGTAAAGCCTACTTAGCTGTGATAGTTTTCCTTTTAAATTCATTATATATACTACTTCCTTACATACCTAAGCAACCGCTTAGCCGGCAGGGGAGGAGGGGGGGGGGGGTACTTGACTCTAACAAAAATTAGCATTTTAAAGCTTAATATTTCACCAACGGTTCCTTAAATCGAAAAATGGCTTTCACACACCCATAATATTTTTGAACGACCTATTTAACGATACCCCACACCATGGGATAGGGGAGAAAAAAAATCATCCCCAATTTACGTGTATAGGAGGTACCCTCAAAAAAATATTTTTCATGATTTTTTTTAACCGTTTTGTTGGCTTAATTAATATGTATACCCATACCAAATTACAGCTTTCTAGTACTAATAGTCTCTGAGCTAAGCCGCGGACAGACGAATATGGCGAAACTATAAGGGTTCCCTGTCGGACTACGGACGGAACCCTAAAAAGGCATGATCTTGCTAAGTTTCTTGCCCTTCTTCTTAGCAAGAATAATCCAATGGGCGAATTTAGGCATTATACTTATTTATAGTTTATTTATCTATCAACTTATATATTCATAGCATTATGTAGGTATGTATGTACAATATTTAAATTGTTTACTGATGTTTATATATATTTGGCTAGGCATTATATTTATTTATGGTCTATTTAGTTTATTTATCAACTTATTTATTCATTGCATTATGCATTATAATATTCTCATTCCTATATTTCTTTAATTTATGCATATAGGATGAAATTTAATCAACCGACCAAATTCATACTAGAGACTCGGTTAGTGATTAAAAACTAGGTTCAGTAATCCTTTTGGGCAATTTCGAAAAAAAAATTTTTTTGCTTTCTTACTGGTTGGATTAGTTTAAAGGCACCAAGGGTAAAAAAAAAATTTTTTTCGAATTTCACCTGGATGGTCATTAAACCTTGTTCCTGATGACTAACCAAGTCTCCAGTATGAATTTGGTCGGTTGATTTAAGTTCACCTAGTATATATAACTTTATTAGCCCAACTTAAATATATACTTTTTATATATTTCCCGTATTATATTGGTTTCATCATATTCTATTGTTTTTATAAACATTAAATTTGACCTTTGGAAAGTATACTTTTTGTAGATATCTATTTAACAAAATAAACTATTTGATTTGATTTGATTTGAATGCGCCGGTCTTAGTGGTCAAGCGAAAGACAAAACGTGTAAAAATAAATAAAATATCTTTTGTTTTGCTTAAATTGTCTTTTATTCTGTTTCATCTATATGTAGAGAGTAGAAACTAAATAAGCAACAAATTAAAAGTCCCAAATTTACCGCACGCCGAAATCCTTAACGCATAATATCGTATGTCTCATAATCTCATGCTAAGACAGCCGTTCAATCGCGGAATGGCTACTAAAAACCATAAAGTACTGCTAAAAGGACTTTAATGCGATTCTATTGACCGGGAATTCCGTTTAATAGTCCCCGGACACTAAGCTGCTACTGGAACTGCCTTAAGGAATTTTATGGGACACACGCTAGCGATTGCCTGCGGTTTTGGAGAAAGTTTTTTTCATTCTGCTTCCACATACAAGGTGATTTTAATTTGTACAGCTAAATTCATACCGAGAGTCGGTAAGTGCTCAGTTACAAGGTTCGATTACCCTTTTTGGGAAATTCGTAAATTATTCTTTTCGTGTTCAATTACTATGGGACGTCAAGATTTTATTTTGTGAAATTAGCAAAAAGTGTTATCGATCCGTGATACTGATCACTTACCAAGCCTCCAGTATGAATTTGGCTTAATAAATTAAAGTCAGCTTATATATAGGTAGGTATACATATATTTGGCTTTGAGTTTCAGTCATAATGGTTTTAACTTAGCAACTGATTATACTTGGCATTAGAGTTTTAAGGTAAAATATGTGGTGTAGATGACGTTTTTTTCTTAGTTACTTGAAAACAACACAAATTACCATAATCCCGTTTTTTTAATCAACTAGTCCAAATTTTATAGACATCTAACATGAAGAGTCTACATCTGAGATTTCAATAACTTTGTTTTCGATGTAACCAGAAACAAACATACAAGTAATCACAAAAGCGATTTTATTTGTATTGCCATCTTCTGGTCATCCCCCAGAACGACCTTTAGGCATTTTATGAGACATAACCCCTAGACCCCGGGTTATCTGATGCATTTTAGAGGACATCGTTTAGGGTTAAGACAATGGCCCAAGACGATAGTGAAGGTGAAATTTAGGACAATTGTGGATTACGATCAATGTGTCGGTCGGTTTCTTGGGGTGAGAGTACAGATAGTTTTTGAAAAGAAACAGTGAGTTTGCTGCGATAAAAAAATAGTATTCTATGTGAATAAATAGTACATTACGATACGAGAGAAAAAGTTACTCGCACGAGTTTCGTATAATATTTTATAGCAAAAGTGCGGAAAATGCCGACTTTACGCAAGCGCAGCGTGCGTAAAGTGGTCATTTTACGCACGGTGTGCTATAATATATATTATCCTCTTCCAAGATTTTTATTTTATTTGGAAAGCTTGTTAATAATGATAAAAAAAACAATAAAATATATCGAGTAAAAGTATATCTTGTGTATTGTTTTTTATAATAATAATAATAATTAACTATAATGTTAGGATTTTTATTTACTAGATACCAATTGCCATTGCATGTTATAAAAACCTCTAATAATTATAATATCTTTCATAAAAATAGATAACGATGAATAACAAAATTTTTGTCCAGATATATGTTTTCTCACAATTTTATCCCATTTTGGGACAGGCAAAGGTATATCTATGACAATGAAAGCCTTTTCTACACTCAATTTTTTCCTTCATGTTTCTAATTTTACGTAACCGCCTCGTCTGATACGTTAATTACTTCTCCATTTTTAAAATAAGGTTCATGAGCAACACACATTTTTTTGTGTAAAACATTATTTAAGCAACCACACATACCATATGCGGTCACCATCGATTTTGCATCGATACTTTGTACAACAGAATACACGAATCGATATAAAGATAAATCGAGAAAGATGGCCGGCGGCCGCTCATAAAAGTGACCCCGGAACAATTTCAGGGGTCAGAATGACTGCAGTTTTATACGAAAGGGATATTCCTATTCAATAATTTATACAATTGATAAATAATAAATAGAGGTAGAAACGTTGACCGCAGCCTGCTGGCCGAATGGGATATTCCATTTTATTTTTATCTTTATGTTTTGTCTGAGCGATGCCGTTCCGACTTAAGACTATCGTTTATTTATTCAAGAAGGGAACATGAATTATTTCGAGACCCGTTTGTGTGCCAAACACGAAGGTAACAAAACTAAAAGTCAGAAAAGTAATTAAGTCCAACTAAACGCGAGTTACAAAGCTCATCGAGATAAAGCTAATGAAATCGAATAACTTTCGTAATGGAAATATTACGCGCCTTTTCACGAATAAGAAATCGTCACCCGATTCCATAATCGATCAATTAAGGGTCCTCATTCCGATTCGGGAATTTGAAAATAAAATAAATGACTGACGCACCTTAACAAACGTAACGCCTTTCGAGCGAATTTTTTCGCCCGATTTCGCGCCAACAATCGAAAGCTGTATAATAATATCGATAATACGGCTTTTTATCGATATCCGAAGCCGACAACAAAGATTCGTTTTCTATATGTTTGCACATTTCTCTAAACAACGTGACACTGCCTCCGAATGGCATTCCATAGTTCGTGCAACTTTTTAATTTCGATCGCATCGTTCTATTACAATCTTTCTCTCGTAAGCTGCAGGATTCTTTTTTCAAATTCATCCTAATTCGAAAATCAATCTAGACCTGTACACGCAAAATCCTCCCTTCTGGTATTTTGTTAGAGTGTGTATTGGAACGATGGCGCGAGATAGATTGTGAGGTCATAAATGAAATGCTCAAAAAGGCGTTCGGTCGCTCATATACGACGTTCCGTTCTTCATAATGGCGTGAAGGTATTGTCACAGATTCTACTTATTGACAGGGTGCTGTTATCTGTGAATGCCTTTTCGGAAAAAGGCGAGAGTTTTTCAATTTCCATTGGAACGAGTGTTTATTGCGCATCGAGTCATTGTGATGCGTTAAGATTCTTATTTCTTTGTGCGATTTGAGAATATTTTAAATCGTATAAGATCAACAGCACCTTAAGAGCACCCTTAGGCTGTTACATCCATTATGCAGTTTAAATTTATTAAAAAGATTGTAGAAATTCAACGTAGTTGGAGGAATTTTTATCTGAAGAAAAAGTTGTTTGTAAATGATTTCAGTTTATTCAACATCAAAAATATTAAGTAGATACCATTCTGTTGAGGTTAGTTTACTCGTTATTCAGAATATACGAATTTTAAACCCATTTATTTATTATACGGGGTGTTAATATGAAGCTGTGGGAGCCGGAAACTGGCGATAGTACTCGTCCATACGAACAACTTTTATTATGGAGACAACCCTGAAATCGCGAAAAAAATATCAGCTGTTTCATACATTTCGGTCGAGTAGGCATTTAAATTTTCTATAGAAGAGCTGTTTTTTTTCGTGATTTCAGTGTTGGCTCTATAGTAAAAGTTGTTCGTATGGACGAGTACTATCGCCAGTTTCCGGCTCCTACAACATCATATTAACACCCAGTATATACACACAAATTATAAGGTCCTACAATTCAAAGTGATTTTTTTTACAGGTGATAGAGTATCCCTAATAGACGACATTCCACCGAAAAAAAAATTTTTGTGCGTATTTTTTTTTACCTTTCCTTAGAAATTTCGTCAGCTGATTGAACCACTTTGTACTGGGAAGTGAAAAAAATATTTAAGCAAAAAATCTTTTCTTCTTCTGGAATTTGATCAGTTAACGATACACGGTCTACCCTAGAATTATTTTCACTTATTATTGTAGGACCTTACATATACACATATTATTATTTGTACACACAAAGAATCACATACAGAAAAATATATTGAATAAAAGAAAAGGTATGTAAATCGACGAACTTACCTCCAAAAAGATATTTCTTACAGCAAACCATTATTTTAAAGTATATATAAAAAAAGCACAAGAAGTAATAATCATACAAATGCGTACGCATATAATACATGCTAATCAATACTTACAACAATATATGTACATATTATATATAACAATCCGTATATAAAGCGACCTTCGTTTATATAGCCAAATTCATATTGGAGATCTGGTTAGCGGTCAGGACCTTGGTTCAATGACTATTTCTGTTACATATGAAAATATTTTTTTTGTGCCTCCATACTTGTTCAACATCGACTCAATTAGTATTAGTAGATACAGCAAGTCAAAACTTTATTTTGCGAGTTTACAGAAATGGGTCACTCAATATTGGTCCTGAACACTCACCAAGTCTTCAGTATGAATTCGGCTAAATAAACGAAAGTCACTTCATATACCAATAATACCCGATAGTAGAAAGATAATTAGTAAATTAATGTAGTAGATCATTTATTTATTTATTTTGTAGAACGCACAACTAACCCATCTATTTTATTATTACCTAAGTTTATAATAACATACAACATAAAATAAATTCATAAACCCATCTACCCACACTCTTAACCTTAAGTGGCAAAAGAACTTAAGGCTGCGAACCCGAAGAATCCCTTGAGATACACTAAGGCGTCTTAACACGGTATAATGTCAGTCTGGCCTCTTTTAATGACAGTAAATGACAGCAAACGACTCCCAAAGCTTGAGCCGACAACTTTGCACTTTCTTCCAGTTAACCATTGTTGTTTGACCTGCCATGCCGCCCCCGAATTATACAATTTGTGACGAAACCAAAGTTATGAATTAAATTAGAGAGCTCTTTTTAAAATGGACACCTTGTGACAATTCCTTAAATACTTTAAGCCTCTTGTAATGGAAACATATATACTATAACACATTGCCATGAGTCATGACATATATCCTGGGGGTCGTCAGAGGTGTTAGTGGTGTTACCGAGTGTAGACGACTTCCCTACTGCATTAAGGTAATTACAACATCAAAAACGAATTCACAAGTACCTAAGAGGTTGGTCAGTATCGTAAAAACCGATGTTACAATACATTATAAACACCGCAATCCACAAGTTTTCATTTCTGTTAAGGTAAAAAAAATTAAAATCTATTGAGATATCTTTTAATTCTTATTCCGAAAAGCGTTTAAATATTTTTTTATCCCTTAGTTCTAGAGATATGTGGAATTTTTTTTTTATGGTTATGGGCTGAACAGCTAGAATACATTTGCCTAGCAATAGATAAAAATACTAGCTTTCAATGTCCAGTGTCAATGACATTTGTAAGCTCTATGGTCATGCCATTTCGTTTTTTTTTAATACAATCAAAGTAGTTACTGGCATTGGTACGAAAGTCATTATGCCTACGAGGCTTTTGTTGAAAAGTCGAAGTTTAAAAAAATCATTTAAGTATGTAAAATTCAAAATTTTGGAAAAGGGATGTAGACAAATCCGTTACCTTTTTAACTACTTTCTCAGTAGCTAATGAAATTAGCGGGTTAGTATTTTGAAATGTTATGGATTCCGAGCCGTGATTCTCGGCACGGAATTAAAAAAGAACTTGCGCTTTTTGTAGATAAAGTATTGTATCTAACTGTGACATAATTAGCCATTAGGGCACTCGTACATATTAAGAAACTCATTATAAACACATCGTCATGACATATACCCGGGGGAGTCTTAAGGTGTTAGTGGTGTTACCAAATTTAAACTGTCACTTGAATTATTTTTATCGTCAATTTTCATTTCCCAACTTGATATAGTATAGGAGGCACTAAACAAAAACAACACGTCATTTTGTCATAAAAATGTTGTGTTTCTCCGTTATTATTAAAGTATAGTTTTCTAAACAAAATAATGCTTTGAAATATTTTTTCTGCTATTAAAGTTCAATTACATTAAGGGCTTGCCTTTGGTCTTTCAACGGTTTTTGCTTTAATATGCTGAGTCAACTACTTATCTGATCAATGTAAAACTTGTACACGTGGTTTTTTAGACCTTTATCTTTCCGTTGTCAGGTCGGTTACCTAATTGAACATATTTCACTCGATATGTTTTATTTTTGAAAATTATGCCTTTTTAAGCTATTAATACTTTTTATGTCTAAACGCCTTGAGTTTTATGTCTGAAGTTACTGCTATAATAAGAAAACATGTTTTATTTTCCGATGTCAGGTGAAAAATCTCCTACATCAAATACATTTTCGTAAAATCCAGAAAAACTTCAAAAATTCAGCGCACAAAGCAAACGTTCTAATGTAGACTTTCTGACAACATATTGAAGTTCAAAATCACTCAGTAAGATTATCGTGCACCATGGGCCAAGAGGAACTTAGCCCCTAATGCCATGTCTGAGGGATTGGCTCGAATGATGGTTGTACTTGGGACCAAACCCATGCGTAGTGGATCGCTATTGGTTTGAATGGTAGTGGCACTAGTGACCAGACCTTTGCCTCACATGCGCGGTGTCCTGCTGGATTTTGACGCCATAATTTAGGTACGTAATTTATTAATTTATTATTTATGTGTTTTCTTGGTTAAAAGTTACAACCCCGATTATACAGTTGGGAATTTCAGGTTAAGCAATGCTTAGCTATGAAATTCTGCGCTGTGATTGGCTGATTCCTTAACTCAGAGACTGACGATTATTCTGGGAAAAAAATGTTTGACAGCAGTGATAGTAAGTAACTAAAGCGACGAATAATCCTTTAACAGCAAAATCAATAAAAGCTGCTTACGACAAATGATACCAAGATTTTATGGATTCGAAAGTTGGTACCTTCTTGCATGAGTTTAGATAACGTAGTGTATGAAACTGCACTTAACTAGGTATTAAAACACTCGTGTGATACTATTAAAAACTCATCGCTCTATGTACCAGTTTCATAAAATACTATTATTTCCTTTTTCATTGGAGGCAAAATTTTATACTCACTATCTGTTTACATTTACATACCTATGTTTTAATTAAATTTATCATAAAATTAAGTATATAAAAAACTGACTATGCTTAATTAACTTGAGCTTTCCTAGGTAAATTGAAAACAATAAATTCACATTTTCAAATGGGGAAAGCTATACCAATTAACTTTGAATAAATAAAACTTAAATTTATGATCATAAAACTAATTTCAAAATTGCATATTGGGAATATTTATTCAACACATAAACACCTTTGCAATTGAATGAAATCTATAAAATTGTCGTTAAATTATAAATAATGAAGTATAAAAATCTTCACTGTGCAACAGCCTCTAAAATTAATTTTTGTGCTATAAAACTGAATTTACTTTCTAATTCTAATAAGTGTAAAAGAAAAATCCGAAATTACACTTAGGATTAAAGTAAATTTTATAGTTTATATAATTTCTAAGAAATTTCGTATCAGCAACCGGCAAAACATAGACATAAACCATAACACTACGCTATTAATTAAATAGGTATATTTTGTGCATACATTTTGTAGGGAAATACCTTATTTTTTATTTAATTATTTTTGTGAATTTCTTAACTGATATATTTCCTACTAGCTTTTGCCCGCGGCTCCGCCCGCGTGTTATTCGGTTTAACAACATACTTTTTTCCGGAATAAAAAGTAGCCTATGTGTTAAGTTAGGGTATTACCTATATCCATTCTAAATTTCATCCAAATCCGTCCAGCCGTTTCAGCGTGAAAGAGTAGGTAACAAACATACACACACACACACACAAACTTTCGCATTTATAATATTAGTGTGATAATCTTTTCGTCAACAACCTATTACCGTGATTTTTTTTAGTTAATGGAGAAAAGGGGTTTTTTGTACTTTTCCAAAGATTTCTCGAAATCGGTGCAAGTTAATATATCTAAACTAGATATTTTACAATCAGCTCTTTAATACCTACAATTTGGGCCGTATATTGTGTACGGTTTTCTTTTTGGTTTGCTCATATTTGTTAAATTTTTTGATTGCTAACAGTTTTCCTAAAACCTTTACGTAAAAAAAACATATTTTGGGTCAATCAGTTCCAGAGTTATGGGGGGCATTCCTCATTTGTACAAGTGATTGTAGACAACTATACTTACTTACCCATATATACCTATTGGGTTTTTAGAAAGAAAATCAATTTTTTTGCTCTCTGTTACATCAATTTTGAATTCGGCGGATGGTACCTAAGAAGAGTGAAAGTGCGCCAACTTACTCACACTACGCATTTTTTGTGCTCAAGATGTTTGCCGATATTTGGACCTCTTCTTTATTTTTCACGAATTTTCAAGATAACGGAGGACGGAAGACTGCCATGAGTGGCGAAATTTGGGAAAAGCCTATGTCCAGCAGTGGACAAACACGGGCTGATGGATGATGGATGGATGGATTTCAAGATGACTGTTCACAAACCAAAACTAAAGGTTCAAAACCTCGGACAAAACTCTATTGACAAACGAATGCAAAGGCGAAAGTAACAGCTTTTAATGTGAACTTTAACCTATTTATGCGCTTGCGATTCTGTTACAAGTAATATTCTGTACCATCTCTTACACTTAAGGGTAAGTACTCCCATTTAGTTAAATTACTTTTTGCTAGTAATATTATATTTAGTGTTGGGAAACAGCTACCATTAACGTATTAGTATATAGTGTATTACTTGGTATTTATCCTCTGAATCATTAATTATACTTTATTTTATTCATTCAATACACTTAACTTAAATTTGGTACTTATTTTTTTTAAATGTAAATGTAAGTAATTTCCAATAACTTTTTATTTTAGTTAACATATTTAACGTAAAAAAAATCATATTGTGATTGTATATTTCCCATTTGAAATATATTTTGTTTAATTATATTTTATGTTTAATGTTTATTAATATTAATATTGACGTAATAAAATAAGTATAATGAATGATGTAACTATATTGTATGAATCAATTTTATTTGTCCATATTCATTCATTAAATCAGTTTTGAAAAAATCGGTGTGTCTCTATTATGAAAACTCACATGAGAAAATTATCTTCGCCGGCATTTCTTCTGTTTTAAGATTTGTAAAAATTCTATAGACAGTTTCTAGGGCTGTAAACCTTAGCGAAACTTTTGCTGCGGGATAGTCACCGAGCTTACCATAACAGAATATTAAACATAATCAGGTGAAAGCCTTAAAGGAATTTACTCATTAGAAATCTGCTTTTGTGAAATCCTGTAGTCGCCATCTTATATTTCAAATTCGATAGGTGCTCTTTGAAAAAGTAACGATACAAAATCTTCGCATTGAAAAAAACATGTAACATTTCCGATATTAACCCTCTTTATTCTCATTGTCACCATAACAACAATACCTTATTATAATCTAGCTAGATCATATATGGGCAACCGCCGGCCCGCGGGCCGGGTCCGGCCCGTTAAGGTTTTTAAAACAGCCCGTGGCGTGGAAAAATTTAAAATTAGACTAGCATTTTACCGGAAAGCCGCGATATGTTATTCTTATGCAACTTTTTTGCCGATCTGAGTAAAGGAGAAAGCGAGTAAAGGTGAAAACTAACAAATAAGCAGGGATGAAAATCAAAAAATCCAAGTCACGAACCAGAGTAACCTAGAAAAATTTGAAAATTCTTTATATCTAGTTGTTAGTGGAATTGATTCAGATGTTAGTTAGTCTTGGATCTGAAAATTTGGCACAAGATTCCCATCTATTGGAAATTATGAAAATAATATTCTAGTTGAACCTGCGGTTCACCGATTGCGTCATTATTTTTGTAAACTATACACATAAACCTACGACCCGCAAATTCATGAGCATATAATTATTTGGCCCGCAACTTCCCAAAGGTTGCCTATGCCTGATCTAGATCATGGCACGGATCCATATATGGTTTTCACGTACTTATTATATCGCCAACAATCAGTGTTATTACTTTTATTCCTAAGTATTCTACAAGCCCAATTATAAAGGATTGTTTAAACTTAAATAACTTTCCCTTAACGCACCCAGTGTATCACAGAGAACAATCCATTGAGTGTAATTTATGGAGGCACCTTTGACTAGTATCGTATTTAAACGTCAATGGTTAGCGAAGTCTTCCTAAACGATAATACATACGCCAATGACTTTAATAATATTACTGAGTAAAGCGTTATATGTAATTACTTAAATATGAAGCAAAATATTAAAAAAGACGAAATTCCAATGAAATTGGTTCAAAGTCTGCGGTATAAAAAATCTCCATACTCGCTAACAATAAGTTATCATAGCAGTGTAAATAAATATTGTCTGATTCTTGTAGAATTTAGACGTTTTATTATTTATTTATTATTTATTTATTTAACAAACGCATGAAATACAGTTAGCAGTTTCAAACGAACACGCACTTCGTAAATTTTTGCATGTTTGTTTATTTGTTTTTTTTTATTCATAGCAAATGTGTCGTGTGTAAAATTGTGAGGGAAATGACAAATCACGTCATACGTTGTAAATAATCTGGTTTTCTTTAAACTATACTAAGAAAACACAGTTCGTTCCTCCTTAAAAAATGTCTACACAATATATTTATCCTTTTGAAACCCTTCGAGCAATGCTACATTGTTTTTAATGAAAACTGGAAATAATGCACTTTATATCCTTTTATATATGTTATTTAGGTAATAAAGATTAATATAATACAGGTTGATAATTAAGTTACTAGCTTTAATGAACTCTATGGTTCAGAATCACTAGTAGAACACAAAAGCATAAAAAAATATATTTTTTACCAAATTTCTAAAAAATGGCAACCGTACGCGATGTAACATGTAACTGACAATAGACAGTACATATTCCCGGCGGTAAATAATGCACATAGGCTATGTACTCATAGGTTTTGTCTCTGTTACCGGAGTATTATGTAGTGCTTCTTTGGCGGTCGTTATCTTTTTTTTTTTAATATGACTCATGACATGACAAAAGTAACAAAACATGTAGTTTTTATTTCGAACATAGAACAAGTTTCCCTTGCTAGAGGTTTCATTTTCAACCGGTATAGTAGTTGAAAGAAAAGTATTTTTCCTTCTATATTTTCTCTCAGTACCAACAAAATTACCTACTTAAGTCCCAACCGAAGCAGAAGTTAAACGAGTTGGAAACATCCAAGTCATTTCAGTTTTGATCTACACACTTAATAAGCACAGCAACTTAACTGGCAGATTTGCATGCGTATAACTTATTCCGTTACATTTAACTTAGCGGAGCCTCTTAAGTTGTGTCGTTTTAAACATTCGTGTGCTTTATGAGGCAGTTAGGGTAATCTGGACTTCTAGTTACGTACGAAAAAGTAGTTTTAGATATCGCGATGGAGTTTTTTTACAAAGATGACACCTACGTAGGGTAAAGTTTATGCGCATGGAAGTATAATTGTATAATTTCAATAAAAATTACAGACTTATGAAATGTATGAAAATGTATAAAACTAAACTGCAAAATTAAGTCGGTCGACTATTACTCGTTAAATTGTAAAAGCCTACTTAGCTGTAACTATTGCCTTTTTGCACATATCCAAGCTCGATTAGCTGACAGGGGGAACACTTTACTTTAACAATTGCAATTTGCAATTTAGAGCTTAAAATTTCGCAAACGAATAATACCTGAATCGAAAAATGGGTTTCACATGCCCACAATATTTTTGAAAGACCTAACCAACGTCACCGGACACAATACCATAGGCAAACCTCACTTTGCCGTAAAAATAAATATTTTTTTACATTTTATTTTACCATTTTGTCGACAGACCAGGCGGGCGGGCATGGTGGAACTAAAAGAGTTCGTTGTTGGTTACGGAACCCTAAAAACGTTCATCATTTAATGAATTTCAATAAAAAGGTAACGTTTTTAATCAAAAGCTTCAAAGATTATATTGAACATTTTCTTAAAGAAATTTACTTGTCCTAAATTCACACTATAAATGTTTATAAATATGTTTTTTGGGTTCTGTATGATCAGTTAAATAGGTAAATGTTATCTATCTATTAACACCCGGTATATGAAACATACGAATATCCAAAAAAACAGTACATTTCAAAACTAACCTCTGCCTTTCATTACGGAAAAAAGCACTAATCTAATTTCGAAAGCTACTTTTAACAGCATCTGCTCGGCAGGGGTGCGCAACCATTTGCATAAAGGAAATGAGTAGAAACTGCGTGAGGGCGCAAGTTATCGCGCCTGGTGATATTAACTGCTCCGGAAAAGGTTGACGACTACTGCCCTAATCGTTTCAAGGGGTTGCTTGTTTTGAGGAGTGATACGTACTAATTAGTTTTGGATTCCGTCTGGTTTACCTTTTAATGCGGATCGATTTCCACGATTTAAAACCTATAGAACATATTTCTTACAATTTTTAGTCTCAATTTGATGAGATTAAGTCATTCCAGTTTAACCCTTACGGTGTTTATAACGTGTAAAACAAAATTAGAAGGAAAGATAATTACAAGTGAAAAAGTATTGCGTATTCTATCATGTGCGCAAAAATTGTTAAGGCAGATTTCGGATGATTTCAAATGGGATTTTGTACGGATATGTATTGATTTATTTGGTTAAAAACTTACAGTGAGCATTCCTTATATCCTGTAGTTTTTATTTGATGTGGTTAAGTCACTCTGATTACCATCGCATGGCATTTATCAAAGTTTAAACATATATCTAATGACTGATATTGCGAGTGAAAAATAATGCCAGAATAACCGTCTATTACGCATCTTTGAATCGATTGCCAATTATGGTTGCTATTCCCTAAAAACAGATAAAAAATGAACTTCCAATATTTTTTATTGGCAAAAACAGAAAACACAAATATAACATTCCATCCATCCATCAGCCTGTTTCGTCTACTGCTGGACATAGGCCTTTCCAGGATTTCGCCACTCTTGGCGGTCCTCCTGGAAGAAATGCCCATACTCACACACGCTGGGCAGGCGGGTTGGTGAGCGCGGTGCCTAAACCCTAGCACCAGTGACGCCGCTGCCCGTCACCAGTCTGTTTTCTATTTATATTAAATATAATATTTTCCCTAAATCACCGCTGTCGATCGGCAGGGTACCCAAAAGGCTGGAAGGGTTCCCCCGTTGAATGGCCAGCTACGCTGCCCGAGAATATAATCTTCGCAGCTGGACCCCACGGCCCTAAGGTTTCTACTCCAAAAGGTGCAAATATATAGTCCGAGCTTAGATCTATATATTTGCGCCTCTTGGAGCTTTCGGCCGTGGCTGCCGCAGCGCCAGCTTTAGCAGCGGTCGCTTGAATATGGGACGCCGCCAATGTGTCGACACAAGTGGCGTCCCATACCAGCGACCTGCCATTTTTTCAAGGAATTAGTGTCATTCCATCGGACCTCCTGCCATCGCTGCGTGCAATGCCGTTCGGCTCCAGTATAGCCGGGACTCCAGCGGTGGCAGGGCCCGACGGATGACATCATTCAGACTAGCATGCCGCGACAGCCGTCCAGTACTCCTTTTGCAGGACAGACCGTGGTGTCCAAGCTGGTCGACGGTGACACGACATCGACAGCGGTGAGGTTCGTTCGTCCTGGTGCCAATCCAGAGACTCACAGCCAAAGAAAAAGTTGTTTTGTTCCAAAATAACTTTCAATGGGAACTATTTACAAATTGTGACGTCATTTCAAGTGGGAACGTATCTTTAGATAAGCGGATATGTATGTTTTCGACGATAGGTACTCTGTTTGGCAACTGCTGATTTTACGATATAGAATTAGGAGGCTGACATTCGCTATGATGTGGAACTCCCTACTGCCAGCGTCCGCTTATCCAGATACAGTGCAGAATGTGAGACTGTAGAATTGCGATTGTGTGCGTGCACACCATTGACATTGTGGAAAACAACTCTAACAGCAGTCCAGGCAAGGTCTGTTTACAAAAAATTATCTTTTGACTTTTATTCCTATTCTTCTTTTGTTACGATGTATACTTTATGTTTCCATGAATTTCCAAAAATAGACCTTGCCTGCACTGCTATAAGAGATGTTTTCCACAATGTCAATGGTGTGCACGCACACAATCGCAATATCCTGTAAAATCGACCGAGTTACTTATGCAGCCAAATTCATACTGGAGACTTGGTAAGTGATCAGATTTAATGAACTGTTTTTTGGATCGATAACACTTTTTGCAAAGTCGTTAAATAAAATGTTGATCTCCCATAATAATTGGCATAGGGATGGGTTTGCGTTTGTAGGGAACACAAAAAAAATAATTTACGAATTTCACAAAAAGGGTAATAGAACCTTGACAATGAGCACTTACCGAGTCTTTAGTATGAATTTGGATGTATAAATAAATGTAACCTTGTATGGGTACTTTCAGGGCGAGTGCCCTTCATCGTAGGCCCCATCGAAGCTGCTCAACAGGCGCGTAAGGCAAAGTGAAAATTAAAAAAAAAAAAGATGCGTCGTCATCATCATTGGCGAATTATTTTGGGGTTCCAGGCTGTTTCACTACCTACCTCCAAATTATCAGCAAAATCGAGGCAGCCGTTCTCGTTGCCGTGGTAAGATCGGCTAGACCCCGAGACTTCGCAGTAAGAGTTTTCTTTTCTTAAGGCCCTTGTAGCCTCCAATAACCTTGAGATATTTTAAACAAAGTCAAAATGAACGTTAAAACCTTGCATTTGATTCTGTAATCGACTGCTCCGAAACTTGCCGTTTACGGCAACGTTGACGCCACGGGCTCTCAAAATATCTAGTTTTTATTTATAAACTCTGCTGTAAATCGACATTTTTGAATTTCCTGCAATGAGTTTTATAGTAGGTGGTAGAGCTAATGCCGAGCTCGACTGTGGAGGTACCACCATCTTACTCGGAAATCCTCCCGAAGTTATTCGGGGAGAGTAAGAGGACAGCTCTCAGGCTAAACCAGGCGGCCCACCATTTGGGACCGATGGATGGCGGTATATCCATCCCCAATTGCCGGACCTTATATAAATCAGACTGGTGACGGGCAGCGGCGTCACTGGTGCAAGGGTTTTGGCACCGCGCTCACCAACCCGCCTGCCCAGCGTGTGTGAGTATGGGCATTTCTTCCAGGAGGACCGCCAAGAATGGCGAAATACTGGAAAGGCCTATGTCCAGCAGTGGACGCAACAGGCTGATGGATGGAGTTTTATAAGCTATACTTTTTTGTATTTTAGTGCAAGAACCATACAAATAACATTAGCGGTTTCCAAGAAATAGCCAATTTTATTCCAAAAACAGCTTGAATTTGGGAAATATTTTCAAGGTGTTTCTTATAGGCGAGAATAATTTCCTGCAATGAGATTGTTTCTTATACTTTAAATAATGACACATATTTTTTCAATAGTTTTTAAGTAAGCCGTTTAAGAGAAATAATTTCATCAATGGGAGTAATTTTCGGATGACGCGGGAACACGCGCCTTAACGGAACTCTTTAAAGCGACTATTACGGTCCGTGCGACTCGCTCTTTCACACGTCTCTTCCCGCACTGACCTCTCCATCGTTCGAGGGCGAATACGCTCAAATATACTACTTAAACAAATAATCACAACATCATAATACCTAAGGATAAAAAAAAACAATATCAGAAATGGATTCGATCCACGATTTTTATTGCGATCTACGAGATTGTTTTAGAACTAATGAGAATTTTTAAGGTTAAACAAATACCATCTACTCATATCAAACGAAGTTACCTAACCAATAACAAACTTTAATATCATAGACAAAACTGATAAAATCCAAGACCCCATGATTTGCAAATTCTTTAGAAAACATGAGCAACATCTCAGCTCTGCAAATTACTCGGAATTCTCATAGATTTTCCATCTCACTCGATACATGAGTGCAAAATAAATGAGACTGATCAGAAACTCATGTTTAAATAAACAAGATATGCTAATCAAGAACCCAAGACATCAAACTTCAATAATCAAAATTCGCAATCTCTAAACGAATTCATAGACAGGGTGAAAAGGAAATTTTGTGGAACGGGAGCTTCCGAAATATAAAAATAGGACATAATGTTAGCAGATAAGTACACGGTCGGATACAAGATTATTTTGGGGGGCATGTAAAGGTCAAAAATATATTATTTTTGAATACTAAGAGATTTTTGTGGTCGATTTGTATGATGTTTCTAATTTTAACACTGAAACTGTCATTACGCAAAACAAACGTGATTTTTTAGGAGAATATATCCCTTTGTCTTTATTTTGTTGGTCAGGGCGATGTGGGCACTTGTGCCATCCATACATATATAATGAGTGCTTAGTGTTGTTAATTCCGTTGATGTCAGATTTAGACTGTTTAAAAAGTGTTCTTGTTTGATACCCTACACTCGTTAATAACGCGGTTGCCTTTTTGTAGTTTTATGGAATTCCATGCATTCTGCACGTACATAATACGCACGATACATACATTGTCACACGCATTTGGGTGAGCGGTAGAGAGAAAATTTACAAGGTGTAAATAAATAGGCAACATTAAATGAAACTACTTATTTGACTGAGCATTGGTAACTGAACATCTTTCTCAAACTTAACCCGTGAATAAAATATATATTCCCTTACGAATTTCCCTATCAATAATCAAAACGGAAAAGAAGAAAGAGGTGTTCGTAATAATCGATAGTGTGTGGTTTCAATTGTTGTAAGTTGCTTAAACCGAGAAACAATCAAATTATACAGAGAACAATAATATAATAAAGATGCAGAAACGGCGGCGTATGCATTCTGTAAGTCCATTTACTACTACTACTACTACTCTGACAACTTCCGAAAAGCTCCTGGACCATAATCCTCAAATCGGATATCCTTAACATACGTACCTCTAAGGGTGGGTCTAGCAGATAAATAATAATTCCAGCCCTCTCTCGCGAGATAAATCGACATATGCTAATATGTTCCCAAATTATTTATTGAGGGTAGCCTTATCGAGGGCTGTGGGGGAAGGAGGTAAGTGCGATTTTTTTAGAAGAAGCAAAAAATTTGGATTATGAAAGTCTCTTTACTGACGTGAAAGCTTTATATACAAGTATAGTTTGGAACATTAATTATTAAATTTACTTGGATATTTGGTATTTTCAAGGTTACACCATAGCCATTAAAGCGAAGCTTCTGTTACCGTCTTGAATTTGGCTTCTTTTTTTGGTGTAAAATTGATCTGGAATCCCAAAAAATACACATATCACATTTAGAAAATATTTTGTATATTTGTATCAAATTAAACATATATTTTAATTAAATTACATCTTCGTTTACAGAAGGCACACACTATTAACGATGTACACTTTACAGACTGTTTTTCTGAAATTATTTCCCATATACCTATATATTATTGCATACTATTTACAGTACTCCGAAAGATACAATGCGCATACAAATCTTCGCCACTGTTCGGCAAATACGTATTTCCTTACACATTCTATAGAATCAATGACAGATTGTGCACGTCGAGTCGCTCGGCTATAGATTTCTATGCGCATTATAACTTTGGACGTACTGTATTACAAAAGCTATGAAACCATGCTGTAGAAGACCAAGGCCAACAGAAAACTCGACTTGTTTCTTTTTACAAATTTCTCATTCTTTTCGCACTTAAACGTCCTTCTATCTATAACAGCAATCAGATGTTTATGATTATAATTTTTTAATTTTTAACCTTATAGCTTACAACAACTTACTTAGTTTATTTATTTATAAACTTATTGATTTATTGCTTTATGTACAAGTATCAACGACATCTACACTATTATATAAAATGGAAAGATTTGTTTGTTTGTTTGTATCCATCCATCCATCCATCAGCCTGTTTCGTCCACTGCTGGACATAGGCCTTTCCAGGATTTCACCACTCTTGGCGATCCTCCTGGAAGAAATGCCCATACTCACACACGCTGGGAAGGCGGGTTGGTGAGCGCGGTGCCGAAATCCTTGCACCAGTGACGCCGCTGCCCGTCACCAGTCTGATTTATATAAGGCCCGGCAATTGGGGATGGATATACTGCCATCCATCGGTCCCAGGCAATGGTGGGCCGCCTGGTTTTTTTGCCTGAAAGCTGTCCTCTTACTCTCCCCCGAATAACTTCGGGAGGATTTCCGAGTAAGATGGTGGTACCTCCACAGTCGAACCCGGCATTAGCTCTACCACCTAAAGTTTGTTTGTATGTTTGAGGTAAACTTTGGAACTACTGAACCGATTCTAAAAAATATTTCTTTTGTAAAAAGGTACACAATTGCTGAGAAACAAAGGCTATATTTTTTTTAAATAAAAGTAAGTTTTCAGTTTGAAAATTCAGTATTTAGTCTGATGATTGGACTGGAAGATTGGTACGGGATCTCCTCGACGGACAGCAGCAGAGCCTTCGAGTTTGGGCTTACTGATTGGTATTTATTAGCACTTTGGTAAAACATGGTAAGCATGGTATGATGATGGGACTGGAAGATGGGAACGGGATCTCCTCAACGGACAACAGCAGACCCTTTGAGTTTGGGCTTATTTGATTTGTCTTTATTATCACTTTGGTAAAACATGGTGATCAGGATCTGGTGATAGGACTAGAAGATGGGTAAGGGATCTCCTCAACGGACAAAATCAGACACTTTGAGTTTGGACTTATTTGATTGGTCTTTATTAGCGCCTTGGTTAAACATGGTGTCCGTTGCATATAGTCGTTCAAAAAATTATATTCTTTTGGCTACCTTATTTTCACGAAAATCTCTTCGACGCGGGCGGAGCCGCTGGCAAAAGCTATATCGTTGATAAGTATACATTTTTTTTCTTAAACTTACCTTAGTATATAAGGTGACTTTAATTGATGTAGCCAAATCCTTACTGAAGACTCGGTAAATCCTCACTAACAAGGTTCGATGACCTTTTTGTGAAATTCGTAAATTATTTTTTCCGTTTTCCTAAATAATAGTCTCCTTATATGTGTAGGAAATTTTATAAAATTTAAATAAGCCCATCTTTAAAATATTTTTGTAGTATTTCCCCGTTTCATATTTACTATTTTATCTTATTCTATTGTTTTCTAAGATATTCTTGACGTCTAAAAAGTGTATAATATGTACCCATTTTACTAAATTAAGAATTTGAATACACAAAACGTTTTATTTTGCAGTTACACCACTTTCCCTCAAGAGTGCCCCAGTAATATGTTCCGTATCCCGCCGGCTGATAAAGTGACTTTCCCGATCTAATACTGTTTTGTTTTATTGGACATATTTGTCAAGAAATTCCTTATCCTTTTCTACTTATGCCGTTTTTCTTCCTGTCGCCCATAAATCAAGGTTTGGCGGGTATTTGATAAAGTTTTCTTGTTTATTTGAGCGATTAATTTTGCTGCTAACATATTTGCAGCTAAGAAGCTTTTTTGATATCCAAAATAAGTAATTTTTACATGTGGAGTACGCAACATTTTAGTTAAATTTAGAAATGCAGTCAATCTAAGTAATTATAGGTATGCACTACATGAAAAGTGCAACATGAATATAGAAAATATTTTAATTTTTATAAAATTTAATCATAAATGTTATAGACAATGAAAAGAAATGTCATTCAATTAAATTCTGTCATTCAAATTGTCATCATTATCATTAATTTTCTCTGTATCATCAACCATATAGTAGTAACACTATACTGACTAAGATTTTGTAATGACATCGAAGTAGTCAATGTCAGAAGACATTGAATAATATCCTAGTGAAAAGTTGATGACAGTTTTACTGTAGTTTTCAATTCGCCGACTGGTTTTTCAAGGCTAAGGGATAGTAATTTCAGGATTTTACAAAAAACCAAAAAACTCGCCGAACAATCGTAAATAATCGTATTTTTATACATAAAAGAAAACTAAAGACCCTTACTTCATGGTAAGAATAATTAATGCCGGCCAACATTCCGAAGAAGGGCCAAGTCAAAACACCCAGAATAGAAAACCTGTATCACTCTATTGATGAATGTAAGAAGCAACATACGTGTGTCAAGATCGTAGCAGATGGAGATCTGTATGTCTCTGCCTATCCCGCTGGGAGAAAGACGTAAATATATGTATGTATTGATGCAGGTCTAGGTACACATTAATTTTCACAAAATTAGAAGAAACAAAGATTTATTGACACAATTATAAGGCCGTTTGACCCTCTAGACTTCGTTTTAATTTTCACAACTTTTTCGTACTAGGCCTATATGATAGGAAAGTATGGATATTGTTACTTTAAAATTTTACGACGCAGCGTCTTTTATCAATTTAAAAATTTAGGTGCTGGCACTGTCCGGAAACAAAAAAAACGTATTCAAAAATTAATCTCAAATATTATTAAAATGAAGAGAAATCAAAAACAAAGTTCTCTGAGACAGGGCTGGAATTGCATAACGCGGGCTCAATCCAGTTTTACTGGACTTTTCCAAATTGTTACTTGATACTTCCACTGCAGAAAAAATTGTATAGTGATACACATGTTGACGCTCACGAGGGCGGTATGCGCATTTCACACCTTGTTCTATGAAACAGGAATAGTACTGTTGTTATTATAATATTTAAAGCCATGGACAATTAAGAAATACACATTTCTCATTTATTATAAATACAGGTTCCAGCCCCACCTGTGATTTATTTTTCTCAGAGAATCTGAGTTTTCTATCATGTAGTGCGTTTAAATACTATTTAGAAGTTTCCAAGAAATGCATTTCGCTATAAATCCTATATTCTTTATTTCATATAACAAAGTTTTTGTTTTTTCTTTACGCTGTGTGTAATAATAATGTATTTGAATAAAAGTAAAAAAAAGTGACACCAAAAAAAGTCTTATCCCCGACATTCTATTCTCCCTCTACATAATTAAAACAGATGCGTATTGGGTGCATTAATTTATACTTTTTTTTGTGCCCCGACTTTTAATTTGTCGGCTCCAAGTGTTTTGCATAAATTCCTTTGTTTCTTTGAGAAAATTTGTTTAAGTCCACCAATTACTAGGGTGAAGGTAATTTATTTGAAGATTCATTTAAGGTAAAAGAAAAGAAACGTCTTTTATTGAGTGTTAAAAAACTTGATTCCGTAGCAATCTACACAAGGAACCATTTTTTGTTTGATAATAAATATTTTTACTTTCTATAAGCTTTTCATTGATTTTATATAAATATGTACAAACTTTTATAGATTATAATTTAAATAAAAGAAAATGAAATAAGATGGAGAGAACATTTAAATTAAAAACCATAACCTATTTTCTTAACCTAGTATATATAGTTGATGTTTGTGATTGTTGGCACTTGGTAGAATTTCATTTATGATCTTATTCCTGTGTATACCAGTGTACCAGCATTATTTTTTCATGATAAACTAAGAATGCCCAGTTTTCTACAAGCAATGAAACCAAGGGCCAGTTTTTTAAACCACGACATAAAACAACAATAAATCATACAAACTATACACCACCATAAATTCCTTCATATCCTGGCACCTCAAAGACCTCAATACATTTCCTAATATCATAATCTTACACCAAAATGCTTTCACATTTCAACGACATCGTCCATTCTGGCACCCCTAAAAATTATCTCAAAATCCTGTCAAAAACTGACCCTAAACTCTTCAGATAAGGTTTAAACTCATTTGACAAGGTTCGGTCAGGGAAAATAAAATGAGGTTGTCCCTTCAGGCTATTAGTTCCAGGATTAGCAATCTGATCCCAGCATCGGATGACCAACATCATATTGGTTAAACCTGGCTTTGGACACTTTGCGTCTCTAATTCATATTGCCCGAGTACGGCCCTGGCCCGTTTGTTTGCGTTGTGTTTGGGATTTAGAAATGAAATTGAAAAATTATTTGGAATAGCAAAATTGTTTATTTTGTTTACAGAGAATGGTTTAATTGGTAGAACTTTTGCCTACAATCCGGAAGTGGCTCATTAAATCCCGCGGTGTACGATATGGTACTGTATCTATGAGTCTCGAAAATGTACAAGCATATGTCACGGATATTATACTAGTTGCTAAAAAACCAGTCAAGTGCGAGTCGGACTCGAGCCCTGAGGGTTCTGTAGCATTTAAAAAGTTAATGGACTTGAAAAATTTACAAACTTATCAGTACCTACAAAATGTGTTAAAAAATCAAAATCAAAATATTTATTTTGAAAAATAGATACATAAAGTGTACTTTCTACAAGTCAAAGTTAATTTTTACAATATATATGTTTAGAATATAAAAAAATATATAATAATACGGGAAATAAAATATACACCTGCATGAAATAGAGGAATCTAGGAATAAAAATATTATATATACATAACGCAATGAACAAATAAGTTGATAAACAAATACGGGAAATATATACAAAAAATATGAAGGTGCCCAACCTTGTACTAAAATGTAATAAAGTTATACACCTGCATAAAATATAGAAATACAGTCAATGACACGGTAGCGTACGGTCTATAACTTCAAAATTAAACATCTAGGTAAGGCAAGGGTACTATTTTCGTATTCAGTGATGAAGATTCTATAGTGCATAGGGGTCAGATGCATTTCCGAAAATTTTGACTTTTTTCGTATGTGCCGCCTCTAAAGTGATATGAGTATGGGTCAAAGCAGCAGGTAACATGAATTGCTGGGGCCGCAGCATCAGCATCCAAGCTGGGGCCGAATTGCCAGAAACCTACAGCTCACGTTCTCACGGAACGATACCTATAACGCCTAGAATAAACATACTTCTTGTAGAATTATCTGCTTTGTTGCCATGCAGCGGTCACCCGCATCTCATAGGCCATGCACCGCTTTGCCACTTTTGCATAATGTGAGCATGACGCTGGACTGCAGCGCAGCATTCATAGCGGGCACTCACAAGATCCACTAGTGCTATAATTGTAGTTCTTTTTCAAACAGGAGTACTAAAGTGGGATGATACCTAAGTGCGACGTGTATCTAAATATCGGCTGACGTGGTCTCAGCATTGCTTTTACACGAGTTAAATACCTTATCACTAAGTCGCCCGATAACCTAACAGTTTCGCGTTTTGGAGAAACCCAGTCTATTTTGTTTATATCTTCTGTGTTATCAGTATTCGGTCAAGAGTCACATACTAGTTGTTTCACCCTACTAAAACTGCATCCGATCTGCATCATTGTCGTTGTTAAGACACGCTCTTATCGCGCACACAATGCCGTATGTGCTTAATAGGTATGTTTTACCTGTATACTAAAGTTACAAACTTTTGACCTGGTTTTCCCTATGAATGCCCGGCATTTACATTATGGTGTTGCGAGCTAAGACAATGCATCGAGTACAGCAATTAAACGTTGTTATCGATGTCCCAAATTGGTAGCGTAATTTTTATCGTAGGTATGTGATACGATCTATAGTGACTATGTGAACACGTGAGTGACTCCCGGGGCCCCAGTATGGGAGCGCAGGATGAATTGTAAATCGTCTATTTTCATAAGGATGAAAGTTTGACTGACGTGGTCCAAGAATATTTTAATATTCACTCGTTTATTTTAGGAATGATCCAATTACCGCGCCGAACGATAACCCGCACGCGAGGTTGTGGGGAATTCCAAATCGATATTATCCCTATATTGTTTTCTTTTTTCGGTACGATAAACAACTGGAGTGGTATAAATTGCTATGCGGGCAGTCAGTCGCTAGACACTACACGGTCAACATTACCGCAAGAACATCATATAGACTTAGGAGTCCCGTGACATCCATCCAGAACTCAAGATGCAGTCCCAAGACAGAATACTCAGTTTCCCGGTGGACACCTTCACGACGCGCGGGCCTTCTATACCCGAGGAGGCCCCTTTCAGCCCCGGCGAAATTCTGCAATTCAATAAAGCATACAAACAGTTTCTTCAGGCGGAACGACAGCTGGACGACCTGACTTTCCTTAACGGGAAGCCATGCCCCGTCCGCTACAACTTTGATCCGACGAGGCCAGAAGAAGATCGTCTGATGGTGAACTGGGACTGGCTCATGCCCTTATTTTGGGGGCCGCCGCCAGGTGAGAGGGATCTCGTGAGGGTGCCCACTATACTGGAGTTTGTTGAAAAGAAGATTCGCTTTTCGAAGTGCAAGGCGGTCGCCGGGGACACCTGTTCCTGCGGCAAGAGGCCTAATGTAGTGGTACCACCGGGACGTGAGTGCAGGATCCCACAGCACTTTCATCATTTCTGCACGGCGCACGTCTCTGCGTGGATAACCAAGTACATGGTCCCGGCGATTCTGCTGAAAGAATCCCAAGAAATCTTCAGAGAGGTCATCCAGAAAGTGCATGAAGGTGATCCGCAAATCTTACTATATTATTCGACGGGTGACCGGACGGACACAGAAATGTTGCTGCAGTCGGCTCGCAACATCAGTGATAAAAGTGCTAAATAGTGCAGCAATGCTGCTGCAATGTGACGTTCGCTTATTAAAATAAATATTTGTGTTTATAATATGTTTGCAAAGCTCCGTTACCACAAACTATGCTTGGAATATGCTTATCATATGTCTTGAGCAAGGCCTGAGTGTGCATTCGCCTCTGAGTACGTGTATCTGCGACGTTTAGGTATGGAGCCGACCATACAGGAATATGAGACGTCTAAATAAGGTTTTTCTTAACTTTATATCCATGAATAACTGCATGTAAGCCGCAAACAGTATTATGACAAAGACTGGCGGCAATTGGCGTTACATCTATAACTCCTTATGAACCGATAATACGTATGACCACATGGCACGCTCTCGTTTAAATATGGAACAAACTATGTGTCACTACTCAAAAGATAGGTAAATATGATAAGACGACGGGACCTTCATCGAAATATTATTACAGGCTGCCGGCCGAACGTAAGTAGCTCCAGCGTATTACGGCAACCCACGTTTAGTTGGCACTGTCTTGAAATATTCGGGAAAACCCGTGCTATATTCATTTTATGATCTGTATCCGACTGGCGGCGTGTATTTCGAAACGAAATCAAAACTGATGAGTGACCATAGAAAATTACCGGGACATACACGTGTGCTTCATACATGTATACACCTCACTTATACTTAAGATTTGTCATTGTATAGCTTTCAGGTTTGGTTAGACTATAACGATGTACAAAACATCATTCTAAATATGTATACTTTTCATGATTCCTGTAATGTTAGGACTATGGTATGACAGATACCTTACCTAAACACTGCACCGTACCTACCTATCGCTGCATAGCATGTCGCGTCGCCCCTCTATCGTGTTACAAAGTGTAGTGACCACGGTTATCTATGCATGGATGTAGATTGTACAACATCTTAGTGGATAGAACTAGTATCATGAAGGAAACTGGTATGTCGTGACATTTGTAAGTCGGCATGCATTTTGAAATGAAATAAATATGTATCGGGAACAAGTTTTTTTTTTTATTTTCAAAAACAAACACTCACATACACAATATACTTAATACTGATGTACACAAATACCTAATACTTATTATATAAACAAATGATCATATCTATGACTAGCACTACTTCGGCCGGTTGAGAGTTCCACGCCACGATGCCTGCTCACGCAAAGCTAGTGCATACTGCATCAAGTGCCTGTCCAGTCGCCGCTGCTCTGCCTTCTGACGTTTTCTCTCCTCACGCTCCAAGTCTTGTCTGCGCTTTTCTGCTTCTTCTTCCGCCCGCTCTTGCTCCTTCCGAGATTTTTCCCCGTTGTCTCGATGAACGGCTTCTCCAGAGTTTCCGCTCATGGTGGATGATGATTTTGTGAATGATGACATGGTGATTTTGTTAAGACTGATCGATTGTACACAGCCTTGTGATTATGGCGAGTGTATATGTGCTAATGATTGATTGTATATGTACTTTCCTCCATTTATACTAACCCGAAAACTACCTAACAAGGACTCGTTGTTCCATAATTATCGCGAATTTTTTCCCACTTGAATAAGCTCGTTATAATGAGGGATAATTCAAATACCGTGACATCATGGTGTACCGCAGTAACGACAGAATTGATAAGCAAATTAGGTAGAGAAACGTATTTTGTGGTAAAATGGCGCAATATCGATGATGTCAACGGGTAATACATGCATATATCGGCAATACCCAGTTATTTTCAGCTGAAAAGGAAAAAATTGATAAGGATAATGCATACAGTTTTACATTTTATTACGGGAGTCATATCATACACTGTGTTAACTTCTGTTAGCTAGCACAATCATGCTCCGTATGGAAAAAAGTATAGGTAAGCTTCAGTATGTGCTCGTTACGGTACAAATGCAACCAACGATTGTTTCAACTCTAACTGCAAGCACCCCGGCATGCTGAGTATGCACGCAGTCTTGCTACGTGACCTGCAGTCTTACTCGACTATGTTGTATGTTCTTCGGATGTTCGGCTCCGACAAGCTATCCCACTACAGCGTTGCAGCGTGCACTCATGTCCGCAAAGCAGTTTACCAAGCGAACCCGAGAGACTTGGGTTTTTGTTGAATCGTCCATGCACACCATCGTTAGGTGATGAACACTTAATTACCTCGGCAGGTGTACCTGTACACCTTACCGTAGGTATGCCTTACCATAGGTATGCCTTACCGTAGGTATGACGTCAAACCTTATCGAACAATGGTGTATTGTTTCATTTTTCCGAACTATTAATATTTCAATAAACCCCACGGACAGGATGAGATCGGTTAATTAAGCCCGATAACATATTTAATTGAATGAGAGGAAATTAATATAAATACCATTTAAGTTCAGCGATAAGAGCGTTATCGCCGTCGCGGGTGGCCGTTCTAATGCTGTAAGAATTTACTGATATCGATGTTGCTACCTACAACCAATGCTACAACAAGGTGCACTTACAGGTTAACAGTAAAGAGTTTTTGCGCTCATATTCACAGAGACCTAAGGTTAGGCTTGAGACTAGGTCTCACTTTTACATAGCAAAACCTAGATAGAACTCAACAATCATATTTTTCCCGAGACCATGCACTGTGCATCAGAGTCGTTGCTCCGCTGTATACATTAGTAGCATCCCCCCTTTCCCCTGGTCCACCATTCTTTATTTTCACCCCGTACGCTCTTGTGTCACTGACTGTATAGGAATAAAAATATTATATATACATAATGAAATGAACAATGTGTTGAAAATGAACTAAATAAACCATAAATAAAAATAATGCCTAATTTTAAATAAAGTATATGCTACATAATATACAGACAATTCAAAATTCTTACCTAGCTAAATAGTAAGTTTGTGGCACCCCACTTCATTATTTTTGGGGATAAAAATTAAAACAAAATTATATTTTTACTCTACCTAATGATTTCTAGCTAGACAATGAGACTCCGTACAAATGCAAAAGTAAGACAAAAAAAATGATTTGGTTCATTTTTATTTATACCCCTTGAAATTAATTTAATTTAATTATCAATTCATGTTCAGTTTTGGATAACATATCTAAACTTCACATCTGTACCTCATTACATCTGCAAGCTAGAGACCTATGACCACTTTGACAAACGGACGGACAGACGGACAGAAGCCCTTTTCACGCGGAACTCTAAAAAGAGGGATCGGCTACTTGCATACATAGGAAACTAATCTATTGTTCCTACACACGTCTCTCTTAAATAACCCTAAAAATAATGCGGAAAATGTGGAAAAATAGTAAAAAAAAATAGCCTGACTAATTTAAGAAATTCTTTCTTTCCTGTATTCTGTAGACCCCCAGGAACATTCAACATATCAAACTTTGCATTACTTCTGAAAACGAGGAAATGCTTATTTCCTGAACAAATAGTGATGGTATCTATAAAGAACAAAACCTGAGGTGCAATTGTGTAAGACAATCGTCATCAAATTCGAGTGTCATATAATATGAATAATAAAAGCTTTTTATTTGTCTCAAAAACACAATACAATTAATCACACTAATATTATAAATGCGAAAGTTTTTGTGTGTGTGTGTGTGTGTATGTTTGTTACTCTTTCACGCTGAAACGGCTAAACGGATTTGGATGAAATTTGGAATGGATATAGCTTATACCCTAAAATAACACATAGGCTACTTTTTATCTCGGAAAAAAGCATGTTGTAAAACCGAATAACACGCGGGCGGAGCCGCGGGCAGAAGCTAGTACCTATACAATAATTTTATATTTAAAAAGAGACAAATCAGTCTATGACTAGGCTTGTGACAGTCTGTATTTATACAAAAAGCCGTCGATTTTCAGCCTTAGCTAAGGAACACACAAAAAAGAAAGATAAGAAATAAAAAAATTAAAACTGGCTATTCAGCTAAGCACATTAGCCCGTTTAACAATTGAGTCGTACGTTTTTGGTGGTCAACAACAAAACAAGACATTCGGATTCATTTGACAGCCAAAACTGTACGATTTCAATAGTAAACGAGCTAATTTTCTTAGCCGAATAGCCACATGACAATCAATTTGAATACGATCGTCTTACACTATAGCACCTCTGGCCTAATATATGGCCTGGACGCCAACATAGACCGCAGAGTTATCATCACAATTTCCCGTGTTTTGCTAATCCTTTTGTCCTGATAAATTTTCCACTAGCGACGCCGACGACTGTATGTACAAAAATAAGTATAAAAAAACACTTCCTATCTCTTTCTAAAGTTCTTAAGGGGGACCGTCTCGAATCAAGAAAGTGTGTCTTGTGCTCGTCCCCGCGGAGCGCTCCTAATTCCGTTATACATATTCATGATCCTATTATTGTCCCCATATTGTGATACTTTGATTAAGTGTCTACCCCAGACAGTGCGGTCGGAATACTTGTAGACGAAAAAGTTTTGCCTTTTCAGTATTTTTATAGGAGTACGAAATTTCACCAATAATAATTCTCATTAATTCTCGTACCTGTTTATTTAATATTAAATGAACAGGCTGACATTTACTGATAACATTTTTTCCGATCTTAATTTCGTAATTTTTAAATTTGTGTCTTTCTTTTCCAACACTGCTGTGAAAAATTATTTTCATTAATTTGAGAGTTTATTTGTACAGAAGCAGTATCAGTGAAGTTAAAGTAACGAAACAGTAAGAAAAAAATATAACGTTTAAGACAATGTGTACAAATAAATGCAAAAAAATCATGATAATAGACTAGCCTCAAATTCATTAAAAACTAAAATGCATGTGTTAGTACATATGCACGGTTTTATTACAAACGTATATATTACTTCTTAGACCTTCAAATACTCAAAAATCTTAACTGAGTATTGAAAACATTGAATAATATATAAAATATACATTATTTGAAAACATTGAATAACAACAGCAAAAATATATATTTTTGAAGTGTAAACATGTCTACAGAAATTTCGTTTTTTGTAACTCGGCTTCTTTGCTACTGATTAATGGGCCCTTTTGATTGTTTATTCGGCCTCTTTTTAGGGTTTTGAAAAGTGACGACTGACGACACCTTTTTTATAACAACATGCATCTGATAATAGTTGTGACTTGTTCGGTTGCTACTGATGGGCCTAAAGCGTTAGGGCTTCTTTAACCTGAATTTCATAGTAAAAAAACGTTTTGACATCTTTCTTTAAGTCATTGAACTCTCTGACGTTTTATTTTCTTTAATTTTTTATTGTTATTTTTGTTTGTTTGGGATAGTTAATAATTAAACATTAGAATTCGATATATTTCGGCCCACGGTATGGGCCCGTCATCAGTCGATAAATCTTTGACAAATAATAAAAAAAAATTATATATATTTTTCCCAAAAAGAAGAAATTAAATTATTTACTTTATTTTTACAAGTACGAATACCACGTTAACATTTTTGACATCAAAAGTAAGTATCCATTCTAATACAATATTTAATTTAAATAAAAGGGGTGAGGTGTTTATTTTAATTAGCTAGATCATTTAGCTAACTGTGCGTTGACGTTATTAATAACCGTGATGTCTGCTGTCTTGTTATCTATCATCGCTAATCGAGACCATTTTGTCTTACAGAGTGGTTGCGCCCCCTTAAATATTACCCTCTGAGCGACGAGCGATGTTTTAGAATTAGATTAATTGTTTTTATTCCGGTTTATACAAATCTATTATACAATCTACTTCTAGAGGGGTAAAAAAAGCAGCGGATTGTGTTGAAATAGTTTGTATGTTTACTGGTACAATACTAGGTTATCTTTGATTATATACTTTTTTAAAGTTGACTACAGTTATGTTGTTACTTGAAAATTGTTTTTTTTCCTTCCTGTATTCACGTAATTATCTCCAGATTATTTATTTTTATAGTTTTAAATGTTCATAGGTTTCTTTTCTGCTGGTTCTACACGGTATTTAACCATACAATAGGTTGTGTCAGAGATACAACCAAAAATATTTAAGTGGATACATTTGAAGTCCCTTAACCTAAAGTTAAATACTTTGTATAGTATAAGTCTTTTATATAAGTGCTTAGTATAGCATAGCCATAGCTGCCATAGTAAACAAAATGATAAAAAAGACATAATCTTGCTAAGTTTCTTGCCCTTCTTCGTAACAAGACTAAAGGAATGGGCGGAGTTAGGCATTATTATTTATTTATACTATGTATGTACCTATTTTACAAAATAAAGTATTTGAATTTGTAATTGGAATTGGAATTCGTCTCTTTACTCAATCGAAGAGGAAGCAACTAATAGTGGGCATAGCTATCACATTCTTAATAATATACGAGATGTGAACATAGAAGATAAAATGATATTACAGATCACCATCTGCTATGATCGTGACACTCCTCTTTTGCTACTATATTCATCAATTAATTGTCATACAACTACATATGACATTTCGCAATTAATATATGTAAAAAAGAATTGATACTATATAGAAAGAATATGCTGTTGTAAAAATCATCAGAAGTGAAAAAAAACGTATTTTCTGCCATTTTTCATCAACACGAGGTTTTTTATCGCATGCAGGCGTCAGGCAATATCCAAATGTCTGAGCTATAGTTAATCCTTATTGTGAAGACCATAAATGGTCTGGGGTAAAGATAACCACTTTTTCTTCACAGTCGGAAAAGCACCTTTTTCCGTTGAAATAAATGTCACTTTTCATTGTGAAAATCTTAAGAAATAAGTTGGTAGTTCCATAAAAGGATGAAACATGCCGCAGCTTTTTGTCAGTACATTTACATACGAATAGACAGACACTCTTTGTTCGTAGATATTTTTTTTCACTTTCGTCTCTAGTTGATTTAATTTTAAAAAGTCATTAGTGAGGTATTTATTTGTTGAGCCTTTTAGTCATGTCAACAGAAACGGGGTAAAAACACTAATGTTGACAACATGTTAGGTACAAGAAGACAAATATGGCGGATTCAATTCATTAAAATTTTTGTTTTTGTCAGTGGAAATTAAAGAAAAAGTCTAAACATACATGTGCTCACACGGTCACATCTGTCTCCGAGAGAGGCAGGCAGAGACTACAGATTTATACCTGCTACGATCCTGACACGCTTCTTTCGCCTCTTCCACATTGATAAATTTAGTCATATACTTGTATTAATAAGCTCTGCTCCGCGTGCTTTTAACTTTGCCTTTCATCACTATGTCACCATTTTGATAAATCCTTCTAGAGCGGTCTGGTTAAGCTTTATCTTCCACTCTCACACCATATATTATTTCTTTGGTCACTTTTCTTTCATTCATCCTCTATGTATGCCCAAAATTACTACATAAATAATTCATATCGAATTTAAATAGAGTGCTTATACAAGCTGAAGGAACGTATTCTACTTATTGTACTGAACAATATTGTCTCTGGAAAACGCATGCTTGCGCAAATTTAAAATAGGTATTAATTTTTGAGAAGTCTGATTGATCTGTTATTGTCAGTAGATTCGTTACAATCTCGAAAAGTGGGAGTTACCCCAGAGCACCATCGGTTACTTTTCAATTTAATTTTTATTTGCCCCAGATAGAAATGTTTTATGATAACTGAACTTGCCACTTAACCGAAGTGTAGATGGGGCTCTACGCATAACAAATAAAGTATATTAATTAAAATAGATTTGTTTTATATTAAGGTTCCGTACCTCAGAATAAAAAAAACAAACAAAAAATCCCCTCATTTCGATACTAATATAATAAAAGACTTATTTCATTTAAAATTTCCTCAAAATATTCAACGGAGACGACATTTTTACTACTTTATTGTTAGTATACTTTGTAGGTGGTAGAGCTGATGCCGAGCTCGACTGTGGAGGTACCACCATCTTACTCGCAAATCCTCCCGAAGTTATTCGGGGGAGAGTAAGAGAACAGCTCTCAGGCAAAACCAGGCGGCCCACCATTGCCTGGGACCGATGGATGGTGGTATATCCATCCCTAATTGCCAGGCCTTAAAACAGACTAGTGACGGGCAGCGGCGTCACTTGGCACCGCGCTCACCAACCCGCCTGCCCAGCGTGTGTGAGTATGGGCATTTCTTCCAGGGGGACCGCCAAGAGTGGTGAAATCCTGGAAAGGCCTATGTCCAGCAGTGGACGAAACAGGCTGATGGATGGATGGATACTTTATATGGATAGCAGCAAATAGTACACAAATGGCGAGACTGTGGTAAAGACTCCTAAGGATACGTTGTCAGGCGGCGCGGTGCGCGTGCGTCCCATACATCGGTGTATGTTTGTGTTTCCGGCGGCCCGCTACGCGCACCGCGCCGCTTGACGCCCCGCGTCTCCTTGTTCGTCGCCTAAAGCAAAAATTCTGGAGAATCATTGGCTGATAGTTGGCGTGATTTAACTTGAGCACAATTCATAAACAAAGAAAACAAATTGCATAACTTAAAAAGCACAATAGCTCAAGTAATTACGGAGCACCTATTACGGTACAATAATCGAATTGTCTCATACAGATAGAATCGATGCATCGATTCATCCTTATTCGATGCCTTTGTACTTTATTACGATTGTTTTAATCAAGAGAGATTTGCATACGGGGTACGGAGGGGCCTTAAGGAGTTATGGTGCGTAAATAAATGCAAGTAATACAATGAAAACGATAAATGTTTATTTTTTATTGTTTTTTATCGTTTCAACATATATCTCTATAGGCATTGATGTAGCCAGCGTGAATCTATTTAATGGCAGTTCTTATTTAGGTGTAATAGAAGTTAAATTCGAATGTATCCCAAAGTATACAAAGTTTGGGAGACATGCGTGTAATTTCATGACGACATTTATTTCACGAACGCAGTTAGAGGTTTATCGAGTGTTAATTGAATCGTCAAACACTCATATAAACCTTCCACCGATGATTGTGCCAATGGGATGATAAATTGCATTACACTGAAAAAAATCTCGGTTAAAATGTTACTGTTTTGTCACTGTAAATGTTATTGTTTTATTAGTAAATTACTTTAAAGGAGGACCGTCAAGAGTAGCGAAATCCTGGAAAGGCCTATGTCCAGCAGTGGACGAAACAGGCTGATGGATGGATGGATGGATTGGTAAATTTGAATAAAATTAAATTCCAATAAATTAATAATATACATAGTAAAATAAAATTATTTCTATAAGTTGGCGCCAATTAAATAAATACAGGCCTTAATTGTGGCGCCATTTTAATTTAACCCCAAAACATTATTAAAAGTTATAGTATTAAATTTTATTACCAATGTCTTATAGAAATGATGATCGTTATTGAGACATTTGAAGATAAGATTTTTCAAAAATATCCTTGTCAGTCGGTTTAATTCAAAATAATCTACACACTGTTATGTATTTTCAAAAACTGTTTTCATAATTTAGAGATTGGTATCGATTCGGTTTAACACGACTTAGCTCATTTGACAGGACTAAGCTTAATTTAACCATTCTGTCTTGTTCTTTCTGTATCACAAAGACAAGGACAAGACGCCTAAAATAAGGTTAGTCCTGTCAAATAAGCTAAGTTGTGCTACACCGAATCGACACAAATTATGGTGCATTGTTATTATATCACCAATAAAAAGTGCTTAAATTGCAAAAATTTCGGAATCGCCTATCAAAATTTTACTCTCCTTGTTTGTATTCACCTAAGCCTTCAAAGGAATGTATCGAATTTAAAAGTAACCCTATATGAAACAAATAAAATAATGTTTATTTTTAATGCGAGCAGACATTTGCTTGCATACCTAATCGGTACAATAAAACAGCAGCGTAGTTAACTACAATAGTACAAATTACATTAACAACTACAACTACATTGCCAGATAGCATTGTCTGAAATCTGAGCCTCAGATACTCGATAGATAGCTATCTGTCGATTTATTGTGCTCTTTGAAGCCAACCGATCGGAACATTGTTTAGTCTGTGTAATTACAATTTTAGACTCTGTGGTTAAGTGGTTTGTGTACTCGACTACTAATTTAGTGATCGCGGGTTCAGATCCTTTATGAGCATATTTATTTTCACGCTGGGACGTAATAATCGTCGGTGAAACGTGGGTGTACGAGTGTGGACTGTGACTTGAAACACATCTGACACTCCCTCGGGTATTCATGCCGTAAGGATGTGTATGTACGTATCGGTTCTAACACAACCACCCAAAATACAAGGGACTAGGAGATGGCTACATTAAATACTGAACCACAATTCACAAGCGTTTTAGTTAAAAACTCCAAAACATCCATCACTTTAAAATTATAAAGCTCAAAATCTATCTACAGAAATAAACAAGCACATAACATTCGTCCTCTCTTTCCCTCCTACGACTAATATTTCCTTCTCTTTCCAAGAACGTGACCAGAGTACTAGTGGGCCGAAGTTTCCCTACTTTATGGTATTTGCTATGAAAAATCACCTGCTTCAGCGCGGGGAATGAGTTTTCCCGACATAATACTATTACGCTATCAGTGCATAGATGGGATCATTTTTCATGAGAAAATTGGGTGTACTGTAAATAAATAGGAAAAATTTGTTTTAATTTTAATAGTCGTGTAATTTTAAGGCATAGATATTATCAGTTTTTAACTGTGCAATATTGTTATTGATGTACCACGATTTATCTCTTTAACAGACATAAACATGAAATGTATCGTCTCGGTATGAATCCCCAAAGGGCTGTCAGAGTTGTTCCCTAGTGTGGACTGGGTGTTGCATTTCACCTGCTTTTCACCGACTATTATAACACTAATATTATAAATTTTGAGATAATAATAACAAAATGTATTTCGAAAAAACAATATTTTGTTATTATTATCTCAAAATGAAGAAATAAAAAGCTTTAAATAGCCAATAATATATATATTTTAATTTAATATTATAAATGCGAAAGTTTGTGCGTGTGTGTGTGCATGTTTGTTACTCTTTCACGCTGAAACGGCTGGACGGATATGGATGAAATTTAGAATGAATATAGCTTATACCCTAACTTAACACATAGGCTACTTTTTATCCCGGAAAAAAGCATGTCGTTAAACCGAATAACACGCGGGCGGAGCCTCGAGCAAAAGCTATTATATCATAATGGTTAATACAGATAATAATAAATATTTTAGCTATATAAAAGCTTTTTCATTAATTTTTATTAATATATATATATATATATGTATCTACACTTTTATATACAGGCAAGGATCGAAATATATTTCTAAGTTATTATTTCTTTTTTGCCTATATATAAAAGTGTACATACATATATATATATATTAATAAAAAACAATTATTAATACTTGCGATTATTGGTACTTGGTGAAACTTGGATAACAACATGATACAGTGAAATAACTTAAAGAGCTGTTCATTCATCACGACGATTATTAATGGTGACAGTGAGTATAAGCCAAAAGCATTGTAAGTCACACAAAAAAAAATTGATGGTGAGCTCTATAGCCGTACTTCGGGCACAAATGGACCAACAGCTTAACGTACCTTCCGAAGTACGCAGACCGTACACAAATTAACGTGCACCATGGGGATTGAACCTACGACCTCTGGGTTAGCAGGCGAGCGCTCTACCTCTTGGCCACAGAGGCGGTCAAATATTTGCAAAAATTACATGTCGGCCATAATCTACAAGTTTTTTTCTGCGATCCGCAAGGAATTTGTCTGTATATGTTGGGGTACAACCCAGGGATTCGAACCTCTCGCTTACCAGGAGGTTGTTCTACCAACTGAGCAATCTAGGTCACAACACAACTCGCGAATTTATTTATGATACTTCCTATACCGCAACGACATGTAGTTTAATTATTATTTTCATTTAAAATGTGTTAAATTTTAAAAAGTGTAAAATAAAATATTTTGTAGCACATGTGACATAAACCCGCACTTTACGCATGCTTTGCCGTGACCTAAGTGACTATTATTGCACGGCGTGTTAGCGCCCGAGCGTAGCGAGGTAAAATAGTATACGATACTTGTCCTAAGTTGCCTATTATTGCACGGCGTGTTAGCGCCCGAGCGTAGCTTACTTAGGTCACACGTATCGTAATGTACTATTTCATAACTTCCAAACCGAGTGGCGTAGTTTAAAAAGCAAACCTTATATAGCGTCATCTATTTATCATACTGAAGGCCTTAGGAGATGCTAAAGTGACAACATTTAACAAAAACTACCTAATACATCGAATATTTTTCAAAGAAACAGCATTGCACGTTTTGCCGTAGTTTTCATAGACAACGTCTTGGACGAGCTAAAGAATGAAGTTTTACTAAAAACAGCCGCTTCTGGCAAAGTTTAAGTTAAAGGTAAAAAAGGATATTGTTACATAGAAAAAGATAGTGAAGAAATAGTTCATTGCTATTTCTAGAACAGACTTTTAATAAATATTTTGGAACAAAGTTTTTTTTTATCTCAAGCGGTACTTTAGCCACTTTCAGGGCCTGAAAAACTGAAAAAACCCTTAATGCAGGGCATAGAAAATTTGAGACGACTTTTTTTTAGTTTCTGTATTTTCCAATCCAGGAACCATAAAGAAAGTAAAATGTCACCAGTAAATTTACTGCCCGTATAAACAATCAACTCAATAAAAAAATATTTAAATTTATATATATTTGATTTATGTGTGACGTTTGTTTATTCCTTATTTATAACTAACTTTCGCCTGCGGCTTTGCCAGCGTTGATTTTGTTTTTGTGAAGCGGAAGAAGGAAATTTACCAATTTCAAAAGTGACAGATGTCAAAAGTCAACAGACGTCAAAAGTGACAGACGCCAAAAGTTTGACACAAGATTCCAGATCCCCGGGCGCATTTTTATGGGATAAGACATCCTCGTTAAAATCGTCAAAACTGGCCAGGACAAACAAACACAAAGATGAAACTGAAAAGAAAAAAAACTAGTGTTTGGGTTCATGATGTTGTTATTGATGACCCCTAGAAGAGTCGAAACATACCGGATGTAAATAGAGTGCGACCATTAAATGAAACGACATATTCTACCGACCCTACTGAACCACTTTTCCCAAGAGTCATACCCGCGGACACCCTTAGTTCAGGAAATGATTGAGTTCTAAACAAAAACGCGTGAACCCTAACGCACCGGCATTCGGGCGAGTTAAGAGAGAGCGTCGTCCGTGAAACCTGCAGCTGTTTGAGGTCCACTCTTTCTAACCTCGCCCGTATGTCGGTGCGTTAGGGTTCACGCGTTTTTGTTTGGAACTCAATTATTTCCTAAGCTAAGGGTGTCCGCGGGTATGACTCTTTTGAAAAGTGGTTCAGTAGGGTCATTAGAATATGTGGTTTCATTTAATGGTAGCAGTCTATTTACACCCGGTATTTTGAATTTAAATGTTGATAACTTAAATATGTCCTTACTATTGTTTATATAAAGTAAAAAAAAATACAATGGTTATAATAATAATTACTAGGAAATAAAGCAGTGATCCATACTAATGAATAAATAAGGCCAACTCAGTTTGCATATCGACAGGCTTTAATACAGCTTCCTGCAAGCCGCCACAAATATGGCTATCACAAATATCAAAACCTCACTAACTTGGGTACAGTAAAAAATAAGCGGAGGTTTTGATTTAAGATTATATTTATCTGTTTCGATGTGAATTAATGGAATATTCGAAAGGAAAGTCTGTAACAAACGATTTAAGGACAGGCATAAAGCGCAAACCTCCATACAAAAGTAACCACAAAATTGTGAGGTGTCTATAAAAATATGTTTTTGTAATAACTCGCTTATCGCTCGTGTTGCAAATCGCCCTCGTAAGCTATTGCCTCCTTACTGCACTAGCATAAACTACTTTGAAAACATACCTCAGACCAGGATTCGAACCTCGACAAAAATCTTTTTTTTTCCACATTTTTGCGCTATTGTCTTGTGTTGACCTTTTCTTATGTAACTTCTGTAGTAAAAACGTCATCGTCGCCATAGTCTATGTTGGAACTGACGTGTTTTTAGGGTTCTGTACTTCAAAAGGAAAACGCGAAACCCTTATAGGATCACTTTGTTGTCTTTCTGTGTGTCCGTCCGTCCGTCTGTCTGTCAAGACACTTTATCTTGAAAATATGTGGAAGTATCGAGTTGAAATTAAAACCATGTTCAAGACTACAGTTCCTTGAAGCTGTGAAAAAATCAAACTTCTTAATAGAATTAATTTATAGGGTACTAGCTTTTGCCCGCAGCTCCACCCGCGTGTTATTCGGTTTAACGACATTCTTTTTTCCGGGATAAAATGTAGCCTATGCGTTAAGTTAGGGTATAAGCTATATCCATTCTAAATTCATCCAAATCCGTTCAGCGAAATATTAGTGTGATTTTCCGTTGACCTAGAACTATGAAATTTGGCAAGTAATACCGTCTTATATAACAAGTGTAGGAAAAAATCTAAAAACTATACATTTCTAATTAAATTATAAAAAATATAGTCTTTAACGGAACCCTCGGTGGGCGAGTCCGACTCGCACTAGTCCGGTTTCTTTTTCTCGGCACGATTTCGTTACAAGTTATTTAAATATTTCTACGTCTATACTTCACCCGTTTACCGAATCATCAGTAATCCTCAGCAATCACTAATTAGTAATCACCACACCTAAAATAGTACATTTTGATGCTAGTGCGAAAAGGTTGATATTTAGAGTCACGATATTGACTTTTTTGCCGACACGCAGTTAATAAAAATCGACTGAAGAACAAGCAGTCTGGTTGGCGCCAATCTGTACTACAAAGACCAATGTCTCTTTCTAAAATCTTTTTAATAATAATTTCTAAGAAAGTTAAAATATAATATAAATTATGACATCTAAAATCGATTTGAATTTTTAAAACATCTCTTACAATTTAACATACATAATTATTTTATAATAAAATATAAAAGTTTGAAAATACTCATCTTATTATAGAGTATCCGGTGAAACAAAGGTTTATATGCTTACTAAATGATGTGGCCGGTTTCCCCTAGATGGCGTCAGTAGGTAGTAAAAACAAAAAGCACGAGTGCGAAATATGTCATTTTACGGACGCTAAACAGGCACGTAATCTATCATATTTTGAGCAGGTGTATTAAAACAATATTTTTAGTTTCCAAATGCCGAATCGCCACTCGTTTTAAAGCTGTAGCTGAACGGACAGTGAGTTTTCCCATTTTTGACCAGCTTTTTTACATATTTTTACCTATTGAAATACAACACACCAACATACGATACAAATAGAACTCTATTTAATATTCAGCAAGCGTCCGCTAAGCCCGGCTTAAGACACTGGACAAAAATAATGAAAAACCGCCTCTCCGCGCTAATCCCGAACAAATTAGATAGACCGAGGTTTAGAGGAGTCCAATAGGATTTTCGTAGGAATTTAAGCCAAAAACTAACGTTGCGCTTGAAATCTTCTGAAATAGATTTATTTCTAGAGGATAACTATAGCATTAAGTAATATAAACCAGTAAAACAAGTACAAGTGAATTTAATTATGATGTTTTCCAAGTTTCACCAAGTGCCGACAATCGCAAGTATAAATTATATAATTTATGATTGTACAAGTATGTAACTATTCAAAAATGTCTTTTAACTTACCGCGGTATACCGGTCGTTTGAAACGAAATTCTCTAGTGCAGGATTAATTGACAAATATAAGGTGACTTTCGTTTATATAGCCAAATTCATACCAGGAACTCGGTAAGTGGTCAGTACCAAGGTTCAATGACACTGTTTGCGAAATACGAAAAAAAAAAATCATGCCCCTAATTATTATACTTCTTCAAGAACAACCTTTAGTATCCATCCATCCATCCATCAGCCTGTTTCGTCCACTGCTGGATATAGGCCTTTCCAAGATTTCGCCATTCTTGGCGGTCCTCCTGGAAAAAATGCCCATACTCACACACGCTGAGCAGGTGGGTTGGTAAGCGCGGTGCCGAAACCCTTGCACCAGTGACGCCGCTGCCCACTAGTCTGTTTTAAATAAGGCCCGGCAAGTGGGGATGGATATACCGCCATCCATCGGTCCCAGGCAATGGTGGGCCGCCTGGTTTTGCCTGAGAGCTGTTCTTTTACTCTCCCCGAATAAATTCGGGAGGATTTGCGAGTAAGATGGTGGTACCTCCACAGTCGAGCCCGGCATCAGCTCTACCACCTAAAGCATCAGCTCTACCACCTAAACCTCTACCTTTAGTATAGGAAGTCTAAATTGTATTTTGCGTATTTCATAGAAAGAGTTATTGAACCTTGGTCCTGAGCACTTACCGAGTCTCCAGTATGAATTTGGCTGCATAAAAGAAAGTCACCTTATATAATGTCCTACAATTCAAAGTGAAAAAAATGTAAGAGATGATAGAGTATCCTTAATAGACAACTTTGCAAGGAAAAAAAATTAATACATTAAAATTACATAACAATACAAAATATGTTGTATATTTTACTAAAAGGATACTCAGAACAATTATTTACACTCTACAATATTTTGATAATCGTGTTTTATTGATCAAAGAATAATTCACTAAAACTATAGAAATAAAGTAGAAAAGACAAGACCAGCTTGATCTATGGATTAAACCTAACCCAATCTTCGAGCTCAAAACATCCCTATTCCGTCCAAACCAGTAATTAGCCGACCATGCGCCTAATTCCGTCAGTTCGATATCACCCGATGCCAAATTACATGTTCACTCAACGTAATTGTGATTGGATATTGTCTCTTCTTTTGGGTTCCGTTAAAAAACATCTACACGAACCTGCTCACATTTTAAGAATGACAACAACTGCTTTAGTTTATATAAAAAAATAAATAAAACATTTTACAAAAAAGCAAAGGTTTACCAGGAGGTACTAATTTCTACGAATATTTAAGCTAAGAAATTCGTTTATCGTTGTTCTATTTTGGGTAACATATATTTCATCGTTTTCAAGACTTTTTTACTTGTCAAAGGCAGCAAAATTAAGTATTGAAAATTATTATTAGACATATGTTTATATTTGCAAATACAATGGTGTATTTGTGGCAGTACAATGTAATTAATGAAAGAATAACATTCTTTTTAAAATCAAAATATTTATTTTGTAAAATGGATACATAAAGTATACTTTCTACAAGTCAAAGTATATCTTAACAATATATATCTTTATAATATAAAAAATATATAATAATACTGGAAATACATAGAGAAATCTAGGAAAAAAATATATTATATATAAATAATGCAATGAACAAATAATTTGATAAATAAATACGGAAAATACATACAAAAAATATTTAGGTTGGGTTACTAAAATGTAATTAAGTTATACACCTACATAAAATAGAGAAATATAGGAATAAAAATATTATATATACATAAAGCAATGAACAAATGTGTCGAAAAATTAACTAAATAAACCATAAATATAAATAATGCCTAACCATCCGCACCATTCGATTAGTATTGCTAAGAAGAGATGCAAGAATCTTAGCAAACATGTCTTTTTAAATTTTCCTTTTTACAATACAATTTATTTAAGTCAGATTATATTTTTTTGACATCAAAAGACGTGTAATGATAAACAGTGGTGCCTATAAATGGACTTACAAAAGGAAATAACATAAGATTAAAGCGTTAACCTTCAAACTTGCAGAAGATTCTCGGTGACCGACCAGATTGGCCATTTGATTGTTCTAGAACAATTTAAAGATACCGACCCCGCATTCTCATGTTCAACTCAGACTTAACCAATATTTTTCCAATATTGAAACTCTTCCTTTTTCACTCTTGACCCTTCATTTCGTCCGTGAGAACATCCCAAGCAGAATTACCATTTTTAGAGAGATTGGATTATCGGAAACCTGGCGTTTTAGCTTATTTTAATCTCGATACCGCATCGATTTCGGATCATAATGCTATAGTTGCTTTTCGCGCCAAAATCAATTTGCGATCCATTGACGACTCTATCATATTGACTTAAGAGGTTTTTTGCGTTGATGAGACGTTTTTTGATGACAGAATTAGGACACAGAAGCGTTATTGTATGGAAATTGGGGTCAAAATTACATACTTTGGGTGTTTTATTCTTTTTTTTCATATTAGTTGTAATTTTATAATAAATAATAGTTAAATATGCAAACTTACCGGCTATTTACGGATGCTGGGTTCCCTACACCGTCGACTGAAGGTTTTCTGGAACAATAATGAAGTTTTGGTGAATAACAGATTTTCAGCAAGGATTTCCTACAGTCAGGATATCATCATACGTTTAAGTAATTTTAATCGCGGAAATTACCGCAGACACATGTTTCGCTTTATTATCTGTCAGTATGGGCTAAAAGTTATTCTCCAAGGTAATTCTATGAAAACTGACCACTTTTGTCGCATCCGTTACTCCAGTTATAATTTGATAATTCGGTACCCTATTTTAATGTGCATTGGTAACTTAAAAATACTATTGAAATACAACGTTATTAAGTTGTTAAATTATTATTATATAGTCATCCATCCATCAGCCTGTTTCGTCCACTGCTGGACATAGGTCTTTCCAGGATTTCGTCACTCTTGGCGGTGCTCCTGGAAGAAAAGCCCATACTCACACACGCTGGGCAGACGGGTTGGTGAGCGCGGTGCCGAAACCCTTGCACCAGTGACGCCGCTGCCCGTCACCAGTCTATTTTATATAAGACTCGGCAATTGGGGATGGATATACTGCCATCCATCGGTCCCAGGCAATGGTGGGCCGCCTGGTTTTGCCTGAGAGATGTTCTCTTACTCTCCCCTGAATAACTTCGGGAGGATTTGCGAGTAAGATGGTGGTACCTCCACAGTCGAGCCCGGCATCAGCTCTACCACCTATTATATAGTGTTATTAACATATATAGGCAAAATCTAACGGGTGCGACATCTTTCATGCAATTACCCAACAGTACATTGCAATCTAATTCATTTGAATTATATTTAGGAAACAAATACACACATAAACAAAGGGCTGTCTCAAGGCAAAGACCAAAGATCGTCATCTGGTACGATCCTGACACATGTCTTCTGTTCTTCTCCACATTCATCGATAGATTCATGCAAGGTTTTTTATTTCGGTTTACTTAGACCAGGCCCTTTAATTCGCATATTTAAAAAAAATGTTAAGGTAGATGTTCACGGACTCTTTTCCAAATCCACAACTGTGACTGCTTTCGAAATTTTTTATAAAACTTATTATGGTATAACTATAAACACGCTTTAAAGTTTAAAGCTTGACATGCAAATTTATGGTCGCGTAATGATTAAGATCAGATCACGTATTTAGAATTTTTTGTTTTCAAATAAGAAAAACAATCATAATTTGTGCGTTTGGTAATGAAACCGTAGCATCCAACTTAAGGCCTTACCCCTGGTGCACGATAATCTTACTGAGCCATTTTGAACTTAAGTATGTTGTCAGAAAGTCTACATTAGAACTCTACGCAAAATCGGTGAATTTTCGAAGATTTTCTGGATTTTACAAAAAGAATTTGATGTAGGAGTTTTTTCACCTAACATCGGAAAATAAACCATGTTTTCTTGTTACAGCAGTAATTTCAGACATAAAACTCAAGCCGTTTAGACATTAATCGAATTAATAACCTAAAAAGGCATCATGTTAAAAATGAAATCTGACCTGACAGCGGAAAAACAAAAGTCTAAGAAAGCACGTGTCCAAGTCTTACATTGATCAGATAAGTAGTTGACGCAGCATATTAAGACAAAAACCGTTGAAAGACCAAAGGTAAGCCCTTAAGCAAAAGTTGTTTAGTATGATAGAACAGCACGTGGTTAATGTTCTGTAGTATGTACAAGGAGACTTTCGTTGATATAACCAAATTCATACTGGAGACTTGGTAAGTTGTCAGGACCGAGGTTCAATGACCCTGTTTTCAAAACTGTCACCATAAGATTATGGTAAAATTCAGTAGTTTATAATTTCACTATAGGTTTTTGTTAATAAATGAGGTAACTTAGTGAATGTGTTAAAAACGGATAGGACTCGCTTGTTTAATTGTGCAAGGAAGCACAGGTGGAGATTTCGATGAGATTATGACTCATCGTCATCAGAACTCTTCGCGAGTACAGGCGCGTACGGGGTTCAGTTGAGTACTAACCTAGTGAAATTATAAACTATCGGATCTTACAATGTAGCTCTGATAACAACTATATTAGGAGAAGTGCATGCAATACTTACAGCCAGTAGGGATCTGCGAGCGCAGCCGGGTGAGGGCCATAACTAGGATGGCCAAGGGTGTACGGGTTGCAAAAGTTGACCATGGGTACCGCGTACATTTTGTACGCACTTTTTCACTTTGAAATTAGTTATCTGACCAAATGCTATTTTCAGATTTGTTCTTCAAAATGCAACTACGAATTCAATACCGAACAAAATGTCAAAAAACAGGTGCGACGAGCAGAGTGAAACCTGAAGCTGTTCAACGGAAGACGCTCTCTCTAAACTCGCCCGTATTAGAAAAATGATGGAATTTATGGTGAAAGTTCAAGGTATATATTTTTTTCTCGTAATGACATCAGAATCGTGTGTACTTTCATACCCTAAAGGGATTCTTGACTTTGCATTTACACCCTGTATAAGGTGACTTTAATTTATGCAGCCAAACTCATACTGGAGGCTTGGTAAGTGATCAGTAACAGTAACACGGATCGATAACATTTTTTGCCAATTTCGCGAAATAAAATCTTGACGTCCCATAGTAATTGCCTCGGGGCTGGAAATGCTTTTGTAAGGAAAACGAAAAGAATAATTTAAGAATTTCACAAAAAGGGTCTACTACAATCTGACCAAATTAAAAACTTGTAAATATTACCGTTTTTAAGATAGGGCTAAAACAAATAACGTTGAAAAAAATGCTACGTCTTTAAGGTTTTTTCAGCGACCCCAACTGTGTTTAAATTATCTATTTTGTTTATTTGCAATAATGAGACCTCAGATTTCTATTTTACTTTAGGTAGGTGCTCAATCTTGGGACATTCATGCCCTTAAGAGTGAAAGTCCACCATCCTACCCACTGACCCACCGCTACTCTGCTTCAGCAAATCAATCAGAAAAAAACTTCAATCGAATACTTCAAGTCTAGCGCTGAAATAAAATAAAAACAACAATTCCACTCAAAAAAAGCTGTTCAACACTTCTCACGACATCTCTAACCACCTCCCCAACCTATTTACCGACAAAGAGTGACATTCCGAACTCACAGACAAACAGACACCGCGACCGTCACTAAACAGTAAATGCAGGCCACTTGACACAAGTTCCGAAAACGAGAATCGTTACCGTGACGAATCACACAATAGTACCACTTACCCGTCAACAGATGTCGTTAGTGCGCCGCTGTGGCCAGCACGCGGTCGTTTAAAATTAGAACGCTGTTGGATTTGTTTTTAGGGTTCTGTTAAAAACTGCAAGCTTTTAGACACTTGTACGTCAGTTTCTATAAAAACTGGCAATCTTATAAGAAAAGCTGTAAAAGAAAATTGTCCATCTACCCGTGGAATACCAAAAAATATCTGGAACTGGAATCTATACTAGCAAATGTAATTGATTTCATTGTCAAAAAGGCACGTTCTCAAAATAAAAAGATTAAATTAAGACATTGTTGGGATACAGTAACAAAAAAAACCGGTTGAGTGCGGTAGGATTCGCGCCTGAGGGTTCGGTACCATTCAGATAAGTTAATTTTAGACTCATGTGATTTAAATAAAAATTACAAACTTATGAAATATATGAAAATTTATAAAACAAAACTGCAAAATTAAGTTTGCCGACTATTACTGGTTAACTTGTAAGGCCTACTTAGCTTAGTGCCATGAATTGTTTCACATATCCAAAAATAACCGTTTAGCTGGCAGAGGGGGGACACTTGACTCTAACAAAAATTTTCACTTTCAAGCTTAAAATTTCGCAAACGGTTTTTTTGCAAAATTGAAAATTGCAAATTTTTTTTCGCGTCTATCCCATGGTGTCGAGTGTTGTTAGGTCGTTCAAAAATATACGTATATGTTGTGTAAAATAATCAGAGGTGCAATTGTGTAAGACAATCGTCAATAAGTTCGATAGTCATATGGCCAATCGTACGTTTTTTGGTTGTCAACAACAAAACAATCGTATTCACTTGACAGCCTCAAATATACGATTTCAATTGTCAAACGTGCTAATTTACTTAGCCAACTAGCCATATGACAATCAATTGGAATACGATTGTGTTACACAATTGCACCTCTGATTATTTTACACAACATATACGTATATTTTTGAATCGACACCATGGGATAGACGCGAAAGAAAATCCATCTCTACTTGCGTTTTTGGGAAAAACCCTGGAAAAACCATTAAAAAAAATCCATCTCTACTTGCGTGTTTGGGAAAAACCCTGGAAAAACCATTAAAAAAAATCCATCTCTACTTGCGTGTTTGGGAAAAACCCTGGAAAAACCATTTTAAAAAATCCATCTCTACTTGCGTGTTTGGGCAAAACCCTGGAAAAACCATTAAAAAATCCATCTCTACTTGCGTGTTTGGGAAAAACCCTGGAAAAACCATTTAAAAAAATCCATCTCTACTTGCGTGTTTGGGCAAAACCCTGGAAAAACCATTAAAAAATCCATCTCTACTTGCGTGTTTGGGAAAAACCCTGGAAAAACCATTTAAAAAATCTATCTCTACTTGCGTGTTTGGGAAAAACCCTAGAAAAACCATTTAAAAAAATTCATCTCTACTTGCGTGTTTGGGAAAAACCCTGGAAAAACCATTTAAAAAAATTCATCTCTACTTGCGTGTTTGGGAAAAACCCTGGAAAAACCATTTAAAAAAATCCTTCTTTGTTTTATTTTACTACTTTGTCGGCGTTATTAATATGTATACATTCTTAAGTCAGATTAACTTCCAACTACCCAGTCTCCGTCATCGTAGTAATAGACCCAAATATCTCTTTCATCTCAGAAGAACTAGAACTCAGAATGGAAAAAGAGCTCCGATACATCGTATGTGCAATTACTACAATGATAATGTTTTAAATATAGATTTCTTTAACTGCTCTCGTAACAGATATAAAAATAAAGTAAAAAAAGGAAATAAAACAAAAGAAATAGGGTAAAGCGGAAATATATATCTTATTCTTAGGTAAAATGTATCTTTTTCTTTATTAATTTTTAGTTTTAATGACTTTTTATTTTAAGTTTGCATGTGCATGCTGTAGGTTTTTTGCTTAGTCTGTATTTTTGGCTTTGGGTTTATAGCCAATATTGTCATAAACCATTTATCTTCTTCATCTGCTTCATTTTTATCTCTTTATGTAATTTGTGAGAATGTTAAGGGAACAGATATACTTAAACTAATGTTATCACCATTGTTATTGTCAAACATGTATCTATTTCTGTTTTTTCTCCTATCAAATAAATAAATAAATAAATAAATACATACTCATGCCAAATTACAGCTTTTTAGGGTACTAAGAGTCTCAGAAGAGCTAAGCCGCGGACAGAAGGACGCATGGGCGTCGGAAGACGAAAGTCTAGGGTGGGGCGACCTCTTTCAAATGAGTATCAAAGGGATTTATAGATGAAAAATAAAAAAACTGAACAAGTGCGAGTCGGACTATTTTTTATGATTTAATTACAAATACTTGTAGTATACGACGGTATTACTTGCCAAATCTATCTCAATCTAGGTCAACGGAAAATACCCTATAAATTTTGATTCCCTTCAGAGTGTCGAAATATACGTTTTTTGCGGCATAAACGGCCGTATCTCTTTTTTCTTAGAAGTTTGATTTTTTCACAGCCTTGAGTACTGGATACCTCCACGCATTCCCGAAATAAAGGGTCTTGACAGACAGACGGACGGACGGAGAGATCGACGGACGGACAGACGGACAACAAAGTGATCCTATAAGGGCTCCATTTTTTTCCTTTTGAGGTACGGACCTGCCTGAAAACTGCCGATCGGTCTTGTCTCTCGTATGTCCGCTGTATGTATACTTTAGTACTATTTTTTACTGTCCTATTCCGCTTCCAGGGGGATCTGCCCTCCCCCCTGCCCCACCCTTCCGACGCCCATGGACGGACGGACGGATATGGCAAAACTATAAGGGTTCTTTGTTGACTACGGAATCCTAAAAAAGAAGAAAATTATGCTTTGAAACGGACAACGTAAATGTAATAAATAATTGCAATTAATATGAAACCATTTTCAGTCTATTATCATCGTGAAAAATCGTGAAGTAAAGAAAATATACTAATAATTTATAATTCATTATTTGTTTCAAAATCATTGAAAAACATGTAAATATTAATAAACTTAGCAACAATCCTGAAAAAATAACGTTAGATACACAATAAAAATAAATGCCTAGTCTAGCTGACCGTACAAAATAAACTTCAAACCCGCTTGATGTGACGAATTTCCAGCATTTGAACCAAGGTAACAATAGGAAAAAGAACTTGAGAAAATTCGCAATTTTTTGTATTAATTTATGGTGACTTTTAATTATACAGACAAACTCATACTGGAGGCTTGGTAAGTGATCAGTAACACGGATCGATAACACTTTTGGCTAATTTCGCAAAATAAAATCTTGACGTCCCATAGTAATTGACTCGGGGCTGGGCTTGCGTTTGTAAGGAAAACGAAAAGATTTATTTACGAAATTCACAAAAGTTTATTGAACCTTGTTACTAAGAACTTACCGAGTCTTTAGTAAGAATTTGGCTAAAAGGAAATTAAATGAATACTTTATTTTTGCAAAGTAGGTAAGTAGAGTAGGTAAATACACTTATCGCACGTTGGAATATATAATATAAATTAGGATTTTGATATATATATACACTTAATAAGTTAATACACATACATAAACTACATTATAGGTATATTTAATGTATACAATATTATATACCTACTGTATGATAATGATAGCTAACCATATACTAAATACTAATACGTTACATATATAAATATATTCCTAGCTCCGTCCATTTGCTGGATTTTTTTTCTCTTTTACAATTTGGCACGCAAAAAGAAAAAAGTTTTACGATTTGTTGGAAAAAAAGTTTTTTCTGAACAACATACTGTACTTAGTTATTAATTAAGCAAACACGAGATAACCAAAGAAATTCAGAGGTAACTTCAACTGTAAATAACTTAACTTAAACCCCGGAAACAAAACCAGCATGAAGTCAAAACTACCTAAGTTCAAATAACCAAAAAACTCACTTCATTTTTGTCAATAGTCCATCATTAGGACGAAATCAACAAGATCGGATATTACTCCTTTTTGGCTGTTTAACTTCATCTGCTACGGTTTGTAAAATTATACGTTTGTGGTCGGTAGGTGCAAGCAATCTTGGTACTTAATATAACAAAATTTAAAACATATTTATAAATTCATTCGAGAATAAAATGAAATGAAGAGAATCACCACTGCGTCGTATATGGTTTTGTTTGATAATATTTTTATAAAATTATACAATCTTCGATGCTTTGTTTTATTAAATACAAGATGACGAATATTTACACGGTAATATTAAGAAACAACAATCGATGTTTTTTTTAAAGATTGTGACTGTCGGCACTTGGTGCTTATTTTTAAATTAATTGTACACAAAATTGGATTTTTCCTACTATGCCTAAGGATGAAGATTTATTATGCTTTTATTATATTTTGTTATACAAAATTATTTTGGAATCATTTTTGTTCCAGTAAAAAGCTCGAGACAGTCAATGGAGTTTAGTTAAGATTAAGTCTTAAGAATTACGCAAAAAAGCTTGTCGGGCCTTGCCTTCTTCTGATGCACAATATTGAATTCTTGGTATAAATTTGGGTGAATAAAGAACAGTTGCATTATGTTAACATTATATATATATATATCCTTGCGGTGGATAAATCGCCAAGTGTTTAAAATATAGAAATGTATTTCTATCATAGTTTTCATTATGTTGCCCGTAGTTTACGCTGCCTATTTTCATACGATACGTGGGACGCACTATAAGTTTCCGGAACGAATATGAAAAAATACTATTAAAGGTACAAAATTAATTTATTGTTTTTCAAAATAATCTCCCTTGGCGTCTATGCACTTTTTCATTCGATCAAACCAGTTTTGAAAACTTTTGTGCCACTCCCCTGTGGTGACCTCTGAAACGTGTTTTTCATACTCCTCGACAGCCTCTTCTGGTGATGAAAATCGTTGACCGCGTAATTGGTTCTTAATTTTTGGGAACAGAAAAAAGTCACAAGGTGCCAGGTCGGGACTGTATGCAGGATGACTCATGAGTTCTACATTTTTCGTCTTCAAAAAGTCGTTTGTCTGTCTGGCCGTGTGAGAACCAGCATTGTCGTGGTGCAGGATGATACGGCGTTTACGGTTATTTTTACGGAGTTCGTCAATAACTTCCGGCAAACAAATGGTCGTGTACCAGTCACTATTCACGGTACGACGATTCTCTAAAGCAACATTAGCCACGTGTCCAGTTTTATTAAAAAAAGAAGCAATCATCCGCTTAGATGCACTTTTCACGCGCGCCACTTTGGTTGGTTTCGGCTCATCTTGAAAGACCCATACGCTCGATTGCTGCTTTGTTTTGGGATCGTAGCAATAAATCCATGTTTCGTCACCTGTTACTATGTTCCACACCAAATTTGACGCACCTTCGTTGAATCTGGTAAGCATGGCACTGCACCAAGTGACGCGGTCCGTTTTTTGAGCCTCGGTCAAGTTGTGTGGGATCCACCGCGAGCACAGCTTTCTCACACCCAAATGTTTGTGTAGGATTGATTGTATTTGACTCATGCCTATTTCTAAGGATGCGCGAATTTTATGGTAGGTCACATGCCTGTCTGTTTCAATCATACGGCGCACAGCATCGATGTTTTTGTTGGTCACAGCGGTGGACGGCCGACCATCGCGAGATTCGTCACTGAGATTGATACGACCACGCTTGAATTCTGCAAACCAGCTATAAACAGTCGTTTTGCATGGTGCTTCATTGCCAAAAGCTGTTTCAAGCCGAGCGATGCTCTGTTGAGCTGTTAAATTACACTTAAAATCGTAGAAAATCATACTACGAAAATTTTCCCGAGTTAAATCCATGTTGATGCAGACACACAATTTTTTAAATGGCGCCACAAGGTAAAAACAAAAGACAGTCAGATGAAACAAACTGCATTCTACAGCCAAAGAGTTCTATTTTCAAATGTTGCAATAAATTTTTAAATATTGTTTATGTAAGTGGCCAGTTCCGGAAACTTTTAGTGTTACCTATGTATAAGCCGTAATTGTAGAAAAATACGAACTGCCACTAACCTAACCAAATAGGTTGATTTTTACTTACTTCACTGTGACTGATGTCGAGCTCGAGGGCTTATGCCCGAAATATATTATATTTCAAAACAATTTGTAATTTTATGTATTTTTTTTATTTATTTATACAAAATTATAATTAGGAGACAAAAAAGTTGATTTATTATATTTATTTACAGATTCACATACTGAATTCATATAGCTCTGACTAGACACAATTTCAACCAAGTATCAAAACCGGTCGTCCGCAACAGATCAAGCAATCAAATCACACACCGATCACAATTCAACCGATCGATCGTCCAATCGTCGCGATTCGATTCGATTCCGATATACTTTCCGATTCCGATTATTGTTCCGATTGCCGCCGCGACTTCAAAGGGCCCGTCCCTATGGAGCGTCATTCGTCACAGAAAACCGCTACCGAGGTTTAAAAAAAGATTTAAAGTAGTGCGCTTTCTGTGACGATCATGACAAACGGCCGAATGTTAAAAAGGTTCTTGTGTTTGGTCTTGAAATGGAGTACATATTTATAAAATAAAAATTCGGTCACAATAATAAATTCATCCATGAAAAAACAATCCGCTTTCAAAATTGTCAATACCAAACGTTTACAGACAAACACAGTTTAATATTAATTACCTAGGTATATAACATTATAAAACGTATAAAGTGTTAATAAAAACCAGCGTTAATAGATAGCTTTGATAGAACCTATTACTATACCTATTATAAGATGAATTTCGTTCATATAGCCAAACTCATACTGAAGAATCAGTAAGTTTTTTTGCCTATTTCTCAGAAAGGGACATTGAACCTTGGTCCTGACCACTAACTGAGTCTCCAGTATGAATTTGGTAATATAAACGAAAGTACTTTCGTAGCGTAAACTGCTTTTTTGCGAAAAAGCGCGCTTTTTCGTGAAAAACTAATTTTGACGTAAACATAATCCCATTACGCGACCATAAAAAAGCAGATAAAATCAAGCGTTTTCATGATCGGCCTTTACGCCATTATTCGATTTTTATTCGAAAAAACGCTTTTAGTTTACGTCATCATATGCGACATAGATAAGTGTATATGCATAAATTTATGAGACTAAATATTTCCACCAGTAATTTTAATTTTTACTTACTTCAAAATATCACTTATTTGAATCCCAAATATGTATGTGAAAAGAAACGATCATACGTTAAACATTCGTGGAACAAAAACAGGAAAAAATCGAGAAAAATACTTTCGGTGTCTTACAAAACAACAATCGAAGTGATCGGGCGACACTAAAAAAACCATCACAACGAAGAAAACCTCGTTTTGCCCCAATTGCACATACCAAGTCATCGAAATATCCAGCCAACCAACTTAAAATAAGGATTCAAAAAATTATTTAACGAATAAACACGTCGATACAAACGTCTTCATTACGACCAAAAGAATCCACCGAAAAACACCAGAACTCCCAAGACGCGAATTTCGCAGAAAACTCGTCAAAACGCCAAATGCCACGACGACAGAAACAAATATGGTATCATTACTACAAATGTTTTATTTACTTGACGAATCTTTTATGTATTAAATCCGAAGTTATTTGGAGAATTCCTTTAGAAACGAGACTTTGAAACGAGTTTCCAAAGTCTTTAAAGTTAGTGTTTGGTTAACTTTTCGGAAAGTTGATGTCAGCGCTTACGGCCCGCAAGTAAAAACAATTATTGAAATACTGGCACAAAACAAAAGGTACCGATTAAAAACCAAAACTCCCGAATTCGAAATGAAACTTTTTGAATTTGGAACGCGTAAGCCTGCGTCCGTCGCGGCGCGGCACGTGCTAGTGTGGCTTTCACACTGCATTCTCCCGGAAAATTCGCAAGTCCCCTTGCACCCTCATGTTTACGTGACAATTTAAAGTAGTGTGTGTGTTCTCTCATGTGTGCGTATCACCCTAATCGAATCACCATCTGCGGTAATCGGGGGCAACCTTGGTAATGATTCATTAATTTGTTGGTTGGTACAAGATGTCTACCAGAAGTTTAAGTTGACATCTGACTTTGGGGCTCAGGGACGGGACCACTGTCGTGTTTGGGTGGATCATAAATTGTATCTTATTCAGAGTGATTTATCTGGTACAATCTTATCGTTTTTCTGTTTTTTTATCACAGTAAGAATGGGCTTGCTGCGTTTGGCCATGCACTACCTATAACGGCTAATAGAAAATACCCGGGCAAAGTAAAAAGTAACCGGAATAGAAGAAGCAAAGGAAGTGTGTCTGGATCGTAGCAGATGGAAATTTTTAGTCTCTGCCCACCCCTCTAAGAGACAGGCTTGGGTATATGTATGTATGTAGGAAATAGGATGAACACGCTCACGCAGAAAGTTCTTGTTTACTTTTTTTTTCTTTTTTTTATTTAATAACAAACAGCCGCATATACAAATTTATTACAAGGAATTGTCGATTATCGAAAAAAAAGTGCGATGGCAGTTTCACTTCTCAGCTACCAGCTGTACGTATGATAAACAAAAATCTATATCTATACATACACAAACAATAAAGAAGTGAAAAAGTCGGGTCTCTAAAATGAATATTTTTTTATTTTTTTTAAATGAAATGGGTTATTATTACTGTACTGAAGCGAAAACTACAATTTTTTGAATTTTTGTCTCTCTGTCTATACGTATGTTCCGTTTTAACGGATTTGGATGCGGTTTTTTAAATTATCATTGTAGTGACTCTGGTCAACACAAAGGCTATAAGTAGTGTTCATAAAATAACGCCCACGTCGAAGACGGGGCAAAGATAGATTAAACGCTTTTAACTCAAGAACGACTCAACAGATTTGGATGCGTGTTTTTTATTATCACCGTAGTGACCCAACACATAGGCTATAAGGGGTGTTCATAAAATAATGCCCAAGCCAAAATGGGGCAATAGTGAATAAAAGGGTGTAGTTTTATTTTATTTAAAGCACAGTTACTAAAAAATGAAAAAAATTAACGAAATATTTCGACTCCATCAGTGGAGTCATCATCAGTGATTCGACTATTTTTTAATACTCGTTATTTTTTTAGTAACTGTGTTTTAAATAAAATAAAACAACAATAATTTAAAGCCAATACTGGTAAAATAAAAAAATATATTTATTTACCTTGAATAAAAGAATAAAACTTTGCTGCGTGCCGGCCGACTACTCATGTGGTCGAAGTATGTACAACAAATTAGTTTAAAAAATATATAAGGTGTACAATTTATATAAACTTACTGAGCGATTCTGAACTTCAGTATTTTGTCAGAAAGTCTACTTTAAAACGCTCGCTAGGCGCGAGCCACCACGCATAATCACTGAATTTTCGATGTTTTTCTGGATTTTACGAAAAAGTATTTTATGGGGGAGTTTTTTCACCAAGAATCGGAAAATAAACCATGTTTTCTTGTTATAGCAGTTATTTCAGACATAAAACTCATGCCTTTTTGACATAAAACGAATTAATAACTTAAAAAGGCATCATTTTGAAAAATTAAATCTATCGAGTGAAATGTGTCCAATCGACAACATTACAAATTAATAATTGGTACAAAACTAAAAACCATTTCGAGATTTGGCCTTCTGAGCATCAGATGTTTTTTTCAGAATTAAATCATTATCAAATAAAGAGATTCTTAAAAAAAAACAAAAGTTGGTAAACACAGGATTTTAAAAACAATTACCTTTGCTTTCAAGTTTATTCCGTATTAAAAAAATCAACTGTCATGTCTTTCTGACTGTTCACATTGGCAACGAACATAAACATGCCTAGTTATTTTTTTTAATAATCCCTTGGCAATGAACATCGAGTTTGAAATCCTCAGTTGCGACTTACGTTCTTTTTGAATGAGTGAATAAGAAAAAATTAAAGTAAGCATTAAAAACAAAATAAAAAATACATAAGCTTTATTTTTACGCAGACTTTCAATATAAATATTGCAAACAAATGGTTACCTGAAATGAAATGATGTCGATGAGGTAACCAACCTGACAACAGAAAGATAAAGGTCTGAAAAAACACGTGTCAAAGTTTTATATTGATCAGATAAGTTGTTGACTCAGCATATTAAAGCAAAAACCGTTGAACGACCAAAGGCAAGCCCTTACGGTTTTCATCAGTGAATTCAAAAACTAAACTTTTTGTACACGTATTAAAAAAATGTGACGTCATCAAATTTTGACGCCCTCAAAGGATCAGGTAAAAATCTTTGAAAGCACTTTCACCATCAAAAGGACAAAACGAAATAACCGTGTCCCCAAATTCAGATCTAGGCACACGGCATATTTTATCTGGCGAATAAAAGGAATATCTTCCCAATATCGGTGTATTATGACAGAAGAGTGCCACATCGACTGAATAAGTAACCAGGTTTGGGGACGCTCCGCGCGTGGCCTCAATTATTTATAGGGAAATTATGTTAGTGGGAATTTTGGTTAGTTATGAAGGAGTAGGCGAAAATTGAGTTACCTATTTTAGGGGCTGGTAGTTTTTCTCAGATGGCGAAAAATACTCTGGGATAAATAAAAATATTTCAAATATTATTTTAGTTATCCAATTCGTTTAATTTACGAGCGACTTGTCATCGCTGCACACAAAAAACCTTAAAACTCCAACACACAATACTGGTGCTTATGGTAATTCCTTTAATGTCCATGCAGTCAGACTTTGGAATGCTCTTCCTGATTGTATTCGCGACTGTCGTACTATCAGTTCTTTTAAGAAAATGCTGAAAGATCACTACCTCTCGCTTTCAGGTTAAAAATTATTATATAAGGTCCTACAATAATAAGTGAAAATAATTCTAGGGTAGATCATGTATCGTTGACTTATCAAATTCCAGGAGAAGAAAAATTTTTTTGCTCAAGTATTTTCTTCATTTCCCAGTACAAAGTGGTTCATTCAGCTGACTAAATGTCTATGGAAAAGTAATAAAAAAGTAAGAGAAAAAAAATTTTTTGTCGTTGGTATTTGATCTATTAGGGATACTCTATCATCTGTTGATTTTTTTTTCACTTTGAATTGTAGGACCTTATATATATGTATATTTATGTACTTTATTATATTGTATGTATATTAATGGTATTATATAAATGTAATAGTCAGTATTGATATTTTTTTATTTTATTTTTAGTTTCCTTTTTGTGTGTTAGGCAATTTTTATTAATAACTGTTTTTTTTTGTACACGTGTATTATTACTCTTTTGTTATATTTTTTTACTCATTCCTTAATGGTTTGTTGTAAGAAATTTCTTATTAGAGATAAGTTTACCCATATGTACATACCTTTTTACTGTTACTGTTTGTATTAATGTTTTTGTGTATAATAAATAATAAGAATAAGAAAGCATACAAAAAGTCTTCGGTGTTTTTGAAGTCAGTGTAGGCTGATCTTTATAATTTTTATCGTATTCATACTTTTTAAATATTACTGTATCGTTTAATAGCAAATTACATATTATTGAAAAATTTCGAATTCTAATATAAACTATTTTGTATTTGACACATACCCGAAACAGATTTTATTTTAATTACGACAATATCATAGAAATTCCCCACTCGTTAGTTTAGTAACAGAAAGGTATTAATTATAATTAGCAATAACTTGAGATAGTTACAGCTGCAATAAACATTAATATTGCACATTAATAACGCGGTTTAATTGTTTATTAATTTAAAACCGTGGACGTGATTTAACGAATTATTATTATTAACAAACACTATACCTTGCTTTATGAATTATTCTATTAGCAATATTATTTTATAAAATATTGTATCTAAGATATTTCTAAGGCTATCTAAGATATTGATTCAGGAAATAATAAATTAAAATTAAACTTAGTTACCCCACGCTACGCTACATTATATCACTCGACACTAGAAACCGCTAAGTAGGAATTTATTCTTAACTCGTTGCCTGTGCAAGCCATTTAGGTTGACCTAAATATGTCTGTCCATATTTCCATTGGATTTTTGCAATAAATTACCATCTTACCCTTTTAACTAAATTGTAATTCACGTAAACTAAATGGTAGTAAACCTTGTCAATACGTGCAACGATAATCAAATTCTCAGCTCATATGTACCAGCTGAAAATTTACATTATACTATTATGTTATGATTATGAGCCAAGGGGTGGGGGGGGGGTCATTTTGAAACGGCTAGATCAAAATATCACAAAGTGATCAAAAATTAAGTTCCTCTTAATTAGCAAATTAAAATAAGTTTTTGTTTTTCCCATAACAGGGAAAAATAATGAAACAAAATCTTATTTTATAATAATAATAATGAAATAAAAATTGAAAAGTTATTTTTGTAGTTAAAATCAGGAAAATTGGTAGTTACTTAGCCCATTGTTTTAAAATAAGGAATAACGTTTTCCCTCGTTATTATAAAAAAACTCTTACGGGGTAACATAAGTTATTACTAAGCATTTATTTATTAGGTATTTAGAGATCCAAGTAGATGTGATCACAAGGTAGGTAGCTATATAGGCTACTATAGTAATTGTAAGTATGTGCTACTTGCTATTCCTATAATAATTATAGTATAATTGGATATACCCAATGTTGTTCAAAATTGCACTTGATTCAAATCGAAAATCAAGTCGAATGTATGTAATGATTGAGTGTTTTGGGGGGGATTGAAATGGTTTTAAAACCAATGTAATAAAATAGGACTTATGAGTTGTTTACATAATTCCTATTCGAGAAACGAGGAGAATAAGTGTATTTGAAGACTTCATTTTCATAATTATTTCTATCTATGATATAAAAACACAGAAAAAAGCAATTTTATTTACACAGCCTCTGAGTACTTAATATTTGACAAATAGCTTTCTTTCTTTCTTTCTAAATACTTTATTGCACAAAACAAAAGTTACATGTACAACAGGCGGACTTAATGCTGAAAGCATTTTCTCCCAGTCAACCCGACAGAAAGTACTAGAAATGAACAGAGGCAGGCGTGCAGAAAGGCTTTAAGACATAAAAAAATAAGTGAGAGAAAAGAGAAAAAAAAACATGAATGTACTAATAAATAAAATAGATAAGTAGATTTGTAGGTAAATACTAAATACATAAATTAATAAAAAATACATAAATATATTTTAAACAAATAACAAAAATTACTACATAAATACGATTATATAATATTATATAACTATATATAATACAATAATAAATACAAGAATAATCAATAATAAACTACTAGTCGTGATAATTTCAGATTGCTATGTTGACACCAGATTTACTGTATTTTACTAAGATAATGTCTGCGCAAGGACTGTTTAAACGCATGACGAGACGGGGCATTTCTAATTTTAACGGGTAGATCGTTCCACAAACGGACAGCCGTGACGGCAAAAGAATCGGACATAGCTCCTAAACTGTAAGCGATCATATCAATTTCACATCGCTAATCGTCCGTAGCGTATGCAAATTGAATCAAAGGTAATAAAATTAAGTTTTTTCGCGTAAGTAATACATTATCCGAGCAAATATCTCTGGTGGCTCGGGGCAAAAACGATTATTATTCAGCACGCGTATAAATGCATGTGACTAGGACTTTATCGTGATAAGAATAGGTGTAATGTTTGCTAAAAGTATGTGCATTTGTATTGTTTGTCAAACCTTGAAAAGTTTTAGACATTATTTCGGTTTCAGATGTTAGATATGAAAATTACGAGTAACTTTGGTAAGAGATGTGTAGTAATAAAAACTAAGTATCTTAAGGCTGTACCTGACCCTAGAACATAAAAAAGACAGATTTTCGAGGGTTCTTTTGAAGAAAGTAGGACTATCTTAATATTGGAAAAAATATATTTGATTTATTGATCTTTTATCTAGGTGATCTACTTATAAACAATGTACTCTTTTTTTTGGTTTTCAAACGTTCGTTTTATGAACACGGCTAAGAGATCAACTTGATTTTTTGTCATAACATAGGTAATAGAAATATAAAGGTTTTCTACTTAAATACAATATTTTTTCCCTGCAAAATATTTCAGTATTAGCTCAAAACCCTCCGATCTGCTGTTTAGACAAATAGGTCGATTAGCTAACCATTAATCGCCTCTGTCAAAATCTAATAAAGTATTTGACATTGGCCTTTTTGTGTCGGACGGACGGGCATTTTTTCCTAGCCTATGCCATACTCTTAACAAGTTTTCCTGCTTTTCATTTATCTTATCAAACAAAAGTCAGATGAAATTAAGCGTCTTGTAAAATACCATGAAAAAGCTTGACGACGCCAGCCATTACAAATTTCCCGTAAGTTTATTGGCAACTAACATTAGTAAATTTTGATAAACTGACAGCCATCGATATAAAGATTGACTACGATTTTAATTTTACATCGATAGGCTTCTCATTACTACAAATATATATCTTTTTTAAACGGTAAAAAAGACACACATCAAAGAAATGCTCATCACATCACATCACCAACAAACATTCGTTTTCTCCGGCCATTTTTCTTCAATCACTTACCTTGCCGAAAATTCAGAGTCGAACAAAAGGCAGGGGTAATGCAACAGTAATTCTTGCGGCCCGGTTTACTGGCACCCTGGGAGCCCGCAGTCATAAAGCGAGGGGCGTCTAATGAGGATTTATGCGGACGAAGAGACATACGCGGGCCAGAGGTTTGTAACTGAGGCACATCTTTTAGCTAGGAAACTTTCTTCTAATGCTTAAAATTTTGTGGTTTCAATTTTGTTTTTTATATTTTAGTAATTACAGCTAGAATACAACCGAACTTAACTAGGGTAGCCGGCTAGTTTTAGTTTCAATTCCTGCAAAAAAATACGAGTATACAGGCTGTTTATTTGGACATTATAGGGCGACATATGAATATTAATATACATGATGCTTATCCCAAAAAACAGCATACAAACTAAAAATACCAACTGAAGAAAAAGATGTGCCCTTTTTCATTTGTCCCAAAAGTAAATGGTCACTGCGCCGCAAAGCGCTAGTAATTTACCGACTAGCTGGCGGTCGCATCATCGTTGGCCATGCACGAAGCATAGAAGTACACTAATAATCACTAGTTTGTATAATTCACCTTTTCCTTCAATACTTTACGGGCTTAGGACCGTTAAGTGCACCTAACGTGGTAGGTAAATTAGGTAAAATCTAATATGTTCATGTTCATACTGATAATGAAGTGATCAGAAATATGAGGTGACTTTCGTTTACATAGCCAAATTCATACTAAAGACTCGGTAAGTGGTCAGGACCAAGGTTGAATAAATCTGTTTGCGAAATACGAAAACTATGTTTTGTACCTCTATAGTTGGTCAAGAACAACCTCGACTCTATTAGTATATGAAGTCTAAATTTTATTCTACGTATTTCACAGAAAGGGTCATTGAACCTTGTTCCTAACCACCTACCAAATTTCCAGTATGAATTTGGCTATGTAAACAAAAGTCACCTTATTATACAAGTACATTAAGAGCAACATTCATTCAATTATATTTTGGCCTTTCATTCTTACAAACGGACTCGAATTTCTGTTTAAACTTAATTTTCTACTGAATACGTGAATAATAATTGTTGTTTCACATCTGTAAATCTTTATCACTTTCATTATATTAACATTTTATCTCTCAAATTCCATACACGAATATATCTTTTCGGGCCCTCAGAAGCCCCGCTTGAGAACCCCTGATTCCTTAAGTTTACGTACTGTACTGAGTACATAAAAAGTCATTCTGCGATGAACTCTCCGACTTTCGACCCCCGCTTTGTTTTATTTTATTTTTACCAGACTACCTGCATTTTGTATTTGGATTTGATGTAACTACAAAATATATAGCATTATACGAAAGACACGGTATTTTTTATTTCATATTAATCATTTATATTTTTTTATCTATACAATCCCTTAGACCTAAATTCGATTAGTTAATTTTGTAAAATAGGTTCATAAAGTACACTTTTTACACGTCGATTTTAATTATACAAAATAATAGAACTCGATAAAAAATTATATAACACGGGGAAAATACACAAAATACAAGTAAGGCTTACTTTAATTTTATAAAATAATATGCTCACGTAAATGAAAATTAAGAAATAAAAATATCATGTATACATAATTCAATAAATACAACTAAGAAAATAGATAAATAAGCAATAAATAAATAAATGCACCCATTTATTAGTCTTGCTAAGAAGAAGGGCAAGAAATTTGATTTGTTGTATCGCTTCTGGGACATTACGGTACATAAACATTCATCAAAATATGTGTAAAATCCAGGACTTTTATACGCTTTTAACTTTTGTATGTATTTGATTTTGATAAATGTTTTAGGTTTAAGTCATGGATATTGTATGGGATATGTTGAAAAGGAAAAAATAATAAGCAAGTACTTATAAATATCAGCGAACTGCGCTAGTATGGGAGTTGGGGCGAATAGAGTGCCCTTAATAGGAGATTACGCTCAAATATTTACACCTCAATGCGAATATCATTGGAATTATATGATTCATAGCGAAATTCATCGCTTTGGATACGCTAATTTTATTCAGAAGTAGCTTCCGACCGCACGGCCGATTTTGATGTGTTTTTGTTTATTTATAAGGTTCCGTATCCGAGGGGGCCAAACGGGACCCTATTACTAAGCCTGCGCTGTTTGTCTGTCTGTCCGTCTGTCACAGGGGTCTACAGCTTCAGCCACAACAGGTAAACAGTTGAAAGGACCATGAGTAATTTTGGACCAATTACTCTACAGTGATAAATCCTACGCCATATGAAAGCTTTTAGGGTATTATTAATTTCTTATTATGGCAGCTACATAGAATTCGAGCGCGAACATGGTGTTTTAGAACGATTTCTATACTGAGAAAGCATCCAAATCATAGTATCAAAACTGTAAACAAAATATTTTTTCCTGGCATTTTGACATTCTATTGGCGCTCGGTTTCGACTTGGCCCCCATAATAGATTAAATAATACCCCTAATCCCCCAATCAAATAATACTCCAATCTTTTATTTAGAGTAAGTTTCATTGATGTTGAGGATTTGGTCCAGTCTCCATAGAAATTTGCCCATGGTCCTTTGTTGTTTGTTTATCTGTTTTTGGTTTTTAATTTGATTTCTGGTTTCAATTATAATTGTTTATTTTCTGTTTTGTTTGTATATGACATGTGTTGTAGAAATATGTTACTTTTTGTGTTTTATGCTTTATGTATGTTTATTGTTTGTATGTTTTGGTGGCTCAGCATTTTTTTTTTCAAGTTATCTCTCATACACGTAAATTGAGGATGATTTTTTTTTTTCGTCTATCCCATAGTGTGGGGTATCTTTGGATAGGCTGTTCAAAAATACCATGGTGTGTAAAAACCATTTTTCGATTTAGGGATCCGTTGCCAAAATATTAAGCTTTAAAGTGCTAATTTCTGTTAGAGTCAAGTGTCCAGACCCCTGCCGGCTAAACGGTCGTTTATGAATATGTGGAAAAATTCACAGAAGTAGTATATAATTAAGTTAACAGGAAAACTACCACAGCTAAGTAGGCTTTACAGGTTTACGAGTACAGGTCGCGCCAAATTTTTAGTCCCATCTAAACACGATAATGTATGGGCCGTTCTTCGGGAGAGCAACTTCCAAGCGGACTAGAAGTTTGGCGCGATCTGTATTAGTAGACCAACTCATAAAATGTACTGGGCAACTACGCAACGATACGGCTGGTTTTTTATAAACAGATTCATCAATACAAATCGTTTTGCGCATAAATAAAATTTATAAGTTTCCCTCAATTCATTTACATGATCGCATTTAAACTGAAGATTATGGTCACCCCAGGGGATAAAAAACACATTTAAGGTTTTCACCTAAATTTAAAAGGAAAAATAAAATTAATTTCAATTTAACCGTCGCTTAAGCACACGTATAACTTACGCATTAAGTTACAAGACTGTTTCACAAATGAGAAGACATCAAAATCTCCTTAGCAACCCTCCAGATGATTATCTTAGGAGTATAGGAGGATATCATTAAGTATAATTTTGTTTAAACTTGCCATTATGCTACTTAAATTACGGTGAAATAAAATGTATTGTCATAAAAAGGTGTTTCAAAATACCAAAATAATTTGGCCAAGTGCGAGTCGGACTCGCGCACAAAAGGTTCCGTACGACCACACAATACGTATACGGAACCCTAAAACAATATGGTACTTAAATAATAAAAATATAGAAAAATCATCAAGCATTTTAATTTATAATATCTGAAAAGACTAAATCCAAGGCTTTTCAACGGGAAAATTTCATCCAAAATATGAAATTTTCATTTTGTTGCACTATTAAATAACTTAAGTGTAATACAAAAGCGATGAAAATAGTAGGATAAATAGCAAGCTAGTTACTAACTAGACAAAATGTAAGCCCCAGCTTTAGTCTGTGCATTCGTGAATCGAAAGCAATAGACAACAGATAGAAATAACGAAATACATTCGAAAGCGGCGCAAAGCCACTTGCAGCACTGCTTGTGTCCGTCGACTAGCATGCGCGGGCGCAGGTAACGGGCACATCAGTCACAATTTAAACGAAAATACGCTTCAGCGCCGCGCAATTTGATGCTGACTCCTTGGCCTTCGTTATATGTTGTACCGTTCGCAAAAAAGTACAAGGCGCCTTAAAACTTAATATAAAAAAAAAATACTTCCTGTTATTCAAGTAGAGATTTCTAATGTCGCACAAAATTAATTAAGCAGACGTAATTAGACTTTTTAGGTTTTAAAATATTCGTGTCCTAGATTAAAACAGAGACTTTTTGCCAAATTTTAACACATTCAAACATCTGCTATTGCTTACATATTATTGGGATTTAAAATCCCCGGTAAAAATCATGGTGAAAATGAGCAGGCAATGTTTCATTGTGGTAATACACCGGACACAAATTTTAATTGGATTTGAATCTATGACCCCCGGATTAATACGCCGAAACTCGACTACTAGGGCACAGAGTCTAATTTTTTTTTAAATATAATGTGGATTTTGTACGTACAAGTCCATATTTGTTTTTCATACCCGAACACGTTTCTTCTGAAGTTATTATGCATTACGATCAGCAATGTACGTATGTTTATTTCCATGTGTTATTAGAACATGTTGATTGATGAACATTTAAATGCGCCCTTTACATTTTTTTTTTGCCCATCGGTTTCAGTTTTCTACCATTATCAATGGTTTTATAGCTGAAATTTTATGTACGGGTATGTCGCAGCGGCATGGTAAAATCCGCCGTTTTACATAAACTGTAGTCGGTTTACAAAAAAGCTCCGTTTACCTGTTTCAAAATAGTATGCAGGATTGTATAAAAGTTTTGCGTTGATCAATGCGGCGGGTCAATCTTTAGCTGTCTTGTAAAATAGTTTAGCGGTATTAAACGTCACATTGTACATTTTGTTAAAAGAAAAACTGCAGGGGTCGCCTCGCTGTACACCGCTTTGCTCGCCGCCTGAATTAATTAAAATAACACCTATTTTTGTCATTTTACATTACGTAGCAGTACTGTCGAACGTAACGTGTCATTGCTGGTTTAAATGACGGCTGTTTTGACGAAACTATTAGTAGTTTTGTAAAACAACTGATTCCACAAAATAACTTCGACGCCATTAAGTGCAATAAATAATTGGAATGTGAAAAAGAAGGCATCACAAGGAATGTCATCGAATGCTTCATCCACAAGAAGAAAAGTTTTTTAGCTATTTTACTAATTCCGTGACATGATGAGGTTATTTAAAACTGCAGAAGTCTCAAGCATCGCAAGACCTGCAAACTGTACCAACTAGAAAGTAATAAGTCTGTAAAAATGTGCATACAATGCCTTTGTATTTGAAATGCAAAGTGCAGGCATTGAGAGGTCGAAGCCTGTTCGTCTCTCGCTCGATGTGGAATATCGCACTTGAAGGTTTATCCTGAGGTTTCTTACCAACTTTGCGGCTTTAGCGCTTTGCGGCTAGATCTAGCGATTATTTGGATCATTTGTTTATTGTATTTTACAAAGAGTTCAATGTATAAATACCGGTATCAAAATTATGCTAACGCAGCTGAACATTTGTCTCTCTCCAAACTACTGGCACAGCATTTTATCGCACTAGTGCCTATTGCTTTATTTTTTTAATTTATTGAGTGAAAGTTGACAGTATTTCCTTGTGTACCATAGATAGACTTGACGGAAATAAACTGCGTTCAGTTAGATGCGTCCGTAGGCTGCGTTCAGTTTGATCGTAGCACAACACTCGCGTACCACTGACAGCAGGACAGTATCAATTCATGTGGGGTGTTGTCATCCGACGATCAAACTGAACACAGGTTATTTCCGTCAAGTTGGCCAATTGCGTACAAAGAAAAATAATGCCCGCCTAAAGTTCATTTGGAGTATACGGTTTGTTTCTTTCTTTAATTATGTTTCTTTTATTTACTCGCACTATGCATTGAAAAACGTAGTATGGTAAACGTGGGTAAGGGCATTAACTTAATCGTAATGTATAATACACTCGCTGTGCTCGTGTTTCAAATCGTCCTCGTAAGCTATTGCCTGCTTACCGCACTTAAAACATAAACTACTATTTAGAAAAACTGTACGGTAGGTGCTTTTTTGAATGCAAATAAGTAATCTAGCGCTTTTTTTACGTTTGACTGCACATTTTTGTAAAGTGGAGTTGGCAGAATACATCCCAGGGTTTGATGGTGATCCTTAATCTTCTGGAGCAGATTTATAGGCTGAGCTGGTGCTACGATGCTGCTGAAATATCGGTCAAGACTGATATGGAAACACAAATTAAAGACAAAGAATATGTATACTTATGGATAATGTAAACTTTGGAATATGTATGTTTGTTATACAAACGTAGAATACTTAAAACTACACCGGATATAAATAGATAGAGCATATCATTAAATAAAGCCAACAATTTTACTGGTCATATTGAATAAGTTAAAAAAACTTGCCTTGCCTGTGGAAAATTCTCAATTTTTTTTTTACTGTTTCGTTCAGTCGCCTGTAATTCGAGCTCCCTATTTGTACATTATTGTGCATATACATATACAATAAGAATTACCAATAGAAGTAGGTGGTATATACAAAAGGTCACGCTGGTGTTCGTTAAACTTAGCCACTTTTCAGATGTTGAGAGAAAAATGTGTTTAAAATACGTAGAAATGATCATTTCATGATCTGTCGTAAAATTGTGTAAGAAAATCGTATTTACTATTTGACAGCAAAATCGTACGGTTTCAATTGTCAAATGTCAGACGACCTAATTTGCTCAGCCGAATAGCAGCTTGACAATTAAAATCGTACGTTTTAAACCGTTAAATTAATATTATTCCAGGTGTAAGACAATCGTAATCATAAAGCTGGTTCTTCATTTCCCCTGGACCTTTCCTTCCATGATGGTTTAAGAAACTGTCATGTCTAATCAGGTGTCGTGTCATCTTCCTTCTATTTTCAGTGGTTTTTAACAAACATCTTTCTTCCTCTACAATTCTCAGCACTTCCTCATTAGCAGAGATCGGGGTTAGGGTGTGTGATTTTTGAAATTAGAACTAAATGTTGATATAAATAAGGATATACCTATACAATAAGATTCTGCCCGTTTTCACTAACTACGAACAAGGCGACGCCTAACTAAGTAACTCCTAATTTAGGTCCATGCTTACGAGAAAGTTTTATTTCACCAAACTATTTTTACTATGTGATTCCTGACCCCCAAGTTTTTGATACTTGTCTTTGGTTTTGTTTGTCAAGTTGTCTGTTTGCGGGTTTTGGACGTTTCACAGTACTACAAATCGCGACTGTCAACTGTTTGTGTTAGTATAGGGGCGCCTAAGCATTACGCACCCCCGAATCAGTCATGACTTAAGAGTTAGTGAAACGTGTTTTTACTCTAGGCAACTCCTGAATACATAGGCATCTGATTTAGGCATCTCCTATGGTTAGTGAAAATGGGCAGATTGATTGATTATCATCATCAATTTATCAACATTGTACCTACCTACTTCATATGAGTCTTGCATTTGGAACAATAAGTTTATTGACTCGCGCTTACGTATAATAATGTCGCGCTCATAAATAAGTTCAGGATAATCTTTTTCAATGCAAGTGCTCGTAAAGTTCTGTTTTATATGCGGCTAATCCGTTGTCAAAGTCAAATTTACCGCACGAGTGTATAATGTTTTTTTTTCATTTGTTTTTTTTTGTTTTGTTTTCCCTACATAGTGGGAAGGCAAATGAAGTTAGCTTATACAGCCATGTCCGAGGTATGTTTTATTTTTTTAATTTATCGAAAACAGTTGCCAGTCTTATCTTGTGTACATAGATAGACAAGACAGATTCAGTTTGATGCGTTCATAGGCTGCGTTCAGTTTGATTGATGAAATGAAATGAAAACTGTTTGGAAGACATTTTTAGTAGGTAGAAACTTTACAAATTGAAAATAGAGGTGTTCCGGGTGTGAACTGTGAAATGCAAGTCACAGTCCACACCCGGTACACCCGCGATTCATCGACGATTATTACGTCCCAACGTGATGGGTGGTGAGCCCTATCGCCGTTCTTCGGGCACAAATACACGCTTTTTAGGGCATACAGGTTTCCTCACGATGTTTTCCTTCACCATTCAGCAAGTGGTAATTATTAAATACTCTGCAGATAAATTCTGAAAAACTCATTGGTGCATGCCCGGCCGGGGATCGAACCTGGATCTCAAAGATTGAGAGGCCAGCGTTCTACCCCTTAGCTACCGCCGCTTTTTTTTTATAATATATAGATACTTAACAAGAAAGATACTGAAATCTGGTTAAAATAAACTTCTTGGTAGGTAACCTCATTTAATCGTAATATGAATAAGAACTTTTTGACAAAAAGTTTTTATATGCGAGTTCGCGAAATTATACTGGCCACTTCTCTGTACATTATTTTTTAAAAATACAACGTTATCGATCGGTCTTCCTTGTTAACAACATTCTTTGTATCTAAAGAATAATTTCGGGCAGCCTATGTTGTTTACATTATTTGAATAAGCTGGTGAAGTCGAATTATGAAAGCAGGCTTCAAACGCATCAAACTGAAAGCAGCTTATTTCCCTCAAGTTGGCAACTTGCGTGCAAAGAAAAAGAATGCCCGCCTAAAGTTCATTTGAAGTTAGTATTTATTGTTTGTTTGTGTCTTCAATTACGCTGATATTATTTACTCACACTATGCATTGAAAAACGTAGTATGATACTATTATCCACCTCATCACCGTGTGCTCCTTATGTAGGGATGCCATTTGTTCTTAGTTATTTATTTCTCGTATTAGATCAATACAACATACAAAGCAAAAGTAAAAGTAGTAATCATACCATACACCATACATTTCTCTATAACAAAAAGGATTTATGAAAAAAATAATTCACTTTTGAAATGGGAATACTTTGTACCTACATCGTTGCAATCCCGCGAAAGGGAAGTCCATATTTTTTTAATTGCTAGTACCAAAATCACACACCCTCACGCCAACCACGCTCATTATTCTTCTTTTCCATCCAGCTAATTATCTCCATCCTCCTCCCACACCACATTTCAAACGCCTCCAACCTCTCTCTGTCTCTTTCCGTCAATTTTAGTAAGTAAAATAAAGTATAAATACAATACAACATTTAAAAATATCCTTTTATTTGCATATTGGTTGAAACATGATAATAACAGATCAATACCCTAAATACACTTGTCAAAGAGCATTAACACTGCAAAAGCTAAATGCAACTGTAAAATAATGATCGTAAAACAAACAAACAGACACGCAGTCACGTGTCAAAGTACCAAGTATTTGACGAACTGTTCAACCCAAACAAGGAAAGTGATGTAAACAGTCAAGTGGATGTGCCTGCACCGGCTGTGGGTTCCGTACCTGGATCTATTGCAGGTCATTTATTGTATCATTGGTGGTACTCTTGATGACCCTAATTGGATTGTGGATTTTCAGTGTTATTTAAAAATTGTTGTGATAAAAAAACACTTGTACTTTTCCACAGATAATATTTAATCCTACACTACCCAACCGGTTTCACTATATAAGCATCATCAGGGGCTTTTTAATTACATAATTTTATATATAATTATTTATTTAAACAATCTTTCTGTTGCTAGATGTCCGTGCAATATATTAAAAAGCCCCTGATGATGCTTATATAGTGAAACCGGTTGGGTAGTGTAGAATTAAATATTATCTGTGGAAAAGTACAAGTGTTTTTTTATCACAACAATGTTTGATAAATTCCACCAAGTGCCGACAATCTCAACTATGAACTTCCTTATTTAAAAATGTCTAAAATATAGTAATACAAACATTATTTTAAAAATATTTCGGTGGTTTGTCACGTCAAAAAAAAACACCTTCGTCTATGGGTACTAATAATAATAATGAAGTACTTAATAAGAAAATCATGTAAATATTTGATAATTTTTTGTATTTTTTTATTAACATGGGTTTTTAGACTTATTAGTATTGGTACTGAGACCAAAAACAAAGTCTGTCTTTTTGTCTTTGTACGTTCCGTTTTAATTCAACGGATTTGGATGCGGTTTTCTTTATTATAATCTAAGTGACCCTAGTCAAAATATAGGCTAAAAGGGGAGTTTATAAAATAACCGCCAAGCTTAAAACTGCCGATGATATAATTGAAAGACACTTCCACGCAAATGCAGCTGCGGGCAAAAGCTAGTCTACACTATTTCTACACTATTATATAAAGAGGAAATATTTGTTTGTTTGTATGTTTGAGGTAATCTTTGGAACTACTGAACCGATTCTAATAATTCTTTCTTTTGTAAAAAGCTAGACTATTGTTGAGTAACATAGGCCATATTTAATTTTAATACAACGATCCTGACACACCTCTTGCTAATATTAAGCTTGGAAAAGTTACCCGATTCCAAAAATGTTTTCTTTTGTAAAAGGCTACGCTATTGGTGAGTAACATAGACCATATTTAATTTTAATACAACGATCCTGACACACCTCTTGCTTTTGTATGCTTGAGGTAATCTTTGGAACTACTAAACCGATTCTAAAAATTCTTTCTTTTATAAAAAGCTACACTATTGTTGAGTAACATAGGCCATATTTAATTTTAATACAACGATTCTGACACACCTCTTGCTAATATTAAGCTTGGAAAAGTTACCCGATTCCAAAAATGTTTTCTTTTGTAAAAGGCTACGCTATTGGTGAGTAACATAGACCATATTTAATTTTAATACAACGATCCTGACACACCTCTTGCTTTTGTATGCTTGAGGTAATCTTTGGAACTACTTAACCGATTCTAAAAATTCTTTCTTTTGTAAAAAGCTACACTATTGTTGAGTAACATAGGCCATATTTAATTTTAATACAACGATCCTGTCACACCTCTTGCTTTTGTATGTTTGAGGTAATCTTTGGAACTACAGAACCGATTCTAAAAATTCTTTCTTTTGTAAAAAGCTTCACTATTTATTCAGTAACATAAGCTATATTTAATTTTAATAAAAGTAAGTTTTCATTTTGAAAATTCAATATTTGTGAACCATGTCGCGAGAAAAATTGATACTTAACTGCTTTATCGGCGTTCCTTGAACAAATGGTTAGTTATACGTGATGAAACCGGTTGTTTTTCCATACGGGGAAACTGTATCAATTTAATCTGACTAAAGATTTCCATCTACAACGATCCTGACACACATCTTGCTAATATTAAGCATGAAAAAGTAACTACAGCCAGGTTTAAGCATAGATACATTAAATACTATGGTTTAAGTAATGATTTGTTCCCATACGGGAAAACTATATCAGTTTCATTTGACTACAGATTTACATCTACAACGATCCGGACACACCTCTTGCTAATATTTAGCTTGAAAAAGTGATTACAGCCAGGTTTATGTATTGATTTTTTCCCATACGAGAAAACTGTATGAGTATAATCTGACTACAGATTTCCATCTACAACGATCCTGACACACTTCTTGGCACTTTGGTAAAACATGGTGACCAGGGCCTGATGATGGGACTGGAAGATAGGTACGGGATCTCCTCAACGGACAACAGCAGACCCTTTGAGTTAGGGCTTATTTGATTGGTTTTTATTAGCACTTTGGTAAAACATGGAGACCAAGGTCTGATGATGGGACTGAAAGATGAGTACGGGATCTCCTCAACGGACAACAGCAGACCCTTTGAGTTTGGGCTTATTTGATTGGTCATTATTAGCACTTTGCTTAAACATGGTGTCCGTTGCATATAGTCGTTCAAAAAATCAAATTATTTTGTTTTCCTTATTTCCACGAAAATCTCATCGACGCGGGCGGAGCCGCGGGCAAAAACTATAATTTATAAAATAGAAACGACATAACTAAACAGAGCAGGGTTTCGAATTAGCCCAATTAGTCACAGAACCCCAAAACATAATCATCAACATTAATAACCCTTTTCAAAACAGCACTCATTGTTTTCAAAGACTTTCAAAATTTCAATCTTCGGCCAAAGTCAATCTGCATGTCAAGTACCTCCTAACCACGATTACTATACTCCTACGTTTATCAAAAACCACCCCTATTATCATGGCATTAGGAGTCTTGTCAGTGGTCTAATAGTCCCGGTGCTTTGGTTTGGACATAAAGCTTAATTTACATGTGTACAGAATCTCCTTTGTACGAAGACTTGAGTCATGGAGTGTGAGACAGTGGAAGAGCACGGTCGATGGCCGAAACAATGGTGCCACTTTCGTTAGTGTAAGAGTATTTGACCATTCAAAAAGTATCCTCGTTGATATCTTCGTTTGGTACTTACATAATGTGTAGGTAAGTTTGAATTATGCAGCCGAATTAATACTGGGGAGTTGGTAAGTAGTCAGTTATAAGTAAAATTATGGTTTCATATACCGATTGACTCGCAGTTGGGCTTGGACAAGCATGGGGGCTAATTATGTTGCTTTATTTTATATATAGGTTTGATTACTATTTGTAAGTCTGTGATGGAGTATACAATAAATCGAAGAAAAAATCTTTTTGGGTACTTTCTAAAATTTTATCTCAAAGTGTATATTTTCTAAAGCACTGCACTGCAATTAACACATATCATCATTTATTTTTAATTGGCCCACATAACTCCTCATAGGTCTTCGTTTCTTCCCTCTACAATGTTTGGTATAAAGTAGTCGTGTTGAGTGTGTACATCCATCTTTCCTTTTCTATTTTCTATTATTTCTATAATTCTTCTCCTTTGAACCCTCCAACTATCAATTCCTTTCCAATTATCAGTTTCCAACGCTTTTTATTATCCGTCAGCACTTTACCTCAAACGCCTCCACTCTCGCTCCATTACTTTGTGTTATACCGGGTGTAAATAGAGTGCTACCATTGAATGAAACCACATATTCTACGGATCATACTGAACCACTTTTCCCAAGAAACATACCCGCGCTATTAGTTTAGGAAATATTTGAGTTTCAAACAAAAATGCGTGAACTCTATCGCACCGACATAAGGGTGTTTTTTGAAACAGCGTCGTCCGTAATACAGCTGTTATGGTGCCACGTTCTAAAATTAACTTTCCTCCTACTAGATAAAGTATTTGAATATCTATACAAGATTTGCGCGGGCTTTGTTCTTCAGAGAATTGTTCAGTATGATCAGTAGAAAATGTGGTTTTATTTAATATAATTTAATGGTCGCACTCTATTTACATCCTGTATAAAACATAATCCAAGTTTTGCTGTCATATAAAGCTATACTCCAGATGTATATTTTAATCATATATTCTTATGTCAGTGCCAAAAAGAACCAAGAGTAGGAAAGTATAAATTTATTTCTATCAGACGTTAAACAATGTTTCATTTATTGATTTCTGCGCTTCGGGGTTTATTATTATTTACCATAATAATTGAAAGAGTAAACACGATGAAAGTAACGATAGTAACCTCCGAGGTGCGGAACTAAACATTTCTTTCTCTTTTCGTCCGCCGCTTTAATGACGGACAACTAACCGCGTTAATGACGGACAGACGGACAGGTTGCAACACATTATGACAAATATCGCGACACATTCAACTTGTTACGTTTGTGTCTATAGGTTCCGAGAATAAAGACTGGATTTATTAGGTTTTTGAGGTCGGTGACAAGTGTTCTAGTTGCAAGAATGTGGTGTTGGTCTTACTTTGCCATATTGTTTGGTTTGTGAAAAATAGATGGGGCCATAATAAATCAAATAATGTTTTGAATGCTTTCGAATATTATTGCAAAATCCATTGCTTTGGAAACTCCAAATACTTTTAATGTGCTTTACAAGATAGAAAAAAAAAACAATTGGCGGCGATTATAGAAATTTCCTACATTTTAAACTTATCTATCGCAAGGATATACATATTAACATTAAATCATTGTGGTATAGAAAAGTAGAAACATCTAGATCAGGCCTTCTAAAACTTATAGCCCCACGTACCCCAATGAAATTTCCCAAACAATGGCGAACCCCTAATAAACTGCCTATAAAAGAAAATAAGATATAAAAAATATATACAGCCATAAATAATAATGTGCCTTTAATTTGTGCGATGTGTAAGCTTTATTCTTGTCACAAATTGAGTCTATTTTAGGGGCATTTTTCCTCAGTTTTAAACTGCATTCATATTTAACATTCAGTAGATTCATGTACTCCGATGTTACTTTGAGATGTGAAAACTCACTCTCACATAAGTAGTCACGAAAGGCAAAAGGAATTCACCGCTCTGCGTGGGGGTCCGAATATTCTTCCCGTATTGCAGTCCATTCATGAGAAATTAGCCTGAACAGTCTACGTCTACTTAAATTTTATCGCGTACCCCCTACGATCAACTTTCGTACCCCTAGGGGTACGCGTACCCTAATTTGAGAAACCCTGATCTAGATTTATACCGCAGTGATGTAATCAAATTAATTATGTTAATTTGAAACAAATTTCTGAGACAAATAAATCTCAGATGGGGCTCGAATAGAAATTTATGACTATTGCAGGCCAGCGAACATAACCGCAGTTTGCTCGCTGTAATTTTAAAATGTTTAGATAAGTATTTCAATAAACAGAGTTAGTTTTTGAAGTAAGCGTAGATGGCCCAATCCGAAACTATAGGGAATAGCGAAAAATGCTCAAAGGAATCTCGGGGCTGATTTTGATAAAAACCAAAATTGAATCTTTAGATATTTGAAAAAATTATTTCCCTAGCCAAGAAGCGAATAGGCCGATTAAAAAAAAACTGTATATAATTACACCATCCGAAAGTGCTGCTTATAAGGATAACGTTCTGGGAAATAAGTCAATATACCAAACTACAGGAAAAGGCTCATTTTTAAGAAAATGAGATTTAATTTCTCTTATATTCAATTAAACTGTTGTCGCGTAATGCCATATATCACATTTATTTCTTACTTTTTATTCATGTAGGTGGTAGAGCTGATGCCGGGCTCGACTGTGGAGGTACCACCATCTTACTCGCAAATCCTCCCGAAGTTATTCGGGGGAGAGTAAGAGAACAGATCTCAGGCAAAACCAGGCGGCCCACCATTGCCTGGGACCGATGGATGGCGGTATATCCATCCCCAATTGCCGGGCCTTATATAAAACAGACTGGTAACGGGCAGCGGCGTCACTGGTGCAAGGGTATCGGGACCGCGTTCACCAACCCGCCTGCCCAGCGTGTGTGAGTATGGGCATTTCTTCCAGGAGGACCGCCAAGAGTAGCGAAATCCTGTAAAGGCCTTTGTCCAGCAGTGGACGAAATAGGCTGATGGATGGATGGATTCAAAAATAATAAAAACAATCGTAAGTTGTGCGTTTGGAAACGAGACCCGTCGCAAACACCTTAAGAGATGGACATCATTACCATTAATTATCTGGTGAATCCCATTGATAACATTATTATATTAGCCATCGTAAAGCATCTAGGTTTTTGTAGTGTAATGAAAAAAATTGTATTTTAAGTTAACAATTAAATCCAGAAACATGCAACTTGAAATTTAAACAAATAAACAGTTAATATTATAGCAAGCGAATTTTACTCTTTAAAATTTTAAAAGCAGCTTTTAAAATACAATTACTCGTATTAATGACATGTCAATTAACAATTTGTGATATAATATTATTACATTAATAATTGTAGTTACATACATATATATAACATACACTATTAAAGTTTGCACTAACTACAAAACTTAATCACTTTTATTTTATTATTGTAATTTTGAGGTAAGTGAACGATGATGTTATAGGACATTCCACTTGTGGGCAAAGGCCTCTCCCCCATCTCTTTCCAGGCTGATTTTTCTCTAGCACAGCAACATTCATAACATTAATAAACAATAAATAACTATAATAAACCATCCTTATTTATGTTGAACTTTCGACACCTCAAGATTAAACCATTAGCCTTCAATCTTATTTCACCTGTGCATTTCAATACAATGAAAGAATCTACACATAATGCCAAATTAAAGGGTCCGCGTCTCTATCTTAATAAATCTAGGGACAGCTGTCAATCCGCAGTCAAGGATTATTTCTATTTACTGCTGGCAACACTATCTTATTCAGCACCTGCGGATAGGGGTGGGAATAAATGTGTTTCTAGTTTACGTCGTCGCCTCGTCGTGAAAAAATTAATGACTGAATCTGAAAATAGTAGTGCGGTAAGGAGGCAATAGCTTACGATTACGATTTTAAACACGATAGGGGTGGGAATAAATGTGTTTCTAGCTTAAAGTTAGTGAAAAGATTAAATTTATAACTGAATCTGAAAATAGTAGTGCAGTAAGTTGAAACATGAGCAATAAGCGAGTGTTTTAAACGGTACGAGTGAGTTATTGAACTTGACCATGTGTATCATACTACATTTTTCAATGCATAGTGTGAGTAAATAAATGTAACGTCATTAAAGAAACAAACAAACAATAAATATTCCAAATTAACTTTAGCCAGGCATTCTTTTTCTTTTTCTTTGCACGCAAGTTGCCAACTTGACGTAAATAAACTGCTTTTATTCTGATGCGTTTGTAGCTCATTTCTGTCAAGTCTATCTATGGTACACAAGTAAAGACTGGTAATTTCATTTCAATAAGAAAAAAATACATAAGAAAAGTACACTGGTTTGGTAAAGTTGACTTTGACAACAGTTTTGAAGCATTTAAAAAAGGTCTTTACGAACACTTGCATTGAAAAATAATTTTCCCGCTTCTGTGATTCGAATGTAACGAGGTTGCAGGTCCAAATCTAGTAGAAAATTTGTGTTCGGTTAGGCGACAATGGTGGTAAAAAGTAGAACTCCCATACTACAGTAGATAGGGTTCTAAAAAAGCATGTTATAAATAAGGCCTTTTCCAAGATGATCACAGAGCCCAAAACGTGATAGAAAAAGATTCACTGCACCGAAAATAATTGCTAAGTGAAGGCTGTTTTTTCACTTCAAATTAGTAGTCCGTCAAACTAGTAAAGTAAAAATAACAATAATGACTGTTATAAACATATTAACCAATTTAAGTCGATTCTGAAGGCTTTCATTTTAGTTTTACTGCTGTCAAAACTAAATTTTCTTCATTCCGAAATAATTCTTTAATGTTAACAACAGAACCTATATTACTTTGTAAAAATGTAAGTTTTGACAGCACTAAAACTAAAATTAAAGCTTTCAGAATCGACTTAAATATCTAAACTAAAAAAACGCGTTTTTTACGCTCTTGTGTGAATTTTATTCAATATTATTCACAAAAAAACAGAAATCCAACATTTTCTTGATTCACTGCACTTGGATGCGCACTTTTTACATACGTTTATCTCTTTCGTTGTGCGATGGACATATTGCGCCTTGATGTCGGCGATCGGGCTCACCTTATATCACGCTGGGACGTAACAATCGTCGGTGAAATGTGAGCGACTGTATGTGAATTGCACCTCACATGGCCACCACAGATATGGTGTACTAAATAAAAATAATCTTTATCAAAATAGTAATTAGGATAGCAAATTTTACCTCTCAAGCCTTGAAGTTAATTTATATATAAACTGACTTTGCTGTTAAAGGTAATGGACAATACGAGGCTGGTTGATTTAGATATTTTTTTTCTCATGACGTAATTTTTTCATTTTCCATTTTTCCAGTCATTCTTTGCACAAAATCATTTTTACATTAAAATTTAAGTCTTATTAAGACTTTAAAAGTCTTATATTTATATGCCTTTATTTAAGTAGATATCAGTAGTTTTTGTGACATAATGTTTAATGTAAAAATGATTTTGTGCAAAGAATGACTGGAAAAATGGAAAATGAAAAAAAGACATGGTCTTCTAAGTATTTTGCTATTCTTCTTAGCAAGACTAATCGAATGGGTAGTTGGTTAGGCATTATATTTATTTATAGTTTTTTTAGTTTATTTATCAACTTATTTATTCATTACAATATGTATACATAATGCTTTTATTAAATTTTAGTAGCCCAACTTAAATATAATATTTTCTGTATTTCCCGGTTTAATATTTTTGTAGTACTATATACTATTGGTTTCTTACAGATTATAGTATGTTCGAGTCTTCATGATATGGCTGGCAGTTCAAAATTGACAGTTATAGTTATGTGCCCTAACCATAGACATCTTATAATCTAACGAAATAGAATCGATTTTTTTTAGTATCGATAAAGTTGACACGGGCTATCAAATCGATTTTTTATTTGATTGATCTTTGCTTATGCAAACTGCTTTTTGTTAATATCTAAATTAATTAAATTAAACGAACCAACAACGCCCGAGCTTGAGAGTTGAAATATTTTTTTTTGTTTTTCTCGGCATTTCACCAAAAACAAACAACAATAACAAAACAAAATCAACAAAAACTGTAACAAACGTCAAAACAAATAGCACGTAATGCAACCGCAACGAAAACACAAACCACATACAAGATGAACTCATACTGACACGATCCTATAAGATGGCCGCACCGATTCATCGATGCATTTTCGATTATGTAGTGTCAGCACCTATGGGCCAAGTTCCGATCCACGCATCACGTAACAAAATTACATTTTTCTTTCCTGAATCTTTTTTCGTTAAATTTAACGAATACACTGTAATTATTGTTTCGAATTATAGATAAATAACTTGTTGTATTTTTGCAATAATGATATACATTATTTCTAAAACCTAATATTTTCTTTTGTACCAGGGTGTGTATAGTATGGTGTGAGTAGTATAGGTGAAACGGAAAATTACGAACTGTCGCCCATATCATGCTAACTCGAACATACTATAATTTTGACGTACACTTTATTTATATATTTGACAAAATAAATTATTTGAATTTAGGATGCGTTCAAGAAAAATGAAGAAGCCTATGGAAATGTATCCTGATGACGTCACTGAAGGTCAAGTTAAATACAACGCTTTTTTTCAAATAATAAAGGATACGTACGCTTATTTTAAAATCCGACTACTAATATCAGTTGAGGAAAGCTATTCCACGAAACGGTTTTCGAATCGTAAATATTGCCAAGAAAACAGATGAGGCTAATTGCCCATCCCTATATTAATCTAACACAAAACAATTGCTCCATTTATTTACCCAACAGATTGGAAACAATATAAATTAGAACCATAGTCCGTCTGTCAGTCCGTCTGTCATTGGGTCCGTCTAGTGGACGACGTACGATATTTTAACAAACTAAGCATTCTTTATTTAAATTGTATTGAGTTGCGCACGCGCTTGTTTGTTGTAATTCTTAAAGCTACTGTGGTTGGTATTTTAATTTTCTGCTGACAGATAAATTGGTTTTCTATCAACTGTTACCTGTCTTAGATAATTTTTAGCGTTCGTTTTAGAGTATCAAATTCATAATAGTTTATCATTAATACCGTGTAAATATACAGGTGTATATTAATGAAAACACATAATTCACTAATTATATCCTGCTTTAATAACAGTATATATTATTTGATGTATCGTTATCATTATTTATGTATTGTATTATTAACAACAATATAACTTTCCCAAAAAGCACACCCAGCGCAAATGATAAAAAATCATCAAATGTCCATAGGTACTAGTAAAGTGAGTCATTTTGCACCTCGGCAAAGTTTTGTATATTTTCCCTTCATATCTTTTTTTTCATTCTTGTAAAAATTATCTATTACGGAAACCATCGTCTAAAGCATGAATCTTTTTATTCCAAAACCAATAATTAAGAAGCCAGTCACACTAAGAAGTTGCAGTCCAATAGCCGCAACACCAAAACCCATGGAAAATAGAGCTCAGGGCGGCTATTCCGGCATTATTTCTTACTCGCAATGTCAATCATTAGATATTTGTTTAAAGTTAGATAAATGCCATGCGATGGAAATTAGATTGACTAAACCACATCGAATATAAGCTATAGGATGTAAGGAATGCTCTCTATAAGTTTTCAATCAAAAAAATCGATACATATCCCTACAATATCCCTTTTAAAGTCACCCGCAATCTGCCTTCGCAATTTTTGCGCACGTGCCGGAATAGCCGCCCTGGGGTGTATTTCATTATATGGCGGCCAAGTTCAAATCCGGTGTGAAAATGGCGGTACGTATAAAAAATATAATAATGAATAGTTATTCTGCAACATTTTTCACAAATTTTTGCAAAAGTCTTCAACAGTGATATGACCTTTGTCATATGAATGCTCTTGGGATGTAATTCATTGAATTCTGTGGCAGTTATGCTCAAACGCAGTACTAAAATGGTGATGGTATGGTATGGGATGGTATGGATAAATTTTCATTTCCCATTATTTCTTATGTACTTTCCAGCGGGCCTATTATGTAACTTAGTGTCGGCTGCCTTCTGGTTGCTAAAGACTACAAAACATCGTAAAAACTGAACTTTAAAATTGCCTTCAGTGTATGAACTGTTTACGAACTGTGACGTCACTTCAATCACGAACGTATCCTTAGATAATAAATCGGAGTTCGATAGTATCTCTATGTTTTTGACGTTTGGCAACCAGTTGGCAGGGGCAGGGCACCATTTTCGCGGTGAATTTTTAATTAGCTGCTGAATATTTAAAAATCTAAAATTCACCGCTCCCGCACCGCACCGTTATCTAAGGCAGTGTTCCGCAAAGGGTGTACCGGGGCACACTGGTGTACTGTGGTCATTAGTTGGCGTGCCTCGGAAGAATAATATCTTATAAACTTATTTTTAGTAACTAAGTAAGGGTTGATTAATATTCCTTAAAACTGATTTTTAATTTGTTGTGTATCTCCAAGAATTTTCGTTTTCCTAGATGTACCTTGAACACAAAAAGTTTGCGGAACACTGATCTAAGGCACAGACTGAGTTCTTAGACCTTTCCGTCTCCAGTTCATCCATCTCTCAGACCTCTAACGTACCATCAGCTCCATACAAATCCACCTGTCGCTCAACCCTTCACTGCGACGGACTGATGCAAATGCGGTGTCCATTGTTACCCACTAACGACGGTAACTGAGGCTTATAAACAATGCTGTAATGACGGGTTAAGGAAAACCTGCAGGATCCGAAATTCCGAAAGACGTATGGAGGCGTAATGAAGTTGTTTTGAGCACAAGTTATGTTTTCATTTAATATGCTTTTGTACAATACACAGACAATCACAGTAACAAATAACATGATAATGAAAATAAATAGATGTAGAATATCATAGTTGAAGGCTTATCCTGATGATCCATAAGGGTCAGGGGCCGTCCATATTACGTCATTTGAAATTGGGGGGGGGGGGTGTCTGATCTGCGGTAATATCATGAACATAGATGGCAATAATGGGGGGTCTTGCCAAAAGAATAAAACCGGCCAAGTGCGAGTCGGACTCGCGCACGATGGGTTCCGTACCATTATCTATAAAAACGGTAAAAAAAACATGTCTGTTGTTTGGGAGCCCCACTTATATATTTTATTTTTATTTTAATTCAATTATTTATTTTTAAAGTGAGTATTTATCGAATATTTCAAGCGTCTACCTGTTGCCGTTACCAATATCGAGCAAAAACAAGCAAAAAAATCACGTTTGCGGTATGGGAGCCCCGATTTAATATGTATTTTATTCTTTTCTTAGTAATTTTTCTTATAGAGGCAACAGAAATACATCATCTGTGAAGATTTCAACTGTCTAACTATCACGGTTCATGAGATACAGCCTGGTGACAGGCGGACAGACGGACATCGGAGTCTTAGTAAGGGTCCCGTTGGTACGGAACCCTAAAAACGGTTGTTTCAACAACAATATTCATTCAGAGATACTGATAACGAAAATTACATCAGTTTTGTGAGAGGGTGGGGTCATTGGATAATTGTAGGGGGGGGGGGGGTCGAAAATCGTCCAAAATCGATGACGTAATATATGCACTCTCCCTAACCAGCTTTGCTGCTTTAGCGCGTTTGCAGCTGGATCTAGCGCTTAATTAGGTACATTAATTTATTTTATTTCATTTTTGTATATTACACAAATAACATACAGTAAAAGGTCAAACACGGTGTACAGAGATGGCAGTATTGCTTACAGCAGTATCTTTCGTGGAACCTTTGGATGTAAAATGAAAATACTATTTATTTACTAGTATAAAGAAGTTATGGTTTTAAAATTCGAGTAACATTCGATACCAATGTTGACGAAATGTTAGCAACCAGTACCTACCTACAGGCCAATATAGCTTTTAAAATTGAAAAAAAAACTGATGTATGTCCCAGAATAAACATAAATATGAGATTTAAAAACGATAATAAAACCGAGTTCCATTCACTTTTCCTTATTTCGAAATAATTACATATAAGGTACAATCATCGAATAATAATATCTTCCTACTCGTACATATAACTTAGAATGTTCAAAGGGTACAAAGCTATCAAATTTCTACACACTAAATAATTAAATCAAATGAACAGTAGTGCGTCTAACGAACTCAAGTTGGAAAACCAAAAAGAGGTCTAGAACCAAGGAGTTCCAAATGCGTGTAAAAAGTATTATCCTAAACTAAATCAGTGGCCGCGAGCTACCCGCCGTTTCGGAAAAAAAGGAATTTAACAATGGTCCACCAGATAAAGTTCGTATGAAACCCATTCTTTGATATGTGTTTATAAACTCTGTAATTTTGTAAGTTACCTTAAGCAGCATCTAGTTTTGCTTTATACATATTTGAATTAAATAGAACTCTATAATTTATAGGTATTTACAGCTATAGTGAGAAATATTGCGACTTCGTGTTTTGTCGGCTAAGTTCGTTTTATCCTTTTATTTTTGACACGTCCTTAAAATTTAGTATTAAGTTATCATACGATTATTCAAAGATGTCGCGAATGCCGAAGTCGCAATATTTCTCACTAGACCTGTCCATTTCTATTCAAATGTAATTCAATTTTGAAATTTATACTTTCCTTAACAATTGCCCACAAGATAACGTTTGTATGAAACCCACTCTTTGATATATGTTTATAAACTCTGTAATTTTGTAAGTTACCTTAAGCAGCATCTAGTTTTGCTTTATACATATTTGAATTAAATAGAACTCTATAATTTATAGGTATTTACAGCTATAGTGAGAAATATTGCGACTTCGTGTTTTGTCGGCTAAGTTCGTTTTATCCTTTTATTTTTGACACGTCCTTAAAATTTAGTATTAAGTTATCATACGATTATTCAAAGATGTCGCGAATGCCGAAGTCGCAATATTTCTCACTAGACCTGTACATTTCTATTCAAATGTAATTCAATTTTCAAATTTATACTTTCCTTAACAATTGCCCACAAGATAACGTTTGTATGAAACCCACTCTTTGATATATGTTTATAAACTCTGTAATTTTGTAAGTTACCTTAAGCAGCATCTAGTTTTGCTTTATACATATTTGAATTAAATAGAACTCTATAATTTAAAGGTATTTACAGCTATAGTGAGAAATATTACGACTTCGTGTTTTGTCGGCTAAGTTCGTTTTAACCTTTTATTTTTGACACTTCCTTAAAATTTAGTATTAAGTTATCATACGATTATTCAAAGATGTCGCGAATGCCGAAGTCGCAATATTTCTCACTAGACCTGTACATTTCTATTCAAATGTAATTCAATTTTCAAATTTATACTTTCCTTAACAATTGCCCACAAGATAACGTTTGTATGAAACCCACTCTTTGATATATGTTTATAAACTCTGTAATTTTGTAAGTTACCTTAAGCAGCATCTAGTTTTGCTTTATACATATTTGAATTAAATAGAACTCTATAATTTATAGGTATTTACAGCTATAGTGAGAAATATTGCGACTTCGTGTTTTGTCGGCTAAGTTCGTTTTATCCTTTTATTTTTGACACGTCCTTAAAATTTAGTATTAAGTTATCATACGATTATTCAAAGATGTCGCGAATGCCGAAGTCGCAATATTTCTCACTAGACCTGTACATTTCTATTCAAATGTAATTCAATTTTCAAATTTATACTTTCCTTAACAATTGCCCACAAGATAACGTTTGTATGAAACCCACTCTTTGATATGTGTTTATAAACTCTGTAAATTTTTTTAAAGTTAGCTTAAAAAGGTAAATTACTTGTACCCGTTTTCACTAGCAATACCTTAAGATCCCGCTCCGTATTTTTCGTCTGTTTGATGCGAAGCATTATTTTAATTATTTTTCTTGTAATTGCCGCGACAATTTTTTATATATCAGGGACATACACCAGTCCATATTGGCCATCTAAATGAAGACCTAGAATTTATTTGATTCAATTGTTTCTCCTTTGCGCGTTATTTTGATACTTAGATATTATGAACAACGATTCGGAGCGGGCTCGTAAGTAATAAAATAACTCGCAAAAGAGAGACAATTCAATAATAAATTCTAGGCCTTTATTAAGACGGCCAATATGAAGTGGTGTTTTCCAAAAACATCGCGATAAAGGCCAGAAAAATATTTAAGATGTTGTTTTTCATGAAAGTTATCGTCGTCGCGGAGTGGGCTCTTAAGCAATACTGTCAAACGCTGAGTACCTAGTAGCGCTGATTCGTGGTTATACCTATTTTAATGCTCTTGATCTTTATTGCGTAAGGTGGTTTATTTAGGTAAATTAAATAAGTGTTAAAGTTTTTGTACCTTAGTTAGCACACTGGATATTGGCTAAATTCTTTGTATAATTTATTGCTTAAGTTGGTTTATTTGAGTGACAAGTGCTTAAGTTTTTAGTACCTTAGTTAGCACACTAGTTATTGGCTAAATTCTTTGTATACTAATTTATTGCATAGGTTGGTTTATTTGAGTAAATTAAATAAATGTAAAGATTTTGTACCTTAGTTTGCACAATTTTATGGTTATTGTATAATTTTATTGCTTATGTTGGTTTATTTGAGTAAATTAAATAGGTGTTAAAGTTTTTTTTTTACTTTAGTTAGCACACTGGTTATTGGCTAATTTCTCTGTATAACGTATTGTGATGCTGGGATAGATCACATGTGATCTTACAGCAGCACTGGTCCATTTAAATATTTAATGTAAAGTTAATAAATTAAAAAAAAAAAAAAAAAGTTATTCTTAATATATATTTGACATAAAATGAACTCGAAATGTTGTTGCACTATAATTTAGTTACATTCCACTTAATTTTAATTCAAATTTATTATAGTATTTTATATGCATGCTTTCCATGCCAAATACTGTGTAACGTTTAAATTTCTTTAAATTGGGGAAATAAACGCTTTAATATATAATAGTTTCACTTATAATTAGTAAAAACTACAGTTAGAGATGACCTAAAGGGTCGGGGAAATGTGTTTTTGTTTTGGGAAACTCTTAAATATTTAGTATCAAAATTGTATTTTCATCATCAAATTATAGTGCAAAAATGATTTTGTTCTATTGAACCGTTATATTTGAACTCAAAAGCACTGCTGTATGCGTTTTTGACAGCTATTTTTACTACTCAACGGATTTATATGCAGTTTTCTTTATTATCATCGTAATGACTCTGGTCAACATATATAGGCTATAGGGGTGTTGATAAAATACCCGCCAAGCCGAAAAATGTCAATACTACTCAACTATTGAAGAATACTTCCAGAGCTTCGAGAGCCGCGGGCAAAGGCTAGTATTGATATTAATGAATCATACAAGATGTAACCGAATAGGCAGAAAAGAAAAGACAAAATACCGTTCTAGAAACAAGAAAGCAAAAACTATCACATAGCCAGCTTCCAAGCCTTACGGAACCCAAATAAAAACCCTACAAAACATTACCAATTGATATAATAGTACAGATAGTTGTAAAGAGGTATCCTATCCGGTAATTATCTGGATAATTCCTCTCGCTCGACACGATGACAATTTTTCTTCGGCTATCAAAGGTGGACTCACGGGTTTTGCTATTCTTGGTGCTCATTTCTTAGAATCGTATTTTTTACTTTTGATGGGAGTTTTGTTGGAGTGAGCGGTAACTCAATCTTGAGACCCGGACATAGGCATAACTAGGCCAGGGGCACGCCCCCCCGCCCCAGAACTACGAGTGTCATTAAACAGATACTTCATCCAATGGATAGCGTTATTTGTTTAGTTTTTTGGATTTTAAGGTGACCTCATTCATTGCATGAATGATTATACAGCATAACAAAAACGTTTTTTTTTGTTGTTTTATGTTTTTTTTGTTTGTTTTGAAAAATTTGTGTGCTGAATCCGAATCTGGGCTCACATTTTCTCTATCAGCTCGTAATATAAATTTACATAAGATAGCTTCAATTTTGAAAAATCGTGTGTTTTTACTACTTTTGTTAGGTGTTCACGCTTGAAACAATACGTTTTCCGGCTTTAAATTTCAATAATAACTACCCTTAATGGTTATTTTTAATAGTACGATAAAAATATTCATGAAACCAAGCGTAGTATTTAATTTAAGAGCACAAAACCATCACATCCGATTTTTCATAGAAAAACTTATCATGAAATGTATGGACAGAGTACGCTCTTACGGAATTATTGTTTATTTGGAAAAATAAGGATCAATTACAAATTCTGTTATTTTCCTAATGATAAATATTTTATTTTTATTTTATTTTTATTTTCTTTATTGGGAAACAAACAGTTATCATTTCTTACATACGTAGTGATAATATTATAGCTTACAATTTAACCAAAAACAGTTTCCACTTAACAATTTTAAAAACAAATAAAATTAATGCACGACAAATACACAACATGCAAAACTAAAAACATCAGCAAAAACAGTACAGGCAAATGGCTTTAAAAATTAATTATATATATTAAAAATATACCTATATATATAAATAATACATGCTTAATTTTTTTTGATAAAAGTGTTATATAACTCACTCTTGAATTGACCCAACGAAAGATGCAAAATATCAATATCACTGAAGTCCTTGTAAGTATCACAAGCCCTGATTAAAAATCTATTTTTAACATACTTTGTACCGGCAAAAGGAACGCTGAACAAGTTTCTTTTACGAGAATTATAAGTTTCACACTTGAATCCTATTCTGCTTAACAGATAAGGAGAGTCCAAATAGTTATTTAAAATTTTAAAAAGGAAAGTTTGATCACGACAAGTTCGCCTGTCTTCAAGTGAGCAGATTGACTGAGGGTTGAAATTAAAGTTTAAGTTACCTTTTTGTTTGAAATTCAAATACTTGATAAAGGGCTTGTAATAATAAAAAATAAATCTGTAAAATGAATAGTAAAAAGTGCAGTCTTTTCAGAAATCTTGAAAAAACGTATGATGTCCATATTTAAAGTTGAATTAACCAAAATTTGGAGCTGATAGACGAAATCTGAGTTCAGGTTCGGATTGAGGACCTAATTTTGTATAGGAATAACGAAAAAATATTCATAAAACAATAACAATGTTGCCCTGTTCTATGTTTAAGTATCTCTTTACCATCACATAATAGAGAACAGATACTTGATGGCTTCACGAGTTAGAGCCGGGGGTCAGGCCCCCTCCAGCTACAAATCCTAGTTAGCTAGTTACGCCAATGTACAATTTGTGTATACTTAGGTAAACCTGCATGTTGTATTTGTGCCCGAAGTACGGCAAATCGGTCAAAGCAACCTCCTTGACGGCGATACTGTTCAGCCCGTTGAAGCATTCTCCTTGAAATACCTCCCCCCCCCCCCCAGAGATGTGTCGTGACAATATTATGTTTTGTTGGTTATAATAATAAATGTAGTTTGATTGGTTTGGTTAGTACGACATAATTTAATTCAATCCATTTATTAACTTAAGCTGTTTTTGTATGCTTGGAACTGACATTATCATATCAGAGATCAGCTCTTTTAAGGCGACAACTACTCTGCCTTCAAAATCATTAGTGCAGTAAGTCGAAAATCGTTTTTCCAGAAAAGCAATCTTAATGTTCTTGATTTAAGATCGTTTTTCTGTAAAATAGTTTTCGACTTGCTTATTATTTTGACGGCAGTCTGATGCAGACCTTGTATGCGTGCATCTCACTCTCACACATTACTCGTTCCATACTGATCTCTCCGTCGCTCGGGGAGAATCAAGCTGTCAACGTGATCAAATATACCTTACTAGTTAATAACTAAAATTATTCAGAAATAACCGAGGATACTTATTTATTTTTTAAATATCTTCAATATGACTAAATTTCAATTGGTTTCTTTGCAAACTAAATTATTTAAATCGCATTTTAAGTAGTAATTTGGACCTTTGCTTTGGTATTTAGCAAAGTACAACGTCTTCAAAACCTGGGGATCCGGTTTATTTTCGGACTGCGTAAGTTTGACCACGTGTCTCATTATAGAGAGGAACTGAAATGCCTTCCTATTTGTCAACGACGAAATTTTCACATTTTATGTTGCCTCTTTAATATCCTTAGGAGCCCTACTATCCCTCCTTATTTGCGTGAATGCTTTAACTACCTTCTTTCCAAAGACAAACAGAACAGATCACATACAGTATCTCTTTTAAAAACTCCATGTCACAACACGGGTGCTTTTTTAAATTCTTTCACGGTGACATCCATCAGACTCTGGAACTCCCTATCGCATACGATTCGTGATTGTCCTACGATCAGCCTATTCAAGAAGATATTTATAAATATTTTTCCCTTTAAAATATATTATATATTTATTATTTATGTAGGTATATACACTGTATATATTTATGTTTATATTTGGTATATACTAATTTCTTATTTTTAAACATATATTTATGTAGACTTTTGTTATGTAGGTTTATGCCCATTTTTATATTATAGTATTTAAGTATGTTTGTTGTTTTTATATTTAAGTAATTAATAATGAATTTATTATGTACCTATTTATTCGATAATAAAAATGTTAAAATTTACCTTATTTTTAAGTTTTTATATGTGTCTACCAGATATTTGCTAAGTTATGCTGGCAGAAATCTCTTTCAGAGATAAGCTCGCCTATAGCACATTTAATTTAAGACTTCTTGTACGTATAAATTTTCTGTGCAACAAAGAATATGAATATGTATTTGAATATTTATTTAGTTCAACTTCTTGATAAAAATTAAAAATTCTAATTAACCCATCTCATCCTACTAATATTATAAATGAGAAAGTTTGTGTTTGTGTGGGCTACTTAAAAGCTTGTCGTTAAACCGAATAACACGCGGGCGGAGCCGCAGGCAAAAGCTAGTTACACATAATCTCCTTTTTTTTCTATTTTTTTTGTTATTTTAACATCTGTATTAAACTGGTGTCTTATCGCGGCTTTTCAAGGTCACCAGCGGTTGTCTTCGCCTTAAGTACACTGGTATTTTGTAAGTTTATAATTTGCTATAATGTAGAGCAATACTGACTTGCGTACATAAATAACATTTAAGTACTGCATCCTATTAAAACAAGTACTGTTAAAGGTAAAATATTGTGAACACATTCGCCCCTAAGACTATATTTCGTACATATCCGATCAAGTTCATAATAAGCATATCAAGAGAAATTAATATAATTATTGGTCCTTATGGATCGAGCGAGATCCAAGATCGATGGATCTGTGCGAGAGGGAGGGAACGCATCTCCTATGGGTCGGAAGGAGATAGAAATAAAAACGTGTTATTACGGACGGCAAATTGGTGCGTTTATGTTAAAATTCGCTCCGCCATACATCTGCGTCGCAAACCTTATTTTGAAAATAATTTTCTTGTGTTGAATTAAGTTTTATGTCATATAAGTAGGTTTTTAAAATTATTTAGCTATCAACATAACTAATTAAACGAAATTTTTAAACGGAATGGTTCTCCTACCAAAAAAGGAAATTACGGAAAAATCCAATTATTCCAGAATAAAGAAATGTTTTTTGAACAATAACATCAAAATTCATGCCAACTCTATTGAGGGCATGGGTGACCTGAGATTGAGCACATTTTTTACATCAAGTAAAACTGAAATCTATGACTTTTCATAATTCGAATGGTCCAGAATACCATAACAGCACTTAAGATTTGCTAAAAAAGTATTATCTGTCATAATTAACTTCAAACTTATGTATCAGTTACCAAGTATTATTTATATTAAGTATTAAGGTGTGTTCATAAAGGACAAAAGTAGTTAGGGTTGAGTTAATTTAAGTAGAAACTATTAAAGCTGCTACGTTTTCGCAGACAAACTGCAAAGTTTTGCGAAATTTATGTACCTAGTATAAGTAAATTACCTGTGTGTTAAATAAAAAATTTAAAAAAAAAAAAAAAAAATTGTCGTTTTGTTTGAAAGGAATAGACTTTTTCGAGCTCATATAAAAGTATAAAATTTTTTCTCCTTAAAATACAAAAGATATACATGAAAATATTCAGGAACTGAATAAATAGCTTTGATGACGTAATAGTTATGTAATTTAGGCATTACAGTAAATAGGCCATTGCCCACAATAAAAAAAAGTAATGTCAAAACCGACGTTTGTTTTTTTTTATTTTCAGTAATCCCATCTTCAGGTTTTATCCCCTAAATTTTTTTTTCATTCTTTCTTTTCGTCACGGAACTCTCCCTATTGAGCCTAAACGGTATGACTATTACGTCACATTCCCATTTCTCCAAACTGATTTTCAAAAAATAATTTCGTTTTAAAAATACCACCTGAAAGTTAAAGAAGAGTATTTATCTTCATGATTTAGCCTATATTTTCAGAAAAAATATACAAAAGAGCCTGTTACAATTTATGGTTAGTTTGAAGCGTGCTTTGAGCCGTGGCTGTTGCGACAGCCGAATATCGCGTTTCCGAATATATTTAGTTTTAATACTTTACTCGGCTTTTAGTTTAGTAAACTCGTTAGATATCATTCAAACCAATGTTATACAGTAATAACTAAATCCCGAAATCGATGCTTGAGAGAAAATCAACAAGAAGTCTAAATGAGGGTAAATTAGAGGTAATTTTTTTTATTGATTATTTTTTCAACTTACTTCATAAACGGTAGAAGAACTTGTATATTTTTGATGAATCTGCGTATCCTGATTACGGCAATAAAATCATCCAAAGTTGGTCATTTAATTTATATTTATTTCATGTAAGACATTGCCACAATTTTTTGTTTGATAAACACTTGTACTTGTCCACTTATTTATATTAATTTCCCTTACCGGTTTCGCTGTTAAAGCATTATCAAAGGTTTGTCTGGTTGTTTTAAAAAAAAAAAAAAAAAAACAACCAAACAAACCTTTGATAATGCTTTAACAGCGAAACCGGTAAGGGAAATTAATATAAATAAGTGGACAAGTACAAGTGTTTATCAAACAAAAAATGTTTCAAAAGTTCCACCAAGTGCCAACAATCACGAGCATCAACTACATTGCCACAATACTGGTTGAAAATGTACCCACTAGCTTTATTGAAATCTATGAATCAGAATCAGTTATAGAAAACAAAACCGTAAAAAAAGCATTTTTTTTGTTTCCAAATTTCGAATAAATGGCCAAACTATATAGCGTAGTCACTGTCACGGGAGTAATAGAGCTTTGACAAAATTAAGTCACAGAACAAGTATTTTTTATTAAGAACATAGAACAGTTTCCTTTGTTATAGCTAGGCGGTTAATTTTCAACATGTATGTCAAAATAATTGAGCATGTTTACTGCATAAAATAAAAATGGACTCAATTTGTTTTGCGCCGGCGCATCTTGCAGTGCGTCAAATTGTCGCCTGTAGACGATCTATGGCGTGGCGTTAAGTTCGATCGCTTCGGTAAATCAATATGGCGGATGCATCTTTTAGGGTACCCGCACGAAATGGAAAGCCTCATTATTTTGTTTTATATAAGACGACTTTCGTTTATGTAGCCAAATTCATACTGGAGACTCGGTAAGTGGTCAGGTCAGGACCAAGGTTCAAGTACCCTTTCTGTGACGCAAATAAAATTCAGACTTCCTATACTAATTGAGTCAAGGTTGTCCATGAACAAGTATAAAAAAAATTTTTTCGTTATCCCCAAACAGGTTAATTGAACCTTGGTCCAGATCAATACAGAGTCTCCAGTATGAATTTGGCTTCATACACAAAAGTCAACTTATAAACAGCACAACTCTCTCTCTCTCTCTATGGTCTAGTGACTCTAGTGGTTGGTTCGTCTGTCTGTCGTCTGGACCGCTAAACCGGATATAGTGGATTCAAATCCCGTGCGGGCACTTTTGTGATCGGTCTAGGTGCTTCGAAAGCTGTAGGTCCAACACCTATCACACTGAGACGTAAAAATCGTCGGTAAAACTTGGATATACAAGTGTGGACTGGGTCTTACATTCCACAGTCCATGCTCGGAAAACCTCTGACACCCCCTCGGGGATTCTTGTCGTGACGTGCATAATATATTTGGTGTAATAAGGGCCATTAGGACACAAATACTGGTTTATGAAACGAAGCGAAACCGAGTTTCGATAGGCTGCACGAGTGTCATAATGGCTAATTATTAGATGGACACAATACCTTGTCTTCACTTGAGGTTATTTATAATCTCTTCAATTAACAATTTCATAAAAAGAAACGTGGTTTTATTTAATTTTATTTGTTCCTATAAGATTAGCTAAGGATCTTAGCTGTTCTCAGCCTAGTAAATTACCGAAAAATTTACTTATTGAAGGTTTTCCTGAAAGCATGCAGAAATGCAGAAACGCGGTGTTACAATTAATATTGTTATCTACATCGGTTTTGACGATACTGACAAACAACCTTGCTACTTGTAAAACGATTCCGATATGTTAATTATAGGTAGTTTATGGGAGTATAAACTTGTTTTATTGACGGAACCTCAGTTTACTATAATCCAACTCGTTCCTAACCGGGCTATTTTTGCAAAACCAGCCGTTTCCGTCATTTTAATGGTGGTGCCACTGGATTGATTACCAATTACATTCTACCCGCATTTTTGATTTATGTAAAACAAGACAACGATAAAATGTAGAGCACTTTTTATTGAGACATGATCATTTTTATGATGAGATATTTTAATCGAGGCAATTTTTAAAGGTTTTTAAATTAGGACATGATTACGATTAAAGGTTATGCGCCTAATTAATGTTAAGTATACTATGTATACAGTGTATATTCGGGCGTGGAAAGGGCGTCATACCATACCATTCGGTGTGTTCAAATTGTGACTTTATTTCCACGCGTTTTGTACGAAATTTGAATGACGCCCGCGCGCCCGATGTGCGCCGCGCCGCTTCTTTCTGGCTTGCGCCTTAAATGGGCTTCGAGTGTTGACAATACGTGTGCCAGACGCAAAGTTTCTGAAACTGGCCATTTGTTATAAAATAATTTAATAAAAAAACCGGAGAAGTGCGAGTCGGACCCGCCCACCGAGGGTTCCGTTAAAGACTATATTTTAATGATTGGACAACAAAGTGATCCTTGGGCTTCGTTTTTTACCTCTTGAGGTACGGAACGATTTTGAAAATGGAACTCTCCGAGAATAGGTTACATTGTAGGTTGTGTGATTGCCATTTGTTTTTTAGGGTTCCGTAACTCAAAAGGAAAAAATAGAGCCCTTATAGGATCACTTTGTTGTCCGTCTGTCTGTCCGTCCATCCGTCCGTCTGTCTGCCAAGACTCTTTATCTCGGGAACACGTGTAGAGGTATCGAATTAAAATTAAAACCAATATACTCAGAGGTGCAATTGTATAAGCCAATCGTATTCAAATAGATTATCATATAGCTATTCGGCTAAACAAATTAGCCCGTTTGACAATTTAAATCGTACATGATTGTCTTGTTTTGTTGTTGAAAATCAAAAACGTACGATTTCAATTGTCAAACGGGATAATTTGATTAGCCGAATAGCCATATGACAATCGAATTTGATGACGATTGTTTTACACAATTGCACCTCAGGGTACCTAGCATAGTAGACCATATCGAGCTCTGACAGCTCGATATACACTGTCTGCCCCTCCTAGGTAGGTAGACAGAGTGAGACAGAGCACTGTATCAAGCGCTATCGAGCTCGATATGGTTTTGCTACGCTAGTCTACAGTCCCTTGAAGCTGTGAAAAAATCGCGCGCAGATTTGGAAGCCATTTTGCTTCTTTTACCTAAGACCTCCCCTGCTCACCGCCCCTCCCCAACCCGTAATGCCCAATTCCTCCTCTCTCCTAAAATTGAGAAGCTTGCAAGATTATTATGCAATGTGTGTTATACAAGGCAGGTGTTTACCCCCAATATAATTAATCATTAACGAAATTGTGAAAAAAACTCTGTCAAGTGTTCGTAGTGCGCCATGTATGGGTTCCGCGAAGAGCTCAATAATTATAAGATAAAATTAATTAATTAGATTAACTATACGAGTAAGATAAAATGTAAAAGGTGATGTGATGAACTTTATATGAGACAGACTAAAATGTATTTTTTGGTCATGACATAAATTCCTGCTGCTTTTTTTATCCCTAAACCTAAAGTTAACTAATTTGTATAGTATAAAAAATTATTGAAACCAACAAACATTTAAAAAATATATTTAAAAGCAAGAAAATGAATCACTGTATTTTAGATACCACCAAAAAAACAGGATATCTACGAACATTAAAAATCATTTTCTAATATTCAACTAGATTTTGCCCGTGGCTACGCTCGCGTGAAAGTGTGAAAGAATATCTTATAAAACTAGTATCGTAATTTTTTGGCTTGGCGGTTGTTTTATCAATACCCCGTTGACCAGAGCCACCACAATGATAATAAAAAACCGCATCGAAATCAGTTAAGTGGTTCTCGAGACACACAAAAATAAAAATAAAACAGTATTATATGTCATAACAAAATTTCGCAAAAATATTCAATGTGCAGACACGACTTTTAATATTAGTATATAGGTACATAAACACATGCCTAACTCTGCGAAATTCCCCGTCACGAGAAGCTATAAATTTTGTAAATAAGAACTTCTACTAAGTTATGTAGCGACAATTCAATCAACAACAAGTAATCCCAAATCCATTCAACTCAAAGTAACATACGTGTAATACGAAACTAACGAGCTATTACAATTGGTCGGGTTATATTTTAGCAAAATAAAACGCTGTCCTCTAATGTTTTGTGGTACTGGAACGTGTCTCGTAAACATTTGGGCCGCCATTTTGAAGTAAGTTCACGCTGATGCTGTCCATGGCGTCATTCGAGTTTCGAATGCATCGCCAAATCCAAAGGTTGCGATCCCTTAAATGTGTGTTTACAAAATTTATAGCTTCTCGTGACGGGGACTTTATTTCTATTAGTCTCGCTGAAAATAAGGGCAAAAAACTTAGCAATATCATCTCTTTTTGACAAAAAACCTGTGGGCATCTGCATGCTACTCGACTGAATGTACCCAATAGTTACCTGAAATAGCTGATAAAGTCGATTCTGAAGGCTTTAATTATATTTATAGTGCTGTTAATACTACATTTTCTTCATTCCAAAATGATTCTTTAGTTTTAGAACAGAAGCTGTATTAATTTAGAAAATTTTAATTTTGGACAGCACTAAAACTAAAATTAAAACCTTCAGAATCGGATTTAATAGCTAGCTTATCTATGTTATAATTTTATCAATGTTTTCCAGACATTTATAATATATTTGAAATATAAGACACTAAAATGGAAAAAATAATCACCACAGATTTTCCTATAATATTCAAACCATCTGATAAAGCCTGTACAGAGCCTTGAACATAAACGTGAGAGCCCAAATTACAATAATTATGTAAACTTGGCAGAAAAGAAAAAAAAAACTAAAAAGATGTAGCTCGTCCTAGGTCATCTATAATACGGAATCCCAAAAACCCTTTACAATAGCCAACATGAAACCTGCAAAAAAATCTAATTAGTGCCAACTTTAAAATAACCGAGTATTAACGCGTATCGATTAAAAGATATCGCTATCGATTAATGTTTTAATAAAGGTTATGGCGTAAAAAACACCTTATGCCTGACGATATTAATTACAGAATTGTGAATCAATCATTATTACTGCCAACTTGATGTATTGGGCATCACTTTACGTTATAACACGGCTGAATTGCGATGGTCTCTGGAATTCAAAGCTAGGTTTAACGATTCAATGGTTGTTGATTATAGATAGTTTGAATACGTTTCAGTTTTACTTTTGCGACAAAAACTAGATCTTCAGGGCACTATAATACAAAAATATTCAAGAAGTGACAACATACAGCATCAAACGCTTCAAGGGACTGTTTTTACTGCGGTAGTTGAAACTCAAACGTATAATGTACAATTGTAAAATTTCAGTATTAATTTAATTTGTATTAATACTGAAATTGTATAGTTAAAGTGTATAAGACGAGATGAGGATTACTTGGGCCGAGTTCCGAGTAACGCTGACAGCACTAAAAGTACCATTAAAATACTCACGTCGTACGGCCATCAGTGATTCGGAATGACGATAGACGCGATGTAATCAATTATGTCTTGAATCGGAACGCATTATTTGTCAATACGTAGACATACACGCAGTGTTAATTAGATATTCTAATGTCAACTATTAATAGCCCACCCTATGTTATTATTTTTATTTATACAAGCTATTATTTGAAAAATATAAGGATAACTAGGAATATATTTTAGTTTAACGTTACGTTTATTTCTGTTAATCAAGATCACTACAGAAAAATATTTTTTTACAGAGCATTACGTTCACTTACTTACGAGTAAAAGGGCTTTCTAATTTGGTCGATTAGCCATAAAATTGTTGTGGATGTGTTTTAGTATGAAATTTGCAAACTAAAGTGTTAATTTTAACTTTACAGGTGTAAAAGAGTAAGATTAATGACACAATTTAGGGCGCAAGCTTTTAGGTAATATTCAATTTTGAAATATTTAAATTCTTAAAAATAGCGATAAATTGTCAGTTTTATGTAGAGCAATTAAAAGGACGTAATGAATTCATTTTTTTTTTATCTTGGTCTCAGTGCGTGTCTGTCTGTCTATCCGCATCATAACTTGAAAACTACTGGGCCGATGGAATGGTCTGGCATAAAGAAGCAGAATAAATAAAAGATTTCGGGATATTACATACAAATTTATAGAAAATATAATTCCTTTTGAGGTTTTACCTTCATATTGAATAGGACCCTAAGAGGTACCCATAATCTGGAGAAGTTAGTAATTGAAAAAAAAAACAAAATCTATCAAATTTCATAAATGTTTCATGTTTATCTTCAAGCTATGTCCATCGCAGGGTAGGCAGCGCCGGCGCAGCGGTAGTGGCTCGCTCGACGTAATGACGGACGGTCTCCGGTTAATTTGTTACCATCTGATAACAGACGAACTGAACCCACCGTAATAAGAAATTAATGTAGAGCTCGACATGGATAGAGCTGACCAATTCTAACACAATAAAAAAGGTAAAAAAAAATATACAATTTTTCTGCCCATACTTAAAGAAAATTTTCTATAACTTAAAGAAAATGTTTTTGAATAAATAGTGTTATAAATTAAAGAAAATAATTAGATATAATACAAAATTTCGTCAAGATATGTGTTCCTTTGTAAAATTCTGAATAGAACTCTCGATTAAATATATGCTTCCGTATTCAAGTTGAAAATGTAACCTCTAGCTATAACAAACGAAGCTGTTCTATGTTCGAAATAAAAAATACATGTTTTGTTTCTTTTGTCATGATTCATAATAAAAAAAGATATCGACCGCCAAAGAAGCACTAATACTCAAGTGACAGAGACGAACGCTCTACGAAACCAAAGCTACATAGCCTTAGGTGCATTATTTACCGCCTATTTCTGTCACATGTCGCGTCTCGTAGGTTGGCCATTCGGTCGAAATTTGAAAAACAAAAAAAATACAAAAAAAACTTTGTTTTACGGTTTTGTATTCTATTAGTGATTCTGATTAATAGATTTCAATACAGCTAGGGGGATCATTTTCAACCTGTATAACGAACTAAAGATAATCAAAAATAACCTATTGTCTGAGTGCATAAACCACTTAAAATAACTATTAGAAAGTCAATAAATTATACACAAATTCTTGTACTTTTTATTCCATGTATCATATATCACTATGAAACAAAGACATGAAAAAAAAAAACAAATAAACCTCATTCTGTCATCGCTAATAGAGCATTAACTCTACACGACAGGCCACTAAAAAGAAAATGGCGACGCATAATGAAAAAATAATTTCTCGTTGATTTATAGCTTACTCAGGTCATCGCAAATTGCTGCCAGTTTGGGACGTTTAACTTAAGTACGGGCTGCGTATACGCACCAAGAACAAAAATAAATGTAAAAAAAGTAATTGAAAATAAAAACACGACTAAAGCATATTATACTGCAGAATAGATACTGATACAAATTCGGAGACACTGAATATTGACCTCATCTATTAGACGTTGAAATGTCTCCGATTATGGTTAAGTATACCATATTAGTTTGAAGGTATGACTCATTTGTCTGTCTGTCTGTCACTACCGCTTTTCTCCGAGCTTACTTGTCCACATCTAGTGAAGAGGCAATTATCTCATGAATATGCATTCCTTATTATAATGTGTAAGATGCCAAAACATTTTGTTTTATCCCGTCAAGTGAGGTACCATTTGTAAGAAAGTTTCTTATGAATTCTTAAACCATTGATTGTTTCGTATTAATCAATTAGGTTAATAATTTTTGCCCCCTTTATTGTTGAATATATATATACGATCGACAAATCTGAAAATATTCTTTAATATAGAAGGGTCTATGAATAAAAGCGTAAATTTATGGTGATGTGTCCAATACAGAAATTTCTACAATATAAAATGTGTGCAATATCCTTATAATTTACAAAAACCCACTTTAATAACGAAACCCGCATTAAGCCAGTTTTTAGTGTTTCATAAATTAATTTTGTAAGAACAAAAACTAACGGAAATATTTAATCTCAACTAGAATTTTAACTGCATAAAAACATTATCGTTTTGATAAAGTTTATTCTTTGTCTTTTTACATTGTTAAATCACTCACACTATGCAATTTGTAGTGACGAGACATGCATACTTAATTAAGCAAAACCAGTTGAGCTGTTAAGCAAAGTGAAACTAACAGCGACAAATACACGCACAAACATACGGACACCTGAAAACGTTACCTCTATTCTCTTCGCCGTCGGGTAAAAGAAAACCAAAAAGGGACGCGCAACAAAAATGACGCCAGCAGAATTTGGTTTGCGGGTCTTTCGTACCTGTAATGGACACTTTGTTTTTGAAACTCGTTTGTAACTAAATGCAAATACATATTGAACGTTCCTGGTTTATGCTAACGGGTATTCAATGTACCTGAATGTATGGTATCAAAGGTTTGGGTCCATAATGTTTTGGGTCCTGCATAATAATTGAGGCACGCCATTCATCAAGTTGGGGTTTGATGCAATTTTGACAGAAAATGAGATGTGTTGTGATCGTGAAAGCACAAAATTGCTTAGTTATCTTGTTTCTAATGGTCTTACGCTGGCACACTACTTAGGGAACCTAGGATGAAGATGTACCCAGAAAGTGGGAGAGAAAAACAGGCGTGACCAAGCTCCAGGATCGTCAGTAACGGACGAATGACTGATACTTTGTTATATGACTTTTTGTGACAAGGTTTAGTGACATGAATTTTTACGTATCTGACATTTTTCGTATCTGATGAGATTACGCGTGTAATTCAATTTATTGAATGTGTACACAACCCTCTCTTTCTTTCTTAATTCTTTATTGCAGAAATAATGGACTTGCATTCTGCTGGGCTGCGTTCAGTTCCATCGCCCATTTCATCACTGACAGCAAGATAGCATATACAAATATAACGCGTGCAAAAGAGATGTCATGTCATTACCGCCGGGCATCGGCGGGCGATCAAACTGAACTCAGCCCTGCTAGTACAGCATAGCAAACCATATCGAGCCCGATAGCGCTTGATACAGTGCTCTGTCTCACTCTGTTGATCTACCCAAAGAGGGACAGACAGTGTATATCGAGCTGTATACCCTAGTATGACTTCTCATGACGTCATGTCGAAACACGAAGAGTCGCTCGGCGTCATGATATCGTCATGAGGGCGGTGACAAGCTACGGTTGAAGCCTAATCCCGGTTGAAGTAAAAGAATTAGTCAGTTAATTGCATCGTGATCTAACTCGGCTGGGCAGGGTATGGTAGGCGTACTGGAGTGATGTTGTTTGTATCTCAGTTTACGTCCCTGCCAGTGACTCACTGGGGAAGCTCCGTAAGGCGACATATGTAGTAAAAATTAGATTTTAATACAGTAGAACTCACATACGACAATAGATAGAGTTCTGAAAAAAACATGTTATAAATAAGGCCCTTTCAAGACGATAACAGAGCCCCAAACGTGACACAGAAAAATTCGCTGCATTGTAAAAAATTTAAATATGGAGGTTGTTTTTTTTGCTTCAAAACAGTAGGCTATCCGGTGTGTTATAAAATAATAAATAGCAGAGTGACTAAGTATATAGTGAACAAACAACAAATAGGATTCCTCATCTATTGACAAAATGATTGTGCGTCGCAAAACGACCTTTACGCCGCTCGTTAACCGTACTTGAACTATTTCTCACATTTTATTCAAACGGACCTACACATTTACGTCACTGTCAAAACTATAGTGATGTATCATGATGGCGTAATATGTCTATCGCACAACGAAGTATATAAATATTATCTGAAAAAATGAGCGTCTTAGTGGTGCGGTGAATAAAGAAAAGGTTAGATATTCCTGTTTTCTGCGAATACTCTCACACTAATATTATAAACGCGAAAGTTAGTGTGTGTGTGCGTGAGTGTGTGAGGGTGTATGTGTGTATGTATGTGTGTGTACGTTTGTTACTCTTTCACGCTGAAACGGCTGAACGGATTTGGATGAAATTTTAGAATGGATATAGCTTATACCCTAACTTAACACATAGGCTACTTTTTATCCCAGAAAAAAGCATGTCGTTGAACCGAATAACACGCGGGCGGAGCCGCGGGCAAAAGCTTGTTTAAGTTAGTTAAAAAACGCGTTTTTGTGGTTTATATATTTACAACAGTAATTATTGTCATTTTTACTTTATTACTTTGGACGGACTACTGTTTCGAGCTGAAAAAACAGCATTCACTTTGCAATTTTTTTCGATGCAGCGAATTTTTCTCTGTCACGTTTAGGGCTCTGTTATCGTCTTGGAAAATGCCTTATTTGTAACATGTTTTTTTTTTCAGAATCTTATCTTTGTCCTATGGGAGTTCTACTGTTTAAAAATCTCAACTTTTATTACCTGTGTCGCCTTAAATTTAACTTGATATCTTTAACCAGACCCGAGAAATGGGTTTCTACAGACGGACAGACACACAGACAGGGTACAACAAAGTGATCCTGTAAGAGTTCCGTTTTTTCATTTTGAGGTACGGAACCCTAAAAATTATGGTAAATAACAACAATATCGAAGCTATAGCAACATCTAGGCGACAGAAAACCATAAGGCGCTTAAACGGTAGCGCCTTATAAACGATTTGGTTTTGGACATGTTTTGGGGGAGGGGGCTGAGGGTAGGTTTCAATTACCATAACCTGTAAAATACGTGTCCATCCATCCATCAGCCTATTTCGTAGGCCTTTCCAGGATTTCGCCACTCTTGGCGGTCCTCCTGTAAGAAATGCCCATACTCACATACGCTGGGCAGGCGGGTTGGTGAGCGCGGTGCCGAAACCCTTGCACCAGTGACGCCGCTGCCCGTCACCAGTCTGTTTTATATAAGGCCCGGCAATTAGGGATGGATATACTGCCATCCATCGGTCCCAGGCAATGGTGGGCCGCCTGGTTTTGTCCGAGAGCTGTTCTCTTACTCTCCCCCGAATAACTTCGGGAGGATTGGCGAGTAAGATGGTGGTACCTCCATAGTCGAGCCCGGCACCACTTAGTCCTAAAATACGTCTAACATATACCTAAAATACGTGTTGTAAGTAAAATTAAGCCTATAGTACATCATAAATAGGAAATTGTCATAACAGCAATGTAAAGTCTTCCCAGATAGCATGTGAAACTGTATGACAGCTGTACTAGGAAATGTTTTAATGCTTTAGTCTGAATAACTACGATGTATAGAGGCTGTATATCCTTCTACTCAGCCCTTGTTACTCCTAAAGGGGCCCCAAATTATACAGCGTTAAGTATACCTTAGATCTAGCTGGGTAAAAGCTGTATTATCGCTGTGCAATGGCTGTCAGGGCGTAATAAAATTCTATTATACAGCTACAGTTCTAAAATTCAGCCTCTTTCAGGCTGGGTAAAGTCTTAATATAATACTACAAGTGTAATGTTTACCCTCGAAGCATTATCCTACTGTTATTTTCTAGATATTATTAAAGAACGTAGCCATTATATTACTTGTATACTATAGTTCCACAGTGTTATTTCCTCCTGTTAGCGACCGGTTTCATTTAAAACACCTTCAGGCACTTGGTCTTGAGGTTGATGAAGTTATTTATACAATAAATTTATCTATAACTAAATTATAGTTATATATAATTAATAATAATAAGTATTAATAAATGTATAACTTTATTACATTTTAGTAGCCCACCCTTAATATTTTTTGTATGTATTTCCCGTTTTTATTATTTCTTCATTGTATTATGTATATATAATATTTTTATTCCTAGATTCCCCTATTTTATTTATTTTTTATTTATTTATTTATTTAAAAACTTACGACTATCATTTATTAATGCAGGTGTATATTTTATTTCCCGTTTTATTATATATTTTTTTTTATATTCTAAAGATATATTATATTGTGTAAATTAACTTTGACTTGTAGAAAGTATACTTAATGTATCTATTTTGCAAAAATAAATATTTTGATTTGATTGATTTGATTTGATAAACACACCCAGTTTACACCAGCAGCAAATATGAAAATCCAAAAAATATAATTAGATAGTCATTCTTGAAACTGATGTAAACACACCAAATGCATAAATAAAATAGTCATAATATAATAAATAATCAATAATAACCGCCTAGCTGGATCCGCCACCGGTTTTAAAAGCCTTGGTTCTGGTGGGCAATTCCTAGAGATGGCTAAAATTCGAGCTAAAAATGTATGGAGTTCAACCATAGACATCTTAAGGGGGGACGTTTCGAGCTCAGTGCAAAATGCATTACTTATGATTGTTTATCTCATTTTTAAATAAAATGTATGAAATAAAATAGTTTCATCTTATTTTGCGACTATTGTTTAATAATTATCAGGGGTTTTTAGCAGAATTGCGTTATTTTATGGAGTATAGTTACCCTGAATGTCCATACAAACTTAAAAGCTTGTTTTAAGTTGGTGTGGACATTCATTTATAACGCAATGCATAAAAGTACAAAATATTGGTAGAAAAGCCTAATTGACATTAAACTATGGTCGCTAAATGCCATAAATCACATTTATTTTGTACTTTTTATTCAATACTATGAAAAACAATCATAAGTTGTGCATTTTGCACCGAGCTTGAAACGTTCCGCCTTAATATATTATATTATGTGAGTTCGACTGATAAAACGGGTCTTTACGAATAGCCCTACTGATCACTAGCTGAGTCTCCAACTACAAAAATGATTTTGAATTGTAAAGGAATAAAGATGATTTTTGATAAGCTTTAATACCTACAGTCATTCTTACATTTGTTTTTCTCACGGCAGCCGCTATTTGATTTGAGTAAACACAACCGCATTGTGTTGGCAATCAGTAAATCAATTAAGTATTTTCATAGGTATTGTTGATTTATTTATTTTATTCACTCTTAAGTTCTTATAAAAATTTACAGTGATTTCGAATCCTAGCTTTTAACGTTTTATTGTTAACCTGTTGCATCTTGCATACCGACTACTGTATTTTTCAAATATTTATGAACTACCACGGGGTTATCATCTTTTCAAAAACAAGAAAAACTGTTGATATTTGAGTCGTACGTATAAAGTCAAACCCGGCAATCTCCATTTTCACCAAAATATTTATAAATAATTAATTGTAACTTTGAAAAGATAATCGCATAATATCGAAAAAAGGGACTTAAATTTTTGTACTACAAATGAAAAGAACTAAACAATAAAAGTAGACCGCAATCCCGGTTTGCAATCAAATTTTAACCACGACCATACCAACCAATCCAATAAAACAGAAAACACCAAACCGACAAAAAAGAAACAAAAACAATTAAACAACAATCAGAACCGCAATCCTTCCAAAACAATAGCCATTACTGTCAGTAAAAAGCTACGGAGCCCCCGGAACGGAGGTAATTGCGGGGTTGACCGCAGCCGATACACCATAACGCGCAGTTGCGACGGATCCCCAAACTAAATAACCTCTCATCTGACCGCACCTAACCCTAAACTCAGGGTTGTCACTTATGAATTGTTTATCGATGGTGAAAAACACTGTTTTTAAGGTGGCTAGCTCGAAAGGATACTAAAAACGTAAGTATTTAAAAATAAAACAAATAACAGTCATTTATTCGAAATCATTATTTTTTACAAACATTTAATTTATACTTTACTGAAATGCCTATCCTAAATAAATGGATACCTAGCAGATGCCTAACAGTGGCGAAGGGTGAACATTTTAAAAAGGGAAGCCGGACAAAAGAATCGCCTTACTCAGAAAAGCAACCAAGGAAAACATGAAAAATTTTGTACTTTGCCATTCCCTGTCAGCCAAGTGTATTTGTCGTATTGAGATTTATAGAAATGTTTGACAAAATCGAAGAGCACGCAATAAAGAAATGTAGTATGGATGAAATGTCCTAAACAAGCCAATGGGAATCGTGTTTTATGGACCCTTCGCCATGATATAACTGCTGATATCTTCCTATTTTACCCAACGGTTGCAAGAAAGACATTATTATTAGCAATAAGCGACTCTTCGTACGCAATGTTTGACTTTTCGTTTCTTTTTGTTGAGTATTGTAAAAAATGTAAGAGAAACGAATTCAAAAGCTTAGCGTTCAAATGTGTTTTCTTAAAATCTTTACAGCAACAGACAACCCTACGCTTCATTCCCATTGTTATCTAACCCACAGAATAATCGCTCTGACCGCTGAATTAGGGTTGTCAATCGGAATCGATTCTCAATGATGACAGCGAGGGTATTATGAGAAACTTGGTCATCACTCAAATGGATATTGAAAAGGGTTTTTATTTAAAGTAGCCATTTTATATATTTTACTGCAGTTAATTTTAGACGTTTCGTTTCTTTCCTGCAGTTATTTTTTTTGTTTTTTGTTTTATCTTCATCTTTATTGTAACAAACTATTGTTAGACACAAGATTTTACTAAAATAACTGTAACTCTAAGTAATTCTTAATTCCCTTTATTTGTAAATTTTTAAAATAAAATAATACATATATAAATTCTACATAAGTAAATTCAAGAGATACGCTGCCCCAGAAACAAATACATACACAAGTAGTAATATATTTTAGTAAAACAGTTAGCAACCCCTGTCTGCTTGCCAAGATTGTGTTTAGTTTTGTGATCCCCACCAAATGTTTACATTTGACAGGGGCCCGATTAAAATATTACAGTGGACACTTCGAATTTGCATTATAAATAGAGTTCGACCATCCCCGAGGATATGATTACAAACTATGTATATGCAGCAAAATTCTCATTATGTATTTTTTAAGAGTTGAAACGTTACTCATAGTGCAAATTGTTATTAGTCCATTTCTAAGATTAAATTTTTATTGCGAAATCCATCGCTTTGGGATACTCTAAATATAATATGTAGTCCATTTCTGACGTGAAAAAACGACACCAACATAGATTCTGCGCGAAAAACTTCAAAGATATTTCTATAATATGTTATAATTAGGTGGTAGAGCTGATGCCGAGCTCGACTGTGGAGGTACCACCATCTTACTCGCAAATCCTCCCGAAGTTATTCGGGGGAGAGTAAGAAAACAGCTCTTAGGCAAAACCAGGCGGCCCACCATTGCCTGGGACCGATGGATGGCGGTATATCCATCCCCACTTGCCGGGCCTTATTTAAAACAGACTAGTGGGCAGCGGCGTCACTGGTGCAAGGGTTTCGGCACCGCGCTTACCAACCCGCCTGCCCAGCGGCAGCGGGTGTGAGTATGAGCATTTCTTCCAGGAGGACCGCCAAGAGTGGCGAATTCCTGGAAAGGCCTATGTCCAGCAGTGGACAAAACAGGCTGATGGATGGATGGATGGTTTTAATTTATTGGTTTAATGGAGTTAAAGCCCTATTCATAAAGTTCTAGGGTTGCAGTGAATAATTTTTTTTTTTTGTTAATTTTTATAATCACAATACATCCGCAATAAAAGGTGACTTTCGTTTATATAGCAAAATTCACACTGGAAACTCGGTAAGTGGTCAGGAACAAGGTTCAATGATCCTGTTTGCGAAATACGAAACATATTTTTAACTACAGAGAATACTTGCTTAAGAACAAATACTTCGAGTCTATAGGTATAAAAGTATATATTTTGCGTATTTCATAGATGGGTTAATTGAACCTTGGTCCTGACCACTTACTGAGTCTTCAGTATGAATAAGGCTATATAAACGAAAGTCACATTAAATATTAAATTTCAGTAGTGAAAATACTCTATCTACAAATCCAGCCAAGGTCCCGATCAAGCTAATACGCCGACAGGCGATTCGGTGGTCTATCTATTTTTTGTGCAACTGTACTGTGGAGTATGATAGTATATACCGCTTATTACTGTTATGTTAGGTACATCATGTATTGAGAATAGGTTCCAATTGCATTTATCGCTGTTACTCCATGCGGAAAGACCCGCAGTGCGAGAGGGACAAATTCTGGAAGAAAATCAAAATTACGACTTTTATCACGAATTTTATTATTTAAAAAAAACTAAAGTTTGTATCAAATAGAAAGCTTATACAGATTTTAATTCATTAATAATAATATTATGATTTTGCACAAGCAATGTTTAAACTCGACATGAAAACAATTTTTTGGAGTCATCTTTGATTTTTTATGATTTAATGTTGGAATGACGTCTGAAGATTCTGTTTCGATATATTCTTGATAGAATTCCAAGTTTTTTTTTTCAAATATTTAGTATCGCTAGATTCTTCAAACAAGGAAGAATAAATTATGGTTTTTCGGAGCTTATCCTCTTAAGGCGTCATTGTGGCTGACACAGGTAGGCAAAGTGCGAATGAGGTGGGTGCAATGTCGGGTGACCTGAGGGGCTATTATGTAACTCAGTTTCGGTTGCTAGCTATAGTTGCTATTCACCAAAAACAGATAAAAAATGAACTTCCAAAATAACCTTTAATGGGTATTGAACTATTTACGAATTGTGAAGTCATTTAAAGTGCGAACTTATTCTTAGATAAGCGGATATGTATGTTTTAGACGATAGAAACTTGGTTTGGCAACTGAGTTTACGATACAGAATCAGCGGTGAAACGTGACGCTCATAGGTATTAAACTAGAGCCAACGAGAGATGGCACCTATGACGTTTAAATGCTTACCAAGTTTCATAATTATTTATGGGTAAGTGTCACTAAAATAATCTAATACTTCATTGTTGCTGGCAGCAAAAAGTGACGTACTACTCGTTTCGATCATCATTTTTCGATTTTATAAAGACTTTGTAGCAAAAGTTTCTATTTTTTTCAAAACTCCAGGGATCATGAGGAATGTTAGTGGCTGAATTGTAATCAATAAATAACGGGTTCTATTCTCCTTAATCGTACGGATCCGTCTGTTTACAAACTATATCTTTTTATGATTGAAAAATTGTTAACCAGTTTTCTAGATTTTATGGCTGCTTTGTTAAAGTAAGCAAATGCACATTTTCCATTTGTATTATTATGATGCATGTTGTATGACGTGTCAAATAAATCGATATTTTATTTACTCAAGTCGCTAGTCGCACTTGATTTTTATTTTTGCTGAAATTAAAATGCACCCCATCACTATACGCAGCTGTCATAGGTGCCATCTCTCATTGGCTCTTCTATAGTGTTAGTTGACAGTAGTCAATAACATCAGCGGTCATCCCTTAAGTGGGAAAGTGATTACTTGAATAAAATTCATACTTGAGTTTGAGAGGACTTCCTTTCAATAACCTTGGAGTTAGTATTGGTGGTCCACTATAACCTAAACTAAGGAGTAACGTAGCGTAGCGATATTTTGCTGGGTTATTAAGTTATTGGTCTTGCCATGCTGCACCTTAAGGCCTTACCCCTGGTGCACGATAATATCACTGAGTGATTTTGAACTTCAGTATGTTTTCAGAAAGTCTACATTAAAACGCTCGCTTCGCACGTTGCCGGCACGCAAAATTTTCACGTTTTTCTTATTGTAGCAGTAATTTCAGACATAAAACTCAATCCGTTCAGACATAAAACGAATTAATAACATAAAAAGGCATCATTTTCAAAAATATAATCTATCGAGTGAAATGTGTCCAATTAGGTAACCGACCTGACAAAAGAAAGACAAAGGTCTGGAAAAACACGTGTCCAAGTTTTACATTGATCAGATAAGTAGTTGACTCAGCATATTAAAACAAAAACCGTTGAAAGACCAAAGGCAAGCCCTTAATTGGTCCAGCCATTTTGTTTGACATGTCGCAATGCAGACCCAGAAGTATCATAAGCATTTTCTTTTTAAGAGATCCCTGTTTCTGGCAAGATTAAAAGAAGCTTACCTATCAGACCAGCATAATGCGTCGTCTCTATATCTGAAACAAAACGTAAAATATAATTTATTTTATTAAATTATCGATTTAAAAACTTACATCTATCATTACAGGCCTAACAACCTATTGCGATAGTGAACCATAACAAAAATTATAATATTACAAAAATTAAATACTATTAATAATTACAATAATATACAGTAGTAGCATATAACATACAATGCTACCCTTGTGAATTCACTCAGAGCACAGAAGAAGTCTATTTGTTTAGTATTTTCTTTTATCTGTAACATTAACACCGTACTACAGAAACACCGTACATAGTCCGGCTCGAAGGACCACTATGTACAGTGTTTCTGTACCTATAGTACACCATACATGAGAGTTAATAGTAGTTATGGAAGATGAGGAGTCCAGAGAAAACAGTGAGCAACGAAGTTACAAATTAAAGTGACCTTGTATTAATAATCATCCATCCAACCATCAGCCTGTTCCGTCCACTGCTGGACATAGGCCTTTCCAGGATTTCGCCACCCTTGGCGGTCCTCCTGGAAGAAATGCCCATACTCACACACGCTGGGCAGGCGGGTTGGTGAGCGCGGTGCCGAAACCCTTGCACCAGTGACGCTGCTGCCCGTCACCAGTCTGATTTATATAAGGCCCGGCAATTGGGGATGGATATACCGCAATCCATCGGTCCCAGGCAATGGTGGGCCGCCTGGTTTTGCCTGAGAGCTGTCCTCTTACTCTCCCTCGAATAACTTCGGGAGGATTTCCGAGTAAGATGGTGGTACCTCCACAGTCGAGCCCGGCATTAGCTCTACCACCTAAATAATAAAGTAGTCCTAAGTATACCTAAGGTCCTGTCTGCACAATGTTTTTTTTTAATATAAAATGGGTTTTTAGAATGGCAGTGAAGCCAAAACTACCATTTCTAATAATTTTGTCTGTCTGTATGTACGTAGGTTCCGTTTTAACTCGAGAACCGCTCAACGGATTTGGATGCGTTTTTTCATTATCATCGTAGTAACCCTGTCTAACATATAGGCTATAAGGGGTTTTCATAAAACAACGCCCGAGCCGAAAAGGGGGCAGAGATTGAATAAACGTGGGCAGAGCTGCGGGCAAAGGCAAGTAATAAATAACGTAATTATGAAGCTCACCTGTCTATTGACCAGTGCCCCGTCACTAATCTTACACTGCATGCCATAAAAATAGAGCACCCAACTAAATAACACGAGTTCTTAGCGTTATCGATGAACGGTTTAGTTCCCAACAATGTGTCGACTCTATTACATCATAATAATAAAGTTGACTTTTAAACATACATATAGGCCTCTGAGTGTATATCGTATATTTCTGTTTCCCTCACTCTAGGGAAAGATAGGTTGCGTTTGGAAATGGACTCATTCAACAAATTGTATTCATTGAAATAGGCGTTACCTTGCGGAAGTCCATCACTAACTTATGGATATATTAATACTCGGTGAAATTAAATCAACCGACCAAATTCATACTGGAGACTCGGTTAGTCATCAGGAACAAGGTTTAATAACACTCCAGGTGAAATTCTAAAAACTTTTTTTTTGTCGCATAGTGCCTGTACTAGGCATTGTACTTAAACTAGTCCAACCAGTAAGGGAGCAAAAAAAAACATGTTTCGAAATTGGCCAAAAGGATTACTGAACCTAGTTCTTGATCACTAACTGAGTCTCCAGTATGAATTTGGTCGGTTGATTTAATTTCACCCTATATAATTTCAATATTCCGCAAAACACTCTTATCATGCTACTCAAAATGCAGACTCTTGCACCGCCCGCCTTCCCGCATAAAACATGCACAAGCAAGCAATACGAGCACAAATGCAGAGCAATCATTGATGAAATTTCATCGATGAAAGCAATCTTAAAATAACAAGCAAGAAAACTTATCGACACATGTTTCGCCGTGTTCAAAGGCACGATCACGTATTAATTATACCCATAAGTTAGATTTGATTTCCCTTTCTTTATTTTTTTATGTATGTTCTCTTATCCGTTTACGTCCTAGGTCTATTTTCCTAGTACATAAAAAATAAATGGAGATCTGAGAATAAAATAGCTTTACTACCATATATTGAAGTGTCAAGAATTATTTAAATATAATGTCTAAAAAACACGTAATATTTGGTTTCTGCGAACATTTTCGAACGCATCCTCTAGGCTATTTTCCAAGCTAGCACTACAAGACGCCGCGCCATTTGGACCCTGTCAAAGTTCTTATTGCGTTACATTAAGAATGAAATTTAAGGGTTCTACGTGAAAATTTACAAGTTATAAAGTCCAGCCCGTCTGCGACCGCCCAAGTACTAAATGCATTATTCATTGAAAGACCAGGGTAAAGCTCGTCTACATTATTAATAACTACTGCAAGACTCTTTTCTACTTAGTAACTACTTATTTGTTAGCCTCTTTATAATGTGACTGAATTGGAGAGACGGGTACCGATTCTAGTTTTTGTCTTATAAACGCAGTGTATCAAAAGATTCAAAAGTGATACAAATATTTGATGTAGCGTTAAATTTTTATTGTATTTTAGAAATAATGATTATTTGTGTTTGTGAGCTACGAAAAACATTGTTTATACAAAGGTATAATAATATATTTATCCAAATCTTAAAGAATATTTTTTTTTTACTTTTCAGGATTTTTTTTAAAAGAGCATTTGGAAAAAGAAAAACATGAGTTCTTACATTACTTGTTTTCAATGAAAATGTACAAGTTAATAATTGTGACGTAAGTAGAAAAAGTCTTACAATAATAGGTCAATACCTATACTATAAAAATGTATTGTTAATATTTTTATACAATTTGCAACACCGAAAAGCATCCGTTTTCATTGAACTTGAGTGTACTTTTAAATTCAACTCTTATTACTTTACCAAAAAGGTTAAATTAAAATAACAATCGACAACATTACAAATTAATAATTGGTACAAATCTAAAAACCATTTCGAGATATTGGCCTTCTGAGCATCATATATTTTTTTCAGAATTAAATCATTATTAAAAAAATAGATTTTTTAAATATTCAAAATTTGGTAAACACAGGATTTTTAAAACAATTACCTTTGCTTTCAAGTTCATTCCGTATTTAAAAAAAATCAACTGTCATGTCATTGTGACTGTTGACATTGACAGCGAACATAAACATGCCAAGTTTTTTTTAAATAATGCTTTGGCAATGAACATCGAGTTTGAAATCCTCAGTTGCGACTTACGTTCTTTTAGAATGAGTGAATAAGAAAAAAAAACACACAATAAAACGAATTAAAAAATACGTAAGGTTTATTTTTAAGCAGACTTTCAATATAAATATTGAAAACAAATGGTTACATACCTGAAATGAAATGATGTCGATTCCAACTTTAAAATGCACCTTCATAATTTGCTAATACACAGAAGATCTTTTCTAAACGAAAATACCCAGTTTCAACTTTAGAACGCATTCCATTTGTAGAAATAAAGAAACAATTGCATTGCATATGGTCGACCGAGGAAATGCATTCGAAATGGTTTTGTCCCATTGTTTCTTTAGAATTTCCTTTTGAAAGTGCCTCGGGGTATTTGTAGAAAATAGTGAAGAAATATTAGAATAATTGCTTGGAAATTAGCCCGTTTTAACGATGTCCCTTTGAGTAGCGCTTGAGGTTTCTTGAGAGTAAGAAATGGCGCCGGAGGTACTTTGTTTTCTTTACACAGTTAATAAAGAAAGGGTAGGCTTTCAGTTTGCGAGCAAAAAGACAACCAGTAGTTAATAATAATAGTCGCTTCTACGTTACCGTACGCGCGTATATTTTTTGCTCCCTGTTGTTTAATTCAAAAGTCGAGTTAATACTACGTATTTTTTAATTTTATCGCTACTTCCAGTTGCAACTAAGCTATAGTGAATTAAGTGTAAAGTTACTTTTCAGAACTACTTTGTATCTTGACAGATATCTAAAGATAACTCTTACAAAATAACGTCTAAATATTCATAAAACAAAGACCGTGTCGAGTGTTTGTTGGTGCGCGGGCTGTGTGATTCATCGCATCGGTCGGCCGGCCGGCTGCTCGCCGCCGCCGCCGTTCAACTGCTGTTGCTACCTGTGATAGCAAGACTTTCGGTTATCATTATCAATATTATTTGGATAGGAGACTGTGCTTCGTGTTGTCATTGTGTCCGTGAGTCATCCTAACTTCGCCATACAAACGCTTTGAAGCTACGCAGTTGCTACGCCAGCTGTTGCTACGCCACTTTTTTTGCTTGGAAGTGCTAAGAGCAAATAACTGTGCTACACGAAAAATGGAATGCTGTAAATGCAAGGTGATAATTAAGCAAGAGGAGCTTTTAAAATGTGCAGCGTGTATGAAGTTACATCACTATGAATGTGCTGGCTTGGATCTGACTACTTTTAAGAAAATACTTCCAATGAATAAGATGAAGTGGAAATGTGATAGCTGCAGGTTTCCAAAAACCGGAAGTCCTATTGTTCTGAATAAGGGAAGTGATGTTTCCGGAACCACGTCGTCTATAATAAATATCGACACAGATAGTGTAATTTCACTAATAACTACAAAATTTAATACACTGAAGGATTCTATTGACTCCTTCAAGGCTGAGGTTACGGGACAATTTACGCGGCTATCGGAAACTTGGAATTCCTTTGATGAAAGAATTACAGCAATCGAAATAAAAGTGTCCTCTATGTCGGAATCCTCAGTGCAACTGGCAGCGGAAAACCGATCCCTTGTCGATACTATTGCTGGGCTTAAAAATGAGCTAAATGACCGCGACCAAGAGTTGTTGCAAAATGACATCGATATTACCGGTGTGCCTGAGGTCGCGGGTGAGAATGTCGGTCACATTATACTGGCGTTGTCGAGTAAGCTCGGAGTGGCTCTGGATGAGCGGGACATAGTTAATGTTCATCGTGTCGGCCTTCCCCGGGCCGGTGGTCTAACTGAGAGAGAGAGCGGCGCAGCGAGTGTCGATCGGCCGCGCCCCATCGCCGTGCGGCTTGTACAGCGGGCGGTTCGTGATCGAATCCTGCACGGAGCGAGAGTACGCCGCGGAGCGACCACTGCGGATTGCGGCTTGCCCGGACCAGCTCGACGTTTTTACGTCAATGAACGACTAACCAAATTGAACCGGCAGCTATTCAACAGGGCTAAGGAATTGTGCAAAAGTCACGATTGGAAGTTCTACTGGACTAAGGAGGGTCGTATTTTGATCCGCCGAGAACAGGGCAAAGCCAGTCATCGAATACGCTCGGAATCCGACCTAACGAGTGTTTTTGGGTCAACAGCGGTTAATTCCCACTCTAAGTAGTAGCATTATTTATGTTTTTGCTGCCATTTCAATATTTTCATTTGTTTATGAGTGCAGTGAAAATAAGCATTTAGTAAAAGAAAAAAATAACTTGCGTAATAAACGTAATAAATTAAGAAGTTTCCAAAATGTATGTATATTATTAATTTTTTACTTGTTATTAACATGTTTGCTTATAACATATTTGCAAAGACTGATAGGAGAAACATGTATCAATCTTATTTTTAATCCCCTTACTTGTTTATTTGTAATTAAACTCATGTATTTATTTTATACAAATTTTAGGTCGACTTATATATTATTATTAATATTTCTATTTCAACTATGTCAATTTACTTGCTTGCCTATATACTTAATCTCAAATAAAATAAATGTGTACTACTATATGAGGTCCTTGCGCAAATACTTTTTCATTATTATTAAAAGGCAAACATAAATTTTTAAAACTTAGTTTGCTCAACGTTGGCTCTTTAGGGACAGGCCATGATGAATTCCGTGTAGTCATGCAGCGTGAAGCGGCTGATATTGTTGCCATCAACGAGACGTGGCTGCGTGACGGGCAGGACGAGAAGGCACCAACCTGTCCTGGTTATCGTCTGCGTCACGTTCCTCGCCCCCCAGGATTGGGAGGACGAAAAAGCGGTGGAGGGGTAGGATTTTATATCAAAACAGGAGTAAATGCTCGTACTGTGGCACACCCTTCATCTACAGTCGAACAAATGTGGCTGTCACTTAATATGCAGGGAACTCGTCTCGCAATAGGTACTGCTTACCGTCCCGTATGGGTTAACACGGATATTTTTCTCGATAGTATAACGGAATCAGTTTTAGCTTTTAGTCGATTTGATAAAATTATTTTGGTAGGTGATTTTAATATTGATCTTTTAGACTCTACTGATAGTTCAACACAAAAGATTGAATTGATTTCCTTTCCTATACACAGCTCAGTCAAGTAATAAAAGAACCAACACACTTTTTTACCGACAAAAGTAAAACGTTAATAGATCTAGTGATCACCAATGCAAAAGTTCGTGAATGTACAGTGAAACTAAACCCTGTTTTAAGCAAACATGCATTTATTAGTGTTATTCTTGATTTGAAAATAGACAAAATTAAACCAACCTGTAATGTAATTCGAAGTATTAATAAAATTAATGAAATTAAATTTAATATCGATTTAAATAAGATAACTTGGGAAGATATTTCAAACTTAAGTTCTGTAAATGACATGGTTACTATGTTTAATTCATATATCACACAGTTATTTAATATTCATGCGCCAGAAAAAAAGGTAATAGTTAAACATAAAAAATCACCGTGGATTACTGACACAATAATAATTATGATGAATTTAAGAAATAAAGCACATGCTAAATATCGTTTAACAAAGTTAGATAAACATAAAAATTATTACAAGTCATTAAAAGAACTAGTTATCCAAAGCTTGGATAGAGAAAAACGTGCTTACTATGAACATTATGTCAACACTAAATATAAAGACCCCAAATCAATGTGGAAAAATATAAAACAAACGATCCAGTATAAGCCAAGTGTATCAGAACTTCCTCACCACTTTGTTGATGCTGAAGCTATTAATAGTTACTTTCTAGACGTACCAGGGGGGAATAATATTACACAATCCGAACTTAGTTTTTATGAATTTCATCGTTTTAATTTTTCCAGCTTCTCATTGCGCCAAGTGGACGAAAGGGTGATTGAAAAGCACATTTTGAGTATTGATACTAAAGCGCAAGGCATAGATGGTTTGAATATCGACATGATTCTTCTTACGTTGCCAAGAACACTCAAAGTCATTACAGCAATAGTTAATAGATCTCTAGAATCAGGCTGTTTTCCAGAAATATGGAAAACTGCAATTGTCGAACCTCTTCCTAAGATACCAAACCCTGTTCTAAATAAAGATCTGAGAGCAATATCCATTTTACCCATTTTATCAAAAGTAATTGAAAAAGTCGTACATGCACAGCTTTCTTCTTATTTAGAATTTAACAAAATTCTTCCTACGGTGCAATCCGGTTTTAGAAAGGGTGTTAGTACTTGTACGGCCTTAACAGATGTGGTTGATAATATTATATTAGATCGTGACAAGGGTATGTGTACTGCTTTAGTGTTATTGGACTACTCACGGGCATTTTACTGTATTAACATTCCTTTACTATTGTCCAAGCTATGTTACTATGGTGTTGAGAGAAAGACACTTGACTGGTTCAACGGATACTTAAGTAACAGAAAACAGCTAGTTCAACTTCGTAAATTGGATGGATCAACCATCACTTCCGTACCGAAATACCTATATCGAGGCGTACCTCAAGGTTCCATACTTGGGCCTCTTCTATTCATTTTATATACGGCAAACATATCCCAAAAAATAAAACATTGTAAATATCATATTTACGCCGATGACTTACAAATTTACTGTTCTTTTAAACCGCAAGATGCTGTCTCTGCAATAAATAAAATTAATGAGGATCTTGACGCTATAGCTGATTGGTCAGAACGAAGTTCCCTGGTTTTAAATTCGAGCAAAACTAAATATATTCTTCTGGGTACTAACAAGCAAATGTCCGATACCTTAGCTCAGAATCCAAGAATTATGATTAAAGGAGAAGATATTGAAAGAGTCAGTAAAGTTAGAAATTTGGGAATGATAATGGACGGTTCTCTAAATTTCGAGGACCACATAGTTAATATAGTTAAAAACTGTTTCTTTAGATTATCGTTGCTTTACAAAATAAGAAAATTTATTAGTGTAGATGTAAGGGTTCAAATGTGTGAAGCTTTGGTCCTTTCCAAATTAAACTATGGAGATGTAGTGTATGGAAACTGTTTGTTGGCTAGATCTAACCGTCTTATACAGCGTGTACAAAATGCGTGTACACGCTTCTGTTATAATGTTCCACCTCGTGCACACGTTACGCCTTACATAAATGAATGTAAGCAATTAAAGATGGCTGCACGTCGGGATTTACATTTTGCTGTTCTGTTGTTTGGTGTTGTTAAACATAAACACCCAAAATATCTATTTGATAAACTACATTGGTCTTCTGATGTTAATATATATTCTACTAGGGCATCTGCATATCTTTTAATTGTTCCTAAACACCAAACAGCTGGATTTAGGGGAAGTTTCAGTTATAGGGCTTCAAAAGTATGGAACGACCTGCCTCCACCTATACGAGAATGCATGACGAAAGCTAATTTTCGTATTAAACTCAAGAGCCATCTAATTGAAAAACAAATAACGATGCCTTGATGTTCAGTAAGATTAATGCGTAAACTTATATAGTATTTTTATAAATTATGCATCTTGTTTAGTATAACACTATTATTTGTATATTTATTTCATATTACTATTTATTTTTCACTATTTGTATGTATTTTACAGTATACGTTTTATTAAATTTATATTTAATTTAATTTAGATTTTAGTTATATTTAGATTAGTTATTAGTTTTATTTATGTAGGATCCAGCAGAAAACCAGTGCTATGGCTTTGGCTGTGGCATTAAGCTGAGCTGGACTCCCTTTTCTTAACCATAGAATATGCCTAATTTGTTAATATTACTTATTATTTGTGATAACTACTGTGGTTTTATGAAATAAAGCTCTTTTCTTTCTTTCTTTCTTTCTCCTTTCTAGTTTAGCCTAGTTAGAAACTTACTAAATATTGAAAACATGAAAATTCATGTTACATATCAAAAGACAGCACATTAAATAAGGAACCCTTCCCTTATATTCTGTGTACGGTATACTGACATTATTTTTTAAACTCTTTAGTAAATAATCATTAAATATTTTAGTGGCTGTTAAGAGAATAGGTTCCGATTGCATTGATTGCTGTTATTCCATGCTGAAAGAGCCGCAGTGCGAGAGGGACGAATTCTGGAAAATTATCAAAATGACGACTTTTTTCACAAATTTTATTATTAAAAAAAAACTTTAGTTTGTATCTGTTTCTATTCGTTTCAGAGTTTAATAAATAAATAATATAATATGATTTTGCTCAAATGATGTTAAAACTCGACATGAAAACTTTTTTTGGAGTCATCTTTGATTTTTTATGATTCAATGTTGGAATGATGTCTAAAGATTCTGTTTCGATAAGAGTGTGCATTATATTCTTGATAGAAGTCCAATTTTTTTTCAAATATCTAATATTGCTAGATTCTTCAAACAAGGAAGAATAAATTATGGTTTTTCGGAACCTATCCTCTTAAGAAATAAAGATATGCAGCAGAATAAAAATACAACGCTGGCCGGTAAGATGAAAACTGCATTTTCGAAAAAAGAACGCATGCTACTGTTTCAAAATAAAACTTTACGTAAGTATTAGCCAAGATTTTTGAAATAGGAATCAGCGTCTTCGCCTTCGCTCGCCGCGCCGCTCGCAGTGTCTCACTTCGACAAATTACGCTTTAGGAAGTTTTGCGATTCGGCCGCGGAATTTATGTGGAAGCGAAAATGTAGAGTGAGCAAACTTATATTATTAGTGATTATAATGCCGTCTAATTCACAAGGCGCGATCTCGCTCCATATCTGTATTGTTCTTCTATGTTATCTGAATGTCAGTCTCTGTACACAATGTATATGACATTTTTTTGGTGGAATCAGCTTTGCTGGGGTGTTTATTTAAAAATTACATTGAGCAAATTACGTTTATTCCTGCAATTCTCGTGTTATTCTATACATACCACCTGCAAACTGTCTAAGTTCAGTAAGTTTTTATAATTCCTTTGTCTGTTTATGGATTTTCGTTTCTTATCGGATAACTTTGATCATATTTGTAGTAAACAATCATAACATAAGATATGTTTTCAGTCTTCAATCAACCATTCTTCTTTGAACCAAGAAGTAAAAACGAGGGATGTGTGTTGAAAACTTACTTAAAAATGTTTAATTTGCTACGCCGTAGTACATTCTACTCATAAACTGACATTTTACAAGTAAACAGATCGCTTCGCTCATGTGCATGGCCTCCGGTATCCGCCATAATGGCACATTTGTATGCGCGACGCGGGCCTCTTCCGATATTAGAGCGGAAACTCTTTGCTGCCGTGCGCCGCGCCGCGGCTGCTGGCTGTACATGAGTCGGTAGGATTTTGACGAATTTTTGAACGTTCCTTTCAGAAATTCGCTTGTTTTTTATATCGATCACCATAATATGACATATTTTTCAGAACAGGAGATGGATTTTGATGACTTTGGTTGTGTAATAAATTGGCATTTTAAAGTTGCATGGCCTAATGGGGCCTTTTAGAACAGAATTCTGATATAAATGGTCTTAATAACAGTGGTTCTTGGAACGTCTTAATCTATACCTACAATTTTTATCACTCAGTTAGACTCGACTGTGCGGCCGCCATTTTTAGGGTTCAGTATCCCAAAAGGAAAAAACGGAACCCTTATAGGATCACTTTGTTATCCGTCTGTCCGTCTGTCTGTCTGTCAAGACCCTTTATCTCGGGAACGCGTGGAGGTATCGAGTTGAAATTAAAACCATATACTCAAGTCTACAGTCCCTTTTAGCTGTGAAAAAAGACACAGGCGTTTATGCCGCAAAAAACGTATATTTCGACACTCTCAAGGGAATCAAAATTTATGGGGTATTTCCCGACTTAGAACCATGAAATTTTGCAAGTAATACCGTCCAATACTACAAGTATAGGAAAAAATCTTAAATTTGTAATTAAATCTTGAAAAATCATCGAGGTTAAGCAACGGTATGCGCGGTCATAAATGTACGGGTGACCAAATCTTTTTGTAGATTTTTTAAGAACAAAAAACTATTTGATGCTTATGAAAATACAAATGAAGTTACGCAGATAATTACTCTACCAAAATATCTATATTGTGAAAATATTTTGAAATAACTTTTAGTAATTTTGGTGATGCTTCTGTTGCCCCCCAAAAAAAACAAATTTAATCGAAAATCCAATCAATATAGTAGATACAGGGGTAAACCGCTTTATATTATACCTCAGAGAACATGTATCTTTTATCAAACAAACAATATACAGTCAAACAGGTCATAAAATTATCACCATTCATTCATGTTCCCCCAAAAACTCATATCTTGCGTTCAGATTTTCATAAGTTACCGCTTCGGTTTCTCAGGCCAATAAAGTGCACACTTGGTTTACAACGCGCGGAAATTTTTTAATAAAACACATATCTACATGAACGTTCAAAATAGAGATGCGTAGGTTACGTCAGTGAAAAAAAAAGATGCGGTCGTATCAAAACTAACTTCTTTAGCTCAGTGGATTCACATCACTACCTACTGGCCACAGACATATAACCTACTGCTATATACGTATAAGAACGACACGACGGAGCTAAAATGTATGAAGATATTAAAGCCGATTCTGAAGGCTTTAATTTTAGTTTCAGTGATGCCAAATCAAAATTTTCTTAATTCCAAAATAGTTCGTTAGTGTTAACAGCAGAAGCTACCTATATTACTTTGGAAAAATGTAGTTTTTGACAGCACTAAAACTAAAATAAACCTTTCAGAATCGACTGTAATACGACGTATGAATTATTTTTCACACTACAATATACAATTATGCTTATTAAACATTTTACTACGTATAAATAATTAAAGCTGGGGAAAATTTATATTTTAATAAACTAAATGAAATATTGGGTCGATGCGCTTTGTGTAACAATTTTTTTATATTTTGTTCACAAAATCACAGATACAGTGTAAAGCGTACAATCTTCAACAGTTCAAGGGGTTTCATAGCAGTTTCTGTTTACTCCCAAATCGCGCATGCTAATAATGAAACAAAAACTTTTGGTTTAGCCGCTTTAAGATATTTTGGTATTTTTTTTAAATATACACCACAACAAATATTTTTTGCAATATTTATGTAGGTAGATTTTGGTATAATAATGTTATTAGTGTTCCAAAGCGTTCATTCATAATGTAGAAGTTGAATTTGAATCCATTCTCAAATGGCACGTTCGAAACTTAAACGCATAAAAGACAATCGAATTCAGTTCAGAAACGCGCTGGAAAATGGGAAAGCTCAAACGACATGCAATTTTCGACATCCGCGACACGCTCATTTTGCATTTTACAACGCTCTTTATCACATATTTCCGGCTGAATTCTTGACACCCCTTATTCATTATACAAAAACGTAAATTAATTATTTTATTTACTGCTTTTATTTTAAGTCGTTTGGTAGTGCTTGTAAATACTAGACTTGCAAATAAAAACATATTTCATGGGGATTGTAAGCAACAACGTATTAAACAAAATGGCGACAAAAAAGGTCTCAGTTGGTTTAATGTGAAGATTTAATCCAAGTTAATTACTTTTGCGACGTTGACGAAGACTTACGGCCAGTAACTTGATACTTTACATTAAAATCTTTTACTTCATAATGAATAAACATTTGAACAACATACACCTAGCAACAGCTAGTAATGCAGCATTTTTAGGATTGCGTCGAAAATCAAAACCCCTTTATCGAAACCTCGGTATCTTACCGTCTCTCTGTTGTCCGTCTGTAACTATGTCCGAAACGCCAGAGCAGACACAGGCCATAAATAGCACAAATCTATGCTGTAAAAGGTAATAGACAATGTTAGACGGATTGACTATGATCAATTTTTTTTTCTCTTGTGACATAATTCCTATGGTTTTATATTTGCCTTTACTTAAGTAGGTATAAGAAAATTGTATAGATTAAGTTTATGTTACAAATGAAAAAAAAATCATGTTTGCTAAGTTTCTTGCCCTTCTTCTTAGCTAATCTTTACTAATCGAATGGCGCGGATGGTTGGGCATCATTTTTATATAATATTTTTATTTCTAGATTTCTCTATTTTATGCAAGTGTATAATTACATTTTAGCATCCTACCTAAATATTTTTTGTATCTATTTCCCTTATTAGTATATATATATTTTGTTTTTTTATTCTAAATATATATATTGTAAAGATTAACTTTGACTTGTAGAAAGTATATTTTATGTTTCTATTTTACAAAATAAATATTTTGATTTGGTTTGATTTGATTTGATATATAGTAATTATTCATAGATTTTGAAAAGACAAGGCCTATCCAATCCTAACTTTATTGTGCATTTCCAGATACTGGCCACATAGAAATCTTCACTGGCCGCAAAATTGTCATCAAAACCAAATTCGAAATTTGAAATTCGCTTCACGCGCCCCCGTTAGCTGTAGCATGAGGGTATGATACTGGCATAAAATAACAATAACACACATCCTTCGCCTACACACGACGCCGTGATGGCCCTTACATACCTATATTACCTCAGTATTATGACTATATGGAAGTAATTAATAAAATAATTGGCTTAATTTAAGTTGTGGTCCTGTTGGCAAAATATAATTATCCATTTAATATCTTATCCCATAGATAGTAGCTCTTGGCCTTGGTTTCTGTTGTTTAGTAACTGAGTCACGACTTCAGCATTTTAAAATCTTCTAAGGATGTGCCTAATTATTTTTTTTACCGTGTCTTACTTTGATAATCAACAGGGCAACTTTAAATTTATTTCCCTTAAAAAATTATAAACACTCCTTTAATCCCTTAATTTTTACAACCTTGTAAATAAAATGTGGATGCGTTGTTTCTGTTAATTTCATGAAGAAGACAGCCGTTTTATTCTATATGTTCAGTGTCACGGTGATAATAAAGAAAACCGCATCCAAATCCGTTGAGTGGATCTCGAGTTAAAACTGAACAAACAGATAGGCAGACAAAAACGGAAAAAACAGTACAATACAAATAACCCATTTCATTAAAAATTTCGGCTAAATATTAAATAAACGGACACGACTTTTTAAATTTATTATTATATGCACGTCCAAAACCATATGTAAATGTTTTAAAAGTGTCACCAAATTGTTAACTTTTTTTTGTCTACACTATTACTTGAGGTTACTTCAAAATATTTGTAATATTTATGTAAAGGCGTGAAAATATACAAAAAACGACTTTATTTGACGGATTACACAACCCGCCTCGCAAAAGACAAACACTTTGTCAACCTATTTGTTCTTACAGCCTACTATATTTTGCTTACTTTGCATAAGTAACTCTTATTTCTTCGGGTTACAGTCTATTCTTGTTTAATTTGGATACAAAGATAATATAAAATGTCGAAGTTTATGGAAAACATGTCGGCTATTAGTTTTGTCATTAAAGTTGGCAAAATATAAGTTTAATAATAAGATGCGGGCTGATGCCGGGCTCGACTGTGGAGGTACCACCATCTTACTCGCAAATCCTCCCGAAGTTATTCGGGGGAGAGTAAGAGAACAGCTCTCAGGCAAAACCAGGCGGCCCACCATTGCCTGGGACCGATGGATGGCGGTATATCCATCCCCAATTGCCGAGCCTTATATAAAACAGACTGGTGATGGGCAGCGGCGTCACTGGTGCAATGGTTTCGGCACCGCGCTCACCAACCCGCCTGCCCAGCGTGTGTGAGTATGGGCATTTCTTACAGGAGGACCGTCAAGAGTGTCGAAATCCTGGAAAGGCCTATGTCCAGCAGTGGACGAAACAGTCTGATGGATGGATTAATTTATGCAACCAAATTAATACCGGAGGCTTGGTAAGCGATCAGTATCCCGGATAAATAACATTTTTAGATAATTTCGCATAATAAAATATTTTTTACCTCCCATAGTAATTCACTCGGGCGGGGTTGGACTTGCGTTTGTAGGTAAAACGAAAAAAAAATTATCAATTTAAAAAAATTGATCGAACCTTGATGCTAAACACTTATCAAGTCTTCAGTATGAATTTGGCTGCATGAATTAATGTCACCTTGTAATCTACATCTACACTATTATATAAAGAGGAAAGATTTGTTTGTTTCTTTGTATGTTTGAGGTAAACTTTGGAACTACTGAACCGATTCTAAAAATTATTTCTTCTATAAAAAGCTATACTATTGCTAAGTAATATAGGCTATATTTTATTTTAATAAAATTAAGTTATCAGTTTGAAAATTCAATATTTGTGAACCATGTCGGGAGAAAAATCGCTACATAACTGCTTTATCGGCGTTCCTTGAACAAATGGTTAGTTATACGTGATGAAACCAGTTGTTTTTCCATACGGAGAAACTGTATCAGTTTAATCTGACTAAGGATTTCCATCTACAACGATCCTGACACACTTCTTGCTAATGTTAAGCTTGAAAAAGTAACTACAGGCGGGTTTAAGCATAGATACATTAAATACTATGGTTTAAGTAATGATTTGTTCCCGTACGGGAAAATAATATCAGTTTCATTTGACTACATATTTACATCTACAACGATCCGGACACACCTCTTGCTAATATTTAGCTTGAAAAAGTGATTACAGCCAGGTTTATGTTTTGATTTTTCCCACACGATAAAACTGTATGTGTTTAATCTGACTACAGATTTCCATCTACAGCGATCCTGACACACTTCTTGGCACTTTGGTAAAACATGGTAACCAGGGTCTAATGATGGGACTGGAAGATGGGTACGGGATCTCCTCCGCGGACAACAGCAGACCCTTCGAGTTTGGGCTTATTTGATTAGTTTTTATTAGCACTTTGGTAAAACATGGAGACCAAGGTCTGATGATGGGACTGAAAGATGAGTACGAGATCTCCTCAACGGACAATAGCAGACCCTTCGAGTTTGGGCTTATTTGATTGGTTTTTATTTGCACTTTGGTATAACATGGTGATCAGGGTCTGATGATGGGACTGGAAGATGGGTACAGGATCTCCTCAACGGACAACAGCAGACCCTTCAAGTTTAGGCTTATTTGATTGGTCTTTATTAGCTCTTTGCTTAAACATGGTGTCCGTTGCATATAGTCGTTCAAAAAATCAAATCATTTTGTTTTCCTTATTTCCACGAAAATCTCCTCGACACGGGCGGAGCCGCGGGCAAAAGCTAGTATTAAATAAAGGGAGACATAAGACTCAACGACAAACTCAAGAGATAAATATCAGTAAGTTAAAGTGGCAGTGGGCAGGCCATATTTGCCACTGACATGATGGCCGTTGGGGCCGAAAGGTATAAGAATGGAAACTTGTTGATACATAAACATAATGTACCAGGATTTATATTATTAAGGAGTTACGTCAGGTTTGTCGATTAATGTTGCCAGCGTGTCACGATTTTTGTATTGAATAGAGCATACTTCCAATCAAAATTTTATGTTAAAATAACCTTTCATCTTTTTCAATAGAATTCTACAATTTTACTGATAATTATTTTATTTTATTAGACCGAAAAACATAAATAACATCACTCCAAATTCAAAGAAAATTGTGAAATGGAGGCAAAAAAGCATAATTTTGTAAAAAGGGCTTGAAAAAGGCACAAAACGTAGTACAGGCCTTTTCTTAAAACTAAAAACAAAGAGAATAAAACCACAGCCAAAACAAACAAAGAGTAATGGCATAACGATGCTAGTAATAATTGAATATAGATTCCAAAGATACCCAGTACCTTCCCGTGGTCACAGAACAATGAATCCTCGTTAGCAGATACACAATTGTGCGACTGGATATCTATTATCTTATCTTGCACTGGACCATAAAGATTGTAGACTAATTGCGTTTCTCTGTAATCAAGTACGATGTCACACTTTGCTGGGATAAAGGTCGGGCTGTAGTGTGAGATAGCTATTGTAAGCTATACTTAGGCAAGTATAACGAGGTATGCAAGCTGATATTTTCAAGCTCCTACTCTCTAGCTTTAAGAAACTTTTTTGTTTGATAAGCCAAGCTCACAAATAAAAATGCTTTTATAGATAATTATGTATTATTTAGGTTTTTACAATAGTTATTTGTTATACAAGGCTGGAAAGTTGATTGAGCACATTGTATTGAAAGCTGAGCGCAGCGAGGGTTTCAAAGCTACGAACGCTAAATAACTTTGCTGCCGAGCGAAATACACAACTTTTCACCTCACTAAAGCGAGAAAAATGTTAGGTGCAAGAAAAAAAGTTTAAATAAATATTAAATTATTGTATCGAGTAAATACTCCAAAGTGTCCTTGATTTTCTTGTTTCAGATAGTTCCATGAAATATGACAGCATTATTGTCTCCGAAAACGTCTTCGCACCTTTGGAATGTCTCGATGCATTTAACAAATCGTACGCTTTTTAGGGTTCCGTAGTCTGACAAGGAACCCTTATAGTTTCGTCATGTCCGTCTGTCCGTCTGTCCGCGGCTTAGCGCAGAGACTATTAATACTAGAAAGCTGTAATTTGGCATGAATATAAATATTAATCACGCCGACAAAATGGTAAAAAAAACCTCGAAAAAAAAATTTTTTAAGGGTACACGTAAACTGGGGATGATTTTTTTCTCGTCAATATCGTTGGATAGGCCGTTAAAAAACATTGTTGGTGTGTGAAAACCATTTTTCGATTTAGAGATCCGTTGGCAAAATATTAAATTTAAAGTGAAAATTATATTCAAAATTTTGGCGGAATGGTGCCTTTCAAAATACCAGCACCAGATGATAGAGGTCATACAGTTTGGTCTATAAGGAAAAACAACTGAGAAACGGGATATTAAATTTTGTACTAAAATGGTGGCGTGCCCAGGAGCCTTAAGGGCGTGTTAGTATGATCGGTAAAAATATTTTTTTAATTACTGGGATCTCTAAATAAAGTACCAGTACCTCATAATAAGACGATTTTCTTTACTCAAAATACACTAATCGCGTGGACACGTGAATTTTTGGTGAAAATTCAAGGTATATTTTTTTTCTCGTAATGACATCAGAATCGTGTGTACTTTCATACCCTAAAGGGATTCTTGACTTTGCATTTACATCCTGTATAATTAATTTAAAAGGAAAACTATCACAGCTAAGTAAACTTTACAAGTTTACGAGTACAGGTCGCGCCAAATTTTGGTCCCCATATAATGTATGGGACCAGAAGTTTGGTGCGGTCTGTATTAGTAGACCAACTTATATGTACCGGGTAACTACGAAACCCTACATTGCGCGTGGCCCGACACGCACTTGGCCGGTTTTTATGTATTTTTCGCGCGATTGTTCCGGAAGAAAACTCAACTCGGCAATATGTACCGCTTGCACGAATTCTGCAGGTGTTAAATTTAGCGACGAAGCTGCTAGCCTGTGATTTTATCAAAAAACAAACCAAAATAATGGAAGAAAAGTAAATTAAACAAAGAGAAGGAAATATTAAAGTTTTTGTTTTTAATCAAATTTTCTTGCTGGCCAGTGCGATTATTCTTTATATGAGGCTGGCGCATGACATGAAATAAGTATTTCCATTTCAGTGGACTGGCTGCAGAGAATATAAACTATTACGAAACCAATGAGGTTCTATATAATATGTAACATTATTGTACGAAACCTTTATTGAATAAAAATATTCGAATTTTAAAAACACTTTCCACGCTAGCGGATAAAGTGCGCTTTTCCACCTAGATTTCGAATGATAAACAGAGCCTTTCCGAGCTTGTGAGGAGATAATTATATTATTTATGCAAGGCAACAATACATATTACTATCAGTGGAAACATTATTGGTTGGTACCAAGTTCTTTTTCTCGTTTTATTTTAAGTTACTACAATTTGATTTCGATTGATTCTTTTCGAGCAAACGATATCCGAATTACATTAGAGCGTTACCTCGCAACACAAAACTTTAAAAAAAAGGCATACTCGGAATGACTGCAACTATTTATAATAAACTTCCAAACCAACTCAAATCTGTTCAAAATATTTATCAGTTGAAAGAATCGTTGATCCAAAAAACTTATTACACCGTCAACAAATTCTTGGAAGACCACTGTATTTAAATATTTATATTGTAATAATTTTATTCAATATTCAATTTATAATTAAAATATTTTGATGTATAAAATGTCTACAATAATTTTAATTGTAAAAATGATGCCGTTTATTTTACTTAGGTTAATATCTTACTTTAAGTAAAATTTTGTAAGTCTAATTAATGGCACTTGTAAATATTTAATATACCTTTTTTAAAAATGATTTCACAAAATAAAGAATTATGAATGAAAAAAAGACATATATTATATGACAGATAGTTACGTTTCATAAACTGAACGAACTTTTGTCATTACAAGGTTAACAAAATTAGAGTTTTGGGTTATTTGTGTTGGTAAAAAAGAAATAGAAAACTTTTCATCGCTCAGCGAGTTCAATAAGGACTCAGAAATATTTCAAAATTATATGTTTGAAGAATTGGTCCAATTCTGTTGGCGCTGTCTTTTGAGACGTATTTTTCCGAAAACAGAATAAAAAAATTGAAATTAATTCGTGGATTTAAAATCCTTTCCCAACTTATAAAATCCTGAAAATAGCTACAAAAACAAAATACCGCAATCAGCCTTCAATTCTTTTTGTATCAAGGCTGATATCAAACAATTTATGAAAATAAAAAAAACTATTTCATACATCCCATTTGTTAATTTAACATATATTTACATTGTTAATGTCAAAAAATATAATTAATCATAAAGAATACACATTAAATCGGTTTTTGATTATTATAGGGGTCCGTCAAATATTTCGTTTTCCAAAAGGGTTCCGTCGCCAAAAAAGTTCGAGAACCGCTGCTCTAAAGGTTTTCCGTGCATGATCCTAAAAAGGCAAGAGATAATTAAGTTTGTTTTCATCGCCTGGCCATGCAAGCTCACCCTAAGTTATCACTTAGGCATAACTTAGGCAATACTTGAGTGCTAATGAATTGTTTGCTTATATTAGCGCCGCGCAGTTTCGTTTTACGCATAAAAGGTTTGTATGAAAAACTTAATGCGGTTTCAAGTTAGAAATGTCGTCATTCATTATGTTGGGTACTTATTTGAGTTGGGACTTGAGTGAAACTTCTTACTTCAACTAAGTTAAATAAGTTTGAGTGGTTGGCGCTAAGGTAGCTTTGCTTACTAAAGGTTTTGTTACTGGTATCTTTGTCGTTCGAGTTACAATGTAATTTTAACATTAAGATAATTAAAGTTTTAATTTAAGTTATGCCCTTATACTATCGCAAAAACAATGTAAAGACTAAAGACATCACTAATGCTCTGTAAGTATAAGTCGTATTTAACTCGAAATGCGGGATGTAATTCCGATTTGCAGCCCTAGGGAGATAACTAAATTTGAAAATCGAACGAGGCTCGATTAAAAATCCACTACAAGGTCACTCGTGTAGCTAAATGGCAATGGAAAATATTTGTTCTGCCTAATCTCAAAAACTTTGGTAGCCTTTAAATTTTCTTGTTCAAAACGTGTCAAACAACGCTGTTATTTCCTGGAATTAGTGTGATGGAAAGAAGAGTCTTTAACACAATTGTAAGTGATCAAGTATACCCTCGAGCTATAAGCTCATAAAATGTAAGAATATGAATAAATATCTGAATTAAAAAAATATATTTAACAGCTTTTATATTGGAAAAATTGTCACAAAAACTGCCGTGCCTATTTTTGATAGAGGTAACTTGAGGTACCAAAGGAGTATAAGCTCCCATTTTTGAATGGGTTTCGTGGTGTCAAATGTCACTAATTATTTCTGGGTGGTTGAAAATTTCTGTTTGAATCAACAAATAATTCAAAAAATATATGAATTTTTCCTACTTTAAAATTTCTACTAAGATAAATCCAACTCAAAAAGTTTAACGTTATTCTATCCATCCATCAGCCTGTTTCATCCACTGTGGTCCTCCTGAAAGAAATAGCCATACTCAGACACACCTGATTGGTGATCGCGGTGCCGAAACTCTCGCACCAATGACGCCGCTGCCCGTCACCAGTCTGTTTTATATAAGACCCGGCAATAGGCTTGTACACAGGGTAAACAAAATATTATTCTATTTAGTCCGTCATTTAGATTATCAAAAAATATTGGACACGTATTTTTTCTTTTGTCAATTCAACAAATCAATAATTATATTTTAGATATTAATAGATATTTTATATTATTTATTTATTTTTTTTAATAAAAAAAAATAAAAAAATTACAGAGATAAAGCGTGTCAAAGTTTGAGAGTGGGGGAAAATGACGGCACTTCTAAGTAAAATTGTACCTAGATGTGACGTCACGTGGAACTTCAGCGGGCTATGTCTTCCTCATTGTTTGTTTAATTGAAAAAAGAAAAAATATGTGTCCAATATTTTTTGATAATCTTACTGATGGACTAATAATTTTTTTTAGTCATCATGCCTATTGTGGATGGATATACCGCCATCAATCGGTTGCAGGCAATGGTGGGCCACCATAGCCAGGTGGCTATGCCTGTTTAGGAGATGTCCTTATACTCTCCTCCGAATAACATCCGAGGTGTTTGCGAGTAAGATGGTGGTACCTCCACAGTTGAGCCCGGCATCAGCTCTACTACCTATCATTTACAACATATATATGAACCTGGGTTTGTATGAAACTTTTGTATAACCGTCTCTGAATGACTTTGTAGCTCTAGTAGGTACTAATACTGTTACCTCTGTGGTTATAACAGCACTAAGACCATAGATATCCTAACAGTATTACTCTAATACACAATAAAATACAGAACATTATCGCTTGGCATCAGCTTACTCCTATCCGATGTTTAGATCTATATTCTATTGGTTCGTTAATTTTCTTTATTCCATATTTTTTTATGTGCACACATAATGTATACTCTAAGACACACACACACAGACATTATTAACACATTTGGCAATAAAGGGTATGTCCACATGCGAGCTTATCTCTCAAAAGGGATTTCTTCCAGCGAACCTTAGTCGGAGACAAGAAATCCTAAATACGAGTACTAAAGATAAAAACTAACATTAAAAAAATATATATATATATTTATTTAAATAACACCTTATTAAGTGAATACAAACATAACTAACTATTTCTTATTATTTAAGTAAATAAATTAGGTATAATAGAAAATTTTCATGCCGCTAATTTTAACTCACTTAATTATTTTTTTACAATCTTGAAAAATCGACTGTTGAGGGTCCCATACCGTGGGCCGCAATATATCAAGTACAAATATATTTTAATTTTTAATATTAATATCTGTCTCAAATAAATAATAAGGCTTAAATTATTTAGGGCCAATGTTCTGTGCTATGGAAATTGAATCGTAATAAAAGCTAATAAAAACACGATTAAAACTTTTAAAACAAACTTTCAAAATGCCTTTTTTTAATCACTAAAACGGCATCGAAAAGGAATGGTTTGTTTCGATCTATGCGCGGGCGCAATCAATAATTTTCTATCAATGACCACTGCGCAACATGCTTATTAACTGCGGAAAAAACAATAACTGTACGCCAGATTATTGCTCAGATTGTACGAGATGTTAGTGTGGATAAGGTTTTACAATAAAATATATTGGATGGTTATTATGTCTTTGCAAAGCTGAAAAACTGGTGAGGTATCCCAAAAACACGAAAAAAAATACACCTTCTTCTACTTCAATCGATAAGTTGAAGTAGCAGTGGGCTGGCCGTATTTTATTTTATTTTTATTTTATTTTATTGTATTGTATTTGTCGCCGACTTGATGGCCGTTGGGGCTGAAAGGCGATAAAATGTAGTCCACTTACAGCAAAGCGTAGCGTAGGTCGACCGCGTGCCCGCTGGGACGACGACGACCTGAAGGATGTTGCGGGTGTCGGCTGGATGAGGAGGACGAAGGACCGCCAAAAGTGGCAAAATTTGGGGAAGACGGTACTTATGCCCAGCAATAGACGAACCAAGCTGATGGATAGATGGATGGAGTCTCCTTGTACAGTGAAAAAGTCCTATCCATTACTAAAACATTAATAAGAAACTTAATATAAATAAAGATATAATTGCTATATTTAGCCTTTTATTTTCTTTAAATATTACTTATCACAATAAAAATTAAATAAAAACACAATTTTCAAAATATTTCGGCCTCTTCTATGAGGCCGTCATCAGTTGAGTGACAGTTATGACAGTTGAAGACTATTTACAGAAAAAAAATATAAAAAAATAAAATAATGATATTTACAGAATTAATGTGTGATGATGATGATGATGATGATGATGATGATGATGTTGATGATGATGATGATGAACAACATCCTGCCCATCCCCACTCACACTCGCCTCCACAATCAACTCTTTAACGACTGCTTCACTGTGCGTATCATTAAGTCATTTACTCCACCATTGACCGACATAGAACTGAGGACCTGGGAGACATCATACATCTGGTCACTTGGCGCACACTATGGACCCGGACTCAACAGACAACACTGACAGACATAACTCGACCGATTGACTCATCATCATCATCATCATCGTCATCATCATCATCATCATCAACATCATCATCATCATCATCATCATCACACATTAATTCTGTAAATATCATTATTTTTTTTTTTTTTTTTTTTTCTGTAAATAGTCTTCAACTGTCATAACTGTCACTCAACTGATGACGGCCTCATAGAAGAGGCCGAAATATTTTGAAAATTGTGTTTTTATTTAATTTTTATTGTGACAAGTAATATTTAAAGATAATAAGAAACTTGATATTTTTTTGGTCTCCAATATCAAGAAATAACAAATCCAAGCACCATTATCAATCGCCATATCCACACAATTCTGTCATTAGCATACGCTTTAGTTTCCCGGTTTGCGGTGTAAAATCATAGCGCTGGGTAATTCTCATAATCCGGCCGGCATTAAACATAACCTTTCACACCTCGACGCGTAATCACCCTGCACGGAGCTGTACCTGGGTTCCTTGTGAACTATGGGGATTTATATATATATATATAATATATACATATAGTTTGGATTCTGGTCTATACTACCAGTATTAGGACGTTTTTCATTCGATAGTTTTATAAAGGCTAATATAAAATTTTATACTGAAAATAGATTATAGTTTCTATAAAATAGTTTCTTATTGCTAAATAAATAGGTAAAGTTGCGTAGTGTAACATACCAGCCAGTACGTTTCTATGCTCTCCGGACAATGTCTTCACAAATCAGTGAAACTATATTTTATATTTGCAACTCTCTTTTTAACTGCTAAAATGAATTATGCTATATGTGAGGTAAAAATACATAGAAGCCGATTCTGAAGGCTTTAATTTTAGTTTTAGTGCTGTCAATACTTGGATTTTTCCAAAGTATTTTGGCTTCAGTTCCTAAAATTTAAGGACTATTTTGCAAAGAAGTAAATTCAGATTTTTTTTTATTGCGAAACCCATATTTTTGGAATACACTAAATATTATTATGAGAGTGCATTACAAACTAGAATAGATAAATTAGAAACAATATGAAAAAAAAATCAGTGGACAAGTGTGGTGGAAAAATTCAACGGTCTAGGTAAGTACCTCGGTGGCGCAATTGGTAGCGCGATTGTCTTGATAACAAGAGGTCGTAGGTTCGAATCGTGGCCCAAAGATTTTTTTCAAATTCTTGTGTTTACATTTGTTTCTAGTGTATCTTTTCTAGTTTGTAATGCACTCTCATAATAATTTTTGAAGCAAATTTAGTTTTCACAGCACAAAACCTAAAATTAAAGCCTTCAGAATCGGCTTTATTATTATTAGCTTACGAGGACGATTTGAAACACGAGCGAAGGGAGTGTTTTAAACGTTACGAGTGAGTTATTGCCCTTACGCACGTGTATTATTATCATTGTTTTACTACGTTTTTCAGTGCATAGTATAAGTAAAAAAATATATAATTAAAGAAACAAACAAACAATAAATACTCCAAATGAACTTTAGGCGGTCATTCTTTTTCTCTGCACGCAGTTTGCCAACTTGACGGAAATAATTCCGTTTGATGCGTTCGTAGGCTGCGTTCAGTTCGATCGTCGGGCTACACCCATCTCACATGTCTTGAAACACATCAAACACAGTTTATTTTCTTTAAGTCTATATTTATGGTACACACGGAAAGACAGCCAGCTTTCTCTCAATAAATAAAAAGAAAGCAACTAGTGCACTAAAAATAACTTTTCCAACAGTTTTGATGCATATAAAATTGGTCTTTACGAGCACTTGCAATAAAAAAATCTTATCAAACTAATTTTCAATCGAAAGAGACCTCTAGCACGCGCCGCCGATACAGTGTCCTTGCACCATACTTGCTCTCGCACATCAGCTAACACAATATACGTAAGAACGCATAGGGTAGATTTACAATAATTGTTTTTAGGAAAAAGGTGGGAAAATTGCCAAGTGTTAAAATATATAAATTAATCTCTATAGTTGCTTTTTAATAAAAATATTTTTCTATCTACAAATAACAATCACGAATAAATCATTATCACATCATAAAGCACATATTTATTACAGCCAAACAAGCTGCTAAAAATCATCAAACAATACCAGTTTAACTACGCCCGATACTTGGATTCTCTCGCAATTATTTCCCTAATCACGACACGTACAGACTAACAACCTCTCATTATAGGTACAGTCACACATATGACTCATAGTATGGAGCACAATAATCTATGCCAGAAATAACGGTATGGGGTATTTTCACACGTAAATAAAAACTGTTTTGAGCGTTTTCTTTTTGTAACCGTTACTTTACTAAATATGCAGTTGCTTTAACACTTCTGACATTTTTAGAAGGTTAACTTTTCCACCTGATCTGGCAATTACTCGTTTGTCTTCAATTTGTTGATACTTTTATTAATTTGGTTCCCAATTTCATGGAAGTGACCAAAAAAAATCTCTTTCCCTATATAATTTATTTTTTATTTATTTTATTTTTACATTCCAAATTGACATATAACAAGTGAATACAATGTAATTTATTTATGCAATGTATATTTCTATTTCTTTCTATCTATCTATGAAACACAACAATCAGTTTTATTGTCATATGGCTATTCCGTTAAGCAAAGTAGCCCATTTGACAGTTGTAATCGTACATTTTTGACTGTCAAATGAATACATTGGTCTTATTTTGTTGTTGACAACCAAAGACGTACGATTTCATTTGTCAAACGGGCTTATTTGCTTAGCCTAATAGCCATATGACAATCAAATTTAAATACCGTTGGCTTACACAAATGCACCTCTGCTTTGTAAATGTTTCAATTTATGTGAAGCTCTCCTTATAACCAATATTCTCATCAATCCTACTCAACGAGTGATTGTCTTGTATTTTAAGATATGCATGCCCTTATTTTAGGCATTTCTTTGTGTATAAGTCGGCGACAAATCGTACAATTCAGTATTTATATCATAATTTGCCTCGTCAGATCGTAAAGTATGAAATCGAAAATGTCTTAGGTACCAAAAGTTTATGTTTTAGTTTACATGTGAATAACAATTTTTAACAAATCTACCTTCAGCGCTATTCAGAGGTGCAATTGTGTAAGACAATCGTCATTAAATTCAATTGTCATAATGCTATTGGGCTAAACAAATTAGCCCGTTTGACCATTGAAATCGTACGTTTTTGGTTGTCAACAACAAAACAAGACAATCGTATTCATTTGACAGCCAACAATGTACGATTTCAATTGTCATACGGGCTAATTTGCTTAGCCGAATAGCCATATGACAATCAATTGGAATACGATTCTCTTACACAATTGCACCTCTGATTCACACTCACAGCAATACGCTGAGCGATGCCTTTTTTGGCACTAAACATCTGTTTATTGTACGTTATAGTTTGGGACAGATAAATTTGTTGCTATTCTATTCATATTCTCCTTAAACTTATTGCTGGCTAAACCAAGTTCTCGGCTGGCCAGAGTTCCAATTAGTTAAGATTATGTTTTTATAGCGAAATCCATAGCTTTGGAATACCCTAAATATTATTATTATTAGAGTGCATTACAAACATCTTAAAATAAAAACTTTAATAAACTAATTACCTACAAATAAATAATAATCTAAAATATAACTAAATAAATCTAAAAGCTATAGATAAAAACCTGGGTCCAGGTCGCTGCCCCTCGGTAGGTTGCCCAGAATGCTGGCTACATTACCTCTCTGGATGGCCAGACTAATTCTCTGGCCGAGGTAAGCACCAGCCTTCTGATCACCCGAGATGTCGACCAGGCGCGATCAAAGTTCTTAAACAGTTTTCGCGCCTCCGGACCCCACGGGCCCAAAGTCTCGATGCCAAACGGCACAAATATGTACTAGCTATTTAATGTGGTAAAGAAAAAAAAAAGAAAGCTTGTTTTGATAACATGAGGTCGCAGGTTCGAATTGGCCCGAGGATTTTTTCAAATTCTTGTCTTGAAATTTGCTTCTTATTGATATTTTCTAGTTTGTAATAATATTTTAAGTATTCCAATTAATTCTATGTTATTTTTTATTTTAGACCAGTAAGTTTTTTCTTGTCTCTATATTGAAGTTTTTAACCGACTTCAAAAAAAGAGGAAGTTTTCAGTTCGACAGTATTTTTTTCATGTTTATGTTACTCCATAACTCTGGCAAATCTAAAACGAAATAATTATTTTTTTTGTTTCGAATTGTTTGTTTTCAAGTAGGTCTTATTTTAGTTTGGTCGTGATCTGATGATGGTCTTCAGAGATAAGCAGTGGATCTCCTCAACGGATGACAGCATATCACTCGATATTGCGGCAAACGCTTTGTACTAGGATACTGATTGCAAGGTGTTCCTTGAAAATTGGCATATATCCACCTGACCTTTGATCCTGGCCTCATCACCATAGAACCCCTAAACGGATGACAATAAATAATTTGAGATTTCGGGAATCACTTTATATCAGTGTGTTCATTGCAGGATATTACTTGAGAATTGTCATTATGCTACCTGACCTTCGTTCCTGGAATCATCACTATAGAACTCTTCAACGTATGACAGCACATAACACGAGATTTCGGCAGTCACTTTGTGTGAGTGTGCTGATTCCAGGGTATTACTTGAAAGTTTAAAATAATATATACTGACCATTGACCTCACATAAACAACAAGACACACAGTCTCTAAGAAAAGTTCGTCAGAAAGTGTCCGAACGTGCGACGTGCATAGTAGCAAACATCTTCAACCAAATTAAGACGTTATGTCGTTAACATAAGATGCAATGTCAGTTGTACGAAACCGTCATTCGATTTTGTGACCCCATAGCGGTGACAAGATGTATCGCGGACACTTTTTGAGCGCGACTGTGAGTCTAGTTGTTTATGAGAGGTCAATGAGACTGACCGATGGTACCAAGATAACACTTTTTCCGACTTCTTTCTTCCCGGAACATATGTTATCTATAAGTCGGCGCATTCCCCGTGGTATAGAACACAAAAACCAATGTGAGAGCGCCGACTTCTACAGAACATGTGTTTCAGGAAGAAAGAAGTCTCCAAAAGTGTTATTTCGGTACCATCATTGGTCAGTATATAATTATTTAAAACTTTTTAGTGAATGCCTGCTATAAAATTTGAAGTCGGTTATTATTTTTTTGTTTAAACTTTATTTTGTTTAAACGACTTTTGTAGTTGGTTGACTTGTGGCTCGCTGCAAACAGTTATCGACACAAAAATTAAATAGTATTGTACGCTATTTATTTCATTACCTATCGGTTCTCTCTTATTCTCAGTTTTAAACCTTAAATTGGTTGATATAACAACTGATATACCGCATTTTTTTTAGCTGTGATATTAATGCATCTTATAAGAATGTACAAACCACGAGGTGCCATTCTCCTCTACAAGACCCTAGACGTAATTTTTACACGAAACTTTCATTAACCCGACATCCTCTTAACCTGTTAACTTAACCCTCAAACCACAACCAACCCGTAACTGCATATCGAAATTCAGCAAAGCCATAAAGGCGCATCCACACGGCTGTGTTTTAGCCGGTAATGTGCCAGTCCGGGCCATCACCATAAAATAATATTCCTTAATACATTATAATAGACGCCATCGCTGGTAATGTCCGTAAGTATTGGAATTACAGGGCGGCGCGATCGGGTCTTATATCGGAGTATTGGGGTGTGGAGTGAGTGACAAGCGGTTGATAGATAGAAACACTCGAGCGTGAGACAAATAGGACATAACTGGGAAAAATGGCAGCGTATAGCGAGAGATAAAGCCGGCTTGAGGGAAAATTGTTCCAGTAATCACAGGTCACATCCCGATGTTAGCTATTTGGGCAATATTTCACGTGTTACACACATAATTCATGTGAATTCCATTTAATTGTACATACCAGTAGTTCGCCCGGAACTATGAATTCTTTTTTCCCTTTTTGAATGAATTGCCAGGCGGATTGGTGAGCGCGGAGCCAAAACCCTTGCACCAGTGATGCCGCTGCCCGTCACCATTTTGATTTATATAAGGGCCAGCAATAGGGGATGGATATACCACCATCAATCAGTCCCAAGAAAGGTGGACCACCTGTTTCTGCTTGTTTGAGAGCTAACCTCCCCCAAATAACGCCGGGGGGTGGTTGCGTATAAGATGGTGGTGCATCGACAGTCGAGCCCAGCATCAGCTCTACAATCTATATATCTTCCGTTTGTCGCATGGTTAATAATACGATGTAAATTCGAGCGACTAAAACTCATCAACATTTTATTAAATATTAAAGTTGAAGCATTTTTAATAATAGCCTTTTTTAATTTGCTGTATCGTTTTCGATAAGACATTGCAAAATCTCTAGCTAGAACAGAAACTTATATTTGAGAGAGATCGATTTTGTATCGTAATTTTAGTAATATTTTTCATCGACTTAAATCCTACAGTAATATTCAACGTTTAATTTTGGATTCTATCTTCTATAGATAAATATGACATTTCCGGCCTTTTTTCTACTACTGAGCTGAAAGTAAAACACTAAAATATATACATGACATTTCCGCCTTCAGCTCACGTCTTGCGCTTACGCATAATATTCGAATCCCATCCGAGTCGCTCATTGGCTGCGGGTGGCGAAATTGTACGAAGATGATTCGATTCATTCCGATGACAGATTACTTTTGAATATCGAATGCCGAATCAATCTTGAATCGGAGGCTGAGAATCCAACTTTATTTTATTTTTATAAACTTACTTTATTACCTCCAGATCTGTACCGTTCAGCGTTCACATCAACAGTCTGCTGTGTTTTATGATTTTAGGAGGAAATATGGCGAATTTTTTATATTTAACAAATTCTCAGTACTTAGTTGTACGACATACACTATAATCTTGGTAGGGATCAAGAGTATGAAGAGTTCGTTGACTACAAATATCTTATAAGTCAAAAAGCGTTTATTGTATACCTATATTTGAGACTGGATAAACCAACAAGAGCACATTTGCTATTAAATACATAAAGCAAACAAAAAAAATCGAATCTAAATCATACTTAGATATTGCTTAATTCAACAATTAAAAAACTCATTCTAAAAACAATGGTACTAGGTGCGGTAAGGAGGCAATAGCTTACCAGGTTGATTTGAAACACGAGCCATAAGCGAGTGTTTTAGACCTTACGAATACGTTACTTTGAAACAATTCCCCCCCACATCTAAAACCCTAACACACTAACCTCACCTACCTTCTCACATGTAGCTTGAACTAGTTATAAATACAAACAAGGTTTGGAGGGTGTTAGTCTAGTATTAGGCCAAATGATCGTCTAGCAGCTGTGATAGGACCCCTCGTTGTGAACCGTATTTAAGTAACCCTAGTTCTTTTAGTGATAATAAGAATGAATCCGAACTCAACATTTCCTAATAAGTGTAGTTAAATTGCCTAAAGTATCCGAGAAGTAAATAGTTCCGCTGACCCTGGTAAATAGAATAACCTCTGCGCCTAGCTAAGTTATTATGTGATGTCAATACTGAGTTGATACTATCCAAGAGAATATCACCTATTGACCAAGCTTATGTAAGAGAGTGAGATGAGAAACAGACTAAATATAATTCGTCTAGAAGATACCGCAATTTTATGTTTTTTGTTTAATAGCCCCTACCGGTCAATTTGGGTTCTGTAAAAGCAAAAGCTTCTATGGTTCTACTTAAGTAAAGTAATAGATGAGAAGATTATACTCCTAGATAATAAGAGTATAAGTCGAACATAAAAGCCCTTACCTTTCGGATGGGGAATAACCCGTGAATTTTTTTAACAAAGGTTTTATTTAGTTTTATTTGAAATTGTGATTTAATACTTTATTTTATTATAGGTTTTAATTTTGCATTTAGTTTGATGATACATTATTTGTACCATGCTACAGGGCACTAAGTACTTAGATATTTTAATTTGATAAGGCAGCACTTTTATACTGAATATTTGTAAGATTTGTTACTTTGTAATAGTAAATCGTTCATGTTGGCAAGTCTTTAATTTCTACCAAACACTACTATAGTCTCATTATAAAATCTTTAAGTAGTCTTTAAATGATAAAACTTTAGGTTGTTTCTATTGTACATTATTTATTTTAAGAAAACCTAAGAACAGTGATTCCCTGTCTACACACCTTGGAGGAAGAATCACTAAGAAACCTCAAGGCGTACCTACTCGTAATTAAATATCGTGACCTTACTGTGAAATATTAATTACTTCAATAAAAGCTGCATACTTCCCCTTATCAGATGTCTAATCTCTGAACCTACTGAATTCTGCAAGGTAGTTTATTCTAACAGAAACTTATTAGCAGTCAATACTGGATTAATTCAGTCATACAGATAACTAATTCGGTTCTACTAGTCTGACTAATTTCAATTCTCCTGAATTCTAGTTAGTAAGTAGCCGTTCTGATGTCACAGAATCAAAGCTATAATTTTATGAAATATGTCTCACTCAGATAGATATAATTTCAGCTAGCTGGTTTCCTTGTTAGATCCAGAATAATTTCAGCAATATTTAAGGCTATCTCTCGGCCACATTGTACTTGAGGATATTAATTCAAGGAGAGATATATCTATTCACACTTGACGAACTAAGATTTCTGTTCCGTTTGGTATACAGAAGATTCTTATTAGCACGGCATTGCTTGGCTAAAAGGGTGGGATTTTCCCTTAGTATGAACAAATGCATCTACTCATTACCTTTATTTTTCAGGCAATATTATTCACAAATAGAAATCATTCCTTTTCTATGGAAACCAAGCTATTTACTTTGGTAAATTCATTTATATTGAAATCTTCCTTTTTTATAAGGAAATTATGATTCCAGAATTATTTACTGTAATTAAGACTTAGAACGGGACTTTGCCCCAAACTCTGAACTGATAGTTCTCACACCAAAGCAGTTTATCTCAATAAAAGGGTATCTTGAAAAACTAGACACTCGTGTAAGTAGGAGTGTAGTGAGGTCGAACTTTCTCTATCTAATCAGAGAACGATGATCACAAGTTTAATCCATCTGATAGCAAATTGAGAGCAAAACATTACTTATCTTTACTTCACAACAAAATAACTTTCAGTCATTTAAAGGGCTTTCTCGACCAGACAATCAGGGAGGCTTTCCACTGAATGCTTTCGACACGTCGTTACAAGATTGATCTAAACAAATTCTGCCTTTATTAACTTCTGAATTTCGCCTATTCTTTTCAAACTAAAATCTGGAACCTAGCTGATATCCGCCTACCTATCTGACCTAATTTTCACCAATCCGTGGTTCTACAAGAATTACCTCCTTGAAAACCTTCAAAGCCTACGGATCTTAACCTGAACGTACCTACGTGTAACCCCAAGACATAGTTGACTAAAACCTACACTACCAGGAGCCTACAACCTTCAGAACCCTACTTTCTCTGAGCACAATTCTACCGTCCTACATTTTTCTATAATACCTGACTGTGTTCTAATCAATTTATCGTCCCTTCTTGCAACCCTACGTGAAATTCTAGCATCCTAAGATTCCTTGTAACGTCCCAGCATTCCCGCAAGTTCCTTGACTGATCTGGCTGCCCAGGAATAGCCAAGAGAATTCTCAGCCTATTTTGGTGTAAAACAAAACTAGAGATAAAATCTCACATTTACTTTTAATTGTGTGATTGTGTAATGCATCCTAACAAATATCTTGACTAAATTGACTATCCAAACTTTACCTGCCTATCATTTGTACCTAGAATGAGAATTCCTAGTCTGCCAAATGTGTAAAACCCAAAACTAGAGATAAAATCTCACATTTACATTTAATTGTGTTTGTGCGGTGATTCCCAAAGAGTCACAGCGGAAATCACATCCCTCAACTAGTCTAAAATAAAGAAGCGAGGCGAGTTTTCTCCTCTACGTGTACCTACTGCCTATAAACTCTCCGTGCCAGTCAGCGGGTGATTCAAGGTAAGGGCCTCACCCAACTGACCGGAAGTTCCCTATATGGTTGTGTGATAAATATATTAATATATACATAAAGACCAAGACTGCGCCACGGATGATAACCTGGAGGGGCAATGTCCGGTTCACACTTCTCTCGTGATCGCCCAGGCAACATCACATGGTAACGTCAGAAATGGGAGATATTATACGGTATAACTAAACCGCTGCAGCGTCATCTCAAAACGACTGCCCCTCCGGAGAGGTTGAAGGATAAGATACGAGTTGTCGACTCCGTTAGGTTACCCTCGTATCAAATCCCCAAAGAGACGTCTCTTTGTTTAGCATCACATATTTTCCCTACCTATTAGCCGTCAAGCCTACTGAAAATACCCCCAAACTAAACCCAGAGACACCCATTGCCACGCTCGAAACACCGAGTAGCTCCCGCGCTAATATCCCTATTACCAAACCCCAGTAAACTACAAAACCCCACGCCCAGGTCTGATATCTGCGTCCCGAGAACTGGTCTGAACTATATAACACAAATAACCGCGATTCTTAATGAGGCTTTTTCCATCCTTCCCCCGGCCAGCCGAGCCCTAGGGCTCAAAGCCTTTCACAGCCGCAACATCCAGCTTTACCTTATATTATTTAAAATATAAAGCAGACCCCAGAATTCTTAGGAAATCATTTGAAACAAGCCTCAAAAGGAATGCCCTATAACCGATCTACATACTCGTCGTTTTACGGAAAACGCCTCGAACAAACACTCGCGGATCTCTAAATTTAAACTGCACTTTCTCGAAAAGTATCCCACACTCTAAATAATTCCGACAGAACTTTAAAGAAAATAACCCCGAGGAAAATTAATATATCTATAAAACAAACGCCCTGATAAAAATAAAACCCAAGAAAATAAATTCGCGACTAATCACTGCACTTGTATCTCGCTTGACGGACCTCGAAGACTGAACTCCGAAGACTGACCTCCAAAGACTGGGAGCCGTTCCCGCCCTACAACCACTTTTATCGACTCACTCCCGGCGCCTCGCCACGCCGCTTCCCCCGTGCCCCGCTCCCTTCTTGTCACTCCCCGTATCCACGACCCACGCATTCTCTCCCAGAATTTCCGTATTACCTTATATGGTCATGAAATCTCAACGCCGACATCCGGACTACAGCAATCATAATGTTTTCCTTTTTAGCTTGAAATAGTATTTTTCGTGATTCTAATTTTCCTTACCACCAATTATTAAGATAATGAAAATATCTAAAATTCATTTGAGCAGGTTTTACTTTATTTTGAATTAAAATACGAAAATGGGATCTGTATCCTTTACTGCTTTGCTAAATGCGCCACCTAGCTGAAACAAGTGGCACTTTTGACATAGCCTTAAAACCAATTCACCTAATCTGTACTATGCCAAGGTTCATGAGTTTATTGCAAGATACGCAGTGTCGCCCTCTTTTCCCCCAATACTAAATTCTAGCGGGCTCTTGGCAATTTAACAATAACAGCGCCATGATGACGGAAAGACAGCGAATTATGACGGAACTTCTTGAATCGAAGTTTACCCAATTTCCCGCTACTGCGCCCCCATAGCCCGCCTTCTGCATTCCTTACTTTTGTAAAGCCCCCCAAATCTCTCTCTTCAAAAGACATTTCCTACTTCTTTTCACTTAGTGGACCCATTTCGCTTAGGAACCTTAACCCAGCAATCTCTAATTCCATACTATTACATAGCCATGAAATACCCGTTTTCGGCGCGAATTTAATGTTCGCGTAATTTAGTATAGAAACAACATCTTTACTCGATTCACGTAATTTTCACTCTTTCCCTGCTTCCAAACATTAAGAATAAAACATCCGGAATTTATTTGAATATTATTTCTTCATTTCCTGAGTAAAATAAGGAAATAAGGTCTGTTTTATTTTCTAATCCCGGAAGTAATGCCATCTAACCTTAACAACTGATACTTTTATGTTTGTTGTAACATTCTTTTCAATGAACCTAATCTACCTCCGAACTCAAGCGTTTCCCACATATCAAGTAGATGTCGCTTCCACCCTTAGCTAATATCAAGACATCAATAGTAATCCGAAGGTAGTGGCACCACCTTACCACAAAATGTTAGCGAGTGCTAACGGAACGCCTCGATCCGAGGTTCGTTCTGGTACAGCTCGACCCTCAAAATTTACGTAGCGTACATTAGTTCAGCCGAAGGAAATTTTCTCTTCAGACTCGCTAACATGCAGAGACCACTGATTACAAAACAAATTATTATGGCTTTTTCCAGAATGTAGTTGGGTGTGTGCGTTTTTAAACCAATCCACTAACAGAATCCCGCAAGTATCCGGACTCCAACCTCGCAATAACTTAATTATGGATAACTATTACTTCGATTGCAAGAAATCTGACGAAACGAGAGTACCGGGTTGTGAATCCAGTATGCCCTAGTGGCAATAAGATGGCCTTCTAACCCAATCCAATTTTTCGATTAACACTAGATTTGCCATGGACTATCTCTAATTCCACCAGATACCAAGCGATGAACCGCCTCATAAAGGTTATCCTTTAATTTAACTATCTCAGCTAGAGCCCTTCCCCTTGCAAGCCCCATAAGTTTCCTGGTGAGTGTGCAGTTGCCGAAAAGGGAGTAAGAGCTTCTGTATAGTGTGGGTTTATCATGTACTTCTTTTCGTAATTTAACCTAACTCCAATTTTCCATAATAAACCGTTTGCAAGGTGTAGTGCCTCTGGTCCAAGCTACAATAACTTCATCTATACTGTCAAAACTGTTGCCTCCTTAGAGCCCTCTTTTACAACCTGCATTCTCTTTAATAAATATTATAGTATAATTTTATATTATTATACTACAATACCATTAAAATCCTCTTTCCCCTTTTTCTTCATACTTCCCAAATGTACCACGCGTGGATTTCTCTTTCTCGCCACTCTAAGGATCCACCAGCTCATTCAATACAGACTTTCCTGTTTGACCAGGTTAAAAATGAATCGTCACAATGGCTCTGTAGCATGTAGCGTGTAAGCCGTTCTCAACCCTTAACCCTAAATCACATCAAACAATTTGGCTCAAACCAACATTTCCTACACTTAAATCTTTCCCTAGGTCTCCTAATCTAAATAACCAAAGATGTCCCTACAGTTTTTTATATACCTAATTGTTCACGTTCCGTAGCTTTGCTGTTTTTGTTGACATGATCGCAATTAATTTAGCTAAATTTAATCTTGATTATAACCTTAATATTGAGACATTTCCCCAACAACTATCAACCTGAACAACTTGCCTAATTCACGAGCCGTTAGAAATAACCCAACGACTTAATTTCTCTATATTCCTGGACCTCACTCTCTTTTGTAATATTCTTAAATATTTGATCATTCGATTATAAGGGTTTAAACCTTAAGAGGTATGAGATCATTCTGGCACTAACTGTGACTTTGGAAACCCTGGGGCCTAATCATAAAACCAGACTCCATGACGAGGAACCATTTACTTGAGCTAACGGTATACTTTTGTGTCTAATGTATCAGGATTTAATTAGATAGATACAACCATAAAAATGACGTATCAGATTATCTTGTACATAGAATTAACGATGAAACAGAACCAAACCTCATAAGTGACACGTTGCACCAGACTCATTGCGAAGATACTCGATAAAAATATTTCGATCCCTAAATTATCCTATTCCCGCTCATTTACATGTTGTTATAAAATTCTCAAGCAATAAACTAAATTCAGGCACTAGCTTACAAAAGTATCTAGGCCCTCGTCAAAATTTAAAGATTTACAGTCTACTATTTGGCCAACTACTTTATTTAATCTTTAAAAGGATAATGAAAACAATCCTAGTCTCCATAACCAATAACGTACAAGTAAATAAATTGTCTCATACTCAAGTTATTCCGCCCCTCACATAATTTCTCCTGACTCTAGAACCGTCTACTTGCATATTGCATGTCCCAACAACTCAACCCGAAACTGAGAGAATTATAGTGGTGTAATGTCTACAACATCATAGAGGTAAGTACGGCGGTAGACAATGAAGAAAGCTACAAAAAAAGAATTCGTCAAGAAAAGGGAGAACGTACCGAGCATTCTCCTCCAGAATAAGTTTAAGCTTCCCTAATTATAAATGTAAATATTACAATTGTAAATGCGCACATGTATTTAGATCCGTCCTTTACTCGTAATTTCCGCTACAAATCACGATATTTTCCCTTTGAATTGACGGCTTTGAAATATTGCGTCCCTGCATATAAAGCTGTTCGCTGTAATTAAGGTCCTGCAACCAAATTGCAGAATGAAACCTTCACGGTAGAATTCCTCTGTCTATCTGTAAATCACAGTATAGTCACAACTCATCCTCTAAACCACTAGATTTAACACTCGGTAAAACAGCTTAATTCACCTATACCGCATGGGGCAATCAATCCCTATAATCCAAAATGGCTCAAAACCATATTTTTAATTTAAATGTTACCTGGCCGAATCATGTAATTATAATAAGACGCCGCACGTTCATACTACAGGGTATGTGAAGCTTGTTGACCCTTAGACTACGATTTGACTATAACATATACCGTATAATGAATACCGTTTTCAAAAATATTTAGTTGTAGCAAGATAAAAGTGAAAAGAATAAAATTCACCTAAGCCATCTAAACCTCTTAATTAAACCCGACCCCCCTGGTTTTCGACTGAAGACGTCTTCATGGTCATTAGCCACTACGAATGTCTCGACATGTATATTATGTTAATTTTTTTACACCAATATATGGAACCCGTTTCTTCGCTCGAAACGTTTCTCCTTTCTACCATAATACCCACTTGTTTCTAATATTCTATTAAACCGTCAAACGCTATCTCTGTCATCAAATATTACCCGAAACTCATATGTATATAATATTTGTACTAGAGTTCCGTACCCCAGAGTAACAATAAGATCCCATTAACTAATAAATTTAATGTTCGTCCGTTCTTCCGTCACAAAACTGTTATGGCCCTATCTCTACTGTTCGTAGCCTTCGCGCCAATAAGGTCTGTAGTATATTGTTGACTAATTTCGTAACATACATAGTACATACAAGTACATACATATATACTCATATCCGTCTCACAAAGAGGTAGGCAGAGACCATATACTTCCGATTGCCACGACCCTAACACACACATTCTTCGTCTCCTCCACATCCATTATTCTAATCACGCAATTTCTTATTTTATAAACAAAAATTTATTCTTGATTTTCACAAATTCTATATAATTAAGTGATATTCCGCAAGTACCCTACTATATTTAAGCAACTATCGTATTCGAGGATTAGAAAATAGACACCGTTCAAACATCAGACAAACATACTATTTCACGCCTATCTCCTGAAGGGATAAACATATACTGTCAACTTTCATCCACTATGATTCCGACACACCTCTTTCGCCTCTTCCAGTCCTATCTACGAGGTCATACTAGTTCTTCGATTTCGTATATCACAGCGCCAACACAGAACCCTGCGTTTTAAATTCATTCACCCTAACTTGACTCCTATTTGACACATTATGAAGTACATTCGAGTTCTCATTTTATCCATAAATTTCCCAGACTACCATCCTTTTAAAACCCCGACCCTCCAGCTTGTAAACCTGACTCCACCTTGTCAGATATTACCATTCATTCTATCTGGCAAATTCTCATTGTAAAGTATAGTAAGCTACGAATTCCCACTTCGTCCGTGGAACTCTTATAAATTGTGCAAGGTTAGACGTTCATCATTTGTAATTAGTTTCAAAATAATATAGGTATGTAAAATGTGGTTGCACAACTCTAAACACACGACTCTCAGATTTAACAAAATACCGAATATCTAACACTGAAACTCTAACGTATACTTTTCTCGCTTAAGTTTACCTTCTTACGACAATCAAGTTACACGGTTTATCCTGTTACATACCGATTCCAAAGAAAAATTTACCATCAATTGAAATAAGTTATGATGAAACAATTTAGCTATTTTAATACCATGTGGGTATTATTCTTCAATGACTTGAAACTTTACTATCTTAGAATAACCTGATGTATTTATTAAGTCCACGTACTAATCCTTCCTGACTAACCCATGCTTATTTGACCTGAATTTCACTCTGCGTTCTACCCTATTAAATGTAGGTATTCATACTAAAAGTGCCCTCCCGTCGCTACCCAAAAATACTTCTCTCTCATTCTTAAGATCACATCAAAAGTGAATACTATGAGTACACAAGGGCCTACCTATTTTCAAAACCCGAATCTTATATTGTTTATCTTTTACTACTAATGCAAAAGTTTTCTAAGGGGATCTCATTTAACTGAAACGAAAATCCCGATACATACATACAAGTACATACGATTCGTTGATAACCTACCCAGGTGTCCCCTTTTATCAATTCCTAGTAATTTCTCTCTTATAATTGCTTAGTACCCGACGATAACCGCTAGCTTCCAATTTACTGAACTACAAATCCTCTCAACACCAGTTTAAACCTCAGCATAGAAGTAGATAAACAAAATTATTATTTGCCTAACCACTAATTTTATTTCCCCTTTCATTTACTTATAACTTCATTCAAATCATATCTCACTTAATTCCCTTTTTCTCAATAACTTTGAAACATACTTATTTTCCACACTCCTAAACTTGCTACAAAACTATTATTTCCTTTATGAGCTTCCTCCCGCGGCCCCGCCCGCGTGTTATTCGGTTTAACGACATGATTTTTTTTCCCGGGATAAAAGTAGCCTATGTGTTAAGCTGGTGTTCAAGCCATATTCATTCCAAACTTCATCCAAATCCGTGAAGTCGTTTCAGCGTGAAAGAGCAACAACCACACACACACACCCTCACACACACATAAAATTTTTCGCATTTATAACACCAGTGTGATTCCCTTCATCCCTTAGTAAGCAACAAGCTCTTGCATATTCCCTCAATTGACTCACCGCACCTACGCTATAACATTACCAATGAAGTTAGTCTCTTGTAACTTATCGTCATAGCCCATCATCACGTTTCATTTACCGCACCTACGCTATAACGCTACCAAAGAAATTGTTTTCTCGTAAATTATTATTACCCATTCTTTATCAATCACACTACATGGATCGAACACTCGAACCCCTTTTCACTTCTCTTATGGATGCAGGATTTTTTTTTATTTTGTATAAACCTTTGTTTTCCCCGCAACGCAAAATATAACCAAAAGTTACAACGACATCGCAAAGCGTCACCGCAAAATTAAAATAGTTTTCCCTAAGTCTCGCTAATATTACCGATTCGGACTACCACGTAATCCCTGAACAAATAAATGAACGTCATCTAACATAAAAACATTTAACACCGATCACCTTCATAAACCTCCTTTTCCTATTAGTGCATCTACCTTCCAACCGCAAGGAACTCTTACGCAACCTTACCGAGCGACCCCCCTTCTTTCAAACTTCTCAATGATAGGAGTGCGGAACAAGACTCACATTCATCCACCCATTCATTACTAGGATATTATTATTGCTAAACGATTGTGGGCAATACAAAACCGTTCTACCTGATAAATAAAACCCGTAACAGTCCGATTACTTTGCAATATTGTTAATATTCCTTGACTAAAAGTGAGCAGATGATTTCCACGGGACAAACCGAAGCCAGTATAATTCCAATATAGGCGACGACAGTCATCGAAGTACATTCGTCATATCAATAACACATTATACAAATAAATCATACGACGGCATTCACCCGTCCATGCCGTTGTCTAACTAGTGTTATTCCTTTACCGGTTTGTGACAATGCCAGTAACTACTAAGAGTAGTCCAAAGGAACCACTACTTATAAAAACCTCAAATTAGTTTGATTATTTTGGTTTACCACGCATTGGGATGAAAGTCATTTCTAACCGTTCTAGACCGGTCGTTTATGTTTGAGATTAAAATGTGATCAAAACATTAAATAGCGAATAATCAAAAAAGTAAAAGAAGGACAAATTGAACAGAAAAGCTTTGTTGTCACCCTACACATCTACTCACATATTCTTCATACAGATAACTATCCACGGAAAACATCATGTAGATGATAGATTCCTTTGATCGTAATAATCATAAGAGCGGCCCTAAAGCTTGGATTTGGATAAAATTGATCGTTTCATACTGAAATTAAGAACAAGAACGCAGCTTAAACTCGTTCAGAAAAACTCAAATCTCGACCGAACAACCTATCTTGCATTTAGAAAATTGCATAATCATGCAATGTAACATTAAACACAAATGAAATAATAAGTCTATTTTCTTTTTGTTGGATAACACAAGTAGGTCAAACTCATCACTAACATTGCCACAGCCCAAAATGTGTACGTACATTCGCAAGCCAGGTATCTAGGTGTCACCGACATGATGGCCGTTGGGGCTGAAAGGCTTTAGAATGGAGACAACGTACAGCAAAGCGCAGTGCAGGCCGACCACATGCCTGCCGGACCGACAACCCGAGGACATCGTGGACGGCGCGGCGGCGACATGAATGGCGAAATTTGGGAAAGGCCCATGCTCAGCACTGGACGAACACGGGCAGATGGATGGATGGATGACTACCATATCTGAACCGTAAAACTTCCTATAATATTCCCATATCCCTGCCTGATTAAATATTATTGAGCAAACTAATATGATCATAAATAATCCTTATATAGAATTTCATGTTGTTAGTTACCGAAATTATGATGTATCTATACATCATAGTGATATCTTTCTGAAATATTTCGGCCTAAAAGGGGACAACGAAATTAAATATTTCCTCTACGGCTCAGTGTAACATCAGTAAATATTCCCGATATTTCTAAACATTTATACATCATTTTCCCACTAGATATGTGTTCGTAATACGATTTTAAAATAAAACACATAATATCTCACTTCTACTCGAGTCGCAATGTATACCACGTTTACTAACCGACCCGCAATGTAAACTCATGCGATTGTTTCCGAAGTGTGACGTCATCCCTAGTTGACTTCAGATTTGCAGGTTTATACCTAAGTATTTGTGCACATAACTCACTACTAAATAAGTGAGAGCAAAATACAATCGATTCCTCTCATTCTACTTAAAATATGTAAACCCTAGTCCGTACATACGATTGTACATCTTTTTAGCCCGACGTACATAACCAACCGCGTCTTTACTTTATTCTAGTAAAACAATTTAATAATTTCGAAAAGCACTAAAATAATACCACAGTGCTGCCAAGCAATCCCCCATAATTGAAACAAAGTATTTACTACACGAAGATGAAAAACATTTTCTAAAGCAATTAGACTTGTCCACTAACACTGCTTTTGTTTTTGAACGCACGGTCGCACGCGTCGCTTTCGTTCCATGAGACTAAGAACGTTTCCACACCATCCAACCCGACACCGGTGCCGGACGACGACAGCCAACATCCGATAGCCGACACCATGTGCTGTTTTCGCATTACCCGACAAAATCGCTCCGATATGGCCATTTGCTCGATAGCTTTAGTGCGGACAGGTCATTACGGAAGACCAAGACAATTTTGGATACATCCCATTGCGGAAGCTAAATATTCAGAGAGAGCATTTTATAGTTTTTTTTAGCGAGCTACAAAACGCACCGAGAAAGTTTTTTAATTACTTTCCTACAAGTGAATCCACGATATGATTATTTGCTAATTCATCTGACAACCAATATCAAGAAACAAGACACACATATTCGAATGGCTTTGGGGCCTAAGGAAATGCAAGCGCACACAGAGACAATTTGGATATACGTATATCAACATACAAACATTATCGTCAGACGGCTCACGGGCGTCCGATAGTGCCGCCAACACATCGGTGTCGGTTCCGATATCCGATACCGGATCGGACAATGTGAAAGACTACTCATTCCATACATTTTACTTGCCCCGATATCGCACCGGCGGCGCCCGACCCCGACATCAGACCGAACAACGCAAAAACCCCCAAATATTGACAAATGGACTTTGAGTCCAGAGCCGTTAAAAAATACTAAAAAAGAAACCAATGCGATTAATGACAGTCAAAACAAACAAACCACTTTTGAATAGTTCAAAACCATCACAAATGAGATATCTCTGATATCTCTATAAATAATAAATAAACTAACTTTTGCGTGCGTTGAGATGAAGATGGAATGCACCTTCAGCTCGGGATAACATTATTATGAACCTAGCGCAACTCAGGATGATTCTCAAAGGTGCAAAATTGGACATGGCGTTGATGATATCAATGAAACCTACAACTACAGATTACCAAGGATAACCCAATTAACCGAGCCAAACTCATCTCATACAATGGTACGTATATTCATTCTAACCTGTTTTACAATTGCCTAATCATCAAGAACGCATTAAAACTACGCTTTCCTATACTGGTCATTCATATTGGTTATTAGTACTGCTATCTTGAGCAAACATCTATAGTATTGCAATCCAAAAGTGGCCTAAATTACCTGGGCTACTTTAATAAACAATGCTCATTAGTCCTACAACGTCAAACAGAACCCTTTTATACTAAAATATTAAAGTGAATTTATGCAATAGCTTCTCAATGATGAAATAGGTATAACTATTCACAACATTACAGACATTCTCCATACATTCGCTCAAAATTAATTATCTTTTTCTACTTTTCAGATACAGCCTACCATGGTTGCGTTCTAAAAGCCCTATATACATATTATGTATGACCCATCTCGCCTGAGAAGCTACGCAGGTGTATGCAATGTGGATAATCCAGTCTACTTCCTAACCAAGAACTTCGCTTCGCCCAATCACACTAAGGAAAAGATAATAATGTGCATCTGTGTTACCGCTGAATGAATTTACTACATAGAAACTAAATATCACTCTTAAAACACCTCCGTCTCACGTGCAACAATTGAACTAGACTAACACACTCCAACCAAATAAATACTAGAAATCGCAATACAATATCCCAGCTATTAAAACATGATCACAGTGCTCTAATGAAACAAAAACGCTAAAATGAATTCAAAATACAACGATAACACCATGATAATGTTAAAACTTTATTCCGACATATGTCCTAGTAGTTAATTTTAATATTATAATCGCAAAAACTGCAATATTCTGGTCACGGCTTCTAATTGAAACACTCCCCCCCTACATCTAGCACCCTAACACACTAACCTCACCTACCTACCTAATTTCCTGCTAACTACACTTTCCGTCTCACTACCTACCCACTCTACCTTCTCACATGTAGCTTGAACTAGTTATAAATACAAACAAGGTTTGGAGGGTGTTAGTCTAGTATTAGGCCAAATGATCGTCTAGCAGCTGTGATAGGACCCCTCGTTGTGAACCGTATTTAAGTAACCCTAGTTCTTTTAGTGATAATAAGAATGAATCCGAACTCAACATTTCCTAATAAGTGTAGTTAAATTGCCTAAAGTATCCGAGAAGTAAATAGTTCCGCTGACCCTGGTAAATAGAATAACCTCTGCGCCTAGCTAAGTTATTATGTGATGTCAATACTGAGTTGATACTATCCAAGAGAATATCACCTATTGACCAAGCTTATGTAAGAGAGTGAGATGAGAAACAGACTAAATATAATTCGTCTAGAAGATACCGCAATTTTATGTTTTTTGTTTAATAGCCCCTACCGGTCAATTTGGGTTCTGTAAAAGCAAAAGCTTCTATGGTTCTACTTAAGTAAAGTAATAGATGAGAAGATTATACTCCTAGATAATAAGAGTATAAGTCGAACATAAAAGCCCTTACCTTTCGGATGGGGAATAACCCGTGAATTTTTTTAACAAAGGTTTTATTTAGTTTTATTTGAAATTGTGATTTAATACTTTATTTTATTATAGGTTTTAATTTTGCATTTAGTTTGATGATACATTATTTGTACCATGCTACAGGGCACTAAGTACTTAGATATTTTAATTTGATAAGGCAGCACTTTTATACTGAATATTTGTAAGATTTGTTACTTTGTAATAGTAAATCGTTCATGTTGGCAAGTCTTTAATTTCTACCAAACACTACTATAGTCTCATTATAAAATCTTTAAGTAGTCTTTAAATGATAAAACTTTAGGTTGTTTCTATTGTACATTATTTATTTTAAGAAAACCTAAGAACAGTGATTCCCTGTCTACACACCTTGGAGGAAGAATCACTAAGAAACCTCAAGGCGTACCTACTCGTAATTAAATATCGTGACCTTACTGTGAAATATTAATTACTTCAATAAAAGCTGCATACTTCCCCTTATCAGATGTCTAATCTCTGAACCTACTGAATTCTGCAAGGTAGTTTATTCTAACAGAAACTTATTAGCAGTCAATACTGGATTAATTCAGTCATACAGATAACTAATTCGGTTCTACTAGTCTGACTAATTTCAATTCTCCTGAATTCTAGTTAGTAAGTAGCCGTTCTGATGTCACAGAATCAAAGCTATAATTTTATGAAATATGTCTCACTCAGATAGATATAATTTCAGCTAGCTGGTTTCCTTGTTAGATCCAGAATAATTTCAGCAATATTTAAGGCTATCTCTCGGCCACATTGTACTTGAGGATATTAATTCAAGGAGAGATATATCTATTCACACTTGACGAACTAAGATTTCTGTTCCGTTTGGTATACAGAAGATTCTTATTAGCACGGCATTGCTTGGCTAAAAGGGTGGGATTTTCCCTTAGTATGAACAAATGCATCTACTCATTACCTTTATTTTTCAGGCAATATTATTCACAAATAGAAATCATTCCTTTTCTATGGAAACCAAGCTATTTACTTTGGTAAATTCATTTATATTGAAATCTTCCTTTTTTATAAGGAAATTATGATTCCAGAATTATTTACTGTAATTAAGACTTAGAACGGGACTTTGCCCCAAACTCTGAACTGATAGTTCTCACACCAAAGCAGTTTATCTCAATAAAAGGGTATCTTGAAAAACTAGACACTCGTGTAAGTAGGAGTGTAGTGAGGTCGAACTTTCTCTATCTAATCAGAGAACGATGATCACAAGTTTAATCCATCTGATAGCAAATTGAGAGCAAAACATTACTTATCTTTACTTCACAACAAAATAACTTTCAGTCATTTAAAGGGCTTTCTCGACCAGACAATCAGGGAGGCTTTCCACTGAATGCTTTCGACACGTCGTTACAAGATTGATCTAAACAAATTCTGCCTTTATTAACTTCTGAATTTCGCCTATTCTTTTCAAACTAAAATCTGGAACCTAGCTGATATCCGCCTACCTATCTGACCTAATTTTCACCAATCCGTGGTTCTACAAGAATTACCTCCTTGAAAACCTTCAAAGCCTACGGATCTTAACCTGAACGTACCTACGTGTAACCCCAAGACATAGTTGACTAAAACCTACACTACCAGGAGCCTACAACCTTCAGAACCCTACTTTCTCTGAGCACAATTCTACCGTCCTACATTTTTCTATAATACCTGACTGTGTTCTAATCAATTTATCGTCCCTTCTTGCAACCCTACGTGAAATTCTAGCATCCTAAGATTCCTTGTAACGTCCCAGCATTCCCGCAAGTTCCTTGACTGATCTGGCTGCCCAGGAATAGCCAAGAGAATTCTCAGCCTATTTTGGTGTAAAACAAAACTAGAGATAAAATCTCACATTTACTTTTAATTGTGTGATTGTGTAATGCATCCTAACAAATATCTTGACTAAATTGACTATCCAAACTTTACCTGCCTATCATTTGTACCTAGAATGAGAATTCCTAGTCTGCCAAATGTGTAAAACCCAAAACTAGAGATAAAATCTCACATTTACATTTAATTGTGTTTGTGCGGTGATTCCCAAAGAGTCACAGCGGAAATCACATCCCTCAACTAGTCTAAAATAAAGAAGCGAGGCGAGTTTTCTCCTCTACGTGTACCTACTGCCTATAAACTCTCCGTGCCAGTCAGCGGGTGATTCAAGGTAAGGGCCTCACCCAACTGACCGGAAGTTCCCTATATGGTTGTGTGATAAATATATTAATATATACATAAAGACCAAGACTGCGCCACGGATGATAACCTGGAGGGGCAATGTCCGGTTCACACTTCTCTCGTGATCGCCCAGGCAACATCACATGGTAACGTCAGAAATGGGAGATATTATACGGTATAACTAAACCGCTGCAGCGTCATCTCAAAACGACTGCCCCTCCGGAGAGGTTGAAGGATAAGATACGAGTTGTCGACTCCGTTAGGTTACCCTCGTATCAAATCCCCAAAGAGACGTCTCTTTGTTTAGCATCACATATTTTCCCTACCTATTAGCCGTCAAGCCTACTGAAAATACCCCCAAACTAAACCCAGAGACACCCATTGCCACGCTCGAAACACCGAGTAGCTCCCGCGCTAATATCCCTATTACCAAACCCCAGTAAACTACAAAACCCCACGCCCAGGTCTGATATCTGCGTCCCGAGAACTGGTCTGAACTATATAACACAAATAACCGCGATTCTTAATGAGGCTTTTTCCATCCTTCCCCCGGCCAGCCGAGCCCTAGGGCTCAAAGCCTTTCACAGCCGCAACATCCAGCTTTACCTTATATTATTTAAAATATAAAGCAGACCCCAGAATTCTTAGGAAATCATTTGAAACAAGCCTCAAAAGGAATGCCCTATAACCGATCTACATACTCGTCGTTTTACGGAAAACGCCTCGAACAAACACTCGCGGATCTCTAAATTTAAACTGCACTTTCTCGAAAAGTATCCCACACTCTAAATAATTCCGACAGAACTTTAAAGAAAATAACCCCGAGGAAAATTAATATATCTATAAAACAAACGCCCTGATAAAAATAAAACCCAAGAAAATAAATTCGCGACTAATCACTGCACTTGTATCTCGCTTGACGGACCTCGAAGACTGAACTCCGAAGACTGACCTCCAAAGACTGGGAGCCGTTCCCGCCCTACAACCACTTTTATCGACTCACTCCCGGCGCCTCGCCACGCCGCTTCCCCCGTGCCCCGCTCCCTTCTTGTCACTCCCCGTATCCACGACCCACGCATTCTCTCCCAGAATTTCCGTATTACCTTATATGGTCATGAAATCTCAACGCCGACATCCGGACTACAGCAATCATAATGTTTTCCTTTTTAGCTTGAAATAGTATTTTTCGTGATTCTAATTTTCCTTACCACCAATTATTAAGATAATGAAAATATCTAAAATTCATTTGAGCAGGTTTTACTTTATTTTGAATTAAAATACGAAAATGGGATCTGTATCCTTTACTGCTTTGCTAAATGCGCCACCTAGCTGAAACAAGTGGCACTTTTGACATAGCCTTAAAACCAATTCACCTAATCTGTACTATGCCAAGGTTCATGAGTTTATTGCAAGATACGCAGTGTCGCCCTCTTTTCCCCCAATACTAAATTCTAGCGGGCTCTTGGCAATTTAACAATAACAGCGCCATGATGACGGAAAGACAGCGAATTATGACGGAACTTCTTGAATCGAAGTTTACCCAATTTCCCGCTACTGCGCCCCCATAGCCCGCCTTCTGCATTCCTTACTTTTGTAAAGCCCCCCAAATCTCTCTCTTCAAAAGACATTTCCTACTTCTTTTCACTTAGTGGACCCATTTCGCTTAGGAACCTTAACCCAGCAATCTCTAATTCCATACTATTACATAGCCATGAAATACCCGTTTTCGGCGCGAATTTAATGTTCGCGTAATTTAGTATAGAAACAACATCTTTACTCGATTCACGTAATTTTCACTCTTTCCCTGCTTCCAAACATTAAGAATAAAACATCCGGAATTTATTTGAATATTATTTCTTCATTTCCTGAGTAAAATAAGGAAATAAGGTCTGTTTTATTTTCTAATCCCGGAAGTAATGCCATCTAACCTTAACAACTGATACTTTTATGTTTGTTGTAACATTCTTTTCAATGAACCTAATCTACCTCCGAACTCAAGCGTTTCCCACATATCAAGTAGATGTCGCTTCCACCCTTAGCTAATATCAAGACATCAATAGTAATCCGAAGGTAGTGGCACCACCTTACCACAAAATGTTAGCGAGTGCTAACGGAACGCCTCGATCCGAGGTTCGTTCTGGTACAGCTTCACGTGTATCAAGCTACGTTTTTTAATGTATAGTATGAGTAAATAAATGAAACATAAATAAAGAAAACAAACAATAAATACTCCAAATGAACTTTAAGCGGGCATTCTTTTTCATTTCCTTTCCACGCAGGTTGCCAATTTGACGGAAATAAGCTGCTTTCAGTTTGATGCGTTCGTAGCTCATTTCTGTCAAGTCTATTTATGGTATATAATCATAAGAATATGATTTAGAACGAGCTTTAAGAAAAATCAAAAAGGGCTAACGACAAATTTTATCAAGATTATTATGAAAACAGGTTGTTAGGGATGAGTAAGATAAAGTAGTGTATGAAACTATACACAACTAGGTATTAAAACACTCGTGTTTTTAATAACCTTTTTATGTACCAGTTTCATAAACTACTATTTTGTGTTTTAGAGACGTTCATGAAAAATATTTTTATAATAATGAATAATAAATAATAAAGAACAAAATAATTTATTACCAAAAAACAGCTTAAAAATTTAAAAAAATATAATATTAGAAACACAAAATAGAATAAAACAAACTTATTTACGTTAACTAAAACAATAACAAAAGACAATGTTGCTTTTATTTGTTTTTTTTTTTTCTCATTATGCCAGTAGTTTTGAGTTCGTAATAAGGATTTTACGATATGAGGTTAGATAAAATTAGTTACTATATCTGGATATCCAAACTAATACCCAACTAGACACAAGGGAAAGAAGAACAAAAAGACGATCCTGCCTGGCACATCTCTATAAAGAACTCAAGTGTTTTGTTAATGGGCTATAATTTTTGCGTGTTTCCAAGACTTTCTCTTTTAACCGACTACAACTAACACAATGCATGTTTTTACACTAAGCCAACCTTTAAAATCCCATCTTAATCCAAAACCGATGTATTTATTCCATCTTATCTCGAACAAATCGGCAGGAACGCCACTCAAATAGACATTCAAAGAGCTACTTACCATTACAATCTCAATGCATAAACTTAAGATTATACTAATTAAGAGTAGGGACTAAGTTATCCACCAGATAAAACGGACGAGGTAAGGATAAATAAGGCGAAATCTGATATAAGAAGAAATTTAACGAAAAGATTGATGGCCCTGTGTATACGACAGCGGCGCCTTAATTATAAAAGTGTCGTAATAAAGTTATATGATATGGGTGACCTGTGACCTACTGAATAAAATCTTTTCTTTGAAAGATACGAATGCAAGCTTTAAAATGTCAAAAACAATTTTCCAAATGTGGAATTTATTTTCCTTCAAGGAGCTATGTCAAATACACAAATTCCTACATCAACGAAGAATCTTGCCATCTCACTCTTTTATCGACCTACAATTTATAAATAAGTGAAACAAATGAATTCAAATAAAGAACACACATAAAACAAAAGAACGACGCATTGATTTAAACAAATAAACAACACGGCCCTTCGCGACAATCACAGCATGATCCCGGGGAAACTTATATACAGTCATTTTGTAACACCAGGCGGCGCGATACTACATATTTCACACTTTTTGACAGATAACCTCAAAATTACACGTCCTGTACACACCGACTTAAACACAAACAGATTTGAGCGCTCGTTTGTAAGAAATAAGGTCCGTTTTTAAACGTACGAGGCGGAGAGAGTTGGTGCGTTCCGTTTTGACAAACAATTTCACACTTACAGAGAAGAAGCCTCGGAGAGCAATGGCGCCGATTAATCAAAAGCTTCGTTTTGTTTTTTCGAGTAATTTTGAATAATTTGTGAATGGGAGCGCTATCGGTTCTGACGGGCACTTTGTAATTTATAAGTGGTGTTTTCCACTTAATTAATGGAGTCGAATTATTTTAGCTGTTGCTGCTCGTTTCAATTTATTGAATTTAATGAACGGATAAGACCTCAACCGAAGATAGGTAGCTGTTTGTGTGTTTTATGTTGTTTTAATGGTAATTGAGCGGGGGGAGTTATTGCTCTGTGTATTTTTCATATCGAGCATCTTGGTTTCTTTACGAGTATTTGTGAAGTTTTTATCTAGAGCGTTTTAACGCGGCGTTTCGTGCGCTCGTTTGTCTGTGCACTGGAAGACAGACAGGGTACCTAGCATAGTAGACCATATCGAGCTTTGACAGCTCGATATACCACTGTCTGTTCCTCTTCAGGTAGATCAACGGAGTGAGACAGAGCACTGTATCAAGCGCTATCGAGCTCTATATGGTTTGCTATGCTAGACTAGCTGATCAGAGCGGTCTTGTATATACTGTTGTTATAGTAATTATAAGAAGGTTAGAAGGTGGTAGAGCTAATTCCGGGCTCGACTGTGGAGGTACCACCATGTTACTCGCAAATCCTCCCGAAGTTATTCGGGGGAGAGTAAGAGGTACAGCTCTCAGGCAAAACCAGGCGGCCCACCATTGCCTGGGACCGATGGATGGCGGTATATCCATCCCCAATAGCCGGGCCTTATATTAAACAGACTGGTGACGGGCAGCGGCGTCACTGGTGTGAGGGTTCCGGCACCGCGCTCACCAACCCGCCTGCCCAGCGTGTGTGAGTATGGGCATTTCTTCCAGGAGTACCGCCAAGAGTGGCGAAATCTTGGAAAGGCCTATGTCCAGCAGTGGACGAAACGGGCTGATGGATGGAAGTAATTGACCACCTCTGTTGTTCAGTAGTTGGAACTTCTTGACCAACCGGAGGTCGCGGCTTTAAATTCCGTAGATTCACATTTGTGTTCGTTCTGCTTCCTTTGGATAGCACGTTTAGCTATGGGGACAGCCTTGACAGGTCGTAAGCTAAAAATGTATGCCCTGTTTGGATGTACGAAGCGTTCGGATATTAAAAGACGTCTTTCTAAGGGCTGTTCTTTTACTCTCCCTGGAAAAACTTCGGGAGTTTTGCGAGTAAGATGGTGGTACCTCCACAGACGAGCCCAGCATCAGCTCTACCACCTTGTTACATTACAAAGTTACATTTATATAATTAAAGTGCAATGCAATTAATCACACTTATAAAAATTCCAATAAAGTGTTTTGCAGAGTATTTAGCGACATAGAGCACTGTTGAAAAAACGGTGGATGCGCGGCAGAGGACGATCGGACTATCGGAACGTTCGGTTAAGCTAAGATTCGGACTATCGAAGCCCTGCTGTCTTTATGCTTGAAATGTGGCGATAGGGCTCATAACCCATCACATTAAAAAGTTGAAATCGTCGATGAAACGTGGGTGTACGAGTGTGGATTTTGATTTGCATTTCACAGTTTCTGAAACTGTCTCCGATTCATGTGATGTAAATAATTTTGTATCAAACTACAAAAACCTGTCACAAAAAAATTCCAAGCCTGACTTCGCCTAGGAATCACAAACTTAATGGAGTTAAAAAAACCGGCCAAGTGCGAGTCGGCAATCTATAAAAACGGCAAAAAAAAGACGGGAGTGCGCGGGTCCGACTCGCACTTGGCTGGTTTTAGTATTTGTTGTTATAGCGGCAACAGGAATACATAATTTATACTTGCGATTGTCGGCACTTGGTGAAACTTGGAAAACATCACAATTAAATTCACTTGTACTTGTTTCACTGCTTTTTAATTTTGAGGTTTACGCGTTAATCCCGACCGGTTTCGGTTAATACAATATTTCGGTGTATTAACCGAAACCGGTCGGGATTAACGCGTAAACCTCAAAATTAAAAAGCAGTGAAACAAGTACTAGTAAATTTAATTGTGATGTGAACAGGAATACATCATCTGTGAAAATTTCAACTCTTTAACTATCACGGTTCATGAGATACAACCTGGTGACAGACGGACGGACGGACAGCGGAGTCTTAGTAATAGGGTCCCGTTAGTTACCCTTTGGGTACGGAATCCCAAAAACGAACGCGTCCAAAATGGCGTCATAATCAAAACAGTCAGTTTATAAGCTGCTAATAAACGCGTCCTGCCACGTCGTCGCAAAGTTGGCGAAATAATAAAAGAATGCTGAGCACCTTTTAATTCTTTCACCCCATTTGCTGGCACCCGCTGCAGTCTGCAATAGAGAACAAGAAAAGCCATGGAGAGAGCTTGATACTTAAAAAAAAACAGAATCTAATGTCCTAATTTATAAGGTTTTAAGATTTGGTATGCCAAATAAATTAATAATTGATTTTATTCTGTACCATTTCAATCAAATGTATAGAAAAATTGAAAACAATTTATCCATTATTTTAATATATTTTTTATTGATTGTATTCCCAAGTTCCCTTTATTTTAAAAGACAATATTGCTTTACAAAATAATCTTCGGGACTGCCAACAAACAGACCATTTCAATGCTTTAGTTAAGTTTTTAAGGTTATAATTTATCATAATAACCTTGGTAAAAATATTCAAAAAATCAATCATTTACTGTTTATTAGATAATATTTTTTTCTATAATTACAATTTGTTATAAACCTTTAATTTAAAGTCCACTCTACAGATTTCTCTGTCAACATTATTTTTCTGTAATTTTTCCTTGCCCTTTCACCCCGATGGTCCTGCATCCCCTGGGCAGCCCCTTTAAAGAATGTCGCAATGAGCATTACGACCTTCCTAATTATACGACGGGAAAAACGATTCTCTTTTTATTTGCCTTTTCTTTCGTCTTTGAATATAGTGTTTAGGAATGTTAAGACAATTTGTTGAATTGAACGGCTTAAGGAAGGTACGAGTAATTTGTTGGGTATTTTTTGGGGTTCCGAAAAAAAAGGGACCTTTTTTGTTATTTTCGTTAGTTACCTTCGTTTGGTATACGTACAGCAGTGGCAGATCCAACCTGCGAGCCAGGGGGGGTCACAAGTTCCAAAATTGCAATAAAAACGAAAAGATAGAACTGAACGAGCGCTCGCCTGCGCCATTGGGTGAAGGGGTGCAGATAAAAATCGGCTACTTTAGTATGTGTGGATGGTTAAAAACTTAAGTGTAATTTCAGGTAAATTTTTTCTGTTTGTTACAAAAAAAAAGATATTAACCTAGGCCCAGGGGAGAGTCATGACCCTTATGACTATGACCCTATCTGGATCCGCCACTGACATACAGGTATACATTGAGTATATCGCCTGCTGTGCAAGCTTCCTATTTGTAAACGATTTTAACGCTTATGACGCTGTAATAAGATCCAGGGACGTATTTTAAGGTGTGGAGGCCTCTGGGCAAGAACGAAGTAAGGTGGGTGGTAAAAATGTTGTGTTTTAACATTACTCTTTGAATCAGCATAGTTTCATTTCTTGAAAAAGTAAGATACAACGAAAACTATAGTTCTCAAAGACAAAGCCAATACAAATAGAAAAAACAAACATTGTGAGCGCTAACATCATTATCACATTATGCAATTTATACTTACTGTATTTTTATGTATGGTTATTATATTATTCGAAAAAACAATTAGTGTACAACATTATGGACGGAGAGCTAGCGACCAAATCGGTCATGTAGCTTCAGCTGTATTGAAACTCCGTTAGCTACTTCCCTGAACAACCTTTTCCCATCATCTCCGTGCTGGCAGGCCGCGGGCGGTGGGTGCGGGTGTAGTGGGGTGGGGAAAAAAAAGAAAAAAAATGTGGGCTCAGCGGCTTTAATTTTTTTTTCAAACAGTTGCTCTGTACTCCCTGTGCACCCAAAAAAAATTTTAAATCGATCGGGTGGTGGGAAGGGGTTGCCAGCGTTAATTTAAAGTACCAAAATAATAATAATTTTCATGTGGGTTCGGCTGTATTGGCTTTTTTTCTGACGCGAGATCATTTTTTTGGGGCTCACATATTAAAATTTATCTAGCGTCAGAAAAAAAGCCAATACAGCTGAGCCCACATGAAAATTATTATTATTTTGGTACTTTAAATTAACGCTGGCAACCCCTTCCCACCACCCGATCGATTTAAAAATTTTTTTGGGTGCACAGGGAGTACAGAGCAACTGTTTGAAAAAAAAATTAAAGCCGCTGAGCCCACATTTTTTTTCTTTTTTTTCCCCACCCCACTACACCCGCACCCACCGCCCGCGGCCTGCCAGCACGGAGATTATGGGAAAAGGTTGTTCAGGGAAGTAGCTAACGGAGTTTTAATACAGCTGAAGCCACATGACCGATTTGGTCGCTAGATCTTAGACTATTAGAACTTGTGGAGGCCTCATAAGCTTCAGACCCGGTTGCCCTCTCCTAAATCCGGCCCTGATAAGAACTAAGAACTGCCAATAGGTAGGACAAAATTATATGAGGATTCCAATTATTTTACCTAGACTGTGTAAGCGAAGCTCAAAACATAGTACTCGTCCATATTAGCAACTTTTTCTGTAAGGGGTATGCAAAATTTGCAATTTTTTTTGCCTTCTCATAGTAGACTATTCGGTATTTTGGATCGGGATAATTTGAATGATTGGAAGTGAAAGAATAGTAGCGTATTTCTCTACGAGAAGTTGTGAAGTTGTCTATGTTTTGAGTTTCGCTAACTAATATTTTATTTAACCTTATACAAAACATAATCATAGTGATGACAAACTTACAAAAGATGTATAAGTGTAACTTAAATAAAGTAAAATAAAAATAAAAAGCTGGAGCTGAAGTTACTAAGACCGATATTACATTATCGTTTTTCTTTGGTCAATGTTGTTTTTAAATTTGCTATCAAAGGCTTTCTGTCAATTTTGTATGAAAGTAAGATACTTTTTTACGACTTATTATAGAATATTGTCGTTTTCCATTTACTAATATCATTTAATCGAAATGTCGTAAAATTTATTAAATAGTAAAGAGGCGACAAAAAAGTATCTACTTGATTAATTTACGGTTTTATCTCTGACACAGCCCGTTCCTTTTTTAAAAAGGGACATAGATATTCAACGTAAAAACGTACATAAATACAACCTTTACGGACCTCTTTACAAACAAGTTCAATTAGACATCAAGTGAATGCGTAACCATTACTTAAAATCATAGTAAACAGCGAAGCTACGGGACCCTCGGTCCGCTATGTCAACAGTATCTATGATTAGTGAAAACCTCTCTCGCCACAAAATTAGCCAATCAGGATGCGGTCGGTGGTGAGTTGCCATTTCTCTGGTACTATCTTGTGCTTAGATCATGGCAACATTCAACGTGGACTAGTGATGTCCTAAACATAGGTTTTCTTTAAAGTTTATGATCTATGGTCCATTAAAAAATTAAAAAGTACTTTAATGCAGTCTATATGAAAAAGAAGCCTTTGTCTTACACTAACTTTATAAGTAGCGGTTGTTTATTATTTGTGCAGCCAAATTCTGAATGAAGGCTCGGTAAGTGCTCAGTATCAAGGTTCTATGACCTTTTTTGTGAGATTCGTAAATTATTTATAAAGATAAACTTTCTATGGATAAGAAGTACCTACTCGTACATCCGCAAGGATTAAACTACGAGAAAAAGTAATGAATTAAAAATAGGTTATTTGTTTCACTTTAAAATGTATTTTTATGCCTTTTATAATTATTGAATTTATTCAAACCACAGGCTCAATTTGTGTACCCACCATATTCTCTATGCAATGCATTTGATGTAAAGGTACAGTTGTACTAAAAGCTAAAGCTAGCTGGAAATGGTGACACCATGCGACATGTTGTTGATAGAGATACAACAATTTGTTAGGCATATTTGTGAAATTTCTTACAAGTGCTTAAATCATGGTGCAGAGTAGTGAGGTTACAGACGTATTGTTTTTAAATCTATCAGAATTTTGTTATTTAATTGATTTATTGCATTAAATCATACACATGTATTGAAGATCTTAAATAAGCATTTATAAAACAATTAGAGTCGATGTGGTTTCACTCTAAGGCTGGGCATGTTATTACAAAATTAAAAAACATAAACAAAAATATATAATAATAAATATATAATATAAATATTTACGTGCTGACCCGTCATCTAGTTGTATATTGATGATCGAAGAGTGTATGTTAGAAGTCAGTGTCTTCCCCAGAGTATGTTTAACAGTTGACACTATAACAATACAGAGGAAATTCTGGCTTATAATACATTGACGTTACTATAATCTATACATTTAAGTGAGTGTATTGTGTATGTCTAAGTGTGGAGAGAATGAGTGAGGATGTGTGTGTATACGAGGGTGAGTAAAATAGTAATGTGAAAGAGGCAAAAGACGTGTGTAAGGATCGTAACAGATGGAAGTGCGTGGTCTATACCTACCCCTTTAGGAGTCAGACGTGAGTATAGTATACATAAGTGTTTTTTTTTTTTTATATTCTTTACTCTGATGCTGCTTTACTTCGGCAATGATTCAGTCTGTCAAATCAAACGTGAAAAACTAAAATTTTACTGAAAGAGAGTTCAGCATTTACAGCAGCAACCTATTTCATTATATTTTCCAAACTAAACTTAATAGACAAAATGAAATGACAAGAGTTATTATCAAGTTTTTGCTATAAGCTGTGTTCTCACTTATAAACAATAAAGTATACATATAATAATATATTCATTTATTTATAATGATTATTTCATATAAAGTGTGTAATGAATTAAATAACTGGAACATTATGAATATATTAAATAATATATTTAATCAATTTTCACAAAATAAAAATATATATGAAAATCTGTAGTGTACTACATAGACACAGACAGACGGACAAAAAATATCTTAAAAGATTATCTAGTGTTATAGAAACTTTTATTTAATATTCTCAAGAGAAATCTACAAAACTGCAAAAATCTCCATATAAAAGACATGAACGGGCGCTCATGCGCAAGCGCATTTTATATAAAGGCAGAGGTCGAATCACATTCGTTGAAACATAAACATGATATGGCTTTTGCTGTCTGGGGGAGATATTTATTTTCATTGCTCAATTAATCAGTTCATATTGACTTTTATATTATATGTTTATTTTTTGTTATATTTTTTATAAACTGTAGGTATACATAAATCATAGTTATACATCTAGTAAAGCCTCCGGAATTGAAACAATGTAGACAATAATATGAAAAAGGGACAACAACGAAAAAAATTATTTAATACAGAATATTAGGAAAATTACTGTATTACGTATAGTATAAGTGTAAAACATACAAAAAAAACGACTCGTAAGAAAAGAAGATCGACTAAAAGGGAATAATTACCTGCTTGGTTTATAATCTTGATCTTTTTTACTGCACATATAAATATATTTATATGATTAATTGTTTCTTTATTTCTTTAATTTATTTTTACTACTTTATTATTTTATTAGTGTAGATGTGTCGTTAGATTTAAACTGATACATATGCTTATAATGACTTTTCACGCCATTAAATACAACATCTATTTTAGATTTTGTAACATCTCTCTGTATTGCCAGTGCAATTTGATTTCAGTAAACGTCATCAGTTTACCCTGTATAGCTTATAGCTCCCAGTGTGGAGTCATACTATCCCTCAGTCTAGAAGTCTAGATATTCGCTAGCACAGGCTAGTTCCCACGATTCAGGTGACAATCAGTTAACTGACAACGCGCAGTTTGCTGAAATTAATCGTCGGCAATTACGGGATTAGTATGTGGTTGGTTTAGGTTTAATTGGGCGTAACGGTATCAGTATATGTAAGTTGTTACAAGCTTTTATAAACTATTAGTCTTTGCCTACGAGCCGCGGGCAAAGGCTAGTTTTGGACGAAAAGTGTAGTGCTTCGTCGTTTGCGCGGTAGAATTCTAATGGTCCAGAATACCATAACAGCACCTAATTGTCGATTTTTTTGAAAGGAATAGACTTCTTTAAGGTCATATAAAAGTATAAATTTTTTTCTCCTCGAAATACAAAAGATATACATAAAAATATTCAGAAACTGAATAAATAGCTTTGATGACGTAATAGTTATGTCATTTAGGCATTACAGATAATAGGCCATTGCCCACAAGAAAAAAAAGTGATGTCTGTTCTTTTTATTTTCAGTAATCCCATCTTCAGGTTTAGCCATATTTGTCACCGACTTGATGGCCATTGGGGCAGAAAGGGCTTTAAAACGGAGACCACGTTCAGCAAAGCGTGCCCGCTGGACCGACGACCTGAAGGACTCATCGCCATGAATGGCGAAATTTGGGAAAGGCCTATCTCAAGCAGTGGACGAACACGGGCTGATAGATGGATGGATGGGTAGTCTATAAACACACCGTATACATAAATACACGGCTAACTTCGTCATTTAGATTAGTCTCGCTGAAAAGACAAGGAAGGAAAGCAAAATCACGTCTTCTTTTCTTACCATATAAAGTACCTTTCGTTTATGTATCCATATGGATACTGGAGTCTCGGTAAGTGGTCAGGACCGAGGTTCAATGACCATGTGTGCAAAATACGAAAAATTATTTTTCTGCATCTACACTTTTAGAGAAAGTGTCATTTAACCTTGGCCCTGACTACTTACCGAGTCTCCAGTATCAATTTGACTATATAAATGAAAGTCACGTATATTTATAGTATATTTATATAGAGTTACAACAAAATTTGTTTCAATCAAGAGATAGAACGTAAAGGATAAAAGGAATTGGAATAATCAGACCAAAAGTTTACTTAAAATATTGTTCAAAACAAAACGAAGAATCATAAATCGTCTAAATAGCTGAAACAAACTACAAACTTGATATTCCATCACAAACCGATGCAGCCAATAACTTCTGAGCCTGACTTTTTTATCTAAAACAAACTCCGGTCAAACCTGACTAATTGTGACTTATTTTACGATCAGCTCTCAGAAAGACGGATTTAAAGGGCAATTAATAGTTTTTCGAGTCCACCCTCAATTTATGATGCTTGGAGATCAACTCCATATATAGGAATTGTCTGTCCGTCAGTCCGTGTAAATGTTTTAGTCTTAACTGAGCGAAATTGCTGCAAATGTGTGCTATAAGGAAGTCGACAACAAGACAAACAGGTGGACTTGGATGGAAAAACTACCAAGAATTTTATTTAATGTTGGGATTTTTGCTTTGAAAGGGAATAAAAATCGTTGTGACTGCGCAGGATCGACGCTGTGAGAAATGAAGGACTCAACTCGAGTTTTTTCTCAATAGCAAGTCATGAAGGCTGCAAGTTTCAAGTTGGTTTGTCAGAAATGAAATGAAATGAAAACAGACGGTTAGGTGAAACTAATTCAACCGCCCAAATTTCTATGGCACGTTCAGTAGGTGATAGAGTTCCCGGTGGATCAGACCACAGACGTTTAATATAGTAGCAAAACTAACTTTAACAATAAACATAAAGAGTCGACGCGTGGCAATTTTAGCTCAGTGAACTACGGGCTCTTTTAATTATAAATATTGCTTGTTTCCAAACAAAATATGTACTATAGATTAGTTTAGGAATAAACAAATATGTTCCAAGCATAAGCAAGCCAAAACAACCCATTTTTATGCGTTTCTTCGTACCATGAAGCCTAGATGCAGCTTATTTTTTGTATGGAAACTTGCCAAACTATTTAATCCGTATGTTTGGTCTGCTAGTAATAATTATATGTCTGTGGATCAGATAAAGTAATGACCACGTGACGTCAAGAATCGTATGCATGTGTGAGTAAAATTTTGATTCAGTTATGTGAGTGAACACTGTGTGTGTAAAGCTTTAGATTCACCGTGTAAGTTTATGTGCGTTAACTTTTCAGTGTTTTCTTGTTATATTATAATTAAAATTTACAAAAATTAGGGCTGATCCATCTGAAACTTAACAATGTAGTGTCTAATATCTACTTAACCTCTACTACTACTAACTTCAATGATTTGGATGGTTGAATTAAAATGTTGATGGTTGTGATTGTCGGCACTTGGTGGAACTTATTATACATCTTGTTGAATAAGACACTTGTACTTGTCCACAGGATTATAATTTCACTTAATACACCCGACCGGTTTCGCTTATAAGCATTGTCTTAGACAATTTACTATTGACAATAAATTGTCTAAGACAATGCTTATAAGCGAAACCGGTCGGGTGTATTAAGTGAAATTATAATCCTGTGGACAAGTACAAGTGTTTTATTTAACAAGATGGTTGAATTAATTTCACCTTACATATTTGAAATTTGTATCTTAACAGACCCAAAAAGTTTAAATAGTCACAAATCAACACTTTTTCTAACCTTACGACGTCACTTCTCAAGTATGTATACAGGGTGTAATCGTTAAGTGTGACTGGGCGATTATTCCGTAACTATTACAGATATCAAAAAAATTTAAACTGATATCGAAAGTACGTTACCTAATCAGTAAAATTATATCAATAACTTTTTGAAAATCGAACGAAACGTATTCAAAATTTTGACATTAAACACTCCCATACATTTAGTATGAGATTAGTAGGTAGAGAGGTTTTAGTTTGCTTATTTTTAAAGGTTATTTTAGCTTAGTACTGTTATTAAAGAAAACTGTTTATTAACCAAACAAAGTAATCAAACTATCTTAAATAATATTTATTTCTTAGTATTAACGGATAGGACTTGCTTTTTATCCGTGCGTGGAAGTAAAGGTCGAGCTTTTGATGCGTGCGCTTGTACATACAGTGAAGAACACCTCAAGGTTTACACATTGGTCTTCGTACCTATCTTATATCCTTCACTATAGAGACTAATGTCTTACTGCCAGTGTATAACTTGACGTGTTCTTTACTGTACTCCCGAAGAATCCTGATCACAATGAGTCATAATCTCAAGCTTGACCTGTACCTTCTTTCACAGTTAAAACAAGTGAGTCCTATAATTTATTAAAACATTTAAGTAAGGTACTGTAAATCAAATTATTACTTGGTAACTTATCCAGTATTTTTTTTGTCAGCGACCGGTTTCGTTTTACAACATCGTCAAGCATTTGTTATAAACGAAACCGGTCGCTGACAACAATAAAATAGTGAAACAGTTACCAAGTGTTTTAAATATTCCACCAAGAACCTACAACTAATATTAATTTGAATCAGCATTCCAACAAAATAAAACGCATGAACAAAACCCGTATTCATTCCATCACTAAAACTTTTCTACCATTTCCAAAGGGACTATTTATTAGCAGTCTTCATTAATTCATTAAGACAACCTACCATCTCCAAGATGAGACCTTTACAAAAGGAAGTAATCAACACCAGAAGCTGATGAAGGGCACTAATTGGACACAAGGACTCGCTCATTTTTGATGCCACATACCGAAATCAGAGGAGGAATTCTTCGTCTCCAATTAACAAACTACAAAAATTTAATGGATTTTTGACAGTGTTTAGTTTTTTGATAAACGTGTTTAAATTATCGCTACATAGCAATACATATGAGCATGCTATCGAGTCGACATCGCTACGATAAACAATAATGTATCTCTTGTGTGATAGCAATAAAAGTTGTCGTTTAAAATTTATCGAGTTTATCTGTCTTTATCGAATAGATGCTTAGGTACTTGCTACGCAGATACAGTGATATTTGACAAAGTTTAATATTTAAATCAATTCAGAATCACTCCGACAATATCCTGATCATCCTTGGTCTTAGCGACGCTGACTGAAGCTGATAAATTATTAAAAAAAGGATTTTGTTAACCCGGGTAAACTAAAAATTATCCAAGCTCCTTGGATAAAGTCCAAAAATTCGGATTTTATCCGTATATACCTAGGTCTACGCAACGTTTGTTGGGTAAGTTCGATTAATACGTAAAAAAATAGAAGCAAAGCAGAGCGAGCTTGTTACGATAAATAAATTCGAAAGCCGAGCGAGGCGGACTGGAGTAAGCGGACCCATCAACAGTGTGTATCTCGATAAATGCCGAATTTGCGAACTCTACCCAAGGAGCTTGGCTAATTCTACGTTTACCCGGGTAAATCTTTTTTTACTCATTTTAAGATAATGTTGAGAGAGGACCCGCAACAAAATATCACCAGTCTTAAAATAAAAGAGTAATGCCTTACCTTAAGGCAAGTTACAAGGCTAACAAGGCTTGACGCGCGATAGTTGCCTAAAACCAAGGAAAGTAAAAGTTTATATTGACTTTGTTACATGCTCTTTTGTTCAATTTAAAATAATGGTAAATGAAACATCCATGTTACCTGAAAGCTAGTAGTCGTTACCATAGAGTACTAATGGACAAACCAATGAGGTTTTGTCAAAAAAGGTTGATGATCTGCGGTCGTTACCAAGTCAGAGACCTGTGCACACGGCCAGTAATTGAAATAATATAGTGTGTAACGGTATAGAGCATAGAAATAAAATAAAATTCATTCTGAAACTAACACTTACAGATAATTCACAAATTAAAGCATTTAGTACGTATAAATAAAGTTTCATAACATTCGTCGCTGTGAGTGCGATTGACAGAGGAACTAATAGAGAAAATAAAATAAGGGAAGGAACTGTCTAAATATTTTTTTGCTGAAAACCTGAAAACCAGAGATAGTATGGGATTGAATGTTAGGTATCGCAAGATAAACATCAAAGTAGAGTTAATGCAGTGGAAATGCGTTCCTTGCGGAGTATGTGCCGTTTGATGGTAGAGTGAAAAATATCGACATTAAAAAAAAAACTTACGGGGTCGTTGAGGCCTGAAAGAAGATGGAATGACTACAAGAGATAAATGAATCCTTCGGTGCTTTTTTCCCTAATATGAATATGTTAAATGAATACTATCAATGAAAGCAGAGTGACGAAAAAGTGGAAGATAAAGTTCGACTATAGGCTGCCCTAGAAGGGCATATGCCAACAAAGTCAAGAATACCCGGAATGGATGTTGGAGAGGCAAAAAAAGAGTGTCAAGATTATAGCAGATGGAAATCTGTATTTATAACTACCCTTCGAGGAAGCAAGCATGAGGATATATATTTGGGGAGGGTATACTCGTCTATATAAACAACTATTACTATTGACCCACCCCGGAAATCGCAAAAAACAACAGCTTTTTCGTAGAGAATTTATTAGTTTTTTTTGCTGTATTGATATTTCATCACCTTGCAATATATCAAATATCGATGGGAAGTCCTGAGTGGCTCTGATCTGAGCCAACCTCAAAGACTTCGGAGCGCAAAATATGCCCCACGTACAAAATTTACTGTTAACATTTGGCAGAGAAAATAAACTTGAATTGTAAATGCATGCCTTCTAAAACATCAAGGAAAATAAAATGAAGTAAAGTGTCCTTGTAACCTAGTCTTTGAATCAAAACAGCCGCCGCAACAGAAAAACACTTTATCGGAATCGATTCGAAATCGGAAACCAACCTTTAATAACATCCCTGGTCATATAATTAGGGATTGTCCGATCTTCCACTTTGTTTGACCATTTCAATCCACGATATGGCAAATGACAAGGTTGTCGCCATCTTGAATTGTAATTTTGTGCTGTGTATGCGCCTGATTATAGTGCGAGGTTGTATTAGTGACGACATGAAATGACAGTGATTCGGCGGAGATTCGAAAATCGAACGGAGATTTTGTTGTCTTTGAAATTTAAGCCGACATTGTTGTTTCATTCTGGTTTATATATTGTGCTAAGTTTTAAAATTCTTAATAAATATCAGAGTTCCTGTTCTTCAAAAGAGAATTCGAAGCTCTTATAGTATCTATATTATGAGTAGTCATGAGTTCGTCTGTCATACTATTAGCAATTTTTCTTTGGACCAGATAAATCTCTTGCCTCTTCTTGAGAAGTCTTCGTCTCAAGTATTTTTTACTTTTTAGGGTTCCGTACTCCAAGGGAAAAAGAAACCATTATAGTGAGACTTTATTGTCTATCTATCCGTCCATCGGCAGGTCTAAAAGGGGCACTTAAGGTGAATATCATGTGAATATCAGACAAATATATACAGTTTGAAAACTTCCATGTTCACTTTACTTTATGTTTTTAAAATACTTGTGATAAAACGCATGAGTTCCACTATAAATGACCTATTTTTTATTTATCAACAATTCTAAAATCATTACTTAAGGATCTTAAAACTATATTTTTACTTGATGCGTATCTTTTGATTTCATTGTGTTTTTACAAGAACTATATAGTATATTAGCTTTTGCCCGCGGCTACGCCCACGTGTTATTCGGTTTAACGACATGCTTTTTTCCGGGATAAAAAGTAGCCCATGTGTTAAGTTAGGGTATAAGCTATATCCAATCTAAATTTCATCCAAATCCGTTCAGCCGTTTCACACACACACACCCTCACACACATACACACACACACACATACACACACACACACACACACACACATACACTCTCACAAAAACTTTCGCATTTATAATATTAGTGTGTTACCTCCCTTTATTAATTTCTAAAAGAGGGCGAAAAAAAACTGAAAAGGTTCTATGATAAAGAGAACATTGTGAATAAAAGAAAAACTAAAGCGCTTTTCCATGCAACTAAAAAGGTACGATTATTAACGTTCACATATACGGAACCTTTAGTGCGCTAGCCAAACGCACAGACCCTCGTTTTTAATTCTGAAATTCTATTGAAAGATTGGTAGCAATTTGGCTTTCAGAATAAGTATCTCTAAGACTCCTGCGCATGATTCTATCATACCAGATTAAGCATTTTTCAAGGAAATATTACAATAAAATACTCATGATATCAATTAGAAACAATAAATTGCATTGAACAAGATAGATCGCAATATGAAGATAGAAAAGCTATGTGGATGGGTGGTCCGCGGAGATCTCGACGGTTTCTAGAAGTACAGAGATTGAAATGTGGCTCCATTAATAACCGTCATATCTTTCCGGTGTAACTTTAATAAAACTTAATGCAATATTGATTGATACATACGTAGATATACTTATCCTTAGGTCTTTCATATCCTAGACACTTTCGTGACAAGAAAATTAGTTGTCTTTTTATCATAATTCTACTTATGAGAACCAAAAGAAATTTTCTCATTTCACTTCTTAATACACGCAACTACTCAAATCACTGAATTCTAATAACTTATATAGCTTTTTTAGGGTTCCGTACCCAGGGGGTAAACAACGGGACCCTATTACTAAGACTCCGCTGTCCATCCGTCTGTCACCAGGTTGCATCTCATTAACCGTGATAGTTAGACAGTTGAAATTTTCATAGATTATGTATTTCTGTTGCCGCTATAACAACAAATACTAAAACCGGCCAAGTGCGAGTCGGACACGCGCACTCCCATGCAACAGACATGATTTATTTGCCGTTTTTATAGATAATGGTACGGAACACTTGGCCGGTTTTTTTCTATTTTTAACATTGCATCATTTTGACTTGGACTAGCTACGGACAAGGGATTTCCCCCTTATGACGAAACCATGACACCAAGCGACTCGTGTCCGGCATGACGTCATCATGTTGATTTTCTACTCATTTTGAATTAATGGCGGTTCGCTTAAAATATTTAGCAAAATAAATAGAGGCCTAAGATACGGGAATAAGTCTAGGATAGGTTTTAAGGGGGTATCTTTTTAACCCGGTACAAAATGCACATCATAATATTGTTTTCCTTACTTTTGAATAAAAAGTATGCAATAAATGTGTTGTATAGAACTTGCGGAAATAGTTTATTAGTAATAAAGTCTTCACAAATATATTACGTACTTTATTGTATTACATATTGTTTGCATTACATTACCAAACTTAAAGGCGTGTTTACAGTTTTAATGTAATGCAGTTAAAATGTAACGCATAAAATTGAATAATTTCCATGTGATCACCTAACTATTAACAAGCAGTTTGCGCGAATTGCTATAAAACGCATTTATTGCATACTTTTTATTCAAAAGTAAGGAAAACAATATTATCATGTGCATTTTGCACCGAGATCCTCCGTTACCACCTTAAGTCCAAACTTAAAGCATATCTTCTCTCGCTATAAAAGTCCCAACATTAGATAGGCGTTTGTGGATTATATTATATATCTTGATTGAGTATTTATAATATTTGCCGTATTTATTAGAATATTATTATACAACAATTATATCATTTATTAAAGTAAACATTATATCCTGGAATTTAAATTATGAATTATTTTAGTAATCATAAATATATAGAACTCTTGCACCGTTATTTATGTTCGTGCATCACCACTCTGGCAGAATAACAGCGCTGCAGTTTGTACTGTGTACATTGCAGCACATGCTGAGTTTAGAGCCCTTTTTTGCCACGACACATGATACATTATGTTACATGGCTGTGTGTGTGTCATTAATTAAGGTTTTAATGTACTGCGTCTCAATGTTAAAAATTGTTCGAGTTAAGTCCATTTTATTTTGTCATGTCATGTATTTTCTGTTGAGGTGATAAATACTTATCCTATCTTATCTTATCTAAAATCGTCGATAATTTTACAACAATTCGTAAGCTAATGTCTAATTTAGCGTATTTCGAAATACATGACTCCTACGGAACTTGTACAACGTGTGCGACGAAAACTTTGCATACTTTTTATTTACCTCATACATGGGTGGATAATAAAAACTAACTTTTATGGCATTTCTTTCATTAAACAACTCACATAGTTGCTCCGAACCTAACACGACTTACCGCAGCGGTTCGAATCGGTGCGTTACTCGCTATGTCACCCCGCCTTACTCAGGTGACAAAAAAGAACGCGCCCGCGCGCCGGTGGAATCCCGCCCTAATAACTGACCTTATCGGACCATACCGCTTTTTAGCGCTGTTCCAGTTTTGTGTTTGTGTCAAAAGATATCGAAGTCATCTGTTAATTAGCTGGATTTTTAGGACGGAGTGAAGAGTCATGGATTCTTTTAAAATGTGTATTACAAAGCTTCCTTTGCAAATTCTTATCATTATAATCATTTTCTGTTATTTCAGTATGTCATTTATGCTTTATGTATTATACTCGTAATATCAAAATCACACTAATATTATTAATGCAAAAGTTCGTGTGTGTGTGTGTGTATGTTTGTTACTCTTTCACACTGAAACGGCTGGACGGATTTGAATGAAATTTAGAATGGATATAGCTTATAGCCTAACTTAACACAGAGGCTACTTTTTATCCCGGAAAAAAGCATGTCGTTAAACCAAATATAACACGCGGGCGGAGCTCGGGGAAAAGCTAGTAAAACATATTTGCAAAGATCAACTTCAAAGTCTTCGGTCCCCATTCTTTGTTGTCAGACAGACGTTAATATCCATCCACTCATCAGTTGTTTCGTCCACTGCTGGAAATAGGCCTTTCCAAGATTTCGCCACTGTTGGTAGTCCACCTGGAAGAAATGCCCATGCTGGGCAGGCGGGTTGGTTAGCGTGGTGCCGAAACCCTCACACCAGTGAGGCCACTGCCCATCATCAGTCTGTTTTTTATACACCACTATCAATCGGTCCCCAAGGCAATGGTGGACCACCTAGTCTTGCCTGTTTGAGAGCCTCTTACTCTCCTCCGAATAACTTCTTGAGGCTTTGCGAGTAAGATGGTGGTATCTCCAAAGTCGAGCCCGGCACCAACTCTACCACCTGCCTGTATCTATGTATGTATGTTCCGTTTAAACTCGAGAACAACTCAACGGATTTGAATGCGGTTATTTTTATTATTATTGTAGTAACCCTGGTTAATACATAGGCTATAAAGGCTGTTAATAAAATGACGCCTAAGCCGAAAACGGGGCAGAATTTGAATAAACGCAGGTGGAGCCGCAGGCAGAAAGTAAGAAGAAAAAAAGAAAGCTCGGAACCGACACTGAGCAGATGGCAGGTGTCCGCAATGTATGGAGAACCTGTGTCAAAAAATGCTCAGAGGAATCAGGCAAATATGCCGTACTATACGGAGAAAACGACGTGGTGATGGCACTGAAGGAGACTCTCTGTGTGATGTCTGTGGCCGATGTTACCTGACAAGAATCGGGTCACCAAAAAATACGTTCAAAAATCCTGCTGGCATCTTGTTCGCTAAGGCCATAGTAAAAACATACTAGTAAGCTATCTTCACAGAGATGTCACCCGCGCGGCTTATATGTGTGCGAGCCTGCGCAGGCCTGCACGTACGAACTACAGCACGCACACAACGACAATATCTCAGACGGTTTCTGGCGGTGTGACTAGGGTCGGCTGTGCTCCGCAGTCGCGCTTACGTACGCCGCGCTACAAAACAGAGAGGTATTTTGTGGTCGCACGCCGCGCCGCGCCGCGCCGTTCGTCGCATCGCCGCAAAATAAATTTCTGTGTTTACTATGCTAAGGCCAGCATGATGATGATGATGAGATAAAAATTTAACTTCCTATACATATTTTACAGTAGCCTTTTAAAAATACAATGAAGAGTGATCAGTATTGGGTTCTGAATATTATAACCTTAACATTAATTGGTTGGCCTATTTCTTTCAGGGCTTACAAATAGCTATGGTATCTTCAATATAGAAATGGTCAAAAAAATCAAATCTAAGCATAAGTAACAGCGAGCTGAGGGAACACAAATATTAATATTTTTGGTAATTTAAGGGAACTAAATATTGTGTGCTAAGCTGACTCATGGCACACCACAACCCTTTTCAGTGATTTTGAATCAAAGAATATTGTCAGAAAGAAAGACTATATCAGAACGCTCGCTTCTTGCACCGCCGGCACGCATTATCAGTGAATTTTCGATGCTTTTCTGGAAATTCCGAAAAATTATTTGGGTTGTAGATATTTTTTAGGTTTTCATTGGGAAATATACTATTTTTTCTTTGTATAGCAGCTACTTCAGACTTAAAACTCAAGCCGCTTAGATAAAAAAACGTACCTATCACATAAAACGGGGTCAAAAAAGAAAAAAAGAAATTTCTTGCTAGATTTTTTGCCCTTCTCAGTAAGACTAATAAAATTGGAAGAGTTAACGTATGTATATTAGCGTGTTCAATACATACAATTTACAAAATAAATTGCTCTATAATTATAATTTATTAATTTATTTTTAGTTTATGTAATTATATATGTATAATATATATTTTTTAAATTTAAGTAAGTCAAATTTGCATTATATTTTATTGCATTTTCGATAAGAGAATTTAGTTCGATTGTTTATTTATACATTTAAAACTGAATTCTAATAAGTGTTTAAAATTAAAATGACTTGTATTTACTTATATTCCAATTTAAAAATTTAATCAATCGAGTGAAATGTGTCCAATCAGGTAACAGTCTTGACAACGGAAAGATAAAGGTAAAAAAAACATATCTGTGAGTTTTACAGAAATAGGACTAAATGGATTGTCAACCTAAAGACTGCGGGCCTACTATATAAAAATAAACTTCCAGTGAACCTTCAATATGGGTATCGAACTATTTACGAATTGTGACGTCATTTCAAGTGCGAACGTATCCTTAGATAAGCGGAATTCGATGGTATATGTATGTTTTAGATGATAGGCACTCAGTTGGTAATTGTTTATGATACAAAACCAGGGGGCTGGACTAATATTAAGGAAGCGACAGATATCTGCAAGCTCACTAATGATCAGACGAAGTTGAGAGAGATGGTAGCCAACGCCTGTTAGGGCATTAAAATAACGGCAACATAACAAATCAAAAAATAATAGTGGAGTCATACAAACCGAAACAAGTAGTACATTACATTACGTCCCCAACAACAATGAAGTTAGTCGTACAGTGTTTTATTGACACTTACCACACACTTACCAATAAATAATTACGTAACTTGGTTGGCATTTAAACGTCATAGGTCCCATCTCTCGCTGTCTCTAGTGTAGTTGACAAAGCATATTTATTATAAAATCATATTTATTTATTATAAAAATAAAATGTTTATATAAATTTACTCGCAAAAAATACGAAAACTAATGATAGTCAGGTCCTTTTAAGTGCTATTATACATATTGAAAATAATTTTCTCTTTTATTACTAAAAAATACGTTATTTAGATACCGGCTACTAACGATACATAATCTATGACTAGTTTCGTTGTAATCAGTACAGCTTCTTCAGAGGTACATATACCCAGGATAACTTTTCTTCCTATAGAAGAATAATAACATGTTGAATATGAACTAATAAAATAAATATTCAAAACAAGACCTACTGCACTAATTTCTATGAATAATGCAAATTAGTTGTATTTTCCGTAATTTGAGCAGCAATCAAAACGAAGCTATAAGGAACAGCAAGGCCTATCATAATCAACTTAATTTTATAATCCATAAAACCAACAACCAATAAATATTAAATACTTACCGATAATAAGGAAACGGCTGCGGCACATGCAAGTCCATGGGCATAGATGCATGTGCATGAGCATGGGGGTAGTCATGCTGCATCATGCCATGCACGCCATGGCCAAGCATGGCGGCCCATGGCGATGATGCGAATCCACTTGGGTGCTCCATGCCAGTGTAGTATGCTGTATGAGGGTATGCACTTTAGTTTAATTATTATGTTTCACTTTTTTGGCACTGATTCACTGTTCTTTAGAGTTTTATAGTTTCATGAGGAGGTTGAAAGTTAATGCTGTCGGCTGTAAAAATATTTTTGAATACAATAATTTATGTAAATGAAAAGGTCACTATAGCAATATACATATATTTAATTACTTTTTTGTTTTTATAAACCATTTTTCATTTATAAAATGATTTAATAAATTTTGATCTATTGGGTATGTTATTCGCGAAATTTTGTTTGTAAGCTGCTAGTGTAATATAATGTACTGTGGACTTAGATTCAATGTTTATTCTATCTCTGAAGAATTTGTGGAATTAAGGGACTATACAATGTATATTTATCTGCAAAGTAATTACAGTTAAGTTTTCCTTTCTATCAATAAAATATGCAATTTTGATATTTTTGCAACGAAAACAATATATTCAATCATGCTACTTTTGTTATGATCTTGGCTATCTATGGGGATGTTCTGAAAACGCTCTTTTTATTGTGGTTTGATCTTTTTATTTTAGTTTTTTTTACTGAGGAAGATATAAGTATTATCTTAATTTCAGAACAACTTAAGGCAAATACATACTCGAACTGCAGTATTAGGCCAGTATTTATTATTGTTGACTATGTGCCTACGGTTTCACCAATAGAATTTCGTAATTTTCAAGGCGAGTGACGTTCTTAAGATGAAACGTTTACCAACATTGTCAAACGGCTACGGTAGCCGCCCAATACGTGAGTGTTAAAGTGCGTTTTTTAGTAGTCATTTAGTTTGTCAGCTCACTTGAGTTTTAATAATATTTTAATAATAAATAAGATCTGGCTTTGAAGGACTACTCTTCCAATATGGGTGGTCCAAATACAAAAACAAAATCTTTAACTATAGTTGAAAAAAGCTTTAGCATAATTAGAGTTTTTCAGTTTTTACTTTTGACATAACCTTTTTAAATTACCGAAAGTTTCCTTTGATTTATTCCGAAAAAATCTCTTACTGCTTCCGAACGCCGGAAGCGATTTTGATTATGCTTTCACCAAATTAAAGACAGCTTTTAGATCTATGAAATAATAGATCCAAATTTATTTTGAGTCCGTTACGTCGCAGTGAAAAATATTATTTTTTCTTATTTTGCGCTATCCTGAGACGCTGCAATCGTCAAAACAGCCACTTTGCTATGCGCGCTGATATAAACGATATTTCAATGTTGTTTCCGTCGAATTTTATACCGACCGACACACATTGAGTTACTAATTTAGGGTATGCATGCGCCTTAATTAATGTATTTTTCAGTATTTTTCGAAATTGTAAGAATGTTGACATTATAATGATAAAATAATGGTGACATAATTTAAATAAAACTCTACGATGCTATTAGAATGAGTTAAACAGTATCGATGAAAATTGTATATTGTTCTTGTCATTGTTAAAAAGCACAAATCTCTTGGCTATGACCCTAATCTAAGAAATAAAAGAAGAAAAGATATTGTTGCCTATGCTGATGGTATGAAAACTGCTTTTTGTAATTCTCAATATGATAAATTGTCTTGCCATCGATATAATAAAATTAACAGGAAAATCGATATATATCCTATGACTAGTTTTAAGTGCAAAAATGCAGTATCGGAATGGCTAAAACCTTTGCCATATAATGAGGTTGAAAAACTACTTGAAATATAATAGATAGGTTTATTAACACACATCACACTCACACACACTCACACACACCCTCACACACCCTCATACACCCTCTCACACACATACATACACTCTTTATTTCTAACTTTTGTACAAATTTTATATTTTATGTCATAAGTGCAACTTAATATGTAGATGGCCTTAAGGTCCTCCTAACACAGATGTCCCTTTGAGCATCTAGTAGGAGGCCCTGGCCACTAAACATATGTAAACAAATCCTTTGTTGTGCAATAAATAATTTTCATTTCATTTTCAATTTCATTTTTTTCATCGATTTAAACAAATTACCTATATTAAATTATTGTTTTGTTGTAACTTAATACGATGGTTTTGTACAATTTTACTTTTTTTTAAATTAGTATATTACGTTAATTATAATACAAATGTACGCCTTGTAGAATTTGCCAGAAAAAGTTAAGGACAAGCACTACACCAGCAAGCAGTTAGATTTTACAGTAAATAAATAAGACAATATAGCAGCCAAAGTAATTTTAGCTATAAACAGACTAAAGACGTATTTCTTTTTGCCTCTTATGAAATTATAGTAGCGCAGTGCATTTAGTAATATACGTTTAAAATTATAGCTTTTGAGTGAATAAAACAAACCTACTGATCGTTTCAAAAGAATTATAATATTTACGTAGCTAAATTATTTACCTTCAATTAACTTTTTTCTAAACTATACATATTTGACTCACAAACCGCCTTTAAGAGGAATACCTAAACCTAACGTAATATAATACTAAAACGTACATACTAATCGTCGCTAATTACTTAAAGATTGTGATAACGGGCCTCTACAGCCAAAGCTGATGGTTTCTATTTGTTTAATATATGCTTACTGATGCGGTACAACGCGTTTTTATTGGGGAACCAACTATACAGTTTATTCTATATCAATAGTTTATTCCATTTCTTGGTAATTTTACTGTGGACCCTACAATTTGTAATTTTAATACTCTAAAATATTTCTGTGCGTCCAGTAAATAACAGTTTAACTCTACTTGAGCCCAAAATGAGATTTTTTACTGCTTTGCTCCGTTTTTTTTTCCCTATGAAATGGTTTTACTGGAATTTCGATATTCTTTAAAAACACGGGAGATAAAAATGGTTAAAGTGAATTTTTTTACGGTACACAATGGTTTAAACAGAGTTAGTCGCATACTGTAATATCACATTTAGTGAAATTAGGTGTAACTTTAATTGGGTCGACTTTCACGTTTCAACTTTCACGTTTCTTTTTTTTTTGTTACACGTTTACTACATATGGTAAAAGGTACAAACTCGACTCAAATCATAATATTTTTGGTGCCAAATGGTTTAATTCAGCTTCGGAACGATGTATCTCTAAGATAATATGTTTTCTAGGGGCTGAACGGATACACAAGAATAGAACTTAATGTTATCTACATGACCCTTTGATTTTGTGTACGAAATGTGAATGGTTTGCAAAAAATATTTTTTTTGTTCAAAAAAATTTGTTTGTCGGCTGTCTTGTAAAGTTGGATTTTTTTAAGATAAATCGTTTTCACCGGAGGCACAGATTTTTATATAAATATTATATTATATTTATTTTTATATACTGTATGGAAATCTAGATTTCGATCTAATGTTGTGCTTGAAAATATGATAAAATAAATGTATATAAACTTTTATAGCTTCTTTTTTATTTTTGTTTTTTATAACATTATAATATATACACAAAATTACAAAAAAATATTGCAAGATATATTTCGGGCCCTACTGGGCCCGGCATCAGTTGATATTTATTATAGTAGGGCCCAGTAGGGCCCGAAATATATCTCACAATATTTTTTTGTTTTGTGTACCCAATACATATAATATATCCTCACAGAAATATCAATTTAGTAATGTACTTATATAAAGAAATTATGTCTATCTTATACTAGAATAATAATATACTTATGTAATATTTGTGTGTAGTTTATTTAACTATTTTAAAATTATTATCTATTAGTGTATACATTGAGCCACATTTTGTTTATTTTGTCTGTAGATAAAATCAATTTTCTTTGTGTGTACCTATGTCCGTGTAAAATATTTAAGTACCCTCGAATTGGAAACACTGTTCCCCAATGGACTATTATATTAGTTTGGGGTTCAGAGTCTTAACTATCTTTTTTGTAGGCCAATTGTTCAATAAAGAAATTTGATTTGATTTGATTTGACTATAATATTATAAAAAGCCTAAAAATATGTTAATACAACTAATGACCTGAAAATATAACATTAAAGATGATTAACATTATTAAGGTTTTTTTTCTCTCTCTGCTCGGGCAAGTGAGGAATTTTATCAAATACCATTCAGTTATGTAGATATACCGGGTGTAATCATGACGTGCTCATTAAATTAGACCATAATGCTCTACTGATCATCCTGAACCACTTCCATAGAATAACTTTTGAGAAAACGCGAAAAAAAATGAAAAGGTCCCATAGAAAACGACAGGGAGGTATTAAAAAATTGTATGGCGAAGTGAATTTTTATTTCGTGTTTTTTAAAAGTTTTTCTATGGAAGTGGTTCAGGATAATCAGTAGAGCATGAGGTTTAATTAAATGAGAACGTCATGATTACACCCTGTATATTTAATTATAATATTATATTGACTCTACTATAACTGTAGGATGAGATCGCTCTACGTATCACATGACACTATGTGTATTTGCACTCTGCTCTTGCGCAAGGCAACTAAACCGATTGTTTTTGGGTGTTAGCTGACTTATATTTACTATGTATTTATTGGCTGACCTCTTCTCCGATGTTGTGTTAACCTTAAGCTGAGGAATGAGCATTACTACAGGTTTTTTGGGAATGTCGCTAGTTTCTATGCGCATGAGTGCAGGTTTATTGATTTTGGATATGATATTTGATGGATTGAAGTTGAAGTGGATTTTTTCATTTGGTGTTGTTTGCTTGCTTTAAAAGGTTTCCTTTTATGGGCTTAGTGCAATTATAATTATTTTTATGATAATTTAGCATAATTTTCCTATTTTTATTGGTATTGTCCCCTTACGTTAACGTTTTGAAAGAATTGTGTGTAAAAAACTTGGGAATTAGGCTTCAATAAAACATGACTAACGCAAATCCAATTGCCACAAATAACAAAATAAAGTCAATGTTTACGAAAGCTCTACTATCCAACCAAACAATGTTTATTTGGTTTCACTTCAATCACTTGTTATACTTTCAATGTACCACTTCGAATGTAGAATATCTTCACAATTCATAACAGTTCACAATACTTGAAAACATTTCAAAACTTTTTGGACGAAGTATCTGAGCACTCACAAAAAAAAACACTGGCCAGTCACTTTCCGGGCGCGGAAAAAGAAAAAAAAAGAGCGCGCGGTCGCCGCCGAAAACTTTTCCCGCGCGCGCACTCCGTTCCGAATCGCGTGCGAGATAAGTCACTATTTACATGCATTTCGGAAATCGACCGCGGAGAAAAAACACGTGTGCCGAGTTTGTCGGTCCAGCGGTCATTGAGAGGATTCTGCTATCAAAACTATACGGGCGTGCGGCAGCGGTGGATGTGTGCGCCCGAACCGGCCCCGGCCGCGCTGGGCATACGAAACAAGCCTCTCTATACATACCTACGTCCTATACAGCCTTCGCTGTCGAATTTCCGGACGTGACGTCCCGCGTAATTGGGTTGGTTTTACGTGACATTTCAGAATGGCACGTCGCTAACTTGTCTGATATTTTGGGGGTGTGCCCTAATTACCTTTTGAACACTTTCGCTTGTCTTTTGGACTCATAGGGGTTTGATAAGAATGATAAGACATTTTGCTGGATAAAAGCGGTGGATTAAAAAAATGCATTTAGAAAATTTACTTAAAAATAAGGTCGGAAAAAAGAAATCGATGAGTTATTTCGATGTGATAAAAATTAAAATTGATCTTCTTAAAGCGAATGTTTATCAAGTTTTTTTTTATTACGTCCCATGTTTAGTTTATAATTAAAATATCATAACATATACTTACTTAAAAAAGCTACTTTATCAGTAAAATGCTATTTCATAATTACAGAAAGGCATAAAATCACAATACAACTTTAAAGCATTAACATATTCTCACACTCCAGAAACCCATATGATACCACCTACGACCTGACCTTAGCAATTTTGACATTAGTAACTGTCAAACGTTCCACCGAAAACCAATTTAACTTGATCTTGCAATCCCTTTAACGCCTGCGAACTGATAGGCCATGTTTCACCAGACGTTTAATGTTCCCATCATATGCCCAAAATAACTTGACCTATCTCTCTTAGCTATACACTAGGTGTTCAGGGGTCTAGTGAGTTGGTTGTTTGGTACAGTCATGGTCTTAATTGTAACAGAAATTGCTCTGCAAACCGTCACAGTGTGAGTGACACATAACGGTGATTACAAAGTCAGTGATCTACTCAATGATTTATTGCTGTTATAGAAGTAGTGGATATTCTACCTATTTATTTATTTATTTATGTAAATACATTTTTCTTTTAGTATGTTATTGAATAAATCGTCCAGAGGTTCAGAGATTTTTGTTGATTACCTATATGATTTTTTTATTACCCATGTGATTTACCGAAAAAATTACCGTAAAAATACTTGCTCTGTTAAGATTTCATTTAGGTACGCTAAAAACAAATAGTAGTGAAAATCGTGTCTTGTATCCATTTTACCGTTTAGTAATTCTCAAAACACACGACGAAAAATACTTAGATAGGTAATTTTTTTTAGTAATTGAAATCAAGTACCTAGTAAAAACAAGAAAACATCTATATTTGGGTAAACTAATAATAAAGTAGGTATGTAAGAAAGTCTAGTCTGTACATTGAATACTTTTGTGAAATTTATTTGACTAGTTTTTTTTGTGTTTTTGTCTGTCTATGTATTGTATGTGAAATGAAATGAAATTAAATGTTCCGTTGTATCTCAAAAACCATTCAACGGTTCTGGATGAGGTTTTTTTATTATCATCGTAGTGAGCCTGGTCAACACATAGGCTATAAGGGATGTTAATAAAATAACGCCCAAGCCGAAAACGGGGCAGAGATTTAATAAACGCGAGCAGAGCCGAGTGCCAAAGGCAATTCACAAATAAAGTTGTCAGCAAAAAGCCCCTTCATTCATGCTCTCTCAAACATTTAATAGCTCAATTCATATTTCATACAAAAAAATGTCATATGCACAAGTGATTCCAACAACCAATATTTGTTGACCCCTGAACATCTGTGAATGTCCAACCAAGACTTAGAACGTAAGAGCTCAAGACAAGTTGGTCGGATTACTACGCAATGGTCAGTTTTAGATATGATCTTGATTTACTAAGTTAAGGAGTGTTTTAATGAAATTTACCCTTCAGTGAAGATTTTCACCCTTAGATTCCCTTTCCCCTTTAAATAAAATGTCACGTTTTCTTTCACTGAGGTTTTCATTTTATAATTTATAGGAAATAAGTTAGCAATTATATTTTTAATAAGTTTTAATTAAGTACACATATGAACAAAACTAATATTTAACTTACGGTTTTTTTTTTAGAAAACATAAATTTATTTTAAATTTACATATTTAAGAAATTCAAAGTTATTCAAACGAAGAAATGTTTTGAGTACAAACGAAACAAAATTAAAACATTAATTAAGAAATTCTGAGTAATTTCATTCAGAATCCACCGCCCATTTAAATTAAATTCCAAATCCAAATACCTTTCTGTTTTGCATCTTCACTCTTTCTCTCTTCATATAACCGAACGAGACGGCAACACTTCATCAAGACCTCGTGACTTTTGTAACTGAGCTTTCTGATTGGCTAAAACCCACGCACGGAAGGCGTTGGGCGAGCCTCATTGGTGCGATGGGCGTGGTCACTTGGCTAGGTGCAAATTCTAGGTCAGTATAATAATAAATTGTTTTAATACGCGGGTTTGAAAAATGTTATGTTTTCGTAGCTTCGTAGCAGCAAACGATGCAGAGAGGCCTACGCCGTAGCGTCGTAGATAAAGATTCGTTTGTAGCTCTTTTACCGAATCTTCGATTTTAATCTGTACTTCGATTATTATTATCATTTATTTTATTATTTTATGATACGTGAAAATTTGTTTGCCAATAAATAAAATAATGTTTAATCGTAATTATAGTCACAGATCACTTAGATTCATACAACTTTATACTAGGAACTCAGTAGGTAAGTGACAAGAAACTAGGTTTGATAACTCTGAATGCGATTTTTTTTGTGTCTAGTTAATATGGGACTAGGAAACTTTTTTTTAAATTTCCAAATGTATGGGTAGAAGTTTGCATTCAAAAGGTAGACAGGTAGGCTTGAATAAAGTCAAATTTATCACCAAATAACATTGGGAAGCACTGAAAATATTAAAAGAGCTTTTATAGGTGAAAGTGAACTTTATTATTTGTACAGATATGTATCTTTTGTATTGACAAAAAAAAACCTCGTGACCTTTTTAACCCCAAAAACTAGGTCACGTGTTTCCTAAGAATTTAATATTAATACACAAAAATAATAATTAATAAAAATTATTAGAATTGATATATTATATCATAGAATTATGTAGAAAAGTTTAAATTTAATTTAATTGAAGCTTGATCATCACCCAATGCTTTAAAGCATTGGGTAGTCAGTCAACTTGTTGGAAATTGTCCTGAAGATGTTGTTGTAGCTGACACTGGCGAACATTGTCGATGCTCTACAGATACAGAAACATCCTAAAGACATTGTTTGTTATACATAACGAATACGCGTTATAATCAGGGATAGGATATTCGGATCGATATATACCTAAAATTGAAAAAATGCCAGAAAACGTTTGCAACTATGGAGTCGGCTTCTTAAAATATTATTTACTAGCTTTTGACCGCGGCTCCGCCCGCGTGTTGCATTTTTACGGGATAAAAAGTAGCCTTTGTCTTAAGTTAGGGTAGAATCTAAATCCATTCTAAATTTCATCCAAATCCGTCAAGCCGTTTCAGCGTGAAAGAGTAACAAACACACACACACACACAAACTCTCGCATTTATAATATTAGTGTGATTTAGAAATTTCCGGATATTACGGAATTACTTAAAACGTTACGATGATGTACCTTATACTTAGTAGATGTTACCGTAAATGTATCTATATTTTTCAGACATAGTATACAATTCCTAGGAAATTTTAAAATGACAAACAGATTTAGGTCAAACAGCGTAGAAGGTCGAAGTATAGATAGTCTTCGACCTTCTACTCTGTTCGACCTAAATCTGCTTAATATTTTAAAAATTTCCTAGGATTTCTATACAATGCCTGAAAAATATACAAACATTTACGGTAATATCTATTAAGTATTAGGTACACCATCGTAACGTTTTAAGCGATTCCGTAATTTCCGGAATTTTTACTATCTAAATAAATAATATTTTAAAAAGCCGACTCCATAGTTACAAACGTTTTCTGGTATTTTTTCAACTTTAGGTATATATCGATCTGAATATCCTATTCCTGGTTATAATATATAACAACACCTTATTAATGTTGAATTATTTGCTGTTTCTCGACACTTTTTCCGACAAATACCACAAGTTTTATTACAATAGAAAAGAATATTATTTCATTTTCCCACAATTATTCATACAGATTATAAGGTTATAAAGTAATTGCCAAGTCCGGCTCAGCTTCTTACCGGAAGCGAGAAAGTTTATCTTCAGATTTAGATACAACTGCAGGTAAATGAAACACAAACAAGACAAAAAAATTATAACAATTGAGATTGGGTTAAAATTAAAAACATACTCGTACCAATTAAGAAGTGGCTTACATTTTGATGTGAAAATCTAAAATTACCAGCACCAAATTTACCCTGTTAGGAATGATTTCAATACTGTTGAATACATGTTATGTATAAACCAATCTTTCGCATTTAAGATTAATGTGACACATTTGCAAATACTACTTTATATTTTTGTAGTAAGTAACTAATCTCCTACACCTCGTTTACAGAAAAATAATCATATTGTCAATTTTAAAAAGCTAAATCTTTCATTTAGTTTTAATAACTTTAATGTAAAAAAAAACTGCAACATCAGACATATAAATTTCCATCCATCAGCCTGTTTCGTCCACTGCTGAACATAGGCCTTTCCAGGATTTCGCCACTCTTGGCGGTCCTCCTAGAAGAAATGCCCATACTCACACACGCTGGGCAGGCGGGTTGGTGAGCGCGGTGCCGAAACCCTTGCACCAGTGACGCCGCTGCCCGTCACCAGTCTGTTTTACATAAGTCCCGGCAATTGGGGATGGATATACCGCCATCCATCGGTCCCAGACAATGGTGGGCCGCCTGGTTTTGCCCGAGAGCTGTTCTCTTACTCTCCCCCGAATAACTTCGGGAGGATTTGCGAGTAAGATGGTGGTTCCTCCACAGTCGAGCCCGGCATCAACTCTACCACCAAAAAAAACATATAAATTTGTTGCAACATAATGTACCAGAATTTTTATTATTAAAATATAAACTGTTAAGAAACTGCCGTAAAATTTTCTGTTCAATGTCGCCAGTTTACCAATTTTTTTTTTTTTAAATAATGCATAATACTGTTGAGCATAACTTATGATCCTTAATCTAATTATGTTATTATTTATAATCCATTTTATAATTAGAGCGTAAAGCAATCATTAAAAGTTCTCCAAATTCCAATCATTTCATTTCATTTCAGACATTTAAGGCATTGAGTGCAAGAAAGGGTTAACATTTTCACTTGATTTTTAATTGGGTTTGGAAATGTTTTGGATACTTATAACCTTCTAATATATACCTCGAACCTTCAGAGCTGGGTTTCCTTTTTTCCGAAAATTACTGTATTCTTACAGTAAAATTAAATTTTCCTATCCTCTTCTCGTAAAAACAGGGTGAGATTCGGTACAAATATCTCAATAACTGGGGGACTGAAGGAAAAAAATATTAAATTGTAAAGTCCCTTTCAATAGAATCCGGCAATATGTCACGCTTACTCCGTAATTACCTACATTTGAATATCAATCCTGATCGTATTCACATTTCAAGGAATCACATTGTTCTTACAATCATTTCGATACCAAATAACTTATTTATGATAGTTATTTTAATATAAATACACGGATGACGAAAACTTCAATACTTTTGTCAAATTTCATAATAATTTTTTAATCATCGAAGTCTTATTTTGTCTTTGGAAAGTTAGTGTTTTTCATTGTTTTGCATTAATTTTAAAAAGATTTAAACATTTGAATCAATTATCATAGACAACTGTCAAATAATTGGTTTGATTACATTATAATTGCGACTTTATGTGTAAGGTTAATGTTTTTTTTTTAATAAACCTGTTTAAAAAAAAATTATGTATGTTTGCTGTATCACGAGAATCCTATTTTGTGTGGAATCAGTTATTTTTGCTGATTTACGAGTAGTTGTCAACTTACGATAGTGGATCACTTATCGCGGTCACTTTGTCACTTTGTGATTTGACCAAAGTAAAAAGACATTACGACTTGAAAGCGTTATTTTTACTAGCGTGCCAATATTATTTGTCTCTTAATGGATTTTGCCACCTGGTTGCCAAACACCGATAACAGACAAAAACTGAACTTTCAAAATTGCCTTCAAAGGGTATGGAACTATTTACGAATTGTGACGTCACTTCAAGTGCGAACATATCCTTAGATAATCTGAATTCGATAGCATCCATGTTTTCGATGGTTGGCTACCAGTTGGCAACCGATTCAGAGATACAGAATCTAGACGCTGGTCTGAATACTTAGCAAACCGACAAGCCTGCATATTACGTTTGAACGCCAAAATCCTACGTGCTCTCTCAATTTCAAGGTCATCTTTGGGATCTTCAGATAAAGTAAGTCCAAGGTACAAAAGCAGGGATATCATTTGTTAGGTGGCCAGCTAGTTAAAAAAAAACTCAATCTCACTCATATTTCTATAAATAAACTTGAAAGTATTTCAAATATAAGGCTAAAACACCCAATGATATGTTACTACTAACCCTCTTAATACCACTTTTTAAAGTCTCCAACAAACGACCTTACAACTATCAAACTAAGAGTCATAATCAAAGAAAAATCTTACTTTGTAACCCTAAAGTAGTTCTGTTGTTATGCATAAAGCGTAGCCCTCAATGTATGATGAGGAAGACTTCCGTAATTTTTCTAGTTTCCGTTTTGTGTGATTCCAAAAGGAAACGGAAGTATAGTTTCGTTGAAATACCTTGTGCTATAGGGTATTGTCGAAATCATTATAACGTAAGCTTCTTGGGTATTTCCAACGCAGATATTTACAGTAGAAGTGGCAGATATATCATTGAGATTATTCACTTAGATTTTCCCGAGTTCTTTGTGTATTTAATTACAAATTAAACTGCTAAATCGGTCTAGTAGTTTTTGTTTGCACACTCGATTGACGTAACCTGAGTTACAACCACTGATTACTGTAAATGACCAATATCATTGGTCAATATCAATGATCAATAAAAAAAACATTGTTCAGTTCAGTTACAAACTACGAAAGATTTCGCAATTTTATTCAACAAATATAGGTCTTTATTTATTATTAATGTACAACGTGAAATTTATGTCATTTTGTTAACAAAAACTGGGCTAGTGTACTCGTCTCGTGCTCGTACCATATGAACAACTTTTACTATGGACCCAACCCTGAAACGGTGAAAAAAATATCTGCTGTTATATACATTTGGGTCGAGTAGGTATTTAACTTTTCTATGGAACAGCTGATATTTTTTTCGCGATTTCAGAGTTGGCTCCATAGTAAGAGTTATTCATATAAACGAGTACTATCATCATAAGTTTTCGTTAACAAAATGATTTCAATTTCACGTTGCAGATTACAACTAAATACACCGTATAAAATGAACAGAAAATCACTTGTACTATCCCACAAAATTATTTATTTCCTGACCCATTTCGCCTTTATGGTATTTTCAAAGGAATTTGTAATAATTAGTTTTTATTATAAAAAAAATATTGTTTTCATCAGTACTATCAGTGACAATTTATTACCAATCGCAATAGGTGTAAGCCTGTAAAGATTATATAGCATAAAATGTATATAAATAAATAAAATAAAACATTCTACATAAGCCATCCATCTATACATCAGTCTGGGTCGTCCACTGCTGGACCTAGGCCTTTCCAAGATTTCATCACTATTGGTAGTTTTCTCCTAGAAGAAACATACACCGTCTTTATGTTTTATATTTTGCAATTTAATACTTTCATATATTTTTAAACAGAAAAATAAAACAGTTTTTGTGATTTATTCGCGGATGTAGCATTGATGGAACGTGTAGAAAAAAGTAACACATTGAAATTATAATGCTTTTGTCGTGGTTGTTGGTTTTGACAAGTTTGTATGGAGAGCGGCTTTGGACCATCCCCTTAAGCCATTTCCACTCTCAAATTGCTGAAATAAATAAGTGATACGCAAATGGATACTCCTTTGTAAATGTTTTATTTTCTTTTTCTTTGTGTGAGTCGGCAAATAAAAAGGTATTTTGTATTTATCGATAAGATAACTTATCTCTGTATGTATAACATGTTACCTATAAGATAGAACAGCAACCAAAACTAACAAGTCTCCTAGTAACAGGTCTACTAATTTATTATACTATTTGCGACTAATTATTTCGTCTGTTTTTTGACATCGTTGTCCGTAAAAATTAAATAGGTGACAAACATTTTCGTTTCCCCATCTAATTTTGATGCGGAGACTTTTATTAGTGTTAGAATAAAATTCAATTAGTCCTTACATTACTATTACATATTACATAATTACCTTACATCATAAACCTAATGTCATGGTTACATCAAACGCAGTACAATCACATTAAAAACTGCTAAAACGTTTGTTGAAACACAAACGGCTCTCGCCGCTGGCAAGTATCGATCGCGCCACTACGTGATCCGCGTACCAAGCGGCGCCGCGCGGTGGTGGCGGTGAACTTCTGTTCTACATTATACGGGCATATTATGGCAACTAATTTTATATATTATGTTTACCTTTGTATTTAATTTAAGAATTTAGATGTCAGCAGGTCAGTATTAGTATGAGGGGCATGTAAAGTGTGAAAATATTGTGTTTTTTTTAAACTTACTTTAAAATTGTTTTGCGAATGAGTAACCAAAGAATGTGTCCGCAAAATCTAGAAAAGATATGATACACAAACGTGGTTGAGAAATTAATTATAATAGACTAGCTTTTGCCCGCGGTTTCACCCGCGTTGAATTAGTTTTTGTGTACTCCTATAAAATCAGTCAATATTATTCGGACTGTTACCAATAGTAAACACAGCTGGTGAAATATGTGTGTTATGCGCCTCTTTTTCCCATTTTGTGTGTCTCTTTTATAGTTTTTCCATGGGAACAAAGGGAAAAAGTGGTTTTTGTCCTATTCAAAGTGTAGAACTACATTTATGCAAAATTTCAGGCTGATCGGTTTCGTAAGCATGGCGTCACTTTTCTATAGAAATTTGAAAGCTCATTTTCATCCCATGGGAACTGATTTATGGGATAAAAAGTAGCCTATGTCATACTTCAGGTGTAGAACTACATTCAAGTAAAATTTCAGCCCAATCGGTTCAGTAGTTACGGCGTGAAAGAGTAACAAACATCCATCCATCCATCCATACATCCAAACTTTCGCATTTATAATATTAGTGGGATAGTGGGATAGGAGTATGAATAAACCAGAAAAATAAAGCGATATTTCCAATACAAACAGAATTTAAAAAGGCACGATTAATGACGTGTACGATTGAAAGTGTACGAAACCCTCGAACAACTTGCACTTGCCCGTTTTTTTGTATAATTGATAGAAGATAGTGATTGATGATCTATTAGAGACTATCAATAATCATCCTGCAGTATCCTGCAGTAGAACTTTTTCCTGGAAATGCAATGAGAAGAACAATAAAAAAATGTGAAAAAATTTAAAAATCATTTTGAAAAATCATTCTTTTTATGACGCCTACCTAATATAGGCAAAAAAACAAATTGTTTTTCTATTTTTTTCCTGTTAATTTTATCGTCAAACTTTACCATTTCATTGCTTTTCCAGCAAAAAGTTCTATCCTATAATATCCTGTAATAACTATTGCTGGGCGGTAGTAAAAACTTCAGGATAGTGAATTGTTTTGCAGCATGTGAATGTGAAATAAATCGTGAAACACATATATAAACACTTCACTAAAATCTGGCCAGCATATTTTATTTATTCCATTAAATAGGTGTCCAAAATTTCCCTTTCTTTTATTTATTTGTATAATATTTAAATTGCTAGGTAATTTTAATTTTTAATTAGTTTAGTTTTGATGTAAATTGTTATTTAATAAATAATTATATAACACTTCACAATATAATGTATTTATTTATATATACACCAGCTTTTGCCCGCGGCTCCGCCCGCGTCTAAGATAGTTTCGTGGAAATAAGGAAAACAAAAGAATATGATTTTTTGAACGACAATATGCAACGGTCACCATGTTTTACCAAAGTGCTTATAAATACCAATCAAATAAGCACAAACTCGAAGGGTCTGCTGTTGTCCGTTGAGGAGATCCCTTACCTACCTTCTAGTCCCAACAGCAGATCCTGGTCACCATGTTTTACCAAAGTGATAATAAAGACCAATCAAAATAAGCTCAAACTCGAAGGGTCTGCTGTTGTCCGTTGAGGAGATCCCGTACCCATCTTCCAGTCCCATCATCAGACCCTGGTCCCCATTTTTAATCAAAAGAAATATTTATTCTGAAAATAAAAAAAATAAAAAAGTGAAAACCGATTTTACCAGTCGGGGTTTGAACCTGCGACGATCGACTACGCTAACGGCGGCGAACCTTCCATGTTTCACTAAAATTATCATTGCGCTGCTCCCTTTTGTTATAGCGTGATGATATATAGCCTTGAACCTTCCCGAAGAAATGCTTTATTTTTCAGTGAAAACTGCATCAAAATCCATTAGGTGGTTCTCAAGTTATAATTATAAGCGAACGAACAGACAGACAGACAGACGTTGTATTTTATATTCTATTCTATTCTATTCAAATACTTTATTGCACACACAAAATTAATAATTACATTGAAACTTACAGTCTATGCAAATAGGCGAGCTTATCTCTTAGAGAGATTTCTACCAGCAAACCCTTGGTGATAAAAGAAATTAACGTAGATATATGGTATGAGAACCACAAAAGTGCACACAAAAAAAATACAACAAAATTTTACGAACAAAAAGAAAAGAAACGGAAGTAAAATATATACTACTTGGCTAACAGAAGCTATCAAAATACATAAAAAATTAAAATAAATTGTACAAACACTTTTAAAAACAAAATAAATACTTAAATACACACAGAATATACATAAATTGATAAAATGATAAATAAATATATATATATATATATTTAAATACATATACCTATATGGGTGGCAGGAAATACTTATTGAAAGTGCTCTTTACTTTTCCTTTTGAATATACTGATAGTTGGAATATCACGAATAGTGTACGGTAGTGAGTTCCAGAGCCTGATCTTATATGTATAGAGATAGAGATTAAAGTATTTATAAACAAATTTTTGTATTTCATTTACCTCTTCTATTTACCAAAAGTTATTCGGAAAACCTGCAAACGCAGTTTCTACACTAATAATTTATCTGTCAAAGTGTCTTAAATCTAAACTTGCCATAACGAAATAAACGCAGCGCTGGCCGGCACGCGGCGTGCGTCGCGGTAATATCGATCACCTGAGGTGAGCGGGTTGACAACATCGGCACCGTTCGTGCCGACTGTACCTACTGCTTATTACAAACTAAATACTTTATAAAACCTCTTTGAAAGTTCTTCAAAAACGAAAACCTACGGAAACTAGCAGTTTATGCTACAAGTGCGGTAAGGAGGCAATAGCATACGAGCACGATTTGAATCACGGGCGAAGTGAGCGTTTTAAACGTTACAATACCAACACGCCAAAATGATAAAAAAAAAATTTGCTGCCTGGGACCTGCCCTAAAAATATTTTTTTAACTCGATATTCGGTTTTGGGTCTACTTTTTACACATGTTCAAATTTCAGATATGTACCTCATTCCATCTGCAAGCTAGAGACCCGTTACATACGGACGGACAGACGAACATACAGCAGAGTGATATTAATAGGGCCCTTTGGGCGCGGAACCCTAAAAAACATTGAAAATAAGTTTATTCATAATTTTGTTACTTTCATTTATTTTCTGTTTTTTGTTTTTGTGAAAATGGTTTTATTTAGTTTAGACGTAAGTCTCACAAAAGCTCTCACAAAATAGTGTAAATTAGGGTGAATAAGAGTAATCAATCTTATTTTGTTTTATATCAGCGAAAATAAATGGTAAAAAACCCGATAAAAAAACATATTTTGGCAGTTCTATCAGCTTGAATTGCACTAACCCACTTTGCTATAGCAATAACAAGGAAAAGTGAGTCAGGGGAAGTCCCCCAAAGGAATTACTCTTATTTTGCTTAAATGCAATTAATACAATTATACGTGGTTAAATAGTCAAAGAACTCTTAAAGATATGTTAGTTTGCTTACCATATGACATAAATATCAGCATCGATGAAAAAAAGTTGGAGATGCCGGGGATCGAACCCGGGGCCTTTCACATGCAAAGCGAACGCTCTACCACTGAGCTACATCCCCATATGACTAACCTTTAGTTATAACGAAATCGTTTTACAAAATGAATTACAATAATGACATAATAAAATATCACATTATTATTTACACAGTTGATTAAAACAAGCATTTTTTGGTAAAAACAATGATAATCGTAACAGAACAAAGAGCCGGCTAATTCAAGGTGATACAAAACAAAAGGCATAGAGATAAAGATTGTTATCTATGTATATCAAGTAGTGAAAAATTCGTGTCTGTAAATTAAATATACCCCTGCTCAAAATATGATAGATTACGTGCCTGTTTAGCGTGCGTAAAATGAAATATTTCGCACTCGTGCTTTTTGTTTTTACTACCTACTGACCCCATCTAGGGGAAACCGGCCACATCATTTAGTAAGCATGTAAACCTTCGTTTTACCAGATACTCTATAATAAGATGAGTGTTTTCAAACTTTTATATTTTATTATTAAATATATTATGTATGGTAAATTGTGAAAAGATGTTTTGAAAATTCAAAACGATTTGAGACGTCATAATTTATATTCTTTTTTAACTATCTTGGATATTATTATTAAAAAGATTTTAGAAGGAGAAATTTTGGTCTTTGTAGTACAGATTGGCGCCAACCAGACTGCTTGTTCTTCTGTCGACTTGTATCTCTTTTGATTTGCAACAAAATTGCTTTTATTTTATTATTTCATGTTATTTTTCGCAGGTGTATTAAAAAACGTCGTTTGATACACGTTCGAAAACGTTGATATATCTCGTCCCGACTGTTTTTTTGCCTCGACTGCGTCTCGGCAAAAAAGTCAATATGCGGTTATTTTTGAATATTTATTAAATATTATGAATATTTTATTAATACATTTGGTGTGTTTACATCAGTTTCAAGAATGACTATCCATTTTTTTTTTTGGATTTTCAAATTTGCTGCTCGTGTAAGCACACCCAATTTATAACTTCATCAACCTTAAGACCTAGTGCCTGAAGATGTTTTAAACGAAACCGGTCGCTAACAGGAGGAAATAACACTGTGGAACTATAGTATACAAGTAAGACCTTATATTGCTGTTATGACAATTTCCTATTTATGTTGTACTACAGGCTTAATTTTACTAACTACACGTATTTTAGGTAGATTTTAGACGTATTTTAGGACTAGGTGGTAGAGCTGATGCCGGGCTCGACTGTAGAGGTACCACCATCTTACTCGCAAATCCTCCCGAAGTTATTCGGGGGAGAGTAAGAGAACAGCTCTCAGGCAAAACCAGGCGGCCCACCATTGCCTGGGTCCGATGGATGGCGGTATATCCATCCCCAATTGCCGGGCCTTATATAAAACAGACTGGTGACGGGCAGCGGCGTCACTGGTGCAAGGGTTTCGGCACCGCGCTCACCAACCCGCCTGCCCAGCGTGTGTGAGTATGGGCATTTCTTCTAGGAGGACCGCCAAGAGTGGCGAAATTCTGGAAAGGCCTATGTCCAGCAGTGGACGAAACAGGCTGATGGATGGATGGATGGATATCCATCCCCAATTTCCGGGCCTTATATAAAACAGACTGGTGACGGGTAGCGGTGTCACTGGTGCAAGGGTTTCGGCACCGCGCTCACCAACCCGCCTGCCCAGCGTGTGTGAGTATGGGCATTTCTTCTAGGAGGACCGCCAAGAGTGGCGAAATCCTGGAAAGGCCTATGTCCAGCAGTGGACGAAACAGGCTGATGGATGGATGGATCTAAAAGTTCCTCTAGAAACATAAATACAAACACTTCGTTTTCACATTTGGTGCCTAACCAACGCTGTGGTGAAATCGATTTGGAAACACTGATAGAACGTAAGATCGGTTAATACATTAATATTTCCTTATTGTGGTTTATAAAATCAACTACTTATCCACCTTAACTTTCGTTTGTCTTTGAGAATTTGGTTATGTTGCTATATAGGGTGTAAATGCAAAGTCAAGAATCCCTTTAGGGTATGAAAGTATACACGATTCTGATGTCATTACGAGAAAAAAATATACCTTGAATTTTCACCAAAAATTTCATCATTTTTCTAAGCTATGGCTACGCAGCTCACCGGCCTCCCCAAGCACCTAATTGCACCCCGCAACCCGCACCCCTCATCCGAGTGGCCAGCGACCAGTGAGGGTGTCCACACGATTAGTGTATTTTGAGTAAAGAAAATCGTCTTATTATGGGGCCGTCCATATATTACGTCATTCTAAATTAGGGGGGGGGGGGGTTGTCAAACTAGTAATGACGTCAATTTTGGGAGAAGGGGGGGGGGGGGGTCTAAAATCTGAAAAAATCGATGACGTAATTTATGGACGGCCCCTATGAGGTACTGGTACTTTATTTAGAAATCCCAGTATTTAAAATGATATCTTTACCGATCATACTAACACACCCTTAGAGGATTCTTGCCTTTGCTTTTACACCCGGTATAGGGTGAAATTAAATCAAACGACCAAATTCATACTGGAGACTCGGTTAGTGATCAGGAACTGGGTTCAGTAATCCTTTTGGCCAATTTCAAAAAATAAATTTTTTTGCTCCTTTACTGGTTGAACTAGTTTAAGTACAACTCATGCAGGCACTATTAGGCAAAAAAAAAATTTCATATTTTTCCTAGAGGGTCATAAAACCTTGTGCCTGATGACTAACCGAGTCTCCACTATGAATTTGGTCGGTTGATTTATTTTCACCCAGTATTGTCTGTGAGAAGCAATAGATTTTGTTACAAATAATAATAATCTTGACTTTAGTACAGTAATAAGGTTGTAATAAAATTGTATAAAAATAAACGTGCGCCTTGGTGTATCTACACATCAAAATTATAGCAGGAAACAGGACTTAAACCAAACAACAAATAGCTTGAACTGCATGACTGCACAATAAACTACGGACGATGCAAAATGACGAAAACTCACGTAGAATACTAATATGATAAAAGTCATTCATAAAAGCCTAAAGACTACAAATCCACGCCAATTGAAGACCTCTGCGTATTGATCTCTCAAAACTATTTTTAGAGATCCAATATAAGTCACCCGTCCGTCTGTTTTTATCCCGCATCGATCATTTGCGCCGAAAAGCATAGAAAAGTTGAGGTTTCAGAGAAAAAGATTAAATATCGGACTCAAGCAGCGCCCGCGCACAGTCGCCGCAAGAAATCATTATTGCTGCGGAATCCATACAAATAATTGGCCCGTAAACATGTCAGTGCGGCGTCTCTGTCATGTATATTATTTTAGGGTTGTCACTCGGAGTCGAAATGGTGAAATCGAAAGCAGCAGAGCTAATCTTGATTTTTGGAGGTGTTTGGACTGTATTTTGTTTTAAAGTGTCTGTTATTTACTAATATCAATCACACTATCTCATCTCACTAATATTATAAATGCGAAAGTTTGTGTGTGCGTGTATGTGTTTGTTACTCTTTCACGCTGAAATGGCTAAACGGATTTGGATGAAATTTAGAATGGATATAGCTTGTACCCTAACTTAACACATGGGCTACTTTTTATCCCGGAAAAAACCATGTCGTTCAAACCGAATAACACGCGGGCGGAGTCATGCGCAAATTAATATTTAATATTTTTATATTTTGTCCCATAATGTATTCAATAAGCGAAAAAAATCAACACAGAGATTTTATTTAATATAAAAATATTTTGGTTTGATTTGATTGTTTTTATGTGTTATTGTTCTTCGTTTTTTTTTCGGGCATTTTGGGCATAAGTACGAGTACAATGCAGCGTTTAGAAGTGCAGAAATTATTGTCAATAAAAAAATTACCAAATAAAAATATTAAAGAACGGATTTCAAAATCACGTAATATTATTATTCAATATATGCCAACTGTTGCACCGATACAATTTTGGCATTTTCAAGGGAATGTCATTTTTAGGACGATGACGTGGCATTGTTTTCAAACGGCCAGGTGGTTTTGTATATCAGCGCACGCAAATTTTAGCGGTGTTGTAAAAGTGAACAGATAACACCCCTACCGCTAACCCCGTGAATCTGTCAACGTCTGCGCTAGAGCGGCGATTTTTTCGTCGCGCGGATCATGATCGACGCGCGTCGACGACCCAGCCCATTGTGCGCCCGCGCACGCGTTATATCAGCGTGATTTGTTAACTACTGCTGGGAAGGAAATTGGGAACAAACTACTAGGTTCTTTCTATTTATCGGGTGGACAGTGCCTTGAGGTAGCCGTTCGTAAATCAGAGGACTAAAGGTCTTAGAAAAGGGGGGTGAAATGAGAGCAGGTGGAGTAAATCCATGATAGTGTGGTGCCCAATAGGTAACGGCAGGACAGGAGTAATATCTACCATCAAAAACAAAACTTATAAAAAAAACAAAAAGCAACTTAGTTCTTCTACCGTAAAAAGTTGTGAGATCCATGTAAATCCAAGTCGGTTAATTTATCCAGTCCCTACTTAAGGGACCTTCTGTCTTAAGTTATTACATAATTAACTAACTTAACAACATCTTATAGTGACCATATCAATATTGAAAATCTTTAATGTTTTAAATAAATAGATTAACTCGGCCGAAATATAGGGGGTCGAAAATGGCCTGAACTGCTTCGAAAAAGGATGGTACGGCGTCAAACCGGGTCATGTTTGAAACTCTGTGATTAACCTGTCCGATTAACGTGCATTTTTGCAAGTTTGCAAATTTTCCCGCCAATTTTGTTTTTGGCTATATCTCCGGAACTAGTTGTCCAATTCTAATGCAGTTTTGTTTTTCTAAAACAAGATACTTAAAATTTCCTACAAGAAAACATTTTTTTTTTCTTGGGGTAAGTTGGGGGGGGGGGGCTTTCTCCTTGAAAAAATCTTAGTTACATATATGAATATATGTATGTATACTATATATATATGTCTATTAAAATTTTATAATATTGTAAAAAAATATAAACAATAATAAAAAAAAATAAAAAAAATATAACTCTATACATATATTTAAAAAAAAAGAAGATTTGGGCCTAGAATAACAATCCACAACTTTTTTTATACTATTATAATTTTCTTTTTTTTTTCATTTTATTGCTCATCTTAATAGCTTTCGAAAAATACCCATATCACTAGGTTTATAATATATTAACTAACAATAATAATTTTTTATTTACAATTCGGCCTAGGCGTGACGATCGTCACGACTGTAATTCTACGGGTGTAAGACCTATACAACGACATGAGCAATAAAGATTTGAAATTTGAGATTTAGAGACTCGTATTAATGTTAAAAAATTATAATAATAATATATTAAACATTCATATATTACATTATAATTGAAAGCGTTCGCTTTAGAATTACCTGTTAATTTACACCAAAAGAGCGTAGAATACTAAAACTTTGCTAAGAATAAAAATGTCATGATAGAAAGAGGACTAAATTAGATGTTAGGAGAAAGAAAAAAAAACACGCAAAAGTTCGCAACAGAACTCAGATCAACAGAAACTTAAATGACATGGGGAAAGTTGGGCCTAAAGACTCGAAAAACAAAAAACCGGCCAAGTGCGTGTCGGGCCACGCGCAATGTAGGATTCCGTAGTTGCCCGGTACATACAAGTTGGTCTACTAATACAGACCGCGCCAAACTTCTGGTCCCATATAGGAGACCAAAAGTTTGGCGCGACCTGTACTCGTAAACCTGTAAAGCCAACTTTAGCTGTGATAGTTTTCCTTTTAAATTCATTATATATACTACTTCTGCAAATTTTTTCACATTTCTATAAACAATCGCTTAGCCAGCAACGGGGGGACGCTCCACACTAACTAAAATTTTCACTTTAAAGCTTAATATTCCGCCAACGAATCCCTAAATCGAAAAATGGTTTTCACACACCTAAAATGTTTTAAACGGCCTATTCAACGATACACCACACTATGGGATAGACGAGAAAAAAAAATCATCCCCACTTTACGTGTACCCTTAAAAAGTAACTTGAAGTTTTTTAAAGATTTTATTTTACTAGTTTGTCAGCGTGATTAATATTTATATCCATGCCAAATTACAGCTTTCTAGTACTAATAGTCTCTACGCTAAGCCGCGGACAGACGGACAGACGGACATGGCGAATCTATAAGGGTTCCTTGTCGGACTACGGAACCCTAAACAATATATGTAATGAAAGTTGTGATGTCATAGAAATATCTGTCCTCGTTTATTGTTAAAACTTTTTGCCCAGCAAGTTCCAAACTGTAAGAATCTCGCGCCACAAAAGGAGTCCTTAAATGCGTTGAAATATGAACCAAAATGCTTTGAAACTAGGCTTCTTGGTAGCACGAGTTGTCAATTGTCTGCGCAGACGCACATTTCAGTCAACAGTCGATTGCGGATCGATCAGTCGTTAGTACAGAATGACGGTGACAGGTGGCGCGGCGGTGCGGCCATGTTTTGTATTGCTCAAAATTTGGTTGGTAAACACAACGCATTTTCATATTTCTTACGCTATAGCGTCTTAATCAACAATATAGACAATATAGCAACAAAAAATAAAAAAATACCTCGGGGTAGGAATAGAACTTGCGACCTCTTGCGCAGCGGTAGCGCACTTTCTGTGAAATAAAGAGGTCGCAGGTTCGAATCCTGGCCCGAGGTATTATTTCAAAATATTTTGTCTCACTTGAAATTTTTTTCAATTGTTCTTTCCCAGTTTGTAATTTTCAACGTGTGACAGACGAACAGACAGACAGACAGCAGAGGCTAATAATAGGGTTCCGTTTGGCACCCTTCGGGTACGGAACCCTAAAAAAAGGTTTTATAAATTTACAAGTTTTGTATCATTATGACTTAATTTTATCTAAAGTTAATAAATAATCATTTACTACTAGCTTTTGCCCGCGGCTCCGCCCGCGCTTTATTTGGTTTAACAACATGCTTTTTTTTTCGGAATAAAAAGTAGCCTATAAGTTAAGTTAGGGTACAAACTAGATCCATTCTAAATTTCATCCAAATCCGTTCAGCCGTTTCAGCGTGAAAGAGTAACAAACACACACACACAAACTTTCGCATTTATATAGTGTGATGTGATAGTGTGATTTATTAATAATTATGAATAAATAATAATTATTATTATTATTCTATAAGGTGACTTTCGTTTATAGAGCCAAATTCATACTGGAGCCTCGGTAAGTGGTCAGGATCGAGAAATACGAAAACTATTTATTTATGCCCCTATGTTCAAGAACAACTTCGACACAATTAGTATAGGAAGTCTCAATTTTCTTTTGCGAATTTCCCAGAAAGGGTCATTTTACCTTGGTTCCGACCACTTACCGAGTCTCCGGTATGAATTTGGCTTCATAAACAAAGTCACCGTGTATAGTAATATTCTCAATAGCCACATATTCCGTAATTATTTCCAAAATGAAATTTTATGAACATATAGAATCTAAGACCAGAAGAGCTGAAAGAAAAATCTGAAACGTGTCTAAAAGAAAGAGAACCGAACCGACACCAACCCACCCCGTCATTGTCTTGCCGTAATTATAACGTAATTAATGTAAGGTTTAATTAAACCCATCGGATAAACTCCCCTTATTGATGCACCAATTATCACAATTAACGAATACGAGGCCCAGACGTGTCCACCTAGCTATTATGAATTTTTTTACTAAAATATGTAAGGAATCAGGGGCGTACGCAGGATTTCTCGTAGGGGGGGCAATAAATAAGTTATTGCTTCGTGTACGAGAATGTTATATAACAATCCAATAATACATTTTTACTTTCCAAGAAAATATAAAAAATAGTTTTGTGGTATCTAGAATTTTTTTCCACGACTTTATTAATGAACAATGTTTCTTAAGGGGGATCATTGCATTTAATTAACACACATAATGTTAAAAAATAGAATATAAATAAAACTTACCTAAATTAAAAAGGGTAAAACTAACCTAAAATCCTTGTTAAACCTACAAAATTAACTAAACTAAATAGAAAATCCTATCTAAAATATTAGATTATATCATATATTATATTAGATCATTGTATTGCACATCAAAAATACTAACTGCACTTCAAATTGGGCGCAGAAGTGAGCCAGTAGGTTAGGTTTGTAACCTAGTCTATTTTTTTATAACAGTGCGTAGACTTTTGCCCCTTATCGATACTGACTTTTAGATGTACAGGTAGTATTTTTTTGATGTGCAGTTAGTATTTTTGAAAGGACACTGTATTTAGAATTCCTAGTATTTTCTGGTGTGTGATTGAATAGTACCCCTTTTAAAGCTTCTTAAATAATTACTTTCATCGCCCATCATACATAACGTAAGATAAAAGTTTAAATAAAGTTACATATTGTGTTGTCAATTAATTACTTTAAAAATTCTACTACAAGATCCAAGGGGGTGCAGTTTTTATCCAGAGAGGGGCAGCTGCCACCCCTCCCTGCCCCCCATTGCGTACGCCCTTATAATTACTTTATGTAATTAGGTAGTATATAAAAATAAAACGGGTATTAACAAAAACTGTTATTAAGTGGTATTAAAAGCTTTCGATACCTTTAGGTTAATTGAACAAATACATAATAAAATACTGGCACTTCTGGATACTAAAATTCAGACTAACTTCACATATATGTCGTTTTTGTTGCAGATATTTGGTCTATAGAATAGACCATCGTCATCGATTTTGAAAAAAAAAAAAAAAAACTGCACACAAAGCTTTTTTTTATTAATTAGGTACTTTCTTTAGCCAGGAATCGAAGCTACTTATTCTGCAAAACTAATAACATCCTGCATCTACCAAATCTTGCAAAGAAATAATATGTGGCAAATCAATATAAGTGCCTCATTTTTGTATTTTATTTGAATTTATACAAAATTATACATTTTTACATTTTTACTTGCAAACCATAGGTAAAATATAATAGGAATTTATGAAATGATCAACTCTTGTGATGTTGGGGTTTTTACGGACAAATAATCCAAAAAACACTCCATGGTATGCCGGATTCCGTTGATAGGTGTTGTTTTCCGGAATTCTGCACCTACGTAACATTTCGGTAATGTAGTTTTTGAGATTAGTTAACTTAATTCAAAGACAAATGTCATTTTATGTAGGTTTTCACCGGTATTTATTTATTTGTCAAAGAAATCGGACCTCCTTTAACAAACTTTCATTCGGGTAGCCATAATAATATGAATATTTAAACCCGTTTATCTTCAGTGTATATCCGTCAGCCCATGATCTAACTCAAAAAACTACTGGGATTGATTTAACTAAAATTTTAAGTATGTACAACATTAGATATGCCAAAAAATTACTTTTGAATGAATTGGTTCTTTGGTGTACATTTGAGATATATTATCTGTTCGATAAATTATTAAAAAAACATAATGTTTAAAGCTACCCATATCATTGTAAATTTTAGTACATTTACAGTAGTACGAACTGAAATAAAATACAAAAAATAAGACATTTCCTATGATTTAAAACACAATATTTCTTTGCAAGAGTTGTTTCATACTAGCAACACTATCGATAGATGGCATAATACAGGATGTTATTATTTTAGCAAAATGAGCAGGTTCTATACCCGGCTAAGGTAAGTCGTTTTTCAAAAAGCCTCGAATGCAGTCTTTATTTTCACCAAAATTTATAACGAGAGTACCTTGAGCAAATTTCTCAATCTCTTACCTATAGTTAAAATTTTCCTCATAATCTGTGAAAATTTCAACGGGCTACCTATTATGGATGCATTCTATCTTAGGCACTGTTCCAGCCTACATTTACAATGAAATACTTATGTAATATATTTATAACAAATAAATTAGTAATAAATTTAATTAATGTATGTAAATATTTAATATTACTTAACTAATTATGCTTATATATTTTGTAAAAACTAACCCTAGATTATTAAGTCATTACATTGTACATAACTAACAGAATGAGTTTTTTGTTACTCGAATAGAGAAATATTATTATTATTATTATGTAGGTACACTTTTCAGTCTCGGGCCCATAGGGGCCCGGTCATTTGAAAGGCATTCATGGGGCCGAAGCCAACATTGAAGAGGCCTTAGTACCATTTAATCTAAATGTGAGATGGCCGCATCCATGGAGGCCTCTCCCTCAATGTACCATTGGGATACACTAACGGACAGTCCCCCATAGTTGCCAAACTATTGCCAGAAAGGAAGCGTCTTGGAGTGGGCTATAAGGGTGGGATGATAAATGGGCTGGATAACAGGGCTATGGAGTGAGATAACGGACATCTGCCTCAAAAATCTCTCACAAATTTAGGTGTGGCAGACGGTGACTCGGCGCCAGCTAGATGGGCCTACCAAGCAGTCACCGAATGGCGACAAGCAGGCAACATCGGTGCGGACTGCTAAAGGGTGTAGAGGTGTGCACCGGTTTCACCATCGCGAGTCACGAGTAGCGCGACTCGGAGCGGGTTTCTCCGTTATTACGCAGATTGAGCACTTCCACCCTTTCGAGCATATAGCTCTAACGCTCCACTCTGGACGACCAATGAAGGCAAGCCAGAGGCGGGGACGAGATGCTGTCGTCCCCAGGTGTACTCGGGTCCGTGGTGTCGCTACTCACCAACAGCTTGCCAAAGCTGCCTTGCGGTGACTGTTGCACTGTACGTACCAGAGGACGAAGGGGTCGTCACACCCCGACGCCATCTAGACGCACCCGCTGGTTTATTATTATTATTATTACAGCTAAAGTTAGACCCCTGTGATGGACGGACGGACAGACAGCGGAGGCTTAGTGATATTGTCCCGTTTGGCACCCTTCGGGTACTGGACCATAAAAATAATAATAAGAATAATAGAAAAATCTTTTTTTTTTTCATAATCATTTTCTTTTTTTTTTCCTTTATATTTCCAAGAAATTTTTAAATCATGGAAGCCTCGCACTTGACCAACAAATTAGTTGTAATTGCCACTAAGTGAAAATACTTAAACCAAGTACATGATAAAATGGTTCAGCGCAAAATCTCCCAATGGTGTTTTTATTCTAAAAGAACATGATCTGGAAAATGTCTGCGCTTAAATGACGAGCGTTTAAAGCTAGGTGATAAAGTAATTAATTAATTTAAAGCTAGATAATAAAGGAATTAAATAATTTAAAGCTAGATTATACAGGAATTAATTAATTGTAAGCTAGGTAATAAAGGAATTAATTAATTTTAAAAATCTCTTGGTCTGGGTACGTTTCCCCGATAGAAAGTTGGTATTGGTACCACAAAACACACAAAACACACAACGTCACAACATGAATCTCCGAGGAGGTTTCAGAGGTATTCCCAAGTGTGAACAGTGAAATGCAAATTACAGTACAGCCTTGGTACACCCGCTTTTCACCGATAATTGTTATTATTATTTATTTATTCGGGACATCAACAGCAATACAATCACACATAAAGCAATACATAAAGATACAACACATAGAGCCAATGACAGACATCCACAAAATATACAAGTTAAATAAAGTACAAAAACATACAGAAAACAGATAGACACAACACTAATTTAAACTACAAATAAGAAGGACAAGTACAAAATAGAGTTCAAGCAGGCAATTAAAACAAACGTGATGGGTGGTGAGCCCTATCGCCTTAATTCGAACACAAATGGACTAACAGCTTAATGTGCATTTCTAAGCACGCAGACCGAAGACAAATTATTTTTCACCGCGTGATTGAACTCTCGATCTCTGGGTTAGCAGGCGAGCGCTCTACCCGGCCACAAAGACTGTCATTGGCAGAACAAATACTTATGTTTGAAAATAACTTTGTCCTTATTTGGTTATACCACCAGCGTCTAGAGCAAAACTCCGAACGCAGTCCAACCAGCACGTAATTTCTAAATTAAATAATTACGCACAAAATAAAAGGTCACTTTTTATAACAAACCATTGTATCGGATTCGCGAGCCCATAAACAACTCAACTGCCAAACTGCACACACCTCGGGCGCGAAAATGATGAAATATTTTAATTAAAATAAAACTTTTTGTCTGCTCCACTGTAATGTCCTTTTATGGATCCACTCTTACACGCTACGCTGGGTGTAGGGAGAAAAAACCTAAAGGCGGGTCGCACTTGCGCTTTGCAGTATATGTAATAATAATAAATTATAAAAAAATAATTTATAGCACAAAATACATTTATTTTATAAACTCGATCTTAATATTATTATTATCTCTGGGTCACTCAACTTTTTTACCCATGCTACCAATACCAAAAAATTCACAATTTCGCTCTCTTATTTCCGAAAATGATTTTAGTAACATTTCTAAGTAAAAATATATTAGTCAGCGTCACGGGTGACCCTCGGGCTGGCACATTCCTCGGCCCGCGAATTAGCTTAGCAATTCAACGCGGGAGTGTCGCCAGCATACTGGGCACCTTGCCGCGGAGCAGCGATTTGGATGAGGTTTTTTATTTGTAGGTATTTTTATTTATTTGTATAGGTATATATTTTGTTTTCTTTTATATTTAAGTAGGTATTAGGTTATTTAATTTTTATTTTTTATATACCTAGTTAACTGTAATATACAGTAAACTGTATAGCCTATTAAATTTTTACATTCATAAAATATACTAAGAAATATTTGTAATTTTTGAAAAATGTATGGCAACTCCGTGGTTAGGTGGTAGAGCTGATGCCGGGCTCGACTGTGGAGGTACCACCATCTTACTCGCAAATCCTCCCGAAGTTATTCGGGGGAGAGTAAGAGAACAGCTCTCAGGCAAAACCAGGCGCCCCACCATTGCCTGGGACCGATGGATGGCGGTATATCCATCCCCAATTGCCGGCCCTTATATAAAATAGACTGGTGACGGGCAGCGGCGTCACTGGTGCAAGGGTTTCGGCACCGCGCTCACCAACCCGCCTGCCCAGCGTGTGTGAGTATGGGCATTTCTTCCAGGAGAACCGCCAAGAGTGGCGAAATCCTGGAAAGGCCTATGTCCAGCAGTGGACGAAACAGGCTGATGGATGGATGGATGGACTCCGTAGACGTGTTTGTCCCGGAGTAACTACGGAAAAACGGTGGTATCTATAATGAAAATTACAATAACTATGAAATATTCTACGATTCGAAAGACACTCAATGATCTCTTTATCTAATATTTTGCCTTTAACAAAAAAGCTACACGTTGAAGTAGCTTATTTAAAGAACAAGAAGTGTGGGTGAAAAAGTTCATTAGCCCTTCTACCAGCTTGGCAATGAAAAAATTCTTGAGACTTGTAAATGCCACAATATTTAAAAGGTTTAATCATGACAAAAGTTTCTATAGATAACAAAATCAAATCAAAATATTTATCTTGTAAAATAGATACATAAAGTATACTTTCTACAAGTCAAAGTTAATCTTAGCAATATATACCTTTAGAATTTAAAAAAATATAAAAAATTACGGGAAATACATAGAGAAATCTAGGAAAAAAATAATTACATATGCATAAAACAATGAACAAATAAGTTGATAAATAAATACGGGAAATACATACCAAAAATATGTAGGTTGGGCTACTAAAATGTAATCAAGTTATACACCTACATAAAATAGAGAAATATAGGAATAAAAACATTATATACATAATGCAATGGACGAATGTGTTGAAAATGAACTAAATAAAGCATAAATAAAAATAATGCCTAACCATCCGCACCATTCGATTAGTATTGCTAAGGAGAAGGGCAAGAAACTTAGCAAACATGTATTTTTTCCAATTTCCCTTTTTTTTAATATCTGGTACAATATATATATATATAAATTATCTATATAACGAGCTATAGATGCTTTATGTCTACATAATCCATCCATCTATCATGCCTTTCATAGATGTCGCCTCTGTTGGCAGTCCTCCTTCCTCCTCATCCTTGGAGGAGTTGGTTTGTTCCCCCCAGCCACAATGTCCTTCAGGTCATCAGTCCAGCGGGCACTAGGTCGGCCTATGCTACGATCGCTGCTCTGCGGATTGCGCAAAATAGGAGAAAATAATACTTTACACATGGGCTCGATGGTATTTTGATTCTTTTTATTTATTTTTTATTATTAAATTATCTAATCATTACTTTCCATCCATCCATCCATCAGCCTGTTTCGTCCACTGCTGGACCTAGGCCTTTCCAAAATTTTGCCACTTTTGGCGGTCCTCCTGGAAGAAATGCCCATAGTCACACACGCTGGGCAGGCGGGTTGGTGAGCGCGGTGCCCAAACCCTCGCACCAGTGACGCCGCTGCGCGCCACAAGTCTGTTTTATATAAGGCCTGGCAATTCGGGATGGATATACCGCCATCCATCGGTCCCAGGCAATGGTGGGCCGCCTGGTTTTGCCAGCTGTTGAGCTGTTCTCTTACACTCCCCCGAATAACTTCGGGAGGATTTGCAAGTAAGAATTTTTCTTTATGTTATTTTTTGTTTGATAAACACTTGTACTTGTCCACTTATTTATATTAATTTCCCTTACCGGTTTCGCTGTTAAAGCATTATCAAAGGTTCTTTATGTTACTTTATTGCTCGAAAATAAATAACTAGCTTCTAATTTCAATAATTCTTTTGAAAACAGATATCATAAGGTATTTGTTAGATAAATAAATAATTTAAATTTGGAACTTCACGTCGAGATGGAGATAAGTGCTGTATTTTATATTGTAAAATAAATAAATGAAATATTTTATTCAATTAAAATAAGGGTATCAAATTGTACATAATAAAGAGCTAATTATAAAAATACATACTTTTACTATATTTACTGGCACCGATTTTGAGAAATCTTTGAAAAACCACAAAATAAAAGCATGCCCCCCCCCCCCTTATTTCCGAAACTAATGAACTGAAAAATATGAATAAAATCATGGTAATTTGGGATTACGTAAAGGTGACGGGAAAAAATATAGCGGGTGAGAAATTCACGATAGCAAAATGACAAAATTAAAATTTTTCCTTCACGAGTGTCGAGTACGGTATAAAAATATTTAAGTCTCTCTTTTGTGGTACAATCAATTCTTTTTTTATTTATCTTAAACAGTTATGGACAATTAAATACCTTCTTCCTGACTGTGCCCAAAACTGTCGAATTACGGAAACCTAGGTATGCGAGTCTGACTCGCACTTCACCGTTAAGTAGTTTCGGCTGTGCGTTGATAGATGAGTCAGTCAGGTTTGCCTTTTATATATGACGAAATTCCTTGAAAATTGTAGATAATTAAAGAAAAAGTACTTTACGAAGTACGTGAATGGATACTTTTATTTTATTTCAACGTAAGTACGCGTTTTTTTTTAAGAAAGCGATTTTCGGGAGCTCCCGGTGTTTCGGTTGTCTTAACAGCCACGGCTCAGAGCACACTATTTTAAACAATAATGAAACGTCATAGAGTTTAGTTCTACCTGACGCAAAATTAGGTGCTCAATGTCAGGGAGAACGGGTACTTAAGAGGATAGTTCACACTAGCATCAATCAATCACTGTTACTGTGTGAGAGGGATAGATTAAGGAAAAACCGGACAAGTGCGAGTCGGACTCGCCCACCGAGGGTTTCGTTAAAGACTACATTGTTGTATAGTTTTTAGATTTGTCCCTATACTTGTAGTATAACACGGTATTATTTGCCAAATTTCATAGTTCTAGGTCAACGAAAATACCCTATACTTTTTGATTCCCTTGAGATTGTCGAGTTTTTTGCGGCATAAACTTAGAGGTTTGTTTTTTTCACAGCTTCGAGGGACTGTAAATTTGAGTATATGAAAATGAAATGAAATGAAAATGAAAATATTTATTGTTACCATCAATTTGAACAAAACGTTAGGCTATTTAACATATATTATACAATACAAAAACACACTACTTTTCAGTGTCATGTTACTCAGCACTACTGAAATGGCTACTGATGTCTAATATAGTAAAAACCGTAGTATAGGCATCAGTGCTTTTCCAGTTGTGCAGAATGAAATAAGTGTTTAATTATAATATAAATATTGCGTACCGAACAAGTACCTGAGTATGTTTATAAAAAGAAGTGAACATCTGAACAAAAGCACATTAATTTTGACAATAATTTACCAAAACGATGTCATACATTATTATTATTTTTGTTAAACAAGGCCATGCAATAACAATAAATTTAAGAAGAAATATTAGTATTTAAACAAAATGTTAGTTTTGACATAAATGGTAGAAACTAAAATACAAAAACGACGATTTTACTTTATTTATTATCTAATATATGTTGAACAAGGACATGCAATGAAAATAAATTTAAATTTAAGAAGAAATAAAAAAAAGGAAAAAAAACCATATACAAAACATTACACACATAGGTATGACTTTTCTCTCTAAACACAAATTATGTTTGTTTAAAAACAGTAAGAATTTTAATAAAAATAAAAAAAATCAGGAATTGGTCTCGAAGAGCTTCTCCGTGTCTGCGTAAGAGAGGCTTAATAACCAGGTTGACAGCATTCTACTACAATTACTTTTGCAAGTAGGGAAAATAGTAAGTACCTGGTTTTAATTTCAACTCGATACGTCTACGCGTTCCCGCGATAAAGGGTCAATAGTTATCTAATATGTATGGTATTTTTGCTCAAATGACAACATTTTTAGAGCCATCTTTGGCTATTTTATATCCAAGCTATTTAATTTTTTTTAAAGACATTAAATTTTTTATGTTTTTCATAAATTTAAACGTGACATCGATAAAAAAAAGCTTGCCATTTTTGACCTCTATGACTACTTAGTACCAAAACTATTTTACTTTATCTTCATTTATAAACTGACTATATATCAATCAGGGACGTATTTTGAGGTGTGGAGGCCCCTGGGCAAGAACGAAGTAAACAATTTTGTGTTTTAACATTACTCTTTGAATTAGTATAGTTACATTTCTTAAAAAAGTAAGATAAAACGAAAAATATAGTACTCATGGACAAAGCCAATACAAATAGAAAAAAAACATCGTGAGCCCTAACATATTTATGCAACTAGTACTTACAGTATTTTTATGGATGTGTAGTTAAAAATATGTATACGACAAGTTATTTATTCGAAAATACAATTAGTGTACAACATTAACAACTTGTGGGGGTCTCTTTTGTGTGGAGGCCCCTGGGTTCAGCCCCGGTTGCCCTCCCCTAAATCCGGCCTGTATATCCAGAGCATATTAGTACAAATGTCCGCCATTTACTCAATACTAGCTAATAAATCCACAGCTACACGAATACCTATAATTCCAGCAACAAATTTGTTCGCATCAACATTTATAACTAAACATTCAATAAATAAAGACGTTTTTACATCACTAAAACATTATAACAAGGGGATGGGTGCGATTGATCCCGTTGTTTTGATCCCGATTTTGGTTACCTTAGATCTTAATTGTCTAGATACTCATTTTTATTTTAATAATAGTACATTAGTGCTAAGACCAGGACATAAGCAATCTTGGACGAGTAAGTTAAAAGTTCGAGCCTTTAGGGCGAGGAGTTTTATATACGAGGCCAGGATTGCTAATTCATGGTCGAAGCAAGTATAGTGCTTTTCTCAAGAATAAAATGAGACATATTCATGTTTTTCATGAAAATGAGTTATGTCAAATATAATAAACTGGTTATGAAATATTAAAAGTTACTTACTTGCTCATATTTGGGCGATTAGTCATTTTTATTGTTATTTATTTCTTCAGCAAAGCATTAGTGGAGTACAATCTATATCACAGCCCGCTTCTGAACTCATTTTGTAATTTATTTGCACAAAACACTTTCAACCAAAATTTAAAGCAACATAAATTCCCGCTTTCACGCAATTTTTTTATTATTGCCAGCTGGGCCAAAGTATTTACCGTCATGCAGCCTTCTTTGTGGACAACGCCATCTAGAGGAACGCTAAGAACTAAGAAAAAAAACAACGAGGAAAACCTCCTTAGTCTCTTATAAACATAGACACGGATAGTTTTAAAAAGAAAACATATGAAATATACTCTGTGAACATATGGTATGTAATGGATTTTCATACGAATTTCCTGGACAGTTATCCAGATTTCCTCGACACTTTTAATAGCTCGTCAGGTTGAAGTATATTCTGGTAGGTCTTTACAGTATGTAATGGTAATATTACAATGTATTTTTGAGAAAAACAATATTATTTCATACAGAAGCAGGACGAATGTCAAAAACACCTAGAATATGAATAATTTTGCTATTTTATACATCATATTAGATGATGGTAAACATAGATTATTTCTAAATGTTAAAACAATACATGAAAACACCACAAAACCCACAAATGTTGTCCATGGCGCTGTTTATAATCCATCCATCTATCCATCAGCCTATTTCGTCCACTGTTGACGATCTTCCTGGAATAAATGCCCATAGTCACACAAGCTGGGCAGGCGGCTTGGTTAGCGCGGAGCCGAAACCCTCGCACTAGTGACGCCGCTGCCCGTCAGCAGTCTGTTTTATGTAAGGGCTGGCAACTGGGGATGGATATCATGGCCATCAGTCGGTCCCAGGCAATGGTGGGCCACCTGGTTGTGCCTGTCTGCGAGCTGTCCTCTTACTCTCCCCCGAACAACTTCAGGGGGAGTTTTCAAGTAAGATGGTGGTACTTCCACAGTCGAGCCCGGCACCAGCTCTACTACCTACCTGTTTATAGTATACGTACATATATTTTTGGTCTTACTTTCTAACTTATTAATAGATAGGTACTACTAATAGGTATATTATGTATGTATGTAGAATAAACAGAGTATATCTATGTATAATAAATAACCTATTTGGTCTGCGATAAAAAAAACTAGTTAAAGCTTGGACTAATACTCTCACTTGACCGGTTTTCTATTGAGTTTTACTGTGTTTGGCTGCGAGGCCTAATTGTCTTAGCCTTAGAAGAAGTAAACACTTTTCTGTACAAAAGCATAAAAATCAGTTTTAGTCCACTTAGCATGCGAAATGAAAATGCATTTTTGTAATAAGTAGCTTGGCACCACAGATATAGATCTAAATAGATGCCGCGAGTGTATGTACTTCGCGTGCCCAATCGCGCGCCAAAAGGGAGAGCACTGCTCTTCCTTCACAGATATTGACTCCTTCAAGTTTGACTCTTATGGATTATGTCTTAAGTCTTACAATTCCTTCTAGGATTCACACCGCTGTCAACCGTTTTCATTGTAAAATGTGACACGCTTGGTTTTCATAGAGTTTAATGCACTGGCGTCATCTATTTAGATCTATATCTGTGCTTGGCACGAAATATCTACTAAGCGGGTGTAAATAGACTGCTACCATTAAATGAAACCACATATTCTACCGACCCTACTGAATTAATATGAAATCTGTCCTAAAACTAGGACAATAAACTAAAATATGGATCTCGGTGGATGAACTAGACAAATCGCTGTGTTGCTGATTTACGAGTATATCTTGTTTGCACTGCATAATATTTAGTTTCTAAGATCATTAATAATAAAGTAGTAATTACATTGAATATTTTTGCGAAATTTTAAAGAAATTGGTTATTATTATGGTACTAACATCAAAATCAATTTTTGTCTGTCTGTCTGGATGCAGTTTTCTTTATTATCATCGTAGTGACCCTGGTCAACATACGGGCTATACTCATGTTATTGATTGAAAGACACTTCAAAGACGCGTGCAAAAGCTTGTCTTAGGACTAAATTAATACAACAACAAATAAAATTTGCTACGGCGACGTAGCAAGCGCTACGACTCCTTATAGGTAGTCGCAAAAAATAATACTGTCACCACTTTTATTGTAGCATCATAAGAACTGCAATTGGCTATATACGTTGACTACATAAAAATATAATGCCTGCTACCTACAGTAATTTTTAGGGTTCCATACCCTAAGGGTGCCAAACGGGACCATATTACTAAGCCTCCGCTGTCTATCTGTCTGTCCGTCTCCCACAGGGGTCTACAGCTTCAGCCGTAATCAGTATAAAGTTGAAATTTTCACAAAATACGTATTACCGTATCCTCTACCATGACAAATAATAAAAATAAAGAAAAATTGAAACCCTTTTGGGGGTCCCCTTAATACAATAAACCTCGAATAATACGATTTTTTTAACGTTATTTTTACTAGCTCTATTATTTTTTTAGCTCTATCTTAAAGTCGGTAATACATACAAGTTTCAAAGCGCACATTATTGAACATACTTTAAACTAAAAAAAAAGATAAAATTAGGGTTCCGTACTCAGAGGGTGCTAAATTGTTTGTCAGGTACTATTTTAGCGCCTTGTTTTTGTCGCCTTAATGTTTTGTATAGCATTTTCACTGCTGATATGTATGTTCTTAGGGTTCCGTACCAGTATCGTGTGGTGGTACGGAACCCTTTATGCGCGAATCCAACTCGCACTTGGCCAAAAATTATTTATCTGTAAAACGACTTTTTATACAGGTACCAGGTACCAAAAAACTTCAATCAAATCTACGGATAAATACAGATGTTAAGATGATACATTTTCATTAAAACGCTTAAAAACATTTAAATTAAATTTCTACCCAATAACATCAACAACTTTTACTAGCCAATCCTGTAATCACAGAAAAAAAATCTGCTGTGCTATAGAAAAGTTAACTACTCTACCAAAATGCAGTTTTTTTTTTCACGATTTCGTGATAGTTCCCATAGTAAAAGTAGTTTATTATTAATGTATATAACAATATACTTATAACAATATACATTAATAATAAACAACTTTTACTATGGGAACTATCACGAAATCGTGATATAATGTATATGTTATAATATAAATTACCCCGTTTTAAGGAAAAACGTTGTCATCACAAAATATATAACCATTCCGTTGAAAATAACTATTTAATTTCTGAATAGCGTGAGACCACCCAAAACACATTCATTACAAGATAAAAGATCCGGGATCAACCATGGCGAACCCTATGGACTTTCATTTGGTAAAATAATACTAATAAATCTGCCATCATCGAGTGTAGTTTTTGCGATCATTTTCCTCTTTCAGCTGCATTGTTCACTCATATATTTACAAGGGTCCCTACAAAACCTTTTAATGCTGTAATTACGTTTTACATTCGATTTGAAGTTGCCGGCAATATTAAACCTGCAATGGAGAATTTGCTCGGACAGCTTTTTGTATAATTCCAATTCATTTGCTTATTTGACTGGTTTAATCATTAAAAAATACATTAAAAGCTTACTTATCTAAAACCTGCATTTTATTATTTATTTTTTAAACAATTTCAACCACTTGGAATTTTCTTATTTTAAAAAGAACATCGTACATGGCCTGAATAGATATTATATCTTCATAGATTTTGAGCTAAAATTATGGTGTCCACACAATTAACTTACCATTAAGGAGATTGTTGTAAAAAGTCAGTAAACATGAACTACAGGGTTATTTTTGATGTTGGCATTTAAATTGTTTTTTTAGTTTGTTACACTTTAAAGATATTTTTTTAAATATAAATTGGTAAGTGTTGCTTAAATAGGCGAAATGTTTAAAACAAGCTAAATCAAATAATAACAAGGATTTGAGTTCTTAGCAAAATAATTGAAATCTATTTGTGTATAAAATACAATTTACAGACCTACTCATTAACTTGGCGACAACAATATTTGTTTGCAATATAGAGAAATGAAAAATCTTCAGAAAAATCAGTTTTATACATTTTTAAAGATGCGTTTGAAAAATTATAAAGAAACTCAATCATTTCACACGGAATAGCCAATTTGAGATTCTATTCAACTGGGATTTGGTTTATTATTGAATGAACTGCAGCAGCAGGATAAGGTTTGAAATTCTTCCTTTTATGTTGCTTTTGTTAAAAAGCACTTTCATATTGAGATACCTATTTAAAACATGTCAAGTAAGAGGCCTGCTGTTTATGATACTTTCTCCTTTTTAACTTCATTCTGGATAGCTGGTGAAACACGTGGTGAAAGAGGGCCTAAATAACGGAACAAAATCATACTGTTAGATGGCGGCCCTATTTATCAACCAATACACAACAGACCGAAAAAAAACTAAATCTAATTCTTCACACTTGCCCCTAACAAGAACGGAAAATTCTTACATAATATTTTCTACGCATTACTTTTCATTGTTCCGTTTTTTCCTCGAAACAAAGGACACCGAAGAATCGGTATGTGTAGTATTCGAATTATCCCGACTCGGCATCGATTCAGTATCGATCGGAAGGAATCCGATCCGATTTTGGACCGTGCGGTCTCTCGAAACTCGGCCCAGTTTAAGGGTGAGCAGTGTCTTGTGCTAACTAAGTCACACTAAACTGAATAAATTAAAATAAATGTACAATAAGTCCGTTTGTTCATCATTAGACGGCACCTAAAAATCCCACTAATATTATAAATGCGAAAGTTTGGATGTATCGATGGATGGATGTTTGTTACGCTTTCATGCCGTAACTACTGAACTGATTGGGCTGAAATTTAACATGAATGTAGTTCTAGACTTGGAATAGGATATAGGCTACTTTTTATCCCATAAATAACTTTCCATGGGATGAAAATAAGCTTTGTGATGTGTCACCCTTTCACGCCATGCTTACGAAACCTATCAGGCTGAAATTTTGCATAAATGTAGTTCTAGACTTTGAATAGGACAAAAACTACTTCTTCCTTTTGTTCCCATGGAAAAGCTATAAAAGAAACACACGAAATGAGAAACACAGAGGCGCATAACACACACATTTCACCAGCTATGTTTACTGTGGGTAACAGTCCGAATAATATTGACTGATTTTATATGAGTACACAAAAACTAATCCGACGCAAGTGAAAACGTGGGAAAAAGCTAGTTAATTATACAACAAGCAACAAGTTTATGCAACAAGTTTTTTGAAAACAAATAATTAGACATAAATAATTAAATCAGTCTCAGCGATCTAAACTTATTTCATTCGTCCATTAAGTCCATGGCTTAAATAAAAGCCTTTTGTTAAAAGGCTTTTTATTATTATTTTTTATGCCTTTCAAGGGGATTGGTATATAAATAATAAGTCGCCATCTTTTCGCATCCGCCATATTAGACTAAGAATGACGTCATTTAGCTTATCGTGCATTGTCATCAAAACCAAATAAAACTTATGTGCAAAATTTCAGCTCAAGGAGGGAACTGATTAAAAATTCAGTGCAAGATTCGACCCAAAAAAACTAACATACTAACAAACACACCAGTTAAGTCAAATAAAAGTTAGCATATAATTAAAAAGAGGTCCATTTAGTCTATACTTTCAGAAAAAAAACATCAAATCGTAAGTATACCATAATTTTATTACACATGATCAATTGTAATAGAAAACTAAGAAGCTTTACATCTAAAATAAAATTACACTTTACTCGTACATTTGTAACTACTGCAAGTTGCATTATTATTAGGTAGTAACGTGGATGGACTTGCAATCGTTCACGGCGATACGAGACACGTTTGGTTTCCATAGAACCAAGAGCGACAGTAAGAGACGAAACCAGAAGATCTAACGGGTCCAATACCATTCCATCGCAGCCCATGTAGCAACACAATGTCATATACGAGTAATTGTATATAATTGGGATTTCTCGAGAACAAAGAGAGTAAATTGCTTATAGGGTGAAATAATTACCTTTTGCTTTTTGCGATTGTCGTTCGGCGACCGTCGGACGCTTTGTCGCAAGGAGTTTATGGTATGGACGCTATTGTTTATGGTTATTTAATTTTATTGTGATTGTGATCTGTTTTAACCGCCATCTGTAGGATTGCTGAAAATTACATGAAGGTACCGAGAAGAAACTGTCAGTACAGTCAATATATAAATGCTTACGAAAGGTACATCGCTTTGATAGAAACAAGAGCTTGTAAGAATAGATTAATTGATGTAGAGAGGCAAAATAGATGTGTCAGGATCGTGGCAGACGGAAATTCGTACTCTCCACCTGCCCCTTTGGGAGACAGGCGTGAGTTTGTGTATGGAAAAAAATCCTGCGATTGAAGCAGACTTATACCGATAAAAATGTACGTTAGTAGGTGCATTTTTAACATTTCTTTCTTGGTTTTTAATTAGAAACTATATAAGGTGGCTTTCGCTATAGCCAAATATGTTCTGAAATAGTTTAGACTTCTACTAATTGAGTCTCAGTTGTTCTTGAACAAATATAGACGCCCAAAAGAATATTTTTCGTATTTCGCAAACAGGAACATTGAACCTTGGTCCTGACCACTTACCTAGTTTCCAATATGAATATGGCTGTACAAACGAAAAACTATTTCCTTCAAATAGGGAGATAACTGCAGAGACGTCTTATCTGTGGTCTCAAATTGATAAGGTAGTTGACAGATGGAAAGAAATTTTGGAAAAGGCTATCTGAACACACAGGGATTTGGGAGACAGGAAGGCTGAGGTGCGGGGCTGATCCCGTGGAATCGATATTTTATTTTATTATTTTGATTGATTTAGTTTCCAGTTTATGATCCACTAGTTTTTGTACGCGGCATCGCTCGCGTGGAAGTGCTTTTCAATCAAAATAAAGTGACTTTCTACTATACAACCAAACTCATACTGGAGACTCGCTAAGTAGTCAGGACCAAGGTTCAATGATCCTTTCTGTGAAATACGCAAAATAAAATACTGAAAGGATGCCGAATTATTTGACAGTGACAGTATAATTTTTGCGGCTTTTTTGACGCCTTTATGTTGCTATGGTATCTATTGTTTTTTTTTATAATGTTCCTTACCCGTTTTGTGTGATGGTACGGAACCCTTTGTGCGCGAGTCCGAATCGCGCTTGGCCATATTATCCAGATACCTATGTTTATCTATTTCGTTGTGCGATATAATCTTTAATTTACTGGACTATAATACTATAGTCGGGTGCACACTATTCATAGCCTGCGCAATACTTTTTGCTAAAACCACAGACGTATAATATATAAGGTATTATTATAGTAGCAGACCTAACATTAATAATAAACGCATAGAGTCGACGCGTGGCAATTTTAGCTCAGTGAGCTTTGGGCTCTTTTAAATATAAATATTGCTTGTTTCCACAACAAAATATATAACGTCGTACAATTCAAAGTGAAAAAAATTTACGAGATGATAGAGTATCCCTAATAGACCACTATACAAAGAAAAATACATTTTTGAGCCAACCTTTTTTGTCACCTTTCTATAGAAATTTAGTCAGCTGATTGAACCACTTTGTACTGGGAAGTGAAAAAATAATATGTCCAAAAAATTTTTTCCTTCTGGGTTGTGATCAGTTAACGATACAAGATCTACCCTACAATTATTTTGACTTATTATTGTAGGACCTTATATAATAGTTAACTGATCATATTCCAGAAGAAGAAAAAATGTTCGCTGAAATTATTTTTTCACTTCCCAGTACAAAGTGGTTCAATCAGGTGACTAAAATTCTATGGAAAGGTAAAAAAAAGGTATGCGCAAAAAAATTTTTTTTCTGTGGAATATGCTCTGTTAGGGATACTCCATCATCCGTTAATTTTTTTTCACTTTGAATAGTAGGACCTTATATACTAGAGATTACTTTAGGAATTAACAAACTCGTATTTTCCAAGCATGAGCCAGCCAAAACAACCCATTTTTATACGTTTCTTCGTACCATGAAGCCTAATTGCAGCTTATTTTTTGTATGGAAACTTGCCACGCTATTTAATCCTTATATTTGAAGGGTGCAGGGAAAGAACAAGGAATGTCACATGTTTTCAACTTTGTGTTTTTTATTGTCAAAATATCGTTTTTCTATTAAAGTCTCGTTTTCAATCACAAAAAACTGAAATACAATAAAGGATGGCAATCAAAAGTAGCTTTTTCGATTGGCCTGAATGTGAAACAAACGGGAAGACGATTTTTCATTGGCTTGAAAGTGAACCAATCACAAATTCTATTTTTATTTTTTTGTATTTTCAAAGTAATAAATTAGTGAAAATATATTTCATATTAAGTACAAATTTATTTAAGTATGTAAACTTTCAATCGTATTTCTAGTATCATTAAAAATATGTATGCACATTCAAAGGTTTACATGCGTTTTTTTCAAAATGTACTCAGATGGACATTCCCTGTTCTTTTCCTGCACCCTTCATTTGTTCTGCTACTTAGTAATAATTATATGTCTGTGGCTAAAACAAGCTACAGGTGCCTTTTAATTTGCTCTTTCATTAACTACTCGTTTCGATTAATTGAATACACAATAACATTTTATTATTTTCTCAATCTCATTGACGGCAAACTACAAACAAAAAGCAACTGTAATCGATATCTACAGTTAAGAATATCCTTCGAATAACCTTACAGGGAAACGGCGTTTTTTAGCCTTAAATACATTTCTTACCAGTGCCACTGCTAGATGTGTATCAATTCGATTTCAAGTTACCGTGTTTTCGCTTTTTGCAAAGTAAAAACTTGAATCACAACGACCAAGGCTAAATTCGGCCTCGTATCAACACATTGCAATCTAGAAATCAGCTTTACGGTATCTCAAACAGAAAATCTGACTCAATCCAGCGCAATTCCGTTTTTACTCACGTTATGTTAAACGTTGGAATTCGAGACTTTTTGCGCTGGACGGTTTATGTCAGCCCCCCACTTGCAGCAACTTTTTCCGCTTTATTTAAAGCTTTAATGAATAAGAATAGAGTTGGAAAAAGCGATGTCGTTTGATTTAATACCACTCTTATCTCGGAGATTGTTCGATAAATGTGCGCAGGCGCAAGTGGTCGCTACGTAGCATGTGCCCGCGAGCCTTGTATGGCGGCGCTGATATTTCATTTGTTTTATGATTTATTGGTCTCTTTGGTACTTGTTGGAGATGTAATTGGATCTAGAATTTTCTTTAGCTTTTGCTGATCGTCTTTATCGGAAAATTTCTGAAAAACTGGTGCAAGGGCATTCTTTCATGAACAACTCTATAATTCACCAATATTCATTCGAAAGTTATAAAAAAATGTTATTAAAAATCTGGTAACAGGTGGTAGAGCTGATGCCGGGCTCGACTGTGGAGGTACCACCATCTTACTCGCAAATCCTCCCGAAGTTATTCGGGGGAGAGTAAGAGAACAGCTCTCAGGCAAAACCAGGCGGCCCACCATTGCCTGGGACCGATGGATGGCGGTATATCCATCCCTAATTGCCAGGCCTTAAAACAGACTAGTGACGGGCAGCGGCGTCACTGGTGCAAGGGTTTCGGCACCGCGCTCACCAACCCGCCTGCACAGTGTGTGTGTGAGTATGGGCATTTCTTCCAGGGGGACCGCCAAGAGTGGCCTAATCCTGGAAAGGCCTATGTCCAGCAGTGGACGAAACAGGCTGATGGATGGATGGATGGATTAAAAATCTCATATTATGAAGTCAGTACGAATTTTTAAAGCTAAAAAGACTTATATTACCTTTTGCAATAACAAAGTTCAAATTATCGCTTTATCGTGCTTTGATGATGATATTAAACAAATCTTGCTCTAGGATGTACGAAATAGAGATCATTTTCACTTTTTCTTATATTAGGCGACTTTCGTTTTTATTTGCAGCCAAATTCATACTGGAGACTTGGTGAGTAATCGGGAACGACGTTTAGTACCCTTATTTCTGGAAAATACGTAAAAATAAATGAATCTTTCCTATACCTACTAACTGACTCTAGTCTATGTATAATAATAATAATATGTAATATAATTAATAATTATTATTAATTATAATATTTTGCGGTATGTTAAAGTCGTAGAACAAATAATGTGCAGTATCTTTAGTAGAGCATGCAATATAATTATTGATTAATTAATGACACCCATTAGTTTATCAACGAATTTCCTATATGAAAAGTTTGTAAAGGCACCTGGAATTGAATGTGTTTAACTAATTTGAGAAATATGGAAAAAGCAAAAGAGGCGTGTCAGGATCATTGCGGACAAAATTCGTAGTAGTATCGCAGGAGGTATACATTTATTATATTCATACTTTTATTGAACTTTGTATAAATAAGTAAATATGAGCGATACCTCAACGAGTAGGAGTACATAAAAATTATTTTTAATCGAAAAATATTGTTAAAAAAATTATTACGCATTTGTTCGAATCATCAAAAATACGAGTGAATCGTAAACCGAATACCAAACTGAAAGTTTTCATCACCATTATAAATTAAGTTAAAAAAAATTGAAAGTAGTCGTTAGCGGCTTCCTTAGTTTTAATTTTAATCGACCGTTAGAGATAGGTTTTGACAACGAGCGAATTTAGGGAGACGAGCGAAGCGGAGCGGAGCGAGGCGACCCCCGTCGTTTTAACAGAATTCACGATATTCAGAAAAAAAACATTTTCCAAGCACTTTCCGATGACTTACGGTTCAATAATTTATAAATTAAAGGACCCCTTCCCTTTCCGAACTGTACATTGCAAATTGAACTTTATTAGTTCGTGCTGAGGAAGATACTCCAATAGCTAAATAATGACTTACGGTTCAATAATTATAAAAATCAATGTCACTTCCAAGAATATATTAAAAGATGTGATCCGTTACATACCTACATAATATTATATCCTGCTATACGCCACATGTTAATCCACCGTATGACGGTGTGGTAATCCATCACCAGCTTTTAATTTATGAATTCAACTCAGAGTACTGGGATAAGGCACTTTTGGCGCGTGGCGTGGATTAAAGTTTCCTTTGCCCACGTTTTGCCCACTATACAACCTACAAACTTGAAATTTGGTAAGTAAGTTCCTCATGTAACACAGGCACCATCTAAGAAAGGATTTTGTGAAATTCAAATTATAAAGGTATGATACAGAGTATTAAAGTTTATATCCACACGTCAGAAAAGCCTTGTCCTTGTAAAACCTGATCTATTTCACGGACGACGGTCTCTCTAAACTCGCCCGTATGTCGGTGCGTTAGGGTTCACGCATTTTTGTTTGGAACTCAATTATATCCTAAACTAAGAGTGTCCGCGGGTATGATTCTTGGGAAACCTGGTTCAGTAGGGTCGGTAGAATATGTGGTTTCATTTAATGGTAGCAGTCTATTTACACCCGGTATAATATGTAGGGTGAAATTAAATCAAGCGACCAAATTTATACTGGAGACTCGGTTAGTGATCAAGAACTAGGTTTAGTAATCCTTTTGACCAATTTTGAAAAATATTTTTTTTTGCTCCCTTACTGGTTGGAGTAGTTTAAGTACAATTCCTAGTGCAGGCACTACGGGGCAAAAAAAATAATTATTCGAATGTCACCTGGATGATCATTAAACCTTGTTCCTGATGACTAACCGAATTTCCGGTATGAATTTGGTCGGTTGATTTAATTTCGGCTAGTATAGTATAGTTAGTTTACTTATTTTAGATTTTTATTCATATTTTTATGGAGGTAAATTAGGTTTATTTTATTTAATAATCATTATTTATGTTATTTAAGTTTCTTCCCAAATAAAAGAACAAAATTTTAAGTGAAAAAATATATTTTTGTGTTCGGATTCCCGATTTATTAAACAAAGTCACAGAATACTCGTAATCTTTTGGATAAGTTTTTTTTTATTACGAAGCAGTTTCAATGCCATTTGTAGCACACACATGAATTATGGTTTTCATTCCTCTCCAGTTTAAACACGGTGTGACATTCCAACCGGGCCATTTTGGCCTCATTTCAATGGGTGATAATAATTAATAATACAATAATTCAGTGACGATAATAATACTGATAATATTAAATGTTTCAGCTTTCATTAGAAGGCGTCAAGGAATAAAAAGAGTAAGATATATGGATATACGCACACTGGGCCTTTATTCGTGTCTGTGGCTATAGGGTTGCCACACTACACACAGTGTTGCCACCTCGATTTTATTCTTGTTGCTAGATTTTTATAAGAAAGTCACCAGATTACCTCAAAATTCATCAAAATGTCGCCAAATGTATGGAATACCGTTTGAAAAAAGTCGCTACAATGTATAAAATGGCTGTTTTATCAAGTCGCTAAATGGATTACAATTCCGCTATATCTAGCGACGAAGTCGCTAAAGTGGCAACACTGACTACACAGCTAAATATGTTATTTTTTTTTTCAAGTTTTTGTTTTTCATTTGCAGCCAAGGCTGTCTGTATGTGACAGTTTTTATATCTTAAAATATTATTGACCAACAGAGCTTATCTTTTCTTAGAGGATTTCGCTCAAATGGAGGTATAGTTTTTTTATGATGGTAGGAAATATACTATTGAGAATTTGTTATAGAGAAATGTTTATCTTAAAATAAATACAGCAGCGCAATTCCCGTATTTCTGTGACGCTTATGTCAGGTTGACGTGCAGGAAAAACGTGGTATACCGTTTTTTTATTTTCTATTTTCATAGAAAGGAAAGCTCTCTATGTACGAGCCAAATTATCAAAAGTTTAAGCTAGCTTCTACTTTTTCAGCACTATGCAATTCGACACCTACTTCTTAGCTTTATACAATAATAAATAATATAATATATACAAATTTTTGATTGTAGGTTTAATTAATAATAAAACTTAAATTTAATTGGCATCATAATACCTGGATATAATACCATAATAATATAACAAAAGTTTCAGGTAATATCTTCTTTTTTACGACTGTATGTTGACAGTAATAAAAAACCCTATACTTTTGATGTGGCAACCCTGAACTGAAGATGCGTCGTTTTTACATTGCGCTGGCGAATTCGTCGCATACATTGTCTTAGTATGGACAAAATAAGTGAGTCGGAACTACAGGCAAGAAGTGGCCCTTCTACTTGTCACCGCCACTCTTTGAAGTCCCATCATCCTCTTAACAATACACCTTAAACTTTGAAGAGTAAAGTTGAAATTCTACTGAAGGTCACGAGAGAATTTCTGAAGATAAAGACAAGCAGAAATGGATTTTATGATGACTGGGGAGGGATGGTTTTGGATTGTGTTTAAAAAGACAAAAGCCTAGCAGCGTATTGGATAAAAAGCTCATCTGATGATGGAGAAGTAAGTAGAAACTTATTAAGCAGCTTTTGACGAAGATGCCAATTGTTGATTGAATTCTTATTGTATTTGTTTTTGGGCGAATCTCGCGCTGCAGATTTTGGAGGTTTAGGGAATTTCCAAGGGAGTTTTTTGGGGTCGCTTTAAAGAATACCACTAGTGGAATGTTTTAAATTATCGAATATCTAAATTGGTTATAAACAAGGCGTTATAAGAAGCCTTTTGCCTTTTTATTAACTTGTCAAATAATTCTGTTACAATATATACTCGTTCGTACATACCTAACCTAATACTCGGACAATAATTACTTTCAATTTTCGGTTTAAAAAATCTCATATCTTTTAAATATAGAATACAACTCACGGGCAATATAATTTGAATAATATTGTCATACTCGAACATAACAATATGGCAACCAAATTAGCGAGATATTAAAGAAGGCCCAAGTCCTAAGTACTCGAAATGGAAGAGCTTACATAACCCTAATTGATGAATGCGGAAGAGGCGTAAGAAGTGTGTCAGGAACGTACCAGCTAGAAATCTGTGGTATCTAGCTACCCCCATGGGAAACAGGCGTGAGTATGAGTATGTATGAATATCTCTTTATGTCGGATTAGAATCATGATTTATGGTTGCAACTGTCATATGGGGAAAATTCAAAATGGTAGACGCAGATGTAGTTTTTAGGAGGAGAAAAAGAGAGCGGAGAGCCTAACTTTGGACCTGCCAAGTAAAATAGCGTGATCTGTATACGAATATCAGCGCATCCATACAGTTGTCCAACGAAGCGTTCGGACGGAACGGTTGTCAGTAGCTTCCAGGGCGAGACTCCGAATTGCTTATTCAAAAACTGTATGTAGCCCCGCAGCCCCCGCACAATTGCTCTATCTAGCGCTTTCGTTGTACAACTGTCGTCAGTTTGCCTGAAAATAAGTTTAAACTATATAATAAGCAGGGACTACTTAAGAAAGCTTATTATAAAATCAATGATTATTTGGACGATAATGAAGCATGATAAATAATAATCTTAATCAAAATTATTTATTCATATTTGAATACTGTATGGTTCCTCTAAAGGCTTAAAATTAATTAATATGTAAACTGACTTTGTTGTTAAAGGTACAGCTTGGCAAAAAAGAGTTTGACGCGGTGACAGATGAAACTAAATATTTTGGTTGTAGTATACAGTTTTGCTCGTAGTGTGTGGTATGACTAAATATGTGGTATAGCGCCCTCATTTTTTCCAAACTCTTTTTTGCCAAGCTGTAATAGAATAGACAATGACGGGTTGACTAAGATACATTTTTTCTCGTGACATGGTTCCTGAAGTCTTATATTTTTTATGCCTTTACTTAAGTAGGTATATTTTTTTTTGTATATTTGTAATATGGTTTTGTTCCATTTTTTTTTAAATGCATGTTTGCTAAGTTTCTTGCCCTTCTTCTTAGCAATACTAATCGAATGGTGCGGATGGTTAGGCAATATGTAAATATAATATTTTTATTCCTATATATATCTATTTTATGCAGGTGTATAACTTTATTACATTTTAGTAGCCCAACCTTAATATTTTTTGGATGTATTTCCCGTATTTATTTATCAAGTTGTTTGTTCGTTGCATCATTTATATATAATATTTTTATTCCTAGATTTCTCTATTTATATATTTTTTTATTCTAAAGATATATAGTGTAAAGATTAACTTTGACTTGTAGAAAGTATACTTTATGTATCTATTTTACAAAATAGATCTTTTGATTTGATTTGTATGGATTTTGAAACTGTGATATTAGTGAAGCCAGGACTCAGTCATTTTTAGAAAATTGGGCACTTCTAACAACGGATACCTAGAAACTGTTTCTCGCCCTGACGCAATGCCTGCAAGGAATCTGTCACACCAAACAAATGTAAACTGAATTTCGTTGAAACATAAATAAAACATAAAAGAAACTTGTTGCACAAGTGTTTAATTTATTTAAACATCAAGATCTTGAAACGTAGGTAAATTGTTATCTGCGTAGGAGGCTAGGTGCCGAAGATAAGGAATCAGGGTTCACAAAATATTATGTGTTTTTCCCTTATAAGGCGAAAGGCCAGTTAAATTGGCAGGAAAATTGGCAACTGAACCGAGCCGCTAGACTCTAACGGCTAGAGTGACTTGGAAAACATATAAGATTTTGACAAAATTTTGTTCCCACAACTTTGCTTGACCGCGAAGCTCCTGTTTATTTCTAATAGCAATGAAAAACGTTAGTTACATTCTAAAATGTCGAATCAGTTGACGGGGATAGTCGTCTTAATTAAGATAGTGGGCGAGATCTATCTTATAGATTAAGGGGTGCATGATAATCTTACTGAGTAATTTTGTTCTTCAATATGTTGTCAGAAAGTCTACATTAGAACGCTCGCTTCACGTGGTGCCGGCACGCATAATTAGTGAATTTTCGAGATTTTCTGGATTTTATAAAAAGGTATTTGATGTAGGAGTTTTTCACCTGACATCGGAAAACAAACCATGTTTTCTTGTTATAGCAGTAATTTCAGACATAAAACTCAAGCCATAAAACGAATTAATAACTTAAATTCTGTCCAATTAGGTAACCGACCTGACATCGGAAAGAAAAATGTCTGAAAAAACACGTGTCAAGTTTTACATTGATCATCAGATAAGTATTTGACTCAGTATATTAAAGCAAAAACCGTTGAAAGACCAAAGGCAAGCCCTTAAAGATATAAAACCTTAAGGTTTTTCATCTCTGTCCCGAAAGAAATTCCCTTTTTTTACTTGTAAATATACACGTAAAAATACTATTTTATATACTAAATCAAAATATCAAAATACAGGTAAGTACGAGTAGCTATTTTGCCCATTATACTTTATAAAATGTATTATTTAATTTGTTGATGAAAACGGGACATTCACAGTTTTCATCACACTTACGGCATTTCGGGAAAGTGTTTTGTTTCACCAAACTTCCCCTCTCCTCTCCCTCCACCCTCCCCTTGCCCTAACGATGTACACATGTTGTCTCTCTTCAATCGGATCTCACTTACATTCTGTTGCTTTTTTCATATCTTCAGGGCAAAAAACTGACCACTGTCCGTCAACGGGACTTGGACCGTCGAGTCACATGTGATTTGGCCCAAAATAGGCGAATTATTAGAAAGCGGCTGTATTCGAAATAAATAGGCAAACACCCAGAAATATTTCAATAATAAACTTTACTGACTGCTCAGAACTAACCATAGACTTAGAATATACCCCAGTACAATCTAAGTCTATGGAAATAATTAACCTTTCTCAGGATAAGCAGTCAAAGCCAGTACGGTATTATGATGCGTAAATGTTAAATTCTAACAATAATTTGGCCAAGTGCTAATCGGACTCGCCCACAAAAGGCTCACCACACAGTAGAGGTATAGAGCCCAAAAACATTATGATAAATAACAACAATATAAATACAAATTAATGTTTTTTTTAAAGTACACTCCAAGAGTTTTTTTTTCTACTCTCCGTCAAAGGCTCAACATCCGAGTCCAACGGGAACACCTTTTCAAAAAACCTCAGAAAAACAATTTCTTATCCGACTGCGCGTTAGTTACGGTGATATTTTTTATGCGGTTATTGTTTGTAGATGCTTGATTGATGTATTTGTGATGTGTGAGATATGTGCAGATTGGTGGAGTAGAGCTGGTGATAAATTATAATCACTGTTACCAGTATAGCCACATATCACTGGCAGTATCTAAGGTAGAGGAACAGCAGATAAAATATTGCTTACTAAAGTTTCTTGGACTGCCTGCACTGTAGTGAAAAAATATTTTATACATAGAACTAGTATTTGTTCTGTTGGAAAAACTGCAACATAGAGGTGTGGTAAGGTTGACTTTGGTTGTTTTTGGTTTTTGATTGGTCATTGAACCTTGGTCCTGACCACTTAACAAGTCTTTAGTATGAATATGGCTTTATAAAACAAAGTCACCCAACATATTTTTCAAAAATAGAACAAAACTCTCATAGGTATAGTATAGTGTATTTACACGTAAACTAGATTTTCGTAATCAACTCCCAATAGACGTTTTTAAGACCTACCAAAGCAATTTGCATTGGGATATAAAATTCAATTACAAAAGTATTTCTCAATGTTAATCTAAATTTATTTTTTTTATTTTAGTAATTCGATCTTAAGATAAAATTTAAAATATTAAAATTATTAATGTAATTTTGGCAATTAAGAAATAAAGATATTGTAAACTTACATGTTATACGTCAATCATATAAAATGCATGCTGTGATGTTCTACCTTAACAAGTTAGTAGTTAAATTAGCTTACTAACTACTACTGGTTTACCTAATAAAGAAAATGAATAAATAAAAGACAAAACATGCATACACCAAAAAAAACGAAAATTCCCGGTGTTCTTTTCTTCCCACTAAAAACTGCACTCACTAACGCCGCGCCGCTACGGTCTTAAGGCTTTACGGGGAGGCTGTAAAATGCCCCCTCCGAGCCCCCCGCCCCCCGCACTCACCTGGCCGCACGCGCTGCATACAAAGTTGTACATTACCTGAACTGTATGGTGCAAGTGCTTTATGGGTACGCTATGGTTTCCTTTATGGGGGGTGGAGATCGATCAGGATGGTGGCGGGAAATAGGTCACAGCTTCTTGGATTATTTTATAGAAATTTACTTTACCATCAAAGGTAGCCCCTCAAGATGATAGTGGTCCAAAAAACCGTAGTATTAACACATAGATTCGAAAGTCTGGCAAACAGTATCCTATATTATATGATAATTATCTACCGATAGTATGAGAGCTGTTGAAAATCGAATTTAAGTAGTTGTAGGCAAGTCTCAGTCTGTCGAATTAGATTTCTCGATCGTAAAAACCCGTATATGTCGAACTCCGTACGTTTTTAGCTCGAGTTTTAGAAATCTCACTACGATCGTTCCTCCGGAATTGCTCCCCATAAGGCTTTCTCACAGATGGCTAATTCAAAGGAAGATTACGCAGCCGTTACATTTTTTTTCAATATATGTACATAAGAACATGATTGTAATAATTTTTTAACAATTTAAGAACATTGTATTACAATCATATTTTAAAAGTTACGAATGCATACTAAAATAGCTACCGAATTATCAATACTTTGCTTGATAAAAAAAAATAACTTGAGTAGCGGGTGCGACAAAAGTGGTCAGTTTTCATGTAATTACCCAGATGGAATTTATAGTTACCTGAAAACCGAAAGCGGGTCCTATGTCTACAAGGGCGCCCCAAAGTTGCATTATACAGGTTAAAAATGAACCCTCTGGCTTTATTGAACTCTATGAATCATAATCACGAATAAAACACAAAACCGTGTTTTTTTTTTCAAATTTCGAAAAGATGGCACATTTGACTGATAACCTGACAACAGACAGTACATATTTCCGGCGGTAAATAATGCACATAGGCTATGTACACATAGGTTTTGTAGAGCGTAGGAGTATTAGTGCTTCTTTGGCAGACGATATCTTTTTTTTTTAATTATGAAAAGTAACAAAACATATATTTTTTATTTCGAACGAAGAACAGTTTCCTTTGTTATAGCCAGAGGGTTCATTTTCAACCGGTATTTAGAAACAAATGTAGCTTCAATTACTGGTGACCATCAAAGTCACAGTTAAGAGCCAGTTCTACTCAGTTGTCAATTTAATAAATTAAAAAAATAATACAAAAATAAATAAACTAAACTACACAATATCTAAAATTATGTACCTTGATTGAAAATTTGAATTTTTATAAAGACCTTTAACTAAATAAAAACCAAAATAAGGTCCAAATTAAGACTAAAATCCGATTGAAATAATTAAGTATGCAAATAAATAACTTCAAACTTAGTCAAATTAAAGATATTATCACAACGAATCCCTGAAGCATTCTTTTCGAGATTCGGCATGGTGTCATGACTATTTCAGGACTAATTTTTGGAATTGAAACCAAGCCGGTATCTCGCGCCGTTTGCTCGCATGAGAGGTGAGGATTATGGCGTGACCTTCACACCATAATCCTCACTAACCTATTATATTAATAACTTCAGAATTATAATACGACTATTTGTTTGAACGTGGTGACTATTTATGACTATTTCATGGCAAATTTTTGGCATTGTCAAATTTGATTTTCATGTAGGTTTCAGGAATGAGGATTATGGCGTGAAGGACAGGACTCGGAACCTCTCTGGGACGTGCCACGTTCGCCGATCGATAACGAACGTGTAACGGCCGTTACTCCAACGTAATGGACTGAACTACTGAACAATGAAATTAAGAAACAGTAGCTTTATTTTACCTTGTCTTTATTGTGGGCATGATTTTTTTTTCAGATATTTTTGTGTACTTCTCCAAAAAATTTTTTGAAAAGGGTGTCTTTATGAATATCGTTGAGATCATAATTCTTACGCTTTAAAATCCATCACAGATAACTTCAGAGTCGATTGTGAAAATTAACTTCAAAAGAAAGAAACTACTTTGTTTGCTCAATTTTGATACGACATGACGTGATTGAATACATTTCTTTTTGTACTGGTTCTGTTTCAGTATTAAAAGTTTAATATTCCCCAACCGGTTTCGCCTTACAGCATTATCAATAAAATGATGAGGGATACCAATGATTGTTTACGTTTTAGATGGCAAATATACTCGTAATATTGTTCCTTGAAACTGCGGTAAGATGAAACCGGTTTGAGATATTTGTGTTTTATTCATTTTATTAGTGAAACAATAAAAGTGTTCTGATGATTCACCAAGTGCTGGCGATCACAAACATTAAACTAAATTTTTCATTTTTAGTATTTGGTGTAATTTTACACACATTTTATATATTAAGTAAAGACTTATGTGACAAAATATTATTGAATCGTTCTCTCCGTATTTGCGCTATACCGCAGAAGTTGAACTATTAAAAAAAATCCTTGTACCCAAAAAACTCACAATACTACCCAAACCCAACATAACCATCAACAATCAACTATTTTAGTGTCAACAGACAAAGCATCAACAAAACCCAGTCTAACGTCAGAACACTTTTATCCTCCACTCACCCCCTGAAACTTTCAGCGGTGAGGAGTCCCACCCGGGCGGAGGGGGGCAGAGGATCACAGAATGCTCGTCACGTATCCAGTACGTGTTGAATTACTGGGTAGGCCCTACCCGGGAACAGCGAAGTTTAGCACGGAAGACGAGGTTGTTGAACTTGGGTTTGGGCGTTGATGAGTTATGAAGCTGAAGCGTCTACAAGGGAACTCTAAATTAACGTTTCCACTTTTAAAAAAACTAAAATTTTACGAGCAAAGGATATACCTATATATAACTATAATCTTTATTTAACCTACTTAAGAGAGACTATCTCAAATTTCTGTTTTTTCAAGATGGCCAAACCTGAAACAACCTATACTGAAACTAACTTATGGTCTATTGAACCTTTAACTTGGCTAGTTTTCACATACTAGTCATCTTATATTTAATCAACTTATCATCTAGTCTATTCTTCTAAATATTTGATTTGCTGGTAAAAACTAGCCAGGTCAAATGTTGAGGTACAATAGATCATAATAAGTTATTTGCTTTGAATAAATAATTCGACTATTCAAATTTAAAAAGCCATATTTTTTAATAGGAGACATTGTTGTAGCAGACAAAAAAAAACAGAAATTATATTTTAAATTAACTTTAGAATGTTATATGTTCTTGTAAATAAATTTCAGGATTGTCTACAGAACTTGGCACCAATTTGGATCTTAAGTCATAGTATAAAGTAAAGTTAATAATAAAAAATAATGAAAAATAGGGTTCCGTACGCAGACGGTGCCAGATTTTTTTTTTTTCAGGTGCTCCCTTTAAGTGGCTTGTTTTTTGTAGCCTTGATGTTGCTTTGGCATGTATATTGTTGTTTTTTACCATAAATGTTTTTATGGTTCTGAACTTGGCCAAATTATTTTCTTTCGTCTGGTATTTGTCTGTGATATTACTCTACACACACCGTGTCGGACCCACGGTACCACTGGCCCATACCCCTGGGGGTACACAATATTCAGTATTTGATTACAAAAAAACCACCCTCAATTCCCGTTAAAATTACACGCTCTCATAAAACTGTCGTATACACTCAATTTAAATTAATTTTCAAAATTAATTTTTTTGAGTTGATAAAATTCTGTAAGGTGATCATTTTGAAAGATTTTTGTATATTCATTCTCAAGCATCGTGTTATGCAAAACGGTGCTTTAGGCGGGGTCCAGTCTCCTTGCAACCCCTGCCCTGGATACGTACCTGCTCCTCAAGATGGACCGATTGAGCTGAAGCATGTGGGATCCCGGAAAAATTGTAACGGTATTTTTTATGATGTTATATATGAAAGTGCGTAGCGTACACAAAGACCACGTTTGATTGGCGGACGGAGCCCTTTGAGCAGGTAAACGTTAGCGAATTCAAAAAAAGATTGGAAGAAGATGTCGCTTTATAAAAAAAATATGTTTTTCATTTAAGTAGTGTTAGAGTGAAACTCCAACTTTATCATTAATAAATTACTTTAATTCAACCATAACCAAATATTCAGATAAAATACAGACAACCAATATTGCGCAGTCGCTCAATGATACATAGGTAACACTAAAAGTTTCCGGAACTGGCCACTTACATAAACAATATTTAAAAATTTATTGCAACATTTGAAAATAGAACTCTTTGGCTGTAGAATGCAGTTTGTTTCATCTGACTGTCTTTTGTTTTTACCTTGTGGCGCCATTTAAAAAATTGTGTGTCTGCATCAACATGGATTTAACTCGGGAAAATTTTCGTAGTATGATTTTCTACGATTTTAAGTGTAATTTGACAGCTCAACAGAGCATCGCTCGGCTTGAAACAGCTTTTGGCAATGAAGCACCATGCAAGACGACTGTTTATAGCTGGTTTGCAGAATTCAAGCGTGGTCGTATCAATCTCAGTGACGAATCTCGCGATGGTCGGCCGTCCACCGCTGTGACCAACAAAAACATCGGTGCTGTGCGCCGTATGATTGAAACAGACAGGCATGTGACCTACATGAAATTCGCGCATCCTTAGAAATAGGCATGAGTCAAATACAATCAACCCTACACAAACATTTGGGTGTGAGAAAGCTGTGCTCGCGGTGGATCCCACACAACTTGACCGAGGCTCAAAAAACGGACCGCGTCACTTGGTGCAGTGCCATGCTTACCAGATTCAACGAAGGTGCGTCAAATTTGGTGTGGGACATACTAACAGGTGACGAAACATGGATTTATTGCTACGATCCCAAAACAAAGCAGCAATCGAGCGTATGGGTCTTTCAAGATGAGCCGAAACCAACCAAAGTGGCGCGCGTGAAAAGTGCATCTAAGCGGATGATTGCTTCTTTTTTTAATAAAACTGGACACGTGGCTACTGTTGCTTTAGAGAATCGTCGTACCGTGAATAGTGACGGTACACGACCATTTGTTTGCCGGAAGTTATTGACGAACTCCGTAAAAATAACCGTAAACGCCGTATCATCCTGCACCACGACAATGCTAGTTCTCACACGGCCAGACAGACAAACGACTTTTTGAAGACGAAAAATGTAGAACTCATGAGTCATCCTGCATACAGTCCCGACCTGGCACCTTGTGACTTTTTTCTGTTCCCACAAATTAAGAACCAATTACGCGGTCAACGATTTTCATCACCAGAAGAGGCTGTCGAGGAGTATGAAAAACACGTTTCAGAGGTCACCACAGGGGAGTGGCACAAAAGTTTTCAAAACTGGTTTGATCGAATGAAAAAGTGCATAGACGCCAAGGGAGGTTATTTTGAAAAACAATAAATTAATTTTGTACCTTTAATAGTATTTTTTCATATTCATTCCGGAAACTTATAGTGCGTCCCACGTATTATTCATGAATTAAAATTCTGTATAAATTTTATGAAACTCTGAACAGAACAGGTTTTTGATACAAACTTTAGTTTTTTTTTATAATAAAATTCGTGATGAAAGTCGTGATTTTGACAGACAGTACCATGGATTATGCTTGATAGAGTTTCAAAATCAATTCTTGCGAATACTTCTCTAATAGTAGGGAAGTAGAGAGAGACAACAGATCTCCATCTGCTACAATCCTAAGACACCTCATTGCTTCTTTAACAAGATATAAAAAAATCGTTCCACATGCTTTTGGCTTGGCCCTGAAACATATTTAAAAGCACTTAAAAATATATTCACGTCAAAAACAGCTCCAAAAGGAAAAATTCGACAAACAACGTCACGACATAAAGCCCCGAGGGGCTGTCAGACGTGTTCCCGAGTGTTGACTCTCAAATGTAACGAGTACTGTGAAATGTAAGTGAAATTCCATAGTCATACTGGTTTCAACAATCATTATTTCGTCCTATCATGATGGTTGGTAACCCCTAACGCCGTACAAACACGACATGCCGTTTCGGGATTTGGACCCAAGACTTGCCTCGAACCTCTAGTTCAAAGAGGCAAAGTTACAGTTACCCTTAAAATAACTTAGTATCTATTAGTTCCCTGGGGGCGGGAAATGCATTTCTAAAACATCCAAACACCTTAATGTACTTCTGTTACAGGGCAGTAAAACGTCGGCCGTTCAACGGCATTTGGTTGTCGGACACGTCTTTCTACTATCGATCTGGGGACGTGATGTCTCGAGCAGCCAACATGGCTGGCTTTCACGTTTACACAGGATTATTTCAGAGAGCGTTAAAGGACGATCTAAATCAATGACAGTAGGTTCTTTCTGTGTTTGTTGTTTGTCAACGACAAGTTGATTAGTGACAGGAGTTTATTGATCTAGATTTTGGATAATTTTGACCGTTTCCGATCGGAAATTAAACATCCAGTATTAAAGCAATACAGCCAAATTGTTGGTAAGTGATCAGTATCACGGATCGATAACACTTTTTGCTAATTTCACCAACGAGTTTACAAATTAAAATGTTGACCTCCCATAGTAATTGACTCGAGGCTGGGCTAGCGATTGTAGAGAACAGGAAAAAAATACGAAATGCACAAAAAGGGTCATGGAACTGGAAGAATGTTTTAATAAATATTGAAGTTACGTAGGTCTTTATAACACCTTTTTTGGGGCCTTATATGTTAATCACAGTAAAGGCGTAGAATAAATAAATGACCATAATATTCACTTGCCGTTTGCTTGGAAACAGATTAAAAAATCATCAAGAAAGAAATATAACTTTCATGAAAGATCTTTATAAATATCACAGATTTTAAAGAGAGTGCGTGAGCTAGGGCGGCTTCGATCGTAGGGCGGCTGTAGGGCATTCTTGTCACGTCTTCTCTTACCCTTAACTCTTGAGACAAAATAGCTCTTATTACAATGTTTTAGAACTTAATTTTAGTCGAGTTTTTTTTTCATGGATAAATTGGTAGCGTCTGAAGGTGGTTTGATACAGAAACTTCGGAAAAGGAAGTTTTAAACAGACTTATTCTCGGAGTGTTCCATTTTCGGAACAGTTTTTAATATTATGGAAATCAACGGTGAAATATTATGTCAGTTGGTCCGTTATAATCATAACCTTTCAACTTCGTGACGAAGTTAAAACATGGAGCGCAAGCGCAAGCGTAAAAATTCAATGACATGGTTTATTAATATTGCACTGAAGGCCAAACTACCTTTTTTAGAATTTTTACCTGTTTGTATATAATATGTTCCGTTTTAACTCGAAAACCACTAAACGGATTTGGATGCCGTTTTTTTAGGTTCCGTACTTTGTTGTCCATCTGTCTGTCCGTCCGTCCGTCGTCCGTCCGCCCGTCCGTCTGTCCGTCCGTCTGTCTGTCAAGACCCTTTATCTCGGGATCGCGTGGAGGTATCGAGTTAAATTAAAACCAAATACTCAAAGTCTACAGTCCCTTACAGCTGTGAAAAAATCAAACCTCTAAGTTTTCGACACTCTCAAGGGAATCAAAATTGATGGGGTATTTTGCGTTGACCTAGAACTATGAAATTTGGCAAGTAATGCCGTCTTATACTACAAGTATAGGGAAAATTTGAAAACTATACATTTGTAATTAAATTTTAAAAAATATAGTTTTTAACGGAACCCTCTGGAACACTCCGACTCGCACTTGTCCGCTTTTATTTTCATCGTAGTGATCCTGGTCAACATATAGGCTATAAGAGATGTTCATAAAGTAATGCACAAGCCGAAAACAGTACAACAAACGCGGGCGGAGCTAAGCGAAGTACATATTAAAAATAATCGTCAATCGACCTGCGAGCTTATTATAAAACTCTGTATCGGTTGCCAACTGGTTGCCAAACACTAAAAACTGAACGTTTAATATTTCCTTCAGTATGTATTGAACTGTTCACGCACTGTGACGTCACTTTAAGTACGAACGTATCCTCAGATATTCAGAATTCGATAGTATATCTATGTTTTCGATGTTTGGCAACCAGTTGGCAACCGACTCAAAGGTGCATAATCTAGGGGCTGTATTATTTTCTATACATTCGTCTAGACCGCCTTGAGGCCAAGTGATAGAGCTCTCGCATACTAACCTAGAGATTATAGGTTCAATTCCCGCGGTGCACAGAAATTTGTATTCGGTCTGCGTACTTCGGAACGCACGCTATTAGTCCTTTTGTGCCCGAAGTACGGCGATAGGGCTCACTACTCATCACGTTTGGACGTAATAATCGTCGGTGAAAAGCGGGTGTACCAAGTGTAGACTGTGGCATTTCCAGCTCACTCTGACCTCCCCTCGGGAATTAATGTCGTGAATATATTTAAAATTCCTACCTAATGTAATTTATTGTGTAACTAAAAGGCGTAACAATCAATTCACTTTGTTCCATTGTGTACTCAGTTGATATTCGTTATAGCGTAATTGTAATAGTTAATAACAATAAATGCGCACAGTTTCATTGTATTATATCACAGGGGATGTAGCTCAGTGGTAGAGCGTTCGCTTTGCATGTGAAAGGCCCCGGGTTCGATCCCCGGCATCTCCAAGATCTTTTTGTTTTAAAAATAAAAACCCTTTATAAACCTACTTATGTCAGTGTTTTTCTCTCTACGACATAATTCAAGAAAGGCTAAGCCGGTTAATCCTTTGAGTTCTCAGTATTGCTAAATCAATAATTAAAGAATGGATAGCTGGTAATATCGTAGTTCAAATGCATTTTACGGATAAAGCCGAATTTGACATGAAAGTGGATATCATTTGGAACTAGAAAAACTACTGAACGGATTTGACTGGAATTTAGTGTTGTGCGGGGTCTCCAGATAAAGATTTCAATATTTCCCCTTAATAGGCAAAAAAAAACCATTTCATCAACTTTCCCCCAAATATCTTAAAACCATCTTCATTATATTAAAACTTATTAAATATTGCTTTGTTTATATTCATAATGAAAGAACATGACATTTATTTAAACGAAATTATTAAAATTTTCACACGCCTTTATGAGTATGGCATACACTAGGAAAAAATGTTATTACCCGTCCGACACAAAAAGGCCAATGTCAAATACTTTATTAGCTTTTCATAGAGGCGATTATTGGTTAGCTAATCGACCTATTTGTCTAGGACGCGTAATACTAATAATTACGCGCGACACAGCAGATCAGAGGGTTTTAGCTAATACTGAAATATTTAGTAGGGAAAAAAATATTGGATTTAAGTAGAACCTTTATACTTCTATTACCTATTTTATAAGGAAAAAATCAAGTTGATCTCTTAGCCGCGTTCTTGAAACGAACGTTTGAAAACCAAAAAAAAGAGGGTGGAAAACATTTTTTTCTGACAAAAGTATAAATCTTAGTACATTTTTTATAAGTAGATCACCTAGATAAAAGATCAATTAATTATTTTTTTTCCCAAGATAGTCCTACTACTTTCTTCAAAATAACCCTCGAAAATTTTGCTTTGTTCATGTTCTAGGGTCAGGTACAGCCTTAATAAAAATTTAAAAAGTTAAAGTTATGACAAGACACAGCACAGATATTATCACAAAAAAAACGGACAAGTGCGAGTCGGACTCGCCCGCAGAGGTTTTCCTTTAAAGACTATATTTTTCATCATTTAGTTACAAATGTATAGTTTTCAGATTTTTCCCTGTACTTGGAATATAAGACGAAAAATACCCTATAAATAAAATTTTGATTCCCTTGGGAGTGTCAAAATATACGTTTTTTGCGGCATAAACAGCCGTATCTTTTTTTTACCTAAAGATAGAAGTTTGATTTTTTCACAGTTTTAAGGGACTGTAAACTTGAGTTATATGGTTTCAATTCTAATATTGGATGGATTCGATTGATGGTTCTTGGTGGAATATCATCTTGAATTAATAATACACAAATTCTTGTACTTTTATTCCACATATATTTAAATGTGGAATAAAAGTACAAGAATTTGTGTATAATTGTTTCAATTCTACCTCGATACCTCCACGCGTTCCCGAGATAAAGGGTCTTGACAGACAGACGGACGGACGGACAGACAGATAGACGGACAACAAAGTGATCCTATAAGGCCCTCGTTTTTTCCTCTTGAGGTACGGAACCCTAAAAACTCACAAAAGGGTTGTTCATTATCATTAATTACGACTGACGTTTTAGGGAAAAGGGGGTCTACCATCTCATATTTTTTCTAAATGGTTCTAGACTATTTCATACGTAAGATAGATTAGGTGAAGTTTTTCAAGTGGCTGTTATTTTATCTGATTCGCTGTTGAGTTCTTTTGCTGGACCATATTTCTTTTTCTCTTGCAATTTGTCTTGTTTTTTTCTAATAATAAATAAAGCTTTTATTTTCATATTTCCAGTACACCAATAAAAAAATATCTTACGTAAGATTGATTGAGGGTTTAAACTTAACTTATGAGGGGGTCAAAAATAGGCCGAAACGTCTTACGTAATAAATGAACAGCCCCAGAAAGTTCTTAAAACCTTTGAAAGGCCCTAAACAAAAAGCCTACCAATAAACAGTTCCAATATAAAACTGATAAAGGCAGACACGTGAAAAATTCAAATACTTGGCAGGCACAAAGATATAAATCAATGAGAGAGTTTATTATGGTTCTATTGGGGCCCCTTCACGACTATTGTCATGCCGATGTCGGCAGGGTACGATACTGTGGAGACGGCTTTTTAACGAACTATCCTTTGCGTGAGGTTCCGTCTATGTTTATTCAATCTCTGCCCTGTTTTCGGCTTGGGCGTTATTTTACCAACACTTCTTATAGCCTACATGTTGACAAGTCATTGTGATAATAATAAAGAAAACCGCATTCAAATCCGTAGAGTGGTTCTCGAGTTTAAACGAAACATACATACATATTAAAAATTCTAAAAATATTGGTACTGGCTTCAGTACAATACTAAAATAAAATTACAAAATTTTGAAAAAATATTCAGTTTGTAGATATGACTTTTTTAATACTTTATTTTATTATTAGTTATAGATATAAATGGACAGGTATGGAAATCCATACTTAAGGTGGTAAAACCGAATCTCGGTGGAAAATGCACATCATAATATTTTTTTCCTTACTTTTGAATAAAAAGTATGCAAAAATTTAATTTTAAAGCAATTGGCGGAAATTTATTACTAATAATAGGATTTTCGCATTAATTATGTTATATTATGCCTTATATTTTGATTACATTCGATTTCAACGATAAATACGCTTTTAAGGTTGTTAATCTAGTGCAATCAAAGTGTAAATAATAAAATGATAGAATTTGAATGTTAAACCCTAATTATTGCTGATCAATTTCCGCTAGTTGCTTTAAAACGCAATTTTTGCATACTTTTTATTCAAAAGTAAGGAAAACAATATTATGATGTGCATTTTGCACCGATATTCTGTTTTACCACCTTAACTGATGTTACTGAAGAACTTTCCCAAAGAAACTCAACCGCGCAAATGAAAAAAAAAATACCGAGAATCATCTTGCTTTTTGTACTATAATGTTTTTAGGGTCCCGTACCCGTAATATGTGGTAGTACGGAACCCTTTATGCGTGAGTCCGACTCGCACTTGGCCATTTTTTATTTATTTTCAAGGCTAACTCATGGTACACCTTTTACACAAATTTTGATACCTTATAATATAAGATTTATATCAAATATATCTTTAAAAAAGCAGCGTCCATACAGCGACATCCCAGCTCTAGTGCGTGTCACATCTGTGGCCGCTATACAGCATGTTTGCGAGCGCTCGACGACGCGAATATCTGATCATGATCACCCTGTAACATCTTGCTCAGAAATATTTTTGTTTTTTATTTTGAAATATCGAGGGATCTGATCTTTATATGCCTACTTGCATGTATGTACAGGGTGGTATCGAATTAAGCGAGGCGTATACCACAAAATTTAGTTACTGTCTTGCCTACTTATCATTATCATACTGAACAATTTTTGTTCAACGACTTCGGAAATAATGTTATTTTTTATTATTATTATTTGTTTTGACGGGTCGGGGTGCATTCGTCCTTCAAAAATTCTTACCGCGTAAATTCGTCCCTAAAAGTATTCTAAAACATATATTCCTAATGTGAAAATTCGTCCTCTTTTTGCATTTTGATTCTTCCCCTTCGTCGTCTTGACAATGGATTTTATACCTACGTTTCTATTTATTTTATTTAAGAGTAAGACTTAGAATTTTTAAAAGTAATATATTTAATTAATATTTCAAATTTATTCAATTATGTAGATGTCAACTCGTAAAATGAAATCTGAGCCTCAGGTTAAAAACTATTATTAACTTGAGAAATCCGACTTTACAGGAGAGCCGAAAAACAACATTTACTGCACAAAAAAAATATTTCTCTCAAACCAGCCCATACTTTGTATAAAAATTGGACAAGTACGAGTCGCACTCGCCCACCAACGGTTCCGTACAAATTATTAAAAGTAAAAAAATATACAATATGATTTGGTCACCCGTACAATTTTGACCGCGCATACCGTTGCTTAACCTCGGTGATTTTTTATGATTTAATGACAAATGTATAGTTTTAAGATTTTTTCCTATACTTGTAGTATTAGACGGTTGTACTTGCCAAATTTCATAGTTTCAGGTCAACGGGAAATACCCTATGAATTTTGATTCCCTTGAGAGTGTCGAAATACACGTTTTTTGCGGCATAAACGGCCATATCTTTTTTTCACGATAATTTAGAAGTTTTATTTTTACAGCTTCAAGGGACTGTAGACTTGAGTATATGGTTTTAATTTCAACTCGATACCTTCACGCGTTCCTGAGATAAAAGGTCTTGACCGATAGACGAACAGACGGACAACAGAGTGATCCTATAAGGGTTCCGTTTTTTTTTCATTTGAGGTACGGTACTCTAAAAATCAAAGTGTATCGTGAAATCAGTTGCCAAACCGAGTGCCTATCGTCGAAAACATACATATCCGCTTATCTAAGGATTCGTTCGCACTTGAAATGACGTCACAATTCAATACCCATTGAAGGTTGTTTTGAAAGTTCATTTTTATCTGTTTTTGTTGAATAGCAACCATAGTTGGCAACCGATAGAAAGATACGTAATAGGCCCGCAGATCTTCAAAACTGTCAATTTCTTTTTTTTATGAATGATAAATTTAATTAATATTTTCATTCTTTCATTTTGTACAGTTATGATTTATTAGAGATTATACCGGGTTTTGTTTTATAAAGAATATTTAAAATAATATATTTAGTAATCGAGTCTCATAATCTACATAACTGAACGCATTTTATGAATTGTTTAACAATTTCTTTCACTATTCGAACAGTTTATCTGATAAACCGTACTAAAGAGAATAATTTACTCCAACTTAATTATCCTACACATTCACAAAGCCTAGTGCCAATAAACCATAAAAGCTACAAATAACAACCTCGGAAATAAAAACTTCATCAAATCAACATTTACTGCAGGCAGACCCCGAAAAGTCAATTTGTAATCAAAGTGTAGTACAGTGGAGCCCACATCAAGCTATACACATTGAGTATAAGCTGACCTCTCATTGTACGGGAAGCCTATACAATGAGAGGTCAGCTTATACTGAAAGTGTTTAGCTTGATGTGGGCTCCACTGTACAATAGGCATTGAGATCACATTTGATGTAAAACAATGCTGAAGTTCATTTACACACAGATTGACAATGTTTTCTACGACGATGTCGTAAAACAAAATGGAGTCTTGACAGTGTTTCCAGACCCTTGGTAGAGGGCGCTGTGTGTTGGCTACAGACTAAGGTCGATAAAAACGTTTGAATTCTTGTACGTCCGCAAAACTAAATAGTGGCCCAAAATAGAACGCTTTGTTTGTGACATTGAGGCTGAGTAGTTCGAAACTAATTTTAAAATTTGAGTAGGATTAAACTAATTTAATCATGTGAATCATGATTTTCTGTTGCACGAAACCTCCAATGTAAATATTTAAGCAACTTTTCTTAATTTAAATAAAAACCTGTCAAACTCATGATTATCTTCGAAATTACGTTGTTTGAACGAAATTCCATCTCCGTTAGCGCCTAATTTAACACTTGATTCAATTAAAATATAAGTGGGAACTATCCAGTACTTATCCCGCTAAATGGGAAGATGGCTGCCATGTCACAGCTGTTTTGATCAAAGTTTAACATTTGTACCGATAGTCGGCGCGGTCATTCGTGGTTATTCCAGAAGTTTTGTTGATTTTTACAAAAAAAATCATAACAGAAACCAGTGATTGCAGACGATTGTATTAAATGTTTGAGATCCAGGTTCGATGAGCTTTTCGGAATTAATGTGCACTTACCACTTGCTGAACGTGAAGGAAAATACGCACCGTGTATTTGTACCCGAAAAATGGCGATGGGGCTCACCACCCATCACGTTGGGACGTAATAATCTTTAGTGAAACGCGGGTGTGCCGAGTTTGGACTGTGACTTGCATTTCACAGTTCACACTAGGAACACCTCTGACATCCCCTTGGGGATTCATGTCGTGACGATATATATGTAGGTATATAATATACATATATACTATTCATGTTTGGTATAACCGGAACCGCTATAAGTATTTATGGACGCGCAGTCAAAATACGAAAATTTAGAAGATCTGTGAATGGATATTTGTTCCTGGCACCACCTGGAGAGCATACCAAGATTAGATCTTCGACTAGTATCCTATGGGTCCCCGGTTAAGTACCTGCCTACTTGATGAACTATTACTATACCTACCTAACCTAAAAAAAATCAAATTCATTTATTCAAATAATTAAAGTAATATAACAGATTCACATCTAAACCATTACAATAATATGTTCTTAAACTAAAGCACTTAGGGACTAATATTCTGTGCAAATCTTCCCATTAGCTGCATACTTATGTTTACTATGCATGATCGCATATGTTTACTATGCTATGATTGCCCTCGTTATCTTCAGATGAAGAGCGAAGACCAAGAAGATACCATGATAATGAATATTTAAAGAAGATATTGCTTATTATTGCTTCGATAATTATGCAAAAAATATATTATTTTCTATAAGAAAAATACGAACAATGCTATGTTTGTTTATGTTTTTGACAGTATGGCAGTTGGAGGTGTTATAGGGAGCACGTATGTTCTATATCGGTGGCAAATTTACGATCTATTGCTAAATTAGCTTCTAATACCAACGACATAAAAGTCATTTACATTCAGTGGCGCCACATCAAAATTAGAAATAATGCGGGTTATAAATAATCGTTCATGTCAATCATTCAAGTTTAAAGCCGTTCTATTCTGTGTACAGATTAATTTTATTTTTATATCGGGAAACACTTAATTATCATTTAAAAAACATTTCGAACATCAGCTTTAGATTTAATCATGAGATTGCTTAATCTTGAGATTAGTTCCCAGTTAGCTAACGGAAAATTAGCGGCGTTTTTTATTATTTTACTTTTTTTTTATTTCTCATTTGTTATCAACTTTTTTTAGTCGCTATAGTTTTCCTGTGATTGGCCAGTTATGGCCTATAGTCATCATTTTTTGTTTTTTTTTTCGGTCCACCAGTTTCGGAAATAAGGGGAGGACTTGCATGTTTTTTTGTGGTTTTTCAAAGATTTCTCTAAATCGGTGCCAGTAAATACAGTAAAGTATACATTTTTATAATCAGCTCTTTAATACCTACAATTTAATATTCGGATTGTATTTTTAAGATGTTTTTTTATTTTCTTCCTTTCGTATTGGAAATATTTTGAACAGTTTAAATTTTTATTTTTTTTATACAGTTTTATGTGAGATAGTGAACGCTATTTTTGTGGCAAATTTCAAGTCTTTATATTTAACGGTGCTAAAGTTATGACGCTGTGACATACGGACGGATGGACGGACGGGCAACGGAGTCTCACCATAAAGGTTCCTTTTGTACCTTTTAAGTACCCCGAAACCCTAAAAACTGTTTTTTTTTTCAAATTCTTGTCTTTACTTTTGTTTCTAATTGATCTTTTCTAGTTTGTAATGCACTCTAATAATAATATTATTTAGAGTATTCCAAAGCGATGGATTTCGCAATAAAAACATAATCTTAGTAAGAAACTTGACACATTTCTACTTTCCTTTTTTCTTTACCAAATTTTCCACTAGCGATGTCGTCATCTGAACAATTGCGATAGTAACATTATCATAACTACTTACTATCTTAATTACTGTTACTGTTAGTTGAGTAATTAATCTTAATTACTGTTAGTAGAATACGAATAAACATAAGAACATTATGGAATTTGAAATTCAGTACCTATATACCGAATTATCGGATAATTTTGTTTTCTCTGTTAAGGCCTTTTCAGCCTCTAATGACCTTGAGATAATTTAAATAAAGTCGAAATGAACGTTAAAACCTTGCATTTGGTTTTGTAATCGACTGCTCCGAAACTTGGCGTTTACGGCAACGTTGACGCCACGCGCTCTCAAAATATCTAGTTTTTATTTATTAACTCTGCTGTTAATCAACATTTTCAAATTTCCTGCAATGAGTTTTATAAGCTATACTTTTTTGTATTTTAATGCAAGAACCATACAAATAACATTAGCGGTTTCCAAGAAATAGCCAATTTTATTATAAAAACAACTTGACTTTGGGAAATATTTTCAAGGCGTTTCTTATAGGAGAGCATAATTTCCTGCAATGAGATTGTTTCTTATACTTTAAATAATGACATAATATTTTATAAGTAAGCCGTTGAAGAGAAATAACTTCATCAATGGGAGTAATTTTCGGATGACGCTGGGAACACGCGCCTTAAAGGAAACGTTGGTCAGAACACAATAATTTTTACTCCGGAACGGACGGCCGGGAATTAGCAATAAAAACTTTTTTACAATCGACAGATAAAAGTGGGGAAGGCGTCAGTGGAAGAAAATAGTGGTGTCTGAATCATCGTTTAATCACTAACAGATGAATTTCCATTTTTTTTTCATTTAATTCCTTTAAAACGAATTGTTGTTTCAGCAAAAAATATTATTAATATTTCGTCAATCAATAATATATAAAACCATCATCTACGATTATATAAGGTGACTTTACACAGCCAAATTCTTACTGAAGACTCAGTAAGTAGTTAGAAACAAGGTTCGATGATCCCTTTTGTGAAATTCGTAAATTATTCTTTTTGTGTTCATTACAAACGCAAGCCCAGCCCAGAGTCAATTACTATGGGAGTCAAGATTTTATTCTCCAAAAAGTGTTATCGATCCGTGTTACTGATCACGTACTAAGCCTCCAGTATGAGTATGGCTGCATAAATTAAAGTCACCTTTCCCAGCAATTAGTCAAAGAATATCAATATATCCTACAATTCAAACTGAAAAAAAATTAACAGATGATAGAGTAAGAGAATAGACCACATTCAAGAGAAAGAAAATTTTTTGCCCTTACCTTTTTTCTCACCTTTCCATAGTTTCCATATAAATTTAGTCAGCTGATTGAACCACTTGTACTGGGAAGTGAAAAAAATATTTGAGCAAAAATTTTTATTCTTCTTCTGGAATTTGATCAGTCATCGATACATGATCTACCCTAGAATTATTTTTACTTATTATTGTAGGACCTTATACCGGGTGTAAATAGACTGCTACCATTAAATGAAACCACATATTCTACTGACCCTACTGAACCAATTTTTCCAATGGGAAATAATTAAGTTCCAAAGAAAAAGGCGTGATCCCTAACGCACCGACATACGGGCAAGTTTCAACAGAGCGTCGTCCGTGAAACAGCTGTTCGGTGCAGCGTTCTAAAATAGACCTTCCTCCTACGAGATAAAGTCTTCGAATAACAGTTGAATATCTCTTTCTCTGAAGATTTGCGCGGGTTTTTTTTTCGGATAGTTGTTCAGTATGATCTGTAGAGTATGTGGATTTATTTAATGGTCGCACTCTATTTACACCGGGTATAAGTAAATTTATAGACCGCATTTTTTATTAAGTATTTGAGGAATCGACAATCTGTCAGGGACTAACAACCGAACTCACTGCTAAAGGGTTATCTGACGTTTTTACTTTTTTGGTATTCATCGATATATTTTTGTACTAAATATCAAGACATCACTAAACATCTTAGCGCAGTAATTCTTGGCCGCCTTATTTGCATTTCTTTATTGGATCGCGGTGAAATTGAGAAAAATTCTCGCCGCCATTCTTAATTACAAACAACTTGGTCTTCCTTATTTATTACTCTGACATCAGGTTCTTTATCTGAGAGTCTGACCATTGACTTAAATTTATATAATATTCAATAGTTCTGACTTAATATGCTATGTATAAGGTGAATTTCGTTTATATATAGCGAAATTCATAATGGGGACTCGTTAAGTAAACAGGGCCAAATTTAATGACCCTTTTTGCGAAATATGAAAAATATTTGTGCCTCTATATTTGTTCAAGAACAACGTCGGCTCTATTAGTGCAGGCAGTCTAAATTTTATTTTGTCTTTTTTGCCCCACTAAAAAATAATTTAATTTCATTTATAATCCAATATTCGGTTTCGGATCAATATTCTACATAACATATCCAAATTTCAGATCTGTAGCTCATTCCGCCTGCAAGCTAGAGACCCGTGACATACCGACGGTCAGACGGACAGACAGCAGTGCAACAGTTGCGCTTCGGGTATGGAACTCTAAAAACGAGCACGTTCCTTTAGTTTGCTGTATATCATTACTTCCCAGAATTTGATCCTTATAATTTTATAAGCGACACTATCGGTTGGTGCAACAATATACCGGGTGTAAAAGCAAAGGCAAGAATCCTTTAAGGGTGTGTTAGTATGATCGGTAAAGATATTATTTTAAATACTGGGATCTCTAAATAAAGTACCTGTACCTCACAGTAAGACGATTTTCTTTACTCAAAATACACTAACGCGTGGACACCCTCACGGTCACCGGCTACTCGGATGAGGGGTGCGGGTTGCGGGGTGCAATTAGGTGTGTGGGGAGGCCGGTGAGCTGCTTAGCCATAGCTTAGAAAAATGGTGGAATTTTTTGTGAAAATTCAAGGTATATTTTTTTCTCGTAATGGCATCAGAACCGTGTATACTTTCATACCCTAAAGGGATTCTTGACTTTGCATTTACACTCTGTATAGTGTGTATACAAGTTGACTTTAACTTATGCAGCCAAACTCATACTGGAGGCTTGGTAAGTGATCAGTAACACAGTTCAATAACAATTTTCGCTAATTTCGCAAAATAAAATCTTCACGTCCCATAGTAATTGCCTCGGGGCTGGGCTTGCGTTTGTAAGGAACACGAAAAGATTAATTTACAAATTTCACAAAAAGGGTCATTTAACCTTGTTACTGAGCACTTATTGAGTCTTCAGTAAGAATTTGGCTTCACAAATTAAAGTCACCATGCATTAGCAAGTATGTTTACTGTAAGGTTTTTTTATAAAATTAATTACAAGATATATTTTGGGCCCTACTGGGCCTGGTATCAGTTGATACAATAATGCTCTAATGTAGCAATCAACAATTATTTTGTTTATATATAATAATATTATAAAAACAAAAATAAAACGTAAACTCTAAAAAGTTATAGGCATATTTTTTTTTAATCAGCCGTTTCTATCCTCAGCAAGGGCAATTTTTGTAATTTTCGTAAATCTCGTATTTTTTGGTCAAAATCGGCCCCGAGACTCCTTTGAGCATTTTTGACAATTCCCACTTGAAAAACCAATCCTGTATCAAACTGTGGTGGCCGTTATCATATTAGTCGAATGTTGGATTGATATGGGGAGGATCTAAACTATGAGAGATAGAGTTTGGTCTAAGGACTCCATTTTTCTTATCTAACCCGCTCATTTTGCAAAAAAATATACGATAGTGTAATTCTTGCAAAAATATATTCTGTGCCAAATCAAAGAAAAAGGCGTATTATTTTCAAGAAATAAAAGATTTAGCTATCATATTTGAGGCGGTCAGCTCAGAAGTGGCCTGTCTTTTCCAGACAAAATTAATTTCCAATTGTGTCTGGAAATGATACTCACAAAAAAACGGCAGTTGATTAGAGCACTGTGTACAATTTAAAAAAACCAACGCATTAGTGCAGACCCTAGATTATGTATGTACGAGTATCTTTGAGTCGGTTGCCAGCTGGTTGCAAAAACATCGAAAACATAGATATACGAGTACTATCGAATTACGGTTATCGTTCGTGCTTAAAGTAACGTCACAGTTCGCAAACATATCAATATACAATTTTGTTAATTTTGAAAGTTAAATTTTATCCATTTTTTAAGTGCAGGGCAACCAGTTGGTAACCGATACAGTGTTACATAATAGGCCCGCACGAAATTGTGTGTTTCTTTGCAAAAGTTGATCCATATTATTAGCAATAGCAACCCTATCAATTGATAGGTAGGTAATACAGAATTGTTTCGGAAAATGAATACAAATACATAAAAACAAATAAACCAGGTGTAAATGTAAATGTATGTTTAATGAAAACACATAATTTAGTAATCATGCTGAACAATTTTCCTATAGAAACAAAAACGCGTATATAAAAATCTTCATTTCCTACAAACTTTTTGAACCTACCTAATGAAAATATTGTAGGACCATTTTTTCTTTTAAATGGGGTATTAGTTTTCTTTATAATCGAACCCTAAGGCGCGGTTTATACAGAAGAGACGTTTGTCGTGTGGCGTACGTGTTGTGACGTATGACGTGGCGCGGACATTTGTCACGTCGCGGCCTTGAATTACACTGAAGCATAGTATAAGTGGCATTTGTCACTGGTGCGTCGTAATTTACTTGGACTGGGTTACCGTTCTTCTCTCGCTAGAAGAGTACTTTGCTTGCGACTGTTCGGGTCGCGCGCCACCGTGGCGGACGTCGTCGCCTGGAGGCGCGGCCGAAACTCTTCTTACGACAAAAACGACCTGACCCTAGAACAAAAAAAAAGCCAGATTTTCGAGGGTTCTTTTGACGAATGTTGGACTATCTTAATATTGGAAAAAATATATTTCATTTATTGATATTTTATCTAGGTGATCTACTTATAAACAGTGTACTCTTTTTCTTAGTTTTCAAACGTTCATTTCAAGAACGCGCTTAAGAGATCAACTTGATTTTTTTTCATAAATTAGGTTAAAGAAATATAAAGGTTTTCTACTTAAACCCAGTATTTTTTTCCCTACAAAATATTTCAGTATTAGACCTAGACAAATAGGTCAATTAGCTAACCAATAATCGCCTCTGTCAAAAGCTAATAAAGTATTTGACATTGACCTTTTTGTGTTGGACGGGTAATACATTTTTTTCCTAGGGTATGCCACACTCTTAAGGTTTATATTGTGTTACTTTGAATATCCGCCACCGTCACGCGTCCTCGCCACGTCTCTTCTGTATAACTGATGCCTAACAGTTCCACACACAAACTCGGCATTGCAAAAATGGATCTAAAAGAATATGAGTTTTTGTAAGTGTCCCTACGAGAAAATTGTATCTTAGGACAAAAGTTCACCATATTTAACCTCTCGCCTGTTTACAACTAAATTATGCACTGCAGAACCACTAAATCATAATTCTGTTGAAGGGAGGGACTGAACCCGGGACCTCTTGATGACATTCCGGGAAGACCATAAAAATACTTCCACGGCGCAAATGAGGGATTCAACCCTATTAAATAGTTGCTCGATTTATTATAAGGAAGGTTTGGTCTGAGAGGGGGCTCGTTGGATTTTAAACATCTATTATTGCCCAGTTTTTCGGGAAAATTTTCTTTTGTCTATCTACGGTTGATTATAGATTATTGTTATTTGATTACATATATTATAAGCGGCGGTAGCTCAGGCGGTAGAGCGCTGTCCTCTCAATCTTGAGGCCCAGGTTCGATCCCCGGTCGTGATACGCCATGAGATTTTCGGAATTTCTGTACATAGTACATATTTGTGTTCTTACCTAATACCTACCACTTGCTGAGTGGTGAAGGAAAACATCATGAGGAAACCTGCATGTCCTAAAAAGCGTGTATTTTTCCTATCATAACATCTGTATTAAATCGGACCGAATCGCAGCTTTTCAAGGTCAAAAGCAGAATAGGCGCCTTCACGTGAAAAAATCAGCAAGCCGCACTTTCGTTAATAATATTGGAGTGGACGTAGTGAGAGCAACAAACTAGTTGAATCAGAAGCGTTTTTTTCAGTACCTAGGTCATTTCTTTTACTATTTTCTCAGAAATATTTCACAGTTCCTCACACATGTATTAACCAAGACTTGGCTTCGCAGCAATCGTAATATTGGCCGATAGATCAGCCGCTCCCGCCTATGTATCGTCAAAATGGCGCCATTTCTCGCACGGCAGCATAAACCTGAATCTTTAATGCTAACTACCGCGAAAATCTATGTCCTTGCGCAACTAAGACTACCCGCTGTCAATCGCTGGAAGATGGAGCTGCAAATTGAGGTGTGAGTTGTTTTTACTTCGCGAAATGAATTTGTAAATACAAAACTATTGCCACAGTTTAAAAATATGTTTTTACACTGTGCTATTGGAATAAAGCCGCTGTTCGTGCCACTCCTTGTGGCTCTCATATTGCGGGGTAGGAGTAAATTCACTTTTGCTTCCGCTACATATCGACTCGCCTGATTTTGTACACAGTCGCACAGTGATCCACAGAGTACCGATCAATCAGACGCCCTCGAAGAGGGAGGTCTGCGCTGATTATCATCCGTCAGGACCACAGACAAGTTGGCTATCTTGTCTGTGGTCTGGACCTTACCGCGCCGCCATTTTGACTCAAATGTTTGAGGTCATACACGCACGCTGCGCGCCTCATCCTTCCTCCTCCTTATCCCGACTTTACGAAGAAGAAGAGCGCAAACAGGCACGAAGAACAAAAAGCCCATTTTGGAGAACACCAGAAACTTGGTGATCCAGGCGAGGCGTGGTTTGTGGTGCAGGCAGCTCCTTCCTAGGGTCAGATCTGTCATCTTCGTAATATTTCTCTTCTTTTCCCGCTATTTAAAAACCTATGGTGATACAAAGCATTGCAGTCATATCACGTGCTCACTGTTCATACTGAATAAATTTTCCAGAGAAACCTCACTGCGAAAATGAAACAATAATTTTATGTTTTCTTACAATGACATTTTATACACAATATTTTCTTACTCATTTTGAAAACCTATGTACATTTTGTTTGCGCAGGCAACAGATTCTTAAATTTAAGGTCCGTGGCGCAGGCTACATTTTTTGTCATTTACGCCATTTTGTTTTTTGGTAAAATTTGTTCAGTATAATCAGTAGACCTTGAGGTTCCATTTAAAGATACCTGTCCATTAACACGCAGTATATGGTTCTTAGAAAAGTAAAAAACTTCTTGTTATTTTAACGGAACTCTAAAACAACATTTTTCAGAGCGACAATAATTTATCGGCAACCAATTGAATTTCACAGTCGATTTACGCGTAAGACGTTGGAAAAGTTCTTTCGCTTTTTAAATTCGGATACATCTGTCAAATAGTGGCGGGAAAATTGGGGAAAAACATGGCCGTCGGTGTTGCCCGCTCAAGGGAAGGGTCGAATGTGTCAAACAGAAAATGGTAATTTATGAGGCCCATTCACAAATTGCATTTGACCGAATTGATTTATTGAAATGTTTTATATGTAAATCTGGAGCTAAGACGGATTGTGTGCCCCAGAATATACCACTTTGGGGACTACCCATATCTTTGTTCGTGCGGCAATAAATATTATTTGCTCAAAAATACATTGTAATATTACCATTACATAGTGTAAAGACCTATCAGAAAATACTTCATCCTGGTGAGCTATTTAAAAGTGTCCAGGAAATCAGAATAACTGTCCAGGAAATTCGTATAAAAATCCATTACATACCATATGTTCACAGAGTACATTTCATATATGTTTTCTTTGTAAAGCTATCCGTGTCTATGTTTTTATGAGACTAAGGAATTTGGCGATCATAAGGTTTTAAGTTATGCAGACAATTTACAAAGAAAAATAAAAGGAATTACAATTTCATGTTTAGAATGTAGAATTGTTTGCTATATTTTATAATTACAATAATAATAACAAAAATATATTTTTCTTATTGATTTTATATGTATATTTATTATAACCATTGAATACTTGAAATTTTTCCTCAATGAGCGTTTTTCCCGTTGTTTTTTTTTTCTTAGTTCTTAGCGTTCCTCTAGATGGCGTTGTCCATGAAGAAGGCTGCATGGCGGTAAATACCTTTGCCCAGCTGGCAATTATAAAAAAATGTTGCGTAAAAGCGGGGATTTTATGTTGCTTTATATTTTAGTTAAAAGTGTTTTGTGCAAATAAATTACAAAATGAGTTCAGAAGAGGGCTCTGAAGTATACTCCACTAATGCTTTGCTGAAGAAATCAATAACAATAACATGACTCATCGCCCAAATATGAGCAAGTAAGTAACTTTTAATATTTCTTAGTCAGTTTATTATATTTGATATAACTCATTATCATGAAAAACATGAAAATAACCCATTTTATTTTTGAGAAAAGCACTATACTTGCTTCGACCATGAATTAGCAATCCTGGCCTCGTATATAAAACTCCTCGCCCTACGGGCTCGGACTTTTAACTTACTCGTCCAGAATTGCTTAATTCCTGGAATGTACTATTAATTACGTTCACTGAATTTACAGTATTGTGTAGGCAGCATAATTTACCCTATCTCGTAGTCGTAGGTTAATCATTGGGCTCAGAAATGCACCCTAAAAACTCTTTTTTTTGTGCAATTTGAATTGCAAAAATAAACTGCGAACTGATAATTGTAGAGGTAAGAGCGGCAAAAATTTGACAGCCTTTACTTGGCAAATGTAAATCCGGCTCTGTAATAGGTTTTCAAAGTCAAGAAAAAAAAATGGGACGTTTTGAAGATTCAAAGGATCTTTATTTTCAGATAATATCATATGTCATGAATTTTGCTTCCTAAGCGACAACAGAACTGCTCAAAGAATTCCGAATATTTTATTTGTATCATATCTCAACTAAACAATTTCCCAGGAACGTGATCGCGTCTGTTCGATAAATCCTTACGTTTCGGTAAATCATAAACGTATGTCGTGTCCTTACAGGCCGCCCAACTAAACTTTACCATTCAAACCACCCTTACTGTAATCGAATAAGGATAGTTTTTGCTTGGTAGACACGCGTGGTCATATGTTTAGTCGTGTATCGAAAACAGGGAGGTCGCGATCGTGGCTCGTAGAGAAAACACGATCATTCCAGTTGCCTTTCGATAGATAAATAATAGCAATGCAAGACGGATTTGATCATAAATTAAATTATAAACCGGCTCCCAGCCTATTGAGATGTTATGCATGCCCTGGACATAACTTTGGTCTTGTCATATTGAGATATTATGTACAGGCACGGACTTCCGCATAGGACAACAAGGCCGGCATTTTCACCGACGCTGATGGGGGGGCCCCGGGCAGTGTGGTGATGGAAATTAGGAAATTAGGTATAGAACAAAAGATCCAAATGTTTTTTTATGTTGGCGGGTTATCATCCAAACCCGCAACACAGCACTGTACCGGTACTAATACCAATCAACCAACGCGGCACACTCGAAGTACGTCCACGGAACGTTTGCTTTTCCAACTACTCCAATTCCATTTCCAATTTGAGGGGCCTCAACTGTAAACTGCCTAGGCCAGGAGCCCTATACAGTGCAGAAGGTGAGACTGTAGAATTTCGATTGTGTGCGTGCACACCATTAACATTGTGGAAAACAACTCTTATAGCAGTGCCGGCAAGGTCTGTTTTCAAAAAAATATGGTTTGTCTTTTATCTTATTCTTCTTTTGTTACGATAAACAGGGTGATTGGTAATTAGATGCAATCCTTTGAAGGGGTTTTAGAAGAGAACAATTGCAGTCGATTCGACAATATAATGCCTTATGCAAAAGTGAACCATTTCTGAGATATTTTGAATTTAACCTTTTTTTTTAACAAAGCAGCCAATATTTTAGATTTTTTTTATTTGTTTCGTTTTTATAATATCCCAGGCAATAAACAATAACCTTAAAATGCACATTATTGACGTAAACCTTGACACTGTGCTCCAAAACAATTGAAAACTCTTGAAAATCGCAAAAGATTTACACAAAAAAGCTAGGTTAAAACAAAAAGTCTCCATGAAATTATCTGTGCGTACATCCGCATTTTACTAGCTTTTGAATGAGGTACAAAAATCTCAAATTGACAGAGGAATGATAAAAATATTTTTGTAGATCTATAAATGGTCTTAAGTATGGTGAAAGAATCATGAAAATCGCTTCAGGCATTAGGAAAATCGTTTCAGTTTGGAAGGATTAGGAAAAATTCACAGGAAACTTTCGATAACTTTTGATTACTTAGTTTAAACATGGAATTTATTTTTGATTATGTTGTGTCTATTTTATGTGTTTGGACCACCCTTGTAGGAGTAGCAGGCCTTCAAAGATAGGGTTTAAACTGCAGTTTGAGTATACATATAGGAGTACATTCACCTTAAAGACAGGAGGTTATTGTCAGTCTGTCGAATTAGCCTTCTTGACCGTAAAACCCCGTTTTATCCATGTTTTATCAGTCGAACTCCATACATTTTTAACTCGAGTTTTAATAGAAATCTCGCTTCGACTGTTTCTCCGTAATAGCCCTCCCTGGGTACCTAACATAGTAGACCATATCGAGCTTTGACAGCTCGATATACACTGTCTGTCCCTCTTTAGGTAGATCAACAGAGTGAGACAGAGCACTGTATCAAGCGCTATGGTTTGCTATGCTAGACTAGCTGGGGGCAATTCCGAAGAAACAATCGAACTGACATCTCTAAAACTCGAGAGACTGATAAAATGGGTTTTTACGATCGAGAAGGTTAATTTGACAGACTGAGAATAGGCCTACTAGTCTAAGACTGAGATTCAGAGTGCATTTTGAGTCCGAACTCAAGAGGAACTTAATCTTACAAACGTCACTCTAGTATGAGATCACGTCGCTTTTTGACGTTTGTAAGATTGAGTTCGGACTCAAAATGCACTCTGAATCTCAGCCTAAGATGCATTCCCGACTCCTTGTTACACCAGCTTCTCACACCAGTGTGACGGCGAGTATTTTTTTAATTGCAGTTTGAGTATAGTACACAGTCGTTACGTGTCGGTTAGTACCTCCCACCCATCCATCAGCCTGTTTCGTCCACTGCTGGACATAGGCCTTTCCAGGATTTCGTCACTCTTGGCGATCCTCCTGGAAGAAATGCCCATCCATACTCACACACGCTGGGCAGGCGGGTTGGTGAGCGCGGTGCCGAAACCTTTGCACCAGTGACGCCGCTGCCCGTCACCGGTCTATAAGGCCCGGCAATTGGGGATGGATATACCGCCATCCATCGGTCCCAGGCAATAGTAGGCCGCCTGGTTTTTTTGCCTGAGAGCTGTCCTCTTACTCTCCCCCGAATAACTTCGGGAGGATTTGCGAGTAAGATGGTGGTACCTCCACAGTCGAGCCCGGCATTAGCTCTACCACCTACTAGTACCTAGTACCTACACCAGATTTAATTTTTAGATTATAATTCACTACTTATCTATCTATCAATTTTTGTCTTCTTCTGACACTGAGTTACGCTAGCTACATAGTTTTAGAACGTCAAAACAAAAGCAAGGTAATTTAGCTTTTATTAAGTTCAGTTAAGTAGGTACTTTGAACTTTAAACTATCTACAGTGTAGGTAGACAGAACAGGTATATTTATACTAATAATCTTCTTTACTTAGCCATGTTGAATAAATTTTTATTTAGTTTAATGTTTTAGGGCGTATTTATTTATTTATATGATATCATTATATTTATTTTAGGTTTAATTTCTCAGATGGGTTTTATGTTTATTTATTAAGTCTTTTTAGTAAAATGTTATAGTAAACATTCAGATTCCACAGAATTTGTATAACAATTATTGTGCTGTGGACTCTGAACCACTACCCTAGGAACAAGACGGAGAAAGTGAAGGGTAATCCCTTGCGAGCGCAAGCAACAGCAACCAGAATCAACAAACAACTGAAAAACCGGTCAAGGACTCGCGCCGTGGATTTCCGTACATTTAAATAACTTAATAGACTTAAAATAATTTGAATAAAAATTACATACTTATCAATACCTACAAAATGTATGAAACAAAACTGCGTCGAGTAATCGAGTACGTAACTCATACAGAAAATTCCAAATTCCTAACAAGTTTAGTTTAGTTTTTGAGATAGACCCGGTAACAAAAATGCTCTAAAACTAACGACATTGATGATTTCCCATTTCTTTACTTTTGGAGATAAGAAAAAGGAAAAATAAATTTGTAATCTACTTAATGAGTTCTAGACAATGCTACCACACAAGGGCTTCATAATGGGGCTCTCGTTGTTCTTAGTGGTTAAACCGAATCTCGGTGCAAAATGCACATCATAATATTGTTTTTCTTACTACTGAATAAAAAGTATGCAAAAATTGCGTTTTAAAGCAACTGGCGCAAATTCATTAGTGATAATTAGGTTTTCACATTCAAATTCTATAATTTTATGATTTACATTTTGATTGCATTCGATTAACAAACTTAAAAGTGTATTTATCGTTGTAATCGAATGTAATCAAAATGTAAGGCATAAAATAACATAATACCCTATTATTGATAATCAATTTTCACTAATTGCTTTAAAACGCAATTTTTGCTTACTTTGTATTCGTAGTAAGAAAAACAATATTATGATGTGCATTTTGCACCGGGATTCGGTTTAAACTCCCAGACGAAACGTCACTAGACACATAAAGATATCCTTGATGACGCGATGTAATTCTATCTACGATTCTTGATTGGTTTACTGCAAATAATTTTATTTTAAATGGAAAAAAGACAAAATGTAGAAAATTCACATTACCAAATGTAACTCAAGTAGATGCTGATCTATATTTGCAGGAGTCCAAGCTAGAGTTAGTCAACAAAACAAAGTTTTTAAGCATTACTATAGACTCCCGTCTTGAGTGGGGTCCCCACACATAGAAGCCATTTGTGGTAGACTAGACTTAGTTAGTTGGATGAGGAAAGGAGCGAAGCGGAGCGGTGCGAGGCGACCCCCGAACCCTGTGTAAACCTAGGTTTACCCTATCTTCTAGTATTACCCGTAACATATACAATATTCTTATGCCTAAATTTTTAAATGCCTAAAGGTGTATCTGGGGGCACGGCAGTGCCCCCGCCAAGTCGAGCTAAAAAGCGGCACGCCGTACCATCCTTTTCTCAAAGCAGTTCAGGCCATTTTCGACCCCCTATTACTTCGTTGTGGATAAAACTAGAAGCCTGAATTTTTGGTAACCAAGCAGGCATTGTATAAACACGGTATATTTCAAATTTCATTCAATCTGAACAAGTAGTTTAAGAATTATAACTAGTCAAAGTTTCTCAATTTTGTCACTCACTCACTGACTGACAGATCATCAAAACTCTTCGGCACTTCTAGCAGACATAGAAGCTTCAAATTTGGAATACAATTAGTGTTTAGTGTATAAATCAAGGAAAAACTAAAATGTTTTGCAATTTCGGTCCAGTACTCTAGATACACCAACTGCATAAATAACTTTGTAATCTCATATAATTATATAGGATTACAAAGCTAAATAATTCAATTTAATATAAAATGTATTACTTGTGAGATACATTGTGTTTTCATGCGATTGCCGAGTCAGTCTTTTTATTTAAAACATAAAAGATTTTTAATATTGATATGGTCACTATAAAATGTTGTTAGGTTAGCTACTTATGTAATAACTTAAGACAGAAGGGACCCTTAAGTAGGGACTGGATAAATTAACCGACTTTGATTTACATGGATCTCACAACTTTTTACGGTAGAAGAACTAAGTTGCGAGACTTGGTTTTTTTACAAGTTTTGTTTTTGATGGCATATAATTTTACTAGCCCAACTTAAATATAGTTTTTTTTTTATTTCCCTATTACATTTGTTTCATATTATTGAATTGTTTTTATAAAAGTTTGATTTGACCTGTAAAAAGTATGGTACTTTCGGTGTATCTATGTAAATCAATTTTACAAAAATATTTCATTTCAAGACGAAGTAAGAAAAAAGACGTCTCCTTTTTCTTGTATGGGACCCCCTTTGAAAATTCATTTAATTTAATTTTCAATTCAATGTTCAATTTTTGGTCAACATATTACACAACCTTATCCAAATTTTGTTAAAGAATTTTATCTATTTTTTTCCGTGGTATAGCCATGCAACATTTACAAGCTATTATAGGTAACGGCATATTGGCGCTTATTTCAATGATATAAGGACGACTGACGACACGCCGACGGCGGCGGTGGTAAGAGACCAGTAGTTAAGGCATTTTCGCATTTATACTTTTGTAATAAGGACTTTCGCTCGGAACTTATCTCGTGACGGTCACTGTTCGCACGCGCGTCATCACGTGGTCACGTGCTTAACGCCAGCTTTGTTGACGTATCGAGGTCAGTGTTGCCGGTAAACATGAAAACTACTATTTCAGTAAAATGTACAAAGTAAAATGAGAAAACGGAACTGCATAGCAAATACGTAAGCATCGACTCGATAAATTTGACAGGTAAACGCGATAAATCCTAAGCGACAACTCTTATTGTCATACTTGGTACCCTGGTATTGTGGACTATGTATGTCTCTCTCGGTTTGTCAGAAATTTTTCTCCAGAATGGGTGCAGCATTAAAAGCTTGCTTACTCGTCTTTAAATCTTAAGTCAGTGGTCGTGCCTCCAAATTATCATTTTTAGTAATAAAAACTTGTTTTATTCACATACTCACATATGTACGTGGGTAGGTATATAAGGTCCTACAATAATAAGTGAAAATACTTCTAGGGTAGATCATGTATCTTTATCTGATCAAATCCCAGAAGAAAAATAATTTTTTTAAATAATTTTTTCACTTCCCAGTACAAAGTGGTTCAATCAGCTGACTAAATTTCTATGGAATGGTAGAAAAAATATTAAAAATAATTTTTTTCGGTGGAATGTGTTCTATTATGGATACTCTATCATCTGTTGAATTTTTTTCACTTTGGATTGTATGACTTTATATGTATATGACCCAAGTACCTACATTACAAATATGTTTACTTTCTTCCATCGTACTTCCAGAAATAAAACGACACAACTTTTAATAAAAGATAAAAATACTGTCCTGACTATTATGAATTTATGTCACCAAGACCTGTCAACCAGCAAATAAAGAAGATAATCCAAGCGGTTAATATCTCGATTACATACTCTCGATTAACCGAATTACATAAAATATCAAATTCCTTAGAAGATTTTTGCCAGTAGAATATTAGCAAGATGTAACGGCAACATTTCCTTACTTGTGTGTAGTAATTCTTCGGTGCGCACGCAGGTTGTGCCCCGTCAGTTCGATTTTTGTAAACAAAACCGTAGATTTTCTATCCTTTAGAATAAAATCACAAAACAATACAGTGCAACCATGGAAGGTAAAGTAGTGATCATAACAGGTGCTAGTTCAGGAATCGGAGCCGCCATTGCCATTCATTTATCAAAGTTATCACCGAAAGTAGTTCTCGTCGCAAGAAACCAAAATAACCTGCGGAGAATCGCTCTTTACTGCGAAAAATCTACTGGACTTGCTCCTTTAACTATTTCTGCTGACGTCACAGATGAATTAGACAACGAAAGAATCATAAAGGAAACTATAGAACACTTTGGGAAGCTCGATATTTTGATCAACAACGCTGGTGTCGTTGGGATGGGCGGCATCAAGAACTCGACCATGGAAACCTATGATACAGTCATGTCAACAAATATGAGAGCAGTTTATCACTTAACCATGCTGGCTGTGCCACATCTTATACAAAGCAAAGGTTCCATTATAAATATTTCTTGTATTGCTAGTTCTAAGCCAAACTATTCAACTTTAGCGTACAACCTTTCAAAAGCTGCGTTAGATCATTTTACTAAATGCGTTGCGCTGGAGTTGGCAGCAGATGGCGTTAGAGTCAACTCTGTGAATCCAGGCTACGTGAAGACGAATTTACTGAAAAGTTTTGGTTTGACAGAAGATCAACTGGAATTGTTTACGAAGAATATGCTACAAAATGTACCCCTGAAGAAACCGGTCGAAGGAGATGATGTGGCTGCCTTGGTAGCTTTCTTAGCCAGTGATAAAGCTAAAAGTATAACTGGTACTAATTACGTCCTAGATGGCGGTAGTGTGCTACACTAAGATTGTTAAATACATAATATTGTTAATTGCTTATTTCATTAATTAATTACCACATTGTTCTGTTTCTTTTATAGATCTAACAAAGTTCAAAACTAATAAATTTTATTGTTCAAAAAGCCCATCAGGGATGTAACTAAATGTAAAGAAATCTCAAATGATGTATAAATAGATACTATAAGAATCTACAGTTTATTTAAACCACTGACTAAAGTAGTTTTTAGTGATAAGGAAGAGTGTTTTATTGTATTTATAAACTTATGTGTCTTACTTGTCTAGCAAATGTATTGTCATCAGCACTGCCCTTATAAAGTTGGAAATTTAAGTAGGTATTATTAATATTTGTATTTACGCGCCTGGCGTACCCCATTTGCACAGTTTCGTTTTCAGATGGGAATTAATTTACAGATGCCATCGCAGTGGAAGGGGGGGGGGGTATTGCGCTGTGATGTAAACGCTAACTTCACACTCGCTAATTTAGTTGACGCAAAAAGTAGCAGTAATTTAATACTACTTTTTGCGTCAACTAACTAGCGAGTATAAAGTTAGCGTTCACATCACAACGCAATACCCCCCCCCCCCCCTCCCTCCTGCGATGGTATCTGTAACTTCGTTTCCATCTGCAAACTAAGCTGTGCAATGGGGTACACCAGACGCGTAAATACAAAGGCGGCTTGTGATATGAAAGCAGTAATAGTTCGTCCGAACCCTGGTGCAACAAAGCAGTCGGTAGTGCAGCCCATCCTGCTGCAAAAACCAATTATCTCGAGCTTTTCTTTCAATGATTTACTCAAATTCTATCCTATTTTTTAAATGGAGCGAAACTGCAAATCTTGTCGTTTGCTTGGTAAAACCACTGGATATCTCATAAACTAAGTGTTTTTGTAAATAACTGGTTTTATCAGCAGGCAGCGAGTGAAAAAAATGAGTCGATCTCTTATTCAACTCATTTTAACCAAATTCCAGATAAGTATTTGGTTTTTGCAGCGGGACGGCAAATGTTGTTTGTTTGTAGCTTTTGTTCGTCCGAACTCTGCTGTAACTGCTGCTGTAAGAATCTACGGTTTATTTAAACCACTGGCTAAAGTAGTTTTTAGTGGTAAGGAAGAGTATATTATTGTATTTATAAACTTATGTCTTACTAACAATCTAGCAAATGTTGTCAGCACTGCCCTAATAAAGTTGGAAATTTAAGTATTAATACTAGTTTTTGCGTCAACTAAATTAGCGAGTGTCGAGTTAGCGTTCACAGCACAGCGCAATATCCCCCCCCCTCCCCCGCCCCCCGCGATGGCATCTGTAACTTCAATCCCATCGACGCGTAAATACAAAGGCGGCTTGTAATATGAAAGCAGTAATAGTTCGCCCGAACCCTGGTGCAACAAAGCGGTCTCTAGTGCGGCTGCATTTGTTCGTCTATTTATGGTAATAAAAATGCAGATACAACATAGACATTAGCCGTCCATGAATGGCGCTACATTACATATCTAAATCTTTCGTTATATGACATAATCTGACGAATGACAAAGCAGTGATAGCTAGTTCATCCGAACCTAATAAGCTGTGTAGGTGTATTTGTTAATTATATAGGGTGAAATTTAATCAACCGACCAAATTCATACTAGAGACTCGGTTAATGATCAAGAACTAGGTTCAGTAATCCTTTTGGCCAATTTCGAAAAATATTTTTTTTTGCTCCCGTACTGGTTGGACTAGTTTAAGTACGATTCCTAGTGCAGGTTCTACGGGTAAAAAAATTTTTTTTTCGAATTTCACCTGGAGGGTCATTAAACCTTGTTCCTGGTGACTAACCGAGTCTCCAGTATGAATTTGGTCGGTTGATTTAATTTCACCTAGTATTATAACTCATAACATAAGGCAGTTAAAATAAGACAAGTGCAGTAAAATTATATGAGTTTATTTTTATGTTCTAAACTAAAAGTATCTTCATTATGTAGTTAAGCGAAAATATAGCCATGAAATGTTAGGTATACGTATCAAGCTGTAAAACAGAGCAAGTACCTATTGGCAGTAGTGCAGTCGCTTTCGCTAGAAAAATATTATTTGAAATCGAACACGTCATAGACAATCTTCAAGCTCTGTGGTGTAATCGTGTTTGGAATACTTTATCCAGTCAGAATAGTCAGATGCGGCTGCACTACAGAGCGACTTATGTCTGAGTTGCAGCAGTCTTTGTATTTACGCCACCAGGCAAAGTTGGTTGTCGTTCATCCCTCAAACGAAATTTCCTTTCAAAGATTATTCAAATTAAATAAAAAAACAAGGATTACATTACAACTAAATGTTTTTTTACGACCTGAAAGATCCTAGTCGACTAAAAAACCTATAGATTTTATATATATATTAAAAAAAAACAAAACTACAAGTTATACACCTTAAAAGCAGTATTTTCATAAGAAATACCTAAGATGTTTTTTTTATTAATAAATGTAGTTTTATATTTACTTAATAATGCATTTACACAATGTAAATTTATTCTTAAACAAATAATTAAATTGTCCTATATTTTCACTACTTTATTATTAGTAAATTATTTACCTTTTGCCAGCGGCTCCGACCGCGTTTTTTTTTATCTGCCCCGTGTTTGGCTTGAGCGTTATTTTATCGACTCCCCTTATAGTCTATGTTAACCAGGGTCGCTACGATGATATTAAAGAAAACCGCATCTAAATCCGTTGAGTGGTTCTTGATTCTCGAGTTAATATACTATACATACATATAAGGTGACTTTAATTTACAAGCAAGCCCAGCCCCGAATCAATTACCTACTATTGGGACGTCAAGATTTTGTTGTGCGAAATTAGCAAAAAGGTGTTATCGATCCGTGTTACCAAGCCTCCAGTATGAGTTTGGCTGTATAAATCAAAGTCACCTTATATACAGAAAGAAACAAAAATTCTAAAAATTTGTAGTTTTGGCTTCAGTACAACACCGTACTTAACCCATTTCAATTGAAATTTTAAAAAACTTTTCAATGTATAGCTACGACATTTTTACTACCTACTTTATTATTAGTATAGATATAGCTAATACATAGGTAACACTAAAAGTTTCCGGAACTGGCCACTTACATAAACAATATTTAAAAATTTATTGCAACATTTGAAAATAGAACTCTTTGGCTGTAGAATGCAGTTTGTTTCATCTGACTGTCTTTTGTTTTTACCTTGTGGCGCCATTTAAAAAATTGTGTGTCTGCATCAACATGGATTTAACTCCATAAAATTTTCGTAGTATGATTTTCTACGATTTTAAGTGTAATTTGACAGCTCAACAGAGCATCGCTCGGCTTGAAACAGCTTTTGGCAATGAAGCACCATGCAAGGCGACTGTTTATAGCTGGTTTGCAGAATTTAAGCGTGGTCGTATCAATCTCAGTGACGAATCTCGCGATGGTCGGCCGTCCACCGCTGTGACCAACAAAAACATCGATGCTGTGCGCCGTATGATTGAAACAGACAGGCATGTGACCTACCATGAAATTCGCGCATCCTTAGAAATAGGCATGAGTCAAATACAATCAATCCTACACAAACATTTGGGTGTGAGAAAGCTGTGCTCGCGGTGGATCCCACACAACTTGACCGAGGCTCAAAAAACGGACCGCGTCACTTGGTGCAGTGCCATGCTTACCAGATTCAACGAAGGTGCGTCAAATTTGGTGTGGGACATAGTAACAGGTGACGAAACATGGATTTATTGCTACGATCCCAAAACAAAGCAGCAATCGAGCGTATGGGTCTTTCAAGATGAGCCGAAACCAACCAAAGTGGCGCGCGTGAAAAGTGCATCTAAGCGGATGATTGCTTCTTTTTTTAATAAAACTGGACACGTGGCTACTGTTGCTTTAGAGAATCGTCGTACCGTGAATAGTGACTGGTACACGAACATTTGTTTGCCGGAAGTTATTGACGAACTACGTAAAAATAACCGTAAACGCCGTATCATCCTGCACCACGACAATGCTAGTTCTCACACGGCCATACAGACAAACGACTTTTTGAAGACGAAAAATGTAGAACTCATGAGTCATCCTGCATACAGTCCCGACCTGGCACCTTGTGACTTTTTTCTGTTCCCAAAAATTAAGAACCAATTACGCGGTCAACGATTTTCATCACCAGAAGAGGCTGTCGAGGAGTATGAAAAACACGTTTCAGAGGTCACCACAGGGGAGTGGCACAAAAGTTTTCAAAACTGGTTTGATCGAATGAAAAAGTGCATAGACGCCAAGGGAGATTATTTTGAAAAACAATAAATTAATTTTGTACCTTTAATAGTATTTTTTCATATTCATTCCGGAAACTTATAGTGCGTCCCACGTAATATACCTACCAATAAGCTGTCTTTGAATACTGACTTGTACAAATTCATATTGCGCTGGCATCGGCAAGGAGGTGCCGCCGGGTGGTTCATTAGCTGCAGTCGGCACCGCTTTGGAATCCTGTGATCGAAATAATGAAGTCCATTCTGAAGGCTTGGTGCTGTCAAAACTTAAATTTTTCCAAAGTAATATAGCATCTATGGCTAAGAGTAAAGAACTATTTTGGAATAAAGATTTAGGTCTGACAAAACTAAACCCTTCAGGTAAACTTATCGATGGAACCTTTGAGGCTGAGTTGTGTCATACTGTACCTGATTCGAGCCATATAGCTAGTAGATAAAACTGTTTATTCAATGGCATGAGAATGATCTACAGGAAAAACCGCTTGGATATTTTTCAACCAAAGCGGCGGCGCGATGCCCTACAACTTGTACTCACTTCTTTTGACTTATGTCGTTTGCTCTCGCTGTTGATAATCTATTTTCGTCGCTGTCATCTGTAGGGAGAAAAAGTTAGCATCCTTTCCAAAGTTTCCCAATATTTTAGTGAATAAAGATAAAGCGCCGGATTTAGGGGAGGGCAACCGGGGCTGAAGCCCAACAGGGGCCTCCACATAAGAGGGGCCTTCACAAGTTATTAACTTTGCACACTAATTGTTTTTTAGAATAAATAACTCGCCGTACACATATTTTTAACTAACCATACATAAAAATACAGTAATTATGTACCTACAAATTGCATAAGGATGATACGATGTTTTTTTTTCTATTTGTATTGGCTTTTTCCATAGAAACTATATTTTTCGTTTAATCTTATTTTTTTAAGGAATGTAACTATACTAATTCAAAGAGTAATGTTAAAACACTAAATTGTTTTCGAATACTAAGTACAACTAACTTCGTTCTTCCCCAGGGGCCTCCATCCACACCTTAAAATGCGGCCCTGACCAAAATTATAGTGCTGTCCTTTTGCTCGAGATTACGAAAGTGACCCAACATTTCCATGTAACTAAGAGACTTCAACATGGGCGTATATAAGGGGGGGTTTAGGGAGTCCGGACCCCCTCCTTGCCATACGGGGAAAAAATCGCCTTGTATTTACATTTTGTATCGATTACGGATACGATTTTGCCATAAAATACAAAATGACATTGACTTGACCAGCAGAATTCATACTGAAGCCTCGGGAAGTGCTCAGTGTCAAGATTTAACGATCGCGAAATTCGTAAATTATTTTTTTGGTGTTCCCTACAAACGCAAGCCCAGTCCCGAGACAATTACTATTGGAGGTCAACATTTTATTTTAGATCCTTAATTGGACCCTCCCTCATGCCAAGCTATAGCTACGCCCATGGATTTTAACACTCTGTATTTGTAATTCTATATTCCTACTATAACCATTTCAAAGTGTTAAACATATTAAACATTCAAGCATAATTTTATAGTAAAGAGTAAGGGCCGAGATATCTACTTATAAGGATTTAAATGGCACGAGTTACAACATAACACAGAAGTTCTTTCTAACCAACATAGAACTGGCAAGACCATAAAGATTTAGACAAGGGAAACGTACGTAAAACGTATTGAACTGTGGGGCCAAGAAAAACTCTATGTCAAACAAACCTATCTATGGCTTTATACGAACCCATGTTTATCGGTTCTCTTTCGAGTTAAAAAGTGCTGTTAACATAGACCACAAATGGCGCTTTCCATTTTCGTTGCATCAAAGCAAAACATCGCGGGCAACAGGACTATACAACGTATCTAAATGTATCTTTTTCTTTTTCAAACAATAAATACCTAGGAACTCAATAGCAATAAATTTCTTTAGTGCCAAAATCAAATTTAATAACTGGCTTTTAACGAGTCAAACGCTTAAAATGTTGATTGTTGGCAATTAGCCGAACTTGATATAGGTACCTAGAAAATCACTTGGGAAACCGGTCAGGAAATAAAATAATAAAGGAAGTGTATCCGTTGCCGCTAGCGGTACTTTAGTAAGATTAGAAATAGAAATGCATAGGTTGCCGCTAGCGGCTCTGTACGCTCAGACGTGGCGCCATCAATTAAAAAACAAGGATTTACGTGTATATTATAACTTCTGTTAAATCTACGGGAGTTCGCCTCGCTCAGCTCCGCATCGCTCGACTTCCTAATTTGTCTACATGTGAACCTAATACGCTGCTCGTCGCTCTATTCGTTGTCGCACCTAAACTTGATTTTTTGCTGAGAGTAACCCTAACTCCGATAAAAGAATAATTTCTGATAAGGATTCGAACCCCTCTAGCCTGGGTTACTAGCACTTAGTGCTGTTACCTACTGCACCAACGATTCGATATTTGAAGCGACCAATCCAGCGAACATAATCAAGATTTTCACGTCACCTCGCATCCCATATTATCTTACTAGAGCACTGCTAACGGCAACGTTTACACCCCCAATAATAAATTTCTGGGACGTCAAAATTTTATTTTGCGAAATTAGCAAAAAGTGTTATCGATCCGTGTTACTGATCATTTACAAAGCCTCCAGTACATGAGTTTGTCTGTTTAAATAAAAGTCACCTTATATAATGCTTAGTTTACACTATTGATTATTCTTAGATTCAAAAGAAATCCATTTTAGAGCTCACTCACATCAGGGGATGTAGCTCAGTGGTAGAGCGTTCGCTTTGCATGTGAAAGGCCCCGGGTTCGATCCCCGGCATCTCCAATTTTTTTTGCAATGTCATCTATCAATATTTTTTGGGACAAGTTTAAAACTTTCAAAAAAATCTGTATCTCCACCACGCCGCCATTTTTCTTTTATTTAGCTTACTTTTTCCTATAATTAAACATTAGGTGTACTGTTCATGTATTTCAAGGTCGTATGTTTTTTACGCATGCTGCACGTATGCTGCTGCGTCTCTATATCAGCCAAAAGACCCGACCAATCGGCATAGTTCTTCAAGATGTACATATGTTTATAATGAAATTATGACCTGCTATTTTATGTATTTTTAAAAGACTTAATTATTTTTTTGCAACTGCCTCTCCCTAGCAGCAAGAGAACCCGACCATTCAGCATAGCTCTTTGAGATGTATGTTTAGAATTAAATCTGTACCTCAGAGGTAGACAATAGTAAGCGCCAAAATGGAAATTTTACAGATGTAAAAATAGACTGAAAGTGCGTATATTATTGTTTATTATCTTGTAGATAAGTTCGTTTCAAATTGGCTATCTTTTAAACTAATGACTATTGGACTTAAGGCGAGGAATTGATAAACTTTTAATTTCAAATCGGCGCCTTAGGGGAGTGGAGTGAGGGGGAATTACTCCATACAAATATGCGCTCACGAACCAGCTTATGTCGTAAGGTCGTACGCGGCAAAACAGTATTTTTCATTTAAAATTACAACTTTAAGTAATTTTATAAGTCCAATCGGCCATATTTAAGTGTATTTGTAGACTAATTTAAATAAAAATCTTAGGAGGCTTCATTCGCTCCCGTTTTTCAGTAAAATAGAAATGTCTGTCTTAAAAGAGGTTTTACAAATATTTTTTTCTCTGCTATGAGAATTAATCAATCAACTAAATCTTCGGACAAAATGTTGTCAATGAAATGCTTAATCTAGTATATAAATTGGTTATTGCATGTTTTTTTATTGCTGAGAAAAATGGAGATCCATGTCGCCAAATTTCCAATGCGTCGCCTTAATGCTATATACCATCTTGTAGAGCTCGTTCTTGCGATCTCATTGATGTACAAAAAAGAAATTCTCAAAAAGTGGACTTACTATTGTGTACCTCTGAAGTACAGAAATTACGACCTGCTATTTATGTATTTTTAAAAGCCACAGACTTTTTTATGCAACTACTTCCTCCTTTCAGCAAAAAGACCCGACCAATCGGCATAGCTCTTTGAGATGTATGTTTAGTATAATTAAAAGTTACGACCTATTTATTTTAAATTACAATTTGCTGCAATGGAATCAATTTTTCTATAAAAAGTAACACTCAGTGCGGTTATGAATCCACAATAAACTGCAATATTCCACAAAAAATCGATTATTCAATAAACACTTCTTTTTAAGTTTTAGTTTAAAACTTTTCTATTTTATACTTAACGATCTGCCGTTTATTTATATAGATATCTCAAGTGTATAAAACGATTTGCAATGGTTTATTGCAAAGTGGTCAGTTTTTGTTATTATTGTTATTTATTTTTAAACAAATCAGAAATTTCTGTATAATTATGTGCCATAATAATATACTGTATTTAAACCGCAAATACCGAAAACGCCGATTTAGTTTTAAGGTAACGTAGAGATTGTCAAGTATAAGTTGGCGTTCCATTACCCTGGACGCTAATGGCAATGGAACGCAAACTTATACTTGACAGTCTATAATAAGTACCCTTATACTCGACCAACTAAATTTTGCAGCTTTGTTTCACACATTTTAACTGCTAATTTTGTAATTTTTGTTAATTAACTTATTTAAATGGTACGGATCCCGCAGGGCGTGATTTCTACTCGAACGGTCTAGACATTACCACAGAGTACCCAAAACAAACACAAAATGGCGTTTTCCTTTTTTTTAATAACTTTTTTAGGATCAGAACTCTGGCCTTCAGGCGTTCAAAAAATACATTCATTCAAAGACTAAAATTAAATATGTACGTACATAAAATGATTATTCGTGTGAAAACTGTATTAAGCAATTATCAAATAAGATTGTGAGAAAACGGCTAAAAAGGTGACAATGTTTGAAATATCTTTGGCTGATTATTTATTTGAAATGTGAGAATTCCAAAATCAATTCTGAGTATTCCAGGATACTATGCATTTCAAATAAGAATAGGCCTGGTAGGACGCCATTTTGTTGTCGCTCTCTCTCGCGCATTTGCTAGACAGAGCGAGGGAGATATATCGGTAGCGAGTTATCTGCGAGTGCGATCCCATTCTTATTTTAAACGTATAGTACAGTACTCCCAAACTTATAATGCGCATACAAAATCTTTGCCACTGCTCGGCAAAATTCGTATTTCCATACACTTTGTATACAAGCAGTAAGGTCACGTGGTACGTCCGGTCGCTCGGCTATGGATTTCTATGCTCATTAACTTTGGGCGCACTGTAGGTAGCTTAATTATAAAAAATGCTCGAATTTACATTATGTACTATGCAAGTTCAATATACTTATATAAAAATTTATAAAACGAAAAATCGTTGCATGTATTTTACATAGAACTGAATACAAGAAAAGAAATTGATTTGTTATTTTATTAAGGACGAGTTTTTAAATCTTCAGATAAACTCAGATAATTTTATAAAAATGTGTTGCCGTATTTCAACTAAATTGCACGATGACATAGCGCTTATCTGAGGTAGAAGAAACCACTCAAAAAGAGTTTGAAAGACTTCATTTTCTTTGCTTACGTAGACGAGAATATTCATACTCGTTACATGTAATCATCCTGTCTACTAAAAGAACTATAATTTCAAAATAAGTTAAAAGCACTAAGAAAATTAATAAAATAACATGCTTGATCTAATAAAAAAAACAAATCAATTTTAAAGAGATCCTAGTAAATAAAACATTAATTAGCATTATTAGCTCTGTTTCATTTTCTGATATTATTTACATCTAGCAACACAATGTCTTTCGAACATCACTTTAGACAATATACTTTACATCTAGCAACACTAGAGTATACGATGAACACATTTTTTATTTAGCAATCATTTCGGTACCCAATTTTATACACCATATTTATACTATTTTAACGTTACATAAAATTGTATGACAGAGATAATCTTAGGCAGCCAAATATTCGCCTTTACTCATAAGACATGTGCTTTAAAACATCTTCACGTCATGAATTCCCGAGGGGGTGTCAGAGGTGTTCCCAAGTGTTAACTGTGACTGTGAAATGCAAGTCACAAGTACACATGGTACACCTGCTTTTCACCGAAGATTATGACGTTTCAAACGTAATATGTGTAGAGCTTTATCGCCGTACTTGGGTCTTTTTGTGGACAAACCAGGTTAACGTGCCTTCCGAAGCACAAATGAATGTGCACCGCGATGAACCCACGACCTCTGGGTTAGCAGGCCAGCGCTCTACCACCCGGCCACAGAGGCGGTATAAAACTGAATTTTATAGTGAGGTGACAACGCAATTCTTTAATATTCCCTGCACTTTGGAAACACACAACGTTTGACGGTTAATTTGTAAAAATACAAAAAAAAGTTAAAAGGGTAAATAAATATTGAATGATTTCTGAACCCTATAGATGTTAATTTTTGTAAGTATACAGCCTACAGTTCGAGACATTCACTGGATAGAAGACTTTTAACCCGTCACGTGGCCTATTATTTTGTTCAGAAGGTGTCCCATACGCTAGCAGTGACGCACAAAAATAAATAAACATATCAAAAATGTCTTTAGGTTTTTGGACGTCACATTGTTTCGCAAACTGGACGTTTGGGGAAAAGGGACGTGTTTATCTATAACTTAATTAACATTATATCATTGCGGTATAGAAACGCACAACAAAATTGATGTGAGGAGCCGGGATTTACTTTACTTCTGCGTTTTAATACCGCATCGATATGTTAATTGTATATCCTAGCAATAGATAAATCACCAAGTGATAAAAAAATAGATAAATGATAGATATGGGAACCAATGATAGCTTTGCGCTGTTCCCTACGGCAAGCTTTTTTCGCGTTTTTATTGGCTTATTTATCTATTTAAAGTCATATACGTAACCTCATACTAAACTGATCACACTGAACAACTTTTCCCCAAGATATTCTTTAATTTAAGGACTCGTATCTCGCAGGAGGAAGGTCTATTTTAGAACCCTGCGCGTGAACAACTGTCTCACGGACGACGCTGTCTCAAAACACGCCCGTATCTCGGTGCGCTAAGGTTTACGCATATTTGCTTAAAATTCAAATATTTCCCAAACCAATGAATTGCGCGGGAATGTTTCTTTGAGTGATCAGTGGTTGTAGAAGTAAAGCCGATCGGGGCTCATTCGACTCGTCTTCGACAAACGTCAAAAGGAACAAACTCACGCGAGTGAGCAGGATACCTGTTATTTGTCTCTCTCACTTGTATACATTTTTCTCTATCGTCGTTCGACGAAGACGAGACGAACGAGCCTCGAACGGTTGTGCTTTTAGACCCGCAGTAGAGGTAAAATGTCTATTTAAGTCAGGAGTAAAGGCGTAAATCTGAATTTACCTAAGTTTATGCCGCTCATACAAAAGGACAAAGTGGAGATGTTACACCTATTGAAACTTATGAATTATAAGGCTAACATTTATCATTTGTAGACTGTCTCACACTTTGAAAATTTAGACATCCACAAATTTACAGTCACTTTCTGTACCTATACGTATTTATTAGGAATTTCTTATAATATTTCAGTTTTTTTATTTTACGTTTTTACGGTGACTGGGAATGTAAAGCGGCAATCCAAAAATTACAATTTATTCCGGACAAATATGGGACATTGGCAAATAGATATTCTGTTAAATTTACGCTATTACTTCAAAGCCCTAATTTATTTAACAATTATATTAACTGTGGAAATAAGCTCATTCCAGCTAAACTTAAAACAAAAACAGTGTCCCATTCACTTTCACAAGAATTTCAGAATACACATTTGAATTTATCTGGAGCAAGCAAGGAAAAACACTAAAATCGGTCCTACACTTCTACGGACTCCTGATCTGTCATCATCACCTTTGGATCCATATTTCTGTTCAAGTCCACTGGAATTTCTTGCACAGTTGCACCGATGCTAGGCGCGCGGTCCGATTTGCGTTTTCGGCGCCGATTTAGCAACGTCGCCGCAGTGGCGCGTGACGTCACACGGCGAGGTCGTTGCGACCACCTCGATAGACACGAGCGAGGGGCGGTCGGAGGTGGGGGGCGAGGGCGCGTCCACGTCATTCTGCAACGATGCAACGCGCTGAGTGGACCTGCGCGCTACAACAGCGGGGGGACGGGAGGGGAGGCACCGTTACTCACACGCTCGGCTCTATGTCGCGATACAAACTACGCTCGCTGTCTATAGACACTGTTGGGGATATGTACAGTACATCAATCGGACGTGATATCGACTTGAGGGAATTTTACTTATTATTATTTATTTCAAGTATTTTAAATCACACATTATGTACATTTGTTCAAATCAATGAGACATGAGGGAAAGCATGACTTGGAATCTTAAATGTGAAATCGGGGATTGAATTGACCTTTTTTTAGGTTATTATTGTATTATGTAAGAAATAATCTACGTTCCGATTATGGTAACTTGCCCATGTTTCGTAAAACATTTAAATAATATATCCACATGGAGTTTTAAAGAGAAACAGCAAGTTTGTATGTTTGTACTGCGACATCTGGCAATCTAATAATAAAGTGCTGATATATAGCTACGTATGATAAAATTACAATTGTAAAAACCCAAAATCCGGTGAAAAATTAATATATTTGAGATGAAACAACAGAAAAGTGAACACATACATAAAATTATAAGGTAATTAACGATGATTGAATAAAATAGTCACTTAATTAAATAACTGTAATAATTAAATTGAATAGATGTGATATTTGAAAGTATTATGGTTAAGTTGCCATAACAAAGCGTAAATGAAATAAGAAAATGCCTGATTCGTGGGCAAAAAAATGATATGTTAACTCCACACAAATTATTATGACGTGTATTTCTATTTTGCTATTTTATCAAAGTGCGGTTGACAGGACCTCTTCGACTCCTTTTAGCTAAATATTAAGGGGCTGCACAATGCAAAACTTCAGTAACTTTTAAGTTTCACTAACGCTTTTGTTTTTATGGTTCCGTATCTGAAAATAAAAAAACGGACCCCGTATACGATCACTTTGTTGTCCGTCTGTCAAAACCCTTTTTCTCGGGCCCCGTGACAGATATCAAGTTGAAACTAATACATCCTACAGAAGTCTGCGGCCCTATGTTGCTGTCAGAAATCAGGTTTCTGGCTGACGCGCAAAATTGTTATTGCTCTTTTTCTTTACCAATATTTAATCATTCAAGAAGATATTTAAGACGTTAGAGTTTAAAGAGTGTCAAGTTGGTAATTTATAACTGCACGGGGAATAAGTTTGTGTTTTAAACGGTATGTTCTACTCGCACTTGACCATTTTTTACGGTCTATCCTGCTCTAATTAACTGACGCGCACAAAATTACATTTATTTTGAATACTTTTCTACGTATATATTAGGAATAGGACAATAACTATAATGTTTTTATGTAATACAGTTTTTTATAAGTGTCTGCGTGTGTTAATTTCGTTTTAAATCGATTTAAAAAAGTGAGAGCTTTATCGTGTAAATTATACTTTTTTTTAAGTAATTTAATTGTAAGAAAATCAAAAGTACGCATATTAATAAAACCTAATTAATAATAGTCTTGAGTCAAGAACACCATATGTTTTTCTTATTTTTGTCATCTACTTAGACGGAACTGAATCTGATGCAAAACTGAAGGTTAGCATTGTAGAGCCCCTTAAGTTAATGTTTCAGTCAAAGTTAAGTCAGAACGTTTTGCCACCACATTTTGGTAAAATAGCACTCTTAAGACAAAATTTACAAAACTGGGCGTAGTGTTAGGCGGAGCTTGAAAACGGCTGAATTAAAAGCGCTTTAATTCTAAAGAGTCTCAAAATATTACGTACTTTCTGATCACCTGTAAGCGCTCCAAATTCAGGAAAAATATTGACTGCTAAAATCGCCATGTTTTGATAACTTTGCCTCAAATGAAATATCGAAATATGTGAGATGTGACATTACAGTGATGAAATCAGCACTTTGCGCGAGCGAATGGCCGGCGTGTTAGGTTCTGCCCGTCACACGAAAGGTCAACGAAAAATGAGGCATGCAAGGTAAATATTTACAAGAAAATAACATCTAACAACATTGAAACTAGAGTTATTTTCTCTAAAATATTGAAAGTTGAGGTAAAGGACACCACAGTGTTAACAAAAAAAAAGAAAGGGACACAATATTTTAAACTACAATCTATGAAAATTGATAATATTTAGTACTACAAGAATACTATGCTTATGGCCGGTTTTGAAAATAATAAAACGAGTGAGGGTTAATTGCGACATTTGCAGTTGCCTGATTTGTCACTTTTTGGAAGATTTAAATAGGTTTTTTTTTTATTGTTGACACTTGGTGGTACTTGGAATACATAATGAACAAAAAATCACTTGTAATATCCCCTTTAAATAGGTTTTATAGATTTTATAACCGGCCATCAAGAAGTCTAGTATTTTTATTTAGACACAAACAAAGCGTTAGCAAAGCAGAAAATTACATATGTGCATATATTTCACTAATACAAAATTAATAAATCGTAAATAAATAAAGATTTTATGCAAAAGCATGAGTATGTAAATGAATAACAGTTTGATATTCTGTTAATATGATACTTAGCTAACAAAACGTGTAAATCTACAGATATGTATATACATAAATAAGTTTCGGATATAAAACAATATCATGGTACTCTAAAAGTCTAAATAAATACCAAAGTATAATAATATTCTATATCAGTAATATATCTACCTACTTTCTTGTACACAATTTCTGATTCTGGTGTAAGTTTACTTCTAAATGATGTATAAATGTAACCTAAGTATAAAGATATTTGTTTAGATATAATTTCTAGGTATAGCTTGTTGTGGTCAAATCTAAACACAATGTTAAAGCAGTATCTAAACAACCAAGATAATTTAACAGTATTAAATTTACAATTCTAACATAAATATGTAAACTAAACCTAGGGTATAAATGTTATATGTTACCTGATTTCTTGAAAATGTTGAAAGAGCTCTTCTTAAAATAAATCAATTATCAAAAACGTTTACATAGATAAGTACTAATTCAGGTTGCTTGGTTGACTAGAAAAACATTTTATTTGGTAATAAAAACTACTGTTTCAAGTATATTCTACAAATAAATATAAATTATTCTGGAGTTATCACACCTACCTATTACAAAATACTAAATTTATAATTCCACCATTACTAATTCAATTCAAGCGTGTTTTTCAACCCTAAAATAATGGTTACATAGCATCAAACCATGGGCCTTATTGTCTTACTTTAACATCCATCGCTAGGCTTTTAAATGTCTCGTGATTGGCTAAAATGATGTGTTCTGTCATTTCTAGCCAATCACGTCACGACACATTTGAAAGCGACAGCGATAGATGTTGAAATTAGACGATAAGGGGGCAGATTTTTCGTTACAAATGAAAATTTATTACAAATTCATAGCTCTAGTAGCCCTAATATAAAAATGTCTAAAATTTAAAATCATATCCTATCACTGGCTAAAAAAGTACTTAACTTTTAAATTTAGCTAAACACGTAGTAGCTAAGTTGCTTAGGTCCAAAAACTACCATGACTTTGGTATCATTTTAAGGATCTTGAATAATCACGATGCAAAGGCTCCTTTTTTTTAATTTGACCTTCGGTGACCTTAAGGTCAAATATAATAAAAAATCTTGAAGATTAAACATGCCACTATAAGACCAAATGTTTTTTTATTATAAAACATCAAACCTAATAATTAAAAAAAAAATGCCTGGTGTAGATTTTTTTTTTAATTTGACCTCATGTTGAACATCAAACAGGTTTCACTTGACTTGCCTTCACATATAAAACTTATCATTGTGGCATATAATAGGAATGGTATAACTTTTATTTTTTGGGAACAATTTAGGTAAGCAGCTTAGCTACAGCACAAAAGTAACGTATGTACTTGTTACTATAGTTTAATTTAGGATACCTGGCTATACAAAAATCCTATATAAAACACTACCTTTATACAATTGTAAATACAAAACTAGCTTCAGTATTCCTGGCAAAAAACACTAAAACACTTTCAATAAAACACATTCTAAATCCAACAGTTTCGTAGCACCCTAAAACATTCACAGAAATCCACTAGGTCGATTCCGATCACGACGATTAGAACGTTGTTTAGTTCTTTGTTTACGATTCTTTCTACGCACTTACTGTGAGCGGCGACCTTACAACCCAAGTATGCACGCCTTAGCGCACTTGTCACTTTTCCCTGATAACCAGCCATAAACGAACATTTTAACACCACTTTTCAAGGTTCCATTTGGAAAAGGATGCCTTTATAGTTGCGTTTTTCCGTAAGTTTGTCAGCAGCATAACTCAAAAACGATTGAACCGATTAGGTGATTTGGTAAATGCACGTCCCATTTTTAAATTAAATTAGATTTTCAGGCACATTTTGGGCAGATTACATTTATGTACTTTGTAAGATCCCGTACAACTGAGACATTTATGAGAAATATCATATTATAAATTTAGAAAAAAAGGTACAAGTAAGGCACACAATTTTGAGATGATATTCCCATTTTCCAGAGTCATTATTTGAGTATCCAATCATGATCAGTTATTAAAAAAACTTAATTACGTTTTAGCCAATCAGAAATCTAATCAGTGACTGAAGGGCAAAGTTTAAGAGTTCGTGAACATGATTCTTCTAAATAATGTATGGATTACATGCAGATTTTGTTATTTTGACCAATTTGTGGTTGAGTGTACAAACAGATTAAAAATTCTATACTTCCATTCAACACACGTGTTAACTCTATGCCAGTGATAAGTATTAATTCCAATGACTTTTCACACAGTTTCTAAAGTCGTGTATATTTCACTGTAACTATTTTGACTTATCAATATCAAAATGTAGAGAAATAAAAAGATCATGCTGGAGAAACAAAATGGGTATCTCACCACACTATATCCTGATTTGTCCTGGAATTCATAACATCCTAGCTTTATTACAGGCGTCCCTATTTATTATTATTCCTATAAAGATAATATTTGAACACTTTTTTGGTTGCATAGTAACTAGCCTTGGAATTATGTTCCTATCTGTACATAAATAATATATTTATTAAAATATCTTATACAACATTAAAATAAATACAAATAACATATATATTGAAAAAAAATATGTGTATAAAATGAATTAACTAAGTATTTAGTTTAGCGTTGAATTGTACAAAATGTCTAATACATTTGCCCCAGCTTGTAGTTTCCAAATAGTTTACAGTTTCATTTTACAAAATGCTTACCAAAAAGTTGTCACATTTTGTGGTATTTAACTGTGTTCACTATTGTATTTGCATACCGAGTTACAAAATTAGATTTATTTCTGTTTAGACAAATCTTGCAGTGATCAATCAGTCAGTCAAAGATTTTCAAGGTCAATTTCTGTAAAATTGGGAAATTGTAGGTCAATTAAAAAAAAGTAATTTTATCACACTTTTCCAAAATAATTTTCTTATTGTCATACATAACTCAATCATAAATTTAAAAAAACTTATAATTGGTTTAATGCAATAATAAGAAATTCGAGTTAAGGCGATAGTGGTGTTCCTATATGTAAATAGTTTTGTGTAGGGTCCTTCATTGGGTCATTTTATAGGAGTATAATTTTTGGATGAAACAGTGTTTTCAGATGTAACTATTTTATCAACCTACAGTTGTCACATAAGTTTATTTGACCAATCTGTTGTAATTTCAGGTAGTTTCGTTTTGAAACCGTAGCTGTAGCAGCTTGACTACCAACAAATATTCGTTAGACCACTTTGTAGTTGTCACAGGACCAGCCTGTAGTTGTCAAATAGTTTAGTCGGACCAAGTTGTAGTTGTCATCCAGTCCCTACTAATTGAACTCCGTAACTCTGTACAATCCAACGCTAACTAACCCCCACCGCAGAGAGCAACACATAGAAGAAAGCTAAGAACATCTGCAGCCACCGGTGCCTGACGGCTCGGTAAAACCGGGTGAGAGTGCTAGTGACAGTTACCTTGAGTGGGACAGGCGGCACCTCGAGGTGGTAGCCGATGTCGCACAGGTTCCGTAAAAGCTCTCGACCTGGAATTGTGGGAAAATTTTGATTAAAAGTACCATTGGCATACTATGCTGCTAGACATCGACGAACACACGCGAAGTAGCATCTGGAAGTTATGGATTGAACTGTGAGGTACTCGTATGTATATAGAGAGGCTTACCTGTAGACCTCTTATCAGAGTACCGTTCGCCCGGCTCCTTCTTGTCGCCGTATCTCGTCTCCCAGGCGTCGAACAGCCGGTTATAGTACCGCGGCCCTGTGAGGTACTCGTGTGTATATAGAGAGGCTCACTTGTAGACCTCTTATCAGAGTACCGTTCGCCCGGCTCCCTCTTTCGCCGTATCTCGTCTCCCAGGCGTCGAACAGCCGGTTATAGTACCGCGGCCCTGTGAGGTACTCGTGTGCATATAGAGAGGCTCACCTGTAGACCTCTTATCAGAGTACCGTTCGCCCGGCTCCCTCTTGTCGCCGTATCTCGTCTCCCAGGCGTCGAACAGCCGGTTATAGTACCGCGGCCCTGTGAGGTACTCGTGTGCATATAGAGAGGCTCACCTGTAGACCTCTTATCAGAGTACCGTTCGCCCGGCTCCCTCTTGTCGCCGTATCTCGTCTCCCAGGCGTCGAACAGCCGTTTATAGTACCGCGGCCCTGTGAGGTACTCGTGTGTATATAGAGAGGCTCACCTGTAGACCTCTTATCAGAGTACCGTTCGCCCGGCTCCCTCTTGTCGCCGTATCTCGTCTCCCAGGCGTCGCACAGCCGGTTATAGTACCGCGGCCCTGTGAGGTACTCGTGTGTATATAGAGAGGCTCACCTGTAGACCTCTTATCAGAGTACCGTTCGCCCGGCTCCCTCTTATCGCCGTATCTCGTCTCCCAGGCGTCGAACAGCCGGTTATAGTACCGCGGCCCTGTGAGGTAGGGCAGGTACTTGTGGGTGTGCTTGGTCGGGAATATTCGCTCCATGCCGCTGCTTTGGGTCAGCTCGTCCTCGGCTTGGATGAGGTGGCGCACGTCGTCAGGTGTGAGGGTCGAGAGGATGTCTTTTAGGTACTGGAATTTGTAGATGTGGGGTTTTAAATTTAAACTTCTGCAAGTAAAAAATGTTTGTGAATGTTGTTACTTCTTGATGGAACGTCATCGTGAATTTAAATAATAGTAGTTTATGCTATAAGCGCGGTAAGGAGGCAATAGCTTACATAGCATTACATACTTAATGTAGCTAGCATAGACGACACGAATATATAAATTTTGTCTCTCGAAGAAACGTTTGACCAATGATCACGCAGGACCTGCGTTTCCATTGGTCAAACGTTTCTTCTTGAGACGAAACTTCTCTACTATTTTCGTTGTGTACCAATTTAAATATTAATTGTGTATTCATTGAAATCCATTAAAAAAGAACTTTCAACCTTTCGCCAATGCCTGGGTTATACAACAAAATGTACAAAAATTGCTGGACGGATTTGGATGAAATTTAGAATTGATATAGCTTATACCCTAACTTAACACATAGGCTACTTTTTATCCCGAAAAAAAGCATGTCGTTAAACCGAAAAACACGCGGGCAGAGCCGCGGGCAAAAGCTAGTTTAAAATAATACCTAAAAATTGAAATAAAAAGAAAATAGGACACAATAAAGTAAATCGGATGGGATCACATACCATATGTCTTTCTTCGATGTTTGTGTAAATAATGTGTTTGTCTCTTTCTTCTTTGGAGAGGTAGATGGTATATAATCTACTGTCGTACGGTAATCCAGCCTGCGGAGGAAACATGGTCAACTCTAACAATTGGTTTTTGGTAACATAAATGAAAAGAGATCTGAAGAAAGAGTTGCAATTTATATTCATACTAATAATAAAGTAGTACAAAAGTCGTGTCTGTACATTGAATATTAAAAAAATAATAATATTGGAATGGTTTATTTATTGTTTTATTATTCTTCTGAAGCCAAAACTATTTTTTTTGAGTTTTTGTCTGTCTGTGTGTATACGATGTATGTTCCATTTTAACTCGAGAACCGCTCAACAGATTTGGATGCGGTTTTTTTAATTATCATCATAGTGAACCTGGTCAACAAATAGGCTAAATGTTCATAAAATAACGCCTAAGCCGAAAACGGGGCAGAAATTGAATAAAGGCGGGCGGACCCGTGGGCAAATGCTTCTTATTTGATAAATCTGACAAATGAATATGGACTGCTTCTATTGTTTTAGCGAAAATTTATATTACAGCTTAAAAAACGTGACGTCAGAAGTCAAATGCCCGCCTGGAACGGGCTACTAGCGTAATAGAACCGTCAATACCGTACACCCCCTTTTCACCGACGAGGTTAGCCTTATTGCCGTACTTTGGGCCCAAAAACGCGCTTGCACGGTATAAGTACTAAAATACTACATAGCACATAAATGGTGAACAACTCATTGGTGCAAGCTCGATCGGGCTCGATCCTTACCCCAGATACTCAAGATTGAGAGTCCAGCATTCTATATGTGTTTTAACAATCAACACCAACATTTCACCAACGACTTTTACGTCCCAACACAGTGCTGCCGTCATACGTAAGAAAGTGACATTTTTGAAAATGATTTTATGGTACGTTTATATTCATTTAAAAAAAAACCTATAGACCTGTCTTACAATGATTCCCCTAGGACTTGTAGGTATGGGAGTAGTCTACAAGTCCTAGGGAAATACCATAAAATCAATTTCACAAAAATGTCACTTAGCCGCTTTCTTACGTATGACGGCAGAGGGGAAACACGTGGTAGTGGTAACTACATAAATACTATCTATCTATAACTAAAGAGCTAAGCTGTTGCAGGTGGAGTAACCGCCATTCTTCTCTTTTGCTAATCATACGACATAACATCAACTATCTCCTTTACTTGAGTAAAGTAGGTGTGTCTAGGTCTTCCTCTTTTTCTCTATGAATTTTTTCAAGAAACTGTAATGTTGAATCAAGTGTCCTATCATTTTCCCTCTTCCAAAAACAATTCCCTCAACATAAATTCCGAAAAACTCAATAAGGGCGTAACTTTTATCTCTGTCAAAAATGCACATCATAATATTGTTTCCCTTACTATTGAATAAATAGTATGCAACAAATGCGTTTAAAAGCAATTAGCGGAGATTGTTTATGAATAGTAATGTAATTTATAATGCATTACATTTTGTTTGTATTACATTATCAAACTTCAAAGCGTGTTTACAGTTGTTAAGTAATGCAATCAAAATGTAACGCATAAAATTGAATAATTTTCATGTGATCACCTAACTATTCATAAGCAGTTTGCGCGAATTGCTATAAAACGCATTTATTGCAAACTTTTTATTCAAAAGTAAGGAAAACAATATTAAGATGTGCATTTTGCACCGAGATCCTATGTTACCACCTTAAGGGTGCTATGCTAACGCAAAATCTCGCACTGCAGTGTTAGGTATTTTTCGATCTCGTGACGCGCTCACATAGGTGATGTGATTTACAGCGATATGTTACGACTAACCACAAATGTGTTTGCATTTAGCATAGCATAGCATTTATCTGATATTGTTTATGCATTTTCCTTTCGCGACGGCGACACGGGTTCCCCGTGCGGAGGCGTCTGGGACTCGTGCGCGTTTTTGGATGATTGAACAGCCTTAATGCATGGCAGGGCTTCAACCCGCACCTCAAGATAGCGAATCCGTCAACTCACCAACTTGTGCGGTTTATCCTTAGTGAGTGCGTCCAGGTTGGTCTTGATCGGCACTTGGAACTGCGCTAGATTCAGTACTGTAGAGACGAGCGGGCCCTTCACGTGGATATCCAGCGGTGACGCGCTGTGCAGGCTCGGGGATATGTTCACCTGGTACAGATTCAAGTATAGATTAAGTATATTAAGTATAGCATAACAATTTAAGGGTTTAGGAAAATAATGGGGCTGAATGATATGAAAAAATTTACGAACAATGCAATTCGCTTGTAAATAAGTAAACGTTTAGACAGGGTCTTTATCTTAATCAACTGCCGTGCACGAAAAACCTCGGTTATTTAGACAAAATCTATAAACCGTGTCGGAAAACTGTTTTCTTTATCATGTTTTTTGATGTGATACTATGGTTCCTAAAATACGTTTTGTCGTTGTTGGCTCTAATGGCTCTAATTAAATCACGATACTGAGAATGCGGCAATGCTATTCGAGTTTTCCTTGAAATTCCTGATAATTTTTTGATGTCGCAATAAAACTTCATAGCAATTTTTATGAATGATCTTGTACTTCATTTTTAGAGTAGCAGGTGGTATTTATTTTGCTTAGAATGTTTAACATTCTCTATCATCTAAAGTGATAATGCCAGACCTATTTTTGCCTGATTTAGGGACTCCGACCCTCAATAATTTCTTCACCACACAAAGGTGAACTTGTAAGATTAAACTGCTTTTGTACAACATTGTGTATGCGTAAGTCTGTACAGTCAAGTTATAATGCACATAGAAATCTATAGCCGAGCGACCGGACGTACCACGTGACCTTACTGCTTGTATAGAAGGTGTAGGGAAATACGAACTTAGCCGAGCAGTGGCGAAGATTCGTATGCGCATTATAACTTTGGGAGTTAAAAATGTATTGATTAATTGTATAAAATTGTATTGATGTGCACCTTATTTTACATATACATATACTAAATAATAACTTCTTGTTGTGTTCATCAAGAACCTCTGGGCATCGTTACCCAGAGGACAAAATCCTCAAAAAGAAGTGGCTTGTGGCTATCGGAAGAGATAATTTTGAGCCTACACCTTTCTCGCGATTATGCAAAAAGCACATCGGATTATGAACTCAGTGAGTGAAAATCGCAAGTACATGTGGTACATAAGCAATTAGTCTGAAAATATACCAAATTAATGGAAATCACAGAACTACAAAACTTACAGGTTATGTTTCAGGTACAATACCTTTCAATTAGAGCTTCCTTCTTACTAGTTATTTTTGCTTTTCGTTTCTTAAGCTCCAACTTTAACTCCGCAACAGTCCATGCACCATATTCATAACAAATTTTTTAAATATCGCCACTTTTATATAAATATCAGCACAAAAACAAACAAATAACACTTTGACGGGTCTCCACACACAGTGGCGCCACCAGTGGGATAAATAGCAAACATAGGCCTCATCTCACCTCCAACAGCCACGGCTTCAACTCCTCGTCCAGGAGCACATCGATCCCGAACAGCTCGTAGCAATTGTAGCGCGACGTGACGTTGGCTTTCGTCAGCGAGCTGATGCTGGCTTCACCCGAGATGATGGTCTTTATCACGAGGTCCTTCATACTCTCCCAGAGGGCATCTGTGTCGACTTGCTTCTCTTCTTTTAAGTAGTGGAACAGGCTTTTTAGTGTCCTGGAAGAATTTGTCAGTATTTTTTAAGACAATCGTCTTATGCTTGGCCACTTAAGGTGGTAACGGAGGATCTCGGTGCAAAATGCACATCATAACGTTATTTTCCTTACTTTTCAGTAAAAAGTAAGCAAAAAATGCATTTTATAGCAATTCGCGTAAACTTTTTATTATTATGAATATTTAAAAACGGATAGGCCTCACTTTTTTAACTGAGCAAGGAGGCCCACGTCGAGCTTTAGTACTTGACTGACCGCCGTGCGCGAAAGTACTCTCGAGGAGTCCTTATGATGATGAGTCATAGTCTCACCGAAAGCTCGACCTGTGCCTCCTTGCACAGTTAAAAAAGTGAGTCCTATCCGTTATTAAATATTTATGATGTCAACTCACTCTAATTAAATTAATTAACTCTAATTAAATCTAAGAAAATTATTTAATTTTATACAGTATATTTTGATTGCATTACATTACAACTGTAAACACGCTTATAGTTTGTTAATGTAATGCAATCAAAATTTAATGCCTAAGATGACGAATTATCTTATGAAAACATTATTTTAATAAGCAATTTTCGCGAATACACAAAAAACGCATTGATTACGTACTTTTTATTCAGAAGTAAGAAAAACAATATTAAGATGTGCATTTTGCACCGAGATTCTCTGTTGTCCCTTTAAGGGCCTAATGGCAGTGACCAAACGTAAGTCCATTGTGAATAAAAAAGGTAGGCCCAACTAATAATTTATGTAAACTATGGTAGAAATAAATTTCTCTATTTTAAACACTTGGCGATTTATCTATCGCAAAGCGTTTAAAATAAAGAAATTTATTTCTATCATAGTTTCGACAAGAGCAATGTGTATTCTTCAAGTGATGGTAGGGTGACTCGTCTTGAATACAATAGCGTCCCCTAGATGCCAAGTGGCTCACTATTACGCGAGTATCTAAACATATCGTTGCGGTATGGGAAAGCACATGGGTAAATTCGCAGGTTGTGTTGAGAACTGGATAGCTCAGTTGGTAGAATAATCGGCCGGTTAGCGAGAGGTCCCGGGTTCGAATCCCGGTTCAGACCTCCTCACATCCAGATTCACGTTTCTGGAAGCCTTACATGGTTGCCACTTTAACCCCATTTTAAACACCATTTGACAGTAAATACATGGAATCTACTGTCAAATGGTGTTAAAGAGCACCATGATAGGCTTGCTGATTTTCTATAGAATTGTTAATTTACCATTTATGTCCCTCGCAGGCGGCGAAGTCTTCATTCGGAGTGTAGTTCTTAGAGAGCCGGTTTATTGAGTAGTTTGTGAGATGCATGTACCGGTCGTTCAAATGGGCTGCGTCGTCGTTGTATTTCACTGGGAACAATTATAGTTTTTCGATTATTATGGTTAAGTGACCGTTGCTCCATTTGACTCAAATGGAAGTGCGCTGGTTATACAGGTAGGGCAACAGGCGGAAGATGGAGCGAGCTGAGCATCCACTGACATTAAGAAGTCAGACATTCTGCATGCTAAAGGAAGCGTTTCAGAACGTGCGATCATAGTGCGAAATTTCACTCGTTCATTAGAAAGAGACAGATCTATATAGGAGCAAGAGAAACAAAAATCTGGTTGCACCAATACACACCCAGTGTGATTTTCGCATTACTCCGAAGCGTTTCAAAACACTTTCGTGCAACTGTCAGGTAACAGTTCGGTATTCCCTCGGTTTAAGTCGGGTCAATTTTTGAACGCTCTAGGGTGAAATTCACATTACTCCGAGTGAAATTCAGTCGTTTCCAAAAGGAACCTAAATATTTAATCTATATGTCGCAGGTTTATGATAAAATTAGATGTTTTATTAAGAAGCTAATGAACTTTTTTACCAACACTGCTAGTTCTTTTAAATTAGCAACTTCAACGCGTAGCTTTTTTTATTAAAAACAATAATAAAGAGATCACTGAGTGTCTTTCGAATCAAATAGTGTTTTACAATTATTGTAATTTTCATTAAAACTAGGGGGTAACCATAGATTTAGTATATACTACCGTCAGATTGGCAATGCAAAAAATAAAGAGCATATTTACGTGCATGTTAGAGCGAGATAGATAGGCGAAACCAGTCACGCACACTCTATGGACCTGGATGGACATACAGTCAATTATAAACGAAAGAAATTCTGCTTATTTTTGCAAAATTTCAGGTTTGAAGGTGTAATTTTGTGTTTATGAGACTTAATTAATTATGGTTACGTGTGCAGCGCCTGGATGTCACTCATCTCAGGAAAAAAACTCACAGAATTGTACATTTCTCATTGACATACTATTGAAATATTTTGTTGTCCAAATGCAATGTTTTGGAACTAATACAGAAGTTTTTGTTCTCTAATGGGTGGCAAAAGTTATAGACTTTAATCACATATTGCTTTGAATACCTACGGATTCAATTTGGAATGATAAAAAATATGTGAATTGCAGCTGGTCATTATCTTCACTTCGCATGGCATTATGCATTTCGTATTATCATCATACTTGTGGTCTTTTACTACACAATTCCCTAAAGGACAACATTTACATACATTTTATTCCATGTTCGGCAGAAGTCCACAAAAAGCGATCTGCCCCGTTCAAGCTTTTTGGTCTCGCCTTCGTTACTACATAACCGATCTATTACTAATACTATATCTATGATAAAATCATAAGAAGCTAATCAACTTTTTTACCCTGCTAGTTCTTTTAAATTAGCAACTTCAACCCGTAGCTTTTTTATTAAAAACAAGAATAAAGAGATCATTGAGTGTCTTTCGAATCAAATAGTGTTTTACAATTATTGTAATTTTCATTAAAACTAGGGGGTAAGTCATTAGACAACACTGTTTTTCCATAGCAACTGCGGGACAAAATCGTCTACTGAGTTACCATATATTTATCAAGAAAAAGATTTCAATATATTATTATTTCGAAATGTTGCTAAATGATCTAGTAAGCGAACAAAACAATTTTCGAAAAGAAAAGAGCGAGATTGTGAGTTTTGTGGTTGATTACTGCCAATAATACAAAAAGTAGTTTGGGTAAAAAGTTGATTGACCCGAATACAAAATTAGTACTTAATCTTATCATAAACCTGAGAAAATCCAGTTTTTTTAATCAAAGACCTAAACTTATTTGTTTATGATGAAATTTAAGCTCGCAACGAGAATGATTTTTCTTACGAACTCCCTTACCCGAAGCGAACCTCGCAAGTCCGTCCTTGTACAGGTATATCCTCAAAGGGTGCACTGACGTCACGAGCACGTACAGCCGCATGTCGAACTTGCTCCCGTTGATGAGGTACGGCTTGGCCACGTACCGCTGCACGACCACCGGACGCTTCTTCGGTATTTGAGTCCAGCGGGAGATCACTTTGATGCCGGTACCTCTAGCTGACGCTGGCTGGAATGTTCAATTCAATTAATTACACATTCATTGTAACTATGATATAAATCACACTAATAATATTATAAATGAGAAAGTTCGTGTGTGTATGTGTGTATGTTTGTTACTCTTGAACTACTGAAATGGCTGAACGGATTTGGATGAAATTTAGAATGGATATAGCTTATACCGTAACTTAACTCGTAGGCTACTTTTTATCCCGGAAAAAAACATGTCGTTAGAGCGAATAACACGCGGGCGGAGCCGCGGGCAAAAGCTAGTAAACCATAAAATACAAAGTGCAAGGTAATACCCTGAACAGAAGAGCTTGTATGACTTGGAATGTGGAAAAGGTGTGTCAAAAATGGAAATTCGTAGGCTCTGCCCATCCCTATGAGAGACAGGCGTGAGTATATGTGTGTAGAGTAATATTAGGGCAAATTAATATTAAAAAGTTTATGGAGATGTAGGCAGATGCTTTATTTTACACTCCATTTGAAATAATTTTATCTTTCCGTCATCCAAGCTTTATTCCTTATTAGTAATAAGTTATTACACCTGCTGCTCGAACCTCCTCCCCCTTCCCGCTCAGCTAGTACCAGCTGCTACCTAAGGCGCGGTATAGCGCTTGCGGCCGAGGTCCATTTCTCCCGAATCCGTGGGAATTTAGAAAAATCTGGTCTTATACATAGTCTACATTATAAAGGGAACCCCTGTGCAAATTTTCATCTCTTTAAATCCAAGGGTTTGGGCTGAGCGTTGATGAGTCAGTCACTGAGTGATTTAGGACTTCTCTAAATATATAAGGTGACTTTTATTTATACAGCCAAACTCATACTGGAGGCTTGGTAAGTGATCAGTAACACGGATAGATGTTAATTTCGTAAAATAAAATCTTGACGTCCCATAGTATTTGACTCGCGGATGGGCTTGCATTTGTAAGGAACACGGAAATAGTAATTTACGAATTTCACAAAAAGGGTCATCGAACCTTGTTACTGAGCACTTACCGAGTCTTCAGTAAGAATTTGGCTACATAAATTAAGGTCACCTTATATGATGCCGATGTTAAAATTGACGCTGTCCAGACAGACGCCATATTTCATTTGTTATTGTAATCAGTTCACTTACCGGCTTAATAATCCATTTCTCATTATTAGCGACATGTTTCTCCCAATCGTGTTTGAGCAACTTCAAGTCGTGCGGAAGGACGTAACTCTTTGGCATTATCCCGAACTCTTTTGAGCCATACTTGGCGGTGAGTTTCTGTAAGTTTCTCCACAGCCGGTCCTTTCTGCCTATTTGGAAAGTCCCGGGAAAATGGTTCATTTTCTGTCCGTCTTTTATCGCTCGGAACATTAGGGACTTCATGTGCTTGCCCCATATGCCTACCCATTCTACTGTTTCTGTAAACAAAAAGGATTGTTTCAAATAATACAGTATATTTGTTTACGTTTATGATAGAGGCACATAAGGCCACATGGTATAATAGTATACACGTTTATGCAAGCGTAGTAGCACGGTTTAAAAATCCAAACCGTTGTCCAACGAAAGCGCTTAGACAGACCAATTGTGGGGGCCTTGTGGGGCAAGACGCGGGAGGCAAGCTCGGTACATACCATTTTTGAACAAGCAGTTCGGACAGTCACCCCACAAGCCCGCGACCGCTCCGTCCGAACGCCTTGGTTGGACAACTGTATGGATTTTTAAACTGTAGTAGTGTAGAAGCAATAATGGTATCCGTAAGTAAATTCGGTCAAGCTTATATCTTGAGCTTAGTAGGAAGGTAGTTGAAAGTTACTATGGCATCTACGTATTATGTGAAAATTTCAACTGGCTACCTATTACGGTTGAAGCTGTAGATCCTGTGACAGACGGACAAACAGACAGACAGCGGAGGCTTAGTAATAGGTTTCTGTTTGGCACCCGTCGGGTACGGAACTCTAATAAATATTTACCTTCTTGAGGACATTCAGCGGTATCACAATCACTCTTCACCAGTCTGAACCCAGAATTGGTCAACGTTTTCTTCACAACTATCGGCGTTATTGTCGTCAGCTTCCATTTCAAATGTTTCTGTATCGCTAGTGGCACTTTCAAAGGGCTCGCTTCGTCGTGCGCCACGAATTTGAGGTACGGCGGCACTCGGGGAAATAATGAAAGTCTGAGGCAGTTCAATATTGATTCTGGTATCGATAGGGGTGATCCTGTAAAAGAAATCGCGGTTTTAGGCGTCGATCATTTGAAACTGGGATTCTAGACACTAATAAGTATACGAAGTGCTAAAATGGAACAAACAACAAGTGAAATAAGTGCTTGAATCAAAACACAAAAAGTGCTACATGTCTGTGCATCAAAATAAACATTTAAAACTACTGTTTTTTGTGATAATCCAATCAAACGTTTACAGAATTTGAGACACACATAACTACGAAAAGGTATAAGTACTTTGTGATGATTCGGAAAACTTAGGACTAGACCTAACACAAAAATAACTGATTTCTAAAGATAAAACTGTGTTTTCTATAACCTTTACGAGTGAGATTTTTAAATGGGTTGATGGTGTGCAGTGTAGTCAAGAAGATTTGTTGTTCCTTGCTTTTCTCTATTCGTTCTGCAATAAATATCAAATTCGTACGTGATTTTTTAATTTCTCCTTTATTGCTGGTGCCTAAGACCTAGATTACAATAAATCTTGCGGATTTGATGTGGCTGTGGAAGTATTTACACTCACATTCTGCATTATTCCTTGATGAGCAGAGCAAATGTTTTGGTTTGAATCGTTTGAAAACACTGTGCCAATGGAAATGGCTAATCTACACTATAATAACTCTAGTTTTGTCCGTACAATGTCGGAACTAGATTTCAGCGGACCCTTTTTAAAACCATTTATACAATAACAGACACCTTTGTCTGTCTGGATATTCGCAATTCACGTACCACTGAATGGATTTAAATGGGGTTTTCACTGATGTGTAGCTTAATATCCAAGGAGAAACTGAGGCTTAAAGTATCACAAAATAGTATCTTAATTCAAAGTAAAGTAACGGATTAGATTTTCAAACAAACTACACCTGGGCTTGGGTCAAATTTTGGTTTATTTACTTCAATCGGTATTCAACGCAGACGAAGTAGTGGGCAAAAACTATGATAAATCCATGATTTCTTCTACCTCACACTCGAGGAAAGACCATACATTACTTTTAAACGTTTCGCTCTCACACAAACAATTATGTTATTACCTGACATAATAAATAAAGCTAAAATCGGCAGAGCATTGTGCACACCAGATTTGCTTGTGAGTCCTAAAAATAACTATTGCTCTCACGGAAACCTACACTGTTCCAAAATAACAAGTGAATCTGCGTTTATTTATACAGTTGTAATCAAAACTCAATGTATCTCCGCCTACACTTAAACAAATGTCATCAGTTTCGCCTCTATGCGAGGACCTTCGTCAGGACCGCCTGTGTCTGTGGTTGGAGTACCAGACTACTAATTTGAAAGTCGCGGGTTCGAATCCCGTAGGTTTGTGTTCGATCTGCGTGCTTCGGACATAATATTTGTCGGTGAAATGCGGGTGTACGAGTGTGGACTGTGTTTTAGACTCTTGGGGATTTATGTTATATTATACTTCATCGGGAGAAAACATCAGTAATCTATACTAATATACATATAATAGTGGGTTTTATCAATTTAAAAAAAAATATATGAAATGTGAAATTTTAAATTTTGATTTTTCTGTATGTTTTGTTTTAACTCGAGAAGCACTGAACAGATTTGGATACGGGTTTCTTTGTTATCATCGTAGTATTCCTGGTCAACATATAGACTATAGGTTGTCCATAAAAAAACGCCAAGCCTTAAACTATAATAGTATTAATTAAAGATACATATAATTAAAAGACACTTCGACGCGAGCAATGTCGAGGGCAAAATCTAGTATAGAATAATAATACATTACGATACGAGAGCGATGAAACGTTTTCTGACGAGTGTGAGTTTGCGGCACGAGCCGAAGGTGAGTGCTGCAATCACACGAGTCGAGAAAAAGTTTCTCGCACGAGTTTCGTATAATATTTTATAGCAAAAGTGCGGAAAATGCCGACTTTACGCAAGCGCAGCGTGCGTAAAGTGGTCATTTTACGCACGGTGTGCTATAAAATAATTTAAATATGTTTAGTTTTAAAACTTTTATGAGATATAATAATATAACAATTACAATTAGTGCATCAATGGCACTCGCTTGAATGTGGCCTAAATAGTTACAGATATTATATTCCACGAAGTCCGTTTAGCTATGGCTGTTACTACATGGTATCATGTACAGATAAGCACGTGTTGTGTGTGTGACGCGCTTTGTAGAGCTCCCGAGGTTACGCACACTAAAAAAACATGCGTACGAACGCACTACTACAACCATAGCCAAACAGACTTAGTGAGATAGAATATCTGCTCTCGGATTTTGCAAGACTGTTGTATTCAAATTGATTGTAATATGGCTATTTTGCATTGGCGAAGGGTGAGCATTTTAAAAAGGGAAGCAGGACAAAAGATCTCCTTACTCAGAAAAGCAACTCCCTGTCAGCGAAGGATATTTGTCTTATTGGGATTTATGGAAATATTTGACAAAGCGAAGAGCACGGAATAAAGAAATGTGGTATGGATGCCATTTTCTAAATAAGCCGATGGGAATCGTGTTATATGGACTGTTCACCACTGCTATTCGGCGAAGCAAATTAGCCCGTTTGACAATTAAAATCGTATATTATTGGCTGCCAAATGAATACGATTGTCTTCTTTTGTTGTCGACAATCAAAAACGTACGTTTCAAACGGGCTAATTTGCTTAGCCGAATAGCTATATGACAATCGAATTTGAATACGATTTTCTTACACAATTGCACCTCTGTACTAGACCGAAACGTTGCAAAAAAAAAACATCTTACCATCGCTAGAGGGGGACTTCTTGGGCGTGACCACAGCGCCATTCGTCAGCTTCGCTGAAAGTTTCGAGAGAGAACTTTGTTCTGACCCGTCTTCTGGGGCGGTAGCGCTGGGGGAGGGAGGGGGCTTGTCCAGTTTGCCCATCTCTGCTAAGATGGTGTCCGTTTCCATCTGCCATGTGTCGATTTCGGGGGATGGGGATCGGCTGAGCGTCCTGTAATTATATGTGGTTATTTTAAAGTTTGATGGTAATCAATAAAGAAAATGATCTTAAGGCGGAAGCGACGGGTTTCATCCCCAAACGCATAACTTATAATTGTTTTCTTGTTTTTTAATAATAAGTATAAAATAAATGTGGTTCATGACATTACGCGACAATAGTTTAATGTTAGGTAGCGTTCCAAATCACTTGATGAAATTTCGAAACCGGTTGAGTGTAAAAGTTAAAAACTGTAATATCTTTTAGGTACAAGAATAGTAATAGTAGTACAAGTGTCTTTACTGCAAGATAGAAAACATGACGTAACCATCCCAGGAACAACGTTTAATTCTGCACCTGCACGTGTTTCTGTTCAAATTGGAATTCCTTATGGATCCATATCCGCGATGGCTATCAGTCATTCCACCCACCGAATGACTCAAGAACAGCTTGACCGATCAAGCTAAAATTAGGCAAGTACTGACAAACACGGAAAATTTTCGATGACGTCATATTTGCACAATAGTAAGTTCACGAAGGACTTCAAATGAGAAATAGTTTCAAGAACTAATTACATCTGCATACAAAACAAGCGATGTACGTTTGCGATATGTGTTTCGTTTTTGACAAAAACAAAAAAAACTTACTCCGCATCCTCATTTATAGTATCCTTCTTCTTGACGACTTTGACCTTCGTCTTGACTTTCTTTTTGACAGTCTTGACAGATTTCTTGACTGGTAACGCGGTAACGGAGCTGACAGGTAACGCTGGGGACATCACTGGACATGCCGGATTCGAAGTGTCCAGTCGGGGCTGCAACAATCAACGAGGACACTGTACAATAATGCGGTTTGTTTTGCTATTTTTTATATAATATAATTAACAAGTTCATAACACACTATGAAACAGCGCTCAATTTTCTCGGACGACAGAAAAAAAAACACTTTTTGAGCGTGCTCATAATTTTCTTGGAATTTGGAGTGATATTAATGATGTTTTTGGTCTAATAAAATGAAAGGTTTGTCATGAAAATTGCAAAATTCGATAGGTTAAAAATCATGGGTTACTTTAATTTACATTAAATTTTGATTCTATTATTCAATACAAAAAATTGTGGTAAACGGGCAAAATGAATTAATTAAATTGCCTTTTCTTAATAAGCAATATTCTTGGACAACAAAATAAGTCTTAAGTTTTAGCAATTTTTTTCAGCAAATATTGAATTTAAATGGCGATTTTGAAGTTGACAATGTGACTATTTTTCCGTAAACAAGGTGCGGGAGATTGTTCACTATTAAAAGAAAAATATGTTAAACAGATAATTAACAGTTTTAAAGTCTTTCCTAATATATTAAATTAGGCGCTCGAAATTTTAGTTTACTCGCATGAAAATGTGAAATGAGCCATGAGGAGAAATGTACACCGAGAAAAAAATCTGCTTTCATTGACCTGATTATAGCTAATTTAAACAGAAACATTGTACTATATGTGACGTCTATATTCATTGTTCAGTTTACATGAACAATCTAGTTACAACAAACAGCCGCGTTTTGTAAATTCAAGTAAACTTAAATTAAGTTTCTGTTCTTATTAACTAGGATTTTATCCACAATACGATCTGTGAACATAGTAAAACAAAAAAACTCGTTAAAATGAGGGCGATTTTTCTAGACTGCAGAGCTCAGAGTTTTTGGAGAACAGTCAAAGGTCAGTTGCCATAAATTAAAACAAGTCACATAATGTAGGCTGGTTTTTATGCGCTGAAAATCTGAAAACCGGTTATAGTACTCGTCTATGCGAACAACTTTTATTAAGAAATCAACTCTGAAACAGCAAAAATAACTGTTTTTCGATATACTTTCGTCAATTATGGATGCACTTCTTCTATGGGCCATTTAAATTTCATACATATATATAGGTACTCACGCCTGTCTGCAAGGGAGGTAGGCAGAGACTACATATTTATATCTACTACGATCCTGACACACCTCTTTCGCCTCTTACACATCAATCAATATAGTACTACAAGCTCTTCTATTCCGGTTACTTTTGATATTGACCTTCCTCAGTACGTCGCCAAATACGTCTCCTAGGGCGAATCGAACAAGCTTTACCTCCCACCATTAAATTTCATATTTTTTAATATAGATAAGAATCGCTAAATCGGGCAAAAATATAACTGTTTTTCGATACACTTTCGTCAATTATGGATGCACTTCTTCTATGGGCCATTTAAATTTCATACATATATACTCACGCCTGTCTGCCAGGGAGGTAGGCAGAGACTACATATTTATATCTACTCCGATCCTGACACACCTCTTTTGCCTCTTACACATCAATCAATATAGTACTACAAGCTCTTCTATTCCGGTTACTTTTGATATTGACCTTCCTCAGTACGTCGCCAAATACGTCTCCTAGGGCAAATCGAACAAGCTTTACCTCCCACCATTAAATTTCATATTTTTTAATATAGATAAGAATCGCTAAATCGGGCAAAAATATAGCTGTTTTTCGATACACTTTCGTCAATTATGGATGCACTTCTTCTATGGGCCATTTAAATTTCATACATATATACTCACGCCTGTCTGCCAGGGAGGTAGGCAGAGACTACATATTTATATCTACTACGATCCTGACACACCTCTTTTGCCTCTTACACATCAATCAATATAGTACTACAAGCTCTTCTATTCCGGTTACTTTTGATATTGACCTTCCTCAGTACGTCGCCAAATACGTCTCCTAGGGCAAATCGAACAAGCTTTACCTCCCACCATTAAATTTCATATTTTTTAATATAGATAAGAATCGCTAAATCGGGCAAAAATAGGGTACTGCATTTTAACCTTATATGATAGTAAATACTACAATTTCTAAACAAAATAAAAACCACTTGCTGCACTATAAGGTGAGGACTTTGATAGTAAAAATTGCTTTATTATAGTCACTTCAGAATAATCAGGAATTTCAGGATAATAGCGAGATACAGTTAAAAAACAAAAGCGTTAGAGTAGGACTTATTCCAAAGGAGTGCTAATCTTCAATGCATTTTGAAACACTCATTCAGCAACAATTCAATGAAACTTTCATTGAGTCAAGGTCATTGGCCTACTACCGCAGTGTAATACCAAAGTCTTAATTACATGCGAACACAATTTCTAATTTCACTGCATTGGCACGCGCTATCACCATTTATCTTTGAAACTAATTAGTTTTCAAACTAATTACCGCCACCTTGAAGTTTGCACACACCTGGATGTTACAAATGTTTTCAAATATAACTTCACAAATCATGTCAAGGCCAAAAAACAGGTCAACTTTTGAAATTAAACACCGTTCGTTATAAATTCTGAACCGTTTTATAAGCTAAACAAAAAACCACAAATTTTTTCAGTAACAAAAAAGGCGGTAGTTTTATTTTATTGGGCGCGCTTTTTAGGTTTTACACAATGACACCGCACAATAGGTCTATCCGCCATATGAATCGCACGTGAACTCTGCTCGTAGTAACAGTAATATTGTATTGTATTGACATTTGTTAACTTTGGCGGTGTGCCCATCTCGTGAGTCGAAGCCGCAGTAAAATTAAGAGGACGGAATTAAATAGACAATAAGATTACTCTATGTGAAACTGAACCAATTACTATTGTCTATATCGTTAACCGAAACTGTCGCAATACGCTTTGAAATATTCACAGTACAAAGTTGTAATTATTATTTGTTACAAAAAAAATAATTTGATATTAAAAATCTTAATTTTTTCCAAAGTTACGTTGTTAATACTAGTTTTTATTTTTATTAATTAACACATAAATAATATTAAGAAAAATGTGCTATATTTCGACCCCTCAGTGGGGTCTTCATCAGGCGAATGGAAAAAAAATTATGACATATACGTGGGACGCACTATAAGTTTCCGGAATGAATATGAAAAAATACTATTAAAGGTACAAAATTAATTTATTGTTTTTCAAAATAATCTCCCTTGGCGTCTATGTACTTTTTCATTCGATCAAACCAGTTTTGAAAACTTTTGTGCCACTCCCCTGTGGTGACCTCTGAAACGTGTTTTTCATACTCCTCGACAGCCTCTTCTGGTGATGAAAATCGTTGACCGCGTAATTGGTTCTTAATTTTTGGGAACAGAAAAAAGTCACAAGGTGCCAGGTCGGGACTGTATGCAGGATGACTCATGAGTTCTACATTTTTCGTCTTCAAAAAGTCGTTTGTCTGTCTGGCCGTGTGAGAACTAGCATTGTCGTGGTGCAGGATGATACGGCGTTTACGGTTATTTTTACGGAGTTCGTCAATAACTTCCGGCAAACAAATGGTCGTGTACCAGTCACTATTCACGGTACGACGATTCTCTAAAGCAACAGTAGCCACGTGTCCAGTTTTATTAAAAAAAGAAGCAATCATCCGCTTAGATGCACTTTTCACGCGCGCCACTTTGGTTGGTTTCGGCTCATCTTGAAAGACCCATACGCTCGATTGCTGCTTTGTTTTGGGATCGTAGCAATAAATCCATGTTTCTTCACCTGTTACTATGTCCCACACCAAATTTGACGCACCTTCGTTGAATCTGGTAAGCATGGCACTGCACCAAGTGACGCGGTCCGTTTTTTGAGCCTCGGTCAAGTTGTGTGGGATCCATCGCGAGCACAGCTTTCTCACACCCAAATGTTTGTGTAGGATTGATTGTATTTGACTCATGCCTATTTCTAAGGATGCGCGAATTTCATGGTAGGTCACATGCCTGTCTGTTTCAATCATACGGCGCACAGCATCGATGTTTTTGTTGGTCACAGCGGTGGACGGCCGACCATCGCGAGATTCGTCACTGAGATTGATACGACCACGCTTGAATTCTGCAAACCAGCTATAAACAGTCGTCTTGCATGGTGCTTCATTGCCAAAAGCTGTTTCAAGCCGAGCGATGCTCTGTTGAGCTGTCAAATTACACTTAAAATTGTAGAAAATCATGCTACGAAAATTTTCCCGAGTTAAATCCATGTTGATGCAGACACACAATTTTTTAAATGGCGCCACAAGGTAAAAACAAAAGACAGTAAGATGAAACAAACTGCATTCTACAGCCAAAGAGTTCTATTTTCAAATGTTGCAATAAATTTTTAAATATTGTTTATGTAAGTGGCCAGTTCCGGAAACTTTTAGTGTTACCTATGTACATGAAACGTAAAAAGTCTAAAGATAAAATACTAAAGACCTGTTTTGGAATAAAGAAAACTTAGTGTCGAGCGAGAGCACTAAAACAAAAATTAAAGCCTTCAGAATCGACTTTATTAAATAAATATAATATATACCTTATTGCTCGATAAACAACTCAAAAAAATATCCATGATAATATACAAGTATACAACAATTTTAGAACTACACTTTTACTTTAACAAAGAAATGACGCGCGCAATTCACTCCGTTCGTATAAAACAGACAATAATACACACTATTGCGCAATTAATTGTATTATTAATTGTATTTACAAAGGTGTTATCTGTTGTTAGACCTTGATTCATGAATCGCAAATATCCAACTTACATTGCAGAAAAACTTAAGTAAAAACATGGGCGTAATCTTCTAGATTCTAGTACTCTGATTTATGCGAGTGAGCCAACTGAATAATCTAGGTCCTAAATTACCAAGTCTACAACAATACCTTGTAACCACTAACTACTCCATTCTGGATACATGCTGCATAACAACTATATTACGGCCACGTCATCTAGCTAGGGTATAAAATCATCACTCGCGAGTATTTCGTCACTTATAAATTTAAAAATAATTTCGTGAGAAATTCCACACATTCTACTGCAACGCTTCCTGTATTAGACAGATAACAAATGCGTAGACTTGTTAGATATGTAAACAATTTGAGCACCTTGAAGTTTTAGCTAATTTTATAGCGCATTTTGTCTAGCAGTTTTATCGAGCGTGTGGTTGAGATAAAATCTGGTTTAAGGACCCGTTCTCCCTGACATTGAGCACCTAATTTTGCGTCAGGTGGAACTGAACTCTATGACGTTTCAATAGCGCGCTCTGAGCCGTGGCTGTTACGACAATCGATGCCGCCCTCCATAGTAATTTCTATGGGGAAATGAAATCGCACGCAAAAGTTGGTTATTGTTTGATGGATAAATTAAATACACCAAGTAACTACTTTTATTGGCTGAAATAAATTAATCACACCATTTTGTACACTACTAACTTACGAGTGACTGAATTTCAGTTTCCAAAATGATCTGGAAAACCGTCAATGGGAAATACGGGAAGAGCAGTTTTACGTGATTTTTAGCAAGTTTAGATTTTTTTCTAGCTTGCTCTGAATTCTATGCAAAAATCAAATCATTCATGTTGTAATACAACTCTTCGACAACTTGTGTGATTATTTATTTCTCATTAAACATATATTTTCTGTCATGAATCAGAAATACGGTGGGGCACCTTCATGGTGCAGACACTTAAATACGTAAGAGGTGTCTTTTACAATGTACATTGTACAGTCACCCTCGCGTCGATCTAACCAAAGGCAGTTCTCATGCAACGTACGTAAGGGCAGTAGGCCTACCATGAGTTTGAGCCTTGAAACTTACTACTAGAGACTGCATAAAATATTTATGAGAAACTGCAGCGTCCCTAGCGGCTTACAAGAGGGATTAGAATTTCTAATACAAAATATTTTACGCAGTCGGTAACGAGCATCAAGGCAAAAACTCATGGTAGGTCTACAGCCCTGTCTAACTCGGTCACGTGACCCTCGAAACGTACCTACGGCAGCGCGCCCTCTCGAGGGAACTGGAGTCAGTCGGGTGCCGCGTCATAGGTTCTTACACGCCTCTGTGTATGCGATACATTCTGTTTTTATTCAGGAGAGAGTGAGAGAACAGCCCTCAGGCAAAACAAGGCGGCCCACCATTGCCTGGGACCGATGGGTGGCGGTATATCCATCCCCAATTGCCGAGCCTTATATAAAACAGACTAGTGACGGGCAGCGGCGTCACTGGTGCAAGGGTTTCGGCACCGCGCTCACCAACCCGCCTGCCCAGCGTGCGTGAGTATGGGCATTTCTTCCAGGAGGACCGCCAAGAGTGGCGAAATCCTGGAAAGGCCTATGTCCAGCAGTGGACGAAACAGGTATAACTGTATTGTACGAGTATATTGATAAAAAGACCTGACTTCCATCTTGACTGCGAGTACAATAAAAATATAGTGTGAGGACACAACCTGAGGACGGTCAGAGTAAAAGATTCGGTACATTCGCCTACACGCACGCGTGTACCTGTAGTTAATTGAAATTTTAGGCACATAAAGCAGGTACGAGCTAGTTTGCACTTTATTGCCGCGTGGCGAGAGTAGCTATTTATTTATTGATTCTTCTGTAAGTAGTACTTTTATGTATTCTGTGGTAAGGGTCAAAGTCGTATAGAAATATGAAGCTTACTATATTGCAAGGATTTATTTTATCTCTCGCAGTATCCTGTCGCTTGAGCAGGATGCTATGTCATACGTAAAATGAAAATGTACACTATTATTCATAAATGATAAAGTATTGATGGAACTTATTTATACCACTGCAGTATAGAAAATCAGAAAAGTAAATCTGGACGTGAGGAGCTCTGAACTGTCACTTTCTATACCGCAGTGATATAAATTTAATTCGTTATCTCCTTGCGATGGATAAATCGCCAAGTGTTTAAAAATATAGAAATTTATTTCTATCATAGTTTGAAAATGTTACATTTTTTAAAGTGTTTATTCCGGTTCTAAGTTAAAGTCAAATAATACTTACAAATTTCGAATTTAATCAGATTGTAGTAAATACTCTAAAGAAAAACAAAAATTTTTAAAAATTGGTTTCCGTACACAGAGGTGTCAATTTTTCTCAGGCGCTACCATTTTAGGGGCTTGTTTCTTGTAGCATTGATGTTGCTTGGCATCCGTTATTTACCATAATGTTTTTTAGAGTTCCGTACCCATATCGTACCCGAACCCTTTGTGAGCGAGTCCTAATCGCACTTGGCCAGTTTTTATCAACCCTTCCAGCCTCAGATTTTAAATACATTTTGATATTCATCAAAAATAAGAAAACCTGTCTTCTAACCACAATTTTTAAATTTCCAAAATACACATTAAATCAGTTTAAGGTGACATTTATTTATGCAGTCAAATTCATACTGTAGACTCAGTAAGTGCTCATTATCAAGGTTTGATGATCCTTTTTGTGAAATTCGTAAATTATTCTTTTTGTGTTACCTACAGACACAAGCCCAGCTCCGAGAGAACATTTTATTAGGCGAAATTAGCAAAAAATGTTATTCATCCGTAATACAGATCACTTACCAAGCCTCCAGTATGAATCTGGCTATATAAACAAAAGTCACCATTTATATAAATTAAATACTCTTACCTGTTCAATTATAAGTACTTCATCAACTGTGTCGCTATTGATCGCAGTGGTCCTCAAGACATGCATATCCTGGTCTCCTTTGACTAGAACCTGGTCTTTGCACTGGCATCTAGAATTCCTGTAGTTGGCACTCTTGGATGTCGGAGGAGGGCTGAGGGCTGGGCGTGCTGGGCAATACGAGTAGTTTCCAGAGTTATCCTTGGCTCGTTTGGTGTTGCTTGAAAGGTAGGTGATGCGGCTGGAATAAGGCAATTCTTTCTGAGGTTTTTGAGTGAAGTGTACTCAATGAATGTATTAAAATCATGTTCTAAGAGACTTTTACGTTGGTTGTGTTCAGAAAACGCTTATATTGTTAACTAGCTTTTGCCCATGGCTTCAGTTGTATGGAAGTATCTTTCAGTCAATGTATTATCTACAGTTTTCAACTTGGTGGTTATTTTCAACAACCCTTATAGCCTATATGTTGACCAGGGTCACTAAGATGATCATCCATCCATCCATCAGCCTGTTTCGTCCACTGCTGGACATAGGCCTTTCCAGGATTTCGTCACTCTTAGAGGACCTGGAAGAAATGCCCATACTCACGCACGCTGGGCAGGTGGGTTGGTGAGCACGGTGCCGAAACTCTTGCACCAGTGACGCCACTGCCCATCACCATTCTGTTTTATATAAGGCCCAGCAAATGGGGATGGATAAACCGCCATCCATCGTTATGTAAGTACAATAAAGAATATGACTATGAATGCCTAAAAATGCAATTATTGAATTTGATCTAGAAAAATGTCTATAAGATATTGTACACCATAAACCAATGAAACTATGGCTTTAAACTTTTAAAACAACTTAATGCAACTGATTTAATTCTTTATGCCATTGCCATAAGAAAACTCCTATACACTGATATGCCACCATCACCTTTTATAACTATTCATAGTTCTTTTATAGCACCACTTTGTGTGAGTGTTTATGTCTACAGTTAAATGAAAAATTATTCTTACTATCTTTCCATAGCCCATTAATCTGATTTAAGTTTGAAGATAATATTTTCAGTAAAAACAAATAAATAAACTAACATTATGACATGGCTACTGGACCATCTTGATTCCAATTTTACAATAAAGGTCCTTTTATGATAAATAATAAGAAAATAGATTTATTAGGTACTATGATAGGTTTATTTAGTGTTAGTAAAGTACAGTAAATTAACAATTTTAAATTATACAATAGACATTATGCATGTGCAAAATAACAAGGCACCTGAGACAGAGTTCTGAGTTCACTGTCATCTATGGCTTAGGTCTTGACACACACAGACTGCAATGGTCAAGGAGAGCTTGCATTTTGATTGTTTGGAATGCAAAACATAGAGCTTAAGACTGCTCTCTGTGTCCCACATCTAAAATAAAACAAAGATGGCTCACCTCTCATATCCAGGCGATGGGGAATTAAAGTGAAAAGTGCATAATGGATTATCAGATTCACTAGCTGCTCGTTGTCTCCGCCTTCCTTCGAGGTTACCTTTGGGGTCTTGATACTTGCTTTTTGGCTTTTTCAGGATCCCAGGGGGTGGTGATTTAGGATTATTGAGTATTGATTTTAAAGGTTGCTTCGCCATAGTGATTTCCATCATTTCTTGGTCGACCTTTTCTAACAATTCTTCTACTTTTGGCAGTCTATTGTCTTCGGCTTTTGAAATGTTTACTAATAGTGGTCTGGTCGGGCTCAGTCTTTGTAATCTAGGTCTAGCTGACTGGTAGCTGAAAACAGACATCCATAAATTCATCAGTCATTTTAAATGTGTACATAACATACACAAACTGAATTATTAAGTGCAATCGAAAATTATGTAAAGATATTTATTTATAGAATTATTGGTTATGTGACAAAAGTAATTAAAGAATGAGCACCATTGCCAATCCCAATCTGTAAGTGCACAGGTAGTATAATGGATAATATTGCAGACATAATCTCACAAAACAACAAACGCAAGTTAAACCAGATTTCAAGGTAAAAGTGTATGGCTTCAATGTTATCTTTCACTTTGTGCATAAATTGTAGTATTGATCTAAAAGGCAGTAAGTGTGATTTCAAGAGGTTATAAGACTCACCTAGGATGTCTGTGTTCATGAGCCATGAGGTAGTCTCCGTTCTCAGCAGTCGACAGGGAACACTCGTGGTGATATCTATCTACTTGCGGCACACCCCCGTTCAGGGTGAAATGGCTCTTGTTTGGTTGAGCGCGGTGCAGGGTTCGGAAATAAACAACGTCACCCTCAAACCGAGGATCCCGCTGCGCATCCTCGTATGGAGAACGCTCGACGCCCTCACTGCGGCAACGTCGCCGCAGCACGCGCGCAGCGCAATTTTCCCCGCGACCAGACCACTCCAACACAGACCCAAAGGGATCACACGCACCGAACCCTACGTCGTAGCCCGGACACTGCCTTCTATCCATATCCGGAAGTCAGCCCCGACTCATCATCGACGCGAAACACTGCGAATTTCACTGTAGCACTATTAATTTACACGTAATAAGTTATTCTTTTACTAAAACCGTTGCAATTTCGGCGTCAACGAGGCCGAGGCCAGCCTGACGACGCAGATGACAGATCGGTTGAATGTGCCAATTGTGCCATACAATTGCAAAGAGCTGTGCTTCTCCCGCCAAATTAAAAGAAAATAGTTGTTCCTCTTTCAAATAAACTAAACAACAAACAAATTGATTGATTTCAACTGACCTAAACACGGTAAATGGTAAATGCGAATCCTGTCTTTTTTTTTAAACCGCACCACCTTGTAATGGCGATATTTTTATTCGATTTATCACATAATCATAAATTCATAACACAAGTAAATTGGTGAAATTATTAATTTTATTTGATTAAATACCTACTTGACAAATCAGATTTTTATAGTTATTTTTTAATTAAAAAGTTGAACAAAAATATTGAAAACGGGATTCATTTTTTTTTTTTTTTTTTGGAATTGTTTATGGCTTGGAAACAGGTCCTTTTAGCCAAAACGGGATTCACATTGACAAAACGTTTCATTTCAGGAAAATGTTTATTTCATTTTTATGAACAAAAAAATTGTATCTTGTGGAACGAAAAGTCGTACACCGTGTTCCGACTGGCGCTAACAGTACTAAAACTAGCTCACGCCCTTGGGCCATGCTCGCTCACGCCATCAAGCCATCAAGTCATTCCGAATGGAAAATGGCGCGGCGTCCACACAGCAACACAGGATAAACTTATGATCGATTCGGAACTCTTTTGGACGTGACGACGCGACGTGGATGATTGATGATACTTGACAGTGACAGAAAAATAAACCTTAATAACATTTTGTAGGTTCCAAAATCATCTTGACTTACAGATGCCCTCCTCAAACGTCAATTTTTACTGGAGAATGTATAGCTATACTGGAGGCTATTAATTTTATTGAAGCTCACTCTATCAAAAAACCGTTGATTTTTTCTGACTCCTTGAGTTCCTTAAGTGCCTTACTACAAAATCAATTTAAAAGTAGAACTAATAGTAAAATAATTTTAGAAATCAAGTCTGCTCTATTTAGATGTGCTAAAAGGCAACTGGATGTGTTCCTAGTCACTCTGGTATATCTGGAAATGAATATGCTGATCGCTTAGCTAAATATGCTTGCACTCATCAGACTGATCCAAAATACAAAAATGTTTATATTTCTTATGACCTTATGAATACTGCAAAAACAGACATTCATTCGTCTTTGAACGAGGACTGGAACAGGAGTAGCAAAAGAAAAGGTTCCTTCTATGCTCAGGGACAACCAGTAGTTCAATGTAGCCATGTTTTTTTTAATTTAAAAAAGTTTCGAAGCGCGTCATTTCTGTTATTATTAGACTGCGCTTAGGTTTTTGTTGTACTCTAGTATTTTTGCATAAAATCAGAATCCGTGACAAGTGACAACTCGCTTTGCGAATGTGGACAAGGAGATGGTGACCTTAACCATATATTTTTCCAATGTAAATTGAACCAGAAGTCTTTTGATTTATACAAATTACTCCCAAAAATAAATATTCAACTTCCTGCAAACTTTTCTACTATGATTTCTCATTTTTCAAAGGATAAGGGCTTTAATTAGATTTGTGAGAGAAAATGAAATTAAATTATAGGTGGTGGATTTAAGTTTTTTTTGTGTGACTAACTTTTTTATAAGCTTTTATATTTATATTATATACGTATAGTATCTATTACTAACTTATATGTTATGTTTGTTTCAGCATCTACAAGGTCATCCTCTTTGTTGTATATATATTTTATCGGATAGTGCGTTTGCAATCTATTACGTGACACTGGCAGAATAGTCGACACCAGCTTCCGTAGCCATAAAAAAAATTGAATTGAACATTTTGTAGGAATTTGTATACGTTACGTGAATACATACAAACGATACTTTACCCACGATGTTGTGTAAGAGTTATTTACGCCTCATTGAGAGCAATCACTACGTGTTAGTTTGGTCTTTTGCCAAAATAAAACCCTGATTTCTGGGCTCGTCATTATTTATTACTATAAACTTTTCACGAAGCGAACTACAAACTCTGATTCATGATTTAATATTAAACCCATAAACTGCCTGATGAATAACCTACTTATTTTTTGAATTGCCGCCGACCGGCAATCACTTAGGTTCCGTTTCGACACGAGTTAAACCGAGGGTAAACGAACTGTTACCTGATGACGGAAGTGTTTTGAAACGCTTCGGAGTAAAACACATAGGCAACCTGATTTGTTTTCTTCTCTTTCTAATAAACGAGTGAAATTTCGCACTATGATCGCACGTTTTGAAACGCTCCCTTATGGTCACTTGCACCAAGCAAACTTAACTCGGGTTAACTAACTTTTCATGCTTTGTCCCTCTTATGGATGGATGGTTTGACGTGAAAACGACTAAACATAAAAAGTTGGATAACCCGAGTGAAGTTTGCTTGTTGCAAGTGGACCTTACAGTGCTAACCATAGACTTAGAATAGTGTATTGATTTAATAATAATAATATATAATAATAATATACTATTCTAAGTGCTAACTTGAATGTCTGTGAGTGCTAACGTGCTAACTTATCACGTCTATCGCTCAGACTATTCTGAGTCACTGATGTCCGTGTGACGTGAGTAGTTTGATAGTACTAAAAGTGCTGTTAGCGCCATTCGGGATACGCAGTCAGAAGAATGGTCGATGATATTTAGGACACGACCAAAGACATTGTACCTATAGAGAACAAGATTGTACACTACGATACGAAAAACGAGCCAAGCGAGATGGGTGTTGGCGCTCGTTGGTCCCTTTCTAACACGTTAAAAACTCAACAACACTATATTAGTATATTTTAGGAACTAGAAGTGAAACTAGAAAGAACTATCATCAATAAGTAGGTACTTAATTTATTTCTTGACATATTAGCCTGGACAAAAATCTTATAGGGTCCAACATTCGTTGCACAGGATAAGGGAAACCCCCTCAAAACCTAATCAGACCAATTCATTTAAAGCACCACCTATTTGAATCACACTGGCAAACGCTCGATGAGTCATGTAGAACCGCTTCGTCCACTCGCGCCGCCGCACAGTGGCAGGTAATTTACGTTTCATATACATAGAATACAAATCACGGTTTTTGAACAAAAAAAAATGCAGGGTTCTTACAACCAACTTGTTCTTCAAAACACATGGGGAACTTTTTCTCCTCACGCACAGTAATTCGAAATTAAAAATTAAATAGTTTTTTTTTGTATGGAACAAATCACGTTATGTCATTTTTTTCACGGCCGTTTCAAACGGTCAAACTTCCATTGATTTCTAGGTATAGCAGGACCCAAGGTGAGCAAGATGAACTACAGCACGCGCGCATCGACTTGCACGTTTACCCGCTACATATATTTAAACTTTCGAAATTTGCACTGCATTTTTAACTGAAAAAGTATATATTTCTAGGTAAATTGGGGTGGAGTTGCAACAAGTAAGTGTTAACTTGTAAATTTATGATGAAACCATCCTTCCCAAACACTTTGATTCGAAATTACGAAAAAAAATAGTTTTTGTTTTTAAAGAACAATCACGTTCTCATTTTTTTTACGACTCGTTCAAACTGTCAAGCTTCCATTGATTTCTATGTATAGTGGGAACTAAGGTGAACAATATGAACTATAGCACGCGCGCATCGACTTGCACGTTTGGCCGCTACATATATTTAAACTTTCGAAATTTGCACTGCAATGTGTTATTGGAAATGTATATGTATATTTCTAAGTAAATTAGGGTGGGGTTGCATAAAATAAGTGTTAACTTGTAACTTTATGATGAATCCGTCCTTCCCAAGCACTGTGGTTCGAAATTACGAAAAAAAAAGTTTTTGTTTTCAAAGAACTAATCACGTTATGTCATTTTTTTCACGACCACTTCAAACTGGTAAAGTGGATGGTTCAAAACAATTTTCATACAAACTTGTGGGAACCAATAACGACGACACAGAAGTATTATAATTACGTTTTGTTACTATTTTATACAAGTTCCATTAAATTTAAACCGCGTATAATCAGTTTTTCTACAAACAAAATGTTTTACAATCTAATTTTGGTATTTCAAAATTTTGTTATGCAATGTATGAGAGTAATTTGTATTCTATGTATATGAAACGTAAATTACCTGCGCGCCGCGCCGATACAATGTGCGCGTACCTCTGACTGACGCGCTTTTATAGGTCCACTCGGTACAATATTACACGACTTAGTCAGGGTTCTGTTAATAATATTGTACATATTATATACACTGGCAAATTGCTAGACAAGGATAACAGCTATCTCGCTCGGATCGTTTTTAGCTTGAAAATAGTATCATAATAATTACATCCTTATTTCTAAAGAAATAAAAGGAATCTTTAGTTGAGCAAAAATTCGACAGTGCACAGTCCTGTTATTATACAATGTCTTTGAGCACAACAACATGGTGGCCTTAATGATGTCATTAATTATAGTGCCACCAATTTAACTGTTCAGTAAAATCATTCGCCGTCTCTTTCTAATTATATTCTTTTCTACCGCATTAGAAAGAGATGGGTGGATAATCCAACTGAACAGATAAGTTGGTGGCTCTGTACGTCATAATAACAATTTTAAATTTAAAGTTCTTTAGCTGAACCAGCTAAACGCGTTATGTTTATTTATAACTCATGAACTTATCCACAATATACTTATATTAAATATTATACCCAACCGGTTTCGCTATTCAGCATTCTCAAGGGCTTAACTACAATATTTATTACATTTTCAGAATCTAAATTTGGTATTCCCCTAATCAATTCGATAATATTGTTATTTTATTGCACGTATTTTATTTGTAGATTCTGAAAATTCTGAAATAAACATAATGTGTATTAATTTCCACCAAGTGCCAACAATCACAAGCATCAACCAGCTAAACGCTATTTTTTTTTGTTTTTTTCCCCCGCTTTGTGGGAGGCAAAGGGAACTTAGCTCATACAGCCATATCTGAGGTTATCTGTTGTACAGTGGAGCCCGCATCAAGCTATACACATTGAGTATAAGCTGACCTCTCATTGTACGGGAAGCCTATACAATGAGAGGTCAGCTTACACTGAAAGTGTTTAGCTTGATGTGGGCTCCACTGTACATTGTACAGAGTGCGTTACGCCAGCGACATGTTGGCGCTTTTTAGGATTTCAGCTTGACAGATAATCAGAGCGTCATCTCGTGTAATTATGCCCGAAATAAAAAAAATGTGCTTCCAGCCGACCCAAAGATATTCACGAAAAACAGATTTACCCCAGTGGCTTGTTTTTTTCCTGTAGTCGTAGCGAAATATAAACTAGCTACTTAAGTAGATATAATTAGTGCCCAATTGTGCCCCAAAAACAAAATTAGTGCGTCCAGAGGTTTAGAGTTATTCAAGATGCCGCTGGGGTTTTTAGTAAAATAAAAGGTACAAACCACCATAATTGGTAAGTTTCTAGATATTCTCATGGAAGCGCAAGGACCGAATCTAGGGTTTTAGAAAAAAAAATTATAACTGACCAACGGCGTCGATTAGAGAAAAAATAAGTTTGCACAAATTAGGAACTAATTAAGACGCACCTTAGTAAAAAAAATCGTAGTTGTATGTCATACCGTTTAAGAGATACAGCAATTGGCTAAACGTTACCCCAGCGGCATCTTGAATAACTTTGAAACCTCTGGACGCACTAATTTTCTTTTTTGGGCACAATCAGGCACTAATTATATCTACCTAAGTAGCAAATTTTTATTTAGCTACGACCACAGGATAAAAAACATGCCGCTGGGGTAGTTAAACTTTCATCAAGGGACAAAAAAAAAAATTATACAGATTTTTTGACACGTGTCAAAGTGACAGATGGTTAATTTTTATACAGATCTTTTGCGCATTAAAATTATAAACTTCTAAGTCTAGCCTTCATCATATAAGCTACAACACGACTCCTATCCAATTCCTATCTTTATATTGATTTCAGTACTTTTTGTGTATCTTCACACAAGATGGACTGGAATCAATAATAGGAATTAAGTACTGGAGATTTATGCACAATATTATAATGGAATTATAAAATAAAACACACGTTTTTAAGAGAATTTGTATTTCCTTTTTACACAGTTGTATTCTAGACCTTTTCGGTTCATGCCATTATACTTAAAATATAATACGAATCTGACTTTTTCACTAAGTTATATTATAATTCTATTCTGAGAGAATATTTACCATTACAATTCCGATAAGAAACAATGCTTTAAGTATAAAATAAAAGTGCGTTTCACACTTCGAAAACTTGGAATTTTTATAACTTACAAGCTACTGTTTGTGTCTTAATATAAATCAAATTATTTCATGAAACTAAATAAACTTTTTTTCGGGCAAATAAATTTAATATTTTTTTATACTTTACCAATTTAATTATGCTATCATACCACAATTTATATTTCGAAATTTTACTTTTGTAAGAACACGATACACTGTTAATATGTACAAATTTTGAATGAAAATGCCTTATGCATGCATTTTACTTCCTGAATGACTAATTTAATTATACCGATTGTAATCAGTGAAATAAATTGTTAAACAGCAATAATTACTAAACTAGTTACATAATATCTGTACATAAGTCTCCTCGACAGATTCTCATGTTTAAAATATTGCAACATTGTAAAAAAAAATGATTTAGATATAATCTATATTTTAAAATTAATTCAACTGCTCTTTTTGTTGACAGATATACAAAGTAAAAAAATATACACTGCCTATATTATGTTTTTAACTTTACAACAATCAAAGATTGTGCTCTATTCACTAAGCAAATCATTACAATAATCATAAACACTGTAAATTAAGACCGATTAAAAAGCGAGACTTATAATTGAAAATTATTGAAACTGTTGCATGATATTCGAAGCTGCCCGATGCTCCGTCGAAAATGCCTGCGGAAATGAACGTCATTAAAAAACAATATATAGTAATGATGCGACTTTGCATGGATTCCGATTATATTGCAGCAGTTGAAGATAGACATCTAGATTTAGCCAAAAGAGTTAATCTATATTGCAAGGTAGTTTTTCGTGCCTTTATATGCATGCCTGCGTGCGGTTTTTACTACCATTACGCTAACAGGAACTCTTTTCTGCGAAGGCCATCGATATAACACTATATGACCCACTTCATACAAAATATAGAAATAATCTTGTTTGAAATTTGCAATATACAATCGTTACTAAATAGCTATCAGAGTCCGGTGATTATTAGCGCGAATGCGTGCTTGTACCAGTAGGCTGTTTCAGAGCCGCGGGAAGTGGATCCAGCAATATTAAGATAAAGGCATTGACATACCAAAGCATGGACCTCGGGTCTAGTATAAAATTTACCAAAAAAGTGTCCTTAGTGAAGTGTCAAAATATTAAGAAACAAAACATTTTAATTTGAATCGTATGTCATTGCTACACGGCTTAATTTTGATTGACATGTGATTGAAACCCTCTTTTAATTTTCAATGTATTTGACTCTCTTTTGGTTCGGACACTTCTGAGCACAGACCCTATGTCCACTTGGTAGTACGTCAATGGATGAAGGCAAATAACACTATCTCGGTCTGATACACGCAGACCTGACACTTCTACCGTGCCTAGACATATATGCTCTACGACTTAGCAGCTATAGGCGTAACTAAGTAGGGGCCAGATGGGCACGGATCCCCCCCCCCAGAATACCGTGCTCCCCCCCCCCCGAAATACGTATTGTTGTCATTGATGTTAAAAGATGCTTTGTCAAATTTAAGGCGTTATTGGTCTTGTCATCTCGTTGTAGAGGTTTGTCTCTTTTTATCTTATTACGATCACATTATCGAGAATTTCATTAAGAAGCCTGTAGTCGGCGGCTTGAAGTCACTCGCGCACGGGGTCGCCATGCTTGCTATTTCATTCTATCTACATTCAACTTCCGATTAAAGAGCACTGATTGACTGTTATTGGTTGGCCCGAACGTTCATTTCCCGAGCTCGTACGGAACTAACCGAACACGGTGTGAGAGGCAAGCTAACGCGAGACAACATTCATGTTTTGAAAAAACTCGAGAATGGTTTTGGTGGTTTCTGATTTCAGGAGAAATATCCCATAAATCGAAATGAAACAAAAATATTTTTGAATAGTATAATGATTTATTGTATCGCTTCTAGGACATTACGGTACATAAACATTCATCAAAATATGGTAAAATCTTTTTAAAGGACTTTTATACGCTTGTAACTTTTGTATGCATTTGATTTTGATAAATGTTTTAGTTTGACGTCATGGATATTGTATGGGATATGTTGAAAAAGAAAAAATAATAAGCAAGTACCTACAAATAAGGATATGATCAGCGAACTGCGCTAGTATGGGAGTTCGGGCGAATAGGGCGCCTTAATTGGAGCCAGGGGCCGGCCCCCCAGCAACAAACCCTAGTTACGCCTATGTTGAGCAGGTCTATAAAGCGGAAAAAATATGTAGTCATAGCGCTTGAACGACGTTCAATCACAGATGGTCAAGTAGTATATTACCTTAGCTAGTAAGCAGCGCTATGTTGATCTCCTTGACCATTTTGACGCGATGCAGCATTTTGGCGAGCGCTTCCCGGCTCAGCGCTTGCGTTGAGTACCAGACAGGCGAGTCGGGCACGCACGACCGCTCCGGCTGGAGGTAGAACACGTCGTTGCGCGTGCGCACCGATTCCGGACTACGGGCAAAAACGTACCGTTTATAAAGGTACATCAGACGACGAAAGCGTATTATAAAGTATGTGTATGTGTTTCCTTGTGTGTACAAATCACACTAATATTATAAATGCGAAACTTTGTGTGTGTGTGTGTATGTTTGTTAGTCTTTCACACTGAAACGGCTGGACGGATTTGGATGAAATTTAGAATGGATATAGCTGATACCCTAACTTAACACATAGGCTACTTTTTATCTCAGAAAAAAACATGTCGTTAAACCGAATAACACGCGGGTGGAGCCGCGGGCAAAAGCTAGTAAAGTATAAAGACAATAAGGCACATAGGCGCATAGGCACGCCACCGTTTTAGTACAAAATTTTGATAATCTGTTTCTCTGTTGTATTTCGTTATAGACCAAAGTATAAAACCTATCATATGGTGCTGATTTTTTAAAAGGCTGGTGGCAAATTTTTGAATATTGATTTTGTTTTGAACATGCGAGGGTGTATCCAAAAGTTCTAAGCCCAACCTACAAAGAGGTATCAAATCTTTGTAAATCTACCGTCATTTGTTAGTATGTTTTTTCGTGATTGATTGTGTGAAGTTGAAGTTCGATACTGCAAGCTATTATTTTTTTGTGATATTTTGTTTAACGCAGTCTGACGGAATTTTTCACAATGGAGAAAATTGAACACCGTGCTGTGATTAAGTACCTCAATAAAAAAGGTCTTTCACCTAAAGATATTCATGAAGATATGGAAACAACATCAGGGAATCTGCTCCATCGTATTCCACTGTCAAAAAGTGGGTAGCTGAATTTAAAGGCGGTCGGGAGACCATTGAAGATGACCCAAGGAGCGGAAGGCCTTCAACGTCTACCACTAAAGAAAAGACTGACAAAATTTGTGATCTCATCCTAGGAGACCGACGATTGACCATTAGTAGGATAGCTGAGATCACAGGCATCAGTTATGGCCGAGTGCAAAACATTATAACGGTAGAATTGGGGTTTCGTAAGGTTTCTGCTCGCTGGGTCCCAAGATTGATTTCAGCTGACCAAAAACGAGTTCGATTCACAATTTCGCGTGACTGTTTGGAACTTTTTGAAGCAGATGCTGAGGATTTTATGTCTCGTTTTGTTACCATGGATGAAAGCTGGGTTCATCACCATACTCCTGAAACAAAACAGCAATCCAAACAGTGGAAAAGATTTGGCTCACCCACGCCGAAAAAGGCCAAGTGCGTTTTGTCAGCCAACAGAGTCATGGCATCTGTTTTCTGGGATTCGAAGGGAGTTATTTTATTGGATTATTATTTATTGAAGGTGAAACTATAAATTCACGCTATTATTGTAACCTATTACGAAAACTTCGCGAAGAAATAAAAGAAAAATGGCTGGGGATGTTGCGTAAGAGAGTTTTGTTTCATCAAGACAATGCACGAGTTCACACTTCGGTTGAAACGATGGCTGTGATCTATGAATGTGGTTACGAGTTGCTGCCCCTGAATTTAGCCCCCTCTGACTATCATCTCTTTCCAAATTTAAAAAAACACTTGGGAGAATCTAAATATTCGACTAGAGAAGAAGTGATAGTCATTAATCATACATCATTTTTTTTCGAGGGTATAAACAAGTTGCAGGTCAAGTGGAAGAAGTGTGTTGATCTAGAAGGAGACTATGTCGAAAAATAAAAATAATTTTGAACCCACTTTTCTTTCATTTTCACGGTCGGGCTTAGAATTTTTGGATTCATCCTCGTATCAAGCTGAAAAGATTTACATACAACGTTGTTTTCTTGTCTTAAATTGTACTTATAGTGACTTTGTAAATGAGATTATGTTTTTATTGCGAAATCAATCGCTTTGGAATACTCTAAATATTATTATTAGAGTGCATTAAAAACTAGAATTTGAAAAAAATTGTAATAATATTAACTATAATTATACATACCATTTGGAAATGTAGAACTCGTACAGTTTGACAGGACAGCGAAGTGGATTCTCTTCGTTTTCCTGTTGCTCGTAAACTTTCTTTTTCCTTGAGTTCGCTTCTGTAAAATGAGACGCATATCTTCATTAATACTACCATTCAGAAAGAAATCAGCTGCAGACCATTGCCACGATGGTTTGATGCCATCAAGGTGATTAGATGAAGAGAAGTCAAAACTTACTTTTAAGCTGGTGATATAAGCCATTTTAATAACTCTGCTTTTAAACATTTAAAATATTCTATGACGAACTGAAACTTATTTTTAATACAAATTTCAAGGCTGTATGATTTAAGAAAGGCCCTTTAAGGCTGTCGAACCAAATCTCAGTGCAAAATGCACATCATAATATTGTTTCCCTTACTTTAGAATAAAAAGTATGCAAAAATTTCGTTTTATAGCAATTGGCGGAAATTTATTAGTAATAATTAAGTTTTCACATTTAAATTCGGTTAACAAACTTAAAGGCGTATTTATCGTTGTAATCGAATGAAATCAAAATGGTGTGCCTACACTCAGCGGGACCCCATGTCTTAAAAAACGTGTCCCTCGTCCATTTTAACGGAACAAATTTGGAACTAACTCCCTCAACTACTGGCATCGTCATAGGACATGGGGTCCCGCTGAGTGTAGGCACACATCAAAATGTAAGGCATAAAATAACAATTTTAATGCGAAAACCCTATTATTAGTTATCAAAACGCAATATTTGCATATTAAATCCCTTGACCGTTATTCGAAGCTTAATAGATTGAGATAGGCACTTCTAGTTTCCCGCGCTTTTTCCCTTTCCTTTTTACCCAAGGGGCACCGTCATGGTATCATGACGGTATCATGATGGTATCATGTCCGGTTTATCCTCCTTCCTCCACGAGGCAGAGGCGCGTAAGAAAACGCTCGCGCCTTGTACTACATTGGCGTCTTGTTTCCCGCTACGAACGGTTGGGCTTCAACCAATACTGATATTTTAATTTTCTGCTTAAATAATTTCCCTTTTCATAGTTTTCTATCTTTTGATTTTTATTATATCAAGGAGATCAAGGATTTATATTTATATGAACAATGGATGTTAACGACGAAGCGAAGCCAGGACGTGGGCAAGCCCCTCAACCATCTCTTGCGAGGGTCCCACAGGCCCTGCTGACACCACGTGGGCTGGCCCCATTGCCACCACGTGCGCAGGTCTCGCCAGCACAAGTGCTGCAACCGTCGCCGCCATCACCGAGACCTGAAGCGCCTCCACCTCCACCTCCGCCTCGCAGGCGGAGTGGAAGGTCGGCATCGAGTTCCTCAAGCAGCAGCAGTACCAGCTCATCGACTTCGAGCTCTTCATCGGGTTCAGCTCTTCGCCATAAGCGCTTTCGCCGCAGACGCAACAAAAGAAGGGGGGCAAACGAAAACGCCGCAACAATCAAAGGTTAGAGGAGCTGACCAGACAGGTATGTGAACTGCGTAGTCAATTATCCAGTAAGAATAACGATCATGAAGCGAGTCCTCTTATCAACTTTGAGGATGATTTTTCGGTTGATCCAAATGTCAGTGGCGAGCTTTATGAGGATATACCTGATGATTTAAATAAAGTAGAGCCTGTCATTAATTTTGACATAGAGATAAAGTTAAAAGAACCCGCGGTTCCCAAAGCGCCTGAGAAGTTTGTAAAATCCTTAAATGACATACAGCGTTTTAATACGCAGGAATGGTGCGAAGTTCGTTATATCGATACTCAAAAACTTTATAATCTTACTCCGGGATTTGTAGGGTTGGAAATGAATGACGAAGTAAAAGCGTATGATACCTTGCAGAATTTAGCGTATGCAGATAAGACCTTTGCATCCCTGACTTTTTGTGCATTAAAACAAAGAGAAGCTTTACAAAATAGCCTCCAAAGTCTTCTAACGTGGTTTCGTGATAGTGACAACCCGAGCTATGGAGATCTCAAGGAAAAAAAATTAATGAATTTTTTATTCAAGGGGAATTTCATAAAGTGTCAGGGGACTTGATGCAAATTATTTTCGGTCACCACGCTGAGATAATACAAATGAGAAGAGATGGTATAATGAACTTTGTGCGTGACCCTCTTGTCAAATCTGCTTTGCGAAAAATACCACCAACTTGCCAAAATGCTTTCAATGCAGAAAGTTTCACGACTTCGCTTGAGAAATCTGGTGGAGTGAGAAAAGCTTTCTGGTTAATTAAATCGAGTAGCTCCGCTCCGCAAGCAGGAACAAGTAAGGCTGGAGAGCAGAACCCTTTGCAAGGGTTTGTTTCTTATAATGGTCCCTCGCAGGGTACCATAAATTTTGGCTCTAACAACAAAGTGCCCTCGCAGGGTGCTAACTTTTATCGTCCTTCGCAAGGACGTCAGAATAATGACCGCCGCGGAGGTGGTTCTTATAATAACAATTTTCGATCACAGCGCGCACAACAAAATAGAAGACCGAATTTTCAAAACAAATCTGGCCATAAGCGCGCCAACTCACCCTCCGCTGGCAACCACGGAGGCAAAAAGAAAAGGTATTGACTCGATCCAGTTCCGAGCGGGTCAGTTAGCACATTATTACCGCCAGTGGGAAAGTCTGGGAGCTCCACTATATCTGCTTCGAATCATAAAAGGTTATCGCATACCCTTTTTCCAAAAACCACCATTAGTAATGCCAAGACTAGCACAGGGGGACTTCGATACTCCGGTGTCGGAAGACATGTTCAAAGCTATAGAGCAGATGAAGAGTCAGGGTGTGCTCGAACCAGTAGAGTTATCACCAAGCTTTGTATCAAGGGTCTTTCTCATTCCAAAAAGCGACGGCTCGGTACGTCCAATTTTCAATCTAAAGGCTCTCAACAAGTATGTGCTGACAGACCCTTTCAATCTAATAAATGTATACCAATTACCGGATTTTCTTCAACCTCAGGACTGGCTGTGCAAAGTGGACATTTCCCAGGCTTATTTTCATTTGGGCGTAGCAGAGAGCCACAGGCGCTTTCTAAGACTAATTTACAAAGGGGAAATCTTGGAAATGACATGCCTACCATTCGGTCTCAGCATGGCACCAAAAACCTTCGCCTCTCTGACCAATTGGATCGCTCAAATACTCCGAAACCTAGGGGTTCGGATAATCGTCTTCTTAGACGATTTTTTGTTGGCTCATCAGGACAGAACAACTCTGTGCAACCACGTGAGCATGTTACTCAGTTATCTAGAACGACTAGGATGGCTGGTCAATCTCAAAAAGTCACAAACGACCCCACAAAAGAGTTTAGTGCACTTAGGCTTGAGATGGAATCCCTGGGAAAATAAAAAGTCTCTTCCTCGAGAGAAGGTAACTGCACTTCGAACCAAAGTGTCAAAAATACTGCAACGAAACAAAACCACCAGTTTTGTTGTCCCAAGAGGCAGGCTGAACTACCGAGCATTGTTACTATTCCTGAACTCGAGGCTCAAAGAACCATCGAGAAAGCTCCATCATCTTCCACAGGATGTCCGAAGGAATCTACAATGGTGGTTACACAATTGCCACTGTCCCTCAATACTTCATGCTGCGCCTCTGACGCATTATTTGACGACAGATGCTTCAGACCGTGCCTGGGGAGCCCAAATAGACAATATTCCTATGTCAGGAACGTGGACCTTATCGGAAGAACATTTGCATTGCAATATGAAGGAAATGCTGGCAGTGCTAAAAGTATTAGAAGATCGTTGTCATTTCCTCCAACAGAGCACAGTTCTTGTACAAAGTGACAACAAAACCGTAGTCTCCTACTTACGGAACGAGGGGGGAACAAAATCTCTTTCATTACTGAAGCTCACTCACGATGTGTTTCAAATATTGGATCGATATCTGATTCATTTAACTCCATTTCATCTTCCCGGCAAATACAATTGCCATGCCGATCATCTCTCTCGAAACCTACGTCCCCCAGAATGGCATCTGTTACCCCAGTGCACAGAGATGTTATTTGCGAAGTTCGGGGTTCCCCTCATAGACCTGTTTGCTTCAGACACAGCACATGTTGTAGAGAATTATGTGACACTAGACTTACACGACCAACAAGCAATGTTTCACGATGTTTTTTCCCTGACGTGGAATTTTCAATTGGCATGGATGTTTCCACCACCATACCTAATACCCAGAGTGTTAGCTCATCTGAACCAGGCACAAGGAATTTATTTGCTGGTGGTACCTCGCTGGGAACGGGTATTTTGGCGAGCAGACCTGAAAGCCAGGGCGTTAGCAGCCCCGTTCACAATTTACAACCTCGAGTGTCACCTAATAGACACCTCGACAGGGCTAGCCCCGCGGGATGTTCGCAACATGACACTAGAGGTGTGGATATGTGGGGGTGGTCAAAAAACATCATGGGGTGGAATGAGGAACAAATTACATTACTAAAATCTTCCTGGCGCACATCTACTATCAAAACGTACAAAATGGCATGGGCTCGATGGTTACAATGGTCGCAGAGTCATGAAATTGATTCTTTCAAACCCACTGGGTCAGTTGTTGCAAAATATTTAGCTTATTTGCATCTAATACACAATTTGTCGTATAATACAATTTTGTTGCACAAATCAGTCGTTTCTACTTTATGCGATGCAGATATTTCTGGTCAAATAAGTTCGCATACTTAAGTTAAACACGTTTTAAAGTCCATCGCATTAAGGAAACCTGTACCCCGTAAGATTCCCATTTGGAATATAGATACAGTTGTCGCGTATCTTCGAAACTTGTCTACTGAGGCAGATAATAGCGAATTCTTGGCTTCTAGAATAACTGCTATGTTATTGTTACTTTGTTCTGGTAGGCGTGTTCATGACTTAACCCTTCTACATATTGATGCAGACCATTATATTGAAAACTCTTCCAGTGTGACATTTTGGCCAGTTTTTGGTTCTAAGACTGACTCAGCTGACCATAGACAATCAGGTTGGAAATTGTCCACGAATGCAGCAGATAAGAATCTCGATCGTGTTTATTGGATCAAGTGAACTTAAAAGAGAGGCGTGATTTGGCGGCATGCACTAATTTGTTTATCAGTACCAGAGGTCCACCAAAGGCGGCCTCTAGAACAATAATTGCTGGCTGGGTAAAAACAATTTTGAGAGAGGCCGGTGTTCTTGCAACACCTGGGAGTGTGCGCTCAGCTGTGGCGTCCAAAAATTGGTCAGACAATTTCCCTCTTGACGATATATTATCTAGAGGGAACTGGAGGTCTAGTAATACTTTTAATCGTTTCTATAGACGGCAGGTCATGCCAAACGTATCAAATAATAGTATCACTAACTTATTTGAACCTATGCAGTAGGTAATTATATTTGATTTCCTATGGATTTATGAAATTGTGTATAGTTAATTATTATCAAGAAAGTTGTGCTCCCTACAGTTATGTTTGTTTTTCAATTATTGTTGTTATTGAAGATGTACCTTTGCTTCATGCTTAATTATTTAATATGTTACCAAAATCATATTTGGTTGAATATTGATACTGATTATGTAATCTTGTGCTCGCCTATTTAAAATTAATATTTATGAAATACAATATTTTTGCTCATTATACTATTGTTATTTTTCGTTATAACAAACACCAACAATTCGCTCATATATACTTTTCTTATCCATTAGTCCCTTTCTTACATGCTACTTCACATTGGCATCCTCCTCCACCAGGCGATAACAAACACGTCTCAATCTATTAAGCTTCGAATAACGGTCAAGGGATTTAATAGAGGCGTTTTACCTACCAATAAAACGCTTATTAAATTACTTACCTTATTCGAAGCTTAATAGGGTAATTTCTGCCTGTTGTTTTTCGACGCAATGAAGTACAAGGCGCGAGCGTTTTCTTACGCGCCTCTGCCTCGTGGAGGAAGGAGGATAAACCGGACATGATACCATCATGATACCGTCATGATACCATGACGGTGCCCCTTGGGTAAAAAGGAAAGGGAAAAAGCGCGGGAAACTAGAAGTGCCTATCTCAATCTATTAAGCTTCGAATAAGGTAAGTAATTTAATAAGCGTTTTATTGGTAGGTAAAACGCCTCTATTTTTTATTTAAAAGTAAAGAAAACAATGTTATGATCAGTGGCGGCTGCACCTTAAGTGCGCCCGTGCGCCGCACTACCATTTAAATTAAACTTACACAATAATGTCCTATACCTATCATTACCCATCCATCCATACTGCCCTATACGGAAATTAAATATCTGATTATAGTACATATATATATACATGTTTTGTTATTACGAGGTAAATAAAAATGTATAGATTTCTACTGCAAAGGAATTAAATCTTATTTTTGCTTGAACAAAATCGGCCCCGTGCGCTCGGGAAAGCGCACGCAGCGAGCTCATACAACTTCTATGAAACACGGTGTAAACAGCCCGGCGCGTGAGACAGAAGATGCGTAGTACAAAATGTATGGCAGTTTTAGGATAGATTCGTGCGCCGCACGCGACCGGAAATTGCCGAAAGAATACGAAACGAAACGAGTAGTTCACTCGCGTTACCCCGAGGCCTTGACCTACGCACGATGCTTTTGTCGTCAGTTTGTCACTTTTTGCGCGCGCTTGCGGAGGAGTAATTGTTTATTTAATTACTATAATTATCTACAAAAGTAAACTAAAGATTAGAAAGAGTGATAATAATGAGTGTAAATTATAATATTGACTTTTTAAAACCAACAGGACTCATGAAAACCCGGCCTATTCATAATATAAAACAGGAATGCAAAACAAAAAATAAATCGTTCACGAGAACGTTCAAAAGTGAAATGTATGTTAAAAAGAAATGGTTATGTGGATGTGAGAGACTAAATACTTTTTTTTGCTTTCCTGTGTTATTTTCGGCGGAGAAGCGATTTGGACGGAATATAAATAAAATTTGTTTCCATTTTATTTGATCATTTAATAAAACCATGCAGTGCACCACCGGTTCTCTGAGACACCAGCCGCCACTGGTTATGATGTGCGTTTTGCACCGAGTTTTGGTTCGACCACCTTAACACTCGAATAACATGAAAATTAGAGGTAACTTCGTAATTTTTTTCTATCGAGCAAACTTAAAAAGAATTTGTGATTTTTTGTAAAATGAATCTATCAGCCCTATAGTCTACTGTTTTCATCCATCCATCTGCCTGTTTCGTCCACTGCTGGACATAGGCCTTTCCAGGATTTCGCCACTCTTGGCGGTCCTCCTGGAAGAAATGCCCATACTCACACACGCTGGGCAGACGGGTTGGTGAGCGCGGTGCCGATACCCTTGCACCAGTGACGCTGCTGCCCGTCACCAGTCTGTTTTATATAAGCCCCGGCAATTGGGGATGGATACCGCCATCCATCGGTCCCAGGCGATGATGGGCCGCCTGGTTTTTCTTACTCTCCCCCAAATAACTTCTGGAGGGTTTGCGAGTAAGATGGTGGTACCTCCACAGTCGAGCCCGGCATCAGCTCTACCACCTGTAGTCTACTGTTTGTTTATACAGGGTGATTGGTAATAAGATGAAATCCTTTGAAGGGGTTGTAGAAGAGAACAATTGCAGTCGATTCGACTATATAATGCCTTATGCAAAAGTGAACCATTTCTGAGATATTTTGAATTTTAGCTTTTTTCTAAAGTAAACTTTAAAAAAATATATTATAAAAACCTGCCCATATTTTAGATTTTTTTTATTTGTTTCGCTTTGATAACATCCCAGCCAATAAGGAATAACCCTAAAATGCACATTATTGACGTAAACCTCGACACTGTGCTCCAAAATAATGAAAAACTCTTGAAAATCGCAAAAGATTTAAACTATAAATAAAGATATAATTGCTATATTTAGCCTTTTATTTTCTTTAAATATTACTTATTACAATAAAAATTAAATAAAAACACAATTTTCAAAATATTTCGGCCTCTTCTATGAGGCCGTCATCAGTTGAGTGACAGTTATGACAGTTAAAGACTATTTACAGAAAAAAAATATAAAAAAATAAAATAATGATATTTACAATATTAATGTGTGATGATGATGATGATGATGATGATGATGATGATGATGATGATGATGATGATGATGATGATGAGTCAATCGGTCGAGTTATGTCTGTCAGTGTTGTCTGTTGAGTCCGGGTCCATAGTGTGCGCCAAGTGACCAGATGTATGATGTCTCCCAGGAATAAGGAATAGGAATAACCCTAAAATGCACATTATTGACGTAAACCTTGACACTGTGCTCCAAAATAATTAAAAACTCTTGAAAATCGCAAAAGATTTAAACAAAACAGCTAGGTTAAAATAAAAAGTCTCTATGCAATTTTCTGTGCGTATTAGCTTGAAAACATCTGCGTTTTACTGCCTTTCGAATGAGGTACAAAAATCTCAAATTGACAGAGGAATGATAAAAATATGGCCTAATTTAACCGTTAATGATTTTTTCTAACTGCTCCTATTGTTATGGCCATATTTTTATCATTCCTCTGTCAATTTGAGATTTTTGTACCTCATTCGAAAGGCAGTAAAATGCAGATGTTTTCAAGCTAATACGCACAGAAAATTGCATAGAGACTTTTTGTTTTAACCTAGCTGTTTTGTTTAAATCTTTTGCGATTTTCAAGAGTTTTTAATTATTTTGGAGCACAGTGTCAAGGTTTACGTCAATAATGTGCATTTTAGGGTTATTCCTTATTAGCTGAGATGTTATCAAAGCGAAACAAATAAAAAAAAATCTAAAATATTGGCAGGTTTTTATAATACATTTTTTTAAAGTTTACTTTAGAAAAAAGCTAAAATTCAAAATATCTCAGAAATGGTTCACTTTTGCATAAGGCATTATATAGTCGAATCGACTGCAATCGTTCTTTGCATATAATTACCAATCACTGTGTATAATTTTTACAATACCGATTAACCAAGTTACAGAATGTGATATGCTCACTTGAAGTTGTGCATCTAGCCTTATACGGGCCCTTAACGGTCACCGCTAGACTTTCGTGCCGCAGACTGTAGATGTCGTAATAATAAAAGTGAATAATGCGCTTTCTGACTTACCAAGTGCTGATTGTGGCGGGTAGAATCTCAGTAGAACATTCCTCGAGCCTGGGATCTTGGCCTGTCCCGGCTGGTTGGGGTTCCGCTTCCAATGCTTCATTATGTGCGAGAATGACAGTTGCATGTGCTCGTCTACCGTCTGAAATGTAAGGTTACTCCATTCAAATTTATTGCCTTATATGGAGATGAAGACTATAGATCAGGTATGGGCAACCTTTTGAAAGTCGTGGGCCAATTTAGGATGTTAACGGATTCGTTTATTTTAAACACTTCATTTTATTTGTTAAACAGAACTACCTTATTAATGTGAAGCTTAAACTTGAGAAACAAGGTAATCAATATTAGGATAAATCCCACTAAATTTTTTTCTAAATTTTCATCTGTGAGCCTAGTTCGATATCTTGTTCTATCAGCCTTCATCATTGAAAAAAATTGTTCACATTTATATGTGCTTCCAAATGCACAAATAATTTTTCTTGCAAATGCTCTTAGTTGCGGGTACTTTTCTTGATCTGTAGTAGTCACTAAGCTCCACGTCATTAAATTTGGACTTCAATTGAATGTCTTCCTGAAGTTTCGATTGTTGCCATCGACATGCTCATTATTCATTGCTTGCACACCTCGCAATTTAATATATAAGAAGTGAGCAAAAAATGCAGTGGACGTCAATTATAATGAATAACTTTTGTAGCTTTATTATGCTTTCACTTAGCTTTTTTCGAACGTGTACCAAAAAAATAACGATTCTTGACGCGCAATTTTGAAATGTTCCGCGGGCCGGTTCAAAGGCTGGAGCGGGCCGGATCCGACCCGTGGGCCGGTCGTTGCACATAATATGCTATAAATAATAGAAGGGGAAAGATGTTGGAACATCTGGTACGACACGACAATTATATCAAAAACATCATTGAAGGAAACGTGGAGGGGAAAAAACAGGAAGGCCTAGAGCATTATGGATCAGGTGAAAGAGAAAGTAAATGTCGTGTCGTATCAGGAAGTTAAAGAGAAGGTGAGGTGCAGAAGTGATTGGAGAAGACTTCACCGACAAGAGCACAGGAATGGAATGGACATGATATATGAGTCGGAAGTTTCGGACAAAATCAACAATCTGAATGCCTAGCTACAAGAACGAGCCCAAATTTTTGAAATTATGTATTTTCTAGATGTTAGCATATATTGCATATAGCATATATTTGACGTGTAAATTTTCATTTATTAATAAACGAGTATTTCAGTATTTCAGTTGTTGAGTATATATTTTTACAATCTACGCGCCAGCCTTCATACAAACGCAGAAATAAAATTGCGAGGTGTCTATGGATTGCTTTTATAATATTTTAGGCTGAGCCCATTGACACCGTTTAGATCTATGTCCGATTAGAGCTAAAAATTTATGACTATGATCATTTTAAATGTGTTAGATCTAGCAGATGCAAGGAATTTTCCAAGGTTATATTCCAAGAAACTTCCAGGAGAACACGCTGCCCCTCGTTCTGACAGTATTCGTATTTTTTAATCCCATAAGGGCATACCTTTGTACCCAATCGAAAAATTGTAAAATTATCTCCTTTTTTTCCTCATTATGATACTCAGAACCTAAACGTGATATGCCACGACTATTGGCGAGTGACTGATTTATTAAGCATTCATTCTGGGCCAACAGTCGCAACAATTAGCTTCCTAACTGAGTAAGAGCGGCAGAGACCACTCTTTCTATCTAATTCTAGTTTAAATGCCCTTCTTGGGTATAGTGCGTTTCATCAAATAGTTCCTCTTCTCTAATTTGACTCCCCTGTCTATCAACAAAAAACGCCCCAGCGATTGGATCCATGAATAAAGAATCCTATTTCTTAGTTATTGGGTTGGATGAATATGGATTGCATTGCTACCAACATTACGGCAAAGGAACCATTTGGTGAAATACATTTTAACTGCTCATTTAGAGCAATGTATTTAGCCAAATCGAAAGGCGTCAGATTTTAAAGGTAGCCGTTGACATTTTCAAGTACTTACGACCAAATTGAAGTGTTTAGTGTTGAAGAACATGAGCGTGGAGAGTAGCACGTGCGGCGAATGCGCTCCGAGCTGCTTGCTCTCCCAAAGATGTTCCTCTTCCACTCGGGTTACTATGTACTCTGGAAGTTGTAAATAAATACGTGAGTATTTATAGGTGCATGATACTTCAAGTGCTGCTTGAAACGCTACCGAAATTTAGACAAATTGTGGCAAGGGGTGCATGAATTAATATTATGTGTCAACATATTTTTGGTACTATAGGTCTATAATATAAATTAAGATAATAATATGTTAATGTATGTATATAAACCTGTGACTTTTTGTATCCATAATAAAAATAAATAAAAAAATAAAATGAAAGGAGTCTTCTAAACTAAGATAAAACCACCGATTATGGTACATCTTACATCGTTATAGATAATCTTTGGTACCCTAATAATTTGAGTAGCACAAGCATAACCCGTGCGGTTAAAGAAACAATCTATAAATGGCGACTGGTACTTAGAGAAGTGTCAGCAAAAGAAGTCAAGCGGCAGCCAAACAATATTTCATTTATTAATTTTGAATATATTGTAGAAAGTAAATAGAGTACTGCTAGCAACTGTTTATTTTATTAAATAAACTTTTAAATAGTTAACATTATGTATCACGGGAACATTTATTTATTTTACTTTATTCTGTACTTGTTTTTCTGTATGTAATAAAGAATTTAAAACATATCTCGGCGTTTTGCCTACAGGTAAAGACAGTGTGAATGCTAATCTAAAGTAATTTTTTTGTACGAAGGTCGAGACAGCGTGAATACTAATCGAAACTGTTTTTTTTTTGTACTTAGTACCATGCCGTGCGAGTATAGACGGAGCGACGATGTGAGCGAGATAGCATGAGACCGATCGCCATTTATAGATGGTTTCTTTATCCGCACGGGTTATACAAGAAAATACAAATTAATAAACATGACATGATTTTTTCGGCCTTCAAGGCGTCTCAAAGATTAATAAAAATACTAACGTGAATCATTATAGAGCACAGAGAACTTCCTTGCAACTTCGTCCAAGCAGTCTGTGAACTTCTCGTAGTAGGGATCCGTGAATATGTTGTCTATTCTGCCATTCTCAAACAGATATTGCTGTATGCCTGTGAAAATATTTTAATACAAATTTATACTAAAAAGAGCAATTCGTCGACTTATTCTGTAGAAAGAGGTGCGCCAGGATTGCTGCATCATATTTTCCGCCGACCACTTTGTGAGAAGTGCATGAGATTAATAATTACTTTAGAAAAGCTAAATTAGTAGTTCGATGTGTGTCGGTGCAAATATCGACAGAAACGACATTGAAATAACGTTCATATCAGCACAGCGTGCATTGCAAAATGGCTGTTGGGACGATTGAGAAAATATTACTTTTCATACATGATAAAATAAATATTTTTAAGTCTTAAACATTATTATGTTCGATTTTGGTATTGCTCGTGTTAAGTTTTAACCTAACCTTTGGAAATAAAAAAGTTCAAGCATTATCTCGGTTTTTTAACCATTTGAAGATTGACATCCTTAAATCAATAAAAGTAACATATATTTTTTAAGAAAATTTTTCAACAAACTTGCTTATAAAGTGGCCCTTATTGCAGCGTGCTTAGGGTCATAATACAGCATATTAAACACGCATGCTTTTTACTTTATAGTCGCCGTCAATAGAAATTGTGGACTATGTAAACAAACCGTTTTCTCAATTTTTCTCAAGGTCCTGTCACGGAGTCTCACTGAACATTATTCCAAATCATGAAGCATCAAGTCTTACCCGCCATTCACTGTATTTCATCATGAAATATTCAATAATCACCAGTTAATTACGGAAAATCATATAATCAATCGTTAATTCTGTACTGCGTTGAGATTGCTGTCATATTTTTTTCTCATCGAATCTCTATTGTCTTTGAAAATTAGTGATGTACGAATCTATTTGATTAAAAACCTATTTTATTTGTGATGCTATTTTATTCCGTCATTTTTTTGACAGCGTTACTTTATAATCTTTGACATAAACATGTGTGTGATTCTATCGAGAGCTGTGTGATCTTCCAGCGTTGCTCTAAAATCTTTTGTGTTTTCGGTATTCTAACGACTTGGCTTCTCTTACTGATTTTATCGTACTAGCATTGTGATTTGGATAGTGTTTTACCTTGAAACAACGACCTGCTTTACGGACTACGGATTCTGATACTGCCAAGTGGATTAACAACAATTACGACCAAAATAATTTCAAAATGAGTGAACCTGTTTCTACACCTGGAACATCTGCAAGTTCTGCACCCTTTCGAAAAAGAATGATTCAGACGCCTGAAAGTGATGCTATGCCAGGAACGTCAGAAACGTCAGCACATCAAGGAAGGAAAAGACTGAAAAGACACAAGACGCCTCAAATGACAGAAAAAGAAAAAAAGGTCGCGATAAATGTCTACAAATATGTTGAAAAAACTCTCACAACATACCCGTTAAAAAGGATGTGCTGCCCATTGTAGCGGAAATAACTGGAGCATCGGAACGTACAATTGACAATCTTATTAGATTCTATGAGAAAACGGGAAACATTCCGAAGTTAAAAGAGAGACCTGTAAATCGATCTATAATTGATCAGTTTGATGATTTCCTCTTGTCTGCTATTCGACGCAAAATACATCAATTTTATTTTGATGGTGAACTGCCTACAGTGCAGAAAGTGACTGCGGCAGTTAATGAAGATTCCAGTCTTCCGTCGTTATCTGAATCTTCAATATATCGAGTGATGAAAAAATTGAAATTTAATCATGTTAAGAGAGCACGCAAGAGCATCATGTTGGACAAGCCTGATCTCCAAATATGGAGACAAAAATATCTCTTGCAGATCGCCGATTTTAGAAAGCAAAATAAAAAAATATTTTACATGGACGAAACATGGATTAATGCAGGTCACAGCTGTGACTACATATGGGTTGATGACGACATTGAATCAAGTAGAGATGCCTTTTTAAAAGGACTTTCTACTGGTCTAAAAAATCCTCAGAAAGGAAAACGATTAATAATCACACATATAGGAAGCGAAGATGGTTTCGTGGAAGGCGGAAAATGGATTTTTCAAGCCCAGAAAACCGAAGGAGACTGCCACGGCGAAATGGACGCGCACAATTTTGAGAAGTGGTTCGAAAAAATTTTGGAAAAAATCCCAATTGGTTCCGTCATAGTAATGGACAATGCCCCATATCATTCGCGTCAAATCGAAAAAGCGCCCAACATGAGTTGGCGGAAGGAAGCTATCCAAAACTGGTTGCGCGAAAAAGAAATCAAATTTCAAGAAACCGAAATCAAAGCGAATCTCATAGCTAAAGTAGACAAGCAAAAATATAAAAAAATGTATGTAGATGAGTTGGCGGCATCGAAAAATGTGACAGTTTTGCGCCTTCCACCATATCATTGCGAGCTTAACCCGATAGAGTTGATATGGGCGCAAGTAAAAGGTTACGTTGGAAGGAACAACAAAACATTCAAAATGGACGATGTGAAGATTTTGTTGGATCAAGGTTTGGCGCGGATCGGGCCAGAACAGTGGGCGAAATGTGTAGCTCATGTCCTAAAAGTAGAAGAAAAAATGAAAGAACTGGATGGGATAATAGATACGGCCACCGACGATGTGACGGAACCATTTGTAATTAACGTGGGCGATTTGACTAGCGATTCATCAGAATATTTTAGCGATGAATCGAATAAAGAAAATTAATTAAGCACCTTACATATTTTAATCACATTCTTACCCATCTCTAGATAGTTCACCTATTCATAGACAAAGACAACATGGCGCTTTGTTTACATAGTCCACAATTTCTATTGACGGCGACTATACATTACCGCACTAGTGTTTTCTACAATACAGTTTTTTTTTATCTTAACAAAGAGTTTTGATGTCTTGAGAAATAGTAAACTTTTTGCGAATAAATAGACTGTCTCAGTTAAAATATAATAAATATAATCATTTAATTTCATCAAATTATTTATTTTTATCAAAAAATTAACTCAAATTTTTGTTGTAAATACAAAAATATTCAGTTTGTTAATATTTGATATTTGGCTGTTTGGCTTTTTGCGTCAGTGCCTCTATGTCTATGTCTATCTGCGCAAAAAAAAAATCTCCGCCGCCATTTTTAAAAGAAAATTGTCAATTCAGTTCAGTCAGCTGTGGTTTCAATTATGTGAAAAAAAAACATTATATTTCTTTATTGAACACTACAGTGCCTTTTAAAAAAAAACAGTGAAATTTTATTATTTTTCCTCGCAAGTGTGTTGAAAAACGTCGTATGAAACGCGTGAGCATTAGTCACTTAATTATATAGTTATCTAAGTATATTGTCACTAACATAGTCTAAGCAAAATTGTTACTAACACTATGGGCTTTAGCCTGAAATAAAATTTATTCTATTCTATTAGACATTACACTTGTATCATAATGTACTATTATAGTAAAACGCAACGAATAATATATACTAAAGTCGTTTGCAATAGAATCCAACAATCATGTAAACAAACCAAATTGTCACGATTACTCCGTAATCACATACATTTGACGATCAATTATGAACATAGTCTGATTTCAACGAACGCACCATTGTTTTCACATTATCTTCAACACGATTTAACTTGTATTTATAAGTTAAATTTGTTAAAACATTTGCAACGTAAAAATTTCGAAGTATTTGACAAGCTGTCATCTTAGTTTTTTACTCATCGAACTCTATAAGTCATTGAAAAGTTAGTGTTGTTCGTAATCTGAAGTTTTCTTTTATTTTTAATTTAATAAATTATTTTAATTTAATATTATTTGAATACAATAAAAATTTTTTTTCAAGAGCTTAATATAATTAACCAAAACGGATTGTATCCTAAGCCATAAAAATAATGGTTAGTTTTTAAAAATTGACAGGTGGCCATTTTGTTAGAATTGTCATTCACAGTCATTCACTGTTCTGTGGGTTCGCTGTGCATTAGTGTTTTCTGTTTCCGTTTTCTGTTTCCGATTTCTATAAAAATAATTAATCCTAAAATAATTAGAAAAATAAATTTAATTAAAATTAAATTAGAACACTATGACATCACTATGGGCATAAACAATACGCTGTCAATGTCAGTCCGCCATATTTGTTTACATGATTGTTGGATTCTATTGCAAACGACTTTATATGAGTACTTGCCACTTCGTCCAAGCATTCTACTAAGTCTTCTTGTACACGTAAAGAAATAATTTATTTAGGACGAAGCAAGGCCATAGAAATAGGCATTCATAACGTCTTAAAATATTTTTTAGCAAAACAATAAAACTTACCTAGAACCAAATAATATATAGTATCAGGCGCATATTCGCTCCCGTTAGGCTTCCTCACTTCCTTCACGAACAAACAAAGGGAGTAGTTGAGTTCATCCGCAGTCAGTTGAAGTATCTCGGACTTGAACGGTTTGCGTCGGATGGAGCTCTTCTCGATTTCTGCGTTCTTCGTCATCACCCATTGCTTCCATGCGTTCACGCCGAATGTGTACTGAAATATAGTGTTGTTATTAAAATCAGCTTTATTTTTATTATGTAATATAATTGTTAATTTTTTTTTTTTGACATTTAACATTATATTTGTTATCAACAAATAAATCTAATCTAAGAGCCTATGCATACGGCGTCTTTTTTACGCGCAGGTGATGCGATACCACCGCGATTCTTACGCAAACTAAACGCGCATCAGCCGCAGCCAGAAACCTTTGCAGACGTCCAAATTACAGTCAAGCGTATGTATAGATACAAACGCGCAGATGTGTCGATACAGACGCGCTGTGGACGCGCATTTGTATATCCATTTTTCCAGTAGTACGATGATGGCGTTGGCCGAGGCAACATTTCTTATGTTGGTTGTATTGCTACTTTTAAAAAGAAAACGTAAAATAAACGCCCCCTCCGCTTTTTTGCAACGCAATGCTTACGCGCTTTTGAATCTATATAAATGCAACAATCTGCTTTTTGGACTGAAAATGCGCAGACGACGCGCGTTCGTGAATCGCGCGTCGCCGGCGCGTAAAAAAGACGCCGTGTGCATAAACTCTAATCTACTCGAAGAGTCAGTGCAGGACACTAACCCCTACTAATTTGTTTGTAAAGTTTTGATATTTACTTTTAAAGACGTGTATTAGGGATCGAATAACGTAATATACACCAAATCAATACCAATAATAAATCAGTAAAAAAGTCGTGATGTGTATAATATTTTCGCGAAATTATAAATGAAATGGATTATTGTATTGTACCGAGGCCAAAACCATATTTTTTAGAATTTTTGACCGTCTGTATGTTTAGTTTTAACTCGAGAACCACTCAACGGATTTGGATGCAGTTTTCAACCCTGGTTAACACATAGGCTATAAAGGTTGTTCATAAAATAACGCCCAAGCCGAAAACGGGGCAGATATTGAATAAACGTTTTTACCTCGAGAACCACTCGACGGATTTGGTTTTTGTGTTATCCTATTAGTGACCCTGGTCAACACATAGGCTATAAGGGGTGTTAATAAAATAACGCCCAAGCCGAAAACAGGGCAAAGATTAAATAAACGCGGGCGGAGCCGCGGGCAAAGGCTAGTTATTAATATTTTAGACTGTCACAAATGTATAGCAATGACTGCGATATGAATAAATAATAGAAGAATCTTCAGCAGGCGAAGGCAAATGCCGTTCATTGTCAAGACGCAGGCCCTAATACGCATAGCGGTAAACAACCATTATTGGGACATAAAAACCGTCGGGAAAAAGTACAGCTAACGCGCGAGTCGAATGCAGTCGTGGGCTTAAACAAATGGCGGGACCACGTCCCTTGCCGTCTGCACTCCTCCCTCGCACCCCTGCTGTGTAGTGCTGTTTACGTAGGAACGGCTGTGTGTGTATATAGCGCATTCCTTAGCTCTTAGGTCTTGTAAAACGTTACGATGAGTTACAGGGGCGGGAGGGGGGGGGGGGGGGGTTGAACTACGCTGACACCCTCTCTAGAATATAAAGGCGTTAAGAGCAAAAACGGTATTACATTACCAGACACAATTCAAATCAATTGTCTGGAAAAGATAACTTGTTCTTACTCTCAGCGCTTCATTTCGTGACGTGTTTTTATTGTAATCCAACCTTCAAGCACATATTAGCATCAGGCTTCTCAGCGGGTTCCCTGGGCGGTTCCGGCGGCGGCGGCTGCGGCTCCGCCCGCCTCCTTTTGGAGCCGCGGGTGGGACGGGCGGGCGCGGCGGCGGCAACGGGCGCGCGCTTGCGGGGCGCGGTAGACGAGGCGCGGAGGGCGGCAACAGCGCGCTGCTGTTCCAGCACCATCATATGGTGGTGATGCATGCTCTCGCCTTCGAGCCCTGTTGGAGAAGTATGCATAAAATAAAGAAGCAGCGGTATTTCAGTCGGTAGGACGCCCCGATTTAAATCCCAGTACTTTAGAAAATTTTGTACCCGGAATGGAAAAGCTTATATGAGTATATTGATGGATGTAGAAGCAAAAGAGATGTGTCCGGATCGTAGCAGATGTAAATCTGTAGTCTCTGTGTACGCCTATGGGAGACAGGCGTAAGTATGTGGCTATGTATTTAAATGCTGCCCAAACGAGCAGGCACTGATTTAATTTTTATTAATGTGCACACTACTTGCTAAATGATAAAATCGTGTATTTTTGTCTGAAGTTAGGCGATAAGGATTAACGTGGAAACGTAAAAAATCGTCGTGAAAAGAGTGTACCAGTGTTTAGTTACGTAGGCGGGATGAGAAGTGGGTAGCCTACCTCATATGTTGTATAAAGGTTATATAAAAACCCTTTGCTGTTTTACTCACAGGTTTCTTAGCTGCCAGTATTTAAATTTTCATGTCAATCGTGCTGTCACTTTTTCGTAGACAGTCATTTTAAAAAGTAACGTTTCTCATTTTCTCAAAAATTGATAAAATTTATAAAAGAGCCGTAATAAAGTCTCTCCATATGAAGAGATTGAAGGGAGGAGACATTTGGGAAGAGATGAAAGTTGTTTTGAGTGAGAATGTTCCGTCGTATGCAACCGTGAAAAACTGGGTGGCTGAGTTTAAATGAGGCCGAACAAGCATTCACATGAACATCGCCTGGTCGTCCGAAAAGTTTTACCACCCCAGAAATAATCGGCAAAATTCATGATGTTGTTTTAGCTGACCGAATATTGAAACTATCCGAAATAGCTGATACTGTGGGCATCTCTAAAGAACGTTTTTTTTTTAAGAAACGGGAAGTTTTGACTGGAGAATTGGGCATGAAAAAATTATCCGCATGGTGGGTGCCGCGTTAACTCACAGTGGACCAGAAACGTGCTCGAATGTAAATTTCGCGGGAGTGTTTGGACCGCTTCAGAAGCAATACAGATTTTCTGCGACGATTTGTGACTACAGATGAAACATGGGTCCACCACTATATACCAGAATCAAAAATTCAGTCAAAGCAGTGGACGGAGGCAGGATGTTGTGCTTCAAAGAAAGCTAAAGCCGTAAAATAAGCCGGAAAAGTCATGGAATCGGTTTTTTGGGATGCGAAGGGCATTTTAATGATTGATTATCTTCCAAAGGGTGAAACTATAACTGGTAATTATTACGCTGATCAACTGAATAAGTTACAAGAGCGTATTTGGCAAAAAAGACAAGGGCTGGCAAGAAAAAATCATCTTTCACTAAGACAATGCGCTATGGCCAAATTTCGCGAATTGAACTACGATTTGCTTTCACACCGGGCTTATTCACCTGATCTGGCACCGTCTGAGTATCACCTATACCCCAAGCTAAAAATTTTTTTAGACAGGTAAAGATTTCAGACCTATGATGATGTGATGTCTGCGGTAGACGGTTATTTTGCAGGTCTTCAGAAAAACCACTATAGAGAAGGCAATTAAGGCTTTGGAACATCGATGGATGAAGTGCATAGAGCTTCAAGGAGACTACGACGAAAAATAAAACTATATTTATTACATTAATAAGAGGCTATCATTGCTAGGCTAATTATATATCATCCCACCCTCGTATATTAAAGGTTCATACTCGGAAACGCCATTACCACCAGGGTGATAAGGTGTGACCGAACCCTTAAAATGTCTACCGCCCCTCGGGGATAGGAATGTCTTGACGTTTTAACAGTTACTACGATAGACAGAGACGAGGACGGTCCCCGTCAGTTTATTTTTAGATGATTTGTTTCTAATCGATTTCTTCCAATGCATTTTAATAATAATATTATTTTCTACTTTTCCTTACAAATTATTATACGTTGACCGCAAGCGCTGTACAGCGCTTTGGGTAGCTACAGACGTGGCGAAGGAACGTTGCCGAATGAAATGACAGCTGCTCCACTCCGCTCGGCTAAGCTACTGGCAGCTACCTAAGGCGCGGTATAGCGCTTGCGGTCAAGGTTTAATAAATACCTAATGTGAATTTTATGTATGACCATATAAGGTGATTTTTGGTTATACAGCCAAATTCTTACTGGAGACTTGGAAAGTGGTCAGGACCAAGGTTCAATGATCCTGTTTGCGAAATGCGAAAAATATTTTTTGCCTCTCTATACTTGTTCAAGAACAACCTTGACTCAATTAGTATACGAAATGAGGAAGTTTGAATTTTATTTTGCGAATTTCACAGGAAGGGTCATTGAATCTTTGTCCTGACCACTAACCGAGCCTCCAGTATGACCTCGGCTATATAAACGAAAGTATAATTAAAGCCTGACCAGGAATATATGAGAGATCAAGAGGGACCCACTTTTAAAATTAATATGGCAACATTTACTATAGTGCACACAGACTGAATTGGCCGTTTGTTGAAAATGTTCTTCAGAAGAAAGTTAATTTTAATTTAATGAACATTTTATATTAACGTTGATGTCAGTGTCAAAAAACTAGCCATAAAGTTACATTTCTACTAACAGAGCCATTTATTTTTGACAAAGTTTTATGTTAAAATTTAAATAACCATGGTCAAAATAAACTAAGACTGGTTATTACAAAATATTTTAAGTTTGTTGTAGTAACTACTGACCTTTAAAAAGAAACGAGACGTATTACGCGATAGCGTCATCACATAAACTTCCAGGGAAGTTAATGTCCTCTTTTAAGACTGCTAATAATTTTTTAATGGTCGGCACTTCTTTTTTTACTGCATAAAATTCGTGTATTTTTCGACGTATGACACTGGAGTCATTCATCTAAGTCAATTTTCGTTTTGGTTTTTGGTGACTGAAATGGTAAGCCAGTAAGCCCCTCATTTGCTGTACGGAAAATTGATGCTCATGTATCCCATACCTAGAATCAAAAATAATTACCTAATTGTACATTCTGACGGCCAATTCATAACACTCGCACTACAATGACATTCAGTTTTTAGATACCAGTTAGTTCAGAAGCCAACTTCACTACATCATTTAGAGGAATACTTTCACATCCTGCACGTTTTTTATCTTGTAAACATTGTACACAGTATTCCGCTCCCTGCTGTGAGTAGTTTTTGGCATTTTATTTAGATATTTTATCGTTTACGCCAGAACAAAATACAATGCAATAGGTGAAAATGTCCGAATGACAAATGATTATAAAGAATAAAAAATATCGTTGTTGCCAGTGTTAGAAATTAGTTCCAACGAAATTCCACAATATGGCGACCTCTCATATATTCCTGGTCAGGCTTTACATACGGTATTAACTTACCGGGCATGCCGGGGTGTGAGCTGGGAGTGATAGTGTTAGCCGTCATGGCTGACTCCAGGTCGACAGGCTGCTCCTCATACTCGGTCGCCATCTTGAGAGCCATCTGCAGCATATCTTCACCGAAGGCGTTGTTGCCGTCCATCCCACCAACAGGGCTGAAGCCGCCAGGCTCTGGACCTGGGTTTGAAAGGGAATTAGATGACTTACTGGAGAACAGCTCCCGGAGAAGAAAAGCTTTTGTGACTAGACTGATGAATGTGGAAGAGACGAATGAGGTGTGAAAGGATCGTAGGAGATGAAAATCTGTAGTCTCTGCCTACACCTCTGAGAAACAGGCGTGAGTATGTAGGCTGGAAGTGTGCAATTTTGAACTGGATTTCAATGTAGTTGTAAATGGAAGTTGTTAAAACGCATCAACGCATGTCAGTAGAGGAAAGCCGATAAGGCAAAAAAGTATCAAGTGTTTGACAAGTTTTGTCCTACGATTACTATTTCATCTGATTTATATTGCGCCTAATTCGGCACCCCCTTCTCCCTCGATATACAGAAAATATTTAGCACCCCCCACTTTCCCGTTATAAAGAAAACATTTGGCAGCCTTCTCCCCGAACATAGACAGGGCATTTTCTAACTGTGGCGATGCTGTAGTTGTTTTTACTTATGACAAAGTTTCATCAAGCGAACCGTTACAAGTAACGCCGCGGATAGACAATGTAAGTTCCAGTTTCTTGATGAGAAAGTAATCTAGATAATTTTTAAAGTAATTTTTGTAGTCTAGTATATGAATCTTTGTTTCGACTAAACCACAAATTAGTAGTGTTGATTTGTTGACTCACCATTATCATCATCAGTGTCCGAATCCGACTGATCCTTCTTCTTATCACCAGCCACCATTTCCGCCATCATCAGCAACTCGGCCTCGAACGGATCCGTCGGCATCTTGTCGTGAATCTTGTTTATCTCCTTCATTATCCCCTTCGCACTATTCCTGGTCGTCGGAATGAACACTGGGGTGGGGATTGGGATGGGAATCGGGAATGGAACTGGGAAGGGGATGGACCACATGGCGCATGGCACTGGGACGTAGATCGGCACTGGAACAGGGATTAGTACCCGTCGCTCTAAGCTCGGGTCGGTTTGGCACTCCTTAGTGCACGGGTGAGGACGGCATGAGACGCCTTTGGAAACCATCATGGGTTTTGTCATGGTCGCCTTGTTGGCCACTTCGGAAGGGGGTAAAGTTTTGACTAAAACGTGGTTGTAGATTTTGGGCGGCGGCGGGGGAGGTGGAGTTGGGGGTTTGGGCGGTGGAGGGGGAGTTTTGGGCGCCGCGGGGGGTTCCGGCTCGGGGATCGGTTGGGCGATTTGGGAATGTCGTTTGGATTTGCCGCGGGTGACGGCGGGCGCTAACGGCGGCGGTGCGGCTAGTGATTGCACGTTCGAGATAACCGGCATCGAAGAGCGTGTTTGGGTTTTTATTGGAACTTGCGCTGTGGAAGAAAAGAAGATTGTGTACACAATTTTCGTTTTATAGTTAGGCATATTAATGTATTTAGATTTATAATTCAATCTCAAGTCTTGTAATATTGCGGTCTGTTACCAATAATAGCACTAAGAGTATTTTTCAATTTCAACTCAGGGGGTAGAACGGCGTCTCAATCTTGAGACCCAGGTTCGATCCCCGGTCGGGCATGCACCAATGAGTTTTTCGGAATTTATGTGGATAGTATTTGTGTTCTGAACGGTGAAAGAAAACATCGTGAGGAAACTGCTAAAAAGTGTGTAATTGTGCCCGAAGTACGGCAATAGGGCTCACCACCCATCATGTTGGGACGTAATAATCGTCGGTGAAACGCGGATGAATGTTGTGCCGATATGTTTAAATTTCAGCTACATCGGTAGAAGGTTTGGTTATGTTATGTCACGGTTAAGACTTCAACATGGGTATCATGACCGATCGACCTGAAATTTCGTATTCAAAATTAATTTCCGACGGGATTCGTACACTAGTTGCGATGTATTACCGTTATTTTTGGGGGTAGCGGCGGCGGTGTACGTCCGTCGTGGCGCGCCGGTGGGTACCGCCTTCTGTTGGTCGAGCGATTCTCCCGGCATCAGCGGAGGACCGTGCTTCGAGTATTGACCCTGGAATGAAAGAATAGTTTTACGATTGTTCGCCAGTCTTCTCGAAATTTCCGGACAGGATTATTAAGTGGGTTTGGCACTCGAAACGCTAAAAATATATACTAATTTACAAGTGGTAGAACAAAATATCTTCGGATTGTTCCATTCATCAGCTTATCGACATCCACTGCTGGACATAGGCATTTACAAGTTTTCACAACTCTAGGCGGTGCTCCTGGAAGAAATGTCCATACTAACACACGCTGGGCAAGCGGGTTGGTGAACGCGGAGCCAAAACCCACGCAATAGTTACGCCGCAGCCCATCACCAGTCTGTTTTACACAAGGCCCGGTAATTTGGGATGGATATACCGCCATCTATCGGTTGCGCCTGTTTGAAAACTCTTACTCAGCCCCGAATAGCTTCGGGAAGGTTTGCTAGTAAGATGGTGGTACATCCACAGTCGAGCCCGGCATCATTTCTAATTTCTATATCAATAGAACAAATTATGGATACACTATGTCTTCAATCCAGAGAGAGACGATAATCGTCAAACATTAGACTATTTCTAGCCCAGATCGAACCTGTAAAAGTTTTTTTTTGTTGTAATTATAGCTCGACATGTCTGTACGCAATACGCCTTTGGTCTGCAAACGAGGGGCGTAGGTGGCGCATAGGCACGCCACCATTTTAGTAAAAAGTTTGATAATACCTTTCTCAGTTGTTTTTAGTTATAGACCAAAGTATAAGATCTCTATCATCTGGTACTGATATTTTAAAAGGCACCATTTTGCCAAAATTTTGATTATTGATTTTGTTTTAAAGACTATTTCTAGCCCAGATCGAACCTGTAAAAGTTTTTTTTTTGTTGTAATTATAGCTCGACATGTCTGTACGCAATACGCCTTTGGTCTGCAAACGAGGGGCGTAGGTGGCGCATAGGCACGCCACCATTTTAGTAAAAAGTTTGATAATACCTTTCTCAGTTGTTTTTAGTTATAGACCAAAGTATAAGATCTCTATCATCTGGTACTGATATTTTAAAAGGCACCATTTTGCCAAAATTTTGATTATTGATTTTGTTTTAAAGATATCAAGCTGGACAGATTTACATACAAAACTGTTTTTTTTCTCTTAAATTGTACCTATACCAAAATTTTACATTTCAGCCAGATAGAGACTTGGAAAATGCTTGTATTAAAGTATATAAGATCTTACAATAATAAGTGAAAATAATTCTAGGGTAGATCATGTATCATTAACTGATCAAATCCCAGAAAAAGAAAAAATTTTTGCTCAAATTCATTTTTTCACTTCCCAGTACAAAGTGGTTCAATCAGCTGACTAAATTTCTATGGAAAGGTAAAAAAAAGTACGCGTAAAAAATATCGTTTTCTGTGGAATGTAGTCTATTAGGGATACTCTATTATCTGTTAAATTTTTTTCTCTTTGAATTGTAGGACCTTATAGATATCTCAAACTTCAGTCTATAACGAAAAACATCAGAGAAACGGGTTATCAAATGTTTATAAATTTCCGGTTTTATTTCGGACTTTTATTTAGTCCATATGACAGCTCTGGCCCACGGGCGTGTCGCGCACTCGTCAGTGAAGCAACGCACCTGGAAGGACATGACACACTGGTATGTACAGAAGTTGCGCACGGTCGCGTCCGACATCGTCAGGTGATACTGCGCCAGGGACATGCGCTTGCACATGTCGCACTTTATCCTGGAACAACAAAACATAACAAACATTTAGGTATGAACGGTCGTGACGGTGCGTTGTTGTCTATCTATACTAAAAGTAGTAAAAAAGTCGTTGAATATTTTTTTCAAGTGAGTTGTATTGAATCCAAAACTATTTTTTTTGTCTGTATATCTGTATGTATGTTCCGTTTTAACTCGAGAACGATTTGGATTTTGTTTACTTTATTATCATCGTAGTGATCCTGGTGAACATATGGGTGTAGATAAATAAAGCCCGAGTCGAAAAAGGGGCACAGGTTGAATAAAAGCGGGCGGAGCCGCGGACGAAAGGCTAATCTAAAAATGATCACAGACAGAACATTGATACTATGCTACACATTGATAAGGTTTCTTTAAGGGGTGGTGACAGACCAGGGCCGGAGCCGACCACCAGTAAATAGGTACCTACGTCATCTCAGCAGACGGGGCGCGGGCGGAGGAACGTATCGCTATTAAGGGTGTATAGTACCTCACTTCGCTTCACATGATCCTGCTTTATACCAACAAATACTGCAACGATCACTCTGAAATTAATATATATGATAAAGTTGAGGACTAATGCTATGTCCATGCTGTGAAAACTTGTTGTGAAAACTTGATACCATTAAATTTTCTCGATAGAAAAAAATTACAAAGTTACCTCCAAACCGTAAAATAAACCGATAGCATTCAATGAATACTTGAAATTAGATCTGAAACTTTGCATAATATAACTGATATTAGTATAAAGCAGCTGCAGACTGTTCCATAAAAATTAAAAAACCATCAGTGTAGCCGCGATTTCAAAATAACTGATGTTTTTGCGTGCGCGGCATCTGATTAGAGTAGGATAGACAGTTAAAAAGCAGAAGCGTAAGAGCAGGACTGCGAATTGAGGTATTATGGGCCCTTAAGGTGGTAACGGAGGATCTCGGTGGTATATAATGTAATACGGGTATTTTTAAGGTTGCGTACCTCAAAATTAAAAAAGGGAACCTTTATTATGATGAATTGATCACTTATGTTGTCTGTCTGTCAAGACTCTTTCTCTCGGGCCCCATTAGATATCAAGTTATAACTAATACCTCCTACAGGAGTCTCTGGCCCAATAGTGCTGTTAAGAAATCAGGCTTCAAACTCAATGCGAAAAAAGGTATTAACTTGTACGTAATGAATTTCATACAATTGGCTCACCATGCAAATCTAAGGGTACTTCTAGTTGACTTAGAAACTTGAAAAGTCTTGTAGCACACTTCTAGGAAAAAATCTGAAAATTACCTACATTGAAATATTCTAGAAGAAATTCTGGGCCAACTTAATTAAACCCCTTTGATAAGCAAGTTAAGTTGGTATTTTATTACTGTTTGTTGAATAACTTCCTTTATATGAACCTTCAGGGAATTAAGTTTTTTTTAACGTTATAAAGGTCTGATGCACGCAGACGAGGACTCCTCATTTTAGTTCGACAAACTCACCTCCTAGAAGAGACAGCGTTCACCGAAACCTGATACAGATTCAAGCAGTTGAGCGAGCACATCATAATGTTGCTCTGATTCCTCTTGATCATATCGAAGTTGTACTTCTTCACTTTGCACCAGTTGCACGGGACGATGTGGCGAGAATTCGATATGTAGACGTTGATGCACGACTTGGAACAGAAGCAGTGGGGGGTAGCGCCCTCGTAAATCGTGAAGCATTTGCTTTGCTTCCGCTCGAAGTACTTCTTGCACCAGCGGCATTGGTCTGGAATGGATTAACATTAGTCTAAACCAATAATTAGTTGTGTTGGCACGTTGAGCTGTTTATTTGTGCCCGAAGTACGGCGTTCGGGACGTAATAACGTTCGGTGAAAAAATTGTGTACCATGTGTGGACTGTGACTTCGCAGTTTATAGTTAACACCTCTGACACCTTTGGGGATTCATGTCGTGGCGATATAACAAGGTCCTACGATTCAAAGTAAAAAAATAAATAAACTGATGATAGAGTATCCGTAATAGACCACTTTACAGGTGTAAAAGCTTTACTTTTCCACCTTTCCATGGAAATTTAGTCAGCTGATTGAACCACTTTGCTCTGGGAAGTGAAAAAATTTTTATTCTTTCTTTTCGTATGTGATAAATCAGGTAAGGATACTTGATCTACCCTTGATATATTTTCACTTATAATACCTTGCATAGTCTATGCATATAAAATCATCAGTAGATAAAATCTTTAAATTGAATTGGGAGAAACTTAAATAACCGAAGATATAGCAAGAACAATACAGTCAGGAAATCGTGTTTCAATATATTTTTGACATCTCTGTGGTCTAGTTTTTTTAACGTCACGACCACTAGTCCGATGGTCGTCGGTTCACATCCTGTACGAGCACATTTGTATTCATTCGGTCTGCGTGCTTCGAAAGGCACGCTGTAGGTCCATATTTGTGCCCGACGTACGGCGATAGGGCTCACCACCCATGACGGTAGGACCTAATACTCGTCAGTTAAACATGGGTAAACGAATGACTGTGATTTGCATTTTACAGTCCATGGTACTAAGTATGAACATGCTATAGTCTCGACATCGCTTCAATAAACAAAAATGTAGCTCTTATTCCATAGCGATGAGAGTTGTCGTTTAGAATTTATCGAGTTTATCTGTCAAAGGAGAATGCCGCATAATATATGGCGCCTCGTACCGAACACAATTAATTTTAGGGAGACTAAAATGTACTAACCAAATCACCAAGTCTCATTTAAATTAGTATCCGCAATTCGAATTTACTGTACACCGACAAGGGCAATTGCAACGACTTAATTACCTTTTGATAGAGGCGGTTATTGGTTGGCATTATAATCATAGTGAAGCGGCAACGGTATTGAAAGTACTGAAATATTATTTACTAGTTTTTGCCCGCGGCTCCGCCCGCGTGTTATTCGGTTTAACGACGTACTTTTTTCCGGGATAAAAAGTAGCATATGTGTTAAGTTAGGGTATAAGCTATATCCATTCTAAATTTCATCCAAATCCGTCCAGCCGTTTCAGCTTGAAAGACTAACAAACATACACACACACACAAACTTTCGCATTTATAATACGAGGGGTGGCTGATATAAAATCTCCTTTGTTAAAGAAAGTTTCAAAAATGTTACTGGCCACTATATTCTCGTATTCTTTGTTTATTCCTTTTTTTAAAATTATGACACTTATTTGTTTCTACGAGTTCATTTTTTTTTGTCGCGTCTTCGTTTTCGTCAAGTTGCAATAAAATTAAAAATGGATAAAATTGAGTATCGCGCTGTGATTAAATTCCTCGGTAAAGAAGGGAATACGCCGACGCAGGTCCGAGAGCGCGTGTTTAAGGTGTTCGGAGATTCATGTCCTTCCGAATTTGTAATAAAGTTTTTGTCAAAGCAGTTTAAACAAAACCGTGTGAGCTTAGAAGACGATCCCCGTAGTGGAAGGCCCATTTCTGCAGTTACCGCAGATAATGTGGAAAAAGTGAAGAAACTGATCCTTGCCGATCGGCTAATTAAGCAGTGGGAAATAGCTAGAGATGTTGGCATTAGCAAGGAACGAGTTCATGAAATAATTCATGAACATTTGGGAATGTCCAAGGTGAGCGCGCGTTGGGTGCCTAAAATGTTGATCCCTTTTGATTAGCAAAAGCGTGTGGAATGTTGTCAGTCATTTTTAGACTTGGTAAAGGATAAAGAGGAAGAAATTATCTTGTGAATAGTGACCTGTGATGAAACTTGGATTCGTCAGTGGGATCCCGAAAGCAAACAAGAATCGATGCAATGGAAATTTAAAGGGGAAAAACCACCAAGGAAGTTTAAGGTCCGGCTGTCAGCGGGCAAACTAATGGCAACCATTTTTTGGGATGTTGAGGGGATTCTTATGATATATTACCTGCCAAAAAACACCACGATGAATGCTGAATACTATGCGAACTTACTTGACCAGCTATGCAAAAAAATAAAAGAAGACAGGAGGGGCAAACTTAGCAAAGGCGTTTTGATTTTGCATGATAATGCACCCGCGCACACGGCCTTTAAGGCGCGGTCATCTCTGACAAAAAACGGCTTTACAGAGATCAACCACCCACCCTATAGTCCAGACCTGGCTCCCTCTGACTACTTCTTATTTAAAAATTTAAAGAAAAATTTGAGAGGGCGCAGATTTTCAACAGACGAAGAGATGAAGGACGCTGTGAATGACTATTTTGACGATCAAAATAATAATTATTATTTTATTGGTATGATGTCACTTATTGACAAATGTCGTAAGTGCATTTCAGTTGCAGGGGACTATATTGAAAAATAAAACAAAAATTATTAATCTATGTATTTTCTTTCATAGTCAGGTAGATTACTTTTCAGCCACCCCTCGTATTAGTGTGATTATGATGTTAAAATTCCGGATTTAAGTAAACTCTTTTGATCAAAAAGATGTTGATCGTATTTTAAAATATCTAAGTAATTTTATGACTTTTATTTGGTTGTAATGTGACGCCATTTGGTACGATCCCGTAACATTCTCCTTTATCGAATCGACGCTTACGCACTTGCTATGCATATTCGGCAACACATCTGGCTACCCCTTAGGGAATCAAGTTGCAATGATCATGATGTGACATGTATAGGTATATTATTTATCAATGTTGCTCTGCTAAACGTGCTTCGTATTTGACGGGCGATATCGTATCTAAAGCAAGGAGGCTCAATAATTAAATTGATAAATTGCACTATAATAATACTCACCAGGAAAGATATTATTCACGAACTTGAACGCCGCGAAGCAAGGATCCGAGCACAACCTCTGATGAGCATTCTCTCCAACTTCCACCTCAATCGTGGTCGCCTTCTCCAACGAGCAGACCGCGCATTTGGCCCAAAGCGGCTGCGGAACAGGGTTCTTGCTTAACTGGTCGAACTTCCCCATACAATCCTGAGAACAGAAGTCCTTAAACTGCCCTTTATCGCCAACGGGAGCCAAGAAACCCTGATGTCCAGCAGAAATATCCCTTTGACAATAGCAGCATATCTTCAGCCCTTTCTTGAACTCTTCCAAGCAACCCGAGTTGCAAAACTGTCGGATATCATATCCAAATCTCACGCAGTATTTTCCTAAGCTGGTGTGTGTGACCGTATTTCTACAGTTGGCACATTTAGCACCAATTTTGTTCTGGTACCGGCCTAAACAGCCTTCGTTACAGAAGTCAAGTGTCTCCCAAGTCAAATTCTTGTCATCGTTCTTAATCATAAGGTTGCATTGAATGCAGGTTCGTATAAAGGACCTTTCTCTCTCATCTCTAGCCGCTTGGATCATGGCTGGGGTCTTCGCTTGGATTTTGTAAGCCTCGTCCAAGTATTTATCTGTAGCGTTGCTTATGACCTTGAGTTTTAGTAATGGGGGTGTAGGCTTGGGTTGGGGCTGTTGTCTTGGCGTTCTTAGCTTTCTGACGGCATATCTTCCATACTCAGCGTCATTCATGTTTTTAATGCAAGCCATTTCGCAAACGTAATGAGTTTCCCCGTATCTTTCGAAGGTATACAAGCATTTTTTGCCGTCTTTACAAACGACGCACTCGGCGTCTCTCCCTTCAATCTCTTTAATAGTCAATCTTCGCCTTTTGTAGACGTACTTCTCTTTTTCGTCCGCCATCATGCTATAAAGACATTTCAGTGAGCAATAATTAGTGTCTTCCCCGTCATAATTGTAGTAGAAGTAGCACAACTTCATTTCTTCACATTCGGAACATGAGAATTCTCTTGGTGCAATCTCTTCTATCAAGAACTTCTTATGTGTGACGGTGAATTGCCCCGGATGGCTGTCTTGGAATTCCTTGACGCACTCTTGGTTGCACAGGTACTTCTCTTCGCCGTCTTTCCTGAATCGGAATGTGCAAGGTTGTTCCTTATCGCACTGGACACAAGATCCTTCTACAGAGCTGATCTCTTGTATGGTGTTGGGAACCAGGTTTTCTGAGGTTTCCTCTTCGGCCGGTTCGTCTTGCTCGTTTTCTTTGTCTGAAAAGAATTTAAATTATTTTAATGGGAATCCACGGTCTTTGGTCTGTCTGTCAGTTGCATTTTTAAGAACTTAACAAAAGGCATGTTAAGAGCAGACATAATAACGCGACCATATGTAATGCTGCTTCTCTCCACGAATCTTGCGAAGGCTATACAATCTTTAAAACTTGTGTCAGGAGAAACATGATTTTGGCAAGATTGTGAACATTTTCAAACATATTTTTGAGTAATATGACCTCAGTACAGCAATAGGGCTCACCAGTCACCACCCATCACGCTTGGACGAAATAATCGTCGGTGAAACGTGGATATCGCATGAAGCATCCTTGAAGGTCGGCCTTAAGACAAAGATTATGACTAGCAATTCTACCAACCTGCCGAACATCAGTGTAGGCAACTCTGTGGAGGTGGTAGAAGAGCACATCTATAGTAAGCGACACGGCAGGAGTGCGGGCGAGTACATACATGTCAGTATGAAATGGCCCGCACTCCCGCCTGTCGCGAAATATATCTTGGGCATTGTCCTTTGGCGGTGAATCTCAGGTAAAGGAGATCGCAAGACAAACTCAGCTGGGACGGGCTGCCTTCAGAAAACTTGAAGATGTATTTACAGCTAAAATCCCGCAATGTCTCAAGACCAAGACATTTAACCAGTGTGTCCGGCCTATCCTTACTTATGGTGCCGAAACATGGACGCTGACCAGAGCTCTAACCCACAAAATGAAAGTGGCAGAGGGCTACAGAGTGCGCCATGCTAGGCATCTCTCTTATGGATCGTGTACCGAACGTCGAAATTCGACAACGAACACGAGTCGAAGATGTCGGTAAACTAATCGCGAGACTTCAGTGGAGTTGGGCGGGACATCTCGCTAGACGGGATGATGGATGGTGGACTAGGGCAGTAACAGAGTGGCGGCCGAGGCCAGAAAAGCCTTCAGTGGGTAGACCGATGGCCCGACGATATCGTCAAGGCTGTCGGTAGACAATGGATGAGGCTGGCGAGAGACCGAAATGGCGTGAAGAAGATGCCTATGCCCAACAGTGGGTGGATGCGGGCTGATTGATTGAACGTGGGCGTTCAAGTGTGGACTGTGTCTAGAGTTGCCAGATGCAGGCTTATCAATCCCCGGACATAGACTTTCTAGGGTTACTAAAGGAGATAGTTGGAGTCCAAGTACCAACTCTAATTGTTGGACGGGTAGTAGAGAAATATATTAAAACTACTAGGGATATTTCTGGTATTTATAGAGGGAAAACAAAAATACAAATTACAGTCAATAAGCCTCCGTCCGCCTTTCGTCGCGAGTACGCAAGTGCTTGCTTGGCTTGACCATACTCAGGTGTATGTGACGTAATTATGTGAAAAAATTGCTGGTATTCGAGTATTCCGGGACAATAAGTGTAATTACTGGACACGGGACCAGACGCCAAATTCCGGGACTTTCCCGGATTTCCTGGCCATCTGGCAACCTTAACTGTTTCACAGTTCATACACGGACCAGTCTCGAGATTCATGTTGTGACGATGTATATAGTTTTCTCTGCTTGTTTTCTCCCACCCAAGTCCCAGTACCTCCATTCTCCTGGCTGGCGTCGTCTGCGGTAGCGTCAGCATTATTCTGCTCTGATTCCTCGTTGTTGACCGTTTCCGCTGTGACGTCATCTGTCTCCTGACTCTCATTCTCCAGTTTGGGAATGGCCGCTTCTGCTGCCGCTTCTATTCGGAAAAAAAATACATTTTAGGGTATGATGATATTACATATTTATGTTAGTCATTTATGCTTTATACTGTATTGTCATGTGGGTTTTGAAGTTTATCATCTCCACTGAGATGCCAGTAATATGTGTGATGGCCAACGAGTCAACCTGTCCCAGTGGCAATTCATATTAACTTTGTCATAGGAGTTAAAATTGTATGTAAATAGGTAGCTTGAAGGTGACTACATATTATGATAATTTTGGTATGTTACACTTTGATACTGTTGATTTAATGGCAATATAAAAAAACTGTACAGTTATATTTAGGGTTCTGTATCGGACTCGCACTTTGCCAATGTTTTTCTGCTAATACCCGCCCTCAGCTTGCTTCCTCTTCTCTACAAGAACCTTCTCAGCCTCAGCCTTATCAGCCTCGAAGATCTCCTGCTCTGTGCCGGGCAGCAGGCAGACTTCCTCGTATAATATCGAAACATAAAATGGCTGATACCCACCCTCAGCTTGGTTCCTCTTCTCTACAAGAACCTTCTCAGCCTCGGCCTTATCAGCCTCGGAGATCTCCTGCTCTGTGTCGGGCAGCAGGCAGACTTCCTCGTATAATATCGAAATATAAAATGGCTGATACCCACCCTCAGCTTGCTTCCTCTTCTCTACAAGAACCTTCTCAACCTCAGCCTTATCAGCCTCGGAGATCTCCTGCTCTGTGTCGGGCAGCAGGCAGACTTCCTCGTATAATATCGAAATATAAAATGGCTGATACCCACCCTCAGCTTGCTTCCTCTTCTCTACAAAAACTTTCTCAGCCTCAGCCTTGTCAGCCTCGGAGATCTCCCGCTCTATTTCGGGCAGCAGGCAGACTTCCTCGTATAATATCGAAATATAAAATGGCTGATACCCACCCTCAGCTTGCTTCCTCTTCTCTACAAGAACCTTCTCAGCCTCAGCCTTATCAGCCTCGGAGATCTCCTGCTCTGTGTCGGGCAGCAGGCAGACTTCCTCGTATAATATCGAAATATAAAATGGCTGATACCCACCCTCAGCCTTGTCAGCCTCGGAGATCTGCCACTCTGTTTCGGGCAGCAGGCAGACTTCCTCGTATAATATCGAAATATAAAATGGCTGATACCCACCCTCAGCTTGCTTCCTCTTCTCTACAAGAACCTTCTCAGTCTCAGCCTTATCAGCCTCGGAGATCTCCTGCTCTGTGTCGGGCAGCAGGCAGACTTCCTCGTAGAATATCGAAATATAAAATGGCTGATACCCACCCTCAGCTTGCTTCCTCTTCTCTACAAGAACCTTCTCAGCCTCGGAGATCTCCTGCTCTGTGTCGGGCAGCAGGCAGACTTCCTCGTATAATATCGAAATATAAAATGGCTGATACCCACCCTCAGCTTGCTTCCTCTTCTCTACAAGAACCTCCTCGGAGATCTCCCGCTGTGTCGGGCAACAGGCAGACTTCCTCGTATAATATCGAAATATAAAATGGCTGATACCCACCCTCAGCTTGCTTCCTCTTCTCGGCAAGAACCTTCTCAGCTTCAGCTTTGTCAGCCTCGGAGATCTCGCGCTCTGTGTCGGGCAGCAGGCAGACTTCCTCGTCGGCTCCCGGCTCTTCTGTTAGCTCTGACACTGCACTCTCCTCCAAGGTAGAGTCCTCTGTGGGATAATAGCATTGTTTGAGGCCATTTTCATGCGAGTGCTTTTACGAGGGATAGCAAGGAAGTTAATTTTTCTTGACTTTCATTATGATCTCTGAACGCTAAGTGCGAGTTGCCATCGAATGACTTTACTACCGCGTGAATAAAGCTGGGTTTCCAGCGCGTTTTGTCCTACACACTAAAGTCAATAGAAATTGTGGACTATGTAAACAAAGCGCCATGTTGTCTTTGTCTATGAATAGGTGAACTATCTAGAGATGGGTAAGTCTGTGATTAAAATATGTTAGGTGCTTAACTAATTTTCTTTATTTGATTCATCGCTAAAATATTCTGATGAATCGCTAGTCAAATCACCCACGTTAATTACAAATACATCGTCGGTGGCCGTATCTATTATCCCATCCAGTTTATTCATTTTTTCTTCTACTTTTAGGACATGAGCTACACATTTCGCCCACTGTTCTGGCCCGATCCGCGCCAAACCTTGGTCCAACAAAATCTTCACATCGTCCATTTTGAATGTTTTGTTGTTCCTTCCAACGTAACCTTTTACTTGCGCTCATATCAACTCTATCGGGTTAAGCTCGCAAATGGTGGAAGGCGCAAAATTCACATTTTTGATGCCGCCAACTCATCTACATACATTTTTTTTATGTTTTTGCTTGTCTACTTTAGCGATGAGATTCGCTTTGATTTCGGTTTCTTGAAATTTGATTTCTTTTTCGCGCAACCAGTTTTGGATAGCCTCCTTCCGCCAACTCGTATTAGTATGGTTGATGTGATTTATTTATCGTGTTTCAATAATAGGAATTGTCCATTACTATGACGATAAAATCAGTAAGAGAAGTCAAGTCGTTGGAATACCGAAAACACAAAAGATTTTAGAGCAACGCTGGAAGATCACACAGCTCTCGATAGAATCACACACACGTTTATGTCAAAGATTATGAAGTAACGCTGTCAAAAAAAAATGACGGAATAAAATAGCATCACGAATAAAATAGGTTTATATTCAAATAGATTCGTACATCACTAATTTTCAAAGACAATACTGATTCGATGAGAAAAAAATATGACAGCAATCTCGACGCAGTACAGAATTGACTATTGATTCTATGATTTTCCATAATTCATCCATCCATCCATCAGCCTGTTTCGTCCACTGCTGGACATAGGCCTTTCCAGGATTTCACCACTCTTGGCGGTCCCCCTGGAAGAAATGCCCATACTCACACACGCTGGGCAGGCGGGTTGGTGAGCGCGGTGCCGAAACCCTTGCACCAGTGACGCCGCTGCCCGTCACTAGTCTGTTTTAAGGCCTGGCAATTAGGGATGGATATACCGCCATCCATCGGTCCCAGGCAATGGTGGGCCGCCTGGTTTTGCCTGAGAGCTGTTCTCTTACTCTCCCCCGAATAACTTCGGGAGGATTTGCGAGTAAGATGGTGGTACCTCCACAGTCGAGCCCGGCATCAGCTCTACCACCTAATAATTAACTGGTGATTATTGAATATTTCATGATGAAATACAGCGAATGGCAGGTGGGACTTGATGTTTCATGATTTGGAATAATGTTTAGTGAGACTCCGTGACAGAACCTTGAGAAAAATTGAGAAAACGGTTTGTTTACATAGTCCACAATTTCCATTGACGGCGACTTTACACCAAAACGTCTACACAGTATATTGTTCCGTTACATATTTGTGTTTATAAGCTCCGTGTCTTCTGCATGTTTATCAGTAAAAATGTGTACCGAAACAATGTTTTGTGTACACGTTTTTGTTTAGTGTGTAGTACAAAACGTGCGCTGGAGACCCGGCTTAACTCGATTCACGCGGTACTAAAGTCATTCGATGGCAACTCACACTTAGCATTCCGATTCTTCTTTTACACATTTTCAAAAAAAAAAACTCATGAGCAATTTGTAGCCTAAGTGCAGGGTTCAAAACGGAGAGCAAGCTAGTCTATGTTTAAGATGACGTGTTATTTACATAAAAACATTGGTCCTCAAAATATTTACGATGATAACGATAAGAATTTAGGTTTCTCCGCAATTATTTTGGAAAAGATGATTGTAAAAATGTATACGTTCCTGGACAAAATCATTTTCTATCTTATACAGATAATTTATTAATTCAATAATGAATAATGAATCCCTTCAAAAACATTTCATGTAAACTAGGCCGCCAAGACTCAGAAACGGTTTCACGGTTAAAAAGTTATTGGATCTCATGTAGAGCCAAGCCCTTAACTCTACAAGGCCTATCTCTACAAACCCTACATCTTGATCAAAAAGACACTCCCATAGACTTATATTATGTCATGCAATAGTTCCATGAAACGGTCAAGGCATACTTTTTGATCATGATGTAGGGTTTGTAGAGTTAAGGGCTTGGCTCTACATAAGATCTGATAAAGTTTTAACAGTGGAAGCGTTATGAGCTTCTGAGTCTTGGCGGCCTAGTTTACATGGAATGTTTTTGATGGGATTTCATTTCTTCTTGTAAGATGCTCTACTGTTTTTTTATTATTTTTAAGGCTGCATTCTTGCGCCTCGGCTTTGGCTTTTTTATAGTGCACTCTCTATCTTTGCCTCTTTTTGTTGTTAGCCACTGATAGTTACTGGATTACAAATTTTACAAAATACCTACCTGTTACTATGGCCTCTAACACGGCAAATAATAAAATTGACACCCAAGGAAGGTCTCCATAAAAAAATCCTCAAAAAAGTAAGTTTTTAACGGTATCCCATCCCTTATCTCCGAAATTAGAAGACCGAAAAATATATAAAAAGTCATGGTAATATAATATACGTAATGATTGATTATCTATTATGTAAAGATTACAGGAAAAATAGGTCAAGGTATTATTAGAGCTCCTTACTCAAGAGGGTGTCGAATTGTTTGTCAGGTGCAATAATTTTAGCGCCTTGTTTTTTGTCACCTTGGCCCCTTTATGGGGTGGGGGGTTGGAGGGTAAAATTAACAGATATTTTGATATTTTCGTTTGGTGTGTGCAAAATCGTAGCCTTCATAACAAATTTCAGATTTCTGGGACTTTTGGAAGTTGGGAATATATTTTTTTAATAATACAGAACCGGACCCCCCATAAGAGGGTTTGGAGGGTGAAAGTTATGGATTTCTTAATTTATCTGTTGTTTGTGTGCTAATCCTAGGCTGCATACCAAATTTCAGCTTTCTAGGACTTCAGGAAGTACCTTAGAGGTTTTGATGATCATCAGTGAGTGACGAAATTGATTGACATATTTTAGGCATCAATAAAATTTAAAGTATAAAAGCTAGACAAATGAAACTTATCGTGTTTAATGAGACTGCTTACTACATCTTATCTTGAGAATTTGGTATCTCTAGTATTATCCAGACCGAAGCAATGAGGGTTCGAAAATACGACGAAACGCTTCCTTTGGCTCGTCTTGGCAGGGGGCACTGCCGTGCCCACAGGTTTGTCATTTATCAGGTCATCGTCTCAAATCCGCCGCCCCCAGACCGCGACCTATTGGCAAACCCTACACTGGATTTTGTATAAAAACACATCTTTTCCTCTATGCAGTCACAGACACAATTAGAGATGGGCGGCGGAAAGAGGAATCTTTCCGGGTTGCAACCCGAAATGGGTATTTATGCGGGTGAAATCATAAGTAGTGTAACTAAATAAATTAACAAATATAAAATGAGTTCTTGATACGTAATAAAATTAAAAATACTTCAAATCCAACTTTGAACACATGCTCTTGAAAATTTGCGTTCATTTTAATGTTTATGTTCTTTGGTGCTTCAAGTTAACCAAAGGTCGTCTCGGTTATTTTAGGGATGGGTGACCGTAAAAATTTATTCTCAAAAAGAAACACCTAGGTGCTTTTTGACAAATCACATAAAAACATAATACCTGTCGGGTGGATTCAATAGGAATCTTTCCGAAATCGGGAAAGATTCCGGGTGGAATCCCATCTCTAAAAACAATAATATATCCAACATATCACCTGTCCGATGCTCATCAGCGTCGTCCCCAGCCGGCCCATCCGCGTTGTGATCATCATCATCATCTAAGTTGACAGCGGCGTTGGACGCGTCCGCGACCGACGCGTCAGCTGTCGGGGTGTCCTTTAGGAGCGCATCAAATGGATCCAAGGCCTGATGGGAAAGGACATGTGGGAATCAGTATTTGTCCAAATTGTTTGCACGCTTTACTCGCTAGGTTGCTTCGGGTGTCGTTCCCAAACCAACAACTTATGACTGTTTTTCTTATTTTTGAAAAAAGGTAGGTCTTTCAAAAATATTTTGTGTGTATAAAAACCATTATTTAAAAAAGTGTAGAAGAAACTGGTTTCATAATAACCACCCAAAATTATCATTATCATAAATTTATCCAAAATTATCATTAACAAACTAGAGGCGTTATTTGCAAAAAGAACCAATGACACCTATCTAGTGTAGCAAATATTAGATTTAGAGCTGCCTTAACCTAAAACTTTTCATTGCAAAATAGGCAGATGGATAAAAGTTAAATGAGCTTGTATTATTTTAGGTTTTTCATCTCTAAATTTAGGTTTTCTGCACGAGAATAGGTCAGATTGCCTAAAATAATAACTTTAAAGGATAAATCAAATAAGTCTTCATGGATGTATTGAATGTTATGTAGAATTAATTTTTCTACCTTGAATAACTAAGGGCAGGAACCGTTTTTATTAAAACCATCTTCTTAATTCAAAAGATCTCCTTTCAGAGTATTGCCAGCAATGAAAATGTTAAAACCTGCAAAATTGGATATTGGTTGTTTTTGTAAAAAACGCCTCTATTATTTTTGCAACTAATACTACACAAGAACAAATTATCACAAGTTTCAATATAATTGGTACAAACTTGCCCAAATAAAGATATTGCACTATTACTTCGGCCTTGCATTTGTTTTAAAGTTTTACAAATTTTGTAAAAAGATGGTCATTTGTTGGTTTATTTACCTGTGTGTGATCTTCTTGTGATTCCTCCATGGATGCAGGAGCAGTTTCAAACTGAGGTTTTTTCATCTCATCGTCATCATCCTTCTTGTCTTCTCCGTCTTGGCTATTCTCTAAATCTTCACTCTGCTTGGTTATGTCCTGACTTTCAATGTCTGTCGTCTGTGAGTCGTCTTTCTCTGGTTCAGTTGATTCTTCCTGTGTCTCGTCAATAGAAGCAGTTTCACTTTTCTTTGATTCAGTGTCTTCTTTATTAGTTTGTGAGTCTGTAAAATGGAAATTGGTTGGTTAGAACTACGATAAATGTAAAAAAAATGTTCTAGGCAGTTTTTGTCATGGTAAGCCATTTATTTTAAAGCTCATAATCCTTTCGCCCACGGCTCTGCCTGCGTTTATTAAATCTCTGCCCCATTTTTGGTTTGGGTATTATTTTATTAACACCGTCTTTAGCCTGTGTTCACCAGGCTTACTACAACGATAATAAAGAAAACTACATCCAAATCCATCAAGTAGTTCTCAAGTGAAAAAAGAACATACACACAGACAGACAAAAATTCTAAAAATTGTAGTTTTGGCTTCAGGGGGCCTAGCACAGCAGATCATATTGAGCTTTAACTGCTCGATACAGAATGTCTATCCTTCTCGAGGGAGATCAACAGAGTGTGAGAGAGCACTGAATCATATGCGTGAGAGAGAGCACTGTATCATTCGCTAATGCTATCAAGCTTGATATGGTTTACTATGCTAGACTGGCTGGACAATACTAATAACCAGCTAATAACGCATTTCATATAAATTTTGAAAAACATATGCAATGTACAGTGACAATTATTTCAATACTTTATTAGATAAGTATGAAATTGGCAGTATTATAGAACATTTTAACAGCAAAAGTGCTGTATGAGATTTTCATCAAAAATCAGACAGTGTAAAGATTTACCATAATACTATTATTACTGTTTATGAATTATTGTACATTAAGGGGCTATTTCGATAAAAATTACACTTTTTGAAGTTGTATAGCTACTTTTCAGATGAAGCCACTAATTTGATAAATCATTATATAAATTTCGGAACCTTTTTCTAGTTTTGTTCAGTACAGAAACGCGATTGACTTTCGCTCGATAGAAATAATTATTGAAATGAGCTCTTCTTCTACACTTTTTTTCATAGTATGACAAACAGGAATGACATACAGACCTGAACGATATTTTATTAGATTTTAACGATTTCTAAATTTTCCCAGTTGGAAATTTGGATAGCTATTTTAGTTAATTTTATATTAATTTAAAACCGACATTTTGCTATTTTTTTCTGGAATCCGTCCCTCTCGCACTGCGGGGCATTCGGCATGGAGTAACAGTGACCTTTGCAAGCGTGACATATCCTCTTAACTTAGGATGCTGGGCGTTACTATGGTTGCGTCCCATTTTGTAAATCTACTAGAACAGAGCAAGCAAAACAGTTTTGATGCGAAACTGTTGCCATGTTTGTTTTTTATTTGTAAAGGTGGCAGCTGTTCATGTAATTGCCATTTAGATAATTGTTAAAGATGTTCAGATGTTTTTGTTGGTAAAAGATGCACTTACTTGATGCTTGTATACAATCAATATAGAATGAACTCCTTTTCAATAGAACAGGTCAAAGAAAAAGAGGAAGATAACAGTGTTTACTCTTTCATTGCAGGTGGAGCCATGGTGAGGGACAAATAAGGAATCTCCCCTGGAAGTATTTTTCCCAAAATCCCATTTCAACTCTACATTTTCAAATTCAATTTAAAAAATGTCTAATGCAAGCATTCGAAAAACACTGAATTGTGCTCCAGAACTCAAATTGCTGACGTTGGTGTGCACATGGCAAAACTTTAATGGAACTGGGCTGGTCACGTTAGTTATATGCACTTCGATAGGTGGGCGAAAATCGGTACCGCGGGTCGGGTGCCAGATGACGGCTACTGAAGACCAGGCAGACCAAAAAGATGATTTTGACTCATTTTTACTGGGGTGGTTGGAAGCAGCACAGTACTGTGATGTGTGGTTTCAGCAAGGGGAGGCCTTAGCCCAGTGATGTCGAAGTTAGACAATAAGGCCCTATGACTCATGCCTTCAGAGCTCTGTAATTAACATGTTGATGGACAGTTTTAACCCAATGTGTTACTTGCTGAGACATTACTTAATTTTCATACATTGCCTATAGGCGTACTGTAACAACACATGCTAAAATTACTATTTTATATGTTAGTAATTGTGCAGTACTTGACTGAATGTATGTACAGACAACGCCCAGAGGTGTCGCATTGTATCAATGTGTGCATAGACACACTTTACCTTTTAAGAACTTTTTGAGTGACAGTAGGCCAAATCTAATTACTTCAGTGGTGACAGTACTTATTATTCAATAAAAAATATTGTATACATATAGGAACTAGAGAAGACTGGAAGCTAGTGACAGACCAACTGAGCATTAATTGCTACACGGACGGCTCAAGGAAAGGTAACACAGGACTGGCAGGAGCCGGTGTCTATATATCTGATGAAGAAGAAAGATGCGCATCCTACTCACGTGGTACCTTAGCTACCGTATTTCAGGCAGACACATACGCCATTATGGAATGGTATGGTAACAGCATGGTACTATTAAGGTCGGACAAAAACGAGAAATCGGTCATTATTTACTCGGACAGCCCAGCAGCACTTTTTGCGTTGAAAAATCCAGTAAATAAATCGGCTCTGGTAAGAGTGTAAAATAAGACTCAATAAGCTAGGTGAAAAAACTGAAACAATAGTGGCCTGGGTCCCAGGACATCAAGGCATTGAAGGTAATGAAAAAGCAGACGAATTAGCTAGAGAAGGGGCAGAGGACAGGTTCATTGGACCAGAACCTAGGCTGCCAATTCCCGCAAACGTCACTAACAAGATAATAAGCCGTCTGGCTTCAGAAGAATCAGCAGATGAATGGAGGAACATCGAGGGCTGTCGACAGTCGAAGATGTTTGAAAAATAAGGTTATGAAAAAGTAAGGTATATCCTTAACCTAAGCAGAGTCAACCTGGGTATGTTGGTAGGTATTCTAACTGGCCATTCCAGGCTAAATAGGCATCTGTCAATAATGAAGGTACAAGACAACCCCTCCTGCCCACACTGCGGAGAGGAAGAAACTAGCAAGCACTACTTAGGAGAATGCTTTATATATTCTAGCTTGAGATGGGAGATACTTGGTGATGACCACATCAAGAAAGAAGATTTTAAGCATCTCATGTATTCAGATATACTTAGGTTCATGAAAAGAAGCGGGAGATTTGAGGAGGGAATGCCCCTGGGACATTAGGATACCATAGCTCCAAACAATGGGAATTGGATGGAATAGCTCCAAGCGGAGAGCCGACCATCCGCCTGAGCCCAGCAGGCATCCCACCTCAACATCAACAGTACTTATTATTTTCCCTTATACCAGTCAGGAAAAACGATCGCCGTGAGACATACTGTATTTATCAAAATCAAAATTGATCACAGGCGTATGCCTGTCGATGTGTTAATAATATAATGGACTAGAGATCATTAAAACTTACAGTTACACACAAAATGTATTTAGAAAACTGCAAAATTAATTTAGTCAATGGTACAACTGCTATAGTTCAACTGTCAGATACTATTTTTGCTACAATTTGTGCTAAGACTTAGGAAATTTCGGAAATCCTTCAGTACAAAAATAAGTCTATATAAAGATAGAAGGTTAGGCATAGCGAGTCACATAACATTGTGGAGCATCTAACATACATGACCTTAATAGTATTTTTTAAACAAAACAGACGAGCTGTGCAGAAGATAGTTGTGTCCTATTAACACTAAAGAAGTAACCATCATTCTTCTCATCTCAAGGCAATTCCACTGCATCATTGTCACCACTATTGTCTACACTATTACCTTCTTTATCATGCAGATGATTTAGTAAGTTCTCCTCATCACCACCAGCACTCAGTCCATCATTATTATCACTAGGTTCCACAGGTGCATCCCCACTCTCTGTTACATCACTTTTTAGAGGTTCCAAGGAACTATGAGGCTCCGCAGCGTCCCCGGACCCTTTGCTACAGGTATCCAGGGAGTTTTCTGATGCACTTTCCTTTTCATCCATTTTTCCAATACAGTTGGATTATCTAGACTAGTTCAAACAGCCGTATGCATCTGAAACGGTAGAGAAAGGTTAGTTCATGTGACGTTGGTGCATTTTTTCAGCGATAAGGAGGCCGCCAAGACCGGCTGCGCTTTTAGGTTATAATAACAGTGGGGTGTCCAAACAGATTGAATAAGTGAGAAATTTTGAATAAAAATATGCGATAAAGCTGTAAGAACCGTCCGTCGAGAAATTAAGGCGAACGTAAGGGTTGTTATTCGAATAAAACACTAGAGACGCCAAACTTTCCAGTCAAGCCATATATCCCGCGCTTATGATCAAATACGAATTTGGGACTATTGTACTGGGATTTAGATACACAATCTCAAAGTAGCGTCTGCTGCACGTTTGCAACATTACTTTTTAAAACAAATTCACACTTAGGACATCGTTAAATGGTGATACATACGATGCATGTTTCTTTGTAGCAAGCAAAAAATGAAAGGATAATTATGTCCTTCTTATCCATACATATCAGACGATTACAAAATATGATCTAAACATTATTTCACCAAGTAGTGATGTGATCATTAGAAACTATTGTTTATAATTTACTTACTTACTTTATGGAATAATATTCAATTCACTTGTGAAAAAGCACAACAAACGACCACCATTTTGGAATCGACTAACCGGCAAAAGAGGAAGTGAAATAAGTGAATTAACAACAAGTGAAATACTTTTTTATTATATTTCAATAAATGAATAAAAATACGAGAGTACCATATTTTGAATATAAAAATATATTTATTCATTTTATTTGGTAAATAATTACGAAAATTAACTCTATATATTTTTATGATTAATTAAAAAGTATTTAAAACAATTTTTATTTTTGTGCTAATGTTGGCAACAAGTGACGCGATTACACTAGGGTTTCGTTTCGAAATGAGCAAAAATCAGAATAATGCGAATTTCAACCTAGAGCTTTCAAAAATTGACACGAGTTAGAACGGGGTTAAGCCACAGACATACAGACCAAACGTTAATAATAAACGCATAGTGTCGACTTGAAGCAATTTTAGCTCATTGACACAAGCTCTTTAAGATATAAATATTGTTTGTTTCCAAACAAAAATTACGAGAGGTCAATTTAGGTATTAACAAATATGTTTCAAGCATAAGCCCAAAACAACACATTTTTATACGTTTTATTCGTACCATGTAGCTTAAATGTCGCTTGGTTCTTGTATGAAACATAGGTTTAGTCTGTGTGTCTGTGGGGTAAACGAACTGTTACCCGACAGTTACAAATACAAAATACAAAAATATTTATTTCACACACATGGTAACATTTACAAAAAATTCAGTAGCTCCCAGACTAGACGATGGTTAGTCTGTTCCGTGGGTGCTGGTAGGTTGGTTAATCAAAAGTTTTGTCTTATATTTGGACAAGTGATAGATGTGTTATTTGTGAATAAGGTGATTAAGAGCTATAACCTTAAACTGATTTTAACCTAAGCCTAAAACAAAAAAGAACAAAAGCATTTTTACTGTCTTAATCTAAATATCTAATAAGGACTCAATGCTACTAAAGAAAATAAATACTTACCTATATAGAAAGAATATGTATAAATTAAGCGAGTATTTATATATAATGGAATAGATAGTTCCATGGAAGTGTTTTGAAACTCTTCGAAGTAATGCGAAAATCATACTGTGGCTCTAGCAGTAAAGCCGTTCGGGGCTCACTCAACTCGTCTTCGACAAACGACAAAAGAAACATACTTATTCAATACTGATTTCTCTTTCTCCTATATAGATCTGTCTCTTTCTTATAAACGAGTGAATTTTCGCTCTATGATCGCATGACTTGAAACGCTTCCTAGTAAAGCCGTAATTTTGGGTTTCGTTTCGAAACGAGCGAAAATCACTCAGAGTGATGCGAACAAAGACATTGTATAGAGAACAAGATTGTGCACTACGATACGAAAAACGAGCTGAGCGAGATGGGTGTTGGCACTCGTTGGTCCCTTGCTAACACGTTAGAAACTCAACAACACTAATATAAGTATACTGTATATATTATATACACTGGCAACTTGCTAGACAAAGATACACGAGTAGCGACAACTATCTCGCTCAGCTCGTTTTTCGCTTGGAAATGGTATCATAATAATTACACCCTTATTTCTAAGGAAATAAAATCTAGTTTAGTTGAGCAAAAATTGGACAGTGCACAATCTTCTTCTTATACAATATCTCTGGATGCGAATTCCACCCTAGAGCGTTCAAAATTTGACACGAGTCAAACCGAGGGTAAACGAACTGTTACCTTACAGTTGCACGGAAGTGTTTTGAAATGCTTCGGAGTGATGCTAAAATCACACTGGGCCACGGCCGGAAACCTCATTTGTGCAATACGATTTTTCTTTCTCTTTCTCTTATATAGCTTTGCCTCTTTTTAATAAACGAGTGAAAGTTCGCACTATGATCGCACGTTTTGAAACGTTTCCTTGGTTTCCAACAAAGAAACAACACTCTCCGACCAGTTCCGGTAGCGTTGTAAAATTGTAACGTGACACAAGATCTTAATATTATTGTGCGTGAACATCATTAATGATGATTGAATCATTTGTCATCTCTCGATTATTTAGAACATTAACGTAGACTTATGGTAGGGTTTCCTACAAGATCAGCCAGACCTCCGTTCATTAATTAACACTTTCGTCAGGTTCCGACACTGACAGCAGGATAGCGTATACAATTTTCAAAGCGTGCGACAGGGATGGCATTAGAACCCGTGTCGTCGGGACCCCTAATTTATAAACGCGGCCCTGGCACGTACGTAATGCAATGGTCGTTTCTATATACATACATGATCTCGTAATATTTTTTATTAAGAGTGACATTAAAGCCGATTCTAAAGGATTAAATTTTATTTTTAATGCAGTAAAATGGTTCTTTAGTGTTATAAACAGAAGCTACATTACTTTCGAGTGTAAGTTTTTACAGCAAATTATGCTTAGTGGCCACTATTTTACGCCAACGCTCTCATAATCCACAACATATTATAAAATAACTTGATCTGATGATGCAGACGGAAGTTAGGTAAGGGAATTCCCCCAAAAAGTTCTTTACAAGTTGATACGAAGCATTTATCCGTTCCATTTCGGACAGCGCAATCAGAGCAACTTTACTTTTTGGCTATTTTAAATTAAAGGTGGTTTCTGGGACCTTTCCAGGGTTTGATACAACTTGTTTCCCTTTACATTCTTCCATACCATCATACCTGCCTGGATCATCAACTTGCCTTTCGAAAATTTCGTCACTCTTGGCGATTCTCCTGGAAGAAATGCCCCTACCCAAACACGCTGAGGCAGACGGGTTGTTGAGCGTGATGCCGAAACCGTAACGCCACTACCCGTCATTATAGTCTGTTAAAGAAAAGACAGACATGTCTACGTTCTACAAAAACATAAGATGCACAAAACGGAATACAAGCTCTTCCGAGGAGTTTGAAATGCCTATTATTTAAATTGAACGCATTTATAATGACTGTAACTCCGGGCTGTTTTCTCTTGCAAAAACACATTACTCGAAGAAAATAAATTTGATTGACTGTTAGAAGCATTGAAAACGACATGATAGGCGCGAGTAAATTCTTGTTGAATTTTGACCAATAGTGATAAAGAATGATACAACGTGTGTTTTCTTTGTTGTTGTCGTTCAACTATGGCGGGTTTGAGTTTTTTCAAGCTCAAATATGAAAAGAGTAGATATGTGCGCCGTCCGTGCGACGACATTGACAGCGATTTGTCGAATATTCTCGTTCGCCATTTTGTGAATGCTATGGAATTCTGCGTTAAGTAATCACCGTGAGGTCACTCGAGTAAATCGATTACGGCGTACGTAAGTAGACTTGGTCAGAGAGGCCCTCTCGCGAAATGTTATTATATTTCTTAGCGATTCCTGTGTGATACTCGCAATGTGCACGCGTTTAAAATTTTATCGTTTCTTTTTTGTTTCTATTTCCGTGCAGTAATCAAGAATTCCGACTCGATAATGAGCTCATTTTATGTTTGCATTTTCAATGTTTCGGTTTATTTTCAGTGCCTGTTTCCATGGCTGAGAAGTCTTTGGTGGGGAAGCCGGCAATGAAGCGGCATGAGGTAGCCCGGCCCCTCCACATCCAGCGGTTGGAAGCAGCCCTGGATGTAAGACCTTTTGTTAGTCAAGTGGAAAAGATCCTCAATTCTGAAGGTGGGAGTGGCAGTGATGATGACTCTGACGCCAAATCCATAGGAAATGAGATGTCCAAAGGAGACCGTATAGTTCACGGGGTCGTAACTACTAAACAAGGTTGGTTTGCATTTGAAAACATAGGTTTTCTAACTCCAAACAAGTCTTACTATTCCTTTTTGATAAAACCTCAATATTTACCTGCCACTGATATTGTAAACTTATTCTTAAGGACCCATAATACCTCAATTCGCAATTCTGCTCTAACGCTTCTGCTTTTTAAATGTCTATCCTACTCTAATCCGATGCAGTGAACGCAAAAACATCAGTTATTTTGAAATTGCAGCTACACTGATGATTTTTTCATTTTTATGGAACAGTCTGCAGCTGCTTTATACTAATATCAGTTATATCATACAAAGTTTCAGAACTATTTTTAAGTATTCATTGAATGCTATCAGTTTATTGTATGGTTTGGAGGTAACTTTGTAACTTTTTTCTATAGAGAAAATTTCACGGAATCAAGTTTTCACAACAGCATGGACATAGCATTAGTCCTCAACTTTATCATATATTAATTTCAGAGTGATTGTTGCAGTATTTGTTGGTATAAAACAGGATCATGCGAAGCAAAGTGAGGTATTATACACCCTTAACTCTTTACTTATACTAATCTTCCCCTTCATGACATGAAAAAAGTCTTATCAACAATAACCCCAAAAGTATGGTTCCCATTCCAGAACGTCAAGGTGACCGTCTTCGTCTATTCAACCTATCTTCAGTAGGACAAGAGCGTGAGTGGCTCCGCAATATCCTGCTATCATCTGGGTCGGAATCCAGCAGTGACGATGACACTCCAGCTGGCAAAGACCAAAGGATAAAGAGATTGTTGAAAGAGAAGGCTTTTCATAACAAATATGTAAAAGAGTATTACAAAGATCCTGGGGTAAGTAGATTTTGTATGTTTTTGAGCTCTCCCTGAAGGGTGTCAGCATTGTTTTGACTGACTCTGATAAAGCCAGCCCCTAATAAACCCAATAAAATGCCTACTTTTCACCAGTTCTTGGTGAAGGTATATTGCAGATGGTACTTTGCAAATCAAATCAAATCAAATCAAATCAAATTTCTTTATTGAACAATAAGTTTACAAAAAATATTGCTAAGACTCTGAACCCCAAACTAATATAATTGTCCTTTGGGGAACAGTGTTTCCAATTCGAGGGTACTTAAAATATTTTACACGGACATAGGTATTCTACACACAAAGAAAATTGATTTTATCTACAGACAAAATAAACAAAATAAACAAAATATGGCTCAATGTATACACTAATAGATAATAATTTTAAAATAGTTAAATAAACTACACACAAATATTACATAAGTATATTATTATTCTAGTATAAAATAGACATAATTTCTTTACATAAAATACATTATTTAATTAATAAATAACTTTCAAATACATTATTTAATCTTGTTTCTTACAAAATAAATGATTAACGAAGCAAAAACATTGTTGATGCTTGTAATTGTTGGCACTTGGTGGAAATTAATACACATTATGTTTATTTTAAACACTTTTCCTTCTCCACATACTCATAAATATTTGTATTCTATATTATACCCAAATTTGTTGTTATTGTTAATTTATTGCATGTAATATTATTTGTAAAACATCAAAATGTTAATAAAATATGTATTGTAATAAAGCCCCTGACAACTCTGAATAGCGAAACTGGTTGGGTATAATAAATAGAATACAAATAATTATGTGGATAGTAAGTTCTTAAAATAAACATAATAAGGAAACACAATGTAAAATTCCAACTAGACTGATAAATTAGTACTGATTAGATCAGAATAGGTAGGGTAATTAACCTAAAGTTGGCTACAAGATATAACATGGAGTGGTTAAAACCATGAAATACTTAATGTGATTTATGTATTTTTATCAAATCTTAGGATCCCAGTTATAGATTTACTACTTAGTACAGATGAAATTACTTACTATCAGTTTGAGATGCTACTCGGATAGCACACTATGTGCATCTCACTCACTCACGCACTTCCGCAACGCAGGCAAAAAGAGATCCGAGCGACGTACCTGCGCAGTGAGCGAATTACCGACCAAATTGGTGGTATGAGGTGCGGCGCGGGCGGCCGCGACGGGGAAAATACCTGGCGCGTGGATTTGCTGTCTCGTGATTGGTGACTTTCGCTTCACGGCGCAGTGTCCACGTTCGGTCGATCTCAAAATACAGTCACGCGCAAAAATGTATTTTTGTTAAGATGGATTTGCAGAGAAAAAAAAAATTACAATGTTTACTGTTGCATGAGGAAAGAGGCTGATAGAGGTGTTTTGTTTTTGTATGCATTTTTTTTGGAATAAGCATCATGCAGATATATTATCATTCATGTGACGCAAGTTGTGGACCAAATCAACACCCACAGTATATTTTTATTTCTAACCTATTAAAAAATTGCTGTTATGCCAATGTTATTCTACAATAAACATTTTACTTACATAATCAAACAATATTATACTCAAGCCTTTTTGTGCGCGACTATACCCCCATACGCAAACATATCCCTTCCACTGACGCCCCAGAGCTCTTTTTACCTGCGTTGACATTGTTGGTATGGCCTCAGATTTAGTTACAATTTGAAGTTTTACCACTTATGTTATATCTTGTTGTCAACTTTAGGGAACCCTACCTATTCTAATTAGTGCTGTTAAATTAATAGTTTTGTGAAGCATAATGCATAATGCAGGCAGTGGCACAAGATTCAGTTAGATTAAGTTACACCAATTTTTGGTTACACCATTATTGTAATACTAATATAGTTTTTAAGACCTTGTTACTAACACTATGGGCACTGCCTGAAATAAAGATTACATTATTATTATTATAAAACAAATATAACATTATTTAATAACTTTAGTTTTTTTATCTGTTAACATATGGTGCTTTGTATTCTCTAGAACTCCCGCTACATGTACTACGGAGCCGGTGTACTATCCACTATAGACCGCTACCCCGAGCGTCTCATCTCCCGGCAAGCCCCCGCGCGCCCCGCACCCCGCGGCCGTCGCGGTCGCCCTGCGGAACGGGGCTCTGCCTCTAGAGGGCAGTTGAAGGGGAGGAGGGGGCGGCCGAGGGACAATAGAGATAGAGGGAGACCAGAGGGGTCTGATTTGGTAAGATATTTTATAGTATTTGGGCAGTGGCGTGCATTGAACTTTTTGCTGGAAATGCAATGAAAAGGTCAAGTTTGACAACAAAAACAAAAATTTTCATTCCACTTTGAAAAATCATTACGAGGGGTGGCTGAAAAGTAATCTACCTGACTATGAAAGAAAAGACATGGATTAATAATTTATTTTTATTTTTCAATGTAGTTCCCTGCAACTGAAATGCACTTACGACATTTGTCAATAAGTGACATCATACCATTAAAATAATAATTTTTATTTTGATCGTCAAAATAGTCATTCACAGTGTCCTTCATCTCTTTGTTGAAAATCTGCGCCCTCTCAAATTTTTCTTTAAATTTTTAAATAAGATGTAGTCAGAGGGAGCCAGGTCTGGACTATAGGGTGGGTGGTTGATCTCTGTAAAGCCGTTTTTTGTCAGAGATGACCGCGCCTTAAAGGCCGTGTGCACAGGTGCATTATCATGCAAAATCAAAACGCCTTTGCTAAGTTTGCCCCTCCTGTCTTCTTTTATTTTGTCGCGTAGTTGATCAAGTAAGTTCGCATAGTATTCAGCATTCACCGTCGTGTTTTTTGGCAGGTAATCTATCATAAGAATCTTCTCAACATTCCAAAAAATGGTTGCCATTAGTTTGCCTGCTGACGGCCGGACCTTGAACTTCCTTGGTGGTTTTCCCCTTTAAATTTCCATTGCATCGATTCTTGTTTGCTTTCGGGATCCCACTGACGAATCCAAGTTTCATCACAGGTCACTATTTGCAAGATAGTTTCTTCCTCTTTATCCTTTATCAAGTCTAAAAATGACTGACAACATTCCACACGCCTTTGCTTATCAAAGGGGGTCATCATTTTAGGCACCCAACGCGCGCTCACCTTGGACATCCCCAAATGTTCATGAATTATTTCATGAACTCGTTCCTTGCTAATGCCAACATCTCTAGCTATTTTCCACTGCTTAATTCGCCGATCGGCAAGGTTCAGTTTCTTCACTTTTTCCACATTATCTGCGGTAACTGCAGAAATGGGCCTTCCACTACGAGGATCGTCTTCTAAGCTCACACGGCCTTGTTTAAACTGTCTTGACCAAAACTTTATTACAAATTCGGAAGGACATGAATCTCCGAACACCTTAAACATGCGCTCTCGGATCTGCGTCGGCGTATTCCCTTTTTTACCGAGGAATTTAATCACAGCGCGATGCTCAATTTTATCAATTTTTAATTTTATTGCAACTTGATGAAAACGAAGACGCGACAAAAAAATTTGAACTCGTAGAAATAAATGAGTGTCATAATTTTTAAAAAGGAATAAACAAAGAATACGAGAATATAGTGGCTAGTAACATTTTTTAAACTTTCTTTAACAAAGGAGATTTTATATCAGCCACCCCTCGTATTTGTATGACGCCAGGGTAGGTAAGCACTGCCTAACCTAGAGCCTAGATTTCATTTTTTTTTTTTCAAATTAGTTTAAATTTTTTGTCTTGTCAATTTTATTGTTAAACTTGACCTTACCAAACTTACCTTTTCCAGCAAAATTTCTATGCACGCCAATGTATTTGGGTTTTTCCAGCTTATTTACTGAAGTTATGAGGAGAATAGTCCCTTCTTTGAAGAACATAGCAATAATAAAGAAAATAGTACTTCTGCCAAGTATATAATGCACACTCATATGGAAACAAAATATTCAGAAGTCATTCCAATATTCAGAAATAAAAAAACGAAATTGGCTCTAAAAAAATTTTTTGTTGAGTTTTTAGATTACCTATTTGAGCAAAAATAACCCATACATATTATTTATGGGTTAAAATCTGTGTAAACTTTTTTATACTCTGAAACGAACAGATACTTTTTTAAATAATAAAAGCCGTAATTTTGACTTTTTTCTAGAATCCGTTTTGGGTCTTTCTGCATAGAGTTTTTACTTTATGCAAATGATGTAAGCGCGACCTATCCCCTTAAGCAACTGGCTCTGCTTCGTCCTCTTAGTTAAAACAGTGTGAAAAAGAATCTCTACCTACATTTTTATTGTCCTCATTTGGATAAGAAGATATTCTTAAAAATCAATTAAAAATTAATGTTCAAATTAACACCATTACTGAAATGTAATCTATATTTTGTGTTTTATATTTCAGCCTGATGGTGTAGACTGGGAGGAACAACTGCGACATCTCAAACAGGAAAATGACACAGATGAGTTTGTTGGTGCCGAGAAACCTAGCGCCAGGTAAAAACTATTCACACCACTTGCTCGACAATGTCCAATTATATATCATGCAACCTCAACGTAAAGTAAAGCATTATATCTTAAGGGATATAAAGTTGTATGAAACTCCCTAGGGAATAAAATGATTTGAATTTGGAACGTCAAATTCGTGTGGAAACTCGGGGAAAACTCTCAGTAAAAAATGTCCAAATGGCATTGTAAAGAGGTTTGTTCGAAAATCGAACTGGCCGCCATAAGCAGAACTCAAAAAAAAAGGTGCGTTTACAAAAAATGTGAAACAAAAGACGGTGTTTGGTGCTGTGATTAATTGTCAGTGAATTTTATTGCAATATTCATGTTGATAAAAAAATATCGAGCGATAGTGATTCTACTCCAGAGTTTATCAAAATGGTCGCTTAAGAGATTATTAATAGTCTACTACCGAATAGTCTACTAAGCGGGCGTCTCGCGTCTGTTCCATAAACACTACACAATATTTAGCACTTTGAATGCATGGGTTGAAAGAACTCAGAACAATTTTACTTCTACCTCATCCAGCCATCCATTAGCCTAACCTGTTATTGTTTAACTTCAATATCCATCACTATAGCTTTCAAAAGCGTCGTGATTGGCCAAGAATGATGTGTGATGTCATTTAAAAATGAAATCACATTTCTAGGCAATCACTACGCGTTTGAAGGCGATTGCAATGGATGTCGAAGTTAGACAATAAGGCCATTGGTTCGTACACTGCAGGGTATAAGCCTTTCCAAGATTTCGCCTCTCTTAGCGGTCCTTCTAGACGAAATGCCTATACTCACACACGCTAGTGCCGAAACCCTCGCACCAGTGACGCTGCTGCCCGTCACCAGTCTGTTTTAAATAAGGCCTGGCAATTGGGATGAATTTACCGCCATCCATCGGTCCCAGGTAGTGGTGGGCCGCCTGGTTGTGCCTGTTTGAGAGTTGTCCTCTTACTCTCCCCCGAATGACTTCGGAGGGTTTGCGAGTAAGATAGTGGTACCTCTAAAATCGAGCCCGGCATTAGCTTTAAAACTTCCATCCTACTTTTATTAAAATAAATCGGGTTCAAGTCCCGTAGGGGCACATTTGTGTTAAGTCTGCATGCTTGGAAGGCACATTTGTGCCCGAAAATTGTCAAAATTGCTCACCGCTCGTAATGCGTGGTATTCGTCGGTGAAACGTGGATTTACAAGTGTGCAGTGAGAATTGCACTTCACTGTGTATACTCAGAAACATCTGTTGCACTTGAAGATTCAAGTTTTTTTTTAAAATATAATTTTTGCCCTTAGACCAGACTATTTCAACATTATCATCCAGCTATATTGAAATCATTAGCACAACTTAAAGTTTGGACAATTCGAACCTGTTTTAAAAAGGCTACAAACCTCTTTATTTCAATTATTGAACACATAAATAAGATGACTTTCGTTTGTATAGCCAAATTCATACTGGAGACTCGGTAAATGGTCAGGACCAAGATTCAATGACCCTGTTTGCGAAATAAGAAAAAATTTTTGGTGCCTGTATACTTGTTCAAGAAAAATCTCGACTCAATCACAATAAGGGTCATTGAACCTTGGTCCTGTCCACTTACCGAGTCTTCAGTATGGATTTGGCTGTATAAACGAAAGTTAGCTTGTATTCACGCCCTGTCCCCAAAAAGGCTATGCCATATTTATACCATAAAATCCTCTTGCTTCTTCCACATAAAAACAATATAAGCTGCTATATTATTTTGACATGTCACACAAACCCATCTTTCACAGAGGTCGGAAAAAGCTGTCGACCCTAAAGAGCCCAGAAGCATTAACAGCTCGCAGACGACGCCACTGGCAGCTGCTAGTCAAGAAGGAGCTGGGCAAAGTGCAGAGAGCGAGGACGGCAACACACAGGGAAGTGATGCTGCAGAGGAAGAGGTTGGCAACACTGTGTTGCAAACATTGGAGACATGCTGCCATGCAGGTGAGAAACTCTTCATCTACCCCCGAGACCCAGGTTCGATCCCCGGTCGGGCATGCACCAATGAGTTTTTCGGAATTTATGTGCATAGTATTTTTGTGTTCTTACCTATAACTAAATCTTACCTTGCTGAATGGTAAGGGAAAACATCGTTTTCGTGAAGAAAATCTGCATACCCCTAAAAGCGGGTAATTGTGCCCGAAGTACGGCGATAAGGCTCATCACTCATCACGTCAGGACGTAATAATCGTCGGTAAAACACATGCATTTCACAGTTCACACTCGGGAACACCTCTGACACCCCCTCGGGGATTCATGTCGTGAAGATATGTTTATGTCATTTAAATATTTAACTAAAATAATAACAAAACTTAATGGGGCTGATTGAACTCTAAATTGTAAAAAGAGAGATTTGTTAATTACGAAAACTTGTTTTCAGTCTCAAAAGAACATGAAAGAAACAGTATGGCGGTGCAAGCGTCTCAGTAGAGAAATGCAAGCATATTGGAGACGGTACGATCGAGCAGAGAGAGAGACGAGACGCAGAATGGAAAGGGAGGCAGTTGAACAGAGAAAGGTGAGTGTTTCTAGTTTCTTGATTTGTTCGGAAAGGGGGCGACAGGGGGGAGGGGGGTGAGAGGCGCTCTTTACATGTCGCAGACTGTTAGCGTATCGCGCGTGGACTTGGATAAAGATGCGCAATTTCTTAATGGACACTTCAATCCATCAGCCTGTTTTGTCCACTGCTAGGCCTTTCAAGATTTTGCCACCCTTGGCAGTCCTCCTGGAAGAAATGCCCATTGTCACACACGCTAGGCAGTCTGTGTTTTTTATAAGGCCCGGCAATTTTTGATGGATATACCGCCATCAATCGTTCCCAGGCAATGGTGGGCCACATGATTGTGCCTGTTTGCGAGCTGTCCTCTTACTTTCCCCCGAATAACTTCGGGATGATTTGCGACTAGATGGACATTTTAGGCTCCAGTATCGTTTAGAAATCCCATTTGAAAACTTTGAAGGTTGTAGCTTTGAAAACCCCCAACCACGCAAGAGTTTGTCACCATCTTGACGAGCATACGCTTCGAGTTACTTAGCTATATTTTTCACTTTACGTTTTGGTAATATTTTGGCTCTTTTTCTTAAATGTACCCAGTGCATTAGTATTGTAAGGATGGCGCGCCAGATGAATGCAGTCGGGGGCCGAGATGAAGGACAGGAGCACGTCCCCCGACCGTCGTCCGCACACCTCCCTCGCACGCCTGCTGTGTATTTCTGTGTGCATAGAGAGAACGGCTGTGTGTGTGTGTATAGCACACCTTAGCTCTGCATTCAACTCGCGAGTTATCTGTACATAATTTAGACCATTATTACGTCTGCCATGTTATTGAAAGATACATAATGTTGTATACTTTTGAAATCTACATCCTCAAACCCATTGAAAAACAATCTAAGCAATGGTAGTTGCAATGTTTTTTTTAAGATATCGCCTGCATTTTGTTTACAAAAAAAGTAATAGTACGCCCGCTGAAACATTTTTCACAGATAGTTGACATCATACTGAGCTGAAAAAAAATCGTCTGCTGCATCGTGGATTCGTTCGTTTTTTTTTTACCACTTTCCCAATCTCTTACATCACACCCACCGCGGGTGCGTCAGCTGACGATTTTTTTTCAGCTTAGTGTGATTTCAACTATCTGTGAGAAAAGTTTCAGCCGGCGTACATCAATTTTTTTTTACCACTTTCGCAACCTCTAACTCCCATACCCACCGCTACTTGAGCAGCTGACGGTCGATTCACATATCAGTCGTGTGAGATATACGATCGATGTCAATATCAGCCGGCTTACTATGACTTTTGTATTTGCAACGGTACCTCCCGGACTATAAGGTTAAACGACATCGGAAATCGTAATGAGGAATACCCTGTTTATCTTGGAAACACTTTTTGGCAAATCGTCAAATGACGATATTTTTCTCTCTTTCTTCAAAGTCAAACAACACACGTTCGTCCATTTCTCTCCACAGATGGACGTAGAACTAATGGAAGCGAAGCGGCAACGTCGCAAACTAAATTTCCTGATCACGCAAACTGAGCTCTACGCTCACTTCATGCAGAAAAAAATGAACTCTGGCGCAGAGTGTGAAGGGGATGGTTCCGCTGAGCACATACTGAGGCAGCTTGATGAGGATAGAGACCCCAGACTGGTGAATATGGACAGTTATGACAGGTTAGTTACAATGAAATATAATCTTTATTTTAATATGATGATGTAAGGTTAGGTGAAACCTGGTGCAGCTTAAATAAAGCTAGTATCAGTGAAATAGTACAAGTGTATTTATTAACATAAGTACTAAAGCATAAATACAAAAAGAAAAAATATGTTTCTGAAATATATTGATATGATTGAAATGTAAGTACAAAATTTTGGCGACATGGATCTCCATTTTTCTCAGCAATAAAAAAAACACATGTAATTACCAATTTATATACTAGATTAAGCATTTCATCGACATCATTTTGCTCGAAGATTTAATTGATTGATTAATTTTCATAGCAGAGAAAAGAATATTTAGAAAACCTCTTTTAAAAGAGGTATTTCTATTTTACTGACAAACGGGAGCGAATGAAGCCTCTTAGTTTATTATTTAAATTAGTCCACAAATACACTTCAATATGGCCGATTGGATTTATTAAATTACTTATAGTTATCATTTTAAATGAAAAATACTGATTTGCCGCATACGAGCTTACGGCATAAGCTAGTTCGTGAGCGCATATTTGTATGAAGTAAGTCCCCCTCACTCTACTCCCCTAAGGCGCCGATTTGAAATTAAAAGTTTATCAATACCTCGCCTTAAAGAGCGCAGAATGACATTGAAACCCTAGAAAAATATCAATTTGCAATTCGTATAGGGTGCCAAATCACCCTGGGAACCTAAGTTTTACTTTAATGTCGAGTTATACTAAAACTTTGATTTAAAAAAAAACTTACTGCAGATAGACAAAGATTTGATAAACCATCCGATTTTGATTTTGCAACATAAAAATCCTGGGCTCTTATTATATTAGTAAACTTTTAAACTTTCGCGATTTTCACACATTATTAATGTTGTATTGGGGTCTTACTCGCGATAACTAATAACATACCCTAATAGATATGTGCATGACGTTTCGACGCCTCTGTAGGCTTATTATATTACTTCAACATCTATCGCTATCTCTTTAAAACGTATCGTAATTGGCTATAAATTACGTCGCACATAATTTCTATCCAATCACGACAGGCCCTGGGCTTAGGTACGATTTCTTACTTCATAGGCATATTTATTTTCTGATTTCAAAACTCACTATTAAACTCACTATCACTATTGTCTTTAACAGCAGATTTACTGAGATAAAAAGTAGTCTGTGATTTAGGTGTACGGTTACAAAGAAACAGGTAAGTAATAAGTATTTATTCATACCATAATTCACTGTATCAACCCCATCTACAACAGTGAATCAATGAAAGCCCGAGCATCGCGCAACGCGCGAGAAGCCTTCCGCGTCGAACGTCAACGCACGCAACAGTTCGACGCGGCGGCGGGCGCGGGACCAAGTGTGAACCAGGCAGGGGACTGGGACCAACCGAGCATCTTCCAGGGGACATTGAAGGGGTACCAGCTGAAGGGGATGAACTGGCTCGCTAATCTTTATGATCAGGTGAGGTTGGATTGTTATAGTGGGTATTAGTGTGAACCAGGCAGGTGACTGGGACCTACCGAGCATCTTCCAGGGGACATTGAAGGGGTACCAGCTGAAGGGGATGAACTGGCTCGCTAATCTTTATGATCAGGTGAGGTTGGATTGTTATAGTGGGTATTAGTGTGAACCAGGCAGGGGACTGGGACCTACCGAGCATCTTCCAGGGGACATTGAAGGGGTACCAGCTGAAGGGGATGAACTGGCTCGCTAATCTTTATGATCAGGTGAGGTTGGATTGTTATAGTGGGTATTAGTGTGAACCAGGCAGGGGACTGAGCCCAATCGAGCATCTTCCAGGGGACATTGAAGGGGTACCAGCTGAAGGGGATGAACTGGCTCGCTAATATTTATGATCAGGTGAGGTTGGATTGTTATAGTGGGTATTAGTGTGAACCAGGCAGGGGACTGGGACCTACCGAGCATCTTCCAGGGGACATTGAAGGGGTACCAGCTGAAGGGGATGAACTGGCTCGCTAATCTTTATGATCAGGTGAGGTTGGATTGTTATAGTGGGTATTAGTGTGAACCAGGCAGGGGACTGGGACCTACCGAGCATCTTCCAGGGGACATTGAAGGGGTACCAGCTGAAGGGGATGAACTGGCTCGCTAATCTTTATGATCAGGTGAGGTTGGATTGTTATAGTGGGTATTAGTGTGAACCAGGCAGGTGACTGGGACCTACCGAGCATCTTCCAGGGGACATTGAAGGGGTACCAGCTGAAGGGGATGAACTGGCTCGCTAATCTTTATGATCAGGTGAGGTTGGATTGTTATAGTGGGTATTAGTGTGAACCAGGCAGGGGACTGGGACCTACCGAGCATCTTCCAGGGGACATTGAAGGGGTACCAGCTGAAGGGGATGAACTGGCTCGCTATTCTTTATGATCAGGTGAGGTTGGATTGTTATAGTGGGTATTAGTGTGAACCAGGCAGGGGACTGGGACCTACCGAGCATCTTCCAGGGGACATTGAAGGGGTACCAGCTGAAGGGGATGAACTGGCTCGCTAATCTTTATGATCAGGTGAGGTTGGATTGTTATAGTGGGTATTAGTGTGAACCAGGCAGGGGACTGGGACCTACCGAGCATCTTCCAGGGGACATTGAAGGGGTACCAGCTGAAGGGTATGAATTGGCTCGCTAATATTTATGATCAGGTGAGGTTGGATTGTTATAGTGGGTATTAGTGTGAACCAGGCAGGGGACTGGGACCTACCGAGCATCTTCCAGGGGACATTGAAGGGGTACCAGCTGAAGGGGATGAACTGGCTCGCTAATCTTTATGATCAGGTGAGGTTGGATGGTTATAGTGTGTAGCTAATAATCAACTTAAATGCGTTATGCTACCAACAAAATGTATGGAAGACCCTGTCCGGCCATACTAAATATACGGGATTCTACATTGGGCCCATAGAATATCAGAAAAACCATATACCTGGCACGAAATTAGTATGCAGACAGAGTCCTCACCCAGATTAATAAATAATACGAACTCACAGTAGTTCTGCTGAGACTTCCCAGACGCCGGCTGCCCTCGCAGATCTCAACTGATGCTCGAGTACGCCAAGCTGTCCTGCCTTTCTTCCACGTTAATCCCGACGACCAAATCTAGGAAGGGATTGAAAGGGCAGATGGGATAGAAACGGGAATTTGGCCACAGGCGTACACGTGGCGTGTCAAAGGTTAGGCCGATCTTGCTTACTGCCCCGTGCATGTAAAGTCTAATCGACGCTTTCTTCACTTCACTGTTCAGCACTTTTGTATTGTCCAATTAAATACTGTCCCGAAACACATAAACTAGCCCTGGAACGAATCCGATTCTCCAGGCGCTGTTCCCGATCTGAACGCAGTGAACGCGGTAACCCACTTTTTGAACGTTCGTTTCCTTGAAACCCATAATTCTTTCAACACTGGTTGATCCCATTTTTTACACGCATCTCCTCGAGAGCAAAATTGACAGTAAACCGGAAAAAACAACTTTGACATTTCACTTTTTTACAACTAGTGTTGCCATATCAGTAAAATAGAATCTGAGACATACTTGCGCGTTCCGAACGCTTTTAAACCGAACAATCCCCCGCTCCGGGCTGTTATCCTTATCAGACCGCTAGCTTACTCAACCGGGAGCCGGGAGAGAGTCGCCAAGGCTCGTCACAGAATCAAACCTTCGACCAATCACCTCAGCGGCGCGAGGAGTCTCATCCCCGCCAATTATCAACTTAATAATGCGACCACGTCGCCAATACAAATAATTCCAAATTCGCATCTTTCAATAAGATTACATCCCCAATGACGCGGCGGAGGTGGGTCTTGGCCGATTTCACATAATAACCATGACTTAACTAAATACAATTATCTTCTAAAATGTATACATCTTTTCAAGTAATTTGCGGTACCCTTGTAATTCGTGCCGTTGTCTGAACTAACTAAAAAAGCAAACCTCTACGCGATACTAATCGGTCTAATGCAACGACGAAGGCCTCCACGGACAACGAGGACTCTAATCCCAAGTGGACCGCCTTGGTGGACAGACACACGAATACTCACAGGTACGCCTTAACAATCCGAGCGTTGCGAAGGCTAGACGTTCGGACGAGGAACGGTCCCCCCACGTCCGTAGCCACTCCATCAAAAGGTCTCGACTGTGTGATCCCATCAGCTGGCAGATCTCCTATCTGCGGCTGCATCGACAAGGCTCGCAGCCTGTAACAAGAAACACAGGAGAAGAGAGCATTGCGAATTACCCGGCAAGTTAACAAAATCCAAAATTCTCGCTGTAAAATCGCCAATAACACGTTTCATCCCGCGTGTGAGTTACGAACATGTCGGTCGGACAGCAAACGCCTCATCAAAGGCCCTCCTTGGGTAACAACAAAGGATGGCGACTTGCGTGCTCCGACCCGTCGCACACCGTGCCGATGCCACCGTCGCGACGCCCCAGCGTCTCAACGCACGGTGACCCAACTCACGGCGTCCAATCAGGAACTAGTTTGGTCCCTAGAACTAGAGCATGCACACGCAACCCGGGTAAAATCTGGGGTGTCCTATCCAACTGCTGGACAGGCCAAGAAACCTGTTTCTTTAAGCCACTCCGGCCCCCACCATAAATGATGCGACACCAACTCCGGCGCTGTGCAGCCTCCAGATGCGCACTCTGCAGGATTACATTCACCTGGGACGTGCCTCCAATTTATTGTGAATAACTATATTCTGAATTTGCGAAACCCGGTTTCCTACAAAAATCTCTAAGGTATGCGGAGCCGCGCGCAACCATGCTAGCGCGACCTGACTATCCGACCATGCATACACGTCCCGAAATTCAACAGTGGTCCTTACTCTAACTGAATCTCCCCCCAGGGGGGCCCCAACTACTAACTAATATGGTGGGCCGAAGAACTGTCCTCGGCTCCGCACCGGTACAGGGGCAGACAAATTATTGGGGGCCCGGCCCCTCCAATCCAGGGTGCATCCATTGCCCTATATATGGTGAGCGTATACACAATGCCATCCGAGGTGGTGCGTAACCCGCTGCCCCACCATATCTCGAATAAGGCGGGTGATATTCTAACCGCGGATACTCGTGTATCGGCGGAGAGTATCGCTGTGGCTCCGCCCTGCTATACTGTCCTACAGTGGGCGCAGGCACTGGTTCGGCAAACTGGGGTCCACTCATACAACCTTGAGTGGGGCCCCCGCCCGTGGAGCCCCCCCCCCCCCCTCGGGGGGTCCCTACTCGGGCCCGCTGTCGCGGAAGCATGGGGTCCACTCCTAATATCCTGAGTGCGGCCCTGACCCGTTGAACCCCCCCCCATGAGGGGTCCCCCACCCGGGTCCGCAATATAGCCTCGTACCGCAGGCGCACGATTCACACCACTATCAAACTGAGCACGACTCACGCGAGGGCTCTCTCCACTCTCTGACGGGTGCGCTCCTCGTCCTTGAGAGGGGCCACTCGACGGACGTGACTGATAGGTGGACTGCGCCGCGGCTCCCCCGCTCGTGGCGTGACCGTAGGCTCCAGACCTGTTCGCACAAATTAAATCATTATGTGGCCGGCCACATTCTCTACACATTCGCTGTCTGGAGCACTCGCGCGCTAAGTGGTCCTCTAAACAAAAATAGCACAGTCTATTAATTTTAACTAATCGCCGTCTGTCCACTACCGGTAATGCAGCAAAATCATGGCACTGCGATAACGCGTGTCCTGGGCGTCCACACTGGTGGCAATTTGGGCTCTCAGCCACAGCGGCCAGTGCAGCCAGACGTGCAGCAACGCGTCCCCGAAGCGGTTGCACTCCCTGTGGCCCCCTTCGCCCCGAATTACCGGCAGGTTCCCTGAAACTCCCGGTAGGTGGCGCCACCTCCGAAGTCGATGAAGATTCCACGGCCCTAGCCTCAAATTCTAAAAACTTCATCAAATCAGCGAAAGTAGGAAGAGCCTTGTCCTCCCTTTCCGCGGTCTCACGTTCGAAACGTGAACGAGTATCAGACGGTAACTTACCCAAAATAATGTGTACCAACAAGAACGACCACTCATCCACGGGCAAACCTAACATTTTTAACGCGTTACAGGCTACTGTAACCGGGGTCAGTAACTGCGTTCGAATTTGAGCCTTATTACCTACCCTAGGCAAACTTAACAATTGGCTCGTATGAGCATCGGCCAACAGACGGACATTCTGATATCTATTATTTAATAGTTCCCACGCTATGCTATAAGAATCGTCCTCTACTCTTAAATGTTGCACTAAGCTCTTTGCCTCACTTTCTAAAGTGGACATCAAATATGCCATCTTTTGTGCGTTGGTTAAATCCTGCCTACTGTCAACCAACGAGGTGAACATATTCTTATATGCCACCCACAGCTCCATGGCACCATCAAAATGTCCCAACTCCAAAGTAGGGAGCCTACTGTGCAACGATGTACCTTGCGCTGCATGTCTTATATCAGGTGTGCTTGAAACACCTGACTGTCGCTTTTTAATCTGACAGGCGACCTGTGTGACCTCATTATAAATATCCATAATTTGATCCATGTCATTATTAGGGCTAGCCATTACCTCCGGTGGCAGCTCCTGGTCCAACAGCTCGATGAGCGCCTGCTCAGCTTTCTCGAGGCGATGCTCCATCTGTGAGTACCGCTCCAGGACTGCATCGCCCCGATCAGCTCGAGCCAACAAGCCTTGAACGCTGACAAACCAGCGCAGCTGGCTGGCCAAGATGTTCCTCGGAGAAGTCCTCGACATTGTAGACCGGGAAATCAAAGAAAATACCAACAATTAAAAACCGAACTAACTCTGGCACGAATCACAAACGTCCCCGTATACAATAATATTGTAGACCCAAATATACTAGACTCTAGTCAGTATGTTAATTTCAGTACATTAATACACAATACAACCCTGTTGTTCAATTATGCGAGTTCAACCAAAACCAATTTTTAATACTCAAATGTGTACAAACAAACACAATATCATAACTTTATGAACAAACAGACAGACCTTTTCTGTTGCTATATATCACTCAAACATTTTCAAATAAACACAATATCATAACTTTATGAACAGACAGACAGACCGTTTCTGCTGCTATATATATATAATCCATACAACATAAACCAGTTAGTTACATTTATGCTACACTTTTGACAAACAACTATGTCCAAGCCTCAATCGCAAGTGTCAAGAAGTTTTCATTCAAAATAAACAATATAAACCAAACTGTAGCACTAACTAACAGTATATCCAAAGGTAATTGGCTTCTGAAAGTATGTAATCACATTAAACACTTGTTAAAGACTAAACATACTCCAAAACAAACAAATTTAACAATTCCAAGTTGTAACATAACCTATGTACGTTGTTATAATATTATACCTAAGCGCTCGCTTAGTTAATATGATTCACTAACCAAAAACTACACATTACACATTAGCCCTGCTATGTACTTTGTAATTTATATAAGCCGAGGCTTTCAACAACTATATAACTAATAATTAAGCCGCTTCGCTTGCTAGCAATGGTTATGCTGTATGAATTTACAAACTATTATAGTTTTGTCGCCGGGTTCACTAGGCTTAACCGCGCTTATAAAGTTATATGTTTATCCACAATACAACATATAATACAATACCTAAAGCTAAAGGAGCTGTGTAAATATCCTTCCAGCTTACATAAACCTATTCATATACACAGTCCGAGTACTGTAGTATAAGAAATAACAAAATATTCTATTTGATCTCGCTTTAGGTTACAAGGTTCCAAACTACCTACCTAAAACAAAGTATAATTCACAAATTATCTTAGGCCAACGGAGCTACTATATCGGTTCGGCTTATATAAACAGAATATATCTTGGTCCGGGGTTGTTTAATATCCGATATTAAACAACTTAACCGCGCTATGCTACCAGAAAATGTATGTGAAAAGCCCCCCTCTCCACAGATATGGTTTAAACCTCGCGTGCTGGACCCATTTGAATAATATAAGGAGGTTAAAACCTGTCAGAAAGGGGCTTCCCATACAAAGGGGGTTCTTATATACTACAATTCCTTTCTGAATGGTAAATGGTTCAAAGACTCACATTTGGATGCAGCCTTACTTCTTGAACTTCTGTGCTGGATTCAGACCACCAGACTCAATCTTGGTGTCTGGGCAGACAGCGTTGTCCTCTCGTCGGTCTGGCGCGTCACAGGTCTTCAACAAACTACTGGCCCCGCCCGCAGCTTGCGGAGGAATTCTCTAAACTCAACCCCTAACCCCGAGCTAGCTCGACCCAGACCTCTACCACGATTTCCGTGAATCGTGCTAATGAAAATCCAAAAATCCATTGACATCACTTTCCACCGGCGACCGATTCCCGAGACTGTTCGGACACACAATAGGGCTCGCAATTAATGCTCATTAATTGGGTTATTTTACCACTTTTTAGCTATTAATTGTAGCTATTAATCAACTCAAATGCGTTCTGCTACCAACAAAATGTATGAAAGACCCTGTCCGGCCATACTAAATATACGGGATTCTACATTGGGCCCATAGAATATCAGAAAAACCATATACCTGGCACGAAATTAGTATGCTGACAAAGTCCTCACTCAGATTAATAAATAATACGAACTCACAGTAGTTCTGCTGAGACTTCCCAGACGCCGGCTGCCCTCGCAGATCTCAACTGATGCTCGAGTGCGCCAAGCTGTCCTGCCTTTCTTCCACGTTAATCCCGACGACCAAATCTAGGAAGGGATTGAAAGGGCAGATGTTATAGAAACGGGAATTTGGCCACAGGCGTACACGTGGCGTGTCAAAGGTTAGGCCGATCTTGCTTACTGCCCCGTGCATGTAAAGTCTAATCGACGCTTTCTTCACTTCACTGTTCAGCACTTTTGTATTGTCCAATTAAATACTGTCCCGAAACACATAAACTAGCCCTGGAACGAATCCGATTCTCCAGGCGCTGTTCCCGATCTGAACGCAGTTAACGCGGTAACCCACTTTTTGAACGTTCGTTTCCTTGAAACCCATAATTCTTTCAACACTGGTTGATCCCATTTTTTACACGCATCTCCTCGAGAGCAAAATTGACAGTAAACCGGAAAAAACAACTTTGACATTTCACTTTTTTACAACTAGTGTTGCCATATCAGTAAAATAGAATCTGAGACATACTTGCGCGTTCCGAACGCTTTTAAACCGAACATAGTGGGTATTAGTGTGAACCAGGCAGGGGACTGAGCCCAACCGAGCATCTTCCAGGGGACATTGAAGGGGTACCAGCTGAAGGGGATGAACTGGCTCGCTAATCTTTATGATCAGGTGAGGTTGGATTGTTATAGTGAGTATTAGTGTGAACCACGCAGGGGACTGGGACCAACCGAGCATCTTCCAGGGGACATTGAAGGGGTACCAGCTGAAGGGGATGAACTGGCTCGCTAATCTTTATGATCAGGTGAGGTTGGATTGTTATAGTGGGTATTAGTGTGAACCACGCAGGGGACTGGGACCAACAGAGCATCTTCCAGGGGACATTGAAGGGGTACCAGCTGAAGGGGATGAACTGGCTCGCTAATCTTTATGATCAGGTGAGGTTGGATTGTTATAGTGGGTATTAGTGTGAACCACGCAGGGGACTGGGACCAACAGAGCATCTTCCAGGGGACATTGAAGGGGTACCAGTTGAAGGGGATGAACTGGCTCGCTAATCTTTATGATCAGGTGAGGTTGGATTGTTATAGTGGGTATTAGTGTGAACCAGGCAGGGGACTGGGACCTACCGAGCATCTTCCATGGGACATTGAAGGGGTACCAGCTGAAGGGGATGAACTGGCTCGCTAATCTTTATGATCAGGTGGGGTTGGATTGTTATAGTGGGTATTAGTGTTAACCACGCAGGGGACTGGGACCAACAGAGCATCTTCCAGGGGACATTGAAGGGATAGCAGCTGAAGGGGATGAACTGGCTCGCTAATCTTTATGATCAGGTGAGGTTGGATTGTTATAGTGGGTATTAGTGTGAACCAGGCAGGGGACTGGTACCAACTGAGCATCTTCCAGGGGACATTGAAGGGGTACCAGCTGAAGGGGATGAACTGGCTCGCTAATCTTTATGATCAGGTGAGGTTGGATTGTTATAGTGGGTATTAGTGTGAACCAGGCAGGGAACTGGGACCTACCGAGCATCTTCCAGGGGACATTGAAGGGGTACCAGCTGAAGGGGATGAACTGGCTCGCTAATCTTTATGATCAGGTGAGGTTGGATTGTTATAGTGGGTATTAGTGTGAACCAGGCAGGGGACTGAGCCCAACCGAGCATCTTTCAGGGGACATTGAAGGGGTACCAGCTGAAGGGGATGAACTGGCTCGCTAATCTTTATGATCAGGTGAGGTTGGATTGTTATAGTGGATATTAGTGTGAACCAGGCAGGGGACTGGGACCAACCGAGCATCTTCCAGGGGCCATTGAAGGGGTACCAGCCGAAGGGGATGAACTGGCTGGTTATTCCAACCAGATGAGATTTACTCATAAAATTCCCCGGAAAAGTGTCAACCTTCAGAGAATCTCGATATAAAGTTGAATAATAAGGTTAAAGTTATATTGTCCTCTACATAATCAGTTTTATACAAATTGGCTCACCATACAAATCATGGTACTTCCAGTTGACTTAGAAACCTGAAAATCCGTTCATATAGGACAAGTCGAGGAAAAAATCAGAAATTTGCCTGTAATTAATTATTTAAGAAGAAATGACCGACCAACTTAATAAGACCTTAAGCGGGAACGTTTCGTGCTCAAAAAAATCAAAAGTTGTGCATTTTGCACGGAGCTCGAAACGTTCCCCCTTAACATAGAGTTTAATAGATCGTAAGTGTCAAGTTAAGTGGTTACCAATAACTGCTCGTGAAATAAGTTTGTGTTTTAAACGAAATGTACGGAACCCTTAAGGCACGAGTCCTGCTCGTACTTGACCAGTTTTTTTAAATATGTGAATAGTAATATCTTGTATTAACAGTAATTTTTATGTACCTAGGGCATCAGCGGTATCCTAGCGGACGAGATGGGTCTCGGCAAGACGGTGCAGTGTATAGCGTTCCTATGTCACGTGGCGGAGCGACTCGGAGTTTGGGGTCCTTTCCTCGTGGTCTCTCCAGCCTCCACGCTGCACAACTGGCAACAGGAGTTCGAGAGATTCGTGCCTGATTTTAAAGTTGTGAGTTGGTATTTGACGAGTCTTTGCGTTTGTATAAAAAAAATCTTCGGGTTAGTCCACTGACTACCCCATATAAATAAATATTCTGTGGTTTTTACGGGAATCGCCAGCATAGATACAAGACAAACATTTTATGTATATTTTTGTGTCTAAGGGGCTCCGAGGATCTAGTTTTGGTGTATTTTCCTCTTTTTTACAATTTCATTATAATTTAATACTATAAACAACGGAATCTTCTCAAGAAGAAACGGTAGCTTAGTCGATAGAAAGTCGGAATCTTAATCTTGAGACCCGGGTTTAAATTCTGCTCGATTCACCAATGAGTATTTCAAAATGTTATGTTCATTGTGTTTATTTTACTCAACACTTGCCGAACAGTGAAGGGAAACACTGTGAAATAAACCTGAATGCCCTGAAAAGTGCGTATTTGGTGTCGATTCCGTGCAACACGACTTAACTTATTTGACAGGACTAACCTTATTTTAAGCGTCCTGTCCTTGTCTTTTTGATACAGAAAGAAAATGACAGAATGCTTAAATTAAGTTTAGTCCTGTCAAAAAATTACACCGAATTGACACCATTGTGACGTTTAAAAAGATGTTCGACTGTTTAGTTACAATCAACCCTAGGAAATACTTTAAACACCACTTTGGGGATTTAAGTCGTGATGTTTATTTCTTCTCCAGGTCCCGTACTGGGGCAGCCCTTCGGAGAGGAAGATCCTGCGTCAGTTCTGGGAGCGCAAGGACCTGCACACGTCACGAGCGGCCTTCCACGTGGTCGTGACGTCATACCAGATCGTGGTCTCCGACTTGAAGTATCTGAACCGCGTCTCGTGGCAGTACATGATACTGGATGAGGCTCAGGTGGGTTGTTTGTTGCAGTGACGAAGGGTGAACATTTAAAAAAGGGAAGCCGGACAAAAAAATCGCCTTACTCAGAAAAGCAACCAAGGAAAACATGTATTTTCTTGTACTTTGCAACTGCCTGTCTTGTCGGCCAAGTGTATTTGTCGTATTGAGATTTATGGAAATGTTTGACAAAGCGAAAAGCACGGAATAAAGAAATGTAGTATGGATGCCATTTCCTAAACAAGCCGACGGGAATCGTGTTATATGGACCCTTCGCCACTAGACTTAGTTGGTTTATTGGGAGTTAGCCTAGTATTGTGTTTTTATTGCGACATTTATCGCCTTAGAATACTCTAAATATTACAATAAGAGTGCGTTACAAACTAGAAAAGATCATTAGAAATAGATTTAAATACTGTTTCCTAAGAGCAAGGCGTGGAATCAGATAACGCCCTCGTGAGCGATCAGTATGTACCTTACAAGCTGGTTAGATCAAATAGTTACAAAAATATTCGGTGTACAAGTAAATGGTGGAAAATTCAACGGTCTAGGATAAGTACCTCGGTGGTGCAATTGGTAGCGCGCTTGTCTTGATAAGAAGAGGTCACAGGTTCAAATCCTGGCCCGAGGACATTTTTCAAATTCTTGTTTATAAATATGTTTACAATTGATCTTTTCTAGTCTGTAATGCACATCCATCCATCCTTTAGTCTGTTTCGTCCACTGTAGGACGAAGATTTTATCACTCTTGGCGGTCCTCTTGGAAGAAATGCCTATAGTCACACACGCTGGGCATGCGGGATTAGTAATTGTAATGCACTCTAATAATAATATTTAGAGTTAGCCCATTGTCTACTTAAATCTCTGGGGGACAGGCGTGAGTATATCTGTGTTGTTAGACTTGATCTGTTACCGGCCAAACTAGATTTCAGAACAAGCTAATTTTAAATCAAATCTGATCAAATTTCAAATCAAATCTGTATGATTTCAGGCGATCAAATCTTCGGCAAGTGTGCGATGGAAACTACTATTAGGATTTAGTTGCAGAAATAGGCTTCTATTATCTGGTAAGCATTAAACTTATAGATAACATAGTAATAATACCTACGTATACTCACGCCTGTCTCCCAGGGCATAGTATAAATAACAAATAGTATTCTATCTCCATAGAAACGGGAAGAAACGAACCCCCCCTAAACACAGTCCCACTCGGTTTACGACAGTCGCGGTCGCATCGCAGTTACGTTGTCTCTGTGACGCTCCCGCGCATTTTCGTAAATTATGGCACAAAATTACAGAGTATGTTGTGCATTGTATGGTTGCTTAAATAGAACCTTTATAGTAATAATATAGCATTATCAAATACGTAAACAGTCATTTGGCAGCCCTAGCGCGTGTTTAGGCGCCGAGCGGCCGTAGGTATTGATTTCAAGGACACCGCTTGGTTAAACTACTGTTGTTACCTATACTGTGCCCAGGGCTATGTTCATAAATTCGGGGTCTCAACACGGGTTCTAATGCCATCTCTGTCGCACGCTTTTAAAATTGTATACGCTATCCTGTGTGTATCAGAGGGGTAAGCAAGACTACAGATTTTCATCTGCTGCGATCTTGACACACCTATTTCAATGTAGTCACACAAGGTCTTCCTTTCCTTTTTACTTTGCCCTTCTTTAATAAATCGTCTATGTGGTCGGCATACGTCCTTCTAGGGCGGCCCGGTCGAGCTTTTACTTCCACTTGTGCAGCATAAATTCCTTTCGTCACTCTACTTCCATTCATCCTCTCTCTATGCCCAAACCACCGAAGCATTCCTTTTTTATTATAGTCACTACAACATCTTCTTTCAGGCCGCAACGATCCCGTATGTCGATATTTTTCTCTGTATCGTTCAATATTAACCACACATACTCCGTAAGCAACGCGTTTCCACTGCAATAAAAATAATATTATTCTAATACACAGAGGTCAGTGATTTCACTATCATATTTAATTAATGGAGATGTCTTGTGGTGGAAAGGACAAGAAAGAACTCGTAATATATTGGTTACAAATAGTTTAATTAGAGATTATAGTATTAACTTATACCGGGTGTAATGTAAATAGACTGCTACCATTAAATGAAACCACATTTTATTCTACCGACCCTACTGAACCACTTTTCCCAAGAGTCATACCCGCGGACACCCTTAGTTTGGGAAATAATTGAGTTCCAAACAAAAATGCGTGAACCCTGACGCACCGACATACGGGCGAGTTTAAAGAGAGCGTCGCGTCGTCCGCGAAACAGCTGGGTAGGTGCAGCGTTCTATAATAGTCCTTCCTCCTACGAGATAAAGTCTTTGAGTTACAGTTGAATATCTTTTTCTCTGAAAATTTTCGCGGGTTTTTTCTTTTCGAATAGTTCAGTATGATCAGTAGAGGATGTGGTTTTGTTTAATGGTCGCACTCTATTTACATCCTGTGTACTAATCACCTACTGACAATAAATTCTATAGGAATACTAATTAGTAAAAGGAGTCCAAAGCGGAGGCGACAGAGGTGTAGTAGGGCCTCTCGTCGAAACATGGTCGTATATTTTAGACAAGATAATAAGCAATCTGAATTAATTAGTTAAAAACCTTGATTTGAATTCCCAATTTACGACTTAAAATAGGTGACACTTGACCTATGTGATATTAAGTTTCCCTTTTACAACTCAGGATGAGTGATACTTTGCCCTCTCTGTCAATAAATATAAAAATTAACATTTATAAAAATTGTTTACTCAATTCCCTTTGAAAGTCTTTATTATAATATGATGCAAGAGGTAAGGTAACAAATATAGACTTATGCATAATTACTCCTCCCTTAGATTGAAAAATTATATAAAATTATTTCACAATTTATTTTCAGAAATTTCAAGATTATGAATATGAATATAACATTGATGTAACGTTTTCTTCACATTTTGTTATATATTTTACCTTATCCAATGTACCCGTAACTGATTTTATTACTGTAGGAGATTGCCCGACAGATATACCAAATTGTAAATGATTAACCTGACTTAACAAATAGCTGCATAAAATATATATTTTTTTCTATATCACTGGTAAATTGGAGTAATAAGTGGGAATGAATAGAAGCTGTGCTAATCCTAGCTGTTGTCCTACAGACAGAAATTCTTAAATCAGTGTTAGTTATATTAAAAGATTTAATACAAGGACTGATACACATGTATGAGCATTATATGCGAAATGCAACGCCGGTAAAAAAACGAATGAAACAAAATTACTCATAAAGTCGTGGTAACATAAATTTGCTAAAAGCGAATACTTTTTCCACTAAGTGAATCTTATTTTTGCAAAGGAAATTGAACAATTTTGTATTGAAATAAGCATTAAAAAAAATGAAAAATTATACCCATCTTCGATCGATATCCATTGGTGAATATCGTCAACTTGATTTATTTACCAAAAAGTGGACTTACTGTTAAGTTACTGGCAATGCAGCATTATACAGCAAAAGAGGTGATATTACTAATTGGGATGGATTAAAAGTAATTGTCGAACTGCATTTCGGCGAAAAGTCAACAGACTGCATTGCTATGAAATTAGAAACAATGAAATTAAAACTTAATGAAAAATAATTTTACCTTTTGTAATCGTAAAAAAACCGGACAAGTTCGAGTCTGACTCGCCCACCGAGGGCCCCGTTAAAGACTATATTTTTTATGATTTTATTACGAATGTTTTGAATAATTTTTCCCTCCTTGTAGTATTAGATGGTATTGCTTGCCAAATTTCATAGTTCTAGGTTAACGGGAAATAACCTATGAATTGTGATTCCCTTGAGAGTGTCGAAATGTACGTTTTTTCGGCATAAACGGCCGTATCTTTTTTTCACGTTACATTAGATAATAATAACAAAGGTGAAAGTATGAATTTTCGTATACAGGCCTCAACCTCTGCACTAAAATGAACCCACAATTATCTTGCATAATTAAGCCTGAATTGAATAATGCAAAAGTCATGGTTGATACCATTGGTCATTTGTTAATAAAGAATTAGCAAGCAAATAAATTTAATTCTGACAAAAAACTAAATTTAAAATTTTATGTCCAAAGTAATCAGCACTCTGCAAGAGATTGTAATGAGAATATCTTCATCAAATTATTTAAAATTTTCAAATCAGATATATCATACAAATTCCATGTATTTAATGTAGGGACGTGTATGATGGTTTAGAAAATCGACATGTAAAATATGGTCTCGAAAACTAACAATGTAACAATACCAATAACATTTCAACGAAAACCAGAAGATAATAACTTCACGGTCATGCATAATGCGTTACAACCATACAGTTCTCAGAAAGAAGAGGTCCCCACTGACCCATACAATGGTCACGGTCTGTTACAAAATCGAAAACTCGGTTCAGACTTGCTCATAAAAAACGAAAACGTTCTAATCTAAGGCATGCATACGTTATTAGAAAATACGGGACCAAATAATTTAATAATTACAATAACTCCATTTAAAAGTTAATGAAATAAAATCTGACACATTGAAAGAAACGTGTAAATTAAATCATTGATGAATTAATTAATCGAAAATTTCAATTAATTATTATTAGGACACAAGAAAGCGATAAAATTAATAACTTATGTTTTGAATACAAAGTCATATTTTACTTCCTAAAACTCTTTTCCCGCAAAATTGTAATGATTCAACAAAATCGCTTTTTTTTAATGAAAATATTATAGTAGACGATAACCGCCTTCGAAGATGGGTATAGGTATTACTTGCAGGTCAATTTTTCTTTCTTGTTTTATGGCAACACAAGACGAAATTGTTTGATCTGCTTTGCAAAAGTTTGATTTACGAGTACTTGGTATTCTCTTTTAGCAAAATTACGTTTGAATGATGTTACCACAATCACAGAATAACCACAATTTTAAAAAGTAATTTTATTTAATTAGTTGTTTTTTACCGCCGTTGTATTTAATGTAAGTGTACAATACGATTAAAATCAGTTAACGATTCGGCTTTTCTCAGATATCATCGCCTAAATCCCGAGACGGAAATGACACGAAATACATTACCGCGATTTCTTTTAGGTAGCATTCAATTTGAAGTATCATAAACGCAATGTATAGCACCTGCCAAGATGACATTACTAACCGGTAGACCTAAGAAATTTATTATGCAGAAGCGACATGAATTTGAACATTCATTTATTTACTGAAGCTATACTTCTTTACAATATATAAAAAAATACATATATTTTACTGTTTGATGTAAGTAACAGTACGATATTACGTTGGATTAATAATGAATAATTAATTTTTATTGACACTAAGAAGTCATACTGTCAAAATAGTCAATTATTTTTCTTATTTCAATATAAAGTTTGTTAGTTTTGAGCTACAAAGGAGGTTTTGTTGCTCATATCGTTCTTGTATTGTATTCAATAAGACAACGAGTAATATAATTAAAGGTCATATCTGTAAATTGATAACTCTATGTGAGAGAGCTGATGAGGTGATATAGGTGGTAGAGCTGATGCCGGGCTCGACTGTGGAGGTACCACCATCTTACTCGCAAATCCTCCCGAAGTTATTCGGGGGAGAGTAAGAGAACAGCTCTCAGGCAAAACCAGGCGGCCCACCATTGCCTGGGACCGATGGATGGTGGTATATCCATCCCTAATTGCCAGGCCTTAAAACAGACTAGTGACGGGCAGCGGCGTCACTGGTGCAAGGGGTTCGGCACCGCGCTCACCAACCCGCCTGCCCAGCGTGTGGCATGGGCATTTCTTCCAGGGGGACCGCCAAGAGTGGTGAAATCCTGGAAAGGCCTATGTCCAGCAGTGGACGAAACAGGCTGATGGATGGATGGATGGATGTGAGAGATGAGGGATTCACGACAATTACCGAGGTTGGCCGAATCGTTAACTGATTTTAATCGTACTGTAACAATCGCATATAATGCTCATGTATGTGTATCAATCGTTGTATTAAATCTTCTAAAATAACTTACACTGTTTAAACAATTTATATGTCTGTTGGACAACAACTAGGACTAGCACAATTTCTATAAATTCTCACTTATCACTCCAATTTAACAGTGATATTTAAGTTACAATATTTAAAATGCAATAATTAGTTAAGTTATTTGGTATATCTGTCGGGCAATCTCTTACATCCTGTCAATATGAAATAAAACATTGGCAAGTTTTAACCTAATCCTTCATGGATGTATAAATCATTTTAGGAATTTAAACCTTTTTTAAACATCAATTAATTATTTTTGATAGTTAAGATTTCAATATCAATGTGGAGTTGAGTATAACACACAAAATATTTTTTATTTTTGGGTACATAGAATTATAAGTATATAATGAATGAAATAAAACATATAATATGAGGTATATAATAAGTGTAAATAATTCTACGGTACAGTCGCCGTCAATAGAAATTGTGGACTATGTAAACAAAGCGCCATGTTGTCTTTGTCTATGAATAGGTGAACTATCTAGAGATGGGTTATATGTTAGGTGCTTAATTAATTTTCTTTATTTGATTCATCGCTAAAATATTCTGATGAATCGCTAGTCAAATCACCCACGTTATTTACAAATGGTTCCGTCACAGCGTCGGTGACCGTATCTATTATCCCATCCAGTTCTTTAATTTTTTCTTCTACTTTTAGGACATGAGCTACACATTTCGCCCACTGTTCTGGCCCGATCTGCGCCAAACCTTGGAGCAACAAAATCTTCACATCGTCCATTTTGAATGTTTTGTTGTTTCTTCCAACGTAACCTTTTCCTTGCGCCAATATCAACTCTATCGGGTTAAGCTCGCAATGATATGGTGGAAGGCGCAAAACTGTCACATTTTTCGATGCCGCCAACTCATCTACATACATTTTTTTATATTCTTGCTTGTCTACTTTAGCTATGAGATTCGCTTTGATTTCGGTTTCTTGAAATTTGATTTCTTTTTCGCGCAACCAGCTTTGGATAGCCTCCTTCCGCCAACTCATGTTGGGCGCCTTTTCGATTTGACGCGAATTATATGGGGCATTGTCCATTACTATGACGGAACCAATTGTCGTTGTTTCAAGGTAAAACACTATCCAAATCACAAAGAAAGATCAGTAAGAGAAGCCTACAGAGTCGTCGAAACGTCAAGCACATATCTATTAAGGTATGTTATTAGTTATCGCGAGTAAGACCCCAATACAAAGTTAATAAAGGGAAGCCAAGTCGTTAGAATACCGAAAACACAAAAGATTTTAGAGCAACGCTGGAAGATCACACAGCTCTCGATAGAATCACACACACGTTATGTCAAAGATTATGAAGTAACGCTATCAAAAAAAAGACTGAATAAAATTGCATCACGAATAAAATAGGTTTATATTCAAATAGATTCGTACATCACTAATTTTCAAAGACAATACAGATTCGATGAGAAAAAAATATGACAGCAATCTCGTCGCAATACAGATTTGACTATTGATTCTATAATTTTCCGTAATTAACTGGTGATTATTGAATATTTTATGATGAAATACAGTGAATGGCAGGTAAGACTTGATGCTTCATGATTTAGAATAATGTTCAGTGAGACTCCGTGACAGAACCTTGAGAAAAATTGAGAAAACGGTTTGTTTACATAGTCCACAATTTCTATTGACGGCGACTATAGATCATGTATCCTTCTCTAATTAATAAGGAAGAAGATTTTTTTTTATCAATTAGTTTTTTCACTTCCCAGTACAAAGTGGTTCAATCAGCTGACTAAATTTCTATGGATCGCGCAAAAAAAATCATTTTCTTGGTAAGTGGAAGATACTCTATCATCTGTGAAAAAAAAATCTATTTGAATTGTAGGACCTTATAAATGGCACAGATAATTAAATAATCTCAAGATATATTTCGGGTCTGATCTGGACCCGGTATCAGTTGAGTAATATACAAAGTTTATAGACATTTGACATATACAAATGTGACATGACATAACAGAACAAATAAAAGACATTTATCGACCCATTTAAAATTAATTACAATAAAACAGTATAATAAATACCGTACTAAAGATGGTATTCTATTGCACCCGTGTTGCTGGTTGAGGGGGGGCTGATCGAGGTGTCTCCCGTTTCTGTTTGCTCACTCCCACTGCTCTGTTCAGCTGCTCAGTCGTCTACCGCTTGTCGTGAAGCTATCCCGGGGCCTTTTCTTAAATGATGTTTCATTTTGAAAGTAGCCCGGATTTTAACGTATGAATTTTCATTTGTAGAGTCTGCTCGCGTTTTATTGAAACAAAACTCTCTTTTTCAAGGAGTTATCAAGCTTATCCGGTTGCGTCAGTTAGTTTATTGAGATGTCTACTGGGCAGAGAACTCGTAATATTTTGGTTACGAATAGTTTAATCAGAGAACTTATACGGAGGCGAGTACAGAGTAGAATGCTTGGAGGTTGCACAGTTTCTATATTATATACTAGTCGGCTACTGATAACAGATTATATAGGAATACCAATTAGTCATGGTAAAACGGGGGCGACAGAGGTCTGGTAGGGCCTCTCGGCGAAGGTCATGTGGTTTGACGTGTAACCTATAATTATGAATAAAAATGTCTTATGTCTTATACAAAGTAATAAGGGAGCTGAATTAATTAGTTGAAATCCGTAATTTGAATTCCATTTTACGACTTGGAATAGGTGACACTTGACCTATGTGGTAATTAAGTTTCCCTTTTACAACTCAGTATAAGTGATACATTGCCCTTTGTGTCAATAAATATAAAAATTAACATTTATAAAAAATGTTTACTCAATTCCTTTCTAATTTCTTATTATATGATTTATGAAGTAAGGTAACAAATATTGATGTATGCATCAACATTGCATTTGTTTGTGATATTCTTAATTTCAAATCAAAAATCAAAATGCTTTATTTCATTAACTTGCTTAAACAATTAATACATAAGTCCAAGTTCTCCTATTGGGTATGAAAATACCTGTAGCAAGAGTCCTCGCTCTCCTATAGCCAAAAATACAAAATTAAGTGAAGAAACAAAACATATGCTTTCACTTACAGAGGTGCCTAACAAATTAATTTAAATAGAAAAAAGAAAATGTGAATGTTTAGTACATACTAGTGTGTATGTGGGGGGTATGCATGAGGGTTGTGTAAGGACGTTTTTATTTGTATCCTTATTTGAATTTATGAACCGATCCATCTTGATTTTAAGACAAGTTATATGTATAATGAAGTTGATTCTGAAGGCTTTAGTTTTAGTGCCGTCAAAACTTGAATTTTTTCAAAAGTAATACAGTTTCTGTTGTTAACACTAAGGAGCTATTTTGGAATTAAGAAAATTTAGTTTTGACAGCACTAAAACTAAAATTAAAGCCTTCATAATCGACTTTACTGTACTGATACACTTCTACCGCAAACTATCTATAGTATAGACCTTTTATGCATCTTAATAAGACATGTTTTTCTGTCTGAATTTATAAGTGTAAACATTTTTTGTTGTTTATTATGTAAGTACTTTTGTAAGTGCATTTATCTCGCTACCTAGAATCTAGATTATAATTAATTATTTTGTATCGTCGACTCCAGGACCAAGACAAACCAAACATGGTTTCATGGTTCTGAATTACTTGTAAAAAAAATTTGTTTTTCTAACTGGAAATAATTAAATAAAAAAAAATGAAAAAAATATATCGTCAATATCATATATTAATTAATGAATAGTCGATTGACCGCCTTTGCGGCTTAGTGGTTTGAACGTTTCGACCACTGATCTGGCAATCACAGGTTCAATTCCTGTTTGTGTTCGTTTTCAGGCATGTCAAACTGTAGGTCCATATTTGTGTCCGAAGTACGGCCATAGGGCTCACCACCATCACTCGTAATAATCGTGGGTGTACGTGTGTGGACTGTGACTTTTATTTCACCTCTAACACCCATTGGGGATTCATGCCGTCAGGATATCATACCGTGTGTACATGGACAGTGATCTTTAAACGTAACCACATACCCAACGCGCTAATCTTCAGAGAAGAAGATATTCTTTAACTTAAGGACTATATCTCGCAGGAGAAAGGTCTATTTTAGAACACTGCGCGTGAACAACTGTCTCACGGACGACGCTGTCTCAAAACACGTCCGTATCTCGGTTCACGCATATTTGCTTATACATTCTAATGTTTTCCAAACCAATGATTTGCGCAGGAATGTTTCCTTGGAAGAGTTGTTCAGAATGATCAGTAGCATATGTGGATTCCGTAAAAGGTAGCAGTCTATTTACACTATACCGGGTGTAAATAGACTGCTACCATTAAATGAAACCACATATTCTACCGACCCTACTTAGTTTGGGAAATATTTGAGTTCCAAACAAAAATGCGTGAACTCTAACGCACCGACATATGGGCGAGTAACGAGAGAGCGTCGTCCGTGAAACAGCTGTACCGGTGCAGCGTTCTAAAATAGATAAAGAAAGTCTTTGAGTTACAGTTGAATATCTTTTTCTCTGAAGATTTGCGCAGCTTTTTTTTTTTCAGAGAGTTGTTCAGTATGGTCTGTAGAATATGTGGTTTTATTTAAAGGTCGCACTCTATATACACCCTGTATATGTCAGCCTGAGATTGTAAATTCCAATAGTTTATAATTTCACTAGGTTAGGTTAGTTTAACAAAAAAACCTACCGTGAAATTATAATCTCACTAGTGAAATTATAAACTATCGGATTTTACAATCTCATTACGGTGACATATGTATACATTACATAAATACATGTATGTATGTTGAGATTGTTTCCCCCTGCAAGTGACACTTCGTTCCCACAGGAACCCCGATACAGAACAGTATGGCGGAACTCTGGGCGCTCCTCCACTTCATAATGCCGACGCTGTTCGACTCACACGAAGAATTCAACGAATGGTTCTCCAAAGACATCGAGAGTCACGCCGAGAATAAAAGCACTATTGATGAAAGTAAGTTTCAAACACTCGTATACCTTCGACGGTGTAAAAGCATTTTCGCTACTTTACAGTAACCATTTACAGTTCTATTATTATGTAAAACGCAAGTAAAAAAAAAAAAAAAAGATTTAATATCATCCTCCATTACCAGAAATAAAGCTAAGGACATGGGAGTCCTCATTTATATGGTCTCTTGGACTAGGGCTCCGTCACTCGCCGTTTGGCTTCCTCGATAAGTACCTAAACTTTTGTGAGTGCGACGTCTTTCTCGCCAGTCGGCTGCCACCGTTCGGGCGCGGGAAACGTTTCTGTCGCCGGATCCTTACCTACTTATTTTCAAGTCGTATACGATCGACATTTTGTTTTCGTGTGCTTAGGTATGGCATATATGTATATTATAATCTAGAATTGAAATAGTTTATTTGAATGTACCTATCTACTCAATTGTTTACCAAGATCAGAATCACTACGATGATAATAAAAAAACCGCATCCAAATCCGTTAAGGGGTTTTCGGGTTAAAACGAAACATACATACATACAGATAGACAGAATAAAAATTTAAAAATTGTGGTTTTGACCTTTAGTACAATAATAATAACCCATTTTGTTTATAATATCCCGAAAATATTCAATGTACAGACACGACTTTTTACTTAATTATTATCTTAAAATGACTTTGAATCAAAATAAAAATATTTATTTTGTAAAATAGATACATAAAGTATATTTTCCACAAGTCAAAATTAATCTTTAAAATATATATCTTTAGAATATAAAAATATTTTTATCATTTCTCTGTCAATTTGAGATTTTTGTACCTCATTCGAAAGCTAAAGAAAAAATTGCATAGATACTTTTTGTTTTAACCTAAATTTTTGTGTAAATCTTTTGCGATTTTCAAGAGTTTTCAATTGTTTTGGAGCATATCGTCAAGGTTATTGTTTATTGGCTGGAACGTTATCAAAGCGAAACAAATAAAAAAAATCTAAAATATTAGCTGGTTTTTTGAATATATTTTTTTAAAGTTTACTTTAGAGCTTAAATTCAAAATATCTCAGAAATGGTTCACTTTTGCATAAGGCATTATATAGTCGAATCGACTGCACTTGTTCTCTCCCACAACCCCTTCAAATCACCCTGTATATGTAGTTGGTTTAGGGAACAAAGGACAAATTAACCATTATAACACTGTGAAAGACTTTTTGAAATGGGTTTATTCTCTTTATTTTGTTTAATGTACTTATCAATTTTATTCCTTGACCCATCTACGGCAGTATTAATTTGATTCGAATGTTTTTTTTTGTATTAGACAATGTTTGTTTCAGAGCATTTATCAAGGCTCCACATGATTCTCAAACCGTTCATGTTGCGGCGAATAAAGAAAGATGTCGAGAACGAATTATCGGACAAAATAGAGATCATGGTGCACTGCCCACTTACCATTAGACAAAAGTTGTTGTATATTGGTAAGTTATTTATTACAGCTATTCTATCTCTCGAAGTCCATTTGGCTGTGGTTGTAGTAGTTTGTGCACACGCACTGTTTCCTAGTGCGTGTAACCTCGGGGGCGTTACAAAGCGCGTCACACACACAAAACGCGCTTATCTGTATACGTCACAACTACAACCATAGCCAAATGTACTTCTTGAGATATAATACGAGTATCTGTATCATGTTTAGTCTTAAAGGTGTCACTTCGCTCCGCATGATCCTGCTTTATACCAACAAATACTGCAACAATCACTCTGAAATTGATATATGGTAAAGTTGAGGACTAATGCTATGTCAACTATGTCAAATATGGTGAAAGCTTGATACCATTAAATTTTCTTTATAGAAAAAAACTACAAAGTTACCTCTAAACCGTAAAATAAACAGATAGCATTCAATGAATACTTGAAATTAGATCTGAAACTTTGCATAATATAACTGATATTAGTATAAAGCAGCTGCAGACTGTAACATGAAAATTAAAAAACCATCAGTGTAGCCGCGATTTCAAAATAACAGATGTTTTTGCGTGCGCGGCATCTGATTAGAGGAGGATAGACAGTTAAAAGGCAGAAGCGTTAGAGCAGGACTGTGAATTGAGGTATAATGGGCCCTTAATGAAAGGATGATGTAACTCTTTCCTTGATGTTTGGCCCACGAATGAAACCTATGCAAATCGATCGATTTTATCAGCAATAGCAACTTTTACTCTGACACCAAAAAAATACAACCGGGGCAAAAAAAACACGGCGATAAGAAAGTAAAAAATTCAAGGTGTTTTTTTTATTATTGATATTTTGTAGATGTTTTAAATGCCTGTGTTTAATTAGTGAGTGAATTTATTTGCAATATTAACGTAATTGACTCACTAAATAAGAGTTAAAACTTGTTTGTATTAAATATTACAAATATATTTGAAGAAAAAATATAGAATATAAAAATAACGATGGAACCCATAACCACCTGAATTTTTTTACAACATTCATATTTCCGTATCTTTTATTTCCGCAAATTGATTTTTTTTTGGTGTCATGGTAGCAATTGCTGCTATAATTAGCGTAGGTTTCAATCGTGGATAATAGGTTTGTAAAATTGGAGCAGGTTTGAAATTCATTGTGTTCAGTTCATTAAATCAGGTTAAATGTAAAGGATTCTGCCGAATGGAGATGGTACGGAGAAACGAGATATTTGCGTTTTTGTGACATGAATTTGTATAAAGTTACTCAGCTTGCACAAAGTTACACGGCTGAACTGCATGTAAAGTACGTAAACATTATTCATTTGTCATTGCAGTCATTTCGTACGTTCAAAACCATTTATTATTTTTTCCGGAAAACTTTCCCCCCGGACTTTAAAAAATCATGCCATTTTTCCAAGATACAACATTTTGCGCTTTGTATAATGCACGTATGTACTTTGATTTCTTGAGCATGCCCGTACCCGCTCCGTATTTTTCGTCTGTATATTTTTCTAGTCATTGCCGCGATGATTTTGTAAAAATCAGGAACATACACCAGTCCATATTGGCCATCTAAATGAAGACCTAAAATTTATTTGATTCAATTGTTTCTCCTTTGCGCGTTATTTTGATACTTAGATATTATGAACAACGATTCGGAGCGGGCTCGTAAGTAATAAAATATCTCGCAAAAGAGAAACAATTCAATCAAATAAATTCCTTTAATATAACCTTTATTAAGACTCTGCCAAGTGGTGTATGTCCCCAGTTTTTCCAAAAACATCGCGAAAAAGGCCAGAAAAATATTTAACATATTAAAGTTGTCGTCGTCACGGACCGGGCTCTTAAAACGAGAAAATTGCGTGCCGCCAACTGACATGATCCTTCCAGGTTTCCAAGTCCAGCCGTTTGGTTTGGGCTTTGATTGATCAGTCAGATTGGGCATTCTTTTTTTTATATATAAAAAAAATATTTATTATTTTTGCTAATTTCGTAAAATAAAATCTTTGCGTCCCATAGTAATTGATTCGAGGCTGGGCTTGCATTTGTAAGGAACACAAAAAGAATAATTTACGAATTTCACGAAAAGTGTCATCGAACCTTGTTACTAAGCACTTACAGAGTCTTCAGTAAGAATTTGGTCGTATAAATATATATCTTCTGTTTCTATTGCAGCGTTGAAAAAGAAGATCAAAATAGAAGAATTGCTTCACTACTCTGTGGGAGCTGAATCTGGACACAGCGTGGATAAGAATTTCACTTCGAATCTCATGAATTTGGTCATGCAGTTTAGGAAGGTAAAGTACAAGAATATTACTAGTTTTCTTTTTACAACTCCACTGAGTTAATAAAAAAACGAGGACGAATAAAATAATATTCGGGGCGAAAAGCAGGCGGAGCCGAGAATCGAACCAAAGACAAGATAAGTTTTCTCCAAAATGTTTGCCGTTACTCCCGTGCTCCCCGCATTTCCAAATAAGCCCATGTTTTACTTTATGATAATTATATCGATCTTATAAAGCAAAGAATGGTCTAACAATTTTGTAAAAATATCCTTTTGTGGTTCCGTCAAAAATGGAAACTGATAGAGAAGTTTGTCTGTCCGCAATCCAATAAAATATAAGGGGAGTTGATTTTAAATGTTATTAGATTGCATTACCAACACCTACTGTCAGTGTACATTTGGTATTACACACTAGAAAAGATCAATTGGAAATAAATTTAAAGACGAGAATTCTTGCGACCTCTTGTTTTCTGCACAATAGTGCTACTGATTGCGCCACCGAGCTACTTATCCTAGACCGCTGAATTTTTCCACCATACTTGACCAAAAAAAAAATCGGTGGACAAGTATGGTGGAAAAATTCAACGGTCTAGGATAAACCTTAACATCAAACCTCGTGTGGCTAAAACTAATAATAACTTCCTTAGGTATGCAACCACCCAGAGCTGTTCGAGCGGCGCGACGTTAAATCCCCATTCGCGATGCATTGCGACGACTACCACATACCGAAGGTGCTCGCAGAAGAAGCGATCCTACTGCGATCTGTGCCCTCCAAGCGACACTTGTTGTACAACAAACTGTCTGTGCTGAACACGGAGCACGTGCATAGAAGTGACGGCTGTTTCTCATTCACGAGGTTTATGGACCTCTCGCCAATGGAGTTGTACAGGGTTATGGTGTGTGGATGGCTTTATGCGTGAGTGTTTTTATTTGTAGCTATTTGTTACACATGTTATCGTGGAAGATTTTGGGGAAGTCCCTGGACATAGTGATTTATGTCTCGCTCGGTTTCACTTTCACACTTTCTGGGCCAGTGTACTTCATTCTACGTCCATCAGAGGCGATAGTGGCCAAGTGTAAGCCCATTGTGCATAAGTGGTTGTGTCAGAGACCCAACCCTAAAGTCTTTAAGTGGATACTTCTTATGCCGCCTCTTCTCAATCACAGAGGTATTATTATTCGTATTACACATCATCGGGCCAACAAATTATTAATTTTAATTACGGGGTAAAGTATGTATAAAAAAAATCTCAAGCAAGCAAATATAAAGTAAACAGAGGTTTTAACAGCTTGCGTTTCAAAATTGGTCTACGACAAGGTTAAGTCCATAAATCACCGCACAAAATTACAAGAATTTGTTTATAATTTATTGAAAAGTAAATAACTTTCACAATTGAAAATTTGTATATTTTTACAGCATGCAACACATAGAAAACTGCTTAGAAAAATACGAAAGACTCCGCCACAGATATTTCTGGTGGAACAAAGTTCCTGACGCCATTGAAGTCAAACAAGAAAGCGAAGATACCAGTGAGAGTGAAATGGATATATCGCCAAACTACTATGATAGAGTGAATAGCAAAGATATGCTCTTGGTTTGTCCGGGTGGTGACTGTTTAAGACAAAGGAAACACGATAGTTTGGTTTGGAAGGAGCTGTTATTTACGGATCCACTTTGGGTTGATGGTAAGTAATCAAAGAAAATATTTTAGAGTTCTGCACCTCTAACATAAAGGACCATATCGAGATCGATAGCGCTTGATACAGTGCTCTGTCTCGCTCTGTTGATCTACCTAAATAGGGACAGACAGTGGTATATCGTGCTTAGGTACCCTGTTCTAAATAGAAACCATGACAAGACACTCAAAGCTTGTGTTTCTGTGCAAACAGCTAGGCGACCCTGTAAAAATGCAAAAATAATCGACGATTCAGATGTAAAGAAATAATATATCGCTGCGACATAACTCCCTGAAAGTATATTCTAGTGTTTCAGAGTATTATCTGTGAAATCCAAATCATAGTCAACACTAGTACACCCACGTTTCTATCGCCGTACTTTGGACACAAATATGGACAGACCGCTTAACGTGCCTTTCAAAGGACAAGCCTTACTTCGCAAAGCCCCTATGGAATTTGAATCTGCGACCTTTGGATAAATCCAGACGATCGAACACCAATCAAAAAGCGTTCAATGAAGTCACATTTCGTATTTCAAATATGCTAAGGTAAAAAAATTCATCTACGTTGATTGATTTTACACAAGAATTACACTTGGTTTACATCTAAGTTGACGAAACCCGTGTTAGAGGAACATAAATACAATTAACAATTTATTGAATATCCAAAAACGGATAGGACTCACTTTTTTAACTGTGCAAAGAGGCACAGGTGAAGATTTCGATGAGATTATGACTCATCATCATCAGGACTCTTTGGGAGTACTTTCGCGCACGGCGCTCAGTCGAGTACTAAGCTTCCCCTCTCACAATTTATTTTTGTTATTCAGGTGGCCCATTCTACACGCACACGGATCACACGATCCATTACATGTCGGAAACGATAGAACACCGCGCCATTAGAACGAAGAAACTAGTCACTGCTCATACTGAACAGGTTTGTACAATTATATAGGTATTTTCATAGAAACAAGACAGGCGTAAATTTATAGTGTGACCGCAAGCGCTATACTGAATATGTCTTAGGTAGCTGCTAGGTCAGGGATGGGGAAATAGATTTAGAGGAGTGGCGTGAGATAGATGAAATTTTGACAGTTCAGTTATTATAGCGTCGGACTACCGGTTCTACTAATCGGTAACTACCTCCGTGGTCTAGTGGTGAGAGCCTTAGGCTCTCAACCCGGAGGTCGTGAGTTCAATTCCCGCGGAGAACACACAGTGGAAATTCACTTTGTGAATTGTTCTCAGTTTGGTTAGGGCATTGCAGGCTTGAATCACCGGATTGTCCGAAAAGTAAGATGATTTCGTGCTTCGGAAGGCACGTAAGCCGTTGGTCCCGGCCTTTTTCTAGTAGAGTGGTCGTTACATAAACCACGTCAGAGGCCGTAAGGCGGTTTAAAAACTCTGACACCAGGGCTTGTCGGGCCGATAGGTCTTGCAGCCCACACGATAAGAAGAAGATAGCGTCGAAAGACTCCAAGTTACTAGACGTAGCTCGTTAAACGCACTCGAGATGTTCGTCAATCGTCCTATTTCTTATTTTGGTTTTACGAAGGTTCGTTGTTGAGAATACTTGCTCACAGATACATGCATGAAATAATTTTGTGAGCGTGTTTAATTATTGTTTTTCGTGGGCCGATCATTGACCTCTCATAAACAACTAGACTCACAATCTCGCTCAAAAAGCATCCGCGATGCATCTTCTCACCGCTACGACGTGACAAAATCGAAAGACGATTGCGTACAACTGACATTGCATCTTATTTTAACGATGTAACGTCTTAATTTGGTTGAATGAATTTTCGCTACTATGTACGTCGCCGTTCGGACACTTTCTGACGAACTTTTCTTAGAGACTGTGTTTATTATAGATGACGGGTTTTGATCGCGAGGCGATTTGAATCATGTCAGAAGCCGGACTTGGCCCGCGAGCCGCCATTTCCTCATCTCTGTGCTAGGTAGTAGCTGAGCGGGTAGGGAGAGGGGGGTCGAACAGCTGTTATTTCGTTCGGCAACGTTCCCCCGCCACGTCTGTCGCCACCCAAGGCGCGGTGCAGCGCTTGCGGTTGAACTGTAGTTCCGAGGTCTCGGAGCGTCGTTGAGGAAGGTGTGCGGGGCGGGGATAGTGCACAGTGTAGCTAGGGTTTGCTTCTGGGTAGGGTAAAAGCAAAGAAACGCAATCCCAAGGTTTTAAATATAAAATTTCATATTATGTATAAGGTGACTTTAATTTATGCAGCTAAATTCTTACTGAAGACTCGGTAAGTGCTCAGTAACAAGGTTCGATGACCCTTTTTGTGAAATTCGTAAATTACTATTTTCGTGTTCCTTACAAACGCAAGCCCAGCCCCGAGTCAATTACTATGGGACGTCAAGATTTTATTTTGCGAAATTAGCAAAAAGTGTTATCGGTCCGTTTTACTGATCACTTACCAAGCCTCCAGTATGAGTTTGGCTGTATAAATGAAAGTCTCCTTATTTAAGTGTCGCGTTTACGCATGTTTGCATAATCATCATTGTCAATCATTCCTTATATGCATTTATAAACAGCAATTGTGTGATAATTACTACATTTTATTCATTAAACCCTTGAGATTGGCTATAAGATGAAACTAGTTGAGAAATATAAAATTTGTAAAACAGAACAAGTGTATTATTGAGCCAAGTATAAGACGATCTTATTTTGCTAAAGTTGACCTATATAATAGGTTGGGGAAAAACTCTTTTCGCAAATAGTATGTATGAACTTATTGTAAAATCTCTTTGGCTATACCATTTGAATCTGGCTGGTTTTGGTATTATTAAAAAGTTTAAATTAAAAAAAAGATAATTCCAAATTCAAATTAGGTAAAATGTGTGATTTTCATTTGTTTTTCTTACTGTTAAGATGAGTGAATCTAATGAAGAAATTCGATACATTTTAAAATTTTACTACAAAAAAGGTAAAAATGCAACGCAAGCTGCGAAAAAAAATTGTGATGTTTATGGACCTAGTGCAGTGTCTGTGAGAGTAGTACAAATTTGGTTTAAGTGTTTTCAATCCGGAAATTTTGATGTCAAAGATGCACCTCGCTCTGGGCGCCCTGTTACGGATAAAATGGGTGCCATTTTTGAAAAAGTGGAGCAAGATCGGCATATCAGTAGTTACGATGTAGTTGAAGAACTGGGGATTGACCAAAAAACAGTTTTGGCGCAATTGAATAAAGCTAGGTACACAAAAAATCTCTATATTTGGGTGCCTTATGAGCTCACAGAAAGAAACTTAATGAAATGAAACTTAATAAGAATTCTTTAGGCAGTGTCAGGTTAACATCACGAGAGGACTGCCAAAACCACTTGTCGCGGTTTTTTGATCACAAGCCCTAGAATTTCTATAGCAATGGGATCATGTCCCTACCTACAAGATGGCAGAAAGTTATCGAACAAAATGGCACCTACATACTTTAGTTAAATGTAAATAAACTTTTATTAAAAAATGTTTTGAATTTTCATATAAAATGCGAAGAAACTTTTTCCCCAACCTAATATTCCATACATGGCGTTTTCCCATCAGATTGAAACAATTTATCTATTAAACCTTTGAGATTGTTTGTTAGGCGAAACTAGTTGGGAATTATAAAATTTGTGAAACAGAATATTCAGCCAAGTATAAGACGATCTAAGGCCTTGTCCACATGCAGCGTTTTAGACGCGTGACCAACGCGCGAGTAACAAACGCAGCATGTGGACGCACTGTATAAAAGCCTAGTACTTCAACTACGCGCGAGTGCTTACGCATGATGTCTCTCGCGCGTGTAAAACGCTGCATCTGGACAAGGCCTAATCTAGCTAAAGCTAACCTATATGTTTCAAACACGGTGCGTTTTCCCATCAGAGTGAAATGCTAAGCGAGATAAAGACGGAAGAAGGCGGAGTAGTGTCGGTGGACACATCCAGTTCCGCCTCTACGGTATTCTCTCACGTGGAGAGGGCTCCGGTACTGAGGAGAGGGGAAGCGACGGGGCTGCCAGCCTTCTTGTGTTGCTCTGCTAGGAAGGTGAGCCGCATACGTTTTGTTTATTGATAAAAAAACATACAGGTGTTAAGATGGTAACCTTTTTCCTGAAAACGGGGTATTCTACCCATTAATATGAACAAGCAGCGGTAGCTCAGGGGTAGAACGCTGGCTTCTCAATCTTTAAAATCCAAGTTCGATCCCAGCCGGGCATGCACTAATGAGTTTTTCGGAATTTATGTGCATAGTATACGTACTACTTGCTTAACGGTGAAGGAAAACATCGTGAGGAAACCTGCGGCTCTATAAGTAAAGCCTTTCGGGGTCACTCGACTAGTCTTCGACAAACGACAAAAAGAACAAACTTACGCGCGTGAGCAGGATACCTGTTATTTGTCTCTCTTAATGGTATACATTTATCTCTTTCGTCGTTTGACGAAGACGAGTCGAGTGAGCCCCGAATGGTTGTGCTTTTAGAGTCACTGTATGCCCTAAAAAGCGTGTTTGTGCGCGAAGAAAGGCGATATGGCTTACCCATTAATCGTAATCGTCGGTGAAACGCGGGTGTGCCGAGTATGGACTGTGACTTGCATTTCACAGTTCACACTCGGAACACCTCTGGCACCCACTCGGGGATTCATGTCGTGACGATATACTATACTAATATGAACAAACTTACAAACGCAAGCCTGACTCTGTGGAATTTCAACATATATTTTTCAAATTTCGCAAAAAAGAATATTATACGTAATACCGATCACTTAATGAACATCCAGTATAAATTTGGCTGCATAATATCACCTCGTGTAATCCGGCAGGTATGCGCCCCCACCCGGCTTCCGTTCGCGGTGTCCCGAAGTTTCGCGTACCACGTGACGCGCCATTGTCACGGCGAGTGTGCCGACGGGTCCGGAATGTTGCGTCGACTAGTAGCCGCCTCGAAGCCGCCTTGCGGGTGGGCCACCTTGCAAGTACCAGGTATAGTGTTACCACCATACTGTTGATGATGACGTCCTGCGGACCTATTACGTATTTTTGAATCGTTTGGCAAAGCTATGGTTGCTGAGATTATGTTTTTATTGCGAAATCCGTCGCTTTGGAATACTCTAAATATTATTATTAGAGTGCATTACAAACCAGAAAAGATAGATTAGAAACAAATGTAAAGACAAGAATTTGAAAAAATTCCTCGGGCCAGGATTCGAACCTGCGACCTCTTGTTTCCCAGACAAGCGCGCTACCAATTGCGCCACCGAGGTACTTACCTAGACCGTTGAATTTTTCCACCATACTTGTCCACTGAATATATATATTTTTTTTTGTGGCTATTTGATCTAACTAGCTTATAATGCACATACTGAACGCTCACGATGGTTGGTATGCTTGCTATTCACCAAAAACAGACAAAAAAAAGAACTTTCAACCTTTAATGGGTATTGAACTATTTACGAATTGTGACGTCATTTCAAGTGCGAACGTACCCGTAGATAAGCGGATATCTATGTTTTCGACGATAGGAACTCGATTGGCAACTGATTTTACGTTACAGAATCAGGGGGCAGGTCGATTCGGCTGCGGTCACTGCTGCTGAATTGATTGTGAGCTTCGTTGTGGCTGATGTAGGCAGTCTTGGCAGTAAATATGCGCCCGCACAGACTGCTGACTTTAAACAAACTTCTAGAAATTCTCCTATATCGACAAATTAAAAACATAGAAGACGCGTTTCCTATCAAAGTCTCATTCGAAAATAGTACCGGAGACTAAAAAGTTTCAGGATTGGTTCTCACTGTGTGTCGAGCGACATTGGGCTATCCGTGATTGGCCGATTTATAGACACATCGAATGCTATTGGAGCCATCACCCGACTAAACTGTGTGGTAAATTTTCAGCGCTAATTAGACTTTTATAGTATTTTTCGTTCTCTGTTTCTCACCCTCTTGTCGTTATCGCTAAAACAATATCGAAGAACGGATTTACCTAGACTGAATACTTTCTAAGTATCAATGTCTCTCAAAAAAGGCTTACTAAAATCACTTTTGATTTTGACCGACAACATTATAGATCAAAAGTATTATTGCCAAATACTATTTACGAAAAAAATGGCTCCGTAATCAGTACAAAAATAACGCAAAAAATAATTATTTTCTAAAATTTTTCGCAATTTTTCGAAAAGATCCATATTCGACAATACTTTATTATTCCACCCGAAAGGCTTACAATCTGTCAAAAAAGTGTTGAAAGGAAAATTGAACTTTATTGAACTTTAAACGTTCAAGTACAAGTAATTTACGTAATGTATCTATGAAATAACAACGCGGTAAACTCGATTTTTCAGATTTTGTACTTGTTTGTTTGGTGTAACAAGGCGAAAGAAAAATAGTTCCTTCAATATTAATTTCAACACTTTTTTGACAGACTGTACGCTTGCCCACTGACGCGTCTGGACACGTATAAGATTTAAATATAAATAAGCCTTTCGGACTTCAGCAAAAATCTACGGAAGTCAGTAACGAACCAATGACTGTTACTACGCAACTACCTGTGACCACTCGTCCGGTACTTGCCCAAAAACACTAAAGTATAAATCCGTTGGTCCACAGATAAGAATCAGTTGGTCAGCGACGCCGGTAAGCTGACGGTGTTGGACTCTCTACTGAAGCGGCTGAAGGAACGAGGGCACCGTGTGTTGATATACAGCCAGATGACAAAAATGATCGACTTGTTAGAGGTACGTCCTTCTGAATATTATTAGAGGGCAGTACAAAATATAAATTAGAAACAAACAAGACAAGAATTTGAAAAAAATCCTAGGGCCAGGATTCGAACCTGCGACCTCTTTTTCAACAGCGCTACCGACTTCGCAAACGAGGTACTTATCCATCTGTCTCCTAAGAACCAGGCGTGCCGAAAAACAGCGAAAATTCAACAATTTGTAATAGCGTCCTCGAAATTTTTCAGTGAAAAGAGGGTATACGATTCAGCGTTGACTATTCTATTGACAGTCCACACTCGGAAACACCTCTGACACCCGCTCGGGGATATAATATCTTGATGGTATGTTGTGTTTTGTGAATTTCCAGGAGTACATGTGGCATAGGAAGCACAAGTACATGCGGCTGGACGGGTCCAGTAAGATATCGGCGCGGCGCGACATGGTCGCCGACTTCCAGGCCAGGACCGACATCTTCGTGTTCCTGCTGTCGACCAGGGCTGGCGGGCTCGGGATCAATTTGACTGCTGCTGATACTGTGAGTAGCCTGCCATTTGTTCTCTGTGATTGTGTGAGAGTGTTTTGCCCGTAGATATAGATCTAAATAGATGCCGCAAGTGTATGTACTTCGCGTACCCAATCGCGCGTCAAACTACAACTTTGAGTCTTATGTATTATGTCTTAAGTCTTACAATTCCTTCTAAAATACAAACAGCTGTCAACAATTTCCATTATAAAAGGTAACATGCTTGATTTAGATCTATATCTGTGGTTTTGCCTATTTTCACTAACGGAGATGCTGTGTCAAATGTTTTTTGATCACTGAAGCTCTGAAAGTAAGTCGTTTTTAACTCGAAATGCGGGATGTAAATTCTTTACATTCACTAACTAGTAGTTAGCGAGCCCGCGTACAAAATCAGAAGAATTTTAACAATATGTGAAATTGATTGTTCACTCATAAAGCTCATAATCTATACTAATAATAAAGTAGTAAAAAATTCGTGTCTGTACATTGAATATTTTCGCGAAATTTTAAATGAAATGGGTTATTGGGTTACTGAGGCCAAAACAACAATTTTTAGAATTTTTGTCTGTCTGTCTATTCCGTTTTAACTCGAGAACCACTGAACGGATTTGGATGCGGATTTTTTCATTATAATCGTAGTGACCTTGGTCAGCACATAGGTTATAAGGGATGTTCATAAAGTAACGCCCAAGCCGGAAACGGGGCAAAGATTTACGCTTTTATAACTCGAGTACCACTCAACAGATTTGGATGCAGTTTTGTTTATTATCATTGTCGTTACCCTGATCAACACATAGATCATAAGGGGTGTTCATAAAATAACGCCTAAGCCGAAAAGGGGCAAAGATTGAATAAACGCAAACGGCAAAGGCTATTATTATATAAATCTATATGGGAAGTCTGATTCGAATTTATATCCGAAACCCACGCGAACGAAGTCGCGGGCAAAAGCTAGTCATAAGAATATGATATATAAATTAAAGTACGAAGTAGACCATGGTCATCTGGACCAGGGGTTGTGAATTGTACGTCAGCTGTTAGACCGAAAGAACCAAAAAAAAAGAGTTGATGCGATCCTAATATTTCGTGTTGTGTATGGCAAAATAATTTTATTTTCATTTGTCTGTTTCCAACTGACCTACTGTATTAAAAAATCGCTAGTTATAGCTTTTTGATACAATACAATTATTGCCGGTTTTTTTGATAGCTGGCTGATTCCAATAACAAACTTGAGGCAAATTTGTTGGTACATTTTTGTACGATTTCGGTAATTAATGAATCCTATCGACAGGTGATATTCTACGATTCGGACTGGAACCCGACGGTGGACCAACAGGCCATGGACCGAGCGCACAGACTCGGACAAACGAAGCAAGTCACCGTTTACAGGCTGATCTGTAAGGGGACTATTGAAGAGAGGATCATGCAGCGGGCTAGAGAAAAGAGTGAGGTAACACTGAAGGCTATATAAAACCAATTGAATTTTCATTTTAATGATATGTAGTGATGACTATTTGTCAGTTTAGAGGAAAATTATAATTCAAACCGCAGCTTTCCACTGTTAACACTATCTATTCTTTTCAAATCACATTACAAGTTTACAACACAGCAATATCCAGTACCAATGGCCGCCTAGTGGTTGATTGTGACGACACTCTAACAATAAAGTTCGGAACTAAAATCATGACATCCAACATAATAAAAAAAAAACAATTGCTAACCTAAAAATGATTGTTGCGTTAATTTTAAAGGTAACGTACAAAATAATTAATAAATAATAATTAATAAATAATAATAGCTCGGGCGGTAGCGTTGCATTTTAGGTAGTGATTTTACGCCGATAGATTGATTGATTTCATAATAGCTCGGGCGGTAGCGTTGCATTTTAGGTAGTGAGTTTACGCCGATAGATTGATTGATTTCATAATAGCTCGGGCGGTAGCGTTGCATTTTAGGTAGTGAGTTTACGCCGATAGATTGATTGATTTCATAATAGCTCGGGCGGTAGCGTTGCATTTTAGGTAGTGATTTTACGCCGATAGATTGATTGATTTCATAATAGCTCGGGCGGTAGCGTTGCATTTTAGGTAGTGAGTTTACGCCGATAGATTGATTGATTTCATAATAGCTCGGGCGGTAGCGTTGCATTTTAGGTAGTGATTTTACGCCGATAGATTGATTGATTTCATAATAGCTCGGGCGGTAGCGTTGCATTTTAGGTAGTGATTTTACGCCGATAGATTGATTGATTTCATAATAGCTCGGGCGGTAGCGTTGCATTTTTAGGTAGTGATTTTACGCCGATAGATTGATTGATTTCATAATAGCTCGGGCGGTAGCGTTGCATTTTAGGTAGTGATTTTACGCCGATAGATTGATTGATTTCATAATAGCTCGGGCGGTAGCGTTGCATTTTAGGTAGTGATTTTACGCCGATAGATTGCCATCTTTTTCAATAGATCTGGAATGACTAATAACAGAACCAAGCGTCAGCTGTCGCACCCGCGGTGGGTGTTGGTGTGGGAGGTTGCGAAAGTGGTAAAAAAAAGTAATAGTACGTCGGCTAAAACTTTTCTCACAGATAGTTGACATCATACTGAGCTGAAAAAAAATCGTCAGCTGCATCGTGGGGAGGGGATGATGTGTACAACACGTAAAATAAAGTTATAGTACGCCGCATGAAATTTGTCTCGGTGATTCTTTATATAATTAAAAGTACAAAAACAACAATCAGCTGCATGGGTAGCGATGGAAAGACCGTCAGCTGACGCAGTAAAAATACAGATGAAATATACTAATCTCGTTTTAAACTAATACGACAAAGAGACACGCACACGCAGATGTTTCTTAGATCCGATAAGACCGATGATTTGTATTGAAGGGTAGATAAACATAAGTTAAGAAACAAACAACACTCCAAATGAACTTTAGGGGGGCATTCTTTTCTCTGCACGTAATTTGCCAACTTGACGGAAATAAACTGTGTTTCAGTTTGATGCGTTCGTAGACTGCGTACAGTTTGACCATGGGCCGCACCCACCTCACATGCCTTGATACTGTCCTGCTGTCAGTGGTTGGCGGTTGTCGTCCGACGATAAAATTGAACACAGTTTACTTCTGTCAAGTCATCTATGGTACACTCAAGGTCCGCAAGAAGAGCCCGGCAATTTTCTCTCAAAAATAATAATATTAATGCACTAGTGCGGTAAAAATGACTGCCAACAGTGATGATGCATATAAAATAGGTCTTTACGAGCACTTACATTGAAATAGTCGTTTATGCTACTAGTGCTTAAAGGAGGCAATAGCTTACGAGGAACGATTGTTATTGCCTTCACGCACGTATATCAGACTACGTTTTTCAATGCATAATGTGAGTAAATTAACTAAATTAAAAAAACAAACAAACAATAAATACTCCGAATTAACTTTAGGCGGGCATTCTATTTCTTTTTCTTTGCACGCAAGTTGCCAACTTGACGGAAATAAGCTGCTTTCAGTCATACATAACATAAACTCGACTCCACCAGCTTATTCCAATGTAAACAACAATGGCTGCCCGAAATTGTCTATTATTTAGTTAGATACAAAGAATGTTCATCATCATCATAAATACTTTATTGCACAAAAAATAAGTACAAAAAGGCGGACTTAATGCATAAAGCATTTTCTACCAGTCAACCCACAGATGGTACAAGATAAATAGGTAGGTGGGCGTGCAAGAAGAGTAAAAACTTTAAAATTACAAATTAAATGAAGATACTACTCTAAATTAATAACTATAGGTAACAATACCTAAAAAGAATATATGTTAATACATAAATAAATACAAGTTTTAATAAGTATATTGTAAATAAATACATAAATAAATACATACCATGACTGCAAAAAATAATAAGAATTAAAGAAGTTCATATTTGTGTGTTTTTGGAGAGGTAGTGTCTGTGCACAGAATACTTAAAAGAGTTACGGGAGGGGGCTTTTCTGACATCGTCGGGAAGTTCGTTCCAGAGACGAACAGCAACCACACTAAAAGAATTGGATACAAATCCGGAATGATGCAAAGGAATCGAGAGAAGAAGGTTATTTGAGGATCTGAGCATTCTATCGTGATTGTCAGACAAGAGATGTATCATTGACTTGAGGTATGAGGGGGTATTTGGATCGGTAATTATACTATAAAGAAGGCAAACAATTCTTAGGTTTCTACGGTCGCGAATAGGAAGCCAGTTGAGTTTTGCACGAAACTCTGAAACGTGGTCATATTTCCTCAAGCCAAATATGAAACGGATGCAGGTGTTAAGCAAGCGTTCCAGTTTATTGAGATGCTCTTCTTTAGCATCCAAATGTTGTTAACAAGGAAGACCCAAACCATTATAATATCTTTGTATATTACATATTACATATACATATTATTATGTAATAACATTGTATTTTTTTTTTCAATAATGTACTGAGAATTCAAGTGGCCAGTATCACTTTGCGAACTCACACATTAACATTTTTTGTCTTTTGGCATTATAATCAACGATAATCCAGAAAGTTCTTATTCATATTACAATTAAATGAAGTTAACCTACCAAGAAGTTTATTTTAACCAAATTCCAGTATACTTCTTGTTACCTATATATTATGAAAAGAAATTAAAAAGTAAAAATAAGGCGCGAATTGGTTGATTAAGTTTCATCAGAATTTGTAAAGTTACTACCTACTCAAAATGTCTTCTAAACAGTTTTCATTTTATTTCATCAAACTGAACGCAGCCTACGAACGTATCAAACTGAAACCAGCTCATTTCTGTCAAGTTTATCTATGGTACACTAGATAAGACTGGCAACTGTTTTCGATAAATATAAAAAAATAAAACAAAACATACCTCAGACATGGCTGTATAGGCTAAGTTCCATTTGCATTCTCACTATGTGGATGAATAAAACAAAAAAAAAATAAAAAAATAAAACACTTGGTAAATTTCACTTTGACAACAGTTTAGGCGCTTAGAAAATAGAACTTTACGAGCACTTGCATTGAAAAATACATTGCTTACAGATTCAAAGAATGGTCATCAGCGGTGGGAACTTCAAGCCGGATACTCTAAAACCAAAGGAAGTTGTCTCTCTGCTATTAGATGACGAAGAAATAGAACTCAAATGTGAGTCCACCCTTTTATATCCCGCCCGTGGGTTCCCACGTGAAAAGTGAAACGTGATTACTTATATGGCAAATCCTAATTTGAGGATTATTTTCACAGATCAACAAAAGTCAGAAGAAAAGAAGTTGATAGAAGAAAGAGATAGAAAACGGAAGCACGGATTGCTGCCACCTGTAAGTACGATTTTATCCTAATGAAATATTTGTATTTATCATTCGGAATCGTTTTCTCCACCACCCAGTGTTTGTTTGATCTTCAAAACTGCCATGTCACTCATTGACTTGGAGACTGTACCTACAATAATTACCTTTGGCAACACCAAAAAAAAGTTTTGCTTGTCGCATATACAGGGTGTAAATAGAGTGCGACCATTAAGGTGGTTAAACCTACACAATTTTATACGATTTTTTAATTGAATACATGCCCTAATTACTACAAAACAGACTTCTCAAATATGGCTATAAAAATCAACAAAAAATCTAGTTTCCGCATATGCAATAATATTATTCGAATATTGTTTAATTATTACGCCATTAATAGATCAAAAGTATTTAAAATTTGCAAGATTTTTGTGTGTATTGGTGCGACTTACGCACACATAGAAGTCCATGACAGGTGTAAAAATACGTTTCATTCATAAAACTTTAGTTCCGATTGTAGCACAAAACAATAACTTACAATAGGTATTGTTACATTTATTAACGATATAAAAACAAATAAATGTCTCGGGTAAAATGATTTCAAAGTAACTTCAATAAAAAAAACCATTTCTTATTTTATTATTACAAAAATCGACTACGATAATTCCTTAGAATGTATTTTTATTTATTCGTCACCGTACATTGTGTGAAGATTCGGAACGGTAGCGGCCATGTCAGCATTGCATATTTATCACGTCAAGCGTTTTAAGTGCTATAGCTTTTGACAGCAATTCACAACGCTAATCAGTCGCCATTGAGTGAAGCGCTCTATCTGTGTTGAACTCGACAATCAACAATGGCTGACGCTCAAGTTGCTCGCAAAGACAATATAATCACTTCGTTTTACTCGAGCGGCCCAAAGATATTAGAAGAAAAATTTTCTTCTAATATCGTTACTGACGCTGTTTTCTTTTTATAGGAGACTTAGGTACTATACTCTTTAATTTATTTCTAGGTAAATTAAACGTGAACGAAATAGATTTTTACAGATTCAGTGTGATAAGAACAGCAATTCCTTAGTTTTAAATAGAGAAAAAGAAAAGACATTTATTTGAATGCCACCACGATGAAGCGTGCTGTTAACAAGCATGAATATTCCGGGCACAAAGTGAACAGCAAGCGTTCGAGAGCTGCCATGAAACGTTGCCATGGTGAAGAGAAAAGGTAAATATTTTATCGCTATTTTGAAAATGAATTACTTATGTTGGTCTGTGTCGATAAAGGGGCACGACATACAACATCTTACCATGGTTACTGTAAAAAAATTGTATTTCCTTCCAGTCGACCAAGTGCCTGGCGCGCAAATGAGCCGAATGGTTCTTGTGACCAACCAACGTTACCATAGAAGTGCATCCAGAAGGAAGTTCTTCTAATCCTACACCTAAACGCGCCATCCGAACATACCTATTCGAAACAAAGATTGACAGATATGACTCGTGAAAAAAAATGTCCTTTTACACCTCGTGAGGTATCAGTATCACAGATTCGCAGGGACGTCAGGCATGATGAACAGACAGCTGGACCCAGCAATGAACCAATAGATATAATTTGGACACAAGATGCAGACGTGGACAAGCACGAATTAACCATTGAAAAAACATGTGGTGTTTCTAGTCTTGAAGGCTTACAAGGCTATCGTATAGTAGATATTCAACATTTATTAAAATGGTCTTTGAAAATGCAACATGAACACAATAAGCACTGCACTTGTGGCTACTTAGAGTTTGTTCGAGAAGAAAGAAATGGACTCAGTAGCACTTTCCAATTTAAATGCAACTCTTGTGATGAAACTTATGTAGGAAAGTCAGAGGGTGTCGAGAAAATCAACCAGTCATTTGTGTGGGGAATTCTAACTGGAGGGAGTTATTATGCCCAAAGTGACAATTTGCTTGCCGCTATGGATATACCCACGATTTCACAAAAAAAGTATGCAAAAACTGAATTACATTTGGGAAAAGTATGGGAAGAACACTTGTATAAAGAAATGCTAGAAGCTGGGAAAAAAGAAGAACAAATTGCCGTTGAAAAAGGGCACATATGCTCGGATGGAGTTCCATATATAACAGTATATGTAGATGGAGGCTGGTCAAAGAGGTCTTATGGACACAACTTTAATGCCAATTCAGGAATAGTAAGTTTAGTTATTTGATAAGTTTTAGTTTTGATTTCTTGAACAAGAGAGCAAAGTGAGCGAAGTTTTCTGATACAGTCTATTTGAACAATCTGGTGTTTTATATGTATGTATGTATCAATTTTTGTCTTTATCTCTTTATAGCTCTTTGCCTATAGATTGTTTAATTTTAATGAATAATAAATAGGTACTAAGATAAATACTTTTTTTTTCAGATCCAAGGACAATTGAAAGTGGCTCAGAGAGACAAGTGCTACCTGATTTGCTTTGTGGACGTTGGCAGCCCTATAAAAGTAATAATAATTCAAAAAGATGATGAGTTCATCAGTAACATGATGCCAAAACTGAGTGACTTTTATAGAAGATGCGTTTTGCCAGAAATAATTTTAAGGAGAGTACCTGCTAATCAAAAATGCTTGGAGCCTAAATAGATAGTGTCGATTCAGTGTATCACACTTATTTGACAGGACTTATATTAATTTAAGAATTTGTATTTTTCTTTCTCTATCGTAAAGACATGAATAAAAAATAAAACAATTAAATATTTACTTTGTGCTTTTACTTACTAATTATTCCTTTCCTGATTAACATAATTTGGAAAATGTGAAAAACTTTTGTAAACCATTGTAAATCATTTTAGTTGATAAAGATGAAAATTTAATAAAGAAATGCCCATACTCACACACGCTGGGCAGGCGGGTTGGTGAGCGCGGTGCCGAAACCCTCGCACTAGTGACGCCGCTGCCCGTCACCAGTCTGTTTTAAATAAGGCTAGGCAATTGGGGATGGATATACCGCCATCAATCGGTCCCAGGTGAGATGGGCCACCTGTTTTTGTGCCTGAGAGCTGTCCTCTTACTCTCGCCCGACAAACTTCGGGGGGTTTGCGAGTAAGATGGTGGTACCTCCACAGTCGAGCCCGGCATCAGCTCTATGTCGATTTATGTCGTGACGATATATTATTATTGATACGATTATACAAAAACTTAATTAACACGGGCGAAGCCGCGGACAAAAGCTAGTTCAAAATAATCCCTCTGTGAAGAATATGTAATAAATCATCTTGTTTTTTTATCTAAATATTGATAATGTTTGTTTCATACCAATGCTGACAAATAAAATTGTATAATAATCTAATATTTTGTCTTGTTTTGCAAAGTCAACACGTTGCCGCTCTGCTTCCGCGGTAAAATACGGAGCGGCAACGTTTTACGTTTTGTATCGATTTGATTTATATGAATGAACAAACTCACACATTGACAGAACTGCCTTTACTAGTGTGCGTATTAGTTTGACAACTAATTAATTTATGAAACATTTGAATGCATAGTAAAAGCAAAGGGATTTCACATTTATTATCACCCCAAAGCGTCGTGAAATAAATTACTTTATCCGCATATCAACTCAATTAATGCCCAAAGGCAACAATAACAGATTTATTACTAATAATTTAGAGTTTCTTAGCGCGTGGCGCCATCTAACATTCTGTACACATTTCTGTTTGCGGTTTTACCACCTTAAATAAAACCACACACTCTTCTGATCATACTGAACAACTATTCGAAAAAAACGCCGCGCAAATCTTCAGAGAAAAATATATTCAACTGTAACTCAAAGACTTTATCTCGTAGGAGAAAGGACTATTTTAGAACGCTGCACCGGAACAGCTGTTTCACGGGCGACGATCTCTCGATACTCGCCCGTATGTCGGTGCGTTAAGGTTCACACATTTTTTTTTGGAACTCAATTATCTCCCAAAATAAGGGTGGGCGCGGGTATAATTCTTGGGAAAGGTGGTTCAGTAGAGTCGGTAGAATATGTGGTTTCATTTAATGGTAGCAGTCTATTTACACACGGTATATTACAAATCCGGGGAATATACCGTTAAAATAGTATTATGTATGTTCAGCAACAAGCAGCGGTATCGGAGGCGAAAAGGACCCGCGACTCAGCGTCGGAGCCCGGCTCGCCGCTGCGGGTTGACGATGATTGCGACAACCTGATTGTTGATGAGCCGCTCACCCCCACTCCTACCTGTAAGTAGTTGGATATTTGTGATTCATACTTGCGTTTGTCGGCACTTCGGGAAACATCATCGATAACTTGACAAACATACATTGTGAGTTTTATAAAGAACGTGGCAATCATTATTTTTTATTTTCTGTGACGTCATGTGAATGTTAATGCTTACATTCTTCCACTTTCTAGGTGAGCGTCTTCATCCTAGGTTACCTTAAGGCGCATGGGCCTTAGGCTGAGATTCAGAGTGCATTATGAGTCCGAACTCAAGAGGAACTCAATCTTACAAACGTCACTCTAGTATGGGATCACGTCGCTTTTTGACCTTTGTAAGATCAAGTTCGGACTCAAAATGCACTCTGAATCTCAGCCTTAGACTACCAAGGCATTCTCCCAGTGGCGGCTGCACCTTAAGTGCGCCCGTGCGCCGCACTACCATTTAAATTAAACTTACACAATAATGTCCTATACCTATCATTACCCATCCATCCATACTGCCCTATACGGAAACTAAATATCTGATTATAGTACATATATATACCTATACATGTTTTGTCATTACGGGGTAAATAAAAATGTATAGATTTCTACTGCAAAGGAATTAAATCTTATTTTTGCTTGAACAAAATCGGCCCCGTGCGCTCGGGAAATCGCACGCCGCGAGCTCATACAACTTCTATGAAACACGGTGTAAACAGCCCGGCGCGTGAGACAGAAGATGCGTAGTACAAAATGTATGGCAGTTTTAGGTTAGATTCGTGCGCCGCACGCGACCGGAAATTGCCGAAAGAATACGAAGCGAAACGAGTAGTTCACTCGCGTTACCCCGAGGCCTTGACCTACGCACGATGCTTTTGTCGTCAGTTTCTCACTTTTTGCGCGCGCTTGCGGAGGAGTAATTGTTTATTTAATTAGGTACTATAATTATGTAAAAAAGTAAACTAAAGATTAGGAAGAGTGATAATAATGAGTGTAAATTACAATATTGACTTTGTTAAAACCAACAGGACTTATGAAAACCCGGTCTATTCATAATATAAAACAGGAATGCAAAACAAAAAATAAATCGTTCACGATAACGTTCGAAAGTGAAATGTATGTTAAAAAGAAATGGTTATGTGGATGTGAGAGACTAAATGCTTTTTTTTTGCTTTCCCTGTGTTATTTTCGGCGGAGAAGCGATTTGGACGGAATATAAATAAAATTTGTTTCCTTAAATTGCGGCATTTTATTTGATCTTTTTAATAAAACCATGCAGTGCACCACCGGTTCTCTGAGGCACCAGCCGCCACTGCTTAGAGATTCAGAATCTGTAGCAATCTTTAAAACACGACTCAAGAAGTATGTTTATGATAACATAACGAACATTATTTTATAATTTTTAATTTTTATATGTATACATTCTATTTAGTGTTTTTAGGCTTTTGATCTACATTGGTGTATTTATTGTTGAGTGGAGCATGTAAATTCCGAATATAACTTGTGTAAATAGTAAGAGTAGTACGTAAGAGCAAACTGTTTTTCTCATTTTAAGTGAATTCGTATTCTTGTGAGAAATAAATTTCTTAAACCCTAAACCGTATCGTTTTAGTATAAAATTGGTACATAACCCGTTTATCTGTTGTTTTTCGTTTTAAAGTTTGAGACCTCTATAGTTCAATACAGGCACTTACAAAGACACTATCTGGCTGTAATGTAAAATTTACATTACATGGCATACGTACAATTTAAGATAAGAAAACAACTTTGTGTGTAAATCTGTCCAGCTTGACATCATTAAAACAAAATCAATATTCAAAATTTTGGCAAAATGGTGCCTTTTAAAATATCAGTACCAGGTGATAAAGGTCTTATACTTTGGTCTATAACGAATAGCAACAGAGAAAAGTATTATCAAATTTTGTACTAAAACGGTGGCGTGTCTATGCGCCTTAACATTTTCCCTAAGGCGCAGTATTAGCCAAGCGTAACATTGTGTGTAAATAAAAAAAAAACGTATCGTTGTGATACCGTTGTGATTTTCTATATTTATTTTCAAATTAGATTTTATTAGGTCGCTTCGAGCGCATTTAAGTGTCCTACAAAGACATGCTGTTTTTGACTATAATTGGGAATACACTCGTACATGTCGTGTTTGTCTTATCTATATACTTTTGTATAGTAGGATTTTTTTTAAATGTCGGAATCGGCTTTAGAGCTTATCTTCCAACGAATGGCATTGTTCTATTGTGAAGTTCCACCACTAATTAGCAGTGCACAACGAAACACATAAACAACAAAATATTTTATGTTAATAGCAACTTTAACGCCTGAACAAAAGGGCTCAAATTTGAACGGCAACGCATTCAAGATAGTACTTTTTGAAATTGAAAGCGGCAGCAAGGTGCAGTGTGATACAGGTTGAAACGATTTAAGATTCTTACATAATTTATTGTATATGCATGTTATTAAGAAAAATAGTATTTAAGTTTTAAGAAGTTCATTTGTCTCTTTGAAACTTTAATTTAACACACATTTGTTGTTTATTAAATAACTATGTTTATTTATACTTATATAATTCCAATAAAAACCAGTAAGTACCTACAAATACAAAAAAAATGTATGGCTGCAATCTACGCTAATTATTGAAGTTACATAAATTACATTTTTGTACCTCTTATTCCCGCTAATCAAAGTCCATATACGTGGGACGCACTATAAGTTTCCGGAATGAATATGAAAAAATACTATTAAAGGTACAAAATTAATTTATTGTTTTTCAAAATAATCTCCCTTGGCGTCTATGCACTTTTTCATTCGATCAAACCAGTTTTGAAAACTTTTGTGCCACTCCCCTGTGGTGACCTCTGAAACGTGTTTTTCATACTCCTCGACAGCCTCTTCTGGTGATGAAAATCGTTGACCGCGTAATTGGTTCTTAATTTTTGGGAACAGAAAAAAGTCACAAGGTGCCAGGTCGGGACTGTATGCAGGATGACTCATGAGTTCTACATTTTTCGTCTTCAAAAAGTCGTTTGTCTGTCTGGCCGTGTGAGAACTAGCATTGTCGTGGTGCAGGATGATACGGCGTTTACGGTTATTTTTACGGAGTTCGTCAATGACTTCCGGCAAACAAATGGTCGTGTACCAGTCACTATTCACGGTACGACGATTCTCTAAAGCAACAGTAGCCACGTGTCCAGTTTTATTAAAAAAAGAAGCAATCATCCGCTTAGATGCACTTTTCACGCGCGCCACTTTGGTTGGTTTCGGCTCATCTTGAAAGACCCATACGCTCGATTGCTGCTTTGTTTTGGGATCGTAGCAATAAATCCATGTTTCGTCACCTGTTACTATGTCCCACACCAAATTTGACGCACCTTCGTTGAATCTGGTAAGCATGGCACTGCACCAAGTGACGCGGTCCGTTTTTTGAGCCTCGGTCAAGTTGTGTGGGATCCACCGCGAGCACAGCTTTCTCACACCCAAATGTTTGTGTAGGATTGATTGTATTTGACTCATGCCTATTTCTAAGGATGCGCGAATTTCATGGTAGGTCACATGCCTGTCTGTTTCAATCATACGGCGCACAGCATCGATGTTTTTGTTGGTCACAGCGGTGGACGGCCGACCATCGCGAGATTCGTCACTGAGATTGATACGACCACGCTTGAATTCTGCAAACCAGCTATAAACAGTCGTCTTGCATGGTGCTTCATTGCCAAAAGCTGTTTCAAGCCGAGCGATGCTCTGTTGAGCTGTCAAATTACACTTAAAATCGTAGAAAATCATACTACGAAAATTTTCCCGAGTTAAATCCATGTTGATGCAGACACACAATTTTTTAAATGGCGCCACAAGGTAAAAACAAAAGACAGTCAGATGAAACAAACTGCATTCTACAGCCAAAGAGTTCTATTTTCAAATGTTGCAATAAATTTTTAAATATTGTTTATGTAAGTGGCCAGTTCCGGAAACTTTTAGTGTTACCTATGTACACAGCCGGGGTCGTTATCGAGCACACTTTTCACAAAAATCCGAATAGTAAGCAATCAAAATCCTATGAACTTAAACCAGGGTCAAATTTATGAAATATCTAGAATAAAACACAGAAGTATACGATATTAAGATCCGAAAGCCATTACTTAATCATCCTGTAATTGACACCCAAAATGGCTGCCGGTTCCAATTTCAAAAATGGAATCTGAAATGCGTTGGCGACTTGGCGTTCAAATTTGAGCCTTTTTGTTTAGGTGGTAAAGTTGCTATGAACATAAAATATTTTCTTGTCTAGGCGTTTCGTTACGCACTGCTCATTTAGCGGTCGAACTTAACAATAGATAGCAATGCCATTCTTTGGAAGATAAGATCTTAAGTGGATTCGGACATTTAAAAAAAATCCAACTATAAGTGTAATTTTTGTTGGCTGACCAATAAAAATAAATAAATAAATAAATACATGTATACAAATACATGATTTTGTACACTACCCAAAAATCAAATCTGATCTGTGTCGTTTACCTTGCAGCGTTCTCTCCTCCAGCGCGCGCGTCGTGGGGCCCGCGACGGCCGGGTCGCGGCGGCGCGCGGCGCGGCAGACCTCGCGGCTCGCGGCACGCGGGGCTTGGCCGCAGACCGGACGCCTCACCGGCCGCCGTCGCTGATGGTAAGTACTGTTGGCGACAAGTTGACATGGCAATTTTCTAGTTTCCATACTAAGCATCTGTCTCCTCCATTTCTGCTATAGTTAACCTATACGTCCTTCTTTTTTTAGCACGCGTAAATATAGATATGAACGTGCTGCTTTTTTCCGAATTATTACAAAGGGAATTGACATTCGACAAATACAACAGGTGAATACAAATCGCTTTTTCGTCCTCGCGTTCAAGGCGTTACGTAGCTCAACGGTGAAGAAGTTTAGTTGGCACGCAAGAGTTCCTCAGTTGAGTCTCGGTCGGATCCACTGATTTTCTTTTTGTGTTTTATTACTTTTATTTTGTATGTTTTTGTTAAATTTATTTTAGTTTAATAAGTTTTGATCATATTATCGTTCTGGTGCACCAGAAAACCGTGTTAACAATAGCTTTACAAAAAGCAAAACGCGAAAATAATTGACAAAAAAATTGGCACCTTCTACGTAAAGAACTCCACTTTTTATATTTTTTTATTTTACTTCTGAGTACGTCCCAAAACCTGACTTAATTTAAAACAAATTTAAAACATACGTATTAGCGTCGTCTAAGAGCTACCAACAATAATGGAACTTTTTCGAGGTTTCTTGTATGTTCTCTCTTCCCTTAAATTTTATTTTTATTTTTTATTACTAGCTTTTGCCCGCGACTTTGTTCGCGTGGGTTTCGGATATAAATTCGAATCACACTTCCCATAGATTTATATAATAGCTTTAATTTGCCGTTTATTAAATCTTTGCCCCGTTTTCAGCTTGGGCGTTATTTTATGATCACCCCTTATAGTCGATGTGTTAACAAAGGTGACTACAATGATAATAAAGAAAACCGCATTCAAATCCGTTGATGGGTTCTCGAGTTATAAAAGCGTTTATTCAATCTTTGCTCCGATTTTATGAACACCTCTTATAGCCTACGTGTTGACCAGGGTCACTACGATGATAATAAAAAAAAAACGCATCCAAATTCGTTAAGTGGTTCTCGAGTTAAAACGGAACATACAGACAGACAAAAATTCAAAAAATTGTTGTTTCGGCCTCAGTACAGTCCCAATAACCCATTTTATTTAAAATTTCGCGAAAATATTCAATGTGCAGACACGACTTTTACTACTTTATTATTAGTATATAGATAGATTTGTCGTGGAAGAGGCCATAGAAACACGTATGTTGTGAAAATTTCAACTTTCTACCTATTACGGTTGAGGCCGTACATAGACATAGACCCCTGTGACAGACGGACATAGTCCCGTTTGGCAACCTTCGGGTATGGTACGGAACCCTAAAAATGTTATATTTTCCTTGGTTGCTTTTCTGAGTTAGGCGATTTTTGTCTTGCTTCCCTTTTTAAAATGTTCACCATTCGCCACTGACATACATACAGACAGAAATAGCACATTAAAGCTGATTCTAATTGCTTTAATTTTAATTTTAGTGCTGTCCAAACTCAAAACTTTCCAAAGTAATATTCTTATTCTTATTCTTTATTGTACACAAAAAAAAGGAGATTACAAATATTTGATACAATAATTTGAGTACAGCGGCGAGCTTATCTCTCAAAGAGATTTTTTATAGCAAACCGAATGATATATATAATATAGCTTCTGTTGTAAGAACTAAAGAACTATTATGGAATGAAGAAAATTTAGTTTTGACTTTTGACAGCACTACTACTACTACAATCAAAGCCTCCAGAATCAACTTTATTGAAGTTTAAAAAACAACCGAATTCGTCTCCAGGTGCCGCCCTCCTAGAATCAGACGGCCCGCTAGAAATCATCGACTCGCCGACGGGCCCGCCGGACGGCACGGTCCGGCACCGGCGCGGGCCCGGCCGGCCTCGCCTCCGCTCCGGCACGGCTGTCAGCACGCGAGGCCCGCCATCCGGTCGGAGGCCACGGAGGCCGAGAGAGCCGTTATTGGTACCTTTAGCGCCGCCACCCTCGCAATGAGTAAGTCAATGGGTCTATTTTGGGTGACTATGATCTAAAGTTTCATCTTGGGTTCGCTTGACGGATTTTTACTTGGTTATCATTGTATCAGTTAAAAACCTAAAAATAAAACTGTTCCATTACCGATTAAGCAAGACAGCAAAATGCTGCTAATTATATCATACACAGTGTTCAATAGAAAATACAAATTAAAACATTTTTTGGAGTGCATTACAAACTGGAAAACAATTGAAACAAAGGAGAATGCCGCGTAACGTATGGCGCCTCGTACCGAACCCTAAGTCGTTGCGTCAAAACCAAACCAAGTTAATTTTGAGAAGATCAAAATGTACTTGCCAAATCACCAAGTTTCATTTAGATTAGTATCCGTAATTCGAATTTACTGTACACTGCGCCCACGATGGAAAAGGCAGATATAGACTTTTAGCTTCTGTTTGTGTTTTTGACATACCTATTTTCGTTGGTATTTCTGTTTGGTGTCAAATGGACGAATAGAACTCGCCATTCTGTAATGTTGTATTAGCTTTTGATAGAGGCGATTATTGTTTGGCATATTGGCCTCTAATAGAGAATATGCATGTCGTTTAAATAAGTAATATATTGCGTTTTTGTATTCTATTTACTTAGTAGCATTTAATGATGACCAGGGGAAACTATTTTATTTTATAGTTTTGTAATTATTACCATTTAAAAATACAACATTTTTATGAAATGAAATGCAATACAACATTTTTATGAAATGAAATGCAAATGCAAAACGCGTCACCATTGGCTACTGCCTTTTCTGACTAAGTGAGTACATTTCATCATAAAATATTAAGTTCAAAATTAATAAATCTAAAATAAAACCCTTAAATATGTTGTAATAGGTTGTTTTAATCAAAAATAATGAAAAATACCGGCCACTCGCCATACACCGCAAGCAAGAGCAGTATCATGTGACGTCACTTGATGCGCGCTAAAATGGCAGTCGTTTGAATTGTAGAAGATTATTATGAAACTTATTTTGATTTTATAACTATGAAATATGGATAATTTAGTTGTAAATTCTTATTCATAGCCCTAATTTGATCATATATTAACGATTTGTGCATTAAAAAATTCACATGCATATATTCTTTATTGTCTTGGAATAATAATGCAATACCGAAGTATTTTTTATTATTAAAATTCCAAATTTAAGTAAACCCAAAAAATTAATAGTTTTATGACTTTATTTGATGTGACGCAATTGGTACGATGCCTTAACATCCTCCTTTCAAGTGAGAAAAGTGTTTTGAATTTCACTTGCCGTGATAGCAAGAGGTCGCAGGTTCGATTCCAGTCCTGAGATATTTTTTCAAAATACTTTTCTCATTTGAAATTTGTTTCAATTTATCTTTTCTACTTTATAATGCACTCTTAATAATGTTTAGAGTATTCAAAGCGATGGAGTTCGCTATAAATCATAAAATATTCTTGTTGGAAATGAAGGCGGTACAGTGCAGAAGGTGAGACTGGAGAATTGCGATCGTGTGCGTGCACACCATTGACGTTGTGGAAAACAAACTCTTATAGCAGTGCAGGCAAGGTCTATTTTTGAAAGATCATGGAAACATAAAGTATACATCGTAACAAAAGAAGAATAAGATAAAAGTCAAACCATATTTTTTGAAAACACACCTTGCCTGCACTGCTATAAGAGTTGTTTTCCACAATGTCAATGGTGTGCACGCACACAATCGCAATTCTACAGTCTCACCTTCTGCACTATGAGCTATAGAATAGGTAGAATGCTGGCCTCTCAATCTTGAGACCCAGGTTCGATCCCCGGTCGGGCAATGCACCAATGAGTTCTTCGGAATTCAATCAAGAATTACGGTGATAGGGCACACCACCCATCACGTTGAGACGTAATAATCGTCGGTGAAACGCGGGTGAATCGGGTGACTTGCATTTCACAGTTCACACTCGGGAACACCTCTTGACACCCCTTCGGGGAATCATGTCATATTTTAAGGTTATGAAACATATTTATTTTCGTTTCGGCATGTCCAAGGATTAGAATAGGTTACTTGTCCATGTATTAAAATAATAATAAAAAACTGCCCTTTCTTATCTTGTCATTGGCTTTTCAAATAAATTGCTTGTGTTCGTTCCTGTATAATCATTAATTTTAGTTATCTCTATTATTATAATTATTTCTTGTTTCAGGTTTCAAGTTGACAAAAAGGAACCCACCTAAGTGTAATTTTGTTTATAATTTATTTAAGTATTTATATTTTACTTTATAAAGTATTGTAAAAACTTGTACATAACAATTTTATGTGACGAAAAAAAATACATTTTATTTTCTTAAGTGAATTGCAATTGTTTTTGTTTTGTTAAATTTTAATTTTTAAGATGAATAAGCGTTTGTTGTTCCAAAATAAAAATGAGAAATATTAAAATACTTGTATAATATTATCTGTGGTATTATAGTTGCTAAATTTATTAATACTTTTATAATGTTTTAATTATATTTTGTTCATTAAAACAATATTGTACCTAAAGAATTTATCAACATTAATTTGAAATTATTTTGACGATACTACTCATTTTAACATAAAAAATGGCTAAGCAACAGCCAAAACTGAAATAATGTGATATCTTGAATAAATCATATTTCTGCCTAAAATATGTTTTTATTGATCATGGATTAATTTGAAAAATATTATTGAAGTCGTACCTCTAAGAAAATGCTTTTTGATGCCTAAAAACTCGGGACATCAATGACATTTAGTCATAGATATCTTAATACTATATCTAGATCAAATATCTTATCTATGTCAAAATACCTCTGGGCATAATATTATTATCATATCTGTGACTCCGGGTCACACATCCTAAATATTATGGCATAGTCTAAATAGGTTTTATATACCATGTAATATTATTATTACAGTAATAACTTATCACTAGGTCGCATATCTTAGACTTGTCTTAATATCTCACTTCACACGTCCTAAATGTAGATCATAATTAAAGAGTACCTTAAACAATTTTGTGACTCTGGAACATATTTTGTGCAGGAGCTGAACTCAAAGGGAGATTATAAATCTTACAAGATTGGCGTCCCAGTTGTACAATACGAGAGATGCTTCTCTACTCAAATCTGGCCAGAAAATGCGAGGGTAAAAGAATGGATTCCCTTTCGAGAACCACGTAGGGCCACAAAACCCGAGTAGTACAACTAAGCTAGTAAATCCAGATTCAGAACTTAGTATCATCTAGGTACCAGAATGTTAGAGGTCTAAATACGAAACTTAAATTCTGGAGACAAAATTTACTAATGGTTGATCAAGATATAGTGGCTGTGTCAGAAACTTTTCTTAGTTCATCTGTGGAAGATGCTGAAGTTGTATCCGGAGGCTAGAGTCTTTTGCGGCGGGATCGACCCAAAGCCTGCGGTGGATTTCTTCTTTGTGCTAGACAGGGTCTTTCAATAAAAAGACGGCCTGATCTGGAAACAGATGATGGAGAAGATCTTTGGGCCTCACTTATTTTTCAAAATGTTGAGTTTACTATTTGTGTTTCATACATACCACCGAAATCATTAGATAAGGTTTATTTGAAATGGTTCCAGAATGTGGAAAATATAATTGATAATCTAAATAATGTAATAATACTGGGTGATTTGAATCTAAATAGTGCAAGTACGAATATATCATGTTATTACGGTTATTTTTTAAATGTATGTGGTCTGATAGAGAGGAATGAAACAGTCAGTACGTTTGGAGGTAAATTAGATGTGGTTCTTCTGGCAGATGGTGTCGACGGAGTCTCGGTGACCGAAGCCGGATGTGGAGGCCTAGTGCTACGCATAGATAACTATCATCCACCACTTGACATCGCTGTGCCTTTTTATGCACTACACCCCAAAACCCGCTCCGATTACATTGATCCCAGCAATATCAATGATAATAGCGGTTGGAATTTTGCAAAAGGTGATTACGAGCTATTACATAGATTGATGACTCAAGTGTCATGGGATTCTATATTCGTAACACGTGATGTAGATGAGGCAGTTAATTCTTTTTACCTAATAATTTATGGAATTTTTGATCAATGTATTCCCAAAAAAACGCGATCAAATGTACGCAAGAGGCGGTACCCAGTGTGGTTTACGGCGGATATGATAAAAGACGTTGCTACCAAGGCCTCTTTACATCGCACATGGAAAGCTACAAAAAACCCGGAAGTATACGCAAATTTCAGTGCCATTAGAGCGCATCTAAAGGTACGTATGTCTATAGCGTATCAGAAGCACATGCGTTGGATCGAAGAGAGCATTAAAATTAACCCGCGTGGTTTTTGGCAGCACGTTTCAAGCCTAGAGACTAAAGGGGGCTTTGGACCTCGTATCATACATGAAGGTAAGGAGTGTACGGGCACAGCTGCAGCATCTGCTTTTGCTAGTTTCTTTGCAAGTGTTTTCCTTCCAGACTCTCCGACATTAGATGCTGAACAAACCAATAGCTCTGACGACACGTCTGATTCTAAGTACATTCATATCGATCATGTATCAAGTAGTGACGTGGAGTCAGCTTTAAAACGTCTCAGACCTAGAAGCTCTACAGGTCCCGATGGCCTTCCCCCATATTTTCTTAAAAGTTATGTTGACCAACTAAAAGTTCCGTTAGTCTATATTTTTAATATTATAATCGCGACAGGTATATATCCCACCAAATGGAAAATTACGCGCGTAACGCCAATACCCAAGAGCAGTGATAGGTACCTCCAAAATTTCAGAATACAGACCTATAGCAATTTTATGCTCTATAGCGAAAGTTTTTGAATGCGTTGTACACAGGAAAATTTATCCGCAGGTGCAACCTTTCCTGAGTGACACCCAGCATGGGTTTAGAAGTCACCGTTCAGGAAATACCAACCTTTTGTCACTTACTGATACGATCTCCGGTCTTATGGATAAACGGGTACAAGTCGATGTAATTTACCTAGATTTAAAAAAAGCATTTGACCGGGTCGATAACGACGTACTTCTGAAAAAACTTTGCCATATTGGGTTTTCACCTACACTCTCACGGTTGTTCGCAAACTATCTAAGTGACCGTAAACAGTATGTAAGGCATGGATGTTTTATTTCGAAACCACATTTGACGTGTTCGGGAGTGAGTCAGGGCTCTATTCTTGGCCCACTTCTCTTTAACCTCATGATAAATGACCTAGAAAAGGTACTAAGTCATAGTTCCTGCCTTTTATATGCAGACGACTTAAAATTAGTACGAGGTGTGAGCAATGAGGATGACTGTGAGTTGCTTCAGCATGATCTAAACGCACTATATTTCTGGAGCATAAGAAATAGGCTACATTTTAACCCTGAGAAGTGCAGCGTCATATCATTCACTCGTTCTCCTCAACCAAAGCACACTAATTACACACTGGGTGACGAAGCAATTGCACGGGTATCTTCAATTAAAGATCTTGGAGTGACTTTTGATTCGTGCCTCACATTTCATGAGCATATGTTATCACTAGCAGCTAGTTGCTTTAAAAGGTTAGGCTTTGTTATCCGAAACAGTAGAGATCTACAAGATAATGAAGCCATAAAGCTGCTTTACACATCGCTTGTTAGGAGCAAACTTGAAACTAGTTCTTTAGTATAGAATCCTCACGAAAGCGTTTATGCTTTAATGATAGAAAAGGTCCAGAAAGCCTTCCTACGATACTATTATAAAAGAAAATACGGATACTATCCCTTCATGTATCCAACCCCGTATTTACTTGGAACTTTGTGATTTAACTCATTAGAAGTAAGGCGCAATACTAATCTCTTACTTTTTGTAAGCCGTGTTCTAAGAGGCGAATCCGACTGCCCACAGCTGGTCAATGCGGTGACCTCTTTGTTTTCACCTGATGATTACAGTCGTGGGCGTCGACATAAGCTATTGTATCAACCCCCCGTCAAAACCGAAGCTCGGCGCTACTCTCCGCTCCCGCGCGCTGTCGAGAGCCTAAACACACTACTGTCAGCAAAACCAAAGTGTGATCTTTTTGCTAATAGGTTGATGGATGTTTTTCGTGAATGCTTAAACTTATGTGAGAGAGATGCAAGAAAGAGTAGCATTGTTTAATGTCTTTATTATTATTATTATGTTCTGTGTATACATCATTTAATATTATACATTTACATCAATGGCCTGTATCTAAAAATAATTCAAATGTATAGCGTAATAGAATTATCTGTAAAGCTGTATTTTTTAATGTAAATAAATAATAATAAATAATACCTACATTAGGTTGCAAATACTTAATTAGTAATACAATACTCTAGGTCCCCCTAATTAGTCCGGTTTGGTCATGCCTGTAAATGACAGCGAAATTTGTCCGGAATGGTCAAGGCGTCAAATTAAAACACATTAAGGTTATCATAATATAACATATGTTTAACAAAGAAATAAAAGATAACTCATCTTGAGAAACTAAATCATAGGACCTAATAAATCCAGATAATTTAAATTAAAGAAAAAAAACAAGAACACTCGTGAACATATTAATAAATTTCGTCACGGACTCACAAATATAATATAGGTACTACTTTTTTGTAAAGCTTTTTTAATTATTTTTTAAATGACTAATTTATTTTTAACATTTTAGGACTGAAATTTTGTTGTCGATGCAATTTCTTACTAATTTCTTGATTTCATTGTGTTTAAGAAGTAGTTTTCTTTTCCTGGGATTTTTTTGATTTTTTTTTAGGTTGACGTATTTTACTATTTTTATAATCTTGCATTTTCACTTCCTTACCTAGCAAATCAATGAAATTGAGTAATTTTGGTTTCCGCCGGATACGCTTATTTAGCCTGGTGTGAAATCCCTCTGCCATGTTGTTCGTTTTGTGTTTCTGCTGATAACAGCTTATGGATGGCATATTTTTGTTTGCGAGCCATTGGTCGACAAAATAGCTGATAAAAGCTTGTGTCTGCTTACCAGGGGGTGGATTTTCTGTTATTGACAGCAATGCCTCTGGAATAAACGTTTCAGGCAGATGAGGTATTTGACAAATTAATGACAAAAAATTCTCGTGTGCCTCAGAGGTCATTTGCAATGACTTGCCCTTTTTAATTATTGCTTGCGCAAAATGAAAAAGGCACCCTGTCACCTTCGCTTTAGGAAACACTTTTTTAATCGTGTTGTGCATGCCTGAAAGTCAATTTTAAAATCTTTTGGCTTCCATTGAGGTTCCATTTTCTCCGAAGTCCAAATGAAGAGTGTAGATTTTATAGAACGGCTTAGGTGCACATTTAAATGTGCCATCTACATACACTTGCTCTCCTGTTTTTTCAAATACGGATTTTGCTTCTGGGGTCATGAACAACAAAAAATTTTCTTTGTCACCATCACTGCATAATAAATTGCTTTGTAGTCGTTCCGGCAAAACGACATCTTCTACATTTGTGAATTTTGTAGTTGCAATATTGTTTGCTCTAAGCCTTAATTCGTGGAGACTCGATTTCACGCTACTAAAATCAGGAATATATTCGACTAAATTGAAACCTTTGTCGAGCAAAGGTTCCATACATTGCTCAAAAATTTCTTGTATGGGGCCAAATTCTTTTTTTATCCTCTCTTTACATAATACCATTTGAATGGTAAACTCCTTTTGAGCTGGTTGTGGAGGATGTTTATGTTTATACTCACGTATAACAGCCATTCTTTGTGCATTCATGGTAACAGAGCCACTACATTTCCTGTCTTGGAGGAGGAGGTACCATTCCTTAGGTTCAGGGTAAATATAAAACCACCATATAACAAAAGTTTATGACCAGGTTTCGAGCTTGGCACAAATAATATTTCCAAGCCATTTTCCATTGTTCGTTTCCAAAATAAATTTCAGTTTTGTATTTTTAGAACGCCCTTTTTGACAGAAATCAAATAAAATAATTAATCACAGTTACATTAGTAAATAGATAATTAACCACCGTATCATAGAGGTCAGTGCACTAAACTACAATATCTTTTCAGACGCCAGGACATTATTTATCGATCATTCTTAGTCATGGATCTATACTAGTGTGTCCCAAAAAATCTTTTTTTCGAAAATTAAAACGCATACTTTCTGTCACTTTTGACATCTGTCATAAAACCCTTATCAGAAAGAATGGATCTACTGAGAAAATAAAATCTTACTGGATCCATGATGGATCTAGTCAATGGATCTATTGGGTAAAATTTGGTAACCCTGTGATTATTGACCTTTCCGGACAAATTTCGCTGTCATTTACAGGCATGACCAAACCGGACTAATTAGGCTTGACGAAGTCGGAAGAAATCGCACATACTAACCATATGCCATAGCACCTATGGTCGCACGTTCTCCATCAATTTAATAATACCGTATGTTGCAAAATCATAACTGACAATTAGCTTTGGACGCTTAAAGTAAACCTTTATCTTAAAACTTTAGGTCATACAGGTGCCACTGGCCCATACCCCTGGGGTTACGGTGGATACCAGCTGGTGGTACCGTGGTTCTGACTTTAATGAAACTATGCAATACTTCACCCACTCAATGTTATCACAACAAAGCAACAAATGACTTTGTCTTGCTTGACAAGTCACAGAAACATACCGTACATATAAATGTAATTAACATCTACCCTAATATTCATAAAATAAACTCGTGCTTACAGTAGTAAATATGTACATCAAACTTAGACCATTTAACACGGGACCCGGCAAAGCTCGACTCATAGTACTGAAATTATTCTGCCGTTTTCCACGGGAGGGGAGGTATACACGCACAGCACACATTTACTCATTCACGCACACTCCTGCAAAAAATTGATATGTCACACTAAATCAAAAGCTGCAACACAGACACAAAACGCGCACACAAATGAACAATTTGTTCATGTACTTTGGCAGAGGGGGATAAAAGCGCTTGCTGCCTAGCCCCGTGTTATATGGTCTAAGATATCAAAGCATTGAAATAAGCAGCAAATTACTTCACCCACGATGCATACAAAACATAATCGTGACTCCGTCCTGCATGTGTGCAGTATGCATCGCTTGTGACAACGTTATACCATTTTAAAGACACTTTTCGGTCTTGTTTTTCGTAAATTTACTGCAGAAACATGGGATATTGATGCTAATTAGGTCGTAATAAGCTTGATGTGTGCTGCTCTGTGAATTCGTAATACAGTTTTGCCTTAACGGTTTTAATGACCCCATGGTTTGCGATGACTTTCCTCAAATGACGGAAGAATATGCACCATATACCTACTTGAAATGTCTTAATCTTACTGCCACGTACGGTCTGTTGACCAAGTGAGGTATCCACCCTTCGAACTAATGTCGTTTATTTAATTATTTTATTAAATTAATAACAATTATTATATAAGGTGACTTTAATTTATACAGGCAAACTCATGCTGGAAGCTTGGTAATTCAGTAACTTTTTGTGTAATTCGTAAATTATTCTTTTCGTGTTCGGACGGATTATTTTGCGAAATCAGCAAAAAGTGTTATCGATCCGTGTTACTGATCTCTACCAAGCCTCCAGTATGAGTTTGGCTGTATAAATTAAAGTCACCTTATATATTTTTTATTCAGCTAGGATTATGTGGTTGACTCCATAGATTTAGTATATAGGGTGAAATTTAATCAACCAACCAAATTCATACTAGAGACTCGGTTAGTGATCAAGAACTAGGTTCAGTAATCCTTTTGGCCAATTTCGAAAAATATTTTTTTTTGCTCCCGTACTGGTTGGACTAGTTTAAGTACAATTCCTAGTGCAGGTTCTACGGGTAAAAAAATTTTTTTTTCGAATTTCAACTGAAGGGTCATTAAACCTTGTTCCTGATGACTAATCGAGGCTCCAGTATGAATTTGGTCGGTTGATTTAATTTCACCTAGTATAGTTGACTCAGATACACATAATATCAATAAGTCAAATTATAATATTTAATGTTAAGGTGGTAAAACCGAATCTCGGTGCAAAATGCACATCACAATATTGTTTTCGTTACATTTAAATAAAAATGCGTTTTAAAGCAATTGGCGGAAGTTTATTAGTAACTAGCTTTTGACCGCGGCTCCGCCCGCGTCGAAGAGATTTTCGTGGAAATAAGGAAAACAAAACAATATTATTTTTTGAACGACAATATGCAACAGTCACCTTGTTTTACCAAAGTGCTAATAAATACCAATCAAATAAGCCCATACTCAAAGGGTCTGCTATTGTCCGTTGAGGAGATCCCGTACCCACCTTCCAGTCCCATCAGCAGACCCTGGTACCATGTTTTACCAAAGTGCTAATAAAGACCAATCAAATAAGCCCAAACTCTAAGGGTCTGTTGTTTTCCGTTGAGGAGATCCCGTACCCACCTTCCAGTCCCATCAGCAGACCCTGGTATCATGTTTTACCAAAGTGCTAATAAAGACCAATCAAATAAGCCCAAACTCTAAGGGTCTGTTGTTTTCCGTTGAGGAGATCCCGTACCCACCTTCCAGTCCCATCAGCAGACCCTGGTACCATGTTTTACCAAAGTGCTAATAAAGACCAATCAAATAAGCCCAAACTCTAAGGGTCTGTTGTTTTCCGTTGAGGAGATCCCGTACCCACCTTCCAGTCCCATCAGCAGACCCTGGTACCATGTTTTACCAAAGTGCTAATAAAGACCAATCAAATAAGCCCAAACTCTAAGGGTCTGTTGTTTTCCGTTGAGGAGATCCCGTACCCACCTTCCAGTCCCATCAGCAGACCCTGGTACCATGTTTTACCAAAGTGCTAATAAAGACCAATCAAATAAGCCCAAACTCTAAGGGTCTGTTGTTTTCCGTTGAGGAGATCCCGTACCCACCTTCCAGTCCCATCAGCAGACCCTGGTACCATGTTTTACCAAAGTGCTAATAAAGACCAATCAAATAAGCCCAAACTCTAAGGGTCTGTTGTTTTCCGTTGAGGAGATCCCGTACCCACCTTCCAGTCCCATCAGCAGACCCTGGTACCATGTTTTACCAAAGTGCTAATAAAGACCAATCAAATAAGCCCAAACTCTAAGGGTCTGTTGTTTTCCGTTGAGGAGATCCCGTACCCACCTTCCAGTCCCATCAGCAGACCCTGGTACCATGTTTTACCAAAGTGCTAATAAAGACCAATCAAATAAGCCCAAACTCTAAGGGTCTGTTGTTTTCCGTTGAGGAGATCCCGTACCCACCTTCCAGTCCCATCAGCAGACCCTGGTACCATGTTTTACCAAAGTGCTAATAAAGACCAATCAAATAAGCCCAAACTCTAAGGGTCTGTTGTTTTCCGTTGAGGAGATCCCGTACCCACCTTCCAGTCCCATCAGCAGACCCTGGTACCATGTTTTACCAAAGTGCTAATAAAGACCAATCAAATAAGCCCAAACTCTAAGGGTCTGTTGTTTTCCGTTGAGGAGATCCCGTACCCACCTTCCAGTCCCATCAGCAGACCCTGGTACCATGTTTTACCAAAGTGCTAATAAAGACCAATCAAATAAGCCCAAACTCTAAGGGTCTGTTGTTTTCCGTTGAGGAGATCCCGTACCCACCTTCCAGTCCCATCAGCAGACCCTGGTACCATGTTTTACCAAAGTGCTAATAAAGACCAATCAAATAATCCCAAACTCTAAGGGTCTGTTGTTTTCCGTTGAGGAGATCCCGTACCCACTTTCCAGTCCCATCAGCAGACCCTGGTACCATGTTTTACCAAAGTGCTAATAAAGACCAATCAAATAAGCCCAAACTCTAAGGGTCTGTTGTTTTCCGTTGAGGAGATCCTGTACCCATCTTCCAGTCGCATCATCAGACCCTGGTCACCATGTTTTACCAAAGTGCTAATAAAGACCAATCAAATAAGCCCAAACTCTAAGGGTCTGTTGTTTTCCGTTGAGGAGATCCTGTACCCATCTTCCAGACCCATCATCAGACCCTGGTCACCATGTTTTACCAAAGTGCTAATAAAGACCAATCAAATAAGCCCAAACTCTAAGGGTCTGTTGTTTTCCGTTGAGGAGATCCTGTACCCATCATCCAGTCCCATCATCAGACCCTGGTCACCATGTTTTACCAAAGTGCTAATAAAGACCAATCAAATATTGCTTGCAATTTTTGCATACTTTTTATTCAATAGTAAGGAAAACAATATTATGATGTGCATTTTGCACCGAGATTCTGCTTTACCACCTTAATGATTAATTAACGCATATGAGATTGCGGGGGATACCTCATAAAACATTCGACTGTAGGTACCGGGGAGTAGGCAAAGGCAGTTCCGTACTATCCCGTCCGTTACCGACTTCTGTAGGATTTGCGGAAGTCTAGGTCCTGCAGTCGCAACAAAGATAACGATCGCTCTCCTACCGATTTTAAAAATCGAATTTTAACGATTTCATAAAGTCTCTACGGACAAACTATCGACGCGTGGGTGGGTCAAAATACGAACGTCAAAAAGAGAAAAGGTGCACCTCTATAACAAGAAGGACCATATCGAGCTCGATAGCGCTTGATAAAGTGCTCTGTCTCACTCTGTGGAGCTGTCAAAGCCCAATATGGTCGACCATGCTAGGTACCCTGGGCTGTACTTATTATGTTAGACAAAGTAGCTGGCAAAAGGAGTGTTGGTCGTAGAAAAAAGTCATGACTATGACTTCGAAACACCCAAATGGATTGAGAGTGCAGCAGAACTTTTAAAATAAGACATTGTCCGCCTAAAGGTAAAATATGCAGAGCTGACTGCCAACCTCCATTGATTGAAGAGGCACTTTAAGAAGTAGAAGAAGTCAAATTATGAACTGTAAATTCGATTATCCATCCATCCGTCCATCAGCCTGTTTCGTCCACTGCTGGACACAGGCCTTTCCAAGATTTCGCCACGAAGCCAGTATTCCTTCCACTTGACACCACTGAGTTGACACCATCAGTGGTGTCATACGGAAACACTATTCCGTTTCACACTACCAGCTATTAGTGATGTTTAGGGCTCGGATAAATATGTGCTAAAAATCCCAAAATATGTACATATAATTTGAACCTAAAAACGGAAACATGGAAAAATATGGACTAAAAAGACAACTTATACCAAACAAAAAACACTTTATTTTAAAATAATTGTTTAAAAAAATATTAAAAAGTCAACGAAATTAAATTGCTTGACAGCTAATTCCAAACACAAAACACTTAATTCTAATATAATTGTTTGAAAAAATATTTAAAAATCAACAAAATTAAATTTCTTAGCTTAAATTTAGTCTGCCTCTCTATTCGAATTGTTGCAGTATACAACAATATGCTTCTTTAAATTTTCGAAATTGAAGCACCTTCTGTTTGGTCGGAAAAACGCTTTATATTATAAATAAAAAATTATGCAGTTTTTACGAGTTTAAGTACTAAAGATAGGAAATATGGAATAATGTGATTAAATTCTAAAAATATGGTCTTAACGGAAGTTGATAGTTGAGATTGTCGGCACTTGGTGGAATTTATCAAACATTGTTGTGATAAAAAAACACTTGTACTTTTCCACAGATAATATTTAATTCTACACTACCCAACCGGTTTCACTATATAAGCATCATCAGGGGCTTTTTAATTACATAATTTTATATATAATTATTTATTTAAACAATCTTTCTGTTGCTAGATGTCCGTGCAAATCTTATAAATAATAATGATAAGTACAAGTGTTTTTTTTTTTTTTTTTTTTTTTTTTATCACAACAATGGTCTTAACCCTAAAATATGGAAAAATATGGATTCTAAAAACTTCATTTTCCAGCTCAAACCATCATAATTTATGTAGAAAACCAAATAATTAATGCAAATTATTCAAATAAAAAATATGTGTTTACATATTTATCCGAGCCCTAGTGATGTTACAATCTAGCTATCACAAAGTTCATGTTAATACTCCTAGATTGGTCATTATTAAATTCGACGTACGGAAATACGAGGCTTCGATAGCTAACCCAAACTAGGATTTAAGGAATGTATTTTAGTTATTTTTGTTTCCATTTATTTGAATAATTAATTAAATAATTATTAATTACTTTGAAATTACTTCTTGTAGTCCCTAATTATCTACTAGACAGTTTGTTCCGTGGCGTACAGAGCACAGCAACTTGAAAGTGACGTGGCGTTCAAGAGGATAAAAGCGGATACTCCGTAATAAAAGCAGGTTCATTATTATTATTGAGCGTTTAACTTATTACCTAATGAACAGTTACGAGTTAAAATAAACAAGACATCACTAGGGTGATGTGAAACGGAATAGTGTTTCCGTATGACACCACTGATGGTGTCAACTCAGTGGTGTCAAGTGGAAGGAATGGAAGCCAGTGTACTACAGTCCGGTATTTCGATACAGTTCGCCTCAGCAAGAAAGGCGGATATAGCCCCGCAGTACCTTCTCCTCGTCCAACGACGACGACGCTTCAAAAATGCGTAACAGCGATGCTTTCTGTGTCAGTTCTGTTTCATAATTTTTTAGGTAATAATTCTGAATTCGATTCTGAAGGCTTTAACTTTAGTTTTAGTGATGTCAAAACTAAATTTTCTTCATTCCAAAAAAGTTCTTTAGTGTTAACAACAGAAGCTATATTACTTTGGAAAAGTTCAAGTTTTGATAGCACTAAAATTAAAATCAAACCTTCAGAATCGATTTTATAATTTTTTTTTTTATCAAATAGCGTTTTCGTTATTTGTCGTTTCAAAACAGTATATGGCAGATAATATACCTAAGACAAAAAATCACACTAATATTATAAATGCGAAAGTGTGTGTGTGTGTACATAGGTAAGACTAAAAGTTTCCGGAACTGGCCACTTACATAAACAATATTTAAAAATTTATTGCAACATTTGAAAATAGAACTCTTTGGCTGTAGAATGCAGTTTGTTTCATCTGACTGTCTTTTGTTTTTACCTTGTGGCGCCATTTAAAAAATTGTGTGTCTGCATCAACATGGATTTAACTCGGGAAATTTTTCGTAGTATGATTTTCTACGATTTTAAGTGTAATTTGACAGCTCAACAGAGCATCGCTCGGCTTGAAACAGCTTTTGGCAATGAAGCACCATGCAAGACGACTGTTTATAGCTGGTTTGCAGAATTCAAGCGTGGTCGTATCAATCTCAGTGACGAATCTCGCGATGGTCGGCCGTCCACCGCTGTGACCAACAAAAACATCGATGCTGTGCGCCGTATGATTGAAACAGACAGGCATGTGACCTACCATGAAATTCGCGCATCCTTAGAAATAGGCATGAGTCAAATACAATCAATCCTACACAAACATTTGGGTGTGAGAAAGCTGTGCTCGCGGTGGATCCCACACAACTTGACCGAGGCTCAAAAAACGGACCGCGTCACTTGGTGCAGTGCCATGCTTACCAGATTCAACGAAGGTGCGTCAAATTTGGTGTGGGACATAGTAACAGGTGACGAAACATGGATTTATTGCTACGATCCCAAAACAAAGCAGCAATCGAGCGTATGGGTCTTTCAAGATGAGCCGAAACCAACCAAAGTGGCGCGCGTGAAAAGTGCATCTAAGCGGATGATTGCTTCTTTTTTTAACTCTCCGCTCCCGCGCGCTGTCGAGAGCCTAAACACACTACTGTCAGCAAAACCAAAGTGTGATCTTTTTGCTAATAGGTTGATGGATGTTTTTCGTGAATGCTTAAACTTATGTGAGAGAGATGCAAGAAAGAGTAGCATTGTTTAATGTCTTTATTATTATTATTATGTTCTGTGTATACATCATTTAATATTATACATTTACATCAATGGCCTGTATCTAAAAATAATTCAAATGTATAGCGTAATAGAATTATCTGTAAAGCTGTATTTTTTAATGTAAATAAATAATAATAAATAATACCTACATTAGGTTGCAAATACTTAATTAGTAATACAATACTCTAGGTCCCCCTAATTAGTCCGGTTTGGTCATGCCTGTAAATGACAGCGAAATTTGTCCGGAATGGTCAAGGCGTCAAATTAAAACACATTAAGGTTATCATAATATAACATATGTTTAACAAAGAAATAAAAGATAACTCATCTTGAGAAACTAAATCATAGGACCTAATAAATCCAGATAATTTAAATTAAAGAAAAAAAACAAGAACACTCGTGAACATATTAATAAATTTCGTCACGGACTCACAAATATAATATAGGTACTACTTTTTTGTAAAGCTTTTTTAATTATTTTTTAAATGACTAATTTATTTTTAACATTTTAGGACTGAAATTTTGTTGTCGATGCAATTTCTTACTAATTTCTTGATTTCATTGTGTTTAAGAAGTAGTTTTCTTTTCCTGGGATTTTTTTGATTTTTTTTAGGTTGACGTATTTTACTATTTTTATAATCTTGCATTTTCACTTCCTTACCTAGCAAATCAATGAAATTGAGTAATTTTGGTTTCCGCCGGATACGCTTATTTAGCCTGGTGTGAAATCCCTCTGCCATGTTGTTCGTTTTGTGTTTCTGCTGATAACAGCTTATGGATGGCATATTTTTGTTTGCGAGCCATTGGTCGACAAAATAGCTGATAAAAGCTTGTGTCTGCTTACCAGGGGGTGGATTTTCTGTTATTGACAGCAATGCCTCTGGAATAAACGTTTCAGGCAGATGAGGTATTTGACAAATTAATGACAAAAAATTCTCGTGTGCCTCAGAGGTCATTTGCAATGACTTGCCCTTTTTAATTATTGCTTGCGCAAAATGAAAAAGGCACCCTGTCACCTTCGCTTTAGGAAACACTTTTTTAATCGTGTTGTGCATGCCTGAAAGTCAATTTTAAAATCTTTTGGCTTCCATTGAGGTTCCATTTTCTCCGAAGTCCAAATGAAGAGTGTAGATTTTATAGAACGGCTTAGGTGCACATTTAAATGTGCCATCTACATACACTTGCTCTCCTGTTTTTTCAAATACGGATTTTGCTTCTGGGGTCATGAACAACAAAAAATTTTCTTTGTCACCATCACTGCATAATAAATTGCTTTGTAGTCGTTCCGGCAAAACGACATCTTCTACATTTGTGAATTTTGTAGTTGCAATATTGTTTGCTCTAAGCCTTAATTCGTGGAGACTCGATTTCACGCTACTAAAATCAGGAATATATTCTACTAAATTGAAACCTTTGTCGAGCAAAGGTTCCATACATTGCTCAAAAATTTCTTGTATGGGGCCAAATTCTTTTTTTATCCTCTCTTTACATAATACCATTTGAATGGTAAACTCCTTTTGAGCTGGTTGTGGAGGATGTTTATGTTTATACTCACGTATAACAGCCATTCTTTGTGCATTCATGGTAACAGAGCCACTACATTTCCTGTCTTGGAGGAGGAGGTACCATTCCTTAGGTTCAGGGTAAATATAAAACCACCATATAACAAAAGTTTATGACCAGGTTTCGAGCTTGGCACAAATAATATTTCCAAGCCATTTTCCATTGTTCGTTTCCAAAATAAATTTCAGTTTTGTATTTTTAGAACGCCCTTTTTGACAGAAATCAAATAAAATAATTAATCACAGTTACATTAGTAAATAGATAATTAACCACCGTATCATAGAGGTCAGTGCACTAAACTACAATATCTTTTCAGACGCCAGGACATTATTTATCGATCATTCTTAGTCATGGATCTATACTAGTGTGTCCCAAAAAATCTTTTTTTCGAAAATTAAAACGCATACTTTCTGTCACTTTTGACATCTGTCATAAAACCCTTATCAGAAAGAATGGATCTACTGAGAAAATAAAATCTTACTGGATCCATGATGGATCTAGTCAATGGATCTATTGGGTAAAATTTGGTAACCCTGTGATTATTGACCTTTCCGGACAAATTTCGCTGTCATTTACAGGCATGACCAAACCGGACTAATTAGGCTTGACGAAGTCGGAAGAAATCGCACATACTAACCATATGCCATAGCACCTATGGTCGCACGTTCTCCATCAATTTAATAATACCGTATGTTGCAAAATCATAACTGACAATTAGCTTTGGACGCTTAAAGTAAACCTTTATCTTAAAACTTTAGGTCATACAGGTGCCACTGGCCCATACCCCTGGGGTTACGGTGGATACCAGCTGGTGGTACCGTGGTTCTGACTTTAATGAAACTATGCAATACTTCACCCACTCAATGTTATCACAACAAAGCAACAAATGACTTTGTCTTGCTTGACAAGTCACAGAAACATACCGTACATATAAATGTAATTAACATCTACCCTAATATTCATAAAATAAACTCGTGCTTACAGTAGTAAATATGTACATCAAACTTAGACCATTTAACACGGGACCCGGCAAAGCTCGACTCATAGTACTGAAATTATTCTGCCGTTTTCCACGGGAGGGGAGGTATACACGCACAGCACACATTTACTCATTCACGCACACTCCTGCAAAAAATTGATATGTCACACTAAATCAAAAGCTGCAACACAGACACAAAACGCGCACACAAATGAACAATTTGTTCATGTACTTTGGCAGAGGGGGATAAAAGCGCTTGCTGCCTAGCCCCGTGTTATATGGTCTAAGATATCAAAGCATTGAAATAAGCAGCAAATTACTTCACCCACGATGCATACAAAACATAATCGTGACTCCGTCCTGCATGTGTGCAGTATGCATCGCTTGTGACAACGTTATACCATTTTAAAGACACTTTTCGGTCTTGTTTTTCGTAAATTTACTGCAGAAACATGGGATATTGATGCTAATTAGGTCGTAATAAGCTTGATGTGTGCTGCTCTGTGAATTCGTAATACAGTTTTGCCTTAACGGTTTTAATGACCCCATGGTTTGCGATGACTTTCCTCAAATGACGGAAGAATATGCACCATATACCTACTTGAAATGTCTTAATCTTACTGCCACGTACGGTCTGTTGACCAAGTGAGGTATCCACCCTTCGAACTAATGTCGTTTATTTAATTATTTTATTAAATTAATAACAATTATTATATAAGGTGACTTTAATTTATACAGGCAAACTCATGCTGGAAGCTTGGTAATTCAGTAACTTTTTGTGTAATTCGTAAATTATTCTTTTCGTGTTCGGACGGATTATTTTGCGAAATCAGCAAAAAGTGTTATCGATCCGTGTTACTGATCTCTACCAAGCCTCCAGTATGAGTTTGGCTGTATAAATTAAAGTCACCTTATATATTTTTTATTCAGCTAGGATTATGTGGTTGACTCCATAGATTTAGTATATAGGGTGAAATTTAATCAACCAACCAAATTCATACTAGAGACTCGGTTAGTGATCAAGAACTAGGTTCAGTAATCCTTTTGGCCAATTTCGAAAAATATTTTTTTTTGCTCCCGTACTGGTTGGACTAGTTTAAGTACAATTCCTAGTGCAGGTTCTACGGGTAAAAAAATTTTTTTTTCGAATTTCAACTGAAGGGTCATTAAACCTTGTTCCTGATGACTAATCGAGGCTCCAGTATGAATTTGGTCGGTTGATTTAATTTCACCTAGTATAGTTGACTCAGATACACATAATATCAATAAGTCAAATTATAATATTTAATGTTAAGGTGGTAAAACCGAATCTCGGTGCAAAATGCACATCACAATATTGTTTTCGTTACATTTAAATAAAAATGCGTTTTAAAGCAATTGGCGGAAGTTTATTAGTAACTAGCTTTTGACCGCGGCTCCGCCCGCGTCGAAGAGATTTTCGTGGAAATAAGGAAAACAAAACAATATTATTTTTTGAACGACAATATGCAACAGTCACCTTGTTTTACCAAAGTGCTAATAAATACCAATCAAATAAGCCCATACTCAAAGGGTCTGCTATTGTCCGTTGAGGAGATCCCGTACCCACCTTCCAGTCCCATCAGCAGACCCTGGTACCATGTTTTACCAAAGTGCTAATAAAGACCAATCAAATAAGCCCAAACTCTAAGGGTCTGTTGTTTTCCGTTGAGGAGATCCCGTACCCACCTTCCAGTCCCATCAGCAGACCCTGGTATCATGTTTTACCAAAGTGCTAATAAAGACCAATCAAATAAGCCCAAACTCTAAGGGTCTGTTGTTTTCCGTTGAGGAGATCCCGTACCCACCTTCCAGTCCCATCAGCAGACCCTGGTACCATGTTTTACCAAAGTGCTAATAAAGACCAATCAAATAAGCCCAAACTCTAAGGGTCTGTTGTTTTCCGTTGAGGAGATCCCGTACCCACCTTCCAGTCCCATCAGCAGACCCTGGTACCATGTTTTACCAAAGTGCTAATAAAGACCAATCAAATAAGCCCAAACTCTAAGGGTCTGTTGTTTTCCGTTGAGGAGATCCCGTACCCACCTTCCAGTCCCATCAGCAGACCCTGGTACCATGTTTTACCAAAGTGCTAATAAAGACCAATCAAATAAGCCCAAACTCTAAGGGTCTGTTGTTTTCCGTTGAGGAGATCCCGTACCCACCTTCCAGTCCCATCAGCAGACCCTGGTACCATGTTTTACCAAAGTGCTAATAAAGACCAATCAAATAAGCCCAAACTCTAAGGGTCTGTTGTTTTCCGTTGAGGAGATCCCGTACCCACCTTCCAGTCCCATCAGCAGACCCTGGTACCATGTTTTACCAAAGTGCTAATAAAGACCAATCAAATAAGCCCAAACTCTAAGGGTCTGTTGTTTTCCGTTGAGGAGATCCCGTACCCACCTTCCAGTCCCATCAGCAGACCCTGGTACCATGTTTTACCAAAGTGCTAATAAAGACCAATCAAATAAGCCCAAACTCTAAGGGTCTGTTGTTTTCCGTTGAGGAGATCCCGTACCCACCTTCCAGTCCCATCAGCAGACCCTGGTACCATGTTTTACCAAAGTGCTAATAAAGACCAATCAAATAAGCCCAAACTCTAAGGGTCTGTTGTTTTCCGTTGAGGAGATCCCGTACCCACCTTCCAGTCCCATCAGCAGACCCTGGTACCATGTTTTACCAAAGTGCTAATAAAGACCAATCAAATAAGCCCAAACTCTAAGGGTCTGTTGTTTTCCGTTGAGGAGATCCCGTACCCACCTTCCAGTCCCATCAGCAGACCCTGGTACCATGTTTTACCAAAGTGCTAATAAATACCAATCAAATAAGCCCATACTCAAAGGGTCTGCTGTTGTCCGTTGAGGAGATCCCGTACCCACCTTCCAGTCCCATCAGCAGACCCTGGTACCATGTTTTACCAAAGTGCTAATAAAGACCAATCAAATAAGCCCAAACTCTAAGGGTCTGTTGTTTTCCGTTGAGGAGATCCCGTACCCACTTTCCAGTCCCATCAGCAGACCCTGGTACCATGTTTTACCAAAGTGCTAATAAAGACCAATCAAATAAGCCCAAACTCTAAGGGTCTGTTGTTTTCCGTTGAGGAGATCCTGTACCCATCTTCCAGTCGCATCATCAGACCCTGGTCACCATGTTTTACCAAAGTGCTAATAAAGACCAATCAAATAAGCCCAAACTCTAAGGGTCTGTTGTTTTCCGTTGAGGAGATCCTGTACCCATCTTCCAGACCCATCATCAGACCCTGGTCACCATGTTTTACCAAAGTGCTAATAAAGACCAATCAAATAAGCCCAAACTCTAAGGGTCTGTTGTTTTCCGTTGAGGAGATCCTGTACCCATCATCCAGTCCCATCATCAGACCCTGGTCACCATGTTTTACCAAAGTGCTAATAAAGACCAATCAAATATTGCTTGCAATTTTTGCATACTTTTTATTCAATAGTAAGGAAAACAATATTATGATGTGCATTTTGCACCGAGATTCTGCTTTACCACCTTAATGATTAATTAACGCATATGAGATTGCGGGGGATACCTCATAAAACATTCGACTGTAGGTACCGGGGAGTAGGCAAAGGCAGTTCCGTACTATCCCGTCCGTTACCGACTTCTGTAGGATTTGCGGAAGTCTAGGTCCTGCAGTCGCAACAAAGATAACGATCGCTCTCCTACCGATTTTAAAAATCGAATTTTAACGATTTCATAAAGTCTCTACGGACAAACTATCGACGCGTGGGTGGGTCAAAATACGAACGTCAAAAAGAGAAAAGGTGCACCTCTATAACAAGAAGGACCATATCGAGCTCGATAGCGCTTGATAAAGTGCTCTGTCTCACTCTGTGGAGCTGTCAAAGCCCAATATGGTCGACCATGCTAGGTACCCTGGGCTGTACTTATTATGTTAGACAAAGTAGCTGGCAAAAGGAGTGTTGGTCGTAGAAAAAAGTCATGACTATGACTTCGAAACACCCAAATGGATTGAGAGTGCAGCAGAACTTTTAAAATAAGACATTGTCCGCCTAAAGGTAAAATATGCAGAGCTGACTGCCAACCTCCATTGATTGAAGAGGCACTTTAAGAAGTAGAAGAAGTCAAATTATGAACTGTAAATTCGATTATCCATCCATCCGTCCATCAGCCTGTTTCGTCCACTGCTGGACACAGGCCTTTCCAAGATTTCGCCACGAAGCCAGTATTCCTTCCACTTGACACCACTGAGTTGACACCATCAGTGGTGTCATACGGAAACACTATTCCGTTTCACACTACCAGCTATTAGTGATGTTTAGGGCTCGGATAAATATGTGCTAAAAATCCCAAAATATGTACATATAATTTGAACCTAAAAACGGAAACATGGAAAAATATGGACTAAAAAGACAACTTATACCAAACAAAAAACACTTTATTTTAAAATAATTGTTTAAAAAAATATTAAAAAGTCAACGAAATTAAATTGCTTGACAGCTAATTCCAAACACAAAACACTTAATTCTAATATAATTGTTTGAAAAAATATTTAAAAATCAACAAAATTAAATTTCTTAGCTTAAATTTAGTCTGCCTCTCTATTCGAATTGTTGCAGTATACAACAATATGCTTCTTTAAATTTTCGAAATTGAAGCACCTTCTGTTTGGTCGGAAAAACGCTTTATATTATAAATAAAAAATTATGCAGTTTTTACGAGTTTAAGTACTAAAGATAGGAAATATGGAATAATGTGATTAAATTCTAAAAATATGGTCTTAACGGAAGTTGATAGTTGAGATTGTCGGCACTTGGTGGAATTTATCAAACATTGTTGTGATAAAAAAACACTTGTACTTTTCCACAGATAATATTTAATTCTACACTACCCAACCGGTTTCACTATATAAGCATCATCAGGGGCTTTTTAATTACATAATTTTATATATAATTATTTATTTAAACAATCTTTCTGTTGCTAGATGTCCGTGCAAATCTTATAAATAATAATGATAAGTACAAGTGTTTTTTTTTTTTTTTTTTTTTTTATCACAACAATGGTCTTAACCCTAAAATATGGAAAAATATGGATTATAAAAACTTCATTTTCCAGCTCAAACCATCATAATTTATGTAGAAAACCAAATAATTAATGCAAATTATTCAAATAAAAAATATGTGTTTACATATTTATCCGAGCCCTAGTGATGTTACAATCTAGCTATCACAAAGTTCATGTTAATACTCCTAGATTGGTCATTATTAAATTCGACGTACGGAAATACGAGGCTTCGATAGCTAACCCAAACTAGGATTTAAGGAATGTATTTTAGTTATTTTTGTTTCCATTTATTTGAATAATTAATTAAATAATTATTAATTACTTTGAAATTACTTCTTGTAGTCCCTAATTATCTACTAGACAGTTTGTTCCGTGGCGTACAGAGCACAGCAACTTGAAAGTGACGTGGCGTTCAAGAGGATAAAAGCGGATACTCCGTAATAAAAGCAGGTTCATTATTATTATTGAGCGTTTAACTTATTACCTAATGAACAGTTACGAGTTAAAATAAACAAGACATCACTAGGGTGATGTGAAACGGAATAGTGTTTCCGTATGACACCACTGATGGTGTCAACTCAGTGGTGTCAAGTGGAAGGAATGGAAGCCAGTGTACTACAGTCCGGTATTTCGATACAGTTCGCCTCAGCAAGAAAGGCGGATATAGCCCCGCAGTACCTTCTCCTCGTCCAACGACGACGACGCTTCAAAAATGCGTAACAGCGATGCTTTCTGTGTCAGTTCTGTTTCATAATTTTTTAGGTAATAATTCTGAATTCGATTCTGAAGGCTTTAACTTTAGTTTTAGTGATGTCAAAACTAAATTTTCTTCATTCCAAAAAAGTTCTTTAGTGTTAACAACAGAAGCTATATTACTTTGGAAAAGTTCAAGTTTTGATAGCACTAAAATTAAAATCAAACCTTCAGAATCGATTTTATAATTTTTTTTTTTATCAAATAGCGTTTTCGTTATTTGTCGTTTCAAAACAGTATATGGCAGATAATATACCTAAGACAAAAAATCACACTAATATTATAAATGCGAAAGTGTGTGTGTGTGTGTACATAGGTAAGACTAAAAGTTTCCGGAACTGGCCACTTACATAAACAATATTTAAAAATTTATTGCAACATTTGAAAATAGAACTCTTTGGCTGTAGAATGCAGTTTGTTTCATCTGACTGTCTTTTGTTTTTACCTTGTGGCGCCATTTAAAAAATTGTGTGTCTGCATCAACATGGATTTAACTCGGGAAATTTTTCGTAGTATGATTTTCTACGATTTTAAGTGTAATTTGACAGCTCAACAGAGCATCGCTCGGCTTGAAACAGCTTTTGGCAATGAAGCACCATGCAAGACGACTGTTTATAGCTGGTTTGCAGAATTCAAGCGTGGTCGTATCAATCTCAGTGACGAATCTCGCGATGGTCGGCCGTCCACCGCTGTGACCAACAAAAACATCGATGCTGTGCGCCGTATGATTGAAACAGACAGGCATGTGACCTACCATGAAATTCGCGCATCCTTAGAAATAGGCATGAGTCAAATACAATCAATCCTACACAAACATTTGGGTGTGAGAAAGCTGTGCTCGCGGTGGATCCCACACAACTTGACCGAGGCTCAAAAAACGGACCGCGTCACTTGGTGCAGTGCCATGCTTACCAGATTCAACGAAGGTGCGTCAAATTTGGTGTGGGACATAGTAACAGGTGACGAAACATGGATTTATTGCTACGATCCCAAAACAAAGCAGCAATCGAGCGTATGGGTCTTTCAAGATGAGCCGAAACCAACCAAAGTGGCGCGCGTGAAAAGTGCATCTAAGCGGATGATTGCTTCTTTTTTTAATAAAACTGGACACGTGGCTACTGTTGCTTTAGAGAATCGTCGTACCATGAATAGTGACTGGTACACGACCATTTGTTTGCCGGAAGTTATTGACGAACTCCGTAAAAATAACCGTAAACGCCGTATCATCCTGCACCACGACAATGCTAGTTCTCACACGGCCAGACAGACAAACGACTTTTTGAAGACGAAAAATGTAGAACTCATGAGTCATCCTGCATACAGTCCCGACCTGGCACCTTGTGACTTTTTTCTGTTCCCAAAAATTAAGAACCAATTACGCAGTCAACGATTTTCATCACCAGAAGAGGCTGTCGAGGAGTATGAAAAACACGTTTCAGAGGTCACCACAGGGGAGTGGCACAAAAGTTTTCAAAACTGGTTTGATCGAATGAAAAAGTGCATAGACGCCAAGGGATTATTTTGAAAAACAATAAATTAATTTTGTACCTTTAATAGTATTTTTTCATATTCATTCCGGAAACTTATAGTGCGTCCCACGTATGTATGTTTGTTACACTTTCACGCTGAAACGGCTGAACGGATTTGGATGAAATTTAGAATGGATATAGCTTATACCCTAACTTAACACATAGGCTACTTTTTATCCCGGAAAAAAGCATGTCGTTAAACCGAATAACACGCGGGCGGGGCCGCGGGCAAAAGCTAGTATAATATATTTTCAAAAGTCCAAAATCATTCATTCAACCGTGAGAACGTCCGCTTTTTACCGATAGCGGATTAATCCGTCCCAGCCGCTTGAGTTTAGGATTCGCCTATAAAGTCCATCCTTCGGACTTTTTTTAGCCGATGTGATAGCTCTGCATGATAACCCGATGCCAGGGTAAGAAAAATATTTTTTTCGGGTCCTTTTTTATGAATAACCATCAGAGTCCATCGGTCACTTAAGTCAGACTATTGTAACAAACACTAGCAGGGTGAGACCTAGCGGAAGTTGCCGCGAGACACTGCACACTAAACTGGCCCTTAAGGTGGTCAGGCGGGAACCTTGCTGACTAATTTAACTTTTAAATTTAATATTAGGTTTTGGGTCAATATTCTCCGTTATGTATATCCAATTTTCAGATCTGTACCTTCATCTGTCTACTAGCTAGAGACCCGTGACATACGGTCGAATAGACAGAGAATATACGGCTCCATTTTGTCCTTTGTGCACGGAACCCTAAGAACTAAACTCATTACTTCGTGTAAAAAACAATCATCACGTTCTATAAGAAGGAAGTTCGTGTATCATCATCACCACATCTCAGTTGTTTTCGCACCTAAACCAACCCCAAAAAACGTCCCTTTTTACGGACATTTCTTTCACATGCAACCGCATTAGTCGCGACGCGATAAAAAACCTAGAGCATGACCAAACTGGAATTTTACAAAAATAAAGCTCGATTTTCAACACTTCCAACAATTAGAATACCGGGACATTTTATGGAGGGAGACGCACATGAATAAAATCTCTCTATCCTTCTTAAATAGCTACTTCATTATTATAATATATAAAAAGATAAAATTATGAAAATTACGGTTTTGGCTTCTACAATTACTTACAATAACACATTTTCTCGAGTGAAAAGCGTTTATTCAATCTTTGCCCCGTTTTCGGATTGGGCGTTATTTTATGAACAACCTTATAGCCTATGTCCAAATCGCATCCAAATCTGTTGAGTGGTTCTCGAGTTAAAACGGAACATACATACAGATATGGTTTTGGCCTCAGTACAATTGAGTACAATACTATTAGAATATTACCTTTTAGAATATAAATTACTGTAAGCTAATAACCCATATCATTTAAAATTTCGCGAAAATATTCAATGTATAGAACACGACTTTTTTACTACAATAAAGTTTTATTATTAGTACATAGATATACTTAGATATGTATGGCACAAAAGTTTTATAAACCTAGGCTAAACATACAGGTATTGGAAAAGATAACACAGTAAGTCATGCCGGGTGGTAAATGGGAAAGGTAAAAAATAAGATATTGATTGATTTTTTTGATTAAAATTAAGCATTCCTTATATCCTGTAGCTACTATTTGATGTGGTTTAGTTACTCTTATTTCCATCGCATGGCGTTTATCAAACTTCAAACAAATATCTAATGAAATTACCAGTGAAAAATGATGCCGGAATCGCCCTCCTGGACGGCGATCCTCGTACATGTGACAATTTGCGAAGGCCGAAAGAGGGTGATTACTACAAGATCTTTATTAAGAAACGTATCAAACTTTTAAATGTCCGTATTCATAACATGCTTTACGTTTCTTTTATGGAGTTAAAGTTAGTAGAATTATCATCACACGGCATTTATAACGCGGGAAACAGAGGCGTATGAAAAACAAAGCGTGTGAAATTTTGTGCGAGAATCGCCGTCCTGTACACTAATAATAAAGAAGCAAAAAAGCCGTGTCTGTACATTGAATATTTTCGCGAAATTTTAAATTAAATGGGTTATTAGAATTGTTCTAAAAACAAAACTACAATTTTTTGAATTTTTGGGTTTCTGTATGTATGTTCCGTTTTAACTCGAGAACCACTCAAGTGATTTGGATGCGGTTTTCTTTATTATCATCGTATATAATTACCCTGGTCAACACATAGACTACAAGGGGTGTTAATAAAGTGAACGGGGCAGAGATGGTATAAACGCGGGCGGATCCGCGGGAAATGGTTAGTCTTTAAATAAAACCACTTACTTACTCTACTGATCACACTGAATCACATACAAAGAGAAACATTCCCGCGCAAATGAAAAAAAGGTATGGACTTGCTGGTTTAAAAAATACCCGCAATTTTACAGTACTATCTCCATCTATCCATCCATCGGTCTGTCATCGTCCACTGCTGGACATAGGCCTTCCCAATATTACACCACTCTTGGCGGTCCTCCGTCCTCCTCATCCAGCCGCCACCCACAACGTCCTCCAGATCGTCGGTCCAACGGGCACGAGGTCGGCCTACGCTACGCTTTTCTGTACGTGGTACGTTGGCGACAAATATGGCCCGCCCAGTGCCACTTCAACTTACTGATTCGGCAGGCTATGTCGGTCACTTTCGATCTCCGACGGATCTTCTCCTTTCGGGTTTTATCCATCAGAGATATCCCAAGCATAGCCCGCTCCCATAGCTTGTTGAGCAACTTTAAATAGGTTGATCCACCGATTTATAGTATCTATGAGAAGATTTTTTTTAAGCAGTAAGAGACAAGAGTATTTGCTTTCATTTTAAGATACCTGGCCATTCATATTTGTTTTTTTTAATGCTCGTAAATAAGGTTCATAGTATTCTGAAAGTCTTGGTCTTTTCTGTAATGATTGCTGAAGCCTTCTAAATAGATAAAGCAATCTTGTCCAGCGTTGTATCGAGTCTGACCCGCTTTATAAATTGAAATCATTCCCTATTCTTAACCCTTCTAATTCTTTTTATCGTTAAAACAATAATAAAATAATAGGTAAGTATATTTCATTCCTAGATCGTGGTTTGGATCCGTTTTACAAAATAATAAAATACGAAAACTCATTTTTGTTGTTGGTTGATAAATAATTAAATAATAACTAATTTTGGCAGGATAATTTGTGAGTTTTTAACAAGGTGACTTTAGTTCATATTGCCAAATTCATACTGGAGACTCGGTGAGTGGTCAGGACCATGGTTCAATGACCCTGTTTGCGAAATACGAAAAATATTTTTTGTAGAATTGATAATACAGCCGATTTTGAAGGCTTTAGTTTTAGTTTGACATACATAAAATTAAACTTAATTGTGGTTAAAACGAAGAGCCATTTTCAAATCACCATTTTTTAAACGTCAAACTAAAATTTTAGTTTTAATTTTATTTTTCGTATTTTTTTAATTTGCTCAACTTAGTGATTTTAACTTGTTTTGGTATTTTCAGGGCACATTTAAGAGCATTTAAAAGACTTGCTAATTTTAGTTGGTGTGCCCTTCAGAATAGCAAAATATAATAATCGGCTTTAGTTTCATGAAAGCGATCAACATTATCGTTAAGTACATATGAAATAAGAAATTTGCGACTGACTTCCAACTAAAAGCCAAAATTAGACGCGATGACGAGCGGAGCGAAGAGGAGCGAGTTAGGTTGCTTGTGATCATACATTTTGGAGCCGAGCGAAGCGAAACGATCCCTTTAGTTTTTACAGATTTCAAGATATTTGCGCAAATCATGAAATCCATGACATATAGTTAACAAACCCGTGCAATATTGTAATAAGTAGGTAATTTGCCACAGAAATATTCCACGACACATTTCACGAATTTAGGTGATCAAAAATAAACATCCTCGCGTAAATAAAACACAACTCATAACAAAATCGTCACGTAAATGAAACGCACGTTTTGTGCATTATTTTTAGGATTCCTTCATCGGTAAAGTGTAACTCGTCACCCCACATGGGGTGTCATTGGATACGCGGTTTTTTGCCGCTGGGTGACGCGAGTATCGGTTTAATTTTGACGGCAAAAAACGAAGTAAAATAGGGGAGGGAAGGAAGCACTTATCTTTCGCGCGAACGATATGTTAGCGCTTACCTCAGTGGACAGTGGATCTCAAAATGTAGAGCCAATCAAACCTCGGATCGGATACTTATCTATTGCCCTAAAAGCTGTTCCAAATTTAAAATTTCTCAAAATTCTGTAATTTATACAGAGGTTTTTGATTACCCTCCTTCTCGTATTTACATTCTCAATGTAATTCAGTAATTTTTAAAAACTTAAATGTCCTAATTTTTCTCTGCTTCTTGGAATTTCAATTTAGGTACTAACATAATTTACATTAAGAAAAAAATATTATTTTAAAGGTGTTTTAGTATTCACAGGAAGTGACGTCATCATATTTGATGACATCACTGAAGGTCAAATGAAACATCGCTTTTTAGGGTTCCGTAGTCCGACAAGGAAAACCCTGATAGTTTTGCTATGTCCGTCTGTCCGTGGCCACAGTGTGTGGCTTAGATCAAAGACTATTAGTACTAGAAAGCTGCAATTTGGCATGGGTATTTCACATTAACCACGCTGACAAAATGGTAAAATAAAATCTCAAAAAAATTTTTTTTAATGTTTCGCTCCCATACACGTAAATTGGAGATGATTTATTTTTCTCGTCTATCTCATAGTGTCACCTAGATATCCCTATCGTTGAATAGGTCGTTTAAAATCATTGTGGGTGTTTGAAAATCATATTTCGATTTAGGGATCCATTGGAAGGAAAACAGGGTTTACAGGTTGCGCCAAACTTTTAGTCCCCTCTAAACACGATAAAATGTATTGGGCGTTCTTCGGGAGAACTGAGCGGACTAAAATTTTGGCGCGATCTGTATTAGTAGACCAATTTATAAAATGTACTGGCTAACTACAGAACCCTACACTACGTGGCCACACGCACTTAGACGGTTTTTTTTCAATTTAATAAATTTGGCATGCTTTTTATAATCTATCTTCTAAAAACAGTTCAGGGATACTATTCCTTGAAACGGTTTTCAAATCATAAATATTGGCCAAAAAATGAGAAACCAAAAGATCGTACGAAAAATGTTTTAAAAGATAAATGAGTGACAAAGGAACTTTAATGTTTAATCAAGAGTTAGGAAAGATCGGTGTAAGTTTCTAGAACAAAGTCAACGGATTTGGATGCTGGTTTTTTACTATCATGGTATTGAATCGGTCAACACATAAGTTATAGGCAACCATTAGGAATAAATATAATAAAGTTCTTCTAAAAGTTTGGAAAGCTTGGCCTGCAAAAGCTCGTCTGACAAGTCGGCTTGCTTGTAAAGACATCCGTCATTCTACACTGCTCACCGATTTATGCACCCCTCCATAACTACCCTCTTTCTTTACATCACCATTTTACGAAGACTCCCAAAGATAAACAACCTTCCTGCTAGGAACGGTCTCAGTACATCGGTGGAGTGTATGCAAGTTTTTTGAGCTTTTGTAAAAACGTAATGTGCCGTTTCCGATAAAGATTAGGAAGTTGAATGATAGAAGTAATGTTTTAAGACGTGATAGATTATGGTTTTCAATGAATGCGTGTTTTCGTGCCGCTTGTCTTGGCTTTATAAATACAACATGCTATGAAACTTTTATTCGGTTCATTGCTTATTTTATTTTTATTAATTTTCCTTTTGAGAGTAGTCTTTATACCGAAATATGTACAATAATATGTACCTACATAGCTTTCAAATACCCTGGAGTTTTATTAGAAGTACGGGACTCGGTCAGGGGGACCGCCAAGAGTGGTGAAATCCTGGAAAGGCCTATGTCCAGCAGTGGGCATAACAGGCTGATGGATGGATGGGACGGGACTCATTGTATTTGGGTTTTATATTTTCCTGAATTTTCGGCAGATTTACGCCACGCATGATTTGATCGAATTTGGGAAAATACAATAATTTGACCAAGTGCGAGTCGGACTCGCATAGGGTTCCATATCACCACAAAACGCGGGTACGGAACCCTAAAACATTATGGTACATAACAACAATATAGATGCCATAGCAACATTTAGGCGACAAGAAACCAACTGCTAAATGGTAGCGCCTGACTAACAATTCGGCACCCTCTGACTACGAAACCCTAAGTTTCATTATTTGTTGTTTTATTTCATAGAATGTACTACAATCTGAGGTGGAATTGTTTAAGCCAATCGTATTCAAATTGAATGTCATGTGGCTATCCGGCTAAGTAAATTAGCCCATTTGACAATTGAAATCGTACATTTTTGGCTGTCAAGTGTCTTGTTTTGTTGTTCATAACCAAAAAAGTATGATTGCAATTGTCAAACGGGCTAATTTGCTTAGCCGAATAACCATATGACAATCGAATTTGAATACGGTTGGCTTACACAATTGCACCTCTGATCAAATTTGAAACTTGTATGTACATAGAGCGAAAGCAAATACATTAAAAAAGAACAACCTTTATTTGGAGAAAATCCTTGGATTAAAATTTTTATCATTTGCCGTGGTAGAAGCCACGTATTCTGTGAAAATTTTAATTGGATTCTTATAACGGTTAAAGCTGTAGACGACCGACCCCTGTAACAGACAGACGGATAGCAGAGGCTTATAAATAGCAGAGTGTAAAAATCATAATTTTTAACTGTGGTTGCCTGACCAGCCTTTGACCACGACCTTTTTCGCACGTTCTTGTCGTACGTCATCACCAGTTATCAGGTTTTTCAAAAATGTTACGTCGTAATAGAAATCACAAATGAGTACACGGTTCATTAAGTTTCTTTCAGTGAGCTCATGAGGCATTCAAATATCGAGCTTTTTTGTGTATTCGGCTTTTTTAAAATGCGCCAAAACTGTTTTGTGGTCAATCCCCAGTTCTTCAGCTACATCGTAACTACTGATATGCCGATCTTGCTCCACTTTTTCAAAAATGGCATCCATTTTATCCGTAACAAGGCGCCCAGAGCGAGGTGCATCTTTGATATCAAAATTTCCGGATTGAAAACGCTTAAACCAAATTTGTGCTACTCTCACAGACACTGCACTAGGTCCATAAACATCACAAATTTTTTTCGCGGCTTGCGTTGCGTTTTTACCTTTTTTGTAGTAAAATTTTAAAATGTATCGAATTTCTTCATTAGATTCACTCATCTTAACAGTAAGAAAAACAAATGAAAATCACACATTTTACCTAATTTTTTAAAATTTAAACTTTTTAATAATACCAAAACCAGCCAGATACAAATGGTATAGCCAAAGAGATTTTATTATAAGTTCATACATACTGTTTGCGAAAAGAGTTTTTCCCCAACCTATTATTACCCTGGAATTTCTTATACTTACCTATTTCGGATGTGATCTAATTTTATCCCAGCAAGACCTCATTAGAATAAATCAAATGATACAATTTTCCACCTCTGCCCCGCTGACGCCATTCATCACCCGTTGACAGTTACAAAGTGGTGATGTGTAGTTTTTCTGTCCATACATCATGTAACATACCGCCCGATGACATGCGTCTTGCGAAGCCCTGCGGAATCCGAAGTTTTTGCAATTATTCGAATAGCTTAAAATTTATTTTGAGCTGTGTTAAGTTCAATTTTGACCTGAGAAAGCTATACTGCTCTTAGACCATATAACACGGGACTAGGCAAGCGCACCTATCGGGGGACCTATCTACCGAAGTACATGAACAATTTGTTCATGTAAGTTTGCTTGTGTGAGCGTTTTGTGTTTGTGTTGCAGCTTTTGATTTAGTGTAATATAATAAGGTCTTAATAATAAGAGAAAATAATTCTACGGTAGATCATGTATCGTTAACTGATCACATTCCAGAAGGAAAAAAATTTTTTGCTCAAGTAATTTTTTCACTTCCCTGTACAAAGTGGTTGAATCAGCTGACTAAATTTCTATGGAAAAGTAAAAAAAAAAGATCGCGCAGAAATTTTTGTTTTCGGTGGAATGTGGTCTATTAGGGATACTCTATCATCTATGAAATTTTTTTCACTCTGAATTGTAGGATCTTATATACATTTTTCGCAGGAGTGTGCGTGAATGAGTAAATGTGTGCTGTGCGTGTTTACCTCCCCTCCCGTGGAAAACGGCAGAATAATTTCAGTACTAAGAGTCGCGCTTTGCCAGGTCCCGTGTTAAATGGTCTAAGATACTGCTACATTAGTATATTTTAGTTATTTTCACAGCATTATGTCATAGGGTGATGGCCAGGGGCGTCCATAGAACTTTTTTTCGGAAAGGCAATGAGAAGGTCAACTTTGACGATAAAAATAACATAAAAAAATTAAAAATGCATTTTCAAAGTGACATTTTAATTTTTTCATATCTTTTCATTTTAATGTTGTCAAACTTTACCTACTCATTGCTTTTCCAACAACTATGTTCTATGTACGCCCCTGGTGATGGCACCAGTCATCGACACATTTGGGACAGTGTTCCAAGTAAACATAAATAAATCATAATGTATGAAACTCAAATCAACTGCAATTAGTGTAATTGACAAAGAATATTTTCAACAATCAATATTAGGGTTTACAATTGAAGTATCGATAGTTAATTAAATATTATTATTATATAATTTTATTTTTTCGTATGCATGAGTATTCCTACGTACAATAAGAATGTCAGTTATAAATTTGTAATATAATGTAAAACGGGCTAATCTGATGCACATGCGGAGGTTATTCCATTTCGCAAAGAAATTATATAAAAAATTACTGACTACATTAGTAAAATTGTTGCTTTTGTTGCAAACAAATATTACCTATACATATGATGTAACTTACCTCCGAATACTCTATATACCGAGTGTTAAACTGCTACCATTAAATGAAACCACATATTCTACCGACCCTACTGAACCGCTTTTCCCAAGAATCATACCCCGCGCCCACCCTTAGTTTGGGAAATAAATGAGTTCTAAACAAAAATGCATGAACCCTAAACAAACGGGCGAGTCGTCCGTGAAACAGCTGTTCCCGTGTAGCGTTCTAAAATAGTCCTTCCTCCTACGAGATAAAGTCTTTGAGTTGAATGAGTCAGTTGAATATCTTTTTCTCTGAAGATTTGCGCGGATTTTTTTTTAGAATAGAGTATGTGGTTTTATTTAAAGGTCGCATTTTATTTACAGTCTGTATACATATACACTTTTACAGTATATCTATATTTTATATAATGTGCACTTTTCTTACATTAAAAAGCATCACAAATGAATAAACATACATACATTTCACGCCTGTCTGGTAGACACTACAGATTTCCATCAGCTACGATCCTGACACCCCTCTTTACCTCTACATCAATCAATCTAATCAAATTAATAAAACTTTTCAAAAAGCCTTTTAAACAGTGGTAACGCTAAAGCTCATCAACTCGCGCGTACTCGTAATCTTAATTAAAACGTTTAAGACGTTGCGTGTAATTTGTTGAGCTGCCCGGAGCCCGAGCTGGTGGTAATGACACCAGCACGTAATTCTTGAGACGTGAGTCGCAGCCCACATTAGCTGGCTTAGTGTGGAAGTGGCTTATTTCAGTGGTTCATATAAATATATTGAGCGAAGAAGTATATTCTTTCATTTTTATTTGTATATATATAAGGTGACTTTCGTTTATGTAGCCAAATTTATACTGGAGACTCGATAAGTGGTTAGGACCAAGGTTCAATGACCCTTTCTGTGAAATACGCAAAATAGAATGTAGACTTCCTATACTAATTGAGTCGTGATTGTTCTTAAACAAGTACAAGTAAGTAAGTGTTTCGCAAACTTTGAACCTTGCTTCTGACCACTTACTGAAACTCCAGTATGAATTTGGGTATATAAACAAAAGTCACCTTATTACATAAATGCATATAACTTCAATAATAGTATATTTCATGACGAGTAAAAAATTGCGGATTTTCTTACACGAGGAATGAAGCTAAAGCTTACTCGTTGCGAACTATAATTTTTCTACTACTTGATTATGTATTCAAATAACAAAACAAGCACATAACATATAAGAAGAAATTTATTGCAGGAAATATTAAAATTACATCATGAGTGCAATTTACGAAAGATAACTTTGCGTTTTGACCCTTTTCAACATGTTGCATTAAGTTGTGAATTATGTGATTCTACGGTTGTGTTATCATTTTCAATGGAATTCAAAATTTTACTAGTGACGTTGTTCTTGCTCTGGATCGAATCATCGATGTATCTTCGGCAACTGTAGTCGACTTCCAGCCGTCATGTCGTTTTAATGTAGTAATATCGCCTCCCGCATCAATAAGAACAGTCGCCGACGTTCTTCGAAAACAGTGACCAGTATAGGCTTCTGGATTTGGAATACTGAGATAAGTAGCTATTTGTTTGCCCATAATTCCAAAGTTATTCTTGCCGACATTTCGAGAGAAACAATGTCCCTTGATGTAATTAATAAAAAAGGATGAAGCTTTACATGTTTTTGGATGCAAGTTTATTTATTTTTTGCATATTTCATAATACTTTCCGGTTATTGTGAAAGTTCGCAGAAGTATAGTTTTTGTGTTGGGGACAGTCACTATTAAGCTTGATGCCTGATCCTCCACATTATGAAACTGTATTTCATGTAGTTCGTGTTTCCGACATGCTCCCATAACTCCAAAACTAAGTACCACCTGTAATAAAATTATTAAGTGAAGTGAAGTAAGACCAATTTCACTTTTAGAGGTAAGTGTCTACTTTATACCTATTACTACATATGTACTAAGGCACTGGAAATTAGTATTATTTACCTTTATCAAAAGATAATGATCATCAGGAGCTTCATCAATGAATGTTTTTGTTTCATTGGAAGTAAATGTTTTCGATTTTTTCTTCCGATATCCCTTAGATTTTCGTTTTAACAAAGCTTTCAATTTTCCGTAACTTGAAATGTTTACTTCGTGATTTATGTAGATAGTATATTTTCAAAACTGAATGTTGACTCCACAATGTTGATGATTTCAATTTGTTGGACAATTCTTCAAAGTATACCAATAGTACGTTCTCGGAAAGAGACGTAATGTTTTTATGTTTTCTCCACTCCATAAATTCTCTGTAATGTTTTTCATAGAGCTTGGACTACTTTTTCGGTAGCAAATTTTGCGTTGCTATTGCAGCTTTATTGACTATTTCAGTTGGAGTCGATATAATTTCATTATCAGAATTACTTTCTGATAAATTATCATGTATTTTTTTTCAGGCTTCGGCCGGCCGCTTTCATTTCCTGTTTTTGCGTACTTACTATTCACGCAATTTTTAATAATAAAAGCTCAAAACTCGGTGTTTTAAATTTTCTTTTATTGGATATTAGATGATATCATAAATTTTAATAGATCTGTTTTAAATTTTTCTTGATTTAATTTTCAGCTTGCTTGTTCATTATGCGTTTATGAGTTTAATTGTTTTTGTATGGTGCTCATCAACCCGCCTGCCCAGCGTGTGTGTGAGTATGGGCATTTCTTCCAGGAGAACCGCCAAGAGTGGCAAAATCCTGGAAAGGCCTATGTCCAGCAGTGGACGAAACAAGCTGATGGCTGGATGGAATGGTGTCTTTTCGGTGTGATTCATAAACAAAAAGTTCACTTTCAGCATAGACATATTTGTATGTGATAAGCCCCCCTCTCCACAGATATTAAATAAACCTCGCGTGCTGGACCCATTTGAATGTGAACGAAAACTAAATCTGCCTGAAAGGGGCTTTCCACACAAAGGGGGGTTCTTATATACTAAATCCCTTTCTGAAGGGTAAGCGATTAAACACTCACGTTAGTGTTGAAGTCCACGTCCTTGACTGGTCGTCAAAACTGCATTCGGGTGGCCAGATTCAACCCTGGCTGATAGGAGGTCAGAGGTCCGCTCGTTGACCTCAGTCGCTCTCGGCACGTTACAGGTCTGTGTGGAACTACTGGCTCATCCAGCAGCTTTCGGGAGTTTACCTAAACACCAATATCTAACCCAGGCATGCCAACCCCTTAAGAAATAACACTTGTTAAAACATGAAATTGCAAATCGGGTCGCATCCCACTCCACTTGTGATAATATTTCGCGAAACTTTTCACGCACGACTCGGATCGCGATTGATGCTTATCAATAGAATTATTTCACCACTTTTCCACTGTTTATTTCCTTGAAATACCTAATTACTTCAACACTGGTTGAATCCATTTTTTAACACGCATCTCCTTGAGAGCAAGATTGCCAGTAAACCGGAAAAAACAACTTTGACATTCCACTTTTTTACAACTCGTGTTGCCATATCAAATAAAATAGAATCTGACACATACTTGCGCGTTCCGAACGCTTTTAAACCGAACATATTTGTCTATGCTTTCAGGTACCTATGGAGCTCATTTAACTTTTATCCATCTGCTTTAAAGACTATTTTGCAATGAAAAGTTTTAGGTTATGGCAGATCTAAAAAAAAAAAAATACAAAAATATTTATTTCACACACATGGTAACATTTACAAAAAATTCAGTAGCTCCCAGACTAGACGATGGGTAGTCTGTTCCGATATTTGCTGCACGAGAATAGGTGCCATTAGCCTTTTAAAATATTTATTTAATAGTATTGTAATAGTTCAGTATGATTAGTGGAACATGTGGTTTAAGTTTTATAACAGGTAACAGGCACCTTGATACCTCTTGATATGGACTGTAATTAGATTCACGGTCATATAACCCCATAGCTTTAATACAAACACCGAAAAAAGGTTGCCAGTGAAATCGCAGTAAATTAAAGTCTGTATATCAAAGATTTTACTTACTTTTCCCATTCGATTCCTAATTTTATAGTTATGCCAGGGACAGATAGTTTGCTATAACAAGGATTTCAGTTTTTATTCATCCATTTAATATTAAATTCAAAACCCAAAAGAAAGTTCGGCTCCACACTTACCTATCGCAAGCCAGTGGCACCAAATTGTCGAGTTAAACAGAGTGTTAACGGGGCCATCGCGTCTGTTCGCTCATTTGTATGCCGCCGCGCCGTCCGTTTGACCGGCTTAATGATATACAGGGAGACTGTTTAATTGATTGTTGTACTACCTAGCTTAGAAATAGGTACTCGTAGGTTATAGGTATTTTAGGTTCCGTGCCCGAAGAGTGCCAAACGGGACCCTATTATTACAACAGTAGACATAATATAAGGTGACTTCTAGTTATATAGCCAAATTCATACTGGAGACACTTTGTGAAAAACGCAAAATAAAATTTGTGCCCCTATCATAGACATTACACATAAATGTCCCCCTATATTAATTTACGAACAACTTTGAGTCAATTATTTCACAAATTTCACAGAAAGGGTCATTGAACCTCGGTCCTGACCACTTACTGAGTCTCCAGTGTGAATTTGACTACATACTCGTAATTAGAAGTCACTTTCCTGTAAATTTCTATGATTTTGTTAATGAAATAAATAATTTTTAAATTTCTTGTATAACTAAGATCTCCGCCGTCCGTCAGTAGGGGTTAGCGTCATCCGTTTTAGGTAGCTAGTTGACATTTTCACAGAATACCTATACACAAAATCCTATGGCCTCTATCACGGAACATAATAAAAATAAAAACAAATTGTAACCATAGGGAGGTCTCCTAACCTAACATAAAATATGGCTATATTTTGTAGTATGTAGTACGAAACCGCGAGTCCGACTCGCTTTTTTCCGGTTTTTTATACACAATGGGCTAAAGCTTGGATACTACCGCGCTACTATTACTATAAATCTGGGTCTCTTTGTTCTAACTCTATGCATCACACTTTTACTCTCCCACTTCCTGAGCGAGCGCACTTCATCCTAGCTTTCGTCAACACAAGTCATTTAGGCGGTTACACGCCTGTTTAAGTTTCTGCAGCCGGTTCTAAAACGATTCATCATGCTGCTTCCCCTGGGCTACAATGTGCAGTCTTCTGGGGAGGTCCTCGCCAAGTCACGGCTGGGCGCTAAGCATCCTAATTAGTTGTGTAAAAGGACGCACCGCTGCGCGCGCGCATTGTGAATGTCGGTGCGGTTTTACAGAATCGCGTTTCAGACTTTTGAGGACTTGCCGTCTTCAGCATGGTTAAAAGTATTGAGGAAAACGGTTGTATGATTTGATTTGTCACACCCAAAGTCACATCTTTGTGACGCTTCACTTTTGAATTGTATTGAATTGTATCTTCTATCTATAAGTACTACAATACGAGTAAAGTAGTAAAAAGTTGTATCTGTACATTGAATATTTTAGCGAAATTTTAAATGAAATGGGTTATTAGTATTCTACTGAGACCAAAACTAAAAAAAATACGATTTTTGTACGTTGTATGTATGCATGCTTCGTTTTAAACTTTTAACTCGAGAACCACTGAACGGATTTTAATGCGTTTTCTTATTATTATTGTTGTATTGACCCTAGTCAACACATGGGTTATGATAAAAATACCACCAAGGCGAAAAGTGTCAATAAAAGTTTTTATTTGAAAGACATATCCCCGCGAGGGAAGCTGCGGGCAAAAGCTAGTCTCAAAACATATTCTAACTTTTAGGGTTCCGACAAATCAAATCAAATCAATCAAATCAAAATATTTATTTTGTAAAATAGATACATAAAGTATACTTTCTACAAGTCAAAGTTAATCTTTACAATAAATATCTTTAGAATAAAAAAAATAATATGTATATACTATATAAGGGAAATACATACAAAAAATATTTAGGTTGGGCTACAAAAATTTAATTATACACCTACATAAAATAGAGAAATCTAGGAATAAAAATATTATATATAAATGATGCAACGAACAAACAAGTTGATAAATAAATACGGGAAATACATCCAAAAAATATCAAGGTTGGGCTACTAAAATGTAATAAAGTTATACACCTGCATAAAATAAAGAAATATAGAAATAAAAATATTATATATACATAACCATCCGCACCATTCGATTAATATTGCTAACAAGAAGGGCAAGAAACTTAGCATTACATTCAGATGAAAGAAATTTTAAAGAATAATTTTATTTAACTATTTTGAAAAATCGCAATAGGAACGTATTTTCAAACACTTACATATACTTTACATACCTGTTCGTATGTTTAGCTTTATTTGATAACAAAACTTTGAGGAAAATCCTCAAAAACTGCCATTCTCAGCGACCGACATTCCACGAAAGTAGACAGACATCTCCATGAGACAATGCGCCCGCGCAACTTGCTTGTCATTCAGAGCACATGCGTAGAGGCGCCATGTACGCTGCAATGAGAAATAGCCTTTATACCCGAAGAATAAGATACAGTCTATATTTTCTACAGACTAGTACACAGATTGCAGATACTCTACGGCGCGACATTACCTGATAAAGGGTTTTATGTATTCTGATATGGTTTCACCAAGTAATTAGAACTTATTTCAAGCTTTATACGGAGATAAACACGTATTGTACATATACCGGGTGTAAAAGCAAAGTCAAGAATCCTTTAAGGGTGTGTTAGTATGATCGGTTTATCGATTATTATTTTAAATACTGGGATCTCTTAATAAAGTACTAGTATCTCATAATTAGACGATTTTCTTTACTCAAAATACCCACACTGGTCGCTGGCTACTCGGATGAGGGGTGAGGGTTGCGGGGTGCAATTGGGTGTGTGGGGAGGCCGGTGAGCTGCGTAGCCATAGCTTGGAAAAATTATGGAATAGTTAAAATTCATTTTGTGAAAATTCAAGGTATATTTTTTGCTCGTAATGACATCAGAATCGTGTGTACTTTCATACCCTAAAGGGATTCTTGACTTTGCATTTACATTCTGTATAGTAAACTTTACAAAAGAGGCTTCTTCAGTGTTCTTGTTTGCATATTTACTTTGAAGATAATTTGCGCGTCTGTATGTGATTATTATTTGAAAATTTTATTCAATAAGTAGCTTTTGACCGCGGAAGTGTCTTTCGATCAATGTTTAGTTTTTGTCTAGGTAATAAATTCATCAATATTCCTTATAATTATAACTATAGGTATATTGGCCAGGGTCACTACGATGAAAATAAAGGAAACCGCTTCCTAATCCGTTCTGCCATAGTTAGTGGTTCTCGAGTTAAAGTGGATCATACAGACAAATAGATGAAAATCAAAAAAAAAAATGTTTTGGCTCAGAGCAATACCACCAAAAATGTACCCCATTTCACTAATAATATCGTAAAAATAAAATCAATGTACAGATAAGACATTTTTAGCTTGTCGTGTAATGTTGTCATCCCTACTTTATTTATTCCTCGCGTTCAGCTTTGAGAGTTTCACCCAATGTTGCCAACTTCCCGGCGACTATAAATTCCCCATTTTCTGCACTAACTGCTCAGTTATTGTGCAGTGGTGATGTAAATATAAACAGATCGATAGTGGAGTCTGGAGCATAATGGCTTTTACAGAGTTTTGTTATTTACATCCGATGGCTCGGTTATTCCCGTATCCGTATCGGGCGGGACTAGGAGTTTCCTACGGGTTTGTTTGTGGTTGAATCGAAACATCGCCTGCATCATCGATACTTTCGTCTCATCACATTAGTGTGAATTTTGATGTGTTTGTGTTATAGGGGCATTATTTTGCTGTCGTATATATTCTAGACCTGCCAGGTCTGACCTGGGTCAGTCACGATTGATCGAATCACAACCCGTTGGAGAGTGATTATGTGATTAAATCATCGATCTCAAAAAGATTATGATCATTTTTGACCCATTGCCACTGCTGCCGCGCGCCTAATGTAAAAGCGCATTCGCAAACTAAATTAGACCTTTATGTACAAGAAAATCTTATTCTTATTCTTATTCTTTATTGTACACAAAAAAGGAGATTACAAATAATTGATACAATAATTTGAGTACAGCGGCGAGCTTATCTCTCAAAGAGATTTTTTATAGCAAACCGAATGAGTATAGGAGTGCTTTAAAAAATAAATAGGTAACCATATGTGTACGTACTACATACTAAAATACTTACATAGGTGTATAAAATATATATAAATATATAAATATATCTAACATACATACTAATATAACTAACTCTAATATAAACTGACTATATATAAACATGACATAACGATACATGATAATTGATAATACAGCAATAAATAATTAAACATATTTAGGATAGCTTAAGGATTTGCTGAATAGTATTCCTTTAGTTTCTTTTTAAAAGAGGAGATAGTGCGACAATCTCGGATTGTGTACGGAAGAGAATTCCACAGCCTGATGGCTCTAACAGTGAACGAATTTGCGAAAGCTCCGGTATTGTGAGAAGGCGTTTTAAGGAGTGTGACTGTGTGCGACCTGAGTGGTTTATTGATATCTCTGCTAAACAGGAAGTTGAAGCGCTCACGAAGATAATCCGGAGCTGTTGAACTCTTGAGGACATTGAAAAGGCAACACAACGTATGGAGATTTCTGCGCTTCCGAATAGGGAGCCATTTAAGTTCCGCGCGGTAGTATGAAACGTGGTCGTATTTGCGCAAGCCATACACGAATCTGATGCCCAGATTCTGCAACCTTTCCAATTTACCCAAGAGCTCTTCATTCGCGTCTATAAAACAAACGTCAGCGTAATCGATTAGGGGTAGAAGAAGAGACTGTGCGAGAGTGACTTTAGTTACGAAGGGGAGGAATTTCTGGAGGCGTTTGAGCGAATGGAAAGCAGCAAAGACACGTCGGCTAATCTCAGTAACGTGCGATGACCAAGATAAATTGCAGTCAAAGATAACCCCTAGATTTTTCACCGTTTTCATGTAGGAAAATCCTCTCGAGGCCTTACGTCCTATTACCGGAAGTAGGTACTTACCAACTCGGAATAGTAATATTTTTGTTTTCTCCGTGAGCTCAGCCGCGCGCGCGTCTCTCGAAAATTGTGATCGATCTGCGGGTGATCGAATCATTTTGACCCATCACCTAACCAATGGGTCAAGATCGACCAGGGTCGCAAGGTCACAGGTCTAATCTAACTCATGAATAATTCTTTATTCATGACATGACATGGGTCGTATTTATAGACATCACACAGTAATATCACGTCACGACGTGGTTTTGATTCATTACAACGCAACGCATGATAGTATTCTTCTGAGGGAGACAGCGCGTACGCAGTCCCCACTACCAAAAATTACACGTCCGAGTTATCCACATTAGGGATAATCGCAAGGGTCAACCCAACCGCAGTGCAATGGGAGAGCCTCGCCCTGGGGGAACCCCCTTTATGATCACGGTGTCCCTAACGCCAGGTAAGTATGTATTGACAAGGCAGTTTTGAGGATTTGAATCGAGGGGGCAACATTTCAATACCGCGATGTAAGATACAGTCAGCGCCATCTAGTACGAATGTAAAAAAATGTGGGTTGAACAGACTCAATGATAATGAACTAGCTTTTTTTTGAAAATTTATATTCTAGAAGCAGATATTAGAGGCTTTAATTTTAGTTTTAATGCAGTGAAACCATAGATTTTTCGAAAGTAATTTAGCTTCTGTTCCTGACGCTTAAGGTCTATTTTGCAATGAAGGAAATTTAGTTAACAGCACTAAAACTAAAATTAAAGCCTTGAGAATCGGCTCTATAATATTATATATAACTTTTAGATAACAGCTGTATTTTAGTTAATTCGACCCCGCTGAATCCGGAAATGCTTGTCGCCCACTCGAGATCCCGGCGAAAAGGAAGATATTCAAGATGGCGCCCAAGATCCTGATAGCAACATATTTTCTACTTCCCTAAGCTTATAAACGATTTAACATCAATTTCCATAAATTGTTTGGAGGCAAATTTATACAAAAAATAGAAAAACAGCATTTGTTTCAATGACCCTGTTTGCAAAATAATAAAAAAAATTATGTCTCTATACTTGTTCAAGAACATCCTGAGCTCAAGTAGTAAAGGAAGTCCAAATCTTTTTTGCGTATTTCACATATTTCACATTTCACAATTGATACTTGCTCCTGACCACTTACCGAGTCTCCAGTGTGAATTTGGCTGCATAAACGAAAGTCACTTTAATTTTCGTTAACGAAAACTGGTGATAGTACTCGTCCATATGAATACCTTTTACTATGGAGCCAACCCTGAAATCGTGGAAAAATATCAGCTGTTCCATAGAAAAGTTAAATACCTACTCGACCCAAATGTGTGAAACAGCTGTTTTTTTATGATTTCAGGGTTGGCTTCATAGTAAAAGGACGAGTACTATCACCAGTTTTCGTTAACAAAATGACTTAAGGGCTTGTATTGGATCTTTCAACGGTTTTTGTTTTAATATGCTGAGTCAACTACTTATCTGATCAATGTAAAACTTGGACACGTGTTTTTTCAGACTTTTGTCTTTCCGTTGTCGAGTCGGTTAAATTTTTAATTATTATACCTAATTGGACACATTTCGCTCGATAGATTTTATTTTTGAAAATTATGTCTTTTTAAGTTATTATTTCGTTTTATGTCTAAGCGGCTTGAGTTGTATGTCTGAAATTACTGCTGTAACAATAAAACATGGTTTATTTTCCGATGTCAGGTGGAAAAACTCCTACATCAAATACTTTTTCGTAAAATCCAGAAAAACCTCCAAAATTCACTGATTTTGCGTGCCGCCAGCGCGCGAAGCGAGCATTCTAATGTAGACTTTCTGACAACATACTGAAGTTCAAAATCGCTCAGTAAGATTATCGTGCACCAGGGGTAAGGCCTTAAATTTCACGTTGTATATCGTCCTATGATAACGAAAATAGCTTTTTCGTGAAAAACCGAACATAGTCGCATTAAGGAATTAATCATTCATCCGAAATTATTTTCTGCCAAAAGCTCGTAAACGAAACACACTTTGCTCGTCGTTGCCACTATTTTTGACTATACCGCTGAAAGACTTTCGTAGCGAGATTGTTTTAATTTCGCTTTTTCGTGAAACATCTGCATTTTCGCAAAAAAGCGTAATAATTTCGTTTGAACGCATAATGGAACTTTGTTTAAGCCATAACTCGGTTTTCCCAAGAAAAGCGGATTTGTTGCAAAAAGATGTTTGCGCTATAATATGGCGAGATATACATACACAGAGAAAACTATATGTTAGTTGTGTCGGGTTCAGGAACTAGTCGTACTTCCCGAAAAAACCATGTACAGAAATACCTCTAATTTACATGAAAAATAAAGTTTACCTCATACGAGTAATTTTTTTTGGGCTAAACGACTTTTGTTTTTTCACACACTTACTCGTAGATTGTATAAGTGAAACACTGAAACTTTGATGGAAGACTTTCATTGAAACTTCTTTGGATTTCAAGCTAATTGTTCGAGTAGGTAGTAGTTCGTGGATTTAAGAGTTGTTTTACAATAGAAAGCAAAAATCGGTAGTGCTAGTAGGTTTTGCGCCCTGAGTTCCGTAGCATTTTAATAAGTTATGGAAGTATACTGTACAAGTACTAATAACGCAATGGTTAGTAGACCTGAATAATATTTTAACTAAAGTTACAAACAAAATTGTAATTTTTTTTCAGCCCTTTTTTCCTGTATGAGGAACTCCCCTGATAAATAACTGAATTGAATTTCAAATTCAATGTTGGGTTGTGGGTCAAAATTCTACACAAACTATTTAAATTTCAGGTCTGTAAATTAGTTCATAAACTACGAGCTATATCTATAGAAACCCGTGACAACGGACGAACTGACAGGAGTTTCGGTACGGAACCAATTATATAAATGATGATACTTACCCGATCAGATGTTTTAGTTTCGTTATAAATATAACTGTCGAATAATAAAAATATAAATGTTCCTGTTTCTAGTTTACAAACTCTAGTTTATAAAATCTAATACTTAGATGCGAATTTAGTAAATGTCCTGTTTTGTTTATTAAAATAGTCTAATCTACTGCGACTACAGCCAGACAAAAAATAACTTTTTTAGTGGTGATTGCAGCTGTTTACGTGGTAAAAAAGAGACTCGGTTCAAAATACACATAGACGGGTTTCCGTACTTTTTAATAAAAAAGTCTGAGGAAATTGTTACTAATAATTTCCGCGAATTTCTTTGAAACGTATTTATTGCATATTTTTCTGTTAAAAGTAAGGAAAACAGTATCATGGTTTGCATTTTGTACCGAGTGCAAGTTTTTGCCAACGTTTTTGATTCTGGCACATTCAAACACCGGCACCGTTTTATTTATTTCGTCGTAGGGTCTGAAACTCATTGGTGTTTGTATGAGTATGACCAGAATAATATATTAGGATGTCTATAGTATGACCATTTTTAATAAAGGCTATTTTATTTTTATTTTACGGTATTTTGGATGGATGCATCCTTCAGCCTGTTTCGTCCACTGCTAAGCCTTTCCAGGATTTCGCCACTCTTGGTGGTCCTCCTGGAAGAAATACCCTTACACACGCTGGGTAGGCGGGTTGGTGAGCGCGGTGCCGAAACCCTTGCACCAGTGACGCTGCTGCCCGTCACCAGTCTGTTTTATAGGGCCCGGCAATAGGGGATGGATATACCGCCATCCATCGGTCCCAGGTAGTGGTGTGCCGCCTGGTTTTGCCTGAGAGCTGTTCACCATTCATTATGGTATGGAATGACCCCATAATATTATTTTTATCAAATTAAGTAGGTTATGTTTCAAATACGCAGCCGCCAAGATTTGGAACGACCTTCCACCGCCTTTGCGTAAATTCATGCGTTCTGCTACTTTAAAAAAACACCTCAGACTTAGCATTCTCAACAAGCAGTAATATGTTAACTAGTGCTAGGTACTTCTTCATAACTATTATTAGGCTGATGTTTGAATTGTTTTATTCCATTTTGTTTTTTTTTTAAAATTAGACTGTATATGTGCAAATTCCTTTTTTATAACTTTTTAAATTTTTTATTTTTGTGTGACAAGTTATGTGACAGTTTTGATTAACTTAGGGAATTTTTAATTATTTGTTCTATTTAATTCTATTCCTTACAATTATTTACAATCACTCGTGACATGAATCTGTTTACTACCTGCAATTGTATTTTGTTTTATATGTATTAAAATGGGGCAAACTGAAAATCGGCGCTGCAAGTTGAATCCAACCTGTGGCATCTGCCGAGCTTGCTCCTTTTTGCCATTATTAATTAATTTATTGATAGATTTTTTCTTATTGTTTTTTATTTTGCATGTTTGTTTATATTTCCATTTTCTTGGAAATGAAGAATTAGAATGTATCTATAGCTGTATGTACGCCCATCTACCTACACCCTCCTCCTATCCGTGCCATGGCGTGATCAAGTCCCTTTAACAAACAGATGACAAAAATAAATTGCTTTTTGACTAAATAAATAAGCACTGAAATATGAAACGTAAACTCCAACATAAAGCAGATATTTGGGAAAGGAAATTGAGTTTTCGGCAGCGTTATGTTTTAAATTGGATTCTTTTTGGTTTTGTCCGTTTGTTACCTGTTTAGTTTACTTTATTTGTTGGCACTTGATGGAACTTGGAATAGTTTTATGTTAATCATAGCGCAGCCAGGTTTTAGTATCGGGGGGTGGTTAAGAAAATGAAACCACTAAGAAGTACATAATAGTACATTATGATACGAGAGCGATGAACTCTGACGAGTGTGAGTTTGCGGCACGAGCCGAAGGTGAGTGCTGCAATCACACGAGTCGAGAAAAAGTTTCTCGCACGAGTATCGTATAATATTTTATAGCACAAGTGGGGAAAATGCCGACTTTACGCAAGCGCAGCGTGCGTAAAGTGGTCATTTTACGCACGGTGTGCTATAAACTATATTAATATTGAAAAAAAAACTATTGCAATCGCATTAGAGAATGATTCTTCTGTTTTTCCTTTTTCCACAACTTTATCTGTATTAATTTCTGCCCCATAGTGAATATTTTTGAGCGCCATATTTCTGCTGTCACATTCCAGATATTCTGTAGTTTGAAATACTTATAATTTATTATAATATACCTATTTTATTATTATTTTTTTCGGAACATTTCGGGGGCGTTTGAACCCCCAAACTCCCCCCCCCCCCTGGCTACGCCCATGATGTTAATATTAATATGATAATAAAGCCGATTTTGAAGGTTTAATAGAATTAATAGGTTCTCGTAGAATAATTTAGTTTTTTAAATTAGTTTATTTAAGTTTTGTTAATATTTGAAGGTTTTAGTTTTAGTTTGACATACATAAAATTAAACTTAGGTATGGTTAAAACGAAGAGCCATTTTCAAGTCACCATTTTATAAAATTTTTGTTTGACAGCCATAATTTACTCAACTTAGTGATTTTAACTTGTTTTGGTAATTTCAAGGCACATTTTAGAGCTATCATTTGATTGAATTTAAAATAATTAGAATGATTTCATAGCGTTTAAAAGACTTGCTAATTTTAGTTGGTGTGCCCTTCAGAATAGCAAAATATAGTGCCGTCACTTAAAATTACGTTTTTTAGTAAGTTTCTTAGCTTAAAATTAAAACCTTCAAAATCAGCTTCAATATGTTATTAATATTTAATTATAAACTAATTCAAGATTATGTTTTTTATTGCGAAATCCATCGCTTTGGAATACTCTAAATATCATTATTAGAGTGCATTACAAACCAGAAAAGATAAATCAGAAGCAAATGTAAAGACAAGAATTTGAAAAAAATCCTCGGGCCAGGATTCGAACCTGCGACCTCTTGTTAACAAGGCAAGCGCGCTAACCGACTGCGCAGTTGTCATGATAACAAGAGGTCGCAGGTTCGAATCCTGCCCGAGAATTTTTTTCTAATTTTTGTCTTTACATTTGTTTAATTCTTTCGAAAATGCCATAATAGTCGGAAGGGGTCAGGAAAGGACAAAGTGATTTGCTCTTCATTAATTAGTATGCAATTATTTAAATATTATTTTATAATTATATTTTCATGTCGTAACCAGAAACTACATTACGTATCCTTGAGTCGGTTGCCAACTGGTTGCCGTACTTCAAAAAAATATGTAGATTATACTATCGAATTCCGATAATCCATCAAGGATACGTTCGTGCTTAAAGTGCCACTGAAAAAAAAAGTAAATTGAACAAGATCTTGTTAACCGTGAATGAACAACTATCTTAACTTCATATGAGCGCAACAAGATGTTAGTTTCCTGTACTAACTAAACTTGTTCACTTGATCATAAAAACATTGGAAACAACCAAGAAGTTAGTTAATATATCCAAAATTGACAAAGACAAACAAGCCTTTTGATAGGAACCTATTTGTTTCAGGACATCGCAGTTCGTGAACAGTTCAATATGCACTGAAAAGTTCAGTTTTTAACCTTGTTTTTAGTGTTTAGCAACCAGATGGCAACCGACACTAAGGGCGGCTTGCACCAAAATCTAAAATCTCGATTTTATCGCTAATTCAGGTTTACGATCTGTCAGTCAATACATTTCTGTCAAAAATCTTAAATCTATGTAGATTTAAATATTGGTGCAAGTCGGCCTAAGTTACATAACAGGCCCACTGGACATCATTTAAAAAATTGTCGCTGAAAAGGGTGTACGAATGTTTTCGGTTCTGTTGACGTCAACAGTTGGAAACCCATATCTTTTGCTTTCTATGGCCTCATTCTATGTTTGCATCTGTTGGGTCATCCGAGGTACGTTACATAATTCATTGTTACACATATTACAAATTCCTAGTTCTAGTGTGGGCGTCTACCTGGTTGTATCAAACTTTCATAATCGGTGCAATACTGCAGCGGCGCGTGCGCTGCGCATCTAAACGGGGAAAGGAGCGTGTGGGAGTTAGTGAGTTAGTCCTCTGATTATGGAATATGGATAGGTGAATAATAAGTAGTAGAAATTGTACATTTTTAGGGTTCCGTCCGTACCTCAGGAGGAAAAAACGGAGCCCTTATAGTATCACTTTGTTCTCCTTCTGTCTATCCGTCCGTCCGTCCGTCCGTCCGTCTATTCTCGGGAACGCGTAAAGGCATCGAGCTGAAACTAAAACCATATACTCAAGTCTACAGTCCCTTGAAGCTGTGAAAAATCAAACTTCTAAATAACAAAAAAAACGGTCGTTTATGCCGCAAGTAACGTATGTTTCGACACTCTCAAAATTTATAGGGTATTTTCCGTTGACCTATAGAATTATGAAATTTAGCAAGTAATACCGTCTTATACTATGTACAAATATAGGTAAAAATATGAAAACTATACATTTGTAATTGAATCATAAAAAATATATAAAAAATTGGTGGGCGAGTCCGACTCGCACTTGTCCGTTTTTTTTTGTTCAAAGTGTTTCTACATTATTATTAAAAATTCTTTATTGCGCAAAAGAAGTGTACATAGGCGAGCTTAATGCTAGTTAGCATTTTCTTCCAGCTAACCTTTGGCGATGTGGAACTAGTCAAGGGTAGTGCTTCGATGAGAAAACAATTCATTTACTGTAGGGAGGAGCCGAGGAGCCCTGTTGGTAAAAGTGGATGTTCTCGTCGATCCCTCCTTTTGTCCAGTAAAGTTGTAAAAGGCACATGTCCAACAACATAACAGTCACTAAGAAAAAAAAAATTGCCTGAAAAGCTCAATCTGCTATGATTCACACAAGTATTTATAAAGAAAATTTGACTATATTATCAACGTTCGTCTATCTCTCTCTTTCATATGTCTCTATTTGTCTCCCAGAGCTAATTTCACTCAAAGAGGGGTTATCCCAACTTTGTCTCTTTTCAAATTCATTTTAAAACAATAAATAGCAATGATTAAATTTTGCAAAAAATATATGTCATATTTCTCTTTTTGATCTTAATATTTCGGCCATTCGATACACGATTATTTACATTTTCCTCGATTCAATTAAATCGCAAAGGTCTATGATTTAAATATCATTTCATTTGAGCTATATTAAGTTTTGGCCAATAAAACTTGTATTAATATAAACGTCGTGAAAAATGTGATATAAAACGGCCATCATATTAAAAATAAAAATCCATCCCTCTATTTCCAAAATAATAAACAAAAACACCTCAAAACCGCGAGTTTTCTGAGTGGCCTTCCGCTGAGCAGGATAAACATGTGTAAAATGAAAGCGTTGGAGCAGGACAGATTTCTCTGGATAACCTCGCCCTAAGTTTGACGCGAATCGTACTTGTAGCACAGTATAATCACTTTGCTCTCTGTCCCCCTCACGTAAAGGCCAAAAGGCAAAAAGCAATAAAAGTCAACCACAACAAAAAACAAAAACTAAATTAAGCAGTATTTTGTCTTGGTAGTGTCCTTGAAATTAATTACCTACTGCCGTTCGGTAACACGCACCAGGGCGGACTGTAGATGGATTTAAACATTGATACCCTGAAGGGGCTATTTCGATAAAAATTGCAATTTTTGAAGTTGTATACCTGCTTTTCAGATCAAGCCACTAATTTGATAAATCATTATATTAATTTCGGAACCTTTTTCTAGTTTTGTTCAGTACAGAAACGCGATTGCGTAACTTTCGCTCGATGGAAATAATTATTGAAATGAGGTCTTCTTCTACACTTTTTTTCATAGTATGACAAACAGAAATGACATACAGACCTGAAAGATATTTTATTAGATATATTTTAACAATATCTAAATTTTCTTAGTTGGAAATTTTGATAGCTATTTTAGTTCATTTTATATTAATTTAAAACCGACATTATGCTATTTTTTCCGGAATCCGTCCCTCTCGCACTGCGGAGCGTTCCGCATGGAGTAACAGTGACCTTTGCAATCGCGACATATCCTCTGAACAATAATCGATAACTTCGTGCCACAATTTACTTCACTTAGGGTGGCTTGCACCAAAATCTTAAATATCGATTTTATCGCTAAATCAGGTTTACGATCTGTCAGTCAATACATTTCCATCAAATTAAACTCAACTTAAGTCCTAAATCTAGATTTAAATATTGGTGCAAGTCGGCCTAAATGCCCGGGAGCACTGTGGTTATAGTTATTCTGTAATAACCTTTCATCCGTGGTAATAACAAGGGATAGGATATTCGGATCGATATATACCTAAAGTTGGAAAAACTGAGAAAGTTTGTAGGTGTGGAGTCGGCTTCTTATAATATTATTTTAATAGTTAAATTTCCGGAATTATGAAATTGCTTGAAACGTTACGATAATTTAATATTTTTAATGATATGTTACCGGAAATGTAAATGTATATATACATACTAATAATAAAGTAGTAATAAAGTCATGTCTGTACATTTAATATTTTCACGAAATTTTAAATGAAATGGGTTATTGGTACTGTACTGAAGCCGAAACAACAACTTTTAGAATTTGGATGCGGTTTTTTTATTATCATCGTAGTGACCCTGGTCAACACATAGGCTATAAGGGGTATTCATAAAATAACGCCCAAGCCGGAAACGTAGCGAAGATTGAATAAATGATTTTATAACTCGAGAACCAATCAACAGATTTGAATGCAGTTTTCTTTATTATCATTGTGGTTACCCTGGTCAACACAAAGGCTTTAAAGGGGTGTTCATAAAATAACGCCCAAGCTGAAAACGGGGCAAAGATTGAATAGATGCAAACGGCAAAGGCTATTATATAAATCTATGGGAAGTCTTATTCGAATTCATATCCAAAACCCACGCGAACGAAGTCGCGGGGAAAAGCTAGTAATAAATAAATAAATTGAGGAATTGAATACAATTACTAGGAAATTTATAAAATGCCAAGCTGATTTAGGCTGAATAGAGCAAAAGTAAAAACAGAAAACCGAAAACTAATAATCTCTGCGTAAATCAGCTTGGCATTTTATAAATTTCCTAGGTCTTGTATACAATTCCCAAATAATATACATTTACGGTAACATCTTTAAGTATTGGGTACATCATCATAACGTTTTAAGCAATTTCGTAAGTTTTACTATCACAATGAATTATATTATAAGAAGCCGACTCCACACCTACAAACTTTCAAGTATTTTTTCAACTTTAGGTATATATCGATCCGATTATCCTATCCCTATAATAACTCTAACGAATGTAAGTACTTACTGAAATTCTCATATATTATCTTAAACGTTTCTATTCTTACTTGTCCTTAAAAAAATAGTTTCACACACAAATATTTCAATCATATCATATAGAGAAAATCTCCACCGCTTTTAGGTCTGTTGTCATATCTATATGGTTATAAATCTTGCTCTTTGAGACTATACAGCGTGTTCTTGGCTCGTTAAGTAATTGCTTCTGATGCAAGATGCAGAACAGTTCGTGTCGCAAGATAATAACACTCTGTATACTGGGAAACAATAGATCGAGGAGTTGCGGAAGAAATGATTTGTGATGGAATCTACCGGATGGAGATAACAGCTGTTTATACTATCTATACTGAAGCTACATAATTTACTGATAATACTGAATGAATAGGTACTTAAGACCTGTAAAGTATATGGATTCCAGCAAGTTATTTACACAAACATGTAAATATATATAAGGTGAGTTTAATTTATGCAGCCAAATTTTTACTGAAGACTCGGTAAGTGCTCAGTAACTAGGTTCGATTACCCTTTTTGTGAAATTATTCTTTTACGTGTTCTTTACAAACGAAAGCCCAGCCCCGAGTCAATTACTGTGGGACGTCAAGATTTTATTTTGAAAAATTAGCAAAAAGTGTTATCGGTCCGTGTTACTTATCACTTACCTAGACTCCAGTATGAGTTTGGCTGTGTAAATAAAAATCACCTTATACAACGTGTAATACAAACGTACAATTTTTTTTTCGGTGGAATGTGGTCTATTAGAGATACTCTATCATTTGTTAATTTTTTTATACTTTGAATTATAGGACCTTATACATATACAACGTGGATTTTAAGTCATTTTGCTAACGAAAACTGGTGATAGTACTCGTCCATATGAACAACTTTTACTATGGAGCCAACCCTGAAATCGTGAAAAAAGAATCAGCTGTTTCATACATTTTGGTCGAGTTGGTATTTAACTTTTCTATGGAACAGCTGATATTTTTTTCACTATTTCAGGGTTGGCTCCATAGTAAAAGTTGTTCATATGAACGAGTACTATCATCAGTTTTCGTTAACAAAATGACTTAAATTCCACGTTGTATATGTATAAGGTCCTATAATTCAAAGTTTAAAAAAATTAACAAATGATAGAGTATCTCTAACAGACCACATTCCACCGAAAAAAAAATTTCTTGCCCGTATTTTTTTTTACCTTTCCGTAGAAATTTAGTCAGCTGTTGAACCGCTTTCTACTGGGAAGTGAAAATTTATTTGACCAAAAAAATTTTTCTTCTTCTGGAATTTGATCAGTTGACGTTACATTGGCTTGCACCTCCTATAGGTATACCCTAGAATTATTATAATAGAATAGAATATCATTTATTGCTGAGTCATAGGTAGGTACGTAAATCTTAAGCTTATAATGTGCCGTATACTCTGCCGTTAGGCGTACAATTTTTTATCATAAAATGATTTTACATATTTACAAAATACACAAATTGATCACTTATAAAATATTAATTAATAACTAAATAACTATACATTACTGATTTTAAGTCAGAATAAATTTTAAATTCAATTGCTTGTCGGTTAGGTCAATTACCTTAAATTTAAATTACACTTTAGATTACATGTCAACTATTTCATTTCATTACATACGAGTACCTATTATTCATTATAATTTTCTAAAATTTCGGTCAACGAGTAGTAGGATTTTCTGGTCGGAAAATTTTGTAATTTAAATTTATACAATACAATGTTATCTATTTCTCTGATGGAGTTTGGAAGCTTATTATAAATTTTGTTACATATACCAAAAACACTCTGATTAAAAAACTCTGTCTTGCGAGAGGCGGCCTTTACCTTATTGCGGTGTCTTCTACCAGTGTAAGAATCAAACAGGTGGATGTTAGATTTAACAAAAATTGCTACTTCCAGTACGTAAATGGAAGGAAATGTTAATAATTTGTGCTCGTGAAAATAAGGCTTACAAGTGTCCCTGGGCTTTGAGCAAAAAATAGCTCGTGTGCATTTTTTTTGTGCTTTGAATACACGGAGTCTATCTTTGGAATTACCCCAAAAAATAACACCATACCTAAGGGTGGACACCACGTATGCATGGTATGCTGTCAGCACTGTATTTATGTTTGCTACTTTGCGAAGCATATATAGGGCATATGCAAAAGAATTTACCTTTTTGCAGACGTGATCAATTTGCATAGTCCAACTTAAATTACTGTCAATATAAATTCCTAAAAATTTTGTAATGTCAGTTTCTAGTAATTATTTTCACTTATTATTGTAGGACCATATATATCGTTCATGTATTAATAGCGATGTGCGGTTTTATACACTCATTTAGGACTTATTAAGAAAAAAACTGTTCAAGTACAAGCAGCACTCGTGCCCTGAGGGTTCCGTACAAACCGTTTAAAACACAAACGTATTCCACGAGCGGTTATTATTGGCCAAACTAACATGACACTTACGATTTAAAGGGTCTAATTACATCGGTAACAAATTTATTCTTAAATAATTATATATCCGCAATGACCTCTCATTAAATAACAATAAGACACACAGTCTCTAAGAAAAGTTCGTCAGAAAACGTTCGAACGTGCGACGTGCATAGTAGCAAAATGCTTTAACCAAATTAAGACGTTATGTCGTTAACATAAGATGCAATGTCAGTTATTCCAATTTGTCACTCCATAGCGGTGACAAAATTCATCGCGGACACTTTTTGAACGAGATTGTAAGTCTTGTTGTTTATGAGAGGTCAATGTATATCCGTAATTTCTTTGATTTTTTCTTAGCCACCTGGAAATACACAAGGTTTTCGTGGTGAGCCAATTTGTATGAAATTGATTACGTAAAGGGCAATAACTTTCTTTCGCGTTAGGTTGGAACCCTGATTTTTTAATCAGCTCTATGGGGCTATAGACTTCTGTAGGAGGTGTTTGATATCTGTCACGGGGCCCAAGAAAAAGGGTATTCACTAGGGCTCACGGTTCAATCCGTCTTCGTATCATGCGTGGAGACGTCCTACGTGTAACCGTTTAGATGCACAGTACGGAACAACGTCGCGACGTAGCTACATATCATTCATCATAACTTGTCCCTTGCCGTCATGTTGGCATCACCGCTTGTCAAGATTTTGCTGTCATTGTAGTTGTCAGTCAGATTTTCCAAAATTATTTGATAAAATTATGTATTATTATTTCCAAAGCCGTTGAACAATAGTGCATAAGAGATTGTGTTGAAGGTACGCCTTTTGTGAAAGAGAAAATGCAAGCAATACACCGTGATTCCTCTTGAGCAGGTTCGATCTCGTGTCAGTGCCATGACGGGTTTAAAAATAAAGCAAATTTCGGAAATAAGTATTTACATCTATATACCTACTTGCCTAATTTGCACAATTTCCTGTTTAAATAAATATACCAGCATTGATAGTGTTGCTCATATTCGCTAACCTTTTGTTAAACTTACATGTTGTTGTGTTTAAATTGTGTATCACCAGCCTAAATAGATATGAAAAAGTATATCTGACCAATAAATATGTGAAGAGATCGGGCAGTATCAGCTTCGGCATTCTGTGCTCTTGGTTGCAAGTTCCAAGCAAATAAAGTACTGGTTTTCAGTTTCTCAATAAAGCAAATACAACACGCCTCAAAAAGAGTCACGTGAATTTCAGAAACTACTTCAAATGACAATATTACATAAGGTTGTATTCACAAAGCTTATGTCATGCAGGTTTCTTGCAATTTTGTTGAACGATTTATGTTAAATTTGTGATTTACCTACCTACCTATCGGAGTTAGCTGCACTATCAATTACAATTTATGAGATTTTGACATGCACTACAGTTGCATGAGACTCCAAGTAAAGCCTCAATACTTGGACTCTGAGAATGGATGGACGCTCAAGATGGATGCGACAAGTCCCCAACCCACAACAGAATGCACAAATTACGTGTTTATAGTTGCTATGCACGATCATTTACAACGTAATGCACCCAACACAAATTTGTTAGATTCCATCCATCCATCAGCCTGTTTCGTCCACTGCTGGACATAGGCCTTTCCAAGATTTTTCCACTCCTGGCAGTCCTCCTTGGAAGAAATGCCCATACTCACACACGCTGGCGGGGTCACCAGTCTGTTTTATATAAGGCCCGGCAATTGGGGATGGATATACCGCCATCCATCGGTCCCAGGCAATGGTGGGCCGCCGTGGTTTTGCCTGAGAGCTGTTCTAAGAGAATAACTTCGGGAGGATTTGCGAGTAAGATGGTGATACCTCCACAGTCGAGCCCGGCATCAGCTCTACCACCTAATTAAACCTTAACATTAAATTATGTGATTTATTTAATTACCATAGCCATCCCATTTATTTAACACTTTTATTTAAATAAAAAAAATACAGTCGTTAGTTGTACGTTTGGTAGCGAGACCCATTGTTTACCTTAACCGAGCTCAACTTAAACTCGGTTAAAATGTCATTATAATTTATAATTGAACCACAAAAATTCAAAAGTCCGCGACAATTTGAAATGGCTCATGCACCGTAGGAATTAAAAGCGCATTTCCCACTATCACGAACTATCAGTTTCCTCCTTCGTGCAAAAAAATAATACTTTATAAAGTGCGCGCGACTGGTGGCATTACTAACGTTTTACTACTTGACCTTTGGCATGATGATTGCCGAACTTGACCACTGAAAACTAATAAAAATGATAGACATTCTACACACTCACTAGGTACACCTGACATAACAACAACTTGGCGGCCTGCGCTTTATGATTTTGGCCACGCGCAGACTTATCTGGCGCGCACTTTACGTCTGTGGTGGCAGCATTTTATTATATCAGCTCTTAGGGTCGTATGAAAATTCTGTACTTAGTTAGATTTACTTTTCTGAGCTGTAAGCTGGCTATTGAGCTGGTCGCGGACTTTTGTCGAACAAAATAATATTTGTTCACGTCAGAAACATGTTTACGTGGTATTCTTATTTCTGAAAATAATATTCATTATTTTATTTATGTATTATTATTGTTTTTACTTTAGTTTTTGTTTAAGTTATTATTGTTATTTAATAAAAAAAGTGTCTATTGATATTTATGTACATATATATCGACATATACTACCCAGACATATCGTATTTCTGTTAAAACTAGGGGGCTTCCCAAATTTATGATCACAAGCAACCTAACTCGCTCCTCTTCGCTCCGCTCGTCGTCGCACCTAGTTTTTCACTTTTGGTGAAAAACTTTCGGTTTCATACTTTACGATCTGCCCAATACTACGATCTGGCGATGACATTATATAAGGTGGTATTTATAACATATACACAGCCAAATTCGTACTTAAAAATTTGACTTCCTTAAGGTGTAATCAAAATACCTGCCACGGATGAAATAGGAGATACTATTATGTTTATAGATTACAATAATGCATAAATTTCGTACCCCGGAATCGTTAAATCAATTTGAGAAGATAAAGTAGTGAAATTAAAATTTGCTTTATTCTGCATAACGTGGTTCACAAACTACGCGTGTAGTGTAGTTTCGTCAATGAAAACAATTGCTATCTCTTTCTAACTGTTCTATCAATGAACTCTGAAATCAGCTGACCAGTTCGTAACGTAACTATCTGAATCTATTAGTTACACAATAATACGCAGGCAAAAGCTAAAAATTGCACTTACTTACCCGTTACTGAATTCCACCAAGCTTACTGCAGATAAAAAAACTGACGTAATAAGATGCTTAACTCCCCATCACACTTAAAACGGGCTACGGACAGTCAAGTTAGTGTAAGAATCGCTATGTTTTTGCTGTGACTCGTAAGTCCACAGAATGTTGCGGCGTTCTTCTCGAATCAAATGACAGAACGCGAGGCGAGCCGCGTAGTCCTGTGGCTGCAATTTTTGTACTCTCGTAAAGTGGTAAGGGTATAGCCCTTCCCGATTTAGAAGTTGCCACACGTAGTTGTCGCTCACGTTGAAGACTCTAGCCCCGTCTCTGGTGCTCGCAAGAGGATGACGTCGGAAGAAGTCCAACACTTCCTCTTCTCTGCGTCAACCGGAGGCGGGTCAAAGGGGCCGTGTACACGGCGTCCAGAATGGTATGAGGACTTATTCGCACACCAAACCCCTGCTGGCATAAGTTCGCTGCATGCGTGGTTATGTTATTGCACTCGCGATAGCACCATACCATTTCAACATATTCTTGATTTGAATATCGTCGTCTGGGAGGCATTTTTAACGAATGCACGCGCAATTCACGCCTCGCTGACCACTGATAACAACGAACTGGGGCGGGCGGGGCACACAAAAACAAAAGCAAGCGCGTGCGACGAACGGGGTGCGGGTGGGGCAGGGGAGTCTTCGGCCTCGCTTTGACGAACGATGCCGACGCGCGGTATTGTTTGTAAGTTTGCATGAATAGCTTCATTGACGTTTTGCGAAATGAAATGCTGGGTTTTTTTCAATTTCAACGCGCGGTTTTTCCCGTAGAAATCTGTGACAAATGTATGAAGCTGCACGGATGCGCGAACTGATAACAGCGAACTGAGGCACAAACACAAGCGCGTGCGACGAACGGGGTAGTGCAGGCGGGAGGGGGGTAGGCCGTCGTCGGCTTGCGCTTTGATGAATGAATGACGAGCTGCCGGCGCGGACCGGGGCGGCATTTGTTTGATAAATATGGCAACAGTACGGGGTGGCTTCATTGAGTTGTGAAATGAAATGGCGATGCGGCAACAGCTAAGTTACTACGGGACGGTTTCAAACAACTAAATCAATTCAAATTTATACGCACATTTTTTTGTATGAAAAAATTTATGACGTTAGATCAATAAAATATCGTTACTATTCTTTTCTATATACACAATACACTCTCCCATTACAGCCGTGGCAGATATTTTGAGAACACCTTATAGTATTTTGACTCGGGGTTGGGCTTGCGTTTGTAGTGGACACGATATGAATAAATTACGAATTTTACGAAAAGGGTCATTGAACATTGAACCTTAATACTGAACACTGACTGAGTCTTCAATATAAATTTAAATGTCACCGTAATTATTATAATGACCTTTACTCTTATTTATACTTAACCTATTAATAATATAAGGATACATAGATATTTGAAGGATTTTATTATACCAATACTATATTTTGTAAAGCAAAAATATATCTATAATATTTTTATTTTTCTGCTGTCTAAACGAAAATGTGACGAATGTACAACAACCCCGAAGAAGGATGATACAGTATGCGTGTAGCGAATAAAACAACAATAAAAGTCAAAAAATCCTTTAATCCTTTACTTATCAGCTGTCTCATCCTTGACAAAGAAGTCTTCAGTGAGCGGCACTTTACTGAGCTGGTCGTAAGTGTACGCGTCGAAGAACTTCTGCGTGACGTTCATAGCGTACCCGATCGCGTACTCCAGGATGGGTGCGCCCATCTCCCCGGCCACCTGCTTCGAGTTGGCGTTCAGCACGTCCAGGATGTTCGCGCCTGAAAGGTCAAGGTCAGTTAAGGTTTTATACATACAATTGGCTTACAACCGACCCTGATGGAAAGCGTCGATCCTATATAGTCTGAGCTCGTTTCGATCGCCCGCTTAACATACTATCTGTTTTGCTCGACTTGATTTTGGCGACCTTGGTAAGACCTTGGCAATCTTGGTAAGACCTGTGAAGATGTGTTAACGTAAACAGTAGACAAGGAAAACGAATAAATTACCCTGGGGCCTTAGAATGAGGTAAAAAAAGAGTGTCTTTTGAAAGAGTCTTCAGCTGTCAAACTTGATTTCTTGCATACTAAAAATGAAGCTTGTCAGCAAAAGACTCTTTCCAAAGACACTCTTCTTGTGCCTCGTTTTAGGCCCCTGAAGTTGAATCAATCCAATCTATTTATTGATTGACCCATGATAATTATTTCTTAAGATTTTGTAAAAATTTCGAAGAATTATCCTTCTAAATGTGATGTATACTCGGACCCAAAATAATTGAAACATGAATGACGTCTCAGTTTCTCCTGATTTATCAACCGAACTTTTGACCAAACACCGATTTGAACCTGCAACCTGGATTTGTAGAGTCCGCGCCACCACTGAAGTCCTGGGACGAAGTCTTTAACATGCTGTACCTGACCCTAGAATATGAAAAAAGCCAGATTTTCGAGGGTTCTTTTGATGAAAGTAGGACTATCTTAATATTAGAAAAAATATATTTGATTTATTGATCTTTTTATCTAGGTGATCTACTTATAAACAATGGCCTAAATATTATACTTTTGTCCAAAAAAAAATGTTTTCTACCCTCTTTTTTGGTTTTCGAACGTTCGTTTCAAGAACGCGTTTAAGAGATTAACTGTTTTTTTTTCATAAAATAGGTAATAGAAATATAAAGGGTTTCTACTTAAATCCAGTATTTTTTTCCCTACAAAATATTTCAGTATTAGCTAAAAACCCTGCGATCTGCTGTTTCGCGCGTAATTATTAGTATAACGTGTCCTAGACAAATAGGTCAATTAGCTAACCAATAATCGCCTCTATCAAAAGCTAATAAAGTATTTGACATTGGCATTTTTTGGCCACTTTAGTGGTGGCGCGGACTCTAGTTGAGATATTGAGAATCCATCGGTTCCATTATAGAAGGGGACAAACGTATACGTGGAAATGTACCAGACTGTGTTCTATCTTCAGTCGATTCTGCTTACTCGTATTGGGTCGTCAATAATTTGTCTTATTAATTACTAATTACTTCTATGAAAGAGTAATAAGAGTGTCATGAAACATGAAACATTGATTGTCTACTGGTTATTTATTGATCATGTCTATAATTATCTAATTCCTAGCTACAATCATCATTGACAGCTTCATGCAACAATGTTATTTGTTGCTACGGTAATAGTTAAGGGGGGCTTATAAGGATAAGAACACGTTAGTTGGCTAGTAGCATGGTAATAACTATGCTGAAAGTCAATTCGCTTTTAAAATCATCAACATCGTTCTACCCCTGGGTTCGAGGAACTTTCCATTTGTTAAACAGGCTAATGGCTTATTAAGAATTTAATATAGCTGTTGCATTCTAAAATTTGCCTTGTATTAATAATTTTCTTGCAGTGGTTGCGCAAAAAAGCGGGCGCGTTGCTGACAGTTCTGACAAGAGTGCATCTCGGAATCTCGGTTACATGCACACTAGGGTTGCAAACCGTTCCGTATTTCCCGGGACATCCCGTATTTTTGCTGTAAATTCAGATGCCGCCGGGACAAGCCTTGTCCGGTATTTTGCCCTGCCTTAGATACTTAAATGATATACATTTTAGTTCGATAGATAAGTTGAAGAAAACAATAAGCAATTTTTTTTAAACCGATAGTTCATATCTTTTTAATATCATCACTTTCATATTTAGTATGCCAAGCTGGAAAAAATTGACTGATAACTTTTGAAAATGTTGAATTAAGATTATAATTGAGTTCGTTCAAAATTCGTACAGACACAAACAATATGACTGGCTTTGCAAGGTCCGTTGCAAAATGTAGTTTTATGAATAAATATGTATTTAAAATAATTTATTTCATTATAATATAGCCCAGAGCAAAAATTGATAATCCCTTTTTTCTAGTTTTTTCGATTATTAGTCACTTAAAATACAGAAAAAATGTTGGCAACCCAACGTAAACCCAACTAATGTATCTTTTCACCTGTCACTTTTCAGAGCTGTCAATGTCACCAAAGCGCCAGCGAGCAGCGGTTTACTATCCGTTGCTGATAGTTGTCATAATCTTCCCGGATGTAATGTGCTATTGAACTTCTAAGCCCCATAAATTTATTATAAGAGACAAGTTCAAGATCATTCTGATGTAAAAACTGCAGCGTCTGCCGATTACCTAACTGGCTTCGTGCATAATGAGAATGACTCGCGTGCGTACAGGCTCGTATCTAGGATTTGCGTGAAAAATGATCACAAATACAATATTACACGTTCTTACAAAACTTTATCATATATCATATATGTTTTTTCAAGCATTGTCTTATACAGAATGGTGCTATGGGAAAGGTCCGGACAAGGGTTGTCAACCCTATAAAGTAATATTGTGTCCTACTATTTAGGGGTCCTAACACTAAAATTATGAAAAATATGTACGGTAGGTGACACTACTATATCTTGGTTTTTCACAAAAACACTTATACACTGGTTTCATTTATATTTTACGACCCGATTTGGGAAATTAATCCATCTTCAGGGGATGAAGTGGCCTTACTAAAGAAACTACTATAGCTTCATAGGAAAATGGAAAGCTAGAATCTTTAAAATTTGACGCATTGGTCAAAAAAATTTATATTGCTTTAAAACTAAATATAGAATTTGCTTAATTTTAGTAATTAGGACTCTGAGACGTTTCGGTTGAACATCATTCTGGACCATACTGCTGAAAAATAGCAACAAGTTTCTTTTCCGGTGATTTCAGACACAGAGACTTATACATATAGGGTGAAATTCAATCAACCGACCAAATTCATACTGAAGACTCGGTTAGTGATCAGGAACTAGGTTCAGTAATTCTTTTGGCCAAATTCGAAAAATATATTTTTTTGCTCCCGTACTGATTGGACTAGTTTAAGTACAATTCCTAGCCCAGTCAGTAAGGAAGCAAAAAAATTTGAATTTTTATTTAATAATAATAATTAATTAATTCGAATTTATCGAATTTCACCAAAAGGGTAATTGAACCTTGTTTCTGATCACTAACCGAGGCTCCAGTATGAATTTGGTCGGTTGATTGAATTTCACCTAGTATAAGGTGACATTTATTTATGTAGCCAAACTCATACTGGAGGCTTGGTAACTGATCAGTAACACGGATCGATAGCCCGTTTTGCTAATTTCGCAAAATAAAATCTTGACGTCTCATAGTAATTGACTCGGGGCTAGGCTTACGCTTGTAAGGAACACGAAAAGAATATTTTACCACTTTCACTAGAAGGGTCATCGAACCTTGTTACTGAGCACTCACCGAGTCTTCAGTAAGAATTTGGCTGCATAAATTAGTCACCTTATACGGGTGTCCTAAAAAGTGAACTGAATGTCCAGAATATCAAAATATGACCGTAGTAAAAAGTCGATAGTTTTCTAGTTATCGATACTTTTATGAATTTCGTGAAATTCAATATCTTAGATAAGTCTCTCCGGTGCCACAGCACTTTGCATTTACATGCAATTTACCGATTCAACTATATTTTTAAGGGTTTTGGGCTCAAAAATACTTTATTTGGTTTAATAAAAGTGGCAACCCTAAAAATAGCGCTGCACCTAGTTTTTGCACCTCGTATGAGATAACTTTCTTATTACAGCCTTTATTATATCAATACTTTAGACTCGGTAAGTCCCAAATTTTGGCTTCTTACACTAAATATATTGAGCTTGAGGGTTAGCTATTAGACTTTCTACAGGAATTTTAAATTTTCAAATTTAAATAGTATCTGAATAATAATAAAAAGACCGAACAAGTGTGAGTCGGACTCGCCTACCGATTTACTTTCTTATGATTTAATTGCAAATGTATAGTTTTCAGATTTTTCCCTATATGTACTTATAGTATAAGACGGTTTATCTGCGGGGCGAGAGGCGGGAAGTAAACCACCAAGCTACATACAATTTTCGGACTAGAGAATTTCAGAGCCTCACCCGCAATCCCCACACAACCGCTCCGTCTTAACGCCTTCGTTGGACAACTGTATGGATTTCTGAGCTGTGCCTAGGGCGGGTAGGTTCCTTATTTTATTCATACGAGACGACAAATGCTAGGTATATAACGATTTCTCGAAATTCAAATTATTATAAAGGTGTGGTACAAGATGTTTAAGTTGTAACTCGTTCACCTTCTCCTACTGGCTCGCTTCTGCCTTGAAGGATTACTGGATCACTTTTATGTTATTTTTCCAATATTTGTTTATTTTATGCATATATATAACTTCATTAGCCCAACATAAATATATATTTTTTATATATTTCCCGTATAATATTTGTTTTATAATATTCTATTGTTTTTATTAAGATTAAATTTGACATGTAGAAAGTATACTTTATGTATCTATTTTACAAAATAAACTATTTGATTTAATATCGTACTAAAGTGGTTTTGAAATTTGGCCAAGAAACCTAAAAACCTCATTCAACCGCTATTTGCTGGACCTTAGCGAAATTCCCGGGACCTTAGCTATGATACGTCTTTTGGCTATTTACCTGAGACGTACATAATATATTATAAATAAATACATCAATCTCGCAGCCCGGATGTTTTTAAGCAATTCTAGTTTTTTTCCATCTTATTACAATCGGTGTTAAATCTAAATATTTACACGATTTGGACTTTGTTAATATATATAATTAAGGTATGATATGATGAAGATGACGATAATGATGATAGTGATAATGACGATGGTGTTTGGTGATCATGATGTAACTAAAGTTTTAAAACTCACTTATGACCGGGTTATTCCGGAACAGATTGGTCAGATTCAGCTTTAGGTCACTGCCGTAGTCAGCCTTGTATTTGTAGGAGTTGACCTTGTAGTGACCTTCGCCCTTGTCGTTCGTGACCACCTTCTCCAGGACCTCTAGACGGATGTGCTGGTTCCCTGGACAAAATTGATAATTTACTCTAGTGTTTTTTTGGTGACAAAACCTTCCCTTTGTTAACTCAGTCGTAAGAAGGTCTCTAAAAAAAAAACTTCTAAAAATTTACTTTCAGCTAATATTAATGTACCTATACAAATAATGTTTTACAGCATATATGAGCAACCACCGGCCCGTGATGGTTTTTAATACGGGCCGCGGCGAGGCACAATTTAAAATCGGAATAACATTTTTACCAATAAGCTGCGATTCGTTGTTTTCCTGCAACTTTAATACTTTCAGGGACATAACGAGACGAAAAAGAAAGAACAATAGAACCACGTCTATGGGCGGTCCGTGTTACTGAAAGAGTTAAGTACAGATTCTTTGCCGATCTGAGTAGGAGGCGAGTTAGCGAGAGTTTAAATTTAACATATTTGTGCAAAAGAAGGCATGAAAATCAATAAATCCAAGTCACGAACCAGACCAACCTACAAAAAATTGCAAAATTCTTTGCCTATATATTAGTGGAATTGATTCGAATATTAGTAGTCTTGCATCTGAAAATCAGGCTCAAGGAAAATATTACGTTATATATTTTCTAGTTTATTATGAAACTTCAATTTCAATGAGTAAAAAAATGAGATTGCTGCTTGGTTTTCGTATACAATACACATCAACCTATGGTCCGCGAATTTATGAGCATATGATTGTTTTGCCCGTGACTTCCCAAAGGTTGCCCATACCCATCGACAACTGTGCCCATACCTGTTTTACAGTGTGCAAAAGGAACCATGTCCGTCCGTCTGTCTGTCGACTAGTTAGTTAGTACTAAAAAACTGGTAAAATAAAATCTTAAAAATTTTTTTTTTGTGTTTTCTCCCCTAATCTTAAAGTGGGAATGATTTTTTTATCGTCTATCCCATGTGGGGTGTTATTGAATGGGGCGTTCAAAATATTGCAGTCGTATGAAAACTATAATATCAGCCAAATTAGCTCAACCAGTCTTCAGTTTTGCTCTAAATGTTTATATGTTAGTCTGTTTTTTCAAGGAACCATAAAATACTTCTATAGAAAGCAAAACCCACTGATGGGTAGGTATGGGCCTCTTCCTTATTATTAGGTACCGTTTTTAGGGTTCTCTTTGGCACTCGCCAACGGGGCACTATTATTAATTCCATCCATCAGCCTCTTTCGTCCACTGCTGGACATAGGCCTCGCCAGGATTTCGCCACTCTTGGCGGTTCTCCTGGAAGAAATGCCCATACTCACACACGCTGGGCAGACGGGTTGGTGAGCGCGGTGCCGAACCCCTTGCACAAGTGACGCCGCTGCCCGTCACCAGTCTGTTTTATATAAGGCCCGGCAATTGGGGATGGATATACCGCCATCCATCGGTCCCAGGTAGTGGTGGGCCACCTGGTTGTGCCTGTTTGAGAGTTGTCCTCTCAATCTCCCCCGAATAACTTCGGAGGGTTTGCGAGTAAGATAGTGGCACCTCCACAGTCGAGCCCGGCGCCAGCTCTACCAATTACTAATTAGTCTCAGCTTTCTGTCTGACTGTCCCTTTGTCTGTCACAGAGGTCTAACAGTACAGCTTCAGCCGTAATAGGTGGACAGTTTAAATTTTCACAGAATCACCCTATCACGGAAAATAATGATAAAAATAAAATTCACCCATGGGATGTCTCCATACAAAAAAACTTTTTTTAACGTTATTTGTTTCAGACGGTAATATATGCAAGTTTAAAATTTGGTCAGACTTTTGTTCATATTCTAACTAAAACAACAAATAATTAAAATTTGGGTTCCGTACTTAGCGAGAGAACACTTGTTTGTCAGGCGCTACCATTTTAGTTTAGCGGCTTGTTTTGTGTCGCCTTGACGTTGCTATCTATCTTACATCTGTATTGTTGTTATTTACCATGTTTTTAGGGTTCCGTACCCGTATTATGTGGTGATAAAGGGTTCCCTTTGTACGCAAATGCGACTCGCACTTGGCAAAATTATTTTTTACTAAATACACTGCTCTGCTCTCTTTAGTCACAGGACAATTATACAATATATATAATACAAAGCCGTACCGGGAAAGCTGTTACAGGCAGTTGCGTAGTATCAGTCATTCATACGTTACCAACTTCTGTAGATTTTACAGAAGGCCCTGGACAGACGTTTGTATAAAATCGTTTTTTTTTTGTTTTATTTCATAGGTAAGACGTAGTAAAATTATGACGATGCTATTGTGGTATTATTTATCCCACTAATCCCACTCCCACTAATATTATAAATGCGAAAGTTTGGATGTATGGATGGATGTTTGTTACTCTTTCACGCCGTAACTACTGAACCGATTGGGCTGAAATTTTACATGAATGTAGTTCTAGACCTGGAATAGGACATAGGCTACTTTTTATCCCATAAATCAGTTCCCATGGGATGAAAATGAGCTTTCAAATTTCTATAGAAAGGTGATGTGTCACGCCATGCTTACGAAACCGATTAGGCTGAAATTTTGCATAAATGTAGTTCTAGACTTTGAATAGGACAAAAATTACTTTTTCCCTTTGTTCCCATGGAAAAACCATAAAAGAGACACACAAAATGGGAAACAGAGGCGCATAACACACACATTTACTGTAGGTAACAGTCCGAATAATATTGACTGATTTTATAGGAGTACACAAAAACTAATTCAACGCGGGTGAAACCGCGGGCAAAATGCATCGTCATAATGGCGGAATCGCTGCAGGAACTAGAGGAAATGATGCGCGGCCTTGGCGATTCTTCGATAAGACTAAGGTCATGTCCAACTGTCACGTCATCCAAGGGCCAATAACCGTCGACAATGTCAGCATCGAAGTTGTTCAAAAATATGTTTATCTGGGTCAAGTTATACAGCTGGATAAAAACAACTTCGACGCCGAGGCTGACAGAAGAATATGCTTGGGTTGGGCAGCATTCGGAAAGTTGCGTCACATATTTACATCGTCAATACCGCAGTGCTTAAAGGCTAAGATGTTCAACCAGTGCGGTTCAGCGTACGGCGCTGAGACGTGGTCTCTTACAAAGGGTCTGATGCACCGGTTTAAGGTCGCTCAGCGAGCTATGGAGCGGGCTATGCTTGGGGTATCTCTGATGGATAGAATCCGAAATGAGGAGATCCGTCGGAGATCTAAAGTAGCCGACATAGCCTGCAGAATCAGTAAGTTGAAGTGGCAGTGGGCAGGCCATATTTGTCGCCGACATGATGGCCGTTGGGGCCGAAAGGCTTTAGAATGGAGACCACGTACAGCAAAGCGTAGTGTAGGATGACCTCGTGCCCGCTGGACCGACGACCTGAAGGACGTTGCGGGGGGCGGCTGGATGAGGAGGACGGAGGACCGACATGAGTGGCGAAATTTGGGAAAGGCCTATGTCCAGCAGTGGACGAACACGGGCTGATGGATGGATGGATTACCTAACAAAGGCCCTAGGTTTTTGCCAATTTATATCTGTAAATACAAAAGTAGAGTGTTCTTTGTGCGTAGAAGAAGCAGGCGCTGGCTCGTCGACAGTCAAAGGCTCGGATGACTGAGGGAAAGAGTTCGGCATTGGTGGTGCGTCAGACGTAACTGAAGGGTCTCACGAGGGCTTGGCTGCAGGAGTGGATGAGGACTCCGCGTCTTGTTTCGACTCCCGACGGAGGCGCGCAGAACGCAGAACGGTCGCCGACGGGCAGCCTGACTTTTGGGCTCAGATGTAGAAGCTGGCGTCCTGGGAGGTGCTGGCAGTATCAAGTGATCAAGCTCTGTCACTTCAGGAGAATCCGGCGACACTGACAGTCTAGTGACAGGGGTATGCCTAGGTCGAGGGGATGTGTTGACAAGCTGTTGACCAGGGATAGCAGGGAGACTTGGTGTTGTTTGGTCACCCGAGGATGTTCGTGGAACCAAGGCTGGCTGGTGGTTCTGAGATGGTGAGGAGCTTATTGATGTATTTAGATCCTGGGGGGTCTGTTTAGTCTGAGCTGGAGTTGCAGGTGGCCCACACAGCAGGCAGCCACTGTGTATGCAGCTGGGTTCCTTTGAAGGCAGCGTTGCTTCTAGAAGTAACTGTAGTTTTTTGTCGTTGCTGTCGATTGTTTCACCCATTGATTCAGCAATTTTTAACATTTCCCCAAAGCTTAAATCTTGTTGAATAAGCCCATTTCTTGCAACATTATATTTTTGTGTCATCATTTCCAGTTCTAGTCTCAGTTCGGTAATTTCACTTGATTGGTGTGTTACAGGCGGGTAAGTCAAGTCCATATTATGTAATGAAGCATTAGATTCATTGCAGCTTACCAATTCTTCATAAAGCAGTTAGTTATAGCCTATGTGTTAAGTTAGGGTATAAGCTATATCCATTCAAAATTTCATCCAAATCCGTCCAGCCGTTTCTGCGTGAAAGAGTAACAAACACACAAACACACAAACACACACACACACCCTTTCGCATTGATAGAACAGTTTTGTTAAGTGTACCATAATTATCTTGTATAAATGGTAACTAGCTGATGGCTATATTTTTGTTTTAACAACGTTTCATACTTTTAGCAACGAATACTGCCAGCTGGACCATGGCAGTATATAGTGATTGTTTTTGCCGAGACGTTTTCTGCGTGTCTGTCGGTCGTTCGTCATGTCGGCGGGTGTTGTAAGTTTGAAACAATATCAAAATGTCGCAACGCAACCCTGAAGGAGACTTAAAGAGCCACGGGAATCACATTGTTGGGAAATCATTATCTTTACAGCATCATTCATAATAAGACAAATATTCAGAAAAAGGTGTCCTGAGTGACGAAAGAAATTGATGCTGCACAAGTGGAAGGCAAAGCTCGACCAGGGGGGCTAGCATGGTGCCACTTTAACAACATTTTAAACACAATTTGACAGTAAATCCCATACATTTATTACATGCAGGGGGCCTATTGTGTAACTCAGTGTCGGTTGCTAGCTATAGTTGCTTTTCACCAAAAACAGATAAAAAGTGAACTTCCAAAATAACCTTTAATGGGTATTGAACTATTTACGAATTGTGAAGTCATTTCAAGTGCGAACTTATCCTTAGCAACTGAGTTTAAGATACAGAATTAGCGGGCAGGCCGCCCTAGAAGGACGTATGCTGACCAAATAGACGACATACTGAAGAAGAGCAAAGTTAAAAGTACCCGGGAATAGAGAGCTTGTATGACTAGATTGACGGATGTGGAAACAAAAGAGGTGTTGTCAGGATCGTAGCAGATGGAAATCTGTAGTCTCTGCTTACCCCTCTGGGAGACAGGCGTGAGTATATGAATGTATGTGGCCTACTCTAGTGCTTTTATTTTACACATGCCTATGCCACAGTATGGGTAACAACAGTAGGTTAACTAAGCGGTGTCCTTGAAATCATTCTGGAACGTCACAGAGACAACGTGCGTACGTAACTGCGGTGCGACCGCGACGGTCGTAAACCGAGTTGAACTGTGTTTTGGAGGGGTTCGTGCTCTGTGGAAATGGGCCGCTCAAAATACTCGCGTGATTTCTAATTGATTTTTTAGGGTTCCTTACTCGAAGGGTGTCAAACAAACGGGACCCTATCACCAAGCCTCCGTTTTCAGTCTGTCCGTCTGTCACAGGGGTCTACAGCTTCAACCGTAATAGGTAGAAAATTGAAATTGGCTATGTTACTATCACGACAAACATTAAAAATTTAAAAAAATTAACTCAATAAACCTCGCGTTAACCATGGCGCCATCTGTGATGATTTGTTTGACAAGCTTGTAAACTTTTTTTGTACCGAGTCTCACTGGTAAGATGATAGATGGCGCTAAGAGTAGCTTGCTAACGTTTTTGTAGCATAATGCTTTTAATGTTCCGTACCTGTAATATGTGGTGGTACGGACATTTTGTGTGCAAGTCCGACTCGCACTTTGCCATTATTTACCATATAAAAGGATCAAAACTGATATCGAGAAATATATTCTGTGGTTCCATACAAACCGAGGTACTTGACACATACATAATGTATATTACAGCAAAGCTCTACACTAAAAGAAGAGTACTACCGTACTACCACCAGTTTTTATTTCTAAAACCAACCTTCTGACTACTCTGTGATTTTCTAGAACACGGAAGTCGAAAACACGCTCAGCTATTAGCTCGATGTAAATCCTAATGATGACCTAACAAATAAAAACCTGATAGTGTAAATATTAAATATCTGCTATTACAACAATAATAAAATTTAAATTAACTACGAGGTGTACAAATTGTGTACACATGTTTTTCCGGGTTTACGTTGTATTAGTACTAGCTTTTGCCCGCAGCTTCGCTTGTGTGGAACTGTCTTACAATAAAAGTTATTATCGATAGGTTTTGGTACATACAATAGGAAACCCCCTTTGGGTCTAATATTTTATTATATTATTTGTCAAATGACATATATTTTTTTATTGATCTAGGTATTTGGTCTTTCATTTTTATAATCTTTTAATTTTATATACCTATATACAATAAAAACACCTTAGCGAATAGGCAGATATTTTTCGACAATTATTATTGTCGGCGTCAGTGGAATACACATAAATTATAATATTATAGTAATATGTACATGACGTAAAATGTTCTAATGGTGTGGATGATTGACAAACAAAAAAATCCAAAAAGAAAAAATAAAAAAGCAAAATTATAATAATTGTATGGGCTTTTTGTTGTGGAGATGCTATTTCTGTTTTTTTAGACCTGGACTGTAATGGGCACTTGTCGAAATATTATATATCTGGCTATTAGATAATGTTTTTTGTATGTATATAAAATAAAAAGATTATATTATTTGTCGTGATAGAGGCCATAGTAACACGTATTCTGTGAAAATTTTGTTGCCCAAAAATACGTTGTGACGTAAAAATCGTCGGTGAAAAGAGGGTGTACGAGTGTTTGTTCCAGTAACAGTCCATTCTTGGAACCACCTTTGATTCCTCCTCAAAGGTTAAACCACATTTGGTTCCCCCTCAAAGGTTAAACCACCTCTGATTCCCCCTCAAAGGTTATGTCATGCCTGCCGATGTGTTTTAGTAGTAAAGGGTAGTTACAGATCTTGATCTTGGCGTTCCCGTCAGTGTCGAGGTTGAAGAGAAGCAGCCTCCCGTTGATGCTGTACCGGCCCTTGACGGTCAAGTTGCAGTGGATATCAAACACGAAGGTGCGCTTCTCCCGCCGAGACCTGATCCAGGAACACGCCATTATTGAGATAGCCCGTAGAATCAGTTAGTTGAAGTGGCAATTGGCAGGCTACATTTATCGCCGACATGATGGTCGTTGGTGCCTAAAGGCTTTAGAATGGAGACCACGTACGTATGAAGGAGGTTGTGGGTGGCGGCTGGATGAGGAGGACGGAGAACCGCCAAGAGTGGCGAAATTTGGGAAAGGCTTATGTTCAGCAGTGGACGGACACAGGCTGATGAATGGATGGATTGCGATCATTGGTGAAGATAGTACTCGTTTTACTATAGAGCTTTGCTGTCCCACATATAAGGTGGCTTCTAATTATGTAGCCAAATTCACACTGGAGACTCGGTAAGTGGTCAGGACCGAGGTTCAATGACCCTTTCTGTGAAAAACGCAAAATGAAATGTAGGCTTACTCTACTAATTGACTCGTAGTTGTTCGTAACTTAAGTATAGGGACACAAATTAAATTTTGCGTTTTTCACAAAAAGGGTCAGAACCTAGGTCCTTGACCACTTACCGAGTCTCCAGTATAAATTTGGCTGAATCATGGATGAACAATACTTTTGTCTATGGGCTGCATAAACAAAACTCATGTTATATATCGAGTTTCTAGTTGTTCTCAGCATGGTAGCTAAACCGAATTCTAATTAACGTAAAGATATTTCGAGGAGCACGATTATTGAGGGTGTGCAAAAGTTATCAGTGACACAAAGTAGTCAAAAATCGTACATCCATAATGAATCTGGTCAAGATGAACCATCAACCATCGAGATGTACATATCACTATCTACGTAATCTCGTATCGAGTGTTTCCCAGGAAGGTCCTTTTCCTAAAACTCCCTGAATCAGAAATCAGAAAAAACTGAGGCTCTCTTTGCATCTACTCTCTGCTCTGAGACCGAGAATCATGGTTAAAGTTTCTCTGGACGTTCTCAGCTTTCGGTAAAGTTTTAAAGCCAAGCGGACAACAACATAACAGTCAACACAATTGTAGTTTATGCTACAAGTGCGGTAAGGAGGCAATAGCTTACGAGGACGATTTGAACAACGAGCGATAACCGAGCGTTTTTCAGTGCAAAGTGTAAGTTAACAAATGAAACATGATTAAAGAACCAAACAAACAAACAATAAATACCCCAAATGAACTTTACAGTAACAGCACAGTATCAAGGCATGAGGTGACTGAAAGCAGCCTTCGAATGTATCAAACTGAAAGCAGTTCATTTCCGTCAAGCCTATCTATATCTATGGTACACAAGAAAAGACTGCCAACGTTCTTCACATAAATTAAAAAATAATAAAAATATAGCACTAGTGTGGGAAAAATTACTTTTCCAACAGTTTTGATGCATATAAAATGGGTCTTTACGCTTGCATTAAAAAAAAAACTTACGACACTTTATTCGGCACGCAAGTCCTCAGCCCCAACAGCTTGCCGTTATGGAAGGTCATCTTCACGTTCCCTGGAAGGTTCATGCTGATATTCCTATCCAGGACCAGAGGGTCCAAGGAGGGGATGTTAGCTTCCGGGATCCCTTTCACGATGCCCGGAATGGCTATCATGGTGGCCTTGGTGAAGCATTCGTCCGTCAGCTCTTCGCATGGGTGGATATAGTCCGCTGTAAAGAGGATGACAGATTTATTGATTGACATCGTATCATTATGGTATAAAAACACGGAAGAAAGTAAATCTAGATGTCGTGAGGAACTTGAACCGGTTACCGAGTGATTTGCAAATTTACCCTTGTGCATTGCCATTCCGCAACGATATGTAGTAGGTAATTAATCACCTCACAGTGAGCCATTTGGCGTCTAGAGGCCGCTGGTATATTCAAAGCTAGTGATAGACAATTACGACGACAGAAATAGTCAATTTTAGGACACTTCGTAAGAACTAACGACAATGGGTCTCTCAGATGAATGGTGAATAAACTTTGCTGGCGGACCTCTTTTGTCTGGTAAAGTTGTGAAGGCCACATAAAAAAAACCGGTCAAGTGCGAGTCAGACTGGCACAGCTTTGCGAATAGTCAGGCAAAAGGTATTTAAAATATTGGCCATAACTGTTTATGATAACTAAAAATAGCATTGATTTTACCACAAAAGCAAAAGAGAGACTCAAATATTTTTATACCGTACTCGAAATAAAACTCGAGGATGAAAAATTCAATTTTGTCATTTTCGTATCGTGAATTTCTCACCCCTATATTTTTCCTGTAATCTTTACGTAATCCCAAATTACCATGATTTTTTTCATATTTTTCGGTTCATTAGTTTCGGAAATAAGGGGGAGAGGCTTGCATTTTTTTGTGGTTTTTCAAAGATTTCTCGAAATCAGTGCCAGTAAATATAGTAAAAATATATATTTTTATAGCACACCGTGCGTAAAATGACCACTTTACGCACGCTGCACTTGCGTAAAGTCGGCATTTTCCGCACTTTTGCTATAAAATATTATACGAAACTCGTGCGACAAACTTTTTCTCGACTCGTGTGATTGCAGCACTCACCTTCGGCTCGTGCCGCAAACTCACACTCGTCAGAAAACGTTTCATCGCTCTCGTATCGTAATGTACTATTATACGTGGGACGCACTATAAGTTTCCGGAATGAATAAGAAAAAATACTACTAAAGGTACAAAATTAATTTATTGTGTTTCAAAATAATCTCCCTTGGCGTCTATGCACTTTTTCATTCGATCAAACCAGTTTTGAAAACTTTTGTGCCACTCCCCTGTGGTGACCTCTGAAACGTGTTTTTCATACTCCTCGACAGCCTCTTCTGGTGATGAAAATCGTTGACCGCGTAATTGGTTCTTAATTTTTGGGAACAGAAAAAAGTCACAAGGTGCCAGGTCGGGACTGTATGCAGGATGACTCATGAGTTCTACATTTTTCGTCTTCAAAAAGTCGTTTGTCTGTCTGGCCGTGTGAGAACTAGCATTGTCGTGGTGCAGGATGATACGGCGTTTACGGTTATTTTTACGGAGTTCGTCAATAACTTCCGGCAAACAAATGGTCGTGTACCAGTCACTATTCACGGTACGACGATTCTCTAAAGCAACAGTAGCCACGTGTCCAGTTTTATTAAAAAAAGAAGCAATCATCCGCTTAGATGCACTTTTCACGCGCGCCACTTTGGTTGGTTTCAGTTCATCTTGAAAGACCCATACGCTCGATTGCTGCTTTGTTTTGGGATCGTAGCAATAAATCCATGTTTCGTCACCTGTTACTATGTCCCACACCAAATTTGACGCACCTTCGTTGAATCTGGTAAGCATGGCACTGCACCAAGTGACGCGGTCCGTTTTTTGAGCCTCGGTCAAGTTGTGTGGGATCCACCGCGAGCACAGCTTTCTCACACCCAAATGTTTGTGTAGGATTGATTGTATTTGACTCATGCCCATTTCTAAGGATGCGCGAATTTCAAGGTAGGTCACATGCCTGTCTGTTTCAATCATACGGCGCACAGCATCGATGTTTTTGTTGGTCACAGCGGTGGACGGCCGACCATCGCGAGATTCGTCACTGAGATTGATACGATAACGCTTGAATTCTGAAAACCAGCTATAAACAGTCGTCTTGCATGGTGCTTCATTGCCAAAAGCTGTTTCAAGCCGAGCGATGCTCTGTTGAGCTGTCAAATTACACTTAAAATCGTAGAAAATCATACTACGAAAATTTTCCCGAGTTAAATCCATGTTGATGCAGACACACAATTTTTTAAATGGTGCCACAAGGTAAAAACAAAAGACAGTCAGATGAAACAAACTGCATTCTACAGCCAAAGAGTTCTATTTTCAAATGTTGCAATAAATTTTTAAATATTGTTTATGTAAGTGGCCAGTTCCGGAAACTTTTAGTGTTACCTATGTAATCAGCTTCTTAATACCTACAATTTGATACCCACATTGTATTTTTAGGAATTTATTTTTTATTTTTCTCTCTTGTGTATTGGAAATATTTTGAACAATTTATAATTTTTCAATATTTTTTTTACACCGTATTATGTGTGCAAGTAAATGATATTTTTGTAGCAAATTTCAAGTCTTTATCTTTAACGGTGCGAAAGTTATGAGGCTGTGACATACGGACGGACTAAAAACAGCTTTAAAGATGGGTGTGAATATATTACACAGATTGTCTTTTTGGAACATAGACGAGGAAGAACACACCCGATTTTTTAGATGACGCATACTGTAAGAGGGTCGGTTTTGAGCAGAACATACAGAACTTGTATGTTCCATTCCCGGCAGTAAATATTGCACATCGTATCGTAATATCATCTCTATCGCACGCAGCGATAACAGTCCGGCGACAGACAACGCTCCACGAAGCCGAAGCTAACCGATGTGCATTATTTACGGCCGGATACTGTACAATGATAGAACATTATTTTGAAATTTCGCTAGATTTTAGGGCTGCGTGAAAAACAAGTTTGCAGTCTGTCTGTCCGCCTTTCGTGAAATTTGTAATTTAGGTGGAAAATCTCTGCGAATAAAAAACAACAATTAATGTTTGTTTCATTTGCGTGGTTAAATCTCTTTGTTCGGTAATATGATCGGTAGATTAGGTCAGTTTCGTATAAGTTATCTGTCCATTGACACTTGGTCTATCCATTATCCATCCATTAGCTTGTGATCGTCGGACATAGGCCTTTCCAAGATTTCGCCACTCTTGGTGGTCTTCCGTCCTCCTCATTCAGCCGCAACCCGCAATCCATCCTTTAGGTCGTCGGTCCAGCGGGCACAAGGTTTAGTTGTACGTGGTCTCCATTCTAACCACTAAGAGACCATAATGTCGGCGACAGATATGGCCTGTCCACTGCCATTTCAACTTACTGATTTGGCGAGCTATGTCGGTCACTTTCTATCTCTATTTTAGATTTTATCCATCACAAATATCCCAAGCATGGCCCGCTTCATAGCTCGTTGAGTGACCTTTATATTTGGCTACGTCATTATGACATCGGCATCGAAGTTGTTTTTACCTAGCTTGACTGGGATAACTTGACCCAGGTAAACTTCCGGTATGTAAAAGTACATAGAAAACACTCAAGAAAAATATTTCTTGTATGATCAATACAATCATACTTTCGTTATGATTTTACTATAGAAGATGTAAGTATAACTCTTCTGACCTTGTCGTATAAATATAACACGCAACAATACTTGAAGAGCACCGGTTACAATTTTGCAATAGTTAACACTATGCAATATTATGTGTCAGTTGCCAAACAAATTTAAGACTTATGTATATACTATTACGACTCTAAATGGTATATCTCTAGTGGATCCGTGCAATGTGCTACGATCGTGTGAGGAAATGTGCAAGCGTACATTTTGAAACTCATTGTTTGGGGTCAATGTTCGTGAGATAAAACATTTGGTGGGTAGTTTTAAGACAACAGGTGGTCGTGAAATATAAGGTGACTTTTATTTATGCAGCCAAACTCATACTGGAAGCTTGGAAAGTGATCAGTAACACGGACCGATAAAACTTTTTGCAAATTTTGCAGAATAAAATCTTGACGTCCTTTATTAATTGACTCGGGGCTGGGCTTGCGTTTGTAAGGAACACGAAAAGAATAATTTACGAATTTCACAAAAAGGGTAATTGAACCTTGTTACTGAGCACTTACCGAGTCTTCAGTAAGAGTTTGGCTGCATAAATTATGGTCACCTTATTTATTTCATCGTAATGATGAACAAATTATTAGTTTACAATGAAGTGGGGATCCACTTTATTCCAGCTCAGCTGGTTTATCTGTTTTCACGAGTACTTGGACCCAGAGAAACAGGGATGACTTCCGATGACGTCATAATCTGACTACAGCACTTACATTTCGCTAAGATTCAGTTCTCTAAAGGAAGAGGCAAAAGTTGCTCGGATATTCTTCAGAAAGGGCTGTCACGCCCCCCAAATGTTCTTGAAAAAACCGGCCAAGTGCGTGTCGGGCAAGGCGCAATGTAGGGTTCCGTAGTTGGCCCGTACATATAAATTGGTCTTCTAATACAGACCGCGCTAAACTTCTGGTCCCATACTTTATAGGGGGCCAAAAGTTTGGCGCGACCTGTACTCGTAAACCTGTAAAGTCTACTTAGCCGTGATAGTTTTCCTTTTAAATTCATTATATATTCTACTTCTGTGAACTTTTTCACATTTCTATAAACAACCGTTTAGCAGGCAGGGGGGGAGACGCTCCACTCTAACTAAGATTTTCACTTTAAAGCTTAATATTTTACTAACGGATCCCTAAATCGAAAAATAGTTTTCACACACACACACAATGTTTTTGAACGGCCTATCCAACGATACCCCACACTATGGGATAAACGAGCAAAAAAATTCATCCCCAGTTTACTTGTATAAGAGGTACCCTTAAAAAAAATTTTTTTCTTGATTTTATTTTACCATTTTGTCGGCGTGATTAATATTTATATTCATGCCAAATTACAGCTTTCTAGTACTAAAAGTCTCTGCGCTAAGCCGCGGATAGACGGACATGCCGAAACTATAAGGGTTCCTTGTCGGACTACGGAACCCTAAAAATGAAGTTTTACCGACAAAAGTAGACAAAACTTTATCTAAACAGTGATCTGATCACATAAGATTACAAAAAAAAAAACAAATGCAAAATTAAATTGACTTTTTGTTGAGATTTAATTTCGCCTTCGCACCTTTGATGCTTCTCCTCCCCCCACATTCAAGACCTAGATCTGCCCTCTATTCAAAAATCACCATTAGTTTTCAAAGTCATTAAAGATTTGTCTTATTTTGGTTTAATTGAAATTCTGTAAACGCCAGTGTTTGTCTAACAGAGTCTGTTCAGCCCAGCCGTTTTCTGATTTTGCCATCGACAGACAGACCAATAATCAGGCGTCATATTCAGGGAATTCAGGGTTGGGTTGGTGTCACGGGAGCATGTCAAACGACTAAAAAATGCTAAAAGGTTTGGGCCCTCCTTTATAAATCTAAAATTTCATACAAAACTACCACGAAACTCCGCATTATGTCCTTTAAAAAAATCTTTTTATTGATATTTTGGGCTTTGTGCCCCCGCCATTACAAAATCCTGTACTCGCCTCCTGAGCCTTGCTACGAATATAGGGGTATCCATTTTTAAATAGGACCCTAGATATAGATAGAACATAGTGAAGGTAGAGATAAATTCTTTTAACTAAAGACATCAACGGGGTGCTTGTACATACAATAGCAATAGCTTTTTGCCACAACAATTTTAGCATTTCTCTTATTCCTAACGTAACGAACGACCTACCTAGGTATCCACCCATCATCCATCCATTCATCCATCAGCCTGTTTTCGTCCACTGCTGGACATAAGCCTTTCCAATATAACGCCACTCTTGGCGGTCCTCCATCCTCCTCATCCAGCCACCACCCGCAACGTCCTTCAGGTCGTCAGTCTGGCGGACACAGTTATACCTAGGTGTACGTTTTGTAAATACTAAGCCCTGGGAACTTCCACAAGCTTAAAAATATACTTAGTATCTAGTGTCCAAAACCCGAACGCGGTTTTTTTATTTCTGCATATTTTTCCATATCTACTGGCAAATTTTTGTGAGCATGATTTTTTCTGCTTAAGTACAAGTTGTACCGCAGTACAAGTTGTAAGTTGTTGTGCAGTATGATCAGAAAAACACGCGGCTTGAGTTTTTAGAACGTTAAAATTACACCTAATTGCTCTTTTTTTAATTTAGGAAACTATTAATTTACAATAAAATGCTTTCAACACTCACGTAAAGGAAGCAACTGTAAGCTCTCTCTAACTCCCCCACAGATCACTAAAAACACCACCACATATGACAACATCGTAAAAAAATAAATTTAAAAAAAAACGCGCGTTTGTCTTTGCAAACCTCCGCGCACTTCTCTAGCCGGCAGATATGGCGCGAGTGATGTATATCGCAATATCTTCGACTATAACTCAATTATTCTAAAATTTAAATTGAAACACGTCTTCAAGGTGAGATGCGCTTGTTCTTTCGTTAGTTTTTAGGGATCCCCATTTTTTAACGTGTCTGATATTATTTTAAAAAAAAATGTTACGACATGATTCCCCGAGGGGTTCTCAGAAAGGTTTGATTGAACTGTGAAAAGTAACTCGCAGTCCACAATCGTACAACCGGGTTTCACCGATGATTTTATTATTAATTACACTTTTTCCGAGCGTTTATTTTCTCAATGACAGATCAGTCAATGATACCAAAATAGCCCACTTGGATTATATTCGATTAACGATACCGACGTGTTAGTAACATTTACATAAGTAATATAATCCTAGTGAGCTTGACATAGTGGCTATTTTGGTATCACTATTCGATCTGTCATCGAAAAAATGAACGCTTGAAAATAGTGTATTCCAGCGTGACGTGCCCTATCGCCGTACATCGAGCAAAAATAATATTTTAAAAAATTGTTTCCTCTATGCATTCATGGTTTCTTTAACTCCATCGTTCACCAAATATTTGGGTTTCGTTTTTTAAAGAAACCTGAAATTCAGATTCGTATTCAAAGAGAACTTTCAGAAATGCTTGTTCTATGTCTTAACACGTATCGTGTTCATCTTTTGAGGGTTCCGCACCTCAAGAGGAAAAAACGGAGCCATTATGGGATCATTTTGTTGTCCGCCTGTCCGCCTGTCCGTCCGTCCGTCCGTCCGTCTGTTAAGACCCTTTATCTCGGGAACGCGTGGAAGTATCGAATTGAAATAAAAACTAAATACTCAAGTCTACAGTCCCTTGAAGCAGTAAAACAAATCAAACTTCTAAAAAAGATACGCCCGTTTATGCCAGACAAAACGTATATTTCAAAATTCTCAAGGGAATCAAAATTTATAGGGTATCTTCCGTTGACCTAGAACTATGAAATTTGGCAAATAATACCGTCTTATACTACAAGTATGGGTAAAAATCTGAAAACTTTACATTTGTAATTAGATTATAAACAATTTAATTAAATAAATTTTATAAAATATTTATAATTTGTACCAACAATTAGCTCGCCCGCCGAGGATTCCGTACCAACAAATTTGTACGGAACCCTCGGTGAGCGAGTCCAACTCGCACTTGTCCGGTTTTTTTATATGTGGTTGAACTATCTATCGCAGTAAAGCCAAGTAAATGCTCAAACGAAAATATTTAAAAACATAAAATTTATTAGATTTTTCGATGTCCAAAGATTTCAGGAGAAATAGAACACTATACCCTGAATACAGACCTGTTAAAACCGTATACCAATAGTTAGGCGACTTCTTTAATTAATGACGCTAGATGTGGCATTTATAATTACTCGACACAGAACCCTAATTCTGTATAGTGTAGTCATTGTCATGCTAACCAGATAAAGTCTTGTAATCATCTCCTAAGTACCTTATTATGTGATTACCACATTTCTATGGCCATTTTTACAAATGTCAATTATTTAGGAGCCTAGCTCTTGTCGGTGTAGCATCTTCCATCGTTCCCTGTCCAGAGCTAAATCCTCAAGTTCTTGCTAACGTACGACTCCATGCCTTTGTCTTGAGATGGGCAGATGATACTATAATTTTTACCTATCTATATTAGGACGAAAGAATAAATACTTTGGTGTGCTATATAGTGCGACGAACTAAAAGCAAAATGTGTCCTCTTAAATTTTTTCGTTATTTATTTTCGGTAACAAGGGGGAGGCAGGCGCGAGTATATTTATTGTATGAGTTCTCCTTAGTTATACCTACTATAGAAAAGTCAATAAGTTAAAGATATGAAATTTTTTATGCAACAAAAATAAATAAATATAAAAACATATCCCCCTTTCCTTGAAAATGTGCCCCCTGTAACAAGTTCATTCTCACTTGAAAGGAAGTTGACACGAATAAGTTTCAATGCTCTGCGGCAGCAAAAATAAAATGAGAAATAGCAAAAAAAAAACTTTTTTTTGTATTCTTCAATGGGCTTACGCTTAACAACTACCGCTGATCACTTATTTGCTGATACAGTCCAGACATACTTAAAGCGGCTAGAACCATTGCAAGACTTTCGTTATTTGGTAAATTTCTTGTTTTTTGGTGTACACTATTGTTTTTTTATAGGAGTGTATGGGATCTCAAAGTTACCTGGCTAAATGAGATCCACTCTCGTGGACCTCCATTTATATCTCATTGACCTCTTTTTTTTTCGCTTTCTTGCACCCCTTGCGTTCTTGGACCCCCTGCGCCACTTCGTTTGTCAAGCTATCGCGCACAATCGCTTATTTTGGTTCGATGTGCGCGATAAAATGCGTGACAAACGAAGTTATCATACTACGGGCGCTGGGGTCCATATATCACTTTGGGAATCATTGGGCTAGACGTTCCAAATGCATGTAGGTTACACGTAAATAAGTTGAATGCTTGCATGTCTAAGAAAATTATTCTCCTATTCAATACTTTACAGCAAAAACTCGTCAACTGACAAAATAAATATGACCTTAACCTGAGTAATCATTTCGAAGGCGCATTGCGCAACCACATCAGTTATTATAATGTTTTATTTTTATAATTAGGAAGTGGCCTCTGTGGTCTTGTGGTTTGACGACTCGGCCACGAATCTGGAGGACGCGGGTTGAAATCCCGTGGGGGCATAGTTGGGTGTGCGTGATTCCGGAATACATTTACCAGTGGGTCCTTAACTGAGCGCGAATGTAGGGTTATAGATAACTGTCGTTGAAACGTGGGTATACGGGTGTGGACCACCTGCATTTCCCAGTCTATACTCAGAAACACCTCTGATACCCCCTCCTAGATTCATGTCGTGACTATATATATTATACCGGGTGTAAAAGCAAAGGCAAGAATCCTTTAAGGGTGTGTTAGTATGATCGGTAAAGATATTATTTTAAATACGGTGATCTCTAAATAAAGTACCAGTACCTCATAATAGGACGATTTTCTTTACTCAAAATACACTAATCGCGTGGACACCATCACTGGTCGCTGGCCACTCAGATGAGGGGTGCGGGTTGCGGGGTACAATTAGGTGTGTTGGAAGGCCGGTGACCTGCGTAGCCATAGCTTAGAAAAATGATGGAATTTTTGGTGAAAATTCAAGGTATATATTTTTTTCTCGTAATGTCATCAGAATCGTGTATACTTTCATACCCTAAAGGGATTCTTGACTTTGCATTTACAGCCTGTATATATATATATATTGCATTAAAACTGTTGTCGAGGGTTGGATTTAGTATCGTTTGGCAGTTATGTGGGAGTAAATGGGATTAAAGCTGGTAGGGGTTGAGTCCCCGATTACAATGCTACCACTCTTATTAAAAGGTAATGCAAATTTTTAATTAACAAAAATTGTTTCTAACCTCGAATCAGGTAGAAAGCGAAAACGGAACTTTATAATGGGTAATTGACAATCAAATTTGCCCCAATATTTGTCTGTGGTGTAATATATAGGTAAAATTGAACGTGTTTTACGCGGAAGTGGCCATTTTGTAATTCAGAATTCCTTGGTGAAATCGGTGAGAGTGTAGAAGTCCGACACGGTACTGTAACGGTGATTAATTAGGTTAGCGAAGCCAGCCTTCTAGCTTGTTCATAGAGTGTATATAAAAAATCGGAGGTGTCGAAGGAGCGCGCCGCAGCGTGCGGTGAGGAATAGACGGACTAACGAAGCCGGAGCTGGCTGAGGCTGGTCGCGGAGCCAGGCGCCGCGCTCCGAGCGCCGCAGCCGTTGCTTTTAGAAAATAATGTAAATATAACCTCAAACTTACCATATGTAAATAACTTTCCGTCATAATAAAAAACTAGTGTTCCGGCAAGGGGCGAGGGTCTAGGAGAGGTCCCCAAGTCTCGACAATGGTGTTTTACCCCTTTTTGGCTAACAATCGAATATACAACGTGAAATTTAAGTAATTTTGCTAACGAAAACTGGTGATAGTACTCGTCCATAAAAACAACTTTTACTATGAAGCCAATCCTGAAATCAGGAAAAAAAATCAGCTTTTTCATACATTTGGGTCGACTAGGTATTTAACTTTTCTATGGAACAGCTGATATTTTTTCACAATTTCAGGGTTGGCTCCATAGTAAAAGTTGTTCATATGGACGAGTACTATCACCAGTTTTCGTTAACGAAATTACTTAAATTTCACGTTGTTTATATACAATGCTTTGAGGTTAGGTTACAATAATCTGTTTTCCTCAAGAACGGTGCATTACCTTTTCATGGGAGTGGTACCAAGGGAGAGGGGGAACCTTCACTCACTCCCTCCCCTTCCCCCTACCCCCTATTCCTGCCAAACGATACTAAATTTTTACCGTTTTGCTTTTGCGGGTTCTGTTACTTTTGGCATCTGCCGCTTTTTAGCAGAATCAGAATGCTTTATTTGTGAACGTAGATATTTTAAACTAAATATAAAATTATACTCAATTGATGTTACATTTTGTATAATAAATAACTTGAGAAAATCAAAGAAATATCATCAATAAAATGCACTATATGATTATTTTATTATTATTATATTATTATTCCCCTGATCACGACCCCACTGAAGGGTCGAAATATACCGCATTTTATTGAGTATTTCTTTGATTTTCTTAATAAATATTAAAAATAGAAGCCAATGTCTGGTTTGTAAGAAAAAATATTTTTTACCTTATTATAAATAAATAAGCATTGAATGAAACATGCACATTTTGAATTAAAACAGAATGAGATCAATGTCAAGGAAAAGTGAAATTAATAAGAACATGAATATAATTAAATTTAAATAGTCCAAACTTCACAACGACTACAATATGTTTATTCAAAATATTTAATAGTATCTGTATCATTTAATAACATCTTAACCCTTTAATAGCATTTCTTTACTTAAGTATCAAATTTATATTTTTTGTATAATTTAAGGAAACTTGTTAAATATTTCTGGTGCCATACAAAATATGCTCTATGCATTAAGTAGTTTTCGAACTTCTGACCCATAAACGGTACTTGTATTGTAACCTAACTTCAGTGTTTAACAAACAATTCAGTATTAGTTTTACAAAGATCATGACTTTCCTAAATCATTAATCCATCTTCATTTACATCTGTCACAAAATCTGAATTAAAATAAATCATTTATCGCTAAATTTGTACAAATAAAAACTCTGAGGGTACTGTACCATTCTAATAAGTTAATAGACTTACATTATTTTAATAAAAATTACAAACTTATGGACAAATTTACCTAAAAAATGTATGAAACGAAGCTGCAAAATTAAGTTGGACGAGTATTGGGGTACGTAACCCTAAATCTATATTAAAAATCGGCATTTTCAGTATTAGTGGTTCAAATTATACATATATTATACAGAAAATTCTCAATTCCTTACTAGTTTAGTTTTTGGGATAGATGGACCCCGTAATACGTGTATAAGTGGTCCAAAACTGATAACTTTGACGGGCCCCCATTTCTTCATTTTGGAGATAAAAAGAAAACAAAAAACAATGAGTTCTAGACAATGACAACCCACATGAAGGGGTAAAAAAAAATATCGCTGTCTTTTTAATGTATTTATTAATTAAATTAAATTTTAAATGTAATATTCGGTTTTGGGTTAACATTTACTTATCATATCTAAATTTCAGATCGGGAGCTCATTCCGTCTGCAGGCTAAATAACCGTGACATACGAACGGACGGCAGGGCTCTGTTTTGCCTAACCCTAAAAAGGAAAGACGTACAAATCTTTGGGACACATAAAAAAAAACAACAAAAAGAAATACCCGCTTATTTTTACTCTAGAATGGTTGATTATGATCTAATGCGAAATTTTTAATCTGGTACTCTATTTCTAGGCTTATGAAAGCTCGCAGAAAATGACTTTTCACAAACATATGAAACTTAGCGTTTTCTAGAAACCAATTACAAATATATCAAAAAATATTGCTTGTTTAATTGTATTGGATGGGTGGATTATAATAACTTCATCAACACACCCATATAGGAAACTCGCAGCAAAAGAAGTCCCGCGGTTAAAGTTTTAATAATATTGGAATATGTACCCAAATGCCTCAATCGTAGAAATTTCTCTCATAGCATCTGTTTAAAATGTGTCGTAACTCGTCACTAAATATTTTTATAGCACACCGTGCGTAAAATGACCGCTTTACGCACGCTGCGCTTTTGTAAAGTCGGCATTTTCCGCACTTGTGCTATAAAATATTATACGATACTTGTGCGAGAAACTTTTTCTCGACTCGTGTGATTGCAGCACTCACCTTCGGCTCGTGCCGCAAACTCACACTCGTCAGAAAACGTTTCATCGCTCTCGTATCGTAATGTACTATTCCAGCGCCATTTTATCCCCCTATGCCAAATTTCAGCACTATCGGTGCAACATTCGTGAGGTTTCTTGCAGACGGACAGACAAACAACCCCGGAAACTTCCTTCCTAGGGCTTCTATTTCCGGACTGAACCCTATAAAACTAAAATTAACGTTTCTTCAATCATCAGAACAAAATAACACAGCTCTTCCCACAGTGCTGAACAACGTTACGAACGGCGAATAACTGAACAAACGAACACAAAACCAGAAAAGCCATATTGATCCAGTGTCCGCGAATTACATCCCATTTGATGCACAACAATATCATTAACAGTGGACAAAACGTTTTGTTATTGCTCACTAGACTGGCAAAATTATCCAGACGCATTAAATAAACGCGTCAAAATGCTCTAATGAATGAACTGGCTGTCTGTGCTGGAATAAACGAAACAACGTCGGGAAATTTGAAAATTATAAAGCTATTTTGTTTAAAACTGCTTCTCTTATTCGAGTTTTTGAAAGGATAGCGTGAGCTGTCAACGGAACGAAAAAGCAGAAATTATTGTTTTATTTTTAAGGACTTTGCAAATAATTTAGGGACTTTGCAGCAATTTTTTATCGCTTGTGTTACAGACTCAGACGGAACTCTGTTAGATATAATTTTAAAATATTATAAAACTGTGACTTGTCACGATATTTCCGTATTTTTGCAGAGTGCTACTCGATTATAAAACCAATGACGTCATATTTTAACACTTTACCGTAACGACAACTAAGGTAAAATATACGATACTAGCTTTTGCCCGCGGCTCCGCCCGCGTGTTATTCGGTTTTACGACATGCTTTTTTCCGAGATAAAAGTAGCCTATGTGTTAAGTTAGGATATAAGCTATACCCGTTCTAAATTTCATCCAAATCCGTCCAGCCGTTTCAGCGTGAAAGAGTAACAAACATACACACACGCACACACACACACACACGCACAAACTTTCGCATTTATAATATTAGTGTGATTACGGGAATAACGTAATTCCTGAAGTTTGTGTATTCAGCCCAAAAATAAGAAAGTTACAAATTAGTCCAATACACTTGAATATAATAAAATTTATGCAACTATCAAAAAGTTCAAAATGCAAAAAACTTACTTGCTGCTAAGAACCGCAAAAAGCCCGCTTGCTGTGGTTCGACATAGGCACAAACTAGAGTTTTTTAAGAGAATAGGTTCCGATTGCATTGATCGCTGTTACTCCATGCGGAAAGACCCGCAGTGCGAGAGGGACAAATTCTGGAAGAAAATCAAAATTACGACTTTCATCACGAATTTTATTATTTAAAAAAAACTAAAGTTTGTATCAAAAACCTGTTCTGTTCAGAGTTTCATAAAATTTATACAGAATTTTAATTCATGAATAATATAATATGATTTTGCTCAAATAATGTTAAAACTCGACATGAACACTTTTTTTGGAGTCATCTTTGCTACTTTATGATTCAATGTTGGAATGACGTTTGAAGATTCTGTTTCGATAAGAGTGTGCATTACATTCTTGAAATAAGTCCAAATTTCTTTTCAAATATCTAATATTGCTAGATTCTTCAAAGAAGGAAGAATAAATTATGGTTTTTCGGAACCTATCCTCTTAACAGCTGAAAGTTATTTATGTTTTGATTAATTCCTTGTTCATGTACCATTTCTGGCACTAATTAAGATGCTATTAATTTTATTAAAAGACAAACCGCAATTTCATAATTTTAGGTTTCAGGGCAATTTCAGGGAATTCAAAACAATGGGCTGTCAACGTTATTACGGGCACTTCAGGTTATCAAGGAAATGATTGGTAATATTTTTTTCTCGTATAAGGAAACTTGCTTATAGTTGTAGATTATTATAGATTACTAGCCTTTACCCGCAGCTCCACCCGCGTTTTTTCAATATCTGCCCCGTTTTCGGCTTGAGTGTTATTTTATAAACACCCCTTATAGCCTATATGTTGACAAGAGTCACATCGAAAGTAATAAAAAAAAACACATCCAAATAATTTGAGCTGTTCTCGAGTTAAAACGGAACATACATACAGATAAACGAAAAAAAAAATGCTTTGTCTTCTGTACAAAATACCAATTTCTTTTTTTCACAAAAATTTAATTTTTTCACAAAAATTTTCATTGTACGTACCTACAGACACGACAAATTTTACTACTTTATTATTAGTATATAGATTTATAGCGAATTACGTGATTTCCTTGATCAAGGTGAGAAGTTTTATCATCTTTAATATTTCTTCATCCTTTTATTCAATGTCACCTTCTGTTTTAATAAATTCGTAGTACTAAAAAAAATACTATCTAAACGAAAGAACGAAGAGACAAAGATTCTTCCAAAAAAACCGTGATAAAGCCTGTCAAGAAATTCAATGGGAACCTAATTGGTAGCACAAAGGTATGTAGCCGGCTCAGTGGGCGCTACATACATATCAACATCCAGTGAGTAATCGAGCGTGAAACTGCTTTCTCACGCGGCGGTTACCTACCTCACTCACTGTATGGATGCATTATGTAGTGTGTTAGGTACACTTATTTGTATGTTTTATGTGGGATTTGTACACATTGGCTTCTTGCAGGTGGGCTATTTTCTTATTTTTATGGTTCTTTCATTTATTCGAAAGTGAATTTTCCGGTCAAGAGAGAAATTTTGGCGCTTCATCTCAAAACCGTTCGATTTGGCTGCAGAAATTGATAATTATTGAAAGACGAATGAATTAATCAACTCTTTATCGCACAGAAAATTTAAAATAAAAACACAGAATACAGAATAACAGAAGGCAAGGGCGGACTTATTCCTCAAAGAAATTTCTTCCAGTCAACCGATGGTATTAGAAAAATTGAAATTTTACACATTAATTGTTATTTTAGACATGAGGAAGACCGTACGTTTTATGGATTTCGCTGGTTATGTTTTGTATGAAATCTAAAATAACAATGACAAAGCTAGCAAAGGAGAATCCAAATTCCTTACCTCAGCCATATGTCTGCAGACCACTTGTATGGGACCTCGCGGTTCCAGTCAAAACAGCGGGCCAGCATAGAAAACTCTGAAATTTCACGTGTTTTACCAGTATTAATTATCATGCAAGATTTTTAGGGTTAATACCTCAAAATTTAGAAATGGCACCCTTAGAGCACCTTTTTGTCCGTCTGTTTTTCTGTCTGTCTGTCCGTCTCTCCAGACCCTTTCCAAAAACCCATCCCTCTATTTCCAAAATAATAAATAAAAACACCTCAAAACCGCGAGTTTGCTGAGCGGCCCGCTTCCGCTGAGCAGGATAAACATGTGAAAAATGAAAGCGTTGGAGCAGGACAGATTTCTCTGCATAACCTCGCCTTAGTTGAAACTAATACCTCTTACAAAAGTTTGCGGTCCCTTATGGCTGTTGAAAAATCAGGCCTCTTTTACATAATCTATTTCATACAAATTGGCTCACCATGGGGGGGGGGTACTTTGAGTTGACTTAGAAGCTTGAAAAAATCAGAAAATTTAATTATTCAAGAAGAAATATAAACTACCTTAATTAGACCCAATACATAGAGTTTCATAGATCATAAGTATCAAATTAAGTCGGACGTTTTTAATTGCTCATAGAATAAGTTTGTGTTTTAAACAGTATGTATGGAACTCTCAGGGCGCGAGTCCTGCTCGCACTTTTTAGGGTTCCGCGCCTAAAGGATAAAACGAAGCACTATTAATGTCGATCTGCTGACTGTCCGTCTCTCCATCCGTATGTCACGGGTCTCTAGCTTGCAAACGGAACGAGGTACGGATCTGAAATTTGGATATGTTGACCCAAAACTGAATATTGGATTAAAACATAAAATTGAATTAATTTTCAAGGGGTCCATACACATAGACCTCCTGGTCACCACATAGGTACATATACTTAGTGATGCCCGTGCGAATCCGGGGCGAATCGCTAGTCAGCATATAAAATGACTCCATTGAGCGATGAATGAGGTAGTTTAATGGTTGATTTGTCACCAGGGTGACCAGATTTAGCAGAATTTTAGTCCTCCCTAATTTAGGGCTTAGCAGGTTTTGACGCAGGTTGAAACAATTTGTCCGTTTTAAGCAGGATGTATCGTAATAAACCCTGTCTCGAAACCTGCTAGTCCTAAATTAGGGGCCTTACCCTGTTAAAATCGCAGGATTCTGTTAGATCTGGTCACCCTGTTTGTCACATTACATGATTTTTTTTACATTTGGCGACGGGAAATTGACCATGACCATGGAATTGAAGTATTCACAATCGATAATGGTAGGTCTTTCACATGTAATGGGTATTTGAATGACAGATAACCTCTGCTGAAATAGTTAACGACAGTGTTGGCACTGCTTTGAAGGGCTGATGACATCATATTTAAATTAATTTGGCCAAGTTTGAGTCGGCCTCGCGCACAATGGGTTCCGTACCACCACACAATACGAGTAGGAACCCTAAAACATTGTAAATAACAACGATAGAGGAGATGTCGTAGCAACTTCAAGGTGCCATTAAACAAGCCTGACAAACAATTAGGCCTCCGCTGAGAACGGAACTCTAATTTTTATTTTTGGTCATTTACCTAAAGTTAAACAAAACAAACTAAAGTTAAACAACTAAAAATAAAAAAATTCAAAATAGTAATATGTACATACAACAATCTGATTAAATTTGAAACATGTAAAAAAACAGCTAAAAAAAAATAACGTTAAATTCGAGGTTTTTTGTATGGGGACCTCTCTGGTTTTTATTATTATGTTTTTTTATTATTTGCTGTTATAAAGGCCAAAGCAACACATATTCTATAAAAAAATAACCGTATTTCTATTGCCACTGAAGCTGTAGACCCCTTGTGATAGACGGACAGACAGACAGCGGAGGCTTTGTAATAGGGTTCCGTTTGGCACCCTTCCGGTACGAAACCCTAAAAAAACAGATTCGGTATATTGACAGAACTCATTCATCATGCTCGAGATTCAAGATTCATTTTATTCACCATAAATATAACAGCGGTCGTTAAATTGATCGATGTGCACCACAGACATATAAATGTACACTTACATTCGTCGATGTACACTTATGAATTCTCTCTGACTAACGCCTCAAACTCTATCTCAATTTGTCACCGAAGATTTCCAAAATGACCCACAAAAGCTAACTAACCAAAATCTCTATTTCAAGTCAGCATCGTATCATGTCGACATAACTCCCCGCGAGATGCGCAGTGCCATAACAGTAAATACGCCGAGTAGTGCCACGTCGCTGCAGTAGGAATACTAATGCAGATTCGCTCGTGCACTTCTCCATTACACGACGATACGTCATCTTTCATCTTTAGGGTTCCGTACCTGAAGGGCTTCAGCCGTAATAGGTAGCGAGTTGAAATTTTCACAGAATACGTGGTACTATGGCCTCCTTCACGGCAAAAACTGAAATAAAATTTAAAAAACACAAACCTTTTACTTTAGTATTGAATATTTTCTCGCTTTTCAAATTAATCAGTTTTAGCCATTTTTCCAAATAATATATCGAATGAAAAAACAGTGTACATTATGTATTCGTTACTTATAAGGAAATATTGCATAAAGGCTTGTTTACATTTGGACGAGTTAAGGACAGAAGACAGGAGGCAGGTTAACTCGTTTTTTGGTCAAGTAGTAAGTACGGTCCAAACAATCGCTGGATAGATTTAGTTCTAAGTTACATTTGCTGTCAAGTTATGGTTGTCAGTTGTCAATGTCACTATGCCTGTGAAACATGGAAGAAGAAATTCGTAATAAACTTCGTGAAATCATAGTAAGGGAAATAGCATCTGTGCTCGCAGCAGAGTATGAGTAAAATAGAAAACGATTCTATTAGCACAGCTGAACTGGTAACTTACTACTGAACTTGTTTTTCGCTGTCCTAACGGGGCCAGTAGCTAAACTCGCTAGGTACGCCAGTTAACTCGCTACTAAACTCGTAAACAAGCCGTAAGATACACGCTTAAGTCCGTTTGTAACATATATCTAATCAAATAAAATCCCTCGTATGTGTAGTTCTTGACCTTTTCTAAAACCACCATAATTTATTATAAATACCTAATTTAAGTTAATTCTGTGTCCCAATTACTCAGATATTTAGATTATTGTGGGCCATATTTCCTGTCTCTACCATCTGGTTGTAGGTGGTAGAGCTGATGCCGTGCTCAACTGTGGAGGTACCACCATCTTACTTTCAAATCCTCCCGAAGTTATTCGGGGGAGTGTAAGAGAACAGCTCTCAGGCAAAACCAGGCGGCCCACCATTGCCTGGGACCGATGGATGGCGGTTTACGCATCCTCAATTGCCGAGCCTTATATAGAGTGAAATGTAATCAACCGACCAAATTCATACTAGAGACTCGGTTGGTGATCAAGAACTAGGTTCAGTAATCCTTTTGGCCAATTTCGAAAAATATTTTTTTTTGCTCCCGTACTGGTTGGACTAGTTTAAGTACAATTCCTAGTGCAGGTTCTACGGGAAAAATTTTTTTTTTCCAATTTCACCTGGAGGTTCATTAAACCTTGTTCCTGATGACTAACCGAGTCTCCAGTATGAATTTGGTCGGTTGATTTAATTTCACCTAGTATAAAACAGACTAGTGACGGGCAGCGGCGTCACTGGTGCAAGGGTTTCGGCATCGCGCTCATCAACCCGCCTGCCCAGCGTGTGTGAGTATGGGCATTTCTTTCAGGAGGACCGCCAAGAGTGGCGAAATCCTGGAAAGAACTATTTCCAGCAGTGGACAAAACAGGCTGATGGATGGATGGATGACGATCCTGTCACACCTCTTTTGTCTTTTCCACATCCATCATTTTGGTTGTACCAACTATTACACCGGGTGCTTTTGATATTGTCCAAGATGTACTTCGTATTAAACAATGGACACGCACCACTCCTAGTAATGCTGGGTCATACGATAAATGTTCTAGACGGTGTACATCATAAAAATTATCGTGGAAAGTAGAAATAAAATTATTTACCCGTCCGTAGACTTTTCTTGGTATGAGTATACATAAATTACTTGCGAAAGAACAATGTTGCATGGCACAATCTTACATGACTGAGACACAAGTTACTTTATGACTTGAGACGTTAGTTTTGCAATTTTTTGTATTCTATGCCTGACTTGAAAGCCTAATGATCCTATGATATAAACATATGGGTGGTTTTGTTGCTGGCTTTATTCATTTCGGCTTAGGAAAGTAGGCGCCTATAAACAGATGACTTGTAGAATATTGTTGTAAATGTACACAGCCAATTGAAACCGAAACCTCCGTTAATTATCTCTTCTTACTAATAATTAAATATAAAACCGGCCAAGTGCGTGTCGGGCCACGCCCGGCTTGGGATTCCGTAGTTGCCCAGTATATTTTATAAGTTGGTCTACTAATACAGATCGCGCCAAATTTCGAGTCCGCTCGGAAGTGGCTCTTCCGAAGAATGGCCCATACATTTTGTCGTGCTTAGAGGGGACTTAAAGTTTGGCGCGACCTGTACGCGTAAATCTGTAAAGCCTATTTAGCTTGATAGTTTTCCTTTTTAACTTCATTATATAAGGTGACTTTAATTTATCCAGCCAAATTCTTACCGAAGACTCGGTAAGTGCTCAGTAACAAGGTTCAAAGACCCATTTTGTGAAATTCGTAAATTATTCTTTTCGTGTTCCTTACAAACGCAAGCCCAGTCCTGAGTCAATTATTATGGGACGTCAGGATTTTATTTTGTAAAATTAGCAAAAAGTGTTATCAATCCGTGTTACTGATACTTACCAAGCCTACAGTATGAGTTTGGCTGGATAAATAAAAGTCACCTTATGTTGTATACCACTTTTGTAAATTTTTTCACATATTCATAATCAATTAGTTTCTTTGGATGATGGATCAAAGTTTTGCCAGAATTCATTGATTTAAATCCTTGTTACAGAAACATCATAAGCCTCTCAATTTATGGACGAAAATCGCTTGCGAAGTAACCTTTGATGTTTAATCGTTCGATACATCAAAGCGAAATCGTCAATAAAATCAGAATACATACATTTAGAATGTAGGTACTCGTAACTGCAGTATTACTGCATTGTAAGGTACAGTATCTACAAACAGTCTTTTCAATGAAAATCATTACAAAACTAATTTTTGGGGTTCCGTAGTCAACAAGGAACAAGGAACCATGTAGTCCGACCGTCTATCTGTCTGTCTGCTGCTTACCTCAGAGACTTTTAGGCTGAGATTCAGAGTGCATTTTGAGTCCGATCTCAATCTTACAAACGTCAAAAAGTGACATGATCTCATACTAGAGTGACGTTTGTAAGATTGAGTTCCTCTTGAGTTCGGACTCAAAATGCACTCTGAATCTCAGCCTTAGTAAAGCTGTAAATTGACAGGAGTATACGTATAAATCACGCAGACAAAGTGATAAAATGAAATATTGAAAAATATTTTTATCTAACTTCATATCGTAAAAAGGGGAATTTATTCGTGTTATGCACTGTTTTTTAACATTGAAGGGATATGGTTTTCTAAATGTTAAAATTTTTCATTCGTTTCATTCAAAGCTTAATTTCTGCGTGTTTTTTAGTTTTTACTTTAAATTTTAATGGGGATTAAATTTTTAAAATCTGCGGTAGCGACCCCTAAATTTCGTAAAAAAAATATGTAAAAAGTAGTTTATTCCTTTTTAGCTACATGCAACACGTCAAGAGGATGACCCGAAGTAAAACAAAAATAAGATAAAAGCACCCTAAAAAGTGTATATTTTGTAATGAGTGTAAAATATGTGAGTAAAATATATACGCGGTATTTTTTTTCTGAAAAAAAAAGTTTATGATTTAGAAGTAGTCGCAAGTTGCAGTTGACTGTACCTCCAGATTCCGATCCCCAAATCCACTGAATAAACGTGTTCATTTTAAACTCTTGCGCAACAAGTGTTTGTTGGATTTACTGCTGATTCCTAAAGATGAATTCACGATGAAACTGTGAGGCATCTTATAATAACTTAAAACTCACACTTATGACTGACTTTGCCTTTTATCAGTATGTTGCCAATTTGGTTGGCACAAGTCCTTCTTGTTTAACTAAAGGTGACTTTCATTTATATAGCCAAATTCATACTGGAGTGGATACTCGGTAAGTGGTCAGGGCCAAGGTTCAATTACCCTTTTTGTGAAATACGCAAAATAAAATTTAGACTTCCTACACTAATTGAGCCTAGGTTGTTCTTGAACTTGTTTGTATGAGTTTGGCTGTATAAATAAAAGTCACATTATACCGGGTGTAAGAGCAAAGACAAGAATCCTTTAAGGGTGTGTTAGTATGATCGGTAAAGATATTATTTTAAATACTGGGATCTCTAAATAAAGTACCAGTACCTCATAATAAGACGATTTTCTTTACTCAAAATACACTAATCGCGTGGACACCTTCACTGGTCGCTGGCCACTCGGATGAGGGGTGCGGGTTGCGGGGTGCAATTAGGTGTTATCCTAGCCATTATCATACGCACGGAACAATAGTTCAAAATAGTGGGATCAGTGAAAAGAAAAACAAGGATCTAATTTTATCTATCTCACTAGAAGACCATTGTTTCTTTGGATTTTACGGAAATCTATAAGTGGGTCCAACTTAAAGAAACCGGACAAGTGCGAGTCGGACTCACCCACCGAGGGTTACGTTAAAAACAAAATGTTTTATAATTTTTTTTCAGATTTTTCTCTATACTACAAAAATTCAAATAAACAAAATACAAAATAATGTATTTCTCAAAAGTACATGCACTTAAAATTAGGTACGTAACCACACACAGGATATCTATCACACAACTATACATTTTTTTAGTTTTTACAATTTACATCTAAATTAATAAGACATTAAGTGTAATAAGTTGAACAGTGCTCTGACTAGTAGAAATTGTTTATAAGACGGTATTATTTGCCAAATTTCATAGTTCTAGGTCAACGGAAAATATCCTAAAAATTTTGATTCCCTTGAAAGTGTCAAAGTATGAGTTTTTTGCGACATAAACAGCCGTATCTTTTTTTCACGTTAACTTAGAATTATTTTTTCCCAGCTTTAAGAGACTATAAACTTACGGTTTTAATTTCAACCGATACCTTCACACGATCCTGCGATAAAGGGTCTTGACAGACAGAAGGACGGACGGACGGACGAACAACAAAGTAATCCTATTAGGGCTTCATTTTTTCCTCTTGCGGTACGGAACCCTAAAAAAGATGAAAATAAATTTGGAAGGTTATTATAAGATCGGTATTTATTCCTCTACAAACATTAAAATTATTGGGGTTAGGTTAAAAGTCAACCTGTATATTGATGGATGCAGAAGCGAAAGAGGTGTGTCGGGATCGTAGCAGATGGAAATCTGTAGTGTCTGCCTACCCCTCTGGAAGACAGGCATAAGTATATGTATGCATGTAACCTTAAGCTGTGTAGTTGGATATTTGAAACTATTTATCCAGTGTATTTTGGTTTTTTGTATTGGTGTAGCATTCGAAATAAATGCCTTTTCTTTCTTTCTTATGTATATGTATGTTATAATTATAACTGAATCAACTAGCCCCAATCCACCCACTGTTGGGCATAGGCCTCTTCTTCTCCACACAATTTTCTTTGGTCTTTCCCCTGTCTTGAGGATATCGTCTCGCCATCAGGCCGTCGGTCTACCCACAGAACGCTTTCCTGGGCTCGGCCGCCACTTCGTTAATGGCTTACTGCCCTAGTCCTAACCTTAGTCCACCGTCCATCTTCCCGTCTAGCAGTAGCGTGAACTTTTTGTTAGAAAAGCAATTAGAAGGTCAAGTTTGGCGATAAAAATACCCTGAAAAAACTGAAACTGAAACTTAAAAAAGCTTATTATAAAATCAATGATTATCTGGACGATAATGAAGCATGGTGTAATAAATAATAATAATCTTATCAAAATTGTGAGTCATGATTAGCAAATTTTAATAGGAAATGTTTGATTCCTCTAAAGGCTAATCTTAAGCCGTTTATGGTTAGTTAATATGTAAACTGACTTTGCTGTAAAAGGTAATAGACAATGTAAGACGGATTGACTAAGATCAATTTTTTTTTTCTCTTGGGCATAATTCCTATGGTTTTATATTTGCTTTTACTTAAGTAGGTATAAGAAAATTGTATAGATAAAGTTTATGTAACAAATTTAAAAAAAAACATGTTTGCTAAGTTTCTTGCCCTTCTTCGTAGCAATACTAATCGAATGGTGCGGATGGTTAAGCATTATGTATATATAATATTTTTATTCCTGTATTTCTTTATTTTATGCAGGTTTATAACTTTATTACATTTTTGTAGCCCAACCTTAATATTTTTTGTATGTATTTCCCTTATTAGTATATTCATATTATTTCTTTATTCTAAAGATATTTATTGTAAAGATTAACTTTGACTTGTAGAAAGTATACTTTGTGTATCTATTTTACAAAATAAATATTTTGATTTGATTTGATTTGATTTTAAAACCAATTTTTTTTAAATTAAATAGGTTAGGCAGTGCCTACCTTGGTGTCATACAAAGAATGATTTTTCAAAGTGACATTAATTTTTTTTTATTGTCAATTTCATCTACTCATTACATTTCCAGTAAAAAGTTCCATGGATGCCACTGCCGTCTAGCTAGATGCTGAATGTTTGCATAATATAATTAATAGCTTTTGCCCGCGGCTTCGCCCGCGCTGAATTCGTTTTTGTGTACTCCTATAAAATCGGTTCCTATATTTCTGACCGTTTATATTATAGTACCTATATGACCGAAAGATTTTTTTTGTCTTAGTGTTTAAATGAAATGGGTTACTGGTTTTGTACTGAGGCCGAAACAAAAATTTTTAGCATTTTTGTCTCTCTGTCTGTATTTTTCGTTTTAACTCGAGAAGCACTCAACGGATTTGGATGCGGTTTTTTATTATCATCGTAATGATCTTGGTCATCACATAGGCTATAAGGAGTGTTCATAAAGTAATCCCCAAGCCAGAAACGGGGAAAAGATTGAAAAAACGCTTTTATAACTCTAGAACCACTCAACGAATTTGGATGCGGTTTATTTTATTATTATCTTAGTAAACGTGTTCAACACATGGGCTATAAAGGGTGTTCATAAGATTGAATAAACGCTTTTTTAACTCTGGAGCCACTCAACAGGTTTGGTTGTGGTATTTTATTTTATTATCATTGTAATGACCCTGATCAACACCTAAGATATGGGGAGACCATATTCTATTCTATTTCTATTCTAGTGTTCATAAAATAACGCATAAGCTGAAAACGGGGCAAAGATTCACTAAACGCGGGCGAAGCTGCGGGCAAAGGCTTTTAAACTAATAAAATTGCACAAATACTCACTGAACGAACAGACTAAGATGTTAGTGCGTAAAGTACCCAATTAGATTTTACTTATAAAGTAGAATAGGTAATAATGAATACAGAAACAAACGCTTTTTTCTACATTTACTTACTTATAACTTGCAAATATTAGTTCATAGTAATATCACCTACATACTACAGAAAAACCTCTACTTCAGAAAAATCCTATCTACTAATAGGTATATATATACACCCGACCCGCGCCGGGCGCGGCTGGCGTGCTCCCCCGCACGCCTTGTGCCACCCTGCGCGTCGTCCGCCCATCTAACATGCCGTCTAGAATTTTCAAAGCCCTATTAATTTCAATTGAAGTGTATGTGTACCAATATTCGAGTCAATTGACCCAGAGAATAAAAAGTTTTACAAAAATTTCAACACCCCGTTTCACCCTCTTAGGGGTAGAATTTCGAAAAACTCTTTCTTAGTGGATACCCACACTTCACAAAGAACACACCCTTTAAATTTCATGTCTCTTGGACCAGCGGTTTAGTCTGTGGCTTGATTATCAGTCAGTTAGTCAGGACTTTGAATTTTATATCTTAGGGGTAGAATTTCGAAAAACCCTTTCTTAGTGGATACTTACACTTCATAAAAAAACACACTCTAAATATCATGTCTTTAGGACCAGCGGTTTAGTCTGTGGCTTGATATATCAGTCAGTCAGTCAGGACTTTGAATTTTATTCAAATAGATTTACGTAAAGAACTAGAACATCCGAAACCAAACCAATAAAAAGCTTATCCATGATTATGCGAATAAATTCCAGATAAAAGTGTTAACGCGCCATTAAGTTTTATTGGTAAGTAATAACAATAAAATTTAGTAATAAGAAATAACATTCGAAACAAACTATAAGGAAATATGTTTGAACTTGTATAATGTCTGCGTAGAAGAATTTATTTTATGGTGTGAAAACGGAAATTGTTTTCGCATTTCAGTTTTCTTTTGCGTTTATTAGTTATATGTAAAGTGCGTTTACCCCGGTATAATGGCAAATAATTAGTGCGTCTAACCGTTTCGGAGATTTTTGGGGAAAACTGATTTTGTAAGAAAACGAAAACCTTAGTATGGAGCAGCAACGTTGCCAGCTCTTAATTTTTTTTCCCTCTAACCAAAACCAAAATACTTCTAAAATGCCCAAAATTCATTGTTAATACCGAAACAAAACAAAAAAAAAATCGGTTTCATCTGAAGCACTTTCAAAGTCATACATTTGACTGGGGGTGGTACTTTGTCAGAATTTACCTCCTAGTGGTCCACCCCGGGCAACGGCTTCAACAAAATTTTGTGAAAACGGCTGAAATATTCTGACTTTTCCCTGGCCCGCTGAACCTGTTCCTTAAGAGCCTCTCAGCGTTCTCCTGCTTTACCAATGTGCCAAACAGATAAAGGTTCTTCTAAGAGCCCTCTGACAAGAAGGATTGGGCCTTCAGCCCTACTCCTCCAAATAAATATCGAAGGATCATCGCAATCTAAGTGCGAATATTTATCTAGACTAGCTAACGACAACGACGTGGACATTATAGTTGTTCAAGAACACCACATTGCAGATTTTAATAATTTTGATAGACGAGGCTATATCCCTGGTTTCAGTCTCTTAGCTTATACACTTTCACCTATTTATGGATCGGCAGTATATGTGAAGTCTTCTTTAAATCAGTCAAAAGTGTTAGAAATTTCAAGCGAAAATAATTTAGAAATAATTAAAGTTCAAATTTCCAATATAACAGTGATAGCCGTATATAAGCCTCCAAACAGTGTCTTTCCTAAGCCACCTTTGCCTAAGCTCCCCCACCCTGCAATTTACCTTGGCGACTTCAACAGCCACCACACATCATGGGGATATTCCTCAAAAAATTCGTGTGGCGAGATCCTATCTGACTGGGCTGAAAAAGAGAATATCCATCTGATTTTCGATCCTAAAGATAGAGGCTCATTCCGATCGGCTCGCTGGAAAAGTGACACAAACCCCGATCTCTGTTTCGTGTCGCAGGACCACTGCGGCAACATTCTTCCAACCACGCGAAAAATTCTGACTAATTTCCCGCGTAGCCAACACCGCCCGGCTCTAATAAAAATCGGACTTGAAGTTCCCCTTGTTATGTCGGTTCCCAAATCCCGATGGAACTTTACTAAGGCTGATTGGGATGCTTACAGTCACCAGGTGGACTCCACCCTACGCTGGCTCAAACCTTCCGCAGAAAATTATGGGCGTTTCTGCAAGATCGTTTTAAGTGGGGCCAAACGGCATATCCCGCGAGGTTTTCGCAAGGAATACATACCTGGCTGGACAGTAGAAGCGGAAGAAGCCTATCAGGAATTTCAGTCCACAAGTGACCCTCAGGCGGCGCATAAACTCATGAACGCACTTGACGAATCCCGGCGCAAAATATGGACTAAAAGTGTGGAAGGCATGAATTTCACCCACTCCAGCAAAGAGAGCTGGACCCTGCTGCGTAAATTGGGAGGAGCAACAGCACCTGATGCAAAGGAGCCTCCAATACACCCGAATGAGGTTGCCCGGCACCTTCAAAACCTAACAAACTGTGCGAAGGTAGATAAGTCATTTGCCAAACAGATCAGAATAAAACATGTCAATTACGTCAGAGGTCTCAAACCCAGAGATGAGTTCAGTTCTCCTTTCACGGGCCGTGAGCTGGCAGTGGCACTCAGTAACGTAAGATGTGGCAAAGCGGCGGGTTTTGATCATATCTACCCGGAATTCCTTACCTACCTAGGCAACAAAGGTAGACGATGGTTACTAGGTTTCTTTAATAACATCCTGGAAACAAGTACTCTACCAAAAATATTTCTCGAAGCTAAAGTAGTAGCCATTCTCAAGCCCGGGAAACCAGAGGACGATCCAGCGAGTTACAGGCCAATAACCCTGCTGAGCGTCACTTATAAGTTGCTTGAACGCCTAATATACAATCGCATCTCCCCAGCAGTGAACCCAACGATACCGACGGAACAAGCCGGATTTAGAGCAAACCGTAGCTGCGCTGATCAAGTCTTGGCCCTTACATCATTCATAGAGGCTGGTTTTCAGCGAGGGGAAAAGACGTTTGTAGCGTTCGTCGATTTAAAAGCAGCCTACGATACTGTCTGGATCAACGGCCTGCTACACAAGCTCAGCAGCATAGTACCATGTAAGAAAATCTTCTTCCTGCTAAAACGCATGCTGGGGCCACGCAACATCAAAGTGATGCTCGGCGCCGAAGAAAGTACTTACAAGCTGCTGAAGAACGGTCTCCCTCAGGGTTCTGTTTTGGCCCCGCTTTTGTTCAATGTGTACACTAGTGACATGCCCAGCACCCGATCGGAAAAATTCATATACGCTGATGACCTGGCCCTGGCTTTCCAAGGAAAAAAGTTTGAAGATGCAGAAGCTGTGCTATGTGAAGATCTTCGTGAGCTGAACAAATATTATACGCAGTGGCGACTTCAACCAAACCCTACAAAAACTGAAGTAAGCGCCTTTCATCTCTCAAACAGCCTGGCTCGATGTGAACTTCGGGTGACATTCTGTGGAAAAATATTACGTCATAATTTTCCCCCAAAATACCTAGGTGTTATCCTAGACAGATCTCTGACCTTCCGTGATCACCTGGAGAACGTCGCCCAAAAGCTGAAGACTCGAGTCAACCTAATTGGCCGGCTAGCTGGCACGACGTGGGGAGCTCGCGCTGACGTCCTTCGTACCTCCGCACTTGCCTTGGTGTACTCCACCGCTGAGTTCTGCGCTCCAGTGTGGTACCAAAGCGCACATACAAATAAAATAGATGTCCAACTAAACAGAGTGATGCGAATTATATCGGGCACCCTCAAGCCAACTCCGATACCGTGGCTACCGGTGCTAGCACACATAGCCCCACCACAGCTCAGGAGAGAGCAAGCAACTGCTAGTGAATGGACTAGAGCATTCAACGAGGCCCCACACAAAATGCCTATAAGGAAAACATTAGACCAGATACCACCTCAGCGACTTCCTTCCCGCAAACCAATCTGGATTGATGCCAAGATCAAACACCAAACTGACATCCAGACTGAATGGCGGGCAAAATGGCGAGAAGAAAAATGTTCAGAGGCGGACATCATATCTGACCCGTCTGCCACACAACCAGGTTTTAGAGAACACCGTAAGCTATGGACTACGCTGAATAGAATTCGTACTGGCGTGGCAAGGTGCAACTACAACATGCATCAGTGGGATATAGCTGACTCACCTCGTTGTGACTGTGGAGCCTCGGAACAGACTATCCGTCACATCGTGGAAGAGTGCCCCAACAGAAGGTTTTCTGGTGGGCTGGAGCAGCTACATAAGTTAACACCTCAGGCAAAAGTATGGCTATCAAACCTGGATTTAGAATTGTAGCTGTATATATAAAATAGAAAATACTAAGATAAAGCAGGATACCAAGGCCATACGATGATGATGATGATGACTGTTAAAGAATATTTTTTTTCTATGTTATAAAATTAACGCAAATAACAATCCGCTATTCCCTTGCAGAGAGAATCGGACCATCATAATGCTTTGTAGACAAATAATACTGATAGTGACAGCAATAAGAAATTTAAAAAGCGCTATCTAGCTGTTCCTTAGGTGGAAGCCACATAGATGCGGCGCGGCGCGCTACTGGCGCGCTACCAGTGTGTATCGGTGGTATTCAAGTGTTAGATTTTGATGTGACAAGATGTCTTCCTCTGACGACGAAGGTGTGGGCAGTGCGCTTTCGGAGCACCCGCGGCGGAACCGTGGCGTGCAGTCTCGACGCCTGTCCAATGGTCTTTCATACAAAATGTAGGAGAGGGACGTGGTGTAGAACAGATAGAAGAGGTGCACTGAGGGCGCACCCGCATCCGCGCCGTTTCTATGTGGCTTGCACCTTAGGTATGTGTCACATCATATATGCTTTAGATATCTTGTAACCTTTTCAACTCATCTGATTAATTTGTTTAAATATTCATAAACCCCATAAATTTACCCCGAAATATATTAGGACCCTAAAAATCCCATTCCACATCTTTACCCCCTAATTTTAGGAGGAAAACCCCTAAGTTGGGACTCCTGTTGAGCAGAAACAATATAACAATATAAAGAACAATATAGGTATTCTGAGATAAAGAAATAGGTACACTAGAACAGTTTCAGTTTTTATTTCTGTAATCCTTCTTTAGTTCGTCAGTTGTGTAAAAAACAACTCCATTTAGTACAGAGTGTAGACACTTCTTTGGAAAAGTTGTTGATTTATATAAGGCGACTTTCGTTTATATAGCCAAATTCATACTGGAGACTCGGTAAGTAGTCAGGACCAAGGTTCGATGACCCTGTAAGCGAAATAACTTAAAAGTAGTTCACGAACAACCTCGACTCAAGTGGTACAGGCAATCTAAATTTTATTTTGCGTGCTTCACAGAAAGGGTCATTTCAATGACCACTTACCGAGTCTTCAATATGAATTTAGCTATAAAATTAAATTTACCCCTGAGGGGCTGTTCATTTATTACGTAAGACGATTTGGGGAGGGAGGGGGTCCGAACAAGTCTTATTTTTTCTAGATTGTTTTTACGTAAGATCACAAAAGTAAGCATAAATTACTTTTTTATAACATAAACCAACGCATTTTATCATTCTTGCTACTTTTTCTTTGCAATTTTGGTAGATAATTATCTTATGTAAGATTGAAAGGGGGGGAGGGTTCCATCCAAGTCTTATTTTATTTCTTATTTTTCTAGGAGAGAGGGGGGGGTCAGAAAGTGGTTAAAATTGTCTTACGTAATAAACGACCCCTGACCCAGATACATCTTCGGGGATCCATATCGTGACGGTCGAAGTTCTCTATTGCGCCAAAAATCCTCCCAAAATCATAGACCGGAAACCCTCAGCTAGCTGGCTCCAGATGTGAGTCTCCTGGCGTCTGCCTGCCTCCCGGTCGTGGGAACGAGGCCACACCACGTGGCGCCCTCCAGGGCCGACTGGTCGCGACTTGTTGTGATGATCTGATGATGCTGCTCCAGCGATTGAGGTCAGATGATAGGGTCGCCTATGTTTCAGGGTAAGGGGATTATGATGAACTGGCCGCGTCTCCGCCCGCGTTTATTCAATCTCTGTCCCGTTTTCGGCTTGGGCGTTATTTTACCAACATCCTTTATAGCCTACATATTGACCAGGGTCACTATATCTATGATGAAAATGAAGAAAACCGCATCCAAAACCGTTGAATGGTTCTCGAATAAAAATACATACAGACAGACCGGCACAAAGACAAAAATTAAAAAAGTTGTAGTTTTGGATTTATTCTTCTGTGGTTTTGGTTTCATTACAATACCAATTGATAATCCATTAAATAAAAATATATATATATTTACTCTACAGACACGACATTTTTACTACTTTATTATTCGTTACACTTGTAACTTATAGAAAAAAGGTTTTCTTAGAAATAAAATAGGTTTATTTATGCAATAAGATACAGGTAAATTTTCATTGTAAAAGGAAACAATTGAACTAAATAATAATACCAGACAATATACTAGGTGAAATTAATTTATCCAGCAAAATTCTTACTGAGGACTCGGTAAGTATTTGTAAACATTGTCCGTAAGTAGCTCAGTAGCTACGGACAATGTTTACAAATAGTTTGATATCCTAGTACCTACGCATTGACTTATTTTTAGTGATATTATAGTAGCTCCAAAATAATAGGATTTTCTATAGTCGTGGTAACCAATACGAACAATCACAAAATGATCGTAATCACGACTATGGAAAATCCTATTATTTTGAAGCTACTATTAAGAAAGACAACGATAGACGTAACTTTATTGGTAATATTCATTACAGGTCCAATATAATTATATCATTAAATAAAAGTTTGTATATGTATTAACATTGTTCGTGGGTAAAAGTTGTTTTTTGGGCGATAAATAAATTACGTACATATATAATTTGGTTACAAAATATTACAAATACGGAGAAAAAGAAGTAATGTCAAGTTGGGACCTCCAAAGCGCCTATAAATAAATATAGAGCAACATTTTAAGGGGCCACCTTTTATTTTTCAACGGTTTTCGCTAAAACATCCTAAGCCAACTACTGATTTGATGAATATAAAACTTTAACACATGTTTTTTCAGACCCTTATCTTTCGATAGACATAGCCGTTACCTAATTGGACAAATTTCACTCGATAGCTTTTATTTTCGAAATAGACGCCTTTTTAAGGTGTGAATACGTTTTATGTCCAAGCGGCTTGAGTTTTATGTCTGAAATTACTGCTATAACACGAAAACATGGTTTATTATGTACAGACAGACCAAAAATGTCGTACATCAAATATTATTCAGTAAATAGACGAAATTAGTTTTGAGACTTACGTCCTTTAGTTCTGAGTCGAAGCACGCTCAAAGGTTGCACTCGATTTTAAACTTTATAAGCACTACGCGTCGAGATATATAGCAACGCTCGCCGTCAATTTGTCAGTATTGCTCGTTGCGTTGTCAGCGTCGGACCTATGACCGTTTTCTTATCACGCATGCGCACCTAGACACGGGACGAGAATACTATTTTACTTGCTCAGCGGAGAATACTAACCCATTCGTTAGTAACTAAGTATTACATATTCAAATACATACTGCGATATCATAAAAAAAATGGGAAACAAGAGGAACAAAATTTATGTTGTTAAAAGAAAGAGAGCTTATCAATTAAAAGATATGAGAGTTGCGAAGCGGTAAGTACCTACCTTCCCTTTCACTATGTTATAAAAAATGTAGCTCTTTTCTCAGGGTTCTGCACTCCAAATTTTTCAAAAGAACCCTCATACTCATGATCTGTCTGTCTAGTACGTCTTAGTAATTATCTTATTATCACATACAAGTACAATCTCTCTGCGATCACTGATATATCGTAAAAGTAGTAGGTACAAGTACCTATCTGCGATGAATAAAGCTACTGACTTGAAACATGCTTCAAATTCGCACTCACTCGGATTTTATCAGTATGTAAGAATATTATACGTTTGAATACACAAATATCATTATATACTACCTACAGGTAGGTACATTTTGATGCTATTTATATAGGTAATATTATTTCTTTCTTCAATATCATCATAAACTATGTACCTACTTAGATATAATATTCAACTAAAAATGTGATTATTTTCTTACAGATCGAGAAAAGATAATCAAAAAGATAGCTCAGATGATCTGAATGAAATTAGGTAAGTGATCTTTACGCGGGAGATTTCTTTGAGGTCAAAGGATGCGACACAGGTGGATGGCATCAGTCTTTACCGCGTAAATCTAACACTTACTGTACTGTAATAAGAGTTCATTCAGGGTACGCGTTACCGCCTGTTTCGAACGCGATCTCGAGCGAGCCTTATCAGTTGTCCCGTGTATTACGGCGCTGTCACGCTTATTGCTATGTAATAAGAACTACGGCGTGTTAAAAATGGAAAGTCATTTGGTACGAATTTTGTTGTCGATTGTAATATTGTTGATTTTTCATTAATTTAACATTCCAATAAGGGTCTAAAATAACATGACCTAAAAGAAATAAAAATAACAAAAAGGAAAATTTACAGTTCTGTCTAAACACTCTAAATATTTATTTTTGTTGTTTTTTCTAGGTATAACTCAGAATAATAAAGTATAACTAAAGCGAAGGTACGACGAACATCAAACTTTTCTGATGTCTGTCTAAGTCTCTGTATATATATTTCTTTCATCTCTATAAAATGTAAAAACTACTATGTATCGAATGTGGGTATTTCATTCAAGGTTTTACTACTTTTATTTCAGCATGCAACCTCCATCTGATGTACCGAGTGTGGACTGTGACACTCATTCCACTTTGACAGGAAATATAAATGTAAATAACACGTAAGTTCTATAAAATATTATTATTTTGATCAGTACGTGGCGGCAGGCCGCGCGCAGGGCCTGCTATAACCTAGGCGCTCTGCTTTGTGGCGGCGTCGCCACGCCGACACCGCACGCTTTGGATCCGCGACCGCGAGAAGGTATGTATTAAAAATATCATGTTGCCTAGTAAATTTATGAAACAGAGGAAACGATAAATGCAACATCGAAGAACTAACTATACGGAACTCGAATTATAATATTTAGTCTATTTTTTCATCATAATATATAAGTTTGCGGCTTGTAAGTGACTGAAATCCTGGTTAAATAAATATGTTTTACGAATTACAGGTTTAATTATACCACATTGCAAAATGCAAATGTAATGACCTCCACTTCCATGGATGTTGAGGAAGAAAGGTATGAATACGAAACTCGAATAATATTTTTTTTCATCGTAATAAAAGTTGTCGGCTTGTCAATGACTTAAACCCAGGTTAAATAAATATGTTTTACAACTTACAGGTCTAATTATACCACATTGCAAAATGCAAATGTAATGCCCTCCACTTCCATAGTTGTTGGCGAAGAAAGGTAAGAACAAAATTTATAAAAACTACGGCGAAGCATGCCAAAAACCAGATGTTGATCCCGAGGAACTAGAGCTTCTGAAAAACACGTTCCTGAGCAACTTAGAGAAAACTCAAGAGCAAAGGTCAAAAATCGAAAAAGAAACCATTCTTCAGAGGGATTGTAGTGAATGGTTGGAGTTGCGGCGGCAACTACTAACGGCGTCTAACTTCGGAAAAATAATCAAAAAAAGAGAAACTACTGGGCCATCGTTAGTGCGTGCACTTCTCTATAAGCAAGATCTCAGCAATGTAAGATCAATAAGACACGGAGTTGCGAATGAAGCTAATGCACTCCATCAGCTGTCAATTCAACTGGGGATTGCCATAGAGAACTGCGGATTATTCATTGATGCTCAGATTCCGTACCTTGGAGCAACACTGGATGGACTGGTTGGAAATGATAAATTCGTGGAAATAAAGTGCCCTTTGTCAGTATACAACCAGAATTTGAAAGATGTAGATGTCTTAAATAAATTACCATTTTTCAAAAAGAAAGTCGATGCACTGGTATTGAACAAAAATCACGACAAGTAAGTAATTTAACTTGTAAGTAAGTAATCAAGTAAGTAATTTAACTTTTTGAATCTACATAGATCTAGTTACTATTTAACAGATTTCTTTTCAATTTCTTCATGTTTTATTTTTTCAGGTTCAAGGCCAGTTACATATAGCACAAAGAAAAAGTTGCATTTTTGCTATATGGTCTGGCGAGAACAACCCTCTGCATGTAGAAATTATTGAAAGGGATGACGAGTTTTGGAATAAATGCATGGTTGAAAAACTTAAATCATTTTACATAACCCATATCTTACCAGAATTGGTAGATCCTAGGCATTCCAGAAATCTACCGCTTCGTGGTACCACCAACTTAAAACAAAATTCATCAGACCTGAGTGAAAATGAGAAGAAAAATAGTTCCAAAGTAATCAGTTCTGTTCTTACATTTCAACAAATGTAGAGCAGGCAAAATAATAAATTTAATGTCACGATTTGCAAGTGGACTTAAAAAGGATTTGTAGCGTCACCGTGGCTATTCAATCTTATGGACAGTTGTTTAAATGATTTAAAAGAGCGTGTATGTGGACTGAAGTTAGGGGAGTTACTTATCAAATGACTCTTATACGCCGATGACCAAGTTATCCTTGCTTCATAGACGGATGAGCTGCAAGAGATAGTAACAATTATGAATGATGATGCCTTTAAAAATAAAGGAATGAAAATTAACGTTAGTAAAACAAAGGTTTTTGTGCTAGAGAGGGATGAAGAGATTACTGAAAGTAATGCTCAGATTAGAGAAGAGGAAGTAGAACAGGTTAAAGAATTTGTGTATCTTGGTTGTCTATTTACGCGCAATGGAAAGTGTGACGGTGATATTGAAAGAAGAGTGAATGCGGAAGATAAAGTGAACGGAGCCCTGCACACGTTTATAGGCAGCCAAAATGTGACTGCAAAGGCAAACAAACATATCCATACAAACTTGAATCTCCTATTTTACCCTTTTAGGGGTGAAATTTTGAAATATCCTTCCTTATTCCATTTTAAATGGAACCTTTATGCAAAGTTTCAGCTTTCAAGGGTTTGGGCGTTGATGGGTCAGTGAATGAGTGAGTGAGTCAGTCAGTCAGGACTTTTCTTTTTATATGCATAATAATAAAGATTGTAATAAGTATAATAATTATAAGTAGAACTTTTCTAATATTATAAAAACGTAATAAAAACCTGTATTTCAGCAAATAAATATGATCTTATTTCTTATTGTTACCATTTTTTCCAGTAAATAAAGTTATTATACTATCATTATTATGATCCTGACAAAAAAAATGATGAATGATTGATTCTTTTTATTTACACTGTAAGTAAAATTAAACTTTTTAGTTCAATGTTCACAGATCGTATAAATAGGATTAAATTATTTATAGCGAAATCTTTCACTCGAGAAACTCTAAAAATTATTTGAGTAAGACAGAAAAATCAATCGGAAACAAATTCTCAGATAACATTTTATTTGGGACGGGCCTAGAACCGAATTTTTTTGACATTTTTTTTTCTGTTTGAGTTTTTATGTTACTATGCACTCTAATAAATTATTATTATTATTGTATACATTTTGTGTAAGCTTGTAACATTTACATAACGCCGAGGTGCGGCGCGGCGCCGCTACGCCACCCAAAGTTGATCGGCGCACAGTCGCCGCCGGCAAATACGAGTCGGCGCTCACGTCTACAAAATATAGTAGGTACTAATGTAGTAGTTATTTAAAGAAACGATAAAAACGGATATAGGTATTATTAATTATTATGTAAACAAATGCGACAATGGTAAAAAGTTTTAAATTTTCCTTATATTCTTTAAATGTATTTTTAAACTACCGTTTTGATCTTAATTATATATTTCCTTATAATATTTGATTAAAAAAATATGTAATGTCAAATTTTTTTAAAACATTAGTGCCTATTAACCCACTTTGCTGTTTTAATTAATTTTTTCCAATAGCTATGCAACATTTCGCACGCAAACGCCTCTAGCGGCGATTCGAGGTAACTAAAATCTGCTTGCGGGGAAGCGGGGAGGAAATCACGATTTCTGACGGGCCTGGGCCGGGCCTTAAGATGTTACAGAACGTCGCTGTTGCAACCCTTCCTCGTATCCCCCCCAGGAGTCTGATTTCTGCAGCAGTCCGTTTGTCGGGTAAACAGTTCATCTCGCGGTCAAGGTCAGTTATTTCAGGCTCGGGGTCACCGACCTAAAAATCAAGATGGCGGATACGCGGAGTGGGCCACATGTGCAAACTGTTTTGTGTTTTGTTTGTGATTTACGGGAAAAGATGTAAGTAAATGACATCTTCAAGGAGAGTTATATTATTCCAAGCTTAAGCGTCAAATAAACCTGGATATAGGATATTTTGAGCACTGCAATATTTACCTAGACTTTTGTTTATTGTGAAATGGCAAACACAGCCAGTAAAATCGATTCTGAAGGCTTTAATTTTAGTTTTAGTGCCCATAGCTTGAATTTTTCCAAAGAAATATAGCTTCTGTTGTTAAAACTAAAGAACTATTTTGGAATGAAAAAAAAATAGTTTTGACAGCACTGAAGCCAAAATTAAAGCCTTCAGAATCGGTTTTGATATCTTATTTAAAAGCTTTTATCGCTATATCTGCAAAAACATCTGCCATAATAAAGTTATTGAATAATTCTATTGTTGGTTGCACACATTGTACAAGATCAGCATTTAAGGCGCAACACTGCATTGTTTGTCACGTTTCTGGGACTCTATTAGCAAATTAACGAAATGGCATGTAAATGGCAACCTATGTATATAGTATAAGCTTTTTGTCACTATTTGTAAAGATAGATGGGGTAGATTTAGGGCTGCCAACTTTTTTAGAAGAAATAACGTACCTATAGGTATATATATAGGTATATTGATTTCATGGAATATACTCGTAAATATAAAGTATAGTCCTTAAAAAAAGAGTATCTTTTATTCAAATTTGTGAAACTGTATTATTTAGTGCTTTTTGCACAAATGTAATCGTACTCGTCATCAAATTTTGCTTGGATTTTTTAGAAGGGCCATTGAGTTATAATGTACTACGTAGTACATTATAATTCAATGAGAAGGGCCCTAGAACGAGGCACAAGAAGAGTGTCCTGTCAAACTTGATTTTTAGTATTGTAAGAAATCAAGTTTAATAGCTGAAGACTCTTTCAAAAGGCACTTTTTAGGGTTCCGTAGTACGAAAAGGAACCCTTATAGTTTCGCCATGTCCGTCTGTCCGTCTGTCCGCATCATAGCGCAGAGACTATTAATACTAGAAAACTGTAATTTGGCATGAATATAAATATTTATCACGCCGATATGGTAAAATGAAATCTCGAAAAAAATTTTTTTTAATGGTTCACGTAAACTGGGGATGATTTTTTTTTTGTCGTCTATCCCATAAAATAAATAAATAAAATAAAGTTTATTCACAGAAGTAAAAGTCTTAGGTACAGTACAGTGCACTAGATCCCACCCTAATTTTCATTGTTTTGTAGGAGCTAGGCTCGACCCGAATGAGTACACCAGGTTACGACTGAGTCTAAATGAACAATGTAAAAAAAAATAAAAATTAAAAATTAAAACTTATACTTAACAAAAGTAAACACAGGATATAAAAATAGATGCAATAATGTAATGTTTATATAATATATTTTGGGCATGTAAGCTTTGCCTTTGGATAAGAGAGGGTGTATGTTTGTGTAAGGGTGTGTGTGTGTGTGTATGTGTATAAGAGGGTGTGTGAGTTTGTGTTCGAGGGTGCGTGTGTGTGAGATGGGGTAGTTTGTGCGGGTCTATGGGGAATCGTTGGATAGGACGTTTAAAAAAATTGTGGGTGTATGGAAACCATTTTTCGATTTAGAGATCCGTTGGCGAAATATTAGGCTTTAAAGTGAAAATTTTAGTTAGAGTGGAGCGTCCCCCCCCCCCTGCCGGCTAAACGGTTCTATACAGAAATGTGAAAAAATTCACAAAAGTAGTATATATAAAGAATTTAAAAGGAAAACTATCATAGATAAGTAGGCTTTACAGGTTTACGAGTACAGGTCGCGCCAAACTTTTGGTCCCCTATAATGTATGGGACCAGAAGTTTGGCGCGGTCTGTATTAGTAGACCAACTTATATGTACCGGGCAACTACGGAACCCTACATTGCGAGTGGCCCAACACGCACTTGGCCGGTTTTTTGTGCCTTGTTCTAAGCTCTCAGCTGTGTTTTCGCTGGTTGGTGTTGTTTACGTTTTATTTCACATCGAAATTGACCTCAAGGTTAAAAAAATATATATTTTCATGTACTTTATTGCTATTCAAAAATATAAAGTACACAGACCCAAAATAACGTAAGATACATTATTTTAAAATACGGTTGGCAACCCTAAGTAGATTCTACAAAACTTCGGAAATGGCATGTCATAAGGACAATATGATACTGTCAATATGTGTATCTAATGTAATTATACTTATATTTAAGTATTTAAAAAATTGCAAGAATCATTGCGATTTTTTACTTATTTGTAGCTTTCCAGTGTAGCATAAATTGTTAGAAATAAGTAAAAAAAGCTTAATGGTCCTCTGTTTTTCACAACGGTCCATTTGATCTGATTATTCTTCGATATATCCTAGTATAATATATCGTTTATCAAAATAGTTAAATAACTAAAAAATATATTTCCTGCTGGAAGTAAGTCAATTCTGTATTTCAACGAAACTTTCTGTTTTCTTTTTTACCGATCGACTCAGGCGCTGTCTAAAAGTTCCAAACCCGCGCTATGTACCCTCACAAACTACTTTCCTACTTTTCACCGCCTGCATTACATCAGAAAACACATGAGTTATGTCTGTCTTTAATCCGCACATTTCTGAAAGCGTCACGCGTCTGTCACCCTCTTAAACATTCTTGTCATTAGTTCATTGTGTATTTTATTGATAGTAAAAGTGATTTTATGCTCATTTTATGGAGATTCTAGAGATTATGCCCTGGGATTAGGATTGTTGTATTAGTTACGTCGTTTTATGTATTATATTGCGGACTAGCTTTTGTCTGCGACTCCATACGCGCTGGCCACCGGTTTAAGAGAACCTCGAGTATGGTTTTCCTTACTTTTGAATTACTTTACTTTTTGAAAGTATGCAATAAATGCATTTTAAAGCAATTTGCAAAAATTGCTTACTAAAATTAGGCAGTGTAAATATTGTTGTATTCATCAAAGTCACCATCATATTGTATCATACTAATATTATAAATGCGAAAGTTTGTGTGTGTGTATGTTTGTTACTCTTTCACACTGAAACGGCTGGACGGATTTGGATAAAATTTGGAATAGATATAGCTTATACCCTAACTTAACACATAGGCTACTATTTATTCCGAAAAAAAGCATGTCGTTATACCGAATAACATGCGGGCGGAGCCGCGGGCAAAAGCTAGTAAATTATAAAGGTGCATAGAAAACAAAATCGGAAAACAAAAAACCCATGTGATACAAGAATTTAAATACCAAATTGTTTGGTAATGATTAATTTGTAAAGTAATTAACATTTACACCTGTTTCTTTGTAAAATAAATATGTGTTTTTAGTATCTGTTTCCAGCAGATATCCACTTACAAGGTTTTATTCAAAATGTATATTTTAAACGATTCTCAATTTTAATGGAATTTCTAAAAACTACGTGTAACTAAAACGCCTATCATTAGTAAGTTATAATTATAAGTATAAGTCAATAAAACAATTATACATAGGTATATTAATGATTATATTAATTCATCAACCCGCCTGCCCAGTGTGTGTGAGTATGGGCATTTATTCCAGGAGGACCTGGAAAGGCCTATGTCCAGCAGTGGACGGAACAGGGTGATGGATGGATGGATGGATATTATTAATTCATTGAATCGCAGACGTTTTAAATACTGCTTAACTTTTCTCTTAAGAGTCTTTTTGTCATAGAGGGTCAAAACTACCAGGTAAAAAATGTTGACGTCTTATATACTATTATAAAACTGTTTCTTGATCATATTATATCATTTATTAGTCTTTAATCAAGTAGATTTGCCAAAGATATAAATTTTGCTACCTGTAATACAAAATCCAAAGAATTTTTATTTTACGACAATTGTATGATTGATCACTTACCAAGCCTGGCTGCAGTATGAGTTTGGTTGTATAAATTGAAGTCACCTAAAGTCACCTTATATATTATATACGAGTTTATGGCGTCTTTATTGATGAATGAGGGATTTTTAAACAATTAATTAAAAACAAAATAGTTCTTAATAAATAAAAAGATTGAGTTGCCAGCTTATGGTTTCAAGAAGTCACGTCGTTCTAACATTGATCAAAAATTGTTTGAAATGAAATTGAAACTATAATGAACTTTATTGGACTTTAAACGTTCAAGTAGTATAATTTAGGTAATATTATGTATGAAATAACAACGCGGTTTACTCGATTTAACAGATTTTCTACTTGTTTGTTTGGCGTAACCAGGCGAAAGAAATATAGGTATAGTTTCTTCAATATTCATTTCAACACTTTTTTGACAGACTGTAAGTTCTAGTCACACAAGCTCTTCTATTCCGGATACTTTGGACTTAAACCTATAGTAAAGTTATAATTAAGTAGTAAAAAAGTCGTGTCTGCAAAAGGAATATTTTTTCAAAATTTTGTATTAAATGGGTTATTAGTATTGTACTAAGTCCTACATAACAATTTTTTGAATTTTTGTCTGTCTCTTTGTCTGTCCGTCTAAATACTTCGTTTAAATGTTCAATGTACATTACAGGCAGGACTTCTTACTAATTTATCACGAGTATTAAGAGAAAAATAGATATAGATTTATGGACGCGTGCTAAATATACGGTCTTTGCATCAAAATACAACAAACCAAAAAATAAACTTATCACCGTATTATCTTATAATTCTTAAAATATTGTAAAACAGACACCAATTAACCGCTTTTCCATAACGTGATCCAATTTCAAAAGAACATGCGCCAGAGCATATCGCTGATCATATTTCACTATTCCCTTGTCAAAAACGTTCCTTTTTCGAAAAGTCATAAATAGAACTCTAATATGAATTAATAGTGGCGTGCTCCACTCTGTTTATCTGGGAAAGAAGTTACCGCAAAGTTTAAAAACAACACAAATGAAAAAGTCCAATTTTTGTCGCTCCATATTTGTTTTTGGACTGTGAAAAATTGCGTTTAGGATGGTTTGCGGTCGCTTTTTAAGTAATACGAATTTGCTTGCATTACTGGCTTACAAACAAATGTTTCTTTGTCTGTGAAATCCTTAATACCATGATGATAAGAGCTACTTTTATAATTTCGAATGTTCAAATAAGATTGTTAACGTGTAAGTTTGACTAATTTGTAGTATTTGCTGTATGCAGCTGCTGTGAGAGTCATTATCTTGCACATTCATCTGTTTTTTATTTCAAATTATTTTGTTATTCGTGTGAAGCTTTTTGTTAATTTTAATACTGTTCATTTGTTTTACTTTATTAAAGTGTAAGTTTTTGGGGTTCCGTACTAAGCCTCCGCTTTCTGTCTGTCACAGATGTCCGCAGCTTCAACGTAATAGGTAGAAAACTGAAATTTTCACAGAATACGTGTTACTGTGGTCTCTATCACACACGAGAAATGATAAAATATATAAAAAAATAAAGGGGGTCCCCATACAAGAAACTTCGAAAAAGTTGCATTATTTTAACGTTATTTGTTTTGGCTCTATACTTAAAGACGGTAATACATAGAAGTTTAAAACTTTGTCAGATGGAAGTAAATATTCTAAAGTAAAACAATAAAAATTTGGGTTCCGCACGCAGACGGTGCCAATTTTTTTGTCAGGCGCTACCAATTTAACGCTTTGTTTTTTGTAGCCTTGATGTTGCGTTGCACTATGGGACCAAACGGTGCGTTCCATCCCATAAATGGGTCGGACGAAAGTCTTGTAACTGCTCAGAACAATATATACATCAATGTGTGACTGTAACCGTTTTGATTGTTTTATATTTTGGGATGATAGAGCTAACCGAAATAATAGTAAAAAATAATAATAATCATTTTTAGGTATATAAAATTACACCCAAAGGGACGTCGATGATTTCATAAACTTGATTGCTCATGAACTCATGATAGAAGTTCAACTTAAGATATTTTCGAAGTTCTTCAAGGGAATATAATAAGTCTTATAAATTTTTGGATTGCTCAGGATCTCTCGTTTTCAAGCTCGTTACGTTATTATGACATATTTTTTTATATTTTTTAGTATTATTCAATTGTCATAACATAAGGACATTTTCCGTCTTTTTAATTTTCAAGTAGAGGTTTCCTTGTTGCCGATAGCTGCCGATGTCGATTTAATGTCATTTTTAGATTCCACAACCATTCGGGGAAATTAAAAATTTCAGGGAAATAAAAAAACCTGCGTCATTATTGCACCATTTCGAGCTAGAAGCAAACATTTCGACAAAGGAAAAAAATACATTGACCATTCTTATTATTTGTACCTTCTGTACAAAGTAAGTAGTAGTAAAATTTAGGTCTCCTATTAGATAGTTGCCTGTCATGGGACCCCCAAATAAATGAAGTTAGCAGAAAACTTTTTGCGGCTGCAGGAGCTCTGAGAAGGCTTCGAAATTTCCTCCCGACTGCTACTAAAATTGCGCTTGCACATTCCTTGTTACTACCGATTCTCGATTACGCAGATATTTGTTACCTCGATCTTACTCAGGTCCAACTTGATAAACTCGAACGTCTTCAGAATTTCTGTATTAGGTTCATTTTTAGTATTCGTAAATTCGATCACATTTCTGAATTTCGTTCTCGTCTTAAGTGGCTTCCTATTCGTCGTCGTCGCAATTCTCATATTCTGTCTCTTTTGTATTCTGTATTAAATAATCCTGCTACCCCATCATATCTCAAAGCTCGCTTTCAGTTTCTTCATGGTACTCATGACCGTATCTTACGGTCCTCTCAAAATCTACTCCTGGCTACCCCAATACATTCATCGTCCTTCTATGACAATTCCTTTTCAGTACAAGCCGTCCGTTTGTGGAATGATCTTCCTCTATCTATAAGAAGAGCACCTTCCCTACCAGTCTTTAAGAGACTGGTAAAAGAACACTACCTCTCACTCTGACCACTGAACTATCTACATTCCTCTTAAAGTTTATTTATTATTTATGTAATATATGTATGTATGTATATATTTATTCATTCATGTTATTTATCTATAATACATTATTATTTTTCTTTTAATTTATTAATGTAGATTTTGTATAGTATATTTAAATATTATTTTAAAATTAGTGCACCGCCTATTCATCAATCTCCTTTTAAACCAGATTCTACCCAAAGGTTGTCTGGAAGAGATCGCTATAAGCGATAAGGCCGCCTGATTGTACCTACGTTATTTGGCTATTGTAATTTATATTATTTTTGTTTCCTTCTTTGTGGTGTGCAAATAAAGTTATATTGTATTGTATTGTATTGTAGTAAGTCTTCTTTGTCATGGCATTTGTGGATATAGGTAAAAAAATACCTTTTTTGTTTGTTTACGATATTGGTTACGAGTTCGACTCGCACTTGGCCAAATTATTTTAATATTTACGGACAATATCTCTACATAGGTCCAGTGCAGGAGTAGCAGATTTTTTTTTCCAGCCCTCTTTCCTTCCTTAGTTTATAATTTTGCCGGGACACCATCCGTGTCCCATATTTTCATGTTACGCAATTAACAGCTTCCTTACGGAATAGTTGGTGAGTGTGAATTGTGGATGTGTGAACAGTTATTGCGCATAAACTTGTTCAAATTGCTGCTAATGCGAACCTTGTGGTTGTGGTCGTAGTTGTCCGGGCGTTGCTGAGTAAACGTCTCAGCGAAATGAGGGGTGGGAAAATACATATATACTAAAAGAAAGAAAGAAAGAAAATAAATCAATGGCGCGTTTACGAGAAAAAAAAAACTTAAAGCTAGCTCAGTAGAAAAGTAATCTATGGATAAAAATAACAACACGACAAAAGGATGTAGCTCAGCTATGTGCCATCCAAAACATGCTTTGGTTGGCGGTAGTTTTCATCTACCTCCGTGTACTAGCGCCTGTTTCCCAAAGGGTAGGTAAAAACTACAGATTTTTATCTGCTACGACCTTGATACACCTTCTCTGCTTCTACATCCATCAGTCTAGTCATACAAGCTCTTTTATTCCGGGATTGTACCCACGACCTCGGGGTTAGAAGGCGAGCGCTCTACGAGGCGGTATGTATATCAAAACTTGCGTAAATCTCCCTTCTACTTCCATCCATTTACGATTTGAACTCCTACTTAGAGAGAAAGAAGTCCTTTGGTAGAGTACTTATCACCAGGAAATAATGTCGAAAATTCCTTAATCTGCGCAACACCTTTCTTTCACTCTGTTTTATTATCAGTGTCGACAGTAACACGTGTTTAGGGTTGCCATGCTCAAGATTAATGTGTCTTCTAATGATGTTTGAAATTTCCACACTTTTTGCGCCCCTCCCCTTCTTCGAAACTAGAAGGTGCGCGGGAATTGAAGTTGAAGTGGAATAAAAGGAGACTATGTTAGTTTGAGAGAGGTTTTTGAGAAATTACGTAACTTCTTCGATGTTTCAAAAATGTGTTAGATATTTCAACTCAGCTTCTAGGTGACAATAGTTCCATAATATGAATATCCCGTTCAACTATATCGATATAGTATTATAAGTCTGAAAGTTGGTTTGAATTAAGGTGGTAACAGAGGATTTCGGTGCTAAATGTACATCATAACATTGTTTTCCTTACTTTTGATTAAAATGTATGCAATAAATGCGTTTTATAGCAATTCAGGCAAACTGCTTGTTAACCGTGAGGTAAACACGCTTTAAAGTTTGTTAATGTAATGCAAACAAAATATAATACATAAAATTACATAATTTTTTTGCAAAGACTTTATTATTAATAAACTATTTCCGCAAATTGCTTTAAAACGCATTTATTGCATACTTTTAATTCAAAATGTAAGGAAAACAATATTATGATGTGCATTTTGTACCGAAGTAAAAAGTTAACCCCTTAATAAGCTATTAACTGAGTTATATAATTTTGGATCGTTATAAATCACTGTGGGATGGTTTGTGTCCTGCCCCCTTATTGTCTTCTTACTTCAATCAATCTACAACTATCGCTTTTGAATTTGTCATTCTTGGCTAGAAATGACTTTACACATAATTTTTAGCTAATAGGCTTGTACACAGGGTAAGCAAAATATTCTTCTATTTAGTCCGTCATTTAGATTATCAAAAAATATTGGACACGTATTTTTTCTTTTGTCAATCAAACAAAAAATGACAGATAAAGCGCGTCAAAGTTTGGGGGTGGGGGAAAATGACGTCACTTCTAAGTAAATTTGTACCTAGATGTGACGTCGCGGAACTTTAGCGGGCTATATCTTCATAAATTTTTGTTAAATTCAAAAAAAAGAAAAATACGTGTCCAATATTTCCTGATAATCTAACTGACGGACTAATATTTTTTTTTAGTCATCATGCCTATTATAATACATTTGAAAGCAAATAGCGATAGATGTTGAATTTTAGACAATGGTGACGATTCGGTGTAACACGACATAACTTAATTGATAAGACTCAACTTAATTAAACCATTCTGTCTTTTTCTTTCTGTGTCTAAAACAAGGACGCTTAACCCGTAGAGTCACAGTCGTGACGATCGTCACGCCTAGGCCGAATTATAAATAAAACATTATTATTGTTAGTTAATATATTATAAACCTAGTGATATGGGTATTTTTCGAAAGCTATTGAGATGAGCAACAAAAAAATATAAAAAAATATATTATAATGATATAAAAAAAGTTGTGGATTGTTATTCTAGGGCCAAATCTTCTTTTTTTTAATATATATGTATAGAGTTATATTTTTTTTCATTTTTTTTATTATTCTTTATATTTTTTTACAATATTATAAAATTTGAATAGACATATATATATAGTATACATACATATATTCATATATGTATACTATGTATACTCCTGGACACATCTATTGGCCCACCTTGCATTTTCAGTTTCGTTTGGTCCTAGCTAAAAATTTATATTAGGTCGAGCAAAAAGTTTAAAACAATACGATCGAAAAATATGGTAAAATGTATCAGGTTTAAAACTGGATCAATAGTTTTTGTTCAATCTAGCAATCATATTTAGGTAGGGGCCATCGAAACCTAAACTCTAAGGTGGGCCAATAGATGTGTCCAGAAGTGTATAGGTATATAACTAAGATTTTTTCAAGGACAAAGTACCCCCCCCCCCCACTTTCCCCAAGAAAAAAAAATGTTTTCTTGTAGGAAATTTTATCTAGTTTTAGAAAAACAAAACTGCATTAAAATTGGACAACTAGTTCCGGAGATATAGCCAAAAAGGCTATAGGCTATGTACTATATCCTGGAAAAGTAGTTCCCTAAGAAATACACATCATACATAACTTTTTTTTTTCTTTTACACTTTTTATCAATTTAGATGTTCATAATATAATTTCAGGCGGGCACGAAAAACGCTCGTCTTTAGCCCTGCCAAAGACATCGTTAACTGAGACAACAAATTTAATTACGTTTTCTGGCGCATGAAGCTTTGTGTCCATATTTTGTGCCTGAAGTACGACCGTACTGGGCACACGAAATACGTGCGTAATTTATATAAAAAGATTCTTTATCCGAATCACACAATGTAAATAAAAAAAATGTAAAACACTAGTGTGGTAAAGTCAACTTTGACAACAGTTTTGATGCTTAAGACATTGGTCTTTACGAGCATTTGCATTAAAAATTAATAATTTGTTGGTCCGATGATGTTGTACCTAATACGAAACCGGTAAAAAGTACAAAAGTGTGTTTATTGAAAACTAGTATTTGGCTTCACTTGATTCTCTGCTCTCTTTTTTGTTACCTTGTGCAAATACTTTGCGTACAGCAGTCTAACCCTGCTAATGGCGCCTTTATTGGTTTGCTGTGGGTTTGCTTAAGTATATGATACTTATGAGAAGTATCTGAATTAAGGCCTTATCCCTGGTGCACGATAATCTAACTGAGCGATTTTGAACTTAAGTATGTTGTCAGAAAGTCTACATTAGAATGCTCGCTTCGCGCGCTGGCGGCACGCAAAATCAGTGAATTTTAGAGGTTTTTCAGGATTTTACGAAAAAGTATTTGATGTAGGAGTTTTTCCACCTGACATCGGAAAACAAACCATGTTTTCTTGTTATAGCAGTAATTTCAGACATAAAACTCAAGCCGTTTAGACATAAAACGAAATAATAACTTAAAAAGGCATCATTTTCAAAAATAAAATCTATCGAGCGAAATATGTCCAATTAGGTAACCGACTTGACAACGGAAAGACAAAGGTCTGAAAAAACACGAGTCCAAGTTTTACATTGATCAGATAAGTAGTTGACTCAGCATATTAAAACAAAAACCGTTGAAAGACCCAATACAAGCCCTTAATCAAGAACTTACTTAGTGTCTAGAGTAGACACGAGAAGTAAACAAATCGCAATAAATTTATCATTAGAATATCAATAGATCATTTCTATGAGTCCATCACGACGGCCAATCACGACGTTTGATCGCGTGACGTCGATGCGCACGCGCCGCCTCGGCTCGTGCCATATTGTTTACTATAATGTCGTTTTGTCGTGACAAAAGCGCTTTTTTCGGTGTTTTTATTGATACGTTATTGTTGGTTAAATAAAATGCTAATCGATGAATCGGTTTTCATTTCATTAAAATAAAGGTTCGGTGTAAAAGGGAAACACCACTGGCAAGTAATCTGTTAGACTGCAGTAAAAAAGTCTGCACAAGTGTCCCAATAGGTCTCCGAACAACATAATGCTATAAAATAACTTATTCTGAGATGATACTAACTAGGAAGGCAAAGGGAACTTAGCCCATACAGCCATGTCTGAGGTTTAATATCAAACACCAATGAGGTTTTTATATAATGTTCTCCAATACGTACAAAACAGTAACCAGGTTACAGCTCAACTTTATTTTCAGCCAGGTTTGTCTATGGTTTACGGCGCGTTGGACTCGGTCTGTCAATGGATGAACTGTTTGGTTATTTTCCTCTGTGGTTGCGCCATAGTTTTTGAGGAAATTTATTTATTACTTACTGTGCTTTTATGGGTCAAAAGAGTTATTTTGCCCTAAATTTACTGACAGCAGGGATGGTGATGATATTAGACTCCAACTGACATTCTGGAAATAACGACGGAAATTACGAACACTTTTAAAACAAGCTTTTACAAGAATAATCAAAAATAGCTAAGGACAAATTTACAAAAATCATGAAAACAGGTTAGTAGGCATGAGTTTAGATAAAGTAGTGTATGAAATTAAACATAACTAGGTATTAAAACACTCGTGTACTATTAAAAAACGAGCCGTTGGCGAGAAACAGCTTCAGGTTTCACGGACGACGCCCTCTCTAAACTCGCCCGCAGTGTTGCCAGATGCATTGAACCTTTTATCTGTAGTAGAAACTGATAAAATATGTATAATATCTGTATTCTAACTGAATTATGTTCTGTCAAAAGAAGCAAAACATAATAATATAACTACTTACCTTATCCAGTCAAGTTATATACTTTGTTCTGCTTCTTTTAAAAAGCAAGGAATAGGTTTCAAAACAAAACAAAGGAACAAAGAATAAATAAACATTAATAAAATTAATTAATCGTATTATTTGAGCAATTAATGTAATTACTAAAATTTAAAACATAATAAAAATAAATAACAAAACAAAAACTTTAAAATTTACAACGAACGAACCAACTATTATTATTATTACTTTGTCATACATATAATTTCAATAGTAATTTATCATCAACCTCTAGGCTGCAGCAAACGTTTTTACCAATCAGTTGCTTTGTGTGCAAAAGACCAAAGAAAAAGGACATAATCTATGTGATTTTTAGGGAATTTATAATATAATATTAGTGTGATGTGATAAACAAGAAACAAAGTTCGTAGTTAGGTATAGTGTAAAATCGATGCAAGCTCATCCATCACATTCCAATAAGTAGTACCAAATTTGTTTTCTATGATTTTTGTGTAACTTTAATGAGCAATAAAAATACTTATTTTGTTATTGAACAGTGTTTTTTCCAACCTGATATTAACCTATAATTACCTGGGCTCTGGGCAGAGGGTGGGGGGGGGGGGCAAATTTTATTTTGGTGGTAATGGGGCATAATGCGTCTGTCAGTCTGTCAAAACTCCTTTTCTCGGGCCTCGTAAGAGATATCAAGTTGAAACTAATACCTAATACAGAAGTTTGAGGCATAACGGTGCTTAAAAAAATGTGTTTTACGTGATGAATTTTATACAAATAGGCTAGCCATGAAAACCTATACGACACTTCCATTTTGACTTAGAAACTTAAAATTCCGTTTACAATTAGGTTTTATAGCACTTTGAATACAGAAAACTTACCAATATTTAAATATGGAAGGAGATATAAGAGCCTCTTGGATACACAGAGTTTAAATAACGGCATGTGGAAAAAGCTTTGTTGTGAAAAAAGCACTGTTTAAAACGGTTTGTATAAAACCCTCAGGGCACGAATAACAAAATTTTGTTAGTAAATAAATCTTATTACTATGTTAGTATCACTTCACTTTTGCACTATGTCTTTGTGCTGTCCTGTGGCACTCGTCAACACAAAAGTTTTCTTCCATGACGAGGTGCAGAAAGCAGTTCAACAGTCGCACCACCAACGCCGAAAAGTTTACGTTACGGCGCGACTCCAGCAACTATGTAAACGGCGCATAGAGATGAAAATCTCCGAACGGAAAAACATAATGGTTGTTTTAACAAGCTTGATGATCACATTCTTTATTTTCTTTTTCCTTTCTGGCGTTTATTCAATCTCTGCCCCGTTTTCGGCTTGGACGTTATTTTGTGAACACCCCTTATAGCCTATGTTGAACAGGTTCAATTCGATGCGATGATAACAAAAAAACGCATCGAAATAAGTTGAGTGGTTCTTGAGTTAAAACCGAACATACAAACATACAGAGTCGACAAAAATTCTAAAAATGGTAGTTTTGGCTTCAGTGCAATACGAATAACATGTTATTCTAACTAAAATTTCGCAAATAATGTAATGTACAAACACGACTTTTTATACTTTATATTAGTATGCAAGGTTAGTTTTTCAAGTGGGAACAGCTTGAAATGCTAAAAAAACCGGCCAAGTGCGAGTCGGACTCGCGCACAAAGAGTGCGCGGGTCCGACTCGAACTTGGCCAGTTTTAGTATTTGTTGTTATAGCGGCAATAGAAATACATCATCTGTGAAAATTTCAACTGTCTAACTATCACGGTTCATGAGATACAGCCTGGTGACAGACGGACGGACGGACAGTGGAGTGTTAGTAATAGAGTTCCGTTGGTTACCCTTTGGGTACGAAACCCTAAAGAGTCTCGGGGCCGATTTTGATGAACCAAAACTGCATCATTAGATAATTAATAATAATTTTCCCAACCGAGAATAAACCCCCTGATTTTCGATGAATTTTCAAATTGATTTTCTTGTATGCGTGCGATATATTTTTGGCAGAAGTACAATATGTAGTATGCCTAGATTCTTGAAACCAGGGTTCTGCGGGGACTATCCTTTAAAGGTGACATAGGTATTAAAATAATGAGATTTTAAAACAGTAGAACTGACAACTACAATAGATACATTTCTGAAAAAAAAACATGTTATAAATGAGGCCTTTTCCAAGACGATAACATTAAACTAACAAAGAAATATTGGCCGCATCGAAAACAAAACTAATAAAGTAAAAATAACAATATTTACTGTTCTAAACATTCATCCATCCATCCATCCATCAGCCTGTGTTCGTCCACTGCTGGACATAGGCCTTTCCCAAAATTCACCACTCATGTCGGGCCTCCGTCACAAAGTTCTTCAGGTCGTCGGTCGTCGTTCTAAACATATGTATAAACCTGTTATCTAAAACACAAAAGCGCTTGCTCTTTGGTGAATTTATATTAAGGCGACTCTATTCGCCCGAACTCCCATACTAGCGCAGTTCGCTGATCATATCCTTATTTAAAGGTACTTGCTTATTATTTTTTCTTTTACAACATATCCCATACAACATCCATGACTTGAAACTGAAACATTAATCAAAATCAAATACATACAAAAGTTACGTATAAGCGTATAAAAGTCCTGGATTTTACACATATTTTGATGAATGTTTATGTACCGTAATGTCCTAGAAGCGATACAACGATACAACAAATCAAAAATAATTTTAGTTTCACAGCATAGTATATTTTATTCTATTCAAAAACCCCGTGCACTTAAGCCGCCGACTACACTAAAAACAGAAATATCCAAACTTTTTTTGATTCACTGCACTACTCGGACGCGCACTTTTTGCAGATATGTTCTGCGATGGACATATTGCGCCTTAATCAGTCCATCTGAACAAAAAGGTTGGTCATCCGTTAACTCGAACTTTTATCGATCTCCTTTCAGTAAAACTTACTGAAAGAAATCAATGCCTAAATATAAATGTGACAGTTTAAAAAATCGTTTACTTTGACATTGATATTGAAAACATGCAACCTGAAAGTTTTTTAGAAAGAAAATTCGTTTTATTTGGAGTCAATGCTTAAATTTAAACTGATATGACGGCACAATTCTTTTAGTAAAGTCAATTTTTGAGCAACATGTAAGTTGTAGTTTTTATAACATCGTCTTGTGATCTTACAATTGTAAATTAGTTAGACAAGACCAACTATAGACCCATTTCGTTAGCTACAATAAGAGCTAAGGTACTCGATGGTGTGCTTGATAAGCGCTTAGATGAGCATAATTAGTCTGCACGACGCTCATTTCGGGTTTAGGGCAGGCTTGTCAACAGAAAGTGCCATCATGGCGCTCAAGCGCACCGTCAGGTACTATACGGACAGGAGCACGCCAGTCTATGCGTGCTTCTTAGTCTTGTCGAAAGCTTTCGATTTGGTGTCATATCCAGTGCCATGGGACAAGCTGGATGGGGTGAATCTTCCGTCTTAGCTCACTGGCATCTTCCGGCACTAGTATGAACACCAGGTGAACTACGTACGATGGGGGGAGGAGCGCTCGGAGGAATACAGGTTGGAGTGCGGGGTGAGGCAGGGGGGGTTGGCCCCTCCCAGGCTCTTCAACCTGTATGTGGACCAGCTGATCCGAGGGCTCAGCAGCATGCATGTGGGATGTTCAATTGCTTTCGTCAAAGTCAACAACATCAGTTACGCGGACGATATGGTGCTGCTGAGCCCGTCGATCAGCGCACCCAGGAAGCTGTTGCACGCGTGTGAAACCTATGCACAAACTCGTGGATTTAAGTACAACACAAAAAAGAGTGTTTATCAAAATTGTATCGTTTTTATTATCTGCTTATTTTGGTTGACTGTGTATTTACTTTTTGTGATTTGTAATTTTAATTTTTTGTGTAATCTTATGGAACGCAGTTCTAAATTAAATGTTTTTTATTTTATTTATTATTTATGTTACCTGTCGTCGTGGCACACTTCATTTTATCTTTATAATATCGTAATTTACTACATGTATGTACAATGCTATAGCTCGTTGGTTGGTACAATGCCATAATAACAACTAACCGTTCTGTCTGATTGAGGACTTCCCTGCCATGTTAGCTCCCTATTCGCTTGCGCCGGAACCTCCAATGTACTTTTAAAAAATTTTAAAAACTTACATACTCTGTGCTTTTCCCTCCCTTCTTCTCCTTCTTACGTCAAGGACCGATTTAAATTTATATTTCTTCACCTTTGCTTTATTTTGATGCACAATCAATTGTGATCAAATTACTCATATTATAATATTTTTCTAGCCAGCAATAATAGAAGTAGATTGGTTATGTTTGTTTTGGATAGTAAAAGAAGTTGCTCAGTATGATAAGTAGAATCAGGTAATCTCAGCTGTCTACTTACACCACTGATCTACTAATGATAGGATAATATGATAGGGTATTATTGGCCAGACGTGCAATGACTTTATTTATTATATTCTTTATAGAGATCTGAATACAGAATAAATTTGGTTCTAAAATGACAAGGAAATTTTATAAACCCTTTCGATAACGGCACTGACTTGATATTGAAATTGTGAAATGTCACATATGAAAGAAATAAAAAAAGAAAATATTAAATGGGGTAAATATATTGGAGAGGCATATCTTCCAGAGCGAACAGACAGTAAATTACGTCAATGTATTAGAGAGGTGTATGGTAAACAAAAATCAGATAAACCAACTATGGAAGAATGCAGCACACATAGACTAAAAAAACTTGGATACAGGTCATCACAAAAAACAAAACTTACCTCAGACATTATTGGGGAAAACAGTAGCATTCATCGTTTAGAAACAGAACGAAAAACAAAAGTAACAAAACTTGTAAGAAACGAAGAACAGCAAAGTAGCTTGCAAAAATTAATTGATACAGGAATCCAAAAAGATAAACCTAACCCATTAAAATATATTAGAAGACAAAAAGATGCAAAAAACGCAAAGGAAAAAGATACAAAAAGTGGAAAAGATAATAAAAATTCAAATGACGCAAAAGTAAAAAAAGATGCACTTAAAAAAACAGACTCAGAAGTAAATCATCCAAGTCCTAAAATAATAGAAAAGAAGCCTGTCAAGGAACTAAAATCTACATTATCTTTAACAGACGCAAGTGGGAAAAATAGAAAATCTCAAACCCAACCAGTAAGGAGACATACCGTTGGCACAACGTGGACATCTAATGGGTCGAAGTGGATAAAAACATACTTAGCTCAAAAAGACGATCGATATTGTGACAGAAAACTTGACTCGATCGACTGCAACCTGTTGCTTATGAAATCATTGCTTACTTTTTATGACCAATCTTGTGTTTGCAAACAGAAAGATTCTTGTTATCTATTTGAACGATGGAGACGCTTGCAGCAGGTACAGAGGGTGACGTCACCAGGACCCGTATCAACTCGTCTTTGGGAAGGTGACAACTGTGAACTTTATTCTTTAAAATTTTTATCGCATCACGAATCCAAAAAAGAAGCCATAGAAGAAGCCGTTGGTCCTGACAAGAGACGGACTGAGGAAAAAACTACATCTCCAACGGTGATTACTGAAGACACACAAGTCAGTAGTTTAAGCTGTTCAACTTGCTCTCAATCGGGGCACTTCGATGTCCTAAGAAATTTTTCTAAAATCTATTCACGTTTTGAGACCAAGAAAAAGAAGCGCAGGAAAATTAAGGAGCCAAAGGTAAAAAAAAGGCGTTCGATTCTTGATTTCATCTTTCCCAGTTATTACAGTATGTTGTGAAAGCAGTCGGAGTCGTGGGTTACATGGTTTTTATTGTATAAATTCATTTGTGGGTTATTTTTGTATATTTTGTTGAATAAGTTATATTATAAAACAGATGTCGGATTTTATTATACTTTGAAAGATAATACATTCAGTCGAATGACATACCCCTTAGTTTAGAGGAACCGGCTGGATTCCAAGGTGAGCTGATAAAGGCAGTCTATATTTTGGCCATAGATCCAATCCAACGTTGGGACATAGTAATCATTGGTGGAAAGTGGTGAATAAGAAGATTTACTGTTTTGTTGGCACCCTGAAATAACGCCATGGTGGTAGTGGATAGCGATGTGCGTGTCATCTGCACTATTTGTTTTTGTATGTAATGGGTAATCTCTTCCAAAAATTCATTCGCTAATAAAAAGCTACACTATCACTGAGTAACATAGGTAATATTTTACTAGAATAAAAATAATTTTTCAGTTTAAATTTTTTTGTGAATCACGTTGTGGGAAACAGCGCTGCTTGGCTGGTTTATATTATTTTTGGCTGGTACGTCAAAAAACCGATCGTTTTCCAATACGGGAAAATTGTATCAGTTTAATCTGACTACGGATTTCCATCTAAAACGATCCTGACAAACCTCAAACTAATTATACAAATCGAACCTCAGCTTACGGTTCCCAAATAAATTTATTTGAATATAGAGGTGCATATTTTTAGGGTTCCGTAGTACCTGAAAGGTAAAAGGAACCTTTATGGTGAGACTCCGTTGTCCGTCCGTCCGTATGTCACAGCAGTGATGGCAGACGTGCCATAATTATGGATGTGAGCCATAATTTTGAGTCTCATTCCATAAAACATAATGTTGAGCTATTGCACCATAATGTTGCTGAATTTACCATATTTTTTTACCAAATGTCATAAAAATCCATTTAAATCCTTTCAATATCCAATATGACTTTCATTCAGTTTAGGATGAATCTGATGAATTATCAGAAACTAAATATTAATCTTCAATACTAGTAATAATGTAGTAAATACTAGTAATAATTGTAATGCACTCTAATAATAATATTTAGAGTATTCAAAAGCGATGGATTACGCATGAAAAACATAATCTTAGTTCGTATTTGTACACTGAATATTTTCGCGAAATCTTAAATGAAATTTGTACTGAGGCCAAAACCATAATTTTTAGAATTTTTGTCATTATGTATGTTCCGTTTTAACTCGAGAACCACTCAACGGATTTGGATGCGTTTTTTTATCATGATCGTAGTGACCCTGGTCAAGACATAAGCCTATGGCCATAAGGCGTGTCCATAAAATAACTATCAAACCGGAAACGGGGCGAAAATTTAATAAACGCGGGCGGAGCCACGGGCATAGGTTGGTTTAATATAATTTTCGTTTCTTTGTGGATATTTTGAAATATTGAATGTTCTGCATCTGCATTAAAAACTTGGGCCCTACAAATAATAATAACATGTCAGACTATGATGACGACGCTGTAATTATTCTTGAATCAACAATAAAATGTAATTTTTTGCGTTTTAATCAATAAAACATGTATTTGGGGTATGCCATAATTTTACATGGAAAACCATAAATTTGTCGAGGATTTTCCATAATTCTTAAATATTTATCTGGAAACACTGTGTCACAGCCCCATAACTTTAGCACAGTTAAAGATAAAGACTTGAAATTTGCTATGAAAATAGCATTCACTTGCCTACAAAATATGAGGCAAAAAAAAAAACTAAATATTTCCAATAGAAAAGCGAGAAAATTAAAAAAAAAAATCCAAAAATACAATATGGGTGTCAAATTGTAGATATTAAAAATCTGATTATAATAATATACACTTTTACTACATTTTTGAGAAATCTTTGAAAAACCACAAAAAAATGTATGTTAATAAATGTAGATTAATAAACCGAAAAATACGAAAAAAATCATTGGATTGCGTAAATATTACAGGAAAAATATAGCGGCTGAGAAATTCACTATAACAAAATAACAAAATTAAATTTTTCATCCACGAGTTTTATTTCGAGTACAGTATAAAATATTTGAGTCTCTCTTTTGTGGTACAATCAATTCTTTTTTTAGTAATCAATTTATCATAAACGTTTATGGGCAAGATTTTAAATACCTTCTTCCTGACTGTTCTCAAAACTATCGAACTACGGAACCCTAGGTATGCAAGTCTGACTCGCACTTGACCGGTTTTTTTTTGTGAATCTACACTAATATCCTAAAGGGATGTCTGTGAGTTTGGATATAGAAAGTAATCTCCGGAACTACTGATCCGATTCTAATAATTCTTTCTCTAATAGAAAGCTACATTATCCCTGAGTGCTACAGACTATAGTTTGTTTCCTGGAGACGGCTAGTGCCCTGGGGAGTCTGTGTACATAAACATTAATTAAATTCAACCGGGTCAAGCAAATCTCTGGAACAAATGAACCAATTTTGAAAATTATTTTACTGTTGTAATGATTAGACTCTTCACTTGGATATAGGCTATAGATTTTTCCCTGGGGACGGGCATTTCCCTAGGGACACACATATAAAATACAACATATCGATACGATATGAATTTCCAACGGGTGGTCAGAGGTGTATCGAAGAGTGAAGTGTGAAATGCGTGTCACAGTCCACACTTCGTACACCCGCTTTTCACCGAAAATTGTTACGTCCCAAACGTGATGGGTGGTGAGCCCTATCGCTGTACTTCGGGAATAAACGGGGCGAGAACTCTCTACCTCCTGAAGCACATAGATCGAGCACGCTACGGATTGAGCAGCAACAAGAAAAGATAGATATACTTAAATAGATATTATTTATATACCTAAAGACAATACTTTCTGTTTTAACAATTTTTAAGCCAAACTCTCGGTGTCTACCATGTCTTTTCTGCAAAAAGCTTTTATATCTTGATTTATTTTTGATACAGTTTTCCAAAATATAAATAAAGCTGAGAAAGCACTTTTTCAAAATATTTTTAAATTTATTTTTGCTTAGGTTCGGTGGGTTATTTTTATGATAACAGAAAAATAAAATTGATGAAGCGCGCTCGCCCAGAAATCAGGAAAGTCAAAGTAGGAGAGTCACTTTCGCGAAATCCGCAGTCTGCTGATTACGGTAACAGAGGGATGACTATACTACGCAACTGTAACTACTTGAAACCAGTTTGCAGGTACTGCTTCTCATGATGTCGCGCTGGAATACGACTAGGCGCTTGGCGGCATGGTTACGTCATGAGGGTGGTGACAAGCCTACCACCAGTAAATAGGTGCTTACGTCCTTTTTGCAGGCGAGGCCAAGATCCGATGACCTTATGGTCTCAGACCAAATAAAATTAGTCTGAGCTTATGATATGACCCTCAATACTACAGAGACTTATTGTTGGCATACCTCTTTATCATCCCTTACCTTAGACCATAACACGGGTCTAGGCAAGCGCCCTTATCCCCCTCTGCCGAAGTACATGAACAATTTGTTCATGTAAGTTTGCTTGTGTGAGCGTTGTATTTGTGTTGCAGCTTTTGATTTAGTGTGACATATACATTTTTCGCAGGAGTGTGCGTGAATGCGTAAATGTGTGCTGTGCGTGTTTACCTCCCCTCCCGTGGAAAACGGCAGAATAATTTCAGTACTAAGAGTCGCGCTTTGCAAGGTCCCGTGTTAAATGGTCTAAGTCCCTTACTCGCCTTTTACGACATCCACGAAAAGAAATGGAAAAATTATATTCTGTTTAGGTTAGGTAGCCTCGCGTCACCAGTCCATTTACAAAATAGTTTTTTTCAAAACTTATCTGGATCAGAATATTTTCTAGGCTTTTCTAAGTGAGCACCCCAAAGTGCAAATTGAATAATGATTACGTGATGCAGTAAGTGCGCTTACCGAAGCGTAGACTTGAGTTTGTGAATTATATCATAAGTTCACACGCCTTGCTCTCTATCCTTCTGTGCTAGTGATGGGATGAGTAATATCGATACTATGTTAAACTATCCATATAGACTCAAAAAATGACCTCACCAGATACATGAACTGGACTATCGTGCAGTGAAAGTAAGTACTTAGTAATAATAAACCACATGTGGTTGCCATTCCGTATCATGGAAGAAACATTAAAAAAAATGCAATGTTGACATACATTGACCCCAAAATTACTCTTTAAGATACATGACCAGATCTTCGATGTAGTAAAAGAGACCCCTATGGAGACCACATTTAGCTATGGTTGCCATTCCCTATTTGTTTTATGATGCCATTGATAATTATTTTTTACCTCATCGGACACATAAATGAAACCGGTGGAGGATGATAGCTCTTATCCTCAAGGTCCTATTTACAAATAAAAATGGTTGCTTGGCTACAACCTGGAGGATCAAAGATATTTTATATTTCACTTGAGAAATTTAATTTAAATCTGTTACCGAAATCGGTCGAATTAGATACTAGCTCTAAAAGATCGATAAAATTGACGGTTCTGTAGCCACAGCGTGCATCATAGATCCAGCGTCCGTCTATCCCTATGGGCTATCCTAAGTACGCTATCAAGGATAATAACGTGTTTGGCAAAGCCACGTGCGAAAGAGCAACTAGAATAAAAATATCTTGTATCTATGGTGCGTGATATGATAAGGGTTCTAAAGGAGGAGAGAGTCAAATAATCGATAAAATATAGAACTTACACACATCACTTGCGTCATTAAAAGTGCAGTGAGTCCTTGGCCTTCGTAACGAGGTTGGCCATTAGACAGTGTGTCACTGCCCTAATGCGCCACAGCCCGTGTGTAATGACCCTTATTAGCTGAACTGTGGGCTATTAATTAGGGTTCCGTACTCAAAAGGGAACTCGCTGTCTGTATGTCACACACACTTCCTGCAAGACGGTTAAAGCTATTTTCTTGAAATTTAGAATAGTAATATTATATAGGTTACTTTTTCGTACCTATATAGATAGAGCTGAAGCTTTTGGAGGTACCACCATGTTACTACTTTTTGTTTTATTATTTTCTTGTTATCGCAATAATATTCTAGTATTCTTCACAATCGTTCTTAGTAAAATAAACTCGTTGTTCTTGCTGTCTCGTTTGCAATAAGAATTCTTGTTATAATAACTAGAGTTTTCTCTGCGTGATGCTGAGCTCAAAAGTGGTGTATTTTGAGATTTTTTATGATAAAATATGTATGAATACCCTCAAAATGATAAATGTGGGTTACACCACTATTGCGCTCAGCGACTCATTTTATTCAGATGAATGAGGATGTTTTTAGGGTAGGCGAATAAAATATTGTGGCCGCGTCGTGGACATGTCTTATGCGGTGGGTTTATTAAACTTACCTACTGTAATTTTAATATATCTAATACACTTGCACTTATTTATGCAAAAACATACTAATAAATGCATTGATATAATAAATATCAATAGACTGACTGTAATATGTGTAATCAGCTAGACTACCAATTCGAGATCTGAAATTGCTTCATTCAAAAATAGTTCATTTTGCTATTTGTAAGGGTATAATTGAACAGACTTGGTATTCTAGAAAGAAAGAAATGTTTTTTTATCTGAAGTGGCAGATATCGCAAATGAAGATTATATTAAAGTATAATATATTATTTATCATAAACTTGTCATGTACTGTACACTAATCTTAGCACGGGGGCCTTCCTTTTGTGATGATAGGACAATACTTTTTTTAGTTTCCTTGACAAGCCTTGATGTCGTTGTCTTTTAGAGCAAGAAGAGTGCAGGGGAAGAACATAGAATGTCCATCTGAGTAAATTTCGAGAAAAACGCATTTAAACCTTTGAATGTGCATACCTACATCTTTTTAATGATACTTTAAACAATTGAAAGTTTACATACTTAAAAAAATTCGTACCTAATATGAAATATATTTTCTTATATTTTCACTGATTTATTACTATATATCTAAAAATTATTATTTTTCTATCGAAAAATCGTCTTCCCGGTTGTTTCACATTCAGGCCAATCGAAAAACGTACTTTTGGTTGCCATCCCTTATTGTATTTCAGTTTTTTGTGATTGAAAACGAGACTTAAATATAAAAACAATGTTTTGACATTAAAAACACAAAGTTGAAAAAATGTGACATTCCCTGTTCTTCACCTGCACTCTTCAATTACAGCACCAATAAATAAAAATGGAAGAAAAATATTCGTAAAACTGGATGACGATCCCGGAAAAAAATCTTTTGATTCTATTTGCCAAACTACCAAACTATTGTCGTGAATTGTACTAAAACTCTTTTCCCCGAAGCCAATATGTCCCACCGACACAATAGTATGCAAAATGTGCAACTCCATACAAAGCCGTTGTGCAGTCTCCATACAAAAGTCATACAGTTGCAGCGTGGAACAATTGGTTGAGGTCTGTAACGCAATTGATGTTATTGTACCGGGTTCTTCATCTGTGATGCGTGATTCTTGTTCCCTGGTGTATTAATGAGAACAAGTTAGTCCACTACTAGTCATACTGAAAAACTTTGTTAAACAATGTTAAAATAAAATGTAAAAAAATCTCACAAAAGTTCTTAAGGTGGTAAAGCAGAATCTCGATGCAAAATGCACACCATAATATTGTTTTCCTTACTTTTTAATAAAAAGTATGCAAAAATTGCATTTTAAAGCAATTAGCGGAAATTGATTAGTAACAATTAGGGTTTCACATTCAAATTTTATTTATTTAAGTTTTACATTTTGGTTGCATTCGATTAAAAAACTTAATTTATCGTTGTAATCGAATTTAAACAAAATGTAAGGCATAAAATAACATAATTTTAATGTGAAAACCCTATTAAGCATTAGTAATCGATTTCAGCTAGTTGCTTTAAAATGCAATTTTTGCATACTTTTTATTCAAAAGTAAGGAAAACCACTGATATTCGGTTTTACCACCTTAAAAGATATTTAAAATCAGTTCGGACAGTAAATTTTTTAACAAGTGTGGTTTAATTTAGCATACATATGTCTATTTACTCACATTATAAATATATTATTATGGGCTTATTTAAAAATTTATATTTGTCAATAATATTGCGTAATGTATGGAGTCTACAGTTTAAACTAAAGGTGGAACCGATATATTAGTATTCGTTAAGATATTAGTAATATGGTGTATATTAGTGTATCAGTAATCCGACCAATTCTAATATCCTAATATTCCGGTATTAACTTAGCTCGGTGAATGCCATATCGGTTGGAGAATATACCTATATATTACTCGGCAGTTGCAGTATTGGTTGGGTGAGAAATATCGGTCGAATACTATTCTAATCCAATGCGGGCGGGGCGAATGAGACAGAGTTCATCTGAACTGAGCGTAAAACAATGCTACTTTCTTTGTCTTTTTTTTGGTTTTTATTAGTGTGTGTCTACAATTTTCTTTTATCTTCTATCTTTTGATCGCCGAGCGATCAAACTGAACTTAGCCCTAAGCATAAATCGTCGTGGTGACGAAAACGGAACACTCCTTGAAGGGTCTCCTTCACAGTTTAATTAAAATTCATCGTTCGTTTTCGTTTCGTTTCGTTTCAGTGACTGAAATTCAGTCTGTTCTGTTCTGTCTGTCTGTCTGTTTGAATATTCTGACCTGAGAGAAAGCGTGTTACGTATTATAATAATTACTATTATACGAAGTCTATTGAAAATTTGCAGTAATGTGCTGTGCAGTGTTCTAACAGTTTAAATAAAAAAACTTATAAATATGAAGCGCGCTAGAGTAAGTGAAGTAGGGAATTATTTCACAGTGGATTCTGAACAAAACAAACAAGTCCCAATGATTGGTGGCGTAAACATTATTATTTTTACCCTAACCTCAGCAAATTATTCAAGAAGCAATGTTGCGTACTAGCAACTTCAGTCCCTTGTGAAAGGATTTTCTCCAAATCTGGACAATTAATTTCCGACCGACGTACCCGTCTTACGTCAGAAAAAGTAAAAAAATTGATGTTTTTACATACGAACAAAAAATAAATAGGTATGAAACGAAAATGTTTTTTTTTTCATTCCAATTCATCAAATTAATCGTATTACGTTTAACCGTCAACGATATCAGTATCAGTCATATTAACATATTAGTTTATATATCATATTAGTTTAAATATTATAATATTACTTGACGAATATATCCATATTCGCTAATACTAATATATATCGGTATTAACCCATCTTTAGTTTAAACTAATGTACATCTACACTTATATTATAAAGAGGAGGTGTTTGTGAGTTTGTTTGGATGTAGGAGGTAATCTCCAAAACCAAAGGTCCGATTCTGAACATTTTTTCACTTATAGAAAGCCACACTATCTGTGAGTGCTATAGGCTATGATAGTTTGTTCTCTGGGGATGGGCAGTTTCCTAGGGACATCGCCATTAATTACATTTGCGCAGATAATCTCTGGATCAACTGAACCGATTTTGAAAATGTTTTACTTTTGTGATGTTAACATAATTTTTAAATAAATTTTAATTGAATTAAAATTTCACCTAATAATTTACTATTTATTTTAATTTTATTATATTTATTTATTACTACTAAAATTTAATTTATTTTTTGTATTTAGACTCTTCACTTGGACACAGGCTATAGTTTGTACCTTGGGGATGGGCAGTTTCATAATAATATGTACATAAACGTAGGGTCAGGCATATCAAATAATTTTTCATGAGAACCAACAGTCAAAGCCACGTACTATAAAATTATTGGTCCGAAAAATAATAACAGATTCGATAAGACTACCCAAAAACTAAATAAACGCGAGCGAAGACGCGGGCAAAAGCTGGTATCCTATAAAGTGCACACCAATATCAGCGGTTAACGAGCGTAGACTGCAAGCATTGCATGAAAATAAAAAAAGTTTTTAAATATATTGTATCGCTTAATCTTTTCCAAAAACATAGCAATTTTGGCCCATTACGTTTTGGATATGGGTCACAAACTCGTAATTGGCACTTAAAGTCACACTACCCGTCGGGCACAAAACTCATTTCCTGGAAGCGGACATGAGGTGGAAAACTAAATGTGACTTTTAATATCTTCATTAGGACTCCTGAAGGTGTTAAGGTAGCCTAAAATTACTAAACAACATTTAGCAAGAACTACGAAGCGTGAAGATGGATATCTTATTGTAACTGTTTGAAGCCACAAAATTTTTAATACGTACGTGTATTTCACATTTTTTTATTACGTCGATGCATGCAATACAAGTATTGTGATTGTGAAGTCGATTTTGCATATGATAGCGATGCATCGGCTATACGGTTTTAGTCGCTGAAAGCCGATAAATAGAGCTAGAGTCCTCGTCTATATGAACAACTTTTACTATGGAGCCGAAACAGAAATCGTAAAAAAAATTGGGCAAGTGCGAATCGGAATCGCGCATTAAGCGTTTCGTACCACTACACATTATGAGTACGGATTCCTGAAAACATACATATCAACAATTTAGATGCTATTAGCAACATAAAGGCGACAAAAAACAAGACGTTAAAAGGGTAGCGCCTGTTAAAAAATTTGGCGCTGTCTGCGTAAAGACCCCTAAATTTTATTATTTTTTCGTTTTATTTTAGAGTATGTCCTACAATCTGACTAAATTTAAAACTTTTATGTATTCCCGTCTTTAAGTAAGAGCCAAAAACAATAACGTTTAAATAATGCAACTTTTTCGAGGTTTCTTATATTATGGGGACCCCGCTTTAATTTTTTTTAATGTTTTATTATTTGTCGTAGTAACACCTATTTGGGTTGAAGCTGTAGACCCCTGTGATCAAAGAATATAGTACTCTTTCTGTGATAGACAGACGATAGACGTTCCGACATGGAAAAAGTTGTTCCCTTATATAAAAACGTGTACTGTTTCGATAGTTTCCAGCTTTTCAGTACCTATAAATCAAGCCCGTATTAGAAAATTACACCCTATCTCTTGTATTAAAATTAATAAAATAGCGACTCTAAAATGCTACAAGCATCGGCTGCACATGACGACACAAGAAATCAATCGTCATTAGAAATTTAGAAAACATAGATGTTTAACTAGTTCGGAAGAACCCAAAAACTTTTAGAACAACAATAACACCAACTGCGGAAGCGCACCTTTTGAGACGAGTTTCAGATGTGCAGACTGACAAAGTTACCTGTACCATTATTTTTATTTACACAGCCTCTTTCCCCTTGTAATAAGATACACTTTTGAACAAAGCGTTGACGTGAATAAGTTGTTTTGCTATGACCATTGAGCGAGTGCACCGTTGTTGCACAAATTTTCACATTTCGTTTGTCACAATTTTGTTGGTCTGAGGTAAACATGTGGTTTGAGGTTTGGGAATTCAAAATTGATTATGTCCAATATCACAAAATTACTGGGAATGGTTGGAAGCTAGACTATTAAAATTTGATCAAGTGTTACCTACATAGTTAAATTTATAAAAATATAAAAATAATTATTAAATAATGAACTTCATTTTCATTAGTAAGATAAGAAAAAAAGTAAAATGAAATAACTACTAGTATCTAGTTGGTAGAGTTGATGCCGGGCTCGGCTGTGGAGGTACCACCATCTTACTTTCAAATCCTCCCGAAGTTATTCGGGGAGAGTAAAAGAACAGCTCTCAGGCAAAACCAGGCGGCCCACCATTGCCTGGGACCGATGGATGGCGGTTTATCCATCCCCAATTGCCGAGCCTTATATAAACCAGACTGGTGACGGGCAGCAGCGTCACTGGTGCAAGGGTTTCGGCACCGCGCTCAACAACCCGCCTGCCCAGCGTGTGTGAGTATGGGCATTTCTTCCAGGAGGACTGCCAAGAGTGGCGGAATCCTGGAAAGGCCTATGTCCAGCAGTGGACGAAAGAGGCTGATGGATGGATGGATGGATGGATTTTACTCTAACTTAAGGCCCAGTACAAAGCTAAACTTCAGTCCTGCTCCAAAGTTTTTTGTTTTTTAACTGTCTATCCTTCTCTTATCGACTGTCGCGCACGTTAAACTTTAGTTATTTTGAATTTGCGGCTACATTAGGACATGTTATTTAAAATCCTTCTCTAATATGTTCAAAAAATTCTTGCGAATTTTGGTATTTATATTATAGCTTTAAAAATACATGACAATAAAGATATTTTAAGGTTTTTTCTTTGGAGCTGACTTTGCGGTGTTTTCCTATCGAGTGAATTTTATTAAATAACGTTTTCAGATCTATAAATGTCTTAAGTATGTCCTCTATTGTAATATATATTCTTTTTATATTTTAGATATACATAATAATAACCACACAATATGAATTATAACAAAAATATTCATTTAGCTTTTTATTTAAATTAACATCCCCTCTCATTAAAAATATTGATCCAAATGATCCAAATGATCTCTGACCAAACACCGTAAAAAATATAAACTAATAAATACACAAACTTTCATAAAATAATTGTTTATTTATATACTAAGCAAAGACGCTTTAATTGGTAACTTTACATAAAGAAGCAATGAACCAAGCAAGAAGTACCGCGATGGATGAAATATTGTTTATTTTCAATTAGTCAATAATTTTGTGCAATTAAATTATCATATAAAACCCATAAATAAAGCGGCCGACATAATACCTGTATGTGCAACAAATTAATGCAAAGATACCTCTACTGTAAGAAATGCTTGCGAAGATTTTGCAATGGTTTGAAACTCACATTAACGGTATAGATTTAATTGTTATTGGAATGCAAGTTATTGGGTGCAATAAAATTTTATTATTAACAAAAGGCAGTTATGTTCACTGAAGACGTAATAGTATATACTCATCAAGTTGTGTAATTAAATAAATACATTATATTAATAGTCTAACTCAGGGTTTCTTAAACTGTGGTCCATGGACCCCTTGGGGGTCCGTGACATGAGTGCTAGGGGTCCACAGCCACACAGTTCACTCTTAACATACCTATATATATTACTAGCTTTTGCCCGTGGCTCCGCCCGCGTGTTATTCTGTTTAACGACATCCTTTTTTCCGGAATAAAAAGTAGCCTTTATGTTAAGTTAGGGTATAAGCTATATCCATTCTTAATTTCATCCAAATCCGTCCGGCCGTTTTAGCGTGAAATAGTAAAAAACATGCACACACACACAAACTTTCTCAATTATAATATTAGTGTGATGTGATTAACTCAGTATCACGAATCGAAACAACAGTATCTTTTCCATGAACTTAAATTTAATGAAGTCAGCGCTCTATTTTCGTTTCCTAAAATTTTCTTCGACAGGGGTTCGTGGTATATTTGAAATTATGAAAGTGGTCCGTGGCTACTAAAAGTTTAAGAACCACTGGTCTAACTAAAGTTTGAATCTGTAATGTAGCGTATAAGTTTTTTTTATATACGAAATAAGTTTAAAGGGGCAAAAGAAGCGTGTCAGGATCATACCAGATTTCAATAACTTGAAATGACTTGTGCGTTTTTCATTTTGCCATACATAAAATTATAAATATGAATAAATATGTATTTAACTCTTCTTGAGCCTTTTTATTTATTTTGTAGCAAGCAAGTATGAAAAAAAAACATTTATTTTATATATTCGATATATTTCGACTGATGACGGCCCTATACAGTGAGCGGAAATATATCGAATATATAAAATAAATGTTATTTTTTTCATACTTGATTGCTACAAAATAAATAAAATTATAAAAATTATTTTAAATGTGAATGTAACATTGTTGTTCTTGAACGCCCAATCGGAAACGCAAACTGCACACGACATATGCCGTTCAGGTAAAGGGTTAAGTCCAATTCACAACCCTTAGACACCTTCCGACTACCTATTATAGGAATAAAAGAAAAAAACCCTTTGACACCCGCTAGGACCGTTGCATCATAGAAATCAGGGCAGGGCTGGATTTGGAACAAAATTATTTATACTGCTTTTGAGGCGAATACATACATCGGTAAATATTATATACCGTCACGACATGTATCCCCAAGGGGGTATCACAGGTGTTCCGAGTGTGAACTGTGAAATGCAATTCACAGTCCACACTCGGCACACCCGCGTTTCACCGACGATTATGACGTCCCAACGCGATGGGTGGTGAGCCCTATCGCTGTACTTCGGGCACAATTCCACGCTTTTTAGGTCATGCAGACATTTCCTCACGATGTTTACCTTCACCGTTCATTCAGCATTTCTCTTATTATTTGTCGTGATAGAAGCTAAAGTAACACGCGTATTGTGTACACAATTTTGGTGGCTAGCCATTGCGATAAAAGCTGTAGACTCCTGTGTCAGTTGGACAGACATACAGAGAGACAGCGGAGGGTTTAGTAATAGGTCCTGTTTGGCACGGAACCCTAAAAGCATTCTAGTAAGGAAACTCAAAGCCTGACTAATTTGTATCATTCTTATTTAATTTGATTATTATCGTGTGACAAAACATTAAGAAATTAACAAGATAAATATATTTATTTATTATTATTGTACTAAAGCCTAAAACTAAAATTTTTTGAATTTTCGTAGGTCTGTAGGTCTGTTTAGTTTTAACTCTAGAACTAATTAACAGATTTTAATTTTCAATTTCTGAACCGTTTTCGGCTTGGCGGTTATTTTATTAACACTCCTTATAACTTATAAGTTGACCAGGGTCACCACAATGATAATAAAGAAAACCGAATCAGAAACCGTTGTGGTTCTCGAACATACAGACAGACCGATAAAAATTCAAAAAAATGTTGTTTCAGCCTGATTACAATAACACACCATTTCATTTAAAATTTCGCGAAAATATTCATTGTAAAGACACGACTTTTTACTACTTTATTATTAGTAGTAACATAGATACATAAAGTATACTTTCTACAAGTCAAAGTAAATCTTTACAATATTTCTTTAGAATATAAAAAAAATATACTAAATAAGGGAAATACATGCAAAAATATTTAGTTTGGGCTACTAAAATAAACTAAATAAACCATAAATAAAAATATTGCCTAACCATCCGCACAATTCGATTAGTATTGCTAAGAAGAAGGGCAAGAAACTTAGCAAACATGTCTTTTTTCAATTTTCCTTTTTTTCCAATAAAATATTTGGTACAAAATTATATTCTGTACAATTTTTTATGCCTACTTAAGTAAAGTAGGTTTAAATAGTTAGTATAGAAGATTTATTCTCATTCTAATGTATTTTCGATTCTAAATCCGTCCCTGTCTGGACAGTGGCGCTGGCGATACGCCTTGGTCGTTATAACGTCGTAATAGCTAGCTAAGGTTTACTTCACTATGCTATAGACAGACGGACAGAAGGACGACGAAGTTCGTGTCACGGTGCGTTTTGTATATTAATGTAATCGTGGCCTGCTGTGGCACGTGCTTGAGTTTGTTATTTATTATGAATGCTTATGATCGGTGGAAGAGTCGCTAAAATCAGAAAACTAGAGAAAGTACACGTCGAAAAGAAACAGCTGCTAGATAAAAGTATTATGGAGCAGCTGATTTTTAGGGTTCCGTACCCGAAGGGTGCCAAACAGGACCCTATTACTAAGCCTCCGCTGTATGTCCGTCTCTCACAGCACAGGGGTCTATAGCCTCAACCGTAACGTAATAGGTAGAAAGTTGAAATTTTCACAGGATATGTGTTACTATGGCCTCTACCACGACAAATAATATAATATTCAAAATATTAGGAATTATAGATAGTATATACGGACCCGCAGACCGAACACAGACGTGCTTCTGCAGGATTTGAACTCGCGATCTCCGGATCAGCGGATGAAACATTCGAACCACTAGACCACGAGGCGCTCGTTATTGTTAATGTGTTATATGTAAGGTGACTTTCGTATAAATAGCCAAATTCATACTGGAGACTCGGTAAGTGGTCAAAAACAGAGTTCAATTACCCTTTCTGTGAAATACGCAAAATAATTTAGACTTCCCAAATTTGTTGAGTCGAGGTTGTTCTTGAACAAGTGTTGAAGCACAAAAAGTATTTTTTGTGTTTCGCAAACAGGGTGATTGATCCTTGGTCCTGACCAGTGAACTCTTACCGAGTCTCCAGTATGAATTTGGCTGGATAAACGAAAGTCACTTTGTATTTACGAGTAAGGAGCCTCTTCCCAGCGCCATCCGAAAATCACTTCTATTGATAAAGTTAAAAAAGTTCAAGGTTTTCTATTATATTATCTATTCTGTACATTGAATATTTTGTTGAAATTTTAAACGAAACGTTTTATTGGTATTTTACTTTATTCGGCTTGGGCGTTATTTTATGAACATCCCTTATAGCCTAATGTTTACTAGGGTCACAACTCAAACTAAAACTGTTACCAAAATTGATAGTTACAAAAGTCAAGTGTGGGTTATTTTTGCCCAATCGCCATATTAAAGATAATACAGAACAATACTCGGTATTTATAATTTTGTTTTTCATAAAGCTACTAAACGACCACCAAATTATTTCAACCGCCAGCATTATTTAAAGTCCTAAATCCAGAACCTGTAAAAAGAGTAAGGGGTTGAAGGAAATATTGGAACATCACGCCGAGCCCCTAATGAGGGTAGCTACAAAAACAAGACACGATTCGAGTCTACAGACTAATACATGATGGACAACGCAACCCTGGACAGCCAATGACGATACGCAAAAGGTAACCAGCCCTCTTATTGTCTAACTTCAATATCCATCGCTATACCCTTCAAAAGCGTCGTGATTGGACAAAAAGGCGATTGCGATGAATGTCGAAGTTAGACAATAAGGCCCGGGGTCATTTTAATTTAATTGATTTATTCAGGATTCATTTTACTACCAAAAGATTCGTGGTTAAGGCGGAACGTTTCGAGCTCGGTGCAAAATGCACAACTTATGATTGTTTATCTTATTATTGAATAAAAAAAAAACAAAATAAATGTGATTTATGGGATTTTACGACCATAGTTTAATGTCAATTAGGCCTTTTTAGCACAATTTTGTAATTCTATGCATTGCGTTGTAAATGAATGTCCACACCAACTTAAAACACGCTTTTAAGCTTGTATGTACATCCACGCTAACTATAATCCATAAATATTCAACAATAGTCGCAAAATAAGATGAAACTATTTTATTTCATACATTTTATTTAAAAATGAGATAAACAATCACGAGTGATGCATTTTGCACCGAGCTCGAAACGTTCCAACGTTTCTGAGATTATGACTCATCATCATCAGGACTCTTCGGGAGTACTTTTGCCCACGGCGGTCAGTCGAGTACTCACAGTACTCACAGTACTCACTCGAGTGACCGCCGTGGGCAAAAGTACTCCCGAAGAGTCCTGATGATGATGAGTCATAATCTCAGAAACGTTGGAACGTTTCGAGCTCGGTGCAAAATGCATCACTCGTGATTGTTTATCTCATTTTTAAATAAAATGTATGAAATAAAATAGTTTCATCTTATTTTGCGACTATTGTTGAATATTTATGGATTATAGTTATAATATTTATGGACTCTTCGGGAGTACTTTTGCCCACGGCGGTCACTCGAGTGAGTACTGTGAGTACTGTGAGTACTCGACTGACCGCCGTGGGCAAAAGTACTCCCGAAGAGTCCTGATGATGATGAGTCATAATCTCATCTAAAGCTCGACCTGTGCCTCCCTGCACAGTTAAAAAAGTGAGTCCTATCCATTTTTGAAATATTTATGATGTCACTCACTCTAATTTTAATGAGTTTATGGCTCGGTTGAAAAATATACTAAATTATAAACGAAACAAGTGTTTTTGTGCAAAATCAAGTGATGTGAAATGCAAGTTACAGTCCACACTAGTACACCCACGTTTCACCGATGATCATGACGCCCAGCAAGATGGATGGTAAGCTCTATTGTCGGACTTCAGGCACAAAATAATAGACCCACAGCCTAAACGTGCCTTTCAAACCACTAAAATAAAAAGGCACTCGCGGTTGGTAACATGTCCTTTTACATTTAAGAGAAAAATCATTTTTTTGGTTGATTAAACTAGGTCTATCAGGATCGTATTAGATGGAAACCTACCTACTCCTCTGAAAGACAGGCGTGATTGTATGCATTTGTGTATAATTTTTACTGACCTGAATAAAATCTATGGTGCATTACAGCATTAACCCATCCCTTCTCGGCTCACTGAATAATTATGCACAGTGTAAGGGCTGCATCGTCATATAATTCGTGAACCCTTTCATTTATATTCAGAAATACACAACTCACTTAGGATAAAAAACGATAGCCGTTAGAAATGGTCAGATAAAAGTTATGTTAAAGTTTTTGTTTCTTAAAATTCGGTTGCAAGGGGCTTCTGTTTTATTTGACGGTTAACGGATTTTGTCGGCTTGTTTTGGTGCAAACCAAGATTTTGAAGTTTTGACATGATGTCAAATTTTGACATGATGTCAAATTTTGACATATGTCACTTTTGTATGTGATCATACTGATCATCATCCCGTGCCTTATGTTATGTGAATCTCTTGCAAGTTTTTATTGAAAGCGAATGTGCGATTTTAATTTTTAAATATCTTAAAAATTCAACATAAAAAAATAAAAATAAACCCGGACGGGGTGTTAGAGGTGTTCCCGAGTGTGAACTGTGAAATGTAAGTCACAGTCCACACCCGGTACACCCGCATTTCATCGACGATTATTAAATCCAAAGTTTAAATAATACAAGAAATGTACGTGTCGTGACGTCATGAAATTATATAATCTGACTATTCAGGTCACAACGGGTGCATAAGAGTGGATGAGAACTACTAATTTATTTATGCAATATACAAGTGGACTTGGATTGCCAAATGCAAAACTAGCGAAAAATACTCACAAACCCGAAGCCAATTTTTATGAAAAACAAAACAATATTATAAGATTTTTGAAAAAAATAATTTTCCAGGCGATTATCAAAACGTTAATTTAAAAAAAATTACCTATGTCGCTTAAAAGGATCAACTTCTGATGTAATTAATTACATACTAAGAGCATTTTTCGTTATTCCCTATCATGGCCGTAGCTAAAGGGGGAGGGGGGGCATTGTGGGGTAATGCCCTACCTTGAAATTGCAATGCCCTACCTTAAAACTACATATTTTGTGAAATAAACGATTTAACACTGATCAATTTTCTTAACAAAACTACAATCTTCAATTTTGGGAGGTTAATTTTGTGCTGCAATAACTTCCCTGTGTATATTTCCATATATATATTTCCACCTGTAACCAATACTGCCCTACCTCAAATTCGACTCTAGCTACAGCCCTGTTCCCTATAGTTTTGGATTTTGCTATCCACGCCCTCTTGAAAAACTAAACTTTTGTACCCAGTCAGTTCAATAGATACATCATAAAATCTTAATTAATGTTATTCCATTTCTAGAAATCACAAGAAATAATTTTAATGCCTAAATAACACCATGCTAAAAACAATGCAAAATAGTAGTGAACATTTATTTTGTTTTATCTACAAATATTTATATTTGGTCCTTCATTTTGTCCCTAGATATCGCTACTGGTCTTCAAATTGCGTGATCGATGCGACTCTCGTAGATTGTAATAAATACCGATACAAAAATAGCATTTGTGATACTTGGTGACTATTTTTGTGACTTCTTGAGCCCTTAATAGCTAGTTATATGGAAAATATATATAGATAAACAAATAAAAAATAATGATCGATATATATTTCGAACACTATATTTGAATTTCAGTAATTTTAAACAAAAGTAGGCATTATTTGTGTTTATCTTCTTCTGTACTAAACAACGTAAAATTTAAGTCATTTCGTTAACGAAAACTGGTGATAGTACTCGTCCATATGAACAACTTTTACTATGAAGCCAACCCTGAAATCTTGAAAAAAAAAATCAGCTGTTTCATACATTTGGGTCGAGTAGGTATTTAACTTTTCTATGGAACAGTTGATATTTTTTTCACGATTTCAGGTTTAGCTTCATAGTAAAAGTTGTTCTTAAGGACGAGTACTATCACCAGTTTTCGTTATCGAAATGACTTGAATTTCGCGTTGTATATGTATATATCTATATCTTTACTACTTAGATAATAAAGTAGTAATGAAGCAGTGTCTGTACATTAAATGATTTTTGCGAAATTTTAAATGAAATATGGGTTTTTGGTTTTGTATTGCATGTATTGTACTGAGGCCAAAATCACAATTTTTAGAATTTTTGTCTCTATGTATGTTCCGCCGTTTTAACTCGAGAAGCATTCAATGGATTTGGAAGCAGTTTTTAGGGTTCCGTATTCTAAGGGTAACAAACGGGACCCTATTATTAAGATTTTTTTGCCGTTTTTATAGATAATAGGTACGGAACCCTTCGTGCGTGAGTCCGACTCGCACTTGGCCGGTTTTTTTGATTACCACCGTAATGACCCTGGTCTACCTACACATAACGCCATTATGCCATTCATAAAATAACGCCAAAGCCGAAAACAAGGCAAAGATTGAATAAACGCTTTTAACTCGAGATTTGGATGCAGTTTTTTTATTATTATTGTAGTGATCCTGGTTAACACATAGGCTATAAGGGGTGTTCATAAAATAACGCCCAGGCGGAAAATGGGGCAAAGATTGAACAAATTCAAGCGGAGCCGCGGGCAAAGGTTAATCATACATAATAAATTAAATTTATATCACTGCGGTATAGAAAATCAGAAAAGTAAATCTGGACTTGAGGAGCTCTGAACCGGGATTAGAACCCGGGACCTCTCGCTTACCGGGCGGTAATCATACATACTATTCCAAAAGCATTGCAATCGTGGAGACAAGAATCAAACAAAAAGTCACGAAAATTGCACCAAATTAAGTTAACGAGTGTCAAACGTCAATGTCGCTGTAATTTGTTCAAATTACTTATTTTACTTCGACCTTGACCTTGAAAAATTACAAATGACTAAAGGCATAAAGCAAGCTCCTCTAAGACTAAAGGTGGGTTATGAAAATCGGCCACCATTTTCTTTTTACATAATATTAACAATTACAATATCAAAAACTATCAGTGACTCATCAAACTCATCACGATCAGTTACAATCTACCTATACTGTAGAATTATTTTCACTTAATATTGTAGGGCCTGATATAATGGGTTATGCCCGAATTCCTCCAATCCATTGTTTCGAAAAGATAAAAATGCTATACATCGGTTCCCGATGTCCTCCATGGGCAATAGGTGTATGTGATTTTGGTGATTTATCATTTTCGTTGATAAATCTACTAGATTTTGTTGCATTGGAGCAAAGTAGAAGTTTATGGTAGTATTAATTAAAATACCTATAAGTATTATTATTGAAGAGTTTTGTTACTCGAATAGAGTGTAATTTTATCTTGAACAGTTCAGGATTTACTCTCGACTCGGGCTCAAGCTGAACTAAAAACATTATTTTGTCATTAAAATAAACTTCCAACAAAAATGGTGAACTGGCTTCAAATGAAGTAATTTTCTCAAAGAGTCTCAGGTGAAATATTTTTAATATTACCCTCTTAATTGACTTGCCTCTAACGGCCTGCATTATCTTGGTCATTATCAAAATCACTTCTCAACTACCTGCATTCAAAACCACACCTTAAACCAAACATATAGGATCGAAAATCTTATAAGCATCTGCGTGAAACTTTTATTTTAAGTTTTTAACGGATAAACTTCTTAAAGTGTGAATAAATAGGGATCAGTTTTGGATGTAGCTGGTGGCGGATATTTATCCAATTTGGACAAAACATTGCGCTTGTTCAAGCGTCTGGCAAAGACTAATGTTTTTGGTTAAATTCAAGGAACTGAGTGTTGATGATATTAATATCATTTAAGTTTAGGTTTTATAGATTTTTAACCGACTTAAAAGAAGAGGTTTACTATTGCCGCGTATGTATGTCGCTTACACCTGCGAGTAGAATAAAATAAAACTGAATGTTGTGATCGTTAGTTAAATATTTTATAATATTAGTGTGATTATAAATGCGAAAGTTTGTGTGTGTGTGTGTGTGTGTGTATGTTTGTTACTCTTTGACGCTGAAACGGCTGGACGAATTTGCATGAAATTTACAATGGATATAGCTTATACCCTAACTTAACACATAGGCTACTTTTTATCCCGGAAAAAAGCATGTCGTTAAACCGAAAAACACGCGGGCGGAGCCGCGGGTGAAAGTTAGTATGTAATATTACCTACGTTTACAAATAAATATACTGATTACTGAATGTTTAGGGTTCCGTAGGTACCTCAAAATAGAAACACAGAACCTTTATAGGATCACTTTGTTGCCGTCTGTCAAGACTTTTTCTCGGGCCCCGTTAGAGATATCAAGTTGAAACTTATACTTCCTAACATAAAGAAGTCAGCGGCCCCATGGTTCAATAAATCAGCCCTCTTGTCTAACTTCAATATCCATCGCTATAGCCTTCAAAAGCGTCGTGATTGGCCAAAAATGTTGTGTGATGTCATTTCTGGCCAATCACGGCGCGTTTGAGGCGAGGATTGAATAACCCATAAATTACGATACCTTCATTTACCGAAATGACGTCATGCCGAAAAGCAATGTAGACAGAAATTCAACCGCTTATAACCGGTTGGGAATTTGCGTTTACTTTGAGTCGCCGCCGCCGCGCCGCCTTGACTTGGAATCGTATTTATGTCGCAGTCATCTGGTTGAATCTGCTATTCGATTGAATGACTAGTGCGTTCCTTGAATGACGAAATTCAATTGAATGTCTAGGCCGAACGTTGATTGAACAAGCGTCACTCAACGTCCAACTAGTTAGCGGATTGTAACACAGCCCTATGAACAGAGCGGACGTAAAATCAGTCAGGTGATTCAAATTTAGTTCATTTTTTTCCACTGCGGCGCTAGTAGTCACCAAAACAAATATGGTGTCAAACAGCTCGCATAGATAGAATTGTGTTTATATATTTTTCGATTAAATTTACTTTATAGTGCGTTATTTGTAAATGAAACTGATCCTGTGATTTTATTTATTTATTTATACAGTATTTATTTATTTATTTAACTTTCTTACAGCTATCTTTACAGGTCTGGACCTAAGACGATAGAGTAGCATAAATCAGTAATAATATATACAATAATTTTAAATTAACACCCTTGTACCAAATAACACATAATAATTACAATATAACAAAACAATTTCAAAATAAAATAATAAAAATAAAACTACATATTTTACCCTATATAACACAATTTACAAGCAACATGTATATGTTCATGTACGATATGAAAGGTAACACAGTGTCACCTTTGTAAATTCACTCAGTGAGCAAGAAAACAGATCAATCACTTGTGCCACCTTGTTAAGCGATCGCAAAGCTCTTGAAAACGGTGAACAACTCAGCAGGTTGGTCCTTCCAAGTGGCACCACTAACAGAGGTGGCCGGCGACGTTTCTCTACGTACTTATCAGGCACGCACAGTCCCACGTATTGTAGTACGCCAGGGTTAAACTGCTTGCCTCGCAACAACTCAAAGATATACTTTGCCAGCACGAGGTCTCTTCTCACCTCTAGTTTGATGTATCCAACCATACCCAGAACAAATAAGGTTGGATACATCAAAGGGTAGAACGGATAGACCCCGTACTGCTTAAGGTACAAATACCTAGTAAATTTATTTTGAATCCGCTCCAACATGAGGCTGTATTTGGCTTCATGTGGAGCCCATATGATCGCGTTATTCTCCAGCTGACTTCTTACAAGGGCGCCGTACAAGGCACAGAGTGCCTTAATGTTCGTAAAACTATGAGCTTGGCGAAGTACAAATCCCAAGTTTCTATAAGCTTTTTTACAGATGTTAGTAATGTGATCACGAAATGTTAGCTCAACGTTGAGCTGCACTCCTAGGTCCCGTGCTTGCTGTACTCGTTTCATCGGGGATTCGCCTACTTGGTACGAGTGGAGAATAGGAGTGCGCGCTCGACTAAATGTGGTCACCGAGCATTTCGATGTGTTAAAGAACAATTTATTCTTTTTGCTCCAATCAACAACTTTATTAATGTCTTGTTGCAGTTTCTCACTGTCTGCTTTGTTGGTAACAGCTTGAAGCAACTTGAGGTCGTCTGCAAACAAAAGACACGTGGCGCTTGTGACTACCTCAGGAAGATCATTAATCATGATAATAAATTCTAGAGGACCCAAATTGCTACCCTGGCTAACCCCTGATCGAGTAAAGTATGGCTTAGACCTGTGACCGGCGTATTCAACGTACTGCTTCCTATCCCGCATGTAGTTGGCAAAAAATTCAAGCGTATGTGGGGTGCAACCAACAGCCGCGAGCTTCTCCAGCAATATATCGTTGTCGACCGTGTCGAATGCCTTCCTGAAGTCGAAATAGGCGGCATCGACTTGTATGCCAGCATCGATCGAAGGCACCACATAGTTCATGAAGTTAAGTAAATTGCTTGCAGTGCTGCGTCCCGGCCTGAATCCGTGCTGTGCGTCCGATATCTGTGCTCTCACCTGTGAGTACATGTTCTTCTGCACGGCTGATTCAAACACCTTGGCAGGCGAAGACAGAACTGCTATCGGTCGATAGTCGGCCACGTTCGTACCCCCTCCCCCCTTTGGAACAGGCACAACCCGAGTTAACTTCCAACATTCAGGAAAAGTCGCCGCCCTGAGGCACACGTTATACAGGTGGAGCAGTGGATCTTCTAGTACTGCGCGACAGTCTCTGTATATATAAGCAGGAATACCATCAGGTCCTGCGGAGCGTTTCGGCTTGAGGGTGGAGAGAGCGGCACGTACCTCAGCAAGTTGTAATTGTGCCACGTGTACCCGTGCCCCTCCCATTCCTCCCGCTGCCACCGCAGTCTTTACATCTAGTTCAGCCCTTTCCGTGCTGCACACTGACTGAAAGAACTCGGCAAACTCGTTCACACACTCACTTTCTGCAATAATGTTTCCGTTCTTTAAGAGCCTTGGATTGTTCACATTGCCTCTTTTTGTTCTTATATAGCTCCAAAATGCCTTAGGATCCCTTGCAAGATGACTCTGAACTCGGTCCCGATGCTGATCGTGTGCCAATGCTATGTTTTTTTTAACCCTAGCCCTTAATCGAGCAAACACGTCGTAATCTTCGTAATCATAATTTTTTAATTCTCCCAAAATTCTCATGAGATTCCTACCTAATAAGCAAACCTAATCTTTATGGTCACCCTACATGGGACCCCACTATAGACGACCTAAAATTTTGGCGGCCAATGATGAAACTTACGGCAATCGACAGTAATATCGTAAGGTTAACTTTTAAGTTGCGAACTCATGGTCACCCTAACCAAACATTACAAAGTCGGCTATATCCCATTCAACGACTTCGCTAAATGACGTTCAGTCAAGATGTTGAACGTTACATTCAACGACTTGACGTGTTGTCCTTTAGTCATTCAATTAAATGTCGTCATTCAATAGACGCGCTAGTCATTCAATCAAATAGCAGATTCAACCAGATGACTGCGACATTTATATCGGTACCGAAACGGGAAAACGGTGAAATAACTGTACATAATTCAAAAGGGTGCCATAAGGGGGCTATTTATTTCGGTTGATTTCGGTTAATTTATCGGTTATCGTTACTGTTTTCAATCTCTGGTTTGAAGGCGATTGCGATGGATTTCGAAGTTAGACGACAAGGCTCTTTCCAACTCAATGCAAAAAAAAGTTATTGCTCTTTACGTAATAAATTTCACACAAATTGGGTCGCCATGAAAACCTAATAGGGTACTTTCAGTTTACTTGAAATTCACAAGTAGATATAGGAAAAAATCTAAGGAGATATTAAAGTCTAACTTAATTAGACCCCTTGGATAGATAGAGTTTAATAGATCGTGGGTGTCAAGTTAAGTTGGTATTTATAACTGCTATATGTATATGTTTGTGTTTTAAACGGTATGTACGGAACCCTCAGGGCGCCAGTTCTACTCGCACTTGACCGTTTTTTGTTTCGTTTATATAAAGTAACTTTCGATATAGCCAAATTCACACTGGAGACTCGGTAAGTAGTATGACCAAAGTTCAATGACCCTGCTTACGAAAAATATTTTTTCTGCCTCTATGTATAACCTCGACTCAATTAGTACAGAAAGTCTACATTTTATTTTGTTTATTTCACAGAAAATCTCATTAAACCTTCGTCCTGACCACTTACCAAGTCTCCATTATCAATTTGGCTATAGGTATATATAAGGTCCTGTATATAAGGTATTTACTATAATAACTGAAAATAATTCTAGGGTAGATCATGTACCGTTAACTAATCAAATTCCAAAAATGAAAAATGGAAAAATAGAATGAAAAATGTTTTGCTCAAATAATTTTTTCACTTCGCAGTACGAAGTGGTTCAATCAGCTGACTAAATTTCTATGGAAAGGTAACAAAAAGTATGCGCAAAAAAAATATTTTTCAGTGGAATGTGCTGTATTATGGATACTCTAACATCTATTTTTTTTTCACTTTGAATTGTATTGCCTTATATAACCACAACAAGAACGAAGTAAAGAAACATTTTTACATCGTTACCCTAAAAGGCTTACTCAGCTAATTTCGAAACTGCTGCCGTAAAGTTTTTTATCTTTTTTTATTTTAAATAGTTTGCTTAAACTTATAATTATAACATATAATAGTGCAGAGGCGTTGATTTTCAATTACTTTTTACTTGATTAATCATATTTTTTAATTAAATTTTTCCAATACTTCTACTTTCTTTATTATAATCATGCAATAGTGACTTATCAAATTTGTTATTAATAAAAGTAAAAAATTAAATGATATAACTTTTATAATGTATGATCGATCATCTATCGGAACGTTCGTATTTCAAATTTGGGTGTCAGAGGAGTGCCCGAGTGTGAACTGTGAAATGCAAGTCACAGTCCATACTTGCTACACCCGCTTTTCACCGACGATTATTACGTTCCAAACGTAAACGAGCCCTATCGCCGTTCTTTGGGCACAAACGGGCCAAAATCTTATTGTGCCTTCCGAAGCACGCAGACCGAGCCAGCGGGGTTCGAACCCGTGACCTATGGGCTAGCAGGCGGCTGCTCTACCACTCGGTCACAGGAGCGGTCTGTAGCAAAATGTAAATAAATATACATAACAACCAAAATACAACGTTTAGCTGAACAGTGTATATGTCGCAGTAAGATAGTTATTTCCGTGATACAAAGTTAAATAGTTATACTAGGTGAAATTAAATCAACCGACCAAATTCATACTGGAGACTCGGTTAGTCATCAGGAACAAGGTTTAATGACCCTCCAGGTGAAATTAGAAAAAAAAAATTTTTTTACCCATAGAACCTGCACTAGGAATTGAACTTAGTTAGTAATTAATTATTATTAACTAGTCCAACCAGTACGGGAGCAAAAAAAAATATTTTTCGAAATTGGCCAAAAGGATTACTGAACCTAGTTCTTGATCACTAACCGAGTCTCTAGTATGAATTTGGTCGGTTGATTAAATTTCATCCTGTATACATAATACACTGTTCTCATTGGTCGATGGCAAAGAGCCGAAAGTGTACGGTTAGGTGTACATGTTATTACGTTTAGGAGCCGAGCGAAGCGGAGCGGAGCGAGGCGACCCCGAAGTTTTGTATGGCACTAACTATTTAAAACGCGTTCTAACTGATTTCGGGCTTATTTTTGACTTTTTTCGAACATTAAACGACTTGGGGCTTTACCCGTAACATAAACAAATGGTTTATTATAATGTTTCATTTTAATGTAGTAGCTTCAAAACTTCTTTAAAAGTTGTTTTTTGGGCGCGTTCAAATATTTTTTGAAGGTTTAAAAATAATCAAAATACTAGAAGTCATTAAAGAGTATGTTATTAAAAACTTTATCACCAAAATTTTCTTCAAAAATGTAATAAAAAAAACAAATCCCGGCACTTGCAACCCTCCACTTTGTCTCGCTCACGCTAGAGGGCGTGTCAACAGTTTCCGGTCGCCCTTATCACTTCCTGTCAGTTGAGCCACTGTTTAATTATAGTGAACTTGTCAGGATAACAACTTTTAATTCAATTTATCTTTTAATCTGCATAAAAAGATACAGATACATACTCGTAGATATAATCGTCACGACATGAATCCCCGAGGGGCTGCCAGAGGTGTTTCCGAGAGTGGAGAGGCTAGTCAAACATTTTACCGACAATTACTACGTCCCAGTGTGAATCGTCGTGGTTCGGGAACAAAGTGGAGCCGTGCCTTCTGAAGCACACATATTGAACACAAATGGGCCTCTACACGATTTGAACCTACGACCTACGGAATAGCAGACAAGGACTCAAACCACTAGACTGCAGAGACGGTCTAACTATCTACAAAAACCGGCCAAGTGCGTGTCGGACTCGCGCACGAAGAGTTCCGTACCATTATCTATAAAAACGGCAAAAAAATCATGTCTGTTGTATGGGAACCCCCTTTAATATTTATTTTATATTATTTTTTAGTATTTGTTGTTATAGCGCCAAAATAAATAAATCATCTGTGAAAATTTCAACGGTCTAACTATCACGGTTCATGAGATACAGCCTGGCGACAGACGGACAGCGGAGTCTTAGTAATAGGGTCCCGTTGATTACCCTTTGGGTACGTAACCCTAAAAAGATAATAAAATAAATAGTTTGCCCCGAACTGTTAACTCGCGATTCGAGCTTGACCGATTTGGCTCATGTTTGACTTTAAACATTCTTTTTCCCTTATTTACTCGCCTGCCAAATTTCATGACATTCCGATCAACGATACTTCAGTTATAGTCGAACAAACTAACATGCATACATACATACCTACATATAATTATACATACATACACACGCCGGATTGTTCAAATAGACTCGGAGAATTCGCTCGCTTCGCTCGCTGGTTCAAATATAGAAAAAACGTTTAAAATAAAACCGAGACAAGTTTTATTTTCTTCACTAATTGCATTAGAATCTTGCTGAAACATTTACTTATTCAGTAGCAAAGTAATTTTAAGTAGTTACTAAACTATATATTTTTTTTAATAATTTTATCATCTGATTTGTTTAATGAGGTGTGCATGCGCAGACTTCCCGCGATTGTCTGACTTTCTGTCGAAAATATACAGCGTGTTGATTTATCCGCAAATTCCGTCACAGGGTTGTTAAAAATACAAGATTATGTATATATATTAATTTAGTTTAATCAAATCATTTTTAGGCTACCGCACCCAAAGGGCAAGACGTACCCTAAAATGTCACTCTGCTGTCTGTCCTTCTGTCGGTCTGTCCATCATCCGTATGTTAAGGGTCTCTAGCTTGCAGACGGAATGAGTTACAGATCTAAAATTTGTATGTGTTATGTAGAATGTTGATCCTTAACCGAATATTTAACTAAAAATCCAATTAAATTACTTTTCAGGGGGAGGGAGGGGTCATTCTAGTCTAATAACTAATTTGAATAGTACGGATACGGAACCCTCAGGGCGCGAGCCCTACTCTCACTTGACCGGTTTATTCTGTCATATTACTTAATATAGTAGGGAAAATACAATAAAAAAAGTTAGGGCTTACTTAAATTTAATAAAATAATACACCTGCAAAACTAAAAAATAAATGAGTAGATTATAAATTAATGCAATGAAATTAATAAAATAAAATTGACGTATATGTTCTAAATTTAACTTACTGCACTGATCATTTTCACGGTAAAACCATAACGACGGCGGCGTATTGTATTGGCCTTCCACATGCACTGCCACTCCATTGAAAGTCGTCTAAGGCTGTCTTTAGGTTTCTCTTTGACGGAAGCTGCGGCCCGAAACAACACCCGGTATATTCTATTAATTTTAAACAAAAAATTACATCGCAAACAATCCATCAAAACCATACTGACCTTTATAAAAATGCTATAGTTTATCCAGAAGCCTCTTATTTCGCCATTAAAGCAGCCTCGGCCGTGATTTTATGTTTTTTTATCCAAGACTTTAAAGGTAATTTCCCATAATAATGTCCCATTTGCCGACCATGGCCGTATTAAAGTAATACAATCCTTGAGGTGTACCTCTTTGTAGAGTTGACGTCTTATTTTGTATTAAATTGTTTTGTTTGGAATTGTTTGAAGTGTGTGGTCGTAGTGTTGGTATAATTTAATTATAGGAATTTGACTTGTGTTTGTAATAGTATCTTTCACTTCTACGAATACTGGCTAAATTTTGAACATCGAAAACTTTCACACAAGCTGCTTCCATATTTTGTGCCCGTAATACGGCGACAGGGCTTCACTTTTGGGATGATCGTTGGACAAAAGCGGGTGTACCAAGTATGGACTGTGACTTGCATTTCACAGTTCACATTTGGGAGCAACTCTTAAAATTTTTTAAATATATGTTATTTATGTTTTCCATTCGCCTGATGACGACCCCACTGAGGGGTCGAAATATAGCGCATTCACTGTAATTTTCTTTGCTTTTATTTAAAAAATACAGAATTTACTGTAAATTAAAAGCCATTATCTGTTTTTTTTTAATATATTTATCAACTTACTAGCTTTTCCCCGCGGCTCCGCTCGCGTTTCCTTTTTTCCGGGATAAAAAGTAGCCTATGTGTTAAGTTAGGGTATAAGATATATCCATTCTAAATTTTATTCAATTCCGTTCAGCCGTTTCAGCGTGAAAGAGTAACAAACATACACACACACACACACACACACACACACACACACACACACACACAAACTTCCGCATTTATAATATTAGTGTGATTATTATTATTATAATGTGATGTGATCGAAAACCTTTTGGAGATTCATCATGTGTTTTCTTTTATCTACGTAGTTAAATGACGGAACCCTAAAAATGGGGTTAATTGTGGAGCCGGTGCGGTCATGTTTGAAGTGCGTATTGTGCGCACCGGCGCTTCCGTTCGCAAATACTTTATCGTGAGCTTTACTTCGATACCGATTTATTTATCAGCTTATCAACGAATTATAGATAAAGCACCGATAGACAACCTGTCCCTTATCGGGAATTCGGGTGTAAGTTATACGAATTACGGGAAATAACTAAGATTGTCCTTGAATTTGTTTTTGCCGATTTCGGGCAGAAATAAATATTATGCTTCAAAGAAATTTACGTAGATCCACGTTTCACTCTTATCACTAATGGCAATACGTGCGAAAAATGGGTCTGCTTGTCTTTACTCGATAGTACCTGGAGAGATTCCTCAAAATACCAGAGCCTTGCGTTTCTAATTAGGAAAGTTCAGGAGTGTATGAATATTGAAGAAACTATTTTTCTTTCGCCTGGTTACACCAAACAAACAAGTACAAAATCTCTTAAATCGAGTTTACCGCGTTGTTATTTCATAAATATATGAATAAATAATATTACCTAAATTGTATTACTTGAACGTTTAAAGTCCAATAAAGTTCATTAAAGTTTCAGTTTCATTTCAACACTTTTTTGACAGACTGTATGTTACCGGTCAAACAGGAGTTTAGGATAAACATGCTCTTGGCCTAGAACAAACCACTTTTTCGGAATTTTTTCAGAAACAGAAGAGAGCTGTTAGTTAGAAGCTAAGGTATAATTAGCCTTCGTGGTAATTTTTTATGACAACCCAGAACCACTTTGGCCCAGGACAAACTAGTTTGTAATAAAATCGGGTTTGGCCGAAAACATATACCATTACATTATGTATATTGAATAACTTTAATCTTATTTAAACTTTGCAACAGTTAAAATTCAATTCTCAAATATTCATTTATACGTATAATACATAAATTTTTTATACGTTATAGAAAAATCACAAATTCACTGACAAAAATGATTTCAAACGGGACTCGGGATTTATTTATACTAATAAAGTGATGTAGTAAAAAAGTCGTGTATACACATTGAATATTTTTTCAAAATTTTAATTTCGTATAATTGGTATCGAAATGAAGCCACAACTACCATTTTTTTAGAATTTTGTCTGTCTGTCTATCTGTATGTTCCGTTTTTAACTCGAGAACGACTCAACGGATTTGGATGCGGTTTTTTATTATAATCGTAATGACCCTGGTTAACACATAGGCTATAAGAGATGTTCATAAAATAACGACCGACCAGAAACGGGGCATAGATTAAAAAACGCGGGCAGAGCCGCGGGCAAAGGCTAATAGTGATAAATATATTATATACTTGGCAAAGACTGACAAAGTAACGCCACTTTCTCACACGAAAAATTGCAACCGAATTTTAATTATAGCTTGTAAAATAATCCACGTCCATAAAGGAAAACCTTAATTGTATGAAAAAGAGAGATCCTTTCACGTTACTTTGTGCCAAGTTAAATACAACCACTAATATAAGTTGACCCACAATCCGAAAGCATGAGTACAGCTACAGGGGTCATGATTGAGTTGTCTGCGCATGAGCACGCGATCTGACGTGAAGATTATCGCGACATCTCTTGGGAACATCGGCATTCACACAAGTTCATTGGGGATAATCATATTAGGTACCGAAACGTTAACTTTTATGTAGCTTGCAACCTTGGTAACGTAACGAAAGTGGCCGTTAGTCATGCGGGTCTGTGGTTCACCAGCCCCAGATTCTGTATCGTAAATTCAGTTGCCAAACCGAGTGCCTGTCGTCGATAACATAATATCCGATTATCTAAGGATACGTTCGCACTTGAAATGACGTCACAATTCGTAAATAGTTCAATACTCATCCATGCATCCATCAGCCTGTTTCGTCCACTGCTGGACATAGGCCTTTACAGAACTTCACCACTCTTGGCGGTCCTGCTGGAAGAAATGCCCATACTCACACACGCTGGGCAGGCAGGTTGGTGAGCGCGGTGCTGAAACCCTTGCACCAGTGACGCCGCTGCCCGTCACCAGTCTGTTTTATATAAGGCCCGGCAATCGGGGATGGATATACCGCCATCCATCGGTCCCAGGCGATGGTGGGCCGCCTGGTTTTGCCTGAGAGCTGTTCTCTTACTCTCCCCCGAATAACTCCGGGAGGATTTGCAAGTAAGATGGTGGTACCTCCACAGTCGAGCCCGGCATCAGCTCTACCACCTAATTCAATACCCATTGAAGGTTATTTTGGAAGTACATTTTTTATGTTTTTGGTGAATAGCAACTATAGATGGCAACCGACACTGAGTTAAATAATAGGCCGGCAGGTTGCGGAGGTCTGTCATAGTAAACTCATAAATTAATTAATGTAACGAAAATTAATTAATGTAACGAAAATTAATTAATGCAACGAAAAGGCGACATGTAATAAATAATTTGGCCAAGTACGAGTCAGACTCGCGCACAAAGGGTTCCGCCCGTGCCACCGGCTCTTAAAACATTATGGTAAATAATAACAATATATGCTCAACGATTCAACGACTTCCAACCTCCAGAGCAGGCTGGGTTTCAAAAAGGCTACAGCACCATGGACCACATTCACACGCTAAGGCAGGTTATACAGAAAACCCAAGAGTATAATCAACCTTTATGTCTAGCGTTTGTGGACTACGAGAAAGCCTTCGACTCCATCGAAACTCGGTCTGTTCTGCAGTCCTTGCAGCGATGCCAAGTTGACTGGCGTTACGTGGAGATGTTGAAATGTCTATATGACTCCGCTACGATGTCCGTCCAAGTACAGGGTGTACAAACAAGACCGATACATCTTCAGCGCGGCGTGAGACAGGGAGATGTTATTTCCCCAAAACTGTTTACCGCCGCGCTGGAGGACGTCTTTAAAACACTAGACTGGAATGGACGAGGCATAAACGTAAACGGAGAGTACATTTCACATCTTCGCTTTGCCGATGACATCGTCATAATGGCGGAATCGCTGCAGGCCCTAGCGATTCTTCGAGACAAGTGGGCCTGCGGATGAATTTGGAGAAGACTAAGGTCATGTCCAACTGTCACGTCATCCAAGGGCCACTAACCGTCGACAATGTCAGCATCGAAGTTGTTCAGAAATATGTTTATCTGGGTCAAGTCATACAGCTGGATAAAAACAACTTCGACGCCGAGGCTGACAGAAGAATATGCTTGGGTTGGGCAGCATTCGGAAAGTTGCGTCACATATTTACGTCGTCAATACCGCAGTGCTTAAAGGCTAAGATGTTCAAACAGTGCGACCTTCCTGTGATGACGTATGGCACTGAGACGTGGTCTCTTACAAAGGGCCTGATCCACCGATTTAAGGTCGCTCAGCGAGCTATGGAGCGGGCTATGCTTGGGGTATCTCTGATGGATAGAATCCGAAACGAGGAGATCCGTCGGAGATCGAAAGTAACCGACATAGCCTGCAGAATCAGTAAGTTGAAGTGGCAGCGGGCAGGCCATATTTGTCGCCGAGATGATGGCCGTTGGGGCCGAAAGGCTCTAGAATGGAGACCACGTACAGCAAAGCGTAGTGTAGGCCGACCTCGTGCCCGCTGGACCGACGACCTGAAGGGGGTGGCTGGATGAGGAGGACGGAGGACCGACATGAGTGGCGAAATTTGGGAAAGGCCTATGTCCAGCAGTGGACGAACACGGGCTGATGGATGGATGGATGGATGGATTATTTTTTCATAGCAATATACATGCCAAAAGCAATATCAAGGATACAAAAACAAGCCGCTAAAATGATAGCGCCTAGTAAGAAATTTGGCCTATTTTTTATTCTTTTTTCATTTTACTTTAGACTGTGTACTACAATCTGACTAAATTTAAAACTTGTATGTATTACCGTCTTTAAGTGAGGGCCAAAACAAATACCGTTAAGTTAAAACAATGCAACCTTTTCGAGGATTCTTCTATGGGGCCCCCGTCGAATTTCATTTTTTTATATATTTTATTGTCTGTCGCGGTAGAGGCAATGAAGTAACACGTATTCTGTGAACATTTCAACTTTTTACAGCTGTATCTGTGACAGACGGACAGACAGACAGCGGAGGCTTAGTAATAGGGTCCCGTTTGGCAACCTTCAGGTACCCAACCCTAAAAACACGTTCTTCATTAAACAATATATAAAACAGAAATGAATGACAGAGATTGTTATTTTTTTACGTAAAAAACGTCCAAAAAGGCTGTTAATTTGAGCAAAAATTAAAATTAACCGGTATCATTTAGACACCTGACTTACCTAATATTTATTTATTTATCATAGTTTAAGCAAACATTCAAATATAAAAACCGGAAGGAGGGCCGCAGTACTGCAAATATCGCACTATATACATACACACTGCATTAATGGGGCAATTATAACAGCTGTTCAAACATTCGAAATTCGAATACATCTCAGTTTCTCCATACATACTGGGACGCTGACAGGTAGACTTTTTTGTAGACTAATAGCCCGGGCGGTAGCGTTGCATTTTAGGTAGATTGATTTCCATCTTTTTCAATAGATCTGGAATGGCTAATAACAGAACCAAGCGTCAGCTGACGCACCCGCGGTGGGTGTGGATGTGAGAGGTTGCGAAAATGGTAAAAAAAAGTGATAGTACGCCGGCTGAAACTTTTCTCACAGATAGTTGACATCATACTGAGCTGAAAAAAAATCGTCTGCTGCTTCGTGGATTCGTTCGTTTTTTTTTACCACTTTCGTAACCTCTCACATCCACACCCACCGCGGTTGCGTCAGCAATGCATGTACACATGCGTGGTGGACTGTTGGATTTTGGCGCCATAGCTTATAATTATTCACTGTGGTTTTATGGGTCAAACCAAAAGTATTATTTTGTCCTAAAATTACTAACAGCAGTGATGGCGATGATAATTTAATTCCACCTGACATTCTTCAACGACAAATTTTATCAAGATTATTATGAAAACAGGTTGGGCATGAGTTTAGATAAAGTAGTGTATGAAACTATACATAACTAGGTATTAAACACTCGTGTTCTATTAAATAACCTTTTTATGTACCAGTTTCAAAAACTACTATTACTATGCTATAATTTAAGCAAAGTATGCACAAAGCGGCACTTCACTGCTTCAATAAAAACAGTGCAGTGAAGTGAAGTATGTCATATCAAAACTGTGCAGCAAATTATGTTTGAAAATTCATTACTAATTGCACTACTAAAGCTGCAAATCCCTGGCGACCGGTCATGCATGACCATATAGCGAGCCGACAGCAAGCCGCAGGCTACGTTAACGTTCTTCTAACCCATCAAATCAGTCTGCAGAAGACAAGCAGAAGCATGACCACTAGCTTTGAACCAGCCAATCAGCGCTATTTTTATTCTCAAAAACAATATTTAAAATAAAGCAAATCTAGTTGGAGGGTGAGGCACAAATATTAAGTTATTAACCATTGTTCTAATATAAAGTACTACTAATTGTACAAAATAAATGAATGTTTGATTTATTTGACTTCCGTTCTTTATTCCGTGGTTGAAAGAAATGAAGATTATAAACCTGCTGGATGCAACAATCCACTATTAATTGTTTTTTATTGATTCTTGCTAGATAACGTCCAGAAGTTTTCATTTTGTAAATGAATCTAGTGCGGCAAACTGTTGAATCGACCGCTTAATTTTGAAGTGTTTCTTCAAATATTTGGATCCAATATCAGTGTGATAAGAAGGCGCCAAACGCTAGATATAAATGGACTAGCCACTATAATAAGAACTTATTTTGTAAGGTGTTCACAAATTTTGGGTTCCGTTAAGGACGCAATTTCAAAGTGACAAAATGACCACGAGGTTAGCTATCGTAAGTTGACAACTATGTAATTTAAGAAAATAACTGTTTAAACTAAACGTTATTCCATACAAAATAAGATTCTCGAAATAGCGAACTAACTATAGTTTCTTAATTTTTTTTTGACATTTAAAATTTTTCTGACACATAATATCAATAGCTTTTCTTATGTATTAGGTATTATTTTTGTTTTCGATCGAAGCCCTCCAGATATTGATATATTTGTATTGAAACTCAGCCTGTTTTCACGGAAGGAGGTTAGATTCGATTTTAGACAAATGCAAGTGAGACTCGCGCTCTTGGGGTTCCGTACCATTCAATTAAATTGATAGTTTTTTTTTATGTAGATATAATTTATAAAAGTAGACAAATGTCGCAGGGATATCATAAAGTCACATATCTAGAGATCTTTAAGATGATAAAGTTGGGTTTCAACATCTCCCGGGAATTGATCAAATCTTTGCTTTATAATATATTAATAAAAAACGATTAAAAAGTTTGTATGAAGTAAAATATTGATTATTAAATACAGTATATGGCACATGATATACACAAAAATTCAAATTCCTGATTAGTTTAGTTTTTAACCGAAACAAAAATGGTCTAAAACTAACAAGTTTGATGGCTCCCCATTTCTTTTATTTTTGAAGCTAAATATAATTATAATTTAACTGACTTTAATTCAATATTCGGTTCTGGGTCAATTTTACACAACATATCCCAATTTTAGATCCATCCCCTCATCCGTCTACGAGCTATAGAGTTCCATGACATACGGACGGACAGAAAGCAGGTAGGGCTCCGTTTTGCCCTTTGGATACTGAACCCTAAAAAAATGTGTTTTTCGGAAAACCCGAACCCCAGCCCTGTGGTTGTAGTTTATTATCACTTGAATAAAAATATTTGCCTTTGTCGGAAAATTTACCAAAAATGTGCCGAAAAACAGCTAATCGTTCTACATTTTGACCGTTACTGAAAACGCGTCCTTAATGTTTTGCCCAAAAGCAATATTAGATATTTGAATAAATTGTAATTTTCACGCTATATATCTATGTTGGTAAGCAAGGTTTCGATTCTTTACGGCACCCTAAGATACAAAAAAAATTGCTACGATCTATGTACGAGGTCGTAGACATTTGCCAACCGGATGTTGGACGTTGTTTATATGGACAAAAATGATGGTAAGTGTGTAAATACTTTTATAAGTATAAAAAGACTTCCGTGAAGTCATTCTGAAATGTATTATTAGAGTGCATCATAAAGTAGAATAGATAAATTAGAAACAAATGTATTTGAATAAATTCCTCGGGCCAGGTTTCGAACCTGCGACCTCTTGTTATCAAGACAAGCGCGCTACCAATTGCACCACCGAGATACTTAGATAATTTTTTCACCATACACTTGTCCATCGAATATTTTGTAACTATTTGATCAGCACTTTGATAAAACATGGTGACCAGGGTCTGATGATGGAACTGGAAGATGGGTACGGGATCTCCTCAACAGACAACAGCAAACCCTTCGAGTTTGGGCTTTTCATTTCATTTCATTTCATTTTCTTTATTGGGAAACAAACAGTTATCATTTCTTACACACGTAGTGATAATATTATAGCTTACAATTTAACCAAAAACAGTTTCCACTCAACAATTTTAAAAACAAATAAAATTAATGCACGGCAAATACGCAACATGCAAAACTAAAAACATCAGCACAAACAGTACAGCCAAATGGCTTTAAAAATTAATTATATATATTAAAAAAAAGAATCAAAAATAAACAAGCAAAGAAAAAAAAAAATATAATACATGCTTTATTTTTTTTGATAAAAGTGTTATATATATTGACCCAACGAAAGATGCAAAATATCAATATCACTGAAGTCCTTATTGTAAGTATCACAAGCCCTGTTTAAAAATCTATTTTTAACATACTTTGTACCAGCAAAAGGAACGCTGAACAAGTTTCTTTTACGAGAATTGTAAGTTTGACACTTGAATCCTATTCTGCTTAACAGATAAGGAGAGTCCAAATAGTTATTTAAAATTTTTAAAAGGAAAGTTTGATCACGACAAGTTCGCCTGTCTTCAAGTGAGCAGATTGACTGAGGATTGAATTTAAAGTTTAAGTTACCTTTTTGTTTGAAATTCAAATACTTGATAAATTTCTTGTGAATTTTATCAATTAAGTTAATATGTATGTTGTAAATGGGATTCCAGACAACTGATGCGTACTCCAGGCAAGATCTTACATAGGCATTATACAAGACGTTCAGGGTGCTTGAATTTTTAAACTCCCTACCTTGTCTAAGTACAAACCCAAGCATTCGATAAGCTTTAGCAGTACATTTTTCAATATGATTTCTAAAAGAAAGTTCCTTATCTATAAGTACACCAAGATCTTTTACTTCAGTCACTCTTTTGAGTTGTGTATTTAACAGAGAGTAATTGTAATTGAGCTCGGAAACCTTTCTAGAAAAACTTATTACGCAACATTTATCTAAATTTAAATGAAGTTTATTTGTGTCACAATACCTACCTAAGTTGTCTTAATCCTTTTGCAATAATATGCAGTCTTCGTTACTTTTGATAACGGAATAGATCTTTTTGTCATCTGCATATAATAAAACATTAGAGGATTCAATATATTGAATAATATCATTGATAAATATGTTGAACAAAAGTGGGCCAAGGTGTGAACCCTGGGGAACACCTGAGGTGATGGGGACAAAGGATGATACGTTATTTGACTTATTTGATTTCTCTTTATTAGCACTTTGGTAAAACATGGAGACCAGGGTCTGATGATGGAACTGGAAGATGGGTACGGGATCTCCTCAATGGACAACAACAAACCCTTCGAGTTTGGGCTTATTTGATTTTCCTTTATTAGCATTTTTGTAAAACATGGTGACCAAGATCTGGTGATGGGACTAGAAGATGGGTACGAGATCTCCTCAACGGACAAAAGCAGACCCTTCGAGTTTGGACTTATTTGATTGGTCTATATTAGGGCCTTCGTTAAACATGGTGTCCGTTGCATATAGTCGTTAAAAAAATCATATTCTTTTGTTTTCCTTATTTTCGCGAAAATCTATTCGATGCGGGCGGAGCCGCGGGCAAAAGCTATATTATATAAAGAGGACAGATTTGTTTGTTTTTTTGAGGTAAACTTTGGAACTACTGAACCGATTCTAAAAATTCTTTCTTTCATATAAAGCTACACTATTGCTGAGTAACATAGGCTACATTTTATTTTATTAAATTTAAGTTTTGAGTTTGAAAATTTAATATTTGTGAATCAAGTCGGGAGATAAAGCGACGCTTTTGTGCTTATCGGCGTGCCTTGACCAAATGGTTAGACATACGTGATAAAATCGGTCGTTTTTCCATCAACGCCATAGCTTTCTGGACCTCGAATAGGACATACGCTACTTTTTATCCCGTAAATAAATTAGTTCACATGGGATGGAAATGTGGTTTCAAGTTTCTATAGAAAAGTTACGCCGTACCTATTGAACCGATTGGGCTGAAACTTTGCACAAATAAGTTTTAGATCTAGAATAAGACAAAAACTACATTTTATCCCATAAATCAGTTCCCATGGAAAAGCTATATGAAAGACATACAAAATGGGAAACACAAAGGCGTATCACAAACACATTTCACCAGCTGTTTACTGTAGGTAACAGTCCTAAAAATATTGACAGATTTTACAGGAGTACACGAAAACGAATTCAACGCGGGTGAAGCCGCGGGCAAAAGCTAGTAAGACATAATCTCATTCTGAATTATTGACAAGTTCAATTGACGCACGCGATTTTCAACTTTATATGGGTTAAAACAAGGTTAATATCAAAGCTGCTGTGCGCCGACGACGACGACGTAAGAGAAAAAGCAGCCTCGTCCTAATCTTTTAAATCAGGGGTCCTTATGATATAGGAGCGCCACAAATGTTACCAGGGTGATCAGCGAGGGCCGTATCTCATTTTTGTATACAAATAATTTACTTAGAATAAATAAAACGTATTAGTCAATTTTGTATCATATTTATTGCAGTTTACAAATAATTTTAAATTTACAAATAATTTTAAATTTTCAATTTGTCCGTTCGATTGCATTTTAGATTTGGAAATGCGCAGTATCGCGTCTAAATAAATATGCTTGCTTTTTCTATAGTTCAGAATGGAAAATGTTTGCTCACACAAAAACTGAGTGAGTGAGGCGCGAGAAGCGGCTGCGAACCTTGCGGGCCGCGCCGAAGTGATTCACGGGCCGCATGCGGCCTGCGGGCCGCCGGTTGCCGATCCCTGTTTTAAATAATTATTAGTAAGCGAAACTCAAGACAGGTAGTCCTCGTTCATATGAACAACTTTATCTATGTGGGCTAAGCGAAATTCGCTCCTTTTTAGGGTTCCGTCTCTGTTTGTTCGCGACTTAGCTCAGAGACTCTTAGTACTAGAGAGCTTTAATTTCGCATATTAATCACGTCTACAAAGTAATAAAATAAAATATTGAAAAAAAAATTTACGGTACCTCCCCTACAAGTAAAGTGGGGATGATTTTTTTTATTTCTGTCCCATGATGTCGGGTGTCGTTCAAAAATAGTGTGGGTATGTGAAAGCCATTTTTCGATTCAGGGATCCGTTTGCAAAATAATTGCTACTTTTTGTTAATTTTTGTCAAGTGTCAGCTAAACGGTTGTTTTCGGATATGTGAAAAAGTTCATGGCAGTAGTATATATAACGAAGTTAAATGGAAAACTAGCACAACTAAGTAGGCTTTACACGTTAACAGATGGCAGGAGGCCTGACGGAATGACGCTCGTTCCGTGGAAAACTGGGCGGCCGCTGGTATGGGACGCCACATGCGCCGATACAGTGGCACCGTCTCACTTACCAGCGACTGCTGTCAAGGCTGGCGCGGCGGCTATAAAAGCGGAAGGCACGAAGAGGCGAAAATACACAGCGTTGGGACAAAATTACCACTTTGTTCCCTTCGCTGTGGAAACCCTCGGGCCATGGGGACCAGAAGCGCGACGCCTCTACAAGGAGATATCGTCGCGCCTGGTCGATGCTTCGGGGGATCCAAGGGCTGTATCCTATTTCAGCGAGGCAATGCCGCCAGCCTGTTGGGTACCCTGCCGGGTGACGGCAGCGATCTGGCTTCAATTTTTTACTTAGTTTAGGTATGTACCCATACTATGTTTTATTTAAGGTAGGTATCCTTATCTGTTTTTTTGTATATTTATTTTGGTAGTTAGTTTTATTTATAGATAATTTGTTTTTTAAGTTTTAGATAATTAAATAAAGTAATAAATTAAATTATTAATTAATATATATAATATATATAATTATATAATTAATATTATATATAATTAATATTAATATAATTAATATATATTATATATATATAATAATATATAAATTAAATAATTAAATAAAGTCTGACTGTGGCGCGCGCGGTGACCGGACGTGTCATTAAAATAGTGATTTTAACTAAAATTAAATTATTAACGTGCAATTAATTCTACACCATATTATCTCAACTACAAGAGCGGTATTACTCAAATCCGGGCTGCTCACTGTGGCCATCGGCCGCCAGCCTCACACAGGTAGCGGTTTGGACATAAGAACCGAGCGGAGCGATAAGCGGAGCGAGTTTTCGACATTATTACTATGAGTCACCTGCTGCGAACCCCTCCAAAGGCTACTGTAGAGCGAACAATGCGAGATGGTACTGGATCGCAATCTCAGCCAGACTTATCTGATATGTCTAAAACAGAAGAATTCCAACAAATCAATTTTCGGAAAAGAAAAACCCCAGATGATGATTATGTGGCCAAATTTGATAAATTCAAGAATGAAATTATGGAGACGTTGAAGACCTTCACTATTTCTCAAGGTGAAAACATGCAGACTATTAGTCAAAATATTTCATCAATCAAAAATCAACTTTCTGATATAAAATCCACTACAGAATTTCTTGTTTTGGAGAATGTCAAGTTGAAATCAGATATTGCTGAATTGAAAACCTCCAAATCTACCACTGATGAAAAGATAAAAGATATGGAAAATTACCTACAAAAAATAAAATCAGCTTCACAAATACGACCATTTTCTGAAGTTATCTCACCAACAACATCTCAAGCTGGTATATTTGAAGAAATGCAAGAACGCTGGATAAGAGACAAAAACATTGTTATAGCAGGTATCCCAGAATCTACATCGACCAAAACCGAAGAAAAGCGAGAACACGACCGACTTGAGATAAACAAAATTGTAGCTGCCACTTATCCTGAAGATGAGGCCCCAAAGTTATTAAAGATAATAAGACTGGGCAAGTATGATAGTGCAAAGCCACGCTCAGTTAAAGTGTGTTTTGATTCTTCACATATTGCCAGAATTATTTTAAAAAACAAGGATAAGGCCGATGGGGTCAAAATTTACTCAGATCAAACACCATACCAGCAGAAATTTATGATGAAACTTAGAGAAGAACTAGAGAAACGAACACAAGATGGAGAAACAGATCTGACTATTAAGTACTTTAAAGGTGTCCCCAAAATAGTGAAAAAGCTGCCAAAAAACTCAAAGGAAAATTAATCGATAATCCAAAACCCACAAAACGTGTAACCTACGAAATAAGTAAGACTTATGCCAACATAACATCCAACCACAAATCTTTGAAATTTCTATACGCTAACGCACGCAGCCTGGTCAAGTCAGGAAAAATTGAAGAACTAAGATGTGTAATTGAGGCATTGCCAAAAATTCATGTTATAGTCATTAGTGAAAGTTGGATCAAAAGTGATGATGAGGCAAAACGGTTAAACATCCCAAACTATTCGCACTACTATAACTTCAGAACAAATACAAGTGGGGGTGGAGTGTCCATCTATGTTCACGATAATCTTAAACACAAATTATTAGAAGAAAAATCAGAAAATGACAACCATTACTTATGGATCTATATTGAAAAGTTTTCACTAAATATTGGAGCAATATACAAACCAGGAAGAACAAATACCAGTGACTTTCTGAATACATACACATACTATCTGTCAAAAATGCGAAGAGTTATCGTTCTTGGAGATGTGAATTTCGACTTATTGTGCAATGAAAAGCCAGTTCAGGAATATAAGAAAGTACTTAAAGAAAATGGATATAAAATACTTAATAAAATTAGCAAAGAATACTGTACCCGAGAAACTTCAACTACTAAAACAATCCTAGATCATGTATGCACCAATCTAAAAGAAAATATGTTCCATATGGCTTTGATCGACTCATCCCTATCAGACCATAAGCAGATTTACCTGGAAGTTCACAACTACAAACCCGCACCGCTTAAACGAGTCCCTTATGAAGCAATCGACTACCAACGACTGTATTCATATGTTAAAGAACATAAATCACAACTGGAGACCTCTGATTATAAGACTATTGAGAACATCATACTACAAGCGGTGGTAAAGAGTAAAGTTATTAAAACCAAGGTATTAAATCCACCCAAAAACGAATGGATTAACAAGGATCTTATTGCAGGAATAAACAAAAGAAACGTTCTTTGGCAGAAGACAAAGAAAAATCCAGAAGACCAACAAATAAGAGCAGCTTTCCTGAAAGAAAGAAATCTAGTGTCTATAAATATTCAATCTGCCAAAAACAACTACTATTATAAATCTTTTAAAAATTGTGAAAAGTGTCCTCGCAAAATGTGGCAACTAATAAATTCTCTGTCTAATAATAAAAATAAATCAGATCTTGCTCCTAACAGCCTTGAAACCCCATCTGGTGTTATCACTGATGCTATAGATATCTGTCAATACTTTAACTCTTTTTTTGCCAACATTGGTTCAATCTTAGCTAATCATATACAAATAAACAAACCAAATAATTCAGCGCTACAAAAACCAACCAACCTGGTAAATAAAATCGAAACTACACTTTTTACTCCAACAAGCTGTGATGAAGTAGCTAAATTTATAGATAAACTTAAACCTAACACCAGTGCTGGTATTGACGGAATAGGGCCTAAGGCAATTAAATGTATAAAAGATTTTTTGGCTGAGCCTTTAACCAGATGTATAATGGATAATAAATGTACCTTTGCCTTCTCGAAGGAAATTTTCCTGATTCGCTGAAAAAAGCTAAAGTCACTCCAATCAATAAATCGGGGAAGAAAACGGATCCTGGAGACTACCGTCCTGTCTCAGTACTACCGACAACATCCAAATTATTTGAAAATATTCTTCATAATAGGCTTGAAAAGCATTTAAATACTATTGGTTTTCTTTTTAAGAAACAGTATGGGTTCCGCCCCAAATCTAATACTCTCTCTGCTGCAACTGATTTAATAACGACGATAAAACTTAATATAGATCAAAAGAACATTGCATTGGGTATATTTATTGATTTAAAAAAAGCATTCGATACCGTTAGCCATGAAATACTTTTGTTGAAGCTTAAAGATATAGGAATCGCTGAAAATGCTCTTAAAATTTTCAAATCTTATTTAAGTAGCCGATATCAGGTGGTTAAAATAAACAAAAATCATAGGGATTCTAAATTGGTCACATTTGGTGTTCCACAAGGGTCAATTTTGGGACCGCTTCTATTCCTCATATACATAAATAGTGTTAAGGACATTGGTCTAAATGGAGATATCACATTATATGCAGATGACACTAGCCTATTTTACTTTGGCCAGGATATTCATTCCATAGTAGAGAGGGCTCAGAGGGATCTAAATATGTTACATGAATGGCTTCAAATTAACTTACTCACAATTAATACATCTAAAACAAAATATATTATTTTTGCAGCCAAAAATAAAGTAATCTCAAATTATAATCCAATAACAATTAACAATGAAATAATTACAAGTACTACTAATGAAAAGTATTTGGGTCTTATTTTGGACAACCGCCTTACATGGAAACCTCACCTTGAGAAAATAAGAACCAAACTCATATCCCTAGCAGGAGCATTGCGTGGATTTGCTCGTTGCCTTCCAAAACAAGTCCGGTACACAATTTATAATACACTCGTCAAACCTCACATAGAATATTTGATAGAAGTGTGGGGATCAGCCGCGAAGACAAATTTGCGTACTCTGCAAACTGCTCAAAACAAAATTATAAAAACACTTTTTGGTTATAATTACCTTACAGAAAGCGCTAAAATCTATAAAGAAACTAAAATATTTAACATATCTCAAACATATAAATACAATACCTGTATATTGATACGAAAAATCTTAACCAACGATATTCACACACAAATATCTTTTACTAAAAAAATACAATTAAAAATGCGCTTAACAAGACAAGCTAATAATATATACATACAACGTCAGAGAACCAACTACGGTAATAGTAGCATAGTGGCTGAGGGAGCACGAATGTATAACAAGTTACCGAAAGATATTAAAGAAGCAAAATCATTGCTTATTTACAAAAAACTATTGAAGAGTCACATTTTGAAGGACTATTCATTACTTCATTAAAACCTAGTGTTTATTAATTAATTATTAGTTTATTAATATAAGCTTTTGGTAGAAACCTACTCGCACTTATAATATTAAATATTCATCCTATCAACTCACTGTAAACACAACCCTACATAACATTGCATTGTTAGTGAAGCTAATCACTTTTTAAGGATTACCCACATATTTTTATTTGTTACGCGATTAAAGCGTTCGCTGTTATAAATTGTAACTGTGATAATTTATTGTTTCTCATGTAAGTGAATTTTATTCTTTTTGAGAAAATAAATATCTTAAACCTTAAAACTTATTAAATATAGTTAACAAATAATGGTCAACCAACTTAATTTTGCAGTTTTGTTTTATATATTTTGTAGGTAATGATAAGTTTGTAATTTCCATTCAAATTATTTAAGTATATGAACTTATTTGAACGATACGGAAACTTAGTGGCGCGAGTCCCGCACTTGACCGGTTTTTTTGCCTTCTCCTAGTGGTTTCATAGTAAAAGATGTTCATATAAAGGTTATCATCTTAACACAATGTATAACCGAGTGATGATGTTCTAAGAAAAGTAAAACAAATAAAACATAATTATTACGAGCGTACACACCTAATTTAATAAACATTAAACATACAAGAACTATAAATTGCTTAAACACAGTCATGCAGGAAAAAAATAGTACCTACTAATCCATACATTCATACTGCGAATATTAAGTTACAAACTATAATTTTAAGCGCTTTTTTATTTCAATACTTGTACCGTTTATAATGCAATATTACTTAATATAATAAAGGGACAAAAAAGTTATAAAACAACAAAAATCCCGACTACGCCAAACTATGGAAATAAGGGGATTTTTGACCGCATTTTTGTGGCAACATTCGAATTTTACATTTCAAACAAGTAACAAAACGAATCAAATATGTCGAAATCACTTTATTATTTTCGGCTTCACTGTTCAAAAACCGCCTCATACATACTTATATACCTTCAGACAAGTGAAAAGCATTACCCTCTTTTTGGCTTAACCGTAATGAACGCAAACAACATTTTTCACGTCCAATGAAATGCATAGTAAATGCTTCGGACTTAAAAACAATTATTAAACATCTAAAAATATATGACGATTAATCAATCGAACATTTCATCATTCAAGCGACACAAGCGCTAGAAGCAGCGCTTATTGTTTACTGCTTGTTTTTGAACTTTAATTAGGCTAAAATGCATGCAGCGTAAAGCGCCATTTATCAACTGGGGAGATGTGTAAACTGATAGGGATTCGTTGTCGATTATTTGTTGTCGATAAAGAATTTTAATCTGTTAAAATATAATCATCCGTGATAGAACAATAGTTAAATAAAATTATATCGATAATGTGCTCAAAACTGTAACAATGGGCTTTTTTGAAATTTGGAATTTTAAATATCGAAAAATTGTTATTATATCACACTAACGGTTAATTGGAGGTATTACGGTACCAAATTTGTTTGCGTGATTTTTTTTAGGGAACAATGTTTTTAACGCACAAAGATAGGTTTAAAAAATAGCGTAACTTAAATCCTTACGCAAATAAAAGTACAACCATAATCACGTTTATTTGCCCATCCTATTGAATCATTTTGGAGGTAAGATTAGCTTATCCCTATCAGATTATTTTATCAAAAATGTGCGTATACTTTCGAACCCTTCTCAAGTTTGAATCGTACAATCTCAATCAATTCCAAGGTTTTTGTTTTTCGTTTTTCATACATATTTTATTTGTCGGACTTCTTTTAAATATTTATACATAGTTCAAATGACATTATCCATTAAAAAGGCAGGTACTATAGCCAAATTTAGAGTACGGTCAACATAAAGTTGAGCTAATTAGTGGCTGCCAAACTGTAACATACATGCCGAATAAAAAGTCAGGTACTATAGCCAAATTTAGGTTACAGCCAATAATTCAACATACAAGTTGAGTTAAATTAGTAGCAGCCAAATATTTTTTACGTGTAATTTAGCGATTTATTGTAATTATTTATATTTTATAAATTTTACGTAAGCATAAATATTTTTTGCAAAACTTTAGTTAGGTCTCAATTTTGCTGAAGTTAACTGTGCATCCAAAACTTCCCTCCTGCATGAACTTCTCCTACCTTTGAGGGGAAACTAAGGTCCACAGTTAAATTCACCGGATTGTAGTTACGTAATAACAGTTACTACCAATTAAATATAAATCGTAATGCAATTAAAAGGGTCTTCTTCCAATCAACTGTAAAACAATAATTTAATTCTTTAAATATTAGCCGTTTTCATCTAAAACCATCGACAATACCCCCTCACTAGACGGCATCTGTGAGAGGCAGGTGTCGCATGCGCAGGTGAGTGCCCATACTAGGTGCGCGCGCGCCGCTACCTCCACACTACACACTCCACGAGGTTGAGACGAAATCTTTAACTGAAGCTGACTCTACTTACTGTTGCTGTGTCGTTAGCTACACTGAAAAAAATATCTTCCAAAAATAGAAGACCAATCCATCCCTTTTAGCTCAAAAGGAAAAATTTCATTCTATAAAGATGGATTTTGGTGGGTAATTGTTGGAGAGAATATTAATGTGTAAGATTATCCCATCATCGTGCAATGTACGTCTATTTTAGTTCAAAATCCAAGAAATCCTTCGGAATTCCGACAGGAAAACTGCAGTTTTCTGAATTAGTGGGTAATTGTTGGAGGGAATATTAACGTAGAAGATTATTCCATCTTCGTGCAATCCTTCTAATAAATTACCAAGAAATCCTCCTATATTTTGGCAGGAAATCTGCAGTTTGGAGGGAAAGGTTGGAGGGGAAAAGTTATTTTTTGGTAGGAAACACAGTCAGAAGGATAAACTCAGAAGAAAAGTCAAGAAATTTCTTTGATTGTAGCGCTAAACGGACCACTTCATATTTCAGTTCGCATAGTCTCTGCCTTTTTCAAGACGAGATAGAAATTATTAAAATATAGACATTATTATAGTACGGTGAAGGCAAACACTAGTTCGTGACTAAGATTTGTCGTGCTCGTAAGGCCTCCAAGTGACGTTAACTGAGATTATTATAACCATTGATTACTCAAAATAATACTTAGACCAAGAGGGTTATTCTCAGTCTCGACCGTAAAAACCCGTTTTATCTGTTGAGCTGTATACATTTTTAGCTCGAGTTTTAGAAATCTCGCTTCGACTGTTTCTCCTGCATCGCCCCCCAAGGCACAACAAACTGGCCAATCCTTTTATTTTAATTCAATTGGTGGTAGGCTTTCGCAGTACAAAGCCCTCACAACGAAAACTGACATGGCGCTAAGCTGCTTAAAAAAAATTGCTTTGAGATTCAGTTAGTGTGTTTAAAAACAATCAAATTTTTTTTTTATAAGTCTCGGCAGTTTATTTTGTCGCAATTTCCTGCGCTTCATAAAAATGGGAACTCATAAACATTACTTATAAATGAAATTTACCTAATCTCCACATTCGACGTCATCCTACGAAAATGGAGATTGTTTTTAATGTTGCAGCTTCTCATAAGATTAAGTAGTTTTTTTTCGTGTTTTTTCAATAGTTTAATCAGCTGCTCAGTATTTCATACTTACCACTTGCTGAACGAAGGAGGAAAACATCGTGAGGAAACCTGCATGCCCTAAAAACCGTGTATTTGTGCCCGAAGAACGGCGATAGGCCTCACCACCCATCACCATCCACTGCTGGACATAGGCCTTTCCAGGATTTCGCCACTCTTGGCGTTCCTCCTGGAAGAAATGCCCATACTCACACACGCTGGGCAGGCGGGTTGGTGAGCGCGGTGCCGAAACCCTTGCACCAGTGACGCTGCTGCCCGTCACCAGTCTGATTTATATAAGGCCCGTCAATTGGGGATGGATACACCGCCATCCATCGGTCCCAGGCAATGGTGGGCCGCCTGGTTTTTTGCCTGAGAGCTGTCCTCTTACTCTCCCCCGAATAACCGTTGGGACGTAATAGTCGGTAAAACGCGGGTGTACCGACGATATATTATATTTAGATTTTTTTCTCCTGTTTCCTACAAACGCAAGCATAGCCCCGAGTCAATACCTACTATGGAAAGTCAAAAATGTATTTTTCGCCACACGTTTTTTTTTATTTATCTGTGATACTGATCACTTCCCGAGCCTCCAGTAAACATTTGGGTGCATAAATAAATGTCACTCCGTATATGGGGCTTCAACGATGTTGATGTGACGTCATAACCACTTCAGCTTATTCACATTTAAAAGTTTCCTCTCACGTATCCCCAATAAAAAAATTATATGGACATTACCTTTGTCGGGAATGCAACGTTGTTCTAAGTGAAGGCAAGTATTTTCATTTCAAAAGTAAACAATTTTTTCATAAAATCCTTTTTGTTATACTGACAGAAATGTATGGTTCGGACATGTTTGTTGGTTGTGATTTATGATTAGTACTTTTATGTTGTATTGATCTAATAAGAAGTCGTAATTCGGTGTAGTACAAATGGCATCCCTACCTAAAACGAGCTGTCAAAATTGTACATAAATAGTTGTACCTAAGTAAGTACAATGTAAATAATCAATCAATGGGGTACATCCTTACTGATATCAACATTTCGTTCCAATTTCAAAAATCACGCTACCTATATAAGCCCGATCTCTGCACTTTCAGGAATCCTCATAGTACAGTGTAAAATCATCCATCGATCCATCCATCAGCCTGTTTCGACCACTGCTGGACATAGGCCTTTCCAGGATTTCACCACTCTTAGCGGTTCTCCTGGAAGAAATGCCCATACTCACACACGCTGGGCAGGCGGGTTGGTGAGCGCGGTGCCGAAACCCTTGCACCAGTGACGCCGCTGCCCGTCACCAGTCTGTTTTATATAAGGCCCGGCAATTGGGGATGGATTTACCGCCATCAACCCGTCCAGGAACCTGCTGTGCCCGTTTTGAGAGCCATTGATGTGATTTATTTTAAGTTGAGAGGTTCGGGAGGTTTGAAAATGAAATGAGAAAGACTTTATTTACAATTAAGGTTAACAACTAATGAAGTTTCTGTGACCCTTAAACTAAGCGAGCTTGAAACGTAAGGGCCTTAACAACGATGTACCACAAAATGTTCCGCACTCTGATACCAAAAACTCAAATAAGTTATGAGACTTAAATACGTAACATAATGAGTACATGTTTTTCAAAACACATAAAATCTTTTAGTAGTAAAATTTTTCAAAACTGTTAACGAAAATGCATAAACCAAATATTTACAACATGCTAAAATTCATTGGCAGGGTTACATTTTTCATTATCATAATAATAGCATAATAGGTTTTGCGAGTGAGATGGTGGTAGTCGAACCCGGCACCAGCTCTACCACCTATGTAAAATTATATATTTCTTGTTTACATAGTTTTTGCAATCTTTGACGACTAATTTGCTTTGATTGTGTACAGATAGATGTATATACCAGGTGACTTTCATTTATGCAGCCAAATTCTTTCTGAAGATTCGGTAAGTGCTCAGTAACAAGGTTCGATGACCCTTTTTGTGAAATTCATAAATTATTATTATCGTGTTCCTTACAAACGCAAGCCCAGCCTCGGCAATTACTATGAGACGTCAAGATTTTATTTTGCGAAATTAGCAAAAAGGGCTATCGATCCGTGTTACTGATCACTTACCAAGCCTCCAGTATGAGTTTAGCTGTATAAATAAAAGTCACCTTATATACAGGTTGTAATCATGACGTGCTCATTACATTAAACCACAAGCTCTACTGATCCTCCTGAACCACTTCCATAGAAGAACTTTTGATAAAACGTGAAAATACATGAAAAGTTCCCATAGAAAATGACAAGGAGGTATTAAAATGTTGTATGGGGAAGTGAATTTTTGTGGTTCAGAATGATCAGCAGAGCATGTGGTTTAATTTAATGAGCACGTCATGATTACACCCTGTATATAACACTAGTGCAACCATTGAGTGCAACATGCATTTACACTACGTACTACAAGTAGAGCAGTTGTCTAACTTCGACATCCATTGCAATCGACTTCAAACGCGCCGTGATTGGCTAGAAATGTCATTTCATTTATAAATGACATCAGACATATTTTTGGTCAATCACGACGCTTTTGAAGGCTATAGCGATGGATATTGAAGTTAGACAATAAGAGGGTAGATTAACCGTCGCGTATTGCAAGAACTATCCATCCATCCATCAGCCTGTTTCGTCCACTGCCGGACATAGGCCTTTCCAGGATTTCGCCACTCTTGGCGGTCCTCCTGGAAGAAATGCCCATACTCACACACGCTGGGCAGGCGGGTTGGTGAGCGCGGTACCGAAACCCTTGCACCAGTGACGCCGCTGCCCGTCACCAGTCTGATTTATATAAGGTCCGGCAATTGGGGATGGATATACCGCCATCCATCGGTCCCAGGCAATGGTGGGCCGCCGGGTTTTTTTGCCTGAGAACTGTCCTCTTACTCTCCCCCAAATAACTTTCGGGAGGATTTCCGAGTAAGATGGTGGTACCTCCACAGTCGAGCCCGGCATCAGCTCTACCACCTAACAAGAACTATGTATACAAATAATTCAAACTGTGTCTTAAATAAAAGCAAAAATATGGTAATTAATACCAAAACACAAATTAAATAAAACTTACATAATTAATGTAACAAAAACACGTGTAACATTATTTATATCATAAAAGTACCAATTTCATATAAACTTGTACTTTAAAAATATTATAGAAATAATAATTAAATGTATTAAAATGAAATCCTATGACATACAATATATATAGATAGCTGTTGGATAAAGACACAGTATTCATCTGAACGGCGCTGTTTTTCAGCATGTTCCATAGCACATGTGTGAAAGGCGTCGCAGCGAGGTGCGCACGCGCCGCTGTCACCGACCCTGAGACCTGCGCGAGAGTAACGGGACGGGGGCAGATGCTTCGCGAAATGTCCTTTACATACCGCACCAGCTTTATAGAACGCTGGCTGAATACTACCTGTCTGGCGAAGGGCAAAGAAAAATTATTAATATTAATACGATGTTCTGCGTCAAAACCGCTTCATTTGACATGCCCGTGTGATTTTCTAAAACATTTTCCGAGGATTTTTCGTAAATCAGAGTAAATATTATACGTTTGGATACTGAAAATATTTCCCAAAAAAATTCGAAAAAATTCAGCTCTAGCTGACTGGTCGAAAATTCTGGCTACGACAATCACACCGAAAAAACAAGATTGCTTTGAGCTTCAGTTAGTGTGTTTAAAAGCAATCAAATTATTGCCCTAGCCTTACCCCCGATTTCACAATTGAGAATTTCTAGTTAAGTAGTGCTTAACTTTCAAATGCAGCGCTGTGATTGGCCAATTCGTCACTTATGTATCCACTTAGCGAGACTTTCTTAATTCAGAAACCGGCCTTTAGTATTTTATAGAAGTCTCGGCAGTTTATTGTTTCGCAATTTCCTGCGCTTCATATAAAAAATCGGAACTCATAAACATTTACTTATAAATGAAAATTACGTAATTTCCGCATCGACGTCATCCTCCGAAAACGGAGATTGTTTTTTGTACTGCAGCTAAAATTTTGGCTATAGTTGTACGACGATCACACCGAAATCGCTCTAGTGTTCACAACACCTCAACCGCAACACGCAGCACGCACTTACGTTGAAAAAAGTAACAGTATTTCCACTCGAAATGCGGGCAGAATAGCGCACCACCTTGGGAGCCATTCGCACTGGACATCAAATGTCATGGCCTTCAGCCCTGGATCCTGCAACCCTTCGCCTATTGACGTTTGGGCCCGTTGGGTACTTTTTTACAGGATAGGTGACTCCTGCGGAAAGACCTGCGAGAGGGACAGATTCTGGAAAAAAGTCAAAATTTCACAAATTTTATGGTAAAAAAAACTAAAGGTTGTATGAAATATCTGTTTGTTTCAGAGTTGAATTAAATGTATACAGATTGTAATCCATAAATAATAAGTATGGGTTTCTACTCAAATAATCTTGAAACTCGACATGAAAACTTTTTTTAGGGCCATCTTTGGTTTTTTTTTTCTCGATACATATTAGAATGTCTGTTTCGATAAGAGTGTGCATTATGTGCTAGATTCTTTATTTTGCAGGGATTATTCTTTTATTGCTCTTTGGACCCTAAATGCACCTAAAAATTGTTGGAAGGGGCGAAAGGAAACGTAATGCTCTGTCAACTTTGTCTCTCTCTCACAGGAACAGCACGAGTATGGTGCTCATGTTTTGAATGGTAAAGGGCTAATTTTCAAATTAATAAAATCTTGTTTAGCTATACTAGGCGACCAACCACAGCGCTGCGTTTCAAAGTTGAAATTCTCAAATGTGAAGTCGGTGCTAAACCCCTAAACTCGGCATTGCTAAATTATGTATGAGGAAGGAGGAAGAAAACTGCGACTTCGCTAATGAAAATTTTAAAATTTGTACATTCCTTAACAAACTGTTTTATTTTTAGAGAGAATAAGCTGTCAATACTTTACGATTTTTGAGTCGAAGCCTACAAGTAGTTGCGTTCTTTTAGTTATTTAATATATTTCATATCACTCCCTGACCCTGTAATGATCACCAACTCAATTTGTTATTTAGATCACGGTAAAAACTAGTGTCTATATTTCACGATTCTGTAAATAGCGGATAGGATTTAAAAAGCACCGTTTCATAAGATATCCAACTTTGCGAGTCCAGTGAGTCCAACTTATTTACCAAGATGTCGCAAACACCATTTAGAGTTCGAAATGTAAGCAAATGTTGCAAAGACCCTCACAAATATAATAAAGTGACAATTTTATAGTTGTGCGTATGTAAAAGCTCACTATGTCTGACAATGTTACCTGACAAAATTAATGTAACGGGCAAAGTGATCAGCGTTAAAAGAGTTGTAAAATAAATGACTTTTTAAATCGGGTAATTAAACTGTTAATTGTTAGTATACTTTGTCAGTTTCAACAAGTTAATAAAAGTTTAGCGTCCATTACGATGTGCAGCGCAAAGGTTGTTTTTCGAACGCGTTTCTAAAAGAACATAATTAGAAATTCAAAACTTTAAAAAGGTGATCATCAATTCGGGCGTGGGAAAGAAGCCTCCTGTTCGAACTTTTTTTTCAAATCCTCTTTGTGGATTACACCTGCTGGCCATTCGCAGCTTTCGATGAAAAAATCCCTGTTCCTTTTTTGAATGGACCTATCGTGGCTTCGATATTCTTACGAGTGTTTTAAGGTAGTCGTGAGATACTCCTTGCTATGATTATTAAGAAGTAGAATCACGATGTGGTGTAATTATTTTTTTTACCTTTAGATATCGATGATGGGTTATTGGTCATTATTCACATTGTATCGAGTGCTTATAACATCTGCTTCGTTCACAATTATTCTAAGAATGTAAATTGTAGGCTCTACTTGGGTTTTAAGATATATCGTTCGGTAAAACGATCATACATGTATTATTTTAATTTTACTTTTTCAATTCTTATCTAACCTACCGCATGCGAGCATAATACAATAAACTTTTTATGAATAAAAACATTCATTTTGCTTGTTAAAAGGACATGATCTTGCGTTTTAAAATTTCAAATCAACCGTAAGCGAGTCATGTTTACTACGTGATGTTGAAAAACTCTCATAGCTCTGCCGAATTAAGAAGACTCGGCTTCTGTGACTTTCTTATAAGACTTGAAGCAATTTAATTTGAAAAGTTTTCGTAATGTGACCACCAGTGAAAGCTGACCTGATTTCCAAGCAAAATACTATCACCTGTGCTTGCTTCCGTTTCTTTATGTATATGTCGTGGCTATATTGTAGAATTGATAATTTCATTATCTGCCAAACTATTATGAAATCTGTAAAAACTAACGGGGTCGACCCGCTCCGCTCCGTTTCGCTGGGTTACCACACAGCCACAGGAAAAAGAAGATTTATTTGTGAAAAAGGTTTTACGTAGACATATTAGTTGGGTGGACATCCTATTAAGTATTCAAACAATACCTGTGCCAGGTTGCCCCGCTCTTCCATAGATTTTATTATATTACAATTTTGCAAAGCAAACGACTAAGGATTAGTAATTTAAGGATTTTTTCCTCCGAGATCTACTTATACTAATAATAAAGGTGTAAAAAAGTCGTGTCTGTACATTGAATATTTTAGCAAAAATTTAACGAAATGGGTTATTAGTATTTATTATACTAAGGCCAAAACCACTGTTGTGTCGTTTTAACCCAAGAACCACTCAACGGGTTTGGATGAAGTTTTCTTTATTATCAGAGTGATCGACCCTGTCAACATTATACACCGAAAACTGGGCAGAGATTGAAAAAAATGCACGGAGAGCCGCGGGCAAAGGATATTTATTTAAGAAACTAAGTGATGTGTTAAAAGTGTGTGGAGTGAGAGGATAATAGTTATGTTTGTGTGGTTGTAAAAGTAGGAAAGAGAATATTCAATTACTACAAAACATATACGTTATTTCATCCCTTATTTGTCAATAAGATAAATAGTAGAGAGACATTTATACTAACAAGTAAGAACATTTAATCGTTGTGATCTGACTTCATATGCTTTGCACATGTTGTAGAACCGGTGACGTAAGAATGGAATACACGCACTGAGGGTTCCGTACTATACAAAAAAGACGTGTTTAACAGCTAGCGCCATCTACGTTCAAACTTTGCATATCACACACAGCATAGAATTTTTCGTGTTTTTAACATTGACCTCTCATAAACAAGTAGACACACAGTCTCTAAAAAAAAGTTCGTCAGAAAGTGTCCGAACGTGCGACGTGCATAGTAGCAAAAATGCTTTAACCAAATTAAGACGTTATATCGTTAACATAAGATGCAATGTCAGTTGTACGAAATCGTCATTCGATTTTGTCACCCCATAGCGGTGACAAGATGCATCGGGGACACTTTTTGAGCGAGATTGTGAGTCTAGTTGTTATTAGAGGTCATTGGTTTTTAAAGATTATTTTTATATTATTATTTTTGTTTCGGAGGTAAGGCGGGGGGGGGGGGACATGCGAACATATCACACTAGTCACATTAATATTATAAATGAGAAAGTTGGGGTGTGTGTATGTATGTATGTTTGTTACTCTTTCATGTTGAAACGGCTGAACGGATTTGGATGAAATTTAGAATGGATATAGCTTATACCCCAACTTAACACATAGGCTACTTTTTATCCCGGAAAAAAGCATGTCGTTCAAAGCGAGTAACGCGGACAAAAGCTAGTATTTTTATAATCGGCTCAAGTCACACTAAACTACTGAGCCGTTTATTTTGTATTGTGTAAGCATCCAGGAGAAACGATAAAAATCGTCAGCGCAAAATCTCGCACTCGGTGTTAGGTATTTTTCGGTCTCGTGACACGCTCACATAGGTGATGTGATTTGCAGGCTCGGACTGCAGGGATCCTTTTCGGTTCCGGGTGAAAGGGACAAACCTATATGAGGAAGTGTAACAGACTGTGTTCTAACTTCAGCCGATCCTGCTCACTCGTGTTGTTTTGTCTCTTTCATTCGAGTCCGAAACAGATCATGTAATCCGAGACGTACGTAAGCAGACGTAACGGTTTACCTTTTTAGGGTTCCGTACCCGAAGGGTCCCAAACAGAACTCCATTATTAAGCCTCCGCTGTCTGTCTGTCCGTCACAGGGGTCTACAGCTTCAGCCGTAATAGGTAGCCAGTTGAAATTTTCACATAATAAAAAAAAATGAAAAATCTGAAATTCAAAGGGGTTGGACAAATGCAAGTTTTTTCAAGGTTATTTGTTCAGCTCCATCTTAAAGACTCTAATACACACAAGTTTTAAATTTGGTCAGACTGTTATACATACTCTAATGTAACGTAAAAGAAAAAAATAATGGAAAATAGGGTTCCGTACTCAAAGTATGCTGAATTATTTGACAAGCCTTATCATTTTAGCGGCTTATTTTGACGCCTTGATGTTCGTATGACGTCTATATTGTTGTTATTTATCATATTTTTAGGGTTCCTTACCCGTATTGTATGATGGTACGGAACCCTTTGTGTGCGAGTCCGACTCACACTTGGCCAAATTATTATTCTACGATTATCACCTTTAAGCGCTTGCATTATCAACTGCAATACAGTCACATATTGGAAACTGTATAATACATTATTTTATGCAAAACCGATATGTATCGATAAGCTGCAGTCATAAGAATTAGGTGTCGAATATTTACGACGTACACTCGTATATGGCGGACCGCGCGCAGCCGCCGCCTTTATGAGCGCATTCCATTTTTAAATTTTAACCCTTTGTGGCAGAGGTAGTGTGACTACTCGTTTCAGAAGACTTGATCAAAGAGACCGTATACATTTTTAGGGCTTTTTCAGTGCAATAATCGAGCCTAAAATCTAGGTCTCGAGAAAAATACATCACGGGAGTATCCTATCACATCGGTTTTTATTCACAAATATAATTTTAAGATGAAATAAATTTATGCAGCCAAATTCATACTGTAGATATTTGATTCAATACTATGGAGGATAAAAGTTATATTTTTGGGAAGATGATTTATTTTTATATGTTGAAACTTCACGAGTATTCGTGAAAATATATAGATATTGTCACGACATGAATCCTCGAGGGGGTGTCAGAGGCGTTCCCAAGTGTGGACTGTAAAATGCAAGGCACCTGGTACACCCGCTTTTCACAGACGAAATTATAATTAGATTCAAACTTATTTCATAATCTATTATTTCTGTCAGGTTCGGACTTTTTGATAGTTAGGGTTTTATTTCTAGTTTAATTTCATTTTTATAGCATAGGTTCTTCTTTTTCTTTTACTTTTAGGATATTTGGTTTATTATCTTTTGTTAAATTCTAAATAATAATGTACACTCTTAATAATTAATTAATTTCTGTTAAACAGAAATAATACTAGTAGTTCGCCCCGAACTATGAACTCGCGCTCACCCGATTCGCGCTAGACCGATTAGGCTCATGTTCGAACTTAGAAATTATTTTTGCCTTATTTACTCGCATGCCCAATTTCATGACGTTCCGATAAACGATACTCGAGTCACAGACACAGTCGACGAACAAACATTCATACAATACCGGGTGTAAATAGACTGCTACCATTAAATGAAACCACATATTCTACCGACCCTACTGAACCACTTTTCCCAAGAATCATAACCGCGCACAGCCTTAGTTTAGGAAATATTTGAGTTCCAAACAAAAATGCGTGAACCCTAACGCACCGACATACGGGCGAGGTTAGAGAGAGCGTTGTCCGTGAAACAGCTGTCCCGATTCAGCGTTCCTCCTACGAGAATATCTTTTTCTCTGAAGATTTGCGCGGGTATTTTTATGTGGTTTTATTTAATGGTAGCACTCTATTTACACCCTGTATGTACATACATACATACAAAAGCCGGAATCTTCAAGTAGACCCAAAGAACTCGCTCTCTTCGCTCGCTCGTTCAATTAGCTCAAATTGACACAACTATGTCAGACTGGTTAGTTTCACACAAAGTTAACATTTTAGGGTTAAATGAGAATTTAATGTAAACGGCGAGTCTGTAATAACAACAGCCTTGTTCTCAAGAGGTTGCTGATAAAAGTCCTCTTTTTTGAGAATAAATATCAATAATTATAATTTATTCAAGTACCCTTTACCGTTGCATCTTCCCCTTAAAGCTGGTAATTGATATTTATTTGCTCGTAGACGCTCAAATAATAACTGTTTTCTTAATAAAAATAAACGAAGCCTTTTTCAAAATTACACGTCACCTTTCCTGATATGAAATTAATTAATTATTGCTCATTATCGTTAAAAGTAAAACAATAAATCGTCAGCGTTGCTCGAATCCATCTTACGGGTTAATGTGTTACGATTTTGCTTTATGCGGTTGACTGGACGATACTTCTTGTAGGATAAGGCCACAATTACTGCTGTTGACCCCGGGTACGTGCGTCTCACTCACTCGCGCGACTGGTCCCGTATTGATGTCTCCGTCACTCGACGGAGAATCAAGTTGCGAGCGCACTCTAATATACCTAAATAATTAATTATAATTATCATAACTAAATTTCTTCAAAAATAATAATCAAAGGAAATCATTTGTTGTTATAATATCTTCAATTTGACTAAGTTTCAACTTGTTTCTTTGCATACATTCGTTTTAATTTATATCTAGGTTTGGTATTTATGTAGTTAAAGATTTTGTTAAAAATTTCAAATTCTAATCAAGGCACATCGTTTCAGATGTTCTGTAGTTTATCATTATTATATTTTTTAAATTTTTGTTTTAAATTTTATTACGTCTGATTACTGTCAGACTGGTGACGGGCAGCGGCGTCACTGGTGAAAGGGTTTCGGCACCGCGCTCACCAACCCGCCTACCCAGCGTGTGTGAGTGTGGGCAATTCTTCCAGAAGGACCGCCAAGAGTGGCGAAATCCTGGAAAGGCCTATGTCCTGCAGTGGACGAAACAGGCTAATGGATGGATGGCAATTTCGACTTTCAAGGTCACCAGCATGTATTGCCCCTTTAATTTACCTGCTGCTTTTGAGTTGAATTGCCGTTTCGGATTCATACATAAATGCAATTAGGCGACTGCTTTTGGGTCCGGCGCGGCGATGCCTAGTGGCTCCACACCACAACCTGTCTTTTTACACCCGATATTTACGTCAATGGATATTTGTTATTGTTACTATAAGTAAATAAGTACTTTATAATAAAAAAACATACTGATAAATAAAAAAACAATGCTTCGAGAAAAGGATAGTACGGCCGTGCCGCTTTATAGCTCGAATTGGTGGGGGCACTGCCGTGCCCCCAGATACGAGGGAGCACAGCTATCCATCAACAAACATCGTGTACAATTAAGCCAATTAATTTAATTTATGTATTTGCGCAGACACCAAAATAATTGTTGTGAACATGGAAATGAACATAATAATATGTCATTATCGCAAAAGATGTCATCCATGGCGCTTCCGTCTTCATCACCAATACAGCTGTGTCTGTGATGTGATCAGCTGTAAAACTTACCTGAGTTATATGCTAATAATAAAGCAGTAAAAAATTCGTGTCTCTATGTCGCAGTAAGATAGTTATATCCGTGATATAATTATATCCCTATATGCAATCTAGTGATATAACTATCGAACTAAACTAATGATCTAGTTAATACATATTAAAATTATAATTCAAACCCGAAATCAGTTAGAACGCGTTTTAACTAGTTAGTGCCATATAAAACTTCGGGGGTCGCCTCGCTCCGCTCCGCTTCGCTTGGCTCCTAAACGTAATAACATGTACAGCTTCGCTCGTCGTCGTAACCTATTTTATTTGTATAGCAAACGGGTTTTAACTGATTTCGGCTCTCTTCTGCACTAAAAGCTTGCCACCAATGCCATCGACCAATAGAGAACAGTGTATTATGTATATAACTATTTAACTAGATTACTTTAGTACGATACTTACATCACTAGATTGCATCGAAGGATATAATTATATCACTAGATTGCATTTAAGGATATAATTATATCACGGATTTAACTATCTTCCTGCGACATTATGAAAAATGCAAATACATGCAAAATGTGTATATTTATAGTAATGTACTGAGGCTAAAACCACAATTTTTATCCTTGTCATACCTTGAATGTTGACATATTTCCATCTCTTTCTACCTAAGACGTATGGTCTGATATAAGTGATGCAATGCAGAAAAAATTAAAGATTCGTAAGATTGTCTCGTCAACTGTATAATCTCATAATTTGCAAAAAAAAGTATTTTGTCGTAAAAACTATAATTAAATTGATTTTTTTAATATTCGTAATATTTATTTGTCCCGACCATAATCCCAAAATCCCGACTTTTTGATATTTTGCCCAGATATTTTGGTTTTCCCATCTGGCAACCCTAGGAGACGGGCAGCGGCGCGGCGTCACTGGTGCAAGGGTTTCGGCACCGCGCTCACCAACCCGCCTGCCCAGCGTGTGTGAGTATGGGCATTTCTTCCAGGAGGACCGCCAAGAGTGGCGAAATACTGGAAAGGCCTATGTCCAGCAGTGGAGAAAACAAGCTGATGGTTGGATGGATGGATCAGTCATCACATCATAGTCATCAATTATAAATTATAAAAAAAATACTATTTAAATGCAGGTACGTGGGACGCACTATAAGTTTCCGGAATGAATATGAAAAAATACTATTAAAGGTACAAAATTAATTTATTGTTTTTCAAAATAATCTCCCTTGGCGTCTATGCACTTTTTCATTCGATCAAACCAGTTTTGAAAACTTTTGTGCCACTCCCCTGTGGTGACCTCTGAAACGTGTTTTTCATACTCCTCGACAGCCTCTTCTGGTGATGAAAATCGTTGACCGCGTAATTGGTTCTTAATTTTTGGGAACAGAAAAAAGTCACAAGGTGCCAGGTCGGGACTGTATGCAGGATGACTCATGAGTTCTACATTTTTCGTCTTCAAAAAGTTGTTTGTCTGTCTGGCCGTGTGAGAACTAGCATTGTCGTGGTACAGGATGATACGGCGTTTACGGTTATTTTTACGGAGTTGGTCAATAACTTCCGGCAAACAAATGGTCGTGTACCAGTCACTATTCACGGTACGACGATTCTCTAAAGCAACAGTAGCCACGTGTCCAGTTTTATTAAAAAAAGAAGCAATCATCCGCTTAGATGCACTTTTCACGCGCGCCACTTTGGTTGGTTTCGGCTCATCTTGAAAGACCCATACGCTCGATTGCTGCTTTGTTTTGGGATCGTAGCAATAAATCCATGTTTCGTCACCTGTTACTATGTCCCACACCAAATTTGACGCACCTTCGTTGAATCTGGTAAGCATGGCACTGCACCAAGTGACGCGGTCCGTTTTTTGAGCCTCGGTCAAGTTGTGTGGGATCCACCGCGAGCACAGCTTTCTCACACCCAAATGTTTGTGTAGGATTGATTGTATTTGACTCATGCCTATTTCTAAGGATGCGCGAATTTCATGGTAGGTCACATGCCTGTCTGTTTCAATCATACGGCGCACAGCATCGATGTTTTTGTTGGTCATAGCGGTGGACGGCCGACCATCGCGAGATTCGTCACTGAGATTGATACGACCACGCTTGAATTCTGCAAACCAGCTATAAACAGTCGTCTTGCATGGTGCTTCATTGCCAAAAGCTGTTTCAAGCCGAGTGATGCTCTGTTGAGCTGTCAAATTACACTTAAAATCGTAGAAAATCATACTACGAAAATTTTCCCGAGTTAAATCCATGTTGATGCCGACACACAATTTTTTAAATGGCGCCACAAGGTAAAAACAAAAGACAGTCAGATGAAACAAACTGCATTCTACAGACAAAGAGTTCTATTTTCAAATGTTGCAATAAATTTTTAAATATTGTTTATGTAAGTGGCCAGTTCCGGAAACTTTTAGTGTTACCTATGTATAAAGTGAAAATTTAATTTGGATGAAATTAATGAACTGAAATAATATTTTTTTGCAGCTGCTTTGAATTTAAGTCAATGAAAGCTATGAATCTATGACTTACTTCAACCCATTTTACGTGCAAATAATTACCCCTGGAACGACAACAATTTTCTTATTCCATTTGTTTACTTAACACATAATTACACTGCAAACAAGTTCAAAACAGTGCAGAGAACCTGCGCGCACGCATTTGCGCAGTTTTTGCCGCGTCCGGTGCGGGTGGCTGGATAGCAGGCGGTTCCGCTTCCGCAGAACTCCGCCGGAAGTCGACAGATGAGATTTGGTGAGGTTCTTGCGCAGGCGCCCGTTTCCGGTTGCGCTTTGACTAAGGTGCAACCTGACCTTGAGATCATATTTCTTAATCTAGTTTAGGGTTTCAAGTTTCTTCACTAGTTGGAACAATTTCTGTTAGCTTTTGAATCTCAGAATATGATAATTACATTTTTTATAACTGTGGATAATTTCAGTCAATTCTCAGTCAATCAACAAATCAGCACAGCGCATGGGCTGGATTTATCATCAGGGTTTACCTCATAATCAATGTCTTTGACTGGTGTCATCTAAGTCACACCAAAAGATACCTCAATCTTTATCAATATGAAGAAAAGTTTGACTGTGTAAAGAGTGTAAGGGCCTGTCCGCACTGCGAATTTTCACCGCGTGGTTTTTTTCTCGCAATTCTGTAACACATTGAATCTTATACGAGTATTCGCACTAGCGATATAAAATAAAATATAATAATAGACGGAAATAATTCGCGAGAGTAAATATCGCGCGGTGAAAATTCGCAGTGCGGACAGGCCCTTAAACGAGTATCCGCACTAGCGATCAAAAATAAAATATAATAATACACGGAAATAATTCGCGCGAATAAATATCGCGCGGTGAAAATTCGCAGTGCGGACAGGCCCTTAAACGAGTATCCGCACTGGCGATCAAAAATAAAATATAATAATACACGGAAATAATTCGCGCGAATAAATATCGCGCGGTGAAAATTCGCAGTGCGGACAGGCCCTTAAACGAGTATCCGCACTGGCGATCAAAAATAAAATATAATAATACACGGAAATAATTCACGCGAATAAATATCGCGCGGTGAAAATTCGCAGTGCGGACAGGCCCTTAAACGAGTATCCGCACTGGCGATCAAAAGTAAAATATAATAATACACGGAAATAATTCACGCGAATAAATATCGCGCGGTGAAAATTCGCAGTGCGGACAGGCCCTTAAACGAGTATCCGCACTGGCGATCAAAAATAAAATATAATAATACACGGAAATAATTCACGCGAATAAATATCGCGCGGTGAAAATTCGCAGTGCGGACAGGCCCTTAAACGAGTATCCGCACTGGCGATCAAAAATAAAATATAATAATACACGGAAATAATTCACGCGAATAAATATCGCGCGGTGAAAATTCGCAGTGCGGACAGGCCCTTAAACGAGTATCCGCACTGGCGATCAAAAATAAAATATAATAATACACGGAAATAATTCACGCGAATAAATATCGCGCGGTGAAAATTCGCAGTGCGGACAGGCCCTTAAACGAGTATCCGCACTGGCGATCAAAAATAAAATATAATAATACACGGAAATAATTCGCGCGAATAAATATCGCGCGGTGAAAATTCGCAGTGCGGACAGGCCCTTAAACGAGTATCCGCACTGGCGATCAAAAATAAAATATAATAATACACGGAAATAATTCACGCGAATAAATATCGCGCGGTGAAAATTCGCAGTGCGGACAGGCCCTTAAACGAGTATCCGCACTGGCGATCAAAAATAAAATATAATAATACACGGAAATAATTCACGCGAATAAATATCGCGTGGTGAAAATTCGCAGTGCGGACAGGCCCTTAAACGAGTATCCGCACTGGCGATCAAAAGTAAAATATAATAATACACGGAAATAATTCACGCGAATAAATATCGCGCGGTGAAAATTCGCAGTGCGGACAGGCCCTTAAACGAGTATCCGCACTGGCGATCAAAAATAAAATATAATAATACACGGAAATAATTCACGCGAATAAATATCGCGCGGTGAAAATTCGCAGTGCGGACAGGCCCTTAAACGAGTATCCGCACTGGCGATCAAAAATAAAATATAATAATACACGGAAATAATTCACGCGAATAAATATCGCGCGGTGAAAATTCGCAGTGCGGACAGGCCCTTAAACGAGTATCCGCACTGGCGATCAAAAATAAAATATAATAATACACGGAAATAATTCACGCGAATAAATATCGCGCGGTGAAAATTCGCAGTGCGGACAGGCCCTTAAACGAGTATCCGCACTGGCGATCAAAAATAAAATATAATAATACACGGAAATAATTCACGCGAATAAATATCGCGCGGTGAAAATTCGCAGTGCGGACAGGCCCTTAAACGAGTATCCGCACTGGCGATCAAAAGTAAAATATAATAATACACGGAAATAATTCACGCGAATAAATATCGCGCGGTGAAAATTCGCAGTGCGGACAGGCCCTTAAACGAGTATCCGCACTGGCGATCAAAAATAAAATATAATAATACACGGAAATAATTCACGCGAATAAATATCGCGCGGTGAAAATTCGCCGTGCGGACAGGCCCTTAAACGAGTATCCGCACTGGCGATCAAAAATAAAATATAATAATACACGGAAATAATTCACGCGAATAAATATCGCGCGGTGAAAATTCGCAGTGCGGACAGGCCCTAAGTAAGAGTATTTTTAAAATCTTTCCAAGTCTTTATTTCAATAAATGCTGCAAACCTGCTTGAAAAAGATGAAATGTCCCTAGCGTATGCTTTTTAATCTGTTTCTCTAGAGCTCAATGGTTTATCTTTTCTTAAAATGAGAAATTCTTATCTCAGAACAACACAATAAGGTGCAAACAGATGGCAACTAACTAACAATGCACTTGTATAATTTTTTTTCTTCCAAACACCATGTGCACTTAAATCTAAAAACGAAATCACCTTTTTCTATCATATTTGCATCCTAGTGACACATGTCGCTCCCGAGATGCTAAAATCACAAAAAATCCCAAAATCTAACAAAAAATCTAAGGAAAAAAGATCGGCAGATGTATGAAAAGAAACATAGGCCAGCACGTGCCATCTGCCAAATCTCTCAAGGAACACGCACACACACAAAAACTCATGTAGAAAAAATCACGCACACTTAAGTAAGAGAGTGCGATCGATCAAAGCCGATCGTTGCGCACGCGCCGCTCGACGGCAGATGGTCTGCCATGATTGGTCGAAGATGTTTGGATTTCGAACTTCCGCACAATGGTATGATAAGGAAAGGAATATGACTTATTGGCAGTTGTCGACCACTTAGCTCGGACAGCTTGATTTATTTCATGAGGTGGCCAATTGTGATAGTGATTTAGAATTGATGTTCCAACAATTACTCTTATGGCTTTCTTTGTCATCGTCTTATTCCATAGAAAGTATCCAGATGCTTTTCCTCGTCAATTGTTCTATGAAATGCGAATTTACCATCGATTTAGCTTTCTAATAGGCTATTGATTTGCACTTTACTTTCTCTATAATTCTTAAGAACTTACATAAAAGACAGTATCCAGTACAAAAGCTCTTTTGAGCACATAAAAGCATATAGAAATATATATGAGTCTTGCAGAGAGCAAACTGGAAACTTTTGTAAGTCCATCAAAACAAGAAACATGTGTTACGTGACCATAGACAATTGCTGGTACTAGAGTACAGAAAAGCGTAGTGTAGGCCGGCCTCGACAACCTGAAGGACGTGGCGGCTGGATGAGGAGGACGGAGGACCGACATGAGTGGCGAAATTTGGGTAAGGCCTATGTCCAGCACTGGACGAACATGGGCTGATGGATGGTACCAGAGTTTCAGCTTCCCCTTGCGATCATCTATGCAGGGGCCTTCTGGCTAGTCCTACCATAGCTAAGATAGATACTATACCATTTTTTGAATTCCGTAAAAGAAAAATCATAGCGAGGTACGCTGCCTTTCTTCATTTGCGGCATATCTCAATAATGGTCTATTCAGCTGAAATTTGGCATGGGCGCATATTCAAAACGAGTGTGTTTTGTCAAGTATTATGAAGACAGATCACATCTAAATTGAAGGAACCCGTGCAAAGTGTAAGATGTACAGTGGAGCCCACATCAAGCTAAACACTTTCAGTATAAGCTGACCTCTCATTGTATAGGCTTCCCGTGCTATGAGAGGTCAGCTTATACGCAATGTGTATAGCTTGATTTGGGCTCCACTGTAAGATTTACAGAGGTCGCGTCGTCTCTCTGAGTATTTATGAAACTAACCCCCAGTTTCCGATTTGAGGAGAGCTCACTAAGCGATACTTAAGTCACAGATAAACCAATCACAGCGCTGCATACTCTCAATCTTCATTATTGGTAAAACAATAGATCACTGTGATTGTGGCTCGAATCCATCTTACGGATTTACATTTTTCATTTATTGGTAAAAACAGAAAAAATAAAAATAACATTACAATAAAATTGAACTTAACTATACAATCTAAAGTCTTAAAATTACCCAAAACGTACGATGAAATTTCCCATGTATCACATATAGTGGTAAATAATATAGAATCAAATATGATTGATCCCACACAATAAAATGTTTTCGAAAAGATGTCATACCTTGAAGCTATCGCATTTAATTTTTCAATTTTATGAAATGAGTTTTATTGTAAATTAAATAAACTTTGACTGTAAAACCTAATATAAAAGGAAATAAGTAATAGAATGGAGGTTTAAACTTTTGACAGATAAGCGATGCTTAAAAATAGAGCGCATGCTAAAGGGCTACATCATGTATTTTGCCACGGGTAAAACCCGAAGTCGCGTAAAGGCCGAAAAAAGTCAAAAATAGGTGCGGCGACGAGATCGAAGGTTGACATGTTAATAAACATTGGGCGTCGAGCGAAGCGGAGCGGAGCGAGGTGACCTCCGAAGTATTGTATAGGATTATCCGGGTAAACCTAGATGTATCCTTTCTCCTAGTATTACCCGCAATATATATAAATAAAAAGAATAAAATATTACTTTTTTGGTTCATTAATCAATTAATTTTGATTGTTTGTTTAATGTAGGTAATGAAAAATCTTTATGGCATTATTATTAACGTAAATCTAAGTGCTGATTTATCTTGCACCGTCAAAATAATGTTGATTTTATAAAAAAATACAAATTATGCCAAACTTATAATCCTAAGGCTAAATTTAAATAAATAATTGCCATTTATAGATAAAGATATTGTAAATTATTAGAAGTAATTTGTGTTTTATATATTATATTACTATTCGGAGAAATTAAATGACAAAAATCAAAATCAATCAAAATCAAAATATTTATTTTTGCAAAATAGATACATAAAGTATACTTTCTACAAGTCAAAGTTAATTTTAACAATATAATATATCTTTAGAATATAAAAAAATATATATATAATAATACGGGAAATAAAGTATACACCTGCATAAATAAATGATAGTCGTAAGTTTTTAAATAAATAAAAAATAAATAAAATAGAGGAATCTAGGAATAAAAATATAAAAATATTATATATACATAATGCAATGAAGAAATAAGTTCATAAATAAAAACGGGAAATACATACAAAAAATATTAAAGATGGGCTACGAAAATGTAATAAAGTTATACACCTGCATAAAATAGAGAAATATAGGAATAAAAAATAATATATATACATAATGCCCAACCATCCGCACCATTCGATTAGTATTGCTAAGAAGAAGGGCAAGAAACTTAGTAAACATTCCTTTTTTCAAAATAAAACATATGATACAAAATCATATGACATGTAGTCCGCGTGAGTGTTCAAGGAGTATTTTAGGGCGCATACAATTTAGTAAATGCAGCACTGTGATTGGCTAATTCGTCGCCTAAGTGTAGCTTAGCAAGATTTACTTAAGTCAGAAACTGGCCGTAAGTATTTTTAATTCAAAATAGAGCTTTGTCTCCATACGTATTTTTAAGAATATTTGGGTATCAAAAGACGAGGTAGAAGAAAGCAAGCTACCTGGCTATAAGGCAGCTGCAACACTTAAATCGATCCATCGTCCTATCCTTGTCATACCTTGAATGTTAACATATTTCCATCTCTTTCTACCTAAGACGTATGGTCTTTTATAAGTAATGCAATGCAGAAAAAATTAAAGATTCGTAAGAATGTCTCGCGGCGGCAAATAAGTATGGAGATTTCGATTTCGTGAGTTGTCAACGAAATTCTTTGTTACGTTTATGAATTGTTTAATTTAAATACAACCTGACTTTGTTACCTGATATTATGAAGATTTTAAATGAATATTAGTTTTTTAATAATGTTTTATTTGTTGCGTCTTTTTATTAAGGGGGTAACTTTTTACCTCGGTGCAAAATGCACTATGTATTATATTATACATTTTACTTGTGTATCGCTTATCGCTTTATATTTTATTTGCAAGTGGGCAGCACAGTTGCTGAAAAGGCACTACAGATTTAAGGTGAATTTTCATCATATAGCCAAATTCATACTGGAGACACAGTAAGTGGTCAGGAGCGAGGTTCAAAGACCCCTTTTGCTAAAAACTATTTTTTTATGTATCTCTATCTATCCATCCACAGCCTGTTTCATCCACTGCTGGATATAGGCCTTTCCAAGATTTCGCCTCTCTCGGCGGTCCTCCTGGAAGAAATGCCCATACTCACACACGCTGGGCAGGCGGGTTGGTGAGCGCGGTGCCGAAACCCTCGCAGTGACGCCGCTGCCCGTCACCATTCTTTTTATTTAAGGTCCGGTAGTGTAGTTGGGGATGGATATACTGCCATCTATCGGTCCCAGGCAATGGTGGGCCGCCTGGTTTTGTCTGAGAGCTGTTCTCTTACTCTCCTCCGAATAACCTCGGGGGGTTTGCGAGTAAGATGGTGGTACCTCCACAGTCGAGCCCAGCATCAGCTTTACCACCTTTCTATCTCTATACTTGTTAAAAATAAAAATAACCCGTAGTCAATTAATATAAACAGCCAAAGTTTTCCACATTAAAGGTAATTGGATTTTGGTCCAGACCACTTACCGAGTCTCCAACGTGAATTTGGCTATATCATGCAAAGTCACCTTAAATATTTTAAACGTGCTTATCTATAAAATTTAAATAGATGTCATTAAAATCTTGATACACAAAATAAAACCTTTGAAACATTTTACTTACATGTTTCTTCAAATAGAGCATTATACCTGCCCAGGTAGAGCCTCAAAATAACGCACGTGTTATTCAATGGAACCTTCGAGTTCCCACGTCCTTTGCGCAAATATCGTCTGAGAAAAGGCTTTTTTTAGGATTATCCTAAAAAAAAATTGCGAACACGTGTGCATCCGTTAAGAATCGGAGCCTGGGAATCAGCTGTTATTGACAGATAAGTTCTTGAGATGAAATATTTGTCAAGCCTGACAAGGAGCTGCAGGAAGCAGTATACATTTTATTTGGTATGATTTGTATAAAAATACCATCACGACATGCATCTTTGAAAGATTGTCAGAGGTCTTTCCACGTATGGATTGTTACTTGAAGAGTCAACTCTGGTACACCCTTGTTTTACTGACGATTATTACGTCCCAACGTGATAAGACGTGAGCCGTACTTCGGGCGCAAAGCAAGTTTTATCACCTTAGTTAGATAAAACAAAAGGAACCGTATCACCACGCTTCCCGCGCGTGGCACTGCAAATATAGGCCCAATGGGCCTCTTTTGTGTAGCTTGGTTACGACATCTCAACGTTTGACGTGATGGGTGACCGAAAGCTAGCCCTTTATAAACGACTATTAAAATTAGTTTTTCGGAAGGCCTGCAGTGCAGAAGAGAGCCGGTATTTAGCTTCAAATCTGAGCTCGGAAGAGTTGGGCGAGTCTCTTAGACTGCTCGCAAGCTGTAAGTGGAGATAGTTATACAGGCATTACAATAATTCAACTAAAAAAAAAAAAACGTAGATGTATCATCGGGTTTTCACGCACTTTGCTACATAAAAATCTATTTGCTTGAAGTGTTTACGTCTCGACGTATGCACATCTGTTTCTATTATTAAACTGTGGACTTCTACGGGAAATTTCGTTGGAAATTTTAGTAAGATTTTAAAAGCAACCTCAAAAGCAACCATTTAAAATCCAAGTAAAAATACTACATTCATTCAAATGACAGCTCTAAAATGTACCTTGAAATTACCAAAACACGTTAAAATCACTAAGTTGAGTAGATTATGGCTGTCAAACTAAAACTAAAATTTTAGTTTGACGTTTATGAATCGGTGACTTGAAAATAGCTCTTCGTTTAAATCACACTTAAGTGTAATTTTATGTATGTCAAACTAAAACTAAATTAGCTTTAATATTATAAATACTAGCACTACATAAACGCACCTCGCATTATCTTTTACAATGTTGTAACTTGTAGTTAATTTTTATTTCTGTATTTATATTTGGGAATTACACATTACATTACAGTGACTAGAAAAGTGAAAAAAATTAATAGTTTAAGGCCAATACTGGTAAAATAAAAAATACATTTATTAACATTACATTACAACGATTCCACATTACATAAAACAGTATATAAGAAAATAAAATAATCCAACAAATTATACCCAACATAGTATCCACACATAGACAAACAAATGTAAAAACAAGCATTACAGTTTCAAGACCCAAGTCAGAAAGTAAGGTTTGAAGGTTGAAGGCCACGGAGCGGCGCGACTCGCCATACATAACCTTCGTGGTTACCACCCAGAAATACCAAGTAACCAAAAGGCCAAGCTCTTTCAGCCCTCTTGTTAAACGTTGCGTTCTACTATTGGGCTAAGCTAAGCATCCCTTAGCCATTTAATTGGATGCCGCTATTAAACTAGCGCAGTGGATTTTAGCCGGTGGTCCGCGGACCACTGTTGGTCTCTGGAAGCACCCGAAGTGGTCCGCGAAGTCATCCGAAAAAACGGAGCAAAAACTCAATTTCTTTCCCAAGGAGAAATTACTAGCACTGGCTTTGAATAGTACTGAACCAAGGATTCAGGAGTAAGTAAAGAATATCCAGTCACAAAAAACACATAAGATAATACGTACTTTAATTATCTCTTGTAAAATTAATTAAATAATGTTAAAATAGTGTTGGCTTTGAACGTAGCGTGCGTGTTTTATTTAAAATTGATAAATATATTGGTTGGGGAAAAAGGTTCTTCGCCTTTTATATGAAAATCCAAAACATTTTTAATAAAGTTTATTTACATTTAACTAAAGTATATAGGTGCCATTTTGTTCGATAACTTTCTGCCATCTTGTAGGTAGGGACATGATCCCATTGCTATAGAAATTCTGGGGCTTCTGATCAAAAAACCGCGTCAAGTGGTTTTGGCAGTCCTATCGTGATGTTAACCTGACACTGCCTAAAGAATTCTGAAGAGACCGAAACAAGTGGAAATCTGAAGGTGCAAGGTCAAGACTATACGGTGAATGCATTAATACGTCCCAGCCAAACTCTCTTAATTTTTGCTGAGTGGCTAAAGATGTGTGAGGTCTAGCGTTATCATGATGAAAAACCACACCCCTTCTGTTGACTAATTCCGGCCGCTTTCTCTCAACTTCTTGCTTTAATCTCATCAGTTGTTCACAGTAGAGTTCAGAATCGATGGTCCTGCCTGGCGGTAACAGCTCATAATGAATAATGCCCTTCCAATCCCACTATACACACAGCATTACCTTGTTGCGAGATAACCCGGGTTTAGTCAGAGTCTGTGAAGCCTGACCAGCCTTTGACTACGACCTTTTTCGCACGTTCTTGTCGTACGTGATCCACTTTTCATCACCAGTTATCAGGTTTTTCAAAAATAGCTCGGTTTCATTACGTCGTAATAAAGAATCACAAATGAGTACACAGTTCATTAAATTTCTTTCAGTGAGCTCATGAGGCACCCAAATATCGAGCTTTTTTGTGTACCCAGCTTTTTTCAAATGCGCCAAAACTGTTTTGTGGTCAATCCCCAGTTCTTCAGCTATATCGTAACTACTGATATGTCGATCTAGCTCCACTTTTTCAAAAATGGCATCCATTTTATCCGTAACAGGGCGCCCAGAGCAAGGTGCATCTTTGACATCAAAATTTCCGGATTGAAAACGCTTAAACCAAATTTGTGCTACTCTCACAGACACTGCACTAGGTTCATAAACATCCCAAATTTTTTTCGCGGCTTGCGTTGCAGTTTTACCTTTTTTGTAGTAAAATTTTAAAATGTATCGAATTTCTTCATTAGATTCACTCATCTTAACAGTAAGAAAAACGAATGAAAATCACACATTTTACCTAATTTTAATTTGAAATTATCTTTTTTAAAATTTAAACTTTTTAATAATACCAAAACCAGCGACATACAAATGGTATAGCCAAAGAGATTTCATTATAAGTTCATACATACTATTTGCGAAAAGAGTTTTCCCCAACCTATTATATAAAACCCTTTATGCAGCCGAGGGAAATAAGAGGGGCAAGTATGCAGCCCTTAGCTGGGACTGCATATTTGTGCCTTTTGGGGTTGAGACCCTCGGGCCGTGGGGTCCAGATGCAAAACTCCTTTTTAAAGAAATATCTGCACCGCTGATCGACGTTTGTGGGGACCCGAAGGCTGGCGCGTATCTTGGCAAGAGAATCAGCCTGGACATTCAAAGGGGAAAGAAACGCTGCCAGCCTTCTAGGTACCCTTCCACATGACGGTGTAGCGATTTAGATAGAATTTGTTATTTAGTTTAGTTTACTTTTATTAGAGATTTGACAAGGATTTTAGGTTAGTTTTACACTTTTAATTTAGGTGAATTTTATTTATAATTTATATCCTAACATTGTGTTTCCCATTAGTAATTTATTTTGTATTTTCATAATTTTAATAAACAAATGGTTACCTTTATTAATTTCCATCCTTCCATCCATCAGCCTGTTTCGTCCACTGCTGGACATAGGCCTTTCCAGGGTTTCGCCACTCTCGGCGGTCCTCCTGGAAAAAATGCCCATACTCACACACACTGGGCAGGCGGGTTGGTGAGCGCTGTGCCGAAATCCTTGCCCTTATTAATTTACTTTTACTGTATTATTATAACTTATAAGAGTTGGTGGCAGGGCAAAAATGTTGTCAAATGTTTCTACATTACAAAAAGGTTAAGAACCACTGACCTACCGTGACCTAGCCATCCAGTTAGGAAGCTGATCTTTAGTCTTTACACCGCTACTCCTACGTTTTTTAGTATACATTTTTTTTCTCACAAGAATTTTTCGTCTTGTTTTGAAAAAGAGATTTGCTTCCTTCTTTCAACCCGAGCACAATTGGATACAAAAAAGCTTTGTCTCGCGGTTCAAATTTGGAACGTCTCTCGTTAACCAATCAGGATCAAGTGGTCACCCCAATTAACAAACAAATGAACCGTTAAAATGGTGATCAAAAGTGTAATTGAGCTGTAAATACATCGTTCCGACAAATTGGTTGAAGTTGAAGTCTAATTAGAACATGCAAGGAGGGATGTAAGAAATGCATACCAAATGATAATTTCATGGTTTTTCTTTTGTAAAAATTGTGCCTGCGATACTGGTCTCTGTGAAAAACTACCCATAACCGTTATTTCTACTATTGTATCACAATTATTAAAATATTACGAATTTATGATAGTAGTAGTGTTTTGAGACAAAATATTGCAGCTACTGATGGATCAGCGGAACTTCCCCGATAGTCCATAATCTCAAACGTTCTTACAGAAACTAACTAACAGTAAAACTGTATTAATATTCGTTCACTGGTTCTCAAGTTTTAAGCGTACGTTACATTGCATTTTCTATACGTAATATACGTAATATAATCTTGTATGCAGAAAATCGTCAAAAGTGAATTTAAGACAGAATAATCAAACACCATATTACATATCTTTCCCTGAAAAATCTTATCTCCCAATTTCAACGATAGTCGCGTCCGAATTGTACTAACAAAAAAATACGCGCACTCAGAGAATGGACGAATAACCAAGCTTGATGAAGGCCCTTCCAAGGCAACCGTGTATCGTTGGTATAACGAATTCAAGCGCGGTCGACCAACTTTGGGGGATGAAGAAAGAAGCGGTCGCCCTTTGACGGCTGTTACCGAAGAAAACGTGCTGGCAGTGAAAAATTTAATCCAAGACAATAGGCGAATTACATATCAGGAGATTCAACACATATTGAAGATTGGATCGGGAAGCGTTCACGAGATTCTACACAGCCATCTTCGCGTGAGGAGGATAGTATCACGCTGGGTGCCGCACAACCTCACCGATGCTCAGAAGCAGGCCCGGGTGGAATGATGCCGTGATATGCTAAAAAAATTTGAAGCAGGCTCGTCTCAGCGTGTTTACGACATCATTACAGGTGATGAGTCCTGGGCTTATCAATACGACCCAGAAACCAAGCGCTAGTCGACTGTTTGGGTGTTTCAAAATGAACCAACGCCTACCAAAGTGAAGCGATCTAGAAGCGGGGGGAAGATTTTGATCGCTAGCTTTTTTAATTTGACTGGCCACTTGGTATCAATTCCCTTACGGGATCAAAGAAGCATCAATGCCGAATGGTATACTACCAAGTGTTTGCCAGAAGTTTTCTCTGTTGTTAGCAACAAGCGACCAAACACAGGGCTCCGCGGGATACTGCTCCACCACGACAATGCACCTGCGCACACCGCACTCAAAACGAGGGACTTCCTGGCCAGCACGCCAGTCAAACTCCTGGGTCACCCTCCTTACAGCCCTGATCTAGCACCGTGTGACTTCTTTTTATTTCCAAAAATAAAAAATCAGCTCAAAGGAATACAATTTTCGTCGCTGGAAGATGCGCTGGCTGCGTTCGAGCAGGCTGTAAACGAGGTGTCTGCGGCGGACTGGAAAAAGTGTTTTGAAAACTGGTTTAGACGCATGAAACTTTGTATAGAGGCTGGTGGAGAGTACTTCGAAAAGATTTAGAAAAAAAATGACCTATAGAATATTTTTTTTTAGTTTCGCAAAACTTTCTGAGTGTTTCACGTATATGAATCCCGGGGGATTGTAATTATTTTATACGGGCCTCCTCCAAATCTATTAAAGTCACCTTATATTAATGGTACAGGTTTTGTCATACTTAAAAGGATGTCCCAACATCTAATGTAGATATAATAATAATCCCAACAATAAGCTTTTTGCAAATAAACTATTTTCTAACTAAACTATTTTCTATATAGGCTGAAATTAAATCAACCGACCAAATCCATACTCGGTCAGTGATCAAAAACTAGGTTCAGTAATCCTTTTGGCTAATTTCGAAAAAGATTTTTTTTGCTCCCATAATGGTTGGGATAGTTTAACTACAATTCCTAATGCAGGCACTATGTGACAAAAAAAATCTTTCGAATTTCACCTAGAGGGTCATTAAACCTTGTCGTGATGACTAACCGAGTCTCCAGTATGAATGTGGTCGGTTGATTTAATTTCACCTAGTATATGTGATAATGATAGGTGTATTGTGTGACCATGTTTCAGAATGGCCCTAACTATCAATACATAATCATATACCATAAATTACCGGACTACATCAAAGAAGAAGAATCATCAAACTCCTTTACAAAAAAGCTTAAGCAATTACTAGTCAACAAGTGCTATTATTCTATAAATGAATAACTGGTGGACAAAACCATATAATTTCAAAAAAAAATATTAAAGTTTCCTCAATTTCGCTGATCTTGCATACACTTGTATGTTATTTATAAATTTTAAATTCAATATCTACTAAATCAAAAAAACTTCTAATATGTTTTATCATAAAAAATAAATGTAATTCCTGTGTTCTGACATGTAAAATCAAATATAAAATACGTTATTTATCTAATTATGTATACATTCAATTTAAACTAAAAATCTCCCTGACAGGGTAATATGATCTAAATACGTACAGATCACCTGTGTAATTTCCACGTTTGCAAATATATATATATGAAAATATAGGACTACATTAAATGTACCAGTTTTGTCGCGTGTCGAGAATATGTTACAAAATCCCAAGAACGTTAAAGTTATAGATTTATGAAGTGGACTATTATGAGTCAAATAAAATCGTTTAAAATGTTCTCAAAATCTCCGTAGAAAAAGTGTTAGCTGGCACGCGATCCGTAGGGCTATACCGCTTGTAAATGTTTTTTTTCTTTTAAACGGTGGATTTAAAATGCACTACAACATGATTTTTTTATTATAAGCATTAATCGTTATATTTTAAGGTTATAGGAAGTTTTGGAGTTCACACTTTTGTAGAATTTGGTAGAAAAGTGTAGCTTTATGAATAATGTAACTTATTTACCCAGCCAAGACAGAATTTTAAGTGAAATATATCACTTCCCTTCCGAAATTACTTTGGTATAAAACGTGAAATTTACAGTACTCGGCCATATGAACAACTTAATCTCAGCGGTTTCATAGAAAAGTTAAATACCTACTCGACCCAAATGTATGGAACAGCTGATATATTTTTCACGATTTCAGGGTTGGCTCCATAGTAAAAGTTGTTCATATGGACGAGTACTATCACCAGTTTTCGTTAACAAAATAACTTGAATTTCACGTTGTATATTAACAAATAGGTGGTAGAGCTGATGCCGGGATCGACTGTGGAGGTACCACCATCTTACTCGCAAATCCTCCCGCAGTTATTCGGAGGAGAGTAAGAGAACAGCTCTCAGGCAAAACCAGGCGGCCCACCATTGCCTGGGACCGACGCGACGGATGGCGGTATATCCATCCCTAATTGCCGGGCCTTATATAAAACAGACTGGTGACGGGCAGCGGCGTCACTAGTGCAAGGGGTTCGGCACCGCGCTCACCAACCCGCCTGCCCAGCGTGTGTGAGTATGGGCATTTCTTCCAGCAGGACCGCTAAGAGTGGCGAAATCCTGGAAAGGCCTATGTCCAGCAGTGGACGAAACGGGCTGATGGATGGATGGATTAACAAAGTCATCTTGTTTAGTACGTTCTATTTGAATTAAACCGTAGACAAGATAGCTGTCTGTAAATTAAACATACACCATACACATATTGTTTTTTTTTTGGCAACACATAAGACCGTTTTTTGGGGTTCCGTACCGTACCGTAAATACTAAAAAACAGAATAAAATTAATATTAAAGGGGGCTCCCGTACAACGAACGTGATTTTTTGGCTCGTTTTTGCTCGATATTGATAACGGCAACAGGTAGAATATTCACAGAATATTTAGTTATATATTTAGTTTAAACACAAATAATTAAATTAAAATTAAATTCATATTTATTCCCATACAACAGACACGATTTTTTGCCGTTTTTATAGGTAATAATGATACAGAACCCTTCGTGCGCGAGTCCGACTCGCACTTGGCCGGTTTTTCAAATTCGATAGTAGGCAAGTACTGATGTGACAAACGTTTTGTCTCAAAGAATATATCGATAAATAAATAAAACAGATTGTTACAAATCATAAATGTATGTGCTAAAAGTTTTCGTGTCAACAAATCGATTATTTCGAGATTGCGTAAACAATTGATTGCTTTTTAATAAGTTTTTTGTTAATTTATCAAGTCTAGACCGTTTCTAGAGCCAAGTTTGGCCAGTTAATGTTCTGAGACAAATCGATCTGGATTCTCTTTGGTCAATTTGATATCCTTGAGCAGTGCTTTATTGTCGTGACGAATGAAACCGGTGATCTGAATCGATTCAGAACGATTGTAAAGTTTTATTTTTATGTTAACACTTACATACATCGCATGATGCGAAAATATCAAAAGGGATTTTAAAAAGGTCTAAAAGTTTAAAATAATTTTGAACGCTTTTTTCATGAAAAGCTTCGAATTTGCACCGCTTTTATCAATTTGTACCAGTAACGTGCAAAACAACTTGAAATTGAAAATGTTGGCGGCACGGATCTAATTTTTTCTCAGTCATTTCATTACAAAACACTTGGAACTGATGTTTATGTATTTAATTTATCATGTCTTTGTAATTGATTACCTTTTACAGCAAAGAAAAAAATTACAAAATCTACTCTTTAAAACCAGAGACTTTCATTTTACAGGAATACGACACCGATGTAAGCCTCAAAACTCTCTGTACCTGTAAACAGTCTGCAGATTAGTCGAAGTAGACACTTCAAAACAGTAATTAGATTTTCTAACATTAGTGATGGTCTTTAATTTAAACGAGAAATACTGTTTTGGCGCATACGACCTTGCGGCATAAGCTAGTTCGCGAGCATATATTTATTTATTATATTAAGTCCCCCTCAGTCAGCTTTCTTTGAGATTAAAAGTTTACCAATTCCTCGCCTTTCCAAAGAAAAATGGCCGCGCAATTCAAAATAAAATTTCACTTGCCCACATAAAATTACAAAAGTTTTCTAAAGTTACTATCGATATAAGATTTTTTCATTTGTGCGATCATGTACCTCTATGGCAGCTGTTTAGTGTCACCAGTAACTAATCAGAGGTGTAATTGTGTAAGCCAATGGTATTCAAATTGATTGTCATATCATATGGCTATTCGGCTAAGCAAATTAGCCCGTTTGACAATTCAAATCGTTTATTTTTGTCTGTCAAATGATTACAATTGTCTTGTTTTATTGTTGACAACCAAAAACGTACAATCGAATTTGAATACGATTGGCTTACACAATTATTGCACCTTTGGTTTCATACCGTATATTTACACTCGGTATAACTGACTAGACTTTACGATTTATTTTTAAAAATAATTTAAGGCTCCAGTGATCATAATTGAACAGAAGCCCAAAATCAACATGATCCTTCGTCCCACCAGCTGGCACAACTCAAACAGAATATTTATTAAGACCTTAAAAGAAGTCTTGAGATTACAAACAGATTTTGACAATTCCTCATTGTTACCCATTCTTCATACAAAAGGACAAAGTAGAACGAGTTTCGTTTACCGTATTAAATGTCTATTAGTGACAGACATACGGACGCTTCCAATTCGTTTTAAGGGATGAATTTTTAGGGTTCCTTTAAAAAACCGTAGTCTAGTAAGCAGCATTATATGAACTGAGCTGAAACCGAGGTAGAATTTATAGGAAACTAGCTATTGCCCGCGACTTCGTCTGCGTGGAGTTCGGTTCACCCCCATAGGGGGCGAATTTTCAAAAATCCTTTCTTAGCGGATGCCTACGTCATTACAACTATCTGTATACCAAATTTCAGCGAAATCCGTTCAGTAGTTTCGGCTGTGCGTTGATAGATGAGTCAGTCAGGTTTGCCTTTTATATATTCAGAGAAGAAGAAGACAGAACACAGAAGATAGAGGACACCAGCATTTTCGATACAAAAGTTTATATCCTGTTTTACCCCTATAAAGGGTGAATTTCGAAAAATCCTTTCTTAGTGCACCTAGCTCTAAATTTCATGTTTCTATCTTCAGTGGTTTAGGCTGTGGGTTGTCTGTCTGTCAATCAGTTTCCCATCCATCCATCAGCCTGTTTCGTCCACTGCTGGACATAGGCCTTTCCAGGATTTCGCACCTCCTGGCGGTCCTCCTGGAAGAAATGCCCATACTCACACACGCTGGGCAGGCGGGTTGGTGAGCGCAGTGCTGAACCCCTTGCACCAGTGACGCCGCTGCCCGTCACCAGTCTGTTTTATATAAAGCCCGGCAATTGGGGATGGATATACCGCCATCCATCGGTCCCAGGCAATGGTGGGCCGCCTGATTGAGCTGTTCTCTTACTCTCCCCCGAATAACTTCGGGAGGGTTTGCGTTTAAGATGGTGGTACCTCCACAGTCGAGCCCGGCATCAGCTCTACCACCTATAAACGGTTACGGAACTGTTTAATAGGTTACCAGCCCTTATAGCTAGCCCATATGTCGACCAGGGTCACTACGATGATTAAATAAAACCGCATTCAAATCCGTTGAGTAGTCCTCTAGTTAGATAAGATAATATAATGTAAGGTTTAATTTCATGCAAAAAAGCAAAATATAAGGTAAACTCATTCAAGATCAACGTGAAGCACTTTTTTCATTGTGAATACCCGCCAAAATAGCACTCAGTCTAAATATCCCGCCCCTATTATTATTTGTGTATGTATTTGTATTTATATTATGAAGCCGACCACATCAAGTGGTCGAAATATATTTTCCAGAACGGACGTTTGACTATCTGTTAATTTTCTTATATCATTTTCCTTTTATATACATAAAGACTAATAAATATTTATATATATATATATGTTTATTTTAATTTATGTCCGTTTATGTACCTTTTAAGTATGTCTATGTTAAACAATATAAATAATATAAACTATATATTAATATGTTAAGATTATGTCTTTTATATAGCTTTTAAGGTTTAATTTAGTTAAAACGAGAAATAGAAAAACAGTTCAAAGATAGCTTTTTTCTCAGCAAAGTACGTTTTTTAAAGTTTAATTCAACTAGCTACATCTAGCGTATTCAATGGTAAAGATAACAGTACAATATTTTTCAGCATCTTCTTTGCTGAAGCAGTATGTATTTACATAAAATTTCCTTTCATTTCAATTTGGGGTTGCTGGAGAGATGCTCTACAGCAACCACAAATTCAAGTGGAACGTACTCTTACCCTAGGCCTACCATGAGTTTTGCTTACTATACACATTAACGTCTGCGTAAAATATTTATATGAGAAATTGTGCAGCGCCCCTAGCGGCTTACTACAGGAACCAGCATTTCTCATACAAAATATGTGACGCAGACGGTAACGTGTTAGTAAGCAAAACTCATGGTAGGCCTCCTACTATAGTACAATTTTGTTAAAGTACGTACTAATTCAGTACATATTATGTACAATTGCATTATATATTTAGAAATAGGAAATGAGATGATGGGGTTGCCCCAGAGCATGACGTAAAACAAAATCTTTCCACCCAAAGGTTGCCTTGGACATATTGCTAAGAGCAATAAGTGCCTTTGTACACAATGTCTGTTCTGTTTGTTAAAATGTGTTGTTAAATATGTGTGTAAATCTACAAAAAGCGTTTTAATAAACACAATTACAAAAAAAAATTAATACATACATACGCACCGACAGACAAAAAATCTTTTGGCTTTAGTATAATACTAATAACACTTTACATGAAAATTTTGAAAATATATTCAATATACAAACAGGACGATTAGATTGACGGAACCTTTTAATTATGAACGAAATACAATTCGCAGACTATTTGTATTATTAATAATGGTTACCGGTAGAATGTAATTTGCATGTTAAAGGTAAACCTTTACGTATGTAAATGCATAGAAAAATTGTGCATAAAAGTCTTAGCTCATTGTGAATGCGTAATATTCTATTTTAAAATAAAAAACAATATTTCTACGAGTGTATTTGCGGATATAAGCAAGTTCTTTTCTTAACGCCTAGTTTTTACATATTTTTTTTTTGCATCCATAAATTTTCTGTTTTTTTTGCCATGTATAGGTTTATTGTGTACGTACAAACTGTTGCAAAGTTTTGTATTTTTTTGCATTGGAGTATCTTTTTCTTCAAATTTACATTGAAAATTGCTAAAACTGTGGGCCATCAAATGTATGGGTGTGAATAGAAAATTTTCTTTACATTAAATTAGATACATATTTGTCAGAAAAAACTATCGGACATCTATTCGTATCTGTACGCTGAATATTTTTGCGAGATTTTAAATGAAATTGGTTATTAGTGTCGTACCAAAGCCATAACCACTTTTTTTTTAATTTTTGTCTGTCCGTCTGTTTGTTTCATTTTCACTCGAAAACCAATCCACGGATTTGGGGGTGGTTTTTTTATTATCGTCGTAGTGACCCGGGTCTAGAAGAACAACTGTTCGAGGCTCGTTCGTCTAGTCTTCGTCAAACGACGACAGAGACAAATGTATACAAGTGAGAGAGACAAATAACCATGGAATTAGTATGTACTAGTTGTACGGTAGTACATACTAATTCCATTCAAATAACAGGTATCCTGCTCACACGCGTTCCTTTTGTCATTTGTCGAAGACGAGCCGAGTGAGCCCCGAACGGCTTCAATTCTAGAGTTGCTGGTCATATAGGCTGTTCTAATAAAATAACCGCCAAGCTTAAAAATGACGATAACAGTTTTCATCTTACGCGCAAAATACATTGATTGAAAGTCAGTTCCACGCGAGGGAAGTCGCGGGCAAAAGCTAGTACGTTATATGAGTAAAGAAGTAGGTATGTACTAAAAAAGCGAGCTTACAATTTACAACAATGCGACCGAATACCACGCGACCCATCCTTGCTCTCGATTCGATTCTTGTGTGCTGTTTCGGTATTCGATTCTTTGTGCTCTAAGACCAATCGATCATATCTGGGGTTGCACAATGCGGTGCGGACCACAACAATCGATTGTTGACCTGAGATGCTATCGTTTCCATGTCTTCGTCTTTATGAACCATTGTTGATGCGGTGGCAGGGATGCCGGGCTAAATTGGGCAAGTAAGAGTCGGATTCATGGGTACGAGCTCCGTACTTTATTTTTGGAATGTCGACGAAAATATACAAGGGAACAACTATAACGATAGAGACAACAAAATCAGCTGTTAAATATACGGTAAAAAAATTTAAAAAATATCGTACTTGCATGGGTAGTTTATGAGGTTATTATTATATTCTTAAATTTGCTATGGATTTATTTGTCTGAAAGAAAAACAAATTATATTTTGTTTGTTTTAGAAAAAAGTACATTTTATCGGTTTCAGGGTTGCTTCCATAGTAAAAGATTTTCTGTAGCATTGACAGAATGAGTTTTTCAAATATGACCACACCTTTCTGTTACAGTTCAAGGTGACTTTGATTAATTAATACAGCCAAATTCATACTGAAGACTTACTCAAATACTCAGTCTCTTTTGAAGAAATCCGCATTTTTTTTCTCTTGTACTTCCTGAGTGACTCGGATAGACTTGACCAATCAATCATGTTTCGTCTCTAGTCCATCCATCCATCCATCAGCCTGTTTCATCCACTGCTGGACATAGGCCTTTCCAGGATTTTTCCACTCTTGGCGGTCCTCCTGGACCTCGTCTCTAGTATGAAGAAATATTTAGTTACTTCTCTACTGAGTAATTAGGCATAGTTCAAAAGTTTCCATTTTCATTTAAAGACGTAAAATTTGATCTCGAGAATACGAAATGTACATCGACACATGCACAAAACAAATTAATTAAATTAATTTTGTTCTGTGGTTCAGTAGCCGCCGGATGGTTAAATTAGCTTCCTAATTGGACGCCTAGATCATTAATTAAATAAAATTTAAACATTTTGTCATAGATTTCGAAGCTTTTCTTAAGAAATTGTAGTTTCATTGTATTTGATTACTAACCGGTCTCTAAGCACCAGTCTTTCTACTCAGTTTTAACACCTGTACTTTTCTTGTATCAGTATTCTCAAATAAAATTAAGTTCCATCTACCTTAGGGTCTCTTGGCCAGGCTAACAATTTATCATAATACTATTTAACTAAAAGGCTAAGCCTCGTTCAGTCCTCTGGTTAAACGTTGCGGTTAACAACCCCAGACAGCAGACCTGGAAACGGTAACCATCGAGCTAAGCATCCTTTGGCCGTTCAATTAGATGCCGCCATTTGATTTAAAGCCTAGCCGTCCAATCAAGAGGCTGATTTAATCACAGAGTGGCGATATTTCCCAATACAGAATTATTACAAGTACAATCTTAGATATTTGCACAGAATTAAATCTATACTAGCTTTTGCCCGCGGCTCCAACCGCGTGTTATACGGTTTAACGACATACTTTTTTTCTGGATAAAAATTTGTTAAGTTAGGGTATAATCCCATATCCATTCTATTTATTCGTATCCATTCTAAATTTCATCCAAATCCGTCCAGCTGTTTCAGCGTGAAAGAGTAACAAACATACACACACACACCCTTTCACATTTATGATATTACTAGCTTTTGCCTGCGACTTCACCCGCGTGTTATTCGGTTTAACGACATGCTTTTTTCCGGGATAAAAGGTAGCCTATGTGTTAAGTTAGGCTATAAGATATATCCGTTAGGGTATGAGCTATATCCATTCTAAATTATAGTGTGATTGTTCAAGATTTTGTTTACCACAATATACAATTTTTAAAGGTTTCTTCTTCCCATTTGAACCACAATAATTGTGATATGAGATGATTTAAGAATACTTCAACGGTAGTTTTGAATTTTGAGGGGATAATACAAATAAATCTATGAATTATTTATTGTTATTTAAGAGGGTGAGTCTTGAGTCTCGGTTGTCATTCAAAGTCAAGAAATAATTTAACTATATTAAAAATCTGCTTATTTTATAACGGTAAAGTTTGAGAGAAAGAATTTGAGATCATTTCAAGAGGAACAGAAAATCGATTTAGGTTTGGAAATAAAATCCGTTTTGTATTTTTAGGGTTCCGTGTCCAAAGGGCATGGCTTACCCGAGATTGAGCATTGTAATCAACTACAATTGAACTCTATGACGTTTAATTATTGTTTAAAATAGCGCGCTCTGAGCCGTGGCTGTTACGCCAACCGAAATATCACGAGTTTTAATTGCTTTACTTGGCTTCTCGTTGGAATAAAAACACGATTTTTTTCAAAATCGTTGTATTGTTAGAAAATAAACTAAATCGATACTCGAAAGGAAATCAATAAGAGTCTAAAACGGAGTAAAATACTTTCTCGCAATTTACTTCATTTACCTATTATTTAACGGAAAAAGCTGGTAAACCATATTCATTAATCCAGTTCCAGACGCGTCTTTTGAAACTATACAAGGCCAGTACGCATCCATAGTAAAGTTACACTGTATACTTTCAAATTTAATACCAAAAAAATCTCGGAAAGTATACACGATTTACCCGTTCTAGTCGCGTATACTTTCTAATTACAATGAAGTGAATTGTTTTGGAAACTATACAAGGCTAGAACCAACACATACTGACACTGTAGGTATAGCTTTTACAACAGAGAATTAAATAGTCTGTAACAATTTCTTTTTGAAAACGGTGACTTTACAACTAAAACTAGTGACGTCGCCTCGCTCCGCTCCACTTCGCTCGGCTCCTTATTTATTCTTACATGTCAACCCATGTCATGTCGCTCGTAGTCGCACCTATTTTTTTTTTTAAATTTTGGTGAATGATTTTCGCCCACTTACCATATCAATATCATAATGGTAACTAATGCAGTATATTTTTCGTACACAATGTTAGCGCACGTATTGGAATATATACACGATAAGTGTGTAATAATCATGTTTACTTCCCAAGGAATCGATGTCCTATTACAGTTTGAATCTATACGTGAGCAGTCCCAACCCGTGTGTAACTAGCTAGCCTTGTATATTTTCAAAAAACGCGTTCCAGGCGCAGTTATCGTTTGCCATGTGTGTCTTATGCTTATGAGTGATATTGGTCACGTATTTTTGTACCACGATGGTACTTGTAAAGTTCGGATCATATCATAACAGATAGCTAGAAGCATCACAGATTAGGGTTAGGGTTACAGATAGAAAATTAAACAGTTCTTAGCCTGATTTCCATAGAAAAGAAAAGTTCACAGATTTTGTCGCAAACGTTCATAACCTAAAATCCAAAAAGGGTAAATAAAATGATGTTGATATTAATCACGTTGATTTGTGATATTATACGAAGATTATATTATAAGAATATTATGTTTTTGTTGATTGTAACTTTCTAATAAAAGAAAATCAGAAGGATATTATTCAAAAATCTAAAAATCCCAAGATTAGCAAATTCTTAGATATGGGAACCCATGGTCACAAATGTACTAACTGCGCAGGTGAAAGTTGTAACATCACGCGCGCCGCCGTCTGTACTGTAGTGGCTGTCGATCTGTTACAGCATGCAAATTCACAGCAACGTCAGCATGAAATTAACTTTGGCATTTCTCGAAGACATCTGTCACCTTAATCTTACCGAATAACACATTTCGCACTCTTCCTTATGCCATTCTATTTTTAAAGCTAAGTAACGAAATTCGAGAAACCAAATCAACAGATGCTTACGGCAGGTACCACCAGAATCACATTGCAAAATACTACTACCTTATCGAATTGGAAATTCATCGAAATCGAATACTTATGCAGTCTAAGGTGACTTTCAAATTTGGTCAGGTAAAGTCAGAAACCGCAGCTTGCGACAGATGTAAAGCACCGATACACGGAAGCCTTACAAAAAATAGCACGTGCTGGCTGGTTGGAAAAAATGCTATGCGGGCACAAGTTGTAGGCCATATTGCACCTTGAATAAGAAAAAAAAGAACGCGTGATTTGCGGAGAAAAGGTGATGAGGCTAGAATTCAAAATTGGAACAGCCGGTGTTGTCGGAAAATTTCCATTGTGTTTCCGAACGAAAACAAATAAATATATGAAATTTTCATAAATACAGAGTACAACGCAACATAAATAAAAACTTTGCTTACTTTAGTTAAACAAAAACAATTCACATACCTACACAGAGGAAACGCAAAAACAAAACCATACGAGTATGACTAACCTAGATACAATTATACAAACAATATATTATCAATATTAAATTGGCCCTGACTCAGCAATTACTGAAGACAAATCACAAACGCTGGTTTTGCTCCCAGCATCATAAGCCCCGCTTTTCCTAGGCACAGAATAAATCCCCTCTGACTGTAAGTAAATGGAAGACCAACATTTTTTATTAAAAGCTGGAGTTCTGATGACAAACACTATTATTTACACAATAATTTAAACATAGAACCCGGAAGTGATACAAAGAATCTCCTGTTTTATGCGCAGACGCACGTGTCAACTAAGGGGGGGTTTAGACCACCCACCATAGTCCTTGACGTACCAACTATAGTCGCTATCTTTATCAATTTGTGTGTAAACAAAGCTTTATAGGGGCGGCTGAGTACGTAGATTTTTGGATAACATGTCGACTATTTCCCTTTTCACTTCAAAATGTTTGGTGGCAACATGATATAATCATAAAACGATCAATTTACGTATGTGGGTAGATTTTCCGGAGGCTCTATCTTACTTTTTAGGAAGAAGTCGCCATTTTTATTCTCTATTAGTAGTAATCAAAAAATAACCGTAAGTATATAGACCTATTTTTTATTTATCATTTTATTATAAATTTTATTTGCAATCAAATGCATTATCCTTGTTAAAAAACGGGTCCTAATTGTCAATTTTATTTCATGCTTTTGCTCGCGGCTCTACCCACGTTTGTTTCAATCTCTGCCTCGTTAACGGCTGGGCGGTTATTTTATGAACACCCTTATAGCCTATATGTTGAACAGGGTCACTAAGATGTTAATAAAGACGGTTTTCTTTCATCGAAATCCCTTGAGTTTCTCGAGTTAAAACGGAACATAAAAACATACAGATAGACAGACAAAAATTCAAAAGATTTGAGTATTCCATTCCAAACAAAATTTCGCAAAAATACTCATTCATTGTACAGACACGACTTTTTTGTTTTTGCTACTTAATTATTAGTATAGATAGATTTAGGTACCATTTATCTTCATATTCTTAACACGAAGCTTGTTCTTTTATTTTGCTCTGCGCTGTCATATTAAAAACATATTTGGAAGGCTTCTTGATACCGTTGTCATATTCCATTTTGTATTCGCCACCACAATATAAACCACTAAGGTTTTTTTGTGAATCGAGAACGCAGGTGTCGATTAATCGATGGAAAAGCAATCGACTTGACGAATAAAAAGTATCCACATCACTATGTAAAAGTTAAGAGCTGTGGAGAAATACGTCGCTGTATTTTTATCTGAATCATAAATTAATAGATAAGTATTATTGATTCAAGTAAAACAGAAAATGTAAAATTGTTTGTTGGATACAAAAATGTTTTATAACATTGAAACTGAAAATCTATACTAATATAATAAGATAATAAAAAGTCGTGTCTGTACATTTCATATCGAGAAATTATGAATGAAATTAATTATAATTATTCTATTAGTACTGCACTGAGGCTTAAAACTATTTTTATTTTTTTATTTTTATGTTCTGTTTTAACTCGAGAATCACTCAACGGATTTTGATGTGGTTTTCTATATTATCATCGTAGTGACCGTGATCAACATATGTCGGTAAAATATACTTACGATAAGATATATTAAAAGAAATAAACAGAATGTATGTTTGTAATATCGACATGATTTACAGCTGAATGGAAGCCACGGGTTCCAAGTCCCCAAGTAAAGTGCTGAGTGTCGTGGTGAAAAACCAAAAACTTGAAAAATCCGCTTTTAAATGACGATCTTGCGCCCCAACATAATAATAACTTCAAGCACAATACAAATTTTCTAAGGTCTGAAAGTTTTAAAGTATTTTTTCTACCATCAGTAACCTTACTAAAGCTAAAGTATTAATTTCGTTTTAAAAGCCTTGAAGCAGATAGGCACATGCGCGGGCGCAACGCAACGATAAAGAGCCTTTACTCAAATTTGCTCGGAAATACTGACGTTCTTTGCAGAAAACAGTGATATCGCTGGCAGAAAAGTAATCTACGATTTGTAGGCTACGAGGTACTTTATTAATGTAGTGGATGACCAAAACGAAAAAGCATTCTATGAAAATGTGGTCTCAGCATATTTTAAGGAATAATCTAATAATTTAATTCGGAATAGAATAGAGAATATGCATGTCGTTTAAATAAGTAATATATTTCGTTTTTTGTATTCTATTTACTTAGTAGCATTTAATGATGACCATGGGAAGCTATTTAATTTTAATGTTTTGTGATTATTTCCATTTAAAAAATACAACATTTTGATGAAATGAAACGCAAATGAAAAATCACCATTGGCTAACTGCCTTTTGTGACAAAGTGAGTACATTTCATCATAAAGTATTGAGTTCAAAATTAATAAATGTAAAATAAAACCCTCGAATATTTTGTAATAGGTTGTTTTAACCAAAAATAATGAAAAAACCGGCCACTCGCTATACACCGCAAGCAAGAGCAGTATCATGTGACGTCACTTGATACGCGCTAAAATGGCAGTCGTTTGAATTGTAGAACATTATTATGAAATTTATTTTGATTTTATAACTATGAAATATGGATAATTTAGTTGTAATTTTTATTCATAGCCCTAAATTGATCATATATCAACGATTAGTGCATAAAAAATTTACATGCATATTCTTTATTGTACAAATATTAGCAACGTGATCCAAAAAGACTTTGTTTAGGAATAACTAAATTCTCGTATTTTTTTAGCCTTGTTTGTGATTTCCTCCCATACTTTTTCTTGACAGAATAAATTCTATCGATTCTATGAATCTTCACCTTTGGCTCAGACTTCTCTTATACTTTTCTAGTAAATGCTTACTTTCTGGTCTTAGCAATAATGTACTATTAAGTAATTCCAACAATTTCCTTTCCCAGACACAAATAAAGATAAAAACACTTTTCTTCGCAGGTGTCACAGTAACCTTCCTTATACAGCATCTCTTGTGGGACATTGTCTTCAGACTGCTCTCGCCAACTTCAATCAAAAACCAATTGTAAGTTCAGTTTGATAAGAATGGTTTTGTTTTGGCTAAGGGTTAGTAATATTTTGAGTAAATTATTATAATTATGACCTCAGATGACAAGCCGCTAGTAACAGTCTGGTCAGCCTTCTATCACCTTGGATCGGTTTATGCTGAATACTATTGGCGAAAGCGGAATAAATGGCTAAGGAGGGTTTCGTTTTGATACCAGAAATTATTGAATCGTTAAGTTGATACATGACTATACCTCGAATACTCCTTAAATAATTGGGAGTTAATCCTTTGATTTCTCATTTGAGGATTTCAAGATAAAAGCCATGCTTAAGATGACCTAAATCGATGTGTGGCGGTACAAATATCGACGAAAAAGACATTGAAATAACGTTTATATCAGCGTGCATTGGAAAGTGGCCATTACGACAATCGCTGTGTCTCCGGATATCGCAAATAGGAGAAAATAAAACTTTTCGCATGGACGCGATGGTCTTTCGAAAATTGTATGTGTCTAATAGACTAGTTATCAAATTGTTTATTTGATAATTAGTAAATTGTTTTGCTCGAAAATAAACAACATCAATTTGAGGTGTAGACTTCAGGGAATTTACCGGCCGCCCATCTCTAGGCCAGACCAACTTACATGTGAGCACCTAATAGTCACATCATATTACCACAAAATACACAGACCACTTACCCAGTAGACGTTACATACAAGGCAATTACTTTCTGTTAGACGTTAGTTCTTACTAAGCACATGCGGTTCAAAACGATGTTAGTAGCGACCAGATAGTAGCTCTGATGCGCCGTCCAGTGAAGGTCGTGACAAAATACTTATCTATTTTGTGATATTAACGTGAAATAAGAATTCATTGGTTGCGTTTGCGTGCAAGTTGGTCAGTCAAAGGGGTTGTTCCCAGAGGTCCACATTTCTATTGTTCTTCATTTCCTAAAGGGTCCATGAAACAATATTAATATTTTTAAAATCCTTTAATGAATTCCCAACTGGTCCACGATATTTATTCAGAGTACAGTCAGTAAAACAAAAGAAGAGAGCTTATGTGTATCGCACGGTACGAAGAATGTTCGGGGCTGACGTGTTGCTCGGTTATTACAGTATTTTTTAATATAACCTTAATATTTTCAAATCAACTTATAGAATACCTTGGTAATCCAACCTTATGTTATATTGACTTATCACTTTTCAAGCTAGTTCGCCGAATTAAAAACTCACCGCCAAACTGCGGTCGGTGCACTGCCGCACACACTGGTTCCATATCACGAAATCGTGGACTTAGGGTTAAGTCAATTTGAAGGTCAAGGAATCGAACTGTTTTTATTTTTTGGTTGACTGCTAAAGCTATAACAAACACCTTTTACTGAAGTAGTTTTTCTGAAATATCCATTACTTTCAGAGAAAAATAATATATTTTTTTATGGAGAAATTAATGTTTTTTTGAATTACTTGTGTCCTTCGTGTTTATTTAAAATGAAACTTACTACAGGTCATTGAGGAAGTTACGGCCAACATTTTCTTTCCTAACACTCAATGGTAGGGACACTGTTATGACGTCATCACTTGATTGTCAGTAAATGATATTTGCAATAGCGTCAGCAGTCTACGAAAAATAAAAATCTGTTTGATTTCTCTGAAAGTAATGCATATTTTAGAAAAACTACTTCAGTAAAAGGTGTTTGTAATAGCTTCAGCAATCTACCAAAAAAAACAGTTCTATTCATTGACCTTTCCATTAAATACTTTCAAGTGCCTGTAACTTCCAAAGCGCAGATTTTCGCAGATAAGCGTAAGGCAATAAAATGTTGGCCGTGGCTTCCTCAATGACCTGTAGTAAGTTTCATTTTAAATCAATATGAAGCACGGAAGTAATTGACAAAAACATAATTTTCTCCATACAAAAAATAATTTTTCTCCGAAAGCAATGCATGTTTCAGAAAAACTACATTTATAAAAGGTGTCTGTAATAGCTTCAGCAGTCTATAAAAAAAAAAGTTCGATTCCTTGACCTTCAAATTGACTTACCCCTAAGTCCACGATTTCGTGATATGGAACCAGTGTGTGCCACTGCGCTTTACCATGCTTTTTTTAGTGTTCCATAATAATGTTTGTAATACAATAAGGAGTCCTTATTAATTTATTTCCTTTCTTATATTTCATGAAATCATAAATATTTACCCTTTCTTATTCAAACCTTTATTGCTGATTGTAACAAACAATCTTGTGGGCCCGTCGGGAAAGAAAATATTTTATTTTAAAATGTTGTGGACCTTTTGGGAATCAAAGTATGAACTTTTTTGAAAATAATAGTTCCATGGACCTTTGGGAACAACCCCAGTTAGCTAGTGTGTTACCCATCTTCATGATCTATCCATCTCACACAAACCATGTCGAGTTAGGTGATGTGAAATTACTTAATTTAATTGAATGTATGAATTGACAATGAGATAAATAAAAAATAAATAAATTAGTAATTCCTTTGGAAGCAGGGTAGAAAATAAATTGATTTGTGTGACTGCACGGTGATATATTGGGGATAAATTGTGTATTTATTTATTTATTCTTTATTTCTATACCCTTAGCATTTTGCTACGGGACGCAGCACTATTTATGGATTAAGTATCGCTTAGCGAGATTTATATCAAATCAGAAACTGTCGTTCACATTAGTGCAACTGACACGAGTTAAAAAAAACAGCGGTGGCTCAAGTAGTCAGTGAAAAGTGGGTGTAAGTAACTCTACTAGCGTTGACTGTATTGGTCACGGGCCATACTCGGAAACAACTGCGACAAGGACATGTTTTTTTTGACGAAAGCCTTGTCTTGGTTGTCATTTATTTAAACCTTCGTAATATAAAATGTCCTTTTACCGCATGGTTCAGTGCGGCGTACAGCGGTCACACATTACGCGCATGTCCCGTTACCGAGCTACAGGTGCGCGGCGCGTGCGCAACGTGAACGTTACATTTCGATTAAAGAATTCGCGCCACGCTGCTTGTCTCTCAGTTTATTCCACCATCCACTTTATTACCGTACCATAAGAGTTAGTTTGTATAACTTGATTATAGCGGTGGATGATACAGTTCTTTCTGTTATATTTTGAACTCTTCACGCTATGCCCCATCCGGGTAAGGCAGCGAGAAATTGGTAATGTGCGAGGCAGTCATGGAATAAATACTAAAATTATTTGAATGATACTAAAAGTTCAAAGAGCTCCATTTAAATTTTATTGGAATTTGCTTTTTTTTTAAGGTCACTTTGACCCCATTGAAGAGCCCGCCTGTTTTTTTAAATTCAATTGCCTTGTAATCCTTGCATACGTGTCGCTTACAACGAACCTCAAGAGGCAAGCCAAGAAAGTTTATAGGTATCAGTTGAAAATCACATCAGAGTTTGTTTAGTTTTCCAGTTATAAGCAAACATAGAAACAGGCACTTAAACGAACCTAGGGCTTCATTTTCTTATTATACATGGTGACTTTTGTTTATAAATTTGCAAAAAAAAATGTTGATCTGTAATAGTAATAGACTCGGAGCTTGTGTTAGTAGAATAACGATTTTTTTTTTGGAATTTAATAATATCAATCTTGATACTCAGTGCGCTTCATGAAGCTTCAGTATGAATTTGTCTGCATAAATTAATGTCACCTTGTATTTTATGGTATGGATAATCCGTAGCGGATACAAAATGTAAATATTACGCGAATATTTCTTTTTTAGGTATGCTAAGAGGGGTTTGGTCTGAACCTTATATACGACAATGCCTGCACTTCACTCCACTGAACTTCTTAATTACCTAAATATTTTTTTTAATAATATTCCGATTTAATATGCTAACTTGTCCAAACAGTAAAGCATTTGCTCCCTGGCTGGCCATGTAGGAGGGGGTAGAAATAAAAAAAAATTCCACGGGAGAGGAATAACTGATAATAAGTAAAAAAAATGTAACAGAAAGTTTAAAAACTTCTGTTATATATAACATTACTTGCGATGGCTCTTCGAAAAAAAAGTATCGCAAACAAGGTCACTGAACCTCGGTCTTGATCACTTACCGATTCTCCGGTATGAATTTATACCTTAGGACCAAACCCCTCTTAGCATACCTAAAAAAGAAATATTCGCGTAATATTTACATTTTGTATCCGCTACGGATTATCCATACCATAAAATACAAGGTGACATTAATTTATGCAGACAAATTCATACTGAAGCTTCATGAAGCGCACTGAGTATCAAGATTGATATTATTAAATTCCAAAAAAAAAATCGTTATTCTACTAACACAAGCTCCGAGTCTATTACTATTATAGATCAACATTTTTTTTTGCATTTTTGTATCCTTGGATCCGCAAAGAATCTTATTCTTCGTACTAATAGGTATTCGTCATCGCAGCCCAACCCAATCCTTCTTCCCTGACGTGACCACATAATACTCTCCCAAGGTACCTACTCGGTAAACCTATCCAACAAATAAAATAACAAACGGTCTTTAGAAAAACAAACTGTCAGTTAAAAACTTACAGTAGCCAAATCATTAATCTTACAAGCATCTGCAGTATCTTTAACAGCTGCCTCGGAACCCTTGTTAACCCTTTGAACGAGACAAAAAGGATTTTACGGTTTTTCTTTTAAAAACAGCTAAAGTGCTTATGGCCCTTCGAATTTTCTGCTTCGGAAATTTTGTTAACAATCGTATTTTTTTATTTCGATGGGTTTTCTTAAAAGAAGCGTTCTTTCTGAAAAAATATTTTTTGGTGTCTTTTTCTCTATGCGTATGAAATTCATAATGTCTGTTTGTATGTTTGTCTGTTTGTAAATAGTGAATTACTAACAGAATTGTGATTCAGCTTTCCCATTTACGTAAGGTTTATATACCGTTGCGTTGTTAATAATAGGAACTGTGCACCTAGCACGCGCCAGAGATACAGCGTCTATCTATCGTACTTAGGCGCGGATTCAAGGGGGGGTAATCAAATCAAATCAAATCAAAATAATTTATTTCGGATAAAAAATCCATATTTTAAACATTAAAATTATAAGACAAACAATACAAAAATTAAGTTACACAAAAGTTTACAAAAATTAAATTAAATTAAATATCCATAGACAAGTCAACGCATTAGCCCGTATAAAGAATTGGGATGTTTAATACGCTGAACCCAATGCTCCATAATAGGACCCTCCGTATTTTCAGCAATCACCCTCAGAATGCTGTTGTCACTGCCTCGAACTCTGCTCAGAAGTGAGACTGTTTTTTTGCGCAATATTGCCTGAAAACAGTCAGTACGCGCCTCGGCGAACATTCCGGACGCGCTGCAGCGCCACGGCAGTCCCAACAACATCCTGAACGCGTTATTGTATTGTACCCGCAGAGCGCTGATGGACTTTTGTGTGTAGTTTATCCACAAGTTGCTTGTATATAAGGATGTACAATACGCTTTAAATAATGTTATTTTCACTTGCTCTGTACGTCTAGCAAACCTACGTGATAACATATTACTCCGGACCGCCAGCGCTCTGCGTTCCCTATCAATATCCTTGCTGTCAGTAAGGTCTTCTGTTACAATATGTCCCAGATATTTAAAGGAGTTGACCCTTTTCAGAGCAGTTCCATTCAGCGTAATCGGGGGAACAATACTAGGTTTTTTATTTGCTGCCTTAAATACAATGAATTCAGACTTTTTGACATTGTAGTTCAGTCCATGGCTAATTGCATATTTTTCACACAATTTCAGCAATTTTCGGAGAGCACTTACAGAAGGAGCCAAGAGGACCATGTCGTCCGCGTAGCTTAAGTTATTAACACACACGTTATCGATGTGACATCCAACATGTGTCCTGCTCAGCTCCTCGATCAGTCCGTTCACGTACAGGTTGAAGAGCTTGGGTGAGGCGACCCCCCCCTGCCTCACACCGCACTCCAACCTATACGAGTCCATTTTCTGAATAACAGATTTCAGTTCTTTTGCGGAGAAACGAATGATTTCCCGCTGCTCACAGATGTCCACTTTAGTCCTAGAATAATTATTTACATTTGAACTAGATGGTCCTAATGGAGATTCAACCCTAAAATGATTTTTAAACATATCTGCTATATTTTTATGCTCACTAGCACCCGCGACACTCACCGGAAGTCCAGGTTTAATGTTAAGCTTATTTGTGTTCTTCCAGAACTTTTTAAAATCATTATTGGCCCTATGTGTTGCAATAATGTCCATTTTAATCTGTTCTTCGTTATTTTGACACCATTTAAGCTTAACCTTAAACACTTTTCGACTGTCAACCATTGCTTGATGTATTGGCCCAGTACTAGGTTTTCCGTACAGTACCCAAAGATGAAAGTTAGATCTGGCCTCCCTGTGAGCCTCACTTACGTGCTTATTCCAGCCGGTCACATGTCTATATTTCCTTTTGATTATCGCAATGTCACTACTCACCGCCGCTTTTGTTAGTATTCCCACTATATTTTTATACATTTTATCAATGATGCTGTGGTGAGAAACGCAGAAATGGGTGCAATTGCCCCCCTGAACCTCCAACGAAGCACTTTCAAAATTTTGATAAAATAATACAAACAAAAAATTATTCAAATGTAAGTAATACATGGATAACAAACAAAATTTAAATAATTTTTCGCCTAAAATGAATTTTCTGAAATTATTTTACGATAGCTAATCGTCATTTGAAAGTAAAAATGTAAATGTATTTCCATCCATCCATCAGCCTGTTTCGTCCACTGCTGGACATAGACCTTTCCAGGATTTCACCACTCTTGGCGGTCCCCCTGGAAGAAATGCCCATACTCACACACGCTGGGCAGGCGGGTCGGTGAGCGCGGTGCCGAAACCCTTGCACCAGTGACGCCGCTGCCCGTCACCAGTCTGTTTTATATAAGGCTCGGCAATTCGGGATGGATAAGCCACCATCCATCGGTCCCAGGCAATGGTGGGCCGCATGGTTTTGCCTAAGAGCTGTTCTCTTACTCTCCCCCAAATAACTTCGGGAGGATTTGCGAGTAAGATGGTGGTACCTCCACAGTCGAGCCCGGCATCAGCTCTACCACTAATGTATTTAGTTAATAAATATTCCTGCTCGTCGGTAAAATAAATATATTTTCAGATTTTATAACAAACATTATATTGTTAAATCAAAGGTGTTTTATACGACGACGGTTGATAATTAAATAAAACCACAGAAAAATAAAATCAACAAACGACGTTATGCAACATAAAATTTGCAACAAAAACGGGGGCAAACACATCTTAAAACTGCAGTTAGGGGCCAATTCTCAGAGGATTATTATTTTATTTTGTAACAAATATTTTCATACTTATTTTATTTTGCAACTGTAAACCGTAAATTTCTTGTATCTTACATATCTTTTATGAGGAATATTAAAGAGAAAGGCTTTGGTTTTGACAGTTTTACAAGGAAACTCGGGTAGAGGTTATCAGCTTATCAGTTATTACAGCTAAACCCTTGATAATGGTGTAAAACCGAAACCAGTTGGGATAAATATAATTTTATTGTGAAACGAGTACATGTTGTTATCCAAGTTTTACCAAATTCCGACAATTGCAAGTATTAATCAGATAGTACATAAGGACCATCTGCATTTATTGGTAACTAGCCTTTTGCCCGCGGCGCCACCTGTTTTTGTTCAATCTTTACCCCGTTTTTGTTTGGGCATTACTTTATGAACACTCCTTAAAGCCTATATGTTGACCAGAGTCAAGTAAAAAACCGCATCCAAATCCGTTGAGTGGTTCTGGAGTTAAAACAAAACGAAACTTTCTCGTACATACATACATTCATACAGACATATACATACAGATACACCATTTCGCTTGAAATAAAAAAAAAAACAATATGCAGACACGACTTATTTACTACTTTATTATTATGAAGGGTTAGGGTTTTTTCTCCATTTTGTTTTTTATGCTAGGTACCGTAGCTCCTACAAATCTGCCGCATGCACCAATTGAGCTGCAAGTTATCGGTAAAGGTACTAGTATTATATTATCTGTGGTAAAGGTAAAATAAAATACCTACTGTGAAATTTATTGCCAGAACACAAAAGATTAAAAATTTACAGAACTTAATTTAACGAAATGTACACAAAACTATAACATAAAAAGTACCTATTTAAACGTATACCTAAACATCATTTAAAAAAAATAACATTATTAAATTAGAACAATAAAATGCAATCAAAATGAATTCCTATGAAATGTGGACTCGTTCCTCAACTCGTCCCACTGCTAACTCGTCCCACTGCTAACTCGTCCCACTGCTAACTCGTCCCAACGGGCTGAGTTAAGGAATTTCAAATTAAATATTTTTTCCGTTCTTAACTCGTCTCACCATATTTTTTACAATAAAATAAGCGTGAAGTAATGTCAGGGAGAAAAGTGTTTATGTTTTTCGGGTAATCAGAAACCAATTATTTTATGCTTGTTTAAATTTTATAAGCAACTACAAAGTAACATTTTTTTTTTCTTAAAACATGAAAGTATAGCACTATTTTCTTTCTCTCTCACGAAGGATTATTTTATTTCTCATATATTTTTGCGGTGAGTCTAATTGACATTGAACTTTTGTCGCGTACTACCATAAATTACATTTATGTTATACGTTTTATTCAAAAATAAGAAAAGCAATCATAACTTTTGCGTTTGGGAACGCGAAATACTCGATTGCTGGTAGATGTAAGTAAACGAGACTGATTATTTTATTGTAGAATTTTTAAAGTAATTATTGCAATCACTTAACTATATAAATAATGTTGATTTTTTATATTATATTTCAAGAATATTTTTGTCTTTTAATTACCCATTTTACCTCTGATGAAAGTTTTGTTTGCGTCTGTACTTTACCAACATAAAATCTCAGAAAAAAACATAGTGGTACGAGTTGGGAACGGAAAAAAGATTTAATTTGAAATTTGGCAGTGGGACGAGTTGAGGAACGAGCCGAAATGTGAGACAAACCGTGAGGCGTGCAGTGCAATAAATTACACACGAAATACGGCGATAAAGCTCACTTCATAATATCACGTTGGGACGTTAAAATAGTCTGTGGAAAAAGGTCTTACGAATCTTATCAGTTCTAGTGACAATCCATATCTGGAAACACCTTTGACACGCTCTCAAGGATATACGCCTGGACGACATTAAATTTTTTAAAATTTTCTTGGCGATTACGTCGATTTTAACATGGTTAACGAATTGCCCTCTAAGCATTTTATTCCCAAACAACTTAATAATCAAAATTATTATCGTTCCGCCATATGATTAATTAAAATAAAGTAATTAAGTACTTCACCGATTCGGATTATAAACTCCTTTATTTTTTGATTGAACCTTGTGATAAAATCCTTCATGTTATGATCGTAATGTTAATGTTTTTTAGATATTTAGGAAATTCAAAATGTTATAGACGCTTAGCAAAGGCTTTTATTTCAATTTAAAATTTTACGACAGCCATTCCACAGAATATACTTGTTATGTTCCACATAATATATACATAAGCTTGAATAATCTCAGTCTTGTACATCATCAGGTTCCAACGAATCTGCTCGAATGGGAAGCAGTCACTGAAACGACCGATTCCGTCTTCAGATTACTAAAACCATGGGAACACCACCTGCCTTTTGCATTTGGTCGTATTTTTTGTCGCTAGCAAGGTGTGCATCGACTTCAAACTTTTTAAATTGAGAACGTTAGATTTTTTGACGACCAGTGTCATTTAGCATGTTATTCTTTTTCTTTACTGCCAGAACACAACAACCATGTTTTTTAAAATAAAACGATGCAATTAAAAAGGATTTTCGAAGCAAGATTTACAAAATTGGCTCTTCAATTTTATGCAGGTAGCGTCCTGTTGTAAACATATTTTGAAGTGGAATCAAAATTATTATTTTTTAAATCAATTATTACGTGAACACAAGAGATTACAATCTTAATCGCACAGCGTGCTCCGTTTCGTTGACTCTAATTATCTTACGATGAGTTGATCCGTTAATTATAAAAATATTTGCAAAAACTTTAAAGTTAAATGTGCTACATTGTTTCGTTTAATTATTTAATAATTCATCACTGCTTAGGTTTAATCGTGAGAAAGAAAACAACACCTAACTATACAAATACAATGACTAAAGTTCATTCATTCGGGTCTTTAACTTTTAAATTGAAGGAAGTTGAATCCTAAGTGCTCAATTTAGTATGAAAAAAAGTCATAATGAGGAGAAGCTTCTAGTTAAACTTTTAATGACGTTTCGGGAATTTCATCAATGGACTGCGTAACATAAGTAGCTTACACAATCAATAAACCTATATCCGGTTTGCGAATCGCACCCCTTGTTCAAATTGATTTCGATTTATTGAACGCAAAGAGGCTGGCCGATCACATTTCAAATCGTGAACAAATAAAAAGTTGAAATGGAACAATCAATTCAAAAACTTTCCCGCTCGTTGTCAAGTGCGATGAACCTGCAACCATTCGATTATTTAAAATATTTTTATTGATGGCCAGTACTGAATTAAACTATGCTAAGCTAATGACCACTCATTATTCTTGTGCTTTTTATTCACATCCGTTTAGTATTAAAAATAGATTACATGTACTCGTTGCAACTTTTTCTTCATAATCGATGATTATTATTTGTTTCGTTGACAGCTCTAATTTAAATTGGGTTTTGAAAGTGCTTGCAGTATTTCTATTTTGAGAAAATTTTAAATTCCTGTGTATATTTACATCAGTATTACTTAATCATAAAGTTATCATTAAAACTAAATTATATTTTATAAAAGTACACCCATTCCAAGACACTAAGAGCTGCCACATTGACCTCATCAATCACAAAACAAAAATTGAAAAGAGCAGGTTCATCACTGCCAACCTCCTTTCGCCAAGGCCACTTTCAAACCTCTAAAAATTAAGAAAAAGAAATATTTTTTAGTGTTTTGCGCATGTACTTGTCGGTAAGCAATATGGCGGCGGGAGGCAGGTGATAGGGACAGCTGCGGGGCGCCCGCGCCAAGGTTACCCCTCCCCGCTTGTTTACTTGCACGCCCCTCGATCACCATAGTGATGGGGATAAAATTAAATAATAATAGTGATGTGACCTGCGCTGTGGTCACCGAAGTAACTGTTGTTCAATTATTACACATTTCATTGTAAACAGCGAGTTCGTCGTTTGTTGCTTTACTTAGCGGATGACATTATGAAATGATATAAACGTCCAGTGCATGATTTTTTTTATTTTGTGCAACTAAGAGAGTCATTGTCATATTCGTTAGTTTTGTAATAGGCTGCACGAGTGTCCATGGCTAATTATGTCTAGTTGGACACAATACTTTATTTAGGACCAATTAATCATCAAAAACATCTTATTCGCGTTGCACCTTATTTACCTATGATCTTTTGAACCAACAATTTCATGAAAAATTTGAGTAAGAAAGTGTGGGATTCTTTTTTTTAATTGATCTTGTAAGTTAAGGCTAGCATCTTCGTTCAGTTTAAATAACAATGATTTATTTAGGTATTGAAGAGGCTGCATGGCAGATATTACCTTTGCCCAGCTCAAAGTAAAATAAAAAATGTTAGTCGCTGATTAGATTAGTTATTTAGGCGGTGTTATAATAAATTGGGCCAATCGCCAATCACAACGCAGTCGTAATGTTATAGTGGCGATGTTGCGAAAGCCGGAAAATACAACACGAACTACTTTTCATAAAAAAATTATTGAGAAATCGTGAAAAAAAACCGGCCAAGTGCGAGACGGACTCGCGCACTAAGGGTTCCGTGCCATTATCTATAAAAACGGCAAAAAAATCACGTTTGTTCTATGAGAGCCCCCTTTAATATTTATTTTATTCTGTTTTTTAGTACTTGTTGTTATAGCAGCAACAGAAATACATCATCTGTGGAAATTTCAACTGTCTGACTATCACAGTTCATGAGATACAGCCCGGTGACAGACAGACAGCGGACTCTTAGTAATAGGTTCTCGTTGGTTACCCTTTGGGTATGGAACCCTAAAAAAACTGTCGTTTCATACATTTGATCGAGTAGTTGTGTAACTTTTCTATGGAAGAGAGATGATTTTCTTTTCGCGATTTTATGCTTGTTCAATAGTAAAACTTGTTCGTATTAAGTTTCCGGATTCCGTAACATCATCTTAACACCTGCCTGTATATTATGAATATAATCAGTTTTTAAGGATATGGCATAGGCAATATTAAACACATTATTTTACATCAGGCGAAAACAACATTTAATACGTTGTATTTTAGTCTACAATCGCACGCTCTTAGTCCTGGCAGTTACGACGACAGAAATGCCTCGCGTTCGTGAAAAAAAAAACATATTATTTAGATTTCTTTATCTATGTTTGCCGTAAGAACTGCAATTTTAGGTAACTGCTATAGGTATCAATAATACCTATTTTACTATATAAAAACCAAGCGAATCTGTTGAATAATACAGGAGAAATGAATTTCTTAAACATGAAATATCATGAAAACTTAGGTTTACAAATAATTTTTTTCTGGACTAACTATTTGATTAATTTAATTACAATTAAGTAAAAGTAACTGCACTTCACAAAAGATCACTCAACGTCATATATTTTTTTCAAAGGATGAACCTTATATCTTCTTCAAAAAACTACAATCGAAGAACATAAAACTTTTTTTCTTGCGTCATGTTGACTCTTAACATAGGACAAACAATGTACGTACTTAGAAAATCGTTTTTGATGCTTGTAATCACCTTATTGTAGCATATAAAAACCTTGCTCCGCTTCGATATTTGGTAAGTTTTTCATATATCAGCAAGTGACACAATTCGTATACCTAAAATAATAGTAACTGATATAAAATCAGAAAAAAATACTAACAAGAAAAGTAACACTGTGAGAATTTTAAATTGGTAATCAATCAAAGATATTACTCAGGTTGCTTTTGAGCTACGCATTAAAAAGTTTCCAATTCAGAGAGCACCCTATATGGTAGTGTTCGACCGGTGCGCTGCGCACGCGTCGCTCTGCTGATTATTTTATGGCACCTCGTGTCGATAATGCCCCAAAGCGACCCTTTATACTCAGGCCCCTAATGTCCGTCGTAATGATACTGTTCGAGGTCTTGTAGGTATGAGGGGCAGCGCTGATAAGGAGTCAAGATGTAAAATAATAACTACACCATTCAATGGCGACGGTTCTCATTTCCAAATGTACAACCTTCTTTAGGGTTCCGCGCCCCTGCTGTCTGTCCGTCGGTCCGTCTGTCCGTCCGTATGTCACGGGGCTCTAGCTTGCAGACGGAATGAGTAACAGGAATGAGTTGTGTAAAATGAATATTGAATTGAAAATTAAATTGAACAAATTTTCATGGGGTGTCCCATACATGGGAAAGGAGACGGATTTTTTTTCCCTTACCCCGGCGTGTGGGTGTCATTATCTAGAACTTATTAATTAGAGTACAAATGTTCTTTATATATTATTATCTATGAACATAAAGAAATGTGGGGCAATTAAAGTTGTCAATCGTAGACCATTTCTGTATAGGGGTCTAAGTATCTCAAAAACTAAACTAGTCAAACATTTGAAATTTTCTGTATATACAAGGTGAAATTCAATCAACCGACCAAATTTACACTGGAGACTCGGTTAGTAATCATGAACAAAGTTCAATGACCCTTCAGGTGAATTTCGAAAAAAAAATTTTTTTTGCCCCGTAGTGCCTGTACTAGGAAATTGTACTTGAACTAGTCCAACCAGTACGGGAGCAAAAAAATTCATTTTACGAATTTGGCCAAAAGGATTACTGAACCTTGTTCCTGATCACTAACCGAGTCTCCAGTATGAATTTGGTCGGTTGATTGAATTTCACCCTATATATGTGCTATATACTCTATTTAAACAACCACTATTGAACACTTTGATCTTTCATATAGGTCTAGGGTTACGTTTTCGAAATTTATGTGTGTGTATTTATCTTAATTTATAGTATTTATGTTCTTATCACTTGCTGAACGCTTCCGCGAGGAAACCTGCATGCCCTAAACGGGTTGAGGAAGATTCGTGCCGCGGAATTCATGCTCTTTTTAGGGTTCCGTAGTCCAACAAGGAACCCTTGTTTATAGTTTCGCCATGTCCGTCTGTCCGCGGCTTAGCTCAGAGACTGTTAGTACTAGAAAGCTGTAATTTGGCATGGATATAAATATTAATCACGCCGACAAAATGGTAAAATAAAATCTCGAAAAAAATTTTTTAGGTGTACCTCTCATACACGTAAACTGGGGATAATTTTTTTTTCGTTTTGTTGTTGTTGTTGGCAAAATATTAAGCTATAAAGTGAACATTTTAGTTAGAGTGGAGCCCCCCCTGCTTAACGGTTGTTTATAGAAATGTGGAAAAATTCACAGAATATATAATGAATGAATTTAAAAGGAAAACTATCACAGCTCAGTAGGCCTTACAGGTTTACGAGTACAGGTCGCGCCAAACTTTTGGTCCCCTCTAATGTATGGTACTAGAAGTTTGGCGTGGTCTGTATTAGTAGACCAACTTATAAAATGTACCGGGCGACTACGGAACCCTACATTGCGCCTTGACACGCACTTGGCCGGTTTTTTATTTTGGTGGCGACTCGTGCCACTGTTTTTTACCAGTGACGATTCGTGTTCCGTTGAAATTATTTACTATTAAATTGGCAATGCTTCTTCAGAAAGTACAGTTGGTGTAAAAAGTGAAAATAGTATAAATTAATAAAACATTTTAATTATCAGTCTGTTTTTGTTTTATAAAATTAACTCTTTATAGTACATGATATGTTTATATAACTAACACAGAGAAAAATAGTGATAATTAGAAAAAATTTAGATTTCTTGATCCATCATCAATTGATCCATTCAGACTTTTGTTTTAATTTTAGTACTTCTAAATCATTCAACAATTTTGCGATCAAGACTGGACTTCGGTGCCAACAACGGCAAATCGATGTTAAGCAAACTTAATCTATTTTACTTCTATTTATTTATTATATTTGAAATGACTTTTGTGACTGGTAGTACTCCAATGTGAAATAAATGAAGATTTTAATTGTCAAGTTGTAGAATCTACACCAAAAAAGGGGACGAGTTTACACCTAGTGAGTATATTTTATTAACGGAGCACGAATCTACACCAACCCCCCTAAACAGCGTGTATTTGTTTATTATTCAATTTTTTTATTAATTTTATTGAACAAATTATACACATTACATAAAAAAAATTACGGAACTATCTGACGTAAGCCGCGAAGGTTTATCTGCAGATAGTGAGTTCTACTTTACACTTTATACTTATTTAGCTTATTTTATTTACAAAATGTAGTTAATGTCACTACATTCCACCATGTACTTTTTCAGTTTTGTCATATAATTATTTTTATTATTAAAATACCATTTTGTGTCCGATGTACGGCGATAGAGGGCTTCATCACCCTTCACGTTAGGATGAATTATTATCAGTGAAATACGGGGGTACCGAGTGTGCTCTGTGACTACCATTTCATCCTCTTCTTTCTAATATTATTATTAAAAAAGGAAAAAATATCTTTTCTCTCATTGACATCTACATCATAATCTACATCATATTATAGGTTTTTTCTATATTTCAACCAAGCGGGTCGAGCGAAAAATATATTGAAAAGTGCAATTATCTTTGTAAGGCATGGTTTAGTTTCACATTCTGACTTGTTTTTCTGGAAGCTCCTGCGGGTAGTACATTAAGGTTCCTCAGACATTAACAAGGAACCGTCGGGTTCCGTGAAGCGTGCATCAGCGAGGCGCCGCACAGTTAGGCATTTCACCTTAAAACCTGCTCATTAATCGATATGGTAAAAGTTCGCAGAAGTGATTAAGCTAGGGTTCCCGGCAATTAGATACTATAATGAATGAAATGAGGTCAATATTACCTGCAGGATGCCCAACGCCGAGTCACACTATCAGTTGTAACTTGACCTTCGTTTAATACGCACGTTTTTGTTTTCAACACCTGATTTTTGTTCAACTGTTCTTTGCATTATTTTGCAAGTTTGAAGTGTTTTTGGTTGAAGGATCATTATGGATATTGAAGTACAAGGTATGTTGATTACGTACATTTTATTTAAATTTTAAATATGTTATAGTTATTACCTTTTTTCCCTGCAAAGCAAAACGCATAAAAAAATATTTTTTCCCTCCATTTTGCACATATTAGTGTTTTCGAATATGTTGTACTTATTTGTACTCAAAATGTATAGCCTCATATTAAACATGAAGACTTCTTCTACTATTGTAATAAGAAAAACCTCGCCCGAGTACACACTTTTTTTTTTAAACAATTTATTACTTTTTCTTAATTTACATTTTAAGTAATGTACTCTTTGATGGAACTTCATTCTTACCTTAATAAAAGTTTTCGGGTACTAGTTTCAGTTAATTTATTTGCGGGCTCCACTGTGCTAAACTTGGGTCCTGCTCTAACGCATTTGTTTTTTAACCATCTATCTTGCTCTAATCAACTGCCGCTCTAGCAAAATTTCAGTTGTTCTGAAATTTCGGCTACATTAGGGCATTAACTATTTATTTTTTATCAGTTGTTAATTCTGCAAAACTGAAGTCAAGGATTAGGGAGCCCCTTAACTATTGCGACTAGTTTCGTCTGACATATTACCTTTAGATTTGCCTATTATCTTGGTTCTGATTTTTCCTTTTATTTTCTTTCAGAGTTTGGTGTGCCAGTCATTACATTGACTCGCAAAAAAATGCATGAGATCACGAGAGAAAGTCCGGAAAGGCTATTCGACCAAAAATTCAAGTACTTGGAAGAGAAAATTGGGCAACTCACAAGATGTTCCGATGCACAACTCAGCAGTGATATTAGGGATAAATTAAACAGCTTTCAAATTGTCTATAAGCGAAAATGGCTCTCGAGCAACAAAACTGAAGCACGTTTCTTAGAAAAAAATGAAAAATGGCTGAATACCGAGATAACACTACCAGCTGGCCCTGCTATCTCTTCTGCTACCTGCTTAACTGGTAGGCCAAGGAAGGAATTTAGAGATTGCAGTGAAAGCTCAAAGCGCCGAAGAACAGTGGATCTCAGAAATAATATACCTTCTGATGTGTTAACGTATGCGGCACAAATGAGTCATCGTGCAGTCGGTAAAAACGACTTGGCAAGAGTCATTAAAGACGTTACGAAATCCCCAACTAGAGCAACAAAAATTCCTGAAGCAGTGGCCAGTGCCAATAAAGAAAGAACCACCAGCAAGCATTCACTGTGGAGGCTGATCTCTCTACAGCTCAATACACAGTTATTCAACAGGCCGACAAGAATATTTATCCTTGTTATTCTATCTTGCAGAAGGCTAAGCAAGAGTGTTACCCAAGAAAAGAAGGTATTATTGTTGAAGAAACTTTTGCTGAAGTGAAACTCCAAGACCTACTAGATCACACGACCTCAAGATTGTGTAAATACTTAGAGGAAGTAATAGACACATTAACGTTAGAAGAAAGGAAAAACTTAGTACTTACTTGCAAGTGGGGATGTGATGGCTCACAGCAAGCTCACTACAAACAAAAATTGGAAAATAAAGAAGACAGTGATGGTCATATTTTTCAAAGCTCACTTGTACCTTTGAGGCTAACAAGCGGTGAGAAAATTGTGTGGCAGAACCCCTTGCCCTCATCGCCGAGGTTTTGTAGGCCTATAAGAATCAGATTTGTCAAGGAAAATAATGACATCACAAACGATGCAATAAAATACATGGAAAAACAAGAAAAATCGCTGCACAAAACTGAAATTGTAGACAAACAAGTACAAATAATGTATATCTTATTGCCAACCATGATAGACGGAAAAGTGTGCAATGCAGCCACTAATACCGCTTCAACCATGCGGTGCTATATATGTGGCAAAACTTCAAAAGAATTTAATAATTTAACTGAAAACAAGATAGAAAAACTAGAAACTTTCAAGTTTGGATTATCCATCCTTCATGCGAGGATAAGGTTTTTTGAATTTGTACTGCATTTATCCTATAAAATAAATGCAGAAGTTTTTAAACCTCGTGTGACACTGGAAGCAGATAAAAAAGCCTTGTAAGTGGCAAAACGAGACATGCAGAAAGCTTTTAAAGATCAACTGGGATTGCTCGTGGAGGTGCCAAAATGTGGTTTTGGAAACACAAATGACGGCAACACATTTCTCCGCTTTTTCGAATGTCCCATAACAGCAGCAAATCTGACAGGTATTGATTCAGAATTGATCAAGAGATTTAAAATAATTTTAGAAGTTCTCTCTTCAGGTTTCGAAATAGATACTGAGAAATTTTTAATATACACGAGGGATGCTGCAAAACTTTATGTTGGTTTGTATAAATGGCAGCCAATGTCGCCTACAGTGCATAAGATACTGATTCATGCAGCAAGTGTGATTGACCATTGTTTGTTGCCGATCGGGCAATTATCAGAAGAAGCTGCTGAAGCACGAAACAAGCACTTTAGAGAATATAGACAACATTTTTCTCGGAAAACTTCTAGGGAGAGCTGTAATGGGGATGTCCTAAATAGGCTGCTCCTAACATCTGATCCATACATAACGAGCATGCGGCCAAAATCTACAAAAAAGAAGCAGCTCTTCTCAAAAGATGCAGTGGAATTTTTGAAGCCAGCTCAATTTGCGGACACAAATGAAAATGATGAAGAAGGTGAAAATTAGTCATCATATTAGAGCATTTCATTAATTATACTATTAAATAAATATATACGTTTTATTTTGAAAAACGCGTATTCATTCATAAAATTCATTTCTACTGCTGCTGTACAAAGGTACACCGAGCGGCAAGTAAATCTAGCAGTGAACGAAACGCGGAGGGGATAGTTGAGCCAATCCACGCTCAGAAATGGGATAGGGATCATTATTTTTGATTTCTACGCATTCACTGTCACCACTACTTTTATTTGCCGCGGCCTGTACTTCACTTCAATAACCATTCCCACTCCTGAAAAGAAATTATTGTACTTCAATTCTACACCTTCGAAATACAACTATTTACAATACAATACAATTTCTCCTTGAAAAAAGTACTCTGAAATCTACTTCGCCCCTTCTCCTGAAAAAAAAAAGCATTCTGAGTCATTTTTCAGTCCAAATTACTTAAATTAGCATTATCTTTAAAAAAACGCAACTTAATAGTTTTGTGCAGGTTTTAAGGTGAAATACCTCACTGTGCGCCGCGCCTGCGCGTGACTGACAACTTACGAGTGAAAGAGGCTATATAAAAAATATATCGATGTTTTGTTTCTGTGTATTTCACGATTGATCCAAATTTCAGATCTGTACCTCATTTCGTTTGCAAACTAGAGACACGTGACACAAACGGACAGATAGCAGAAATACATTAATAGGTCTCCGCTTTTCCCTTTGAGCACGGAACCCTAAAAATTAGGAAATTATTACCTATATTTTATAATTATGTTATGACTGGATCACTTCTTAATGAGTTAATTTAAGATAATTTTATATAATAGGGTACCTGAAAGGTAAAAGGAACCTTTATGGTGAGACTCCGTTGTCCGTCCGTCCGTCCGTATGTCACAGCCTCATAACTTTAGCACCGTTAAAGACAGAGGCTTGAAATTTGCCACAAAAATAGCATTCACTTGCATACATAATACAGTGTAAAAAAAGTTTTTTTTTAATTGCTTAAAATATTTCCAATACAAAATTGAGAAAAATAAAAAAATAAATCCAAAAAATTCAATATGGGTACCAATTGTAGATATTAAAGAGTTGATTATAAAAACATGTACTTATACTATATTTACTGTCACCGATTTCGAGAAATCCTTAAAAAACCACAAAAAGCATGTCCCCCCCCTTATTTCCGAAACTGGTAGACCGAAAAATATGAAAAAATGGCCAATTACAGGAAAACTATAGCGATTTAAAAAAGTAGATAACAAATGAGAAATACAAAAAAAGTAAAATTAATAAAAAAATATTTTATAACAATATAATATGGGTATCAAATATATAGATATTAAAGAGTTCGAAAAATCTTTGAAAAACCACAAAAAAATGCATGTCCCTCCCCTTATTTCCGAAACTAATGAACCGAAAAATATGAAAAAAATCATGGTAATTTGGGATTACGTAAAGATTACAGGAAAAATATAGCGGGTGAGAAATTCACGATAGCAAAATGACAAAATTACATATTTCATCAACGAGTTTTTTTTCGAGTCCGGTATAAAAATATTTGAGTCTCTCTTTTGTGTTACAATCAATTCTTTTTTAGTTATCATAAACAATCATGGGCAAGATTTTAAATACCTTCTTCCTGACTGTTCCCAAAACTGTCGAATTACGGAACCTTAGGTATGCGAGTCTGACTCGCACTTGACCAGTTATAAATCTTTATAAAAAAGTCTTTTATCCAGCCAAATGCAAACGACAAATTATGCGTTACTGACCTAGCCAAGTTTAGGGACCCTTGTTTGAATTTAGTTTCTTAAGTTTCTTGAACAGTGTATGTTATATTATATTTGAATTATACCTTGTGTCTTTATTTTGCAATAAACCATTTGTGAAATTTGAATTTGTGGGTGTGTGAAAACCATTTTTCGATTTAGAGATCCGTTGGCGAAATAATAAGCTTTAAAGTGAAAATTTTTGTTAGAGTGGAGCGTCCCTCCCCCCTACTGGCTAAACGGTTGTTTATAGAAATGTAAAAGGAAAACTATCACAGCTAAGGTCGCGCCAACCCTTTGGTCCCGTATAATGTATGGGACCAGAAGTTTGGCGCGGTCTGTATTAGTAGACCAACTTTTATGTACTGGGCAACTACGGAACCCTACATTGCGCGTGGCCCGACACGCACTTGGCCGGTTTTATTTCATTAATACGCTTGGTCACTACCACTTTTGATGGTTAGCGTCGATGAAACTTAGCATGAAGATGACTTGGCTTGGAATTTGGATAGACAAAGCCCTTTGACTGTAGAACTTGGCTTCATGACCGATTCACTACTAAGTCAGTGGCCGCACTTGAACGATAACTTCCTGAGCGTTCTAGCGGGTGCGCGCGCTAACTAGACACCGTACCACCGAAGAAGTCCTGCGAATTTAGGCATTATGGTCCATATTATTATGCTTATAAGGACTTCATGGTGGGAGTTATTTTGTTGCGTGAACTCATCGTGCTTTATGGGAAATGGTAACTATGGATGTCTTGTTTCTTGGTTTGGAATTGGAAGGTGATTTTAACGAAAATTTTGATTGGTAATCGGTCAAAATTGACGTGTTTCCTCGATAGTCACACAAATGGGATTTATACTGGAGACAGATTCATATTGAGCACTCGCTAAGTGATCAGAATTAAGGTTGAATTACCCTTTGATCCAAAAATTTACTATTATTTTATTACTGACCGAAAAGTGTTTGGGCTCACAGACGTATAATATAGTAGCAGACCTAACTAATAATAATTAAGTGGCAATTTTAGCTCAGTGAACTTCGGGCTCTTTTAAATATAAATACCTATTGCTTGTTTCCAAACAAAATAAATGCTAGAGATTAGTTTAGGAATTAAAAAATATATTCCAAGCATAAGCCAGCCAAAACAACCCATTTTTATACGATTCTTCGTACCATGAAGCCTGAATGTAGCTTGTTTTTTGTATGGAAACTTGCCACGCTATTTAATCCATAGGTTTGGTCTGCTACTGCTACTTAGTAATAATTATATGTCTGTGGTTGGGCTTAAATATGTATCTGACACAAAACAATATTTTTCGAAATTCCATGAACTCCAAAACAGTCGAAACTGTTCAAGTCAAGAGTCACAGTATGAGAAATTAAAATAATAGTCTTACGAATTTTCCAAAAAGGGTAATTTAAGAAGCATTGTTTCTGGTTCCGAGTGTGAATTTGACTATTTCAATATTTTAAACAAAATCAATTGTCATTTTGAAAATTCTTCTTATCCTTCACAATATACTTACATAAATGTGGGAATATTCGTTAATTCTTAGCTCTTGAAAGAGACAATGGATCATAAGAAGATAGATAAAATTATTGTTATTCGCTAGATTCGTAACTATGAGGCTGACTCTTCAATGAAGAACTAAAGGACACGGAGAGTTGTTGGTGCTAAAGTACAGATTTTATTCAATGCTTGTACAGTTCTTTGAAGTTTGTTGGTCTGAAATATTGCTTAAATAATTTTGTGCAGTATGAATATGACATAGGAACGTTTTAACTTTACACTGTTTATTAATAAATGCTTCGCTCTTTGTTTTGCAGTAACGAAACGTCGCAAACAAAATATAAATTCAGATGCTTCACCGAAATCGCATACTTTGACGCTCTTTGCACACCGACGCGAAACGACGCGACGCCGCGAAACGCGAAAATGTACCGAATTGATGACGAAAGGCGAAATTAACAAGAAATTAGCATAAAATTAGAAATGTTTGAGGTCAATAGTAATGTCAAGACCTTGAAAAACATGCTATGCATTGCTGAAAATACTGATCAAATGATTGAACGAAGAGAAGTAGCGAAAGATTTTTAGTATCAGTAAATATTAAATGCAAACTTACACTTGAAAATAAGATCAGTGTTGCCAACTTGGCACTTTCATTGCTAGATTTGGCACTATTTTCATATACCTAGCGCTGAAAAATTACATACAGCATCTAGCACTGAATGGCAATCATAGAGAACTTGTTGCCACACATACGGAATTCCCATTTTTAAGGAGTAGGAAATTTGAATTGGAAAAGTTGGCTGAAAGTGCGAGTGACCAACCAGCTACTTTAACGACGGAAATACAAGCAGAAGGAAACACCAGGTGACAGTAAAGATTACTGGATTTAAGTCCTCGAAATTTAAGACCTATGTCCAGCAGTGGACGAACACGGGCTGATGGATGGATGGAAGTCCTTGAAATACAGCTTAAAAATTTATTAATAGCCAAAAATATTTAATTGCTTCAGTTATGTTTATGAAAAGCAAAATCTATTTTTTTTTTGAGAAAATATTATATTTTGTAGCCAGTAAATCTAGCACAATTTTTTGGAAATTCATAGCAATCTTGCAGTTTTTGAGATTTCATTTAGCACCCAACTGTGTTGGCAACCCTGAATAAGCTTTCGTTGCAGAGATTTCAGAATTCTGAGAGACCTACCGTTTATTTTTGGAAACCATAATACTATACCGTTGTAATAAATACAATATCAAGCACTTCCCCTATATAAATAAGCCTTAGTTTTCAATATAAGTACGAATTACCTGCAAAATAATGTCATTATTATGGATTTTTTACAACAAGCTCCTGTTCTTCTATTACAAGAAATCAGATTCTAATTAAGTGTCCGTTTAATATGGTTTTCTTTTTCATGTTGCAACGGAAAGAGCGAGATGCAACATACGCGATATTTTTTCATAATATAATACTGAGATAGAATTTATCGCAATTTCGCGGCGTCGCGCGTCGCATCGGTGTGCAAAGGGCGTAAAAAGTAATTTTAATTGGTTTAATTTTGGAATGATTTATGACGTTCGAAATTCAAACAGGCACAAAACAAAAAGACTGTTGTGAAACGTGGCATGCATGCATTTGTTTTTAACAACTGCGCATTGAACACATTGCGATATGTCAAAAGTGATGTGATGATTAGAAAAATTGCAAATCATCGCCCTCATACTGTGGTGGGTGTAAAATATAAAATCAACGCCTGATTTATAAACGGTCCGATCAAAATTATGATATTGCCATGTATGATGGATGCTTGCCTTCAAAAGTTTTATGTAGGTGGAGAAATATAAGTTTTTTTCAAACTGATACAAAACTATTTTAGCTAAGACGACAAAAATAAAAGGGTCACTTCAACTTGATTATTGTAAACAGAGTAAATAAATATATAAGGTCCTAAAATTCAAAGTCAAAAAAAATTAAAGAGGTGATTGAGTATCGCTAATAGACCACTTTCCAACGAAAAAAAAAAATATTTGTGCGTACTTTTTTTCGCTTTTCCGTAGAACTTTAGTCAGCTGATTGAACCCTTTTGTATTGATAAAAAAAAACCTTTTACTGTGATTGAGTCAAGATTGAGTACACAAATTACCGTAGAAATATTTTCACTTATTATTGTAGTGTAGGACCTTATAGTACAGGGTTTCGAACAATTGATGTTTTTTAAAGGCGTACTTACCACTAGAAGCAATTTCTTCCTGCTAACATTTGGGTACTACTCAGGGAGTTCTTAGGTAACAAAAAATTAAAGGGGTATAATAAACAATAATAAAATAATAAGTAAGTTAGGAATAAATGATAATAATAATAATTTTACAATCGAAAACATTAAAAAACGCACTCGTGCAAATTCGAAACATTTGTATCATCACGAAAAAGAACTATTGTCGATTCAATAAACTTTTTAGCTTAGAATTGTCTCTTTTGCACCAAAGAGAATAATACAACAAAAGCTAAACTTTTAACACAAACTGTACACAATGCGTTCTAAATTTAATTCGAGCCGGATTATCGGAAAACGGATAAAAAGATTCAACGGTGATAGTGTCAAGGGGCCTTTATATCCAAAACTTGATCGAATCACCACCTTTACTATCCTTCGAGACTTATACTGTCCTATTATAGGCTCTATTGCTGGGGAACAAGAGTGTATGTTACATCTAAAAGGACAGTAAAGTTGGGTATATTTTGACAGCCAGCTGGTTTTGTTGATGACTTCATTTTGTATTGAAGGGCGATAGATAAAGTATTGCTGGAAATAGAGAACTGATGGGTCCTTTGTCTATGGTTTTGATGTTTTAATATCAGAACAAAGGATCGTAAACTGAGTATGATTTCGTTGTCTTCGTGAAAAATTGTTTTAGCATTTTAGGGTTCCGTATCCAAAGCGCAAAACGGAGTCCTATTAATGTCACTTTGCTGTCCGTCCGTCCCCATGTAACGGGTCTCTAGCTCGTGTTACAGACCTGAAATATAAATATTATGTGTAGAATTTTGACCCAAAACCGAATATTGAATTATAAATGCGATGAAATCGACCCTCCTGAAAAATATCAATTAGAAACAAATTTCAAGTAATTTGAAAATTTTCCTCCATCCAGGATTTGAAACTGCAAACCTTTGTTTCTATAAATCTTTACCAGTGTGTCATCCATCCATCAGCCTGTTTCGTCCACTGCTAGACATAGGCCTTTCCAGGATTACGCCGCTCTTGGCGGTCCCCCTGGAAGAAATGCCCATACTCACACACGCTGGGCAGGCGGGTTGGTGAGCGCGGTGCCGAAACCCTTGCACCAGTGACGCCGCTGCCCGTCACCAGTCTGTTTTAAGGCCTGGCAATTAGGGGTGGATATACCGCCATCCATCGGTCCCAGGCAATGGTGGGCCGCCTGGTTTTGCCTGAGAGCTGTTCTCTTACTCTCCCCCAAATAACTTCGGGAGGATTTGCGAGTAAGATGGTGGTACCTCCACAGTCGAGCTCGGCATCAGCTCTACCACCACTCTACCAGTGTGTATTACCTACTAAATAATATAAGATTACGCTAAAGCCCTCGTGAGCGTTCAGTATGTGCCTTACAAGCTGGTTAGATCAAATAGTTACAAAATATTCAATGGGCAAGTATGGTGGAAAAATTCAACGGTCTAGATAAGTACCTCGGTGGCGCAATTGGTAGCGCGCTTGTCTTGATAACAAGAGGTCGCAGGTTCGAATCCTGGCCCGAGGATTTTTTCAAATTCTTGTTTTCACGTTTTTTTCTAATTGATTTTTTCAAGTTTGTAATGCACTCTAATAGTAATATTTAGAATATAAGAATTCGCTTTAAATCATAGATGTTTAGTATTTTCCAAACCCGAGGTTTTATTTTTAATGTGGCTGTCGCAGACGGACAGGTAGACAGACGAACCAACAAACACGTACTTCTAATTGACGGAAACAAGTCCCCAAGGGTTCCTTTTTCTTGTTTTCGAGTATGACAACCTAAAGTTAATTTTCATGAGCTCAGTAAAATTTAACTGAATGTAAGAACAGAGGTCACAAAGCATTGATCTCTTATAAACAACTAGACACACAGTCTCTTATAAAAGTTCGTCAGAAAACGTCCGAACGTGCAACGTGCATAGTAGCAAAAATCTTCAACCCAATTAAGACGTTATGTCGTTAATATAAGTTTAAGATGCAATGTCAGTTGTACGAAATCGTCATTCGATTTTGTCACCCCATAGCGGTGACAAGATGCATCGCGGACACTTTTTGAGCGAGATTGTGAGTCTAGTTGTTTTATGAGAGGTCAATGTTACAAAGTCATTATTTCATTTCCCACAATACTAAATACGTGTCTGGATATAACAATGCTCATCTTAGCAACACCATATGATATGACAAACAACATACTTATCCAGAATTGATCTGGAGCATACCAGCACCGGTAATAGTGGGAATTACAGAAGTATAGTCGGCTATGGGTCAGATAAAGGAACCATTGTAGATGTACCGGGAACTGCCGGAACAAAAGCGCGTGCGTCGATATACATAGAGGTAGATTGTTACTAGAGTTACAAAGTACGCCTTTTTTGGGTTTCGTACCTCAAACGTAAAAACGGAGCATTTTAGGATCACTTTTTTGCCCGTCTGTCTGTCCGTCCGTCCGTCCGTCTGTCTGTCCGTCCGTCCGTCTGTCTGTCGAGACTCTTTATCCCGGGAACGCGTGGAGGTATCGAGTTGAAATTAAAACCACATACTCAAGTCTACAATCCCTCGAATCCGTGAAAAAATCAAACTTATAAGTTAACGTAAAAAAAACGGCCGTTTATGCCGCAAAAAACGTATATTTCGACATTCTTAAGGGAATAATTAAGTCAGCTGATTGAACCACTATGTACTTGGATTTGGAAGTGAAAAAATTATTTGATCAAAAGAAATTGTTTTCTTTATTGTTTTTAGTGAATGATACATGATCTCACCTAGAATTATTTTCACTTGTTATTGTAAGACCTTATATACGAAAATATAGGTGACATTTATTTATATAATATAATTAAATTATGTTAATTAAAATAAATAATTAAAAAATGTGTAATAAAATAAAATTGACTTCCCATAGTATTATCTCTGGACTAGGTTTGCGTTTATGGCGAACAGGAAAAATAAAACTTTCGAATTTCCCAAAAAGGGTAAATGAACCTTGATACCGAACACTTACCGAGTCTTCAGTATGAATTTTACAGTATAAATACAACAGCACATGACACGGATTTGTATAAACCTTGTGTAACACCACTTTGTATGTCCATGTAGCTCTATTACCTGCTATCTCATGCATCGGTGATCGAATTCCAGACATGCGCTCGAGTTTTCAAGATGGCGTAGAGTTCAGAACATTTGGACACGCCATTTAAATGTATACCAATTAACATTACAGGTTTATTAGGTCGATTAGCCGGTCAGATCTAAAGTTATTCGTATGAGACAAAAGAATGAATGAATGTGGAATTGATATTTTCTTTCTCTTTCGTACTGACATAGAATAACAGAGTTTAACAGTCATAAGAGTCATAACATAAGTACCCAAGGATAGAATGATCGGATCGATAGCATATATCAAAAATCAAGGCGTGCAAAAGAGATGGCATAGTAAACGGGCATCAGTCGAGCAACGATTAAATCGAACGCAGTCTCAGTTGCGTTCCAAATTCATCCAGCTGTTTTCTATCATAGGATGATGCTATTCTACCACAAACGCAAGTTTGCAGACTTCCTAAACACTGCAATACACACTAAAGGCAATTATGGAAGTTCAGTTTTATCTGTTTTTAGTGTTTGGCAACCAGTTGACAACCGATACAAATAATAGGCCCTCTGTTGTCTCGCTCGCTCGCATAAGTTTTGTGGCCACGAGTCAATGCGCAATTTTTCAGTGCGGTACTTACTCCAGCGCCATGTCTATAGTCCATACCAGGGGTCACTAAATGGCGGACCCCGGTCCGTATCCGGACCACCGACGTATTTTGTGCGGACCCAGAAGAATCTGAGAATATCAATGTTCACAGTAAAAAATGACATTTTTCGCATTAGGTACTTACTTTAATTCTTTAATTAGATGATATCCTTAATAATAAAGTATTCTGATTTCTTTTGGTTCTATTTATTCATTGACATTTTCAATCTAGGTTGCTATTTATCATCTAGCAAACGGACCGCGACTGATTTATTTTTCTTATAAACGGACCCGCAATTTAATTTAATATTCAATTGCTGATCCCTGGTCGATACGTAGACGACTTTGCACGATACCTGTAAAATTGTGTACGACATAGGTATGCTATTTTGAGTAATTTTCAGAGTCCGCTTCTATTCTCTTCCCAACTCCGTCTTTCAGTTGCGCACGCGCCGATATCAAAACATGTAAACTGGAGTACAAGGAAGATGACGTCATGGCGTGACGTCACATCGCTGGCAGCCGTCGTTCTATGTTTGAAAACAAACGTCAGAATACAATGCTCCTGGGGATGTGGACAAATAAACGTGCAGTGTTTTGTTTGAACGATTGCTAATTTTAGCTAATTTGTATATGGGATAGGTCAATGGACTTTCAGTGAGAAGGATTTGGCAAAATCTAGAACAGAAATGTAATATTTAAAATGGAAATTAAAAATAGGTAGTTGGTTTTGATGTTATTTTCAGGTATCAGAAACCTAAGTAGGGATTATGTTTCAATATACTATTAAAATATAAAGTAGTAAAAAAGTGTTCTCTGATGTGTATTGAATATTTTTGCGAAACTTTAAAATAAGTACTGAGGCCAAAACCACAATTTTTAGAATTTTTGTCATTCTGTCTGTATGTGTTTCGTTTTAAGTTGAGAACCACTCAACGGATTTGAATGCGGTTTTTTTCATTGTCATCATAGTAACTCTGAGATGCAATTAATTGTGTAAGCCGATTGTATTCAAATTCGATTGTCGTATGGCTATTCGGCTAAGCAAATAAGCCCGTTCGACAAATGAAATCGTACGTTTTTGGTTGTCAACAACAAAATAAGACAATTTGACAGCCAAAAATGTACGATTTCAACTGTCAAACGGGCTTATTTCCTTAAACGAATAGCCATATGACAATCAATTTGAATACCATTGGCTTACACAATTGCACCTCTGGTCAATGGCTATAAGGGGTGGATTCATAAAATATCGCCCAAGCCGAAAACGGGGCAGGATTGAATAAACGCGGGAGAAGCCGCGGGCGAAAGGCTGGTGATATTAGAAAAGTTTCAAATCTAAAGTTAAATTTACGTCATAATATTTGTATAATTTACATGTACCTATATAATGAACATATGTAAATCCTAGAAACAACGTCGAATTCATCTTTGTTCATTTTGTGTTTTGATTTATGTTTTACACGGGTAAGTAACACTGTGTGTTTGGTTTAGGAATTTGCATGCTCTTCTCTTTTTGGCTAAATTCAACCTGCATCACCGTGAGTAGAAGAAACTGACTTTTAAATGACAGGCCTCGCCTTATTAAGAGTCAGTTGATCACTTGTACTGTTTATATACTTAGCCTTAAAACAATATTGTTATTCTAGGTTAAGTTTTTTGTATCAATAAATAATTTTTGTATTTGTATTTGTATAAATACAAAAAACGTATAATTAATTTTATTGTATATTTTAGGTATAGTTTTTTTTGTGTAATTTAATGTGTTGTTTGATGTATGTTGTAAAAGCAATAAACAAAAACGTATATTAGGGAATATTATATAAAAATCATTAGTCCAAATTAACACACCTCTTTCGCTTCTTCCACATGCAAGCTTCTCTATATATGTATAAGGTAACTTTCGTTTATATAGCCTTACCACTTACCGAGTCTCCAGTACGAATTTGGCCATACAAACGAAAGTCATCTTATATAATACTGTAAATATCTATACTAATAATAAAAATAGTAAATAGTCGTGCCCGTACATGAATATTTTTGCAAAATTTTAAATGAATGTGTGTATGTTTGTCTGTATGCTCCGTTTTAACTCGAGAACCACTCATCGGATTTGGATGCAGATTCTTTAATATCATCTTAGTGACCCTGGTCAAAGTTATAGTCTTTAAGGGTTGTTCATAAAATAACCGGAAGGCTGAAAACTGTCGATAATTTTTTTTCATCTTAAAGACACTTCGAGCTAAGTTGTGGGCAAAAGCTGCTAAACCGCAGTATTCCTCACTCGTTTTCTGCATCTCTAGATTAGATCAACAGTTTTAATAATCGTGTGTTTTTGCCACATTAATCTGTCACTCTGCCCTGTAATTATACGTGTTGGGTGTCTGCTCCTACAGACGGACGGCCTTAGACGGAACCAATGACTCGGGTAGGTCATGGATGTGAGTAACGGACGAACAGGCCGTCTTTGTGCTGTTTGTTTGTGTCTGGAATTTTATCATCGTCATCATCATAAATACTTTATTGCACAAAAAAATAAGTACAAAAAGGCGGACTTAATGCATAAAGCATTTTCTACCAGTCAACCCACAGATGGTACAAGATAAATAGGTAGGTGGGCGTGCAAGATGAGTAAAAACTTAAAAATTACAAATTAAATGGAGATACTACTCTAAATTAATAACTATAGGTAACAATACCTAAAAAGAATATACCCATCCATCCATCAGCCTTTCCAGGATTATGCCACTCTTGGCGGTCCCCCTGGAAGAAATGCCCATACTCACACACGCTGGGCAGGCGGGTTGGTGAGCGCGGTGCCGAAACCCTTGCACCAGTGACGCCGCTGCCCGTCACTAGTCTGTTTTAAGGCCTGGCAATTTGGGATGGATATACCGCCATCCATCGGTCCCAGGCAATGGTGGGCCGCCTGGTTTTGCCTGAGAGCTGTTCTCTTACTCTCCCCCGAATAACTTCGGGAGGATTTGCGAGTAAGATGGTGGTACCTCCACAGTCGAGCCCGGCATCAGCTCTACCACCTACCAAAAGAATATATGTTAATACATAAATAAATACAAGTTTTAATAAGTATATTGTAAATAAATACATACCATGACTGCAAAAAATAATAAGAATTAAAGAAGTTCATATTTGTGTGTTTTTGGAGAGGTAGTGTCTGTGCACAGAATACTTAAAGGAGTTACGGGAGGGGGGGGGGGGGGCTTTTCTGACATCGTCGGGAAGTTCGTTCCAGAGACGAACAGCAACCACACTAAAAGAATTGGATACAAATCCGGAATGATGCAAAGGAATCGAGAGAAGAAGGTTATTTGAGGATCCGAGCATTCTATCGTGATTGTCAGACAAGAGATGTATCATTGACTTGAGGTATGAGGGGGTATTTGGATCGGTAATTATACTATAAAGAAGGCAAACAATTCTTAGGTTTCTACGGTCGCGAATAGGAAGCCAGTTAAGTTTTGCACGAAACTCTGAAACGTGGTCATATTTCCTCAAGCCAAATATGAAACGGATGCAGGTGTTAAGCAAGCGTTCCAGTTTATTGAGATGCTCTTCTTTAGCATCCAAATAACGGGTATCAGCGTAGTTAATAATAGGGATGAGAAGGGAATTGGCGATAGAGATTTTCGTTGAAATAGGTAATGCGTTTTTCAGACTTAAAAGAGAATGGAGAGAGGCATAAAATTTTCGAGAAACTTTTTCGATTTGAGCATCCCAATTAAAATCCTGATCGATAACTAAACCTAAATCATTAACGGTAGAAGAGAAGCTGATGTCAATAACTGAAATAATTATTTTTAAATATATACATGTTCCACAATAACATGTGAAAATATTTCTAAGGTAGATTGTGTACCTACCGTCGTTAAGTGATGATCACATTCCAGAAGAAAAAGTTTTTTTTGCTAAAATTATTTTTTCACTTCTCAGTACAAAGTGGTTCAATCAGCTGACTGAATTTCGAATTGAAAATTCGATGAAAAGTGGTCTATTAGTAGCGGTAATCAATCACTTCTTAAATGTTTTTCACTTTGAATTGTAGGGCCTTATATACACTGTAAAAGCTCAAGAAGAAGAAGAAAGAAGGTGGTAGAGCTGATGCCGGACTGTGGAGGTACCACCATCTTACTCGCAAATCCTCCCGAAGTTATTCGGAGGAGAGTAAGAGAACAGCTCTCAGGCAAAACCAAGTTGGACTCACTTTTTTAACTGTGCGAGGAGGCACAGGTCGAGCTTTCGATGAGATTATGACTCATCATCATCAGGACTCTTCGGGAGTACTTTTGCCCACGGCGGTCAGTCGAGTACTAAGCTTCCTCCCCTCTCTTGTCGCCGCTCGCCTTTCCGCTCTTCGGCTGCGTTCAGAGGTTTCCGGTATCGAAGCCAGATTCGACCGGACATTTGATAAAGTTTTCACTACTACTTCCGGGTCACGTGTTTCACTAGGTCCAGTAACACAGACGGCACTGATAATGTCCTCAACCATTGCCTGGGACCGATGGATGGCGGTATATCCATCCCCAATTACCGGGCCTTATATAAATCAGACTGGTGATGGGCAGCGGCGTCACTGGTGCAAGGGCTTCTGTGTGAGTATGGGCATTTCTTCCAGGAGGACCGCCAGGAGTGGCGAAATCCTGGAAAGGCCTATGTCCAGCAGTGGACGAAACAGGCTGATGGATGGAAGGATGGAAACATTTTTTTTTTAAATTAAATCCCAAATAAACTACTGGGCCGATAGTGATGTAGATTAGAAAGTTTTCAGGCGGTAAGCTTGGGCTGTGAATAGTCACCACCCTCATTTATATATTTATTCGACTTGTACATTACCGTCAAAACTTTTGCGCTATGTAAAAACAAAAAACCAAAAATAATAAAATAATTAAAAATAAATGACATGACGGATAATCTCTGATAATAATCCAATAAAATTCGTGACATTTTCATAAAGGTTGTATGTTAATGCAAAGACAGCAGAACTTTCAACAGTTCTTGTTCCAAACACAGTGTAATTCAATAAATATAATAATTTTATGCGTTTATTCATTATTTTATAATCTTTTCCCTGATATCCTAAAGCCCAAAATTGCCGTGTCACGAAAATTCCTGTCATCTGGTAACTTTAGCCTGACTTTAATACTTAAAACAATATTTTCATCAAACTCAAAGGGGGAGCCCTACAAAACACACACACACAGACAAAGTAAACGCGAATTCACATGTCGTAAACAAAACCAAAACTAAATCTGACAACAGGTGGTACACAAAAGGGGTTGCAAAATGAGGGCCCAGGTTCGACCCAATACGGGCGACGAACAGACAGACGGACAGATGGTGTAGTCTCATGTGCCGGATATATTTTTATTTGTTTGAGGTATATTCTTCACGGCGTTATTGGTGGATTGGAAAAACGAAGATTTTTGAAACAGGTTGGGAACCGAAATATGATACTTATAGTTTCATATTTTGAAACTAGCTGGCAACCCCAAAAATAAGGTCAATGTGCAGCGCGGAGATTGAACCGACGACCTGTAGGTAAGCAGGTGTCACACATATTTACAGAAATGTAAAATGACGGCTAGAATCCCCAATCACTGAACAGGACGGCTATTCCGGCACGTGCGCAAAAATTGCGACGGCAGATTGCGGGTGACTTTAGGTTCGCGCACATTGTGTCGGGCCGCAGCGGGGCGGAGCGGGCCGCAGCGTAGCGCAAAATGCGTACCTAGCACATTAGTGACGGGCCGGGTCGCATTGCGTTGACGGAATTTGAGTAGAGTGTACGTTATGGATAGCTCTGACGAAGAACTTTCATTTTTTTGCCTGCTCTCAGAAGAAGAAGTAAATGAACAGCGGAGACAAGAAGTTCGTCAAAAGAGAAAACGTAAAATATAGGCGGGGCGCAGCGGGGCGGGGCGGGCCGCATCGCACGGACGTAAATCCGCCGCGCAATAATGCGAGCCGCTGCGGCCCGACACAGTGTGCGTTATTTCATAAAAATTGTATTGAAGCGATTTGAGCGGATTTTTGCGCTCCGCCCCGACACGCTGCGGCCCGGCATAATGTGCTCGGACCTTAAATGTTTTTGATTGAAACTTATAGATAGCATTCCTTATATCCTATAGTTTGATGTGGTTTAGTCACTAAAATTTTCATCGCATGGCATTTATCAAACTTTAAACAAATATCTAATGACTGATATTACGAGTGGGAAATAATGCCCTTGAGAAGCAATTGTGTAAGCCAATGGTATTCATGGTATGACTATTCGGTTAAGATGACGTAGATAGTAAAAACAGAGTTTTTGAACAAGTAGTACTCCCAAAATACAAAAGATATGGTTCTGAAATAAATACATGTTATAAACAAAGCCTTTTCCGAGGCGATGTAACAGCCCAAAACGCGATAGAGAAAAATTGGCTCGATCGAAAAAAATTGCACAATGAAGGCTATTTTTTCATTTAAAACAAACAGTACATAGGTAACACTAAAAGTTTCCGGAACTGGCCACTTACATAAACAATATTTAAAAATTTATTGCAACATTTGAAAATAGAACTCTTTGGCTGTAGAATGCAGTTTGTTTCATCTGACTGTCTTTTGTTTTTACCTTGTGGCGCCATTTAAAAAATTGTGTGTCTGCATCAACATGGATTTAACTCGGGAAAATTTTCGTAGTATGATTTTCTACGATTTTAAGTGTAATTTGACAGCTCAACAGAGCATCGCTCGGCTTGAAACAGCTTTTGGCAATGAAGCACCATGCAAGACGACTGTTTATAGCTGGTTTGCAGAATTCAAGCGTGGTCGTATCAATCTCAGTGACGAATCTCGCGATGGTCGGCCGTCCACCGCTGTGACCAACAAAAACATCGATGCTGTGCGCCGTATGATTGAAACAGACAGGCATGTGACCTACCATGAAATTCGCGCATCCTTAGAAATAGGCATGAGTCAAATACAATCAATCCTACACAAACATTTGGGTGTGAGAAAGCTGTGCTCGCGGTGGATCCCACACAACTTGACCGAGGCTCAAAAAACGGACCGCGTCACTTGGTGCAGTGCCATGCTTACCAGATTCAACGAAGGTGCGTCAAATTTGGTGTGGGACATAGTAACAGGTGACGAAACATGGATTTATTGCTACGATCCCAAAACAAAGCAGCAATCGAGCGTATGGGTCTTTCAAGATGAGCCGAAACCAACCAAAGTGGCGCGCGTGAAAAGTGCATCTAAGCGGATGATTGCTTCTTTTTTTAATAAAACTGGACACGTGGCTACTGTTGCTTTAGAGAATCGTCGTACCGTGAATAGTGACTGGTACACGACCATTTGTTTGCCGGAAGTTATTGACGAACTCCGTAAAAATAACCGTAAACGCCGTATCATCCTGCACCACGACAATGCTAGTTCTCACACGGCCAGACAGACAAACGACTTTTTGAAGACGAAAAATGTAGAACTCATGAGTCATCCTGCATACAGTTCCGACCTGGCACCTTGTGACTTTTTTCTGTTCCCAAAAATTAAGAACCAATTACGCGGTCAACGATTTTCATCACCAGAAGAGGCTGTCGAGGAGTATGAAAAACACGTTTCAGAGGTCACCACAGGGGAGTGGCACAAAAGTTTTCAAAACTGGTTTGATCGAATGAAAAAGTGCATAGACGCCAAGGGAGATTATTTTGAAAAACAATAAATTAATTTTGTACCTTTAATAGTATTTTTTCATATTCATTCCGGAAACTTATAGTGCGTCCCACGTATATCGAAACTAATAAAGTAAAAATAACAATGATTACATAGCACAGTGATTTAAAAAAACGCACTTGTGTTATTTTATCTTGAATTCTATTCCTTGAAAAACAGCATTATCCACTCTCTTCTTGATTTACCGCACTGCTCAGACGCGCGCTTTTTCAGATATGCTTATCTCTTTCATTGTGCGATTGACCTACTACGCCTTAAGCAAATTAGCCCGATTGACAGCTGAAATCGTACATTTTTGGCTGTCAAATGATTACAATTGTCTTATTTTTTTGTTGACAACCAAAAACATACGATTTGATTTGTCAAACGGTTTTATTTGCTTAGCCGAAAAGCCATATGACAATCGAATTTGAATGCCATTGGCTTACACAATTGCACCTCTGCATGGCAAGTCACAGTTCACCGACGATTATTATAATGGGTGGTGAGCGCGATCGCGGTACTTAGGCAGGCCCAGATAAATAGCGAATATCCCCTAGGCGAATAAGGCAATGGCCTAGGAGCCCACCCGCCAAGGGGGCCCTGACCAGGATGGAGATCTAAATAAAAGTAGCCTTATCCTTATCTAGAAAAGGCGAATTATCAAACAATCCGACTACAAAATTTTGCACCGGTAACGGACGGGCGCAAATAAAGCTGTACAGTACTCCCAAACTTATAATGCGCATACGAATCTTCGCCACTGCTCGGCAAAGTTCGTATTTCCCTAAACTTTCGATGCCAGCAGTAAGGTCACGTGGTACGTCCGGTCGCTCGGCTATAGATTTCTATGTGCATTATAACTTTGGGCGCACTGTAGTTCTTGTTAAAAGTGTAAAGGTTGTTTTGTTGTTCCTAAGTTTATTTATCTACTTTATATTTAAATATAAATAATAGCGATTTTTTTAATTTTTAGCAAAAGCTATATGAAATAATTTGGTTAGATATTAACATTTTAAGGATATTAAAATAACCTAAAAATTACACAACATAAATTAATAGAAAACCTAAGAAAATATCCATTGTTTGTTCCATTTGTTTTCTCAAATGCCCTGGGGCCCTGGTCTCTAACTCCGGGCTTGTACTTCGGGCACACGGCATAAACATGGATCCACAGCGAAGCATGCAGACCGGGCACAAATAAATGTGGACAGCGGGAATTGAATCTACGACCTCTGAATTAGTGAGCGAGCGCTCTAACGCTCGGCCACAAAAACAATGAAAATGTATTAAATAAAATTATTAAATATTGTTATTTATTGTCTAAACTACAGACATATAATTATTACTAAGCATCAGGCCAAACACAAGGACTAAATAGCGTGGCAAGTTTCCAAAAATAAGCTACATTTAGGCTTCATGGTACGAAGAACCGTATAAAAATGGGTTGTTTTGGCTGGCTTATGCTGGGAACATATTTGTTAATTCCTAAACTAATCTCTAGTATATATTTTGTTTGGAAACAAGCAATATTTATATTTAAAAGAGCCCGAAGTCCACTGAGCTAAAATTGCCGCGCGTCGACTCTATGCGTTTATTATTAATGTTAGGCTAGGTCTGCTACTATATTATACGTCTGTGGTATAAACCTAAAGAATATTGAGTATAAAGCAAACACAATAAAATAAATACAATTCATTCTTCGACATGCAACGAAGCTATTAAGGCATTTTTTTACCCAATTATAAAATTTTGGTACACACATCACATATACTCATGCCTGTCTCCCAGAGGGGTAGGCAGAGGCTACAGATTTCCATCTGCTACGATCCTGACAGACCTCTTTTGCTTCTACAACCAACAATCTAGTCATACAAGCTCTTCTATTCAGGGTACATTTTACTTTGCCCTTTTTCAGTATGTCTCTTATTTGGTCAAGTAACAAAAACTTAATAACTCGTCACAGGCCTGGACGGGGGCAGCGTCTGCGGAGGAGCCGAAACGGCGCAAATATGCATCCCTTGGCGTAGGATACATATTTGTGCCTTTTGGCGTTGAAACCCTCGGGCTGTGGGGGTCGGGCGCGCGGCAGCTCTACAAAGAACTGTCGTCGAGATTGGTCGACGTTTCCGGAGATCCCAGGGCTGGCACATACCTCGGCCAAAGAATTGGCCTAGCAATTCAACGAGGTAATGCTGCCAGTATCCTGGGTACTCTTCCACGTGACGACAGCGATTTCGGCTCAATTTTTTATCTAATTTAATTGAATATTTTTGCTAGGTAGTTTTAGTTTAGTTAATTTCGTAGAATAATTTAGTTTTTTAAATTAGTTTTGCTTATATCCTGTTTTGTGTTAATAATAACTTATACTTACTTAAAAAACACTCTCAAGCTAAATAGTTAACGTCTTTCGTGAACGAGTAGCAAAACTTTTAAGCATGAATAGTGTATTAGTGTCACAAAACATCCTATTTACAAAAGTTCATCCCATTTGTCACGATTTCAATAAGCTCCGAATGACTTCTAACAGTTATAACCGAAAACTTTTCTTTTACAAAAAGAAGGATCACTCTGTATAATTTGCAGTCTTTGAACGATCCCCCTATATAATATCTAGTAAGCGTGTTAACTTTCTTTTGTATGAAAAAGTATAATATGACATGATCTAAGAGATTTACGAAAAAATATGCTACGGATTTGTGGTCCCCTAATTTTGGAAGCACAGTGACAACTATTCTCTTGTAGCAAATATTAGATTTAAAGCTGCCTTAACCTAAAACTTTTCATTGCAAAATAGGCTTTAACGCAGATGGATAAAAGTTAAATGAGCTCGGATTATTTTAGGTTTTCCAACACTAAATTTAAGGTTTGCTGCACGAGAATAGGTCACAGTATTTATGAAATGAAACGAAATGAATACTTTATTTTTGCAACGTAGTAGGTACATAAATACACGCATCGCATCGCACGTTAAGATACATAATACGTTTAAGAGTATAAAAATTTCCCACATGCAGAAATAAATTTATTAATACATATTCGATCAAGATACTAAATTATTTATAATATACATAGCAGTTCGTCGGATTGAGTTTTTAATTTCCTGTTCAGGCATCATCAAAAGGCTATAAAATATCATAGAATTTATGTCGCCTCGATGACTTGATTGAATAAAATTGTGGCATATGCTCGGAGTTATGAAAGTGGTGTTATTGGAACTGGATGTCAGTCAGGTAAAATAGTAAGCACAGTTATTGTGCTGGTCCAATTTTCGTCCCTGTTACCCGAAAACATGGTCATCATAACATTCCCTGGGTCAGTGCCTGGGTGTACAAGTTTTTTTACCTGACCCTAGAATATGAAAAAAGCTAGATTTTCGAGGATTCTATTGACGAAAAAATATATTTGATTTATTGATCTTTTATCTAGGTGATCTACTTATAAACAACGTACAAGATTTATACATTTGCAAAAAGAAAATTTTTTTCCTCCCTCTTTTTTTTTGGTTTTCAAACGTTCGTTTCAAGAACGCGTATAAGACTCAACTTGATTTTTTTTTTCATAAAGTAGGTAATACGAATATACAGGTTTTCTACTTAAATCCAGTATTTTTTCCCCACAAAATATTTCAGTATTAGCTAAAAACCCTCCGATCTGCTGTTTTGCGCGTAATTATTAGTATTACGCGTCCTAGACAAATAGGTCGATTAGCTAACCAATAATCGCCTCTATCAAAAGTTAATAAAGTATTTGACATTGACCTTTTTGTGTTGGAAGGGTAATAACATTTTTTCCTAGGGTATGCCATACTCATAATTCAGATATCAAAATAATTCAGTTTCAGCACCGCGCTCACCAACCCAGCGGTGTGTGTGTGTGGGCATTTCTTCCAGGAGGACTGCCAAGAGTGCAAAATCTAGGAAAGGCCTGTGCCCAGCAGTGGACGAACACAGGCTGATGGATGGATGATGGATTCAGGCATTCTATGTATATTGTAGGTTTTGCTGAATTGTGTTTTGCCGATATTTTACCAAAGGACTAAGCATTACTAAAACGTCGTACTATACTGATCATACTGAGTCGCTTGCTGAAATAATAATAAAAATTATTCATTAAAATCATATTTATACTAGGTAAAATCAAATCAACCAACCAAATACAGGAGACTCGGTTAGTCATCAGGAACAAGGTTTTATGACTCCAGGGAAATTAGAAAAAAAAAATTTATCCCATAGTGCCTGCACTAGGAATTATACTTAAACTAGTCCAACCAGTAAGGAAACAAAAAAAAATATTCTCTGAAATTGGCCAAAAGGATTACTGAATCTAGTTCTTGATCACTAACCGAGTTTACAGTATGAATTTGGTGGTTTGAATTGTAGGACCTTATATACTTCATAGAAAATAAATACAATTGAGTTGTTCACGTTGTCACGGAAACATTAAAATTGTAAGAAGGAGCACATTTTATTTGAAAAAATTGTATAAGTGTTCTCAGAAAATGAATAAGACGATTTTCGTTTATATGTCCTATAATACAATTCAAAGTGAAAAAATGTAACAGATGATAGAGTATCTCCAAAAGACCACAATCCAGCGAAAAAAAAATTTTACATTTCCGTAGAAATTTAGTCAGCTGATTGACCCACTTTGTACTGGGAAGTGAAAAATATATTCAAGAAAAAAAATTTTTCTTCTTCTGGAATTTGATCAGTTAACGATACATGGATCTACCCTAGAATTATTTCCACTTATTATTGTAGGACCTAATATATCCAAATTCATACTGAAGACTTGGTAAGTGGTCAAGGCCAAGGTTCAATGACACTCTATGTGTCATAAAATTTAGACCTTAGATAATTGAGTTGAGGTTGTTCTTAGAGGTACAGGCACAAAAATTTCGTATTTCGCAAACAGTGTCATTGAACCGACTCTCCAGTATGAATTTGGCTATATAAACGAAAGTCACCTTATATGGGTTCTGTCAATTTCAGCGATCCATTTACCATTTTGGTTAAGTCCAAGCCAACAAGTATTCTGACAACGAGTCAATAAAACGGAATAACAAGTGAATTGAGCGAACCATTGAAAAGCTATAAATATTGTTGCATGTACCGTACAGTTTAGTATATACGAGTCGCATAGTAGCATAGTCGTAGAATGGTCGTATAAAAGCTGGTAGAACAATGAACTTTGGCATCTCGAATTGCTACTTGGTGAGCTAGGGCTCATTTTTCAGTAACGTAAGAATAGGCTGGATAATTCACTGTTGACGTGAATTTATAATGATAAGTAACTAAAATTTTGACCGATTTTTGAGGCCCATTCAACACTGATGACTTTTTAGGGTTCCTTAGTCCGACAAGGAATCCTTATAGTTTCGCCATGTCCGTCTGTCTGCGGCTTAGCGCAGAGACTATTAATACTAGAAAGCTGTAATTTGGTATGAATATAAATATTTATCACGCCGACAAAACCGTCAAAATAAAATATTGAAAAAATTTTTTTTAAAGTGTACCTCTCATACACGTAAACTAGAATTTTTTTTTCTCGTCTACCCCATAGTGTGGGGTATCGTTAAATAGGCCGTTTAAAAACATTGTGGGTGTGTTAAAATGTTCTTAGAGTAGAGCGTCCCCCCCCCCCTCCTGCCGTCCAAAAGGTTGTTTATAGAAATGTGAAAAAATTCACACAAGTAGTATAATGAATTTAAAAGGAAAACTATCACAGCTATGTAGGCTTTACAGGTTTACGAGTACAGTTCGCGCCAAACTTTTGGCCCCTTATAATGTATGGGACCAGAAGTTTGGCGCGGTTTGTATTAGTAGACCAACTTATATGTACCGGGCAACTACGGAACCCTATATTGCGCGTGGCCCGACACGCACTTGGCCGGTTTTTTAACTATGCAAGGAGGCACAGGTCGAGTTTTCGATGAGATTATAAGAATGAGATGAGTCATAATCTCATCGAAAGCTCGGCCTCCTTGCACAGTTAAAAAAGTGAGTCCTATCTGTTTTTAAATATTTATTACACACAATATACATAATTTGGCACTCTCCTGGCGGTGCCGTGCCGGTGGCGGCGATAAAGGCTTAGGTAAGTGGTTGTTAAGATTATATTTTTTCTGTTATATCATTATAAATGTTTTTTTTTTTAATTTAGGTAGTTATGTGTTTTTAGGTTTAATTGAAGTTTAAATCAGATAACTTTATTTTTAATTATATTTTTCTATGTACAGCACAGTTACTTACATACATTTAATTAAAACTAAAAAGGCAAAATTTACTGAAAGATGTTTTTAAATATTTAAATGCATAAAAGTAGGTGCTCATGTAAAATTTAACTATACATTTTTTTTTACTATTCGCTACGTAAATCTCAAAGTTCAGCTCAATGGACCTAACCGTTCTTCGCGGACAGACAGAGAAACAAAACCGAAGGTTTGCTACAGGGTGTCAGTGAAAAGGTCTTATCCACAGTAAGCTGTCGTGCTCATCATAACCGCAGCGACCTCTAAGTTCGACCGTCCCGAGTCACATCGCAATAAACCTGCAAGTTCGCGTACTGTTCCCGGCACGACTCGCTATGTGGAGAAACTGCATGAAATACGGATAGCTAGTTTAATGTTGATGACAAGGAGCAGGAAGTGGGGGTTCTTCAATTGTCCTCAAACGCCGAAAGTTTCGTTACATTCAAAGATTCAAAATGTTTATTTGTAAAATAGATACATAAGGTATACGTTTTACATGTCAAATCTAATCTGTATAAAAATAATATTTTATAATGAATGAATGAATGAATGAATATACGTGGGACGCACTATAAGTTTCCGGAATGAATATGAAAAAACACTATTAAAGGTACAAAATTAATTTATTGTTTTTCAAAATAATCTCCCTTGGCGTCTGTGCACTTTTTCATTCGATCAAACCAGTTTTGAAAACTTTTGTGCCACTCCCCTGTGGTGACCTCTGAAACGTGTTTTTCATACTCCTCGACAGCCTCTTCTGGTGATGAAAATCGTTGACCGCGTAATTGGTTCTTAATTTTTGGGAACAGAAAAAAGTCACAAGGTGCCAGGTCGGGACTGTATGCAGGATGACTCATGAGTTCTACATTTTTCGTCTTCAAATAGTCGTTTGTCTGTCTGGCCGTGTGAGAACTAGCATTGTCGTGGTGCAGGATGATACGGCGTTTACGGTTATTTTTACGGAGTTCGTCAATAACTTCCGGCAAACAAATGGTCGTGTACCAGTCACTATTCACGGTACGACGATTCTCTAAAGCAACAGTAGCCACGTGTCCAGTTTTATTAAAAAAAGAAGCAATCATCCGCTTAGATGCACTTTTCACGCGCGCCACTTTGGTTGGTTTCGGCTCATCTTGAAAGACCCATACGCTCGATTGCTGCTTTGTTTTGGGATCTTAGCAATAAATCCATGTTTCGTCACCTGTTACTATGTCCCACACCAAATTTGACGCACCTTCGTTGAATCTGGTAAGCATGGCACTGCACCAAGTGACGCGGTCCGTTTTTTGAGCCTCGGTCAAGTTGTGTGGGATCCACCGTGAGCACAGCTTTCTCACACCAAAATGTTTGTGTAGGATTGATTGTATTTGACTCATGCCTATTTCTAAGGATGCGCAAATTTCATGGTAGGTCACATGCCTGTCTGTTTCAATCATACGGCGCACAGCATCGATGTTTTTGTTGGTCACAGCGGTGGACGGCCGACCATCGCGAGATTCGTCACTGAGATTGATACGACCACGCTTGAATTCTGCAAACCAGCTATAAACAGTCGTCTTGCATGGTGCTTCATTGCCAAAAGCTGTTTCAAGCCGAGCGATGCGCTGTTGAGCTGTCAAATTACACTTAAAATCGTAGAAAATCATACTACGAAAATTTTCCCGAGTTAAATCCATGTTGATGCAGACACACAATTTTTTAAATGGCGCCACAAGGTAAAAACAAAAGACAGTCAGATGAAACAAACTGCATTCTACAGCCAAAGAGTTCTATTTTCAAATCTTGCAATAAATTTTTAAATATTGTTTATGTAAGTGGCCAGTTCCGGAAACTTTTAGTGTTACCTATGTATTTATTTCGGACCGAAATCCATATCTTAGTAACAATTGAATGCATAAAAACTATGTTAGTATCTTAATCTAAACACAAACACAAGAATATAATACAAAAAAGACCTAGCAGAAGTCCTAGCAGAAGTCGCTGTTGCAGACATCACACAAAAAAATTAACTGATGAAAATGAAAAAAATGAAAATAATAAAATAATGAAACAAATATGATACTTACGGGAAATATATATATAAAAAAAGTATATTTAAGTTGGGCCACTAAAGTTATACACATGCATAAAATAAAGACTTATTGGAATAATAATATTAATATACATAATGCAATTAATAAATAAGTTCATAAATAAACTGAATAGACCATAAATAAATATAATGCCTAACCAAATATATACTAACATAAGTAAAAACTAACATACATGCAATGAATAAATAAGTTAATAGATAAATAAAGTATAAATAGATTTAATGCCTAAATCCGCCCATTCGATTAATCTTGCTAAGAAGAAGGGCAGGAAACTTAGCAAGATCATGTCTTTTTTTTATCAGTATTTTTTTTTTCAATATGGCTTAATACTATTACAGTCTTTTTAACTTACATAAAATTATACAAAACGATGTATTAAACTTTAATAACTAAAGGATAAACATATAAAGGACAGAAGGAAATTGTGTCATGAGGGAAAAAAATACATCTTAGTCTACCTGTCTAATGAGGTAGTAAGTTTAAATACTAATCATCTACCTGTCTCATATAGTTTATCGTTTTTTTACTTTTCGATTCCGTCGAAACGGCATTGTCTGTCTGAACAAAGAAGCTCATGACGTCACAGTTTTACATTGAGAAAGTTGTTTGTTCAGTCTGATCAATAAAAATCGAAAATCAAAATTTTATTTTTCAAACTACGGTTTTTTTATTGATCCGTGATCCTGACTAGCCTCCAGTATAAATTTGGCTGTATATAAGGTGACTTTAATTTATGTAGCCAAACTCATACTAGAGGCTTGGTAAGTGATCAGTAACACGGATCGATAACACTTTTTTCTAATTTCGCAAAATAAAATCTTGACGTCCCATAGTAATTGACTCGGGGCTGGGCTTGCGTTTGTAAGGAACACGAAAAGAATCATTTACGAATTTCACAAAAAGGGTCATTGAACCTTGTTACAAAGCACTTACCGAGTCCTCAGTAAGAATTTGGCTGCATAAATAAAAGTCACCTTATATAAGGTGACATTTGTTTAAATAGGTGCTACAATTAAAACCCGAAATCTGTTAGAAGATTAGAACCCGCTTTTACTAGTTAGTGCTATACAAAAAAAAAACAAATATAGGTAGCGACAACGAGCGAAGCCGCGCGGAGCGAGACGACCCCCGAAGTTTTGTATAGCACTAGCTAGTTACAACGGGTTCTAACTGATTTCGAGTTTTAACTGTAACATAGCCAAATACAAACTGAGGAGTATAGGACTACTACGTGCGTCAGTTTTTAGATTTAGATTTAACTGATCCTCTCGGTAGAATAGTACCTACTACAAATACGTACTGGAGACTCGGTAAGTGATCTGGATCAAAGTTCAATATCTTCTCTGTGAAATACGCAAAATAAAATGTACACACCCTATACTAATTGAGTCGAGATTGCTCTTGAACAAGTACAGGCACAATATTTTTTTTTGTAATACGCAAGCAGGGTCAGTGAACCTTGGTCCTGACCACTTACCGAGTATCCAGTTTTAATTTGGCTATTCGAAAGTCACCTTATACCGGGTGTAAATAGACCGCTATATTCTACTGAACCACTTTTCCCAAGAAACGTACCCGCGCTAACCACTAGGAAATATTCGTGTTTTAAATAAAAATGCGTGAACCTTGACGCACTGACATACGGGCGGTTTTAGAAATAGCGTCTTCAGTTGTGCAGACGCAGCGTTCTATAAAATATACGTTCCTCCTACGAGATAAAGTCTTCAAGTTGACATTTAAATATCTTCTTCTCTGAATATTTGCGCGGGTATTTTACCTCAGAGAGTTGTTCAGTATGATCAGTAGAGAATGTGGTTTTATTTAAAGGTTGCAGTCTATTTACACCCGGTATATGCCTAACTCCGCCCTTTCGATTATTCTGGCTGAGAAGAAGGGCAAGAAACTTAGCAGGACATGTATTTTCAGTCGTAGTAAGAACTGCTGTGGTGTACTTTGATCTGTCACGGAGTGTACATCGATAGCCACCAGATCCAAGGATGCTTACTTTTCAAATTCCTGAGCCTTAGGTTTCTATAAAAGTTCAAAGCCATCTATCAAGTAAAGACTAGCTTAAAGCGGACTTTACACAGACAGACAGACATTCTTCAAACAGAACAACAATCGTGGGAAACCTAAATAAAAATGTCTCCGCAGTAAATCCGTTAAGTGTTTGCGGTGGAATGCGCGCGCGCATGTGGGGCTCTTCTCGTTTTATTATGTATCTTCAGATGTTAACTCTTTGAGATTTTTTTTTAAATTTTTTTTTTTTTAGGTTCCGTGACAAACAAAAACGCTTATAGAAAACCACATTGCTGGTCCAAAAGGTAAGAAGCAAGAGATTTTTTTGGAACGAAGTTCCTTACACACTTGGCGACTAAGAGATAGGCCGAAAAAAATGTAAGACTTCGAACGTCACGACCCTTTCGCTATAGTGTGTGTGTTGAGTGCTTACACACGTATGTCTATGTACAGGGTGTAAGAGCAAAGGCAAGAATCCTTTAAGGGTGTAACAGTATGATCGGTAAATTTATTATAAATAAAGTATCAGTATCTCATAATAAGACGATTTTCTTTACTCAAAATACACTAATCGCGTGGACACCCTCACTGGTCGCTGGCCACTCAGATGAGGGGTGCGGGTTGCGGGGTGCAATTAGGTGTGTGGGGAGGCCGGTGTCGGTGAGCTGCGTGGCCAGAGCTTAGAAAAATGATGGAATTTTTGGTGAAAATTCAAGGTATTTTTTTTTTCTCGTAATGACATCAGAATCGTGTGTACTTTCATACCCTAAAGGGATTCTTGACTTTGCATTTACAACCTGTATAGGTATATCACTGTAGTAGACGTAGGGAATAGCGGTTTCCCGCGATATCTCCCATATTTTGAGGATATATTTGCAGTGCCAGACGAATTTCCTCTTCAAGCGTATTATTCTTCCATCCATCCATCCATCAGCCTGTTTCGTCCACTGCTGGACATAGGCCTTTCCAAGATTTCGCCAGTTGGCGGTCCTCCTAGAAGAAATGCCCATACTCACACACGCTGGGCAGGCGGGTTGGTGAGCGCGGTGCCAGAACCCTCGCACCAGTGACGCCGCTGCCCGTCAACGGTCTACTTTAAGGCCCGGCAATTGGGGATGGATAAACCGCCATCCATCGGTCCCAGGCAATGGTGGGCCGCCTGGTTTTTTTTCCTGAGAGCTGTCCTCTTACTCTCCCCCGAATAACTTCGGGAGGATTTGCGAGTGAGATGGTGGTACCTCCACAGTCGAGCCCGGCATTAGCTCTACCACCTGTAACCGTATTATTCTTACATTGACACAATCAATCATTAATATTAATATAATCATTTTATACGATTTAATTATACCATGATGGCAGCGGAATAAAATTAGTGTGTTAAAATCAGCGTGTTAAAATTGTTAATATTAAGTTTATTTAACAATATGAAACTCGAAGAGTCTCTGTAAATGCGAAAAATAGAAAAACTCAGAATAAAAACAATGAAAAATATATGCTGATAGAAACAAAAAAAATACTAGAGTAACCCCATCCGCGTAGTGCGGTCGCAAATACGAGTTTAATATAGACCGTGATTATAGATGAGACACGCGCCGTCTTTCCTGGCGGTTCTGCTGATCTTCCGATTTGTCGGACCGAGTGCGGCCGCACAGAAAGAGCGGGAATTTAATAGGAAATCAATGAGGAAATAGATTTTTTCTAAGGGAAATAGTAAACTGTTTACATGTAACGGAATTGTTCCGCCCGAGATGGAAATAATACTGGTCCCCAATAAAATACTCTACTTTTCACTCTCCTATGAGGAAAATCAATATAAGAAAACTTTTTTGAATAATATATAGGTAGTTAATAGATTTTGATTTTATATTTATCTTTTTCGTCAGCTGTGTATTTTTCATGGAACGAGGTAGAAATTTCTTTTTATTCGAGTGAAATTCATCATTGATAGGTGGTAGAGCTGATGCCGGGCTCGACTGTGGAGGTACCACCATCTTACTCGGAAACCCTCCCGAAGTTATTCGGGGGAGAGTAAGAGAACTGCTCTCAGGCAAAACCAGGCGGCCCACCATTGCCTGGGACCGATGGATGGCGGTATATCCATTCCCAATTGCCGGGCCTTATAAAAAACAGACTGGTGATGGGCAGCGGCATCACTGGTGCAAGGGTTTCGGCACCGCACTCACCAACCCGCCTGCCCAGCGTGTGTGAGTATGGGTATTTCTTCCAGGAGGACCGCCAAGAGTGGCAAAATCCTGGAAAGGCCTATGTCCAGCAGTGGACGAAACAGGCTGATGGATGGATGGAAAACTCATCATGCTTCCACAATTACACTTTTCTGATTAGTTGTAGTAAATGATGGTTTTCTTGAAGAAGCTTTTGTAATAATTTAGTTCTTCAAACAAGTGTTCTTCAGTGCATGGTTCGCGGATATTTCTTCTGTTCAGTCGCCTCGATAATATTACCCCGTGAAACGAGGATCTTCGTAAAGATAACCTATGGACTAATAATCCTTTCAAAAAATTAGGAGATATCCACCCATGCGAACTTAACCAAACTGAAAAAGAAAAACTGATTGAATTGAGTTGTGATGTCACTCTGGTAGCCAAACATAAAACGCAGTCACTGCCTCAATCCGGTTATCTATGGAAAAAGAATATCCATCTCTTAGTGAACGAGCTATCGAAGTCGTTCTTTATCTGGGGAAAAATCATTTTCAGCCTTGTTAATTATTAAAAAAAAACAGAACGGAGGTCATAATCCAACGGTTCGATATTCCGAAACAAAACTACAGCGGCTATCAAATATTTAGGCAACGAAACAACATGTCTCAAATAAATTTTCCCTTTTATATTGTTCGAGTATTTTACTTAATAATAAAGCACTTCATAATAAATAAATAATGGTTTTATTTTATACCAGTCTCTTATTTACGGTACCGTAATTGTATACCGGTGTCCCTTTCTTGCGTTACCGAAATTTTAGGGTATCCTTATTTAGCTGTTGATCAGCCCTGATAAACAAATGGGCGAAAGTGGGCTTGCTGATTGTCCCCCCAGTGTCTAGATATTCAGAACTCCAAAACTATATTGTTGAGAAATAAAAAGTCTTGGTCTATAAATGTACTTAATAATTTTCCACTACAATGTTAATGTCCGTCGTACAATGTACATCACCTCGGATGACTAATGGAGCCTGCGACAGAACAGAAGCATTACGGCAATCCTGCGCAACACGCTCCAGCGCTTCTCCATCCAATCATAAATACTTCAAAAAATAACTACAGAAAACAAGTAATTAAGGACTGTAAGACAGACATTAAAAAAATATGGGAAAATTTGAACAATTGGCTAGGTAAATCAAAAAATGGTTTGGATTGTGTAATTAATAAATATTTAGGAAACAAGGAACAAAATACAAAAATAATATGTAATAAATTTGCAGAAACGTTTACAAATGAAATTAATAACATCAAACATACTTGTGATAAAAAGTTTTTAGAAAGATCGTCGTATGTAAAGGAAATACCTCTTTCATTCAATTTTTCGGAAGGTGAACGCAAACAAAATAGAAAAAATTATTGATAGCATGGATGAAAAGAAATCAGCTGGTTCCGACCGGATTAGAATGAAAGACATAAAAGTAATAAAGAAAAAAATTAGCCCTTTGCTTGCGAAGTTTGTAAATCTGTGCATTCAAAGAGGCCTTTATCCTGCAGAACTTAAATTGTCGATTATAAGACCAATATATAAACAGGCAAGTCATTTTGAGTATACTAACTATAGACCAATTGCAATACTGTCAACAATAAATAAAATTGTAGAAAAGGTTATAGTCGGACAAATTTCCGAATTTTTAAATAAACATAAAATAATTAATAGTTCACAACATGGCTTTCAGAAAAATAAGGGCACTAATTCTGTTTTGTTTGAGTTTACTGACGATGTTTACTCTTTATTAAATAAGAAACAACATGTGATCGCCTTATTTATCGATTTTAAGAAGGCGTTTGACACGCTGGACTACTGCACGTTATTACAAGCAATGGATGAATGTGGAGTAAGAGGTCCTGTAAAAGTATGGTTTCGGAATTACTTGGAGCATCGACGATTAAAAGTAAAGGTTAATGAAACAACGAGTGACGATTATGACATAAAACATGGTGTGCCAACCGGCTCTGTGTACGGTCCCGTTGGATACATAATGCACGTAAATAGTGTCAGCAATGTTGTCAAAAATTGTAAAACTTATATGTACGCGGACGACACGTGTATTATGTATTCAGATACAGATGTGAATAATATAGAAAAATGTATTCAAGAGGATTTTGATAATATAGTCAAGTGGTCTCATGATAATGGCATTATTTTGAATACAGAGAAAACGAAATTTATGCATATTAGATCTCAACGAAGCCGAGAAAAGGAATTATCGTTTAATATCATCGGGCACTCATATGAGTGCTTCCATCAAAATAATGTTAATTGTCAATGTAAATGTTTACAAAAAGTAGATAAAATTAAATATTTGGGCCTTACAATAGAAAAAGATATGAATTGGAAATTACATATAAAAGAAATATGTGCAAAGCTTAGAATATTATTAGCTAAGTTCAGAAATCTTAAATATTTTGTGAATAGATCTTTATTATACTGTGTTTATCACGCACTTGTTGAATCAGTGATCAACTACGGGTTGGCTAGTTATGGTCGAACATTTCCCACTTATTTAAATGAAATAAAAAGACTTCAGTTAAGGTTCCTTAAATGCATAGTGAGTAAAAATATTAAAAGTAAATGTAAAGGTGAATATGAAAACCTCTTCAAAATTTGTAGAATAATGCCGATAGATACGAGAGTAAAATATGAGATAGCCATAGAAATGTTTGGAAAACCAAATTTCTTAAAAATATCAAATTGTAGCTATCCTACCCGTAGTACCAAAAGAAACGAAACCAAATACCTAATACCTAAACATTGTAACTACTACGGATCCCGGATGGGTATCAGTATGTTACCTAGAATTTATAAAAGCTTCCCAACAGACTTCTGTGTTACTAATGTTAAAAAATCTGTCTTTAAGACCAAACTCAAGCGCCTTCTTTTATGTAAGACTTAAATCAAGAAAAAAATATTATTATTGTTAAATAAATATTGTACCATTTGTTTACTAAAAAGTGTTTTGTATAGTGTGGATATAAATTAAGTTAAATTAAGAGCTTGCCGACAAACCGCGATAGTGGTTTGGCAAAATTGTAATAATTTTAAGTATTTTTTCTAGAACAATAAACAAATTCAAATTCAATTCCAACTTTAAACCACCCTCGTGACGAAACCATGACCCCAAGCGACTCGTTGTGTGCAGGTATGACGTCATGTGACTTATCAGGAGCGTGTTTAAGGACAGTTGCGTAGAATTAGCCGTTCGTTCGTTTCCGACTTCCGTAGATTTGTCGGAAATATACATTGGTATGTGCTGCAATCTGAATAAGTTTAATTAATGAAAGAGCGAGCGAGTTCTTAGAGTCTACTTGAACAATCCGGCGTTTGTATGTATGTAATAACTCGAGTATCGTTGATCGGAATATCATGAAATTAGGCATGCGAGTAAATAGGCAAAAAGAATTTTTAAGTTCGAACATGAGCCAAATCGGTCAAGCGCGAATCGGGCGAGCGCGAGTTCACAGTTCGGGGTGAACTACTAGGTGTTACCAGTATGCTCTTCAAATTTAGGACAACGGGGCATCTGAAAAGGGACGATTTTGGAAGAAAAGGGACGTTTTTTCAATGTTGCATGAAATTAAAGTTAAAATTAAAGGATTAGCTAATTTTATAAACTTAATCTTTTCTTTTTTTAATAGTTCAGCTTTGATTTGAAGACTAAAATGCAATTTATACACAACAAATCAACGACATTAGTATTTTTTCATGTTTATTACATACAAATTCTGGCTTGTCCGAAATGGATGACAAAGGACAAAAAAAGGACGGTTAATCGCCAAAAAGGACGAAAATCGTCCCTTTTAGGACGATCTGGCAAAGCTGCTACTAGTACTATCTAGTCGAGAGTAGAGTAGGGAGACAGTCTCTATGATCTGCATCGAAATATTTACTTTATTTTTAAATAACAAATTCCAGAACAGGAGCAAATTATCCTGACTTTATCAGATTTATAAATCTAAAATGTAACATAATGTTAAAATCAAAATTTTAATTACGAGGAATTATGACAATTAAACGAAAGGGATGGAGCTGTGCAAGTAACATACGTTCATCTCGCTCACTTGTACAGCTCCATCCCTTTCATAAGTAATTAAAAGTTCCCATTATCTTTTATCCATACCCAACTAAGGAAAATTGGTCGGCAATGTTTTCCAACTTATTGTGCACACTCAACGGACATAGTTCGAACCCAGGTCTCAAGTATGAGAGTCCGCCGTTCTGCCGACTGAGCTACCGCTGCTTTTACTTATTATGTTTGGTTGACTGGAAGAATTTTTTTTTAGAAACAAGTCCGTCTTTGCCATGCTATTTAATATTTAAGGTGACTTTCGTTTATTAAGCCAAATGCATACTGGAGACTCGGTAAGTGGTCAGGAACAAGGATCAATGTCCCTTTCTGTGAAATACGCAACATAAAATTTAGACTTCCTATAATAGTAGAGACGAGGTTGTTCTTGAACAAGACATAGAAGCACCAAAAATGTTTGAGAGCCACTGGTTAAGATGTAATGAACAGATGCCGGTGGTCTTGTGCTTGTCACTTCATTACCTTGGACTTTACTATTGTTTGGAAGTTAATATATTTTTAGTTACCTTGATATTTTTTTTGTATTTACCGAGTTTTGACTTTGAATTGAGTTTCTTAATTTTACTTTTAAATTAGCGGTTATTTCGTTATTATACTTACATTTATTATAGTTTCCTGGTCATTCTTGCGTTCATCTATTTATGTGCATATACTGGAATGGAAATTATCTACATGTTTTTTTTTCTTTATTAATTAATAGCCTTTGCCCGCTTCTTCGCCCGCGTTTATTCAACGTTTTTAGCTTGGGCGTTATTTTATAAACACCTCTGTAGTCTATTTGTTGACCAGGGTCACTACGATGATAATAAAAAAGCCGCATCTAAATCCGTTGAGTGGTTCTCGTGTTAAATGCGTTTATTCAATGTTTGCCCCGTTTTCGGTTTGGGCGTTTATTTTTTAACATCGCTTTTAGCCTACGGTGTTGATTAGAGGTGCAAATGGAATTCAAAATGATTGTCATATGGCTATTGACAGTTGAAATCGTACATTTTCACTGTCAAATGAATACAATTGTCTTATTTTGTTGTTGACAACCAAAAACGTACGATTTCAATAGTCAAACGGGTTTATTTGCTTAGCCAAATAGCCATTATGGCAATCGAATTTGAATACCATTGGCTTACACAATTGCACCTCAGGTCACTTCGATGATAATAAAAACAACCGCATCCGAATCCGTTGAGTGGTTCTCGAGTTAAACCGGAATATACATACATACAGACAGACGAAAATTCTAAAAATTGTGGTTTTGGCCTCAGTACAATATTAATAACCCAAATTAATTTAAAATTTCGAGAAAATATTTAATGTACAGTACAGACAGACACGACTTTCTTACTACATACTTTATTATTATTATAGATAAACGGTCACCTCAACTTATAAAGGGTCAATTTTAGAACAGATGTATTATTTGTAGTTATATTTAAGTTAATTATTGATAGGTAATTTAAGTTTAGAATAAAGTTTTTTAAATGTTCTAAATTACTTAAATTTAATAAAGTTTATTCCTAAATTAAAATACCTTGAAAAAACAACTTATATTATAATTAAGGAGACAACTATATTTTACAAAAAAGTACCAAGTTTTTTCACATCTTTTAAATTTCTTTCTTTTCTAAGCCGGAAGTTAGTCCAATGCCTACTAAATAGTATTTATTGGTTGAACATTATTTTTAAAACAAGTATAATATTTATGTTTTATCTAGATTCGATCAGCGAGAAGTATTCTTTTATATCTGCGATCAATCTTCGATCCATCCATCCATCAGCCTGTTTCGTCCACTGTTGGACATAGACCTTTCTAGGATTTCATCACTCTTGGCGGTCCTCCTGGAAGAAATGCCCATACTCACACACGCTGGGCAGGCGGGTTGGTGAGCGCGGTGCCGAACCCCTTGCACCAGTGACGCCGCTGCCGTTCACCAGTCTGTTTTATGTAAGGCCCGGCAATTGGGGATGGATATACCGCCATCCATCGGTCCCAGGCAATGGTGGGCCGCCTGGTTTTGCCTGAGAGCTGTTCTCTTACTCTCCCCCGAATAACTTCCGGAGGATTTGCGAGTAAGATGGTGGTACCTCCACAGTCGAGCCCGGCATCAGCTCTACCACCTACACCTACTACTAATCTTCGATACAAGAGTACAAACAAGCATTTTTTTAAATCTAATTATGCTTGAATTTTGGCCTTCTGAGTGGTCATTAGCATTAAAACAATGCCAGGTACGAGTTTTGACAATGTATGCAAGGTTCTGTTTTATTTTTATTCTTTTGTTTACTTTTCATAGTCATTCACACTATCATCACATTTTATACGAATCCAGTTCTCTATGGAACAGTGAAAATAAATATTAATAATTTGTACAAATGTCTTATTCTGCAGTTCTTTAGAAGTAAATGAGGAGGCGCGTCTCCCAGCAAAATGCTGTGCGAAGCCCTTTCTTGCTTCCTTTTAACTCTTTAGTATATAGATATAAAATAAAATAAAAAATACTGCACTTATCTCCAATATATTGTCGTGCAGTTTCACAAAGTAATTATTTTCTAACTTATGAACAACTCTATAATTCACCAATATTCATTCAAAAGTTATAAAAAAATGTTATTAAAAATCTGGTAACAGGTGGTAGAGCTGATGCCGGGCTCGACTGTGGAGGTACCACCATTTTACTCGCAAATCCTCCCGAAGTTATTCGGGGGAGAGTAAGAGAACAGCTCTCAGGCAAAACCAGGCGGCACACCATTGCCTGGGACCGATGGATGGCGGTATATCCATCCCCAATTTCCGGGCCTTATAAAACAGACTAGTGACGGGCAGCGGCGTCACTGGTGCAAGGGGTTCGGCACCGCGCTCACCAACCCGCCTGCCCAGCGTGTGTGAGTATGGGCATTTCTTCCAGGAGGACCGCCAAGAGTTGTTCGCCAGCAGTGGACGAAACAGGCTGATGGATGGATGGATTATAACATATTTTACAGAAAATTTAATATTTCTTCAAAATTTTATATGAGATGGGTAAGCCAAAACTACGATTTTTAGAATTTTTGTCTGTCTGTATTGTATGTGTGTTCCGTTTTAACTCGAGAACCACTCAATGGATTTGGATGCGGTTTTTAATTACCATCCTAGTGACCTCTTGGTCAAGATAGCGGCCTGTGTTCATAAAATAACACCCAAGCCGAAAACGGGGCAAATATTGAATAAACGCGGGTGGAGCTGCGGGCAAAGGCTAGTTTTGTTATAAAAATATTTAGTGCGTCCAATTATATTTTACTGCAACGATTTTCGAGCGCTGGGTTGCCATTTATTGCAAGGGAACCCAATAGTTTTGCCACGTCAATTAAAATTACATAGAAACCTTGTTTTATACGAGCAAAAAAATCCAATTTGACGTGAAATTGGCCAATTATCGGTATTAGACGACAAATTGTGCAATAAATCAACAAATTTAGAGTGATATTTACAAGGACATCGATAGGAAATGGATCGAATTATCATAAAACGAACCAATTATTCCAAAATATCTTGTTTTTGTCAGGTAAATCGATTAATGGTATTATGCGGCGAGAACACAAATTCCCCGCGAAAAGAAATGCCATACCAATATGGCGCATGCAACAGACAAATCAATCAATTGCGTTAATTGTAAAAACGTCTAAAATGTCATTCGGAAATAGGATTTTCGTAGGACAAAGGCAATTTTTTAAAATAATGGCACAAACGCCGGTGGCTACAGCAGATGCAGTATGATTTATGAATGTCCTCTTTTTAATGGATTTTTTAAAAATATTCTCTCGCAGAGCAAAAAATCACAGCATATGGGAATGTCATCCTGCGCGTTGGTAAAAAATATGCGGGTGGAAACTGAGAGCTTTTGTATATTTTTTAATCTTCGATATTTTTCTATTGTTGTAGAAAAATATAAAGTTGTATTGAATGTCCAAATCCATATTGGCTGTTAGTTATGTGCAATCCGCTAAAAGACAGTTCACCAGGCGTGCAGCTCATCTGTACAATATAATAAACAAGGGACTAGACATATGTAGGTATATCCCAAAACACTTCACGACTGCAAGAAAATTATTCCTTCATGGTTAGAAACAAAATCATATGATGAGATAGAAGCTATAATAGAAAAATAATGAAGGCTACATCTACATTTTATGCAGTACTCACACTTACACACACTCACACACCCTCACACACCCTCACACACCCTCACACACCCTCACAACACACAAACATACACACACCCTCCCTCTCACACACGCACGCACACATACACACACAGATGCACCCCCTCACACAAAACATACACGTACATGGCTAAATTAAACTTAATGCTGAAATTGAATTTTAACTTAAATTGAATTTAAACCTTAATGTATTTCCCGTGTGTAGGTTTAAACAAAATGTTATTTGTAGGTATAATTAGTTTTCTAAAGAGGAGCGGTGCGGTGCCTCCCGAATCAAGCCTTTCAAGCTTACAATGAGATACCAGCCACTATTTATGTTAGTTTAACCTATTTAAACGAAATAAAACATTTATATAAAACATATCCACTATCTATTAATCAGAAATGTGAAACAACGCAAATTATATTTTTGTAACCCTCTGAGAGTCGATCAGTTTGGGGGTCAGTCAATTGGGTACGGGAATCTTACAAGGGATGCTTATTAAAAAAACGTTTTGAAACAATACATTTTTTGGCCATATTTGTCTGTTTCTGCGGTAAATTATATAAAGATTATAGATGTTTTTTGAATTTTAATTATGACTTCATTTCACCTTCTGAAAAGAGGAATTTTTCTGCCTCGGTTTCAGATTGGGCGTTATTTTTATTAACACCCCTTATAGTTATAGCCTTTATGTTGACCAGGGTCATTACGATGATAATAAAAAAAACCGCATCGAATTCCCTTGAGTGGTTCTCGTGTTAAAAGGGAACATACATACAGACAGATAGACAGAAAAATATTCTAAAATTGTAGTTTTGTGTTCACTATAATTAAATACACGTTTTTCATTATAAATTTTGAAAAAATACTCAATGTACAGACACGGCTTTTGTACAACTTTATTAAGGCCCTACAATAATAAGTGAAAATAATTCTAGGGTAAATCATGTACCGTTAATTGATCAAATTCCAGAAGAAGAAAAACACATTTTGCTCAAATATTTTTTTCAACAAAGTGTTTCAATCAGCTGACTAAATTTCTATGGAAAGGTAAAAACAAAGTATGCGCAGAAAAAAAAAATCGGTGTAATGTGTACTATTAGGGATACTCTATCATCTGTTAAATTTTTTTTCACTTTGAATTGTAGGACCTTATATTAGTATAGATAGATATACTTATTACGATTCAGTGTCATTAATAAGAGACACGTTGAACAAATATAATTGCCCCCATTTAAGGGTCTAACACGAGTGATTAAACGATCCAAACATTAACTACGTATACATTAAAACGACTTGCATCTGTAATCGAAAATCGTGCGCGTGCACATACGTCAAGTATCGCAGAAATAATTTAAAAATACACGCAAGTAATACTTAAGCTCGCAGATGTTGAGATATTCGCGTTAATTAAATTCTATTAAAAATGTCATAACGAACTTGAGAAAAGTGGGTTACTTGAATATTATATAAGGGCGACTGTAGACTGTGCATAGACACAAAAATAAACTAAAAAAAAATATTTTTTTCGGGCAAATTCGCAACCTTATCGGATCGAATCCAATCAAATCAAATCAAAATCAAATCAAAATATTTATTTTGTAAAATAGATACATAAAGTATACTTTCTACAAGTCAAAGTTAATCTTTACAATAAATATGTTTAGAATAAAGAAATAATATGAATATACTAATAAGGGAAATACATACAAAAAATATTTAGGCTGGGCTACAAAAATTAAATTATACACATACATAAAGTAGAGAAATCTAGGAATAAAAATATTATATACAAATGATGCAAGGAACAAACTATTTGATAAATAAATAAGGGAAATACATCCGAAAAATATCAAGGTTGGGCTACTAAAATGTAATAAAGTTATAAACCTGCATAAAGTAAAGAAATATAGGAATAAAAATATTATATATACATAATGCTTAACCATCCGCACCATTCGATTAGTATTGCTAAGAAGAAGGGCAAGAAACTTAGCAAACATGAATTTTTTCATTTGTAACATAACCTTAATCTATATAATTTTCTTATACCTACTTAAGTAAGGGCAAATATAAAACCATAGGAATTATGTCCAAGAGAAAATAATATATATATATTGTATAATATCCATTTCCACGCAAGCGAATCCTCAGGCGAAAGCTAGTTATAGATAAAACAAAAAAATTAATGACCCTTTCACTGTGTTAATGTATTTATCAAGACAATCGGACTTGTAATACAAATAAATTATGCTATAAGTGCGATAAGGAGGCAATAGAACTTAAGCGGCTTTCAGTTTGATGCGTTCGTAACTCATTTCTGTCAAATCTGTCTATGGTACACAAGAAAAGACTGACAACTTTCTCTCAATAAATTAATAAAAATAAAACACTAGTGTGGTAAAGTTGACTGAAAATAGATTTGAAGCATAAAATTACGAGCACATTTTGAAAAAAAAAATTACAGATAGAATATCTGCATTTGCCCTAAGATGGCTAAGTGGCTAAGTCATAAAATTACAAGAAAAAAAAAACGTCAGTGCTTTTATCTCTTCATTATCAAGATAAAACCTAAAATATTGTAAAAAAACATAATTATAGAGTTTGAAGCCAATCAGTATCTATAATTTTCAAGATTTCATTTGCTAGAGATAAGACAAATAATTATAATAAAAAGCTCAATTTAATTTACTTCAAAAATAATAATATACATTAAATTCTAAGGTAAACATCAAAAGGGTTTTAAAGTACAATTAAATGTCAACTGAAATGGGTGACTGTGCAATTTGTAGATATAAAGCATAATAAAAACAGAGAAAAAGTATGATTTCGTCTGGACATCCAGCAATTTTATATATGAAACAGGTAATATTCACTCATGAAATCAACTAGTAAGACCACCTATCAAAACCCCATCTTGAATTAATATAAGAAATAGTGCCTATTTATTTACTGGCACAAAAAGTTCCAGAAAGAGGTCCCCACATCGTTATTAACCTTGACAAACTTGTTTTCGCGTTTAAATGCAATTTGTTTATCATACAAATTATTGTCCTCCAGACAAATCTTGATAGTACCTTTCAGCGGAAATCAACTTTTTTACGTTTCTTTTTACTTTACTACAACTTCATTCAAAACGCAAAGAAAGAGTATCCACCAAATTAGGTTGAACTGCAATGAGTCAACAAAACTTTCGAATTTCGTCCGTTTTTATAGGCCTTCCTAAATTGGGGAGATTTTAAGAAGGCGGGACGGACGCTACGGCATGTGCTCTAAATTTAAAATACCGAATTCAAAACAATTTATGGTACTTCCTACTCTTCTTTTTGTTTTTTTTTTCAATGGTTCTTTATTGCGGGCACATGTGTCGTTGAAACACGTGCTAAGGTCTGATTTCTTTTTTCTAATCTCCCTCAATGATTTCAATTGATTGATAACTAGCTTTTGCCTGCGACTTTATCCGCGTGAACTTCCTTAACTCACTGTGCAGCGTCATCTTAGTGGTACCTTCCATGAATTAACTAAGATATTGTGTGGTATTATCGTGAAGTAGCTAATCGGAATGAAAGAATCATACTGATGCGTATTTATTATAGCTTTTGCCCGCGGCTCCGCCCGCGTGTTATTCGGTTTATCGACATGCTTTTTTCCGGGATAAAAGGTAACCTATGTGTTAAGTTAGGGTTTAAGCTATATCCATTCTGAATTTCATCCAAATCTGTCCAGCCGTTTCAGCGTGAAAGAGTAACAAACATACACAAACACACACACACACACACACACACACACACACACACACACACACACACACACACACACACACACACACACACACACACACACACACACAGACAAACTTTATATATTATATTATATCCACTCTCAGGACATTCAGGTACACAACAGTGAAAACCCCATCTAAATCTGCTCAGTCGTTTTAACGTGAATCATGAGCACACATGACAGACGGACAAACGTAGACAGACAATTGTTTTTTTTACTTTATGGATCTTATGGAGTACAAGGAATACTTCTCTTTTAAAATGTTAGTGTAGATACTCCTCGATTTTATTTTTATTTAGTAGTTACTTCACTAATATTAAAGTCGATTCTGAAGGCTTTAATTTTAGTTTTAGTGATGTCAAAACTTATTTTTCTCCAAAGTAATATAGCTTTTGTTGTTAATACTAAAGAACTATTTTGGAATGAAGAAAATTTGGTTTTCACAGCACTAAAACTAACATAAAGCCTTCAGAATCAGCTATGATATATCACTACTTATTTGTAGATATATTATCTGAAACGTTAGGTTACGGAGAGATAGCATTTGAAATGAACAGATTTTTGTCCCAACTTACATCACTTCACATACCAAAGAGGTCAGTAGAGAGGAAAGATATCCATATTTTACGATCCTGACACACCTATTTCAAAAACAATTTGAAATTTAGCAAATATTGTATCTCTATTATTTTTATTTTTACTTTTAAATTATATGGCGCCTTCAGGTCCACACAATCCTTACCTTCGATTGAAATTAAACGCTGAGTGGCGGTGCACTTGGCTTAGAAAAAAAAAGAACATTCAAAATGGCCGCTGCACTGAACTTCCTTGTTTTTGTACAACCAGCTGCTTGCATCGATCGGCACGTGCTATACGGGCTTAGACCACACAAATTGGGTTCTCTTTATTAGATTTCGATAAGTTTATCAAAAACACTGAATACATTTAAGTACATACATAGGATGCAAGTAAAATATGAGAAAGGGGTAATTTTTTTGTTCATTGTATTTATTTTTTTGTATTAAAGTACACAGTCATTATTTTTACTATACTACCTAAATAGTACAGATGTTTATAAAAGTTTCTCGCTCTTTTAAAACAGCTCTAACATACAAAGTAAAAGTGAATATTAATACTCGTATTATCATGCCACATACAAACTATTTTGTTATCATTAACACAATCTTTGCTAAATAAAAACTACAATAAATGACACACTGACACAAAATACGTGTAACAAACTTCCATATTTTATACCTTAAATTTATCAGCGAAAAGAGCCATTTTTGTTTAACAAAAAATACACATTGACAGATGAGCAGGGTTTACAAAAACTTCTTCACGCTAAGTCAAAAAGATCGAAGGTTAAATTGTATGGAGAAAGCATTACCTCTGCATGAATGAGTAACTGTTTTTGATAGTTCATTATAATTCCTGGGATTATTGACTGTCTGTTGGTTTGTCTGTCTGTGGATATCTTTTGTTTGTGACCTCGAACAGATAAAGTTTCTTTAGCACACGTAAAATTTAAATGCGGCGGAAAGCATTTTGAAAATACTCTACAGATATTCTACCTCACGAAGTCTGTTTGACTATGGTTCTAGTACTAGAAGGGTAGAGCTGATGCCGGGCTCGACTGTGGAGGTACCACCATCTTACTCGCAAACCCTCCCGAAGTTATTCGGGGGAGAGTAAGAGAACAGCTCTCAGGTAAAACCAGGCGGCCCACCATTGCCTGGGACCGATGGATGGCGGTATATCCATCCCCAATTACCGAGCCTTACATAAAACAGACTGGTGACGGGCAGCGGCGTCACTGGTGCAAGGGTTTTGGCACCACGCTCACCAACCCGCCTGCCCAGCGTGTGTGAGTATGGGCATTTCTTCCGGGGGGACCGCCAAGAGTGGCGAAATCCTGGAAAGGCCTATGTCCAGCTGTGGACGAAACAGGCTGATGGATGGATGGACTAGAAGGGTGCCAAATGGGACCCTTAAGCCTGTCTGACTGTCCGTTCGTCTATCACAGGGGTCTAGAGCTTCAGCCGTAACAGGTAGACAGTTGAAATTTTCACAGGATACGTGTTATTGTGGCTTCTACTACGAAAAACAACAAAAATTAAAAAAAAATGAAATCCAAGGGGTGTCCCGATACAATAAACGTCTAAAAATAGCATTTTTTTATCGTTATTTGTTCCAGCTATATCTTATAGACGTTTATAGATAAAAGTTTCAAACTTGGTCACATTTTTATACATATCCTAAAGTAAAACAACATTAACGTACTACCAAGTGGACATCGGGTCTGTGCTAAAAAGTGTCCGACCCAAAAGAGAGTCAAAACCATTGAAAATTAAAAAAGGGCGTCAATCACACGTCAATTAAAATTAAGCCGTGTATCAATGACATACGATTCAAATTAAAATGTTTTGTTTCTTAATATTTTGACACTTCACTAAGGACACTTTTTTGGTAAATTTTATACTAGACCCGAGGTCCATGGTTTGGTATGTCAATGTAAAACAACAAATAATGAAATTAGGGTACCGTACTCTTAGGATGCTACATCGTTTGTCAGGTGGTACCATTTTAGCGCCTTGTTTTTTGTCACCATAATGTTATGTATAGCATCTATATAGGGTGACTTTAATTTATGCAGCCAAATTCTTACTGAAGAGTCGGTAAGTGCTCAGTAACATGGTTCAATGACCCTTTTTGTGAAATTCGTAAATTATTCTTTTCGTGTTCCTTACAAACGCCAAGCCCAGCCCCGAGTTAATTACTATGGGACGTTAAGATTTTATTTTGCGAAATTAGCAAAATGTGTTATCGATTCGTGTTACTGATCACTTACCAAGCCTCCAGTATGAGTATGGCTGCATAAATTAAAGTAACCTTATATTATTTATATGTATGTTCTTAGGGTTCCTTACTTGTATTGTGTGGTGGTACGGAACCCTTTGTGCGCGAGTCCGACTCGCACTTGGCCAAATTATTTATTAGCGTTAAAAAACGCGCCACACACACAACGAGCGTACTCGTATCTGTACACGTCACTACAGAACCGTAGCGAAACAGACTTCGTACCCACCCCTAATAAAATCGTTGTGAACCTTCAAACAATCTCAAAGAAAATTATATTGTACAAAAGATAAATGAATTCAAAACAGAAAGAGGTATAAAAAATATATGATTTAATAACTTTATCTTCTCGTTCTACTATAAAAGGGGTTAATTTGTTTCCGTCGCGTCGTAACCATCAGCATCATTTGTTTAGATACGCGCATGTTTCGGAAGACGGAATGTATGCATTCGCTGAATACTTATTCTGGTGTAGACCACGTATATGAATAACAATGGACCAAGACATTTGTGTACGAGCACTAGCTGAGATTATAATAGTTTTTACAAAATAAAGTTGTAAAAAACGTCAACTGTGTACGCAAATATTGAAACATTTGTTCATAATGACGGTGTGAACATATAAAGTATATTAATTTAAACTTTCGCGATTTTCACACATTATTAACTTTGTATTGGGGTACAGCACATATCTATTAAGGTATGTTATTAGTTATCGCGAGTAAGACCCCAATACAAAGTTAATAAAGTATATGAATGTTTCCCTCGTTGGACAATTTTTTACCAAATACCTTTATATCAATGCCAAATACTGAATGATTTGAATGAAAATGATTACCTAACTGTCTGATTTCTGTGGATTTAAGTGATTTTTATAATTTAGCCTTTGCCCGCTTTTATTCAATCTCTGCCCCGTTTTCGGCTTTGGCTTTATTTTATGAACATCCCTTGATCACTTGATGAGCATATATTATGTTGACCAAGGTTACTACCGACGATAGTAAAAATCGCATCCAAATCTGTTAAGTGGTTTTAAGTGGTTAAAACAGAACTTATCTACATACATACAGAAAGACAAAAAAGATTAAAAATGGTAGCTTTGGCCTCACTACAATACCAATAACTCATTTAATTTAAAATTAAACAAAAATATTTTATGTCCAGACACGACTTTCTTATTATACCTAGGTAGATTGTCTTTGAATTTAAGTAAAGTTATAAACAGATAAACGAGTTGCAACAATGTCTGTAGTAGATTGGAATGCCAACGTACCATTTAATTTACAGTTTTACTCAAGACGAAATACCCAGAATACACCTCCCGAGCGAGGTCGGGTCACAGAGTGCGAAACATCGACTCCAATCACTTTCTCCATCTCAGTCCATTAGTCGGACAGGCAGCATCTGTCTCAGTCAAATTAGACGCAAACACGATTTTTTACTTTTAAAAACGCTTAGATAACTCCGCCGACGTGAATCATTGATTCCAACCATCGATTTAAACGAGGAACGCTGCATTCTTATTTTAAATTAGACAAAAAGACGGCGTTACCCCTTTACCGAATTAAAAAATAAAGGAATGACATCACCGTCTGTCGCGAATGGCGCCGCACATGCTAACCTAAAAATAACTAAAATAATCTGCCATATGCACACCAAATAACACCTCTAAAAAACTATTGCATGCCGCAAAAACGCAAACGATAACCATCTCGAATTGGAGCTCAAAAGAAAAACGCGACCACTTCCAGAAATAGTTTTGAAAAAATTAGAACGCAGCGGAGCATAGACAAGAAAGAGGGCAGGACTCAAAAAAAAGTAAAATAAAAGGGGTAAAACGAATCTTCCCCCGATTTCGAAATTCAAAGGGGTTATAGTGGAACAAAAAGCTAACTCTTTATAAGTTCTTGGCCAGGTGTTTTTGAATTCGGAACGTCTTGCCGGAAATCTGTGGTGCATGTGTCTGCACAACCCGTTGAAACCGGAAACAACGTGTGCACATCCCCACCTTACCCTCCTTCTTAGAGGTTTTATTTTAAATAGTATCCCCTGTGGAGTTTTTATCCCGTCCTGTCCATATAAATGGTATTTACGTATCTCGAACCTATTTATTTCCACTATAGGGATGTAACAATCACGATACCTACCGATGCAAGGCCAATACCATCGATTTGGTTCTAAAGTAAATGAAATGAAATGAAATGACCTACGGATCATAATTGAATATTGGCAACTCTTATGTTATGGTAGTGAATGTTGGATGTGGTAAGATGAGCATCGAAGCAGAGTGAATGCAGTGGAAATGCGTCGATATGGAGTTAAAATATCGACATACGGCATCGTTGCGGCTGGAAAGAAGATCAATGTGACCAGAATAGAAAAATAAATGTCTGGGCATATAAAGGGGATCAACAAAAGCAGGCGGCCGAAATAAATGTATCCATCCATCCATCCATCCATCAGCCTGTTTCGTCCACTGCTGGACATAGGCCTTTCCAGGATTTCGCCACTCTTGGCGTTCCTCCTGGAAGAAATGCCCATACTCACACACGCTGGGCAGGCGGGTTGGTGAGCGCGGTGCCGAAACCCTTGCACCAGTGACGCCGCTGCCCATCACCAGTCTGATTTATATATGGCCCGGCAACTGGGGATGGATCGGTCCCAGGCCGCCTTGTTTTTTGCCTGAGAGCTGTCCTCTTACTCTCCCCCGAATAACTTCGGGAGGATTCGCCAGTAAGATGGTGGTACCTCCACAGTCGAGCCCGGCATTAGCTCTACCACCTAACTAATAAATGTATAGTTGAAGGTAAATCTCGACCGGGCCGCCCTGGACGGACGAATGCAGCTCAAATAGGCGACATACTGAAAAAGAGCAAAGTAAAAAGTATCCGGAATACAAGAGCTTGTATGACTAGATTGATGGATGTCGAAGAAGCAAAAGAGGTTTCGCGATCGTAGCAGATATATTTGTCAAAAAAACATCAAGTGCAGGCACTTGCGAATTATCGCTCATTTCTCCGTTGCCGATACCCCCTGATATTTCTGGATTTCCTGGAAAGACTGATTAAACGTCTCCTCGTGTCACTCTTTAGGTTTATTCTAGGACTCATCCACGATTTTCATCGAGCACGGCCATGACATAGTTCATGCACATAGAGCATAATATTATTCTAATACATAGAGTGTTAAAAAAAGTTTAACCAAAAAGGCCAAATACTGCTTGTCCAGTGGGCCAAATCCGTATCACAAATTTATCGCGCTCTTATAAAATCAAAGTGGTCGATTCAACAGGTGGCGAGTTAGGGAGGGTTGCGAAATACCCCGCCGAACACATAAATATAAGATGTTTATATTATACGGTATATCTTGGACAGACAGATGCAAAGCCATGCTTTTTGTGTAGTTCTTTTTTGGTTGTAAAGATGTATGTGATGATTTCTTGTAATTTCCACTCGTTAGTTAAGAAGAAACAAAAAGATCAAATTCACAGCATGTAGATATTTTTATATTTGTTAAATTTAGTTATGTCTAATACATGTTAATTTAAAGCTGTACAATGTCCTATTCTGAAGGCTTTAATTTTAGTTTTAATGCTGTCAAAACCTATTGTTTTGCAAAGTAATATAGCTTCTGTTGTTAAACCTAATGAACTATTTTGGAACGGAGGGAATTTAGTTTTGACAGCACTTAAACTAAAATAAAGCCTTCAGAATAGACTCTATTGAAATCCTAGCTCTTAAGGGGTAACGTTTCGAGCTCAGTGCGAAGTGCATAACATAAGTTTGTTTACTTTATTTTAAAATGAAATGTAAGAAATAAAATAGTTTTATCTTATTTTGCGACTATTGTTGAATAATTATCAGAGGTTTTTATCAGAATTGCGTCATTTTATGTATAACGTTGTAAATGAATGGGTATACAAACTTAAAAGCGTGTTATAAGTTTGTATGCCCATTCATTTACAACGTAATACATAAAATTACAAAATTTTGGTAGAAAAGCCTAATTGACACTAAACAATGGTCGCGAAATGCCATATATCACATTTATTTAGTAGTTTTTATGCAATAGTAAGAAATTCAATCATAAGTTGTGCATTTTGTACCAAGCTCGAAACGTTCCCCCTTAATGTTTTATTGCTATCCAAATTTTAATGTACATAGCAAAAGATTTCTGAATACTTACATGTAGATTGCCCGAAATGTTAAGACGGTTGGGCGCTAGATAGGTAATTTTAATCAGATTTTATGCACTTACGTCTTAGACCATTTAACACGGGACCTGGCAAAGCGCGACTCTTAGTACTGAATTTATTCTGCCGTTTTCCACGGGAGGGGAGGTAAACACGCACAGCACACATTTACTCACTCACGCACACTCCTGCGAAAATTTTATATGTCACACTAAATCAAAAGCTGCAACACAAACACAAAACGAGCACACAAGCAAACTTACATGAACAATCATGGCATCATCATCATATACTTGCCTAGTCCCGTGTTATATGGTCTAAGATTAACGTACAAGGGGGCGACAAATCTTTTTGTATGATATCAAAATTTGACCCTCTACCCTTGATATTTTTATTAAATAAACTCGGAAATCTTATAAATCCTTTGTATTTGAAATATTAAGGAGACTTAATAATAAATATTCTGGGCATTGTGAACCTAATTAAATGATCTATTAATTAATACTAATAACATACTAACAATAGTTAATTATAAATAATATATCTATTGCAAAAAAAATAAAATAAAACAGCCAACCCGACAAAACGTGACCAAAAATTAGACAATTTAATGTAATATAGTATAGAGACATCTATAATTAAAGCCACATTACGCTTTAAAAAGCCCTCTTCACAACCAGCTGCAGCCAGGAGACCTATTATTAGCCCTGTCTTTACCCGTTTACTTCTAATTTGTTAGCAGAAAGCGCATAAATCATCGCTATGATAACTGCTCACCCCCTTCGGTACTAGTCGTTATGATTTACATATGAATGGGAAGGATTAGACGGGCTTGTTGTATGAATAAGCTTCTTAGTCTAGGTTTGTTGTATTTGTGTTTTTGTAAAATACACCAAATAATATACTTACATGTACATAATATCTATTTTTAGGGTTCTATCACTTTGTTGTCGGTCTGTCTGTCTGTCCGTGTTGAAGGTTTTATAGCAATAACATCACTGGCAGCCTGCGGCCTAATTTATGATACTCTGACAGATTGACTTTTTGTAAGATGTCGGCTTACTGATTTTCTCCAAAGTCCATTGTTTACGTTATCTTCATAAATATACTTGATTATACTATATGGTGGTTATTGATTCTAAGTGCGCACTCTGCATTGGAGCTAGACTCCTTCATAGGTTATGGGAACCCTAAAAATTGAATTGCTCAACGAGCAAAATTTTGACACTTGGAAGATTCAAGTAAAAGCTTTATTAGTAAAAAATCAAGTATGGAAATACGTAGATGGATCCATATCAAAACCCACCGCCAGTGAAGAAACAGCGAGCGCATGGTCCGATAAGGATGAGATGGCTATGTCTGACCTTATTATGGCGATGAGTCCAAGTGAGTTGAAACATACTCGAGGGTGCGCAACCTCGCACGAGATATGGAAGAAATTGGAAGCCGTATATGCATCTAAAGGCCCCGTAAGAAAAGCAAGTTTGCTGAAGAAATTGACATTGAGCCGTATGAAAGAAGGCGATGATGTACGAAAGCATTTAAGTGATTTCTTTGAGGCAGCGAATATGTTAAATGATATGGGTGTTACTACACACGATGACATGCTGTCGATCTTGCTATTGAATAGCCTACCGGCGAGTTACGAAGGCTTTAAATGCGCAATGGAGTGCAGAGACGAGTTACCGAATATAGAGGTTCTAAAAATAAAAATATTAGAAAAAGCGAATAGCTCGAGTTCGAACAAAACTGTGAAAATTGAGGGAGCTATGTACGCAAAGCACCGAGGACCGAAAAAGAACTCGAAACCTGATGAACAGAAAGTTGGACCTAGTAAATTTGTGTTTAAATGTTTTAAATGTCACAAAATGGGACATAAAGCTTCCGAATGCAAGATGAAGCGAAATAATAATGAGTCGAGATGTGCACAAGACCTGAAAAAGGAAGAGGACAGTACTTTTGATATTATTTTTAATTGTACAAACTCTGTTAATTCTTTAAAGTCTCTAGAAGATGATTGGATCCTTGATAGTGGATGTACATCACACTTGTGTAATGATAGGGACAAATTTACTAACAATTTCAATGTTTTGCAGGATAAACTGAAACTAGCATCAAATCTGTCAACTGATATCAGGGGCAAAGGTGACGTAAAATTGTCAGCATCAGATAAAAGGCATATAACATTCCAAAATACATTGTACGTACCAGATCTTCGTAGCAATTTGATATCTGTGGCCAAAATTACGGATAACGGGTATGAAATTAACTTTACTAAAGATAGAGCCTGTATAAATGATGTGGCGGGTAGAACCGTGATGACAGCAGAACGTAAAGGGGATCTTTACCATGTTAGAGAATTGAACGAACAAGCTTATCTTGTTCTTAATTCAACTGATATTCTTGCTTGGCATGAGCGTATGGGACACTTAAATGGTAGAGATCTTTCAAAATTACTGAACCGTTGCGGCTATAGTGTAAAAGAGGCAGATTTACGCGAGATTTACAACTGCTATATATGTGCTAAGGGGAAAATGAGTTCGTTACCATTTCCAAGGTCGAGTGGACCGTGTAATGAAAAATTACGAATCATACACTCAGACGTAGTAGGTCCGATGAAAACGCAATCAATAGGTGGTGCGAAATATTTTGTAACATTTATTGATGACAGTTCTCGATGGTGTGAAGTTTATTTACTTGGGAACAAAAGTGCAGTGTTGAGTGCATTCAAATTATATAAAAATTACGCTGAAAAGTTGACAGGGAAGAAAATAAAATTTCTTCAGAGTGACAACGGCGGGGAATATTGCAATCACGAATTTGATGAATTTCTCAAGAGTGAAGGTATTCAAAGAAGGCTGACAGTGCCACATACACCTCAAATGAATGGCGTTAGTGAACGCATGAATAGAACCTTGCTGGAAATGGCCAGGTGCATGTTATTATCCTCTGGTCTATCTGTAGGCTTTTGGGCGGACGCAGTTGTGACTGCATCGTACGTACGAAACCGCTGTCCGACCAGTAGCTTGAAAGGTGACATTCCATTCGAGAAATGGACCGGTACTACAGTGAACCTTGAAAATATTCAAAGCTTTGGAACTAAAGCATATGTATTGGATAAGACGCCAGGGAAGGATAAATTCGATGCACGTGCCAGAGAAGGAATCCTTGTCGGATACCCTAGATCGAGCAAAGGATATCGCATCTGGATACCCACTGAACATAAGGTGATAGAAGCTCAAGATGTTAAATTTCAAACGGAATTGAGAAAATTAAAGAGCGAGAAAAGCGTTCAACCTTCAGTTGAAGTAAGTCAACCAAAAGATGGCCCACAAATTCAAGAGTTGGAGTTTGACACACCCAATGAAATTATACAGAGGCCGTTCACAGGTGCTGGAGACAACACTGATGAGCGCGAACACTCGGGAGGAGGAGAGCACTCAGACAAAGGTGAACATTCCGGTGATGGAGAGAGTTCTAACTGTAAAATAGGTCTGAACGAGGTTGAACCAACTGTTGAGAGACAAGTTAAACAGGCTAGTTTAAGACGAGCTCCTGGAAGACCGAAGTTTATTAAGGGGGAGCGCGGTCGTCCTAAGAAGGTTTATCAAATGGTAGAAACACATGAAGAAGAGATGGAACGACAAATCGAAGATGATGGAGAGTTTTTCTCTGCAGTTGCTGAAATATCATTAAAACAAGCTTTGTCAAGCGATGATCATGAGGGATGGCAAGAGGCAATTCTGTCTGAGATTCGAAGTTTAATCAAAAATGAGACATGGGATATTGTAAAGAAGCCTAAAGACCGAGACATTGTTGGTTGTCGCTACGTGTTGACGACAAAATTGAATGTTGACATGACTACAAAGAAGAAGGCACGGTTAGTAGCAAAAGGTTTTAGTCAACGTTATGGTGTTGACTGCCACCAGACGTATACCCCAGTTGCAAGACTTGAGACAATCAGACTGCTAATGGCACTTGCTGTAGAGCTGAACCTTGAGATTCATCAGCTTGATATAAACACAGCATACTTAAATGGTCAGCTTGATGAAGACGTATACATGCAAATACCGGAGGTACTTACAGAGAGCCTTATTGAGCTAACCCAGAGAGAAGATAAGACTTCGGCAGTTGGGAAGCGTGCTAGACAAATGTTACTTGACCTCAAGGCTGGGGGAGATTCTTGCTTATTGAAAAGATCTTTATATGGTTTGAAGCAAGCAGGGCGACAGTGGTATTTAAAATTGGATGAAACAGTGGTATTTAAAATTGGATGAAAAACTTCAAAAGATGAACCTAACTCCAACCGTAAATGAACCATGTCTTTATCACCAGCGTAGAGAAGATGGATCAATTTTAATAGTTGTCATTTATGTGGATGACATCTTGGTGGCTTCACAGGATATCAAGTGGATAGAGCAATTTAAAAAGGATCTAACTAAAGAATTTGAGCTAAAAGATTTTGGACCAGCGAAATACTGTCTTGGTATTGAAATTGAGAAGAAAGATGGTGAAATAAGCTTGTCACAGAAGAAGTACATAATGGATACACTAAAAAAAGTTTGGCATGGAAGAAAGCAAAACAGTATCCACTCCATTTGAAGTTGGCCTAAACTTTGCAGCATCAAAAGAAGAGAGCCAGGATGATGATGGCAAAGAACAGGAACTATGGCCATATCGTGAACTGATAGGGACTTTGATGTACCTTAGCGTGGGTACTAGACCTGATATTAGCAATACAGTTTCAAAATTGGCGCAATTTATGACATGCCCTAAACATGTACATTGGATTTCGGCCAAAAGAGTTCTTAGATATCTAAAGAAAACTATAGACTATCGTCTTACTTTTAAAAGAACAGGGCAAACGTTAATAGGATACTCAGATGCAGATTGGGGGAATTGCTTAGTAGATAGGCGTTCGTATTCCGGCTATGCTTTTGTTTTGGGAGGAGCAGCTATTGCTTGGCGATCTCAAAAGCAGAGAACTGTAGCCACATCCTCTACAGAAGCTGAATATATCAGTACCAGCGAGGCAATAAAGGAAGCTCTTTACCTGAGTAGTTTATTAAAGGAGATAGGTCTATTGGAACTATCAAAAACTACTATCTATGTTGACAATCAGGGGGCGATTTACCTTGCTGAGGATCATGTCTATCATGTTCGTACTAAGCATATAGATATAAAGCACCATTTTATAAGGGACGTACTCAGGGACAAAATTTTAAAATTGAAATACGTGTCGACAGATTTTATGCTAGCTGACGTTTTAACGAAAGCGTTGCCTGTGTGCAAGCACTACAAGTGCATAAGTGGCCTAGGGCTGCAGTTGTGAATTGAGGGGGCGTGTTGAAGGTTTTATAGCAATAACATCACTGGCAGCCTGCGGCCTAATTTATGATACTCTGACAGATTGACTTTTTGTAAGATGTCGGCTTACTGATTTTCTCCAAAGTCCATTGTTTACGTTATCTTCATAAATATACTTGATTATACTATATGGTGGTTATTGATTCTAAGTGCGCACTCTGCATTGGAGCTAGACTCCTTCATAGTCCGTCTGTCAAGGACACATTTTCTCGGGCCCCATTAGCGATATCAAGTTGAATCTAATACCTCTTACAAAAGTCTGTGGTCCCATAGTGCTGATAAAAAAATTAGGCTGCTCACTCAACGCAAAATAGTACCTAATTGCCCTTCAGAATCAGAAACTTTATTGAAAATTTGTCACACGAAGTAAAAAAGAGTCGTAAAACTAGGTCAAATTAAAACTAATTCTTATAGTATTTTTCATACACATCTAAATCTAATAAACTAAATAAAATTATAAAATCAACACAAACTGTCCTTTGTCTTTGGTTGCTTGTTGGTTTTACATTCGGGAACGGAGCGGAGCGAAGCGACCCCTTTAGTTTTTACAAATTCCATAACGCAGTTCTGCACGTGGCCACTAGATGGAGTTGGAATCAGCAGAAGTGTCTACGGACGCGGTTTCGTCAAAGTCATTCAGACATCTTAAAGCCTCATGAAAAAGAAGCGGCGGTAACTCAGGGGTAGAACGCTGGCCTCTCAATCTTGAGACCACCGGTTCGATCCCCGGTCGGGCATGCACCAATGAGTTTTTCCGCATTTGTGTGCATTGTTCTTACCTAATACTTACCATTTGCTGAACGGTGAAGGAAAACATCGTGAGGAAACCTGCGTGCCCGAAGTACGGCGATAGGGGAAGGAGAATAATATTTTGACATTCAGTGGGTCGTCATCTGTGCCAAGACATCATCATTCATCCATCAGCCCGTGTTCGTTCACTCCTGGACATAAGCCTTTCCCAAATCTCGCAGCTCTTAGCGGTCCTCCGCCTTCTCATCCAGCCGCCCCCCGCAACATCCTTCAGGTCGTCCGGGCTCGAGGTCGGCCTAGAATATCTGTGTATTTAATTAAAGCTTCTTTGTAGGTTTCTTTCTTAAGATTTTTTTTGTAACTTTTGCCTATTTCACAACGCCATTTTTGTAAATATTTTGTTACAAATTACGAAAGCGGGTTTGTAAATTTTTGATTGTTTTTTTTAAATTAATTATATTGATTACGTATGAAGATAAAAAAGTTTTTTTAGGATAGATAGAACACGCGTAGCTATTTGTGTTTTACGCGGAATTATATATTATATAATCATATCATATTCTTTACTATAAGATCTTAAAGAAAGACTTTACGAAAGTCCAAGATATAAAGAAAATACAAAAACAGTTGCTTCATTTTCTAGACTCTATAGCACATAATGAAATTTCCCATAAAGCTCTACAAAAGAGAAACTCAAAAGCTTTTTAAAAAACCATTAAAATAAATCGCTCCTTTTCATGAAGGGTTATCTTAGCTAACAATGGCGAGGGTGGCGCACCATACTTTATGTTACACTAAATGAAAATAGAGACGTATAAAAAACGTCTTTAATGAACGTAATTCCCGTATAAAAGGGTTACTTAAAAATAAACATGGGACTGATGCCCTATTCTGGTAGATTTTGAGCATTTTTCTAGTACAAAACATACATACTATATCACGTTTGCGTCCCTGTACGCGCAGACTTCTATCTGCCACGATCCTCACACAGCTAAGTTTAGACTTCCTGCACTAATTGAGTCGAGGTCATTCTTGAACAAATTATATAGTAAACGAAAAATATTTTTCGTATTTCGCTAACAAAGTCATTGAACTTTGTTCCTGAACATTTACCGAGTTTCCAGTATGAATTTGGCTATATAATCGAAAGTCACCTTATACAAGTCAAATTTATATGCAGACAAATTCATACTGAAGACTTGGTTAGAAGACGGTATCAAGACTATCAAGGTTCGATGGCTATTTTGGAAAATTTGTGGTTTATTTCCTATTCCCTACAGACGCAAACCCAACCCCGAGTCAATGCTATTTACGATACGATACTAATATTTATCATATAACACCTAAAAAGCCTCAAGTATGAATTTGGCTGTATAAAGAAATGTCAATGTATACGTTTTTTGTGTTTGTTGATTTTTTTATCCTTAGTTTTTCTCATGCATTGCCAACAAAAAGCAATCAACTTTAATTTAAGCACGTATTGATAGACCTGTCGGGCTCAAACCGGCATACTTAATTTAAAATACACAAACCGTTCACAATAAAACAAACAAAACCTTTAATCAAACGATTGAAACACAATCAACTGTGAATAATGTAATCAATCCATCGAATCGCACCACCAGATATTCTTAACCATTTATAGCTCTAGGTTTTTATTGGCTACCAATAATAATATAATTAAAAAAATATTTAAGCGTAATATCAGACAAAAATCGTAAACAAAGCGGAAAAATATTAATTACTTATACGAAAGTCTAATTTAATCAAATTTTTCTAAATTCCTTGCCCTTCTTCTTAGCAAGACTAATCGAATGGGCGGAGTTAGACATATATTTTTATAGCACACCGTGCGTAAAATGACCACTTTACGCACGCTGCGCTTGCGTAAAGTCGGAATTTTCCGCACTTTTGCTATAAAATATTATACGAAACTCGTGCGAGAAACTTTTCGCTCTCGTATCGTAATGTACTAATATATGTAACGTATTAGTATTTAGTATATGGTTAGTTATGGTTAGTTATTATTATCATATAGTAGGTATATATATTATTGTATACATTAAATATGCCTTTATTGTAGTTTATGTACGTGTATTAACTTATTAAATATATATACCTACCCAAATCCTAATATAATATATTGTATTTTCCTCTTTTAAATTTAACCATTTTACATATTTAATATATTCCAACGTGCGATAAGTGTATTTATGTACCTACATTGCAAAAATAAAGTATTCATTTCATTTAAATAATAAATAAAAAAAAGAAAAATACTTTTTTTCTTTGATAATTTCAATTGATCTAAAATAATACATAAATTTTATTTCCTCCGCCTAATAGAGGGTTAAAAGGAATCGATTTACCAAACGGGTCCGATGCGATTCATTTAACAGAATAGGGTCTCAGTTTAATGTGACTCGAGCTTAAATCTGAAGGTATGTGGATATGATTTATGAGAAAAGCATGTCCGGTTCATCTTTAACTATTTTTGAATATCGGAAATATAATATTTCAAGGGGAAATATTGTGTTGAGTTTTGGAAATAATGTGTCAATGTTAAGAAGATCATTATCGTGAAAAAGATGATCATAATCACCAAATAATTAAATAAGGTTTTTAAAAAAAATTACCGTCAATTGGCATTTTTATTTAAAAACTGAAACTGAAAACGAAATAAATAATTAACAAATTGAAATAAGTAATAAAATCGAATTGATCACTGTAAATAATAATAATAGTAAAAACATAACAAGATATATAAATATAATTTAATTTATTAAAACAGCTTATAATTAAGTTATGTGATTGTATATGTTAACAAATATTAATGCAAAGTAATGTGTCGCGAATCAATTTCAAATTACAATAAATTACACTGGTCAACAAGTTTTCTGCACAGAAACGATATTTTGAAATTCTTGCAGAAAACTGTGTGCTGAATCCAAATCTGAACTCAGATTTTTTCTATCAGGTCTCAGTTTTGTGAAATCAACTTCAAGTATTGAAATTTACCGTTTCTTTAATGCTTCTAAAAATTTTTTTTACTTATTACAAATGTATTTTATATATTTATTTTTCATAATTACAAGTCCTTAATCAATACTTATTAAGGTGAAAATAACATAATTCGCGATTGAACCTTATTTTTCATAATAAATAATATTTTGTGAGAGCTTGTTCGGTCCATACATTTCATACCAAGTTTTTACTATGAAACATTGGGTGTGATTGTTTTGAGACATTTAATCGAAAACTAGGCTTGGTTACGTGAATCTTTTTATCATATTATTAAAAAGAACCACTAAGAAGAAGTATTATTGAAAATTAAAGCCGAAAAACTAATTGTGCTAAGCGTAAAGCCCCACCAGAAGTAGTAAAAACACGCGATCTTTCAAAATTTAGTCTGTCTTAGACAAATATTACGACGTGATAGAGAAAATCTGAGTTTATATTCGGATTCAGCATACAAATTTCTATAATAATTTCAATAAATCGTTTCTGTGGCAGAAAATTTCTACAATTTTGTTGACCAGTGTTATTTTATATTATTTATTTCATTATTTTGTATATTTAATTAAATTAAAGATTAATGACCAGTTTCAGAATTTAGAAAATCTCACTAAGCGATACTTAAGTGAAGAATCAGCCAATCACAGCGCTGTATTCCCGCTTAACTTGAAATTCTGAACTGTGAAATCGGGAGTTACTTAGTGTATTACATTAAGTGAAGTCTCTAAATACCTTACATAATATAACTGTACAAAATTTAATAAATTGGCTTGTTTTCTTAACCCGTTTTTTCAATAACAATTGAAGGACCACGATTGCAACTTCTAAAATTGGGTAAAAACTTAACTAAGAAAGGGTCACGAAAAAATGCAAAACAATGTTAATTTCACTAAGGATACTTAACCAATTGACAACTAATTCGTGTACAATAGTCGATTCTATAGGCTTTAATTTTAGTTTTAGTGCTGCCAAAATTTGAAATTTTCCAAAGTAATATAGCTTCTGTTGCTAACGTAAAGAACTATTTTGGAATCAGTAAAATTTAGTTTTGACAACACTAAAACTAAAATTAAAGCATTCAGAATCGACTTTATCGAATATGATCGAAGCGTTAAAGGCTCAAATAATATTTAACCCTTTCACAATCAATCAAGATGTTCAAACATTGACTTAAAAAAACGTTTACTAAAAACATCTTTGAATGAAGAATCCTTTTCATCTTATGATGGGTTCAACCAAATTATAACGATAATTTAATGTGGGATTTGCAAAAAAGGAAGATAGGAAATATGAACGCATCATCTTCCTTTGTTTTGTTAATCGGAACGTTCTAATTTTTTCAGATTTTCCCATCATCCTCAGACTCTCTCCATAACCAGATGTTCTAATTTTTTACAATGCAACGGAAACGGAAAGGCAACTAATGATTCTGTTCTGCTCTAAAATATCAGCTGTCCCGCTCTTTCTTCTGTAGGATGATTTTAGAGTTCCTTTTACAATATTGTTGAGATTAAAATAAATGCCCAAAAAATTGCATTTTTGAAAATTTCATGTACAATAATGTGATAATTTTATATTTTTTCTTTAAAAAAATATGGGAAATACATACCAGGCTCTGGTTTAAGAGGCCTCATCACGCAAAAATCTCCATACAACTGGTAAAAACTGTTTGTGAAGTCAACAGCTTACTTTCTTTATATATTTTTCAATAAGTTTTATCTAGCAACATGTAACTACGTACGTATGAAGCCCAAAAAACTAAAATCTGATGATATACCATCATAATAGCTATCAGGATATCGTGAATATTAAAAAAAAACGCTTCAGTGCGCGGTCGTTCATTTATAGAAGATTAGAATAGAATAGAATAGAATAGATTAAGTTTAAACACTTTTTTTTTTAAATACTAATAAGTGGACAAGTACAAGTGTTTATCAAACAAAAAATGTTTCAAAAGTTCCACCAAGTGCCAACAATCACGAGCATCAACTCTACTAACAGTTTCATGGTAAACAGTTTTCCCCTGAAACCATTTTACTAATTCTAATATTGGGTGAATACCTCGCCATCATGCACTTCTCGATGAGAGATAGGTCAGAGTGCTGCGTCGTAGATAAGGAAACCTATCTGAAGACGTGTGCAAAGTTTCATTAAGATCAGACCCACCAGGGCGTCACAAACACCAAAAGCATTTGTATGGCAGCTGAGCGTGAGGGCCCCCTTAAGGGACCAAATGCTTTATTTCATTTGAAACGCTTTGGAAATCTAAAAATGTAATTCCATTTTTTCATAAGTTTCTTTCCCCCTGAATGAAATAAAATCAAGAATTACAAAAGTGCAGAACCCCGTGTCTAAAGTGAGACCCGCACTTGACCGGTACGTTCAGATACCATTATATTTGCAGGTTTTTCATGCACAGATTGTGAGCGAGGCCACCTGTCCCGACACCGACAAAAAATGTTGAGAACAACTGACGATCATATGGTGGCGTCCGCAGGTTTTCAAAGTTTTGATATACCTGCACATGTGTGGTGAGGCGATGTGAAATGAGGAGAAAGAGATTTTGTATTCAAAATGATTACGGAATATCCATCCATCCATCAGCCTCTTTCGTCCACTGCTGTACTTTCAGGATTTCGCTACTCTTGGCGGTCCTCCTGGAAGAAATGGCCACACACGCTGGGCAAGCGGGTTGGTGAGCGCGGTGCCGAAACCCTTGCTCCAGTGACGCCGCTGCCCATCACCAGGCTGATTTATATAAGGCCCGGCAATTGGGGATGGATATACCGCCATTCATCGGTCCCAGGCAATGGTGGGCCGCCTGGTTTTACCTGAGAGCTGTTCTCTTACTCTCCCCCGAATAACTTCGGGAGGATTTGCTAGTAAGATGGTGGTACCTCCACAGTCGAGCCCGGCATTAGCTCTACCCTCTATTACGGAGTATATCGAAGATTTATCCCATGCCTATTTTATCGAAATGCCCTCGGCAGATCGTAGAATTGGGCAGATCGTAACGTAATAAAGTATGAAACCGAAAATCTTTCGCCAGAAGTAAAAAATAGGACGAAACGGAGCGAGGAGGAGCGTGTTACGGAAATACGATATGCCTGGGCAGATCATGATATGCCCAATTTTACGATCTGCCGATGACAGAAACACCGATTTCATTAAGTATTGTACAAAAAATTTAATTTGCTGATGTCCTATTGTCTTGAAATAGGTGAACAAGTTTTTCTATGTACTATATACATGGAAAATCTATAAACTATACATTTATAGGGCTAGATCTTTCGGAATCCAAGTATTTCTATACCACTGTGAATTTCCGAGATGTTTTTAGACTTTTTACTTTACATTATCGCACTAGTGTTTTTTACATTACAGTTTTTTTTATCATAGCAAAGAGTTTTGGTGTCTTAAAAAATAGTAAAGTTTTTCCGAATAAATAGATTGTCTCAGTTGAAATACTCGTATAATAAATAATCATTTAATTCATCAAATTATTTATTTTTTTCAACAAAATTAACTCAAATTTATTTTGTAAATACAAAAATATTCAGTTTGTTAATATTTCATATTTGGCTGTTTGGCAATATTTGGCTGTCAGCGTCAGTGCCTCTATTTCCATCTGCGCAAAAAACAAAATCTCCGCCGCCATCACTCAAAGATAATTGTTAGTTCCTGTGTTTTCGACTAAGTGGAAAAAAAGACAGTGAAATTTTATTATTTTTCCTCGCAAGTGTGCAAACGTCGTCGTATGAAACGCGTGAATATTAGACATTACACTCTTGGCCCTATTACGCCCTCGCCGTTCGGCCCGGGCTGCAATCCCGCCTCGACTGTAATGTCCAACGCAGCTCACTTGTATCATAATATACTATTATTTCACTCCTAGAGATCTGCATAATTCTCATAAAATTCGTTCCACTTTCTCCCACACTTGAGCATACAAACACATCCTGACCCAAAACGGAGCCAGTAGCAAAACGGATATGCCACTCCTACTTACTCCCATCATGCACACTACCACGACAACCCCAATTATTCCAAATCCATTGCTGCATTCCTTTTACACTTTAATAGATTTGTCTATGTCGAGACGCAATGGATGCTGAAAAAGAAAAAGACCGTTCGGATAAAAACGGTAAGTTGATACGTTTGGATATTCGTAAGGATTATTTGCACAATTGTATTGGCATGTTTAGTACCTGACTTTTGAGGATGTAGCGGAAGTAGGTGGGGGAGGAAGTGAAAATATCAAGTTCAGTAAGATAGGAAACTATAGGTGTCCCTTACGAGAGTTTGAGGTGTTGAGTTACCATTTTACGAACGACGTTATTTTTCGAGAGGTTGAAATGTTTTTAGAAGAAACGTTTAGACAAGGTGACATTCATTTATTCACCCAAATTTATACTGGAGGCTTGGTAAGTATTAGTAAGTAGTACTGTACTTACTAAGTACAGTTTCACGGAGCGATTACAGTTATGCAAGTGATTCGGGGCTGGGCTTACGTTTGTAGGGAACAACAAAAAATAAATACGAATTTCACAAAAGCGGTCATCAGTGCTTGATACTGAGCACTTACCGAGTCTTCAATATGAATTTGGATTAATGTCACCATTAGCTAAAACTTCAGATGATTGGAAACATCACAATCATATTCCAGAAGGAGATTTGATTCCTCTTCTATTTACTCTGTTTTTTATAAAGTCTTCTTATAAATTACTAGCTTCTGCCCTCGGCTTCGCATCGTGGAGTTGTCTTTCAATCAAATTTTTGGCTTCTCGGTTATTTTATTAATATCCCTAAGGTGACTTTAATTTTTACAAGCCTAACTCATACGGGAGGCTTGGTAAGTGATCAGTAACACGGATCGATAACACTTTTTGCTAAGTCCGCAGAATAAAATCTTGACGTCCCATAGAGTTGACTCGGGGCTGGGCTTGCATTCATAAGGAACACGAAAAGAATAATTTACGAATTTCACAAAAAGGGTAATCGAATCTTGTTACTGAGCCCTTACCGAGTCTTCAGTAAGAATTTGGCTGCATAAATTAAAGTCACCTTATATATGTTGAGCAGGGTCACTACAATGATAATATAGAAAACCCCATCAGAATCCGTTGAGTGGTTTCCGAAATAAAACGGAACAGATAGACAAAAAGACAGACAGTCACATACACACAAAAATTCAAAAAATTGCATTATTGGCCTCAGTAAAATAATGGTAATCACTTTCATTCAAAATTGTACAGAGACGACTTTTCACGACTTTATTATGTTTGGGGAAAAGTTTCTTCGCATTTTATATGAAAATTCAAAACATTTTTTAATAAAGTTTATTTACATTTAACTAAAGTATGTAGGTGCCATTTTGTTCGATAACTTTCTGCCATCTTGTAGCTAGGGACATGATCCCATTGCTATATAAATTCTGGGGCTTCTGATCAAAAAACCGCGACAAGTGGTTTTGGCAGTCCTTTCGTGATGTTAACCTGACACTGCCTAAAGAATTCTGAAGAGACCGAAACAAGTAGAAATCTGAAGGTGCAAGGTCTGGACTATACGGCGGATGCATTAATACGTCCTAGCCAAACTCTCTGAATTTTTGCTGAGTGGCTAAAGATGTGTGAGGTCTAGCGTTATCATGATGAAAAACCATACCCCTTCTGTTGACTAATTCCGGCCGCTTTCTCTTAACTTCTTGCTTTAATCTCATCAGTTGTTCGCAGTAGAGTTCAGAATCGATGGTCCTGCCTGGCGCTAACAGCTCAAAATGAACAATGCCCTTCCAATCCCACCATACACACAGCATTACCTTCATTACAGTCTGTGAAGCCTAACCAGCCTTTGACGACGACCTTTTTCGCACGTTCTTGTCGTACGTGATCCACTTTACATCACCAGTTATCAGGTTTTTCAAAAATGGTTCGGTTTCATTACGTCGTAATAAATAATCACAAATGAGTGCACGGTTCATTAAGTTTCCTTCAGTGAGCTCATGAGGCACCCAAATATCGAGCTTTTTTGTGTACCCAGCTTTTTTAAAATGCGCCAAAACTGTTTTGTGGTCAATCCCAAGTTCTTCAGCTACATCTTAACTACTGATATGACGATTTTGCTCCACATTTTCAAAAATGGCATCCATTTTATCCGTAACCATTGTGCCCAGAGCGAGGTGCATCTTTGACATCAAAATTTCCGGATTGAAAACGCTTGAACCAAATTTGTGCTACTCTCACAGCCACTGCAATAGGTCCATAAACATCACGAATTTTTTTCGCGGCTTGCGTTGCACTTTTACCTTTTTTGTAGTAACATTTTAAAATGTATCGAATTTCTTCATTAGATTCACTCATCTTAACAGTAAGAAAAACAAATGAAAATCACACATTTTACCTAAATTGAATTTGGAATAATCTTTTTTAAAATTTAAACTTTTTAATAATACCAAAACCAGCCAGATACAAATGGTATAGCCAAAGATATTTTATTATAAGTTCATACATACTATTTGCGAAAAGAGTTTTTCCCCAACCTAAATAAATTGACTTTCGTTTATTGACAAATTCATTCTGGAGAGTCGCTAAGTAGTCCGGATCAAGGTTTTGTAAAATAAACAAAATAAAATGTAAACTTCTTATTTCCTATACTATTTGAGTCGAAGTTCTTATTGAAAGTAATACTTAACTTTCAATAAGTAATACTTTACTTTCAATAAGAACTTCGACTCAAATAGTATAGGAAATAAGAAGTTTACATTTTATTTTGTTTATTTTACAAAACCTTGATCCGGACTACTTAGCGACTCTCCAGAATGAATTTGTCAATAAACGAAAGTCAATTTATTTAGGTTGGGGAAAAACTCTTTTCGCAAATAGTATGTATGAACTTATAATAAAATATCTTTGGCTATACCATTTGTATCTGGCTGGTTTTGGTATTATTAAAAAGTTTAAATTTTAAAAAAGATTATTCCAAATTCAATTTAGGTAAAATGTGTGATTTTCATTTGTTTTTCTTACTGTTAAGATGAGTGAATCTAATGAAGAAATTCGATACATTTTAAAATGTTACTACAAAAAAGGTAAAAGTGCAACGCAAGCCGCGAAAAAAATTCGTGATGTTTATGGACCTATTGCAGTGGCTGTGAGAGTAGCACAAATTTGGTTCAAGCGTTTTCAATCCGGAAATTTTGATGTCAAAGATGCACCTCGCTCTGGGCACAATGGTTACGGATAAAATGGATGCCATTTTTGAAAATGTGGAGCAAAATCGTCATATCAGTAGTTAAGATGTAGCTGAAGAACTTGGGATTGACCACAAAACAGTTTTGGCGCACAAAAAATATTTCTCGTATTTCGAAAACAGAGTCATTGAACCTTGGTCTTGACCACTTACCGAGTCTTCAGTATGAATTTGGCTGTATAAGCGAAAATCACCTGATAAAAAAACATACTTGACTGACTCCCGGCTTCGATTAGCGTTGCTGAGTTAAAGGCCAAGAAAATAAGAAAGACATTCATGTCTTCATAAAATTTTTAAAATAAATGTCATTTTTAGGGTCTCCAGAACCCGACAAGGAACCCTTATAGTTTCACCATGTCCGTCTATCCGTCTGTCCGTCCGTCCGTCTGTCCGTCTGTCCGTCTGTCCGTGGCTTAGCGCAGAGACTATTAGTACTAGAAAGCTGTAATTTGGCATGGATATAAATATTACTCACACCGACAAAAAGGAAAGATAAAATCTTGAAAAAAAAATCATACTCGTAAACTGGGGATGAATTTTTTTTTCTCGTCTATCCCATAGTGTGGGGTATCGTTGGGTAGGCCGTTCAAAAACATTGTGGGTGTGTGAGAACCATTTCTCGATTTAGGGATCCGTTGGCGAAATATTAAGCTTTAAAGTGAAAATTTTAGTTAGAGTGGAGGTTCCCCTTCCCCCCCGCCGGCTAAACGGTTGTTTATAGAAATGTGATAAAAATTCAGAGAAGTAGTATATATAATGAATTTAAAGGGAAAACTATCACAGCTCAGTAGGCTTTACAGGTTTACGAGTACAGGACGCGCCACTTTTGATTCCCTAGAATGTATGGGACCAGAAGTTTGGCGCGGTCTGTATTAGTAGACCAACTTACCTTACCCTTACTGGGCAACTACGGAACCCTACATTGCGCGTGGCCCGACACGCACTTGGCCGGTTTTTTTATTCGAATATTCGACCTATCATCACATCACATACAAGGGATCCGTGAAGAAGTACAAACAGCTAATAGATGCCATCGAGTCCGTCGACCCTGGACAATCCATCACAGTGATAGGAGAGCGGAGCTCGTCACGTCACTCTGTTTGTGGAGCGTGTTTGCTGACGGGATGCTCCCACGAGCGGCTACTCACTCCTTCTCTGTAGACTGAAGAGCTCAAGCTGAGAGTTCTGGTGATTTGTTGCCAGAGAACACTGTTAGCGAGCGTCCAAGGATCCAAAAATGCAAAATAGAAATGTTTACCGCCCATAGTAATAAAGTCGGGGCTGGACTTGCGTTTGTAGGGAATACCAAAAAAATATTTTACGAATTTCACAACAAAGTGTCAACAAATCTCGATACAGTCTTCAGTATGAATTTGGCTGCATAAATGACATGTATCTGTTCTCAGTTATGTGATCGTAATAACATAAATAGAGACAGCCCTTCACACAAAGAGATCACATACAAACCAAAAACAAAACAATAAAGCATCTTTTTACATCAGGCCCCCCCTTTTTTCTGGCAGGTGGGGAGGGGGGTAGACGGTACTCTAGGGCTGCCATGCCTCTTGAATCTTACCTAGTTACGCCTATGCACGCAAGGAATTTTCGAATCCTTTGTTAGGATCCAACGCAATTTCGCACACCTGAAAAATGCGGAAGGTCAGAAATCCCAGTGTAAATTTTGATTCGTAATTTCTTGGAATTTTTACAAATACGTAAACGACACACGTGCTACTCAGTTTTTACAGCATAAACGGGATCGACCATGTCTTTTAATTAGTAATAACGGAGTTTTTGAACAAGTAGTACTTACAAACTACAATAAATATGGCTCTGAAATAAATACATGTTATAAACAAAGCCTTTTCCAAGGCGATGTAATAGCCCAAAACACGATAGAGAAAAATTGGCTCAATCGAAAAAATTGCAAAGTGAAGGCTATTTTTTCATTTCAAACAAGCAGTCTGTTGAAACTAATAAAGTAAAAATAGCAATGATTACTTTTCAAAACATAAAAACCCATTACCTAAGCGATAGCACAGTGATTTTTTTAAAACGCAGTGGTTTGAATTGAAAAACAGCATTATCCACTCTCTTCTTGATTTACCGCCCTGCTCAGACGCGTGCTTTTTCAGATATGCTTATCTCTTTCGTTGTGCGATCGACCTACTACGCCTGGATAGATAAAATGACATTCATATTCTTTTAAAATTGTCATTTCACATAACTCAACGATTTATATAGTTTTTTTTTAGATTTGTTGTAAATATGCATATAAAATAATAATATGTACATATAGTGGGGTATTGATTTATACATAAAAAATCTAATAATTAAAGGCTAAATATTTGTATTATAGAACTTCCCCTCGCGTTTTGTAAACATTATAATATTTATTTAGACGGGTATAACGCGATGTATTTCATTATTCTCAAACAAAAGGTAATAAAATACATCGGGTTATACCCGTCTAAATAGTACATTACGATACGAGAGCGATGAAACGTTTTCTGACGAGTGTGAGCTGCGCTTGCGTAAAGTCGGCATTTTCCCCACTTGTGCTATAAAATATTATACGAAACACGTGCGAGAAACTTTTTCTCGACTCGTGTGATTGCAGCACTCACCTTCGGCTCGTGCCGCAAACTCACACTCGTCAGAAAACGTTTCATCGCTCTCGTATCGTAATGTACTATTATAGCACAAGTGGGGAAAATGCCGACTTTACGCAAGCACAGCGTGCGTAAAGTGGTCAAATTACGCACGGTGTGCTATAATAAATATTATAATAAATATTTTGTACGCCAAATCTGTAAATTTTTGAGGAATGACATATTTATGCAATCTGCAACACCAAATTTTCAGAACTAAATATCGAACAAATAAACGTTTCTATTCTATTTTTAAAATCCTTTCAAATACCAACTAAAATATAATAATTTTAATATATTAAATATTTACTAGGAAACAAAACTTTATGCCTACTAATTCTTTTTGCGTGACTTGTTAAAAGCTTAGTAATAAACAGGGATTAAAGCGTGGTAACAAAGCTTTTACCTTGACTTTCTCGAGTGAATGCCCTTCATTACTATGTAAATACAATTACAATTAGAGCAAGTTAGTGTACAGAAAGCCTACGAAATGTAACGATATTGCACCGACATAGTAATTCTTAAAACCAACACTAGAGTGGCGTGTTTCGCGTGCATTAATTATTTTAAGTACTTTTAAATTTGTGGATTAAGGTGCCCTTTAAAACTAGAAGCGACACTTCTTCATCGCTTAAAAATTTCGAACGGGAGCCTATATGACAGTGGTTCTTAAACATTTTGTAGCCACGGACCACTTTTAGACAATCAAAGATTCAACGAACCCCTGTGAAAAATTTTTCGGGAAATGAAAATAAAGCATAATATGTAGTTATTAAAAATCACTTTTATTGGTTAGGTAAAATAATACTTCATTAAATAGTATTAAAACATATAAAAAAGTTCATGAAAAGGATACCGTTGTTTGGACCCAGTATAATAAGGTAGCGCTCCAAATCACTTTTCAAGATTAAAATATTGTTCGCTGTCAGACCAAAGTAGCTCGATGCTGGTTCCAAAACATCTACTTTTAGGTTTTGGAACCAGCATCGAGCTGCTTTTCTCTGACAGCGAACAATATTTTAATCTTGAAAAAGTGATTGGGAACGCTACCTAAATACGTTAAGAGTCAACTGAGTGGCTGCGGACTGCGGACCCCTGGCACTTATGTCACGGACCCCAGTTTAAGAAACCCTACTGACGATTAAAATACTTTGAACCCATCTGTATGTTATGCTACATTTTCTAATTTTTATTTTAGTTATTATATCCATTCATATTATAATAGTTAGGTGCAAATTGCCGATGAAAAATTATTCTCAGATTGGGCTCGGTCAGTAATTTATCCAGTTTGTCCAATAAGATTTACTACACTCTCCTGAATTCCGTTCGTAAACTAGTTGATACACCAGCCCCCTGGTTCTGTATCGTAAAAGCAGTTGCCAACCGAGTGCCTATCGTTGAACATATACAATAGTTACATATACTATTGAATTCCGCTTATCTAAGGATACGTTCGCACTTGAAATTACGTCACAATTCGTAAATAGTTCAATACCCATTGAAGGTTAATTTGGAAGTTCATTAATTATCTGTTTTTGGTGAATAGCAACCATAATTGGCAACCGGTTCAAATATACGTATAGGCCCGCAGATGACGCCTTGTTTAACGAAACAGAGATGGAGATGGCGCTGCCGATTTTTCTGTATTGTAATGCATTCTAATAACATTAATAGTTTCTAAAGCTATTGATTATAAATAAATATAACACACTTCTCTAAATATGTCAAAATACTCGTCTGATTATCGTGTCAAATGTAAAGTTATCGTATTATGAGTGTAAAATATGTATTTTAGTAACTATAAGTGTCTTAGCCTTTATGGTAACTTTGGATATTGTTACTTAAATACATAAACCTCGGGCAAACAAATAGACAGTTCTTATTGTATGAATTTTCGAAACTTATGGATTTATTTTAAATTCAATTTTATCACAGTCCATTTGTTTTCAAGATAAGTTTGCGGTACCAATAGACGTTTGGTAATATTGGGTATAACTATTTATGTATTCACCCGTATACCATGATATACTAGTAGTATTGATGTTAAATAAAAGAGTCTTTAACTCTTTACTAGGTAAATCTGAATGTTTGTATTGGCCTTTCATAATAAATAAAGGTCGGTATACGGAACACATATATCACACGAAAGCTGGGAGATGACTGCGGTCTGTGGGGCAGCGAGGCTCTATCTATACGCCGTTCTTAGCTTGCAATATCAAGTTACACATTGGGTCACTCATTTCATTACAGACAAACCAAAAAATGGTTAAAATCTGACATTATTGCGCAAAGGACTGTCACATCTATTCTCACCACTCATACTCTATGACATAACGTAAACAAAACAGAATTCCAACAGTCATTGGTCTAACTTCGTTAAAAGATCACCTCATTGACGCAATATCACATTCTCCGGTTATTTATTCGGAAGTTAAATCAACTTCCCATGTTAATCTATTTCAAAACAAGATCCAAAAACGATAAAGCACTTGTAAGATTAAGTTTCAAACCCATTTAAGCGTATGTAAATTATTTAAAAAAGTGTAAAGATCCATCTAAACTGGAATTCCTGTCTTATCTATAGGTTTTGATGTTTGAATGCATGGCTTCCAGTTATCAATGAAATCTCGTGTTTGGTAATAGCTGGTTATTGTGAAGCTTGTGGTTAACATACATAAAAATAATGTATGTATTTACATTTTATAGATATTTCATTGATGGCCGTTGAGGCCGAAAGGCTTTAGAATGGAGACCACGTACAGCAAAGCGTAGTGTAGGCCGACCTCGTGCCCGCTGGACCGACGACCTGAAGGATGTTGCGGGGGGCGGCTGGATGAGGAGGACGGAGGACCGACGTGAGTGGCGAAATTTGGGAAAGGCCTATGTTCAGCAGTGGACGAACACAGGCTGATGCATTGACCTATACGTATAGGTCAATGGGCTGATGGATGGATGGAGATATTTAATTTTTTTTTATCTCCGACTGATTGACAGAGGCTTTATACAACCAACAACTGTTAAAGTCAACCGTGCTGATAAACAATACTGAATAAACTGTAAGCATTTTTTAAAATAAAACAAGTCAACGGTGATGGAAATTTCATTTTTGGAGAGGTAAATTTATATTTTCTTATAATTAAATTACTTTGTATGACTATATTGATGCATGTAGAAGAAGCAAAAGAGGTGTATCAGGATCGTAGCAGATGGAAATCTATAGTCTCTGCCTACCCCTCCGGGAGACAGGCGTGAGCATATGTATGTATGTAAATTACTTTAAAAAAATGTATTAATTCCCCGGGAAAAGCGATACAGCTCCTATATTTCAATCCCATTTAAAACGAAACTGCCCCACCCACATACTGACTTAAAAATACTATCTTTATTAATAAATTATACACAAATTCTTGTACTTTCTGTGTAATACGAAACCGGTAGCCTAAGTCAAAATAAAAATAAATATTTTTAGAATAAAAAGTACAAGAATTTGTGTATAATTTATTGAAGATGATATACAAGAACCATCAATCGAATACATCCAACATCTTTATTATATAAAAAATTATAGTTAATTTTCCTAATATAACCGCAATTTCAAAATAACTGAATTTTTGTATGCGTGGCATGGCACTTGGTTAAAGCAGGATAGACAATGAAAAAACTAAAGCGTTAGAGCAGGAGTGAAGGAGCCCCCTAAGTTAATACTTAAAAAGTTTGTTAAATAAAGTTACCCTTCGTCTTGTATAGTATAATATCACGATGTCGTGACTATTCATGACAATAGACATCGAAATTATCATAAAATAAGGAAATTAGCATAAAACACACCGTGAAATCTTCCAAAGAGGAAGTAGGTACGTGTAATATCTGGAAACGCTTTCCATCTAACAAATCGTGTACAAGTTTTCTGTCTTGAAAGTTGTGACTCCTTACATTACCCATTTTCCCTTTGTTATTAATTAGATACGTAGTGTAGTATCTTTTCACTGTGTGTCTGTTTTTTCATGACTCGAAAATTGTATAACAGACCAAAAATTTAATGAAGACATCAGCGATAAAATGTACCAGTTATCTTTTTAACGGCTGATTCCGTGTTCTACAAAAATCTGACTTTTATTTTTGCGCAAATCATACAGAGCCGTATTCTTCGGTCACTGTAATCTATGCAATAGCTTAATGGCAGGGTCCCCAGATTGGTTATTTTCACAGTTTTGGGGAAAACTTTTAGTTATGGAGAACTTTGGGGGAAATGAAAAGCTTGTGGATTTTTTTTGTGGAAACGTAAAGATGATTATGAAATATATGAGTAAATGTGCTTAAAATCTAATTATAGAATTGATGGCTTCATCAGTTTTTACTTTTTGAATTTTTTCAAAAGGGTGGTGTGTGTTTTTTTTATACTCATAAATATGGTTTAATAATATGTTATAGTCTTTTATTATAATTAAAAGCAATGGTTAATATTTTAATATAATATAGGAATAGATCATTTAAATTGTTTGGGGATGTTTTTTGTCTCATTCGGGGAAATTTCAAAAACTATCTGGCGACCTTGCTTATTGGATTTTCACACACAAAGACCACGGTGGTCAGCACCTCTAAAAAAGCCGACTTGGGTGAATCATAAAATGATTTGAAAGTAGGATAGAGATAGAATTTATTCACCCATGCAAAAGGGATGGCAATAGAACAGAATCATAATATGATTCATCCAAAGTTGCCTTTTTAAAGGACCTGGTCAAGGAAGACGCGCGTTCTGATTGTTTGGAGCATAGTGTTTTGCGCTTTATACATTACATACGTAACAGCAGATTATTATTTTTTATTTAGATGGGCATTGAACCTTGGTCTTGAATAGTGAGTCTCCAGTATGAATTGGTTATATCAATAAAGGTCTTCAGTTACAATGTGCGCTTGAAATTGCCCTATATCCCACGACTTACGTGGAAGACATAACAACATTTTCGCCTACACTGATAGGCGTAACATCCAGGCTGTATGGCACAACCTAGGTCTGCCTAGACCTACCTAGATCTACCCAGGTCTCAGGTAGAGAAAGTCGATATGATAATTGGACGAGCAACGATGTGCGACCGGTTCATCTTGCTTCACTGCGCACGAGCTGGAGTAGAGTGGACATGCCTGGTATTGCCGAGCCATAATAGAAGGCACACCGAAACAACAACGCTTTAAGGAGGTAACTTTTTACCTCGGTACAAAATGCACATCATAATATTGTTTTTCTTACTTTTGAATAAAAAGTATACAATAAGTGTGTTTTAAAGCAACTTGCGGAAATAGTTTATCAATATTACAGTCTTCACAAAAAAAATATGTGCTTTAATGTATTACTTTTTGTTTCCATTACATTAACAAACTTAAAAGCGTGTTTACAGTTGTAATGAAATGCAGCTAAAATGTGACCCATGAAATTTAATAACTTTCATGTCCTCACTTAACTATTAAGAAGCAGTTTGCGCAAATTGCTATAAAATGCATTTATTGTATTCATTTATTTATCTCCTTAAGGTGGTAACCGAGGATCTTGGTGCAAAATGCACACCATAATATTGTTTTCCTTACTTTTGAATAAAAAGTTTGCAATAAATGCGTTTTATAGCAATTCGCGAAAACTGCTTGTTAATAGTTAGGTGATCACATGAAAATTATTATTATATTATATCAATTAAATATTAATTTTATGCGTTACAGTTTGTTAATGTAATGCAAACAAAATGTAATACATTAAGGTACGTAATTTTTTGTGAAGAATTTATTATTAATAAACTATTTCCGCAAGTTGCTTTAAAACACATTTATTGCATACTTTTTTATTCAAAAGTAAGGAAAACATTATTATGATGTGCATTTTGTACCGAGGTAAAAAGTTACCCCCTTAAATGCTATTATTAAAGTACATTACAAATTAAAGTACATCAATTAGAAACGAATTTTTGGTAAATAACTTGTCTAATTGGTATTATATCTATCTATTTTTTTATTCTGGGTTACTTTGAAATCTTACGATATTATAGAAAACTTACAATGATACAATTACGTAAATGCATTCTAACTCAACTCAACTTACTTTTAAGTAAGTGCCTGGGACAAGAAAATTGTTGATTTTCAATAAGAATACCAGCAGCCAAATACATTCACTGATATTATAATATCATTCACACGGACCTTACAATTTTTTTTAACATTCTGACATGTGAATGTGAAGATGAAGCCAATTCTTTGTGTTTACTTCTATTAGCTACGCCTTGCTGAAACCAATAATATTTAAAAAAAAATTGGACTTTCTTGGACTTACCTTGTATTCACAATTGGAAGTCAGATATTATATTTTTTTAAATAATAATACGGCGAATTCTAGCTGCTTTTAAAACAGATTAATTTTATGTATATATTATATGTAACCGCTAGGAATATCCATACACATCTTTCGAAGTCGTCTTCAGCACGCGACGGTTCCTCTACCGCGTTATCAATCAAACATTTTTACTACCAACGTTGCATTATCACTCTCACTCTTATGTGAGTGCAGTAAGGTGCATAATTGAATGCGGACCATTTCCCTCGAGAGTACCAGTGCTTTCAGCTAGGTTTATGCAACTGCATATGGTAACAGACCAGACTTATGTTACATCGTATCTGGGTTAACTGGTTCATTCGATTTTGTGGCTGAAATATTATTTAAATGTAACATTCGACTGGAATTTCGTGACTTAGGCAGTAAATGCAGAATTACATAACGGACTTTTCGTACCATGATATAGGTAGATCGCCTCTAAGGCCGAGTGGTAAAGCGCTCGCCTGCTAACCCAGAGGTCGTGGGTTCAATCCCTGCATTAATTTGCGTTCGGTCTGTGTAACATACAGACAGGGACAACTATTTAAGAAATTTATTTATTTATACCCTTTATAGGGCAGAGAAAACGGGCTAATGTATGTAAAAAGAAACACTTGCATTATATTATAATATAAAATATGGGAAATAAATTTTGGGAAAAAGCAACGATTGCATTGTATTCAAACTTTTTTTTTTGGTTTTGTTCTCCCTCTTAATGGGAAGGCGAAGAGAACTTAGCCCCATAGAGCCATGTCTAAGGTTATCTGTTATTGTACATGGCTGTATGGGCTAAGATCGAAAAATATTTTCTTTCAAGCCATATATATCTTGAAAGTGCAAACATTGGTTCCACTTATTAGTTCCACCTTTGGAGACGCCATACTTCGTAAATGTACTTAGACAGACATTTCCGTTATCGTTTTTTTTGCTGAACGATAAAGCCTCTTTCATGAGCTATTTTTCGAAGATGCTACTACTACGAACAGACAGACCGACATAATATACATCAGGGGACCACTCTACAACCCATAAAAACAAATGTACCCGTATCCATGATCATTCTTCAAAATCCCGTGACCTCCTAGTCCACTATAAATAGGCGAAGAAAGCTATGAATTCCGCTACTCTGGTCGCCTCTGTGTTTATTTTGAATAGTATTTTTGTAGGATTCCGCCAAAATAAAGGGGAAAATGTAGCGAAGCTTCAGTCTTTCTGTATGTCACGTCTGTCTAGTATACCTCAAGAACCTTGATAACTTGGGTATATATAGTCGCATCTAAAGAATCTTGAATGAAATAGGTTATTCTATTAGTATTGGTAGTTTACTGAAGCCACCATACCTAACATTTATTGCCCTTGTTCTGAGCAAGCTTGAATGTAACGCGGTTGTTACTGCCTCATGTTGGAGCGTGAATGTATGAGTCTATCCTTACTATCCCTTAATGCAGGGGTCCCCAAAGTGGGTGACGCGGCACCCTGGGGTGCCGCCAGCGTATGACAGCGGTGCCGCCAGCATATGCCAGCGGTGCCACCAGCGTATGCCAGTGGTGCCGGCATAATTTTTTAATTATCATTAAAATTTGGGAATTAAATAGTATAATTTCATTTTCATGATATGGCAACACCATTATTATGCCACGTCTAGTACTATGCAAGTGTATGCAGACAATAATGCTGTTGGCAAGATTGCATTAAAAAGACTGGTGCGTTTTACCTCAACGTATCTATGTGAGTCTGCATTCTCAACGTATGCTTCCATAAAAAAAAGATACAGGAGCAAACTTTCAGCGTCAAGTGATTTACGGATAAAATTGACAAAACTTCTCATAAACTTAAAGGTAATAATGAAAAATTCATTAAAACAGTTTCATTCTTAGCATTAAAGGTAAATGAGCATTAAACTGCATTGTGTTTTCTCTTTAAGAGTAGGTGTGCCGCGATTTTTTTTTAGCACAACAAGTGTGCCGCGTTGAAAAAAATTTGGGGACCCCTGCATTAATGTATCCTACCCTATTTGTTTTGGGTATGGTGGGATACAACAGGTTGAAAGTAAAAATGTTTTTTTTTTTATTTTGATATTTTCTTTATTTTTAGTTTATTTTTTATTATTGATCTTTAGTCTTTTTTTTATTTATCTGACTTTTCCGACAACTTTTAAATAAAAATGATAAATTATTAATAATATTTTTATTGATTTTTTTTTACAAAGTGGGCGAAAATATACTGTCCAATATATGGCCAGAGCCTTATAAAGGGTTAATAAAACAACTAACACTATCATTACAGGTTGAAACCTAATGCAACACTGGAGGCATGGAACACAAACAATCTTAAACACACATAAAAACCATAAACGCTAAAAACATAACCAACATCAAAAATGAAAAAAAATGTAATATTAAAATATACATAAATTAACAATAGCTCAAGTAATATAATGTTGCTCTTGTGAACCCACTCAATGAACACGAAAAAAGATCGATATGATCTCTAACCTCAATGAGAATTCGAGTAGCGCGCTAAAGTGGTACTTCCCCATGGAGATTCGTCCTCGTTCCCGCCTCCCGCGCCGTTGTCGAAAGTAGCTGTTAGGAACTACTAGCCTCATATTGCCTAAGATACTGGGGCTACATATCCTACCAGTAACAACTTTATATAAATAAGCTGTCAGAGCATAATCTCTCCTTACTTCCAACCTGTTGTATCCCACCATACCCAAAACAAATAGGGTAGGATACATTAATGCAGGGGTCCCCAAATTTTTTTCAACGCGGCACACTTGTTGTGCTAAAAAAAAATCGCGGCACACCTACTCTTAAAGAGAAAACACAATGCAGCTTAATGCTCATTTACCTTTAATGCTAAGAATGAAACTGTTTTAATGAATTTTTCATTATTACCTTTAAGTTTATGAGAAGTTTTGTCAATTTTATCCGTAAATCACTTGACGCTGAAAGTTTGCTCCTGTATCTTTTTTTTATGGAAGCATACGTTGAGAATGCAGACTCACATAGATACGTTGAGGTAAAACGCACCAGTCTTTTTAATGCAATCTTGCCAACAGCATTATTGTCTGCATACACTTGCATAGTACTAGACGTGGCATAATAATGGTGTTGCCATATCATGAAAATGAAATTATACTATTTAATTCCCAAATTTTAATGATAATTAAAAAATTATGCCGGCACCACTGGCATACGCTGGTGGCACCGCTGGCATATGCTGGCGGCACCGCTGTCATACGCTGGCGCACCCCAGGGTGCCGCGTCACCCACTTTGGGGACCCCTGCATTAAGGGATAGTAAGGATAGACTCATACATTCACGCTCCAACATGAGGCAGTAACAATCGCGTTACATTCAAGCTTGCTCAGAACAAGGGCAATAAATGTTAGGTATGGTGGCTTCAGTAAACTACCAATACTAATAGAATAACCTATTTCATTCAAGATTCTTTAGATGCGACTATATATACCCAAGTTATCAAGGTTCTTGAGGTATACTAGACAGACGTGACATACAGAAAGACTGAAGCTTCGCTACATTTTCCCCTTTATTTTGGCGGAATCCTACAAAAATACTATTCAAAATAAACACAGAGGCGACCAGAGTAGCGGAATTCATAGCTTTCTTCGCCTATTTATAGTGGACTAGGAGGTCACGGGATTTTGAAGAATGATCATGGATACGGGTACATTTGTTTTTATGGGTTGTAGAGTGGTCCCCTGATGTATATTATGTCGGTCTGTCTGTTCGTAGTAGTAGCATCTTCGAAAAATAGCTCATGAAAGAGGCTTTATCGTTCAGCAAAAAAAACGATAACGGAAATGTCTGTCTAAGTACATTTACGAAGTATGGCGTCTCCAAAGGTGGAACTAATAAGTGGAACCAATGTTTGCACTTTCAAGATATATGGCTTGAAAGAAAATATTTTTCGATCTTAGCCCATACAGCCATGTACAATAACAGATAACCTTAGACATGGCTGTATGGGCTAAGTTCCCTTCGCCTTCCCATTAAGAGGGAGAACAAAACCAAAAAAAAAAGTTTGAATACAATGCAATCGTTGCTTTTTCCCAAAAAAATATTTTGTTTCATGACATATTTCTCGAAAATGCAAACATCGGGAGCAGACAGACTTACTCGTTTCACCTTTGGAGACGCCATACCTCGTATATGTACTTAAACAGAACTTATTATTATATTCTAAAGACATATTATATTGTGTAAATTAACTTTGACTTGTAGAAAGTATACTTAATGTATCTATTTTGCAAAAATAAATATTTTGATTTGATTTGATTTGATTTATTCGTTATCGTTTTTTTTGCTCAACGATAAAGACTCTTTCATGAGCTATTTCTCGAAGATGCAACCACTACGAACAGACAGACCGACATAATATACATCAGGGGACCACTCTACAACCCATAAAAATAAATGTACCCGTATCCATGATCGTTCTGCAAAATCCCGTGACCTCCTAGATTATAGTGCGTTTTGTGCAAATGCAAAACTTGTATCAAAAACTAACGGTCCGGCCGGACGCGTAATTTGGCGATATTTAATGACGTCCGATCGACTAGTTTCTAAATTAATTATGACTCTATCATTCTACATCATTATTTATGAAACATCGACTCTGATAACTAGTTGTTTTGAGGAAAAACCAACTTGTGTGGTACAAAGATATTCATAAAGCACTTACGTGAAACATTATTGCACAGAACCACTTTCAGAGCCAAAATGGGTGGTGGAACTTTTCCCGATTGAACGTACCAAGTTTATCTGTGTGTGTGGCGTGCTTAGAGACTTCAAACACCGTTCTATTGATCATATTACATAGGTTGACATTTAACCTAACCCCGATAATTAAATAATTTGTAGAAGAATAAAATCTAGTTTTATGAGAAACATTCAAAATTATATACCTTTTTTTTAAGCCTATTGATGATTTTTGTAAAATCTAAAGAAATCATTGTCACCTGAAGAGACAAGATAATTAGATCGCGCGAAGTTATTTTTATTATTGATTCCATTAGTTTGGACTATTTTAAACTTGTTCCGTATGGGAATGGCTAGGATAATTATAAATTTAATTTCCAAGTAACATTTTTTAAGAATATTTTGACTTGTTATTTAAATTGTTTTCTACTAACGTTTCTTAATATCCTCTAAAATTATCGGGGTTTGTTTAAGTCACCCTGTATTAAATAACTTCTATTCTACGGCCTGAAATTTTGCGTAAAATATAAGCTGACATTGATTAATAAAGGCAAATTAATCCTAATGGTTAAGTGATCGGTACAACCTTTTCCTAATTTCGCAAAATAAAATGTTGACCTCCCATAGTAATTGACTCGTGGCTGGGTTTGCGTTTGTAAGGAACAAAAAATAATTTACAAATTTCACAAAAAGGATGAACCTTGATACTGAGCACTTACAGTGCAGAAGGTGAGACTGGAGAGTTGCGATTGTGTGCGTGCACACCATTGACATTGTGGAAAACAACTCTTATAGCAGTGCAGACAAGGTATATTTTTGAAAAATCATGGAAACATAATGTATACATCGTGAAAAAAGAAGAATAAGATAAAAGTCAAACCATAATTTTTTGAAAACAGACCTTGTTTGCACTGCTATGAGTTGCTTTCCACAATGTGAATGGTGTGCACGCACACAATCGCAATTCTACAGTCTCACCTTCTGCATTGTACCAAGTCTACAGTATGATTTTGGCTGCATAAATTAATGTCGCCTTGTGTACTAAAGTTGGTACAAGTTTCTGGTGACGTCATATCAACTTGTATACTCAGGAATGGAAGTCTTGGGCTAAATCATCTCTATAGATACACAAGTCTCTGTGTAAATATTGTACCAATCCAAATGTATTACTTGTGAATTTGTGAAATATTGTATCACAAAATCTTCAAAAACTCTTGTCTCTTAGTCCAATGTCAGAAACAAAAGAGGGCAACTCGAAATTTGAATATTTCACGCATTTGGGTGCTCAATCGTGTCGGCAGACATGGCCGGAAGTTATTTAAAAATGCTTACGATATAAATATTGTACGCAACCTCACGAAACTACATCGAATTTGTAAACAATGCCTTTTTACTTATTCAAGTTTGACTCAAATCAAACGGATTTATGAATATTTGTGGTCATAAATTGCTTGACATCTCACAGATTAAATCACGAATACTGAATGCAAAATATGTGTATTGGACCGGTATGAAATATACCTAGTATAGGGGCTCAGTGGCGAATCCAGTAACATATTTTGGCTTGGGATAGATTTGATCAAACTCTTTCAGGAAATCAATACAAATTACTATTATATAGAAGTAAATATCAGGCTGGTAGAGCTGATGCCGGGCTCGACTGTGGAGATAACACCATCTTTCTCGCAAATCCTCCCGAAGTTATTCGGGGGAGAGTAAGAGAACAGCTCTTAGGCAAAATCTGGTGGCCCACCATTGCCTGGGACCGATGGATGGCGGTTTATCCATCCCCAATTGCCGAGCCTTATAAAAAACAGACTGGTGATGGGCAGCGGCGTCACTGGTGCAAGGGTTTCGGCACCGCGCTCACCAACCCGCCTGCCCAGAGTGTGTGAGTATGGGCATTTCTTCCAGGAGGACCACCAAGAGTGGCGAAGTCCTGGAAAGGCCTATGTCCAGCAGTGGACGAATCAGGCTGATGGATGGAAATTTCAGGTTGTAGCAAACATAACAGGGATCTTAAATGAAATGGTAATAATATATTAGTACAAATGAAATTTATGAAACCCATAACGTATATATTTGGGGGGGATTCAATCCCCCCCAAATTGGTTTGTAGAAAGTATATTGACTTTGAGAAAGTATACTTTACTGTATCTATTTTACAGAACAAATTATTTGAATTTTAATTCGCCACTGCTAAGGCAATTTATTTCAAATGAGAATGAAACGACATGCTCTTTCTGTGTGTCTCCCTCCCTTAGAAATTATTATTTTTGTTGTGGCTATATGCTCCACACAAACAAGAATTAATGGCATCTTTTGAGGAATCTTGGAATAAATTATCCTCAAGAAATAGTCCAAAACCCTAAACAATGAATAGTTAAAAAAAGCGAAACGCGTAAAATTACTAATGGGTATATAAATTTCACCCATCACCCATTAACAGCCTACACCTGCCACCGAAAAATACAATAATTAGAAATAGCTTGATATTTCCATTACTTTTAAAGCCATAAATTTTGAAATTCGAATTGGGTCAGTGACATTTGGAAGTTCAAGCGTGTCGTTGAAACAACTGTCACTCAAGGGGTTAGCAGTTTTTTTAATTGCCATTTACCTGCATGTGTCGTTTTTGGTTGCTAAGAAAAATACTTACAAATCTATATCTTCTATATATACTAATAATAAAGTAGTAAAAAGTTGATTTGGATGCGGTTTTCTTTATTATCATTGTAGTTACCCTGGTCAACACATAGATCATAAGGGGTGTTCATGAAATAATGCCCAAGACGAAAACGGGGCAAAGATTGAATAAACGATTTTATAACTCGAGAACCACTGAACAGATTTGGATGCGGTTTTCCTTATTATCATTGTAGTTACCCTGGTCAACACATAGATCATAAGGGGTGCTCATGAAATAATGCCCAAGACGAAAACGGGGCAAAGATTGAATAAACGATTTTATAACTCGAGAACCACTGAACAGATTTGGATGCGGTTTTCCTTATTATCATTGTAGTTACCCTGGTCAACACATAGATCATAAGGGGTGCTCATGAAATAATGCCCAAGACGAAAACGGGGCAAATATTGAATAAACGATTTTATAACTCGAGAACCACTGAACAGATTTGGATGCGGTTTTCCTTATTATCATTGTAGTTACCCTGGTCAACACATAGATCATAAGGGGTGCTCATGAAATAATGCCCAAGACGAAAACGGGGCAAATATTGAATAAACGCAAACGGCAAAGGCTACTATTATATAAATCTATATGGGAAGTCTGATTCGAATTTATATCCGAAACCCACGCGAACTAAGTCGCGGGCAAAAACTAGTATAAATATAAAATTATGGAAATATGCATATAATTTGTAGTTCCCGGTACCCTTATTATTTATTTTATTGTGTCGTTGCAAAATTCCTGCAACATAACATTTTTAAAAAATGCTAAGTATTTTGATTCCTCTTTACCCTTTAAAGCCGCATGCCAGAATTAACCTTTAAAGAAGGACACATTAACAAATCGTTTGTAAACATATTTTCCATACACTTAGCAAGTAAAATTCGACTCATATCCAGTATTTGAATCCAAGACTGATAAAAAAACGCGCTGTTTGCTTGCCCATTATCGCTTGCGCTTGCGCACCGGAACGGAAGGGTTGCTAGACCCTTACCACTTCACATCTGTACTTATCTCTTATCACTTCCACTTCAAATAACTTTCAACCTTACTTCAAAAATATAAGATCAAATGCTTTTCAACAAACTTTATACTTACAACCTTTTGTCTTTTGACGCTGACATGTTTAAGACTGACGTGTAAGATTGATAGGCTGCAAACTCGAATAGCTTCAAATCCCTCTACTATTAGGTACATTTTGGGTTGTATTTGGGAAGTATAAGCTTGTGCTCAGGTTTCGCTTGGCAGGTCACAGATCCAGGATCGACCACAAGTTTTATTGTACCAAATTTTTATTGTTTCTGGCAAGAAGAGGGTAGTTGTGTATGTTCCGAGCCGTTGGTCGTAGGGGTTAGTTTTATTGTAGTATTATATTTATAGCACAGTAAACTTAGAGCGGATGTTCTGGGTATAGGAATATGATAGATGGGCGGTGATAAACTGATAATACTTTCTTGGTTAATACATTTTCGCTCTTCATGTTTTTACAGTTTCTGTGTTTTATATAAGAAACGTGATACTCCAGCCCTAACTTGAATGAAATCATGCAACATTGTTGTTTTATAACCTATTTTATTTCCTACGGCTCCGCCTGTTTCAAACATTTATGATGTTTTGAAGATTTTTGTATGGAGCCTAGCCGTCCGTCCGTCCTCTATTTTGTTCTTTTTTTTTCAGTGTATTTTATTATTAAAATCGACAGTTGACATAAATACAAACAAAAAATATTCTTTGATAAAAATCTCTTGTGTCGCATTTCAAAAATACTGGGTGTATATAGACTGCTACCATTACTGAAACCACATCTACTGACCCTACTGAACCACCATTCCCAAGAATCATACCCGCGGCCACCCTTAGTTTGGGAAACATTTGAGTTTCAAACAAAAATGCGTGAACTCTAACGCACCGACATAAGAGCATTTTTCGAAATAGCGTTTTCCGTAGGAAAAACAGCTGTTACGGTGCAGCCTTCTGAAATAGACCTTCTTCCTACGAAATAAAGTCTTTAAGTTATAGTTGAATATCTTCTTTGAAGAATTGCGCGGGTATTTTTCTTCAGAAATTTGTTTAGTATGATTAGTAGAGTAATGTGGTTTTATTTAAAGGTCGCCCTCTATTTACACCCGGTATAAGCAACCAAAGTTTTACCGGGAACGTTTTAATTGGGGTGAAATGCGACCCCTATGGCAGACAGACAGACAGACAGACAGACAGACAGCGGAGGCCTAAGTCGCGTTTTCAGCATCCGATTCATCAGCATCAGGCCGTCCTAAACGCGATTACCTAAGTCCTTTCCTATCCTATCCTGTGTCAGGATTGTATAGCAGATGGAAATCAGAAATCAGACAAGCGTGAGTATATGTATGTATGATATTTATTGATGGATCATGGATAATATTAATAACATTGTATCGATTTTTATCGCAATCCATCAATGCGGACTACACACTGTGATAGGGCTAATTATCACGTTTGGTATGTAATAATAGTCAGTCAGTTTCTGGGTGGTAGAGCTGATGCCGGGCTCGACTGTGGAGGTACCACCATCTTACTCGCAAATCCTCCCGAAGTTATTCGGGGGAGAGTAAGAGAACAGCTCTCAGGCAAAACCAGGCGGCCCACCATTGCCTGGGACCGATGGATGGCGGTATATCTATCCCCAAACGCTGAGCCTTATTTAAAACAGACTAGTGACGGGCAGCGGCGTCACTGGTGCAAGGGTTTCGGCCTGCCCGGCGTGTGTGAGTATGGGCATTTCTTCCAGCAGGACTACCAAGAGTGGCGAAATCCTGGAAAGGCCTATGTCCAGCAGTGGACGAAACAGGCTGATGGATGGATGGAATAGTCAGTTAAAAGCGGGTGTACCGAGTGTGGACTATGAGTTGCATTTCACAGTTCACACTCGGGAACACCTCTGACACCCCCTCGGTGATTCATGTCGTGACGATATGCTTTATGTACATGTAGATTAATGTAATGCGAAAAGCTTTTTGTGAAACAACGAATTATGGCGTAAACACAGTCAATCAGATCGCGTAAATGGGTTAGCTTATTACGCTTTAATTCGGTTTTTCACGAAAAAGCTCATTTTTCGCGAAAAAGCAGCTTAGGCCATCATACAGCGACATGGATATAAAATAAAATATGAAAAATACAAAACCATTACAGCTTTTTAAACAAATCATTGAAATTTGCATCCACCATTAAGATTTGCAATTATTGTTAATATTCTCAAATTTTGTAAGTTTCGGATACGCAAATAAAAAACAGCTTCTGGCACACTAATTACCAGAGAAGACAAAACCGTTTTATCTAATTATTATAATTATACACTTCCTTCAGAAATGCTAATCGGAAAGCGAGGTGACCATAACTTCTAAACGAAATTAAAATCTACAATTCTAGACATACACTTTTAACTACCTTAATGTAATTACCATAAAGGCTGTTTTTGGTAAAACTAAATAAAGTTTTTGGTGGCAGCGGCAATTAAAAAGCTAAGGTTAACGAATTAAATGCATATTCATTTTGCGAGCCCTTCCCCTTAAGTCAGAGCTCATTAGATCGTAAATTAATAAACAAATGATAATCCATCATGAGGGCTTAATGGTCCACTGAAACATTTTAAGCTTTAAAAACAACTTTGTTGTTAACACTATTACTTTGTATAACATTGTCAGAAAAAAAGGACCAATGCAAACATCCTCTAGGATTTTTGCAAAAAGGTGAATATTGGAAACTCTCAAAATAAAAATAAAAATCCAATAACATTTTACTTCACATAGTATTTCGACTTTTTCAATTGTTACAATGCCGTATGGAAAATCAGAAAAGTAAATCTGGACGTGAGGAGCTCTGAACCGGGATTCGAAATTTAATTTATCTTCTTGCGATGGATAAATTGCCAAGTGTTTAAAAAATATAGAAATTTATAGTTTTGTTACAATGCACAGTAATTTTTTTGGAGTTTAAGGTAAAATTACAATTTACATTGTTTTTAATTTTTTTATATGTACTTAATGATTTTAATTTGATTTAAGTCAAGAACATTTAAATAAAAGGGAAAAATAACAAACCAGATATAAGGATAGAAAATAACGATTACTCGTGTTTTTTAATTATAAATTAAATAAAAAAAAACAATTAGGTAGAAGGTAAATTCTTTTTCAACACACTTGCCTATAAAGTGGCCCGTATTGCAGCGTTCTTAAGGTCATAATGCGGCATATTAAACACGCGTGCTTTTTACTTTACATTATCGCACTAGTGTTTTTTACATTACAGTGTTTTTTTTTTAAATCTTAGCAAAGAGTTTTGATGTCTTGAGAATTTTTTGTTGTAAATAAAAAAATATTCTGTTTTTTGATATTTAATATTTAGCTTTTTGTTAATATTTCGCCGTTTGGCTTTTTGCGTCAGTGCCTCTATTTCCATCTGCGCAAAAAACAAAATATCCGCCGCCATTTTTCAAAGAAAATTGTCAGTTCATTCATAGCTGTGGTTTCGATTATATGGAAAAATAAGACAGTGAAATTTTATTATTTTTCCTCGCAAGTGTGTTGAAAAACGTCGTATGAAACGCGTGAGCATTAGACATTACACTCTCGGCTCCATTACGGCCTTCGGCTCGACCTGCAATCCCGCCTCGAGTGTAATGTCCAACGCGGCTCACTTGTATCATAATGTACTATTTTCACGTCATTTTTGCCCGAATCAGCTTCCACTGATGCTTTTGTAGCATCTAAGAAAGTATACTTAAATATACAAATTAAATTGTATATCATTGCGGTATAGAAAATCAGATCGATAAATCGCAGTGTTTAAAATCTAGAAATTTATTTCTTTCATGGTTTACTTAAATATATTTTTCCTGAAAATAATCAGATAAATAAGCAATAAGCAAATAAAATACGAGTAATCGCTATCATACAACATAATAATAAAATGTTTTATTTTTTTTTAATTTGCTTGGCGCATTTGCACTTAAATAAAGTTACATATAAAACAATTGATTATATAATAACTTTTTAATGCTATTTGCAATAACATGTACATACATATAATTTGGCTATTGTGTGACAGTAGGGTAAGTATTGCATTTGATGTTACTATTAATACTCTGTACATTAAAAAAAACGTTGGCCAATAATTAAACCTTGAGGCACTCCTTATGAAATCACTACGTTATTACTAAATGGCTTCTTTTATTGCGAATCAGTTAAGGATACTGGCATCAAATGATCAAATGCCTCTGCAAGGTTCAACAATAATACCTCGACATTTGTTGTGTCTATCGAATTCTTATCTATTTTACTTATAATGACACCAAATTTAGACTAATTGATTATATCCGGATTAGTGAGGTGAAATCTGACCATTACATCATGAGTAGCCGTTACTTATCAAATCAATAATGCATCCGAAAGAACATTACAACTTCCTAAGGGAGTATTTTTTTATAAAATGGGCTATGTAAATATTTATCTCTATCGAACCTTAATCACATAGCTTACAACAGAAAATACAGTTTCATACCATTCATGTGCTTACAAATGGACAGACGGACGGATTGATAGAAGACACTGAGGCTTTGTTGTAAAGGTTTTCGAAACTTACAGAATCCTACCAAAAACGAAATCCACGTAAATCTGAATCCTCTATATATTCGACTCTTGTTTATGAATGGTATAACGTCTGGTGCATCGAGACATACGCGTAAATATATATTATACTCGTATCTATGCTAATAAGGGTCGATTCTTCGGTAAATTCTTGGGTTTCTATGATAAACTCAAAAATAATTAAATAAACGCTCAAAAATAAGGTGGAAAATGGGGACGCGTTTCATTTTATTTGATAAAATTATGACCCCATTATGCTTTTCTTCTCATAAATTTTTTGATTGATTCAATTTCCTTTTTTTTAGGTACAAACATATGATAGCTGCTGCCGCTTAAAGTTTTGAGACGAAAAAAGTGTCTTCGGGTTCTTTATTGCGATTTTTTTAGTACTAGGCCATTTCTGTAGAAATTTTTGAATAAATATTGTCTTTAAATACTTGAGTATACACAACATGTTTTTTTGGCTCATAAAACGGCTTGTGCAAAAAAAAACTGGGCGTATTACGTTGTTAACATTTGCGCAGAGCACCCTAAATTATTCATGTAAATATTGTAGTTTAAAATCCATTGAAATAGGCCCCGAAATATATCTTGAGATTATTATTATTGATTTGTCTACTTAATTTAGATACATTTTTTTTCTTTATGGGCCATTGTTTTTGGCTTTTTATTTGTGTGTGCATTAGTAATTTCTTATGATTTCGTAACAAATCAGAAGAATCGGTCCTTAAGTAAACGTATGACGACCTACAAACGGGCATTCCACCTGCGAGAATCCATTGTTGCCCAAGAATCGCTCTGCCCGATAGACCAGGAGCTGAGGACTAATTACTTGTATTATTCTGGGGAAGAAAACTACAAAATTATATCTTTGCACTTCTAAAAATGTGTACACGCAGGCAAAAATTTAAATAAGCAGAGAGAAAGATTGTTGAGGTTATAAATTATTTTATGAAAATTTTGGACATAATGAATCTAAATAAAAACTTATTACAACAAGCTATTTGCTTGTTGCTACCAGTGCAATGCTTTATAGTTATTTCGTGGACAAACAAACTTAAAGGCACCGATTCTTCACAATTTTTAAACGAAACCCTGATACTGTCATAAATATGATAATCGATACGAGTCCCTGACCCTATTTTATTTTTAATGCTCTTACATTTATTGTTGTGATAAAAAAACACTTGTACTTTTCCACAGATAATATTTAATTCTACACTACCCAACCGGTTTCACTATATAAGCATCATCAGGGGCTTTTTAATTACATAATTTTATATATAATTATTTATTTAAACAATCTTTCTGTTGCTAGATGTCCGTGCAATAAACGATATAGTTTTTGTTTTCTATGTCCATTTTATTACGTTAAGTTTCAAAATGGTTTCCTATATGATTATTATTATTAAAATTTATTCTTAATATTTTAAGAATATAATATTTTTCTTACAAGCAATTCATTATTTAGTCTCAGTTTTAGTAATGTAATTATAGTTATTATTCATTAACCATAATCAACGGCTCCAAAAGTCAATAAAATAATATTTATTGTATGTTAGTACTGTAAGTAAAAAATACAAATAACAAAAATAAAAATCGTTTATTAACCAAAATGCAAATAATAATACAAATAGAATTTATACAGTAAACAAAAAGTTCATTTACCAAAGGTTACCACTAAGCGCACTTGTCCGGCGGACAATTAAGTAACATGATATATTCAAATAAAATGTACATTGTTAAATGAAATAATAAAATGCTTTTTTTTTGGCTCCTGGTCTAACCGCTCAGTACGTCACGCTTACGTACCCAGACAGATTGTTCTATAACTTAGTTTTGCATAACTTCGGTACTTTATCGGTATTCCGAGCAGTTTCACGTAGACAGACGTTTAGTACGTCGTACGTTGTTCTTGTAATTGCATCGTCGTCACAAGATTTCTAGTCAACGTAAACCGTAACAAAAAGTATTAAAACTATGATAGAAATAAATTTATATATTTATGAACACTTGGCGATTTACCCATCGCAAGGAGATAACAAATTAATTGTATATCATTGCGGTATAGAAAATCAAAAAAGTAAATCTGGACGTGAGGAGCTTTGAACAGCCGGGCGATTGCTCGCCACAAGCGAGAGGTTCAAATCCCGGTGCAGAGCTCCTCCGTCCAGATTTACTTTTCTGATTTTCTATACCGCAATGATATACATTTAATTTGTCATCTCCTTACGATGGATAAATCGCCAAGTGTTAATACCTATAAATATATACATTTATTTTTATTACAGTTTCGATATACATTTAATTTAATATAAGTATTATTTGCAGCATTTGGTCACTATGCAACCCTTGAACTATTAGTGCGAACATTGTTGTCTCCGATAGTAATTTGTTTCCAACGTCACGTTTCAACGTTTCCACTCGTGGCGGTCCTCTTGGAAGAAATGCCCATGTGTTGCACGCGGGGCAGGCGGGTTGTGACTGCGATGCTGCCCGTCACTAATCTGTTTTATATAAGGCCCAGCAATTTGGGATGGATATACCGCCATCCATCGGTCCCAGGTAATGGTGGGCCGCCTGGTTGTGCCTGTTTGAGAGCTGTCCTACTCTCCCACGAGGGGTTCGCTAGTAAGATGCTGGTACCTCCACAGTCGAGACCAGCATCAGCTCTACCACCTCTTTTAGAAGTATGCCAAGTGTAAGGTTAAGCTCGACTGAGCCGCCCTAAAAAGACGTTATGCCGACCTTTGCGACAAAAACCAAGTCAAAGCACCCGGTATTTGGAGTTGCATAACTAGTTTTATGTATGTGGGAGAGGCGAAACAGGTGTCAGGCTCGTAGCAGACAGAAATCTTTATCCTCTGCCCACCCCTTTAGGAGACATGCGTGATAATGTGTGCGTATTATTTGTTTCTGATGACAGTTTCCTGAAAGCGAAGGTACCTCCTTACCAACGGCTTGGACATTTGCCTGACAATTCAGTTGTTCCGTTGAAACGATCGTGTTGCCATCTCAACCCTATAATTGCGCCAGACAAACAACTTCCTCGAGTATTTTCTTCAAATTGACCGAAATCCCCCTGCGACAGCAGTGCGCATGCTCCGGAACGGCGCACACGTCACGGCGGCATAGGCCACGCCCGCCGCGCGTGCGCACCACGCACACTAGCACACGTGTTCATGTAGTAATTAAGTGGTGCAAGTGTGCTGTATGGTGTCTTTACACCAGAACACTGTGTCATTCACCTGGACTTGAGATCAACGGAATAGGCAATGGTTTTGTGGTCGTTTCAATACGATTTCTGTCCAAGTAAACTAGATCTCGATTTTTAATCGATGAAAAGCTGAAACTAGGGAATATCGTCGTATATACCCTGAAAATATAGAAAAAAAGAAAAGCAATTTATTTTAAATTCATACCCAAAAATAAAAAAATTATACACACACGCACACACACAATTAAAATTAACAAATAGTAAGAAAGAATGTATAAAATAATAATTATAGGATTTTAACATTTAGAAAAAAGTGGTAAATAAAAAGGGATTGACTCAGCTTAATGCTGCGCCGGTATTCTGTTGAACCCTGAAATTAAAATTAAAATTTAAACTATACCTATGCTAACACCAGGTAAGCGCCCTAACTTTGTGGCCTAGTGGTAGGGCGCTCGCCTGCTAACAATGTGGTCATGGGTTCAATGCCCATTGTACTCATTATATTGTGTTCGGTCTGTGTGCTTCGGCAGGCACATGTTGGTCCATTTGATAAGGCTCAACAATCATCACGTTCGACACGTAATAATCGTCGGTGAAAAGCGGGTGCACCAAGTGTGAACTGTGACTTATTTAATTTCAAATTACTTTTTATGGCAATTTGTTTGTTCTCATTAATTGTAATTTATATGGTGCCAATATATACTGTGGAGACTAGAGTTGATTTATAGTATTTTCAACTTATGTATGAAACTTACAATTAAATTTATGAATCTTAGAATTTGAGTCAATTTTTATATAATTTAATTTGTGATATTTTTTTGCACGAAATAAACATTTACCTTATTTTTACGAGAAAAATAACTCTTTAATAACGTCTTCGCTTGGTAATATACCTATAATATGTTTCAATAGTATATAGTGACATAATATTCTTTTCATTCTTTATTTAACCTGTTTGCTTTCAGTGCGAAGAAGTTTGAGTTTGAATCGTCCAATATATTTCTATTGCTACATTTGTTTCGTTAATAAGAGGTCTAATCAAGATTATCTCTAGTCGACCTTCATAATTTCAGTATAACGGCCATACCCCTAGTTATTTCAGCCGATTCAGATAACGGCCCGCCTGCTAATAAAATATTTAAAACGTGGGTGGCCATCGCGGCCAGGCGACTCAAAACTCAATTAAAAGCAAAAGGCGTTTTGGCATATTTTTATTCCACATTCGAGATCTTACTTCGATAAATCATGCTCGGTAAATAAATAACATTATTTATTTATAATGACAGCGGGCGGCTTGCGCTGTTTGTGGATGGTTTGACACAGAAGGGTGGATGAATAATCGCTTGGCATTATTTTTCATGAATGCTTCAGTGAGTTGTCGTGCTCTTGCGCATTGCTCCTTGCTCCTTTTTTGGGGTTCCGTTCCACATTGTGAAAAGTGCCTTTGTTGTCCGTGTCTCTGTCCGTTTGTCAAGGTCCTTTCTGTCAAGGTGTCAGGTTGAGATAAATATATTTATACACTAACGCCTCATACTGTTATACTACCTATATGAAACATACTCATACTCATATTCTTTATTGCACAGAAAAGTTATACGTACAAGCAGTCATAAATTAAACGTGCTATAGGCGAGCTTATCTCTGAGAGAGATTTCTGCCAGCAAAACCTAGGTGCTAAGGAAATATTAACTAAAAGTGTGTGATCAAATGTGCACACATAAAGAAACAAGTGATATAAAAAATAAAAATGTGGAGATAATATGAACTTAAAACTACCATAAATATACCTAACTTTTAAATAAATACTTACATAATAAATTAATTAATAATTACTTAAATATAAAAAGAACAAACATACTTAAATACTGTAATATAAACATGGGCATAAACCTACATAACAAAAGTATTCATAAATATATGTTTAAAACAAGAATTTAGTATATACCAAATATAAACATAAATACATACAGTGTATATACCTGCATAAATAATAAATAAATATATATTTTAAAGGGAAAAATATTTATAAATAATGCTCTTTAAGCTTCTTCTTGAATAGGCTGATCGTAGGACAGTCACGAATCGTATGCGGTAGGGAGTTCCAAAGTCTGATGGATGTCACCGTGAAAGAATTTCTAAAAGCACCCGTGTTATGACATGGAGTTTTTAAAAGAGATACTGTGTGTGGTCTGTTCTGTTTGTCATTGGAAAGAAGGTAGTTAAAGCGTTCACGCAAATAGGGAGGGGTAGTAGGGCTCCTAAGGATATTAAAGAGGCAACATAAAATGTGAAAATTTCGTCGTTGACGAATAGGAAGCCATTTCAGCTCCTCTCTATAATGAGACACATGGTCAAACTTACGCAGTCCGAAAATAAACCGAATCCCCAGGTTTTGAAGACGTTGTAGTTTGCTAAGCAACTCTTCATTGGCATCTAGGAAGCATAAATCCGCATAGTCGATGGTTGGCAATAGAAGGGTTTGTGCAAGAGTTACCTTTGTTCTATGGGGCAGAAATCGCTGGAGACGCTTGAGGGAGTAAAAAGTGGCAAAAACTCTTCTACTGACTTCATTCACGTGAGCAGTCCACGATAAGTTACAGTCAAAAATGACAGCAAGGTTTTTCACAGTTTCAGCGTATGCAATGGGGATACTGTTATAGGAGACCTGTGTCAGGGTAGATTTGTTCAGGAGGTTGGTCATGTATCTACTACCAATGATTATCGTCTGAGATTTTTTAGGGTTCACTAAGAGCCCATAAAATTCAGCCCACTTCTGCACATGACCCATATCCTCATTTATTTGAGAAATTGTAGTTTCAACTTCAGATACTACAAAGTGTCGATATAGCTGTAAATCGTCTGCATAAAGATGGTAGTTGCAAGAAAGTACTTCTGAGATGGAATTAATAAAAATTGAGAATAGGAGAGGTGAGAGGACGCCACCCTGAGGAACACCAGCAGATAGTTGACACCACTCCGAGGTAACCTCGTCCGAGCGTATGCACTGCAGTCGACCTCTAAGATAAGTATCGAACCATTCTGTAACAAGTGGAGATACGTTAAGAGAGCGGAGTATACCTAGCAGAACATCGAAGTCAACACAGTTAAACGCACTGCTAAAATCTAATAGCGTTAAAATTGTCAGTTTCTTGTTGTCGATGGCTAGCCTTATATCATCAGTAACTTTTAAAAGTGCGGTTACCGTACTGTGACCAGGTCGAAATCCAGATTGAAACTGATTCAGAAGATTGTTTTTAATCAGATAGGAGAAAAGTTGGTTGTGCACGATGGTTTCTTGGACTTTGGAAAGGATGGGAAGAATGGAGATAGGACGATAGTCGGAGAATGAGGCAGGATTAGAAGTTTTCGGAAGAGGAATAACAAGCGCCTGTTTCCAGGGCGAAGGGAATGTACAGGTAACCAAGGAGAAATTGAGGATATCAGTGATTACAGGTAACAGTGAATCAAGAATAAGTAATAGCATCTGGGAACAGATATTATCATTACCAACAGCTTTTGAGGTAATAGACAGAACCGCTTTCTTAACGTCACACTCTGTTACACAATTGAAAATGAAGGAATCACAATCAGGCTTGGGCTTTTTATTTAAGAAATTGAGTGTTTTATTTTTTATTTTGTCTTCTAAAGTGACAAGTGGTTTAGAGAATTGCAAATTTAGTGCATTTAAATCGACAGTGCCATGGTGAGTATTAGAAACTTTACCAATGCCTAGTGTTTTTAGGAATTTCCAAACCTGACTTGGATTAAGGCTTTCAATTGAATTATGAATGTGGCTCCTCTTTGCATTTCTACACATCCTTGTACAGCGATTACGCAACTTTAAAGAAACATGTACGGAACCTTCACACGAGTCCTACTGGCACATAAGAGTCTTTTTTTTTAATAATCGGTGTATATATGTTATGTACTTATATACATATATTGATTTCATGATAGAATGACGTCTGTAATTTGGAGAATGTATGGCGTTCTGCGAGAGAGAAATGTAAAAGGTTTTATTTATGGTTGTATTGTATTTTTATTTGAAATGTATTACGATGTAGCAAATGCTGTTATGTTATATTTTTATATTAAAATAAATAAAAATAATAAATGAAATTAATTTTAGTTATTTGAACCGACGCACGTTTAGACTTTTCTCTATAACAAATTTTCCTAAATATGTCTTTTGTAATGCAAAGGTATTTGTTATTTTATTGTTTTAGTAAATGGTCTTCCATGAGCTTGTAGATTTTGTTTTTCATGGCCATCTGCGTCACATGGGCCTTGTGGTTAGTTTTTTGTGAAAGTAGATTATATATGTAATTTATTAAGTCTGAATTATCACTTAGGTCAAGTTTTAAAGCCAATGTTGGCTCTTACCTACGTCTACATCAACATCTCGCGAACATTAGGAATTGAAGTTACATATACACACGCCTGTCTTTCTGAGGGGTAGGCAGAGACTACAGATTACCATCTGCTACGATCCTGAAAGGTTTAAAGATACTTTATTCTTACTAAAGACAATATGTCACTTACATAAGAAGAGATCTTAATTAATTAATTATAGTTTCGTCCATCCGCACAGACAATAATTGAAGGTGTTAGTAAGCTCCGCAGTTCACTTCTTTAATCTTATAACCACCTCTCTAACACCAGTTATTATTTATTTAAAATATGTTGAGCCAATTTACGCTTGAAATCATTAAAGAGTTCAGAATTTTTAATTTCTGAGGGTAGATTGTTAAAAAGCTGTGCTCCCTCATATGTAAACATTCTTTTGCCGTAATTTGTTCGGATCTTTGGTAGTATGACGTAGCTAAAAACCTGAAACTGAAACCTGAAACTAGCCTGAAACCTCTATCAGCATTACCACATCCATCTATCTAGTCATACACGTTCTTCTATGCCGGGTTAAGCTATACTAATATACTATACTAAGCTAATAACTAAGACGAGCTAAAGAAAATAACATACTGACAGCACAATCACAAAATATAATCATTGGGGTGTATGAGGGTGTGTGGGAGGGTAAATGAGTGTGTAAGGGTGTATATAATTATGTATATGATAGAATTAATATCACTCATTGCATTCAGATTGATCTTAGCAGCATATTAGCTTATATTGGGACCTCTTAAGATCGAATATGTCAATATCTTTGAATGTTTTATTAAAAGTACGAGGTAAGCGACAACTTATAGAATTTTGAGCATAGTTCGTGTGAACTAGGGGGATGTAGAAAAAGGATGTGTGACGAGTACGTGTAGAAGGTGCACACAAATTGAGTACCTATAGACGATGTTAGGTCAATACAGTTGAATGCACCATGACATATGTTGTAAAAAAGCAGCATGTCCAAAAGTGTGCGTTTCGTTTAACTAGTTTAACTTTTATTATTTATGTAGGTAGGTGCACGTTATTCTCCCTGTCCTCCCTTCCATTTTCATCAGCCAGTGCGTGCTAGTCGCACCGTCGGAAAATTATCAGTTTAATATTAAAATCGTGTAACGTAAAATGTTTCATGTTATTACGAGTGTAGATCGATCTAGGAACCTCGTTTTTCGAAAGACACAAAGAAACAGCTATCTTGTAGTGCGCGGGCGCAAGGCGTGGGACGCTTCAGAGAAGAATTCCACGCAAGTACGGGCTTCCCTACCTAGCCTGCCCTTTACCACTTACTATATCGCCAATCTCGGGTCTACCACGTAATTCGATGATAATGGAAATGGTCTTCCATTTGACAGTTGAAGCTTATTAATGAGCTTCGTCGTACCACTGACTGGTGATGGTCTTCAAGCCCATGCCAATTGTGTGAATGATTTTCATACATATTTGACGTTTGAACACCATTATAGCTAAGATTATGTTTTTATTGCGAAATCCATCGCTTTGGAATACTCTAAGAACAAGGCGTGAAATCACATAACGCCCTCGTGAGCGTTCAATATGTGCATTACAAGTTGGTTAGATTAAATAGTTACAAAAATATTCAGTGGACAAGTATGGTGGAAAAATTTGGTCTAGGTAAGTACATCGGTGGCGCAGTCGGTTAGCGCGCTTGTCTTGATAACAAGAGGTCGCAGATTCGAATCCTGGCCCGAGGAATTTTTTCAAATTCTTGTCTTTACATTTGTTTCTAATTTATCTTTTCTAGTTTATAATGCACTCTAATAATATTTAAAGCATTATAGCTATCGAGCAAAAAAAAAAACGAACTTCATGATCATTTTGAAATGTCAAACGAAGGCGGGAGCACAAGAGCTCTGGAGTTCATTAGAAACTTGCACAATTTTTGTATTTTCCAGCAACCATTTGTTTGGTACCTAAATCTACTTTGTTTAGTTTTTCGTAGATATAACTTTTTGTGCCTTGTTTTCGTGTTTTTGATCGGAAACCGAGCGCGAAATGGCGAGAGCGTACTTGCTGGCTGCGGGGAAAGAATCGAGCGAAGGATGCAGAGAGATATTTGCAGGCCGAAGCTTCTAGCAGATATCGTTCACGGAAAACTTTCGCTTTTCATAGGTAGGTATGTGTAAGCCTGTTGTTACCTACTAAATTATTACCTGTCGGAACTCAAACTTATCGTGACAGGCCAATTTCACTACACTGCGACGAATTGATGCCACTAAATTTCCTAAAATAAATACTAAATTAAAAGAACTACAGTTTTGACAAAAAATAAATCTTAGCTATCCGTCTGTAGATCTATGCAAAATATTATACGTAGGTGCAACATTAGACGAGGATTTCGGGAAAGCACGCGACGCCGCCGTTCACATAAGAATACTTTCTTATTAATTCATTAACTCTAAACCAAAATGTCCCAAGTAAACAACGAAATCTTCAACAATTTGGTCAATCTGGCCAGCCGCGTGGTTCGTTAAACTAACAATAACTAGTTACCAAGTAGACCTTTGAGGTCAAGCTCATGGGTCAACCAGCTACCATCCTCGACTCATATATCAGTTTGAATCCACCACCGGAACGGCCTGTGGTATCTTGTGTTACTTTAAAAACAAACCAGAATACTTTGACCCTCCACAGCCCTCTTAATCACAAGCTTTGTGTAGCAAATTGGGTAGGAAGTAAGAGTGATAGGGTCCAAGTTATGTTGGAAGTTTGTAACATATAGGATGCGCACGCGACGAAATAGAGTAAAGTTTGAAAGGAAAGGAAGTGGTGTGGTGTAAGAGCCCATGATACGTATCAGTTCTGGAAGAAATATTATAAAATGTATTTGAGCATAAGATATTGAACATGGTTACTCAGCCCTTGTACTCGTTTCACTGTTTATTTACTTAGTTTTTCCAACCGGTTTCATTGAAGAAACTTAAATAACATAAATATTACTAGACAAAATGAATACTTACCGGTTTCGGTTTAGACCATTATTAAGGATTTAAAGATCAACTTTGTTATATTAGGTGCAAGAAATGAGTCCAAGCAATGAAGTATGTAATGTTACTTCATTGTACAAAACCGAAAACGGTTGGGAAAACTAAGTAAATATACAGTGAAACGGGTACAAGTGTGTTATTCATCATGTTGTTATCAAAGTTTCACAAAAAGCCGACAATCGCAACTATTGATCATGTAGGTGCTGCTGCCGAGCTCGACTGTGGAGGTACCACTTTCTTAAAGCTTGTTTACATTTGCACGAGTTTAGTAGCGAGTTAACTGGCATACCTAGCGAGTTTAGCTACTGGCCCCGTTTGGACAGCGAAAAACAAAGTAACAGCTCTCAAACAGGCACAATCAGGTGCCTGGGACTGACTGATGGCGTTATGTGCCGTATATAAAACAGACTGATGACGTTTAGCGGCGGCGGCGCATGGGTTTCGGCACCACGCACACCTACCCGCCTGCCCAACGTGTGTGAGTATGGGCATTTCTTTCTGGAGGACCATCAAGAGTGGCGAAATTTTGGACAGGCCTATGTCCAGATTGTCCAGTAGCAGACGAATCAGGCCGATAGATGGATGGATGGAATACTATAAGTGCGAAGCTCAAAATTAATAAAATCTTAATTCATTGAAATATTTGGATAAAACATTATATTAACGAAACAGCGTTGTGCAAAGTTTCACAATAGATACTCGTGTGTATGTTTAGATTGAGCACGAGGCACGAAAAGTTTCTCACCATTCTCAGTAATAAGTATGACTCATTCATATGACGTTTGGTTTATTTGTGAATTACTACTTTTACCGATGAATAAGCAGATGTCTACATTTACACACATACCTATTTCGTAATAGGAAACTGTGTTAGGCATTAAAGGATTCAGTAAAAACGTAATGTATTTCGAAGTCTATTTAATCAAACTAATTATATAAGGTGACTTAAATTATGCAGCCAAATTCTTACTGAAGACTCGGTAAATGCTCAGTAACAAGGTTCGATGACTTTTGTGAAATTCGTAAATTATTGTTTTCGTGTACCTTACAAACGCAAGCCCAGCCCCGAGTCAATTACTATGGGACATCAAGATTTTATTTTGCGAAATTAGCAAAAAGTGTTATCGATCCTTGTAACTGATCACTTACCAATCCTCCAGTATGAGTTAAGCTGTATAAATAAAAGTCACCTTATACAGGATGACTTTTAACCTAACCCTGATAATTTAGTATTTTGTAGAAGAATACAAGCTGGTTTTTATTTATTTATTTATTTATTTATTTATTCGGAAAACTTATATATTTTTTATTTATTTACTTTATTAAAACCATTCAAAATCATATTCATAATTATTTTTTTAAAGTTGGGAGCTATTTGAAGATTTTCTTAAAATTCAAAGAAATCATGGTCACCCAAAGAGTTAAGATAATTAGATCGCGCGAAGTTATTTTTATTATTGATCCCACGATTTTGGACAATTTTCAACTTTTTCCGTATGGGAATGGATAGCATAACTATAAATTTTATTTCCAAGTTACATTTTTTTACAATATTTTGACTTTTAATTTTAATTGTTTTTACATTTAAAATGTGTTCTACTAACTTTTCTCAATAACCTCTAAAACTATCGGAGTTTGTTTGAAAGTCTTCCTGTATACAAGAAACTAGTGAACAGATGATTCCGAGCCACGAACTAAACTGCGATATTTTGTTTTCCTATTGTTTTTGCGATAATGCGAATAAATAGGGTTAAGGGGTTCATTACAAACGTGATTTAATGGTTCTCATTAAACGTCGTTTAAAAAGGTTAAAGTCTTGTCCAATAAGTCATATAATGATCGATAAAATTACCGAAGCCATCAAAACTTAATCACGAAACATAAACATGTCACCCGTGACAATCACACACAACGGGTTTATTTATTTCTTTTTTACTGTTTGGTTTATTTTAAACTAGCATTTACCCGCGACTCCGCCCGCGTTTTATTCAATATCTGCCCCATTTTAGGCTTGGCGGTTATTTTATGAACACCCCTTATAATCTATACGTTGACCAGGTCACTAAGATGATAATAAAGAAAGCAGCTTAGTGCGTTCTCAAGTTAAAACGAAACAGACAGGCACAAATTTAAGTTTTGGCCCCTTCAATACAATACTAATAAATAACCCATTTCATTCAAAATTCGGCACTGCGCTCACCAACCCGCCTGCCCAGCGTATGTGAGTAAAGGCATTTCTTCCATGAGGACCGCCAAGAGTGGCGAAATCCTGGAAAGGCCTATGTCCAGCAGTGTACGAAACAGGCTGATGGATGGATTCAAAATTTCGCTAAAACATTTATTGTACAGACACGACCTTTAACTACTTTATTATTAGTAAAATGTCGCATTGGATCCTTGATATTTAACCGTTGCCTAACCTAAGCTTTAAATACATATTAATCTTAATTGGAATATGCAACGAAACTGAAAAGAGAGAGGTGTAGGTAGTTTACTTTATTTTAGGGTTCCGTACCCAATGGGTAAACGGTCGGAGCCTTATTAATGTCACTCTGTCCATCTATCCTATGTCATGGGTCTCTAGCTCGTACACGGAATTTAGATATTTTGTAAAGAATGTTGATTGACCCAAAACCTAACATTGATTTAATTAAATTATTTTTGCATCATTTTTCCACTCATGAAAAAGGATTTTAAAAAATCTCACGTTGTCTTGTGGAAAGTTATTGTCTAGAGGTCATTGAGCAGAGTGTACATATATACATAATAAATATATATTCTTTTATTATTATTTTGAAATTTCGGTTTCGTTGAAGTTGCCAGTTTTATTAGAGTGCATTACAAACTAGAAAATATCAATTAGAAACAAGATTTGATAAAAATCCTGGACCGAGGAATTTTTTCAAATTCTTGTCTTCACATTTGTTTCTTATTGATCTGTTCTAGTTTGTAATGCACTCTAATAATAATATTTAGAGTATTCCGAAGCGATGTATTTCGCAATAAAAACAATCTTTTCAGTTTTACACCATTTTTGTTACGAGGCCTACAAACTAGTTAGGAATTTGGAATTTCTCTATGGTATGTGCTACACATATACTGTACTTTAACGACAAATACCAAAAACACTAATTTCATTTTAGTTTAACGTACAGTGGAGCCCACATCAAGCTAAACACTTTCAGTATAAGCTGACCTCTCATTGTATAGGCTTCCCGTACAATGAGAGGTCAGCTTATACTCAATGTGTATAGCTTGATGCGGGCTCCACTGTACAAGAAACTCGACAATTTAATTTTGCTATTTTGTTTCATTGATTTTGTAGGTAATTTAATTAAGTTCGTAATTTTTGTTATAATTATTTGAGTCTAATAATTTATTTGAAAAGTACGGAAACCAAAGGGCGCGAGTCTTAGTTGACCCGTTTTTTTTTTATTCGTTAACCTACGTTTGGCCATTAATATTTTATTTTTCATGAACCGATGACCGACCACTCAGATACAGCTTATCATGACGTCATGCCAGAACACGACCTGTCGCTTGGCGGTATGGTTTCGTCATGACGTTGGTCATGTAACCGACATAGCCTGCAGAATCAGTAAGTTGAAATGGCAGTGGGCAGGCCATATTTGTCGCCGAAGTGATGGCCGTTGGGGCCGAAAGGCTTTAGAATGGAGACCACGTACAGCAGAGCGTGGTGTAGGCCGACCTCGTGCCCACTGGACTGACGACCTGAAGGACGTTGCGGGGGGCGGCTGGATGAGGAGGACGGAGGACCGACATGAGTGGCGAAATTCGGGAAAGGCTTATGTCATAGCAGTGGACGAGCCAGGCTGATGGATAATAGAGTTTTTTTATTAATTTGCTTTTTGGGGCTCCATCGAAAAACGAAAACCCGTATAGCGAAGCTTTGATTCGTCTGTCTCTCCACGCATAACTCTATAATGCTAAGCCGATTGAGGGCGGTGAGATAAAGACTCCGGGAATAACACGTTTTTTTGTGACGTTTAAGCAACGTCAAATTTAGCAACGTCATCACTACAGGCTTCTATAGGAAAATATTTTTCTTGAACGCATCTTACAGTCTGACAACGAATCGACCATCCACTCACTTCCTGTAATTCTTTAAAATACTTACAACATCGGTTCAAAAGCACAAAAAATAATAATATTGGAAATTATTTACCTAAATTGATCTATTTATTCTAAAAAGCTGACAAAAATAGCACAAAGCGACCTCATTACGTAGGGTATCTAATGAAATGAAGTAAACAAATTTCATTTACTATGTTGGAACCAGCTACAGCTTACAGGCTTCTTTAAATTATTGTCTGAGTTCCTCCTTGAGACACAATTATCTATGACAATAGTATGAAATAGGACATTGGTATCGGATGATGGATGTCGCAAAGAACTGAAAAAGTTTTTAGACACGCTTCCGCACCTATTATCAAATCCCTTATTATCAAAATAGGGTGCATGTTACGATTATAAATTTTTTCCTTAAGAGGCCGCTCCGTATTTTTCGTCTGTTTGATGCGAAGCATTACTTTAATTATTTTTCTTGTCACAGCCGCGATGTTTTTGAAAAAATCAGGGCCATACACCAGTCCATATTGGCCATCTAAATGAAGAGCTAAAATTTATTTGATTCATTTTTTCTCCTTTGCGCGTTATTTTGATACTTAGATATTATGAATAACAATTCGGAGCGGACTCGCAAGTAATAAAATAACTCTCAAAAGAGAGACAATTCAATCAAATGAATTCTAGGCCTTTATTTAGACGGCGAATATGAAGTGGTGTATGGCCCTTGTTTTTCCAAAAACATCGCGATAAAGGCCAGAAAAATATTTAACATATTGTTTTTGATCAAAGTTGTCGTGGTCGCGGACCGGGCTCTTGATACAGGGTAATATATTACCTATTAGTGTGAACAACTTTTAGTATGGGGCCAACTCTAAAATCACGAAATAAAAATGTTCCATAGAAAAAGTTTTTGGATCCACTTTTCGCTCTTATTGCCATCAAAATATGTCAATAATATGTTGTGTATCGATAGCTGATAATAACAAACCAAAATAAATAAAAACCAAACTGTCAATTTTTTTTTCTTCCTGTACAAAAGTTGTTCAGTCAGCTGACAAAATTTCTGTGGAAAAGAAAAAAAAAGGACACGCAAAAAAAATTTTTTGTGGGATTGTTGTTTATCAGCGATACTCTATCATCTCGTAAATCTTTTTTACTTTGAATTTAGGACCTTATATCATAGACATCACACTAATATTATAAATGCGAAAGTTTGTGTGTGTGTGTGTGTGTATGTTTGTTACTCTTTCACGCTGAAACGGCTATACGGATTTGGATGAAATTTAGAATGGATATAGTTTATACCCTAACTTACCACATAGGCCACTTTTTATCCCGGAAAAAAGCATGTCGTTAAACCGAATAACACGCGGGCGGAGCCGCGGGCAAAAGCTAGTTATCTTACATGTATAGATTGTTAAATTTTGTAACTGTTTCAATGGCGGCGCGTGGGCAAGTATTATCTTCTGTATACCCGTCCTTGGATCAAGACAATGTCTGTCTGAATGAATGTAGTCTTGTTAATAGAATCTGAAAATTTTGCAAACCTTTCAATCTTTTAATATTAAATATTAATAGATTGAAGGTTTTGATTGTAAGTACTTATGTTTTTTTTATGTTCTGTGTTTCTTGCTTCATCATGACATTCCCAGCCTCCTTGATGGACTGACATTGATGATGAACTATAATGTATTGAAACAACATCTTTGGAGAGTAAAGTATAATACAGATTTAGTGCATTATTGAGGATAACGCGAATAGACAGTTGTTGAGCGAGTATTGGTTGGAAGTCCGAACCTTTGGTGAGGTAAAAAAACTATTTTTGACTCTACGACTTTAAACTATAAGTATTTTAATTTACTTTACTTTTACACCAAATATTGATCGTCTTGAGAAAGATGAACTAGTAAAAGTAAAACTTAAGACGCAAATAACAAAAAAAAAATCATAGATTAGATTAAATTCTATATTTGACTGACAACGGCTCCAAGTGGGTTGAAATATAATTAAAAACATATTTCATCTTTATTATTTATGTTATTCTATTATACTTAGAAGTGTATAAGTATATTTATTCAAAATGAAAATATTTTTTTTTTAATACCTTTTTATTTGTCTGGTATTCAGGGAAAATTTCAACTTTATACCTTGTGACTGTAGCTGTAGATCCCAGACGGACAGCGGAGGCTGGGATAGTAATAGGGTCCCGTTTGGATACCCTTGCCCTCTTCCAAAGTGGTCTGAGGCCTCGTTCTCTTAATAAAGTCCCCGTCTGTTCTTTTCTTGCGAATAACAAAAGTATGTACCCAAGTACCAAGTACAAGTTAACAAGTACCAAGAAACTTCGAGAAAGACCCCTTATTTCCAACACTGTTCTTACTCAAGCAGTGTTCAGTGCTGCACTTACTAGTAATTGTAACTTACTAAATTACTAATACGTTGTCGCAGTTGAGCAAACAGTAATGACTACTAAAAACCACAATAAGCGGACAATTACAGAAACTATTAGCACACATACTTAGAGTCTATTTTGCAATGAATCATAGTTGATGCGACGGTACAGGTGAATCCTAGACAAGATTGATGCCTCCAATGTTACAATTTTCTACTCAATTTGAGTTGAGCCGCTTTCTGATTGACGGTTTAGTTCTGGCTGACGATTGTTAATATAACGGGAATTTTACATGTGTTTTTGTAGCGGGTTTAGTGACGTCACTGCGGGTTAAATCACATCTATCTATCTATGTCTAAACCAAAAGTTGTGTCTGTACAAACAATATTTTTGCAACCGATGGTATTAAGAAAATGAAAATTTAACAAATTAATTGTTATTTGTGAAAAAAGAAAACAATTTTCTTCAAGCCTATTAATTAAATATATTACAATAAGTTAATAAGAAATATATTTTAGAAAAACCATATATTGGCTTTTAATGTATTGTAATTTGTGCTTTTTTAAATAAAAATTAAGGAAATTATAGTAGAATGCGCTATATTTCGACCCCTCAGTTGGCCTGATGACGGCCCCATTGAGGGATCGGAATATAATGCATTTTACTGTAATTTTCTTTGTTTAAAAAAAAGACACATTTACTATAAATTAAATATAATATACTACATACTAATACATACATACAAACAAAGTAGCATAGTTTGTCGAGTAATTCAGAGAGATTGGAGGTAATAATAAATTAATAAATCGTACAACCTCTTTTAAACGACGATTTAGTAGGTTGAAAAAACACTTTGTGAAACAGTACAAGTGTTTTTATTCCGAAATCCATCACTTAAATATTATTATTAGAGTGCATTACAAACTAGAAACAAATTAGTAGCGCGCTTGTCTTGATAACAAGAGGTCGCAGGTTCGAATCCTGGCCCGAAGAAGTTTTTCAAATTCTTGTCTTTACATTTTTTTCTAATTTATCTTTTCTAGTTTGTAATGAATATTTACAAGTGTTTTCTTCAATCATGGTGATGTTTAAGCAAGTGCCAACAATCGCAAGTATTAACTTTTGACGATTTAGTACGTTCCAACGTAATATAATAAGGGGTGAGCCTTATCGCCTTAATATGGCCACAAATACCGGGTGTAAAAGCAAAGGCAAGAATCCTTTAAGGGTGTGTTAGTATGATCGGTAAAGATATTATTTTAAATACTGGGATTTCTAAATAAAGTACCAGTACCTCATAATAAGACGATTTTCTTTACTCAAAATCGCGTGGACACCCTCACTGGTCGCTGGCCACTCGGATGAGGGGTGCGGGTTGCGGGGTGCAATTAGGTGTGTAGGGAGGCCGGTGAGCTGCGTAGCCATAGTTTATAAAAATGATATAATTTTTGGTGAAAATTCAAGGTATATATATATTCTCGTAATGACATCAGAATCTTGTATACTTTCATACCCTAAAGAGATTCTTGACTTTGCATTTACACCCTGTATACGCTTGTTATGGCATGCAGGTTTATCTCTCAGTGTTTTCCTTCACCGTTGTTGTACAAGGTGTTGAGTAAAGAAGTATTACGCATGGTCGTCATGCTCAAGAAACTCATGTGCATATGCTCAATGCTGCAGTACAGGATAGAGGCAGCACGAATGTACACTGACAGTAGGTGTTGATAGAGGCGGCCCGCCCGCCCTAGGAGGACGTATGTATCACGAAGGTGTAGTATCCGCCAGCCCCCCTGTGAAACAGGCGTGGGTATGTGTATTGTATTATTGAATGAGTGAGCGAGTCTACTAGAACAATCTGGCGTTTGTATGTATGTATGAATGTTTGTTCGACGATAACTCGAGTATCGTTGAAGTTTGGAAGGCGAGTAAATAAGGCAAAAAGATTTTTTATAAGATATTAGAAATCGGTCAAGCGCGAATCGGGCGAGCGCGAGTTCACAGTTCGGGGCGAACTACTAGTAATTATAATTTACCAACCAGCCTGACAACAACTTACCTACGTCGCGTCGGCGCGTGCGCATGCGAGCGGAACCACAAGCCGTTAGTGTCACAGCGACATCATCATCGCACCCTCATGTAATCTATACTGATTATGAAATAGGTAGTAAAAAAGTCGTGTCTGTACATTGAGTTATTGCAAAATTTGTACATAAGCCTTTCCCAGATTTTGCTATTCTTGGTGGTATTCTTGGAAGTGATGCCCATACTCACACTTGCTAGGCAAGCGGGTTGGTGAGTGCGGTGCCGAAACCCTCACACCAGTGACGCCGCTGCCCGTCACCAGTTTTGTTTAAGGCTCGGCAATCGGGGTTGGATATACCGCCATTAATCGGTCCCAGGCATGGTAGATCACCTGCTAGTCTAGCACAGCAAACCATATCGAGCTCGATAGCGCTTGATACATTGATCTGTCTCACTCTGTTGATCTACCTAAAGAGGGACAGACAGTGTATATCGAGCTGTCAAAGCTCAATATAGTCTATTATGCTAGGTACCCCGGTTTTTGCCTTTCTGAGAGCTGTCCTGTTACTCTCATTACTCCGAGGAGGTTTGCGAGTAAGATGGTGGTACCTCCACAGTCGAGGCTAGCATCAGCTCCTATAGACTCTGTAATAGTATCTTTATAATCTTAATTTCGATAAATACTTTCTTAGCAAGTTCCTGCATGGCATGTAGGTTCAGTAATGTATGTTCAGATATTACTATTATCTTATCTTAATCCTACGCAACTTTCAAATAAAATGAAAAAATTACACTACCCTAAAATACATGAAGATATATTTCTCTTACGTTGTAATACAAAGCAATTTAATTCTAGAAACTTATTTCGGAACTATTTTATTAGTATTTCGTGTACCAAACACATTAATTAACAAAGAATGTGTTTTTACAAGGCGTTAAATACTTACGTACTCTTTCGTAAAGCTATCTGCATGCAGTAAAACGACGTATGTTGACATACGGCCTCTTTATTATGATTTTGATATCAATCTCCAAGTTAAGAAATGTACATTTGCTTTTTTACCTTGAAACTAGCACAATGGATAATTGTAAAAATAGTTTAATTAAGTTAATGACTGCAAGAACATACGAAATTTCACAAAAAATACCAGTTAATTTATACTAATAATAAAGTAGAAAAAAGGTGTCTATATTTATTCAAAAATGTTAATGGAAATTAGTATTGTACTGAAGGCAAAACTAATTTATTTTTTATTTTTGCCGGTCTGTCTGTGTGTTCCACCTAAAGGATCTGGATACGGCTTTTTCTATAATCATCATATCATCATCATATACATATAGGCTATAAGGGGTGTTCATAAAATAACAAGCGAGCCTAAAACGGGGCAGAGATTGAATAAACGCGGGCGGATCCGCCGGCGACAGGCTAGTAAAAACTTAAAGAGCGAAATTTTTATTATTTTAAATCCGTGGATATTACAATGCATTTTGTCATTTAAGATGAAGTTTTATTAGTTTTTATGATTAATAAATATGTAAATCAGAAGCTCAAACGCGTTTGTCTTGGTTTTTTGATACTTATCTGTAAAGATAAATTCAAAAACGTCTTGTCAAGACTAAAGTATGCGTAATTTTACAAAATATTATGTAAAGAGCAAAAGCTTGTTTCTTCCGAATTAATTATAAAAGCAGCTGCGCACGTAAAGCCGAACAAAACGATACAAAAATCCAATTAAACTGTAACAGAACCAATTACCAAATGAAGCTCGTCGAAAATCATGCATCTGCTTTCAACCCTTCCTGCGCACAAAAAAATACCTTTTTTTGACAATACAGACCTAACACAATGTTACACCGTTTTAAAAGTTAATAAGACAATTTATAAGACATTTGGAGCAGAGACACAGGATTGTGATCAGAGGTGCAATTCACAATCGTATTCAAATTCTATTGTAATATAGCTACTCGGCTACGCAAATTAGCCCGTTTTACAATTGAAATCGTACGTTTTGGTTGTCAACGACAAAACAAGACAATCGTATTGAAATCGTATTTTACTAACCCTAGGTTAGGTCTAATTAAGTTTTTTGTAATACGAGTACTAACTAATTTCAGTAAATAAATATCCAGTATTCAGTATTTATTTGGCAGCCCAAAATGTATGATTTCAATTTTCAAACCGGCTAATTTGCTTAGCCGAATAGCCATATGACAAACAATTTGAATACGATTTTCGTACACAATTGCACCTCAGCCCTCTTAATGTCTAACTTTAATATATATTATATAAACGTGTCATGATTGGCTAAAAATGACGTGTGATGTAATTTCTAGCCAATCACGACGCGTTTGAAGGCGATTGCGATGGATGTCGACGTTAGACAATAAGGCCCTTATAATTAAGAATCGTTTTCTGGGTCAAAGGATGTAGAAGTGGAAGAGGCGTATAAGGATCGTAGCAGATGAAGATCTGTGGTCTCTACCTGCCTCTAAATCACGCGTGAGAATTAAATATAAACAAATTATACAATTTCTATAAGTATTATTCTAGGAATCGAGGATGTTTAGAACATGCTGTATTCAGAAGACGGACAGTTAACATCACATTATTGATTGGCGGTATATTAAGATAATTATAATAAATATATCAAGCATCAAAATTCAAAGATAACACACACATAAACCAAAAACTGTTTATTTTTTGAGCCTCGGCTTGAATTTCGTGTAAATTGGTAAAATATGTTTTGTAATTTAAAGTTGCCAAACGGGACCCTATTACGGAGCCTACGCTGTCTGTCTGTCTGTCCATCCGTCAGTCGTATACAGTTGAAATCTTCACGTAATACGTGTTACTATGGTTTCTTTCATAAAATAATTAAAATTAAAAAACTTTCCTAGGGTGTCCTGATATAAAAAAATATATATATGCATTTTTTAACGTCATTTATTAAATTATATTTATTACAAGCTCAAATTCGTAACTAAAATTAAAATTAATCTGTGCCAGTTTAATGAATAAATTCTTTCAAGTATTTTTCACATTTCCCTTTCTATTATTTATTATTTTATAATATTTTGTATGTATTTTACTTATTTATTTATTTTTTGTATATTTTATTATAGCTACGCATTTTTTACCCGTGCTTGCAGCCAAAACTAGTGAATTTTCATATCTTCACAAATAGAGAGACAATATTTTTTAAATTAGTTATTAGATTTAGAAACATCGCGTGTGTTGCAACTCGCGGCCTCTGACGGAAGATCAGCGTCACAGTTTTGCTGTGGCATTTTGTTGAGTCAGAGATCTTTTTGTTTGCTGCATCTTATAAATTATCTTAAGCTGTATAGTAGATGGATTGTTAAAACTATTTATATTTTTTTGTCTGTGATTTTTGTATTGATGTAGCATTCGAAATAAACGTCTTTTCTTTCTTTCTTTCTTATTTATACAAGTTTGAAATGTGGTCTAATTGTTGTACATCATAGGTGGTAGTATTATTTACAATTGGTATTCAATTCAGAGAGCCAACAGTCTTTACACTCAGCCCAAATTCTCCTTACATACATGATCAACTTTCCTCATCATCGGAAGACAAGCCAACAAAAGCTCCGTAATTTAACAACAAAAGTGCCTAGTAAAAAAAATATCGGAAGTGAATATCGGAAATCGGAATTAGGGGAGTGAAAGAGGGTCCTGGCTGCACACGTGCACCCTTTACCACATTTCACCCTTTTAATAAATCTGGTGCTTCAATACCAGTTTCTGTTGAGCCCTCCACACTAGATATAACACAAAGTGAAAGGGATCTAAGGTTTTTGGTTGTTGATAGTGGGAGGGTAATAAAGAGTGATAGTGTTTCTTGAATGTTATGATTTGATTAACTAGTTGTTTTGTCTGTGGAACTTGTTTAGCTATTTTGTGTATAACATTTCCGCGATTTAATAATATAGTGAGTTATTATTTTAATCTTATGTTTTGTTAATACTGCATGTTTTTTTTTATCTGAAGCAATAGGTCGGGTGAAACGCCGATTTGGACTCTGAAACTTGGTGTCTTGGTTCGAATCTTACCGGTTCAGTCTGTATCCGACTTGTTTAACCACGTGGTAAACCCTCTGATTAAGGCTGTACCTTAGCCTAGAACATGAGCAACGCCGGATTTTCGAGTGTTCGTTTGAAAAAATTTGGACTCACTTCATATGTAAAAAAAAATATTTGATTTGTTGATATTTTAGTAAGTGAACATAGTAATAAAATATATATAAAAATGTACAGATTTGACTTCAAAATAAAATGCAACCCTATGTTTTTTCATTTTAAAGTGTTCATTGGAAGAACGCAGTTACTCCGATTGACTATATTTTTATTCATAAAATAGGTAATCAACACTAATATTATAAACTAGGTGGTAGAGCTGATGCCGGGCTCGACTGTGGAGGTACCACCATCTTACTCGCAAATCCTCCCGAAGTTATTCGGGGGAGAGTAAGAGAACAGCTCTCAGGCAAAACCAGGCGGCCCACCATTGCCTGGGACCGATAGATGGCGGTTTATCCATCCCCAATTGCCGGGGCTTATATAAAACAGAGATATATATTTATATTCCATCCATCCATCCATCAGCTTGGGCCGCCTGGTTTTGCCTGAGAGCTGTCCTCTTACTCTCCCCCGAATAACTTCGGGAGGATTTGCGAGTAAGATGGTGGTACCTCCACAGTCGAGCCCAGCATCACCTCTACCACCTACAATACATAATATATTATAATATTTATATTAAATTATTATTTTACACTTCTTCAGAATTGTCTCATTAAATCTGCTCATCCGATAACATCTGTCTGACATAAACTAACTCGTAAAAATCATATTTAGTTTTATTAGCTTGTTAGAGGTCTCGATTATTATGTCAAATTAATTATGAAATTTCTCATGGCCATTAGCTACATTAAATCTGTGCCTAAAGTCATTTAGCTTTGAATTATTTCGTGCAAAAATATTTATTATTTTCGTTTTAAATCAGTAAATTATACCACACAGGTTATAAAATCAGAAATGTTTGTTTAATGTAGAAGTAAAACAAAACAGAATTTTGACATTTCCAGAGGTCAGAATTAGGTACAGTTATCTATGTAGTTACACTGATTTCATACAGCAAAAGAATAAAGTGGATATGCCTCAAATCTCGAGATAAATTTTAAAGAGCAGAAAAATCCCGTGATAAAAAAGTTAAGGTTTTTATTATTATTTATTTGTAATATTGTTGGCCACACGGGATTGTCAATTACAAATCCCGGGAAAATCCATATTAATACCAACATTTCGATGCAAGTACATATATAACTTTACTTAATTCCGACCTCTAGTCATTACATTATTAAATGATATCACAACGTTTAAATACTTACGTAATTACAAACCATGCATGTGCCCAGCATAACCAGAACAATACATTCAGATAGACCCATTTGCTTGACCTATTTTACTGTTAAAGTTGACCTCTTGAACCGTACTTGAGCCAAAATATCTCCCCCCAAGTTCTTGAGCCGCGACCGAGCCTTCAAACCACAGACATACAGACCAAACATTAATAATAAACGCATAGGGTCGACTCGAAGCAATTTTAGCTCAGTGAGCTACGGACTCTTTTAGATATTAATATTGCTTGTTTCCGAACAAAATATAGGTCTACGAGAGATTAGTTTAGGTATTAACAAATATGTTTCAAGCATAAGCCAGCCAAACCAAACCATTTAATACGTTTCTTCGTACCATGTAGCTTAAAAGTCGCTTGGTTTTTGTATGGAAACTTGCCAACGCTATTTAATCCTTTGGTTTAGTTTGTATGTCTGTGCTTCAGACAATTAGAAGCCAAACGTATGCCGAATGCGTACAAAAAGAAACACTATCTCTGTACGTACACTTCCCTGTAATTATTCAATATTTCAAAGAACACACAACAAGCCTGAAGAATTTAACCGGAACGCATCCGATCCTCGGATACACATCGAAGCGAAAAACCGAATATTTTGTAGACATCAACATAAAAACAACAATGTGCGTATCTGTCCGTATCTCACATGCTGCGGTAATGTTGGCAATTGGGACCTTCAGCCCGCGCTGGATTTAATTGTCTACTTTTACATTCATAATGAAGCCAGCAAATTACTTTGGAGCATTAGTTGTTTAGGCATATAGAAAGGTGGGATTTAAGAAGTATAACGAAATAAATATATAATGATATTTGAGGAGAGTTAATTATGTAAAACCAAGAGGGACGCCCTAGATCTAATATTGTACGTATGCTGACCAAATTGGCGACATATTGAAAAAGAGCCGAATCAACAGAATCCTGAATTACATAAGGCAATTTGTGTATAACATGGTAAAATCGAAAATGATTTTTTAGAAGATTTTAACAATATATTACCAAAATGATAGAGCAATATTACTCCCATATTTACTGTGATTCTGACTTCTGCTTACCCCTCTGAGACAGATCTGAGTATGTATGTGTTTATTCTAAGGCAAACAAAGAAATAGTTACATAATAATAAAAACATGTCCTGGGTAATTTGAAATAGATTAATAATATAATTTGACATATATTTGATACGTAAATGGAGTCTTGGCATATAAAAGACATAAACGCGCGCTCGCAATATAAAATAAATTACAACAAGTGATTCTTTATTCGATTCGAACATACAGAACAGCCATACTAGAGTCAAAAAAATTAATAATGGTGTTTTTGTGCAATAAAGAATTTTATGATTAATAACTTTAAAGTGACCATAAAAAATAAGGAATAAAATATTTTAAGTCGACTTCTTTCTCTCTTGCTATAAATATCAAAAAGTGTGCCTAAAATTATTTTCCTCTTTTTTTAGATTTTAAATATTATTATTGTTTTTTGATTTTAATTTGGTCTTCTCTTAATTTTATGTGAAGATTCAGAGAATTTTAAAAATTTGTCCTGTTTTCTCATTACAGTTAAAACAATAGATAGCAGGCAAGATTGAGCTAACAATACAACTTTATTTCTACATCACAAGAAAGGAAACAAAAAGAAAAACATTAAAAAATTTATTCAACTTATTTTATTACGTAAGCAGGCAGCCTTATCGCTTAAATAAAAACAATTAATTTTTTAACGGAAATCAATGAAATCAAAGCGAGTTCTTGTGTGTGCATGGAAGAAACTGTTAAGGCGTTGTAGGTTGATCGCACAACAAAAGAGATAAGCATATCTGAAAAAGCGCGCGTCCGAGCAGAGCGGTAAATCAATAAGAGAGTGGATAATGCTGTTTTTCAAGAAATACAATTTAATATAAATTAACACAAGTGCGTTTTAGAAAAAATCGCTGTGCTATCGTTTAGATAATAGGTTTACATGTTTAAAACAGTAATCATTGTTATTTTTACTTTTATTCGTTTTTATTTATATTTTTTCGTTTACTCCTTGTTTGGATAAAAAAATAGCCTTCACTTTGCAATTTTTTTCGATCAAGATAATTTTTCTCTATCGCGTTTTGGGCTATTACATCGCCTTGAAAAAGGCTTTGTTTATAACATGTATTTATTTCAGAGCCATATCTTTTGTATCTTGGGAGTACTACTTGTTCAAAAACTCCGTTTTTACTACCTACGTCGTCTTAAAAAGGATTACTGAAATGCCGGTTTCAAAATAACTTCAAAAACTAGCCACAGGCCGAGGGTTCAGTGGTTATGTTGTAAATGGAGGAAATCGCCAATTGTGGAAACAATGAAGGAGGCAGATGTTTGCTCGATCACTATCTTGTAAAAGTGGTTCGGGTGGAGATTTAGAGGGTTTACATTGTGTTTTAGAGGTCCGTTCTTCTATGGCGGATGTTTTGTTTTTGTTTCTAGAGGACTATTAAAGAACATGAACATCGATTAAGGAGCTCAATTTTACTGTTTTTATCGAAACGTAAATCTTTATAAGTTTCGCATTGAATAAATATTATATGACTCAACTTATTAGTGAATACACAAAAATATAAGGTGACTTTCGTTTATATAGCCAAATTCATACTGGAGACTCGGTATGTCATCAGGATCAAGGTGTAATGCCTCCTTTCATAGAAATGTGCATAATAAAATTTAAACTTCCTATTCCAAGAGTCGAAGTTATACTTAAATGAGTAGAGAAGAAAAAAAAAAATTTTTCGCGTTTCGCAAACTGGGTCATTAAACCTTGGTCCTGACCACTTACCGAATTTCCAGTATGAATTTGGCTATATAAACGAAAGTCACCTTATATATCACTGTTCTCCTGTTAGTCACGATATAAGGATAGTTTGTAAAACCTTTTTTTTTTCTAGAATATTACAGTGAAATATGTACAGCGGTTTGTCAGTAATAAGTCAACACACAGACAGATATATTTTGTTGTATTCAGTATCTATAAAGAAGGGGAAGATGATTAGTCCAGATACAGCCCAAAATATTACCATGACCAAATGGTTTTTCCAGCACGCTTCTAAAGAAAAGTAAATATTTGCCAAAGATCCACAAGCTGTGATCCAAATCGTTCGGCCAATATTGGTTCAGACTTGGCATAAATTAGCCCAATTGGCAAATGTTTGTCTTTGTAACTGTATCTTTGGATAATTATGAGTTGGAGTAACATCTTTACTTGTGGTGTTAAGGGCCTATAGAACCTCACATTGAGCACGTTTTCAAAGGATCATGGCAGTTGGCGGCCCGCAATTTTCTCGTTTTAACGGCATGTTAATGAAATCAATGTACGTGCATTATACAAAGCGCAAAAAATTGTATCTTGGAAAAAATTGCATGATTTTTTATAAAGTCCGGGGGGCAAAGAAAGTTTTTCTGAAAAATAAATGGTTTTGAACGTACGAAGGACTGCCATCTTGAGAACTGTCGATGGCTAGAGTTCATGCCACCACTGAAGTCCTGCGGCGAAGTCTTTATTGGCTTTCGAATATGAACCCAAATGCCTTAATTCATCGGACTTCAGTGGTGGCGAGGACTCTATAGATAAATAGTTCTCATTATTTCTTTTTTACTTTATCGTTCCGATTCATGCTTATAATGTTTACGTACTTTACATGCAGTTCAGCTGTGTAACTTTGTACAAGCTGAGTAACTTTATACAAATTCATTTATTAGAGCAGGGGTCCCCAAAGTGGGTGACGCGGCACCCTTATGTCAGGGGTGCCACTAGCGTATGCCAGCGGTGCCGCCAGCATATGCCAGCGGTGCCACCAGCGTATGCCAGCGGTCCCACCAGCATATGCCAGCGGTGCCACCAGCGTATGCCAGTGGTGCCGGCATATTTTTTTTATTATCACTAAAATTTGGGAATTAAATAGGTAGTAGAATTTCATTTTCATGATATGGCAACACCATTATTATGCCGCGTCTAGTACTATGCAAGTGTATGCAGAAAATAATGCTGTTGGCAAGATTGCATTAAAAAGACTGATGCGTTTTACCTCAACGTATCTATGTGAGTCTGCATTCTCAACGTATGCTTCCATAAAAAAAGATACAGGAGCAAACTTTCAGCGTCAAGTGATTTACGTGTAAAATTGACAAAACTTCCTATGAACTTAAAGGTAATAATGAAAAATTCATTAAAACAGTTCCATTCTTCACATTAAAGGTAAATGAGCATTAAACTGCATTGTGTTTTCTTGTTTTCTTAAGTAGTAAAACTAAGTTTAAGAGTAAGTGTGCCGCGAATTTTTTTAGCACTACAAGGGTGCCGCTTTGAAAAAAGTTTGCGGACCCCTGTATAAGAGCATGTCACAAAAATGCAAATATCTCGTTTCTCCATACCTTTAGATATTCATGGTTTTAACACAGCTTTTATTTCGGCAAAATCTTTTACATTTAACTTGATTTCATTAATTGAACATCACGGATTCATTTAAATAACACCGGGTCAAGTTCAGTACTAGACCTGCCATTCGCCTTTGCTCAGATTGTAATACATACTCATACTCGGAGGATGCCGGATTGTTTGTCAGGCGTTGTTATTTTGCTGTGGCATCTGTTGTTGTCATTTAGGGTTCCTTACCCGTATTGTATGGTGGTATGGAACCCTTAAAGCGCAAGTCCGACTTTTGGGTATGGAATTCTTGGTGCGCAAGTCCGTTGTTACTTCACTTTCCAAACAAACCGCTTTCAAAAAACCGGCCAAGGGCGTGTCGGGCCACGCGCGGTGTAGGGTTCCGTAGTTTCCCGGTACATATAAGTTGGTCTACTAATACAGATCGCGCCAAACTTCTAGTCCCATACATTTAGAAGAACGGCCCATACATTGTCGTGTTTAGATGACGACAATGTGTGTTTAGATGGGATTAATAGTTTGGCGCGACCTGTACTCGGAAACCTGTAAAGCCTTCTTAGCTGTGATAGTTTTCCTTTTAAATTCATTATATATACTACTTCTGTGAATTTATTCACATATCCATAAGCAACCGTTTAGCCAGCAGGAGGGGGACACTCCACTGTAACACAAATTTGCACTTTAAAGCTTAATATTTCGCCAACAGATCCCTAAATCGAAAAATTGTTTTCATGCGCCACAATGGTTTTAAACGACCTATCTAACGATATCCAACACTAGAGGTATGGGATAGAGGAGAAAAATAAATACGTGTACAATAAAAAAAAACACATGAAATTTATTTTACCGTTTTGTCGGCGTGATTAATACTAGGTATTCATGCCAAATTACAGCTTTCTAGTACTAATAGTCCCTGAGCTAAGCCGCGGACAGACGGATATGGTGAAACTATAGGGTTCCTTGTCGGACTACGGAGCCCTAAACACTTAGTTAAGGCTTATCACCTTTTGTCTAAAACTCAATCCCTGTATATTTTGAATGTAATACTGTTGAGGTCCTTTATATGTATAAAAATATTCGAGGTTTTATAAAAGTATACTCTACCCCCCCCCCCGACCAGAAGCAACAGGCTTTCGAACATAATTAAGTATGTGAAGGCGAGGTTGTTCAGAAAAATCTCTCCTGCTTCAACGCTTTCATTTTTCACATGTTTATCCTGCTCAGTGGAAGCGGACCGCTCAGGAAACTCGCGATTCTTAGGTGTTTTTATTAATTAATTTGGAATTAGAGGGATGGGTTTTTAATATGATGGCCGTTATATACCACTTTTTTCAAGACGTTTATTTTAGTATTATTTTTATTTTCCAAAACTTAATATAGCTCAAATGAAATTATATTTACATCGTAGTTTAGACCTATCTTTGCGATTTAATCGGATCGAGGAAAGTGTAAGCAATCGTGTATCGAATAGTCGAAATATTAAGATCAAAGAGTGAAATATGACATACATTATGTATATTTTTTGCAAAATTTGATCGTCGTTTTTTTTTGTTTAAAATTAATCTGTAAAGAGAAAAAGTCGCAATAACCCCCCCCCCCCTTAAGGGGCTACAGCATGCTGGTAAATGTCCTACTCTGACACTTTTGCTTTTGATTGTACATATATCCTGTTCTAATTAACTGCCAAACATTCAGAATTATTACAATTATTATTTTTTGTTATTTCTTAAGTTTTAAGGCGACGACGCCACGAAATTTTGGCGACATGGACCTCCATTTTTCTCACCAATAAAAAAACATGTAATTACCAATTTATATACTAGATTAAGCATCTCATTGACAAAAATTTGCCCGAAGATTTTGTTGATTGATTAATTTTCATAGCAGAGAAAAACCTCTTTTAAAACAAAGATTTATATTTTACTGACAAACGGGAGCGAATGAAGCCTCCAAGTTTTTCATTTAAATTAGTCTACAAATACACTTCAATATGGCCGATTGGATTTATTAAATTACTTATAGTTGTCATTTTAAATGAAAAATACTGTTTTGTCGCATACGACCTTACAGCATAAGCTAGTTCGTGAGCGCATATTTGTATGGAGTAAGTCCCCCTCACTCCACTCCCCTAAGGCGCCGATTTGAAATTAAAAGTTTATGTATGCCTCGCCTAAATAACTAATCGCTTTTGAAATTTGAAATATGAGAGTTAAATTGCTCCTTTCGAGAAATTTATCCTTTTTTTAAAGTAACGAATTTGCAACATCAACAGTATGTATATGTATGAAGTGTCTGTTCGAGTCGTTTTTTTTTTGCCATTTACATTGCAAGAACTGGATCCGATGCAAAACATGATGATGACAGCATACAACGCCTAACAACAGTTGTTATTTTTTGTCTAAGATTTTCGTATCAATAAATAATTTCCGTAATTTTATTTTGTATTTGCATGGGTACGAAACAAACAGGCTATCGGTAAAATCCTTGGGTAAAATCACAATAGACTCGTGAGGAGGATTGCGCATTTTGATGCTTTGTAGTTAACGACTTAATTAACATTAACATTTATTTAATGCCTTAATAAAGTATTGAGAAAATCTTCGATCACTTCATAAACATAAAATAAAATTGATCTGTTGGCACCTATAAAGCAGCCATTTGTACTTATAAGCGCTTAATGGGCAAGCTTTCGAGTACGTAAAGTCGTATAAAAGTCATTTAATAACATCAGACACGGACGTTAACTTTATAATTATACTGTGGTAATTTTAGTTTTGAACTAGTCTTTGCTCACGTCTCCGCCCGCGTTTATTCAATCTCTGCCCCGTTTTTGGCTTTGGCGTTATTTTATAAACATCCCTTATAGCTAGTACTACTAGTACACATTTAATTTAAAATTACACAAAAATATTAAATGTACAAACACGACATATTTCAATACTTTATTATTATTTTAGATTACTTTGATACGCTGGAACCCGTAACATTGATCATAAGCTTAGGCATGTTTTTGTCGTATTTTCTTAAAATGGTTTTTATGTCCTTTTTAGGGTTCCGTAGTCCGACAAGGAACCCTTATAGTTTCGTCAGGTCTGTCTGTCCGTCCGATCGCAGTATTAGTACTAGAAAGCTGTAATTTGGCATGGGTATATACATATAAATCACGTTGAAAAAACGGCAAAATAAAATTTAAAAAATTTTTTTTTTAGTACTCGTAAATAATAATTTTTTTTGTTTAATTTTATATCGTAGCTTAAACTAACCAACTGTAAATAGTTTATTTAAATATTTAAGGTGCTATATACTGCGAAAGTGCTGTCATTTTAGAAAATAAAAAACATTTCGTACCTGAATAATAATAATATAATTTGGCCAAGTGCGAGTTGGACTGGCGCGCAAAGGGTTCAGTACCACCACACAATAAGGGTGCGGAAACCTAATAACATTTATTTATATCAATATCAATAGCAATATTAAGGCGCCGAAATGGTATCGCCTGAGAAACAATTCACCACCATCTAAGTACGGAACCCTAATTTTATTATTTGTTGTTTTACTTTAGAGTAACATAATGTTTTTAGGATTTAGGGTACCGTCCCCGTATTGTGTGGTGGTACGGAACCCTTTGTGCGCGAGGCTGACTCGCACTTGAACCAAATTTTTTTTTTTTTGGTTGGAAATGTTTTTTATTTTCTAATATGACAGCACTTTCGCAGTATATAACGCCTTAAATATTTAAATAAACTATTTACAGTAACCTCAATAGAGCGACAAAACGCCACACACACATACAAAACGCGCTTATCTGTACACATCACTACTACAACCATAGACAAACGGACTTCTAGTGACAGTTCGTTCACACGTAGAAGCATCACTGACAGCCCCCCCAGAACACACGTCGTAACGATGTTTTGTATGTTCTTTAAATCTAAAACTTACTAATCAATTTAATTTATTTGTGCCAATGCAATTAATTTTAACAAAGACTGTTTATTTACTTTTAGCAACACCGATCCATTAATTCAATCAAATAAAAATTCTCAACTCTGACATTAATTCTTTTTGCTTGTCTACATCGTAATCAATCAAACAATAATAGAAGTTGCTATCAAATAAAAAAGTTTGCAAAGTACGCGGCGAACGTAATGTGTTGGTTCCGTATTGTTACTTTCAAAGATTTAAATAAATAAATAAATAAAAAGATCTTTATTGCACTAAAAACATTGTGCATGAGGCGAACTTAATGCTATTTAGCATTGTCTTCCTTTGGTGGTGTGGATCATTATTGGGTAGTGCCGGGAAATGTGTCGGTCGTAGAAAAAAGCTAAAATCCATAAGGACGGGGGCATTAAAATATTCCAATTATCTACATAATCTAAATAATAATAAACATCATATACTTACTATAAAATAAGATAAGATAAGATTTAAGTAAGGTTATTTCAGTAAATTTCCCAAAAACGAACCACGTTTTTTTTAATTTAAATCATCCTTAAAAAATCTTAATATCTGAAAAATTATTCATTAATCATTATAGTTTCAGTTTGTGCTTAGATCCTAACCTACTATAATATTTTAGTAACAAACACAAAAATGTATATAATAAATTTAGACACACAGCAGCGTGTCCGGCCGAATTATAAAAGCCATTCTTTATTATTATTTGCAAACGTTCAAACTTAGCTGTGAAAACTTGCCAAGTTGTATACATTCAATAGCAAGGATCCTAACAAACTTTCTTTTAAAACAAGTGCAGAATGTTGTACATTATTACAGTAATTTCTGAAGGAACCTCCATAAGCCTCGGCACTCAGTTTGATCTCAATTGCCTTTGTACTGAACTCGGCCCCTTTTTGTTTTTCGTGGGATATAACTTATATAATCCATCCATCAGCCTGTTTCGTCCACTGGACATAGGCCTTTCCAGGATTTTGCCACTCTTGGTGGTCCCCCTGGAAGAAATGCCCATACTCACACAGGCTGGGCAGGCGGGTTGGTGAGCGCGGTGCTGAAACCCTTGCACCAGTGACGCCGCTGCCCGTCACCAGACTATTTTATATAAGGCCCGGCAATTGGGGATGGATATACCGCCATCCATCGGTCCCAGGCAATGGTGAGCCGCCTGGTTTTGCCTGAGAGCTGTTATCTTACTCTCCCCCGAATAACTTCGGGAGGATTTGCGAGTAAGATGGTGGTACCTCCACAGTCGAGCCCGGCATCAGCTCTACCACCTAATAATAATGATATAATGATACAGTAATAAAATAATACTTACATTTATGTAAAAAAAGGTTTCTGTTTGTTTTCCGCGGAACCTTAAAAACCGAGTGTCTGCTAAACATCCGGAACCAAATATATTTAATTTTAAAGCATAGTGTGAACTCTGAATGGTGAAGTTGAATGTACTGAAATAACTATTCTTTTTTCATTTACTTTTTAAAGATCAACTTTTAAAAAATAGCGCACTAACTTGTTTTGGAAATATCGTGTCTTTAGATTTTTTTTATTCCTAAATATGCAACGCCTATTTCCATGTAATACATTTACATCGTCTGTAAATAAAATTTTACTGCTACTTGGCTACAATCTTTGGCTAAACACAAGCCAAGTCGATACCCCCGGGACTCCCGGGCTGGGACGTACCTCGGCCAGAGAATCAGTCTGGTCATACAACGGGGTAACGTTGCCAGCTTGCTGGGTACTCTCCCACACGACGGCAAAGATCTCGGCAAAAAAAACATTTAATTTAGATTTCTATTAATTTTTCATTTTTTAGTTAGTTTAAGTTTTAGTATTTTATAGGACATTTTTATATTTAAAAAAATCTTCCCAAGGTTATTTAAAGCAGCAAATTTTTGAAATAAGTAAATAAAGTTACAAATAATGTAACATAAAATCAATCAAACCGATCGAAAAGAAAGATGTCGATGACTAAGGTTGTGAAAGAAAAATTTTTTCAGGTTCTTTCTTTGATTTGGAGTATTTTTCAATGGTTGCAATTTTTTTAAGTAGGTACTTTTATGCCGAATACACTGAAAATAGCATTAATGACAGCATTTCTAAGTAGCTAGAAAAATAATTAAATTATTAAGATACAATTTTTATTAAGTTGTAGCGTAGTAACTATTATAATAATCTGTGATTGTAGCTGTCTGACAAAGAAAATAGCTAGATCTAGTTAAAAAGTAGCTAAGTTGGCAACAGTGGCTACGGGCGTAGCAGATAATGAGCAGAAAAGCTTTCGCTGGCTACGAGCGTAGCAAACAATGACAAAACGAGAAATTGATGAATTTTTCCAAGTTTCTGAAATGCTTTTAGTGAAACCTGTCAAAGGACCATGGGCATTTTGTATGGACTCTGTGCCAAATCTTCAAACCCTTCAGCAGTTATGAAACCAATGTCATATTGGCAATTCTGCCCAACAAGGAAAATGTTTCGGGCCCAAAAATAGCTGATTCTTATGTATTTACACATGCTGAATTCTAATAAAAAAAAAATCTTTGTCATATTCGTTTTTAAGAATTAACTGATGAAGTGAACAAAAACGCAAAAAAAAATTTTTGTTTTGCAGATTATCATAGATTGAGGTGAATAAAATAAAGCAGGTCGCATATATTTTACCCGCCACTATACTACTGTGCGGTAGTCGTTCTAACGTCTCAGCTTAAACACTAAACCGATGGTCACGGGTTCAAATCCTGTAGGGATACATTTGTGTTCGGCCTGCCAAGTAGTTGGTCCATTTATGCCCGAAGTACGGCGATAAGGCTAAGCGTCCATCACGCTGGGTTGTACTAATCTTCGGTGAAACGGATTTCGAAAATTAGGTCGAATTTATTCATAATATTTCACCAAACACACTAGCGCCACGCCGTAGAGGAAACGGCAAAAATCACCCTTATTAACATAATAAAGTATGACGAAACTCGTTTAGTCATTACGGAAATCTCAAAAATCACTCGAAAGCTATTACCGGGAAGTGCCAACTTTATAATCTAATAAGATAATCAATTTTCAAAAACCCTTTTTGCTCTCTGCCCGCCCCCGAAACGTGTTGAAGGGTTGATAACGTAAAGGACCACTTGACTGTACTTCTGTACTTCCAATACATTTTCTTTTTCGCGAGTGTTTAAATAATGTTTGTGGTCCTGCCTAACAGGAGGATTATAATTAAAACAATTTTTTTATATAAGTATACCTTCATTTATTTTTTTCAGTTTAAAACCTTTTTTACCGTAATATTTATTGCATATTTTATAATTATACTCAACTCATGCCGGGCCCAGTTAGGGTCCGAAATATATCTTGAGGAAATTTTATTGTTTATATTTATAATTTTACTATACATATATATCTTTAATAACAAATAACTTCTAATTTTAAACACTTCCATCCATCCATCAACCTGGTTTGTCCAATGCTGCGCCTTTTCAAGATTTTTTTACTTTTGGCAGTCCTTCTGGAAGAAATGCCCAAATGCTGGGGAGGCCCTGTTGACGCGGGTTGGTGAGCTCGGTGGCGAAACCCTCGCAGCTGTACAGGCCGGCAATCGACAACATTTCATTTTAGTTAACCATTTGTTTTTAATATTTATATTCAAAGTCTGCGTAAAAAAGAAGCTTATGTATTTTTTTATTTTGTTTTATTTTATGTTTTTCCTGCATAATTTAATGTTTTCTTATTAACTCATTCTAAAAGGAATTCTTAAGTCGCAACTGAGGATTTTAAAATTCAATGTTCATTGCCAATGGATTTTATTTTAAAAAAAACTTGCCATGTTTATGTCTGCTGTCACATGGCATGACAGTTGATTTTTTTAAACAAATTTAAGCAAAGGAATTTGTTTTTAAAATCCTGTTTACCACATTTTTGGTTTTTTGAAAATATCTCTTTATTTAATCACGATTTAATTCTGAAAAAAAATATGATGCTCACAAAGCCCATATCTCGAAATGGTTTTCAGTTTTGCACCAATTATTAATTTGTAATATTGTCGATTGGGGATGGATATGCCTCCATCAATCGGTCCCAGGCATGGTGGGCCACCCAGGGTTCTACCGCTTAACTCGGAGGCATTCGTAATGGACTTCATTTTGACGTTTGAAGGAGCTGCGTTCAGTTTGATCGTCCGGCGACGCCTGCCTAACATGCCATCTCTTTTGCACGCGTTAAATTTGTATATGTTATCCTGCTGTCAGGTTCTGTCGTCGGTACTTAATTCCATTAATGATGTTCATTACGATTACCACCAAACTTACCAATAGACTACTACCGCTGGTTGTGCCTGTTTATAAGTAAATAAATAAATCTCCATCTCCGAAAATCCTCTTTCCGTCTTTGTACATCACAAACACTTTGGTCTAATCGTCAAACTGTGCAATTCGACCACAACTACTAGATTCCTATGAAAACTCTTATTGATTACAGGAATAAGGACGACTTTACCGGTCCAATATTCGTGGCGAATATACTTATCGCCCCCTAAATGCCTAAACTTTGGTTAGACACGTGCTATTTGCCATTTTGGTACAAAAGTGACTACTTCCGATTAGTGGAAAAAAAACATGAAATTGCGAAATGGCTGCTTATTTTGAGAGGCTAAAGTTGTCACGTGTAACATGAAGAGATAAAAGAGTCAAGAGTGAAGTGGAGATTCAAATCTGAGGATAGGAATTTGGAGAGAAAGTCCTTGGAGTTTTAATGAACATTAAACTTAACAACAAATGTGTGTGTACTAATTCTACGGTATTGTTTCGTTTGCACATCTTCAAGCATTAGGTCTTTATGTTAAGAATGTAATTCCGAGATTTTTTTAGGATTTGGAACAAATACTGTAGAACTAGTACAAGTCTTTTTATTGCTTTAGTGGAGTTATATCAAGAACCATCAATAAAATCTATTAATTAAGACATTCTGTATCGAGCTGTTAAAGCTTGATATGATCTGCTGTGCTAGGCCCCAGAAAATCACTTGTACTATCCCATTACATTGTTTATTTTCTCACCGGTTTCGCCTTTATGGGGTTTTCAAAATACTTAGATCGAAATTAAATTGTTTACAACAGCGCAATTAAGGAACCTAATTTAAATAATTTTTAATGCTAAAATGGCAAATATTTGGTCAAAAACTATACCGACATAAGGCGTAATATTTATATATATTAAACATTTCATAGATAAATAAATATTTCGTATTAAAAAATTACGCCATCAAGGCAAATTTAAATATTCATAATCTATTATTCTTTTTCCAAAAAAAGTAATTAAAAATAAAAGTATATTGTACGTAAACAACCAAAAGACCTTTGAAAATGCTATAACAGCGAAACCAGCAAGGGAAATAATATAAATAAGTGGACAAGTACAAGTATTTTTCAATCAAAAATGTATCAAAAGTTCCACCAAGTGCCAACAATCACGAGCATCAACTCTATCATAATATGGTTTACATTTTTTTTTATTCGTGGCTGGCATCTTAACATCTTTCTATTTGAAGTCTACCCAAAGTTCGTCCACTTTTAAAAGATTTTTATTTTTTTCATAAAAACAATAAAGTTACACGTCAATTTCACATACACAAGTTAGTAAATACATGTTGATTCTATTATAAGAATATTTAAATTGTAAGTATGATGAGTAATGTTATTAATTTTAATTATTCTTATACATTTATTATTTAAGTCAAATTTAGGTAAAAGTATCGTGTCGCCTTCGTGCTCCATATTTTATAATATTTTTGTGTAAGGACAAGAAATTTAATAGATAAATAAATAGTACCTCTAACCCTGCGATCTACCCAGTCTTATTAAGGTCAAACAGAAAACAATGTAATTCAATTCCAACTAAAGAATTCAAATCCGATACTTATAAGGCTGCAGATTGCTTTATCCTTCACAAGGATTGTTTAGGTATTTCCCAGCCTATTTCACAGCGAGACGATCACTATTGTTTACGCCTGACTTTGGCCGTGATGGTAATTGATATACATAATGACAATACTTGAGGCTAGTGATGTGTTGTTTAATGGTTTACCTATCGGACTAAGTATCAATGATTATACAATAATTGCCTCACTACTAACTCATCTGGATAAATTATTAAGATTCAATTCTTAGCTAGATTATAACAAGAATCTCTGTTTTCAAATCGGCATTATGTTACCAACTTTTGCAAAATGTAAAAAATCGCCGGTTTTTCATAACATTAAATGTATAATCAAAAATAAGAAATTAAGGTTACATAATAAAATAGAAAATAAAAGTTTAATCTAATAATAATAAAATATACTAATAATAATCTGATAGCTGTCTTCGCTAAACCATCAAACATTACACATAATGTAAATTACATTCCTAAATGTGTAACACACAAATAATATTAAATTGAAAATCTTCTTTCTTCGATTTATTTTTTATAGAGTATATTTAAAAACAAGCGTAGTCAATAAGGCGCCGCAGACAGGTATCTATGTAGTAGATGCGCGGGCGCACAAGAATGAGAGGAATTAAGTCGAGTGCCGCCTGCCGACGACGCTCCCACGATCACTGACGCATCCTGCACCGTGACTGCACGGCGTGAAGATATCACTCAGAATTATACACAGATCATCCATTTATGTATGCTGTAATAAATACTATAAGACATTGTATTCGTCTTTTCATCGTTTAACGAGAAAAGAATATTTTCTTTTAAATTTAGTTTTGGTGTATAAAAAATACTAATTTTTCTGGCGCCACTCGCTGATTTGATTCAATTCCAAATGATAAATTATTAAACTTTTTCATAGTAAACTATAGTAAAAATTAAGTAGAGCAACTGCAATACTTTTGAATTTCTTGAAATCTTCTGCGGGCGCAAAAAGACAACTTCTCTTTGAAAAACACTATTTTTCAATCTCAACCGGCGGGCTTTCCGGGCAGACGCAAATTTTTGAACCCGCGACCTTCAAATTCGTAAGCTGAGGCCGAGCCAATAGGCCCGACCCGAATGCGCTCGCTGTACATTCTCACTCCACAACTTCTGCCAAGATGGTGTGATTACACGCGTATCTACCAGCCAACAATACTACGACATGGCGTCATACAAACAATGGCCAAAACATAGTGTTTGTACTATACTAAACAATTGCGCTTTTGTTGACAAACCTCTACACTACTGTTTCTAGGGCAGACAAATATGTCCAAATAGACCTTGTTTGTCTACCTCCTTCGGGGGATGAAGTTTTGGATAAACATCGGATAATTTTGGATAAAAGTACAAATGCTAAACTGGGGCAAATTTTGTAGGTTTTTAGAAAAATTATGTAGCACTGGAGGTTTCATTGCATATCAATTCATTAATAATATCCCTTTTTAAGAGCCCGGTCCGCGACGACGAAAACTTTGATGAAAAACATATGTTAAATTTTTTGAAAAAACTGGAGACATACACCACTTCACATTGGCCGCCTAAATAAAGGCCTAGAATTCATTTGATTGAATTGTTTCTCTTTTGCGAGTTATTTTATTACTTACGAGCCCGCTCCGAATTCTTACTTAGTATAAAAATAACGCGCAAAGGAGAAACAATTGAATCAAATAAATTGTAGGTCTTCATTTAGATAGCCAATATAGACTGGTGTATGTCCCTGATTTTTACAAAAACATCGCAGCAATTACAAGAAAAATAATTAATATAATGCTTCGCATCAAACAGACGGAAAATATGGAGCGGCTCTTAAGCTGCATCCCTAAGTTTTCAACGACTTTTAAGAACACTTTTCTTTTAATGTTATTTAGTGATTATGATTAAAAAACACGCCTTTTATCTTATTGTAGTAAAAATAAATCAATTATAATAATAAAAATTTAACGGCTACTCGCAATGGATAACTAATATAAATATAATAAGATATAATTTAACGGCTAGTTTCGCCACAATAGTATAGTATAGTTCTTCGAATTTAAACAGGCCTACGCAACCCGTCACTTGATCATCAGTAGCCATGTAAACCACGAATATTACAGTATTTAGAATCTAAAATTTTAGATAAACATATTTTTTCGCCTCCAGATAAAACATCAGACATACTGCACTAATTTAAAGATCCTCAATTAATTAATTCATTCATTAATGTATACGTATATGCAATATTATACAATTATTGCACGTCAAGTTTAACAAATAAATTCAAAACGAAAAAATACAAATTTAAAAAAGTTTTGGTATTACTTATAACAAAAAAAACTTAATACACGTTGGTATAGGTATATAAACTAAATTCGAGGTATATTTAGTAATACGATACAGATGATAAAATTACCTATGCATAAATACTAATTCAGTTCATATTATAAATAAATTATTATAAATACTTTCCCCAACTCTGCAATTTCCGTTAGCCTTGATGGGAAGGGCAAGAAAAGCAAGATCATTGAGGTGTGCCATATCTCGCCTTTTTTCCTATTTACCGCCGTATCGTTGATAACACCACAGGGAGGTTATACCGTTATTAAATTGTAGTTTTATGTGATTTTATAGCATTGTTTATTAAAATATAGCTAGCATGTTTAAAAATAAAGTTAGTTTAAGTAAAATTTGCAATTCAGTCGCAAAGTATAATACATAACCCCGCTAAACAATCTGGAGGCACGTCGTTGATGGTCTAAAGAAGCAATACGCAAGCACCTTATAAACTTGTGAGCTGTATAAGATTTTCTTTATGTACGTGTATAATTGCCGCTAATCTGAACAAAGATACACTTACGCTTCCACCTGGACCTTTGAGCTTTGACCCTGATGATGATTTAGAAAAATATTCTGAAGCCTATTTTATGATCCATAGTAGTATCTTCCAAGTCTCTGAAGGTAAATAAATTCTCTTTGAGGTTGTCATATACTTGTTTTGGGGAAATTTTATATAGGTAATGGTTTTGTTTTCATCTCGTAACTGTGAAATGCAGCGCTTTGATTGGCTGATTCGTCACCCAAGTATCGCATAGCGTTCCTGCGGCCATACACATGACTAACATAACATACGATGTTTATGTCTGAATGTCCTAAAGAATGATTTAAACTGGCCTTTAGAAGAGTTGCTTGGTAAATGAGAACTTGATGTAATTTTTCAAATCTGCCTTTCCTTCTTTTCTCTGATAATTTCCCCTCGTCTGTGAATTTTATCAGTACATCAGTTGCGATCCCGGGAAAGGGAATGTCCATATTTTTTTTATTACAAGTACCAAAATCACACACCCTCACCCCGACCACTGGATATTAGTATTCTACGGAGGACAATACATTTTTTTTTAATTTGTGTAATTTGACCTATTTGTCCGTATGTGTGTATTATGCCAATAATAAAGTAGTGAAAAGGCGTATCTGTACATTGAATATTTTTGCGAAATTTTAAACGGAAATATTATAATTACAAAGGCCAAAACATTTTATTTCTTATTTTTATGTGTCTGTATGTATGTTTACTAATAATAAAGTAGTAAAAAAGTCGAGTCTGTGCATTGAATATTTTAGCAAAGTTTTATATGGAATTATGGCACCATAGCTCACATAGCCACACATAGCCCACAGCTCACCGGCTCCCCACACACCTAATTGCATCCCGCAACCCGCACCCCTCATCCGAGTGTCCAGCGACCAGTGAGGGTGTCCACGCGATTAGTGTATTTTGAGTAAATAAAATCGTCTTATTATGAGGTACTGGTACTTTATTTAGAGATCCCAGTATTTAAAATAATATCTTTACCTATCACACTAACACACCCTGAAAGGATTATTGCCTTTGCTTTTACATCCTGTATATTATTGTACAGAGGCGACGATCAATTTTTTGAATTTTTGTCTGTCTTTCGTATGTATGATCCGTTTTAATTCGAGAACCACCCACGGATTTGGATGAGGTTTTTTTTGTTATCATCATAGTGACTTCGGTCAACATATATAGGCTATAAGGTATTCATAAAATAACCGCTAAGCCAAAAACGGGGTAGAGATTGAAAAAAACGTGGGAAGAGCCGCAGGCGAAGGCTAGTAATATATAATAGTGTCGGGTTCTAGTTGGATGGGATTATAAGGCAGAACCCGTTTGCGCAAGAAACGCTCAAAATAACTCGTTAAATCGCCGTTATTAAACTAATGATTGCGAGATCGTCTCCTTATTTATAGCTCTTAATGCATCTCTGAGTCGATCGATTGTGTTCATGTTTGTAATTATCCGTAAAGCACATCACTAGCTTTGGGTAATCCATGCTTTGTGAATCGGTTAATGCATAATTGAGCGTGCAGCTATAGTTGAAACTCTAACTTTACTTTAGTATCTTTGTCAATCTGGCACGGTGGTATATTGTTGGGTATACGTGAGGTATTTCAATATTAAATTTCAGTTTTAAGGTGCATACATATCCTAAATTAGCAACTCGATGTGTGTCGGTACAAATATCGACAGAAACTACATTGAAATAACGTTCATATCAGCGTGCATTGCAAAGTGACTGACGATCGCTGCGTCTCCGGATAGCGCAAAATAGGAGAAAATAATACTTTTCACATGGACGCGATGGACGGAAAATAAATTATTAACAATAATTTTACACAATTTTCTGTGTGAAAGAATCATTAAAATCGCTTCGGTCTCTCGGAAGGAGTAAGAGAATTCTTGCGTAAATCATATAACATTCCGATTTGTTTTTGTCAAAAGTAAAGACAGAAAAATTATTATTAAACCTGGAATTTAGTTTTGACTATGTTATATGCCTATTGTGTATTTTTCTTTGTGTATTTTGACCACCCATTCAGGAGTAGTATGCCTTCAAAGATAGCTCTAATATGGCAGTTAGAGTATAAGGTGGTTAATTAAACCGAATCTCGGTGCAAAATGCACATCATAATATTGTTTTCCTTACTTTTTAATAAAAAGTATGCAAAAATTGCGTTTTGAAGCAATTAGCGGAAATTGATTACTTACAGTAGGACTCTCGCATTAACATTATGTTATTTTATGCCTTACATTTTGATTTTTAAGTTTGTTAATCGAATGCAATCAAAATGTAAATCATAAAATGATAGAATTTGAATGTAAAACCCTAATTATTACTAATCAATTTCCGCTAATTATTGCTTTAAAACGCAATTTTTGCATACAATATAACAATATTATGATGTGCATTTTGCACCGGGATTCGGCTTAACCACCTTAATGACAAATAAACAAAACTTGGTCAAATAAATAAAGCCATCGAAGAATTGAGGAGGTGGGACGCGCGGGGGGCTTACTGTTCAGCTGACAGCTTTACCTGCAAATATAGGTTATTATATATCTACCTATATATTTACAGTACCTTTGATTTACATAAATTACAAGGTTGTAACAACTGATATACCAGCATTCGTAAGCTAACAGTTGAATAACACGAATTAAATTGGCAACTTAATAGCGCTATTGCTTGTTTTGTGCAGTTAGAACGTCTAAACAATGATATCCAGTATTCTAGGCTAATTCCAAGATTGTTTATTGCTACTATAGTTAATATCCATACAGTAATAAAATAAAATTGCATGCATCAGAATAACATTATTCGTTTATTTATAACGAAGTTTATATTATAAGGTTTGGAATATTCTGTAAAATATCAGAATTTATTTTTTGGAAATAATAAAACGTACGAATGAAGTCATTTTAACAAATTTGTTTAAGGGAACAAGAAATTATGTGAAAAATTCGGTACTTTATTTTTTCGTATTTTGTGTTAGTGGAAAAATTCTCTGATGGATAAAATCCGAAACGAGGAGATCCGTCGGAGATCGAAAGTAACCGACATAGCCTACAGAATCAGTAAGTTGGAGTGGCAGTGGGCAGGCGATATTTGTTGCCGACATGATGGCCGTTGGGGCCGAAAGGCTCTAGAATGGAGACCACGTACAGCAAAGCATAGTGTAGGCCGACCTCGTGCCCTGGACCGACAACCTGAAGGACGTTGCGGGGGGTGGCTGGATGAGGAGGACGGAGGACCGACATGAGTGGCGAAATTTGGGAAAGGCCTATGTCCAGCAGTGGACGAACACGGGCTGATGGATGGATGGATGGATAGTGGAAAAATTTACAGACAGCATTTCAACAAAAAATTCTGACAGATTTCCAAACAATGAAGCATGACAGTTTCCTTTATATTTAGTAAAGTTTAATTTCTTTTAAGGTGGTACGTAACGGTCACTATAATTCCTTTTTTTATAAATATTTATTTTATTGCTTTTAATGTACATTTACACAAACAACAGTATTTAATAATGTTATTTTATTCAAAACCAAGAAACACAGCCATAAGTTGAGCATTTTTCTCCAAGACCTTACATTCTCTTTCTTAAAACCTCGAAACGATGAGGATGCAAATTATATCCTTACAGGATCTAATTAAGTTTCCATAGATTATCAGCAATCTATATAATTCATAATCGTGTCGCATCCATAATGGAAATCGTGTGCTTTATAGTGACCATAGATAATAAATAAACAACATCTAACGATGGAAATATAGATACAGACATTAAATGTAAATAATTGAAGTACGCAACTAAAATACAACTGGCGAATTATTGTGTGTATCCTCAATGGGTGTTTGAGGTGTTACCGAGAATCGAAGTCTCTAACTATACTTACTCCCACATTTCACCGATTTATTTATGCGTATTAAGGTATCTTCTTCCTGATTCTGGGGTCTAATGGTAAAGGATAATATTTATTTATGTATTCATTTACCTAGTTCCATCAATCCTATATCGTATATTATATCATATTTATATCTAATATTATACACGTAACATATTTTACACCTGACGTGCATTTTTGATTCCCTTATTTATAAATTTACTTTCTGCATATAATATAATCATTCTATTCAAAACACACATGCTCGAAACAATTAGTCTTATATAATTTTCGTAATAATATGATTTATGCGCCTTTTTCACCATATACCTATAACAGAAACTTTAATTTTTCATGTCCGAGGTATACGCTGAAAAACAGCGCTGTTAGTTTTTTTTTTAATTTGGCGGCATAGTTGAGCGTGTTACCTGTTGCCAAAAAATATTAATATTTAAGCAATGACCTTTTTTATTTTAAGTGTGTTATTGTTAAGATTGTCTTTTTAATTTTTATACGTGTACATTTTTTTGGCAATAAATCTGTTTTCTTTCTTTCTTTCTATTGTTGTAATTCGAGCATCAGTATTTTCCTTCAGTCTTCAGCAAGTAGTTAATATGTATACAAATAAATACTATGCACATAGATTCCCATTTTTTAATGATGAGTGAAGTGATGAGTGAATGAACATTGCGGTTTACATAGTGTAAGCACGTCAAAAAACTTGAGAACTACCCTCAGGATCTTATTGTCTTCATTTCAGAGATAGTAGTACCTATCTAACAAAGATCTCATAGAAAATTGTAAACATTCCATGTTATTATGGCGTCTCAACACTATGCTTCACATAGACACAAATGTACATCCACATAACGATATAAACATCCATAACTTAAGGCTGTACCTGACCCTAGAATATGAAAAAAGCCAGATTTTCGAGGGCTCTTGTGACGAAAGTAGGACTATCTTAATTTATTGACTTATTGACTTTTGACACCCTTGCTTTTGGTTTGGGAGGGCGGATTTTGTAGGAAAGGAAAATAAGGTCGTGATAAGAAAAGGCATCGGCAGAACACTGACCGTGCTTGACAACATGCTCTAGAGAGGATACTATAATAAGATCAAGAAGAGAGGGTCGACAGTTGGGGAAGTAATGAGTTGCATTTGACGGAAGAATATGCAGGTTATTGGCGTTGATGATGGATCTTAAAGATAAGGAACGAGAATCATTTTTAAGGAGGCAGGTGTTGAAATCACTCGTAATAATGGTATGTTTGTATAACGGGACTAGGGATTGAAGTAGATTCTCAAAAGAGGAAAAATAATTAACTGTCAGATCTGGAGGGTAGTAGAAGTAGAAGCTTAGTATGGGAAAGTGTAACCTCAATGAAAAGATGTTCACCTGCATCTTTAGGCGGAGGTTGGGGAGACATACTTATTACGGTGAAGGGGATATGGGATCGAAGGTATATAGCGACACCACCACATCTAGCTCCAATGCGATCGTTACGGATCAGGTGGAAGCCAGGAAGTGAGTAAGAGGTGGAGAGTAAGCAAGGTTTCAGAAAAGATTCTGAGATAAGTATGGCATGAATATTTTGAACATCGAACGTCGCTAACATATCAGGGAAATGTTGTGGAATGCTTTGTGCATTTATATGAACGAAATTGAAGTTTTTCTGACAGTCCGAAAAACCTGAAGTGTGTCATGGAGAAAACATAGTGAAAACTACAATCAGCGTTGTTTGATTCTACAGAAGACGAGGAAGAGCAAGAAAGGAAATCATCATCACTCTGACTATTATCAGTACCAAAAAGGGTATTTAACATAATTTATATAATATATAAATACTTATAAAATACTAAAATATATTACTTAAACGTAAAAGATTAATAAAATTTAAGATTAAAAAAAAGGTTTTCCACCTGCCAGTTGAATGTTACACAAAACGAAAATAAACTACGTGAGCAATAAATAAAAAGTACAATAATAAGATTGATATGCAGGTATGATTCATTTTGACAGTTTTACGTAGCATTTAAAATTTTAATATTATATTATTACAAACAATATGTAATTATATGTAAAGTTGCAACTCAAGACAATGTTGCATGTCTTGATGTTTCTTTACCAACGTGAGCATATGTAAAAGCATGTAATGGAACGTTGTACTAAAAAGGAAACGTCATCTGTCAAACAAAGCGATAAACAAACAGAACAGAAACAAGTGAAGGGAAAATAAAGAAAAGTGAAGTTGATAGAGGGTACCCAACCTATTCGCGTAGTAATTATTGCCCTGAAACACTAGTAAACAAAATTAGAACTTTAAACGGGAAGTCATCAATTCTTCTTGGTCCGCACTCTTTTGGTAGCAATGTTTGCTTCTTTCTTCGTCCTGGTAACGTCCTGCGAATCAGACTTTACGACACTGGCTGCCGGAATCTTATTGAGCTCAGCGAGGGACAAAACTCTGTGCCGAGTTCCGTCAGGTCCCAGCACAAAAATGCAACCATCCCTCGTCCAGCACTTCGAGACTCCGTATCGCTGCCGGGCCGCCATAAACGCGTCACGACGACGCCTCGTCAGAGACTCCGACAAAGTTATACCAGTTCCTTTTAGGCTGGTTTTACTGAACCAGACCTTGCCTCTAACTGTGCTGTCCTCAAACTTTACCAAGATTGGCCTAGAAGTGTCAGAAGCAGTAAATTCAGGAATGTGAAGCTGCTTTTTCACCACCTCCACAACGGCTTCCACTGCATCCTTCTTGTCTTCAGCCACACCATGCAGCAGCAGAATCTTACGCCGGCCCTTCCTATCCAGTTGATCCAGCTCACTCTCCAATACCTCCAACTGGCGCTGAAAGTTCCCGATGGTCTCAGAGATGAACGTTTTAAAGACCATGAAATCGGCTGCAACTCCAGATGTGGTAGCGGCTTGCGAGGGAGCCTGCTGCAAGTTTTGTGTGAAATTTGCCATCCGCTGGTCAAAGTGGGACTTCATTTCATTTCTTCTTTTATCTAGGGGATCTACTTATAAACAATGTAAAAATGACAAAAAAATATGTTTTTCACTCTCTTTTTTTTGGTTTTCAATCGTTCGTTTCAAGAACGCGTTTAAGAGATCAACTTGATTTTTTTTACATAAAATAGGTAATAGAAATATACAGGTTTTCTACTTAAATCCAGTATTTTTTCCCTACAAAAGATTTCAGTATTAGCTAAAAACCCTCCTATCTGCTGTTTCGCGCGTAATTATTAGTATTACCATCCATCCATCCATCCGCCTCTTTCGTCCACTGCTGGACATAGGCCTTTCCAGGATTTCGCCACTCTTGGCGGTTCTCCTGGAAGAAATGCCCATACTCACACACGCTGGGCAGGCGGGTTGGTGAGCGCGGTGCCGAAACCCTTGCACCAGTGACGCCGCTGCCCGTCACCAGTCTGATTTATATAAGGACCGCCATCCGTCGGTCCCAGGCAATGGTGGGCCGCCTGGTTTTTTTGCCTGAGAGCTGTCCTCTTACTCTCCCCCGAATAACTTCGGGAGGATTTCCGAGTAAGATGGTGGTACCTCCACAGTCGAGCCCGGCATTAGCTCTACCACTTAAAAAAATTATTAGTATTACTCGTCCTAGATAAATAGGTCAATTAGTTAACCAATAATCGCCTGTATCAAAAGCTAATAAAGTATTTGACATTGGTCTTTTTGTGTTGGACGGGTAATAACATTTTTTCCTAGGGTATGCCATACTCTTAACACTTTGCATGCGCCCTGCGTCCAAGCAATTATCATACGCAGATGTGGCTACAACCTCAATTTGGTCCGTATATATTAAAAATTAACCATTTTCTGTTCATATCACGTCCCATTCTGGCTTTCCACAACAACTTGACTCATAAGACAATCAATTATCTTTCTTATTACCAGTAAAAAAGATTGTTCAAGTGGCGAAGGAGATAAAGTATAGAACGCGGAACAGTCTAGTACGATTCTTGGAAATTATTGACATGAGAATTTGAGCGTATTTGCATTTTTCTAGTTCAATGGCATCTTGAGATGACGTGACCGTCTTATATCTTTCAGTAAAGTTATATCAAGAGCCTATTATTTTACGAACATTCGTACACAAAAGAATAGACTTCCAACAAACAGTTAAAAATAGGTGTGATGACGAGCGAAGCGAGGAGGAGCGTGCTAGGTTGCTTGTGATCATAAATTCGAGAGCCGAGCGAAGCGGCCCTTTATTGTCTAACTTTGTATCCGTTGCCAACTGGTTAACAAACACTAAAAACATAGGTAATAACTGAACTTTCAAAATTGCCTTTAGTGTGTATGGAACGTTTCATGCCATTTTAATTACAAACGTATTATTAGATAATCAGAATTTGATAGTATATCTATATTTACGATGTCTGGCAACCAGTTGGCAACCGACTCAAAGGTACATAGTCTAGGCATAGTAAATTTTTACTACGGTATGGTACTATGGGCCTATGGGGCAGACCATGAAATGATCAATTCTACGATAATATGGCCACGACACACTTAAAGATGTCAGTGATATTGTTCAAAATGTCAAGTAACGAAAAAATTATAAATAAAATTTACATGACGGGTAGTATCAGTCATTCGTCCGTTACTGGCTTCTGTAGATTTTGCGGGAGTCACCGAAAGACTAACACCTCGCCAGCTCCCACTCTCCCAATTTCTGGGAGAGCGCTTCATCCTATGTCTCAGTGAGGCTTTCCATCAGACGCGATAGAGGCCAAAAAAAAACATTTAGCTAAATCTTTATTCAGAAAATTAAATTATAAAAATCAACATTTTGTTCTTGCTTACGACTTGAACGGTGAAGAAAACATCGTGAGGAAACCTGCATGCCCTGAAAAGCGTGTATTTGTGTCCGAAGAACGGCGATAAGGCTCACCACCCATCATGTTGGGACGTAATAATCGTCGGTGAAACGTGGATGTACCGAGTATGAACTGTGACTTGCACTTCACCCCCTCGGGGATTCATGTCGTGACGATTTATGTATATATTTACAAAATCAACATGCATTACATAGATACTAATATATGTAAATAGTATAATATAAATAATTATGTATTCTTTCCAAATGAAAAAAGCTACACTCAAAATACAACTTGTTAAAATAACAAAGATGACCCCGTTTGAGTAATAGAACACTCAGTCCAAGGCATTTCAAGGTTTCGAGTTCGATTCCCGACGAAACCGGTCTCTGTTTACCTTTGTCTCTAAACAACATTAATCTTTACTTAATCACAACATAAGAACCTTGTTAATTGGTAATTGAAAGACGATTAATTTGTATTAGATAAAGTGTCACACTTCTGTTTTAGTAATTAATACCAAATAACTTTATATATTAACAAATATAATAGATACTCGTATATCAATACAAAATATTCAAAACATTGTGACACGAAAAAGATGAAGTGTTTTCACACGCTTTAAAATGATGATGACATCAAATTGCCAATTCCATAAGTTATATTTAAAAAAAATATCGACACAAAAATTTATTTGTTATTAAAAGTTTTACACGAATACTTCACGAGCTTTGTACAAAAATTAGCCGCTCGCATTTTAGATTATTTATTATGTTCAAATACAATGTTTTATTTAATATTTTTTGTTAAAACAGTTATTATTTTTCATTGACTACAAGTGCAAACACGTATCTGGTACAATTAATATGTTCTCTACTTAACTTATTTCTCGATTATAAAACTGATTTTACCGCTACTTCAAAACGAAGTTCACTCTTAAATAACTGACGGAGGACTTAAAATCCTTCGGCCATTGCTTCGAATTTTAAATTTTCACATAGCCTTCTTCAGCCAGCATCTTCAAAGTGTTCCTTTCGAAATTTGAATTCAATGCACATTGCATTTGAGTCTAATTTGAAAGATGCCTCATTTTATGCTTGGAAACGCAGCTACGTTTCAAAATGGACTTTAAGAGTTGGTGTTAAATGTTGTATTGGATTAAAAAATAAGGTTGTTTTAATAATAACCCGTTTGAGTTGGTCGTGGGAACGAAGTCGGATATGCGAAGCATAATGGCCTGTCGGAACAGTCCAAGACTGCAATAGTCCAATTTTGCTGCCTTTTACTTAGATTATGTTTGTGGTGAGACGAAATAAGAAACTCGTTTTTGGACGCATCGCCTTATTTGTGCAGTCTCTCGCAAGCTTTCAGTCAATTTTGAAACATAGACACATAACTGATACGATTTCTAGATGACATAATTTATTTTCGTACCATGTTTTTTTTTTGTTTGAACCACATGCTTGTTACTATTATAAGTAACGAATGAGGAAGTAATAATCAATTTTACTAACGCACGTGTAGTTATACCAAAAGGTCACGGCCATTCGCACAAAAATCCCATGCTTATCAGCGACTAACAAGTCAAGATAAATATTTAGGAATGGCGAGTAACAATTGGTAGAAAAAACTAACGATTTGTCGTTAAAACTTGACATCTCTTTTAATTCTCCTAAAACAAACCACACAAGGCATAAAAGCTTTAAAACACAACATTTGTATGTAAACAGGTGGTTAACTCAGGTTTACTGACATCCGTAAAACAAGCTTCATTTTAGAATGACCGCCTTACATTCCTTTTATACCATCTAACCTTCCAATTGACCTCCTAACAAAGAGCGCAATAGGACTCTACATTGACCAAAACGTCGTGTAAATGTGTAAAGCACAAGTTGTCTTTGTAGTATTAAATAGATGTCTGTATGTGTGCGTGCTTGCGCAAGAGTCGAAGCAGACGAGACAAAGCTGACTCATAGCAGCTTATTCAAGCTTTTAGAGTCGTGGGCCACTTTGTAACGACCTTTTTATACATTTTACAAGATGCTGACGGAGTTTCGCATTTGCTCCCCATAAAATTCACCTAAAACTGAAGTTGTCATAAACAGCGTTAAAGGTGTTGAGAAACACTTTAATAAGTTATTTGGCTTTATTACCTTAAAGTGTCTTGAGCCTCGGGTTTAAGAGGATAGGTTCCGAAAAACCATAATTTATTCTTTCTTGCTTGAAGAATCTACCAATATCAGATATTTACTATATATCTGAGGATAGAGGCGCTGTATGCTGAAATACAGGCTAACAACCTACTCAGCAGCAGATGCTACATATGTGATACACAAAAATACGTTTGTTAAGCAGAGTTCTTTCTATATGTATAACTTGTGTTATGTACATTTTTTGGAATTAAATAAATTTATTTATTTATTTATTTATTATTTATTTCTCTCAAGAATATAATGCACATTCTTATCGAAACAGAATCTACAGACGTCATTCCAACATTGAATCATAAAAAATCAAAGATGACTCCGAAAAAAGTTTTCATGTGGAGTTTTAACATTATTTGAGCAAAATCATATTACCTATATTATTTATGAATTAAAATTCCGTATGAAGTTTATTAAACACTGAAACGAACAGATATTTGATACAAACTTTAGTTTTTTTTAAATAATAAAATTCGTGATAGAAGTCGTCATTTTGATCTTTTTCCAGAATTTGTCCCTCTCGCACTGCGAGTCTTTCCGCATGGAGTAACAGCGATCAATGCAATCGGAACCTATCCTCTTAAATCCTGTCGCTCGAGCGTGCACTGTGAGTTTTTTGGAATTAATTAATCTTGTATACTTGTCACTTGCTGAACTGTGAACGAAAACAGTGTGAGGTCAACCGGCATATAGGTATATGCCCTGTAGTCCAGAAAATAAGCCGGCAAATAGGGTCAAAAGTGGTGGGTGGGACAGCAAGGATTAAAAAAAAATCTTTCTTTCCCGTGTTCTGTAGACCCCGGGAACATTCATCCACATTAACCTTTGCATTACCTCCGAAAATGAAAAATTAAGCGGTCTGAAATTCAAAAAGCAGCTGTCATTAAAAAAATTACACTATTTGAATAAATCCTTATTTCACGTGTTCCCTACCCACAGGAACATTGACCCCTAAATTACCTCCGAAAATGAGAAAGTTAGGGAATTTAGAGCCCCAAAAAGTCGCTGTCGTAAAAGAACTAAAATTATTTTTTCGCCTCGGAAATAGATTCTAGGGTGTTTTTTGGGTCGCTAATTTTTGGGGGTCAGACCTCTCTGACTTTCTAATTTTCGGAGGTAATGCAAAGTTTAATGTGGACGAATGTTCCTTGGGGTCTACAGAACACGGGAAAAAAATATTTTTTTAAATTGGTGCCGTTCCACTACTTGACCATATTTTCCAGCTTATTTATTGGATTACTATAAAAAGCGTGTATTTATGTCCGAAGACGTCTGAAATACGAAGATAAAATTCATCCCCTTCACGTTGGGACGCACGAATCGTCGGTGAAAAAAGTATTTTTATTTTTAGTATCTAAGTTAAGTTAGATTTAAAGTAATCAAAACCTGATCATTTGTAAAAGAATAAAATGTGGGTTTCTTTCTCTACCCGCAAATTAGACGGAGGTCAAGACCAAATGCTCCAAGTTAAAGCCAAAATAATTCCACCTGTCATTTAAACTGAAGTCAATGATCTATGACCGTGATCTTCCAAAAAATATTCGTCTACATAATTAGATGAGGAAGCCATTGTAAAACCACTTCTATTTCAATAGTCATAAGATATTTTCATTTGCGTACTAATTGATGTGATTACACGCACGTAGGTTTGAATTACATACGATTAGGAATACAATACAGAACAAATATTGCTAAGAAACCATGAAACACATGGTAAATGGTAATAAATAGCCTTGTCATCTGATAGATTTCAAATAAAACGAAAGCACATTATTATAGGATATCGGAAGCTTGTCCTAATATTTGTCAGTGCGATATCATTTTGTTTGTCATACCATACGAGTAGCACACTGAGAAAACTTTTCAGTGTTAGAACGCGAATACTCTTGTATATTTTGGTTAAGTTAATACAAATCAGAAAACGGTAAAAATATGACTGCAAAGGACTTAAAGCCAAAATTGTCTCGTCAAATATTTTCAGTGTAGTTATGTCGATATTTGCTGTCGTAAAAGAAAGATTTATAAAGAACTAGCCTGTGCCCGCGGCTTCGCTCGCGTGTAGCTTCGTTCTTTCGCTTTGTGTATTATCGACAGAGTTTTCGGCTTGGTGGTTATTTCATTAACACCCCCTATAGTCTATATGTCGACCAGGGTCACTACGATTGTATTAAAGAAAACTGCATCCAAGTCCGCTAAGTAGTTCTCGAGTTAAAACGAAACATACATACAGATAGACAATCAAAGAGATAAAAATAAAAAATAAATTGTTTTGGCCTCAGTTCAATACTAATAATAACCTTTTCGCAAAAATATTCAACGTACAAACATAACTTCCTACTAATTTTAGTAGTATAGTGTGAAATTAAATCAACCGACCAAATTCATACTGGAGACGCAGTTAGTGATCGGGAACTAGGGTCCTTTAGGCCAATTTCGAAAAATTTAGTTTTTTGCTCCCTTGCTGGTTGGACTAGTTTAAGAACAAATTCTAGTCCATTCAATAAAAAAGTAAAAAATAATATTTATCGAATTTCACCAAAGGGGTAATTGAAGCTTGTCTCTGATCACTAACTGAGTCTCCAGTTTGAATTTGGTCGGTTGATTTAATTTCACCTTGAATACACCTATTTTTAACATTGCAAGTATTCTATGGGTTTTGTCAAAATACAAAAAGCTTGGTTAACCAAACCCACAGCACAGTTCCAAAACAATTAAAATAACAAAATTCGTTCTGAAAAAAGAAAAGTTCGAAAATATTTTTTTAGGGCAAATAGTTGGGGTCTTAGGACCTCGGGAAATATAATGAATATCTTTGACATCTATACCTTTTTGATTTTAGGTGGACACAATACAAACTGACCTGTTTCATAGTAACAGAATAGTAGAACAACTCGCGCCGTGCGAGGCTTAGATGCCTACTATTGTAGGCTTGGTGCAGGGATGTCAATTCATTTTGCGGCGATGCGACGAACAGCGCGCGTTGTACGTGAGCGCGACTGCGGAGCGCTGCCGACCCTAGTCACACCGCCAGAAACCACCTGAGATATTGTAGTTGTGTGCGTGCTGTGGTTCGTGCGTACAGGCACAAAATGGCTCGCACACATATTAGCCGCGCGGAGTACATCTCTGTGAAGATAGCTTACTAGTCTGTATTTACTATGCCTGTATACCGTGATACTAGGTGGTAGAGCTGATGCTGGGCTCGACTGTGGAGGTACCACCGTCTTACTCGCAAATACTCCCGAAGTTATTCGGGGGAGAGTAAGAGAACAGCTCTCAGGCAAAACTAGGCGGCCCACCATTGCCTGGGACCGATTGATGGCGGTATATCCATCCCCAATTGACGGGCCTTATATAAAACAGACTGGTGACGGGCAGCGGCGTCACTGGTGCTAGGGTTTCAGCACCGCGCTCACCAACCCGCCTGCCCAGCGTGTGTGTGTATGGGCAATTCTTCCAGGAGGACCGCCAAGAGTGGCAAAATCCTGGAAAGGCCTATGTCCAGCAGTGGACGAAATAGGCTGATGGATGGCTGGATGGTATACCGTGATAACTTGTAGATACTCGTAGAGATAATAAATAACCTCTACACATAATTATGTAATTAAAAGACATGTTAAAAATGGAATTACGTCTAGACTCTCGGTCTATTTTAGAAAAAAGATTTAAAAAGACAACACCGACTTCAAACGTTTCATTTAAATGAACCCTTTGCCAATTTCAACATTTCTTAAAACACACACATTTCTGGATGTTGTTTCATTGTTTGCGATCTTTTATTTCAAAGAACACAATTTGGTGAACATGAATATTAAAAAATCTGTAAAATTTACGACCTTTGCAATATTGAGTTCTGCTGTCAGCGTAGACCCACAAGAATTTGCAAAATATTCTCAAAATATGACTTCATCGAAGATTGCCCGTATTTTTTCCAGGTTTCTAGATTCATTGTACATCAACTTACATATCAAATTTCTGCTCAATCAGCTTAGCCGTTCTTGAGTTATGTTATGACTGAGACAGAAAAACATGCAGATAGTCATACAAACGGACAGAATCAGAGTTTCGCTAAAAAGGCTTGCGTTTTTTATTGGAAGCCGCTATAAAGATTTCCATTCTTCTATAGAACCGTGGAAAGACGTGATCTATATCAATACAATTCAGTATAACTTTAAAACTACTGAATCGATTTAATTAATTTTTGCACCGTGATCTATGTGAAACAAACCTAATCAAACACTTAAAAAATATCTGGTTTAGTAGTTTCTTAAATATGCGTTAAATAACGTTAGCTCAATCTCTTCTTCTTCCCCTTCTGGATTATGCCGATGTTGCTTATCTAGATCCCACTGAAGAGCTGCTTGATAAGCTGGAGCGTCTTCAGAATTTGTGCATTCGATTCATATTCGGACTGCGCAAGTATGATCACGTCTCCGAGTTTCGATGCAGATTAAAGTGGCTCCCTATCCGACTTCGCAGGAAATTGCATATCCTTTCCCTTTTATATAATGTTCTTCACAATCCCCTCTACCCCAATTATTTAAAAGAAAGAGTTGTCCTTCGCATTGACCGTAGTAACAGAACGCTTCGCTCCTGTCACCACCACGATCTGGCGATGCCTCCGCATACCACTGATCGTTTCTCCAAATCTTTTACGGTCAATGCTGTTCGGCTTTGGAATGAACTTCCGCAAATCTCAAAGATCTTCCTTCTGTGTCCTCTTTTAAATATCACTTGAAAAAATTTTACCTCTCCTCTCTCTGAATGACTTACTGACTAAGCTACTTGGCTATTTGTATGTATGTATTTGTGTATTTAAGTATGTATTTGTATTTAGTATATTTATAATTAGATTATAGATTTAGAACTAACTTAGAATGTACCTATGCACTGATGTGAATTTCTTCAATAAAAATGTTTTATATTTTCCCAAGGTTGACTGGAAGAAATTCCTTTTAGGAATAAGTCCGCCCTTGCCTTCTGTCTGTTCTTTGTATATTTGTAAATATCTTGTTCTGTGTGCAATAAAGTGTTTATTCATTCATTCATTCATTCATGCCAAATAAACATACAAAGCAAAATAATGCGTCTCATTCAATTAGACAATACTACAGTTATTTCCCATGGCAAATTGATAAACCCCTTTTTTTGAAGTCAGTTAAAAATAGCAAACTAAGCCTGTCAGTCCTTGGCCTTGCAAAATATAGTCTGATACCAGTTTTGAAAAACTTTAATTTATATCAATAACCATATCCATTTCCTGTGTTACTATTTTAATTGAAATTGTTTAGTCGAATTATACCTATAATATAATTCATACATCTCTAAACGAAGACTACCATAGTGTGTAGCTAAAATAAATTACACTTTTGACAAGTATTTTTAAATGTTTTGGATTATTTTAAAACATGGCTCACTCGTGGTGAAATCTAAGTGGTTCTGGAAACGGAAACTGGTGCTTGTCCATACGAACAATACTTTATAGAACCCACCCGAAAAGAATAGAAATGTTAAATAACTACTCGACCCAAATGTTTGAAACGGCAGATTTTTTTCAATTTTTCAGATCTGTTTCCACTTCATAGTAAAAATTTTATAATTACAATATATATATTAATATACATTGTATATACGATTTATTTTAAAGTAAAAAAAGGGCGGTAGAACGCTGGCTTCTCCAATCTTTGAGATCCGGGTTCGGTCCCCGGCAGGGACATGCACAGTTTTTCGGAATTTATGTGGAGAGTATTTAATACTTACCACTTGCTGAAAGGTGAAGGAAAACATCGTGAGGAAACCTGCATGCCCTAAAAAGAGTGTATTTGTGTCGGAAGAACGGCGATAGGGCCCATCATCCATCACATTGGGACGTAATAATCGTCGGTGAAACGCGGGTGAATCGAATGTGGACTGTGACTTGCATTTCACAGTTCACACTCGGGACATCTCTGACATCTATTCGGGGATTCATGTCATGACGATATATTTATTTATATATTTAAAGTATCTACTTTATAACTAGTTTTCGTTTCCAAAACCACTTAAATTTCACGGTTTTAGTGACAAAATAATTAATTCATTTAAAATTACATGGTTGAACGGTTTAGTTTGTTGCTTTGAATATTGGCTGGTTTATATTATAACCAAGAATGATTTCTTGCAGTGACAACAGCGTTCATGTTCATTTTATTCAAGTTACTTTATTTGTTGAACCAAAGGTAGAGCGGTGCAAATTTATTTATTACACTTTTATACATTCACATTACACACATCTGACAAAACATTTTATCATATTGGAACAGACATTATACTCGTATATAAAGGCAGCCTTACAGCTAATAGCAATATCTTCCAGACAACTGTTAGGCGGTAATAAAAAAAGTAAAATTAAACACAACAAAACATATCGTCACGACGTAAGTCTCCAAGGGGTGTCAGAGGTGTTAAATGTGAAATGCAAGTCACTGTCCACAGTCGGTTTACCCGCTTTTCACCGAAGCTTATCGCTAACACAAAAACGATTACGTTTTATTTGGAAACCTGATTAAACAAACAATTACATCCTCGTCGGCGCCATATTTCTTCATCTATTTAACATAATTTACGTCAATTTGACGCATCGCCTGCAGGAAGTCTGAATGTTTGGGAAAGAAACTCAGATCGAGGCAAAAAATCATCGTCCGACCTCCTCACATCCTTGAGATTGTTATTTTTTTAGGATCCCGTCATAAATGGAAAGCCTTTTTTGGAGGAGCCTCGGTGTCAGTCTGTCATTGTGCTTGCAACACTCGAATGAGAACCAGTCAAGTGTGAGTAGGTCTCACGCCCTGAGGACTCCGTACCATTCAAATAAGTTGACGATAAGGTCAGATTGAGCACCTCATTTTACATCAATCAGAACTGAACTCTACGACGTTTCCGCTTAGTTTAAAACAGCGTGCTCTCAGCCGTCGCTGTTACGACCACCAAGAAACACGTGCCCACAAAAATCTGCGTTTTTATTTAATAACATTGCTTCTAGATGCAATTTTTAAAATATTCTAAGACGAGCTGATGATGTCATTATTTAACTTATTTTTAATACAAATTTGAAGGCTTTATGATTTAAGAAAGGTTCTTTAACACTCAAAAAACATAAAATTTAAAGGTAATTTCGTACTTTTTTTCTGTCGAGCGAACTTAAAGATTTTGCGTTTTTTCTAAGATGAATCTATCAGCCCTATACTCTACTGTCTGTATTATTTTTACTATATCGATTAACCAAGTTACACAATGTGATATGCTCATTTGAAGTGTTTCATCTAGCCTTATACGGACCCTTAAGGGTCCATACCACCTAAACGTGCCCCACCGTATTGCTGATTCATAACAGAAAATATTTGTTTAATGAGAAATAAATAATCACACAAGTTGTCGAAGAGAGTTAGTTAGTTACAACCTAATTAATTTGATTTTTGCATAGAATTCATAGCAAGCTAGAAAAAAAAATCTAAAGTTGCTGAAAATCACGTAAAACTGCTCTTCGCGTATTTCTCATTGGCGATTTCTCAGATAATTTTGGAAACTGAAATTCAGGCTCCCGTAAGTTAAAAGTGTACAGAATGGTGAGATTAATTTATTTTTGCCAAACAAAAATTGTTACTTGGTGTATTTATCCATTAAACATCACCAAATTTTGCGTGTGATTTCCCCATACAAATTACTATGGAGGGCGGCATCGAAACGTGATTCTTTAGAGCGCGCGATGTTTCGGTTGTCGTAACCAGTCGTAACAGGCACGGCTCAAAGCGCGCTATTTTAAACAATAATGAAACGTCATAGAGTTCAGTTCTGCCTGACGCAACATGAGGTGCTCAATGTCAGGGAGAACGGGTCCTTAAATAACTTGAACAAAAATTACAAACCTATTAACCTAATAAATAAAAAAAAAAAAAATAATAAACACACTGCAAAATTACGTTGGTCGAAAATTCGGGTACGTTACCCTAAAACTACATTATAAGTAAATCAGAGTTTTGGGTATATATTGTTTAAAAACGGTATATGACATAAGAATAAGAATAAGAATAAGAATTTGTTTATTCATGAATGTAGGTGATACAATATATAGGTCTTAGAAATTATTTTAAGTACGCTACAGTCTGCCAGAAGGCGTATGAATATTTACAATAATTACAAGTTGTTACAATGCTACAAAACTAGAAATTTGAAATACCATGCCTTAGCTTAAATTATTGTTATGGAGTATTACACAATATTAAGTCATTTTGTTCAACACATAAATTTGGGTATATTTGATTAAATTAAATTTTCGTTTACACATAATATTCAGAAATTCCTAATTTAACTACTGAACAGTTTGGTTTTTGAGAACGATATACGGCAAACTGAAGAAAAGTGATAATTTTACTTTCATACATTGCCGTCGTCGCGTCAGTCACCATGAGAAGCCGTACAGGCAGCTGCGTAGTGTCAATCATTCGTCCGTATTACAAGCTTCTGTACATTTTGCGGAACACCCTTGAAGAACCGATAAACGTCTACTTTTACTCTCTCACCTTCGGGACGAGCGCGCATCATCCTAGATCTTCCATCAGGCGCGGTAACGGCGTAAGATCATAGTGTAAAAAAATACAGAAGAAAAGGAAGGAGAATATGCTTACCCACTTTTTATTACTAACCACGGAACCCCAATTTCCAGCCTAAGTTAGTATCCCTGACCGGTTTCACTTTAACTTATTAGATACAAATAATACCGGTAGTAATAAAAGAGACACTGACTTTATTTTTTTATCCACTTTATTTTTGCAATCACATGCGCTGTATCTGCCGAAGACGGCGCAAAAAACGTCTTCCGTTCGCAGTAAAACGTACAATTTTAAGGTGTCTCATGTTTCTTTGAAGACTTTGATGCAATTTTGAGATGACAGTGTTTAGTTTTCAGTGTTTTTTTTTATATATCCATCCAGCCATCGGCCTGGTTCGTCCACTGCTGGACGTAGGCCTTTCCAAGATTTCGCTACATTGGCGGTCTTCTTAAAAGAAACCACAAGAAGGTGGGTTGGTGAGCGCGGTGCCGAAACCCTCGCAACAGTGACGCCGCATCCCGTCTCCATCGCACAAACATCTGAAAAGTGCGCGTCCGAGTGTGCGGTGAATCAAGTAAAGGTTGGGAAATGCATTTTTTTTTGGAATAAAATTCAATGTAAATTCACACGAGAGCGTTTAAAAAAAACGCAGTTCTATGTTTTAGATAATAGGTTTATATAAGACCCTTTATCTCGGTATAGAGTTGAAATTAAAACCATATACTTACTCAGGTCTACACTACAGCCGTGAAAAAATCAAACTTCTAAGTTAAACTTTAAAAAAAGATACGGCCGTTTATACCACAAAAACTTCGTCACTCTCAAGGGAATCAAAATTTATAGGGTATTTTCCGTTGACCTAGATCTATGAAATTTGGCAAGTAATACCGTCTCATAGTACAAGTATAGGGAAAAATCTGAAAACTATACATTTGTAATTAAATCACAAAAAACATAATCTTTAACGGAACCCTCGGTGGGCGAGTCCGACTTGGACTTACCCGGTTTTTTGCGATGGAGCAAATTTTTCTCTATGACGTTTTGGGCTACGCTATCGTCTTGGAAAAGGCCTCCTTTATAACATTTTTTTTAGAACCCTATATAAGGCATTATGGTCGAATCGACTGCAATTGCTCTCTTCTACAACCCCTTCAAAGGATTGCATCTAATTACCAGTCACCCTGTATAAAACAGACTGGTGACGGGCAGCGTCGTCACTGGTGCAAAGGTTTTCGGCACCGCGCTCACCAACCCGCCTGCCCAGCGTGTGTGAGTATTGGCATTTCTTCCAGGAGGACCGCCAACAGTGGCTAAATCCTGGAAATGCCTATGTCCAGCAGTGGATGAAACAGGCCGATGGATGGATGGGAAGTACCGACAGTTTTTGGCTTGGCAGTTATTTTATTAACACACCCGTTGAGTGTTTCTCGAGTTAAAACAAAACGGAACATACAGCACTGCAAATATAGGCCCAATGGGCCTGTTTTGTGTAACTTCTCTCGCTCGCGCCACTGTCGAAGTTTATCGCTCTATCTCTGTCGTTCGGTCGCGCTTGCTTAAAAAAGAGGTCCAATTTTCAGTTGAGGATATGAGAACGTACCGCATCTTCCTTTTGTTATATCAATGATACGTAAAATCCTGACTTCGAAAAGGACCTGTTTGAACGCTAAATGTTTTTCTTTTTCTTTTCAACTCTACAGCTCAAGAAGGTCGTATATCTTTACTTTAAAGGAGGTTTCTTGACGTTTCTAAACTCAGATTCAGAGTGCGCTAAGCATCTGTCAGTTTTGAGAGGGCTATACCATGGCTATACTCAGATCAATTTTGTTTTTGATTGATCTGAGATCACAATTAAAGGCCGCCTTAATTCATATAGAAAAAATTATTTATTTGTAAATGTTCTTATATGTATATAATTAATGTAATATGGACCTCGTCTGGAATAAATAATTTATTAGATATTATTATTATATGTAAATTGAGTAAAAATGAAAAATATATAATATGATAAACTACAGAATTTCTGGAACGATATACAATACAATACAATATAACTTTATTTGCACACCACACAGAAGGAAACAAAAATAATATAAATTACAATAGCCAAATAACGTAGGTACAATCAGGCGGCCTTATCGCTTATAGCGATCTCTTCCAGACAACCTTTGGGTAGAATCTGGTTTAAAAGGAGATTGATGAATAGGCGTTGCCCTAATTTTAAAATAATATTTAAATATACTATACAAAATCTACATTAATAAATTAAAAGAAAAATAATAATGTATTGTAGATAAATAACATGAATGAATAAATATATACATACATACATATATAACATAAATAATAAATAAACTTTAAGAGGAATGTCTTAATTAGTATTTTAAAATTTTGTCAAGAACTTTAATTAAGTACATAAATATAAATACCAAAACAAGGTCTAAATTGAGACAATTTAAGACTAAGATACGATTTAATTTATTAAGTATGCAAAGAAACAAATTGAAACTTAGTAAAATTTTAGATTTTATAATTACAAATGAGTTCCTTTGATTATTTTTTAATAATTTTGGTTATAATAATTGTAATTATTTATTTTGGTGAAAATGAATGCGTCGCCAGCTTACTTTCAATAGTATCGATACAATCGATAGTTTAATTGATAAACGTAAATAATACTATCGACAGTATCGATAGTGTTGCTAACATATAATCGATAGTATCGGTCGGTACTATCGATAGTATGACGGAATTCGCGACAGAGAAATGGACACATACGAGTCGCGTGAGAATGTGAGACACACGCTCCAAGATCACCAGCAGTGGGTTTCTCTGACGTATCTAAAGTGCGATTCAGAGCATCTGTCAGTTTTAAGGGAACACGAAAATTCGCGATGTGCAAGCGCAGCTGCCACTCCACAACATTTGGTACGTGCCATGATGGAGAAAAAAATCTTAAAGACAGGCTGCTTCTAGGATGCTGCAGAAAAAAATGGGACAAAAAATGCTCCTTAGTGTCTTCTTAAACAGAATGCTGGGATTTTTTACATTTAACTTTAAAAAATGTAAAATGGAATTTAGGTCGGATGTGACTAAAAAATGCTTTATTCTTAGAGACATAATGAAGAAACCGAGACTTACGAAATAACAATTCCGGTAAATATGACGGAAGCGAAAGAGCTGTAAGCTTATAAAGGTTTTTTCTTACGAGTATGGTCCACCCTTTTCTAGTTAGTATATATGGTTCTATAAAAATAATTCTAGGGTACATCACTGTTCACAATCCAGAAGAAAAAAGGTTATTTGATTGAGTAATTTTTCCGTTTCCAGTACAAAGTGGTTCAATCAGCATATGCTGAGTTCTAGCCTTTTTGTCTGCTTCGACACATGATTTCATTTAGCTTTAGTCACATTGTTTTATTCTTTTATGTTATTTCCTTGTGTTTGACTTTATAATTTGTTTTTATAATTTATTGTGTTGTGGTAGATAAATAAATGGATATTCTATTCTATTCTATTCTATTCAATCAGCTGACTAAATTTTTATGAAAAGGTGAAAAAAAAGTTCACGCAAAAAAAAAGATTTCCGTTGGAAATTTAAATTATTTAAAAAAAACAATGATAGAGTATCCCTATTAGACTGTTGATAGTAACATAGACCGTGGTCTATTAGGGATAATCTATATCACCTCTTGATTTTTTTTCACTTTTAACTGTAGAAACCTATATAATTCTTGAAATTCTTATAATATATCGTCACGACGTGAAACCCCGAAGGAGTGTCATATACAAGGTGACATTTATTTATACAGCCAAATTCATACTGGAGGCTTGGTAAGTGATCAGTATCACGGATCAATAAACTTGTTTTGCGTAATTTGAAAAAGATAATTTTGGCTTGCCATAGTATTGATACTATGGCAAGCTTGTAGGGAACAGGAGAAAATTTATTTTCAAATTTATACACGCTTTTTAGGGCATGCACGTTTCGTCACGATGTTTTCTTTCCCCGTTTAGCAAGTGGTAAGTATTAAATACTCTGCTCATAAATTCCGAAAAACTCATTTGTGAATGCTGTGCCGGGAATCGAACCTGGGTCTCCAAGATTGAGAGGCCAGCGTTCTACCCCTGAGGTAAATGTCGAGTTTTAAGCCAGCTATGATATTCCTTTACTGAAAACATTGACATACCAAACCATGGACCTCGGGTCTAGTATAAAATTTCCAAAAAAGTGTCCCTAATGAAGTGTCAAAATATTAAGAACAAAACATTTTAATTTGAATCGTATGTCATTGCTGCACGGCTTAATTTTGATTGACGTGTGATTGACACCCTTTTTTAATTTTCAATGGTTTTGACTCTCTTTTGGTTTGGATACTTTTGAGCACAGACCCGATGCACAAAATAGATAGGTACAGAAGGCCAGCTACGACTGACCTTGATTTTAAATACATACTCATCACATGTATCGCAAAGCGCATGCACTCGTGACTAGTCGTACTGGCATTCACAGAATCCTACCGAGATCGTCGTACGTAGACGTCTATGTGTGCGTGCGCCCGAAATCGCTGGTTCTAGGGAGCAGGCCTTATGTACCTATCTATTTTGTGCCCGATGTCCACTTGGTCATAGTATATAAGTAACAAATAGTATTCTGTCTCCATACAAGCGGGCCGAAACGATCAACCGCCAAAACATGGTTCAACTCGGTTTACGACAGTCGCGGTCGCACCGTAGAGAGTACTATATTCTTTGGTCGCACCGCAGTTACGTACGCACGCTGTCTCTGTGACGTTCCCGCGCATTTTCGTAAATTATGGCATGAAATTACAGAGTATGTTGTGCATTATATGGTTGCTTAAATACAACTTTTATAATGATAATATAGCATTATCAAATACGTGATAGTGACTAGTGACGGGCAGCGGCGTCACTGGTGCGAGGGTTTCAGCTCCACGCTCACTAACCCGCCTGCCCAGCGTGTGTGAGTATGGGCATTTCTTCCAGGAGGACCGTCAAGAGTGGCGAAATCCTGGAAAGGCCTATCTCCAGCAGTGGACGAAACAGGCTGATGGATGATCAAATACGTAAACAGTGAGTTGGCAGCCCTAGGGCGTGTTTAGGCACCGAGCGGCCGTAGGTATTGATTTCAAGGACACCGCCGAGTTAAACTACTGTTGTTACCTATACTGTGACTTGGTAATACGTCAATGGCTAAAAATGTCTATGAATCAAAATAATAGGAAACGTGATCTCTTATTGTTATCAAATCTCGAACAAAAGACAAAAGTTTTTGATACCGAACACTTTAAATAATATAAAACCTTTGTCGGTATTGTGCAGACGAATGAAGACGAACTGAAATAAGAACTTGTGATATTAGAGACATACATACCATCTTTATAATATACTAACCTTTGCCCGCGGCTCATTCAAACTCTGCCCCGTTCTCGGCTTGGGCCTTATTTTATGAACATCCTTATAGCCTTTATTGACCGTTGAAAGGATCTCTAGTTAAAACGGAACATATACGTGGGACGCACTATAAGTTTCCAGAATGAATATGAAAAAATACTATTAAAGGTACAAAATTAATTTATTGTTTTTCAAAATAATCTCCCTTGGCGTCTATGCACTTTTTCATTCGATCAAACCAGTTTTGAAAACTTTTGTGCCACTCCCCTGTGGTGACCTCTGAAACGTGTTTTTCATACTCCTCGACAGCCTCTTCTGGTGATGAAAATCGTTGACCGCGTAATTGGTTCTTAATTTTTGGGAACAGAAAAAAGTCACAAGGTGCCAGGTCGGGACTGTATGCAGGATGACTCATGAGTTCTACATTTTTCGTCTTCAAAAAGTCGTTTGTCTGTCTGGCCGTGTGAGGACTAGCATTGTCGTGGTGCAGGATGATACGGCGTTTACGGTTATTTTTACGGAGTTCGTCAATAACTTCCGGCAAACAAATGGTCGTGTACCAGTCACTATTCACGGTACGACGATTCTCTAAAGCAACAGTAGCCACGTGTCCAGTTTTATTAAAAAAAGAAGCAATCATCCGCTTAGATGCACTTTTCACGCGCGCCACTTTGGTTGGTTTCGGCTCATCTTGAAAGACCCATACGCTCGATTGCTGCTTTGTTTTGGGATCGTAGCAATAAATCCATGTTTCGTCACCTGTTACTATGTCCCACACCAAATTTGACGCACCTTCGTTGAATCTGGTAAGCATGGCACTGCACCAAGTGACGCGGTCCGTTTTTTGAGCCTCGGTCAAGTTGTGGGATCCACCGCGAGCACAGCTTTCTCACACCCAAATGTTTGTGTAGGATTGATTGTATTTGACTCATGCCTATTTCTAAGGATGCGCGAATTTCATGGTAGGTCACATGCCTGTCTGTTTCAATCATACGGCGCACAGCATCGATGTTTTTGTTGGTCACAGCGGTGGACGGCCGACCATCGCGAGATTCGTCACTGAGATTGATACGACCACGCTTGAATTCTGCAAACCAGCTATAAACAGTCGTCTTGCATGGTGCTTCATTGCCAAAAGCTGTTTCAAGCCGAGCGATGCTCTGTTGAGCTGTCAAATTACACTTAAAATCGTAGAAAATCATACTACGAAAATTTTCCCGAGTTAAATCCATGTTGATGCAGACACACAATTTTTTAAATGGCGCCACAAGGTAAAAACAAAAGACAGTCAGATGAAACAAACTGCATTCTACAGCCAAATAGTTCTATTTTCAAATGTTGCAATAAATTTTTAAATATTGTTTATGTAAGTGGCCAGTTCCGGAAACTTTTAGTGTTACCTATGTTTACATACAGACAGACAAAAATTCTGAAAATTGTAGTTTTGGCAGTACTAACAATAACAATCCATTCCGAAAACAAATTTTGAAAAAATATTTAATTTGTAGACACGACTATTTTACTACTTTGTTAGTAAGTATGGATAATATTTCGATTTTTCATTGGATGATTTTAGGGTTCCGCTCCGTTAATGAAAAAATGGAACCCTTTTAATATCACTCTCGTATCCTTCCGTCTGTCTGTCACAGGGGCTTTTCTCGAAGACTATACAAGTTGACATAATGTTATAATATGTTAATTCTAAAATTATGTCATCTAACACATTAAACAAAAATTGGGGTTGTCAAGTTCGATCTAATGAAAGAAAAAAGTTTCAATTGGTATATCGTTTTGGGTTTTATTTGAATAAACTCCCCTAAGGATTAAAAAAATTGCTTTATCATTTTTGAATTTTTTGATCCAATGGATTTATTGATAGCTAAAAACTTCCGTTCCCCCCACTTTCTTCCTTCGATTTATATAGGGTTGGTAGATATGGAGTCATCCATCCATCCATCCATCCCTCAGCATCATCCATCATCACAACGTCCTTCAGGTCGTCGGTCCAGCTGGCACTGGGTCGGCCTATGCTACTCTTTACCGTACGTGGTCTCCATTCTAAAACCTTTTGGCCCCAACGGCCATCATGTCGGCGACAAATATGGTCTGCCCACTGCCACTTCAACTTACTGATTATGCAGGCTATGTCGGTTACTTTCGATCTCCGACAGATCTCCTCATTGCGGATTCTATCCATAAAAGATTGAGTCATAGATTATAATTATTATATTACCAGAAAATTTCAGGATTTTACGACTGTGAAATAGACGGTGCTTTTTTTTCAATAGCAAAAATGTTTTATTGGTCTACTAACTGCTAACTAACAGTATTGATATTCGGAACCCTAATTGTACGAGCCTGACTCGCTCTTGGCCGGTTTGAATTTTTGAACAAAGACATGTTCCATGGGTTGGTTGGTACTTTCTTACATCAAAACCTTTAGAAATCACAAAAAATACTTCCAGATTTCCGTTAAATGTATAAAAATCCTCTCAATTTGTATAACTATATTTTTATAAATCCGGAATAGATATTTAAGAATTTCGTAAATAAACAATTTGGCGCTCAAAACCAAAACTGGAAAATTATTTTTTGATCATATTACAACTAATGATAAGGGACCGGAAGATGGTTTACAATTAATATCTATAGAAATATTACTTTGTCCGTCTGTTTGTCCATCGACTTGTAAGAAATAAGAAAGCATCTGCTTTAAATATCAGGCTTCCTACCTGGACATCTTTCTTTAGAGCATATGCCTTTCTTGAGAGAAAAAAAATACCATAATGATACAAAAGTAACTTCTTAACACATCTGCTCTATGGACTCTACAGTTTATTTCGACACCGTTCTAACAAACCAAGTGACTCATTGATTTTCCATCTTATGATGCATAATATAAGATTCATAATTGAATGGTTTGGAAGTGTTGTTAAAACCAAGTGATCTTTCAAAAGGTTTTGGACTTTTGGCAGCCGACTTCGGCCAATCTCGGTTGTTTCCGTGTATATTCGGACGCGTGTCTTCTAAACTGTAATTTTGCCCAAATGTAAAATACGTGCAGTCATTTGGTCAACATTATAATTCGATGTTTTATTAGCATGAATTTATTTGAACGATGTGTTTGACCAAGATTATTGTCATTCCAAGTTGTCTGACGAGTATCGGAGGTAATAAAGTCGCTTATAAATGGTCAAATTTCCGGTAAAATGCAAGTTGTAATTGTAAAAAAAGTAGATTCACGATTGCGATCATCTGTTAATAATTCAATTCAAATCTATGTTTGTAGTGTAATAAATAGTAGATATTTAGAACCTGACCTTTAAATACGATTAATTAGGAAATACCTTAATGAGAAAGAAAAAACAAAAACACAGTTCTGTTACAAGTTGTGCGGTTTCGAACGTAGATATCGCTAACATCGCGTTAAAAAAGGTCCGAAGGAGATCTAAAGCAAAGGTGGTACATTTTTTGCCAAACAAATAATCTTCAAGGTCTGTTTTCGTACATCTGCCACAAGTCGGAAGTTTCTTATTTTTAAAAGGCATCTGCATAATAAATCGATAGCAAAAAATTGACCTACAAACTTAAAAAATCACCTTATTTTATTACCAAGCTTTGAATTCCTATGAGCGATATTTTGATCCCCTTAGCACATGGAAATAAGGTCTGAAATTGTATGTTTTTTAATAACTAAGTCGTTTTCAGTCGAGGACTTTTTTACAGCTTTCATAGTAAAAAGCTGCCAATTTCCGTTTGATTTTTGAAAAGCATCCGTTTTAAAAAGTAGGTCTGCGAGTGATTAGTGTCGCATGTGTTTTGTTTTTTGCCATTTTTGGCGTTTTTTGACTATTTTGACGTGTCATTTGTAGGCAATTTATTAAGTCTATTTATGGAGCACCTGGCAGCTTTTAAAAACCAAACTGTACGCTGATTTAAAAAACTATGTGCTTTAAGACCTTTAATTTAACATTTCACACTGAAACATGCATTTATGTATACGTACTAAAAGTTTAAACAGATAGCCTGTTAATAAAAGTAATTGGAATGTCTCATTCAATTTTATAACATTAATTCCCCGGTTCCGCAAAAAAAAAACGGAAATCGGTCCACTTTATCACCCGGATATCCCAGCATGCATAACTGTATCAAAATACAACTTGATCAATAACCCACATCCCATTTGATTTGCACATGTCACCCTGTACAGTTATCAGAGTATTCCCATGGCCACAGTGAATCCTGAAACACCTTTCTTCTACTCAAATAAGTACAACTTGTCTCCCAAAAAACAACTCCCGCGCACCTTGTGTCCGCGCAACCCTTTGAGAAATAAAGCCTTTGAGTTTTGTGTATGGTTCCAGTTTCTAGCGAAGGCGTATTTGGGGCAGGTACTCGTAGATTAGGGCTTAGGTTTTACCAATGTCCACTCGTATATTTGCGAATGTTTTGTTATGTTAGTATTATCTTTATTTTATATCTTGTTAGATTTTCAATACTTTTAAAATTTGTTTTTCTTTATATAATGTGATACGGAAGAGCGCAGTCTCCTACCATAGGTATTTTCTACTTAAAAGGAGACTCCAACCACTGTAAAAACATTATGTTTAAGTTGGCGAAATAAATGTTTTTTTATTTTGATATTTCATAAACACATAGGTTGGCTTTGTACAATACTGTGTTCTCGTTACTTTGTATTCTTTATTCTTATTTCTTGTGCGTACAATAAAGTGTCCATTCATTCATTCATTCATGACCTGGGAAGTAATATAAGGTTAATGGAAAAACTTTTAAAAATGCACGTTCTTCAATATAATTTGATTTATACCCAGGCTCGGGCTTAGAGATACAGGGGCCTTAGGCACTTACTCTATAGAGAGGTTTCATAGGCATGATGACAAAAAAATATTTATTAGTCGTTACATTATCAGAAAATTTTGGACACGTATTTTTTCTTTTTTCAATTAAACAAAAAATGATGAAGATATAGCCCGCTGAAGTTCCACGGGACGTCACATCTAAGTACAATTTTACTTATAAGTGACGTCATTTCCCCCCCACCCCCACCCCAAACTTTGACGCGCTTTATCTCTGTAATTTTTTGTTTGATTGACAAAAGAAAAAATACGTGTAAAATATTTTTTGATAATCTAAATGACGGACTTAATAGAATAATATTTTGTTTACCCTATTCAGTTGGTATTGCCAATGGTGCAGTATTTGGGCCAGATTGGGCGACAGCACGCTAATTTTTTTATTTTTTATTATATATAATTTACATCTTTGCCCTGGCCCTCTTGGGCCCCTACGCCGGTGCCTTGCTGGCTGGTGGAAATCCGGGCCTGTTATATCCAATATGGCGCTACGTGTATACACGGAAGACGATTATAACTTGGACCACAGCAGACAAGGCATGGATCAGCAGATGTGCAACCCCGTTAGGTGCTCCTTTGTGATGGCAAGATTCAGGTCCCGTATGCTCCAGGGTGGAGATATCCTGGACATCTGGTGGGCTATCTAGTTTATGTATAGCTTTTTGTTTTACCTTTGTGATTTTTGTGTTCTTTGTAAGGCTGTCTTGTCTATACCGAGTGTACATAGTGAAAATAGAAAGGAAATTTAAAATAATGTCCTTCCTCCTATAAAGTATCCGTTATTTATTTTGAAATAAAAAAACATACATAATTGTTAATCTAAACAAAAAGGACAAATTACATTTAGAGAAATTACGTTGAGATTAATTTATGCAGCCAAATTCATACTAGAGGCTTGGTAAGTGATCAGTATGGAGGATCGATAACAATATTTGCAAATTTCGCAAAATAAAATTTTGATCTCCCATAGTTATCGACTCTGGAATGGGCTTGCGTTTGTAGTGTTAAAAATAACGAATTCCATAAAAATACTGAGCACTTACCATGTCTTCTGTGTTAATTTGAATTGAAATTAACATAAATTAAGGCGACGCCACGAAATTTTGGCAACATGGATCTCCATTTTTCTCAGCAATAAAAAAACATATGTAATTACATTACCAATTTATATACTAGAATAAGCATTTCATTGACATCATTTTGCCCGAAGATTTAGTTGATTGATTAATTTTCATAGCAGAGAAAAAAATATTTAGAAAACCTCTTTTGAAACAGAGATTTCTATTTTACTGACAAACGGGAGCGAATGAAGCCTCCTAAGTTTTTTATTTAAATTAGTCCACAAATACACTTCAATATTGCCGATTGGATTTATTAAATTACTTATAGTTGTCATTTCAAATGAAAAATACTGTTTTGCCGCATACGACCTTACGGCATAAGCTAGTTCGTGAGCGCGTATTTGTATGAAGTAAGTCCCCCTCACTCCACTCCCCTAAGGCGCCGATTTGAAATTAAAAGTTTATCAATGTTTATCAACTTATCCACATAGGTACATAAATTACTTCCGCTGTCTATCCGTCTGTCACAGGGGTCTACAGCTACAACCATCTTCTGTGACTTCAACCGTTATGGGAAGAAAGTTGAAATTTTCACAAAATACGTGTTACTATGGCCTCTATCACGACAAAAAAAATGGGTGGTGCCCATACAAGAAACCTCGAAAAAGTTGCATTATTCAATCGTTATTGGTTTTGGGTCTTACAGACGGTAATACATACAAGTTTTGAATTTAGTCAGATTGTAGGACATACTAAAACAAAAAACAATAAAAAATAGAGTTCCTCACGAGACGGCGGCGCCAAATTTTTTGTCAGGCGCTACCATTTTAGCGCCTTGTTTTTTGTAGCCTTGATGTTCCTTTCGCATGTATATTGTTGACATGTATATTTTAGGGTTCCGTCCAACTCGTAATTGGGCATTTTTTTTAAATTTTCAATCCCTTATTTGTGCTGCTGCATTTGGTAATACTAAGATAGATATCAGACAAAATAAACCATTGAACAATAGCAATCTTAGGATAAAATGCTCTAAAGGTATTTATGATCCCAACATGAAATTGATCATAAAAATGTTTTATTTTATATCTCTAAAATTAGCACGTATACACCAACGTTCACGAGCCATCAAAATAATTTTATGTTCCGCGGGAAATTCATCGAAAATGGAACGAATAGCAGTGTTGCCGTATCCAGCGGCTATTATTCCCGGGAATAACCCAAAAACACTACGAAATCCTCTATAAAACTTTATCATGTAGGAATTTTTTGTTGCCTGATAAAATTTAGTGTGCTACAGCTTTAAAAGCCCTGCTTTTTGGGATTTTAATGATTTCCTCAATAGATATGTGAATTTAAAAAACAAGAAAATTTTTAAAATGTGTCAAATGTTTTTAAGATTTCGATTGATTCGGTTCGTTAATAATACGTAATGAAATACTAAAGTAAAAACGAATAAAAAGCAGTTTATAATTTTAGTTCATACGTATTTGACATAAAACAAATGTATTGTATAATAGCGTACTTTACTGTAATTTTCTTTTTAATTTGCCATTAAGGCTGTACCTGAGCCAAGAACATGAAGAACGCCAGATTATCGAGGGTTTGTTTCAGTTATTTTATTATGACTAACTTCATTTTGAACAAAAATATTTGATTTTTTGATCTTTTATGAAGCAAACGTATTTTAAAAAATCTCTAAAAATATATATATATAAGGTGAAATTTGAGACTCGGTTAGTGATCAAGAACTAGGTTCAGTAATCCTTTTAAGCAATTTCGAAAAATAATTTTTTTTGCTCCCGTACTGGTTGGACTAGTTTAAGTACAATTCCTAGTGCAGGCACTACGGGTCAAGAAATTTTTTTTTTCGATTTTCACCTGGAGGGTCATTAAACCTTGTTCCTGATGACTAACCGAGTCTCCAGTATGAATTTGGTCGGTTGATTTAATTTCACCTAGTATATATATCAACCCTATAATTTTTGGTTTCAAAATGTTCCTGAGAAGAAAAAGGTTGCGGCATTTACTTGATTTTGTCTTCATAAAATAGGTACATAATACTTTAAAGTAAATCTACTACAACCCAAAAATTGTTTGCCTATGAAATATTTTGTATTAGCTAAAAACCCTCTAATCTACTGTTTCTTGTGTAATTATTAGTATCACGCGTCCACGACAACTTGGCAACAATACATGAGTGGCGAAATTTGGGAAAGGCCTATGTCACATGTCCAGCAATGGACGAACACGGGCTGATGGATGGATTATGAAGTCCAAGACAAATAGGTCAATTAGCTAACCAATAATCGCCTCTATCAAAAGCTAATAAAGTATTTGACATTGGCTTTTTTTGTTGGACGGGTAGTAACATTTTTTTCTAGATAGCCCGGTCCGTGACGACGATAACTTTGATGAAAAACAATATATCCATCCCCAATTGCCGAGCCTTATATAAAACAGACTAGTAACGGGCAGCTGCGTCACTGGTGCGAGGTTTTTGGCACCGCGCTCACCAACCCACCTGCCCAGCGTGTGTGAGTATGGGCATTTCTTCCAGGAGGACCGCCAAGAGTGGCGAAATCCTGGAAAGGCCTATGTCCAGCACTGGACGTTGCCATGCTGATGGATGGATGGATGGATCAAATAGACGAAAAATACTGAGCGGGTTCTTAAGCGCAAACCGTCATACCAACGAAACACAAAACATAGTTACTGAAACCAGCCCCCTGATTCAATATGATATTGATATACCATCATACGCGTCGACATGAATTAATGAACAGCCTGTATATTACTATCTTCGGTTGGCAACACAGCTGGTGAAGATATCTAAACGGTAATTAAAGGCATTAAGTAACTGAAGACCCAAGAATTTAGGGTTCCTTAAATCCACCGTATCGCCAGCCTGCATCGGCAGGTGATTTTGAAACGAACCTCTTTACTTTTACTGACTTCAGAAACGAAGGTTTCTTTCATGTTCGTAAATAGGGATTCGTAAGTGTCATATTGTCATAAATTTATCAGAAAAAAATAACTATAAATTTTTAGATATGTATTGTATGTATATTTTTCCTAGCATAGTTTTGAAACTACTGAACCTACTTCAATAGAACTTTCGCGTTTTATCTTTTCATCGTTTCTCTCACTCTTGACAATGAAAAATAATTAAAATCGATTCAATAAAGTGTCAAAAGTAATGGAAAAGTTATTGGTTATATATTCTTGCTGCTGCTGTCTGCTGATTTTTTTTTGCTTTGTAGGACTGGGTATAGTATAAAATAAAAAAGTTTCAAGAAAAACGCTGATTAAATAAATAAAGCATTTTTTTTTCTTTTCTATAAATACATGTTCTGTAGAAGTCGGTGAATTAACTATCAACATCAAACACTAGCCTTTAAGAGAAAATGTGTATATTTATTATTTTGAGAGGATCAAAGTCGGTGTAGTATTTATTAAAACATTTTCATAATTAAAAATGATATCAAGGCGTCATGTGTCGCTCAGGAGCCGGTTGACAATGTTGCGCACACGCAGCGACGTTTTGCGTTTTTTTTTTTTACTGTTCGGTGTTTTTATAGTAAAATTTAGATTTGGCTTGGAATAAAAGTTTTGAATAAGTTTTATTGCAGCACAGAAGTACGCAAGAATGAAAATATAATGTAAAAAAATGTTTTATTTTAATGTTTTACCTTCTAACGGATTTGGAAGCGGTTTTTTTTTACTATCATCTAGTGACCGTGGTCAACATATAGGCTATAAGGGATGTTCATAAAATAACGCCCAAGCCGAAAACGGGGCAGAGATTGCACAAACGCGGGCGGTACCGCGGGTAAGGCTGTACATTTTATTATGTACAAATGTTAAGATTGTCTTTGGAAAAGACATTTTATTTTAATTAAAGATCAAAATCATATAAACTAGTCTCCAAGTTGGAAGTCAGTAGGTGAAATAGCTTGCGAATCTTATAATCCATTGCAGTGATTGATAGATGGCTTTTCATGAAACTAAAACGCTCACAGTAATTCATCGTACGACCATTAAAAGGGCTGTGATACAAGATAATCTTTGTCTGCTGACATAAAAGTGTCGTGAGGCTCTTGGCCATCATTTCCCCAGTTACCAGATCAGTTTATGTTCAAGGGCCTGTTGCATAACATATGCAAAATGGACGCGTGCCGAACAATGTTTTTTTTTTGTTTGGTCGAGAATTTTAATGTCTCTCATAATTTTCTTATCGTTCAGAGGCAGCTGTGTTGGGAATTTTGCTTTTTTTAGAACCTGGTCATTAACTTTTCCAAAGAGTGTGTAGTGTAGAAGCTACAAATTAAGGCGAGGTTATCCAGAGAAATCTGTCCTGTTCCAACGCTGTCATTTTACACTTTTCTATCCTGTTCAGCGGAAGCGGGCCGGTTCGATGTGTTTTTATTTATTATTTTATTGTAGTTTTATTATATTTAAAACACAGTTACTAGAAAATGAAAAAAATTAACGAAATATTTCGACTCCTTCAGTGGAGTCGTCATCAGAACTATTTATTATTTTATGGGTTTTTAATATGACGGCCGTTTTATATCACATTTTTCACGACGTTTATACTAGTATAACCTGTATTGTCCAAAACTATACAGCTATAGGTATTATAGCTGAAATGAAATGATATTTAGATCATAGCTTAGACCTATCTTTGCGATTTAATTGGATAGAGCAAACTGCAAGTAATCGCGTATCGAACGGCCGAAGTATTAAGATCAAAGAGTGAAATATGACATATAGTTTTCACAAAATTTAATCATCGGTATTTATTGGTTTAAAATGAATTTGAAAAGAGACAAAATGGGATAACCCCCCCTTAATTATCATTTACTTGACCCTCTTTACTTTGCCTTGAAAGAATATGTAGTGACTATAATAGAAAAAGGAATGCTTCGGTAGTTTGGGCATATAGAGAGGATGAATTAAAGTAGAGTGACGAAAGGAATTTATGCTGCACAAGTGGAAGGTAAAGCTCGACCGGGCCGCCCTAGAAGGACGTGTGACATACTGAAAAAGGGCAAAGTGAAAAGTACCCGGAATAGAAGAGCTTGTATAACTAGATTGATAGATGTAGAAGAAGCAAAAGAGGTGTGTCGGGATCATAGCAGATGGAAATCTGTAGTCTCTGCCTACTCCTCTGGGGGACAGGCGTGAGTATATGTATCTATGTATGTTAACCCTCTTAGTTATGTTGTCATTATCGCTGAAACAATAGTAAAAGAACAGTTCGCCATCCAGACCGTGGCTTAAATCCATCTTAGAGGTACAATGACACCTATTCTCGTGTAGCAAATATTAGATTTAGAGCTGCCATAACCTAAAACTTTTCATTGCAAAATAGGCTTTAACGTAGAGGGATAAAAGTTAAATGAGCTTGTATTATTTTAGGTTTTTCAACTCTAAATTTAAGATTTGCACGAGAATAGGTCACATCTATACTCAATAATCATAAATATTATTTTTAGTATTTTATTTAAAACTAGTCTTTGCCCGCAACTCGCTCGCGTCGAAGTGTCTTTCGATCTTTGAGTAGAATCTGGAGTTTTTCGCTTGGCGATTATTTTATCAACACCTCTACATGTGTACAGCTATAGTGAGAAATATTGCGACTTCGTGTTTTGTCGGCTAAGTTCGTTTTATCCTTTTATTTTTGACACGTCCTTAAAATTTAGTATTAAGTTATCATACGATTATTCAAAGATGTCGCGAATGCCGAAGTCGCAATATTTCTCACTAGACCTGTACATTTCTATTCAAATGTAATTCAATTTTCAAATTTATACTTTCCTTAACAATTGCCCACAAGATAACGTTTGTATGAAACCCACTCTTTGATATATGTTTATAAACTCTGTAATTTTGTAAGTTACCTTAAGCAGCATCTAGTTTTGCTTTATACATATTTGAATTAAATAGAACTCTATAATTTATAGGTATTTACAGCTATAGTGAGAAATATTGCGACTTCGTGTTTTGTCGGCTAAGTTCGTTTTATCCTTTTATTTTTGACACGTCCTTAAAATTTAGTATTAAGTTATCATACGATTATTCAAAGATGTCGCGAATGCCGAAGTCGCAATATTTCTCACTAGACCTGTACATTTCTATTCAAATGTAATTCAATTTTCAAATTTATACTTTCCTTAACAATTGCCCACAAGATAACGTTTGTATGAAACCCACTCTTTGATATATGTTTATAAACTCTGTAATTTTGTAAGTTACCTTAAGCAGCATCTAGTTTTGCTTTATACATATTTGAATTAAATAGAACTCTATAATTTATAGGTATTTACAGCTATAGTGAGAAATATTGCGACTTCGTGTTTTGTCGGCTAAGTTCGTTTTATCCTTTTATTTTTGACACGTCCTTAAAATCTAGTATTAAGTTATCATACGATTATTCAAAGATGTCGCGAATGCCGAAGTCGCAATATTTCTCACTAGACCTGTAGCCTATTTTGACCAAAGTCAAACAGACAAAAATTAAATACTAATGATCTAGGTACTTCATTTAAATTTTCGCAAAAATATTCAATGGACACACACGACTTTTTTACTACTTTATTATTAGTAAGGGTAGATAAAATGGTAGGTTAATAAAGTTGAACTTTACATACATGTTTAATTTAGGCTTGTCTTTCAAAACTCTTAGTAAAGATCACGTCATAATATCTCTATCTGCTATACATCCTTTTTGCTTTTTAGTCATCACATCACATCTTAATTAAAAGCTCTACTACTCTCACTATTTTTATTTTTTACTAGCTTTCGCCGGCGACTTCGTTCGCGTGGGTTTCGGATATAAATTCGATTCAGACTTCCCATAGATTTATATAATAGCCTTTGCCGTTTGCGTCTATTCAATCTTTGCCCCGTTTTTGGCTTGGGCATTATTTTATGAACACCCCTTATAGCCTATGTGTTGACCAAGGTCACTACGATCATAATAAAAAAAATGCATCCAAATCCGTTAAGTGGTTCTCGAGTTAAAACGGAACATACAGACAAACAGACAGACAGACAAAAATTCTAAAAATTGTTGTTTCGGCCTCAGTACAGTACCAATAACCCATTTCATTTAAAATTTCGCGAAAATATTCAATGTACACACGACTTTTTTACTACTTTATTATTAGTATATATAGATTTTACACTTTCTTTCCGAACCGAGAATAGTTTCAGTTTTCAGTTTCACCGAGTGTAGTGCCGACAATCGCAAGTATATTTTTTTAGTCTTCTTACACAATTAGCAATCGAGTCTTACAAGCTCGTCTATTCCGGATGCTTTTTATGCAATGGCATCAGTGGCGGACCCAGGGCGTAAGTCATAGGGGTTATGACCAGTGACCACCCCCCCCAAACTCGAATCAAAAATAAATTCTAGCCTCCGCAAATATATATATTTTTTAAATTAGAACCGATGAAAACCTTCTTTTAGCTTAATTGTGACACTCTTGCTAAAACACAAAAACAAGGACCAATTTTCTAACTTTCTATGTATAATAGACTTCCGCTAGAAATTACCAGACCCTCTTTAACTGAATACTTCTCCTGTAATCCGTTTTATTCTGCAGGAGAATTTATGCAAAAGCAACTGAGAAAAACCACATTTTGTCTATTAACAAGTAAAATACAAATTAACAATACATTTTAATATATTTTAACATTATCCGTGGATATGATAGTTTAAAGCCGTGCTGAGCTAAATCACTGGAAACCTTCGGACAGGTAAGGACCAGATGTTTCAAACTTATAAATCTACCGTTGGACGTTGTCTAGGCATACTTCTTAACAATTGCCGGACATATGCTTCAGTATCGGCAGATGGTGATGTTAAGCATTAAAATGTTTAGTAAAATATTTTTAAATTTGTTTGTTAATAGATATTTTATTTATCTAAGTGTTTATTTATATATCTATTTACCTTTTCTAAATATTACAAACTAGAAAAGATCAATTAGATACAAATTTTAAGATAATAATTTGAAATAATTTCTCGGTCCAGGATTCGAGCCTGCAAGCTGCGACCTCTTGTTATCAAGCACATGTTATAATTATAATGCACTCTGATAATAATATTTAAAGTATACCAAAGCGACGGATTTCGCAAAAAAAACTTACCCTTGTAAATTCTTCATCCATCCATCAGCCTGTTTCATCCACTGCTGGACATAGGTCTTTCCAGGATTTCGCCACTCTTGGCGGTCCTCCTGGAAGAAATGCCCATGCTCACACATGCTGGGCAGGCGGGTTGGTGAGCGCGGTGCCGAAACCCTTGCACCAATGACGCCGCTGCCCGTCACCAGTCTGTTTTATATAAGGCCCGGCAATTGGGGATGGATATACCGCCATCCATCGGTCCCAGGCAATGGTGGGCCGCCTGGTTTTGCCTGAGAGCTGTTCTCTTACTCTCCCCCGAATAACTTCGGGAGGATTTGCGAATAAGATGGTGGTACCTCCACAGTCGAGCCCGGCATCAGCTCTACCTCCTATTAATAATATGTAAATTCTTAGAAGGTATTAATATTTACATAGATCACATGTTTGTGTAAATGTAATAAGTGTATATGATGTGATTTATAAATAAATCTACATCAAATTCTACACGACCATTAAAAATTCACTTATAAAAGAATGTGCTCACTACTCGCTACACTTTTGAGGGTTCCGTAGTCCGACAAGGAACCCTTATAGTTTCGCTATGTCCGTCTGTCCGTGTTAGTGGCTTAGCAATTAGTACTAGAAAGCTGTTATTTGGTATGAGTACGCCAACAAAATGGTAAAAAAAAAACTATAAAATATTTTTTAAGGTTACCTCTCATACACGTAAATTGGGGATGAGTTTTTTTTTTCTCGTCTATCCCATAGTGTGGGGTATCGTTGAATAGGTCGTTCAAAAAAATCATGGGTGTGTGAAAACCATTTTTCGATTTAGGGATCCTTTGGCGAAATATTAAGCTTTAAAGTGCTAATTTTGTTAATAGAATCAATTGTCCCCCCTCCCCTCCCTGCCGGCTAAACGGTTGTTTGTGAATATGTGGAAAAATTCACAGAAGTATTATTATATAATGAAGTTAAAAGGAAAACTATCACAGCTAAGTATGCTTTACAGGTTTACGAGTACAGGTCGCGGCAAGCTTTTAGTCCCCTCTAAACACGACAATGTATGGGACTAGGAGTTTGGCGCGATCTGTATTAGTAGACCAACTTATAAAATGTACCGGGCAACTACGGAACACTACACTGCGCGTGGCCCGACACGCACTTGGCCGGTTTTTTATATAGGTACGGCTACATCAGGTATGGTAAGTGAAATGCTCGATGACGTCATGGTTGACATTTGACGGTAACTGTAACTTGGTATCTCTCAGCCAGGAACCAGCTTGATCCGGTCCACCGGCTCACCGAGGGTACGGCATTTATAAAGGGGAGGAAGACAAGCTCAAGGGAGAGGTCAGGTTTGCTGCTGTTATTATAACTATGCTGTGTTTTGTAGATGTACCATTCGAGAATTTGCCACCCGTATTTTTTGCTTATAGTCCCATGAAAATATGGGCGGAAAGGATGCCTGCGGATTTTTTCTTTGATAGTATGAAGAAGGCTAATTTTTGCGCAATTACGATTTGCGTTTTCTTATACATACTCGTACTTCAGTATAAACTATTTAGAATAAAGAATAAAATTATTTACAGCCAAAAACTTTCTTTTTATAAAAACGCACGTCAAAAATTTCCTAACTATAAAACTTAACTTACTAAAGTTACTTTACTTATTCTACTTAAATTGATTTGGCAAAAGGAAACACGCGCTCAGCAAAAATCCGAGCAGCGCTGTTTTTCAGCGCATCCCTACATCGGAAGAACATATGAAAAATGGTGCAGAAGGGCACGTAGAAAGTAAAACATACTTACAATAATAAAATTTAGCAACTTTTTTCTACCTAAATTTTCTTTAAATCATCAAAGTAATTTTATGCATTGCTGAGAACACAAATTAAATTATTAATTGAAGAGAAATAGTAAAAAAACATTAGTATCAGTAAAAATTAATTGCAAACTACCACTTGAAAATAAGCTTTCGCTGGCAGAGATCTCATTTTGAGCGACATCTACCGTTTATTTTGAGAACAGTGTAACTACGAGTATACCATTGTATTAAACGCAAAATCGACCACTTTCCTAACATAAGTCTGTTTGCCATAAAAGTACGAAGTCTGCAAAATAATGGCATTTTTATCACAAGCACCCTTACTTGTACCACACCAAATTCGACTCTAATAAGTGCTCTTTAAAAATGGTTTTCGTTCTCATGTCGATATCCATGCATGCAAGGGCTAGAAGAACGAGCGACCTTAAAAGCCACAATTTAAGAGCCGATTTAATTCAGTAAGAAAGTAACAAAAGAAAACTACAGGATATCAGAAATGATTTGCCTGTTGATTAGTATTTGAAATTTTTATTAAATACTTTGATTAAATACCAAAACAAGGTCCAAATTAAGACAAGTTAATTGTCATATTTAATTAAATAAGTATGCAAAGAAACAAATTGATACTTAATCAAATTGGTTATTTTTGAAGAATCGCAGCTTGATTTCCCCTCGAACGACGGAGAGATTAGTATGGGACAAGTCGCGTGAGAAAGTGAGATGCACGCACCAATGTCACCAGCAGTAGTTATAAATCTATAAAAAATACTCTTTAGGAGCTCCAATGAAATTCACGTTCTATTTTAATATTTTCTTTTCCGTCGTCAAGTGCGGGCATTCACCATCAAATAAGGCTGTGCAGCCTTGGGCCCCAATAATGATCTAATAATTTACAACCAAATAAGTAATCCGATCTCGATACATTTCTCGTGTCCTGTTGCCATTTAAAGATGACCGCTCTTCAGTAAATGCAACACCAATAGAATGGCAGATTAACATCAACAAAATATAAGACGATGACAAAATCACCTCTGCGCTTAAAACTGATGATAGCGCAGTTTTTTGACTTAACTTACAAAATAAAGCAATGTTTTTGGGACCGCAGTTCAGTATGATTATAGAGTATGTGGTTTATTATTACCAATAGAATTCGTTATTTTAATTTAATAATGTATAGTAATACAATAATATTTCGTCTTTTCGAAATTTATTATTGTACCCATTGACGTACTACCAAGTGGACATCGGGTATGTGCTCAAAAGTGTCCGAACCAAAAGAGAGTCAAAACCATTGAAAATTAAAAAAAGGGTGTAAATCATACGTCAATCAAAATTAAGCCGTGCAGCAATGACATACGATTCAAATTAAAATGTTTTGTTTCTTAATATTTTGACACTTCACTAAGGACACTTTTTTGGTAGATTTTATACTAGACCCGAGGTCCATGGTTTGGTATGTCAATGATTGTACTCTTTAAAAATGTTCCAAGGCATGTTAAGGTACAGGTGTTGCAATATGGGAAAAATCTTGATGACTAGTTTTAGTCAAATGAAAAAAGTTTTGTCATCGATTTTGGAAAGTGTTTATTCTGTCTTTCTGTTTTTCGATCCAATACTTTCAATTTATATTTTCCAAAAATTCACTCAAATTATATTATAAGAACATATTTTTTACATGTTCTTTACAAGTTGACATAAAAAGAATGCATGCATAGGAAATCATAATTATGTTGCAAGATATTATCAAATAACATAACTTAGGAATTTGGCAATATAGGCTTGTACACAGGGTAAACAAAATATTATTCTATTTAGTCCGTCATTTAAATTATCAAAACATATTGGACACGTATTTTTTTCTTTTGTCAATCAAACAAAAAATGACAGAGATAAAGCGCGTCAACGTTTGGGAGTGGGGGAAAATGACGTCACTTCTAAGTAAAATTGTACCTAGATGTGACGTCACCCGGAATTTCAGCGAGCTATATCTTCATCATTTTTTGTTTCATTGAAAAAAGAAAAAATACGTGTCCAATATTTTCTGATAATCTAACAGACGGACTAATACATTTTTTTAGTCATCATGCCTATTGTCACAAATCGAAAAAGTCTAATCACCAGTTTTCGACTCGCAGGTTACTTAACGAACACAAACACACAGACACACAAACGTAACCCAAATACGAGCAACTATTTCGCGAGGTCGGGTGAAGGTGGTCGTCGTGGAATTCAAGACATTCCTCCCCCTCCACTTCTACCAACTGCTCAGAGCTTTCGGAGCTTTGGATGTAGCTTTGTTTGCAGGAATGGAAGGGCTTAAAGTTATTAAAAACATACATAAATTTGTATATGTTATTTAAATGGAATAACTCACTTACAAAACAAATGACAAAACGCTCTTACGTAATTTGTTTTTTATTATTTTTTTACTTTGTAAGCCGTTTTAGATTAAGTTTTGCTTTGTGTTTTGTTGAACTTTTCTAATATTTTAAATAACGAGTTACAAATGCTCGTTTAATATTTTAATAACTTTTTTATCGTTTATGCTTTATATTGATTATTCTTAGTCATTGAATTTTAATATCAAGTTTATAACCAAAAACGACAAAAAGATTCCTAACTTTTAGATCTTGGATGTTATTATCACGCTTATGAAAAAAAACTTCATTCGAAGCACAAAAAAATATATAAACAAACCCAAACACAGTGAAAAGTCCCAAAACACACAAAACAGTTGAGATGCGCTCGCGCAGGCCCGGCGCGCATATTCCTGGCTGCGCGACCTTTGTGCGCATGCCCTGCGACCTAGAGCTCGCGGGCGGCTCTATCATTATAGCTATTCACTTACAGGCGCACGCGCAACTACGTGCGGGTAGAGAAGGCATATTAGATTATGTACGATATAGAATTTATACTGGACACTATCGCGAAATTCGTAGTTTTATTCTCACTTCCCAATTCGGAGCTGAGCTGACACGAAAGCTGATTTTTTAAAAAAGATAAAAGATAAATATAGTTTTATTTGCTTCAAATATGGTTCTTAAAGATATATTATCTTTAAGATTATATATATATTATTGAATAAATTATACACAAATTCTTGTACTTTTATTCCACATAAATTTATTATTCTTAAATTTATTAAATTCTTGTACATTTATGTGGAATAAAAGTACAAGAATTTGTGTATAATTTATTCAAGATGATATTCCACCAAGAACCATCAATCGAATCCATCCAATATATATATTATTTTTTTCCATTCACACATCACTTACCGAGTCTCCATTGTGGTGTATTAAAGAAACAGGTGTAAAGAAAAAACGATTGTAAAAGACATTCTACATTTGTGACATCGCGTCAGTTTTCCAACTAGTTTCGCCGTTTAAATTAATTTTACAAAATATTTCAAGAATCTAATCTGGAAGAAGTTACCCGTGAGGGGAAAATCACGCATTTTTAGGAGGGTTTAAATTAAAATATATATATATATTATTGGCTATATAAAGCTTTTCATTTGTTCACTTTGGCAAGATATTGTATTTTCGAAATATATTTCGGCCCAGTTTGGGCCCGGCATCAGTCGAATAAATGACAAATATAAAAAAGACGTATTATTATAAAATATTTATTACATATAATATTATAGATCATTAGTATATATTATATAAATTTACATATATATTTAATAATTATATTCGTAAGTAATGTAATATTTTATTTTTAATGTGTGTATAATATATTTTATCACCTTATTCTTTCGGCACTACCCAAATTTATCCACATCACCAAAGGTTAACTGGAAGATAATGCTAATTAGCATTAAGTTCGCCTTGTGTACAATTTTTATGTGCAATAAAGAATTCTATTATTATTATTATTATAAATTATAAAAAAACAAATGGAAGAGCCTTCTTGCTATTTCTTGATATTTTCAAGATGGCGCTGCTTTTCATGGCACCCTGGTCTTAAGTCTGGTCAGAGATAATTTTTTTTTTAATAATTTATGTAGGAAAGTAGGTAGGTTAATCGAAAATACAATAACTTATTGTTATTATAGCAAAGTGAACATTCAATGGTGTTATTTTCAATGGTAATCATCGCCAATTTTTAGGATATACTGAATTGTCAAAAATCCTGGGGAACCCTAATAGTGAAATGGAAAAATCGCCCCTTCGGCCCGGTGGTAGGGCGCCAGACGTCATGGGCTCAATCCCCACGGATTACTAATGAACATTAATTTGTGTTCGTTCTGCGTGCTTCGGAAGATACGTTATGCTGTTGGGACTTTTGTGCCCGAAGTACGGCGATAGGGCTCACCCACCGTGAAAAGCTGGTGTACCAAGTGATGTGGCCTGACTTTCATTTCACAATTGACACCCTCTCGGGGACTTATGGCGTGACGGTATGTAATAAAAAAATACAGGCTCCAGGGGATATTCTTTGTGATAGATAAAATCCGAAACGATGTGATCTGTCGGGGATCTAAAGTGACCGACATAGCCTGCCGAATAAGTAAGTTGAAGTGGCAGTGGGCAGGCCATATATGTCGTCGACGTTATGGCCGTTGGAACCACATACAGCAAAGCGTAGCGTAAGCCGACCTCGGGTCCGCGGGTCAACAATTTGAAGGACATTGCGGGTGGCGGCTGGATGAGGACAACGAAAGACCGCCAAGAGTGGCGTATTATTGGAAATTGTATGTCCAACAGTGACCGATGACAGGGATGGGCTATTCTAGGCGCATCCACCAACGTTTCACTCCACATCCCGGTTTACATTTCGTGTGCCATACACTGGTGTCAGGCGATGGAATGCTGCACTAACTAGTAACGGAAAGTAGCGGCCATCTTCATTGGAAAGCGTGCCTGGATGTCGTCTCGAGCTGGATAAAGGTCTGCATACTTTAGGCTATCGAAGTTGTCAGTTTGGCTAAGCGTGCCTGCTTTCATTTGTCTTTCACTAATGTTGAGTAGCCGGCTTTCATCTTCTTCATATATGGTCTACGATTCAATATTGTATTTAGGGTTCTTCTAAAAATGGCATTCAATCTTGGTGATCAAAAATGGTCTTCTTGGTTTTTGTTCATCTGCGTTGTAACTACAAATCGGATATGAAAAATAATAATAAAAAATTAGCATATTAAAAGGGGGTTAACCCGACTTTGTCTCTTTTCATGTTAAATTTAAACCAATAAAAAGCGATGATTTAATTTTGAAAAAAATATTTTAAGTGAAATACTTTGATTTTAATAATTCGGTTGTTCGATACACGATTGCTTATATTTTCCTCGATCCGATTAAATCGCAAAGATAGGTCTAAACTATGATCTAAATATCCTTTCATTTTATTACTATATTAAGTTTTGGACAAAAACCCATCCCTCTAAATCCAAAATAATAAATAAAAACACCTCAAAACCGCGAGTTTTCTGAGCGGCCCACTTCCGCTGAGCAGGATGAACATGTAAAAAATGAAAGCGTTGGAGCAGGATAGACTTTTCTGCAAAAATTTCACTATGCTTCCGCCGTGGTTTGACAAAACTCACGAAGAAACCATGCCGCCAAGTGACTCATTCAGTCCAGTACCGTCATGAGAAGCTGTACCGTGATAGTCAAAATCAAAATATTTTATTCATGAACATGGGTATATGTAAACATGATCTTGTAATATAATTTCAGCACTCCATGTTCTGCCTCTCAGCCTGTGAATTTCAGTGTATTCTTAAACATATATTATTTAATTAAATTACGGCATGCATTATTATGATAAAAATAAAATTTATATAATTAGATAAGAATGTCCAAAACATCAAAAAATTTCGATATAAGAAACGATAATTAAATTAAGTATTTATAATGTTATGTCATTCAAAAATTCATCTAATTTGTAATAACCCTTATCAATGAGAAGACGGAACAGAAATTTTTTAAACAATGTTAAATTAATTTCTTTTATACAGTTTGGTAACTTGTTATAAATAGAAGTTGCTTTACAGCGAGCATTATTTCTAATAAGAGCTGTATTACACTCACGAGAGATCAGTTTATGTCTATGTTGTGGTCGTACAGATTTGAGTCTGTTTAGAATAATAATTTAGGTTTAGTTTTAACAAATATTGAAATCTCGTATATACCCATAAATAAAGACACGGTAATGTCATTATCTTTATATTTTTAAATTATGGTTGACAGGTATCTTCACTCTTATACACCTTTTTGTGCCGTCTCGATGTATAGAGTTCCACCAAAAAATTACTCCATATCGGAATCTTGATTTAACAAGACCATGGTATGCAGTTTCAACTGTTTCTAAATTAACATTTTTTGCTAATTTATATAGCAGATATGGTGAGCTGCTCAGCTTTTCAAAAAGCACGTCACAATGTTCTGTCCAAGTCAGCTTGTTATCTATAATTAGACCTAAATTTTTTGTTGATGTCACTTTTTCAATATTAGTTCCCTCATAGTCAATAGTCAATGCTCCTAGTTTTGTAGCTCGTTGGTAACAGTTAATTAATTTAGTTTTCTCTAAGTTTATCACTAATTTGTTACAGTTCATCCATGATATTATTTATTTTAAAGCGTCAGTTATTTCATGTTCCATTTGTAACATCTTTAATAATCATGGTGCTATCGTCAGCAAACAACGTTATTGGACAAGAATTTTTTTTCGGCGTGTCATTGATATAAATTATAAATAGCGGTTACAGGCATTTGCGTTATCATCCATACCGACTTCCGTAGATTTTGCGAAAGTCCCTGGACTAATTACCGCCTCCCTTGCTTTTACTCTTCCACTTTTTGGATGACAGATATTCATCCTAGGTCCCGACGACGCGACGCTTTCCAGTAGGCACGGTAGCGGCCAAGCCATACCCCATGCATTGGAAATTAAAACAAAACTGGTATCTGTATGGATATATCTGGATGAATCATCAAAGAAATATGCCGCTGTCCAACTTATCGCACTTTTTAGGGGTAGTCCGACAAGGAACCCTTGGAGTTTCGCCATGTCCGTCTGTCCATCTGTCCGCGGCTTAGCTCACAGACCATTAGTACTGAAAGCTGTAGTTTGGCATGGGTATACATAATATTAATCACGTCAAAAAAAAGTCAAATAAAATCTCGAAAAAAAAAATCAGTCTTTTGTTCTTAACATAATTTACAAAGTTCAGGGATCACTTAGCGTGACTACCCGGTAACCAGATAACATATATAATATCCGTTTAAAAAAAGTCTCTGGTTCATGGTTTCATTCAAATATTTTTTAAATTGCAATGTATGTCAGTGATTTTTAATATTTTCTATTCGCCTAATGACTAACACTTAGGGGTCGAAATATAGCGCTTAAACTATAAATTTATTTGTTTATATTTATATAAAAATATAATGTACTAAGAAAAACTTAATTTTCTAAAACTTGAGAGAAAATACTTAAACCACTGATTCTAATCTGGACGTTACTTTTATAGGAAAATCCTTTTCAATATACGAGGGGTGGCTGATATAAAATCTCCTTTGTTAAAGAAAGTTTCAAAAATGTTACTGGCCACTATATTCTCGTATTCTTTGTTTATTCCTTTTTTAAAAATTATGACACTTATTTGTTTCTACGAGTTAATTTTTTTTTGTCGCGTCTTCGTTTTCATCAAGTTGCAATAAAATTAAAAATGGATAAAATTGAGTATCGCGCTGTGATTAAATTCCTCGGTAAAGAAGGGAATACGCCGACGCAGGTCCGAGAGCGCGTGTTTAAGGTGTTCGGAGATTCATGTCCTTCCGAATTTGTAATAATGTTTTGGTCAAAGCAGTTTAAACAAGGCCGTGTGAGCTTAGAAGACGATCCCCGTAGTGGAAGGCCCATTTCTGCAGTTACCGCAGATAATGTGGAAAAAGTGAAGAAACTGATCCTTGCCGATCGGCTAATTAAGCAGTGGGAAATAGCTAGAGATGTTGGCATTAGCAAGGAACGAGTTCATGAAATATTTCATGAACATTTGGGAATGTCCAAGGTGAGCGCGCGTTGGGTGCCTAAAATGTTGATCCCGTTTGATTAGCAAAAGCGTGTGGAATGTTGTCAGTCATTTTTAGACTTGGTAAAGGATAAAGAGGAAGAAATTATCTTGCGAATAGTGACCTGTGATGAAACTTGGATTCGTCAGTGGGATCCCGAAAGCAAACAAGAATCGATGCAATGGAAATTTAAAAGGGAAAAACCACCAAGGAAGTTTAAGGTCCGGCTGTCAGCGGGCAAACTAATGGCAACCATTTTTTGGGATGTTGAGGGGATTCTTATGATATATTACCTGCCAAAAAACACCACGATGAATGCTGAATACTATGCGAACTTACTTGACCAGCTATGCAAAAAAATAAAAGAAGACAGGAGGGGCAAACTTAGCAAAGGCGTTTTGATTTTGCATGATAATGCACCCGCGCACACGGCCTTTAAGGCGCGGTCATCTCTGACAAAAAACGGCTTTACAGAGATCAACCACCCACCCTATAGTCCAGACCTGGCTCCCTCTGACTACTTCTTATTTAAAAATTTAAAGAAAAATTTGAGAGGGCGCAGATTTTCAACAGACGAAGAGATGAAGGACGCTGTGAATGACTATTTTGACGATCAAAATAATAATTATTATTTTATTGGTATGATGTCACTTATTGACAAATGTCGTAAGTGCATTTCAGTTGCAGGGGACTATATTGAAAAATAAAAAATAAATTATTAATCCATGTATTTTTTTTCATAGTCAGGTAGATTACTTTTCAGCCACCCCTCGTACAGAAAGAAAATTTGTATTTTTATGTATTTTTTTGCAAAGTTAACCAAGGTTTATGGCCGGACGAACATATAGACTCTATCCATCCTAGATCAAAAATCACTAAAATACACTGTCATCTTTCCGACTGACCTTGATTTCCGTGGGATCATCATCAGAATCAGATCACAGACAAAAATCATTCAAGGCATCCGTCGCGACTGCCCATCTAGTATTTCCAGTCGTGAAGGAAGGAAATGGTCATACTCATCCACTCTTGCGCACAGGTTGTATGTGTGAATGATCTAGGCCAGTGGCTCTCAAACTTTTATCCAGTAGGATTTTTTTGGCGTTCAAATCGTAGGTTTTTCATTATGAAGTACTAGATTAACACATACAATTATTTTTTTACACTTTGTTTTTCTTTTAATCTGTATGATAGATCTGGGCTATGATCCCGACTGCGATGTTTTATGATGGTTTAGCGATAGTGAGAATTACGGGGCTTAAATAGAAGAGCTACTTTATTTAGCATTACCAATATTGTTATATTCCTCTAATCTGAATATAACGACGCAGGTTGATCTGTTATGTAGGATTCATAATCAGGTGTTTATGGGTAACCTCAATTTCGGATCTTAGGATTTCCCAAGCCGCGACTGCAGTTTGTCATGTATTAGGCCTATGTTCCGCAGTGGACGAACACTGGCTGATGTATGGATGGATGGATATACACGTATGTATGTACTTATCAAATACCTATCAGTAAAAAAAAACGTTTTGTAAAACAATATAAATGTTTTTTTATTAAAACACTAATCATATATTTTTTGCCCAAGTTTATGACACTTTCAGAAGTCGCATGCAGTTTCTGAATAGATTTTAGACTCGTTACTTTTATGTGATTTTCATTTATAAGAAGAACTTAAAACCTATGACTTAAAAACGAGAAGTACTGTAAAAGTTTATGCCGAAGTTCCCCGAAAAAGGAGTACGCAAAATGTTTGAGAACCACTGATCTAGGCATTCGGAGAAACCAGTTTGAAGACCTGAGGATCTTGTAGGTCTTGAACTAACGTGTGTGCTGTTAAGATACTGCGCTTTTAAGTGTGTGTGCAGTTTCAATTTATTCGATTTAGTAAGGCTAATGAAAAGTAAAAGGTTTCTTTTAGGATTTCTATTTTCTATCTCTGTCTGTCTCAGGACCTGAAAACATGCGTCGGAAGAGTTTATAGTTGTGTTGTATCTGTCATTCCTCCGTTACTGACTTCTGTAGATTTTGTGATAGTACCAAGACAGACTGACTAACGCCTCGCTTGCCTTTACTCTCCCACTTTTTGGACGAGTGCTCTTCATCCTACGCCTCATCGACGATTTCCTTCAAGCGTGATAGTGGTCAAACGTAAGTATCTGTATATTTAAAAAAACTAATAATAACACGAAAATTACTTGCTGTCAAATTAATAAATAAAGAATGTAAAATTGTAATAATTATACCATTGGTGACGTTGAGCCGAATTCATACTGGAAACTCGGTCAGTGATCAGAACCACGGTTTAATATCCTGCTGTACAAAATGGAAAACATCTATTTTACGTGTCTGCTTGGCCTAACAGTTCAGTTTTGATCATTTACCAAGTCTTCAGTATCATCTTCAGATTCAATGACTCTGAAAACACGAAAACGTATCATTTATTACAGACTTCTCGGTATTGTTATTTACTTACTCCTCAATTACTTAACTTCTTAAAAGTCCCAAACAAATGTCGGGTTATTCAAAAATAACCAACAAAACAATCCACAGCGTTTCCCCATCACTTCCGAGCTAAGGCGTTTACCGTCGCTGACTCACCCAGCTTCCCATAGCATCTTAACAATGACTCAGATTCTAAACTGAGTAATAACTCTTGGCCTCGTGAAATCGTGAGGATTCTAACCATGTGGATACTGGACCAGCCAGGGCTTGTACCAACAAGTCATATCCTCATTTGGTCTGAGGATTATTCATTTGTACGAAGCTAGTCTCTTTGATGTAATTTCTTAAATAACATTGTATAATAATAATAATAAAAAACCGGACAAGTGCGAGTCGGACTCGCCCACCGAAGTTTCCGTTAAAAACTATATTTTTTATGATTTAATTACAGATGTATAGTTTTCAGATTTTTCCCTATACTTGTAGTATAAGACGGTATTACTTGCCAAATTTCATAGTTGCAGGTCAACGGAAAATACCTTATAAAATTTTATTCCCATGAGAGTGTCGAAATATACGTTTTTTGCGGCGTAAACGGCCGTATCTTTTTGGCGTTAACTTAGAAGTTTGATTTTTTCACAGCTTCAAGGGTTTGATTTAAGTACATGGTTTTAATTTCAACTCGATACGTTTACGCGTTCCCGAGATAAAGGGTGTTGACAGACAGACGGACGGACGGACAGACGGACGTACAGACAGACAGACAACAAAGTAATCCTATAAGGATTCCGTTTTTTCCTCGAACCCTGAAAATAAACTAAATTAAAATCACCTAACAATAAGATTACTATAAGTCCAGTATATATATTTATAAAGGTTAACTGGAAGATAATGCTAATTGACATTAAGTTCGCCTTGTGTACAATTTTTATGTGCAATAAAGAATGCTATTATTATTATTATATTTCCTATAATAGTGTAAAAATAAAGATAACATTGAGAATTAATCAAATTTTTCAAGGTATGATAATTCTGTTTTTTATGAATAAAATTCAATCTAGATTAAAAAACCGGCCAAGTGCGAGTCGGACTCGCGCACGAAGGGTTCTGTACCATTATCTATAAAAACGGCAAAAAAATCATGTCTGTTGTATGGGAGTGCGCAGGTCCGACTCGCACTTGGCTGGTATTTGTTGTCTGTGTATTTGTTGTTATAGCAGCAACGGAAATACATCATCTGTGAAAATTTCAACTGTCTAACTATCACAGTTCATGAGAGCCTGGTGACAGACGGACAAGACGGACAGCGGAGCCTTAGTAATAGGGTTCCGTTGGTTACCCTTTGTGTATGGAACCCTAAAAAGTGCATTTTTGGAAAATATTGGGTTTATATGTTTAGAAAAGTCATTATTGTTAGTTTGGCTGTATTAGTTTGGACGCGCTTCTGTTTTGAACTAAAAAAATTGCCGTTACTTTGCATTTTTTTCGATGCAACGAAATTTTCTCTATTATTCCTTATATTCTTGGAAAAGGCCTTCTTTATAATATTTTTATTTTTCGCAATTTTGTGTAATATTTTAGTTAAGAATAATATTGTTTCAAAACCTAATTTTCACTACCTACCTCGTCTTAAGACTATTCTTGTTTGGAACTGTACTTGGTAGTTGGAATTTCCTTCGTGATGCTAAGCAATTTACATAAACAATCTTTGTTTAGGATGTTTCTCTACGGACAATGTAGCAGATATTTTAGCGATTTGAACAATTCGAAAACGTCGTTTGTTGCTGACATGCACGACTCTAGAGCGATTCTTTAAATCTATGCGAATTTCAGACGCTTGCTTCAATTCTAAATCTTTTGTGATTAGTAGCTTTTGCCCGCGGCTTCACTCACGTGGTTGTGTTTGATATCTGAGTAGCATCGACAGTTTTCGGTTTGACGGTTATTGACCAGGATTATTCCGATGATAATGTAGGAAAATGCACCTAAATCCGATGGGTTCTCGAGTTGAAACGGAACATACAGACAGACAAAAATTCTAAAGATTGTAGTTTTAGCCTCAGTACAATATTTTACTATAACCCATTTAAAATTTTGCAATATTCAATGTACCGACCGATAGACTTTTTATTACTTTATTATCAGTAAGATAGATGAAAGTAACAAAGAGGAGCTTATTTTTAGTAATGTTTTAGATTTACTTATAAAATATTATTATTGTGTGCGCGTTATATTTGTGTTGCAGCTTTTGATTTAGTGTGTGTGACATAACAATTTTTCGCAGGAGTGTGCGTGAATGAGTAAATGTGTGCTGTGCGTGTTTACCTCCCCTCCCGTGGAAAACGGCAGAATAATTTCAGTACTAAGAGTCGCGCTTTGCCAAGTCCCGTGTTAAATGGTCTCAGTCCCTTACTCGCCTTTTACGACATCCACGAAAATAAATGGAAAAATTTCTTTTTAGATTAGGTAGCCTCGCGTCACCAGTCCATTTACAAAATTGGTATTTAAAGAGTTTTTTTCAGAACTTATCTGGATCAGAATATTTTCTAGGCTTTATGTACCTCCGATTTTCCCGGCATGGGTTTAAGTTCAAAAAGGTAACAGTCAGTTACGTCTGATTTTGCGAAAGTTACCATTTATTTTGTTGATTAATCAATATTTATCATGGCCAAAATAACAGAATTTGTGATTGACATCAATATTTTGTAAATGCTTTAACTGTTTATACATTTCATATTATGTCTTTTCTATGAAAAATCGGGTGTGATTGTTTTGTGTTCCATCCATCCATCAGCCTGTTTCGTCCACTGCTGGACATAGGCCTTTCCAGGATTTCGCCACTCTTGGCGGTCCTCCTGGAAGAAATGCCCATACTCACACACGCTGGGCAGGCGGGTTGGTGAGCGCAGTGCCGAAACCCTTGCTTGATTGTTTTGTGTTACTAAATTAAAAATCTCTGGTGGATAGAATCCGAAACGAGGAGATCCGTCGGAGATCGAAAGTAACCGACATAGCCTGCAGAATCAGTAAGTTGAAGTGGCAGTGAGCAGGCCATATTTGTCGCCGACATGATGGCCGTTGAGGCCGAAAGGTTTTTGGAATGGAGGCCACGTACGGCAAAGTGAACGACGAAAACGACCTGAAGGACGTTGTGGGTGGCGGCTGGATGAGAAGGACCGATATGTGTGGCGAAATTTGGGAAAGGCTTATGTCCAGCAGTGGACGAACACGGGCTGATGGATGGATGTATGGAAATTAAAAACCACGCTTGGTTTTTTTTTTTTTTAATCTTACTAATAAAGAGAACCAATAAGAAGAAGTATTCTTAAAAATTAAAGCCGGAAAACCAATCCTTCTAAGCGTGAAGCCCCACCAAAATTAGTAAAAACACGACTTTTTCAGAATTGTCTTAGTAAAATGCTACGAGGTGATAGAGAAAATCTGAATCGGATTCAGCTTACAAATTAAAATTACTACAGTAATATTGAAAAAATATTTTAACCACGAAAAAGCGTGTTAAAAAAATTATGTTTCATAGCAAATTCCATCGCTTTGGAATACTCTAAGTATACTAGAAAAGATCAATTAGAAGAAAAAGTAAAGACAAGAATTTGAAAAAAAAATTCGGGCCAGTAGGTTATTCTCAGTCTGCCGAATTATCCTTCTCGATCGTAAAAACCCATTTTATCAGTCGAACTCCATAATATTTTAGATCGAGTTTTAGAGATTCGATCACTCCGGACTTGCCCCCCAAGTTCGGTAGCGCGCTTGTCTTGATAACAAGAGGTCGCAGGTTCGAATCCTGGAGCGAGCGAGGTATTTTTTTCAAATTCCTGTCTTTAAATTTGTTTCAAATTGATCTTTTCTAGTTGGTAATGCACTCTGTAATATTTAAGCGTGTTTTTGTTGAGCTGTGTTTATTTTTTTTTGAGACTATTGCGTCTCAATATTAAATTCCTGCGTTTAATACTCGTGTACCATACCGCAACAGGTGGACCGCAGTCCGTGTCCAAACTTGGACCGCCGAATATTCTTCAATTATTGTTTTGTTTTAACAAATTCCGTTCGCGATAAACGGACGCCCACCTTGAAGACACTCTTAGCATCAGCTGCTCCCCGCGTAAACCGAACTCAAGCATGACTGCATTTTGACTATATTAGTCAAAAAATAAAAGTTTTCAACTAGCTTACTATTAAGGGCTCGACTGTGGAGGTACCACCATCTTACTCGCAAATCCTCCCGAAGTTATTCGGGGGAGAGTAAGAGAACAGCTCTCAGGCAAAACCAGGCGGCCCACCATTGCCTGGGACCGATGGATGGCGGTATATCCATCCCCAATTGCCGGGCCTTATATAAAACAGACTGGTGACGGGCAGCGGCGTCACTGGTGCAAGGGTTTTGGCACCGCGCTCACCAACCCGCCTGCCCAGCGTGTGTGAGTATGGGCATTTCTTCCAGGAGGACTGCCAAGAGTGGTGAAATCCTGGAAAGGCCTATGTCCAGCAGTGGACGAAACTGGCTGATAGATGGAAGTATTATGAGCCTTCTTTTTCTGGACATTTTAAAATGATTTCTTGCCGACCCCTGGTTTTCTACCTTTCAGACCTTAACAATGATTCACTGCCTTAAAGGTCGGGTGATGCTGATCATGAAACAGGATGACGTCACGTGCAGTACATCCTATTTAATCGTGGTAACGTTTCTAATGATACGGTATTATATGCAGATGTATGACCAAGGATGATCGTGTCATAGATACATCTAATGGGCTGGTTAGTAATGATGATAGTCATCCAGGGGAAGCAGGATGCAGAACTCATCTTGATAATAATCACTGAATTTATTATGCTTTGGTCCGCCCGCGTGGTATTCGGCTTAACGAGATGCTTTTTTCCGGGATAAAAATTCTAAAATTCATCCAAATCTGCCCAGCCGTTTCAGCGTGAAAGAGTAACAATCATAAAAACAGACACATACACACACAAACTTTCACATTTATAATATCAGTATGATTATAAGAGTATCAGTCTGTTGCCCGCAGCTCCGCCCGCGTTTGTTCAGTCTCGGCCCCGTTTTCGGCTTGGCTGTTATTTTATCAACATATACTTAACTCTCTGAAGCAACACATATTTTAGAGACGACAGCGCCATCTGTTCCTAAGAACAGGGCGTGAAATCACATAACTCCCTCGTGAGCGTTCAGTATGTGCATTACAAGCTGGTTAGACCAAATAGTTACAAAAATATTCGGTGGACAAGTATGGTGGAAAAATTCAACCTCGGTGGCGCAGTCGGTAGCGCGCTTGTCTTGATAACAAGAGGTCGCAGGTTCGAATCCAAGCCCTAGGATTTTTTTCAAATTCTTGTCTTTACATTTTTATCTTTTCCAGTTTGTAATGCACTATAATAATAATCCATCCATCCATCAGCCTGTTTCATCCACTGCTGGACATAGGCCTTTCCAGGACTTCGCCACTCTTGGCGGTCCTCCTGGAAGAAATGCCCATACTCACACACGCTGGGCAGGCGGGTTGGTGAGCGCGGTGCCGAAACCCTTGCACCAGTGACGCCGCTGCCCGTCACCAGTCTGATTTATATAAGGCCCGGCAATTGGGGATGGATATACCGCCATCCATCGGTCCCAGGCAATGGTGGGCCGCCTGGTTTTGCCTGAGAGCTGTTCTCTTACTCTCCCCCGAATAACTTGGGGAGGATTTCCGAGTAAGATGGTGGTACCTTCACAGTCGAGCCCGGCATCAGCTCTACCGCCTAATATAATAATAATACTTAGAACATATACTTATATACATGTTGACCAGGGTCAATGCAATGATAATAAAGAAAACCGTATCCAAAATGCGTTGAGTGGTTCTCGAGTCTCGAGTTAAAAATGGAACATACGCACATAAAGACAGACAGACGAAAATTTTGAAAAAAAAATTGGTTTGGCCTCAATACAACATTACTCATTGAAAAAATAGCAAAAGTACAGACACGATTTTTTTACTATTGTCTATGATAATACTAACCTAGCTTTCGCCCGCGACCCGTAACTACAAAAATATATAAGGTGAAATTCAATCAACCGCCTAAATACATACTGGAGACACGGTTAGTGATAAAGAACAAGGTTCAAAGATCCTTTTAGTGAAATCAGAAAAAATATTTTTTTCCTATTACTACTGGACTAGTAAAATTTAAAAAGTAAAATTGCTAGTGCAGGCACTATGGGGCAAAAAATTAGTTTTGTTGAATTTCACCTGTAGGGTCATTAAACCTTGTTCCTGATGACTAACCGAGTCTCCAGTATGAATTTGGTCGGTTGATTTAATTTCACCTAGTATAGACATAAAAATAAAATACTGCACATATCTCCAATATATTGCTGTGCAGTTCCACAAATCAATTATTTTCTAACTTATAAATATATAATTTCTAATTTAATAACAATATATTTTTCCAACTTAAAATATCTGCTTAAAAAAGGCCTAAGGTTAGAAATATTTACTGATTTCATGCATCTACACTACACCTCAAATTGACGTTATTTATTTTTGAACAAAACACGAATGGTTAAAAAATTTGATGACTAAAATATTTCCTACACACAAAGATATTATAAGAAAAAGTGGTAAAACCTCATTGCCTACACAAATAAAACGTCCATGTGAAAAGGACTATTTTCGCCTATTTTGCGCTATTTGGAGACGCAGCGATCGTCGTAACAACCACTTTGCAGTGCGCGCTGATATGAACGTTATTGCAATGTATTTTCCGTCGATATTTGTACGTACTACCAACACACAGAGAGCTGCTAATATAGGTCAGGGACGCACCTGAATTTGATCATATAAACAAAAGTCACTTTATCTATTTGTTGTACGGTTATCAAGGCGCCTGCGCCAGAGTAATAATTAAATAACAAAATAGGGGATCTTGCAAAAAAAACGGCTTTCAATTTGTAATTTTTGCCAACAAATCTAATATTCCATTAAAATCTTTTTAAAAATCACGGGTCCAGACTTGTCCACCTCAAACAATAGCAAATGCAGGTGTTAGCATTGGTCATAGCCGACCTCTTTACTGAATACTGGCGAAAACAGAAAAGATGCGCGCGCAAGTCTTTTGTTCTAGGATTAAAGGATCACATTCCTGGCACACGTGCGCTGATAAGGATGTTTGGGTATTTTGGATGATATTTAGCATTTGTTGTTAATTGTTACGCTGGTGTTTTCGAAATGGTTAAAGTAACAATGTTTATGGCAGGTATACTCGTAAAAAAAGGTGTTTTACTGGAATTGTTTGAGATTTCAGCTCTCTGTGCGTTGTTTGTTATTTTGATTATACGCTTTGTATTTCTGAGGTATTACAGACAATCGCAGTATAAACGGTTAAAAGGAACCCTAATTACTTTGTCTGTCACATTTTGTAGACTACGTTAGAGAAGAATAATTTAATTTGGCCAAGTGCGAGTCGGACTCGCGCACAGAGGGTTCCGTACCATCAGACAATACGGGTGTGGAACCCTAAAAACATACATATCAACAATATAGGTGCTATAGCAACATTGGAGTGACAAAAAACAAGACGGTAAAATGGTAGCGCCTGTCAAACGATTCAGAACCCTCTGAGTACGCAACCCTAATTGTATTATCTGTTGTTTTACCTTAGTTAGACTATGTACAACAATATGATCAAATTTGAAACCGGTATCTATTATTGTCTTTTAGATAGAGCTAAAATAAATAACGTTAAAAAATGCATTTTTTCGAGGTTCATTGTATGGGGTGGGGATCCCCCTACTGGATTTTTTTTTTTCATTTTAAATTGCCGTTTTAGAGGCCATGGTTATTGTGTAAAGGTTTGAACTGTCTACATAGTACGGCTGAAGCTGTAGAACCCCGTGACAGACGGATGTGTCTTTTGAAAGTATACAAGGCCATACATTAAAACTTTAATACTTTCAAATTTATTAGCAAAAGAAAATCTCGTAAAGTATACACGGTTTGCCCGTACTGGTCGCGTATACTTTCTAATAACGATGAAGTGAATTGTTATTGAAACTATACAAGGCTAGAACCAACACTTACTGACACTGTATAGTTTTTAAAACATAGTATGAAGTAGTCTATAACCATTTCTTTTTGAGAACGGTGACTTTACTATTAAAACTATGGACGTTAGCTCCTTGAACACTCAGCTCCTTATTTTTTCTTACATCTCAACCTAACACTCTCCTCTTCGTTAATTAAGATAAAATTTAGACTTCCTATACTAATTGTTCTTAAACTTCAAGTATTTTTGGTATTTCGCAAATAGGGACATTTAACCTTATAACGAAAGTCACCTTATATGTATTGTATACTAGCTTTTGCCCGTAGCTTCGCCCGCGTTCAAAGAATCGTCGCCCCATTTTCAGCTTGGGCGTTATTTTATGAACACCCCTTATATCCTATGTGTTGAACATGGTTACTACGATGATAATAAAAAAAACGCATCCAAATCCGTTGAGTGGTTCTCGAGTTAAAACGGAACAGACAGACAAAAATTGTTTTTGCCTCAGTACGAGTACAGTACCAATAACCGATTCCATTTAAAATTTCGCGAAAATATTCAATGTACAGACACGGCATTTTTACTACTTTATTATTTAGTAATATAGATATGTTTTATATAAGGTGACTTTAATTTACGCAGCCAAACTCATACTGGAGGCTTGGTAAGTGATCAGTAACACAGATCGATGACACTTTTTGCTAATTTCGCAAAATAAAATCTTGACGTCCCATAGTAATTGACTCGAGGCTGGGCTTGCGTTTGTAAGGAACACGAAAAGAATAATTTACGAATTTCACAAAAAGGGTCATCAAACTTTGTTACTGAGCACTTACCGAATCTTCAGTAAGAATTTGGCTGCATAAATTAAAGTCACCTTATGGTATATCATATCACAGCAGGTATTACCACTGGGGTATTACTATACATAATGTATATGCGTGTATGTACAGTTGAAGACACCTGTTAAAAATTACCACCTGTACCCAACAATCACATCTGACATTTGTTTCCGATTGAATTTGGACTGTAGGACTAAGGAAATAAGGACTATTATGAGTTACAACTACAGGCTATGGAGGTAGCAAATGTTTTGGTATCGAAAGGAAGCTGGTCAAAATGTCGAATTTTTTACAAGAACGGGTTTTACCTTTTGAATATGACTTTTGTGACCCGATATAATGGAGAGTTGCAATCCAAAATAATAAAATTTTAATCAATGATATTAAAATCTGATCTCTTAGAAATGGCAGAACTTAACGTATTAAAATTATAATCAGTTTAATAATAGTAGTTTATGAAACTGGTACATAGAGTGCTTATTAAAAACACGAGTGTCAGTTTAAAAAACTAGCCAATATAGTTTCATACACTACTTTATCTAAACTCATGCCTAACAACCTGTTTTCATAATCTTGATAAAATTTGTCGTTTGACATTTTTGATTTTTCTTGTAAAAGCTCGTTCTGAAAGTGTTCGTAATTTCCGTCGTTGTTTCCAGAATGTCAGGTGGAGTCAAATTATCATCACCATCACTGCTGTTAGTAATTTTAGGGCAAAATAATACTTTTGATTTGACCCATAAAATAGTAATTTCCACGTAAGCTACGGCGCCAAAATCTAGCAGTCCGCCACGCATGTGTACGCGTTGCGTGCGCCGGCAGCCATAGACAATGCAACTGTGACCTCCTTTATCACGCCGCATTATTTAGTACGTGTTAGAGAATATTATACCTCATTGGTATTTGATATAAAACCTCAGACATGGTTGTATGGGCTAAGTTCCCTTTGCCTTCCTAGTTAGTATCACATGTACTGTAATCTCAGAAAAAGTATTTTTATAGCATTATGTTGTTCGGAGACCTATGCTATAATTTTTTTTTTTGAGACTTTATTGAAAAATATTTTTCATTATGCCAGTAGTTTTGAGTTCGTAATGAGGATTTTACGATATTAGGTTAGATAAACTAACTAATCTTCCTACCTCTCTAAATTGTAATAAAACAAAACTGTTTCAATAGTTGTTAAAATAAAAACCTATTTTATTAACCATAACAAAAATATAAGTACCTATAAAATATGTGTCATAAAATAAATACTTTTGTTAATCTCTAATTAAATAAATAAGAAAAAGGCATGATGACTTCAAAAAATATGATGGTTGTTGAAAACTGTTGGTATCGTCATCCCATGTTAATTCAAACCTAGAAATTTTATTATAATACTTATGTTAATGTTGAGTTAATCAAACTTTACAGTGTCTGGAGTGTTCCAAGACCTCTATAGTTTAATACAGGCATGGCATGGCACTATATGACTGAAATGTTAAATTTTAGTATAGGTACAATTTATGGCAAGAAAACGACTTTGTATGTAAATCTGTCCAGCATGATATCTTTAAAACAAAATCAATATTCAAAACTTTGGCAAAATGGTGCCTTTTAAAATATCGGTACCAGGGTACCTAGCATAGTAGACCATATCGAGCTTTGAAAGCTCGCTGTCCCTCTTTAGGTATATCAACAGAGTGAGACAGAGCACTGTATCAATCTCTTTCGAACTCGATATGGTTTGCTATGCTAGACTAGTTGATGATAGATGTCTTATACTTTGGTCTATATCGAAATACAACAGAGAAACGGGTTATCATATTTTGTACTAAAACGGTGGCGCGTGTAATGCGCCTATATTGTTGATACGTATGCCAGCTTTTCTTGGCTAAATTATTTTACAAATTGTCCTCTCGTTCATTATCATCTCGGAATCACGCTGTCTCTGTGACGTTCCCGCGCATTTTCGTAAATTATGGCACGAGATTACACACTATGTTGTGCATTGTATGATTGCTGAAATACAACTTTTATGATAATAATATAGCATTATCAAATACGTAAACAGTCAGTTGACAGCCCTAGCGCGTGTTTAGGCGCCGAGCGGCCGTAGGTATTGATTTCAAGGACACCACCCAGTTAAACTACTGTTGTTATTTATACTGTTGGTACACTGACAAGACATTTAAATATCAGCTGCAAGGTCTTGCGTTAAGGTATATTTTCAGATGTTCTACAATGTGAGAAAAATTATTTGGCTAGTTCTGAAAATATGTAATAAAACAAACATTAAAAATGCTTTTTTTACCTTTATTCACAAATGTCCACTTTTTAGTGTTCCGCCCCCAAAGGGACCCTATTACTAAGCCTCCGCTGTCTGCAACGAGTTGTATATGTCGCAGGTTCATGATAATTAAGATCAATAGGTTTTTGATCAAGAACCGGAAGAAGACAAATTATTACCTAATCTTAACACGAACCTAAAATAATCCTGTTTTTTATCAAAAACCTGAACTAGTTTAGTTCTCACGGAGTCCTACTCGCACTTTCCTGGTTTTTCCTATATTAGCCATCGTACCCGTGTCATTTGTGCTGAGTATACCGGGTGTAAATAGAGTGCGACCAGTAAATGAAACCACATATTCTACCGACCCTACTGAACCACTTTTCCCAAGAATCATACCCGCCCCGCGGCAACCCTTAGTTTAGGAAATAATTGAGTTCCAAACAAAAATGCGTGAACCCTAACGCACCGACATACGGGCGAGGTTAGAGAGAGCGTCGTCCGTGAAACCTTGCAGCTGTTTGAGGTTCACGCATTTTTGTTTGGAACTCAATTATTTCCTAAACTAAGGGTGTCCGCGGGTATGACTCTATAGCAATATCATCAAAAGTATCAAATGCTTTGTATTGTGTATGTTAAACAGCCTAATGTTTTGTTCAAATTGAAAGTACCAACGAATATTGGAAGTGACTAAAGGGCTGCTAGAGGTCCTTTAATTTTTAAAATTATTGAACCTTTAGTCATTATTTAGCTGTTGGAATATCTTCCTTAGCACGAACTAATAAAGTTCAATTTGCAATGTACAGTTCGGAAAGGGGAGCGGTCCTTTAATTTTATAAATTATTGAACCGTAAGTCATAAAGTCCTCGCTTCTCTCGTCGTCGTCGCAATCTATCCCTAGCGGTCGAATAAAATTAAAACTAAGGTAGCCGCTAACGGCTATTTAGTCACTTTCATAAATATTTTCATTTTTATCTTTTTACTAGCTTTTGCCCGCGGCTCCGCCCGCGTGTTATTCTGTTTAACGACATGGTTTTTTCCAGGATAAAAAGTAGCCTATGTGTTAAGTTGGGGTATAAGCTATAACCATTCTAAATTTCATCCAAATCCGTCCAGCTGTTTCAGCGTGAAAGAGTAACAAACATACACACACACACACAAACTTTCGCATTTATAATATTAGTGTAATTGTGAAATCTATCGCTTTGGAATACTCTAAATATTATTATTAGAGTGCATTATAAACTAGAAAAGATAAATTAGAAACGAATGTAAAGACAGGAATTTGAAAAAATTCCTCGCGCGATTTATCCATCGCAAGGAGATAACAAACTCACTACTAAGTGAGCATATCTACACATATCGTTGCGGCATGGGAAAGCACATGGGTAAATTCGCAGGTTGTGTTGAGAACTGGATAGCTCAGTTAGTAGAGCAACCGCCCGGTAAGCGAGAGGTCCCGGGTTCGAGTCCCGGTTCAGAGCTCCTCACGTCCAGATTTACTTTTCTCATTTTATATACCGCAATGATATAAAATTTAATAAATTACATCACAAAATAAATTAGTGTTAAAAGTATTCGGTAAAATTTTCAAACCCAATGAAAAGGTATCCCCTTCTCAGAATTTTAAACAGATTAAAACTGAAATATTCTAAGTAAATATATTACCTTTCCGTTTATTTTTAAATCGATTCCTCAACTCAAAATCTGAATAATCAATCTTTATATCGTCAAAGTGCCTGGTTTTTATTAAATTCAGCCTGAAAGCTTTCAACTCGCGATCGAATCCAAACAAAGTTTCTTGCATTGTGAATATATTTTCTTAATAAACTTACACAACATCACAATTTACAATATGTAAATACCGCAATAGGCATAAAATTAAAATAATAAATGTTGAGATACCATTTCCAATAAAATAGAAACCGAATTCCGTTTTATTTTCATTTAGGCTTTGGTCTGCGGCTCTCTTTTCAGGGTTCCGTACCCGGAGGGTGCCTAACGGGAACCTATTACTAAGCCTCCATTGTCTGTCTGTCTGTCCGTCTATACACCTTCAGCCGTAATAGGTAGCAAGTCGAAATATATATTTATTTATACACAGATGTGGAGGTACCACCATCTTACTCGCAAATCTTCCCGAAGTTATTCGGGGGAGAGTAAGAGAACAGCTCTCAGGCAAAACCAGGCGGCCCACCATTGCCTGGGACCGATGGATGGCGGTATATCCATCCCCGATTGCCGGGCCTTATATAAAACAGACTGGTGACGGGCAGCGGCGTCACTGGTGCAAGGGGTTCGGCACCACGCTCACCAACCCGCCTGCCCTGCGTGTGTGAGTATAGGCATTTCTTCCAGGGGGACCGCCAAGAGTGGTGAAATCCTGGAAAGGCCTATGTCCAGCAGTGGACGAAACAGGCTGATGGATGGATGGATGGATATACATTTTACGTGTTACAAGTAAAGAAAAAAACCCCAAGGGCGTCTCTATACAAAAAATATACAAAAAGGAGAAACGGCAATACCTATGCAAGTTTCAAATTTGGTGAGATTTTTGTTTATACTCTAATGTAAAACAACAAATTCAAAATCGTGGTTACGTACTTATAGGGTGCAGAATTATTTGTCAGGGCTATCATTTTAGCGGCTTGTTATTTGTAAATTTGGATTTCGCAAAATAAAACATAATCTTAGTGCGAATTTCTTAACTGTCTGAAGCAACGCATATTGTAGCGACGACAGCGCCATCTGTTTCTTAAGTGGGGGTTATCCCATTTTGTCCCTTTTCAAATTCATTTTAAGCCAATAAATAGCAATGATTAAATTTTGTAAGAAATATATGTCATATTTCACTCTTGAGGTGTTACCGAGTGCAATCTGTGAAATGCAAGTCACAGTCCACACCCGGTACACCCGCTTTTCATCGACGATTATTACGTCCCAATGTGACGGGTGGTGAGCCCATCGCCGTACTTAAATTCGAGCACAATTACACGCTTTTTAGGGCATGCAGGTTTCCTCACGATGTTTTCCTATACCGTTCAGCAAGTGGTAAGTATTAGGTAAAAACACAAATACTATGCACATAAATTCCGAAAAACTCATTGGTGCATGCCCGACCGGGGATCGAACCTGGATTTCAAGATTGAGAGGCGAGTGTGTTTGATAAATTCAATATTACTCTTGAAGAATACACTAGCGATGTAAAATCGACGCACCCAACGACAGCAAGATGCGTACGCGGGACTGCGGCTTTCGTATGCCTTCAAACATTAATTACAACGGTTGACGCGTCACGGCGAGGCCCGTAGAAAGCTTGACCCAGGGTCAAATAGACCCATCCCGGTTCCGGACGAAGCTATAGGCCGGTCTGGTCCTTTATAGAGTGGCCTTATTTGGCAGCTGGATTTAGAAGCGAAACTTGTACTGTTTAAATGCTTGAAAGCGAGCTTAAATCACGAGGTAGGATGGTTCAAATTCTTCTTTAATACATGAAAATATACATAGGTGACTATAAGGTGACTTTAATTTATGCAACCAAACTAACACTAGAGGCTTGGTAAGTGATCGGTCACACGGATCGATAACACTTTTTGCTAATTACGCAAAATAAAATCTTAACGTCCCATAGTCATTGACTCGTGGCTGGGGCTTGCGTTTTGAAGAATAATTTACTAATTTCACAAAAAGCTAGGATCATCGAACATTGTTACTGGGCACTTACCGAGTCTTCAGTAAGAATTTGGCTGCATAAATTAAAGTCACTATATATAATATTGTATAATTGACCAAAAATAAACCTTTTCCTTTTGCAAGTTATGTTACCGCTTTTGTGTTTTTTTGGCGTTTTAACGGAAGTTCAAATCAACAAGCAAACCAAGAAACCCTTGTATAAATCTAATCCCTCAGTATTTCTATGTTAAAAGAAGCGATTTCGACAGCTTAACTGTTTTTTTTAATACATACTATGCTGGATGGATAAAAAAATCACCTTATATACACTAAACAACATACAAACATGAAATTTGGCAGGTAAGTTTCCTGATACAGCAAAGTGTAGAAGGTTACATACACTTACCAATAATTAAAAAAATTAAGTTGGGGAGTAATACAAAGAAAATAGAATACATCCCTGTTACAAAGTTGCAGACTAAATCAACAACCTATATAATTGCGTTATAATTAGAGAGCTAAGTAGCGACTTTTCTCTTGCGCGGGAGAAGAAGAAAAAGCATAGTGTTCATGTAACGTAATATGACATTGGTATGGTAGGTAACACCAGGAAAGATTCCCAGACACACTTTTCGCTCATATTACCATAGCAATAAGGGCCAAAAATGGGTCTGCGTAATTTTCCCCACAGTACGTTCTGCTTATAAACTCTTAGGTCAAATAGCCCGATATCATTATGAAGAGCGTAAGAGTAAAACTAGCATCGTTTTAAGACAGGTCATTCAAAGTGTAACTTTAAAAGTAATGACACAAGGTTCAATATTGAAATAGAGTTAAGGTCTGTTGCTTATTACCAGTATATTACAGAAACAGGTGATTTGTTAATTTATATTTGTCCGGTGATATTACAGATTCTGTTTAACAGATAAATAGTTTCTGTATCCAATTTGTAGATGTCGGAATTTTTTGGATAATTTACCCGTAGATGTCGTATAGAAGCAGTGTGTGTGACCATCTTTTTTTGAATACAAGGTGATATTTACATATTTATACAGCCAAATTTATATTGGAGGCTTAGTAAGTGATCAGTATCTCGGATCCATAACGATTTCTGCGTAATTTGAAAAAGAAAATTTTGACTATCCGTTGTATTGTATTGACTCGGGATAGGGCTTTTGGGGAACACATTTATTTTATGCACAAGTTTTATTTTCGTTTTTACATAAAAATTGAGGCTGTTGATTGAACCACTTTGTACTAGGAAGAAAAAAGCACTAGGCCAAAAAAAACCATTTGATTGTGGTCAGTTAACAATACAAAATCTACCCTAGAATTATTTTCACTTATTATTGTAGGACCTTTTACATAAGATTATACCTATATACGAGGGGTGGCTGATATAAAATCTCCTTTGTTAAAGAAAGTTTAAAAAATGTTACTGGCCACTATATTCTCGTATTCTTTGTTTATTCCTTTTTTAAAAATTATGACACTTATTTGTTTCTACGAGTTCAATTTTTTTTGGCGCGTCTTCGTTTTTATCAAGTTGCAATAAAATTAAAAATGGATAAAATTGAGTATCGCGCTGTGATTAAATTCCTCGGTAAAGAAGGGAATACGCCGACGCAGATCCGAGAGCGCATGTTTAAGGTGTTCGGAGATTCATGTCCTTCCGAATTTGTAATAAAGTTTTGGTCAAAGCAGTTTAAACAAGGCCGTGTGAGCTTAGAAGACGATCCCCGTAGTGGAAGGCCCATTTCTGCAGTTACCGCAGATAATGTGGAAAAAGTGAAGAAACTGATCCTTGCCGATCGGCGAATTAAGCAGTGGGAAATAGCTAGAGATGTTGGCATTAGCAAGGAACGAGTTCATGAAATAATTCATGAACATTTGGGAATGTCCAAGGTGAGCGCACGTTGGGTGCCTAAAATGTTGACCCCGTTTGATAAGCAAAGGCGTGTGGAATGTTGTCAGTCATTTTTAGACTTGGTAAAGGATAAAGAGGAAGAAACTATCTTGCGAATAGTGACCTGTGATGAAACTTGGATTCGTCAGTGGGATCCCGAAAGCAAACAAGAATCGATGCAATGGAAATTTAAAGGGGAAAAACCACCAAGGAAGTTTAAGGTCCGGCTGTCAGCGGGCAAACTAATGGCAACCATTTTTTGGGATGTTGAGGGGATTCTTATGATAGATTACCTGCCAAAAAACACCACGATGAATGCTGAATACTATGCGAACTTACTTGACCAGCTACGCAAAAAAATAAAAGAAGACAGGAGGGGCAAACTTAGCAAAGGCGTTTTGATTTTGCATGATAATGCACCCGCGCACACGGCCTTTAAGGCGCGGTCATCTCTGACAAAAAACGGCTTTACAGAGATCAACCACCCACCCTATAGTCCAGACCTGGCTCCCTCTGACTACTTCTTATTTAAAAATTTAAAGAAAAATTTGAGAGGGCGCAGATTTTCAACAGACGAAGAGATGAAGGACGCTGTGAATGACTATTTTGACGATTAAAATAATAATTATTATTTTAATGGTATGCTGTCACTTATTGACAAATGTCGTAAGTGCATTTCAGTTGCAGGGGACTATATTGAAAAATAAAAAATAAATTATTAATCCATGTATTTTCTTTCATAGTCAGGTAGATTACTTTTCAGCCACCCCTCGTATATTATAAGGTTTAATAAATAAATGTTCCATACATTTTAATTAATTAGGTATACTATGTATATACCTTTTCTATGGAACGACTGATTTATTTCGAACAATTTATACAAATAATAAAATAATATTGTTCAATATAATATAATTAATAATAATCATCGGATAAACTTTTGACTGCAACTTTGTGTTTATAAGTTTTGAACATTGCAAATATTTGTACAATGAAGTCAACTATAAACTGTTGAAAAATAAATCAGCTGTTCCATAAAAAAGTACCAAATAATTAACCAAAGTGTATGGAACAGCTGATTGTTTTGTCGCGATACAGTGTTAGCTCCAAAAGTAGTTCTTACAAAGACTTTCAAAATTGTCACCTTGTATAATTAAAAGAGTGTCAATTAATCGTAATTCCAGACGTACAATTATTTACCTATATTTTATAATATTTTTGACCATGGCAACACCGTGTAGGAGTGGTGTTCTTGGGTCTCCTCTCGTATCAACAGTAGTTTATTTTAATTACTGACAAGAAGATATGAGTGTTTTGAAACCGTGCACGATTTGTAACATGAATTATCTATCGGTTATGATAATACTCGACATCGTTTTATAGTTAACTTAGCAGTTGAAGTGTTTATTTTATTTATTTGCTCGTAACTTATAGTCACATTACCGGCTTTGCTTGTGTAATTGTCATTTAAATGTGTCGTTTGAAACTTGATAGTTGAACGCATTGTTATATAATAATTATATCGCCTCTTTAGCCTAGTGCATGATGGCGAACCTTTATGGATCGACGTGCCATTTTTTCTAAAGAAGTGTTTAAGGAGGCCATATACGTGCTTTTGAATAACTTTGACTTAGTGATAATTTGATATATTTGATTATTATAGGTGGTAGAGTTGATGCCGGTCTCGACTGTGGAGGTACCACCATCTTACTCGCAAATCCTCCCGAAGTTATTCGGGGGAGAGTAAGCTCTTAGGCAAAACCAGGTGGCCTACCATTGCCTGGGAGCGAAGGATGGCGGTATATTCATCCCCAATTGCCGGGCCTTATATAAAACAGACTGGTGACGGGCAGCGGCGTCACTGGTGCAAGGGTTTCGGCACCGCGCTCACCAACCCGCCTGCCCAGCGTGTGTGAGTTTGGGAATTTCTTCCAGGAGGAATTTCGCCTAGTTTTAACAAAAATACGATTAATTACGAATAAAAATGTAGTTGGTTATGCGTGATTTATTAGTTTCCCCTAACCCGTAAGCGAATTATTAATAATCGCCGGTGAAAGTTATTAATCCTCCGAATGTATCACATTCAATAAAAAACTTGGAAAATGATAACCATTTTGTAAAGCAGCTTATGCCTCTTCGTATAAAAAGGCCTATTACACCCTAAAAGAATTTATGGATAATAGCTTGTGAATATGTACTTCGGTCTGCTTACTTACACAATGTTTCAAAATTAAATTGTTGTATATATTTTTAGTAAAAATAATTGTAAATATAATATTTTTTAATTGCGGTGCCCATCTGGGTTTATGCTTGTATCTCAATATTGTAACCAATATTATGTAACACCCATGTAACAGCATAAAAGCAATAAATTTGAGTAAGTATTTATCAATCTCATCGTAACATATCCAACCCTAATTGCCGGGATTTTTATAAAACAGACTGGTGACGGGCATCGGCATCACTGGTGCGAGGGTTTCGGCACCGCGCTCACCAACCCGCCTGCCCAAGCGTGTGTTATTATGGGCATTTCTTCCAAGAGAACGGCCTAGAGTGGTGAAATCTTGGGAAGGTCTATCCAGCAGTGGACGAAACAGGCTGATGGATGAATGGATGGAAGGAAAGGTGAAATAATGATTTTTCTACTCAGTATTATCAGTAGAATATGTTTATACCGATGGCAATGAAAATCCGTCGTTTCATACAATTTCAACAGTATATAGGTGACTTTAGTTTATCGGCCATTTCAAAAATAATGCACCCCTATCATTGAAAGATGGAAAAATAAATATGTGTTGATTAACCTAATTAAGTAATTTCCCTTACAAATACCTTCTTAATTTAATACATTGTAAGGCTCACAAAAATATGTTGTATATAATGCTATTAGTTTTCATTATTTGTATTTTTATTTATTTATTATATATTTAGTTTCGTAACAAAAAAGACGTAACAAAATCAGGGCCCTGTCATAGATATTACCAATAATTTAAAAATTCCTCACAAATTCAAACAGTACATGTTTCCCATTATAGATGAATCATTTTTCATTTTCAGTTATCACAAAAGAGATACAACATAAATAAACCTAGTAAATTTCGTAACAAAACGAGAAAATTTTGTGCGAAAAAAGTGAGAGAATTCCTCCGAAGCTCAGCACGGCCCTTTCTCGACTAGTCTCAAAGCTGCCGCTTAGTGGACGTGACATATTCCTGAGTAGTGTTGTTCCAGCCTAAATTATTTCACATTTTTCGTTGTTTTAGTAATGTAATGACCGTTACAAAAGTAGACATGTCTCAAAGATGTGAAATCGTGGGACAAGCTTTAAAATTGTTTTTTTTTGAAAAAATTTTTATTATTTAAATAAATCACTAATATAAACTAAAACTCAAGATAACATTTTATTTAACAACAAAAAGATAATAACTTACGTAGAAGAAAAATGTTTTAAAACGCAGTCAGAAGTTACAAATTACGCCGATGGGACAGTATGAAACCGTCATTTTCAGAATTTTCAATAATCGATAAATCCATTAAATATGTTATGTATTAAAAATGCAATTATTGCAATTTGTGGTCAGATACTTCTTATTTAGGTAAACATTAAGAAACTTCCGTGGCTACTAGCCTGGAAATAGAAACACCCAAAAAAGGCAAGGGGTGCATTATTTTTGAAATTACCCTTAAAGCCAAATTCATACTGCAGACTCGGTGGCTAGGAACAAGATTCAATGACACTGTTTGGGATAAAAGAAAAAAAAAATTATGCCTCTATCTATACTTGTTCCAGAACAACCTCGTCTCAATTTTTTTAGGAAGACTAAGTTTTATTTTGTGTATTTTAAAGTTAGAGCTATTGAACCTTGGTCCTGACCACTTACCGAGTCTTTAGTATTCATTTGTATATCTATATAAACAAAAGTCACCTCATATTAAATGTCTGTGTAGCTAAACAGTCGATTCACGTTAACTCCTAACAACCGGTAAGTGACCATCGTCCTTCCATGCGCGGGCGCATATTTCGCATCGCGAGAATGCGTTACGCAACCTACATTCACTGCGCCCGCGCCGACCGCATCGATGCGCTCCTTTGCTTTTGTAATTAATAATTACACAATTCCTTAAGATATAAATATAAGATTTATTGAAGTTTACCAAATAGGTTTTATTTTTTGTTTCATTTTGATTTCCACAACCATCGATATAATATTAAATAACATATTAGTAATAGGGTCCTCCCGTTTGGCACCTTCTGGGTACGGATAACCCTAAAAAATTTGACCTGCTCGCAAAATGTACAGCGGGTAGGTTTTTATGTTAGCACGGAGTGGTTTAGAGTAGCGGCGGTAGCTCAAGTGGTAGAACGCTGGCCTCTCAATCTTGAGACCCAGGTTCGATCCCCAGTCGGGTATGCACCAATGAGTATTTCGGAATGTATGTGCATAGTATTTGTGTTCTTACCTAATACTTACCACTTGCTGAACGGTGAAGGAAAACGTGAGGAAACCTGCATGCCCTAAAAAGCATGTAATTGTGCCTGAAGTACGGCGATAGTGCTCACCACCCATCACGTTGGGACGTAATAATCATCGGTGAAACGCGGGTGACTTGCATTTCATAGTTCACATCCTCGGGGATTCATGTCGTGACGATATGTTTTTTTTACGGAGAGATTTCTATGGAAAAGTTGGCCTGCATGATCAGTTTCATTAAAAAAAAAAAAAAAAAAACTATTTACACCCTGTATAGAGATTCACAAAAGCGTCACAACAAAATTTGCAGAACTTCACTTACGTCAATCAAGTGTATGAACTTACAAAGAAAACAGAGCCTCGTTTCAATTAAATTTCACCCTTAACCCCTTGAGTTAACGTTCGTTACACGTGAATGGTTTAATGTTGCTTTTAAACGTTTAATGACGAGCGTTGAGTCGCCATGTCAAACAATGCACAATCATTTCTTGCTTGATTATCGAGACGACCCTGTGGTCTAGGGTTCGAGCACTGCCTCTGTAGTCTGTAGTGTAGTTTGTAGTGTAGTTTGTAGTGTAGTTTGTAGTGTAGTTTGTAGTGTAGTATAGTTTATAGTAGTGTGAGTATCTACTCGAATCAGGGGAGTTTTTGAAATTTCCCCGAATGAGACAAAAATATTCCCCAAAAAGATACAACTTCAGCAACTTTTCCCTAAATTTCTTAAGAGTGTATAATACCTCACTTCGCTTCGCATGATCCTGCTTTATACCAACAAATACTGCAACAATCACTCTTAAATTAATATATGATAAAGTTGAGAACTAATACTATGTCCATGCTGTTGTGAAAACTTGATTCCATTAAATTTTCTCGATGGAAAAAAATTACCAAATTACCTCCAAACCGTACAATAAACCGATAGCATTCAATGAATACTTGAAATTAGATCTGAAACCTTGCATAATATAACTGATCTTAGTATAAAGCAGCTGCAGACTGTTCCATAAAAATGAAAAAACCATCAGTGTAGCCGCGATTTCAAAATAACTGATGTTTTTGCGTGCGTGGCATCTGATTAGAGTAGGATAGACGGTTAAAAAGCAGAAGCGTTAGAGCAGGACTGCGAATTGAGGTATTATGGCCCCTTAAAACTTTTTATTTCTTTAGTATATTAATATATGAATAAAGATTTGTTGTACTCTTCTGAGCTTTATTTTATTTGTGATACTTGAGAATAATTATAAAAAACAACAGGAAATATTTTTGTTCGATATATTTCGGCTCACGTCATGGAGCCGTCATCAGTCGATTAATTTATTATATTAAAATGTACTAAATTTGACATTGTTTATAATTATAACGAAAGAACATTACATATTATTAACCATATTTATAAAAAAAACAACACTAGACTTTTAATAAAAATATAAAAATTTAAAACGAATGAGGCCCTCAATAATCCTAGCAATGCATTTTTAACACATTTTATTAATTTATTTCGAACACGTACACGTAAAGTAAGGATGATTTTTTTTGCTTCTCTTTGTTGTTGGGTGCCGTTGGATACGCGCGCCGTTCAAAATAATTTTACCATTTACCATTTTAAGTGTTCAATTTTAATTAATTGCAAAAAGGCGGTACTTTTACAATCTGCAATACGGCTTTTAGATAAACCTCTGAACGCAGGTACGATCGAAGAAATGGCTGCAGACCTACTTTTCGCTCTTATCATTACAATACCAGCGAAAAGTAGGTCTCCGGCCATTTCTTCGATGGTACAGTGACACCACCGTCCGGGTTGACGGCCCGTTAGTTAATTAGACATCAACAGAATGCGATGCGACTGATAAACATGCTCTCACGACAGGAGTAGAGGAAAACTCATCTGTCAAGTGTTAATCTGTGGTTAATGATGTCACTACTTGAGATTTTGAACTTTTCATATAGTATAGTAAAAGTATAGTAGGGCGGTAGCTCAACGGTAGAACGCTGGCCTCTCAATCTTGAGATCTAGATTCGAACCCCGGCACCATGTAGTAATGAGTTTTTCGGTATTTATGTGCATAGTATTTGTATTAAAGGAATGCTTCGGTGGTTTGGGCATATAGAGAGGATGAATGAAAGTAAAGTAACGAAAGAAATTTATGCTGCACAAGTGTAAGGTACAGCTCGACTGGGCCGCCCTAGAAGGACGTATGCCGACCAAATAGGCGACATACTGAAGAAGGGCAAAGTAAAAAGCACCCGGAATAGAAGAGCTTGTATGACTATATTGATGGATGTAGAATCAAAAGAGGTGTGTCAGGATATTAGCAGATGGAAATTTGTAGCCTCTGCTCACATCCCTGGGAAACAGGCGTGAATATTTGTATGTATGTAGTGTTTGTACTGTGGGACTTACGTAACCTTTGTGCGCGTGTCCGACTCGCACTTGGCCAAATTATTCAGTAAGTAGTCGTAGAAGCCAATGAGGATCCGCTCTCTTGCAACCAGTGGTTTTCTTGTTTAGATAACTAAGAATTACAACTGCAAGAAAGCTGGGCCTGCCTTAAGTTATTCGATTTTCACCAGCTCTGATACTTTTTAAATCTGCGCAGACGCAAATACGGCCTTCATTAATTCTACATCATCACTTCGATTTCAATCTTGCCTTTCAAAGTCAATAACGCAAGAGGATCAATATTGATTGGCGGTAATTCAAACCATTAATCCAACTAAACGTCCATAAATCAATTAATTAATATTCCGTAATAAATTCGCGTAGGCTTCTCTGTTTTACGTAACTTCATAATACTAGTCAATTACATTAATTATAATAATACATTATAATAATAAATCAATCTACGTAATATGATATTAATTTAAAGTGAAACCAGGATTTATTTGAAGGAACTATAGATAAAAATTAGACAAAGCATCCGATTTTGTGTAGTAACATTACAATAGAAGTCAGTGTTGGGTTCAACTTTTATTCTTCACATTTTCTTAAATAAAATTTAAAAATTTGAAATATATGTTACTTTCATTAGCTATAGTGGTAGAGCTGATGCCGGGCTCGACTGTGGAGGTACCACCATCTTACTCGCAAACCACCCCGAAGTTATTCGGGGGAGAGTAAGAGAACAGCTCGCAGACAGGCACAACCAAGAAGCCCACCATCTTATATAAAACTAGTGATGAGCAGCGGCGTCACTAATACGATGGTTTCGGCACCGCGCTCACCAACCCGCCTGCCCAGCGTGTGTGGGTATGGGTAGGACTTATGCCGACTAAATTGGCGACATAATGACACCTATTCTCGTGTAGCAAATATTAGATTTAGAGCTGCCATAACCTAAAACTTTTCATTGCAAAATAGGCCTTAACGCAGATGAATAAAAGTTAAATGAGCTTGCATTATTTTAGGTTTTTCAACTCTAAATTTAAGGTTTGCTGCACGAGAATAGGTCACACTGTAGAAAGGACAAGTCAAAAGCATGCACAATGGAGGAGCTTCTATTATCTGTTTGATGGATGTAGAAGAAGTGAAAAAGGTGTGTCAGGGACTTAGACCATTTAACACGGGACCTGGCAAAGCACGACTCTTAGTACTGAAATTATTCTGCCGTTTTCCACGGGAGGGGAGGTAAACACGCACAGCACACATTTACGCATTCACGCACACTCCTGCAAAAAATTGATATGTCACAAGCGTTTCAGAACGTGCGATCATAGTGCGAAATTTCACTCGTTTATTAGAAAGAGACAGATCTATATAGGAGCAAGAGAAACAAAAATCTGGTTGCACCAATCAGGTGGCCCAGTGTGATTTTCGCATTACTCCGAAGCGTTTCAAAACACTTTCGTGCAACTGTCAGGTAACAGTTCGGTTACCCTCGGTTTAACTCGGGTCAATTTTTGAACGCTCTAGGGTGAAATTCGCATCTTTCCAAACGGAACCTAAATCAAAAGCTGCAACACAAACACAAAACGCGCAAACAATCAAACTTACATTTTCATGGCGTCCATTGAAAACGACTTCTTAGCCTCGGAGCCTCTGAAGCCACTTGTGTGGAGGAGATTTATCGACGACATTTTCTTGATCTGGCCGCACAGCCGAGAGTCACTTACAACATTTCTAAACCGACTAAACAGCCATAGCTCATTGAAATTCACTCACAACATCTCCATTGACAAAATCACATTTCTTGACGTAGATTTATTCATTGATCGCAACAACCACATTCACACCTCCGTACATTTCAAACCGACAAACAAACTTCAATACCTGCACTTTCACAGCTGTCATCCGGCACATATCAAAAAATCCATACCGTACTCACTCTCATTACGTGGCCGCCGTATTTGCAGCAACCAACACACACTTGACAATTACCACGCCAAAATTCACAACGCACTCTCCAAAAGAAACTATCCAACCAACTTCCTTCAAAAACACTTGCACCACAGACCAAATTTTCACAGACAAACCCCACCAAACACGTCTAATCACCACTTACTTTCACGGCAGCCACAAACTAAAAAACCTTATCAAAGAATCCCTACCCATTCTCCGACAAAATAACGAAGCGAAAGACTTACTCTCTCCTAACCCACAAATATGCTACCGACAAAACCGAAATCTGAGACACACGCTTAGCAAAACAAAAACGACACAACATACCGACCTTACCAACTTCTCACCCAGTACATCTCCCTGTCGACGGCGTCGATGTAAAACCTGCCCCATCATCAATACAGCTACAGACATCAACACTCATCACACGACAAACATATACAAAACACACCCTGTAACACATCATGCAAAACGAGCAACTGCATTTCATCAAAACATTCACCCCTCCACTGACCGATATTGAATTAAGGACCTGGGAAACATCATACATATGGTCACTTGGTGCTCACTATGGACCAGGACTTAACAGACAGCACTAACTGACAGACATGACGTGACTCACCATTAAATAACTAAATACTGACTACTACACATAAATATTATCATCACCGCCGTCATCATCATTATCACTACCACCATCATCATCATCATCATCATCATCATCATCATCATCATCATCATCATCATCATCATCATCGTCGTCGTCGTCATCACCATCATCATCATCATCGTTATTATCATCGTCATCATCATCTACAAGTAGTATTACCTAGTATCTCCAAAAAGTTTCTGTTTTCCTCATTCAACTTGTACAGACGTCACCTTTTAACTCTTCTATAAACTTACATGAACAAATTGTTCATGTACTTCGGCAGAGGGGGATAAGTGCGCTTGTCTAGTCCCGTGCTATATGGTCTAAGGTCAGGGATTATGGTGATGGCGCGTGGCGGTAGCTCTACCATATTCCTGATTCCTCTGAGCATTTTTTGATACAGGTTTCTCACCTACTTTTATCTTTTTACTGAAAGACTTTATAAATTGTTTTAATCTCGCATTTCCGTAAATAATCTACTTTTTCGTGATAAAGCAGACCGTGTCACGTACATACGAACATTTTTTAAATCACTACCTTTTACAACTTCCCCATTACCAACGGTTATAAATAACCATATTAGTGGTATATAAGGTGACTTTAATTTATGCAGCCAAACTCATACTGGAGGCTTGGTAAGTGATCAGTAACCCGGATCGATAACACTTTTTGCTAATTTCGCAAAACAAAATCTTGACGTTTCATAGTAATTGACTTGGGGCTGGGCTTGCGTTTGTAAGGAACACGAAAAGAATAATTTACGAATTTCTCAAAAAGGGTCATCGAACCTTGTTACTGAGAACTTACCGAGCCTCCAGTATGAGTTTGGCTGTATAAATTAAAGTCACCTTATATAATACCATATAGTATGAAACTCAGTCATGTACAAAAAAAACCTTGTAAGTACAATAAAAATGTTTAGTATTAATAATCTCGATACTAAGATTTCTTCAGTACGTTTCGTTATCAATACCGTCCGGCCTTGTAGGTATACATTACAAATAGCTTGATCTCATACGGAAGCAACAATTAAACGCAACACCAATTACCTGTCTGTTCAGTGGTTCAGCTACGAAATCCACGAATACTCGGAAAATTGTTCGGTGGTTCTGCCGTTTTTTATTTATCTTGTAATATTATGACGAAACCCGTACAAACGACAACTGTGAAGGGTATTTTCAAGGATGCTTCAAGTGTCAAATGAAAAATATACTTATTCATGTCGCCGTAAAATTGCGTAAACCGCTCTTTTGTAAAAAACCGAATTATGGCGTAAAGGCTGACCCATTACGCGATCATATGAAATTGGTCCACTTTTTCGCAAAAAAGCAGATTATTATTCACGTAAGAGCGTGATTGAAAGAATTACAACAGTCATTCAGCATATAGTTAAAAATAGGTGTGAAAATAGAGCAAAGCGGAGCGAAGCGAGGCGACCCCCTAGTTTTAACGGGAACTAATTTCGTATGATCGCGTAATGGGACTGTGTTTGTGCCAGTTTTTCACGTTTTTTCGTGTAATAGAAATTTACGCCATCCTACGACGACAGGTGCAAGCAAAATTAAAACTGCGTAAACGTCCAAACTGAATTACCAATAACACCCAAAATCATAGCTGAATCCGGGGCGGACAGTGGCCAGGACTATCCCACTATCCCATCCCACTTAATATTATAAATGTGAAAGTTTGGATGTATGGATGGATGGATGTTTGTTACTCTTTCACGCCGTATCTACTGAACCGATTAGGCTAAAATTTTGCATGAATGTAGTTCTAGACCTGTAATAGGACAACAACTGCTTTTATCCCATAAATCAGTTTCCATAGAAAAGCTATAAAAGAGACATAATAAAATGGGAAACACAGAGGCGTATCACAAACACATTTCACCAGCTATGTTTACTGTAGGTAACAGTCCGAAAAATGTTGACAGATTTTATAGGAGTAGACAAAAACTAATTCAACGCGGGCAAAGGCGCGGGCAAAAGCTAGTGTACTATAAATAGAATCGGTCATGTGTTAATTTGAAATCATATAGGTACAAAGCGTTCCTTACCACCATAAAATACGGGTAAAACCTAAAAACATTATGGTAAATAATAGCAACACCATGACGACAAAAAATAAGGCGTTGAATAGGATTCGCCAAAAAAAAAATTGGCAGCCTTAAGTACGGAACCCTATTTTTTAAATTTGTTTTTTGTCCCGAGAATGTACTACAATCTGACCAAATTTAAAACTTGTATGTATTACTGTTTATAAGATAGAGCTAAAACAAATGACGGTGTTTTTGTTTTGTTTTTCTACGTTTTTGTACGGGGACTGAGTTTTTTTTAAAACTTATTTGCCGTGATAGAGGCTAACTAACACGTATTCTGCGAAAATGCTAATTGCCTATATACATTACGGCTGAAGCTGTAAACTCCTGTGAGACAGAAGGTTAGACGAAAGATAGACAGCGAAGGCTTAGCTAGAGTGCCGTTTGGCACCCTCCGGGTACGGAACCCTAATAATATATTAACTTCACAGAACAAGACAATTTCATCGAATTGAATCATAGTTTGTTGTTTTGCAGTTACCTTTTGAAGGGTTTTATTTCCGGGGAACCCTAACCCCGTTTCGTGTCAGGGTATCACTAGCACGAGGAAGAGCTACTGAAGGCTACGGCTAGGCGTGGTCATTGGTGTGGCTGATACATTTTGTTCTCATTCTTTGTTAGATGCAGTTATGTTTTTAAGGGTTTTATTTCCGGGGAACCCTAACCCCGTTTCGTGTCAGGGTATCACTAGCACGAGGAAGAGCTACTGAAGGCTACGGCTAGGCGTGGTCATTGGTGTGGCTGATACATTTTGTTCTCATTCTTTGTTTGATGCAGTTATGTTTTTAAGGGTTTTATTTCCGGGGAACCCTAACCCCGTTTCGTGTCAGGGTATCACTAGCACGAGGAAGAGCTACTGAAGGCTTCGGCTAGGCGTGGTCATTGGTGTGGCTGATACATTTTGTTCTCATTCTTTGTTAGATGCAGTTATGTTTTTAAGGGTTTTATTTCCGGGGAACCCTAACCCCGTTTCGTGTCAGGGTATCACTAGCACGAGGAAGAGCTACTGAAGGCTACGGCTAGGCGTGGTCATTGGTGTGGCTGATACATTTTGTTCTCATTCTTTGTTAGATGCAGTTATGTTTTTAAGGGTTTTATTTCCGGGGAACCCTAACCCCGTTTCGTGTCAGGGTATCACTAGCACGAGGAAGAGCTACTGAAGGCTACGGCTAGGCGTGGTCATTGGTGTGGCTGATACATTTTGTTCTCATTCTTTGTTAGATGCAGTTATGTTTTTAAGGGTTTTATTTCCGGGGAACCCTAACCCCGTTTCGTGTCAGGGTATCACTAGCACGAGGAAGAGCTACTGAAGGCTTCGGCTAGGCGTGGTCATTGGTGTGGCTGATACATTTTGTTCTCATTCTTTGATAGATGCAGTTATGTTTTTAAGGGTTTTATTTCCGGGGAACCCTAACCCCGTTTCGTGTCAGGGTATCACTAGCACGAGGAAGAGCTACTGAAGGCTACGGCTAGGCGTGGTCATTGGTGTGGCTGATACATTTTGTTCTCATTCTTTGTTAGATGCAGTTATGTTTTTAAGGGTTTTATTTCCGGGGAACCCTAACCCCGTTTCGTGTCAGGGTATCACTAGCACGAGGAAGAGCTACTGAAGGCTACGGCTAGGCGTGGTCATTGGTGTGGCTGATACATTTTGTTCTCATTCTTTGTTAGATGCAGTTATGATTTTAAGGGTTTTATTTCCGGGGAACCCTAACCCCGTTTCGTGTCAGGGTATCACTAGCACGAGTAAGAGCTACTGAAGGCTTCGGCTAGGCGTGGTCATTGGTGTGGCTGATACATTTTGTTCTCATTCTTTGTTAGATGCAGTTATGTTTTTAAGGGTTTTATTTCCGGGGAACCCTAACCCCGTTTCGTGTCAGGGTATCACTAGCACGAGGAAGAGCTACTGAAGGCTACGGTTAGGCGTGGTCATTGGTGTGGCTGATACATTTTGTTCTCATTCTTTGTTAGATGCAGTTATGTTTTTAAGGGTTTTATTTCCGGGGAACCCTAACCCCGTTTCGTGTCAGGGTATCACTAGCACGAGGAAGAGCTACTGAAGGCTACGGCTAGGCGTGGTCATTGGTGTGGCTGATACATTTTGTTCTCATTCTTTGTTAGATGCAGTTATGTTTTTAAGGGTTTTATTTCCGGGGAACCCTAACCCCGTTTCGTGTCAGGGTATCACTAGCACGAGGAAGAGCTACTGAAGGCTACGGCTAGGCGTGGTCATTGGTGTGGCTGATACATTTTGTTCTCATTCTTTGTTAGATGCAGTTATGTTTTTAAGGGTTTTATTTCCGGGGAACCCTAACCCCGTTTCGTGTCAGGGTATCACTAGCACGAGGAAGAGCTACTGAAGGCTACGGCTAGGCGTGGTCATTGGTGTGGCTGATACATTTTGTTCTCATTCTTTGTTAGATGCAGTTATGTTTTTAAGGGTTTTATTTCCGGGGAACCCTAACCCCGTTTCGTGTCAGGGTATCACTAGCACGAGGAAGAGCTACTGAAGGCTACGGCTAGGCGTGGTCATTGGTGTGGCTGATACATTTTGTTCTCATTCTTTGTTAGATGCAGTTATGTTTTTAAGGGTTTTATTTCCGGGGAACCCTAACCCCGTTTCGTGTCAGGGTATCACTAGCACGAGGAAGAGCTACTGAAGGCTACGGCTAGGCGTGGTCATTGGTGTGGCTGATACATTTTGTTCTCATTCTTTGTTAGATGCAGTTATGTTTTTAAGGGTTTTATTTCCGGGGAACCCTAACCCCGTTTCGTGTCAGGGTATCACTAGCACGAGGAAGAGCTACTGAAGGCTTCGGCTAGGCGTGGTCATTGGTGTGGCTGATACATTTTGTTCTCATTCTTTGTTAGATGCAGTTATGTTTTTAAGGGTTTTATTTCCGGGGAACCCTAACCCCGTTTCGTGTCAGGGTATCACTAGCACGAGGAAGAGCTACTGAAGGCTTCGGCTAGGCGTGGTCATTGGTGTGGCTCATACATTTTGTTCTCATTCTTTGTTAGATGTTTTCAAGGGTTTTCTTTCCGAGGAACCCTAACCCCGTTTTGGGTTAGGGTTTCACAAGCACGACTGAAGGCTACGGCTAGGCGTGGTCATACCTAGGTGTGGTTAAAACTCTTTGTTGTTATCTACATCTGTCTACACTTATATTATAAAGAGGTGTTTGTGAGTTTGTAAGCTTGTGGCTTTGGACGTTTTCCTGGAAAAGCAATGAGAAGGTCAAGTTTGACGATAAAAACAACATGAAAATAAATAACAACGAAATTGAAAAAAATAATTTTGTATGATATCATGTACTCTAGGGTAGGCAGGCCTACCCCGCATCATACAAATATTGATTTTTCAAAGTGACATTTAAATTTTTTCATATTTTTTTTATTGTCAAACGTGACCTTCTCATTGCATTTCCAGCAAAAAGTCTTATGCACGCCACTGGTAGGAGGTAAACAATGCGATTTTGAAAATACATTATAAAAATTCCTTCCATCCAACAGCTCGTGTTCGTCCACTGCTGGACATAGGCCTTTACCAAATTTCGCCACTCATGTCGTTCCTCCGTCCTCCTCATCCAGCCGCCCCCCGCAACGTCCTTCAGGTCGTCGGTCCAGCGGGCACGAGGTCGGCCTACACTACGCTTTGCTGTACGTGGTCTCCATTCTAAAGCCTTTCGGCCCCAACGGCCATTATGTCGGCGACAAATATGGCCTGCCCACTGCCACTTCAACTTACTGATTCTGCAGGCTATGTAGGTCACTTTCGATCTCCGACGGATCTCCTCGTTTCGGATTCTATCCATCAGAGATACCCCAAGCATAGCCCGCTCCATAGCTCGCTGAGCGACCTTAAACCGGTGGATCAGACCCTTTGTAAGAGACATCACAGGAAGGACGCACTGGTGTTATAAAAATTATCCCTAAACAATAGGTTATTGTTTGTTTCCTGGGGACGGACGGGCGGTTTCCTAGCTAAGTACATAGACTTTGATTAAATTCAAACGGGTAATTTCTGGAACCACTAATAATTAATCAAGGTTAGCAGTAAAGTCTGCAACGCAAGCTGGCACTCGGTCTGGTCAGAGACACTCCAGGTTACTAGATCAGATCAAGCACAAGAGGGTCTTGGCAGAGGGAAACGAATCTCGCCGAAGTCACTAAGCGATGGAAAGCGAAAACGATGAAAAGAAAACAAAATGGTACTTATAAAATAATTTTCATAAGAAACGAAAGTCAAAGTCAAATACGCCCATCCATCCATCAGCCTGTTTCGCCCACTGCTGGACATAGGCCTTTCCAGGATTTCGCCACTCTTGGCGGTCCTCCTGGAAGAAATTCCCAAACTCACACACGCTGGGCAGGCGGGTTGGTGAGCGCGGTGCCGAAACCTTTGCACTAGTGACGCCGCTGCCCGTCACTAGTCTGTTTTATATAAGGCCTGGCAATAGGGGATGGATATACCGCCATCCGTCGGGCCCAGGCAATGGTGGGCCGCCTGGTTTTGCCTGAGAGCTGTTCTCTTACTCTCCCCCGAATGACTTCGGGAGGATTTGCGAGTAAGATGGTGGTACCTCCACAGTCGAGCCCGGCATCAGCTCTACTACCAATAATAAATAATAATAATAACAATCGATATCTAAATAGAAATAGTGTACTTTTTTTTTTCAAAACAACCGGCTTCGATTCCCGAGCTGAGCACAGGTTTTTTTTTAAATGTATGAATGCAGTTTTTCTTGTTATTAAAATCGATGACATGGTTCCTAAGAACAGATCTTCGTATGTCTTATAGTTTCAGACTTTCCCAAACTGACCGATTTAAATGAGACATTCTGTATAGTACAGTACAATGTGAACGTGTCCATAATAATGTATGGTGCGCGATATTGTTGTGCTATGAGCTATATACTATATGCTATCATATTATAGCGTAGTCTGAAAGCAGCTTGACCCTGAGACAACATATTATAGGCAATAGGGGGTTCATAAAATAGCCGCCAAGCCAAAAACGGGGCAGAGATTGAGAAAAACGCGGGTGTAGCCGCGGGCGAAGGCATGTAGCTTATTTGTTGACTAGGATCACTACGATGATAATATAGAAAACCGCATCCAAATCGGTTAAGTGGTTCTCGAGTTAAAACGGAACAGACAGGCAGATAGCGGAGGCTTGGTATAGGGTCCCGAATGGCAACTTTCGGTTACGGAATCCTAAAAAGTAAAATACAATGAATCATAATTACCAAATATGTGCGAAAATAAGACAAACAGATTAAGCAACATCGATTTTATTATCAGTTTTAAAATTAAATGCATAGGCCGAATATATTTAGCATAATATGGTCACACTTCGGTTGTATAAGGCGGACGTTTGTTTTGTAAGCTAAACTGAACGGTTAAATATAAAAAATCTAAACCGACCTTAAGGTGAGTCCGTCGAAAAAAATAGCAACTCCATCCGTAGTGGTTGAAATTTAAATTTAGAATAAAAGCAGGTATATTATAATGAAGTTCTTATCAGTTCGCATTGCAACATGGCTGATACTTCAGCCGCTACGGCTGATAGGTGCAAAAAAGCATGTATTTTATTAATAAAAATTTGTGTTTGAATAAATTTAGAAAACCATATCATTTTACATTACTTTGTTTAGAGGTTTATGAATTTTTATACTGATTCGATAAAAACTGCAGCAGTAGTATCGTTACAAGTGGACAAAAACTGAGAATTAAGGGGAAATTTAGAATATTTTTTCTTCACTTATAGAAGTGAATTTAATTTTCATACATAAATATCAAAATTAAATTCAGGAAAAACCACATCACTATTCGTTTCATGCATGTATATTACTATGTATTTTTCATTTAATAAAAAATGATATTTTTACCATATAAATGATTACAAAGCTACCCAATTCAAGGCCGTTGGCGTAAGAAGCCATTTCATTCTGGGTGATTTCTGTCTTTCTTTTTTCGTGTGATCGGAAAATCTGAAAACCGCGAGCAGACATTAAAAGGAGGAATAATTAAGAAGAAATGAAGACGTAATCGTCCCATTTTGAATATGGTTTTTATGTCTCGGAAACAAAAACTGAATTAATTAGAAATTATTACTTTGTCAATTAAAAGTTGAAGAATACCGTGCCTTGCAAATAGGTTTCTTCAAAAATTATGTAAGCGAACAAACTTACAATTCAACATACATGCGCATCGAATGTAAAAACCTCCTTTTTTGAAGTCGACTAAAACAGCTTTGGTTTGGATTCGGCCCCTGTTTTGTAATTTCAACTTTTGTTTATAATACCGGGCGTGGGAACGAATGGTTTTTTTAAGAAACATTCAAAGCAAAAGCAGGCAGGACATCCTTTTTAGGGTTCCGCATCCATATATCTGTATAAATGTCACAGCCTCATAGAAAAATATTATAACATAATATTATAATTATAAGTTTTGTTGTAATGTAACATGGTCCTAAAAGTCAAAGTGAAAAAAATTAAGACAATAGTCTATGAGTACCGCTAATAGGTAGACAATTTACACCGAAAATATATTTTATTTTCCGAGGACTGTTTTGACTTTTCTATAAATATTTAGTCAGCTGATTTAACCACTTTGTACAGAGAATTGAGATTTGAGAAGAAAACGAAACTTTACAAAAAAAAAAAATCTGTATTCAAAGTCAAAATTATTTATTTCAGACTAAAATATTTACAATATTTGTCCACATGAAATTAAAATTAAATCCGTAAAATTAAGTTAAAATGCCAATACAAATCAAATTAACAATATTAAGCAAAATTAAACAATAAAATACATCAATTTAAATAAAAATTTTAATTAAAAGCCCCATCCCATCCAATCTGCATTGTGATTAACTTTTTTTTTTTTTTTTTTTTTTTTGAACAAAACTAATTCTATCTTTACAGGTTCTCACCTAATGCGAAAGACATACGAGTAATATGTATAAATATGTACACAGACTGACTTTCAAACAAACCCCGATAATTTTAGAGGTTATTAGGAAACGTTAGTAGAACACATTTTAAATGTAAAAACAATTAAAATTAAAAGCCAAAATATTATTAAAAATATTACTTGAAATAAAATTTATGGTTATTCTAGCCATTCGCATACGGAAAAAGTTGAAAATAGTCCAAAATAGTGGGATCAATAATTAAAATAACTTCGCGCGATCTAATTATCTTATCTCTTCGGGCACAGTCTATGCTTCGGGTAACCATTGTATATCGTCACGACATGAATCCCCGAGGGGGTGTCAGAGGTGTTCCGGGTGTGAACTTTGAAATGCAAATCACAGTCCACACTCGGCACACCCGTGTTTCACCGACGATTATTACGTCCCAACGTGATGTTTGGTGAGCCCTATCGCCGTTCTTCGGGCACAAATACACGCTCTTTAGGGCATGCAGGTTTCCTCACGATGTTTTCCTTCACCGTTCAACAAGTGGTAAGTATTAAATACTAAGCACATAAATTCCGAAAAACTCATTGGTGCATGCCTGGCGGGGATCGAACCTGGGTCTCAAAGATTGAGAAGCCAGCGTTCTACCTCTGAGCTACTTAGTGGCCTTTATGAACTCATTCTACACATTCTATCCTAGAATAATTTTCACTTATTATATTATAGCAGGACTTATACACACCGGGTGTAAATAGACTGCTACCATTAAATGAAACCACATATTCTACCGACCCTACTGAACCACTTTTCCCAAGAGTCATACCCGCGTACACCCTTAGTTTAGGAAATAATTGAGTTCCAAACAAAAACGTGTGAACCCTAACGCACCGACATACGGGCGAGTTTAGAGAGAGCGTCGTCCGTGAAACAGCTGTTCCGGTGCAGCGTTCTAAATAGACCTTCCTCCTGCGAGATAAAGTCTTTAAGTTACAGGTGAATATCTTTTTCTCTGAAGATTTGCGCGGTTTTTTTTCTAATAGTTGTTCAGTATGATCAGTAGAGTATGTGGTTTTATTTAATGGTCGCACTCTAAATAGACTGTATAAAAAATAAATACTTGTATAACAATTACATAAATATAATAATCATAAATTATAATTACATATAAATATAACTTAGACGTGTTTTAAAGGTGGTAGAGCTAATGCCGGGCTCGACTGTGGAGGTACCACCATCTTACTCGCAAATCCTCCCGAAGTTATTCGGGGGAGAGTAAGAGAACTGGGACCGATGGATGGCGGTTTATCCAACCCCAATTACCGGGCCTTATATAAAACAGACTGGTGACGGGCAGCGGCGTCACTGGTGCAAGGGTTTCGGCACCGCGCTCACCAACCCGCCTGCCCGGCGTGTCTGAGTATGGGCATTTCGACCAGGAGGACCGCCAAGAGTAGCGAAACCCTGGAAAGGCCTATGTCCAGCAGTGGACGAAACAGGCTGATGGATGGATGGAGGCGTGTTTTTTGTTTGTCGCCCTTTGCACACCGACTCGACGCGATGACGGACGGACGCCGCGATAAATCCCGCTCTATTTTCGCGTTTTGTCATCAACTCGCTACATTTTCGCGTTTTGTCATCAACTCGCTACATTTTCGCGTTTCGTTATCAACTCGCTGCATTTTTGCATTTTGTCATCAACTCGCTACATTTTCGCGTTGCGTCATCAACTCGCTACATTTTCGCGTTTCGTTATCAACTCGCTGCATTTTTGCATTTTGTCATCAACTCGCTACATTTTCGCGTTGCGTCATCAACTCGCTACATTTTCGCGTTGCGTCATCAACTCGCTACATTTTCGCGTACAAAGGGTGAATAAGTTCAGAACTCAAAATGTTTCTAAACTGCACCAGTTTTAGAATCTTAGGAAAAGTTTTCAGCCGGATTTTAGTCAATTATTTCAGTGAAATCAGCAAAAAGGATACATAAACAAAGAAAAACGCTTCCAAGGCAAATTGTTAACAGTTCAAGATCTTTTTTTAGGTGTGGTCGTTACGTCCGTAGAACTTGATAACGTTTTGTTATCGATAACAAGGTTACTAATAATGAGAAAATTGCGTTTTTTTCACATCCTAACCTTGTATCAGGATGAATAAAACGCAAATAAATCAGTGGCTAATCTATATCTATAGTAATAATAATAAAGTCGTTTCTGTAAATTGTTTTTTTTTATTAAATATTTTTGAAGCCAAAACTTTTTTTATGTGTCTTGTATGTGTGTATAATATGTTATGTCACTCAACGGATTTGTACGCAGTTTTTTTTTATTATCATCGTACTGACCCTGGTCAACATATAGGGGTGTTCATAAAATAACGCCCACGCCTTGAAAGGGGCAAATATTTAATAAACGCGGGTGGAGCCGCGGGCGAAAAGCTGGTCTATCTATACTAATAGTAAAAAAGTAAAAAGTCTTGTCACTACATTGAATACTAAGAAAGATTGGATCCGCCCTTAGTCAGAGCTTTTCCAAGCTACTTCATCTCATCACAACCTCACTGTTATCTTATCACAGTGTAACTAGTAGTTCGCCACGAACTGTGAACTCGCGCTCACCCGATTCGCACTTGACCGATTTGGCTCATGTTCGAAGTTAAAAATTCTTTTTGCCTTATTTACTCGCCTGCCAAATTTCATGACATTCCGATCAACGATACTCGAGTTTTTGTCGAACAAACATACATACATACAAACGCCGGATTGTTCTAGTAGACTAGGAGAACTTGCTCGCTCGTTCAAAAAGCATTTTCAGGGTTCCGTTCTAAACGGCAAACGAAGCCCTATTAATGTCACTCTGCCTCTGCTGTTTGTCTCCTTGTCAATAAGATTGATGAATTATTTTTGCAGATTATGTGACAGATGTCAAAAATGACTCATTCAAAAAATGAAAGATAATTGTCAAATTTTTGACATGTTTAAAATCATTGTCAGAAATAATTCATCTGTCGTTTTTCAAAATCTGTCAAAAATCGGTATCAAAAATAATTCATCTGTAATTTTTTTACATCTGTCACAGAATGTGTACAAGAAATTATTTAATTATTTTAAAATCAGTGTTGAAAATAATTCATATAACCTTTTTCACATGGTGTCACTATGGACATCTCAGTGAAACCTTTATCAAAGTCATCTTTATTCAGTGAAAAAAAAAACGTTCTCAGAAGATCCATTCCCTCCAGTGGCGTAGCTATCGTAAGGCCGGGTGGTGCAGTGCACCAGGGCCCCGGAGCTCAGGGGGCCCTCTAATCTAAGTAGATAATAGGATAGGATATTCGGATCGATATGTGGTGACCAGATCATGGAATTGGACATTTCTTGAATTGGTCAACCATTTCATGAAATAGTCACATTTCATGAAATATTACATTGTTTGTTGACCATTTCATGATATGGATTGACTTTGATCTTTTGATCATATAATCAACTGACACAAGACCATTTCATAATCTGGTCAAACATCGTATGATCATATCGTAAAATCGTTACATTTATCACCACTAGCGGCGCTGATGGCGCATTGTTATTGTTTGTGCGATGCGGTTTATAGTTTTTCTGTGAACAAAGTAAGTGCGACGCGACGACGAGCGAAGCGACGAGGAGCGTGTTAGGTAGGTTGCTTGTGAATATAAATTCGAGGCGACGTCGAACATTTCATGAAATAATTGACCATTTCATGAAATTATCGCATTTCATGAAATCTGCTCACGACAGATATATGTATACCTAAAGTTGAAAAAATGCTAGAAAACGTTTGCAACTATGGAGTCGGCTTCTTAATTAAAATATTATTTATTTAGATAGTCAAAGTTCCGGAAATCACGGAATTGGTTAAAACGTTACGATGATGTACCTAATACTTAATAGATGTTACCGTAAATGTATGTTTATTTTTCAGGCATTGTATTCAATTCTGAATACAAGAGATATAATAATACGGAGATTTTAAAAATGACAAACAGCTTTACGTCAAACAGCGTAGAAGGTCGAAGATACATAGTCTATACTTCGACCTTCTACGCTGTTTGACTTAAACCTTTATTTATTTTAAAATTTTCCTAGGAATTGTATACAATGCCTGAAAAATACACATACATTTACGGTAACATCTAATAAGTATTAGGTACTTCATCGTTACGTTTTAAGCAATTCCGTAATTTCCGGAACTTGGACTATCTAAATCACACTAATATTATAAATGCGAAAGTTTGTGTGTGTGTATGTTTGTTACTCTTTCACACTGAAACGGCTGAACGGATTTGGATGAAATTTAGAAAGGATATAGCTTATACCCTAACTTAACACATAGGCTACTTTTTATCCCGGAAAAAAACATGTCGTGAAACCGAATAACACGCGGGCGGAGCCGTGGGCAAAAGCTAGTAAATAATATTTTAAGAAGCCGATTCCATAGTTGCAAACGTCTGGCATTTTTTCAAATTTAGGTGTATGCAGATCCGAATATCCTATCCCTGATGATAATAGGTAATTCTAGAAATGACCATGAAATTACTTAGATTATACATAAATGTATTTCCCTATTATATATCTGAAATAAATAGGTAGGTATATAATTTTATTTTGCTAGAGTAAGCTTTTCATTTAATTAAATACATATAGATCAGTATCTATAAAAGAAAATACTCAATGTTTTCTGTAAAGGTATTATTATTACGTAGGTAAAATCAGTCTGTCCGCGATCTTTGTTAACCCGCGAGCGACCGACAACTTGTTAAAAGTTCACCTCATGAATTATTTAGTATTGATTACGACATTTTATTACTGCTTTCGGGGCACCTGCAATATATTGCCTAAAAATTCTATTAATTTCGCAAAAATGGAAATTTGTTGTTATAAAAATACAAACAAATGTTACCATTCTCCTTGCGTAACTTTGCAAGATGCATCCATTTGTTTTCAGACTAGTTTTTTTTAACCTCATCGGATTATCGAAATTCCTTAACTTAGATAGAGTGGAATTACGTGGTTTAGTTTCTTGTTGTACCTATTATTCTACGAGTATTATATTAGACTTAATACCTATCCAGGAATTAGTTTTTGAGTATCTACGATTTCTTAGGTAGCTTTATTTAGTATTTTTTTCTTTTATTGTGTGTTGTTATGAATTTACTGTATTTCAATAATTGCTTGAATAGTAAAAAAGTGCCTATAGTGGATTAAGCAATAAAGTTTTGGGGGTGTCCGAACTTTATCCTTGATACCTAATTACCTACGTCTATGTATATTGTTTTTACGGGAATAGAATAATGAGGTATTTGCAAAATTTTGCACTGCACATCACTGGATGTTTTGGACACAAAAACATGTAAAAAAAGCCTAAATACGAAATGCACCATGTGCCCAAATTTTTTGACCTCCCATTTGGCTATTTACACATGCCCACTACTTATGCTGCTTCGAAGTTTTTATCATCTCGGCACGTGTGCGCGACATACAGAAGACGGCTGTTTTCCGCGTAGGTATTTTCTGGCTGGCTGGCTAGGCAGAACGCCGCATGCAGCAGGGGGTTGTCGGGGGCAGGGTGCGCGCGAGAGGGGGTCAGGTCGGCAGATGCGCCGCGCAGCGCCATCTAGCGGGAGCCGAGTGGCTGCCAGGTGCGCGCCCCGGCCGCCGCCCGCCGCCCGCAGTCCGCCGCCACGCGCCACGCAATTCACATGTATTCACGGCTGCCGCGCCCCGCCAAACACGCGACGCGCGCTTTTCGAACGTAGTGCTCTCGCGACCGGTTCCCATCGCCCATGCGAGCGACCAGTGACATATCAATAGTGTTGTGTGACTCCCAGTGAAACTCGGTGTGCAAGTGATGGATTACTGCGGATCTTCGGCGTGTGTTGTGTGCTGACACCGCCGGGCTGGGAGCCGACGCGGTCGCCGATACATGCGCAGGCGCCGCTAGTCGGCCGCGCCACCATGCGCGCCCATGCGGTGTTCCTCGCCCTGCTAGGGTTTCTGCCCCAGGTTGGTGTCCCACGCAGTGTTCGGTTTGTTTACTTTCGCACCGGCGAAAACCATGGGAGAATCGTTATTGATAATTGCGTTATAAGTAGTTCAAGTTTGCGGTGTGTATGCCACGACCGTCACTTTCCCACGATATTCTGACTTCAGATGCTAGATCCAGCCGGGATAGCGCGCGCTAGGCTGACCGGCTGCAGTCGTGACCGGCCCGGTCCCTGTTTACCCGAGGTAAAGACGAGACTAGGTTCGATACGTTTGCCTGGCAAACATAGCTAGGTACATAGTTATAAAGAAAGTTCAGGTTTTAATAGCGAGCGGAGAGGTCAGTTGGGGTCGCGCGGGACTCTCAGGTTTAAAATTAGATGCATTCCAGTGCCTCCAAGATGTGGATTCCGAAGATGAGCCGGCTCGAAGAACGAACGAAGTCGTTCAGAAATAAACGGCAGACAGAAGGGTTATTTCGGGCAGGGTTAGTAGTTCGGTCCAGTTAACTTTACGGCCAAACCCCGTTTCGAATGAAACTGATGAAGTTCGAACTTTGAAAATGGGAAATTGGGTTACGGATTCTGTAAACAAAAATCTGCTCTATTTAGGGTCGTTGACCTTGTCCGGTCAAGGTTACTAACCTAAGGGTTGTTTCTTATCGCAATCGTGAAAGCTATTTTTCTATTTTGTTTTCGTGCTAGAATATAAAGAAAAGTATAATACTTACCTATTTCGTTGTTACTTGTTAACTAAACGACATTAACCCTTTTTACAACTTTATGGGTGGGTAGATATGTGTATTGTATAGTGCCAAGTTTCGATCCTAACATGAAACAATAGAATCTGTAAAATTGTGTCTGTGCGAACAACAGTAAGATTTCACCCGTTAAAAAGTTTAAAACGACTAAAACGTCCTACCGTTCACTGAGCTGAACTCGCAAAAATTAGGGCGCTACTCCTAAAATTCGGAAAACGGGCAAAGATGTAAGGTCATGCAGTCTTGAAAAAATAATTTATTTTTTAAATATTGCTGTATTTCACTTTATTATGAATTAAATAATTAAAAGTTTATTTTGAGGTTTTAGATTTAAAGTTAAAACAGATTCTTTTGCCATCGTTAGGTAGCCACTTACATATTAAAGACCAATCTAAACCAACAGTCAATCACAGACAGACAGACATAACAGAAATGTTCATTTACACAAGCTTTTGAGACATGAATCATTCTCTACATCTCGATATTCTCGTACCAATCACGATACAAACTTTCCCACTCGATTCTCAAATCATGAAGCTTTTTTGAACGTCCCGATTTTAAAGAGACTAGCTTTTGCCCGCGGCTCCTCCGCCAGCATTTATTCAATATTTGCCCCGTTTCCGGCTTTGGTGTTATTTCATGAACACCGCTATAGCCTATGTGTTGCCAGGGTCACTACGATGATGATAAAAAAACGCATCCAAATAAGTGGTTATCGAGTTAAAAGCGTTTATTCAATCTTTGCCCCGTTTTCGGCTTGAACGTTATTTTATGAACACCCCTTATAGCCTATGTGTTGGCCATGGTCACTACGGTGATAATTAAAAATACCGCATCCAAATCCGTTCTGTGGTTCTCGAGTTAAAACGGAACACAAAGACAAACAGAGAAAAATTCTAAAAATTGTAATTTTGGCTTCAGTACAATGCTAATACTAACCCATTTTATTTAAAATTTTGGGAAAATATTGAATGTACAATGCTTTATTGTTAGTATATAGGTATAAAGAGCTTACACATCATAATTTTCTATGCGAAAATCTAACAGTGTTTAAGAGGGAACGTTTCGAGCTCTGTGCAAAATACATAACTTATAATTATTCATCTTATTTTTAAATAAAATGTATGGAATAAAATAGTTCCATCTTATTTTGCGACTATTGTTTTAATAATGAATAAACAATATAAATAATTATTCGGGGTTTTAGCAGAATTGCGTCATTTTATGGAGTTAGCCTGAATGTCCATACCAACTTAAAAGCGTGTTTTAAAAAAAGTAATGCATAAAGTTACAAAATTTTTGTAGAAAAGCCTAATATTTATTTAGTCCTTTTTATTCAATAATAAGAAAAACAATCATAAGTTGTGCATTTTGCACCGAGCATGAAACGTTCCGCCTTAATGTTTTCTGAAAAAGAGGTTTGCGTTTTTAATTATTATTATTATTAATGTAATGATGTCGCATGGACTACGTAAGTATTTATCACCAGTCAAATAAACAAATAGCCTGTAGTGTAGTCAACATTAGAATAGAAACATAACAAACTCGCCCTACACCGAAATGTCAGACCCTACGATTAAAAAATCGATATTATAGCAACACCAGGCTGTTTTTGTTCCCGCATATTTACCGGTTGTCAATCGACTAGGGTGCATATTCCCTTTGCCTTTGCGCATACAGAGCTGAGCATGTTATTCTATTATAAAAACTATTTTTTTCGTTTCCACTTAGCTGTAGATGAAACCTAAAGAGTTATGTGTGATTCGTAAATTTCTAGTGACATAAGAAGTGTGGCAAGCAGCCAATAGTTCCTTCCTCATAGGTCAAAAACCTTTTTCTAAGCGTTCATAAGTCATACATAACATTCAGGGACGTAGTAATCCTTATCGTATAAAGTAGTCACTGGTTCGATATCAAATGGAGGAAATAGTTCTTTACATGCATGGGAAAGATATTTTTATTTAACATTTAATATACTACCTGCATTAACTTTTACAACATCGAATACCGTTATTGTTTAAGTATAGTGCACACATGCATTTTGCTAAATGCAATATCAAAAACTTTGTATGTGTGCGGGGTAGTGTAAAGTGTAACTGGTGTTACCAGATAAGCCAGATCTCACCCTCATCCGTGTGATTTTCGTGCACTTTTTGCCGTGTTAATTGTTTTTGAGTTGTCTGACAGGATAAATTACATAGTCAACTAGTGTTCGTCCGGTGTTGTCTGCTATACACACTCTTATTTATAGGTCGGTGCGTGTGTGTGCGTGCGAGTGAGTTTTCAAGGCGCTTTTATACATTATGAATGAAGTCGTGTTGTTTCATAAAAAAACGGTATTTTGCCCAAGACTGGTTTAAGCTGCCGGTGGCTCCTACGTGATGTCGGCCGAGTATTGATGTAATTGTCCTGCAGGAAACTGATCAATCGATTCTTACATGTGGTCTTAGGAATCGATAATACCCCTTGAGGGCTTACGCCGAAAACGTGAATGAAATTCGAATTAAAAATCAAGCTTATAATACAAAATTTGTTACTTTCATTGGACGTTTTCTATATGCTCGGGGTAGGTGCCCTTCGGCAGTATTTAGAATTGGAGATTTGTTGCTCCCGTAATTCTGTTGGTAGTTTAGAAGCAGTAAGCATCGCGTGATCATCCAACCGTTTTGCCAATCGGAAGTGGCAGAGGAAACACGTCTGCCCAAAACCGCAACCTAACAATTTCCAATTTCGATTTATAAACTATAAATAATCGGCCAAAGGCCACTTTTGTTCGCATTATAATGTGTTCATCCCAAGAAATTACTTTAAATTGAGGATAACGTCTGTTAAATATTTTATACTTATTTCTCCATAAACGGCGATTTGCTCCTTACGTACGACATTACTGTATTTAATATCTGAGATTGTTGCATTCTACATTCTGTATCTCTATTACTGCTGGCGTCTACCTGTCGCATATCTAGGACATAGCTTGTCATAGCTCGTATGGAACGTGAGCTCTGCGTTCATATAGTTCAGCTAATCGATACTTTTTGATTTTAAATTCAGAACAGAACACATGTAAATGTGTGCGTAATGAAAAGAACTTACATACACACAAGCAAAGAACCCACATTGCTTCAAAGCAGGTGCAGGTTGTAATGGCAACTCTTAAGGCTCCAACATCTGCTTTTTCGTAATTTACCCTGGCACACGAATTCTAGTGGCTTCTTTAATGATTTAAAAGTTTATTCCTACTTCTGAATGTTGTCACTAGTAGCTGTTTAACGACCGGCCATATGTAATGAAGTTGTTAACTTAACTATGAGAGAATCTTGAATCTTTGTATGATAGAGCACGTACAATAAGCGTTTTCTCTGTCCGACTCTCAAGACAGACAATTCAGAAAATCGCTAAGGTGAATAATTTCGGCAGGCATTGTTCACATGCGACAACAAACAACAATTAATCGCCGTATGTCATGTAAGTCGCAATAACTGTCTAAGTATGTGAAACTCCCTAACGGTAGCTTTAACCCTGGTATAATTTCGTCTATTGTCCGAAAACGTTTTTGTTCTATGAGAACCGGTTTAATTATAAAACGAGCCTTCTAAAAATCCGTCGTATAATCGTCGGTTTTTAACAGCTTAACTATGAGAAATTGTGAGTTTTCGTCTCATTGTGCGGTCGTCGGTAATGGTCCGATTGTCATGAAGCACGCATACGTTACCTCGTAGATAGATCTTCGGTCGTAATCTAACAAACGCATCTAGACAACTTTGACAAATGACGAATTCATTATACTCTGCCCGTAACACTGTCGCTCCATTGTTCGCGGCTGCCGATCACCTTTTCTTTCATTACTGCCTTTTAAAAGCACCTTTTTTCTGATTGAATCCGGAGTTTAATTGATTCCCGGTCTGGTTGGATAAAAAAGTAACATGGCCGCCAGGATCATTGATCAGATTACGCAATGTCGCCAAACTGGATGCTCGGGGAAGTCAATATTATGCATTATTTATAAACATACGAATAGCTGGATGCATTAGTCGTACATCAGGCTTACCGCGACGCGAATATTCGTGATTTGTTGCATTGCTTTGCGAGCAGCGGATGCGAGGTTCAAATTAATTTTCGAATTTCGAATGTCGACATCGTTTTCGGACGCCACGCGAATTCAGCCAATAGTACCAACCTTCTAATTTAATTTAAGGTTCCATTGTTTAGAGTGTTGTCAATGTAACAAATTATTGAATACCAAAATGGGTAAATGTGTCAGTTATGTTGGCAATATCGGTGTGGGTTGCTCAATCCTTCAGCCATTGCATACTCGAGAGATGAGTTGATGCTTCTGTATGTAGGCAGAAATTTAAGGCCAAACTGATGACAGTTATGAATAAGAGATGAAGTATTCTGCAAATAATTAAGCATCACTGATAACGTGGGCGTGTCGCGTAGAACTAACTTAAGTCTATCCCACGCTTTATAGAATGTAATAATGGTACTTTGCAATAAGATGTAAAATATTTCCCCTCGTTAAATTGTTCCATATAAGGCCAAGAATCAATAATCATTAAAAATATTATGACATGTTTTATAGTTGCTCATATCAAACCCGGTAAATAAATATCCATTGGTTATTTTTCCTCATACATTGACGGCCATCTAATGTTATATCAAGATTTTTATTGAGGAAACTTTACCCTACTTATAAGATTTCCCATCAAGAAACGGCAATTTTCAGTAGGTATTTCATTGCGTCAAATTGCACATAAAACGTACAGTAATGTGCATGCGATCACGGTTGGGTAAAGAACCTAATTCCACGTTAACTTCTACGCAATGAATGCCTATCTTATATTCGGTACCTTGCGGAATCATATAACTTTGCCCAACGAATCTTAGGGGCCGTACTGTGAAATTTGGTCGAAAACGTAAATTCTGTAAATAGTCATTATGTGACGTTTTTGTTTTCCGAATAGATTTCCTCTTAGTTTCTTTGTAACGGACTGAATTTATTTTATTATGTGGCTATTTGACCGATTTCCTAGTTGGATAACACGGGACACGCACACGGAAATCGTTATTGAGAAATAATTTATGAATTCCATGTGAATTGTACCAATGTGATTTCTTGCGCTCCATCAACAGTTGTTATTAACTGTCAATAATACATGAGGGATTTTAATAAGATCGGTACATCTTAGATAAATCTGATGGAAGAATGGTTCACACGTAAACTGAATAGCGATTGGAGCGAGATCTGTTTTATGATACGAAGATCGCGTCTCGACCAATCATAGAGCGTAGCGCGCCAACGCACGAAATCTCAATTGACTTGAGCAACCCGCTTAAACAACCACAAAATGCCTTATTATGCGCTTTCCATATACGTTCCAGGCAATCTAGTCTCTATTACCTTCCACGCTGATGATGATTCTTCGTTAATTCACAATTCCTCTGAAGTTTCTTTTAAGGCTGTTCCTGACCCTAGGACATGAACAAAGCCAGATTTTCGAGGGTTCCTTTAAAGAAAGTAGGACTATCTTAATATTGGAAAAAATATATTTAATTTATTGATTTTTATCTAGGTGATCTAGTAAACAATGTAGGTACTAAGATTTATACTTTTGTCAGAAAAAAATTTTTCCACCCTCTTTTTTTTGTTTTCAAACGTTCGTTTCAAGAACGCAGCTAAGAGATAAACTTTTTTTTTTTTTCATAAAATAGGCAATGGAAATTTAAAGGTTTTCTACTTAATTCCAATATTTTTTTTCCTTCAAAATATTTCAGTGTTAGCTAAAAACCCTCCGATCTGCTGTTTCGCGCGTAATTATTAGTAAAACGCGTCCTAGACAAATAGGTCGATAAGCTAAGCAATAATCGCCTCTATCAAAAGGTAATAAAGTATTTGACATTGCCCTTTTTGTGTTGGACGGGTAATAACATTTTTTCTTAGCCTATGCAATACTCTTAAGGGGAGCCGTTTCGATCTCGGTTCAAAATGCGCAACTCATGATTGTTTACCTTTTTTTAAATAAAATAGTCTTTTATTCTTTTGCGACTATTGTTTAATAATTAATATAATTATCAGGGGTTTGTAACAGAATTGCGTAATTATGGATTATATTATTTCGCGTGAATATCCAACTAACTTAAAAGCGTGCTTAACGTTGTGGATATTAACTTACAATTCGTTGCCGCGGTAGCTCAGGGATAGAACGCTGGCCTCTCAATAATTGAGATCCAGGTTCGATCCCCGACCGGGCATGCACCAATGAATTTTTTAGAATTTATGTGCTTAGTATTTAATACTTACCACTTGTTGAACGGTGAAGGAAAACATCGTGAGGAAACCTGCATGCCCTAAAGAGCGTGTATTTGTGCCCGGAGTACAGCGATAGGGCTCACCACCCATGACGTTGGTACGTAATAATCGTTGGTGAAACGCGGGTGTGCCGAGTGTGGACTGTGACTTGCAAAACATTCCTTTACGACTATCTTTTGCCAACGGCTTCACTGGCGTGAAAGTGTACTTCAATCAGTTTCTATAAAAACTATTATCGACGGTTTTCGGCTTGGCTGTTATTTTATTAACACCGATTATATTATAACCCCCTGGTCATTAAGACGATGATGATAAATAAGACATTACTATAGATTGAAGTCCAAACACTTAAATTTTCCGTAGTCATGAATTGAGCTGTAATCCCAAAAAAAAACCAAATGAAAAATCTAGTTATTTTAAAGCTATCTATCTACTGTGTAACATAATGAAAAAATACTTTTATTAACATCGTTTATAATTATATCTTAAAATTTCGTTATAATGTAAATCCTGAGAATCGGCCCTTCTGCGCAAGAGCCAGCTGCTGAGCGAAATTAGCCACAGCACTACAAAGGACTTGCGACTTTTGTCGCGCGCACCGAAACGCGAAGACGTTTTGTTCGCACTTGAAAAAGTATCCTTTATTTTCTGTTCAATGTAAGTAAAGAGAATTCTTTGAAACGGAACGCTCTTTGTAAAGCTCGCCGCACGCGGTATGCACAATAGAAACTTCATTTAAAACTCCTCTCCAGATAAAACCCAATTAGCAAACCCCCCATTCATCATCATGTTTTATTTTATGATCCCTGTGTTGTACGTAAGCTAACATTTAAATAATATTTACTCCTCGTAACTTTATTTTTGATCTGGCTGTTTATAACTCAGTCCAAGCTCAAGGCAACAAAAAAGTAGACGATAAAAAAATCACACATTGCCGCGATTCCAAATTTGAAATACGGATTGCGAATTAGGATGCATTCGGGCCACTTCGTCGTGCTATTAAAAGACTTCATGTTTAGTTGTTTATTTTAACACATTTTGCGTGTATAACGGTCGAGATGAAAAACATTCCCCTGCGTTTCATTATTACGTTTAAATTTAGAACGCAGCCAACCTGCCGCACTCTCCTGACTTACATACAATGGCGGTTCATGTTCAAGTTATTATCCATCCTGAGAAACTCGAAGACCTTCGTATCAGCTCCCAGCTCACTTATTAAATCATTTTGACATAGCAATTCAGTTCAGAACAGAAATATGTCTGAAGTTCGTGACCATAGTGCGCCGCAATTAAGTGAGAAAAAGAATTAATGTACACCATAATATATAACTGGACTGTTATTGCTATAGAACGATTACTCAAATCAATTTGGAAGGTTTTGTTAGAGCATGCGCGCGCGCAATTAATGTTACGTGCCAGTACTTTCTTTCAACAAAAAGGTTGAATATTGATGTGCACGACTCTGTTACATTACATAGCCGCAGAATGCATTACGGAGTTTGTTAAATAAATTAGACTTTTAATTGATTACTGGCCGGCTGAATCGATTATTTCATGTGCAATTAAAAAACAAATTGATTATCTCGAACGCGTGATCCAATTCAATTTTCTTTCTAATTCTTTATTACTGGCCAGGACGGTTACTCATGAATGTTTATTATCGCCTTTAAAATGACATTAAAAATAACATCAGTCAAATCATCGTGTTAAATAGCCTGAAGACATTTGAGAATAAGTTATTCGGTAGTCCAGTAAGTATTATTTAATTATCGGTCTTTCGCAGCCCCGGGCTAGAAGCTTAGCTCCTCACCTCTTTGGACGTCCATACCGTTTTTTTTCTTCTTAATCTTGTTTACTCTGACTTGGTTGTGATATTAGATAACCGAGCATCATTTTAAAATCTATAATTAAACAGTAAACCACAATTAAACCTAAAACGGCTACCATAAGTCATTTTCTAAACAATAACTCTGCTATACGCCACAAAAAAGGGATGTTTAGAGTGGCCCGTATCTTTTTTGGGGCATTTTTTTATTCTCCTCACCTACCTGCTTTAAACACGTCGTTTGTATGAATAGTGATCGTAGTCCATCCTTTTTTCACTTGAGCGTTTAGACAAAGAGGTCGTCAGACTTTGTTTTTCGCGTTTGCTCGAGTGAAACTTGTAGAAGGTAATGCCGCCCGACCCCCTGTCTTCACAGGAAGTTGGTTGAAATCTGGTCTCTGTTTTAACGCATTATTGTTTAAACGGGGGTTGGAGTTGTGACATTTCGACAGACATGTTGTCTACACTGTTTCAGATAAGAATTTCGAAGACTTTGTATTAAGATTCTATAAAACGTTCGAATTACGATTTTCGAGTAGACACATCGCGCATCGCTTATGCATTCATAACACGCGTGGTTTTAATGATAGGGTACTTAACTTTTTTATGAATCTAATTTATAGTAGGGACAGCTAAATCAATTAATCTTTAAGGTGCTAGGTATTGGGAATCCGTACGTTACTCAAAACATTATAATATAAATAAATACGATATAGTTTTTGATATACCATACCTTAAACGTACTTTTATAACCTATTTATTAAAGTTACATATACAGTGAAGTGTCGTCTTATCAATAAAATAAAATCTGCGGAACCTTCTACTTATGCATGCTTAACCGATTGGCCACCACCGGTAACGATTTGTAAGACCCTATCCTGTAGCCATAATTTAATACTGCCACTTCCTTCCGATGCCATATAATAACGTCTTCGATAAAATCAGGATTACTTTTTAAAGTACTATCTACCTACGTAGCGGTTATACAATAAGAAGTTTTTAATTAAGGTGCCTGCGACGAGTCTCGTTTCGTCTACTTTGGAGGTTAATGGCACTACGTGACAATCAAACTCTTTTGTCGCGTAGTGTCATAAACCACTTTCATTTAATACTTTTATTCAAAAATAAGAGAATCAATCAGAAGTTGTAAGTTGGAAACAAATCCGACACAAACACCGCAAACAAAAATATTCAATTTTTCGTTCTGATATAAATACCGAATCATGGAAGTGAAACAGTCATGTTCGCAGGTCATTCAATAATAGATAAGGATTTTACTGTAGATACATACCTTACTTATGGACCTTAGTAAAATAAAAGGTATGATACTATACAATTTTTGCAACTTACGATACAATAAAGCCGATTCTGATGGCTTTAATTTTAGTTTTAGTGTTGTCAAAACTAAATTTTATTAATTCCAAAATAGTTCTTTAGTGTTAACAACAGAAGCTATATTTCTTTGGAAAATTTAAAGTTTTGACAGCACTAAAACTAAGATTAAAGCCTTCAGAATCGACTTTAATATTTCGCTAACATTCCTCAAAAGTAGCACGAAATAGCTATGTAAAAACACAGAACTCTTTATGAACTTTTTTCTCTACAATAGTGCATTCCTTTCAACATAAACAAGTTGACCCCATAAATGCACTCTGAACAACTGCTGGTTCCAAGGGTTGCACTGCCCTCCAGGGAACGAGGCAAAAACGGACTATTATTATTCATAGATCAACAAAGAATAAAGAAACAGGGAATTCTCGTCATTTCGTTGACGACTCCTTATCTATCAACATCGGCCGGTAGCAAAACGCTATCATTATTCATCGAAGCTTGGACTCACAGGGAGATGGAAAAAAAACTAAAAACAGTGCGGGAGGCGTCAGAATTCGACGTTCGAATTTTGAAAATTAAAGCGCGCTGTTGTAGTTGCGTTCGTAATTTGACTCGTGGTAGGGGTGTCAACATAGGCAGGCACCCCATATGAGCGGTCGCAACCCCATTTTTGAACGACCTATATACATAAACTGTCCAGTAAAACCGTTACAAATGTCTCGACGAGATCGATACGTCACGGACAGTTGTGCAAATAGTTTTGTTTGAGGATTAACATCTTTGGTGTTGAAAGTTGTGTTGTTTGTTTTGTCAAGACGATATTGATTGATTGGTTCCGTAAATGGAGTTAAGCTTGTGAGCATTTTTGTTTGATAGTTTAATGACCTTTGTAATGTTATTTTAGTTACATAGTTTGCTTACCAGAGGATGTATTTTTACAAGACATTTAATCCAGGCACGCGCATAAAAATTTCTAAGGCAGATTGCGTGCGGGTGATTTTAAAGGGGATTTTCTAGGATATGCATTGATTTTTTCTATTGAAAATCTATAAGGAAGCATTCACTATATTCCACAGTTTTTATTTGATGATATTGAGTTACTCCACTGTATATCGCATGCCATAAAGAGTGGAACGACTGATATTGCGGGTGAAAAATAACAGGACGGCTATTCTAGTACGTGCGAAAAAATTGCTGAGGCAGATTAGGGGTGATTTTAAAAGGTATTTTTATTTTACAACGATGTGTATTAACTTTCGGGAGCATTCATTGTATTCTATAGTTTTAATTTGAAGAGATTAAATAAATCCACTTTACATCGCACGGCATTTATTATACTTTAAACAAAAATCGAGAAACTGATAATGCGAGTAAAAAATTGTGCCAATGGTCTTTTCAATTCTGACACGTGCGAAAACTAGCGAAGGCGGCAGGCGGGTAATTTTTAGGAGCCCCTATACAGTAACATAGTAAGCTTTTAAAATAAAAACTTGGGCTAGATTCATAACATGTTTAACATGGTGTCTTTTAAAGGAGTTAAAGTTGGCAGAATTATTATCACACGGCATTTATCAAAATGTAAAACAAGACTACGAAAGCGTGTGAAAAAATTTGCCAGAATAGCCCACCTGATTTCGTCACTAAATTGCAACGCAAATGCAAATTTGTATTTTCGGAGTAGGGCCCCAAAGTGTTTCGCTTCGTATTCACTAATGCGTGCCTTTTCTGTTTCCAGGTGTTAACGTCGGGTTCCTTCGAATTAAGGATAAAAAGTTTTACGAACTCGCTCGGTAGGTTAAGTAGTGGGCAGTGCTGTGATGGTTCCTCGGTTAGTGATGGCCCTTGCTTGGCCCCATGCAGGACTAAATTCCGTGTGTGCCTCAAGATTTATCAAGCAAACATCGATACGACATCGCCATGCACGTTTGGCGATATCACAACACCAGTGTTGGGCGGAAACTCGCTCGATGTGCCCAACCTTAACGTGGAAGGGTTCAGCAATCCCATCGTCTTCCCGTTCGACTTCACGTGGCCGGTGAGTTTTATTTTTCCAATTTAATTATATTTTCCAAACATACCTATATCACACATCATCAATTTCCCAAAGACAAGCGCTAGTAAAATCAATAAGTCATAAAAGAAACATTAAGTAGCGAACCTACATCAATAATAAATCATGTTCCTAACACTCAAATTCAAATAATCCACGCGGGGCAGTCGCCTTAACATAAATAATAAAAAAAAGAAATTACCAATTCTTTTATGAATTGAAGATCCGACAGAAGTGAAGACTATAAGAATATAGTGATGATTTAACGAGCGAGCGCGTGGGACGCTCATTGGACCCCAATTTTGAAAGTTCGAAATTCAAAATTCCAAACGCAACCTATTCGAACGATTGCCGTTCGACGTTTCGAATGTTCGGAGTAGGATCCCAATTATTGGTTCAATTTTAATTAATAACAAACCATATTCGTATTTGCGGTCGTTGTGTTATTATGGCTTATTAGAAGTTAACCTTCATTGTAGTCCGTTCTCATCTTCATAGACGATTAGAGCTTAGAAGCCAGAGATCGTGATTCGATATCGTAATTACCTGTTATTTATTTACCGATCTATCTAGTTCCCAAGGATAACGGACATCTTAATTGTGCCTTAGTTACGGTTATTTCGCTGGCGTGAATTGTCTTTGCTTGTGGACAGTCAAAGCTTCGAGTGCTGTTTGTATATTATTTAGCGGCCCTCTTCAAATGACGTACCGTCTCGTAATGTTTGAGCAAACAGTCCTAAAGCCAGCTTGCACAAGCCTCGGCTCGTCCATCTGTGGACAAAAAAACGTGACATTTGGTCAAACGCAGCAGGTAGACCAAGCGAACGGGTGAATACTTAGATGAAAGTTTTTTTTTAAATAGCGCCATATTGGTCGTTCGGAAATGTACGCGTCTCGGCTGCCAGTATCATTCCGAACGAATAGGCACTAAATTGAAACTTCCTGCTTAATTTCCAACCGGAGTTCTATTACCTAACGAGTGGCGCCCCATGAGCAATCGGGCGAAAGCGATGCGATAAAATCCCAAATTTTTATCGAATTTCCGAAACTTGACAGCTAAATTCCCTGACACCAAAGCCATATGCCGTTTATCTTATTCCGATTGATTTTCTAAATCGTCGAGGGAGACAAGGATCTTCCATATGCCACGTCCCATATGTCGTTTAAAAGATGGCTCGATAAGTCTATAGGAAATACGCCATCCGTTCGTTCGACCTTTAGAATAAAATAGGTGTGGCATGCAATAGAATCTGCCCTATAATAACCAGGTTTTAGTTGAGTTTTTTCCCACAATGAGGTCATCGCGAGAAAAGCCAGTTTTACGAGGCATATCGCTCGAATAAATGTGTACCTAGTAATGTAAAGCCAAGTACATAATATATGCAGAGTACACGTTCCGTTGGTTGCGCCTTCGTGACTCGGCGCGCAGGTGAACGGCGCGCGGTTTTGCTGAAAGAAGAGGTTCGATTTTCGAAATTGACATTAAATTTAGTCATCGCCTCGATGGCCAGTATCACAATATTTTGAAACTCGATCCTCCTTTCCTCTCGCGGCCGCGTTCCGATTCCGACATGGATCCCATTACAACCCCGCTTGCTTCACCGACCCATTACTGCAACGGCGCAACCGAACATTTTTTTTATCTGATTCCTCTTATGGCCTAGGAAGATCGTAACCCGCTGATAATAGGTCATGGGCATATTAATATTACTGACAACATCGAATAGTAATATTACAAGTACAGCGGCGCGCTCGGCGTTAACGATGCATAGAAACTATTTATCATACTGCGTTTAAAGAAAGAGATGGCTCACTCTAAAAAAGAAACCTCATTTTGTATTCAGACGCTCAGCTCTTTCATTTCATTTATCTTAAACAATTTGTGTTTGTAAATCACATTTTTATATTGTAATGCGCTTACGGACGCTTACGGTCCGTTAGCCCGGATGTCTCAAAGGTTAGAGACAGAAACATGTTTATTATAGTATTAAGAGCGTGTCTTCTAAGTATAGCGAAGAAAGGTTAACGGCATGCGAGTTAATTGCACCCTTTTGAAGGCTATGGACATGAACCCTAAGCATGAACGGGCCCATTGAGTAAATTTCGCCCTCCGGACCGTTATGATCCCGCCCTTTGCGCGTGCGCAGCAAAAAGTTAAACTTATGTAATTGGGTCTTAATAAATGAGTGATACACCTGCCCCGTGATGCCACGAGTACGCGAAAATGTCAAAGTATGCTTCCGCGCATAGACATCGCGCTTGCGCAGTCTTCATGACCGTGAACTATCGTTTTTTTTTTTTTTACCGTAGATCCTGATGCGTTGAAGCAGAGGTCTTTGATGGCATTGTTATTGGGTTCGTTATCTTGATAAATTGTCCGTCTTTCATTGTTGCTCAGTTACGGAGATAAAAACCGGTCAAAAGCTAATTTCGGCTGTTACCCAATTATTTCTTCATGCGCTGTTTGTAGACACGCCTTTGTTGCTTTTTGTTGAAGAAGTATTTATCTATTTTTTATTTATTTACAGGAACTATCTCGACCTTTAGTAACAGAAAACACGAGTTATTTAACCAAGTTTAATTATCAAGTACCTTCCGACATGTTTATTATAATTTTGCAGATATTTTGCATAAAAAACTACTTAAAAGTAACTAGCTTCGTTGGTAACCGTAAAAAAGCACACGTGCACAAAAGGAAGCATAAATAACACATGTTTTCTACTATTAGACTACAAGCTATAAATAGGTATCCAACGAATTCAGTACAATTATTTTTACGCATTCTCTTTTTATACTCAACTGTCACTATTTATCTACGGGAACAAGAGCCTAGTATAAAAAAATAACGAATTTAATAACCTTATAAAAATCTAAATGAGTATAATATCTAACTTTCTACTTAAATAAAATTAAAGCAGTATAATGTTTAGTTTAGTACAAGTGAAATGTACAAAAAATTATATCGTTCGTTATTTTCCGAGTAAGCCTCTATATTTTCACTCATGTCACGTCTACTGTATAGTAATAAACCATAAACCAACACAACAATATAAAGTTATTTCCGTGTGAGAGCGACGAAAACTAGCCAGATTCACTTAATTAAGGTTAATTAAATCAAAAGAACTGAATAAAAAAAAAACGTTCTTATTTTTCCATTCCGTTCCCAACGGCCATGACTGTTTCAGCTATGCGGGGGGTGCGTTCGCGCGTTTGAAAAACGAACAATGATTTAATTTAATCAGTTTTATTGTCAATTGTTTCGTTTTCTATCTCCAATCCGTGAGACTGAAACTCCTTGCCTTTTTTCTTTCGCAAGTCGAAGTTTTTCGGCCATGATTAATGTATTTGTGTCGTACAGTTAAGAAACACACGTCGACATTGTGCCGCAAGTGTATGAGCGACGTCCGTTACTAATTCTGGAGATTGTTGCTTATTTTGCATTTGTTTCGTAAAATAGTTTCACGCTCTACATATCCCTGCGAAAGAAAACCCCGCTTAAAAGCGTTCCATATTTAAATTTTAACAGCGTTACCTTCGTAGAAATTAACGTTGTTCTGGCTTCTGACGTCACGCGTTCAATTCGAATTTCAAAACAATAAACGGTAGATCACAAGGCGTCAAGACTGCCGTTGATCCATTGTGTCGTGTGAACAATCTTTTCTTGCGCCCCTAGCGGCTTCTCTATTAGAAAGTAATTAACAATACATTCCACGTCACACAAAAACCCGACAAATTCGAACACGAAATAGACTAATCCGTAATTACGATCGAATTGTAATCGGTAACACGCACCGACATTATTATTCTTCAGGCATCCTCAGTTATGTAAGATTTTCTTGTATTCCAATGGAAAAATGCTTCATAATCTTCGAAACACGATAGTACTTCTTACCCTTCATAGTTCCATCCAGCGACTTCCGCTTAGTTTTTTATCAGAGAGAGAGCTCTTAATAATTTCCTTTTAATCTCAATCCGCTCGCGTTCGCCTCTTAAAAATTCTTACCCTTACATCCGTTGCTTTTAATAAAGACTATGGAATGCCTCCATCTTGTTTTCCCGTCCGTCTTTATCCTCACCGGTAATTAAACCAAAAAAGAGAGGTTTTCCCGGTAAACGAAGATTGACGAGGACATAGCAAGTTGCCGCGAAACATTCCGAATGGCAGTTTCATAAGTTTCAAATTTAAACAATCGGAGCATTGATAATGACTCTTGCGCATCGCATTGTCTGTTCGGAGCGGCTGCACAGGAATGCGGCAACCTACCAATTAAAACTGCAAGTTTTCTAGCAAATCCGCTCCTAAATACACAATACAATTCTCTGCAACCTTTTCAAGCGTTTTTCGGGTGCTAGAATAACAATTTGAAATTCGAAGATTGGAGGAGCGATTAGTCATAGACAAGATAAAGAAAATAAGCTCATCAAGAGAGTGAGTAGACAAAGTTTACCGCTCTTGTTAATACGACTGACTTCTCGGGTCGGAAAAGAAAACACTCCTTTTTCAAATGGACGCTCGTTTACGGTCAGATACTGACGTTTTAACTGCGTCTCTCTAAACATTTACGACTCTTAATAAAATTGTTCAAAAGATCCCGATTTTTTTATTATGAAATAGTAGCTGAGAAGTATCTCTTGTTGGATGAAGTGACGCGAATTCGGAGACGGAATAACGAGGGATTAGAAGTGTCAATCAAATTTAAATTAAGAACGTCATCGTATCGGCCAGTCCCATCGCGTTCCAAAATTAAATGTAGACCATTTTGGGCAGTGTCTGCGTTCCATTTTTATTAGTTTAGAGCGGAGTTTCTCACGTATTGTGAGGGCTCGGGTTGTCCTCAAATCTGCAATGATGACATTCCTCGCGTTCCACGCTTTATTCCTCACACGCGCGTTCTTCTAGGAATCCTCACTCCGACATCGATGAACTCGTATCCGCAAGACTCGTGAATAAATCTCGGCCTTTATTTAGTATGGGAGGGGCAAAGTACTTACGTGCGAACACACTCCCGACGAATTTATAGACATGTCAAAGGCCGATCATAGTCTGGGAACCCAGCGAACTTGCAAATTAGACAGTTGACCGCAACTGGTGTTAAACTGTGATTAGATCTGACCATTCAATATTCAAGGAAGCATTGTTGGAAAATTTAAACAGTGGGACCATTGTTGATGTCAAGATTAAAATGTTTAATCGCTGCTGGCTTGAGCTTGTAAAACGTTTTCCTTTTATTTCCCTCTATGGTTACACATTCTGAATACAAACATTGTCTAGCATTACTCATCGCCTCGTTACAAAACTTTATGCAAAGCATAGACAAGAGAAAAAATATAGAGTAAAGAAATACAAGTTGTAACGTGTACCAGAGAGGCTGTTTCAAGGCGATCCGTTCGCGTCATTCTCAAATATACTCCTCCAAATGATCTGATCATTAGATTTGTTTATTTTTTCTTGCGGTTTCGGTTTCAACGCTTAACCCTTCTCAGTTCTTATCGTGGCTTGATCTTCGTAGAGTTGGAGTCAGCGCGGACATCTCCCGAAATTTGTTATCTGTGGATCGTTTTATTTTTAATTCTTATGCTTCATTCAAATCGTTCCGTTGTTTATGGCCGACATTTTCATGTTTGGAATTCCTCTTTGGTCAGATCCCTCGGTGTCGCTCGGCTCCCGAATGCCGCCGATTCCTTGTGAAATTAAAGGAGCGTACCTAATGTTCCTTTTCGCGTTCGAGATTTAAAGTCTTGAATTCCGGTGTAGTCGGTTTTTTCGCGATGATTGTAATTGAGGACAATAAATTGTTAATGTCTGACTTATATCGTGTTTCGAACGCAGCGGGACCGGTCGTTACGGTAAAAAGTGGTTACGTCTGTTTTATTTAATGTTTCCTAAGCCGGCCTATCGTCACATGTGTAAAGCTAACATTTCGTAAAGAGGTAGCATTACAACTCGTTAAATGTCTCTCGTTAAACTTGTCGGTGTAATTAATCGGATCATAATGGAGTCCTAAGCACACACTCGCGTTAATTTTTCCAGCCATATTTGTTTTGTGGCGCTTTTGAGTTTAACTCCACCACTTTATTACGGCTCGGATTTTAATGAATAATTTTTATGCTGGCCGTGTGAAAATCTTAAACGAGTTTAATTTATTGCGTATCCTTTCATTTTTGTCCGGTGGTAACACAAACGATTTCTTTGCCAATAAAATTTATTGCATCGCTTTTTGCAGTTTTTGTTTAATTTAAGTAAGCTGTGAGAACTGAAAAAACTAAAGTTTGGCAGTGGCCAAGGTTTCCGCTGTCAAAATATTTATAAAATTTTAATGGGCTATAAATTTCAACGTGATTCTTAACCGAGCACAAATCATATTGATTTAGTACGAAAATTTCTGCAGTAATGACATGAAAATCGTGTAAATTGGGGCCGTGTATTACAACAGATTTTCAGTGAAATCTTGAAACGAATCTTGCAATGCGCAGAAATCGTGCATCTACAGTCAAATTTGGAACGTAAGATCGGAGGCTCCCACAGCTTTGCGCTTACAGGAATTCACTTGTTTCTCCGAGACGTGCTATACCCTGGCAAACCGACCGAATCGGAACGAACCTCCTCCCAATAACCCACCACGTTGAGGTGTCCAATTTAATTCAGTGGTGTAATAGAGAGGTACAGTACCAGCAAAGTATCTGACATAGATACGTGGTACCACGAAACTGCTTAGCATTCTAACCGATGCACGTGTACCGTCGCCAATAACACCGGCCTGCATGCTTCTTGTGGGAGAATATTTGTACAGGAAGTCACCCGTTCCCATGGCATTTTATTCAGGCCCGAAAATAAAATAAAAATTAACTACAAGAAGTAAAACTTATTCTAAGTTTAATAAATTATTGCTCAATTAAGTGTCTACAAAGAAATGGAAATGAACTTTTTGTTGCTAAAATTTTAACTTTTGCTTAAAACGGCCGCACGTATCACACTAATATTATAAATGCGGAAGTTAGGGTGTGTGTGTGTGTGTGTGTATGTATTTTTGTTACTCTTTCACGCTGAAACGGCTAGACGGATTTGGATGAAATTTAGAATGGATATAGCTTATATCCTAATTTAACACATAGGCCACTTTTTATCCCGGAAAAAAGCATGTCGTTAAACCGAATAACACGCGGGTGGAGCCACGGGCAAAAGCTAGTCATACATAAGATTCATAAGTTTAAATTTTAGTTATAAATAAACGTTGTTTATGTAAATTGTAAACATTAAAGTCGATTCTGAAGACTAATTTTATTTTTAGTGCTGTCAAAACTTAAATTTTTCCAAAGTAATGTATATATTTTCGTCTGTTACTAAAAAACTATTTTGGAACTGAAAATTCAAAATCGGCTTTATTGCTAACTAAAAATAGTTCATTGCTATTTCTAGGCTTTTAGTTGTGCAAACTTTCAATAGTTATTCCGGGTAGTAAGAATTTTCAAGTCTTTCTAAGTACCTAGCAGCTATTTCGCAGCTCTCAAAGCCTTTTAACATTAGACAAAGTCATATTTTGTGTAAAATGGTACTACTTTTAAGGAGATGATTCATCGTGTCAACGAACCGCATAACGATTCTGAAATAGAAGGAGATAAAATTAAATTAAAAGCATTAATAATACGATTTAAAACGCTCGAAGTTCGAAACGAGTTCCGAGTTATCGGGCAGACGTATTGGAATTTGCATATCTTTTAATTTGACGTATACGTTCGGACCAATTTTTTCCAACCCGTATTTAGAAGAACCTGTCCGAAGCAATAAGACCGCACTAACTGAGTGTGAAATATGAAATCACGACTCGGGCACTTGACCAACTGTTTGTACTCCAAATATTTCTCATTTTCGTGTCGAAAAACGCATTCGAAAGCGGTCGAGGAGTTTTTTCATCTTTGACTTTCGTTTTAATATTGTACCAAGCGTATACGGTCAATTTTCGAACGCAACCTTGTTCCGATTTCAAATATTTATCGATCATAACTAATCTCTATCCAGCCAGTGTCAAAGTTTATTACTTTCTATCGATTTTACCAGAAATAAAGCTACACGTTTCTCTTGTGTCCAAACAGATGACCAAACTCATAAACAAACAGCAACAAATAGTAAAACATCTGGTTATTGTGAGCTTTTCTATGAACCACCTCCATTTCAATAAACAAATACAATAGCAACCCCAAACATGTGGCTCAAAGATGTGGCAAATACTCAACACCTGATTATTTCTTTTGTCCAGACCCTATTGTTTAAAAGCTTTAAGTGCTATAGCATCGGCATATGGCGCTAAAACCCCGAAACTACAAAAGAGTACAAGATTATGTACGTTCTGTTCCCACGTATCTCCGAGTATCTCCAACGCATATTGGACTCTTTAATTAATAACAAAATAACTCTGGGTCGGCCTCGATATGGAAGCACCTTTAAGCACCCTAATAAAACGATTTTCGAATAATTCTCGTGGTCGGATATCAGTCTATTACTCCTTTTAAATCCGTAATACGATTTAACGCATCACATTCGAAAAGGGAATCGTTCCTTTGATACGGTCTGATCTTATTTATTACATCTTTGTGTGATAAATAACCTAACATTTCAACATTCAATTTCAGAACGCAGCTTTGTTTTTCTTCTTTTTAGCGGCCAGTTCAAAATTAGAACACCGAAGCACATCATATCGATCCTCGTTCGATGACCTTAAATTTCATAATTACAGCACTTCCTGCTCTACTTAATTGCAATATACAAGTACATTAAGTGGATAGTTGCAAGTACTGGCATTACAAGTTTTGTATACGGTATGTCTGCTTCATAAGGCTGTATACAGGTACAGTGACGTCGTCCGCTTTTTATGGCCACGAGATTCAGTGGCGTGGGAACAAGCGTATAGTTAGCCGGCCACAGCTGACCGAAATGCGTTCTCCATACTCGATTTACAAATCAATACATCGTCTACGAGGACCTACCATATTTGATCAGCACAAATCATATTATTTGACACCGATCCGTGTCCCGCTCCTTATTTGACTAATACTTATAGCTAAATAGGTGTCGCAAAAGGTAATCTTATAAAGGTAGTGTAAACGTTTTAAGGCTCATGTTTGCGTAGTCGCTGTATGCAGGCTATTTAGTATTCAGAGACGGACGGTAACACGTCCGGCGTATTGTGGACCTATTAAACGAAAATACAGCGATAAATTCGTCAAAAAGTTACGAGAAATTATTCATTGCAGATGACTATTAATTTATCGCGTAAGATGGTAATGATAATTAAAGAAATCGTTTTTTGTCGGGTGAGCGCGTGTGACGTAGAGTGACGACAATCGATAGATTTCTCGTATTGATTTCCATCATTGTTCATTATAGTACTCATCGTTCGACTATGCAAATGTGGCATTGTTGGATGCAAATAATGTTTTCATTCATCAAGCTCTTAATTGACAACGAAGACATCTGTCAGAGAAAACTGAATGACTCCTCGGAAGAGCTGAGCAAGGAATCAAATGAAGGAATTAAACGGTGACCCTTCATATCCGTTCGTGAGCAGCTGCACGCTGCGACCCGTGACATGCTTATTATAATTACTCAGCCATCCCCTACAAGATTTTATACGCCATTAATTCGGTTATGGCTGCGTCTCCCGCCAAATTTTAATTGACAGCGCGACAGCTAATCCTTTTTTCTCGGCTGCAACAGTTTTACAGCCGCGGCACTTTCATCTTTTTGCTCCGAAATGGCTTCTTAACGAGTCCTTCCTATAGGACTTTGTGTAATTAAAGTTCGATTACAGGACTGGTAGGTCGTATAATTATTACTCATGCGCTGCGTTCGTTGTTTAGTCTCGGAGTGGGTCGGGACGCTGCAACCTCGATCTCGGATAGAACCGGTTCCCGCGAACATTTGCCGGAGAAATCCATGAAGCATAAACCTCCGGTGAGAGTATTTTTTGCATAACCTATATGAATTGCCGACGTTTCGGAACGAACACTGATAAGTGGCCGGAGGCGACGTCGAAGCATTGCCTCGACTCTTATCTACATAATCAAGTTTAGACTGCCGTTTAGCCTCCCTGTGTAAACACCCAAAAGTCAATAGCTGCTATCGGATATTCCATCACCCGTTCCAGTTTTTTAACACAAAACCATTACCATCCCATATTGGGTGCGATAACGATAGAGGCATAGTTATTGTACATTCGTATTAATTTATTTTTAACCATAAACAATTTCGCATGGTGCGCGCGAGACATCTGCCAGCGCTCAGTTTCACCTGTCTATCATCCTGTTAATTTATACGCGCCTTAAACATACCAACTTCATATAAAGCCTTAATAAACTTAAAAGAAATATTCAAGATAGCCGGTCCCACCGATGCATTTTGTCGTCAGACCCTCAGATGCCCAATTTAAAAGCTGTCTCCAACAGATTCGATCTTGATTAATTGTATCCAAAACCTATCGCTTTATCTTTGAAATATTTGTTTATAATTTGTGTCTTTATGTTCCAGGGCACTTTCTCGCTCATAGTGGAAACGTGGCACGACAAGAACGAAACGTCAAGATCTGATGGTGAGTCTCTTTCACTTACAAGGTCATGAAAAATGCTCCAAAATATCGAAAATTCTAATCACGTTTGCGCGGAGGCGCTCACATTGAGGTTTCACTGTAATTCTGGGCGTTTATCGTGCATTTAACGGACAGTATGTATATTTGAATGCTCATATTATCATATCGTGGAAGACAAAAATGTTCCCATGCCTCGGTTGCTTTGTGTTCTGGGCACGCGGCTTGCGCGCGTGTCTCGCCTCCCAATACTCGCTATTCTAATAAACACAGCCTTCTGTAGGACGAAAATTTAGTAGAAATGTTCTAATGTATTCACATGGCCGTTGACCGGTATATGACGCGGCTAACTCGCCTATAACGTCACTGGTATTTCATGATATCGTTCCAAAAAAATAATGAAATACAAAATAATGAACGCAATCGTTTAGTTTTCTTTACGATCGCGTGATACTTTCAAAACACGCGAAGATACAAGCAATCGAACACGAAATTATCGTTGCCATGTGCACAAATAATTTCAGATATTATCATTTAGATTTACAATTCGAACGGCGATCGAATCAATAAGTTTAGTTTTAGTGGGTCGACATGAGACAGAGGCTAAACGGCTCAACGACCAATAAACCATCGGCAGACGTGCATGCGACATGGCGTGACCGAAAAAACGATTCCGAATATGAACGTACCCAACTGAGCCCACACCGTAAATATATCATCGCGATAATTCGCCCTGATAAAAAAAAACTTACGAATAAAACAAATAGGAACGCACTCAAAATTTGAACTCCGCAAAATTCGATTTTCAAAATTACCAGAATGGCGAGCGCGAATGCCGATCCACCTACTTCTTAATTAGATTCTCATGTTCGCTGCACTCTGACCGATATAATTACTGACTCCTGGCCGAATAACTAAAACGATCCGGTGATTTACTAAAACAAGATTTAAGATACGTTCCGTGAGGTGTGTCTACAGACCAGTTTACCGAAAACCATTAGCCTATAGTCTGAAGAGGACGGGTGTATTTTTAATACATCTTCGGGAGCGATGGGCGGCACCCACTACCGAGAAACTTTTCCAACAGAAATCTAATCAACGATAATAACAGGTTACCTGTACTGTCTATCGACTCACCGGACTAATGCTTAATTAAATCACGATCGGTTTTTTTATCTAAACATTCGAGAACAGCTGCTGTCGAAACGTTCGAAGAATTATATCTACCGTTGCACAAATCTCATCACCACCTCGAGGCGAGTAAGTAAACGGTTTTGATTTTTATGCGCGTCACCTTCGTGAAAAGAACCAAGCGAAAATCTCTCTGATGAATAGCAACACATGACTATGTCTAAAGAATGTAATATATCATAGATAAACACCCAATTGTGCTGCAAGAATTGTGCGCGCAGCAAAGAGACACATAAAGGGATTCTCTACTAAACAAACAATCAACAAAAGATTCTTAGTCCGAAGGCAATTCTGAGCTTGTAGTTCGTTTCTTCAAAATCTTTTGTTCGAGACCCCGAGGCTAGCTACCCCGACACCTGGTGATAGAGTTTACTCTCAAAAAATATCAGGATGGAAACGGTTTTTTAGTTTACTCGTCGTCTTTCGTCGTCGTAGGGCTTGAGCCGGGTGAAAAAATCACGGAAGGCACTCCGGAAGGTTGAATTTATGATGTAACAGGCCCGGAGGAAGCGGTCGTCGACAGATGCTAAGCATGTGCTTCACAGATAATAGGCGGGCACACTTCGGCCATCGGTTGTCTTAGCACGGACTTTTGTTTACGCTACAACTCGCCTGAGAAGCGATCGATAAAATCGAGCTAAGAAATCGGTTTGCAATAATTGGGAGTTGTGCCGAAGCGGCGGCGTCGTCGTCGGTAGCCCGGGGGCTTGCTACTCGCTACCGTGCCTCGCTGACGTCGACTTGACATTACACGATCGAGATGCGATTATCGATACAGTTATGTTGTGACGGGACCACTTATCTCCACATCCGCCGGTGCACTATTAGCTAATTCATTATGCGTATCTACTGCTACAACTAGACTATCCCCTTCGCTTCTCAGCGCTCTCTCATCGTCGCTTTTATGATTATGTTCACGTCGTTAATTAGCTTTCTCAAAGGTTAAGCTCGACAGTCTGGAAATGTAACGACTCTTGCGCAATCCGCAGCATTTGTCGGATTCTCGGCGCGGAACGAAAATGCTCATTTTCTCACAAAACAATGGAGAATTCAAAACGAGGACCAGTCCTCTCGGTGGTACTGTACGCGAAATCCGCTTAACAATGTGGAATGGAATATCATTCAATTGTCTAACTTAGATAAACCAAGCACTTGACTGCGAGTTTAAGTTTATTTATCCAGACCACAACACGTCGAGGGATCTCTCAAACCCGAGTGCATTAGAAGTGGACAGTTTGATAAACAAAGAGTCGACTCGAGTCGGTTTATGTACACAGTCCATTCATGAAATTCCGTTGGACACATAGCCGACGGCGCTAGTGGTCACGCGGGGTCCGAGGTCTAAATGTCTGACAGGTGCGGTCCGAATCGAGGCCTGGGGATCGGGTCATTAAAGCTCTCAGCTGCAAATCGGTCGACGAACCGGGCGCTAGAAGCGCTCGAGGCGTCCTACGTTTCGATTTCGTTCAGATGCTGCTAATTAAGCAAACTCCGCTAGACGTTGTCAATCTACTTACATTGTGCCGGTATTGAAGAGAGCGGTCGCATCCGGTGGCCTTATTTATTCATCGATCATCAACAGCGGAAGCTTGCTCGCGTGATGTTCTTTGAAGCTTGGGAATAATTTCCCAAAAATCGCGTTTTCAACATCCCGAATTATGCGCCTCCCGTTGCGAGGGCAAATTGGTCTGTTGTTTCGTACACTTTTATTTTCTTTATCGACGTTTGGATTTATTCCTGGTTTATTTGTAGTGACCTCTGGTAATTATACGTTATCTGCTGACTCCGGCACGTATGGCCAGTTACTGCCTCAATCCTCAAATAAATGGGTTTTTTATTTGAGAATCGAAATTAATAGACGAGATAGACGGGTACACCTTCATTTAATATCGTTACAATTGGGTACCGAATTAGTATGATTTGATGGCTGTAATCATTGTTCCCCTTTGTGTTCAGTTTTGACGTAGCTCAGATGAATAACTAAAGTCTTAAGGCACCGCAATTTTCTACAAATTGCTTACCGGAGCGGATACTGTAGGGCTACCACAGCCTTTACCTTTTAATTGGGCGTACAAATCATTAAGCTAATTTATGCCCAGTTAAGAAACAAAAGCTGCTTTTACGACAACGATTGTGTAAAACAATAAAACCGGTAATAATTATATTACAACAGAAAAAGAATAATCAGTAATTGAGGCAGCAGCCCTGCCTACACCTGATTCGCGAGTGCACGGTTGCCATAATTCTCTGTGCACATTGGAGTTAAATTGCAGCGGTCGGCCTGCGCCGGCGCATCGTTCCCACACATCATTTTTCTAATTCCCTCAGAACAGGCGTTGCACTTCTCTTTAATAACGTTTCTTTGAAAACCACCGTGTTCGATTACACTTCTCAAATATAATTCCATTTATCGCTATAAAACCTTTATATGACTAGTCGCGGAAATTATTTTATAGGTATAAATAAATATAGGGTCGTATTTCATCAAACTATTCGATCAATGACAGGTAGGGAATAAATTAGTATTTATTGTCGAGTGATTGTACTTTCGTTTGGTAGGCAGTCGCCGATGCAGCGTATGCTATGCGTTTTATCTCATAGATTTATTGGACAGATACGATCGCAAACGCAGGACGGACCGGTAAATCCCGTGCTCCATGCAGGATTCCGGCATCGAGTCGACGACTCGCGATTATCGAATCGATATAAACACAAACAAATATAAACACGTCTGCTCTGGGTCCGAGATGTGTTCCTTCTTCAACCCCAACAACATTTCACTCCCAAATCTGAGACAAATACTGAATTATCTACGTATAGCTTCTCATTGTACATCGAATCGATTCTTCAGATCATTGAGCAACAAATATTTTATTAGTAAACAAAACTGTCGAAACACCAACCCAAAAAGGTCAATACAAAGCTTAAACCTGCTTGAAGCTTCATTACTTATCCTTTCACGGCCAAAACAAAGCGAACAGAATACCATACGCCACGAAATTAGTACCGATCGATCGTTTTTAATACCTTTTAATTTTGTTATGCGTCTGGTTTAATTTTATCTGTTAGGATAACCGGGCGCTTAGGAATGCACCGGAAAAGCAATAAGAACAAAAACATCCACATATACTGAGAGAAATAAATAAAGGTACGAAGAACGGGTTGAGCTGAGGTTTCCCAGCGTGCCTCTGACTCGCCACTTTATGCCTTAACATTGATGAATGGACCTGGACTTCTTTTTTTGAAATCCGTGCGAGAGGATAGTTTTCACGGACCAGTTTTTATAGTCTAGTTATGCCATGAGATGGCGTCTGCACTCTGCAAGTTTTTACGGCATAACTAGTCTTGGTTGATACATTTCTTATTGGATCATCTCTAGAACTAAACTTAGGTGGAAAAAGATTTCCTCTGTGATCCTGGAATACCTCTTTTGCGCCCTCATTCATAATTTAAGATTCTCTTGACTATTTGTCTAAATATCTAAGGCACAAAAAGGATTCCACCTAAACTGTTAATCAATCATCGTCGTCTATATCAAACAGTGATTCAATGCGCGCGCGCACAAAGAGATCTCACGCTCGAATGCGGGCGCCAAACGGTCGACATTAACAGGTCAATTTACTTTTATAAACCCTTTCCCACGATGATAAACAAACATTACATTCAATTTTTATTGATATTGAATTCTTTCAGTAGTCGTAACTTGTTGAAAGTCTGTTCGTTGAAGGCTTGACGAATGTTAATGAAATTTTGCACAATGATCGTGTACATTCCGAATCATACTGTGATAGCTTTCGAGCGGCTTATTACCAGTTATCCTCAAGTCAAATCTGTTAAATACCTTCACTAAAACTATTCGTAAGATTTCTTAAGTCAGATTTAGCTATTATTTAGATAGAAAGCACTAAATATCTATCTACAGCACTGTTATTAATACTTTCGAGTTGTGATTATTCATAGCCAATTTTTGATAACTTAAGTCTAACTTTTTTACTAGCTATGCCTAAAACATAGACGATAACGAGCTTTTATAATTGAAATATGTATTCTTTTTCAGACTCCCTAATTGCCCGAATGACGAAACAGAGCATCGCCGATGTCGGGGGCCCTTGGGTCGAGGAGGAGCAACGGTGGGGGGCACCAGGGGGCCCCCACTTGCGGCTGTCTTATCGAGTGACCTGTGCAGCCCACTATTATGGCTCTGGCTGCGAGGTCCTCTGCAGACCGCGGGATGACGCCTTCGGGCATTATACCTGCTCATCTTCAGGGGCTATAGTCTGCCGGCCTGGCTGGACGGGCGACTACTGCTCGAAACGTGAGTATCTTGATTCTATAAAGGTCGTAGATATATCTAAAAGCTTTTGTTTGTCACGGAAAATGTGTAACCTCGAAAGAAAAGTAGAGCGAAGCGAAAAATATTCGGGTCTCCCCAATTATAGGGGGATTTTGGGTGGCCGTGTATGACGTCCCAATATCACAATTTTAAATATAGAACATCCTCGGTAATTCGCTCTTCCTCATTAAACTGGTCGCAGAATGCCAGTTTTTAGCCCGGGGATCGCCACACTTCCTTATTTATACTGTATAATTGATCCTGGCAACTTATACCACATGCGCTCGGCCTGAGAACAGCCACAATTATATAATTCCGCCTCCTTGCTTCAACCTGCATATATCATAGTATATATACGACCTCCACAGAAACATCACTTCGCCTGATCGTGTTTTTTTTGTTCAAACGCGAATAGCCAACTTAATTAGCTAGAATATAACCATAAATCGTAATGCTTTAATTAGATGCTACACATTAGCATTCCATTCATAAAATTAAAATTTTCACGTTTAATTATTTTTCTGTGTTACTTTTAATAAATTGGGTAGTTTTTCGCCTTTGTTCTCGTTAGGTTTTTTGCAAGGATTATACCATTGTGGCAATATTTTTGAGTCGTTATTGCCGAGTGTCCGTAATCGTAGGATTCTCAGGAGTTCTTTGTGAGTGGAAAAATAAAAATAATTGCCGAGAAGAGGCTGTTAGGATCTCGTAATTGCTTTAAAATAACCACACAGAACCATAAAGAAGTTATTCAGCGATGTTATTGTTCAAACAACTTTTATAGCTCACATATTTCATATTATATTTTGGGCCAGTTTTTTTTTTGTTTTGACTAGCGACGGAGTTTTATTGCCTAGCCAGCCTCGATCATTATCTCCTTAATTAGATTAATTTCCACGTTTTTATTATAGTTCCGTAAACAGAATGTTTAAATGTCCAATAATCCTGTGCAAACGAAAAGCCGCTCTAAAGTCGCTTTTGAAAGCGACATTGACACTTCGGAGTTTCAACTTAAGATGTTATTCCAAATTATGTTAATGAACGGCGAGTCTCTTGCACGTCCGTCTGTCTGTCTGTCTGTCACGTTATATTACATCCCGAATGACTACCGCGCGTGTGGTCTTTGTCTTCTCATCTCGCATCGATGACTGTTTGTATAATTTGTAAACAAAAGACTTGACATCATTTAGAGGCATTTATCAATGTCCTTTGTATGAAATATTTTCATTAGACGGTTCTAACGCAACATTTGTGATGTATGCCGGAGTTGTATTGTAAAACAAAGCTGAGATGCAACGAACGGATGTCGCATGGCAATCTCTGCAGACCCACCTGCCGTTCGGTTCCCACACTCCGGCGCCGCAAAAAACGAGACAAACAAGGACGGCACCATCCGCTCTCCGTAGCGCGCCCTCTCACTCGCTCCTCAGGGCTGCCCGCCCGCAAAGCATGCGGCCTTAGTACCTTCACGGAGAAGGATAACCACGAAATCATAATTTTCTGGAAAAAGTCAATAGCTTGGAATGTAAACTGTGATCGGTATAGTTCAATCCGGTATGTCAACTTGTAAATAGAAAGGAAACTCGATTTTAAGTGCGGATTGGATAATATCGGACTGGATAGCCACGCAATGGAACGCAACGAATCTAATCGCATTAATACATGTAACATACGGCTCTTAGACGGTACGCGCACGAAAATGCAGTTAAGAACTCGCATACAGCAGTAAGTTACATAAAAGCGGCAATGAACGTCTTGGCAACCCTATCGAGTGAGTTTGTATCGGCGATTACGAAAATGTAAAAGCAAGAGGCGGCCATAATGAAATGAAAACAACGCTAACCTGCTCGCACACACCGACGGAGCTACACAGACAGATGCCCGCAACCGGGTCAAAAACACCTTTACACGAGAACCGAATAAATGGATAAATGGAATAAACTATACCTGACCGTGTCACGAAAATACACATCTGCCGAACGGTATACCTCCTTCCGAGAAAGCTGTTTACCATCCCGAAAACATATTGGCATGTCCCGACTGCATTATAGCTCTCCCGTTCTCCTTAATGATAGGTTAACCATCTTGCGAGCCCTTTTCAGCCGCTTAATTTTACCTAATTATTTGCGCCAAGATGCGTTCTCACGAGCTAACCGGACAAAGGTATAAGCAAATCCCACGGCCGTTCAAAACAGGACAGATGTGTAAGAAACATGGAACAGTTAAATATTTGCGAATCCCAAACACGTGGGTGGACTGTATCCCCAGGGAAGGCCGCGTCTTCTTTTTGTCCCGACATTACCTGCGTCCAACAAAGAAACTCGAAGACGGCCTTGTCCCGTACGTTTTTCAGGCAATGAATATTTTGGTGTGCAGCCTTGGGATCGGCGCAATGCGGTGTTCGATGGCAGTCGATTCATTAGAAATCGATATTTCTGTTCTGTACCTACATGCTCGTGCCCTCATAGAGACATAATTAATAGCCCCGCGGGTGGATGGTCGGATCAGCCTCCCGCTGGGCCACTCCGCTTTTTGTAGCACTTACGCCCCAATACCGCATTTGGAGTGTAATTTTTACGACTCCCGTTTTACCTACTGTTCTGGCCCTCGGAGATAAGACCCTCAAGTGGGAGTACTCTGGATGTAATGAGCAATTAGACTTGCGCCACTTGAACCTTTGATCCATCGTTTGTTGTGCCGCCCGGCGCCCGTCCTAAATAAAGACTTCCATTAGCTTTTTTCATGTTAAAACAATACCAATCTCGTTTGTAAAGTTCAGAAAATTGATGTGAATGATGCAATAAATTCGTCCGTGAGAGTGTGAAATGACTTCTGTGAAAGCGCCGAAAAGGCGAATAAATTACTCTTCAATTCCATTATTTAAAATCATAAAGTTTAACTGCGCATATCTGGCTAACTTCCCCGATTCGGTAAAGTCGTAAGCCGCTTTGGGCTGGATTTCGGAGATATTTAGGAAGTTTGGCGCGCTCGCTCGGCTGAGCTAAACCTACTTACAGCAAGTCTAGGGACGCTGGAGCCTAATCTGTTTTATTTAGTAACTAAGTCCGTCTGAGTCTCGGAATCCGCTTGCGAGGCCATGATACTTCTCGGCGCGGGCGAATCACTGAAATTGCTTCCTCATTCAATTTTAGTATTACGAATAAGCTGAGCTTAACTCAATTTACATTCGAGGAAGAGAGAAACAAAATGGGATTCTTCTAGCAAGATGGGGTAATAGTGGTACAGTAACGGTCGAGCGACGGTTACTCTTGGTATCCACTGGCGCACGCCCCCCTCGTATTCGCTCCGATAACTCGCGCATGCTCACCCGACCGACACGACTTCGAGCCACATTTTCTTATTTCAAAACACCTTTTTACTATCGCCGAGAATACATTACTGCGCAACCAGCATTGTCCCTACCGCACATCCTTTTAAAACAGCAATGCATTCAATACATTCCTGACGAGAAGACAGGTTAGAAAGGGGCAAAGTAAGGTTCAGCCAGCCAGGAACGTAAATCACGCAGTTAACGATGCGCGCATATTACAACTTTAATACATCACGGCGAAGTTAAATATTCATCTTTATGCTTTTATAAATATCTCTCCTTTCGAAACGCAAGAGATTACCGTCGAGGAATTCAATTTACAACGAGGAAGCGGTAATGCAGCACTTTCGAAAACTTCGCAACGACCGATAGTAAAAAGTTAAAGTATTCATTTAAGTTTATAGGGGATCTTCGTTATAGTTGCGAGTTCGTGCGGCCCGAGATAAATTGTACGTGTTCCGACCTCGCCCCCGGCTCCCCTCTCCTCAGACCTGACGAGACCTCTTGCTTTGTTGCAGCCTCCACCGCATCGAGAATACACTCGCAAACGAGAAATGGCCCGATGATTTTCACGGAGATTAATCGCTCTCTTCCCCTTCCGTGACACATTTTCCGTTACATTACACCTTTTGTACATGACGAGTATAGGTTTATCTTGTACAAGTTTGTTTAGTTTGTTTGTCAAAGCGATGCGCTAACGAAGGCACTCTTTTTGTTGCAGCGCGCTGTCTGCCCGGCTGCGACGCCGAGCATGGCCACTGCCTCAAGCCTGACGAATGCATGTAAGTACCCACTTCGCACCTTTGTGTTAAATTCCGTTACCTACAGCGCGACTGACTAAATCATTCAACATTCTATTGTTCCGTATTAAAAGAAGCATATACGCTTGTTATCACGTCTCATTCAGTGCGGTAATGAAGGTTTTCTCTGTTTCAGCTGTCATTCGGGCTGGGTGGGCGAGCTCTGCGACCAGTGCGAGCGGCACCCGGGCTGCATGCACGGCACCTGCTCTAAACCCTGGGATTGCATTTGTGAAGAAGGTTGGGGTGGCCTTTTCTGCAACCAAGACCTCAACTACTGCACAAATCACCGCCCTTGTCGTAACGGAGGAACCTGCCATAACACCGGGCAAGGGTCGTATACTTGCGTCTGTCCACCGGAATACACGGGCCCTGACTGCGAGAAATCACTCCACTCGTGCGCTGTCAGGCCCTGCCTGAACGGCGGTGCTTGTGTGCCCGACGAGACTGGCGAACTATCCTGCGCCTGCCCTCAAGGATACGACGGAGCGAGATGCGAAACGAGACGACTGACTTGCACTGACCAACCTTGCCGAAACGGCGGAACTTGCGAACCCGGACCCAACGGGTACATCTGCACGTGTCCTCCAGGATACGCCGGCGCCGACTGCGCCTTAGAGGCCGACCCTTGCGCCGCGAACCCTTGCCGAAACGGGGCCCAATGCATTCGGGCCGGAGACGGCTTCAGATGCAAATGCCAACCGGGATACAGAGGAAACCGATGCGAAATCGACATCGACGACTGCGCTGGAATCAGTTGCGAACACGGCGGAAGTTGCGTCGATCTGGTGAACGGACAGCGCTGCCATTGCGCTCCAGGATTCGTCGGCCCCAGATGCGAGACACGAGTTGACTTGTGCCTGGGCAGACCGTGCGCTAATGGAGGCGAATGCTCGATTCTCGACAACGATTACGAATGTCGATGTCGTCCCGGATTCGCCGGCAAAGACTGCTCCATCGACATCGACGAATGCGCCCCATCGCCGTGCCGGAACGGCGGTACTTGCCGAGACAGAGTCGATGGCTTCATCTGCGCTTGCGCTCCAGGCTGGAGCGGAAGGACTTGCTCCACAAACTTAGCAGACGTCGTAGTCAACGCGAAGCCAGCCGAAATCTTGAGACAAACGTCCGATGACAACAGAATAACAGAGGAAACTTTATCAGGGAGACACGTGGCGTTAATAGCTGCGTTGTCAGCGGCGGTTCCGGCCGCCGCCATCGCCGCTGCAGTCGCAGTCGCGTGCATAAGGCGGCGGCGGAAACGCGCACAAAACGCCGCAGACGCTGAAGCTCGCGCGCAAAACGCTGCCAACGCCGGCGGTGGCGGCCGAGTCATCAGAAACACGTGGGGGAAGTGCGAGGGGCCCGTGCCCGAGTGTCAAAACGCTCACAACGCGGCGGCCGAAGAGTGCAAGCGGAAAACGCTTAACACTGAAAGTGCCGCGCGGTTACTAGCGTCCTTAGATCCCAGACTGTCGAGATTGTCGGCAGACTCTGCGTACTGCGCCAATAGGTCAGTATCTCAGCTGTTTCATCTGCAAATTGACTCCAACTTCAACGTCCAATTGAACTCTTATCCAAACCACCAAGTAGAAGCAATGCCAAAACAAATGCAGAAATGTTCATGATAATCTAACCAGACTCTCGAGATATTCACGAACGAAAGTATCCATACACATACAACTAACAGAACCCTTCGCACCTACATTTTCCCTGTCTTTTAACGAACCAACTAACGTATTCTTTCTGTTGTTACAGTGATACGTCGCTAGTTAAAAGGGCGTTAGAAGGCGGAGGGGTGTACGTGCTAGATGACCATTGCCTGCCGCCGACGTTCGCGACGCAGGTCTAGTGGTCCCCACGCAGCAATGGACTGATAACTTATTTATTAAATCGGACGCTTTTGCGATCTAGGCTGTGCGCCGGGTGTAAATATAGCGTAACGTGTAAAGTGACCCATGTGAATAAACGGCTAGTTTTTAAGAGTCGGATGTATTTATTCGAGTGATTCGTGACCTCTGTAAATAGTAAATCGGTGCGAATCGGATGTTTCCGCCCCGCTTTCGGTGAGTGTCGCCGAAGCTTTCGAGCAGCCAATGGGCGAGGACCGCACTCGCCGAGGGGTTTAAGTGGACTTAATGTGAGTCCACTGTATGCGATCTCTATAGGTAACTGGTTCGTAAGACTCCATACGCAATCTCGGTCCAATGCGTCATGGTGGCAACCTTTCTAAATACAATGAGGGGGTCTCCGAAACCCCCCGTGGTAGTCTAGGAGACTTCTTATTGTTGCTAAGAAGGTTTCGGACCTCTTCTAAACGCTGTCCCTCTCTAGACTCGCACCAGTAAAAAAGCCAAACCGTGCGTTAAAGTAAGAATATTTTAGACTAATTTATAAAAAAAAACGTGAATGCGTTAAATCAGTTTTTACAATATTTTTTTTGTGATTAGACTAATTATTGTCATTTGTTCCTATGATTATGATGATTAATAGTGAAATGTGAAAATCGTGTTGCGGTTTTCTTTAAAATCGACATAGATTTTTGCCCTTTTTAGTTTCCGTTCGGCGGAATCGGTTAGCACAACATTTTTGTTCCTGTTAACTTTTCGAAGGCTACTTCTCTGGTCTCTAGCTCGTTATTTCAGCTAAAGGCCACACTAGTTACCTTCGAGGCCACTATGGTAGCATCACGCACGTAATTAGTCCATAGGATAATCATAGCTCGTGTACTTATAAGAACAAAATGTCGAAACCTAAGTCATTGTGTATAAAAAAATTAAGTTCTAGTATTTAAGTATTCTCCATTACTGTAAGAGGTCGTGACAATATAAATGGTCAATAGGCAACATAGAGATGATGTTTCAGGCTGTTTTATTCTCTTATTTATTTTAATACAGTTTTCGAGAGATGTAGTTTTTTTTATAAGATTGTATTTGTCGCGTCACTTATTCCGAGCTGAATTTGTGACGCGATGACACTAAAGCGGTGATATGAAATAGTTTATGTAAAATTGCTGTTTTATATAAAACAATGTATGTAGATATTATTTAAGTGATAGGTGATGCCTCTTATGTTGCCTTTTAGACTCGAGCGTAGATTAAAGAAAAGGTTAAATCGACAAAATTGTAAAATTTATATCAAACTATGAATAGACTGATCATCAATAATAATGTTCTTTGTATTTAATTTTGTAAGATGACAAATGTAAGTTTAAATTATGTGAAAATAGAGAAGCATACTACCTTAACAATTGTACTAAAATAGTATCATAATTTTTGTACTTAAATTGATCACAGTAACATAAACTTTCATTTTTCTTTTTTTAGATATTTAAATCTGTTTCTGACCAATAAAATGACAGTAATTTCAAATTTATTTATTGTAAATTTTACGACTCAATTTCGTCTAATAAACAATCATTATAATTATTATTTTTAGAAATTGTTTACAATTGACTGAAGCAAATCTTGATTGTATTTTCAATAATTATAAACGGGAAAAATCGTGTGTATGTATGTATTCCTTAACGAGTTTGTGACTATGCTGAAAGATAAATTTAAAAATCATTCCATTACCTATGATAAGTGATTTATCTTTTTATATTCTTATTTTTAATTTGCTATTTTCTTATGATTATTTCTTGCATGATAACCAGTGGGTTTTTTAATTATTTATAAATCTATTTTTATCTGAGCCAGCCTCAACACAACTTCTACTTTTGCATCTCTTCTTTTGTTATCTCTTAGTATATTCACAAACTGATTCAAAAAGAAAAATGAAAGCTGCAACAGTAGAATGAACAATGTAACAAATTATAATTCCAAACATACCTGCTACATAGTTGATACATTAAAGTCATATATTGTTAGAATGATATGTCGGATGAAATATGTGTTAGTGCATCGGTTATGCAACGATAATAAAATGTTAATAAACAATTGTTTACAAAAGATTAAAACTGATTTTTTATTTTATTCAAATACAAATAAAGAGAGAAATTATATACACAACGTGTAACGGAAAGGTGCAACCGTCCATTTAAAAAGAGGTAATTTAGGGAAATAGTACTTATTCTATTGGCATTTGTATTTACCCCAAAATCGAAACACAACGAGATACACCGCCTGAAAGTTTTTTTAATGATACAATACAACACTATCCTATCTTCCGTTACACTTCAACTCAGAGGTGCAATTGTGTAAGCAAATGGTAGTCAAATTCGATTTTCATAAGGCTATTCGGTTAAGCCCGCGTGACAAATGAAATCGTACGTTTTTGGTTGTCAACAACCAAATTTCAAAAAGTGTACGATTTCAACTGTCAAACGGGCTAATTTGTTGCTTGACCGTATAGCCTTATCATATGACAATTTGAAATTTTGAATCCACTGGCTTACACAATTGCACCTCAGTTTACTCACATTTACGTAACACTCTGTGACTCCTGCGCGCCTGGTACTTTGCCCAAGCCAGGCGGCTAGTCGATCGATTGAAAGGTGTAGTCATATTTCAGGGTTCAAAACTAGACATGTTGACAAGCTTGTGTTTAAATTTTCAGGCGGATCTGCGCTACATTAAATTTCCATACAATTTTTAAAATTACTTTTCCCAATAATTTCAAAACGTAAACAAACATGTCGTATCACTAGCGGGGTCGTGCGTGACCCATGAACTACTCACATTTACGTAGCGGTCTCTGTAATTCCTGCGCGCCTGGTACAATGCCCGAGCGAGGCCCACACCTGTGGGCCTACCATGAGTTTTGGTCACGATATACGTTAGCGACTGCGTAAAATATTTGTATGAGAAATTGTGCAGCGCCCCTAACGGCTTACGAGAGGAACCACAATTTCTAATAAAAATATTTAACGCAGACGGTATTGTGGCCAAAACTCATGATAGGCCTTCTGTGCCTGCCCAATCGATTGACTAGTCGCCTCGCTCCGGCATAGTACCAGGTGCGCAGGAATCACAAAGCTACGTAAATGTGAGTTAACTCAGTTCACGGTTCACGACCCCGCTAGTGGTGCGACTTGTTTGTTTACGTTTTAAAATGATAGGAACGGTATTTTTTTTAATTGTACGGAAATTGTATGTATTGTTATTATTATTTTATATATTTAAAAATTATAACATTACAGATGCCTGAAAATTTTAATACAAGATCGTAAACATGTCTAATTTTGAACCCTGAAATATGACTACACCTTTCCGTTACAAGGGAACTCAGTTTACTCACATTCACGTAGCTCTCTCTGGGATTCCTGCGCGTCTGGTACTTCTCCAGAGCGAGGTGACCAGTCAATCGATTGCGCCGGCATAGGTGAGGGCCTCGCTCGAACATTTATTTATTTATTTATTTTTTCATTCCCCTATCATCTATCTTTACAGGATGCATCCTAATGCGATAGAGAAGGTTTATTAAACATTAACACTTAACAATTAAATTTACAGTCACAATTAAACTTTTACATTAATACTTAGTATGGCCTGTGTGAACTCGCTCACGTTACAATTAAACAAATCAACCCGTCCGGATCCAGCCACCGCGTTTAGCAAACGCATAGCGTGCGTAAGCGACGCCCTCTGCAGCAGATTGGTGCGTGCCCGCGGTACTGCTAGGAGTGTCGGTTGCAACCGCCGCGTCGCCAGTCCGTCCGGCACGCACAGTCGCAGTTGCTCGAGGATGGCCGGGTTATGCACCTCGCCTCTCAGCACACGAAATAAGTACGTGGCGAAGGATGCGTCTCTTCTCAATTCCAGTTTGCTGTATCCCACCATGCCTAATACAAACAGTGTAGGATACAGCAAAGGATATCCCGGATACACACCATACATCTTTAAATATATAAACCTTGTAAATTTATTTTGAATACGTTCCAACATTGTTTTATACTTAGCTTCACTCGGAGACCATACCATCGAGTTACCCTCTAAGTGGCTTTTCACGAGAGCCTCGTATAAGGTTTTTAAAGCACAGATGTTAGTAAATCCGTTTGCCTGGCGTAAGACAAACCCTAAATTCCTGAAAGCTTTTTTGCAAACATCCTTAATGTGCTCTCGGAAGTTGAGATCAGCTGTGAAGCGAATGCCCAGGTCTCTTACCTCCGATACTCGCTGCAGCAGTTCTCCTCCAATTTGGTACTGCGAGAGTATTGGGGTGCGCGCGCGACTGAACGACATTACAGAACATTTGGATACATTAAATAGTAATTTATTCCTCTGACTCCATTCAACAATCCTGTCTAAGTCCTGCTGAAGTTTCCTCTGATCCTCGCCATCTTTTACTTCCAGCACCAGTTTTAGGTCGTCCGCAAAAAGCAGACACGTAGACGCCTTGACTACATCCGGTAGATCATTTACCATGATGATAAATTGGAGGGGCCCTAGGTTGCTCCCTTGACTGACTCCTGATCTAGTGTAGTAGGGCTCCGACCGATGTCCCCCACAGTCGACGTACTGCCGCCTGTCCCCCAAGTAGCTGACGAAGAAGTTGAGCGTGTGCGGTGTGCAGCCCATGCCTGCCAACTTCGCGAGCAGAACGTCGTTGTCGACCGTGTCAAAGGCCTTTCTGAAGTCGCAGTAAGCGACGTCTACCTGTACTCCAGCATCCACCGCTGGCACTAATCGTGACATCAGGTGGAGCAGGTTCCCTTCCGTTCCACGCCCTGGACGGAAGCCGTGTTGTGCGTCAGACAACTGGCCACTTATCTGCGCATATAAGCAGTGGTGTATTGCCGATTCAAATACCTTGGCCGGAGTACATAGGATTGCCACTGGCCTGTAGTCGGTGGGATCCTGGCCTCCTCTCCCTTTCGGTACCGGTACCACTCGAGATAACTTCCAACGATCAGGAAACTGAGCGGCCGCTATACTAACGTTGAACACGTGTAGCAGAGGTTTTTCCAACACCGTCCGACAGTCTCTAAAAACGAAGGGTGGTATGCCATCGGGTCCCTGGGAGCGCTTAGATGGCAAGCGGGCGAGCGCTCGGCGCACTGCCGCCGGCTCCAGGCTCGCGAGGTGCGCACGTGCGCTACCCACCGCCGCCACCGACACTGCTGCGGGGACGCTCAGTGCTGGAGGCTCGGGATTATATACTGACTGAAAGAACTGTGCAAATTCTTCAGCACATTCCTGATCAGAAAGGTCTCGCCCGTTCTTTTTTAATTTTTGCTGGCTCGAGTTACCTTTTTTCGATTTCATGTAGCTCCAGAATGCCTTTGGATCACTGGCTAGATGGTTCTGCACGCGATCACGATGACGGTCGTGAGCAAGTGCCGTCTCCGCCTTGACTCTCGCCCTGCACCGAGCGAACGCTTCATAATCACTTTGTGACTTACTTATTTTGTATTTCTTATGAAGGACGTATTTTAGTTTAATATCTCTGATTATGTCCGAAGTATACCAAACAGGATAATTGTATCTAGTATCTGACTTTATTGTTTTTTTTAGAGGTACACACGCATCGAAAACACCGAATATCTTGTTATAAAAACAATCTAAAACTGAATTTGGTTCTCGTAAACTGTACATTTCAGTCCAATCAATATTCATCAGTAAATAGTATAATTTATAGAAGTCAGCCTTATTGAAATTCCATAGTTTAAATGGTACCTGGGTTTTTCGTTGACCCGTATCCCCGAGCGCCTCCCCCAAGCCCCGCGCACTTACAGTGACGGTTACGGCCAGGGGTGGGTGGTACGCGTCCACCGGTTGCAGGCCTTCGTCCGCTCTCTGCACCACTACGCCACCGTCGTCCCCGCGCCCGCTCAACACGAGATCGAGTTGTCTGTTATTACAGTTGGGTACTTGATTGTACTGAACGAGCTCACAAAAGGCCACAAAATATTCATAATAGTTGCTCACATTGTTATTACACGAGAACAAATTTAAATCTCCAATTATTAACACGTTATTCTTATATTTAACACATATATCTTCAATTAATTTAAACATAAATATATACTCATTCTCCTCAGTCTTTGGTGCAATATATACCTAGTCGGTTCTTAAATACTGTCACTGGCCATTTATTTATAAAATAGAACACCTAGAAAAAAAATGAAATGGTGTTCAATTTTCAAATATTTTTTGATTAATAATCTGCCAAATCACAATTACATTCATTCATTTTTTACGATGGAGTGGACTCGCAAAGAGGACCGAGTAGCAGTAATTGCATTGCATCGTTGCGGCCATCCACCGAAGACGATATTCAACTTGCTTCAAAAATTAAAAATCACGAAGAGGTTCGTGTACCGTACCATCAAGAGGTACAATGAAACCTCTAGTGTCGATGACGAGAAAAGAACTGGCAGACCTCGTTCCGTTAGGACTCCAGGGGTCCTCAAAGCAATCAAGGCGTGTATTGCAAGAAATCCCGTCCGCAAGCAGAAACTGATGGCTTTGGAGATGGGATTAACCAGAAGTACCGTAAAAAAAGTACTCAGTGAAGACCTGGGACTACGAACTTACCGAAAAAAGAGTGGACATCTTCTGAACGCGCGTCTGATAGCTATGAGAGCCAAAAAATGCAAAGTTTTGCTAAAGCGGTACGCAAGAAACAGACACCGCGATATCCTGTTTACAGACGAGAAAATTTTTAATATCGAAGAGAAGTACAACAAACAAAATGACAGGGTGTACGCTACCAGCTCTGCGGCCGCTGGAAATGCCATTCCTAGAGTGCAGCATGGCCATCATCCATCATCAGTCATGATTTGGTTGGGAGTGTCCTACTATGGCCCTACTGAAGTGCATTTTTGTGAAAAAGGTGTCAAAACCAGTGCAAAAGTGTACCAAGACAAGGGTTTTAGATCGCATAGTAAAAGATCTGCCCCAGACACTCTTTGGAGGACGGCCATTTGTGTTTCAACAGGACTCCGCACCTGCTCATAAGGCCAAAACAACTCAGGAGTGGTTCGAGCGCCAGAATATCAAGCTAATAAGGCATCAAGATTGGCCCTCATCTAGCCCTGACCTCAATCCACTGGATTACAAAATTTGGCAGGAATTGGAGAAGAAGGTCTGTTCTAAACCTCACAAAAATTTGAGCAGCCTAAAGTCATCATTGATTAAAGCAGTGGCCGATATCGACATGAATATGGTCCGTGTTGCTATTGATGATTGGCCGCGAAGATTGAAGGCTTGTGTGAAAAATGGTGGCAATCATTTTGAATAAATTTTGTGTTTAATGTAAGCTAATTAAATTACCTTTTTTTTAAAAAAAACTTTTTTTGAATATCATGACTAGTTTTCATTTTATAGCCAATTTTGTTTGTGACAGAATTTAAGTACCGACTAGGTATAATACAACATGCAAATAAAAAGCGATTCTTTAAATGTACTGTAGCACAAATTAGTTCGAAGTTGTAACTATCCAGATCGGGTATCGATATTCTTCGCAACTCAAACCTCGGCGTGGCCACTAACAGCGCGCCTCCCTGCTTGCGGCCATCCGCTCGGTCACATCTCAGTATTGAGTAGCCGGACAGTGTGATTTCCCCGTTTTGGATTGATTCATTGCAGCCCGTTTCTGTTATTGCGAATATATCGGAGCCCGACGATTCTAATAAAGATAAAAACTTGGTTGTTTTTGTACGAAGACCCCTTACATTTTGATAAAAAATATTTATATCTTTGCTTGGCGACTGAGAATGGTTGTGGTTATGATTATGATTTTGTGGTTGAGTCACGAAACCAAATCCATTCGCTATATTCAGCATATCTTGGCCAGATGTCTGGATTGCACAATTTATCAAAGTTCGCTTCAGTCACACCAATTCTAAAAGACGAATATCCTCTTTCAGATTTGTGCCTTATCTTATCCACTTTCAAGCAACTTTCACTTCCCACCACCTCCTGTACATATTTTAATAAGTCCTCTTCTGTTGTTTCTGATACAAGCCTCCATATATGAAAATATTTCCTCCGTTCCACCGCTTTTATTTGCAGATTAGACATGTTACCTCCTTTTTTTATTGGATTCAACGTCTTTTTGTTTGTCTTTACTTCAATCCAATCTAGCTCTGGTCGCTCCGTTTTGTCTGCAATTTTGGTGCTCCTGGCCACCCCCGCATAGCTCATAATCGTTGGTTCATTTGGCTGAGTTTCAACTGAGGGCACGGTATCAGTTGTTCCGGCGCCGGGCGATATCATCACTGAGTTTCCACAAACAAGTTGATCAGCCTTTGGATCGCCAACTAGTAGACGTTGTGGCTTTTTAGCAGGTGGTTTCTGAGGCATTGTAGCTACATTGTTTTTCTGTTTCCTCAGAGTCTGGACCTCGGCTTCTAAAGCCAAACACTTTACTTTGGTCTCATTTAATTCCTTTCTCAATAGATCATTCTCTCTCGCTGATATAGCTGAAATTGCCGTTTTTATCTCACCGATTAATTTATTTTCCAGCATATCCATCCTTGCCGCAATCGACTCGTTTACCGCTTTCATAAACATAGTTATATCGATCATTTCTCTCGGCGCCGACGCTGCACACTCGCCAGCGTCCACAAAGTAAGCTGACGCCTCTCTCTTGCCGTCGATCGCAGGTGTAGGCGTGTGCTTCGAAGCGATGGTGGCGGCTGCGGCCGCTCCGACTCCAACCGGCGTATCGTCCTTCGTTACAATGCGTCGGGTAACATTTGAACAATCCCCGCATATAACAGTGCGCTTTAGTTCTTCCTTTTTTTCTCTAAAAACAGCTGACTGGATATTTAAACATCTATAGTGGTAACATTTTTTGCATGCACTGCATTGCAAAATATCCAATCGTTCAATATTAGTTTCGCAGCTTACACAAATCATTTTTTATTTTTCACTATGACAGTCCGAGCGAGACAAAGCGATCGGTTGGCGCAGCGAGGGAAAGAGACGCCTCGTCGCGCTTCCTCCAGTTCACTAACCTCTCACTCAGATTTTATTTACGATCACAAAGTTTCAAATTACACTTTTATCCATTGTTATTTGCACTTGAATCCATGTACACTATCAAAACAACAGTGGGGAATCGTTTTGCACTTCTTTTATTCACTCATGAACGCAGCTAACTTCCATAATTGTAATTAACACACGGACGTCCGACCACGGCGCGCGCCCGACGCGGAACATCGTACCAGGCGCGCAGGAATCACAGAGCGCTACGTAAATGTAAGTAAACTGAGTTCGCAGGTCACGACCCCGCTTGTGGTGCTACATGTTTGTTTACGTTTTGAAATGATTAGGATAAGAAATATTTTAAAATGTATGGAAATTTAATCTAGCGCAGATCTGGCTGAAAATTTGAATACACGGTCGTCAACATGTCTAGTTTTGAACCCTGAAATATAAATACACCTTTCCGTTACACGTGAACTCAGTTTACTCACATTTACATGGCTCTCTCTGTGATTCCTGCGCGCCTGTTACCTCGCCCGAGCGAGGTGGCTAGTCAATTGATTGCGCCGGCATAGGTGAGGGCCTCGCTCGGGCATAGTACCAGGCGCTCAGCAATCAGAGAGAGCGTTACGTAAATGTAAGTAAACTGAGTTCGCGGGTCACGATAACGCTAGTGATGCGACATGTTTGTTTACGTTTTGAAATAATTAGGATAAGAACCTTTAAAATTGTATGGAAATTTAATCTAGCGCAGATCCGGCTGAAAATTTGAATACAAGGTCGTCAACATGTTTTAAACACATTTTGAACCCTGAAATATAACCACACCTTTCCGTTACACGTGAACTCAGTTTACTCACATTTACGTAGCTCTCTCTGTGATTCCTGCGCGCCTGGTACTTTGCCCGAGCGAGGTGGCTAGTCAATCGATTGAAAGGTAAAGATATTTCAGGTTTCAAAACAAGACATGTTGACGACCTTGTATTTAAATTTTCAGGCGGATCTGCCCTACATTAAATATCCATACAATTTTAAAAAAACTTTTTATTACATCTGCTCAATATATGATAGATTACGTGCCTGTTTAGCGTGCGTAGAATGACATATTTCGCACTCGTACTTTTTGTTTTTACTACCTACTGACGCCATCTAGGGGAATTCGGCCACATCATAAACCTTTGTTTTTCCAGATACTCTATAATAAAACGAGTATTTTCAAACTTTTATATTTTATTATTGAATATATTATGTATGTTAAATTGTAAAAGAGGTTTTAAAAATTAAAAACTATTTTAGACGTCATAATTTATATTATATTTTAACTATCTTAGAAATTATTATTCAAAAGATTTTATAAAGAGAAATTGGTCTTTGTAGTACAGACTGATTGGCGCCAATCAGACTGCGTGTTCTTCAGTCGACTTGTATCTGTTTTGATTTGCAACAAAATTGCTTTTATTTTATTATTTCATGTAATTTTTCGCAGGTGTATTAAAAAACGTCGTTTGATACAAGTGCGAAAGTATTGATATTTCTCTTCCCGACTGTTTTTTGCCTCGACTGCGTCTCAGCAAAAAAGTCAATCGTCACTATAAATATTTTTCGCATCAAAATGTACTATTTTCTTATCATTTCAAAACGTAAACAAACATGTCGCACCACTAACGGGGTCGTGAACCGTGAACTCAGTTTACTCACATTTACGTAGCTCTCTCTCTCTCTCTCTGTGTGCGATTCCTGCGCGCCTGTTACTATGCCCGAGCGATGCGGCTAGTCAATCGATTGCGCCGCGCCGGCCGGCACTTGTGTGGGCCTCGCTCGGGCATTGTACCAGGCGCGCAGGAATCACAGAGAGCGCTACGTAGATAGCCATATCATGAAATCTGTAAAAGCTCGCTTCGCTCGGCTCCTGATTTTGGGATCACAAGCAACGCAGTGCACACACGGTGTGCGTTACACCAGCGGCATGTTGGCGCTTTTCAGGATTTCAGCTTGACCGATAAAATTAATACCCTCATCTCGTGTAATCGACATCATTTCATTTCAGGTAACCATTTGTTTGCAATATTTATATTGAAATAAAGCTTACGTATTTTTTTATTTTGTTTTATTGTCTGTTTGTAATGCTTAGTTTATTTTTTTCTTATTCACTCATTCTAAAAGAACGTAAGTCGCAGCTGAGGATTTCAAACTCGACATTCATTGCCAAGGGGTTATTAAAAAAAAACTTGGCATGTTTATGTTCGCTGTCAATGTCAACACTCACAATGACATGACAGTTGTTTTTTTATACGTAATGAACTTGAAAGCAAAGGTGATTGTTTTTAAAATCCCGTGTTTACCAAATTTTGTTTTTTTTAATCTCTTTATTTGACAACGATTTAATTCTGAAAAAAAAATGATGCTCAGAAGGCCAATATCTCGAAATGGTTTTTAGTTTTCTCCCAATTATTAATTTGTAATGTTGTCAATTGTGCCCGAAATAAAAAATGTTTGCTTCCAGCCTATCCAAATATATTCACGAAAAACAGATTCCGCTGGAGTAACGTTACCGCAGCGCACTGGCGACCTAAGAATGGGCCGCCGGGCGGCCCGCCCCGGGCCCCAGGTTTAGGGGGGTCTCCAAATCTTGAGAAATATAAATTTACCTTTTTGTGAAATGTTTTCTACATGAATTTTTACAAAGTATCACAACTCAAACAAAGTAACAAAGGCCCCCAAATATCAAGAAATATTTGCTTTTTTGTGACATGCTTTATATGTACTTACAATTGATTATGTTTTTATTGCGAAATTCATCGCTTTGGAGTACTCTAAATATTATTATTAGAGTGCATTACAAACTGGAAAAGATAAATTAGAAACGAATGTCAATTTAAATGTCTTTACATTTGTTTCTAATTTATCTTTTCCAGTTTGTCATGCACTCTAATAATAATATTTAGGATACTTACAATGTTGCAGATATCAAGACATTGATGTCAGACACAATATTGTTGCAGATGTATACCCCATTTAACCCCATAAAAATAGCTAACGGAAAAATAAACTGCCCTGATTTCTTAAGCTAAGTAGGTATATCAATTTACAAGTACCCAGGTCTGCCAACCCTTGTCACCAGAGCAAATTACACGTTCCCGCTGTGCGTACTAACTACAGGCAAAATACTTATACTACAATACGTGCAGCTCGGAGCTATTGACCTGTTTCACACAAGCTCAGACACATTTATGAGACTCGCAGCAAATCTATATTTTTATCTATATCTTCGATCTATCTATCCATCCATCCATCAGCCTGTTTCGTCCACTGCTGGACATAGGCCTTTCCAGGATTTTGCCACTCTTGATGGTTCTCCTGGAAGAAATGCCCATACTCACACACGCTGGGCAGGCGGGTTGGTGAGCGCGGTGGCGAAACCTTTGCACCAGTGACGCCGCTGCCCGTCACCAGTCTTATATAAGGCCCGGCAATTGGGGATCGATATACCGCCATCCATCGGTCCCAGGCAATGGTGGGCCGCCTGGTTTTGCCTGAGAGCTGTTCTCTTACTCTCCCCCGAATAACTTCGGGAGAATGTGCGAGTAAGATAGTAGTTAAAAAGTCGTGTGTGCCCGCACATTGAATATTTTCGCGAAATTTTGAATGAAATGGGTTATTGGTACTGTACTGAGGCCGAAACAACAATTTTTAGAATTTTTGTCTGTCTGTCTGTCTGTATGTTCCGTTTTAACCCGAGAACCACTCAACGCATTTGGACGTGTTTCTTTTAATTATCATCGTAGTGACTCTGGTCAACACATAAGCGATAGGGAGTGTTAATAACACAAACACCCAAGCCGAAAACAGGGCAAAGATTCACAGAACGCCAGCGAAGCTGCGGGCAAAAGCTAGTCACAAATAAACTGTATTTTACGTAGGTATAGATACAGTTTTCAGTTTAGTTCGATAAAACAAAAACTACGTACATCAACAAAAAAGTCTATTGTCAATTATTACAATATAAAGTGGAAAATTATTTGGAAATGATGATGTTATCTAAATGGTGACCGTTACGCAGCTGGCACTCTTCTAATCGGGAACGAAGATTGGCTATCACACGCTGACACATAGCTCTCAATATTGCTGCCATTTCTGACCTGATGTTTTGCTTCAATTGCGTCAGGTTCGCCAGTTCGCCGGACTATTCTCATAGACCTTACTTTTAAGGTATTATTGTTCCACGTTTGGATTGGGTGTAATCGTCAACTTTACGCGAATGTATGAAATGACAGTTATTAAAGGTAGGATGTGCAAAAATACGTAAAAACTTGTTCAGTACCTAGGTACCTACTGCAAAATTTTAATGTGAAGAAACTGTAACATTTTACCAAAATGATAATTCGTGGAATCACACTAATATTTTAAATGCGAAAGGGTGTGTGTGTGTGTGTGTTTGTCACTCTTTCACGCTGAAACGGCTGGACGGATTTGGATACAATTTAGAATGGATATAGCTTATACCCTAAATTAACACATAGGCTACTTTTTATCCCGGAAAAAAGCATGTCGTTAAACCGAATTACACGCGGGCAGAGCCGCGGGTAAAAGCTAGTTTGAAATAAATCGATATTCTTAAAAAAAATATTGCCTGTTCGCCATTTGTTTTGAAGATCAATCACTCATGGGTTCATCAACTTCATCATCAATGCCAAATAGTGACAGATTTGTCAAATAAAATTTAAAGATTTAATTTATAAAACAGTTGAAAATAGAATCAGCGAACAGTTCAGACAACTAAATCAGCGATCATTTAATTTTTTGGAGAAGCAATATTATTGACGAATAAACTTTTATAAATGTCAATAAGTACATAAAACGCAAAAATTTAATTACCTATTATTTTACTTGATGGTCTTAAGTACCTAAGTAATCAATTCATTTGTACTTTACTTTACTAAACGGTACTTTTGAATTTCAATCCAATCGTGGAACAATAATAACCCCCTTGCAAAATAGTCAAGTGGATTAATTCCTTAACAGCTTCGTGTGCGTTACGCCAGCGGCATGTTGGCGCTTTTCGGGATTTTAGCTTGACAGTTAATTAGAGCCTCATCTCGTGTAATTGTGCCCGAAATAAAACATTAGTGCTTCCAGACAATCCTAAGATATTTACGAAAAACAGATTCAGATTGGAGTAACGTTACCCCAGCGGCATGTTTTTTTTCCTGTGGTTACAAGGTACAAACTGGCTACTTAGGTAGATATAGTTAGTGCCCAATTGTACCCCAAATTAGTGCGTCCTGAGGTTTCAGAGTTATTCAAGATGCTGCTGGGGTAACGTTTAGCCAATTGTTGTATCTCTTAAACGGCAAGACATACAAAGACGATTTTTTTTACCAAGGTGCGTCTTAATTAGTTCCTAATTTGTACAAATTTTTTTTTTTATATTCGACACCGTTGGTAAATTTTTTGACTAAAATTAGCCCTTGCGCTTCAACGAGAATACCTAGAAACTTACCAATTATGATGGTTTGTACCTTTTATCAACTCAAAGCACCTTGTTCCTATTTCAACTCCTTACAGAGTTATTCCATTTTTATAAAAATCTGGCTGCTCTATAATGTAACGCTTCAATACATGAGTTTTTATTAAGTGACGATATATTTGATTCTACTAATAATTAGTTCTTTTATAACATTATTTATCCTTAAAATTTCAGCTGAAAAAAACCTCCTAACTACTGAAAAATGAGAAAAAAATAACAGGAAAGCAAATCAGACGATTAACCAAGCAAATTTGAATGTCTACATAAAAGTGGCCGTACCATACATGGTGCCGACCTTCTTAAATTTTAAGTTCTATAATTCAATTTTGATTGGTACAGGTACGCACCTGGTTTGGTTATTATCGGTATTAAACCACGCAATGGTTTAAATAACTATTTATTTATTTTGATATAAATTTGATACGATATTAGAGAGTAAGTCGAGTCGAGTTTATTACAAACATTTTAAGGTAGATTTTGAAAATATTATGTGTAAATGGGTGCTTCAGTTTTACGGCACAATTATGGTATAGATAATTTAAAAAATGTCTTCAGTTTGTATTTCCACCCTACGAATTTTATCTGATTTAATAAAGTTACTTAATAGGCTTAGTTATATAAATGTTTTTTTTTTTTAGTTCTATATCGTATCATTCTTTGTTTATCAGCAATAAATTTACGCAATCAAAATACAATTTATCGTCAAATATGAGATGCTTTTTTGATTGCTGTACTACATTTGACTGAGAGTTTAAAGATTTGCAAATCCTCAATATAATATAGCGTACACAGGTGTGCGTACGTACTTATTTAAAAAAGGCATTTAATTAAACAGACTTCTTTTTAGTACCATTATTCGCCTCTAAAAATCTAAATTGCCTTCTAAATGACTAAGTCAGCCACAATCAACGCGCGTCTGAATAATACTTTCTTAGTCACTAGTTATCTTCTACGTAAGCCACTCTAAATATAACTCAGCATGGTTGTTATTTCTTAGAATCTAAATTTGTAACGTGCATTCTCATTCAAACAGTTAAATTCAAAAAAATTAATATATGTTACCCAAATATTAACTCTATTAGCTTCTAATTTTAAAACTCAGTACGTTTAAAATATAAATAAAATAAAAACACATTTATTGCCAAAAAACATAGAAAAAAGGAATGACACAGTACATACATCACCGCTTAATTATACAAAAAATAGTTTAATAGTAGGTACATACACAACAGAAAAATTATAAAAAATGGCTTTTAGGCCAACGGAGATTATTCAGCTTTAATGCTGGACCGTTAGACGGTTCACAGCGCTGTTTTCCAATAAACCCCGGCTCTTTAGTTGCTGTGCCCAGTTGCGAGTGGGTAGGTGCTTTTTAAGCTACAATTGTTGAAAATTTATACAAAAAAAATAAAGAAAAATCATGTACATAATTCATTATATGTTGCAAGTTGAGTTAAAAACCTATGAGGGTTTGTGTTTGTGTATTTGTGTGAGAAAGAGGGAGGTGGTGTGGGAGGGTGTGTGTGTGTGAGAGAGAGAGAGAGAGATTAATTATGTAATGAGGATTGCTCATTAGTGTTTTAATAAAATACAACTTTATTCATTTGGTACACAATTTTGTGAGGATGCTTCAAATTTTCGCTCTGCTTTTGCCGTTGCAGAAGTGTTTTTTATACTTAATTTTAAAGGTAAATAGACTTATTTTTGTGCGTAGTGGAGGTGGTAGATTATTCCAAATTTTAGAAGCGGCGTATTTGAAACATCCTTCATAGCCCTTGGTCGAATGTTTGGAGATGAAAAGAAGATTTTGTGCTTTTGATCGCGTATATTAAGTTTATCGTTTCGCCACCCTAGTTTCTCAAATAAATATTCAGGATTTTTTCCCCAGAGAATCTTTTTCGTGATACATGCCATGTGCAGCTCTCGTCTCGCTTTCATGTTTAGTAGACCATGATGATTCAAGTAGGGAGTAATATGGGCACGTTTGGGAATTCTGAAACAGAATCTTGCACAGGCATTTTGTAACCTCTGTATCGCCTGCTCAGTTTTAGCATACAGGCCTTAGACTGCACTGCAATAGTTAAGTGGTGAGAGTATGAGGTCACTAGTACACGAATATTTTCGGACATGTAATTCCTAAAGCTATATAATACTTTAAGCTTAAAAAAAGCTACTCTAATTTTATCTGAAACATGTTTAACATACCTCAATTCACCGTCCATGATCAAACCTAAATTTCTTGCTTCTGTGACCCTTGCTATTTCAGTATTTTCAATTTTTATTTTGGGATTTTGTTCGATGACCTTCCTAATTTGGTTTTTTGTACCCAAAGATTGGACTTAAGAGGATTTAACATTAAGGAGTGACATTTTGCCCATTCACTTATGCGACATAAGTCTTGGTTAATTTGTTCCACAGCAAGTTTCGTATCTGTTTCGTCAAATGAGTGATAAATTTGGGTATCATCGGCGTACAGATGGCATTTTGTATTTTTTTATTATTTTGGTTAAAATCGACCCCTGTGGAACACCCCTAGATAGGCTTTCTACTCTCGAATACTTCATGTCGCCACAGTCAGATTCAGTTACTACAAATTGTTTCCGATCATTGAGAAACGAATTGAACCATTCACAAGTGTCTTCACTAAATCCGTAATAAGCCATCTTGGCAATGAGAATAGAGGGATCCAACTAATCGAATGCACGTGAAAAATCCAAAAGAACTAAAATACTACTTTTTCCTGAGTCTGATTCTGTAATTAAATCATCGGTCACGTGCAATAAAGCTGTTTCAGTACCGTGTGCCTTTCGAAAACCTGATTGTACTTTGGGTATAATGTTTTCTTTTTTTAGATATTCAACCACTTGTTTATGAATCAACTTCTCTATTATTTTAGAAAGTGTCAGTAGGATACTAATAGGGCGCAAATCCTTTACACTCTCAATTTTGCTTGATTTTGGCAGGGGTCTTACGAGAGCAACCTTACACACGTCCGGAAAAGTATTTGTAATAATTGATTTGTTAACTATTGCTGTAATGAGAGGTAGTGATTCGGGCAAAGTTAGCTTTAACATTTGTGCATTTATAAGATCATGTCTAGATCATTTATAAGATCATTTATAAGATCATCATCTGTTGCATTAGTACGTATGCTTAGAATTATTTTAGCAACTTCTTCTTCAGTGGTTTGATTGAAGATAAAGGAGCTGGAAGTATTTTTCTGTTTTATATTGAGAAAATATATTTACGTTAGAATTATGATTTAATTAGGCAAATTAAGAAAGTGTTTATTTATAGTATCCGGATCATTTAGATTGTCTGGAATAGATGCTACACAAGGATTCGCAAGAAATTATGTTTTTTTTTTAATGTTTCCACATGACTTTAGGATTACTTTTATTTTTATTAATAAAATGATCAAAGGAAGCTGATTTTTCTTTCTCTATTGTAGATGTAACCAAGTTTTTTAGACTTTTATGGTAGTTCATAGCAGATTCTTTTTTGTAACATGGGCCTTATGCAGAGCTTTATCACGAAGTGACATCATGAGTTTAACCGAATCTGTAATCCATGGTTTTGATGTTTTCTTGATTTGTTTCTTGATTAATGGCGCATGTTTATCAAAAAGATTTATAACATATTCATTAAAAGAATTTACCATGTCGTTGACATTTTCTAACTGTTGTAAACTGTTCCATGGGATAGTTTTTAGATCTGCATCAAACTGATCTTCATTGATGTTGCTTAGTGAACGGCTCATAATGAATTTTTTAACTGGTTTTGGCTTTTTAATATTAAAATCTGCAAGAACAAGCCCATGGTCACTTAATAGGTTATTGTGATATACAGAAATACTTTTACATTTTTGTGGTGCATCTGTAATGATCAAGTCTAGTAAGGTACTAGTTTTGTCATGTATCCTAGTCGGTTCCTGAACCAGTTGCTGCAGACTTTGTTCAGTGCAGAAATAACTTATTTCTTTGGCATTTGAGGTGTCAGGTTTTAGAAGATCAACATTAAAGTCTGATAGTAAGCATGTATAATCATAGCCGGAGAAGGAACTTACTGATTCACTGATAGCATCTAAGGCTGTCTGTACTTTAACACTCTCGGGTCTGTACGCAGTTCCCATAGCCATTCGTGCACCAGGAAGTTGCAACACTAACCACAACTGTTCAAGGTTAGATGCTGGATGTTGTTTAACACGAACTCGTAAGCCACTTCTTACGTAGAAACCAACTCCTCCTCCTCTTTTGCTTCCTTTGCGTGGCATAAGTATGAAAACATAACCATGAATTGCGGGAGCAAACAGCTCTTCACCATCCTTTAGCCAGGTCTCATTAAGAGCTAAAACATCTGGTTTGTATTTACCAATGGTAACACAAAACTCGTCCTGTCCAGAATTCAAGGATCTAACATTCAACAGACCAAGTCGCAAACTTTTTTTAATTTCTACTTTATTGAATTTGAAATAAAAACAAATTAGCTCGAATTAGTAAACTATTAACTCTCTCGATCTAAATTAATGTGTATAAGTGAGTGTATTGTGGGGAAATGATAATTACAATAATTTCTGACCAAATAAGTACGAACATACAACAATCTAAAATAACGACATAGTAAAGAAACACACTATTTGCTATCTTTATGTACGGCCTGTAATTTAAAAACCCTAGAGAAATCGTCATCGGAATGTATACGGCTACAGGTCTTCCCGTCGTCTTGTCTTACTAGAACTCTGCCATCACGAGTCCACGCGTACTTCCAGTCGTGCTGTTTAATCAAAGCTCTAGCTTTATCAAACAGAGATCTATTTAGTTTAGTTAATCTCTCGTTGAGGTAGATCGGCTTAGGCTCTCCAGAGATGTCAAGGTCGGAAGTCTTTATGCGACGACGTACCCGCGCTTCACGGAAGATCTCGTCGCGCACGGACCGCCGAGTGACGCGCACTAGTATGCTGCGCGGACGCATTGGCTGCAACCCCGATGTCGCGTCGTTCACCACACTAGTGGGGGCCGACGACGACGGCTCCTGCTTCGGGGACGACGGTTGTGGTCCTATACGGCGAATTTACACTACATCTCTGTCATCTAAAGTGACTCCAATTTTTGACATAAGAATACCAACAATGTTATTTACATTTTCTCCCTTCTTTTCCGGCACTCCAGCGATCTCAATGTCGTTCTGTAAACGTTCCTTTTCGCTATCATTGAGATTTAATTTGAGTTGATTTATCTGACTCGTTAAATCGTTTGATCTGCCCTCCTTATTCTCAAGTAAACACAATCTCTCGTCAAAATTGTCCATTCTAGCATTCATTCCGTCCAATCGGTCATTACACTTTGTAATATCTTCACGCAAACTTTGGATGTCCAATCTTAATATATTCAGGGACTGCCGCATCTCAGCTTGAAATGTAAGTATTAGTGACTTTAAGTCTTGGTCACCTACGGACGGTGAAAGTAAGTCGTTTCCATTTCCCGGTGGTGGTGAATTAGGTTTACTGCCGTTTTCATCAGAATATGAACAACTTGAGCAGATCCAATTTTTAGGAACTACTGACGTGTTAAGCTTGGAACATAGTTTTTGTTTGTGGTATGAAACTTTGCATTTGCTACAAGCAACGCGACCTGTAGTCGCAAGCAGTCTATCACACGCTCCGCATTGGACCATTTTTTTATTTCCACTCGTACAAGTTTCTAGTTTAGAGAAGTATGGTGTTGTGTGTTTACCTATTTTACGCTAGAGGGCAATATTTGTTAAAAATTTTAATCTGTAATTCTACTGTTTATATGAAATCACTTATTCACTAATCATTACAGCTGATATATATGAAAAAACTGAAAGATTGTTTTTTATGCACAGTACTCACATAACGACAAAAAAATCCTTGTCTTTTTTCATTCAACCACGGTCAGAAGATTTTAGATAAAATATTTTGGCGTAATTCACATAAACAAGAGGAGGTGTAATAAGATAGCACTTCATAAACACAAAGATACACAATTTATACGTATGTAAACACAATTAGCATTTTTAAAATAGGATAAATAAGAAACAACAAGCAGACTGTTTTGAGCGCCTACCCACTTTTTCTACTCCTCTTACATTAATTAAAACTATTAATTAAAACTATCATCAAATACTTTATTATTGAAATGACAATTTTACGAACTTAGTAAATTATGGTAATTTTGGTCTTTTAATTCATCTACCCAACTAAAATTTATTTTTGCATTAGCCCCGGCACTCGGAGCGCGGCACGTAACACCATGCAATTTGTCGCAGACATCCTTACTTGCCGTCCGTGTCTGCTTCTCAGCGCACGCTGGTGGCGCGCTCCTTCGACGCCTCCGATTTTTTATTTACAGAGTGTAGACAAGCTAGACGGTTAATGGAGGAATTTGCTTCTCTTTTGAAATGTTTTCACTTTAGGCGTCTAATAAATGAAACAACTTATATACGGAATCATTCTCAGTCATGCATTGACAATATTCTTACTAACATCTCTGATAATAGAGTTGATAATATCGTGGTAGATCATAATGGGTTGGCTGACGGACACGCCGCGATATCCTGCAGTTTTATTGTTGATAAAGCCACTGTTAAACATACAAATGAAGACTTCATTGAAGTAGAACGTAGACATTTTAGTGATAAAAAAATACCAAGTTTAGGAAATGTGAATTACATGCTATTAAAGGATCCATAAGTTCTGCTTGTTATGCAATTACGCTTTAATGGAATCTAAACTTAGGTATAGTATTAAATTTTGGGGCAACAGTTATAAATATAATATAAAGAAGGCCTTTGTTATCCAAAAAAGAGCAATACGTATAATGGTTCGGATCCAGCAGCTACAATCGTGTCGAGAGCATACTAACTGCTCCCAGTTTGTATATATTTGTTCTTCTCACTGACCTTTTTAAGAATTTACACAAATTTGAAACGAAGGATGAACAGGAAATTAGGCTTACCTCTAGGCGCAAGGATTTAATAAACAACTTCTATCCTAAACTAGAAATATCGAAACACTGCACACGTTACCAATCGGTTGTTTTATTCAACAAATTGCCTATAGAATTTAAGGGTCTCTCAAGCCATAACCTATTTAAACTTAAATAAATTTTAAGTAGATTTGACATATTATTAAATTGTTGAGTTGAAATGTTTTTTGTTTTTTTTTAAGTTGTGAATTTGACATATTTTTAAACTGTAGATTTGACATATATTTTTTAAATTAAGTTATGAATTTAATATGAATTGTAATTATGAAAAAATTAACACAAAGTTCATTAGATTATTTTGAACATGATTTTAAAAAGTTTGTTAGTTACTAAGTACTTTCAAATGTGATGTATGTTGCTAATGAAATAAATAAATGAAATGAAATGAAATAGCTTCGCTAGCCTAATCACCGCTATAGTACCGTGTCGGGCTTCTACACTCTCACTGATTTCGCGAAGGAATTCTGAAATACTAAATGGCCACGTCCGTGTAAAACACGATACATTTTATGCCATCATTTTAAGGCATTGTACCTTTAATTACAATACAAACGCACGAACGACAATAAACAAATACGGGTCGGTAACTCGTCGGTACATGAATCAATGGCACTCTCTGATTGGTGCATATGGCCGGTCGCTACCATCTCGCGCACTCGCGCCAAATTGTGCAGTGGTTATTTTAACGATTAAAAAATATGATGTATTATTTTTCAAGCTAAGTTATTATAATATTTGATGTTGTCTATTGAAGCTTGAATGATGTTTTTTTGAGGAGCTTGTGTTGAAACTGTAAAACCAAAATGGTGATAAGTTGTAAAATCCGTGGCTGAGTTAGTAAATTAAGTGGCAATGTATAAATCAGAAGGACAAGTAAAAATAATTGTTGATTGACGCTTTCTTTAAAAGATTTAGTTGGCGTGGTAAAAAATATGAATTAGTTTTTAGAGGCTAACTCATTTTCCGGTTGGTTAGTTATAAAAAGAGAGGTTTGATCACGAGGCCAAAAAAATATTCTGTGGCTAGACTTATGATTTCTCTTTAAAAAACAATAAATTATAACAGTTTTGTGCAAGACTGTTTCGAAAAACGAAATGTTATTCTACAAATTTAAGAAGGTTGGCACAATGTACGGTGCGGACGCTTTTATGTAGTCATTTGAATTTGGTTGGTTAATCGTGTGATTTGCTTTCCTGTTGTTTTTTCCTTATGTTTCAGTAGTTAGGAGGTTTTTGCAGCTGAAATTTTAAGGATAAGTAATATGATAAAGGTGCTAATTATTAATAGAATCAAATATACTGTCACTCAATAATAAATCATGTATTGCAGCGTTGCATTATAGAGTAGCCAGATTTTAATAAAAATGGAATTTCTCTGTAAGGAGTTGAAATAGGAACATCTAATTTCACAGGGTGCATTTAGTTGATAAAAGGTACAAATCTCCATAATTGGTAAGTTTCTAGGTACTCTCATTGAAGCACAAGGGCCGATTTTAGGGTTTAATAAAAATATATAATTTACCAACGGTGTCGATTATAGATAAAATAAATTTGCATAAATTAGAAACTAATTAAAAAATCGTAAAAAAATCGTCCTTGTATGTCATGGCGTTTAAGAGATAAAGCAATTAATAATAATAAGAGCTTAATTTATCTTCTTAAAATAATACAAGTAAACATAAAGATACAAATTAAAATCAAAAGGAGACAAAACCGTCCCAGGATCAGCATACAACTGTTTAAGCACGCAAACAGTAGCCGATTTTCAGCCTGGGCCTTATATTTACATACAAGAAACAATCAATTATTGAAAAATATAAAATAATAATATTAGCAAAAACATCAATTGTAATTATTAAATGTCAAATGTAAAAATTATTAAATTATAATCAGAGTAACAAAAACTAGAAATGTCACAGAAATTAACAAAAACAAAACATAATTAATTAGATCATCACAATACGTACAATACAGTAAAAATCAAATCAAAGCACAGATTTTCTGATACTCCTTGATCCAACGATTGTTGCATAAATGCCACTTCGAACAATTATTACGGAAAGATCTTACTGAAGTTGACTGACACACAGAAGGTGGTAAGTCGTTCCAGATTTCACTAGCAGCTATCTTGAAACAACCCTTGGTACCAGCTAGAGAATGCTTAGGAAGAAGGAGCAGTTCCTTACGTTTTCTGGAAGACCAAACGAATGAATTATAAAAATAAGTCGTTCCTTTAGTTTTAAACGTGTTTAATAAGAAGCAAGCAAGTTTTAGTAACCTAGCACTACACATATTTAACATGTTCTTAGCCAGTGGTGAGATGTGGTCCCTACTGGGTATTGAATAACAAAAACGCATACACGCATTCTGGACCCGCTAAATAGCTTTAGAAGTTTTTTTTATAAAGACAAGGGCCGTAAACAGTGTCACAATAATTTTAAGATGTGAAAGAACCAAACCATTACATAACTGTAATCTTACCTTTTCGCTTAGAAAAGGACTTATTCGGTACAAAGACTTAAGAGCACCGAAACATTTGCCGATTTTTTGCAGAATATGGGTCTCGAAACGCATGTTTTCATCCATAGTCTAGCCCAAGTTTCTTATGCTTTCTTTTATAGGTATTTTTGTTCCCTGCAACATAATGATAGGATTACGCGCCTTTAAAGCCTTAACCTAGTGGTCAGTACCACAGATCATAGCAACGCTCTTCTTAGGATATAGTATGAGACGGTGTTTTTGGACCATTGGGTTAAAGCTTGTAGGTCGTTATTTAATTTGCAAGTAGCCTCCTCGATATTGTCGTTAGTGGCGTGAGTATTGCGTAAAGCTGTGTGCTACTTATATGCATCAGCATATAAATGGTATCTAGAATTATCAATAACGTGGACAATACTGGATGTGTAGATTGAGAACAAAATTGGTCCTAATTTCAGATCCCTGAACCACACCGCGGTCAACAGGCAGAGAAGTCGATTTTAAAGTTTTACCCTTGTCATTTGAGACTTGTATTGTTTGACTTCGGTCTGAAAAATAATAAGAAAACCAGTTACAGGTAGAAGGTGAGAAACCAATTCTTTTAAATTTAGATATAAGAGTAGGGATACAAACACAGTCAAAAGGTCGACTAAAGTCCAATAATACCAAAAGCGTATCATGACTCATGACTTACATCTGCTGAAGTTAACACATCATCAACAATATTTAAAAGAGCCGATGTGGTGCTATAACCCTTTCGAAATCCAGACTGTAATAAAGGTAATATATTATTAGACTCCAGAAAGGAAATCATCTGCATTTCAACAACTTTTTCGATTATTTTAGAAACAACTAGTAGAATACAAATAGGCCTAAGAACCTCGTATTCCTCTACTTTGGGCTTCTTAAGAATAGGCTTAACAATGGCACACTTCCATTACCTTGAAAATATACCCTCTATTATAGACCTATTTATTATATGCGTAATGGCAGTCAATGAATACGGCAGAGTCATGTATATCATACGCATGGAGATGTCATGGCAGCCCAGAGAACCTGAAATTGACCCACGGATAATTTTAAATATGACCGTTTCGGAAACCTCAGTAAAATCGAACAATGGATATAGACGAGGCGGGTCAGATTCAATAAAATCATTCACAGTATCATCGGCTGACTGTACAGGCACACTGTTGGTGAAATGCTGATTAAGTTTATTTGGGTCCGCGAGTTCAACAGGAATAGTCTGCTCAGCCCTTGGCTTGATTATTTGGCTAATGTTACGCCACATAACAGGTGTTGTTAGCATTTCTGTTAACAAACTGGGTAAAACACGCCTGTTTTCAAGCCCTCAAAGCTGACTAGACTAAATTTCGCATCTCTCGATAGCATTGATAAGCAGACTCGGTGCCCGACTTTTTAGTCTTCCTACACGCCTCGTCACGTCAATTAGCTAAACGTTACCCCAACGGCATCTTGAATAACTCTGAAACCTCAGGACGCACTTGAATTTTGTTTTTGGGGCACAATTGGGCACTACTTATATCGACCTAAATGGTTAAAATCTTATATCGTGACAGCATCAAAGGAGGTTGTGAAAAGGAGGGGGAGTGGGGGGGAGGTTCACACCCCCCTTGAAAACACTCCCAACCTTAGGAAATGAGTAGTTTTTAGATATGATTTTTTTTTCAACAATTATAACTTATAATTTCTTCAACTTGAATAAAAACAAAGTAAGTAGTTTCATAAATATCGTTTCGTTTCACCTAATATTACCTATTCTGATAGATGCTACTTGACCAAAACCAAACAAAATGTCGACATCACGTTTCTTTTATGTCATTTTACGTAATTTAATATTTTCAAAAGTAAAAAATTTCGCATTTCCTATAAAAAAAAATTGTGCAGGGGGTTCAACCTAGACCCCAAGAAATCCCCACATTCATGAGATAAATTCAAAATCTGCTGCCACGTTGTAAGATCCAACCTGAATCTGTTTTTCGTGATTATCTTTGGATAGGCTCTTGGACGAATTGTGGTTAATTCGTCCAAGGATAGGCTGGAAGCACATTTTTTTTTTCGGGCACAAATTACACGAGATGAGGCTCTAATTATCTGTCAAGCTGAAATCCTGAAAAACGCCAACATGCCGCTGGCGTAACGCACACAACAGCTTTCATTGTTTGATTTGTTGTATGGCAAGTGGCCCCATCTTGTTGAAACCACGTTTTTGAGCTGAAACCTTGAAATTCCTGTAACTGCTGGACCCAAAAAGTTTCGCAGCATATCGCAATACTTAACAATTTTTTGATGTTTAATGATTGGCCTCTCTTTCGGATGGATAAAAGACGGATTTTGACGAACTGACGCCTCTACTTCTCGAATCGTTTCTTTGTCGCCGACGACTGGACGAGGGCAGGGCGGCCAGAGTGTTGAATTTATTTTGATGAAATGAAACGCAAATGCAAAACGCGTCACCACTGGCTAACTGCCTTTTGTGACAAAGTGAGTACATTTCATCATAAAATATTAAGTCAAAATTAATAAATGTAAACTAAAACCCTCAAATATTTTGTAATAGGTTGTTTTAATCAAAAATAATGAAAAAACCGGCCACTCGCCATACACCGCAAGCAAGCAAGAGTATCATCTGACGTCACTTGAAGCGCGCTAAAATGGCAGGCGTTTGAATTGTAAAAGATTATTATGAAACTTATTTTGATTTTATAACTATGAAACATAGATAATTTAGTTGTACATTTTTATTCATAGCCCTAAATTGATCAAATATTAACGATTACTGCATAAAAAAAATTACATGCATAATAAAGCCGATTTTGAAGGTTTTAGTTTTAGTCGGACATACATAAAATTAAACTTAAGTATGTTTAAAACGAAGAGCCATTTTCAAGTCACCATTTTATAAACGTCAAACTAAAATTTTAGTTAGACAGCCATAAATTACTCAACTCAGTGATTTTAACTTGTTTTGGTAATTTCAAGGCACATTTTAGAGCTGTCATTTTATCAAATTTAAAAAATTTAGTTTGATTTATGAGCTTTTAAAGGACTTACTAATTTTAGTTGGTGTGCCCTTCAGAATAGCAAAATATAGTGCTATCACTTAAAATTTCGTTTTTTTAGTAAGTTTCTTAGCTGAAATTAAAACCTTCAAAATCGGCTTTATTATTTATTTATTAACTGATTAAAACTCCACAAAATGGCGGACGTCACAAATGGCGCATAATACTAGGGATGGGCGGTTTTCTCAAACGTTGTTTCGATGTAATAGGATTCCACAATTTTAAAAATGATTAATTTAACTGTTATGTGTGTTTTAATCGATTATTAATAAAATAAGTTTACAGGAAATAAGTAGTTAACTATTTATGCCCTCAATATTCACTAGTTTCCCGTAAATTTAAGTCAAAGTTGTACTCAGTCTTTGAGCAGTTCCATTTCGTCACGAAATAATGTTGTTAAGTTGTTAACTCGACTAATAAAAAATATTAATGGTTATGAGATTCTAATCAATACAAAACTCTGCTAGTAAAAAAACACTTCTCAACCTTTATGTCTGTAACCACGTAGTTAATATTACAAGGTTGGTTACTATTTTTAAAGATAGTTCAAATAAAATCGCTTAGGAAGTTAACTCTACTAATTAAATAATCTTAATGGCTATGAGATTCTTACCAAGACATCTCTGATAGGCAACAAAAGTACTGAGATCAGGCTGTAACTAGGTAAGTAGTATTAGATAAAGTTTTTTAAGGTAGGTAACAATTAACTCTACTAGACAACAAAAACACTTATTTACCCTGTAACCATGTCGTATCAGACAACATTTTAAGGTAGGTAACAATTATTCTTAAAGATGGCTCAAATTGCTTAGGAACTTAACTCGACTAATAAAAAAAATATTGGTTATGAGATTCATGTCAAGACATAACTCAGACTACACAACAAAAACGGTTCTCAAACATTTTGATCTGCATCCACGAAGTAACAAAAGATAAAAAGAAACTTAGTCCTATAAAAAGAAAAATAACGCTTACTTTAAATTATTATTCTAAGCATTTAGGACAAATGTAGTCGAAAAAGGTTGTTCCGCTGCATGAAAAGTACAGCCATTTTTTGCAAACCATGCATTAGGCCATTCAGCTGGCGAATCTTACGAAGATGACAAGAAAAGGTCCTTGACGAGGACAATCTTCCCTTTGCAGCCTTGTTCGAAGGCAGTTGATTTTCACCTTTTACCTGAGTAGGTTAGAGAATTCTAACTCATTTGGCGGGCGGGGTGATTTCGACGAGTGGGAAAACATCATTAGATTTTAAAGTTTTAACCCACTTGGCGGATGGGGAGACTTGATGGGGTGGGAAGACATCATTAGGTTTTAAAATTTTAACTCGCTTAACGAGATTTCGAGGGGTGGGAAGACATCATTACGTTTTAAAGTTTTAACTTGCTTGACGGGTGGTGAGACTTCTTAAGGTTGGTACGCGTCAGGTGCGATTTGGAGTTGATCATTAGCGAATTTTTTTATGTGGGTACGAGCAGAGGCTAGCCTTGATAAGTCGTTAGTTGAAACATTTTCAGGACTTACGACTTCTTCGATGGGCATAAGACATTCTAGCGAGTTTTGGTTTGTAAGCAGAGACGATATTGTTATTTCTTCTGAATGTACTGGGAAATCAAACATTTCAAATTGCTCCAGTGCAGTGGCTATTGTAGGTTCGCCGAATGAGTTATCAATTTCTTCTAACACACAATGAGTATCGTTGATTTGCTTCGGAGTTGCAGACACGGAATAAGAAGAGGCTAGTGATTGCCCTAGCATAGGATCAGTATTAATGCACTTCTCTAATCCAGCAGACGTCAACAATCCCGATGACTCTTGACTAGAGGAGGTTTGTGATTTTTCTAGCGAAGGATCAGTGACCAATGATTCTGATGATTCTAGACATGGAACTGCCATTGATGAGACTGCCACTGATGTGGATGGTACACATAATATCAAGCTACTCACAGTGTTTGTTGCGTCACAGGCACTTCAGTAGTAGAAAGTTCTTCCGCCATTGATGTGGATGGTAAACTTATTTTCAAGCTACTCACAGTGTTTGTTACTGTCAAATGCAGTTCAGCAGAAGATACTAACCTGTGTGTATTAGCACCATGACAACTGCACAAACCACGTATTTCACCACATAAACAACTCAATTGCCAGTATTCAATCTGATTTGGTTTTGCAGATACTACTTGATTCAGTTGCATTGTACAAGGTACAGCGTGAATCCCTTCAGGGATCAGTGCCTTCACGTTTGTCACATCATCAGAAGGTATTAAAAAACTCTTTACAGACCGCATTGTTCGTTGCAATATCTGATGAGTATCAGTCGCATTAGTAACATCCTCGCCATACAATACTCTCTTGTCCAATTGCCGTTTAACGGATCCCCCAATTCCATCAGCCAAACTTTTATCATGCGCCGCCTCCGAAAATGACCAGGTGGCATAATGATAATTTAAATTTTTGTGTGAACAAGTTAAGCAATAATAAGTATTTTTTCTGTCGGTATTGGGCACTCTGTCCGTCAGAGAAATAATGTATGATTTTTATGTCAGGCTTCATCATTTCATTCATTTCATTTCATTTATTTAATTCACTTAACAATATATATTGCATTTGAATATCACTTAAAAATATGTATAAAACTTTTAACTAAAATATATGTATAGTACAATTCTATTCACAGTTATAAGTATATCTAAGCATTACAGTAACAAAAATTGAAAAATAAAAAAAGGAGAATAAAGATACACAATTTTTTATATGTACAATACTAAGTTTATAAAACACGGAGATAATTTATCATTATTACAATTCTTCAATGTCATATAAGCACCTCTTTGACAAGAACTGGCGCAGTTTCTTTTTAAACAAAGTATGGCCCGTAACTACCTTCAAGTACGACGGCAGCTTATTAAACAGAACAATTGATTGATGCCTGGTTGAATGTTTGGTAATCTCCAATTTGGGACAAAAACTACTTACTAGGTCTTTACGTCGTGAGGCTAGTCTTACTTTTTGTTCTTCTGCATTTTCAAATTTATATAGATTTTTAACTAGATTTGTTACAAGTACCAAAACGTATAGGCTGGGAGCTGTCAAAACTTCCAGTCGTATAAAATATTCTCTGCACGAGTCCCATGACGGAATACGGACAATCGTGCGTATCGCTCTTTTTTGTATCCTGAAAGCCTTTTCCATATTGTATTGATAGCTATTACCCCAAAATTGTATGCTATATCTAAGTTTTGATTCAACACGGGCGAATGCCTACTTCTTCCCCCAAACTTCTTAGAGCGTAACAAGCAGAACTTATCGAATTTTCTATAGCATTAAGCTCCTGCTTCCAATTGAGTAAAGAATCTATATGTATACCAAGAAACCTTACTTCTTCTACTAACGAGATTATCTCATTTCCCATTCGTATGCTTAACGTGTCATTATTACCAGCTGTAGTTCTAAACAGCATGGCACTCGTTTTAGATGTGTTAATTTTTAATGAATTAATTTAGAACCATTCTTCGAAAACGGTAAGAGCGTTGTTTAACTTTACACTTAATTCATCTAAATCTGTAGAGGAAATTATAGCATTAGTATCGTCAGCAAAAATTACTAGCTTTGTGGCTGTTGCAGAATTTACTATGTGTTTTATAAGGTCATTTGTAAAAAGGATAAAAAAATACTGGTCCTAAGATAGAGCCTTGTGGTACTCCTCTAGTGATATTAACCATGTTTGACTTAATCACCTTTTCCTTCTGCCCCTCTATCGTTTTAACTTCGACAAATTGTTTGCGGTTCTGCAAATAGGACTCGAAAAGATTCAAAATTTTTCCTCTCACACCGTAATACTCTAACTTTTGTAACAAAATATCATGATCTACGAGGTCAAATGCGGAACTGAGGTCAAGAAATAGTGCAGCCACTTTAAGTTTATTATTAAGATTGCAGACTACATCATCAACAAGTGCATCAATTGCATCTGTTGTGCCTACACCTCGTCTATATCCAAATTGCCGACTGTCTATTACTTTATTATAATTCAAACGAACCATTAGCCTATCTTTAATTACTTTTTCGAAAATCTTTGATAAAACCGGTAACAAGGATATAGGACGGTATCTATTTGGATCGGTTTTTAAGCCTTTTTTGTATACAGGCAGGACTTTAGCAACTTTGAGCTGATCAGGAAATATACCTTCGTTCAAGCATTTATTAAAAAAACACGAAAGTGGTTCTGCCAGTAAATCAATATTGTCTTTAATGATCGAAATAGGTATCTCATCAAAACCACATGACTTCTTTGTCTCCATTTTATTAACTATTTTAGAAACTTCTGCAGGTGTGACTGGTCGAAAGATCATATCATCTTCCACTCTTCGTGTGTTTTCACCGAGGAGTTTCATAGCTAAAATTGTATTTTAGTAGTAACAGGGTTTATCTGGTTAAAAGTTTCTGAAAATACATTTGCAATTTCAGTTGGCTTATCTATGATATGATCATTTACTTTTAACATCAACTTTTGTCTTAATTTGTTACTTGTTTTATTCCTATGCTTGTTAACTACTTTCCAAATTGATTTCGAAGAATTTCTGGCTTTGGCTATTTCCCTCTGAACTGACAGCTTTTTCGCTTGCCTTACTACTTTTTTAAAGAGTGTCATGTAAGTAGATCTGTATTTTATTAGAGCCGAGTCATTTATAAAGCCAGTTTTTGCGTTAAGTATGCGCTTCTTCCTGCTAGAAACTCTTATGCCCTTGGTAAGCCATTTTAGTTTAGCATTCGTCTTTATGTTTACCCGTTTATTAACCTTTTTGAAACAGTTTTTAAAGATTTGACTTGGTTTAAAAATAAAACTATTTATACCCATATCATTCCAAGTATGGTTCAGTATCTCGCGTCTAAAATTCAACCTATTTTTCTCACTGAACACCCTTCGCTCAACTTGAATAAAATCCTCGTTAGATACTTTATCTACATTTATATACATCTCTTTTGCATGTTTTATGATTGGCAAAAGATGTGCATATATCATGTGCCCATATAGCATTCGGCTCATGGCAGTTGTCATCACACGCAGTCACAAATGATTGACAAAAGTCTTTTGCAAAAAATACTTCAGTATTGTAAAGTTATTGAATTTTTCGACGCACATCGAAGTGTACTGTACTCAGTGCCGGATTTAGAATTTTCTCAAGTATAGGCCACCTTATTTTGTGCCGCCCCTGACTCCTTTTTCTACCTACCTTAATTACTTACTTGTATCTATTTACCTAGGCCTTTTTAAGTAACGAACAATTTTACGTACTTATTGAAGTGGGTACGTTAGGTACCTAGGTATTGAAAAATGTAAAATGAAACGAAAATTACAGGTTTTTTTTTTGGGATTTTTAAAGGAAAAATTATTTATAATATCGTCATAGCTAATGTTCTTCATTATATCTGCCTCCTCTATAAATAGAAGCACCTAAGAGTTTAGCTTTTTAACCGACTTCAAAAAAGGAGATTCTCATCTCAGTTCGACTGTATTTTTTTTGGGTATGTTACTCCATAACTCCCGCAAATCTTAACCGATTTGTTTTTTTTTTGGTAGGATTTGCTTCCTAGTAGGTCCCATTTTAGTTTGGTTTAGGCCGAGGATGGTGTTCAGAGATAGGCAGCAGAGCTCCTCAACGAAAGACGGCATTCACTCGATATTGAGGCAAATGTTTCCGGCATTTCTTAACCGATTTGAAATGTTTTTTTTATTGTTTGGAAGAGTTTTCTTTCAGGTAAGTCTTATTATAGTTTGGTCGTGATCTGATGATGGTCTTCAGAGAGATAGGCAGTGGAACACCTCAATAGATGACAGCATATCGCTCGAAATTACGGCAAATGCTTTGTGCCAGGATGCTGATTGCAAGGTGTTCCTTGAAAATTTACATATATCCACCAGACCTTCGATCATGGCCTCATCACCATAGAACTCCTCAATGGATTACAGCATATCACTCGATATTGCGGTAAACGCTTCGTACCAGGATGCTGATTACAAGGTGTTCCTTGAAAATTTACATAATGCTACCTGACCTTCGATCTTGGCCTCATCATCATATAACTCCTCAACGTATGACAGCATAAAATACGAGATTTCGGCAATCACTTGGTGTGAGTGTGCTGATTCCAGGGTATTATTTGAAAATTGACAATATGCCCACCGACCTTCAATCCTGGCCTCATCACCAATAGCACATAACTCTCAATGGCGGTAATCGCTTGGTGTTAAGTGTGCACATTGCGGGATATAACTTGAAAATTGTCATTATGCTACGGGGCAGCAATCAGAGTGCTCACTGTAGTCTACGCATATTTCACAATTTATCCCGTCAACACTAAAAAGCGTGAAATAAATAAAAAAAATAACCGACTTCAAATTTTATAGCACACTTCGTGCTAAAGCTTCTTCCTCCCGAAAAATTTGTGGCTGAAGTGCAAAGCGCGATGTGGAGTGCTATATCTAAGTTCGGATAAACATCTGCTGTTTCTTCAAAAATTTAGAAATATGTAGTAAGGAGGTTGATCTGGTTTATCAGCAGTCTTGTCAGAGAAAATGTGACTTTGAAAATGAACACATTCCTGTATTAAATCATCCTCCAAATCATTGCAATTATAATGCACAAGAGACTGAGCTTTTCCCGTTACTCTTTGTGTCGAAAGATTACCCAAACCGGACAAAAATGATATTTTTTTTCTTTAAAATTGACGTAAGAATTATGGCTTTTATCTAATTCTGCTCTCAGCCTATCAATTATCACCAAATATAGGTATGGTAATTTTAAAAGACTCACTTGGGTTTATTCCAACATCGTCATTTGACGAATTTTTTTCGCTTGGGTTGCCTCTTGTTCTTAATTTCGCCCTGATATTGCTCAAAACACCGATTTAAGGTCGCTCAGCGAGCTATAAAGCGGGCTATGCTTGGGGTATCACTGATGGATAGAATCTGAAATGATGAGATCCGTCGGAGATCGAAAGTAACCGACATAGCCTGCAGAATCAGTAAGTTGAAGTGGCAGTGGGCAGGCCATATTTGTCGCCGACATGATGGCCGTTAAGGGCCGAAAGGCTTTAGAATGGAGACTACGTACAGCAAAGCGTAGTGTAGGCTGACCTCGTGCCCGCTGGACCGACGACCTGAAGGACTTTGTGGGTGGCGGCTGGATGAGGAGGACGGAGAACCGACATGAGTGGTGAAATTTGGGAAAGGCCTATGTCCAGCAGTGGATAAACACGGGCTGATGGATGGGTTGCTCAATACACTAATTTCAATTGCAGTTTCTTCAAAATAATCGAAGTTTTATCGTTCTCCTGACATAAACTGGAGCAGAGAACTTTAGAAATCGGATACATCAAGCACATCTATGGATGGACTCTGAGTTTGTCCAATGGGCACTTACTTATTTAAGTCTCCCACTTCTTTCGTAAATACACAACAGATTGCGTTGATTTGTATCAATAAGTCAATAAATTCACCAATAAAGTTCACGAACTTGACGGCTTACCAAAGCGAGCGAGTGCCCGCTAAAATCTGCCGCCCCTAGGCAGCGGCCTATACGGCCTAATGGCAAATCCAGGACTGTTATGTGTACATGTAAGATAAAATAAGGAGCCGAGTGAAGTGGAGCGGAGGGAGGCGACGACGTCTCTAGTTTTAACAGTAACTCAAATTTGTATTTTCAAGTCGCCGATTTCAATGATTTTTTATATATATACCGACACTCTCCCCCTCCCCTCAAATATATACATGTATGTGAGTATACTGATATAAGAATCCTTCTACATTCGGATATGTGTACAAAGATAAAGCTATAGTATTCCAACCCAACTCATAGAACCTAGTACAAAATAAACTTCAAAAGTCAATATCTCAAAACTAGCTTTGTGTGGTTTGAAACGTTTTTGCTAAACTACGTCCAATTTCTACATTACTACGTTTGATACACATGCATGTGTCTCTGCTCGTGGAACTTGGAGAGAGAACGTAGATCGGCTTGTACCTATCTGAAGAAAGTTATGAAACTATAAAAGATTTTTCAAGTGTCAACCAGATATAGTAGGAATTTTTTAAAATGTCGGAATCGGCTTATGAGCTTATCTTCCAATTAATGGCATTGTTCTATTGTTAAGTTTCACCGCTAATTAGCAGTGCACAACGAAACGCATAAACAACAAAAATAATGGATTAATGGAGACCACGTACAGCAAAGCGTAGCGTAGGCCAACCTCATGCCCGCTTGACCGACGACTTGAAGGTCGTTGCGGGTAGAGGCTGGATGAGGATAACGCAGGACCGCCACCCGCCAAGAGTGGCGTAATATTGGAAAGGCCTATGTCCAGCAGTGGACGAACACGGGATCGGATGGATGGATGTTAGCCATGGTAAACACTGCCTATGAATTACATTACGTCACGTTTTGCGATCCCTTAATACAATATGAAACGTAATGGACGTGACGTATTTCTGCCGGTCGAAATCAAATCAAAATTACACTTAAATCAATAGAAAATATTACACAAATAAATGTATTTTTTTGTTCTTAATTATTGTAGTTTTATTATGGATAATAGAGAAACTAAAAAAGGAAAAAAGTATAGTCGTCATCAGTAGAATGAAAATAAAATTAAATAAATGACATAAAGAATGGTGACATCTGTAGAAGTTGAAGGAGGAAAACAGAAACTTTTTGGAGATATTTTAATAGGAGAAGTAGATGATGATGATGATGGTGATAATGACGATCATGGCAGTGATGATAATAGTTATGTGTAGTAGTCAGTATTTAGTTATTTATTGCTCGCTGTCAGACAAAAGTAGCTCGATGCTGGTTCCAAAACATCTACTTTTAGGTTTTGGAACCAGCATCAAGCTACTTTTCTCCGACAGCGAGCAATATTTTAATCTTGAAAAAGTGATTTGGACGCTACCTTAATGGTGAGTCACGTCATGTCTGTCAGTTAGTGCTGTCTGTTAAGTCCTGGTCCATAGTGAGCACCAAGTATTACAAACTACTACTAGATACCTAAATTGTGACTATTTTACGTCGAACAGTAATATTTACCTACCTTCAAAATCGCGAGTTTGTAATGTACCGAAAATTTTCGACACTGACGGCCCACCACTTTGCACCAATTGAAACAAAATATGATGGTTGTCTATGGATTAAAATGTAGCCATTTATGAAAATTGATCCTACTTTATGGTAATTTTTATTCCAACTTGATCAAAAATGCCGTGACGGCGGCGGTATTGCGGACTGTCCGCACGAATGATTTTAAACATTGCAAAACTTTTAATTTAATATATTATTTTTAACTCTAACAGTCTTGTAATTATATATTTTTTAGGTTAAATCTTAAATCTTGAACTTGAACCTCAGACACTTGAACATATATCATCTTTAAAAAAAACAATTAAAACAGTACCAAAGAGTACGAGAACAACAAATAAAACCACTTGAATTATTGCCTACCCGGGGTAGGACACTCGAAATTTTCTGTTTTATTTTTTCTATTTTACTCATATTTTAACCAATTCAAAATAATCATCACTTTTGATGTACAAAGTCTTCAGTTTATTATATACTTTATCATCGTTCTATGCAAAAAAATACGTGTTTTTAAGCAATGTCTTGCTGATAAACAAGTCAGAAGTCGTTGGACACGGTTATTTCCTGCGAACAACGTTTGAGAAAACCACCCGGATACCAAGTGGAGTAGGGTAGCACACAGATAATCGAATGTTTTTATCGATACTTTAACTCTATAGAAAAGACGTGCGAATGTTCCTGCTAAAAGACTGGCCCTCAATTCTGGCACGTTCGCAAAAATTGCATAGGCTGATTGCGGGTGACTTTAAAAAGGATTTTGGGCAGATATCTGTTGATTTTTTTCATTGAAAACTTATAGTAAGCATTCCTTACGCCTATTTTCTATTTGATGTGCTTTAGTCACTCCAATTTCCATCGCATGGCAAATATCTAATGACTGATATTGCGAATGCGTAATAATGTCGGAACAGCTACCCTGGTTAACTTATATCTGAAGAATGAAGCGAAGAAATATAATCACTTCGTTTTAGTATGCCTACAGATTGTATAGGGGGAAGTCCCGAGTTTTTAGTTTAACTATAAATGGTCAAGTGCGAGTAGGACTCGTACCCTGAGGGTTCCGTACATACCGCTTAAAACAAAAACGTGTTCCACAAGCAAATTGGAGACCAAACTAACTTAACACTTATGACATTATACAGGATGTAAATGCAAAGTCAAGAATCCCTTTAGGGGATGAAAGAATACACGATCTCTGATGATTTCACCAAAAATTCCATCATTTTTCTAAACTATGGTTACGCAGCTCACTGGCCTCCCCACACAACTAATTGCACCCCGCAACCCTCATCCGAGTGGCCAGCGACCGTGAACAAAGAGAATATAATATATTACGTAATAAGAGTCGGGACTTCCCTATAACTGATTAATGCGTATTTGCCACGGAATGCCCCGCAACTAGTACCAAACTACAATAATAAATGACAAATCACAAACAAAGCTGCCAACATAAGTGTGTAGGGGTGTACTACAGAAGCAATACATTTTATCGATATCGATTTTTTTTTTACTGTAGGAAGTTCATGTGTAATGAAAAGGCCAATTACGAAGACTTCAGTTTTATCAGAGCTTTCAATAATTTGTATGTGACAGTTTTGCAATTATACGTTTCTAGTTTTAACAGCTCTAGATAAAACTGACGCCTTCGGACTTTTTATGCAAGAAAAGGAATTAAAAAGCTTCCTGTTCAATTAATATAATTAATTTTTTTTTTGTTTATTTGGAGCACCAATGTTACATACACAAATAGTATAACAATAGTAGGTAGGGTTTAAATCCGTGTGTTGTAACGTTACAGGTGCACACATATTTCAAAATTTTAAATTTAAATGATCCTTAAATTAAAAGTATAAATGATAATAACTCTGAAAAAGTAACTTAAACATACACTAACTCAACAGAACATTATTATTATTACAAAAAAAAAATATGAGCAATGATGTTGACTTGGACTTGGCCCTGAAGTAGATGGCTCTGAAAAAGCATTACGTCTACATACTTTAAATAATAATATCAAAAAAGTACATTTTTGCAACTTCAATCTGGCTGGCACATAAATAAAAAAACCGGACAAGTGCGAGTCGGACTCGCCCACCGAGGGTTCCGTACAAATTTGTAGGTATAAATTATAAATATTTAATAAAATTTATTATTAATTATACTTGTAGTTTAAGACGGTACTATTTACCAAATTTCATAGTTCTAGGTCAACGGGAAATACCAAATAAATTTTGATTATCTTGAGTGTCGATATATACATTTTTTGCGGCATAAATAGACATACCTTTTTTACGTTACCTTAGAAATTTGATTTTTTCACAGCTTCAAGGGAATGTAAACTCGAGTATATGGTTTTAATTTCAACTCTATGACTTCTCGCGTTCCCGAGATAAAGGGTCTTGACAAACAGATGGATGTACGGACGTACAGACGGATAGACGGACAACAAAGTGATTCTATAAGGGTTTCGTTTTTTCCTTTTGAGGTACGGAACCCTAATAATATTTTAAATAAAATGACATATGTATGTACGTACCCTTATCTAAATACATGTTGTCACAAATATATAATAAAACTCATGCAACATCGTATCAGGAAGTGATGCTGCTTTGAAGTTATGGTTGACTTTTTGAACCGAGTTTTCTTATTGAAATGTTTGTCATCAAGGTGCTTTCCACAGGAAAACTTTCTATTGGTAGATAAATGAGTTCTTCACTGCCAGTGACTTTTACTTACTGCTATCACCTGTAATAATAGTATTATTTTAAAAAGCAGCTTCACAATATCGCAATTCCAAAAAAAACAAGACCGCATATTTGTTAAGTGATTTGACTATTTTGTCAGTTTTATTTTTCTCTATAAGTTATGTTGATTAACCAATCAACAGAAAATAAATAATACAAAACATTTTCCATATTTTACGCAAAAATGATAATAATTTTATTAAGGACTGTCAGCGAAGAAGAGGCACATTTTTCACCTTAAAAATATATTGCACTATGATATTAGGATGAAATTATGACACCCTAACCTTAGTGGAAATGTTATGATTTATCGACACAATCCCATCACTATTCAATTTACGAATAAATGTTATGAAAATGTTTTCACTTTTAAACTTCTATATAACACAAAATAAGTCGCAAGATGAGTACAAAGGTAATTACCGAGTCTCTTTTAAAAGAAATTTGGCCTGAATATAATGTTTTCACTTCATTTCGACTGCTTCGCACCTTACATATTTCACGCTTTTTATAGTTCATTGCGTGATGCAAATGTACGTTCTATTTACTTCTCTATTAATAAAACAATAGTATGAAACATAAAGCACTACATCAATGTAACACAGTTAAATCTCATTATAATCAGATAAATTATGTTTTACAAATAAACAAACAACCGCCATATTGACTTGACACAACGTTAGACAGAGACAAGCTAAGTGAGTGAAAGAGTAAGAACATATCGCCATTCGTCCAAGCACATTTCCATACATAACTCCATTTGTACTGAGTTTCGTTAGGCTGACCGTGAGGGTGTCCACGCGATTCGTGTATTTTGAGTAAAAAAAATCGTTTTATTAGGGAGTGTCTGTTTGAATCATTCGAATTACAATTCGCATACGAATACAATACTAATTTTAAGTTTTCGTATGCGAATTGAAATTCGAATGATTCAAAAATACACTCCCTGGTACTTTATTTAGAAACCCCAGTATTTAAAATAATATCAAGTGCCGCCTTTGTACAATATGAAATTGTTTCTTAATATCCTATTTAATGTTTTTGTGTAAATGTACATTAAGTGTAATAAATAAATTTTTTGATTGAAAAACACGTGTCCCTTAAAGGATTTTTGCCTTTGCTTTTACACCCGGTATTAAACTCCATGTGTCCAGTGTCTAAATAAGTCGTTTTAAGTTTCAAAGTCAACTGGCAGTATTCGATAGATTTTATGGTGAGCCCATTTGTATGAGATTGATTACGTAAGGGCAATAACTTTCTAAGATTACCCAGAACTAACAATAAAATCACATTTGGTATGGGTAAATAAATGAAACTTAAAGTATCACTTTCAACTCAAGTATTTATTTAGAAATTATTTGGTAAGTAGGTAGTACGTTACAGTAACAAATTCTGTATTTACAAGTTACCATAAGTTCAATAGAAACTGTCGTCAAGTAATTAATATACTAAGGAAACGCCTGTACTTATACAATGTAAATATGCTGTCAAAGTCACAGTACAGTAATTACTATTCATGTAACAATGTATGAAAAGAATACAAAATGTGTAGCTTTAAATTCCTAACTTATTCTAACATTTATATTTAAAGAAAACATATCCCTAGTCGTTCACTAGCCAAAGAATTCAATAATGGGGTGAGTAAATTTTCTTGATGACATGTGCAAAAAATATATTATGTAAATGAGAAACATTTAAGAATGTACTTAAAACCTAGAACAATCTTCGTGACCTATTCACATAAAAATCTACGAATCTAAGTCGGATTTTCCAGTCATCTTTCACTTTCAACTAAAACCCTATTGGTGAAATGGGAAATCGGTTAGTGAACATTCTAGGTATCGGATCAATTTCGAACCATTCATTAGACATATTTTGCAAGAGGAACACAGCAGGTACCGATATATTAAATTTATCTCTTTCATCAAGCAAACAAATGTCATCTTACAAAGTAGAGGAAATTAAAACTAAGAAAGATGCTTTCCTCATCTGTGTACCTAGCATGGTAGACCATTGACAGCTCGATATACACTGTCTGTCCCTCTTAAGGTAGATCAACAGAGTGAGACAGAGCACTGCATCAAGCGCTATCGAAAGTAACCGACATAGCCTGCAGAATCAGTAAGTTGAAGTGGCAGTGGGCAGGCCATATTTGTCGCCGACATGATGGCCGTTAAGGGCCGAAAGGCTTTAGAATGGAGACTACGTACAGCAAAGCGTAGTGTAGGCTGACCTCGTGCCCGCTGGACCGACGACCTGAAGGACTTTGTGGGTGGCGGCTGGATGAGGAGGACGGAGAACCGACATGAGTGATGAAATTTGGGAAAGGCCTATGTCCAGCAGTGGATAAACACGGGCTGATGGATGGGTTGCTCAATACACTAATTTCAATTGCAGTTTCTTCAAAATAATCGAAGTTTTATCGTTCTCCTGACATAAACTGGAGCAGAGAACTTTAGAAATCGGATACATCAAGCACATCTATGGATGGACTCTGAGTTTGTCCAATGGGCACTTACTTATTTAAGTCTCCCACTTCTTTCGTAAATACACAACAGATTGCGTTGATTTGTATCAATAAGTCAATAAATTCACCAATAAAGTTCACGAACTTGACGGCTTACCAAAGCGAGCGAGTGCCCGCTAAAATCTGCCGCCCCTAGGCAGCGGCCTATACGGCCTAATGGCAAATCCAGGACTGTTATGTGTACATGTAAGATAAAATAAGGAGCCGAGTGAAGTGGAGCGGAGGGAGGCGACGACGTCTCTAGTTTTAACAGTAACTCAAATTTGTATTTTCAAGTCGCCGATTTCAATGATTTTTTATATATATACCGACACTCTCCCCCTCCCCTCAAATATATACATGTATGTGAGTATACTGATATAAGAATCCTTCTACATTCGGATATGTGTACAAAGATAAAGCTATAGTATTCCAACCCAACTCATAGAACCTAGTACAAAATAAACTTCAAAAGTCAATATCTCAAAACTAGCTTTGTGTGGTTTGAAACGTTTTTGCTAAACTACGTCCAATTTCTACATTACTACGTTTGATACACATGCATGTGTCTCTGCTCGTGGAACTTGGAGAGAGAACGTAGATCGGCTTGTACCTATCTGAAGAAAGTTATGAAACTATAAAAGATTTTTCAAGTGTCAACCAGATATCGTAGGAATTTTTTAAAATGTCGGAATCGGCTTATGAGCTTATCTTCCAATTAATGGCATTGTTCTATTGTTAAGTTTCACCGCTAATTAGCAGTGCACAACGAAACGCATAAACAACAAAAATAATGGATTAATGGAGACCACGTACAGCAAAGCGTAGCGTAGGCCAACCTCATGCCCGCTTGACCGACGACTTGAAGGTCGTTGCGGGTAGAGGCTGGATGAGGATAACGCAGGACCGCCACCCGCCAAGAGTGGCGTAATATTGGAAAGGCCTATGTCCAGCAGTGGACGAACACGGGATCGGATGGATGGATGTTAGCCATGGTAAACACTGCCTATGAATTACATTACGTCACGTTTTGCGATCCCTTAATACAATATGAAACGTAATGGACGTGACGTATTTCTGCCGGTCGAAATCAAATCAAAATTACACTTAAATCAATAGAAAATATTACACAAATAAATGTATTTTTTTGTTCTTAATTATTGTAGTTTTATTATGGATAATAGAGAAACTAAAAAAGGAAAAAAGTATAGTCGTCATCAGTAGAATGAAAATAAAATTAAATAAATGACATAAAGAATGGTGACATCTGTAGAAGTTGAAGGAGGAAAACAGAAACTTTTTGGAGATATTTTAATAGGAGAAGTAGATGATGATGATGATGGTGATAATGACGATCATGGCAGTGATGATAATAGTTATGTGTAGTAGTCAGTATTTAGTTATTTATTGCTCGCTGTCAGACAAAAGTAGCTCGATGCTGGTTCCAAAACATCTACTTTTAGGTTTTGGAACCAGCATCAAGCTACTTTTCTCCGACAGCGAGCAATATTTTAATCTTGAAAAAGTGATTTGGACGCTACCTTAATGGTGAGTCACGTCATGTCTGTCAGTTAGTGCTGTCTGTTAAGTCCTGGTCCATAGTGAGCACCAAGTATTACAAACTACTACTAGATACCTAAATTGTGACTATTTTACGTCGAACAGTAATATTTACCTACCTTCAAAATCGCGAGTTTGTAATGTACCGAAAATTTTCGACACTGACGGCCCACCACTTTGCACCAATTGAAACAAAATATGATGGTTGTCTATGGATTAAAATGTAGCCATTTATGAAAATTGATCCTACTTTATGGTAATTTTTATTCCAACTTGATCAAAAATGCCGTGACGGCGGCGGTATTGCGGACTGTCCGCACGAATGATTTTAAACATTGCAAAACTTTTAATTTAATATATTATTTTTAACTCTAACAGTCTTGTAATTATATATTTTTTAGGTTAAATCTTAAATCTTGAACTTGAACCTCAGACACTTGAACATATATCATCTTTAAAAAAAACAATTAAAACAGTACCAAAGAGTACGAGAACAACAAATAAAACCACTTGAATTATTGCCTACCCGGGGTAGGACACTCGAAATTTTCTGTTTTATTTTTTCTATTTTACTCATATTTTAACCAATTCAAAATAATCATCACTTTTGATGTACAAAGTCTTCAGTTTATTATATACTTTATCATCGTTCTATGCAAAAAAATACGTGTTTTTAAGCAATGTCTTGCTGATAAACAAGTCAGAAGTCGTTGGACACGGTTATTTCCTGCGAACAACGTTTGAGAAAACCACCCGGATACCAAGTGGAGTAGGGTAGCACACAGATAATCGAATGTTTTTATCGATACTTTAACTCTATAGAAAAGACGTGCGAATGTTCCTGCTAAAAGACTGGCCCTCAATTCTGGCACGTTCGCAAAAATTGCATAGGCTGATTGCGGGTGACTTTAAAAAGGATTTTGGGCAGATATCTGTTGATTTTTTTCATTGAAAACTTATAGTAAGCATTCCTTACGCCTATTTTCTATTTGATGTGCTTTAGTCACTCCAATTTCCATCGCATGGCAAATATCTAATGACTGATATTGCGAATGCGTAATAATGTCGGAACAGCTACCCTGGTTAACTTATATCTGAAGAATGAAGCGAAGAAATATAATCACTTCGTTTTAGTATGCCTACAGATTGTATAGGGGGAAGTCCCGAGTTTTTAGTTTAACTATAAATGGTCAAGTGCGAGTAGGACTCGTACCCTGAGGGTTCCGTACATACCGCTTAAAACAAAAACGTGTTCCACAAGCAAATTGGAGACCAAACTAACTTAACACTTATGACATTATACAGGATGTAAATGCAAAGTCAAGAATCCCTTTAGGGGATGAAAGAATACACGATCTCTGATGATTTCACCAAAAATTCCATCATTTTTCTAAACTATGGTTACGCAGCTCACTGGCCTCCCCACACAACTAATTGCACCCCGCAACCCTCATCCGAGTGGCCAGCGACCGTGAACAAAGAGAATATAATATATTACGTAATAAGAGTCGGGACTTCCCTATAACTGATTAATGCGTATTTGCCACGGAATGCCCCGCAACTAGTACCAAACTACAATAATAAATGACAAATCACAAACAAAGCTGCCAACATAAGTGTGTAGGGGTGTACTACAGAAGCAATACATTTTATCGATATCGATTTTTTTTTTACTGTAGGAAGTTCATGTGTAATGAAAAGGCCAATTACGAAGACTTCAGTTTTATCAGAGCTTTCAATAATTTGTATGTGACAGTTTTGCAATTATACGTTTCTAGTTTTAACAGCTCTAGATAAAACTGACGCCTTCGGACTTTTTATGCAAGAAAAGGAATTAAAAAGCTTCCTGTTCAATTAATATAATTAATTTTTTTTTTGTTTATTTGGAGCACCAATGTTACATACACAAATAGTATAACAATAGTAGGTAGGGTTTAAATCCGTGTGTTGTAACGTTACAGGTGCACACATATTTCAAAATTTTAAATTTAAATGATCCTTAAATTAAAAGTATAAATGATAATAACTCTGAAAAAGTAACTTAAACATACACTAACTCAACAGAACATTATTATTATTACAAAAAAAAATATGAGCAATGATGTTGACTTGGACTTGGCCCTGAAGTAGATGGCTCTGAAAAAGCATTACGTCTACATACTTTAAATAATAATATCAAAAAAGTACATTTTTGCAACTTCAATCTGGCTGGCACATAAATAAAAAAACCGGACAAGTGCGAGTCGGACTCGCCCACCGAGGGTTCCGTACAAATTTGTAGGTATAAATTATAAATATTTAATAAAATTTATTATTAATTATACTTGTAGTTTAAGACGGTACTATTTACCAAATTTCATAGTTCTAGGTCAACGGGAAATACCAAATAAATTTTGATTATCTTGAGTGTCGATATATACATTTTTTGCGGCATAAATAGACATACCTTTTTTACGTTACCTTAGAAATTTGATTTTTTCACAGCTTCAAGGGAATGTAAACTCGAGTATATGGTTTTAATTTCAACTCTATGACTTCTCGCGTTCCCGAGATAAAGGGTCTTGACAAACAGATGGATGTACGGACGTACAGACGGATAGACGGACAACAAAGTGATTCTATAAGGGTTTCGTTTTTTCCTTTTGAGGTACGGAACCCTAATAATATTTTAAATAAAATGACATATGTATGTACGTACCCTTATCTAAATACATGTTGTCACAAATATATAATAAAACTCATGCAACATCGTATCAGGAAGTGATGCTGCTTTGAAGTTATGGTTGACTTTTTGAACCGAGTTTTCTTATTGAAATGTTTGTCATCAAGGTGCTTTCCACAGGAAAACTTTCTATTGGTAGATAAATGAGTTCTTCACTGCCAGTGACTTTTACTTACTGCTATCACCTGTAATAATAGTATTATTTTAAAAAGCAGCTTCACAATATCGCAATTCCAAAAAAAACAAGACCGCATATTTGTTAAGTGATTTGACTATTTTGTCAGTTTTATTTTTCTCTATAAGTTATGTTGATTAACCAATCAACAGAAAATAAATAATACAAAACATTTTCCATATTTTACGCAAAAATGATAATAATTTTATTAAGGACTGTCAGCGAAGAAGAGGCACATTTTTCACCTTAAAAATATATTGCACTATGATATTAGGATGAAATTATGACACCCTAACCTTAGTGGAAATGTTATGATTTATCGACACAATCCCATCACTATTCAATTTACGAATAAATGTTATGAAAATGTTTTCACTTTTAAACTTCTATATAACACAAAATAAGTCGCAAGATGAGTACAAAGGTAATTACCGAGTCTCTTTTAAAAGAAATTTGGCCTGAATATAATGTTTTCACTTCATTTCGACTGCTTCGCACCTTACATATTTCACGCTTTTTATAGTTCATTGCGTGATGCAAATGTACGTTCTATTTACTTCTCTGTTAATAAAACAATAGTATGAAACATAAAGCACTACATCAATGTAACACAGTTAAATCTCATTATAATCAGATAAATTATGTTTTACAAATAAACAAACAACCGCCATATTGACTTGACACAACGTTAGACAGAGACAAGCTAAGTGAGTGAAAGAGTAAGAACATATCGCCATTCGTCCAAGCACATTTCCATACATAACTCCATTTGTACTGAGTTTCGTTAGGCTGACCGTGAGGGTGTCCACGCGATTCGTGTATTTTGAGTAAAAAAAATCGTTTTATTAGGGAGTGTCTGTTTGAATCATTCGAATTACAATTCGCATACGAATACAATACTAATTTTAAGTTTTCGTATGCGAATTGAAATTCGAATGATTCAAAAATACACTCCCTGGTACTTTATTTAGAAACCCCAGTATTTAAAATAATATCAAGTGCCGCCTTTGTACAATATGAAATTGTTTCTTAATATCCTATTTAATGTTTTTGTGTAAATGTACATTAAGTGTAATAAATAAATTTTTTGATTGAAAAACACGTGTCCCTTAAAGGATTTTTGCCTTTGCTTTTACACCCGGTATTAAACTCCATGTGTCCAGTGTCTAAATAAGTCGTTTTAAGTTTCAAAGTCAACTGGCAGTATTCGATAGATTTTATGGTGAGCCCATTTGTATGAGATTGATTACGTAAGGGCAATAACTTTCTAAGATTACCCAGAACTAACAATAAAATCACATTTGGTATGGGTAAATAAATGAAACTTAAAGTATCACTTTCAACTCAAGTATTTATTTAGAAATTATTTGGTAAGTAGGTAGTACGTTACAGTAACAAATTCTGTATTTACAAGTTACCATAAGTTCAATAGAAACTGTCGTCAAGTAATTAATATACTAAGGAAACGCCTGTACTTATACAATGTAAATATGCTGTCAAAGTCACAGTACAGTAATTACTATTCATGTAACAATGTATGAAAAGAATACAAAATGTGTAGCTTTAAATTCCTAACTTATTCTAACATTTATATTTAAAGAAAACATATCCCTAGTCGTTCACTAGCCAAAGAATTCAATAATGGGGTGAGTAAATTTTCTTGATGACATGTGCAAAAAATATATTATGTAAATGAGAAACATTTAAGAATGTACTTAAAACCTAGAACAATCTTCGTGACCTATTCACATAAAAATCTACGAATCTAAGTCGGATTTTCCAGTCATCTTTCACTTTCAACTAAAACCCTATTGGTGAAATGGGAAATCGGTTAGTGAACATTCTAGGTATCGGATCAATTTCGAACCATTCATTAGACATATTTTGCAAGAGGAACACAGCAGGTACCGATATATTAAATTTATCTCTTTCATCAAGCAAACAAATGTCATCTTACAAAGTAGAGGAAATTAAAACTAAGAAAGATGCTTTCCTCATCTGTGTACCTAGCATGGTAGACCATTGACAGCTCGATATACACTGTCTGTCCCTCTTAAGGTAGATCAACAGAGTGAGACAGAGCACTGCATCAAGCGCTATCGAGCTCGATATGGTCCTTCATGTTAGAGGTGCTGAAGACTGAAAAACCCTCTAAACCTAACCTATAAACCTAACTTTCACAGTTTTAGTCGCCGCTGCGAGGCGAGCGATCGCCGCTGTTACGGCCATTGGTGTCTCCGTTCTGTCGCGGCGAGCCGGAGCGGGATCGTGAGCGGTCGCGGGACCCAGAGCGGGAGCGGGAATGGGCTGAGCGGGAACGGCTGCGGGATTTGCTGACCGTCTTGCGTTCTTCGCGTTTCGGCGACGCTTCCTTGCTGCGAGAGCGGGATCGTTCCCTTGGGGAGAAAAGTTAAATTAGTACTAGAATTTACTGGTTGCATATATAGAGATGATTTGTGGTGATATGAGCGTATTAAGGGTGGTGTAGGTGTTAAATCCCCCATATTTCATAATTTAAGTAGCGAAGTTTATACGTCTGATACCTCATTTATACTCTAGCGAGATTCGCGGTCATTAATTGGTCACGCTATATGAGTAAAGGAGATGGACTTCATGGGCGTAGCTGTCTCATTGAAGCTTGTATCTGATCAGTAACCGAGTCTCCAGTATGAATTTGGTCGGTTAATTTAATTTCACCTTGTATACTTGTATATATATTGAATATATTGTATGTATATTGAATAAATGTGCGGGAGCGTCTCAAACTGTCCGCGTCCGAACGTAACTGCGACTGCCGTGTACCACAGTTCACAGAGATTTGGAAGCGCGTTGTTTCTGCCGTTTCTATGAAGACGTAATACTGCTCAATTTTATTATACTGTGCCCATGTGGTTTCTATTGCATTTCGCTTTACTTATATAGGAATTGTCCTCCACATGGCGCGAGCTTCCCGAGATTGTAAATGAGTAATGTAATTTAAAATAAATATGTGTTAGGAGTAGGATGTGATGACTCTCTTCAAATTCAAATCTCTTTTTGCCAAAATATTGAGTTGAAATGCAAAATGTTGTGGAGATACATGACTTTGAAAGACATTTTGTGTGTACGTTTGGCATCGTAGGAGCCATACCAGAAAAAATTGCATCCTAATTCTTGATGGTATTAGGTTACTTTTAAATAAACTTGATATTTTATCGTGTTTATGGTCAAATATGCACAAATGTTCTGTAATACGGACAAACAAAACATGAAACAATAATAAACGAAAAATACGTACATTACGCTACAATCTAGAAAAAATATAAAATGTATGAAAATGGTCTCACCTTTCCTTGTTAGTGTCTCTTCAAGCGATGCGGGAAAAGACATTAATTTAAAATAAATTTGTGCTATCAATGAATGAATTTGAATAATTTTGAAGCAGCAATTCTGTTAATTTTAATGCCAATGAAACTCTAAATAAAATAAATCATCTGACAACAATGCACTCCCAAAAGAAATGTGAAGTGATGTTTCGAATTTCAGATTCACAGAAAAATCACTACACAAGGGCTAATCAACTTTTTTACCCATACTGCTAGTTCTTTTAAATAAGCAACTTAGCGTAGCTTTTTTGTTAAAAACAAGAATATTAGATAAAGAGATCATTGAGTGTCTTACGAATCAAAAAAATTTTTACAAGATTATTGTTATTTTCATTAAAACTAGGGGGTAACTTAGCAGACAACACTAACTCCGGGACAAACTCGTCTACTGAGTTCCCATAAAATTTTCAAGAAATAAAAAGATTTTTTAATATTTTTTTATTTCTAAATTTTGATAAATTATCTTGTGAGCAAACAAAACCATTTTTGAAAGAAAAGAGCGAAATTGTGAATTTTGTGGTTAATACTGGCAAATCTGGCAATGATCCAAAAAGTAGTGTTGGGTAAAAAAAGTTGATTGACCCACAAGCAAGCATTGCAGTCAGAAATGTAGTTAAAATTGAAAGCACATTTCCTTACTTGGATTCGGATTTTCTCGGTGACCTTGATTTAGATCGTGTCCTTGACCTCTTTCCGTTGCGGTCGTCTGACTTCCTGGAGACAGAGCGACGATCCCTCGAGACGGACCTGGATTTCGACCGACTCGCGCGCGCCCTAGCGACGCGATTGGCCGCACACCAAAACGTTATAGTCATACGTAATATACATAGGCTAGTTCTACTCTGTGGTGCAAATAGGCGTCAGATTCTTAGTTAGCATCAAGGTTTTCAGCCCCGAAAGATGGTTAAAATGCGATATCATCATTTTATTATATCGATAAGTCCTATTTGAAAACATTACTTGTGTTTCAATGGACAATGGATGAAAAATAGCGTGGCAAGTTTCCATACAAAAAATAAGCTACATTTAGCTTACATTTAAACGTATAAAAATGGGTTGTTTTGGCTGGCTTATGCTTGGAACATATTTGTTAATTCCTAAACTAATCTCTAGTATAATATTTTGTTTGGAAACAAGCAATATTTATATATAAAAGAGCCCAAAGCTCACTGAGCTAAAATTGCCAAGCGTCGACGCTATGCGTTTATTATTTATTAATGTTAGGTCTGCTACTACATTACAGCTGCATACGAAAATTTCCAGAGCCCGCATATTAGGTTGCGTTCCAAATCACTTTTCAAGATTAAAATATTGCTCGCTGTCAGACAAAAGTAGCTCGATACTGGTTCCAAAACATCTACTTTTAGGTTTTGGAACCGGCATCGAGCTACTTTTCTCCGACAGCGAGCAATATTTTAATCTTGAAAAAGTGATTTGGAACGCTACCTTAGAAAACAAAACTGTCATTTTTAAGTATCATAGACTTAGAAATTCTATTAAGTGCCTATTATCTCTATGGTCAATGTCATTGTTATTTATCACAGAGTACATTTTTTTAGATGCGTGCAAAGGTTATATTCGTATACAGCTGTTTATGGACCGTATTTCTGAAATTTGAACGTTTTTTATTATTTAAATTATAATTAACGCCACCAAAAAAATCGTTTTTTTTTCTTCAGTTTATGGGAAATTTCATTATTATATTTTCATCCATAGACCATTGTAATTTTCCAGTTTGTAATGCACTCTAAATAAGAAGAGTGTCCCAAGCGATGGATCGAAGTCCTATTTGCATCACCAGGAGACAGTAAGAGAAGTATGGAAAGTAATGTGATTATTTACGTACTACAGTTTACATACTTACGTTGTTATATTTTGTTCAGCGCAAGTAACAACACACCTAGCCAAATGAATAACTAGATTATTACAGATTCATGCATTAAAACGAAAAAGGGGATGCGCTAAGTATTCATGCAAGCATAAATAAATGCTTGAGATCTAATAAGGATTACAATCAGTGGCGGCTGCACCTTAAGTGCGCCCGTGCGCCGCACTACCATTTAAATTAAACTTACACAATAATGTCCTATACCTATCATTACCCATCCATCCATACTGCCCTATACGGAAACTAAATATCTGATTATAGTACATATATATACCTATACATGTTTTGTCATTACGGGGAAAATAAAAATGTATAGATTTCTACTGCAAAGGAAATAAATCTTATTTTTGCTTGAACAAAATCGGCCCCGTACCGCGTGCGCTCGGGAAAGCGCACGCAGCGAGCTCATACAACTTCTATGAAACACGGTGTAAACAGCCCGGCGCGTGAGACAGAAGATGCGTAGTACAAAATGTATGGCAGTTTTAGGTTAGATTCGTGCGCCGCACGCGACCGGAAATTGCCGAAAGAATACGAAGCGAAACGAGTAGTTCACTCGCGTTACCCCGAGGCCTTGACCTACGCACGATGCTTTTGTCGTCAGTTTGTCACTTTTTGCGCGCGCTTGCGGAGGAGGAGTAATTGTTTATTTAATTACTATAATTATGTAAAAAAGTAAACCAAAGAGTGATAATAATGAGTCTAAATTACAATATTGACTTTATTAAAACCAACAGGACTTATGAAAACCCGGTCTATTCATAATATAAAACAGGAATGCAAAACAAAAAATAAATCGTTCACGAGAACGTTCAAAAGTGAAATGTATGTTAAAAAGAAATGGTTATGTGGATGTGAGAGACTAAATGCTTTTTTTTTGATTTCCTTGTGTAATTTTCGGCGGAGAAGCGATTTGGACGGAATATAAATAAAATTTGTTTCCTTAAATTGCGGCATTTTATTTGATCTTTTTAATAAAACCATGCAGTGCACCACCGGTTCTCTGAGGCACCAGCCGCCACTGATTACAATAAACTGAAACCAAAGTCTACAGATGGCCGTTTAGTATACATACACAAGATAATTCCTACTACAAAGCCAACCAATTTCTTTGACTCAGTATGAGGGTTGCGGGCGAAAGGCCAAGCAGGGTACGGGTTACTAATCGCTATTTAGGCCTAAAGTTGGTATTTGACCGTTCCTTCTCACCAATATAACTCATCGTGTCAACTGGTGAAGTGAATGCGAGGGAGGGTCAACCCCGCACCGCCCCCCCTTACCGCTGAAAGGACTGTTGTAAATGATACTCACTTTGAACGGGATCTCGAGCGGGATTTAGCCACCGGGCTCTTAGATTTGGGCTTGGATCGGGAACGGCTGCGCGACGTACGGCGGGACCTGAAAGGCCCAACGGTTTGATGGCATTAGATCAGGTTTAGGTTGGAATATGAAAGGGCGTAGGTGAAGGAAGTCAGTGAAAAGTTGTCACCAAAGGCTTTCTGCCCCGAAAGATGGTTGAAATGGAATATCATCATGCTTCACATAGTCGTTCTCATCTAAAATATCAATGTACGAGCGTACCCATGTCTACTTTGTGCGAGAACCAAAATTATTGTTGTAAAATTTTATTTGGCAAATAGGTTTATTTTATTTACCCGTCAGTACTCGACTGACCGCCGTGCGCTTAAGTACTCCCGAAGAGTCTTGATGATGATAAGTCATAATCTCATGGAAAGCTCGATCTGTGCCTCCTTGCACAGTAAAAAAAGTGAGTCCTATCCGTTTTTAAATATTCATGATGTCAACTTACTCTAATTTAAATGAATAAAATTTTTAATAAAACATAAATTTTCAGTAGGATCTTAAAAAAAACTTTTTTTTTTCTTTGTAAAATCAGTAGATAATGTGGTTCATTTAAAGATAGCCTATTTACGCCTGGTATATCCTTATACATTTACATTACACCTTTGAAATTTATTGCTGCAGCCAAATTAATACAGAAGACTCGGTAAGTAATCGGTATCAAGGTTCAATGGCCCTTTTTGGGATATTCGAAAATTATTCTTCTCATAAAAACGCAAGCTCAGCTCAACCCCGCCGAGTAACCTTGAAAAGCCAAAATTTTCTTTTTCAAATTACACGAAAAGAATATTGATCCGTGACACTAATAATAGCTTTAACAAGCCTTGACTGTATACAAAAATGTCACCTTGTATGCAATACTCCTGTATAATTTTCCACTGAGACACCTATGTCTTACAGGTGTTATTTTCTGGTAGTAATGTTTATATGCAAGAGATTATAGAGCGCAAGTTACCTGGATCGTGAAGCGCGGCGTGGGCGGGAACGCGACCTTGACCTCGACCTTGAAGAGGATGACCTTGAACGACGACGGGACGAACGCTTGTCCTCGACCAGTCGGACACGGCGCCCATTTAACTCGGTGCCGTCGAGCTTTTCTATAGCAGCGCGCATGTCGGAATGGGAAGCGAATTCCACAACGCTGTTGGAAATAAGGGTATTGGTAAGAAAAGTAGATGGTAAGTACCAACCCCTTAGTAATGGGGGTAGTCAGATTTAAATTTAGCATCAAGGTTTTCAGCCCCGAAAGATGGTTAAAATGCGATATCATCATGAACTTTCTTTCAGTTGGGAAATTTGGCAGTTATAAAAAAAACACCTTCACGACATGAATCCCCGAAGGGATGTCATGTCAGAGGTGTTCCCGAGTGTGAACTGTGAAATGGAAGTCACAATCCACACCCGGTACACCCGCGTTTCACCGACGATTATTACGTCCCTACGTGATGGGTGGTGAGCCCTATCGCCGTACGTTTTTAGGGCATGCAAGGTTCCTCACGATGTTTTCCTTCACCGTTCAGCAAGTGGTAAGTATTAGGTAAACACAAATACTATTCACATAAATCCTGAAAAACTCATTGGTGCGTGCCTGACCGGGGATAGAACCTGGGTCTAGATTGAGACCCGAGTGTTCCACCGCCTGGGCTACCACCGGTGTTGTCTAGATGTGCCTAAAAAGCAGGGTTGGAAAAAAAAACAGTTTTTTTTAAAAAGATCAAAACATCCTGTTTAATACAAAATAAAAACATGTTCAAAACAAATACGAGGGTGCATTTGTATATTCGCGGAATGGGTAGGTAATTAATAAATGAGGGTATTTTCCTTAGTCGTAACTGGTTAAGTAGCTCATTATTAGTATAAATAGAATGTTTTGTTTTAATCGGGCCATTACTATTTGAATTATCGTCGATCAAACAACTCAGTTGGGAAGAACATTGTGAAAAATGGAGAAAATCGAGCACCGCGCTGTCATAAAGTTCCTTACCAAGCAAGGTAAATCGGTTCAAACCATACTAGAAGAGATGTCATCCGTTTACGGGGTGTCTTGCCCCGGTAAAACCATGGTTTATAAGTGGCATACCCTTTTTAAGAAAGGCAGGGCCTCACTTGAAGATGATCCTCGGCCAGGACGGTCGATCGAGGTGACCACTCCGGAAAATGTTAATAGATTATAAAGATAAAGGTGTCTCCATAACCGGAGAATACTACACTTCAATCTTAGAGCGATTAAAGGAAGCAATCAAGGCAAAAAGGAGGGGAAAATTAACCAAAGGTGTCCTCCTTCTGCACGACAACGCGCCTGTGCACAAGAGCCGTATTGCGTTGGCTTCCCTGCATAAGGTGGGCTTCGATATTTTGGTTCATCCCCCCTACAGTCCTGACCTGGCTCCCAGTTATTATTATCTCTTTCCAAAAATGAAAAAAGAACTTCGGGGGAAGAAGTTCTCAAGCGATGAAGAAGTGAAGGAAGCAGTTTCAGCTTATTTTTCAGACAAAGAAAAAACATTTTTTTTTCGAGGGTATACATTAAGCTAATTGAAAGATCTGAAAAATGTATTGGGGTTGCAGGTGAATATATTGAAAAGGAAAAATAAACTTGTATTTTTATTTCCACGTCTTACCCCCGATTCCGCGAACTTAAAAACGACCCCTCGTATTTACTGTTTTTTTTGCAACTGTTTTAAACATGTTTTGGGTATCGTATCTAAAAAGTATGAAGAACTAGCTTTTGCCCGCAGCTCCGCCCGCGTGTTATTCGGTACAACGGCATGCTTTTTTTCCGGGATAAAAAGTAGCCTACAACAACAACAACAACAACAACAACAACAACAACAACAACAATACAACTTTATTTGTACACCATAAAAGGAAACAAAAAAGAAAAAAACATAAACATTTAAATATCTAACTTAGGAAACAAAGAAATATAACTTACTAACTTATTAGGTAAGCACAAACAGGCGGCCTTATCGCTTAAAGCGATCTCTTCCAGACAACCTTTGGGTGGAAGAGACTGTTCAAAAGAATTACTGACATGGCGGTGTACTAATTTTGTGTTAAATACATATACAAACATGTATCAATGGATATATAGTATTATAAATGGTAATATACTAGTAAATACGTACGTAATAATATACACACACATATATATATATTTACATCCTGGAGTACTTTTGGCGTCATGCACGTTGCGCATCATTACGGCGTCCCCCAGTTCCGCTGACATTTTTTTACATTTCTCTGTGAATGTTGCTTAGTTTTTTAATTTCGTACGGCGTGGTGTACATTATTTTTCGATAATGCTGTTTTCCACGATATTCTTCTTGCAGTCGGGCACAAACATTTTTGAACTCCGATTGGTTCTGGTGTACTCTTGGCTTCCTCAACATACAGACCATGGTACCAACTTTCTTACGTCCGATGACCTTGTGCATAAATGCGACGTTGCCAGTTTTAAGCTTGGCGGACAAATATTTTGTAATGTTAGGGTTTGAATGAAATCTGTTACTTAGCGGGCGCGGCGCGATCGCTGGCTTCGGTAACGGACGACTATCGGGCCGATTTCCGCCTTTACCGCCTCCGTAGGTTTCGACCTTTTTATATAATGTACCGATTGTGTTGATAGGTGACATAGGTAGGAGGTATTGTGGCGAACCAGGTTACTTGATGCAAGCCTTTTTTAAATCTAAGAAAGTGCAATAGACTTTTCCCTTTCTAAATACTGCTTGTACAGTCGACAGCACGTGAGACTGTACATTTTCGTTGCAAAGTCGCCCGTAACGTAACGGGGTAGAGTGCAAGCGTGTAAGGGTTTTCGTGCTGTCGACTGTACATCCCATATTTGTAGAATATTTGGGGCAGGGATCTTTGCGTACAACTTTTAACTTTAAATAAAACTGGTAAATCAATGTACAGTCGACAGCACGACAACTTGTACATCACGATACCAGAAAATTTTTACCACCTTAAAGATCACAATTGCCTGACACATTTGAGTCATTACAATGTGTTATTAGTATAGGTATTGTACCAGTATCGGTATTGGTATACACAAACATACAAACAAATAAATGCAGCTTTCGCAGTACCTATACATACATAAAGTCGTTTGCAATAGAATCCAACAATCATGTAAACAAATATGGCGGACTGACATTGACAGCGTATTGTTTATGCCCATAGTGATGTCATAGTGTTCTAATTTAATTTTAATTAAATTTATTTTTCTAATTATTTTAATTTTAAGTCATAGACTATGGCCCATAGTAGGATAGGTACTAAAATAAAACTGACTAAATAGATTAAATATATAAGCCATAGACTATAAAATAAAACTGATTATATATAAAAAAAGTGTTTATTAAAACAAATTTAAATCTTCGTCTTCGTCATCATCACTATCAGAAGTGTCGCCGGTGACCGTAATTATAACATTATTTTTAAGGCCTGTTTCACTACTTGCTGGTAAGCACTAAAGTATGTTCGAGATAGCATGATATGGGTGACAGTTCGTAATTTTAACAGCGTTTTTTAACAGCCAATTTTGGTTTTTTGACCGGCGGCGGCGGAGCAGTCCCCGACGAACTTGTGATCTATTCAAATAATTAGTTACGAGGGCAATACAATATTAAAGTGCGTCTAATAGATTTCCGTTGTAGGTAATAGATCTAAATCATTCTTACCTCCTGATTACTCCTTGAGAAAAAATACCAATCGTATGCTATATCAAAGTCCGTGATGCCGTGCAAAGGTCGTCGTTCCAAGAAAAATATGTCCAGCCAAATCGTAAAGCAAAACAAAAGTCCAAAATGAGAATGCAAAGTCGTAGAAATCGGAACGCGAACCCACAGAACAGTGAATGACTGTGAATGACAATTCTAACAAAATGGCCACCTGTCAATTTTTAAAAACTAACCATTATTTTTATGGCTTAGGATACAATCCGTTTTGGTTAATTATATTAAGCTCTTGAAAAAAATTTTTTATTGTATTCAAATAATATTAAATTAAAATAATTTATTAAATTAAAAATAAAAGATAACTTCAGATTACGAACAACACTAACTTTTCTATGACTTATAGAGTTCGATGAGTAAAAAACTAAGATGACAGCTTGTCAAATACTTCGAAATTTTTACGTTGCAAATGTTTTAACAAATTTAACTTATAAATACAAGTTAAATCGTGTTGAAGATAATGTGAAAACAATGGTGCGTTCGTTGAAATCAGACTATGTTCATAATTGATCGTCAAATGTATGTGATTACGGAGTAATCGTGACAATTTGGTTTGTTTACATGATTGTTGGATTCTATTGCAAACGACTTTACAAACCAGAACTCGTCAATAAACACTCCTAATTCAAATTCAAATTCAAATAGTTTATTTGTAAAATAGATACATACTGTATACTTTTTACATGTCAAATCTAATGTATACAAAAGCAATACAATATGATAAAACAAATATAATTCGGGAAATAAATAAAATCTATATTCAAGTTGGGCTAATAAAATTGTACACCTGCATAAAATAAAGAAATATTCGAGTAAGAGTAATAAATATAGGTACATAATGCATAATGAATAAATAAGTTGATAAATAAACTAAATAGACTATAAATTAAAATAAATATAGGTAATGCCTAACCAAATATATACTAACATAAGTAAAATATTAAAATATAGTATATGCCTACATAATGCAATGAGTAAATAATTTCATAGATAAATAAACTATAAAACTATAATGCCTAAATCCGCCCATTTGATTAGTCTTGCTAAGAAGAAGGGCAAGAAACTTAGCAAGCTCATCTCTTTTTTATCATGTTTTATGGCTTATGCCATTACAATATTTTTAACCTATGTAAATTTATTGTACTAAACAAGGTATTAAACATCAGGTTAAGGGAAAAAAAATACAAGACAACAGGAAATTATGTCACGAGGAAAAAATATATATATTTGTCTACCTGTCAATGAGGTAGAAGGTTAAAATACTAAATTAAATATCATCTGCCTGTCCCGTATAATTAATCACTCTTCACAGTTAACTTATCTACTAATAAACGCTAAGTTGTATAATGTTTCTGTCAAAATGCAAACAGAAATGTCAAAATATATATATATATATATATAAATATTAGTCTATAAAAGAACAAACAATATGAACAACCAAATTATAAATCAGTTAGAAAATAAACCAGCAGTATTATTATGGCTAAGGTTCTCATGACACCACGCATCGCTATCGTTCAAATAGTCATTGATTTTATAATATGCTTTTCTCAAGAGTCCCTGCTTAATATATAATTTAAACTTATTTTCTGAAAAACTAAGGACCTCATTTGGAAGTTTATTGTAAAATCTTATACCATGTCCTACAAAAGAGGTGCCTACCTTTGAAAGTCTAATTTTTGGAAAAGCCAGTTTATGTTTCTTCCTTGTTTCTATAGAGTGATGCTCACCGAGCCTCGGGAAAGTATCGATATTTTTTCTGATATATCTAATTACTTGATAAATAAATTCACAAGGAACCGTTAAAATATTGATTTCTTTAAATTTGTTTCTTAATGAATCCTGGTGCTTCATATTATAAATAGCCCGAATAGCTCTCTTTTGCAAAACAAAGACTGCGTTTATATCCGCGGATCTACCCCACAGCAACATACCATATGACATAATGCTGTGAAAATAACTGAAGTACACCAACCTAGCAGTATCCTCATCAGTGATTCGCCTCATTCGTCTAACAGCGTATGCGGCTGAACTAAGTCTACCACAAAGGCCTTCTATGTGGGGACCCCACTGAAGACGAGAGTCTATAGTAATGCCTAAAATCTTCGTTTTGTTGACTAACTCTAGCTTGGACCCTTGCAAAAGTAGATCAGCATCTACTTGAACAACATTTGGTGATGTGAATTTTATACATTTTGTCTTTTTTCCATTTAAAACTAAATTATTAGCAGTAAACCAATTAAGAATCATAGACAAAGTTGCATTCGCGTCATCAAGTATATATTTATGTCTATTAACTTTAAAAATAAGTGACGTGTCGTCTGCGAATAGCACTATTTCAGATAAGTCTTTAACTAAATAAGGAAGGTCATTTATGTATATTAAGAACAATAAGGGCCCCAATATGGAGCCCTGCGGAACACCCATTGTAACCAATGCTCCAGTTGATCTTACTCTCTTAATGTCTACCTTTTGAATTCGGTCACTAAGGTATGACTTTAGCAACGCCAAAGATTTAACCCTAACTCCATAGTGATCCAATTTGCATAAAAGGGTTTCATGATTAACAAATAGACTGTCTCTGTCTAACGTGCTTAGAAAACGGAAGCGCGTTCACACAACCATTCCTACACACCCATACAAAGAACCCATACAAAATTAAAACCGGGCGGTGACGAGCCGGGTCCATGCGTAGCAACGGTTTCGTCCGAACGCTCCCTCATATCTAGTCACAAATTTCGTGTTTATAATATTACCTAGTAGAATAACCGACCCCGTAAACCGTGATGTCAGGGCTATAGAACCGGCCAAGGACTCTGACATGGCTCCTTTAAAGAGGTATGAAAGTAAAAAAAAACAACAAATAAAGATTAAGGAACTTATTTATTACATAATATTACCTAGTAGAATAACCGACCCCGTAAACCGTGATGTCAGGGCTATAGAACCGGCCAAGGACTCTGACATGGCTCCTTTAAAGAGGTATGAAAGTAAAAAAAAACAACAAATAAAGATTAAGGAACTTATTTATTACAAAATTTAATTTATCTACCAAGCTGGCAACGTCGCATTGGTGGACGCCAAATACGCTATCCACTGTCTGCGATGTGCACGCGATATACTCCTGAGAATATACGCGCGACAGGAGCGCCATACGGTTGCTGCGGGATCAGTCGGAACGAATGCATATATTTTTTCAGTCGTTGTGCCGCTTTTTTGAATTCCACCTATTTTTGGCCTACAAGCTCCTAGGACCATAAGGGCCTAAGTGAACGGTTCAAACAAACTGGCGTCCGGTATGTGGACGCCAAATGCCGGGGGACGCCACTTTGAATGCACTTTTTTCTTCAGGGGACGTTTGATTGCTTATAGGATGTAAATATATATATACATATATATATATTTATATACTACATACATATTTTATTATATAAAGAGAAATCACATTTCGGTAATCAGAGTGTGAGGTAGTGATGTTTAACTAGTCTCTTGAAGACAGGCAGGGAAGGGGCTCTCCTGATAGGTAAAGGAAGATCATTCCATAAATAAACAGCTTTTACTGAGAACGAATTGTTAAAGAAAGACGATGAGTGCACCGGCGTGGCAAGAAGCAGATTTTGAGAGGACCGTAAAATGCGGTCATGAGTATCATGAAGAAATCTAAAGCGAGTTTTAAGGTAAGAGGGAGTTGAAGGATTATTTAAAACGGAATACAAGAGAGACAGGATATGAGCATTACGGCGACGACGAATGGGAAGCCAATTTAATCGAGAACGGAATTCAGAAATATGGTCGAATTTGCGAAGACCAAAAATAAACCTAATACAGAAATTTTGAAGACGTTCGAGTTTATCAAGTTGGCCCTCCGTAACGTCAAGATAACAAACATCGGCATAATCGAGAATAGGTAGTAGCAGAGAATGTGCAAGCGCAATTTTAGTAGCAGTCGGAAGGAAGTTCCGAAGCCTTCTTAGAGCTCCTGCTGCCGCAAATAATTTCCTACAAACTTCATTTATTTGTGGATCCCAAGACAAGCAACAATCTAACAGGAGACCTAGATTTTTTACTATGTTGCTGTATGGAATTATTGTCCCTTCAAACATAATATTAGGTAGCAGTTGCCAGTTAATCCTGGCTGTGAACCAGGGACTACCCATAATAATAACTTGGGTCTTGTTGGGATTAATCTTTAAGCCATATTCACTACTCCACACAGACATTCTAGATAAATTTGAATTGGTTGTAATTATAGCTTGTGAAAGATCTTCCAATTTGGCTTGTGTGTAGATTTGGAGATCATCTGCGTAAAGGTGGTAGGAAGAAGATATGAACTGAGAAATATTATTAATATACACTCAGCGTCAAAAAAATCGCACCTTTTAAAAAATGTGCTTCAAACAAATTTTATTCTTATTTGAAACCAATTTCGCGGGATTTTTTAGGTATCAATTGAAAGGTAATAAAACAGACTATTTAAATATTGAAAAAAAAAAGTGTTTTTCATTACAAGGGCATAAAAAAAATACAGGTTGATTGGGAAAGAAAAATCATCTTTATTTACGCTCTACAACAAAAGATTATTTATTATTATTATTCAGAAAAAATCACAAAATCATTCTTAAAAGTAATCTAAAACCTAGTGTTACCTCCTCTTGCCCTGATAACAGCTTCCATTCGATCTCTCATAGACCTAACCAATTTCAGGACTTGATCTTGTGGCATGCTGTCCCATTCCGAAAGGAGGGTGGTAGGAGCAGGATCTCGTGACCCAACTTGCCGTTTCAGTTCATCCCAAAGGTGCTCTATCGGGTTCAGGTCTGGACTTCTCGCCGGCCACTGCATGATAGGGATCCCAACCTCTTGAAGGTAGTCACGTACAATAAACGCGGTGTGGGAGCGAGCGTTGTCGTGCATCAAAGTAAACCCATGGCCGACGAAACCAGCATATGGGACCACATTCTCTTCCAGGACTTCTGTGATGTACCGGTGAGCAGTCAGCGACCCTTGCACGCGAGCACCTCCAGTCCGGGAAACGCATACAAGGTCAGTTTTGCCGTCGCAAGATATGCCGCCCCAAAACATGCAGGAGCCACCCCCGTATTCCACAGTTTCTTGAATACAGGCTTGTGCGAATCGCTCCCCCTGCCTCCTGTACACTCTTTTTCGCCTGTCATTACAGAAAAGGCACACCCTCGTCTCATCTGAGAAGAGAACTGTTCGCCATTGGTCTAGCGTCCAATCGACGTGATCGCGGGCAAACTGCAAGCGGGATCTACGATGCTCTACAGTCAATCTTGGGCCCGTAGCAGCTCTATGGGCGGCTATTTTCTTCTCTGTTAATCTTCTTCTAATCGTAGAGTCACTTGCAGTTGTCCCGCGAACTGCTTGGAGTTCCTGTCTTATCTCAACAGCATTGGAGAACCGATTTCTCAAGCTCGTCGACACTATGAAGCCGTCATCCCTTTCAGATGTGCAGCGTCGTCTCCCAGATCCATGTCTTCGGACAAAGCCACCCTCCCGGAATCGCTGGACTACTCTTCGAACAGCAAAACGGCTTAGGTTGAGTTGCCGGGCAATATCACACTGCCGCACCCTTCGGCGCAGCAGTGCAAGAACTTGTGCAGCTTTTTCAGGAGTAGTATCCATGTTGAGGGTAGTATTTTTTACTTGTGCGCTTAACGTGTGTCACCTTCAAAGTTTGGATAGTGAATGACCTACATTTGACGTGTAATTACCTTTTTATACCCCTTTTATGTAGCGCAACTAGCGACCGTTTGAACGCGTATTTGAGCAATACTTTTCTTAATACCACGATATTCGAAAGATTTTCATCGTTTATAAAATGAAACGATTGTTTATTTCAAGGTCGTTTAATGCCCTTTCAATTGATACCAAATAGTTCTCTCATATTTGGTTTCAAATAGGAATTAAAATGGTTTGAAGTAAATTTTTCAAAAGGTGCGATTTTTTTGACGCCGAGTGTATATACTGAAAAAAAGAGGAGATAGGACGCCACCTTGAGGAACGCCGGCAGTAGTGCTGCACCAATCAGAGAAAATATCATCAATGCGGATGCGTTGCCGGCGTCCTCGTAGATAACTACGAAACCAGCCAATCACCGTCGGAGATATGTTAAGAGAACCAAGCAGTCCTAGTAGAATGTCAAAGTCAGCAGTATTAAATGCATTGGAGAAATCAAGTAGGGTCAGAACTGTCAGTTTCCCATTGTACATTCCTTTTCGTATATCGTCAGTTATTTCCACCAAAGCTGTAACGGTACTATGGCCAGGACGAAAACCCGACTGATGAACATTAAGGAGGTTGTTTTTGTTGAGAAAAAAACTTAACTGATGGTGGACAGCCCGCTCGAGGACCTTGGAGAGGAACGAAAGGATCGATATTGGACGGTATTCAGAAAAGGAAGTAGGATTCGCTTTTTTAGGCAATGGGGTGACTTGCGCATCTTTCCACAAAATCGGAAAGGATTCTGAGGAAATGGAGTGATTGAGGATACTAGTGATAGTGGGTAAAAGAATATCAATGATGGGGATGATCATTTTGCGGCTAATACAGTCACTTCCTACTGCGTTGGATGTAATGGCAATGATGTGTTTCTTAACATCACAATCGGTGAGTTGGCTAAATATAAATGGAGGGAAGTCGGGTGATGAGATTGAAGAAAGATATTTCAGCGTATTTGTTTTCGTAGCACTGTCAAAAGTGGTCGAACAAGAAAAATTTTGGTTGAGAGAATTTAAATTTAAATCTGTTGGAATTGAATCTTTACGAGATTTGCCAACATCCAATGACTTGAGAAATTTCCATACTTTGGCTGGATCACCATTTTCGACAGATTCATGAATATGGCGTCGTTGAGCGTCCCTACACACCTTGTTGCAGTGATTCCTATGTGTTAAGTTAGGGTATAAGCTTCTAAATTTCATCCAAATCCGTTCAACACACACACAAACTTCCGCATTTATAATATTAGTGTGATTGGTGTCCTAAATACGTACCCTTCATTTCTATGCTGTTTATGGGCGTCAGCGTAGGTGACTTCGCCAGCTTGACGCATGTAATCCTTCAAGTCCTGAAAACCAGCAACATCTGTTAGTATTCTATCAAAAAATCTCCGTCGATTTGCTTTCAAACATCTTCATCAGATTTAGAATTGACATCAAGGTTTTCAGCCCCGAAAGATGGTTAAAATGCGATATCATCATGACAAATCGTTCAGACTACTGAAATAATGCTTTTTGTGCTTTTTAAAGACCCTATCCGAACCTAACTTTAGTTTTTTATTTTTGCTAACCAGTTAGTATTTTGGCTGTCACTATAAACTTTGCATGATGATTTAACAGTGAATATTACAGAATAATGATATTTAAAAAAAAAATCGCTCCAGCATCATGCAAAGTCGATGATTATGTTGGATTTGACTAGTAAATGAGTATGTGAAACTTAAAAGTGTTCTCACTTTACACCTTGAACAGTGATATTTCGCTATTGGCTACTGTAAAGTGTTCATCGCTCACTAATTTGAATTTGAAAAGGCAATTTATCTATTGCCAGGATACCGTCTTTCTATTTGAATGTCAATCTATCTTTGCGTTTCTTCATCAATATTCTCCTGATGATTTGATAGTCGAAACAACTTCTTTGTTTGATCATGATCATTCAATTGGGAAGTCGTCTCAATATTGTCTCCATTTCGACATTTGTTTGCTCCTCGGCCCTCATTTCAGGTTTTCCAGCTCCTTCATATTTGATGAACCGTTTCTCCATCATTATCTTCGGCATCTATTGCAGCAATATCATTCCCATGGGTAGGCAGGCTTGTTTGAGTGCTTGGTCATCTCCAGTGTCCAGTAAACAATGATGCCCAATACAGATATACCAAAAACGAAAAACACTGCCCAAGTACTTGTACAGAATACAATAAAGTTTGTCCACAACAGTGAAAATACATAATTTGAGTATTATAGAATTAGTTGCTTTAGATATACGTTTTTAAATTGATTGTACATGCATCACTGTTGTGAACGACTAAGTAACCAAAATAGCAAGAATATAACGTAAATGATAGAGAAAGACTGCATATAAATAATAATGAATAAAAAAAATGGGATCGGCCTGTGCTTAGGCGTCCCGGTTCTCTTCCCCAAAACTTTACCTGGACTGGACTCAAGCCGCCTGGTCCGTGCGGGGTGAGGCGTGGGGGCTGCGGGAGAGGGCGTGCGTGACGTCATCGGCCTGTGACGTCAAGGCTCCTCGCTCCGATACCGTCCTAACATCGAGCACATCTCACCCTGCGCAATGGCTCTGGGGCACGACCTTCTGTTGTTTTTAAAAATTATTTCTATATGTTAGGTGTAGATTAAGTTTTTATCATTAGGGGATGTATTATAATGAAAGCTAGTTTTTACATTCTGAAGGATATGTTAAAAGGACTAAATTGTAAAAAAAATATAGCAAGAAGTTTTAGATTACCAAGTGTGATTGATTGACTTTACAAATTTTGCAACTTGAAAGACATGTGTTTAAAAAAAAGAAACAGTGAAGAGTTGTCTCCTCGCCGCTGATTCGTTCCAGATTGGATGTTGGTCTTCAGTGCCATAAATTCATCTTTGAATCTCCTCCAAGAGCAAGTTGATCGTCAATCTTCAATTTGTAGTTTCCTTGACATCTTTCCTGCATCATTTTACTGTCTTCTTCATACAGTTATCATGGTTCTGATTCCATATGCTGCCCTGTAGTTGCCTGCTACGATTCTCTGTCTGCTTTACAATCCGTTTGGGAACTTGACCACGCCTTCACACATCACCAATTGACTGCCTTGCCTTGCCATGCGCCTGGATAACCGTCCCAGAAACCTTGGTTGACCGTCCCAAACAGTCTCCTACTATTGCCTGGTCGACCGTCCAACTTTGTGAAGTCTGCCCTCGAGCCACATCCCTCAGTCAGCCCTGATAGATGGATGATTATGTGATGATGAAGGGTCCACTTCTCCTCATGTCTTACCTGCCAGCTGATTCGGCTTGATAGGTTCTCCACGATCAGTCGGTACTCGGTGCGAGTTGGGGGTCCATATCTGTAATTGGTGTCACTGCTGTAAAACGAAAAGCTATGTTAGTAAACTTTGTTAGACTGCTTCGGAAAACAGACTAAGATTGTCTACTGAAAATAGCTTGTATACTCATGCATAGAGTGGAAAATTAGTACTACAAGAAACCATTTTTGGTATAGAACTCAAAAAAGAACTGGCACAGATTCAATATCTTGATAGCATCTCTTGGATTTATTTATTTTGAAGGATATCAAAATGGTACTAAAAGATCCACCTTTCCATTTTTAGGGGTCCGCACCCCAAGGGTTCCAAACGGGACCCTATTACTATGTCTCCGCTGTCTGTCCATCTGTCACAGGGGTCTATAGCTTCAACCGTAATAGGAAGAAAATTAAAATTTTCCCAAAATACCTGTTACTATTGCCTCTCGATGACAAATAATGAAAATTAAAAAGTTCCCAATTTACAGAGAGCAATATATTTATTGCAAGCAATATGTACGTACAGTATATGGATCTTTAACAATAAATTTTAGATCATTATACACCCTGTCCTGTTGGGCACTGCAATAGTGGAAGAAACGGCTTACTTCGAAATAGTGTAAATATTACAAGCTATGTTTGATGGTAGTATAGTAATAGTAGACATAAACAAACAAAATGATTATTTTATAATAGACTATTATCCTACAAATATTCTTGGATGGTGTAGTAACATTTAGCTATTGATAAATCTTTTAGGTGTTGTACAAAATTTAGGCTATCAATTCGTTTTTGAGAACTGAACGTAAATGTACTGAAAGCTATATTTTTGAGTTACCAGTGGCAAAGGTTTTGGGTGCTTGTTATGCTAAGCGCAGTAAACCCTAGGATTTTCAGATTTTTTTAATTATCTCCATGGTTTCTACTAAAATAAAACCATGTTCAAATAATTTCCGTAGGACGAAGCACGTGAGTTCACGTAAAGTCTAGCAAGTATATTAATTATAATTCAAGCCAATTAAAAAGGTGCCTTGAAAATAGCGACAGATGGAGCTATGGCGAGGAAGGGATGACAACCTCGCCCGCGTATTCTGTACAACTTGTATTTATGGAAACAATATTTATCTAGTCATAGATCAGCTAAAAAAACCTAGGATTAACTACACTTTTTATACGTTTTTTTGCTACAATATGTCAGAGCTCAAAGAGAAAAGATAGGGCGAGAAGAAAGTAACTTGAACATTCAAGATTTCCTAACATGTCAACCAAGGCTTGGTCCGATTTGCAAATCGAAAGGATTTTATACAGATATATAACTGTTAATTACTGTTTTGCCTACCAGATCAAGCCAAAAGGTTTCAGCATTCAGCAGCCTTAAAATTTTGACACATTTGTCAAGTAGAAGTTTTGCGTTCAATTGTGTATTGTATTCTTAGATGGATGTTTACAAACTCAACCTGAATTTTGAACAGCAAATAATCCATAACAAACTTCTCAGGAAAACAATGTGCAGGTTTTTTGTTGACGACAGAAGCACCCACCTGAGAAGACAGTTCAAATATGTAGATCATATAAGGACCTTGTAACGCTACGCAGGTAACTGCGTCCATATTAGCACCATTCCTTGCTTCTACAAACAAACTACTGGTGAAGAAATACTGCCAACATGAGAGTGACAAGGTGTGTGTGTGGTATACAGACGGGTCACGCCTGGGCTTGGCGCGGCGCGGCGGCGGCGGCGGCGGCGGCTGGTCGCGGCTGCGCCAGCGGTCCGAGCCCCGAGGCATGCCCCTGGCGCGCTCCACCGACACCCTACAACCGACAAGGAACTCACTCGTAGCGGGAACGCCCCCCGCGATCCCTGTCGTGATGGTGGCCCCGATCACGCCGGTAGCGCTCGGCGCTGCGATCGATACCACGCGCCGGCTCCACAACGACCCTGCGTAATATTCCCCACACGTTAGGACCTTCCACGCGCTCGGGGCTGTGTTGCAAGCAGTTCCAGTTGCGTACTTGGGGGGAAATTTATAGGGGATGTTGGTCAGTTATTTCTAGCGTTTCAAGTTTTCTTAGCAGCAAGCTTTCTTACATGCATTTGACTAATTAGTGCAAATATGTGGCGTTCTGTAGGTTAATTTTTCAAAATTTGATGATAATATTTGGGAATCAAGAAAAGACAAAAAAATTGAATAAGGCAAAAAGAAGAATGTTATCCATAGATTTATTATAGTGGGAGAATCACTGGAAACTGCTTGAAATTGAACACAGGCACTGTTTGTAGGTTAAGCGCAATCATTTCAAGCAAAAAATCCACATTCAAACTATTCTAACCATCACCAACACCCATGAGGATAAATTTTGACAAGACATATAAAATTGAAGAGAAGTGGGAAAGCATAGGTTCTGTTGATATCATCTCTCTCTCACTCATACAAAAGGTTTCCATGTCATACAATATAATGCAAGTGTGTGGAGCCGGCTTTAATAAATAAAAAGTTATTAAATGGCACACATTTTTGAAATAAAACAAAGTGATAAAACTGATATTTCAAGGTTATCTAAGAAGTACTTGAAATGATAAGATGCTATCAGTTTTTTTTTCTAATCCTCATTTAACATAGGAACGTGCAAGGGGTCCATGTACTTCAAGTTTGCCCACTTCTTTTGTTTATTTTATTATTAGCGGACTATCAAAATAATAAAACATAAAATGATTACATACCTTTCTCCTAAAAGTTCTTTCCCATTCAGCTCATATACAGCATCATCTGCATCTCTGTAGTCTTCAAATTCCTGAAAGTGTACATGAAAATGCATTTTAATTATATCTACACAAAGATGAGATATTCTCTCATATTGGTCCACCATAAAACAGCCAATGAATTGTCTCCAGGTGGCAAAAATCAAATCAACAGACTCTACATACTTATTGACATATCCATCCATCCATCAGCCTGTTTCGTCCACTGCTAGACATAGGCCTTTCCAGGATTACACCACTCTTGGCGGTCCCCCTGGATGAAATGCCCATACTCACACATGCTGGGCAGGCAGGTTGGTGAGCGCGGTGCCGAAACCCTTGCACCAGTGACGCCACTGCCCGTCACTAGTCTGTTTTAAGGCCTGGCAATTAGGGATGGATATACCGCCATCCATCGGTCCCAGGCAATGGTGGGCCGCCTGGTTTTGCCTGAGAGCTGTTCTCTTACTCTCGCCCGAATAACTTCAGGAGGATTTGCGAGTAAGATGGTGGTACCTCCACAGTCCAGCTCGGCATCAGCTCTACCACCTACCATACTACCATTGACATATAGTCATATAATAAAAGCTGCAATCCTTAATAAAAAATTATTTCATTATGTTGAAATGTTGTAGCCCAATCTACAGAATAAATTAAATACTGTCAAGACATTGCAGATGAAACTATTTACCTTTTGTCGACCCCTCCAGGATAGTGTAAATAAATTATTCTAAAATAAAAAAGTTCTAGATTGTGGTCCGTTATACACCCGGACCATAATTTGGGAATAATATTTGGTATAGCTAAGGATGCATACCACAAAACCATATCCATTTTTGATGAGAATATCACGGATCCTTCCAAATCCTTTGAAGAACTTCTCTAGATCCCTTTCGCGTACTCCAAACGGGAGACCGCCCACGTAGACTCGTGATCCAACCATTTTCTGTACATCAAATACACCATATCAGTCAGAAATACATTTCAGAGTCAATTATGTAGTAAAATCAACTTATTTTGATGGTTTTATGTAGCTAAATACGACAAGTAGGTCAGAAGATCAAGATTTTATACCATGTGTTGTTTATTAATCAGTGTATGTAGGTACGCTTATCAGTGTACGACACGTAGCTAAAATCAATCAAGTGTAATACAGAGCAGAACAGACAAGGAATGCAAACATTTCAAATGATTTGTATCTATTTGATAGGGGATAGGGGAATGTGCGAGGTCGACAGGATATTGTTGCTATGTAACCAGTTTTTCTGCTCCTTTTTGGCATTCTGACCTAGTGGCTAGGTATCTACTCGACGCTGAAGCTAGACTTTGATCGGATTTATGAATGATGGATTAAGTATCATGAAAGTGGTCTCCTGACAAAGATACACTTACCTAAGATTTAGATAACTGATCTGATAGGTAGTGGAAATGAATAAATAACTGAACCGAGTACCAATCTCGATGTCGGATCGATCAATCCAAAAGTCTGATTTCGAAAAGTGAAGCTCTCCAAGCCATCAGCCATGCGACAATATGGCGGATGGCCGCCTTTCAGCGATGGTTTTTAGATACTTACAGGGTTAGGACGTAGTCCTGACGTAACACTGATGTATAATAATAATCCCCTACACAAATTCTATCTAATTTGACTAAATACACACATAAACTATTAATATAGTACCTATATTCTTTTCTTTCAATAAAACCACGTGCGACGTGCGTCCAATTTCAGACTAATTTATAAACCGGAAACAGGGTTGCCAGATGGGTATAGTATAATTCTCGTACCTTAACTTTCAAATTCTCGTATATCTCTCTCACTATTTTTAACGGACTTCAAAAAATTGGACTGTATTTTTTTTGGGTATGTTACTCCATAACTGCAAAATATGAAACGATATGGATTTTTTTTTTGCTTGAATGAATTTGCTTCCAGGTAGGTCCCATTTTAGTTTGGTCGTGATGTGATCATGGTCTTCAGAGATAGGCAGCAGAACTCCTCAACGGATGAGGGCATTCACTTGATATTGGGGTAAATATCTCCAGCATTTCTTAACCGATTTGAAAGTTATTATTTTTTTGTTTCATAGGATTGGCTTCCATTTTAGTTTGGTCGTGATCTCATGATGGTCTTCAGAGATAGGCAGTGAAACTCCTCAATGGATGACGGCCATATTACTCGATATTGCGACCAGTACTTTGTACCAGGATGCTGATTGAAGGGTTACTTGAAAATTGACATATATATCCACCTGACCTTCGATCCTGGCCTCATCACCATAGAACTCCTAGACGGATGACAGTAAATAATTAGAGATTTCAGGAATCACTTTGTGTCAGTGGGTTCATTGCAGGATATTAAATCAACATCATATCAACACTAAAAAGCGTGAAAAAACTTTTAACAAAAAAATAATAACCGACTTCAAAATATTTCATTCATAACTACCTACATTCATTAAAAAGTTTAAAATAATAACATACTGTACACTATAGGTTTATAACGAAAGCAACTGTTATTATTAATGCACTAGATTTTTAATGCACCTTTTACAGCTTTAGTAGCAAATTTATGCTTGTTTTTTTTGTTTAATATTAAAGCTTACTTTGTACGGCCTTTTAACCTTAAATTCTCGTACTATAGCGTTCGAGAACTTGGTTTGCCTCATACATCGTATATGTATGAGGTAAAATTCCCGCACATGTACGAGAATTCTCGTACGTCTGGCAACCCAGACCGGAAACATTTTATTTTGGAATTAGAAAACAAAATGGTGGCATTTCGTTCGCGTCGCAGGCAAGGCTACGTTCATAAATTAAGGATCTCGACACGGGTTCTAAAGCCATCTCTGTCACACGCTTTGAAATTGGACGAAAATATTTTCATATGGAATCGAATTAATTCGGCGATATTTAGCGATTAATTGGTTACAACACTAAAATTAAAAAATAATCGACTAAGAACGTAAGGCCCATTTAGGCGAATAAACCAAAAATTTTTGTCTGGAGTAGGTCAAATTAAATGTACACTGGGTGAAAACTGAGAATATACGAGTAAAATAAGAGTTAAGTTTAATTTCACAAGAATCCCTGAAAAATATTGGATAATTATTGAGTAAAATTTACTAACTTAATTAGACTATGGTTATTTCACCATGTTGATTTATTTATTATTTATTTATTTATTTATGTATTATTAACTGCACAGCATAACAGATTAAATCCAAATCACCGTATGAGATGTGATGTGATGAGGTGTCTATTGATATTGGAACTTTAAATAAAAATACACATTTCCGGGTGGTACGAGGGAGTCCCCCTACCCAAATTATAATGTCTTTATAGATACTTAGTTTTTACCAAATATTTCCTTCTAGGTACGATATGTAAGAAATAAGTTTTAAAATAGAGAAGGCATGGAGTCGCCAGATACAATAAGTTTTGTTAACTTTTTCCCAGTTATGTCAATTTATTTGGTGTTGTACTTTATTATATTACACTGAGAAAAATGTCTTTTTGGCTTCATTATAAAATAGCATTACATAAGTTTAAAATACCATGAATTGTTTTTAAATTTGGTGATGATTGGAAAATTTTATGATGTAATTAATACTTTTGAGGAAATAATCGAGTTTTTAATGTAAGTAACGCAATATTATGATGACAGATCACCGTTAAATTGGTCAGAGAAAATAATATTAACATTTTCGTATTACATCATGCCTTCCCTATAAAAGAATTCCGTCCCACTACGCTATGCTTACTGTCACCATAAAAGCTGTGACGGAGCGCATAATTCTGTCTGCTTCCTACAAAGTACCAGTGACAGTGCGTCATATTATAACGCTAGCAGCAGCAACAGTAGTTTCATCGTATTTTATTGTGATGTACGGACGCTCCCTACTTTACGTGAATCATCACGATTTCATGTGAATTCACTTAATTTTATGATTACAAGTTTTCTCAGTGTAGGGTATGATGATGTCTTCCTTGACGTATCCGTCGACGGCGACCCTTATTGCTTCCTAGCATGACTTCGAATGTGGCTGGAAAATCCGAGTTTCGTCAAAAATATTCTGTCACATGAAGTACAGTGTAATTGTCCACTTGAGTTGTACGTGTAGTTGTATGTGGGCTTTGGGCGAGTTTTGCGGTGTAAGCGTTTAGCGTCGAGGGCTTCCAGTCAAGCTTTGTTTCAAAGTTTTCGGTCCCTGCTTGCACAGATTTTCGCCAATCGGGTTGCATGTGAGCCAATAAGGGTATTATAAAAATAATAAATATGATGTTCTATGTTTATGTAATATGTTTCTGATGGGGCATTTTCTAACCAACCTTACAAAAGAGGGTATATAAACTCGATGTATTCATGTCTCTCAGAGTGGTAGGCTTACACCTACTACGATCCTGACATACCTCTTCCGTTTCTCACACATTTATAAATTAGTTATTGGAGCTCTTCTATTCCGTGTTCTTTTGATCGCGCCTTTCCTTATTAAATAATAGTAGACTGTTGCATTGAGCAGAAAATGAGTTTCTAATCGTATCAGGCTGGGGTTTAAGAACGTAAGTTTAATTTAAAAATCACTTTTTCCATGCCAATACATTGAAAAAAATTGTAGTCTCTTTTCTAACAACGAGTAAATATAAGGTTCACGCGTTTATTCGGCACAAGGGTCTTTCAGTTATTCAGCCAATTTGCCTTATTTTAAATTATTTATGGCTTGAAACTGGTTACCAAGATCTCCGTATACGTATAGCGATTGTGCTGACAAACGTCCCATATACTTCTGAAAACATTTTTTATGTTTATGCCTTCCAAATGTCAACTTCAAATTTGTGTTGAGTATTTAATTAGATAACTATTTCAGAACCAAGTTAAAAGTGTTATTTTGTTATTTCTCTATTATACATAAAAGACATACAAAATATCTTCTTGGCTGTGCCTCAACACATCTATTTTATATTGTTAATTACCGTATTATCTTGTTCATGAGACAAAAATTTTCGAGTAAACGCATAAAATCGAAATTTTACAAAATTATAATTAAAATCTTAAACACTGAAACGGCGCGTGACCGTGTACCTTGTACTTTTATGATATTTTTAATCCAGTCGATGATTCTTTAGGAAGGGAGCAGATTCGCTACGTAGTTTATGGTGGTCTCCTCTTACATCGCGTTGTGTGGAGCAAGGGGCAAACTTTTGAAGATGTTTATGCTATCACCACTGAATCACTAAATATGTAAAACGACATTACTGCACGGACGTCGCCGTTGTGTTTGACGGGTATGAAGAAACCAGATTAACTACCTGCAAGAAAAACTGCCGAAAGAATGACGAGATCGGGTTATTATGCCAATAACGACGTCTCAATAAAAAATTCTTTAAAGTAACACATAAAAGTCTCATTTTATTGACCGGCTACAAGACTCTTTTCAACAGAACAACATCGAAGTTAGAAAATGTGAGCAGACGCTGACGTACACATAGTTAAGGAAGCTTTACACCAAGCATCATCCAACATGGTTGTAGTAATTATTGGTAAAGACATCGATATTACTTTCAGTAATGGCACAAGAAGAACATAAAAACGTGTTCTTATTAAAACCTGCACAAGGTAAACAAGATACAAGACTATACAACGCAAATTCACTAACATTAAAAAAAAAGATCTAAAAGATCAAGTTCTCACACTGCACGCTTTTGGTGGCTGTGATACAACTTCACCTATTTTTCATTTGGGAAAAAAGAAATGTTTTAAAATAACCAAAATTCGGATAACCCAAAAGAAATTTTGAAAGCATTTACAGAAGAAAATGATTCTCAAGATGTTATTTACAGCTGGTGAAAAGTTATTCTTGGTATTGTATGGAGGTGACATAAATGGCAACTTCTATGATCTGCAGTACCAAAAGTTTGCTAAAAGTATAACCAAAATGAACTTGGCTAATTTACCCCCCCCCCCCCCCCCTAAGTCAGCAGCTCAACAGCATGCACTGCGTGTCTACCATCGGCTGCAAATGTAATTGGGGAATCTTCTGGACCCCAAAGAGTATGGTTGTGGAGAAAGAAAAAGTATTTTAAAACCAGTCATGACAACAATGAAAGCGGCTCCTGAGAATGTACTTAAGAGGCCTGTAGTCAGCGCCTTGAAGTCAGTCACGCACGGGGTCGCTATGCTTGTTATTTCATTTTTCATTCAACTTCGGATCATAGAGCACTGACTGACTGTTATTGGTTGGAACGTTTATTTCAACAACACGGTGTGAGAGGCAAGCTAACGCGAGAGAACATTCATGTTTTGAAAAAACTCGAGAATGGTTTTGGTGGTACCTATGATTTCACGAGAAATATTTTTGAATAGTATAAAATATACTATGCTGTGAAACTAAAAATATTTGATTTGTTGTATCGCTTCAAGGACATTACGGTACATAAACATTTATCAAAATATGTGTAAAATTCAGGACTTTTATACGCTTGTAACTTTTGTATGTATTTGATTTTGATAAATGTTTTAGTTTCACGTCATGGATATTGTATGGCATATGTTGAAAAAGAAAAAATAATAAGCAAGTACCTATAAATAAGGATATGATCAGCGAATTGCACTAGTATGGGAGTTCGAGCGAATAGAGTCGCCTTAAAATGATTTATTGTCGCTGCAAGACCAACTGTGGATCAAAATGTGGCTGTCGAAAATCTGGGCTTAATTGCACAGATATTTGTGAAACCTGTAAAAGTCAAACTTGCAGCAATGCCACATTGATATGATAATAGATGAACTGCAGTAAATATTCGTCCTTATAATACTTCATGAAGAACGAGAACAAGAATTTGATTGAGACGACTAATAAGTTATCGATATTGATAATTTGTTGTTTTTATTTTTTGCTATTGATTATTTGTTAGCGGTAGTCAATATTTAATTATTAGACTGATCATTTAAAATAAATATTTCCCTTTGAGAATTTCTTATTATTTAAATAAATAAAAAAGCTACAAGGATATAAAAAAAATTTAATCACATAAGAGTTCATAAAAAAGTATCAAGTCGTTTGAGAGTCAATCATTATTATTATTATTTTAAAACATAACCAGTGCAATAATAGATTCACAAATATACTCTACTGCATAATTTTTGCACTGAAATCGCAAATACCAGGTGACCGATCAAGTTTTAAACCACATAATCAACGCACCGCAGATAAACCATGGGCAGGTTAAACGACAGTTTAATACTTTTAACCCAGTCAAATAGTGCACTGACGACAAATAGGAAGGCTATGATCATGCCTTACTAACCAATCAGTACCTATTTTTACTTCCACAAACAATTAAAAATAAAATTAAAGCAACCTGGCTAAGTGAATGTAACAGCAACGTGCCTAGTATAAGCGTGAAACTTACAGTTTACCATCCTTCAAAATAAATATTTCTCATTGTCAAATATCAATTTGATTTGAAATTTTTTGGTAGTTGAAAGAAAAGCAGATTATGAACCTCACGAAAGTGATTTTTAATTACACTGGTGTTTTTAGAGCGCAAGTTGCTCACACTGACTCAATTCATAAATTTGTAGAAGCGAAAGAGGTATATCAGGATCGTGGCAGATGTAAGAGACGTGAGTATATACACATATTGTACGTATACATCAAGATTATACACTCTTTTTTAAAATCGGTTAAAAAATCCCACATCAGAATGATCTTAATTCCCAAATAAAGTACAATACTAAATTAATTGGCATAATAGGTGAATTAACAGAAAAGTAACTCCAATTTTTTTGTAGTTTGGACTACTCCATACCTCCACTACTCTCGTTCTGTTTTAGAAAAATAACCAGCCTTATGAGAACAGTAGCTAGGAACATCTTTGCTTAGGTCAGATGTCAAATTATATTGGTGAATTGTAAAAAATATACCGGCGATGGCAGTACCGATGATCAATTCACAATACAAAAATAAGGAATGAGAAATAGGAATAGAATTTTCGTCACGGTGTGGGAACCTGTTTCTTTTTTCTTATAGCCAGCCAATCGCAGGGCATTTTTCCAACCAAGGATCGTGAGTCGTACCTAACCTTTTTCGAGTTCAATCAAAATTACTGTGTAAATATAAACACAAAGATAGATCACCAATATTCATTACCGGAATGCAAATTGAATATAATAGGTTATCGCCTATTGTGTTTTGGTTGCTGTGCTATTCCGTATTCCTTGTTCCTTATTCTTTATTTCTTATCTCTCATCTCTTATTTTTTAATTGTGATTAAAATTTACCTTTTATTTTGGAATTCAAGTACAAATAAAACTTGAAATATTATCTGTCATATTAAATAACGAGATAATAAAAATTTTCTGTTTTATTTTAATACAATAAAGTAATAATTATTTGTTTACGGTTTCGTTTATTTCATTCAAAGTTACATTCTATGGTCGTTTCTAGCTCTCAAAACGGGCCTCTATTACCCCCAATAGATACCCTATACAAGACAACCGACGCGCACCACACATACGACTATTTAGTTCTTTTTATGGGTGTGCTAGAACTATTGCCATCAGTATCGATCTCCTATATATAAAGTACTCTTTTGTATCGACCAAGTTTCAGGTCCGTACGTATCGCGTGCCGTTCTACATTAAAATATTTTCGCATCGGGTTTTCAATTGGTAAAAATGGGTTATTGCTCAGTGAAATGTTGTGGGAAATCTACTAATAATACGAGCTATCAAAAAGATGGTATAACATTCCAACAAACAGTAAGTAAAATTACTTTGATATATTTTTATTTGTCCAGTCTTACGGAGGTCAGGTTATAATGGTTCATTCGAAGACATACAATAATCTAATTAGTGGTCCTTTTCTGTCGAAGGCACTTGTAACGATAGTGATGTGCTTTCATGCGCTCGAGTTAGTTTTCGATTCTTTTTGTTTCAGTTTTTCTCAGTGCCCTGAAAGAAAGAGCCAGCGAGGAGTATCCATGGAAGAGACTTTTGACAGTTTCGCTAAATCCTGTTCCCGTTGAGATATTTGAACGGGAAAAAATCCTACTAGATAGTGGGTCGAGTAAAAGACCTTTGGACCCCAACATTTTCGGAACACCCATATTTGAACTCCGGGGTTCCAAAAAAAATTAATTTCAATGTTTGATTTTAAAATTTTGTTTTGGCTATATCTCCATGACAGTTCGTCTTGGACCCCCCAAACTTGGAACCCTGGGGTCCAAAAAAAAAAACTAAAACTTTATGCGAAAACCGTACTCATATCGCTTTTAAAACAATTGTGTCATCAAAAAAAATTCCTTGAAAATTATAATATCATTAATAACAAACCTATGCGCTTCTAGAATTCTCAGTCTAAGCCGCCATAATATTTCTGTTTCTAAAAGTATTTTCACCAGTTGGGTTTTTAAATATGGCCGTATCCTCATTTCTTCCTCTACGCATGTTTTTTTGATGATTTGTTCGGCCGGGATACTAGTCCTTTTAGCCAGTCTCCTCTACAAATGGCATAACAAAGGTTACCTTCAAAATAATAACGTAAGCATTCGAATCGATTTGAAAATCGAATTATGTGGTTGAGCCATTTTCCTAGCTAGTTTCCATAAAAATAACATAAATGGCGCTGAACAACGACTTGAAAAATATATGACGGCATTCTCCATATATCCATATATCTACTGCCAATTTAAACTTTGCGTTTACTTTATTTAAAGTTTTATTTTGTAATGAATACCGAACGTGTTATCGTGGTGTGGAAAGATACCTACACATTATTAATCAACCGTGGCAATACTGACCAAAAAATAATAAATCGATTATTTATAAACATAAACAATTATTTATAAACATAAACCATCCATCCATCCATCAGCCTGTTTCGTCCACTGCTGGACATAGGCCTTTCCAGGATTTCACCACTCTTGGCGGTCCTCCTGGAAGAAATGCCCATACTCACACACGCTGGGCAGGCGGGTTGGTGAGCGCGGTGCCGAAACCCTTGCACCAGTGACGCCGCTGCCCGTCACCAGTCTGTTTTCTTCCTGGCAATTGGGGATGGATATACCGCCATCCATCGGTCCCAGGCAATGGTGGGCCGCCTGGTTTTTTGCCTGAGAGCTGTCCTCTTACTCTCCCCCGAATAACTTCGGGAGGATTTCCGAGTAAGATGGTGGTACCTCCAAAGTCGAGCCCGGCATTAGCTCTACCACCAATCGATTATAATAAGCATGGTTACTCGTTACTTTTGATCAGAGGTGCGATTGTGTAAGCTAATGGTATTCATTTGACAGTTCATATGGCTATAAACATTATGGTTTCACTTGTCAAACGGCTAATTCGAATTGTCTAAGGGGTTCCTAAAGTCATAACGATGAGATGATCATATGATCGATATTTTAGACGATGAGTGAACGATTTGATAGGATTTGACAGATATTTCGTAATTTAATTAATTAAATAATATTGTCTAAGTTTTTTAAGTTCATCACTAATGTCAAATGATAGCCATGACTCGCGGGTCATGACAATGGTATAAAATTCAGTGTTTTGGATTGATATGGATAAAAATTTCGGAAAAATATCTTTTAATTGGCCATTACAATTGAGATGTTTTTACAAATTAGTAGGCTGTGATTGACATTTTGAATTAAGTAATAATTAGTAGGTATACATCGATGAATATGTAGGTATAGGTACCTATGTAACACAGATGTAAGTAGATAAATAAAATGGAAGTGACTGAAGGGCCGTAAGTCATTATTTAGCTGTTGGAATATCTTCCTGAGCACGAACTAATAAAGTTAATTTGCAATGTACAGTTCGGAAAGGGAAGATTATTGAGCCGTAAGTCGTCGGAAAATGTTTTTTTCTGCATATCGTGAAATCTGTTAAGACTACGGGGGTCGCCTCGCTCCGCTCGACTCCCTAGTATGTACTTACATGTCAACCTAACCGCTCCTCCTCGCTTCGCTCGCCGCCGCAACCTATTCCTAGCGGTCGAATTAAATTAAACTAAGGAAGCCGCTAACGGCTATTTAGTCACTTTCTAAATAAATTAAGGCTGAGATTCAGGCCGAGATTCAGGTGCATTTTGAGTCCGAACTCAATCTTGCAAACGTCAAAAAGCTACGTGATCTCATACTAGAGTGACGTTTGTAAGATTGAGTTCCTCTTGAGTTCGGACTCAAAATGCACTCTGAATCTCAGCCGTAGAGTGCATTTTGAGTCAGAACTCAATCTTACAAACGTCAAAAAGCGACGTGATCTCATACTAGAGTGACGTTTGTAAGGTTGAGTTCAGACTCAAAATGCACTCTGAATCTGAGCCTAAAGCTGAGATTCAGAGTGCATTTTGAGTCCGAACTCGATCTTACAAACGTCAAAAAGCGACGTGATCCCATACTAGAGTGACGTTTGTAAGGTTGAGTTCCTCTTGAGTTCTGACTCAAAATGCACTCTGAATCTCAGCCTTAGATTGAGATGAAAGCTGGTTGTAGGAGCCATTTGTGCTGTAAAGAAACTCATTATTGTATTCAGAATTGATGTAGAATGTAGGTAGGTACTTTATGTTTTTATTATTGTTTTAGGCATTCAATGAGACCTATTCTGAAGCAACATGTCCTAATCTGACGTTTATAAAAAGTGCTCTAAAATGAGTTAGTGACCTAAAATTTTTTGGTATTCTGAAGCTGGCGTTTACGAACGTCAAATTAAGATTGTTACTAAATTTACGACACATTTACGATGACAGCTCTAAAGCATTCAACTTAGGTATTTTGGTATTCTGAAGCAACAATTTAGAGTTTGACAGCTCTAATTTAAGAGATTTTTAGGGCACACCTATTTAGGTGCGCCCTTAAATATTACTAAGTATAAATGCGAGTTTTTTCCACCCTTTTCCCAGTATAAGTAAGTTTTATTTGGTTTCTAGGTGGAACTGAATAATCACAGGTGTGTTCTAGTACCTTACCTAATTTCATAATCCAGCAGTTACGCTGAAATATGTGTGAAAACACTGCTATGCTTTCAAGTGAATTTTGTTTGTACTACTGCTATTTATCATATAAATTTGATGAGTTTTCATGTGTTCATCAACCAGCAGCAGTAAATAGGTAGGTAGGTAATACAAAAGGGAAAGTTTCTAGGTTCACTTAGTATTAAAATTTTATTTTACAAAATGATGACTTTTATTTGTTACTTATTCTTAAAAGGTTAAGTACCTATACCAAGCATTCAAGGGCGGATCCAGGATTTATTTTAATGAAAATCGCATCGAAATTGAAATCCTTACCGAGCTTTTAGCGAAATAATTGCGTTCGTTTGATCTCTTGCTGTAACATTATTACTTAAGCTTTAGTTATGCAATTAATATGCAGGATATTTAAAGATTCACTCCATAAATCATACACTTTAGAAACACGATTACTTATAGTTCCCTCGATAGAAAATAAATCCAAAGTTATCTCTAAAACACAAAATAAACCCTTAGCTTAAGCATCGCAACGGTTTATGAGCGGTGACCTTGGCTGCACTAGTCACTGTTTCTCTATCGCACTCAATAATTTTGTACATGAATGAACACATTCGCTAGTCCCCCACCACTTCAGCCGAGCGCTCATAACTGGTTGCGCGACTTGTACGGTGTAAATACTTCACGGAAGGTCATCAGCTTTTTAATAATAACAAAACCACATGTTTTCTATAACGTATACATTTAACATTTTCTAAATATGTATTTGTTTTAACAATACGAAAGAAATACCTAAATTCTCGTGCGTTAGGCCCAGCCTAACCTGAGCCGCCTCGCTTCCGTCCCTCCTGTCCGCCGCAGTCCTGCTTCGGCCGTCGGACGATAAGCGTGTATTGCTTGATCTTGAAATACATGGTAACGTACGTACATAGGAAGCCCCCTATTCACGTTTAGGTATAGCATCTATATTTGTGTTTTTAACAATGGTAAGAAGAGCCGAAGGTAGGTCAGTGATGGTATAAATAAAATGCATTTTATTTTAATTATTTTATTTTATTCCATTCCAAAGCCAACATGCCACAATGCAAAACTATAACAATTCAAAACTAAATATCCTCCCTCGAAAAGTTAAATGCATTTTCATAGCATGTTATTTTTCTTTCAATAATTCTATATAATATGCTACAAAAATTAAAAGAAATATGACACACCAATGAGGCATCTACTGCCTTTCTTGATTATCAAAAGCAATAGTAACTTTCCCTGTGTTCTATGCACGATACACTAATCAGCCATTTTGAATATTCAAAATGGACTGAACAGCTTTGCAAAGCCATGCATTTATACTATATTTTCATACCACAGAGAAAGTTTACGAAATAAAATCTAAACTACACATTCATTATTAGAATGCGTCACCCGCTACAATCATACTCAAGGCAGCATAATTTACAAATTGTTATTTTCTCAGATAAAGAACGAAGTTATTTTAGAATTAAGTAGTTTATGTTTCCAAATAGCATTTGTTTGTATGTCAGTTGGCATAGAATAAAAACTGTATTCGCGTCTTGACTTTCGACAGCAATGCGTTTTTAACGTATAACGTATTGAGGTTTTTTCGTTGTTGATGCTGTTCATTGTTTTTGAAACAAAAAATAATATATAATAAATTCAAACAAAAATGTCAAACAGAAATTCAAACAAAATAAATGGGATACGTAAGTAAAGTACAGATCGCGCAATCTTACTTGGCCGCCCGAAGTAAGGCCTTCTTTTTCTCTTACTCTCTTCCCAAACACATATCTACGCAAGATATATAAAACTGTATCTATCAAGCAAGCCATTCGCCCGGCCAAGTAAGACCAGCCCTCTTATTGTCTAACCTCAATATCTTTTGCTATACTATAGCAATCAAAGGTGTCGTAATGGCTAAACATAATGTGTGATGTCATTTGAATGCGATTGCGGTGGATGTCGAAGTTAGACAATAAGGTATCTGTTTCACCACTTGCTTTTAAAGTACAGTTGGATTTTTTGTGAGGTATCTCCCGCATTTCCAGTATGCGGTTACTTAATTAATCATTAAGATGATATAGGTATCTATAATTATTTGACTTATTTAGGTATGTGTACCTGAGTCAATCACAATATTATCCTAGTTGAATAATAAAAAGTATATAGTCATTGTTATTAATTTAATAATCAACGACATAGATCGAAGGGTAGATACCTACCTCAATTGGTCAACAAGCCGTACCTGTTACTTAATGTGTCATACAATACAACTTATACAAAATAGGTACGTTAAATTTTATACCTAAGATCTAGATAGCGATTGGTAGCATGTGGTGAAACAGTAACTTAGCGTGAGTTTATTAAATCATCAGATAAACTCAAATCTACGTATGTAGATTTTAGTCTTTACGTAGTTGCAACAAGAAAATCGTTGTCTATGGCCAGTGCAAAACTTAGTTTGACTTTCCATAGATAAGATATTTTATATATTGGTAAAATATAAGATGCGTTCCATATCAAAACTTTATCTCTGGGTAGTGCTTATCTGAGGTTGACGTTGTCTATGGCCAGTGCAAAACTTAGTTTGACTTTCCATAGATAAGATATTTTATATATTGGTAAAATATAAAATGCGTTCCATATCAAAACTTTTTCTCTGGGTAGTGCTTATCTGAGGTTGACAAAACAGCGTGTGGGGAATTATTATGTATGATTGTTACTCAGTCTTTACAGTTTACTAATTAAGGCCACAAAATGGTTTACCAAAGATTACGTCACTATAGTGTTTATTTGTTCGAACGACCACTTTGACCGAAAATGGCTTTTTAATGCAATCGTGTTAAGGATCCCATTCCACACATATTGACGTAATAAAAAAAACCGGTATTCTTTTTTGTTTTTAATATTTGAAATATTTTGGACTACAGACAAGAATTTCAAATTTTGTGCTCAATTGTTCAAAAACCCGAGCCTTTGACCAATCGTGCAAGTAAAACTCGAGAGCGTGCTAAGTTGTTCGATTTCCGCTCAATCAGCCAATCACAGCACGTCATTTTCACGACGAGTTCCGCCATGTTGTTATAGTTTTTGACTCTTAGAAAAAAGTAGACCATAATTTGCGAAGCTGCAACTTTTTCAATCTTAAAGTTGAGTTGTTCAATGTTCAGCATCGCTGTTTTTATTTTGCATTTTTGTTCTATGTCCAGCGACAAACTTAAATATTTAGGTGAATTCCTGTGTTTTTTGTAATATTTTTAATTTTTCAGCTTGAGCTTGAGCCAATCTATAGGTTATAGTTCGGAAAAATATTAGGTTATTAACGAGATAATCATAAAAAACCTCTATTGTAAAGTTATGTATCTGGTAATTCGAACAAATAAGCACTATAGCGACGATTAGTTGGTATTTCAAATACTAGAATTTTCTTGATTTCAATTAGAAAAGGAACAATTCTTAGTGCCTAATGTAGCTTTAGCGCACTCTCACCTATTCAAAGTATGCTATTAAATAATTGTACTAAAAATAGGCATGCGTCTTATCTAAGTTTTATAATAAACTTGCCAGTTTGTTAGTAATTAATACTATAACATACCAACTAGTTTGAACTTCATCTGATACAGATGATTTATTTTTTTATTATTAGAACACTTTTGAACTTTTTTGACGTGAGCAAAGAATGTTAGTATTACGAATAAATTATTGTTACAGTTGCCTTGTTTTCACTGTCATTAATACTATTTAAGTTTTATTGTTGGGCCAACTTATATTAAGTCACTGATCTCATTATCTTCTGTTGATGATCCAATACCTTTTCAAATATACCTCAGGTCTGTTCTAATTAACTAAATAAACGAAAAAAAGGACTGAAGTCACAATAAAGATTAAGCTCAAATAGTCAAACGATTATTATCCGTCTTAAAGATTATAATCAACTATCTATATTCAGTTAGTAATAATACTAAACAAAACCACAAATGGGCGTTTTTCCCTTTACTGGCAGGGCACCGACATCGGCAACGGTACACTGACGGCACGGCTAAGATGGAGGCAAAGTGTCGGAAACCTGCCGTCACCAGTCGAAGTAAATTGCCAGTAAATGGAAAAACGCCCAATCTAATCTACACAATGTAACTTTCTCATTTCTTTCCCTATCCAAGACGATACATTTCTAAAAAGGTATTTTTACCAGACAATTAAATTCTCCCCATCCATAACTCATCATTCGTTTTCACCAATCGATTATGCTTAACAATGAACTTGATTCTATTTCAATACGCCGTTTTTTCGGAAAAATTACAAGACCATCCCAAAACAATTGCAATCGTTCATACCATCTCTAAATTATTTCAGGGTCCTTTGAAAGGTTTTAGTATTACTTAAAAACCCATTGCCAATCCTAATGACTACCAAAATACCTTCAGGTAAATTCAAAATAGTCAACTCCATCACTACGTACCATCAACCTGCATTTACGATTTTTATAAGTCAAAAATCCAGTATGCCTTGATGCAAATATTGAGTTTTCAAGAAATAATCTTACATCAAATACTCTTGACTCTCCGTGAACATAATGATATTCGCCTTTTACTTATCACCACAGTGAATTAGTCTGAACGACTATATCTTATTGCCAAATTACTTGGACCCATAGTTGATGGAACGCTGTACGCGTATTCACAATCACACATTCGCCCTCCAGTGACCTAAGAACAATCTAACACATAAACGTTTGACGAATGCTTCAAACTGGGGGTGGCCCTCGCACGTAGCGTAGTTGAGGAGTCAGCGTTTGGGCTAGAGAGTTCAAAGCGTCGCAGCATCTTGGCCTTTCTACTAACCAAGCAGCCAATAGCAAAGCAACAAGGCATAGCTGTATCGGGAGTGATGAACGAAGCACGCGCCAAACCCAACCCCCTCGGGGGGTGAAGTCAGGGTCACCAGCGCCGGTTTTGTTGCCAGCTACGACGGCTACTGGCAGTTTTCGGTCACTGTTTAACAAGACATAATATTAGTACGGTCAGACTAAACTGGTGCGAAATAACGTCTTAAACGCCTAATACGCCAATCAAGGTTGCATTGTTTTCCATAAAATTTGTATGAAGAAGTGTGGCTTGCAGTTAAATTACAACCACGCGACGCAATACCGTTTGATTTGTATCAGGCATCTATGGCGTGTTCGTCAGACCAATGTTGTTTCACCATTACAGTTCGTAAATTTCGCCCTGTGTGACACGCTATACAATTTGTAATTTTAACTCTATCTCTCATGCTCAAATATGTATGGCGCTGACAGCTGTCACAGGGCTCAAGATATATTTTAAGGAATAGTTTATTAACTTTTGATAATACAACAACATAAATACAGTAAAAATCTAATTTATTTATCTTTCACCAAACTCAATTACTAAAACTTATTGGTATTAAATAAGTAAAACGTTTAAATTTTTACTATGGTTAAACGATTGGTTATTTATTTTACAGTTTTTGGTTTTGGTGCTACTAGGGTATAAAGAAAACACTTACGGTTCAACCTCCATTTTAAGGTCCGGAATGTTTAACTCGACGAGAACACGACACGACTCCTGAAGTGTCTTTACTTCATTCTCTGTTTGCTCCATACGCTGAAATAAAACAATAAACCGTAAACACACTTGCGCAAACAAATCTACTGCGTCGAAGGTCAAATTCCCAATTTTGCATTGTTTTATATTGGAGTAGCCTTTGCCAGCGACTCTGCACGCGTTTATGCAAATTTTGCCCCGTTTTCCGCTTAGGCGTTATTTTATGAACACTCCTTATAGTTTATATGTTGACAAGGCACTCTATGATGGTAATTAAAAAAACCGCATCCAAATCCGTTGAGCAGTTCTCAAGTTGAAAGCGTTTATTCAACCTTAGCCCCGTTTTCAGCTTGGGCGTTATTTTATGAACACCCCTTATAGACTATGTGTTGACTACGATGATAATAAAAAAAACCGTATCCAAATCCGTTCAGTGGTTTTCGAGTTAAAACGGAACATACAGACAGATAGACAAACATTTTTAAAATTGTTGTATAATAACAATAACCCATTTTATTTAAAATTTCGCGAAAGTATTTAATAAACAGACACGACGTTTTTACTAGATACTTTATTATTAGTATAGATTTATTAGGAGTTTCACAAGTGAAAGAGAAACTTTAGTTATCGATCTGGTTTTAGCTGATTCCGTTTTAGGTTACCGTACAAGAACTAAACTTTTTTCTATAAATTCCGTAATTTCTTCTGCTTTTGTTTTATGTGTTTAGTAATAAAAAGCAGTTAAAGAGACCTTTGTTCAACTATGTTTGTACAACTTACCTTAGCAATCGCTCTATGTGCTGGAGAATTAGGAGCCAAAGCCGCCTGCAGTCTTCGGGCTAACTCCCTCAAAGCACTGAGTCTTCTAGCTCTTCCGCCAGCGCCCTCGCTGTCACCGTCTGAGATTCCCGAGTCAGATAAAGAGTCACAGGTCGAACCGCCCTGGAAATGTAAACAAATTATTAACTACAACCCGTTTACTGCTGGACTGTGACGCCTCTCTCTCCAAATCTAACACAACATACCTAGAGTTTTTAGAAACATTATTCTTAACTAGCTTTTGCCTGCGGCTCCACCCGCGTGTTAGTCGGTTTAATGACATGCTTTTTTCCGGGATACAAAGTAACCTATGTGTTAAGTTGGGGTATAAGCTATATCCATTCTAAATTTCATCCAAATCCGTCCAGCCGTTTCAGCGTGAAAGAGTAACAAGCACACACACACACGCACACACACAAACTTTCGCATTTATAATATTAGTGTGAAGTGTGATGAGATAACAAAGCCTTGTCTTATTTCACCACAAACGATTCGGCCGGGCTAATTAGACACCTGATTTTTCAATGATATTGTTCTATCCTACAGAAACCATGCATTTTCCGGGATAAAAAGTAGCCTATGTGTTAAGTTAGGGTATAAGCTATATCCATTCTAAATTTCATCCAAATCCGTTCAGCCGTTTCAGCGTGAAAGAGTAACAAACATACACACACACACCCTCACACACACACACACACACGCGCACACACACACGCACACCTTAGAAATAGGAAAAAAATACATATTAGTTAATCATTTTGAAATCACTATTAGAAAAATAAAAATATTATGTTGTGCTGAAACCTGATTTTACCAAATATAAATTTTTGATAAATACGTTTATGCAAGTAATAATGCCACTCAGAATTTTTTTTTTTGGGCACATTTTTTTTGGGTTCTACTATTTTTATCTTCACTCATACCAATTAATATCAACTCAAAAAATAGTAAATAATTAATGGCACAGGTTATATACAAACGTGCCAAATGCCAAATTACTTGATATAAAAAATAATAATAATGAAAGCAATTTCCTAAACCAAATAATGGTTTTAGTTATTTTTTTTTTAATAAAATCTTTTTTATTAAGTGGGAAGCCTAAGAAAACTTAGCCCAGATTTTAATAGGGAATGATTCGAACGATAGTAAAACTTGTGACGAACGCGCGGGAACTGCTGTATTTTGGCGCCTTAATTTACTTACATTTACTCACGCCTGTCTCCCAGAGGGGTAGGCAAACCTACAGATTTCCATCTGCTACGATCCTGACATACCTCTTTTGCTTCTTCCACATCCAGCAATCTAGTCATACAAGCTCTTCTATTTCGGGTATTTTTTACTTTGCCCTTCTTCAGTATTATCACCTATTTGGTCTGTACCTTCCACTTGTGCAGGATAAATTTCTTTCGTTACTCAACTTTCATTCATCCTCTCTATATGCCCAAACTAAAAACTCTCTAAATGCCTTAATTTACGTTATAAATTTATTACAAAACTGTCTGACAGCAGTGATACTAAGGGGAATTTGACTCGACCTGACATTCTGGAAACAGTACTTAACGAAAATTACGAACAATGCAAAATCATTTACCAGCAAATTAATAAAAGCTCACGACAAAGGTTACCAAGATTTTATGGATTGGAAAAACAAGTAGGTACCTGAATAAAGTACATACAAATAAAGTTCGTTTTTCTTGAAGACTGTACAAGTAAGCGAGATGAACTGTATCGTTTCTCTTTTGCTCGTACAACTCTGTCATGTCACTTTACTCCATCATAAAAAAACAACTTTCCGTATTAAAATACTGGTGTGATACTTTTAATAAACTTACACGCGTGTTTTAAAAACCCCTGTTACGCAAGGGCGGATCCAGGATTTATTTTTGGGGGGGAGGGCACAAGGGCCACATAGGTATAGATATAGAGTGTCCCGCATAGCAAATGCTGCAAATGTTGTTTTTATTTGAACCGTCTGGGGGGGAGGCCGTGCCCTGTCCCCCCCTCTGAATCCGCCCTTGCTGTTATGCACTCCATTCACAAACTAGGTACTATTATGTCGTGTCTACACCGCATCAGTTGGATGGAATAGTAACTTAGATAGTTACACATTTGTACCTGTATAATTCGTTTCCATTTGTGAACTTGTTTTCCTTGGATGCAATCTTCGCAAGGTGTATAAGGAACGTTGACCGATCTAAAAAACATCAAGAGGCATGTTTACCTTTTTCTTCTCCACCAATGAAGCGGCGAGCTGACGAATCTGAGCGGCAACCTCGCTCTGATCTGCCACCGATCCACGGTCTTTCAGCGACTGCAATGTTGCCAGATCGCCTCTCAAAGCTCCCTGTAGCTCACGCAGCGCGCTTTCCCATTCTGCCCAGGCGCAGATTGCCTTCTCAAGCGAGAGGAGTTCGTTTGATGTACTGAAAAAGGTGAATTTTAATAAGAATAGATAGATACCTACTCTTGCTGATGTAATAATAGTAAGTTTTTACGATTCAAACAATTTCTCTCTTGCCTTTCATGAAAATAATTACTACTATTGAATGCAGATTGAATTCAAATGCTAGTTAAAGTGCACATGTAAAGGATATGTATAATGGGGACTTTAAATTCAATAAGCGTCCATAAATACACGGTTCAGTGGACTAAACTAATTTAAGGCATTTCCAAACGGACCGTTGATGCGCATCGTCCCAAGTCGCTAATAACGCAGACAACTCAGCGGCCAGACCGCCATCATCCGATTCCATCTCTCCCAGAGCACGACGTACTGACACAGTCAGCTTCAACATGGAGACCTTGCATTCTAGCAAGCGGGACAGTCGTTCCTGGAAAGAGACAAAAAGTGTTAACATTTTTAAAAGAAATATATATGTTGTAATATAATATATGTTGGTGAAAATAAGACTATAGTAGAAGAAAGAAGTTTCAATAACGAATCAGCTATAGTCTAGCATAGTAAACCATATCGAGCTCGATAGCGCGTGATACAGTGCTCTCTCTCACTCTGATGACCTACCTAAAAGGGGACAGACAGTGGTATATCGAGCTGTCAAAGCTCGATATGGTCTACTATGCTAGGTACCTTGCTCATTATGCGTAAGTCAGACTAAGAATGTATGAATACAAATCGTCTCTGTGATCTAGACTCTAGGGGTAGCGCTTTGTGTTGGATCTTCGTGCTTCGGAAAGAAGTAACAATCGTCATTGAAACGTGGATGTATGACTGTGACATAGTAAAAACAGAATAGTAAGCTATCTTCACAGAGATGTCGCCCGCGCGGCTTATTAATGTGCGAGCCTGCGCAGGCCTGCACGTACGAACCACAGCACGTACACAACGACAATATCTCAGGTGGTTTCTGGCGGTGTGACTGGGGTTAGCAAAGCTCCGCAGTACGCCGCGCACCGTTCGTCGTATCGACGCAAAATAAATTGATAACCCTGCAACAGTAGGCATTTAAGCCTCGCACGGCGCGGGAGTTGTTCTACTATTCTGTTTTTACTATAACTGTGACTTGCATTTCACTGCCCTCTCGGGGTTCATATCGTGACGTATAATTAAAATATTTCACTTCTATTTCGTTTACCTTTAACTCCTCGATCCTCCTATGCAGCTGGGCTCTAGTATGAGGCTGTGGTGCGATATCATCAGGCTCACATATCTCCAGCAGTGTTTCCTTGAGTGCTGCCATCTCGCGACGAAGACGACGCGCGCCGCCGCGGCGTGTTGCCGCCGCTCGCAGCGCCGACCATCGCGCTGATACCGCTGTGAGAAAAAGCCTTATGTCAGAATAACATCACCAAGTACCGTCCATTGCTGAAAACTGAATATTTCATGTCGAAACATAATTATCATTGCATATCTTATTTCATGTTATTGTCATCATCAGCTTTGCACATATTTTGGTTGACTTTGATTGAGAAATTGGCAAGATTCACAACTGTTATTCGTCCATTATTAGATAAACCAGATAACAATTACCAGTTTGGATTTAGAATCGATGCCAGAAAACATATCTAAGCATCTTTAAACAGCTTGGGATCACGGTAATGCAACTTTTAATTGCAACGGGACTTTGACTGTATGCGTAGAGAGCAAGAAACAACACACATAATCAACATAAGAACTCAGCTGCCAACCTCTGAGCATTAACCCAGTAACCAGGTATACCAACATAACCATGCAACTGACACGTCTTAAACCCAATCTGAATAAAGGTGATATTTCATCGAAATAGCTGCAAAGGCAAAGTTGTGACACAGTAACTGCAATGCACCGGCGACCTACATGAGATCTAATAGTAGCATCAATCAACGTTTGTGTAAATAGAGTATTTTTAACCATGCACCTTTAAAGTAGAACAAGAGTTAATGGGAACTAAGTACATTTTCTGTCATCAAAGTTTATATTTGTATTTGTCATCCACTTGTCTCTAATAGTCTAATCAATAGATCGAATTAATAGTACATTTAGACACTCTCAAGGGAATAAAAATAATATAGTATGATCAATTTAAAAACTACTCTCTGATCCCGTTTTCAACATATCTATCCTGCACTCATTAACTAAAAAACGTTCCAATCCACAAGACGGTCAAAAATGAGTTATGTATACCAAAACGATCAGCTGGTGCCAAATTTTCATAAATCAAAAACATTCCAAGCTATCAGTTATGTGTGCGAAGATATAGCTATAATATTCCAGCCCAAATCATAGAATCACTCTATACAAAATAAACTTCAAAAGTCAATATCTCAAAACTTTGCTTGGTGTGGTTTGGAACATTTTTGCTAAGCTACGTCCTAATTAATCATTAATATCTGCTACTATTTAGAGCGGACACAAAATTAGGAACCATGGTAAAAATAAAAATAATTTACAACCAGGAAGCAACTCAGATGACAAGTAAACGAAAATAGTTGAGGCTATATATACCAGGTGTTTTGTAACTTGCTTTGCTAATGAATCTGACCGTGTTGTGACATGCACGAAAATAACGACTTACAAAGAAAAATGAAAGAATTAAAAAATGACTCACAAAAATGTTAAGGTAGTCCAGAAATGAAGTCTAAGAAATACTTACGACCCTGCGATGCGGCGTTTTAAACTTGATAAAAAGACGAACACATCATATTTCCCAGAAAGCTAGAACAACAGCGAAAGCAAGGCATTGCCCTGTAATTCACGTTGAAAGGCCCTACGATCGCTACCAGTATTACCTAATATATATTACCTGTTTGTTATTAAAGGAAGAATAGTATCGATTTCCAACATCTAATCGAGAGTGGAAATGCTAGATGGCGAACGGAAATCACTAACGGCAAATTCTAGGCGAGAAAATAGACTGGCTATCAAATACTGTTCAAGAGTGGGCGTTGGGAATACGTGCTCTGAGAGTGCAGGGCGAACTTATCTAGAGTCGAGCGCGACTCAGCGAGATAGACACAATTATCAAATACAACGTAAGCGATTATCTGACTAAACTCAATATAAAAGAAAAGACACAATATACCGGGTGTAAATAGAGTGCGACCATTAAATAAAACCACATACTCTACTGATCATACTGAACAACTATTCGAAAAAAACCCGCGCAAATCTTTAGACAAAAAGATATGCAACTGTAACTCAAACACTTTATCTCTTAGGAGGAACGTCTATTTTAGAACGATGCATACTAATAGCTGTTTCACGGACGACGCTCTCTCTAAACACGCCCTTATGTCGGTGCGTTAGGGTTCACGCATTTTTATTTCTAACTCAATTATTTCCTATACTAAGGGTGTACGCGGGTATGATTCTTAGGAAAAGTAGTTCAGTAGGGTCGGTAGAATATGTGATTTCATAATTTAATGGTAGCAGTCTATTTACACCCGGTATATTTGAAAAAAACATAAAGTAAGTTTGTAATGAAACGATCTACATTACAGACATAATAACGTGATAATTGTTATTTTTTGTCTCCTTATGGTTTTTTTTTCATTGTATGAACGTTTCAAATCATCTTTTTAAGATACTCGTAGTCAAAAGATTGATCATCACATCATCTAGTTTTCTGGAAAACCTGTATAAAGTTGGATTTCTCAACGCCTACTTCGCCTTAATGGTATACGAGTACTAATAGGACATAAAACTGCAATCTAGATTTAATTCACAGGAAACACTAGCAATTTATATTAAAAAGTTATAATGGTGGACTAGACCGTTTGTATCTTTATAAGAAAACTATACTTAATTGTATGGAGAGGTTTGGAGTTAGGAATTAAAAAAGTAAACAATTGAATAAAGTCGTTTTGATAATGCCATCTAGCTAGAGCAATTAGTGAATGGCTCTAAAAGTTGTTGATTGACATTTTTGCATAACATTGTTATATGTGAAGATTTTGTTACTATGGTGACAACCACGAACCACGTGATGGGACATATCTCCTGATTCCGGCCTTGTTTCAAGATGTGTTATTTTTTATTGGATTCATCTTATAAATTACAACGAATGCTCAAAACCAACTTGGTGCGCCAAAAGTGCACTTTTTAAGAAAAATCTGTATTTAATATTATAGACGGTATTTCGTTTTTCTTTCTATCAATCCATGTGGCCATACCGACTCAATTTTTTTTTGGTGCTTTAATGGCCGCCGCTCAATAAAGTGCCTTCGGGGCTGTCCATATGTTACATCATTTGAAATTAGGCCCCCCCGGGTCTGGTCTGCGGATGACACATAAACATTGATGGCAATAATGGGGGGGTCTTACCAAAAGAAAAAAAAAAACTATTGTTAATACAATATTATCGATTTTGTAATACATATAACGAAAATTACATCAGTTTTGTGAGAGGGGGGTCATTGAACAATGACGATAGGATGATTTATTTATTTGGGGGGGGGGGGGGGGGGAGGATCGAAAATCGCCAAAAATCGATAACGTAATATATGGACAGCCCCTAGGGCCCCTGTATATCTAAGGCCGGGTCAGAGCTTAGCCTAATTATACTTTTATATTAAATCTGTACATCAGTGTTGAATCACTCATCCACCAAGTACCTAAACCGTAACGTAGCATGTAATCTCCACACTTTATCTTTATGTAGATATGAGTTTTCTATTCGATGACGATTGATTTGACATGAGGTGCAATTGTGTAAGACAATCGTCATCGAATTCGGCTAATCAAATTAGCCCGTTTGACTATGGAAATCGCACGTTTTTGGTTGCCAACAACAAAACAAGACAATCGGATTCATTTGACAGCCAAAAATGTACGATTTCAATTGTCAAACGGGCTAATTTGCTTAGCCGAATGGCCATATGACAATCAATTTGAATACGATTGTCTTACCTCTGATTTGCCTCTGTGGTACAGAAATGCAAGTAACAACCTTTTAAACGAGAGCTTACTATTTTAAGTTACAGCAGTCTTACATATTTCAAGGTGCAAAATAAAATAGGGGAACAAACATTAAATGCCAAGTACACTGACCAGTGTAAATAAAATAAATATTCTAAATGCACATACATGACCATAAATAATAACAGTTCCAAGCCACAAAACGCGGAACTAACAGAAACTCCACTAAATATATTTCCAGAGGACAAACAAACAAAACCAAAATCCTCCGTTTTATAGCAGATGCGTTCGTAAATCAGAATAGATAGGGCAAAACGCAAATGGAGTTCAGTATTTTAAGACTACTATTAATAAGTCAGCCATACTTAAGTTGCTTTCAAATTCAAAATGTTTATTTAAATGTTTTGTCGGTTTATTTTTGCAGGGGTCCAAGCTGGCGTTAGTTAAGGAAACTAAGTTTTTAGGTATTACTATAGACTCTCGTCTTCAGTGGGGTCCCCACATTGAAGCTCTCTGTGGTAAACTTAGTTCAGCCGCATACGCTGTTAGACGCATAAGGCAGATTACTGATGAAGATACTGCTAGATTAGTATATTTCAGTTATTTTCACAGCATTATGTCATATGGCAAAATGTTGTGGGGTAGAGCCGCGGATATAGAAGCAGTCTTTGTCTTGCAAAAGAGAGCAATTCGGTCTATTTATAACATGAAGTTTAAGAAGAAAAGTTTAAAGAAATTAATATATTTACGGTCCCATGTGAATTTATTTATCAAGTTATTAGATATGTCAGAAAAAATATTGATAATTTCCCGAGGCTTGGTGTGCACCACTCTGTTGAAACCAGAAACAAACATAAACTAGCTTTACCAAAATTAAGACTTGCCAAAGTAGGTACCTCTTTTGTAGGACATGGTATAAGATTTTACAATAAGCTTCCAGAGGAGGTCCTTAGTTTGCCTGAAAATAAGTTTAAATTATATATTAAGCAGGGACTACTTAAGAAAGCTTATTATAAAATCAATGATTATTTGGACGAGAGTGAAGTATTCAAATATGCTAATTATGAATTACAATTTTGATTAAGATTATTATTAATTTAATATGATTATTCTTGAATAAAAAGTACAACTTAAATGTGATTTATGGCACGACGCGACAATATTTAAAAGTCATTTAGGCTTTTCAAGCCGAGTTGTGTAATTGTAAATAATACTGTATGAATAAACCTGCACAACAACTATAAACACGCTGTAAAGTTGTGGTGCAGGATCATCTACAAAGTAATGGATAAAATAACACAAGTTTGCTAGAAAGGACTTAAAAATATTGTCGCTTAGTGCAATTAATCATATTGAGTTAATGCTTTTTATTCAAAAACAAGAAAGACAATCATGAGTCGTGCGTTTGGTAACCAGACCACCAACTACCTAAGACAACAAAAAACTTATACTCAATGTAAAATAAGTAACTCATAGTTGTGTGTGTCGTCGTGCTGGTTAAATTTTACAGATGCTCTCTCTGGCGAACTGTTAGTACAGTCATAGATAAATTATAGTGTACATCTTAAATAGCGCCCTAATGTCAATTGGTCCATGAACTTGCACTAATAAAGTAGCAAAAAGTCGTGTCTGTAAATTGAATATTTTCGGAATTTTTTTAAATGAAATGGGTTATTGGTAATGTACTGAGGCCGAACAACAATTTTTAGAAATTTTGTCTGTTACTCTGTACCACTCAACAAGTTTGGATCCGGCTTTTTTATTATCATCGTAGAGACCCTGGTCAACATATGGGCTATAAGGGGTGTTCATAAAATAACGCCCAAAAATAAACGCAGGCGGATCCGCGGGTAAAGGCTAACTCAAATTTATAATTTAATGCTCTCGTTATTATTGTGTTAAAATATTGTGGCGAATCCTTCTGGCCCATAACAGAATAAAATACTGAAAAAAAAAACTGACATGATGGAAGAATAAATTTCTAAAACAGTAATATTTGCATTAAATTCTAGCTGTTAAGGCCTTATCCCTGATGCACAATAATCTTACTGAGCGATTTTGAACTTCAGTATGTTGTCAGAAAGTACGCACGCAAAATCAGTGAATTTTGGAGGTTTTTCTGGATTTTACGAAAAAGTATTTGATGTAGGAGTTTTTCCACCTGACATCGGAAAATAAACAATGTTTTCTTGTTATAGCAGTAATTTCAGATATAAAACTCAAGCTGTTTAGACATAAAACGAAAAAATAACTTTAAAAGGCATTATTTTCAAAAATAAAATCTATCGAGCGAAATGTGTCCAATTAGGTAACCGACTTGACAACGGAAAGACAAAGGTCTGAAAAAACACGTGTCCAAGTTATACATTGATCAGATAACTAGTTGACTCAGCATATTAAAACAAAAACAGTTGAAAGACCCAATACAAGCCCTTAATTACAATTCACCACCTTCACCGCTTTTTGTTGTCTCTTTCATCTGTCTAAGGTCGTACGGCAGCGGTGGTTAAAAATATGCTCTAAATTCTAAACCAAAAAAAAAAAAAAAAAAATTATGCAACGTGAAATTTTAGTCATTTTGTTAACGAAAACTGGTGATAGTACTCGTCCATATGAACAACTTTCAAAAATATCAGCTGTTCCATAGAAAAGTTAAATACCTACTCGACCCAAATGTATGAAACAGCTGATATATTTTTCACGATTTCTGGGTTGGCTTCATAGTAAAAGTTGTTCATATGAACGAGTACTGTCACTAGTTTTCGTAAACAAAATGACTTGAATTTCACGTTGTATATACGAGGGGTGATCTAAAAGTAATGATAATGACCATAAAATACGGTGATAATGATTACAAACATAATTTATTTTTCTACTTAATCTACTAGTTAGTCAATACATTAGTCCATCTTTTTTCTAAACCTAGGATTCCCTTGGAAAAAGAACCTTTATCCTGACTCTCCCAAAACGCCTCGACAGCGGCCATCACTTCACTATCGTCTTCAAATGTTCTACCTCGGAGGTGTTCTTTGAGCTGAGGAAAGAGCTAGAAGTCGCTGGGGGCTAGATCTGGCGAATAAGGAGGGTGTTCAAGTAATTCGAATCCCGTTTCTTGAATGGCAGCCATCGCAACTGCAGCTTTGTGAGCTTTGTGAAACAGCACTCCAGCTCGCAGTTTGCCGCGTCTTTTCTCCTAGATGGCCACCCGCAATCTTCTTATTTGGTCAGCTTAGTGAGAGCCTGTAATAGTGGCCCCCTTTTCCAGGTACTCCAACATTATTATTCCTTCAGCATCCGAAAAGACGGACGCTGACCTGTCCCGCTAAACTTGAAACCTTGAATTTCTTCGGCGTCGGTGAGGAGGCTCGCTTCCAGGTCATGGACTGTTGTTTCGTTTTAGGATCAAAGTGGTGGATCCAGGTTTTGTCCATGGTCACAAAGCGCGACAAAAAATTCTCCTGGTCGGCCTGGAACTTTTTGAGATTTGCTTTCGAAATGTGGACTCGTTTCTTCTTCTGCACGTCAGTTAACATTCTCGGGACCCAACGCGCCGAGACCTTCTTTATGAGCAATTCGTTCGTTAGGATCCTTTGAACGCTACCAAATGAGATCTCTATGATCTTAGCTATATGCCTGATGGTCACTCTTCGATCTGCCAATTCTATATCTTCGACTTTTTTCACGTTATCTTCGGGTGAGAGACGTGGATGGGCGTCCCTCGTGATGTTCATCTTCAGTCGATGTTCTGCCCAGCTTAACCTCCTGGGCCCAGCGTGCAACTGTAGAATATGCAGGAACAGAGTCCCCCAATGTTTATACCAAGTCGTTGTGCATGTCTTTTGTAGACATTTTTTCAAACAGAGGTACTCGATCACAGCTCTAATTTCGTTTTTCTCCATTTTGATATTATCTCTTCGGTGGTTCGTATTCAAATGAATGCATCTCCCGGAAATCGAGGCCTATTATATGTTTTTTTTAGGTTGACTTAGGGGGTATAGTGGCAAGGGCAAGTGAAAATATTTTTTTACGATTTTTATGCTAACTGGAAATAGTCGATTTTATCATTACTTTTGGATCACTTATGTTGTTATAATTTTTGGAACATGTTCGTAATCATGGATTTACGATAAGTATCCATATCTGTAGTTTACAGAAGCCGTCAACTACTCGGCGTACATATAAGTGCTAGTTTTTTGCAAGGTACAATACATTGAACAATCAGTTTCTTTTATTCATTCTGGGCTAAGCGATTTCCCAGGCATTCGATCTGTGTATTATACTTAGTATGTAGGTAAGTACACCAAGTGAAGTGAACTGTGAAACAATGGCTACCTCCACAATGGGTATATAAATTCAGTAAAATCTAACAGGCAAGTTTGTCCGGAAACGTAACCAATTTGCGTTCCGTGTCGGCTGTCAGTCAAAGAGAACGATTCACAACCTATTACATCCCGGAGCGAGTCATTTGCGAAATGGAACGTATCGGGGCCCGCGGATGGATGGAACACAGAGCGCGGTGCGGGCGATGTTCCATTTTTGAACCAGTTTAAATTGAGATTCGCGCTGTTTTCTTTTTAATGCATAAGTGTTTTTCAGCCAGTATCAAAAGACGAAACCTACATTTTGCGGCCAGTGTTAACTTTAAACATTTTATTTTATGCAATAACAATACAACTTTTTTTGGGCCAGTGCCAGAGATTTATTTCAAGATCGAAACGGACGCATTTTACTTGCTTACATTACAGAGTAAACACATGAACATAAAACTGCAATACGTTGTCGTTAAACATTGGTTTGGCTTTCGAGTATAAACATTCCCGCCCATATCAGGTAAAACTGGTATATACTTACGACACATGACAGTATTTTACGTCCTCGTAGGTATGTTGACAGACAACGTGTATGAGGTGAAAGTAAACAAATTGTATAATTTAGTGATTTCCATGCGCTTGCGCATCCGTTGAGCGCGTTCTAGTGGGTGAAAATTGACGTCCATTGTCGGCTATAAATGACAATGGGGCGCCTAATGTGCGAAGAAATAAAATGCTTTTACTAGCGCAACGAAAATAGAATACTTTTCAGCAAAGTTATTCGAAAAGAAACGTATATACTCACCGACATAACAGATCATGTTCTAAATTCAAAACCCAGGAAGTTATCAAAGCAGTACCTGGGCAAGGAGGCAGGATATGACTGCAATCCATTAGAAACTGTCAGCTCGATCATGCGCTGGAGCAACTCTAGACAAGGTCGATCTACTGCAAGTCTATATGCACATAAACACTAAACAAAAGATATTTGAACCTTGCTAAATGGTAATAGAAGCTATTGTTGAAAAGACTTGGATTGATATAGCGGTAGCAGCGAGTCAAATGCAAGGTGACCTCAATGTTACTAACTGATTGAGTTTCTTTTAGATCTTACACAACTAAAGCAGATAAAAAAACACTGAATATAACTCGAAGTATTAAGAATCAGACAATTATTCCAAAATAAGACCCTTCTAAGCAAGGAGTATTGAACGAAAGAGGTCCAATTAAAATAGTTTCGGCACAAGAGGCTATCATCGTGACCCGAATTATTCAATAAAACGATTATACTGTACAAAATGGCGGCAGTTAACTCGTTTTGCAATCAGACAAGGCTACCTAACCTATAATTACGATCCGTTCTACGTAGTTTATATCAAGAAAACCTAAAGCTGGCTTTAAAAGTCAAGGTATCGTCTAGACACTAAACGATATAACATAGATATTGGTTTATAATTAGTTATTATTATTACTTATTATTAGAGTCTGCTAATAGAATAAGGTTAAATTAAAAGAAATGTTAAGTAAATTTATAATTTTATTTGCGTAGCTATTATTCCTTGAAAACTCGGTTCAATACGATCAGTAGAATAGGTAATTTCATTTCGTTTTACCTGTTTGTTTAATTCTGCTTGTAAAAGATTTTTGGTAATTTTATTTGGAAAATAAATGTTGTTAATTTTGAGCTTATGTAATTTTTTAAACAAGTTAACAGTAAAACTATGATTTATAATCCTCATAAACAAACCGTAATACGAATATTCAACGCCAACAGCATAATAAACAATTCATTCGAATTCAAAAGTAACTGTAACCGGAAATAGAGACTAGCCGGAGTTAATTATTAATTAAAACTAATTAATCTTAAGTTTAGTCACGTAATAACAAAATCGCTTTCGACATTTTAGATTTTATTTATCGAAAAACAACATAGGACAAAGAAAGTCAGTTGGAAGAAATCTTGGTTCTTTCTTTATCTTACAATTAAATTTGATCTAAATCAATGATCATAATCATCACAGATTGAAAGAAGTCGTTGCATAAGGTGACGTTCTCACGAAATGAATGATTGACACCATGACACAACGATTCAATCAAGGCTTCTGTGGAGCAGCCGAATAAAATCAATTAAATTAAACTCTTGTCAGAGTTGTCAGACATAATAATAAGACAAATGACAAACAATATTTATGTGACTTGACCAGAACGATGATATAAATGAAAGATCGTCAAGTCAAATATACATCGGAGCGAATTATTCGTTTCTTAGGTTTTCTTAACGTGTGAGTTAGGCTTTGCTTTAGGGTGCATTTTTTGTCGCAGCCTCATAAATAACCAGAAGATACAAAACAAATACATTGTAGGACTAATTCAGAAACAGACTTGACTAAGTGCGCCAACTGTCATCAGTCAAACTTTTCGCCAGAACCGTTGCGTAAGCGCCGCTGCAGACGTATTGCAACATCGACAGCCACGAGATAATGATCGGAACTATATACAGAACATGAAAAAACCGGTAGTCTCGTGACCTACAAAGTCGATTTTACCAAGTTTTGAAGTTTATACTGACCGTTGATTGAAACAATCCAATCTTGAAAAATAAAAACAGATTCAATGCAATAGGTAGAATGTATACAAAAGTACAAAGTAAAAATGTAAATGAATATAATTCTACGGATAAATAAGGCAAAGACCTGTTGCAGACACAGAACGAGGCAAACAAAATGTATGCAAGGCATGCAACGGTACAGTGATAAGACATATGCAAATGCATATTGACAAGACGATTTCTGTGCCAGTGCACTCTACATGAAAATGTGAAAATGTTTAGAAGGGCTATGTTAAGTTGGACCATTAGCACTTGTTTGAAGATGGGGTCATTTTGAAGTCTGGTCGACGACCCATACGCTTTGTGATGATTTTGTACTCAGTCATATCAATTCTGTTACGAGCTTACGAGCCATATCGCCGTCCTGTTGCAAAAAACAATTATCTCGACCTTTTCTTTCCATGATTTACTCCAATCTCTACACAATTTTTTACGTGGAGTGAAACTGTAAATTGTCATTTGCTTGGTTTTAGCACTGGATATCTCAGAAACTAAGTGTTTTTGCAAATAACTGGTTTTACCAGCAGGTAGCGAGTAAAATTAACTCATTTTTGACCAAAACTCGAGATCATTGGTTTTTGCAACAGGACGACGATATTTACACTAGAGGCTTGGTAACTCAACAAAACAATGCTCAATAAATATTTTTTGCAGAATTCGAAATGTAATTGGTTGGCATGCTCGACTCGCTGGTGAGTGAAGTGTGCCCCTCAAGATTCGAAGTCATTATTGGTTGGGTCTTGGTTATTTCAATCAAAGTCAACTTAAATATGTATGACGAATGTGAAAATTATCCCAAAACATTGTGAACATGCTCCAAAGAATTAAGCTCAAGATACAAAGCGTGGGTTTCTCCGTGGGAGGACCAGATCTGTATGGGTCAAGAACACCATTTAAACTTGCAAATATTGCAACATACCCATATACATTATATGACCGCCATATTTATGAACCGAGGAGAAAAATTGAAAGCCATATTTATGAACCGAGAAGGAAAATTGAAAACATGGGGCTTGGAACATGCATTCGTTTAAACTTGCAAATATTGCAACAACTCCACATACATACAAATGAACCGAGGAGGAAAATTTAAAACATGGTGCTTGGAACATGCATTCGTTCAAACTTGCAAATATTGCAACAAATCCACATACATATATGACCGTCATATTAATGAAGCGAGGAGGAAAATTGAAAACATGGTGCTTGGAACATACATGGACAGAGAACACAAAATATACGTATGTCTAAGCCGTCTGAACGCATATGGTTTACGAATGCTGGAACCGATTAAAAAGCGCTATGTAGTAGAAATTCAGGTAAAACTTACCGATTTCTTCATTCTTGGTCGCAGTTGATGCAAGTGATAAACTCATGTTCAAATCCTTCTTTCCTTATGTTAAAATCATAACTTAGATAATCCAGTTTTAAAATCCCTTCACAAACGATTATAATGTCTATCAGAGAAACCAAATAACATAATCAAGTCAATATCAGTGGATTGGTTTAGTAATTGATATAATGAATGTTATCTGCGTTTGCGCAGACGTCTGTCATTGGTGGTTGCGTCACAATGGTAGGTTTTCACTCCTTTCTCTAAAGTGGCATCTTAGTTAATTAAAGTGGTAAAAAATTGCAGTTAATCGCTACAGGTAAATTTAGATGCAAAAATTACAATTTAGTGTGTTTTTGAAGTTTTGTATAAACGAGTAAGTCTTTATGTATTTTTTTGGGTTGTTTAGATTTCCGGTTGGTTATTATTTTAGTTACGAAAAAAACATTGAAGTAGACTAGATGAATATACGGTGAAAAAATTTAATGGTCTATATGTGGAATAAAAGTACAAGAATTTGTGTATAATTTATTCAAGATGATATTCCACCAAGAACCATCAATCGAATCCATCCAATATTTAATGGTCTATAGCTCGGTGGCGCAATTGGTAGCGCGCTTGTCTTGATAACGAGAGGTCGCAGATTCGAATCCTGGCCAGAGGAATATTTTCAAATTCTTGTTTTTATATTTGTTTCTAAAATATCTTCTCAAATTTGTAATGCCCTCTAACAACAAAATTTAGAGTATTCCAATGCGATGGATTTCACTATAAAAACATAATCTCTGGACTAGATGAAATTACGAGTATAAATTTGAATGTTTATATTGTTTTCTTAAATTTACCTCTAAGGTCTCATGTTATAAAAAACGCATTATATATCTAATAATTAAAGATCAAAATGTCTTGAAAACACACAAATTTACAAATTTTGATGTTGGAAATTTTATAAAGGTTCTCTCTAAATAGCTTTGCCTAAAACGTCTACACATAACATGACATGAAACAGTTAATTGCATCCATTAAATATTTAATACATCCATTAAATAATTTATACAGTAATATGATATTGTAGTTACGCAAAAGGAAAGTAGTTTATAAAATCCGGAGGCCGAATACTTTAACTCAATTAGTCTCTATTACAAGAGACAAACCAGTAAATTATGATAATGTGTAGGGTATATAACTAGTAATAGACACGATTAACTAGACATGCGGCAGCGTGTCCAGGGCCGAGTCCTAAACGAAAAGGCAGGCGCACCAGCCGTGTGTTAGCGAAATCCATCGCTTTTGGATACTCTAAATATTATTAGAGTGCGTTATAAGATACAAAAGACCAATAAGAAACAAATATCCAGAGAGACATTGTTGAAAAAAATCCTTGGGCCAGATTTGGGCACGGCAAGTGCTCAATCGACTGAGCCACCGAGATTTCCATTGTGGACCATTGAATTTTTCCACTATGCATTCTGTAACTACTTGAAACACCATCTAGTAATGCACATATTGAGCGCTCACGAGGGCGTTACGCTTTGTTAATAAGAACAGAGTTGGCGATGTCGTCTCCACAATGAAGTTGCTTCGGATAGTTAATACATATTTGTCTTATTTGAAAATTGGATCTATAGGTAATTGATTTCGTAAACTTGTACACTCTAATAATATTAAGTACTAGACAAATTCAACGATTCGTCAGAAAATTCGGTCGATTCGGTGTAACTCGACTTATTTTACAGGACTAACTTTATTTTAAGCGTCCTATCCTTGTCTTTTCGGTACAGAAAGTGAAACACAGAATGCTTAAATATAAGTTTAGTCCTGTCGAATAAGTTAAGTTGTGTTACAACGTATCTACTCCAATATCTACGATAAATTATTGATTATTTATAGGTAGTGGTAGGTAGGAATCGGCCGTAGCTTATCACCATTTTCATGACAAAACCATACCGCCAATCGCCATTGAACCTTGGTTCTGACCCTTACCGAGTCTGCCGTATGAATTTATTGTCAATTTTCATAATGACAAAAGTCTAAAAACCTATTTTTGTTAATCTCCAAGTATAGTAATGCATGTGGGGGAGGATATCAAATATTAAAACTATCGCCTCAGTATCTTTGAACCAATAAGCTAAGGAATGGCGAACTGTTTTAAACGTTATCTGTAATATGAAGGTAACGGTAGACAAGATGAACCAGAATAGCCAGTCTGATAAACCGTTAAGTGCCATACTGACAGACGAGCCCAATTAATATTAGATCAATGTAACAATAGAGATGCGCTTGATCAAAGAACAACAAATAGGTTATGGGCCCGAAATAAATGTGGTTCAAATTTGTATTAAATCGCATTACGCTGAATGACGCCAGGCAAAACAAACATGAAGTTCAGAAAGGAAAAAATAAAGGACAAAAAATACCGAATAAGGCAAAAAAACAACAACATTTTACTTTTTAAAGGTCAATTCATCTTATTTAACAAAATATTGTAATATTTTATATATAGGTACTAAAAAGTTAAGCAACAAAAACTAGGCATCTCAATTGTCACTCGTAAGTCCAGAGAATAAGGTTCAAAATGTTCTCTTACCCGACGGTTTTACGTAAGAAAGTATCAAAAAGATTATGTCTGTCGATCCCCTATCGATGCCGACGATATAATTACGAACGCGAGGCATTAGGTAAGATGTTTTGATACCGACGTCTTATTTGGGAAGGATTCGATACGTATATTAATTAAACTGGTAAGCATTAAAGAGGATATACTTTTATATTGCATTTTATAAATATAAATAACAAAAAGGGGAAAAATGCTCAAAATAAATTTGGGGCCTATTGTGCCCGGTATCTATTGAAAAGTATGTCAATGATTTTACACATAATAAATTTCTAAGTGATTTGATTACTTGATCTCTGTGAGTAGGCAATTATTAATGACCATGTCCTTAGACTTACAATATTAGATTGTTTTAACATTTTTATTTCATTTTTCTGTTTGTCGGTACTTTTCTGTCTCACTTCTGTATCCTTGTAATTTTCTTTGTGTCTGTACGGTGATTTGGATTTAATCTGTTATGCTGTGCAGATTATAATTCATAAATAAATAAATTGACTTGATATCTGTAAATAAGTATATTATTTAATTATGTAAAATCATTGACATACTTCTCAACAGATGTGCCGGGCCCAAAATATATATTAGGCAATGTTTTAGGGTTCCGTACCCAAAGAGTAACCAACGGGACTCTTATTACTAAGGCTACGCTGTCCGTCTGTCTGTCTGTCTGTCCCTCTGTCACCAGGCTGTATCTTATGAACCGTGATAGTTAGACAGTTGAAACTTTCACAGATGATGTATTTCTTTTGCCGCTATAACAACAAGTACTAAAACCGGCCAAGTGCGAGTCGGACTTGCGCACTCCCATACTACAGACATGATTTTTTTGCCGTTCTTATAGATAATGGTACGGAACCCTTCGTGCGCGAGTCTGACTACCACTTCGCCGGTTTTTTTTCTATTTTGTTACAAAATAAAAGCCTAAGATAAAAAATATTTATATATTTAAAAAAATGTTTTATAGTCTTTCAATGGGCCCACGCTTGGCCATTACCAAGCATGTTAGAAAGCGTCGATAAGAGCTAAGATGAAGCGCGGTCGCCCAGAAACTAAGAGTGCAGGCGGGGCGCTAATCAATATTTCCAGGAACTTTCGCAAAAATCTACGGAAATCACGAACGTATGAGATACTTCGAAACTATCTGTAAACACTGCCCCGGTTTAAAAAATTTCAAAAAAAGCAATATAAGATCAGAAAAAGTTTATAAACTTCTTGTACAATCAAAATAAAACAACCCGACGAGTTTTTATATGTCCTTTACATATCAGTATTATTCGCCATAAGAGTACATTTAACCTGGTTCCTTTCAATTACATATTCATACTGTATTCCTTATAAAGAAGAACATCGTGTTTTCTTAAAGCAGCGGCTGATCTCATCCGCCGTGGGTTGGAACAACCTCCTTGTATTTGTACGCTTCTATAGGTTCCGTATAAGAAACATTTTTACTCGATACAAAACGATTTCGTTTCTACGCAGCGGTAGCTCAGTTAGTAGAATGCCGGACTCAAGAGGATAGGTTCCGAAAAACCATAATTAATTTATTCTTGTGTGAATAATCTACCAATATTAGATATTTGAAAAAAATTTGGACTTCTGTCAAGAATATAATGCACACTCTTATCGAAACAGAATCTTCAGACGTCATTCCAACATTGAATCATAAAAAATCAAAGATGACTCCAAAAAAAGTTTTCATCTCGAGTTTTAACATTATTTGAGCAAAATCATATTATATTATTTATGTATGAAAATTTTGTATAAACTTTATTAAACCTTGAAATAAACAGATATTTGATACAAACTTTAATATATATTTTTTTAATAATAAAATTCCTGATAAAAGTCGTAATTTTGACTTTTTTTCAGAATTCGTCCCTCTCGCACTGCGCGTCTTTCCGCATGGAGTAACAGCGATCAATGCAATCGGAACCTATTCTCTTAAGCTTGGGACCCGGGTTTGTATCGTATCTGTCAAGCAAGTACCAATGATTTTTTTGAAATTTATGCGCATAGTATTTGTATAGGTACTTACCCCTTGAACACCGAGTTAAATATGCGTGCATTTGTGTCCGAAGTACGGCAATAATGCTCACTCCCTATCACGATGCAACGTAAAAATCGTCGGTGAAAAGAAGGGTACTGTCTATTCACAGTCCACACTCGGGAATACCTCTGACATCCCCTCTTTGTTTATGTTTTTTCTTCAGATACATTCGTAGGGCATAAAGTTTTTATGTTACACTCAAAAGGTTTCTGGTTATTGACGAATACTAAAAGTTTGCTAATGCGAAAGTAATGAGGTGAACACACTGTTAGCTGAATACGTTTTAAATGATATTAGGTATAGGGATATTTATAGGGTGATTGATAGCTCTTTGTTTAGAAGAATGATACAGTATCCCACAGCCATAGAAGTACAAAAAAAGTCCGAAGGAATTTCGCCAACCAAAAACTGAAGCACCTACAGTAAGCCTACTCGCGTGTACGCACGAGCCCGGCACGCACACATTCACATCATAGTAAGCCTACTTCCATAGTAAATCCACTCACACACTTGTAAATGCCACCATTGCTATGATTCAGTTGTTTCTTAGCGGCGACTCCGTGCCCTTTTTTATTCGCCTATGCCCTCAGACAGGAACAAGCCCGATCCGGTTGATTTCGAAAACAAATCCTTAAGAACGTACCTAGTTGTTTCTTTGTCTACAGGAATGATAAGTATGAAAACATTTTCCAAACGCAACATGAAGAAATATAATTGTTATTCAAGAGGGCATGCAGAACAAAGCAACAGGGGGCAGAATATTTTAAATAAGCAAACACATCATCACTTTCAATATAAAATGCTAGTAGTTTTCATCATATGAGCCTACAGATAAGCATAAAATGCATTTTGTTATAATAATATTATTCTAATTAAGGTCAGTGATTCTGTTTGATTTCTCAATCGGCTTGTTCTGATCTTGTCAAAATTACCTTTACTGATTATCGCTATTTTTAATAGTTTATCAATAATTTACCAACCCAGTTCTAAGTATATGGTTGATGATGATGATGTATGCAGAATCGAGACAGTCAGCGCTTAAGTGTAATCTTTTCCACAAAAAAAAAATAATTTAGTCTGGAAAAGATTACACAATTTCACAATTGAACAATTTGAAAAATCAATTGTGTCTGGAAAAGATAGGTCACAATTAAACAAATAGAAAATTAAATTGTGTCTGGAAAAGATAGGCCACAATTAAACAAATAGAAAAATAAATTGTGTCTGGAAAAGATAGGCCACAATTTGAACAAATAGAAAAATCAACTGTGTCTGGAAAAGTAGGCCATGATTAAACAAATTGAAAAATCAATTTTGTCTGGAAAAGATATGCCACAATAGGCTTGTAGACAGGGTAAACAAAATATTATTCTATTTATCAAATAAAAAATGACAGAGATAAAGCGCGTCAGAGTTTGGGAGTGGGGGAAAATGACGTCACTTCTAAGTAAAATTGTACCTAGATGTGACGTCACGCGGAACTTCAGCGGGCTGTATCTTCATCATTGTTGGTTTAATTGAAAAAATAAAAAATACGTGTTCAATATTTTCTGATAATCTAACTGACGGACTAATAATTTTCTTTTAGTCATCATGCCTATTAAATAAATTGAAAAATCAATTGTAACAGTAAGAGATAGGCCATTTTAGCGTTGACCGCTTCAATTAACAATCACAAAGGCAAGAAAAAAAAGAACAAAACTTTCTAAAGCGGAAACGCCAACATCAATCCCTCAATACGACACGCCAATAAAATTACATAACAATAAAAAACTGAACTCTATGATTGTGTATACGAAAAAGAGATAAAAAATAATGACACGTCAGAATAAGCTTGCCAGAATAGTGCTTTGGCATTCGTCATAATTGTAAATCTTTGTACAGAATTACATCACAATGAAAATTGCAAAAGAAGGGGTTATTAAGATGTTTCCCTATTGTTTATGGCATATGATAATAATACATATATTTCTGTAACAAAATCTCGATTAAATTAGTTATTATAATCATTTATTAATTACTACATTGTAAACATGGTCCAATACAAATAGGTAAAATTCCAATGGGATAACTATATCGGCGTATATTTTATTTGTTTTTAAAAATTTTGTATTCTAAAGCAAACCCTGTAGACATAGCTACACAACAGTGAAAACCAAATCTACCTAGTCGGTCCTTAAATTCTGTCACAAACAAAATTGGCTATAAAATGAAAACTAGTCATGGTATTCAAAAAAAGTTTTTTTTTAAAAAAAGGTAATTTAATTAGCTTACATTAAACACAAAATTTATTCAAAATGATTGCCACTATTTTTCACACAAGCCTTCAATCTTCGCGGCCAATCATCAATAGCAGCACGGACCATATTCATGTCGATATCGGCCACTGCTTTAATCAATGATGACTTTAGGCTGCTCAAATTTTTGTGAGGTTTAGAACCGACCTTCTCCTCCAATTCCTGCTAAATTTTGTAATCCAGTGGATTGGGGTCAGGGCTAGATGAGGGCCAATCTTGATGCCTTATTAGTTCGATATTCTGGCGCTCGAACCACTCCTGAGTTGTTTTGGCCTTATGAGCAGTTGCGGAGTCCTGTTGAAATACAAATGGCCGTCCTCCAAAGAGTGTTTGGGGCAGATCTTTTACTATGCGATCTAAAACCGTGTCTTGGTACACTTTTGCACTGGTTTTGACACCTTTTTCACAAAAATGCACTTCAGTAGGGCCATAGTAGGACACTCCCAACCAAATCATGACTGATGATGGATGATGGCCGTGCTGCACTCTAGGAATGGCATTTCCAGCGGCCGCAGAGCTGGTAGCGTACACCCTGTCATTTTGTTTGTTGTACTTCTCTTCGATATTAAAAATTTTCTCGTCTGTAAACAGGATATCGCGGTGTCTGTTTCTTGCGTACCGCTTTAGCAAAACTTTGCATTTTTTGGCTCTCATAGCTATCAGACGCGCGTCCAGAAGATTTCCACTCTTTTTTCGATAAGCTCGTAGTCCCAGGTCTTCATTGAGTACTTTTTTTACGGTACATCTGGTTAATCCCATCTCCAAAGCCATCAGTTTCTGCTTGCGGACGGGATTTCTTGCAATACGCGCCTTGATTGCTTTGATGACCCCTGGAGTCCTAACGGAACGAGGTCTGCCAGTTCTTTTCTCGTCATCGACACAAGAGGTTTCACTGTACCTTTTGATGGTACGGTACACGAACCTCTTCGTGATTTTTAATTTTTGAAGCAAGTTGAATATCGTCTTCGGTGGATGGCCGCAACGATGCAATGCAATTACTGCTACCCGGTCGTCTTTGTGAGTCCACTCCATCGTAAAAAATGAATGAATGTAATTGTGATTTGGCAGATTATTAATCAAAAATATTGGAAAATCTAACACCATTTCAATCTTTTTTCTAGGTGTTCTATTTTTAAAATAAATGGCCAGTGACAGTATTTAAGAACCGACTAGGTAAATACATTCAGTAGTTTTTACGTGAGCAGACAGTTATTTTTACAGATTTAATCCCCAAAAACTCTACTTTTAAACTTTTTATCTTTTTTACTACTTGCTCGCGATTATTAATATACATATATATATTCTACAAAAAATGTCTACTTTTAGGTATAAGTAGGTACTTGTAAAACTCGGAAGTTTACCTTTAAACATTTGCCTACTTGAATTTTGCCAACTATATGAAGTGACTTTCGTTTATACAGCCAAATTCGTACTTGAGACTCGGTAAGTGGTCAGGCGCAAGGTTTTATGACCCTGTTTGCGAAATACGATACGATAAATGTAAATTTTCTTCAAGTAATTATTGAAATTTATCAAAACCACTGAGTATTTTAAGTTATTCAATTCTTAATAAACAAAAAAGTGAGATTGGAACATATCTTTGCAATTATGAGGCTGCATTAGCAAACAAAGAAATCTTATTAACATATTTAAGAATAGATAAGATAGCAGCAAAGCAATGCAAATATTATGGTGCATTAAAAACACATTTGTCATTAGAATTTTACGAGACCTTGGTTCGAGAAAGTGAAGTCATAAAAGCTGAATTAAAAACAGATATATTTAACGAGTTTAAAATAAAAGTAATGATTGTTTAGGTATTTATCATAAGGAGGGCTTAACAAATTTAAACTATCATTGAAATTTTTAAACGTGGTAAAGCAAATTTTAATTGTTTATGTATTCATGCAAATACGAGTAAAACTGAATATCTCCAAATTGTGGAAAATTAGGCCACAATTGCAACCATCCATTAAACACCCGCACAACCACCAGCGAAAGTGTTAACCACTCGTGCGCATCGCAGATTTCTCTCATATCGTGAAAACTATGTTATTTTTCTTCTCTTACCACAAAACGCACTATTAAATTCACATTAACAAAAAGTTTGCCATCCCAAATACTGGCCACTCACAAAAAAAGAAAATCGTCTCGGAAAATTCTCAGAACAAAGTTTGAAAAAAGAACACGTAAACACACGATGTTGCGTCGTTTTATCGCGATGGCCGGCAATGCGTCTACGACGGTCGACGCATTCGAGTTGTATGACAAACCTTTTAGGTGGCTGAACCGCCTAGCCTGGCAGCGCTTCAAGCGACGTTATCGAATCACCTCACTAAACAATCCCATTTTAAAAGCAATTTAAAGCGCTATATGCAGCCTTTACAGGCGCACCTCCAGCAGCATTGGCGTATCGAATGATATCATCATTGTTCGTCAATGCATTGAATCGTAGGTCTTTAGTGTCAAGAATTCAACATTGTATAGTTTTTGTTACTCGTTTTGTAAATTATCTATTGTTATATACCAATGTCAAACCAACAAGTAACAAAGTAGAAGTACATTTTAAAACAGCGACGTTAGAGGAAATTTCTACAGTAGTAGTAGATAAACACAATGCCTCAGTAAGTAATCCAATTAAAGGGATATTAGTCATTTACGTCCATGACCTTTGCGAATAAAATACAAGAAACAGTCCAGTAATGAAAATTATGTAATATATTGGGTGTTAAGATGATGACGCGGAAGCCGGAAACTGGCGATAGTACTCGTCCATACGAACAACTTTTACTATGAACCAACACTCAAATCGCGAATAAAAAATCAGCTCTTCCATTGCAACGTTACATACTTATTCGACCAAAATGTAAGAAACAATTATTTACTAAAGGTTGTTCGTAAACGAGTACTATCTCCAGTTTGCGGCTTCCACACTAACATCTGAACAGCCTGTACTACTTGAAATCTACCTATTATTCATAAAATACATCTATTGAAGAAAAACACATCAAGACAATTTAATAACGGCTAAAACATTAAGTTTACTTACATAAGAATTTGGGAATAAGTACATTTGCATTCTGATTGCATTAAAATTATTAAAGTAACGCTTTTTGACATTCTCAATGCTTGAAATCTTCATATTATTAATAAAATATTATAAAAAACATCAAGACAATTTTATGACTGCTAAAACATTACATAAGAATTTTGGAATAAGTACATTGCATTCTGATTGCATTAAAGTTATTTAAATAACGCTTTTTGATGATAAAAATGTAGTTTTGCAAAAATGAAAGTTAGCGGCCTAGTGCAGTAATGTGCGCTCCCAAATTCGCGATGGTGACTCTTCCCTAAATACAATACTACCCGACAATTCATTTTGCGAACTAACATGGGAAAAGGCTTGTTTTTCAATCAATATAAAGCTTCGCACATGGCTAAAATATAAAATGTTAAAATACAATTTTCAATAGATTTGTGTAGCTGATTTTGATCTAGCTTGTTCTATAGCTATTCACACCTGCCTCCTGACCGAATACTTTTCTATTTGTAACGTTACGCAATAACATTTCACTAGAATTTGATGGATCCATTAAGCACCTCACGCAAGGCAATGACCTCTATAGAGTATTCCCTGGCACTCAACGTGTTAAATTGTTTATCTACCTCTAAGTAGCGGTGACTAGACGCAGTGGTCATACTAATTACGGACCCTTTGGAAGCGGACTCGTTATTGCTGCATTACTGGATAAGTGTTTGTTTGTGAGATTACTAAGTTTTTTTAGGGTTCCGTACCTTAAAATGGAAAAACAAAATAAGGGTTCCTAATAGGATCACTTTATTGTCCGTCCATCTGTCTGTTAAGAAGGACCTTTTTCTCTTATCCCAAAAAGAAGTCTACGGCCACACGATGCTGTTAAAAATCAGGCTTAATGGAAGTTGATAGTTGAGATTGTCGGCACTTGGTGGAATTTATCAAACATTGTTGTGATAAAAAAACACTTGTACTTTTCCACAGATAATATTTAATTCTACACTACCCAACCGGTTTCACTATATAAGCATCATCAGGGGCTTTTTAATGACATAATTTTATATATAATTATTTATTTAAACAATCTTTCTGTTGCTAGATGTCCGTGCAATAATTATTAAGTACAAGTGTTTTTTTTTTTTTTTATCACAACAATATCAGGCTTAATGTTATTGCCCTTTGCGTAATTACTTTCACAAAAACAAAAGCTCACCATGAAAACATATAGAGCACTTTCAGTTGACTGATAAACTTGAAATTCTGTTCACAAGTAGGTCTTATAGTACACGTATAGGGAAAATAACTAAAAATTGCTTACATTTAATTATTCAGTAACCTATCATTGACTTACATAAGAGTATGGCATAGGCTAGAAAAAATGTTATTACCTGTCCAACACAAAAAGGCGAATGTCAAATACTTTATTAACTTTTGATAGAGGCGATTATTGGTTAGCTAATCGACCTATTTGTCTAGGACGCGTAATACTAATAATTACGCGCGAGACGTTATCGTAATCGGAGGGTTTTTAGATAATACTGAAATATTTTGTAGGGAAAAAATATTGGATTTGAGTAGAAAACCTTTACATTTTTATTACCTATTTTATGAAAAAAAAAATCAAGTTGATCTCTTAGCCGCGTTCTTGAAACGAACGTTTGAAAACCAAAAATGAGAGGGTGGAAAACATTTTTTTTTTGACAAAAGTATAAATCTTAGTACATTGTTTGTAAGTAGATCACCTAGATAAAAGATCAATAAATCAAATATATTTTTTTCAATATTAAGATAGTCCTAATTTCTTCAAAAGAACCCTCGAATATCTGGCTTTGTTCATGTTCTAGGCTCAGGTACAGCCTTAATTACACCCTTTCAGCAACTGTCTTCTGTAAAAAAAGTCTATAGGTGAACTTTCTCAGCGTTCCCTCCTATTGTCCGGTAAAGCTGTGAAGGCTACATTGCCAACAATATTCAATTCAACTTTGAAAAATCATTATTTCACGTGTATACGTACAGGATTTTCAAAAATACCTTTTACTATAAAAAAAAAATATTGCCAAGATCCATTACCTGTCATAGGTGGCAAAGACAAGTAAAGTCAGGTTGACACCAAGTTTAGAAAGGCCTTTGAAGCGACTTTACAATGCGTTTACTGACTGCATTCCAAACAATTATCTATACTTTGCTGCAGTTATCTTAGACTGAGAGTTTAAATGGTTTTTTGTAGACGACAGATTGATTGCTAACTAGTTAACTACGAGAACAAGTGGGAGCTCAACTTTGCCACTGTTATTGTTAACTAGAGACGCATAATGGAAGGTGTTTTATAATGAATAATATTATTATATCTAAAGTATTTACAGTGTATGGTTCTTTCATTTTGTTGCATTAATATGTAGGTACTTAAATACATACGCTTATTTTACGAGTATATGACACAATTAGCATTAGTACATATATTGCGAAAATTGCCAAGTGTTAAAATATAGATTTTCCATAATAGTTTTGAAGTAGTTAATTATTTAAACTATAAAAAGAATCAGCTCTTGTTATGTTAACTAATGTTATCATTAGTTTTATTACCAAAGAAAGATAATAAAATTAATGATAACACAGATAATGAAAATAAATTACAAAAAAATGGATAGTAATTCTGAATCAATAAAGATCACCGAAAACAATCAGCAAATAATGGAATATCTGACCGTCCGTCCTTGTCCACAACAACGTGATAAGATAAGACAATCATAGATGAGATACAATACAAATAGATAAAGACATGGAAATAAGAATAGATGTATAGAGATCTATATTCGTCTAGGCACGTCAACATTGGCGGTACTGCCAAAGAATGCAACATATTTATTCGTTGAAAACTAGTCTCAACAACAATGGAATAAAGATCAGTAACTGAAGCTGCGCAAACGCATGTGAAACGTTTAATGAGCAAATATTGTCTGGGGCAATAAAACAAAAACTTATTTACGTATGTAGTTGGAATAATAATGCAGTTAACAAAAGATGTTTAATCTGAACAAATTCTTAAGAACTTTATAAAAAGATAGTAGCGACTGTAAAATATTAAAGAGCTATTGCAATGACTTTGGACTTACATCTCCTTGCAGCTGACTTTCTAACTTCTTGGATAAAAACAACTACTTTGCAAGAAATTACCATTTTCTAATATTTTAACGACTAATTCGCAAAAGAATCTAACAGTCACTGGCATGAAATAACTGCATTCGTTTGAAGGTACTTGTAAAGTCTCAAGTTTATTTGTTTTGTCATTTAGAGTGTCTCTGAATGATGTCATAAGCATCCGTGATTTCATGTTTAGTCTAATAAAAACTATTTTTATTGACTATTGAACTGTCTGCTATGGAAAACATCAGGTAAGTTATTAAGTACTTGGTTTTTTGAAATTATGATTCGACAACTGAAAACATATAAAAACATGACATTCAGTTAAAAAGAAATAATCTGAGATATGGTGTCTGTATACAATGTGTAGCATAACCATATTTTAAAGAGCTTTTTCAGTTAATGGTATAAAACAACTTTTACTATAAAATGGCAAATAAAAGAGGATAGGTTCCGAAAAACCATAATTTATTCTTCCTTGTTTGAAGAATCTAGCAATACTAGATATTTGAAAAAAATTTGGACTTCTGTCAAGAATATAATGTACACTCTTATCGAAACAGAATCTTCAAAAGTCATTCCAACATTGAGCCATAAAAAATCAAAGATGACTCCAAAAAAAGGTTTCATGTCGAGTTTTAACATTATTTGAGCAAAATCATATTATATTATTTATTAATTAAAATCTGTATAAACTTTATTATACTGTTATCCGAACAGATATTTGATACAAACTTTAGTTTTTTTTTAAATAATAAAATTCGTGATAAAAGTCGTCATTTTGGTAATTTTCCAGAATTCGTCCCTCTCGCACTGCAGGTTTTTCGGCATGGAGTAACAGCGATCAATGCAATCGGAACCTATTCTCTTAAACATTTCGGCCGAGCAGGTATTACACTTTTCTACAGCTCATTTCTTTTTCGCAATTTGAGTTTTGGCTCCATTGTAAATGTTGTACTATAAAAAGAGCTCTTGAAATTATAGTCTAAGAGCCCACGACACTAAACCTAGTTCGATAAGACTACCGGATGAGATACATATAATTAGTCACGTTAGTAATGGGGGAACACGAAATGGCGATGCTGCAATGCAAAAAACCTGGCGGCGACATAAAAAAAAAAAAAATTTTTTTTTTTTTTAATCCGGTTTCTAGTACGATAAGACTCCCAATTTTTATTTGTTCCTCGTAATAGGGGAGTGATAGGACAATACGATAATGCAGTGCTGCAAGCCCCGCTGATTGGTCCAATCAGTGGCAGCAGCATGATAAGCGATTCCTCGTATCTAGGTATCTAGTACGATCGATCTCCTCAAAAAATCAAAGCTCATCCGAAAGGTTATGAATTTTTGTGTGAGAAAAACCACTGCTGCATTTTCCAAACAGTGGAGAAAGTGGTTGCTGCAGCGATTGAAGGTCGCCGTCCGCGCGGCTGCAGCCGGCGTTTTAATTTCGTTTTGTCAGCAACCGACCGGTTCCTCTCAATTTTTACCGGTCAAATACGCGTCCCACGGTCAAATATGACTAATTTTACGTGTCGTTGATTGTTTACACAAATAATTCTGAATGAGTATGGAGATGAAATGGTATTTTAAGTTTGGATGCGGGCAATGAAGAACGAAGATTGGTTTTTCCAATAATTTGATCATTTTATCAATATATTTTTTTATTCTGCAAGTACGACAACATGACGTGTCAAGAACATGAGGTGTGAAAAAAATACTAATAACAGGATTACTCTTAATTAAAAATTCTTATTCTCAACTTATTCTACTTTTCGTCATCCGAATCGAATACATCGAAATCAAATTCATTTTCGCCGTTTTCTTCGGTGTCCACCGACATAGCTAAAATATCGTCCACGAATAGTGGCGTCGGTTGACCCTTGTACCAGAGAGGCTGCAGTTTTTCTCGCATCTCCCAGCCGTACTCTTCGAAACGGAGCGTTACGCAATGTGGCGAAGTTGAATTTAGCCACATGCTGGTGACATAAATTGTGCGTAATATTTTTTGTTTTAGAGATCGAAAACATGGTGGTATGAGGCTTGAATCAAAGCCTTTGATTTTTTTTAAAAAAATCTCATTCGAACCACTCCCTGAGTAGAGCTTCTGGAAAAGCTCGAATCTGGCAACATCCACGCGCTTACAATTTTTAACGGAGTACATTTGCGAGGTAAATTCTTGCAACGTGTCAACTACATTTTCGTCTTCTAAATTTGTTCGATCGTTTAGAGACGCGAAAACCTTTTGCAATCGTTCGTTTTTTTCTAATATTTTATACGGCCTCGCTTTGCCTTTTCGGAAAAATGCCGCTGTGTAATCGCACCCCGTGAAAGCGTGAAATCCGGGCAACGCTTGACATAATTGCGGTCCCAACGCTGTTGCTAATTTTGAGCAGTCGACAACCGGTTTATCGGACGCTTTGGCAGAACAGTTTGTTATCCAGATTCTCATTTCTGGAAATTTATGAATATTTCCCAAAAGAATAATCAGAATATCCGTATCCGACGCTTTTATTACCATTCTAGATTTCGGATCTGCTTTTGAAATGTGGAAGATAATTCTTGTGTCTGCTTCTTCGTGCGAACACTTGTAATTTACATCTTCTGATCTCGCGACGTGGTTAGCGATTACTTGGTATGCGAAGCAGTGATCTCCGACCGTGAGGAAAACCTTTTTATTTTGAAAGATCGACGCTAGACTGTCATTCGCCCAGTACTCAGCTAAAAAGCTCACGAGAGCTTCCTTGAACTTTCGATTTCTCAAGCTTTTCAAAAAATCAGTCGGTCTGGTTTGGTCAGCTCCTACAATCGTATAGGGAATATCTTCTGCACCCCGTTTCTCGCGCGTGCAATCTTTAATTGATGGAGACAAGTATCTATCGAAGATCAAGTGAATTTCCGAGGCTTTTGTATTGCAAATCCTGAACAGAATTGTCTCCGCGACTTTGCCAAAGCTTTGAGGCAAGGATGCACCGATGGTATGCAAGAAATAGAAACCATCTATGATGTCAATGTCAACTAATACGGGTGGTACCGAATCAACTTTGGACATCAACAGCCTTCCAAGTGTTGCCTTCTCGGTTGCATGCATATCACCAGTGTAATTGGCAAAAGCGGGAGGCGCTGGAGCGAGAGGATAAGTAAGGCAAGCTGCTATGTCTATTTTCTTTTCCAATGCTATAGCCAATAAACGCCCGAAAACGTCTCTTTCCATTTTAATCAAGGCTTGCTTACTTCCATCGGCACTTTTCTGGGCTTTTTTCATGCTCTCTGAAGCGAAATTCATAATTGGATGTCGCTTCAAGGGTTTCGAAAATCGTGATTCGTCGTCCTCACATTCCTTTATAAAACGAATTTTGTTTTCTTTACCCAATGATTTGGCATTCAAAAGGAAATCAGCCACCGACGAAGATGCAGCTCTTCCTGTCGCAATGTGAAATAAGCTGTTGGGGTCCACTGAACGATCGAACGGATTTACATTCTGTTTTATCGTATCAACAATCTTGGCAACAGCTGTACGATCTTTTTCGATTCTACTTTTTGACAATTCATAAGAAATGTCGTCCCCGCGAGTTATTCCCACTTGTTCGAGCACTTTCGATATGACTTTGGTTCTCATGCTGTGGCTCATGGCCCAGCGTTGCCTAGCAGATATCGAGTCTGTAAAATGACTAATGCCCGTCAAAGAATTTGCTGCATCTCCGTTAATGGTTTGCTCCAACGTCAAATCGACGGGAGCTCGCGCTAGGATTTGGCTCGTGCGCTTCACACCAAACGCCCCTCTTTTAAAATCGTGCAGTAAATCGGAGTTGGTCGTTTTCAACGTTAGCAAATTACACACGTACTTGAGGGACCATCTCGCGTAGTTAGGTTGATTTAATATAAAAAACATATCGGTGATGTTGAAAATTGCTGTTACATACAATTCGAAATTGCTCGTACGAATGGCGCTAGACAGATGGAAAAACTCGTTGATAAGTTCAACATAAATCAAATAGAACTGCGCAGTTTTTCCATGTGTCCCACCCAATGTCATGTCGCGGAAAACTTTGTACTGTGCGAGCACCCGACGCATACCAGGTGACATATTCAAAACATCATTTGGTCCCACAGGCGTTCCTACAGCTACATTTAAATCGTCGACCAGAATCTCGGGAGACACCTCAATTTCAGATAGGAAGCGCTCAAAATGCAGGGTTTGAAGTGCAACAGAGAACTGTGGATGCAATCTTTTACACCGATTGAAGTGCCTACTATCAATGAAAGAATTGATGGAACCACCCGCCAAAACCTCCGACTGTATTAAAATGTCTGTGATACCGCAAGCATCGATAAATTTCCCTATCGCTTTAAAATACGCCATCTGTAAATGGAACGCGCCCATGTTTATAAAAATATCGTTATATTTCGGATTCTCACTGTGCTGAATAAGCATTGCCATTTTGGCAATAGCCAAATCGTAAGTAACGATTATTTTTGATTGCTCGCAGTGGCTGGCAATAGCGGCAGCATTTTTCAACGTCTGGTTTACAACTTCGTGGGACGTTGGAGATCGATTGATAGGAGGCAAATAATCAACTACTTGAATTTCGCTTTCATCGATGGTTGTCATACAATTGAATCCAATCCACATTGGAATGTTGGCAAGTTGTGAGAATGACAAGGCCCACAACATGTCCCTAGAACGAGCGATTTTTTCAGCGAATTTAAAATCGTGCAAAAGGTTGTTGATCGTGTCGTACGGCAGTAATGGGACGTAGTTTTTACTTGGTTTATAATAGGGCTCTATGTTGGTTGAAATTTCAGAGAATTTGCGTCGTTTTCGTGGATTTTGCAAAGTCGCACATGAGCTCTGATCTCGGTGATCATCACCTGTTGTCGCGATTTCGGAGGGCGCAGGAACTACTTCAGAACTAAGAGACGGAGGACGAAACTGGTAAATAATTCCCACGGTATCATGTAAAGTGTCTTTACCAGAGGCGGTGTCGACAAAACGATCGAAATTGTCGTACGCCACGTGGGTGCTGAGCCCAGGGGTATTGGAAATTCCAATGGGAATCATGGCACTACTCTGGTATTCTGAAAATGTCATTTCGGTTTCTAACTCCTCTGCGGCAGTGTAGGAAATAGTATGCCCGTACCGATTTAGTATATCCAGAACTTTTCTTGAGCTTGTCAACGATTTAATCGCTAAACCCAATGTTAACTGTTTCGCCGGTTTCACTCTACCCTTTGTTATCAAGTACATTATATCTGAGCATAAAGAATGGATTTTGGTATAATCAGAATCAGAATTTTTTCTTCGATAACTGGGACCTTGAACGAGATTGCAAATAAAATGGAACAAACTCTCCGGAACTTCGCATTCTCCTTCCAGAATATTTTCCACCTTTACTTCACTCGGAAGTTTTTTCGTTGGCATAGTTTTCACTGAGTTTCTGATCTCGAATGCAACTTGTTCAAATTTCGTGGCATCTGCTGTCTCGCGGAGTGCCTTATCATGCGCCAATTGACTGATATTTAAATCCAAACTATAAACGATTCGCTTTCTAAGTGGCGTATCCGAAGCTTCTATAATGACGCGATCACCGAATATTCTCAGAATTTTATCGCTAAAACGAGTAGCGTTACCGTCATCGGCGTTTTCTGACGAATACACGCCATCTCCAAATTCTATAAGGAGTGATTTGTAAGTAGCATAGAGATCTGCAAAAAAATATATTTTTCCGTTTTTGATAATTTCCTCTTCGATTAATTCAGAAATTGATTCAAACGCGGCTTTATGAATGTCACGGGTAGCGTGCCAAATTCCAGGTTCTTGCGGATTTTCACACTTATTTACGGCGGCAGTGTATTTTTTTCGAATCGTTGAGTAACACTCCTTGTGATAGGCGATTTCTACCCGCGATTGCAAGCCACTGAGTATTGCTTCGTTTTCCAAGGCAGTCGCGTACATTCTAATATTTTTCAATGTATTTTCCGAAGAGGAAATTATTGTCGGTACTCTTTTACCACCGACACTTAGTCTCGGCTTAGAGCAAAAAATGCAGGGCAGAATTGATTTTGATTTACTGCCTTTCGATTGAGACGAATCTAGCTCCGGTTCTTCGATTTCCATCGCTGTTGGTAAAGATGCGGACAATGGCGTCGATGGATTGACAGTTTCCAAGACCGCAGGTGTGAAGGTCGTCGTGGTTTCCGATATTTCAGGTTCCATCGCACGATCTTGTGGTGCGGATTTCGACGTACTCGGAACGGGGTTAGATTCTTCAACAATTTATAAAAAAAATTGTGTCTCAAAACTTTGTTGACAATAACGTTGTTTTTCATTATTATAAAAATAAATATTTAAAAGAAATAAAAGAAATAAATAATAATAAATTAAAAAATGAATAAATAAATGAAATAAATATTTAAAAATGAATATTTATAAATAAATATAAAAGACGAATGTCTTTTATAACCATTCATAACCAAAAATAGCAGAAATATCAAGACTTATCGAAGAAGTCACGCAAATGATACAATGAGAAAAGAAATTTGCATTTTCTTTTGAAAATTGTTATCAATCACGGCGGTCAATTTACGCGCAGCAGCGAATTATTGTAGAAACTTGAAAAATGCTATCTTAGTATTTACTAATTATATACACGAACTCGAAATGTTTGATTCTAGTAGACAGAGTTTTGCCTACTTTTTCGTACTAAATATTGCACTTGAAAAAAAAAAAACTCACCGCCGGTACATCATTCCTTCGAGCAGCTGAATCATCTTCGTCTCTGTGAGCCGTCGAAGTTTCTAGACTGTCTCTTTCTACAGGGTCGCGTTCCTTGGTACAGGCAGATGTGTCGGACTGTAACGTTTGTAAACAGCATATGACACACGAAAGATGACCGAAACGAGATTTTGAAGCCTGCTATTTCATTATTCATACATATAATATTTTTTATACTCACACTTGCATTCGAAGGAAACAGTGCGTTTAATTCTTCCTGGTCTTTCCGTCGCAAAACAGAGAATTTTCTGTAGCACCCATAATGAAAACCATAATTCTCACTATTCTCACGGGTTAATGGCGAGTCGCCGTATTTCAGACACTTTTTTTTCCGGAACGCAATAATTGTTAAACATTTATTTAACATACGCTCATCAAAATCAGTCAAGTTCCCCGTCTTTTTGCAGACGAAACAACGCATTTTTCACGAATTTAATACCATGCGTCGAATTTTAAAATACCGACAGCGAAAAGACCGACCGTTACTGACGGTTTCCACAACAAGACTGAGCAGGTATAAACTCTAGACCCTTCGTATAGTCCCCGTTTTTTTTTTCGAATGGATGTGAATATAATAGGACAGCTGGAGGATTACAATATGTACTATCGACGGCTAGAAATTATTTCTGCTAGAAATAAATAGCCAAGAAATCTTCATGTCTCGGGTACAGAGCTTTCCATTCGTTCACACGATTTCCACGATGATAAGTACGTATCATGGTTTGATTAAAAAATAAAGCGGAAGAGATTTTTACGTGCCACACGAAATAATAAATATCCAAAAAAGGGCTGGAAAATCCGGAACCTTGGAATAATTAATAGAATCTTATTTGTTAAATTTAATTTGTTTAAACAATCAACGACACGTAAAATTAGTCATATTTGACCGTGGGACGCGTATTTGACCGGTAAAAATTGAGAGGAACCGGTCGGTTGCTGACAAAACGAAATTAAAACGCCGGCTGCAGCCGCGCGGACGGCGACCTTCAATCGCTGCAGCAACCACTTTCTCCACTGTTTGGAAAATGCAGCAGTGGTTTTTCTCACACAGAAATTCATAACCTTTCGGATGAGCTTTGATTTTTTGAGGAGATCGATCGTACTAGATACCTAGATACGAGGAGTCGCTTATCATGCTGCTGCCACTGATTGGACCAATCAGCGGGGCTTGCAGCACTGCATTATCGTATTGTCCTATCACTCCCCTATTACGAGGAACAAATAAAAATTGGGAGTCTTATCGTACTAGAAACCGGATTTAAAAAAAAAAAAATTTTTTTTTTTTTTATGTCGCCGCCAGGTTTTTTGCATTGCAGCATCGCCATTTCGTGTTCCCCCATTACTAACGTGACTAATTATATGTATCTCATCCGGTAGTCTTATCGAACTAGGTTTAGTGTCGTGGGCTCTCCTACTATTAATACCGAAAATAAAAAAGGTCTAGGTGCCCCAAAATTAATTTTCGCTTTGATTTCAGAAATGAATAGTATGTGCCATTGCTAATGCCCTTTATATTACAAGTCTCTTGTTACTTTCTAACTAAATGGTGCATTAAATCCATCAAGAAGAGAAGCGGTGTAGTAAGATGCAGAAGGACGCTTGATTCTTTAAAACACAAATTACGCAATATTTTTTTTGTTTTTGGCACATACACTCTTTTATATTTCTGGTATTTAAATATGGCTACACCTTTCTGTTCACGTGGTATAAAATAGTCACGAATTAATTCACAGTTATACACACAGACAGCAGCTGTAAATTGCACATTTAAAACAATCAGAGCAATTAGTCTAGTAGGTACATATTTGCAGTCTGTCTGCGTTCACGGATATTTGAGTAAGATAATATTTTTGGGTTACAACTGAAGCATTGACTCTGAATTCATAAACGTGCACATAAGACAAAATAGAATTAATAAAATATCGCACATAGTTACATAAGTATCTTCAAGAAAGATATTTTATTGTGACGATTCTATTTTGAAAACTTATATTTGAACACGCTGCATTAAAAGTTTCGTTTAAAATCGAAATATTGACATTCTTATACAAAAGATGCTCTTGGCTTTGGAATGCAATTAAAATATTCTTGGGAACAGTGACTATAAAACATAGGTTCCGTGAAATCGGTTAACATTCCGACAGAATTATTTTCTTTGTATCGATGAAACGGTAAAAACACCGAAAATCGATTAAAAATATGTCAACATGTGCGGAGAAACAAGACTTGGACACATTTTTAGCATGAATCAAAATGTTGATAGATCTTGTATGAAATAAGGTTTAGTTTACTTACCAATTTCCTCAGATTAAGTTACTCCGGGAAAGAATTAGTTAGACAAATAAAATAACCAATAAGGAAGTGCTGAAACTAGTTAAAGAGAAAAGAAAGATCATCAATGTCAGTGAAAACAGAAGATGGCATCTTCTGAATCGAAGGGCTTTCCCCTTTTTTAAAGGGGAAAACAGAAGAGACAAAATGTTCGGGCGCCTTCTTTGGCATGATCCTCTAAAACAGTCATAGTCGCAGGAAAAATTGAGGGGAAAACAGAAGAGGGAAAATGTTTGGGCGCCTCTTAAGGCATGGTCCTATAATAAAAGGTATATATAAGAGGGAAACAGATGGAAAAAGAGGAAGAGGAAGACTAAGGATCAAATTCAGTTTTCAAATTCATTTTAAACCAATAAATAGCGATGATTAAATTTTGTACAAAATATAATGTCATATTTCACTCTTTGATCTTGACATTTCGGCCATTCGATACGTGATTTCGTACACTTCGCTCGATCCAGTTGAATCGGAAAGATAGGTCTAAACTATGATTTAAATATCATTTCATTTGAGATGTATTAAGTTTACGACAATAAAAGTTATACTAAAATAAACGTCGTGAAAAATGTGGTATAAAACGGCCGTCATAATTATAAACACATCCCTCTAATTCCAAAATAATAAATAAAAACACCTCGAAACCGCGAGTTTTCTAAGTGGCCCGCTTCCGCTGAGCAGGATAAACATGTGTAAAATTAAAACGTTGGAGCAGGACAGATTTCTCTGGATAATCTCGCCTTATGGCAAAGGGTCGCACGTTACCAAAAACTAAAGGATTTGGCTATGGATAGAGAACGATGGAAGATGCTACACCGACAAGAGCTAGGCTCTTAAATAATTGATAATAAAGTAACGATTTTCGTCACTTTGAGAATGCTTCCTCTTTAGACTGAGGGCTCCATACTCCTAAACTTCAGTCCTACTCAAGCCCTTTTGTTTTATAATTGTCTATCCTGCTCTAATCGATTGCCGCCCACTCAAATCTTCAGTTACTTTGAAGTTGCGGCTACATTAGGACACTAACTATGAAAAAATTCATGTAATAAAGATAGTTTTTAGGGTTTAAGCCTCCGCTCCGCTGTCTGTCTGTCACAGAGGTCCACAGCCTCAACCTCTATAGGTAGAGAGTTGAAATTTTCACAGGATACGTTTCACTATGGCCCCTACCACGACAAAGAATTAAATATATAAAAAAATTAAGGGGGGCCATACAAGAAACCTCGAAAAACGTTGCATTATTAATCGTTATTGTTTTTGGCTTTTACTAAAACACGGTAAAACATGCAAGTTTTGAATTTAGTCAGAATGTAGGACATTCTCTGAAGTGAAATAAAAAATAACAAAAAGTAGGGTTCCGTAGGCAGACGGTGTCAAATTTTTGTTAGGCGCTACCTACCCACTGATCCACTGCTGCTAAAAATATATTTTAATTAATAAAAAAATGGCATAGAAACAAATAAAAATATAAAAACATAATAATTTGGCCAGCTTTAAGTTTCTTTTCAAAACCTTAAAAAACCAGCTGTAGAGCCACATATTTAATTTAAATCAAGTAGCCAAAACAAAATAACAATCAAAATTGTGAAAAGTGTCCAAGTGAAAAGAAGATGGCAAAAAATAAATGAACATCACGACAACACCCCACTCGGAGCTGAGTTCGTTCCGCTTTCGTTAGCAGAAATAAACGAGTGAATAGCCGAGCTGGCCGGCTGGCATTGCGCCGCTTCCGGGACCGGGAGCCTTCTTATACATCTTGGTTGTCTATGGATACGCCATAAATCGTGGATCGGAGGTGATATAACTTATCTTCTCTAGTTTGAATGCTAATTACTTGAGAACTCTTTATAGGACATGGTATAACATTTTACAATAAACTAGGTGCAATTGTGTAAGCCAATCGTATTCATATTCAATTGTCATATGACTATCCAGCTAAGCAGTTTGCTTATTGACATCGTACAGCCAAAAATGTACGATTTTAATAGTCAAAGGGGCTAATTTGCTTAGACGAATAGCCTTATGATAATCAATTTGAATACGATTGGTCTTGGTCTTTAGATCCAGAAAATAAGCCCAAACTGTAAATTAAGCAAGGACTCTGAAAAAAGCTTATTATATAATACTTATACGACTTTTTGGACGAAAATGTAGCATGGTGTAATAAGAATGTAATAATAGTAATAATTTCCCAATTTATGATTTCTCTAAAGGCTTGAAAGTTCCTCAACTTTTGTATGATATTGACTTTTAAAACATGTATTTCATGTACCTATTTTACAAAATAAACTATTTGAACTTGAACGGTTCCCTGTCCCGGTTAGACAGACAGGGGCTCAATCTTGAGACCTAAATTCGAATCATGCTGGATGAAGATGCACCAATGAGCTTTTCAGAATTTATGTCCATTGGATTTCTATAACTCTTGGAGGTGAAGGAAAACATTAAAAAGTGTGTATTTATCACAGACGTATAATATAGTAGCAGACCTAACATTAATAATAAACGCATAGAGTCGACGCTTGGCAATTTTAGCTCAGTGAACTTCGGGCTCTTTTAAATATAAATATTGCTTGCTTGCTTGTTTCCAAACAAAATATATACTAGAGATTAGTTTATGAATTAACAAATATGTTCCAAGCATAAGCCAGCCAAAACAACCCATTTTTATACGTTTCTTCGTACCATGAAGCCTAAATGTAGCTTATTTTGTTATGGAAACTTGCCACGCTATTTAATCCTTATGTTTGGTCTGCTACTTAGTAATCAATTATATGTCTGTGGTATTTATGCCCGAAATACGGCGATAAAGCTCACCCCCCATCACGCTGTGACTTTTAAATTGTTCGTTAAAAGACAGGAGGGTGTTGCACGCGCCGGAGCAACACACGGGGCCTTATGTAAGGGTCACTCTTAAAGTGACAACTTTATAAAAATTTAAACTTACAATTGTTTTGCTGGAAATGCAATCAGAAGGTCAATATTGACAACAAAAAAATTAAAAGTTTAAATGTCACTTTGAAAAATTATTATTTGTATGACACCAGTGTAGGCACTGCCTACCCTAGATTATGATTTCATACAAAATCTTCAAACTTGCCCTTCTCATTGCTTTTCCAACAAAAAGTTCAACACACACCTAGCACCTATACTGTCTGTCCCTCTTTAAGCAGATCAATAGAGTGAGATAGATCACTGTATCAAGCGCTATCGAGCTCGATATGGTTTGCTATGCTAGACTAGCAGGAGACTATAAGGCTGTATTAACGACAATGAACGAAGGCATCAATGACGCCCTTAGCTGTATTCTGTAAAACACTTTAGATTGAAATGTTACAATTCTAAAAACCTACAATTATAGCAATTATATTATTATAGCCAGATATAACTTACAACAGGTAAGTAAGACGCCCACAATCGCATTCCTCTTGCGTTTCTTTAGCGAAGTTACACCGACGCATTTTAATTTTAATGAGTCGTTTAGTGAAGGTATTATCCTGTCACAACATTACACAGTGATTTAAGGACAAGTAGACATAATCATTACTTCTGTTTGAGCCGCAAATACCTCTGGGAACAAATGAAAAGACATAAAAGAATATACATTTGTGACTAGCGACTGTGGGTGGAGGTACCACCATCTTACTCGCAAACCCCCCCAAAGTTAGTGCGTAAGAGGACAGCTCTCAAACAGGTACATCCAGGTAGCCCAAGATGCCTGAGACCGATTTATGGCGGGGTATCTTAAACAAAATAGACTGGTGATTGGCAGCAGCGTCACTGGTACGAGGGTTTCGGCACCGCGCTCAGAAACCCACCTGCCTAACATGTGTGAGTATGGACATTTCTATGAATATGATTTGGAAAGGCCTATGTCCAGCAGTGAACGAAGACAAGCTGATGTATGGTTGAATGGATGGAAGAGAAAGCTAAATAAAACTGAAATTTCCCAGTGAGTTTCAAAAAATACAAAAATACACTCGCTACACCGTTTTATGACAGGCATAAATGAAAATAAGGACGAGAAATCAAAATATACAAAGGCCGAGGAAGTTAAACATTAATATGCATCAAACCGGATATTTGAATAAAAAACAAGCGCAAATTGAGTGGTAACAGTCAGCAGATTGTTCCGTAAAACACATCCAAGCAGTGGCGTGGATACTACTTTTAGCTGGAAATGCAACGAGAACGTTAAGTTTGACAATAAAAAAAATATGAAAAAATTTAAATGTCACTTTGAAACATCATTATTTGTATAACGCCGCGCCGGGGTAGGCACTACCGAACCTAGAGGACATGGTTCAAGACATTTTTTTTTTCAATTTAGATTTTAGTTTTTTTCATATTATGTTTATTGTCAAACTTGACCTTCTCATTGCTTCTCTAGCAAAAAGTTCTATGCACGCCACTGCATCCAAGTTAAATATTCAGAAACCATTGCGCTGTGAACAAAGAGATCTGAGCAGTAAACATTTTATTGAACTTTCAAAATCAATTTTACTTGGTGAAATTCTATAGGCATGTGCGTCGATGAAATTATCAGAAAAAACTTCTCTCTTTGCTTAGTCACCTATGAATTAAATCTTTACTAATAATAAAGTAGAACAGTCGTGTCTGTAAGTTGAACATTTTTTTTTAATTCATATTCTATAGCATAGATAAATTTGTCTATGGCTATAGATGTTTTATATTTAAGAAAAACCTTTTTTTTCTGTCTGTATGTACGAGTTAGTTCCGTTTTAACTCGAGAACCACGGATTTGAATGGTTTTTTCAATATAAATATAAAGCTGCTCAATATAAAGGCTATAAGGGGGTGTTGATAAAATAACGCCTAAGCCGAAAACGGGGTAGATATTGAATAAACGCAGGCGAAGCCGCAGGTAAAGGCTAGTATTTTTATGTCGCTTGGTATTATATTAAGCAGGTAATAAAATATACCACAAACCAAATGAATAAACATAATCTTTATATCATGAGATTTCTTTTACATTCTTTTAAACTTTCTAACGGGAAATCATTCTTCTTTAATACAATTTTCTAAACCAATAGGAAAATGTAATACACATTGGAAATAAGCAATCAAGTGAAGCCCATTTTACAGTAACTCATCAAGCAAATGATAAGGTATGTAGCTGCTAGATTTGTATGATTAACTGGGTGCAGTAAAGTAAGAAACTGGCAGAAAAGTAGAAAGTGGTACTTGTTTGTTATCTTTACATCCCACCCATATCTTTCTTGGTAATTGATGTCGGTGGTACAACCATGTTTAACACTTTTCCACTTCCCTACGCTCGCAATTTCTACCCAGCTAAATACTAGGTGCAACTGGGGACGACTCACTGCATAGTAATGAATTACTTATGTTTGCAGCGAAACGTGGAAGGTATCCAGAGACCCAGGTTTGATTCCTCGTACAATCTGGGCCATTAAAGAAGGCGGGTGTGAATTTAGTCACAGAGGGCGTTGCAGTCGCAGCTTGGGCGTTATTTTATCAAAACCCCTTATAGCCTAGCTATTATGTTAACCAGGGTCACTACGATGATAATAGAGAAAACCGCATCCAAATCCGTTGAGTGTCTTCCAAGTTAAAATGAAAGTTGAAAAAAAAAATAGTAGTTTTGGCTTCAGTACAATGTTAGTAACATAAATCATTAAAAAACAAAAATATTCGGTGTACAGATACGACTTTTTTTTTACTAATTAGTATACAAGGTTAAATAAAAACAGTTAGAAAAACTCAAAACATTGGTATCGGGGCTTAGCGAAATTCTCAACCTTTTTTCACTTCCTGTCATGCAAATTGACCCTATTAGCCGTCAGGTTCACAACGAGAAGACAAAACAAAAATTTCAGAATTTTTCATAGTCCCCATAGAAAAAGTTGTTCATACATAGGTAACACTAAAAGTTTCCGGAACTGGCCACTTACATAAACAATATTTAAAAATTTATTGCAACATTTGAAAATAGAACTCTTTGGCTGTAGAATGCAGTTTGTTTCATCTGACTGTCTTTTGTCTTTACCTTGTGGCGCCATTTAAAAAATTGTGTGTCTGCATCAACATGGATTTAACTCGGGAAAATTTTCGTAGTATGATTTTCTACGATTTTAAGTGTAATTTGACAGCTCAACAGAGCATCGCTCGGCTTGAAACAGCTTTTGGCAATGAAGCACCATGCAAGACGACTGTTTATAGCTGGTTTGCAGAATTCAAGCGTGGTCGTATCAATATCAGTGACGAATCTCGCGATGGTCGGCCGTCCACCGCTGTGACCAACAAAAACATCGATGCTGTGCGCCGTATGATTGAAACAGACAGGCATGTGACCTACCATGAAATTCGCGCATCCTTAGAAATAGGCATGAGTCAAATACAATCAATCCTACACAAACATTTGGGTGTGAGAAAGCTGTGCTCGCGGTGGATCCCACACAACTTGACCGAGGCTCAAAAAACGGACCGCGTCACTTGGTGCAGTGCCATGCTTACCAGATTCAACGAAGGTGCGTCAAATTTGGTGTGGGACATAGTAACAGGTGACGAAACATGGATTTATTGCTACGATCCCAAAACAAAGCAGCAATCGAGCGTATGGGTCTTTCAAGATGAGCCGAAACCAACCAAAGTGGCGCGCGTGAAAAGTGCATCTAAGCGGATGATTGCTTCTTTTTTTAATAAAACTGGACACGTGGCTACTGTTGCTTTAGAGAATCGTCGTACCGTGAATAGTGACTGGTACACGACCATTTGTTTGCCGGAAGTTATTGACGAACTCCGTAAAAATAACCGTAAACGCCGTATCATCCTGCACCACGACAATGCTAGTTCTCACACGGCCAGACAGACAAACGACTTTTTGAAGACGAAAAATGTAGAACTCATGAGTCATCCTGCATACAGTCCCGACCTGGCACCTTGTGACTTTTTTCTGTTCCCAAAAATTAAGAACCAATTACGCGGTCAACGATTTTCATCACCAGAAGAGGCTGTCGAGGAGTATGAAAAACACGTTTCAGAGGTCACCACAGGGGAGGGGCACAAAAGTTTTCAAAACTGGTTTGATCGAATGAAAAAGTGCATAGACGCCAAGGGAGATTATTTTGAAAAACAATAAATTAATTTTGTACCTTTAATAGTATTTTTTCATATTCATTCCGGAAACTTATAGTGCGTCCCACGTATAGACGAGTACTACATATGTTTTGAGTTGGGCCAACTATTATTATTTAACCTTATAGACTAGCCTTTCGAATTGGGCGTTGTTTTATGAATACTCCTTATAGCCTATATGTTGACCACTATGATGATAGTTTAAACAACCGCATCCAAATCCGTTGAGTTGTTCTCGAGTTAAAACGGAACATACATACAAACAAACAGACAAAAATTCAAATAAATTGTGTTTTTTTCCTCAGTAAAAAATTAAAATTTCGCAAAAATATTCTTACATATATTTGTAATATTAGACAAGACTTTTTTACTACTTTATCATTCATTACTCCACTTTTCCTACTTTTAAATACAGTTTTAAGCAAGTTTGTTTTACAATAAATAAATTAAAACGGCAACCAGGCGGAGGTGAACATGCTCCATATTAAGCTGAAACCTTGATGGCCACCGCGATTGCATTTATAAAAGGTCTTCAAACCGGTTGGAATAAGAATAAGGTTCTTTGCCGTAAGGACCGTGGGATTGGGCCTACAAATAACTTAATTTTGAAACAATTTCGACCATGAGTGATGAATGGGTTTTTAAAATGTACAAGATCAACTTTAGGGTCCGATTTTATAATTGACTACTTTGACTAGCCTTTACCCGTGGCTTCGCCCGCGTTTATTTAATATTTGACCCGTTTTCGGCTTGGCCGTTATTTTATGAACACCTTTATTGCTTATGTGTTGACAAGGTACACTACGATGATAATTTAAAAACGCATCCAAATCCGTTTAGTGGTCCTCGAGCTAAAAGCGTTTACACAATCTTTGCCCCGTTTTCAGCTCGGGCGTTATTTTATTAACAACCTTTATAGCCTGTGATACTATGTGTTGACCAGGGTCACTACGGTAATAATAAAAAAACGCATCCAAATCTACTCTAACACCAAATCCGTTGAGTAGTTCCGGAGTTAAAATGGAACATACATACAGACAGACAGACAAAAATTCTAACAATGGTGGTTTTGGCCTCAGTAAAATACCAATAACCCATTTCATTAAAAATTTCGCAAAAATACTCAATGTACAGAAACTACTTTTTTATAACTTTATTATTAGTAGCTATGACAGTTTATTTCTAGGATCCCGTATCTAAAAATGAGAAAAAGCTGTTATCGTTTTAGTCTTGTGTCAGTCACAGCTACTTTTTCCGAGACGACTAAAACTATCAACTTGTGACCATTATAGGAATAGTCATAAAGCTTACTTGTCGGCAAGGGGTTACTGTTTTAAAAATAGGGACCAAAGTGTACTGAAACAAAAATTTACCTCAGCAAGTAGTGTAATTCATTAGAAAGGACTTTGCTTAACGTATTTTCGAGTAATTTCTAAGAATGTACCCAATGTACCCAGCGCTCTAAAAATGCGCAACAACGATACTCTTCTTCTTCTTCGCTATATAATTGACGCGTTTTTTTTATTGTCTGTCACAGGAGTATTATACAATATCATTGGTCACAGCAGGTAATCCTCGTAGCTTGTGAACTCAACCATTTCAAGTAAAATTATATAATAATTCCAGTAGGGACATAACTAGTTCGTGGTTTTGCAGTCGCGTCCTCTCGCATTTTTGCAAGAAATACGATATTAACTGCATTCAATCTTCATTGCTTTCGTTCATCGTTGCGTTCATAATGCAATTTATTTAACAAAAGGAAGCGTTCATAAAAAAAATGTATGCGCGTTGAGAATTGCTTAAGTATGCGGGGGAAAATTTTAAATTATTATAGATAGAGACAAGAATAAATATTTGAGATACTAAAAGCTGCTTGTCATACATGTTTTGCAAGAATATGGACGTTTTTGTAATTTGTGTATTTTTGGGCGAACAATAGAAGAAAATGTTCTTATCCACTCCAGTAAAATTCGTCTTTTTAACGTATCGTATCGTTATCGTTCTTTGAATTTCATTTGTCCATGACATTATCTACGTCAGTGATATACATAAGTAGGTACCTACCTATGTATACAATTTTATTTTGTCAACTTGGAACAATAAGGGGCAAGCCTTGGCCTTTGTTTCAAAGACATCATTCAGTTTCTTCCTAGATCATGTTGAGGTCAGTAACAATAAAGCACTAACCTCTTATATCTCGTTGCAATGTCGGCGAGAGAGAGCCCGCGACCAAAGCTGCGTCCAATAAGTTGATATTTTCCCGGCATCGAGTCACAATATCCGTCTGCATAGAGAAAAAAAAGGATACATTTTCGCGCGCTTTCAGTCCAGAAATCTGCAGTCAACGCGCGAATTCCTTCAAACCATAGACAATTTAAAAAGTAAAAATAGGTCCAAGGTGGTTTTAAGGATGCCATGTTTATTTGGGATTGATTTTGCTGGTTTCGAAGTATTGGCGCGTTCACTGTATTTCTAAATGTGATGTAACCTAAGGCTGTGCACAATATTAGCATTTCTAAGCTACTTTCTTGTACTAAAGTTAACTAACTCACATTTTCATTTCCTTGTTTTAGATACAGCTTCTTTTAAGGCATTCACTGCACCACACTCGCAAAACAAATCAAATGCCATGCGTTTTTAGTAATTTTCAGATTCATGCAGAAATGCAGTTTTTACTTTGAAAATTTGTACAATTCAAATTATATTGTTTTTTTTATATTTTACAACTATTTTAACATATTCAAATAAACTAAAATTAAACTGAAATTAATTCTAGCAATCAAATGAAAACAATAAGCTTAAACTACGTTTAAGATTTCGAAATTTAGCAAAAAAAAGGATGTTATTGACATTTTTGTAAGCCGAATTAAATGCTGACAGAGAAGGGTGTTAATTGACTGAAACTCCATTTTCAAAATAACACATTTATTAATTATGAAGAAGAATACAAAAATCATTCGTTGCCTTTAACATTGTAATGGAAAAAAAGTCCAATTAACATCCTATCCACCAACATTTAAAATTAAGATTATTAGTAACAAAATATACAAAAAAGAGAAAATAAGGAGTTCAGTCGTAAATGAGATACCAATTCGTTATTATGTGAAAATATTTGTTATTTAGGTAAAGAACACAAAATACAACCTTACTGTAGTTACCACCTACCTACTTATAATTTATGCGTAAACTATATCACTCAATGACAAGAAATCACGTTTTGAATGAGGTAACGATACCTAATATACAAATAATGTATAGGTGAACTTACTCGTATATTTCGTAACAATTATCTTAGTCGATAATGCCACTTTGACTTTAATTGTGTCAAATCTATCATACTTTTACGATTGATTTTTAAAACTATCAGTAAATAGTTACGTATTTATCATCAAAATATCAACATAGTTATTATAATTATTAGACCTGGTCTAAGCACCATTGTATCTCCATTAGATGGAATAAGAATTATGAATCAATAGGCATCAAAATCAAAAGGTTAATTGCCAGAAAAAAGAAAACGGGTTAGTAAAGAAAATCCACACAAAAATATTAATAAAAAATGTGACTTCTAAAAACTAAACGGAACCATTTTCCTTTATCTTTAGATAAACTTTAGATAAAGTTGAAAATACATCCGTTTTTCATGGAAATTAAAAGTACCTATGTCAAATCAATAAGTTAGTAATCAATTCCTTAATACAGTGCCGCGATTGTCAGATCCAACTTGCATTTAAATATAACATCATTTAAATGCACGTAATTTGTACGAATTTCTTAGTTAAACAGCTACAAAAACACTAAAAGCGCCTCAACTTTGCTCAGCAAAATCGAACCTTGAATACAACCACTTGAGCCACCAAAAATCTATTTACGACAATCTTACAATCGCAGCGAACCTAATGCATATACTTACATACATAATAATACATATCACACAAGCCCAAGCCAACTGTCATTGTAGATGTATGTAGACTATAACAAGGATAGAGAAAGCGGCAATAACGAGACCAAATCTGCATGCAGGGCGTCTAGCGACCAAACAGGGTAGGTCGTCATCAGCGTCGGTATAACTACTTAATTCGGTATCATAATTCCTTACATAATCGAATGCGCGAAGTAAATCAGGGGACGCGTCGTGCCGAGCCATTATAGCCTCTGTTGCTTCCAACTGCGAACTCGAACGACGGATTAGGGAACGAACTTCCTCCGATTCGGAATCGGAATCGCCGCTCCAATGATTCCTTCTACTATGCTTCTTGGGACTCGACGATTCGTCTTCCGAGTCGACGCTCTCAGTTGAACGACGGCGCAGTTCTGATAACGCGATCTTTTGTAGTTCGTCGTTTTGGTCATTGTGATTCCTGCGGCGTCTATTCAGGGAATCTAGGATGTCGGGACGGTTATTCACTTCCGTGTACTCTAAGGAGCTGTTGATTTCGTCGCTTGTCAAGTTCGAGCTGTGTCGACGACGGCTCAAGGCCTGAACGTTTAGGAGGTCGAACTCGGGAGAACGCTTGTGGTTTTTGCGATCGCTTTCAGACGGTTTGCGACGTCTGCTGCCCTCGTTGCTTTCGATACTGGTATTGTTTCTAGATCTCTCCAAGCTATCGAGTAGGTTTTTCTTTCTTTCGGCACTGGACATGGATTTTTTGGGTTTCCTTGTCGGGGTTTCTACTGGGGAAGTTCTAGTGGGTCTCTTATATCTGGGTAGACTTTTTTCTCGGGATATATCTGATGGGGGTCTTCTGCGACGTGTCCCGCTAGGGCTGTGCTCGTTTTCCGGCTGTGCGGATAGGGATGAGCAACAATCGGACTGCGAATCGAGAAACGCTCGGTAATCGTCACCGAACTCGAGTAATCGTCTCGCCGCATCCGAGTCAGGCGCTTCGGAGTAGTTCTCGGAGTTGTATTTTTCCTGTTGACAAAAAGCTATTGTTAGTTGGCAGTAAATGGTCAATTAAGATCATATAAGTAGTGCTTAGGTATTTAAATACAGCGAGATACTCGTATTTAGATGAGTTTTTTTGTTGTTCAACATTGAACTTATACTAAGCCACAAACACGCTTCATAATCAGCGACGATGTTATCTAGGATGAAGCGCAGTCGTCCAGAAGGTACCTATTAACTCTCCATAAAATTATTGCGGTATAGGTATAGGCAGGTTGTGTTTAAACTGGGTAGCTCAGTTGGTAGAGCAATCGCCCGGTTAGTTGGAGGTCCCGGGTTCGAATCCCGGTTCAGAGCTCCTCACATCCGGATTTACTTTACTTCTGCTTTTCTATACCGCAATGATATACTATTAATTTGTAACTCCTTGCGATGATAAAGTGTTCAAAAATATATAAATTTATTTCTATCATACTTTCTCTTAATTTAATTATACCTGTTGAAAATGAACCTTCTAGCTATAACAAAGGAAACTTTTCTACGTTCGAAATAAAAAATACATGTTTTGTTACTTTCGTCATGTTTCATAATATAAAAAAAATATTGACCGTCAAAAGAAACGCTAATACTCCGATGACAGAGACGACGCTCTTCAAAAAACCTATGTGTACATAGCCTGATTCATAGATTTCAATACAGCTAGAGGGTGCATTTTCCACATGTATATGTTATTAATTTAATAATAATGGTTTTCACGCCAAATGTTGTTAAGCGACCTACACCACGCACTACTATATCAAAACGCATCCCTCACCTGATAAAAGTCCCAAGCTTGCTCGGAGAAGGAACTGTGCTCCTCTGTCCCCGTGTTAACACTCTTGTCTACGTCAGAGTCTTTGTCCACAGAGAGATCCCACAGCTCGTTCGGGTTGCCGAGAGAGACGGCAAGATGGCTCCGTTCTCTCTCCATACTGCGTGCCAGTCTGAAAAACAAGAAACGTATCCTCAATACAAATAGGGGGTTTAACATTTTCCGCGGCCTGAAAAAAATTTACCAAAATGAAAAAAGAATGCTTCGATGGTTTGGACATATAGAGAGGATGAATGAAAGTAGAGTGACAAAAGGAATTGTGGAAGATGCCGACCGACTTGTCCTAGAAAGACGTATTTAGGGCACTGTCAAAAGTACCCGGAATAGACGAGCTTGTACGACTATCTTGATGGATGTGGAAGAGCCGAATGAGATGTGTTAGGATCGTGGCAGATTGAAATCTGTAGTCTATGCTTACCCCTCTGGGAGACAGGCGTGAGTATACTATACCGGGTGTAAATAGAGTGCGACCATTAAATGAAACAACATATTCTACCGACCCTACTAAACCACTTTTCCCAAGAGTCATACCCGCGGACACCCTTAGTTTGGGAAATAATTGAGTTCCAAACAAAAACGCGTGAACCCTAACGCACCGACATACGGTCGAGGTTAAAGAGAGCGTTGACCTCAAACAGCTGGAGGTTTCACGGACGACGCTCTCTCTAACCTCGCCCGTATGTCGGTGCGTTAGGGTTCACACGTTTTTGTTTGGAACTCAATTATTTACTAAACCAAGGGTGTCCGCGGGTATGACTCTTAGGAAAAGTGGTTCAGTATGTAGGGTCGGTAGAATATGTGGTTTCATTTAATGGTAGCAGTCTATTTACACCCGGTACAATAAACAAATAGCTCTAAAACTGAGTTGGAAAGAGATTGAAAAGGCTAAATTCGATTATTCTGATTATCGACAAATATGCTTCTTATATTATTTGCATTGTCATCTAAATATTGTGAATTTCTTACCGAGGTCTAACCTCCCCCCCATTAGGCCCCAGCTTAAAGGTCGGCGCGACCGTTTCCTCATTCTGCTCCGGTATAGTGCCGTCCTGCTCTGTCGTGGAGATGTGCGTCTTCTCGATGCGCGCGCGCAGGTGAGCGATGGAGGCGAGTTGTTGTCGGATGAGGTCGGCTTCGTCGCTGTCGTTACCCGAAGTTGAGGTTGTGTCGAATCTGGGAGAAAATAAGAGATATTTAATAATATAAATAAATACATTGATGGTGGTAGAGCTAATGCCGGGCTCGACTGTGGAGGTACCACCATCTTACTCGGAAATCCTCCCGAAGTTATTCGGGGGAGAGTAAGAGGACAGCTCTCAGGCAAAAAACCAGGCAGCCCACCATTGCCTGGGACCGACGGATGGCGGTATATCCATCCCCAATTGCCGGACCTTATATAAATCAGACTGGTGACGGGCAGCGGCGTCACTAGTGCAAGGGTTTCGGCACCGCGCTCACCAACCCGCCTGCCCAGCGTGTGTGAGTAGGGGCATTTCTTCCAGGAGGACCGCCAAGAGTGGTGAACTCATGGAAAGGCCTATGTCCAGCAGTGGACGAAACAGGCTGATGGAGTGGAGTGGTGGACATTGATCAAAAAATGCAAATATAAATCCTAGGCACCTGAGCTAAACCGAAGGATCTGTTAGAATAGAATAGAATAGAATAGAATATCCATTTATTTATCTACCACAACACAATAAATTATAAAAACAAATTATAAAGTCAAACACAAGGAAATAACATAAAAGAATAAAACAATGTGACTAAAGCTAAATGAAATCATGTGTCGAAGCAGACAAAAAGGCTAGAACTCAGCATATGCTGTAGTCTTACAGAGTAAGACCGACAGCGCTGATTTTCAGTCCGAGCCCGCGTAGGTAACGCACGAACAAACAAAACAGCGCGAGTATTCTTGCACATTTTGAAAATAATAATTACGAATGGCAGAATAAATATGATATACATATACGAGTACATAATGTAGGTGCTAATATTTGTAAATAAATAAATTCAATTAATAGGTAAGCTCTAAATAAATGTCAGAAACTCGTTGGTCAAAAATTATTAAAATGGCGATGAAGCGTCTAGTTTTAGGCAGGCGAAGACATTTGTAAGTCAAGGAGATACTTTTTTAGTTTAATTTTAAAAGTATACTTACACTTAAGGTCACGTAGCGGTGGTGGAATGTTATTCCAACATTTTGACGCCATGTACCTAAAACTACCCCTAAATGCAGTGGTTTTGTGCTTTGGAAACAATATACGATTCATCCTGGTGCTGTATCTGCTAACAGTAGATGACCACGTAAATTTGTCATGTAAATATTTGGGAGAACCAGTTTTTACTACACCAAACAGTAAAGCAGCGAGATGCAGCTCACGACGACCCTCTACCCTTAAAATATTCGCGGCATTGATATAAGGTGTGACGTGTGATCGCCAGGGGATACGGAAGCAATAGCGAGCACACGCATTTTGCACGCGCTGAATGAGTCGCATGGTCTTCGCGTAGAGGCAAGGGCCGTAAACAGCTATACAATAATTTAGTTTAGAGAGAACAAGAACAAGAGTATTGTTAGTATTGTTTTAGTTATTGTTAAGTGAATCTAAAGTCTAAACAAAATAAATACCACTTCCTGCTCAATAAAGTTAAGTACAAGATGACTTAAAAAATTACTGTAAATTTTTATAGATTCTTCAGAAAAAAATCAGGAATTAAGAAGAACTTTTGAACAGCATTGCCGCATTCCCAGTATTGGGATTTAATTTTATTCTAATTATAATTTAATTCTTACACATTAACTGGTGGTAGGTTTCGGCCGTGGCCGTCATGATGGAGCTATGCCGCCAAGCGACTCGGTCTTTTGAAATGACGTCACGGGAAGCCGAATCGGGAGAGTGGCGCTGAAGAGGCAGCAATCATGTCGTGACTGCGCGATGTAGCGCTAATTTGATGGCGGTCACCCGGTGACCGATTTGAACCGGGCAGGTAGGTCATAATCTGACCGCCATCAAACGACGGGTATACAAAAGTTTTTGGGTCTGTGGTTTATTTTAAATGGTTCCACAGGTTATAAATGTGCACTGGAAACAGTCAGTTCAAAGAAAATAGTAACGGTCTTCGTAATATAAAACATCTGTACAAAGTAATGTAAAAAAAGTGAATTGATGAAGTTTTGGAGGACGTCTTTAAAACACTAGACTGGAATGGACGAGGCATAAACGTAAACGGAGAGTACATTTCACATCTTCGCTTTGCCGATGACATCGTGATAATGGCGGAATCGCTGCAGGAACTGGAGGTAATGGTGCGCGGCCTTAGCGATTCTTCGAGACGAGTTGGCCTGCGGATGAATTTGGAGAAGACTAAGGTCATGTCCAACTGTCACGTCATCCAAGGGCCACTAACCGTCGACAATGTCAGCATTGAAGTTGTTCAGAAATATGTTTATCTGGGTCAATTCATACAGCTGGATAAAAACAACTTCGACGCCGAGGCTGACAGAAGAATATGCTTGGGTTGGGCAGCATTCGGAAAGTTTCGTCACATATTTAAGTCGTCAATACCGCAGTGCTTAAAGATGTTCAACCAGTGCGTCCTTCCTGTGATGACGTATGGCGCTGAGACGTGGTCTCTTATAAAGGGCCTGATCCACCGATTTAAGGTCGCTCAGCGGGCTATGCTTGGGGTATCTCTGATGGATAGAATCCGAAACGAGGAGATCCGTCGGAGATCGAAAGTAACCGACATAGCCTGCAGAATCAGTAAGTTGAAGTGGCAGTGGGCAGGCCATATTTGTCGCCGACATGATGGCCTTTGGGGCCGAAAGGCTCTAGAATGGAGACCACATACAGCAAAGCGTAGTGTAGGCCGACCTCGTGCCCGCTGGACCGACGACCTGAAGGACGATGCGGGGGGCGGCTGGATGAGGAGGACGGAGGACCGACATGAGTGGCGAAATTTGGAAAACATAGGGTCCAACAGTGGACGAACAAGGGCTGATGGATGGATGGATTATAAAGTTGAGAACAACCGTTATCTTTCTCTCTCTAACTCATAGATGCGTATCAATCACTTAGCGACTGGCGACCTATTTCAACTCTGCATGAGCAGTTTTTAGGGATGGGCCGAAATTCGGTTCACATTTGGTTCAACCGAATTTCGGCAGTTTTCGGTCTTTTTCTATCATTTTTCCATCTTACTACGTACTAAGATTATGTTTTAAGGGGAAATCCATCGCTTTGAATACACTTAATATTATTAATATGCAATACAAACTACAAGCAAGACAAGAATAAAAAAAAAATCTCAAGCTTGAATTCGAACCTGCGACCACCTGCTATCACGCCAAGCGCGCTACCGACTGCCACCAAGATACATATCCTAGACCGTTGAATTTTTCAACCATACTTGTACACCGAATTATTGTAGCTGTTTGATATACTAGCTAGTAAGGCACATACTGAATGCGTGTGAGAGAGGGCGTTATGCGATTTCACGCTTTTACTACATACTATTTGACGTTTAGCGCGGAAGTACGCTACGGACGTTATTGGGCCTTAACCAGAATGTACACTGACAGTAGGTGTTGCCCTATAGATGTACACAGACAGGGTGTTGCCCTAACAGTACAAACCTATTCTTTCTAGACGTAGCGGGGTCGCTGGCAGCACTCCTCTCATTCCTCTCTTCTATCTCGGGGCTGAGTCTGCCGCAAAACGACAACGACTTGAACAGGCGTTGCTCCCTTCGTGCTGTGTTGCCATCGTTACCTGAAGCAAAAAACAGGGGCCTTATTGTCTAACTTCGACATTCAAGGCCTTTAAACGCCTTTAAACGCGCCTTGATTGACTAGAAATGACATCTAATCGTAATTTTTGGCCAATCAGGACCCTTTTGAAGGCTATTATAGACATTATGAAGGCTGGTCTTTTAGTACGTCGTACGTAAAGTATTGGTTGTAATCGAAATTAGTTATAAAAAAATGTGATTAATTAATTTTATAATGCAATAAAATCGAACAATTTCTTTATTTTCAGAGGAATGGCTATGGTAAACTTGGTAAATTAATAAGTTGTGCTGAACTGAACAGAGGATTGAAAAAACATCTTAAAAATCATGTCAAATTAGATACTCTGCTGAATAAGATACAAAAGAAAGGTCTTTTTCAGTGAGTTAATTAGATGTGTTTTTTAGGATCGATTTTTGCGATTTTCGACTTCATCCTATCATCATTATTCAATGACCCCCCCTCTCACAATACTGATGTAATTTTAGTTATCTGTAATACAAAATAAATAATGTTGTTTAAATAATAGTTTTTTTTGCAACCCCCCCCCCCCCTCCCCCTACCATCTTATTGCCATATAAGTTCATGATATTACCGTCATCCGCAGACCAGACCCCCTAATTTTAAATGACGTAATATATGCACAAACATATCCTATAGTAATGCGGCAGGAACAGTGATGTGATAATTACTGATGTGATGATACAAAATGATTCTAGTGTGAAATATCCACAGACATTATAATTATTACTAAGTAGCAGACCAAACATAAGGATTAAATAGCGTGGCAGGTTTCCATACAAAAATAAGCTACATTTAGGCTTCATGGTACGAAGAAACGTATAAAAATGGGTTTTTTTGGCTGACTTATGCTTGGAACGTATTTGTTAATTCCTAAACTAATCTCTAGTATATATTTTGTTTGGAAACAAGCAATATTTATATATAAAAGAGCCCGAAGCGCACGGAGCTAAAATTGCCACGCGTCGACTCTATGCGTTTATTATTAATGTTAGGTCTGCTACTATATTAAACGTCTGTGGAAATATCAACACTTTCGCACGTGTATCAAACGACGTTGTTTAACACACCTGCGAAAAATTACACGAAACAATAAAATAGAAGCCATTTTGTTGCAAAACAAAATACAAATACAAGTCGACAGAAGAAAACGCAGTGTCTGGTTGGCACCAATCTACACTACAAAGACATATGTAGAATCAGTAAAAATCTTTTTAATAGTAACTCCTAAGATAGATAAAATATAATAAATTATGACGTCTACAATCGTTTTAAATTTTTAAAACATCTTTTACAGTTTAAAATCTCTACTATATTTAATAATAATATAAAAGTTTGAAAATACTCATCCTAAACAGCTTTTAGTACATCCGGTTACTTGCAGAAATACCAACAAAACGACAAGTAAAACAAGGTTTACACATACATAAATGATCTCACCGGTTTTCCCTAGATGGCGTTAGTAGTAAAAAATAAAACACTAGTGCGAAATAAGTAACAGGCACGTAATCTATCCTATTTTGGACAGTTTTAGTAAAAGAAAATGATTACCTCGTCTCCTGAACTTGAGTCGTTTCCTCCGCAGCCAGCACTGCTTGTCGCTCGCTTCAACACACGACGTGCACGCTTCTGTCATCGTGTTCGTGCTGGACACGTGGCCCTGAACGATATCAAACATATTTATTTATTACACTTAATGTACATTTACAAAAAATATAACACAGGATATAGTAAAAGAGAAGATGTGAAAGAAAAATATAGAGGGGAACATGTAATGTCAAACTAGAGTAATAATTACATACATGTGTCCTAAAATCTATACTAATAATAAAGTAGTAAAAAAGTCGTGTCTGTGCATTGAATATTTTTGAGAAATTTTAATTGAAATGGGTTATTATATTAGTATTACTGGGGTCAAAACTATTTTTTATTTTATTTTCGTCTGTCTGTATGTTCGGTTTTAATTCGAGAACCGCTTAACGGATTTGAATGCGGTTCTCTTTATTATCATCGTAGAAGCCCTGGTCAATACATAAGCTATAAGGGAAGGTTATAAAATAACGGCCAAGCCAAAAACGGGGCAGATATTGAATAAAAGCGGGCGGTGTTGCAGGATATAATGTCAAAATTTCCACACCTCTCATTGTACATTTCCAATAACTGAATTATTTGTTTTATTTACCCACCCATCACCGAATGCAAGAAAGTTACCCAACAAACAAGATACCATCACCAAAACCTACCTGAACAGTAGTAGAACTTCCTCTCAGCTTAGAATTAGAATCCGCCGGCGTCACCCTTTGAGGACTAGCCAACGTGTTCAACGCGGACTCCGATATTGACATATTGGTGCGGGTCATAGCGGTAACGTCGCCGTTAGTAGGCGTGGCCGCGAGCGACGTTGCCACGCCGCTCAGCTGTGATAGGCAGGAGACCGACCAAGGCCGCGCGCTGTTGCCAGGTCGCTTCTTGCGTAGTGTTACCTGTTGGGATTAGAGCCTCAACCTTATTTTTGTGTTAGAACAATAACAAACATGTATATATAAACAGACCTTGAAATAACGTTATTTTATGGCAGTTACGTTGTATATTTGTATTCATATCGGTAGCATCTTAATTTTGATCATGATATCATCATTTGAAACGAAACGAATCAATCAAAATGCTATAAAACTATACCGGTATTCAATTTATAACGTTATAAGGGTCTGTACTGAATTTAGGTATTAGGTATATGTTTTAGTGAATACGACATTGTTAAATGATACAGAAATGTATGTTATAAAAACAAAAGAAAATTAAGTTGATGCTTGTTATTTTTGGCACTTGGTGGAACTTTCTATACATTTTGATTGAAATGCACTTGTACTTGTCCACTGTATTTTATTAACCTTATTTACCTAACCGGTTTCGCTATTATAGCATTCACAGCCATTATATTTGTTATATTAGCGATCTTATAGCATCTACACAATTATCAGTACAACAAAAATGTTTGAGAAGGTTATAAATGAACTAAATCCAATATAATGCCATTACTCGGAAACTTGAAAAAACAGATAATAATATCATACCATGCAGCAATTTTCTAGATATTTACTTAAAGAAAACCATACCAAATCAGTTAAAGATTTCTAATAATATTTACCCCGAAATAAAAATAACAGTGTATTGGCAAATAATAATCTAAGCACGTTTCAAAAGATGTAATTTTTGTGCATAACTGAGCAATCAAGAGGTCGCAGGTTCAATTACTGGCCCGAGGAATTTTTTCACGAAATATTAAATTATATTATTATAAATTATTAAATTTAATTTGTTATATTTTTTTCTGGCATGTGACCTGTTAATAAACCTATAACCATGTCAAGCACATACATGTTACCTGTATTTTCACGAGAAACACAAATATATACCTTAGCATGGTGCGTAGGTGTAACAGTGCAAGTCGAAGTGCTCATGTCCATAGAAGAATGCAGGTTCCTTTCTTCAGATGTTAAAGAGGTATCCACTTCGCTTTCCGTCGTGTACTCGCCTGAAGCGTCATACGACTCTGTGCCCTGGAGATAAGGATGAGAATTGTTTGACTATTTGAGACATACTAGTGAAAAAGATACAAATAGTAAAGATTTGTTGGTTATTAAGGTTCCATGTACCTATGTTTGTCAAGAGTTAAATAAATTTAGAATAGATCCACTTGCTAAAAAATTTCTTATTAAATTTTGCGAAAGATTAGAGAGTGGAGTGCCCTCAATACTCTCTCAGATAAGTCACACACACTCAATACATAGGTGATAGATAAAACATTAAGGCGAATAGATACTTAAGCTGCAATATTAGACTTGTCTTTGAAGGTCTACTCCTTCCACACGGCTAGCCTAAATTCTTTGGGTAAGTTTAACGTGAAAAAAAAACATCTGTTGTTACTTTTTACAAGAAAACAAATCGAAAAAATTTCCTATAATTAATGCAAAAACACTCTTACTCGTTTCGAACGCATGATGCGTTTTTAATGATATACAATTAAGAATCAATAAAACGTAAATGGTTTTTTTTCCATCACGTCCATGTGCAAGAGTATTATTTTCTCCTCTTTTATCGTCGCAACAATTTGCAATACGGGCTGATATTAACGTTATTTCAATGTCGTTTCGGTTATTTATACTGACACACACCGAGTAGCTAATTTAGGGTGTGCGTAACGTGACCATACGTCCCGCTATAGTCCCGCTTTTAGGCTGTCTGTCCCGTTGTCCCCAGCGAAAACAAAAATGTCCCGCTTTGGCAACAGACTAAATTGTTATGAAACATACCTATATTTACTACTTCTACTATTACTACAACTTCAATTTATCTAGTTCATAAAACAAAGAAGTGCAGCAGATGTGTATGTTCCCTATTAAATGTTGAACTATCTCTTCTTTTTGAATAAGTAACACCTAGTAAATTACCAAGTAACAATTATTATTTCTACGAAATGCGAAAAATAAATAGTCACGTTAGGTATGCGCCTTAAATAGTGCATTAAATGTTTTATCACCAATTTTTTCAAGCGCGTTTATCTGTACGCTTTAGAAGTGGATAAGTTTTGATATGAGTTTCATCGTTATGGGTTTTCCTTGATGGTGGATTTAGAAAACGAATTTTATTGCACAAAATTTAAATGTTTAACAGGGGCACTTAATGCTAAAATAATTTTAATTAAAAGAACGAAAATCTACCTGGTGATTATCATTCTTGCCCTCCGAACTCTGATTCAGCCACTCCTTGATCCTTGACATCTTCGCACGATTAGCCGACTTCCCTTCCTCCTCAAACATCAATGGCATTAAATTCCTTCCTTTCTTCTTTGCCAGATTTTGCTGAGCCTGCTTCTGTACCAATTCTTCAGCCTGTATCACCAATCTTTCAATATCCTTACAACGAGTGTTTTGGTCTACACGCAAAAGGTCCGGAGTTGATGATTCGAGTTTTGATTTTGGTTTCGAATCGTCTTTTTTGTCGTCCAAAGGCAGCTCGCACTGTATTTCTACGGAAGATGTCATAATATCAGTTGAGTCTTCGTTGGCAACCGTAGCTCCACCTACATAAGTCCATTCTTCTTCTGAAGATTCTTCCTGAGATTTTTCGTCAGTTTCAATCATTTGTCTGTCTGAGTCCGTATCGTGGTGTCTGAAGTAAAATGTGGCACAGTTTTTGGATTTTCGGTCTGATTGGTTGAATTTTGATGTGTTTACGGGTTTCTTTCGCTTGATCACTGTCGGCGGCGTCTTCAGTTTGCTATCGTTCAAATCGTTGTGGACTCCTGAAAGTAAAAGAGAAAATTATCATTTATTGTCGTTGATAAAAGTTTTATCTTCAAGATAGCATTGTTTAGTGTATTGTCAGTTACTCAGACTATACTCGTATGGCTGTGGTTATTCTTGGAAACGACAAATGATTGTTTTTTTATTCAAATGAAGCGAGAGTAGAGACTTTATTGTGGGATCGATGAAATAGAAAGTTATCTGTTTGTTTACGTCTCTTATTGCACATGTAATGTCTTGTGTAGAATTGTTAATATTGCTTTTAACTTTATGATGTTTCTGATTCATACGTTACGTGTGAGTTACCATTATCACAGTCATGCCTAGATAGTTATCTGATTTCCGCAAGCAGTGGATTCTAAAAATAGTGATGATAGGAACAGCACTCGTTTGTTTCTAGGAATCTACAAATTGTACTTTAAATCTAACATAGTAGATTAGATCATTACAACGTCACAAGCCACTGTTTACGTGCATTTTCATAACAGCCATTTTGTTCCTTACCCGAATTACTAAGCCTCCACTGAACCATGGATGACTATGACTGAACGTCCATTCGTCTGTAACAGGGTCTACAGCTTTAGCCGTTATGTGTATCCAGTTGAAATTTTCACAGAATACGTATTATTGTGGCCTCTACCACGGTAAATAACAAAAATTTAATACAATTGAAACCCCATGCAAAAAACTTTGAAATAGTAGAATTTTTGAAGGTTATTTATTTCAGCTCTATCTTTTAGTTAGACAGTAATACGCTTAAGTTTCAAATTTCATCAGATTGTAGTACATATGTACTTTGAAGTAAGATAAAAAATAATGAAAATTTGGTTTCCGTACTCAAGGGGTATCGAATTGTTTGTTTGTTTGACACTACCATTTAGGGCCTTGTTTTTCGACACCTTAATGTTACTATGGCATCTATATTATTTGTATGCACCATGTTTTTAGAGTTCCGTACGGACTTGTACAAATAATTTTTCACGTCTCTACTCATCCTAAACGTTCACTGTCAATTAAGAATCGTCTGCTAATATAATTTTCGTTAATTTATAATGTGATGCTTACCATCAATCTCATCATGTGCAGGAACAGTTTGGTCGGTGGGTCTGTCCAGCACTCCATCCATCGCGCTGGGTACGCGTCGCTCGTCCGCCATCTTGTGATCCGCCATTTTGTTTCTGTCACGTGACACTTCGTTCTCCGAGTCAGAGCCGAAGCCGCGCCAAGTGTATGTTAAAACATATTCGTGTTCCTCCTAGAGAATTACATTCTTGATGAGTAAACAATTTGAATCTAACGAAAAATAGTTGATGATTACAAGACAAACTTTTGCTTTTAAAAAAGGAGTTTAGAATATTGAAATTGATGGCATTTATCGTTTATAGAAAATCAGATGAAAAATTTATGATTAAGGAATAAATACCAAATTCTGGGGTCTTCGCCCAAATCGGACAGCAGTGGTCCCACCGCGCAGTAGCAATAGGATAGAAATAAATCAAATTTTTTCCATCGAAAGGAAGGTACTTTATAGAAACGCAGAAGAAAAGTAAATCTGAATATAAAGAGGTCGTCCCGCTTCAGATTGCATTTAAATTGATGCCTTATCCCGAAGACAATAAAAATCAAAGTCCTACCTCAGAGCAAGACTGCCGGCTATCTACAGAGTCGTACTCGAATCGACTTCGCTTCAACGGCGTGACGCGTCGCTCTGGTGTCCTGAGTGACCTTGGGGACCGGCGCGGGGATCCTCGCCTGCTGAGTCTTGGCTGCTTGAGGGCTGGCTCGTCGTCGCTATCGCTAGCCGCTTCTACTGTGATGCCACCCTGGAATTAAGAGACGGGGATGTTTAGATACGAATCAAACCGGAGTGTGATTACAGGTAGGTGCGTAGTATCAGTCGTTCGTCCGTTACCTACTTCCGTAGATTTTGCAGACAGACTGACAAACGCCTCGCCTGCTTTCATTCTGCCATTTTCTGCGCGTGCGCAGTTTCTCCTAGGTCCCATTGACGGATTATACCAGGCGCAGTAATGACCAAGCGCAGCCTCGGATCTACTATTTTTTCGGACCGGGGCAGAAACTTGATAGTGGCGCCGCCTCTCTCCAGCGCTTGAGATAAATTGCTCGAACAGCGTGAACGGGTCATTTGTGTGACATAAAATTATATATATATAATAAATATATAACCAAGAAAGACGACAGACAATCAAGACAAAACATTGGCGCTAGAATTTCAGAATGTGTTTAAGAACAAACTAGGTGTTTTAAAATCAAATGAATAATTGATAGAACGTGCGCTGCATGCTAGGCGCTTTGTGAAGCGAGTTTTTTATGTTCAACCATATTATATTATGATTATGGCGCCCCCAGAAACTGCCGCTCGATTTGCCTCCCCTAGATCCAGGGCTGGCCAAACGTAAACCCATTGTACATAAAAAAGCGATCTCTTATGGTTATCGGAGAAAGAGATACAGATATGATGAGAGGAAGAATTTGATTATGGATCGTTGTATGTGAAGATGATTTTTATACCTTGCCGTTGAAATAGCATCAAAATTATAACAACCCGACGTTAAAACAAATAGGAGTATTTGCCGTCGCGGATATTTACTTTATTTATATTAACCAAAATTAAATTAAAATAACAAAGAGCTTTGGCTACTGGTCATTTAAAGGGACATATAAATTAGGGGCAAGACTTCAGACCGAAGCCATCTATTGTTGTTTTATTAATCAAATAAAAGGGAATTAAACGACAACGACCTGCAATATTAAATTTCTACATCTCTGATGCAACCCATAAATTAATTTATGGCCAATAAAAGTCACCATCAAATCTCCCATTGATTTATTTTCTGAATGAGATCATTATGAAATCAAGACTCGATTTAGAAATCAAGTGTAGGAAACCAATGGTTTATTAGTCATTTCGTTTCAAACCAAATCGCGTAACCTATGTACACATTCGGGATTGAAAATTCTAACAATAAAAACGAAACAAGATCTACTCTATTGCTGTCAATATGAAGATATTTTAGCAGCCATGCGCTTTTTAGTGCAAATATCAACTACAGCAGGCGTTACATAAATAACCTACCATATTATAAAGTGACCCGTTGCAGAATTGACTAGAGATTAGAGATAAAACATTCGAGGGTTTTATTCAAATAAAACAATTTTTTATCTTACATTAATATTTACTTTACTTTTCTTTTTTTGTGTTCCGTACCCAAAGGGCAACCAACGGGACCCTATTACTAAGGCTCAGCTGTCCGTCTGTCTGTCTGTCTTTCCGTCTGTCACCAGGCTGCAACTCATGAACCGTGATAGTTAGACAGTTGAAATTTTCACAGATGATGTATTTCTGTTGCCGCTATAACATACTAAAACCAGCCAAGTGCGAGTCAGACCCGCGCACTCCCATAAAACAGACATGATTTTTTTGCCGCTTTTATACATAATGGTACGGAATTCTCGTGCGCGAGTCCGACTCGCAATTGGCCGGTTTTAAGTCTTAGTATGTAATAAAATAATAAAACAATTCACACTCATTTTTGTACTATACCATACACCATACATTAATCAATCACACACCGTATCAATAAGTTATCAATAGGTAGGCCTTGAATGTGGGTCGACCAGCCGTAACTAAGCGACCACAAATCATAACAAAATCCCACACGAATTTCGTTGCCATAATTTACAAAGCACGTGTCCTATCCTAACCCTTCCAACTCTTATGAAATATTAACAATTTTATTGACCCTCCACCGGATAAATTGAATAAGGGTTAACTTTTATGGATGGTGTGGTGCGTTTTCAGGCAAACCCAACCACATTTGAAAGACCCTTGAACCTACCTAAGAGTTCGCCGCTAATGTCCTTTGGCTTTAGTATCATTATGTTTGCAAGGAAAGGCAATTTAACAAAATTCTGAGGGGATCATTTTTAGTGCCACTTGGGGATATGTTTGCAAATAGGAAACCATGGGTGGTTGATTTCTCTATTGTTGTGTGAAGATTTTCGTGCGAAATTTCAAGAATTTTGACTGCTAGATGGGTAGTTTGTATTGTAGCTGATATTATGGGTTAGGGAAGCCACAGAAGATAAAATATTTCTGTTCTGTGAGGGAAGCGATGCAATGTTTGTGTGACGATATTTATAAGTAATTTTTTTGGTTATGGTTCGTTCTGGTAGAAAATCGACACTTGAGATAAATATGTATTGGAAAAATTGTTCGAATCCCAGTTCAGAGCTCCGTTTATCATACTACGTTTTTCAATGCATAGTGTGAGTAAATAAATGAAGCTCAATTAAAGAAAGAAACAAACAATAAATACTCCAAACGAGCTTTAGGCGGGTATTCTTTTTCTCGGCATGCAAATCGCCAACTTGACGGAACTAAACTGCGTTGAGATTGATGCGTTCGTAGGCTGCGTTCAGTTTAATCGTCGGACGAAAGCCGCCCACCACTGACAGCAGGACAGTATCAAGGCATGTGAGGTGGGTGACGCAGCCTACTAACGCCTCATAGTCAACGCAGTTTGTTTCCGTAAAATCTATCTATGGTACAAGGAAAGACTGCCAACTTTCTCTCAATAAATAAAATAAATAAAGCACTAGTGCGATAAAAATACTTTTCCAACAATTTTGATGCATATAAAATGGATCTTTACTAGAACTTGCATTGAAATAAATAAGATTAACCTTGTTTCTAATTACTTCCCGAATTCCAAATATAGTATGTGTAGGGCTGTATCGAACCACAAACTTGCATAGTATAACAACACACAAAGCTATCCTAAAAAAAGGACACAGAACCAACCTGGTTATCAATCCTCGCTAGACACGCCTCCAGATGGCACTGCCACTCTATGGCTCTCAAGTACAGAAGATGCCAGCGCCGCTCCAACGCTCTAGCCGCGTCTCCGCCACCGCACAGCCTCACCACGGAACTGACGATCCTGCCATGGCATTCCACGTCGCGTTGTAATACCTGGAACCGAGGAGGCTGGTCAGATTGTCTTTTGAAAACAGAACGGGTAATTTGAAAGTGACCAGGGTGCCAGTGATCGTCTTGTGTTTTGACGCTTTTGTTGCTGATTGGTAACTTTGAAAATAGAACGGTCGATTTGAAAGCGGCTATGGCTGCTACGGCCTGTGATCGTCATTTGTTTTACGGCTCTTGTTTGTCAAAAGAATGATTATGCAGGTACAAAGTCAAGTTCTGTGAGTGCATAGCTGCAAGCTATCTTATCAGGTGATAATCTTACTGAAAAGGTTCTTGCCTGTTTTTGTTAGTGTCACAGAATGAGGTGTTAAAATGTATGTCGGTTTCGTTTCGATTTAACGTAGAACTCGATAAGCGACTGAAGATTGTGGCCTACTTCATTTCAATTCGAAAGGAAAAACAACTGGCAAAGTAAGCAACCTAACAACCGGAATGTTCTAACCGAAGATCCGGGTTCTATTCTTTGGAAAAATAATAATGAGAAGAAATCTAACAACCAATCAAAATGTACAATAGCCATTGACACAGGCACTCATAGGCGTTTAGGTAAAGAAAAAAAAAGAAAAAATAAAGTACACAAAGGGCGGAACGTGCCGCGATGGTAACGGCTGCTCTTGCGCAGCCAACTATGACGAATGATATTATACTTTTTATTGGACACAACGAAAAAGTTGCGCAAAACAGATCGAGGTTTCACAACAGAATCAACCTTTTTGTTAATTGTAAACAACTTTCAGCTAAAAGCTTGGGTTGCGATGGTAACGATACTAAAAGTCAATCGCAAAGAATGTGATATTTTACAGATATCTACTCCTTCTAACCCCTTAGAACAATCTAACCTACAGTCCTTTACTAAACAATTGAGTACTTAACGCCGCAACATAACCCTTGAAATGACTCTGAGCCACGATCTTAGCTGCTAGTTTTGCTTGCTTGCCTTGTTTTAGTGATAATGAGAACATAATAGATTAATAGTCGAATGGAAAAACACTTTTAAAATATAAATATAATTTCCGTTGTTTTGACGGAATCCTAAAATTAATTAAAAAAATCTTTCGGTCAATCGTACACACACAATCACGCACTACAATACCTTTTTGTACAATTATCACCTTTACAATGGCGTAGTAAGAACAAGAGATAACATGAAGACCAATACAACACAATCTCAATATCAGTGCACCATACACACTTGCCATACGACATCCTTATTGAGAAATCTCTTCAAAGTTCATCGCAATGAAACAATGGGCCCTTCGGAGATTGCTCAACAAACGCATCTTGTGTTGACGAACGCGACGCATGTAAAATATGTAAATACAACTTCAGACACTTGCAGGGATTGAAGAGTCATTGTGGGAAGTTATGGGTCTTACACATCTTAATAAGCCCACATACTGACTAGCTTTTAGATACAACAATAAACATGTTTTTTGGGTAAATGTTAATAAAAAGAAGCGAATACCTATATACTCGTAGACAAGAAAAGAATTGAACGACCAGTTGCTAGATGATAATTTCAATTTCGCTTTGGTATACTGCCGTATCATGGTAATTTTTAATCTAGATACATAAAATGGCGTAACAAGTCCCTAGGTATATATATTTTTTGGTTCTTTAGTATCCTCGTATATGTAGATATCGTTCGATATTGACTTTTTGTTCACGAAAGCGACAAGGCCAATGTAGATACCTTGATTATTCTAGACATTGTTTAACTTTAAAGCGAATTACTTATTTCAAAGCATGACCAGTTACATCAAATTGACGTAGCACAGCAATATAGCCGAAAGATTATAATTATAATAAATTGTAAAAAAAACTAAATGCGTCACATAGAGTTAACCTAAATTGATGGTAACATAATAAATGTTTAAAAGCCATAAATAAATGGCCATGTCAGCCATTGATATTTGGCTCTAAAAAGAACAAGCAATTTCGACGAGTATAAGTGATAGAGTTATTTTAGGTTTTGAAACCAACACTTACTATTGATGTTTGATGATGATGGCTGCACAAAGATAGGCTTTAATAATCTTTTTCTATATCGATTACAACTCGCTTTCGTTACAAGGACTTGCGTAAGTAAAATGTTAAAGAAAATTGCCCTCAGACTTGCATCCACTCAAACATTTCACAAGTCCTCTTCTAAAGACGATCACGATTCTTCTGATGCATGTGTTTAAATATTACGTACGGTCAACAAAAGAGATACGAAGACAGGCCCAGCGCAAGCACAATCCTTAGACGAGTGAAAGATTTAATACTTTCATATTACATATTACGTGTATTCTTCATCTTTTATATCAATTCGTATCAGGATTAAAGTGTTTGCGCTTGGGCTGGTTACATATCTGTTTTGTTGACCGTACTTACCTCTCAACACAGCAAGATTTAATGATTACGGAAAAATCATCTTTATAACTATCCAAGAAGAGTTAAGCCATGTGTGCCAATGTCGTGGAATACCTTCTTTAACGTGCATCGATGTAAACAGCATATTGCAAAATGAAATATACATCAACATAGTTGGGTATTAAAAAACTGCAGTATTTTCTACAAACCATGCTAATGAATGCAGAAAGAAACAATGACCATGCTTATGAAAACCAATTCGTAATATCTAATTTGATTTGTATAACTCGACAGATCGTGATAAAACTTTTACAGCGGCATTCTTATGATCCAGAAAACTTTATCTTGAGATATCAACGAAAAGCAGCAGAAAATTAAAATTTTGACAAATTACTCTGGATGGAAAGCAACTATATAAAATGACTTTAGTTTGTATAGCCAGTAAGTGGTCAGCAGGACCAAGGTTTAATGACCCTTTTTTTGAAATACGCAAACGAGGTTGTTGAACAAGTGTAGATACATAAGAGAATGCTTTTCGTGTTTCGCAAACAGGGTCATTGAATCCAACCAGTTTCCGAGTCCCCAGTATGAATTTGTCTACATAAACGACAGTCACCTTATATTCATTATTCCCTAAGTGAACTTATCGCCACTTAGATCCATCGCCCAAGACCTCACTATACAAGAGAAACCGCTTCAGTAATCAGATGATTTCGTAAGCGAAATACCGAATGCATTGAAAATTACCATCCGGCAGATGCAACGATTACGATGAAATTACAATTTATCGAGATGGCCGCCATCTTAGTTTCCATTCTACTTGGAAAACCTATTATGAACTTACAATTCAGATTCCTATTAGCAAGGGACCTTTCGAAAGTCATCTCATCTCTTGGACGGGAATTCTCAGCAAAGTGTGTGCTTATATATTGAGTAGTGTAGGTTCTGTTAATACAGATAATAATAAAAAGATAATTCTGTAAGTAGATGCAATCAATACGTTTTTCACTCGTATTTTTGTATTTATTTATATTATACATGTTTAGTTTATTTTCCAGGAGATGCTTTTAAATTCAAATTCCAATATTTATTTCAGCCCTTTTATTAATATATTCATATAATGCGACTTTTGTTTATATAGCCAGATTCATACTGTAGGCTCGGTAAGTGGTCAGAACCAAGGTTCAATGACACTGTTTGCGAAATAAGAAATTTTTTCGTCTTTATCATGTGGTTGTTCAAGAACAACCGTGGCTCAATTAGTATAGGAAGTCAACATTTTATTTTGATTATTTCGTAAACAGGGTCTTCGAACCTTGGTCCTGACCACTAACCGAGTCTCCAGTATAAATTTGGCTGCATAAACGAAAGTCACTTTTATATAATAATAATAATATAGGTACTACTATACTCATATGTAAATTAAAATAAAAGGAATGCAATTTACGTAAGAAAAACAAAAGTTATGGGTCTAGAAAGGAATGAATCGGTAATTCAATACAAAACCTAAATCGCAGACGAGGAAGTGGAACAGGTTAACGAATTAGTCTATCTGGGTTTTTAATTACACGCGACAAAAAGTGCATTGAAAGAAAAGTGAATGCGGAAAATAAAGTAAACAGCCCGCAATCCTTTTTCGGCAGCCAAAATGTGACTGAAAAGGCATTGTAATCGCTACATAATGGAGGCTCCTTATATGTGGTAGTTTATGTTGGTTATGGCAAGAACCATACCATTTTGTAGGTGGTAGAGCTGATGCCGAGCTCGACTGTGGAGGTACCACCATCTTACTCGCAAATCCTCCCGAAGTTATTCGGGGGAGAGTAAGAGAACAGCTCTCAGGCAAAGCCAGGCGGCCCACCATTGCCTGGGACCGATGGATGGCGATATATCCATCCCTAATTGCCAGGCCTTATATAAAACAGACTAGTGACGGGCAGCGGCGTCACTGGTGGAAGGGTTTCGGCACCGCGCTCACCAACCCGCCTGCCCAGCGTGTGTGAGTATGGGCATTTCTTCCAGGGGGACTGCCAAGAGTGGTGAAATCCTGGAAAGGCCTATGTCCAGCAGTGGACGAAACAGGCTGATTAGATAGGTAGTAGAAATAGGTTCTTAACGGAGTATATGCGGTTTGACGTTAAACGACTGACTAGAAAATATCGATATATGAGATCTTTTCGACGTAAATGAAGATGTAGTAGTTACTATAAAAGAAATAGTAGATATTTGGACAAAAATAACGAGAAGAATGACGAAAATGTGGTTTGGATATATAAAGAGAAGGATGACGAAATATATAAGGCGAATAGGGCTTTGAAGGACGTATGCTGACGTATGTATGAGTATATTGGCCACATATTAAAAGAGCCAACTCAAAAGCACGCGTTATAAAAGAGCTAGTATGACTTGTGGCTTGATTGATGTATGTGAAGAAGCCAAAGTGTTGTGTCAGGAAGTTGCTATGGAGATCTGTGGTGTATGTATTTATACAATTTTTCTTGTGATGCTACCGATACCGACGAATGGTGGACTCTTCAGATTTTAAATAATGGTAATTTGTTATAGAATGTAATTTTTTACTCTTTTGCTGCCAACATCGAAGGATTATCTAATAAGGTTTAATCCTTCCGTATAACCCTAATAAAACGCGTGGTGCCTTCAATTGAGATTCTTATTAGCATGAGAAGTTTTGACAGTCATGTTCAATATATTCTCAAATATGATCATGCGTGGGATTCTATTCAGTCTTTTATCGACTGTTTTGAATTGTGATTGAACTTTTATGACGGTCCGTTAAACAGTTTATGTTCACACATGATTATTCAGTTTCAAGTAACTACCATATTAATATTACATCTTGATAAAAATATAAAAGTTATAAAAAATGCTTTACAAGTTATGTTTGATGCTAGAAAATTAAAAAAGCTTTGCTCAAATTATTAATAACAATCAGATATACCATTACACAATAGTCAAGCGTAAGACATTAACGAAGCATTTGTAATTAAGCCCAACACATAATATCTAGAAATTGCTTCAGAAGCATCAGTTACAATTACTTTTTGTTATAACATTCTTTCTTAATTATCGTCCAAACTGGGATGAGATGAAGCCATCAACATTAATTTGACAGAAGTATTGTTTTAAGCACGGCAGGGACTAACATTTTTAGACAAAAGAATTAGGAAACAATAAAAACCATCCAATCAGGATCACAATAAAGATACCATGGCGACTACTACCGAAATAACAGTTGCATAAACAACAACAAATGTTAGAACTATCGTGCTCAATTTAGCGGCATATCACGAAATCAATCCTGTACTAAATGTCAGTGAGACAGCGTTTACCGTTTGTCGACGAACAAACCTTGACTTGAACGAACTTTTGTTATTTATGTTCCAACAGATTTATCTTGTTGCACATTTGGACAGCGATTAGTGGGTAATGTATGCTTTGGCTTATAAAGATGTGTTTTTCTTTGTGAGAAGTTTCAACATGGACGTTGAGTTGATTACTCTTCTTGGTTTCGTCAAATCGTTTTGAAGTAGTGCATCGTAGAGGTAACATATGCAAGAAAAGTGATGTTTCAAAGATTTAACGATAGGAAGAATAGGAACATTAACGAAAGAATCTTCTACTATAGCATTATCTTCCAAAACGATGATTATTGGTTACAAAACCCCAAGGTCTTTCTTAAACAAAAATTGCTTTCAAGGCCACAAACAGAATATGAGAAACTTTCACTTAATCAATTGTCGATGAACAATCAGAAAATTCTTTATATTCTGAACACAATACAGCATTATCAGCATCTTCCACTGAGGTCACGATATGATAGACAATTATGTTTCTTTTTATGTTTGTATGTAGACTGATATTTTTTTTATATTAAAACCGAAATATTACGTAATTTCCATTCTTTGTGTTGGCTGCTAGTTTATTTTTAGCTCACCGTGACTTACAATTTTAGCGTGTACAATCCAGCTACCAAATTGCACAACACCTCCAAATTTAATATACTCTGCCCCATCCATCAGAAGCATGAAACGTTTTTCAAATGCTATCAAGTAAGGTGAAAGATAGATCGTGATCTACAAACCAGCGTCGATTGGTTGTGCCTGCTTCTATTTTTTTGTCTTTTTCTTATCGACTATCGTTTTTTACAACCTTTGGCGTTTGTTACCGGAACTTACTTTATGATAATTATTTGTATTAAATAAAGCTCTATCAAAGAGGTCTTAACTTCGAAGGTAACACTCGTATGTAAAATTTCAAAATTATTTGCGCATACGAAAATGTTTTAGACTACGTCCTTATGTTCCCTTCACTGCGTAGTGCAACCATTCATTACAACGCGAGACGATGATAGTCCAATTTAAAACCTACTCGAGCAATTTGTCCGAGTTGTTAAGAGTATTCGTACTATTGTACTATCCACGTAAGACATTGTAATTGGTGTTATTACAGCTGTAATACGGACGCAAATCAACGCCGTCAGTTCTGTCAGACCACGCACGTTAATTGTTCACAATAATAACATTTCGTAATAATAATTCTGCTATTTCGATTGTTGCATAATCGAGAATTTGATGTGTCTTATCTGTTATTGACGGCTTCTTGTCATTGTGTTGTTTTGAAACAAAAGGAAGTGATCAAACAAGAAAAACGTGTGTGATAATCACATGCAAGGAAGTACGTAACATATCTTTGGTGAAAGACTTTTCCGAAGCTGACATTCCTCGCGAAATATCTTTAGCTGCTGCTGTTGGCATAACTGGAGCATTCCCCAACAAGCATCTCCGTGCGAAAGTGCAGACGAATCTATCTGCTTTTTAAAATCAAATGACTTTTATAGTAATGAGATAAGGTTTAAACTCAACTGGTGAAGAATTGCAGTTAAGTTTGACAGCAAACGTCAAGGTCCGGCGCCGGCGCATGCCGCTGAAGTCATCGGCCGCAGCGCCGTCGACGATTTTAGCCGAACCACAGACGGAAATAGCCGAAGTCCAGAAAACATGCCCGCGTTTCAGCAATCATGTACCTCAACCTCGGTATGAAACATTGTACGGTCAATGACGGAGTAAGTGCAGCCGTCGATCTATGGCCCGTGCTACTCCGTTTATTATCATCCGTTTTCTCTTTATCAACTGCTGAGTTATTCAGATATGTTTTGTATACTAAGCGCTCAAGTTGAACGTAGGTATATCTGAGATTTCTTTCGTTAAAATTACTAGATCCACGCATTAGTAAAATACAATTTTCACCACTAAACGCGTAAACTCTCTATTGTGCTCAAGATTTTCTTCTCCGTCTTAGAATTATATGACGAACATTTTGCAATTTCCATACTTTCTAAAACAATCAACAGACCCATTGTTCTAGTGAGGATGACAATCACAAACCACGCTTATAATGCTAATGCCATACAAGAAGAGGCAATGCTAATCTCTTTCAAAAATCAAAGAGCCTCCATGCTTAATTTTAAAATCTATAGTAATTTGATATAGTAATAATAAAGTAGTAAAAATGTCGTGTACTGAGTCCAAACTAAATTTTTTATCTGTCTGTCAGTCTGTATGTTCCTTTTTAACTCGAGAACGACTCAATGGATTTGGATGCCGTTTTAAATATTAATCATCGTAGTGACCCTGGGCATCATATAGATAAATAACGTCCAAGCCAATAACGGGGTAGAGATATAATAAACGCGGGCGGAGTCGCGTGCAAAGGCTAGTAATGCAATCAAACGAAAACGATACACACACTTCATTATGACACTTCGTTAAATTTGCCATTTTTAAAGTTGTTAGTACTTTTAAAACTGTTTTCAAATAACACAAAGAAGAGGTGTTGAGAAAGCATTCGTACGAGTAACATAAACGTCAGAGAGATCACCAAGCATAGATGAGATATGGAGAAATTCTTAACCTTTTCGATTGCTGGTGTCAGCATGCATACTATCAATGTAGGTGGCCAAACCATAATACATAATGACAACAAACTTAAATTCATTTGAGACATATTTACCTTTTTAAATTGAATCAAATCAAACGGTAATGGCGCTGCTCATGACTTTGAATTTTGTAACTAAACTATTAATGATGGTCTTAAATTAGGCTTAGTAGCTTTTGATTTGAAACCTTCTTGAAATAATCCTTTGTTATTTTCAAATCGTGAGAAAACAAATTCAAGGTTGTTATACGGAAGAGGAATTCAAGGTCCATCATTGAAAAAGAATCAAGGAAGCATCAATAGGAGGAGCAGAAAGAAACGGCAATTTTATGGCCGATAATTACGTTGTCAAGCCATTTGGAGTGGTGACAGGTTCTTTGAGGAGCCGCTAATCGATAAATCGGAGTGTGGAGAAATCCGCCTTAGGAAGCTACACACGCGCGACGAATGACTGCGCAAGCTTTGTTTGGTGCAAGTGGATTGTGTGATTTCTACTCTGTACACTCATTGTAATCCCTTGAATCCTACTAGATATGGGTCATACACAGTATGACTATGAGTAAGAATTCCGTTCTAATTTAGACGTTAAATGCGGTAGTATATCTAGGTCATTTAACATTGCTGTGCGTCTCAGTCACTGCTTACTCACTGAATTAAATGAAAAATTAATTCAAGGTTAAAAAAATATATGCTGGGTGTATACGGATAGTTATCTTTAAACTAAACCACATGATCAACTGATCATACTGAGCAAATTCCGAAAGAAAGCCAGCGGAGATAAAATAAAACAAAAACAATTTTCTTACTGAGCTTTGTAAACCTAATTGTGTTCTTGCGCTGTTTTTTTTTTCTTTAGGAAATATGACCAGCAGGTGATGTGGTTTCATTTAAAGCTACCTGTCCAGTTACAATTGGTATAAATACCTATGAATTAAAGGGAAAAAACAATACCTAATGTTTTTATTATCAAGAATAATTGTTCTATAAGTTTAGTTTTGAAATGTATGTTTCGTGACGTCACAATATAACAACCCAAAAACCTTATCCAATTCCAAGAGCCCTTATTATTTTCTGTTTCTTTCTTCTTTATTGTCATGTCGGAAAAAAATATATTTTTTAAGGAACACGACAAGCTATTTTAGCCTCATGTACAGTTATGCCGGTGTTAGGTATTTCATAACAGTCTGTGATAAAAACTGACAGTCAAGTGTAAAGTCCTCCCAGGGACCGTTATAATATGGGTTACGTACGTTACCGTAGAAGGGCAGATCGCAACGGACGTGCGACCGGCTACGGAACGAGCAATTTTCCCTGTAAACGTGTCATTCGGTTCGAATTTTCAATTTGCTGTTAAATCTATGAAGACATGTATGGGTTTGAAGAACACGGTTGACCGACTTTAATTGGTCAGGTTGGTAGTGATTTATGGCTCAATCTCCTGTGATAGGTTTAAGTACACTATTAAATTATAGGTTCTTGACTTAATTTATAAGGTTCTAGTTTTGTGTCCTGCGGGGTTGCGCGAAGAGAAATTTTAAATTTGCATTTATATTGCGGAGGTGAGGGAAGGAAGACATCGATTATTTAAATATTCTTGATGTATGGTAACCCGTCAATACTGTGATCCGGAAGATAATGATTTCTAATAATTTCTACTATGCATCCTGCTACGGTTTACGCCCAACTTATGTAATTATTTAAAATGAGGAAGAACATTATTAAAATGTATTCCTAAAGAAAGTACAACCATATACGGTTTATGCAGTGAATAAGTAATTAGTTCCTAGTTTGACAATGTGGATGTTATGTTGTTCATACGAGTATACGCATATTTTTATAGATACGAGGGGTGGCTGAAAAGTAATCTACCTGACTATGAAAGAAAATACATGGATTAATAATTTTTGTTTTATTTTTCAATATAGTCCCCTGCAACTGAAATGCACTTACGACATTTGTCAATAAGTGACAGCATACAATTAAAATGATAATTATTATTTTGATCGTCACAATAGTCATTCACAGCGTCCTTCATCTCTTCGTCTGTTGAAAATCTGCGCCCTCTCAAATTTTTCTTTAAATTTTTAAATAAGATGTAGTCAGAGGGAGCCAGGTCTGGACTATAGGGTGGGTGGTTGATCTCTGTAAAGCCGTTTTTTGTCAGAGATGACCGCGCCTTAAAGGCCGTGCGCGCGGGTGCATTATCATGCAAAATCAAAACGCCTTTGCTAAGTTTGCCCCTCCTGTCTTCTTTTATTTTTTTGCGTAGCTGGTCAAGTAAGTTTGCATAGTATTCAGAATTCATCGTGGTGTTTTTTGGCAGGTAATCTATCATAAGAATCCCCTCAACATCCCAAAAAATGGTTGCCATTAGTTTGCCCGCTGACAGCCGGGCCTTAAACTTCCTTGGTGGTTTTTCCCCTTTAAATTTCCATTGCATCGATTCTTGTTTGCTTTCGGGATCCCACTGACGAATCCAAGTTTCATCACAGGTCACTATTCGCAAGATAGTTTCTTCCTCTTTATCCTTTACCAAGTCTAAAAATGACTGACAACATTCTACACGCCTTTGCTTATCAAACGGGGTCAACATTTTAGGCACCCAACGCGCGCTCACCTTGGACATTCCCAAATGTTCATGAATTATTTCATGAACTCGTTCCTTGCTAATGCCAACATCTCTAGCTATTTCCCACTGCTTAATTCGCCGATCCGCAAGGATCAGTTTCTTCACTTTTTCCACATTATCTGCGGTAACTGCAGAAATGGGCCTTCCACTACGGGAATCGTCTTATAAGCTCACACGGCCTTGTTTAAACTGCTTTGACCAAAACATTATTACAAATTCGGAAGGACATGAATCTCTGAACACCTTAAACATGCGCTCTCGGATCTGCGTCGGCGTATTCCCTTCTTTACCGAGGAATTTAGTCACAGCGCGATACTCAATTTTATCCATTTTTAATTTTATTGCAACTTGATGAAAACGAAGACGCGACAAAAAAATTTGAACTCGTAGAAACAAATAAGTGTCATAATTTTTAAAAAAGGAATAAACAAATAATACGAGAATATAGTGGCCAGTAACATTTTTTAAACTTTCTTTAACAAAGGAGATTTTATATCAGCCACCCCTCGTATAAGAATTTAAAAAAAAATCCTACTAATATTATAAATGCGAAAGTTTGTGCGTGTGTGTGTGTATGTTTGTTACTCTTTCACGCTGAAACGGCTGAACAGATTTGGAAGTAATTAAGAATGAATATAGCTTATACCCTAACTTAACACATAGGCTACTTTTTATCCCGGAAAAATGCATGGTTCCTGTAGGATAGATCAATATCATTGAAAAATCAGGTGTCTAATTAGCGTGGTCAGTATCGTTTGTCGTGAAATAAGACAAGGCTTTGTTTTTTCATACGTCAGGTGTCTAATTAGCGCGGTTTTTAAACGTTTGTGGTGAAATAGGACAAGGCTATGTTAGGACAAGGCTATGTTATCTTATCACACTTCACACTAATATTATAAATGCGAAAGTTTGTGTGTGTGTGTATGTTTGTTACTCTTTCACGCTGAAACGGCTGGACGGATTTGGACGAAATTTAGAATGGATATAGCTTATACCACAAATTACCACATAGGTTACTTTTTATCCCGAAAAAAATCATGTCGTTAAACCGAATAACACGCGGGCGGAGCCGTGGGCAAAAGCTAGTAGATAATATATGCTTCTTTAGAAAGCTTTTATTGTGTATTTTATAAACGTAACAAAAATAATAAATAGGAAAGAAGGAAACAATTGCTCAAGATAATATTTCGGGTCATACTGGGGCCCGGCATCAGTTGAGATGCATAGTCTGTCAAGAAAGAGTTAAAATTTTTCTTTCGCCTGGTTACACCAAAGAAACTAGTAAAAAATCTGTTAAATCAAGTTTACTGCATTGTCATTTCATAAATATACTACTTAAATTATACTAATATTGGATGGATTCGATTGATGGTTCTTGGTGGAATATCATCTTGAATAAATTATACACAAATTCTTGTACTTTTATTCCACATATATTTATTTTTATTCTAACTTAGGCTACCGGTTTCGTATTACACATCATCGGGCCAACAAATTATTAATTATTTAACATGACAGAAAGAAAACAAAAGAAAACATTTTTAACAAGCAAATATAAAATAAACAGAGGTGAATCACCACAGCTTGCGTTTCAAAATGGGTCTACGCCAAGGTTAAATCAATAAATAACGGCAATAAATATGTTGTGTTTCAATATCATTTTTCTATTATATGTCAGGATACACTTCTAAAAATTAAGTCAAATAAGTTAAAAAATATAAAATATAAACTACAATTAAACATAAAATTTTGATTGATTAATTAATAACATCATTTAAAATATGTCAGAAGTGGTGAGGAATTTAATTCTAATTGGTCATTTAAAATTCTGTCTGGATCGTTATTAATAATTTTATTTATTGTTAGGGCTTCCAAATAATTCAATTTTGCACTTTTATCAGCTTTGTGTACTATTTTCATGTTAGTTGTCGGGTCAAAGGAATGATTTGAAGAGTTGAGATGTTCCGCAAATGTTGAGTCATTTTTCTTATTTTTCCACGATCTGCCATGTTCATGAAGCCTAGTTCTAAATTTTCTACCTGTTTGACCAATGTACACTTTTTTGCATGTATCACACTCTAATTGATAAACACCACTTTCATCCAGTTTTGGGACACGGTCTTTGTTATTACATACTAGGTCCCTCATATTGTTTCTACAATAGAATGCTGCTTTCTTGTTATTTTTACGAAGTAATTTACTAATTTTTTCTGAGAATTTTCCGATATATCTTAATTTTACCCATTTAAAGCTTTCTGTGCCTTTTGATTCAGTGTGTGAATATAATAATTATTATAATTATAATTATTATTAATGACGATCCAGACAGAATTTTAAATGACCAATTAGAATTAAATTCCTCACCACTTCTGACATATTTTAAATGATGTTATTAATTAATCAATCAATCAAAATTTTATGTTTAATTGTAGTTTATATTTTATATTTTTTAACTTATTTGACTTAATTTTTAGAAGTGTATCCTGACATATAATAGAAAAATGATATTGAAACACAACATATTTATTGCCGTTATTTATTGATTTAACCTTGGCGTAGACCCATTTTGAAACGCAAGCTGTGGTGATTCACCTCTGTTTATTTTATATTTGCTTGTTAAAAATGTTTTCTTTTGTTTTCTTTCTGTCATGTTAAGTAATTAATAATTTGTTGGCCCGATGATGTGTAATACGAAACCGGTAGCCTAAGTTAGAATAAAAATAAATATATGTGGAATAAAAGTACAAGAATTTGTGTATAATTTATTAAATTATACTAGTTGAACGTTTAAAGTTCAAAGAAGTTCAATATTCATTTCAACTCTTTTTTGACACACTGTACATAGTATAATAGATAAGGTACGTATTTACAGAGAGAGAAGAAAGAAAAAAAGGAGGTTTATTTACACTTGGCCTATTTTTATTTTGTTAGACAGTGGCACCACCTAGCAGCTACGATTTCTTTGTTCTTGTTCATAAATCATTAGATTTAAGTATAAAACAAGTTAACCTGCGTATTGTATCGTCGCGTCGTAGCTTTTTACCACTTATTTTTAATATGATTAGAAATCTTGTTTTTTGGGATCCTATTAGCCTTTCCTATATATCTGTTCGTCTTTAATAGTCCATTCAGAATTAGCTGGCGTCTTTCCAATTGAGACCGTCATTAGCAATAACAATAGGATTAAGTCGTGGCGGGTGAATTCGCCTGAACGGAACAATAAACACTTGTAAAACACGTGCGGCAGGCGGTGTTTCCAACCGTTTTTGATACTTTCCCTAAGTTATCTTCCCTTTAATAATTTAAGGAAAAAGAAATACCACTTAGTTGTTTCATAAACTTCGAAGAGATTAGTTCAGTGGAAAGTATCAACACTGGTTGGTTTGCAACAAAACAGATAAGGCCGAAACGGCTCCTTTAAAATGGATGGGCTCTATATTTGAGTATTGAGTGTTTGGTTTATAACCCCTATTGTTTATGTTCAAGTGGAAAGACGGCAGCTAATTCTGAATGGACTATACAAGGGTCTACAGCTTCAGCCGTACTGGGTAACCAGTTGGAAATGTTCACAGAATACGTGTTTTTATGGCATAAATAAAAAAAAATTAAACCTTTGTAGAAGTATTGTGTATTCATTACGTTACTAAATTATATTTTTATGTAAACTGTTCCTGGACATAGCTATTATCCTCCCATTCCCATATATGTACCGTAACATGAACAAAAAGCATCACAACTTCCGTCGCTCGCGCATCTAATGACGTCCGTAAAGCAACGGCTTTCTCGGAACCATTTTAGGGTTCCGTAACAGGAAACCATATCCTTTCAAATAGACGTTCTTTTTCTGGACCAAAAAATTGTTTCAACTCATTGGGATTCGGGTAAATAATCATTTTGGAGAAGGACAAAATATTGAAAATTCTATACACCTACTAGATGTCAAATAAAGAAACGAATTATGCATAAGTTTTCATAGAAAAAGTTATTTATCATTGATGACTGATTTGACTACATTTTTTTTTTAATTTTGATGGGTTTTTCTACCGTTATGTATTAATTTTTCTGATTGAAAACCTATAGGATGCGTTCCTTATCTTCCATAGATAATATATTATAATAATTTGATGAGATTTTGTCACTCTACATCACATTGTTTTTAAAGAAAAGTCGAACGACTGCCAGAATAGCCGTCCAGGACAGGCCAGTATAATAATATTAAATACCATGCAATGTAAAAGTGGAGTGATTAGCCCTCATCTAATAAATAGCTATGTAATATAAAGAATGCACACTAAAGGTTTTCAATCCACATACATTTGTAGAAAATACCTTTTCAAATCAACTGATATCTTAGAAATTTCTCCGCACGTTCCCGAATATACAGCTATTTCTGACACATGAAATGTGAAGAATGAAGTCGGGTGATTTTTACAATTTTGCCAAAATAGCCACCCTGAATTCAATAAAGAATTTTCTAGTGCAAGTAATCTTTAGAAAGGCTACAAAGTTAAAATATAAAATAATGCCTCAAGGTAAATAAATCTAAGGCGCCTACTTTATGAGTTGTTAACACTTTTTTACGATTCATACAAGAAATTTACGAGTTTGGTAATCCAGATTAGATTAATTTAGCTTCCGAACCAAGGCCACGGACCCATTGTTTTAGTAGTATAGTTGCAAAAACCCTCACGTCTTTTCAAAATAAGACGTTTTGTGTTTTTTGGGATAGTTTCATTCAATTTCTAAAAAAACGAGTAAAGTTTGCATTGATTTAGATAGACGGAATCACTTTTCGATTGAACCCTAAAAAGGGTACGGAACCATCAACCTCTGCTTGTTTAACACACCAGTGAACCAGTTGCTTACAGCTTATCGGTGGCTGATTGCAATCGATTAGCTGATGACAAGACGATTAGTGTAGGAACCAAGAATACTTACTCTTAGCTTAGTTCTAACTTGTACTATCGGCAAATGTTAACTTTTTTGTTTGATTATAATCCTTATGAGGGCAAGATAAGAGCTGTGATGGTATACCGAGACATGATCAACACTGTACAGCTTGTACTAACAAGGCGATTGAGGAAATTAGTCTGTGACAGTTGGGTAGTTGATTTATTGATTGACCTGGATATGTCTAGGAAGTTTATAAAACGACATTAAAGAAAAGTGATCCGGAATAGTTGTTTTGCTCCTCTGTTTATTAACTTGTCGTAATGACCAAAGACAATAGTAATGATGTGCTGACTCCTAACCGACGATTGTGGCCAAAGAGAACTAGAGATTTTCAAACACAAAGACAAAAAACAATTTAGGGGAATTATTGATTCTCGATAACAATTGGTTTAAATTATACTTTTATGTTCTTTTCTATGTATTTGTCTTAAAAAAATATTATTAGTTTTTATTTGGTATACTATATTTATTCATATATGAATACAATAACTTATTAAAATAGCTGTCCAAATATATTTCAACAATTATTTGCCGGCGTTATGGATTTATTTGTAAAATAATTTGTAGAATAATGGGGATGATTGACAGACAGACAGAAAATAATAATAAAAAATCAAGTAAGTTTTGAAATAGATCTTCTTGCTAATCTAAAAATAGGGAACGCCTGAGTGGTTAGACTTGAGGAGAGCACAAAAACAAGTAGTTCACCTGTAAATAAAGAGCCTCGCGCAAAACGGCCATTTATATAACGGTGTCTAAGTATGTATGACTTGTTTTTAATAAGTTCTGTGAAAAGTGAAGGATGTAAAGTCCTGCTGTTCTAATGACATTTAATGGTAAAGGGTAGAACGTTACGTGGGAATTAGGAATGTTAATGTTATGTCCACAGTCACAATCAATAGAGTCGTGGTTGTTAGGCTACAATCTATGTTATACTAATAATAAAGTAGTAAAAGAGTCGTATCTTTACATTAAATATTTTTGTGTTATTTTAATTATTAGCTTATTTGTATTATACTGAGGCCAAAACTATAATTTTTAGAATTTTTATCTGTCTGTTTCGTTTTAACTTGAGAACCACTCAACGGATTGCGATGCGGTTTTCTTTATTATCGTTGTAGTGACCCTGGTCAACATGTCAGCTATAAAAGATGTTCATAAAATAACCGCTGAAAACTGATGAGTGATGATTATAGTGTTTATTGGATGACATTTCTACACGAGCAAAGTCGCCAGCAAACGCTAGTAATTTATAAGAGTTAAGATCCAAAATATATCTTAGTAATCGAATAAAATTTGTAGGTAAGCCAGTAATTATCAATCACACTTATGTCAGTGGTATTTTGATTTTGAGTGATTACTATTACAGCTTTACTGAAATTAATATGACAAGGTGCTTTCATTCAAAATTGTACATTCAACAGCAGCACATCGTATAATTTTCTGATACGTCACTGAAATTTTATTCATTTAATAAAGGTATGCAAGCATATTTTAAAATCTGTCAAATAAAAACAGTAAAGAAAATTTATTCCTGGAAACGGTTGCTGAATCTGAAAAATTTTGTGAAAAGGAGAATAGGCCAATTGGGACACATTCTTTGGATTCTGGAGGGAGGGGTCCAAAGTTGTTTTTTTTTGCCCCCCCGCAATAAATGGAGAAACGAAGAAATGAGTTTAAGAAGAAAAGCAAAATGTTAATTTACTAACTTGTTTTAATAACATTAACATAAATTTATTAACTATGATCCTCGAAGTTCCCACACTTACTCTCAATTATCAAGATAAACAGGCTTGACGCACATAATGGACTTCTACTTACGGCTGGTGAATGCTGCAATTATCCAAACGTTTCTGGTATATAAACCTGGTCAGTGTCACTCGGCAATCTTGGCTTAGTCACTGGATTCAAATGTTATGTCCATTTAGGACCTAACTAACTAAATGATAGAAAAGTGTTTTATAGATGAAATTGACAAACATTCTGGTCTAGACATAAATCTTAATTTACAGAGAATTTGGTACAATGTGGAATGGATTTAATTTTCTAAATACATCTAATAATACATACAACATACTGAGGAAAGGCAATCCAAAAGTAGCCAGAATAGAAGAACTTCTATGACTAAATTGATCTATGTGGAAGAGTAGCAGTTGGAAGTATGTAAGTCTCTGCCTACTCCCTCTTGGAGATAAGCGTGAGTATATGTATGTATGTACTGTACAAATACAACTTTATAAGATTTATTCATAATCTTTCATTAAAATCTTATCTATTTTGCTTATCGATGAATCACCGGTTACTGATATTGGGTCGATATTTCCTCAAAAAAGACAGAAAGGTCTAAATGAAAGTCCTGTTTGTATAGAGAGGATGGATGACATTACACGTAGAGTGGTAAAGGTGTAAGTGTCCATTGAAGAGAATCAAGTGAAACTGACATTAGAAACTGGAATTATAATTGCCTTTAATTACAGGTGAAGTAGAAATGTGAAAAGGCTAATTTATTGTTCCTTTTGCCATTCTAACCTGACTATTGCAATATCTTTCATAACTTTGACGCGGAACATCTTATAATACCGAGGAATTAATATCATGCCAAGTACTGTGTTTTTCTGTGCTCATGCTAGGGAAACTTTTAGGTATGTACTAGGGAGATATTTAACAGAATAAAGATACCCAACGGGAACGGAATTAAATAAGTAATAACGTTAGGTTTTTTAACCACGATATATTGTTTTGGCGATATCTAATTACAATTAAAATAAATGGATAAACCTGGGAATTAGTTTTTACCTTTACGAAAATTTTAATGGCTAAATAAAGTTTTTTATGTAAGTCTTTACATTTGTTTCTGATTTATCTTTTCTAGTTTGTAATGCACTCCAATAATAATATTTAGAGTATTCAAAAGCGATGGATTTCGCAATAAAAACGTAATCTTATATAATCTAGGGTTTTGATTTTGGAAAACACGTTTGGATACATTTTCCTCGATAGAAATAATTAATGAAATGGGGTCTTCAAACACACTTTTTCTCCTCGTTTGATGGATAGGGATCATGTACAGAACTAACATATTTTATTAGATGGGGTTTTAACAATATCTAGATATTTGATTTTCGAAATTTATCTAGGTATATATTTTTTTTATAGGTATAAAATTAAAAAACCCACTTTTTTCTCTTTTGCGCTGAATCCGCCCCTCTCGCACTACGCGTTTTTTCGCTTGGAGTGAGAGTAACAAAAATGAAATTTTTCATAGTCCCTTAATATTAATTTATAATAGCTAGGATGAGGAGAGGACAACCAAGAGTGACGAAATCTGGGAAAAGCTTATGTCCAGTAGTGGAAAAACACGGGCTGATAGATGGGGAATATGGGGATAAATATACCAACAGCTAGCTAGAGTATCTATCTTATTTTCCTAATAACAACCCTTTTCCAGCGTATTATAGGCCTTTACGGCCTTTAAAAAATTGCCATAGCGGACGGTATTTCACGTCCACCCGGCGGGGTATTGGTAAAGTTTTCAACTAGCAATAATCGCACCTCGGATTAACCTCATTGGTTACGATATTGCCTCTGCGCAAAGTTAGCAGTGCATATTCGTCCAAAAGTATATCAATTGTGCGTGGAGTCAAACGATATCGCGATGCAGAGTATAGGTAGCGCCATCTGTGTTCCTAGTGAGGGAAACTCCGCTGTCTGTCGCGCGGACACAACCGTTGGCAATGTAAGTAGTCATTGTGAATCTACTGAATGACGAAGTATCAACCACAAATAGTATTAGAAATAGGTGAATTGAAATTTTATAAGGCGCAGAAAATTTTAATTACTTGTGCTACTTTAGCTCTGGTAAAGCTATCAAATTCAAAATCACGATAACGGTTTTTCGAGTAGTAAAAGAAAATAAATACGATCAAGAATCGGACGGACGCTCACTGACATCATGCATGTTATAAAATAGAAAGTTAATTGATATAATTTGATAATTGCTTCGGATTGTTCTATTTTTGCCGGTGACCTAACGGATGAGATCACTACCATACAATCAAGGCCAACAAAAAACTCGACAAGTATTAAATTAATGGTAGTTAATTCATCCACCATGCGTAACAAAACGACAAATGAACATGAAACGGCACAGACAGTATCACAGGATTGGCACGCATGAAAGACTGATGGAAAGAAATAAGAAACCCTACATTTGCAAGGGTCAAACAGGTGATCTGACGTAACCGGTTATCTGTAATAGGCAAATATAACCGTAATCGTTTGGAGACCGAGAAATCGGGGATCACGAGAACCGTAATGCAATGAACTCCTGATCTTTTATTGATAAACTATTGTTAAATTTTATAGCTGAAGAAATCCCTTGTTACAAAATAAGTATCATCCGGGCAAATTTTGTAAATAGTTAAAATAGAGGATGTAAACCAGACGTTCTAATTATGTATAATACTGCAATTTTTTAAATTTATTTATTGTGCACGTCTTGAGGGTCATTAGAATGAATAACTTCATTTTCATTCTTAACACCTCTTTTTATCGTACGTTAAAAAGCTATCATAAAAAGGGTGAAAAGGGAATTTATGGTAGAGACGACGCACTGTAAGAGTGCAAATACAGCGGCGGATTACAAAATGCAAACGGGCAAACTTGACAAAATTGCTGTAAAACCGCAGGTGATTAAAAACAGAATTTGCGAAATCGTGCACTGACTCATCCAAATTATGACTGACATTTTGTAATGGTACATTAACCACAAACCCAAGGGCATAAGAACCACGAGTCATTTTAGAATAAATTTACGACAACTTAGGGCCCTACACATCCCACCTTACAAACTCTCAAGCTGGAAGAAATCTCTTTACAAGACACTCCCAATATCAATTCTACCCATGAGTTAGTCTTGGTGTTTGATTCGATTTTACCAATGTCAAGAAGTTTAGTAACCCACAAATTGAAAAATACTTTCTACATGGGCATGCTGAAAATGCAACTCAGCAAATAGATCTGTCATTGAAACAGCTAGCTGCTGCAATCATTGCACCGCAAATCATCGTAATGACTCTGAATCAGAATCATCTCAAGATTCGTATGCAATTTGTGCAATGGACGGTGCGACAGGCATAGCTTGAGAAAATTGATTCTGATACTTGAGAAACTGTTATTGATGATGTTTTGTAACATCTTATTTCTCAACTGTAAATTCGTGCAAGGAGATAGTATCATACTCGCACTCTATCATTTCACATTTTCTAAAAGTTTTAAAAGAATATATTCTCAAAACAACCTTAGAACCAAAACAAATTAACAATATCAAGATATTAGTACATTAAATTGATTTAATGAACTTCATCGAACGAATGCTCAATTGTTATCTATTCACAACAAAATCTTTAACAATAAGCATAGTCAAAAAGTACGAAAGTCACGTTTTATTTATTTCATACGATACTTTTCCTTGAAAATGACTAGGCCAAGGTGGCCGATTGAAAAAACGCAGAAAAGCCATAAAGGAGTACTACGATAAAGGGGAATGATCAATCAATGAAGCACGTGCATGAGACACAACTGCGTGTACGCAGCTGCATGTTGCTTGATATCAGAACAGAATCATTACAATGGATGATTTCTGGTAATTTTTCCACCTTTTAGTATTTTTCTATTTTAATTTCTGCAATTTGTGAAGAAGCACATTAAAAGCATGATAAAATCATTAAGTTTTACTGTATTTTATGTCGAAAAATTTTAGTCAAACTTAATAAAGTGCAATCATTTATTTGGCGAGTACTACAGAGTTCGAAAGATTGTGGTGTATTATTTTGACTTTCCTGTTGAATAATGTTTTTATAATTAAATTGATTATATAAGGTGGAATCGAAATACCTGCCACGGATGAAATAGGAGATACTATTATGTTTATAGATTACATTAGTGAAGAAATTTCGTACCCCGGAATAGTTAAATAAATTTGAGAAGGTAAAATAATTAAATAAACATTTTCTTCATTCTGCATAACGTGGTTCACAAATTACGCTTGACGAGTCGTTTAGTCAATGATAACAATTGCTATCTCTTTCTAACCGTTCAATGAATGAAATTCATTTAATTGTATGAAACCGTTAGGTAGTAGTCGCAAAACTTCAATGAAGTTGTCAAAGGACGCCGCTCTATCCGAGCGAGCCGCTCGTCAAATAGTCAAAGGGCAGACCGCCTGCCGCCACCCCGTCCCCCACTACCCCTTTCGTCGCACGCGCTTGTTTTTGTTTGTTGTTGTGCCCCCACCCCAGTTCGCTGTTTTCGCTGGTCGCAGAGGTGCGTATCTCGCGCGCATTCTTTAAAAATGCCTCCTAGACCACGATATTCAAATCAAGAATATCTTGAGATGGTATCGTGCTACCGCGAGTGTAACAACGTAACCGCGCATGCAGTAAACCTATACGAGCAGAGATTTGGTGTACGAGTGAGCCATCATACCATTCTGGACGCCGTATACAGATTTCGAGAGCATGGTCGCTTTGACCCGCCTCCGGTTGACGCAGGCAGGCCTCGATACTCAGCCGAATTTGAAGAGGAAGTGTTAGTCTTTTTCCGGCGTCACCCTCTTGCTAGCACCAGGGACGCTGCTAGAGTGTTTGATGTAAGCCATTTCTACGTGCGGCAACTTCTTAATCGGGAAGGGCTCCATCCTTACCACTTCTTAAGAGTGCAAGAATTGCAGCCACAAGACTACGCGGCTCGACTCGCATTTTGTCATTGGATTAGAGAAGAACGTCGCAACATTATGTGGACCGACGAGTCCACTTTCACACGGGTTGGAATGTTCAATATCCACAATGCGCATTTTTGGACCGAGACGAATCCTCGTGTTGTTCGGCCTGACCACTTCCAGATACGATTTAGTGTTAACGTGTGGGCGGGCATACTCGGCAATAGAGTTCTTGGACCAGTTTTCTTGGACAGACTGAACGGGGAAACATATCTTCGCTTACTGCGAACCCGTGTAAGCAGAATATTGGAACGTATTCCTCTTGAAGAAATAAGTGGACTGCACTTCCAACATGATGGAGCACCAGCTCATTTCGCTGTGAACGTACGTGACTATTTGAATGGTGTGTGGTACGGTGGCGAGAGGTGGATCGGCCGAGGAGGGCCAGTGCCGTGGCCTCCTCGCTCGCCTGATTTAACCCCATTAGACTTTTTTTTATGGGGTCGTGTAAAGGACCCTGTGTACGGCCAAACCGGACATGATATTAGAACTGTGCGAGAACTAAAAAGGCGCATCAAGCGCGCTTTTCAGCAAGTAAAAAGTGAAACTGACACCTTAAATAAAGTGCAAAGACATGTACGCAAGCGTGCCTACATTTGTGTGCAACGCGAAGGCGGACTTGTGCAACAGTTTTGTAGATAAATAATACTGTTGTAAATTATGCAAATAACTGTAGCTAAGGTGTAATTGGTGTAAATAAGGTACAATTGGTGTAAAAATGCAAAGACAGAACATAATGTTTTTGTGTAATGTGTACCTACGGCAAAACATAATCAGGAGACCCGGCTTTAAGTGTGATGAGAAGTTTACCATCTTATTACATCGGTTTTTATCTGCGGAATGAATTAGAGGAATGCAATAACTGGTAAGTGCACTTTTAAACTTTTGCCTGCGTATTATTGGGTACTGGTTGGCCAACAGATCCAGCCGTTTGGAAATTTAACAGTACCCTAATTAGTTAATTTACCGGTGTCTTAATGACCAATGACGAAGAGTAATTTGCAATGTATTTCGTATTTACATCTACTTTGCGTGTGAGCGTAAGCACATTGGAGAGGCATGCAATGGCACCTATTCTCGTGTAGCACTTTTAAATTTCGAGCTAAAAAAACCCAAGAATTTTCATAGCAAAATAGACCTTAACGCGGAGAGATGACAGTTAAATGAGCTTGTATTATTTTGGGTTTTCACAACTCTACATTTAAGTTTGTGCTACACAGAATAGGTACAAATATCTCTACCTGGTAGAGACGAACTGAGCAGCTGATTTCATTCATTGAACGGTTAGAAAGAGATAGCAATTTTTATCATTGTCTAAACGACTCGTCAAGCGTAATTTGTGAACCACGTTATGCAGAATGAAGAAAATGTTTATTTAATTACTTTACCTTCTCAAATTTATTTAACTATTCCGGGGTACGAAATTTCTTCACTAATGTAATCTATAAACATAATAGTATCTCCTATTTCATCCGTGGCAGGTATTTCGATTCCACCTTATATAATGAACAAAAATACCTTGTACTATTCCACAATTTATTAAGTATCAATTTCCTGACCGGTTTCGCCTTTACGGATTTTCAAAGGAATTATATAAATCTAAATGAAAAAGTTTGCATGATATTAATGGTATCATTAATTCTACTCATGCAAACGTTTTCATTTAGATTTATATAATTCCTTTGAAAATGCAGTAAAGGCGAAACCGGTCAGGAAATTAATATTTAATAAATTGTGGAATAGTACAAGTGATTTTTTGTTCATTATGTTTTCTAAGTTCCACCAAGTACCAACAATCAATAGTATCAACATTCTAAATTGATTATGTTTTTGATAGCTTACTGAATCAAGGTCAGAAAGTAAAACTGATTTAAAACTTTTCTACAGGAAATAAAAACGAAGTTTCAGTATTTTTTACAAATTATTATAAAAATAAAAACTATGAATTTTTACCGTGTTACTAATGTAAAAACGTTCACTCACATCCACAAAATAAAAGTGGCACAGTGGGCTTTGAGTGTAATATCCATAAGCGTGCCATGCCAGGCATCTCTTGTGGACTGTGTGCCGAACGTCGAGATTCGGCAACGAACTCGAGCCGAAGATATCGGTAAACAAATCACGAGAGGTGAGTGGAGATGGGTGGGCGGGACATCAGGCCAGACAGGAAGATGGACGATGAACTAGGGCTGTAACAGAGTGTCGGCCAAGGCTAGGAAAGCGTTCAGTGGGTAGACCGTTGACAATATGCAAGACGATATCATCAAGGCTGTTGGTGAGCTATGAATGAGGCTGGCGAGAGACCAACGAAAATGGCATGGAGAAGAAGAGGCTTATACCCAACAGTGGGTGGTGTGGGCTGTCTGATTGATGAAACGTTCCCAAATCCTTCGGCTTTTCTCCTCTGAGCTATTGGCATGACAGTATTAAATCGGTTAAAAATATCTTTATAACACCTAACCCTAGCCCAAGATCTGTTATTAAACATTAAAGACCTCTTCAAGATCATTAAGTCCATCGATCCAAACAGTAACACCGATCGATAACACTTTTTGCTGATTTCGCAGAATAAAATTGACTCGGGGCTGGGCTTGCGTTTGTAAACACGAAAAGAATAATTTACGTTAAAGTCACCTTATTTATACTATGTATCTAAATGTAATTTGCTGTGGAACAAATAAACTTCTTAGATAAAAAATAGATAAATCCATTCCCTGAACTTGTTTTGGAATATTTATCTCGTTAAGCCTAAGTAAATTACCGCACATGTATTAACATGGCATAGGTCTATGCTAAGGGAGAGTAACACAATATGAGGGGTATGTTTATCAGTGGCGGAGGGTGAACATTTCAAAAAGGGAAGCCGGACAAAAAAATCGCCTTACTCAAAAAGCAACCAAGGAAAACATGAACAATTTTGTACTTTGCAACTCCCTGTCAGCCAAGTGAATTTGTCATATTGAGATTTATGAAAATGTTTGACAAAGCGAAGAGTACGGAAAAAAGAGATGTGGTAAAGATGCAATTTCCGAAACAAGCCGATAGAAATCGTATTATATTGACCCTTCGCCACTGATGTTTATCCAGTTGGTATGGAAGGTGACAGAAAAGGCCCTTTGCATGTGCAACGAAGGATTATTGGTGTACTGAGAATGTAGAGTGATAACTGATAAATATAAAAGACCTTGATTGGTTATGAGGAAATTCTTGCTACTGAACTGAATGGATTCGTGCAAGAATGGCGGTCTTTTTCTCGGCAGAAGTAAAATTTTCATTTTAAATGCCCCCACTATCGTATTTTCAAAGATAAATGAACCATTTTCCACATAAAGCAATGGGAGTTTACGTATTGGAACACACACAACTACGATAAAATACAGAACTGTCGCATTGTAAGACTTCCCATCGTAAAAATTCCATTTCATTCCCCGTCGTTATACAGTGGTAAAGAAATGTATAGGTGTATCGTAAGTCTTACCAGATATAAGCTAGCGCATGCGTAATGCGTACTCTAAGAGTTCAATGCTCCTGTTATACTGGGCATCAATTTAATCATGAGGTTCCTTTAAAAGTACGATTTTAGACAGGTAGAAAAATGCGGCAGTTCGGAAAGTACTTGCTTGCTTTGACACCTTGCTTTAACAACTTCGTCTTTTTAGGGTTCCGTACCTCAAGAGGAAAAAAACGGAGTCACTTTGTTGTCCATCTGTCTGTTCGTCTGTCCGTCCGTTCGTCCGTCAAGACCCTTTATCTCAGGAACGTGGGAGGTATCGATTTGAAATTAAAACCATATACTCAGGTCTACAGTTCGTTTATTATACACTTTTATTATATGATACGACCGTTTATGCCGCAAAAAACGTATATTTCGATACTCTCAAGGGAATCAAAATTTATAGGGTATTTTCCGTTGACCTAGAACTATGAAATTTGGCAAGTAATACCGTGTTATACTACAAGTACAGGGAAAAATCGGAAAACTATACATCTGTAATTAAATCATAAAAAATATAGTCTTTCACGGAACCCTCGGTGGGCGAGTCCGACTCGCACTTGTACGGTTTTTTTCTAAATAAGGACATCTTCTTAACCACTTAAGGGGGAACGTTTCGAGCTCGGTGCAAAATGCACAACTTATGATTGTTTTTCTTACTATTGCATAAAAAGTACTAAATAAATGTGATATATGGCATTTCGCGAACATTGTTTAGTGTCAATTAGGCTTTTGTAACAAAATTTTGTAATTTTATGTATTACGTTGTAAATGACGTAATTCTGCTAAAAACCCCTGATAATTGTTCAACAATAGTCGCAAAATAAGATGAAACTATTTTATATCATACATTTTATTTTGAAATAAGGTAAACAAACTTATGTTATGCACTTTGCACTGAGCTCGAAACGTTACCCCTTAAAAGCAGCCTTTTGTCATTTATGTTATTAGTATCCGTCATATAATAAAAAAAAGGAAAATGTATATACAAAATTCAATCTTGCGAAGTTTCTTGCCCTTCTTCTTAGCAAGATTAATTGAATAAGCGAAGTTAGGCATAATATTTATTGATTTAACGTATTTGTATTTTTTTATATGTCAACTTTATTGTATTTAAGTATTGCATTGCATTTATTTATTTCACGATATTTATTACATTGTAAGTATTAGTATTATATTTGGTTATAATTTTTTTTTGTCTCAGAATTATTTTATTTGATTGACTTAGTCGTTCCGATGGAAAAAAAACATTTGCAAGAAGCCGAGTCAGCTTTTTAGTTGAATACTTTTTGAACATAAAGAATTTGACTGCCTGTATTGCGTTGATATTTTTATTGACACGACTGCGTGGTCTCGTGTTTTATGGTCTCGTATGATAATTCTGATTGATCGATAGACACTATGTTACAATGCATTTTTCACTATAATAATAATAATATGTTTATTTTACAACCAAAAAGAAGAACATACAAAATAATTCTTTATGCACTGTTTAAATTTGTAGTTTGACAATATGACATTTGACAATATCATTTGCAAACTCTAATCCCCACATTAGGATTCCCTGGGTTGTGAAAAATTTGACTCATCCTTTTGAGTCTGACAATTAAATAAGTGTAAGAACATTGGTATTTAGTATCTAAGCAAAAGTAACATAAAGAAGAACATAAAACTATGCTACAATGCATTCTATTTTAGCATTTTTTACTTTTGATTAATTTGTTTAACTCACCATAACGTCATTTTTACCTCACTAGTATTAATTCAATAACGCTTACCTGCAACAAAAACAAAAAAAAAATGTTAAACAATTCAACAAACAAATTGTAAAAAAATCACAATTGCCTACACTCAGCGTAAGAGTTTAAATACCTCTTAAAAATTTTTTCTCCCCTAATAATATCCTTTTATATTATAAGTAGATGAAAAAACCGACACATAAGCTACACTAAATATTGAAATGACAAATAGCCCAATTTGAGAAGTGGTAAGGAGTACCTATAACATTGTTTAAATGTTGAATGTAAACAAAAGCGCACTTAGGTATAGAATGGGCATACAAAGTACTTACAATAATAGTACTTTGTACATTTCTGAAACGACCTACGGACTAACCAACTTACCATATATTACAAAAGAATGAATGCTCAGTGAGTGATAGAAGTATTAGAAATATACTAAAGGTACATTTATAATATGATGTTTTCCATACAAGAATGTATTAAGTAATGTCGGAAACAAAAGAAAATGAAATAGTACTGACTGATATTAGTTTGGAAAATAGGAAAAAAGTTCAGTAATTTCAAAGTTTTAAATTTTAAAAAAGTTTGAACAGCGTGTTTAATATGTTAAATTCTATTTTTTTATCAAATTCCTTCCTCATAAATTAGATCATCGAATTATAAAAAAGAAAGATTTTCTGAGATAACTAACCGGACTGATTATGTTGAATATAAATAATATATAAAATAAAAAACAACTGCAATTCATTTCGTTGGAACAATCAAATTATTATTTATGTGGCAGTTCAATCAGACAACTTAATTAAATTAACGTTTTGAAAGGCCTCCAAAATTGAATAACATCCAACATATTTGTAACCGGATCATCAAATCGCAATAAATCAATCTCTACGTAACCATATCCAACCGGCAATTATCACATAATCCGATTGATAAATCATTGAAAGGTTCAGACAGGAGACGAGAAAATGACAGTGTTCTTACTTATCATGAAGTTGATGCAAAACATGATGAACATTGAGATCCAACCGCAGCTTATTATACAATGTGCAATTATGGGCTGTGTGGTTGCAAACACGCTCCGAGAATGTTGCAATATGAGATAATGGATGGATACACATGCTGATAAGCTAATTCATCTCTTAGAATACAATCTAGAAGATTATCTGGAGTTCATATTACAAAACAATACAGCGATGCTTAACAAAACGGATGTGCATTTTAATTTTTACTTCAAAGTAAGTGGGAATCTTAACGAACATTAACGTTCTCAGGAAGTAGTAATTTATGTTTATAAGAATGAACTAGATCTTGTTGATAATACTAGTCAATAACATGGATTTTGATTAAGTAAGAAACGATTTCATATAATTTCCCTTGTAAATAGGTCAACTAAAACGTCTTAGGATGAGAGCAAATAATAATCTTATAGCTACGCTGATTACTAAAACATACCATTGCATGTATACAAATACTACCAAAAATTCATTGATGAAACACCATCGGACTATTTAGGGTACATTAGCATCTTGTTTCACAAACTCGTACATATGGCAGGTTCATTCAACTCTTCTAATAATAAAATTACATTCAATCAACATCCTACCCACTCTATTTACCAATGCATTTACGATCCCATGAAATGAGGCAAATGAGTCGTCGGTAGTAACATTAAATCCCACGTGTTTAATTTAAGGACACTATTCATCATTATGAATAGTAATCGTAGCTATATTCGGTTTTACGATGGTAGTACTCGTTTTATTGAAAGTGAGAACGCTACCTAATTCGTCGCTTAACATTATCATATTTGTCAGTGTCTTAAAACTCGTTTTGTAAATGTCTGTGGTTGAAGGAGTATTGAATAATGCGTTGAAATTTAAAATTTCGTGAGCAGCTTCAGGTTTATCAATTATGGAATACGCAATTTCACTTCAAGCGTGAAGTAATTTGAAGTAATTTTGCGTGGAATCTCATATATCTCTTTCTCCCAAACTTCATCGTGAAATGCAATCATCATTCGTATCAATTTTTCATTTAACTATATAAATCGTGGGCATGGTCTTCAGTTTTTTGTTGTTTTGTTTTTTATTGTCGATGGATTCGCGGGAACAAAGTGATAAACCGTTATTAACAGTAAAATGCAGAGAGAGGAAATCATTGCGGTAGCGGATTCTGTTTTAGAGCTCATGTTTCAAACACTGTCAGGGGCAGTAGATTGGAGAATACTAGAGCAGATACGATCCATAAATCGGTATTACCTGTTGTGCAAATCGGAATTGGAATATCCCGAATGATACAAGCTTAAAATGTTTATTTGTTGTAAGCCATAAACATAGGTGAGAAAAGTAACATATTCATTAACAAAAACATAAGACCTGATTACCTAAAATAATAATATAGTATTAAAAATTCGTGTCTTAGACATTAAATATTTTTTCAAAATTTTAATAGAAATGGATTATTATTTTTGTAATGAAACAAAACTACGATTTTTTTGAAATTTTGTCTGTCTGTATGGATGTATGTTCCGTTTTAACTGAAACGAAAACCACTCAACGGATTTGAAAGCGATTGTTTTAATTATCATCGTAGTGGCTCTGGTCAACATATAGGTAATAAGGGATGTTCATAGAATAACACCCAAGGGGCCAACGGGGCAGACAGCACGAATAAACGCAGGCGGAGCCGAGGGCAAAGGCTAGTTTAAAATATAATCTGTACTGTAATTAAGAGCTCCCTAAAAAAGAAGAATAATTTATTCTAAAATCTATCCCTCTTTAAATATGTAAGATAAATAAATAAAGTATCACAATTTATTATTTGCTATCGTTGTAAGTGTGTCTAACATAAACAAAAAAAACGAACGCAGAACAAGGGCATAAAACAAAGAACCAGTACAAAACTTGTAGTCATAATTCGAAACCAGTGGCCAACAATACCTCACATCCGAGTGTGGAATAATTCAAGCAATCAAGGCGATCAGATTAGCAACCAGGAAGTGCAACAAATGACCGCAGATATGCTCTCATGGTGACAGCTGGAAAGATGATGTGGAGAAATTTAATCCAGGCTTAGATATAATATATGCAGCACTGAATACTTTGTGTAGTAATACAGGTTGCAGAAATACTAGTGAAATGTTTCTTGGAACCTTATTAGTATAAAATGCTTTAAGATTTTAAAACCCATACATGATATTAATTGATAAAAAAGTACTCGCGATTCATGTAAAAATGACCCAGTTACGAAAAGAAGAAGGATCCTTTTCAGGGATCATACTCACCCCTGCCTAATCTTCCAGAGGTGTGGAAAGAAACTAAAAGTCTAGATCTATTACGATCTTAACACCTAACCAAACCTTTTTTATCGAATCTGTATGCTTCGTTTCTAGATGTTTTTGACTTGTCCATACTTCAGTAAGTAGCCACCTTGATTGGTATAGGTACGTATGAAAGTAAACGGGCAACGGGTGATCACACTAAGTAGCCGTTCCTGAGATTTAGTACGGTAGTAACACGAGTAGGCGTTTCCAGATTCTAAATCATGACGGCACTTACGTCGCTGAAGACAAATTGAGCCATTTCACTGGGTTCAATGACGTTTATACTACCGATATAAGACATTGAGTCGCTTTAAAAGTTAAGATAGGTAAGGGCTAGCAAGGGTACTGTGGGCCCCGTTTTGTCAAATGGTTTTTGATTTTGGGAATTTTCATACTCGTGCATACATGACACATACATTATATATTACTCACGCCTGTCTAGGGGGTAGTCGGAGACTACAGATTTCCATCTGCTACGATCCTGACACACCTCTTTTGCTTCTTCTACATCCATCAATCTAGTCATAATAGTTTTGGAAACATTGATTGGTTAATAACCCGGACTTATATGTAAATTTTAAGATTCCTAAAACTACAGTTGTATACATATATTGAAAACTTGTCTTTTTCACCCAGTAATTTAATAATTTGGTGATGGCTCTAGACTTTCCGGTTAGCTTTGGGCCCCGGATGCCGATATGCAATATCTCAATGGAAACGAAAAAATGTATAGTGTTTCTATCGCGGAAATTGCCTCGTTTGGCGATGTAATGTCTTATATTACACGAAAAATAGTAAAATAAATACAATCATCAGTATAGAAACTAAATATTTCATGCAGGAAGGCAGAAGCGACCTTGCCGTGTCAAATTTTGAAGTACTTATTTTAAAATTTGTTCATATGAGATCATCGCAAGGTTGTTGAACAACAAAAAACTGCCAGAACGACTGATGATGATGGCAAAAAACTTGAAGACGCTCCAAATCTTTTCTTGCACGATATTTCAAAAGAAGCAGAATATAACAAGGCAATTGATAATACGGAGCGTGAATTAGCAGAACCAGTTTTTGCTCGCCTTAAAATTTAAGGAAATGTTGACACCAAATTGAAATCAGATGCAATGTGAAAAAAAAAACTAAAAAAACAAGATTTTGTTGCATACCTAATTTTTCTCAATTATTTAAAATAATCACTAAACACGATACAAAATCTGAATAAGATCACAAATGAATCGTGAGTCATATCAATAAAGTTGTAGAACTCGTTTAGTGCCACTTGAGCTTCTGCTCTGTTAATGAATTCATGCCATTGACCTACATCGAGGAAGTAGATTAGCAACAACTAAATGCAGCTGATACATTGTTACAAATATTGTTAGTCAAAGAAAACACATCAAACAATATACAACGTGAAATTTAAGTCTAAAAATATCTATCAGCTGTCCCATAGAAAAGTTAAATACCTACTCGACCCCAATGTATGACACAGCTGATTTTTTTTCACGATTTCAGGGTTGGCTCCATAGTAAAAGTTGTTCATATGGACGAGCACTATCACCAGTTTTCGTTAACAAAATGACTTAAATTTCACGTTGTATACAGGCTCAGTCCTGACTGACGGAAAACAGCCCAAACCGCTGAATGTACAGACTTTATATTTGGAGGGTGTAAGAAGGGTCAAAAGATTTTGGAAAATTAGCATTTATTTGAAAAGCGAGCGTTGAAAATACGATTCCCCCATCCCTCTTCTACCACCGAAAAGTCGACGAGAAGTAAAGTTTTACCCATATGTTATCAGTACTCCGAAAGCTCGAACGAAATGTTTAAAATCTTCGTTTATCAGCTGAGATGTGGAGCTCATGGAACGCCAGTGTCCGTATTTGCAAGTTTATAACCCAGATTTTTATAAAAGAAGACTAAATAGGTACCAGTACCAACAACCCTCTTATTGTCTAACTTACATATCCATCGCTATAGCTTTCAAAAGCGTTGTCATTGGCCAAAAATGATGTGTGATGTCATTTCTAGCCAATCACGGTGCGCTTGAAGGCGATTGCGGTAAATGTCGAAGTTAGACGATAAGGCCCCAGGTCCCATCGATGCCATCAGACGCGGTGACATCCAAGCGTAAGCCTCTAGTATATAAAAAACTTTACATTCATCCTATCTTTGATCTTGGTATATGTCCAACTATACTGTAATAGTCCAGTTTTCACTCGATGTTAGTCAAACCTAACAAAAAGTGCATGAAAAACTTATCTAAAGAAAGGCAATTTATATAACAGGTTAGATTTATAGCGCAGTTGGCGTTAACACGAATAATTTGAACAGCACGAAGCAATAAAGCAATTTAGAACAAATCTCGGCTTGTGCAGACAAATTAACCTACATTAACAGAGTGGGTACACAAGCGGTGTATGAGAATGGGACTTCAGACTCATAGTAGGTGAAGAGTTGGACCCTGCTTGCAGGTTTTACTTTAAAAGCCAGAGAATCTTATTTTATCTACTAGGAGTTGTGTAAGATAGACTCAACTATAACAATTTCATGCATTTTGCCAACTCAGAGGTGAAATATCATCGGTAAATGTAAATCACTTATTATAATAATTATAACCATATTGTACAAATAAATATTTATGATTATGATTATTTATGATTTAATAAACACTTGACCAACCTAGGAAAAAATCAAGATACTGTAAAGGAATAATTTTGACCACTAATAAAACCCTCGAATTACGAAGTAAATAAACCTTATGTTAAATACAGGGTGTCCCAAAAGTCAACGTTATCCCTTGGAGGGCTGATAGGCCAGCTCATGACCTATTATTTAAAATTACTTGCCAGTTAATCGTAGTACATTTTTTTCACAGTATGAAGAGTCAAAGTTGGAAAATATAAAATTTAAAACTTATAATTCGAACAAAATGTTTTTTTTACATTGCAAAGGCATATCATATTAGTTTTATTTTGGTTTAGGATCGATAGCAGAGCTATTCAAGATTGCGAAACAAAAATTATAATCTTGGAATATGGAATTGTGTAGCTGTGGCACTGAAGACTCCTCTAAGATGTCGAATTTTACAAAATTCATAAAAGTATCGATAACTCGAAAACTATCGACTTTTTACTGAAGTCATATTGTGATATTCTGGACAGTCATGAGCTTGCTTATCAGCCCTCCAAGGGATAACGTTGACTTTTGGGACAACCTGTGTATCAACTATATTTTAGCATATGGATAATTAAAGAAATAGTTCATTTTTATTTAAATCGTTTAATACAAGTAAGAGTTTGTAAAAGAAGGATAAAAAATATATGTAAACAAATATTTACTCTCTCAAATCAGATGTAAATGTATATGCAGATATTTCATAAGCCAATCTAGAAAAGGGACAAAAATTGAAGGTCTTTTGGAATGTAATACCAAACAGACGGACATGGGGTAGCTGGTGCTCTCAATTGTATGATCTTCGCCGCATCCGGATGATACACCGACAAACAAGTAATGAAAATCTCTTAAGGACGGAATGTAACAATGATCGGATTTAAAAATCCATAGCAAGTAAGAAATTTGAATGTATAATATTAGACAAGGATCTTTTCAAATGAACGAATACATACAACTTACACTCACATAACCTAACTAAAATAAAGTTCCTTATCCAACTTGTCTTGTATGATTAAAACAATTTTGCTAACGCTAAAAAGCTTTCTTGATTAGTGAGATCATATGCGTTCTTATCCATGACGACATATTTAGACATAAAAAGGCCTTTGCCCTACTAAATATTCAAAAGAATTAAATTAAGTATAGATCGATGGTGAAATAGATACAACAAAAAAGTCGCAGGTACTTACAAGTATAAAGGCACTTCACAAAACGTGATAAGCTGACCTCATATAGCATAAATAGCAAGCCAGACAAAAAATATCGATCATCAGCGGTCAATCAACCTCCATTTGAGTGCTACCTGTCGACGGGGCTGTCAAATACAAATCAAATGGCTTCAAATGAGTTTCATTTACTATTTAAGGACATGTCGTTTAAATTAATCCTATGATTCTCGGCACAAGATATAAGACAAACCATTAATAGAAAAGAGATCATTTTAAATACATATAAACATTGTACATACATATCCTCACGCCTGTACCCCAGAGAGGTAGACAGAAGAGGTAGAGAGGTAGCTGCTACGATCCTGACACAACTCTTTCGCCTCTTCCACATTCATCAATCTAGTCATACGTGCTCTTCTATTGCGGGTATTTTCGACATTTCCCTTTCTCAGTATGTCGCCAATCTCGTCAGAATACGTCCTTCTAAAGCGACCCGATCGAGCTTTATCTTTCACAAGCGCACCATAAATTATTTTCGTCAATCTACTTTCATTTATTCTTTCTATATTTTAAATAACTTTGAAAATATTGCAATAAACGTTGTACCTATTGAAATATGATTTTAAGATATGCAGAACAAAATAATTGACCCAGACAAGTCACGAGCATATTTATGTTGTATCACCTACCTAATCAAAATGAATATAAAAACAAGAATCACCCACACACAACCTAAGGTTCTTAGTATGTTACTTAAGCTAGGGTAGCTACACATCATATAATCAACACCAGGCCCTTCAGATCTCTCCAAAGCCGGCACTTTCACGTCAGATGCCCTTTGTGTAGCTAACACTTGTCTGTTAGACGTAAAATCATTAGTCAACATATAAGATTAAAGAGCTATTGATACCGAAGCATGCATTAGCATTTATGAAGGGACGTTGTAATGAGATGTAGAGACAATCGCTGATTGAGCTCATTCTGAAAGGGACAATAGAAGAATGGATACATCAACAATATGCAATAGTGAAAGAACTAAAGAAAAATTATATGCATACAGAGAGAGCAAGGTCAAATCAAAGAAACATGTGTAGAAAGAAATTATAGGAATGTGGCCCTTAGGCCAAACATATGTATCGAAAGGCGTTAATTTTAATACTTAATTATAATACGCTTACAAATTCGACTCAACCCAAACAAAATAACTAGAATTGACGCTGCTGTCGCCAGCGCTCTAAACGCCTCCGTTCCATCAAGTGTTTATTTTATTTTTTGTTCTGCAATAATTCACCGTGAAACTTTATGTTGTAGGGAAAGGCCCTATAGGACCGATTCCAAAAATGAACATTCGAAAGCGATTTTTTATATCAAGTTTCACTCCATCAGAAAAAATTGCCATGAACATTTCTCCCAACCCTTTTCTTTTGACAACAACACGCAAAAGGCTATTGCAAACGCATTGCGCACGCAAACTGATAATTCTTACGAAATGAAAGTCAAGTTTTGAACCCGATTATAATAAAAGGGTGAGAAAGTCTTACCACTGAGAAACTGATACAAAATTTACCAATACGCCAGATACCTTTAGGGCTGTTAAAAGCACGGAATTGTACAAGCTATCAACAAAAGGCGGTCATTTGCTTGAACGACTGACTGTATAATACTGTATATCAGTTGGACTGACCATAAATTCGATGTCGGGAGAGAGGCAAACGAAATAGACGAGACGGGACTAAGAGATTCCGTTCCTGATTGGTTAGAAAGCAAACCTACGATTCCAATTGGAGAAAAAATACGAGGGAATTAAACTATGTAGAATAAATAGCCGACACAGGAAGTGCAAAACAGAGACACAATAAACGTCCAGAAACAGAAACACCACGAATTTATGACTGGAAGGGACATTGCAACAATCGATTACAATTGCCGCATCGATAAATTCTCACCAGGGGTATAAGAATTAAGACTCGATTCACGCTCGGTCCGATTTATGAATCACGTTGTCCGGAAATAATTATCTGTAAACCCATGAGGTGGTCTTCTGTGACAGGGAATTATCTTGCGCATTGCGAAATTGTAGGCGATACCGAATGGATGCGTGACTGGATTGGAGACTTTCCTTCCTGGACTGTAGTGACATCCTTGTACGGAAGATTTAGAGGAACATCTGCATTTGCATATAACAGAGACCTCTGGAGCATGAGAAATTATCAAACATGTCCGAGAATAGGATAAAATCAAAGACGACGTTAGGAATATAATAATAATATATAAATAAAAATGATTCTCCCTAACGATGGAGGTTTAGAATATGGAAAGATAAGAGAGATTTAATGTCGGCCAGAGTATAATATCATAATTTTAAATCTCAATGGTAGTCAAAATGTTCCTTCTAAAAGCACCTGACCGTTTTCGTACCTTTGTATTAACGAAACTTATTTGTTAGAAAATTATCTAAGTAACGTTGTTGCTCTAATCAAAAGTTACAACTGCAATCTAAGGCGTAACAATTATCAAGTTTACGCCGCACTAGTTGTTGCGTAAAATTAACATAAATTTTCACTTTGTAACGGTAAAGCTATTTGTGTTACATCATCCTATTTCTTAGGAGGTTACTGTCCATGATCGCATCAACGGATCCGCTGTATGTGACATTCAAAGATCAGATGATATGCTTGCAAAATTTGAATTAATCCATTTGTAGTTAGCATCAAAAGGATTGAAGCTGTCAACTTGATAACTACACAAAGAAACCAACTTAGAGAGTTAGAGATAACATCCAGAAATTCAATCGAGTTTGAATTTATATTCATGGCGATAGTTCCGCATCCACTACATTATGTGTATTTAATTTATAACAGCTCAAAGTGATAACGGTAATCCTAAAAGCATAATCAAAACGTAAAACTATCCAAATATTGTGTATTTGTTTTCAAAGTATGGAGATAGCAACTTTTATCACGCTCAAATTGGAAACCTCTGCCAACCCTAGATAATAATAAAGTATCGTAAGCAATGCTGTAAATAAACAGGTATCTTAAAATAGAACCATATGTAGTACTGATCATACTGAACAACTTTTTCGAAGAAGCATAAAACCACAAATTAAACAAAATCTTTACCTACAAAATTCATTAGAATAGAATCATTTATTGAAATGATTGTTTCTTGTTACATTCAATTAGGTTTACAAAATGACTACCTATTTATAAGGAAAGGTGAAAATACATGTTTTTAGATTATGTAGTTTCATTTTATAATGTCCATTTACAACCTCATTCAGCACACTCATTATTTTTATGAAAACAGGAACTTCTCTTTACAAACATCTCAATCGTCACTTCCTGAACTCCGCGCATCAACCGCCACCGCGATTGCTTCATTCATAGGCTGCGCGTGCGCCCCCGAGTCGCGTAATAAGCACATCCATACCGCGTCGAGACGTTCGGGATGGATCGGTCACGATCGGCCGCACCTTCGTTACTTGTTGAAGGCATGTGGTGTTTGTTTAGGAATAAGTGGAAAACGCTCGATTTGACATGGCATCCTGAGAATATCCGCGGTGGTAATGATCTCATTTGAGAAAAGTCGTGCTGATTCAATGACAACAGAAAACATTGTCTGAAGTAAAATAACGCACATATTGATAACTATGGGATCAGTAAACTAATACCACAACTGTAGGTTTTTATTTTATATAAATTGATTTTGTCTGTGCTTGATAGATTACCCGTTTATAGGCGTTATTTAACAATTTCTACAACATTCGGATAATCGCAATAAAAAAATGCGATTAAACATAACAAGAAAAAAAATAACAGAAGATAAGTTGTTACCTGAACAAAATTATAACAGGTTGGGTTTTTAGGCGCTGAAAAGCCAAGAACTTCCTCAGTTTGAACGCACTTTATGGAGCAGCGGGTTCTTTTCTTTGCAATTTCGGTTTTGTCAGCGTAGAGACCAGCTTTCAGATTTTCAAATACAAAAATTCAACCTGTATCTGTATACGAATCATTCTAAAGTGTCATTAATGCCAAAATAATAGACCGCGATATCTTCAGCGAGGCCGACGACGGTTGAGCGTTTCCGTAAGAATCTTTTTCAACCACGGCAAAAACAGTTTAGCAGAGGAACAAATAGATAAATTTAATCTTCTATTAAATTCTCTGCTAAGTCCAGATAGTGGCTCGGATCATCTTACAGATTAAATAAAAATAGGTCAAGGTCACCCAGGTCAACCGACCAGTCGATATATTACTTGTCAATTTTATTTTTGTCACTGTCACTCCAAGCGAAAAAGCGCGCAGTGCGAGAGGGCGAATCCAGGGAAGAAGAGAAAAATTAATGTTTTTTAGTTACATGGGAAAAACAAAAAATTGCTGGCAAAATTTCCAGAATCCAAAATGTAGATATTGTTAAAACACATCGAATTAAATATTTTCTTGAGTTCTGTAAATGATTCCATCTTCTCAAACGAGGAGAAAAAGTGTATTTGAAGATCTTATTTCTATCGAAGAAAATTTATCCAAATATGTTTTCCAGAAATAAAACCCTACATTAACAGTTAAAATGTTGTACCAGAAATTAATTACTATTTTCATAGGGCAACCCTATTTTATTAACAACCTAGACGTTTATTAATAAAATATCTAACCTAGCAATAACCAATATGTTTACTTTACCTAAATGAAACATGTTCAGCTTTACAGTTGCATTGAGTTACTGGTAACGTATGCACATAAATAATTTTTTACATTACTCATGGTCTCATATGGAGATTGAAAGTTCTAGGTAACTTACTTATATGTGTAAGCTCAACCTTGGCTTGTCTAATTAAGAGATACTGATTAGGCAAAGCAAACTGAGTTGACGTATGAATTCAAAGTCATTAATATGTAAAACGACTTCTCAAGTCCCTTCATTAGTAAACTTTGAAATGTGTTATTATAAGGCATGGTTTGTTTACGCACATATTTGAAGATCGAGAAAGCAATTTGATGTACACACAGAGCAATTAGAAGAGTGCTTTCTAACGTGCATTTTAATTTGAAATGTTAACCTGGTTTTTTATTTTCCCATAAGACCTTTCAAGTCAATCGGTGATCAATCTTGTAAAATAAACCTATTCGGTTTTTATTTTTATTATTATTATTGTTATTATCACGTCTATTTTCTTTATCTATTACAATTATTACTAACGCACCATTTATTGTTAATGCGCTTTTTATGATATTAGTTAGTAAGTTTTGGGATCAGGATCAGATAATAGTTACTTAGCAGGAATAAAAAATCGGATTTGTCTTCACTTTAATTTACAACTTTTGCTCTTCTTTCACTTTTATCTTTATTTTTTCCTTTTTTATATCTTTATTATACTTAAAGTACAAGTTCCTAAACCCTTCGGTCTGGGTTTATTAACCTTTATCGTTGTTCTAGGTTTCAATTTCAACATAATACTTGTACACCTCAGTAATATAGAGCAGATCGAATTTGAACAAACGTTCTAGAGAGCGTTCTCATGGTTTCCTTCTTGGTAGTAGTTTAAATTTTCTTTGTTCAATAAGTCGTATTAGTTATCGTATTAGTAATAATACCTTTTAGTTTTCTCAACATTCTTACAAATAAATCACTAAGGAACTAGGGGATATCTACTCCTTTATAATATTCCCAAAATTAATCGATGCAAAACTTTATGCCTCTAGATTTTATGATATTATCGCAACAATTTTGGCTACTGGTTCACCACTGTATTTTGTTATTAACATTCAAGCAGTGCAATAAAACAACATTTATTTCACGAACTCACTTAAAAGTCCACGTAATGCTTCCGTGATATAATAACAACAGATACTTTCGGCACTTTTAACAGTTTTATTTTCTTTATAATATCAATAACAGTCTTTACAGCAGTATTTATTGCTTAAGAAAAGGTTTCTTCTCAGGAAGTTATGAAAGGAATAATTGGATTAAATGAGTTCTTCAGGCTGGTCACGACTTTGAAATATGTGAGTATTGGCATGTATGATGGTGTATACGCAATATAACGGCCGGATATTTCTTCGAAAAAAGGCCGAAAACTAGAGATAGTACTCGTCTATACAAACTTTTACTAAGGAGTTAAACCAAATGTTGCAAGAAAAAATTAGGTGTTCAATAGAAAAGGTACATACCAACTTGTCCAAAATTCAGGGTTGTCTCCTAGTGAAAGTAAATTTTTTACTTGTTACTCTTTTGTATGATAGAATTTGTTAATTTACTACCAGTTTTCGGTTTTACAGGAACTAAAAATCCACCAATATTAAAAGCGTACAACAATTTAAGAAACGGTAGACAAACACAACATAGTTGCTTGTACCTCAAACGCATGATTGCATTTCCGATCAAGTACGTATTTTTCATCTCAATTTGTTAGATATACTCGTATCTCCATTATCAGAACAAAAGGCGAAATATATTAGATTCTCAATTGAAATAACTAGGTCTCACGAGTATAACCATAAATACTCCATAAATCGGATAAATATATATTTTGTATTATTATTTAAGAAAGGAAAATACGGCGCAACGATTTTTTACCGTCTCTCCCATCTAGTACCACTAGTGAATTACGTTGCAAACCACAAGGAGCCAGAATCTGTAACCAAATCTATATCATCAGCTCCAGTACCGAAGCCGGTAACTTCGGCCACCCTCGCGGAGCTTTGTTTACCCAACCCGCATGAGAGTAGGCAACACGATACTTTGTTATAGTGTACACAAATATTATAGAGAATATTATATACATATACCGGGGGTAAATGAACCGATATTTTTAAATTAAACCACATACTCTACTGATCGTACTGAATAGCTTTCCTGAAGAAAAAACCCGCGCAAATTTAAGAAAATTTGGACTTTCCCATAAAACATTTATGATAAAGCATTTAAAAGTTAGTATGCAAAGGTGAACAATTTATTTATTTGCCCGAATATCTGGTCAAGTTCTTCAATATGACGAATAGAGTATGTGATTTCATTAAAAGATAGCAGTCCATTTACGCCCGGAATATTGTTTTGAAAAGAGTGAGTGTATGTTACGGTTTTACAAGAAATATTGGTATTTGATGTAATTTATTTTTTCATTGTGCGGAAAACCAAAGCGGATAAAGCCAAATGAATGCATGGACTTTAAATTGAGTTTTTTTTTAATCTTTTAAAATTACGAGCAAATATACAATATTCAATGTACATTTCAGTATTAAATGGGTATCCCATACCCTAATACCTCTACATATTATAGAAGATTACTAAACCAAAAACTTGAAAATGACCTATACAGGGTGTCCCAAAAGTCAAGGAGGGCTGATAGGCCAGCTCAGTCCAGAATATCAAAATATGACCTCAGTAAAAAGTCCATACTTTTCGAGTTATCGATACTTTTATGAATTTCGTAAAATTCGACATCTTAGATGAGTCTTTCCAGTGCCACCGCTACACAATTCCATATTCCAAGATTATAATTTCTGTTTCACAATCCTGAATAGCCCTGCTATTGATCCTAATCCAAAATAAAACTAAAATAATACGCGTTTGTAATGAAAAAAAAAAAACATTTTTGTTCGAATTATAAGTTTAAATTTTTTCATTTTCTAACTTTGACTCTTCATACTGTAAAAAAATATACTACGCTTAGCTGGCAAGTAATTTTAAATAATAGATCTCTTAGTGTAGTTTCTTAAATAGTAAAACAATTGCCATGTTCTACTTTAGAAAAAAGTATATTGCTATTCTACTGTAAAAGGAGCTCATCTTAAAAATATTCAAATACTTAGAAATTCGAATGAAAACACTTGTTAAACTTAAGTGATAGGTATTTACTAAAAGACTCCTATCTAAAAGGTTGCCGTGGCAGGCAGTTTGAATACCTGCTTCTAATTTCAATTAGTTTTTGTTAGTAAATACCTACCACTTAAGTTTAACAAGTGTTTTCATTCGAATTTCTAAGTACTTAAATATTTTTAAGATGAGCTCCTTTTACAGTAGAATAGCAATATACTTTTTTCTAAAGGACCTGTTTGTAAAAAGTAACTACTCTATCATTTCCGATACTCTACAAAAAATTCAATCATCAACCTCCGAGATAAGCCCCCGATGAGTGAGCACAACATCCGTCCCCTCGACAAATAGCCCCCAGGAATACCTAGCAATAAAGTTTAACAAAACCATGCTATACTCGGTGGCAGCTATTTAGAAAATGGCTCTTTCACGTGACCATGATGGGGCGGACTGATTTTGCGGTGAAATTCCAGGCTTCAGTTTGGCATGCATTTTTTAGAAAGGTGGAGAGCGTGTTTCTTGAAGCCAAGATGATATAAATTTATTAAATTTTACAGTTTTTAAAGCGCGAAAATAAGGGTAACATACTCAAGGTGCTTAAACTCGTTGACCTAAAGATGATATTTCTAAAATTATTTTAATCTTTTATCTAAACATGATCATGTTGCCTTCTATCAGGATGATATAACAAATCTCAAAGTCGCTATAATAGCTTCTTAATTGGCTTTTAAGATTAAGACATTAAAAACGAATAAAATTAAAAGTTGCAAAAAACCAGTTGCACTATCTAAAGGTGGTTACAATGAATAAATAATTCAAAGACAAATAAGACAATAGAGATAATCAATGACTCAATATGAATACAATATAAATCAGTATGGCAGTGATGGAGTAGGTGTTAGATTAATTAATATGTTTGTCAATGAAAATAAAGATACTGATGAAAGTTTACGACAAAGAAAAAATACCGGCGTTATTCTTGGTCCAGTGAAATCGGAAATATATCTCCATATGGTTAAATTAGTCTCACCCACCACAGTTGCGGCAGACCATATGCCACGTACCTCACGCCAGTCATCAACTGACCGGGACAGATGGAATAGCAATCCTTAAAACGATTTAGACGAGGAAATTACAATAAATTACATTTACGCTCCATTGGAACGTGCGGATCGAACTTTCAAAACAAATTAAAATATCGGGTCACAGGACTCGCACATGTCCACCTTTCATTCGTTGTACAAACAAAACGTCGTAGAATAAAAGTAAAAGCTATTAAAAATGATTAAAGTGCATCGAAGAAACTGAAAACGATTAGAAACGGCACAATTCAGATGACCTGTATGAAAAAGTAAAAGTGACCTAGCAATCAACCCAACAAATTAACCTAATATCCTATGAAGTTTGCTCAAGCAGATTACAGTGAAAGTAGAAACATCATGCTCACTAAACTGATTAATCTATCTGAAGCTAATCGATCTAGACATGATCTAGTATGACTTGATGACCTACAGACAGCAGCCGAGGTCTGTGAAGCAGACCGAGAAAACCTGCAGTCAAACTTAATTTCGGAAACTAGCAGACCTTGAACGCTTTACAATGATAATGAAACAAAATTCGATATGGTCTGACTCTGACTAGATATCTACATAGATAAATTACTTACTCGAAACCGAAAACCGAGTATCGGCGTGATAAAATATTTTCATAATGAAAACCGTGCAGCTGTTCAAATGCACGTCAAGGCTACACAAGTCGTGACTACGAAAGGAACTGCAGCCACCATTGTGAAGCTCGATTCGTGATCTAACCGAAACTGGCAATATTGAAACTAAACCAAAAGAATCGATTAAGCTTTGGCCAATTCGATTCGGTACTATAGACGCCCCTTAAAGCATAAGCTATAGGGATCAATAAGAAAACAGTGATTAATCATTCTACACCCCAGGTTCGTTCAATCGCTAATGATTCGCAATATCTCATGCAGTATCGGTTCCAAAACGGTTCCGTCGTAGAATAAATCTACTTTGTAAACGAGACTGTCTAAACATTAGTATTGATTACCTTGACGTAACAGAAGTTGAAACCCTTACGTATGATAACGATGTCTTACCTGTAACAGACAAAGGGATTTTAGTTACGGAAGAATACAATTAAAGTTAAAATCATTTCAAGCTTTTGTACGTGATATTGTAAAATGTTGTAGTCTAACAGTAAATTGTAATAAAAGTAACAGTACGTGGATTACTTCGCGAAATACAGAGACCTTCTTCTAATCGTAACCAGTTTCGTGCAGCACACAAAAATTATCTTAGACCAAGACTTAGCAATAATGGCGTACAAAAACTATTTAATAACATGGTACTCATGTACAACAAGTTTGAATTTGCCTCGCCTCTCAGTCTGGTTAGAATACAATTTTAAATCGTTATTGTTCTTAGAAACTGTGCATAAAAACATTTCAAACAATTGTTAGGAAAAGATATTAAGAAACTAAGTTTTTTTTGCAAGGCTATCTCTCTCTGATACGTATAGTAAGTTTTTAGATGAGCAAAAAACTTTAGTGCCTACAGCGTTTTAAATACAAATTTATTAGTTTATTGCCATGGATACATTTTTGATATGTTTCTTGTCATATTTAATAGGAAAATTTGGAAAGACTTAGACAGCCTATCGAAATCTTAAGACAACGCATAGAAAGACTAAAATGCGCCATTTTTACTTCTATGAATTTCTTTCTTTTAACCATTTTTTAAGAATCGAAAGAAAATCTATGTACGCATAAGACAAAGATGTGTAATCTAATAAATTCAAAACAACCAATTAACCAGAAACAAGTTAGAAGGGCAAGAAAAACACCGCAAACCTGGATCCATCCATCAGCCTGTTTCGTCCACTGCTGCACATAGGCCTTTCCAGGATTTCGCCACTCTTGGCGGTCCTCCTGGAAGAAATGCCCATACTCACTACACACGCTGGGCAGGCAGGTTGGTGAGCGCGGTGTCAAAACCCTTGCACCAGTGACGCCGCTGCCCGTCACCAGTCTGATTTATACATAGGTAACACTAAAAGTTTCCGGAACTGGCCACTTACATAAACAATATTTAAAAATTTATTGCAACATTTGAAAATAGAACTCTTTGGCTGTAGAATGCAGTTTGTTTCATCTGACTGTCTTTTGTTTTTACCTTGTGGCGCCATTTAAAAAATTGTGTGTCTGCATCAACATGGATTTAACTCGGGAAAATTTTCGTAGTATGATTTTCTACGATTTTAAGTGTAATTTGACAGCTCAACAGAGCATCGCTCGGCTTGAAACAGCTTTTGGCAATGAAGCACCATGCAAGACGACTGTTTATAGCTGGTTTGCAGAATTCAAGCGTGGTCGTATCAATCTCAGTGACGAATCTCGCGATGGTCGGCCGTCCACCGCTGTGACCAACAAAAACATCGATGCTGTGCGCCGTATGATTGAAACAGACAGGCATGTGACCTACCATGAAATTCGCGCATCCTTAGAAATAGGCATGAGTTAAATACAATCAATCCTACACAAACATTTGGGTGTGAGAAAGCTGTGCTCGCGGTGGATCCCACACAACTTGACCGAGGCTCAAAAAACGGACCGCGTCACTTGGTGCAGTGCCATGCTTACCAGATTCAACGAAGGTGCGTCAAATTTGGTGTGGGACATAGTAACAGGTGACGAAACATGGATTTATTGCTACGATCCCAAAACAAAGCAGCAATCGATCTTTCAAGATGAGTCGAAACCAACCAAAGTGGCGCGCGTGAAAAGTGCATCTAAGCGGATGATTGCTTCTTTTTTTAATAAAACTGGACACGTGGCTACTGTTGCTTTAGAGAATCGTCGTACCGTGAATAGTGACTGGTACACGACCATTTGTTTGCCGGAAGTTATTGACAAACTCCGTAAAAATAACCGTAAACGCCGTATCATCCTGCACCACGACAATGCTAGTTCTCACACGGCCAGACAGACAAACGACTTTTTGAAGACGAAAAATGTAGAACTCATGAGTCATCCTGCATACAGTCCCGACCTGGCACCTTGTGACTTTTTTCTGTTCCCAAAAATTAAGAACCAATTACGCGGTCAACGATTTTCATCACCAGAAGAGGCTGTCGAGGAGTATGAAAAACACGTTTCAGAGGTCACCACAGGGGAGTGGCACAAAAGTTTTCAAAACTGGTTTGATCGAATGAAAAAGTGCATAGACGCCAAGGGAGATTATTTTGAAAAACAATAAATTAATTTTGTACCTTTAATAGTATTTTTTCATATTCATTCCGGAAACTTATAGTGCGTCCCACGTATAAGGCCCGGCAATTGGGGATGGATAAACCGCCATCCATAGGTCCCAGGCAATGGTGGGCCGCCTGGTTTTTTTGCCCGAGAGCTGACCTCTTACTCTCCCCCGAATAACTCCGGGAGGATTTCCGAGTAAGATGGTGGTACCTCCACAGTCGAGCCCGGCATTAGCTTTAGCACCTGGACGCATAAGACAAAGATGTGTGATCTAATAAATTCAAAACAACCAATTAACCAAAAACAAGTTAGAATGGCAAGAAAAACACCGCACACCTGGATAGAAGCTGTCAAATATCCGGTCCAGGCTTATTAATCAGATCACTTTTTGCATTGTCCTTGGCCACTCTCAGGTCATTGGCATCACCTTGGCAGTGTTACCATGGTAAAAAACAAATAGCCACAATAAATCGATTACATCACTGGGCGAGCTAAGTGTTATTATAGGCTGGTCATTTTTGCTGCCTGGGATTTTATGGTATGTTCTAACGCGATGTGTAAAAAATTTACGGCGGTCTCAAATTAAAATTCTTTGCTTTTTTACTGTCATCTTTTAGTTTTTGCCTCTTTAGTTCACACAGTCACACAAACATAATAAGTATTTATAAAATTCTCGTTTTTTATAGAACAGAGCTTATGATGATCAATATGGTCGATAAATTAATAACGTAAGAAATATGTGCCTTATTTACAAATCATGTCCACAAATACTGTTAGACAGCATTGCAGAACTGCACTTAAAGATTAGAAAAACAACGCCAAAACAAACTAAAAGGCGGAAATCCACAAAATACGCAATACACAATTTAGAAGCTCCAGTATATGGTTTCAAGTATGATTCAGCAACCAAAGAAAAGCCTTCGCTGTCAGTGCTTGCAAGTTTATTAGGTATTAATATATAAACTGTACATTCAATACTGCTTGAGTTTTTCTTTGGCTGCTGAGAAATGGGTAGTATTTTACTTCTGTCGCTACCACGGTCGCTACTCACTACTAAAAATGCACTATTTTCAAAATATTGTAGATTTGTCCTGATAACTGACAATTTACTCACAAATCAACCAAGTTTGGACCAGTTCAATAAAATAATGATATATCGAATTTACCAAATTGATTTCGCAAGTATTATTGGATATCTCAAACAGTTACTTATTATAGCTGACAAATCAATTATACAGCCTAAAAGCTTTGAAGAGAAAGTGACTAAATGAGAATTATCTCTCAAAATCTAAGTTCTAAACCAGAACAACACCACTTAAACGTCGCAACCCATGCGGGGACAACATACAAAATTATCTACTGAATCTACTCGATCAAAAGTGAACTTTATTATAAGGAAATTAGAAGTATTTCAAGGCATCATAAATAATTCTACGGATAAATTTGTCAATACGAGTACTTATACTATAATGTATATTAAACATACATTTGCGGATCTTGCTTGTCGCAAAAACTTGTTGCCCACAGGTTCATATTCGCACGGAACCACACCTCTGTATTTAGTCCCGATAACTTTCTCTGAAACATGTCTCGAAATGGATATTCGATTAAAATAAATTTTCGAATACGTTATCATATCACAATAAAAAAGTGTTCAGATTTTGGATTGAAAAAAATATTTATATCATTAAAACTAAAAGTGATAACCAGTTACTTTATAAAGTAATTGCTTATGTTATGAAAGAAACATATATGAGAAGAAAAATATTCAAATTTAGTTGACCCAAGACTAGGAGTCAAGGATCAATTATATTTCGGTTAGCAAATGTGATAGATTCCTTGTAATCACCGATAATAAATGTGAAAGCATCATTAATTTCGAGAGAGTACTTTATTAGTTTCTGCGATACGAATATTGATCGAGTGTCAATGCTTCAACATTTTTACATCAGTTATTTTTTGTCGATATTATGAATTTCAAATTGATAAGTACGCACATTTTATATGAGTAATCACTATTATGATGGCTTTGATGGTTATATAATGTGCCATGATAATTTTCTTAGTAAAGATTAAGGACAAGGGAGGAAAGTTAAAAGTAATAAAAAATACGTACGGATGAACACACTGATTCATATCACAGACAACCTCGTGCCAATTCAGCATCATTTAAAATAAAGGAAAATAGTTTCGACCATGAAAGTATCAGGAGCAAAAGCGGTGTGTCAGAGTCGTAGTAAATGACTACCCTTTTTTGAAAGACATGCGTATAACTGTAACAGGAAATTTTAATCTCGGTATGTTGATGCTTCTGATTGCGACACTAGGTGGAACTTTATACTTTTTGGTGGAGATTAAACACTTGTAACGTGTGTTTTTTTTAGAGGTATAGAACTTTGAAATGGAATAAAACAAAGATGATTTTCTTTATTGATATGAAATTTATTTTATTCGAAAGACAACCTTCTGGCATTATAATTTAAATATGACTTCTGGCATATATCCGCCACGGCTGGCTCGGACGTAGTCTAATCTGGAGGTCCAATTTTCGATGACTTTTTCCAACATTTGTGGCCGTATATCGGCAATAACTCCCAGAATGTTGTCCTCCAAATGGTCAATCGTTTCGGGCTTATCGGCGTAGACTAGCGACTTCACATATCCCCACAGAAAATAGTCAAGTGGCGTTAAATCGCAAAATCTTCCATAAAGTGGATGGACACATATCCAATTCGTGTGCACGGTGGCGGATAGACTGATTCGGGTCTTCCTCTACGCTACGCTCTATAGCAGCAATGACTTCTTCTGTACGCACTGTACGACATCTCTGTGGATGCGTATTATCATTTAGAGTAAACGTGGCGCAAAAACGTTTCATAGTTAATTGAATTAATTGCTCTGATGGACGATTATGTTAACCGTAAATTGGACGTAATGCGCGATACGTCTTTCGAACAGAACCATGATTTTCAAAATAAATTTGCACAATTTGGAAGCATTGTTCAGGCGTCAGTCTATTCATGTTGAAATGCCAAACCAAACTAAACATAAATCAATTTACAGCTGACAAAATGGCCGCCAGTTAAAAAAGTGCTGCCAACTTAAAGTTCTATACCTCTAAAAAAAACAACCTTTAGCTGTCCACAAAATCATAATTCTTACTATAATACTAAAAAGCATTAACACTGGTGTTTGGGGTAAAAACTAAATGAATTACAAATGATTGTTTACATACGATATCTACACAAATGTCGTCGCCGTATTGTAGAATTGGTTAAATCATGAATTCTGTTAAAACTACGGGGATTGGCTCCCAAATTTATGATCACCAGCACCCTAACATCTCCTCCTCGCTTCCTTCATCGTCGCACCTATTTTTGACTCTTTGTTGAAATACTTGCACCCTAACACCCTCCCCCTCGCTTCGCTCGTCATAGCACTTATTTTTGATTTTTTGTCGAAAAGTTGAAAGTCTTTCGCATGATTATAAATTGATGATAAAGCCACGCACGACGTAAATTACATTGTTTGATTTGAGGCGTGCGCGAATGCTGTCACTGCACAAAAATTAACACACTCCGAGTACCGAACGATTGCGGTTAACCGATAAAGTGCGAAATGGGCGGTACTTAAACTGACACTGACAGATAAACTGACAGACGTCACTCTTTCTAGTCGAGTTACTCACAATCTACACAGCCCCGCAAATTATCTAATAGTCGAAAAAAAAAACACCTATTGCCAAATTTTGCTGAGAGCTTTACGTAAGACCCTAATTTAAACAGCTCGTATGAATGAACACTTTTCTTTTGAAACGAGCATTACGCACCACTAATTTGTACATTTGCCAAATTTTCGATGGCAATTGAAGTATATGTAGAAATCTATTTTAAATATTTGAAACAGTTTTAGATGGTCAGATTTCCAATAATAAAAAACAGTTTCCCAAAAACTTCGCATAATAAGTTTTCTCTTTATTATAGATATTGTTATTGGTTCTAAGCTTAAAGAAATCAAACATAATTTGAATAATGGATTTAAATATAAGCCCACTATCCATTTCACTATGCTTAAAGCTGTGTCGCATGTCAAAGTTATTCATATCAAAAGCTTCCGTCCGCGACGAGCCGTTAACAAAACGTGTTACTTTTTTTAACGCTTTTAACAACGTTATTATTTTTATCTATGACACTGCCATAATCGCTACTCAATCTTCTACTGACAAAACTGCGTTCTAAAATGAAAACAATATCGCTTGACATTTGTTGTTCGGGTATTTTTCTTTTTAGTTGGTAATTTATTCACAATCACATTGATTATAGATATTTGTGTTTATTATAAATGTTTAGTATACAAAAATTATGAAGTTTCAACTACAAATGCCTTCCAGCTTCAAGCGAAATTTAAAAATCTTCATAGTATTTACTTTTGTTCTAAGAGAAATTACCAGTAATAGCGCAGTTTTATTTTTGCCAGTAAAAAAAAAGTCATTTATGGTGCACTTACTATCTTCTAGACATTTTAATAGTATTTTTTGACATCCACAGTGTATTTCGATATCTCAATTTCCACAGTTTATATTTAAACCTTAAGGGGGGAGATGACGCAAATAGAAATAAAATAATAGAGTGTATGATTTTGTTGTGATAATCAGGATAGCGCACAGTTATAAAAAATATATACCTACGTTCTTCTAACGTGGATGAAATACTTTTGAACAAACCGCGTCAATCGATTCATTTATTTACTGTTAAAGAAATCTTTTGTATTCTCTGTTTTACTTTATTTTAGACTTTTTATTGACTTTCATTTAAGAATCGATTTCGAGATTTAGTTGGTTTTTTCTTTATAAAATTAGTTTAAATGATGTTTAGCGATTTAGAAAAAACCGTGTATTGATTTCAACTAAAAGCAGAGTTATTTATTAAAAGCTTAGTTTTTCGAAGGCGCGTGATATTTCGGTTGTCGTTACAGCCACGGCTTAGAGCGCACTATTTTAAACAATAATGAAACGTCATAGAGTTCACTTCTAATCGATGCAAAATGATGTGCTTAATCTCCGGTCACCATGTCGCATTGACACGTATGAAAGCAAATAACTGAATGCTGCAGACCAGAGCCAGGCAGCTTTAATTTTTTTCTAATACACTCAGAAAAAAAAGCTACGTATACGTATCCAGTCGCAGCTTACGTACCACGTACCTTGCAACGAGATACTGCTTACGAGTGTCGCATCAGTAATTTAGTTGTCACTTACTTAGCAATGAAGCTGCATACTGAACTAGTTATAAGCCACACCATGCTTCTTAATGATAAAACAGGAACACCAGTATAAAGACTGTGCATCATTCTCAATGGTGTTACAACATGACATACGTAGTAAGCCTCATATTCCAGTACGTATGCGACTGCATTACAAATTCTTGCATTGGGTTACGTGTGGTAAGTAGGCGGTTACATTCTTACTATACGTTACTATATACAGTAAGTATCCGTCTTACTTACACTCCTGTACGGCACTACGTACACTACGTATGCGGGTGTATTACAAGTTCCTGTGTTGGACTACGTGCGGTATGTATGCGGCTACATTCTTACTGTACGCTGCTACGTACAGTAAGTATCCATCTTACTTAAACTCCTGTACATAACTACGTACAGTACGTATGCGGGTGGATTATAAGTTCCTGTGTTGGACTACGTGCGGTATGTATGCGGTTACATTCATGCTGTACGCTGCTACGTACAGTAGGTATCCGTCTTACTTAAACTCCTTTGCTGCACTACGTACAGTATGTATGCGGGTTGATTATAAGTTCCTGTGTTGGACTACGTGCAGTATGTATGCGGTTACATTCTTACTGTACGCTGCTACGTACAGTAAGTATCCGTCTTACTTAAACTCTTGTGCGGCACTACGTACAGTACGTATGCGGGTGCATTATAAGTTCCTGTGTTGGACTACGTGCGGTATGTATGCGGTTACATTCTGAATCTACGCTGCTACGTACAGTAAGTATCCGTCTTACTCAAACTCCTTTGCTGCACTACGTACAGTACGTATACGGGTGGATTATAAGTTCCTGTGTTGGACTACGTGCGGTATGTATGCGGTTACATTCATACTGTACGCTGCTACGTACAGTAAGTATCCGTCTTACTTAAACTCCTTTGCTGCACTACGTACAGTACGTATGCGGGTGAATTATAAGTTCCTGTGTTGGACTACGTGCGGTATGTATGCGGTTACATTCATACTGTACGCTGCTACGTACAGTAAGTATCCGTCTTACTTAAACTCTTGTGCGGCACTACGTACAGTACGTATGCGGGTGCATTATAAGTTCCTGTGTTGGACTACGTGCGGTATGTATGCGGTTACATTCTGACTCTACGCTGCTACGTACAGTAAGTATCCGTCTTACTCAAACTCCTTTGCTGCACTACGTACAGTACGTATGCGGGTGGATTATAAGTTCCTGTGTTGGAATACGTGCGGTATGTATGCGGTTACATTCATACAGTACGCTGCTACGTACAGTAGGTATCCGTCTTACTTAAACTCTTGTGCGGCACTACGTACAGTACGTATGCGGGTGCATTATAAGTTCCTGTGTTGGACTACGTGCGGTATGTATGCGGTTACATTCTGACTCTACGCTGCTACGTACAGTAAGTATCCGTCTTACTTAAACTCCTTTGCTGCACCACGTACAGTACAGCAGGTGGATTATAAGTTCCTGTGTTGGACTACGTGCAGTATGTATGCGGTTACATTCTTACTGTACGCTGCTACGTACAGTAGGTATCCGTCTTACTTAAACTCCTTTGCTGCACTACGTACAGTATGTATGCGGGTTGATTATTATAAGTTCCTGTGTTAGACTACGTGCGGTAAGTATGGGGTTACATTCTTACTGTACGCTGCTACGTACAGTAAGTATCCGTCTTACTTAAACTCCTTTGCTGCACTACGTACAGTACGTCTTACTTAAACGTCCTGTGTTGGACTACGTGCGGTATGTATGCGGTTACATTCTGACTCTACGCTGCTACGTACAGTAAGTATCCGTCTTACTTAAACTCCTTTGCTGCACCACGTACAGTACAGCAGGTGGATTATAAGTTCCTGTGTTGGACTACGTGCAGTATGTATGCGGTTACATTCTTACTGTACGCTGCTACGTACAGTAGGTATCCGTCTTACTTAAACTCCTTTGCTGCACTACGTACAGTATGTATGCGGGTTGATTATTATAAGTTCCTGTGTTGGACTACGTGCAGTATGTATGCGGTTACATTCTTACTGTACGCTGCTACGTACAGTAAGTATCCATCTTACTTAAACTCCTGTGCTGCACTACGTACAGTACGTATGCGGGTGCATTATAAGTTCCTGTGTTGGACTACGTGTGATATGTTTGCGGTTACATTATTACTGTACGCTGCTACGTACGTTAAGTATCTGTCTTACTTACGCTTCTGTACGGCACTATGTACAATACGTATGCGGTACCATTATACGTACTCGACTCGGCTTACTTACTCCTGTAACGGACTACGTACCGTACGTATGCAACAGCATCACTTTAATGGAAGCGAAAAGTGTAAGTTTTACTCTGTATTGCCAGTATTGTGTCACATAATAACGCACTTGTTGACATTGTTATCGTAGTCGGTACAATCAGTGTGGGGCAAAATTACCTTATCGTATTGAAAATTAAAATTAGGTACGATTATTGTTTGGATATGTTCTGTGGGTTTGATGCCTCCTATCCTTCATGCATCAACCCCCTGCAGATGTCTCAACCTCTGATTTTCAGTGTCCGGGCTGCGGTAGAGCATGCTGCTCCTGAATCGGGCTTTCTAGTGACTTGAAAAGGATTCGTTCTCTAACACTGCATAAATCTCTAGATCTTAATGGTCTTAACAGCTTTTTTACCACTCCGCCAACTTTGCTAGACTTGTTCACCAAATCTAATTCTCTTACCTACTTATTTAGACAACTTGCCTACCCTTGAGCATGAGCCTTTCTCTTTTAATTCAGTCACAGCTGAGAATGTTACATAAGAAGTGTAAAGTAAAGTAAAATAGTAGATTATGCATTAAGGGAATAAAGCAGTGTCTTACGTCGCGGGCGGCATATTGAACCCTAAAGTTATATAGAGTCCTGAGTGAAGCGAGGGGTTCAAGCTGCCCAAGAGGAAGACAAGCTTTATTCCAGAGGAGCATACTCTACTTTTTACACCTTCTGCGAGACAATAAAAAGCCAGGGCTCCGTAAATTAAGTATATTTATTTAGTAATATATAAAAATCAAAAGTGAATAAGTATTGATTTATTATGTGTAACATTAATTCAGTTGTGGAAGGATAAGTTTGCTTGACTCGGTTATAATAAAGGCTAGCGATGGGCGAGTCGAGTCATTTAACTCGAGTAAGGAACCGAGTCAACCCGAGTTGCCTTCGTGACAACTCGGCCCGAGTTTGACTCGGTTCTTACATAATGCTGGCGGCCGGTGACTCGCTTTTGATGCCGAGTCGAGCGAGTTACCGAGTCACACGAGTCGTCCCGAGTCAGTCAGCTCGTTGCCGTCGGCGAGTTCATACCTTGCAACACGCTCGACTCTCACGGCAAATTATGTACTTACCTACCTAACTCAGTCCGCTGTGAAAATATTGTGAAGAATATGCCTCCAGGGAGCAACAAAAGTATTGCGTGAGAGTTTTTTAAGAAAAACAATGGGATCTCCTCTGTGCAGTGCCATATTATGTTCAGCCATTTACAAGTGTGTTAATGGCTGAACATAATATGACACTACCTATATCTTTACTCAATAGTTTTATACTTATAATGTTTATTTTTGTATTTTATATCGTCAAAGTTGAGTTTGATCAGTATTGTATTTTAAAGTTGATTTTTTTAAGAAAATAGCACTTACTTGACTGATCTAAGAATAGCCATTACATTGTAATAAGTACGCTAGTTTAAATTAAATAAATTCATGTTTTTGTTATATGTACAAACGAGTAACGAGTCAACAACACGCGAATTTACACACTTACACACAATATTAGTTCAGTAACGCGGTTCCAAACCTGAGTGCCTATAAGAAAACTACCAGGTTGCCATTATTAGCGATGGGCCAACTCGCATTTTTCTCAACTCGAGTTAAAATGAATGTCCAATAAAGGCTCCAATAAATCCAACCTAGGTAGTTTTGCTTTGCGCAGCGAGTCAACTCGAGTTTGGAATCGAGTTTACTCGAGTAAATGTGTAAGCTCGAGTAATGTCGACTCGGTTGTACATTTAAGAAAAACAACAATTTATTTTATTTACACTTTAATTGTATGTTACCTATTTATTACAATGTAATGGCTTTGTTTTGATCAGTCAAGTAATTGCTTATTTCTTAATAAAATCAATATCAAAATATAAATACTAACCACGTTTAACTAATTGGCGATAAAAAATATAAAAATCAACAATAAAAATATAATACTGATCAAACTCAACTTTGACGATATAAAATATAAAAATCAACATTTAAAGTAAAAAACTATTGAGTAAAGTATTATCAACATTCTTGGCTGAATAAATATTGCTCTGCACAGAGGAGTGCCCATTGTTTTTCTTAAAAAACTCCCACGCCACACGTTTGTTCACAGTGAACCGAGTTACTTACAAAATTTGCCGTGAGAGTCGAGCGAGTTGCATGCAACGTATGAACTCACCGACGACAGCGAGCTGACTGACTGACTCGGGACGACTCGGGTGACTCGGTAACTCGCTTTTATCGGCTGTAAAAGCGAGTCGCTGACAACATTAACGACTGAGTCGAACTCGGGCCGAGTTGTCACGAAGGCAACTCGGGGTGACCCGGTAACTCGCTCGACTCGGCTGCAAAAGTGAGTCATCACCAGCAGTCAATGACCGAGTTGTCACAAAGGCAACTCGAGTTGACTCGGTTCCAAGTTAACTCGAGTTATTCGTGTTGAATGACTCGACTCGCCCATCGCTATATAAAATACAATTGTATTTTTATTAAAGCGGCCAGGTTTTAGACAATCAGTGCTAAGGATTCGTTGGAAGACCCGTCCATGGATTTAAAAATACGCAAGTGAGAAGCTAAGTGAGGCGCTGCGCCGTCGCCCGGAACCTACCTACTCTAAGTAAGTTTTTCCAAATTAAATTTTTGTGCCTAAATGTTAAATATTGACTTGAAATTATAACGTACACCATCAGTAATTATCACGTAAGTATACGTATTTTAAATAAATCACTCACTCTTAGAATAGAGGTGGCAACACTGGGAGGGGAGCGGGGGCAGGGCGGGCGGGCTGTCTTATTTTTATTCGTTGTGTTTTGTTTGTTTTGTAGCTGTGACGGCGAGCGAGGCGACCTTTTACTTCCGAAACGCGGCTTGTTTTGTTTGTTGTGTCATCACATCATAGTCTTCTTCCGTAATCTGGTGGTTGGAGAGTAAGTTCACCATGAGTGAAGACGACACTGGGAGTGTGGGAAGAGGGTCATTGGGTGACTGGCTGTAGCGTCGCCGTCGCCGGCGCCGGTCGAACCCAAGACGACGACAGTTATAGAACTGTGTGTTGAAGAAATTCTTCAACAAATTAATCGTGAAGATCACATTCAAATTTTTCGAGGTTAGTTTCAAGATTCTTACTCTTGAGTGGTCCAGAACACCATCAGTATTCCACCATTCGTTCGTAAGTTAGTATTTCATCCATCAGTCTTGTGCGATTTTAAATTCTTTCAGTCTTACTTGAGTCAGTCAAGTTTTAGAATAATGCCTTATAAACGCAACAACTTGTTTTGAATCAGATATCTGGTTTCTTGCAGTTGACAACTTGAACCACCAACCCAGCTATATAGGTACCTGTAATAATCGACTTGTAAGACAAATCGCAAGGTCTGTCAGTCCTATTTCTTGGTGCAGGCAGACCGACTGTAGACAAGTCTCTGGCATATCATTCATATCATATCAAAAACTTGTAAAAAAAACCAAGTCTCGCAACTTAGTTCTTCTACTGTAAAAAGTTGTGAGATCCATGTAAATCCAAGTCGGTTAATTTATTCACTCCCTACTTAAGGGACATTCTGTCTTAAGTTATTACGTAATTAGCTAACCTAACAACATCTTATAGTGACCATATCAATATTAAAAATCTTTAATATTTTAAATAAATATGTATATTGACTCTGCCATTGCATAAAAACACAATGTATCTCACAAGTAATACATATTATATTAAATTAGATTATTGAGTGCCCCCAGATTATGTGCCTTTACTACATTTTTTTTTTTCAGATAATTAGTTGGATATAAGCACGGTCCTCTTACTTGAAGACGGGGATATAAAAGAATTATTTCCTAAAATAGGACAATGCATAAAATTCAAAAACAAAATCGAGGAGTTGAAGCGTAAGCTGACGCCTGGTGTGGTGAGAGCATTTCTAAAATAAAAAATATCAAAGAAACACACACACAACTGACATGATTCAGAATATTTTATATTTATTTATACATACCTACCACATTTATTACATTTTTGCCTACATTTTCATACATTATACTATGGGTGTATGCTTGGCCTACTGATGATACCTACTCTACTGATCAACATTGGTTTGTTTACAGCTACTCAAGGATTTTGATCACATGTTTCCTGAAAAAGGTGGCAATTTATTTTCAAAAATTTTATTGAAGAAAGAAGATATCCTCAAATATGCCAAGAGCAAACTGAAAACTGCCCGCGACAAGTACGTAACTAACACGCTACGTGAGCTGCTTAGTCTAGTTGACGGTAGGTACCTATTTACTAAAGTGGATTCATTTCATTCTCATTGAATTTAATTTCTGTATTTGATTTGTATAATGTATTTAATTCATGTACCATTTTAACCCAATACTTTACTGTTACAGATACCAACCCAGAAACATCAACAAATGTAGCTTTGATGGTGCTGCCATTAAAAACCAACGTGGAAACCATCGCGTGCCGAGATAAGCCAAGGGTTCGTCTCTCAAGTTGTCAACGAAAGCAAAGTGACCACTACAATCCTGGAAAAAACGGAGAAGTTCAAAAAAATTGGACGCACCATACAGCCCTACGTCATATCCGTGGGCTCATCGGCAGCTAACATAAGGAAAGCTTATGTAGCTATCAATAACACTCTCTACAAATTTCAAAAACTGATTACGGCGGTTGATTGTGCCTTTAAAATATTTCAAGCGACAGGCGCATTCTACCCTGAAGAGTCTGAGGACATATGGACAACAATTCAAATAGGAATGTACGGGATTACAACAAAGTTTGACAGAAAGACGCGAGCTGTCAATGTAATTCTAGCTAACCTAGAACTGATTTAGTAAGTTTACCTAAGTTTACCTCAGCCAATTTTTAGTAAATAGAGATAACTACATATTATTATTGTAATCTAAAACTTAAATAACAATTTATATCTAAACTAAACTAATTAAAAAGTAAAATTACCTTATAATAATTATTATATTTTAAGTATTGTCAACTAGACTTACAGCCGGTTTCTAAATTGAGAATTTAACTAAGTAAATGAAGTAGGTACCATTAAATCTCGTACTTTTTTTTAAGAAACCTGAAGAGACAGGCAGTATACTACAGTATTTGGGTATTTAGTGAAATTCTCGATTTAGAAGTCGGTGGTCAGTTACTTTCTCGTCTTAGCTATGTACATGTCGCAGGTAGTTATCAGTTTTTGAACTTTGTAAGATCTAAAAAATATTTAAGTTTTTTTTTCTTTTTAGTACACAATAATAAAACAATAATTTATAATTTTCTTATTATTTATATGCTTACGAACCTCTTTAATATAATTCTATGGTGTATTTTGGTGCAATATGTTGTGTAACGATATTGGTGCAGTGTTGTAGATACGTTACAAGTAGTCATTATTGTTTTTTAATATATACATTCTATATTAATCGCTGCTAATGCATTGGTGCTAATTTTGAATTTCCTTACATGTTGATGTAGCCTGTGTAACGTAATGTGCATATCCAGGTTCACTACGTCATGGTGCCTCTTACGTTCATACTAATGTGGTCTATGTAATCTATTTGTGTAGATGCAGGTGTACTATGTCATGGTGCCTCCTGCGTACAAACTTGTATAGTCTACGTACTGTGCAGATGTAATTGCACTCCGTCATGTTGCCTCTTACGTCATGGTGCTTCTTGCGTCTGCAAAGTACGCACCATGGTGTAATGAACCTTCATCTGCACAGTACGTAGGCAACATCAGTATATACGTAAGAGACACCATGACGTAATGGACCTACATCTGCACAGTACGTAAGCCACACCAGTATGTAAGTAAGAGGCACCATTTCGTACTGCATCTACATCTGCACAATACGTAGACTACACCAGTATGTACGTAAAAAACAACATGACGTAATGCACCCACATCTGCACAGTACGTAGGCAACGCCAGTATATACGTAAGAGGCACCATGACGTATTGCACCTACATCTGCACAGTACGTAAGCCACACCAGTATGTAAGTAAGAGGCACCATTTCGTACTGCATCTACATCTGCACAATACGTAGACTACACCAGTATGTACGTAAAAAACAACATGACGTAATGCACCCACATCTGCACAGTACGTAGGCAACGCCAGTATATACGTAAGAGGCACCATGACGTATTGCACCTACATCTGCACAGTACGTAAGCCACACCAGTATGTAAGTAAGAGGCACCATTTCGTACTGCATCTACATCTGCACAATACGTAGACTACACCAGTATGCACGTAAGAAACAACATGACGTAATGCACTTACATCTGCACAGTACGTAAGCCACACCAGTATGTAAGTAAGATGCACCATTTCGTACTGCATCTACATCTGCACAATACGTAGACTACACCAGTATGTACGTAAGAAACAACATGACGTAATGCTAATATATCTGCACAGTGCGTAGACTACACCATTATTACGTAAGAAACAAAATTATGGGATGCATTTACATCTGCACAGTACGTAGACCACACCAGTATGTAAGTAAGAGGCACCATGGTGTAATGCACATACATCTTCATAGTACGTAGGCAACACCAGTATGTACGTAAGAAACATCATGACGTAATGCACCTATATATGCTCAGTACGTAGACTACGGCTCAAATTAATGTTTTTCACTTTCACTTTCACTACACCAGTATGTAAGAGACAGCATGACGTAATGTACCTACATCTTCGTAGTAAGTAGGCTACACTGGTATATGTAATGGAGAGGGCTACGTACATGTCGGCGCAAACCCCGAGACATTGATGTGGGAGTCCATGAAGAAAAATGCAGACGGAATATTCTTACAAGTATATTCGTAAAGTCGCACAGAAAAATGTGCCCAAACAAAGGCGTCACTTCTATTTATATCACAGAGTCAATAAAGCCGTTCTATTTATGTTATTATCCACAATACTCAAAATTTACTAAAACAAATTACTGAAATATTACTGTTGTGATTTAAGAAACAAATTCAATATAGAAAAACCTCATTAACCTACAGATAATAAATTATATTTATTATCAGACAGTGTTTTGATTAGCAGCATGTCTAACCAACATATTGAAATTCACAAACAATAAGAGTTTTCTGATTATTTAGTTTATAATCGATATAAAACCATAATCATACAGATAACAAGATAGTAAATAATAACTACACATAAATTGCTCGAATAAACACATTTTATAAAATGGCGCGGAAGGCGCAGAAGGAAGTTGTCACACAGCTTTGTCAAATATAGGTCTATGCTATTGATTAAATTCTAACTTATAAGAAAGTGACTATTGTTAATTATTATTAAAGATACATAATAATTAAAGACTAATTTACTTACGAGTTGGGTAACCCAAATAATAATTAAACAAAATCATTAAAATCTTGCGCCCACACGGCCATTCTGATTCAGCGCGCTCTCTGCGCTATACTTACATATTATAATAAACAACCACATATATACAAAAATGCAGTGAGCCATCATAGTATCAAGAATATTTCAATTTAAAACAGAAATAACCCACCTTGGGATCTAGTCTATATATAAGAAACAAAATAAAACATCTTCCCTTTCCTAAGGGTAACATAATTTAAATTAACACAGGATACACTCATCCTATTTCAACAAATCAACATGGCATCACCCATCCTGGGATCTAGCTCAATAAATCAACATGGCATCACCCATTCTGGGATCTAGCCCAACAAATTCACATGGCATCACCCAGCCTGGAATCTAGCCCAACAAATTCACATGGTATCACCCAGCCTGGAATCTAGCCCAACAAATTCACATGGCATCACCCAGCCTGGAATCTAGCCCAATAAATTCACATGGCGTCACCCATTCTGGGATCTAGCCCAATACAAGACCGGGAAAAGGAAACGCACGGTGGCCAGCCAGCGTTGGGTACGGGAGATTGGATCAATATAATAAACAAATTAAAAATACAAAAATCACATTAATCAAGATAAGCATAAATAAAATTCTCTCAAAGTAGCACATCTCACATCATGACCATCATTCACCAAGTGTGTTCCCAGAAGTGGATGCACCTTGATTAACAGGCATTTCCCCGCCATTATTCACCATCGCCCACACGGACTGTTCCTCCTCAGAATCACTTACTTCAAACGGATCAGTCTGAGCCAATGGTGCTGGTCGGAGAAAGTCATGACATGCGATCTTTTCAGAACAACCACGAAGATTTACATGTTTTAACTTATATCGGTCATTAGGTAAAACTTCAATAACCTACATGGGACCTTCAAATTTTGGACCAAGTTTTGTTGTGTGACGCTCATGGCGGCGCAAAACTACGTAATCACCAACACTGAAAGGTTTTATGCGCGCTTTCCCTTTATCGAAGCGGTTTTTGTCCTGAGAAGATCGCTCGTCCATCCTAACCTTACATATTTGTCGCTGTGCAACTAAGTCATCAATGACCTCATCATCGTCGATTTGTATGAGCTTTAGACCTGGGGGGGAACATTTTTTACCCAGCAACATTTCTAGTGGAGTTTTTCCAGTACTTTTAGACATCGAACAATTAATAGCTAACTGTAAATCCTGTAGAGCAAAGTGCCATGGCTTTTCGAGTTCAACAACAGACATATTATCTTTAATTACTTTCATGAGGCGCTCTACCTGTCCGTTTGCTCTACTTGCACCTTTTGCTACCACGTGATGCTGAATACCACAATTTACACAAAACAGCTTAAAATCAGAAGAAGTCATACTCTTGTCTTGGTCGGTTATAAAACGCGTAGGAGTTCCGAAAATAGTGATGAGATCTTTGAAGCATTTCATAGCGGATTCAGTGGTTCGGTCGTTGGTGTAAACCATATGAACATATTTAGAGAATCCATCAATAAAAACAAATGCGTATTCCATTTGGTTGCGTTTTCCATTCATTCTTCCTGTTATGTCACCGTGGACCGTATGAAAAGGAATCGCTACCTTATCTATAGGATGAAGAACTACTTGTCGGGCCCCTGAAGCACCTTTCCTCACTCTACAACTGACACAGTTTTCTACAAACTTTCGCACAAATCTAGACATACTAGGGAACCAATACTGTTCGCGTATCTTATCCAGGACCTTTTCCCAGCTAAAATGCTGTAAATTATCATGATAGTGATTGATAAGACTCCATCTGTAGCAACGCGGTACTATTATCTATTTTCTTGTTTTCTTATCAATTTGTATCTTTTTTCTGAGTAGCTTATCAGAAGTGACAACATAAGTGTCAGCTATAGTTTGAGGAAGAGCATCAGTTGATAATTTTTCTACAATATTTTTGATGCTTGGGTCACGCTTTTGCTCGATAAGGAGCCAATTGTGATCTAGTGTGGCAGCGTTTACACTAAAAGTCAAGGGCTTAGAAACGTGACACTGGTAACATATTTTATTATTTTTCTTAGGTTCAGGGATCGTCACAGGGTTCCGGCTAAAGAAATCTGCATGTGATAATCGTTCGCCCTTTCGGTATTCTATATCAAAGTCAAAATTTTGTAAGAACGCCCACCAGCGATAAACTCTAGGGGTTAACCTCTTTCTTGTGTCTGGCAGCTTTGAAGGAGTTGCAGTCGGTAACCAATTTAAAATGTCTACCATACAAAAAGTGGCGAAAGTGTTTGATTGATTTCACTACAGCGAGTGTCTCAAGCTCATATGAGTGATATTTGCTTTCACATTGCGTTGTTCGCATACTAAAGTAAGCCACAACTAGGGGATTATGATTTAGTCGTTGAATTAATACGGCGCCAAAGCCAATGGCACTAGCGTCAGTATGTAATTCAGTCGCTAAGCTCGGGTCAAATATAGTCAAGAGGGGAGACGATGTCAAGTAACTTATAACTTGTTGTCTAGCAAGGTCATGGCGCTCCGTCCATTCCCATGTTGCATTAGATTTAGTAAGTTCGTACAAAGGGGCCATAATTTTAGAAAAATTGGGTACAAACTTACGGAAATAGCCGGCTAGTCCATTGAATTGGTGAATTTCCTTGACATTTTTTGGTACGGGGCAGTTTGCTAAAGCTTGGACTTTCTTTGGACTTGGCTTTACAGTACCATTTTCTATTATATTGCCCAGATATTCAATTTTGGTCTTGAGAAATGAACATTTTGAAATGTTTAATGAAAATCCTGCTTTAGTCAGCCTGTCTAGAACTAATTTAAGGTTATGTAGTCCTTCTTCGACAGTCAGAGATAAAATAACTACGTCATCAACGTAGCAAAGGGCTATGGTGTCTCTATAATTACCTAAGGCAATATTTATTGCCCGTTGATAAACAGAGGGTGCATTACACAACCCGAAGGGCATGCGCAAAAATTCATATTGCCCATCGGGCGTCACAAATGCAGTTTTCTCTATAGAGTCTACAGACACGCGAATACCGTAAAATCCGGCCACCATATCAAGACATGAAAAATATAGAGCTTTCCCCAACTTATCAATTTGGTCAGCAATGAGGGGAAGTGGAAAGTGGTCTCGTAATGTGTTTGAATTCAACTCTCTATAGTCGATGCAAAGTCGATCAGAGCCGTCCTTTTTTTTAACCAATAAAATGGGACTACTGAATGGTGAAGAACTATCTTGAATGATATCGTTACTTTTGAGATCATTAATTATTTGCTTAACCTTTTCGCGTTCAAATGGAGACATCCTATAGGGACGGCGCTGAACGACTTTATCGGGATATTTTTTAGTCGAATTTTTAGCTCACCCGTGGTTACTTCAGATACTTTGTTACCAAGCGCAAAGTTATCACTGTAATCTCTTAATACGGACATCAAAGTTTCCAGGTCCGTCTGTTCAGTAAGGTCAGTATCTAAGTCCGTAATAAAGTCATAATCCGTACACTGATTTATAAGCGAAGGCTCCGAACGTTTTACGGATATGTTATCTTTGCAAATGGTGACAATTAGCCCGGGAATTTTTAGCAAATCAAACCCAATTAGAACATCAAATTGAGTTTGATTATCTTTTACAGTAAAGAACTCTAATTCGAGATCAACATCATCAATTTTCACACGCGTTGTAATACTTGTGTTACAAAATACCGGACAACCACCAATGCTAGAAACTGTAACATTGACGGATTTTCGTTTACTGGGGACTGTCTTAGAGAAACTTTCCCGAATCAGTGAACAATCTGCACCCGTATCAAATAAACAATACATAATTTTATAATTTATTTCAATCGGTATCGTGCTAGGTGAATTTGAAGAACACACATTGATTGACTTAGTTACAGACTTGTTTCGTTCATCACTTTGGCGTCGAAAACAAGTTTTTTCTGTATGACCTTTGCGGCGACAATAACCGCATTCGTAAATCTTATTGTTATTGTTAACAGCAGTAGCGTGGGTAGAATTTAAATTTAGACCGGACCGAACTGTCGGGGACTGGGTTGAGTTCGGAATGAAATTAGTTTTCTGATTACCCACCTCTTTACATTCTCGGGATCGATGCCCTACTTTATTACAATTAAAACAAGTAATTGTGTCGCGTTTATATGAATTGTTTAACTCAGCACCACGCGGTTTCTTACTGTCAGAATTAAGCTTCGAAACATTATTTAAACTGTCTATTTTGCGTTTTCTAAACGTCCTCAATACAGACACTAATTGAGACAATGACATAGGAGTATTTCTCAAAAGCTCAGAGCGAACATAGTCAGGGTGAATACCTGTAATCAAGGCTTCTACAACTTCTGCATCCGTAGCCTCTGGTCGCACCCTCCCGAACAGCGTCCATGCGGTAGTAGCGTACTCCGCATATGTGGTCGCCTGGTCCGATGTGTATGCTCGCCACTTCAAGACATCATCGGCATAGCGGAATTCCCTAGCAAAAGATTGAATAAGTTCGGATTTCATTTGATCCCACGTGGTGGAATGAAGGGACCACGTGTCAGCCCATGTTTTAGCTCTACCCCTCAATTGAAGAATAGCCTTCATCCGTGCCTCATGTGGCGGTATCCTAAACTTAGCTATGGTTTGGTCGATATTGGCACACCAATCTTTAATATCATGGGATCGAATATCGGGGTCAAAAGGCGGTAGATAAAAATCACGACAAGAGCGTGATGGGGCAGCTTCAGCAGACAGAGCAGCCGTAACTGCACTGGCAGCGGCTTGTTTTGTAACTGAATTAAGCAAACTCATAACCTGGTTCATGGTGAAAGTAGTATCCTCGGCATGCGCTCCAAGATTGTCAAACCGGGAACCATGAGCTGGCTCCGTCCCTCGTCCGGTCGCAAAGCTGGTGGCACCATTAGCGCCAGCTAACTCTCGTCCAGTCGTGGATTTGGCGACATTAGCGTAGGCTGTCTCTCGTCTGGTCGCAGATCTGACGGCATTAGCATCGGCTGTCTCTCGTCCGGTCGCAGATTCACTTGAATTGACTGAAGCCATCTGTCGTCCGGTTGCAGAGCTGCCGGGGCCGTGGTCCGTTTCTTCGACAAGTTCGTTAGTAGCGTGGTCGAAATCGGAGGTCGCGAGGGGTGATCCCACCGCTGCTGTCGGCGCAAACCCCGAGACATTGATGTGGGAGTCCATGAAGAAAAATGCAGACGGAATATTCTTACAAGTATATTCGTAAAGTCGCACAGAAAAATGTGCCCAAACAAAGGCGTCACTTCTATTTATATCACAGAGTCAATAAAGCCGTTCTATTTATGTTATTATCCACAATACTCAAAATTTACTAAAACAAATTACTGAAATATTACTGTTGTGATTTAAGAAACAAATTCAATATAGAAAAACCTCATTAACCTACAGATAATAAATTATATTTATTATCAGACAGTGTTTTGATTAGCAGCATGTCTAACCAACATATTGAAATTCACAAACAATAAGAGTTTTCTGATTATTTAGTTTATAATCGATATAAAACCATAATCATACAGATAACAAGATAGTAAATAATAACTACACATAAATTGCTCGAATAAACACATTTTATAAAATGGCGCGGAAGGCGCAGAAGGAAGTTGTCACACAGCTTTGTCAAATATAGGTCTATGCTATTGATTAAATTCTAACTTATAAGAAAGTGACTATTGTTAATTATTATTAAAGATACATAATAATTAAAGACTAATTTACTTACGAGTTGGGTAACCCAAATAATAATTAAACAAAATCATTAAAATCTTGCGCCCACATACACTACGGGTTCTGGCACAACTGCCGGTTACTTACGCAGCCTGTTGTCGGGTACTTAAGTAACAGTGTCCTGAATTGGTCCTCACATACGTAAGTGGGCTACGGAATTACGTATCTTTTTTCTCTCTGTGTACGGTTCTATCAAAGCAATATCAGTGTTAAAAGGTTAAAACGAATCCTGTCATGTGAAAATTTAACGGCTCGATATGATCTACCATTCTTGGAACACACCCCTCGGCATCACTTTCACCCTGACGGACATGTCAAAATTACTCTCACGCTTGTCTACACAGAACAGCATTTAAAATTGTAAAACTTCATAAATGGGCTTCGATTACGCAATAGCTCAAGCCATTTGATGTGAATGGTCAGATGTTAAAACGGGATGACTTGCTTTATGGACTTTCTTCGCTAATACCCGTTCTCAAAGATTCACAGCAAGTTTAACCAATCATGACACTTGAAACGGAGTGACTGTTAAAGCTAAACTTGACTTCCAATTAGCCATGTTTTATGTAAACGAGAATTTGTTAAATCACCGGCCGTGACTTAATAAGCTCCTTGTTATTCAAGACATCACCAGTTACCTTACAAAATGTGATGCAGTCAAAAGTCACGATTAAGTCATTCATCGGTAAGACAATGCATGACCGACATCGATAAAAAAACATTAAGCAGATGAAGAGAAAAGAGATGAAAACAATAAAAGAATATGAATTTTACGACCTTAAGATTTAAGGTTGTATACGTTTAATAAAAGAAGGTTCGCATCCGGAGCAGGTGCGTTGCATGGAAACACCTTGCGCAATGCAATCTGAGACAGATGGTGAAAAAATGAGATTCCGAACTAACAGCTGGTCCTTACTTTAACCACAGAACCAATATCGGAAGAAATAATAAGGATGGTGCCAAGTCTTGAAGTAAAATTAAAAAAATTACTTGCCCAATTATTTCCGAGTAGAATCAATAGATATATTCAAGCGAGAATATACTCGTAGTAAATTATATAGTAAATTTACATTGCCTGAAGCTTGCAATAATCTTATAAATACTCGTACCATTGCATATTTAGAACCGTTATTAGACTTTAAAAATACCGTTCGTAATTATTCATAATAGTTTTGTAATTACCGATAATGATTTCTGAACAGAAGTGGCTTAATTTCGAACAATCACGATCTCTACAAGATCTTCACACTACATAAACTCTACACTTCATCTAATCTTTATTAACTGCTCACGCACTGCGTAAAAATATGCCATCGGATATTCAGATGAATTGAAACTCTATAGTGATGTTTTAGGAGTTAAAACTGAAGATGACATTGAAAATCGAATGGAATAGTTTTGACCTTAGCATTTCAAAACGGACAATGGTAAAGTAATCGATAACATTGTTTTTAGACGATTTATTTCATCTGATGCATGTTACAACCTTTAATAAAGTAAGACTTAAAACCAATGAAGAGAACTTTTGATCAAAATAAAAGATAATATAAAAAAATACATTTCGAAGATGTCATCAACATTATCAGAAATATAGATACCTCAAACAATACTGAAACTACAATGGTACAATAATTTTAGATGACTTACACAACAACAGTAGAAAGTTTATTTTGAAATAAACTTAGAAGATTCTTATCGCAATGACAATACAAAATTTGATGGAGGATTTTCTCAAAAAATTACTTTCACAATAGTTGTACAATAAGTGGTGTCACCCACGGCATGATTTATATCTTCCTCCATGTTTATATCTAATTCTTTGGTATGGGGGCGAATCCCGCATGAGTACTACACTATCCATCATTTATTTATTTATTACATCATAAATTTGACGAGATATTTTTTTTTCTAATTCTATTACAATAATCAAGAAGTCATAATCAATACATATTATAAAACAGTAGAAACTCTTGTGTCTATGCAGTGAAGAAAAGTAATAGAAATAGAAAGGGGGTGACCAAAGAAGATTAATAGAACACAAATTAACGATATTTAGAATTCTTTTCTGTCCGTATGTCTGTTTGTTCACGCACATCTCTAAAACTACTGAACAGATTTTCATGTAGTTTCCACAGCTGTAGAGAGCTCAATTTGGAATAGAATATAGGATTTATTTCATTAAAATCGGATCTCGGAAAAAAGTTATTGTCATTTAATGATTTTACTTTTCTACTGGTACTAATTAGAAGCTATGTGGCAAATAATAATTCACGAACGTTTGTAAAATTTGGTTAGAATGCAGACCCTTCGAGTTTGGGCTTATTTGATTGGTATTTTTTAGCACTTTGGTAAAACATGGTGACCAAGGTCTGCTGATGGGACAGGATCTCCTCAACGGAGAACAGCAGAACCTTCGAGTTTGGGCTTATTTGATTGGTCTTTACTAGCACATTCTCTTCGACGCGGGCGGAGCCGCGGGCAAAAGGTAGTAAGTTATAATATAACATCTTGCGAAAGATCCGTTTTAATTTAGGTTCTTAAAATGAAGTGTAGTGGGTCCCATCTCATTTCTCTATTTGATAACTGAAATTATTGGAACAAGCTGTACTTAATTGTCACAAAAGGTGGTTCTATAGTCCACTAGATTGTAACTGTAGTAGATTTATCTATCTAATTAGTTTTTTCCATCACACAAATCGACTGCCATCCCAGATAAAGAAGAGATGTCAATAGGTACACCTACCTAATATTGAAAGTAACACTTGCAAGTAAATTATGGTTTCGTGTTAAGAAGATGACAGCGTAACACAAAAAAATACTTACTTCCGAATTTTCAATTTAATTATATAAATAAGGTGACTTTAATTCATGCGAAATTCTAACTGAAGTCTCAGTAAGTACTCAGTAACAAGGTTCTACGACCTTTTTTGTGAAATTCGTAAATTATTCTTTTCGTGTTCCTTAAAAATTCAAGTCCGCCCCGAGTCACTATGGGACGCCAAGACTTTATTTTGCAACATCAGCAAAAAGTGTTATCGATCCGTGTTACTGATATCTTACCAAGCCTCCAGTATGAGTTTGGCTGCATAAATTAAAGTCACCTTATATATTATTTATTGTATTTTACTTGTATTATTTTACAAACCGATCTAAACGGAATTTGAGAAAATGTGAAGATGAATCAAGCTATGCCGTCATTCTTGCCATTGCAAACGGAAGCGGTATTTAGATAACAGTCAGTCATGCATTAAGTAATTGTTAATTGTAATACGAATAGTCTTGTGCCAGTAAATATTTTCAGTATTTATTTATGACCACGCGCCAGAGACGATAAACGCGTGAGAGCAAGTATGATGGAAAGAAACTGGTATAGACGGCGCGTGCTACTCCTAGAATTTAGTAGACACAATAACTGAACTTTCACGCTTATAACATGATTGCTTCCTAGCTACCACAAGGCGATTTCCACCTTCTTATCTTCAGGATTTTGAAAAAAGCATTCGAAAGAAAAAAATAAAAAATCATTTGCATCTACATAGATCGTCTAATAATGTTTTGATGTAGGTACACCTACTCGTATACACCCAATAATTGAAATCTCACGCTTCTTACCGTATGATGTAACAAGGCGATTTCTGAGCGACGTATTGGAATATTGGCACTTTTTTGGAGTCGTTTAACTACTCTTATTAAGAAGCTAATAAAATAATCATCGAAACGAAGACTTCATCGCCCCTTTTTTCAAAGTTTGACAAATAGGAATGATATACAGACTATGAGGGCAGTTTTTCCGGAAACGGCCGAGCGTTTTTCAAGTTAGTACTTCCGTATTTTGAAATGACTTTAATACATTACTTATTGTCTAAAGCCGATTTTGAAGGCTTTAGTTTTAGTTTGACATACATAAAATTATTTTAAAATAAACATTAGTATGGTTAAAACGAAGACCCATTTTCAAGTCACCATTTTATAAACGTCAAACTAAAATTTTAGTTTGACAGCCATAATTTACTCAACTTAAGTGATTTTAACTTGTTTTGGTAATTTCAAGGCACATTTTAGAGCTGTCATTTGATTGAATTTAAAATATTTAGTTTGATTTAAGAGCATTTAAGAGACTTGCTAATTTTAGTTGGTGTGCCCTTCAGAATAGCAAAATATAGTGCTGTCACTTAAAATTACGTTTTTTAGTAAGTTTCTTAGATTAAAATTAAAACCTTCAAAATCGGTTATAATGTTAGTATAGCGAGACATACCTGTTGGTAGATTTGTAAATAGAATATACGTTAACCACTGAAAAGTGACTCTCAAAATGGTGTGTTTTAGTCCCGCTGAGCGAGTTTTCTGATCACTGTATTTCTTCTCCAAAAGCATTTTGTTTAAAAAATAACAACAGGGACTTCCAGATATAATGTGTAAGATCAAACTTAGGTATCAATAAAAAATAAGTCACACTGGAAAAATGAGAGAGGAACTCGTTCTGTACGGTATTATCGGTACGGTTTAATACGGTAACTTTATACTACTACGCATACATACGAGAGTATCTTTATAGTTTTACAGCGCCTAATCGTACTGTTAGATGTTTGTTTTGGCGAACAGAAATATCGTTTAGCACGTTTCCACAAATTGGTATTAAAAGCTTCTTACACTTAGAATATTTGCAAATGTTAACTATAAACACTTGCAATATTGTAAAGCTTTTATTTAGAAAATAGCTGGGTTCAATATCAAATTTCACATAATCATAGTGGTAAGTATGCCAAGTACTAGTGTCGGTGGTACTTTAAGCATGTTCGAGTGATATCTATTCCTTTTAAAAGGTTCCGATCACTTTGTTGTACTTCTAATAATAAGTACGTCTGTTTATCTGTCCGTACGTATTAACTTTTTATTATATTGTTGGCAAGAACACTATTTTTTAACTTGCTAAGAAATATTCACAAATTAATTTACGGTTATATGTCTGCCATTAACCCGTTTTCTATAGAACTTCAAAATATACTATAATTTAATGTCCACGCTGTTTACTTTTGTGTTTAAGATATAGGTAGACTTGAATCCCCGAGGGGATGTCAGAGGTGTTCCCAAGTATGAAGTATGAATGCACATCACAGTCCGCACTTGATACACCCGCTTTTCACGAAAGATAATTACATCCCAAACGTGATCAGTGGCGGATTTCCCCTAAGGCTACGGCGGCCAGGTATTAGGGGCGGCTTATCTGCGCCCAAGAGAACGCTATCTAGTTCAAGTTGTTTGAAAATTTGACGGAAAACGGATTTGAATTCGGTTTTCTTTATTATCAGTGTAGTGACCCTGGTCAACATAGATGCTATAAGGGCTGTTGATAAAATAAAGCCCTAGCCAAAAACGGGGCAGAGATTGAATAAACGTGGGCGGATCCGCGGACAAAAGGATAGTGTGAAAATAAAACCTCCAATCTCAGAAATAACATAGTCATAAAGCGGATTCAACCAAACGCAACGCCAAGTTTTATACAACTCCACATTTCTACGCTGAAGAGTTGGGGGAAAGGGCGGCTAAGGGGGCAAATCCGCCTCTGAACGTGATGGGTGGTAAGCCCTATCGCTGTACTTTGGGCACAAGTTAATTCATATTTCCATCCATACGGGGTAGAAATTACACCTTTCTCACTTTCATATCTTGAAAATTACGCAATGATAATAAGAGCCTTTGTGAGGTTTATTACAATAATTAACCGCAACAGTAAATGGACCGAAGTGATTGGCTTCACGTAACACCATTTTAAGTGCAAAATCTTTTTGGTAGAATCCCATAGAGATAAGTTTATCTTTATTATTATAGGACTGTTACGACCGCGGTTGCATCAGTTTCTATACGGAGAACTTAAAGTACTTTATTAGGAACATTTATTGGTTTGATATTATTTCTAGATTTCTTTAAAAGATATTAAAATTACGTATTGGCGAATAATTGCGCATAGCGTTAGTAGCAGTGTTACTGTATGTCTGCTACCTCTATGTATGACAACATCCTTCTATTCATCCATCAGCCCGTGTTCGTCCACTGCTGGACATAGGCCTTTCCCAAATTTCGCCACTCATGTCGGTCCTCCGTCCTCCTCATCCAGACGCCCTCCGCAACGTCCTTCAGGTCGTCGGTCCAGCGGACGAGAGGTCGGCCTACGCTACGCTTTGCCGTACGTGGTCTCCATTCTAAAACCTTTCGGTCCCAACGGCAATCATGTCGGCGACAAATATGGCCCGCCCACTGCCACTTCAACTTACTGATTCTACAGGCTATGTCGGTTACTTTCGATCTCCGACGGATCTCCTCATTTCGGATTCTATCCATCAGAGATACCCAAAACATAGCCCGCTCCACGCTTAACTCGGTGGATCGGGCCCTTTGTAACATGCCAACATACTGAAGATAAACCAAGTTAACATTAACCAGAATTTCCTTTCTACAGCTATTGTGAGCTTGTACAAGGAAGTAATAAATTAAATAATGAACTCTATTTTCAGAAGTAAAAATACCACGTTTTTCAGATGTCAAGAAATCAAGTAGGTACGGTACGACACAACTTGGAAGTCGCATCGGTCAATTTCGCGAAACCTAATACTCCCGAACTGAGTGTGACATTTTACATCATATTGCGTTTGTGTAAAGATGATTTCTGTTAAAGCAGAAATAAACATTTTTGATTTTAAAGTCACACCAAGTCTGGCAGTGATCAGTTTTGCGAACGTGACAATACATGTTCTATGTTGTGTCGTAATATACTTGTACATGAAAGATCCGCCAACGCACACCGTCAAACAGACATCCATACCGTAACTATAATAAAGAAAATTTAGAGGACGCTATGAAACCGACCACCAGCGAAATGCAAAAGGATAAAAAAGCCAAAAAACTGCGTAAAAAAAGAAAGAAATCAAATCAATCAAGTTCATTGTTGAATATAATATCAACGGATGAGTTGTATCAAGAATAGTAAGGATCGCAAAAGATGGAGACTGGAGATGTCTAGGCTCTTCCTTACCTTCCTTGGATACACATATAGTTTTTGGTTTGGCGGTAATGTTGAGCTCATATTATTTTTCAGACACCGCTTTAAGGTTAACACATTTCAAGTAACTGCTTCACCACAGCCTTCACCACCAATAAAAAGGAAGTGACAATGCATCACATCGTCAATATATTAAACAGTTGCAAATGAGTATTCATAAACACTAGCCCGAGAATTTATAGCATATTCATTCACCAATAATAAACTTCGATTGTAACCCTCATTTATGTAACGGAAGGTACAAAGCCGTATATCTTTTCGAAAGCGATTTTCACTAAACTATAAACAAAGCAAGTTTTCGTTCTTAATGGGTGCTCAGCTCTTAAAGTCATGAAGGTCAGAAGTAAAACAATAGTTAGGGAGAAGAAAGGCTGCAATCATAAACTTGGTTCCCAACTTAAGCACATTTCAATGATGGATAATGTAACAGATTGTCAGATATGTCCATAAGAGACGAAAGAAAATGACCTTCACGGCGCTGAATATAAGAAAGTGCAGATAGGAACGAGAGGTTAACTAATGGTCATTTTATACAAGCACTATTTCAATTCAACGCAAATGAAATAACAATAGGATGATGCTATAAACTACATTTATACCATTTACAACAAAATATGAAGACTACCTAATCCTCATAGATTAGGAAGAAAGTAAAGTAAAAGGATAGAAGTTAACGGTTTTGAACCATACGGTACCTTTCTACCAAAAATTACCATATAAATAACATGGCACTATTACAAAAGTTACGTATAATACAAAATCAACTAATACATCATCAAGACAGTAAATCAATCAATCACTTTCATACGTTACCAGTCATGTACCATTCGACTAATTTCAATCATTCAATCCGAGAAAGCGAACAAATGACCACATAATAGACCCCCAACATCTGATAAAATTTCAAAATAACGAACGCAATATTTCACTTAACGATTCATTTGATCTCTATGTTGTTCATCGTTACACAGACGATAAAGAACCTATTTCAGACCATCTTTAAATAACAGAAACATCTGAAGATAGGTGCATGGTGTTAAACACTAATAATATATAATATAATATCGTTAACTTCACTATTGTCTTCTTGTCTAATTCAATATTATTGAATATTTTCTGTTATAATAATAAATAAGGAAGAGGAAACATAACATTTTCGTACATTCTGAAAAATAGCTCGAAATAAAAAAAAAGTTTTACAATAGTAAAGTAATGCCTCTTTAAACCTTATCCCACCCACTAGGGCAATAATATTATTTTTGGTTTCTTTTTCTTCAGAATAGAGAATAAATAAATTAACAGGTTTAATGTTAAGTATGCTTATTATAACTATTTCAAATTTTAATAATTTTATCCATGTCCGAGAAAAATGGCTGTGGTTGGCAGACGGACATATAAAGAGCATACGCAACGTTCCTGTTTCAAACTTTAGGTAAGAAATCCTAAAAAGGGAGGGATTTATCGATTTACAGGTCAAGTACGCCATCTGTTATGAAGATAGTCGCACAGTCAATCGACCGATAAGGTATCCACGATCATTTGTAACAAAGGTGAGTTTAGTATGAACTTGGACCTTCATTAGCGATAGTATGTCTAATGTAGGACATACAATTGAAGAAAGTCTTATCTGTTTCATATGTCGAACGTTGGCATGCGTACTGTCCATGTTTACTTATCTGAATGATGTTGATTAATCGTCATCACTTTGATGTTGATAGTGAATGTTTGATTATTTATTTATGCGTGAATGACTCTGTTTTTGTATTTGCAATCAATCGTTCACGATTGGAATGGGCTAAAACAATAGATATGCATTTATTTCTACAGCAGTTTTATCAAGATGATCAAAGACTATTGCAAGATTTAACATAGGTATGTACATATATTAAAAGCCAAGTTAAGATAATAAATAGTCCCTTCAAATATGATAATAAAATGAGATTTTTACAAAATCCTTGGTTTATAAATAGACATAGGATGAAACGTAATTTTAGAAATAACATATATTCTAATTATTTCCACACATAAATGTATGATATTCTCTATAGTCGTCTATTATACAAAACGAATTTCTGTCTGTCTGTTCTACGAGGACGGCTTAACGTTACGATAAGCAGGGTTAATTTTTGTAAACAAAGTCATATAAAAATGGACCACGGAAATTTTCTTTACGGCAATCAAAAAACAAGATAACTAGAATGGCATAACATAAATATTTATTGTATTTCAACTCTCTACAGTTAAGGCCTCGCCACAAAACACTTTCCTACATAAACACATTTCCGGCAACATTTGACTGCAAGACGATGATGTTGATGGATCACAACCACCTTTCATACACGATTACGTGGTTGACACGTCCACCTCGTCTAACTTAGACAAGAAACATATAACATTAGATAAAAACAAGACAGATACGATGCGAAAATGATATGCAATTGATGTCGTTGAGCAAGTTTCAGTTTTTGTTTCAATAAAGGAAATACCAGTAGAGAGAGAGTGGACGGGATAAATAGAAAATTTAAAGTTTTGCTAGCATAAATGTCACAGAAGATTTTCTCAATATTCTTTAAGTATAATAAGTAGTAATGGTATGGTAAATTAAACTACTGCAAGATATACAGCAGTGGGTGAGGAATTCAATTGCAAATTAAAGTGCATTCCATAACATTACGAAACATTTGAGTGACATAGAGTGACACGAACAAGCTATAACAACACAGTTGAAATTTAACTCTGAATAATATTTTTAGAACACGTCGTTCAGCAACTCTCAACACGTCTAATTTCACAAAGGGCGATCCGATCATGCTCCATATCTATTGTTCTTAAATGTTACCGATAATCAATAAGGTTGGTTTTACAATAATGGTACTATTAGTAAAATATGGAGATCTTTTCAGGATGTCGTAACGCAAATCAAAACCTCATTAGCCATGGTCTGTATGGTCTCCTATACATGACACAGCATTTATTAAGTACGAGGTTTTGCCCGCGGCTCCGCCCGCGTCGAAGAGATTTTCGTGGAAATAAGGAAAATAAAGAAAAAAAAGAAAATTAGGTGGTAGAGCTAATGCCGGGCTCGACTATGGAGGTACCACCATCTTACTCGGAAATCCTCCCGAAGTTATTCGGGGGAGAGTAAGAAGACAGCTCTCAGGCAAAAAACCAGGCGGCCCACCATTGCCCGGGACCGACGGATGGCGGTATATCCATCCCCAATTGCCGGGCCTTATATAAATCAGACTGATGACGGCGTCACTAGTGCAAAGGTTTCGGCACCGCGCTCACCAACCCGCCTGCCCAGCGTGTGTGAGTATGGGCATTTCTTCCAGGAGGACCGCCAAGAGTGGTGAACTCCTGGAAAGGCCTATGTCCAGCAGTGGACGAAACAGGCTGATGGATGGAAGGAAAACAAAATAATATGATTTTTTGAACGACTATATGCAACGGACACCATGTTTAAGCAAAGCGCTGATAAAGACCAATCAAATAAGCCTAAACTCGAAGGGTCTGCTGTGGTCCGTTGAGGAGATCCTGTACCCATCTTCCAGTCCCATCATCAGACCCTGGTCACCAAGTTATACCAAAGTGCTAATAAAAACCAATCAAATAAGCCCAAACTCGAAGAGTCTACTGTTTTCCGTTGAGGAGATCCCGTACCCATCTTCCAGTCCTATCATCAGACCCTGGTCTCCATGTTTTACCAAAGTGCTAATAAAGACCAATCAAATGAGCCCAAACTCGAAGGGTCTGCTGTTGTCCTTTAAGGAGATCCTGTACCCATCTTCCAGTCCCATCATCAGACCCTGGTCACCATGTTATACCAAAGTGCTAATAAAGACCAATCAAATAGGCCCAACTCGAAGGGTCTGCTGTTGTCCGTTGAGGAGATCCCGTACCCATCTTCCAGTCCCATCATCAGATCCTGATCACCCTGTTTTACCAAAGTGCTAATAATGACCAATCAAATAAGCAAATAAAATCAAATCAAAATATTTATTTTGTAAAATAGATACATAAAGTATACTTTCTACAAGTCAAAGTTAATCTTTACAATAAATATCTTTAGAATAAAGAAATAATATGAATATATTATTAAGGGAAATACATACAAAAAATATTTAGGCTGGGCTACAAAAATTAATTTATACACGTACATAAAGTGGAGAAATCTAGGAATAAAAATATTATACATAAATGATGCAAGGAACAAACAAGTTGATAAATAAATAAGGGAGATATATCCAAAAAATATCAAGGTTGGGCTACTAAAATGTAATAAAGTTATAAACCTGCATAAAGTAAAGAAATATAGGAATAAAAATATTATATATACATAATGTCTAACCATCCGCACCATTCGATTAGTATTGCTAAGAAGAAGGGCAAGAAACTTAGCAAACATGAATTTTTTCATTTGTAACATAACCTTAATCTATACAATTTTCTTATACCTACTTAAGTAAAGGCAAATATAAAACCATAGGAATTATGTCCAAGAGAAAAAATATATATATTGATCTTAGTCAATCCGTCTTACATTGTCTATTACCTTTTACAGCAAAGTCAGTTTACATATTAGTTAACTTTAAAGGGCTTAAGATAAGCCTTTAGAGGAATCAAACATTTCGTATTAAAATTTGCTAATTATGACTCACAATTTTGATAGAGATTATTATTATTTATTACACCATGCTTCATTATCGTCCAGATAATCATTGATTTTATAATAAGCTTTTTTAAGTAGTCCCTGTTTAATGTATAATTTAAACTTATTTTCAGGCAAACTAAGGACCTCCTTTGGAAGTTTATTGTAAAATCTTATACAATGTCCTACAAAAGAGGCCTACCTACCTTGGCAAGTCTGAATTTCGGAAAAGCTAGTTTATGTTTGTTTCTGGTTTCAACAGAGTGGTCCACACCAAGCCTCGGGAAATTATCAATATTTTTTCTGACATATCTAATAACTTGATAAATAAATTCACATGGGACCGTAAATATATTAATTTCCTTAAACCTTTCTCTTAATGAATCTCAAACTCGAAGGGTCTGCTGTTGTCCGTTGAGGAGATCCTGTACCCATCTTTCAGTCCCATCATCAGACCCTGGTCACCATGTTTTACCAAAGTGCCTAGAAGTGTGTCAAGATCGTTGTAGATGGAAATCTGTAGTCAGATTAAACTCATACAGTGTTCTCGTATGGGAAAAAATCAATACATAAAACTGGCTGTAGTCACTTTTTCAAGCTAGGTGTGTCCGGATCGTTGTAGATGTAAATCTGTAGTCAAATGAAACTGATATAGTTTTCCCGTATGGGAACAAATCATTACTTAAACCATAGTATTTCATGTATCTATGCTTAAACCTGGCTGTAGTTACTTTTTCAAGCTTAATATTAGCAAGAGGTGTGTCAGGATCGTTGTAGATGGAAATCTTTAGTTAGATTAAACTGATACAGTTTCTTCGTATGGAAAAACAACCGGTTTCATCACGTATAACTAACCATTTGTTCAAGGAACGCCGATAAAGCAGCTAAGCAGTGTTTTTCCTCCCGACATGGTTCACAAATATTGAATTTTCAAACTGAAAACTTACTTTTATTAAAATAAAATATAGCCTATGTTACTCAGCAATAGTATAGCTTTTTATAAAAGAAAGAATTTTTAGAATCGGTTCAGTAGTTCTAAAGTTTACCTCAAACATACAAACAAACAAACAAATCTTTCCTCTTTATATAATATAGTGTAGATGTAATTTGTCCCTTGATCCACTTTCACCACAAACTGTAAGATAATACGGAGACTGATGGAGTTACTTTCTCAGAAATTACGAAAGTGCGTTAAATGTCCCATGTCACTATTACCATATTATACGTATATTTTTATGTTCGATACCAGTTTTAAGGTAGTTAACAGGGCATTTTACATGAATAACTCCGCAAAAAGTGTCTAAAAGTGTCTGTGTGTTGATTGAGACCATTTGGTAATAAAGTGAAGAAATAAAACTGGTGAGTATTTTGGTACAATATGTCACGATCATGACGCGTCACTCAACCAGCTAATTCCGAAATCTGGCACACGCAGCTCAAATACGAGACGAAACTCGTTGGCACTTCTTATAGTCTAACTTCGCGGGTGGTCTTGTCTCGACAGCAATAGACAAACTCAATAAAGTTTGTAATGAATACTTCTTTTCAAGAAACTATTGATGATGATGAAAGTTTGAAGAAGATACAGAAAAAGAAGTGTCTGAAGCCCTCAGCATAAAGAGATCAAGAGCAATCATACGCATGTCTCGTAAAGCAAAAAAAGTTTGGAACTGTTCCAGCGACCTTGGTAATCCTAAAATAAAGAATAGTAGTTTACACCCGCGATGCTATAATTTATAGAGTGCCCTAGATAATGCTCATAAAAATATGACGAAACCACAACATATTGGTAAACCACGTTACAAAAGCGTAGTTTAATGATGAACACAATTTGTTTAATGCGTTAAGATTTTTAACAATGGAATTGCAAGTAATAGATTTACCAACAAACCTGTGAGTATAACAATTTACTTTAATAAGAGAGCCCTTATAAAGACCACAGGAAATTGCGAGTTTGAAAATGTCATGCACGATGCTTTCAAATATGATAGAACTGTAAATTATGTCCAACGGTCATTTCATTTAAGCTTACCGTAAACAAATGCTGCTGTGTTACCAATGTTTACATTATGCAATGTTTACACAATTTTTCACACTTAGCAAGCTTTGTTATGGCGGGTCGACTTTTGAGTGTGGTATTTACGAGGGGTGGCTGATATAAAATCTCCTTTGTTAAAGAAAGTTTAAAAAATGTTACTGGCCACTATATTCTCGTATTCTTTGTTTATTCCTTTTTTAAAAATTATGACACTTATTTGTTTCTACGAGTTCAATTTTTTTTTGTCGCGTCTTCGTTTTTATCAAGTTGCAATAAAATTAAAAATGGATAAAATTGAGTATCGCGCTGTGATTAAATTCCTCGGTAAAGAAGGGAATACGCCGACGCAGATCCGAGAGCGCATGTTTAAGGTGTTCGGAGATTCATGTCCTTCCGAATTTGTAATAAAGTTTTGGTCATATTATTATATATTTGGTATGTATACTATATCTACTATGGTCACTGACGTGTATCGTGAACCTCCCGCGATTTAAAACCGAAAACTCGAGAAACATGCCACAAAATACTTGTGAACTAGTGAAAAAAGCTGTTCTAGAAGCTATCCAACCATTAGAGGAAATAATCACATCATTATCGGATCTTGTACACCATCTGAAACAAGAAATATGTGATCTCAAAAAATGTCACCATCTTTGCGAAAGTGTAAACATCAAGGAGCAACGATTGGTTATTACACGATCCAATCAAGAATCATCACCAGCAAGCGACCGCAAGGTATTAACCAATACACTCACTCCAACTAACTGCTATTCATCGGCCGTCCAATCAAATCGTCCGAGACGTGCTGCAGCCACACGCGCCAGAGAACAGCTAAATTCCCAATCGGCTCGGAACGATTCACGAACAAAGAAATTGACCGTTTCAACCGCCGCAACCGACGCTCCCGCTGAGTTAAGAAAAAACCATGAAAGTTCACCACAAACACCAGGACTAACCCAAGAAAATGACGAGGAACGACAATCAGCCTATCCTGCAGCCCTTCCAGATGGAAATACCAACAGATCGACCACCGTCCCTCAACACCGTAAACAAAGACATAACCCGCCAATTCGAGCAACAGGATGTGAAGATCCGGATCTCCTCACAGCAGTGGTTTATCGTCACCTACATGTCTGGAACTTCAGTTCTGAAACAACGGACGGAAATATCACGAAGTATTTGACCAAAAAGGTACCGGGAATAAAGTGCAAAATCACCACTGCAGATCCTTCTCACACTCAACACAAATGCTTTATTATAAGCATACCCCAACAGCACTACGCATTTTTTAAATCTCCTGCAAACTGGCCGTCTGGAACCTCTCTCCAAGAATGGTTTATTATCCGCAAACCTTTTGGTTACAACAAACAACGTCAACCAGCTACAAACTTCTCCGACACCGGCCCCAGCCCCGGCAGGAAGATAGATGACCATCCTGACCCCAGAACTCCTAGAACGCCCTTTCAGCAAGAAGAGTAGGGACTCCACCGCACAGCTAAGTAACGAAAAACTCATCATATGTCACCAAAACATACGTTGTTTAAGTAACCATAAAACACCGCATCTAGAGTTATTTTTACAAAATGACCTAAATTGTAACATATTATGTCTAACAGAACATTGGTTGAAACAAAATGAACTTAAATACATAACTTTCACTTCATTTGAACTAGCTTCAAATTATTGTAGAACAAATATTGTACATGGTGGCTCAGCCATCTTTGTGAAGTGTAATATTCCTTACATACAAAGATCCGATTTAAATGATCTTTCTTTAGAACACGCCTGTGAAATATCAGCAATAGAAATGCATAAACCTAATATAACAATTATATGCATCTATCATTCAGGTAACTCATGCTTCAATACTTTTTTAAACACTTTTGAATCGTTGTTAGTCAAACTGCAAAATAACAACAAAAAAGTAGTTATAGTGGGCGATTTTAACGTGGATTTCCTTACAAATAATCCACAAAAGCGCTCAGTTAATGACTTAATACAATCATATAATTTTACACAAAATGTCCTTTTCCCAACCCATATAAATACATGTATAGACCATGTGTATACTAATTTTGCCTCGGCTGATACTTGTTTGGCAATATCATCATCCACAGCTTGTGTAAAAGCTAAAATATCTGATCACGATGGCCAAATAATAACCTTTCAGGAGTTAGTGGAGTCAGAGAGATTTTATACATCTCGTCTCTTCTCTAAAAGTAATTTTCAGAACTTTACTAGTTTCTTATCATCCATTGACTGGAACGAAATAAAATTTAAATACAATAACGACCAAATTGCACTTTTGAGCTCAATTATCAACATTATACAAAATGGAGTCAACATATGCTTTCCCTATAAAAAACGCTTAAATAAAAAACACACATTAAAATGTCCGTGGTTAACAAATGACATTATCGCACAAAAACAGTTACTTGATAACTTACTTTCCCATCTTGGAACATTTCCTGACTTAATTCACTTAATTAATTTAATTATATCCTTATCATTCCAACTTGAACAAAATCTGACAAACGCTCAATCTGAGTACTACTCTGAAAAAATTCGTAACAGTAACAATGGACAAAAAACAATGTGGAAAATTGTTAACGAATACACAGGTCGTAACGGTAATAAAAGTCAAGATAGCTTATTATTACTCAATGACACCGATGGACAACAGTACACTTCTATAGAAAATCTAGCAACTAGCATAAATAACTTTTTCTTATCAGCAGCTAGCACAGTGCATGCCCCCCCAGCCTGTGCGGAGCGTGCCTACCAACTACTGTGCCGCTGTCAAACACCTAGTGACTCATCCGTCCGATTACCATTATTTACTGATAAGGAAGTTCACCTTATTGTGACTAAGTATATTGCATGTAAAAATACCTGTGATATTTTTGATGCATCAACTAAAATATTTAAAGTTGCTCTTCCATTTCTACTTACTTTTCTGACCGAGATATTTAATCATCTCATTAGTCAAGGTCAATATCCAAAGGTACTGAAATGTGCAAAAGTCGTCCCTGTACACAAGGGTAAAGGTCCTAAAAATGACTTAAAGTTCTATAGACCGATCGCGGTCATACCTACCGTTGCTAAAATCTTCGAAGTGGGCATAACCGAAAGATTATATAACTACCTTGAATGTAATAACAAACTCAGCGAAAAACAATACGCGTACAGGAAAGGTAGATCTTGCGTCTCGGTTATCAGAGAGGTGGTTTGGAAAATTTTACAAGCAAAAGAAAACCACAAACATGTAGCTATTCTCATATGTGACATGACCCGCGCATTTGACCTTTGCGACCATCAAGTACTTGCTCGTAAATTTGAACATATGGGAATTAGAGGCCCCGCCCTTAATCTGGTAAAAGACTTCCTTCACGAAAGACAGCAACAAGTAGCACTAAATAATGGACAAATAAAGTCAACACAAAACACATCCAAAATAGGCGTACCTCAGGGGTCAGCCCTTGCAAACTTATCGTTCTTAGTTCAAGTCAATGACCTCCCCGACGCTGTAAATGGAGATATGTATGTCTTTGCTGATGACGCATGCGATATTTTAACAGGTGACTGCACACCCAGCCTAGAAATTGAAATCTATAGAGATATATCTAGCCTACAAAACTGGTTTAATGTGAACGGTTTGGTTCTAAACCTATCAAAAACTCAGTTACTTTATTTCAACCTAGGGGGCCCCCCTCCTAGACCTCTATCAATTAATATAAATGCTGACACTCTGAAGCAGATAAAACATACAAAATTCCTAGGCATAATAGTGGACTCTGCTCTCACTTGGGAACCTCACATCTCAGCGCTTTGTGGAAGACTGAGCGGAGCTTGTTTCGCTCTCCGTCGTCTGTCCGTAATACTCCCAACTAAAGAAGTACGCTCTTGCTACTTCTCACTTTTCCACTCGGTGCTGTGCTATGGGTTGGAGCTCTGGGGAGATGCTGCCGAGTGCAAACGTCCTTTCATACTGCAAAAAAGGGCTATCAGAATACTTTCTCATGTACCTCTAGACGAACACGCTAAACCTTTATTTATAAAGCTGAAAATTTTAACCATGACTTCACAATACATCTACAACGTTTCAAAGTTTGTAAGAGAAAACCCAGTTACTTTTCCTACAAAAGCATCTTTCCAATCCTACCTAACCCGCCACTCTAATAAACTCCACATACCTAAACATAAATTATCTAAATCCACAAAGTCCGTCTATATAGCAGGATCAAAAATATACAATGCGCTTCCTGATGCAATCAAATCTTGTAAAGAAACCACAACATTCCTAACTAAACTAAGAGCATGGCTAATTGAAAAATCGTTCTATAGTATTAAGGAATATTACACTTCAACAAATACAAAATAAACTAAAAATTAATTAAATTTGGGTTTCGGAGAATAATGTAAAATGTAAAATACTATAATCATAATGAATATAATTTGTTAAAGATTTAAATGTTAAGTATAATATTTTTAACGTTAAGTATAATTTATTGTAATAAAATAACGAATGTCATATCATATATCCTGACCTAACAATTGACCTGTAAATAATTTTATTTATTAATAAATTGAGTTTGAGTTTGAGTTTGAGTCAAAGCAGTTTAAACAAGGCCGTGTGAGCTTAGAAGACGATCCCCATAGTGGAAGGCCCATTTCTGCAGTTACCGCAGATAATGTGGAAAAAGTGAAGAAACTGATCCTTGCCGATCGGCGAATTAAGCAGTGGGAAATAGCTAGAGATGTTGGCATTAGCAAGGAACGAGTTCATGAAATAATTCATGAACATTTGGGAATGTCCAAGGTGAGCGCACGTTGGGTGCCTAAAATGTTGACCCCGTTTGATAAGCAAAGGCGTGTGGAATGTTGTCAGTCATTTTTAGACTTGGTAAAGGATAAAGAGGAAGAAACTATCTTGCGAATAGTGACCTGTGATGAAACTTGGATTCGTCAGTGGGATCCCGAAAGCAAACAAGAATCGATGCAATGGAAATTTAAAGGGGAAAAACCACCAAGGAAGTTTAAGGTCCGGCTGTCAGCGGGCAAACTAATGGCAACCATTTTTTGGGATGTTGAGGGGATTCTTATGATAGATTACCTGCCAAAAAACACCACGGTGAATGCTGAATACTATGCGAACTTACTTGACCAGCTACGCAAAAAAATAAAAGAAGACAGGAGGGGCAAACTTAGCAAAGGCGTTTTGATTTTGCATGATAATGCACCCGCGCACACGGCCTTTAAGGCGCGGTCATCTCTGACAAAAAACGGCTTTACAGAGATCAACCACCCACCCTATAGTCCAGACCTGGCTCCCTCTGACTACTTCTTATTTAAAAATTTAAAGAAAAATTTGAGAGGGCGCAGATTTTCAACAGACGAAGAGATGAAGGACGCTGTGAATGACTATTTTGACGAACGAAATAATAATTATTATTTTAATGGTATGCTGTCACTTATTGACAAATGTCGTAAGTGCATTTCAGTTGCAGGGGACTATATTGAAAAATAAAAAATAAATTATTAATCCATGTATTTTCTTTCATTGTCAGGTAGATTACTTTTCAGCCACCCCTCGTAGGTCAACAATCTTTCATTCATCTGCGAATTGTTTTCCAAGATCTTTATAAAGTAAAAACAAATCGTGATGTCAAAGATATAAATAAATTCTTTTTTCATGGATGTTTTATTGTTTGAAACATGAATGTTGAGGTAAAAAGCTACTCTCCGGGAGGTTTTCAGATGAATCACATGTGTACAATTTTACAACTATTAATAATTAAACTTCAAATGTATAAAAAATTATTAATAAATTAGGTCAACAAGGATCTGCGTAAGAGATTTTAACGGATTTTATTTATAAATAAAATTAATTCTGTCGTCGACGTTCTCATAACATTTTGTAGGGTTATAGCCTAATGTTATTTATTAGTTTTATGAGTTTTAAGTCACCCAGTTACAAATACAATATTAAAAAGAATAAAATTCGGCATAAATAAACACAATTATCACATATTCTGGGACCACATGCGTATTGCAAATTCAAAATTTTCTCGTGATTTTAATAATTTATTAGTTGTGCTCAGCAGTTTACACGTTAAAGTAACTGGTAGAGTACCAGGAATATGTAAAAACATTACTAGATTCATGTAAAGAGTTACAAAATAGTTTTCAAAATAGTATAGCTGGGAGAGAAGAGTGGATAACGCAAAGTAGTCGGCTAAATAGTACGTTTGTTACTCTGATTCCAACTAGCCAAAAAGTAAATCCTACTTTAGAGCCAAGAACACTACTAAAGTACTCGTCGATACAAAAATATGAAAAAAACAATAAAATCAACGTGGACACAAAATTAACCCACAAAGAACAAATATATTAATCACATCAAAGAGACTGACCTTTCTCAAAAAGAGACTTTTTATCATCAAAACAATCAGAAAGAAACAATGGTTGGCAATCTAGCACCGCAGTGAGTGCCAGATGGCCCTTCAGATAAGGTACACTTTAATTTCAAACAATAGTGCAGCATCTACAATGTAATTTATCTTTTAAATTGGATGTGAGAAATTGACGTGATGGGCAATTGAAAACCTTAAACGGTTGTCAGTGTTATTTGAAGCTTGCTAAAAATGTTAATATTAAAAATATTTATATGTGGTAATTATAAAGGAAATGACTCCACTCAGTCAGTTATTAAGAATGTGGTATTTATCAATGAATAACGCGCGAAGAGAACGTCATCAACATAAACAGAAAAGCCACAAGGAAAATCTCCAATGGGCACTAACATGCGCAAGCACATCAAGTGCAAAAATAACTACTTTAAGCAACCAATGACAATGATTGAATAAGCATTAAATGACATTTCAACACTTTAGTAACTGATGATGATGGCACACCTCGATAACAAACACCATAAAATACGAGTGGGCCCGGAGACGGCCGGTAGCGTCGTCGATTCATTATTATTGTAATTGGACACGAGATTCTAAAATTAATAGCTTTGCTTCTGCTCTGTGTCACGCTTACTAGAGACACTGATACACTTCAAAATAAGCTTAAGGACGGTTGGTCTAAAGTAGATTTTAAAGTAACAGGAGATACTAGAGAAATTAATCAGTTTTAAGAGCTGCTTCAACATTAAAACTTTTCAGAGATTAAAGAGTTCTTAAAAATACATGTCACCTTTCCCCCGTTAAATAATGAAGATTTCTTACCTGAAACAAAAGGCACATTCATTAATAACGATTAAGGAGATTATAATTGCATAAGAGGCTAAAGTGAAGTCACATTTGGAAACCAAAGTTATTGTTAAAGGACTTTGTTTAGACACTAATGACTTTAAAAGTTGGTTAACCGGAATTAATGCTTGGGTTTTAACTATTTTAGTTCCGGTTGCGCTTTTTAAATAAAATGTATGAAATTAAATTGTTGTTGCAACTCTTTGTACGAGTTCAATTATAAATTACGAACAGACATTTATACAATTATTAAATTAAATTAAATTAAATTTCATTTATTTCGGATAACAGTGATCCATATTTGTTTGTTACATAAATCAAATAATTAATAACTAATATAATATAAAATCAAATTACAAAAATCGAAATAAAATAAAATAAAAATTACAATAATAGATCATACAATCAAAATAAAATAAAATAAAAATATCAATTTCAATACCTTCTCACCGGCACTGCTAATGCGATATGTCTATCACAGCAGTGCCGGAGAAAAGGGCAGTCTAGTCTGTCTCCAATAATTTTCAGGACAACATTGGAACTGGCCCTAACTCTCCGCACAAAGAATGCGGCGCGCTTGCGCATAATGGTGGAGAAGCAGTCAGTGCGTGCCTCTGCGAACATGCCAGAGGCGCTGCAGAATCGGGGCAGCCCCAACAATATCCTGAAAGCATTATTGTACAGGACGCGAAGGTCGCTGTAACTTCGCTTAGTGTAATCTGCCCACAGGCTGCAGCTGTAGAGTGATGTACAGTACGCCCTAAATAGTGTAATTTTGACTTCCTGTGAACATCGCGCAAACCTGCGGGCTATCATGTTAGCTCTTATTGACAGCGCCCTCCGCTCCCGCTCAATGTCCGCATTGTCCTTGAGGCCGGTAGTTAGTATGTGCCCTAGGTACTTAAACTGCTCAACATTTTCTAGAGGCATACCATTCAGCAGCACCGGTGGTAAATTAAAGGGCCGTTTTATACCGGCCTCAAAGACCATGCATTGGCTTTTCTTTACGTTATATGTTAACCCGTGACCACTTGCGTACTCCTCACAAGTCCGTACCAACCTCCTCAGGCCACAGATCGACGCGCTCAGCAGCACCATGTCGTCTGCATAACTCAAGTTGTTGACACAAATTCCGTCAACATGGCAGCCGACATGCTGACTGCTGAGCGCGACGATCAGATCATTGATGTATAGGTTGAACAGGGTTGGAGATGTTAGTCCACCCTGCCTGACTCCGCATTCGAGTTGATAGGGATCCGACATCGCCCCCGCCCACCTGACACTGTTGGACTGATGCGCGTACCAGTACTGGAGCATGGTGATTAGTTCCGTTGGCAAGTTAATACTTTTCATCTTGGCCCACAGCATATTGTACGACACCGAGTCGAAGGCCTTGGATAGGTCGAGGAAGCACGCGTAAACAGGCGTCTTGCGAACTGTATAGTATTTGACAGTGTGCTTAAGACACAGTATCGCACTTTCTGTGGACAGTTGGGGGCGAAAGCCGAACTGGTTGTCATGCAGTGTTATGTATTTATTTAACTGTGTGTTAAGCAAACCGTCAAATATCTTAGCGATGACAGTGGCAAGAGAAATAGGTCTGTAGTTACTTTTATCGGCAAGGTCACCAGTTTTATTTTTCACTACAGGCACTACCACTGTTTTCATAAAGTCATCAGGCAAGTAGGAATGACTCACGCATAGCGAGTAGAACATTGCTAAGACCCTAGCAATGTGTGGCCCGGCGTGTTGGAGGTGCTCAATGCTGAGTCCATCGTGACCCGGGGACTTGCCTCTTTGTATACGTTTTATGGCCTTAGCCACGTCTTTCGCTAGAATAGGATCACCTAACGCTTGATGGTTCATGCCAGCACCGAGCACCTCCCCCGCCGCCGGGCCCAGTGGGGATGTCACAGAAAAATGATCCCTAAATATATTAGCAATGTCCTTATGTTGGTTCATACCATCGACGCTCACGGGAAGGCCAGGTCGTACATTCGCTTTACCAGTTCCCTGCCAAAAGCCGCGAAAGTTACCTTTGGAATGATTTTCTGCAAGAGAGTCCATTTTTATTTGATGTTGATGGTCTTGACACCATTTTAATCGGGACTTAAATACTCGTCTGCTTTGATACATTTCCTGATATACGAGGCCGGATTTCGGTCTTCCGCAAAGCACCCATTCGTTGAACCTTGATCTTGCCAACCCGTGAGCCCCGCTGACATGTTTATTCCATCCCACAACGCGCGCGCCACTCACGCCCTTCCTTGTGCTCCCCCGACTCACCACTGCCGCATCACGGAGAGCGGCAACAATGTCAGAGTGTAGTCTGTCTATGATATGCCTGTGGTCACGGTCATCACAAAAACAATTGGCACAGCTTAGACAGTCAGTTGGAAAGTCAATCAGTTTTAACCGCTCATGACACTCTTTGGAATAACAAGAGATTTGTTCCGAGCTTCTTGTTCCCCATACTATGTCTATATTTAAATTTATTGCATTCGTTGAGACCTTTTGCGTCAGTAGTATTAAATTACATTCAATTACAAGAGGTAAATGATCAGACCATCGAGGGTCATAATTAACATTGACACCAATAACAGACCGCATTGCCGATTGAGTTGCAACACAGTGATCCAGCCAGCTGGTCGTCCCGTGCACATCACTAATGTAAGTAAAGGTACCCGAGTCCACCCCCAGCATATCTATATCTATACATGTCCATTTTTGGTCGTTGCAAATATTTACAAGTTCACTGTAAAACAACTCACCCGGGTCTGCATTGTAGTCGCCCAATATAAAAACAGATTCAACTCCATACTCGTCAATAATAGCGCTAACTGCACTCAAACAATCCGTGAAATCTTGCAAGTTATTAACTGAATTTGTAGGCAAGTAAACACTCACTACGATCACTGGTCTATCACAAGTTGTAATTTTGATAGCACAAATACGGACATTATCGCACTGCAACACTGACACCCGAGGAAACGCATTATGCCTCCATAACAATGCGACACCTCCATAGGGGCGCCCACGCAGGATACCCGCAGACGTATTATTGTGTATTTCAAATTACCTGACAAATAACCAAGCACTACACTTAACCATTGCATTACGCTACAAAAACATTCAGTCTCCGGCAATGTATTCAACGAACATCAAATATTTGCGTTGTTCTTCAAACATGTCTGTTAAAATAATGAAGATGACGATAAATAGAAGTAAAAATTAAGTACAGTTACTTTAGTTAATGATTATGATGATAATACAAAATTTGGTCTTCCACTACAAAACAACGACATTAGTATTAAACCTACTATCAAAGAACATGGCATCGAAGTAGATCTAGGTGCAGCAAATTAAGTTATTACGATCAAAGACACTGCACACATCGAGTCAATGATAAAGCTGCAATAATACTGGGGTATTAGACCAACCGTTAGAGGGGTATAGAATATAATAATAAGTCGAGTCCATACTCGCACCAGATGGAGTCACTCCCACAATATGACCTTATTACTACATCCAGTGCGGGCGCAACTTCGGTTCAGCTACTCGTTTTCATTTATAGGGTTATCGTTTCTTTGCTTTTCTACATTAGTCATTTTAATGCGCTGTGTCACTACTAGACTTCATTTATTTTTATTTCTTGTATTGATTTGCAGCAGTATTAATATTAGTATCATAATTTTATATTCAATATTGTTAATAGATTATTATTAATCGGTCAATAATAGATGCAGTAGAATTCCCACTACCGCTAAAACAATGGTAAAACAACAGATCTCAGTCCAGATCGTGGCTAGGACATATCTTACATGTTAATAAAAAATGTAAAACAAGTTTACACCAAAAACTAACTTTTTGGTGCAAAAGAGGAATCGTTTCATGAATTGGTAACCCTAATTGATTTAAGTACGGGAAGAGTTAAACGGTCAATGTAAGCAGATGTTTTAGATAAATAAATTTACTGAGGGCACTTGAGGGCAGTGTATGTAGCCTGAACACCCGTACTATCGTATGAGGCGGTTATACTCGATCTTCCAGCCCTTATTTTAGACAAGTATGTTGACAAACTAATCGATAAAATCGACTAGCCTTTCGCCCGCGCCTCCGCCCGCGTTTATTCAATCTCTGTTCCGTTTTCAGCTTGCAAACCGCATGCGAATCCGTTTAGTGGTTCTTGAGTTAAAACGGAACACACAAAAAATACATATAAAAAATTGAAAATAATGTTCTTTTTTTGCATTTGTAAACATGTGAACCCCGTGTAGTACATAAATATTAGAAAAATGCGGTATTTTGGTATGTAGGATATATAAGACAGTAATGAAAGCTTTTAAGAGCATTGACTCTCATAAACAACTAGACTAACAATCTTGCTCAAAAAGTGTCCGCGATGCATTTTGTCAATCTATGGGGTCACAAATTCGAATGACGATTTCGTACAACTGCCATTGCATCTTATGCTAACGACATAACGTCTTAATTTGGTTGAAGATTTTTGCTACTATGCACGTTACAGGTTCGGACACTTTCTGACGAACTTTTCTTAGAGACTGTGTGTCTTGTTGTTTATGAGAGGTCAATGGTTATGAGCTAGGATTTGACATCCCTATTTCGAAATCCTAAAAGCCACGTTAATTAATAACGCCTAAACCACCTTAAAAATAAATTACAAGTACAGATCTATATCACGAAGTTCGTTTGGCTATGGTTGTAGTGGTGCAGTGTATAGATAAGCGCATTTTGTGTGTGCGGCGCGTTTCGTAGCCCTCCCGAGGTTACGCACACTAGAAAAAAATGCATATGCACACACTACTATAACTATAACCAAACGTACTTCGTGATATAGAATATCTGTACATGAATGACCTACATACGAGTATCTAATGGCAAGGTACGGTAATGAACACCAGCGATGACACAAACATTCTCCCCGATCAATAACTTTCACAAGAATTAATATTGCATATCGCACTGGGCTTAGCCATATAACAACAATAGAGCAGCTATCAACTATCAACTTATCATGGGACTGGTTTGATAACAACACTTCAACGAGATTTGATAACGTCATGTATGCCTGACGGCCTGGTTTCACGCCTTTCTCCCTTCTAATGAAACGCAATGCATTTCTGTAGATGACATACTTATTTGGAAATAGATGTAGATGAAATTTGAAATGGTGTAGAAACATTGGTAGATACATAGGTATGAAAATTTACTTCAAGGGAATGATCATGGAATATGTAACCGGAACTCATGCTGCGAATTTGAGGAGAGATTGTAAACTATTTACGATGTACACGAGTTTTGTAATTATACAAGCGCGTTAATAATAAAACACAGGAAATCATGACATTGCAAAACTTATATAAAGGAGAAGGTTCTCACAACAAAATTTAGGTAAAGTGCGAGTAGGATTCGTGCTCTGAGGGTTCCGTACCGTTTTATGAAATTAGTAGACCAACAATATGAACAAGAAATTCAAACTTATCAATACATACGAAACTACAAAATTAAGTTAATCAAATACATAGATCCCCTACGGAATTGGAAATTAATAATATTCTAAACATTATTATTACAGTGCATTACAAACCAGAAAAGATAAATTAGAAACAAATGTAAAGACAAGAATTTGAAAAAAATCCTCGGGCCAGAGTTCGAATCTGCGACCTCTTGTTTCCCAGACAAGCGCGCTACAAATTTCTAATTTATCTTTTCTGGTTTGTAATGCACTCTGATAATAATATTTAGATTGTTCCAAAGCGATGGCTTTCGCAATAAAAACATAATCTCAATTAATGATATTCATACTTTTTCCTTCACTTTTGCTAAAAGATCTCTCTTACCAAATTTCAAGATTAAGTCTTAGGTTTTGATGATCAGTCGTTGAGTGGGATTTTTAGTATGAAAATCCGGTTTGAAAGGCCTCTTTTTGTTAAACTGGAACCTTGAATTTTCTACAGCAGTATAAAGCAGTATTGACTTTAGTACTCGATATACCATTCCCGAGAAAAAGGGTTTTGACACACGGATAAATGGAGAAAAAAACAGAGAGACAGACCACAGCGGTCAGGTTTTCCAAAAAAGAGTCACGGGATCCTAAAAAGAACATACAGCCAGAGATAAGAATACAAAGCAATCAGATCGATTTAAAAGTATGGACAGATAAATATATCTCTTAATTACACCTTATAAGAGTTCCACTCAGGATACATTAACTATCGCACTCTCAATATAATTACACTCGAATTATGATTAAAGAACAAGGTGCTCAGTAATAGTTATAATTTATTAGAGCGAAGGCCGTGACTGGAGTCGAAACTTAATCATATAATTGATGGAGAGCAATTTTAGGTTTGAGCCCTGATTGTTAAATAGTGTTTCGACATTACAACAATGGAAACAAGACGTCGTAAGTTATACAGATAATTTATTCAAAGTAGACTTATATATAATAGGAAGATCGGTAAATGTGAAGTGTTCTGTGAGATGAATTTGATGGATAAAAATAAATTTATACTGGAGAGATTCATCAAGTAGCAAAACTAATTTTGCCTCCCATTCTGACCAACACGCTTGAGTAGAGCAAATATAGGAATATTATTTAAATTCCATTAAACCACGTTTCTGATTACTAACTGAGTCTCTAGTATGATTTTAAGTGTCTGGCTAATGAATATCACTTTTTATCAATGTAGAAGGATCATTATTATAAAAAATATTTGATGATGAATAAATATGCTTTTTTGTACCTGTGTGATACTCGTAAATTGATAAGGATAAGTCTGAAAAGTAAAAATAATTTAAAATTAATAGACGTCTACATGTCAACTAAATAAATACATATGTAAATAACGAAGGACATAACTAGCTTTGTTAGTAAATGTTTTTCTTTTACCTGTGTATCCTAGAAATCGCAAAATAACATTACATTTGATTTGCGGTCTCAGAAAATAAACGTGAGTATGTACGAGTACTTGAAGGTACAAACGCTTATGTATGAACGTGTAAGGAATCACGTATTCGGAAAAGACAATACATTGAAATAATATAAATGGAGACTTATCAATATCAGTATACAACAATTGCAGGGAAATTAATTAATCAACAACGGACAAGGTCGATGCTGAAACGGCATTTTCATTATCATTAAAAGAATACGAACAAAAGTGATGCTAATCGAAAACGACAGGTAATACCAAAGCCATTCCAAATTCAAAAATAGCCGTTCCAGTCACAGATGAAAGAAAGTTCGAAATGAAACAGGAGTTCAGTGAACATTACCGTTTCCTCTCTGTAACAGAGAAGACATCAATCATGGCCGATCATCCGGAGAAACCGAGAAATATAGGAAACGATGTATGTGACACGAGAAGACGAGTATTTCGAAACATTGCGTTGACTGAAATATGTTATTAGGAAAATATTGTTCACATCATCACAATGATATTGTTAGAGCTTCCGGCAAAACAGGTGGAAAATGTGTATGCGAATAATATACGATTATGTGCAGACAAGAGTAATATAAGCTATTGTGCAATGTTTTTAAATTTGTGCAATGTCTCAAATCTTCCTGAAAATACAATACAACTTTAATTTGCAATGTACAGATTATTAATTTTTTTGATTAGAACAAAATTTATACTATAGCATATCATAAATTATACGAATTATATGATTTATAGTGAAATCCAACGCTTTGGATACTCTAAATATTATTTAGAATGCATCACAAACTGGAAAAGATCAATTAAAATAACAAGTGAAAAATGTATTTTGGCGCAGCGGCAGCTCAGTTGCCGTGAAAGCAAGAGGTAGCAGGTTCAAGTCCAGCACCTCTAACATGAAAGACCATATCGAGCTCGATGGCGTTAATACAGTGCTCTATTGATCTACCTAAAGAGAGACAGACAGTGGTATACCAAGCTGTCAAAGCTCGATATGGTCTACCATGCTAAATACCCAGACCCGAGGTATTATTTAAAAATAATTTTCTCACTTGAAATTTGTTCCAATTGATCTTTTCCAGTTTTGAATGCACTCTAAATAATAAAATTATACGAATATATAAAAAAATTAAACAATAATAGAATTACAGGATTAACAACACAAGATTTACGACAACTACATAAAGGAAGCCAACCGTTATAAGTCAACTAATTAGTCTACGTATTGCATCCTTAGAGTTTAGTCAACTGAATGAATGGTCCTTTCAATTACTCATCCGTTATACTGCTTCTATTACGAAGGTCATAAAGGTCAAGGTTCATTGACCGGCTGGTACATTCTTATTAACTTCTTTAGTGCGAGCTACCACGCGAGGTTTACTGGACCATTGTAATGACTAGGTTGTGGCACAATGTTGGTTCTAAACTTCCAAGCCCTTTGCTACTCTCTTATTATCTACTGTTGAGTGAAAGCGTAATTGTAAAGATGGTTTTTGTTATTCTTTTTTATTCGAAGTGAAGAGATATTTTTCTTTTTCCTTTTTAAAAATCCTTTGTTATTTTATTTACATCGATCAAGCCTTTTTTATATCAAATAGGAATAACTATTAATTTTACTAGTGCTCTAGCTGCTTATTTGACTGCAGACTTCCTCATTCATTGGGTGTACACTGACCGCAATAAAAAAAACAAACATCAAATGTACATCAAAACCCAATCCAAAAAAATCCTTCGTCCCTTTTCACAATTGTTTGTTTTACAACTGCTAACGCACCATGAGAACCGACAACATTAACTGGTTCAATCTTAGCGTTCAGCAATAGAGGTATTTATCGATGAGCATGTGATTCTATTTATTTTGGTGTCGTCTGGTCATGTCCAGGAACAATTATAACACGATCTATCATGATCAGGGAGATGATAAGGACTATGGCGTCAGTGATAATTTGCTACTGGCGGCGTGCCTTACCCTTGTCGGTTTTAGGAATTTGGTTCAAGTTTTAAGCGCTAGCGGGTATAGAAAAAGGTATACCATTATTCGTTTTAGTCTCTTCATTCAATTTACAAATGATGGCTTACACTCAAACAGGCAAAGATAAGTGATTTTAGTAACCACTCATATACAGAAGTAAAAGAAAATCCATTTCTAAAGATACCTGTCACACAAGGTGGTAATATAAATAAAGATATAATTGCTATATTTAGCCTTTTATTTTCTTTAAATATTACTTATATCAATAAAAATTAAATAAACACACAATTTTCAAAATATTTCGGCCTCTTCTATGAGGCCGTCATCAGTTGAGTGACAGTTATGACAGTTAAAGACTATTTACAGAAAAAAAAATATAAAAAAAATATAAAAAAATAAAATAATGATATTTACAATATTAATGTGTGATGATGATGATGATGATGATGATGATGATGATGATGAGTCAATCGGTCGAGTTATGTCTGTCAGTGTTGTCTGTTGAGTCCGGGTCCATAGTGTGCGCCAAGTGACCAGATGTATGATGTCTCCCAGGTCCTCAGTTCTATGTCGGTCAATGGTGGAGTAAATGACTTAATGATACGCACAGTGAAGCAGTCGTTAAAGAGTTGATTGTGGAGGCGAGTGTGAGTGGGGATGGGCAGGATGTTGTTTTGTGTAGTGTCTGAAGTGTGTCTGTGTTGGTTCATGCGGATGTGTAATGCGTTTTTAGTTTCACCTATGTAGAATGCCGGGCAATGTCGGCATTCTAATAGGTAAATGCAGTTATTAGTTTTGCAATTTGTGTTGGATTGTGTTCTGTATGTGTTTGTTGTGTGGTGTGTGTTGATGTGTGTGTCTGTATTGATTAAAATGCATGTTTTACAGCGAGGCCGTCGGCATGGGGAGGTGCCACTGGTGTATGAGTTTGAGTTTGGGATGATGTGAGAACGTTGTTTTGTTTTGTTGAGTGTGCATCTAAGGTTTCTATTTTGTCTATAGCAAATTTGAGGAGTGTTGGGTAGTAGGTGTTGAGTTTCATTGTTTTGTCTGAGAATGGGTAAATTGTCATTGATCAGTGTTTTAAGTTTGTGGCTACCATGAAAGTATGTTGTGACAAGTCGTGTTTGGTTTTTGGAGACGTCTGTATGTCTGTTTCTGTGGAATCTTGGTCTGTGGTGTATGTGTTTTTGTAGAAAATTATTTGGGTAGTCCCTGTTTAGTAAAGCTTTGTGGATGGTGTTGTGGTAGTCTTTGAGTGCATTTGGGTTATTGCAAATTCGACGGCCACGAAGTGAAAGTGAATAGGGAATGGATTTTTTGATGTGAGCGGGATGACAGCTGTTGAAGTGTAGATATTGTTGTTTGTTGGTCGGTTTGAAATGAACGGAGGTGTTAATATGGTTGCTGTTGTCAATGGTCAGGTCTACGTCTAGAAACGTGATTTTCCTGGATGAGATGTTATGGGTGAATTTTAATGAGCTGTGGTTGTTGAGTCGGTCTAAGAAGGTGGTAATAAGATTGATAAATACTATGATACCTTTATCAATCCCCTCGAGACCGAAGAACTGTTGTTTTTATTGACTCTGGTCTACACCATCTCCAAAAGGAAACTTTTCATCATTTGTACTTGTACCAGAGCCTATAATTTCTGATACACCTGCCAGTAGCACGTGGCGGTTGTGGCGTGACTATAAACTAATCATGGACTCCATGAAGGAAAAGCCGGCACGCCTACTGCATTTGAATATGGCATACAAAATGGTGGAAAAAATATCTGTAGGAATAGATTTCAGCTGAAATATTGACGAAAAATAATTACAAGGAATGTTTTAAACTGTTCAAACGAATAGATGCTAGCATTCTGATCAATTAGAGGAGTATGTAAGTTTAAGCATTCGTAGACTTCTAAAACTTGTTATGGTCATTTTCTATTAATATTTTTTTATATGAATGATCAATGGTCATACGTATCATTTTGTTTTTTCCTTAATTTTTCGTTGCGTGCGTCCTTGTCTGCTTTCACTTGACATCATACGATTACGTGTTATTTTGGCTTCTTCAATAAACATGCGGATATGCGAAATACAACAGCAATCATTTCCGGAAGCCACATAACCATAAAATGGGACATTATTTATATAATTTAAATCCATTCTATCCCCTTTTATGTTTCCTCCACGTGTTTTGGGAAACTTAACCCGTAATTACGTTGGACGAATTATAACAATTCTGATTGTTCTCGTCATTAATCTACTACGAAATGATTGTTTACGTAAAGCAGTTGGGGTTTGAGTGAATGTGATGAAAGACCCTTATGTAGGGCAGGGTTGACGGTCAATGAACTCGGTATACAAGTTATCCTAATGGAACCCTTGATTACATTTTATAATTTTCTTTTGTGACTTTATTGGTAACAAAAGGGGAAAGAAAAATCGTCATCCAAATATTCTTTAATTTTCCGCCTTTTAGAAAAACAATGTTTCGTTACCCTTTCTGCTCAAGCATATACGAGGGGGCGTTTTTAAGTTCGCGGAATCGGGGGTAAGGCGTGGAAATAAAAATACAAGTTTATTTTTCCTTTTCAATATATTCACCTGCAACCCTAATACATTTTTCAGATCTTTCAATTAGCTTATGTATCCTCGAAAAAAAATGTTTTTTCTTTGTCTGAAAAATAATCTGAAACTGCTTCCTTCACTTCTTCATCGCTTGAGAACTTCTTCCCACGAAGTTCTTTTTTCATTTTTGGAAAGAGATAATAATCACTGGGAGCCAGGTCAGGACTGTAGGGTGGATTGACCAAAATATCGAAGCCCACCTTATGCAGGGAAGCCAACGCAACACGGCTCTTGTGCACAGGCGCGTTGTCGTGCAGAAGGAGGACACCTTTGGTTAATTTTCCCCTTCTTTTTGCCTTGATTGCTTCCTTTAATCGCTCTAAGATTGAAGCGTAGTATTCTCCGGTTATGGAGACACCTTTATCTTTATAATCTATCAACATTTTCCGGAGTGGTCACCTCGATCGACCGTCCTGGCCGAGGATCATCTTCAAGTGAGGCCCTGCCTTTCTTAAAAAGGGTATGCCACTTATAAACCATGGTTTTACCGGGGCAAGACTCCCCGTAAACCGATGACATCTCTTCTAGTATGGTTTGAACCGATTTACCTTGCTTGGTAAAGAACTTTATGACAGCGCGGTGCTCGATTTTCTTTATTTTTCACAATGTTCTTCCCAACTGAGTTGTTTGATCGACGATAATTCAAATAGTAATGGCCCGATTAAAACAAAACAGTCTATTTATACTAATAATGAGCTACTTAACCAGTTACGACTAAGGAAAATACCCTCATTTATTAATTACCCATTCCGCGAATATACAAATGCACCCTCGTATATCCTTATTTTTTAATAAAACCGTATTTTTATGTTGTGCATTTTTGTAGGCCAGCCCTTTCTGCATTTTATCGTGTGTAGTGGGTTGTCTCACTGATTTCTTCCGATAAGAACTACCAACGTGTTTGCCAAGGTTTACTTCCGATAGGAACACAGAAAGTCCATTATGGGTCCTAAAACTGTTTACACAAACGGTACGTGTAAATTGATACGATATTTAAAGATAGATTGTTCAAATAGTTTGGACTAATTTTTGTCACATTTCTCTTGTTTCTCTGGTGTTCTTCCGTTATTTAATTTTCTGTTTGTGTTAGTTATATTTTACGAGATCGTTATCTTCAAAATAGTTGACTTACCCAACAGGATCTGTTTTCTCAATTTGTATTCCACTTACAATCTTGCTTCGGAACTATTACCTAGTCAATAAAACTGCAGCCACAACAACCTTTCTATTTGTATTTCTATCCGTACAAGATGCAAATTATGTTATTTCAGATATAAAATAAATTTAATTAGGTTTTCTATATTTACCCATATTTTTCTTTTTCCCCATCTTCCATTTTGTATATCTGTACCACCAAAAACAACCTTAACCAGTAACGAGAACTGATCTAGTTTATCTATTATTATATATCTTAGATCTATTGTTTTACTGTTGTTTTTGCAATAACGAGAATAAGGAGGGTTAAATAAAGTAACATTCTAAAATATTGTTGTTCAAGGATTGAGTTTAAGTTTTCTCGTGGTAAAGTAAGATAATATATCATACGAGAATGGCGTATTTTCAGAAGCATTTATTAATACTGACATAGTAGAAATAAAGAGAGTGTATGAAAGAAGAAAGCTACATACCTATATGTTTGTGGAATAAAAATTACAAGAATTTGTGTATAATTTTAAAATAAGAAAGATATAATAAAGCGCAAATTGGTGGTAGAGCGCGAACAGACAGGCGTTCTAAAAAGAGATATGCCGACCTAATTGGCGAGAAACCGAAGAAGGGCCAAGTCAAAAGAAAACCATATTCCATTTCTAAACAAACTCTTAACTAATTAAGTAAGGTTATCTCCCTTTTCGTTTCCGCTTGATACACACGCAAGTGGCTCTACAATTTGTCCTTGTGTCAGGAATAAATGTTATCATTTAACAAACTGATAACAGCAAAGGTTCTAATCTAACATCTATCGGATGCCGATTAAGGCTGCTCGGAGCCTAAGCCCATACATAGGTAACACTAAAAGTTTCCGGAACTGGCCACTTACATAAACAATATTTAAAAATTTATTGCAACATTTGAAAATAGAACTCTTTGGCTGTAGAATGCAGTTTGTTTCATCTGACTGTCTTTTGTTTTTACCTTGTGGCGCCATTTAAAAAATTGTGTGGCTGCATCAACATGGATTTAACTCGGGAAAATTATCGTAGTATGATTTTCTACGATTTTAAGTGTAATTTGACAGCTCAACAGAGCATCGCTCGGCTTGAAACAGCTTTTGGCAATGAAGCACCATGCAAGACGACTGTTTATAGCTGGTTTGCGGAATTCAAGCGTGGTCGTATCAATCTCAGTGACGAATCTCGCGATGGTCGGCCGTCCACCGCTGTGACCAACAAAAACATCGATGCTGTGCGCCGTATGATTGAAACAGACAGGCATGTGACCTACCATGAAATTCGCGCATCCTTAGAAATAGGCATGAGTCAAATACAATCAATCCTACACAAACATTTGGGTGTGAGAAAGCTGTGCTCGCGGTGGATCCCACACAACTTGACCGAGGCTCAAAAAACGGACCGCGTCACTTGGTGCAGTGCCATGCTTACCAGATTCAACGAAGGTGCGTCAAATTTGGTGTGGGACATAGTAACAGGTGACGAAACATGGATTTATTGCTACGATCCCAAAACAAAGCAGCAATCGAGCGTATGGGTCTTTCAAGATGAGCCGAAACCAACCAAAGTGGCGCGCGTGAAAAGTGCATCTAAGCGGATGATTGCTTCTTTTTTTAATAAAACTGGACACGTGGCTACTGTTGCTTTAGAGAATCGTCGTACCGTGAATAGTGACTGGTACACGACCATTTGTTTGCCGGAAGTTATTGACGAACTCCGTAAAAATAACCGTAAACGCCGTATCATCCTGCACCACGACAATGCTAGTTCTCACACGGCCAGACAGACAAACGACTTTTTGAAGACGAAAAATGTAGAACTCATGAGTCCCGACCTGGCACCTTGTGACTTTTTTCTGTTCCCAAAAATTAAGAACCAATTACGCGGTCAACGATTTTCATCACCAGAAGAGGCTGTCGAGGAGTATGAAAAACACGTTTCAGAGGTCACCACAGGGGAGTGGCGCAAAAGTTTTCAAAACTGGTTTGATCGAATGAAAAAGTGCATAGACGCCAAGGGAGATTATTTTGAAAAACAATAAATTAATTTTGTACCTTTAATAGTATTTTTTCATATTCATTCCGGAAACTTATAGTGCGTCCCACGTATTAGCATGTTCTATTTGATTTCAAGTATTTCCATATGTAGGAAACTGTCGTGAAAATTGGCGCTTTTTTGGTTTTGAACTTGTAATAAAAGTTCATAAGTTTTTGATGATGCAACTAGAGTCTTTGAATATTTTCATTTTACTTTATCGATGCAAACGAACGCACAGTCGCCTGTTGTTGAAGCTCCCTAACTATCAATAGGGAACCTGTCATGCTGGCTTCCGTACTTTAGTATATTTTATTCTGAGGGAAGTTACATATGCAATAACATTATTTTGCAAGTATATATTTTTACTAGCTTTTGCCCGTGACTTCGTTCGCGTGGAGTTCGGTTCACCCCCTTAGGGGGCGCCTACGTCATTACAACTATCTGTATGCCAAATTTCAGCGAAATCCGTTCAGTAGTTTCGGCTGTGCGTTGATAGATGAGTCAGTCAGGTTTGCCTTTTATATATTCAGATTCCCTAAAAAACATCTCCTAATAACTTACAGCAGCCAAATCTATACTAATAATAAAGTAGTTAGGGAAAAAGTCGTGATTAAATTGAAATTAGTATTGTACTGAAGCCAAAACCACAATTTTTAGAATTTTCGTCTGTCTGTCTATATGTATGTTCCGTTTTATCTCGAGAACCACTTAACGGATTTGGATGCGGTATTTTTTAATTATCATCGTAGTGTTTCTGGTCAACACATAGCCTATATGGAGTTGTTCATAAAATAACGCCCAAGCCGAAAACGGGGAAAATATTGAAAAAGCTCAATGGATATGAATGCGGTTTTTTAATATCATAGTAGTGACCCTGGTCAATACGTAAGCTATGAGGAGTGTTCGTAAAATAACGCCCAATCCGAAAACGGGGCAAAGACTAAATAAACGCGAGCAGCCAGTAACAAATAAAATACTACAGCTAAGAAATAAGAAAGAAACAGCTCCTCTACCATTTCAATGACAACAGTAATGGTATTTTTGAGGTTTCTTTAGTTTTCAGGATATCTATGGTTTTCAGTCAAGCGCGTAGGGTGGCGAATACTGGCGAACGCGATTGATTTATTAGCACTAACATCGAAGGTTAATGACCTCATCAGAAAATTCTTTAAACACGAACTTGGCAACAAAAGATCTAAAGCCATCGTCACGAAAGGTTTCAGAGTTAATGAAGAGTGGTTTAATACTAATGAAAGTGGCATAAATGCTTTGGTAAGGAACTTGAAAGTTTATTAATTCTGCAAGCAAGAACTTGTAGATGTATGTTTTAGGAATTTGCATTTATAAACAGTGTTTGTGACACTAACCAATTTTTGTATCTACTAAACCCCAGAATGCCGATAGGGCAAAACATTTTTTTTTTTGTGAAACAACAACTTTCAGTAATTCAATCATTTTAGAAATTTGTATTTTTATTGGAAAGTTCAAGTCAAATATTGCACTCCCCTTTGATGTATTAAATTAAAAAGTTTCTAATAACTGATTCTACGTACGAGTATTTTCAAAGGTGTTAATTAATTTCTGTGTGGTAACTGCTTCTTTTAATTTTCAGCTATTATTTTTACCAATTTCCTAAAATCATAAACTATATTTCATGGCCATGGAAATTTATTATCACCTATATTACACACTTAAACATTAGGTACTTTAAGGTTTAACAAATGCTGACATTCAAAACTATATATTTTTATTGGCTTTTCTACATTTCCTTGAGCTACCCGTTAATAGTAACTTACACATGCATACATATACTCACGCCTGTCTTCCCGAGGGGTACACAGAGGTTACAGATTTCCATCTGCTACGATCCTGGCTTACCTTTTTCGCCTCTTCCACAACCATCAATCTAGTCATACAAACTCTTCTATTCCAGGCACTTTCTTGTAATAAAAGAATACAAGTTAATTCATAGGGCTCAAAAACCTAACGCCTATTAATCCGTCACGGCTTACAAACAAGCTTCGTGTTAGAAAGCGTACGAAATTACAGAATAGGAAGCCAAAAAAGACCATTCAGGTAAATCGATGTCAAGCCGTGAACTTCAACAATGCGTTCAGAAATTAAAACGATCTTTTTGGACCAGTAGGACGCGGATAAAACGGATTTGACCCCTATTCCGTCAATGAGGCTTTGTGGTTGACTTATCGATTAATAGGTTTAGAATTCAAGAATGAGGACTAGTATACATGGAATGGAATTTTCGAACTTTGTAGAGATTTCTGATGGCTTCCTTTAAATCCAATTTGCTGCAGAAGTAATGGGTTGAAAAGCGAATCGCCACGGTAAAACAGTGTCGTTAACTAGCACAGGATATTAATACAAAGTAAAATGTAGTCAAGTCACCACCCTTCTATCTAAAATTAGATTTATAATAAAATAATTTTGATGCAGGTTACCCAAAAACAGGGTTCGAAATTATCAAGATAATTACGCTGCTTGATAAGTATCCGATAACGATAATTATCGGATAATTTTCACCAGTGTTATTAATTTGTTATATTGTTTCATAACAAATGCATTATAATTTTAAAAGGCATTTTTCAAATTCAACTCAATAAACAATATTTAACTTAACAAACCAATGACACTCGTGTTCACTCGACTTTGCCTAAGAGACCTTCTTTTTGTGCGTTTCACTCACAGATATCCGTGGTTTCACTTCACTTCAGTCGCGCGCGCTTCGTCTATTCATACATATTTAAGGGCTTGTATTGGGTCTTTAAATGGTTTTTGTTTTAATATGCTGAGTCAACTACTTATCTGATCAATGTAAAACTTGGACACGTGTTTTTTCAGACCTTTGTTGTCTTTCCGTTGTCAAGTCGGTTACCTAATTGGATACGTTTCGCGCGATAGATTTTATTTTTGAAAATTATTATTTAAAGTTATTATTTCGTTTTATGTCTAAACGGCTTGAGTTTTATGTCTGAAATTACTGCTATAACAAGAAAACATGGTTTATTTTCCGATGTCAGGTGGAAAAACTCCTACATCAAATACTTTTTCGTAAAATCCAGAAAAACCTCTAAAATTTACTGATTTTGCGTGCCGCCAGCGCGCGAAACGAGCATTCTAATGTAGACTTTCTGACAACATACTGAAGTTCAAAATCGCTCAGTAAGATTATCGTGCACCAAGGGTATGGCCTTAAAGTAGCGCTTTAAAAATAATTGCGTGCGGAAATACACGTTCGAATACAGTTCATTTTCATGTACGCAATTTTGTTATTATCAATTGATAACGGATAATTATCCTTTCGAACCCTGCCCAAAAATAGTCCCACTCGTAATATAGAGATTTATGAAAATCTCGCGACGTCTCCTAATAACTAGGTTATCCTCAAAAGTTTGGCGACAATCAACAAAATTTATAAACACACTATAGGTACAGGGTAGACATGAGGACATTTCATGAAATTCTTCTTCTAAACCCTCTTTCAAGAGTATAACAAAAGAGTTTATTGTTTTACCGTACATAAATTAACATTTCACAATCTACGACACAGTATATTAACTTTGTTTTAACAGACATGACCATTGAAATTTGAGAAGATAATGACTTGAAAGCATGTAGAAAACATTAGTTATTTGTTACTAGTAAAAGTTTTATTACATATCATGAAAGACAAGTATTTTTTTTGTCGTGTCTGTACATTGAATATTTTCACGAAATTTTAAATGAAATGGGTTATTGGTACTGTACTGAGGCCAAAACAACAATTGTTAGAATTTTTGCCTGTCTGTCTGTTCCGTTTTAACTCGAGAACCACACAAAGGTTTTTTTATTATAATCGTAGTGACCCCCTAGTCAACACATACGCTATAAAGGATGTTCATAAAATAACGCCCAAACCGAAAACGGGGAAAATATTGAATAAACGCTTTTATAACTCGAAAACCACTGAACGGATGAGGATGTGTTTTTTTTTTAATTATGATCGTAGTAACCGTTCTCAACACATTAATAGGCTATTAGGGGTGTTCATAAAATAACACCCAAGCCGAAAACGGGGCGAAGATTCTCTGAACGCGGGCGAAGTTGCGGGCAAAAACTAGTTGTCAATATAATCAATGTCATCTTTTGAGGTATTGTGTATCTGGTGCAAAGTTGGTGGAACAACAACAAACGGAGAGCCCAATCTTAATTTTGACGCGGGCGTAGTCGCGGGCAAGAGACTCTATATTATAAAACAGGTTTATATTCTAAGTGGGCCAACAATGAGCTGCATCCGCTATAAAATAAAATAAAACTGTTTCATAGTTTATTTGCTTTATTCACTCGCGCAATAGTCCGGATATTGGCATATGCTGGTAATGAAACTGGGTTTATTCTTCATTCGGACCAAATTATTGAACTAGATCTGTGAATGCCTACTATAAATTATGTTACATTTTTGACCGTATATCATTGGAGGAAAGAAAACGTGCAATTTTTTCGCTTGAATAACGGATAGGATTCTCTTCTTAAACAGTGCAAGGAGGCACAGGTCGAGCTCTCAATGAGACAATCTCAATTGACAATGATCATCATCAGGATTCTTCGGGGGTACATGAACGCGCGCGGCGTTCAATCGTGTACTGGCTGGCTAAAATAGTGAGTCCATCTTTCCAATTTTATGAACGTATTATTTCTGTTTAATTTCTTCGTTAAAGGTTACATAAAGATCTGTCTCTTACTAATGTTACCTTTACTCCTCTACGGAGTCTGAAGCCGATACAGGCGTAGGTTTCTGTACATAACCAAGGAGATTAGCTTAGACTTGTCTTCTTATTTTCTTTAAACTTTTTAAGGAGACTGTCAAACGAGCCACTATCTGGACTACATTCTATTGTTTTAGCAATAATGAGAATAGGCTTGTAAACAGGCTAAGCAAAATATTATTTTATTTAGTCCGTCATTTAAATCATCAAAAAATATTGGACACGTATTTTTTCTTTTGTCAATCAAACAAAACATGACAGAGATAAAGCGCGTCAAAGTTTGGGAGTTGGGGAAAATGACGTCACTTCTAAGTAAAATTGTACCTAGATGTGACGTCACGAGGAATTTCAGCGGGCTATATCTTCATCATTTTTTGTTTAATTGAAAAAAGAAAAAATACGTGTCCAATATTTTCTGATAATGTAACTGACGGACTAATACATTTTTTTAGTCATCTTGGCTATTAAGAAGGTTATTTGGTACAAGTATTAACTCGCTTAAGAGTCAGTATTAATACGAAAGAAATGCGAGTAAGTACAAAATTCTCTTGGCGGCCATAACATGAACATACCGCGAATGAAATCACCCAATCAAACCATAGTCCCAACGAGGAACACACCCGAGTGCGTGGAGAATCAAAGACTGAAATATTACCTCATATTGGTCTACCAAGCACATCAAGATCTCATCGCATATGATTTACTTAATCTTATTCTCGCAGTTAATCATGGGGAAGATTGTGAAAAGATTACAGGATGTAGATTTAATGTGGCGGAACGCTGCTGATTGAATGGTATTCCTTAAATGCCAATAAATATAAAAGCGCCGTGTGTAATCAAATCACAAGTTGTGTAATCAAATCTCTGTAATTGTAGCAGGTTTAAGCAATGTCTAGTTTCGTCAGTGGGGGTTTCTCTAGAATCTTCATCTAATTTTGACACCTAAGAACCAAATTATGGCGTAACAGTTTTCAAGTTTTCAGTAATGAAAAACTAAACCTTTATCATTAGGAATCCTAACACGTCAATAAACGGAATTCTACACATTGAACATAACTGAATCTCCCAGGAGTAGTCAGACGTGGTTCCGAATACGGACTGCGAAGTGTGAGTCAGTCTACTCTCGTACACCCACATTTCACGGACAAAAAATACGTCCCAGCGTGATGTACGCAGACGGAACACAAATTTTAACCCACGACCATCGACTTAGTGGTCAAAACGTTTAAACTACTTTACCACAGTAGCAGTCAAACGTTAAATGAAATGGTATAATATTGACTTTGAGATTCCATTAGAAGAGAAGACTAAACACCTTTCTACCGCCACAAAATTACTCGGTTCTAAAATAGTTCCTATTTAGTTGGTCTGCGTTAATGGGTAAAGCTCTGTCCAACGCTCCGCCGAAACCGTAGCTTTTAAATCTATGACATAAGGTTGCTAATCAATTGGCTCAGTGATCTATTTACTTGGGAAAGGTTAAACTGTAGGAAGAAGGCGTGGTGAGAATCGAACACGTGCCCCAACTTCCGCCAGGCTGTCTTTGAAACTGTTGTCTTTGAGTTTAATGCATACAACAAATGTTCTGTTTGAACGTTCAAATGGTTCGTTTACTAGCAGGCAGTGAAGCTATTTCAAAAACCGCTAAGACTGTATTGATGGAAAATTATTTCGGAAAGAATTTGAAACAAGTCGCGGATCGCAGCATAAATTGTATGTATAAATTAAAATTGCGGACAAATATTGTGATATTAAAACCAAGGAAAATAAATTGATAATGTGAAAGATCTTGCTTTTTCAGACCAATATTTTAATTCCTTTTAAGGTGCAATATGTCCATCGCACAACGAAAGATATAAACATATCTGAAAAAGTGAGCGGCAGAGTAGTGCGGTAAATCAATAAAACGTTGGATATTGCTGTTTTTAGTGAATAATATTTAATATAAAATCACACGGGAGCGTTTAGAAAAAACGCATTTTTATGTTTTAGATAATAGGTTTGTATGTTTACAAGAGTCATTATTGTTATTTTTACTTTATTAGTTTGGACGGACTATACTGTTTTGAAAGAAAAAAACAGCCTTCACTTTGCAATTTCTTTCGATGCAGCGAATTTTTCTCCATCACGTTTTAGGCTCTGTTATCGTCTTGGAAAAGGCCGCATTTATAACATGTTTTTTTTTTAAATATCATCTGTTGTAGTATGTGAGTTCTAATGTTTTAATTGACTACCTATGTCATCTTAATAAAGAAATCAACAGCCATTGTTTTGGTCAGTCTACACAATGGCTTAACATCCCTAAATGACCAGCAGTTTACCCCAGTACCAAGTGGAGTCAGTGCCCCCGATTGTGTGACGCATCATGCGCCTGCACATGTGTGACGTAGAACTTGTTTACAACATGGGATGTTTCTTCTTTTTAGGAATAAGAATAGTTCATGAAAATGCATAAAGGACTAAGGCTGAATTTGTATCCATTATTTGGAAAGTGAAATATAATAAAATTAGATTAATAGCTAAGAAATCGTTGTACAAATAAAATAAAATTCCGATAGTTTGTAAAAAAAAGCTACCATTTTCTAACTGTAAGCGTTGATGTACAATGATTAAAATACAAGAAATGGGAAACCGTCACTAAACTCGTCAAAAAAGTAATTTATCGTACAAATCTCATGATGAATAAACAAGGCAGATCCTATTTCAATATTAAACCCACACATATAAACATAGTAACTAAACAAGCTCTGTTCTCACACGGAAGCGTGGGAAAATGCTCTATGGTACAGTCGTAATGAAAATTCATACATAGAAACAGCTAGAGGATCTCAGGATCTGTAACCGTAAGCAATTCGAAATTTTGAATGTATTTTAATAGTTGATCAATTCTCGGTTGATGTCGTTATCTTTTGATTGAACAGCATCTAAACAGAATTTAAAACAAGTTTGATGATGCCTCAAAGACGAAACAGAGGTCCCTAAAGCGATTACCATATTACCCAGTGGAACAAGTATCAAGTAGTATTTTACCAGTTAGGAAAATGAATGGGAAAAATTACATTACATCTACCATGATTGAAAGACCCACGAGGGTAAATTACAAGTAAAAGTTCTTTACTAAAGCAAAGTACGAAGTAAAAAGAGACAAAGATTAACGCGCGATGCTACATCTCATTCGTGAAAAAGATGAAAATAATTCCCTTTTATCACTTAGACGTGTGCATTAGCAACGCTGACGGTGACGGAATTGCGTGAGTAAGATATACAATGCTTTTGTAGATTGAGTACACAAACAACAACGCGTAATAGAATTTCTAACGGATTGTACAAAAAGATTCCAAACCTGCGGTAATTAATGGATAATACGGTCCACTTACCTGAGTAAAGTATTTACAAATTTAAAAAAATAGGCCTATTTTAAACATCCATGTCAATCTTGGACAATATGTTTGTGTTCCTTTAAAATTAATATCGACTTTAGCATGTAGTTATTATGATAGAAATAATATGCTAGTAGCACTGCCACAACTGAGCACGAGTGTACAACTCTGCAAACCGACCGGCCGCGGCCGTTGAAATGGTGCAGTAGATGTGTTGGATGTTAGAACGTGCGCTCCACATCACCCTACATAATGACGTGCCAAGGAATTTTACTGCTTTTGCTGGAAACATGTGAACGGTACCACGGACTAGAGGTCAAGACTTAGAGAAAGAACTATCACGTGAAAGGTTAAGTTAGTTTACTAAAAGAAACTACGTGCTCATGTAAAAATACGCGTGAAAATGCAAAAAGAAAACGAAAACTTTATAAAAGCGAAGAAATGATCACTGTATAAATATATTTTGATTTAACAGTTGGTTCAGTGTACAGCCACTGTTTAGTATAATCCAGCGCAAAGACAAAGGCAGCCGTAAAAATGCAAAAAAAAACGGAAGTTGAAGAACGTGAAAAAGGTTCGATAAAAGTGAAGAGATGATGATGACTGAGCAAAGATATTTTGATTTAACAGCTGAATTTACAGCCATTGTTTAGTATAATCCAGCTCAAAGACAAAGGCTCCCTGTGACTAATCCTTTGAAGAAAACCAAAACATATCCGAAGCAAAATACGGAACATTTGCGATGGATTGATATGCTTGGAACTGCTGAAAATAGAACTTATTGCTCACCAAACGTTGCCAAAGACAAATCTTACCTGAAAAAGATAAAAAAAATATTTGTTAGAAATAAAGAAACCTTAGACTAGAGATCTATTTCGCTTTATATAAATTGTGTGACGGTTGTATCAACTAACATTTTTTTTTACCAAGAACACAATAGGCAACAAAGAATACTAGTACTAATTTGAAAGTAATGGATGACATATGACATGAATAGTTTTATTACAATAATTTATTTTGAAGCAATTTATAATGAAAAAAATAAAATATATTTTATGTGCGTGATTATGTTTCGGCTCACGGTATGGGGCCGTCATCAGTCGAATGAATAACAAGGCCCAAAAAGAGTAAAATATATATTTATTAAAATTAGAGTGAGTTGACATCATAAATTATTTTAATTAGTATTGATCAATATTGCAAAATGTTAAATTTGGAATATCTTTATCCTCCAAAATTTAATACCTACGTATGTACATTGCATTTTTTGCAACGTTATCTGTGGTGGGATGCCAGAAAAGCGTGAAAATCTGTACTTAAAAAGTAATTAAACTTTTGATATTACATTCCGTTAATGTTATTTTTCTTTGAATTGATTTCCGTTTCCCTTCTGCTTCTTTGAAAATATGCAGGTGTAAATATTTGTAGTATGTTGAATATTTTCTGAATGTCCTATAAATATTCTGAGAATATTATTAATTTAAGTTATTTTTTCAATAATAAATAAATAATATGTATTGATTTCAGGTACTACCATACCTATTAAGGCCTCTAGTCAATAACGAAATCTATTTTACTATAATAATAGCCGCGTTCTAAAATTCATTAGTAATACAAACCCGATTCAGGGTCGGATTACCAAAATCGATGGGTTTGAGCAACGCTCTTAGTGTACTGTTGCCAAAGAGCAAAACATGGTAGTAAAACTGTCTTCGATAGTACGTGATAGTAGATCTTCGTTTGAGTGACGGCGAAATTAAACTTCGCTTTGACACTTGACATTTTCCACAGTGGCGTTACATTTGATGAGCTTTTGAAGTATTGCAAACTGTCAATTTAACAGTTTTAGGACAGCTTGACTCTATTGACAGTCGTAATTATTATTGTAATTGTAATTTTATAGATACTTGATTGAAATAGACAAGATATCTTACTGATCGCACTGAATCTTTTCCCAAGAAACCGACGAAAATGAAAAAAAGCTTTGCTCAAAAGGTAACATGACATTTTTTTCCTGTGTATTATTTAACTGGAGACTCAGTAAGTGGTCAGGACCAAGGTTCAATTACCATTTTTGTGAAATGCGCAAAATAAAATTTAGACTTCCCATACTAAATGAGTCTTGTTCTTGAACAAGAAAAAAGGCACAGAAAAATATTTTTCATAGTTCGCAAACAGGGTCATTGAACCTTGGTCCTGACAATTTACTGAGTCTCCAGTGTGAATTTGGTCTAATAAAGTCATCTTAAATAATACACAGAAAAAAATGTCATGTTACCTTTTGTGATAAAAAGCCTTCAAATTTTAATTCCAACTTTTTTGGTTTTGGTCTTGACAACTAACCGATTCTCCAGTATGAATTTGGCTAATATAAACGAAAGTCACCTTATATATTTTAATCAGTGGAAAAAATGGTTCCAGTAGGCTAACCCGTTAAATTTAACAAGGCGTGATATGATAAACCTTTACGAGTATGTGTGTTGTTCTTCCGTTGTTATCGAAACTCGATAACTGAACGGTTCAATACGCTATTTCATGAATAAATGAAACCAAAGCTAAAAGCCATTTTAGCAAATCGGAAAGGTTGTATAGTAGGAACTGAATAAACTCTATTAATCTCGGAGCATCATCCCACACAATTCTAAATCCAACAGACACCTAAACAAATTCAAATATTTCTACCGCTTCCCGGTGCAACTGTAAAACAACTCGACAACGTTTACACCAACTAATAAGGTTCCGTACTTCTGACTTATTACTGGAAAGCAGCTTTCTGGCACTTTCGAATAAATTTCTTCGTACCTAATTAAACGTTTGTCTAGATTAACTTGTGTAAATGCATTTATTAAAGATTGAAGGTAGCTCAGTTTTACTACCTTTTAGCGTGCGATTATAAAAGAAAATACCAGGCAATAGTAAGAACATGAAAAACAAGCGTGACATTTTTGTTAAAACTTTCTAATATTCGATTGAACAACTTGTCCAAAGGAACATATCGGAACGGAAAGTCAATATTTTGCCATTTTCGCCGGTAAGTCTCCTTGGGAAAAAGTTGCTGAGTATCACCAGTAAAACATCTGATTTCACAAACCGTATTTTAAAGAAGTAAATTCGAAGCCTTTTTAGTATTTTTAGCACTACACGCACTCACAATATGGCGACTTCACTCATTTTAACCATAGGTACTCCACTTATACATATAAAACGTTAATTTAATAACCTCTTTCCTTCAGAATGTTTTACGTATGAATATGGACAACTTTTATTAAGGCTTACCAACATTTTGGAACAAAAAAATAGCTATTCCATGAAAAACTTAAATACCTATTCGACCAAAATATATGGAACATCTGATTATTTTTTCACGATTCCAGGGTTAGCCCCATAGTAAAAGCTGTTCTAATGAATGGGTAGAATACTCCGTTTTAAGGAAACGGTTTATCATATTAACACCTTCTAGTTATTTGAAACCATCTTGCACCAGATTTCCCTCACAATCACAACCTATTTCTTTTCAACAAATCTTTCGCTCTGCGTACTTAAATAACATCGAGGCGATTGTTATCATCACCTGCATCGGCCCAATGTCCCTTATTTTCTATCCTTAGCCCACATCCACAATCGACCTAAGGGCACGTTATAACGAGCTATTGAGCATTGAGATTGCGCCTGCGCACGTGAAACTTCTAATTATTAGGGCGTATTTACAAGAGCAATTTAGTTAAGGGGAATATAGACCATAACAATACAACAGTCTTGAAATTATTATTTAACTTACTAAGGTTTATGGTTTTATGCAGGCTATATGGAGCAAATTACAAAAAAATTACAACATTATTGCTTGGATATTTAATTAATATATATGGGGTTCTATTATAAGGTCTCGATTGGTATTTCAAAATATAACAAAACTCCAGCAACTACTTGCCAGTAAAATGGCCCGTGTATGGGCGCCTTCGCAGTGAATACAGCCCCGATGCATTATGTCTATGAGAATACTAAACCATTCAAATGTTATCAGATTGAAGACCTAATTAACGAGTAGACTTGAGAATAGACTTAAGCTGGCTTTACTCTTGCATGTGAGGCTTGCAATATATTGCGTGATTCTTGATGAGGTTCCTTTTATTATGAACAATGAAGTGCTAATGGGAAAGCGAAAAACGAAACCAGAAATAAAATAAAAGAAAAACCAAACAAAAAGACACAAACCAGTTACCAAACTAGCAGTTATAAAAATCTAGCTAAAATTATGAAATCAGAAAAGTTCCCAACAATTTCCAGTTGACCTTGATCATTTATAGCCTAAAGCAGGCCTCAGCCAAGACAACAATGAAGCCTGTTGCGTAGAAGAACAGCGAGGGTTTACCGAAATACAACTGATGGACAGGTTGGGTTGGTGATGAGTGTGATGGTGTCTTTTTCGCACCAAAGACATTGCTATTGGCGCTCTCTATTGCATGTAGTCACACTGAAGTGGTGATAATACAGATACAGCCAGCTGTAACTCGACTGATCGAGGCAACTTCCAACATACAAACGAAACTCATGAAAGGAGTACTTTTTACAGAGAGTTAGTTGATTTCATAAGGGATTTGGGATCTTCGATTTTGGTTCGTTTGGTTGCCTTGGTCATTTAGCCGATAAAGTATACTTATTGAACGTGATATGTCATCGATGTAAAACGCAGCACTGCATCTGTACAACCGGCCACAGTGAAATTATAACCTTTACATCGGCAAAATAAGAACTGGTCTATTATATAGTGAAGTGTTGGAGACTGTACAATTTCAACAGTTCCTACTTCTCCGACAATTATTCTCATCGGACTTTCGAATCTAAACGCACAGGTGAGCAAAACGCATTACGGTGCATTAGAGAATTATCCGGAGCGCAATCAGCAGAAATTGCGTTCGCTTTTATCTGGGACGTAATATGTAATGAGCTGACTATGCATCAAACTTGGCTTGAGATCAGAGATAAGAGTGCAGTGAAATTAGCAAAGAGAGCTGTAGCTACTTTGTTGATTTACTCGATGTCTCCGAATAGTGTATTTTGAGCTAGATATGAGTAAAACAATGAAAGTTGCAATGCTATAATATATATGGAATCATGGATGAACTTTTTGCATTAGTATGGTACTGTAGAGTAATTTAAAGAAAAAAAAAACGAAATTTATAAGCTCAATGTAACAATTAATTTTAGTACGCAGTATATAAGTTTATTTATTTAGATTACTTAGTAGCTTGGTTTTACATTTATACACAATAATGAAAAGGATAGAAAAGATTGCCTTATATTATGTTGTTTCAAAGACGCGAAATAGCGTAAGGAAATGTTAGAATTAATCTATCATAAGCTTGGCACACTGTAATTAAAATATCAAGATTGTCTGCCAAGAGGCGATTTGAGAACAATACATTTAAGATACCTACACGTTTTTGTAGGTCCGCTTGCTACAGAGAAGTACTCATCGAAACATATTATTAGTGTAATAGAGGTCACATCGGCTATTCGTCAGTCAAGTTCGACCTCACGATATATTTCAACTGACGCAAATTATAACTGTTTCAAACGCGTTTGTGTTAGGACTTCCAGAGATTTCTTTGAAAATGTAAGGGTAACAATGATTACAGGTTAAGGCTGTTGGGGCAACACTTTATCGTTGCTCTCTCTAATATTACGGCCGAGGCTTTATTAAATCTGGTCTCTGGTCGATTATTGTAGTTTGCTGACGGTGCGCGCGCGCAAATAACCGGGAATGAGCCAGATGGCAAGATTATAGATTCTTGGTGATGGATAGCGGTTGCGCATTATTCAATTGATCGGGAGAAATTGTTGCCTCTATTAAGAAACCAGAGAGACATGGATCGATTGCTCAGAAACTTTCAATTTTCAAAGCTCAAGGCAAAAATGTTTCGACTACGCAACATAATAATAGACTTGAGTAAGAAATTCCTATGGGTAACACAAATAGCAAAAGAGCTCCCACAATAAATAACAAATCAAAAACAAATCCCGTTGGAGTTCTACATGAGATAGACCACATAAACTCTATGGTGGTTCGGCAGAACGAACAAATATAATTTAATAACAAGAAGAGGAAACTATTAAGTTGTCATGCTTCACCCATAAGCTGCTCGGGAACATGCTGTGGGGAAATTTATGGACTAATGGAAGGGATTGGGTATAAAAATAGATAATAATCCCTGGGTTAAATCGCTTGACAATTTAGTGATATCGAAACGGGAAACGTTTATACTATTGAAAGGCATATTTCAAATAATCGGTGAAAAATTTAGAGGATGATTTTAACTAAAATTGAATGTGTTTCATAGAATCCATCAAAACTTAATCAGCACTAATCAGTTTTTTCCTTTATTCAGGTAGAAAGAAGGTACTCAAAAAAGGGCTCTCAAATATAAAATTTAAATCTCGTACTTGACACGGTTGATGGAGAGCAGTTCCTTCGTGCTAAAAGCCTTAATTACACTACATAACTACACTACAGACCAGCCAATCTCAAATTAATATTTCAATCCTTAACAGAAGATAATAAGGGTCAGTTCCGTTTGCATTAAGAAAGTTATCTTTACAATACTCTAACCGATTTCTTGCTGCACGCAATCAAAGCTCAAGGTTGAAAAAACATTTTGTGAACTTTGGCTACTATTCGGATTAGAGAAAAATATATATCGATTCTTTAGAGCGCAGTCAAAGAACCATTTCGTCATTTATGCAGGATTAGTTTTCAAGTGGATGTGAATAGCCAAAACCGGAACTGTATGGAATAGCGAAAAATGCTCAAAGGAGTCTCGGGGCCGATTTACATAAAAGCCAAAACTGCATAATTAGATTTTTGGAAAACTAATTTTCCTAGCCGTGAATCGAAACAGTTGATTTAAATAAAACACAATACCTTATTGCACTATAGTGTCGCTTATAGTTATAATATAAGGATACAATTCTGGGAAGTAATGCCATATGGCGAACTAAATGAAAGTGCAAATTTGGTTTTCAGAAAAATCGACCCCGAGACTCCTTTGACCATTTTTTGAATGAAATGGCTAAATCCGAAATTATAATAATAATATAGTTTCGGTTTTAGCCATCCACGCCAAAGTGAAAAACTAACCCAGTATATAAATAATAATTTAATTACCATTTTATCTAGACGAAGTGTAAAGGATTAGTGTTAGTATTAAAAATAGGACAGAACTGCACAGCCCAAATCTTTCGTTCAAACTTCTGTAATAGATTGACACAAAGTTCACTCACACAGACTAGTATCATCACAGAACATTGTATTTTCCGTTCTGTGAGTATCATCCACTTTTCCAGGCTGTAAAAGACCACTCAGCTCCATATTTTTATGGATTGATTTATTGTTTATTTTGTAGGTCAACAAACTGAAGCTTACCCCTTGTTTGTCTCCGTGGACAGATGGCGCTTCTTATTCTACCAGAAAAATTGGTCCTCTGATAAATCTAACAGTCTGGTAATAAAGGTCGATTTAGCTTGGCCCATTGTTCTGTTTGGTTTGGAAGTTAGAGCGATAAGCAATCTTATCATCTACCTAAACAGCTCTGACAAATATAACCATATTATACAAACCAGATCTAAAGTAAGATCCACAGTTTCAAAAATAGGTGATGTTGATATGGTTAAAATGAAAGTCCTACCAATGGTATGAAAAATGCAAAAGTGATTACAGTAAATTTTGATAATGACGATGCCAGTAATATTAAAAAGTAGGCTAAAATTAATGAATTTGACACAATAATGGACCAGCCGTAAAGGTTTCATAATAACAGACAAAACAGTGAATTCAACAAAACATTTGCAATGCGAAAAGTCATAAAGGAACTCAATTCAGTGCAGAAAGTGGCATCATTATTTTGTATGAAATCAGAATCTGTGTTCACCGTTATGTCGCAGTGAATTGCTATTCGGGTTAGGTCCGGTTTTTATTACAATCAGTCAAAACATTTCCACCTTCAACGAAAATTCTAGCGACTTAGTAAAATTATTCAATTTTGAGTGCCCCTAACATTATTCAATGAAGTTAATGAATGAATGAAATTACATAAAATAAATTATGATGTTGATTATGCTCAAAGAAATCTTCGGTGATTTTTATATTCTAACAAAATATGACCAACAATATAAATTCTTGATCCAGGGTTATGTTTTTATAGCGAAATCCATCGCTTTGGAATACTCTAAACTTGTTTCTATTTGATCTTTTCTAGTTTGTAATGCACTTTTCCATCCATCCATCAGCCTGTTTCGTCTACTGCTGGACAAAGGCCTATCCAGGATTTCGCCACTCTTGGCGGTCCTCCTGGAAGATATGCCCATACTCACACACGCTGGGCAGGCGGGTTGGTGAGCGCGGTACCGAAACCCTTGCACCAGTGACGCTGCTGCCCGTCACCAGTCTGTTTTATATAAGGCCCGGCAATTGGGGATGGATAAACCGCCATCCATCGATCCCAGGCAATGGTGGGCCGCCTGGTTTCGCCTGTGAGCTGCTTTCTTACTCTCCCCCAAATCTTCGGGAGGATTTGCGAGTAAGATGGTGGTACCTCCACAGCCGAGCCCGGCATCAGCTCTACCACCTCAATGCACTCTAATAATAATAAATTCTTGATAGATAAACCGAAACCAATGTTACCGCAACAAATGTGCGTTCAAGTTATACAGGTTGTTAGGAAAGTACCTACTGCGATTCTTTCAACCAGTATAGTACGAGCACGAGAGAAAAAAAGTCATATATATATATTTTTTTTTAAACAACCGTTGCATTTTTGAAATTTGTAAGTAATTAGATAGATAAAATTCCTTCCAGTCCTTCCAACAAAAAAAGTAAAATTATTCTTAACATAAACCATTCTGGCAGCTCTTATTTACACTATCAACTACAATTACAGTTTTTTAAACAAATTCAAATTCCAGTGCGAGCGCCATCTTAGGTGTTATCGATTTTATCAGGCGCGGACGCGGTGATTAATGGCCAAGTGTAAGTCCACTGTGTAAAAAAACAGATATATCGGGTATAAGCAAACTGCGACATGAAGATTCACTTTGACTTGCAACTGAGAATGGTCGCAAACTCAATGAACACGACGATATACCTCACATAACAAACAAAATAAGTAAAATTAATACACTCGTAGAAAACTATACCGTTTTAAGTAGTCTCACAACACTAGGAGGTTTTTACATGGACGCAACACGGAGCAAAACAAATCGCAATTAACGTGCGGTTTGAATTAGAGCGTGAACGTTGCAACACGCCACCGGACGCGCCGAAACCTGCGCCTGCGCTTCGGACTCCAATCAGCGAACAAAATTTGGTGGAGGAACTAGAATATCTTGTGGAACTACAAAGGGAATTTTAGACGGAAAACCTCCAATAACAAAGCTAATGGTTTGATAGCCGGCAGGGGGTGGGGGGAGAAGCTTCACCCTAACAACAATTTTCCCTTTAAAGATTAATATTTCGCCAACGGATCCCTAAATCGAAAAATGGCTTTCACACACCCACAATGTTTTGAGCGACCTATCTAACGATACCCCACACTAAGGGATATACTAGAAAAAAAAATCATCCCCAGTTATACCCATGCCAAATTACAGCTTTCTAGTACTAATAGTCTCTGAGCTAAGCCGCGGACAGACGGACGTGGCGAAACTATAAGGGTTCCTTGTCGGACTACGGAACCCTAAAAACAAAACAAGTTCACAATTTTTATGTGGTATTTAAACTAAAATTAAGTTCATTTATTCATACTGGAGACTCGTTAAATGGTCAGGACCAAGGTTCAATGAACCTGTTTGCGAAATACGAAAAATATTTTTTGTGCATAAGGTACCTGTTCAAGAACAACCTCGACTTAAGTTGATTTTATGTATTTTACAGAAAGCGTCATTGAACCTTGGTCCTGTCCACTTACTGAGTCTCCAGTATGAATTTGGCTATAAAAACGAAAGGCAGCCTACATAAGTTTTATAATAAAAATACAATACGAGTAACAACGACGTAAACATCTTTACGCCGTTGATGTGTAGGGTTTATGTGTTTTACTGGAACCTCTCGAACACTATCCGGAGGTCACGGTTTTAAATCCCGTAGGGGGGTATATTTGTTTCAGCGAAAAACACGGCGATAGGGCTCACCACTCATCACCAGCACCACCTATAACACCAAGGGGTGCCCGTAGAAAAAACTTGAAATAATCAAGTTTGTTTCAGCTCTATCTTCAGGACGGTACGGATGGACAGACGTGTTTATTGTTGATAGTATAAAGAAAAACAACATATCATAAAAATTTGGGTTCCGTACTTAGGGGGTGCTGAATTGTTTCTCAGGCGCTATCGTTTTAACGATTTGTTTTTTGTCGTCTTGATAACATTTCTATTGTCATTATTTACTATAGTGTTTTTGGGTCCCGTATTGTGTGCGAGTCGGGGTCGCACTTGGCCAATTTTTTTTTATTCGTTTTTATTCCTAATATAAAATAACAGATCGATATCAATAAACCTGCTGGGTTTGGTAGCAGCAGAAGGAAGAACTGTCTTCAAGGCAGCAGGAGAAATCATTAATTAGCAAGATCAGTCTGTTCAAGAGCATTAGTCGAATTCCTTTTGCGGCAGCTTCACATTCTCCACACATCTGAGAGATGTGTTTATTACTTTAAACTAAAAACGCTGGTTTAACTTAATCCTTGATTTTGGCGTGTGGTTACTGGGTCGTTAGTGATTTTATTTACAACTGTTTAAAAGCACAACATTTTTCGTTCAATTGTAATTACTGTCTATGAAACCTACTTCATAAAAACGTACAGGTTCCATAGTAGACGAAACACGACCTTTCTATACATCAAAAAGAGCCTACATTAATAAAACCTAGCTGTCTAAAAGATAATGTGCTTAGAAACGTCGCTAGGTCATTGGGTTAGCGAGTCAACTATTGATCGTAAGTGTGAATAGCTATGCAAAACTGGCCATCATCAAACCTAACAGCTTATGATGATAGGTTTACTAGTTCAGCAGATCACTGTTTATGTTATAGATCAGAATTATCGTTCGTTGAGAATTGATTTGCTTCACAATTCACAACGTTAACAACTGGTATCAAAGTAGATTTTACGTCTACGCAAACTGCCCTTTTAGCAAAAGGGCATTTTAAAATCAATTTTATTTTACATTCAGCTTTATTATTAGAAAGCAGTCGCACATATTTCGATAGGTGTAATCGAAACTCTGAAACTGGGTTTATATTTTTATGAACGTCATAAAATCAGATTCAGAAGAGATTTTTCGTTTAAGATGGTTTGTGGAAATCGGATGTTGCATCGGGGCAAAAGTTTATGATTATTTTATGACCAATTAATAAAAGCAGGATACGACTTACCTAATGGGTTGTATCATCTTGTGAAGTGTAGAATGCTGCAGAAGAATAAATCTTGGTAGTGAAGGATGAAGGCGATGATAAAATCGGTGGCACGATGGACGTTTTGATAAAAATTTCAGAAAATACTCGTTTCTCATAAAGAAATATAGTTGAATACTAATTGAAATAATTTGTACTTTAAGTTTTATTATTAAGAGCACTTGATGAAGTCACTGGTTTAAAGACGTTTTGAGTTCATTTCGATTGTTCGTCTATTGGTGTGTGATTTGTGTCCTTTTAATGTAAGAATTTATGTTCGATTAACATAAATCACTAGAACCATGCATTGAAAAATGTTAATACACGACAAACATCGAAAGGAATTTATTGAAAATTTCCATCGAAACATCGAAAAGACATTAGAAACAACCCTTATACAAAAAATAAAATAACAGAAAGCCCGCAGGATTCTTCTAACAATATAAATATACAATATTAACAAAGCAATAAAGCATTTATCCCATTTCAATAAGGGTTAATCAAAACGCATGAAAGATTTGTTACTATACATGTCGGTGCCGTTAGAGCTCGAAGGTGATCGATAAAGATGTCAATAAATTTTATTAATATTGATTTTTACAGGCTTGTTAGAGGAGTTATGGATTTAATTTGATTTAAATATATCTGTATACTTAATTCAAATGAATTTGCAGGGTTAACGCTAACTGAAATTGTATAATTTACTAATCACATTAATTAATGTCATTAAACAAATTTTAAACCAATTATTGCTCAATTAATTAAGGGCGAAAATTTTACAGCAGCCAATTAAAATGTAAATACCGTTAATACGCACTTTTCAAGAGCGCTTGAAAAAGTTATTCATTAAAATCAATGTCAAGAAGAAAACGTAGTTTCAGTAAATGTATAGGGTCTATTTACCCTTTATACATAGAGTAGGGTTATAATTATAAGCTTATAAGAGAAAGGGAGAAAAGCTACACAAAAAAGTTAAAATAAAGGGTATAAGAAACCCAAGAAGCAAGGTAAAAACGCGTATCTAAAACCACAAAGACACCAAAAAAAACAAAGGGGCAGTTATCAGCGTTTTGCAAATAACAGTTAAGTGAATAAAGTAATCAGGCGAAACAAATGCTAGTTAATTTTTAAAGCCATAGAAAGAGGCCATGAAATTTCTAAAAGCGGTAAAAGTAACGAAAAATAACAGTTGCATAGAACCATTAAGTAAACGGTAGAGCACAGACTTATTAAGAAAGAGTTTAAAACACCTGAGTATGTTTTAAAAGAGAGTTAGTTGCGGTTTTTACAGATTATCATCTCATCAGCATAATAGCCAATCATCTTACAATATATAATTAAGTTAATCGAGCGTAGCAACAACAGTCGATTAGGAATAACCAAGATTCGTCAGTTTTCAATGCGAATCACTAGACGAAATGTCTAAGAAAGTTCATCGAACTGAAATTTCGCTTTCTTTCAAGGAAGTCATTCATTTTCAGGTGGCATTCTTGGACGTACGCCATTTTTCAGTTACACAACAGACTCATACGACACTTAGTGTATTTACTCGGTGCTATGTGAGTCAGAGGAAATGCCTGGTTAGTATTAGAATCTAGAACTGTGACCAGCTCAATTGGAAAATCAGAGTCGTATAATTAGACAAACAGTTATATAACGAAAACATTGTTTTAGATTTTTTATCTGTGTAGTGATTACGTAAACGTAGATGTATCTAAAATATACTTCATTAGTCACCACATACATTTTTTGTATACTGAAAATTTGACGTCACCGATTGTTTTCCTTTTAGCTCAATTAGCTGAGGCTGTAACTCAGATACCAAGATATAAGAGTTTTCAACTTTTGCCAGAACCCTAAAAGAAAAAAAGCAAGCTATTAAAGCTTGCTGACGGTACTATTGGAAGTGATGATATCACGTTCGTAGAAGAAGTGAAGCGTCAAAAGCTAACCACCATTGGTTCAGTGAGTGTCTGAACAAGGCGGATGGTAGAGCGATTTAATGAATTTAATGAGCTCGTTGAAAACAAAGACGAGGGTTGACGGTCCGGTGAGATGGAAGAAGATTTATGGCTTCTGCTTGGTGTTGAAGCGAGAAGAGTTTAGATATTTTAGATGCAATTAAAGAAAGTTTATCAGTGAAAGATCAGCCCACGTTGACAAGTTGTTTATGTGCAGTAAGGATAAGGATTAAGAACAAATTAATGTTAGATATGAAAAGAAAGTCTTGTCGAATTAAGCTTGCTCACAATTGTCGGTTAGTTCATGAACAAAACGAAAGATAACACTGCATATGTGCAGTTTGTTGTTTCAATCAGTTACAGTCAGTTTACATTAAACAACCAAAACCATATAAAACCAGCCGAAACTCAAACAAAGAATACCACGACATTTCAATGCCAAAATTATTAAGTCTGTATATAGGAATATGTATGTCGTGACCATATCGTAAAATTGTCCATGTCTTTCAACAAAAAGTAAAAAATAGGTGCGACGATATGCAAAGCGAAGAGGAGCGTGTTAAGTAAGTTGTCGGTGATCGGGGGCTAAGCGAAGCGGAGCGGAGCGAGGCGACCCATGATATGGCCGATCAGATCATGAAATGGTTTATTCTACGAAATGCCCACGACATAGGTATAACATATGCAAGTGCAGGACTTGTCTGGCCTCGAATCTGAAAGTCATGCGCATGGATATCTTATACATGAAATGGTCAAGGTGATTCGGTTAGTGATTATGATTAGGTTAAGATTACAATAATCTTTAGATAGGAAAATTCGCAAAGATAAAACGTGAAAAATTATAATAAGATATGTAGTAGTTGCTACATTTTAGCTTTCTATTTTGTAGACAATATAAGTCAAATAAAAATAATGAAAACGTAGGATATGTAGTATCGAAAATGACAATACAAGACAGACTAAAGAAAAAAGACTTTCTGATAAGAACATTATTGAATGCAAAAATATCGATGATGCAAAAGAAATTAAAACATATGTTATTTCATTACATATTGTTGCGTCCTCGAAGGTTGTTCTGAAAGCGTTCGCATGCGAGTTTAACTCAGGATAACCGCATTCGAGCCACAATCGCGAAACAGGTTCCGGTGCACTATTATTATTATTATTTAGCTCGTGCCAATATACGGGGCAAAACGTGCTCCAACACAAAGATAACAAAGCCTTCACCAATGAAACATGCCGACGAGAACGGTAATACAAAATATAAAAATTCTAACTAAAAGGACACAAATGCAAAATGCCACGAAAAATCCACAGGCAGTCACTTTTCAGGCGTTAGCGTCTTGCGAATCGCTAATCCATGCGAAAACACTAGCACATCCATTGATGATTAAGGCACTGTCTTTTTTTATAAAACAGTAAGTAAAAAATAAATTCCGATTTGAGCACAACAGACTGTCAGCGTGAGTCGGCCACGCGCGCAGCCGGCAAGTTGCAAACTGTTCCGTTCCGATTCTACCTAAACAGCAACGGACATGAGGTCGGGCGCCCCTACTCTTCCATCTCCCTTTCGCACCAGACCTGGTACTTCACTACAACATGAGTGAAAGAGGTGGGTGTATTCACGAACTTTGTCCGGCTTATCGCAGGATAAACTTTAACTGCGACGTGAATAGTTTCCGAGCATTAGTCAGAAAGGAATGGGTATGTTTATTTTTTGTGTATTTGGCAGGACTTTTTCTGTATGGAGAATCGGTTTTGGACTTCTATTTTGGGTTCGGGTGATCGGGTAGAACGGGCATAGAATATGGGCAAGAGTCGAGCCGACAAAGTTTCAGTAAGGAGGAAGTGTGATGACCTAAAATACTCAGAAGCATACACGAGACCAGTTAAATTTAGTGCTGACTACATTTATAGCTTTTCAGGTCAAGGACATGCATAATTTTAAAGAACTTTTAATATCTATATCTTGAGATAAATATTTCACTACTGACTCATAAACATTTTACAACAACAAAGATAGCCTCAATTCCGAGTTTTAATCTAAAGAGATTCGCAATCTATCAAAACATCATAACGATAAGGCCTGTCAAAGATTTAATCATTACAACCAAACAGGTAACAATAAATAATTAAAATTTTCAACCAAAAATGTATCATTTATAAAACTTTTTATCTTCGTACAAAGCAAGCTATAACAATCAGTCAATAGAAATGGGCAATTTAATGCCACCAGGTCAAACGCAAACAATTAATTCGACTAACATACTTTTAAAACAGCTAATGCTGAAAGGAATTCGAAATACACTCGTTACGTCCCAAATAAACACGAAAAAAAAATCAAAACAAATATTGCAACAATCGTCGCGGAAATAAACTCTTGCGCAACAGTGGCGGTGTAAAGACACTTCAAAGTTTTCTGTACTGCAACTGTTTTCTCAATACTGTCTTCGAGATTGGAGATAGGTGGTATCAGGAGTATCAATATTTATCAAACAATTTTCAATATAAACAATCTACGAGAGCTAATTACATATATAAAACGTCCCGAGATACTTATAACCTAAAAAGAACAATACAAGAAAACTTACTAAAAATATATAAGTACCTATATAAAGATGTTGCGTGAAGCCATATAACCCGAGAAAATCGGAATGGCAACCTAAGAAAAACGTAATTGGACGTCGGACGGGCTTTCATACTTTCACCAGATCTAGGAAGAGCGGTCTCTGGGACAAAGAACACAATTGCTCTGGCATTGAATACGCAACGACTATGTAATTTACACAATACTGCCGATGATTCAAACCGTTACGAAATCAATAAAAAGTCAGTGGGTGAGATAATCTTAGTTAATACTGGATAATAGGTGAAATTCAAGTGATTTTTGGAGCAATCAGTATGGATGAGCCATGTGTTTGACAAATAGCCATGTGGAAATGTTCATATAACAGCTGTGTGATAAGTTACGTCGATTGCCAAATGAGCCACGTTCTCTCGTAATGACACCAACATTTCAAAGTAACTCTTCAACAAAGGGCCAGACCATTTCGAATGTAAAGCTTGATGGTACTCTATCTGGATCGAGAATTCGAGACTAACAAAGCATTGCTCTGGATTTACGAAATCTACTTTCTCTCGGCCCTTCGAAGGTACTAAAAGAAGATCATTAGGCTTTTTTTGCCGCTGGACCGTCCGTGTTACGATCGCTTTTAAAAAGGCTTGACGACTGCGTGTTAAATTTCATGTTCCTACGCATAAAATGAGAAATGATGACATTAATGTAGTCAATGGTCAAATCAAAACTTTTAATTGTGTCATAGGTAATGACATTTGCACCGTTGGACCGATCACGAAAGTGAAGATATGAAAATTTGTACCTACAAACAGACTTTTATTCTACTAAATATATGCAGTATTCCAATATGAAAGCGTTACCCAAATATCAGCTAAGTGCGTCAAAAATTAGGGACAATTGGTCCGAAACACGAAGGTTGTACACGTGTAAATTTCAACTACAACAAAGAGGCATTCTTCAAGACCTTATTCCCAGGAAAAAGAGACTGTTTTCAATTCTCATATATCTTAACGGTGGTAGGCTAAAGCATTTCCATCACACTTACGCCCTTTGAACAAGAGTAAAATGAATAAGCATTTTAAAAGCGTGACGGTTCTTTTGTACAAAGCTGTGCATACGCAACTCTGGTGCCGGGAAAACGGAAACAGATATTTAATGAGAAAATTGCATTACATAACAACACATATTAAAATTATCATCCTACTTTCAAAAGCAGAAAGAAATGTTTATTGGAATTTTTACAAAAGACAATGAAGACAGAAGCAACAATAGAGAGATATTGAAAAGGAATGATGATGAATGTTTATTAAAATACCATTGAAGAGGAAGATCTGGTTCTTCTTGAATAAATCTAAAGTTGATTAATAAAACCCTGAGATTAAACATTCCCGACAGTCATTCGTGACAAGATCGTAAAAGCAGGATGAACTTTTTTCATCCAATGCAATGATATACGTATAATACCACTTTATATTTTACACGAGAAAAAATCGCCTTTATCGAGAAACTTATCTGACAATGACGAAATTAGACAGCATTGTGCACGTGTAGTACCAATAAAAATAATAAAGAAATCGATCTCATTCCATTTTTATCTTAGTCCGAACCAGTTCAAGTTGCAGTAAAAGATTCTGGCCAATCAACACAGCCGTCATGTCCATAAATGTAAACTTTGCGTTCGATGCGAAACTCAAAACTTGCTTTTATCTTGTTCTGGTTGATCTAGAACCATTTCCGTGCATGGCACGTTTGGTATTGTTTGATAATTGTTAGTATAATAAATAGGTTTTAGCTATAAAATCTGATAAATTATTATCGACATTGGATCCAAATGGAATAAAATTCTATCGTGTATAAAACACTGTCATTTGAAAAACACTGTTCTGTGGCTGAGTTTTATATTTGAATTGAACCTACTGAAAGTGGATCCCTATCTATAGGTTACCAGTCCCTTTGGGATGGTTTGATATGTTGACCACCCACACGGGAAAGGGAGATCCAAAGATCAAAACATTTTATTGAAATACGCCCCCATTTGTAATAAAATTCTGTCATGGTATGAATTATTAAGGAATTATTCATACAGTGTTGCAATTCTTGCGCTATACTTATTGGTTTTGAGGTATTTTGAAATCATTGGCGCGGCGTATTAATTTAATAAATGGAGTCTTATATGGTCAAGATGTTTTAATTGATACACCCACTTTAAGAAAAAATATATCATTCATATTCATAATACATACAAAACGAGTACAATTTCGCCTAAAAGAGCCTAAGTTTCAATAATAAGTATAAATACGGAGTTGATGCTCGTGATTGTTGGCACTTGGTGGAACTTTTGAAACATTTTTTGTTTGATAAACACTTGTACTTGTCCACTTATTTATATTAATTTCCCTTACCGGTTTCGCTGTTAAAGCATTATCAAAGGTTTGTTTGGTTGTTTACGTACAATAAACGTACGTACAATAAACGTAAGTATTGTACGTAAACAACCAAACAAACCTTTGATAATGCTTTAACAGCGAAACCGGTAAGGGAAATTAATATAAATAAGTGGACAAGTACAAGTGTTTATCAAACAAAAAATGTTTCAAAAGTTCCACCAAGTGCCAACAATCACGAGCATCAACTCCGTATTTATACTTATTAATGAAACTTAGGCTCTTTTAGGCGAAATTGTACTCGTTTTGTATGTATTATGAATATGAATGATATATTTTATAACGTAAGTATTGTACGTAAACAACCAAACAAACCTTTGATAATGCTTTAACAGCGAAACCGGTAAGGGAAATTAATATAAATAAGTGGACAAGTACAAGTGTTTATCAAACAAAAAATGTTTCAAAAGTTCCACCAAGTGCCAACAATCACGAGCATCAACTCCGTATTTATACTTATTATTGAAACTTAGGCTCTTTTAGGCGAAATTGTACTCGTTTTGTATGTATTATGAATATGAATGATATATTTTATAACGTAAGTATTGTACGTAAACCACCAAACAAACCTTTGATAATGCTTTAACAGCGAAACCGGTAAGGGAAATTAATATAAATAAGTGGACAAGTACAAGTGTTAATCAAACAAAAAATGTATAAATACAACTATCTACGTTTCGTATTATGCAAAATAATAAAAATCTATAACAGCAACTTTTTAATATTCGTATTTTTGTCTGTTCTCTAAAAAAATATAATCGGCTATGCCTTCATGTTTTACATTATGAACATAACTTGTATTACTTCCTCGTTGCATTACGGCTGCGTAGGCGCAGTTCCGTATTATGACAGCTCAATATTGGACGTGCATTATGTGGTAATAGTAATGTATGGGAAATAAGCTGTTATTATTATTGACACAGAAGTGGCAAATACCTATGTTTCTACAGCACAACATAGCAAAACAGTATCAACATAGGCAATCGTTAAGATACAAAGAGATGATAGTATCCTTTGATACGTTGTGTAAGGCGCTTAGTAAAGCAAAGCAATTTTTGACATATTTTAGGCGATATTTCTTCATACATTTGCAATAACCAAAAATCCTAAAAAATAAATATTAATTTTTGATTAATAAGCTTTAATTTCGATTTGCATTTTTTTCGTCAAATCAACAATTCAAGATATTTTTTTATTATGCTGTGCTTTAAACTTTCTAGACCGTTTGGTCGATTTAATTCGTTTATACCTTGATAGCTTTTGCCCGCGGCTCCGCCCGCGTGTTATTCGGTTTAACAACATGCATTTTTCCGGGATAAAAAGTAGCCTATGTGTTAAGTTAGGGTATAAGCTATATCCATTCTAAATTTCATCCAAATCCGTTTAGCCGTTTCAGCGTGAAAGAGTAACAAACATACACACACACACACGCACAAACTTTCGCATTTATAATACACTCGGCGTCAAAAAAATCGCACCTTTTGAAAAATTTACTTCAAACCATTTTAATTCCTATTTGAAACCAAATATGAGAGAACTATTTGGTATCAATTGAAAGGGCATTAAACGACCTTGAAATAAACAATCGTTTCGTTTTATAAACGATAAAAATCTCTCGAATATCGTGGTATTAAGAAAAGTATTGCTCAAATACGCGTTCAAACGGTCGCTAGTTGCGCTACATAAAAGGGGTATAAAAAGGTAATTACACGTCAAACGTAGGTCATTCACTATCCAAACTTTGAAGGTGACACACGTTAAGCGCACAAGTAAAAAATACTACCCTCAACATGGATACTACTCCTGAAGAAGCTGCACAAGTTCTTGCACTGCTGCGCCGAAGGGTGCGGCAGTGTGATATTGCCCGGCAACTCAACCTTAGCCGTTTTGCTGTTCGAAGAGTAGTCCAGCGATTCCGGGAGACTGGTGGCTTTGTCCGAAGACATGGATCTGGGAGACGACGCTGCACATCTGAAAGGGATGACCACTTCATAGTGTCGACGAGCTTGAGAAATCGGTTCTCCAATGCTGTTGAGATAAGACAGGAACTCCAAGCAGTTCGCGGGACAACTGCAAGTGACTCTACGATTAGAAGAAGATTAACAGAGAAGAAAATAGCCGCCCATAGAGCTGCTACAGGCCCAAGATTGACTGTAGAGCATCGTAGATCCCGCTTGCAGTTTGCCCGCGATCACGTCGATTGGACGCTAGACCAATGGCGAACAGTTCTCTTCTCAAATGAGACGAGGGTGTGCCTTTTCTGTAATGACAGGCGAAAAAGAGTGTACAGGAGGCAGGGGGAGCGATGCGCACAAGCCTGTATTCAAGAAACTGTGGAATACGGGGGTGGCTCCTGCATGTTTTGGGGCGGCATATCTTGCGACGGCAAAACTGACCTTGTATGCGTTTCCCGGACTGGAGGTGCTCGCGGGCAAGGGTCGCTGACTGCTCACCGGTACATCACAGAAGTCCTGGAAGAGAATGTGGTCCCATATGCTGGTTTCGTCGGCCATGGGTTTACTTTGATGCACGACAACGCTCGCTCCCACACCGCGTTTATTGTACGTGACTACCTTCAAGAGGTTAGGATCCCTATCATGCAGTGGCCGGCGAGAAGTCCAGACCTGAACCCGATAGAGCACCTTTGGGATGAACTGAAACGGCAAGTTAGGTCACGAGATCCTGCTCCTACCACCCTCCAGGACCTGCAAGAGGCCGTAATTTCGGAATGGGACAGCATGCCACAAGATCAAGTCCTGAAATTGGTTAGGTCTATGAGAGATCGAATGGAAGCTGTTATCAGGGCAAGAGGAGGTAACACTAGGTTTTAGATTACGTTTAAGAATGATTTTGTGATTTTTTCTGAATAATTAATTCTTTTGTTGTAGAGCGTAAATAAAGATGATTTTTCTTTCCCAATCAACCTGTATTTTTTTTATGCCCTTATAATGAAAAACACTTTTTTTTTTCAATATTTAAATAGTCTGTTTTATTACCTTTCAATTGATACCTAAAAAATCCCGCGAAATTGGTTTCAAATAAGAATAAAATTTGTTTGAAGCACATTTTTTAAAAGGTGCGATTTTTTTGACGCTGAGTGTATTAGTAAGATAAGATAAGATTAATAGGTTAACTGACACAACTATAAATAGGATTTTTCAATCGAACAATCGCGTCTTTAAGAAAAGTATTACTCGTATTTTATCCTATTTTGAGACCCAGGGATCGTCGTAACAGCCACTTTTTCAATAAATACGCGCTGACATGAACGTTTTTTCAATGTCTTTTTCTTAGATACTTGTGCGACACACACCGAGCTGCTAATTTAGATCTTACGAGCGCCTCAATAATGAATGGAGATTATGATATGGGCTAAGCAAATAAAAGAGAACGACGGAAAATAGACAATTTAATTCGCAGTCTTTTTATTAAAAACAAAGAATGAAAAGATAAAGGAGACTACAATGGCTATCATCATGGAAAACGTGGTAAGAATCATATCTGGATTCATCATTCAGCTGCTCAGTCATTTAGTGCTGAGCTGCCAGTTAAAACATGCCTGATGATGAAAGAGGAGAAAGTGTCGAAAAAAAAATTTTTTTTTCTGGGTTTGTTTTATATTCTTCTCATGCAGCCTGCATGTGCATTATGCGTACCTTATGAGGGAGGGCAGGCTATGCTGGAGTCTGCATCTTGAATTGCAAAACCATTAATCATACACAATTACCAAAATATTGCAAATTAAAAGTTCGATTATTCAAAGTTTAATTAAACCTTGCAATTTATCTTCAAATGTGCCTTGATACTGTTTGAGTCTTGTGTGTGTAACAATATTAACAATTATTATCAAAAGACAAAGGGCGGGTAGAAAAATAATTGTTTTACTACCGCTGCGCTCGCCAAAGACATTTTTGCTGTTACGGTCACCAGTAAATTTGTGACCACGACAGCCCACAGAGGTGTCGAAACGTCAAGCACATATCCGATGAGGTATGTTTTTATTCAACGTGATTAAGACCCGAGTATGCGAAAGTTTGTGTGTATGTTTGTTACTCTTTCACGCTGAAACGGCTGGACGGATTTGGATGAAATTAAGAGTGGATATAGCTTATACCTTAACTTAACATAGGCTACTTTTTATCCCGGAAAAAAGCATGTCGTTAAACCGAATAACACGCGGGCGGAGCCACGGGCAAAAGCTAGTTCGAAACATATTTTAAATGTTGACGATAGCAAATTAGTGAACTTCAATCTCTTAGTATATTCAAATGTTGTTGTTGTCTATGACCCTTACAGTTTCCACGCTCATTCTCTTCAACTATGATGAGAAAGCAACAATGATTATTATTTTAGCCCATGACTGATGGTTGCATCCATCTGCCAGGTTCCACACAGCTGCACTTTGAGGGCTGCCAGGTTAAAAACATTTGATTGGCTTACTGGGAATCTTAATTCTTTGTTTATTTATATTGCATACCATTGAACGCACGAGTTGTTTATTATGTATGCACCACGAGTTTCTTTGTTATTTCTCGGATGAAGACGGAAAGAAATAAAACATATTTTGAATTAAATAAAAAGTATTTACCATGTTATTCATCATTGTAGAGTATTTAACTTATTAAAATTGCCCGCGGATTCGCTCGCTTAGAAGTGTCTTTCAATCTTTCAATAGTATCTGAAGTTTCCGACTTAGCGGTTATTTTATCAACAACCCTTACAGCCAGTACTGTGACTAGGGTCCTACAATGATAATAAAGAAAATTGCATAAAAATCTGTCAAGTGGTTCTCGTGTTAAAACGGAACAGACAGATAAAATGAAAAAAATGAAATTAGTTTTGGCCTCAGTGACTAATAAACGGCTTTTTTAATACCTTATTAAAATTGTAAATGACTTTATTTGTAAGACAGATATTCAAAAAAGGAACTAACTGGCACTGGTTTTCTCACTTTAGTCCAATTTCTTTCAGCCATTGATATCATAATAATATTATTCTAATACAGAGGTCAGTGCATCCAGCTATTGGATTTTTAACGATCATTGAAGCCATTATAAAACAATTCCATTTCTATTATCAAAGCAAAACTGGTCTTTTAAGCAATTTCAATATTAAAAGCTGGCAACACTCATATTGCATGCCGCCCACGAGTGTAATGCACCCACTGCTATGGTGTAATGTAAGGGTAATTAATGATGCACGATTACTGCAGTTTAGAGTTTCTTGGGAGAGGATTTGTTTACAACATGGATGTAGTAAAGTTTTAGTAATTTTATTATAATGGAAGGGAAGAAAGATTTGTTATGTTATTAATCGGTAAAAAAAATGTTTTAGTCGAATTCACGTACAAAGGATTCCGTACCAACTCGAAACATGGGCAGGGCACGCTAAAAACATTATAGTAAATAACAACAATATAGACGCCAAATCAAATCAAAGCAGTTTTTACTGAAACTGTAGACCTCTGTGACAGACGAGCGGACAGCGGACTAGTAAAAGGGTTCGTTTGGCGTTCTTCGAGTACGGAACCAAAAATTTAAAATAAAAATTATAGACGTTTGAGGTATTGATGTGTAAGAGGGCTTTACAGTAAAAGTCTCTCGAAAATCAATACAAAAATGTAATTTCTACGACCAGAGAAAGTTAAGAGCTGATTATGTACCCATTACTAAATGATTTTATAAGCAGCGTATGAAAAATATTTTTCAATATTTTGTCTTGGTCTTTTTGGATCGAACAAAATTCAATTCACGCTCACTATAAAAAATATAATCCTTTAGATAAAGACCATTGAGATACACCAGATGAATCAATCGGTTCCACACACTGCCTACAGCAATAAATAAATAAAAAGAGTTTTGTTTAACAATACATACAGGTATGACATAAAATATTAACAAAAGGTAAAGACAAGGTATGAATCACAAGCCACAGAAGCATGTTTGATGCTGTTATTCTGCCAACGCCTATGCTAAACTAAGCTTGTAACTAGAATTTAATAATTAAAATACGAAAATTATACTTATCACACTTTATACATTGCATTTGGAAGTAAATATGAAAGGTGTTGCTAGTAAAGTAATAATTGAAATTAATTTTAAAATAATCGTCACGTCACTAACACATCCTACGCTACGACAGAGTTAAACCCACAAATTTCCCCCCAACTCCAAATGTTGAGGTTCTACTCTACTTCGAGGCTAACGGAAGAAGCCATGTCCTCGATATCCGAAGCGTTACATTGTTATCTTCTACAGTGAAGCAGACAGCGTTATAAATTCGTGGTACCCGACGGCATTGTCTTTGGGACACAATTTAGTAAGGGCGATCTACGGGGTTTTGAGTTGGCTGTGCTAAGTTCTCTTTGCTGGCGTTTGGTCTTAACCTAGTAGTACAAAAAATACTCCTTACATTTCCCTTAGTCCTAATAACGGCAAGCTGAAATAAATAAATTGTCGCTAATTTGATTTGGGTAAAATACATGATTTCTTACCAAAGAAATGTAATAGATGGTAATTGTGGTATAATTATGATTGTAATTGGGTAATAACTTATACAAGACAGTTTAGTACAGAGCAAACTGCATGCCTCATATTGAAATACACTATATGCTAAGGTTATAAACGCGGAATGCCTGCTTGTCGATCACAGATGATTAGCAGATTATTGCAAATTACTATATTTCTATCCACAAATGATAGACTTCCCTAAAGTAGCATCCATTTCAATCAAATTCTGATTTCAATAACCCAGCTCAGCGAATACGTTTACCCATGAAGCACATTTTCTTCTTGTGTTCACAGCCCGTGCAAATCTGTAGGTGGGCTGTCGTTACCGAGGACTGTCGCAATTATCTGAAGCAGGTGCTTTATCGTCTCTTACATCGATCATGGTATTGCAATCGTTGGTACACGAGCAATGCGGGTCACGTCGATGCAGTTTTTGTGACATTTCATGATCTTCCATGTTGTAATTGGTGTGATTTGTCTTCCTGGATCTTGCCTGTATTTCAGAGTATTGCGGAATTGAGTAGTCGAAATGAAAGAATAGGGAACAAAAACAATAGATTTCAGGGCGACTAATTCTCATTATTTTGTTTTCTACCATCACTTGAGTGAGTTTATCGTTCAAAATGTATTTTATCTTCTCCCATAATACAATAAAAAAACTACAACAGAAAAAAAATTACCCAAATACGAGTCGGACTCGCAAACAAAAGGTTCCGTATCACTCACAGTACGGGTACGGAACCCTAAAAACATTGCAGTAAATAACAACAATATAGATGCCATTGCAACATTAAGGCGACAAAAAACAAGGCGCTAAAGTGATAGCGCCTGCCAATCTGGCACTCTTTGTGTATGGAATCCTACTTTTTATTATATGTTGTTTTACTGATCTGACCAAATTAGAAACTTTTACGAATTGCCGTTTTTAAGATAGAGTTGAAACTATTAACGTTGAAATTGGGTTCTAATTACAATTGAATAAACTACTCTTGACTTATATTTGCATTATAAATCATAATACTATTCGTTCTGTAAGATTTACAATCAAACGCAAGTATAAAAGTAACGTTACGTATTTCGTGAAATCATTTTTAATGAACAAAGAATGAAATGAATGAATGAAAAAAGAATAGTGCTGAACATCTGAGTAATTTGTATAATGTACAGTACATTTTAAATCTAAGGAGTTGGTTGTAAATAAACACTTTATGCTACAAAGCAATATCACAGATCAAAGAAGGTCCACCACCAATTTAACGTCGCATTCGAATATCGAAAACAAAGGTACTTAGTTGGTTTCGGCAGTTTCGAGAGTCAATAGAATGGATCGGATCGATCCGGTGTCACAGGGGCGTCACGGATCGCCGCGCACCATCTGTACGTGACGGTTGTGCTTGGTACAACCTATTATTGGTACAAGGTGTAAGAGAGAGGAGGTTGATGGAATCATGCTTCACTGGCGCTGGAGATACACCTGTTGAATTGAGAACCAGAATAAAGATTTGGAACAGTTTTAGCTAGATCCAGACTGAGGCACAGAATAGAATTTTGATTAGAATTATCTTTGCTAGGTAACAAAAACGAATTTTTAACAAACAATTTGGATAATACACTTCAAATGCAAGCTAAATATCTGATGATAGATTAAAATCATTAAAGTAGGGCAGAAAGATTTCACATAATTTCCTGATCTAGCAAAAGGTCACTCTATAAAAAAAAACACTCTAATGCTGCACAATGTTAATCGATATCTCTTAGTTAACCTTACTTAAGTAAGTTTTGTCAAAGTTCAAATTTTAAACGACACACTTACCAGTGTTAAAGGAGAAAACAGCAAAGAATCTGTTTCAAAGTTCAAACTTTCCATGTTTTCATGTCTTCACGTCCCTAATGATGATGATGGGTTTCCGGACAGTATTGTTCCGGTCACGGCAACTGCCAATTGTCATCTTAAGCATCATCATCATCACTGTATCGTGAGCCCTTCAGTGGTTGATATAACCTGTCATATCCTAATTAGGTACTCATTTACTAAAAAGAAATAACGTTTTCACATTACGTATGATGCAGATGAAATAAGGTTACTAGGTCATCGATAAGTATGATATTTATGAGTGCGCGACTGACTCTAGGCCTGTATTTTTAAAACACAAGTTTCATCAAATAAGTTAGTATTCAGTTTTCGTCCCCATAAAAAGCACACAAAATCGTCATAAAGGCAGGCGATGGCGCGCCTTCATTCTGAAACTTTTTTATATAAATAAAAGTGTAATGACACCAAATTGAAAGCACAAACAATAGCCAAACAAGATAAAGAGGTCGACGAAAGCAATCCATCAAGAACAAAGAAACAAGACCTGATGATCCATGGGAATCGAACCCACTAATGATGGCACAACACGCGAACCCAGAAACTGGGAGAATCGTTAACATCGTGACACCATGGGAATGTACCACCTTGGTACATAGAATGTACCACTATTGATATGATCTATGACCTAGACACGGAGCAAAGACAACGAAGATGCCAGATTAAACCATTAACAGTGTGAAAATATGGTCGTTCTGCTGGTGGAAGATAAAGAAGAAAACAGGGTCACACATAAAGAATTACAAGAAGTCAATAAAGGCTTTAAAACACCATAATATGGAAACAATAAAAAACAAGCAGCCTACAATGAACGCATTTATTAAATAGCCATTATTAGAACGGTTATTATGTAATCTTCTTATTAAAAACCACGATAGGCACATGAATAATGCTGACTCTATAAAAAAAACTAGTTATGTCTCGGTTATACCAGTAAAAAAAACGATTTCTTTGATAATATCAGACTTAAATCTAAAAAAAAAATCTCTTTTCCTGCTGTTAACTATGAAAAGTTACTTCCAGTTTTGTACTTTTGCAATACAGAAACCACCACTTAACCCTCCTTGCAAGAGGAATATAGGCAATATCTAACAAACGTGTACTAAGGAAGAGAAGCAAATAACAATAAATAACCCAAGAACTAACAGTTGTACGAGTATTTGTATTTTCCTGAATCTGATCGATAATTATATGCAGCCGTATCTGATGATTTAAACAGGTGCGTTCCAGATCCTGTGCCGATTTCTGAGATGGAGAGAACAGAGAGGGGGATGCTTAAAATATGATTGTCGAATGCGTTTGTTACCCAAATTATGATGCTCATGTTGTAAACAGACAATTATGATGATCATGTTGTAAACAGACGATTGTGATGCTCATATCGTAAACAGACGATTGTGATGCTCATGTTGTAACACCAAAACTTTTTTCGGAATTTCACTTAATTTTGTATTAGTATATTAATTTAGAAGTCTACCTCGGCTCGGCAGATATTAATCACTAAGCGCTATTTTGTAAAACAGCGTGATTTAGAAAAATAAGGTGTTGCTTAAATAAAATATTAATTTAATCACTTACTGATGCGTGAAAAATATTGTAAAAGACAATTCCAGTAATATGTTATTGACCTCACCATTTCTCGTATAAAGTACGAGAAGTTTGTTTGACCAAAAACTAATAATAAAAACCTGAACGGCTATTCCGCATTTACAATATCAGTCAATAGATATTTGTTTAAAGTTTGATGGATGCCATGCGATGGAAATTAGAGTGACTAAACCAGATCAAATAGAAGCTATAGAATATAAAGAATGCTCACTATTATAAGTTTTCAATCAAAAAAATCAACACATAACTGTACAAAATCCCTTATAAAAACACCGGCAATCTGCCTACGCAATTTTTGCGTACGTGCCAGAATTATTGTTCATTAGTCTCAAAGATCATACATCTCAGCATTAACATTTTTAATTTTACAGATATTCTATTTCATGAAGTTCATTTGGCTATGGCTTATAGTTCATAACCTCGGGAGCGCTAAAAAACGCGTCACGCTTAAAACCTGCTCCTCTGTATGTACACACCATTACTACAACGATAGATAAACGCACTTCGTATGATAGAATATCTGTATTGAATTTAATTCGTTCAAATTTTGTCAATAGATTGATCTATCTTACGCACATGCATATCGTTGTGGAACGCACTCCTTGTAAGTAATACTTGTACCGTAGAACAGAGTTACGCAAGAACGATTAGCCACTTGTAAATTCAATAATACCAAGACTTTTAGACACATGGCCAAGCTTTTATATATAAGAAATAGAGGTGATTGTAGATACACTCTGGCATTTCAAAAACGTGGATACATTTTAAATACAGCTTTACTGCCAACTGTTGACAGAACTCAATAAGGGTAAGTTACTGAAGTTAATCAAAAACAACTGTAATAGAAGAGCTTGAGTTTGTATGACTCGATTAATGTATGTGGTTGAGCTTGTGTGATTAGATTAATGAAGCGAAATAGGTGTGTGCAAATGTCCATACTGTAATTAAGATGGGCCAAATTCTATAAGTCTTTGAGTGTTAAAATAAAAATACTTGACTGAAGATGTTTTAAACGAAACCAGTCGTTAACAGGAGAAATAAACACTGTGGAACTAGTACATGTAAGACTTTTCATTGCGGGATATATTTCTATTATGAGTATTGTTTTGTTTTATACCTAAGTTTATTCTCAACTATACTAAATATCTGAAGATGGAGATAGATGATTTCTTGAATTGTGGAGTAAAGATGCCAATATTTACCACAATATGAGGTTAAAATAAAGCTCTCATGGATTAGTAAAAAATCACTATTATTTAAAATATTGTGTCTATATCAAAAGATAAAAGTATAACAAATAGAAATAATATGTCGATCAAATAGGCAACTCATCATAAAGAGCCAAGTCAACAGCATCCGAGACAATGGATCTTGTGAGTCGATTGATAAATATAGTTATTGAAGATAAAGAAAGGTCTGCTAACCACTCTTGCATATACAGATGACAATATGAAATGAAAAAATCTCCAAAGGAGGTAAACTACAAAGCTTCGTGACCCAAAATCTTCGTCAAAGATCATATACCCTTAAACGTAATGGCAAGTGCGGAAGGGTGCTTAGATTCAATTGACCAGATTATCTTACTCGTAATATCTTACCATGACTTTAGTAATACAAATGGGCTAATCAGAAATCATCCTTTTTACTATAGAATAGGAACTTTGCTATGCGTCTAAGAATACTGGTGAGTTAGTACTGCCTCTCAACTGCCGGTAGCGCTTGATTAATAACAGTTTAATATAATAAAGGTACTGATCTGAACCTGTCTTTATGCAGGTTAGAGATGGTTGGATGAGATAGTAGAGGATATTAAAGAAAGGGCTTGTTAATATTATTGAGGAAAGAAATTACATAATTAAGGATCGGAAATGTCGCAAGACTGGAAATACAAAATTGGCAGGGATCTTTGCAGTCTGAAAGGTATTAGTGAATAAAGTAAGTATGTATGTCTTTACAGTTTATTTTTATTATTGTTTAATTGTAATATTATTATGTATTTAGTTTTACTTTCGGATATATTTATATTAATAATAAAGTAGTAAAAAAAAATCATTTTTTATTTAAATGGAATAGGTTTTTAGTATTGTACTGAAGCCAAAACTACCAATTTAAAAATGTTTGTCTAGCTGTCTGTCTGTAGTTATGTATGTATATTCCGTTTTAACTCGAGAACCACTGAACGGATTTGGATGCTCTTTTCTTATTATCATCGTCGTGACCTTTGTCAACATATAGGCTATAAGGGTTGTTCATAAAATAACTCCCAAGCCGAAAACGGGGCAGAGATTAAATAAACGCGGACGAAGCCTCAGGCGAAGGGCTAGTTTGTATTTTTTTAAATTTCTTTAGATAATATAGCATGACAGTATTTACACCAAATCGTTACTATATTATACTATATTACGTAGACACAGGTACTTTCTAGCATTCTCTTTTAGTAATAAAGCTGCAAGTACGATTTAGTCTGTACAAGGGAAACTATGTCAGAAAGAAATTCCCCCGCAGACACGTACAATCAATTTAAAAAAATAAGAGATTTTGTCTGTCTATAATCGTGGTCGTCGTCAAGCTTAATGTTCTGGGAGTACTTCTACTCCTACTTATAAAATAAAGGTGAACATTTTGAAACTATGTGATCTTACTCGGAAATCCTCCCGAAGTTATTCGGGGGAGAGTAAGAGGACAGCTCTCAGGCAAAAAAACCAGGCGGCCCACCATTGCCTGGGACCGATGGATGGCGGTATAACCATCCCCAATTGCCGGGCCTTATATAAATCAGACTGGTGACGGGCAGCGGCGTCACTGGTGCAAGGGTTTCGGCACCGCGCTCACCAACCCACCTGCCCAGCGTGTGTGAGTATGGGCATTTCTTCCAGGAGGACCGCCAAGAGTCGCGAAATCCTGGAAAGGCCTATGTCCAGCAGTGGACGAAACAGGCTGATGGATGGATGGATGATGTGATATAAATTTAATTTGTTATCTCCTTGCGATGGATAAATCGCCAAGTATTTAAAAATATAGAAATTTATTTCTATCATAGTTTCGATAGGAGTAATGTGTATTCTTAACTACCCGATGCTGTAACAGGTGACGGTAGGGCAATAATAGTCTCAGACTTGTCTTGAATACACTAGCGTCCTCTAGGCGCCAAGAGGCTCACTACTAAGTGAGTACCTATACATATCGTTGGGGTATGGGAAAGCACAAGCGTAAATTCGCAGGTCATGTTGAGAACTGGATAGCTCAGTTGGTAGAGCAACCGCCCGGTAATAGAGAGGTCCCGGGTTCGAATCCCGGTTCAGAGCTCCTCACGTCCAAATTTACTTTTCTGATTTTCTATACCGCAGTGATATAAATCTAATTTGTGAATATTTTGATCATGGCTTACAATTTTTGTTGCGGGAGAACGCTGAAATCAAAAACATATTTGGAGCAGTCTTTGAAACCTACCTCCCACCTTTCCCAATTTGTTCCATATTCATATCCCTTTGACAAAACTATACATATTAAATAAGAACAACCTTGCACGTTGTTCCAAAATTTCGTCACATCAGTTTAACTGATTGTTTTCGACACAACAAATAAAGGGTACACAATGGATAGACAAACACACAAACGACAAAGAATTAGCATGTAATTGGAGGGCTAGTTGCACAAATTAGTCTTTTCCTCTCACAAGCGACAAAGGATACAATAGAAACAGTTACCTACATAGTCTAATGTGAAAGCCCTTATTAGATATTTAAAATATTTGACCGAAATGCGGGTTTCTGTTCGAAAAATTCAGCTTGAAACTTTTAATTTTTATTTGCTCGCACGTTTCCCTGGTTGAAACGATTAGTAGAATATCATGTGGATTTAGTGAATAATATTGAAAAAATATCAGTTTGCTTACGTCCTGTAACGTATCGGTGAAGTGTAGTTTAAATTTCAAAATATCTGTCTCCGATACAGGCCTAATAGTTTCTAATCTTAGTAGACCATCAGTACAATCAAAATAAACAACAATACCCTTATTAAATACCATAACCTACTTACTCAGAGCACTTTCATTGTATATCAATTAGAGTTCCATTACCAAACCACTTGAGAAATCGGCAAGTCATCGATGTAGCTAAAGGTACTTACCTACCCTTACGTTTGGTAATCGATATTTCGGGCAAATCAACCTACCTGTAACAAAACAAAGAAGACAATTATTATTTGTTGTAGTGATCATTGTTATCATTACATCTACCTATCGTACTTGCTTGTAAATAAATCACAATCTTTGTCTAACTACGATCAGCTTTTGTAGGGGTCGGGCCATACAATGCCACCAAAAAATTACGTAAACTCAAAACATACAGAGTGACATTCATTTAAACAGCCAAATTCATACTGAAGACTCAGTAAGTAGTCGGTATCAAGGTTCGATGCCCCTTTTTCGGAAATTCGTTTGTTTTCCTGTTCCCTGCATCACAGCCCCTAGTATTATGGAAAGTCAAAATTGTATTTTCACAATTCGCAATAAATATTATTGATCGGTAATACTGACCATTCACAAGTTCTCCAGTATGAATTTGGCTGCATAAATATACATACTCAATCTCATATCCTCTGCTTTTAAGCGTTAACATAACATTACTTAGTAGTTACCATTTCATAATAATCACTTACGTGAAATACAAAAAAGCAAGAATGCTCAGTAAAAGGTATATCTATTTGTAAAGGTACATGGCCACCGTGAGCATTGCGAAAAAAGTGTATGTATGGTGTAAGAATAAAAAAACCGCACATAGGTAGGTATACATACAAGCAAGCCGTTAGGTACACATGTACCTGAGGTTCTTATTGTAATATTGGCCCACAGTTTTATTATACCTTTTGTTTGTTTTGTCTGATACCTTTCTTGTGGGGTATCAAACAAAAAGGCTTCATAAGCTGATTGTAAAAATATACCACATCATTACGTTTCAGCCACTTGTTATCTAAATTGACTTGTTGTCAATGACCTCAAGTATTGTACATCTGAACAACACGGCTTGCTTGTATATCTATTAGCGGTTTTTTGTCAAATATAAATTTATACACCGTCCGCTAAAACCACGAAAATCCTTGAAAGCTATAACAAAAGCGTCAAACAAAATGAATCACCTACAGCCAAACTGTTCAAAGTGAATTGAGAACCGACTCTAGAAGATATATTTTGACCATTTAATTTGCTGTTACTGACATGTAAGTAAATTAACTCAACAGTCTCGTAACTAAAGGTGCAAAAGCAATTAAATAGAATGACAAATGTACAAATGTCACAGTTAGAAACCATATGCCTGCAGGTGCCTTGACAAAATAAGATTTGCCATAACAGTACTGGTGAAGGGTCCAATCAGGTAGGTAAAGGGCATAATGGGTCTGTCTTTAATAAAATATATTTAAATGACAACCTTAGCCAATTTAAATTATATAGCAGATGAAAATGCAAAAGTGAAAGCTATTCTCATTGGGAGGAAACCTTAAGTCTTTAAGTGTTACAACCCTGAATTTGACTTCTTTAATACGGGCGCGTTTCATTTCTTTAATATGTGTCCAATATGCTCAGCAAATGTGTCTCCAGGGTGACCCGGTCGAGTTCTTCCTTCCGATTGTATACTTATAAGCGAAGACTTACTTGTACATAATCAGACACTGAATAAAATAGTCCAAAGAGCCATCATAGAATCTTTCACAGCAATGCCGTTACACATTCTAAGAAATTACCCTACGAATAAGCCATCCATTAAAGGCGACACCCTTACCAATCTACTCGCATTTACATGGGCGTTCCTCTATCCATCGGTAAGGGACAGGAGAAACCGCGACAAGAACTAGGAAGTTCGATAAATAACTTGTTCGGTAATAATTCATAGCCGGACAGGCGCGTCTGTGATCGATGACTCGACTACACCGTAACATGAGGCCACGCCCGTACCTTTGAGGTTTAGGACAAGGGCGGGTATGTGGATGAATGATATATGATATAATACTGAAAAGTTAAGGTGTGCTGATTGTTGAAGTGTAAATTCAAAAGAAATTATCCTAGGACTTGAGTTACACTAGCACCTTTACGAAACGACAACGTATGCAAATAATATTTGTATATTGTTATAATTATAATTATTGCTACACGATCAAAAATGCAAACTAGGAAATTAAGCGGTGCTTTCAATGTAAACGTAAGACTTATCTGTTTAAAAATATGCTTCATTCTCACTCATATTGATACTTCCAAAATTTTAAACTGTATTTTTTTCCTCCTACGAGAACATACCAAATTTCACGTCAACTAGCCAAGCCATTCCTGAGGTACTAAGATAGACAGGCACCGAAGTTTGGCAATAACGGTTTATGTTTGACGAAACCCTAAAAATACACTAGGAAAAGCTAGTTACAGCTCTATAGACAAGTCTGACGAAACAAATACATCCTCGTCCATCAAATCATATCAATAAAGAAGACCATTGCGGCATTGCAGCATCATCATCCGACACAAATATTTCATTTCCCAGCGATCCTCTCATCATTTGTTACCCAATTTATCACCTCCTTACCCATACAATTTAGACCCACGTGAGGTCTCGGAGGTCATACCCCGCAGGGTCCGAGATGGTGTATGAGTGCGGCACGATACCATATTTACAATTATTGTGTTTGTTCCGTATATGCGAAATGGGGACGACTTGCCAATGGTGAAATTCCATATTAGTTTGTTTATGGCGACAGAAGAGGAATTAAATTAAATGGAATTGTTAATAATATTAATACATGGTCACGACACGGATCCCTGAGGGGGTGTCATTGGTATTTTCAAGTGTGGACTGTGAAGTGCAAATTACAGTCCGTACTCGTACGTACACACCTTCGCGTCTCCCACGATTATTTTATTACGGCATAGCGTGATGGGTGGAGAGCAGTATCGCCATATTTCACGAAATAATATGGACTAACAGCTTGACGTGCCTTCCGAACCACGCAGAGCAGACCAAGCACAAAATGTGACCTTACGCGATTTTGACCCTTGAGTTCCGGTTTAGTGTAAAAGAGTTCAAACCACTAATATCTACCACAGAGGTGTTCTTGATAATAAAATACCGTTTAAATATTACAAACGCTAAGATGTTTTCGTCCAAGATTTCAATCTAGACTAAACAGTAACCACAAAGATAAAGTTTCAATCCTCCAAGTATCTATGAGCAAAGTATCTTCTCATTGTTGAGAAAGAAAAAAGTGAAATGGAAGGTGGTAGAAATAAAAAAATCTAATCGATAAATACGTAAGCTTGTCATACAAAATCTTTTTAATCATACGCCATCAAAATTAAAAGAAACTTCACCATTACTGGTCTTACTTGTGTAACAAATAACTACATAGCGGTTAAAGACCCACGATAATGAAGAAAAGGTTTCGGTTGATAAGTAAGTTTTTGGTAACATACATTGCAACATCAGCTACAAGGTTTTTTGAGTAAAGGTACTGAAACTATTGCGAGTTACTGCTGGACAACAAGTTATGTTTACATTTGAAATATTTGCCTACAAGTAAAACGTAAATCTTATCACAAAATCGGCAAATCGTGCAAATCTTACGACACTTTCAACATAAAACATGCCGATTTTATGGTTTCACAAATCTTGGAAATATATTAAAGGCGTATTTCAATCAGAATGAAATGCTGTGGAAATTAGTGATCATAAAATCCATATACAACCCTAATCAACCATTGACACGTCTAACCCTAAGGTGATGCTAAAACACAAGATTCCGCACAACTTAAATATCCCAGAGTGAGATATTCTAACGACTTCAGAAGAACACGATAGAAATCACAATACAATGGAACTGCAATATATAAGGTGTCGACATCACCTCACACGGGCTAAGGTTCAGTCCTTTACAGCCCATATTTAATCTTTTCATATTCTTCGCTACTATCATTTTGGATTATTGGCTGCTTTTACTCGTACAACTAACGAAGGCGTGGTAGATCCAGGTTTTCCCCCCAAGTTTTTTTTTAGAGTTCACAAATAGCCTATACACAGTATTGACAGCATAAAGATCATCGGAAAAAAGCAGCTATTAATTTAACATTTAGTTGAAAATATAAAGTTCGTCTTTTGTTTCTGGATATATACGGAGTACTTCCAGTTTTTTTGAGACCTTGAATATGTCGTGAAAACGTTTATTCAAAGTTTAAAAGTATACCTATTCGTTGAACACAGGTATAAAATTAAGCAATTTAATGTGTCTGCTGATATTCTGAGCTCGACAGGAATGGACTTATCTTACATAAAGAACGACCACCATGTTCACTAGCTAAATCAAGTGCGGCAGCTACTTTCCATTTGTCGACCCTTGCAATTTTCACCGGTATGTCAAAGCAACTTATTTTATAGATCTATGAACATTGTCATTTACAGTCACCACTTGAATTCATTCAATAGCGACGTTCGCTCCGTTACCTGTTGCAGTTCCTTAAGAATCAATAAAGTCATAAGAAAGTTATGTAAACGTATCCAAATCAGTATTTTCCTTGAAAGGAGTGTTCACATTGTGAGCTTAATGGAAGGTGTGGTCTAAAAAGGGCAATGAGTAACAACCATAGCTCTGACTGATGGTATATTGCAACAACTGCAAGCGCAAGTTGACGAAATTATAGGAAATTCAAAAAAGGACCGTGGAAATCTATCTGACCATAAACTATAGAAAGTGTAGGTCACACCACCTGCAATAACAATAAAAATTTCGAAACAAATCTAGCAGACATTCCTAAATTCAGAAAACGACAGAAAGAATTAACTGTGAAAATTACTACGAAATGTATTCAGAGATACCATCGTAATGTCATCATTTTACTGTACATTTGAGAGCCATAAAAACGCAAGGAGACAAGAATGATAATGCGGCTCCAGAATGAGATGTTGTGGTTTATTTACGGCGACGTCAAACTTGCCCATTCCCATCTGGCGGCTTTAAAGAGGTTGTAAAAGGTGAAATCATAATTTAATACGATTATACGAGTGGAACCTGAATTTTAAAGACTTAGTACGAATTATGAATCTGACATAAACTAGCTTAAAAATCTTGGGTGCGCGGGTTCCGTTGAAATTGTTGTAATCCCTATTCGTGCTACATATATAAATTTTATATTATACTAGCCTTTGACCGCGGCTCCGCCCGCGTTTATTCGATCTATGCCCCGTTTTCACCCCTTATAGAATATCTATCTGTTGACCAGGGTCACTACGATAGTTAAAAAAAATCGCATTCATATTGGTATAAATCACAGACGTATATAATAATTATATGTCTGTGGTATAGATAGATTATTATAACTATAGCTTTTGCCCGCCGTTTCACTTGCGTGGAAGTTCTCTCAATATTTACTTTATTAATTTATGTTAAACGAAAAAACAAGAAAGAATTCATTTTGATGAACTCGTCCAAAACCAAGAAAATGTCTCCTACCCCAGAATTCTCAGTAGAAAGTGAAGAAAAGAACCAGCACAAAATAACACAGATCGGTTTGATATATTGAGTAACAAACCCGCGCTGTATGAAGAAATTATCAACAGCAGTCTAGGAAGCAGCTCCTGTATTGAGTAACTCCTCATTTGCATCGCTATCGGGAGGAGAAAACAGTGGGAAACTAGCCTTTATAGCGGCTCACTAAAGATCTTCAGGATTTAGGAGAAACCGTTAAATCTGTACTATTCGTGTGCAAACTGCGATTTAAAATAGTAGTGATGTGCACGCGGTCTAACGGTGAATTTTGCAGCCGTTATAAATCGTGAATAATATTTTCCAAATTCAATAAGCATTGCGGTTGCTGCAAACATAAACGAAAAACAGAATTGTCTGAAGCTGAAGAAGTAATTAAAACATTTTAACTTGTCATTATTTTATTATAATAATCATTACCTTATGCGTAACTCGAAAGTCACAGAAGTTTAACGAGTTAAAACTTTAGAAACCCAATGGACTAGCAGCTTTTTCGAGTCAATCCCTACACCGGCTCGTTAAGACAAATCGGCGAGCAGCAGGCGGATTAAAACATTTCCAGACCGACGCTTGCGCACGCGCATGGCACGACGATCGCGAGACCGATAGCGAACACTACTGTACCAGCACTTTTATACACTTGTCTTGGCTCTTATTTCCCAGCAACAGACATCATTATTGATAAGTTTATGTGTCTAAATGTAGCGGTAACTGACATAGTGAACACTCAGACACACCGTCACGACCTGGAGTCGACGGTTGGAGACAAAATCTGGAAACGAGATGAAAGTGAATTTGAAGAAAGGGTAGAGAGTTTTGGTGAAAAGAACTCAGTGTTTAACTGCAAAGACGGTGTTAAAAGAAAGGTCATAATTAGGTTATTAATTTCCAACCATAAGCAAAAATATAAGCGTAAATTTATTAAGACCAACTTTAATTGTAATGAGAAAGTATCAAAATAGGTGTGAGTAAATATTAAATAAACAACATACGTAGGTCTTTAAAAAAAACCTGCAAGTAGACATACGTACATTTTCAGTGCTGATAGAAAGTAAGCAAGTACCAACGTAAGGAATGCCAATTCGCCCAGTTGTCGTTTAGTGCTTTGTTCAAAGTTAATAATAGTGACGAATTGCAAAAATCCGCTATATGACCCACCCCTACGTTTTTCACATAGGCATTGACAACACATTCATAATGAAACACTAAAAATGGACGGCCACTAAACTATTTCATGCTTATATTTTGTCAACTTTTTCCATAGTATTTTACAAATGATAAAATCTTAATTACCTTACATACAATTGTGCCCAAAAGGCAGCGATGCGCAAACCCGCGACATATTTTTAAAATCAGTATATAAATGCGCCATATTCAAAAAGCAAGCTAAATTACAAGTGCTACTAAAACACTATTATGCTTAGTCAAGTCACTGTTAAAATTAGTAAGAACTCTCACATAAACAAAGCTATATAATTTCTAAGAAGTGTTAGAACCTACGACGAAATTATAGGGTTAGAACAAATAAGTTTTTAAGAAATTGGCAGAGAATATTAAAAAGATTTATAAAAAAACATTTTCAACTTTCATAAAAATTCATGTTAGTACTGCAAACTTCAATGTACTATATTGCAGGATAAGCGAATTTATAAGTTTTTAAGCGCTAACTAATAAAAATTTCGCTAGATTTAGCGCCGGGAGCGCTAACCTGATAGACATTCATAGCAGATCTGGGATAAAGATTATCACGTTTTGACATTACCGGGCAATTACTGGTGAAACAATGCGCTCAAATATTGTCCAATAAAGATCTGATAAAACAAGTCGGCGATACTTTTGTAATAAAATTATGAAATGGGCGATAGACAACAGACAGGAATTGTTTCAATTTTAATCTAACATCTTGGCAAATTTGATTACCTGTTACCCCAAGTAGTTTAAGACAGTGTTACCTACTAAAATAGGCAATTATTCGAAAGTTTGGGCTACCGAGAGGAGAACTAAATACAAGTGACAAAAATTTGTATTCACAGTGCCATATTAAAAGCACCCGGAATATGAGGTGTAAAAAAGATCGTAGCAGATGAAGATAATGTAGCTGCATGTAGGTATAAAACGAGTGATGATGCCACCACGTTAAAATAAACAACAACTACACTCCAAAAGACATAAAAACCACGCATGCATAAAAACTTCCAAAACCAATAAGTATCTTGAGAACCGTCACATGACACATGTATTATTAAACCTCAAATGGTTCATTACGTAATTCTCTGTAGTCCAGAATTAATTGAGGCGGGACAGGAAGCCCATACAATACTCTTGGGCCGGAAGTACCAAGTAATTTGACTTCCGAAGGGCACCATCGACCTTGTAACAGCCGTAAAAGTACAAAGGGATCGATGCAATAAATTGTAGACGAAACTATCTGGAATAGGAATTTCTGAAGTCCATGGCTAAAACGTAAAGGGCGTTTGAGGACTACATAGACTTCTGAGAAAAAGGTGCAGTATGTGCGAAGCGAACTTTGTTTATTTTTTTGAAATCTTTTCAGTATGTCAAACAATTAAATAACTTTAAGATTTTGGTTTATATACCTGTATTTTTGAAAATGCAGCTTGATACGTATTTTGAAACTTACCACATTACCAATTGCTGGCCAAAGAAAAACATTTATCACACACAGGACATTACCGCGAACGCGCTCGGATTATATTTTAGACAATAACTAATCAAACTCGATGACATTTTGCAGACAGAATATTGAAACCAATTTCTGGGATTCTGTTTAGTCAGTTTCCCGTCAAATAATTTAATTTCAGATTATACTCGTTACTCAAACATTCGTGTTTTCCAAACAAAAGGACTCAACTCTTGAAAATTTATCAAGACAATACAAGAATTTTCATGCAACACGAACATTGGAGCAGAAATGAATTTTCTGCATTAAAAAAATGAACTTTTTTACCCACAAAGATTCAAAGATTCAAGATTTAAATAGTTATTTCAAATAAGCAACTTTCACGCGTAGCTTGTTTGTTAAAAACAAGAATATTAATTAAAGAGATCATTGAGTGACTTTCGAATCAAATATTGTATTATAATCATTGTAATTTTCATTAAAACTAGGGAGTAACTCAGTAGACAACATAATTTTTCCATCGTAACTCCGGGACAAACTCGTCTACTGAGTTACCATGAATTTTTTAATACAAAGATTTTGTAATATATTTTTATTTCGAAATGTTGCAAAATTATCAAGTACATAAGCGAACAAACATTTTCGGAAAGAAAAGAGCCAAATTGTGAATTTTGTGGTTGATATTACTGGCAATGATCCAAAAAGTAGTGTAGGTAAAAATGCTGATTGACTCAATATTCACTTTTACTTTCTTCAAAACTTGAATTACTTCTACACCTCTTCGGAAACGGCCATTATGTTTATTTATGTCTTCTCCTTTCCTCGAATATTGTCATTATTTTTTCATCACAACTATTATTATTGTTCTTTCTGCTCTTTGCTTTATGTGAGTGAGCTGATCTCCGAAGTAATTTTGCCATAGTGCTGCAGCATTTCTTTTATTACATAGTGATAATAGTGAATAAAATTTCCGTATATTCATCTGATTTATTTGTATGTAATGTAAGAGGATAGTCCCCGCAGTACCGTTATTTCTTCTTTCTTTGAAAAATCTAGCCTTACTACAAATTAAAAAAATAAGCAGTTCTGCCAAGAACTTACACTCTTATCGTATGAAGACAATGAAGAAATTTAGAAAAAAAAAACAAAAGATGGCTCTAAAAAAGTTTTCATATTGAGGGTTAAGATTATTTGAGCAAAAACCTATTTTTGGATTGAGACATGTGTAAACTATATTTTTATTAAACTCTCAAATGAACCGATATTTTATTGAAATTGTGATTTTGCTATTTTTTCCGGAATCCGTCCCTCACGCACTGCGGTTCTTTCCACATGGAGTAACAGTAATTGATATAATATACTGAAAATAAAATATTGACATCGTAATTCCTTTTGAACAAATAGGAATTACTTACAGATGTAAATAAGACTCGACGCACAAATATACTACTCAAAACAAAATAAGGGCCACTTGTTATTTTTATATTTTAGTTTAATTAAATGAACATAACTAATTGATATGTAGCAAAACGTTGACGTTACGAACTCTTTGGTATCTAACCTCTTTGATGAAGTGCCTTAAACCAAATACTGGCCCTTAGCAAAAAAAAAAATCAATTTCAAATTTTCTTCTAATTTTGTGTCGATTTTTCTTTGAGATTTGTTTCGATAGCGTCTTGATAATCTGAAAATTATCGTAATTTTGTTTAGTTATCTTGTCTAAACGACATTCAACGATAAAATGCCACAAGTACAAAGACATATGGACACAATTACTGCAACCAGAGCCGTTACAATGATCCGAGAAGGAAATTCTCAGCAGTGTGTGGGTTTGCACCTGGGTTTTTCTCGAAGAGCTATCCAAAATGCTTGGAATCGCTTTCAAGAAACCGGCAGTGTTGCAAGAAGACCTGGCTCGGGTAGATTTCGCATTACAACTGCTCAGGAGGATCGGTTCATCCGGTAAAGAGCCCGCCGAGAACGCACAGTAACGGCTCGTAAGTTACAAAATCGCCTACAGTTGACAACGGGTACTCGTGTCAGTGATCAAACGATCCGTAATCGGTTGCACGAAGACCAACAAACTTCAAAACGACGAGTTCATCGAATTCCTTTGTCCAGGACTCAACGTGCAAATCGTTTAAGTTTCTCCCGTCAATATTTGGACTGGGGCATAAATCAGTGGGGCATGGTGCTTTCTACCGACGAGTGTAAAGTAAAAATGTTCAATGACGATCGGCGCATTAGGGTGTGGAGACGACGCGGCGAGCGATTTTCGGAAGCTTGCATACACGAAGTTGACCGTTTCGGTGGTCCCAACGTAATGATTTGGGGTGGGATTGGCTTACATGGCAAAACTGAGCTCGCTATTTTAAATGAGGGTTCCGTAACTGCTCAGCGTTAGATTGAGGAAGTTATCAGGCCTCATGTGGTCCCATTTGCCCAGCGAATGGGTTCTGGATTCATCCTGATGCAAGACAATGCCCGTGCACACACAGCTCAAGCAACCCAGTCTGTACTGAAAGACTCTCACATTCAAGTGTTACCGTGGCCAGCAAGCAGTCCAGACTTAAATCCGATCGAGCACATGTGGGACCAATTGAAACAAATTGTTAAAGAGAGTAAGCAAGAGGTCTACAACCAGCAGCAACTGGTTGACGCTTTGAAACGTGCCGGGGAAGAGATTCCAGCTGAAAACGTCAGGCATTTGACCGAAAGCATGCATTCCAGGCTACAGGAGTGCATAGCTAAAAGAGGAGGACATATCCGTTATTAACAAACAGAAAAATAAATCAAAAGTAAAGAATTTTCAAATTTTCAATGACCTTTCGTTGTTTGTGTTTTTTATTCTAAATTGTATTTTTTATGAAAAGTTAAATAAGCATATTTAATGATAAGTAATTTAAACAATAAGTAGCCTAAACGGTAGAAAATAGCATTGTTTTATGTTTACGGTAATTAAACAATGTATTAATTTTATAATTTTCTTGGTACACCTTAAAAACCTAGTGGCCCTTATTTTGTTTTGACTAGTATATATGGAGCATAATGTTATTGAAACCGTAGTATTTGCAATACCCAATAATTAACAAAGTATAGCAGATTCGAAGTACATAAAAAGCACGTCGTAAATTCGAATAATCGTTGTAGTTAAAACTCAAAACACCGACTTTGTGCACGAACCGCGCTGCTCGACTTCTGAATGGCAATACGAAGTTTATTACAAGTAATTTTATTGAACCCATAGCAAATAGAGAAACAGTGGGCAATAAAACAAATAACAGATATTTTAATAATTGAATGGGTCGTTTAAGTGATATTATCGATTGTTGTTGTTGCAAAGTGTTAACGATACACGGAATTATTGGATACAAAATAGTATCAATAAAATTAGTATTTCCGTGTTTAGACTTATAGTTACAGAACGGTAATAACAGTTTATAAACGGTTTACAACCGGTACCTAATTGGTTAAATATTAAATTACTTGAGTATTTAGTTTTATTGCTGATTGCTTTTAATAAATATGAGACCAATTTTGTTCGATAAAAATCATACGAGATGACCCGAATCTAGTTCAAAATTAAATTAGTTGCCGTCTAATAATACTTATGTACTATTTATAGGTTTTTTATGTGTATATACAGGATTTGGATTTCATCTTTTGTTTTAATATTGTTCTTTTTTACCAGCGCTGTAAGGATCAAAAAAGTTATTTGGTGATTTCATTAATTTAAATTGTAATATTTAGCACCCCAAAATAGTAGTCAATGTAGTTTTCATCCGTTTGAAAATACCTGCTATTCATTATGACATCATCAGAGTAACTCTCACTTTTCCTAGTACCACAGTGTAGTCAACTTAATAAAATATAGAAGACGGCATGTACCTTAGTTATTCTACGGGGACATAGAATTAAGCTATCAAACGTCCATCAGCTCCAAGATCGCACCACTCTTGGCGTTCTTCCTGGAAGAAATGCCAAGCAGATTGGTGAGCGCAGTGCCGAAACCCTCGGACCAGTAACGGCGCTGCCATAAATAAGGGCCGGTGACTGGGGATGAATATACCGCTATCAATCGATTCCATGCAGGGCCACCTGATTGTGCCTGTTTGAGAGCTGTCCTTTTGCTCTCCCCCCGGAAAACCTCGGAGGAGTTTTCGAGTAAGATGGTGGTACCTCCTACCACCTAAGCCGTAGCAGTCGTATACTGTGCCAAGCACAGAAGTTCTTCTGTGGTGCTAAGGCTTCGCATTCAGGCCTTCCATTTTTTATACACTTTGAGACATCAAAATGCAACTTCTAAAAGCAACAATAAAACGTGAGAACGCAAAATACAGCTGTGGACAGACACATAATATCCCCACCCTTAGCTGACACATCAGCTAATGCGAATCCAAGTGTGTTCCAATATATTAAAGGTCTTTTTAAGAGTCTATTTAAACTGGTCTTGCTTACAGATGACATTAAAGACAAGTCTGTGTCAGGAAGCCTATTCCACGCCCACTGAGACATGCGAGACATTCCCTGTTAGTTTTAATCAGATTTGTTCTGGAATCACGACCACACCATGGACACTTGAAGCGATATGATGTAACAAATTGCATCATAGCGGACATACAGGAGTTACAAAATAGATAGTACGGTGTCGACAAAGACTGGGTAGCGTTAGACTCGGGACTCGTGCCCTGAAAGTTCGGTACCGTCATATCAAGAAAGTTATTTAAATATTCGATGGATGCGTTTGATGGTTGATGGTGGAATACCATCTTCTACACACATTCTTGTACTTTTTATTCCACAATTTACTATTATTTTAACTTAGGCTACCGGTTTCGTATTACAGATCATTGAGCCAACAAATTATTAATTTTAATTGCGATTTAAATTAAAAATCTTAAGCAAATATAATATAGTAAACCATGATATCTATACTAATAATAAACTAGTAAAAAATTCGTGTCTGTACATTGAATATTTTCGCGAAATTTTAAATGAAATGGGTTATTGGTACTGTACTGAGGCCGAAACAACAATTGTTGGAATTTTTGTCTGTCTGTCTGTTCCGTTTTAACTCGAGAACCACTCAAGGGATTTGGATGCGGTTTTTTTTATAATAATTGTAGTGACCCTGGTCAACACATAGGCTATAAGTGATGTTCATAAAATAACGCCGAAGCCAAAAACGGGGCAAAAATTTAATAAACGCTTTTATAACTCGAGAACCACTCAAGGGATTTGGATGCGGTTTTCTTTATTATCATTGTAGTTACCCTGGTCAACACATAGATCATAAGGGGTGTTCATAAAATAACGCCCAAGACGAAAACGGGGCAAAGATTGAATAAACGATTTTATTATAACTCGAGAACCATTCCACGGATTTGGATGCGGTTTTCTTTATTGTCATCGTGGTTACTCTGGTCAACACATTGTAGCATTCGCTACAGTTATTCAACCTGTTTCTTCGATTTTAGTTTTTCTTTATCTTTGATACTGTACAATATTCGGGTAGGTAGGTAGGTGTACGTTGAGCACAAGTGAAACGCGTCGTAGCTAGAATCGCACTGACGTTTATTACAATGAAATTAAGATGGTGGTCTAGCCACCGATACCAACATAACATCCCTCCACCAAAAAATCTTACAACTATTTTACATTCTACATAACTAATAAAACTTCTTATAATCTACTTTCGGAATATTTCTCAAAGTCATTTTGATATGAGAACTCCTCGAGGGTGTGGGAGAGGCTGCGGAGGGTGGTGATCGTGCGGCGCTCTCGAACGTCGAGTCCGGCTCTGTGCGGACGGAGACGCCGCCGCTGCCCGGGGCCGTGGCGCTGTGCGAAGTCGCACTCTCTGCTGACGTAGTTGGTTCTCGAGTCGCATTCTCCTCTTCCCCGGCACTAATATCGGAACCCTCGGTTTCAATGTGCTCTTCTGAACCGACCTCCACGTCTGGATGGTGGCTATCCGTAGCGGTGTATGAAATTATTTGATTTGTGTGCCTTTTTATCTCCACCCCAGAGAGACTGTCCTTAATTTGATAAATTACCTTTCCGATTTTTCTTAATATAGTTCCTTTAATCCAAACAAACTTATTTTTATTTAGGTATTTTTTATAACAAATCGCTTCACCCGGAACAAAGTCTCGACGATTAGTTCCTCCGTAATGATCACACTGTGAAGACTGTTTCTTTAAAACATTATTATCGAGGGGAGTGAGCGCAGGCGATGACCGCGGGTTGATAAGATCTAATCTCGATCTCAGTTGCCGACCGTATACCAGCTGAGCTGGAGACTGACCCGTGGTTGTGTGCACCGTATTCCGATAATCAAACAAATATTTCAAAAGTTTATTATTCTTATCGTTCATAGTACGTCCCTGTAATAATGCACACTTGATGCCCTTTTTTACGATTTTAACATAACTTTCAGCCTGGCCATTACTGGCTGGCCAGTACACGGAACTTGTTATATGAACTATTCCGTTTATGGAACAGAAATTTGAAAATTCCTGAGAAATTAGCGACGAGCCATTATCACTTACCAAAAACCGACACATCCCGAAGCGCGACATAAAGTCGTAAAGTTTATTTATAAGTGCGCCGGAAGAAATGTCATTCTTCATGTAGTAGCATTCTACCCACTTTGTGTGAGCATCGACAATGACTAAATACATTTGACCTTCAATTGGCCCTAAAAAATCTATGTGAAGTCTGTGAAATGGCTCCGCTGGATATGGCCAGGGTGCCAGCCGAGTGCGGGGCGGGGAGGGTCGCAGACTGACGCACACTTGACAATTACCTATGAGTTTCTCAATGGCCGCGTCTACCCCGGGAAACCAAAACCTTGACCGTGCCTCAGCTTTGGTTTTCACAATACCAAAATGAGAACCATGCAGTTCAGCTAGAACCTTTTCTCGCAATTTCTCGGGTATTATTACTTTGTGGCCACGCATTAAACACCCCCTTTCTATCGATAACTGTAACCTGCAATGAAAATATGGCTTTACGTTTTCGTCATTAACTTTTCGCGGCCATCCTTTCTGAACATATTGCATTACTTGGTGTAAAACCACATCATTTTTTGTTTCACGACCCAACAGCTCTAATGAGATCGGGAGTGACCCTTCCAATACAAAGTTAATGTAGGCAGCCCTCTCTTCCCCCGCAGCGACTACCCCGCCATCGCCTTCGCTAACCGGTTCGGGAAGCGTTGCGCGTGATAAGAAATCGGCACTATTATCTGCGCTTTTTATGTATTCTATGCTATAATTATAGGCTGACAAAAATATTGCGTACCTTTGTAGCCTGTTCGCTGAAACCATGGGGATGCCATGATTCGATCCAAATATTGAAACAAGCGGTTTATGGTCGGTACGTAATATAAAAGGTTCCGACCTGGCATAAAGAAATTGGTGGAATCTTCTTACGCCGAAGACTATAGCCGTTGCCTCTTTTTGGATTTGTGAAGTTCTTGAAATTGCATTGGGCCGCCAGCCCGCGCAAACGCGCTGCCCATTGCGCGTGTGATTCACCCGTCTTTTGTACCGCCGAGTAGAAATGTTGACGTTCCGCGAAACTGCATCGTTTTTCTAAGAAGTGTTCGTCTAATATTTTCACGATCTCGTCGAATGTCACTTTGTCCAATTTACGAGGCAGTACTAGGTTACTGGCGAGCTGATATGTGACTTCGCTGAGTGCGCTCAGCAATATTGCGCGTCTTTTGACTCCATCTTTGTCCACCTCCTCCTTGATGTCGTTTACAATGAAAAACTGTTTCAATCTATCCCTGTATGTAGCCCAGTCTTGATGTTCATGATCAAAATTTGAGATTGTTCCAACTGCTGATTGAAACATTTTAATTATTCTTGTGGGTCCTCGTCGCCACTGTAAAATATTCGGGTAGGTAGGTAGGTGTACGTTGAGCACAAGTGAAACGCGTCGTAGCTAGAATCGCACTGACGTTTATTACAATGAAATTAAGATGGTGGTCTAGCCACCGATACCAACATAACAGATACTTTTACAGAATTTTCAAAAATTTAAAATTTCGAAGATCTTGTCGTATTTTTTGTTTGTTTTTTCTCATTTTGAAGAGTATTGTCGTCGAGTCCACAACGAAACTAAATAAATTTCTTAATTTTAATCCCTTGGATTCGTAACACGGGATATATTTGCTTTGAAGTCTATTTTCAAGCCTTTACTCTTCTTCTCCTAGTAAGTTTTGTGTACTTTTGGTTTCATTCTCTGAAAATCCCTTTTGTCCTTTTTCCAAAACGTTAATTTCCTTGCTCGGGTTTCATAAGCATTTCTTCATTCTGTTGTTTTGTCTCTTTACAGCGACCCTTCAGGCTTTTTAAGGGTTTTTAAAAAGTAACTTACAATTTCAATATATCACCATCCTCCTGGTATCTTGTGTGGATGCACAAAACGAACTCATTTCCACGACATCTGGAAGACAATCCTGTCGCATAGCGGAGTCTTGCTGCAGTTCACGGCGTGGTGAGGATTGGCTAACTACGAGCGAGCGTTTTGGGGACCACTCCATGCCAGGAGGCCTGCCGAATCGACCCCAGGAAGGAACCAGGTTCTTGGTAGTTTAGTAATTATCTTGTTCTGTTTAGGTCATTTTCTTTCCTTATGTAAGGCTGAATAACGACAGCTCTTAAAACTTTCACGCATTAAGATATATTTTCTCTCGCCTAAGATTTACTAATATTTCCGCGATATTTCTTGGGATCCCAAAAAATAGATTAACTTTTAGTTTCAAATTTATAATAAAATAAGCTTAAAGCGTCGTTTTAGCTACATTAGAAAAATTCTAAACCTTAAAAAAGGTGATTTACTAAATTAAATTTTATTGTAAAATTTTTAGGCTCAACGATATACTCTTCTACAATTTTGTTTTTATACCTTTTTATTTTCTTTTCACTGTTAATTTCTAAATTCTATTGATATTTTATTTATACTTTTAACGAGGTTTTTCAGCATTTTTTTGGGTGGCTGTCTCCAGGCTTGCTTGGCGGCAGCCTTATTAGCACCAAATTTATTCTCGTAAAGTGTTTACACTATAACATATACTACAAAGGTTGTTCAGAAAATAACGCCTAAGCCGAAAACGGGGCAAAGATTGAATAAACGCAAACGGCAAAGGTTATTGTTATATAAATCTATGGGAAGTCTGATTCGAATTTATACCCACGCGAACAAAGTCGAGAGCAAAAGCTAGTTTTTAATATAAACTTACTTAAATGGAGCGCTGTGATTGGCTGCTTCGTCACTTAACAAGGTTTTCAAAAGCTGGCCCTATGGCATAAATGAAAGTTCGGAAAATAGTTGATGATAAAATGCAAAAAATGCTCATTGACCTATGTATTCTAATAATGTTTTAATAAGAACAATAAAACTCATAGAACATGAAACACCAACAACACCTAATGTTAATCACCATTTAGCCCCGGCTAATGAATTAAGATTTGCAGATGTATCAAATATGGAAACTTTAATGGTACAGTGAAGAATACGTCAAGCTACACACTTGCAGTACGACATTAGTCTCTATAATGAAGGATATAAGATAGGTACGAAGAACAATGTGTATAGCTTGATGTGTTCCTCACTGTACCTATCAGACCGGCTGACGGACGATTAAGGCTTTTACATGTTACTTTATACCTTGGCCTAAGCACACCATATTAAGGTAACTGGTGGTTAAGACTAAAATGAGAGCTAGGTTAAAACTGGGTACAGTTGCTGCGAGCATAATATGAAGGATTGGGTCATGAGTTCGACTAATAAATAAATCAAACTTCTGATTTGATCTTTCTCTTTTCTTAGGTTAACTTCAATTCTGATTAAAACACCATGGTACAGCGCATGGTATGCTTACAATTTACTGATTACCGGTTAGTCATGTATCATACTCGAAATCTGATTGGAGGTTGGAAAACCTGGACAAATTATTGTGATTGTGACTGCGGCAGAGGTCGTAGATGCGAGTATGTCTGTCCAGCATACATGTGAAGATACGGGCGAGTAGCGAAGAAGCTCTTGAATGATGCTAATTTCTTTAATAGCTCATGCAATAGAGGAACCACATCACTGTGCATGGTGTCTTGACAGGAATCGAGAGAATTGTAGGAATACTAAAACCAATTATTTTTTGAATGTTAAAAACTGATAACTCACTTTATAATCTGTGCATTTAAGGCACAGGTTGAGCTTTCGATGAAATTATGTGTCATAATCGGCAGGATTCACTGAAAGACCTGCACGCGCAATTATCGAATTTTCATGGATAAAATCATATTCAGGGTTTTCAAAAAAAATATCGAATAATCTCATCGAAAGTTCGACCTTCGCTTTAAATACGTAGATTTAAAAGTAAGTAATTTCGTTTTGACATTAATTACGATGTCAACTCAGTGCAACACCTTTATTTTTAAAGAATCCAACCTTTTTAACATCGACATCCAACTGACGAACAAAGCAACTAACAGTTAAAGGAATCTAAAAGCTCAAACATCTTCTTGAGACGCAAAAGCTCCCCCATAAATAACTACATCGTAAACAAACTCGATTCAACTACTGAATAATGCAAAGAACTTGTAATCGATATTGCTATTGGCAAATTCACTTTCGAACCAACAGATATTACAATAGATGAAAGCGCTATAAACAAAACTGAATTTAATGAAAGTATTGATAACTTATCTTGAAATATAGCACGTTATTTCGTTAATGATGAGAAAGCGTAATCAGGGAAATTCCGTATTAAGCACGGAGGTTACAATCGGGGAGATAAGGCCAAATAGGTTCATGTAAAGACTATCGAAAACTCAATTCAACTACTGAATAATGCAAAGAACTTGTAATCGATATTGCTATTGGCAAATTCACTTTCGAACCAACAGATATTACAATAGATGAAAGCGCTATAAACAAAACTGAATTTAATGAAAGTATTGATAACTTATCTTGAAATATAGCACGTTATTTCGTTAATGATGAGAAAGCGTAATCAGGGAAATTCCGTATTAAGCACGGAGGTTACAATCGGGGAGATAAGGCCAAATAGGTTCATGTAAAGACTATCGAAAGTGCCAAGTAAGGGCAGAAGTAATTTGAACCGACACCTCGCTGGAAGTTTTAATACAAATAAAATGTAATCTGTAGCACGGAACGCGCACTTTCTCGGATTAAAGATAAGATATAGTGGAAGTGTCTGACCGAAAACGTGGTTTCGTTTTCGGTTGAAACAGAAATATTGATACAAGAGTAGCTTTCGGGATTGATCAATTGGTCTACATGTTTGTCGATGAAGATTTATGTACGAAACTTGTTTGGATGGATATTTTCTTTAAAAAAACTAAAGACATTTTGACTAGGGCACTGAATTTCAACTAAGTAAGCCAGAAATAGGTAGGTTAACTCATTTGAAAATAGGCTTACCTATCCACTGTATTATTAACATTACATAGCAAATGTCAAAACATTCAAGATTTGGTAAACTGTTAATGTTACTAACTACAATTATATTTAACAAAATATAATTATAATCTGAAATCATAAATTAAGAGAAACTAAAAAACAAGGTTACAAAAATTACGAAAAATGTAATAGCGAGTTTTAGAATCAATTCCATTTAACTGCCCGAAAACCGAAACTCACAACACTAAACAGCAGTTAATATTAACTAACAGTTAAGTTGATGTGGACAGCTCATTAACCTTTCTCTGTCGGTTACGTGCTGACATACGAACAAACAAGCAGATTATAACAACATTGATATAAGAGCAGACACAAGAAAGCTTTTATACCAATCTGTTACGCTCGCCTCGCTGGGCTTGTAACAGATAACAATGATTATTTCTGTCATGTCCATGTGATTTTTGTAAAGATTATTTTCAATTTGCATGAGCATATATCGTCATGACATGAATCCCCGTAGGAGTGTCAGAGGTGTTCCCAAGTGTGAACTGTGAAATGCAAGTATTCCACACTTGGTACACCCGCTTTTCAATAACGATTATTACGTTCCAAACGTAACGGGTGGTGAGCCCTAGCGCCGTATTTCGGGCACAAATGGACCAACATTTTAAAGTGCCTTTCGAAGCACGATGCAGACCGAACACAAAACGTGAAGCGCGGGAATTGAACCGATTAAAAAGTAATAATAGTCAAAAGTCAAATTACATGCTTGTCCCAGAAAAAAAAACATGTTTAACTAAATTATACCAAATGAACACCGATAAACACCTATACGTATTTGAAAATATCTAGTTGAGGATTTGTGTGTTCAAAATACCTTGTTAAGGTGAGTCTTGAGGTAAATTTGCAGTTCTGATATTATGTTAATACTGTGATACCTATCTGATAAGCAAATTATGTCCTACAGGGTATATAAGGTGACTTTTGTTTATATTGCTAAATTTATACTGGAGACGCGGTAAGTTGTCAGAACCAAAGATCAATGTCCCTTTCTTTGAAAAACGCAAAATAAAATTTAGACTTCCTATACTCAGTAGTCAGTCGAGGTTGTTCTTGAACGTGTATAGACAACATTTTTTTTTTCTTATGTCTTCTTTGAACTTTGGTCCTAAGAACATACCGAGTCTGTATGAATTTGGTCATACCTATATAAACGACAGTAACTTTATATGTATATGTTTTCTTTTTCCTGACTTGTGAACGTTTTTATTTTAAAAAACTATATTTTTTATACTTATCTAATAAACACGAATAACCTCAAATCTGAACCCACGTTATTCAATAAAACCACCCGTGAAAGTCAAAATTGCTATAACATTTTCTACATTAAAGTAGCTATCGCAAGTTGAGAAGTGGCAATGGAATATATGACCCCTCAGACCCTTTGAAGATGGATTGAAGATATGACCTCAGTCCGTGATAATTCAACCTTCAGCTGGTAATATGAGGATGAATCCCGAAGAGTAGGGAAAGAGAAAGTGATTAAAACTGATGTATCTACACGTATTAAAGGTAATTAAGGTGCTGCACTGAGTTTAAAGGTTAAGCAGTGGTTACTCAATGAATTACAGAGCTAGTGTTAACCTGAACTCCTAGCTGTTTTAATTAAACCAAAGCTATATTATACTATTAAGAGAATGTCTTGTTAAGGCGCATAAGCACGCCACCGTTTCAGTACAAAATTTGATAACCCCTTTCTCAGTTGTTTTTCGTTATAGATCAAAGTACCTTTATGATCTGGTACTGATATTTTAAAAGACACCGTTTTGACAAAATTTTGAATATTGATTTTGTTTTTAATCAAGCTGAACAGATTTACATACAATGTTTTCTTGCCTTAAATCATAAATTTAACCTATAACAAAATTTTACATTTCAGCCAGATAGTAACTTTGTAACTGTCTGTATTAAACTATAGATGTCGCAAACTTTAGTCTATAAGTAACAGAAAAGAAAAGAGTTATAAAATTTCGTACTTAAACGGTGGCAAGCTTAAGCGCCTTAAGAGCTGTGAAAGTGACAAAGAAAGCTTATCCAAATAATAATTAAAAGTTTGCTCAGTTAAATGCCTAGAAATAGCAATGAACTATTTTTAAAAACCAGAAATTTCATAAATGATGGACATCAAATTTATAGCTAAAATTTAAACTTACGCTAAAAGCGACCGTTTTTAACCAAAGTTAAAATTTTAGCTTGTCGAGGACGATCTCTATGAAAACTATGCTATTAAAAAATCATTGCTATTTCTAGACATTTATTATTTGAGCAGACTTTCAATAATTATTCCGGTAAGTTTTTTTTTTCAGTGGCATCACTTTCGTAGCTCTTGGAGCCATGTAAGACAAAACGCATTATATGGTTAGTCAACACAAAAGACACGTATACCATAGTAGGAAGAGGGTGGCAAACTATCACAATAAAGATTTAAATCTATACTAATAATATAAGTAATCAAGAAGTCATGTCTGTAGTAGTCTGTACATTGAATAATTTTTCAAGATTTTAATGAAATGTGTCATTAGTATTGTACCGAAGCCAAAACTAGGTTGCTGGTTCTTTTCTTCAGTTTCTACTGGGACCTCTGGGGTAGGAGACATTTTCTTGGTTTCGGAGAAGTTCATCATAATAAAGTAAATATTGAGAGAACTTCCACGGGAGTGAAACGGCGGGCAAAAGCTAGTTATAATAATCTACCTATACTAATAATAATGTAGTAAAAATGTCGTGTCTGTTGTATATGAATTTTTTTGTGAAATTTTATACGAAGTTCCGAGGCCAAAACTAAAATTTTTGTCTCTCTGTCTGTATGTTATGTCCTGTTGTAACTCGAGAACCGCTCAACGGATTTCGATGCGGTTTTATTTTATTCTTATCGTAGTGACCCTGGTGAACACATCATACTAATATTAGAAACTAGCTCTTGCCCGCGACTCCGCCCGCGTGTTATTCGGTTAAACGGCATGATTTTTTCCGGGATGAAAAGTAGCCTATGTGTTAAGTTAGGATATGAGCTATATCCATTCTAAATTTCATCCAAATCCGTCCAGCCGTTTCAGCGTAAAAGAGTAACAAACATACACACACACATACACACACACACAAACTTTCGCGTTTATAATATTAGTGTGATTCGAAAGTTTGTGCGTGTGTGTGTGTGTGCGTTTGTTACTCTTTCACGCTGAAAAGGCTGGACGGATTTGGATGAAATTTAGAATGGATATAGCTTATTTCCTGACTTAACACATAGGCTACATTTATCCTGGAAAAAAGCATGTCGTTAAACTGAATAACACGCGGACGGAGCCGCGGGCAAAAACTAGTAGTCTATAAGGGATGTTCATAAAATAACGCTCAAGCCGAAAACGTTGCAAAGATGGAATAAACGCGGGCAGAGCTGCGGGCAAAGGTTAGTAAAGTAAATAAAACAAAAACGTAAAATTACGGCTGGACGGATTTGGATGAATTTTAGGATGGATATATGTAGCTTATACCCTAACTTAACACATAGGCTACTTTTTATCCCGGAAAAAAGCATGTCGTTAAACTGGATAACACGCGGACGGAGCCGCGGGCAAAAACTAGTAGTCTATAAGGGATGTTCATAAAATAACGCTCAAGCCGAAAACGTTGCAAAGATGGAATAAACGCGGGCAGAGCTGCGGGCAAAGGTTAGTAAAGTAAATAAAACAAAAACGTAAAATTACGGCTGGACGGATTTGGATGAATTTTAGGATGGATATATGTAGCTTATACCCTAACTTAACACATAGGCTACTTTTTATCCCGGAAAAAGCATGTCGTTAAACCGAATAACACGCGGGCGGAGTCGCGGGCAAGAGCTAGTAACAAAATAAATTCCCCACAAAGTTAAGCCATAAAATTGTGATATTCAGTAGGTACTTGTGTTGTCTACTCCTCGCTGTAAGTCATACGTTTCTTTCCGCGGTAGCGCATTTCGAACGTCGAGTAACAAGCACGGAGCGACGTGAAGGTGTTGTAGCCAATACGTCTTTGTTAGAGCCGATAGCATCAAGCCTCGGGTGGTCGATACGATAACGCAGCTGAAAGCTGAGAAATTTAGACATTTTGTAATAAATTGCTTTCCTTGCTCAGTGATAATCTAGGTAGGAAAGCTCGTTGCTGCGTTGAGGCCGAAAGTTTGTCTATGAGAAGACGGTCAAAACATAAAACATAACAAATCGTTACAACATACATTTACTGACTGAGCTATACCGCTGAACAGTGTAATAGATACATCAGTTCCCCGGTTATAGTAATTTGGCCAAGTGCGAGTCGGACTCGCGCACAAACGAACTCTAAAAACATACATATCCATAGCGCAATATAGATGCTATAGAAACATTAGGGCAGTGGCGTGCATTCAAGATTCAAAGATTCAAATTGTTTATTTGTAAAATAGATACATAAAGAATACGTTTTACATGTCAAATCTAATCTGTATAAAAATAATATTTTATGATGAAACAAATATGATACGGGAAATATATAAAAAAATTGTATTTAAGTTGGGCTACTAAAGTTATACACATGCATAAAATAAAAAGACTTATTGGAATAAGAGTATTACTATACCTACATAATGCAATTAATAAATAAGTTGATAAATAAAGTGAATAGACCATAAATAAATATAATGCCTAGCCAAATATATACTAACATAAGTAAAAAATTTCAATATTGTATATACCTATACATACCTACATAATGCAATGAATAAATAAGTTAATAGATAAATAAACTATAAATAGATATAATGCCTAAATCCGCCCATTCGATTAATCTTGCTAAGAAGAAGGGCAAGAAACTTAGCAAGATCATGTCTTTTTTATCAGTATTTTTTCTCAATATGGCTTAATACTAAACAATATATTATAAAAGGATAAAAATATAAAAGACAGAAGGAAATTGTGTCATGGGAAAATAAATATACATCTTAGTCTACCTATCTAATGAGGTAGTAAGTTAAAATACTAAGCAAAACATCATCCACCTGTCTCATATAGTTTATCACTTTTTTATAGTTAGATTATCAACTAATAAATGCTAAGTTTAAGTTATAATTTGAAACATTGAACTTTTTGCTGGAAATGCAAGGAGAAGGTCAAGTTTGACAATAAAAAAAAATGTAAATGTCATTTCAAATGTAAATCATTATTTATATTACGCCAGGGTAGGCACTGCCTACCATAGAGTACATGACTTCATAAAAAAATAAGTTTTTAATTTTTTCATGTTATTTTTATCGTCAAAGTTGACCTTCTCATTGCATTTCCAGCAAAAAGTTCAATGCGCGTGCATTAGGGAGACAAAAAACAAGGCGCTAAAATGATACCGCCGCGCCGGAGAAAACTATCAACACCCTGAGTGCGGAACCCTCATTTTAATATTTGTTGTTTTCATTTCGAGTATGTACCATCGAAGAAATGGCCGCAGATCTACTTTTCGACCTTATTTTAATGGTAATAAGAGCAAAGGTCTGCGGCCATTTCTTCGATGGTACAATGATGTGTGCAACTTGAAACTTGTATGTATGATATTACCGTCCTTAAGACAGAGATGAAACAAATACCGTTTAAAATGCCATTTTGTCAGGGTTTATTGTATTTATTGTTTGCCGTGGTGGGAGCCATAGTAACACGTAGGTATTCCACGAAAATTTCAACTTTCTACCTATTACGGTTGAAGCTGTAGACCCCTGCGACAGACGGACAGACAGACAGACAGCAGCGGAGACTTGGTAATATTTCATACTAGCTTTTGCCCGCGGCTCCACCCGCATGTTATACGGTTTAACGACATGCTTTTTTCCGGGATAAGAAGTAACATATCTATTAAGTTGGGGTATAAGCTATATCCATTCCAAATTTCATCCAAATCCGTCCAGCCGTTTCAGCGTGAAAGAGTAAGAAACATACACACACACAAACTTTCGCATTTATAATATTAGTGTGAAGTGTGATGAGATAACATAGCCTTGTCTTATATCACCACAAACGATAATAGACCGCGCTAATTAGACACCTGATGTATGAAATAACAAAGCCTTGTCTTATTTCACCAAAAAACGATAAGGACCACGCTAATTAGACACCTGTTATTTCAATGATATTGATCTATCCTACAGGAACCATGCATTTTTCCGGGATAAAAAGTAGCCTATGTGTTAAGTTAGGGTATAAGCTATATCCATTCTAAATTTCATCTAAATCCGTTCAGCCGTTTCAGCGTGAAGAGTAACAAACATACACACACACACGCACAAACTTTCGCATTTATAATATTAGTAGGATAGTAGGATTTCATATTTATTTATTTGCAAACGTGTAAATTACGCAGGTGATCAATGGTGTGTACATATTAGATCATGTTACCCTGTCAGGGCGCAGCAATAACATTTTTGGCACCCTTCGGGTACGCAACCCAAAAAACTACAAATATTATTTTCAGAGTGTTTTCTTTTGAATGAGACCATTAACCTCCGGTATGTACGTATGATACACGTAAACACCACATAAAATAGTAAAAACCATACAAAAGTAGCACACAGTAGCATATTCCAAACAACCCATAGCGGGCCCAAGGTGTCGTGGCCAATATTTCTCCGCGCGCGAACAGCTGATACCATCGCGGCCTCGGGTGGTCAGAGCAGGGCCTTAGGAATGTGGGTGGCTACTTACTCATTCTGAACATGATTTATAAAGCTTATTGAACGAGAAATAATCATTCTCTAACTAATCGAGATCTAATAAATCTTGATAAAGACAAATTATATTGAGGGAAGGTGTACGAAGATGGTAAGCAAAAAATGTATCACAGGTTCGTGTCATCTTTTTGCTACGGCGTAGCAAACAGCTACGTCGTAGTCCAGTGACATTTAGGCAACAGTTCTTTTTGTGACAAATAAATCTTGATGATTCTCAAACTTACATAAAACTTTAAACGCCTCTTTATCAAACCAAAATATAAGTTTATTCGGAATGCCGTCGTCGTCTTGACGAAAACTGAGAGAAATCAAGTTACCAACTAATAAATTCAATTGAAATACGCTGAAATAAAACATAAGTGTACATATGGTTTTATGCAGAATAAGGAAGAAGCAAAGAGGTATGTCGGAGTGGTGATTAATAGTCCTTGCCTTTACGTTCTAAGAGGCTAGGGTTGCCACCCGCATCTGAATTTACAAAGTACCTACAATGCCGGTCCACTAAAAAGGCGATTTTGAGGTTGTCCGCAACGCAGTATATTGCTTCAAATAGACCATTCCTGAAAAGCAATTCTGACACAAGCGACAACTTGCGAAGGCGGAAGACGGATGATTTTAGAAGCTGTGTACAGAAATGTAACAAGCTTTAAAAACATAAACCTTTTATCCGGATTCTTTTAAGGAGTTATAATAGTTAGTAAAAATATCATCACATGGAATTTATCACGCGACAAACAAAGTCGTTTAAAAAATAAAGCGTGTGTAAAAAATTTGCCAGAACAACAACTCTGGTCGACGGCGCTCCAAAAATGCACCAAAATACGACGCCATCTTTGATTATATTTACATATGCCAACTTGTGGACCTGGATTGAGACGTAACTCGTAACTTGAAAGCAACCTATACAAATTTTAAATATTTTATTTATTTATTTATTCGGCGACCCCCATGTTCCTGTCCCTGAAAATAAAGAATGCAAAATTGTGTTTGATCCTTTTTTACCCCGTCGCAAAAGAGCAACAGATCGATCAGCGTGACTATTTGTGTGAGTGACACAGGCTACTATTTATCCCGGGAAAACTTGTAACTACAACTACGTATGCGAAGCCGCGGGTATAAAGCTTATTGGTTTATCGTACCTGTAGAGAAAGTAAGTTATTTTAGTAAAATTTTATTCAGAAACCAGGACACCGTAACCCCTGACAGCCCAAAAACCGAGATGTAATGTGGCAGCCCTGCTCTAAGCCAGTGTGATGTATTTGTGTTAAACAATGGGGTATATTTTAAAGTATTTTGTAACTATTGTTCATACATAAGCCACTGGTATGTGATGCTGGTTATACCAAGCCGTTACTATGTCCTTTTCTCCGACCATAAACTGCATATTATGTTTAAAGTTTCTCAATGTTTTTGCAAAATTTACAGCGCCATTTGCAAGTAAATTAAAGCTTTACATTGTGGTAAACAATGTAAGTTAGTTGCTAGTTTATGTAACAGTATTGTTTCCTAGCGCTGTATTTCCAATCTGAAATCAAATTTATTTTAAGGAAATTTACTTGAGAATAATATTTTACAGTTCTCCTTATCTGCTTTCTCTGACGGTATCGCGGTATCAAACACGCATAGCGGTAACATCATATGAAGATTAAAATCTGAAAGTACAGTCAGCAATAAAATACGTTAAACACTTCAGAACAAAAACCGCTAATTGTTCAGTTTCAATGCGTATGCTCAATGAAGGATGAATAAGAATTTGACAGAAAACTACTTCCGCTTAAGCAATGTTTAGAATTGAGGCAACATTAAAGTTTCCAATATAACTGATAATAACATAATGGTCAAATTAATATTTATGTAATACAATTAGATTTAATATCTTTAACTAGTTAAAAAGGGCTTTGAGTGCTTTCGACTACATGATCGTAAAAATTAATTAGAAAAAACCAATGGCTTGATGATACGACTTCCGCGTCATTCTTGTTAATTGAGACTACAATTTCAATTCATATTTTAATCGAATACTTTTTTTAAACATAAATTAACAACTGGACAATAATAATAAATATAGAAATTTACTACTCTCGAAAAACTTTACTTGAAATGTTAGCAAATAGCGGGTATAGATAGTACCGGAGATTCTCGCATTGTTTTAACAGAATTCATGATATACGCAAAAATCTTGCCGGTAAATTCGCTATCTGTAATGTCGACAAATGCAACCGTAGAATTTTGGAGACGGTGCCGGCACCCATGGCACAGCCTTTATTATTTTTATTTTTTTATAAATTGTCTATGTTAAAAATTGGGAATTTCAAAAGTTTTGGAAAGCTGTTAAATTGAGTTCGTTGTAAAGCGTAAAAGTATCAAAATGTTTTACAAATACTTTTAAAAGCGAATTGGAGTAAATAAACTAGCGTCAGTAGTGTGGAGATGGATAATGGTCATAGAAAACTTGCTTCCAGCTGAAGCGAACGAAATGTAGGTATAACAGAGTTAGTGTTATTGCCATTAAATAACTTTTTCATTTGCTAACGCATTTTTATTGCCTCACATTGTTTGAGACACCAGTACACTATACCGGGTGTAAAAGCAAAGGCAAAAATCCTTTAAGGGTGTGTTAGTATAATCGGTAAAGATATTATTTTAAATACTGGGATCTCTAAATAAAGTACCAGTTCCTCATAATATGACTATTTTCTTCACTCAAAATACACTAATCGCGTGGACACCCTCACTAGTCGCTGGCCACTCTGATGGGGGAGCGGGTTGCGGGGTGCATATAGGTGTGTGGGCAGGCCGGTGAGCTGCGTAGCCATAGCTTAGAAAAATGATGGAATTTTTGGTGAAAATTCAAGGTATATATTTTTTCTCGTAATGAACATCAGAATCGTGTATACTTTCATACCTTAAAGGGATTCTTGACTTCGCATTTACAGCCTGTATAAGGTGACTTCAGCCAAATTCTTACTGAGGACTCGGTAAGTGCTCAGTAATAAGGTTCAATTACCCTTTTTTGTGAAATTCGTAAATTATTCTTTTCGTGTTCCGAGTCAATTACTATGGGACGCCAAGATTTTATTTTTCGAAATTAGGAAAAGTGTTATTGATCCGTGCTACTGATCACTTACCAAGCCTCCAGTATGAGTTTGGCTGTATAAACAAAAGTCACCTTATTTATGCCTCAGCGGAAACGGGTATTGCATGACTCGTGTTATAGCATCGGCAGCTCCGGCCACCTTATCTTATTTCCACCCCTCTGTTATAATTTATAATTTAATTTTCTTTTCTATGTACGATTTATTTAAGTTTATTAACTTTTTTTTTTTCATTTTTGCATAGCCCTTTCAGCTTAACCTGTTATAATATTTTAAAGTTAATAAGTTAAAAATTCAAAATTGTGGGTAACTTCAGAGGGACAGTGAAAACCACAAACCTATGAAGTTTCTGCCCAGTGGCTCCATCTGTACAGACGAAGTAAGCAATAATGAACCGTTTTCTACATATAAATAATTCCTCGACAGTACTTGTCACGGTGCGTCGACACTGAAGACGTAATATGATGGGTTTTGCTATGCAGCTTGTTAACATTTTAATAATTATAAATAGTGTTTTGCTTTGGTAATTTATTATCATGAAAATTTTTATATAAATAAAATAATTTACACACAAAAGTAATAACACTGATGAAAATTTGATTTTAAAAAAGAATTTAGTACATTGTTACAATTAAATCTTGCTAGGAAGGTACATCAAATCAGTTCTTTTTCGATGGATAGCTATAATTTGTCATTCCCAGTTAATTGCCCATATGGTCGAGGTCTGATATCAATCTACAAATTACACTTCCCATCAAAAAAATCGAAACACTTCTAAAGTTTATGTTTTAATGGATTATTAGAAAAATATTGTATTATGCGGAAAAAAATAAAATGTCGTCCTACAATAGGTAGTACAAGATTTCGAATTCCCTATACCAACGTTCCAAATTCAAACTATTTATTTTTTTAAGAATTATTTCTCTTTTTGGGTTATTTGTCGCCAGAAAGGAAGTGTTTGAATATTTTTGATGAGAACTGTATTTAGGTCGAACGCTCAAATCCGACAGAGATATGTACAATAAGTTCGAGGTTATTGCAAATTGCAAGAAATTGTCTTGGTATAAAAAGGGGACGGCTATTTATTTATCACATCCGGTGCAAGAACGTCACATTTACATCCAAGAGCGCAAGGAACAACTGACCCTAAGACGTTGTCTCTCCAGTTACTCGCTAAATCGCGCCAAAACCGCAAAGACAAAAGAACCCTCAGACGAAAAACTACGCACCAGGTATATGGTCAAATTATGTACGTTGTTATACATTTTTCTCAGTTTTTACTTTTTTGCACTTGTGACGTTCTTGCACCGGATGTGATATTATATTATGCAGGGTGTTAAGATGATGTTGCGGAAGCCGGAACCTGGCGATAGTACTTAAACATAAAAAAGATATATCGCGAAAAAAAAGAGCTGTTTTATACATTTTGGTCGAGTAGGCATGTAACTTATGGAACAGCTAATTATTTTTCGCGATATAAGAGTTGGTTCCATGGTAAAAGTTGTTCGTATAAACGAGTACTATCGCCAGATTCCGGCTTCCGCAACATATCTTAACACCCAGTATAAATATTAATTACCCTTGAAAATGAAGTCAAAACCAGAGAAACCAGACATGTTGTACCTATTTCTCCTCAGTTGCAGACACAAAAGCAAGACATTACAGACAGACAAAAATTTAATTAATCGTAGTTTTGGGTATAGTTCAATACTAAAAACCCACTTCACTTAAAATTTTGGGATATTATTTATGCCACAGACACGACTTATATGTAAAGATATCATGTTCAAAACTATACCGCTGTTTCGTGCATCAAGTATAAATAAATAAAATCAGATCGTTGCAAAAATAAGAGGATAAATGTCAAAATCAGCAGAGAAAGCGCGACGACATCTTTGTTCAAAATCACCGAACCGTCTGTGAATTTACAAGTGTCAGATTCATTCGAAACATACGACGCCAAAGATAATGCTTCAACATGTTGTGAAAGTAAACAAAAATAAACCCTAAATGCACAAGAAATAAATTTCAAATTCAAATTTTAAAGAAAATTGTCCTGTGTAACGACACGTAAACAATGTACTGACTACTGAAAGCTAAGTACGCGTTGCTTAAACTAAAACATATCCTACCTTTACTACAGCATGAATCGAGTTTAGGCAGGGTCTAATCAGAATCTAATGCGCCTGTTTTCCCTAGACATTACACAAAAACATCTACACAAAACATCGTTTCCCTACCCTACACATTAATGTAGATAAGCCTACTTCCTTATTGTCTAACTTCACCATCCATCGCTATTGCTTTCAAATGTGTTCTGATTGGCTAGAAATAACGTCACACATAATTTTTGGCTAATCACAATAGGTACATTTGAAAGCGATAACGATAGACGTTGAAGTTAGACAATAAGGCCCCGGGTCTTTTACATGCCTCTCAACAAAAATGTGTAGTAAAACAATGTTTTGTGTAGGCACGCATGAGAACCGGCCTATCAACAAGAATGTGTATCAAAACTGTGTAGATGTTTTTATGTAGTTGACACGTTGCAAGACGTTTAGACGTCATGTCCTAGCTGAGGTGCAATTGTTTAAGACAATCGTCATCAAATTCTATTGTCATGTGGCTATTCGTTTTATCAAATTAGCCCGTTTGACGATTGAAATCGTAAATTTTTGGTTGTCAACAACAAAACAAGACAATCGTATTCATTTAACAGCCAAAAATGTACGATTTCAATTGTCAAACGAGTTAATTTGCATAGCCGAATAGCCACATTTATGACAATCAATTTGAACACGATTGTCTTACACAATTGCACATCAGATCTCTGCAATGTTTTGTTTTTCGATAAATATTTCTGCTCAGACGGTATTCAAAAGAACGGAGATATTTTTCCGGAACCCTAATAACGTCATGTTAAATCTCGCGTCTCATGCGTATTAATCAGCATGCATCGTTACAGCCTGGGGGAGCGAAAGTTGCGCGCACGCCACTACCGCGCCACCCGGGCTATATGGACGTGGACTCACCGGGCACGGAAGTGGACCCTTTGTGGCCTTAGTTTTGTAAGTGGAATCATTAATATAACATATTAATACAATACTCACATGTAACCTATGTACTTCATACAAATTGCACGAAAAATCTTGTCTCAAGTTATTAAGTATATAAAAATGGTCAGGTAGTTATCTTTTTGTATAAAATTTCAACTTTACCACAGTGATTTAAGATGGAAAATCAAAATATGCGAAAGCGAAGGGTGCAGCATAGGGTTGTATTCTTTCTAAAACGGTTTGAAATGATTATTTATCATTATCACTTCAGATACTTGGCTAGACAGGACGACGATGGAAAATACACTAAGGCAATAATGGCAATCTAAAATACCAGATGGTCAGACTACATCGCCGAATCAGCTGGCTACCAGTGAATGAGATTAGCACACGGCCACGGAACATATCGTATAAAAGGGGCCTATATACTGCTGTACAGCCAGTAGTAGCAGAAAAGGGAGGACAAGATAATAGTATAGTCAGATACATAGCGATGGTGCTGGTGTGCAGTATACTTCTTGGAAGTGGCTGACACGCCGCATTCGGTACCGGGTCAGGCATCCCTTTGCATCAACGTATCAAAACGTGCAAACTATTCAAGCAAACGAACTGTATTATCCCCAATTTTAAGTATTTTATGTGCACAGCGTACACAATTTCCGTGAATGGTTATCTTTCTTGGAATTCTCATTTTTTTAAATTATTTATTTAATATAACTTACATGCTAGTTTACATTTTCAGAGTTTATCTGTGGCGGCGAGGCTTTCAGTATTTTGCTAGTTATAAATATTAGTTCCTAATAGGTAAATAGGTTATTATTACGCACATTACATAGTGTAAAAGATCATGAGTGAGTCAGAATAATTGTTATCTCTTATGAGATCGTAACGGAGACATTTTTAGACGAACAACTAGGCCGACATTTGTCGTTCATTGCATGATATACATTAGTACCATTTAAATAATGCGCATAAGAATCTTCACCAGTCTTCGTTAAATATCGTATTTCCTACACAATATATGACAGATTGTACAAGTCCGGTTGATCGCCTATAGAGTTCTGTAAATGCTTGTTTTTTTTATTACCTAACGTGGATTTGTTAAAACTAGGAACCTGAGAAAGTGTATGAAAGGTATTTATATCCGCAATACACATCAATTCCATAGTAAAATTTAAATATTTGTGATTATTTCTGAGCTTAACACATTGAATAACAGCTAACAGTACAGTACAGCGGGCATAAAGATAAAACAACATAACGTTTATTGTGCGTCCGTCGTTGGAATCTCGGGGTTGAGGAACTTTTGCCTCTAGTGTTTAAATTCCGAGTTCCTCAACCTCGAGAGTCCAACAGGTACAAGACCACCGAACGATTCGCCACTTCGATAATTCATTGATCATTTTGTGGTAGCCGGTTAAGGGGAGGGCTTTCTATTGAAATCTTGGGAGGAAAATAATTCATATATTAATTGTACAAAGCAATTTTAAAGTGGGTCGAGAGGTAAGAAAGTTTCTTCAAGAAGCGCAATGAAAAGCTTTTTATTGTAAAAGCTTAGTATTTTTATACGTTACAAGTAACATAATGTAATTGAGTGATAGAAACTTACTGAGCATTAGAAGCAAAGTCAAAAGTGCCCGGAATAGAAGAGCTTGTATGACTAATGGATGTGAAGTAAAGAAAGAGGAGGTGTGTCGGGATCGTTGCAGATGAAAATCTGAAGTCTCTGCCTACCCCTCTGGGAGACAGGTATAAATGTATCTATGTGTCAGCACAGCATTGATGACAATCTTGTGACAAAAAGGAAATAGTTTTTCTTTTTACAATGTCCAATCTCCCTAATGTAGTGAAGGTGTAATTAACTGTATAAAAGGAAAGTGACGTAAAAAGTTTGCGTAACTTTTTTACCTGCTGCTAATGTGGTTTCTTTTTCATACAATGCCTTCCTCGTTAGCTTTGATACATTTAAGCTTCTAGCTCTGCAGATACAAAGTTTGTACCGAGTTTGAACTGAACTTAGCTGAGTGCTTGCGAGAGTCTTGAGACTCCTGAGTTTAAACTCCAATGACTTGCCCCCGATTTTACAGTTGAGAATTTCAAGTGATTGGCTGATTCGTCGCTTAAGTATTTTCTTTAATAACTTAATCTTATCCATAATCCTCAGGATATTGGTGCGGAACCAATCAAACTAAAAACATCAAAGAATATGTAGATACCTGCAAGTCGAATGTAACCGAAACGGTTGTACATTAAAACATGTAATTAAAATTACAACTTCTTATCTGAAGTGGCTACCATTGCATAAAAGACAAAATCAATTTCCTGGTTTGAGTAAAAACAAGTTCTTTTGGAGACCGCCCGCTTCGATAATTACAAATAAGAAAACACTAATTAAAACATTCAATAAGCTTTATGTACCTATCGAAAAGAAATAGTTAATGTTTATTATTAGGTATTTATGATGCATAACTCTCTAGACTGAGTATCAACCAACAATCTTGTTCAGCATCCGTCAGATAAAAAACCTGTGATATTATTTTTAAACACTTTTTAAACTTTGCAAGGAGTTGTGGGTCGAGCTTTCTTCAGGAGTACTGGCGCGCGTGGGGTTCAATTGAGTACTGAACATATCCGTTATGTCAAACATTCACCTTTGAAATCCTTTAATTAATCAACAGTATAACTCAAAACCACGTACCGTTGCATTCAAACATTTTTTTTTTCTTTTAATAAACAATGGGCTTAAATAAAACAGATTGACGACGGGCAGCAACGTCACTGGTGCGAGGGTTTCGGCACCGCGCTCACCAACCCGCCTACCCAGTGCGTGTGAGTATGGGCATTTCTTACAGGAGCACCGCCAAGAGTGCAAAGAGTGCAATGGCGAAATCTTGGAAAAGCCGACGTCCAGCAGTGGACAAAGCAGGTTGATGGATGGATGGATGGATGGACTTATACGCTTGGCCACTATCACGTCTGATGAAAAGCGTCAATGAGACATAGGATGAAGTGCGCTCGTCCGGAGTGAAAACAGGGAGGCGTTATAATTCTAACCCAGAGACTTCCATAAAATCTACGGAAGTCGGTAACGGGCGAATGTCTAATCCTATGCAACTGCCTGTAACCAGTAGTGTTATCAGATTCGTTTTTCTAAATATCGGGACTTAAATGAAAAAAACCCGGACAAAGGCGAGACGGACTCGCCCATCGAGGGTTCCGTTAAAGAGTCTATTTTTTATGATTTAATTAAAAATGTATAGTTTTCATACTTTTCCCTATACTTGTAGTATAAGACGGTAGTACTTGCCAAATTTCATAGTCCTAGGTCAACAGAAAATACCCTATAAATTTTGATTCCCTTGAGAGTGTCGAAATATATCATATTTCAACCCCATACCTCCACGCGTTTCCAAGGGTCTTGACAGACAGACGGACGGACGGACGAACGGACGGACAGACAGACAGACGGACAACAAAGAGATCCTATAAGGGCTCCGTTTTTTCCTCTTGAGGTACGGAACCCCAAACAAAGGGGGACTGGGACGAAAACATCAGGACGTAGCAAAAATTCATAAATATGGTTCCATCCATCCATCAGCCCGTGTTCGTCCACTGCTGGACATAGGCCTTATCCCAATTTCGCCACTCATGTAAGTCCTCCGTCCTCCTCATCCAGCCGCCCCCCGCGACGTCCTTCAGGCCCTCGTCGGTCCAGCGGGCACGATATGGTTACAAAACCTTAATTCAAAACCAGACTTAAGAGATCAATCAACCTTAACTTTCACTCATACTACTACTCATACTATAAAGATAAACAATTATTATCAAAAAAATACAAATATATGAAAAGAAAACTGACAAATAAAAGTGGGAATTTTAATATTTTAATAACTTAATAATCAATCTTTAATAATAACAATGATATGAAAATAATAATAATTATGGAAAAAATATTAATTAATTAATAATACATAATAATAATAATAATGATGATACAAATAAATTTCTTTATTGCGCAAAACTTACATACTAAGATACCTCGCTTTTCCATATAACAGGTAGGTAGCTATTAATTTGCAACAATTTTAAATATTTTTATGTAGCATAATAAGTGCTTATAGTAGGATCTTCACAAATAATAAATCTATAATAATAAAATGCCGTCCTCTCTTATATTGCTGTGCCTGGACAAGGTCCATAATGATCTAATAATATTAATGTTTTTCACCTGTGTATATACATTATGGAATGCAATAAAATATATGAATATGAATATGAATATTAAATTTATCTTATTATATTAAACAATAATACAAGTATTTCAAAAGGAATTTTAATGCGTCTGTCAGTCCATCCATGGTACATTTGGATGCGAGAAAACCCTTTCGGTGGCGGATTATTTCCTTCCTACAGCGCCAATTGGCTACTTATGTGAAAAAGCGGGAATTCGGGCGATCCGCTCAGCGTGCTGTCGGGACGCGTCCTGAGAGGGCTAAAAGAGGGATGTCCCGCCAAAAGCGACTGTGGAGGTACCACCATCTTACTCGCAAATCCTCCCGAAGTTATTCGGGAGAGAGTAACAGAACAGCTCTCAGGCTAAACCAGGCGGCCCACCATTGCCTGGGACCGATGGATGGCGGTATATCTGTTGCAGTCAAAACTCTTAACCCAGTCAAAAGTACTTTTGACCGTATGCTTTATTCAAAAGTTTTTGACTAAAATAACAGTTAAAAGTACTTTTGCCCAATGGAGCTGGTTAAAAGTACTTTTGACTAAGTGATTCTGTCAAAAGTGTTTTTGACTGGTTGTATCAGTCAAAACTCTTAAAAAGTTAATGTGGTCGATAAAAATAACGACAAACGCACATATAAACTTTTATATTACTCATTATTATTTATTCATTGCATTATGTAGGTATTTATAATATTTTAATTTTTTACATATGTATATATATTTGGTTAGGCATTATATTTATTTATGGTCTATTCAGTTTATTTATCAACTTATTTATTAATTGCATTATGTATAATATTCTTATTCCAATAAGTATTTATTTTATGCATGTGTATAACTTTAGTAGCCCAACTAAAATATAGTTTTTTTTAAATATATTTCCCGTAAGTATCATATTTGTTTCATTATAAAATATTATTTTTATACAGATTAGATTTGACATGTAAAACGTATACTTTATGTATCTATTTTACAAATAAACATTTTGAATCTTTGAACCTTTGAATCTTTGAATTAGTGGAGAACGTGCTAATATTAGAACAAAAATGAGTGACTACGAAAAGAAAGAACGGTTTTTGCAAAGAATTTTAGGAATAGAAGATATGAAAGATAGTCATTTCAATGTGATGACAAAAGAAAAATTTGAAAAGTTTGCAATGGATGTGGAAGACGCGAAATTTGATGAAAAGAAAACACCATTACAGTACAGTAGACTAAAACGCTTTAACATCATTGAAGTTTGTGGTATAAAAAAATTAGTTACAAACTCAGAACCTGTCAAATATTTTTAGCTGCAAAGAACGCTGCGATCGGAACAGGACAAGGTTATGCACGATGTGTATGTTGAACGGGCTGTAAAAACAATTAATGTTTATGCAAGAAAAAGGGAGTGTAATTCAAAGTGGCATAATAGTTTGAGTTGCATGAATAAATAATTCGTTATTGTAAACTTGTTTATTTAAAAAAAAAACACGTATGTTGCTTAAGATGCATAAATAAGTAAAACATATATAATTTACAAGGTTTTCATTATATAATCACGAATTATGTTTTGTTTTTTTTTTTATTTCAATTAAAGTTAAAAATTATTTAAGAAAAGCGATTCACGTAATATAGGTAATGTGTTTTTATAACCTGTAAATTTTTTGATTACCTATTTTAATTACTATTTTTAAGTGTATGTCTTCTTTGTATTGATTGTAATGCCAAATTTTTCGTAATAAACGATTTCACATGTGATAAATATCTTTTTTATTCACATCTAACGAGTTAATTGTGCTTTTGACTGATTCTTTATTGCAGTTAAAACTACTTTTGAAGAAGAGCGTCAGTCAAAAGTACTTTTAACCGCAAATTTGCAGTCAAAAGTATTAATAACCAATAATTTTCAGTCAAAACCACTTTTGACCAACCTGTTCAGTCAAAACTAATTTTGACTGATTTTGCTAGTCAATAGTACTTTTGACTGGTTAAGAGTTATGACTGCAACATATCCATCCCCAATTGCCGAGCCTTATATAAACCAAACTGGTGACGGGCAAAGGCGTCACTGGTGCGAGGGTTTCAGCACACCAACATCGCCTGCCCAGTGTGTGTGTGTGTGAATATGGGAATTTCTTCCAGGAGGACCTCCAAGAGTGGCGAAATCTTGGAGAGGCCTATATCCGGCAGTCCAGCCAAAAAGCTGATGAATGGATGGAAAAGCAACAAAACATATAATGGTGTAGAAAACACGACTTTAAATTCTAGGAATAATCTAGACCTAGTTAGCCAGAACGCTTATCGGATTAACAATGATCCCAGATATTCTTTATTTTTTCGACTGTCGGAAATATTCTTGTATTAGCATTAAGTTATGCACATAATAAGGAGAAACCGTGGCAAATTACGACTGCTATGAGTTGTAGGTTATTTCGAGTTAAAATTAAGTACTCCCTACTTATTATTCATGAAGCAAATAGTAATTTAAGAGATTTAGGCAATTATTTTGACACGCAAAGAAAGTTCTTGTAAGTTAAAAAAAGATTATTAATTTTATTTTATACTGGTTTGTGTATTTGTATTATTAACCAAAATGAAAGCTTACTTTGAGAAGTACTGAACTTATAATAAAATACGTAATAAACATGTTTTACGCTGTTTAATGGTTAAATATTGAATAGGACGGCTGTGATTTATTCTGATTGGAGATGTAAATGCTTTTTATTAAATATTATGTAGTTAATCATTAGTAAAGAGCCATAAAATTATATAGGCATATAAGATATAAACGTAAATTAATGTTACTTATTGAATTTAATATGTCATTTCAAAGATAGTAAGTAGTAATTAATTCATTCAGTCAACATCATAAACACACTTTAAATGAGTAATGAGTATTTAAGGCTCGACCTACATGACCAGCGTAGCTAGCATGCGCCAGACATAAAGTCCCTTTCAATAGAATCCGGCAATATGTAAACAAACTAATTTAAAGACGATTACTCCGTAATTACTAACATTTGAATATCAATCCTGATCATATTCACATTTCAAGGAATCACATTGTTCTTACAATCATTTCGATACCAAATAAATTATTTATACGATAGTTATTTTAATAAAAAGTTTTGTCAAATTTCATATTAATTTTTTAAAGTATTATTTGTCTTTGGAAAGTTAGTGTTTTTCATTGTTTTGAATTGATTTTGAAACGATTTAAACATTTGAATCAATGATAGGTATAGTCTGTCAAAAAAGTGTTGAAATGAATATTGAACTTTAATGAACTTTTTGAACTTTAAACGTTCAAGTAGTATAATTTAGGTGATATATTTATGAAATAACAACGCGGTAAACTCGATTTAACAGATTTTGTACTTGTTTGTTTGATGTAACCAGGCGAAAGAAATATAGTTCCTTCAATATTCATTTCAACTCTTTGACAGACTGTACAACAGTATCATCATAGACAACTGTCAAATAATTAGTTTGTTTACATTATTGCGGGATTCTATTGAAAGGGACTTTACACTATCTATCTATCCTACTTGCGCTCTCACGCATACCGCGTTTGACAATGTGCGAGAGAGCTTGTTGGATAGAAAGACACTGTATCGACGGCACGTGCTAGTCCTCCAGCTAGTCTAGCATAGCAACTCTGTTGATCTACCTAAAGAGGGACGGACAATGTATATCGAGCTGTCAAAGCTAGATATGGTCTACTTTGATAGACTAGCTGATGTACGCACACATACTGTCCACGGTACGCCTGCCAACATCGCTGCATGCCGCTTTGTCGACAGAGTTTTGTAGTTTTGTATGCAAGCAGTAAGCAAGCGTACACGCCTTTATGAAGCTATGTTTCACTGTTTGTTTAATGATATTATTGCTAACCTTCACAGAAAGGTATGGCTGAATAAAATAAATCAATAAATTACCATTATATGATTGAGGTAAGTATAGAAAATCACAAGAAAAGTAAATCTGTACGTTCCAGAACGTTCCTGTAAAGAGTCATGTTTATGTAATCATTAATCAAAAGTTTAAAACATAAATTTAAAGGTTTTAAAGAATATTCTTTATCCAGAATATTCCAGGGTGCACGCGAGTTTTAAACATTTGATTATTTACATAAACATGATTCTTTACATAACATTTAATCTTTATTTGATTATTTTACTCAGTGTTTAAGTGTGATAGTTGATTAATACCCAAACGTAACTACTATAATATAATTTAAAAAGTTGTTTCTGCTGAGGGGCCGACCACACGTGGGCGTTCTGCGTTTCAGAAAATCAAAACGCGCGTTCTCCCTGACTGCCAAGCCGCAGTCTGTGTGTAGTCAACCTGCGACGTATTCAACCCATCGCATAAATTACAGTGAACGCAGAACGTGCTCTCAGTGCTGTATGGCCGGTCACTAACAGTATTTACATTGTACACTACATTGTTTTTAACTGAGGGTTGTTTTATGGCGGTATAATTATTTCTTAAGATTTCTTTACAAAACTGAACGATCGATTTCGTAATTATGAAAAATTATATGAAACGGCGAACCGAAAATTATTTTTATGTTCTGCACGTGCAGTTATCGCAAAAAATTTGGTGGGCAGAAGTCGTACTATGACTGCTAGTTTTTTTTTGTGAATTCGATGATTTCCAAGGAGGTTTAATAGGGTTGCCATCTCTTTGGATGCCAAGTCAAAATCTATCATACTAATATTATAAATGCGAAAGTTTGTGTGTGTGTGTATGTTTGTTACTATTTCACGATGAAACGGCTGGATGGATTTTGATGAAATTTAGAATGGATATAGCTTATACCCTAACTTAACACATAGGCTAATTTTTATCCCGGAAAAAAGCATGTCGTTAAACAGAATAAAATACGCGGGCGGAGCCGGGGGCAAATGCTAGTAAACTATAAGTCTATAACTGAAAATTGTAAACACGTCATAAACTGTCACAAGCTGCAGGATTACATTTATTTTTAGTGCCAACTCCCGCGGTCCAAGACGTAATCGCGGGGGGTGAAGGGAGCGGAGGGCCAAACATATATTTTTGTGTTGTCGCTGAGTAGATCTTCACAAAGATATAACTACCATTTTTGTAACTTTTAAACTGTAGGAGTATAAAGCTTTCAAAAGTACATGAATTTTATGTCGCAATTTTTGTGGAATGCCCGCCAGGGAGACGAGGAAGACGTTTATGGAATTTGCGTCAAAATTGCGTTCGGATTTATACATGGATAGGTAACTCAAGTACATCTAGGCCTATTGAGCTGTTTTGTAAAGAATTTACCCAATTTCTCGGGAAATATAAAGAAAACCTTCGATGACGTTTCATTTTGAAAATATTTTGGAAATTCGTGATTATATTTTAATTTATATTAACTTTAACGTACTCTTTAGTTAGACTTTAACATATTGTTTAATTTTGTTACCCAGCTAAAAGCATGGATTTGTATTTAAATTTTACGCAGTCATAAAATATATGCAGCCAAATAAGGCGCCCCCAGACTGTCATAAAAATAACTAAATGTAAACAATCTTTTACCAAAAATTTCTGCCCGTAAGGAAGTCGTAACTTTGAAAGAAAAGAAAGCCATAACATTTTGTTTTAAAACATGCTGTAATTAAGCACTGTAGTCTATGACGTAATACTATGACTGGCTCAGGACTTTGTATCCAGAGCCGTTATAGTGAAAAAAAAATATAGCACCTACCTATATTTACACAAGGAATGGACTTGTAGGTTAGCCAATTTTCAGTAAATATAAAAAGATTAAACACGAGAGTGGTAAAATTTTCTTTACTAACGGTTTTGGTGCATATAAAATAGGTTATTACGAGCACTTGCATTGAAGAATATTTTTCTATTTTCTTTTTTTATATTTGTCCGACTGGTATATTTTTGCTAATCGCCCCAGTGGCCGGCCGGCTAACGAAGTGATTATATTGTCTTTGGGCCGGCTTTCATAGCGTCCTCGTGTCAAAATATACATTTTAAACTAGTTCTTATTCTATAATTTTACATGAGAGTGTGGTTATCTGGTAGTCGGTGTGTGCGTGAAGATTCTTTTCGGAAGTAGTTATTTCTTCTAGACCTCAGAAAAATGTTCACGTGGTGTTTTTACTTCCTAAAGTTCATTATTTAATTATTATTACTTTACCACATTTCATTATACTGACAATCAGCTTTGAAATCCCTCCGATAAGATCGCCTCCTTCAGATAATCGTGCAAAATAAAACTGCTACAAAGCACCTTCCGACCAGAGGTTAATTCCTTTATCGTGAAAACCGAACGAGAAAGCCAGCTCTAAATCGACAGGCCACATTACTCAATCAACCATACTTCCACAAACTTATTGCTACACGGAAAATATACCTTATTTACAGGAGGTTAAGGTTTAAGAAAGTGCTTGCATAAAATTGCTAGTTTCTATAAATAAGAATCTTGATAAACAAGTGAGCAATTTGTATAAAATATATTAGACAAGGATCCCGTATTGGTGTGATGACCCTATAGGGTAAATAGGGTTGTAATGGATACTAAATCTGAGCTAATGATCTCGAAATCGTGACCTCTTGAGGATGATGTCTTTCCGGTAATTTATTGCAGGTTTTAGGATAAAATGGCAACACTGCTAGTTTGTGGTCAGGATTTAAATGAACCCCTCCACTTGAAAACTTAACAATATAAAAATAGCCAAAGACAATAATAAGTGAAAATAATTTTAGGGTAGATTGTTTATCGTTAACTGATCGCGATCAGATCACATTAGAGAAGAAAAAAAAATATGTTTTGGTCAAGTAACTTTTTCAGTTTCCAGTACTAAGTAATAGTCAATCAGCTGACTAAATTTCTACGGAAAAGTGAAAAAAAGCGAGCGCAAATAAAAAAAATATCGCTGGAAAATGGTTTACTAGCGATACTGAATCACCTGTTGATTTTTTTTTGGATTTTGAATTGTTGGTCTTTTACACAGAATGACTTTGCGCCGAATCCGAGTAAATTTTTGTAATTATATTAATTTAATCAATTATAAAAGAACTATAACTGAGTTCATAATAATAAATTAATAATTTCATTATGTTTATTTATAACTCATGTACTTATCCACAATATACTTATATTAAATATTATACCCAACCGGTTTCGCTATTCAGCATTCTCAGGGGCTTAACTACAATACTTATTTAATTACATTTTCAGAATCTGCAAATAAAATACGTGCAATAAAATAACAATATTATCGAAGTGATTAGGGGAATACCAAATAAAATATGGCCGATAAACAATGGAAGGTAGTTGAGACAACGTTGTGAAGTGATGTTTACAAATTATTACGAAAACGTATTGTAATACCAGCGTTGTACAAACAGTTGGAATTGTGATGGTTTGGTGATGGGGATGCCATAAGTAAAAAATATACACATTATGTTAGAAGAGAAAACCACGAAAAATTAAATTGTATGTCACAAGAACAGTGCAGAAACTCAATATAAACAAATCTAATTGGATAATATTAAAATAATAAAGAATGTCAGGACTATAGTAAGTCACTAGTGTGTCTAGATTTATAATTCAGATTTCAGATAGTGTATATATTGTAATTCAAATTGTTAATATGGTCCTGGTAATTGTAATTTAGTATTTGATTAATTATTATGTTGTTAACATTTTATTACACAATAATTGTATCGTAATAATGCTGTGAACGCCTGTAATTGATGGCAACACCAGATACAGGCCCTATGTTTACTTTCTTCTTTTATTGAATGTGTGTGTTGACATTGTTGGTGTACCTTTTTGTAATAAATAAAATAATAATAGTAAAATTAAATACAAATCAAAATAAACATAGGTTATTTAAAAATGTCTGTTGAATGAGAACTGATAAAGTCAATAAACTTAAAAACTATTTAAAATACTGCAGTAATGGGGAGTTATTTATGTCAAGTTGTTGGTTTAAAATATCAGTTGAATTAAAGTGAGTTAGTTCTTTATTTCTAGAGCCTCTAAAGCATATAGTTTTCTGCCTTTACCACAAACATGTAAATAATTTCACTTATTGGTTTGAAACTAAAAACCACTTAAGGCCTGGGCCAGGCATGGGACACAATGGATTCAGTAATTTCGAACTTACAAGAACTAATTTTCAGAAAGTCTGTTTGCTTTGTCCGTTGCCGGCACGTATTATAATATTTATAATCAATGAATTTTCCAGGTTTTTCTGGATATTACGAAAAAGTATTTTTAGGTATATTTTTATAGATTAACGTCGGAAAATAAATCCTGTTTTCTTTACAAAAGCTCAAGCCGCTTAGGTTAAACGTATTTATCAATAAAAAGGTTTACGTACGTAAACAACCAAATGCAACAGCAATTAAATAACCCCTTGAAAATGCTTTTAAAGCAAAACCGGTTGGGTAAATCAAATAAATACAGTGGACAAGTACAAGTGCATTTCAATCAAGATGTATCGAAAGTTCCACCAAGTGCCAACAATCACAAGCACCAACTTCATAAAAGGCGTCATTTTCAAAAATAAAATATATTAAGGGCCTATAATACCTCAATTCGCAGTCCTGCTCTAACGCTTCTGCTTTTTAACTGAACTTTTAAACTTACTCTAATCAGATGCCACGCACGCAGAAACATCTGTTATTTTGAAATCGCGGCTACAGTGATTGTTTTTTCATTTTTACGGAACAGTCTGCAGCTGCTTTATACTAATATCAGTTATATTATGCAAGGTTTCAGATCTAATCTCAAGTATTCATTGAATGCTATCGGTTGATTGTACGGTTTGGAGGTAACTTTGTAATTTTTTCTATCGAGATCAAGTTTTCACAACAGCATAGAAGACATAGCGTTAGTCCTCAACTTTACCATATATCAATTTCAGAGTTATTGTTGCAGTGTTTGTTGGTATAAAGTAGGATCATGCAAAGCGAAATGAGGTATAATACACGCTTAAGATAAATGTGTCCAACTAGGTCTTGACAACGGAAAGATAAAGTTCTGAAAAAACATGTAATTTATCAGGTAACATTAACATTGATCAGGATAGTAGCTGACTCAGCATCACATCACAATATCACACTAATATTATAAATGCGAAAGTTTGTGTCTATATTTGTTACTCTTTCACGCTGAAACGGCTGAACGGATTTGGATGAAAACACGCGGACGGAGCCGCGGGCAAAAGCTAGAAATCCTTGACACGTAGAAGGCAAATATAAAGGTGACTTTAATTTATACAGCCAAACTCTTACCGAAGACTCGGTAAGTGCTCAGTAAGAAGGTTCGATGACCCTTTTTGTGAAATTCGTAAATTAATCTTTTCGTGTTCCTTACAAATGCAAGCCCAGCGCCGAGTCAATTACTATGGGATGTCAAGATTTTATTTTGCGAAATTAGCAAAGAGTGTTATCGATCCGTGTTACTGATCACTTACCAAGCCTCCAGTATGAGTTTGGCTGTATAAATTAAAGTCACCTTATATATATTTATATATGAAACTAAATTTACACTGGAGTCTTGGTAAGTGATCAATATCACGGATCAATAATATATTTTGCGTAATTTAAAAAAGAAAATTTTTTTCGGCGCTGCGCTTTCGTTTGTAGGGAACAGGAAAAAAAAACAAAAAGGGTAGTTGAACCTTGATACCGACTACTTACCCAGTCTACAGTTTGAATTTAAATCCCCAGGTCTCCCAAAAATGGTGAGGCAGTGCGGTGCGGCAATTTTATATTTATTGTTCTTGCTAAAAACGTAGTTTACTACTAAAAGATTCGTTGTTTTGATTCATAGTAATATTGAAAGATGGGGAACCGCTGCGTAACCATGTTTGCCTCCGAAGAAACTGTACGAATACAGTGAAACTAGTCTAGCGAAATCTGACTAGTAAATCGTGAGTAGCCGACAGTAGCCGTTTCAATATCAGTATTCTACAATCCATAACATTTCAAAATACTAACCCGCTAATTTCATTAGCTATTTAAAAAGTAGGTACAAAACTAAGGGACTTGTATATACACTTTTCCAAAATTTTGAATTTTACATACTTAAATGATTTTTTAAACTTCTACTTTTCAACAAAAGCCTTGTAGGCATAATGACTTTCTTACCAACGCCAGTAACTACTTTGATTGTATTAAAAAAAAAACGAAACGGCATGACCATAGAGCTTAATATATCAAATGTCATTGACACTTGAAATTGACAGCTAGTATTTTTATTTATTGCTAGGCAAATGTATTCTAAATATTTAAAAACGGATAGGACTCACTTTTTTAACTGTGCGAGGAGGCACAGGTCGAACTTTCGATGAGATTATGACTCCATCATCATCAGGAAGAGCGGAAAGGCGAGCGGCGACGAGAGAGGGGAGGAAGCTTAATACTCGACTGACCGCCGTGGGCAAAAGTACTCCCGAAGAGTCCTGATGATGATGAGTCATAATCTCATCGAAAGTTCGACCTGTGCCTCCTAGCACAGTTAAAAAAATGCGTCCTATCCGTTTCCGTTTCTATTTATGATATGTCAACTCACTCTAATTTTAATAAATGTATTCTAGCTGTTCAGCCCATATCCTTAAATTTGTTTTTTTTTTCAATATATCTTTCTTTCTTTCTTTCTAAATACTTTATTGCACAAAACAAAAGTTACATGTACAACAGGCGGACTTAATGCTAAAAGCATTTTCTCCCAGTCAACCCGACAGAAAGTACAAGAAATGAACAGAGGCAGGCGTGCAGAAAGGCTTTAAGACATAAAAAAATAAGTGAGAAAAAAAAGACATGAATGTACTAATAAATAAAATAGATAAGTAGATTGGTCGGTAAATACTAAATACATAAATTAATAAAAATACATAAATATATTTTAAACAAATAACAATAATTACTACATAAATACGATATCTCTAGAACTAAGGAAAAAAAAATATATTTAAATGCTCTTCGGAATAAGAACAAAAAGATATCTCCATAGATTTTCTATTTTTTTTACCTTAACAGAAATGAAAACTTGTGGATTGTTTCTGAATACATTCTAAAATTGTTCGGGTTAATTCAAAAGTCAGCCGTAAAGTTTTATTCTTTACACATATTAGAATCTTCAAACTTATCTTCCTTACGATAACAATCACAATCTATCGGACCGCGCGCCATTGCACAAATTACATTACGCGACTAGTTCGTAACTAAAGTTGTCTTGATAACAATCGCCATATATCAGCAGCGATGACGCGATGGCCTTAATTAACTTTGAAAGGCTATCGTGAGACTCTGGCGGAACAACGAAGCGATAGTAGATATTATATATTATTCACGCCAGTCAAGATAGCGGTTGTAATGTACCATCTGTGGCTTTTACCTGGACTATACCTCCTCACGGTTCGAACCTACTACTGAATCTAGAAGTCGTTTTCGCTGTTTGCTGTAGTCACAACTATCGGTAAATATTTCTGTCAGGAAAATGACAGTTCATGCTAGTGGAAAATGCGCTTTTAACACCTATGATGCATGAGCTATTTCACATTGCAACATTCAAAAGTTGGCGATAATGTGAAATAGCTCATGCACAATAGAATTTAAAAGCGCATTTCCCACTATCACGAACTGTCAGTTCCTTCCTTTGTGCAAAAAACTATACGTTAGTGAGACTTTAGTTAATAACCATCATCGGAAATGACCAATGGTGATATTAGCCACCTGTAAATAAAGGTGGTAGACCACTAGGTGGTAGAGCTGATGCCGGGCTCGACTGTGGAGGTACCATCATCTTACTTGCAAACCGCCCCAAAGTTATTTCGGGGAGAGTAAGAGGACAGCTCTCAAACAGGCACAACTAGGTGGCCCACCATTGCCTGGGACCGATTTATGGAGGTATATCCTTCCCAAATTGCCGGGCCTCATAAAAAAACTGGCCAAGTGGGAGTCGGACTCGCGCATAAAGGGTTCCGTACCATTATCAATAAAAACGGCAAAAAAATTATGTCTGTTATATGGGAGTGCGCGGGTCCGACTCGCACTTGGCCGATTTTAGTATTTGTTGTTATTGTTATAGCGGCAATAGAAATTCACCATCTATGAAAATTTCAACTGTCTAACTACCACGGTTCATGAGATACAGCCTGGTGACGGAAGGACGGACGGACGGACGGACGGACAGCGGAGTCTTAGTAATAGGGTCCCGTTGGTTACCCTTTGGGTAAGGGACCATAAAAAAACACAGACCGAAAGGCCTATGTCCAGCAGTAGACGAAACAGGCTGATGGATGGATGGAAATAAAAAATGGCAGGACAAAGCGAGCGGGAGACGGCTGTCCTCGAGAAGGAAATCCCGTGTGCAAGCGTATTATAGTGTCCAGTGCGTTTGACAATCGATAAGTCCCGTAATTGATCGGAAATATAATAAAAATATATAGCTCAGGCTCCTATCCCTCCCTCCCCGCACATAAACCAGCTTTTTAGTATTTTACCCGACCGGGCCAACCACGAGGTTCATGGACATACCCGTAAGGGGTCAAATCCCGCGGGAGCACAAATAGCGTCGGGACTGCGTACTTATAGTCGTTAAGAGAGGATGGCTTTCCATTCCGTTCATAAGAGATTCAGCAGAATCCATGCTCCTGAGTTTGGTGGTAAAAAGCACAGAATTCTACTCGTTGTACCGTTGTAGGTATAGGGGTATCTTACCGAGGTACAGAAATGCATAAGCAAGTATAATTAAGTGTATTTTAATGTTATCATTGTCTTACCACCTTTACCTGTTCATTTCCTGTTAAAGTAAATAAGAACCAGCATAATATAATAACTGTTATATAATATCCTTAATTGATTTGTTATGTAGAATTATCAATAAATAATAAGCATCATTTCGGTAAACTGACAGAACAAATCAATTAAATTGAAACGCCCAACCCTGTTGCAATGAAATAAAAATCGAATTTTTGTTTATCAAAATTAATGTCGAGTTGATACCAAGTTCATACCTTTACTAGAATAAATAAGAAAATGTGACATATCACGAAAATATTTGCGTGATACGCTCACTAAGAATTTCATTACATAAAAGAAGCCTCCCTGAGTGGCGTAAACTGAGATACAACCATTGATTACTTCAAATACGCCTGGCATATCCTGTACAATTACACCAAGACCCAACTGACAAATCCTTTCACTTCAAAACTGGTGGTAAACTTCAGCAGTGGCTCGTCACCACTCTCATGACAAAACCATGACACCAAACGACTCCGGCTTCATGAAAAGCTGCACCGGGAGAGTGGTCACAGGTAGTGGCGTAATATCAGTCATTGGTCCGTTATCGATGTCCGTAGATATTGCAGAAGTAGATTGATAGACTGATTGATTGATGTCTCGCCTCCTGCGTAGGCCCATTGTGCATAAAGGATAATGTAGTAACCTGCGCATAATATACATACCTCATTCTCTCTCAACCGGCGCATGAGCTCGTGGTAGGGCGCCGCCCGCGCAGCCGCGAGCGACGGCGGCGGCAGGCGGCCCTCCATGCCGTGCAGCCATCGGCGGAGGCAGCGCAGCTCGTGCGCTGTGTCTGACAGGTAACGGTTTATTTCGTTAAACTATTTAAAGAATTATATAATAATTTATAATAATAATTGAGTAGTAAAAAGGCAGATTCCTGACTGGAGGACGTTTGTGACCTCGCGTGGATTTGAGATATAAACAAAACAGTCCTTTGTACCTGTTAGGAATGGATTTTCGATTAAAAAAAAGTTAACACCCCGTTTCACCACTATTGGGGTGAATTTCTTAAAAAACTCTTTCATAGTGCAACTCAATATATTCAAAAGTTTATCTTCAGGGGCTTACGCTGTGCGTTGTCAATCAGTCAGTCACAGCATTGTTTTTTATTCAACCTAATTCTTTATTGCACAAGATAAAATGTATGTACATAGGCGAGCTTAAAACTATTTAGTATTTTTTACTGAAACTACATTTGCTGGTTATAAGGAACAACTTTTCCACAAAAAATTAAAGGCAAATGAAAAAAATTACCTCCCCGTACAAAATTCACAGTGGTTTTTTTTTTTTATTAATAAGGAAAGATAAAATATTTTCATCATTTTCACTTGAAAGTTTCTCTGAGAAAGCTGTTCAGTATGAGAAATAGATTATGTACACAACCAGTATAAAGTCGTAAGCAAGTTACGTGATTTTGGAGCAGTTTATCGGATTTGAAGGAGCGAACGAGAATACAAGTCTTTATTTACAGTGTTAAGAGTACAGAAATGGTGATATTTTAGAGTAAATAAAACACAGACGCCTTAATCGGCTAATATAGATCAACCATGCAAATATTTAAGTTTCAAACAGTTTATTGCTAATTTATGAAATTAGAACCTTTCTTAGTGATTTAAAGTGTACCTATAAGAAGTACAAAGAAATACGCATATATCATGCATGTCAAAAATAATGTCAAAGTACATAGGTAACACTAAAAGTTTCCGGAACTGGCCACTTACATAAACAATATTTAAAAATTTATTGCAACATTTGAAAATAGAACTCTTTGGCTGTAGAATGCAGTTTGTTTCATCTGACTGTCTTTTGTTTTTACCTTGTGGCGCCATTTAAAAAATTGTGTGTCTGCATCAACATGGATTTAACTCGGGAAAATTTTCGTAGTATGATTTTCTACGATTTTAAGTGTAATTTGACAGCTCAACAGAGCATCGCTCGGCTTGAAACAGCTTTTGGCAATGAAGCACCATGCAAGACGACTGTTTATAGCTGGTTTGCAGAATTCAAGCGTGGTCGTATCAATCTCAGTGACGAATCTCGCGATGGTCGGCCGTCCACCGCTGTGACCAACAAAAACATCGATGCTGTGCGCCGTATGATTGAAACAGACAGGCATGTGACCTACCATGAAATTCGCGCATCCTTAGAAATAGGCATGAGTCAAATACAATCAATCCTACACAAACATTTGGGTGTGAGAAAGCTGTGCTCGCGGTGGATCCCACACAACTTGACCGAGGCTCAAAAAACGGACCGCGTCACTTGGTGCAGTGCCATGCTTACCAGATTCAACGAAGGTGCGTCAAATTTGGTGTGGGACATAGTAACAGGTGACGAAACATGGATTTATTGCTACGATCCCAAAACAAAGCAGCAATCGAGCGTATGGGTCTTTCAAGATGAGCCGAAACCAACCAAAGTGGCGCGCGTGAAAAGTGCATCTAAGCGGATGATTGCTTCTTTTTTTAATAAAACTGGACACTTGGCTACTGTTGCTTTAGAGAATCGTCGTACCGTGAATAGTGACTGGTACACGACCATTTGTTTGCCGGAAGTTATTGACGAACTCCGTAAAAATAACCGTAAACGCCGTATCATCCTGCACCACGACAATGCTAGTTCTCACACGGCCAGACAGACAAACGACATTTTGAAGACGAAAAATGTAGAACTCATGAGTCATCCTGCATACAGTCCCGACCTGGCACCTTGTGACTTTTTTCTGTTCCCAAAAATTAAGAACCAATTACGCGGTCAACGATTTTCATCACCAGAAGAGGCTGTCGAGGAGTATGAAAAACACGTTTCAGAGGTCACCACAGGGGAGTGGCACAAAAGTTTTCAAAACTGGTTTGATCGAATGAAAAAGTGCATAGACGCCAAGGGAGATTATTTTGAAAAACAATAAATTAATTTTGTACCTTTAATAGTATTTTTTCATATTCATTCCGGAAACTTATAGTGCATCCCACGTATCCGCATGAGCTTCCGCGATACTAGTAGCAACGCATAGCCTAGCTTTTAGGTTTGTACAGTGGAACCCACATCAAGCTAAACACTTTCAGTATAAGCTGACCTCTCATTGTATAGGCTTCCCGTACAATGAGAAGTCAGCTTATACTCAATGTGTATAGCTTGATGCGGGCTCCACTGTACGTTGCTGACAATACAGTTTTGGTGTGTTGAAAGGGGTTCAAGGGATACAAAACTTCGCTTCCTATGTTGTCAGAGTACCTAAGAGGCACGCAATGTAGGACTTATTTTTGCATGTGAACAGAAAAACGGACATACGTAAAAAACGACAAAATCTTTAATTTTAGTATTAGTGCCACCTAGTAATCAGGTTGTGAACTAATATTATACTGTTGAAAACGCCATCTAACGGTCTATCGCTGAAGCAACTCAAGCGTGTGCAACTTTATGGAGAAAGTCTCTTGACTGCTGACCCCGCACTGCACTAAAGTAGATTTTACTACGAAATGTATGTATGGCTGCTAGACAAACACACCATCGCACGAATGCAAACGCGCATACGTATGCATTCGATTCGCGCTGTAAATGTGGCTTCTAGATAATGGCACTCTCTGTGTCAATATCCATGCTAAAACAAAAACTGAAAGTGCAATAGCGCCCTCTACAGCGTCATAAGAGAACTAGGAAGCGAAGCTTCGTGTGGGCATAGAATTTAGTTTGGCATAAGGGATAATGAATACCAACCGACAGTGTCGCTGCCATCATCCCTGTTCTGGTGATCGGGACTTAGCAGTAGCCGCAGACCTTCCCACTTCACGTTCAGATGTTCAACGCGCCACGTCACCTGTAAAATAAAGTCCTGGTTACAGTTTGAAGATGTTAGAACAATGTCTTTTGAAATAGGGCGTTTTGAAAACTGCTATTTTCTATATAATCTTGTACCAGTAGTTATGGTTATTGATTTTGTGGTGTTCGGTACAAAGGGTAAAAAGCAACCCTTTTGGAGAGACCCTTGTCGTTTGTATGATAACTTTTGCGCAGTTTTAAGCTAGGGACTTGAACTTTGATACCAGACTAATGGATTTGCCAAATTAAAAGAACCCTACTTATGAGCAATCATTATATTAATTTAAACTATTAATAAATGTAAAATCATCTTCTGTATCATTTTGGTAATTTTTGTGATCACAGTTTTTCTTCCACTCGTCAGATGCCCCCGATCAACGTGCTACAAAGCTTTTAGAAAGTTTCTTGTACGTCATATTCCAGTTTTTCAGCAATCTTTCATTCTTTTGACCAAATCACTAAATCTCAATATCTTGCGACAGGGCGACACTACGAGTATGATTTTTCGTGGGTAAAAATTTTTTTGACTGGATTTTATTGCCACATCGACCCAGGAACTAATCGTAACGTAACCGTGACAAAGTGGGCTGAATCCAGATCCGGCCAAAATAACGTCCAATATTAAGTCCTTACCACAGACGTTTAATATACCTATAGTCATATGTATGTGGTCCTTGCATATGAAATAACCGTTTCGTCGTGAACTGGCCACTTTCTTTCAAATATCTGGCGTTTGGTTAAAATTTCCAAATTCTAAATTTTAAATTTTTTGTTTTTTCTAAACAATGTTTAGAAAGTTTGTCTGTCTGTATGTAATGTATGTATGTTTCGTTTTAACTCGAGAACCACGATTTGGATGCATGGATTTGCATGCGGTTTATCATCGTAGTGGCCTTAGACAACATAGCCATAGGGAGTGTTCATTAAATAACGCCCAAGCCGAAAACGAGGCAGAGATTTAACAAACGCGGGCGGAGCAGCGAGCGGACGAAGTTTATTATTGTTTAGTTAGTATATTTTGTTGAACGCATTTCGATATCGTGCAGTTTTGAACGCAGCTTTGACTTTTGGTTTTGAACTGTCAAACCGGGTTGTGCAATGAACTTGCTCTTGCAAAGTTAACTTGTATAGCGATATAGTTGATACACTGTGTATAGGATTGTGCCCAGACAGTGGCATGGCCCTTGTGGTAATCTCGGATAGAACGCGCGAAGAGATTGGAACATAAAGGAAGACATTCGGCATGAATAAACCATTATGTATCTGTTGTATGTTCTAACCTCAGCGCTCGCCTCAGGTATTCGGTCGACGATGGCCGACGCTTGCTCGATGAACTTGGCTCGACGCGGCTCGACTGACACCAGCTCAGACATGCGGCTCTGGAATAGAGAAACTACTATAAATATATACATATCGTCACCACATGTACCTCGACTAGGCTGCCAGTCGTCCAATCCAGATGTGTTGATAATTAAACATCATTTCGAGCTAATTGATTTGTTACGGTACGCATAATGTACGAAAAATTAAAAATATTTATCAGTTTATAAAAAATAGCAGTTCTTCAGTTTGTCGCATGTCATTCATCATTTCCCAGAATTTGATCCTTACAAGCGACATAATCTGATAGTTCTATACACTGTCTTTTATATCAGCGGGTTTCACTTCGGCTAGCAGACTCCTTTGAGCATTTTTCGCATGATGAGGTACAGAATCCTAAAAACAACAATCACATTACCATCCTAAGCTTCCTGTTGGTGACATTCTCGGTACTGGAGTATATTTCCTCCTGCACCGTAGTCATCCACTGACAAAGCTCCGTGAACTCCGCCGACAGCTGGCTCAGACTCCATTGCCGGTTGAACCCCGCTTGGGGACTCAGGTGGGGCCCACACTGCAACCCGAACGAATTGTTCGAAGTCAATTCGCCGTTTGCTTCCTGGAAATAGAGAGGGAAATTTAGCGAGACAGTTAAGGCAGACCCTCAGCACTCAATATAGGTACAATACAAGTAGGCTGTTCAGTCATTTAAATTCGCGCGCGCGGCTCAGTCGCCTGCCAGCTTTCGTGCCGCTGTTTATCGCACGCGGAAATATTTTGCGAAATTATTATTTCAATAAATTATACACAAATTCTTGTACTTTGCTAAAAATGTTTTCTTATTGTTTTCTTTGTGTAGTTTTAAATAGTTATTAAATTAATAATTTGTTGGCCCGATGATGTGTAATACGAAACCGGTAGCGTAAGTTAGAATAAAAATAGATATAGGTATGTGGAATAAAAAGTACAAGTATTTGTGTATAATTTATTGAAGATGATATTCCACCAAGAACCATCAATGGAATCCATCCAATATTATTATTTCACTTTGACAGTGTCTTGGTGCTTGTGGCGAAAGGAAAATGCATAAATAATGAAAATGCTATGCTATGCTAAATGCAAACACATTGTGTTTAGTCGTAACATACCGCAGCAAATCACATTACCTACGTGAGTGCGTCACGATACTAAAATATACCTAAAAGTGGAGTGCGAGATTTTGTGTTAGCACCCTTAATTACCCACTACGTACAACATGAGCACCATCCTAACTGCCCACGTTTGTGTGTGTACGTATATCAGCCTAGGGCTATCAACACCAGCAAGCATTCGAGCAATGTTCGAAAGGGACACTGATATACGCCAGCAATCGTGCTTCTGAGCTTTCTTCTATCTTATGGCGTAGACATTAACTTAATAGCGACACGTATTTCTACTTAATTAAATTTATACATTTCCTAATTGGTGTCATTGTTTTCCAAGCATACAGTATACTATCGACTCTTCATTATTTTAAAATTAATTATTATCTATTACTAATAATAAAGTAGTAAAAATGTTGTGTCTGTACATTTAATATATTTGTGAAATTTTAAATGAAATGGGTTATTGTACTGAGGCCAATACTAAAATTCTTGGTATTTTTGTTTATCTCTCTGTCAGAATGTATGTTCCGTTTTAACTGGAGAACCACTTAACGGATTCGGATGTAATCATATTGGTCAACATACAGGCTACATGGAGTGTTCATAAAATAACGCCTAAGCCGAAAACGGGGCAGAGATCGAATAAACGCGGGCGGAGACGCAGGCAAAAGCTAGTCATTAATAAAAGCATCAATAGATTGCACAAAACAACACGTACACGCAGCGAAAGAACGGCTGTCAAGCCTTGCATGATGATCACTAACATAACTCCAAACAGCAAGGCCAATAACCTAGATTTTTTCCGACTCAGAACTCATAGGAACTAAGTGGATATCTAAAGGTATACGGAGATGCTGCAAACGAAAACAAGCACTTTTATGGCGTTGCAGAATCTCTTCAAATTAAAAAAATAAACATGAATTTAAAACTTACTCACAGAAACTTAAAAAAATTATCCATTTGACAAAAAAATCACAAAATGATTATTTTATAGAAACAGCTACAAACAAAACAAAAGCATCATGGAAAATACATATTCATCAAAATGTGGTCAAATATTATATGGAGTGCCTCAAGGTAGCGTGCTGGGTCCCCTTCTTTTCATAAATTATATAAATGATCTCCCACAAGTTACACCCTATCCAATGGTTATGTTTGCTGATGACAGCACTGTCATTTTAAACAATCGTTGTGATCAGCAAGTAGAAATAAGAAATGCCTTAAAATCTATTATTGACTGGCTTGATTCAAATAACTTAAAGATTAATTTAGATAAAACAAAGATAATGCAATTTAAACAAAGGATAAAACCGGCTTCACTTGATATTTTTTATGCAAACAAAAGTATTGATGAAATTAGTGTGACAAAATTTTTAGGATTACTCACAGATAATCAGCTATCCTGGAAACCCCAAATTGAGCATATTTGCAAAAATTGACCAAGTTCTCCTATGCATTATATATGCTTGCCAAAGTTGTCAATATTAATACCGTTATAAATGCCTACTTTGGGTATGTAGATTCTACCCTTAGATATGGTATCATTTTCTGGGGTAACTCCACAGATAAGGAAATGGTTTTTAAAGCGCAGAAAAGGTGTATACGTTTAATTAAACATATTCGAAAGACCGTAAGTTGCAAATCTCACTTCATTAAACACAAAATATTAACTATGCCATGCATATATACCTAGTCGGTTCTTAAATACTGTCACTGGCCATTTATTTTAAAAATAGAACACCTAGAAAAAAAAATGAAATGGTGTTTGATTTTCAAATATTTTTTGATTAATAATCTGCCAAATCACAATTACATTCGTTCATTTTTTACGATGGAGTGGACTCGCAAAGAGGACTGATTAGCAGTAATTGCATTGCATCGTTGCGGCCATCCACCGAAGACGATATTCAACTTGCTTCAAAAATTAAAAATCACGAAGAGGTTCGTGTACCGTACCATCAAGAGGTACAATGAATCCTCTAGTGTCGATGACGAGAAAAGAACTGGCAGACCTCGTTCCGTTAGGACTCCAGGGGTCATCAAAGCAATCAAGGCGTGTATTGCAAGAAATCCCGTCCGCAAGCAGAAACTGATGGCTTTGGAGATGGGATTAACCAGAGGTACCGTAAAAAAGTACTCAATGAAGATCTGGGACTACGAGCTTACCGAAAAAAGAGTGGACATCTTCTGAACACGCGTCTGATAGCTATGAGAGCCAAAAAATGCAAAGTTTTGCTAAAGCGGTACGCAAGAAACAGACACCGCGATATCCTGTTTACAAACGAGAAAATTTTTAATATCGAAGAGAAGTACAACAAACAAAATGACAGGGTGTACGCTACCAGCTCTGCGGCCGCTGGAAATGCCATTCCTAGAGTGCAGCACGGCCATCATCCATCATCAGTCATGAATTGGTTGGGAGTGTCCTACTATGGCCCTACTGAAGTGCATTTTTGTGAAAAAGGTGTCAAAACCAGTGCAAAAGTGTACCAAGACACGGTTTTAGATCGCATAGTAAAAGATCTGCCCCAGACACTCTTTGGAGGACGGCCATTTGTGTTTCAACGGAGTCCACACCTGCTCATAAGGCCAAAACAACTCAGGAGAGGTTCGAGCGCCAGAATTTCGAGCTAATAAGGCATCAAGATTGGCCCTCATCTAGCCCTGACCTCAATTCACTGGATTACAAAATTTGGCAGGAATTGGAGGAGAAGGTATGTTCTAAATCTCACAAAAATTTGAGCAGCCTAAAGTCATCATTGATTAAAGCAGTGGCCGATATCGACATGAATATGGTCCTTGCTGCTATTGATGATTGGCCGCGAAGATTGAAGGCTCGTGTGAAAAATGGTGGCAATCATTTTGAATAAATTATGTGTTTAATGTAAGCTAATTAAATTACCTTTTTTTAAAGAAAAAACTTTTTTTGAATATCATGACTAGTTTTCATTTTATAGCCAATTTTGTTTGTGACAGAATTTAAGGACCGACTAGGTATATTAGGCTGGGTCGATTTTCTCAAATGTTGAAAACTAAGTATGGGTAGGTCTCAAAAGTTGCATTTGGAGATAATATTTAAAAAATAATTAGGAAAAAAATAATTGCATATAACTTTTAGCCCTCTACCGGTACTTAACTAGAAGGAAAAAAAGCAAATTTTTGACGCCACTTCTCATTTGATTTACTTGCACTTAATACCACTTTCACTGCCTAAATTGTACTTTTCTGTAACATGGTATAATCTATTAAGTGATATGCGAGGTTACCGCTTCGTACACTCATTAGAGAGCGAGATAGAAACACTTGCATATCACCACCATATCACCAAAATTCCTAGATTCTCGCAGTGCACTCGTGACCTTTAATCGAGAAAGCCACTATTATTTTTGTTTTGTTTTGAAAGAGTTTGCATAACTGATATTGGCTCGCATTCATTCTGACTGTATTTCCAGTTAATTATAGTGAAAATTGGCCTTAGGTGTGTCTCAAATACATATTTTCTCAGAATGAGTTCAAAAGTGTTAAAAACTCGAAGTAGCGTCAATTGTCCTATCTTTGTAACGCCTCATTGTATTGTGTGCGAATATATTACCTACTATAAGTGACTAAAATCTATTTTGTATATGCGATATGATTCGCAAGAAAAAAACAAAGGAAACCAGCCATCTGTTACCAACGTTCTCGCCTCCGTCTGCCGCGAGATCGAAATATCTGGACTTCTGCTTGGATTCCGACTGTGAGCACTAAACGCATTATGAGCTTATTCGTTATCCTAAACGAAAAAAAACTGATTCTTATGAGGAAAAAGTCCAAGCTTCTCGACAAACTGCTATGACAAGTCTCTGTTACCTAGGATGGTCTCAAATGCGTTGGATGTGATGGTAGTAATACTGGATGGAAGTCTGGAGCAATACGTCATTTGGAGTTACGTTTGAAAAGACCTCTGAATGGTTCATTTGTCAACTTCACGCTAATGAATTACCATTGAGACATTTATTTATTTAGCTACCTAGATGGACGGACAAGTGGACCTAATGCATTCTCTGGTCCCATCGGCAAAACACTGGAAACTTGTGAAAATCTCTCTGTGAAGAGGTTTGTACCTGTGACTGAAAACCTTCTTGTCCAGGATAAAGAAGCCATGAAAAGTTTGAGCACAGACCAAAAATATCTGTTCAAAATATTTATGTAGTGGCATTCGGTGTTTGTAGTGAAGAACTCGCTAACAGACAGCCGGGCTATATGTCTCATTCTCTTTGGCTTACCACTGCGAACCGCATTTTATGCCTTTACGTAGAAAACATTACGCCATCTCAACAATTACGAGTATTGGTTGATTACACAATGAAAGTGAACGCTCCCATATGGTTTCGGATCAAACGTCATTCTTCTTATAAATGGGGCCCAAACATCTTTTCAACCTGATGCAGTACTCGAGATGCTTATCAGAGAACGTTAGATCAGTCGTAGATCCCGTGATCCAACGAAATGCATTCTTTGCTCACCCCGAAAATCTTTTGTTGGGCATATAACAGATGACAGTGAATTTGTGAGGGAATTGGCCTTTAGGCGTATAATTAAAGCTCGAAAAAAATCGCCCCGTAAAATAAGAATATTCAAAATACCACAATTAAACATTAGTCAATCAAACTAGTGACCTCACCTCCTATGTTTCACAGGATTTCAGATTCAACTTTGCTGCAAATGTTACGTAATAAAACTACTATTCATTTAGAATTTTCCAAATTTCCCGGTCACACCCAAGCTGTTGAGCGTTGTGTGAAGCTAGTCACTGAAGGTTCTATTACAGTAGCAGGAGGAAAGGCGCGCAACGGTCTTATCCGTACCAAAATTTAGTCTAGATCTCTAATGCCATCCTTTGATTGTAAGGCCGAATTCAGTTGGTAATTCAGATGCTAAAATGGGAGATTTTCCTCTGATTGACATACATTTTTTACGACAGTATGTCAGTTAAAATGTTACTGTCTGTTTTAAATATTGATAAATAATGTTTGATTAATAATAAAACGTATTGTGTTTGGAAATAACTAGTTTCGTTTTTGTTTTTTACTGAGTTAACTTTGGTCAGAAAATATAATAGAGATTTCCGAAATTTCAAACGCAGGTAGAGGGCTATGGTTCACAATACTCACGATCACGGAGAGTCAGTGCAGGACTCATCGCCCCCGCTACGAATTTAGAGGGCTATGAGTTATATTAATAAAAAAAACGAATTACTACATTTCATTGTACTTGTCATTCTGCAACGTTTGAGACCTACCCAAAAGCAAAAAAACAAAAAATTTTTTTTTTATTTAAATCGACCCACCCTAATATACACTCGGCGTCAAAAAAATCGCACCTTTTGAAAAATTTACTTCAAACCATTTTAATTCCTATTTGAAACCAAATATGAGAGAACTATTTGGTATCAATTGAAAGGGCATTAAACGACCTTGAAATAAACAATCGTTTCATTTTATAAACGATAAAAATCTCTCGAATATCGTGGTATTAAGAAAAGTATTGCTCAAATACACGTTCAAACGGTCGCTAGTTGCGCTACATAAAAGGGGTATAAAAAGGTAATTACACGTCAAATGTAGGTCATTCACTATCCAAATTCGTGTATATAGGTATATGAAATGGCACTATTTGTCAAATGCAATCTCCATTTATTTGAAAAGTTTAAAATTATTATCAGATATTAATTCTTCTTAATGAATTATATTATCAGAATTTAATTGCTTCTTTTCCATCAAAAAAGAAAATCTTAACTAAGAGTTTCTTAGGGATGGCTCCTAAGATATACAATAAACTACCTAATACGCTTCGTGACACGCCAAATATTTTTAATTTTAAATCCTATCTTAAGAAGATCTTGCTGAGTAAGGCCTACTATACCGTGACTAAGTTCCTACAAGACAATCAAGTGGAAACTTAAATTATTGTTGGAGGGCTAGTAGTCATATTAGATCAATGTTACTTGTTAATTTTAATTTTAATTTTAATGTAATTTTCATATATTTTTATCTGATTATTAAAGCCGATTTTGAAGGTTTTAATTTTAAGTTAAGAAAGTTACTAAAAAACGTAAATTTAAGTGACAGCACTATATTTTGCTATTCTGAAGGGCACACCAACTAAAATTAGCAGGTGCCTTTTGACATTCATAAATTGAATTCACAGACGAAATCGGATTAATAGACCACAGATTCGAATGCAACATTACTGGTAATTTCATTCGGTCAGTATTGAAAACTTTTATATTTCTACTTCTTGGTAGAATTATGAGTATGTTGTATATTATTGCATTTTAATGACTTAGCCTCTCTGCGTGGTTTCACACACTGGAACAATGTTTTTGGAAAGCTTCGTGATATAATTCCTTAAAAAAGATTAGGTACCAAAATTGATTAATATCAAAATTAAATATAAGGTACTACAATAATCCATCTATCCATCAGCTTGTTTCGTCCACTGCTGGACATGCCTTTCCAGGATTTCGCCACTCTTGGCGATCCTCCTGGAAGAAATGCCCATACTCGCACACGTTGGGCAGGCGGGTTGGTAAGCGCGATGCCGAAACCCTTGCACCAGTGACGCCGCTGCCCGTCATCAGTGTATGAGGAGGCCCGACAATTGGGGGTGGATATACCACCATCCATCAGTCCCCAGGCAATGGTGGGCCGCCTGGTTTTGGTGGAGAGCTATTCTCCTAGGCTGAGATTCAGAGTGCATTTTGAGTCCAAACTCAATGTTACAACAAACGTCACTCTAGTATGAGATCACGTCGCTTTTTGGCGTTTGTAAGATTGAGTTCGGACTCAAAATGCACTCTGAATCTCAGCCTTACTCTCCCCCGAATAACTTCGGGACGATTTGCGAGTAAGATGGTGGTACCTCCACAGTCGAGCCCGGCATCAGCTCTACCATCTATGATACCTACAATAATAAGTGAAAATAATTCTAGGGTAGATCATGTATCGTTAACTGATCACAGTCAAGAAAAAATATTTTTTTTTATCAAATTTTATATTCACTTCTCAGTACAAAGGTATCAGCTGACTAAATTTCTATGGAAAGGCAAAAAAAAGCACGCAAATATTTTTTTTCTGTAGAATGTTGTCCTTTGAGGATACTATATTAATCTGTTAATTTTTTTTCACTTTGAATTGTAGCACCTTATACAAGGTGAAATTCAATCAACCGACCAAATTTATACTGGAGACTCAGTTAGTGATCAAGAACAAGGTTCAATGACCCTTGGGGAGAAATTCGAAAAAAAATTTTTTTTGCCTCTTATGGCCTGCACTAGGAATTTTACTTGAAGTAGTTCAACCAGTACGGGAGCAAAAAAAAATATTTTTCGAATTTGGCCAAAAGCATTACTAAACCTTGTTCCTGATCACTAACCGAGACTCCAGTAAGAATTTGGTCGGTTGATTAAATTTCAGCCTATATACATTTTTCTGTCAATATTATAGTTGTAGGTTATTTTCAAGGTTTTCATGCTGGCAGCACTAACAATTTTGACAGACGAAATGTTGTTTTTTTGGGAAATCGATTCTTTGTACAGAAACTTTACGTACCTATGTTAATTGTTTTAGTTTTCAATAACAGAAGCAGAAAAAGGTCTAACAAGAAATAGACGAAGCTCATTTAGGAGAGTCTAAATGCCCATATGATTTTGTTGCATGGTATGTTTTGATTCCGAAGAAATCAAACTACATTAAGCCTAGCTTTATCTTCATAAGGAAAGTTTGAATACAATTCTCTGTAAAATGCTATGCGTTGTGCCAACCTCCAATGGACGGGATGCTAACCTCTTCTACCTATCTGCTTTTCTAGGAAAGGGGGCAAATCCTGAAACTGTGAGATGTGGACCTCGTCTTTAAAAGCATTGGGGTGGCAGCACAAAACAAACCAGTAAGCCTTACTGATCTGTGGGTGGCAGCTAGTTTTTTACTTACCTACTTGTTTGTTTATCTTTCAAAGCCTAAACCTTACAGACGTCACTTAACACTTTATACTTTCAAGCCTAGCATACCTGGTGGCAGCAAGATTTTTAAAGTATTTTGACGGCTATGTTTGAATACCTCCTTCTGACGAAAATTTCTTCCAACTAATAAGAAGGTTAAAATGTGCTCTGTGCATAACTCCTTTATGCCATTTGAATTATGAACACTGTCCCAATCACTCAGGTCTGGAGTTTGTGCTACTCACTATGAAATTGAATTTAATATCTATATACATATACTAACGCCTGTCTCCCAGAGGAGTAGGCATAGACTAAATATTTCTGATTCTGACACACCTCTTTTGCTACCTACATCCCTCTAGTAATACAAGCTCTTCTATTCTGGGTCTTTTTACTCTGCCGTTCTTCAGTATGTTGCCTATTTGGTTGGCATACATCCTTCTCGAGTGGCCCGATCAAGCTTTACCTTCAACTTGTGCAGCATAAATTTCTTTCATCACTCTAATTCATCTATATGTGCAAACCTATTATATAAGATATATTTTTCTATTTATCTACATCAAAAACTGATTGCAGAAATCAGATTTGGTTCCTAATGGGCAGAACGTCCAGAGCAGTGTTCTGTATCAGTAGTATTCTATGCAATGGGTTGGATTACACACAGACTGCAGAAGTTAAGGAGAATATGCATCCTGTTTGTTTCAAATGCGAAACGCACTCTGTGTAGTTGACTCAAAAATAGTTTTTTTATAAATTAAACTTAATGTATTTATTTTCAGTCCAACGCATGGATCTGCAACCACTGGTGAACTGCTGCTGTTTCTTATGAGTAGAGATGATGAGTGACAACTGAGTCCTAGTTGATACAAGGCTGGTGTGCCCGAACATGGCAGAAGACTGTAGAAATCATGAGTCAGATAGATAGATTGGAGCCACAACCTAGACTGATCTATTGTTTTATGATTTTGTATTTAAGTGATAATAATTAAATCTATTTTGTTAACTACCTATATTTTTTTTATTTGCCTAAATTTTATTAGTTAATTCACCTTGTTAAAGTTTATATGATCAACACAAGAATTAATCTATTCAACATTCACCTCCGCTGAATGGTTGTTTCTTGGTAAACCAAAATTTATGGGTAGCATGTCAGCCATGAAAATTTAGCTTTAAATCTGAGCTTGGATGAGTTGGACGAGTCTCAGACACCACCAAACGCCAGTGCTCCCTTAGATCTGTAGCCACTGGTGAACTGCTGCTGTTATTTATCAGTAGAGATCATGAATGACAACTGACTCCTAGTCGATACAAGGCTGGTGTGCCCAAACATGGCAGAAGACTATAGAAACCATGAGTCAGATACCTAGGTCTGAGCCACAATTTAGATTGATCTATTGTTTTATTATTTGTGTTTAAGTGATACCTATTAATTAAATCTGTTGAGTAAATTTTTTTAATTTCTCTATTCTATTAGTAAATTAAGGCAATGAGAGCCAGAACAACCTATCTTTTCTAGAATATTGTCTGGAAAAGATAGGCCACTTTGGCTCTCATCGTCTCAATTTGACTCGCCAACATGTTGCTTGACATTCAGCTGAAAAGTCGATCTGTTCATTATCGAGTTGTTCTACCTCGGCTTAATGGTTGTTTCCTGGTAAATGAAATTCATCTGTCTTGTGATTAATGAATGTGGTGCAGAGGACAGTAGACCAAAAAAACTGTTGCTAGAATATTGAGACTTCCAGAGTTTGGTGCTTTAACAAGCAACGAAGACTGTTTTTCAGATAGCATGTCAGCGATGAAAATTTTGCTTCAAATCTGAGCTCGGAAGAGTTGGACGAGTCTCTTAGACTTCTCGCTAGCTTTATGTGGAGATGCCTATCTACGCATTTTCAATGATTCAACTAGAAATAAAAACTTAAGTGTGTCATCAGGTTTTCATGCAAATTTTGGATAAATTACTACATATAAATCTATTTGCTTGAAGTGTTTACGTCTCGACTGATGTTTTTAAATACAGTACACATCTGTTTCTATTACCAAACTGTAGAATAATAAGGGAAATTCCGTCAGAAATTTTAATAAGTTTTTATGAAGGACCTCAAAAGCAACCTTATAAAATCCAACTAAATTTTTTAAATTTAATCAAATGACAGCTCTAAAATGTGCCTTGAAATTACCAAAACACGTTAAAATCACTAAGTTGAGTAAATTATGGCTGTGAAACTTAAAATTTTAGTTTGACGTTTATAAAATGGTGACTTGAAAATGGCTCTTCGTTTTAACCATACTTAAATTTAATTTTATGTCTGTCAAACTAAAACTAAAGCCTTCAAAATCGGCTTTATTGTCTGGTTGTCTTATTCTGTAAATAATTATTTTAATTTTAGTAATAAGAATGATTTTTGTATGCCTTTTGGTGCAACATAGTTTGGACTCAATGTATTTAACATCTTAATTATTACCTATGTTGAACAAATAAATATTTATGATTTATAGGTTTTCGCCCCTCTTTTGTAACCAATTTTTAGGGTTGTATGACGTAGTATCTGCGTAGTATCTCCCCGCGCAACCCCCTTCATAAAGGCCGAAGATGTCACGAAGCATGTAATGCTGAAAACCAACCGAGGGTCCAGCGATTGGAGTCACGCCACAATGCCCATTTTAATTAATTTGTGTTGCGTGTCCCAACTGAACATCTTCCGACCTTTATGAATGAAGAGTTTTGGCCGAAAAGTGTCGTGTTTCATCGTTTCCGCGGTAGAATACCGGACACTGACACTCCGGGAATGCGCGGCACGTCGTACGCTAACGTGCATAGTGTTTATTTTTAGCTTTTCTTTATTTGTGTAACATCTGTTATATGTAAAATTTTATTGAATTTGTATAGCGCTTTAGTTTATACTGTAAAGTTATACAAATGATTGAAATAAATAATAATAATAATAATTCATCGACAAAACTCCGAGAATGTGCAATAACTGTGACGCCATCTTGGATAATGTACTCCTAGTATAAAAGTTAACAGGTGTACCCTGCAGGTGTCGATGAGATGGTTGTCCATGATGTAGTCGTAGTGGTGCTGCAGCAGCGGCCACAGATCGTCCCCGCAACTGCCGCCGCTCACCGCCGAGCCCCAGCTGCGACGCCACGCCTCGCGGCACGGCTCCTTCCTGGAATGAGGCACAGGGAACTTTAGGGGCGATTCTTTAGTTTTTTAGCGAAATAGTAAGAAATAAATATAGCTGAGGCTCAGCTGCTGAGCTAATCAACTTTTTTACCCACACTTTAACGCGTAGCTTTTTTGTTAAAAACAAGAATATTAGATAAAGAGATTATTGAGTGTCTTTTGAATCATATATTTTTTTATTAAAACTAAGGGGTAACTCAGTAGAGAACACCGTTTTTCCATAGTGACTCCGGGACAAACTCGTCTACTGCGTAGAGTGATGTATTAGGTATAGAGCAAGCATATCACCCCGCCCGCCCAATTCGCAGCGTAGGCAGGTCATCTATAGCTACTTACATTGATATTATGAGACGGATAGGGATGGGCAATTAAGCGCCGCAAGCGCAAGTAATTGTCGATAAAAACAGCGGTACTGCATGGCACCTACCGTACCTGTGAGTGCTTTTTTTATCTGACTATTATGTGTTATTGTATCTATTGCTCGTCGTACCACAGAGAGAACTTGATCTCTGCCGTACCACTGTTAATGGTGTCGATTTGGTGTAGCACGACTTAACCTATTTGACAGGAATAAACTTAATTTAAGCATTCTGTCTTTTTCTTTCTGTATCGAGAAGACAAGGACAAGACGCCTAAAATAAGGTTAGTCCTGTCAAATAAGTTAAGTCGTGTTACACTGAATCGACACCAATATGTAATTATATTGATTTATTGATTCCTCTATCGAACGCGTCACATCACTATCAGAGTCGTAAATCGATGCGGGGTTGCAGGGCAGTGCGGGCGGTACAGTTACCATCGCCTCCCACGTCCCTTTCACCCCCGCGAAGCATAATTTAATTTTTACTTAAGTATAAAAAATTTGCTTACCGGTGAAATGTGATCTTGGAATTCTATTTAGTTGATTAATTGAAATAGGCGTTACCTTGCGGAAGTCCATCACTATATTCCGCTAAACTAACGAACTTTACCACTACCCCACTGTTACGCATGTTTTCGTCTCCCCATTTTCCCCACCAAACAACTAGTCAGGCCGGTGTATAAAAGACGAGTTTTGGTCGGCGGCTCGTCACTAGCTGCTGAGCTTGAGCTGTCGGGCGAACAACATCAGTTGCTGCGGAGCGGTGGGCGAGCAACACATCAGTTGCTGCGGAGAAGCCGATCTAGCAACACATCCCGAGGATACCTCGTTCAGAGGCGAAACACGTGTCGATAAGTTTTCTTGCTTGTTATTTAAGATTGCTTTGCTTGTATTGCTTGCTTGTTGCATGTTTTCATGCGGGCGGGCGGGCGGTGCACGAGTCTGCATTTTGAATAGCACGACAAGAATTATATTCATATATCCTTTACTTATTCTATTTAGTGTTTTCGAGTATCGTTTAATACAGTTTTACGGCACATTATTAACAATTTTTTCAAGTAAAATACCAATTCACCGCGAAGAACTCACAACGGACGCTCGCACTGCTAGTGATTTTATACGACTACTAGCGCTCGCGGGCGAAACGATGCGTTGTTCTCACCCGTGGGTACAGTTCCCAGTTAGATACACGCGCTCTACACCTAATACATCCTCTAATCTAAGGTCTACTGAGTTACCACACATTTTTCAAGAATTACACATACATATATATTTTTTATACATTTTTCTTTCGAAATGTTGCTAAATTATTTAGTAAGCGAACAAAACAATTTTCGAAAAGAAAAGAGCGGATTTGTGAATTTTGTTAATTACTGGCAATAACCCAAAAAAGTAGTGTGGGTAAGAAAGTTGATGGACCCAGCTACCAAAAACAACACTGGTGTACATAAAAACCTTCAAAGTTTCTGATACACCTCTATATATAATTGCATGTTATGTTTGATTAAAATAAATAAATAAAAATAGATAACACTTAGATAAACGTACAAATACAAATCCAATCCATCCAAAACTTTTAAACGAGCAAAGGTCCTACAATTTAAAATTTAGAAGATGATAGAGTAGCCCTATAGACCACATTCCACCGGAAAAAAAATATTTTAGGCAAACTTTTTTTCCTCCTTTCATATTCCATTCCATAGAAATTTCTTCAGCCTCACTTTGTACTGAGAAGTGAAAAAATTATATGACCAAAAAATTTTTTTTCTGCTTGTATGTATGTGATCGATCATTGATCAATCAGTTGATGATCTACCCAGGAATTATTTTCACTTATTATTGTAGGACCTTATGTTTGTTTTCGGTTTTTTGAAAACGGGTTTTGATAAAATTTACAATATAGAGATTTCGGGGGGCGAAAAATCGATAGTTCGGTATCATCTCTGTAAAAAGTCGTTTTCTGCGAGTTTTAACGAGTGATATGCTTTTCTGTCTCTCTGCAGCGTAACTCAGTTATAGTGCTAGCGGTACGCTCAAAATGGCTGCAAATGGTGTTACTGGCATGAAAATCGGAATGATAGATCTTTAGGCCCCATATCAATCAATTTTTGAAGCGCAGAACGTAAAAAAAACGTGTTATGATGTCACCTTTTTTTGTATGGAAAAATATGTAGATATTAACAGGATATAATAATGATTTAACAGAGATTATGTTTTTATTGTGAAATCCATCGCTTTGTAATACTCTAAATATTATTATTAGAGTGCATTACAAACTAGAAAAGATAAATTAGAAACAAATGTAAAGACAAGAATTTGAAAAAAAATTCCTCGGTCCAGGATTCGAACCTGCGACCTCTTGTTATCAAGACAAGCGCGCTAACACTTGCGCCACCGAGGTACTTACCTACACCGTTGAATTTTTCCACCATACTTGTCCGCCGAATATTTTGCAACTACAATATTTGATCTAACCAGCTTGTAATGCACATACTGAACGCTCACGAGGGCGTTATGTGATTTCACGGTTTGTTCTTAAGAAACAGATGGCGCTGTTGTCGCTACAATATGTGTTGCTTCAGACAGTTAAGAAACTCACAGTTCTCATTAACTGAGATTATGCTCCGCAGTGATGACAGAGAGAAGCTGCTCTTCATGGCTGAATGCTAAATGAATGATATAAAGTATACTTGTAGTACCTCTTCTTAGTGAGGCTATGGTAAGGCCGCTCGAGTTGCTCGCAGCGGCCGCCGGGCGGCGCGGGGGCGCTCCGCAGTGATGACAGAGAGAAGCTGCTCTTCATGGCTGAATGCTAAATGAATGATATAAAGTATACTTGTAGTACCTCTTCTTAGTGAGGCTATGGTAAGGCCGCTCGAGTTGCTCGCAGCGGCCGCCGGGCGGCGCGGGGGCGCTCCGCAGTGATGACAGAGAGAAGCTGCTCTTCATGGCTGAATGCTAAATGAATGATATAAAGTATACTTGTAGTACCTCTTCTTAGTGAGGCTATGGTAAGGCCGCTCGAGTTGCTCGCAGCGGCCGCCGGGCGGCGCGGGGGCGCTCCGCAGTGATGACAGAGAGAAGCTGCTCTTCATGGCTGAATGTTCGAAACCTGGAACGTGACGATAATTCAATGATTAATTATTTAAAATCTGCATTTGCATATACTATTAGAAAACATTGTTAATACCAGCACCTCTAGTATGGTAGACCATATCGAGCTGCGATACACCACTGTCTGTCCCCCTTTAGGTAGATCAACAGAGTGAGACAGCACTGTATCAAGCGCTATCTAGCTCTATATGGTCCTTCATGTTAGAAGTGCTGGAAGTTGGTTTTTTGGCGTCCGTTACAATTATGACTTGCTTACGATTTCGTTACGAAACTGAAAAATCGTCGTCGTGAGCGCAGCAACTCAGTTTATGAACGAGACCAAATGTAATGCTATTTCATTACTTTAACTTACTACCTCATTAGATAGGTAGACTAAGATATATATATTTTTTTCTCATGGCACAATTTCCTTCTGTCTTTTATATTTTTATCCTTTTATAATATATTGTTTAGTATTATTTTATATAAGTTAAAAAAAAACTGTTATAGTATTAAGCCATCTTCAGAAAAAAAAAATACTGATAAAAAAGACATGATCTTGCTAAGTTTCTTGCCCTTCTTCTTAGCAAGATTAATCGAATGGGCGGATTTAGGCATTATATCTATTTATAGTTTATTTATCTATTACCTTATTTATTCATTGCATTATGTAGGTATGTATATACAATTTTTTTTTTTTTTACTTATGTTAGTATATATTTGGCTAGGCATTATATTTATTTATGGTCTATTCAGTTTATTTATCAACTTATTTATTAATTGCATTATGTAGGTATAATAATACTCTTATTCCAATAAGTCTTTTTATTTTATGCATGTGTACATAATTATAAGTTTAGTAGCCCAACTTAAATACAGTTTTTTTATATATTTCCCGTATCATATTTATTTCATCATAAAATATTATCTTTATACAGATTAGATTTGACATGTAAAACGTATACTTTATGTATCTATTTTACAAATAAACAATTTGAATTTGAATTACATTTTACTATTACGAGCACGCTTTATGAAACTTGCTAAGGCGATACAGATAAAACCGCAGCGATTTCGTCGCGGGCACAAAGTTGAAAACGAAAATTATTCTAGGTAACTTTTTCGATACGAAATTAGTATGAATATTTGAATTTTATCTAAGACAAAGCGGCTACACTTTTGGTAAGAAACCGTATTTTCTTTTGCAATTTGTTGCTGAGATATGATGAAACTTTCCCGATTTTTCGTCCAAAGTCAGCATAGATCTAGACAATGTCAACTGCCAATGGACTCAGCCCTAAATATTATAAAAACATTCCATAGGCATCTAACAATTTTGTGTTTGCATTTGACGAAGGTTTACGCTTGTCCTTAATTATTTAAGTCTGCCTTCCTTCACACAATCTCACTCTTGAGGTGAATGTATATACTCAAACTGCAATTTAGACTTATCTTCGAAGGTCCACTCCTCCTACGGGGACATAATAGGTATTACATAATCAAAAACAAATTCCATTTTTTTTAAGTATTTTCTTTTGACCTACGCAAGAATTTTCCTACTCCTTCCGAAAGCTTCAAGCAATTTTAATGATTCTTTCACCATACCTATCTACTTTGTAATCATACATACTAAAGACCAATTTATGGATCTAAAAAACTATTGTTGAACATTCTTTTTCCGTCCATCGGGCCCATGTGAAAAGCATTATTTTCTCCTATTTTGCGCTGCAGCGATCGTTGTAACAGCCACTTTGCAATACGCGCTGATCTGAATGTTATTTCAATATCGTTTCGGTTGATTTTTGTACTGACACATATCGAGTTGCTAATTTAGCGTGGGCATGCATAAATATCAGGCATAAACAACCGCTCACTAGATCAAAACTAAAATAAAGCAACCCATACTCACTTGCAGACATCTTGAATTCCTCCGGAACCTCTACAAATGACAATTTATTGATGTTAAATCGATTTTAGCGGTCCCTCGACATCTCCAGTCTTTGTACTTCCCATAGTTTCCTCAGTCTATCTTTGTACTAGAAAAAACTCCTTTTTATAATAAAAAATTGGCTTCGTATTCCAAGTGCTGTAGCGACTAGATTCGTTTACTTATTTAGTATAATAAATACTTATTAAAGGTGCTCTTAATCATGAAATCTGGTGATCCATGAATATGAAGAATGTTTGTTTGTGTTTTTTGGTTGTGTGGTCGGTGGTCACATCTTGTGGTCTGATGGAACGTCGTCCGTTCCTCGTGTCGTCTTCTGGTGTGGTCTTTCGGGGTTATCCTGGAATAGAGAGAAAGGGAGAAGTTAGTAAGGTCAATATTTAGTCCCTATACTATAGGTAGATATTTTGAGTCTAAACACGCATACGTACTCGTATTGTATTAAACTGATGTTCGCTACCGTATAGATACATATTATTACAGATAAAGTTTTATTGACACGAGATAAATCTAAACAAATAATAAACTAGTAAAAAATTTAGTCCGTACATTGGATATTTTTAGGAAAATTTTATGAAATAGGTTATTAGAATTCTACTGCGGGCCAAACTAAAATGTTTGGACTTTTTGTCTGTCAGTCTGTCCGTCTGTCTGACTGTATGTATGTATGTTCCATTTTAACTCGAGAACCATTCAACAATTTGCAATTTTCTTTATTATCACCGTAGTGATCCTGGTCAACATATAGAAGACAAGGAATGTTGATAAAATAACCACAAAGCCGAAAACTGTCGATAACAGTTTTAAAAGACACGTTGATTGAAAGAGAGCAATAAATCTGAAAAGTTTTAATTATTGCTAAAACAAAAATTAAACAATAGATAGAGGGGATATCGTGCCTCGTATCTATCTGAAAGGGTGAGGTACTCGTAGCATGTGATTTCTTCAACGGTCACTATCCTTCCAACTTCTGTACAAGATCTATACGTGTAACGAAGAGAAAAAACTGTGTTTGATTTATTTATCCGGTGAAAGATTTTTAGCATTTATATTCAGCAGGAATCTAGAAAAAAGTTGTACTAATTTCTCAAAATAGAAGCCTTTCCTTGAAAGTAGTTGTTACAGAACTGCAAAAATAGCATTTTTTTTTGCGGTAGCACATTAAAAAATTAAACCTCATCCTCCAAAATATAAAGCTGAATCTGCGATAGCAACTGTGACTATAGTTCACTTAGTTTATGCGGCCAAATTCATACTGGAGACTCGGTAAGTAGTCAGGAACAAGGTTCAATGTCTCTGTTTGCTAAATAAGAAAAATACTTTTTTGTGCCTTTTACTTGTTAAAAAGTAACCCCTCTATTAGTCTAAGAAGTCTAAAATTAATTTTGCGTATTTCACAGAAAGGGACATTGAACCTTGGTCCTGACCAACTGGTCAGTAACTACTGAGTCTCCACGCCAGAATTAATCTGGCTGTATAAACGAAAGTCACCTTATATTTACAACCGCAAAGCAAATCCAATTATGCAAGCATAATACTGTCACAGAAATTACAACATTAAAATAAAATTAATATGAAACACCTCCAAATACAATCATAATAAATATAAACACAGATGCTATTGCACGAAACTCTCTCCGTACAAATAGATACAATAACTTTACAACTTATACAAATGTATAATTCACAGCGTACATACGTAATGCAATGTATAAGCAAAACCCATTACTGCTACTTGCGGAATATATCAAACAAAGCATTGGTTGGTATCCAATCAATCTGTGTGACAAGAAATCTTAACCCCATGTTATTATCTGTGGAATAACTAGTGCTTTTCAGCCTTTAAACAAACTAAGACTCAAGTTTGTGTGCTGCCTTAGATACACGCATTCAACATTCAACAGCCTCCAGAATGTCATGTCATATTAAATTTTCCATTCGCCTGATGACGACCCCACTGAGGGGTCAAAATATAGCGCATTCAATCCTAAATTTCTTTACACTTATTTATAAATAGCACAATTTACCAAAAATTCAAAGCCAATATCTGTTTTTTGAGAAAATATATTTATTTACTTATGTATTACTAGCTTTTGCCCGCGGCTTCGCCCGCGTCGAAGAGATTTTCGTGGAAATAAGGAAAACAAAAGAATATGATTTTTTGAACGACTACATGCAACGGTCATCATGTTTTACCAAAGCGCTAATAAATACCAATCAAACAAGCCCAAACTCGAAGGGTCTGCATTCTAACTAAATTTTATAAACGTTCGGGAATTATTATTTGCTACATAACATGATTCTAATTACTACCAGTAGGAAAGTAAATTAAAAAATCTTTAAATGACAATAACTTTTATTTCCGGGATCCGATTTTAATGAAATAAAGCCTATATTCTATTCCAAATTAATCTCTGTACAGCTGTGGAAACTACATGAAAATCCGTTCAGTAGTTTTAGAGATGTGCGTAAACAAACAGACAGACAGAACAGAATTCTAAAAATCGTTGATTTGTGTTCTATTACTCTTCTTTAGTCACCCCCTTTCTATTTCTATTACTTTTCTTCAGTGTACAGACACAGCTGTTTCTACTGTTTTATTATATGTATTGATTATGTTTTATTATTGATTTGAATTTTTATTTGACAAGTGTATCTGTACCTAATTATAATTTAAATTTTTGGGTTTTTTTTTCCTTTATATTTTTATCGTAATTGAAGTTTTCTGATTTACTTTTAATAATTGTATGTTGTTATAATTTTTAATGAAAAAATATAGTTCATATTTGATAAAGCCGAACTTTAAAACAGCTATTGATAAAACAGTCTTTACAACTGTTTTCTTTTTCACATTATCGTTTGTTTGAAATATACAGGCATTTTCTAAAGATTTTTCGCTCTTATTTTAAATAGTAGTACCTTTTATTTGATGTTATATGATCTGGGACTCCATAGAGTAAAAGGAATTTATTGAGTGTTTCTTGATAGCCTTAAAAGTATACCAACTGCTAGCCCAATCCGTGAGGATAATATAACCCACGGAAAAGACGCGACTGAAAATTTACGTCGTAAAAGTAATAAAATACAGGGTAACTTCGATTAATACAATAAACTTCATTCTGGAGACTTGGTACGTCAGGTTCAGTTACCTATTTTACAAAATTCGTCCGCATACTTAGTCCCAAACAACCGTAAGAGTCAAAAAATGGTATGTATAAAATAGTCAAAATACGTATTATACTACTGTTAAAGCAAATATTGTCGCTTTTGCGAATTAACTTGAAATAAATATATATAATTTAGCTATATAAAGCCTTTATTTATATTTTATTTATATTTCGGCCCACTATGGGGCCAGTCGACTGATGCCGGCCCCATAGTGGGCCGAAATATATTTCGAAAATTAATATTTTTTTATTATTAATACAAGTTAAAGGAAACTACTGTTAAAGACTATTTTCGGTGGAATCCATTGCAAAAAAAGATTGCATGACGATGGTTGCACAACACCTCAATCACATCACATGTGTAAACTCCAAAAAACTACCTGAGATGAATAGTAATCTTCAATTTACCAAGCCTCCAAGACCATGTTGCTTCGGCATTCATCTTCAAACGATTTCATTCAAGCTACTCTAAAAGTAACAATCATTAGCCGAGACTCTTTTTAGACAATCACTCCTACAATTTGCAATTAGTAAACTTAAACCATACAAGTTTTCAAGGCTGTGAAATCTGACCACATCTGACCTTTGGCCTTCAATCAATCCATCGTGAAACGTGTCAATTTGTAAAAATCTTTGGTTTCAAATCGAACCTCCTACATGGAACTGGCAAAGCGGCATTATCAAAGAACGAGGAATAAAATTAACTTTTTTCTTCGACAGGTGGCTGCAATGTGTCGCCTCTTCCTGGGCTGTATAGATTTTATTCCTACGCCAATTCGCTACGAACAATTTGAATCTTGAAGTCTTCAGTAAGAATTTGGCTATTTAATTAAAGTCAGCAATAAAGTCAATTCTGAAGGTTTTAATTTTAGTTTCTGTTATAAACACTAAACTATTTTTGAATGAATAAAAAATAGTTTAGTGTTTATAACAGAAGCTATATTACTTTGGAAAAATTTAAGTTTTGACAGCAATAAAACTAAAATTAAAGCCTTCAGAATCGGTTTTATTGAGCACATAGTATCAATACGTTAATTAAATAAATGTATGCCGAACTCCACCCAATCGCTTAGTATCGCCATAGACTAAATAGTACGAATTTCGTCTATGGTATCGCTGAGAAAAAGGGCAAGAAACTTGGGAAGACGTGTCTTTTCAGATTCACATCCCAGATTACTCCTCTACAATAAGGTCAAATCTTTTAATCTTGCACACAGTCAGTAGATAACAAAATGTAAGACTGAAAGATGAAATGTGTAGTCAAAAGATTTATTCCCCCACCCCTGGTCGACTCCCCGCGGCGAGTCGTTAAAATGCAATTTGCGATGCGTGATTGATATCCTCACGCTTATACGCCTAGGGACAGAGCAGGGTGTAGTTTGTGAGGCACTGATAATGCCGGTGTGAAAGACCTGGCGAGTATGTATGCAGTACTTAAATAAGCCTAGTTGCAAGGTAGGCCGGAGATGTATGTGTGTCCGTAGTAGATACCAAAAGCTTCGGTAAGTGCAGATAGGAACAAAATTTGTTCACAAACATTTCCTGAGTGGTATATTTGAAACCAAAACTAAATTCAACATTTTGTTATGCGTTGTTATTAGGGACCGGATTAGAAAAATACCAATTAGCAGCTGTATAAGTGTCAGTACCAAGGATAATTTTTGTTACCCTATCATAGGGTAACTTGGCTTCGGTTTTACAAAGTGTTTTGCATGAAACCCTATTTTTAGTGTAAGCTTATCCGTAAGTAAAATACTATTCAAATTGGGGTTTGATTTTTAGGGTTACTTAGAGGTTACTCGCTAAGGGTACCCATTTAATCCAATTAAACCGTTTTCATAGACTTCATGTAATCGCAAATAATCTGAAAGTGTATCCCAAAAAGGCCTAACTTTATGTTACAAGGTGGTGTTGGAATTATTCAAAATCCTGTATAACCCTACCCTAGAAAGGGTTTAAAAACCATAAGTAACATTATGACAGGCTTAACTTCCAAACCTAATGTTACCCTATGATAGGCTTAAGCTTACGCCTTGGTTACATCCTATTAATATTAGGGGTTAATCCTATGATAGGTATAACTTTCAAACCCAGTTTTCGGGTCCCTGTTCGGTACACGTATCGACGGAAAATACACCGAAATAACGTTCACATCTGCGCCGATTGCAGAGTGGCTGTTACGTCGATCGCGGCGTCTCTGGAGAGCGCGAAATAGGTGAAAATCATATTTTCCACATTGACGTGATTGTCGGATTGAAAAATCTTATAGGTATTAATAAGTTTATTAATAATAGATCATTAACATTTTTTTCAAATGCTTTAACTGCATAATAATGAAGAAATATCGCCTCAAATAGTAATGAAAATTGCAGCTTGATATTACTATGCGTCTTTATTTAGTATCAATGTAATGGAGACAGGGACTAGAATGGAGATAATAAAATATTTGTCACACATACATCGCCTCAATAATATTTAGCCATAAACTTAGTGGAATTATTTCCAGAATTGCTATATCAAAACACGATAGAATTTGCAAGGGCAACAACAAAATGGAAAGCCGAGATATAGCGTCGGCAATTTTCTTTCACACCATTTTGCAAATTTACGACCACGACAAAATTAGAATCGTATTTCTAGAACAGGAAAGGTAATTTTTGATAAACAGGATTGTCTATTCAAGATGGCGGTATATTACACGACAAATGGCCGAGACACGGTGCGCTTGCGCCTAGGGGGGTGAATAAATGGATAAGCTACGGATAAGGGAAATTATTAAACGAGATATCTTGCAGTTAAAGTGGCTTTGTAACGTGTGGCGACAGAGAATAGTTACATGATAGTAAATAATGGTAGAAGAAACACATACATAAAGACATGATACAATTTGGAGTTGGGGCCACGACTGCGTTCTGTTTGATCATCGGACGACACGCTCGTCTAGCATTGACAACTGGATAGCATATACAAATTCAACGCGTGCAAAAGAGATCTCCTAGGAGATATCCTACACGTCCGACGATCAGACTGAACGTAGAGGCGGACGTAAAGTTTGTGTACAGAGTCGATGGGTGGTGCCACTCTGTGGGTGGTGCCTTAGATCATAGAATAAGAATATTGTTTTGAGCTTAGACCATATTGCGCGAGGGAGGGAATACTGACAAGTGCCAGATAACGTAACGCACAGTGTGACAAAGCTCTTTTGGCGCGACCAAAACCCAATCAAAAACAAACTAACATTACCAATTTCAAGATTACACATGTTTCAAAACAGCCCCTATTACATCAGTTACTCTAAATTAATGTAAAAAAAACACAAACATAATTTTTCATACCATGGTAGAGTGCAAAATTCCTCACGAAAGTCGACGCGGGTTAAGGGCCAAATGTCTTCAAAGTTATTTTAAAAGTGTTTTAGGACGCGGCAAATTATAATGATAGAGTATATGCGTTTAAAAACTAAATACCTACTTCGAAAAATATGGGATACTCTACTAGAGAGACAAGAATAATCCCCAGTAATTACCATAGCCCTAATCTATCTTGCATTGCTTGACCTGTGAACTCCAACAATACGCAATCCCAATTAACTTGGTCATAGTAAGTCACAAATAACAAACAGCCCTTTGATCTCCACTCCCAAAACAAAGGTTTCCCTAATGATGGATGGACACAAACCTAAGGGCACAACTCTAATTCATTGATTTACGTAACATTATATCATGAGTTGATCTCGGAGACTTTATGGTTATATGTAATGTAGAGAAGGTGCGAACTGTTGGTTCCAACAATAATAGTGGTTTTCGAAGCGATTTTTGCTAAAACTCATGCCACAATCACATTACATTCCTCTTAAATAAATATTAATAAAAATGAATTTTTACTGTAAATTCAAGCGTATTTTTGTATCTGTTTTCGTACGGGACCGATTATTTCCCGAACCAAGAGTTGGATTCCATTGCGGTGTAAGTATAGAGATAGGTACAATACTAATATGTATAGAGATACACCTGGCGCCTTCTGGACAGTTAGACAAAGATCCAACGAACTGACAAATTCTTTCAGTTTAACTGCTAGTAGACTTCGAACAAAGAGTCGGATTCCAATGCGGTTTTATTCGTATGGCAGTATATTAATCTGAAATATGAGCTTATATTAAAAAACATTATTTTATAAATAAAAATCTACGGAAATCGGTATCAGACAAAATACTTTTTTATATATTTTTTTATAAAATTATTTTCATATATGCTCATATTTCAGATAAATATACTGCCATACGAATAAAACCGCATTGGAATCCGACTCTTTGTTCGAAGTCTACTAGCAGTTAAACTGAAAGAATTTGTCAGTTAGTTGGATCTCGGTCTAACTGTCCAGAGGGCGCCAGGTGTATCTCTATACGTATTAAATAATCAGTGGTTATATCGCAGTTTACACCACTCGGGGTGGCGTTTATATTGCGCCCCACATATTTCTTACCATAATAATAAATTATACACAAATTCTTTTACTTCTTATTCCAGAAATATTTATTTTTACTAAAACTTAGGCTATTTTCTTAAGATAAAAAAAAGAATAAAAAAATGTGGAATAAAAGTACAAGAATTTATGTATAACTTATTGAAGATGATATTCCACCAAGAACCATCAACCGAAACCATCCAATATTTCTTACCAATAATAAATTCGTAAAAAAGCTGTGTCTGCATATTGAATATTTTACATGAAATGGGTTATTAGCACGAGTGTTGTACAGAGGCCAAAAGTACAATTTTTAGAATTTTTGTCTATCTGTATGTTATGTTCCGTTTTAACTCGAAAAGAAATAATTTCGATTGCGGTTAACCCAGTCAACTTATAGGCTATAAGCGTTGTTGGTAAAATAACACCCAAGCCGAAAACGCGGCCGGAGCCGCAGGCGAAAGACTAATTTCTTAGTAAAATGTAACAATCTGTACTACTGTACCATCTATCCAACAAGCTGTTCAGAAGGTGGGCACCCATTGTCGTTTGTCGTCGTGACATGACTCCTCGATTGATGGAACTTGATGGAAGACGTGCCTCGCCTGGTTCCTGAACTTTCACTCCGAGATATGGGTAATGGCTTTAATAGAAAATTAACTGGCCTTCCGCTGATGCAATGTGTTTCGGTGATAAATGTGTTGCGAGGTTGGTATACAGGCGATTTTCAGAGGCGTTTGAACTCATTCTTTCTGTAGCTAAGGGATTTTCATTCGGAGGAAGCTCTCGCCTCTCGCAATCAAGAGCGGATCAGGTTCACATAAAGACGTAAGTACCAATACTACAGTGAGCAGTCAGAAGACCAATTTACCTTTGTTTTTAAATAAAAAAGAATATTTTACTATTATTATTTACTAGCTTTTGCCCGCGGCTCCGCCCGCGTGTTATTCGGTTTAACGACATGCTTTTTTCCGGGATAAAAAGTAGCCTATGTGTTAAGTTAGGGTATAAGCTATATCCATTCTAAATTCCATCCAAATCCGTCCAGCCGTTTCAGCGTGAAATAGTAACAAACATACACACACAAACACACACACACACACAACACAAACTTTCGAATGTATAATATTAGTGTGAAGTGTGATTACACTGTTTTAAAAATTCTGCAGTTTTCCTAGTAACCCATGACTCGATATCTATCAAAACTAATTTACTGTTATAATCAAAATTTTTGCCTTTGAAACCTAGGTGATCTGGGGAACGGTCATTTTTAGCAAATTATGAGCTACATCAACCCTAAAATATAAATATAATATTTTTAGAATCCTTAGCTCTTTCAAAATGATAACTCACATTAATTTAACTTGAAACTTATTTTTCTTTGGACCAATCTGATCACCCATTTTAATCAACCATATTTTTACAAATTTTTGACTTGCTATATACTCGTAGGTATGTGCACGTCATCAAGAAGCCTTTGTCACAAACGGACGGACACGAGAGTTATCTTATAAGGGTTCAGTTTTTTCCCTTTTTAAGAACAACACCTAAAAAAGGTTAGGAGTATTTAGTTTAGAACTTTGACAGAACATCTTTTACTGAACTCTGTACTAGTATTATTGCACTTCAACAAGAAGCATCCAGAATTGAAATAAAACACTGATTGTAAATTGCAATACACAATGTAACAGTCATTACAGTTTTTATAACCCTTTAGTAATCCCTCTTCCTGTTTATTTAATTTCATTTACACACGCAATATAATAATGACAATGACTGACACAACACAATTCATATGAATAATGCATTCAAAATTCACAAAGACTTCCAAGACATATTTTAATATCAAACAACGTTGCTTTGCTTATACACAATCAGTGTAAAGTATAATGTAACATACGGCATATTGCTTTCCCGGTAAATCGATCTCATAATTCTGGCGAATCGCTTATTTTATGAACTTACGTATACTTTCTAAACAATACCCTTAAAATACTGATGAGACTAATCCTTTTTGACACCATGAGATTGAACCACGCCAAAACTTTAATAAACCATCATTTTTGAATAACGTTTTAAAATAGATTAAATCCTAATTTGTTGGCAGTTTTTTTGTTCTCTGTGATCATTAGTCTAGTCCAAATAAATATGAATGCATTGAACAAGAGCAAAATCTTTGCATGCTAATTACTGGAGTCCCAAAGAATAAAATGAAAAAAAAATTGGTAACGTTTCATTTTTTATTGGTGTTATTTAACGGTAAGTTAATTTAACTCTTTAATATGGGTTTTAAGATTATGATAGACAAATTACATTTGAATCTTGCGTTAGTTCCGAATGTATCAAAAATTTTATGACATTGTGACCTATTATCGTGCAGCAAACCTTAAATTAAGAGTTGAAAAACCTAAAATAATACAAGCTCATTTAACTTTTATCCATCTGCGTTAAAGCCCATTTTGCAATGAAAAGTTTTAGGTTATAGCAGCTCGAAATCTAATATCTGCTACACGAGAATAGGTGTCATGTTGTCTTAAATTAATATTGGATTAATAATTTTTAAAAAATCGTCTGACTGATCTATCAAAGCCTAGACCAAAAGGCTGGCCCGAGGAGCCTAAAATTTGAACTGTAGGTAAGGTATTCCCACTGGATTGAGAGAAACGGGATCCAAATAAATAATGCTGCGGGGCATTCGGTAATGTAAAATAAAATCCCATGAAAATCCATTTGTGACGGTTACCCCCAAATCAATTACCCTCAGCTGTTCAAAGAATTAGTTAAAATTCAAAGCACCTAATTTGTATTAAAAAAATTACAACAAAATTCTTTTCTGTTACAAGTAAGTAAGCATAGATTCGATAAATTTGACTGATAGAAAACATTCTAAACTTTATTGCAATGATATAAGAGATGAATTTTTATTTAACAGATCGATGTCGAGTCGATAGCAAGTTCATAATAATTGGCAAACAAAAAGGATGAATACTAGGGTAGAATCCGGAACGCACCGCCGCGCCGAGGGTAGTTCAAATTGACCCGTACAAGAAACTCTACAACAATTTAATCTGTCCAGCGTCGGATAGCGGTAAACGTATCGAGTTTAAATTTATTGAGCAAAGATAATGGAAGTACGTGAGCCATTTGGTCCACTCGCTGCCCGATCAGTGTGTCAGTATCGCGACTCGTGGTGGCTGATTGTGTTGCCGAACTACCAGCCCCTTATTGTCTAACTTCAACATGTATCTTTATCGCTTTCAAATGTATCGTCATTGGCCAGAAATTATATACTACATCGTTTTCAGCTAATCAGATGCATTTAAAAGCGATACACACCTGACACCAATGCAAATGAACTTTACAATAAGTCAATTTGGAATGGGAAAATTTGTTAAATCCATCCATATATATATATCCATCACCTCGTGTTCGTCCACTGCTAGAAATAAGCCTTTCCCAGATTTCGCCACTCATGGCGGTCCTCCATCCTCCTCATCCAGCCGCCACCCACGACGTTCTTCGGGTGCTCTCCAGCGGGCACGATGTTGGCCTACGCTACGCTTTGCTGTACGTGGTCTCCATAATAACGCCTTTCGGCCCCAACGGCCATCATGTCGGCGACAAATATGGCCTGTCCACTGCCACTTCAACTTACTGATTTGGCAGGCTATGTCGGTCACTTTCGATCTGCGACGGTCCTCAGTACGGATTCTATTCGTCAGAGATACCCCAAGCATAGCCCGCTCCATAGCTCGTTGAGCGACCTTATTTGTTAAAGAAGGCCAAATTATTTTTCATAATATTAAAAATATTATAATTTTTCGAGGCTGTTTCTTTGGGATTTTTTTTCAGCATGATCAATAGAGTAATTTCAATGTTCATTATGTATAATAAAAGGTGACGTGAAAATATATAAGGTGACTTTAATTATTTGTTCAGTAAGTGCTCATAACAAGGTTTGATGAACCTTTTTGTGAAATTCGTAAATTATTGTTTTCGTGTTCCTTACAAACGCAAGCCCAGCCGCAAGGACGTCAAGATTTTATTTTGCGAAATTAACAAAAAGTGTTATCGATCCGTGTTACTGATCACTCACCAAACCTCCAGTATGAGTTTGGCTGCATTAATTAAAGTCTCCTTATAAATATGTTTCTTTACCTAGTTAATATTATCTTCTATGCGGTTTTAATTCTTTAGTCAAGCAGGCTCCGAACGTTGATAATAAAACGTGTTTTTTTTAGTAGCTATAACAAAAATAATACGAGAGCGGAACTACGAAGAGAAGAATTACCCTTACAATCATTTACCAAACCACTGAAAAAGAAAGGTGCCCAAAATTAACCTCATCACTTTTATGGAGAGTAAACACGCGATTGCGCGTACGAGAAGTAAAGCGATAATATTTTCACGCGTGTTTTAAATCAATAAATGTTTCAATTTTATAAATATTATGATATCAGTAACCTGCATCTTGTCCCATTAAACGCCTTCATACATAATATATAATACAAAACCCCTATTATACTATATTTTGTTGTCTGTTTAAGGGGTACCGTTTCGAGCTCAGTGCAAAGTGCATAACATAAGTTTGTTTACCTTATTTTAAAATAAAATGTACGAAATAAAATAGTTTCATCTTATTTTGCGACTATTGTTAAATAATTATCAGGGGTTTTTAGCAGAATTGCGTCATTTTATACATTACGTTGTAAATGAATGGGTATACAAACATAAAAGCGTGTTTTAAGTTTGTATGCCCATTCATTTACAACTTAATACATAAAATTACAAAATTTTGGTAGAAAAGCCTAATTGACATTAAACAATGGTCGCAAAATGCCATATATTACATTTATTTAGTACTTTTTATGCAATAGTAAGAAAAACAATCATAAGTTGTGCATTTTGCACCGAGCTCAAAACGTTCCCCCTTAACTCAAGGCCCTTTTTTATTTGGAACGGCTTGAGGTATCAAATTGAAATTAATATCTAATACTAAATCTATAGCTACATGCTGCTGTAAAAAACAAGTTGTTCAACGAGATAGGTTAAGGGTCACTACGGCGATGATTAAAAACGTATCCAAATCCGTTGAGGGGTCCTCGAGTTAAAGCGGAACAGACAGACAGACAAAAATTCAAAAAATTGTGGTTTTGGCTTCAGAAGAACACTAATATATATATATATATATATATATAATATACTAATAAATAAATAAATAACTGTAATTTGGCATGAATGTAAATATTAATCACGCCGACAAAATAGTAAAATAAAATCTTGAATTTTTTTTCAAGGGTACCTCTCGTACACGTAAACTGGGAATGATTTTTTTTCTCGTCTACCCCATGGTGTGGGGTATCGTTGGATAGGTCGTTCAAAAACATTGTGGGTGTGTGAAAGCCATTTTTTGATTTAGGGATCCGTTGGTGAAATATTAAGCTTTAAAGTGAAAGTTTTAGTTAGAATGGAGCGTCACCCCCCCTGCTGGCTAAACGGTTGTTTATAGAAATGTGAAAAAATTCACAGAAGAAGTATTTATAATGAATTTAAAAGGAAAACTATCACAGCTAAGTAGGCTTTACAGGTTTACGAGTACAGGTCGCGCCAAACTTTTGGTCCCCTATAATGTATGGGACCAGAAGTTTGGCGCGGTCTGTATTAGTAGACCAACTTATATGTACCGGGCAACTACGGAACCCTACATTGCGCGTGGCCCGACACGCACTTGGCCGGTTTTGATTTAATAGATAAAGGCTGATCAACAAGATTTATCTCTATGGTTAATAGATAAATAACCCACGTAATAGTCGTACATATATTAAACTTTTCTTATAACATAATCATCATCATAATCTTGAACGCAAAAACAAACATGCGAAAAACATACAGAGAAAGACTGCATACTTTCACTGGCGTAACATATTAAATTAAATACTTCACAAAGTAATTTTTAATTTGCTCATAATGAATGTTAGCCTTGAGAGGACTGTCTGAATCATTATTTTAAATAAAGTTTCGCAAAGCAATAACAAAGTCTTCAAAATCCGTCAAGTCTTTTGTGATCGGAGGCCGCTAGTTCTGTATTTTGATTTTTAAAAACCTTTAAATTTTACATAACCCTTTTATCAACTAAAACTTTGTATACTGTAAGTAATTATAGTGCTAACATTTATTTTCTCTATTATGCAATTAAAAATTATTCATTACTTTATTTTAAAGTAAGGAGCAGTGACTATTTTTCTTTATTATCCAGTTTTTTGGGGCTTTTTTCACGTTCATTATAATCAGAACATTATATGCTTTAATTTTTTGACTACAATACTTTACACAGTAAATGTTTTTTTTAAACTGAACCCTAAAACTATTTTGCAAAGCAATAACGAAACGCAAAAATCGTTTCGTTTCGCGCAGTGAAATGTGGGAGTCGCGGGTAGATCAATCAAACTCGCCCACTGACATACATTACACTAACCGTCCTCACCTTCCCATGAATGATGCGCGTACGCAAACAATAGACGATTTTTACATTCCAAAGGTCGTTACCAGTAACCAATCTTTAAAATGGAGAACACTTTCTTTCATAATATACATTTTTGTTAATTCTAGGTTCGATTTAAACCTGCACGTCCCTTTGCCTGTACTACACAAGTATGTATGTAGACTGTTTGTTATGTATGTTTTATTATCCACTTGTACCTGACCTATACATATAAACCGTGCAATATAATTACTAATTACCTTTTTTATTGGTCAACCTTATTTTGCTCAAAAACTCAATAATTTGGACAAGCGCGAGTAGGACTCGCGCACAAAGGGTTTCGTACCGCCTTACAATACTGACACAGAACCCATAAAACATTATGGTTAATAACAACAATATAGATGCCAAAGCAAAATCAAGGCGACAAAATACAAGGCGCTAAAATGGTAGCGCCTGACAAATAAATTTGGCACCCTCTGAGTACGGCACCCAAATTTTGAAAACGATCAACAATCTGACTAAATTTGAAATACGTCTAACCGTCTTGAATATAGCGCTGACACGAATACCGTCGAAAAAAATGATATATTTGCTATATCCAGGGATTTTAATTTTATATAGGCCATAGTCGGACAATACATATTCTTTTAAAATTCAATTGGCTACTACGGGTCAGACTGAATATACCACTTTTTTTGTCAGAGGACATCTGTACATCGCTTTCCTTTTCTACGTTTGACTTGGGCTTGACTTAATATTTGAAACTTGCGTGCAAGTGAATAAAACTGACCCACGATAGTCAAAGATACGGGTTTGAACCCAGTATAAGATTTATTTTTCTGAGAGATTTGATATCTAATTGAGTTTCTATCTTATAATCTAATCCAATCATCAGTTCACTGCTGGACATCTTCATCCAGCCACTGCCGACAAGATGGTCAGTCGCGAACAGTTTTAAGATCGCCGGTCCAACAAACTGGCGGGCGTCCTACACAGCGCCCTAATAATAATTAGAAAACACATTTGATTCAAGTACCTATATAATAATAGTTCAATACAAGCAATAAACGATACCGAAATAACTTGAGTGTGGCGTAGGACGAATACAATTTACTGTCAGTAACTTTACCACCTTGCCTGTGGTCTTGAAGACCTTAACCGTCAATTTAAGATTATCAGACGCCAGTCTATATTGTTACTTTCGTTTATTAGCCGATTCTACCGATAAGTGGTAATGAGATGCTTGTTTTGAACTCGCAAAAAAGTTGGCAAAAACTATGAATGGGCTAGTTAGCAAAATGTCAAGAGAGAAAAGGGCATGACAAGACTAAATGTATCAGTGTTACTAATCTACATAAATGGACATATAGATAACTTTATAAATTACATACTCTTCTCATAGTGAACCACTTTAAAGAAATATAGCTTGCAAAAAGTTAAGTGAAACTCGTTATTTTAAGTAGGTACTTACAGTCAATTTGAGATAGGCAATACTTATTTATGTTTTTATCTCTCAACCAAATATTATTTGTACAGTCAAATACAGTAGAACGAAAATGCAACTAGACTGACGTCAAAAATAACAATTTTGTTATTCAGATCCCATTCTGTCCAAGAATCCAGTCTCTCTCAATGGAATTCTTAAAAAGGCAGCGTAAAACTGAAAATAAAAGTCAAAGTCATGAATCGTGCTCTAAAAACAGTCCTTCCTGCGTACAGTCCTACTGAACGAGCGTTCTGGTGCGCTCTTTCTCTCCCCCGTCAAATGAAAGAGCGCGAAAGGCCATCGCTCGCTGGTTCTGTACCAGCCTTCCACGACAAGCAGGTAGGTGTTATCGCGGAAAGCTCTTCGACTTATCGCTCTTATTACCGGGTCGTAAAGTTTAAAAATTAAAAAAGACGTACCTATACCGAGATTCAGTGGTACCATGGGCTGTCGTGTCTAGATTAGCTTAGTAAGCAAGAAAATAAATCCATTAGAACAAAGCTATGAGTATCTATATCTATATTAATTGAGTTTTATCGATATTGACTTGAGTCTTTTGGAATTGAATAAGTAATGTTCCATTTAATCGATTGTTAAATCAGTATTATTTCGTTACTCTAGAATGTTCTGTATATTATTGTATTAACTACCAAAACTAATGTCGAGATAGTAGGTTTTATAAAAGAATTAAAACTGCTTAATCAATCATAATTACCAGCTATTGCTGCAATGTCATCCGACTAGTGGTCCTACATCTATCGTTATTTCTTTGGATCTATATCTCGATAATAGACGATAATTGTCACAGAAAAGCTGTTTTGGAACAGTAATATTTGAACACTATACCGGGTGTAAATAGAGTGCGTGCGACGATTAAATTAAATCACATATTCTACCGACCCTACTGAACCACTTTTCCCAAGAGTCATACCCGTTTCACGGACGTCGCTTCACGGCTGATGCTCTCTCTACACTCGCCCGTATGTCGGTGCGTTAGGGTTCACGCGTTTTTCTTTGGAACTCAATTATTTCCTAAACTAAGGGTGTCCGCGGGTATGACTCTTGGGAATAGTGGTTCAGTAGGGTCGGTAGAATATGTGGTTTCATTTAATGGTCGCACTCTATGTAGACCCGATATATTAAAACGTTTTCAAAACCAAAAGAATATTATTGTCGAAAGACTTTTCAATCTTAAAAATTCTCCAGTGGTTGTGGAGACAGCATCGAGCTTCTCTTGGCTTAATACTTAAAACATAATAAAAAGAGATACTTAATACTTAAAACATAATAAAAGGGGGTTAGGGACGAACCCTTGGTTGACCTCTCAACTCAATTTTCGAGATACGATGGGACCACTTCGTACAATGTCGGATGATAATCGATTCTTGAGCTAGCAACCTGTCCAGCTCTACCTTACCCGTGACTAAAATAACAACTTGCACTTCTTACCGACCACGACGAAGACAACTGGATGGTAGCTTGGGTCAGAACAACAAAGTTGATTTTTGAACAATGAAAGTTCATATTTTTATGGTCTCTAAATGTTTGTTTGTGACTATGTGTCTTGTTGACCTTTCAAGTGGGAATAAAATAACATTGTTCAGTATTTTCAAGCCTTATTCTTAAAAAGTATATCCAAGATATAATACCTACTCTGGATTTATCTTTGAAGATCGTTTTAAAAGGAACATTCTTTTTATGATGGATTACGGAACAAACTGAGATTACAAAGACATTGTTAAAAAGCTTTCTTATCTCATGTAGATGTAATGCAATATAACCTAAAATGATAATCAAGTTTCATAGTATCTTTATATTTATAAACCATTTTTAGAGAACTTCATCATAATCCAGTGCCAAAGGCATTTCAAATCTCATCGAACTACCTCAAGAATTAAGTAGATAATGTATCCGAGGATGAATTGAAAATATCTCGTGCTTTCAGTTCACAAAACAGTACAATCCACGTTCAATTCTTGGACGAGATAATAGACGAAGATGATACCACTGAATCAAATCAACTGTCGGTCAGGATAACATGGGACCTGAGCCATGTCACTTTGCATCTTATGTCACAGGAATAAAGTCATAAGTTTATTGACTAGTATAGGAATGCGTGAGCACAGCGGATCCTGCCACAATCGTGTAATTATCTCGAATAGATCAAAAGGATATCAAGGAAGACAGGTTTGTACAGGTGGTTTTCTTTTTAGAATGAATAAATATTAAAGCATTTTTATAGAATACGAAAAAAATAAACATGGAGTGAATTAATTGAGACTGAAAAGTAAAGAAATAACATTCATATTCATACCGCTTATTATGTACAATATTGTAAATTAAAAAAAGAGTTGAAAGTTAAGACTACATTAAATTAAATAAAACATGCGAAAAGCTGAAACGTAGTAATACTTTATATTCTCTGGCTGAACTATGTTATTTAATAATGTACAACAATGACAAGGAAAGTGAAAATTATTCACAACAATGGTTACCAGAGACAAAAAGTAATTGAAAATGTAGAGATACGGGCTAAAATAAATAATATGTAATTGTGAAAGCAGAAACACCTTAAAATCAATTAAGATTCTCATATAGATAAAGGAGAAAAGCTTTGCAGAAGTTGTAATTGAAAATATGAAACCTCGTGAAATTGGCAAATAAAATTGTTTTCTGTTTACTGTAAATGTGAGAGTTTTTACGTTTCGATATTACACATTAAATGAGCGCTTAAAAATACTTTAAAGCAATTAAAACCTAATACTATATACTCAGGAAAAATGGCGAACAATACGAGTAAGTACCAAGAAAAACAGTACTCTTATCTTATACATTGTTTTCCAAGAAAATATTCTTTATTCTTTATTGTACACTAAAAACTTATTTTTAGATAAAACTAAACAAATAAACATGTACAAAAGCAAACTTATCTCTAAGAAGAGATTTCTTCCAGTTTACCTCTGGGGATTAGAGAAAAGACAGTAAATAGGTAGACATACATAAGTGTACATTTATCAATAATTGAATAATATATAATACATAATCTAATACATATATACTTATTAATATATAAATAAAAATACTAATACATACATATATACTAATGACACTATATTAAAATGCTAAAAGATACTCATGAGAGTGATATATAGTGCTCTTTGAGTCGCCTTTTAAATATATTCATAGAGGGACAATCACGAATATTTGCTGGAAGCGAGTTCCAGAGTCTGACAGCCTCAACGTTAAAAGACTACTAAAATAATACCGTGCCAGGCATTTGAGAAAGCAAAAAATTGAAAAAAAAAAATGCTTTTTTATCTAGAATTTGATCACGAAAAAAATAAACACTTGAACTATATTTTGGTGGTCTTTAATGTCCCTTTAAAAGATAAAGGAAAGCAAAAAAAGTTAAGAAAACCAGAAAACTATACCATTCTATCGATACCCTAACTTCACACAACAATACAACACCTGTAAAGCAAGACGAATCCTGGACGCGACGAACGATTCCAACCGATTTATTTTTTTATGCTTCTTTGTCGGCATGGAATGTTTAAAGTTTGATCCTTGCTTCTCCGTGATAGCGACTGATGAAGCTGAATCTATGATCTACTACAGTAATGTGATGGGTGCGCAATAAAACAAAAGGCCACTCGAGACAGATATCAATCACTTACGTAATTTCATAAACGGTACTTGTTACGACTAGCCTTTTTATTACAGTTACACTCATTTGTCAAACAAAATCATTTATTATTGATACAGATCTACATAATCTAGACATCATTACTTTTACCGATGTAGTCCAAGGACAAAAGTGCGAATCGGACTCGCCCACCGAGGGTTCCGTACAAATTAGTAAAAGTTAAAAAATTCTACAAAAAGATTTGGTCACCCGTACAATTATGACCGTACATACTTGCTTAGCCTCGATGATTTTTTAATGATTTAATTACAAATGTATAGTTTTAAGATTTTTTCCTATACTTGCAGTATTATACGGTATTACTTGCCAAATTTCATAGTTTTAGGTCAACGGGAAATACCCTATAAATTTTGATTCTCTTGAGTGTCGAAATAACGTTTTTTGCGGCATAAACGGCCGTATTTTTTTTCTATGTTAACTTAGAAGTTTGATTTTTTCACAGCTTCGAGGGACTGTAGACTTGAGTACATGGTTTTAATTTCAACTCGATACCTCCACGCGTAATAAAGGGTCTTGACAGACAGACGGACGGACAGACGGACAAAAAAGTGATCCGTTTTTTCCTTTTGAGGCACGGAACCCTAAAAAGCGTAAATTTAACGATTACAATATTTCCGAAGGGCAGAAAGTTTAAACTTGTAATCGAAAACTGAAAGTTGACAAAAAACTGTAACGACATTTCTACATGCCAACAACGCCAGGAATACCACCTGCGCAAAACGGAACTCTTACTTTCAATATTCGTATGAAACTCCAATGATGTGCGTTCCGAATTGTGCTATTAATGAAAATGAAATTCGCAACGCTATAAACAGAAATTATATTAAACTATATGATAGACCGATATCTGATAAAGAATGAGGCATTAACTAATGACAAAATAATAGGAATCAACATCAATCATGAACAAGTGGGAAGTTTGCAAACAAAACGAAAGTTTACAACAATCCTTTTACTACTGAAAGATAAAATAATATAAACAAAAGATGGTTCGAGATGGTTCTAAAAACAAACTTTTCTTTAAGGCCTTGCCGTGGACGATAATCTTACTGATGAGTGATTTTGAACTTCAGTATGTTGTCAGAAAGTCGACAATAGAACGCTCGCTTCGCGCGCTGCCGCCACGCAAAATCAGAGAATTTTGAAGGTTTTTCTGGATTTTACGAAAAAGTATTAGATGTAGGAGTTTTTTCACCTGACATCCGAAAATAATCCATGTTTTCTCGTTATAGCAGTAATTTCAGACATAAAACCCAAGCCGCTTGGACATAAAATGAATTAATAACTTAAAAGGCATAATTAAAAAAAATATCTATGGAGTGAAATGTGTCCAATTAGGTAACTGACCTGACAACGGAAAGACAAAGTTCTGAAAAAACACGTGTCCAAGTTTTACACTGATCAGATAAGTAGTTGACTCAGCATATTAAAACAAAAACCGTTAAAAGACCAAAGGCAAGCCCTTAAGAAGGCTATAGACAACATGAGAGAAATTTCTTTATTTACGTATGTAAATTAAGCTGTGACCCAATTTTTTGATATCTAAATTGTGATAGATGTGTTCAAACACCTTTTATCTGAAGAATGTGTCAACAGCAGCACCATAAAGGAAACGATAAGCCACAAATCTGTATCTCGCAACTCCGTTAAAGTCCGTTAAGCGTATATCTTAGACAATGAGTAGTGGGTTCCTTTATCTTCTCTACACAAATCGGATAAACTTCAATGATCCGCTCCTAGGTATTTTGTAAAGAAAATCGTAAATTTACGATCACTATGCCCAACCTGAGACACAAAAACGTGTGATGGCATGCACATAAAAAAGTAGAATAACTTATTGAAACTTTCAAAACGAAACAAAAATCAAGATTTAGGTTTGGTATCTATTAAATTCATTTAGGCAAATAGAATGTTGATACTGTTAATTGTTGGCACTTGGTGGAATTAACAACACAAATGCAAATGTATTATGCAAATAATGTATCACACTAAAAATTATAATACGTGGGACGCACTATAAGTTTCCGGAATGAATATGAAAAAATACTATTAAAGGTACAAAATTAATTTATTGTTTTTCAAAATAATCTCCCTTGGCGTCTATGCACTTTTTCATTCGATCAAACCAGTTTAGAAAACTTTTGTGCCACTCCCCTGTGGTGACCTCTGAAACGTGTTTTTCATACTCCTCGACAGCCTCTTCTGGTGATGAAAATCGTTGACCGCGTAATTGGTTCTTAATTTTTGGGAACAGAAAAAAGTCACAAGGTGCCAGGTCGGGACTGTATGCAGGATGACTCATGAGTTCTACATTTTTCGTCTTCAAAAAGTCGTTTGTCTGTCTGGCCGTGTGAGAACTAGCATTGTCGTGGTGCAGGATGATACGGCGTTTACGGTTATTTTTACGGAGTTCGTCAATAACTTCCGGCAAACAAATGGTCGTGTACCAGTCACTATTCACGGTACGACGATTCTCTAAAGCAACAGTAGCCACGTGTCCAGTTTTATTAAAAAAAGAAGCAATCATACGCTTAGATGCACTTTTCACGCGCGCCACTTTGGTTGGTTTCGGCTCATCTTGAAAGACCCATACGCTCGATTGCTGCTTTGTTTTGGGATCGTAGCAATAAATCCATGTTTCGTCACCTGTTACTATGTCCCACACCAAATTTGACGCACCTTCGTTGAATCTGGTAAGCAAGGCACTGCACCAAGTGACGCGGTCTGTTTTTTGAGCCTCGGTCAAGTTGTGTGGGATCCACCGCGAGCACAGCTTTCTCACACCCAAATGTTTGTGTAGGATTGATTGTATTTGACTCATGCCTATTTCTAAGGATGCGCGAATTTCATGGTAGGTCACATGCCTGTCTGTTTCAATCATACGGCGCACAGCATCGATGTTTTTGTTGGTCACAGCGGTGGACGGCCGACCATCGCGAGATTCGTCACTGAGATTGATATGACCACGCTTGAATTCTGCAAACCAGCTATAAACAGTCGTCTTGCATGGTGCTTCATTGCCAAAAGCTGTTTCAAGCCGAGCGATGCTCTGTTGAGCTGTCAAATTACACTTAAAATCGTAGAAAATCATACTACGAAAATTTTCCCGAGTTAAATCCATGTTGATGCAGACACACAATTTTTTAAATGGCGCCACAAGGTAAAAACAAAAGACAGTCAGATGAAACAAACTGCATTCTACAGCCAAAGAGTTCTATTTTCAAATGTTGCAATAAATTTTTAAATATTGTTTATGTAAGGGGCCAGTTCCGGAAACTTTTAGTGTTACCTATGTATACGACTTGTGGCTATACCTATATACCATTTGTAGGAAGTTACGTTAAATAAGTGTAGCCTATTTTGGCCGCTCCCCTTGGAGCATTTAATATTCTAAGCCGTTCCCTTACCAGCTTAAACGGTCTAACTTTTATAAACAGACTCAATATTTTACGAAACCCTGAAAAGGATTTAAAAAAAATCTAGTACGCAATTATAGCCCTTTTATATTCACAAAGAACTGTAATGTCTTTAACTAGAACAAATGGTAAAACAGTACCTATTTGCATAAGTGATATAAGGCTTAAATATTTCAATGATAAAAATCTAAGATAAAACAAACCATTTTAAACTAGATAATTTTTGTGCGTCGCTGATTAAATAATGTCATAAAATTCTAGGTGAACAAAATTTACGACATGACTGAGTATCATCCCAATAGATCACTTCCTAGTCTTCCTACCGAAAATAATTTTTATTTGCGCAAACTTTTTTTAATCTTTTCCATAGATATTTAGCCACCTGATTTTGCCCACTTTGCACTGGGAAGTATAAAAATGTATTGGACCAAAAATTTATTTTTTTATTTGCCTGAGGGCAAACCGTAGATTATAGGCTGTTGCGTAGGCGCAGTTTCAGTCATTCATCCGTTACCAATTTCCGTAGACTTTGTGTTAAGTCCCTGGACGCTTCGCCTGTATTCACTCTCCCACGTTTTCAACAAACGCCTTTCTTCCTAGGTCTTATCGACGAGTAAACATAAAAAGTAAATAGAAATCTCAATGAAAACTTTTATTGGTCGCCGCATGTCCATTGTCCGACCACTGACGACTAATATGCCTTTTAAACGATGATCAATACCGTACACTGAATCAGTCACGGCATGCGGGGGGGGGGAGGGTTAAGCGTGTGTTATTTACACATAGTCTAGTTAGCAAGCTTTTTAACACGCACGTTTTAAGAAATATCATAATAATTGTTGTGTGTTGTTAACTGATCATGATCACATTCAAGAAGAAAACAATATTTTTGGCCAAATATCTATATATAATATATATATATAACTTCCTAGTACAAAGTGGTTCAATCAGCTGATTTAATGTTTATGGAAAAGAGTAATAGTCATATAGAATTACTTCTTTTTCCTTCATTGTCATTGTATCTACTTTTGCTTATATAACTCGCACCGTGACGGCTGGCAAGCGACTAATCATCACAGTTATCACTCTATGCCTGACTGAGACACCAACTAGTTAAGGGCTGTCAGTCTAAGTCTACTCAGCTACGCTAATTAGGGTGATTGCGAGTTTGACAGCATTTCGTCTATGATGATTACTCATTAGCTACACTGAATTCATCATCTTCTAAACTTAACTTACTAAACTTCTCACACTAGTTGTAAATCGTAATCAAAACACCATAAAAGACAACATTCACTTAGAGCCGGCCCTTTGCATCATTAGCAATCATCAATTTAAAACAATATAAAGTCAGGTTTTATTACACCAAGCGACTTTCACAAAGGCAAGTTGTAGGTGTTAATGGTCGCATCTTCGAGAAAGGCAGAACAAAAACAGCACCTTCTACACGTAAGGTGTTAAGATGATAACCTTCTTCCTTAAAACGGGGTATTTAATGGGTACCATTAAGGTGAATGCGACGGGTTTCCAAACATACAATTGTTTTTCTTATTTATCATAAAAAGTATTAAAGAAATGTGGTTTAAAAACCCGCTTTAAAGTTGCTATGCACAAAATAAAATAAAACAACTTTGCTAGAAAAGCGTAACTGACATTAAACCTTTGTCGCCTAATGCTGTAAAACACTTTTTTTTTAAATATTTATGTCAGAAATAAGAAAAACATTCATAAGTTGTGCGTTTCGGATTGAGAACCGTCATATCCACCTTAATATAAACAACTTTCACGACGGTGTCAACAACGAAATCCGAAAAAAAAATTGCTGTTCTACAGAAAAGGTTAACTATTCGACCAAAAATATGTAATGTAACAGTTGTTTTTTTTAATGATTTCAAGAATGGCTCCATAGTAAAAATTTAGCTAATTGGATAGAATACCTAATTTTAGGGAAAAGTTTATTATCTTAACACCGTGTATAAGCGTTTGCATTAAAAGTGATATCAGATAAACGTAACGTGAAAATTAAATGTTGAACACAATTCATATTATGCTAATTTAATCTGTAACGAAGTTTTTGTATTTCCAAACCTTACGGATCTTAAGATTATATAATTTTAAATTCAATAAATAAAACTAGAAACATGAAAATTTTATGAAAATGATATGTGGGATAATCACACTATCACACTAATAATATAAATGCGAAAGTTTGTGTGTGTGGGTGTATGTTTGTTACTCTTTCACGCAGAAACGGCTGAACGGATTTGGATGAAATTAAGAATGGATATAGCTTATACCCTAACTTAACACATAGGCTACTTTTTATCCCGGAAAAAAGCATGTCGTCAAACCGAATATCACGCGGGCGGAGCCGCGGGCAAAAGCTAGTACCTATGTAATATAATTTAAGCCATGGCAGCGACAGGACGCGTTGACTCTCAATCTACTATAGAGACCAAGACGGCTATTCTGACAGTGCGAAAAAATTGCTATGGCACATTTCGGGTGATTATTTAAGGGATTTTCTACGGATTTTTACCGATTTATCTAATTGAAAAATATAGCGAGCATTCCTCATATTCCATAGTTTTGATTTGATGACGGCTTAGTCACTCTACTTAACATTGCATAGTATCTAACATAATGTAAACAAAAACCAATATTATTACAAGTAAAAAAAAAATAGCTGAGGCAGGTTACGGGTGATTTTATAAGGTATTTTCTACGTATATGTATTGATATTTTTACCTGAAAACCTTTAGTGAGCATTCCTTATATATCATAGTTTGTATATGGCGAGGCGTAGTCACTCCACTTTACATCGCATAGCTCACTTTAAACTAAAGTCGGACGACTGATATTGCGACTGAAAAATACTCGTAATGCCAAAATCAGTGTTGCCACCTTAGCGATTTTCTCACTAGATCTGGTGATTTTTCAAGGCTTTTGGCGATATTTTTTCATCATTCAGCGATAAGTTTGGTGATTTTTAGCGATTTTTTAAAGTGGAATCTAGTAACCATTTTTTGTGGTAAATGTGTTATCTGCGCGTGAAAAGTCCTCTCGTGGGAAGTTCTTTACAAACTTAGTCCATTATTATTAGTTTTATTTATTATCGTCGTAGTAACCCTGGACATATAGGGTTGGGTTGTTTATAAAATAATCGCTAAGACGAAAACTGACGATAATTATCAGCTATTTATTTATAAACCCCACTCGTTACAAACTCGTACTTAGGCTAAATATTTTTAAATTAAACAAAAATATGTTATGTTTGTTTTACTAATTTTAAATATTACAAATTGCATTTGACTTGATCGGCTCAACTTTGAGATTTAAGTGATTCTTTTTCCACAGAAAGTTCCGAAATTTGGTAAAATTTCACATTAGATTTACTTAGGTATTAAATGTTTTTCAAGGTAAGTTATTTCTGGTGAGTATTTTTCCATTGAAATTTTCGAAATCTGGAGACATTCCAAAAATTCAAGGTGGCAACACTGGCTAGGATTAACTGTCCTCGAAAAAGCGTGTCGTCGCTGTCATTTCAAAAAGTCGTATGTTTAAAATTTCATATATTTTTTAATTCGCTGTAAGCGTATTTTTGAGCGTGATTCTTCTTCTTGTGTGTATGAATGTATACCATATAAACCTATTATATTGGAATATGTGGCAAATAAAATAACATTTTAAAGAAAATGAGTTTTTTATGTCTCCAGAAAAATTGTTATTTTTACATACGACGTTTTGAAATGACAGCGACGGTGTGTTTGTAAAAAGCCTCATCAGAGGGTACACGAGTGATGACTGTTTCGGTGACAGTCCATACTCGAAAATACTTCTGGACACCCCTTCGGGGATATTATGTCGTGAAAATACGTTTTCATTTTATTTTACTTTCGATCAACCAGTCGGCAGGACGAAACGTGAACCAAAATGATCACACACCACATATTCATGGTCACCCTTGATGTCCATTAGTTAATAGTTAGTTAATAGTTAACGGACATCCATCATCATTCCCATGCATGTATCATTCATCAAACAATGCCCCCATAATACCATATCATTTGACCATAATTATACCCTACCTTTATTTAATTACAGGTGGAGAAAGCTTCTTATGTGCGCGAGCGCAAGCGGTTAGACTTAATAGACGAATTAAGAACAATAAATTAATTTTCTTTAACCATGCGTCGGGCTTACCTATTGGCTACGGAGAATGACAGGGAAAATTCAAGTTGATAGTGAAATCTTGAGCTGCAGAATAAATTACATTGATGATTGGTATAATAAAATTAGAAGATTTTTAAAATTCTCACATGCAAGACGTAACAGCATTAGAAATGTAAGGTGACATTTATTTATGCAGCCAAATTCATACTTAAGACTCGCTAAGTGCTTATGAAATTCGTTAAATATTCGTTTCATGTTCCCTACAAACTCAAGCCTAGCCCCTAATCAGTTACTATGGGATGGGATGTCAATATTTTATTTTGCGAAAAAGTGCTAACGATCCTTGATACTGGTCACTTACCACGCCTCCAGTATGAATTCGGCTGTATAAGTAAATTTCACCTATGCATAGTCGCACTTGTTTTAATATATTTTTAGAGCTGCTATTAAATTTTGTGATCGATTCGTCCTAACTGAAGTGTGTAGAATTTTATGCTCTGCCCGCGGTGATACCCATTTAACTCAAACGATCATTACCCGACTCCTTTTTATAAAAATAGTGAGAACTGCATCGAATTCTATCCAGCCGGTCTCAACTTACAAGCGATCATACAGATTTACATTACAGTTATATATTTAGTGAATAGATTTGCAATGGACGTTGCGGGATAAATTAACGTTTAACTATCGTATAAAATTCAATATACAACCATGTTCTTTATTTATTACAGTCCACGACTAACTGCATCAAGTTAATTTGTGATGCAAGGGAAATTACAAAAGTAGGAAATATTCAAATGAAATGACCGAACTATAAAATAAACATAAGTTAGTTTAAATTATTTCCTCGTAAAACAGCAAAATTTCATTTGCAAATAAAACATTTGAAAAATTTGGTATTACACAAGTCAGCTAAATCAAATTCAAATATTTTATCTAGCGCAACTGATGATGCACGAGTTAAACAAGATATAAATAGAAATGTAGCTTCAGGCAATACTTCAGAGGAACATAAACATACTACCAGAAAGCATTAACTATGTTTTCCAAACATCTCAATACAAGATAACATCTGTATACTAAACAAAAGCGTAGGTTGTCATATTAATGTATTTACGAACGCACTGACCATGAAGAGAAATCCCAATAACTGTCATCAGATAGAGGAACCAACCATACATCAATGCAATGGTCACTTTCGAACTATTAAAAGCTTTACTTTGTCTTAAGACGATGATGAATAAAGTCGTTGAAGCATTGTGTGTAGTATAATCGATAGAATGAGTTGACAGGAAAACAACAGAGAGACACAACTATCATGAAGATGAGGAAGTAAATAAAATAAAAGAAGACATACGAATTAGGAACGCACTCGACAATACGATAAAATTGACAAGCGCGAGTCATCGTTGAACACAAAAATAACTAATCAATTCTATACAAATATTGGGTAACACCTCTATACAAAATGGAAAGTGCGTGAGCTCAAAAAATATTTATCCAATTAACATTTGGTGTAAAGGGCTTGATGAATGAAGATTCCAGTACCAAAGACATGCATAAAGGTTGAATACAACACGATGTTCGACTGACGGTGTATGATATTTACTTTACAATGTTTACCTTCAATATACAAAGTACTAAGCACTTGAGTGACCATATTAAGAAAAAATTAGGCAATTATAGCTTATTTGAAGTATAGGCCAAGTACATACTCGTACTTTAAAAAATGTACAGTTTTACCAATGGTACTTAAATAATCTTTTCGTGGAAAAACTAAGGGTGTCGGTTACATTGTTAGTGTTTGTTGCCTGGGAAACCAGACCTAAATAAAAAAGTAGTCGTACCTATTTAGTTTCCACGAAACAGGTTAAAAAATAAAGCTTTTTCTTTTCAATTATCATTAATCTATTATAACAAGTGCACCGTACACCCATAGGCAACTCTCATTTATCATTTTTAAAGATGCATATCACAGGTCAGAATGAAAGACCTATTCCGAAATGAACCATTGAAATCAAAATTGGTCTAGTACTTTCTCCGCCACTGGTTTGAATAGTCCCAATCTAGGCAAGACACTTCAGACAAATCAAGACAATTAAGATAAAATCAAAGTAGAGCGGCAAAATGTGCAGCAAAAAGTTTTGACACGAACCTGTCATTTAAATAAATTCCTAGAACTTTGTACTTTAACCATGGTAATTCTAGTCACAGAAGAGTTAAAATCCGAAAACATGACAACGGAAAATACGGTTTGATTATTATTTACTTGTTCTTTCCAGAAAAACTACAACTGGCACGCACAGTTTTTAACGTAAGAATAACAGTGACATTATGACAGCTTGTTACCTTCTATTGATTTTTCACATATAACATTTTAAATGGGTCATTAAATATTTAAGAGTAATATTTTTCGGTATCAGGATGGGAGACTCATGTGATAATAAGAATATAAATGCTTAGGCAACTCGTAACTGTTACGCCGTTACGCGTAAAAAGTATGGTCCTATTTAAATTTCTAAGACGACACTCATAACAGTTGCGTAAAGTAGTCAAATTCAAAAGATTCAAAATAGAAACTGATTTCAGCAACGCAAGAAAAAGATGTCACTTTTAGAAATAATGAAGAGCTTTCCGTAAACATCAGGAACTGACAAGAACTAATATGTGAAACGAATTACTTATCTACACATCTATTGTATTCTTTGGCTTCCTGAGATCCCATGAAAAGTTTACATAAATTAAGATATTTTTGTACAAAACGCACATGTTACATAAGATGATAGTCTCAGCATTTGTTGCCAAAGGGCTTAGCGATCTACGTTTTCTCTTCTTGAACCGACTGAACTATATTCTCACTGTCTGAGAAAGAATCAAAATTGAGCCTATCTAATATTTTAATCCATTTTATATAATATTTATAGCATAAGTACTTTGTGATTTTCTCATTTTATTTGTGTCATTCCATTGGTTCATTGCAATTTTCCATTATTTACGATAGAATCTTGTCAACATTCGTATCCTGGCATTCCGTAATTATTCGTAAACGTTATTTTCCTTCCACGGCAATTCCACGGTTATCTTCACAACCACTATCTGATTACAATTCGTCAGGTGTGTTCGCATGTCACCGACAGTTGTCACGCGAATTCCCCTCAGCCTTGCGGAATAGCTTCGTGTCACATCCTTTCAGCTCGGTCTTTGGCCTACCAATTAGACTAGCTTGTTTGACATGCTTCCAAATGGTGGGATTTTTTTAGCGTCTACGTGTATTTTATCACATTATGTTGTTAGTTCTTAATATTGTATATGTTTATTAGGATGTAGTGTAATATTATAATTTATTGAGTATTTTAGTGACAAATAATATATCTATTTAAAATTGTATCTATACTATTCTGACATCATGGCACTACCCCCAACAACTTCCCCATTGCCAAAGGTTAGCTGGTAGAAAATACTAAATAGTATTAAGCTCGCCTGTGTACAAAAAATTTTATTGTGTGCAATAAAGAATTTTATTATTATTATTAAGAATGATATGGCGTTGAGGAATTCTTTGTCTTTTTTAGTTTGAATCTCAATTTTGCAGCAGATTTTCGTTTGGTCAATATTATTGTGCTGGAAACTTCACATGTTTGTTTACATATTTTACTTGCAACGAACGGATACAATTAATTTTGTTTCCTTGTTAATAAATTATATGAAATCTGCAAACCATGCAAGGACTTACATAAGGCTGGTCACCATAATGCAATTGAACAACAATAGCGATTACTGCATAAGATTCAATTAAGCATATTATTTATTGGACATAGAACTTTAACAGACATTCTATTAACCAAATGTGGCCTAGTGGGATTTCTTAGACCCCTACAGCGATTATCATAGCTGTTGCATAAACTTTGTAAGATTACGTTCCATTATCTAAAGCAAAGATAATTTATTTTACAAAAGCTACAGTTAAGGTATTCGACGTCTGACAGACTTCAATAAATCATCAATTTAATTTCGGTCAAAACGTGAGCCTCATTGATATGTTTAATGTGAATGACTAAGCAAAGTATCACCATAGACACGATAGAGTATGATAACGTGTACTACAAAGGTACTTGATACTCGATAGGTGAGTGAAATAAGTCAATGACCATGATTGAGATCGAGTTTACAATGATCAAATCAAGTCGATTGTGATCATGACAATGTTTACACGTTGAACAGCATCTTGTTACTACTCTTTGTCGTTAATGACGGAAAAAAGTTTGGATGACTTTCATTTCTCAAGTTGGTAAATCATTATGATGTTTTACTCAATAGAAAATTCTTTACGAAAGTGAGAAAACAAGAAAATGAACGAAGGAATGGCGTAAGTGTGCAGTGATAGAAAATAAAGCTAAGTAAAATTGAGATTATAGTGTCAATAATAATTTTAATTCGATCGGTAACAGAGAATTTGCTTATAATTCAAGAGTGATGTGATGACATTATTTTGTCGCTGTCTATTTGCAAAGATAAAGTGAAAATTTTCTTAAACTAAACGTAACTATCAAGGCGTCTAATCCATTTACACGAAACCACGTGGATGTGGTAAGAAGTCTGAGTCATCAGATAAGGTTGACCACAGCCGTATACGCGGCTTCGATGACGAAGGATTTCGTAAGATCGTTGATTGGTGTGAAGTCTAGTCTAGAATTATACGATTACCGAGGAAGTAGGTGATTGTCTGTCTCAGAGTAACTACTGTACCCACATAGATGTTCGTACAAAATAGGTTAAGAGAGAAAAGGTACTTAAAACTGAAAAAGCCAAATTATTGCTAATAGAAACAAGAAAAGCAAAAAGAACATAGGGAATAAGTATGTAATTAACGAAGTAACACTTTCAGAAATGGTGTGCACTTCAAACAAAGATCCTAAGAAAAAAATTGTAGAGTATTTTCAGTCTGCTATTGTAGGATGCTAATGAACCTATTTAAAAGGTTAGAGAACAACTACATTCACTCATAATCTTGAACAATGCAATTGAGTACACAGAAGCAATAAAATAAATAAATTACGCATGGTTTACCACGTTCGTAGGAACAGAAGATATTGCTAAACAAACGAAACATGAGACCAAAAAATATCATAGATTTACTACTTGTTATCTCCTAAGAATTTATGACAATATCATATTTCTAAAAATACCTAGACCTAGATCACACAACTTAAACAGGATAAAAATAACAATAATAAACACGGAAAATCCAATAAACCACCTCAAGAGTATCAAGTTCTTTTAATCCAAGGCCAAGTCAAACCATGTCCGCGGGTTCCTGAAATAATACCAGAAGCGGGAGGCAGGGGAGGGATCGTAACGTTGGCTTGAGTATACAGTAGGTACACAATAGACTAGCTAGATTATATGTCAAAGAGTTTGTAAACGGGCCTTTGCGCATCTAGTGCGCAAGACAAAAGACATCCGATATCGTTGACACAGAGAAAGATAATATTGTTGTTCGTGACGTTTTAAATTACTGAGGAGGCCTCGTTATATTATTTTAGAACACAAATACCTAGAAATTGAAAATTTACGATGTAAATAGAAACGAGAGATGTAAAATAAGATACTAAACACACCCAAGATAATTCTATTTTAAATTACATAATCACGTTGATGAATTGAAAATGAATGAACAAACAAGCAATAAAATACAAACAATATGAGTATTTTAGAACTTCTAAATGTGATGATGACAAACTTTAAATCATTTAGGGGACGCAATTATGTAAGGTAATAATGTAAAGTTAAACAGAACGCAACAATACGTAATAACTACCATAATCGTACATAACAGACTTAATAGACAGCACAATACATACATGTGAAGAGAATTAATAGCAAATGACCACAATAAGCGACAAATCATTCAACACGCGATGTTTATGAATGAATACGTGTAACCACGTTATGCACACCACAATTACTATTACCGTCGGCGACTGTACAGAAACCGTACGAATATATTTTACCTACTTTTCGAACCGTTATCAGATCAATGCGAAGAATATCAATGAGTGATTTTCCAGAATGGAGAAAAAAACAACAGAATGAAGCTAAAACAAGAGAACGACACAGAAACTTTTGGTATTCCCACGTTTAAATACAATTTATTGTTTGTATGCGTTCGGTGTTATGCGACTAACAAATTAGCACTGTAATCTCTGTGATTAAATGGACAATTGTCGTGAGAGTACAAGCGGTTGTCACTTGTCCACAATTTAAACGTCTAAACACGACAAGTTTGAACAATGTGGGGAACATGAAGATTAACGAAATCATTCTTGTGCTAATCTAAATCTAACTGTAAAATAAAACTGTTCTCTCACGTAATCCAGTAAAAGTATGCGATGCAAGGCAAGGAATAATCAATCCAAGACGTGATGTTTAGAAGTTACAAAAAACCTTGAATACAAATTAAGACTCTCAAAACTATGGCAAATATATACTTTTATCATAATCGGATTAAAATTAAACTTTCACAACGGCCAGAGCATTTTAATACTCAGATTATTGGAGGTTTATAGACTTATAGATTTAGATGCTGTAAAACTTTGACGAAGTTGATATGGATTTTATAAAATACGAATATGGTTTAAAATACATTGAAAAGGTGATAGAAATGGCGCATAGAAATAGATTTCATCTTTAAACAGGAATAGTATGTTTTTTTTAAACACACGTTGCTGTTCCTTAGATTTTTTCGTCACAAAGCCTTTTCAAAACCAAAGATACATTATATCTTTGATTACGTCACGGTGCGACGGCGCCGCCTTCGGAGGTTGCATCCGAGACCTCTTACTTACCTCATCGACCCAGGCTTGCAAGGTCGTTATGTGACAAATAGTTAATTTTAATGTTAACGATACACTGAATGCTTTGTATTGATTATATCACTACAACAACTGAAATAATATATTGAAAATACACGAAATAAGAAAAGGTACTCCTATACATATTGGTCGCTAAGCAAAAGCCTTAACTAAAATGAATGGAAATTGCATCGACATAAATAGGTAATTCTTTTGGAAGAAATCTCTCTTTATATAATATGCTCTTACTGAAACACAGCACGAATGTAAAGGAATTATACACAACCCAGCACATTATTTCTGTCACCTTAAGGGGTGACCCGAATAACGTTGGAGCCCACAATATTTATGATTTTTGTGGGATATCGGCAACTGTCCGGCTATGATGAAGGAACGTTGGACGTTGGAACGTTGGACGTTGGAACGTTGGACGTTGGAACGTTGGACGTTGGAACGTTGGACGTTGGAACGTTGGACGTTGGAACGTTTTCTCATCAAAAATTCAACATCGCCACAAAAGAAATAATAGTACTACATACAGAAGTCCCACTCTTCAGACACATGAATTTTAAAGTTACTCTCGCCACGCGGCAATAAAGTGCAATTCAGCTCGCACAGCGCTGTTTAGCAAAAATTTTATTCACCTACAAGGCGCCTCTATTTTTATCACGCAACTCTATCCCTTTTTAACCCACTGAATAATCCAGCCGGGTGGGTCTTCGATGTACTTGTTTGTTTGTAGCTTCTTACAGCCCTCGCAGAGTGGAACAGGCCCGAGGCCTGTCATCGCGTATTTTGTGGGTTACAAACATTGGACTCTCATAAACAACTAGACTCACAATCTCGCTCAAAAAGTGTCCGCGATGCATCTTGTCACCGCTACGACGTGACAAAATCGAATAACGATTTCGTATAACTGACATTGCATCTTATATTAACGACATAACATCTTAATTTGGTTGAAGCAATTTTGCTACTAAGCACATCGCACGTTCGGACACTTTCTGACGAACTTTTCTTATAGACTGTGTGTCTAGTTGTTTCTGAGAGGTCAATGGTTTTATTCGGGTCACCCCCACAATTTTACTATCCCGATAGCGTTCGCCACGAACACTTTTCCTCCTAAATCATATTACCCATTTCATTAGGTAAGGACACGAATATCATAGGATTCATAAATATTTAAAGCCTTTTATGATAATAGTAATAGGCTTGCTAGAACCAATAAAATCTTGTAGGACCATCATTGAATTTCTATTAAAGCCGTCGGTGGTCTGAGCAACTCTACCATTTACAATACGTATGTAAATGAAATTACCAATACTAATAGTCTTGAATCTATTGATTTAAAATAACATAGTCATAATTTACACGACTCCTTAACCCTTTCAAGGTTTCAATGTTTTATCGTTATCGATCTTCCAGGTTTGTCAGCACGCTTTTGAAAAGTTTACTCAGTGTATCCAATCCAAAAATAATCGATGTCAAGTTAAGGGAGTAACTAGAATTTTGTAAAATTTGAAATGTTGACAAAATATTTATTACTCGGTTAACTATTATTACATTTTGTTTAACGATAAAGATTAAGTTGATACGTGCCAAACTCTCGACATAATATAATTAAATTAAAAGGGTTTTGTCATAAGCTCCTTCCACTTTTCACCCTGTCTATTGCCTAAAGTTTGACGGTAATCTTATATACTAACAACGAAAGCCAAAACTAAATCCATTAACGTAGTAGTTTTCGCATAAGAGTGAAAATATAAATCTTTTGTCTAAGAATTATCAGCACCTCTAACATGAAGGACCATATCGAGCTGATAACGCTTGATATAGTGCTCTGTCTTACTCTGTTGATCTACCTAAAGAGGGACAGACAGTAGTGTATCGAGCTGTCAGAGCTCGATATGGTCTACCATGCTAGAGGTGCAGGTAAGGTTTGGCTCGATACATCTTGTTCTATAGCCTGGCAAGTTATTTCTATTCATTTCTGCACAAAACAGTGATGCATTTTGTAATGTATTTAGAAACACAAAAACCTGCATAAGATGACATTAATTTATCCAGCCAAATTTATACTGAAGACTCGGTAAGTAAGATATCAAGGTTCGATAACTATTTGGAAAATTCGACAAAAAAATGTTCCTTTTACCTACAAACGCAAGCGCAGCCCATAATTTTATTGGTCCGTAAGACTGATAAAGTGATAACTTACCAAGCCTCTAGTAAGAATTCGGCTGCATAAATTATATATCTAATGTATATAGTTGTTTTGTTTGAATAAGAGAAAACAAACAGGCCACAGATAGAGGTCCGACCAGAAAGGCTTAAGGTCACGATGGACCCAATTTTGTGAAAGATTTAATGCCTTGTGCTACAGAGCTAATTTATTACAGAGTACTAACGCTGTTTCGCTATGTAGAATTATACTCACAATGATAAATAAATATGGAGAATAGTACTTGCAATGATAAATGGATATGCGACTGTGTAGTCACAATGCTTCTGAGTTTGGTATGACTTGAGGATGAAGTTTGTTATTACCTGAAACAAAAATAAAAAAAGAATTACTCGTACATCCATAAGAAACACTAAAGATTCCGAAATAGTTGCATACGATTTAGGACTATAGAAAAACTTACTAGAGTGAAATTTAATTAAACATCTGATGTAGATATGTTATTTTGATAAATAATTTCAAGACTTGTTCTAGAAAATAGAACTGAACAACTCATCAATTCTAGACGAGCCCAAAACAGCTTACCCAATTAATGACAAACCAATAAAATATCAATAACTATGAACCAATAAAAGATCATCAACACTTTGAAATGATTAGAGAATCGCTCGAAGCGATCTCTTTACAAAGATCAGGGACATCCGGAGTGCTTTCTAAAAGGTTATTTATGATTATACTATTCATTTGTTGTGGGTAATGAAAATCGATTTGTAATGTAACATAACAGGAGACAGAAGAAAATAAGTCTTAAAGAGACTGGTATATTCAGGTAAAGAATACAAAGTTTCATAAAATACTGACAAAGATTTAGAATTCAGAAGCTTGAAAGTAAAATGACAAGAAATCCGATATAACCAAACTGAAGTAAACAAAACGTACGTATTGAATTTTGAGCAACACCTCTCTACATGTAATCGATAATGAAATGGACTAAGATATCGTACAATCATTATTCATAGATATGTGAATTAACTTTTTTGCATAAACGCGTCACAATCCACCGCCTGCATAACCTTAACAAGTATAAACAACTTACATATCATACCTGATTCAGGCTCTGATTAAGACAATGGTTGTTTTGATACTGATTGTGCCATAACCGATGATTAACATTCTTATGTAACAGAAATTCTATATGTAACCTTTGGTTACAACTTACAACAGTTATAAGTAAAATGATTGCGTTAAATTTGAATACACTGATAATAACTACTGGTGAACTAAATGCAAAGGTATAAACTTTTAAATACGAATTCAGAATCGGTTCCGAGAATTCGAGGGGTTTCAAATTCTAAATTCATAACGGGGGGTAACGAGTCCCACACTGACTCTCCGCGATCGTGAGTATTGTGCACTTCCCCCCGGTCAGTCAGCCCAGCCAGGACGAACAGCTTCAACATGCTGACATATAAATTGGTCCACAAAGGTGAAGCTCGTCGTAGGTTTGCAAAAACATCGTGTGAACGAATTGTTATATTGAATGAAAGTAAATACCCAGGTGTAAACGATTTGGGTGGACAAATGCGGGTGTTTATCGGGTTTAAACCCGACGTCGTCGTCGGGTAAAACTATCTCTATTAGTGAAAAAGTTCATTTAAAAGTAAAAAGTGATGTATAGCTTTTGACTTATTCGCCACGTCAACTTATGAAGTTAATATGTTTTTACGTCGATGTGCATAATTACTATGACACCAGGGACTAATACATAATTAACTCCTAGTCAACTCCTCCTCTTTGAAAACAGCAGCGGAACTATTTGCAATCGTGGCTGCATTATATCGTACATAGGTATCTAATTCAAAACATGTCCCACATTTCTGAGTGGTTTGTCAACACTGTTAATTCTGAGAATTACCTTTGAGTCACAAACCAAAGTTCCATCATCAATATTCTACTTGCTTGTTGGCATTTTGTGTGATATCCCAAATCCAAATTTTACAGATATTAAAAGTAAAATAACTTTCTTAATATCCAGTTAATGGCTTTTACTTTTAGTAAATTAAATTTTTATACTAATAAAAATAGATAAAATGAATACGGTTTAATGCCCCATATTTCGACCCCTGAGTAGGGTCTAAAAACTTTTAATTTATGTATTTTTTAGGGTTCCGTACCCAAAGGGTAGCCAACGAGACCCTATTACTAAGAGTCCGCTGTCCGTATGTATCAGGGTCTGTCTGTCCGTCTGTCACCTGGCTGTATCTCATGAACCGTGATAGTTAGAGAGTTGAAATTTCTATTGCCACTATAACAACAATTGACCTTTGATAAACAACTAGACTCACAATTCTCGCTCAAAAAGTGTCCGCGATGCATTTTGTCACCGCTATAGGGTGACAAAATCGAATGACGATTTCGTACAACTGACATTGCATCTTATGTTAACCGTCTTAACTTTTCTTAGAGACTGTGTGTCTTGTTGTTTATGAGAGGTCAATGAACAATTACTAAAAAACAGAATAAAATAAATATTAAAGGAGGCTCCCATACGACAGACATGATTTTTTTGCCGTTTTTATAGATAATGGTACGGAACTATTCGTGCGCGAGCCCGACTCGCACTTGGCCGGTTTTTTATTACTAAAAAGCGGCGGTAGCTCAGGGGTAGAACACTGGCCTCACAATCTTTGGATCCCCGGCCGGGCATGCACCAATGAGTTTTTCGGAATTTAAGTATGTGCAGAGCATTTAATACTTACCACTTGCTGAACGGTAAAGGAAAACATCGTGAGGAAACCTGCATGCCCTAGAAAGCGTGTATTTGTGCCCAAAGAACGGCGATAGGGCTTACCACCCATCACGTTGGGACGTAATAATCGTCGGTGAAACGCGGGTGTGCCGAGTGTGGCAGTGACTTGCATTTCACAGTTTACACCCGAAACACCTCTGACACCCCCTCGGGGATTTATGTCGTGACGATATATATTTTTTTATTACTGTGTTGAACAAGTTTCATGGTGTCGATTATACCAGGCATGCCTTTTAAGTTCTGTCGTTTACATATTTGCCGCCAATTTTGAATTTAGAACTGTTCAATATTCAAATTTGGTGGATTTAGAATTTCAAAACAAAGAATTAGGATTATGCAATTGTTTAGTCACACCGTTGTTTCAAGTCTGTCAGGTCACAAACGAAAATGAATACTTACTAAGGAAAATGTCTGTGCAATTATTTTCTATAACTACCGAAAAGGCCTAACACGGATTCAGTGTTCCGAAGAGCTAACATCTGTGTTCCATGATGAAGCCCCATGTCTGCGTACTGTCGAACGCTGGTATTTAGAATTCCAACGTGGATATACCAGTCTTAGTGACAAATCTCGTGAAGGACGTCCAAAATCCGCCTTCACTGAAGATAACATTGTCGCTGTGAGAGATCTAATCCTCGAAGATCGTCAAGTGACATATCGGGAGATAGAGGCGTTATTAGGCATCTCAGGGACAACCATTCAGAAGATCTTGCATAAGGCGCTTGGTGTGAGAAAGCTAGTTTCCCGTTGGATCCCGCATTTGCTTTTCGAGCCACTTTGAGGTCCCATAACTTTTTCAATTGTAGAGATATGTTAGTGCTTTCTTTTACAATTTTGTTTCATTATACTTAAATTTATATATTTAGTCCATAAAAACATAGTGGAAACTAGTTCATTCACAGTGCTTTGAAGTTATAGTAGAATAATAATAATATTAATAGAAAAATCAATACAAATGTGAATTCAATTAATTTATAAAGCTAATTTATTGTTCAAAACCTTTATCATTCTCTCTTAGCTCAGTATCAAAAACCTCATCATCACTTCAACCTAAAAGGTGCACCAAAACTTTTATTACCTTATTTGTTCAGTAAAACTTTTTATTTGAGGCCACTTCACGGTCGCTGCACATTTTTGGGCAGTGATTCAACGCATATCACCAAAATGAGTAGACACCTGCCCTCATGCAAAAGATTCCTTCTCTCCCATAGATAAATATCTTGCCAGGTATGTTCTTAACAGGAAGGTCAAGTTGCAGGCTTGCATTGCAGTTATGACGTCATTGGCGACAGCTGTTTTAAAAATAATTATAACTGTGTAGTGACTAGTGACTGTGAAATAATTGCTATGTTTGCAAGTTGTGGGATTTATTTTTAGTCCCATTACCCCCATATCTTCTACCCATTGAAATAGGCTAATCCCTACTGCACTGTTTTGCTTCGAAGCCATATTAGGGTCTTCATTAACGGTTCCTAAACTGGGGTTAAATACCCTCGAAGGGGTAAAAAATCTATTCGATGGGGGTAACGAGCCTGGAAGGTCCCTTCAAATGATGGAAAATGCAAATTAATACCAATAATATATAAATATATCGTCACGACATGAATCCCCGAGGTGTTCCGGGTGTGAACTGTGAAATGCAAGTCACAGTCCACACGCGGCACACCCGTGTTTCACCGACGGTTATTACGTCTCTACGTGATGGGTGGTGAGCCCTATCGCCGTTCTTCAGGCACAAATATACGCTTTTTAGGGCATGCAGGTTTCCTCACGATGTTTTCCTTCACCGTTCAGAGAGGGGTAAGTATTCAATATTAAGAACACTGTAGTCGGTGGCTTGAAGTCAGTCGCGCACGTGGACGCTATGCTTGCTATTCAAGTTCGGATTATAGACCACTGACTGACTGTCATTGGTTGGCCCGAACGTTCATTTCCCAACTAACCGAACACGCTGTGACAAAATTCATGTCTTGAAAAACTCGAATGCTTTTGATTCTTCCTCTGATTTCAGGAGAAATATCCCAAAAATCGATATGAAACAAAAATATTTTTGAATAATATAAAATATACTATGCTGTGAACCTAAAATTATTTGATTTGTTGTATCGCTTATAGGACATTACGGTACATAAACATTCATCAAAATATGTGTAAAATCCAGACTTTTCTATGCTTGTAACTTTTGTATTTGATTTTGATAAATGTTTTAGGTTCAAGTCATGGAAATTGTATGGGATATGCTAAAAAACAAAAATAAGAAGCAAATGTCTATATATAAGGATATTATCAGCGAACAGCGCTAGTATGGAAGTTCGGGCGCATAGAGTGCCCTTAAGTATTAAAATAATACCAATATTCAGATTAAAGTAGCATTACAAGTAGGTGTTCTGTTCTCTATGGTTCTTAATAATATTAAATACATAATATTATAGTAATTTTAACAAAGTAAATAAGCTGTACAATTATTGATTTTCGATAACAATTGATTTACAATCGATTTCCGGCACGATTTATTAACTGCCACTTTACGGATTAATTAAGATAATAACAAGAATATGAAAATTTTTTAATTGATTAAATAGTTAAATTAAAATATTATTTTTAAAATAATATATTACCTTGGACTAGCATGATAAAAATGAATATCATGGTTAAAGACTGTCAATTCTTATTTATATGTTAAAAAAAAACAATCGCGACAATTTTCAAAATTATAATTGAGTTATTATTTAAATTATTTTGTTTGAAGAGTGGGGTAATGTAATGACACGTTTCCTATTATCACGACAAAGGTTAGGAACCGCTGGTCTACTTACTGTTCGACTAGGTAATGCACTTACAACCTCAGGTCAACCCTTGGACATGAAGTATTTCATAACCTTCATTGTTATAGAGAAAGCTGTGTCTCTAGACCGTGTAGGAAACGAAGGTAATACAGATTTTCAACGTATTAGTCCCTTCGGCTGCAATGTTACTAAAGCTGACTCACACGTAACTAATTTTAGGGTTTTAGTAACACGCAACGCACGACCTGCTAAGTTACTAGTTTTGTGTTTACATTAGATCACGAAGGGTTAAATAATAGAGGAGAAATTGGGGTTGTTATCAAAATATACATCATTTGTGAACGTCGTCGATGAACAATTCAATACGGCCATGTTACCATCGATCGAATAAACTGCTGCTAATCAAATTCGCCCTTATTGGCATTAGTATTAAGAGCCAAAACTGGTCCAAAATAATTATTTTTCTTTTATCTTTCTGCGGTTACTTTTTCCGAGCTTTTTAATTTATCTATATCTATACAAAAATTCAAAAAACTAATAATAAAGTTGTAAAAAAGTCATGTATGTACATTGAATACTTCTGCGAAATTTTAAATGAAATGGTTTATTAAAAGCCAAATATTTTTGAATTTTTCTTATCTGTCTGTTCCGTTTTGACACGAGAAAATTGATAAAATAACCGCCTAGCTGAAAACTGTTGACATTTTATTTTAATCACAAATAGAATATATACATTGATTGAAAGAACGCGAGCGAATCCGCAGACAAAAGCTAGTTACATATTAAAGTTTCCCAAATAAACATGACATTACCGCTCAGAATAATCAATGCATTAACCTGAGATATTTCAAAACCAAATATTCCTATCTCTACGAAATATTTAAATTTAAACTAGACTATCTCGTTTTTTTTATATAATAATTTAATCCATGTTCTCTGTATATAGTTGATGCTTGTGATTGTTGGCACTTGGTGGAAATTAATACACATTATGTTTATTTATAACACATGTACTTATCCACAATATATAGGTAGTTGTATTAAATATTATACCCAACCGGTTTCGCTATTCAGCATTCTCAAGGGCTTTACCAAATTACATTTTCAGAATATACAAATAAAAATACGTGCAATAAAAATAAAAATAAAATGTATAAGTTAAGAGATCTGAAAATAATAAATATTACTGAATATTTCAATAACAACTACCAAACCAACGGACTAAGAAAGTCACTTGAATGCAAAACTGAAAGTAAAATCGGTACAACCAATTAATTTAATGAAGCAACAAATTACTTTAAGACCAGTCGATTTAAATTAAATTAAAGCGTGAAATATGTAGATTACCTTTCCAATAATTACCTAGTCCTATAAACATGCTGTATTACTTCTGTCTCCGATTTCAAATATGAAACTAGTGATAGCAATTTAATCTATAGTAAATTTTGTTTTCTATTAGTAAAAGCAAACAATTTATCAGTAAAATGCGCTATATTTCGACCCCTCAGTGGGGTCGTCATCAGGCGAATGGAAAATATAAGTGACATATAAATATATATTATAACGTAAAAACACTGACATCTATTGATAGAAATAATCATGAACTTTCTTTATAAAGGAGTTGATTTTGTTAGTAGTTGTCGTTGTTGTTCAGTAGTAATTTTAAATAAATATATAGATGAAAGCGGCGGTAGCTCAGGCGGTAGAACGCTCTGGCCTCTCAATCTTGAGACCCAGGTTCGATCTCCGGTCGGGCATGCACCAATGAGTTTTTCGGAATTTATGTGCACAGTATTTGTGTTCTTACCTAATACTTACCACTTGCTGAACGGTGAAGGAAAACATCGTGAGAAAACCTGCATGCCCTAAAAAGCGTGTATTTGTGCCCGAAGTACGGCGATAGTACCACCCATCATGTTGGGATATAAAAATCGTCGGTGAAACGCGGGTGTATTTCAAACGGGAAATAAAAAATATTTGGTAATAATAATTGGTAATATTATGAAACCCTATTTCAGTAAACACGAACAGCTGGCAGTGAAAGTAAAATATTCCAGTAAAACGATGATTGTTTCATGTGTTTTAAATGAGCCCGTGGGTTGCGCACGCGTCGACTTCGTTCTGATATGAGTTTTGTCATACGAGTCTAGTAACGATTTGTATGTAACCTTTAGAAAGAATTGAAAGAAAATATTCTTCATTACATTTGGGTTGGTTCCGTAGTATAATTTAATCGTATAGATGAGTACTACTCTTATCTCTAGTGGTCAATTTGTTAGCTACTAAAATCCAGCTAGTATAGTAGGGATTTTGCACTCCCCATTCGTTTATCTCTACGGAACCCGCTATCAAAGTAGTTATGCACCTCGTAGTAAACATCTGACGCTTATTTCTCACAAACTATTTAGACCACACCACATTACATCAACAGCTAGTACTGCACCCTCCGACTTGACATCTTGCAGGCCATAAACTTACAAACATACTCCTGCATTACCTATCAAGCATTGTGAATCCTACTCCACAGTAATAAGACCTAAAAGAGGTGAACAGCAAAGCTTGTGGAGAGCACGCCAACCTGTCGCCTTGGGAAATTATTGCGTTACAAATACTAATACAGCGAGGTAAGTTGATAAGCTGAAAGTTCAAAACATTAGTCTTTGGCCACCTTTACCTAGATATTCTGCAGGGATTTAGTACTTCGGTGAGTGAGACAACGATACATTGGCTAGAAGTATCGTGGTCTTATCGTAGTATCACTATTCACAATAGCCTTGTAGACATGGTAAACAAAATATTATTCTATTTAGTCCGTCAATTAGATTATCAAAAAATATTGGACACGTATTTTTTCTTTTGTCAATTAAACAAAAAATACCAGAGATAAAGCGCGTCAAAGTTTGGGAGTGGGGGAAAATGACGTCACTTCTAAGTAAAATTGTACCTAGATGTGACGTCACGCGGAACTTCAGCGGGCTATATCTTAATCATTGTTTGTTTAATTGAAAAAAGAAAAAATACGTGTCCAGTATTTTCTGATAATCTAACTGACGGACTAATACTTTTTTTTTTGTCATCATGCCTATTAATGTTTGTGTTTTTAAAAGATTTTGCACTAGTAAGTATTTGTTTTACGGCTTCGTTTTTTCAGCTCTACAACTCCGAAATCAATATTTAATATGGTGAAAACAACAGAATTTTAAATTTTTCAAGTCATAAATATTTTTCACAGCTTGTTTCTTGCCATACACTTCATGCAGTCTTTTCTATGAAAAAACGGGTGTGATAGTTTTCAGTCATTAAATTAAATACTACGCTTTGTCTCCTAAATCTTTTTATCTTACTATCTAAGAAAGAAATTGTAGTGCAATATTATTAAATATTACGGCGGGAAAAGTATTTGTTATAAATATGGAGACCCACTTAAAGAATTAAAAATCGAAAATTTCGAAAATCAACCAGTCGGAGATAAATATTGCGAAGTGATAAAAATAAAACTGAGTTCAAATATGGATTCAGCACACAAATACATCATGAAACAAAAAAAAAATGGTTACTTACCAAAATAAAACGTGTTTTTGTTGGCCTGTGATTATTAGCCATCAATGGTCTTGATTTAGTCGAATGAGAAATAATTGGAAGCGAAAGATTTACAAATAACTCTGTCTGGACGTTTTCGAAATGAACGAGTGGATAGAGTTCTATCTCTATGTTTATTATGGAGTTTTATATACAAGAATACATCTAAAACTCCATAATCATAAAATATAAAGGAAAATGTAATACCTGCAATAAGTAGAGGCATTCTGGTTGCACTGGTTTCAACACTAAGGAAATTAGCCTGATGGACCATGGTGTTAAACTGGCCTGCAATTACTTGTACAGTGAGAAAAGTTTATTAAAACTCATATATAAGTTATGGATAAGGAAAGGTTAACAAGCAGTTATACATAAATAAAATAGGAAATGTATTAAGTTATTTATTTTCCGAGTACTTTTTCGCTCCCATAATATACATTCCAAAAACGAACTTTATAAAGCAAATAGGACAAAACTATACAAAAACATTATTAATGTTATCTGATAAGAGTTGAATAGTTTCAGCCAAAACTAAGTCTTGGAGATGTTAAAAATACGACAAAATATTTACCACGGACTTATAAGGAAAGGCAGCATATGGTACCCTTAGGATAGAAACTTACAAATTCCATTATGTATAATTACATTGATAAATATTTGGAGATATTTACCTTCACGGAAAGAAAGTTCATTCACAATTTACACCTGTATGTGAGAGGGTGAAGACTAAAGTTGCATTATTAATTGTTGTAATGTGTGTGTATATAGGGCGAAATTCAATCAACCCACCAAATTCATACTGGAGACTCGGTTAGTGATCAGGAACAAGGTTCAGTAATCCTTTTGGCCAAATTCGAAAAATATATGTTTTGCTCCCGTACTGGTTGGACTAGTTCAAGTACGATTCCTAGTGCAGAAATTATAGGGCAAAAAATTATTTTTTTCGAATTTCACCTGAAGGGTCATTGAACCTTGTTCTTAATCACTAACCGAGTCTCCAGTATAAATTTGGTCGGTTGATTGAATTTCACCTTGTATGTACCTCTTGTCTTGACACTCCACAGTTATCAGTGGAGTCAGACAAATTTTTGGCCTATGGGCGTATGTAAGGGGGAAGTTTGGGAGTCTTAGGGGGAAAAGAAATATTCGCGTAATATTTAAGTTTTGTATCCGTTACGGATTTTCTGTGCCATAAAATACAAGGTAACATTAATTTATGCAGCCATATTCATACTGAAAACTCGGTAAGTGCTCAGTATTAAGGTCTGATGACCCTTGTGAAAATCATAAATAAGTTTTTCTTGTGCACCACAAACGCAAGCGCAGCCCCGAGTCAATTACTATGGGAGGTCAAAATTTTATTTTGCATTTTTAGATCAAAACCCCTTCCATGAGGAAGACACGTATTTTTTCTTTTTTCAAGTATACTGGCTGAATTTTGAAGTCTCTAAAAATCCGAAAACTAGGGATAGCATACTACTCATATATACTCAACTTTTACCACTGAGCCGACCCTGTAATCGCTAAAATGCATTTTAATCAAGTACGTATCGTATGTTACTTTTCTATGGAACAGTCAACTTCATACCGCGATTTAAAAAAAAACAAAGAAGCAAAAGTTGAGTTTTTTTACGTCTCTTGTGCTTGCGCTTGGCCATTAGCACGTCTTGGGGAAAGCATCGATAAGACCTGGGACGAAGCGCGCTCCCCCAGAAGCGGAAGAGTGACAGCAAGCGGGCCGTTAATCAGTCCTTCTGCAAAAATCTACGGAAGTCGGCAACGGACCATTGACTGGCCCCACTGCCTGTAACCGCTCCCTCGGTAACACAACGAGTCACTTGGCGGCATAGTTTCATCATGAGGGTGGTGACAAGCGACGGCCGAAGCCTAAATACCATAGACGAGTAGTACCATCTCTAGTATCCGCTTTTCAGCTACTAAAAACCAGCCAGCATACTTCATCATTATACACTCTTAGTTGGCAACCCCACTAGCCTCCCAGAAAAGGAAAAGATTAAGTAAAGACCCCGGAACTACACCTTCAATCGCGTTATCAGAATGTTCTACGTTTCCTGCTCGAATGTGGTCATTTAAGGTCCAGACAGGTGACTTGATAAGTGAATGGGCGAGGCTAATGCTCCATTCTAAATGACCAGCATAGCTTGACCACTCTGCTCATGAAGATTCACTGTTACTGGTAGAGTATAGAGTCTAACCAGTTGTCTAATGGACTCGGTCCAGTTTAAACGTGTTATCACCGATTTGGTCAGTAATTGGTGAGCTTGTACCAGCTAGTCATAAATGGGTGATATCGTATCTGAGATTCACTTTCGCTTGATTGCTGTTGGACTTTATGGGTAAAACTATCTTTATTACATACGTACATTTGTTAAATAAGGATTACGTATCAAGAGCAGCGGTGTCTGAGTCGGTATTCAGACATTCAGTCTAGAGTACATCAATATTACATACAGGCTACCTACACTGGCCCTAAATAATTTTAGTCCTAAGATATTTAGAATTTTAGTCCTAGTTATAGCAATGAATTCGCCAAAAACCAACAGCATCCACCAGTTATTGTAGGACCCAATCAAATGGAAACCAATTGTTAAACCATTGAAAAAAAAGCGTGGGTAGATCATAAAAAATACTACAAATTGCATTTAGAGTGATTGCTGTGCTTCATGCTGAACAGTCGTAAAATATAAAGCCAGTAACGTAAAACATAAACCGAATTCTAATTTGCGTATTTATAAACATGCACAATCTTCGGCGCACCTTCTTATGTGTACCTACTTGTTTTAAATTATAATACACTTGCTAGCTGATAGTGAAAATTGGCAATTAAATATTTAGTTTTAGACTCGTCTTTCCTCAGTATTTCGAAACTTACAAACATTTACTGAATGATGTGCAAGATCTGCTAACGTGCGGACATATTAAACGGGCTAAAATTTTTAGTCGCTAAAATTCCGTTAAATAGGGAACCAACAACTTCATGGAGGCAAAACCAGAAATCGCGAAGAAAATCAACTGTTCCATACATTTTGGTCAAGTAGATAACAATTCAATGAAACAGCTGGTTTGTTTTCGCCATTTCGGCGGTTGCCTTCACAGCAAAAGTTGTTGATATAGACGAGTACTATCTCTAGTCTCCGGATTCCAGTCGCATAAACTAAGTTACTCACAACACATGGGTTTAAAAGGGGCAAGATAAAGTGAGTGGTATAGGTCCAAACCCCAAAGAGTTTCCCATCAAAAAGGCTAACGACGAAGCGAAAGGTGTCGCGAATTTACAAGTTGATAATATCACGGTGCATCTCGAGTAGAATTTATGCACTCCGTGCGTTGTGACGCCCACCATACTGTTCGAGTGTCATTTCTGATTTGACGCGTGGTTTATTGGAGATTTCTCTCGAAATCGCTGTCGAAACTAGTGAAGGTTTTGTTACGTGCTTTATGTGATGCGATTAGGTGTTGGAATTTATTGAGAACTATTCTTTGTGGACGAACACGGGCTGATGGATGGATGGATGGATAGAGATTCTTTGCCCGCGGCTTTGCTCGCTCGTTCGACAGTTTTTATGAACACCCCTTATAAGCTGTATGTTGACCAGGGTCATCTAGATGATAATACGGAAAACCGAAAAGTGGTTCTCGAGTTAAAACGGAACATACATAGGGACAGGCAAAAATAAAAAAATATTTTGGCATCAGTATTAAACCACAGATTATTATAATAGTTAATTAAGTAACTATCGTTTTTTTTTTTTTTTTTGTTCCTTTTTTATCTACGATCAGTCAGGAGCTGACTTTTATTAGATATGTTGACTGTCAGTTCACTTGTAGGTACTGTATTCAGCAATACAGCTTCCCTTCATACTAGACTAGGCATTGCCCTTTAGTTGTGTGCCTTTGTTCCACTTTTCACTACTTTGTTATTTGGAGTCCATAAGTGGTAGACGTTTAAGTCTATGGATATTAGATGTTGTGTTCAGCAATCCAGCAGCAAGCTGATTAGGGTGACTTTGCAACCGTCGCTTGTAGTTGCATTTTCGTTGTTCAATTTCTTCTTTAATTGTAAGCATATTGAGATATTCATGGATTTCCGTATTTCTTGAAAACCAAGTAGCATTAGAAATGGACCTCAGGATCTTGTTTTGTGCTCGTTGAAGTATTTCCACATTTGAGGTGCTTGCTGTTCCCCAAAGTTCAATGCCATATGTCCATACAGGTTTTATGATAGCCTTGTATATAAGGAGTTTATTTTCTAGTGACAATGATGAGTTTTTGCCCAAGACCCATTGTAGTCCTTTAAATTTTAGTATAATTTCGTAGCGTTTAGTAGTGATATGTTTCTTCCAAGTTAGCCGGCGGTCAAGATGAAATCCTAAATATTTGACAGTGTCAGCATGTGGGAGTACATCACCACCAAGAGTGACAGATGGGCAGTCTCCTTTTCTCAGGGAGAAGGTGATGTGCATGGATTTACTAGCACTAGCTTTTATCCTCCATGCCTGTAACCATTTTTCTGTTTTATCTAGCTGCTTTTGGAGTTTGGAGGAGGCTTCTGTCTTGTCTTGACTTGTTGCCAGGAGAGCAGTATCATCCGCGAATGTTGCTGTGATAACATCTTCTGTTTGAGGAAGGTCTGCAGTGTAGATACAATACAAGATTGGCCCCAGCACAGAGCCTTGTGGAATACCAGCTTTAATATTGTGGAACTTTGATAAGGCGTCTCCTGTCTTGACTTGAAATATTCTCAATGACATGTAAGATTCGAGCAGATGGAAAAAAGAGTGTGGAAGAAGGTTCTTGATTTTACATAGGAGTCCATCGTGCCAGACCTTGTCAAAAGCTTGCTGGATATCTAGGAAGGCAGCTGAGCAGTATTGCTTCTTTTCTAGAGCTTGCCTGGCAGAATTGCATACACGGTGGACTTGCTCTAGAGTTGAGTGATGTCTTCTGAATCCAAACTGATGGCAAGGGATGACCTCATCTTGCATCAGTCTGGGTTCCAGTCTTCGCTGAATCACCTTTTCACAAATTTTTGAGAGAATTGGGAGCAGACTAATTGGCCGATATGAGGTTACATCAGTTATTGTTTTCCTGGTTTAGCTATCATTTTTATTTGAGATACTTTCCATAGGTGTGGGAAGTAACCTGTTCGGAGAATACCATTTATGATGTTGGTCAGAAACACAACAGCCTTTTTCGGTAGATACCTGAGCACTTCTGCTGTAATGAGGTCAAACCCAGGTGCTTTCTTTAGTTCTAGACTTATTATTATTTTAAACATTTCTTTAGGTGATGCAGGTTTTAGGGGAAGACATAGCTGTAGGTCCTGTTGCAATGTGCCATGTGTTAATGTTTCTTGATCAGTATCAGTTGCAGGGTTAGGACTGAATACTTTTGATAGGTGATTGGCAAATGTTTTAGCTTTTTCCTCATCGCTTCTTGCCCAGCTGTTGTCTGGCTTTCTGATTGGTGCGTGAATCTCGTGTGGTCTATTGTAGGATTTTGTGAATTTCCAAAGAGAATGGGTCCCTCTTTCATTTGGTGAAAGTGATTCTAACTGCTGTTGTAAAGTGTCGTTTTTTAGTTTAGCAATCATTTCTTTAAGCTCTCTGCTTGCTCTGTTAAGTGCTTGCTTGTCAGATGGATGCCTTGAAGAGTGCCAGATGCGACGCAATTTTCTTTTATTCCAGATTTTTTCGTTGATGTGACTTGGAAAGCTGTTATCTGTTGGTTTTTGTTCAAGAGCAGGTGTGGCATTCCATGCAGCTTCCTGAATTTTTCTTGTCAAGTGGTGACAGGCATCTTCAATATCATCAGATGATTTCAAAGGAATATTCAAATCAATGTGTTCATTTAGATATTCCCTGAACATCTGCCAATTAGTGTGCTTATTGTATAAACTTGGATTATCCTCTTTAAATGGCACAGTTTTGCTTAAGCTTAGAATGACTGGTGAGTGATCTGAAGCTGTGTCTAAACATGATTTGACATTCAGATAGAGTCTTGAGATTCCTTTTGTCAAGAAGAAGTCTAATAGATCAGGACTTTTATTGGGGTCAGTGGGCCAGTATGTAGGTTCTCCTGTTGAGATAGCTGAGAGCTTCATCGTGTCAAAGCATTTTTTTAGCTCTCTTCCCCTGGTAACCGTAAGTCTTGAGCCCCAGTAGGTATGCTTAGCATTCCAGTCACCACCAGCAATAAATCTATCACCAAGGCTTTGTAGGTAATTTTGAAACATTGGCGCAGTAATTTTATTACGTCTTTTCTTCATTGGTGGGCAGTAAACAGCTGATATGGTAATATTGCCCATTTTATCCTTTAGCCTTACAGATGTAGCTTGGATTTCCTCTGTTTTATACTCTGGGAGTAGATGGTGTTTTAGAGAGCTTCTGATAATGAGTGCAGTGCCAGCATGCGCCGAACCATCTGGGTGGTGGGTAGAGTAGATAGAGAAACCTCTTATGATGCAACTGTTTCTGTTTGTAAGATGTGCTTCAGATATTAGAACCACATCAAGCTTGTTTAATTTTATAAGTATTTCTACGTCCTCCAAACTGGAAGGGAGTCCGTTTATGTTCCACGCTGCTATTTTTAAAGTCATACTTGCATTAACTTGGGGATAAGGCTTGTAAGTATACTGATTAAAGTGCTGATTTGTTGCATTAGCATGTCCATTTTATCTGATTGTTGTTGTAGGAATTTTTCAAGAAGCTGGTGGATATCACTCTTTATTTGACTGTTGTTTAGTAAAGGTTGTGTATTTTCTTCCGAGTTATGTTGGTTCTTAACAACTTCACTAAACAATCTTCCATCATTCTTGTATGCTTTCTCAGGAATGGGAGGGACCGTTTGTATTTTAGAGGTCTTGTTTGTGTAGTTTTCTGGGAAGGGAATAAGTGGTGCGGCCTTGGTTTTGTTTGTTCTAAAGTTACCTTTTCTTGCTAGAATTTCTTTGTAGACCTGGCAACCCTTGTAATTGGCTGGATGTTTGCCATGGCATAAGGCACAAGTAGCTGCAGTTTCACGGGTCTTCGTGCATTCTTGGTTATTGTGTCCTTCACCACATTTGAGACATCTGTATGGCCTCATGCAGTTATTTTTTGAGTGCCCGTACTGTTGGCACCTGTGACATTGCACGATTGTTGATCTTTTCTTTGGGTCTTCTATGATTACAGATTGGTGATGAATAAACTTTATATTTTTCAGTTGGTTATTATTGGGTCCCGGTTCCACATTAACAAAGAATGTTGAAGTAGGAGTTTTGGTTGGACCATAGCGAGCATTGATAATTTCTCCTCGGACTTGGTTGCCTGATTTCTGTATTTCACTTCTTATCTCATCATGAGGTGTTGTGTGATGAAGGTTTCTGATTACAATCCTGCAGCTTTTGTTTTCCTTTGGAGTGAATGTGTGACCGATAAGGTTTAGGCTTCTAATATGCTCTATTATCTTTTTGTAAGCATTGGTATCTTCACATGACAGACGGAGTTGAGTTTTAGTGACAATTTTTAGGGTAAATTGTGATTTCTGGACCACAGTTAGCAAGGATGAAGTGAGTTTATTAATATCTTCAATTCCATAGAGCAAGATTGCTGGTGGTTTGTTGGGTCTCGTTTCCTGAGGCTTTTCGATAGTTTCAATAGGCAAGTTGTCAAACCTGTTTGAAGTTGATATCTTCTCTGGAGACTGGTCTAGTAGGCCAAACTTCCTTTTCTTACTGCAGTTTGTTGGTATTTTCTGCCACTCTGGTGGGTTATTTTGAGAATTTGGGAGAGTGGTATTTCTAACCTCACTTTGTGGGTTGCTTGTATGGCTAATGATAGCACTGTTGTTGCTTGACTCAAGGTCCATTGTTGGTTGGAATAGCAGATTACTCGTACTGGACTCAATGGGTTGGGTGTTCTGATGTGTGGGGGTAGGCACTTTATCTTGTTTGTTTTCAAACATACTTTTGTGAAAGACTTGTTGGACTAGGGCTTTAGGGGTTTTAGGGTTTTGATTTTCCATTTTGGTAGGGGATGCATTGCATTGGGGTTGAGAAATGTCGAAATTTTGAGCTTTGAAAGATTATAGTGGGAATTTGAAGGGTAGGTAGGTAATTCTTTTCACTGTTACTGGTGTTTGTTTAGTCTATAAGCTTATATTTTATTGGGATAACACCACTGTGGGATATTTGCACTATAATGATCACGAAAAACACTTCAGAATCACTAAAGAACATGAAAAACTAATTTTATTTCAAAATTGTTTACGATCGCGAGTTCACACTTTGACCTATTAAAGTAACTATCGTCGCTATCATTTCAAAAAGTCGTAAGTAAAAATAACAAGTTTTCAGAAAACATTAAAAGCTCATTTTCTCTATAATTTTATTTTATTTGCTACATATTCCTGTATAATAGGTTTATATTTATATAGGTATACATTCATACACACAGGAAGAAGAATCACGCTTAAAAATACGCATACAGCTAATAACAAGAAAAAAAAGAAATTGTGGACATGTGACTTTTTGAAATGACGGCGACGCTGTACTAATAAGTAATTGACAGACAAAACAAATTAACAGTGTTAGTTTTGGCTTCAGTGAAATACTAATAAACCATTTAATAAAAAAATATTATTTGTACAGACACGATCGTTTTACTACTTTGTAATTAGTATAGTAAATCAATAGTTCAATTCAACTTTTTATATACGCAGATTGGTTTCCTAAAAAATGTTTAATAAAATTACTTTCCTTCGCGTCCTGTCAGATAAATAAAACTTGAAAAAAAAGTCTATTCAATATCAGTCTTACCACAGAACGAAGCGTAACATTTCCTTCGACGTAGTAGAGACGATCAATCGAATCGATTCCACGGGCATCGAGAATATAAGTATCGATTATCGATAAACACTACGACACGGTGCCCAACTGTGATAACAATGTAGGTTACTTGAACAATACGGTATTGTTAAAAGTTAGGCATAGCGATAGAGCTGAGTAATATTACTAAGGAAATTAAAATTACACATTAAATGTTTAAAATAACTGACATGTGTTTTTGTTTTGGTTACGTAATGCCGTTTTGAATTCACACACTCAAATAGTGCCTGGAAGGTATCGCTCTGCGATAACATTGCACAAATATTGCCTTAAACTTTGTATTGTTCTTCTCTATTGTTTTTTTTTGGTACAGAATAATGGGTCTTTATTTATTTAAATGATCGTACTTATTAGAATATAAATTACACAATGTGCATACATTACAAACATACATTCACATTTTCCAAAGGGGTAAGCAAGCACAGGGCAGCTATTCCGACATCATTTCGCATGCGCAATATCATTAATTCGATATTTGTATAAAGTTTGATAAATGCTAAATTAGAGTGGCTAAGCCATTATAAATTCTAACTATATGATACAAAGAATGCTCACTATAAGTTTTCAATCAAAAAAATCAACACATATTCGCACAAATTTCCTTTTAATATCACCCGCAATCTGCCTTTGCAATTTTTGCTCACGTGAAAATGATGAAAATTATAGTATAGTATAGTGAAAATTATAGTATGTTCGAGTTAGTTAGGGTGGCAATTCAAAATTGACAGTTATAGTTATGTACCCTAACGAAATAGAATCGTTTTTTTTTTGTATCGAGAAAGTTAACAAGGGCTATCAAATCGATTTTTTATTGATTGATCTTTGATTATGCAAACTGCTTTTTGTTAATATCTAAATTAAACGAACCAATAACGCCCGAGCTTGAGAGTTCAAAGTTTCTTTTTTGTTTTTCTCGGCATTTCACCAAAAACAAAAATCAACAAAAACTGTAACAAACATCAAAACAAATAGCACGTAATGCAACCGCTCGAAAACACAAACCGCATACAAGATGAACTCATAATGACGCGATCCTATAAGATGGCCGCAGGGATTCATCGATGTATTTTCGATTATGTAGTGTCAGCACCTATGGGTTGACGTTCCGATCCACGCAACAAGTAGCAAAAATACAATTTTCTTTCCTGAATCTTTTTTCGTTAAATTTAACGAATACACTGTAATAATTGTTTCGAATTATGGATAAATAATTTATTGTATTTTTGCAATAATGATATACATTATTTCTAAAACCTAATATTTTCTTTTGTACCTGGGTGTATGTAGTAGTGAGTAGTATAGGTGAAACGGAAAATTACGAACTATCACCCATATCATGCTAACTCGACCATACTATAGAGTGACTAAACTACATTAAATAGAAGCTATAGTATGTAAGAAATGCTCATCAAAAGTTTCCAATCAAAAAAATCAATACATATCCCTACAAAATCCATTTTAAAGTCACCCGCAATCTGCCTTCGCAATTTTTGCGCGCGTGCCAGAATTCGGCTCCAGAGCTCCATTTGTTAAGATCCTTACTTTGCTTCATCCACATTCTCCTTTGGACATTGGTGTACATAGTAAACTTTAAACTTTCGCGATTTTCACACATTTAAAGTTTACTATGTACATCAATGTCCAAAGGAAAATGTGGAAATACCTTTATATTAAATACAAAATAAACAGAATTGTACGAATTGTTGATTAAAAAATGTAAATCTTTAAACTATGTACATCAATTATTAACTTTGTATTGGGGTCTTACTCGCGATAACTAACAACATACCTTAATATATACGTGGGACGCACTATAAGTTTGCGGAATGAATATGAAAAAATACTATTAAAGGTACAAAATTAATTTATTGTTTTTCAAAATAATCTCCCTTGGCGTCTATGCACTTTTTCATTCGATCAAACCAGTTTTGAAAACTTTTGTGCCACTCCCCTGTGGTGACCTCTGAAACGTGTTTTTCATACTCCTCGACAGCCTCTTCTGGTGATGAAAATCGTTGACCGCGTAATTGGTTCTTAATTTTTGGGAACAGAAAAAAGTCACAAGGTGCCAGGTCGGGACTGTATGCAGGATGACTCATGAGTTCTACATTTTTCGTCTTCAAAAAGTCGTTTGTCTGTCTGGCCGTGTGAGAACTAGCATTGTCGTGGTGCAGGATGATACGGCGTTTACGGTTATTTTTACGGAGTTCGTCAATAACTTCCGGCAAACAAATGGTCGTGTACCAGTCACTATTCACGGTACGACGATTCTCTAAAGCAACAGTAGCCACGTGTCCAGTTTTATTAAAAAAAGAAGCAATCATCCGCTTAGATGCACTTTTCACGCGCGCCACTTTGGTTGGTTTCGGCTCATCTTGAAAGACCCATACGCTCGATTGCTGCTTTGTTTTGGGATCGTAGCAATAAATCCATGTTTCGTCACCTGTTACTATGTCCCACACCAAATTTGACGCACCTTCGTTGAATCTGGTAAGCATGGCACTGCACCAAGTGACGCGGTCCGTTTTTTGAGCCTCGGTCAAGTTGTGTGGGATCCACCGCGAGCACAGCTTTCTCACACCCAAATGTTTGTGTGGGATTGATTGTATTTGACTCATGCCTATTTCTAAGGATGCGCGAATTTCATGGTAGGTCAACATGCCTGTCTGTTTCAATCATACGGCGCACAGCATCGATGTTTTTGTTGGTCACAGCGGTGGACGGCCGACCATCGCGAGATTCGTCACTGAGATTGATACGATCACGCTTGAATTCTGCAAACCAGCTATAAACAGTCGTCTTGCATGGTGCTTCATTGCCAAAAGCTGTTTCAAGCCGAGCGATGCTCTGTTGAGCTGTCAAATTACACTTAAAATCGTAGAAAATCATACTACAAAAATTTTCCCGAGTTAAATCCATGTTGATGCAGACACACAATTTTTTAAATGGCGCCACAAGGTAAAAACAAAAGACAGTCAGATGAAACAAACTGCATTCTACAGCCAAAGAGTTCTATTTTCAAATGTTGCAATAAATTTTTAAATATTGTTTATGTAAGTGGCCAGTTCCGGAAACTTTTAGTGTTACCTATGTATATATGTGCTTGACGTTTCGACGCCTCTGTAGGCTGTCAGCTAGAGAGGCGTCGAAACGTCAAGCACATATCTATTAAGGTATGTAATGTTGTTTGTTAGTTATCGCGAGTAAGACCCCAATACAAAGTTAATAATTGGTGTACATAGTTTAAAGATTTACATTTTTTAATCAACAATTCGTACAATTCTGTTTATTTTGTATTTAATATAAAGGTATTTCCACATTTTCCTTTGGACATTGGTATACATAGTAAACTTTAAACTTTCGCGATTTTCACACATTATTAACTTTGTATTGGGGTCTTACTCGCGATAACTAACAACATACCTTAATATAAATGTGCTTGACGTTTCGACGCCTCTGTAGGCTGTCAGCTACAGACGTTTCGACGTACTCAAACACTAGCTTAAAATATACGCTCACAATCAAATTCACACACAGGGACATCTATCGTTTTTATATAGCCGGTATGCCCGCGGGGCTTATACCTTTGGCAGAGAGGTTCGCCTGTTGGTGGCCTGTCCAGTTGGTTGGTTCGTCCGAGTTTGTTATTGATGATATTCGTTTTCAGTCATGGCGACTACTCCGACTCTTATAGTCGGTACGGCAGCGCTGGTGTGCTCGAAGATGGCTAATGTAGCCGATCTTCCTACTAAACCTCCGTGCGCACTGAGCGCGCGTGAGTATACCGTCTATGTACATAATTGCAGTGAATCGCCCGACCACCCACCCGTGGCCAATCACTACCTGAAATATTCAGGGGTTTGTTATCTACCTATATAGTACGAGTATTGTTCAGCGATTTCGGGCTCGTGTCTTCTTTCCAAAGGAACAGAGCATAACTGGCAAAGAGTTGTGAGTGATCTACTTAGTTATAGTAAGCTTAGTAACCGTGTCAAACAATTTGTTTCACACAAATATGTACGGATACATATGTAGAGCAATAAATGTTTAGTCAAATAACCATAGCACTACAAGGTAATTTAATCGTGAAACGCACTTGTTCCAATAAAACAAGATTTATTTCCTATGGAATGGGAGCGACGAGAATGTAGCGATAAAGATTGTTTTTTGAAATATTGTCTTGAAACAAGTCAGTTTGGTCTTACTAATTAAAGCAGGGTTACAGTACAGTTTGATTAGTTAGAATTAGAACTACAGTAACTAGCGACTACTTTACCACATGCGATATCTACTCTATCTGTTACAGCTCCTATATTTAGTACTGTTCTGTAATAAAGATAAATTACATTTCAGACTACTAAATTTAGTAAAAATTTCAAACAAAAGTATATAAGGATAGGATATAATTCCAAGAGCGCAAAATGTTCAAAAAAGTAAAAGTATAAAATTGCCTCGATTGAAGACAAATAAGAAGTTAACCCTAGTTTTGACCGAGTTTCAATTTGTAAGGTACATTGTAAACTACTAAGCCAAAAATTAGGTAAATAATACCACGTTCAAGAGACTCAAGAAGCGATTTTGTCGTAACAGCTGCAGCTCAGAGCTCAGTTCAGTTCTGATTGATGCAAAATGAGGTGCTTAATCTGTCTTTATGACCCTTAGTCTAGTAATGTTTAAATCTCTGATACTTTGCCCGTACAAACGAGGCATTAGGGGCTTTAGATTGATTCCCAAGCCAAGCCACAGCCTTATGAATCGACTGCAAAATAGTTATCGTTGCACGCTTTGTAAAGTACATATAAACAAAAGTAACAAAATATGTCATTTCACCGTTTCACATTTCCTATAACAGCACCTAAATGTAACTTGCAAAGAATCGACAGTGAGAAAATACTTCGCAAAACATTATTCAGAATTACTTTACATACAAAAATGCAGGTTCGTGCCAATAATAGCACGTAATTAAAAATAAAAACAAAGCCCATACAACAGGTTACTATTAGCTTCATAGTGGAACCGCTAGATCAGTTTTAGCTCACATTAAGACTTTTATATCATTAGCCTAACCCTTATTAACTGCCATTAGATACTATTATTGATAAACTCCTGAGTCTAAAAGAGCAGTACTATAAAGTAAGGTAAGTACTACAAAATCACACGGAAGCAATTATGGAGGAAGAGGTACTATTATAACAGTATAGATCATACTGTACTGCGCCTTATCAATCAATACTGGGAGCATATCTTACATAGCGGAGACTATGGGATAATATTTGCTTAGATTTTCTCATATAAAAAGGCAGTAAAGACAATGTTTGTATGGAACAAACTAGATAACAAAACAAAAGAGCATACCCTATCAGAATTTCTGATTGAAGCAACTTCTTCCAAATTCTATTTTTAAATCTTGCAAGCCCCACGCCTCAAAGCACTATATTATACAACTTGCCTGACCCGCACCGAGGTCAATAAAAATAAATAATTAACAGGTAAGGTGTGGCACTGACCGAGTTTTGCTACTTGCTAATTTCGCTTTCTTTGGGCAAACTGGAGCAACGTTACATCGAATTGCCCAGGCAAATAAGCATAGTAATAATGAATAAGGTGTTCCAGTAGATATGTACCGTAAAATGGAGAAGACTGATTTTCCGCGGAAAAGTGCGACCATACAAAACTATTCTGCCTACGTACAGGCCGTAGAAGACTTTCCTAAAGAAGAGTACAATCGTATAAAACTTTTTACTAGAAATGCAACGAGAAGGTAAGTTTGACAATAAAAAAATATGAAAAATTTAAATGTCACTTTGAAAAATCATGATTTGTATGACGCCAGGGTAGGCCCTGCCTACCCTGCAGTACATGACTACATTAAAAAAAAATATATATAGTTTTTCACCTTTTATTTTTTGGTTTTTAATTATATTTATCGTCAAACTTACCTTCTCAATGCTTTTCCAGCAAAAAGTTGCACGCCACTGAGTACCAGGAATGGTATAAATAAATCATGGTTTAGGCGGATGAACCGATGTAGCTAGGGTCAAGTATTTTCAAAAACTTGACAATGCTATAAATACTGACAAAAACGCAATATCAAACAAACTACAACAACCACTGAACATTTGTGATGATGATGATGATAACAATTTCGTAACAACAAGTAAACGAATACAAATACTCTGTGAAGTAGGACGGCCGCTTACTGCGAGTGTCACAAAAAATAATGCCAACAGTAATATTGCGTCAATGATAAACATATTTGCTGAACATTATGCTTTTTTAATACACAGATATCAGATTCTATACACTCGTAGAAAACGTGACGACCTTATGTGACTTATGCACATGATCTAGGATTCTTAGACAAACAAAGCTGTTTAGCTAAATAATCCCTATATGGAAATGAATTGCACCAGACAAGATTTCAAATTGAATAGAATGAGCCAGAACTTTGGAACAAAACATATTATGGAAACATCTGATATAAATTGTTCTGAAGCAGGTATTGTTTTTAGAAATGAAAATCAAGGTAAACTTCTGTCGGAAACCTTTACGGTAGATCCTCCACGCCCCCACAATATTCAATAGAAGACAAGAGATTCAGAAATTCAGGTAACCGATCCTATCTCAGCATCACGCCTGCTCATTTCATACAATCATATGCCAAATATATTGTAATTCCTTATCAAGGTGAAATGGACTTTGAGACTTTTGTTATAAGAGTTTTTTATACCGGTGGGAAAAATGTGTGATGTAAAAAGAAGCGTAGTTACAATATGACGGTTCATAGACAGTTCATCCGTGATCTCGTGCTGTGAGCAATATCCTAGCGAAATTATTTAAAGCCGGATTCACTTTCGCTCTCAACATAAATGTCGGCTGGCGATCGACGGTACGATAGCCTGAAAGAATGCTGTGAGAAATTGAGCTGTTACGAGAAAAGTGCCAGTTCCTTGACGGTCCAGGAAGACACTATTCTATTACACCTTCCGAGGAATGGTTAAAAGATTCAACACCTATAAATGGTAGTTACGTGACTTGCTGGCACATTATATAGGTATAGGCGTCTAATAGAACAGGGATAATAATTAGAGCTGCAGAAATAAAATTAAGAAAGGACGTCATATTTTTAGGGTTCCGTACCTCAAGAGGAAAAAACGGAGCCCTAATAGGATCTATTTGTTATCCGTCCGTCCGTCCATCTGTCTGTCAAGAAATACCCTTTATCTTCAAGAAACGCGTGGAGTTATCGAGTTGAAATTAAAACCATTCAAGTCACAACAACAAGGGACAACAGTCCCTTGAAGCTGTGAAAAAGTCAAACTTCTAAGTTAACTTGAAAAAAAGATACGGCCGTTTATGCCGCAAAAAACGTATATTTCGACACTCTCAAGGGAATCAAAATTTATAGGGTATTTTCCGTTGACCTAGAACTATGAAATTTGGCAAGTATTACCGTTTTATACTACAAGTTTAGGGAAATTACATCACAAAAAATATAGTCTTTAAAGGAACCCTCGGTGGGTGAGTCCGACTCGCACTTGTCCGGTTTTTATTATTGCTGCCAATAAACTGGAAGCTGCGGCTAAAATACTGAAAGTTCCGACCAAAATGCTAAAAGCTCCGAATACAAATTACCTCTGAATTATATAAAAGGCAAACCTGACTGACTCATCATCTACGAGTATCAACGCACAGCCGAAACTACTGAACGGATTTTGCTGAAATTTGGCATACAGATAGTTGTAATGACGTAGGCATCCGCTAAGAAAGGATTTTTGAAAATTCGCCTCCTAAAGGGGTGAACCGAACTCCACGCGGACAAAAGCTAGTGTAATTATACAATAATTGCTAGTTTAATATTGTTACTATCTCACATTATATTTTACCGAAAATTTATAAATTATAAATTTAAACTTCAGTTTACTATTTTCATAAACTAAGGTTATTTTTATTTATTTAAGAAAAAGCAACAGAAGCAAACTACAGAAAGCACTATAAAGTGTTAAATAAATGTTGAGAAGTACATAAATCTACTCCCTATAACATTTTTCACAAAGAGATAAACTTATAAATTTGTGACATTAATATGAAAGAATATTAGGATAAACCTAACGTAACTAAATTTATGACTACACTGCATTACAAACTCTGTCTTCCGAAATAATAAATACATAAATAAATAAGTCGGCAAATATACACAGACACACACACACACACACACACACACACAAAATACATACTATACATATAACATTTTTATAAACAAATTCATATTACACGTATCCAATGTTTGATATGTTTTAATTAGATTATATTATTTGTACTTTTTTTTCGAGTCGTCTATGATTTGTCTTATCTTATAATATTATGATACTTTTTTTCTTAAAATAGATGAAGATATCCACGGAAACCGAAATTTATTGTTGCATTACCTCCGGCGGCGTTTGGAGCGCGTTGCCGAACACCGTGCAATACGTCGCAGGCGCCCCCACTTGCCTTCATCGTCGCCTTCCGTGTAGACTGCGACTGTATGATGCAGTCTATACTCGAAAACATCTCTGACACTCCCTCGAAGATTCATTTCATAGTTATTTATTGCGATGTATTTATGATGGATTGATTAAAAGCTGGCGCCTACAGTGCGTTCAATTTTTTTTTTATATATACTCTGTTTTCCGTGACTCAATATTGTAGTTGTCGCTAAGTTAGTATTTTTGAAGTTCAGCATTTCATTTGGAGGATCGTAATTTGACGCTGCACAGTTTGTATTACAGTGAGCCGCACTTCGCTGTTAGTTTATTTGGGATTTTTATTATTATCCATAGAAAATTCGTAGCTATCTATAATGCCTTGAATTTATCAAAGTTTAAGAATAGTATAGTTAACGAACGATTGGGAAATGGGAGTTGCACTGAGAACGCCATAAATGAATTAGCAAATAAACCCGTCGATGAAAGTGCTCAAGATTGCCCTGTAAATCTGCAAAGCGTTAAGCAAGTTAACACATGCACGATCTGACCTAAGGTGACAGTAAATAATATGATTTAATTATTTAAACGATAAGTGTAAGACGTTTCCTACCGAGGCGAAAGCCGTATAACTCATACACTTTCCCGCGTGTTGGGGCGCAAGCATCGACATCTTCATCACTTACCCATTTACCGCACCTGTTCAGAAACTGGGTGAAGTCCTTTCATATTAAAATCCATTCGAACCGACAGGGCATATAAATCAAGACACTTTCCAACTCATTACCGTAGAGGAAACTGTCGATTGAGACAATCCGAATGCAAAATGAGCCCTTGATGCAGAAGTAATTGACGTGGTAAACAGAACTTGAAGTTGACATGCAACAGCAAATATGCAGTAAATTGCTTTGACGGATTTCCACGATACATCACATAGATGTGGATACCTGATCAATTATGAGTTGTCACGAGGTTTCTTAGAAGGTGCAATGAGTAATAGTGGACCAGTAATGAACACGTCTGCCTGACGAAGCAAGACGCCGGCGCTAGCCAGATTATTAGGAGCACAAACAGTTACAAGTAATAAACACGGGCGGTGAGAAAATACAGACATTTCAGACCTCTTTAAGGCAGGAGCTAGCATTCTAGAGAACTTTACTGCAAATGGCTCAGTAACTAATTCGCTCATTACAACGTTGGTATTTCTACCAAGAATTTTAACAAACCTACCACCGTAATGCCTTACCATTTCTTTAAACCTAATAATTTGACGTAACACTCTTTCCAAGAGGTCGCAGTGTTGACTTACCTGGAAAGACATAAAATACAAGGTTAATACGTTAGAAAGCAAGAACAATAGGGGGCAACTTCCGACCATAGAAAGCATTAAAAATCATACGGATGATATTTTGCTGGCATTGACAGAGAGCTCACGGATTGGGGTCATTTGATTTGCGTGTCAATTTCTCTAACGCATCACTGACTCTATTTCTATTGTGATTCAATCAGTCCGGTGCTTTTTACTTTGAAGTTTTGCCCGACTGATGGTTTTGAATGGAAGGGTCAAAACATGTTTTTGATTTAATCTAGCATTAAGGTCAGCGACAGCTTTGTCAGTATCGTCTCTTCAAATATAGCAATGGAAAAATAATACGCAATGGTACACGTTAAATCCCATCGATGTACAGTTGTATTTCTGACCATTTTGACATATAACGCGAAATGAATACACCTACTTGTGGTCAAGCAACAGTAAAAAGAGACAAAAGGGTCGAAACTAAAAACAATAACGCACACGCGTGAAAGAAACTGGCACAGTGACATGACATCACACTGCGCGAGTCAGCCTGCTCGATGCGCGCGCGCGCAGCCTCTACTTGTCACTGTCAATCACCTGTCTCGCAAGACGGCGACAACTGTGCAACGGCGACAGCTGTTCAAGTTTTGAATGAAGAACCATTTCCATGGCTTCAAAAAAAGGTGCTCGGTTCTTTTTGAAAGTTGAGGTTTTCTAAAAAATTGCTTCCTCGTCCGTCCTCCAGCAATAAAATTGTGTTAAGGCGCCTAAGCAAGGCATGCCACCGTTTTAATACAAAATTTGATAACCCGTTTTTTCTCTGTAGTTTTTCGTCATGGACTAAAGTTTAAGACCTCTATAGTTTAATACAGGCATTTACAAAGTCACTATCACTAAAACAACTTTGAATGATATCTTGATATCTTTAAAATAAAATCAGTATTCATAATTTTGACAAAACGGTGCCTTTTAAAATATCAATACCAGATGATAGGGGTCTCATGCTTTGGTCTATATCGAAAAACAACAGAGGAAAGGGTTATCAAATTTTGTACTAGAAGGGTGGCGTGCCAATGCGCCTTGATATTGATCACAAACATAAATGTCCTTTAGAAAATATGAGGTAACGGAGTGTAAACAAGCCATAAAAACCATATTCGTTTAATTAAGGCGAGGTTATCCAGAGAAATCTGTCCTGCTCCAACGATTTCATTTTCCACATGTTTATCCTGCTCAGCGGAAGCGCGCCGCTCAGAAAACTCGGGGACTCGCGGTTTCGAGGTGTTTTTATTTATTATTTTGGAATGAGAGGGATGGGTTTTTAATATGACGGCCGTTTTATACTTATCACATTTTTCACGACGTTTATATTAGTATAACCTTTATTGTCCAAAATTCAATATAGCTCAAATGAAATGATATTTAGATCGTAGTTTAGACCTATCTTTGCGATTTAATCGGATCGAGGAAAATGTAAGCAATCGTGTATCGAACAGCCGAAATATTAAGATCAAAGAGTGAAATATGACAAACATTTGTTACAAAATTTAATCATCGCTATTTATTGGTTTAAAATGAATTTGAAAAGAGACAAAATGGGATAATCCCCCCTTAAACGATAAAGACTAGGATTTTCTTAAAGCAAAATGATAGCCAAACTTTTATTTAAAACTAGCTTTTGCCCGCGGCTCTGCTCGCGTGTTATTCGGTTTAACGACATGCTTTTTTCCGGGATAAGAAGTAGCCTATGTGTTAAGTTAGGGTATAAGCTATATCCATTCTAAATTTCATCAAAATCCGTCAAGCCGTTTCAGCGTGAAAGAGTACCAAACATACATACACACACAAACTTTCGCATTTATAATATTAGGTTCCGTTTGGAAACGAGTGAATTTCACTCGGAGTGATGTGAATTTCACCCTAGAGCGTTCAAAAATTGACTCGAGTTAAACCGAGGGTAACCGAACTGTTACCTGACAGTTGCACGAAAGTGTTTTGAAACGCTTCGGAGTGATGCGAAAATCACACTGGGCCACCTGATTGGTGCAACCAGATTTTTGTTTCTCTGGCTCTTATATAGATCTGTCTCTTTCTAATAAACGAGTGAAATTTCGCACTATGATCGCACGTTCTGAAACGCTTCCTTAGTGTGATAAAATAAGTGAAACAAAACGACGTAGCGTAGTAACCGTAACAGGAGTCCCAATCTAAACGATGAAACCTTAACTAGAATATACGTCAAACATTTGACATGTGATGCTCAAGACAAACTGCTTATTACGTATCAAGTTATCACATTAAAGATAACGGAACATGTGTTGGGTGCTGCACTGTATTATTTTCAGGAGTACCCCAAGGAAGTGTGCTGGGCCCACTTTTGTTTATATTGTTTATAAATGATTTAACAAAATGTACAAATTACCAAACCGTATTATTTGCAGATGATATATCATTAATAATTACTGGTGAAAAAAAAACCTTGAATATGACACTAATGAAGCTATAAAATCCATGGTAAAATGGTTAGACGCAAATAAATTAGAGGTAAACTTATCAAAAACAACATTCCTACAGTTTCAGAACTATAACAATACAAAAGAACCACTAAATATTAAATACGGAGACACACAAATTGGGGAATCAGAAACTGTTACTTTCTTAGGGATCACGTTAGACAGACATTTAAACTGGAAAGATCACGTTGACAAAGTCTGTAAAAAAATAAATAAATTCGTATTTGCACTTTATAGACTTCGAAATGTGGCAAGTGATGAAATAGCCCTTAATGCATACCATGGATACGTTGCTTCGGTATTAAGATATGGCTTAATTCTTTGGGGAAATTCTACCGATATTGCAAGAGCTTTTGTAGCACAAAAAAAAATGCATTAGAGCAATATGTGGTGCAAAACCACTTGACTCATGTAAGCCCCTATTTAAAAAACTTAAGGTCCTTACCCTGCCATGCCTGTATATATTTGAAATGTGTAATTTTGTCAAACAGCATCCAAACTTATTTACAAAAAAAAGTGACGCGGATGGTTATAGATTGAGACAACCAGAAAATCTAGTGATTCCTAGACAGCGAAGCGCTCTTTTCTCTAAAAATTGTTATTCAATGGCTGTAAAAATGTATAATTTATTGCCAGAATATATGAAGACATTGCCGGAACCATCGTTTAGGAGAAAACTGTTTAGCTGGCTCATTGACAGAGGTTTTTACACTGTCAAAGTATTTATGAATTATAATAATTATAAGCATTAGGATAAAACTTAAATTGAAAAATGTATATAATAATATAATCCTGACATTAGTTCAATGAAATTGTTATGACATGCATGCCGAGATTATTAATAATTGTAAAGACATTGTAATTTAATTGTATTAAAGTATTTGTATACCTCCTGCAGGTGAAACATGCTGAACTGTTATTATATTTAACATCTTTTGTAAACCATGTTTGGAACAAATAAATATTTCTATTTCTATTTTCATTCATAAGTATGATAAAGATGCTTTTACCAATACAGTATGACTTTGACGAATCTGATGACTAAAAAATAATTTGGCTAAGTGTGAGTCGGACTCGCGCACAAAGGGTTCCGTACTACCAATTCGGGTACGGAACCCCAAAGACATGATGCATAACAACAGATACGAGTATGTCATAGCAGAATCAATCAAGGCAACAAAAAACATGCCGCGAAAATGGTAGCGTAGTATAACAATTCGATACCGTCGTAGTACGGACCTCAAATTTTCCGTACTGTTGTTTTGCTCTAGGGTAGGTACTACAATCTGACCAAATTTGAAACTTGAATGTATTTCCGTTTTTAAGATAGAACTGAAACAACGGTAAAAATATGCTATTTTTCCCACGGATTTTGTATGGGGACCCGCTTTGGATTTCTCGTCTTAACACGTATTCTGTGAAAATTTCAACTGGCTACCTATTACGCCTTAAGCTGTACGCCCCTGTGACAGACAGACGGATGGACGGACAGACAGACAGACAGACAGACAGACAGACAGACAGGGGAGGACTACCAATAGGGTCCCGTTTGGCTCTATTCAGGTACAGAACCCTAAAAAGAGTAATAAGGATTTTTTTCATGACGCCCCCTTTTAATCAAAGGTGGAAATACCTTCGTATCGCCCGGCGTATTAAGTAAAATTACAAAGCCATTTTTTTTTAATTACCTAGACGAAAATGAGACTCCGGGAAAAGGATGGCGCTGTGAAAGCAAACGGGTTAACCTGTACTTATCTCCTTTACTTAAACAACTTCGTCCCTTTTCTAGACTGTAATTTTAGTCTAGGTAATTAAAAATAGGACTAGTTAGTTAGAAATACGACTTTAGAAAGTGTTATTCTGACCTGAGCCGTATTACTTCCGCATCTATAGCTATCGCTTTCAAAGGTATCGTGATTGGCTAGAAATGACGTCACACATAATTCCTAGACAATCACGATACCTTTGGAAGCCATGGCGATAAATGTTGTGAAGTTAGATAAAAAGGCTCCCGCACATTACTGACTAAAGATTGTTAACAAAACAAAAAAAAGTAAAATTTTCAATTAATAAAAAAGTTCTAATGACTTTCGTGATTTCAAATTCATTAAGGCACCTAGGCACGCCACCGTTTTAATACAAAATTTAATAACCCGTTTCTCTGTTGTTTTTCGTTATAGACCAAAGTACAAGACCTCTATCATCTGGTACTGATATTTTAAAAGGCACCATTTTGCCAAAATTTTGAATATTAATTTTGTTTTAAAGATATCAAGCCTTAAATTGTACCTATACCGAAATTTTACATTTCAGCCAAATAGAGACCCTTTAAATGCCTGTATTAAACTATAGAGGTCTCAAACTTTAGTCTGAAAAACAACAGAGAAACGGGTTATCAAATTTTGTACTAAAACGGTGGCACGCCTAAGCGCCTTAACAGGATTTCTATAACGTTTCTTCAATAAGGCTAATGTAGAATTTAAGAACATCGCTGATCAAGAAGCTGTCGCGTCTGTCACAAATTTCACTTTTCTAACACCACAAGATGGAGTAATAAATCATGTCGGACACATTTCATTATCACACCCTTAGTTTTCCCTGTGTTCCCAAGCTTTCCAAGTATTTCTAACTGGTTAGTTCTAATCGATCGATTGCTATCTATCGATAAATAAATCTAGATTTATAGATTCCAAGACCACCTACTTTGAGTTGCAAAAAGTAACGTTAAGTCTATGAGGGCCTTGAATTAGTTTTTATTGGAGACCACATGAGAAGAGGTAATTTGATTGCAATGCGATAAACTAAACACTTATAATTTTGATGTCTCGCAATTACACAAACTGATAACTACTAGAAAAACTTTAAAAATCTAGAGAAACAACGTAAGTTATTGGTCGTCTATGTAAGGATCCAAGCAATCGATTCTATTGTTATATTTTTATGATCGCAGACCATGGGTTAAATTGATATATCATCACGGCATGAATCCCGGGGGCTGTCAGTGTTCCCAAATGTGAATGCGTTTCACCGGCGATTATTACGTCCCAACGTGGTGGGTAGCGTGCCCTATCGCCGTACTGCGGGCACAAATACTCGATTTTACAGGTATGCAGGTTTCTTCACAGTATCATCCTTCATCATTCAGGAAGTGATAAAGAATACAAATAAATTAATTTATATTTTAAAAATATTATTTAAATATATTATAATTTATTATTTTCTGAAATGTTAGGCACTCGCTTCGATGACCCTGATCCCACAACACACTCAATTTTTCTATAATTGGTTTCGGAATTGGTCAATTTATAATAAAAATTCACAGAATATAAAAACATGATAGGTTAACCATTAATATACTCGTACCTATTCTCACATAACTATCACTTAATGGGCACCTAAAAATTAAAGTAATACTCCAGCTGTATGTTTAGTAAAAAACAAGTCTAATGTTTGCTTTAAAAATTTAAGGAAAAAAGAAATCCACAAATTTATTTGATATCGCTAATGAGTTTACAAATTTCATACTCAAGAATCAACACGATCTACATAAAACAAGTCAATTTCTATCTTACTGTCACTAATTGCATCATGATAATCCATCTTTATTAAGCTGGGCCTATCAATTACGAAGCTATATAAGAAAAGTTAGCTTCATTTACTTACCCAATAGGGTATAATAGTAGCTAATTAGGGATTTCACACGCTCTCTGGATAACCGGCGTCGATATGAAACAACTTGTTTGAAACGAGTCGATCTTGCCCGTGTGACATCACCACTGGCACACATCTTGTATACCTCATATGGCAACCTTGCCATGTTGGTGGTAGAAACTTAAGTGAATGATCGATAACAGCTTGCTTTCGAAGCAGAAGGAAATGCTTATCATGGATTCACGAGATAGGATAATCAAGAAGGAAATGAAAATATACTCGTACGTATTGTGAATTTTGTATATGTTTCTGTTTGTGTTTTCATATCTGCAGTATGTTTTTTTGTAAGTCGTTCTGTATGATCAGTAGATTATGTGATTTAATAAAAAATAGCGCTCTTTACTATAGGTATTTTGACCCGGTATATTTTATAAGCAATTAATAAGTAACAAGACAGGTCATTATCATTGGACCATAGTTTTGTGTAGAAATAACAATGAATTGAAACAGTTGGCAGAGCCGATGCCGGGCTCGACTCTGAAGGTAACATCATCTTACTCGTAAACCCCCGGGGTTTTGTATTTTACATTATATGTAGTTATTCGGTGAAGAGTAAGAGTACAGCTTTCAAACAGTCAGAGGATAACCCGGTAGCTCATCATGCCTGGGACCGATAAATGGCGGTACTCGTATATACCTATACATACCCAATTTCAAAAAATTTAAATAAAACTTGTGACGGGCAGCGCACTATGGAAAATCTAGGTCTGTTCCGGATCAAAAATCGATAACTTTTTTATTTCTTAAGAATGTTAAAATTTATCACATATAATAAGTGGTATGGCTTTAAATGAAGAGATTTTAAATTTTTTATATATTAATTTTTTTCGTAAAATTTTTCTTGAGGGTTCCGTACTGTCATATCATATACGCTTCGATCACTAATAATTGATGATCGAAGCATATACGTTAAAAATTTCAACAGAAACTACAAACATATTAAATGTATTAAGGAAATCTCGAAATTTAATAAAAATTAAATTTATGATTTTTCCAATTTATTTCTTTAAATTTCTAAAATAGGTAGGCCTTTATACCCAAGATAGGTCACCGGAATGTAATAGGTTGTGATGATCAGTCTGTAAGCAGGTTTCTATAATAAAAATACGTTTTGAAGTATATTGTGTTAAACTTGCATCTTGAATTTTTTGGCTATGGACCTCAGTAGATATTTGATATTAATTTCAACTCAAACCGTCCCTAAAAATAGGGGCCCAAACACAGACAGACCGACAATAAAAATCAGGTATGAAACCATAAAAAAGCAGTTTAATATACAAAATGAAAATCAAACTCGCACAAATACAAAAAACTCGCTGCAATCCAAGCAAGGTACTTTCACATGCACCGCATTATAAAGCGAACATCGGAAATTAGACGTAATGATGAACACCCAGACTACCTATAAATTAATCAGCTCATCAAAGCCCATCAATCTAAACTCTTGATCAAATATCCTGCATTTCACCCGACAAAATTACTTTAGAAAATGTATGGCCACTTGATCATGATGAAGCGGTTGTGTCTTTTTTTGTTCTAATATTTTCCTCCAATTACTTGGTTACCGTCACTTCTTGGCCTCATGCCAGGGTTTTGTTTTATAACCTTACTTTACCATTAACTTAATATATGGATTTTGAACATCTCTAGAAATTCCTCTGCAGATTATTTATCCTTATCGGTGATCAATGAGGGATTCTAAAAGATCTAATTTATCCTGTCTTTAAAATCAGGTATGGGTTACTCTTATATAACTAAATTAAACTGTAAATATACTTGTAGAGTGATATATCACTTGTCACTTGTGATTTGACACGCATATAAGCAAATCTTTGCTAAATCCCGGAAAATGTAAATGTCAAACCTTAGAAACCAGTTGTGCAGTTCCTCGACCTAATACATCTCTGTTAAAGTTAATTAAAACTTGTGTAAGAGGTATTAAAGTCACTTAAAGTAATATTCCCCCCAAGGCTTCAATAAATTCTATTACATAATAATAATACAACATAAATATTTTTGTGGCCAGAAAATGTATTAGAGCCCTACAATTATTGTGGTCATATTTTATAGAAAATATTTAGGACACAGTGTTGCATACAAACGAAGAGATACCAAAAAACAAAAATGTGAGACACCAGCTTGGTTACATAACATGTGACCACAAATTTCATCGCTGGTTGCAGCTTGGACAATGTATTGTACAAAATAGAGACAGACATATTATTCTTTCTTGAAATTATTTACATAAAAGAGGATGCTTAACAGACCTAATAAACTTGCAGTAATAAGAAATCAAGAATAGGAAAAAAACTAAGACTAGCAGAAGACGAGGTAAACGGTAATACAGTCGAGAAAGAAGACGTCACAAAAGTTGCATCTCATGGTGTGAACAGACTACACCTGCGCAAGCGTCGTCTAATCGCCGGGAAGCAGACTACAGTAATTACAGGGTCCGAGGCAAATTACACTACACAATGAGAACCGAGCAGTCGACTTCATAAATCAAGAAAGAAAGTGAACTTGGAGCATATTCGACCTTTTAGTGTTGACCTGTTCGAATAGTGCACCTATCTATGCATGCAGTTTTGTTAGGAGCCAAGACATTGTTGAGAAATTTAATGACATAATCTTCAATTGTTTGAAGATTTCTAAGGATGAAATGGAGATAGTTACGCAGATGAATCACGTCTTCCTGGTTGGTTTGTAATACTCGTAGATGAATGCGTTATTCGTAGTAATTTCACAAAAGTTACATATTCAAATGTAGTACGGAAAAGGACAACTAAGCTTTGCCGTAATTATTGCTCTACATTTTATAAAACCAATATGTTGTCGGCTTACAACTTGTCTAGAATATAAATTGTAATTGACATGGCAACCCAGCCCATGTTTTGATTCGATTTGTTCTACGAATTTAATCAAATGTTGCTCTAACTTTATAGAGCATATTAATTAAACAGCGTTAAAGTCATTCCATTTACCAATGAAGCACTGCACCAAAGAACCAGAATAAGTAAGCAATTATACTGTAATTAAAATTTAATCGCCTATCTTACAACGCTTAGTAAAGCTTATCTACTAAATAATATTGCCAGGGGATCGATAAAAGCCGACACAACCTTAATGTATTCCTGTAAAGTGAATGCAATATTAAGGGCAATCTGAACTGGAGAATTCTAATCAAGGCTGAAGGTTTATAAATAGTTTACGATACACAGAGCTCTAATGATTAAATTAATAGAGAGATTATCGTTTCTTATTATAATTATATTTGCAACTACCTTACCTGATCTTAGCCGAGTTGATAAAGAATATGAAGATGCACGTTTGAAGATACAGCACAGTTTGAATAATGTGAGACAAGTGAGCTACAAACGAGACCATGGATGTTGTTAAAATTAACTTTGACTTGTAGAAAGTATACTTTGTGACCTATTCTCGTACAGCAAACCTTAAATTTAGAGATGAAAAACCTAAAATAATAAAAGCTCATTTAACTTTTATCCATCTGCGTTAAAGACTATTTTGCAATGAAAAGTTTTAGGTTATGGCAGCTCTAAATTTAATATTTGCTACAAGAGAATAGGTGTATTTATGTATCTATTTTGCAAAATAAATATTTGGTTTGATTTGTTGATTTGATTTGGCCTATAAAGATGTCATCATATAGAGAAAATGTTCACGGAAAACATTACCAATAAACACAATGTATAAGCTACTTTGAATTAAGGTTACCGACGATGATTAACTTAGAATCGAAACACGATGGTGCCTGATGCTCAATATTTTCGTATCATTTGTAATTCTCTTCCTTAACGCATAAATGATGCTTAATAGTCAGTTAATAGTCTACAAGCAACTTTCGCAATGAATCACGCATTCATTGGGATAGTTAATGCAGTGATGACCGGACAGACATCCGTCACAGAGTTGTTGTAATAACCAGAGAAAAACTACAGTGTAAATTTAATTAGTGAGCTATGACATTACTTGCATATTTACAAAATAACATACTAAAACCTGAGCAACAAATAAAATACAAGCAGTTTTAAGTAGAGAAAGATGAGGGACTTTAGAGAATTTGTATTTTTATAAAAAATGATCTTGTCAAAAATCACAGCACCTTTAATTTTACGGGAGACCGTAAACCAATTTACTAATACATATTCTTCCCTACTGATTGACTAGTAGCACGTAATGGTACTCGTGTATTCTTAAGTCTCGACAATTTCAAAACATTTAAAGCCATTATACTGCTCATTACACTACATGTCCAGTTAAAGCAAACGTTGCAGACATGAAAGTCAGGAATTAAACATGAGTACGTAGAACCGGTGCAATAATCAGCACGTCAACGATGATTTAATTGATTTTCCTCTCGTTTCCAATTTCATCCCTAATGAAAACTGTTAGAAAACAGTTCTTCTTCAGGAATTTACGTTTACTAACCTGAAAAATCTCGATGAGTTTAAGGGTCCGTAGAATGACAACTGCACAATAAAATGACAAATTTACAATGTATTACTTGATTAATCGTTTTTTTTTTTTAATAATATAGATTGTGTGTGTAGCACTTGTGTTAAGCGTGCCTAACAAAACGCATTAGTTTTATGTTCACTCGTTAATAAAAAAAGTTACCTCTAAATTCTAACCGTCCATAAATCATACAACCTATTAAAAATACGTAAGTTAAGAAATGACACCGTAAATGTATCTTGGAATATTTTTATAATTTCAACTAGAAACCAAGTTATAAATAACTTGCTAAATATACTACCTATAAATTTAGTAAAAACTCAGTTTTTCGTGGGCGCGGGTTTCTCGGTTGTCGTAACAGATACGGCTCAAAGCGCGCAATTTTAAACAAAAACGAAACATCATAAATTCGTTCCTGATTGATGCAAAATGAAGTGTTCAATTTAACATTATATGCACCCTTAAATGCTACATTTGCGATAAAGTTCATGAGTGGGAAAACTTAATTTACCAACGCCTGACCGGAAAGAATAATGAAGTTTTGACCAAAATCGTCGCGCATCCTATCATTCACATCGATGATTTCAACGCAAGCGGACGTGCGAGCGGTGACTCACATAGTGCTACAGGATGTCAGGGTCGATGAAATGGCAATAAATATTGTGCTGGACTTGACTGCTAATGTTTTGCTTCTGGTAAATACTGTTAATACTTGAGTTATTGGATAAAAGTATATAGGCTGATAAGGAACTATTAAAACTAAAGATTAAGTATATTAAAGACCATTGATTAATTAATGAGAGAAAAAAATACAGTTTTAAATGGCCAAATTTTAATAGAAATACGCACTGAAACAAGCCCTTTAGTATATAAGAAACAGGTTAGCAATGTGACTTATTAAATAATATCCGCGTTTGCATTTAGGATAATAGTAATGATATAAGTAGGTACTCGTATACAAAGGTAACAATCCGGCAACTTTTAAATTTAAAATAAACTCACCTTAATTAAGAAAACAGGTTTTTAACATTTTCATATTAATTATGTAGCCAACTACGAAATGACATACGATCGTTTACAATATAAAACTAGAACGTATATTAATTTCAAAGTCATTAGGGCTATTAGGGAATTTATAATTCTTAATGTTTGAGAAGAATATCAAAAATAAAGGGAAGTTAGGTAAATTTTTGCGGTTTTTGTGCTCATTACGAAATAAGGCGGGTAGTCGGGGTTAATAAAGTAATTATAAACAAAATCGTCGGTTTCGCTCTGCGGACTGTTACATCCGTGTTAAGTAACAGACTAGACGCTGAATCTGATGAGATTCTTGAAAAGTATTTACTTACAAATAAGGAACAGGCATTCCTGGCCAGTTAATGCACGAAAGTGAGGCACTAACTTATTATGCAACTCCGCATAGGCGTATATAGGCCAACAAACCATAATATCCTTTATCAAGCAGTAACTAAAAAATATGGGGAAATTTAATTGGAAACGAAAACACAACTGTACTAATGAAAGTAAATATGGACCTATATGAATTGAATATAAAGATTGATCACTACGATTGAAGTTTCTTTACCAATATCCTTATTAATCTTTACACAATTTCTAAACTTGACGATAATGTAAAGAACAATACTGTAATATAACATAACTATAGAAGAAATAAGAAGGAAATGATCATTTGAAATACCAGAATGGATAATTTCCTTAAGTAATAAACTGAAAACAAAAGTAATGTGATAATATTACAGGAACACGCACAAAGGGTCGAGCCAGGATATTGGAGGGCGTGACCCTTTAACATTGATAAAGCACATGGAACGGGGCAAACTTGAAATTCGATGGGAAATCGATAAGCACCACTTCCAAACACAACGATCCAAGCACACTATGTAATATTCGATAGATTCGATTATATCATCTAAACTAAATGATTATCATTAAATAAATTTATTCAAACAATATCAGTTCTTAAAAGATGAAGATGATAATTAACAGTCACAAATATTTACACACTAGTAATAATAGTCATATTTTTTGTAAGGCAGTTAAACATCAAGAACTAGGCTGTGGTAAAAAAAACTATTAATTCCTCAGCCATGCAAGAAGTCTACTCGTAAACGCCACAAATAATGAATTCCGTTCTTTTAACCCATCTACCGTTTTTATAAGGTAATTTTAATGCGTTTTTTTGTATAAGATCTACTGTTTCCGCGATTATTTGGTATTAACATTCACGTTCCAATCCAAGTAAAAGAACTGACAAATGATCAAAATCAACAATTGAAAACAACTACGAAGTTTAATTCTTGTAAAACTATATCACACAATCAATACCGACGGGCGTAATTCACACAGATGATGAGTTGTAGAATTCGATATCGATATCGAATCAAATACGATCGTGACTGAGGCTCCTATTGAGGAAATTTTCTTAATAGAGCCGACGCCGATTGCCCTATAATCTGTGATTTATTCACAGGTTTAAGAATTGCCCTCCAGGGAGACTTTAGCATTGGGGCGATTTCAGTTAATGCTTTTTCACGATGTCAGTTATGTTAGTATGGCCATGGTCAAGCAAGATTTAGCAACATTTCTTATAATCAGAATAACATTTGGTCACTGTATAATGTAATATATACTGCTATACTGGAAGTTGTCAATTAATTTAGAATACTTATGGAATAACATGATTTGATAAAAAAGGTTTTTGAAAGAAATTGCTCAAGTATGTCGGAAAAGACAAAATAAAAAAGTTGACGCATAATAAACGTAACATAGGAATATTGATTATTACATATGTTGTAAGAGTTATTATAACTAACATGAATATTGCGTACAAAATAATGTTAATAAAATGTATGATAAAAAGAAGCTAATGCAATACACTGTATACAGGCAACAAACTCTACAATAATAGACCCAGCGACATCAGAAGTGTACTCCGTTCACAATAATTCGTAACATTCGTGACAGAAAGGGTCAGGGTTCGTGCAAATTGCCGTGCAAGTGAAGTTTATTCAGTTTATAGCAGAAATTCAATCTATGCCTAGGTCAACCTCTCTAGGGCAAAGTGATTTTAACCCCGATGTTAGTGGAGAGACAAACTGAGTACCTTGTAGGTTCAAAGGTCTTCCGGTTATTCCGCTACAAGAGAGGCTTTCTGCATATCGTTGTTCTAAAAATACTGTGCAAAAAGGTACTGGATGTTAGAAAATACATGTGTATTCAAGTAACGCTAACGTGAACAAAGCTGATTTAGATAGATGATGTTATTACACGTTAATAATGACGAAAGGTTCCAATCTTAATGATTGAAAGTGTAATCGAAAAAATATAGTTCAAGTCGGACTTCACAGACAATAAAAATCAAAATGCGGTCTTATAAAACCAAAAGTGAATGTGAACTTCTTATCCTACTTAATTTCGCGCACAATAGTGGTCCGAATAATTCGCAATTAATAAACCACTCGACCTACAATCTCGATTGAATCTGACGAATCATCATCATTCGGATTAATTAATTCCGAATTTGGTTTAAGCTTTTACCTCTCAATGCGGTTGTATACTTTTGATGGATTCGCGCGCTACTTTTAAACCTTCGCAATTTTATCGATGTCGTCGCTTTCTTCAATGTCAATAAGAATCTTGAATCCTAAACGGGTTAAACGAGTCACGACGAGGAAGTTTGGCTAATTTTGTCATCGATTTAATTGGTTTTATTCAAGATTCAAGAGCACATGGCTTAGAGGCTTCAGCACGTAAATTTTAAACGTATCCTTGACTAATTTGACGTGGTCGTTATTGTCATTTATCGGTTCCACGCTCGGTTACTCACCATAAATCAAACGATGGATAGGGGGAAAGCCATTTCAATACTCCGGTAGTCACATACACACGATCACAAAGCCACTTTTTGTCTCGCAGCCGGTGAAACGTATCAGTACGTAAGTCACTGATCTAACTAAACACTTAGCACTTTTCACTGATATACTCCTTTCCACTGTCAGTACAAAAACTGCAGTTTCACACCTACGAAAGCTTGCACACACGGCACTGCACAGTTATCTGTTAAGACACTTTACTTATTAAACGTAACAAAGTTGTGAAGCAATCGTACGTTAATGCACTGTATTGCAAAAACAGACTCGGTAGTCGCAAAAAGTGTTCGCAAGTTAAAAGCGACAGTAAAGCTAACTTTACCGGTCGAAAAGGTTCCAAATTTGAATCGCCGAATCGAGTTCGATTCAGACGAGCGCGAGTCAAGCCGCGCGAGTCAAGCCGCACGCGTTCGCTGCTCGGGCAGCGTATTCTGACTGACACCGGTGAGGCGCCGCCGCGCCGGTAGCCAGCGCATGCAAGCACGCAACGCGTCAGTGGACTTCAAACTTTTACCCGTCCAAGTAAAAACGCCGAGGAGTTACAACAACATCAACACACCAAAGATCATTTTCAAAGCGACAGGGTAACAATCCAAGTTGCAAATAAGCTGCAACTACATACATGGGCAGGGCAAGGCTTTCAAGAAATTGACATTCAGATATTCACGCAACGATTACACTTCGGTTGACTCTACTGATATGGATTCGTTGGTATTGCCATTGCAACACGTCAGCGATAATAGAAGATACAATCTTATCGTTAAATGGAAAGCCGTTATCAATGAAAGCTTTTCAAGATTAGTCAATTTCCATCAAACGATTTCCAACAAAACCAGATGCTACTGACCCAATCTTCTTATTCAATTAGCAGCAAACGTTTACCGATAACCTGAATTCTATACAATTGAAAACGGATCTATAAATTAGAAAGACGAAATAACTTAGAACAGACATTCCTTCCCAAGAGGTATGTCATCTATAGATCTCTAAAGTTACATTGTTTATTCGCACGAACAAATAAATTGTTTTCTAAAGGGGCAAACAGGCCAGCTTTACCAAGAACCTATAAATGCTGACAATGATAATAAAATAGATAGCATTAAACATGCCAATTTTAAAACCAAGACGAATATTTTAAAATAGCTTCGGATATTGCAAAGTAGAATGAAGAAGTAACAACCGATAGTAAAATAGATAACTGTAAAACCGATGCAGAATACTTGTACTAAAACCTCAAAAGCCTAGTAATTGCGGGTTATGGTAAGTGTAGTGCAGTTTTCAAAGTAAAAATAACTAAAGAATATGTTATGCATAATTGAAAGTACTGATGCGTATCGCAAACATGTTCTTGTTGAGATAATAATAACAATTTAAGTAAGTATAGATTCTTTTGTGCGGGGTATATCGGTATACCTTATGTCGTGGATACGAGTATATTAGAAGAGTATTCTTGAATTTTAGATGTTTCTTGTCTATTTCTCACACTTAACACGAATATCATAGACATTGACGAAAATACGGATTTTTAAAGCTAAATCAAATTATGTTAAGATTGTTTTTTTTTCTAAGTATTACAAATTTTTCTGCAAACTTTTTCCTTATTTGGGTCATATCTTCATATACTTGGTTATGGTTACTCATTCATACGATGTCAATAATACTTACCTAAATATATTTATGTATTCAATTTGCAATAGAAGAATAAGTAGCTGCTTCGTAAATCATCCCATTTTCGTTACTGATAAAATGTAACGTAACATTTTTATGCAGTTAATGTAAATGTAATGTATGTAATCACTTACTACGAACGGATCTTTTTAAAATCCACCTATTTTAATATTTACTGTATTATTATTAAAAATTTAACTTTAATTTCCAACAATGTAGTACTTACAAGATACTATATGAAGTCGTCTTGCGCATGCGTCGTGCGAACGATGCGCCAGCGCAGTTCAAGGTTCTCGTTAACTGCACTTACCCCATTAGCGCGAGACGCGATTGCGATCTACGGCTAATGCGATTTCAGTCGCAAATAAATAGCAAAACTTTGTTCCTTGAAACGCGAGAGGTGTTTATTTCTTCTAAAAATTAAATGTTTGAGTTCATCTGGTATTTATTGGACATTTTATAGGCAATGTCTGCTGGAGATGAAATTAATAATCTTAATAAATAAGCAGTTGGTGGTCTGCTTAGACAAGAATTCACTGCATATAAAGAGGAATTATTAATGTCTGATGCAAACACGAATGGAAATACTTGCGTAGAAGAGGTGGAAAGGTATCGCAAAAGCATTTCCGGACATGACCAGAAATTTGGTTCTTTGTCCGGAATGCGGGAGGAATTCTAAGATGTCCGGAATTTTTAAAGAATTTGCACACAAAGTTTTAGTTTTATATATTTTTGGCATCAGAAACAAAACAACACCCCATATGGGAAAGAAAAGACGAGATATTTACTAATCTCTTTGAGCAGGAAATTATTCAGTTCTTACATTCTCATTTCTAATGTCTTACTTACACCCTCTGTAGATACAATGTCAGTTTAGAAACCCAAGTCATTACCTCACGAATACGGTAAAGAACAATAACGCGTGTTCTGTAACAAATTATTGTATTGCCACGGTAAAAGCCGACAAATGGAGATATCGTGAACAAAACAAAGCCATATGCTTAAAAACATAAGCCTACCTTCTGCGTAAATTGCTAATGCAATGCTGAGTTCGTCAAATGCGCCTGCGCAGTTTACGATGTCACTTTATTGTTGCTTCGCGTCTAACAGTGCTGTAATAGGAGATGACGGTGCAAGGCAATGTGGTTTAAAGTTTAAACACGTCAAGACGACTTACGTGAGATTTAGCACGTTTTAGGGTAAAAGTTGGACAAGCTCAGAAAATAGCAAATTTGACGACTCAATCACCTGCCACTTCTCGGATATAGGTATATATCTATAGGATATAGGTATGTTTGTAGAAAGAAAGAGCAAGAAAACAAAGACTGTTAGGTGTTCGTCTTAGTCAGCGTACGGGTTCCGTAAATATTGCGCTTTATTCGACACTAAACGCGTTTTTAATGTGACTTCAGATTTTCTATTTTTTTTGGGGTTTCTGTAAATCTCTACCTGCACTCTTTCAGCTCATTTTGAATTATGTCGCGGACAGACTTACAAATACCACAGTTTGACAATCGAGTTACCTTATTTTTTTCGGAAACCGAAACACCAAAAAGTATCGTTATAAAAAACGATTGTCGCCAAATAAGAGAAAGAAGATAGACGAAAAAGGAAGTTACTGCACAGTGCTGTTAAGGCGACGGATGCCGCAAAGAATTGACACTTTTTGGATTTGTTTTACTAAATATTTAAAAGCAATAAGAAGCAAACTCGATGCCTCACCTGTAACCGAGAATCTCACGTATGCCAAACAAAGTACAGCACCTGCTAAGTTAGTGAACTTATCCGTAAAGAGTCCTATTAGTTACTACTGAGCTATTAGCGTGCCGGTACCTTCACGACGAGTCGGTAAACATCGTTATTAGGGCTGCACTTTAGCACGTCCACTGCAACCAAACTTTTCCTGGTGACCTCCTTTGTGGAAAGGTAATAATAGTGATGTTTGACGAGAACTATAAACTTCTAGTGAAACCGCCGTAATTAGAAGTAGGCTGGTGGAAGAAAATTATAATAAGCGATGTGCGGTAGAGGATTTTATTATTGCAGTAAATATATGCGGGGGTAATGATGATTGCAGAGTTAATTATTACGTTAATTGGAGAGATGACAACTAATTGGCAACAGTGGAAGTGGCTCACAGACGTGTATGGACAGGTTTTCTAAAATTCAAGCATACTCTGTGCGTATATGAGGTGACATTAATTTATGCAACCATATTCATACTGGAAGCTTGGTTAGTGATTGGGATCTTATATCAATAAACACTTTTTGCTAATTTCACAAAATAAAATTTTGACCCCCCATAGTAATTGACTTGGCTGTGCTTGCGTTTGTAGAGGACACGAAAAAAAATCATGGATTTGACAATAAGGGTACTCGAACTTTGATACTGAGCACTTACCGAGTCTTCAATATGAATTTGGCTGCATAAATTAATGTAACCTTGCATAGTCAAAGTTCATGCTCATGTAAATCAGAAAATAGAGACAATATTTAACACGTATTTATGACATGAGGAAACATTTTGTAAATGCCAACGCTGAAAATACTTAGCTAGCAAAACGAAATTCTCAGTCTTGCTAAAGTTTACAATTTGTAAAGCAAACAAGATGAAAGTGATCTTTGCTTTTTAAGATTATAAATTGAAAACATCTTTTACCAATAGCTGTGGGCGCAGAGCGATTACGATGATAATCAATTGAGGTTGTATTTTTTTGCACGATTTAACTACATTAACCTAGACAACCTAGTGAGAGTAATTCGAAATTAGGTAAAAATCGTACCAGCAAGATAAAATCGCACTTTCTTTTCAATAACGCACCAAACCGCCTTCGCTTGGTTAAATAGTTTTTCTTTTCTAAATTCATTGCTACTTCAAATATATCGAATTATAACTCTTGACTAACTTTATTGAAATTTAGTGTTTTAGTGTTGTAGCTCCTAACTTTTTGAAGTCTTGAAGTTTATCTTTCTTTCTAGAGTAAATACATCTCAACACAATGTTCAAAATAGTTCATCTTGACGATGATGTATGCTATAGCAAACGTATTTTTTTTCTGACCTATCATTGAATTCTGATGAATCATTCATAGCACCATACATTCTCCACGCAGCCTCGTATTTAGCATTTGCGATGTATGTATGTGTTAGGGGTAAAGCCTGAAGTCGGGTAAAGTCCGAAAAAAGGCAAAAATAGGTGCGACGATGAGCGAAGTGAGGAGGAGGTGTTAGATTGACATGTTAATAAACATTGGGCGCCGAGGGAAGCGGAGCGGAGCGAGGCGACCCCCGAAGTTTTGTATAACATTACCCGGGTAAACCAAGGTTTACTCTATCTTTTAGTATTACCCGTAACATATGAATCCCATTCAAATCCGAGCTTTGACACTTGTCCTCGATCGATGATTGTGTCATTATTATTAACATAACTAGTCACTTGTCATTACATACACATGTTAAGAAAAATACGACCAGTGATGGCAGATCTTAAAATCATAATCAAAGCAATCGGTTTTGAAGGTCTTCGGAAACTGGTAAGGTAGGTATAGAAGTTTTGGCGTATATGACAGACAATGACTAAGATTTGTTACGGTTTGTTTCGACAGTAGGCGACGATTGTGACACCCGTATTGAATATTAAGTTATTGCAGATGATAATGATATTCATGATTGTGATTGTTGCCAAGTTATTCTAGAAATAACTTGACGATAAAAACGATTTACGAAAAAAAAACTTAAACGTACACCTGCGACTTAAGATTTATCATATTATACACATTTACCTACATTTTAGACCGCCGCCACCGTTGTGGTTTGGCGTAATTTTTTGCACATATTTTACACAAAAACTTGGGATTTGAAGCAATCGGGTAACCTTGCTTAGTTCTAAACACAAAACCATTCGCTCATTAATAAACTTTACGGCGTTAATTAACATCAATTAAAACCTAGCTTTGCGACCCCAAAACTTACTGAGTAAATTGTCAAGATTCTTTTGATAAAGTGTCACCTATCAGCAAGTGTACAAATTTATTTAATGGTTGCACAAATAGAATTCGATATACCTTTTAAGGTGTCTTATAAGAAATGCTACCTTTTACTTTTTATAGAGTAACGCTCCAACTCGACTGATGTTGACCAAAAAAGCGACGCGAGTCAATGAAGATGATGACATAACTCAAAACGAAGACCTATTGTGTGAAGCTGCAAATATTTTATTCCAAAAATATGCCTTATTGGGTTTCCATAAGGATTCAGAACTTAGAACGGTAATTCAAGTTATGTTCAAGGTATAAAATCAGCTGTCTTCGGTTTCAATGAATGGTGCCAAAACACAATTCCATTGTGGGAGACAAGTAATTAATCAACTTCACCGAAATCGAAAGTTGCCAAATTCATACAAAGGATCGAGATTTTGCGGAGGTGTTACCCAAATTATACATATTATTCTCAACGAACCTTTAAGTTCTAAATGGAAGTAATACGGGTTAATTTTAAACTTAATCTGTTGTAATTTAAATTATTTATGTTACAATTTTGTAGTGAAATTATCCTGGTCGATGACCAGGAAATCATAGAAGTTGCTGGTTTGTAAAAACGTTAATTAAAACAAACTTGCTAAACCCTTTCGATACTAATTCCATGACTTTCACCATACACTGTGTACCGGGCTTTGGAATTAGTTCCAGTCCCGATAAAGCACCAAGACAGGGCGGGCTACAAACAAACATAGACGAATGTGCGATATGGAGAAACCAAGAATATTCGATAACATGATCTTTATTAAAGCGAACGAAGCCCGTTCAACAATACGACTTATCCGCTCCTATCACGACATCAGCCTGCAGGGTTGCTCTCTACATGCCAGTTACCCGCTTTCCACCTAGAAGGGAAAATTATCCGACGAATCGAAGAAGATTAATGGTCAAAGCCCGGCCATACTGCACAGCTGCTATCTATCGAATAAAATACCATTACGATTACTGATATAGACCAATTAAAATTATACGAATAACCTCAACAAATCGATACAACCGTGAAAGGTAAGATCGTTCCAATTAAAGCTTCATGTCACGATATAGATTTCTCTAGTTGTTGTGTTGTCTCGTGCCTTGCCCATGACCAATTAACAGTTCATAAAAGTTTCAACGATCCTGAGTCAAGAACACTTATCCATTATGAGTCTCCATAACATATTACGAGGCCGCTGCCACTTCCACTTATGGTCGCATCCATTTATAGATGGTGTCCGACAAATATAAGGATACTTATAAACTTTTAAAAGATCAACGTAGTAAAGGAAATGCAGCTGCCATATAATGCAGGAATCGTGTCAGCTATGAAGTTAAAGTTTCTATTGATGTGGTACAAGACATATACGATCATACAGAACAGGAAGTAATGCATCAAGAGCTTATATTATCCGAATATATAGCTGAAAAATCATAACGTAACTCCAATATAAATCAAAGTGGTACATTAAATTAGAACTGGTATCAATACAAGAATGCGGATGAATAAAAATAGAAGCCTTAACTTGATACGTCCATTCAAATAGAACACTTCACAGGAATGACTGAGTGGCGCCTCGATAAATCTTCGATCGTTTGTGGGCATTTTTATTTTCGGACATAAATCTTTGGACTAGCAAACTTATAAATCTTGGAATTCGGCCCTTTGATAGCGAGTAGATACGACAGGACGGAAAAACAAGCAACCGACCATTTCTTGTTAATTTACCAAAAAACTGTGCCACTGTTAAGGCGAGGATATTCAGAGAAATGTGTGCTGCTCAAACGCTTTCAGTTTAAAATTGTCTATCCTGCTCATTGGAAGCGTGTTTTATTGATTTATTTTGGAATTCGAGGTATGTATGGTTTTGGTCACAAATGGTATGGTCATATGGTTGTACGGACACATTTTTACGACGGTTCTTTTTGATTATTATTATTCAAAATTATACAAAACTAAAATTAAATAATAATTTAGAATTAAGTTTAGGCCTATCTTTGCAAAGTTATCGTGTAACGAAACATCGTTGATCGAACTAAGCCTAAAGCCTAAAGGTTAAGAGTGAAATATATTATGTTTACAGGTTGTTAGGGAAAGTACTTCGTTCCTCTAAACCACGTGTGCTATAGGTATAACAAAGTATGTTAAGCGTGTTTAATTGTTTTTTTTTCTATATATATAAGAAAATTAAAATATTTTTTAAAAGCTTTCATTAAATTGTTCATCCCTAGTTCAGAACGCAATAGATAGAGTTAGGTGATAGACAATTGTAAAAAACGGCACTTAGGAGAAAGGGATAATAGTTTAATTTAATACTTAATATAAAACAGAAAAAATTTTTTTTTTTAATATTTAAAAAGGAACACGCTTAACATACTTTGTTATACCTATAGCACAAGTGGTTTAAAGGAACGGAGTACTTTTCGTAACACCAGTATATTGTTTTCAAAATCATTAATTTGAAAAGAGACAAAATCGGGATAACCCCCTTTAATGTTTCGACGGATGTTCTATAAAATCGACTAATGTGAACATGGTTTCCTTTCCCATTCGGTTTATTGCAGCAAATACGAAAGAACGTTACATTTCGTAACGTTTAATGCAGTGAAGCAGAAAAAGTAACTCAATGCTTTCATCAGGAAATTCGATATGAAAAAAAGGTTTGGGTTCCGTCAATTCAGATCTTCACATGATTTTGATTGACGGATGCATCTGGTGAAAATAATTTGTTTTGTATCTACCCCGGTAATGCTTGATGTGTGATTAACTTTGTGATTAAAATATGAATATGATATAACTTTTTAATTCCTTTAAGAACTCTTCATTAAATCTTTTGCAATTGGAAGATACCTTTTTAATTTTCAAAGAACACGCATTAATTATTTTCATTATGCAATCACATTTATAATTTTTTCATTACCTACTTATCGCCGATTTGGTTTTACCTATGATGATGTAGAATGTATGTATCTACTAACTTTAACTTATGAACTGTAGCTTATTTAAATATTTTAGAGGAATGTGGCGTGCGGATAAACACTCACAGGTTTTTGTCGCACCTTTGTTAAAATTATATAATTACTTTTTGTAATACAATAAATGAATAATTTGCTTTATTTTGCTGTCGGTAGCTGCATAAAGACTGACAGAGTCTTTCCAAAAAAAATTTTATGATTGAAGACATATGAAGCTCCCAGATTAGTGGGAATAAATATTATTTCTCTTCACCATCCTGTTTCAGCTAATATTTTTACAGTTAAAATCCCTTTATTTTTTCATCAATCATTTGCTAATTCCGAAAAACGGTTATAGAAATATTATTTCTTTGAAATCCGTCAACACTAATTAGGAAAGCGGTTCCGTGTCTAATTTAGGGTTCCACTCAACATGTCAAAAGCACAAAGAAACAACATTTTCACAGAACAAAACCGTTTTTCACTTCCTGCTCAGACAGAAAATAAAGATTGTGACAGGTCGAAAAATACACGTCCGAATGTTGAAAATGATACCAAAAGGAGAAGAATTCATAGCATTGAAAGTTAAGAACGCATTAAGAGGATAGGCTCCGAAAAACCATAAATTTATTCTTCCGAGTTTGAAGAATCTAGCAATACTAGATAGTTGAAAGAAATTTGGAATTCTGTCAAGAATACATATATAATGCACACTCTTATCGAAACAGAATCTTCAGACATCATGGCAACATTGAATCATAAAAAATCAAAGATGACTCCAAAAAAAGTTTTCATGCCGAGTTTCAACATTGTTTGAGCAAAATCATATTATATTATGTATGAATTACAATCTGTATAAACTTTGAACGAACAGATATTTGATACAAAATTTTTTTTTAAGTTATAAAATTCTTGATAAAGGTCGTAATTTTGATTTTTTTCCAGTATTCGTCCCTCTCGCACTGCGGGTCTTTCCACATGGAGTAACAGTGATCTATGCAATCGGAACTTATTCTCTTAAGTTTAAAATGTAAATTATTATAGCTATGGATAAATTAGTAAGAAAACATTATATGGATAACTGTACGAGTAGTAGTGGATACAATTTTGGATAATTTCTTTTTAGAGTAGCGCTCGCCTGCCAACCCAAAGGTCGTGGGTTTAATCTCCGCGGTGCACATTCATTTGTGTACGGTCTGCGTGCTTTGTAAGCTGTGAGGTTATTTATGCCCTAAGTATGGCGATAGGGCTAACCACACACCACGTTTGGGACGGAAAATTCATCGGTGAAAAGCGTGGAATACTTTTGATAACCTCGTGAATTCATGTCGTGACAATATGTGTAAGTTTCTGCTTTTCTTTGAACTCAAAGAAAGTAAAATTAATACAGCTACCAAAACACTCTCTCTTGACATTCCTAAACCTAAAATAAGCATCACAGAGAAGCGAGGAGGGAAGCTGAAGACATCTAAAGGGGCGATAATGAGCTGCCATCTCGAGAAACAAAATGGAGAACATAAACATCATAGAACACACACGAATTGTAAAATGGTAATTATCAAATAACCCCATAATACATAATTACTGTTGCCAGTAAGATTTCATCACACTATCACACTAATTCACACAAATATTATAAATGCGAAAGTTTGTGTGTGTATGTCTGTTACTCTTTCACGCTGAAACGGCTGAACGGATTCGGATGAAATTTATAATAGATATAGCTTATACCGTAACTTAACACATAGGCTACTTTTTATCCCGGAAAAAAGCATGTCATTAAACCGAATAACACGCGAGCAGAGCGGAAAAAATTCGACATCGTCTGCGTACGAAACCCTTATTTTCGTTATTTTTAATTTTACTTTAGAGTATGTCCTACAATCTGACTAAATTTAAAACTTGTCTGTGTTACCATCTTTAAGGCTGCATATAAGGTCAGATTGAGCACCCTATTTTGCATCAATCAGAACTGAACTCTACGACGTTTCCTTTTAGTTCAAAATAGCGAGCTCTCAGCCGTGGCTGTTACGACCACCAAGAAACACGCGCCCACAAAAATCTGCGTTTTCATTTAATAACTCTGCTTCTAGATGCAATTTTTAAAACATTCTAAGACGAGCCGACGATGTCATTTGTTAACTTATATTATTTTTAATAAAAATTGCTTAAATTGCTTAATAAAAAGGCTTTATGATTTAAGGAGGGTCCTTTAACACTCAAAAAACAAGAAATTTAGAGGTAAGTTCGTAATTTTTTCCCATCGAGCGAACTCAACGATTTTGCGTTTTTTCTAAGATCAACCTATTAGCCCTATAGTCTACTATCTATATTATTTTTACTATACCGATTACCGATTAACGAAGTTACACAAAGTGATATATGCTCATTTGAAGTTGTGCATCTATCCTTATACGGACCCCTAAGTTAGAGCCAAAACAAATAACGTTAGAATAATGCAATTTTTCGAGGTTTCTTGTATGGGGACCTCCATTAAATTTCATTTTTTTATATATTTTAGTATTGTCGTGGTAGAGGTAGAGGCTGCGGTAACACGTAGTTTGTGAAAATTTCAACTTTCTACCTATTACAGTTGAAGCTGTAAACCCCTGTGACAGACGGACAGACAGACAGCGGAGGCTTAGTAATAGAGTCTCGTTTGGCACCCTTCGGGTACGGAACCCTAAAAAGGTATATTTCAATATATTTAGTAGTAGAAAAATTAATTTATGCAGATATTTCACTGACCTATTATCATTATGAGATTAGTGAAACTCATTTAACGGCCCAAACTATTATGAAAGGTTCACTACATAAATGATACCACATGTAATTTTCATGGATCTTACCTTTTATTCAATGATCGAAGAAGGGGTATCGATAAGCTTTAAAAAAGTGACTTTAATTATAAAAAGCACCCGGAAAAGAAGAGCTTATATATTATTACTAGCTAGACTGATAAATGTAAAAGAAGCAAAAGAGGTGTGTCAGGATCGTCGCAGATGGAAATCTGTAGTCTCTAACTACCCCTCTGGGAGACAGGCGTGAGTATATATATATGTATTCATGTATGTACATATATGTATGACCCCAATATATGATAAAAAATGTAGCTATGTATTTTTTTTATTTCTAATTATTTTAATATAATACGAGGGGTGGCTGAAAAGTAATCTACCTGACTATGAAAGAAAATACATGGATTAATAATTTATTTTTTATTTTTCAATATAGTCCCCTGCAACTGAAATGCACTTACGACATTTGTCAATAAGTGACAGCATACCATTAAAATAATAATTATTATTTTGTTCGTCAAAATAGTCATTCACAGCGTCCTTCATCTCTTCGTCTGTTGAAAATCTGCGCCCTCTCAAATTTTTCTTTAAATTTTTAAATAAGAAGTAGTCAGAGGGAGCCAGGTCTGGACTATAGGGTGGGTGGTTGATCTCTGTAAAGCCGTTTTTTGTCAGAGATGACCGCGCCTTAAAGGCCGTGTGCGCGGGTGCATTATCATGCAAAATCAAAACGCCTTTGCTAAGTTTGCCCCTCCTGTCTTCTTTTATTTTTTTGCGTAGCTGGTCAAGTAAGTTCGCATAGTATTCAGCATTCATCGTGGTATTTTTTGGCAGGTAATCTATCATAAGAATCCCCTCAACATCCCAAAAAATGGTTGCCATTAGTTTGCCCGCTGACAGCCGGACCTTAAACTTCCTTGGTGGTTTTTCCCCTTTAAATTTCCATTGCATCGATTCTTGTTTGCTTTCGGGATCCCACTGACGAATCCAAGTTTCATCACAGGTCACTATTCGCAAGATAGTTTCTTCCTCTTTATCCTTTACCAAGTCTAAAAATGACTGACAACATTCCACACGCCTTTGCTTATCAAACGGGGTCAACATTTTAGGCACCCAACGTGCGCTCACCTTGGACATTCCCAAATGTTCATGAATTATTTCATGAACTCGTTCCTTGCTAATGCCAACATCTCTAGCTATTTCCCACTGCTTAATTCGCCGATCGGCAAGGATCAGTTTCTTCAGTTTTTCCACATTATCTGCGGTAACTGCAGAAATGGGCCTTCCACTACGGGGATCGTCTTCTAAGCTCACACGGCCTTGTTTAAACTGCTTTGACCAAAACTTTATTACAAATTCGGAAGGACATGAATCTCCGAACACCTTAAACATGCGCTCTCGGATCTGCGTCGGCGTATTCCCTTCTTTACCGAGGAATTTAATCACAGCGCGATACTCAATTTTATCCATTTTTAATTTTATTGCAACTTGATAAAAACGAAGACGCGCCAAAAAAAATTGAACTCGTAGAAACAAATAAGTGTCATAATTTTTAAAAAAGGAATAAACAAAGAATACGAGAATATAGTGGCCAGTAACATTTTTTAAACTTTCTTTAACAAAGGAGATTTTATATCAGCCACCCCTCGTACAAGATACTAAAAAATTTAAAGTAAAAATGACTTCATTTTCTACACGAAAAAAATCGACAAACTCAGACCAAATAGCCTTTTTTTGGAAAATTTTGCCCTTTGTTTTCTACACCGAGTTTTTTAGATATTAACGCATTTATTTAGCAGTTTAATTTTTATATTTGTTTACATCTAAATAACAACGCGTAAAAAATCACCAGTCTAAAAAAAATAAAAAGTTAAGTTAGTGCCTTGTATTTTACTAAAATTATGTGAAATGTAAAAATTTTTTGTACCATCTGGATCACTTTTCTTAGCTTATCGATACCCATCCTTTTTCATGTTGTAAGCGAGCTCCACTCAAAAGTTGCCGACGGATCAGCTAGGATCGTTTTTATGTAGGTACCAGTTTCATAAACTACTATTATAGTACCTGACTTCACTTTTGGTTCTTATGAAAATGACTATGTCTTATCTCGTGAGGTTGTACGGCGAAGGCTCTTATTTACGCACAAAATGAAAAGGTATCAAAAATTGCAACTTTCGAATCGTGCAAGTGACCTGCTATTTTCTTTTTGCCATCATAACGAGTGACATATCTGGGCAAACATTACGTGTTGCCTTGCAATAAGTTGTGCTGTTATAGCAAAAAGGGTTGTTTTCTTTTGATAAAAATTACTCAGCTAAAGACCACACACATATTACATGTTATTAAATAATCCACTTGTCGAGATATCAGTTACGAGTAGACTGTATTTTGTAGTCATGCTCATTCAATCCGATCATTTGTGACGGCCATTCACAGCTTTTACATCTCACCTGTGACGCAATCTGCTGACTTATCGCAAACAAAGATCTAATAAGTCACGTTCCAGTGTCCAGTACATTTGGTGTTTATTTGATGAAAGAGAAATAAACACGTGAGATCAATCGCCGGGGGTCGATTCGTGCGTCAACAGTCGTGGTGAAAATTCAAACAATGGTCCATCCGCCATCTGCAAAAACTCGCTTGCCACCAGAAAATTGCAGCATCTGCTGCGATGGTATTCTTTAAGACAACGTTTTTGTTATGCACTGGCAAAAAATATATACGTTATCTAATTTTAATACAGTACGTGTAGCTTATCCGAATTGAATGTCATCAACTTCAACACATGCCAAATTCCTACGTTTCTTATCGATTAAATTAACTGTCAACAATATGTCCATGTTTGTCATTATTATGTGTTGTACAAAGAAAACTTTAAAATACAAATTAGCAGGTGGGTCAGACGACTAAATGTCACGATACAGCGCAGGCGCAGCTTCCCAAGATGCCTGTTGCGTTGCGCGTACGCAGGTGATAATTTAAATTTTATAATGGCGATTATTAATTTCAAACTGGCTATTTTAGAAGAAGGCTACCAATAAAAGGAAATGCAAAGGCATTATCGCCGTACATGACAGGTTTCACATGTTTGTTTTTGTATTTTTTTTTATTAAACTATTAATAGCTACTTTATACAAACATGTAATACCTAATACTTCACCTGCATTATTAATTACTTTTGAATATTATATTATAACATCTGCGGTTTTCTTTTGCGCGTAAGAATATAGATGTTAATAACAATAAAAAAAGAAATGTCAGCGCATTCTCCTGAATAATCAGTGTTACTGTGTATTCGCAATTTAACGGCTCTATAGGTGTAGGTAATTTATCAAAACCGGTCGGTGCACCATCTTTGGGAACAGTAGATTACAGTTATCATCTCCAAAACAGGATTCCCAAAAAGAGTATTGCTGACCCACTGTTTACAGCAGCGACTAACAGGTCCACATTTCAGCCAGGGCACAACAATTGAGTAATTGGGTAATTTTCAGCTTTACGAAATAACAGTTAAAATTACACTTTCAATAATTTGACGAAAATAACAGTACCTAGTTCCTTATTTACGAAATTTCCGTTCCACTTCTCCAACAACCCAGATCTTGCCAAAAAGCTTAGAGTAGATGTGCATTTCATCTACAACCCAATTCATTTTTACGAACACACGAACAAATGTCTGATCTTACGTCTAATTGAGCTATAGAACCATAAAAGGAAGTACTAACGGGAGTGTTTGGTATGACAACACTTGCTTCCGGCCTACAAAGCTCTTTTAAGAAAGTCTGTTCACTCGGTCTTAGATAGCATGAGATTATTTCACAAATTCACGCGTGTATTACCAAATATGACGGCAACGGTCCGTAACTCAAAAACATTTCGTATTATAATATTTGTTGTGCACGGCACAGATAGGGTTATCTGGTTTAATGCTTATTACGTAGAAACATCAGAGAATAGGCGTTCCTTGTCACCAAATACGGATGATCCAGAATGGACGCCTACACGCTGCTGTCACAATAACTAAACCAGCTTTTATAATGTTGGAGGCAGTTCCTGATACCCCACGCTGGTACCTACTAAATGATATAAATGCAAATACACCTCAAGCGGATCAATTAGATCATAATCATATCAATAAAGATGCCTACTTATCTGTGCTATTTATCATTATGGTCAAGAGAAACACATTGTTATTTCTGTAATGGGAACGAAAGCGTTTATCCCTTATTCGTCTGATACGTCTAGCTCTGTCATACATATCTGTCTTCATCGCAATTTTCTGGGAAAGCCACATATCGCCAGAGTCGTGATCTGCTATTAGACAATCGCTTTCTCAAATACCGTCGAGATGAACGAACGTCCGATGCAGATGTGTTTTGTCGTTTTTCTCCCACACTTAATTATGTCGGACATATTGTAAAACGTTTTACATCGAAGATACAATCATTTTCTTGAATTCCATCAAGATTATCTCATGTTTAGCAGGAACTCTCAGCTAATTATTTCATTAAATCATTAGCACAAAACAAAACACTCAAACCAGACAATAGCTCAGAAAATATCAATTCCGAGAATTTCAAGCTACATCAAAACAAACCACTAACAGCTGCAACAAAGTCGGCAAACAGCGACCAATCGTAGTCGAAGCATAACAAAATGGTACCATAACAGGCGTAACCGCAAATCGATAGACTAGCTCCAGGGCTTAGTGAAAATGAAAGTGCTATTTATTCGGAGCAACCCTCAACTGTCACGAAGAATGCAGAAAGCGAAGGTATCGCACGCACAATGTAATCGGTGCTCTGACATCGCTAAAGACGCCCACGCAATGAGGAAACCTACGCAAATTATTGCTGAGCAACCTTGCAAGGAAATGATTTGGAGGTGACAAATTAAAGGTGGAGATAATTAACGAGTACAGGTATGTGGCGTACTGAATAATATGATTCTTCATCGTGACCGTTGAATTACAATATGCCTAATATGGTAACGAATAGGAAAGCCGTCAGATGAAAAATACGATAACTATTATAAACTACTGTTGGTTCTGGCCATACTCGTACGAAGCAGAACACTTTGTTAACGGTGGTTCCAAGAAAATATAAAACAATGAAAAGGTGAGTTTTGACATTTATGGATATTTAGGAGACGTATCACTAGTACAAAACGAACATAATACCGCTGCTGGACACCACCAGCAAGAGTTCATATAATTTACGAGGTCTCTAATAAGCAATAGACTTTCTCAATCTCCAGATTGGTCATTTAATATTCATTACATAGTCCGAATGCGACTGTGAAAGTGTTCACACAAGACAAATGGGTCCTATAGCGTTTAAGGGCTAATAAGTCTTTAGACAAAGGGCGTGGGCGAAATCGTACTCAGGAAAGTGATACTCGAACGCACGATACGTAAATTGCCCGTGTACTACCTGTGAAGTTTACAATATCGACCCACACGATCTGTCTTGTAAATTCAATTGGTGAGATGTGGTTGCTCATTCAGCAACTGAAAGGGTATAATCATTTGAGATTTACGACATAAGGTAAGACTAAGGAATAACAATGCTTGATTCTAATAAATAGCTCAATCACGATTCAGTTACTGTATCTTTTGAGGTTCCTTCCATTCCATTACGGTAACAAAGTGGTCGCAAACGGGATACAAAAAGAACATAACGTTTTATGGTCTAGCTAGTACCTAGCAAACTAATGTACCCCGTAAACCATTTCTTTCATTAGTGCAAGTTCTTGGGTTATCATCATTATTCATGATCGCTTTGTCGCCCCAAGGGGAGCCAGTCGGACAAGATCTGCACTAAGTGGAACCACATTTAATATACCTTTTTCTTCAACTATGCAAATGGACATTCATTATGAAGAATCCAGCTGCAACGCTGCATGGGATATCGTATATTTTACGTTGGTAATATACAATTGTAAAGTATAATGGCATCTTTATAGTCCTAGAACAAACTCTGAATAAACTAGATTCTTGACCGAAGAGTTACATTGAAAGTCTTATTTATAGGGCTTATGCATGCAAATTTCGTTTCTCGGTTTCACTTTTGCTGAAAGTATTGAAGTCAACCCGTGGTACTAATCTCGTCGATTCCATATAAACTGATCTCACAAATCCTGTAATAGCTTCGGTGCCTCTACACAATGGAATGAAAAGATACCGTATCAATACGGCTTACTTACGTGGATGTAAGTTTATTACTTCGATGAAGGTGATATTTTTGTTTAGTGCATGTTATGTTACAATATTACTAACTACTTGTAGGTACCTGAATTTTTTGTAAATGGGAAAAGAAAATAAATAACAAAGAATCGTTCTTAAAAAATACAACATTTATTACGAACTAATTCTTCTATTTTAACCATAAGTAGGAGATTTCCAAAAAAATCCAAGTTCAAAACTTTATAAGTTTAACTTTAAGGTGGTAAAACCGAATCCCAGTGCAAAATGCACATCATAATATTGTTTTCCCTACTTTTGAATAATATAATAATTTAAGCTAATAGCTTTAGAACGCAATTTTTGCATATTTTTTATTCAAAAGTAAGGAAAACAATATAATGATGTGCATTTTGCACCGGGATTCTATTTTACCACCTTGAGCAGCAATAACTAGCAATGGGTCTAGGAGATTTGCCTTGTCCAAACCTTTCTTAGATCGGAATTCCCATATGTCAGGCATACACAGTGATAGTTTACCGTGCCCCTTTGTAAAGTCGAACGTTTGTTTTCTGTCAACCCGTGTCCACGGTAGCTTTCTCCAGCGAAACTAAATGTGATCTGTATCGACGCTTGCGCCGATGTTGAATAGAACCAATATTGGCTCATTGGAGTTGGAGGCCTTATTTGTCCTATTAGCGACACCTCTTTTGACAACTTAATTAATTAAAAAAGTTAATAATTATTTAACGTGATGGTAACATTACAATTGAAAATGTTATTTGATTTTTATAGAACATTTACCAAACGACTAACAACACCTGTCTACGAGCTACGATCAGCGAGAAGATGAGAATAAAGGGTTGGTTCAATGGCGACAATAACAGTAGAAAGGATAGGCAGAACCAATCTACGATCCACAATATCATGTATCGCCAAGCCTACTACTACTAAAACAAAAACGTGCTTTAGATCACTATCAGTTTATGATTTGCCTTTAGCTTCGATGTAATCGTATTTGTTTACGCAGCTATTCATCATTTGGTCTGTGCTCGTTAATCTCTTTGTTATTAAGTCTTTCACTTATGCCACGGGGTTTACGTAAGAAATTGATGGTCTCTGAAAACTATCAGTAGCCATATTGTAAACCTTACCATAAATTATGTCCGGAAGATCTTTCAGTAACAGCGGTCCTTCCTATAATCGGTGGCTGTGGTGATACATTTTATTGGTGACTAGCTTTTGCCCGCGGCTCCGCCCGCGTGTTATTCGGTTTAACGACATACTTTTTTCCGGGATAAAAAGTAGCCTATGTGTTAAGTTAGGGTATAAGCTATACCCATTCTAAATTTCATCCAAATCCGTCCAGCCGTTTCAGCGTGAAAGAGTAACAAACATACACACATACACACACACACACACACACACACACCCTCACACACACACACCCTCACACACACACACCCTCACACACAAACTTTCGCATTTATAATATTAGTGTGAAGTGTGATTAATAATAATAGAATCTTATTTTAGAAAGGCGAATTAAAATCTTTAGTGGAGTTGATGCTCGTGATTGTTGGCACTTGGTGGAACTTTTGATACATTTTTGATTGAAAAACACTTGTACTTGTCCACTTATTTGGGAAATTATTATAAGGGAAATAATATATATCTGATATAATAATAATATATATAATATTTTATCTGTGCAATGTGCTGTCAGGGTTCTTCCGAAAGTGGAAAATGTAGTCGTCTGTTGATGTAAGGTACTAAAGATTTTTTTTTCATTTTTGATTGAAAAACACTTGTACTTGTCCACTTATTTATATTATTTCCCTTATAATAATTTCCCAAATAAGTGGACAAGTACAAGTGTTTTTCAATCAAAAATGAAAAAAAATAATCTTTAGTACCTTACATCAACAGACGACACAGAGGAAAAACAGACGACTACATTTTCCACTTTCGGAAGAACCCTGACAGCACATTGCACAGATAAAAGGACAAAAATTCCTTGAACCGACATACTTACAAAAACAGACAATCTATAGCATGACATATTAATTGAATTTTAATATCTATAAGTTAAATGAAGATAATTAAAAGGTGTTCAAAAAATTGCGACACTTAGAAGATTATCAAGAGAAAGCAGGAACACTTCCTAATGATAATGCTAGATTGTCGAGAATCAAGATGCCATTTGTCTATTCAGATAATGAATTTATCCCCATTTGTACCTTAATCGGTCTATAACTCGTTCCGGGATCTAAGCAATTTTCCTCCAACGCTTTTAGATATTTTCTAATGGACTCCTTAATTAAATAGTTGCTCTATCCAGCGAGCGAAGATGTCGACGCAAATTAAACGCACAGCCTATCTGCATTAATGATCATCTTCGATATTCTACGTGGTAGATTGCGAGAGACATTATGACACTATGGCACTAATATGGAACTGAACGAAGAGAAGTATTGTAGTGCGGGTTTACTCAAACGTTATTCTACTTGACAGTAGGCTTCAATTTATATGACCACAAGGTCAAGGTGATGCTTGTGACTCCATAATAAAACACTTTGAAATTAAATTAAAAAAGTTTCAAAATTGACTATCATCAGCAAAAATACTAATAGTACATTACTGCTAAGACCAGGACGGCGATTCTGCAATTTGCGAAGACCGAAAGCGAGTGATTTTTTACAAGCTCTTTATTCAGAAACGTACCGAACTTTTAAAATCATTAGTATCCATACCATACTTTACGTGTCTGTTAAGGCCTTACCCCTGGTGCACGATAATCTTACTGAGCGATTTTGAACTTCAGTATGTTGTCAGAAAGTCTACATTAGAATGCTCGCTTCGCGCGCTGGCGGCAAACAAAATCAGTGAATTTTAGAGGTTTTTCTGGATTTTACGAAAAAGTATTTGATGTAGGAGTTTTTCCACCTGACATCGGAAAATAAACCATGTTTTCTTGTTATACCAGTAATTTCAGACATAAAACTCAAGCCGTTTGAACATAAAACGAAATAATAACTTAAAAAGGCATCATTTTCAAGAGTAAAATCTATGGAGCGAAATGTGTCAAATTAGGTAGCCGACCTGACAACAATTAAAAAAGTTTCAAAATTGACTATCATCAGCAAAAATACTAATAGTACATTACTGCTAAGACCAGGACGGCGATTCTGCAATTTGCGAAGACCGAAAGCGAGTGATTTTTTACAAGCTCTTTATTCAGAAACGTACCGAACTTTTAAAATCATTAGTATCCATACCATACTTTACGTGTCTGTTAAGGCCTTACCCCTGGTGCACGATAATCTTACTGAGCGATTTTGAACTTCAGTATGTTGTCAGAAAGTCTACATTAGAATGCTCGCATCGCGCGCTGGCGACACGCAAAATCAGTGAATTTTAGAGGTTTTTCTTGATTATACGAAAAAGTATTTGATGTGGGAGTTTTTCCACCTGACATCGGAAAATAAACCATGTTTTCTTGTTATACCAGTAATTTCAGACATAAAACTCAAGCCGTTTGAACATAAAACGAAATAATAACGTAAAAAGGCATCATTTTCAAGAGTAAAATCTATGGAGCGAAATGTGTCAAATTAGGTAACCGACCTGACAACGCAAAGACAAAGGTCTGAAAAAACACGTGTCTAAGTTTTACATTGATCAGATAAGTAGTTGACTCAGCATATTAAAACAAAAACCGTTGAAAGACCCAATATAAGCCCTTAGGGACTTATAGCTAATATAATTATTAGCACACGGCATGTATGACGCGATAAACAGAGGCGTATGAAAAGAAAAGCGTGTGAAAAATTTTGCGATAATCGCCATCCAGGAATCTTGGACGAGTAAATATTAGGGACGAGCCCGTATTATATACGAGGCAAGGATTACTAATTAATGGTCGAAGCCATGGGCCGTGGTCTAAAGAAAGTATTGTGATTTTCTCAAAAATAAAATGAGACATTTTCATGTTTTTCATGATAATGAGTTAAAAAACAACGAGAAAAACGCTCATCGAGGTTAAATTTCAAGTAGGTATTTAATGCTTTTAAATATACCTATAAAATAGCAAACATTTCTACATTCTAAACATGAAATTGTAATTAATTTAATTTAATTTTTAAATTGGCCGCTTAAAACCTTATGATCGCCAACTCCTTAGTCGCATAAAAACATAAGACTCGGATAGTTTTAAAAAGAAAACATATGGCAGGATTTTTATACTAATTTCCTGGACACTTTTAATAGCTTGCCAGGATGAAGTATTTTCTGATAGGTCTTTACAGTATGTAATGGTAATATTACATTATATTTTTGAGAAAACGTTCCCTCACTCAGCAGCACGATAATCTTAGATCAAACACATAATACTCCCGAATTCTTCAAGCCTTTCAATTGCCCAAGCAATTCTTGGTATACCTTTCCACGTTTTATAACTTAGAAGCTGGGTCGGCAGCATTTTTTTCTATAGTGCACAACGTTGTTGCAAATTACAACTATTGAAATTCAGATCGGAAATATAGATGAGTGTGCATATAGCGTCATTTTATCTCCACCCCTGCCGAAGCCTGTGGCTAAGCAGCGACGCTAGGAATGTCGCTCCACGGGGTTTGGTACCAGCACCAAGGTATTTTGCGTACCTATCCCAGTCATTCATCTTTGTTAGTTGCGGGTGATCATTTTTAGCGAACAATAAAACTATTATGGCTTTAAGTGTAAGTGCTGCAACTTTAAGGGGGAACGTTTCGAGCTCGGTGCAAAATGCACAACTTATGATTGTTTTTCTTACTATTGCACAAAAAGTACTAAAGAAATATGATATATGGCATTTCGCGACTATTGTTTAATGTCTATTAGGCTTTTCTAGCAAAATTTTGTAATTTTATGTATTACGTTGTAAATGAATGGGCATACAAACTTAAAACACGCTTTTTAGTGTAAAATGACGCAATTCTGCTAAAAACCCCTGATAATTATTCAACAATAGTCGCAAAATAAGATGAAACTATTTTATTTCATAAATTTTATTTTAAAATAAGGTAAACAAACTTATGTTATGCACTTTGCACTGAGCTCAAAACGTTACCCCTTAATAGTAAAAAAAAAACTTGTTTTACCGTATAATTTTATTGAAAATCTCCTCCATTAAATATGTCTAGAAATAGCAATAAAATATTTGTGAATGAGGCACTGAGAACAAGAAAAGCCTAACATTTCCAGACACAATTAAAAATCAATTTTGTCTGGAAATGTTCTTCTTGCTCTTAATGCCTCAAATAGCAATATTTCCATAAGCAACGTCTATACAAAAGGTGCATTCGCTTTATATAGCCAAATTCATACTGGAGACTCGGTAAGTGGTCAGGACCGAGGTTCAGTGACCCTGTTTGCGAAATACGAAAATTATTTTTTGTGCGCCTACACAACAAGAACAAGCTTGACTCAATTAGTAGAGGAAGCCTACATTTTATTTTACGTATTTCACAGAAAGGGTCATTGAACCTTTGTCCTGACTACTTAACGAGTCTCCAGTAAGAATTTGGCTATATAAAAGAAAGTCACCTGGTATTTATTTATTATTACAATTACTACGGGGAACCCAATTACAGCATTTATTAAATAGAAGTTAAGTTAACATGTTTAACTTAACTTATGGTCTTACAATTACTAACAAACTTACAAACTAATGGACAAATTTAACTAGTATAGCTAAAGTTTAAAGTTACGCGACAAGCGACCGCTTGTCGAAGACGCTGTCTATGGTTCATAGCTATTTCTAGACATTTGTTTACGCAGACTTTCAATAATATATTCTAGTAATGACAGTAATGTTTTTTTTTCTAAAGTGGCAGCACTTTCACAGCTCTTAGGGCCTAAATACATTGATATAAGGTTTTATTGTGAATAATGATGAACAAGGGAGACTCTTATAGCATTCTGAACTTAAGCTATCCCTTTTGCAAAAAAATTATTCTTGATAATAAGTCAGGTTGCTGATACATCATCATCACAAGGGCAGTTAGCTATCAGTGTTATCACGATCTCATAGAGGTTTAAATTGTACCAAAATGAATAATTTGACCTGGACAGCGATCCTCGCAAAATTTTTCACACGCTTTGTGTTTCATACGCCTCTGTTTATCGCGTTATAAATTCCGTATGATGATAATTCTAAATTAGAATTAGAATTTCTAATAAGTATAACTCCCTAAGAGACACGTAAAGCATGTTATAAATACGGACAACAGGTTTATATTTTAAAAGTTTGATTCGTTTCTTCATAAAGAGCTTGTAAAAATCGGCCGCTTTCGGCCTTCGCAAATTCTCGCATGTGCGAGAATCGCCGTCCTGGCGTTTATACTTGTATTGGCAACTGAAATGGCGATCTGTTTTGCACATTTCTTATTGATCCTAGGCTTTTCCTGCCTTCCTGCTGTTTAAAGTTTTTTTATGTTGTAGCACTTGAATGACTCTCAGTTCTTTTGCTATAAAACCTGAGTGACCGGTTCATGGTTAATGCAAAATGGATGCTACTATTCCAGTTGTGAGAAGAAAAATCCATAGAAATCTTGGTAAATAAATTAAAACCGGAAAGCTTTTCGCGTTAATTGAAAAAAAGAGGACAGAAAAAGCAGAAAGTCGTGGGGAAGATAAAACAATGCACATTAATAAACCTAATCAAAGTCATAATCACACGCATAAAGCAACAATACCAATGCAAGTAGATGTAATAGTTTTATCCACTAATGAACTTCCAGTAGGTCAACATTGTATAGCGAATGCCTTAGTGCCAGTGAACGCAGACAAAGCAGTTAGATGGACGAATAAACATGAACTGCAGCATTCAACGCGTTCAAGCAAAACGCTACCAGTGTTGCCATTGTCAACTTAGCGGATGCAATACTTTTTTTTCTAACGCCTAGGAATTGTTTGACACCATGTTATGACTATTGTGCTTTTTTCGACAAATTTCTCGGAAATATAGATAATCTTATTCGATGATTAGTGGCGATAATTCCTGTTTAAATTGGAAGGCCCATGAAACTGTGCTATGTATCGTATTGTATGACAGTTTTGGCATTGACCCCCTCCCACCCCTAATATATGTAAGAAATAATAAGATTTGTTTGAACCCCTCCTCTCCAACTAATTTACGCGAACAAAATTTTGAAGGAAATATTTACATAATCCCGAATTTATTGATTAATTTTTCGTAGGCATGCAAAACAAGACTTCTGAGGGAAGAAAAGAACATCCATGAATTGTAACTAGCTCAAGGCCTTAATAGCTAATAAGATAAAGGATTAGTCACTGGAAAACATCGTAGTGTGTGACACACATATTCCCATACCTTATACTTACGTATATATACAAGGTGTAAATGCAAAGTTAAGAATCCCTTTAGGGTGTGAAAGTATACACGAATCTGATGTCATTACGAGAAAAAAAAATATACCTTGAATTTTCACCAAAAATTCCATCATTTTTCTAAGCTATGGCTACGCAGCTCACCGGCCACCCCACACACCGCAACCCACACCCCTCATCCGAGTGTCCAGCGACCAGTGAGGGTGTCCACGCGATTAGTGTATATTAAGTAAAGAAAATCGTCTTATTATGAGGTACTGGTACTTTATTTAGAGATCTCAGTATTTAAAATAATATCTTTACCGATCATACTAACACACCCTTAAAGGATTCTTGCCTTTGCTTTTCCGCCCGGTATATATGTTACGGGTAATGCTATAAGATAGGGTAAACCTAGGTTTACCCCGGGTAATGTTATACAAAACTTCGGGGGTCGCCTCGCTGCGCTTCGTTTCGCTCGGCGCCCAATGTTTATTACCATGTCAACCTAACACGTTCCTCCTCGCTTCGCTCGTCGTCGCACCTATTTTTGACTTTTTACAGCCTTTACCCGACTTCGGGCTTTACCCATAACATATATACAGGATGACTTTCAAACACACCCCGATAATTTTAGAGGTTATTAAGGAACGTTAGTAGAACACATTTTAAATTTAAAAACAAAATATCATTGAAAAATTTTACTTGGAAATAAAATTTATGGTTATCCTAGCCATTCCCATACGGAAAAAGTTGAAAATAGTCCAAAATAGTGGGATCAAACATAAAAATAACTTTTAACGATCTAATTATCTTATCTCTTCTGGTGACCATGATTTCTTTGGATTTTACGAAAATCTTAAAGGGGTTCCAACTTTAAAAAATAATTATGAATATGATTTTGAATGGGTTAATAAAACAAGTTCGTATTCTTCTACAAAACTAAATTATCGGGGTTAGGTTAAAAGTCACCTGTATATACTCGTATATATACTTCTGGACACATCTATTGGCCCACCTTAGAGTTTAGGTTTCTATGGCCCCTACCTAAATATGATTGCTAGATTGAACAAAAACTATTGATCCAGTTTTAAGCCTGATACATTTTACCATCTTTTTCGATCGTATTGTTTTAAACTTTTTGCTCGACCTAATATAAATTTTTTGCTAGGACCAAACGAAACTGAAAATGCAAGGTGGGCCAATAGATGTGTCCAGAAGTATATAAGGCGACTTCCGTTTATACATATAGCCAAATTCATACTGAAGACTCAGTAAGTGGTGAAGACCAAGGTTCAATGATAATTTCTGTGAAATACGCAAAATAAAATTTTTCTTTTTATAGTAATCGAGTCCAGATTGGGTGATTTTTCAATAAGTATAGAGGCACAAAAAAAAATGTTTCGTATTTTGCAAACAAGTTAAGGAAACCTTATTCCAAACCACTTAACGAGTCTCCAGTATAAATTTGGCTAGATAAACGAAAGTCGCCTGTCCACACCGACATTTGATTCAATATCTCGTAGTTAGATCCAACCTGAGACTTGAGGGCAAGGCGGCCATGCTAGTAGTGCTGCCTTCGGTTAGTGCTGTGCACGGGGAAGTCAAATGTAATAGAGCGATTATGCCGAGGCCCAAAATTTTACGTAAAAATCAAAAACCTCCCCTCGCCCCTCAATAAGAAAAAATAAGATTTGGTCTAACCCCCTCCCGTTTTATGTCATAAACGAACAGCTCCTGAAACATCATACACTGAAACAAATAGGTTCCTATCAAGAGGCTTGAGTGTCAATTTTGGCTGTCATTCACCCCCACATTCAAGGGGACACTCAGAATGGGGATCTGGAACAGAACCTGCTCGTTCTTTGTCTTTTATAGACATTATTTCATTTTTACAATAATCTCGATAAATCAATCAATACGACGTATTATAAATACTCATAAAAATTACTGATTGCCAACTAATAAGCTATTAGTAATAACGAGCCCAAAAAGTTCTTTAATCTAATTATATGACCTATGCCTGCCTAGGTATATTAAATAACGCCAGAGAATCAGCCTGGCCATTCAAAGGGGAAACGCTGCCAGCCTTCTAGGTACCCTTCCACATGACGGTGTAGCGATTTAGATAATATTTTTTATTTAGTTTAGTATACTTTTATTACAGGTTTGACAAGAATTTTAGGTTAGTTTTACCCTTTTAATTTAGGTAAGTTTTATTTATAATTTATGACCTAACATTGTGTTTTTTATAAATAAATATACTTATTGGTTGTTTCCAATGTTTTTATGATCAAGTAAACAAGTTAAGTTAGTAAAGGAAACTTAATATCTTGTTGCGCTCACATGGAGTTAATAATAATGGATGTTGTTTACGGTTAACAAGATCGTGTTCAATTAACTTTTTTTTTTCAGTGTACAATTTTACAAGTGTTGAGCTTTTAGTTAGAGTGTACTGTTGAAAGCGCTATGGCACAAAGCAAAACCAAATCTGAAAAATATTCCATGTTTTTCAATGTGTATGAAGCACCAAAAGATACAAACTTGAAAGCTAAACTTTAATATGATGTTGGTAACACTAAAATGCAGTAGAGCGCAACTATTGCACGAGTGTTCAAGCCCGGAGGCGGCGAGCTTATAAATATGCATCAACCTATATCATTGTATAATCTGTGCACGGAAAACAAAAGTGCGCTCTTAAGGGTCGAATCTTAAGATTTGGAATGAAATCGGCTAAAACAATATAGACGCATAAATAACTTACTTATTCATGCAAAAACGTTTTCATTTTTCACGATAGCTTTTTCCCACGGTTTCGCTCGCGTCGAAATTTCTTTCAATCATAACTGTTGTCGACAGTTTTTTGCCTTGTTGATCCAATTGTGCCCGAAATACGGCGATAGGGCTCTCCATGTATCACGTTTGGGACCTAATAATAATCCCCAGCAAAAAGCGGGTGATACAAGACTAGACTGTAACTTGCATTTAACAGATCACACTTGGGACACCTCTGAGACCCCCTCGGGGAATCATACCCAGAGGATATGTATGTATGTAGGAAAAAGCTAAGAAATAATTGGTTTTCCCGTCATGTATGTAATTCACAATGAAAACTCAAATTACCATAAAAAACACTTTTTGCATATCCATCCATCCATCAGCCTGTTTCGTCCACTGCTGGACATAGGCCTTTCCAGGATTTCGCGACTCTTGGCGGTACTCCTGGAAGAAATGCCCATACTCACACACGCTGGGCAGGCGGGTTGGTGAGCGCGGTGCCGAAACCCTTGCACCAGTGACGCCGCTGCCCGTAACCAGTCTGTTTTATATAAGGCTCGGCAATTGGGGATGGATATACCGCCATCCGTCGGGCCCAGGCAATGGTGGGCCGCCTGGTTTTGCCTGAGAGCTGTTCTCTTACTCTCCCCCGAATAACTTCGGGTGGATTTGCGAGTAAGATGGTGGTACCTCCACAGTCGAGCCCGGCATCAGCTCTACCACCCGTTGTATAGTTTTTTTTTTATTTGTACACACTACCCAGTTTCACAAATAAACGAATCTTATGCTTATTCATACATTGCTTTTGGCCAAGTGTTTTTTGGCTTTATAATTATTTCTAACGATTTCTTTACAAAACTAAAGAATCGAACCTTAAGCGAAAAAAACAATTTTTGCTTGTATAATTTTACAGATCTTTATCTCGCTAAGTATCTTGTATGTTGTAATAAAGATTATCTTTTAATATTCTAACAATTTCACTAGAAATACAAGAAAATTCGTATACATGTTGAGTAGCATGGAGAAAATATGAACTTTTTGAGTTAGTCAAGTTAAAGCGATTATAAAAATCTGTGATAAAACTGAGACAACAGAACAAAAACGTTTTATTCATGGAGCATTAAAACGCAGAAGTAATAAAACAAAAAAAGCAAATACGAACTAATTTCTTCAAAGAAGTGGATGAAAGCCATAATGCGGAAGACGTGGCTTCTTCGAGACGTCTTAAAATTGCAGTCACTCAAGAAATGCATCATGTCAAGCCGCAAGCCATTAACACAAATATAAATCTTATTCCGACGATCTTGGGATTCATAATTCAGTGTTACGTCAAACTTTCTACGTTAGACAAACATCATTAGTCCGACTATTCCCAGCAAGCGTAAGGTATAGCCATAGTGTATAGGGGGCATATAGTAAATTCGGGATTACTGACCATTTGGGATACTTTAATGTTAAAAGCCCTGAAAAGATTCGATTAATTTATTATCTGAATTTTCGAAAACACCTTTCTGTTAATTCGTTTGTGTGGGGAACGAAAGCATCATATCATATGACAAACCAGAATTTGTCTATTCTGTCAAGTTTCCTGCACATTAATTAGTTGTCTGCAGTTAATTAAAATTGTCTGTATTAGCAGGCACTATCTCAATTCCAGAATTTCTTCGTTTCAGCGTTCTAATAAAATCAGCTTTTACATGCAGTTTAGTGAAATTGTTTCTTTCTCTTGTCGATATCTCTATATTTCTGTTTACCCTGGGGCAAGCTAGGTATATGGAGACAGCACGCCTCATTTGCAGGTCCCTATTGCTCCTTCAGTCGGAACTAACGTGAATTTAATGCTCGTGTTCTTAACGCATTCCATTATTGTTCTACTCCAGGCTTAATCGAGGAATGTGGCGAAGGAAGTATTTTCATAATGACATTCTTAAATTGAGGCCACATAACTGAACACTAAAATGGAGAATTTACAGCATTATTAAAAATTACAACATTCCATCCGGACGTCTCAAAAAGAATGCGTTTTTAAGATAGACATGTTTCTGCAGTTTTTAAACCAAAACCAATAAAATATTCGTCAGCAGTCATAGTTAAAGGCTTTTAATCTCATTTCTTCAATGCATCATTCAAGCGTCTCATGCGATGCTACCAAAAATATCTGCAAGGTCATTCTTTATATTGGAAAGCAATTATTACAAAAAAATCTGACCTCTTAAATCAAAAAATTTCACGGGTAAGGGATAAAGTTCTCTTCTCTGAAGTGGGCCATATAAAAATGTCATCGCGCAAAGCTTCACACCTACACACAAACACCCGTGCGCTGGCGCATCGCTAGAACAACTATCAGTTGCATCACAACACAATCGGACAGACAAGACACCTACAGATCGGAAGCTAGCACCATCCATATTCATTATGTTTATTTTTGTTCTTCTGACGTGCAGTGCCCTCTTTAACCTACGGGACAGCCAAGTCCGGCCGAACCGGGGGCCCCATGTTTTAGGCTGCCGCAATTTTGCTTACAAATATTTGGGTTGATAATGACATATTGGAAATATTGCAAAATGTCGACTTCCATTCGACACGGAGTAGTTAGCTATTTAAACATACAACTACACGATATGATATGAATATAGGTACTATGGTATGAAGGCCAAGTAAATCATTGACTTTCCAAAAGATAATGAATTCCATTGAAATGTAAATATGAAAATCATCTGAATTGTTGTGTACTTTTCAAATTCATTAACTCAAGTTGTATTTATTTTCATATTTTTAATGATTTTAGCTAGAAAATGTATCAGTAAGAGGGCCCCAAAAAAAAAAAATCTATGAGGTACCAAGGTACTAAATACGGCCCTGCCAACATGTAGGAAGCTCCTGCGATCTGCTGCATTTAACGACCTGTTTAAACTTTTACACTTACCGTTGCATCAGCTGGTTTAAAAAGGAACCGTATATTCATCGACACCTACGACTCATAATTTTGTATTGTTCCATTGGAGTACAAGCAGAATTTTGCTTTCCAATATACCAAACACTAAGTCGGAGAATTAGAAATAATCGTGAAGAGATGAAATTACATCATATGATAAAAATTACAGACTTTTTTAAATTTATGACGAACATTATCATCATTGTTGATGATAATAGTGTATGTTTTAACACGTCATACGAAACCGTGAATGTAGAATGAAAATTAAATGACCCGCGTAATAAAATACTTAAAATTTACTTCTCGTCCAAAGACCGAGTAAACCATATACGAGTTCCCTAATGCTATTAAGAAACTGGGATAGCTTAAACTGAGAGTACTATTGAAACCAATCGATACAATTTTAACTGCTTTTTCAGGGCACCTGCCTTTCTTTTTACACCTTTATTAGTGGACTGCACTTTTTCAGTCTTTGATCTAAAACATGAAACTTTTCGTTTATAGAACTAAGAGCTCTTTAATAATTCATGATAGTGTCGGAGCTGTAAAAAAGTTGATAGCCGATAATAAAATATGGCAATCCGATTCCACATCATCAATAATTTTTACAACTCGAATGATATTAGTCAGACCATAAAACTGTTATTCGAATGCAGTGAAGTGACCACCTACATAATGGTATTGCATGTGGGCTGGACCATGTGTGTGTGACTCATAGTTTACACGGTAATGCTCGATGCATTTAAAAGACACCTTATTCTATGTTTCAAGTTTTTAAGATGATGAACAGTTTGCTCAAAGACAGAAATAGGCTAGAGGAATCTTTTAATTCGCAACTGGCGTCAGAAACTAGTCCAAAAATAAAACTACTGCAGAAGTAATACAAACCGGATGAATGTTGAGTGCAGCTTGTAATGAAAATTGAGTTGATGATCAATCAATAAATGACCATTAAGCCATCAAGTCTGTAATTCTCCATAAAGACTATAGAATACAAGAATCCAAATCTAGCCTAATCCAAGTGAATTGAAAAGAAATAGTCAAGGGATTTCAACATAAAACAAACAGTTGTCAAGAGGACAATACCGATGGCCTTGTAAATCTAAGTGCCGAGAGTTCAGCGACCCGCCTCGTTCCAATTTAAGAACGGATTCCTATCAAACTGCGAGCTAAACTGATATACATAGAATAATAGCTTAGATCCTATTCGGAAGATGTTCTAATGGACTTCGATTGCCTATTTAGCTGCTGATATAATTTTATTGTTAATTGTGTCCAATTTTAGAAATACGACTTGTCAACAAAACCATCTAAGATACCATCCGATTTGAAAACAAAATTAAAGAGATAATCTAACTTTACCTCGTTTATCCATCATACTCAATACATCATACAATTGTTTGTATACACTTCGCCTTGTAATTAAAGATTTTAACCGGGCTTTTAAACAGCAGGTTCTATGAATTAATAAATCGCCAGATGTTAATCAGAGTGTTATAAAGTAATCCACATAATAAATGGTCTACTAACCATGGGGTTGTATAAACATGCAAGAAATTACCTAATAACATCTAACGCAGGGCATTAGGCAATAATTTCCATGAAGATATATCGTGAACTGGTGATCCTCGGAAAACAGCTGAAACTCATGTTTGCTGTGTATACGGAAACAACAAGAGAGCTTAAAAGCTTTTTGGTGTACTTGAGAAGAACCATATTGTAGTAGACAATGAAATTGGACGTTTTTACGTAGGTTGGCGTTAAATTTGTTATTTGTACAGCAACTAATGATGATGATAATTACCATTTTCTTGTGGAAACTAAGTAAAGGCCAGCTTCTTCATCATTACTGGCTAGTGTCAAGGTTGAGTTACGTAAAATATCCTTTTATACTATGAATAACCTGTTATCTGTTTATTTTTGAGTCTTTCGATAAATTTTCCAGAAGTAAATCATAAATTAATATATTTTCCTAATGTTTTGACTCTTCTAACGAAGCTTATAGCGAAAATGTGTGATTTCGGGATTAAATCTGTTTTTTTTTTCAAATCCCCAAAAATCCTTTAAGCCCCCTAATTGACTAAACAAACGTTTCAGAGGCTTCCGCCCGCCTTGTGAAGCGGAAAATTATTTTTGTCCAATCAGGGACTATTTGGTTCCGTCAATGCGTTCATTTAAATCACAGTCGGTCAATAGAGACCACCGGTGTGACTCACTGAACCGTGGTTACCGATAAAACATTCAGTTGGAATGATTTGTTTAGAAACTCAAATTGCCAGCGTCGTCGGTGTTTATTCCATCTGTATCTTGTTCTAATAATATCTCTGAAATACAATTATTTTATCTAACAATTTTAGACGGTCTTTCCGTTGTAAGAGTTTTTACCGAGAAAACTAAAATATTTAACAATGTTTATAAAAATGTAATTGAGTTTTAAAACTATTTTAACTTGAGCAAAATCCTCGTGGTTTTCAGGGATAGATGGATGATCGTGTCCGAAAAAGGAAATGAGGAGTATACTGACAACATATACTGATTAAAAAGTACAATTTCAATAATAATTAAACAACATACCTCTTATTCTACAAGCGCCATTCTTTTTCTCTAAACTTTCCTGTAGACAAAACATGAAATAATTATCAAGCAGAATGAACACAAATGGAATCAGAATTTTCTGGGAATGCAATAAAAAGGGATAGAAAACATTTATGTAGCCCACAAGCTCACGATATTCGTCCTCTCGTGGCTGCAGTTGACTTTGGAACGCAGCCAACTATCCTCGTTATATTTTAAGAGATCCTTTTAACAGTCTTATTAATTTGCATCTAAGCTATTTTCTACCGCCAAAGAGAATACATTTGGTTAGGCGATGACGTGTTCAAAAACTATTTCTGTAACGTCATCGCTGGGGTCTACGGATATTTTGTCAACTACTTTAAACGTTTCGTCAGCAACATAAACGACCTTTATGCCTTATTGAATTACATGAAATTTCATGTCAAATAAGAATTTGGTTCATAAATCATTTTTATAGACTCAAAACATTTAAAACCGAGCCCTTTTAGGGACAAAAGGGTCAAACAAACAGATAACTTTTATAGATCAAAGTTCAAACTGTGCTCTTAAATCAAAGTTAGCCTTTACTTAGCTAACAATTTCGCAATACCACAGGCAAACGGACGCCTCTTGTGAAAGGGCCTAATTATACCAAGTCTAGAGTCAGTTGAATTAACGACAAAGGAAGATTTGTGATCTCACATTGAATAATAGCTCTAAACAAGTCTATTCCTAAATTCACAAGATAAATGAGAAATATGTTACACAACTTATAAATGAAATAGAAAACAGTCATCAAATTGCTAATAGGCAGCAGCTGAAATAGGTTCCCATATAATTTAAAGATTGAAGCAAACAGTTGATCAACCGTTCAACTCCCAATTGTGCAATTTATGACATTAGAGAATTCGCACAGTACGGTCGTGCGTGAGACTCACCAATCGTCACGATTGTGTATCACTCCCAATTCAATTGATCTAATTTCTATCCAATTACTTGCTACAGTTTTATCAAGTCTAGTTTCACACCCGATCGATTTAACCCTTAATTAGTACCAACTTGGTAAGCTACACCTGGTGTTGTATGGGTATTATTCACAAATGGTTGGTATCTCACAATGCTATCTAAGTGTTTCATCTTGGAACGATTGGCTGAGCGCTGGCCATCGTCACGCGGCACCGCTCCTTTATCCACTCTTTAGATAATCCGATCGAGATAGAATGTTAGGAAATACAAATATTTAACCAGCTAAACTGTTATGGTCACGCTTTTTGCATTCTTTGCTGGCAGGTTTGAACTTTAACTCAAACATGTGTTGAAGGTTTGTACCAATTCGTTTTTATGGTTTCGCACCCAAAGGGCAAAACAGAGCCCTATGATGTCGCTCTGCTGTCTGTCCATCCGTATGTCACGGGTCTCTAGCTTGCAGAAGGAATGAGGTACCTACAGATCTAAAATTTGATTATGTTATGTAAAATGTTGATCCAAAACTGGATATTGAATTAAACATTACATTAAATTAATTTTCAGGGGTTATTTTATTACATAAAAAAGAGCAAAAAAAAACGTTTTTTTGTGGGATTTCTTTGTCTAGAACTTATTAAGTAGAGTAAAAATATATTTTTATATCCCCAAAATAAAGAAATGGGGTGCCATCAAAGTTGTCAATTTTAGACGATTATTGTTAAGGGGTCTATCTCAAAAACAACAATAAAATAATTTTGCACTTTTATTTACCGTTTCTAGGTATCTACTGTTAAATTGAAATAATTGAAGTCTATTAACTTATATAACAAAATCAAAGATACCCGTACTTGTGGATTTTTTTTTGACTTCATATTCATATTCATATCGTTTATTTGCAAGATTGTTATCTTGCAAAGTGGTATACAAATCATTTTAAAATACATCAAACATCTTACAAATAAATAGATTAGTATTACATCATTATATAATTATGTTAATTTATTATTTAATTGGTAAAAATGTCCCTATATCAAAATTACAATGAAAAAGAAAATGCATACAATTATATAATAATATAATATTAATTTTAAAATGTCTGAATGTATGTTACAATAGGTACAATTAGTCAAATATAATTATGTCTACTTTACTGCTCAAAAAATTCAATTAATTTATAGTACGGTTTGTCCAATAAGTAAAGCTTTAGTTTTCTTTGGAAACTGTGGAGATGTTCGCTTTCTACAATATTTTCGCTCAGGTTATTGTAGATTTTGATGCCGGAATAAACGAAACTCCTATTAAAGGTATTATGATTTGGAAAAGAAGAAGTTAATTTATTATTGTTCCTTACGAGAAGAAAGTTTACTGAAACTTGAAAGTTTAGACTCGACCTGCTTCCCTCAGATGGGCGTATGCCGTATGTAAATAAATTGGTGACATTTTGAAGAGAAAAGTCAAAGAACCCGGAACAAAGAGCTTGTATAAATTAAGAAGAAGCTAAAGATATCTATCGCAGCAGATTGAGATATTTAGTCTCTGCCTACCCCTCTAATATACAGGAATGTGTGAACGAAGATATGTGATATTACGTTTAAAATTCGTAGAAAGCAATAGAACACAGGTAGGGTTTATAATTAAGAAGTGGGTACACTTCTCCCGTTATCGGTATTGGACCCCCGACCTCATGTTCGAGGAAGTGCGTGTCGAATCTCTGATCGAAGGGCACGATCGATCCTGCGTGCGACCCTCCCCGAGGCCAGGGCTAGGAAGCTGGTCCAAGTTACCGGACTCTAGCGTTTGTAAATACGCTGCCTATATCACTATTTCAAGATCTAAACTTGCTTCTTCGTAATGATCCGTGAAACCTGTATGAGGCTATTAATTGGAAAGTCTGGTGAAGAATGGAGCTGTATTGTCTCGTGTCATCAGACTATTATTCTAAAGCCTTGTGTCTCTTTATCTTCCTATCTTTTGATTTGATCTCCTTCTACATATTCTAAATAGTGTATCTGTTCCAATTTCTATTAAATTCGACGCTCACGCTTATCACTTCACAGAGAGGCAAATGAGGTTAAGCGTTTTTCATAAAACCTCTCTTTATGTTGTACGCATACCGCTCTAGTTGCATTCGTGTTGAGCCTAATATGCAGCTATCAGTCTCCAGATCATTTGTGGTGGGTCTTAATGTCCGAAGCCTTTGGGCTATCGGTCAGTAATGCTCTGCAACTCATTCTTCAACCCCGTAACGGAAACACTGATTTAAAGACATTAAGACCTTTTATGGGGGAAATTATCCAACAAAAATCAAATGAGTTACGGGAAAATAAACGAAGGTATCAAGCGATGAATCGAATTGTAAGAAAATGAGGAAATAAGTTCTTTCTAAACTGAAAGCGTATCAGTGCTCGTAAAAAGCTAACATCGCGATGCCATTCCATGAGATGCTCCGCTCATAAAGTTGGCGACTGTTATCTGGGAAGCTGTAAAACGATCTTATATCTAATAATGTGTAATGGAGTCGAATCATGGGCGAAAATACAGCGAAAATAGCGTGGCAGTCTCAGGTAACTGTACATTCTATTGACCATAACCTTTAATAAGCCTCCAATGGCAGCAGGCGGTGTACTTTCCACACTTAATACTAGTTTAGCAATAAGCATGGTTTACTTAAAGTTTATAGCCAACAGGTCTTTGATTGGTCACTGAAGATGACTAAAGTAAGGCAAACAGCTGAAGATGTTTAGGATACGGGAAATGAAGTAGTCTTCATTACAGATAATGGCAATCGGTCCAATAAACTTGAACGCCTAGATGTTGTAATGATTGCGCTAACATCTATCAGGTAGCGCTATGACCCGGGCATCAATATGCTTAAAAGTACTACTATGATAGTACAAATTCTTTATCTTGATCTCCAGTTTGATCATTACGGTGACAATAATTTAGAACGCAAGAATTTTAAATTAGCATTAAAATTGTGAGTAACCGTAAGGAAGGCTGGGCCAAATGCATGCATAGTTAAACATAAAGAGCTCAAACAATCTGGCATAGAATCTAAATGTGTTCATTGTATTACAATGTGACATGAATTCTGCTTTAATTAAGCTGTTAAACCTATGGGTTCACAGATAACCGTGTATAATGCACGTATGAAGAATATGCATATGCAGAACCATTTCATTCATACATTTTCCAAACGGGCACGCTTGATGCAAAGCCCATGTGAAAAGCGGCAATCTTATGGTAACAAAAAAAAGATTTTGTTTAAGATGCTGTAGAACCAGGAAACTGTAAAATATTTAAAATTCTTCCATTAAGTCAATGCTATTAGAAACGTAGCAAACAAGCATCTAATTATTCAAGGCAGTATTCACTGAACCATGAACCTTCATAATTGCTTGGAAAAACATTTCTGAGATTTCATTCCACAAACCGCAAACGTAAATACCTACCGAGTCATTCTTGAAGAATCTTACAATATCAGAATATTCAAAAAGAGAAGCTAATAGATAAAGAAAAAAATAACTAATAAACATAAGTTGGTTAAGGCATATAGGTAGAGAGTGAAAGGATAAAAGAGTGACAAAACAAAATAGTGTACTCACAGAAGGCACAGATGGAGAGGGCCGCCTTAAGGTGGTAAAACCGAATCCCGGTGCAAAATGCACATCATAATATTGTTTTCCTTACATTTAAATAAAATGTATACAAAAATTGCGTTTTAAAGCAATTAGCGGATTTTTTTTACTAATAGTAGGGTTCTTGCATTAAAATTATGTTATTTTATGCCTTAAATTTTGATTACATTCGATTACAACGATAAATACACTTTTAAGTTTGTTAATCGAATGCAATCAAAATGTAAATCATAAAATGATAAAATTTGAGTGTAAAACCATAATTTTATTATAATCAATTTCCGCTAATTACTTTAAAACGCAATTTTTGCATACTTTTTATTCAAAAGTAAGGAAAACAATATTATGATGTGCATTTTGCACCGGGATTCGGTTTTACCACCTTAAAAAACTAAGGGTTCTTGCATTAAAATTATGTTATTTTATGCCTTAAATTTTGATTACATTCGATTACAACGATAAATACACTTTTAAGTTTGTTAATCGAATGCAATCAAAATGTAAATCATAAAATGATAAAATTTGAATGTAAAACCCTAATTTTATTATAATCAATTTCCGCTAATTACTTTAAAACGCAATTTTTGCATACTTTTTATTCAAAAGTAAGGAAAACAATATTATGATGTGCATTTTGCACCGGGATTCGGTTTTACCACCTTAAAAAACTAAGGGTTCTTGCATTAAAATTATGTTATTTTATGCCTTAAATTTTGATTACATTCGATTACAACGATAAATACACTTTTAAGTTTGTTAATCGAATGCAATCAAAATGTAAATCATAAAATGATAAAATTTGAATGTAAAACCCTAATTTTATTATAATCAATTTCCGCTAATTACTTTAAAACGCAATTTTTGCATACTTTTTATTCAAAAGTAAGGAAAACAATATTATGATGTGCATTTTGCACCGGGATTCGGTTTTACCACCTTAAAAAACTATGATCACATACGGAACATTGAGGAGGTCTAAATTATACAAGTAAGCATGCAAGAACTTAAACGAAAATCTGTAGACTCATGTAAACCTCCTGGGAGACGGAGATTTAAATTACAAATTAAAAATTAAAAACAGCCGTACTCATGAATGAAAACCCAACTTCCCAATGACACAAAAACGCAGGTGGACGGGAAAGCGTGTCGCCAAGAAACTACCGCAAAAATAATAAAGGTGCTCGTGCTCATAAAAATCTATGACATAGCTTTGATTTCACATGCCATTCGATTTTTTACCTTAGCAGTAGACGTGTAGTCTAGTTTTGCAAAGAAGCGTACGCGCAACACATTGTCATATAGTACAGCAGGTGAACAGAACACTACAGAGTAAATATCATTATTATTCTTCAAACTGTTAAGGCTTGTATTGGGTCTTTCAACTGTTTTTGTTTTAATATGCTGAGTCAACTACTTATCTGATCAATGTAAAACTTGGACACGTGTTTTTTCAGAACTTTGTCTCTGTGTTGTCAGGTCAGTTACCTAATTGGACACATTTCGCTCGATAGATTTCATTTTTGAAAATGATGCCTTTTTAAGATATTATTTCGTTTTGTGTCTAAGCGGCTTGAGTTTTATGTCTGAAATTACTGCTATAACAAGAAAACATGGTTTACTTTCCGATGTCAGGTGAAAAATTTTCTAGAACAATTACTTTTTCGTAAAATACAGAAAAACCTCGAAAATTCACTGATTTTGCGTGCCGGCAAGCGAGCCGAAGCGAGCCGAAGCGAGCTTAGAAGCGAGCGTTCTAATGTAGACTTTCTGACAACATACTGAAGTTCAAAATCGCTCAGTATGATTATCGTGCACCAGGGGTAAGGCCTTAAAGCCAGACATTGTAATTTGAACAAATGACAAATGTCAAATGATTCTAGTTAGGTTGTAAAAAGCATTAGAACTACTGTTTCTGAACTTCTGTGGTTCCAAAAAGAGAATAATAATAAATAGAAATAAAAGGTTGCGACTTAAAAAATTCGTAAAAAAAATTATACAACATTAAATCTTTTGAGTGTGCACAAGCACCAAATGACCACCTCGGTGTTCTAATGTTCAAGTTTTTGCTTACGTACTCATAAATCGGTTAAAATTCTGTGGAGGAAAAATTTGCGGCCGTTTCGGGATGGTAAAATAGCACGGGCGGGTCTGTGGTCTGGCTTGATGTAACCATCTCTACAACGGTGTCATAAAGCAACAATCAAAATAGCCAAATGATGAATTAAAACAAGCACTTTCAAATTTACTAATTTAAATAAATAATTGAAACCTTTTTTGCTACATTACATAAGACAATGTAAAATCTTTTAAAACAATTATGGAAATAAGAAGCGTGTACCTAAATTAAATAGGTAAAACATTTAAACCACGCTTACGCAAAAAACAATATTTCACCATTCACAATAACAATGATAAATTTATTTAAACAACTGTGCACCCTTCTAACTTAGTAAATTTTCCAAACGAGGACAAATTCAAACAAAATGAAAATTATGTCTTACCGACTGAAAAGTGAGAAATACCCACACCTGTGCAAACATATGTACATACTAAGCACATGCTTTGAAAAGTTTTACATATCCGGCGAAAGAAAATATATCTCCCACGTGGTAGAAGACGAGACTTTATAACCTCGTAATTCAAAAAATAAATAATAACAGGCAATCATCGTAGAACGGTGCAACGGGAAATAGGATAGGATGGGATTGGGATAGTCATAATTACATAGCGGCTCTCTAAGGACCATAAAAAAGTAAAAAGACGAGAAGTTGAACAATTCGAAGATTACTTTGATGATGGTCGACCCTTACCTTACCTATAGTAAAAATGTGCCATGTAAAGAATGGTATGTTTTGAATTTTGAAGTTTTTTGTTGTAAGCTTCCGCTATAAAGCAAAATATTGCGGTTTGAAAACACGTAGATTTTATTAAATTAAATCATTTTAACAGTCACGTTTAGTCTATGTGGAAACCACAACCTTCCTTTTTTTACACCATTTTTATGTTAATTAACATACTCGTACTTGGTCGATATTACGCACTAAAATGTCTAAATCGGAACAAACATATCAATGATGGAATGGAGCCTAAAAAATGCAAGTAATTTAACTGAAAAAGTAGTAATAAATAACAAGACTCTAGAAATCTAAATTAAGGTAAAATACATAATATATCTGAGTAATAAGCATCTCATTTACGAATCTGGCTCTGTAACCACCGACCCCAACAACATCAACGTGCTAATAGCTGCTTTTAAATGCGTTGTCGGTAATGAGCTTATTTTCAATAAAAATAAGTCCGTAAGAACAACAAAGTAATCCTAGACCAGAAATTGTCGACCTTGAAAAAACATTACAATTCACAACTAAATTAATGACCAAAAACGCATTTTTTATGCATCCGGTTAGTGTCATGATACTCATACATATTCAACGAAAGGTGTAATGAACTTGGTAGATCCAATCCGTAGTAGCAACCGCAACGAAAATAAAGTAAATTCATTAAAGCATTTAGCGTATACCTACGAATGACAAATTACTATTCCCACGATTGCGACAAGTGTCTCTCTACCAGAATTATAAGACCTTTTCGAATACACCAGCATACTTTATCCCTATTCTATCTTTAAAGAGATTGCCGAAGAAAAGTGTCAACATATAATGGCTATGTTATATTAAGAGTAACGCCATGCTTTGTGCCGCTTCGGAAGCCTCAGCGGGAGACCGGCTTAGGCGATCTTCATTGTTTACATTTCTTTGTAAATTTTATGCTAAAAATAAATCTTTGTAATAAACATGGGAATGGGGTTTCTTCTAAAATAGATAATCAAGCTGTATCTTTTAACATTTCAACTAAATGAAAATAAGTAGGGACATGACTGACAAGAGTCTCTAAGGAAATGTAATGATTTTAAATTTTGCCTTCACGTTGATACCAAATAAATTCAAAACGCGCAATACTCTATGAAGATTGACAGAAGAAAGCAAGATCAGGGCTGGTTAAGGACGGCATAGTGACAGTGAAAGTCGAATGTTTGGTTGTTAAGTTTGCATAAATCCAAGAAATAACAACCATTGATAATGGCCTGTCCGAACAAGGACATATCAACATCTTCAAGTGGGTGGTACACAATTACATACTTGCAGATAGAAATACGAGGACCTAAAGAACGCAGGGCCCATAAATGTTGAATAATTTGTGAACCATGCAGCACCAGCGAAAGTTGGTACTTAATCAACCACAACTTGTGACGAATAGGTCAAACCGCGATTTATAGCACGTGTTTCGATTCGCACGACCATTATTGCAAATTCGCAATGAAAGGGACATTAATGGACTAAAATGTTCGTTCCAAGGGCAAGGTAAAAGTTGATCGTCCCTAGCAGCTGATTCGAAATAATAATCGTAAATCAGAAAGTGATCCTCACTAACGCATAGTCGATGTAAAAGGTAATATATATTCACTTTAAATGCCATGTCACATCTCGGCTCAATCTCGCGACGTCATCAAGGCACAGTCCGGAATAGAAGTCTAGAGTCCAGCCCTTTAAAGGCACGGGTTGACTAGAAAGCTGGAGTCGTGAGCGATGTCAGATTGCGCCCGCGCATGCGACATCAAACTGAGGCATCTTGCTGGACAATATGCAGAAACTGGCGACCCCTTCGTTCCCCGACGTCTGTAAACGCGGAGGTTTGCAACCGCAGAGGAATTTCTTGAGATTGAATTGTTGTTTTATGTTTGTTACGCAAGAGTAAGGCTAAAAGTGGTGAAAATTTGTAGCAGTTGTCATGTTATTCAACAATAAATTATGATGGAGTGTAGTGAAATTCACACGCAAGATTATATCGTGCAGATATTGCCATTTCCGCTTATGGGTGCGCGGAGACAAATTGTATTCATTGCAAAATGTGTTTCTGTTATCAGATAATTTGCATGCAAAATCAGATTGACATTTTGCATGTCAAAGATCTTCGAGACAAAGCAACAATGGTGTTGCGAAACAATTGGAATCCAAAATAATCCGCTTACATCCGACGAAACCAGCTGAGTCAAGACCTTTGGGAACCGTAACATCTTGAGGTTTTCCTGCACAGATTTGTCCAACAAAAGATTATGATGAAGATCTTGTTAATTTGGTTGCTGTCATAGTACACGGAAAGTTGGGCACGCCGCATGACCTATATAGGCCTTCGCCGAATATGGTGCTCTATGGACTTTCCTACTAGTGTACGCACTTTGACTTCTGCCATAAATGGTAGAACATAAAAACTAACGGTCCGTTCAAAAAGTCAGCACACAACAAAAGAACACGAGGAAAACTCTAAATCAGCGAATGTACCAATGGAACAATGGATAATATGTAATGGTACCTGTTTCGTTACAAAAACAAGCCTCGTTATAACAAAACATTCGAGTCATATTCCCGTATTTTAAGGACAGCCATTACGCGCAAACCTCCCTTCAAACGCTAATACAAAATTGTGAGATGTCTTTATAAAAATTTAGACTGTATCAATTGACATTATCGAGATATAAATGCCAAATTAGAGTTAAAAAAAACCGGCCAAGTGCGTGTCGGGCCACGCGCAATGTAGGGTTCCGTAGTTGCCCGGTCCATATAAGTTGGTCAACTAATACAGACCGGGCCAAAATTCTGGTCCCATACATTACAGGGGACCAAAAGTTTGGCGCGACCTGTACTCGTAAACCTGTAAAGCCTACTTAGCTGTGATAGTTTTCCTTTTCAATTCATTATAAATACTTCTTCTGTGAATTTTTTCACATTTCTATAAACAACCGTTTGGCCAGCAGGTGGGGTGGGGAGGACGCTCCACTCTAACTAAAATTTTCGCTTTAAAGCTTAATATTTCGCCAACAGATCTCAAATCAAAAAATGGTTTTCACCTAGCCACAATGTTTTTAAACGGCCTATCCATCTATACCCCACACTATGGGATGAACGAGAAAAAAAAATTCATCCCCAGTTCACGTGTATGAGAGGTACCAATAAAAAAATTTTTTTTTCGAGATTTTATTTGACTATTTTGTCGGCGTGATAAACATTTATATCCATGCCAAATTACAGCTTTCTAGTAATAATAGTCTCTGCGATAAGCCGCGGACTGACGGACATGGCGAAACTATAAGGGTTCCTTGTCGGACTACGGAACCCTAAAAATCGGGAAATTTATTATCAAATTTAAATATATGAAAAACAATACGCAAAGAAAAAGCAAATTTTTGTGGTTTTTTACCAAAAATGTAGCAGAATGTGTCTTGTTTGAAAAAAATTATAATGATTTTGCGTCGAAAATGTAATCCAGATTAAATTTAACTAATAATATGTTTGAAAACATTTACGTTTTGTCAAAATTTTGTTACTCCTGACAACGACGAAATCAGTGCGATTGTATTGCCTTCGCAAGTTTGTGCACTTAATAGCGAAATGAAATGCGTGATTACAAGAGCCTGTTGACTTCGGCCAGGTACTTGGCCCAACCACTCGGGCTTTTTAAGTAGACACGTTCACTTTAATCTCCAGAGCGTTTGGGCCAACATTGCCCAAACCAACAACAGGCTATAGAGATGATCAATCGGTTTACTCCAACTACAAAAGCCCTAGTGACTCCGCTAGCGTGTGTTCGTCTCTAACAGGGAATTATAGTGCAGGTATGTTTACTTTAAAAACTAGAGCGTTACCCAAACATTTGCAGATCTTAAAACTCTTAAACAGTTGCGATAAGGATGTTGTTAATTCAACACATTCGCGGAAACGTTTTAGTAGCACGTGTTTGTATATAAAATATTTTATTTGAATATTTTAATGCCCCCGACCCCGGGTTTTAGCTTTTGTCTACGACACCTTTCCCGGCACTACCCAATAACGATCCATACCACCAAAGGTTAACTGGAAGACAATGCTAAATAGCATAAAGTCCGCCTTGATGAGTTCAAAGAGGTATAAAAAATGGAAATCGAATTCAGTCTGGACGCTATTCTAATGAAGAAACAGCCAAAAGAGCTTGCAAAGGGCCTCATAATAGAAGCCTAAATATTCATTTAGGACAGCCTAGTGCAAAAACGTGAAAACTAAAATAATTACATTCTTATGTTTGATAGTAAATTTGTTATTTATTCATGAAAGTGCAAAATTATTTTTAAATTCTTAATTGTTGTATGTTGACTTCAGTGGATGTTTGTTTTGTTTGCTTTCAATAAAACCTCCCACTCCACCGTCTACACCTGCCTCTCAGGGTTTTGTAGTGGCAGTATTATAAAATGCTGACTTTATTTGCCTGTTGGTTTCGGCCCCTTGACTAGCCGAAACACTCTGGGGATTAGGTGAGGATATCTACTTTAAAAGCCCGAGCGGTTGGGCCAAGTATCTGGCCGAAATCAACAGGCTTTTGTAATCACGAAAATGAAATAGCTTTACATTTGGTTACGCCCACAACTGAGTTGCCGCGCTCATGACGACCGTCCTTAAGGAAAGAAAACAGAGTTATTAAAAAGGGCAACGATCCCTTAAAAGACCGGAGCGAAATAAAGTTACCCTCAGATATATCAAATTCACCCTAACGTCAAAAATATTTACGGCTTACAAACATGCAAAGGGCTACTTCAACCAAAATAAACGGAAATTAAAAGGTAAATTTACGAAAGGATATTCAATTAAAATCCAAAAGACAGGTAGTTCCACTAAGTGAAAGTAATTTCTTTCCTAATGTTCATCACAATAATACGGATAATTTAGTAAAAGTGACAAATTTTATTACTTCCTCAACACAAGACTATAGCTATACTGATATCCGTAAAAAAATTAGGTCATTATCATTGAATGGAGTGCCTTTGATTTGGCAAATGGAACGGAAGTATTTACAACGCACGCAACCGCCGTATTAAGAAAAGGTTCAATCGGAATTTTGTTAAAATGCCTTCTTAAAAGATAAATAAGCAAAGAATTCGATGTTTTATCGATGAAAGAGACGTGAATTGAAAACATTAGTGCATACATTTTAGCTCATAGTCATGAGATTGTATTCGTGTTATTTTGTTGAAACAATAACGATAAACATGAACTTCATACCCAGGTTTCTTATTTTTAAAAGTCCGAATGTGAATAGAAAACAGATAAATTTACAATAATTCCTCTGCCATCAATAATCAATAGGCACTCGACTGCGTATCTATAGCCTTGAGTCTGGATAAATCCACAAGCGGCGCGGCGTTCTTAATTAATATACGCAGCGACTATCGTTGCGCAACTATTATCGCATCCAGTCATTATCAGCCCACAATTCAATTAAGTTCCGATGACCGAGCATGAGGCCACTAAAATGAATTTAATACACGAACCATATGAAAATCAATATATCTGGCCTGTCTGAAGTTCTTGATGACGTAGGAAAAGTAAAAGGCAGGGATGACGACGATGATGATTAAGTAAACCGCGTTACAAACATACCGTAGCTACCGGAAATGCATAAATTCTATGGTCGATCTAAGTCATGATGGGAATGCAAAAAACGTTGGTTTTACGATGCTGAGAAACGATTAACTGTAAGTCTGAAGATAGAACCTAGACGGTAAATAAACCATCAAAGAATAATACTTTTGCTAAATAACCATCTAGTTCTTACTTTTTACCACAATATCTTAACGATAGTCAAGAAATTTAAAGTTCCTGGTTTCGACGTCGAAACAAATTGGCTTTCTGTTTTATACATTTTATATTGTCGGCGTATTCGCGTAAGAAGAGACATGATGATTTTACTTCAGAGTTCGTCAGATATACGTACCGATTCAGAAAATATTCACCCATCAAATCACCCATGCCAATCGTCTACCAACGACCTTTCTAAGGCCTTTTAAGCCCATCGGCATCGCGTGCATCTAACACATCTAACACTTTGTCTGGCGTGCCTTCCTTTGTGTCCAAGACATGAGTCAACATCTTGTGCTGAAGAGGAATGGGCGAAGGAAAACCACTTCTATTACAAAACCCTAAGAGGTCCTTCGTTGTGCTTCTTATAGTTGTATTGTAGTCTCGATGAAGATGTTGGCTTGGCTTGACCCTTTTGTTTAGGACGCATGCTTCGGAGTAATTAGTTGGCGATTTCTTTGTTGGATGACCATGTAGTTTAGATGTTTTTGATTGTTTGTGTGCGTGGTGATGGGTATTGATGAAAAGTGAACGGATACGTTGCTATGGAAAGTATACAGTTCACTTCTAAGCTTTTTCTCTAGCATTGTGGTCATATTTCTGCCACATCCCAGTCTTCTGCTCTGTAATTTATGAACATTTTAAAGACAGTTGTCACGTTCCATGCACATTCCACACGCCGAGCGCTTTAAGTTTCAACTTTATAGCAGTGTTGGGATTAGAGGTGAAAATTGCCGGGAAATTTTCCTTTTAAGACGAAGTTTTCGTGAAAACTTCCAAAAAGTCCGAAACTTTGGAAGTTTTCATTTTTTTATTATTCTTACCAGAACAATAATTTAGTAACATTGGGAATACTTTAGATTCCATAGGTTTCGAAAACCAAGGGATTAGCTTAGTGAGTAAGTTGTTTCTTCATTGAAACTAACGGATTTTACTTTTTATGATTATTCTTAAGTAATATGAAGTTTGTATCTTTTAATTAAATGTCGAACCGTTAATTTAATTTTTGTTGAATTTCGAATTTTGTTTTGAATGTCAAAATAAAACTCATACCGATCTATCTCTCTCTCTCGTCTCGCTTGAGGCGAGGCAACCTCAGAAAATTCTACATTGATTTTGATTTTGTCATACGAAGGCAAAAGACACATCAAGGAGCGAGCGGTAGGTACCGTGGCCGTTTTGGAAATATTCCGGAAGTTTTTCGGAATACTCTCAGAAATTTTCCAAAATTTATGGAAACTTTCATAAATATTCAGGAGTTTTCACCTTTAGTTGGGATATATCCATTCCATTTTCCATTGCTTTCCTTTTCAGTGATGTAATAATTAAGCTACTCAGATTGGTCAACGGCGCTCGATGTCCTGCATGTGCGTTAAGCCCGAAAATATTTTTTCTACTACCCATCCACAGAATTATATGGAAGTAGCTGGTCATGACGAGTGCAGGGTATAAAGCAAAGTGGACATTCTTTCATAAATATTTTCTCACCGTTATTTACATATGTTTAATGAAATAATTCAGAAATTCCTTTTTTAAGCGGCTTAACTTATTTTACATAACTGGCTACTATTGACATATTATGGTCTTTACCTTGCCTAAATCATGTAGTCTTATCCAAATTCGAAGTGCCCACCTAAGTGAACGAACTCATTATCGCATTGTATGGGATTATGATCATTAAAATCTCGTCTGACAGGCGACGCTATCAGATATTTCATCACATTCCTCTTTGTAACAAAGTGTCATCGTGATTACAGAGTAAGAAGCTTTCTGATACTATAAAGACCATCGTCAGGATTATTACTACACTATGTATACTTTTCATCTTGTCTTTTTCGTTTGTTACTTTCTTTCCTTCTAATTTAGTAGTTTTATGGTTCTTATTTAAACTAGCCTTTGACCGCGTCTCCTTTATTTCCATGGAAGTGTTTTGAAAGATTTGAGTAGTACCGACAATTTTCGGCTTGGCGGTTATTTATGAACACCCCTTATAGCGTGTATGTTGACAGGGTCACTACGATGATAAAGAAAACCGCATCCAAATCCGGAGTGGTTCTAGGGTTAAAACAGAACAACATAAAGTCGTTTGCAATAGAATCCAACAATCATGTAAACAAATATGGCGGACTGACATTGACAGCGTATTGTTTATGCCCATAGTGATGTCATAGTGTTCTAATTTAATTTTAATTAAATTTATTTTTCTAATTATTTTAATTTTAAGTCATAGACTATGGCCCATAGTAGGATAGGTACTAAAATAAAACTGACTAAATAGATTAAATATATAAGCCATAGACTATAAAATAAAACTGATTATATATAAAAAAAGTGTTTATTAAAACAAATTTAAATCTTCGTCTTCGTCATCATCACTATCAGAAGTGTCGCCGGTGACCGTAATTATAAGCTGCGGCTCGCTCATTATAACCTTAAAAACAAATATAATTTTACACACATACATTTCAGTAATTGTGATCTATTCAAATAATTAGTTACGAGGGCAATACAATATTAAAGTGCGTCTAATAGATTTCCGTTGTAGGTAATAGATCTAAATCATTCTTACCTCCTGATTACTCCTTGAGAAAAAATACCAATCGTATGCTATATCAAAGTCCGTGATGCCGTGCGAAGGTCGTCGTTCCAAGAAAAATATGTCCAGCCAAATCGTAAAGCAAAACAAAAGTCCAAAATGAGAATGCAAAGTCGTAGAAATCGGAAACAGAAAACGGAAACAGAAAACACTAATGCACAGCGAACCCACAGAACAGTGAATGACTGTGAATGACAATTCTAACAAAATGGCCACCTGTCAATTTTTAAAAACTAACCATTATTTTTATGGCTTAGGATACAATCCGTTTTGGTTAATTATATTAAGCTCTTGAAAAAAATTTTTTATTGTATTCAAATAATATTAAATTAAAATAATTTATTAAATTAAAAATAAAAGATAACTTCAGATTACGAACAACACTAACTTTTCAATGACTTATAGAGTTCGATGAGTAAAAAACTAAGATGACAGCTTGTCAAATACTTCGAAATTTTCACGTTGCAAATGTTTTAACAAATTTAACTTATAAATACAAGTTAAATCGTGTTGAAGATAATGTGAAAACAATGGTGCGTTCGTTGAAATCAGACTATGTTCATAATTGATCGTCAAATGTATGTGATTACGGAGTAATCGTGACAATTTGGTTTGTTTACATGATTGTTGGATTCTATTGCAAACGACTTTACAGACGGACAGACAACAATTCTGAAACATGTAGTTTTGGGCTCAGTGTACTTATTACCATTTCATTTAAAATATCTAAAATTTTTCACTACTTTATTATTAGGTAGATTGTAAAATGTACCAATTCGAATGGTCCAGAATACCATAACAGCACCTAATTGTCTTTTTTTTGAAAGAAATAGACTTTTTTAATGTCGTATAAAAGTAAACATTTTTTTCTCTTTGAAATACAAAAGATATACATGAAAATATTCAGGAACTGAATAAATAGCTTTGATGACGTAATAGTCATGTCATTTAGGCATTACAGGAAATAGGCCATTGCCCACAAGAAAAAAAAGTAATGTCAACTCAAAACAAAAGCGACGTGTTTTTTTTCAGTAATCCCATCTTCAGATTTTATCCCCTAATTATTTTTTTTCATTCTTTCTTTACGTCAAGGAACTCTCCCTATTGAGCCTTAACGGTATGACTATTACGTCACATTCCCATTTCTACAAACTGATTTTCAAAAAGTAATTTCGTTTTAAAAAATACCACCTGAAAGTTAAAGAACAGCGTGTATCTTCATGATTTAGCCTATATTTTCATAAAAAATATACAAAAGGGCCTGTACAATTTATGGTTGGTTCGAATTGCATTTAAAATTAGACTAATAGTTATAAGTGTAATTAAGTATGTCTTTTCGAAAATATTTAGATTTTTTACCAATTGATGTCCTAAATGTTACTTCGGTCAAGCGGAAATTGTATATGTTACGGGTAATACTAGAAGATAGGGTAAACCTAGGTTTACTCGGGTAGTGTTATACAAAACTTCGGGGGTCGCCTCGCTTTGCTCGTCGTCGCACCTATTTTTGACTTTTTTCGGGCTTTACCCGTAACATACACACACATAGCAACGAAGGCGGGGTTTTTCATTATCGTAGTAGATCTGTAGTCTCTGCCTAACCCTCTAGAAGACAGGCGTGAATGTAAATATAAGTATAAAAAGTAATCGCATGAATGTAATCAGAATAATCTCAACACATAAATAGCCATCGTCAAAAGAAGTATAATTTATTATCTAAAACGGAAAGCATTAATTCTCTAATTGAATGCAAATGAAGCAGATGTATCAAATAGTTTAACACAGCCATTTTAGGGCACTGGGGCACTGTGCTTCTAGGGGGTCTTTTGATGAATATGACTGGAGGTAATCCAAACCTATCCTATTTCTGCTCCTAACAATTCATGATCCCCATAATTTTCGCGGGATAGAAATGACTCCAACATACTTTTCCATTCAATCCATCTGTGGGGACGACGACGACGACATTCATTGAAACAACAACGTGAATTGTGAAAGAAACCTCTGTAATTACTGTACTATAACATTATTAAGTATTAAAAGTATCGTACCTTGAATGTCACGCCAAATTTCTTGGGTATCTCAACTATCTCCCCCTGGATACGTGCTTGCAACTGCAGAACAGCCGGCATAGACCCTGGTATCATGTTTTTGCCCTCTCCACTAATGAAATTGGTACGTACAATCATGGATGAAATTAAATCTAATTCGTCCATGGTACATACAATGTATATTTTGTGTATCACTCCAGTGCAGTGATAAATTTGTGGACACTCCTCGACTTTGTAGATCTATCGTCTGTTCCTTTGACATTGGGTTTCGAGGTCATCTGGCACAACATTCGCAAAAGGAAAAGTATCATTTGGTTTTGAATTATTATGTTTTAAAACATTTAAAAACTACCCGACAGTATCTAGATCAAACTGCGGCTTATTTTGAGTTTTTCTGTCAGATCACCGTGGACTTCGCTGTTTATCGTAGTCACTATTGTTATGATAATAGTGGTACTCACGGTCTCGAAGTAATTTTTCGATTTCAATTTTACCGCAATCTTCTTCTAGGTTTTCAGTCCATTTTTACTTTACACGTCAACAAACAAGCACAACAACGAACATGGAACCCATTATGCTCATCTGCCAAAAATCCTCTCCGATGTTTAATGGAATTAAACTTCTTATGTGAAGTCACAGATTGAATCACTTGTTTAGGTTACTCTTCAGGTTTTTATCAGTGAATGTCTTATCAAGTAGTCGTTTCTCTCATCGGCTACTACTCCACAATTTCGCACATTATCCCATCGTTTCCGTAGTGTAGTGGTTATCACGTGTGCTTCACACGCACAAGGCCCCCGGTTCGATCCCGGGCGGAAACAGAGGATTATATCTTTTTGCACTTTTCTTTTTCTTTTTTGGGTTAGAAATAAGTGAATATGATAATATGGCATGTTTTGTCAGAAATTACAATCGACAAATGTAACTTTTGTAGTCCATGTATGGCGAAAACGGGCGAGGGACAAAAGGAAACGGCATTAAACGTTTCTGAATCGCGATAATGGCCCGGAACCACGTTGACAATGTGCGAGGGATAGAACAAGAGCTGGAAAAGACCAGTAATTAAAGTTAGAAAGTGGCGCAATTGCAAACTGCTTGCCCGAGACCGGTAGAGCACGGATTATAGCATTTTCTAAATTGACCATACGGAGGTTGGCGACCTTTGATAATTGACTCTTTCCTCCTGTAGTTTTCTTAAAGTGTTACTTTGACTGTTTTCTGCTTTGGCTGACGGAACGATTCAGCATAAAGATATGGAATTACCGCGACGATTCCGGGAAAAGTAGATTCTCTATGACGTCACATATAGTCTGTCAAAAAAGTGTTGAAATGAAAATGAAACTTCAATGAACTTTATTGGACTTTAAACGTTCAAGTAGTATAATTTAGGTAATATATTTATGAAATAACAACGCGGTTATCTCGATTTAACAGATTTTGTACTTGTTTGTTTGGTGTAACCAGGCGAAAGAAAAATAGTTTCTTCAATATTCATTTCAACACTTTTTTTACAGACTACATTTAAACCACTTTGTTTGTCGAATTACATCGTCTTTCTATACAAATAATGATGAAATTATACAAAATAATAAACCCTATTTCCAGAAGTAAGAAAACAACTTCAACATTTTTCTGATGTCAAGAAATGAAATAGCCGCTAGTATTTTATTCTGAAAAGGATCCGCTTCCGCACAATGACAATCAGACAAACACATCCAATCATCCCAATATCTTTGAAAATGTATATTTTCAACGGATTAAAACCAGCCGGCCCTCGGCGACACGCAAAAGGACAGACAAATGCAAATGTGAAAAAAAGAAAAATGTACTTGGAAAAATATAAACAAAATTTAGCATTGTTGTTGTTGACATCTCGTAAACTACGCGATAGGCAAGTGCGGGAGAGTGAATATTAGTATGATACCTAGCCTTTTGCCCGCGGTTCCACCCGCGTTTAATAAATCTCTGCTCCGTTGTCGGCTTGGGCGTTATTTCGTCAACATCCTTATAGCCTGTGTGTTGACCAGAGGCAAAACGATGATAATAAAGAAAACCGCAACCAAATTCATCGAGTGGTTCCCTAGTTAAAACAAAACATGCATACAGACAGACAGAAAAACACAAAAATTCTAAAAATAGTAAAAAAATTGTAGTTTCAGGACAATACTAATACCACATTTAATTTAAATTTTGTTAAAATATTCAATGTTACAGACACGACTTTTTTACTACTTTATTATTAGTAAAGACCACAGAAGTATAATATAGTAGCAGACCTAACATTAATAATAAACGCATAGAGACGACGCGTGGCAATTTTAGCTCAGTGAACTTCGGGCTCTTTTAAATATAAATATTGCTTGTTTCCAAACAAAATATATACTAGAGATTAGTTTAGGAATTAACAAATATGTTCCAAGCATAAGCCAGCCACAACAAACCATTTTTATACGATTCTTTGTACCATGAAGCCTAAATGTAGCTTATTTTTTGTATGGAAAGTTGCCCGCTATTTAATCCCTATGAATGAATGAATGAATATATTTATTTATTTCAAGAATAACTTAAATCTAAATACATCCCACAAAACCAAGTAGGAATTTGGTTTGTCTGTGGGGAGGGAGTCGCACTTCTTTTTCGTAGGTAGGTACATTAACAATAAATAATAACATTGTTATTTTAATCTATGTTTACATATTTTGTAGAAGGTAAGTTTTATATAATTTTGCAAATTTATTTTTATTTTGTTCAGATCTTATACGAACAGGCATTTCATTATATAACATTGGAATTTTGCGTTTAAGCAATCTGCCGCCAAAGTAGTTATTCACTTTTACTGTTTCATATTTACCCTGAGCAGTTGCTCTCGTGTTGAGCCCATGCTGTTTAGGTATCTTATGATCTGGGGTGCCATGGCCATTTACTGCAATTATGTATTTATATTTTAATGAAGCCGGTAGTATTTTACATAATGAGTACAATATTTTGATATTATTTTTGTGTTTTTTCCTAACATTTTTACTGACTAGGAATTTTAAGAATTTTATTTGTATATTTTCAATCTTATCCATGTATGTTTTAAATATAGATCCATAGCAGTCCACACCATAAGATATAATTGAGTCAACCAACGACATATATATAGTTTTTAGCACAGAAATTGGTACTTTGTAACTAAGATGTTTGAATTTAAATAACAATATGCGTAGCTTATTTAATATCCTTTCTATGTGTTTAGTCCAGCCCATATTTTCATCGATGCACATTCCTAGGTATGTAACACATGGAACTTGCTTTATTGTTTTACATTTACAATTAGATAAGTTATTATGGAAACAGTTAAAGTCGTGGGCAACCAGTTGACATGAAGAGTCCGGGGTACAAGAGTACGGAGACCGGATAACAAGGAGGTTAGTTTTTTCGGCATTGAGTACGATTCCGTTATCGTGCGACCATCGCACTACGTTGTCGATATCCTCCTGCACGAGACGCGACACCTCGCCCATGTCGCGGCCGGCCCGCAGCGTGCACAGGTCGTCCGCGAACATGTACGCTGAGCAATGGCGGACCACGTTGCACATGCTGTTCACGTGCATCAGGTAACACAGCGGGCCACAGCCGGAGCCCTGCGCCACCCCGCGCCGCGCCGCCCACTGCTGCGGCCCGCTGTGCTCCTCGCCCACTCTCACCCGGTACGAGCGGTCCGTCAAGTACTGGCGGTACCAGCTATTAAGCGGTCCGCTGATCCCGCACTCCGCCATCGCCCCAAGCAGCGTCTCGTGCCGTAGGGTATCGAAGGCCTTTTTAAAGTCGAAAAATACAGCAACAACAAATTTTTTATCGTTGAGATAACTATTAACTTCGTCCGTAAATTTTACAAGTAATGTTGATGTACTTTTATCCTTCTGAAAACCGTGCTGGCAATCGTTTATAACTGCATGTTCATTAAGGAATCTATTTTGTTGATTAACTATACATTTTTCTATGATTTTTTCTATACTGGATAAGATAGCTATAGGTCTGTAGTTAGCATAATTTTTATGATCACCTTTTTTATAAATAGGTCGCACTATGGCTTCTTTTAGTTTTTGAGGAAACTTCGAATTTTTTATACATAAATTAATTAAGTGAGCTATGACTGGGCTTATTTGTTCACTTATATATCTTAGGTCCCTCATACGTATACCATCTGACCCTGGCGATTTCTTATCACTCATTTTCTTTATGACTTTTTGGACCTCCTTGCTATTCACCGTTCTCCATCTCATCGACATACAAGCCTCATTTCGATAGTCAGCACGGTTTAAGAAAGTTTCGTTACAATCATGAATTATATTATCGATATCATTTTTAAATGTAGTTGCAAAGTTATTACATATTTCTTGCTTTGTATTTCCTGACAAGTGTTTCAATATTACCTCATCTGTTGACTTTTTTCTATTACCAAGTATTCTATTTATATTATCCCATATTTTCTTTACGTTACCATTACATTCGATTATTTTTTGTTTCTCATGTTCATTTCTTATTTTAGAGAATAGCTTTGTACACTTATTTCTGTATTTTGTATAATTTAATCTTTTTAACATGTTTGTTTTATCTTGGAACCATATCATAAACAGTGTATCCCTCTCCAATACCATTTTTTTCATTTTGTTGTTTACCCATCCTTTTGAGTCCCTTCCACTTGTTTTAACTTGTTTAGTCTGGTAACTTGATTCGTAAATATTAGTAAATATTTCATAAAGTTGATTGTACAGTTCTAACGGACAACTAATATTCAATAAGTGTTTAAAGTCGATTGAGGCAAGTTTTTCGTAAACAAGTTTGTTATCAAGCAGGAGGCGCGTCACTGACCCCCCCGGCCGCACGTCTCCGCGCCCGTTCGTGCCTCGGCGTGAGTCAGTAGTCGCGCCTAGGGAATCCAATTTATGATTATTAAAATCAGCGCTGCTTACAGCAACAGCGGTGCAATAATGGTCCGCCATTTTATACTCTAATACGGCCGAATAAAGTTCATCACGCGGGCATCTCACGAATATGTGATCAAGGCACGATTCTACTATTTCGCCTTTTAAGATTTCTCTTCTAGTTACGTTAGTGATGCACTTGGAATAGCCACATTAGCATAGCTATGTTTGATCTTCTACTAATAATTAAATGTTTGTGGTATAGACAGATAATAGATGTGGGGCGAGTGAGTACATTTTTACGTACTCGCCCGCACTCCCGGCCGATCCCGTACTATACCATGTTTATACAAGACAAGACAAAATAGTCTTTAGTGCGCACGAATAAAATATAAAAGTAAACCGATTAATTGGCAGCTTTATCGCTTATAACGATTTCTTTCAGAATATTTTGGGTGGAAATACAGTGTCGGAAAAAGCTGTAACCGTTTTCGGGTCACTATAAAATTGATTTTTGAACAGTCCATCCATCCATCAGCCTGTTTCGTCCACTGCTGGACATAGGTCTTTCCAGGATTTCGCCAATCTTGGCGGTCCTCCTGGAAGAAATGCCCATACTCACACACGCTGGGCAGGCGGGTTGGTGAGCGCGGTGCCGAAACCCTTGCAACAGTGACGCCGCTGCCCGTCACCAGTCTGTTTTATATAAGGCTTGGCAATTGGAGATGGATATACCGCCATCCATCGGTCCCAGGCAATGGTGGGCCGCCTGGTTTTGCCTGAGAGCTGTTCTGTTACTCTCCCCCGAATAACTTCGGGAGGATTTGCGAGTAAGATGGTGGTACTTCCACAGTCGAGCCCGGCATCAGCTCTACCACTTTTTGAACAGTACTTTAGGTAATGTAAAGAAACACGCTACTTCACAAAATTTCCAGGGCAATATTACAAAACTACTGGCCCGGACTGCATAACAAAATTTAATAAAAAAATATAAAGCCTACTTCAGCAAGTTAGCTTAGTTTGTGGTGTGGCTTGCGCTTAAAACTACACTGAACTTTAAATTGACTGCAACCGATCTTGGACTGTTTGTATACGGTTGCCCTAATAAAATCGTTATCTATACAAATTATGCCGTGATAGAGAATTAATCTAGTAACCCGAGACTATGACGTCACATTTCAAAATTCGTGTGGGGTGTATTTTAACACTAACACTTCAAAAGAGCAATTTAATTAACGGTAGACCCCCGCCAAGAAAACCAAATAAATTATGTCCTAACTTTTGCACCCCACTTAATAGACATCTAGTTTGACTCGTAACAACTGAACATAGAGTAGGTTTTTAATTGGTAATGGGCTCAATAAGGGTACCCGCAGGTCGCTGGGTGATAGGGCTCCGGATTATCGGACGGCGACCCCACACGCGCGCACAGCGCTTGTAAACACAGATATAACATACAAATAAATACATATCATCAAGGCATATATCTCTGAGGGGGCGTCGGAAATGTTTCAGAGTGTGTACTGGAACCTTAGACCAGGGTCCTGGCAAAACGCGACTCTTAGTACTGAAATTATTCTGCCGTTTTCCACGGGAGGGGAGGTAAACACGCACAGCACACATTTACTCACTCACGCACACTCCTGCGAAAAATTGATATGTCACACTAAATCAAAAGCTGCAACACAAACACGAAACGAGCACACAAGCAAGAGCACACTTCGGCAGAGGGGGATAGGTGCGCTTGCCTAGTCCCGCGGTATATGGTCTAAGACTGGAACACTCAGTCTCTTTTCACCAACACTTTACGTCCCAACCCGATGATGAATGAGGTACAGTGCCTCAAAAACCCTTGAAATCGGACATTTCTAACTGAAGTCATGGGTCGATACAGAGATATGTTTTGAGTGCAAGAGTAAAACTTCCACGTGCGTGCAAATTCATTCTAGTTATGGTGAAAAAAGTCTCAAAGTTGGACATTTTAACTGTCCCTAAAAATAAATAATTTAAAATATCTCGATATTTTTCTAATGTCAATAGCTTTTTGTATAGCTAATTGATAGGTTTATTAATTGTGTTCACATTTTGTGCTTTGCTACATTATCTTAGAGTGAGCCATTGGCTGTTCTTTAGGCACGAAAAATACTTTTTACAGAATGTAGGTGATTTCCTTCACCATCAGCAAGTGGTTAGTATACAAATACTATGCACATAAATTTCTAAAAACTCATAGGTGCATGCTACAAACTATAGCTTATGTATAGGTATAAGTAAGAAGACCTAACCATTACAACCAACAGTGGCAGAATTTTCAGAATCAGTACCTACTTCCAGAGATTACCTGCACAAATTTAAAAATTAATGGCTGTGTTCCTAATTCCTATGGAACTGCCCGTACTCAGGGAACACAAGCCTATAATGTAGCTTCTTATTAGTGAAAGAATTATCAGAATCATACTAGGTAGTAGTTCCAGTGATTGCCCCTTACATCCAAACTCACAAACATCTCTTTATAATTGTGGATAAAATGCATATGTAATAATATGTATGTATTTTGGCTTACATATCATTACTCTCTCCACATACAGGTGTATCTCATTTTTAGCAGTTTTGTAGGGAAGTAAAAAAAACGAATTAATTTGCCGGAATATAATATTTTATGGTTTGCATAGTAAATATGCAGAGCTTTGTCTATTATTAAGTCATACTACCCAACAAGCTATATCTATTGGTTGTTGTTACTACCATTATGTTTGGATAATCACAAACATACATTTGGTAGCATCTATCAAATGGATAAAGTACTTATATCGGTGTCTCTGATTAGTGTTATTATTATCATTTTTAGTTTCAAACATAAACAAAATAAAATCTTTTAATTAAAATTTGTTACTTATGAATCTAGAAAGCAGATTACTGTCGGAATTAGAATATTAAAATCCTCAATCGGTATTATATTTTCATAATTGAAATGATAATAAGAAGTGATTGTGTTGATCTTTAAGTAATCTGGAGTAAAACTGATCCCGAATCTATCAAATATCCTTTTATGTGTTGAAAACGAATGCTCTATGCCCCTGAAATGAATGTATATTACTTGTATATACATTAAATATGAAGGTTTTAATATATCCCACAATTCAAAGTGAAAAAAATTCAAGAGACAGGTAGGGAATCGAAAAATACTTTTTGCCCTACCTTTTTTAGTCTTTTCCATAGAAATTATTGAACTACTTTGTAATTACATGGAAAGAAAATATTTTTGTTGTTCTTGAATATGGGTAGATAACAATACACAATCTCATAATAAGATGGAAAGTGGTCTATTAGTGATATTGAATAATTTCTTAAATTTGTTTCATTTTGATTTTTAGAACCTTTTATATGTATTTCTTTTATATCTTATAATAAAAATAATAATAATAAAACTAAATAGCGAGTCCACTGTGTACTCTATCCAAAATGTTTTTTTTTTCCGCTTTGGCAACTTGCAATCGGTCCTAGGACCATAAGCAGTTTTTGTGAGAGAAATGAATGGCTATAATACTCAAAATGTAAAAAAGGAACCTGTATAGTTTCAGTGACTCAGTCCTTAATTCTCTCTGTCATCCGTATGTATTTTACAGCCTCATAAAGCCACACATAACATAATGTTTGGTCTGCTAGAAAAAATGTTCTATGTTATATTCAATATGAATATCAAATTGTAGGTAATAATAATATAAATAATAATTTTCACATAGATGCGATTGTGCAATCGAAAAATCCTATACAGGTTGTTAAGATGATATTGCTAGAAACGAGCAATAGTGCTAAGGCATACGCACAACTTTTTGTAAAAAAAAGTTACTTATTTATACATTTTAGTCAGGGAGTACATAGCACTACACCATGAGCAGAGGCGAAAGAAGCAGGATCCAAACAGTGGCACCTATTTAATTACTTACATTATTTTAGCACAAAATTGATAACAGATAATAAATAGAAATGCGCATTTGTCAGGATAGGCAGTGTCTTTTTGTCTGTATGGAGGGCACGCAAATGGATCCACATGAGCAATGTTGCAGGGCATTCGGTTGTGTTTTTATGTTAATCAAAACTGAAAACAATCTACAATAATTGTAAAATATAAAACAAGCAATATATAATTTAAAAATGAATTATTTTCCTAGTATTTTGGTTTGTGTCGTTAAGGGGGCATTACGGTTGACTGGAGTCAAGTGGAAAAGGTACAAAAAGTTACTTTTACAAGGTGTCAAAAAAGTGAACAGCTGGCTACCGACCACGCACCTAAAAGACCGCATCGTGACTTGACGTGACGCATAATCAATAATAAAGGCCAACCAAAATGCAGTTGCATGCAAGGTTCTGAGCGTGGAGTACTTACCTAAAATTCGAATAAACGTGTGTTCAAGAACTGACTCTGTCTTTACATCGAGTTTTTCAATGGCAAATATCCAGGAACAAATCCAGAAAGTAGTCTCATAATAAGATACCAATTAGAAGTTGTGTTTCAAGCATAAAAAGAAATAAACAATGTCCAACTTACCCGGCGACAGGTGATCACAACTTGGAAAAAAGTATCCGTCCGTACCGATTCACACGAACACAAAAGTTCACGTTCTCACTAAAATCTACAATAAACACGCTGAAACTCTCACGAAATCTATAAGTGTTGTCTCTAGATTCGTTTTCATTCAACGATTTGTATTTTATCACATTAATTATGCGCTTTTCAATGAAAAATGCATCAAGTGCATCAAATAACAAACAATCGCGGATTGCGCCCCGCGCTTCATACCCCTTCTCCTAAGTTCTCTTCCAACTTGTTCACCGTGGAATTTAGAGCAGAGCCATCTATTGGAAAAACCTTGCAACTTTTGACAGTGACACGCGTTTTGTGTCTGCTATTGAGATTTGTCAAATGTATTGTAAAATAAGAATTATGGAAACATTATAAGTAGTAAGGAGAGCCAGAGACCATGAACATAAAGCGAAAGCGAGGCCGACGCGATTACTGGGAGTGTATTTTTAAATCATTCGAATTTCAATTCGCATATGAATCCGCATGATTCGCATACGAAATAGTTTCGGCGCTAGCCCATGTCTCGCTCGTGTGCAATAGTGTGTCCCCTAAGTTTTGTTACGGGCCTTTGTTAAACACCTATAAGAGTACAAAAATAAATTGGTCACATGGTCCAGATAATGGTAGTTTGGTCGCCATTTTTAAAAATGGCCGCCAAGTAGGTAGACTATTTGTCAAAGTATATCTCGGTATCCAGTGGTCCGATTTTGATTTTTGAAAGCTTATTTGACTCCTTTTGTAAAGGCAAATAAATTTGGTTATAACGCATTTTTTGTTATATCGAGCCGTTGTTGAGATAAACTAAGATTTTTAATATTTTCAGTTCGCGAAGGAATTGGAAAAATACTCATTGCTTTTTTATTGTAGTTAAAATTTAATGCAAAATTTAGTTCTTTTTAGGGTTCCGTACCCTAAGGATGCCTAACGGGGTCCTATTACTAAGCCTCCGCTGTCTGTCCGTCCATCTGCCACAGGCTCACATATTCTTCATACGCTTCTATGAGGACGACAAACGTGCACCTTTAAACCACCATCACACTGATGATGAAATCCCGTATATCGAAATGGATAAGATTAGAATAGCTCTTGAACAGTTGAAAAATATATAAGCGCTTGGTGAAGACGGCATCACACCCGAACTCCCAAAAGCTGGAGGTTCCGTAACACTCAGACAGCCAGACGATGTTTTTTGCTGTCATTCATAACGGGTCCCCGCCAAAAGAATAGAACTGGAGCCTAGTCATTTTGTTCTAAAAAAAAGGACAAAATCCTACTTAAGAACTATAGACAAATTGCGCTCCTGAGCCACACCTACAAGCTGTTCTCAAGAGTTATCTTATAATAGAAAATCATTTTTCCCAACGATTTGGCGACGTCCAACCTCCAAAGCAGGCTAGGTTTCGAAAGGCTACAGCACATAGACCACATTGACACATTAGGGCAGATTATACACAAACAACAGGAATACTACAAGAGATCCTTCGACTCCACCGAAACTTGGTCTGTTTTGCAAACCTTGCAGCGATACCATGTTGAGTGGCGTTATGTGGAAATACTAAAATATCTGTATGACTCCGCTACGGTGTCTGTCCAAGTACAGAGTATACAAACAAGACCGATATACCTTCAGCACGGCGTGAAACCAGGAGATGTTATCTCCCCTGTTGTATCTCCCCTGATGTTATCTCCCCTATTGAACACGACTGAGTGTTGATTATAGAACACAGTTGGAACGCAGTTCAGTTGTATATGTCAGGATGGAGGTTTGTTGACTTTATACTTTGCTTGTGTGTCAGTGTAACGCATGATACGTTATCTTTAATAAAGTACCAAATACAGTTAAGAAGCATACGTTTCATTACAACATGGTGGCAGCGTAAATCTTTCAAGAACCCAGTGAAAAAACCAGTAAAAAAATGACAGATTCAGGTGAAGAAGTGAGGCAGCAGGTTATAAATCTAGTGACGCCATCCATGGTTACTCCGCCACAACAATTCGATTTTCAGCCAGAAAACTGGCAGGTATGGAAAAAACGCTTTGAACGTTTTATGTCGGTGTCAGAAAATGGCTCTAAGTCTCAAGAAGAGCAGATAGATATGTTGCTTTATCTCATGGGTGACAAAGCAGAAGAATTAGTTCTGCAGCTAAAAATAGAAGATTTAAATACATTACAAGAAGTGCTGACAAAAATTACCGAGCATTTTAAGCCAAAGAAAAACATTGTCTACTCGAGATATACATTTCACAAAAAATTACAAGGGTCGGAATCAGTGGACGAATATATTAGAAGTTTGTATGTGCTAGCAGAAAACTGTGAGTATGGCACTTTGAAAGAAGAAATGATCAGGGACCAGATAGTGGTTGGCATTAAAAGTCAGAAAGCTAGAGAAAAGTTGCTTTTGAATATCAATCTTACGTTGGACCAAGCAGTAACAACAGCTCGAAATGTAGATTTATTAGAGAGTCAAGCATCCTTTAATACAACAGGAGAGTTGGAAATCAATAAGATGAAAAAAGAGAATGAAAACAAGCAGGGTAGTTGCTGGTTTTGCGGAAGAGGTTTACACAAAAACAGAACATTATGTCCAGCGCTCAAGGCAGTGTGTATGAATTGTAAGAAAGTAGGACACTTTGCAAGATGTTGCAGAGGCAAAAGGATGCAGGTGACTGAAGAATTGAGGGTATGTGTCATTCAAAATGGATACACAATAGATGTTGATGTTTATGAGAGAGATACATTCAAAACTAAGTTAAAATTTTTGTTGGATACAGGCGCAGATGTAGTGGCTGTTCCAGAAAATTGTGTGGAGTGCGAAATATTTCCATGTAATACCAGCATTAGAGGTCCAGATCAGACAAGATTAACAGTGTTAGGTGTGATTAAGGGGACATTAAAATATGGGGATAAAGAATATACAGGTGACATATTTGTAGTCAGAAATTTAAAAATGCCAATATTAGGAGTGCCTGCTATAGAAAGTATGAAAATTATAAAAATTTTAGAGATTAATAATGCTCTTGGTGAGATTAGTGTTAAAAGCATGGTTAACGTAGAGCTGGAATTTCCAAAAATTTTTGATGAGTTGGGCATATTTAATGAACCTTTTGATATAACTGTGTCTGATAAAAATAAAAGTTATAAGCAATGTACACCAAGGGTTGTACCAATACCTTTATTAGATAAAGTTAAAGCTGAGTTAGACAGATTGTGTAATTTAGGAGTGTTGACAAAAGTGGAGGAGCCAACACAATATTGTTCACCAATAGTTGTGGTTCCTAAAGATGAAAATAATGTTAGGATTTGTGGAGACTACACTGAGTTGAACAAAAACATTCAAAGACCTATTTTTCCAATTCCCAAAGTTGAGGTGACATTAGCTAGGCTAAAAAATTCAAAATTCTTCTCAAAATGTGATGCTACCTCCGGTTTTCATCAAATTAAGTTAACGGAGCAGGCTGCACGGCTCACAACGATTATAACTCCATTTGGGAGATATATGTACAAACGTCTTCCTTTTGGCCTTAACTGTGCTCCAGAATACTTCTCAATGAAGTTCTCAGAATTGTTTCAGGATCTGGATGGAGTAGTATGTCATGTCGATGATGTATTGATTTTTGCAGAAAATATAGAGAAACATGATGAAATTTTGCGAGAGGTTTTAAAAAGACTGCAAGAAAAAGGTATCACATTAAATAAAAATAAATGTAGTTTTGGTAAACAAGAGATCAAGTATTTAGGGCATATTATTAACTCACAAGGTGTCCGTCCAGACCCTGAACGAGTACTAGCTATAGATAGTTTTGATACACCAAAAAATAAAAAGCAGGTTATGCAATTTCTTGGAATGGTTAATTTTGTCAGTAGGTTTATCCCTAATAAAACTGAAATTTTGTATCCAATATACAGTCTTTTGAAAGAAAATACAGAGTTTGTGTGGGACATTGACCAGGAAAAAGCATTTCAGGAAATAAAAGAAATATTAAAAAAAGCTCCAATATTAGCACATTATGACCCATCGAAAAAAATTATTTTGGCAGCAGATAGTAGTTCATTTGGTTTGGGGGCTACACTCATGCAGGAAAACTCAGACAAAAACAGGCAGATAGTTGCATATTGTAGTAGAACATTAACAGATACAGAGAAAAGATACTCACAAATTGAAAAAGAATGCCTTGCCTTAACATGGGCTGTAGAGCGGTATAAGGACTTTATTTATGGTATTAAAGTTCACTTAGAAACAGACCACAAGCCTCTCATACAGATATTGCAAACAAAACCAATTGATGACTTGACTCCTCGACTTATGTCATTTAGAATGCGATTGACTAAATTTAATTATACTGTCACATACATACCAGGAAAAAAGTTAGTTCTACCAGATGCTTTATCAAGATGTCCGCTACCAAATACAGAAGTAGGTCAGTTTAAGGACAGCTCTGAGCCTTATCTTAATCTCATTCTTAATAATATACCATTTAGGGATCAGGTATTACAGAAAATAAAACAAGAACAAAGAAAATCAGAGATATGTAGTAGTTTAATAAATTATACAGAAAATGTTTGGCCTAAACAATCAAAAACACCTGAAAAAATTAAGCACTTTTATCAGTATAGGTATGACTTTTCTATAGTAGAGGGTTTGCTTCTTTTTAGATGTCGCTTAGTAATTCCAGAATGCATGCAATTGGAAATGTTAAATAAAATACATGAAGGTCATTTAGGTATAAGTAAATGCAGAAATGGGGCCAAGCAAACTATGTGGTGGCTTGGTATGTCAACTCAGATTGATAGACTAATTCGAAATTGTCCTCAGTGTATAGAAGAAAGAGTAAATCCTAAAGAGGATATTATTTTAGAAAAAACTCCTATGAGGCCATGGCAAAAAATAGGCATTGATTTATTCTATTTTAACAATGATTGGTATATGTGTATGACTGATTACTACTCAAGATTTATAGAAATAAAAAAATTATCTAATTGTACTGAAAGTCATTTAATTGAACAGTGCAAAGATATATTCTCTAGATTTGGAATTCCAGAGATTGTGAGAACTGATTGCGGTTCACAGTTCAAAACTAAGTTTAAAGATTTTGCTAGAGAATATAATTTTGAGCACATAACGAGCAGTCCATATTATTCACAATCAAATGGGTGTGCTGAGGCTGCAGTTAAAATAGCAAAGAACTTGTTGAAAAAAAATAAGGATATTTATCTTGCACTATTGATTTATAGAAATACTCCTCTTGATTCTGGTTTTAGTCCAGCTGAACTTATGTTTAGTAGGAAATTAAGAGATAACCTTCCAAGATTGCCTGGTGCTCTGTCAAAAACAGTTAATTGTAAATCAAAGTTTTTAGAAAAAGATAAGGAGAAAAAGAATTCAGTGCAATCATATTATAATAAAAGACACAGGACCAGGCAATTGCAGGATTTAAATGTAAATGATACAGTTTGGATAGTTGATTTAAGAAGTTATGGCATTGTAATTGGCAAAGCAGCTGAACCAAGATCATATGTTGTTAGAACACATAGAGGTGTGTTTAGGAGAAACAGATGGCATCTTATCCCAGCCCCTAGTACTGAGAAAGAAAAAAGTCTGGATTATGATCTAGATGTTTATGGTGAAAACGATGATGTTAACAAAGATTCAAATTATTCTCAGGATTGTACTGTTCAGAATGATGTAATTAGTAATGATTTGGTTAATGAGAAAGTAGAAAGTAATGAAGAAGGAGAAGTAAGAAGGAGCATGAGAGTAAGAAATAAGCCTGCATGGACAAATGATTATGTGATTTAATTTTATAAAAAAGGGAAGATGTTGTAATATTGAACACGACTGAGTGTTGATTATAGAACACAGTTGGAACGCAGTTCAGTTGTATATGTCAGGATGGAGGTTTGTTGACTTTATACTTTGCTTGTGTGTCAGTGTAACGCATGATACGTTATCTTTAATAAAGTACCAAATACAGTTAAGAAGCATACGTTTCATTACAACATCCCCAAAGCCGTTTAGCGCCTGAAAGACGGTCCGGGGGGCGGCTCGATGAGGAGGTTAAGACCGCAGAGTGGCAAAATATAAGGCCTATGTCCTGCAGCGGACGAACACAGGCTGATGGATGAATGTAGTGCATACACCACAGATATTAAAAATAAAAATTAGGGTTCCATTCTCAGACGGTGCCATTCACATGATATTAGTCTTATCCAAATGCATCCGCAGGCTCACTCATCTGTAGGGATTGCTTAGACTGCGCAGCATTTCCTCCAGTTCCTGTAACATTTCCGCCATTATGACTATGTCATCGACAAAGCGAAGATGTGAAATGTACTCTCCAATCACGTTTATGCCTCGTCCATTGCAGTCTATTATCTTAAAGACTTCCTCCAGCACGGTCGTAAACAATTTAGGGCAGATAACATGGTCTTGTTTTTACACCCTGTATTTGGACAGACATCGTAGGGGAAATATACAGATATTTCAGCATCTCCACGTAAAGCCAGTTAACTTGGCATTGTTGCAGGGATTGCAGAACAGATCAAGTTTCGATGGAATCGAAGGCTCTCTTGTAGTCCACAAACGATAGACCTGGTTGATAATACTCTTGGGCTTTCTGTATAATATATTATAATATTATATTATAGTAATATATTATACAGAATAGATTATGATTTTGTCCTCTTTTTTGAAGAACAAAATGACCAGTCTCCTGCTCAACTCCTTTGTTATGGACCCGGTACGAATGACGACAAAAAAGGCCTGTAGCAGTCTGAGTGTATCGGAACCTCCAGCTTTCAGGAGTTCGGTTGTGATGCCGTCTTCATTCGGCGCCTTTATGTATTTCAAATGTTCAAGAGCTATCCTAATCTCACCCTATTCGACATACGGGAGTTCATCAGTGTGATAGAGGATTAAAGGTGCACGTTTGTTGTCTTCATTGCAAGCAGCTGGCTTAGGAGCGTATGAAGAATATGTGTGAGCCTGTGATAGATGGATGGACAGACAGCAGAGACTTAATAATAGGGTCCCGTTAGGCATCCTTAGGGTACGGAACCCTAAAAAAGAACTAAATTTTGCATTAAATTTTAACTACAATAAAAAAGCAATGAGTATTTTCCCAATTCCTTCGCGAACTGAAATTATTAAAAACCTTAGTTTATCTCAACATCGGCTCGATTTAACAAAAAATGTGTAATAACCAAATTTATTTGCCTTTACAAAAGGAATAAAATATGCTTTGAAAAATCAAAATCGAACCACTGGATACGGAGATATATTTTGAAAAATAATCTACCTACTTGGCGGCCATTTTTTAAAATGGCGACCAAACTACCATTATCTGGACCATGTGACCAATTTATTTTTGTACTCCTATAGGTGTTTAGCAAAGGCCCGTAACAAAACTTAGGGGACATACTACTGCAGACGAGACATGGGCTAGCGCCTGCACTAAAAACTTCAAATTAGTATTGTATTTGTATGCAAATCATGCGGATTCTTATGCGAATTGAAATTCGAATGATTCAAAAATACACTCCCTGAACCAATTTCGACTTACAATTAATTCACATCTATTGTGATCTCACATGCCGAGCAATGCATGATCTCTAAGTTCTCTATATGAATCATTGACAATAATAATTAAGTTTAAAGTTATAATTTAGTTTCTCTGAATTATATTTTATCGATACCGATACCTCAAGTTCAAATGGGACATCACTTAAACTCATAAACCTTAATTACCCAAAAAGGTGACATCCGTCGTAGGTGATACATGAGAGCTACCTATTAGTTGACAAAATGACATGGTGTACCCCGTTACGCCTTTGCACCCCTATTACGTCTGTTCTCGAAAGAAATGGTTGACTAATTTGTTCTGAGGGTTGGCTAGTAGGAGTGAGGCTCTCGACAAAATCACGTCGGTACACTGTCAAAGCCCGAACACATATCCTTAAAGATCAGTGATGTATGTACATATTATGTGTGTACGTGCCAATCAAAGGAAGCAACATCATCATGATTCTTGTAAGAATATAAAGCTTGTAAGAATAGTCTTAAGTGGGACTTTAATCTAAAATCGCGTAAAAAAATTACCAACATGAAAAAGAAAACGGATTTCCAGAAATATTTCCAAAACAAAAGCCACGAATGAAGTGCGAAATCTAATATTTTTTAGGTCTATGGAGAAACTAAACGCAGTTTCAATGATGCTGCCATAATCAATAATTATATATTTTTAGTAGAAAAAATTCTATCCATCAGCCCGTGTTCGTCCATTGCTGGACATAGGCCTTTACCAAATTTCGTCACTCATGTCGGTCCTCCGTCCTCCTCATCCAGCCGCCACCCACAACGTCCTTTAGGTCGTCGGTCCAGTGAGCACGAGGTCGGTCTACACTACACTTTGATGTACGTGGTCGTCTCCATTCTAAAGCCTTTCGCCTTCCTCTGGCTGGAAAATTGATGTATTTTATTTGCTTTTTATATAAGGAGACTTTAATTTATACAGCCAAATTCTTACTGAAGTAAGTACTCAGTAACAAGGTTTTTGTAAAATTCGTAAATTATTCTTTTCGTGTTCTTTTACAAACGCAAGGCCAGCTCCGAGTCAATTACTATGGGACTTCAAAATTTTATTTCGCGAAATTAGCAAAAAGTCTTATCGATTCCTGATACTGATTTATTATATATGTATATTAAAGTCACCATATGTTACAGCCATAGTGATTAAAGGGCGATTTTATATAATAATAATAATAAACGTTTATTTCAAGCATTTTTAGCTCATATCAAAATACAAATTAACACAACACATAACAAGACACATAAAATAATAATAATAATTGTGCACGACGAATTTAGAATATCAAGAAAATATGTAAATAAATATGTAGGACGATAAGTAATTACATAAGAAATAATGGTCAACTTCGCTGAAATAGATATTTTTAGGCTAAGATTGATTTTAGTTGAATTTCAGTAAGAATTTTAGGATTTCAGTTTATTTTTGTATAAGAAAAGTTTGTGTAAATGGTTAGGTAAGTTAAGGAACCCTAAACATTCATTGAAATGGCCCAGTACGCAGGAAAATGGGGAAAATTAGTGAAAAGTAAATAAGGCCATTTGACCTCCTTAAATATGAAAAATTAGGAAAAATAGAGTGAATAGAGATTAGGGCAGTAGTCTTAACTTATCTAAGAAAGTTGCATAGCTTTTCTGTGGAAAACCTAGGAGATACAGGCCCTTTTCCAGAAAGTTCTACAGAACTTTCCATAAGGTTTTTAGGCCTTCGTAAACACTGTAGGACTTAGTAAATATGCTAAAATGCATAAAAATAAGTTAATATAGGTTTTCCAACCATTATTGTTAACGTAGCGGCGCTCCGGCGCAGACTGGCGTAGGCCCGAAGCGAGGGCGAATATTTATACTGCTGAGGTGGGGTACGAGGAAGTATAAATATGCAGAGAGCGTATTTTTGGCCGCCAGTCCGCTCCTACGCGTCGTAGCGACATGATATTGGCATGAGCATGTAGCCATAAGTATATAGCATAAGATAGGATAAGTTAATAATGTAAATATGTTGATTTGATACAAGTAAATAAAGAAAATTTGCTAGAGGGGGTAGGGAAAAATGCGCATGTGTGTGTAGAGAGCGAGAGGACATAAAAATCGACGCTAGAGCGAGCGCAGGCATTCACGTTCCGAGCAGTACAAGGAAAAGGAAAAAGCCTGAAAAGGCCTGGAAAAGCGCATAGTACTGCAGTACATCAGAATATTGGCGTTTCTCTCTGCCCCGACTGCACTCCCTGGTCGAAAGCCATGTTTTATTTTGTAATACTTCGCCACTGGGTTTGTGGAGCTCTGCGTCCCCCACAATAATAACAAAACAAACATTACAAATTAAAACTAAAGACAACTTCACTAACGAAAAGGAAAGGAATGACTTGATATTATACATATTGACAAAATTGTGTAGATATGATAAATTAAACCTATCAAACGTATTTATTTTTCGTAGGACTATGTAGGAGCAACTGTCAAACCATTTACTGCAGTTAAAACCCGGGATATCTAACACCAACCGTTCCCAATATATATCAAATCAAATCAAATATATTTATTTCAGACCAAATTAGTCCATATTTAAACACAATAAAACAAAACATGAAAAAGAAAAACCAGGCAATAATAAAGATAAAAATGAAAATTAATAAATTAGAATTCAATGTAAAATATAAGATACAAAATACTTACTTTAAATTTTAATTTCAATTTAAAATAATTTTAATTTGGAGCGCCCAAACCTGCAGCTCCGGACATATGGCGGTATACCCAATGTCCCATCAATGGACAGTCCTCTCTATTCCTGAGAGTGCTCAGGATGCTGTTGAGACTGCAATTGACCCTATCTCTTAGTGAGGCTATGCGTTTACGAACGAGAGCATGAAAGTCATCAGTTCTAGCCTCCGCAAACATGCCTGACGCGCTACAAAATCTGGGCAGTCTCAACATCACCCTGAATGCATTATTATATTGCACACGGAGAGCATTGAAGGCCCTCTGCGTATAGCTGACCCACAGGCCACCCGTGTAAAGTGACTGACAGTATGCTTTAAACAGCGTTATTTTGACTGGTTTCGTGCATCTTGCAAACCTGCGGGCCAGCATATTGCAGCGGACCGCCAATGCTCTGCGCTCTCGTTCTATATCAACGTCGTCGCTGAGATCTTCGGTGACCCAGTGACCCAGGTATTTAAACTGCGTTACCCTATGAAGAGGAGAATCATTAAGTGTGATGGTTGGCAAGGAGGTGTGTGTTTTCTTTCCTGCCTTGAATACAAGCAGCTCGCTTTTCTTAGCATTATGCCTGAGCCCATGGGCACTCACATAAGATTCACAGATGCCAATAGATGATCAATAGATGGCGCCAACAGGACCATATCGTCGGCATAACTTATATTGTTAATGATATGTCCGTCAATAGAGCATCCTACGTTGGCTTTACAGAGCTGTGCTATCAAGTCATCGACGTACAAATAAAAAGCTTAGGCGAAGATAATCCACCCTGTCTGACTCCACACTTCAATTTGTACGACTCCGACATTGCGTCTCTCCATCTAACATTGTTAACTTGATTTCCGTACCAGAACCTAAGAAGATTGATAGTTGTGATGGGTACATTGGAGTCCTTTAACTTTTTCCATAACAGCGGATAAGAGACAAGATCAAAAGCTTTACTAGAAAGCACGCATAAACTGGTGTTTTTCTGTCTGTATAATAGCGGACAGTTTGTTTAAGACACATAATAGCAGTTTCCGTCGATAAATTAGGTCTAAAACCGAACTGGCCATCTTGAAAATGGAGATGCTTCACTAAGTGTCTATCGAGCAAACTGTCTAACACTTTAGCTATTATAGTGGCCAATGAAATCGGTCTGTAGTTGTTGACATCCGCATTATCGCCAGTTTTGTTTTTAACAATAGGCACAATAATCGTCCTCATCAGCTCTGTGGGCAGATAGGCGTGACTAACACAAAGATTAATAAACATAGATAGAACACGAGGAAGGTGCACGCCCGCATGCTGAAGATGCTCGATGCTGAGGCTATCGTGTCCGGGAGACTTGCCTCTCGTCATATTCTTTATTACGCTAGCAACTTCTTTAGCACTAAATCTAACCGGAGGTTCCAGACCAGACTCCTCAGCATCGACCATCGACTGTGGCTCGTTTAAGGGAGACTCTACCCGAAAATTATGTTTAAATAGGTTAGCTATCCTACTGGGTTCTGTTTCACCTTCAACACTCACAGGAAGGGCGGTCCTGGGGTTCAGTTTGTTGGTCTGCTTCCAGAAACTACTGAAATCTTTTACTTTGTGACATGTCGCAATGATATCCATTTGAATTTGCAATTGGTTTTGCTGACACCATTTTAGTTTTGCTTTAAACGTTTTTCGAGTATTGCACATATAATCATAAATGGGTCCCGCCCTTGGCCTACCGTGAAGCATCCACATCCGAAAACCAAGCCGAGCCTCACAGTGAGCATTCTTAACATGTTTGTTCCACCCCGAGATATAAGGCCTTTTGTACCATTTTCCGCTATTGGAACATGCCATAGAAGCCTCAGTTAATATACAGATAATATCTGCATACATTTTATCTAATATTTTACCATGGCCACTATTATTACAAATCTTATCACAACAAAGAGCTAATTCGGATGGAAAATCGACGTTTTTCAATTTTACGTTACAAATATTATTATACATTTCTATTTGAGTGGGTTCTCTTACTTTCCATAACACTTTGTTAACCTTATCGTTATATAAGAATTTCTTTGGTCTCACTACATTTAAATTACACTCAATTTGTAATGGGAAGTGATCGGACCAGTATACGTCGTACAACACATCCGCTCCTACGACAGTTTTCCAAGCCGCACTCGTAACAATGCAGTGATCGAGCCACCGCCTACAGTTATCGTGGGCTTCACTGACGTAAGTGTAGGTGTCACTAGGCAACATTTCCATGTCAGCACATTTCCAGTCTTGATCCCGGCAAACATTTTTTAGTTCCGATTCAAAACGTTCACCAGGATGGGCATTAAAATCGCCGAGCACAAAAACTGAGTCCACATTATTACTTTCTATGACCGCACTAATCTCACCGAGACATTCGTAAAATTCGGTCAAGTTTTTCAGCTCTTCACTACTCTCGCTCACCTCCCTATCATTAGGCATGTAAACAGAAAAAATCAACAATGAACGGTCATCTATTTCGATTTTAATTGCCCCTAGACGCACACTATTACACGGTATCACGACGACAGACGTAAACAAACTTTTTTTCCAAAGTATGGCTACCCCGCCGTAGGGTCTCCCACGCAGGATACCGGTCGAGGTATTAATAGCAGACGTCCCTGTAAACTCAAAATCCTTGTCGACGGTTCCCAGCAAAGGTATGTCGTGTGGCAAGAGCCAGGTCTCTTGGAGTGCGATGACGTCACCTACTTCACAAAGATTTCGTATATTCTCCATTGATCGCTTTAGACCTCTACAATTGAAACTGATAAGCTTACTTGCACGGGATAATAATGTTTTATATAGCGATTATTAATTTTGCAGACAAAAAATATGGAAGTTTTATCGACTTCCGACTTTCATAGAGCTACTATAGAACTTATCGAGTGAACGTGCTATAAATTCGTGGAGTAAACGTTTACTCGATTGGTTTACATAACCTAAACGTGTTGACCGCTAAAAATTCGAGAGCAAAAATTTATACGACGACTTCGTGTCTTGGGATCTTTATTTCAATTGTTTTTCGACCAAATGTGAGTGGTCACACGAAAATGGACCTAAAGGGATTGGAAACGCTTTTTCGGTTTTTTGGTGATTTTAATTCCTTAGACTTTCCTTTAATTTGGTGCAAACAGTTTTTTTAAGTGGTATAGTTTTATTTTTCAGTCGTCTGAAAAAAGCAACACTTCAGTTCCAAAAAACGTAACGCACGTGTTGTTGTTTACTGCCAAGAAAGTTTACTGACATAAAAACACAGCTGCAAGGACACAGAATACTTCAAGTCACCCAAAAGACCATAAAACATGTCTGTACACGAATCTAAACTCAAAACTCGATTTTCTCGAAATCAACTATATTCCCGATAGGTCCCTTTTCGTGTGACCACTCACAAATTGTTCTATTCTTCTCGCCCATGCTATAATTTTTGCTAGTCGGGTTATTATTAAAAATCCCTTTATTGCTGCACATACAGTTTGGTTCACAAACGTTTTATAAGCAAAGTTAGCTTACGATATAACAGTACACCCAAAAAACTTAACATATACTAGTCAAAACAAAATAAGGGCCACTAGGTTTTTAAGGTGTACCAAGAAAATTATAAAATTAATACATTGTTTAATTACCGTAAACATAAAACAATGTTATTTTCTACCGTGTAGGCTACTTACTGTTTAAATTAATTATCATTAAATATGCTTATTTAACTTTTCATAAAAAAACACAATTTAGAAAAAGAACACAAACAACGAAAGGTCATTTAAAAATTTGAAAATTCTTTACTTTTGATTTATTTTTCTGTTTGTTAATAACGGATATGCCCCCCTCTCTTAGCTATGCACTCTTGTAGCCTGGAATGCATGCTTTCGAACAAATGTTTGACGTTTTCAGCTGGAATCTCTTCCCAGGCACGTTTCAAAGCGGCAACCAGTTGCTGCTGGTTGTAAACCTCTTGCTCACTCTCTTTAACAATTCGTTTCAATTGGTCCCACATGTGCTCGATCGGATTTAAGTCTGGACTGCTTGCTGGCCACGGTAACACTTGAATGTGAGAGTCTTTCAGTGCAGACTGGGTTGCTTGAGCTGTGTGTGCACGGGTATTGTCTTGCATCAGGATGAATCCAGGACCCATTCGCTGGGCAAATGGGACCACATGAGGCCTGATAACTTCCTCAATCTAACGCTGAGTAGTTACGGAACCCTCATTTAAAATAGCGAGCTCAGTTTTGCCATGTAAGCCAATCTCACCCCAAATCATTACGTTAGGACCACCGAAACGGTCAACTTCGTGTATGCAAGCTTCCGAAAATCGCTCGCCGTGTCGTCTCCACACCCTAATACGCCGATCGTCATTGAACATTTTTACTTTACACTCGTCGGTAAAAAGCACCATGCCCCACTGATTTATGCCCCAGTCCAAATATTGACGGGAGAACCTTAAACGATTTGCACGTTGAGCCCAGGATAAAGGAATTCGATGAACTCGTCGTTTTGAAGTTTGCTGGTCTTCCTGCAAACGATTACGGATCGTTTGATCACTGACACGAGTACCCGCTGTCAACTGTAGGCGATTTTGTAACTTACGAGCCGTTACTGTGCGTTCCCGGCGGGCACTTATCCGGATGAACCGATGCTCCTGAGCAGTTGTAATGCGAACTCTACCCGAGCCGGGTCTTCTTGCAACACTGCCGGCCACTTTAAAGCAATTCCAAGCATTTTGAAGAGCTCTTCGAGAAAAACCCAGGTGCAAACCCACACACTGTTGAGAATTTCCTTCTCGGATCATTGTAACGGCTCTGGTTGCAGTAATTGTGTCCATATGTCTTTGTAATTGTGGCATTTTATCGTTAAATGTTGTTTAGACAAGATAACTAAACAAAATTACGATAATTTTCAGATTATCAAGACGCTAATCGAAACAAATCTCAAAGAAAAATCGACACAAAACTAGAAGAAAATTTGAAATTGAATATTTTTTTTCTAATGGCCAGTATCTGGTCTAAGGCACTTCATCAAAGAGGTTAGATACCAAAGAGTTCGTAACGTCAACGTTTTGCTACATATCAATTAGTTATGTTCATTTAATTAAACTAAAATGTAAAAATAACAAGTGGCCCTTATTTTGTTTTGAGTAGTATATATTAGCTTTATGTACACGTACAATATAAAATAAACTAATAATAATTGTGTTTTATTAATTTATCCAAGTCTTATTAGATATTATGTAAAATAGCTAGATTATTTGATTGATTCTCTTCTAATAATCACTTTGTCCAAATTGAAAAGATATTATATATAATGGCTAGTTAGTATAAATAATATCTAGATTAATTACTTTGGCTGTAACATATACACAGTTTACGTTTTTGCAAATTATGTGGGGTGTCCAATAAAACTTCTTTCAAGCAGATTATAACTGCACTAGAAAAACCCGTACAGTTTTTTAGCTAAGACTTATAAATAAAACTAAAATTGCCTTTACAGAATATTATTTAAAACTACATACCTACATATTTTATTTATCTACAATAACAAAAATTTAACCAAGTTGCGGTTTCGGTGTAGTAAAAGTGCGTTTCCGCGACATCTTCCTGCGCGTGAGTTGGAGATGGTGGAGTTGACTGTAGACCTCGCTCCAGATCTCGCTCTGATCCTCTTCCGGGATCGTTTTTCTGAAAAATTTTAATAAAAAGATAAATAACGACCCGCACGCACGACTGAACTCAGTGCTGAATACAAAAATCTAACTTATGCATACAAAAATGTATGCAGCACTGAGCAATGCTTTTGCATTAGGTGTTTGTGTCGTCTGTCAAGACAAGACTGACCTCTATTCCTATATGCGTATTTTTCAGCTGTTTTATTAAATTTTATCTTTTAAGATGGATTTTGTTTCTAATTGATTTTCCATCTTGTAATGCAATCTATTGAAACTTAAATTTAAAGACTGGCTATAAATTAAAATCACAAAAAATTACAATCTAAATATAATTAAAAATAAAACAAATTGTAGGTAGCGTTCTAAATCACTTTTTCAAGATTAAAATATTGCTCCCTGTCAGACAAAAGTAGCTCGATGCTGGTTCCAAAACCTAAAAGTAGATGTTTTGGAACCAGCATCGAGCTACTTTTGTCTGACAGCGAGCAATATTTTAATATTGAAAAGTGATTTGGAACGCTACATTAAATTCAAATTCTTAATCTTGTTAGGGGCCATCCATAAATTAAAATTACACACGAATTTTATCATTTTGGACCCCCTCGTCCTTGTCACAGTCACAGGACAGGACCCCATCTCGTGGTGTGACGTCACATATTTTGCAATTTTATATTATATTAGCTTTTGCCCGCGGCTTCGCCCGCGTGTTATTCGGTTTAACGACATGCTTTTTTCCGGGATAAAAAGTAGCCTATGTGTTAAATTAGGGTATAAGCTATATCAATTCTAAATTTCATCCAAATCCATCCAGCTGTTTCAGCGTGAAAGAGTAACAAACATACACACAGACACAAACTTTCGCAAAGTCAACTAAGCGCGATAGTAGGCATCGTGCTACGAAATCATTTATAATATTAGTGTGATATACAGGATGTCCCAAAAGTCAACGTTATTCCTTGGTGGGCTGATAAGCCAGCTCATGACTGTCCAGAATATCAAAATATGACCTCAGTAAGAAGTCGATAGTTTTCGAGTTATCGATACTTTTATGAATTTCGTAAAATTCGACATCTTAGAGGAGTCTTTTCAGTGCCACAGCTACACAATTCCATATTCCAAGATTCTAGTTTTGTTTCGCAATCTTAAATAGCCCTGCTATTGATCCTAGTTCAAAATAAAAATAATATGATACGCGTTTGTAATGAAAAGAAAACATTTTTGTTTGAATTATAAGTTTTTTATATTTTATTTTCTGACTTTGACTCTTCATACTGTGAAAAAAAAAATACTACGCATAACTGGCAAGTAAATGATAGGTAATTTAGTGTAGTTTCTTAAATAGTAAAACAATTGCCATGTATTACTATAGAAAAAAGTATATTGCTGTTCTACTGTAAAAGGAGCTCATCTTTAAAATATTTAAATACCTACTTAGAAATTCGAATGAAAACACTTGTTGAACTTAAGTGGTAGGTATTTACAAACAAAAACTAATTGAAAGTAATAGCATGTGTTTAGATGGCGTTACTATCTATCTCACTCTGATTCAGGCAATTTAATATCTATCACTCCTTTCTAAAAAGTTGCCGTGGCAGGAAGTTTAAACACCTGCTTCTAATTTCAATTAGTTTTTGTTTGCTAATTTAAACAAGTGTTTTCATTCGAATTTCTAAGTATTTAAATATTTTTAAGATAAGCTCCTTTCTTCAGTAGGATCGCAATATACTTTTTACGAAGTAAAACATGGCAATTGTTTTACTATTTAAGAAACTACACTAAATGACCTATTATTTAAAATTACTTGCCAGTTAGGCGTAGTAAATTTTTTTCACAGTATGGAGAGTCAAAGTTAGAAAATTAAAAACTTATAATTCGAATATAGGCTACTTTTTATCCCGGAAAAAAGCATGTCGTTAAACCGAATAACACGCGAGCGGAACCGCGGGCAAAAGCTGGTGTTATCTATTTGTGTTAAAATAAATTGCGGAAATCAGAGACTTCGGGAAAAAAAACTGTCTCCGGCGTAACTTAAGTCCTAAGATAATGTAAAAAAGCACAAAATATGAACAATTAATAACTCTATCAAGTAGCTTTACAAAAAAAGGTATTGACATTTGAAAAATATCGAGATATATTAGATTTTTACAACTTTGGGATTTCTTTCTTCATAACTAGAAAGAATCGGCACGGGGGACTTTCACTCTTGCACTCAAACATATGCCTGAATCGACCTATGACTTCAGTTAGAAATGTCCGATTTCAAGGGTTTTAAAACACTGTGCGACATTCCGAACGAATCACGCAACGTAGATTACCACAATAAGTTATAGACACTAGTTTAAAACACTCACGCTTTAATTACCACTGCAAAATGCATTAAATTGTTCTTATAAATAACACTTTGGGGCAAATTCGTATTCTGACGGCATCCCTGCAGATAGATTAGCAGAACCATAGACTTAGGATGTATATGTATATCCTAACTCTATGAGCAGAACGATACAGATGAGTTTGACATTTAGTTTTAGGGCTGGGACAACGATTTGTAACAGTTTAGCTTTTGGTATTTTTTAAAGATATCAAATCCAAGTAAAAATAAATATTTGTATGTTTGTTCATTCATTTGTGCGTCTTCTATAAGTTCCTTAGCCATTCATCCGATCGCGAGGAAAATTAGAAAAGTTATTGTAAAAAATCGATAAAATAAACAAATTCTGTCTTTTGAAAAATCATTAACAAAGATAAAAGTCGATTATTATTTTTCACATTCCTAGACTCACTGTCACGAAGAGTCTATGGTAAGGTGAACAAAAAACAATTCACATTCGTCTCGTCGGATTCTGTTATGTTATTCTTCTGGACTTACGACCTATTGGCTACTCTTCAAGGACATCGATATTGCATACAATTGCAGCTATTAATTTACCGATAACCAAGGCTGATGTGAATTCAAAATGGCGGTTGGTGGCGTGTGTAAAATCTTATTTACCTACTAGATATCAGTTATAAAACGTTACGAGCAGCACACAGATTGACATACGCCGACCGCCATTTCGAATTCACACCAAGTGTATTTAAAATAGTGAACACTTGACTGCTTCATTACGATAAATAATAATTTTCAAATAGGTTCGACTTTTAAAACGGGTTATATACATATCAGCGAACGAAAAAAGCATAGAACCTGATTAGCGCTGAAAAATTAGCCCACGATTATCTGTGTTCAATACACTAAAAGGCAATTTGACGCCATTTTTGTCCCAACGACGTTTCGAAACGTTGTATTTCGTTTATGCTGTAAGTAATTCAATGTATCTGTTTCTGATAGCAATATATAAAAAGATATGTGATTAGAAGTTATTATAATTAAAAGTGAATGTGTTTTTAAAGTTTTAATTGATCAAAAGTAAAGTTGATGTTTTTAAAACACAATCAATTCGAAATCAAGCAATTCATTCATTCAATAATAAAACTTTTAATAGATCATACAGTGATACCCATCCCTATAAATGTCAAATTTTATTGATACGCAATTGTTGTTTACTCGTTGTTTACTACTCATGTACCTCAAGTAAGAAAAAAACAGACTTTTGTAATAGGTTTAGATATAGTAGGCACCCAAACAAAATGTGCAAATTCATTGTGATCAGCCTCATCATCTTTTTATTATTCTCTACCAGTTGCGAGTGTTGCAAAACAAAATGTGGCTTTTGTAATACAAAGAGTTAACTGAGCAAAACACGCGTGAAGGCTGACCTTATGAACTTATGACCGCGCCCTAAATAACTACGGCGCGGCGGCATCGAGTGCGGTTACGAGTCTACAATAAACTACAATTTTCTACAATAAACACCCACGATTCGGTCACGCACGACCCTCACCAAATGTCAAAAATCGTTGGGAAAAATTGTCTGTCAAACGTGTAGTGCGGCTAACTTCAGGCTACAACGAAGGACCGCTAAGTACTATTGGGGTTGGTTGAATGTGTTTAGTTGGTTTATTTTCGTGACCGACATTACAACGATCAAAGATATATGATTTGACAACGATAGCTGAAGGTGATTATTCTGTTGGAAGTCATAACGCCGCGCCCATCAGAATTTACCCCATAGAGACAAATTTTAGACATTTATTTAAATATTCATTAAAAAAAGATGTACAAAATAAAAGAGTATATATATATAATATATGTATTTTAAGATTTTTCTCTGACAAGTCTTGTATAGAAGCGAAAGAATATGCAAGGGTCGAAGCAGATGGACCTACCTCTCCGGGATGCGTTTCTTGAAAGTATACAAGGCTAGTTACATACAGGTTGGGACTGCTCACGTATAGTTTCAAACTGTAATAGGACATTGATTCCTTGGGAAGTATACATGATTATTATACACTTATCATGTATACATTCCAATACGTGCGCTAACATTGCGTACGAAAAATATACTGCACTAGTTACCATTGCGGACTAATCGTGTATATTATCCAAGCACTGTGTGTGTAACATCAACCGATAAAATAAATAAAAATAGCAAACAAAAATGTCTTACTACCACCAGCTATTATAGTCTAGCATAGCAAACCATATCGAGCTCGATAGCGTTTGATACAGTGCACTGTCTCACTCTGTTGATCTACTTAGAGAGGGACAGACAGTGTATATCGAGCTGTCAAAGCTCGATATGGTCTACTATGCTAGGTACCCTGGTTTAAATAATTAACCTCCGAAAAAATTATGTACTGAACTTCCGAAAGAAATACTAAGTTAACGAAAAAAAATGTTCTGCTGAGTCACAAAATAGGTGCGAGGAGGAGCGTGTTAGGTTGACATGTAAATACATATTGGGAGCCGAGCGAAGCGGAACGGAGCGAGACGACCCCTTAAGTTTTAACAGAATTCATGATATGGTCAGGCAACTTCTATTAACCTTGTATAGTTTCTAAAACAATTCACTTCATTCTTTTTAGGAAGTATACGCGACCAGATCGTGGGCAAATCGTGTATACTTTCCGAGATTTCTTTTTGCTAATAAATTTGAAAATATACAGTGTAACTTTACTATGCATAGTTATGGATGCGTACTGGCCTTGTATACTTTCAAAAGCCTCCGAGATCCTGGCGCACAAGTGTTAGTATAATATATAAATGTAAAGGAATATAAAAGCGACTCACTCATCACTAAATCTCTACAATTATAGAGCCTACAACTTCAAATACGGTAGGTAGGTTCCTTAAATGACGTAGTAATGCAATCATAAACAATGTTAAACTTCAGTACTGCTCTAACGTTTTTGTTTTTAAATTGTCTATCCTGCTCTTATCGACTGCCACGTATGCAAAACATCAGTTATTTTGAAATTGCGGCTACGTTAATCTAACTATAATGATATTTTTTTTGTATGTATCTGCGCGCTTGATAGTTTAGTTTTTGATTTTGAACTTATAAAAAACAATGACATAAAGTCAAAAAACTATATTTTCTATCGTTATGCACCTTAGATATCTAAAGTTTAGAATCGTGGAGCCCCTTGAGCACGAGCGAAATCGTGGGCAAAATGTAAAGTAAGCAAAGATTTTTTTTACTCCAACGTAGGCAGAACCGTGGGCAATAGGCTAGTGTATATAAAGTTTGTTTGCTCAAATATTTTACAGTACAACCGCTCGGTATTTCGAAAACCATGTCAAAATAAGTACATTTTCATTTTATCCTGTTAAATAAATTTTTGTTAATAAATTACAATAAATAAAACTGCGGAAAATCAAAATACCTACGCATATAAGGTGACTTTAATTTATATAGCCAGATTCTTACTGAAGACTCGGTAAGTGATCAGTAACAAGGTTCGATGACCCTTTTTGTGAAATTCGTAAATTATTATTTTCGTGTTCCTACAAACGCAAGCCTAGCCCCGAGTCAACTACTATGGTTCAAATTGTTATCGATCCGTGTTACTGATCTCTTACCAAGCCTCCAGTATGAGTTTGGCTGCATAAATAAAGGTCACCTTATATAGTACTTATATAAACCTTCTAAAAGGAAATCTGTTAGATACACAGCGGGTATTTGACTTGTAGTTGCGCCTTGTAGTTGAAATAACCAACACCTTTCGGCACGAGTCGGCGGCCCTGTTTTGTCGATGTACAGTGGAGCCCACATCAAGCTAAACACTTTCAGTATAAGCTGACCTCTCATTGTATAGGCTTCCCGTACAATGAGAGGTCAGCTTATACTCAATGTGTATAGCTTGATGTGGGCTCCACTGTACAATCGTGCAACAAACTAGACTGACCTAGTTGAGCACACAAACTGTATGTACAGCCTGCGACACGAAAGACTAGCGGTGACCGTTAATAAGAAGTCAAAAATAAGGTGTCGTGGCGGAGGAGCAGCTATCCCCTCCGCAGGCTATAAGCACAGAAGATATATAAATCAACTAGCGTGTTATTCGGTTTAACGACATGCTTTTTTCCGCGATAAAAGTAACCTATGTGTTAAGTAGGGGTATAAACTATATCCATTCTAAATTTCATCCAAATCCGTCCAGCCGTTTCAGCGTGAAAGAGTAACAAACATACACACACACAAACTTTCGCATTTATAATATTAGTGTGAAGTGTGATGAGATAACATAGCCTAGTCTTATATCACATACGATTAAAGACCGCGCTAATTAGACACCTGATGTATGAAATAACAAAGCCTTGTCTTAATTTACCACAAACGATATGGACCGCGCTAATTAGACACCCGATTTTACAATGATATTGATCTATCCTACAGGAACCATGCATTTTTCCGGGATAAAAAGTCTATGTGTTAAATTAGGGTATAAGCTAAATCCATTCTAAATTTCATCCAAATCCGTTCAGCCGTTTCAGCGTGAAAGAGTAACAAACATTCACACACAAACACACACGCACAAACTTTCGCATTTATAATATTAGTAGGATACGTAAACTACAAGGTAACGCCCTGAATCGATACACACAAACAGACGCGTGCTTTTAAACGCCATCTCGGCCAATGTCGCGTAACGTTAGCATATAGTCGGTGCCAGATAAACCTTGGCAAAAAGTCATTCACCTGTCTATACCAAGATAATCAAATATCTTGAACGATAGTGTCGAAATGTGTGAACTGTATCGTTAAACAAGGCGTCACTCTAGTATCATGGTAGGGATGCCTTTGACCCGTAAACTTGGCAGACATTACAAACATTTTTTAGTTAGTTTGGATTTCATTTTGATTTGTTTAGCAATTAATAATTTTAATGAAATGAAATGAAATATAAGATGAAATCATTTATTTTATAAAAGAGGTCAATCATATAATAAAAATAGAACAATTTAAATTTTGAATAGGTACGGGAAAAACAATAAAATATTTTTTTAATTTAAGCTTACCTTAATTGAATAACATTATAAACTTACATAAGTAAAAAAGAAAATAAAAAATAATTATATAAATATATAAATATAATGCAATACACATAGTTTAAAGCAAGGTTAACAGCATTCTAACAGATTTTAAGATTAATAAGAATTTAATTATGTAATAAACAAAACTGTTGTTATTAATAAAGGTCGACGTCACTATTTTCACTTTCTGATGTTTCATCGTCAGAGCTGTCTGACACGCGGATGTTAAAAGAATCGACTGTCCTGTTGATTTGATGATCAAGCCCCCTCATTTTCGATTCTTCTTTTATCACATGCTCTTCAGCACTTTTTCATTTATCTGCTGCTATTAGAGTTAAACCTTGACTTAATTGGGATCAATGTTGGCCAACATCATACAAGTCGCAATTCGAAAACGGCGGCAAAACCAATTTATTGAAAACGCGGTCCAAATTTTATGTATTCCAGTTACAAAAGACATGTAGAAGGCTTGCAGAAGGGCCGTCTTAAGGCACGCAGGGGCCCTTGAGCATATAGAATTTGGGGCCCTTTAAGTAAGTTAAAAAAAAAGTTTATGAAAATGGCAATTTTTCATTACAATATAAGCTAAACAGTTTAGCTAAATTTATAAATTAAAACTATCGATGCAACTTTATTAAATTGTTACAAATCCGTTCGAAAAAACACCAAACGAAAACGTAAAATCGATGTGACTACTTTATTTCTTTGTATTTGTGAATGTTGTTTTTATATGTCTTATTTTTTTATTTTTATTTTATTTTATTTTATTTATTTGGACCACCAACATCTAGTACACAAATACATTATTTCATAATAATTAAAAGGGTTTAAAATTAAATGTCTAGACTATTACAGGTGGACACAACATGCATTATATAAAAGGGTACAGACTACAGCTACACATATTACCAATTGTTATTCGTAAGATAAATACAATACAATATAATTATTACAATTTATAGAAAAAAAAAATTATACAGATTAGATTATATACAATATTTACAATAAAAACATAAAATCAAATTATTTTATTAATTATATTAAACAGTTTTTAAAACTTATAACTAAATTAAAATTAAAATGAAAGATAGTCATGAACCTAAAAATTTTATAAATTCAACAAAAAACATTTTCAATGACACATTTCTTAAAGTGATGTACATTCCCGTGGAACAGGTCGAGACATGCACTATGTTTATTAAACAGCGCTGATAATCTATTCAACGGGGAGTGGTGCTGCCCCAAATTAGATTTCGATGATGTTGTCCGCAGAATCATTGCTTTTCGAGTATCCCTGGGAACTCTCATGGGTAGGTTAAATTGTAATTTGGACAATAGTTCGGGACAGTCATGTTCATTTCTTGCTAGCTTTCGAAGGAATAATAGATCGAGCAGAGTTCTCCGATCTGATAGGGAGTGCATTTTAAAGTGCTTTAGTCTATTTCCGTATGATGGGAGCTTTTTTGACATTCCGCAAGAGTATGAGAGATGCCATAGGAACCTCTTCTGAAGTCTCTCAATACGGAGCATATGTTTTTTATAGTGAGGAGTCCATACAACGCTGCAATATTCTAGGATACTTCGAACAAGGGCATTGAAAAGAAGTATTTTAGTGGCTGGCCTTCTGAACACTTTACCGCTACGAATAACAAAACCTAACATTTTTGACGCTTTATTGATTATGTTATCTATATGCTCAACAAACTGAAGCTTGGAATCAAATATGACACCTAAGTCTCTGATACTTTTAACTGTTTGAAGCGTGTTATTATTAATATGATAGGGATTGTGGATAATGCTGTGGTTTCGGGTGAAGTTAATAGAGAAACATTTTTTTGAATTAAGTACCATCTTGTTTCTGGTGCACCATTCTGTAACTCTGTCAGTATCTCCCTGAAGTAGCTCAGCGTCTGACAATGATGTCATAGTTTTCATTATTTTAAGATCATCGGCAAAAAGAAAGGCTTGGGAATGTTGAAAACAGGCAACAATGTCGTTAATGAAGACGTTGTACAAAAGGGGGCCCAAATGAGAGCCTTGAGGAACTCCAGAAGTTACGGAAAAGTCGTGAGACTGATATCCATTCACCACAACATTAGATCTACGATCTCTTAAGTATGAAGACAGCCATTCAAGCAAGGTACCTGTAATACCATAGTACTGAAGTTTCGATATAAGGATAGAGTGGTTCACCTTATCGAAAGCTTTGCTGAAGTCAGTGTAGATTACATCGACTTGTTGACATTTGTCTACAGACATTACTAATTCCTGCAAATAGGATAACAAATTTGTATTAGAAGACCGATTTTGTACAAAACCATGTTGACAGTTGGTCAAATGCTGCTTGAAGTGGCTGTTCAAAAAAGGATAAAACAATGCTTCAAATAACTTGCTGAACGTTGATAATATCGATATTGGGCGATAGTTGGATACTGCGCTGTCGTCTCCAGACTTCAGAATAGGAATCACCCGCGATAATTTCCATAGATCAGGGAAGACTCCAGTCACCAAAGATTTATTGAAAATAATATGCAAAGGCAAGACAAGAGACTCAGCACAACCGACTAAAAAAACAGATGGAATGCCATCAGGTCCTGAACCTTTGTAACTATCAAGTCTTTTTAAGCCTTTGAGTATATATTCCTTTGTGAAATTAACAGTATTAAGTGTGTTAGTAGTTGAGCAATCCTGTGCAGGAACGTCTGTGACTAAACCATCCGTCTCATATACTGACGCAAAATGTGACGCGAAAAGGTTGCAAATAGTTTCTCCTTCTTTAGCTAGTGTGTTTCCATTATTCATTGTAGAGGGATAGCTACCAGCAGCTTTGCGTTTTGTTTTTATAAATGACCAAAAGTATTTAGGATTTTTCGCAATTTTATGTTCAATATCAGATATGTATTCCCTGTAACATGTCTTAGCACGATCCTCACAGCGCTTTGACAGCAAGGTTAGTTCCATAATATCCAACGGATTTTTATATTTCTTGATCAGTTGTCTCTTTTTATGTTTCTCCTTTAAAAGCTTAATTAATTCTCTAGAAAACCAAGGTGGATATTTATTTTTAGCAACATTTTGACGTTTAGGTATATGCTTTTCAATAATTTAGGTATAAAGTTAAGGAAAACCTCACCAAAAAACGTCGGCATTTCTTTCTTTCTTTCTTTCTAAATACTTTATTGCACAAAACAAAAGTTACATGTACAACAGGCGGACTTAATGCTAAAAGCATTTTCTCCCAGTCAACCCGACAGAAAGTACAAGAAATGAACAGAGGCAGGCGTGCAGAAAGGCTTTAAGACATAAAAAAAAATAAGTGAGAAAAAAAAAAGACATGAATGTACTAATAAATAAAATAGATAAGTAGATTTGTAGGTAAATACTAAATACATAAATTAATAAAAATACATAAATATATTTTAAACAAATTTCGAGCATTTCGAGGCCCCCAACAAACCTAGTTCGGCTAGTGCCCCGTATGCTCATTGAAAAGACGGAACTGAGCACGGCATGTATTATGAAACACGTGTATGATTCTGTTGACGACAGTTTTGTATTACGAGCGATAATTATCGAATTTTTTTGACTTCTTGGTACAAGTGGGGTGAATGACTTTTTGCCCAGGTTTATCTGGCACCGACTATAGTATAGATAAAAAATAATATTCTATCTCCATACAAACGGGCCGAAACTAACCCCCATCCCCTCGGCTTACGACAGTCGCGGTCGCACTGCAGTTACGTACGCACGTTGTCACTGTGACGCTCCCGCGCATTTTCGAAAATTATGGCACGAAATTACAGAGTATGTTGTGCATTAAATGGTTGCTTAAATACAACTTTTATAGTAATAATATAGCATTATCAAGTACGTAAACTGTCATTTGGCAGCCCTAGCGCGTGTTTAGGCACCGAGCGGCCGTAGGTATTGATTTCAAGGACACCGCCTAGTTAAACTACTGTTGTTACCTAAACTGTGACGTTAGCGTCAGATGGCAGTTGCGAGCGCTGCACAGTGTCATAAAGTTGCATTTAGATTGCGCCCGGTGCCAGCCCTAACACGCCGATCGGGCGTTGGTAATTATTTCGAGAATACTGTTGAGTTTCACTACTGTTTATATATCTACTGTGCTATAAGTCCTAAATAGGTACCTGTATTGCTTCATCAAGTCGAATTTGTCCCAGGGCTCACGCCTGAGCTCTCTCCTGACTCGGTCTTTCTCCTTCAAGTGTTCCTCGATGTTGGAGACGCCCTGCAACTCTTGGCGCTCCCACCGCTCTAGCCAGGGACGAGGTTTCAGTTTCACCTGGAAATTACAATTATATCGTCTACTAAAAATTTGTACATACATACATGTCATATACTCACGCCTGTCTCCCAGAGGGGTAGGCAGAGACTACAGATTTCCATCTGCCACGATCCTGACACACCTCTTTTACTTCTTCTACGTCCATCAATCTAGTTATACAATCTTTGAGATCCAGGTTCGATCCCCGGCCAGGCATGCACCAATGAGTTTTTCGGAACTTATGTGCATAGTATTTAATACTTAGCACTTGCTGAACGGTGAAGGAAAACATCGTGAGGAAACCTGCATGCCCTAAAGAGCGTGTATTTGTGCCCGAAGTACAGCGATAGGGCTCACCACCCATTATTATTTATTTAATACACACATGAAATACATTACAGACACAAATCCAATGCGTATAACATGGTAGAAAAATTAATTTATTATTTATTAATTGTATTGAAGTAAATGATCCTGACTTAGTTAAATTTAAACTCGCTTTAGTTACTTCAAAGGATGTAGAGCGCTCAATTTCGAGTTATAAATGGATCCTGGATGAAAAACGAAATAGACTCAGAAAGAAAATATTGAAAAAATTCATGAACATTTATTTCAATACCTCCAAAGATGATTTACAGATATGATATTTAAACCTGTATATGCATAATTATTTAAGTGCATTAATATATTTGTATCTTTTGGTTAATAAAACATGTTTTCTGTTCTTAAAACTTCGTTTGGTTTGTTTTTGGATACATACTCAGTTACGATCATACTATGTAATACGATCAATAAATATTTGTTCAGTTGACAATATAAAAAAAATATTGCTGGCAACACCGAAATTGCATTTGGGTAAATCGTAACTGAGTTTGTACGTGTTTTGCATGATTTTTTTTTAATTTTAATTACCAAAGATTCGTTTCCGGATCCGTTACCGGTAAAAAAAGTCTTATCCATACTAATGTATCAATTAGCAGCAGGAAAATCCGATCCCTGGTTATGATTGGCTAAAAATTATGTGTGATGTCATTTCTAGTCAATCGCGGTGCGTTTGAAGGCGATTGCAATGGATGCACGGGCGTCGGAAGGGTGGGGCAGGGGGGGGGCTCCGTTGGAAACGGAATGGGACAGTAAGAAATAGTACTAAAGTACACATACAGCGGACATACGAGAGACAAGACCGATTAGAAGTTTTTGTTTGCACAAAAGTACGTTATCTTATTTTTCAACTACTTATAAATCCCGTTGATATTTGAAAAAGGTTGCCCCACCCTAGACTTTTGTCTTCCGACGCCCATGAGGATGTCGAAGTTAGACAATAAGGTCGCTGGTACTTAATTCTTTACCTGAACCGGGTTGACGGGAGCTGGTGTTCCTTCCGGTAGAATCTCAGGGTCCATATCGAATGGGAAGGTGCTGTATTCGGGCAAAGCGTCACGGAGGTACAACAGTTTGTCGTCCAGGCGTTTCTCTAGACGTAGAACTTGGATTTTCTGGATTGTAGGGTCATACAACTCATAGCGAATCTGAAAATTATTTTAAAACTATGTTTTATTTAAAATTAAATTTTATATCATTGCGGTATAGAAAATCAGAAAAGTAATTTTGGACGTGAGGAGCTCTGAACCGGGACCTCTCGCTTACCGGGCGGTTGCTCTACCACTGAGCTATCTAGTTCTCAACATGACCTGCGAATTTACGCTTGTGCTTTCCCATACCGCAACGATATGTATAGGTACTCACTTAGTAGTGAGCCTCTTGGCGCCTAGAGGACGCTAGTGCATTCAAGACAAGTCTAGCACTATTATTGCCCTACCGTCACCTGTTACAGCATCGGGTAGTTATAAATCGTCAAGTGCATGTTTAAAATATCGAAATTAATTTCTATCATAGTTTCGATGTTAACCATAATTATATGGAATAGGACTTTCTTTTAAACTACTGTAAATAAGAATACTATTCGGACTTGGCTTACCCTTGGAAAATACCTTTTTGGAGATTGCAGAAACAAAATCAATATTGAGATTTGAAACCTGATTTTCTGATACGTCATACTCGATTTAGGAGTTCCGTCAATGAAGACTTTTTGTAAATACGCTTCGTGAGACTCGTAGACAAACCATACAAATGGCGGATCGCACATGGTGAAGGGAGCGTTGGGCGGCATAGAGGAGTTTAGCGGGGTGGGGTGGTGCGAGCGCGGGACAGGGCCGCTTCTAACTCCGCATCGCCCCCCCGACGACGCTCCCCACGTACCGCGGCATGGTTTATTTATAGTTTATAGATATCGTGATTTTCCATTTTTTGGCGGTTACCATGGGCGTCGAAAGGGTGGGGAAGGGGGGTGTGGGCTGCCACCCCTGGAAACGGAATGGGACAGTAAAAAAAAGTACTAAAGTACACATACTGCGGATATACGAGAGATAAGACTGATCGGCAGTTTTTGTTTGCACAAAATTTATTTTTAATTATCAATCCCGTTGATATTTGAAAAAGGTTGCTTTCGTCTTCCGACGCCCATGGCGGTTACTTAGTCCTCTAACAACATGTCAATTCGGGAATATATGAAAAGTAAACAGTGGGTCTCGTACTCCCAATAACATGTCAAATTTTAGCTCGATCGGTCAAGCCATCCTTGAGTTGTACGTTGACAAACATACACCAACATACACCGGAAACGCGCAATAAGATTTTCAACTTTGGAGCAATAAAATAAAACTTTGAATTTCAGATAATGACCTCAACTCCTTGATGGTCGATAACATTCCTCAACGTGAACTCTGCTCTCAGCCCGCAGCCTTTTCTCTCTATGCAAATGCCGACGAATCTGTTGGTTTTGCCTTGAGAGTGGGGGTCCGAGATCGTTACACCCAGAATTGAACCTGAAATTGTAAATAATAGGTATCACTGTTTTTTTTATGTCATAAGGTTTAAATATGCCTTATTCATAAAGTCTACCATCCTCATACCTGACAATAAATTCACTTACAAATTTTTATGGTTAGTAACAAGGCCATGCCACCTTTTTGTGCAATGTGTCTGTTGTCAGAATATGGTCATACTGTATGCCGCATTAATAATTTATCTATGTTCAATCTACACTGGTGGACAAAAAAATCGACTCGAGCATTGTTGTCCTACATTCAAGGGAATAACCCAAACATACAAACATAAACATATGAAATATATACATCATTTTAAAGGTATAGGCCTCCACCTTTGAATATATGCATTTTGGTTTAAAAGTATTCGCTATACAGGACGTGAAATTCATTTACCGTATTTGAACAGTTTTTACCTCGTACAGAAACGTACGCGTTAAGCTCCCTTTATCCCGTTTAAAGGACGTGCAATATTTTTTTTTCCACACTTGCTTACACAATTTCAACCTGTTAACACCTACCCTAATTACCCAGTGATTACGTCACCCGGAAATGGACACCACGCCATTAGAGGCCGCTCAAGTGCTTGCCCTATTGCGATTGGGGCGGAACCAACAAAGCGTGGCTGCAGAATTACACCTAAGCCAATCAGCTGTCTCCAGAGTCTTCAGACGCTTCGTGGAGACCGGCGGCGTCATTCGGAGGCCAGGGTCTGGCAGAACAAGGTGCATTTCTGAGCAAGATGACCGCTTCATCGTTTTAAGTTTTTAAGAAATCGTCACATGACAGCAGTTGAGATCCAACAAGAACTCAGACAAGTACGAGATCGGGCTGTAAGTCGGCGAACGATCGCTAGAAGACTAAAGAAAGCTAACCTGACACTAAAAAGACCAGCAACCGGGCCCCAACTGACCACAGCTCATCGGCAAGCGCGACTTCAATTTGCCCGAGAACACGTAAACTGGACCTTGGACCAATGGCGCTCCATTTTGTTCTCTGACGAGTCCTGAATGTGCTTGCATGGCAACTACGGAAGAGCACGGAAGAGCCTATACCTTTAAAATGATTTACGGATTATGTAAGTTTATGCTTGTATGATTGGGTTATTTCCTTAAATGTAGAACAACAATGCTTGAGTCGATTTTTTTGTCCACCAGTGTATGTATCTGAAAAAAACTAGCCAAGTGGGAATTTGCTCCTTAACCAAAAGTAACAAACTAGAATTTTATTTCTTTAAATCATGTTATTGTTATTAGGAACATTAAGGTTATCGTGGATTATTCAGATGCGGCTTTATTTTTTAATTTTACCTCGGACAACAAAATAACATACATTTTCTTTAAAAAAAAAATAAGGATCCTTTATCAACACCCTCTCAAATGTTGGCCTACTTGCTTGGATAAAAAACGACACTCTTTAACACTATTAGATTTTGCTCCACCCTTTGAACATAAAATCAAAAGTAAAGTGCAAACTTGTACCCTTAGAGTTCCGTACATACTGTTTAAAACACAACCTTATTCCACGTGCAGTTATAACCAACTTAACTTGATACTTACAATCTATTTAAAATAAATAAATCAAATCCTACTAATATTATAAATGCGAAAGTTTGTGCATGTGTGTGTGTGTATCTTTGTTACTCTTTCACGCTGAAACGGCTGAACGGATTTGGATGAAATTTAGAATGGATATAGCTTATACACTAACTTAACACATAGGCTACTTTTTATCCCGGAAAAATGCATGGTTCCTGTAGGATAGATTTATATCAATGAAAAATCAGGTGTCTAATTAGCGCGGACTATTGTTTGTGGTTAAATAAGACAAGGCTTTGTTATTTCATACATCAGGTGTCTAATTAACACGGAAAATAATCTTTTGTGGTGAAATAAGACAAGGCTATGTTATCTCATCACACTTCACACTAATATTATAAACGCGAAAGTTTGTGTGTGTGTGTATGTTTGTTACTCTTTCACGCTGAAACGGCTAGACGGATTTGGATGAAATTTAGAATGGATATATTAATTAATATTCCATTTAAAGTAATTTAAATAAAACAGAATAATTACATCTAATTTCTCCACTGAGGTTTTCCATTTCATCGTAAGACAGACATTGTAACCATTCAGAGAAGGAGCTTGTATCTCTCTTTGTATCCAAGGGGTCTTAACTAGACATATCTCCTTTATATTTTTTGAGATTTTCCTATACCCGTACTGTACTACAGCACCTACTTGTGAAGGGAATTTAGGAATTGTTTATTCCTTAGTTAGCCATGTAATTATCATGCATGTTATCCCCATTTTGGCTGATTTTCATGTATCATTTGTGAAGTTTTGTTTATAATTGTTAAGCCTCCTCCAAACTCCAAAAGCAGCTAGATAAAACAGAAAAATGGTTACAGGCATGGAGGATAAAAGCTAGTGCTAGTAAATCCATGCACATCACCTTTTCCCTGAGAAAAGGAGACTGCCCATCTGTCACTCTTGGTGGTGATGTACTCCCACATGCTGACACTGTCAAATATTTAGGATTTCATCTTGACCGCCGGCTAACTTGGAAGAAACATATCACTACTAAACGCAACGAAATTATACTAAAATTTAAAGGACTACAATGGGTCTTGGGCAAAAACTCATCATTGTCACTAGAAAATAAACTCCTTATATACAAGGCTATCATAAAACCTGTATGGACATATGGCATTGAACTTTGGGGAACAGCAAGCACCTCAAATGTGGAAATACTTCAACGAGCACAAAACAAGATCCTGAGGTTTATTTCTAATGCTACTTGGTTTTCAAGAAATACGGAAATCCATGAATATCTCAATATGCTCACAATTAAAGAAGAAATTGAACAACGAAAATGCAACTACAAGCGACGGTTGCAAAGTCACCCTAATCAGCTTGCTGCTGGATTGCTGAACACAACATCTAATATCCATAGACTTAAACGTCTACCACTTATGGACTCCAAATAACAAAGTAGTGAAAAGTGGAACAAAGGCACACAACTAAAGGGCAATGCCTAGTCTAGTATGAAGGGAAGCTGTATTGCTGAATACAGTACCTACAAGTGAACTGACAGTCAACATATCTAATAAAAGTCAGCTCCTGACTGATCGTAGATAAAAAAGGAACAAAACAAAAAAAAAAATATATACCTAATTGTTTATCAAAAAAAAAACTTAAAATTAAATACTTTTTTTCTATTATTATTTATTGCTTTTATTTATTTTTTACGGCTGGTGCTCTGCCCTGAACATAGCAAGACAAAAAAGCTTTTTTTTCTCATAATAAAAACAAAACCCAAATATATAATAAATTAAATCAACTAACCAAATTCATACTGGAGACTCGGTTAGTCATCAGGAACAAGGTTTAATGACCCTCCAGGCAAAATTGGAAAAAAATTTTTTTTTGCCCAATAGTGCCTGCACTAGGAATTGTACTTAAACTAGTCCAACCAGTAAGGGAGCAAAAAATAAAATTTTTCGAAATTGGCCAAAAGGATAACTGAACCTAGTTTTTAATCACTAAAAAGAGAGTATCATATTAGTTTTATTTTGAACTAGGATCAAAAACAGGACTATTTAGAAATGCGAAACAAAAATTATAATCTTGGAATATGGAATTGCGTAGCTGTGGCACTGAACAGACTCATCGAAGATGTCGGATTTTACGAAATCCATAAAAGTATTGATAACTCGAAAACTATTGACTTTTTACTGTGGTCATATTTTGATATTCTGGACAACCATTAGCTGGTGCTTTGCATATAGAGGTAAAAAAAAGGGTCATTTGGAAATGCTTTTAGCCAATAACGATCTGACTAAGAAAGAAATATTATTCGATAAAAAATATCGTATACATGTAGGAACTAGAGAAGACTGGAAGCTAGTGACAGACCGACCGAGTATTAATTGCTACACGGACGGCTCAAGGAAAAGTAACACAGGACTGGCAGGAGCCGGTGTCTATATATCTGATGAAGAAGAAAGAAGCGCATCCTTCTCACTTGGTACCTTAGCTACCGTATTTCAGCCAGAAACATACGCCATTATGGAATGCGCCAGCATGGTACTATTAAGGTCGGACATAAACGAGAAAACGGTCATTATTTACTCGGACAGCCAAGCAGCACTTTTTGCATTGAAAAATCCAGTAAATAAATTGGCTCTGGTAAGAGAGTGTAAAATAAGACTCAATAAGCTAGGTGAAAAAACTGAAACAATAGTGGCCTGGGTCCCAGGACATCAAGGCATTGAAGGTAATGAAAAAGCAGACGAATTAGCTAGAGAAGGGGCAGAGGACAGGTTCATTGGACCAGAACCTACGCTGCCAATTCCCGCAAACGTCACTAACAAGGTAATAAGCCGTCTGGCTTCAGAAGAATCAGCAGATGAATGGATGAACATTGAGGGCTGTCGACAGTCGAAGATGTTTCTCTCGGCTACTGTCTACAAAAAAGTAAGGTATATCCTTAACCTAAGCAGAGTCAACCTGGGAATGTTGGTAGGTATTCTAACTGGCCATTCCAGGCTAAATAGGCATCTGTCAATAATGAAGGTACAAGACGACCCCTCCTGTCCACACTGCGGTGAGGAAGAAACTAGCAAGCACTACTTAGGAGAATGCTTTATATATTCTAGCTTGAGGTGGGAGATACTTGGTGATGACCACATCAAGGGAGAAGATTTTAAGCATCTTATGTATTCAGATATACTTAGGTTCATGAAAAGAAGCGGGAGATTTGAGGAGGGAATGCCCCTGGGACATTAGGATACCATAGCTCCAAACAATGGGAATTGGATGGAATAGCTCCAAGTGGAGAGCCGACCATCCGCCTGAGCCCAGCAGGCGTCCCACCTCAACATCATCATCATCAACCATTAGCTGGCCTATCAGCCCTCCAAGGGATAACTTTTGGGACACCTGTATATAGCTCAACCTGTGTAATAATTTGAGAAACATTTAGAAAATTTATTCTAATAACCTGTAAAAAGGCATGCATGACCTAATGATAATACAAGCATCGCAACAGTTTATGAGTGGTGACCTTGACTGTAGTAGTCATTATTTCTCTATCGCACTTAGTAATTTTATGCACGAATAAACGCATAATTGAAAATGTCGTCTTAATAGTTAACCAGCAATTCTGGTGCGTGGTTTCAGAATTGTGTAAAAAGAGTGTATTCTCTACTTTTATTGCAGAATGTGCAAAAGGTCAGGGCAACTGACAAATGTGTATCTAACATACCAACATAAAACTCAGGGATGTCAATGTGATTCCTTCTCCTCAACATGTCAGCTCTCTCTAGTTTCTCGCGGAGACTGTTCCTGAACTTAGGATTAGGGTCAGGCAGAAACTCTGGGTAGGAGTATCGGAACTCCAATGCTGGGTTTGTGAGCCTCACTTTGCGTTCAACAGGCTTTTTTTCGACAACCACTGATTCTTCTATCTTGTCTGCCTTTTCTGGGAGTGACGACATAAGACGGCATTCTGGAAATTTACAATAAAAGAAAACTGGATCCAAGAAAATTTAAAATTAGGTACTTACCTATGTTATTTTGATAGAAAGACTAATAAGTCCTCTAGACTAGTATAATGATTAAAGCTAAGAAACCCTAAGCAGGTACAAAATAAAGCTATTTAAACTGGTTTAAAAGTTAGGAAAATAATAATCTAACCTCTTCGTGTTAACCATTTTGCAATATAAAATATATCCACGCCGGATTTTCTCATAGATAAAGCCATTTCTTCTGTGCGATGATTTTAAAACGATGTTTTTCTTCAGAAAATGTTAATGTTGTTATTTATAATACATTAATTAAAGATTTTATTACAGATATATAACTTCTAATTTCTTTTGGAAGTGACTAAATAGCCGTTAGCGGCTATGTTCGAGTTAGCATAATATGGGTGACAGTTCGTAATTTTCCGTTTCACCTATACTACTCACACAAAAGAAAATATTAGTTTTTGAAAGAATGTATATAATTGTTGCAAAAATACAATAAATTATTTATCTATAATTTGAAACAATAATTACAGTGTACTCGTTAAAAAAGGAAATAAAAATATATTTTTGCTACTTGATGCGTGGATCGGAACGTCAACTCATAGGTGCTGACACTACATAATCGAAAATACATCGATGAATCGGTGCGGCCATCTTATAGGATCGCGTCAGTATGAGTTTATCTTGTATCCGGTTTGTGTTTTCGTTGCGGTTGTATTCCGTGCAATTTGTTTTGACGTTTGTTACAGTTTTTGTTGATTTTTGTTTTGTTATTGTTGTTTGTTTTTGGTGAAATACGAAGAAAAACAAAAAAAAAGCTCTCAAGCTAGGGCGTTATTGGTTGGTTTAATTTAATTAATTTAGATATCAACAAAAAGCAGTTTGCATAATCAAAGATCAATGAAATAAAAAATCGATTAGATAGCCCTTGTTAACTTCCTCGATACTAAAAAAAATCGATTCTATTTCATTAGGGTACATAACTATAACTGTCAATTTTGAACTGCCACCCATATCATGATAACTCGAACAGCCTATAATTTTATTCGACCGCTAGGGATACGGATAGGTTGCTACGATGACGAGCGAAGCGAGGAGGAGCGGTTAGGTTGACATGTAAGTACATATTAAGGAGCCGAGCGAAGCGGATCGGAGCGAGGCGACCCCCGTAGTTTTAACAGAATTTACTGTATGCAGAAAAAAACATTTTCCGAGCACTTTCCGATTACTTACGGTCAGGGTTGGAAAAAAAACAGTTTTTTTAAAAAGATCAAAACGTCCTGTTTAAAATTTTTTTAAAAATACATGTTTAAAACAAATTTTTACTGATTTTCTTTGCGGCTGTTTTAAACATGTTAAAAACATTTTTTGGGTATCGTATTGGTAACTTATGTATAGTCTGTCAAAAAAGTGTTGAAATGAATCTGAAACTTTAATGAACTTTATTTAACTTTAAACATTCAAGTCAAATCAAATCAAATTTCTTTATTGAACAATTGGTTTACAAAAAAGATAGTTAAGACTCTGAACCCCAAACTAATATAATTGTCCTTTGGGGATCAGTGTTTCCAATTCGAGGGTACTTAAATATTTTACACGGACATAGGTACACACAAAGAAAATTGATTTTATCTACAGACAAAATAAACAAAATATGGCTCAATGTATACACTAATAGTAATAATTTTAAAATAGTTAAATAAACTACACACCAATATTACATAAGTATATTATTATTCTAGTATAAGATAGACATAATTTCTTTACATGAGTACATTAATAAATTGATATTTCTGTGAGGATATATTATATGTATTGGGTACACAATAAGATAACAAGTTTTGGGATATTTTGTTAGATTGACAAACGACGCGACGACCAAAAAGTAGATGAAATAAAATAACAGACACAAATATAATGCAGGTAGTTATAGAAATTGAATAAAATAAAAACTATCGGGTGTCCAGTATTGCTTGACACTGGTTTCACGGGTATTTAGGCTTTGGCAAGTAGTATAATTTATGTGAAAGGAATAACGGACAAAATCGGAACAGCACTAGGTAAATACTCCATCAAGACTGTATATACGCCGTTTTCTAAAGTAGCTCATCATATTCGCTCACCAAAGGATGCTATACCATACATGACTCCTGGTGTCTATAAAATACAGTGCAGCTGTGGAAGTGTATATATTGGCCAAACAAAGCGAACCATAGCTGAGAGGGTCAAGGAACACATTAAAAGCTGTAAAAAACAGGCAAATAAATAAATCAGCGATTGCAGAACACCTGCTAACGGCTGATTCAAACCACTGGATAGAACTTCATGACCCAAGAAACCTTTTTACTGACCGCCACTACTACCCGAGAATTGTGCGAGAAGCAACTGAAATTAAAAAACAGCCAAAAAATTTCAATCGGTATGACGGGTTTAAGTTATCTTCGGCATGGAGTTCAGTCATACAGAAATTTAAACCTCGCGATTTATCTTCGAATATTTGCCTCGATACTGTTAGTGTTGTGTGTCGTGTGTGACGAAAGAAACAATTAATTAACAAAAGACAAAGTGCGGGTAGGAAAAAGAAAAATAATGTGCTACCTACCGCCGGCTCGCCAAGGACATTTTTGCTGCTACTCTCGTCAGTTAGCTTGTGACCACGACAGCCTACAGAGGCGTCGAAACGTCAAGCACATATCTATTAAGGTATGTTGTTAGTTAACGCGAGTAAGACCCCAATACAAAGTTAATAAAGTATAATTTAGGTAATATATTTATGAAATAACAACGCGGTAAACTCGATTTAACAGATTTTGTACTTGGTTGTTTGGTGTAACCAGGCGAAAGAGAAAATAGTTTCTTCAATATTCATTTAAACTCATTTTTGACAGACTGTTTAAGTAAAATTAATTAAAAAGCGTTTTTTGAATTTTACCAATTATCAAAATCTAATCATGTACCTATTGAGTGAATGCTTGAAAATACAAGTACTCACCGACACCGCCCGTTCTCGTCTTTATGTTTGGGGAAACCCCCGCCAGTAAAAGAATTTTAAAGGATGCGTAAAAAAAGAGCAATAACAACGCCACGCGTTCGATATAAGGAAAAAAATATAATTTATATGCTAAAAATCAGTGTTTTATGTATGTATGAGTGTCTTGTGTTTTAAACACGTTTAAAACAATTTGTTTTAAACAGTGTTTTAAACAACGGTGTTTTTTTCTCGTTATTATAAACACTGCTTAAAACACTTGTTTTAAACATTTGTTTTAAACAATGCCAACCCTGCTTACGGTTCAATCTACATCTACACTATTATATAAAGAGGAAAGATTTGTTTGTTTGTTTGTATGTTTGAGGTAAACTTTGGAACTACTGAACCGATTCTAAAAATTCTTTCAGTTATTTATAAGCTATACTATTGCTGAGTAACATAGGCTGTATTTTATTTTAATAAAAGCAAGTTTTCAGTTTGAAAATTCAATATTTGTGAACCATGTCGGGAGAAAAAACGCTGCTTAGCTGCTTTATCGGCGTTCCTTGACCAAATGGTTATTTATACGTGATGAAACCGGTTGTTTTTCTATACGAGGAAACTGTATCAGTTTAATCTCACTAAAGATTTCCATCTACAACGATCCTGACACACCTCTTAATAATATTAAGCTTGAAAAGGTAACTACAGCCAGGTTTAAGCATAGATACTATAATACTATGGTTTAAGTAATGATTTTGTTCCCATACGGGAAAACTATATCAGTTTAATTTGACTACAGATTTACATTTACAACGATCCGGACACACCTCTTGCTAATATTTAGGTTGAAAAAGTGATTACAGCCAGGTTTATGTATTGATTTTTTCCCATACGAGAAAACTATATGAGTTTAATCTGACTACAGATTTCCATCTACAACGATCCTGACATACTTCTTGGCACTTCGGTATAACATGGTGACCAGGGTCTGATGATGGGTCTGGAAGATGGGTACAGGATCTTCTCAACGGACAACAGCAGACCCTTCGAGTTTGGGCTTATTTGATTGGTCATTATTAGCACTTTGATAAAACATGGTGACCAGGGTCTGATGATGGGTCTGGAAGATGGGCACAGGATCTCCTCAACGGACAACAGCAGACCCTTTGAGTTTGGGCTTATTTGATTGGTCATTATTAGCACTTTGGTAAAACATGGTGACCAGGGTCTTATGATGGGTCTGGAAGATGGGTACTGGATCTCCTCAACGAACAACAGCAGACCCTTCGAGTTTGGGCTTATTTGATTGGTCATTATTAGCACTTTGATAAAACATGGTGACCAGGGTCTGATGATGGGTCTGGAAGATGGGTACAGGATCTCCTCAACGGACAACAGCAGACCCTTTGAGTTTGGGCTTATTTGATTGGTCATTATTAGCACTTTGGTAAAACATGGTGACCAGGGTCTTATGATGGGTCTGGAAGATGGGTACAGGATCTCCTCAACGGACAACAGCAGAGCCTTTGAGTTTTGGCTTATTTGATTGGTCTTTATTAGCACTTTGGTAAAACATGGAGACCAGGGTCTGATGATAGGACTGGAATATGGATACGGGATCTCCTCAACGGACAACAGCAGACCCTTCGAGTTTGGGCTTATTTGTTTGGTTTTTATTAGCACTTTGGTATAACATGTTGACCAGGGTCTGATGATGGGACTGAAAGATGGGTACAGGATCTCCTCAACGGACAACAGCAGACCCTTCGAGTTTAGGCTTATTTGATTAGTCTTTATTGGCACTTTGGTATAACATGGTGACCAGGGTCTGATGATGGGACTGTAAGATGGGTACAGGATCTCCTCAACGGGCAACAGGAGACCCTTCTAGTTTAGGCTTATTTGATTGGTCTTTATTAGCGCTTTGCTTAAACATGGTGTCCGTTGCATATAGTCGTTCCAAAAATCAAATTATTTTGTTTTCCTTATTTCCACGAAAATCTTTTCGACGCGGGTGGAGTCGCGGGCAAAAGCTAGTATTTTATAAAATTAAAGGACCGCTTCCCTTTCCAAACTGTACATTTCAAATTGAACTTTATTCGTTCGTACTAAGGAAGATATTCCAACAGCTAAATAAACACTAACGATTCAATAATTTAAAAAAAAATTTCACATTTCTATATACAACCGTTTAGCCAGCAAGGGGGGGGGGACGCCCCACTCTAACTAAAATCTTCACTTTAAAGCTTAATATTTCACCAAGGGATTCCTAAACCGAAAAATGGTTTTCACACACCCACAATTTTTTTGAACGGTCTATCCAACGGTACCCCATACAATGGGATAGACGAGAAAAAAAAATCATCCCCAGTTTACTTGTACGAGAGGTACCCTAAAAAAATTTTTTTCAAGATTTTATTTTACCACTTTATTGGCGTGATTAATATTTATATCCATGCCAAATTACAGCTTTCTAGTACTAATAGTCTCTGCGCTAAGCCACAGACAGACGGACATGGCGAAACTATAAGGGTTCCTTGTCGGACTACGGAACCCTAAAAATGAGTGACTACGAAAAGAAAGAACGCTTCTTGCAAAGAATTTTAGCGATAGAAGATATGTAAGATAGTCATTTCAATGTGATGACAAAAGAAAAATTTGAAAAGTTTGCAATGGATGTGGAAGACGCGAAATTTGATGAAAAGAAAATACCATTACAGTACAGTAGACTAAAACGCTTTAACATCATTGAAGTTTGTGGTATAAAAAATTATATTTACAAACACAGAATCTGTCAAATATTTTTTGCCGGCTGAGGAAATCTACGACATTATTGATGCTGCTCATATTTCTATAGGGCATGGTGGTCGCGATAGACTTTTAGAATGAAACATTGTAGACTGACAGCCTTGTAAAGTTATTAAAAAAAACACGTATGTTGCTTACGATGCATAAATAATGTAGGTATAATAAGTAAAACAAATATAATTTACAAGGTTCTCATTAAACAATCACGAATTATGTTTTGATTTTTTTTAATTTCAATTAAAGTTAAGAATTAAATAAGAAAAGCGATCTTTGTATTGATTCTTTTATTCTAAGTTTTGATTGTAATGCCAAATTTTTCATAATAAACGATTTCACATTTAATAAATATATTTTTTATTCACATCTAACGAGTTAATAGTGCTTTTGACTGATGCTCTATAGTCCGGGAGGTACCGTGGCAAATACAAAAGTCATAGTAAGCCGGCTGATATTGACATCGATCGTGGATCTCACATGACTGATATGTGAATCGACCGTAAGCTGCTCAAGTAGCGGTAGGTTTGGGAGTTTAGAGGTTGCGAAAGTGGTAAAAAAAATGTGATAGTACGCCCCGGCTGAAACTTTTCTCACGGATAGTTGACATCATACTGAGCTGAAAAAAATAATCGTCAGCTGACGCACCCGCGGTGGGTTCGGATGTGAGAGGATGCGAAAGTGGTAAAAAAAAGTGATTGTACGCCGGCTGAAACTTTTCTCACAGATAGTTGACATCATACTGAGCTGAAAAAAAATCGTCACCTGACGCACTCGCGGTGGGTCTAGATGTGAGAGGTTGCGACAGTGGTAAAAAAAACGAACGAATCCACGATGCAGCAGACGATTTTTTTTTCAGCTCAGTATGGTGTCAACTATGTGTGAAAATGTTTCAGCCGGGGTACAATTACTTTTTTTTTATTTCGCAATCTCTCACATCCAGACCCATCGCGGGTGCGTCAGCTGACGATTATTTTTCAGCTCAGTATCATGTCAACTATCTCTGAAAAAAGTTTCAGCCGGCATACCTACTATTACTTTTTTTACCACTTTTGCAGCCTCTCACACCCGCACCCACCGCGGGTGCGCCAGCTGACGTTTGGTTCTGTTATTAGCCATTCCAGATCTATTGAAAAAGATGGAAACCAATCGGCTTAAAATCACTACCTAAGATGCAACGCTACCGCCCGGGCTATTATTGCAGTTAAAACTACTTTTGACGAAGAGCGTCAGTCAAAAGTACTTTTAACCGCAAATTTGCAGTCAAAAGTACTAATAACCAATAATTTTCGGTCAAAACCACTTTTGACCAACCTTTTCAATCAAAAGTACGTTTGACTGATTTTGCTAGTCAATAGTACTTTTGACTGGTAAAGAATTTTGTCTGCAACAGATATAGATATTGTTTGTTTGCAAACAAAATATATATGAGAGATTAGGTTAGGTATCAACAAATATGTTTCAAGCATAAGTCAGCCAAAACAATCTATTTTCATACGTTTTTTCGTACCATGTAGCTTAAATGTCGCTTGGTTTTTGTATGTAAACTTTAACGCTATTTAATCCTTAGGTTTAATCTGTATGTATGTGGTTTGATGGTACTTTTATTTAGTCCTGTCAACGCAACGCCATTCGGAGCCCGGCCTATATGTCAGTCATCCATCCTGTCGCGTTTAACAACCTAGTATCGCTGAAGCGATGAACTGTGCAGCCGCTGCAAAGAGTTATAAAAGACCTTTCACATGATTTTTACAAGCATCGAGCGGCGTAAAAAAATTCCGCTGATCTATGCAGCATATAGGCTATCTGTCATTTTGACGTATGGCCGTTTAAACACAAATCCATCGGTGCAACCGTTGCATCGCTGCAGCAATGAAAACCTGTAGTGCGTTCCGATTCAGGACATAGTCGATCACATCGCGTCTATTGTCATTCCGAATCACTGATGGCCGTACGGCGCGGCGGCGCGGCGTGAGCAGTTTGATGCATAGACATTGAACGAGTAGATGGAGGCTATGAGTCAAGTAATGATCTTTACGCAAAAGAGCGAGATCCCTTATTGGCTAACAGATGTGAAAGAGAGAGATAAGAGATTTGTTTCTTGCCCTTGTCATCGTGACCGGATTTTTTGTTTGTTACAGTGGCACAACAACTCGAGTTATGCCAAACAATCAACAGTGTTTGCATATTTCGAAGTTTTTATCTATTTGTGTGCATTTTATGATAATTTTATCGAAAATATAATTGTATTTAGTATCTACGCTATGGTTGGTTATAATATTCTAGGCTGTAAAAGCCGAAGCGAACGAAAAATTTTCGGAAAAACATTTCACTCGTAAGTAGATAATTTATGTGTTTATTGACTTCGTAAAGCCTAGCAATTATCATCCATAGTATTTTGCGTAGTTTCTGAATACTGCATGTTAATAAAATTGAGATTTATTGCATAATTTCATTTAAACAATTAATCATAACCTTAAACAATGTTGCCATGAATGAAAGTCATCTGCCACCCTAATATTTCTTTTTAACATTTCAGGTTATCATCTAAAGCTGAAATACCTACATAAGAAATGCCTGCACGCTACTGGGCGACAAAATTGGAAACCAACTTATAACCATCGAAGTATTCAAGAATTTGTTCAGTCCACTTTGATGATGATTTATTTGGTATAAAAGAAAAAGGGTGCAATTAAAAAGGTTACAGGTTTCATACGTTTTATTTGAATATACCTACATTTTCGAATTGAATTTGTTTTTTATTTATACCATAATACATAGTAACAAATTGGAAATTAAATTCGATTTTAAATTATACAGAATGTTGATTTGGTCCACAGCTTCTATTACGTGCGTGTTAGTGTACGCATTACGTATTTAAGAAAATATCTTGTAAATAAAAACAAATATTTATTATTTTATATAATTTGTCCCAAAACAGTCTCGCTGTTGCCTGCGCTAATATTGAATTTAAGACGCGAGGTGGTGTGGGTATGACAATAAATAGTACCTACACCTGGATGATATGTTTGTACTTTCTTTGGCATCAGAATCGTGTAATGGAAGCTGGGGACCAAATCAACACCATGTTTATTTAACAACCAAAGGAACCTCAAATATACACAAAACAATATATTTTTATTGCAATATTCCCCGATTTAAGGTAAAAATATCATTATTTGCAATATGCCTATCGCTGTCTCATGCCCAACCACGCTGAGGCTGAGATTTAGGCTGAGATTCAGAGTGCATTTTGAGTCCGAACTCCTTAGGCTGAGATTCAGAGTGATTTTTGAGACCGAACTCAATCTCACAAACGTCAAAAAGCGACGTGATCTCATACTAGAGTGACGTTTGTAAGATTGAGTTCCTCTTGAGTTCGGACTCCAAATGCACTCTGAGGCTGAGATTCAGAGTGCATTTTAAGTCCGAACTCGATCTTACAAACGTCAAAAAGCGACGTGATCCCATACTAGAGTGACGCTTGTAAGATTGAGTTCCTCTTGAGTTCGGACTCAAAATGCACTCTGAATCTCAGCCTGAGAGTCCATCTACTGGATCCTTATCTGGGAGTTTGATGGTACTTTTAGTGTTGTCAGCGCCATTTGGAACCCAGCCCTGTTAAACACCGACATATAGTGCGTTCCATCGCGTCTATTGTCATTCCGAATCACTGATAGCCGTACGGCGCGGCGTGACGTGACCACAGACTTAAAGTGAGGACGTGAAGTGGTAGTTTGATGGTACTTTTAGTGTTGTCAGCGCCATTTGGAACCCGGCCATAATATTCATTTGACAGTCAGTCAAAAGTATGTAACTCAAAAGTCACATAACTATCCCCCCCTCCACCTATCACCTCCTCCTTGCTCAGTGAGTGACCTCCTCTGTTGCCAACTTAGCTACTTTATAGCTAGATCTAGCTATTTTTCGGTGTCGGACAGCTACGAACTACAAAAATTTGTAGCTAGATTTTTTAGCTACTTTTTAAGAAACAGACAAAACTTGAGTGAGAACTTACACTAAATTTCCTTTCAGGGCGTGGGCCCTGAAAATAATCGCCTCTATCACAAGGTAATAAAGTCTGCACCAATCGTCTAATTAGCTTGGATGATTAATATCGACTCTGTGGCGGCCGCGACCCGGACGGACGACTGACTATTGTAGCTAAACTTTTCTTTGACTATCTCTCTCTTTCATATCTCTTGTCACCTAATTCTCTATATCCATCTCTAGCTAACTTCACTCAGGCAGGCGCCATATATTTTGGCATGGGGTTGGTGTTGGTTGACTAAAACAGCATTTGTTTCAGTTGTATTATTCAATTTCTAACTGTGCTCTTAGTGATTTGTGTTGAAATGGATTTTCCTATGAAAAAAAAGACTAAGAAACATTTAGCTACTTCTAACTACTTTCTGGGGTACGAAAATCGGGCGATCTAGCAACTTTTCGCGACAAATCTAGCTACTAAATATGGGTAGCAGTTGGCAACACTGCCTCCTCGTCTATTTTGTTCTGGCTCAAAAGGACACCGAATCCAGGGCCGTAAAACAAATTAAAAAAAAAAAAAAGTCTATTTTGTTTGTGGGACTTTTTGGCGGGCTTTTGAAAAGTTAGGACGCGATTTTTGATTAAATTTTTTCAAAAGTTATTTTCGAGCTAAAAACTTGCTAGAGAGGAACAAAAATGGATGGAAACGAGGGAGGCGGGGATAACCCGCCTACCTCCAACAAGCGTTCTCGCATTGAGGGTGGTGGAACTGATTTAAACTGCGGCATTGGCGGCGGTGGTGAGCGTATTGACTCTAACTCGTACTTACCATATTTTAAACCTAATTATAAAAGACTTTACCCGGAGAACTCCTCCAAAACAGACTTTAAAGTGTTTGTTGAGCATGTAGACCACAAGGACAGGTTGGGAAATAAAAGTCCCATATACCTAAACCATATATTTTCTAATGAAGTAAAGGGTGTGATGGCAATTCAAAGACTGAACTCAAATAAAATTGCTGTAATATTTAAACAGTATAACACGGCAAATAACTTCCTAAATAACACGGCTTTTCTACAGAAGTATAATTTAAAAGCATATATACCAGCTGCACAGATTGAAAAAACAGGAATTATTCGGTTTGTCCCAGCAAATATATCAAACAAGGACCTATACACAAAATTGACCTCCATTTATGAAATAATTGCAATAAGAAGATTCACGAAGAAAGTAGGACAGGAACGTGTTCCCTTGCAAACTGTTAGCATTACTTTTTTGTCTAATGTATTACCAGACGATGTGCAATATGACTTATTCTCTTATAGAGTATTTGAATACATCCCACCCCTACAGCAGTGTTTTAAATGTTTTAAATTCAATCACTCAGCTAAGATATGCAATGGCAAGCAAAGGTGTTCAATCTGTTCAGGCGAACACTTATTTAAGGAATGTGACAAGCCAAATGAAATCTGCTGCGTTAATTGCAGTGGACCTCATCTGGCCATATCCAAACTATGTCCAATTAAGATAAAGAAATTAACGGAAAAGAAAAGTAAAATTACATATGCAAGTGTAGCACAATCAAAAAAACCTGATACTGACTTCCCTCCTCTGTCATTGCCAAGACAACACCCTCTACAATCTGTAAATAAATATGTAAATAAATCTGTAAATAAGCCTGTAAATAGCAAGCCTGATTCACAGGCTCCGAACAAGGATGTCTGCCCTGCAGCTGCGGACATCAAAGCCCAGATCATCTGTAATGATGATGTACTAATGGCCCTAGTACGAACATTAGTAGATTTGGGTAATAAAAAAGATGCAGCTCCACTAACTACAGCAACTATTAAAGATATATTGATCAAAAATCTATCCCCATAATGGATTTAAGTCCCCTCAGAACATCCCAGCTACGCATTGCACAATTTAATATTCAGAGTGCCAATAGTAAAAAGCCATTATTAATAAATTTTTTGCAAAAACAGAATATTGATATTTGTTTACTAAATGAAACTTGGTTTAAGAAACATCACACTTTTAAAATACCAGGTTATAATATCTATAATAAAAATTCCAAAAATGATCATAATGGTGTAGCTATATTAGTTAAACCAGAATTAAAATACAGCATTCTAAACACATCCTTTTATGAGGACATTCAAACTGTAGCGATATCATTATCTACCAATAATGGGAAATTAACTATACTATGTGTGTACTGTCCTCCTTCCGGAAGACACATAAGAATGAATAGGCTGCGCAACATCATTCAAGATCTCCCTAAGCCTATTTTTGTGAGTGGTGACTTTAATGCTCATCATATTGCATTTGGTTGCCTGTCAACGAAAGGTCGAGGTCAGGATTTATATGACGTAATAGATGACTGTGATTTATGCATTTTAAATGATGGCAGTTTCACGACTGTAAACTATCCCACACGTAACCCTTCCGCTATTGATGTAAGTTTTGTCAGTGCATGCTTGGCCCCATTATGTGAATGGTCTGTACATGACGACCCTATGGGTAGTTATCATTATCCCACAATAACAAAAATATCCCTTTGCATTGATAAATACCAAATAAACCCTCCTATTGACAAATTTTTATATAATAGAGCCAACTGGGAAAAATATCATGAACTATCTGAAGCCATATTCAATGACATCACAGTAAATGTGGATGACCCTCTCGCTTCTTATACGGAATTCTGTAACCGTCTTGATACCCTTAAGCAGATGGCTATTCCTAGATTTTCTAAATCTAGTCACTTTGCGAGCAGACCTCCAGCACCTTGGTGGAATGAGGTCTGTGAACAAAGTGTAATAGCATCCTACAATGCACTAAAATTGTACAGAAATGATCCGACAATGGACAACTACATAAACTATAAGAGATTAGATGCTTTAAAAAAGAGAACAATTTCAGAGCAAAAGAAAACTGGATGGAATAAGTTATGCGATAGCTTTAATAGAACAACTCCCATAAGTAAGATCTGGAATATGATTAAAAGGTTTAAGGGTGTTAAAACAGTTAACAGATCTTACAGAGATGAGTTTGTTGAACCTCTTTTAGACAAGCTTTCAAATAATAGTAACTTAGCAGACACAAGTAATTTGAATAATTATTTTGATACTAATAATAATAATCAAAATTCCAAGTTTTTGTTAGATCCATTTACATGGAATGAATTCCAAATAAGTTTAAATTCTAGACGTAACACAAGCCCAGGTTTAGATGATTTTCCTTACATTGATTACTATTGATTACTATTTCTGACATATTAATTTCCTATTTGTTAATAGTTTTGTTACTATGATTGTTATAATAATTATTTTCATTATTACCTGTACTTGACATCTTCATTGCTTTAATTTTTTTTATATACATATATTCTATTTACTTGTTAAAATGTAGACATTTAATAATTTCGGTTTACCTATTAATATGTGATTTATTTACTTTTTATTTTATTTTTATGAATCGATTTTACTGTGTGTTTTATAAAATGATTTGTGTGCCAGGTGTGGCTTTAATGTACAAATAAATAATATGATTATGATTATGATTATGATTATGATTGTAATCAAAAAACTCCATGAATCTGTTCAAAGACTGTTTCTTGATATTCTTAATGCTCTATGGCATGCTCAATTAATTCCTGAATCTTGGAAAACACAATGTGTTATCCCAATACTTAAACCAGATAAATCACCAGAGGAAGCGAGTTCCTACCGCCCTATATCATTATCTTCATGCTTAGGAAAATTATTTGAAAGCATGATTAAAATAAGATTGGACTGGTATGTAGAAGCTAATAACATCATTCCGCATGTTCAGTATGGGTTTCGTAGAGGGCGTAGTTGCACTGACAGTTTCATATCTCTGATCTCAGACCTGAAAAATGCAAATAATTCAAAGTCAAACACCGTATGTGTATTCTTGGATGTTCAGGGAGCTTTTGATAGTGTCGATCCTGGTATACTAGTCAAAGTTATGTCTGACGTGGGTATACCTGGACAACTGTGTAAGTGGATTTATAATTTTTTAAATAGTAGAACCCTCTATGTCAAACATAATAACACTTTACACGGACCAAAAACTGCATCAAAAGGAACAATGCAAGGTGCATCACTTTCATCATTGCTATATAATCTATATACCTGTGAAATATGTAAATATGTAAATATAAAGGATGTTAATTTTTTACAATTTGCAGATGATATTGTATTATATACTAGTAACAAAAATTTTCAATCTGCCATAGTCAACATAAATAAAGCCCTTAATCAGTTAAGTCTTTACTATGATGGTAGGTTAAATTTAAAGATTAATGCTTCCAAAAGCAGTGCTATGATTTTTGGGGAAGATGACTTAACCAGAGATATTGTATATTGCGGAGAATCCATAAAGAGAGTAAGAACAAAAAAGTTCTTAGGAATCATTATTGATGACAGACTGACTTTTGAGAAGCATATCAAATATATTTCAGAGAATGCTTTGAAAGCAATCAACATACTCAGATGTCTTGCTGGTGTATCCTGGGGAGCAGATCCCAAAATACTATCCATTTTATATAAATCTATAGTGAGAAGCCATTTCGATTACAGTGCCTTAGCATATATTAATAGTCCACATGGGAAAAAATTAGATGTTTTGCAGAATAAGGCTTTGAGAATTATTTCTGGTGCTATGTGCTCGACTCCCATTAGGGCCATGGAAGTTGAGACTAAAATAATGCCATTAATATTGAGACGTATCCTACTAGCTAAAAGATATTGCCTAAGATTACTGTACTCTGATAATAAACAGATCATTAAAAAAATTTTACCTTACCGAATTAATATGTCCGGTCCATTAGCAACTGGTGAGTCTCTTCTCATAGGTAACTCTCCAATGTTGTTCCACATTTACCTGGAAACTGAAAAAAAATGTCATACAATTATAAAACAGCACCCATGGCCTTGCTATTCCTCTTCGTACCAAAGTATAACACATCCAATTAAAATAGTTGATTCAATCACTAACAATTCCGATATGTTGCAATTTCTTTCAGAAAATGACTATTATACATTATACACAGATGGGAGTAAAGGTGAGGGTTATGTGCGCTGTGCTGTGTATGATCCTCAAATAAAGTTTTCTCAAAGCTTTATTCTACAAGATGTTAGTACAATATTCACTGCAGAAGCTTATGCGGTCTATCAAGCTCTCATGCGAATCAGAAATGTAAATAATTGTAAATACTTTTTAATTGTAACTGATTCTTTAAGTTTAATTCAGGGCATAACAAATTTGAAAATTCACTACAAAACTAATTTTATCTTATATATTATAAAAGAATTGACATTTAATTATTATAAAAAAGAAATAAACGTTTCCTTTATGTGGGTACCTTCTCATAGGGGTATTACTGGAAACGAAATGGCAGATAAAGCTGCATACGAAGGAATAAATGCACTAGATATTTCTAATGTTATGCATGTTCCTTTTACTGATTATCTTTATTCTTTCAAACTAGCTATAAGTACGCTATGGGAAGACTTATGGAAGAAGGACCAAGAGACTAAAGGAAGATGGTATGGGACCATACAAAACAACTTACCAATAAGACCATGGTATGACGATGTAAAAGAAGCCAGCCGTGACTTTATTACTACCATAAATAGACTTCGTTTTGGCCATAACACGACACCATCACACCTAGCAAGACTTCGAATAATACAAAGTAACGTCTGCACATTTTGTGGAGCTCATGAAGCCAATGCTCAACATTTAATATTTAACTGCCAAAACTTTCTCATTGACAGATTAGTGCTTGCAAGTGAATTAAGTGAAGTGTTGCAAAATGATGGTTTATTATCATCCAGTCCGCCGCCGCCACTTGAACAATTGCTGAAAGTATTTAAATGTTTTAAACCAATATATAAATACATTAAAAATACAATACAAAAAATATAATTACAACTAAACAAGTGTAATAAATAAAGTGAAGTGTACTAAATGAAGATGTGGCCTAAAGGTCGATGTAACCAGGCCATAAAATACAAAAAAAAAAAAAAAAATATTTTGTTTGTATCGATTCGACTGTGTCCTAATTTTTCAGCATTTCTTATAATAATACCTCCCATTTCCCGATCATAACAGCAAATATGTCCTCAATCGCGCAGAAGTGTAACGACGACAACATTCCATTGGCTGACGACGACCCACAAGTCATCATTCCTGATGATGTTGAAAACAACCATTTGGATCATGGTCGTTCGATGGATTCGTTGCCGAGTTCTTACACCGGGGGCTCGTCTAGCCCTGGCCTCAATGGGCCACAGAGCTTCGAGCCTGACACAGGTCTTGATGAACAGGAAGAGAAGGCCAGACTGATTTCACAAGTTCTGGAGCTACAGAATACTTTAGATGGTTTGTTTTTGTCTTTCATTCCTATAATCCGATATTGCCAAAATTAAAACTTACAAGTATATTTAATAGCTTTTTTATATTATTTGTGTTCTTTTGGTGTTGATATTAACCCGAGTAGGTTTGTAAAATGGATTAATTTTGATTCAAATGAGCTTTAGTGGTACATGAGACCTTTACTGATTTATTATAAACCATGGAATAAAGTTTCTATTCATTTGTTTTTTATTTTCGTGTGCACTGTGTTTGTATTAATTATATTTTTCATAAAGTAGACAATGATTACTCTTAAAGAATTGTTTCAGTTGTAATTTTTCTTTAAATACATAATTTATGTTTTGTTTAGGTGGCGTCTGTCACAGAGAATGGAACAATTTTGTTTGTTCCATTGTTCTTTTTAACAACCATTTCAACTGTCATACTCTGTTTCACTTTGTGCTACTTGCATTGGCTTGTTATCTTAGACTCTACTTACTTTCACATATAGACTTTCTAAAAATAAATTAGAAATATTTTTATCTTTAAATAAGACTTTTTTTACAGATTTATCACAAAGAGTTGATTCAGTGAAGGAAGAAAACCTAAAATTGCGTTCTGAAAACCAAGTATTAGGGCAGTACATAGAGAATCTAATGTCTGCTTCATCTGTATTCCAGTCAACAACACCAAATGTTAAAAAATAGAAGCTGAAAACAGGATTTTATATAGTAACAATCACAAGAGATGCTGACAAATGTTTTATTTATGAATTTAGCTTTCCAAAAGCACAGCTAGCTACAACTTAATAGGTATTATGTGAAATTGTTTTCTGAGTATTGTATGATGTATTTCTAAAAGAAGATAATTATGGTGCTTATAGCATGAGTATGTTTAATAATTTTTGTATCATAAAATTATCACGAATAAGGTGTAAATAGAGGGCTAACATTGACTGAAACCAATTCAACTGATAATACTGATAACTTTGGAAGGAACATCCCCGTGTGAATTATCAGGAAAGAATACTCAGCTAGAATATAACTCATAGTATCACGGAGAACCTGTGCCTCCATCTGCGTAACCTATATCTTCTAGATCTAGATTAAATAAAATTGCTCTAAATGTGTTGGGTATTGGTGTCGATTCAATTTAATGCGACTTATTTGACAGAAATAACTTTATTTCAAGTATGATGCCATTTTACTGAATGAAAAAGACAGACTGCTTAAATTAAATTTAGCCTGTGAGTCTTGTCATAAGCTGTGTTGCACTGAGTCAAAATCAATATAAATCAAATGAAAAAAAAATTTTTTTTTTGCTTTTTGAGACTTGTAGGAGGAATTTTAGAATGCAGAAACATTCTTAGTGCATAAAAGATCATGCATTTGGAACTTATGAAACATTGGTTTACATGGGTATGTTTCTTTAAGAAAAAGGTCAGAATTATTAATAGAATTGTGGTATCATTGCACTTGATATTTGAGAAGAAAACATATTTGGATAAGTCTAAGGTAAGCATTGAAAAGATTTTCTGTAATAATAATAAATCTTTTCATAGAGAGCACTTATATTTGTATTCGTTTTGAATGATTCTTGTTGAAATTTATTTGGTTTCAAATGATATTAAAATAATGGATATCTTTATATTTTACATGTAATTTTTGAATTGTTTTTTGACATATTCATCTTAAAATAATAAATGAAACTCTATTCTCAAGAACCCAATATTATAGTGTGTATTGTACAAGAATTCCTGAAATAATCCACAAAAAGATAAAAATAGGATTTTATACTTTTTTAAATCATGCTGTATTCTGAGATATTTTTAGTTTTTGTTGATCTGATTAACAAAACTTGCTCAAAGCAAAAGAAATATTTGTCACTGATTGGTAATGCAAGTGGCATTATAATAAATTGGGTCAATCACAGAGCAGAATCGCTGTTGCTATGTATAATGTATAAGGTCCTACAATTCAAAGATTTGAGAGATGATAAGAGTATCGCAATAGACCAGTTTCAACTGATTTTTTTCTCTTTTCCATAGAAATTTATTCAGCTAATTTGAGCTGATTGTATCACTCTGTCACCACTCTGTACTAGGAGATAAAAAAAAAACTTGAATGTGTTTGATCACTCCGCTAACGGTACACAATCTACCCTAGAATTATTTTTACTTATTAATGTAGGACCTTATCATCGAACAAACAATGCAGGTACTTATAAAACCGTTTTTGATGTTGTAAATACCTTATTGTAGTATGAGAGTGGAAAAACTCTTTTTACTACTTATTCTCTTGATTTATTTATGTATCATGAATTTTTATTAGTTTACATTCCAGCTCAGAGGGTTATTATTGTCTATGTTCAGGATGTCACAAAAATTAAAATGTACTTTCACTTAATAATAAAAAGTATTAGTATAATTTCAAAATTATAATTAAAGTTATTAAAGTAATTTGTGCTTTCACAAAGTGTTCTATTTTTTCTGTTTTTTTTTTTAAATGTCATTGGCCTGTGATGAGGGATTAGTTAACTTAAAACAATATTAGGCGTATGTACCAAGGAACTAACCGTGATTAGTTTTTATTTTCATTTCACCATGTTTAATTTTTATATTTTACAGGTGAGTCTCATAGCTAGTAAAGCTAAGCAAAGCTCATAAAGTATTTGACATTGGCCTTTTTGTGTTGGATGGGTACTTAATAACATTTTTTTCCTAGCCTATGCCATATACTTAATGTAGGGACATCGATGATAATTTAAAAAAAACGCATCCAAATCCGTTGAGCGGTTCTCGAGTTAAAAGCGTTTATTCAATCTTTGCCCTGTCATTTTATGAAACCGCATTCACATCTGTTTAGTGGTCCTTGAGGTAAAATGGAATATACATAAAGAAGGACAAAAGTTTTGAGACCGTTGGTTTTGGCCTCAGTACAATACTACCTAATAATAATAACCCATTTCGTTTAAAATTTCGCGAAAATATAGACAGTCATGTCATGACTATGACGTGTACGTTACGCCAGCGGCATGTTGGCGCTTTTTAGGATTTCAGCTTGACAGATTAATTAGAGCGTCATCTCGTGTAATTGTGCCCGAAATAAAAAATTTGTGCTTCCAGCCGATCCAAAGATATTCACGAAAAACAGATTCCGCTGGAGTAACGTTACCCCAGCGGAATGTTTTTTATCCTGTGGTCGTAGCTGAATAAAAATTAGCTATTAGTCTGTCAAAAAAGTGTTGAAATGAAAATGAAACTTTAATGAACTTTATTGGACTTTAAACGTTCAAGTAGTATAATTTAGGTAAATCATTTATGAAATAACAACGCGGTTAACTCGATTTAACAGATTTTGTACTTATTTGTTTGGTGTAACTAGGCGAAAGAAAAATAGTTTTTTCAATATTCAATTCAACACTTTTTTGACAGACTATACTTAGGTAGATATAATTAGGGCCCAATTGTGCCCAAAAAATAAAATTAGTGCGTCCAGAGGTTTCAGAGTTATTCAAGATGCCGCTGGGGTAACGTTTAGCCAATTGCTGTATCTCTTTAACGGTATGACAGACAACTACGGTTTTTTTTACTAAGGTGCGTCTTATTTAGTTCCTAATTTGTGCAAACTTATTTTTTCTCTAATCGACGCCGTTGCTCAGTTATTTTTTTTTTTTTTAAACCCTAAAATCGGCCCTTGCGCTTCAATGAGAATACCTAGAAACTTACCAATTATGGTGGTTTGTACTGTAGCAACCAAAGTTGATACTTTTTGCTACAGTACCTACTCATATATTCAATTATTTATTTAACTACTGGCCCGGTCTAAATGTGAATTTCAACAAACTTAGCCAGGGGCGGGACCAAGATTTATTATCATAATATCGACTTCGATCCTATGTCAGCTGTGTTTGACTTCAAAATAGAATGTGTCTTTAATCCCTTGCGATGTTTTAAATTTGGAATACATTGCGCTTTTCAAGAAGTGGTACGGTCGACTATGCTAAATCTGTACGGATTCGATAACATTTGTACTTAACCTTATAGCTATAGCGACATAAGTGTCGTATTGTTTGGAGAGGAAACGATAATTTTACACTCTTTCTGTGGGCAAGCTTTCCTGTGGCGCCGATATAATTTTTTTCAAAGTTTTCAGGTCATAAACCAAACGAATTTATTGCCATTTGGACAGGACGTCAAAGGATAGATTTCAGAAACATGTTGATATTTTTTAGAGGGCAGAGCGCTTCCCGGAAAGTTACATTGAGGTAGGAAGCGGCAGAGCGGGCAGTTTAATATAAATACATTATACTTAAAATTTGAAGCGTAAAAGTGATGTAATCTTAGACGATCAGACGATTTACAGCTATATCGACACTTTGTCTGTGAGCGTGATGAATGAAAGGAACGTCCCTATTTATAATGAATTGTATATCTTACTTTATCTTTTTAATTGTTAATTGTACATATTGAATTTATATTTTATTTTAATCAATAATTAATTTTAATATATAATTGTATAACGCATTGGTGTAAGCTGTAATGTTATACTTTTTAAATAAATAAATAATAATAATAATAATTTGTAGTATCTGAAATTGATACTGCAATTTCTCTAATAAATGAGCATATTTATGGGTCATGTACAGAGATGGGCCGAATCTTATGGGCTCTTAGTGAACCCTACAAAATCTCAGGCAATTATCATCGGCAGCAGATATATGACTAACCTCCTGAACAAACCTACCATTACGCAAGTTTCCTATGACAATACTTCTATTGTATACGCTGAAACTGTGAAAAACCTTGGTGTTATTTTTGACTCCAACTTATCGTGCACTGTTCGTCGAACGTTCCATTTTTATTAAAATCTGGCTACTTTGTAATGTAACACTTCAATACATGAGTTATTATTAAGTGACGGTTATATATATATATATATAATATATATAGTTTCTTTAAAATTTCAGTTGAAAAAACCTGCTAACTACTGAAACACAAGGAAAAAACAACAGGAAAGCAAATCAGACGATTAACCAACCAAATTCAAATGAATACATAAAAGCGGCCGCACCGTACATTGTGCCAACTTTCTTAAATTTTTAGAGCAACATTTCGTTTTTCGAAACAGTCTCGCACAAAGGTGTTATAATTTATTGTTTTTAGGGTTCCGTAGTACCAAAAATGTACAAAACGAACCTTTATGCTGAGACTCCATTGTCCATCCGTCCGTCCGTTGTTCATCTATCCTGTAATCCGATGCTTTTTTGGTACTTATGAACGAAAAGCTAACATCATACGGAAGTGGCTTTTAATATACCTATATATTTTTTAATATTATCTGTAATTAAAAATAAACTTACTATTGGATGTTGAAGTAAATTTTTAAGGGTACTGACGTAAGACTGGTAACAGCACCATATTATCTTGCTGATGAACTGGTCTGATGATGGGACTGGAATGTGGACATAAGATCTCCTCAACGGATAACTGCCGATCTCTCAAGTTTGGTATTATTTGATTGGTCTTGATGAGTAATTTTGTAAAACATGGTGACCAGATGCTGATGATGGGACTGGAAGGTTGAAATGAGGACTCCTCAACGAACAACAGCAGACCTCTCGAGTTTGGACTATTTGATCGGTTTTGATAAGTATTTTTGCAAAACATGGTGACCAGGGTCTGATGATGGGACTGGAAGGTTGGAATGAGAACTCCTCAACGAACAACAGCAGATCTCTCAAGTTTGGACTATTTTATCGGTCTTGGTGAGTATTTTTATAAATATGGTGACCAGGGTCTGATGATGAGACTGGAAGGTTGAAATAAGAACTCCTCAACGAACAACAGCAGACCTCTCGAGTTTGGACTATTCGGTCGGTCTTGATGAGTAATTTTGTAAATCATGGTGACGAGGGTCTCATAATGGGACTGGAAGGTTGAAATGAGAACTCCTCAACGAACAACAGCAGACCTTTTGAATTTGGACTATTTGATCAGTCTTGATGAGTAATTTTGTAAAACATGGTGACCAGGGTCTCATGATGGGACTGGAAGGTTGAAATGGGAACTGCTCAACGAACAACAGCAGACCTTTTGAGTTTGGACTATTTGATCAGTCTTGATGAGTAATTTTGTAAAATATGGTGACCAGGGTCTGATGATGGGACTGGAAGGTTGGAATGAGAACTCCTCAACGAACAACAGCAGATCTCTCAAGTTTGGACTATTTTATCGGTCTGCTGTTGTTCGTTGAGGAGTTCTCATTTTAACCTTTTAGTCCCACCATGAGTCCCTGGTCACCATGGTTTACAAAAGTACTCATTAAGACCGATGAAATAGTCTAAACTCGAGAGGTCCCCTGTTGTTCGCTGAGGAGTTCTCATTTCAACCATCCAGTCCCACCATCAGACCCTGGTCACCATGATTTATATAAGTACCTATCAAATTTGATCAAATTATAATGTTTCATCAAGTAAGTTATTAATACAAATTACAAAATAAAATATTTATTTTCCTATACTAAAGTCCATTCCACACAATTGAACATTAATACTTTGGAGCAAAAAGCATTTGAATATCCTATCTCAAAAGTAAATGAATAGTTCGTTAAACCATTTGTACGCACCTGTACCAATCAAAACTGAATTATAGAACTACCAATTTAAGAAGGTTGGCACCATGTATGGTACGGCTGCTTTTATGTAGTCATTTGAATTTGGTTGGTTATTTGACTGATTTGCTTTCCTGTGGTTTTTTTCTTAAGTTTCAGTAGTTAGGAGGTTTTTTCAGCTGAAATTTTTAGAATAAATAATGTGATAAAAGTACTAATTACTAGTAGAATCAAACATACCGTCACTTAATAATAACTCATGTATTGAAGCGTTACATTACAGAGTAGCCAGACTTTAATAAAAATGGAATAACTCTATAGGGAGTTGAAGTAGGAACATCTAATTTCACAAGATGCTTTGAATTAATAAAAGGTACAAACCACCATAATTGGTAAGTTTCTAGGTATTCTCATTGAAGTGCATGGGCTGATTTTAGGGTTTATGAAAAAAAAAACATAATTTACCAACGGTCTCGTAAATAGAAAAAATAAGTTTTCACAAATTAGGAACTAATTAAGACACCTTGATGAAAAAAATCGTAGTTGTATGTCATGCCGTTTAAGAGATACAGCAATTGGCTAAACGTTACCCCAGCGGCATCTTGAATAACTCTGAAACATCTGGACGCACTCATTTTGTTTTTGGGGCACAATTGGGCACTAATTATATCTCCCTAACTAGCTGGTTTTTATTTCGCTACGACTACAGGAAAAACAACATGCCGCTGGGGTAACGTTACTCCAGCGGAATTTGTTTTTCGTGAATATCTTTGGATCGGCTGGAAGCACTAATTTTTTATTTCGGGCACAATTACACGAGATGACGCTCTAATTATCTGTCAAGCTGAAATCCTGAAAAGCGCCAACATGCCGCTGGCGTAACGCACTCTACTATGAGTGGGTGGATATTGAACTATTTACGAATTGCGACGTCATTTCAAGTGCGAACGGGTCCTTAGATCAGCGGATATGTATGTTTTCGACGATAGGCCCTCGGTTTGGCTACTAATTTTACGATACATATCAGGGGGCAGTTGGTTTGTTTGTACCTATCGTATCAAACTAAATGTATAACGTGGTAGCTGTTTAAATTAATTTATGAATCAAAACCGTATTACAGTTGGTCGACTGAACCCGAAAATTACGCAGTGATGAACGCATAGATTGGAGGTAATCTGTGGATGAACACCATTATATATTACTATGATGAACGGTATAATATGAATCATTAGTTTCATCAGCCAAGCACGCAACATTCAGGCTACAGTCACTGTATCTCTATATAATTTGTGAGTCACTGGCCATAGTTGCGTCACTAATTATGTGTGCAGGGGCGGATCTAGGATTTATTTTTAGGTGAAACGCAAGGGCCAAATAAGTATAGATATATAGAGTGTCCCGCATATTATTGCACTAAGTATCTACCTAATATATCTTTTAGTCCTAGCGGTAAAAATGCTGCAAATGGTGTTAAGAAGCATGGAAATCGGTACAAAATAATCAATTTGAAATGTATCAAGAATCAGGACCACAAGGTGTGGAAGCCCCTGGGCAAGAACGAAGTAAGTAAGTAAGAGTCCCCAATCTATTTATTAGATCTACACTTGCTACTTTCTTACAAAATTATGTTTGTATTTAATTTGTGAGGCTCTTCAGCGAAGTAACAAAATGTTTAAGTCGTTGTGCTTAGTGTTTGAAAACAATTTTGTGTTTTAACATTACGCTTTGAATTAATATAGTTAAATTTCTTAAAAGTAAGATAAAACGAAAAATATAGTCTTAACATCTTTATGCAATTTTTACTAAGGTACATACAGTATTTTTATGCATGGTCAGTTAAATGTATACGGCGAGTAATTTATTTAAAAAAAAAATAGTGCACAACATTAAAAACTTGTGGACGCCCCTAGGCTTCAGCGCCAGTTGCCCTCCCCTAAATCCGGCCCTGACAAAAATATTACAAAAAATTACTTCAATATTAAGAAAATTATAGCATCAAAAGTTATCTAAGGAAACTATGATAGAAATAAATTCATATATTTTACACTTGGCGATTTATCCATCGCAAAGAAAATCAGAAAAGTAAATCTGGATATGAGGAGCTCTGAACCGTAGAGCAACCGCCCGGTAAGCGAAAGGTCTCGGGTTCGAATCCCGGTTCAGAGCTCCTCACGTCCAGATTTACTTTTCATGTTTTTATATACCGCAATGATATAAATTTAATTTGTTTTCTAAGGACGCTAGTGCAAAAATTATCCCGCCCGATTCTACGCGCTGCCACGTGCCTAAGATACGCTTATGCCCCAGTGTGAAAGAGGAGGACAGACGCATCACACGCAACGCAAGCCAGATTTTCAGAAACAGACAAGACGTTTCACTCGCGTGATTTCTGTCGAGTCAATAATAATTGTGTGATATTTGCAACGGTAAATGAAACGAAAATTATTAAAGCGGCAGGTATAGTATTAATCTCCCAGCTCCTTGTTTTATTTGAACCGTTTGTCATCGTGCCCCTGTGCCCCCCCCCCTGGATCCGTCCTAGGATGAAAGAGTTGACTCACTCAGGCCTTAGAGTAATAAATGTTCTCAGCATTGACCTATTCTAAGACTCAAGCAAAAAATGCACCAGCCAACTAGACGGCACCGCGTGAATATTTCGTGATCGAAGCATGCGTGACGCGTGTGTGATGTCATATTAGACATTCGTGCTCATATCGGTTCGAAAATCGAAAAATGTTCCCCTTTCCGCGTAAGTTTGGGGATTTTGGGAAATCACTGATTGGAGAACAGCTTTGATCGATCTTTGATGTAGCTATTTGCAATTACGTCTAATATCAATCTCGAAAATATACGATGACTTTCCTTTATAGCGCCAAATTAATACTGGAGACTTGGTAAGTGGTCAGCACCTGGGCTGGCCAACTGTCCTGTATTTTACACGACGTCCCGTTTTTCAGCTATCATTTAGGCCGTGTCCAGTATTTTCATATGGAAAATACGGGATCAAAAATGATCCCGTAGTTCATTGAACGTTCGATCGCGCTCGCCGCCTAGCGTACCTACTCAGTTTCGTTTCGCTATGTTGATAATTGTTTCAAGTGATTTTAGTGTGTTAATTTGTTATGTAACATAACATCAATTTATGATATTGACTGTTATAATTTTATAGATAATAAAAAATATCAAAAATAACGCATTGTCCCGTATTTCTTCCATAAATCCTGTAATTTTAGATCACATGTTCTGTAAAATGAGCACTCAGATTTGGTCACCAAGGTTCAATGACCCTGATTTTGATTCTGGTGCGAAATGGTTCGATTGCTTCTCGGAAAAAAAATGGCAAGTAATTAAATGGTATTTATTTTAAATTCTCGGTCAGCAAGAAAAATCTGCTGAAAAGTTATTTTGACAGCACAATATATTTTTGTCGGCCGTAAATAAAAACCACCAGCAATACCTGGTCAGCAACTAAATCAAGGATTATCAGAAGATAAGTAGATATTTAGTCAGCTTGATAATAGGTATATGTCTGCTAAATAAATAGTTCTAATACAAAAATATTATTTCGTCAGCAGGATTATATAAGTAATCGATTAGCAAAAAATAACATTTAATAAGCTTTAATCTCTAACAGTCTGCATTTTAAAATTATGGTCAGCTAACAATTTAAAGTTAGCGCAATTTTATTGAAAAAGCGGCAATGATCGGTTAAAGTGAGCAGTTTCGCAACACAAGCGGCCAAATGCGTATGAGCATTGTCATTCGACGAAATGTTGCATTGAGAACAACAGTGTTTACAATTATTTTTGATGTTGGACAGTATATTATTATTTTGCGACCTCTTGATGAATGCAATAAATTATTTCACAATAACTCAATGCAGCAAAAATTGCACACTCTTATGCTGCAGGAATACAATTAATTAGTAAATCAAAATGAATTTTACAGCAGGCCAAAATTTTATAAAATCTGTATCACGATTTGCTGGTCTATTACTAATATTGCTGCAGATATATTTATTACCTATGACATCAATTTTAAGGCTGTCCAATATCACATTACTTGCTGATCAATTTAGTTAATTTTGCCGATTACTAGAAGCAGCTCAACTCACTTTGTTTACTGACAAAATATATTTTGGACCTGACCAAAACCTCTTTAATTTGCTGACAATTTAAATGATAACCAAAAAAAATCAGTCCTGACTACAGAGTACCTTTAGATATTAGGTCGTGACTTGAAATATCAAAACTTTCGCACGTGTATCAAACGTTGTTTCTTAATAGACCTGCGAAAAATTACATGAAACAATAAAATAAAAGCAATCTTTGTTGCAAATTACAAATACAAGTCGACAGAAGAAAACGCAGTGTCTGGTTGGCGCAAAACTACACTACAAAGACCAATGTCTCTTTCTAAAATCTTTTTAATAGTAAATTCTAAGATATATACAATAGAATATAAATCGAGACGTCTAAAATCGTTTTGAATTTTCAAAACATCTGTTATAATTTGACATAAGTATATTTAATAATAATATAAAAGTTTGAAAATACTCATCCTAAAGAGTTTTTAGTGTATCCAATTACTTCCAGAGATGGGTACTAATAAAACGACAAGTAAACAAGCAGGCACGTATCCAACTTTCGTTTTGGGGAGGAGATTTTCATTTCATTTCATTGATACAACAATGTGAAGTGAAAGAAACTTGTTTAGGTAATCAATCACTGTACTATAATATAATTAGTATCAAATTATCGTACTTTTCTTTATTAAAACGTACTCTAACGTACTTTACAGTGGTTATACAAAATACAAAAAAATACAAAAATATTTATTTCACACACATGGTAACATTTACAAAAAATTCAGTAGCTCCCAGACTAGACGATGGGTAGTCTGTTCCGTGGGTGCTGGTAGGTTGGTTAATCAAAAGTTTTGTCTTATATTTGGACAAGTGATAAATGTGTTATTTGTGAATAAGGTGATTAAGATCTATAACCTTAAAACTTATTTTAACCTAAGCCTAAAACAAAAAAGAACAAAAGCATTTTTAGGGTCTTAATCTAAATATCTAATAAGGACTCAACGCTACTAAAGAAAATAAATAGTTACCTATATAGAAAGAATATGTATAAATTAAGCGAGTGTTTATATATAATGGAATAGATAGTATTGAAATAAGTAATGAGTATGTATGAGTAATATATATATATACATATATAAGAGCATCATTTACTATTGATATATAGAAAATAAGAGAATATTCAAGTGTATGATATCTGTTCTCCAAATATACCTAATATATTTTCAGTATCGACATAATTTAAGTTAAGAAGCCATTTTTCAATTTTTCGTTTTGCTTCATGTACGGAAGCCAGTTTTAAATTGCATTCTTTAGCGACAATATTGTAGATATGAGGATGTAGGTAGGGAGGAAATCTTTGTGCGAATTTAGTTTTTGTCGCTGTTATTGTTGTCCTAAATACTCTTCTTCGAAGCAATTTATCGTATTCGGGAGAGTTAATAATTTTTCTGTGTTGGATTAGTGCTGCTCTAAGGATAAAAAGTTTTCTGATAGTTAAGACACCGCATTCTCTGTAGAGAGTTTCTGTGGGATAATCGATAGGTTTTTTAAACATTACTTTTAGAATTGACCTTTGCGCTCTTTCAATTGTGATAATATGTGTTTTAGATGAACCACCCCAGCAGCTTATACAGTAATTCAGAACGGATTGACAAAGAGTAATATATACGAGTCTTAAGGTTTCTTTTGAGGCACTATTACGTAGTAGTCTCATGACGTGGATGAGTTTTCTTGCCCTACCGGCAAGGAAAGATATATGTTTATTGAAGTTGACTTTCTCATCGAGGAAAATACCTAGATATTTTATAGCATCGGTTCTTTGAATAATGTCGCAGGAACATGTGCAGGTGGATCGATCACAGGAATGTATTTTGATTGGGATGTTACAAATTGGTTCTGAAGCTGCAGTTTTGTGGAAACATAAGTATTTGGTTTTGGTTGTGTTTAGTGTAAGAAGATTTCTAGAAAGCCAGTTAGCGATTTCAGAAAGACCGTTAGTTGTTCGATTAAAAACAGAAAGCCAGGTGGTATCGTTAAAGATAATCGCAGTATCGTCGGCGTAACACACAATTTCTGCGTTTAAAGATGGAGATAAAGCATTGTTAATGTCATTTATGTAGATGATGAAAAGAGTTGGGCCTAAAATGCTGCCCTGTGGTACACCGAATTTCACATTTGCAGGATCACTTATGAATAAATTATGAATAAACATTTCCGGTCCCGTGTATGTCATGCTAAATTTCAAGGGGGGATAAATCCCACCTATCCACCCCCCTGGATACGTGCTTGAAAACAAGGTTAACACAATGCTTACTAAATGATGCCGCCGGTATCCCCTAGATGGCCTTAGTAGTAAAAAAATAAAGCACTAGTGTGTAAATTCAATTTTACGCACGCCAAACAGGTACGTAATCAATCATTGTCTTAGAAGGTAATTAAATTTTGAGCAGGCGTATTGAAAATATTTTTAATAATCGTTTTCATTATTATTGAAACATTTTGTCTGCTGCTCCACTTACAGACGGAAGACTGCCCTTTTTAACCGAGGGCCTAGTACGAGCGACGCACAAAAAGGGTGTCCTTTTGAAAGAGTCTTCATCTGTCAAAATTGATTTTTACATACAAAAATGTCAAGTTTGACAGCTGAAGAAAGATACTCATTTTGTGTCTCGCTATAGGCAAATTGTTTCTATATCAAAAAACTTTTTGTAGAGAGCATCTTCAAAATAATACAGTAAAACTGCATTTTGTTAGTATGTCTATTTTAGAGTAATGACATTACTCTAAGCATTAACTCTAAAGATGTCCATGCTGGTTTTTTTTGCAACAGTTCGGTTTAATTTTTGTTTCAACATAGCAACACCAAATCAGTGTTGTTCTCTCTTTCGCTCCTATACATTTTGATCGATCTTAAATTTGTCTCGCTCTCGCTTCAAAACGTCAGTTTTCTATCAGCTGCTGGTGAGGAGCTACGTAAATTTTTTCTTAGAATAGATTCAAAATGCCGAAAAAACTAAAAGTTGTTGTGAAATCCCTGTACGGGCACGAGATCAGGAAAGATGTGAGCTTGGAGAGCCTCAAATCTTTGAAGCTGGAAGACGCGTGGCCGTTCATCAGAGATGAAATCGAGACAGAGATAGGCAGTAGCCAGTTGGTTTGTATACCGCACATAACTGAGGCAGAATTGTACAAAGTCACGTCGCTTTTTGTGCCGAACGAGAAAGAAACAAATGGCAAAATGTTCACGCCGCTCGGCGAACTGCGAAAGAATATCGACACCGAGAAATCTAATGCCGAATACGTGAAGATGCTTGAAGAAGATGATTTACAGGATGTAGACTTTAAATTCCCTCACGAGAGCGTAAAGGTGCGTGTTTTGTACAAGTATTAATCTAATTAAGTTCGATTTTGAAATATAATATCGCCCATAACGAATTTCTAACCCCTGATTTCACAATTGAGAATTTCTAGTTAAGTAGTGCTTAACTTTGAAATGCAGTGCGGTGATTGGCCAATTCGTCACTTATGTATCCACTTAGCGAGACTTTCTTAATTCAGAAACTGGCCCTAAGTCTCTTTCTATGATTGATTACTTGCCTATTTCATTTGACCTTGAAATGTCCTGATCTTGCCGAATGATACAGCTATGCTAAGCATGTGCGTTTCCTATTTCATCAGGAAATGGAAGCTCAAGACTACGTTGTGCTAAAAACATGAAATTACATCAGATTTTGTAAATGTAAAGAAGGCAAAGTTTTTGTCAAAGCAAAAAATATGAACTTATTGTTAATTGAAATGTTGTTATTTTTTATTCAAAGCCATGTTTATTGCTTGCTCAGTGGTCATGAATTTCCAAGGCTAAGACTACAAAAACGAGCCCCTTTATTGTCTGATTTCAACATCTATAGGTATAGCTATTATTTTTAAATGTATTATGATTGGCTAGAAATGACATCACAAATCATTTCCAGTCCAGCCAATTAAAATAGGTACATTTGAAAGCTATAGTGAAAGATGTTGAAATTAGATACTAAGACCCTAGGTACGGCAGTCTTTTCCACTTGCTAGGTTTCTGTTCGCCTTCATAGCTTGTATTGCCATTTATGCGAGATCATTAAATAGTACCTCTAAAGGAAGTATTAAAATTTTAGAATTAATTATGTGTTGTTTAAATAAAATGTAGGTATACTTATTGGCTTTTGTCTACTTGACTCTTTAGTAAGTAATAATTTAATTGTAATATTTTCTATCTATTTATAGTAAAAACTTACATGCTAATCTACATCTAACAAACTTGATGTGGGCTATTACATTACTTACTCCCCCTCAATAAAATAAATACAATATACCTATTATGTTATGAGTTATGACAGTAAGCCAAAATAATTATTTAATACTTACAGTAAGTAGATTTTTACTGATTAGCCTAAATAATAAAGTCATATTATATTACAATGTAAACTATTAAACATAAAATTATAAATAACAGTGTTCCAACATTATTTTTATAGAAGTTGACTAACACCTTAAATTCTTTATAGCACACCGTGCGTAAAATGACCACTTTACGCACGCTGCGCTTGCGTAAAGTCGGCATTTTCCGCACTTTTGCTATATAATATTATACGATACTCGTGCGAGAAACGTTTCATCGCTCTCGTATCGTAATGTACTATTATTCCTTCACAGTTTTGTATTGTAATTCTCAATACTTTGTCTCGTTTTCTGATACCAAAATTCAAAGAAGTAGTCATAGTTGCTTGCAGTTGCCAGTTTGCTCCAGTCTTTGTTAAGACGGGACGAGCAGTGCTGCAGAGTTTTCTGTGAGTCGAGTCTAGCAGTTATTTTTCTACTGTAGTCCACGGTGAGTCGGGACGAGCGTTAAGGGTTTTGAGCTGCAGAACCAAAAAGCTATGTAGGCTGTGTTTGGTCTGATTAGGCTTTTGAAGTGTTGACTTGCTGTGTGACTGTTAATATACCACTTTTTGAGTTGGTAACGTTTAATTGTTAGGCGGAATAATTGCACACATTGTGTCGTGAATGCGACTTTATCGTACGTGACGTTGGATGCGTGTTTTTATATTTTTAATTTTCCTTTATATGGCCATGGAATTTCTGTTGAGGCTGCTTGACCTTGATTTTGAGGTATTGCTGATTATTGACATTCCGCTGATTTCTCAAATTGCATTTTTGCCAGCTGTGCTGATATGCGAGTGATGCAGTTTGCTATTTCATAACAATTCTTATGTTATCGTTTATTGCATAAACTTAAGTGAAGTTTAAATTTTGATTATTTTATTGATGTTGATTACTGAGATCCATCTATCGCTGATCGTAGGTATCTCACACCACGTTGCGGTTGGATGGGTCCTGTTTGCTGGTCCTGAAGTTTATCTCATTACCTCGACATACCAGTCAATGTGGCATCACTGTAGGTTCCAGAACAATCCCAGGTTTTGATGGAGTCAAAGACTTTCTCATAGCCCACTAATGCCCAACACAGTGGACGACTGGACGGTTATACTCAGGCCCGGATATAGAGATATAGGGCCCCTAGGCACTTTATAGCGGCGGCCCTTAAGGCGCATACATATCCTAAATTAGCAACTCGACGTATGTCGGTACAAATATCAACGGAAACGACATTGAAATAATGTTCATATCAGCGCGTACCTATCGCACAAAATGGAAGAAAATAATACCTTTCCCAAAAAAAAGTTTTGAACAATGTCAATTCTATAGATTTAGAAAGTCTGTGGAAGAATTATTAAAATCGGTTCAGGCATTCGGAGAGTATATGAGAATTCTTGCGTAAATCATATTGAACTTTAGATTTGCTTATGCCAAAAGTAAAGACACGAAAGTATAATGGAATAAATTTTTGACTATATCATGTTTTTTTTTCATTATTTGGACGGAGTACGCTTATAAAGACAGTCTAGTGAAGTCTTCCTTCACTAGAACTTCCTTCACTTCCTAGTGAAGTTCGAGTATACAAAATCCTTTTTCGCTCTGGCCGGGGGCCCCTCCGTGGCTGGGCCCCTAGGCCGGAGCCTTGTGGGCCTAGGCGGAAATTCGGGCCTCGTTATACTCTGCGGTCTTCTAAGTATATAAAGTGCCGCACGCACCGTGTGTATGTAGTATTTTGCCAAACTCAGCCTACTACGGAGGATGGTAATCCTTGGCCTTGGGCGAGACGGTTCGTAATTACCCTCGAGAAAAGTTGTAGACACGGCTCAGAAGTGATACTCGTAGGTCGTTAGTTCCTGAGAAGCATTTTATTTTCTTTCTTGAAGAACAAAACGACCACACTATAATCTTCGGTACCTACATTACCGTTGTGAGTACGTTGTTAAAGAGCGTCTATAGCCCGCAGGTTGCCTGCAGGACAAGTGTCCATCTGGATTTCAGAAGCTCTAATGTAATTCCGGCCTCACCTATGGCTTTACCGTTCCTAAGCTGTTTGAGAGCGATCCTAATCTCGCCCTGTCCATGCAGTGACGTGTTAGTGAAGCTCTAAGAGTCGATGGCGTGATTTGCAAGTCTTTTTGCGTGCGAGGCATAATATTGCCCATAGGATCTCTAAATCTCAGCGAGTAGGTACATCTGATTATTCAGAGGCAACAACCCTTCTACCCGCAGTTTCAAACTTCTTTAGTTGACTCCTCCCAAGCTGCTGAGGGAAATTCTCCGGACCCCCTGTTTTGTTCAACCACCTTTTTCTACAGAGCGCGTATTAAAATCACGACGAATCAGCTTCTTGATCAATTTGCTTCGGGCCGGACGATCGTCTGAAGCTTTTCGTCTCTGCCTCACAAGTGTCAAGTCTCGGTTGAGAAATTGTATCTCTAACTAAGGTTGCGAATTTGCGATGCAGAATGATTGCGTCTAGTCTAGAGATGTGATTCCACCCGACGACGACGGGTATTTATTCGGATATTTAGGTACGTTTTTACTATTTTTACGTGGCATATTAGGAGTTACCTCAAGGCTTTTATATGAGGATAATTAATGTATTACCTACAGTTTATTAGTACGCGCTGCATAACACGTAGGGAAATATAGTCATTTATGTGATTAACAGCAAACATTTGCTGTGATCAGTTTGTTTCAATCTGCTATTTTGTGATTTGTCAAAAAGTTGGTGTTTCTTTTTGATAATGTTTACGATGACCCATCCCTAAAATAACCGAGACGAGCGTTGCTTAACTTGAAGCACCAAAGAACCTAAACATTAAAATGAACGCAAGTGATGTACCTATTCCAAATTGGATCTGAAGTATATCAAAAGTTTTTTTATTTTTTATTTATTAATGATAAAGAGTGTAAGTACGTATTAACGGCTAAAATCTATTCTTTAGTGTTTTATTTTTACAGTTGGTTATTTCTAAATATTAAGAGTCCATTACGTATCAAATAGTCATTTTAGATTTGTTAATTCATTTAGTTACACTAATAATAAAGCCGATTTTGAAGGTTTTAATATTAAGCTAAGAAACTTACTAAGAAACGTTATTTTAAGTGACAGCACTATATTTTGCTATTTTGAAGGGCACACCAACTAAAATTAACAAGTCTTTTAAACGCTCTTAAATCAAACAAATTTTTTTTAATTCAATCTTTTGACAGTTCTAAAATGTGCCTTGAAATTACCAAAACAAGTTAAAATCTCTAAGTTGAGAAAGTTATGGCTGTCAAACTAAAATTTTACTTTGACGTTTATAAAATGGTGACTTGAAAATGGCTCTTCGTTTTAACCACACCTAAGTTTAATTTTATGTATGTCAAACTAAAACTAAAACCTTAAAAATCGGCTTTATTGATTCGACCCGCGAGTGGATTCCCATTTTTGGTTGATTCCCCGGTAGATTCCCAATGGGAATATTTCCGCTGCCCATCTCTACTTGCGTCCCATGTAGAGCTTTCATGTTGTTTGTGGCCTCGTCAATATTTGCACTTGATATCTAAAAATACATAAAGCTCACCACCTATCATGCTGGTACTTAATAATCGTCAGTAAAATATATATTTTAAAATTTCGCAAATTTTTATTTAATTTATAACTGTCAACTAGTGGCCTATATATTTGGGTCAATAATTGGGAAAAACTGATTTTTCCCATGTCAACTTAAGGTGTCAGGACAGAGGTCTAAAAAATATTAAAAAGAACATTAGCATGTACATTTATCAATTTATATTACTTTTATTTTTACCTCTCAAAACATTGTTTATATAAATATCGCTTCTATGAACAAATTTTGCAGGCTTTTTCCTTAAGGCCTTGTGTTGGGTCTTTCAACGGTTTTTGTTTTAATATGCTGAGTCAACTACTTATCTGATCAATGTAAAACTTGAACACGTGTTTTTTCAGACCTTTTTCTTTCCGTTGTTAGGTCGGTTACCTAATTGGACACATTTCGCTCGATAGATTTTATTTTTGAAAATGATGCCTTTTTAAGTTTTTGTTTCGTTTTATGTCTAAACAGCTTAAAGTTTATGTCTGAAATTACTGCTATAACAAGAAAACATGGTTTATTTTCCAATGTCAGGTGAAAAAACTCCTACATCAAATACATTTTCGTAAAATCCAGAAAATCCTCTAAAATTCACTGATTTTGCGTGCCGGCAGCGCACGAAGCGAGCGTTCTAATGTAGACTTTCTGACAACATACTGAAGTTCAATATCGCTCAGTAAGATTATCGTACACCAGGGGTAAGGCCTTAACGTGTCAATTATTGGTGCCTTTACCTTACATTATTATTAGTATAAATATAAGCAAACCCAAAACCTAATTTAATACTTACATTGTATTTTCCTCTTTTAAATTTTATTATTTAATTTATTTATTTATTTGTTCCACCAACAGAATTACATACATTACATACTTGGCTTGCATTTACAAAGTTTTTGTTCTCATATGTATCCCAATTACAGGTAGAAACATCATTCTCAATTTGCAGGACAGAAAATAGTGACTAATTACGCGACAATTTTTTTTTCTTATATTTAATGAATACTAACGTTTGTTAAGTGAATTTATGTGCCTACATTGCAAAAGTAAAGTATTCATTTCATTTCAATTACCCATTTAATTTAAAATTACACAAAAGTATATAATGTCTAGACACGACTTTTTACTAGTTTATTATTAGTATAAATTCAATAAATGACTTTACAGATCACACTTCAAGATGAAGCCATCAAGAACAAAGTGAGAGTGATTATGGTGCATTTCACAAAGGCTGCTGTCCCAAAAGGAAAGGACTTTGTAAACAACATTTATTTGGACGTCAAGAACAACAAAGGTAATTATTGAGGTGCATTACATCCATTGCATAATGAAAGAGATGTATTTGAAAACGTGCGTGGCCGAGTAGTGCGGAGAATGAAAAAGAGATTGGATAATGCTGTTTATTAATGGAGTCATATAAAATCAAACCTGGCAATCTCCATTACACCATCGAATATAAGCTGCAGAATTTATGGCTTTTTTTTATTTTTATTTGTTTTATTGCATTATCCGATAAAATTTATCTTTTTAAAGTTACAATTTGAATAAAATGTAGCAATCTGTAGTAATATTAGTTTTTGCTGTTTATGAATATTTTTGTGAAAATGGAGAAAGCCAGGTTTGATTTTATACGATTAATTCTGAAAAGAATTAAGGTGGTAGAGCTGATGCCGGGCTCGACTGTGGAGGTACCACCATCTTACTCGCAAATCCTCCTGAAGTTATTCAGGAGAGAGTAAGAGAACAGCTCTCAGGCAAAACCAGGCGGCCCACCATTGCCTGGGACCGATGGATGGCGGTTTATCCATCCCCAATTGCCAAGCCTTATAAAAAACAGACTAGTGACGGGCAGCGGCGTCACTGGTGCAAGGGTTTCGGCACCGCGCTCACCAACCCGCCTGCCCAGCGTGTGTGAGTATGGGCATTTCATCCAGGAGGACCGCCAAGAGTGACGAAATCCTGGAAAGGCCTATGTCCAGCAGTGGACGAAACAGGCTGATGGATGGATGGAACTGATCTATAATTTCATTTCCGATAACTTTCCTCGTATGATGAGTATTTTAGCCGATATTCTGCTTGGGAGACGGCTAAAACTAATTTTTTTAACTTTTTGCAGAAAATGGCCAATGTTTGAAGTACCGTGTCTCAGGTTCTATTAAAGATACAGAGCTGAAGTTGCGCTCAAATTGTAGGAAATTTTAGCTTTATAATAGTGTACATAACACTTTTTCCCACAAGATCCACTTTTTAGGAGTTGTAAGCCAAAAACTGAAAAAAGTCCTAAAATTTCGAGGATTTCCGAGCACCACTAACACAGGTCTTTCGAAGCTGCAAATTTGCTATTACACTATGGGTATCTATCCTAACAACATTCCAAAAAATCAGTACAGTGCAGTTGTTTGCGACTAGTGTTGCCAGACGTCCCGTGTATTTTCTCAATGTAAACACTACTTTTGGCTCTTTCACAACTATCAATATTTCTACTATTACAAGTGCCCTTTACTTGGATTATATTCTCGATTTAATTACAGATCTCAAAGGCAAGAAGTCAGTATACATGATAACAACTGTCCTTCTGGCCAAGACCATAGAGTTCAGGGTGACGCGAGGCACGTCCTCCAGGATCTTCCACCTCGGGAACGCATCTCCACTTGTGTTCGGTCTGGAGGAATATCTCATTGGAAACGATGGCAAACTTATTGCCAAGGTGAGTCCATATTTATTTCTTAAAGGCGAAGAGCAACCAGTATAGGTACTTATAATATAAACTTTCGATTGTCGGCACTTCATGGAACATAGACAGTATCTTGATTTTTCACAAAAACACTTGTACACTTGTTTAATTTTTGCCGTATACTGATGATTAAACGAAAATCATTTTTGGCGTACCTACACTACACTGTTTAGGGCTGAACTGCACGATTCAAGATCCCGATTACGAAAGTTTATTTTTCAAGGGATCGGTTTTTTAAGATACTATAAAACTTAAAGTCTCTTTAGAAACCTTACACCCAATATCAAATAATTTAAAATTTAAAATAATCACCCCGCCCGCCATGAGTTATATCATAGACGAAATATATTTAGTCCATGGTTACTTAGAACACCTTTCTGTTGAACAGCTACTAGGATTACTCAACTAAAATAATTTATGTGAGAACAGGATTAGATGAGGACCAGACAATGGTTTAGCTCTGGCCTTTCCATTTTGTTGGGTGGTGTGTTTTGTCATCACATCACACTTCTTTACATATGCTATCTTATCTATACTACCTATCGCTCACACATAATTCATAGGGGAATCCTGTTTATCTTCGCTGAAACACTGATTAATCGTAAATAATGAGTCAGGGATGACTTCATCCATATTGGCCTCCAGAACAATCCAGTTTTAGTTGCGTGATATGGTGTCGACCCAAATACCAATATTTATTGTCCATGATTTGTGAGAATTGATGTCTTCAATAGGATATCCTACTACCTAAACATTTTATGATGATCATTCCTGGAGGCCTAACATGGTGCCACCTTAACACCATTTTAAACACGATTACGATTACGTTTGTTAAGTGGATTTTTGCAGAGATAAGATCGCTTTTAGAAACGGCATCACGCGCGGTAGAACCATTTAACCGATTTTGATGCGGTTCTCCCTGTTACCTAGGAGATTTCCTTGGGAAGTTTTTAGGTCGTGTATCCTTAAAAGGAACTGAGCAGATTCTTTATGTCGATCTGGATTCTTTAAAATTTGAGAAAAAACGGATTTTAGTGCGGTGTTCTTTGTTACGCAAAAAAAGTTTACGCAAAACCATCGAAGTTGACAAATTTTTTGTTCCTGGTTTAACGAGTCTAGCAACATAACATGTTAAAAAAGTAGGTACCTACTTCTGAAGTTGTTGGGAAGAAAAATAAACTAAAATGAAGGCACCAAAAAAAAATTTCATGTCAAGGTTCAAGTTTATTTAAACTAAAAGCCATACATGCACATATTATACGGATTAAATATGAAGTTAAATAAAATCTTGAAACGAATAGATATCTCATACAAGCTTGAGTTTTTTTATATATAATTAAACTGGTAAAGATAATCGTAACGTTTGCATTTTTTTCCGGAACCCGTCCTGTTCACACATGCGGAAGCCTGACTATCCTCTTAAGGTATATATCGTTGTGCTGTTTAGTAAAATGAGTCAGAAAAAAAAACTCACCAGGGGCGATATTCTACCCTATCTTTACCCGATGAAATAAACTTTACTAGCGCTCTAGGGACCATATGCTAAAGGGCTCGAAAAATATGTTCAGTACCTATGTTAAACAGGGTATTTACGTTTTATTTTTGTAAATATCAACAAAACGGGATATTATTCTTAAGATCCTCTCATCTTCACCATTAAAGTCTCAATTAAAGTCTTCACCATATGCTGCTTCCTATCTTTGAAGATGGATATTTTAATCCTCTCTTTGAACTTTGGCCGATTGCCCAGTGGTCAATCATTATGTTATTTCGTCATCTCCGTATAATTAATTGGAACATTCTCAAATAACTCTAATTTTCGCAATAGTTTGCCATCTGAAATGAATAAATCCATCTGCAATTTGGAAAATTTCCAAACTGTTCCTAATTCTATCTAGATTTTAATATGTAATATATATACAGTGTGTAATAAATCTAGAAAAAATCTACGAGCGAGCGTCACTGCCACGCATTCTCAGCGTGATGATGATGACTGATGATTGATGAATTCGTGTTCTAAGAACCCACTAGGGAATCCCGAGTGTCAAATGTCGTATTGGAAATTGCGACAGTTGACTCCAGATCTTTCCAGCTGATACTAATTAGGAGAATATGAAGCCAACCTCAGCCCGGTCAAATATTAGTTGGAGTTAAACAGCTTCAATAGCTTCATATAGAGATCTACATGTCCACATATAATATTGAAAACACTAAACAGTTATATGTATTTACACGAACCAACAAATCTTACTAGGTAGAGCTTTAGCGGCCCCCTTACATTACTTGACAGAAGTTTTGTGATATCGCCAAGAAACCGTAAATATAAACAAAGTTCACCATATAAAACAAACTGACCACATTTTTACTTATAAGGTATGTAAACATAACATAAGTATTTACAAATATGTATATGTTACGGGTAAAGCACGAAGTCGGGTAAAGGCCGAAAGAAGTCAAAGTAGGTGCGACGACGAGCGAAGCGCAGCGGAGCTTAGTTTACCCTATCTTCTAGTATTATCCGTAACTAACATATATAAAAACGTAATGAACACAAAATTACGTGTACAATTCCACGAATTCATTTATTCCCTGACTGGTTTCGCCTTTGTAGCATTTTCAAAAGATTTATAGTAAGTACAAATACTTAGTTTACATCAGTGCAATCAATGACACAAAATGCCATAAAGCAGAAACCGGTCAGAAATAAAATAAATTCGTGGATTAGTTCAAGTGATTTTCTGTTCATTATGTATTCAAAGTTCCTTCAAGTGCCAACAAGCAACATTCATTTAAAAACTAATTTTACAACCACGTTTAACAGCTATTCGATTGGTTAAGAATTGTTACACAACACAATCCAGAGCAGATGAGTCAAAACGTTTCCACTATTGACTCAGAGTCATTCGAATGTCATTGAAAAGTAATAATTTCACAAGCACGTACTAATGAATCAATAGAAAAATCGTACAGTAGGTATTGTTTCATTTGAATACATAACATACATAGAAAATGCTACGTCTGTATCTATGTCGCTGCCCTGTGGTTAAATCAGCCTCTCAATTCGACGGCTAAGTTGTTAATTAAATGACGCCATCCAATTAAATGGCTAAAGCCGCGATTACACCATCCGATTTATCGGCGTCCTAACTAGGATCCTAATTAGGACGCGCGAAGTAACAGACCGTCCTTAACACGATTACACTGCCCTAAGTCAAATCCTTTCATAGTTAGGATCCCGATAAATCGCATGGTGTAATCGCGCCTTAAAGGATGCTTAGCCAAATTGTTGAACTCAACGTTTAACCAGAGGGCTGAACGGCGCTTAGCCTTTTGGTTAAATGGTATTTTCTTGTATTGTTAGGTTAGCTTGGCTGCGAAAACATAAGGTGGTTGGAGTTTAATTTCATCTGAGAAAACTATTAAAAGGAAAGTGCAGCTATTTAAACTGAGTAGAAAGACGGGTGTTAAGAGAAGGGTCATAATCAGATTTGCATTTCATACAACAAAACTTTGATTTCTTTTTGACTTAAATTATGAAAATTCTGATGATAAATTAATTACTTTCATATTTTTTTATCACAAAACGTAAATAAACTTAAATGTATACGATTGTCTATTAAGAATCATTATACATTACATCAGCTGTTAATGCCATATTTGTTTTAGAACTGCTAATGCTGTTTATTTAGCCGTTTTCGAAAAGCTAGCTTTCGAGCAGCCAGCACGTTAATCGTTGAGGTAACTTAACCATAACAACCAGCAGCCTAGCCATTCAATTGGATGCCGTTATTCAATTAACGACCTAGTCGTCCAATTAGGAGGCAGCTGGAGGCTAATTTAGACATTTGGCAGCGATATCTAACCTTTGAAATTGCTGTTTTGTATGGAGAATTAGAAGAAATCTCAGTTTTCACTACAAACGCTTTTCCATTTACTTTAGCAATGACAAATCCAAATTTCATAAAACAAATCGTATGTGAATGAGACAACATTAAGCTAACAGAAACTACAATTTAATTTTTGAAAAGTGTCACCAATTAAAAGGTATTACGAATCTTATCATGAAAACGGATGACACTAAGACGAACTGTTTTTGAAAACTTAAGTTTAGTAAACTGAAAATAAAAACAAAATTTGCAACAAATCGACTTTCTAACAAAAAATAAATAATGGAAATAGCTATTGATTTATTTATTTACAACAGGAATTATGAAATCACTAGCTTTTGCCCGTGGATCCGCCCGCGTGTTATTCGGTTTAACGACATGCTTTTTTCCGGGATAAAAAGTAGCCTATGTGTTAAGTTAGGGTATAAGCTATATTCATTCTAAATTTCATCCAAATCCGTCCAGCCGTTTCAGCGTGAAAGAGTAACAAACACACACAAACTTTCGCATTTATAATATTAGGTTTCGTTTGGAAACGAGTGAATTTCACTCGGAGTGATGCGAATTTCACCCTAGAGCGTTCAACAATTGACTCGAGTTAAACCAAGGGTAACCGAACTGTTACCTAACAGTTGCTCGGAAGTGTTTTGCTACCTGATTGGTGTAACCAGATTTTTGTTTCTCTTGCTCCTCTATAGATCTGTCTCTTTCTAATAAACGAGTGAAATTTCGCACTATGATCGCACGTTCTGAAACGCTTCCTTAGTGTGATGAACCTGTTAGAAAATTTCGGCAACTTCATAGGTAAAATATAATGTTAAGCATTTTCCATTCAAAGACATTCAACTTGTTCTTGTTTATTTCTAGTTTAATATTTATGATGACTTTGATGACAGTCGTTGTACTTTTTAAAAGAATGTATATCTTATATATACATCTTATATATACACATTAAAAATATGATAATTGTATCGAGAAATAACCGTAATAATACCTATTACCTTGAAAACTTATCGCATCGCTTAAAACTAAACCATAGATAGTGCGGATGGCCGTTTTGTAATACAAATACAGTTTCTATGTCCGCAGTCGACTACCGAGTATGTATACTATACCGGGTGTAAATAGAGTGCGGCCATTAAATGAAACCACATAATTCTACCGACCCTACTGAACCACTTTTCCCAAGAGTCATACCCGCGGACAGCCTTAGTTTGGGAAATAATTGAGTTCCAAACAAAAACGCGTGAATCCTAACGCACCGACATACGGGCGAGTTTAGAGAGAGCGTTGACCTCAAACAGCTGCAGGTTTCCCGGACGACGCTCTGTCTAAACTCGCCCGTTTGTTTGGAACTCAATTATTTCCTAAACTAAGGGTGTCCGCGGGTGTGACTCTTGGGAAAACTGGTTCAGGAGGGTCGGTAGAATATGTGGTTTCATTTAATGGTCGCACTCTATTTACACCCGGTATACTCGTAAATATTGAATTATCTATATCAACAGAACATTGTTTTGACTACGATTCGCTACATAAGAGGGTGTGTCGTGTTTGGTTTTAGATATAGTATTTGGCCTTATGCCTTGGTTGATTTATCATCACGTCATTCATTGTTTATGTGTGACGTAAACGTTTTGTATCGCCACAGTTTCTCAAAATGTTCACCAAAATCACATAGGTACTTATACATTGGTATTTTTAACTCTAGGCCTAAAATAGGTGGAAAAGGGTCACATTTGGACCACGGAAAAAATACAGTATGTTTGTTGAGTGTCAAATCAAATTATGCGTGTTTATTTGCAAGCAGCTTACGTCATATTCAAGTTGATATTTATTTATGCACCCAAATTCGTACTGGAGGCTTGGTAAATGATCAGTATTATATGTTATTTTGGTAAATTAAAAAAAATAATAGAATATTGTATTTATTAACTATGGCTGGGCTTGTGGACAGGAAAAAAATAATGTTCGATTTTCCTAAAAAGTGTCATTGGACCGGGTATCTATTCTTCAGTATGAGTTTAGTTGTATAAATAAACTAGTTTTTGCCCGCGACTTCGTTCGCGTGGGTTTCGGATATTAATTCGAATCAGACTTCCCATAGATTTATATAATAGCCTTTACCGTTTGCGTCTCTATTCGATCTTTGTCCCGTTTTCAGCTTGTGCGTTATTTTATGAACACCCCTATAGTCTGTGTGTTGACCAGGGTAACCACAATGATAATAAATAAAACTGCATTCAAATCTGTTGATTGGTTCTCGAGATATAAAAGCATTTATTCAATCTTTGCCCCGTTTCCGGCTTGGGCATTATTTTATGAACACAGTATTTAGTCGATGTGTTAAGAAAGGTGACTTCAATGATAATTAAGAAAACCGCATTCAAATCCGTTGATGGGTTCTCGAGTTATAAAAGCGTTCATTCAATCTTTGCTCCGTTTCCGGCTTGGGCGTTACTTTAGGGATCATTCAAAAATTACGTGATCACCGGAAGGGGGGGGGGGTCGGATGCTCGTATATACATCAGATTATTGTGTGGGGGGGGGGGAAGAATCCATGATTACGTCATCTGCGCTTCGTTTCCGAAAATAAATTATATTTAAATATTTACGTCCAATTTTGAAGTTTATTACTGGTAACACTTACTATTAGATAGATGAAACGGGATTTCCCCTGCTATAGACAAACTGTGGAACAGTGTGACCAGATTCAGTATTTTTATACTTTTTCGGAATATTTTACCGACTTTTCCAAGCATCAGTATTGTTATAGGTATATTGGAGGAAATAAGTATTTTGGGTACTTATAACTTTAAGTTACGTTAGTCACTAATAGTGAGAAAGAGTTGATTTTATTTCGTCGTTTCAATAAATACTAACGAAAGTATCTATTTTATTGATATAACTATAGTTCTTACCTTATGCATTTTGACAAAATGACACACCCTCTTCCCAAATTTAGGTCATTTAAGACCTATAGAAACATGACATACGTGTCAGTGCTAATAAACAGCAAAAATTTTAAGCACGGACGAAGATTACGTAATCAAGGCGAGGGGGGGGGGGGGTAAAAACTAAAGATTACGTTGTGATCACATAAGGGGGGGGGGTTAAAAAAACGGCCAAAAATGATCACGTAATTGTTGAACGATCCCTTATGAACACCCCTTATAGCCTACGTGTTGACCAGCGTCACTGCGATGATAATAAAAAAAACGCATCCAAATCAGTTTAGTGGTTCTCGAGTTAAAACGGAACATACAGACAGACAGACAAAAATTCTAAAAATTGTTGTACAGTGCCAATAACCCATTTCATTTAAAATTTCGCGAAAATATTCAATGTACCGACACGACTTTATTATTACTATTAGTATAGATGACACCCTTTAATAATAAGTACTATCGAGACCCGTTCATTTACCCCTGTCAGACCTTTTTTTTTACTCAAATATATTCTGTAGTCTAGTGGTGTAGTCTAATCCATCCATCTATCAGCTTCTGTTCGTCCACTGCTGGACATGCATGAGCCTTTCCCAAATTTCCTGTCCTCTGTCCTCCTCATCCAGCAGCCACCCGCATTGTCGTTCCAGCGGGCACAAGGTCGGCCTTCGCTACGCTTTGCTGTACGTGGTCTCCATTCTAACGCCCTTCGGCCCCAATGGCCATCATGTCGGCGACAAATATGGCCTGTCCACTGCCACTTCAACTTACTGATTCGACAGGCTATGTCGGTTACCTTCGATCTCCGACGGATGTCCTCGTTTCGGATTCTATACATCAGAGATATCCCATAGCGCGTGGTTCTAATACTGTCGCGGGTTCAAAGCCCGACTTCCAGATTTGTGTTCGGTCTGCGTGCTTTGGAAGGTAGGGTGTGGGTGGGTATATACATATTTGAGCCTGTGTACGTTGTGAACGTTTGTGGCAGTGGCGTGCATATAGAACTTTTTGCTGGAAATACAAAGGTCAAGTTTGACAATAAAAAAATAATTCAAATGTCACTGAACAATCATAATTTGAATGACGCCAGGGTACAGCCTACCCTAGAACAAATTTGTTTTTTCAAATTAGTTTTTAGTTTGGAATAAAAAGTACAAGAAATTGTTTATTTTATCTATTGTATTTATTTTTTATGTGAATGGTAAATACTTCATTACATACAGCTGTTTACTGTAGATTGGGAAGTTCAGATTTGGGTCTTGCCTCATAAACAAATAATAATGATTGCTAACGATTCTAAGCGTGTTTGCATCCTAGAATACCTAGCACGCACGCTGTTAATTACCTGCATGCATTCCCACCTACGCGCACAATCTAAACATAGATTTGATCGTGAAGTGCAGTGCAAAGACTGTCTTTGTTTACATTACATGCATACTGGGGCCTTATTTATCTAACTTGATTCAACATCTATCTCTATCGCTTTTAAAGGTATCGTGATTGCCTAGAAATGATGTGTCGACGTAGTTAGATAATAAGGTCCTGAGGTGCAATTGTGTAAGAAAATCGTATTCAAATTCCATTGTCATATGGCTATTCGGCTAAGCAAATTTGACAATTGAAATCGTAAATTTTTGACTGTCAAATGAATTACGATTGTCTTGTTTTTGACAACCAAAAACGTTCTAATTTTAATTTTCAAACGGTCTTAGTAGAATAGCCATATGACTATCGAATTTGATTGAATACGATTGTCTTATATATGATCTCTAAACATCGCACAATCTTAATCAGTAAACTTTAAACAACCTTCGTTAAGGAATATCCGACTTAAATTGAAAATATACTACACTGGTGGACAAAAAAATCGACTCAAGCATTGTTGTTATACATTTAAGGAAATAACCCAATCATACAAGCATAAACTTACATAATCCGTAAATCATTTTAAAGATATAGGCTTCCCCCTTTGATTAAATGCATTTTGTCTTAAAGTATTTGCTATAAAGGCTGTAATTTTTTTTAAAGTGATGAATTAGTAAATATTGAAATAATCAAAAGCGAAAAATTGAAAAACAAAACCTTCTTTTACAAAATCATTCATTTATTCCTTAATTAAGTTTAGCTTTAGTACTTCGTGTTCCCCCCTCTAGCCCTTATAACTGCTTGCAGCCGGTTCTTCATTGGCCTGATAAGTTTTTTGACTGCTGTCTGTGGAATGGCATCCCATTCTTCTATCATCGCAATCTTCAAGTCACTGAGTGACGCAGGAGCTGGATTCCGCTTTCTTACTCTTCTCTTAACCTCATCCCACATGTGCTCAATGGGATTAAGGTCGGGGCTTCGCACTGGCCAGTCCAATGTGGGTATCCCCACCTCGGTTAGATATTGCCGCACCGTTGCAGCAACATGTGGCCTCGCATTATCGTGCATTAACACGAAGCTATCGCCGATAAATCCTGCATAGGGCACGACATGTTGCTGTAGAATATCTTCAATATACCGGTGAGCGGTTAAACTACCCCTGCCAGTCCCGTCATTCACAAAAACCAAGTCGGTCTTTGCATCCAACGAAATACCTGCCCACACCATGACAGAACCTCCTCCGTAGGCAACGGTTTCAGTGATGCAGCACTGCGCATAGCGTTCCCCAGGCCTCCTGTAGACCCGTGCTCTTCCGTCGTTGCCATGCAAACACATTCGGGACTCGTCAGAGAACAAAATGGAGCGCCATTGTTCCAAGGTCCAGTTTACATGTTCTCGGGCAAATTGAAGTCGCGCTTGCCGATGAGCTGTGGTCAGTTGGGGCCCGGTTGCTGGTCTTTTTGGTGTCAGGTTAGCTTTCTTTGGTCTTCTAGCGATCGTTCGCCGACTTACAGCCCGATCTCGTACTTGTCTGAGTTCTTGTTGGATCTCAACTGCGGTCATGTGACGATTTCTTAAAGAACTTAAAACGATGAAGCGGTCATCTTGCTCAGAAGTGCATCTTGTTCTGCCAGACCCTGGCCTCCGAATGACGCCGCCGGTCTCCACGAAGCGTCTGAAGACTCTGGAGACAGCTGATTGGCTTAGGTGTAATTCTGCAGCCACGCTTCGTTGGTTCCGCCCCAATCGCAATAGGGCAAGCACTTGAGTGGCCTCTAATGGCGTGGTGTCCATTTTCGGATGACGTAATCACTGGGTAATTAGGGTAGGTGTTAACAGGTTGAAATTGTCTAAGCAAGTGAGGAAAAAAAATTATTGCACGTCCTTTTAACGGGATAAAGGGAGCTTAACGCGTACGTATCTGTACGAGGTAAAAACTGTTCAAATACGGTAAATGAATTTCACGTCCTGTATAGCGAATACTTTTAAACCAAAATGCATTGATTCAAAGGTGGAGGCCTATACCTTTAAAATGATATATATATTTCATATGTTTATGTTTGTATGATTGGGTTATTCCCTTGAATGTAGGACAACAATGCTTGAGTCGATTTTTTTGTCCACCAGTGTATAATGTTGCTTGTTGGGACTTGGTGGAATTTTTAGAGCACCTTGATTAATTAATTATACCTATTACTGTGCACATACTATCACTCAAAACTTATTATTTATTACCTGTTCACATGAAATATTTCTCCTTTTGAATAGTTTACACAAAAAAAACTCGGAAACACTCTGACACCCCCTCGGGGATTCATGTCGTGACGATATGTTTTATTGTGTCCTTATTTTTCGTATGTTTCTTTTATTTATCTAAGTTATTGTTTAGAATTATTGGTATAAAATTAGTTAGTAAGAAATTTGCATGCTAATATGAAGCTCTAATGTACCTACTTTGTCCTGTTCACCCTTTTCTTAGCAAATGAAGGTATCTTATCCTTATTATTCTTTGTTCAATATGATCAGTAACATTGATTTTGTGGTAGTAGGTAATAAAAGCGTAAAATAAACTTTAACTTCTGGTAGTGACTGTACGAATGTATTTTCTGTGTTTATGTATCTACAGATAAGATTGATATCTTATCGGGTGAACTCATATGTGCAGATTGGGTGTGGTTTTATTCAGAAAATTTCCTACAAATTCCGATAAAATAAGAAATAATTTTCCTGTGTGACAATAGCAAGAGAAAATTATTCACGTACACATCTTATCTTTTTCGTTTCCGTCAAATACAAATTCAAAAAGTTCATTTCTTATATAGATACTTACATAAAATGAACTTTTTGCAGGTCCAAAATTTATCTTTATAAAACAATAAAATATGATTTAAAAAATAATAATTTATTATTACTACAAAGAAAAATGGTTGGTCTACTAAATTGTAATAAAATGATATACCTGCATAAAATAAAGAAATATAGGAATAAAAATATCATATATATACATAATGCGATGAACAAATAAGTTGACAAGTAAACTAAATAAACCAATAATAAATATAATGCCTAACCATCCGCCACGTTTCGTGGAAGGAATCCTAAAATAGATTTCAATGAACCCACACCAGTCAAGTTTAGGAAAATAGTTTCCTACACTTTTACCATTAGATAAATAATAAGGATTCTACAGCTATCTACAGTTGTGTGGACTATCTGTGCTATAATAGCCGTCCTGGTTCTCTAAGAGATTCTGGCGTCGTACCGCTGGCTAGCGCTGCTTTTTACCTACACTTACTTGTGTACAATACTTTTAAACAACAAAGTAAAGTAAAACTAAACCAAACCTTTTGTTCCTTTTCAGAAACCAGTGACAATAATGTCCAAGTCTCTCCACTGGCAGAAGGTGGACCCTTCAGATCAGCTCTACCAACCGGACAAGGAATTGGTCGGACAAGCTTAAACCTTGGGTTTAGTCTGTCGGAGCTCTAAGACCAACTACATTTTTGGATGAATTGATATTGGTGGCAATGTGTGAGTTTTTAAGCTAAATGCTTAGTGTTATAGGTTTATAACCAACATACCCTGGTTTGCAAACTTCACTGCTTGGATGGATGTAGCAGTTTCTAGTGGTGTATGGAATCTTTTACACATTACAAAAACAAAAAACCTGAAATAACAAAATTAACTATTGTGACGAAAATATTTTAATAAAAACTATTTTTTTTCTTGATTTTCCTCATGAAATACTCAAGTATTTAGGTAGTTTAGTGAATCTGATGCGTATTTTGTTTGTAATTGTAAACACATTTAAATAGCTATACTTAACTACTGCCACATTGTTATTCTGCGTCCATGATTTTATAATAGCAGGTAGATAATGACCTTGTATTAAATGGTACGGTACACCTTTCTGTACGATTGTCACCTTTACGCGGGCGTAGGAAGGACCATTTTGTTGTACTGAGAAGTCTGGGCGACCGTACATACCCTGGAGCAATCAATCGTTATTTATCACTTTATCAGGCTAAACTTTCAACACTGTTGATGTACTGATAAGATATATGGTTTCCAGTGCATATTGCAGGATTAGAATAGTGATTTATATGCAAAGTATAATTTATGGTTGGTTGTATATTAAATCTTAAAGGATTATGTAGTGGCGTTGCTACTGCTTTTTAATTAATTATTATACTGATATCACTTCTAAATGTGTAGTTAGTAAATAATAGTAGTCGTTATTTTGGCTTAGCCATGACTATTTTGACAAGGACTTTGTTGACTTAACTATAGTTTTTTAAGATAACAGTATTTCTTAAATCATGCTCAGCATCAAGTTTTATAGTTCACTGTATGAAATAGTTTCTTGTCGAAGCCTTTAAAACATGCTACTTATCAGTGAAATCAAATCGATATGGGTAAAGAAAAAATTGTATTTGAGATAATTTTTGTTCCATGTTATCTTATGGTTAACATTCCTAAAGAATTATTTGAATCGAAATGTGAAATATAAAGAAATTTAATTAGAGAGAATTTATGTTGAATATGTGATAAAAATAATTATGTTGTGTATGTTTACTTATTATTAAAATAAGAACACCAGCACCGCATCTTACTGTGATTTCATGTGTATGACAGTATTTTTATTGTGTAAGTATAGGGTTGACGGCTGCCATTTCTTTTTTTAAGGGTTACCAGCATCAAAAACACTGGCATGTAAGCAGTATTTTTGAAAATTACTTTATTATTTTTGAAGTTCGTGTAACAACTTTCAAAAGCTCTTCATTCAGAGAATTAAATGTATGGAAATTTCTGTTTTTTTTTTATGTCACGGGTTTTGTATTATCATCATGGTCCGAAAAACGAGTAAACCCTTAAAATATGGGCATATGGCAACCCTATTAGGTATTTATTTTACCTAAATTATGAGTGTTTTTTTCTGTGTACTTATTGGACATTTTATGACTTAACATTAGGACTTTATTCACATCTCATTATGTATCACGATCACAATCATTGTTTTTCATGTTCAATACTATTTTTTGATTAATAAATGGTACGAAGGTATGATGAAGCTCTTTGATTTAACAAATAGCAACTTAGAGCTGAGCTATCCAGTACAATCAGTAGAACTGGATAGCTCAGTTTGTAGAGCAATTTCCCGCGTATAGCCAAAACCTGTCTATGGGTTAACGCTGAAGGTGTTGAGCCCGCACAATTAGTTTCCTCCCTTATTCGCTTTTTTGGAAATTTAACATGAACAAAATCTGTGTACCGGTCAACTCAGCCTGCGGGAGGTGTCGAGCCCGCACAATTTGTGTCCACACTTTTCAGCTCTTTTGCGAATTAAACATGGACAAAAGTTGTGTACTCGTTAACTCTACGTGACTTTTAATCTGTCGAGTAAGTAATTAGTAGGTACCTGCTTTTGCTATGTTATTCACAGTTAATCAAAGTTGTTATTTTGATAGAAAATTATGCAGGTTCTAACCATAGATTTAGTATACACTACTATATCTATGGTTCTAACATTAATATTTATTTTCTAAATAATGAAAAAAAAAACCGTCTGAGTTGATGGAATTGCGAGATTTAATATTTGGTGGGTTGGTACCTAATAGGTCTTAATATCTTAGTAATTTAGTATCGCTGTTTTATTTTGTAAATAAGTACAAATTAAATTCTTCCTTTTTGAAGTACCATTCACTTTAGGTAGGTACTTACGTAAATTTACGTATTTTTCTTAGAGTGCCTAAATGAGAATGGAATGTGCAGTTTTAGAGCACTTTCCGTATTTGGATTTTATGTAGATAGATAGTATGGGCACAATATTCTTTCGTGTACCAAAACTATTGTATGGGTTCGTAACAAATTAGGGTTGTTTAATACATTTGTGTCTAGTTTTTCTGTGTTCTACAGTTAAATATCATACACAATCTTATCGCCGACGCATATTATTGAAGATAGGCTATCTGTATACAGGAAACAGTGAGGCATTGTTATTTAATGCTATTTAGTGAGTTACAAAAATCTCTACTACCAACGCACGTTGCACTAACACCTTACGCACACATACAACCATACTTTTGTCTCGCTCACGCTCACGCACTGCGTCCGCATTGTTTCAGTCATGCACACGCGTGTCAATGCGCAACAGATTTTGGCTCGTCGATTCACGCATTTTGAATTTATTTAGGGGCCAATCATGTTGCGCTCCAACGCCTTCTCTTAGAAACGCGTGAATAGCGAACATGATTGTCCCATTGCTTCTCGATTGTGATCAAGCCAAACTATGTTGCGTAAAAACTGAACAACATTAGGCGTTGATGCATACACAGATTTTGTTCAATCGGTATAAGCGAAGGCCAAAGTTTGTGAATTGTTTAGCACCTTACAGCGTTGAGCCATACACAGGTTTTGTCTTTATGCCGTCCGGTAAGCGCGAAGTCCCGGGTTCGAATCCCGGTTCAGAGCTCCTCACATACAGATTTACTTTTCTATACCGCAAAAAACCTAGTTTACCCCACGGACCAGCCGTAACTGACGGTAAGTTTTAAATCCATACATCAGCATGTTGTCGTCGCGGACTGCTGGACATAGGCCTTTCCATTATTTCGCCACTCTTGGGGGTCCTCCGTCATCCTCATTCAGCCGCTACCCGCTACGTCCTTCATCGGTCGGCCCAGCGGCCACCAGGTCGGCCTACACTACATTTTGCTTTACGTGGTCTCCATTGCTAATGGCCATCACGTCGGCGACAGATATGGCCTACCCACTACCACTTACTGATTCGGCAGGCTATGTCGGTCACTTTTGATCTCCAACGGATCTCCTCGTTTCGAATTTTATCCATCAAAGATATTCCAAGCATAGCCCGCACCATACCCTGTTGAGCGACCGTAAATCGGTGGATCAAGCCTTTTGCAAGAGATCACGTCTCAGCGCCATACGTCATCACAGGAAGGATGCACTGGTTAAACATCTTAGCCTTTTACATTGGTAATACTTTTTATATTTAATTGAATATTTACTGTATTTATAGACCAACTATTCTTCAGTTATGTTGCGTAGATATAAGGTAGTAGGTAATACTTTATATTTTCTGCCATAAGGGTTTCCGGTTACCGTGCAGAAAAGGTAGAAAAATACAAACCTTTACATAAAAGCAAATATTTATTACAGAAATCTTAATTAACTTATTTCGCTTATGATCTAATACTTCTTAATAGTCTTTCTGATGAGGGCCATGCGTTGTCTGTGAGCCTCTGTGACAGCTGATCTCTTGTAGGGCCGGAGCTCATCGTTGCCGAAGCCAGGGATCCACATGTTCCATTGTCTTTCTGTAAGGGAAAACATACGGAGTGGTTATCAGTTCTACAAGATCGTTGTGGCCTGAAAGAAGATGTGGGGATGAATTAAGGTAGGCAAAATCCCTTCTAAAAGTTTTAGTTTTAGACAAAACTAAAATTTTTCGTTGTTTCTCTGTGTGTATGTTCCGTTTTAACTCAAGAACCACCCAACGGATTTGGATGCGGTCTTTATTATCAATGACCCTGGTCAATATAGAGGGTATAAGATAAGGGGTTTTGATAAAATAACCGCCACGCCGAAAACTGTCAATATAGTTTTTATCTTCAAGAGCATCTCACACGAGCGAAACCGTGGGCAAAGGCTAGTAAACAACAGAAAGAATAGGCATGATGACTAAAAAAATTTTATTAGTCCGTCAGTTGGATTATCAGAAAATATTGGACACGTATTTTTTCTTTTTTCAACTAAACAAACAACGATGAAGATATAGCCCGCTGAAGTTCCGCATGACGTCACATCTAGGTACAATTTTACTTAGAAGTGACGTCATTTTCCCCCACTCCCAAACTTTGACGCGCTTTATCTCTGTCATTTTTTGCTTGATTGACAAAAGAAAAAATACGTGTCCAATACTTTTTGATAATCTAAATGACTGACTAAATATAATAATAATTTGTTTACCCTGTGTACAAGCGTATTATAATGTAGTGATCGAGCATGATGGTATTTGCATTCTTGGAGTATGGCTGCAATCATTATGAAATAACTCCCTCTGACCACTTGGCACCTATTTTAGTGTGTGATTTCCAAAAATATATAGAATATTTGATAAATCATGAACAATATTGTGGGCTTACAATGCTTTCATAATGATTAGCACATAATGACTACATAATTTATTTACTAAACTTTGCAAAAGCAAAAAGGGCAAGATTTTACTAAGCATCCATCCATCCATCCATCAGCCCGTGTTCGTCCACTGCTGGACATAGACCTTTCCCAAATTTCGCCACTCATGTCGGTCCTCCGTCCTCCTCATTCAGCCGCCCCCCGCAACGTCCTTCAGGTCGTCGGTCCAGCGGGCACGAGGTCGTCCTACACTACGCTTTGCTGTACGTGGTCTCCATTCTAAAGCCTTTCGGCCCCAACGGCCATCATGTCGGCGACAAATATGGCCTGCCCACTGCCACTTCAACTTACTGATTCTGCAGGCTATGTCGGTTACTTTAGATCTCCGACGGATCTCCTCATTTCGGATTCTATCCATCAGAGATACCCCAAGCATAGCCCGCTCCATAGTTCGCTGAGCGATCTTAAACCGGTGGATCAGACCCTTTGTAAGAGACCACGTCTCAGCGCCATACGTCATCACAGGAAGGACGCACTGGCAAGCATCAAGATCATACTATCAGGAAAAGTTCTGCATACCCACGTTGCACTCCTATTTTATCATAACAATTGGTAAAAACCGGCCAAGAGCATGTCGGGCCACGCGCAGTGTAGGGTTCCGTAGTTGCCCAAATCGCTCAAATCGCGCCAAACTTCTAGTCCGCTCGGAAGTTTCTCTCCCAAAGAACGGCCCATACATTGTCGTATTTAGAGGGGACTAAAAGTTTTGGCGCGACCTGTACTTGTAAACCTGTAAAGCCTACTTATAACCCGGTCCCAATATCTGTGCACCTCGCTGGAATGTGGCGCCTCTCCCGCTTCCCCTGTCACCTCTCCGCGCACTCCCCGGTGCGACAGTACGGTTAGCATCTTCGTTGCCGCTACACGTCCCGATAATTTTGATATTTTCGCTTTATTGTTGTTTTGTTTTTTAATGTTTATTGTTAAGTTTAGACTGTTTACTGTTAAGTTTAAACTGGTTTGGTTGTTATTAAAATTGTTGTAGATGTTAAACTGAAGTCATGGGAAAAACAATACACAGCGAATCAAGAAATTTAATCTTGAAAGTGCTCAAGTCATAACGAGATGGACACAAACAATTTTTTAAAATGGCTCCGTGAAAAGCTTATACCAAATTTACCGCCGAACGGTATAGTTGTTATAGATAATGCACCCTACCATTCGACGCAGTCGGTGAAAGCGCCCACTAGTGCTGCTCTTAAAGCAGACATGCAAAATTGGCTACGTGAACACAATATTCCATTTAATGACAAAATGACAAAGAGGGAATTGTATCCCATTATACTGAGAACAAAGCCGCCGAAAAAATATGTCGTCGACGATTTGATGCGAGAGCATGGCCAAGAAGTTGTACGTCTGCCACCTTACCATTGTGACCTAAACCCTATCGAATATATATGGAACTTGGTAAAGCAAAGGGTGGCAGATAAAAACATTGACCAATCGGAAAAGAACATAGAACAACTTACAAAAGATGCGATTAAGTCAATTACGCCAGCTGACTGGAAAAAAGAAGTGAATCACGTGGAGAGACTACAGCGAGAATACTGGGAAAAGGATCATCTAGCAGATGACAACATCACACAACTTTTAATATCACTAGGGGAAGACAGTTCGGCGAGTTCAGAAAGTGAGAGTGAGGAAGATACAATGTCAGGCATAGAGTCAATAATTTATAGTGAGTGTTTTTGTAATCAAAATTATTGTTTTTTAATAACAAACCCTTCATCAATAATAAATTGATTTGAAAAGGTTAGTAAATTTTTTTTACCTCCACATTTCTCGAAAAAACTTTTTTTCACACCGTACCCAGACCGCCGATATGACGTCACGAGGTCAGGTGCACAGATATTGTGACCGGGTTGTAGCTGTTATAGTTTTCCTTTTAACTTCATTATATATACTACTTCTGTGAATTTTTTCACATATTCCTAAACAACCATTTACCCATAATCATATAACTAGATACAAAAATACATTACATACTTAATATTACTTGTAAATTTGCATGAGGCTGTTATAGCATACAATTGTTTTCTTTTCTTTTTTATCATTCATGTAGTGTTTTTTTTTTCTCGTCCAACCCTCTCTTACTCTCTATGACCTTATAGTCATTAAAGTGTCGCATCAAAGTTGATGGTCCTGTAACAGGCCTTTGGCTCATTAGGGCTATCACAGTCGATACATTCGTCCCTGTCGGCCCAAACACGAGTGCTCCTTTTTAAACACGAATGCATATGTCATTTTTTTTCCTTAAATAAATAAATACAAATACCCGGCAGGGAGGGGGGGGACACTCGACTCTAACAAAAATTAGCACTTTAAAGTTTATTATTTCGCCAACGGATCCCTAAATCGAAAAATGGTTTTCACACACCCAATAATGTTTTTAAACGACCTATCCAACGATACCTAACACTATGGGATAGACGAGAAAAAAAAAAGAGAATCCCTTGGAAAAAAAATGACGATATTATACCGTTTTGTCTGCTTGATCAATACGTATACCCGTACCAAATTACAGCTTTCTAGTACTAAAAGTCTCTGAGCTAAGCCGCGGACAGACGGACATGGCGAAACTATAAGAGTTCCTGGTCAGATTACGGAACCCTAACCCCCGTTCATTAATTAACACTTTCATTAGGTTCCAACACTGACATCAAGATATAAGTCAACGCAGGTAAAAAAAGCTCCGAGCGATGTACCTGCGCAGTGAGCGAATTACCGACCAAATTGGTGGTATGAGGTGCGGCGCGGGCGGCCGCGACGGGGAAAATACCTGGCGCGTGGATTTGCTGTCTCGTGAATGGTGACTTTCGCTTCAGGCGGCGCAGTGTCCACGTCCGGTCGATCTCAAAATACAGTCACGCGCAAAAATATATTTGTGTTACGATGGGTTTGCAGACAAAAGAAAAAAAACATTAGGTATTTACAATGTTTACTGTTGCATTACATGAGGAGCGAAGAAATTAGAACCTTTTTATCTAGAGAACAGATCATAATTGAGGAGCAACATGGATTTGTACCCCGTAGATCAATAGTTACCAACTTGCTATGCTGCTTAGACTACTGGACAAAGAACTGGGATGAGCATGCACCTATTGATATAATATATCTGGATTATGAAAAAGCGTTTGATCGTGTCCCGATAAAAAGACTAGTTGCAAAGCTGGAACACTTTGGAATACGTGGGAATCTTCTGAAGTGGATAGAGGACTTTCTTAGTGGGAGGAAATTTAAAGTCAGAGTCGGCGAACAACTTTCAGACTCTCATTCTGTCCACAGTGGTGTTCCCCAAGGTTCCGTACTAGGCCCCGTCCTCTTTGGAATTTTCTTAACAGACTTAAAGGTTATCATTAAAAGTGGATTATCTTTGTTTGCTGATGACACCAAGATAATGGGAAATCCACTAATCTCTCACAACATTATTCAAGATGACCTCAATCGAATCAATAATTGGACTAAAGATTGGCTTTTAACATTAAACTCGGATAAATGTACCGTTTTGCACGTTGGTAACACAAATCCTCAACTTTCGTACACAATTGACTCAAAGTCTTTAAAGATAGTAACATCACAGAAAGATCTGGGAGTTACAATAACAAGTAATCTGAAATGGGATGTACACATTCTTCAAGTTACTAAAAAAGCCAACTCAATAACTTACATGATCAGAAAAACATTTAGCTACATTGACAAGGAACTATTTCTAAAGATTTATAAAACCTACCTACGACCATTATTGGAATACGCTTTCCAAATTTGGAGTCCATATTTCAAAAAAGACATTAATATGTTGGAAAGAGTTCAGAGAAGAGCGACAAAAATGGTAGCTGTTTTACGTGACTTACCATATGAACGACGTCTGCAAGAACTCGGGCTAACTACACTTGAGCAACGACGACAACGTGGGGACCTCATCGAAACATACAAAGTGCTCACTGGACACTATGACGTTCCCGCGCTGGGGGAACTCTTCAAGATGAACCAAAATCGTCATCTGAGAGGTCACCATCTTAAAATTAACACGTCGACATGTGCAAGCAACCCACGTAGACATTTCCTTCCTAACCGTGTAGTTCACGAGTGGAATAAACTGCCTGACAGTGTTATAAGTGCTACCTCAGTGAACTGCTTTAAAAATAGACTGGACAAATTTTTTAATAAATAAAAACATAAAGTGCTGTGACATACACATCATCAGCTTATAGCTGCTTGTGTATAATAAATAATAATAATAATAATATTAATAATAATAAGTATTTTGTTTTTGTATGCATTATTTTTTGAATAAGCATCATGTAGGTATGTTAACATTCACGTGACGCAAGTCACCAAATCAACTCCCACAGTATATTTTTATTTCTAACCTGTTAAAAAATTGCTTTTATAACAATGTTATTCTACAATGAACATTTTATTAACATAATCAAACAATATTATAAAGCCTTTTTGTGCGCGACTATACCCCCATGCGCAAACATATCCCTTCCACTGACGCCCCGGAGCTCTTTTTACCTGCGTAGACTTATAGCGTACCTATATAATTTTCAATGCGTGCGACAGAGATGGCATTAGAACCCGTGTCGAGGTCCCTAATTTATGGACGCACTTCTTAAAAGTGGGTCCATAATATTTTCCCAGATTGATAATACATAATATTTATCATTCATAATGATTTTGTAAAAAAAATAATTAAATATTTGAAACTTCTATGTGAAGTTACACTGAAAAGGTATTTTGGTCATCAGAAATCATGACTGGATAACTAGACACGACAAAGGAAAATATAGGTTCAACATTCCAAAATTCTTACCTAAATGTAGTTGTACGTCTTTTAGCTCCACTGTGGGAGCGTGTCGGTGCTTAGCCAAGGCGCAAGCAGCATTCAGTGTGGTGTCTATAAAGTCATCTGCAAGCTGCAACAGCATTTCTTCTACTTCTTCATCCAGTTGAACGGTGGGATCCACTTCTCTGACAAGCTCTTGTAACCGAGGTCGGCTGAGCAACTGAAATGATTAGTGGAGGGTTGGGACAGTTTTACTAACACCATACTTGTAACTAGCTTGAGATACTAAGTTTTTATCAACTCTATTATAAAGTCTACTTTTCTTAGGGTGGCAGCATTTTTGGTAAGGGTTTAGATAATGGGGCAGAGAGAAAATAGATGCAAGGACAAAGTAAAAAAATAGTAAAAAAACCTGCCCTGTGTTTCTCAAAACTTTAATTCATGTTGGTTATTTAGTTAACATAGTTGGACAACTACATTTATCTTCAATTTTGGCAAATAACCAAGATAGGTTTATTAAACCTGGGGCCTTATTGTCTAACTTTAAATCTATCGCAATACCTTTCAATTTGACATTTGTACCATACTTTAAATGTCAAAATCAAAGGTATTGCGATTGATTTAAAGTTACACGATAAGGCCCCTGTTATTGTTGTGAAAACAAGTAATAAAGGGTTCAAGTGAGAGTAGGATTCACGCCCTGAGGGTTCTGTAGCATTAAAATTTGTAATACTTGAATAATTTGAACAAAGTCACAAACTTTGTAAAACAAACCAGCCAAATTAAGTTGGTGAAGCATTCTGAGATGGAGCCTTAAAATTATTTTATAAATACTCATTTTCAGTATTTATTGTTTACATACAATATAATTGCTAATTCGTTTTTGAGATTGACCCCGGGCTGAGTTCAGTTTGGTCGCCTGCCGATCATGACATCTCTTTTGCACGCGTTGAATTTGTATATGCTGTCAGTGATGAGCGGGCGATCAAACTGAATGCGGCCCTGCTAGTCTAGCATAGCAAACCATATCAAGCTGGATAGTGCGTGATACAGTGCTCTGTCTCATTCTGTTGATTTCCCTCGAGAGTTAAAAGCTCGATATGATCTACTGTGCTAGGCTCCCTGGTCTTGAACTTTGACAGCTCCCCATTTCTATAATTCTAGGTTCTGTTTCAAAATTAGCAAATTTTACTCTGACTGATGCAAATTTCACCTCACAGATCGATAACATACGATCGCACGTTTCGAAAAGCTTCCATGAAGTTAAACAAGTCTGCTTCTTTTTCATAAAAATAAAATTTTACTAAATTTGTTATTCAATATTCGATTTTGGGTCAACATTCTACACTAAGGTAGCGTTCCAAATCACTTTTTCAAGATTAAAATATTGCTCGCTGTCGGAGAAAAGTAGCTCGATGCTGGTTCCAAAACCTAAAAGTAGATGTTTTGGAACCAGCATCGAGCTACTTTTGTCTGACAGCGAGCAATATTTTAATCTTGAAAAGTGATTTGGAACGCAACCTTAATACCCAATTCCAAAATACACCATTGATTAATTCATAGGTCTCTGTTGAGCCCTTTAGGTACGGAACCCTAAAAAAGACCACATAATCAACCTGTGTGGCCTGGTCACCGCCACCCCCGGTATTTGCTTTGGCGCCAACCGTAGACTGTGTTCCCATGGGGCTATGTGACGAAGGCGATCCTTGAAGCGAGGTAGACTGCAGCTGAGGGCTCTGGAGTGCGTTGTTGACGTACTGGATAGTTCCTTGTGGGTTCATGGACCCTAATGAGGGCATATTGGCACCTTGGTTATTGGCCATGCTAAAAGTTCTGCTTGTTAAAGATGGGTGTTACTAATCGTATTCTGTACAGTTTTCACGAAATTCACCACTGCCTAAACTAAAATAAAAGTAGAGGATTTACGAAACAAAAACAACGGAACATAGCAAGAGCGATGACATTTTTGTTTTGACAGTGACTTTTCTTTTTTTAATTTCGACTTGCCAGTTTTCTACCAAGGGAGCATTTCAAAACGTGCAATCATAGTGCGAAATTTCACTCGTTTATTAGAAAGAGACAGATCTATATATAAGAGAAAGATAAATCTGGTTTCACTAATCAGGCAGGTGGCCCAGTGTGATTTTCGCATTACTCGGAAGCGTTTTGGACGGAGAGCTAGTGACCAAATCGGTCATGTAGCTTCAGCTGTATTGAAACTCCGTTAGCTACTTCCCTGAACAACTTTTTCCCATAATCTCCGTGCTGGCAGGCCGCGGGCGGTGGGTGCGGGTGTAGTGGGGTGGGGAAAAAAATGTGGGCTCAGCGGCTTTAATTTTTTTTTCAAACAGTTGCTCAGTACTCCCTATGCACCCAAAAAAATGTTTAAATCGATCGGGTGGTGGGAAGGGGTTGCCAGCGTTAATTAAAAGTACCAAAATAATAATAATTTTCATGTGGGCTCAGCTGTATTGGCTTTTTTTCTGACGCGAGATTAATTAATATGTGAGCCCCAAAAAAATAGCCATGCAAAAATATCGGTGGGAAGGTATCGAAAAAAATTGTTGAAATTGTTGAATTTCGTTCGAAAATGAGCTGAGGAGAAGGCAAAAGCGGAGTGTATATATAACTAGTATCTGGAACAATGCTCATCTGGACATTCCTTCACCGTTGAAACCTGAAGGAAATGGGTGGATTGAAGAAGAGTCAACGTACAACTTCGTTTGGTTCGAAGGTGACCAATTACCAAAGTTTACAACAGATTTCATAATTCAACCTGATGAAATCGATGAAGACGACGAAATAGAATCAGGTATGAGTGCAATATTAAACTAACAATCATTTGAATGAAATACGTACCTACAAGAAAATGTTAAAAAAAACAACGTTGACAATTCATATGAAATTAACACAATCACGATCCCAATAAAATAAAATTCAATTCCAAAAAGCAATTAAAAAACAAACAGTAATTGAAAGTCCGAATAAAATGAACACTGCTAAAATTGTTATTCAATAAATACAATTAATATGTTTCAGAGGACCATCAATGTGAGAGCGACTCCGGAAGTGACAGCGATACCGATGAGTATGAATAGAAGGAACAGCTAACAATCAATCAAATATTGGACGTTAATTAAATCATACTTTACAATTTGTTTTGTATAAATATAAAAATGAATAAGATTAAGAATACAAATGAATTTTACATCAATACAATTTCTTTGCATAAATCAAAATGAATAAAAAAAGCAATCACAATGAATTTTCTACGTGCAAACAATTTTTTCGCATATGAATAAAAATGAATAAGAAAAGAAATTAAAATAAATTCATATTTTTCACGAATAAAAATGAATGAAAAAAAGGAATATTTTGAATTTTTTTATAATAAAGGAATACAAATAAATAGAATATCTTGAATAATAATGAGGAATAAAAAAGGGGAGTAAAAATTTATAGAATTTTGCGCATGAATAAAAATAAGAAAAAAAATAAATAAAATTGAACAACATTTTTTTCCATAAATAATGATGAGAAAAGAAACAACATTTTTAGCGTAAATAACAATGAGAAAAAAAAGAAATACAATTGAATAAAATTTTTGCATAATTTTTTTGCATAATAATAATGAATAAAAAGAGTAATAAAAATGAATACAATCGTTCGCATGAATAAAAATGAGAAAAAAAAGAAATAAAATCGAATAAAATTTTTGGCATAAATAAAAATGAATAAATAAAGGAATATAAATCAATAGAATGTTTTGCATAAATAATAATAAATAAAAAGAAGAAAAGAAATGAATTAAATTTTTTGCGTTACTAAAAATGAATAAGTAAAGAAATATAAAAATATAAATGTAAGGCATAGAATATTTTGCATAAATAATAATTAATAAAAAGAGGAATAAAAATTAATACAATTGTTCGCATAAATAATATCGAGAAAAAAAGAAATTAAATTGAATTAAATTTTTTGAATGAATAATTACGAGAAAAATAAAATTTGAATTAAATTTTTTCATAAATAAAAATGAAAAAATAAATAAATATAAATAAATAGAGTATTTTTCGTAAATAAAAATGGACAAAAAAAAGGCATAGAAGCAGGGAATATTTTTTTGCACGAATAAAAATAAGTTAAATTTCTATGAAAATGCGTAGACGCACAGCTGAAGCAGCTGCTCGTTCGGAAACGTTCGGGTTTTCCCGTTCAACGGGTGCAAGAAGGACAGCGGCTACTCTCTGTTAACAGAACAAAATCGACGCGCCGTGAGGGCGCTGACGCGTTCGCCGACTGGGAAGTCCACGTCCGCTTTTGCCTTCTCCTCAGCTCATTTTTGAATGAAATCCAACGATTTCAACAATTTTTTTCTATACGTTCCCACCGATATTTTTGCATGGCTATTTTTTTGGGGCTCATATATTAATTAATCTCGCGTCAAAAAAAAAGCCAATACAGCTGAGCCTACATGAAAATTATTATTATTTTGGCACTTTTAATTAACGCTGGCAACCCCTTACCACCACCCGACCGATTTAAAATTTTTTTTGGGTGCACAGGGAGTACAGAGCAACAGTTTGAAAAAAAAATTAAAGCCGCTGAGCCCACATTTTTTTTCATTTTTTTCCCCACCCCACTACACCCGCACCCACCGCCCGCGGCCTGCCAGCACGGAGATTATGGGAAAAGGTTGTTCAGGGAAGTAGCTAACGGAGTTTCAATACAGCTGAAGCCACATGACCGATTTGGTCGCTAGATCTTAGACTATTTCAAAACACTTCCGAGTAACTGTCAGACAAAGACATTGTATAGAGAACAAGACTGTGCACTACGCTACGCTACGATACGAAAAACGAGCCGAGCGAGATGGGTGTTGGCATTCGTTGGTCCCTTTCTAACACGTTAGTAACAACACTATATACATTATATACACTAGCAACTTCCTAGACAAGGATACAGGAGTAGCGACAGCAACCTCGCTCGGCTCGTTTTTCGCTTGAAAATGGTATCATAATAATTAAAATAATTATTTATAAAGATTCAGATTCAGATTCATTTATTTTAGTACATAGGCGAAATAATTCGCACTTATACAAGTCAAAATTTACAATAATACACCTTAATAAAATTAATATAATGAATAAAATAAATTAATTAATCAAATGTCTTAATATTAAAAATATTGTAGTACGAATACATAGTCAAGATATATTAATATTAGCTGCCTATTGGTTAGACATAAAATATGATATAAGCATTAAGTAAATTAATAAATTTGTCATAGGTATATTTGCAAATAAATTAACAAATGTGTTATCAAGAGTCTGTGAAGGCATTATTATCCATAAGGAAGTCGTTAATACAATAATAGGCCTTTCTTAATAGGAATGCTTTTATATGTCTCTTGAAGGGTTTTTCGTTAAGGCTGTGCAACCTTTCTGGTACTTTGTTATAAAATTTAAAGCTCATACTATTGAAGCTATTTGAAACTTTGGCCAATCTAGTAAAGGGCACAATGATTTTATGTTTGTTTCTAGTCTCATAGTTATGGACATCGTTGTTTTTTAACACATCACCTAAGTTTTTCCTGGCATGTATAATTGATACATATATGTAAATTGAAGGCAATGTCATGATATTAATATCTTTAAATATTTGTCTTAAGCTATGTCTTGAGGGTAATTGGAGTAAAGCTCTTACTGCCCTTTTCTGTAGTATAAATATACGTTCAGCATCAGCTGCGTTACCCCACAAAAGAGTACCATAGCACATAATACTGTGAAAGTAACTGAAGTAAACGATTTTAGCTGTTTGCATGTCCGTTAGTCGTCTAATGTTACGGATTGCAAACACGGCAGAGCAAAGCCTCTTTGACAGCTTATCAATGTGTAGGTGCCAGCGAAGTTTTTCGTCAACTATTAAACCTAGAAATTTGACACTATTTTTAAAGGGAAGCGTTTCATTGTTAACTTCGAGCATACTGTCTTGTTTGTCACAACGCAAAGTAAATCTAATAGAGTTGGTTTTAGAAGCATTTAACAACAAGTTGTTCGTGGAAAACCATTTGTTTATCATTTTCAGGGCATTATTGATGTAATCTGCTTCAATTTTATTTTTTTTCAATTTAAATATCAAAGAAGTCTCGTCAGCAAACATTACTATGCTAGTAATCTTTTCTACAAAATAGCTCAGGTCATTGATGTATACCAGAAACAAAAATGGGCCCAAAATTGATCCCTGGGGAACTCCCATCTTGATACGAGAGCCACTAGACTTAACTCCCCCTATGTCTACGTGCTGTATTCTATCTGTCAAATAAGAATAGATTAAACCTAAGTCTAGGCCCTTAACTCCGTAAAAATCTAGCTTTTCTATGAGGATAGCATGATCCACATAATCGAATGCCTTGGAGAGATCACAAAAGATACCAATGGCATCGTTACACCCCTCCCAAGCCGCAAAAACGTGCTTCACTAAGGCCCCTGCAGCATCAGATGTTGAGCAACCCTTTGTGAATCCGAATTGTTGTCTATGCAAGATATTATTTTGGAGAAAGTACATGGAAAGCTGGTTTAGCATAAGATTCTCAAAAATCTTGCTTATTGCTGGTAGCACAGCAACTGGTCTATATTTTGAGGGATCTAATTTGCAATCACCCTTATGAATAGGTACAACTTTACTAACTTTCATTAAATCCGGAAATTTGCCTGTTTTTATTGATGCATTAAAGATATTAGCTAAGTAAGGAGCAATTATTTCAATAATAGACCCTAAAACCCTTACTGATAGGCCCCACATGTCCTCTGTTTTCTTTAGGTTAAGTTGCTTAAAGAAATAAAATCTAGTTAAGTTGAGCAAAAATTGGACAGTGCGCAGTCTTGTTATTATACAATGTCTTTGCTGTCAGATACCAGTTCGGTTACCTTCGGGTCAATTTTTGAACGCTCGAGTACAATTCGCATCACTCCGAGTGAAATTCACTCGATTCGAAATGTACCCAAATGTGCAAAATTCTACCATAGAGTAAGTTCTACGACTCGAATAGAGTGCGGTTATGAGTACACAATAAACACCCACAGATAGTCCAATAACAATGTACTCTGTGAGATAGTCAGCTGTCGGGTTCACATGTGTTTTGCTTCCGATTTAAGTTTTCTGCAGTCTTTCCGTTAATATTACCTCTTTTATTAGTTTAAATCATTAGTTTCATTCACATTATCATAATTTATATCATTTTCGTTTAATTTATTGTTTTCATACGTTTCATGTTCTTCAAACATGTCCCTCCATAGCATCAATCCCAAACCTCCTGACCCCCCGGACCGCAATCCTAATTCATTTAACTTAGAATACGAATCCGATAATAATATGGAATATCACGAAGACATACTTAACGCCTCTTCTGAATCCATAGAGTGCGGTTATGAGTCCACAATAAACACCCACGATTCGGTCACGACATGGAATCAGCGAATGTCAAAAATCGTTAAGCCACGATTACACCATCCGATTTATTGGCATCCTAACTTGGATTGGTAAGGACTTAGGACAGTGTAATCGCGTTTAGGACGGTCTGTTTTTTCGACAAGATCCCAATAAATCGGATGGTGTAATCGCGGTTTAGGGAAAATTGGCTGTCAAACATGTAGTGCGGATAAAGGTACTCTGTGGTCACAACGAAGGACCATGCTAAGATGGGGGTTTGTTTGGTTTATTTACGTAACCGACATTACGACGACAGCTGAATGTGATTATTGTGCTGAAAGTCATAACCGCACTCTTAATGCACTACAAGTATTCGATATTCGCTTTCTTTGGTCTGATTTCCAACCACTGATTTATTAATAACTAGCTTTTGCACGCGGCTCCACCCGCGCGTCAAATGGATTTTCGTGGAAATAAGGAAAACAAAAGAATATGACTTTTTGAACGACAATATGCAACGGTCATCATGTTTTCTTACCAAAGTGCTAATAATAAATAAATACCAATCAAAAAGCCCAAACTCAAAGGGTCTGCTGTTGTACCTTGAGGAGATCCCGTACCTACATACCAGTCCCATTATCAGACTGGTCACCATGTTTTACCTAAGTGCTAATAAATACCAATTAAATTATGTTTTTTTTTCATATTTTTTGCTTCATTAGTTTCCGAGATGGGGGCATGCATTTTTTGTGGTTTTTCAAAGATTTATCGAAATAATATATATAATAATCATATTGATTTAGTACTTTTTATTCAAATATGAAAAACAATCATAAGCTGTGCATTTTGCATCGAGGTCGAAACGTTCCGCCTTAATACAGATAGATGCAACTTCATTGTTTCGTTTTTAGGGCTCCGTACCTCAATAGAAAAAAACGGAGCCCTTATCACTTTGTTGTCCGTCTGTCTGTCAAGACCCTTTATCTCGGGAACGCGTGGAGGTATCGAGTTGAAATTAAAACCATATACTCAAGTCTGCAGTCCCTTGAAGCTGTGAAAATTTCAAACTTCCAAGTTAATGTGAAAAAAAGATACGGCCGTTTATGCCGCAAAAAACGTACATTTCGACATTCAAGGGAATTAAAATTCATAGGGAATTTCCCGTTGACCTAGAGCTATGAAATTTGGCAAGTAATACCGTCTTATACTACAAGTATAGGGAAAAATTTGAAAACTATACATTTGTAATTAAATCATAAAAAATATAGTCTTTAACGGAGCCCTCGGTGGGCGAGTCCAACTCGCACTTGTCCGGTTTAATATTTTTTTTAAACAAAATCATCAACACCCGAAGTTTAAAAATTAAAATGTTTTTTTTATATAAAACAGAGTCAAGTCACCTTTATTTACATAAATTAGGTTCCTATCAACAGCTCTGTACAGCCCGCAGCACGAAAGTCTAGCGGTGAACAATTGGGGAGTCAATCAGCGATTACGCATGAGTACGTGCGCTCGCCCCGCGCGCCGCTTCCTCCTCCACGACACCTTATTTTTGACTTCTCAACCGTCACCGCTAGACTTTCGTGCCGCAGGCGGCAGGCTGTATCCAGCACAGCACACATAAGTAATTATCATTTATCATTTAATATAATAAGCATTTATCCAAAAAGTCAATTCAATCATCATCACACAATGAAGATAAATCCGACAAATCGTTGTCAATGAATCTATCCTCCGAGATCTTGTTGTGTTTCAACTCGTCACTGAATGACATTATCGCCTTCCTTAAGTCCCAGTTGTGTATTCTTAGTCGCCTGAAAAATAATTACATTTATCATATCGGTATAGCTCGTTTGCTCAAATAGTTTGCAGCACAACCGCATAAAAGTACAAAATTTAATCTTAAGGTGCTTAGGCACTTTGATAACCCTTTTCTCCGTTGTTTTTTGTTATAAACTAAAGTTTCAGATCTCTTATAGTTTAATACAGGCATTTACAAAGTCACTATTTGGCTGAAATGTAAAATTTTGGTATAGGTACAATTTAAGGCAAGAAAACAAATTTGTATGTAAATCTTTCCAGCTGATGTATTTAAAACAAAAGGAATATTGAAAATTTTGGCAAATGGTACCTTTTAAATTTTATAATAAAATGTATATGTTACCCTTCGGCTTTTCTTTATAAATATTTATATATATATTAATTTTAGTTAAAATATGCACATAAATAAATTAGCAAGATATATTTCGAGTTCTTTTGGACTCGGCATCAGTTGCATTGACAAAGACAAATAAATATAAATATGACAGGTCAAAAAAAAAAAAAAGGAAGAAAAAAATACTGTAGAAGTTTTTTTAACATATTATGGAAGAAAATAAAGAGGTGACCCAAAAACATAACATCGGGCGCGCGCCGTGGTCGGACGTCCGTGTGTTAATTACAATTATGGAAGTTAGCTGCGTTCATGAGTGAATAAAAGAAGTGCAAAACGATTCCCCACTGTTGTTTTGATAGTGTACATGGATTCAAGTGCAAATAACAATGGATAAAAGTGTAATTTGAAACTTTGTGATCGTAAATAAAATCTGAGTGAGAGGTTAGTGAACTGGAGGAAGCGCGACGAGGCGTCTCTTTCCCTCGCTGCGCCAACCGATCGCTTTGTCTCGCTGGGACTGTCATAGTGAAAAATAAAAAATGATTTGTGTAAGCTGCGAAACTAATATTGAACGATTGGATATTTTGCAATGCAGTGCATGCAAAAAATGTTACCACTATAGATGTTTAAATATCCAGTCAGCTGTTTTTAGAGAAAAAAAGGAAGAACTAAAGCGCACTGTTATATGCGGGGATTGTTCAAATGTTACCCGACGCATTGTAACGAAGGACGATACGCCGGTTGGAGTCGGAGCGGCCGCAGCCGCCACCATCGCTTCGAAGCACACGCCTACACCTGCGATCGACGGCAAGAGAGAGGCGTCAGCTTACTTTGTGGACGCTGGCGAGTGTGCAGCGTCGGCGCCGAGAGAAATGATCGATATAACTATGTTTATGAAAGCGGTAAACGAGTCGATTGCGGCAAGGATGGATATGCTGGAAAATAAATTAATCGGTGAGATAAAAACGGCAATTTCAGCTATATCAGCGAGAGAGAATGATCTATTGAGAAAGGAATTAAATGAGACCAAAGTAAAGTGTTTGGCTTTAGAAGCCGAGGTCCAGACTCTGAGGAAACAGAAAAACAATGTAGCTACAATGCCTCAGAAACCACCTGCTAAAAAGCCACAACGTCTACTAGTTGGCGATCCAAAGGCTGATCAACTTGTTTGTGGAAACTCAGTGATGATATCGCCCGGCGCCGGAACAACTGATACCGTGCCCTCAGTTGAAACTCAGCCAAATGAACCAACGATTATGAGCTATGCGGGGGTGGCCAGGAGCACCAAAATTGCAGACAAAACGGAGCGACCAGAGCTAGATTGGATTGAAGTAAAGACAAACAAAAAGACGTTGAATCCAATAAAAAAAGGAGGTAACATGTCTAATCTGCAAATAAAAGCGGTGGAACGGAGGAAATATTTTCATATATGGAGGCTTGTATCAGAAACAACAGAAGAGGACTTATTAAAATATGTACAGGAGGTGGTGGGAAGTGAAAGTTGCTTGAAAGTGGATAAGATAAGGCACAAATCTGAAAGAGGATATTCGTCTTTTAGAATTGGTGTGACTGAAGCGAACTTTGATAAATTGTGCAATCCAGACATCTGGCCAAGATATGCTGAATATAGCGAATGGATTTGGTTTCGTGACTCAACCACAAAATCATAATCATAACCACAACCATTCTCAGTCGCCAAGCAAAGATATAAATATTTTTTATCAAAATGTAAGGGGTCTTCGTACAAAAACAACCAAGTTTTTATCTTTATTAGAATCGTCGGGCTCCGATATATTCGCAATAACAGAAACGGGCTGCAATGAATCAATCCAAAACGGGGAAATCACACTGTCCGGCTACTCAATACTGAGATGTGACCGAGCGGATGGCCGCAAGCAGGGAGGCGCGCTGTTAGTGGCCACGCCGAGGTTTGAGTTGCGAAGAATATCGATACCCGATCTGGATAGTTACAACTTCGAACTAATTTGTGCTACAGTACATTTAAAGAATCGCTTTTTATTTGCATGTTGTATTATATATATTGCACCAAAGACTGAGGAGAATGAGTATATATTTATGTTTAAATTAATTGAAGATATATGTGTTAAATATAAGAATAACGTGTTAATAATTGGAGATTTAAATTTGTTCTCGTGTAATAACAATGTGAGCAACTATTATGAATATTTTGTGGCCTTTTGTGAGCTCGTTCAGTACAATCAAGTACCCAACTGTAATAACAGACAACTCGATCTCGTGTTGAGCGGGCGCGGGGACGACGGTGGCGTAGTGGTGCAGAGAGCGGACGAAGGCCTGCAACCGGTGGACGCGTACCACCCACCCCTGGCCGTAACCGTCACTGTAAGCGCGCGGGGCTTGGGGGAGGCGCTCGGGGATACGGGTCAACGAAAAACCCAGGTACCATTTAAACTATGGAATTTCAATAAGGCTGACTTCTATAAATTATACTATTTACTGATGAATATTGATTGGACTGAAATGTACAGTTTACGAGAACCAAATTCAGTTTTAGATTGTTTTTATAACAAGATATTCGGTGTTTTCGATGCGTGTGTACCTCTAAAAAAAACAATAAAGTCAGATACTAGATACAATTATCCTGTTTGGTATACTTCGGACATAATCAGAGATATTAAACTAAAATACGTCCTTCATAAGAAATACAAAATAAGTAAGTCACAAAGTGATTATGAAGCGTTCGCTCGGTGCAGGGCGAGAGTCAAGGCGGAGACGGCACTTGCTCACGACCGTCATCGTGATCGCGTGCAGAACCATCTAGCCTGTGATCCAAAGGCATTCTGGAGCTACATGAAATCGAAAAAAGGTAACTCGAGCCAGCAAAAATTAAAAAAGAACGGGCGAGACCTTTCTTATCAGGAATGTGCTGAAGAATTTGCACAGTTCTTTCAGTCAGTATATAATCCCGAGCCTCCAGCACTGAGCGTCCCCGCAGCAGTGTCGGCGGCGGCGGTGGGTAGCGCACGTGCGCACCTCGCGAGCCTGGAGCCGGCGGCAGTGCGCCGAGCGCTCGCCCGCTTGCCATCTAAGCGCTCCCAGGGACCCGATGGCATACCACCCTTCGTTTTTAGAGACTGTCGGACGGTGTTGGAAAAACCTCTGCTACACGTGTTCAACGTTAGTATAGCGGCCGCTCAGTTTCCTGATCGTTGGAAGTTATCTCGAGTGGTACCGGTACCGAAAGGGAGAGGAGGCCAGGATCCCACCGACTACAGGCCAGTGGCAATCCTATGTACTCCGGCCAAGGTATTTGAATCGGCAATACACCACTGCTTATATGCGCAGATAAGTGGCCAGTTGTCTGACGCACAACACGGCTTCCGTCCAGGGCGTGGAACGGAAGGGAACCTGCTCCACCTGATGTCACGATTAGTGCCAGCGGTGGATGCTGGAGTACAGGTAGACGTCGCTTACTGCGACTTCAGAAAGGCCTTTGACACGGTCGACAACGACGTTCTGCTCGCGAAGTTGGCAGGCGTGGGCTGCACACCGCACACGCTCAACTTCTTCGTCAGCTACTTGGGGGACAGGCGGCAGTACGTCGACTGTGGGGGACATCGGTCGGAGCCCTACTACACTAGATCAGGAGTCAGTCAAGGGAGCAACCTAGGGCCCCTCCAATTTATCATCATGGTAAATGATCTACCGGATGTAGTCAAGGCGTCTACGTGTCTGCTTTTTGCGGACGACCTAAAACTGGTGCTGGAAGTAAAAGATGGCGAGGATCAGAGGAAACTTCAGCAGGACTTAGACAGGATTGTTGAATGGAGTCAGAGGAATAAATTACTATTTAATGTATCCAAATGTTCTGTAATGTCGTTCAGTCGCGCGCGCACCCCAATACTCTCGCAGTACCAAATTGGAGGAGAACTGCTGCAGCGAGTATCGGAGGTAAGAGACCTGGGCATTCGCTTCACAGCTGATCTCAACTTCCGAGAGCACATTAAGGATGTTTGCAAAAAAGCTTTCAGGAATTTAGGGTTTGTCTTACGCCAGGCAAACGGATTTACTAACATCTGTGCTTTAAAAACCTTATACGAGGCTCTCGTGAAAAGCCACTTAGAGGGTAACTCGATGGTATGGTCTCCGAGTGAAGCTAAGTATAAAACAATGTTGGAACGTATTCAAAATAAATTTACAAGGTTTATATATTTAAAGATGTATGGTGTGTATCCGGGATATCCTTTGCTGTATCCTACACTGTTTGTATTAGGCATGGTGGGATACAGCAAACTGGAATTGAGAAGAGACGCATCCTTCGCCACGTACTTATTTCGTGTGCTGAGAGGCGAGGTGCATAACCCGGCCATCCTCGAGCAACTGCGACTGTGCGTGCCGGACGGACTGGCGACGCGGCGGTTGCAACCGACACTCCTGGCAGTACCGCGGGCACGCACCAATCTGCTGCAGAGGGCGTCGCTTACGCGCGCTATGCGTTTGCTAAACGCGGTGGCTGGATCCGGACGGGTTGATTTGTTTAATTGTAACGTGAGCGAGTTCACACAGGCCATACTAAGTATTAATGTAAAAGTTTAATTGTGACTGTAAATTTAATTGTTAAGTGTTAATGTTTAATAAACCTTCTCTATCGCATTAGGATGCATCCTGTAAAGATAGATGATAGGGGAATGAAAAAATAAATAAATAAATAATAAATAAAAACATAACAAACGCTTTATTTTATTTATATAATATTAATATGATAAATCTAATCGCGAAAGCAAAAAAGCAGTTAAATTGTGTTATTTTTAAAAGTAAACAAATAAGATACAGAGGTCTTGATTAGCTCTGAAAAATTACTCCATGAAAACTGTGTTGGGCACATGTTCAGTATGGTGTCGCGTCTACTCCTATGGCATTCTCTGTCACTGTGAGTCGGCCAATCACGGGCGGCCTAGTGTCCCATGATACAAAGTATGAACCAATCACGAGCCTATTGTCCTTTTGAGTACCATTATCGAATAGAAACGCGTCTTCTGTTTGTTTTTTCGTTCGTTGGAGTAAACTACTTACAATTCGGCTTCCTGTCGTTTCAAGTTGGAAATGTGCGTAAATACAGCGACGATCGTATCAATTTCTTCTTTGTCAGGGTTCAGAAGACTGAGCGAGTCCAAGTTCCTTGATGGTATCTGTAATGTTGATTTTTTTTTGTATGATACAATGTATGTGTCGTCATTGATTACAAAATCGGCGATTGCGCAAAAAGCGAAAGTGTGCTTTTTCGTGAAAAACCGATTTATGACGTAAACACGGACTGTGATCATCAGTAATCAGAGTAGGTAGAGTAGTTTCAGGTCATTGACCTCAAACGTATATGTTAATATGGATGTGCCTCCGAGTTTCCAGAATTTTATATTCTTTTTGATATTTGGACACAATTAGAGGATACAGCGAAAGTAAAAATGTAGCAAATGATCTAATACATTACATTAAATTCGCTCCATTAACGTCTACAGACGTTGAACGATCATTTTCTACATATAATGGATGGATGGATGAAAATTATAAAATATTGAAAAACTTATGATTATTTATTTTAGTTGCAGGGAGAACGAAAATCAAGATGCAGATATTGAAACCCAAAAAAACTTCCCGGAAAAATGGCATGTCCACGTAATGATATCATGATGCAAGTCATAAAATCATTCTACCTACTCTGATTACTGGTGATCATACAAAATTATTTTCTGGTAAGACTAGGCTCCGCTTCGCTCAGCTCCCCAAATTTATTTTCTTGTAAACCTAACACACTCTTCTTCGCTTCGCTTCGCTTTGCTCGACGTTGCACTTATATTTTACTTACAATTGAAAGACTTCCATAATTGTTTTAATCTCGCTTATTCCCAAAAAAGAAAAATATTTTAGTATATCGGCGTCCATTACCTTTTATTTATTCGGCCTTTACGCCATATTTTATTTTGTTAATGAAAAAGCGACTATTTCGCGAAAAAGAGGTTTAAACCATCATAAGGCGACATAATACACCTGTTTACTATACTATTCTGTACTATACTATTCTGTACTATACAGAATATTTCAAGACGTTGATTATCAGCGAAACTTGTGAATAAGCACAAGATCTTAATAAGATATAATAATAAATAGATACCTTGAAACTGTTATCAATCTGCTCCTTGCTGGCGAACATGATATTAAACATTTCGTTTTTGATCAGATAAGCAGCGCCGCCCTTTATATCCTGCGCTTCAAGGACGAAAGTCCTTCGGAACTGGATGAAGCGATCTGGAGCATTTATTTGATAGTTCCGTTCTTTGTATATCCCATCGACCACGCAGATAATGCGACGATTCTGAAATTAGGAGAATAGTTTTAAGGTTTACAGGCATTCCACCGTTTTAGTAAATAATTTGATAACCCGTTTCCCTGTCGTTCTTCATTATAGACTACTGTTTAAGATCTCTATTACGTAATTGATTGAAATAGGCGTTACCTTGCGGAAGTCCATTACTAACTTATGGATATATGAATATAATTTGCAATATTCCGCTAAACAATTCTTGTCATGCTATTCAAAATGCAGCATTCACTAGCTGCTGAGCTGTCGGGCGAACAACATCAGTTGTTGCGGAGCGGCTGGACGAGCAACAAATCAGTTGCTGCGGAGAAGCCGAGCTAGCAACACATCCCGAGGATGCCTCGTTCAGAGGCGAAACACGTGTCGATAAGTTTTCTTGCTTGTTGAATGTTTTATGTTGCATGTGCACGAATCTGCATTTTGAATAGCATGACAATAACTGTTTAGCGGAATATTGCAAATTATATTTATATATCCATAAGTCTCTATTACGTAGTTTATTACAGACATTTACAAAGTATCTATCCTCCTGAAATGTAAATTTTTGATATAGGTACAATTTAAGGCAAGAATACAACCTTGCATGTAAATCTGTCTAGCTTGATTTAAAACAAAATCAATATTTAAAATTATGGCAAAATCAAGGTCAGTTTTAGACCATTTTTGGAGACGGGGTCTACCTCAAAAACTAAATTACTCAGATAATTTTAATAATACGGAAACCTCAGGGCGTGCGACCTACCCGCACTTGACGGTTTTTTAAAATATTAGAATCGCAGTGTAAAAAGTGCATTTAATGTACCTATTTTACAGAATAAATTGTTTGAATTTGAATAGACTCACATCGTTCTTAATAACATCCACATTGAACGACTTGGGGTCATGCGTGGTCTCCGGGAAGGTCATCAGAACTGCGACGATGGGGTCCCGTTTGCTGTACATCTTGTTCCCAAAGACCACGTATCTACGTTTAGTCGTGTGGAGGGCGTTACGGGTGTGCTTCCCGTAATGGGGCATGGCTTCGTCCTCCGCCTCTGAAATTGTACAAGCTGACTTATTATCATTTATTAAATGGGGCTATAGATCTAAAACGCCGTGTATACCCGTCTGTATACAAGTTGAAAATGAACCCCTGAGCTGTGACAAAGAAAACTGTTCTACGTTCGAAATTAAAAATACTTACATGTTTTGTTTCTTTTGTAAGATATCGACCTTCGAAAGAAGCACTAATACTCCGACGACAGAGACGACGCTCTACGAAGCCGAACATAGCCTTGTGTGCATTATGTACCGCCGGGACTATGTACAGTCTATTGACAGTCACATTGCGTAGGTTGGCCATTCATTCGAAATTTGGAAATTTTGTGTTCTATTAATGATTCTGTTTTTTTATATCTATATTAGCATATTACATATTATACAACTGGGTGCTGGTAACACTAAAAAACTCCAGAGTTTATCTTAGCACTACGATCAGGTAACCGGTGTGCATAGTAAAAATTAAACGAAATTTTAGATAATAAACACCAAAACCAACCCTTATCTACTACCCACCACCACCACCATGGACCAGTCAGGCCAACCAACTTAGCTGTTCAGCAAAAGCATTCTTACTCCTTGTGCAGAAGTATTAATTTCATTTAACAGTTGCATTGGTCGGTTGTCTTAAGTTACTTCTAAAGCTTGAAAGAACGCATACTTTTTATATAGGCTGTTTCAGAACCATCCAGCATTTAGGCTTAGTTTTTTAAATATATAATAAAGCTAGGGAGTTCATTTTCAACCTGTATAATCATCTCCAGATTTTGTCATACTCCCGTATTTTAAAAATTTGATCTGGCAACAATGGTTAAATTACAAAGATTTCTTTGGATTTGTCGGCTTTTGCCAGTTTCAAGTTTAAATAATTGCCTCCCATCTCGAAGAATGTTTAACCGACCAAATCAAACAGTAATAAACATGCTAACACCCAGTAAAAAAATATCGACTAACCGGAAAAATTTGAGCACAGTGTCAGTTTGGCCTCTGGGTGGTAAAAGTTATATACTCGCTTGCGTGGGTAGGCATCGAAAAGTGTGAAGTAGAGTGTAAGAAACTTTTCCACTAGCATTTTCGTTTTCCTATCGCAGTTTACAATGTAGTTCTTCCAGAATGGATATGTCAGTCCGTACCGGTTTACTTCTACACCATCCTGTAAATGAGAATTGTTTTTTTATCAATGGCAAATATAGTATAAAAGCTGGTGAGCATCAAAATGTGTTATTTTTAGGCAGTTGCTAAACCTGTAAATATTTAATATGTTGTCAAAATACCCATCCAGTCCGAACGGCTCTTTTAGATAAACAACAGCCTGATATTTTGCCTAAACGGTAATTCAATAAAAACTGACCACTTTTGTCCCACCCCTTACTACAGTTATTATTTTTTATTAAGCAAAGTATTGTCTAGGTTGTAGAGCTGATGCCGGGCTCGACTGTGGAGGTACCACCATCTTACTTGCAAATCCTCCTGAAGTTATTCAGGGGAGAGTAAGAGAACAGCTCTCAGGCAAAACCAGGCGGCCCACCATTGCCTGGGACCGATGGATGGCGGTTTATCTATCCCCAATTGCCGAGCCTTAAATAAATCAAACTGGTGACGGGCAACGGCGTCACTGATGCAAGGGTTTCGGCACCGCGCTCATCAACCCGCCTGCCCAGCGTGTGTGAGTATGGGCATTTCTTCCAGGAGGACCGCCAAGAGTGGCGAAATCCTGGAAAGGCCTATGTCCAGCAGTGGACGAAACAGGCTGATGGATGGATGGAAAGTATTGTTAATTCGGAACCTATTTTAGTATGTATACATTCTTAAATAATTATGATATAATGTAAATATTTTTTATTTATAATATTTTATATTGAAAAAATGTTATGGGTGCCAGGTCTTCCGTGGAATTAGCTACCCTAAAGTAACTGCACCTTAAGAAATCCTACAATTTTAATCCCTTAGAAGCCAAAGGACACACTGTCTCTCAACCAGGCTTAGGTTTTTTTTAAATTTAATAACTAAGAATTACAGCTGTAAGAAAGCTGGGCTCAAAAGTTTCAAAGCCCTATGCTTTCTTTGTAAACTAACATTAAATAAACACGCAACCGGGAGTGTAATTGATGTAGGAATACATAGAGAAATGACAGATGTGTGACGGAGGGTAGACAAATAATAGACACAAAAGTAAGTATATTTACACTTGCATCAGTGCCGTTTGCATGCGATGAATGAAATGTCCGCTATAAAATTATTTTACTTGCAAACAAAGACGGCATGGAATGCTCATAGCAATATCGTCCAGGCAAACCTTCTTAGGTGTGTTGAGAAAATGCACTGAAGGAGAGCATGTAAATGAAAATCTCACAAGATAACTTATTATTACAGTGCTTTACATGTTTTTCTTACCAACTCTTTAATTTTAGGACAACGGCTCGTGATGTTCTTTACGTATGACATCACATCCTCACAGTCACAAAGAGGATTGCCTTCCAGCCACAGCCTCTCAATTCTGCAGAGCAGCCGTATTTCCGACATATCTTGTATCTGAAAATATTTAAAGTTTTCTTTATAATAAAAGATTTTCAGAGTCCATCTTGAATGAATTTCATTACAGATTTATGTATTTTTTTTTTAATGACTTCGAGACCTTATTTATGGACCTATTACTTATATGCTGGCAGATAAATAAATCAAAGAGATTGCTGATTAGTATGCAAAAGGCACTTGGTTATTTAATTTTTTCAATTATATATCTGACTCTAAATCAGGGATTCCCAAACTTATTTTGTCTACTGCCCACTTTGAGAATAAATTCATTCTAAACGAGACTTTTACTATGACCCGCAAGAGTTAACTTGAGACCTGAGCGCAGTAGGTAGTACACAACGGCAATGTAAGGAATGCACAAATCGGGTTATTTAACAAAAACTTGTTAAAACATGATTGCCCACGGTCTATTATCTACGAAAATTACCTTTCTAGGAATCCTAATAAAAGTATTAAAATGCGAAAATGTGTCTATTGCCTTTTTATTTGTTTGTTTGTGTCTACTTTCATTTCGAAACGGAGCGACCTATTGACATGACAGACTGTGGAATATACTTCCCTCGAACATTTGTGATTGTCCATCGGTGAATGTATTCAAAAGACGGGTGAAGGAGCACTTTTTGTCACTCTCATGAGTATCTTGAGGGTGCCCAAGGATTTCCTAAGGGTGCGAAATGGCCGACTATTTGTTATAGAAAGTGGTAGGACAAACCTTCACCAGAAGGCTCCCCTGACACGGGCGCTACAGCTGCTCAACAAGATCCACGATCACAAAGACCTTTTTCTCTGCTCTCTGGGTGATTTCACAAGAGTAGCATTATATCTTATTTGTTATGTTTAAATTTGTTGCTTGTGTCATGTTATGTGTTGGTAATTTTGTGAGAATGTAAATACTTGTGTTTCTCTTGTGTCACGTTGTGTGGTAACTTATATATTATTGATTTTACTGCACTATTGAATTGGCCTAGCTGTAAAGATAGTGTAATGTAGTTAAATAAATAAATAAATCTTTTGTATATTATTTTGTTTTACTTTTATGTAAATTTTGTGTATTTGATTTCCTGGGTATTTAATTATATAGTATGTATTATTTTATTATCTAGTCTATAGTATGTATTTATACATACTATTTTGTTGGTACCCACGAGGCAAGCTCGCTTAGTCTGGGGCCACAAGAATAACAAATTTTTCGTAAAATGTTATAAAAACATCTTTTCTCTCTTTCTATTGCAACTCATTTAAATGTAACTGTGTTTGAATGGATGTTTTTTGGAAAATAAATAATTTTGCTTTTTTTTTTTTTTTTTTTTACATAATGTAATAATAATTATTATTATATTTATTTTTTGCATATATAGTATATTTTATGATGAATTAGTATTTATGTTTATTATAAGTTAGGTAAGTTTTTACATTAAGATTAGTTTGTAATACTTGTAAATTATTATTTATTTGTTACACGTACACGTATGTATGTCTACTTTTATTATAATTCATTCCTTTTTATCCCCAAAGGTAGACGGGAAGAAATCTCTTCTTAGAGATAAGTCTACCCTTGTACATGTTAATTTGTTTATATGTTTTGTAAATGTTTATTTTCTGTGTGTACAATAAAGAATAAGAATAAGAATGATTTTTATTTATTGAATAAAACACGACAGATATGAACTACGTGGAGAGAAATATCGAACCGAGTTTGAGCAATCTCTTAATTAATATTATAGTATGTTCGATTTATCATGATATGGGTGACAGATCGTAATTTTCCGTTTCACCTATACTACTCACACCATACTACATACACCCAGGTGCAAAAGAAAATATTAGGTTTTAGAAATAATGTATATCATCATTGCAAAAATACGATAAATTATTTATCTATAAATCGAAACAATAACCACAATGTATTCGTTAAATTTAACAAAAAAAGATTCAGAAAAGAATAATGTCTTTTTGATACATGATGCGTAGATCGGAACGCTAACCCATAGGTACGGACACTACATAATCGAAAATACATCGATGAATCGGTGCGGCCATCATATAGGATCGCGTCGGTATGAGTGCATCTTGTATGCGGTTTGTGTTTTCGTTGCGGTTGGTTTACGTGCTATTTGTTTTGACGTTTGTTACAGTTTTTGTTGATTTTTGTTTTGTTTTTGTTGTTTGTTTTTGGTAAAAAGCCAAGAAAAACAAAAAATAATCTTTGATCTCTCAAGCTCGGGAGTTATTGGATCGTTTAATTTAATTAATTTAGAAATTAACAAAAAGTAGTTTGGATAATAAAAGATCAATCAAATAAAAAATCGATTTGACAGCCCTTGTTAACGTTTTCGATACTTAAAAAAATCGATTCTATTTCGTTAGGGCACATAACTATAACTGCCAACTTTGAACTGCCACCCATATCATGATAAATCGAACATACTATAGTTGATGTTCACAAGTTGTAGTCGAGAGTCAAGAGCTCAGTTGGTGTCTAAGGCTGAGATTCAGAGTGCATTTTGAGTCCGAACTCAATCTTACAAACGTCAAAAAGTGACGTGATCTCATACTAGAGTGACGTTTGTAAGATTGAGTTCCTCTTGAGTTCGGACTCAAAACACACTCTGAATTTCAGCTTAAGGCTGAGATTCAGAGTGCATTTTGAGTCTGAACTCAATCTTACAAACGTCAAAAAGCGACGTTTGTAAGATTGAGTTCCCCTTGAGTTTGGACTCAAAATGCACTCTGAATCTCAGCCTAAGATTCGTCCTAGCTAGATGAAATTACAAATCACCCCCCAAGCCTCTACACAACGCCCCCATTTTTTTTATGGGTCTCTTACACAAGGGGGCGTTATCGCCCACTTTGGAAAAGGCTGCTCTAAATGATTAAATAGGTATCCATCCATCCATCAGTCCGTGTTCGTCCACTGCTGGACATAGGCCTTTCCCAAATTTTGCCACTCATGTTGGTCCTCCGTCCTCCTCATCCAGCCGCCCCCCGCAACGTCCTTCAGGTCGTTGGTCTAGCGGGCACGAGGTCGGCCTACACTACGCTTTGCTGTACGTGGTCTCCTTTCGGCCCCAACGGCCATCATGTCGGCGACAACTATGGCCTGCCCACTGCCACTTCAACTTACTGATTCTGCAGGCTATGTCGGTTACTTTCGATCTCCGACGGATCTTCTCATTTCGGATTCTATCCATCAGAGATACCCCAAGCATAGCCCGCTCCATAGCTCGCTGAGCGACCTAAAACCGGTGGATCAGACCCTTTTTAAGAGACCACGTCTCAGCGCCATACATCATCACAGGAAGGACGCACTGGTTGTGCATCTTAGCCTTTAAGCACTGCGGTATTGACGACGTAAATATGTGACGCAACTTTCCGAATGCTGCCCAACCCAAGCATATTCTTCTGTCAGCCTCGGCGTCGAAGTTGTTTTTATCCAGCTGTATGATTTGACCCAGATAAACATATTTTTGAACAATTTCGATGCTAACATTGTCGACGGTTATTGGCCCTTGGATGACGTGACAGTTGGACATGACCTTAGTCTTATCCAGATTCATCCGCAGGCCCACTCGTCTCGAAGAATCGCCAAGGCCGCGTAAAAATAGGTACTTACATTGTTATTGCACACATTGACACCAGTCAATTCTCCTTTGATGAAGAAATTCATTATTTCTTGAGGGATTGTGCTGAAAACATAAGAGAATTAAGAATATGTAACTAGATTATTTTTTTACTCATTCTGATTAATTTTATATAATTATTATTACTTTAAATTGTTGTTGTTTAAATGTAAGACCTTTGTGTCTCTTCCCATTCTTATCATAAGTATTTTGAAGATTGCCAGAAGATTCATTTTGTAAAAATGTATATTTTTATCAGCAAACTCTGAAAAAGAAGAAAAATATATATACATAATATTTTAACTATGGAGATGGAAACTTTAAAAAAATCAGTATCAAAATATGGGTGGATTAGGTGAGTTATATCTTATAAGGTCATGAAGTGTTAAATCTGTATAGCTCAGAATTGAAAATTGGCTGACCTCGTGCCTGCTGGATTAACAATCTGAAGGAGGTTGCGGGTGGCAGCTGGATGAGGAGGACGGAGAACCGTCTAGAGTGGTGTAATATTGAGAAGGCCTAGAATGCTGAATCCAGCAGTGGACGATGACAGGCTGATGGATGGATGGAATTCAAAATAATCACTAAATGATACAATAAATATTAAGCAAATTAAAATATTGGCACAAGCATCTGAGCCCGGAATCGGTATTTCACTAAGCCATCTACATCCAACGTTATGAGTCACGATTGTGGCTTCGTTGAGCCAAAAGATTAAACATAAGGTTGAGCTGGATTTAATAACTGTAACAGATGCATCGCTTTGAAAGTAATCACATACTTTACTAAATTCAAGTAGGGGCATTTTTACATTTGGTAACTTTTTGTTTCATAGGATACATACAGAAAATAAATCTAGCAAGTTGTTGACAGCAATTACATTTTTCTAACAAATACAAGCTTAGTTAAAATCAATTATACAAGCATAAAGTAGGGTTACCATCGGCTCGTACTTTGTCTGGCTTTTTAATTTGTCAGGATTTAGATGGATAAATTAAGAATGAATGTTAAATGTCTGGACTTTATTTTTATTGTCTGGCTATTTCACATTTTTTAAATGGTAACCCTAATTCAAAGGTGGTTCTAATCACACTCATGAAATATGCTTGTATCTAGAATTATATTTATTAAATATCTTACCTGGATCATTACAAAAATTTGACAAATCCAATTCAAACTTTTCATTGAACCTTCTGCTAACAACACCAGACACAATATCTTCAATTGTCATCCGATGACCGAAAGTATCAGCCGATGTCTTATCGTTGAAGAGGACATCAATGTTGTACATGTTTCTTCTAAATGGAAACATGAAATCCATTTTTATTATCTTTGTAATAACATTGAGGTTGTTAGTGTAAAATGTGGCGATGCCACTACCAGAGTGTGATATGTAGTGGACAGGAATGAATGGTATTCCGATATACTCGATCAGGTTTTCAAACAAATCATTTGCATTGTCACCCCAACTGTGTACCTGAAATTGTAAGAAAGAACATTAAAAAAAAATAAAGACAAAGGTTACCATCTCATACGGTTTCGGCTTCTTTAAGTGAACCTATGAAGGCTTTGGTCTTCATGGGTTCACATGTAGAAAAAATTACAATAATAATGCTTATTATTACCATTATTTTGTGGAAAGAATGTTTGGCGGCTTCATCTTCACTGGTCAAGCACTTGTCAACAAAATCTGTAAATTGTGAGTTCACTGTGAGTCTACTGAGAAGAAACTTCCGGTACTCCTCGAGCTGGTACTTTTTTGCGTTCATAGCGATTTGTTTTTTATAATTTCAAAATCAACCAACTCATCACAAATTAAATAGAGATCAGGAACCAACCGAGACCGAAAATTGAATTGAAATCACTTTCATTCAATCAAAGTGAAATATGAAATGTAAACAACAAATAATTTGTGTATGCGTTGCCGCTAGCGGTGTAGCGGTGCCTGCTCTATTACGATCGGATGTGATGCCGCGATGGATTACGTGAAAATCTTCAATAATCACTTCAAACATATCGTTGGTGTAGTAAGTAACAGCATTTGATGCTAATAATCAGGTTCAAGGATCGATCCTTGTCAGAAGCGTTTTAAAATATCAGTTGAGTTTACGAAGGTCTTTTAGCGAAAACTCTAAAATATAATGTGACAACGAGCGCGGCGAGGAAGAACATGTTAGGTATTTAAGTAAATAAATAAATTAGGGAGCCAAGCGAAGTAGGATGAGGCGATTGTCGTTGTTTTAAGACAAACTTAAAAATATTAATTGTTTTTCAATTAACGGCACCGCATCTGAACGTACTACAGTACCGCTACCGGTGCGGCAACAACGTACCGTTTTGCTTACGCGCGTTGATAGTACAGCATTCGATCTTACTAGGGTACTGTTAACGGTAACGCATACACTTTCAGTAATTTTCAAGTGTCTACCATGCTACTAAAGGCAGAATAGCAAATCCATCCAAACGTTGCAAGCACGACTACTTCCATAATTTGTATGCCGTATTCCGTTTATATTCGTATCACATAAAGCACTGAATTGTTAAAATATAAATATACTTAAAAAATGCTAATGCGCGTACGTAAAAACCTAAAGACAGGGTTTTCTCTATCACCACCATCTCCTATCAACTTCCCGTTGGGGTGGTACAGTGGAGCCCACATCAAGCTAAACACTTTCAGTATAAGCTGACCTCTCATTGTATAGGCTTCCCGTGCAATGAAAGTTCAGCTTATACTCAATCATTATAGCTTGATGTGGGCTCCACTGTACATACCCCTTTCAAAGGGGCCATTTGTCTCCTGCTGAAAGTAAACCCCTTTGTCTCGCGGTGGGTGGAAGTGGGTGGCGAAAATGTGAAAAATATATATCTGTCCTTTTCTAACTTATGAGAACTTCTGAAAAGTTCTAAAAATTTCTGAAATGATTCAGAAAACTCTAGAATATGTGCAACTGTTACAATCGATCTAGAATGTTCTATAAGCTTCCAAAAATTTCTGGAATGTTCCAGAAAGTTCTAGAAATATCTGAAATGATCTGGAAAGTTCTAGAAATCCTATCCTACTAATCCTACTATCCTACTAAAATTATAAATGTGAAAGTTTGTGCGTGTGTGTGTGTGTATGTTTGTTACTCTTTCACGCTGAAATGGCTAAACGGATTTAGATAAAATTCAGAATGGATATAGCTTATACCCTAACTTAACACATAGGCTACTTTTTATCTCGGAAAATGCATGGTTCCTGTAGGATAGATCAATATCATTGAAAAATCAGGTGTCTAATTAGCGTGGTTTTTATCGTTTGTGGAGAAATAAGACAAGGCTTTGTTATCTCATCACACTTTTCACTAATATTATAAATGCGAAAGTTTGTGTGTGTGTAGGTTTGTTACTCTTTCACGCTGAAACACCTGAATGGATTTGGATGAAATTTAGAATGGATATAGCTCATACCCCAACTTAACACATAGGTTACTTTTTATCGCGGAAAAAGCATGTCATTAAACCGAATAACACGCGGGCGGAGCCGCGGGCAAAAGCTAGTATCTTATAATTATTTCAGTTAGTTAATTAATTTGTTATACTTTCTATTCACCGCATGTTTAATGGTCGACTAAGTCTCTCAATATCTAAGATAGAAATCTATATTATCTACGTTAAAAAGTGGATCCTTCAATATTTTATATACCATTAAACATGCGATGTATTTTAACCCAAGCAACACCGGGTTTCGCTGCTAGTATATATTAATAAAATAATTGAAAGGTATTGCGATTTACGAAAGATGTTGAAACATTAAGGAAGGAAATCCAACCCTGGGCTGCATTTAGTTTGATCGTCGGATGCTGTCTGATTTTGAATCACTTAGATTAGCAGCGAGATCCGAGTCAAAACATAATCGATTACCTACATCGCGTCTATCGTCATTCCGAATCAACGTTAGCCCGATAACGATAGCCCTAAAATGGTTGTTATGACTTCATGAATAACATCATTAAGGCTGCCATGTTGTGCTATCATTGCCCATGCTTCTGAGCGTTAGCACTGTGAGTTATCTATCAGCCAGCCGGTGGCAATTTAAAAAATGGGTTATTCTTAGTCTAAGAATTTAATATTAAACCATGAATCAGAGATTGTAGTTTGCTTCGTGAACCTAAATTTATATTATTTATGAATTACAAGCCCAGAAAAAAGGATTTTTGACGAGAGATTAAACTAACACGTAATGATTGCTCTCAATGAGGCGCAAAAAACTCTTCCACAACAACGTAGCGTAGGTAAAGTATACTTGGTATTCCCGTAACGTTATCAAATTGTCGTTCAAGGTTAATTTTTCTGTTTTTGACAAGTGTCATCATCATCCACGTTGCGTCCAAAAGAGTTCCGAATGGATCATTAGCAGAGATCGGAACACGGGTGCGATTTAAGGCGCTACCAATCATAAAAATAAAATCCCGGGATTCCAAGAAATTTCTTACATGATTTGGAAATCCCGGGATTTCTGAAGTCGAAAAATTCTCTACTACCTAACTTGAGTTTAAAAAAGGGTCTCCAAATCGTGTTAATTTGTCTTAGAAAAAATATTTAATTTTATATTTAAGTGCATTTTAAAATTTAAAACACTGAGTACCTAATATATTGGGAACAGAGAAGCGATCCCATAAAACGGTTTTTTTGGGTAACTAGCTTGGAAAGGGCACCCAAAATTTAGCGCAGCGACAACGAGCTACACCATAAACTTTTTGTATGCTGTCTGCTAGAGCTTACGTTCTACTATCTTACTCGATAGCGCTGTTAACGAACTTTAAGTTATTTAGTTATTTATATTTACACGATGACTCGAAATCACGCGATACTATGAAAAGTACATATGACTAAAAATCCCGGTATTTATTACGGGTGCAATTACAATAAAAGTTAATAGAACTAAGAATCCCGAAATTTCCTGGTAATCGGTACTTTAGTAACGGATATAAATACATTACAAGGATTCCCAATGAGGATGATTCTACTGCTTGTAATATACACAATCTTTCTCTTTAAATTAATAATAGGAAATGGTTGCTAAACTAAGTAAATAAAACAATCATGTGATTTTTAGAGTATATTTTGTGATTTTTAGAGTATATCCATAATTTCTTAAGTCTTAAATCTTAAGTGTGGCATGTGGCAATATCAAGATATCTCTTGTCCCTTTCCATTTTATAAAATAAAAAATATCTTAATGTTGCCACATGCCACACTTAAGATTTAAGCGAATCACAAAATAGAAAGGGCCCAAAAGTATATTAATGCTGCCACATGTCGCTACGCGCTGTTACCTCATTTCCCTTAAATCTGTGGCAAAGGGGGCGCTGTAGTCGCTTGGCTGAGGATATGAAGTCTTATTTTTTACCCTAAGGATAAGACGCAAGCGAGCTTAAAGTGCGTAGTGACATGTGGCAACATTAAGATATTTTTGTCTCTTTCCATTTTATGGTTCGCTTAAATTCGTAGGTGTGATTCTGACTCATTGGCTTACTTCGGTTTGTCGAGTGCTGTATTTTGTCTGTGTGTTTTGTGCGATCGATCTATCTGTTTGACCCTTGCTTGTTACTTGGATTTTGGATTTCTCTACATTTGGCATTTTTGGTTTGGATAAACGGATTTCGATATTTTGCAACTGGATTGGATACCTTTGAAACGAATTGGCGTTGTTTGGGTGAGTAGATTTTATTAAAATCTTGTTAAATTAGCATTTTTTTACCCGTAAAAATGATTGCAGATTATATTTTGGCAAACAGTAATTATTGTGTAGCAATGTTTTACTTGACTCTTGCAAAATTGTAGTCCAGCACCTAGTAGGAAAAGGCTGCAAGAATGCAAGTTTGGTACTCGTATGAGTTTAATTCAAAAATAGATAACCTCAAATTACTTCCGTTCCAATCGTCTCAATTAAAACTGCTCTCTATTTCGAGCACTGTAATTAACATGCTTTAAGTCTCTACTATCCTTCAATATCCCTTTTTTAAACTCAAGTTAGGTAGTAGGGAATTTTTCGACTTCAGAAATCCCGGGATTTCCAAATCATGTAAGAAATTTCTTGGAATCCCGGGATTTTATTTTTACGATTGGTAGCGCCTTAAATCGCACCCGTGTTCCAATCTCTGATCATTAGTGTAAGCTCTGATGGAGACATTTCCCATTCGGAATGACTTGATGGGCGTGAGTAGTTTGATGGTAGTTTTAGCAATGTTATCGTCATTCGGAACGCTGTATAGGTTAACAGATTAAAACTTAGACCATTTGACACGGGACCTGGCAAAGCGCGACTCTTAGTACTGAAATTATTCTACCGTTTTCCACGGGAGGGAAAACACGCACGCACAACACACATTTACTCATTCATACAAACTCCTGCGAAAAATTTATATGTCACACTAAATCTAAAGCTGCAACACAAAACGCGCACACAAGCAAACTTATATGAACAAATTGTTCATGTACTTCGGCAGAGGGTGATAAGTGCGCTTACCTAATCCCGTGTTGTATGGTCTAAGGATTCAAAACGTGCAAGTGCAACTCGTACATGAGTTGATACTCAAAGCGTGCAAGTGCAACTCGTGCATGAGTTGATACTCAAAGCGTGCAAGTGCAACTCGTGCATGAGTTGATACATGTTAGTCATATTATGCAAGCAGACGCCAGGTGTCGATCGACGATGAAATTGAACGTAGCCCAGTCAGTGTGAATTTATGAATGGCATCGGTACCTAGCATAATAGACCATATTGTTCGCAACATACACCGATAAGCAAGAGCAGACCGAAGCGACTAATCAGAAAAGGATCGCAGGCCAGCGCGTGACTCATCGGCTTTTGCCAACTCGCGAGGCAAGCTGACGTCCCTCCGCCCCCGCTTCCTCAGTCTTCACCTCCCCGCACTCTATGTAACTCGCGTATACATGCACTAGTTAAGAGTATAGTTATAAGGTTAAATATAGAGCCATTTATTTGTAAAATTACAGTTCACTATTGGAATCAGTATACAACAAGTCTTCTTATTCACCACCCTACGCCCTGAAATAGTAGTGGGCTATATCGAAGGAGCCCATACATATCGAGCTTTGACAGCTCGATATACACTATCTGTCCCTCTTTAGGTAGATCAACAGAGTGAGACACAGCTCTGTATCAAGCGCTATCGAGCTCGACATGGTTTGCTATGCTAGACTAGCAGATCAGAGTAGGTACTTAAAATATTTTGAAACGCAATCACCCAACTCGACAAATACAACATTCAATCAAATTTTTCGATGTTTTCTTACAACTTATCAACGTTTTATCCAACAACGGTTGAGGAAAAATTCAGACTAAAATGCATAATGTATCTTAAGCTGAGATTCAGAGTGCATTTTGGCTGAGATTCGGAGTGCATTTTGAGTCCGAACTCGATCTTACAAACGTCAAAAGGCGACGTGATCCCATACTAGAGTGACGTTTGTAAGAATGAGTTCTTCTTAAGTTCGGACTCAAAATGCACTCTGAATCTCAGCCTTAGAGTGCATTTTGAGTCCGAACTCTATCTTACAAACGTCAAAAGGCGACGTGGTCCCATACTAGAGTGACGTTTGTAAGATTGAGTTCGCACTCAAGAGGAAGTTTAATTAAATGTTAATAAATTATCATTAATTTCTTAAATGTTGTTTTATTTAACTGATATGTAGTAGGTATTTGAAAAATAAAAATACAATGCAGTAAGGCTGGGCTATACATATATACCTGTGTAGGTACAATAACGAACTAAGGCAGTCGTTACCCACGAGACATAAGACATAAGACATTTTTATTCGTAATTACTATTATCCGTCAAAAACACATAGTGATTACATGAATGTAGTTTAAAACCAAAAATAAATTGCATTAATTAATAATAGTATTCTTAGAAATAAAAAACATTTAAATGTCATACATTTTGAATTATAAATAAACAATAATATAACATGTCAAATTGAAATATTAATGTCACAAAGTAAAAAATAATTGCTATTTTAATAAAAATATAAACTAATGCTCATCTTTCAGCAGTTCGTCTACACTTAGGCGAGGTGAATCACGTTTAAGAGTGTAGTTAAGTCCCGTAATTCTAATATCTTTTGGAATAGTTAGATGACATGACTAGAAAAGTTCGCACGCAGGGATTATCTCTAGTACATTACGGAAGTACTTTAAACATTAGGTATAATTTTCAAAATAACGTAATGTTGGTATGTAAAATAAATATTTGATTACTGACAGGCTTCAGTAGGATATAAACTGGTCTTAAATGCGTTATGGGTTTTAATATTGAGACCTGTAAAGGAAGGAGAATAGAGATATATTCGTTATTTTTGTTTTGCCACTCCAGGGAAACTTCTACAATCTGTGCGAAGTAACATGTGAATACTATATACATTATAAACATTCTGATAATTTCGCACAGCACGGCAAAACACGGATCATAGTCAAAATATATATTTGAGAATACTACTTCGGGGGCGCAATTGTGCAAATTTAATCATACATTTGATTCTGAGTTTACTTCATTCACCACATATAAAAAAAAACATTTTTGTTAATGGAAGTTTAAAATCTTCAGTTACCTACGAGCGCGGAATGCCCGTGGCGACGCAGGGGCGAGGTAAGGGCGCGCGGGGAGTACCGGGTGGCCGAGCGCATATTTTACGAGCGGTGCGTTAAGTGGGCATCTACAATGGATTTTGAGATGTATTGCATCATTTGCCAAGAAATTTTATTAAGTGGCAATGACACTTTTGACATAGTTCGTGAAAAAAATAAATAATTTATTACACTTATTATGTCAGTATACAAATAGGTAGATTATATTCATAAATCAGGTAGTTGAAGGAATAGAGAATAACAAGAGAGTAGGTATCGATCATGAATAAAAATGGGGTTCTACTATTGGCTCTCAAAGGCAGGTGTTTTGTTTTATAGAAATAGGTATGGTATGTCCTTTGGTTAACTCGGGCCAAAGTTGAGTAAATTAATTTATTACATTACATAGAGTGTATCTGTAAACGTGAGTTGAAGAACTTTTACAGAAATCCGGTTTGACTTGAGCTTTGTCACACTAGGTAACACAATATTCCTCCCTACAGAAGTGCAATGCCTTACGTTAGGTACTTACGCTATCATACCCAACACAAATATGAGAAATAAAACAATCGTGATTATTGCTATTCTAAGATAATCATTTATTATTCATTATACAGGCTGATTGGTAATTAGATGCAATACTTTGAAGAGGTTGTAGAAGAGAACAATTGCAGTTGATTCGACTATCTAATGCCTTATGCAAAAGTGAACCATTTCTGAGATATTTTGAATTTAAGCTTTTTTTCTTAAGAAAACTTAAATAAAATATTTAAAAAAAACCAGCCCATATTTTAGTTTCATTTTATTTTTTTCGCTTTAATAACATCCCAAACAATAATCCTAAAATACACATTATTGACGTAAACCTTGACACTATGCTCCAATACAATTGAAAACTCTTGAAAATCACAAAAAATTAACACAAAAAAGCTAGGTTAAAACAAAAAGTCTCTTTGCAATTTTCTGTGCGTATAAGCTTGAAAACATCCGCATTTTACTAGCCTTCGAATAAGATACAAAAATCTTAAATTGACAGAGGAATGATAAAAATATGGCCAAAATAATAGGAGCAGGTAGAAAAAAATCATTAATGGTTAAATTAGAAAACAATGGATTATAAACTTACATTTTGTATGCATAAGATGTGCTTCTAATATTTAACGTCAAATGATTTTGTTATAAATATTTTTTTTCTAAACAAAAAAAAAATCATTAACGGTTTAATTAGAAAACAATGAATTATTCACTTACATTTTGTATGCATAAGATTTGTTTCTAATATTCTACCTGCTCCTACTCTTTTGGCCATATTTTTATCATTCCTTTGTCAATTTAAGATTTTTGTATCTCATTCGAAAGCTAGTAAAATGCGGATGTTTTCAAGCTAATATGCACAGAAAATTGTATAGATACTATTGGTTTTAACCTAGCTTTTTTGTGTAAATCTTTTGCGATTTCAAGAGTTTTCAATTGTTTTGGAGCACAGTGTCAAGGTTTACGTCAATAATGTGCATTTTATGGTTATTGTTTATTGGCTGGGATGTTCCATCCATCCATCAGCCTGTCTCGTCCACTGCTGGACATAGGCCTTTCCAGGATTTCGCCACTCTTGGCGGTCCTCCTGGAAGAAATGCCCATACTCACACACGCTGGGCAGGCGGGTTGGTGAGCGCGGTGCCGAAACCCTTGCACCAGTGACGCCGCTGCCCGTCACCGGTCTGTTTTATATAAGGCTCGGCAATTGGGGATGGATAAACCGCCATCCATCGGTCCCAGGCAATGGTGGGCCGCCTGGTTTTGCCTACGAGCTGTTCTCTTACTCTCCCCCGAATAACTTCGGGAGGATTTTCGAGTAAGATGGTGGTACCTCCACAGTCGAGCCCGGCATCAGCTCTACCACCTATCACCTACCACCTATCCTATGGCTGGGATGTTATGAAAGCGAAACAAATAAAAAAATATATATAGTGGCTGGTTTTTCAAAACATATTTTATTAAAGTTTACTTTAGAAAAAAAGCCTAAATTCAAAATATCTCAGAAATGGTTCGCTTTTGCATAAGGCATTATACCTAGTCGAATCGACTGCAATTGTTCTCATCTACAACCCCTTCAAAGGATTGCATCTAATTACCAATTAACCTGTATACATTCAAAATAATTGTGATTAGTACAATACTAATGTAATTATTGTTGATTGTTAATGACAATGTACCGGGTTTAAATAGACTGCTACCATTAAATGAAACCACATATTCAACCAACCTTACTGAACCACTTTTCCCAAGAATCAAACCCGCGGACACCCATAGCTTAGGAAATAATTGAGATCCAAACAAAAATGCGTGAACCCTAACGCAGCGACATACGGGCGAGTTTAGAGAGAGCGTCGTCCATGAAACTTGAAGCTGTTTGAGGTCCACTCTCTCTCTAAACTCACCCGGATGTTGGTGCGGAAGCGCTACCACGAGCCGTTCCGAAGTTATAGCAATTTAAAAAAAAGTCAATAAATATCAAAATGTCAAATTTTTTGGTGTCATCGAGTAGCCCTTGCCAAGCCGTTTACTATAGTTAAAGCCTGGTAGCTCTAACTCTAACCATTCCCGAGATATAGCCATGTTACCCAAAGGGACCCAAAAGGTACCCAATTTTTTTTTGCATATTCGGATATATCTTGTCGAGACCTTTTAAAAAAAACCCCAAGAACAGGGGTCTAGCTTCAACCGTTCAGGAGATAAGGGCCGAAAAAGATTTGATACTTGGAAAGAAAGGGCATTTTTTTTGGACCCCTGGGGTCCGAGTTTGGGGGTTCCAAGACCAACCGTCGCAGAGATATGGCCAAAACAAATTTTTTTTCGCGCCTCAGATAAAATACTTTTTAAATGAAAATCAACTTTTTTTGGAACCCCGGGGTCCAAGTCTAGGGGGTCCAAGACCAACCGTCGTGGAGATATGGCCAAAACAATTTTTTTTTACAACCACTAAAAAAAAATTTTGGTTTCCTGGGGTCGTTTCCGAAAATTTTGGGGTCCAAAGAACTTTTACTCGACCAACCATCCAGTAGGAATTTTTTCCCATACAAATATCTCAACGGGAACGGAAATAAGAGAAAATGTCAAAAAAAAATCCATGGATACTACTTAAAAAGTTATAAAGTTTAATATGTAATTATATATAATATAAAATAAAATTATTAATTTGTGGATTTATTATAAATAATGAAGAAATGAAGTTTAGGAAAAAGAATCCTTATAATATCCTCTACATGTGGTTTCATTTTCTGAAGAGGTCACCTTTACATTCTGTATAAAACAGACTAGTGATGGGCAGCGGCGTCACTGGTGCAAGGGTTTCAGCACCGCGCTCACCAATCCACCTGCCCAGCGTGTGTGAGTATGGGCATTTCTTCCAGGAGGAGCACCAAGAGTGGCGAAATCCTGGAAAGGCCTAAGTCCAGCAGTAGATGAAACAAGCTGATGGATGGATGGATGGATAATATTTATATCTTTTTCAGACCACGGATGAAACATTTAAACGATAAAATTCTTTTTTTTTAACCTGGGGTCTAAATGTGGGGGTACCGAAAATTTTGGGATCCAAAAGTCTTATACTCGACCCATTATCCACTAGGAATTTTTTTCCGTCCAAATATCTGAACCAGAACGGGATTTAGCGAAAATGTCAAAGAAATATTAATTATATTTGCTGTGATCAAGTAAACCGAAACGTGCACCAAGCTAAGTGTAAAAACAAAGAAACATTACGCGGCCCCACACCCCCGCAGCGCCCCGCAAACTACGGCATTTCATTCATTAATTCAATAAGTACACAGTGGAGAAGACATCAAGCTATACACTTGCAGTACGACATTAGCCCCTACAGAGAAGAATATAAGATAGGTACAAAGTCAGAAGTGTCTAACTTGTTGCGGTCTCCAATGAAACTATGCAGGTGATTCCGAGACACGCACACAGTTACACTATTGTTGCACACTTAAGCATTTTCCGAGATTTTATAACTTACGTCGTTTTGTAACGGACAATAGAACTATAATACTCGTATATCTTTTCATGTTCTCTTGTAGTACAAGTCTGCAAAAGTTAAGTGAATCCATTGTAGGGTGACTAATTTACATTTTTTTACATTTTACTTCCCTAAAGCCATCTAGTTTAACTAGTTCATATTGGTTTCCTCGTTTACCCCCTTAAAAAGTCATAAAAAGTATTTTTTGTTTGTAATACTCTAGCGTATATGTTTATGGGTGTACTAAAGTTGATCGTATACATGAGCAGATATACCTACCTACTTTCGCCTCACTAAGGTTTTTAATATTCAGCAATGTATGGCGCAGGCATCTGGTTAAATTCAGTGACTTAACTAAATGATTAGGGTTTTGGTTTAAATGGTGGTCATAAAAAATAACCACGAAGGTTACGTACGGCGGTCACGCCACTATGTGGCGCGACTCGCCATACCTAACCTTCTAACATAAGCTACCGCCTCTCTTCTACGTGATTTAATCAAACGCCTGATTTAACTAAACGCCTGTGACATTTACATCAATACATACATTTTGTATAAAGCAGCTTATATGTTATATGTTGTTGAATTTATGGGTAAGTGCATGTATACACTGAAGTATTACTATCTAATAAAATACTTTATTACGCTGACCACTTCTATTGGAAATTAAGTCTATGTAGTTTAGCCCGCTTGCCACTTCTATCTGTTTATTAGTCTGTGGTTGTACGATATACCTACGTGCAACCCGGTCACATTATCTCGAGACCTCGCTGGAATGCGTACCACCCGCCCCGTTCTCCTATCACCTCCCCGCGCTCGCCACGGCGCGTCAGTACGGTTAGCACTTTCGTTGCCGATACGCGTCGACTTGTTTTCGTGGTATATTTTTAAACATTCCATTGTTACGTTTGGACTTTTATTGTTATTTTGTTATTGCTGCTACGTTAAAATATTGTTTTTGTTGCAACGTTGGACATTTTTGTTAAGTTTGGACATTTTGGTTTAGTTTGGACATTTTTGTTACTATTTCGTTGCTTTGAAGTGTGACAGTGAAAGTTTTTTCAAATATGGGAAAAACTATTCACAGTGAAGCAAGAAATTTAACCCTGAAAGTTCTCGCTTTCTTTGAATCAGAGAAAGCTAACAAGCAATTCGTAATACCTGTAGATCAAGTTGTTAAACGAACCTGTGCTGCAACAGGAATATCAAAATGTACTTTGATGAGAATAAAAAAGGAGGCCAAAGAATTGCGGCATGCGTCACTGCAACATGCTACACCGAGTACGAGTACTAGTCAAGGTTCTAGCAACGATACACGTGAAGAAAAATTATCAACACCAGGTAAAAAGCGCAAGAAGTACAAAAAAAAATCTAAATTGATGATTTTGACATCTGTGCCATAATATTATTAACAGTTTTTATACTGTAAGAAAAGAAATCCCAACATTAAAGAAAATCTTGGCAGTCGCTAAAAGGGATATAAATTTTAAATGTGAAAGAAGTTTCAATTCAAAAATTTTAATTGACCATTTGGGATATAAATTCAAAAAATGTAAAAATGCCCGTACAATCTTAATACAAAAGCCAGATATAGCCGCGTGGAGGGCTCGCTACCTGCGCCGGATGAAAGAAAACAATGACCTTGGCGCAGATAAAAAACCGGTTACGTTTCTAGACGAAACATGCATTCACTCACACTACACCGTTAATAAATGTTGGCAAAAAAGTACTGAAAGCAGCGTAAAAATTTTTTTTATCTCCGGCCAGAGATGGATTCTTGTGCATGCTGGGGGAGAAAACGGTTTCATACCAGGCGCAGAATTACTATATAAATGCAAACAGACAACAGGCGACTATCATCATGAGATGGATACGGATAATTTCTTGAAATGGCTCAAAGAAAAGTTGCTACCTAACTTACCGCCGAACGGTATTGTCGTCATTGACAATGCACCTTACCATTCAACTCAATCAATAAAGGCACCCACGAGCGCATCACTCAAATCTGTTATGCAAAACTGGTCGCGTGACAATAACGTTCCGTTTGACGAGAATATGACGAAAAAGGAATTGTACCCGATAATTTTAGGACAAAGCCTCCAAAAAATACGTCGTCGACGAATTAATGAAAGAGAATGGTCAGGAAATAGTACGTCTGCCACCCTATCACTGTGACTTAAATCCGATTGAATATATCTGGAATCTAGTGAAGCAAAGGGTGGCAGACAAAAATGTTAGCCAGTCAGAAAAAGAAATAGAAAGATTAACAAGAGATGCGATTAATTCCATCACACCTTCCGACTGGAAAAAAGAAGTAAATCACGTTGAAAGATTACAACAGGAGTATTGGGAGAAAGACCACCTTGAAGAAGAAAATGTTCGTGAAATAATTATATCCCTAGGCGAAGAGAGTTCGGACAGTGAGATCAGCGATAGCGATAGCGATAATGAGACAATGACTGGCATCGAGCCAATCATATATTCTGAAGAAGATTTTTAGTCTGTAGTTAAAACAAAAAAAAAACAAAAAACAAAAAAAGAACACTTCTTGTACCCACTTAACCAAGATTGTTTCATTTATTTTTCATCATTTTAATCATATCATTATAATAATATTACCTACATTTAAATAATTAACACAATATTTGTTTTGTTGGAAATCTTATTGTTTATAATAATATCCTACTAGAGGATGCTTGTTTTGCTTACCATATCTGAGCGCCGACGCGACGTGACGTCATCGACGCCAGGTCTCGAGATAATGAACTGGGTTGTATATACCTACTCGTACAACCATTTTGTAAAATTAAGTATGTTCCGTGTGAAAATGCCCATATTGTATAACCGGCGAATGAGGAACTAGCCAAAAGGCTAACTTTGAGATAAGTTCTAAAACTGCAGACATTTCCCCCGAAGTAGAATGTCAGATAAATATAAAAATACCTTTTCCGTATGACCCGGCCAAAGTTGCGAATCGGGCAATGAATGAAGACTATTTCTTAATCATATTGCCAATTCGCACAAACTACAGTCATTTCCCCAGAGTCACAATCGCACATTTGCAAAAAAAGTAAAAATACTAGTTCCGTTATTCGTATCCCAAACTGCACTTTTGGCAAACGTAGATTAGGGTACTCTAATTCGTATGTCAAATTGCACCGACTGCAGATAATTTTCCCTCGAAGTTATAAACAATAATAGCATTCACCCCTTGCCTAAGGGATGGTTTTTTTGTAAGTTACCATAGAGGTAATTTATTAGTCAACTGTCACATTTAAAAAGTTTTAAGTTCGAGCAGTGACTTAATGCCACTCTTTTGTAAAATATGAGCTTATTTGCATCGCCTAACTGTAGAACGTCCGCTCGAGAAGCCAACGTCGCTAAACCGAGATAAACTCGATGACTCTATTCCTATTCCCAGTTAGTTAAGTTACTCTATCTATCAGCGCGTTCCGATTCAAAACATAATCGAATACATCCCGTCTATCGTCATTTCGAGTCAACGTTAGCACGATAACGATAGCCCAAAAATGGTTGTTATGACGTCATAAATGACATAATTAAGGCCCCATGTTGTGCTATCATCGCCCATGCTTCTGAACGTTAGCACTGTGAGTGATCTATCAAAAGTGACAGCCGGCCGTCGGCAATTTCAAAAAAGGTAATTAGTAGTATAAGAATTTAATATTAAACGTTGAATCAGAGATTTTTAATCGCTTTTTGGACCTAAGTTTATAGTACCTACCAAATAATAACGAGCCCAGAATTATTTTTCTTAAAATTGTGGTTATGGTAAAGTTTTCTGTCACTGACAAGTGTCATCATCCACGTCGTGTTTAAAAGAGTTCCGAATGGATCATATGTTTAGGCACTGATGGACGCCATTCCCCATTCGGAATGGCTTCATGGGCGTGAGTAGTTTTAGCACTGCTATCCTCATTCGGAACGCTGTATATGACTACGATTCGATTAGTACGATCTCTTTGATTTTGTATCAACAAGGAATAAACGCCCTCCTAGTTTTTAGACCATTAATTTAATTCCTAACTAAACTACAGAGTTAAACACTGCTCAAATTACTATATACATATTTACTATGAAGATTTCCGTTCCTACATTTTCTCTGTTTGCCTTTATGTTATTTAGTGTTTTTAATGTGATCGTCGAGGGCAATACACCCAAAAAATTACAAATTGGAGTTAAGAAGAGGCCCGCTGAATGCCCCACGAAAAGTAAGAAGGGAGATTTGCTCCATATGCATTACACGGTAAGATGAACAATAGAACTTTGGCATCTTCCTACACAAAAACTTATTGAAAAAAAAAAAACTAACCTCTTCTTTCCTTTATTACTTCTTACATTTTACAGTATATGATCTGTGGTGCTTACCCACTACTCGGTGTTAACAGAGCTGTCCTATCTGTACTAGTTTATATGATCTGTGCATTTTACCTTGCAGGGGACCCTTGAGGATGGCACGGAATTCGACAGTTCTATACCAAGAGGTAACCCTCTGACCTTCACCTTGGGTTCTGGACAAGTCATCAAAGGATGGGACCAAGGTCTGATGGGCATGTGTGAAGGAGAACAGAGAAAACTTGTCATTCCTCCAGAATTGGCTTATGGGGATGCTGGAGCCCCGCCAAAGATACCTAAGTCTGCTACTCTGACATTCCATGTTGAGCTTGTGAAGATTGAAAGAAAAGATGAGTTGTAAGGCCTTGTAAAGTTAGAGTCCAACCAAGATGGCAGTCACTTAGTCACAGGTAGTGTTGCTGTTGCCATTCATACATTGTTGTTGATGTGGAAGTGAGGGTTAGCAAGGGGATACTATGCAGTTGTTAACTTTACTAAATTGGCCTGTTTATCTTTAAAATAATACATGTTAGTTTTTAACCTGTAAAATTCTATATCGCCTGTATGTGACACAAAACTCAGATACGGCCAAATGCTACATTGCTTGTAAGGATTATTATATTTAATGTTATTACATTATTATTATTGATTATTAATATTATTAATTATCATTTTGAATTATTGATTTCATGGTAATCAATAGGCCATAATTATGAAGGTTAATTGCTAGACTTGATACAAACCCGCACATCATCTGCTATCTAGACTGGTTCTAAATTTAACAAAATTGCTCTCAATAGGCAATTTTTTTTAACATTTTTAAATCAAACAATAATCAGCATAATGTTTAATAAAAACACCAACAAAATTTTTTTTTTTTTTTATATATAAATAAATAAAATAAAATAAAATGATTTTATTGCAGACAATATTACAGTCCATAGAGATGATGCAAAACTTATCATATTAAAAAATTTATTTAAATATTTGCCCGTACAGCTCGACCCTGCCACCTGTACATGATTTTGTATCATGTGTCGCAGGATCGGGCAGTCAGGCTTCTCGATAATGAGTTGAGAATGGTGTTGGAGCTCCCGCGTATTCCGCGGACAAGTGATGCGGTGCGCTTGCGCACTATCGCATGAAGCCATCGGTGTGCGCCAGCACAAACATTCCGGACGCACTACAGTAATGCAGAAGCCCCAACAACATCCTAAAACCATTATTATATTGTACTCAGAGAGCATTGATTGCCCGCTGCGTACAGTTGACCCACAGACCGCATGTATATAGAGATTGGCAACATGCCTTAAAGAGTGTTATTTTAACCTCGTCACTACAACGGGCAAATGAAAATTTTATGAACTGCAATCAACGACCTTAATTTATTCACTAGACAAGGCGTTCCGCACTGAAACATTGCGCTTTAAAGTTTGGATAAGTGACTGAACCTCGTTTAGTCGCTTGCAAGCGAGCGAGAGAAGTGGACGCTATATAGATAACGCTGCCAAAGCTGAAGGTACTAATATACGAATTATTTTGTGAAATAATACTGGTGAAAATTAACATAAGAACTAAAATAGTCATTTTATATTTATTTTTTGTAAGTTACTAATTTGTTTCTAATTAATTATCCAATAAAACAGTATTTTATCGTCTAGTAGCCATTTCGTATATTCATCTCACTTACTCATTACCAGAATCATATTAGAGCGAGTAGAATTGCCAGTTTCTCACAGATTAAAAGAAATATGTATTACAGATGTGACAAACTTACGGTGGGAATAAATATTGAAAATGCAGATAGAACTGCCTGTTTTTTATGGTTCTGTACCGACGGAGTACCAAATAATCGTACTACTGTGGCTTCTATCACGGCGAATAATAAAATTTAGACAGGAGACAGTACTGGAACTAGGAAATAGGAATAGTAAGGCAGTCGTATTTTGGCTCTATTTGCTAAAATTGTTAAACAATTATTTCTACATAACGTTGGCATACGCCATTATTTTATTATTACTATTTCAGATGTCAGATAGAAATCACCTCTTCAAAAAATGACAAATTGCATTTTTCGATACTGCAAAAACTATTCTAGGAAGACAAGAAAATCTGATGGCGTAACGTTTCATAAGTAATAATTGACAGAGGAATGATAAAAATATTGCCAATAAATTGGGAAACAATGGATTATAAACTTACATTTTGTATGCATAAGATTTGTTTCTAATATTTAACCGTAAATGATTTTTTTTTATTTAGAAAAAAAATAATTACTGGTTAATTTAGGAAACAATGGATTATAAAGTTACTTTTTTATGCATAAGATTTGTTTCTAATATTCTACCTGCTCCTCTTGCTGATGAACTGGTCTGATGATGGGACTGGAATGTGGACATAAGATCTCCTCAACGGACAACTGCCGATCTCTCAAGTTTGGTATTATTTGATTGGTTTTGATAAGTAATTTTGTAAAACATGGTGACCAGAGTTTGATGATGGGACTGGAAGGTCGAAATGAGAACTCCTCAACGAACAACAGCAGACTTCTCAAGTTTTAACTGTTTGATCGGTTTTGATGAGTACTTTCGTAAAATATGGTGACCAGGGTCTGATGATGGGACTGTAAGTTTGAAATGAGAACTCCTCAACGAACAACAGCAGACTTCTCGAGTTTGGACTATTTGATCGGTTTTGATAAGTATTTTTGTAAAACATGGTGACCAGGGTCTGATGATCGGACTGGAAGGTTGAAATGAGAACTCCTCAACGAACAACAGCAGACTTCTCGAGTTTGGACTATTTGACAGGTTTTGATAAGTATTTTTGTAAAACATGGTGACCAGGGTCTGATGATCGGACTGGAGGGTTGAAATGAGAACTCCTCAACGAACAACAGCATATCTCTCGAGTTTGGACTATTTGACCGGTCTTGGTGAGTATTTTTATAAACATAGTGACCAGGATCTGATGATGAGACTGGAAATTTGAAATGAGAACTCCTCACGAACAACAGCAGACCTTTCGAGTTTGGACTATTTGATCAATCTTGTAAAACATGGTGACCAGGGTCTCATGATGGTACTGGAAGGTTGAAATGGGAACTCCTTAACGAACAACAGCAGACCTCTTCAGTTTGGACTATTTGGTTGCCTTAATAAGTACTTTTGTAAAACATAATTTTACTTACTACAAGATGGACATCGGAACTCTTTTACGAATAACAGCAGACCTCTCGAGTTTGGACAATTTGAACAGTCTTTATGAGTACTTTTGTCAATTTTTCGTTGATGAGTTCCCATATCCACCTTCAAGTCCCATCATCAGACCCTGGTCACCATGTTTTACAAAAGTACTAATCAAGACCGATCAAATTTTTCAAAATCGAGAGTTCTGCTGCTACTCGTTAAGGTGGTATCTTTTATACAAACTTTCTGAGTAATATGTGTGAAGACGCAACAAATTCATGACTTAAATTGAGGCAAAACACTATGTACTTACACTAGGCGTCAAAAAAATGGCACCTTTAAATAAATGTGCTTCAAACAAGTTTTATTCTTATTTGAAACCATTTTCGCGGGATTTTTTAGGTATCGATCTCTCATAGACCTAACCAATTTCAGGACTTGATCTTGTGGAATGCTGTCCCATTCCGAAATTACGGCCTCTTGCAGGTCCTGGAGGGTGGTAGGAGCAGGATCTCGTGACCTAACTTGCCGTTTCAGTTCATCCCAAAGGTGCTCTATCGGGTTCAGGTCTGGACTTCTCGCCGGCCACTGCATGATAGGGATCCCAACCTCTTGAAGGTAGTCACGTACAATAAACGCGGTGTGGGAGCGAGCGTTGTCGTGCATCAAAGTAAACCCATGGCCGACGAAACTAGCATATGGGACCACATGCTCTTCCAGGACTTCTGTGATGTACCGGTGAGCAGTCAGCGACCCTTGCCCGCGAGCACCTCCAGTCCGGGAAACGCATACAAGGTCAGTTTTGCCGTCGCAAGATATGCCGCCCCAAAACATGCAGGAGCCAACCCCGTATTCCACAGTTTCTTGAATACAGGAAAGAACTCCTGTTCCAGTCTTCGTTCCAAGATGAATGAATGTCTGTTTTTGCAGTATTCATAAAGTCATAAGAAATATAAAATTTTTGTATTTTGGATCGGTCTGATGAGTGCAAGCATATTTAGCTAAGCGATCAGCACATTCATTTCCTATATCTGGGAAGAGACTAGGAACCCAAACACATCCAGTTGCTTTTTAGCACATCTAAATAGAGCAGACTTGATTTCTAAAATTATTTTACTATTAGTTCTACTTTTAAATTGATTTTGTAGTAAGGCACTTATGGAACTCAAGGAGTCAGAAAAAATCAACGATTTTTTGATGGAGTGAGCTTCAATAAAATTAATAGCCTCCAGTATAGCTATACATTCTCCAGTAAAAATTGACGTTTGAGGAGGGCATCTGTAAGTCAAGATGATTTTGGAACTTGGGTAGTAGACAGCTACCCCGGTGAAGCCAGAGTCTGAAAATTTTGAAGCGTCAGTATAAAAGGGATCCCATCCGACCCATTGGTCATTCAAGATATCCTGAAAATCTAAATTAGCAGAAGGAGAACCTTTACGAATACCAAACCCAAATAAAACATTGGGTTTATATTGCAAAATTTCATAATCATAATTAAAAATAGGAAATTTTGGAAAATGTATAATATGACCAGGAAGATTATTAAGCTTATGAAAACTTTTTAGTAATAAGGGGATGTCTTTATTGTTCCAATATGCACTGGTGCGACATAATTGGTCTAGGATATTCAGCTTTTCCAACAGTATATGCGAAGAAACAGAAGCTAATTTAAACAAAAAACGATCAGCAAGGAACTTCCTTCTTAGTTCATCTGGGGGATCTCCAGATTCTACCTGTAATGCATTATCGGGAGAGGATTTCATGCATCCCGATATTATACGTAGGCTTCTAGACTGAAGTTTTTCTAATTTTTGAAGTGCTTGTTTACTACATGGTTCAAGCAAGAAAGTACCATAATCCATGATACTTCTAATTAAGGCATTGTAAATTAATTTCAAGCAATAGGGGTGAGCACCCCACCAAACTCCTGATAGGGCCTTCAAAATTGAGATTACTCTATCGCATTTTTGTAGAATGTGATCTATATGGTAAACTCCGGATAATTTCGAATCTAATATTACTCCAAGGAACTTAACTTTAATTTTGAGTGGAACGGGAGCACCATCAATTTTCAATAAAGTTTCATTTTCATTTCAACACTTTTTTGACAGACTATAATCGATTATGTCTTGACTTGGAACGCACTATAGATGTGTCGATTTTTTTGAGAATGACCATCACTCCCAGCGAGTGTAAGCCCTCGTTTTGAAACGAAACCCTGGCCGGGTTCCGAATGGCGTTGACAACAATAAAAGTACCATCAAACTACTCACGCCGCACGACCATCAGTGATTCGGAATGACGATAGACGCGATGTAAAGTGCGCGCCTGATAAGTCTGCGCGCGACTGGTGGCGTTACTAAAGTTTTACTACTTGACCTTTGGCATGATGATTGCCAAACTTGACCACTGAAAACAAATAAAAATGATAGACATTCTACACACTCCCTAGGTTCACCTTACATAACAACAACTTGGCGGCCTGCGATTTATGCTTTTGGCCACGCGCAGACTTATCTGGCGCGCACTTTGTGTGAAAGTGTTTTGAAACGCTACAATCACACTGGGCCACCTGCGGGGCTATTATGTAACTCAGTTTCGGTTGCTAGCTATAGTTGCTATTCACCAAAAACAGATAAAAAATGAACTTCCAAAATAACCTTTAATGGGTATTGAACTATTTACGAATTGTGAAGTCATTTCAAGTACAAACTTATCCTTAGATACGCGGATATGTATGTTTTAGACGATAGCCATTTGGTTTGGCAACTGAGTTTACGATACAGGGGCTGATTGTTGCAACCAGATTTTTGTTTCTCTTGCTCCTTTAAAGATCTGTCTGTCTCTTTCTAATAAACAAGTGAAATTTCGCACTGTGAGCGCACGTTCTGAAATGCTTCTTAAAAAAAGTGTTTTTTTTTTGTCCACAAGTCCACAGAGTACATTTTTAATATGGGCACTGTGCTGCTGTCAAAAGAAAGAAAAGAAAAAAGTGCGACGAATGCAGTTTTCTAGACTGTTTTTTAATTTTCTCTTTGCATTTTCTCATTTTCCATACTAAATTTCTATTACTGGAACAACCTGTGCCTGTGCTATGGTGAAAATAATATTTCTTCATCCAGATTTGGGTATAGGAGGTGCAGAGCGGCTTGTTTTGGATGCCGCATTGGCCTTCAAAAGTAGAGGCCATGAAGTCGCTTTTTACACGAACCACCATGACCCGACGCATTGTTTTTCTGAAACTAGAGATGGTACTTTCCCAGTTACGGTCGTCGGGGACTGGATCCCACGCTCGATCTTCGGGAGATTCAAAGCAGCTTGCGCCTATGCCCGCATGGTTTACGCTGCAGTATACTTAGCCTGGTATGTAATTCCTGTTGAAGAACCGATGCTCATATTCACTGATCTCATTTCGTTAAGCATTCCCTTCTTGAAACTTGCTAGAAAACCATTCCGCGTCGTATTTTACTGTCACCATCCAGATAAACTGCTCACTTCTGAAGGAGGATTTCTGAAGAAACTCTACAGGGCCCCACTAAATTGGTTGGAGGAACTCACAACTGCTCAAGCTGACAAGGTGCTTGTGAATAGTAAATACACTGCAAGAGTCTACCAGGATGCTTTCCAGAAGATCAAAGATGTCCCCGATATTTGTTATCCATCTATCAATACAGAATTCTTTAGATCTACTGTTCCCAAACCATTAAAGGAGGTGGTTCCAGTCGGAACAGATAAGTTCATCTTCCTCTCAATAAATAGATATGAAAGGAAGAAGAATTTGAAGTTGGCTTTGAGAGCTTTAGAGCATTTAAAGCATATGTTGAGTGCACAAGATTGGGATCGGGTTCACTTGATAATGGCTGGAGGTTTTGATCCGATAAACCTAGAAAATATGGAGCATTATATTGAGCTGACTGATTTAACTGCAGAATTAGATATTGAAGACAAAGTGACATTTATGAAGTCACCAAAAGATGTGGAGAAAGTTTCTCTATTGTATAACTGCAAGGCTTTGGTTTACACTCCTTCAAATGAGCATTTTGGTATTGTGCCATTAGAAGCTATGTATTTTAGCAAACCAGTGATTGCAGTGAATAGTGGAGGGCCAACTGAGACAATAGTAAATGAAGTAACTGGGTTTCTTTGTGAGCCAAGCAGTGAGTCTTTTGCCAATGCAATGAAGAAGTTAGTTCTAAGTCCAGATTTAGGAGAGAGGCTTGGAGAGTCAGGGAGGAAGAGGTTTGAGACCAAGTTCTCATTTGATGCATTTACTGAGCAATTAGACGGTATTTTGATGAGGGAAAGACAAATAATTTCTGAAGTAAGAGCCATTGAGTATGAGAACAGAAAAACGAAATAACAGAGTGCCAGCACTCCAACAGTATGTGATCTTGTTTGAGAGTGCAAATTAACCAAAGTGTATAGCAATAGCTAAAAAGACTGCAATCTGACTTGGTTCAGAGCAAACTAAGTTTGTCAAAATGGTCCTTTTGAAAATTCAGTTTTTTCTGATTTAGAATCATTAAAATAAAAAAATGCGATTAATTTCGATTTGATTTACATAACTACAATACAGGTGGCTATTATGCACTATTACTGTACATGACAGCTACCAAATAATCTTGGACCAAGTCAGTTTGGTTGGCTTAAAATATAATAATAACATTCTTGATGTGCATTTCATAATTAACGCCAAATTGTAAAGTTTATCTTGCTTTGAAGTAGCTATAATTTTTATATTTGTTTGAGTGACATAACTTTTGTGAGTGTATAAATTTCGAGACTTGTCTTGTAGCCATGTTACTTATTTTGAACTGTTTGATTATTGTATTTGTTGATAAATTATGCACAAATATGACAACAAAATTATTAAAATATTTTCTACAAAGAATTTATGTAAACTCAAAATTTGGGTAGCACAGTTAGGCAGAAGACAAACATATGCACATAAATTAAATTTTTTCTCTTACCCTCCATTTCACATCAGAGAATTTCAAGTTAAGCAGGTCTTAATTGGGTTTTGTTGCTTAAGTATGGCTTTATTGATTTTCTTGAGAAACTGGTCCTAAGTAGTTTTAATTGTCTGTTGTAATTTTCTATGTTACTGCACCCGTAGTATGAAGACGGGCGACTTCGTTTATCGCGCTTGTCGACTAATCATAGCGCTTATTTTTGTTGATGTACGCAAGACAAACGAATCGCCCGTCTTCATACGGGCCTGCTGTTATCTTTTAAATAAGGTTCACTATCCAACCACTAAAAGTTTATGTAAATATGTATGATATTGATAAATAAACTACCTATATTATATAGAAATCATACAGATTGTTTCCATATATAAAAAATCTTCTGTTCTTTCTATTCTTTATTACTTAATTGAGAATAGGTATAATTATTCATTTCTGCATTCACTATAGCAAACAAAAAAAAACTCACAGTTGACTCCCAGAGAGCCTACAGCACAGATTGCCTTGTATCCCTGACACAAAATAAAACCACCAGAAATAACGAAAATATATAAACAATATATTTATCAATAAATATCCTTACAACTCTAAATAACACATCACTCAATAATAGTTTTATCAATATTGAACACTGGTTCCACATTCTCTTCTGGCAGAGGATCTATTATTTCAAACTGCAGGTCATATTGCTGATCCAGCCCGAGGTAGCTGTCGCTCATTATGTAAACTGTGTAGATTATGCGACCTGCAAACAGAGATGATGAATTACATTCAATCATTGTCCTCTCACAAACAACTAGACACACAATTTCTAAGAAAAGTTCGTCAGAAAGTGTCCGAATGTGCGACGTGCATAGTAGCAAAAATGCTTCAACCAAATTAAGGGCCCATAATACCTCAATTCGCAGTCCTGCTCTAACGCTTCTGCGCTTTTTAACTGTCTATCCTGCTCTAATCAGATGCTGCGCACGCAAAACATCAGTTATTTTGAAATGGCGGCTACACTGATGGTTTTTTCATTTTCATGTTATTGTCTGCATCTGCTTTATACTAATATCAGTTATATTATGCAAAGTTTCAGATCTAATTTCAAGTATTCATTGAATGCTATCGGTTTATTGTACGGTTTGGAGGTAACTTTGTAATTTTTTTCAATAGAGAAAATTTAATGGAATCATGTTTTCACAACAGCATGGACATAGCATTAGTCCTCAACTTTATCATATATTAATTTCAGAGTAATTGTTACAGTATTTGTTGGTATAAAGCAGGATCATGCGAAGCGAAGTGAGGTATTATACAATACACCCTTAAGACGTTATGTCGTTAACATAAGATGCAATGTCAGTTGTACGAAATCGTCATTCGATTTAGTCACCCCATAGCGGTGACAAGATGCATCGCGGACACTTTTTGAGCGAGATTGTGAGTCTAGTTGTTATGAGAGGTCAATGCATTCAATTGATAAAGATTTGAATGCACTACCTTTCTTGGTTGGTTAGGTTGAACTACTATTTACACACTATATTCTTCACATTCCAACAGTATTAGGATAACAGAGGAGAAAAGGTAAATTGACAATAGCATAGACTAATTATTTAGTCTATGATAATACTGAGTAAATATACTAAACTGGAATTCATTATATTTAACATTGCAGAACAACATTCATCCGCAACAAAGTTTTTTTTTTGTGTAGTCCCTATCGAACTGGCTGACAAAAAGTAAGGATTATATAAGGTGACTTTCATTTACGTAGCCAAATTCTTACTGGAGACTCGTTAAATGGTCAGGATCAAGGTTCAATCACCTTTTCTGTGAAATACGCAAAATAAAATGTAGACTTCTTATAGTTGAGTCGAGGTTGGTCTTAAACAAGTATAGACGCCCAAAAAATATTTTTCGTATTTCGCAAACAGTCATTGAACCTTGGTCCTAACCACTTACCGAGTTTTATAACAGTTTACCTGTCTGCGAGGGCGTGTAGAATGTGACCTGTTGAGTGCTCTGCCCTTTAGCCGTTACCCTCTTCAAGGCGTGCAGTTCCCCGTACTCCGTGGTGCCGAGGGTAATGAACCACCCTTCGTTCTTGCCGCGGGGGAACCTTGGACACAGCACGTTGTTGGGGTTGCCACCTCTACGGGTCGTGTTTAGTAGGAGGGTGTATTCCTGGTAAATAGAAAGGGGAGTTAAATGATAACATTTCTAAGGATAATTGATAGTGTTTTACGGATTACTGAAAAAAATAGTTACACAGACAACACGCGACATTTATTACCGTAATAGGGTTTTTTCTTAATTTGGCAAAAAAAAGTAGTTATTGGTGTCGATTCGGTGTAACACGAGTTAACACACGACTAATTTGACAGGACTAAACTTAATTTAAGCATTCTGTCTTTTTCTTCTTGTATCGAAATGACAAGGACAGGACGCTTGAAATAAGTTTAATCATGTTAATAAGTTAAGTTGTGTTACACCGAATCGACACCATTGAATTGAAACGCCGTCGCTAGCAAATGCTACTTTCTTCTATTGTTGAAATTGTTATAAAATCATAAAGAATGTCTTATTATTACCGTTTTTGAACCCATAAACGTTTGCAATAGTGATTCGTCTTTTTTTCCTTCAAGTTATTCATGTCAATTACTAATATCTAGTCCACGCCCAAGATCAGTTGAAGGGTACACAGAAAGAACGTGCCATGTCAGTAAAGTCAATATTTTCACAATTGCATTTATAAAGTTACAAACAAGTTGATATTCAATACAAGATTTTCTCTCTACAAAAATTTTACATACATAATACTCATGACTAGGCACGTTTTTTCCCTGTTTCTCGAAGCTATACAAACGCAATCTGAACAACTTGGAATCAAAATATTAAAAAAAATTACTTCGCACGTTCTTTCCGTGTATCCTTCAGTTAGAAAAGTGTACAATGAGTAAATATTCGCACATTTAACAAAAACAACTTGACTCGGAAATGAAATGATTTTTCAATTGATTTCATTAGTATTTCCGCTGGGCTAATAGTTTTAGTCTACCACTTACTAGACAGTAAAGGAAAACATCGCGAGGTTAAACTTGCATGTCCTAAAAGCATGTATAATCCTCGAATTACGATAAGGCCCTATCACGTTGTATCCTATCATGGAAAAGTAGTCGGTGAAAGGACACGTTCCTCTATACAACGTGAAATTTAAGTCATTTTGTTAACGAAAACTGGTGATACTACTCGTCCATATGAACAACTTTAGCTATGGAGCCAACCCTGAAATCGCGAAAAAGAAATCAGCTGTTCCGTAGAAAAGTTAAATACCTACTCGACCCAAATGTATGAAACAGCTTATTTTTTTGTAATATGTATTTCAGGGTTGGCTTCATAGTAAAAGTTGTTCATATGGACGAGTACTATCACCAGTTTTCGTTAACAAAATGACTTTTTCACGTTGTATAAGAGGACTTTAATTTATACACCCCAACTCTTACTGCAGTCTCGGTAAGTGCTCAGTAGCAAGGGTCGATGACCCTTTTTGTGAAATTCATAAATTATTATTATCGTGTTCCTTACAAACGCAAGCCCAGCCTCGGCAATTACTATGGAACGTCAAGATTTCATTTTGCGGAATTAGCAAGTGTTATCGATCCGTGTTCAGTAACTTAGATCATCACTTATCAAGCATCCAGTATGAGTTTGGCATGATAAATATCACCTTATATATTCCTTATAAATTCATACTGGAGACTTGGTTAGTGATCAGAAACTAGGTTCCGTAATCCTTTTGGCCAAATTCGAAAAATATTTTTTTTTCCTGCCTTACTGGTTGTTCTAGTTTATTCCTAGTCTAGTCAGTAAGGAAGCAAAAAATGTAATTATCGAATTTCACCAAAAGGGTAATTGAAACTTGTTTCTGATCACTAACAGAGTCTCTAGTATGAATTTGGTCGGTTAATTTAATTTCACTTGTATAGTGTAACTTATACACGAAGACATTTTTGATTAGTGTTAGAATGAAGTTCCATCAAGGAGTATAAATTATTTGAAACAGTATAAATTATAAATTATTTGAAACTTCGTAGCTCACCTGGTCAGCATGTAACGGTATCCATTCCTCTCTACTCATTGGCTGCTTGATCCGTTTGTCTTCTTCACCATCTACGTCGAACCATTGACCGCGCACGGAGATCTTTATGTCCAGGGTGGGAAGGTCGCAAATCGCCTGCCGAGACATCATAGCTTCATGGTTTAGAACTTTTACACTTTTATCTTTGGTTTATAACTGTTACAGTTAAGGCGAGGCATTGATAAACTTTTAAATCGGCGCCTTAGGGGAGTGGAGCTAGGGGGACTTACTCCATACAAATATGCGCTCACGAACTAGCTTATGCCGTAAGGTCGTATGCGGCAAAACAGTACTCGTATAAGTAATTTAATAAATCCAATCGGCCATTTTGCATTGTATTGTAACCTCTTGGTGTTCTAAATATTTTTTTCTCTGCTATGAAAATTAATCAATCAACTAAATCTTCGGGCAAAATGATGTCAATGAAATGCTTAATCTAGTATTTAAATTGGTAATTACATATGTTTTTTTATTGCTGAGAAAAATGGAGATCCATGTCGCCAAAATTTCGTGGCGTCGCCTTAAAACCCGAAATCAGTTAGAACTAGTTTACTAGTTAGCGCCATACAAAATGTCGGGGCGCGTTGAGATGTGTCAGTATGAGGTAAATTTAAAGTAAAATATATACGTTAGTTTAGTTTGGTTATTAAAAGAGCCTCGTCATCCAAAAATCTCTTTTTAGTCGGGCTGATTTCCGAAAACTTGAAACTTTTAATTGTGTCGATTCGTTGTAATACGACTTATCCGACAAGACTAATCTTATTTTAAGCGTCCTGTCCTTGTCTTTTCGATACAGAAGGAAAAAGACGAATGCTTAAATTAAGTTTAGTCCTGAATAAGTAAGGTCGTTTTACACCGAATCGATACCAATGTCAGTTACGGAAGAATCGAAAGAGTTTAGTCAGGACTCAGGACCGTACCAGATGGAGATCTATACCGGTTGAAAATGAACGCTCTAGCTATAACAAAGGAAACTGTTCTATGTTCGAAATAAACAGATATGTTTTGTTACTTTTGTCATGATTCATAATTTAAAAAAAAGATATCGACCGCCAAAGAAGCACTAATACTCCGGTGACAGAGACGATGACGCCTCTACAAAACCTATGTGTACATACATAGCCTATGTGCATTATTTACCGCCGGGAATATGTACAGTCTATTGTCAGTCACATGTTGCATCGCTTAATTTTGCAATCTTTTCGAAATTTGAAAAACAAAAAATCTGGAAACGATTTTTTTTTACGGTTTTGTGTTCTATTAATGATTCTGATTCATAGAGTTCAATAAAGCTAGAGGATTCATTTTCAACTTGTATAGTCTGAATATCCCTCTTGGAGACTGGCGTGACTATAAACTAGTAGTTCGCCCCGAATTGTGAACTCGCGCTCGCCGGATTCGCACTTGACCGATTTGGCTCATGTTTGAACTTAAAAATTCTTTTTGTCTTATTTACTCGCCTGCCAAATTTCATGAAATTCCGACCAACGATACTCGAGTTATCGTCGAACAAACATATATACAAACGCCGGATTGTTCAAGTAGACTCGGAGAACTTCGCTCACTCGTTCAATAAATGTAAGTAAATGTAAGTCCGTGAAACAGACGACGCTCTCTCTAAACTCGCCCGTATGTCGGTGCGTCAAGGTTCACGCGTTTTTGTTTGGAAATCAATTATTTCCTAAACTAAGGGTGTCCGCGGGTATGACTCTTGGGCATTAGGGTCAGTAGAATATGGTTTTATAGTTCACACCCGCAAACTTATCTGGCGATTTACCTTATAAATCTGCTCAACTTGGTGTTCATCGAATTCCTTCCTCAAATACTTGGCCAGCGTCTCGTAGTTCCGTCCAGCGACCTTCAATCCGTTCAGCACCATGACCGGCCTCTTAATATCTTTAGACATTTGCGAGAATAAGTACAAATGGTGTGACTCTATGTGAGGCAGCGTTGTTAGCGGGGAGTCGGCCGGCCAGCGCGCTTGGACTATCGCTTGCATTAGCAGTTGGCAGGATAGAGAGACGGATAACCACCCGTTTTCTGACGACGTGTCTATCATTGCCTGCAAAAAATGATTTGAAATGTTATCTTGGGTGTCGAAACTGTTATTATGTGTTATAAAATCACATACCGTGCTTTAATGGCCGTTAATAATGAAAAAAAAAACATAGCTCTTTGATCACGATTTAGATAAAAACTACTAAATGCAGTTTGGGTTTTTAGAGTGTTGGAGAAAAATGTTCTAGGAAGTAAGAATAACAGGTACATATGTATATTCATTGGTAAAAAAATTAAAATTACATCTTTAATAGCGGAATACATTTTTTTGGATACCTTCCATCCATCCATCAGCCCGTGTTAGTCTACTGCTTGACATTATGTAGGCCTCCATATCTAGAGTATGTTTAGATACTCTCAATATTATTAGAGTGCATTACAAACTAGAACAGAGGTTGTTTCTAGTAATAATAACTCTAATAATATTGAAAAATTCTTTCATCATTTTCTACTACGAGTATTTGTCGCTTCATGTGCCTTAATTTCCAGGGTTCTATTCCATTTGCGCATCTACTGCATTAAAATAAGCTGTCAAAACTTGATGTGAATCTGTCTCGTTTTTTATTTTATTGTTTTAAAAAGATATAGCAGACAATTTAATCGCTGTGATGTGATGTGATGTTTTAGATTTCTTTTCTTCAAACACTGCTGCTTGCAGCGCTGCTCGAAAATAGCAAATTGACCAATCTGAGTCAAGGCTGAATTGCTGTCCATGTGACAGATAACTGTGTAATGATATGAACATGTTGGTAATGAATGCGCATGATGCACGATCAAAACAAACCGCAACCCTATAAAATTTGCTAATGCGTGTTATAGAGTGAACAATTAAACCAAGCTATACAGCTTGTCAAAAAAGAGTTTAAGACAAAATGAGGGCGCGAAACCACTCATGTGGCCAGCCCATATAATACGACCAAAACGCTCTATTACAATAAAAAAGATAGTTCCATCTGTTACCGTGTCAAACTCTTTTTGTCAAGCTCAAAAACGGTGGATCTTAAAACACTCAAGTAAAAACAATAGTTATTTGTTATGCAAGGCTGGAAAGTTAATTTTTGGCGCGATTTGTCTTGTATTGAAACCTGAGCAAGCAAAGGATTTTAGGATTATATCAAATATAGAAGCTCCTGAGCTTAGCGAGGGTTTCAAAGGTACGAGACGCTAAATAACTTTGTTGCCGAGCGAAACACACAACTTTTCACCTCACTAGAGCGAGGAAAATGTTAGGTGCAAGAAAAACAGTTTATTGTGGCTTTAGGCATCGAGTAAATACTCCAAAGTGTGCTTGATTTTCTTGTTTCAGGTAGTTCAATTAAGTATGATAGCATTATTGTCTTCGAACACGTTTTCGCGCCTTTGGAATGTCTCCATGCATGGAACAAATCGTACGCTTTTTTATGTATTTTTTGCGCGATTTTTCCGGAAGAAAACTCAACTCGGCATTATGTACCGCTTGCACGAATTCTGCAGGTGTTAAATTTATATCTTCGTCGCTGCTAGCCTCACTCATATTTTATGATTTCTTTCGATTTTATCAAAAAACAAACCAAAATAATGGAAGGAAAGTGAATTGAACAAAGAGAAGGAAATTTTAAAGTTTTATTGCTGGCCATGGCCAGTGCGATTATTATTTAAATGAGGCTGGCGCATGACATAAGTATTTCCATTTCAGTGGACTGGCTGCAGAGAATATAAACTATTACGAAACCAATGAGGTTCTATTGATACGCTCGGGTTCTCCAGCCAACAGGGATTCACGAATATTTAATGTAACATTATTGTACGAAACCTTTATTGAATAAAAATACTCGAATTTTAAAAACACATTCCACGCTAGCGGATAAAATTTGCTTTTCCACTCAGATTTCGAATAATAAACAGAGCCTTTACGAGCTTGTGAGGTGAAAAGTAAATTATTTATTGTGGACTAACCCAAAAATTACTTGAATATTTGTTACAAATATTGGATAAATCTGCCTATTATATTTACCTGTATAATCCTAATAGCTTGGTCCAACACAGACTTGGTATCAGTGAGGTAGTCAGTATTAGGCAGCTGCAGTCTTGTCATATGAGCTTGCAACAGTAAGAATGCCTTTACACTGGAAGAGTCCAAGGAAAGCGCGTCGACAGGTAGCCGGCATTCTTTTGATAATTCTCTGAAAATGTATAAGGTGACTTTTATTTATGCAGCCAAACTCATGGAGGCTTCGTAAGTTATCATCAGTAACACGGATTGATATCACTTTTTGCCAATTTCGCAAAATAAAATCTTGACGACTCGGGGCTGGGCTTAAATTTGTAAGGAACACGAAAAGAATAATTTACGAATTTCACAGAAAGGGTAATTGAACCTTGTTACTGAGCATTTACCGTGTCTTCAGTAAGAATTTGGCTGCATAAATGAGAGTCAACTCATTTATAGGGAACTTTAGTTATAAAGGTAGTTAGCGAAGTCAAAATATGAATTGTTTTGGAAGCATGCGACTCGGCAAGTATATTCTGCAATTTATTAAAGTATGGATAGTATGATATACGAGGGGTGGCTGAAAAGTAATCTACCTGACTATGAAAGAAAATACATGGATTAATAATTTATTTTTTATTTTTCAATATAGTCCCCTGCAACTGAAATGCACTTACGACATTTGTCAATAAGTGACAGCATACCATTAAAATAATAATTATTATTTTGTTCGTCAAAATAGTCATTCACAGCGTCCTTCATCTCTTCGTCTGTTGAAAATCTGCGCCCTCTCAAATTTTTCTTTAAATTTTTAAATAAGAAGTAGTCAGAGGGAGCCAGGTCTGGACTATAGGGTGGGTGGTTGATCTCTGTAAAGCCGTTTTTTGTCAGAGATGACCGCGCCTTAAAGGCCGTGTGCGCGGGTGCATTATCATGCAAAATCAAAACGCCTTTGCTAAGTTTGCCCCTCCTGTCTTCTTTTATTTTTTTGCGTAGCTGGTCAAGTAAGTTCGCATAGTATTCAGCATTCATCGTGGTGTTTTTTGGCAGGTAATCTATCATAAGAATCCCCTCAACATCCCAAAAAATGGTTGCCATTAGTTTGCCCGCTGACAGCCGGACCTTAAACTTCCTTGGTGGTTTTTCCCCTTTAAATTTCCATTGCATCGATTCTTGTTTGCTTTCGGGATCCCACTGACGAATCCAAGTTTCATCACAGGTCACTATTCGCAAGATAGTTTCTTCCTCTTTATCCTTTACCAAGTCTAAAAATGACTGACAACATTCCACACGCCTTTGCTTATCAAACGGGGTCAACATTTTAGGCACCCAACGTGCGCTCACCTTGGACATTCCCAAATGTTCATGAATTATTTCATGAACTCGTTCCTTGCTAATGCCAACATCTCTAGTTATTTCCCACTGCTTAATTCGCCGATCGGCAAGGATCAGTTTCTTCACTTTTTCCACATTATCTGCGGTAACTGCAGAAATGGGCCTTCCACTACGGGGATCGTCTTCTAAGCTCACACGGCCTTGTTTAAACTGCTTTGACCAAAACTTTATTACAAATTCGGAAGGACATGAATCTCCGAACACCTTAAACATGCGCTCTCGGATCTGCGTCGGCGTATTCCCTTCTTTACCAAGGAATTTAATCACAGCGCGATACTCAATTTTATCCATTTTTAATTTTATTGCAACTTGATAAAAACGAAGACGCGCCAAAAAAAAATTGAACTCGTAGAAACAAATAAGTGTCATAATTTTTAAAAAAGGAATAAACAAAGAATACGAGAATATAGTGGCCAGTAACATTTTTTAAACTTTCTTTAACAAAGGAGATTTTATATCAGCCACCCCTCGTAGTATATCAAAACACTTATGTAAAGGTTTCACCTTTTTATGTTTGAATTGTAGAAATGCTTTATAACTTTGAGAAGGGAATTTACTTACGTTCGTTCTAGTGTGATTTTTTGCTAGAAACTAAAAGAAGACATTTGTTCCTCTCTGGGTTTATGAGAAATAAACGTGGTCTGTAAAACCTGCAGCTTTTTGAGGTCAACGCTCTCTCTAACCTCGCCCGTATATCGGTGCGTTAGGGTTCACGCGTTTTTGTTTGGAACTCAATTATTTCCCAAACGAAGGCTGTCCGCGGGTATGACTTTTGGGAAAAGTGGTTCAATAGGGTCGGTAGAATATGTGGTTTCATTTAATGGTCGCACTCTATTTACACCCGGTATATATTTTTATTATATTATCATCACACAAACCCATTAAGCACATCCTCGTTATGCCGAACTGGCAACGTCGCGTACTCCTCGCAGTCGGCCAACACTCGCAGCAGATCGTCGAACGTTTGGTTGTGGGACAAGTGTAGCGTGAAGTGTCGCATCGTCTTGTGTGACAGGTAGTAGTAGGAGGCGATGCGGCCCATCCACGTCGTGTGGACTGTGCGTTGGTCCTGGAACGGGTTAACACAGTCGATTATAGCAATACATTGGATACTGTTAAGGAAAGGTATGATGGTAAGCGCAAATAATTATAAGGAATAAAGAAAATGTCTACTACATACATAGTCTCACACCTGTCTCCCAGAAGGGTAGGCAGAGAATACAGATTTTCATCTGCTACGATCCTGACACACCTCTTTTGCTTCTTCTGCATCCATCAATCTAGTCATACAAGATTCCGGGTACTTTTTACTTTGCCCTTCTTCAGTATGTCGCCATTTTGGTCGGCATACGTCCTTCTCGACTGTTTTTTTATATATTGTATTCTAGGGCGGCCCAGTCGAGCTTTAACTTCCACTTGTGCAGCATAAATTTCTTTCGTTACTACTGTCATTCATCCTCAATTTCTACTAATTGTTTGAAAAATTATGGCAGAAGAATTAACTGTTCGAGGCTTATTAGCAGTAAACGGATATTCGGGGGCTTAGGTACCTAGACTGCTTTTTTACAATACATGCCATTCAGAATAAACTAATATTATATCGTAGAATTACGGAATCATAAAAAACGTTAGGTAGATTGTTAATTTTATTTGTATAATTGTAAAAAAGATGTGTTCTATTGAATAGTCTTTGAACAAAAATTACATGTAAATAAAAACTACTTTATACAAAAATATTATAAATTAGTAAAATATAATTTTCGTATGTCCAAATTATACTAACAAACCAACTTCAATTTCGAAATCCCGAGACTTTTTCGAACGACAATTCAAAAGGACATACATATGATATATCTATATTTTGCTAGCTCCTCAACTTTAGGTGTTTAAGCTCCCGAATCTCCGATCACTACTTATTAGTCAAGTCTTCGAGACAAAAACTACGTGGACGACAGTATTATATCTCGCTTCCTCGTATAGGTTTGTCCCTTTTGTTGTTTGACGAAGATATGAGCCCCATGTGATGCTTTTTGACCAGTAGGTAGACAGAGGTATAATCTTCCTTTCTTTTTGAAAAACGAAGAAACGTGTTCCCAAGGGTCTTGACAGACAGACGGCTGGACGTACGGACGGACAACAAAGTGATCCTATAAGGGCTCCGTTTTCTACTCTTGAGGTACGGAACCCTGAAAATGCGTTACCTCTTCAATCTCGACACAATTAGCGTTCGCGAGTGCATCCAGCGACGTCTGCACTAGACTCGACAAGTAATAGTTGACGTCTTGAGGCTCCAAACTCTCCAGGTTGTAGTAAGTCGGGTTCTTCAGTAGCCGTCTGAAGAAGTAGGTCCACGTTAGGTAGTCCAGGATGTCTTGTTTCGTTTGGACGGTGCCTGCAACAAAATTGTTTTTACATCAAAAAACGTTTTTGGGAAATGAGACAGTCGCAAGCTGAAATGAGACTTTGCAAACAAATTTTAAAAACATAAATCGTCACCATATATGACGTGACTTTCGTTTGTACATAGCCAAATTCATGCTGGAGACTCGGTAAGTGCCCAGGATCAAGATTCAATGACCCTTTCTGTGAAATACCCAAAACAAAATTTAGACTTACTATAGTCGAGGTTCATCTTGACTTGAACAAGAGGCACAACTATATTTAATTTTTCTCAAACACAGGGTCATTGAACCTTGGTCTTGACCACTTACCGAGTCTCCAGTATGAACTTGGCTATATAAACGAAAGTCACCTTGTATAAACGATATCAATAAGTTCGTTCTGGGCTAAGTGATGCATTATTTATTTACCACCGGCCACAGAATAAATATAATAATATTATTATGTCATAAATAATTTAATAATAATAACGCTTTATAGTTTTATTTAGAAACTCATACTAAAATCCATTTATTTACGTACCAGCGACCACTTCTGCATTCAAATGGTCCGCCAACACGCTCAGGAGACTCGATTCAACAGGGAACGGTTCGTACAGGAATTTCTTGTAGAAGTTCTTCTTTTGGTCGTGAACTAACACGACTGCCACGCCTTCGTTGTCGTACTGTCAAAGAAAGATTTTTGCATAAATATCGATTCAAAATATCACTAAGCAGACGAGTTTGGGATAGGGATAATATACATTTTACGAAGTAAGGTACACCCGGTAATGTTTATTTAAGTCATTCTTATCTTTACACTTTTTACGTGTGTAAAATACGTATTTATTTATAGAAAACTAGGATTTTACATTTTGTAGTTAAATCGATCGCTTTTGGATGCTCAAAACATTTAGAGTGCATAACAAACGAGAAATGATTAATTAGAAACAGATTTTAAGTAAGACAAATATTTTGAAAAATTTCCTTGGGCCAGGATCTGATCCTGTGACCTCTTGCTAACACGGCAAGTGTGATACCGACGGCGCCATCATATTTAAATAATATTGCAAATTTCCTGAAACATTAAACGTAACTTCATCTATCGTTATCGCTTTCAAGGATATCGTGATTGGCTAGAAATTTTGCGTCTCAATAACAATACAATAACATTTTGCGAACAGAACGTGATATTACGATTTTTTTTAATGTTACTACCATTTATATTCTGTAAATATATACTTGGACATAAGACATAATTGATCACCACCAAGTGGACTGGGAAGTTGACGCTCCAGGCTAACGTCGCCGTGCAAATTAGTACCTAGGGAAGGGGGAATAAGAGTGAATTTGTACCTGCGGCCTCTCCTCCCGTATTGCCTCTGTTTACCGTCGAAGTACTCCGTGCCTTTGATCACCACCAAGTGCGCTGGGAAGTTGACGCCCCATGCTGACGTCGCTGTGCAGATTAGCACCTAGTGAAGGGGGAATAAGAGTGAATTTGTATGTACCTGCGGCCTCCCGGCCCGCCCCATCATCTGCAGCACATCGGTGATCGGCATGTCGACGTATCTCTTCTGTTTACCGTCGAAGTACTCCGTTCCTTTGATCACCACCAAGTGGGCTGGGAAGTTGACGCCCCAAGCCAACGTCGCCGTGCAGATTAGTACCTAGTGAAGGGGGCATAAAGAGAGAATTTGAATTGGCAGTTAGCAGAATTTTCTTTTTAATAGATAGACGTTTTTTTGAGTTTAACCGAGTTTTTTACTTCGTCTTTGTCCCTTTTTTGAATGTAACAAAACTTTCCATACACTTTTCATAGTTGAATGTTTTTTTCCATAGTTTGTAACCTGTGAATTAAAAAAATAGAGACTAGCAAAGAGATTTTTAGCATCCGACAAACATATGAATTTTATTAAGTAATAGTAGTTTAAGCTACAAGTGCAATATGGAGGCAATAGCTTACGAGGACGACTAAACGTAACCAGTAAGTTTTTGCCTTTAACCCTGTATCATAATACGGTTTTTATTGCATAGTGTGAGTAAATAAATGAAACATAAGTAATCAAAGAAACATACAAACAAACAATATGGAGAGTCCTATAGACTTCGCACAAAGTGCATATTCGGCTCTTAATAGTAATTTCGGAGTTAAACTACGAAAACCTCATAATTTTCCGTTTCCAAATGAAACAAAATTACCTGAATCTTCTGGTTAATGAACAGCTCTTCGACAGTATTCCTGTCCCGCTCATGCAGGCCGGCGTGATGGATCCCGATGCCGAATGCGAGAGTCAGTTTCAGGTTCGATTCCCGGATGTTGGATAAGATCTGCTCCATCTCAGATTCCTGCATGCGGAGCCATTGCTTGGGGTTGTCTTCTGCTGCTAGGTACGCGATTAGGTCTAGGGCTGTCAGCCTGTTGATGATAGAGTCTGTCAAGAGTCCGTTGTACAATATGATGAACAGTACGCGGCAGTAAATTATTACACATCAGCTAGCTTCGGATTCGTAGAGCGTTGTCTCTTTCACCGGAGTGTTAGTGCTTCGTGCGAAAGAGATGACACTACGATATGATGTGCAATTTTACTACCGGGGCTTGTATTTGTTTCGGGAATGCAGAAGTATTTTTGTTAAAACATGAATGTTTAAGATGTGATTCTAATGCATATTTGTATTCGTTTGTTATTGCATAAAAACATCGGTACAACCGAGTTTTAAACTAATGTGTAGTGTAGTGTTGCACTTTTTAGTAACGTACAGCTTATTTCTGCAGCTAAATCTAACTGGTTTCGAGTTATGCCGCCAACGGTAGGAAAGTTATTATGAGTTTCCGATTTAATTATATTAATTTTGGGTGCAAAAAAGGAGCCTCATAGGTGGTATAGCTGGTGCCGGGCTCGACTGTGGAGGTACAACCATCTTATTCGCAGACCCTTCAAAGTTATTCGGGGTAGAGTAAAAGGACAGCTCTCAAGTAGGCAAGATTAGCGAAGCGCAACTAAGTCTAAAAAATAGTTCCACTAAATAGATACCACGAAGGGCGGGGCGCAAAATACGTACCGCGCGGCGCGCCAGTTTTTCGTAACACCTTGAGTCGTGTGTTTGTGCCGCGGAAAGTTTTGATTGTGCATATTATTGTGTTTTCGCGCCAATTGATTTTACAAATATGCCTTCGTGTTGTGAAGTGGTTGTAGAAGGATATGAAAAATACTGGGATTGCATTTCATACGTAGGTAAAGATTTTGAAAACTTATCGTCTGTTACTCTGCTGTTGCCGCCATGTTGACAGAACGCCGCGCCGCGCTAGTGACGACCCAACCAATCGCGTGCAAGCTATGTCTATGTGAGTGTGTGAGTGTTTCGTTGTTACTGGAGTAAGAGTGTCAGCGTAAATGGAACCAAAATCGAAGCGGTAATTGTAGGAGAGTTCTAGAGAATTCTTCTTCGTAGGTGGCCCACCATGCCTGGGATTTAATTATTATTATCAAATTAAAACTGGGAAATCTGAATTATATTTTACGTATAACGACAAACCCCTAAAAACTTATGAGGTTTTTTACCAGAAGTGTATCCGAATGTGTATGTATATCGTTTTAGATAAAATTAAGAAGTAAATACTAATTTCGCATCGAAGATGTAATCTGTATTAATTTGAACAAATAATATGCTTGAAAACCTTCACCTTCACAGCAAAAACCTCGTTTCTCCTGACACACGTTTTGAACTTCGTGCCCGGGACGAAATCGGTGCAAGTATTGCCTTCGAAAGTTTCATCTTCGTAACAGATCTCGTGTACGTAAGAGCGAAATAAAACAGTATTACATTTGGATACGCCCACAATTGAGTTGCTGCGCTCATGACAACCGTCCTTAAGGGGGTAACTTTTTACCTCGGTACAAAATGCACATCATAATATTGTTTTCCTTACTTTTGGATAAAAATTATGCAATAAATGCGTTTTATAGCAATTCGCGCAAACTGCTTGTTAATGTAATGCTATGTTGATGGTGATCACATGAAAATTATTCAATTTTATGCGTTAAATTTTAGCTGCATTACATTACAACTCTAAAGACGCCTTTAAGTTTGTTAATGTAATGCAAACAAAATGTAATACATTAAAGTACGTAATTTTTTTGTTAAGACTTTATTATTAATAAGCTATTTTCGCAAGTTGCTTTAAAACACGTTTATTGCATACTTTTTATTAAAAAGTAAGGAAAACAATATTATGATGTGCATTTTGTACCGAAGTAAAAAGTTACCCCCTTAAGAAAAAAGCTATAGTCTTTAGAAAACACTTACCTGGTTTGTCTTCTACTGGAGACGAAGACTAACGCAGGCGCGTGCGGCGAATGTTGCCGGATCGCTTGGAATGTTGGCTTGTTCATGGTCATCATACGGGGGCAGTAGTGTCGGCCTGGGTGCCCCGATATGTGCACCTGGAGGTTATTAACTTGATGATAAAGTTCACACTCTGGTTTAGTGGTTAGAGTATCTTAAACGGGGTTGGGGTAATAACCACCACTCACGATGGGACGTAATAATCGTCGGTGAAACTTGAATGTATGAACGTGGACTGTGAAATGGAAGTCGTGTGACTACGATTTATGTCGTAACGATGTATTTGTGTAAAAATAAACGGAACCTTTTTACGATCTCTTTCTTATACGTCTGTCTATCTGTCTGTCCGGACCCTTTTTCTCGGGCCACGTTAGAGATATCAAGTTGAAATTAATACCTCTTACAGAAGTGTACGGACCCTAGCGCTATTTAAAATCAGGCTTTTAACTTAACGGGGAAAAAAGTTATTGCCTTTTACGTAAGCAATTTTACAAACATTAGCTCACCTGTAGCATTATTTAGAGTAGGGTCCTCATTTTGTTACCACGGAACTCTAAAGGGATTTACCTCCGTCCATGTATTACATGGCATGACTCAATCAGGTGATCGATCATAAACCAATCAGAAAACGCCACGCTTGCCGTGCAAGGCGAGATTGTGAAACGAAAGCAGTCACGTGCGAGGACACGCGAGGCGACTTCTCTTTCGCCCGAACGAACGACGCACGAATCAGTCTCGGAGCGACCGTTCGGCGAAGCAGTCAAGTTTTGGGAGAGAGCGCGAGCGAGCCGCGAGTTCTCTGCCCACGGTGCGATCCTTGTGAAACCCTTCGAGTGCACGTGATGCGGAGAAGGCCTGCACCGGTCGCCCAGTTCCAGACCTCTGTTCCTGGCGTGGTTACGGCAGCCTAGGCAAGGCTTGCCCCCGAAGCTTCGTCCCGTGAGTCTGGTAAAGCCTGCACCCATGTCCTTAGGGTTCCGTTGTAGAGTAGGGCCTCATTTAAGTCTAGTTGTAAGCCCTAGGCCGTAAGCCTTAGTTATCTCTAGCCCCTGAGCTTCCTTTCTGTCTGTTGAAATATATACCCTTAAGTACAGCCAACGTTGTTTCTGTGTGCCTCCCTTTTCAGTTAGGAATATGTCACCCTAACTAACGCCCAGCAAGTCAGATTCCCCGACCCTGAGTTAAGCCCATGCTCTACCGACTGACACGCCGCGGCCTTAGCAGCTCCCATGTTTATACTCTGAGGTTTCTTAGAAATTCTAAGTTAGAATGCTGTCTTTGCAGTTAGCTAGGCAGTGAACGTCCCGGGTTCAACCCCCGACGACAAAGCAATTATAAACCGTGACACACCATGAAAACCAATAGGGTACTTCCAGGTGACTTAGAAACTATAAATTCAGTTCACAATTACATAGTTACAATTACTGATATATAATTACTAAGAAGAAATCAAAGACCAACCTTATTAAATCCTTTGGATACATGGAGTTTAGTAAGTGTCAAGTTGGTGTACTCGTTTATAGCTGCTCGTGGAGTACTTTTGTGTTTTGTATGTACGGAACAACCAGCGCGCGAGGCCTTCTCGCACTTGACCAGTATTTACAACGAAATTCAACAAATTCTCACCTCCAAGGGCACGGGCCTTACGGAAGGCCTAAAGTTGAAGAGGCCCATCTCTCCAATGTTCAGCCAGTTGGCGAGGTCTTTGGCATTGGCTAGAGCGGTGGACAGGCCGATAATGCGCAGCCTCCTCGATGTGTGGGACTCGATGAAGTTTGTCCTGAAATTTAAAATATTTGTTTTAATAAAGGGAGAGTAGCAACAGGCAGTTTTGTAGTATCAGTCATTCGTGCACTAGAGACTTCCGTAGATGTTGCGAAAGTCGCTGGTCCAAGGAAAACTGATAAAGCCTCGCCTGATTCCACTCTCCTACTTTCTGGGCGACCACGCTTTATTCTAGGTTATATCAATGCTTTCTATCGGGCACGGTTGTGGCCAAGCGTAAGGCCATCATAAATAAAATGAAAAAAACAAACTCAGAATAAAATCCGGAAGCTTTCAGTTCTTTTCCCACCATAAGATATTAATTTGTCCAAGTTAAAGCACAGTTACACAACACAAGTTTATGCGTCACCAAATCTATAAATCGCTGATTGCTCATGAGGGCTCTGTAAATATAGGCTGAAATTAAATCAACCGACCAAATTCATACTGGAGACTCGGTTAGTGATCAAGAACCAGGTTCCGTAATCCTTTTATTTCAAAAAAATAATTGTTTAGCTCCCTTACTGGTTGGACTAGTTTAAGTACAATTCCTAGTGCAGGCACTATGGGCAAAAATTTTTTTTTTCGAATTTCACCTGGTGTGTCATTAAACCTTGTTCCTGATGACTAAGTCTTTATATTAAGGGGTAACGTTTCGAGCTCAGTGCAAAGAGCATAACATAAGTTTGTTTACCTTATTTTAAAATAAAATGTATGAAATAAAATAGTTTCATCTTATTTTGCGACTATTGTTGAACAATTATCAGGGGTTTTTATTAGAATTGCTTCATTTTATGCATTGCGTTTTTAAAACACGCTTTTAAGTTTGTATACCCATTCATTTACAACGTAATACATAAAATTACAAAATTTTGGTAGAAAAGCCTAATTGACACTAAATAATGGTCGCGAAATGTCATATATCACATTTATTTAGTACTTTTTATGCAACAGTAAGAAAAACAATCATCAGTTGTGCATTTTGCACCGAGCTCGAAACGTTCCCCCTTAAGTATTGTTCAACGATCATTAGGAAGGAGCGGTCACTCCTAATACATAGTTGATGCTTGTGATTGTTGGCACTTGGTGGAAATTAATACACATTATGTTTATTTATAACTCAGGTACTTATCCACAATATACTTATATTAAATATTATACCCAAACGGTTTCGCTGTTCAGCATTCTCAAGGGCTTAACTACAATACTTATTTAATTACATTTTCAGAATTTACAAATATTATTTTATTGCACGTATTTTATTTGTAGATTCTGAAAATGTAATTAAATAAGTATTGTAGTAAAGCCCTTGAGAATGCTGAATAGCGAAACCGGTTGGGTATAATATTTAATATAAGCATATCGTGGATAAGTACATGAGTTATAAATAAACATAACTCCTAATACAGGTTCTGCGAACTTAACAGGGGTGTCCGATAACTGTGTCATATTGACTTTATACTTAATAAATAAAAAAATTGTTTGTTTTTTGTTCGTTTGTCCAGTATGAATTAGATCGGTTGTTTAATTTCACCTAGTATAACCAATTTTATATATTTCCCGTATTATAGGTATTTGTTTCATCATATAATATTGTTTTTATAAAGATTTGATATGACATGTGAAACGTGTACTTTATGAATCACGACTGATGCCGGCCCCATAGTGGGCCGAAATATATTTCGAAAATTAATATTTTTTTATTATTAATACAAGTTAAAAGAAACTAAAGGCTTTATATAGCTAAATTATATATATTTATTTTACAAATAAACATTTTGAATCTTGAATCTTTGTTATCATTTAATGTCGTATGAATTTATTTGTTAGAAAGATAGAATTGGTGACCTTTGGTTCACTGACACCCCCCTATTTCTACAAAAAATAGCATAAAGCCACTAGTTATAAAGATCAATTTACCTTGACACATAAACTTTCAATACAGATCCGTAAATGTATCTTGTCTATGACTATAAGGGCCACGTCTCGTACGTAATTCCTGGCCTGCCAGGATCTGCTGATGCCGTCCCATTTCTATACAAATCGAGTCCTAAGACATTAGTCATAAAGCTCAATTTACCTTGACACAATGACCTCCAATACAGGCCCTCTATCTTCTCCCAGTAAATGTATCTCGTCTATGACTATAAGGGCCACGTCTCGTACGTAATTCCTGGTCTGCCAGGATCTGCTGATGCCGTCCCATTTCTCAGGGGTTGTTACTATGACGTGAGAGTTACGTATCGCTCTTATGTCGGGAGAGACATCACCTAAAATCAATACATCATTTTTGTATTTGGAAGCAAACATATCGTCTCCAAGAGGGCATCAGGTGTTATTCAGAGTTCTAAGTTATGGATTTTGCAATATTCCAATATGTATTATGCAATATTCTAGCTCTAGCTGCTGAGCTGTCGGGCGAACAACATTAGTTGCTGCGAAGCAATCAAATCAGTTGCTGCGGAGAAGCCGAGCTAGCAATACATCCCGAGGATGCCTCGTTCAGAGGCGAAACACGTGTCGATAAGTTTTCTTGCTTGTTATTCAAGATTGCTTTGCTTTTATGCTCGTATTGCTTGCCTATTGCATGTTTTATGCTGCACGAGTCTGCATTTTGAATAGCACGACAAGAATTGTTTAGCGGAATATTGCAAATTATAATTCATATGTCCATAACTTATTGATGGACTTCTGCAAGGTAACGCCTATTTCAATTAATTAATTCAGAGTTCTATTACTGTCGACATTTTAAAGATGCCAGTGGAGAATGCGTTGTTCATACAAACGAAATACCAAATTAATTTTTAAACTAAACAAATTCTCAAGGTAGTGTGTGTTTATTCTGACTGAGTCACAAAATATGTAGGTTTTAAACATGAAATATGAGAAAAATAAGTTTTCTGTAGAAATTTGAAATTCTTTATATCTCGTTTTTAAATCAGGGTCCTTTCAAAATATATACTTGGGAACCTAGATATTCTGTAATTCGATCGAAGTAAAAACACACTACCCTAAAAATACATATGATTTACATTGACCTCTCATAAACAACTAGACTCATAATCTCCCTCAAAAAGTGTTCGCGATGCATCTTGTCACCGCTATGGGGTGACAAAATCGAACTGACATTGCATCTTATGTTAACGACATAACGTCTTAATTTGGTTGAAGCATTTTTGCTACTTTGCTCGTCGCACGTTCGGACACTTTCTGACTTTTCTTAGAGACTGTGTGTCTTGTTGTTTATGAGAGGTCAATGATGATTTACAAATGGTTTTGGTATTTCGTTTGAATGAACCACGCATGCTTCGCCAGCCTCTTCTCACTCTCTTTTCACTGTGAGCCTTATCACCGTACATCGGGCACAAAAACATCTTTTTATGGCATGCAGGTTAAGGCGCATAGGTATGCCACCGTTTTAGTACAAAATTTGATAACCCGTTTCTCTGTGTTTATGACAACCATTTTACAAAGTCACTATTTGGCTAAAACGTAAAATTTTGGTATAGGTACAATTTAAGGCAAGAAAACAGCTTTGTATGTAAATTTGTCCAGCTCGATATCTTTACAACAAAATGTAGCGTGTGACCACCGTAGACTTCCTCCGCGAAGGACAAGAGGCGTCGTGCCGTCTCGCTTTCGCATGTACGTGGGACGCACTATAAGTTTCCGGAATGAATATGAAAAAATACTATTAAAGGTACAAAATTAATTTATTGTTTTTCAAAATAATCTCCCTTGGCGTCTATGCACTTTTTCATTCGATCAAACCAGTTTTGAAAACTTTTGTGCCACTCCCCTGTGGTGACCTCTGAAACGTGTTTTTCATACTCCTCGACAGCCTCTTCTGGTGATGAAAATCGTTGACCGCGTAATTGGTTCTTAATTTTTGGGAACAGAAAAAAGTCACAAGGTGCCAGGTCGGGACTGTATGCAGGATGACTCATGAGTTCTACATTTTTCGTCTTCAAAATGTCGTTTGTCTGTCTGGCCGTGTGAGAACTAGCATTGTCGTGGTGCAGGATGATACGGCGTTTACGGTTATTTTTACGGAGTTCGTCAATAACTTCCGGCAAACAAATGGTCGTGTACCAGTCACTATTCACGGTACGACGATTCTCTAAAGCAACAGTAGCCAAGTGCCCAGTTTTATTAAAAAAAGAAGCAATCATCCGCTTAGATGCACTTTTCACGCGCGCCACTTTGGTTGGTTTCGGCTCATCTTGAAAGACCCATACGCTCGATTGCTGCTTTGTTTTGGGATCGTAGCAATAAATTCATGTTTCGTCACCTGTTACTATGTTCCACACCAAATTTGACGCACCTTCGTTGAATCTGGTAAGCATGGCACTGCACCAAGTGACGCGGTCCGTTTTTTGAGCCTCGGTCAAGTTGTGTGGGATCCACCGCGAGCACAGCTTTCTCACACCCAAATGTTTGTGTAGGATTGATTGTATTTGACCCATGCCTATTTCTAAGGATGCGCGAATTTCATGGTAGGTCACATGCCTGTCTGTTTCAATCATACGGCGCACAGCATCGATGTTTTTGTTGGTCACAGCGGTGGACGGCCGACCATCGCGAGATTCGTCGCTGAGATTGATACGACCACGCTTGAATTCTGCAAACCAGCTATAAACAGTCGTCTTGCATGGTGCTTCATTGCCAAAAGCTGTTTCAAGCCGAGCGATGCTCTGTTGAGCTGTCAAATTACACTTAAAATCGTGGAAAATCATACTACGAAAATTTTCCCGAGTTAAATCCATGTTGATGCAGACACACAATTTTTTAAATGGCGCCACAAGGTAAAAACAAAAGACAGTCAGATGAAACAAACTGCATTCTACAGCCAAAGAGTTCTATTTTCAAATGTTGCAATAAATTTTTAAATATTGTTTATGTAAGTGGCCAGTTCCGGAAACTTTTAGTGTTACCTATGTAATAAACTGCATGGGCAACACGCGACGCTCGCGCCGGCAGTCGAGCAATGAGTGCCAACGGGATAGCGCGCGCGCGCGTCGCTTGCGTCCCGATTCTCGATTCGCCATTTTGTAAGCTGTAGTTTGTGACAAGCCATTATTACACGGTTTTCATACGAATATCGGACATTTTATTACCGCCAGTCCAACCCCGAACCCAAAACATCGCCACCCACGCGATAAAAATTAATATTCAGAATTTTGGCAAAATGGTGGCTTTTAAAATATCAGTATAACAGATGATAGAGGTCTATAACGAAAAATAACAGAAAAACGGGTTGTCAAATTTTGTACTAAAACGGTGGCGTGCCTTGTTACCATTCAGCAAGTGGTAAGTATACTCGTACAAATACTATGCACATAAAATTTATTAAAATAATAAAATAATTTGATAAATGAAATTTTTATCAGGGTTGTCTATTCACACGCGATGGAAAGTGTGACGGTGACATTGAAAGAAGAGTGAATGCGGGAAACAAACATACTGAAAAAGGGCAAAGTGAAAAGTACCCGGAATAGAAGAGCCTGTATGACTAGGTTGATGGATGTAATAGCAAAAGAGGTGTGTCAGGATCGTAGCAGATGGAAATCTGTACTCTCTGCCCACCCCTCTGGGAGACAGGCGTGAGTATATGTATAAAATTTACATGAACATTAGTTTTCGTGGTAATTTCTTGTTCTTTTTCTATATAAATGTATTTTTAAATCCTGTAAAAATACACGTGTTATGTCCCTCTATCGTGGTCGATTGTGCGGTGCGTGATGTAATCGAACGAAGCAACACCCAACGTCCCCTATTCGAGCCTTACTTCATTAATGACAGAGTTCTAATGACTCATATTTTTTATGTAGCCACGTAAGTGTCCTACTTTTGGGTAAAGTAAAAATTTATTTCTAAACTAGCTTTTGCCCGCGGCTCCGCCCGCGTTTTATTCGGTTTAACAACATGCTTTTTCCCGGGATAAAAAGTAACCTATGTGTTAAGTTGGGATATAAGCTACATCCATTCTAAATTTCATCCAAATCCGTCCAGCCGTTTCATCGTGAAAGAGTAACAAACATACACACACACACACAAACTTTCGCATTTATAATATTAGTGTGAAGTGTGATGAGATAACATAGCCTTGTCTTATTTCTCCACAAACTATTAAGACCACGCTAATTAGACACCTGATTTTTCAATGATATTGATCTATCCTACAGGAACCATGCATTTTTCCGGGATAAAAAGTAGCCTATGTGTTAAGTTAGGCTATAAGCTATATCCATTCTAAATTTTATCCAAATCCGTTCAGCCGTTTCAGCGTGAAAGAGTAACAAACATACACACACACACACACACACACACGCACAAACTTTCGCATTTGTAATATTAGTAGGACTACAAAATAAATAGTTTTAATTGAGTTACCTGTCAGCTCCACAACTCTTTTACCGAGTTTCTCTTCAAGTCTCACTTTCCAGTCTTTTATTCTTTCCTTTACTAAAGCCTTAAGTGGCGCTATGTACACTACCTGGAATAATAAAAGGTTTTATATTAGTGAGTCCAAATAAAAGGACCGTTAAGCCATGGCGTTGGACAGGTAAAAAATAAGTGGAGACATAACAAAGACAATGCACCTGGTCTTGGTTTAGAAAATTTTGTTCAGATTCTTTTGAAACTGTGTTCTTTACGCGATAAGAAAAAACTTATGAAAACATAATGAAATTCAAACGTGAAGGTCACACCATAATTCTCACCAACCTTTCAACTTTTCAATGTTGCAATAATTGTAATATAAAATAGCTCATACATCATAGGAGTTAAATGCGTATTTCCCCACGAAATTACAATTTACTTAGTTCGATAAAAATCCAACTTTAGTCTTAAAACGACGTAGGTAGTAAAAAATGAGTTTTTGAACAAGTAGTACTCTCAAACAATAGATATGGTTCCGAAATAAATACATGTTATAATCAAAGCCTTTTTCAAGGTGATGTAACAGCCCAAAACGCTATAGAGAAAAATTGGCTCGCTCGAAAAAAAATGCGAATTAAAGGCCATTTTTTCATTTCGAACAAGCAGTCTCTCCAATCTAATAAAGTTAAAATAACAATATTTACTGTTTTATACATATAAACCCATTATTTAAACGATAGCCCAGCGTTTTTTTTAACGCGCTTGTGTAAATTTATCTTAAATTTTATTCATTGAAAAACAGCATTATCGAATATCTTCTTGATTTACCGCACTGCTCAGACGTGTGCTTTTTCAGATACGCTTATCTGTTTGGTTATGCGATCAACCTAAAATGACCAATGACATTTCAACCGTTACCTTGCATTGTGGATACTGATTGAACACTCTAAACATGGCGATTTCAGCCACAATCGTCTTCCCAGAGCCTGTAGGGGCTCCCAGTAGGACATTGTTGTCAGTGTGATACAAGCAGTGGAATATCTGCGTCTGTATGGGGTTAAAGTGCGTGAAGTTGTACAGAAGCTCGAACGAGGGGTTGGTGAGCGCTGTCACCGGTAACGGCTGTAGTTCCAGGAGGTCTGGAAAAGAGAATAGGCGTGTTTCATTTACTTCTAAAATGAGATTTTACTTACGTTGAGCATCGGAGGGTGAAGCGTATTGAGGACATGTTTCATATACAACACGTATAAACTGCAGAAGATCAGTAAGTAGAAAAAAGACAAATTTAATACTTGCGATTGTCGGTACTGGGTGAAAGATAGTCATGGTTGAAGAAAACACTTGTACAAGTACTTGTTTTGTAGAAACAAAACGTTAAAAAAGGGCACAAATTCTGTACTCATATTATTTAAATAGATAGGGTACGTACCTAACTATTTATTTATGTACATATTTTAAACAAACATAATATAGATTACACTGCTAAACAGTGGTCCTGTTGCATGAAGTATTTTTCCTGCTTCTAGATTTACCTATACTTTACTCCTTGATTTCAAATCTGAAGTCTCTTTTTTAGTAGCAGCTCTGGTTTAGGAGATATTAACAGTAGCTGTTTTACAAAAAATATACCAATATTTAGTTACAACCATTTATTACACTTAATTAATTTGAATAGAACTTTCTTTTTAATGATATTCTTGCATGAGCTGACTTAGAAGTAGCACCCTGAATACTCCAGCAGTAATTACATTACTAATCAGCCATCAAATTTGCATTCCAGTATCCCTGGTAACGCTCTTCCATAGTGCAAATGTCTTGATGAAAGCGATCCCCTTGTTTTTCACTTAAATCGCCAAGATTTTCAGGAAAACAGTCTAAATGGCTAAAGAGGAAATGTAGCTCAATGCTCATGTTACATCGAAGTCGCTGAAAATGCAGCATTAGTTGCTCAATGTGTCGGGAGTAGTCGCCAGACATTTTATTTCCCAAAAAATTTTTCACTACTCAAACGAACTAATTCCATGCAGATTTTTCAGCTAGTGTCATACAATTGGTTAAATTTGAATCATTCATAAATTTTCTGATCTGTGGGCCGTAAAAATTCCAGCTTTTAACTTTTCAGAACTAGGAAGTTTAATTTATAGGAGGTACCTGTATCTCAAAAACACAAGCTACTAGAAAATACCTGAGGTTAGATTTGTAATCAAATCAGGGACGTCAAATCAGTAAAAAAACAATTGAAAAACTCCATGCAACAGATAAAAGGTGCGATTTTGTTTACCACTGTTCTGTATCAGAAACCTATTACATAAACGGATCTTTATCTTTATTGAGGTTTTTATCCAGTTCCAACTCTAATTGTGCGGTCCTGAATCGGTCTTAAGGGCTTGCCTTTGATCTTGGTCTTTTTGTTTTAATATGCTGAGTCAACTATTTATCTGATCAATGTAATACGTGGGACGCACTATAAGTTTCCGGAATGAATATGAAAAAATACTATTAAAGGTACAAAATTAATTTATTGTTTTTCAAAATAATCTCCCTTGGCGTCTATGCACTTTTTCATTCGATCAAACCAGTTTTGAAAACTTTTGTGCCACTCCCCTGTGGTGAGCTCTGAAACGTGTTTTTCATACTCCTCGACAGCCTCTTCTGGTGATGAAAATCGTTGACCGCGTAATTGGTTCTTAATTTTTGGGAACAGAAAAAAGTCACAAGGTGCCAGGTCGGGACTGTATGCAGGATGACTCATGAGTTCTACATTTTTCGTCTTCAAAAAGTCGTTTGTCTGTCTGGCCGTGTGAGAACTAGCATTGTCGTGGTGCAGGATGATACGGCGTTTACGGTTATTTTTACGGAGTTCGTCAATAACTTCCGGCAAACAAATAGTCGTGTACCAGTCACTATTCACGGTACGACGATTCTCTAAAGCAACAGTAGCCACGTGTCCAGTTTTATTAAAAAAAGAAGCAATCATCCGCTTAGATGCACTTTTCACGCGCGCCACTTTGGTTGGTTTCGGCTCATCTTGAAAGACCCATACGCTCGATTGCTGCTTTGTTTTGGGATCGTAGCAATAAATCCATATTTCGTCACCTGTTACTATGTCCCACACCAAATTTGACGCACCTTCGTTGAATCTGGTAAGCATGGCACTGCACCAAGTGACGCGGTCCGTTTTTTGAGCCTCGGTAAAGTTGTGTGGGATCCACCGCGAGCACAGCTTTCTCACACCCAAATGTTTGTGTAGGATTGATTTTATTTGACTCATGCCTATTTCTAAGGATGCGCGAATTTCATGGTAGGTCACATGCCTGTCTGTTTCAATCATACGGCGCACAGCATCGATGTTTTTGTTGGTCACAGCGGTGGACGGCCGACCATCGCGAGATTCGTCACTGAGATTGATACGACCACGCTTGAATTCTGCAAACCAGCTATAAACAGTCGTCTTGCATGGTGCTTCATTGCCAAAAGCTGTTTCAAGCCGAGCGATGCTCTGTTGAGCTGTCAAATTACACTTAAAATCGTAGAAAATCATACTACGAAAATTTTCCCGAGTTAAATCCATGTTGATGCAGACACACAATTTTTTAAATGGCGCCACAAGGTAAAAACAAAAGACAGTCAGATGAAACAAACTGCATTCTACAGCCAAAGAGTTCTATTTTCAAATGCTGCAATAAATTTTTAAATATTGTTTATGTAAGTGGCCAGTTCCGGAAACTTTTAGTGTTACCTATGTACTTGGACACGTGTTTTTTCAGACCTTTGTCTTTCTGTTGTCAGGTCGGTTACCTAATTGGACACATTTGACTCGATAGATTTTATTTTTGATAATGATGCATTTTTAAATTATTAATTAGTTTTATGTCTAAGCGGCCTAAGTTTTATGTCTGAAATTACTGCTATAACAAGAAAACGTGGTTTATTTTCCGATGTTAGGTGAAAAAACTCCTACATTAAATACTTTTTCTTAAAATCCAGAAAAACCTCGAAAATTTACTGATTTTGAAATTCTAATGTAGACTTTCTGATAACATAGTGAAGTTAAAAATCGCTCAGTAAGATTATCGTGCACCGGGGGTAAGGTCTTAAAACATCAAAACTCAAATACTTTTATTGGAAAGTTGTCATAGAATACAGTGTGTTAAAATGATAACCTTTTTCCTTAAAATGGGGTGTTCTACCCATAAATATAAACAAATTTTACTATGGAGCAAACCCCGAAATCGCAAAAACAAAATCAGCTGTTCCATAGAAAAGTTAAATTCTACATGAACTAAATATACAAAACAGCTGATTTTAGGTAGAACACCCCGTTTTAAGGAAAAAATTTATCATCTTAACACCCAATATACCGTTAAAAGGTTAAATCAATTTAAAAAATACAAATCAATAAGTTTTGATGAAAAGCACTAAATTGTACATCTTAGTGAAATAAAACACATGTACTTGTCCACAGAATTATAATTAATCTTCAATGCACCCGACCGGTTTCGCTTATTTGACATTTATCGTACGTATTAACCATGTAAATATTATTTCAGTTATTTTTATGTTATAAAGCCCTAGATAATGCTTATAAGCGAAACCGGTCAGGTGTATGGAAGTTTAATTATAATTCTGTTCACAAGTATAGTGTTTTATTTAACAAATATGTGTAATAAGTTTCACCAAGTGCCGACAATCACAACGACAAACATACTAAATTGTATATCTGTGACAGTTTTTCTTTTTTCGACTTAGGACACTTTTTGCCGAAATCGAAACTCGCTATTATTTTCCGGAACTAGTCGTACCGTAATTTAGCTCGGACACTATTTACTTGATACAAAACAACAATACAACTAAAGTAAGGCCAAAAATACGAGATAAAGAATGTAAACACACTTTCAGGGGTTCAAAACATTTTTATTGGAATAAATTTTATACAAATTTTGAACTCTCTATTCTAATCGTTGTCGTCTGTATTAGACGAAGATTATTCATCGGAAGGGTCGGAATCAACCGTATTTATGACAAAACTATCTATTGTATTATCAATCATGTTGTCAATCAATCAAAAAACAACAAAAAAATCAACAGTAAAAACCAACAACAAATACTAACAGTAACGGATTAATAATAACAAAAACCAACTGACGCCATTATTGCGTACGAGCGATACGAGAAATAAGGATAGAGATAACTCAGTAACGGTCCGATTGTTTACATTCTTTATCTCGTCTCGTTGGCCTTACTTTACTGTATTAGTACACCAACACAAGTTTCGAAATAGGGTGAACTCAGTTTCGCAGCGCTGATTTTCAGAAGTATGATATGTTACCTGTGTGCGGCGGATGCGTTTCTGGCAATATCAAATGTTGGAATGTGAGAGGAAGCACGCTCTCAGAGCCGAGCCATCTGGAAACAAATATACTTTGTGGAGACTTCAAATACAATAAACTACGTTCTTAATTCGATCAACCTCGCGACATACTAGAGAAGGGCCATGATAAAAGTATACGACTAGATTGATGTGTCAGGATCGTAGCAGATGCAAATCGGTGGTCTCTGCCTACCCCTCTGGGAGACAGGGTGCGAGTATATACGTACTCGTATGTAGGTATGTACAGTTAAGAGCACATCGAACTATACACTGCGGTACGACATTAGCCCCTATTAGTGAAGGTTATAAGATTATAAGTCAACGCAGGTAAAAAGAGCTCCGAGCGACGAACATGCGCAATAAGCGAATTACTGACCAAATTGGTGGTATGAGGTGCGGCGCGGGCGGCCGCGACAGGGAAAGTACCTGGCGCGTGGATTTGCTGTCTCGCGATTGGTGACTTTCGCTTCACGGCGCAGTGTCCACGTTCGGTCGATCTCAAAATACAGTCACGCGCAAAAATGTATTTGTGTTACGATGGGTTTGCAGAGAAAAGAAAGAAAAATTATTTACAATGTTAACTGTTCCATAAGGAACGAAGCTGGTAGAAGTATTTTGTTTTTATATGCATTTTTTTATAAGCATCATGTAGGTATATTAACATTCATCTGACGCAAGTTGTGGACCAAATCAACACACACGGTATATTTTTATTTCTAACCTGTTAAAAAATAGCTGTTATGCCGATGTTATTGTACAATAAACATTCTACTTACATAATCAAACAATATTATACTCAAGCCTTTTTGTGCGCGACTATACCCCCATGCGCAAACATATCCCTTCCACTGACGCCCCAGAGCTCTTTTACCTGCGTTGACTTATACAAAGTCTCTTGACTGTACTTTATCTCTATCCAATAGATGAGGCTGGCCGAAGACCGAAAAAAATGGCGTAACACACAATTAATTATCATATTTCGATAACTTAAGGATTAGGGAACAGTATTGATGTACCGAGAGGCTTTTTTGGGAAAGTTTTAAGGTGGTAACAGAAGATTTCGGTGCAAAATGCGGATCTTTGCGTTGTTTTCATAACTTTTGAATAAAAAGTATTCAATAAATGCGTTTTATAACAATTCGAGTAAATTGCTTGGTATTGATTAGGACTTGACAAAAAAAAATCGTTTTATGCATTTACATTTTGATTGCATTGCATTACAACTTTAAACACACTTTAAAGTTTGTTAATGTAATGCAATCAAAATGTAATGCCTAAGATGACATAATTTTCGTGTGAAAACATAATAATTACTAAGCAATTTTCGCGAATACACATAAAACGCATTTACTGCATACTTTTTATTCGGAAGTAAGGAAAACAATATTAAGATGTTCATTTTGCACCGAGATGCTATGTTACCCTCTTAAGATATCAATAATTATGCTACAATTTAAGGCAGCTGATCAGTGATCATTTTTTCTTTACTTAGGGCTAGTTGAGGAAGAAAGATGATGACATTCCTTACCTTTCAGAAGTAGCCCTGACATAATACTGAGGCGGTAGGGGCTCGGTGATGGGGATTGTGATGATCAGTTCTTGCGGCTCATTCGTTATGACCTGAATCAAAGTTATTGTGTTTGAATTAACAAACGAATACTGAAAATTTTTGTTGGAATAAAGATATATTTTGCTCTTCCAAGCTTTGTATAGGATACTTATTGATAGTTATAAAAAGCAATAAAATACATTTTCTTCCAACTTTGCTTTAATTTGGGCATTACTAGCCTAAATAGTGTGCAGAAAGCGGCACTTTTCTGCTCCAGAGCAATGTAATGCAGAAAAGTATATATGAAAATCCATTATTGCCCTGAAAAGAATGCAATAATAGATTTACATACATACTTTACAGCCGCGCCACCACTGAAGTCCCGCGTCAGTATTTATTGTCTGTGGAACGTGAACCCAAATGCCTTAATCCAGAGGACTTCAGTGGTGCTGCTGACTCTAAAGCCGCAAATCCCAAGTGACACGTACATAGAAAACTAGTTTTAAATCACCCTATCAGCGCGCAGATGATAAGCCATTGGCCAATTTAAAATAAAGAAAACTGGCTGAATGTGATGGCTGAAGCTCTCACTGGCCAAGTGACAAATAGTCCTTCAAAAACTCACACCGGGTTGGGTTTCCTACCCGGGATGCTACACTGACCCGTTCAAAAATCAACACGGGTCGCAACACCGACCGTTCAAAAATAGCAGTGTCGCTACACCGCATCGGTGTAATTTTTCAACATCATCGTATAGGGACGTCAAAATGACATAAAAATCAATACTAAATCTATTGGAAATAATGTCAAATGACGTTTGGACTGTAGCAATTTGGCCAAACCCGTTCAATACTCAGCGTAGCAACCCCAGTGTTCCTACCCAGCCTAGGGTTCTTTAATGAACGTACTTCTGGGCTACGTTCATAAATTAGGGGTCTCACCACGGGTTCTAATGCCATCTCTGTCGCACGCATTGAAAATTGTATACGCTATCCTGCTGTCAGTGTCGTAACCTGACGAAATTGTTAATTTATGAACGGCAATCAGGAGTGTAACGCGCGATAAGGAACTTTGTTCCAATGAAAGTTTACCTGTTTCTTAGTGATGAGGAAGTATTCGTGATAGTACATGATATCATTCTCCGGGTCTTCTACCCAGATCCAGAACGCTTCTGGCGCTTTCCCGTGGTACCTGTCGTTCCATCTGAAAAGGGGGATTTTATTAGGATATGGACCGAATTGGAAACATATAAACGGATATTTCCACGAGGACACGGGAAATTAATTTTTTCAAAAATCCAAAGGTGCAATTTTGGTTTTCGTCAAAATCGACCCTGAGAATCTTTTGAGCATTTTTCGCTATTCTCTATAGTTTTGTATTTCGCTATCCATGCCCAACGGAAAAACTAACACTGTATATACAGAGTCCACGAGCGCTGACTTTAGTGATATACTTCGCATATAAGGTGACTTTAATTTATGCAGCCCAATTTTTACTGAAGACTCGGTAAGTGCCCCGACTCAATTACTATAGGGATGTCAAGATATTATTTTTCGAAATTAGCATGAAGTGTTATCGATCATTGTTATTGATCACTTACTAAGCCTCCAATATGAGTTTGGCTGCATAAATAAAAGTCACCTTATATACGAAGTATATCACTAAAGTCAGCGCTCGTAGACTCTCTTTTCACTGAAGATTTTTACGTCCCAACGTGAGTCTTATCACCATACCGCACATCCGGTGCAAGAACGTCACAAGTGCAAAAAAGTAAAAACTGAGAAAAATTTATAAAAACGTACATAATTTGACCATATACCTGGTGCGCAGTTTTTCGTCTGAGGGTTCTTTTGTCTTTGCGGTTTTGGCGCGATTTAGCAAGTACAACCCGGTCACATTATCTCGAGACCTCGCTGGAATGCGAACCACCCGCCCCGTTCTCCTTTCACCTCCCCGCGCTCGCCACGGCGCGTCAGTACGGTTAGCACTTTCGTTGCCGATACGCGTCGACTTGTTTTCGTGGTATATTTTTAAACATTCCATTGTTACATTTGGACTTTTATTGTTATTTTGTTATTGCTGTTACGTTAAAATATTGTTTTTGTTGCAACGTTGGACATTTTTGTTAAGTTTGGACATTTTGGTTTAGTTTGGACATTTTTGTTACTTTGAATCGAGCCAATCATATATTCTGAAGAAGATTTTTAGTCTGTAGTTTTGTGTAATAAACACTTCTTGTACCCACTTAACCAAGATTGTTTCATTTATTTTTCATCATTTTAATCATATCACTATTACCTACATTAAATTAATTAACACAATATTTGTTTTGTTGGAAATCTTATTGTTTATAATAATATCCTACTAGAGGATGCTTGTTTTGCGCACCATATCTGAGCGCCGACGCGACGTGACGTCATCGACGCCTGGTCTCGAGATAATGTGACCGGGTTGTAAGTGGAGAGACAACGTCTCAGGGTCAGTTGTTCCTCGCGCTCTCGGATGTACATGTGACGTTCTTGCACCGGATGTGCGTTTGAGCACAAACACGCTTTTTAGAGCATGCAAGTTTTTTTCACACACAGTGTTACTCGTATACAAATACTATGCAAATAAGTTCTGAACAACCCGTTGGTGCTTGCTCTACCAGCAGGATTCGAAGCCGGGTTTCAAGATTGAAAGTCTTACTGACTGAGCTACCTTGTATTTAAGTAAAATATATTTATTTGGGTTACTAATAATTATAACGAATATTAAAACATTTAAATTCGATATATTTTTATCCCGGAAAAAAGCATGTCGTTAAGCCGAATAACACGCGGGCGGAGCCGCGGGCAAAAGCTAGTAGGATATAAGGGCTGTTCATAAAATAACGCCCAGCCGAAAATGTGGCGCAGATTGAAATACGCGAGCGCGGGCAAAAAGAAATAATTTTAACCCTCGATCCTTACTTGAAATTAGGCGTGATCATCAGTCGTATTCTGAGCACGGTCCTCGTGATGGGGTGCAGGCTCGCTTCCATCTCCAGCATTGGAAACTCGTCGGCGCATTTCTTCAAGTGCCTAGCCGCTTTCGGGTTTCGTAACAGATCACCTGTAGGAAACAGTTTTATTATCATCACACTATACTCTGTCGGTTTAGGTAATTACGGGGGTAACTTTTTACCTCGGTGCAAAATGCATATCATAATATTGTTTCCTTACTTTTTAATAAATAGCCGTGGCGTAGGGTCCATATAACACGATTCCCATCGGCTTGTTTAGGAAATGGCTTCCATACTTCATTTATTTATTCCGTGCTCTTCGCTTAGTCAAACATTTCCATAAATCTCAATACGACAAATACACTTGGCTGACAGGGAGTTGCAAAGTACAGAAAATTTTATATTTTCCTTGGTTGCTTTTCTGAAAAAGGCGATTTTTTTGTCCGGCAACCGTTTTGGTTTTAAAAGGGAAGTAAAAAAGCAAACTTACCAACTTCTTTAAAATCCATGTCCCTTATCTGGTCGGGCTTCAACATTGGGTACTCGATGTGCTTCAACACCTCATTGGGGAAGCAGTTGAACTGTCTCATATCGCTGTAGAAGTCCCACAGCTGCAACTCTAACATTTTGGCCATCTTGAGGTACAACGCTGCCATGTACGCGTTGTTTTTGCGGAGGGTTATTTCGAATAGGGCGCGGATTATACGGACTGCGTTCTGGAAATTTAAAACACGTTTTTTTTTGTGTAGATTTAGCCGCAATATCCTCCAGTCGCTGATTTTCAAACCCAATAAAAATGTAATTTGATCGACGGCTCTTGATGGAACTCCATTATAGTTTCACAAGTATCATTTTTCATTGCCAATAAAAAGGTACAAAGAACTATTATAATTTCCTATGCCATTTAAGGTTTTTTTGTTCAATAAATAATAAATAAAATGTGTTACGAGGGCGGAGGAGGTGTCAGGATTGTAGCAGATGAAAATCTGTGGTCCTTGGGAACCCTTCTGGCAGAGAAGCGTGAGGATACCGGGCGTAAATGATAAATTCTTGATAAATCAAGAAGAGAGTGGATAATGCTGCTTTTCAATTAATAAAATTTAATATAAATTCACACAAGTGCGTTCTGAAAAAAAATTGCTGTACCTACTATCGTTTAGATAATAGGTTTATATGTTTTAAACAGTAATCATTGTTATTTTTACTTTATTAGTTTCGATTTTCGACAGACTGCTTGTTTGAAATGAAAAAATAGCATTCACTTTGCAATTTTTTTCGATCGAACCCGTTTTGCTCAACCGCGGTTTGGGCTGTTACATCGCCTTGGAAAAAGCTTTGTTTATAACATGTATTTATTTCATAACCATATCTACTGTAGTTTGGGAGTACTACTTGTTCAAAAACTCCGTTTTTACTACCTACGTCGTCTTAAGATTCACGCATATTTGCTTAAAATCCAAATATTGCTCATACCAATGATTTGCGCGGGTATGTTTTCTTGGAAAAGTTGTTCAGGGTGATCAGTAGAATATGTGGTGTCCGTAAAAGGTAGCTGTTTATTTACACCCGGTATATGTATTTTGGTGTGGTCGAAGACGAAAGTTACTTTGACATGGATTCATTCCATGAATTAATTCAACAATGAAGAGAGAAAGCTTAAACACATTGGAGTGCAACGTCGTGACTGGTCCGCTCGTATATCTTACTCCCTCTAACGCATAGATACGTCGCCACTACTTACATATCATCAATCTATCTATCTATCTATCTAACGCTCGCATTTGCTGTCAAATATTTGAACTTATTTTTTACCAGTTCTATTGTTTTTTTTTTAAAGATTGATAATGGTGTCGATTCGGTGTAACTCATTTGACAGAACTGAACCTAATCTAAGTATTATGTATTTTTCTTTTTGTATCGAAAAGACAAGGACAGGATTAAAATAAGGTTAGTCCTGTCGAATAAATTAAGTTACACCGAATCGACACCATTGATTGGTAGGTGTACTTTATTGTACCTTTTTTAGAGAATAAACTATTTGAATTTGAATAGCACTAACCTGGCTGATATAATTCAAATCGGACTGCAGCGACGATCCATTGATGCGTCCCCTCGACAGGTAAGTCTGCAGCAGTATATTGATCTTCCAATTTATATCTTCCGGCGCGTCCTCTATTCTCAGTTCGCAGTATTGGTCTTTCAGCAGCCACAGTTCTGATAGTTCCTCTTTGCGTATCTAGAGAGTTGTGAAGGCGTTTTGTAATTTTTTGAGTTTAATATTTTATTTATTAATACAGTCAAAATTATATGAAATATTGTGCAATCAATGTAGTTAGTTATGCTAGTAGTTTACTTTATGAATTCCTTAAGTCTTTACTAAATAATGTGTAATGTTGCAACACGAGTAAATGTTGCCCGCTTTGACCTTAACAATGCGTAAGCATAATTGTAATTGATTTTAAACCTGAAGAATACACGTCTTGTGTGAACATATTAAATGCAACTTCTATCTAAATACTAAGTCTTACAATTTAAGAACCACTTGACATATTTTGATGAAGATTTCTCTGTTATCTATAAAGTTTCTTAAAAAATGATCAAAAGTAAGGCCAACAAAACGAGATAAGGAATGTAAACACACTTTCAGGGGTTCAAAACATTTTAATTTTAATAAATTATATACAAATATTGAACTCCCTATTCTAATCTTTGTCGTCTGTATTACACGAAGATGATTCGTCGGAAGAGTCCAAATCAGCAGTATTTACGACAAAACTATCTATTGTATTATCAATAATGTTATCAATCAAATCAACAAGAAAAACCAACAGTAAAAATCAACAAGAAAAACTAACAGTAACGGATTAATAATAACAAAGAACTAAACAAATACGTAAACGAAAGAATACGTATCACTTCGAACGCAATCCAAACAGGAATGAACTTGTTGGTAACTGCGGTCCTGACTGCTTACCTGTACTACAGAATAAATACGTACCTGTACCACATGACTCACGCAACGACAGCTCTCGTCGAACAACTGACGCCGTTCTTGCGTACGAGCTGTACGAGAGATAAGGATAGAGATAACTCATTAACGGTCCGATAGTTTACGTATTTCCCCTCATCTCATTGGCCTTACTTTAATGTATGTGTTATGTAGTGGCGACGGGTGAACATTTTAAAAAGGGAAGACTGACAAAAAATCGCCTTATTCAAAAAAGCAACCAAGAAAATCATTTTTTGTTTTGTACTTTGTAACTCCCTGTCAGCCAGCCTGTGAAACGTTTTACAAAGCGAAGAGCACGGTATAAAGAAATGTTGTATGGATGCCATTTCCTAAACAAGCCGATGGGAATCGTGTTATATGAACCCTTCGCCACTGGTGTCATGTAATATCAGTTACGAAATAGAGCTATAGGTAGGACGAGACCTTCGTTCTTATTAGGTTTCATCAGGTAACACTTCTCTATTTGGCAGCTACGAAATGCAACCAAAGGGTCTTTACCCTAACCATTAATGACAAAGCTATAAGAGCGATTTTGTTACAATTCATGACATCATAAGATTACTATGATCTGTGAATAGGCATCGCGATTCTAAATTCTAGTAATATAATAAGGGGCGTACTTTCAGTTGCTGGAAGTCGGAACATCTTGTCAACATTTCTAGCACGTAGCCTTGGGTCATGGACTTTCGAACCATAGAGTTGAACACTTCCATAGTTTCACAGGTTATGTAGTAATGGCTGGCGGTTCTGCCTAGATCTGTAGAGAAAAAAATATTAGTGACTTACATCGAATAAAAAAAAAACATAGCAAACGCATTTATTATATGAATTATAGTATCATTCGAATTAATTTAATTAATAAAGTCGCGTCTGTACTTTGAATATTTTCCCAAAATTTTAAATGAAACGGGTTACTGGTTACTAAGGTCGAAACTAGAAATTTTAACCAAAAATTAATTTTCGCCTGTCTGTCCATATGTTCCGCTTTGCCTCGAGAACGACATAACGGATTAGGGTGCGTTTTAGGGTTTCGTACCTCAAAAGGAAAAAACGGAGCCCTTATAGGATCACTTTGTTGCCCGTCTGTCCGTCAGTCTATCTGTCAAGACCCTTTATCTCAGGAACGCGTGGAGGTATCGAGTTGAAATTAAAACCATACACTCAAGTCTACAGTCCCTTGAAGCTGTGAAAAAATCGAACTTCCAAGTTAACGTAAAAAAAAGATATAGCCGTTTATGCCGCAAAAAACGTGTATTTTGTTTGACACTATCAAGGGAATCGAAATTCATGGGATACTCGGATAATCCCGTTGACCTAGAACTATGAAATTTGGCAAGTAATACCGTCTAATACAACAAGTATAGGAAAAAAAATTTAAAACTATACCTAGTCGGTGCTTAAATTCTGTCACAAACAAAATTGGCTATAAAATGAAAACTAGTCATGATATTCAAAAAAAGTTTTTTTTAAAAAAAGGTAATTTAATTAGCTTACATTAAACACAAAATTTATTCAAAATGATTGCCACCATTTTTCACACAAGCCTTCAATCATCGCGGCCAATCATCAATAGCAGCACGGACCATAATATTCATGTCGATATCGGCCACTGCTTTAATCAATGATGACTTTAGGCTGCTTAAATGTTTGTGAGGTTAGAAACTTCTCCTCTAATTCCTGGCAAATTTTGTAATCCAGTGGATTGAGGTCAGGGCTAGATGAGGGCCAATCTTGATGCCTTATTAGCTCGATATTCTGGCGCTCGAACCACTCCTGAGTTGTTTTGGCCTTATGAGCAGGTGCGGAGTCTTGTTGAAACACAAATGGCCGTCCTCCAAAGAGTGTCTGGGGCAGATCTTTTACTATGTGATCTAAAACCGTGTCTTGGTACACTTTTGCACTGGTTTCGACACCTTTTTCACAAAAATGCACTTCAGTAGGGCCATAGTAGGACACTCCCAACCAAATCATGACTGATGATGGATGATGGCCGTGCTGCACTCTAGGAATGGCATTTCCAGCGGCCGCAAGAGCCGAGATCCTGGACAACATATAGGCTACAAGAGGTGTTGATAAAATAACGCCAAATCCGAAAATGGGTCCGATATTGAATAAAAAGGGCTAGTAAAGAATAATAAACTCCAGGCACCTGTAGCATTCAGATCGCCAGTCCGCTCATTGTACCGGATCATCTGCGTCCGGTCCAGCAACATGGCGGCCGCGGTGATCAGCTCGCGCCGCTTGCTCTCCAGCATGGGCTCGTCCTGCACGTCCCCGTACGTGAGCCCGTACACCTGCGGGTTGATCCTCATCCGGACGAACAGGTACGTGTAGCTGAGCCACTCAACCGCCTCGTCTATGTTCGTCACCGTGCCTAGGGCCACCTGGGGGTGTTTAGATGTTCATCGTAGTTGTATGGAATGTATTTTTATTTTTTGTTGATTATATCATACATATACCAGATCGGACCCGAAATATACATAAAATGTATCTAATTTGTCCGTATCATGTATACATATTTTATTATATATATTATATTTAAAAAATAAAAGAAAGAAACTTCTAAAAGTTATTATATTTTTATATCTAATGTATTTTTAAGGACAGCCGTCACGCACGTGCATTCCTCCGTATACGGAAACACAAAATTGTAAGGTCTATGACTTGTTTTTATTATATTCTAGGCTGACTCATTGACATTATATAGATCTGTGTTAAATTAAAACAAAAATTGGGATATTTGAATCATATCAACAAAAAAAAACCCTTTAAACGTACATTTAACGGTTTTTTACCAAAAGTGTAGCTAAAAAGTTCTTGTTTTAGATTATATAGAAAAATTCATTGTAAAACAATAATTTTGTTTCTCCTGACACGAGTTTTCAATGTTGTGGCCGCGACGAAATCGGTGCGATTGTATCCCCTTCGCAAGTTTCATCGAGCGTGCACGTAACAGCGAAATTGGATATAATTACATTTATATATTATTTGTTATTTTATTGCACGTATTTTATTTGCAGATTCTGAAAATGTAATTAAATAAATATTGTAGTTAAGCCCTTGAGAATGCTGAATAGCGAAACCGGTTGGGTATAATATTTAATATAAGTATATTGTGGATAAGTACATGAGTTATAAATAAACATAATAATAATTACATTTGTTCATGCCCACAACTAAGTTGCTGCGCTCATGACGACCGTCCTCAACTAACGTTACGAAAATTGCTGTAAAACTTCCACCTACCTCAGCATTTAGATTATCCGCGAGCAGGTTAATAAAGTTGCTCTCAATGGGGAACTGGTTCGTCATGGACTTGAGATAGTGCGTCAGTTTGTCGTGGGTCGTTATAATTATTCCAGTTCCCGAAGTGTCGAACTGCGGCCGCCCCGCGCGACCGAAGATTTGAAGGACGTCCAGGATCGACAGGTCGACGAATGAGCCGTGGCTTTGATCGTAAATTTCTGTGCCCTGAGGAAGAAAAATCAAGATAGGGGGAATGGTTTATGGTGCATTTTTCCGTAAAATATTAATTGTTTTTTGTGTATGTCCGGAGATAATTGAAAACTATTATTCTAGTTAAGATTATGGATTTTAGAGCAGAATATGATAGAGATATTGATAAAATTGACAAAATTTGCTGAGTTAATTTGCACTGTCTCATAAAGGCCAAAAGTATTGTTTTTGTCACGAGGCGTGCCGAATAATACATAGCTCATCTGTTGTGGGTAATAGCTATAGTATCTATAGTATAATAAATAAAGTCATCCATCCATCCATCAGCCTGTTTCGTCCACTGCTGGACATAGGCCTTTCCAGGATTTCACCACTCTTGGCGGTCTCCATGGAAGAAATGCCCATACTCACACACGCTGGGCAGGCGGGTTGGTGAGCGCGGTGCCGAAACCCTTGCACCAGTGACGCCGCTGCCCATCACTAGTCTGTTTTAAGGCCTGGCAATTAGGGATGGATATACCGCCATCCATCGGTCCCAGGCAATGGTGGGCCGCCTGGTTTTGCCTGAGAGCTGTTCTCTTACTCTCCCCCGAATAACTTCGGGAGGATTTGCGAGCAAGATGGTGGTACCTCCACAGTCGAGCTCGGCATCAGCTCTACCACCTACAATAAATAAAGTAACATGAGCAAAAAGCAATATTGGCATAATAAATGACTCACCCTAATAATAACAGCATGAGCTGGCAAGTTGACACCCCAAGCCAATGTCGACGTACAAACCAACACTTTGATGTAACCATCCGAGAAGAATTTCTCTACCATATTCCTGAAAGCAATAAAAATAAATTTTATCTTTGTTAATAATATAGTCATGTCCGAAAATCTGCGAGTATAGGTCCGGGCTGAAAATCAGCGCTGTAAAGATGTACTTTTTCAACTTACAGCAAGCCGGGTATTTTTCCTTTTTATCAATCACTAAACCTATTGAAACATTTCCCCCCCACCTCTAAGACCCTAACACACTAACCTCACCTACCTACCACCTTTTCTGCTAACTACACTTTCCGTCTCACTGCCTTCCCACTCTACCTTCCCACATGTAGCTTGAACTAGTTATAAATACAAACAAGGTTTGGAGGGTGTTAGTCTAGTATTAGGCCAAATGATCGTCTAGTAGCTGTGATAGGACCCCTCGTTGTGAACCGTATTTAAGTAACCCTAGTTCTTTTAGTGATAATAAGAATGAATCCGAACTCAACATTTCCTAATAAGTCTAGTTAAATTACCTAAAGTATCCGAGAAGTAAATAGTTCCTCTGACCCTAGTAAATAGAATAACATCTGCGCCTAGCTAAGTTATTATATGATGTCAATACTGAATTGAAACTATCCAAGAGAATATCACCTATTGACCAGGCTTATGTAAGAGAGTGAGAGGAGTAACTGAAACTAAATATAATTCATCTAGAAGATACCGCAATTTTATGTTTTTTGTTTAATAGCCCCTACCGGTCAATTTGGGTTCGGTAAAGGCAAAAGCTTCTATGGTTCTGCTTAAGTAAAGTAATAGATGAGAAGATTATACTCCTAGATAATAAGAGTATAAGTCGAACATAAAAGCCCTTACCTTTCGGATGGGGAATAACCCGTGAATTTTTTTAACAAAGGTTTTATTTAGTTTTATTGCAAATTGTGATTTAATACTTTATATTATTATAGACTTTAATTTTGCATTTAGTTTGATGATACATTATTTGTACCGTGCTACAGGGCACTAAGTACTTAGATATTGTAATTTGATAAGGCAGTATTATTATACTGAATATTTATAAGATTTGTTACTTTGTAATAGTAAATCGTTCATGTTGGCAAGTCTTTAATTTCTACCAAACACTACTATAGTCTCATTATAAAATCTTTAAGTAGTCTTTAAATGATAAGACCTTAGTTTGTTTCTATTGTACATTATTTATTTTAAGAAAACCTAAGAACAGTGATTCCCTGTCTACACACCTTGGAGGAAGAATCACTAAGAAACCTCAAGGCGTACCTACTCGTAATTAAATATCGTGACCTTACTGTGAAATATTAATTACTTCAATAAAAGCTGCATACTTCCCCTTATCAGATGTCTAATCTCTGAACCTACTGAATTCTGCAAGGTAGTTTATTCTAACAGAAACTTATTAGCAGTCAATACTGGATTAATTCAGTCATACAGATAACTAATTCGGTTCTACTAGTCTGACTAATTTCAATTCTCCTGAATTCTAGTTAGTAAGTAGCCGTTCTGATGTCACAGAATCAAAGCTATAATTTTATGAAATATGTCTCACTCAGATAGATATAATTTCAGCTAGCTGGTTTCCTTGTTAGATCCAGAATAATTTCAGCAATATTTAAGGCTATCTCTCGGCCACATTGCACTTGAGGATATTAATTCAAGGAGAGATATATCTATTCACACTTGACGAACTAAGATTTCTGTTCCGTTTGGTATACAGAAGATTCTTATTAGCACGGCATTGCTTGGCTAAAAGGGTGGGATTTTCCCTTAGTATGAACAAATGCATCTACTCATTACCTTTATTTTTCAGGCAATATTATTCACAAATAGAAATCATTCCTTTTCTATGGAAACCAAGCTACTTACTTTGGTAAATTTATTTACATTGAAATCTACCTTTTTTATAAGGAAATCATGATTCCAGAATTATTTACTGTAATTAAGACTTAGAACTGGACTTTGCTCCAAACTCTGAACTGATGGTTCTCACACCAAAATAGTTTATCTCAATAAAAGGGTATCTTGAAAAACTAGACACTCGTGTAAGTAGGAGTGTTTCTGAGCTTGAGGTCGAACCTTCTTTATCTAATCAGAGAACGATGATCACAAGTTTAATCCATCTGATAGCAAATTGAGAGCAAAACATTACTTATCTTTACTTCACAACAAAATAACTTTCAGTCATTTAAAGGGCTTTCTCGACCAGACAATCAGGGAGGCTTTCCACTGAATGCTTTCGACACGTCGTTACAAGATTGATCTAAACAAATTCTGCCTTTATTAACTTCTGAATTTCGCCTATTCTTTTCAAACTAAAATCTGGAACCTAAACCGATATCCGCCTACCTATCTGACCCAATTTTCACCAGTCCGTGGTTCTACAAGAATTACCCCCTTGAAAACCTTCAAAGCCTACGGATCCTAACCTGAACGTACCTACGTGTAACACCAAGACATAATTGACTAAAACCTACACTACCAGGAGCCTACAACCTTCAGAACCCTATTTTCTCTGAGCACAATTCTAGCGTCCTACATTTATCTATAATACCTGACTGTGTTCTAATCAATTTATCATCCCTTCTTGCAACCCTACGTGAAATTCTAGCATCCTAAGATTCCTTGTAACGTCCTAGCATTCCCGCAAGTTCCTTGACTGAACTGGCTGCCCAGGAATAGCCAAGAGAATTCTCAGCTTATTTTGGTGTAAAACAAAACTAGAGATAAAATCTCACATTTACTTTTAATTGTGTGAGTGTGTAATGCATCCTAACAAATATCTTAACACTAAATTGACTATCCAAACTTTACCTGCCTAACATTTGTACCTAGAATGAGAATTCCTAGTCTGCCAAATGTGTAAAACCCAAAACTAGAGATAAAATCTCACATTTACATTTAATTGTGTTTGTGCGGTGATTCCCAAAGAGTCACAGCGGAAATCACATCCCTCAACTAGTCTAAAATAAAGAAGCGAGGCGAGTTTTCTCCTCTACGTGTACCTACTGCCTATAAACTCTCCGTGCCAGTCAGCGGGTGATTCAAGGTAAGGGCCTCACCCAACTGACCGGAAGTTCCCTATATGGTTGTGTGATAAATATATTAATATATACATAAAGACCAAGACTGCGCCACGGATGATAACCTGGAGGGGCAATGTCCGGTTCACACTTCTCTCGTGATCGCCCAGGCAACATCACATGGTAACGTCAGAAATGGGAGATATTATACGGTATAACTAAACCGCTGCAGCGTCATCTCAAAACGACTGCCCCTCCGGAGAGGTTGAAGGAAATGGTGCGGTTTGTCGTCACAGTTAGGTTCCCCCGCACTAAATCCCCAAAGAGACGTCTCTTTGTTTAGCATCACATATTTTCCCTACCTATTAGCCGTCAAGCCTACTGAAAATACCCCCAAACTAAACCCAGAGACTCCCACCTTTGTCACGCTCGAAACACCGAGTAGCTCCCGCGCTAATATCCCCTCACTATTACAAAACCGCAGTACACTACAAAACCCCACGCCCAGGTCTGATATCCGCGTCCCGAAAACTGGTCTGAACGATATTAACACGAATACCCGCGATTCTTAATGAGGCTTTTTCCATCCTTCCCCCGGCCAGCCGAGCCCTAGGGCTCAAAGCCTTTCACAGCCGCAACATCCAGCTTTACCTTATATTATTTAAAATATAAAGCAGACCCCAGAATTCTTAGGAAATCATTTGAAACAAGTCTCAAAAGGAATGCCCTATAACCGATCTACATATTCGTCCTTTTACGGAAATCGTCTCGAACAAACACTCGCGGATCTCTAAATTTAAACTGCACTTTCTCGAAAGGTATCCCACACTCTAAATAATTCCGACAGAACTTTGAAGAAAATAACCCCGAGCAAATAGATATGACTATAAAACAAACGCCCTGATAAAATTACAACCCATGAAAATAAATTCGTGACTAATTACTGCACTTGTACCTCGCTTGACGGACCTCGAAGACTGCCTCCGAAGACTGACCTCCGAAGACTGAGAGACGTTCCCGCCCTACAACCACTTTTATCGACTCACTCCCGGCGCCAAGCCACGCCGATCCTTCCATACCCCGCTCACTTCTTGTCACTCCCCGTATCCACGGCCCACGCATTCTCTCATTTCCGTATTACCTTATATGGTCATGAAATCTCAACGCCGACATCCGGACTACAGCAATCATAATGTTTTCCTTTTTAGCTTGAAATAGTATTTTTCGTGATTCTAATTTTCCTTACCACCAATTATTAAGATAATGAAAATATCTAAAATTCATTTGAGCAGGTTTTACTTTATTTTGAATTAAAATACGAAAATGGAATCTGTTTCCTTTACTGCTTTGCTAAATACGCCACCTAGCTGAAACAAGTGGTACTTTTGACATAGCCTTAAAACCAATTCACCTAATCTGTACTATACCAAAGTTCATGAGTTTATTGCAAGATGCGCAGTGTCGCCCTCTTTTCCCCCAATACTAAATTCTAGCGGGCTCTGGCAATTTAACAATAACAGCGCCATTATGACGGAAAGACAGCGAATTATGACGGAACTTCTTGAATCAAAGTTTACCCAATTTCCCGCTACTGCGCCCCCATAGCCCGCCTTCTGCATTCCTTACTTGTGTAAAGCCCCCCAAATCTCTCTCCTCAAAAGACATTTCTTCTCCTCGCTTAGAGGACCCATTTCGCTTAGCAACTGTAGACACCCGAAAATCTTTAATTCCATGCATGATACATAGCCATGAAATACCCGTTTTCGGCGCGAATTTAATGTTCGCGTAATTTAGTATAGAAACAACATCTTTACTCGATTCACGTAATTTTCACTCTTTCCCTGCTTCCAAACATTAAGAATAAAACATCCGGAATTTATTTGAACATTACTTCTTCATTTCCTGAGTAAAATAAGGAAATAAGGTCTGTTTCATTTTCTAATCCCGGAAGTAATGCCATCTAACCTAAACAACTGATACTTTTATGTTTGTTGTAACATTCTTTTCAATGAACCTAATCTACCTCCGAACTCAAGCGTTTCCCACATATTAAGCAGATGTCGCTTCCACCCTCAGCTAATATCAAGACATCAATAGTAATCCGAAGGTAGTGGCATCACCTTACCACAAAATGTTAGCGAGTGCTAACGGAACGCCTCGATCCGAGGTTCGTTCTGGTACAGCTCGACCCTCAAAATTTACGTAGCGTACATAAGTTCAGCCGAAGGAAATTTTCTCTTCAGACTCGCTAACATGCAGAGACCACTGATTACAAAACAAATTATTATGGCTTTTTCCAGAATGTAGTTGGGTGTGTGCGTTTTTAAACCAATCCACTAACAGAATCCCGCAAGTATCCGGACTCCAACCTCGCAATAACTTAATTATGGATAACTATTACTTCGATTGCAAGAAATCTGACGAAACGAGAGTACCGGGTTGTGAATCCAGTATGCCCTAGTGGCAATAAGATGGCCTTCTAACCCAATCCAATTTTTCGATTAACACTAGATTTGCCATGGACTATCTCTAATTCCACCAGATACCAAGCGATGAACCGCCTCATAAAGGTTATCCTTTAATTTAACTATCTCAGCTAGAGCCCTTCCCCTTGCAAGCCCCATAAGTTTCCTGGTGAGTGTGCAGTTGCCGAAAAGGGAGTAAGAGCTTCTGTATAGTGCGGGTTTATCATGTACTTCTTTTCGTAATTTAACCTAACTCCAATTTTCCATAATAAACCGTTTGCAAGGTGTAGTGCCTCTGGTCCAAGCTACAATAACTTCATCTATACTGTCAAAACTGTTGCCTCCCTAGAGCCCTCTTTTACAACCTGCATTCTCTTTAATAAATATTATAGTATAATTTTATATTATTATACTACAATACCATTAAAATCCTCTTTCCCCTTTTTCTTCATACTTCCCAAATGTACCACGCGTGGATTTCTCTTTCTCGCCACTCTAAGGATCCACCAGCTCATTCAATACAGATTTTCCTGTTTGACCAGGTTAATCGTCCCAATGGCTCTGTAGCATGTAGCGTGTAAGCCGTTTCAACCCTTAACCCTAAATCACATCAAATAATTTGGCTCAAACCAACATTTCCTACAATTAAAACTTTCCCTAGGTCTCCCTAACCTAAATAAAAAAGATGTCCCTACAGTTTCCTATCTACCTAATTGTTTACGTTCCGTAGCTTTGCTGTTTTTGTTGACATGATCGCAATTAATTTAGCTAAATTTAATGTTGATTATAACTTTAAGATTGAGACATTTCCCCGATATCAACTTATTTTCTGCCATCTCTACTTAGGCCTATTGTCGCTGAACAACTTGCCTAATTCACGCGCCGTTAGAAATTACCTAACGACTTAATTTCTCTATATTTCAAGGCCTCACTCTCTGAAAGTTTGATACTTTCCTAACTATTTCATCATTCGATTATAAGAGTTTAAACCTTAAGAGGGATGAGATCATTCTGGCACTAACTGTGACTTTGAAAACCCTGGAGCCTAATCATAAAACCAGACTTCATGACGAGAAACCATTTACTTGAGCTAACGGTATACTTTTGTGTCTAATGTGTCAGGATTTAAATAGATAGATACAACCATAAAAATGACGTATCAGATTATCTTGTTGATAGAATTAACAAAGAAACAGAACCAAAACTCATAAGTGTCACTTTGCACCAGACTCATTGCGAAGATACTCGATAAAAATATTTCGATCCCTAAATTATCCAATTCCCGCTCATTTACATGTTGCTATAAAATTCTCAAGCAATAAACCAAATTCAGGCATTAGCTTACAAAAGTATCTAGGCCCTCGTCAAAATTTAAAGACTTACAGTCTAATATTTGGTCAAATACTTCATCTAATCCTTAAAAGGTTAATGACGACGATCCTAGCCTCTGTAACCAATAACGTACAAGTAAATAAATTGTCTCATACTTAAGTTATTCCGCCCCTCACATAATTTCTCCTGACTCTAGAACCGTCTACTTGCATATTGCATGTCCCAACAACTCAACCCGAAACTGAGAGAATTATAGTGGTGTAATGTCTACAACATCATAGAGGTAAGTACGGCGGTAGACAATGAAGAAAGATACAAAAAAAAGAATTCGTCAAGAAAAAGGGAGAACGTACCGAGCATTCTCCTCCAGAATAAGTTTAAGCTTCCCCAATTGTGAATGCGCCCATGTCTTTAGATCCATCCCTTACTCGTAATTTCCGCTACAAATCACGATGTTTGCCCTTTTGAATTAACGTCTATGACTATAACTATAACGTCACTGCATATAAAGCTGTTCGGTGTAATTAAGGTCCTGCAACCGAAGTGCAGAATGAAACCTTCACGGTAGAATTCCTCTGTCTATCTGTAAATCACAATATAGTCACAACTCATCCTCTAAACCACTAGATTTAACACTCGGTAAAACAGCTTAATTCACCTATACCGCATGGGGCAATCAATCCCTATAATTCATAATGGCTCAAAACCATATTTTTAATTTAAATGTTACCTAGGCGAACATGTGATTTTAATAAGACGCTGCACGTTCATACTACAGGGTATGTAAAGTTTGTTCACCCGTAGACTACGATTTGAATATAACATATACCGTATAGTGAATACCGTTATCAAAAATATTTAGTTGTAGCCTTCCAACCCTCTTAACTAAACCCGACCCCCTGGTTTTCGACTGAAGACGTTTTCATGGTCATAAGCCACTACGAAACTCTCAACATGTATATTATGTTAATTTTTTATACCTATATATAGAACCCGTTTCATCGCTAGAAACATTTCTCCCCTCTATCATAATACCCACTTGTTTCTAACATTCTATTAAATCTTCAAACGCTATCTCTGTCATAAAATATTACCCGAAACTCATATGTATATAATATTTGTACTAGAGTTCCGTACCTCAGAGTAACAATAAGATCCCATTAACTAATAAATTTAATGTTCGTCCGTTCTTCCGTCACAAAACTGTTATGGCCCTATCTCTACTGTTTGTAGCCTTCGCGCCAATAAGGTAGTACATTGTTGACTAATTTCGTAACAAACATAGTACATACAAGTACATACATAGATACTCATATCCGTCTCCCAAAGAGGTAGGTAGAGACCACAGACTTCCGATTGCCAAGACCCTAACACTCACATTCTTCGTCTCCTCCATATCCTTCAATCTAGTCACGCAAGTTCTTATTTTATAAACAAAAGTTTATTCTTGATTTTCACAAATTCTATATAATTAAGTGATATTCCGCAAGTACTCTACTATATTTAAGCAACTACCGTATTCGAGGATTAGAAAATAGACACCGTTCAAACATCAGACGAACATACTTATTCACGCCCGTCTTCCAAAGGGATAAACAAATACAGTCAGCTTTCATCCACTACGATTCCGACACACCTCTTCCACTCCTATCTACGAGGTCGTACTAGTTCTTCGATTTCGTATATCACAGCGCCGGTACAGAACCCTGCGTTTTAAATTCACTCACCCTAATTTGACTCCTATTTGACACATTCTGAAGTACATTCGAGTTCTCATTTTATCCATAAATCTCCCAGACTATCATCCTTTTAAAACTCCGACCCTCCAGCTTGTAAACCTGACTTCACCTTGTCAGATATTACCATTCATTCTATCTGGCAAATTCTCATAGTTAAGTATAGTAAGCTACGAATTCCCACTTCGTCCGTGGAACTCTTGTAAATTGTGCAAGGTTACACACTCATCATTTGTAAGCCATTTATTTATTTTAATTAGTTTCAGAATAATTTATGTATGTAAAATGTGGTTACACAACTCTATACACACGACTCTCAGATTTTACAAAATACCGAATATCTAACACTGAAACTCTAACGTATACTTTTCTCGCTTAAGTTTACTTTCTTACGACCATCAAATTATACGGATTATCCTATTACATACCGATTCCAAAGAAAAGTTTATCATCAATTGAAATAAGTTATGATGAAACAATTTAGCTAATTTTAATACCATGTGGGTATTATTCTTCAATGACTTGAAACTTTACTAACTTAGAATAACCTGATCTATTTATTAAGTCCGCGTACTAATCCATCCTGATTAACCCATGCTTAATTGACCTAAATTGACTCTGAGTTCTACCCTATTAAATGTATTCATACTAAAAGTGCCCTTCCATCGCTACCCAAAAATACTTCTCTCTCATTCTTAAGATCACATCAAAAGTGAATACTACGAGTACACAAGGGCCTACCTATTTTCAAAACCCGAATCTTATATTGTTTATCTTTTATTATTAATGCAAAAGTTTTCTAAGGGGATCTCATTTAACTGAAACGAAACTACATACGAGTACATACGATTCGTAAATAACCTACCCAGGTGTCCCATTTTATCAATTCCTAATAATTTCTCTCTTATAATTGCTCAGTACCCGACGATAACCGCAAGCTACTGAACTACAAATCCTCTCAACACCAGTTTAAACCTCAGCATAGAAGTAGATAAACAAAATTATTATTTACCTAACCACTATCTCAAGAATTTTATTTCCCCTTTCATTTACTTGTAATTTCATTCAAATCATATCTCACTTAACTCCCTTTTCCTCAATAAATTTGAAACATACTTACTTTCCACACTTCTAAACTTGCTACAAAACTATTATTTCCTTTATGGACTACTAGCTTCCTCCCGCGGCTCCGCCCGCGCGTTACTCGGTTCAACGACATGATTTTTTTTCCGGGACAAAAGCAGCTTATGTGTCAAGTTGGTGTATAAGCCATATTCATTCCAAACCGCCCCAGCGTGAAAGAGCAACAACCACACACACACACACCCTCACACACACACACACAAATTTTCGCATTTATAACACCAGTGTGATGCCCTTCATTCCTTAGTAAGCAACAAGCTCTTGCATATTCCCTCAATTGACTCACCGCACCTACGCTATTACATTACCAATGAAGTTAATCTCTTGTAACTTTTCGTCATAGTCCATCATCACATTTCACTTTCCGCACCTACGCTATAACGCTACCAAAGAAATTGTTTTCTCGTAAATTAGCATTACCCATTCTTTATCAATCACACTACAAGGATCGAACACTCGAACCCCTTTTCACTTCTCTTATCGATGCAAGATTTTTTTTTATTTTGTAAAAACCTTTGTTTTCCCCGCAACGCAAAATATAACCAAAAGTTACAACGACATCGCAAAGCGTCACCCCAAAATTAAAATAGTTTCCCCTCAGTCTCGCTAATATTACCGATTCGGACTACCACGTCATCAGTGAACAAATAAATGAACGTCATCTAACATAAAAACATTTAACACCAATCACCTTCATAAACCTCCTTTTTCTATTAGTGCATCTACCTTCCAACCGCAAGGAACTCTTACGCAATCTTACCGAGCGACCCCCCTTTTTTCAAACTTCTCAACGATAGGAGTGCGGAACAAGACTCACATTCATCCACCCATTCATTACTAGGTTATTATTATTGCTAAACGATTGTGGGCATTGTGTTCTACCTGATAAATAAGACCGGTAACACTACGATAATTTTCTCCTTGGCGCAATATAGTTAATATTCCTTGACTAAAAGTGAGCAGATGGTTTCCACGGGACAAACTGAAGCTAGTATAATTTTAATATAGGCGACGACAGTCATCGAAGTATATTCGTCATACCAATAACACATTATACAAATAAATCATACGACGGCATTCACCCGTCCATGCCGTTGTCTAACTAGTGTTATTCTTTTACCGGTTTGTGATAATGCCAGTAACTACTAAGAGTAGTCAAAAGGAACCACTTCTTATACAAACTTCAAATTAGTTTGATTATTTTTGTTTACCACGCATTGTGATGTAAGCCATTTCTAACCGTTCTGGACCTGTCGTTTGTGTTTGAGATTAAAATGTGATCAAACCAATAAATAGCGAATAATCAAAAGTGAAAGAAGAACAAATTGAACAGAAAAGCTTTGTTGTCACCCTACACATCTACTCACATATCCTTCATACATATGACTAACCATGGAAAACATCATGTAGATGATAGATTCCTTTGATCGTAATAATCATAAGAGCGGCCCTAAAGCTTGGATTTGGATAAAATTGATCGTTTCATACTGAAATTAAGAACCATAACGCAGCATAAACACGTTCAGAAAAATTCAAATCTCGACCGAACAACCTATCTTGCATTTAGAAAATTGCATAATCATGCAATGTAACATTAAACACAAAATAAATAATAAGTCAATTTTCATTTTGTTTGATAATATACGTTGGTTAAACTCATCACTAATATTGCCACAGCCTAACAGTGTACGTACATTCGCAAAATAGGTATACTAGGTGTCACCGACATGACGGCCGTTGGGGCCGAAAGGCTTCAGAACGGAGACAACGCACAGCAAAGCGCAGTGCAGGTCGACAACATGCCTGCCGGACCGACAACCTGAAGGACGTCGAGGACGGCGCGGCGGCGACATGAGTGGCGAAATTTGGGAAAGGCCCATGCCCAGCTAAGCACTGGACGAACACGGGCCGATGGATGGATGGATGGATGGATGACTACCATATCTGAACCGTAAAACTTCCTATAATATTCCCATATTCCTGCCTGATTAAATATTGTTGAGCAAACTAATATGATCATAAATAATCCTTATATAGAATTTCACGTTGTTAGTTACCGAAATTATGATTTACACAGACATCATAGTGATATTTTTCAGAAATATTTCGGTCTAAAAGGGGACAACGAATTTTAATATTAACTCTACGGCTCAGTCGGCTTCTCGATATTTGTTCCGGACGACCGGCGAACACGTTAATGTCTATGTACATATAGTTAGGTATATAAGTTATGTTATAAAATAGAAGATAGGTTTATAAGTCATTCTGAACACTTTCGAATAAAGATGTTTTTTCTGTGGTGTTTCATTACCCTTACGGTTGTATTTTGTTCCAATAGATAGATATTAATTTTTAGTATGGTATATAATAATTTTAAATGTATATAAATACTGTTTTAATATACTTTTGTACAAAATAGAGAATAAAATAACAGGCTATAAGGGCAGTAGTCTCCATGCGGCAACGCCGCTTAGATATACCAAAAATTAGATTAGTTCTCGGGCTGGCCGCATGGGGGCTCTGCCGGGAGTATCCCATCTCGCTCTAATAGAGGAAAATCATATAAATATGAGACGCCTAGTCTACTACGACACACTTTTCTACGAACTCTGCCCGGGAGCAGATGGGAACCTCCCTCAAAGCCTTGAAACAGTAAAAGGTGTTTGATTTCTTCTCCAACCCCAGCAACAGTCAAGTACGGCACCATCAACCTACAGCCACTGCAACAGCCGTCCCGTACATTTATGGTCCTTCGAAACGGATTGAGAAGTCAAGATGGTCAACACGAGGTCTACGAGCGAGAGGAATATAGAAAGCTCATCTTCGCGAGCTACAGAAACAACGGCGTCAACAGAAAATACAACATCGACGTCAACAGAAAACACAGCAATAAAAGAAACAGAGAAGACTACCACAACAACCACGGGTGGAAAAGAACATGAAAACAATGAGAAAACAGCACCAGAGGCCCAGCTGCAATCCAAGGCAGCATCTAAGAAGTCGAAAAGCTTCAATACGAGCAAATCACAACGTGCTCGCCGCATCGCTCTCGCACGTGAAGAACTAGCACGAAAAGAAGTCGAACTTGCCGCCGCTCGTCTCGCCGTCATAGAAGCCGCCGAAACAGAATCCGAAGACGACGAGAACTCCGTGATCTCCGAGCAAGACACGACACGTCGAGTGAACACATGGCTACACTCGAGCCAGACCCACATGCTAGCGATTAACAACAAACCACACGAACAGCGAACAGAAGAAGCCTGCCTGACACAGAAAGCTGACACATCAGCCCCGCTGCCTCAACCGACTCAAACAGAGAGTCAACAGTTCCCAACGCTGCTCAACGAACAGAATCACACCACGCCCGTCGGTCAACAGTCTTCATCAGCGCCACTCTACAGACAGAACGAGGCACCGCTCGTCGGACTACAGCCTCCATCGGCGCCACTCTACAAACAATTCGAGGCACCGCCCGCCAACCTACAGACTTCATCGGCGGGAGAGGTCGTGCCTGCTACAGCGTATCATCGAAACGACGTCGCACAGCTATCGTCAGCCATCTTCTCCGCCATAAAAGCTGCGCAACGATCGCCGCGCTTCAACGCCGAACTACCTACATTCAACGGCGCTTATCAAGATTGGTTATCCTTCAAAGCCGCCTTCAACGAGTCATCGAGTCATTACTCAGAATATGAAAACATATCAAGACTGAGAAAAAGCTTAAAGGGAGTTGCAAAAGAAGCAGTCAGCTGTCTCTTCATCGCAAACACGAACAGTCAAGACGTCGTGAAGAAATTAGAATCGCGCTTCGGCCGAGCGGACTCTATCGCCCTCGCTGAACTAGAACGCCTACGCGCGCTACCACGCCTCACAGACACGCCCAAAGACATCTGCATCTTCGCAAGCCGAGTCGCCAACAGCATCGCCACACTGCAAGCCCTCAATAGAACTCACTATCTCTACAACCCTGAAGTCACGAAGCTAACCATAGAAAAACTCACATCGACCCTACGACGTCAATGGTTCCAGTTCTCCGCAACACAGTCAAGAGATGAAGCCGACCTACTCAAGTTGGCGCGCTTTCTCGACATCGAAGCCGAGCTCTGCGGTCCATATGCACAGCCAGAGGTAGTTGGACCAGAAAAACAAGAAAAGACAACGGTGGCGCCGCAACGACGAACACAGAAAACATACGCTACTACAGACGGAAGCCAAAGTAAATGCCTAGTTTGTTCGAATACGGGCCACGCCGTTCCTGATTGCAAACAATTCAAAGATGCCGACTCCAACGGACGCTGGGACTTAGCGAAAACTCATCGCCTATGTTTTCGGTGTCTCCACTACCGCAAACAGACACATCACTGCAAGGCGAAAAGATGTGAAATCGACGGGTGCACTCACTTTCATAACAAACTACTTCACTTCACGCGCCAACTAGAACAGAATAATGAAGCGAATACAGAAGCCGTCACTTCTACGTGGACGCCTAAGAAGTCACAGTCATATCTCAAGATAATCCCCGTACGCGTACTCGGACCGGCGGGAGAAGAAGACGCCCATGCGCTGCTTGACGACGGGTCCACAGTCACCCTCATAGACTCCGATCTAGCCAATAGGATCGGAGCCAAGGGCCCCGTCATTCCACTGAACATAGAAGCTATCGCCGACACGAAGATCGCCGCTTCAACATCAAGACGAGTCTCCTTAACTATACAGGGAGCGACTGATCGTCACGAAATCCAAGCTCACACCATCCACAAACTGCAACTATCGCCGCAAATCATCACTGAGGCAGACATAGCCAGCTGCCATCATCTACGTGACATAAGCACGAGCCTTCAATACGACAGCGCCACGCCGAAAATACTAATTGGGCAAGATAATTGGCACTTACTACTAGCGACAGAAGTGCGACAAGGACAGCGAGATCAGCCAGTCGCCTCTCTCACTCTACTCGGCTGGGTACTGCACGGCGCACATACACGTTCTCTGGGGCAACGAGTTCACTACGTCCATCACTTAACTACTACAGAAGACAGCATGGACGAACAGCTACGCCACTACTTTTCAATAGAAGCCCTCACGGTGAACCCGAAGAAGTCTCAATCTGATCCAGAACAACGAGCCCTGAAACTACTCAATGAAGGCGTGAAAGAGACAGAAGATGGGCGTTATCAAGCGCCGTTACTATGGAAACGCGACGACATCGAGATGCCTGAAAACTTTGAAAACGCATTGAAGCGATTAGCGACGACAGAAAAGAAGATTAACAAAGATGTGAAACTGAAACAGAAATACTGCGAACAGATGGATGCCCTTATCACTAAAGGGTACGCCGAACCTGCGCCTCTACAGAAGAAAAATAAAAGGACGTGGTATTTACCACACTTCCCGGTTATTAACCCAATGAAGCCGGGAAAGCTACGAATAGTTCACGACGCCGCGGCCAAGACTAAGGGGGTCTCGCTCAACGACCACCTACTTACAGGACCGGACCTCCTACAATCACTACCGGGGGTCCTTATGCGGTTTCGACAGTATCCAGTTGCAGTCTCCGCCGACATAGCCGAGATGTTTATGCAAGTCAAAGTAAGGGAAGAGGACAGAGATACACTCAGATACATATGGCGCGGGGGCGACGAAGAAGCGGGTCCACTGCGCGAATACAGAATGACGTCACTAATATTCGGCGCGACGTGTTCCCCGTCAACAGCCATATTCGTCAAGAATATCAACGCAGAGAAATACAGAGACAGTCATCCCGAAGCCGTGTCCGCGATCTTGAACAATCATTATGTGGACGACTACCTGGACAGCTTCCAAACAGAACATGAAGCTATCAAAACAGCTACTCAAGTACGAGACATACATCACGCCGGCCACTTCGAGCTCCGACAATGGACGTCTAACTCGAAAACAGTCTTACAAGAACTCGACCGCGACGACATACAGAGAAACACAGTGAACCTAGGCGAAGAAACCAAGACTGAACGCGTCCTAGGACTCGTCTGGAAACCCTCTACAGACGAGCTTGCCTTCAACCTAGACTTGGCCCGCATCTCGCCTACAGTATTACACAGCGACGCGCCCACGAAACGCGAAGCTCTCAAGATTATTATGTCGCTGTTCGACCCACTCGGCCTCGCTTCACCTGTCACAGCACGAGCAAAACAATTGCTACAAGAAGTATGGCGCCGCGGAACAGACTGGGACCAAAAGATTGACCCCGACCTAGCAACACAGTGGTCAGACTGGATGACACACCTCGAGCGCCTACGCAACGTCACCGTGCCGAGATGCTACACAGGCTACGCTACCGCCGCCTCGCTACAACTACACGTCTTCGTCGACGCCAGCGAGTCCACTTATGCTGCCGCACTATACTGGCGCATGGTGGGGCCCGACGAACACGTCACTACAGCACTTATACTGGCGAAGGCGCGAGTAGCCCCACTGAAACTGACATCTATACCGCGGCTAGAACTACAAGCCGCGGTAATGGGGAGTCGCATGGCCACCGTCGTGTTAGAAGAACACCAACAGAAACCCGAGTCCACCACCTATTGGACTGACAGCAAGACAGTACTAACATGGCTCAAGACAGGCTCACGTTCATACAGACCATTCGTCGCGCATCGCATCGCGGCGATCGAAGAGCACAGTACAGTAAGCGAGTGGCGGTGGGTTCCCACGAAACTTAACGTGGCGGACGACGCTACCAGAGACGTCCCCCGTGACTTGGACTCCGATCACCGGTGGTTCACGGGAGCCGAGTTCCTGCGCAACGACCCATCTACGTGGCCAGAGGACACGACTACAGTAAAGATACAAACAGGTGAAGAGAAAACGAACTACGTCTCAGAAAAACGAAAGCCACAGAAGTTAAGCGAAAGCGTTCCTGATCCCACAAGATTCTCGAAATGGGAGAGACTACTACGCACGACAGCGAGAGTACTACAGTTCATCGATCTATGTCGCGCTAGTAAACACGTCACCCACTACAAGCGCACTAAGAAAAACATTAAAGCGGACCCTACGTGGAAACGACAAGGCCAGCGAAGTACACAGAAACAGAACACGAATTATAAGAAGAAAGAAGGCCTGAACAAGTTCCTGCCTATCGACGCGAGTCTCCTCCGCGCCGCTGAAACTCTGCTAGTACGAACAAGCCAACAGGAAACATTCGCACAAGACATCGAAGATATGAACAACGATAAACCGACGTCTAGTAGGAGCCGCCTACACTGGCTATCAGTAACCTACATCAACGGACTGGTAAGAATAAAAAGTCGCATCGGCGCCGTCTATGGAGTACCAGAAGAGGTGAAGAACCCTCCAGTCCTCGACGGAAACAGTCATGTGACAAAGCTGTGGATCGAATACACCGTCAATAGCCGACCACTGACCCACGTGTCAGTCGACCCAGACGACCCGGAAACCATAACTCCAAACCACTTCCTGCTCGGCGGTTCAGCACGCGTCCCCACGCCCGGAACGTTCGACGACTCAGACCTCATCGGACGGACTCACCGGAGAGCATCTCAACGCCTCGCAGATATCTACTGGGCGAGATGGGTGAAAGAATACTTGCCTGACCTACAATACAGGCGGGAGCCCCACGGTCGAGGTCCAGCGCTACAGACAGGAGACGTCGTACTAATAGCGGACGGCAATCTACCTCGGAACACGTGGCCACGAGGTGTCGTCGTTGCTACTTACCCCGGCGCCGATGGAATCGTAAGGACAGCAGACGTGAAGACGAAAGGCGGTATCCTCCGACGACCCACGAAGAAGCTCGTGATACTACCAACTAGGCCGGACGTCCTGCAGCAGCCGACGGAGAACAGATGTAACGTCGACGCGACGACGATACAAGGCGGGAGAGATGTTCCGGACGACCGGCGAACACGTTAATGTCTATGTACATATAGTTAGGTATATAAGTTATGTTATAAAATAGAAGATAGGTTTATAAGTCATTCTGAACACTTTCGAATAAAGATGTTTTTTCTGTGGTGTTTCATTACCCTTACGGTTGTATTTTGTTCCAATAGATAGATATTAATTTTTAGTATGGTATATAATAATTTTAAATGTATATAAATACTGTTTTAATATACTTTTGTACAAAATAGAGAATAAAATAACAGGCTATAAGGGCAGTAGTCTCCATGCGGCAACGCCGCTTAGATATACCAAAAATTGAGCAAAGACGACCACAACGACGTCTCGGGCTGGCCGCATGGGGGCTCTGCCGGGAGTATCCCATCTCGCTCTAATAGAGGAAAATCATATAAATATGAGACGCCTAGTCTACTACGACACACTTTTCTACGAACTCTGCCCGGGAGCAGATGGGAACCTCCCTCAAAGCCTTGAAACAGTAAAAGGTGTTTGATTTCTTCTCCAACCCCAGCAACAGTCAAGTACGGCACCATCAACCTACAGCCACTGCAACAGCCGTCCCGTACAATATTTCTAAACATTTATTCATCCTCTTCCTACTACATATTATTATGTGTTCGTATTAAGATTATAAAATAAAACACATAAATCTCATTTCTACTCGAGTCGCAATGTATACCACGTTTACTAACCGACCCGCAATGTAAACTCATGCGATTGTTTCTGAAGTGATGACGTCATCCCTAGCTGACTTCAGGTTTGCAGGTTTATACCTAAGTATATGTGCACATAACTCACTACTAAATAAGTGAGAGCAAAACACAATCGATTCCTCACGTCCTATTTAAATACGTGAACCCTAGTCCGTACATACGATTGTACATCTTTTTAGCCCGACGTACATAACCAACCGCGTCTTTACTTTATTCTAGTAAAACAATTTAATAATTTCGAAAAGCTCTAAAATAATACCACAGTGCTGCCAAGCAATCCCCCATAATTGAAACAAAGTATTTACTACACGAAGATGAAAAACATTTTCTAAAGCAATTAGACTTGTCCACTAGCACTGCTTTGTTTTTGAACGCACGCGTCGCTTTCGTTCCATGAGACTAAAAACGTTTCCACACTATCCAACCCAACACCGGTGCCGGACGACGACAGCCAACATCCGATAGTTGTGCTGTTTTCGCATTACCCGACAAAATCGCTCCGATATGGCCATTTGCTCGATAGCTTTAGTGCGGACAGGTCATTACGGAAGACTAAGACAATTTTGGATACATCCCATTGCGGAAGCTAAACATTCAGAGAGAGCATTTTATACTCTTTTTAGCGAGCCACAAAACGCACTGAGAAAGTTCTTTAATTACTTTTGTACAAGTGAATCCACGATATGATTATTTGCCAATTTATCTGACAACCAATATCAAGAAACAAGACACACATATTCGAATGGCTTTGGGGCCTACGGAAATGCAAGCGCACACAGAGACAATTTAGATATACGCATATCAACATACAAACATTATCGTCCGACGACTCACGGGCCTCCGATAGTGCCGCCAACATATCGGTGTCGGTTCCGATATCCGATACTGGATCGGACAATGTGAAAGACTACTCATTCCATACATTTTACTTGCCCCGATATCGCACCGGCGGCGTCCGACCCCGACATCGGACCGGACAACGCAAAAACCCCCAAATATGGACAAATGGACTTTGAGTCCAGAGCCGTTAAAAAATACTAAAAACAAACCAATGCGATTATGACAGTCAAAACAAACAAACCACTTTTGAATATGAATAGTTCAAAACCATCACAAATGAGATATCTCTGATATCTCTATAAATAATAAATAAACTAACTTGTGCGTGCGTTGAGATGAAGATGGAATGCACCTTCAGCTCGGGACAACATTATTATGAACTTAGCGCAACTCAGGATGATTCTCAAAGGTGCAAAATTGGACATGGCGTTGATGATATCAATGAAACCTACAGCTACAGATTACCAAGGATAACCCAATTAACCGAGCCGAACTCATTACAACTCATACAATGGTACGTATATTCATTCTAACCTGTTTTACAATTGCCTAATCATCAAGAACGCATTAAAACTACGTTTTCCTTTACCGGTCATTCATATTGGTTATTAGTACTGCCATCTTAAGCAAACATCTATAGTATTGCAATCCAAAGGTGGCCTAAATTACCTAGGCTACTTTAATAAACAATGCTCATTGGTCCAACAACGTCAAACACAACCCCTTATATTAAAGTAAATTTATGCTATAGCTTCTTAATGATAAAATAGGTATAACTATTCACAACATTACAGACATTCTCCATACATTCGCCTGAAATTAATTATCTTTTTCTACTTTTCAGATACAGCCTACGATGGTTGAGTTCTAAAAGCCCTATATGCATATTATGTATGACCCATCTCGCCTGAGAAGCTACGCAGGTGTATGCAATGTGGATAATCCAGCCTACTTCCTAACCAAGAACTTCGCTTCGCCCAATCGCACTAAGGAAAAGATAATAATGTGCATCTGTGTTACCGCTGAATGAATTTACTACATAGAAACTAAATATCACTCTTAAAACACCTCCGTCTCACGTGCAACAATTGAACTAGACTAACACACTCCAACCAAATAAATACTAGAAATCGCGATACAATATCCCAGCTATTAAAAGTCACTACGCTGCATGTTATAAATTATTCAAGCTAACTGAAAACATGATCACAGCGCTTTAATGAAACAAAAACGCTAAAATGAATTCAAAATACAACGATACAACCATGATAATGTTAAAACTTTATTCCGACATATGTCCTAGTAGTTAATTTTAATATTATAATCGCAAAAACTGTAATATCCTGGTCACGGCACCAATTGAAACATTTCCCCCCCACCTCTAAGACCCTAACACACTAACCTCACCTACCTACCACCTTTTCTGCTAACTACACTTTCCGTCTCACTGCCTTCCCACTCTACCTTCCCACATGTAGCTTGAACTAGTTATAAATACAAACAAGGTTTGGAGGGTGTTAGTCTAGTATTAGGCCAAATGATCGTCTAGTAGCTGTGGTAGGACCCCTCGTTGTGAACCGTATTTAAGTAACCCTAGTTCTTTTAGTGATAATAAGAATGAATCCGAACTCAACATTTCCTAATAAGTCTAGTTAAATTACCTAAAGTATCCGAGAAGTAAATAGTTCCTCTGACCCTAGTAAATAGAATAACATCTGCGCCTAGCTAAGTTATTATATGATGTCAATACTGAATTGAAACTATCCAAGAGAATATCACCTATTGACCAGGCTTATGTAAGAGAGTGAGAGGAGTAACTGAAACTAAATATAATTCATCTAGAAGATACCGCAATTTTATGTTTTTTGTTTAATAGCCCCTACCGGTCAATTTGGGTTCGGTAAAGGCAAAAGCTTCTATGGTTCTGCTTAAGTAAAGTAATAGATGAGAAGATTATACTCCTAGATAATAAGAGTATAAGTCGAACATAAAAGCCCTTACCTTTCGGATGGGGAATAACCCGTGAATTTTTTTAACAAAGGTTTTATTTAGTTTTATTGCAAATTGTGATTTAATACTTTATATTATTATAGACTTTAATTTTGCATTTAGTTTGATGATACATTATTTGTACCGTGCTACAGGGCACTAAGTACTTAGATATTGTAATTTGATAAGGCAGTATTATTATACTGAATATTTATAAGATTTGTTACTTTGTAATAGTAAATCGTTCATGTTGGCAAGTCTTTAATTTCTACCAAACACTACTATAGTCTCATTATAAAATCTTTAAGTAGTCTTTAAATGATAAGACCTTAGTTTGTTTCTATTGTACATTATTTATTTTAAGAAAACCTAAGAACAGTGATTCCCTGTCTACACACCTTGGAGGAAGAATCACTAAGAAACCTCAAGGCGTACCTACTCGTAATTAAATATCGTGACCTTACTGTGAAATATTAATTACTTCAATAAAAGCTGCATACTTCCCCTTATCAGATGTCTAATCTCTGAACCTACTGAATTCTGCAAGGTAGTTTATTCTAACAGAAACTTATTAGCAGTCAATACTGGATTAATTCAGTCATACAGATAACTAATTCGGTTCTACTAGTCTGACTAATTTCAATTCTCCTGAATTCTAGTTAGTAAGTAGCCGTTCTGATGTCACAGAATCAAAGCTATAATTTTATGAAATATGTCTCACTCAGATAGATATAATTTCAGCTAGCTGGTTTCCTTGTTAGATCCAGAATAATTTCAGCAATATTTAAGGCTATCTCTCGGCCACATTGCACTTGAGGATATTAATTCAAGGAGAGATATATCTATTCACACTTGACGAACTAAGATTTCTGTTCCGTTTGGTATACAGAAGATTCTTATTAGCACGGCATTGCTTGGCTAAAAGGGTGGGATTTTCCCTTAGTATGAACAAATGCATCTACTCATTACCTTTATTTTTCAGGCAATATTATTCACAAATAGAAATCATGTATAATATACGATAAAAAAGACTTTTATTTATTTCACGTAAATATTCGTTCTATTAAAAAGAACTATAACGAACTCTTAGTTATTTGTCATAATTACTTCGCCTTATTAGACGTTATAGTAATAACTGAGCCTAACATTTCATACGATATGTTAGATATGTACAACATCTCGGGCTACGATCTCAATAGTTATACAAGACAAAACAGGAGAGGTGGCGGTGTGTTAGTTTACACTCACTCTGACCTCTCTGCATGTGTTTGTGAACCTCCCTTTATTATGACAGCGGCGGAATGTGTTTTGGTAAATGTCAGAAAAAATGGTAGTGATGTACTTATTGTAGCCATTTATCGCCCGCCTAAAATCAATCAACAAAACAAATTATCTAAATTTTTAGACGAATTAAAATTGTTATTAAAAAACCTACCTAGCCATAAAAAGATTATAATCTGCGGAGATATAAATATAAATCTATTAGATACTAGTAATAATAATGTCTTAACCTACGAGAATTTGTTGGCGGAATGTGGCTATTCCAAGTGCATCACTAACGTAACTAGAAGAGAAATCTTAAAAGGCGAAATAGTAGAATCGTGCCTTGATCACATATTCGTGAGATGCCCGCGTGATGAACTTTATTCGGCCGTATTAGAGTATAAAATGGCGGACCATTATTGCACCGCTGTTGCTGTAAGCAGCGCTGATTTTAATAATCATAAATTGGATTCCCTAGGCGCGACTACTGACTCACGCCGAGGCACGAACGGGCGCGGAGACGTGCGGCCGGGGGGGTCAGTGACGCGCCTCCTGCTTGATAACAAACTTGTTTACGAAAAACTTGCCTCAATCGACTTTAAACACTTATTGAATATTAGTTGTCCGTTAGAACTGTACAATCAACTTTATGAAATATTTACTAATATTTACGAATCAAGTTACCAGACTAAACAAGTTAAAACAAGTGGAAGGGACTCAAAAGGATGGGTAAACAACAAAATGAAAAAAATGGTATTGGAGAGGGATACACTGTTTATGATATGGTTCCAAGATAAAACAAACATGTTAAAAAGATTAAATTATACAAAATACAGAAATAAGTGTACAAAGCTATTCTCTAAAATAAGAAATGAACATGAGAAACAAAAAATAATCGAATGTAATGGTAACGTAAAGAAAATATGGGATAATATAAATAGAATACTTGGTAATAGAAAAAAGTCAACAGATGAGGTAATATTGAAACACTTGTCAGGAAATACAAAGCAAGAAATATGTAATAACTTTGCAACTACATTTAAAAATGATATCGATAATATAATTCATGATTGTAACGAAACTTTCTTAAACCGTGCTGACTATCGAAATGAGGCTTGTATGTCGATGAGATGGAGAACGGTGAATAGCAAGGAGGTCCAAAAAGTCATAAAGAAAATGAGTGATAAGAAATCGCCAGGGTCAGATGGTATACGTATGAGGGACCTAAGATATATAAGTGAACAAATAAGCCCAGTCATAGCTCACTTAATTAATTTATGTATAAAAAATACGAAGTTTCCTCAAAAACTAAAAGAAGCCATAGTGCGACCTATTTATAAAAAAGGTGATCATAAAAATTATGCTAACTACAGACCTATAGCTATCTTATCCAGTATAGAAAAAATCATAGAAAAATGTATAGTTAATCAACAAAATAGATTCCTTAATGAACATGCAGTTATAAACGATTGCCAGCACGGTTTTCAGAAGGATAAAAGTACATCAACATTACTTGTAAAATTTACGGACGAAGTTAATAGTTATCTCAACGATAAAAAATTTGTTGTTGCTGTATTTTTCGACTTTAAAAAGGCCTTCGATACCCTACGGCACGAGACGCTGCTTGGGGCGATGGCGGAGTGCGGGATCAGCGGACCGCTTAATAGCTGGTACCGCCAGTACTTGACGGACCGCTCGTACCGGGTGAGAGTGGGCGAGGAGCACAGCGGGCCGCAGCAGTGGGCGGCGCGGCGCGGGGTGGCGCAGGGCTCCGGCTGTGGCCCGCTGTGTTACCTGATGCACGTGAACAGCATGTGCAACGTGGTCCGCCATTGCTCAGCGTACATGTTCGCGGACGACCTGTGCACGCTGCGGGCCGGCCGCGACATGGGCGAGGTGTCGCGTCTCGTGCAGGAGGATATCGACAACGTAGTGCGATGGTCGCACGATAACGGAATCGTACTCAATGCCGAAAAAACTAACCTCCTTGTTATCCGGTCTCCGTACTCTTGTACCCCGGACTCTTCATGTCAACTGGTTGCCCACGACTTTAACTGTTTCCATAATAACTTATCTAATTGTAAATGTAAAACAATAAAGCAAGTTCCATGTGTTACATACCTAGGAATGTGCATCGATGAAAATATGGGCTGGACTAAACACATAGAAAGGATATTAAATAAGCTACGCATATTGTTATTTAAATTCAAACATCTTAGTTACAAAGTACCAATTTCTGTGCTAAAAACTATATATATGTCGTTGGTTGACTCAATTATATCTTATGGTGTGGACTGCTATGGATCTATATTTAAAACATACATGGATAAGATTGAAAATATACAAATAAAATTCTTAAAATTCCTAGTCAGTAAAAATGTTAGGAAAAAACACAAAAATAATATCAAAATATTGTACTCATTATGTAAAATACTACCGGCTTCATTAAAATATAAATACATAATTGCAGTAAATGGCCATGGCACCCCAGATCATAAGATACCTAAACAGCATGGGCTCAACACGAGAGCAACTGCTCAGGGTAAATATGAAACAGTAAAAGTGAATAACTACTTTGGCGGCAGATTGCTTAAACGCAAAATTCCAATGTTATATAATGAAATGCCTGTTCGTATAAGATCTGAACAAAATAAAAATAAATTTGCAAAATTATATAAAACTTACCTTCTACAAAACATGTAAACATAGCTTAAAATAACAATGTTATTATTTATTGTTAATGTACCTACCTACTTATAACATAGTAACTACCTAATTATAGAAAAAGAAGTGCGACTCCCTCCCCACAGACAAACCAAATTCCTACTTGGTTTTGTGGGATGTATTTAGATTTAAGTTATTCTTGAAATAAATAAATATATTCATTCATTCATTCATTCATTCATTCATTCATTCCTTTTCTATGGAAACCAAGCTACTTACTTTGGTAAATTTATTTACATTGAAATCTACCTTTTTTATAAGGAAATCATGATTCCAGAATTATTTACTGTAATTAAGACTTAGAACTGGACTTTGCTCCAAACTCTGAACTGATGGTTCTCACACCAAAATAGTTTATCTCAATAAAAGGGTATCTTGAAAAACTAGACACTCGTGTAAGTAGGAGTGTTTCTGAGCTTGAGGTCGAACCTTCTTTATCTAATCAGAGAACGATGATCACAAGTTTAATCCATCTGATAGCAAATTGAGAGCAAAACATTACTTATCTTTACTTCACAACAAAATAACTTTCAGTCATTTAAAGGGCTTTCTCGACCAGACAATCAGGGAGGCTTTCCACTGAATGCTTTCGACACGTCGTTACAAGATTGATCTAAACAAATTCTGCCTTTATTAACTTCTGAATTTCGCCTATTCTTTTCAAACTAAAATCTGGAACCTAAACCGATATCCGCCTACCTATCTGACCCAATTTTCACCAGTCCGTGGTTCTACAAGAATTACCCCCTTGAAAACCTTCAAAGCCTACGGATCCTAACCTGAACGTACCTACGTGTAACACCAAGACATAATTGACTAAAACCTACACTACCAGGAGCCTACAACCTTCAGAACCCTATTTTCTCTGAGCACAATTCTAGCGTCCTACATTTATCTATAATACCTGACTGTGTTCTAATCAATTTATCATCCCTTCTTGCAATCCTACGTGAAATTCTAGCATCCTAAGATTCCTTGTAACGTCCTAGCATTCCCGCAAGTTCCTTGACTGAACTGGCTGCCCAGGAATAGCCAAGAGAATTCTCAGCTTATTTTGGTGTAAAACAAAACTAGAGATAAAATCTCACATTTACTTTTAATTGTGTGAGTGTGTAATGCATCCTAACAAATATCTTAACACTAAATTGACTATCCAAACTTTACCTGCCTAACATTTGTACCTAGAATGAGAATTCCTAGTCTGCCAAATGTGTAAAACCCAAAACTAGAGATAAAATCTCACATTTACATTTAATTGTGTTTGTGCGGTGATTCCCAAAGAGTCACAGCGGAAATCACATCCCTCAACTAGTCTAAAATAAAGAAGCGAGGCGAGTTTTCTCCTCTACGTGTACCTACTGCCTATAAACTCTCCGTGCCAGTCAGCGGGTGATTCAAGGTAAGGGCCTCACCCAACTGACCGGAAGTTCCCTATATGGTTGTGTGATAAATATATTAATATATACATAAAGACCAAGACTGCGCCACGGATGATAACCTGGAGGGGCAATGTCCGGTTCACACTTCTCTCGTGATCGCCCAGGCAACATCACATGGTAACGTCAGAAATGGGAGATATTATACGGTATAACTAAACCGCTGCAGCGTCATCTCAAAACGACTGCCCCTCCGGAGAGGTTGAAGGAAATGGTGCGGTTTGTCGTCACAGTTAGGTTCCCCCGCACTAAATCCCCAAAGAGACGTCTCTTTGTTTAGCATCACATATTTTCCCTACCTATTAGCCGTCAAGCCTACTGAAAATACCCCCAAACTAAACCCAGAGACTCCCACCTTTGTCACGCTCGAAACACCGAGTAGCTCCCGCGCTAATATCCCCTCACTATTACAAAACCGCAGTACACTACAAAACCCCACGCCCAGGTCTGATATCCGCGTCCCGAAAACTGGTCTGAACGATATTAACACGAATACCCGCGATTCTTAATGAGGCTTTTTCCATCCTTCCCCCGGCCAGCCGAGCCCTAGGGCTCAAAGCCTTTCACAGCCGCAACATCCAGCTTTACCTTATATTATTTAAAATATAAAGCAGACCCCAGAATTCTTAGGAAATCATTTGAAACAAGTCTCAAAAGGAATGCCCTATAACCGATCTACATATTCGTCCTTTTACGGAAATCGTCTCGAACAAACACTCGCGGATCTCTAAATTTAAACTGCACTTTCTCGAAAGGTATCCCACACTCTAAATAATTCCGACAGAACTTTGAAGAAAATAACCCCGAGCAAATAGATATGACTATAAAACAAACGCCCTGATAAAATTACAACCCATGAAAATAAATTCGTGACTAATTACTGCACTTGTACCTCGCTTGACGGACCTCGAAGACTGCCTCCGAAGACTGACCTCCGAAGACTGAGAGACGTTCCCGCCCTACAACCACTTTTATCGACTCACTCCCGGCGCCAAGCCACGCCGATCCTTCCATACCCCGCTCACTTCTTGTCACTCCCCGTATCCACGGCCCACGCATTCTCTCATTTCCGTATTACCTTATATGGTCATGAAATCTCAACGCCGACATCCGGACTACAGCAATCATAATGTTTTCCTTTTTAGCTTGAAATAGTATTTTTCGTGATTCTAATTTTCCTTACCACCAATTATTAAGATAATGAAAATATCTAAAATTCATTTGAGCAGGTTTTACTTTATTTTGAATTAAAATACGAAAATGGAATCTGTTTCCTTTACTGCTTTGCTAAATACGCCACCTAGCTGAAACAAGTGGTACTTTTGACATAGCCTTAAAACCAATTCACCTAATCTGTACTATACCAAAGTTCATGAGTTTATTGCAAGATGCGCAGTGTCGCCCTCTTTTCCCCCAATACTAAATTCTAGCGGGCTCTGGCAATTTAACAATAACAGCGCCATTATGACGGAAAGACAGCGAATTATGACGGAACTTCTTGAATCAAAGTTTACCCAATTTCCCGCTACTGCGCCCCCATAGCCCGCCTTCTGCATTCCTTACTTGTGTAAAGCCCCCCAAATCTCTCTCCTCAAAAGACATTTCTTCTCCTCGCTTAGTGGACCCATTTCGCTTAGCAACTGTAGACACCCGAAAATCTTTAATTCCATGCATGATACATAGCCATGAAATACCCGTTTTCGGCGCGAATTTAATGTTCGCGTAATTTAGTATAGAAACAACATCTTTACTCGATTCACGTAATTTTCACTCTTTCCCTGCTTCCAAACATTAAGAATAAAACATCCGGAATTTATTTGAACATTACTTCTTCATTTCCTGAGTAAAATAAGGAAATAAGGTCTGTTTCATTTTCTAATCCCGGAAGTAATGCCATCTAACCTAAACAACTGATACTTTTATGTTTGTTGTAACATTCTTTTCAATGAACCTAATCTACCTCCGAACTCAAGCGTTTCCCACATATTAAGCAGATGTCGCTTCCACCCTCAGCTAATATCAAGACATCAATAGTAATCCGAAGGTAGTGGCATCACCTTACCACAAAATGTTAGCGAGTGCTAACGGAACGCCTCGATCCGAGGTTCGTTCTGGTACACTATCATCTATAATCTGTGTACATAATTTAAGAGACCAATAAATTACATATTATTCTATTTTAAATATATGCACAGGTCACGCTAGATATGCGAATATTTATAAGTAAAATCATTTAAAACATTTAAGAATCAAACGAGGCATAATTTAAAAACTACTGCCCTTATTGATGTGAAACTTAGCATTTTGCAACCAGCTAGGTCGTTGGCATTTTGAAAACCTGTTTCAACATACCTAGACCTACTAGTCTAGCATAGCAAACCATATAGAGCTCGATGGTGCTTGATACAGAGCTCTGTCTCACTCTGCCGATCTACCTAAAGAGGGACGGACAGCGTATATCGAGCTGTCGAAGCTCGATATGGTCCACTATGCTAGGTACCCAGGTTTATACTTGTCTTTCGAAATGATTCGTGTAGTTTTAAGCAGGTTAAATCTGTACTGACAAAGCTTGACTAAAGACTCAAATGTAATTGATTTTTAAAATGAAACTTTTTAAATATTAATCAGTTTATTAAAAATAAGCAGTTTCCTTTAATTTGATTTATCTCATTACTTCCCAGAATTTGATCCTTATAAGCGACACTGTTGCATGGTAAACTAATAAACAGTGTGTATTTTTTTTAAATCAGCCATTTCCATTACCGGCTAGGAAAAAAATAAATCTAATGATGCAGTTTTAGTTTTCATAAAAATTGGCCCCGAGACTCTTTTGAAGATTTGTCGCTATTCCTTATAGTTTTGGGTTTCGCTATCCACGCCTACTTGAAAAACTAACCCTGTATAATTTATTAATATTTTTTTGGAAGTGGCTTAAGGACCGCTAGCGGTCCTTTGATTTTTACAATGATTGAACCGTAACGTAAAACATTATTTAGCTGTTGGAATATCTTCCTTAGCGCGAACTAATAAATTTCAATTTGGATTGCACAGTTTGGAGAGGGAAACGGTACTTTAATTGTATAAATTATTGAACCGTAAGTCATCGATAAGTGCTCAGAAAATAATTTTTTTAAATTAAAACTAAGGGAGTCGCTAACGGCTATTTAGTCACTTCCTATTTTTTTCCACTTTCATGACGCAATATTATGAAACCTGTTACCAACCTATCACTCCTCAACATACCGGCGTGATGGCATGCAAACCCAGCCGCGAATAGTTCACCTAGAACCTTGTTTGGACTGCTTTGTATCGCCTTCTTAGCTTTCAGGAATGCACCTGAAATTTAAGAAAAAAAACTCATCATCTCTGTACTAACAATAAAGTAGTAAAAAAGTAGTGTAATATTTTCGCAGAATTTTAAATGGATTAGTATTGAGTTGAGGCCAAAAACACAATTTTTAGAATTTTTGTCTTTCTGTATGTATGTATTTTCCGTTTTAATTCGAGAACCACTAAACGGATTTGGATGCGTTTTTTTTATTATCATCGAAGTGACCCTGGTCAACACATAGACTACAAGGGATGTTTATAAAGTAACGCGTAAGCCGAAAACGGGGGCAAAGACTGAATAAACGCTTTAAAGTCGATAACCTCAACGGAATTGGAAGTTTTTTTATTATCATCGTGGTGACCCTGTTTAACACATCTACTATAAGGGGTGTTCATAAAATAACGCCCAAGCCGAAAAAGGGTCAAATATTGAATAAACGCGGGCGGAGCCGCGGGCAAAGGATAGTTTTAAATAAATAAATAAAACTTAAAAAGACCTAATGTATATTTTTAATACACCTGCTGGCTCAAAATATGAAAGATAACGTGCCTGTTTAGCGTACGTAAAATTACATACTATACATAGTATTTGGTCCATGTTTGTTTAAAAAAACTGTTAAGGCTATTCAGCGCGTCCAGAATGCGTGCATGCGATTTTGCTATGCCATACCTAGGAGGGACCACATTACGCCTCATTTGATTGCAAGGGGGGTTTTAAACATGGCAAATTTCAGGGTATTAAAACTAGCGTGTCTAATGATCAACTTATTAAATAGTAAAACCCCTGGGTACCTGCATGAAAAGTTGGTATGGTCCTCTAGAGCTCGGCGGCCACAACTAATTATTCCCAACCACACGCTTGTCACTACCAGAGGCTGCTTTAAGATAGCAGCATCTAAATGCTGGAACGTGTTACCGCCACCTGTTTGCGCGACTAACACACTAGTCACCTTCAGAAAAAAATGTCGCAGATGGCTGCTTTCTTTGCAGTCCTTGGCTGGTGGTAGGCCTATGGTTCAGTAATGTGTCTAATAATATAAATTGTTTAATGTCAACTGTCTTAACTTTGTTTAACTTTATATAATTTTGGTACTTTTGCTTTCTAAATTCTGTGTGTTTTAATTTGTTTATTTATTATCTTTCTTTTTTGTGTGTTTCTTGTTAATTAAAGGCTAAGGCTGAAAATCGGCGGCTTTTTGTTTAAATAACAGACTGTCATAAGCCGAGTCTTAGACCGATTTGTCTCTTTTCATGTATAAAATTATTGTGTATAAAATTTATTGTGTTTTTTGAGACAAATAAAAAGCTTTTATTATTTATTATTATTATTATTACTTCGGACTATAGTATGTTCGAGTTATCATGATATGGGTGGCAGTTCAAAGTTAACAGTTATAGTTATGTGCCCTAACGAAATAGAATCGATTTTTTTAAGTATCGAGAACGTTAACAAGGGCTATCAAATCTTTTTTTTTATTGATCTTTGGTTATCCAAACTACTTTTTGTTAATTTCAAAATCAATTACATTAAACGATCCAATAACTCACAAGTTTGAGAGTTCAAAGATATTTTTTTGTTTTTCTCGGCATTTCACCAAAATCAAACAACAATAACAAAACAAAAATCAACAAAAACGGTAACAAACGTCAAAACAAATAGCACGTAAAGCAACCGCAACGAAAACCACATACAAGATGAACTCATACTGACGTGATCCGATAAGATGTCCGCACCGATTCATCGATGTATTTTCGATTATGTAGTGTCAGTACCTATGGGTTAACGTTCCGATCCACGCATCAAGTAGCAAAAAGACATTTTTCTTTTCTGAATCTTTTTTTGTTAAATTTAACGAATACACTGTGATTATTGTTTCGATTTACAGATAAATAGTTTATTGTATTTTTGCAATAATTTATAATATATAGGTACATTCTTTCTAAAGGCTAATATTTTCTTTTGCACCTCGGTGTATGTAGTATGGTGTGAGTAGTATAGGTGAAACGGAAAATTACGAACTGTCACCCATATCATGCTAACTCGGACATACTATAGTGCTTTATATTTCTACAGTGTAAACAATAAATTATACACAAATTCTTGTACTTTTTATTCCACATATTTTTATTCTAACTTAGGCTACCCGTTTCGTATTACACATCATCGGGCCAACAAATTATTAATTTAATATTACATTACTGTTAAGACCAGGAAATAAGCAATCCTGGACGAGTAAGTTAAAAGTCCAAGCCCGTAGGGCGAGGAGTTTTATATACGAGGCCAGGATATTGCTAATTCATGGTCGAAGCAAGTATGTAAAAGTAATTTGGTTGCAAATCAAAACAAAATACAAATACATATTTTATTGTTTCATGTAATTTTTCGCAGGTGTATTAAAAACGTCGTTTGATACACGTGAAAAAGTTTTGATATTTCTCGTCCCCACTGTTTTTTCGTGACTACTAGAATAAAGATGTACTATTATTCACCACAGGTGGTAGAGCTGATGCCAGGCTCGACTGTGGAGATACCACCATCCTACTCGCAAATAATCCCGAAGTTATTCGGGGGAGAGTAAGAGAACAGCTCTCAGGCACAACCAGGCGGCCCACCATCGCTTGGGACCGATGCATGGATGGCGGTATATCCATTCCCAATTGCCGGGCCTTATATAAAACAGACTGGTGACGGGCAGCGGCGTCACTGGTGCAAGGGTTTCGGCACCGCGCTCACCAACGCGCCTGCCCAGCGTGTGTGAGTATGGGCATTTCTTCCAGGAGGACCACCAAGAGTGGCGAAATCCTGGAAAGGCCTATATCCAGCAGTGGATGAAACAGGCTGATGGATGGATGGATGGATTATTCACAATAGAATATACTAGATAATTACCAGTGTCTTCCGATTCGAAATGCTTCAAATGTCCCTTTTTCTGTGCCAATTCTTTAAGGATCATAGCTGTCTGGTGCGTCGCGTTCCGAGCGTGTACGAACACCATCACTTGGTGACCTTTCTGCACCATGTCGATGGCTTTGTCGTAGCAAATGTCGTTCATTATGTTCATCTGGAATTATCATAACGAATACTATCCGTTTCAAATGCTATTAGGATAGGACCTTCTGGAATAGAGAACTGAGAGAACGCTGTCACTCACGCACTTCCATCAGTGTTGCTCACGCACACAGCCATCGTACGCCACTGAAACGGATTGTACGTTTCTTGCAATATATTTATAAGGTGAAATTTATTTTTACGGCCAAATTAATAGTGGAGGCTTGGCAAGTGAACAGTGGCACGGATGATCAATAACCCTTTATGCTAATATCGCAAAATAAAATGTTGACCTCCTATAGTAATTGACTCGGGGCTGGGCTTGTGTTTGTGGGGAACACATAGACATCTTATAATATTAATCTAATACACAGGGAACACGAAAAACAAAGATTACAAATTTCACAAAGTGTCATTTGATAATACTGAGCACGTACCGAGTCTTTGGTATGAATTTGGCTGCATAAATAAATGTCACCTTATACTGGTGTAAATAGAGTGCAACCTTTAAATAAAACCACATACTCTAGTGACCATACTGAACAACTCTTTGAATAAAAAACCCGCGCAAAGTTTTAGAGAAAAAGATATTCAACTGTAACTCAAAGACTTTATACCGTAGGAGGAAGGCGTATTTTAGAACGCTGCACCGGAACAGCTGTTTCACGGATGCCGCTCTCTCGAAACTCGCCCGTATCTCGGTGTGTTAGGGTTCACGTATTTTTGTTTGAAACTCAAATTATTTCCCAAACTAATGGTAAGCACGGGTATGTTTCTTGGGAAAAGTGGTTCAGTATGATCGGTAGAATATTTGGTTTCATTTAATGGTAGCGGTCTAATTACACCCGGTATAAGGTCCTACGATTAAAAGATTAAAAAATAAGAGAGACGATAGAGTATCGCTAATAGAACCCTTTCCACCTAAAATAATGTTTTTTCACTTTCCCATATAAATTTAGTCAGCTGATAGGACAACTTCGTAAGTACACGGAAGAAAAAAAAAATTGCCAAAATATATATATATATATTTTTTTATCAATTACCGATACACTATCTACCCTAAAATTATTTTCATTTGATAATGTAGGACCTTCATAGATTTGAATAAAGATGAGGTTGAGCCTAATCGCCGCAAATCGGGTACTTATACATACGTGCTTTTTTGTGCGGCTTTACCTCACTGTCTTTCTATACGTACATACATATACTCAAGCCTGTCTCCCAGAGCGGTAGACAAAGACTACAGATTTCCATCTGCTACGATCCTGACATACCTCTTTTGCTTCTTCTACATCCATTAATCTAGTCATACAAGCTCTTCTGTTCCGGGTACCTTTTACTTTGCCCTTTTTCAGTATGTCTTTCTATTACTACCATTAAGTATATAAATAGATGCCTGTAAGTTCCAAAAAACTCATTTTTCGGATTCTCATTTATGCATTGACGCAATATCAATTTTGAGAGCCGGGTTCAAATCCTACCCAGTCGAGCAAGCAACAATGAGTTTTTCGTAATTTTGCATCGTATTTTTTTAGCATTTGCTGAAGGATGAAGGAAAATAACTTGCAAGCTCCAAAAAGCATTTTTTATGCCCGAAGTACGGCGATAAGGCCGTCGTCGTTGGGACGTAAAAACCGTCGGTGAAAAGAGGGTGAACGAGTGTTGACTGTTTCAGTAACGGTCCACACTCATAAATACCTCTGACAACCCTCTCGCCGGTACATGTCGTGACTATATGTACTAAAAAAGGTAACCTGTCTAAGATGCATGCCTCCTCCACTGCCAACTTCCTTGACTCCGATAAACTGTTGTTCCAAAGGCACCGGCCGAAAGCGAGAGTCAAAAAAGAAGAGCCCTATGTACGGATTTACTCTTAAGAACCTGAAAACGAGTGGCAAACATCAGAAATTGAATTTTCGATTCTTGATTTTGTGTTAGGTTTACATGTTAAATGTATGTTAGATTAGGGAAGCGAGCGAAGCAAAACGAAGCGAGTAGAACCTCGTAGTTTTTACAGAAATCATGATGTAAAGAAAAATCCTTCTTGTATCTCAATCGGCACCGCATCCGAAAGTACCGCTAGCGGCAACGTATCGTCTTCTATTGGAAGTGTAACGTGTAACGGTGACACATCCGATGTTACTAGAGCACCGGTAGCGGCAATGCATGCACTTTCTTAATTTAACCCATATCTTTAAGTCTGTCAAAGTTTCTCAAACATTTTGCGGAATTTTTAAGGAGAGTGTCGTTCTTAGGACGACGACGTGGCAGTGGTCGTGCGTGTGACAACGTCAACGTCTTGAAAATGCCGAAATTGTCTCGGTGAAACAGTTGGCATATGTTAAATAATATGTCAACAATAATAATACGTGAGTATAAAGGAACGGAATATTCGGAAACGTCTTATACATCTGGAGCATTGCTCTATATAGATGTGAAACGTGGACCATGACAAAACGTGACAGAGAAAGGTTGGAAGCCTGGTGAAGTTGGCGAAGAATGGAAAGGATTAGTTGGATGGAAAAGAAAAGCAATGAAGAGGTCCTGCAGATTGTAAATGAAAAGCAAGATTTGATGAAGACCATAGATAATAGATGGGGAAAGATGTTAAGACATCTGATACGACACGACCATTATATCAAAAACATCATTGAAGGAAAAGTGGAGGGTAAAAGAAAGACAGGAAGCCCCAGGAGAACATTCATGGATCAAGTGAAAGAAAAAGCAAATGTCGTGTCGTATCAAGAAGTTAAAGAGAAGGCGGAGTGCCGAAGTGAATGGAGAAGACTTCACCGACAAGAGCACAGCTCCTAAATTTAATGAATGAATGAGTGTTAAAGCCGGTGTTTAATAATATCTTAGTAATTGAGATTGTCGATTTTAGGTAGTGCGAACTCAGCCTAGTAGCAAATCCACCACTAATAACCTCACTTACCTAGCGACATCCAAGTAATTCGGCAACGTAGCCGACAAGCCAACAATCCTGATCATATTCTGCGTAGACTCTATTTGTCGCAATGTCCTCGCCACTATCGCCTCGACTATTGGCCCTCTGTCTCCGTGAAGCAAGTGCACTTCGTCTATGATCAGTAGCTTTACTATCGACGCTAGTTCCGTGTCCGCTGGAATTGGAAAATAAACTCTGTTTAAAAGGAAAAGGTACATAGATTACAAAGACTAAATGACATATGAACTTGTGTTGACATTTGAGAATTTTGGGGTGCATAAAAGGAGCATCCTAGAGTGATGTAAACTGAAATACAACCACTGATTACGTCAGGTACTAAGACTTCGATGCACGACCTGCCCCCTGATTCTGTATCGTAAAATCAGTTGCCAGCCGAGTGCCTATCGTCTAATCTAAACATACATATCCGCTTTGAAACATTGAAACCAAAAAATTGAACCTAAGACAATTAAGGGGCTACTTAAGCTAAACTCAGTTTAGAGATATTTTTGAATCACTTTAAACTTTCTATATGACTATTACAAAATTTCAAAAATGATATAATGCTTGACTTATGGCCCGTAATTGTAATGTTTTAAAACCTTAATAGGTTTAACATACAACAAGTAACTAAATACCTTTCAAATCCTTTAAAGTAGTTTAAAAAAATTAATCATTTTTTTTTTTCATTATTTTTATATTAATTTATTTTTAATTCAAAAGAAACTAGGTTAAAACTTACACATACACACAAGTAATACAAAATGGTGTTTGAAACTTATAATTATACACATATAATTTATCATATACGAAAAGTGTCATTTTCTCTATTTTCTACTATCCGGTGACGCAGCGATCGTCGTAATAGCCACTTACGCTGATATTAACGTTATTTCAATGTCGTTTCTGTCGATATTTGTACGTACCGACACACATCGCGCTGCTAGTTTAGCTTACTGAAGCCTCTTAAGGGCGTAACTTCGGTTGTCTAATCTATCGTGAATTGAACAGAAAGCGTTCGGAAATACGACCTTGGCCGAAGAGTAACGAAAATCCCTACGCGCATTCTTTTACTACTGTACAACATTTTCCTACCAAATAGAACCAGTAATTAACAACATTGTCATTTAGAGGGCTATACATGCTGGTGACCTTTAAAGTCGAAATTGGTGGCTAGTTTCAATCAGACGTAATGAAAGTAAAAAAAAATGAAAAAAATATATGTTACACTACAGAATATCTGGAATGTGCCTAGATTAGAATTTTTAATTTTCATTAAAATCTTTAACTAAATTAATACCAAACCTAGGTCTAATTTAAAACCAATATCCGGTTTAATTAATTAAGTACGCAAGGAAACAAATTGAAACTTAGTCAAAGTGAAGATATTATAACAACAAATGATTTCCCTTGATTATTCTTGAAGAATTTTAGTTATGACTAGCTTTTGCCCGCGACTTTGTTCGCGTGGGTTTCGGATATAAATTGGAATCAGACCTCCCATAGATTTATATAATAGCCTTTGCCGTTTGCGTCTATTCAATCTTTGCCCCGTTTTCGGCTTGGGCGTTATTTTCTGAACACCCCTTGTAGTCTAGGTGTTGACCAGGGTAATTACGATGATGATTAAGAAAACCGCATGCAAATCCGTGAAGTGGTTCCCGAGTTATAAAATCATTTATTCAATCTTTGCCCCGTTTCCGGCTTGGGCGTTATTTTATGAACACACCTTACAGTCGATGTGTTACGAAAGGTGACTACAATGATAATTAAGAAAACCGCATTCAAATCCGTTGATGGGTTCTCGAGTTATGAAAGTGTTTATTCTATCTTTGCTCCGTTTCCGGCTTGGGTGTTACTTTATGAACACCCCTTATAGCCTATGTGTTGACCAGTGCCACTGCGATGATAATAAAAAAAAAATAGCATCCTAATCTGTTAATTGGTTTTCGAGTTAAAACGGAACATACAGACAGACAGACAGACAAAAATTCTAAAAATTGTTGTTTCGGCCTCAGTATAGTACCAATAACCATTGGATTTAAAATTTCGCGAAAATATTCAATGTACAGACACGACTTTTTTACTACTTTATTATTAGTATAGATAATTATTGTAATTAATTATTTAGGTACATTTTAGCGCGTTCGCAACTTGATTCCCCGCCGAGCGACGGAGAGATCAATACGGGACGAGTCGTGCGAGTGAGTGAGACGCACGTAGCCGGGGTCACCAGCAGTAATTTATCGCCGTAAGGCGCTACCACAAAAATATTGTCACTTTTTGGAATAATGTAACTACTTCCAAGAAAAAGCTACTTATTAAATTTTGTATAACATTTTTGTAATCTTTTCTAGACTCCTGCTGAACAGAAACGCGATTGAAAAACTTTCACTTGATAGAAATTATTATAGAAATGAGGTCTTCAAACACATTTTATCCATTTTTGACGAATGAGAATCGTGTATAGAATTTAAATATATTTTATTAGATGGGTTTTAACAAATTTAGGCAGAAGGAAATTTTGCTAGCTATTTTTTTTAGATATAAATAAAGAAGCTAGTTTTTTCTCTTTTTTCCTGAATCCGTCTCACTGGCGCTGCGCGTTTTTTCGCTTGGAGTGATAGTGATCGTTGAAAAAATCACATATCACCTAAAGGAAGAACTACCAAAACCGACTCACTGGCTCCCTTCCTCGTGACGACATCCCACTTCTCGGGCGTCGTGACGATCATCTGCGTCTGTTGTACTTCGGCCTTCGTCAGCTTCATGTCTCCAGTGAGCTCCTTCACTGTGATCCCGAGGCCGGCCAGCCTCTTTCCGAAGCTGGCCGTCATTTCCGAGGCCAGCGCCTTCATTGGGGCTATGTAGATTATCTACGGAGAAAAGTTTGAGATGAAATGATCCAGTCAATTTATGGATATGGTTTGGTTCAGATGAACTTCCGCAAAACTTGGGATTTTAGGAGTAAGAAGTAATTTAAGAATAAATGAAAGGTGAAACCGGTTGTTTAAATATAAGTGTAACAGTATAAGTGTATTTTTAAGATGTCGATGTTTCACCAAGTGCCGACAATCGCAAGTATTAATCATATTATATAAAAAAATTACAATAAATATTTAAAGGATAATACTCCATAAATCTGTATACGTCTTTGAACCATCGAAGCATTTCTTTTTAAGGTTCTAAACCCGAAGGGTGCCAAACGAAACCGTATTACTAAGGCTCCACCGTCTGTCACAGGGGTCTACAGCTTCAACCGTAATAGGTAGAAAGTTAAAATTTTCACAGAATACGTGTTACTATGGCCTTTATTACGACAAGCAATAAAAAAAATAATTAAGGGTGCCCCCATACAAGAAACTTGGAAAGTTGCATTATATAAACGTTACAGGTTTTGGCTCTTACTTAAAGATGGTAAAAATACAAGCTTTAAATTTAGTCAGATTGAAAGAAATACTCTTAAGTAAAAAAAAAAAAAAGTAGGGTTCCGTACGCAGACGGTGCCAATTTTTTGTCAGGCGCTACCATTTTAACAGCTAGTTTTTTGTAGCCTTTATGTTGCTTTGGCATGTATATTGTTGTTATTTACCATAATGTTTTTATGGTTCCGCACATGAATCGTGAGGTGGTACGGAACCCTTTGTGCGCGAGTCCGACTCGAACTTGGCCAAATTATTCTATTCTATTTCCTACATCTTCATTCAGGTCGCAACGGGATCAATACTTTTCTCTCTGTATTTCTTATCTACGTCAGCTTTACTTACCTTGAACTTATTCTTCATAATAACCGAGTTTTCAATATGCTGCTTGATTTGATGCACCACAGTCAACAAAGCAATGTTGGTTTTTCCGGCACCGGTCGGGGCACAGATGAGCAGGTTCTCATTTGTATGGTAGGCCGTTTGGAACACGACAGATTGGATTCTGTTCAGCTCCTTTATCTTTTCGAATGCCATTTGGCCGATCTGCAAATAAATTATAAAATTGAAGAGAAAGAACCAAATACAGAGATACCCATCACTCGCAAACTTCCATAAAAATGCAAACACAAAATTGTGAAGTGTTATTGGAATATTTTCTAGATCTATGCAGTAAATACTACAGTATTAGTACATACTAATTTGACAACTAAAAATCAGAAAATTTGATTGATATCTAAACAAGAAACTCCAAAAAACGTAAATTTAACGGTTTCTAACCAAAAGTGTAGCTGAATCATAGACGTATAATATAGTAGCAGACCTATCATTAATAATAAACGCATAGAGTCGACACGTGCCAATTTTAGCTTCGTGAACTTCAGGCTCTTTTAAATATAAATATTGCTTGTTTCCAAACAAAATATATACTAGAGATTAGTTTAGGAATTAACAAATATGTTCCAAGCATAAGGCAGCCAAAACAACCCATTTTATACGATTCTTCGTACCATGAAGCCTAAATGTAGCTTATTTTTTGTATGGAAACTTGCCACGCTATTTAATCCTTATGTTTGGTCTGCTACTTAGTAATAATTATATGTCTGTGAACTTAATGAGCTTTTATTGTTCTAGGTTAATTAAATAGATTCAAACAAATAATACAATAGTCTCGGCATGTGTTCCGATTCGTAAGTCCCCGGAAGATCCGCAAGTACCTGTTCAAGCCTAACACGGAAAAAAAAACTAATTTCGTACAAGGGGTCGTTGAAGAACCTAGTTATTGACCACTTAACTACGGATTTGGCCGTATCAGTGTCACCTTATATCATCGTCAACATAAAGCATCTCATCTTCAAATTGAAGTTTAGAAGTCCACAGGAAAAATTGCTTATGATCCAGTGGCTTTCAGGTTTCTAAAGTGCAGTCTACTCTTTATCTTCTATTTTTGTTGACGTCTTGATGCTCTTTTTCCGGAAATCAACTTTTTTAAATACATATAATTTATTTTGTAAGAAAGGTACATACATACACGCTCTACAGGTCAAAATTAATATTAAATAAATAGAATATTAAAAAAAATACATACAGCAAAAATATATATGAGGTGACTATCGTCTACACAACCAAATGCACACCGGAGACCCGGCAAGTGGCCGACCACCAAGGCTCATTGACCCATTTCGCGACATACGCAAAATAAAATTTAGACCTCCTGTACTGAGTCGAGGTTTTTCTCAAGCAAGAAAAAAATCTCGCATTTCACAAACAGGGTCACCAAACCCTGGCCTCGACCATCCACCGAGTCCCCAGCATGAACCCCGCCACACAAACGAAAGTCACTTATAGTATAATACGAAAAACACATAAAATACATACAGAAGTACAGAATGTACCTTAATTAAAGAATATTTTCCTCCCTGTAGGTACTTACCTCATCCAGTTGAGATGTTGGTACGCGTTCGTTCCCTATTTCTAGCGCAGACGGCTCGTTTTTAGGAATTATAACCTCTTCATACTCCTTGTTGTCGTTTCTTATTGCATTCTCTGGCAGCATCAGTTTTAAGCCTGATACAAAACCTGGAAAAAATGCTACAATAAAATTTCACGATATTTATTCCCTATGGACATTAGGGAAATCTACGGAAGTCGGTAACGGACGAATGACTTTCTCGGTCGCGGCAGTTACATTACGTGTTGCGTGGAAGTGTTTTTCAATTATGATCAGTTTTCGACTATTATTATTTTATCAAAACCCCTTATCACATCACACTAATATTATAAATGCGAAAGTTTGTGTGTGTGCGTGTGTGTATGTTTGTTACTCTTTCACGCTGAAACGGCTGAACGGATTTGGGTAAAATTTAGAATGGTTAAAGCTTATACCCTAACTTAACACATTGGCTACTTTTTATTCCGGAAAAAAGCATGTCGTTAAACCGAATAACACGCGGGTGGAGTCGCGGGCAAAAGCTAGTAGTCTATTTACTAACCAGGGTCATAACGATGATAATAAAGAAAATCGCATCCAAATCCGTTAAGTGGTTCTCGGGTTAAAATGGAACATACAGACGTACAGACAAAAATTCAAAAAATTATAGTATTGGCCTCTGTATACTAATAACCTATTTCGTGTAAAATTTAACTTTTTTACTACTTTAGTACATAGAAGATAGATACATGTTTTTTTTTTACCTGCCGAGTTCTTAGCGTCAATAGACGAATCGAACACATTCGGGTACTGCACTTTCGTTTGGAAGTATGATATCTTCTGTAAAACCGGGTCTGTGTTACTTTGAGATCTTGATGCGGAAAATGGTACGACTGGTTTTGATAGCTCTGCTATTCTGAAATAATATAAATATAATATAGTCGACTCATAGAAAAGAAAAAGAAAACCCCGTAGGAAAAACAACCCCCCCTGGTTTATTCCCGAATTAGTTAGGCTGTTGAAAGAGAAGGATAAACTGCGGACCAAATTCCGTAGGTACAAAAACCCCCGAGACAAACTAGAATACGAAATTCTTAGAAAACGCTGCGATAAATTGTATAGCCAATGCTACAATTGCTACATCGCCATAATCGAGAATAGTGTGAAAAATAACCCCAAAGTATTCTGGAGTTTTGTTAAGCAAAAGAGATGTGGGTCTAATTCTCTTCCTTCAGTAATGTTTAAAGATGATCAATCTGCCCAATCTCCGGAGGATGTAGCTGACTTATTTGCAGCTCACTTCGTATCCGGCTTCAATCCTGAAGATAGCAATGGATCTCCCGATCAAACAGCAGCTATGCCAAATTCCTGTAACAGTATTCTTACAGCTGTTAAGTTAGATGAAATATCAGTACTTAAATTCCTAAAAAAGTTGAACCATAATAAGGGCGCTGGTCCTGATGACATCCCGCCACTATTCCTGAAAAAATGTGCTTCTGCTCTGTCCTTTCCTTTGATGTTGATATTTAATAAATCTTTGGAAACTGGAGTTTTTCCGTGCGAGTGGAAAAAGGCTCGTATCATCCCTGTATTTAAAAAAGGTGTCGCAGATAAAGTTGGTAATTACCGACCTATATCTAACATTTCTGCTTTCTTTAAATTGTTTGAATCTCTGTTGGTCCCCATAATAGCATTCCATACTCAGAATCTAATTAGTGATAGGCAGCATGGCTTTCGGCAAAAGAGGTCAATTTTGACAAATCTAGCGTCATATATTTCAACAGTAATTAAGCATGTTGACCATGGCGATCAAGTTGATGCGGTCTATACTGACTTCAGTAGCGCCTTTGATAAAGTAAGTCATCAAATTTTGCTTCATAAGCTCAAATGTCAGTACAGCATAATGGGCCAGTTACATGTCTGGTTCGCGTCATATCTCCGCAACAGGCCTCAAGCTGTTGTTATCAATGGCTCTTCTTCCAAAAGTTATGTGGCCACCTCTGGAGTTCCGCAAGGTTCGCATCTTGGTCCAATATTGTTCAGTCTTTTCGTAAATGACATTGTTAATTGCATGCAAAGCAGTTATTGCTCCTTGTATGCGGATGATATGAAGATATTTAGGAAAATTGATTCTCAGGCAGATGCTGTGTTGCTTCAGGCTGATCTAGAGCGAGTGCGTTTATGGTGTCTTACAAATAAAATGCAATTAAATGCCACTAAATGCTTTTTCATTAGGTTTACAAAAAAAAGAAACCCAATTGAGACTTCCTACATGATCGCTGATGGCAATATTGCTGAAGTGACTCAAATTCGTGAGTTGGGTGTGATTTTGGATTCAAAACTGAGTTTTGTTCCTCATTTTGACCATATTGTTAAGAAAGCAGCAAAAATGCTTGGTTTTCTCAAAAGAACCACCAAGGATTTTCGTAATATCCAATCGAAGATTACTCTCTATACGGCACTGGTACGCAGTACTCTTGAATTTGCTTCTCTTGTCTGGAACCCATGCTATGCAACGCATTCTGATAGAATAGAATCCATTCAGCGTTCTTTTACTAGACATCTCGCTTACAACTGCCCTGGAATTAGTCACCGAACTGGGTATGAAGACAGGTTATTGTTTTTTAAAATGCATAAATTATCAGACCGTAGAATTATGCTTGATTTGGCATTTTTGAAAAACACAATCGATGGACGTGCTTTGTGTGATGAGTTCGTTGATGGTGTGTCCTTGACTGTCCCTCGACTACAAGCTCGTCGAGTAGTGAAGGACACATTTTCAATACCTACTCGTAGGACAAACCTTGGTCGAAATGCACCAGATGTAAGATCTTGTAGCACTTACAATAAAGTTTGGAATTCTCACTCCCTTGACATTTTTAAATATAAGATATTACAGCCAAATCCATTATCATAATTATTTAGAATAACTGAAAATTTATATATATATATATATACTTTTTTATTTTTCTCTTTCTGACTGTTTCAAATGTAATTTTAATTTTCAATTTTTTCTTTCATGTTGACATTCTGAATTAGTGATTAATAAATTTAATATATCACTATCAATTTAATTTAATATATATCCTGTAATTGATGGCAACACCAGATATAGGCCCTATGTTTACTTTCTTCTTTTTTTTGAATGTGTGTGTTGACATTGTTAGTGTACCTTTTTGTAATAAATAAATAAAAATAAATAGACTATGACTTGATAATTTTTCGTTGTCTATTTGGTAATAATTAATTTAATTTTTTTTTTTAATTTATAAATATTTATATATATACAGGGTGGCCAGTTAAGAGGTATACAACTTATTTTATAAATTTTCTTTTACATAAAATGGAAATTACTAGGTATTGTTTCAAAAATATTATATTTAGGCTTGGCAATTACGTATGGAAAATAACATCTGCCAAATGTCCACCTCTAGCAGCGCGACAAATGTGAGCTCTTTTTATCGCGTTTCTCATCACATTTTCGCTCATTCCCGGCGCTATCCAAATGACTGCGTCTCGGATAAGTATCCTGTTTTAAATGTTGAATATTTCTCGGCTTGTTAACATAGACACGTCCCTTTAGATAGCCCCACAGAAAAAAGTCAGGAGCTGTCAAATCTGGTGATCTTGGGGGCCAATCAATGTCACCATTTCTTGAAATTAATTGACCTGAAAACATTCTTCTCAATATTTCTATTGTGTCTCTGGCCGTATGCCATGTGGCCCCGTCTTGTTGCAACCACATGTTTTCTAAGCCCAACTGATTCATTTGATGTAACAAAAAATCGTTGATCATCTCACGGTAACGATCTACATTCACCGTTACGGCAGCGCCCGTAGCATCTTCAAAGAAGTAGGGTCCAATTACTCCTGACCAAATTTCACACCATACTGTTACTCGACGTGGATGCAGTGGTCGCTCGTGGGTCAACAAAGGCTGTTGAAGAACTGGTTTATCTGTTACAGTGCCATGCTGCTCAAATTCATTCACCAAACGAGTTATTGCTAGCCGCGAAGGAAGGTGATTTCTACCGAAAATTGTTCGTAATTTTCTCAGCGTTTTCGCAATAGAAGATTGGTTTGAGTAGAACGTTTTGATAATTAAAACACGTTGTTCAATCGAAAAACGCTCCATATCGAATTTGCCGTATCTACATGAAATAATTGTTATCAAATAACTGTCAAATATGCCGCCCAAACAAAATGGCGGCAAAAAAAAGTTGTATACCTCTAAGTTGGCCACCCTGTATACTAATTCTAGTTAAAATATGCACATAAATAAATAACCAAGATATATTTCGAGTTCTTTTGGACTCGGCATCAGTTGCATTGACAATGACAAATAAATATAAATAATAGGTTGGGGAAAAACTCTTTTCGCAAATAGTATGTATGAACTTATAATAAAATCTCTTTGGCTATACCATTTGTATCTGGCTGGTTTTGGTATTATATAAAAAAAAAATTTTTTTTTAATATAATTCCAAATTCAAATTAGGTAAAACGTGTGATTTTCATTTGTTTTTCTTACTGTTAAGATGAGTGAATCTAATGAAGAAATTCGATACATTTTAAAATTTTACTACGAAAAAGGTAAAAATGCAACGCGAAAAAAATTTGTGATGTTTATGGACCTAGTGCAGTGTCTGTGAGAGTAGCACAAATTTGGTTTAAGCGTTTTCAATCCGGAAATTTTGATGTCAAAGATGCACCTCGCTCTGGGCGCCCTGTTATGGATAAAATGGATGCCATTTTTGAAAAAGTGGAGCAAGATCGGCATGTCAGTAGTTACGATGTAGCTGAAGAACTGGGGATTGACCACAAAACAGTTTTGGCGCATTTGAAAAAAGCTGGGTACACAAAAAAGCTCGATATTTGGGTGCCTCATGAGCTCACTGAAAGAAACTTAATGAACCGTGTACTCATTTGTGATTATTTATTACGACGTAATGAAACCGAACCATTTTTGAAAAACCTGATAACTGGTGATGAAAAGTGGATCACGTACGACAAGAACGTGCGAAAACGGTCGTGGTAAAAGGCTGGTCAGGCTTCACAGACTCTGGCGAAACCCGGGTTATCTCGCAACAAGGTAATGCTGTGTCTATGGTGGGATTGGAAGGGCATTGTTCATTATGAGCTGTTACCGCCAGGCAGGACCATCGATTCTGAACTCTACTGCGAACAACTGATGAGATTAAAGCAAGAAGTTGAGAGAAAGCGGCCGGAATTAGTCAACAGAAGGGGTGTGGTTTTTCATCATGATAACGCTAGACCTCACAGATCTTTAGCCACTCAGCAAAAATTAAGAGAGTTTGGCTGGGACGTATTAATACATCCGCCATATAGTCCTGACCGTGCACCTTTAGATTTCCACTTGTTTCGGTCTCTTCAGAATTCTTTAGGCAGTGTCAGGTTAACATCACGAGAGGACTGCCTTGTCGCGGTTTTTTGATCAGAAGCCCCAGAATTTCCATAGCAATGGGATCATGTCCCTACCTACAAGATGGCAGAACGTTATTGAACAAAATGGCACCTACATACTTTAGCTAAATGTAAATAAACTTTATTAAAAAATGATTTGAATTTTCATATAAAATGCGAAGAAACTTTTTCCCCAACCTAATATGAACTAAATTTAATAATTCTTTATAATAATCCAATGTTATTTTAACGAAATTATTGATCATGTTTCATAATATTTATCTGGCCAGGACTTTTTCAATAGTTGTCAAGTCCAAAAATGGAAAAACACTATCTATTGGTTATAATAAAGTAGCGAAAGACCATTTGCCAAATGCTAGTCTTGAATAAAAAATGTGGTCGATCTCAAAGGTAGTCATCCAAGTTAATGACCACCCCCGAAACAAAGATCGATCACACTCTCGACAAAAACCTATTTAACACCAACAAACGCTCTCTTCCGTTTTTGGACTTAGCTACTATTGAAAAACACCCCCAGCAGGCCTAGCATGATTGCCACTTTAACACAATTTTAAACACCGTTTGACAGTAAATATATGGAATTTAAAATAAATTGAAAAAATTTATATTTAAATTATATATTTAAGTATATAGAATTTACTGTCAAATGGTGTTAAAGTGGCATCATGTTAGGCCTGCAGATATATGATTATGAGTTTATTCCCGAGGTAGGGGTGCGTACCTTCGAGCCCTCATAGCAGCTATATCAATAACTTCCTCTTCCTTCTCGTCGTTTTTTCTTGCGTTCTTAACTCTCTTCTCTTCTTTCCTGGCGAGTTTAGCCAGCATCTTCTCTTGTTCCGACAGGACGGAGACTTGGCAGAGATACTCCGGCATTTTGTTCGATGGGATCATGGCTGATGCCACTGGAATTAAATGATGAGATAATTTAGTGTCTCCGAAGGGTTCGTTTCTGTGGCGGTTGTTTACATTTTGTGCGTCTGCAACTGCGGGATTTGAACCCACAACTAATTACTCAGATATACTCTGAAAAGATATGACTTGACTTGATTTTTACGAGAAATCACGACGTATCGATCTTGAACCTGTAAATACGACAACGTATACATATACCGGGTGTAAATAGACTGCTACCTTTAAATAAAACTACGTATTCTACCGATCATACTGAACCACCTTTACCAAGAAACATACCTGCGGCGCTAAACATTAGTTTGGAAAATATTCGAGTTTCAAACAAAAATGTGTGAACCCTAACGCACCGAGAGCGTTTTTGAGACAGCGTCTTCCGTGAAACAGTCGTCCGCGCGCGGCGTTCTAAAATAGACCTTCCCCCCGACATCTTCAATTTACAGTTGAATATCTTCTTCTCTGAAGATTTAGGCGGGAATTTTAGTGGAGGATGTGGTTTAATTTAAAGGTCACAGTCTATTTACACTCTGTATATGGGTTATGGTAATGTTAAGTCGTCTTTTCAGGTTAAGAGTGACCTTCATCGGGCTTTCTTCGGTGGATGCACCGATACGTACAACAACATCGCGAGGACTTTTTCGGACCAGATGCCATGTTGAATCGTGGATGCTCCTAGTGTGTATTTGAGCCCGAAGAAGGACGTGACGTAAAAGTGGGTGTACAGCGCCACGAGCTTGTCTGACCCTATAAGCCAAACTAAAATGACCTCTATATTCAAGAAGCGACAGTCCTCGTCACCGGGTCAGATAAGTTTGCTGCACTATACATGTTCTGACACATGTGAGGTTTTATTATTATATAGGTAATGTTACTTATTTACATTCACTTATACTAGGCTGTGGCGGGGGCGCCTTCAAACTATCCAACACCTCCTGCCTATGCTCCAACAATTCTTGAATGAACTCGAACTTGTCGAACCCCAGCAGCTCGAACATGTCGTTTTGAATTTCGACGTTGTTTCTTGGAGAATTCAGGAGGGTTATCACAGATTGCAAGATGTCTGCACTAGAGATGCCGCTGCTACTTTCGTAGAATTCTTTCATCTTTGTTTCAAGCCAGGCTTTCCCAAACTGAAAAAAACATAATTGAAAATCTTGGTGATTGTCATTTAAAAATATATGTAAAATTTACTTGTCATCCCATACATCGCAACATATTTCCATGACTAGGTGTCATGCCAAAAGTGCTGACCCTCACATTAAATTGGATATTTTTCATCCCAGAGTGAATCTAGTAAAATTAATGGAATTTGTTGGCTAGCTAATCAAACACTTTAAAAATATTAAAGCTGCTCAAAGCAGTGACCATTGAAAAAAAAAGCTATCATTGAAGCGTCCGAAGCAGACATCTTAAAACACGCGACACAATTTGAGCTTTTCGCCTCATAACTTTTTCAATCATAGCCCTTACAATTAGAGTTTGTGGTAAGGCTTAAAGCTGACTATTTTCTCTTGGAGATAAGTCAATAAACATTGGAAAACAAAGGAGTTTGAAATATTTTGGGAGCCATTTTACCGTTATGAACAAATCACGTCAATTGGATGTGTCTAAGAAAAAAAAATTGCCTAGCGATTTTACTAATTATTTTGAGGCTATAGCATATAATAAAAAAATATTGTGATAGTCTAAACTATCATTGTCATAAAAATTCAACATTTAACTCGTTTTCACCCATCCCAATGGAATTTTGTAGAACCAAAATCAAACCGTGTTTTTACAATATGGATTTGCTATTTTGGAGACTCGTTAAAAAATACATATTTTATAATATTATATTACAATCACTTGTTTATTGTAGTTTGAAACCCACTCGTTCCTGTGGATATAAATTTGACTTCTAGGGTTTTCTTGGAACCTTAGAATTATCCATAAAAATAAAAACAGGGACAGAACTTATGGCAGGACTAGGTATTGTGCGACAACGAACGAAAGACTTCTTGTTATTAAAGTCTTATTCATCAAATAACAAAAAATGATTAACAATTGTTGTTACAAATATTTTCAGTTTGGCAAAGACTGGCTTGAAAAACTATACTAGGGGGGATCAAAAAGTAGTGAGAACGACATACATATATACTCCTTGTTAAGAAAAAAAAATACTGGCAGGCATAGCTCCGATATTTGTAAAATTAATAAAGAAAAAAATCTTCGATTCTCTTTTGTTTTTTTTTTCTGAATTTAGGCATTTGTTTGCTTCGTGTCGTAACGTGTTCTCGAAAATGGAGAAAAACGAAGTGCGAGCCGTTATTAAATACCTCTGTTTAAAAAAGTTAACGACGCAAGAGATTCACTGCGATTTGAAGGCAACATTAGGAGAGTCTGCTCCCCCGTATTCCACTGTCGCAAGGTGGACTTCTCAATTTCGAGTAGGGAAAACGAGCACGGAAGACGAACATCGTTGCAGCCGTCCATCGACGTCACTCACCCAAGAAAATGTTGTGAAAGTCGAGAAAATTGTATTGAGCGATCGAAGAGTTACCATCCGTTACTTAGTTCAAGAAACAGGCATTTCATATGGAATTATTGAATCCATATTGAAACAATCTTTGCATATGAGAAAAGACTCCGCAAGATGGGTGCCGAGAATGTTAACCGACAGTCAGAAACAAAATCGACTTGACATTTCGAAGGCATTGTTGGACAAGTTTCAAGAAGATTCTGAAAACTTTTTGTCTCGTTTCGTAACAATGGACGAAACATGGGTCCATCATTTTGATCCCGAGACAAACAGCAATCTTCGCAATGGAAACGGCCATCATTACCGACCCCAAAGAAGTTGCGTGCCGTGGCATTGGCTGGCAAGGTTATGGCCTCAATATTTTGGGACTCAGAAGGGATATTGTTAATTGATTACCTGCAGCGTGGAACCACTATTACGCAGCTTTAATTCCCAAGTTTCATCACAACAACGCACCCGCGAACAGCTCGGCGGTTGCGATGGCTGCCATTCAGCAAGCTGTCTTCGAATTGGTTGACCACCACCCTTATTCACCAGATCTGGCGCCTAGCGATTTTCATCTGTTCCCCAAATTGAAAGAATACTCGAGGGGAAACAGGTATGAAGACGATAACGAGGTGATGGATGCCGTGGAGAGCTTTTTGCAGGACCAAGACAAAACTTTTTTCTTGAAAAGGATTCAAGCCTTGGAAAAGCGCTGGACTCTGTGTGTAGAGAGACTCGGAGATTATGTAGAAAAATAAATTATTAAGTTATCAATAGTCATTTTATTCTCTCTCATTCTTACTACTTTTTGATCCCTCAATCTCTCACGTTTAATTCTCAATCAGCTCATCCGTTTTTGTTTAACAAACAAACAGACATCGAGTTTCAAATAAATTACGTAAACTGTAGTATTAAGAAAACGGGGCTGGTTTTTGCGCTCGAGCCACAAACATATCGTCTAACAAACAGTAACTTGTTTCTTGGTAAATGTTTGATCAGTAAATTGTGTAGTTTTATTTTTTACCCAAAATTGGCTCACGCTCAGCCATTCCCGCGCTTGATGGAAAAGCGTTGATAAGATCTAGGATAAAGTGCGCTGGCTCAGACACTGGAAGAGTGATGGAACGGGAGGCATCAATCAGCCTTTCCAGGGACGTCCGTAAAAATCTACAGAAGTCGGTAACGGACCAATGACTGATACTACGCCACTGCCTGTTAACCAATCCCATTGTACTCATGACGGGTCGCTTGGCGGCAAGGTTTATTATGATACCAGCAAATAGATGCCCACGTCGTCTTTGCAGACGGGGCCAAGATCCGATGACCTTATGACCCTCAATACTACACACAGATTGCTGGCATACTTTATTTTTTATAATACAACATTCATTAGAAGACATGGAGTGACCAGTGGGCAAAGTACGGCCCGGGACGGGGTTTAATCCGGCCTGCGAACACCTCTTTTAAAGCACGAGTAGAATGGTGTGCGGATATAAATTTGTCATTTTTTACTGATCTGCTTGAGCACTACAATAAATTAAATAAAAAATTACAAGGAAAGAACCTGAAGTCATTCAAAATGTAGCTTGTTCTTTTTTATAATTGTATAGAGAAAGGAGACTTAAACCACTTTTTACGATTGAAATCGTTATGACCAGTTTATCACGAAAACAAATTGAACGAATTCACACAAATTTTGAAAAAACTTCACAAGGAGTTTGAATCCAGATTTCAGAATTTTGAAAATATTCAGCTATCTTTAGATGATTTATCAATGCCTTTCAAACGTTGAGAAATTCCCGCCTGAGTTGCAGGTGGAAATGATGAGTTGTAGTGTAGCACTTACTACAAACAGCTTTTCTTAAATTCGACAAAAATTGATTTTTATAAAGCACTGCCCAAAGCACAATGTCCTCATGCCCAGAAAATAATGGCATTGTTTGCATCGTCATACATATGTGAACAGACGTTCTGCACCATGAAGATGCGAAAAAATTGCCTCTGACCGAAGCAGGCTAACTGATGAACACCTTTTCTCACTGTTAAAAGTATCATCATCTCAGCTTGAACCCGCTTACGAGGACATCATGGCCAAGCAGTTCCATAATAGGCATGATGACTAAAAAAAATCATTAGTCCGTCAGTTAGATTATCTGAAAATATTGGACACGTATTTTTTCTTTTTTCAATTAAACAAACAATGATGAAGATATACGTGGGACGCACTATAAGTTCCCGGAATGAATATGAAAAAATACTATTAAAGGTACAAAATTAATTTATTGTTTTTCAAAATAATCTCCCTTGGCGTCTATGCACTTTTTCATTCGATCAAACCAGTTTTGAAAACTTTTGTGCCACTCCCCTGTGGTGACCTCTGAAACGTGTTTTTCATACTCCTCGACAGCCTCTTCTGGTGATGAAAATCGTTGACCGCGTAATTGGTTCTTAATTTTTGGGAACAGAAAAAAGTCACAAGGTGCCAGGTCGGGACTGTATGCAGGATGACTCATGAGTTCTACATTTTTCGTCTTCAAAAAGTCGTTTGTCTGTCTGGCAGTGTGAGAACTAGCATTGTCGTGGTGCAGGATGATACGGCGTTTACAGTTATTTTTACGGAGTTCGTCAATAACTTCCGGCAAACAAATGGTCGTGTACCAGTCACTATTCACGGTACGACGATTCTCTAAAGCAACAGTAGCCACGTGTCCAGTTTTATTAAAAAAAGAAGCAATCATCCGCTTAGATGCACTTTTCACGCGCGCCACTTTGGTTGGTTTCGGCTTATCTTGAAAGACCCATACGCTCGATTGCTGCTTTGTTTTGGGATCGTAGCAATAAATCCATGTTTCGTCACCTGTTACTATGTCCCACACCAAATTTGACGCACCTTCGTTGAATCTGGTAAGCATGGCACTGCACCAAGTGACGCGGTCCGTTTTTTGAGCCTCGGTCAAGTTGTGTGGGATCTACCGCGAGCACAGCTTTCTCACACCCAAATGTTTGTGTAGGATTGATTGTATTTGACTCATGCCTATTTCTGAGGATGCGCGAATTTCATGGTAGGTCACATGCCTGTCTGTTTCAATCATACGGCGCACAGCATCGATGTTTTTGTTGGTCACAGCGGTGGACGGCCGACCATCGCGAGATTCGTCACTGAGATTGATACGACCACGCTTGAATTCTGCAAACCAGCTATAAACAGTCGTCTTGCATGGTGCTTCATTGCCAAAAGCTGTTTCAAGCCGAGCGATGCTCTGTTGAGCTGTCAAATTACACTTAAAATCGTAGAAAATCATACTACGAAAATTTTCCCGAGTTAAATCCATGTTGATGCAGACACACAATTTTTTAAATGGCGCCACAAGGTAAAAACAAAAGACAGTCAGATGAAACAAACTGCATTCTACAGCCAAAGAGTTCTATTTTCAAATGTTGCAATAAATTTTTAAATATTGTTTATGTAAGTGGCCAGTTCCGGAAACTTTTAGTGTTACCTATGTAGCCCGCTGAAGTTCCGCGTGACGTCACATCTAGGTACAATTTTACTTAGAAGTGACGTCATCTCTGTCATTTTTTGTTTGATTGACCAAAGAAAAAATACATGTCTAATATTTTTTGATAATCTAAATGACGGACTAAATAGAATAATATTTTGTTTACCCTGTGTACAAGCCCATTCACATACGCCTACCATGGCAAGGCCTTCAACTTCAAAAAATTCAATTAAGTAGTGTTTTTTGCACTATCTGTAACTTTCATAATAAATAAATTTGAGAAAAAATCAAAATGCATTTTTAGTTGTTTTGCTCTGGCCGGCCTCCCGTCAAATTAATTTTATTTTTCTGGCCCCTTGTGGAAAAAGTTTGCCCACCATTCACCAGACCATATTATTTTTAGATGATTGCCACACACCACAAGGTGGTTAATTTGGAACAGTAAATTGAACAAAGCCAGGCCTGTTCCACTCTGCAAAGGCTACAATACAAGAAGCTTTAAGTACATCGGCGACCCGCCCAGCTGGGTTATTCAGTGATAGAGTTACGCGATAGAAAGAGAGATAGATAGAGGCCAGGGTTGGAAAAAAAACAGTTCTTTTTTTAAAGATCAAAACATCCTGTTTAAAAATAAATAAAAAAAAACATGTTATAAAACATGTTGTTTTTTTTGCGGCTGTTTTAAACACGTTTAAAACATGTTTAAAACATTTTTTAGGTATTGTATTGTTAACTTATGTACTTATATGTAAAATTAATTAAAATCGTTTTTTAAATGTTATCAATTATCATAATCTAATCATGTATTGAGTGAAAAATAATAAGTGCTTTCCCAATAAACACGAAACGTAGAAATGCTTGAAAGTACAAGTACTCACCGACACCGCCCGTTCTCGTCTTTATGTTTGGGGAAACCCCCGCCAGTAAAGGAATTTTAACCGCACCAATTAATAGAAAAGGATGCGTTAAAAAAGGAGTAATAACAACGACACGTTCGATATAAGGAAAAAATTATAATTAATATGCTAAAAAACAGTGTTTTATATATGAGTGTTTTGTGTTTTAAACATGTTTAAAACAATTTGTTTTCTCTTAAACAAGGGTGTTTTTTTCTCGGTGTTTTAAACACTGGTTTAAACACTTGTTTTAAACAAGGCCAACCCTGATAGAGGCGCTTGTAGGTTAATATAATTTATCCACGCAGTCAAATTATTGCCACGTAGTGGGAGTAACTTTTTATTCAGATGTATCTTTGAAGAGTAGATCTTCTGTAACATATCTTCTGTGATAAGGCCATAATTTTACAGGTACTTACTTTAGACACAGGAGTAGGTTGGCCAACTTTAGTTGTTGGAGCTCTTTCTACTGGGTGACTATTATACTTCATCGTAAAATCTGTGACAATATAACTGGCTGTTGCTGGCTTTGTGGTCAACTTGGCCAGGGGCTTCTTTGTAGGTTTGTATGGAACATAGTTGCAGACAATGTGCTCTCCCCAGAGTTTTATATTTTCTTTGTTTTCTTCACCCAATTCTTCTTTTATATACTCTTTCGTGTCTTCTGATATTTCAGCTGATATTTTTGATACTATCTGTAAAAGAGGAGCAAATTTCAATAATATATCATGTACCTGAGGCAGTTCTATAAGTTTCTGTAACATTCTGTTTTTGTGATACACAACATGTTTTCAATTTCTGCATCCATTGACGACAGAGACTGCAAAATGAAGCATGTTGTATATCACTGTATAAAGCATATTATATGTTATCTGTTATATCTTTTAACCTGTTGAGTGGATCCGAGCCACGATCTTGAGGGAAGTCTATTGTAAATAAATTGTTATCGATAAGCTATATAAAACACTATGTATTCATTAAGAATTCAACTAACTGTTTTAAATCTAAAATTATCTTACAAAAGTTGTCAGTATTTTCTTGAGTAATGTCATTGATAGACAGACCAAACCTTTACAATCAGAGTTTCTGTTCACCATTCACCTACCTCACAAATTTTATTAGCAGTAGCAGACGTCACAGTTCCAAACATCTGCCTCAACTGCGACAGATGCTTCAGCATCACAATATCCTGGTCAAGGAACATCCTCAGCGACATTACCGCTGCATCCTCCACCACATCATCCGGCTGACCGTCACCTGCTAGCACTGCTGCTGCAGATTTCAGCTCAGACATGAGGGTTACAATGTAGCTTGAGTTGGACTCACTTTGCTGGATGTAGTTGTTTATGTCAGACCATGATTTGAATCTATAAAAAAATATTAAAAGGTATAATGTATTCACTACATGATGATTTTGTGTGACTTAATGTTTTGTATGACATAGTATAAATTTTATGCAAAATTTTTGTGATGTTATTGGGATTTCACTGGAATTTAAATAAAAAATATATATTATTCTCATCAGCTCTCTAGTGGATATTGTATATGTATAATAAAGATGAATCAGAAACCACTCCTAAAATTTCTCAATAGTTTTGTAACCAGATGATTCTATTTTGCAATTGAATAAATAAGAGTATTATAACAAAAAACACTTTTTACTGTAATCAACATGGTTCACACTTTTTACCTGTTTACAATGTATCAAACATACCTCTGTAATTTCCTCGATTTGACAACATTTGGTTTAGTCGGGTCTACCACTGGCTTCAAACATCTTGGTTTGTCGAGTTGTGTGTGTGCCCTTAGGGCTCTGGTCAAACGAGGAAGCTCTGACATGGTACTTGTATCTTGTTGTTACTGCTGAGTGGATGTATGGTACTCGATGCTTGTTGCAAAATACCAGATTGTTTTCTAAGAAAATTAAAACAAAATTTAAACAAGTATCAAATTTTTTTGAGCAGCTTATTTTGTCAAAATTCCAACTACAAGCTATTTACAATAATGTAGAAAGAAAATAGGTATGTATGGTGAAATTTTTTCTTTAAATTATGTTTATATTGAACAAAATAATGTATAAAGGTTAAGAAAAGCAACTATTATTCTAACCAGAATTTAATGCGACGAATAAATGCTCGTGAGGACGATTTTTTTATTTCACTATTTTATGATTTTCCACGTCGAAATAAATAAACCAAAGAAAATAATCGCACAATGTTATGGAACCGTTTCAGAACGTGCGATGGTAGATTAATGTTATATGATGGTAGTGCGAAATTTCACTCGTTTAATAGAAAGAGACAGAGCTAAATACAAGCAAGAGAGAGAACATCTGGTTTTGAAACGCATATCCTAACTATTAAAGGAGGCAGGCGATTTAGGTACGCATAAGAGTGGAGTCAAGTCCCCTTTTGGAATAGTTAGATGCATAGATGACATGACTAGAAAAGTTCGCACCGGAGTGATTATCTCTAGTACATTACGGAAGTACTTTATACATTAGGTATAATTTAAAAAATAACGTAATGTTGGTATGTAAAATAAATATTTGATGCAGGCTTCAGTAGGATATAAACTGGTCTTAAATGCGTTATGGCATAGCCTCAGGCTGAGATTTAGAGTGCATTTTGAGTCTGAACTCCATCTTACAAACGTCAAAAAGCGACGTGATCCCATACTAGAGTGACGTTTGTAAGGGTGAGGTTCAGAGTGCATTTTGGCTGAGATTTAGAGTGCATTTTGAGTCCGAACTCAATCGGAACTCAATCTTACAAACGTCACTCTTGTATGAGATCACGTCACTTTTTGACGTTGGTAAGATTGAGTTCGGACTCAAAATGCACTCTGAATCTCAGCCTTGATTGAGTTCCTCTTAAGTTCGGACTCAAAATGTACTCTGAATTTCAGCCTCAGTGTTGCCAGTGACAATGACAGATAGTCAAATGTAACATCTGTTTACATTCTCTTTGTGTAACATGAGATAGCTCAAAAAGTAACATTACCTACCTTATTTTATGTGGAAAACGACACTAATACTTTAAGGTATATACTTAGTAAACCCGCATTTTCGCAAATCGCACCCGTTTTCTTCTCGTTGCATTTTTTCGTACTTCTTTCTTATTTAATTTTTATTAGTGATGGGCCGAATATGGATTTCACCGAATACGAATATTCGGAAAAAATGTTTACCAAACTGAATACCTATTCGGTGAAATTTGGGGCGATTTGTCGAGTACAAGTCTGTACAAGTGGACCCTTCTGCCTGCTCTCCTCGCTACCCCAAACCAGTAAAGTTGTTGCGTCATTTAGTTCGAAGCAAAAAGTTGTTACGTGCATTTGTGTTCATTAGTTTTTTACGTGAAATCGTAATAATTTTATAAATTTGCTGTGCAAAAATACGAAATGAAATGAGTGTTAGAAAGCGATCTAGCTTTGGACATTTTACCGTGACAAATGACGATAAAAATAAAGTGAAGTATGTGATTCATGAAGCAATCATTTAACGAGGTGGCAGCGGGCGAAAGGCTTCTTCAGTCTAAACAAACACCCTAAAACTAAAGCATTCTAATTTTGATGAAAATTAGGCAAAAGAGGTGGCTACTATTGTTGATTTATTATTCTTGCTACGAATTTAATTTTTGCCACTGAAATCGTTACATTGATTATTGTAAAATCTCATAAACGTTAAGAAATTATTGATGCAGCCAAACTCATACTGGAGACTTGGTAAGTGATCAGTAAAACGGATCGATAACACTAACACTTTTAATAATTTCGCAAAATAAAATCTTGATGTCTCATAGTAATTGACTCGAGGCTGGCCTTACGCTTGTAAGGAACATTAAAAGATTTATTTACGAATTTCACAAAAAGGGTAATCGAACTCTGTTACTAAGCACTTACCGAGTCTTCAGTAAGATTTTGGCTGCATAAATTAAAGTCACCTTATACATATAAAACGCTACCCAGTCAAATGAGCTTTTATTGCTTCCAAAATAATCTAAATACGGTAATTACTAATAAGCTGAAGGACTAACCCTCACCAATAACATATCAGATTATTTTAAGATATGACGCTACCCAGGCATGTTCAATATAGTCAAAACAGGAGTACTAAAGTGCAGAACATTCGGCACTTTTGCCGATCATTCGGCCGAATATGATTATTCCGTGAAACTGCCGAATGTGCCGAATAACAAGCAGTATAATACGACGCTACACGAATTATAAATATTTTGTGCAATTATTAAATTATTTTTTGTTTGCTATAAAATATTTAAAATGAAAATGAAAAAAATATAATATTTTTGATTAAGTCCTAAAAGTAACGTAAGAGCAACATTTTGAGTCGTGTGACATGAAGGTTTTTTCAAGTTTACATGGTCAATATAAACATCATTGGGTACACAAAAACGATGTTGGTTTTTTATACTTTCAAATTTTCTTAATAAATTTCCGTCTTCCTAATGTTTCTTTAACCTTATATAACTTATACCGCTACCGCACTGTTAGAGTTGATTATAATTATAACAGTATTATTTCCATATTCCAGGCATTTGCAGGTCCGCTACAATGTGACATCTGCAAGATTTACTTCCGGAACACTCGGTACATGTACAAACACATGATCATCACTCACCTGTTCCGGTATTCGTGTCAGAAGTGCGACTTCGTATGTTACAACAAGTTAGTTCATCTTTTCCGTTGGCAGCCTATAATAGCAGTCCACTGCTGGATGTAGGCCTTTCACAATGCCCCACCGCTAACAGCCATTGGCGTAACTAGGATTTGTAGCTGGGAGGGGCCCGGCCTCCACCTCTTACTCATGAAGCCATTAAGTATCTGTTCTTTATTATGTGAGTATCACAGTATAGGTAACAACAGTAGTTTAACTAGGCGGTATCCTTGAAATCAATACCTATGGCCGCTCGGCGCATAAACACGCCATTAAGGTCCGACCGAGATCTCGGTCTCGGCAAGTCTCGGCAAAATTTACTGCAGAATCTCTCGTCTCGGTCACGGGCAAAACACGCGAAGATTCTCGGCAGCGCCGAGAATAATTAGGTAGATACTATTTTTAGAAATACGCCCTAAAAATATACCATGACAAGACTTCAGAGTAAAATAAAATAATCAGACTTTCGTTTATATAGCCAAATTCATACTAGAGACTCAGTATGTGGTCACAAAGGTTCAATGATTTCTCTGAAATACGCAATATATAATTTAGACTTCCTATACTAATTGAGTCGAGGTTCATCTTGTTCATCACAAAACATATTTTTCGTATTTCGCAAACAAGGCCATTGAACCTCGGTCCTGACCACTTAGCGAGTCTTCAGTATTAATTTGGCTATAGAAACAAAGGTCACCTTATATTTTTTATAGCGAAATCCATCGCTTTAGAAACTCTAAATTTTATTAGAATGCATGAAAAAATAAAACCGGCCAAGTGCTCGTCGAGCCACGCGCAGTGTAGGGTTCCGTAGTGGCCCAGTACTTTTTATAAATTGGTGTTCTGGTCCGCTCAGAAGTTGCTCTCCCGAAGAATGGCCCATACATTTGTCGTGTTCAGAAGGGTCTAAAAGTACCTGACCTGAACTTGTAAACCTGTAAAGCCTACGTAGCTATGATAGTTTTCCTTTTAACTCCAATATATATACTACTTCTATGAATTTTTCCACATATTCATAAACAACCGTTTAGCCGGCAGGGGGGATACTTGATTTTAACAAAAACTAGCATTTTAAAGCTTAATATTTCGCCAACGGATCCCTAAATCGAAAAGTGGTTTTACACATCCATAATGTTTTTGAACGATCAATTCAACGATACCCTACATTATGGGATAGACGAGAAAAAAAATCATCCTGAGCTAAGCCGTGGACAGACGGACATGGCGAATTTGTCCTTGTCGGACTACGGAACCCTAAAAAACAGAAATCAGTTGGCTGTAGACATCACAACCAGTTTGTTCAGAGACTCGTCCATGAAGGGCGAACTTATCAATACACAGTAACTATAGTAATCTTTCCAAATTGTATGGTCAAAACCTGTCAGATTTTTTTTTCTCTTAGTTTTATGTCGTAAAAGTGACTGATGGCACTTTTATCTTGGTTTTTTAAATATATCTATAAGTCTCGGTTTCGGTCTCGGCCGAGAATACATTTATTTCTCGGTCTCGGTCTCGTTCTCGGCCGAGACTGAAAATCCGGGTTCGGTCGGACCTTGCACGCCCTAGGGCTGCCAACTGACTGTTTACGTATTTGATAATGCTATATTATTATTATAAAAGTTGTATTTAAGCAACCATACAATGCACAAAATACTCTGTAATTTCGTGCCATAATTTACGAAAACGCGCGCAAGCGTCACACAGACAACGTGACCGCGACTACCGTAAACCGAGTTGTACCGAGTATTGGGGGGTTCGTTTCGGCCCGTTTGTATGGAGATAGAATACTATTACTTATTTATACTATGGTAATATCTAAAATAAATAAATTAATATTACCTATTAATATTCACCCGATGACGACCCCACTGAGGGGTCGAAATATCGTGCATTTTACTGAAAATTTCTTTGCTAATAAAAAACACAATTTTCTATAAAATAAATAGAGATAGATAATCCATAATACAGTAAAATCACCTAAAAACCCAAAAAAAAAGAAACCAAATAACGCCTTAAATTGGATAAAGTATCTTTTTACACAACAGAAATAGATTATTTTAGCATCTCCACAACAAAAAGCCCATAGCCATAGACATCTTTTAATATTATTCTAATACACTACATAGTACAATATGTTCGAGTTAGCATGATATGGGTGACAGTTCGTAGCTTTCCGTTTCACCTATACTACTCACACCATACTACATACACCCAGGTAAAAAAGAAAATATTAGGTTTTAGAAAAAATGTATATCATTATTGCAAAACTACAATAAATTATTAATTCATAAATCGAAACAATAATTACAGTGTATTCGTTAAATTTAACGAAAAACGATTCAGGAAAGAAAAAATATTTTTGCTACTTGATGCGTGGATCGGAACGTCAACCCATAGGTGCTGACACTACATAATCGAAAATACATCGATGAATCGGTGCGGCCATCCTATAGGATCGCGTCAGTATTTCAGTAGTTCATCTTGTATGCGGTTTGTGTTTTCATTGCGGTTGCACTACGTGCTATTTGTTTTGTTGATTTTTGTTTTGTTATTGTTGTTTGATTTTGGTGAAATGCCGAGAAAAACAAAAAAAAACTTTGAACTCTCAAGCTCGGGCGTTATTGGTTCATTTAATTTAATTTATTTAGAAATTAACAAAAAGCAGTTTGGATAATCAAAGATCAATCAAATAAAAAATCTATTTGATAGCCCTTGTTAACTTTTTCGATACTAAAAAAATCGATTCTATTTCGTTAGGGCACATAACTATAACTGTCAATTTTTAACTGCCACCCATATCATGATAACTTGTCGAACATAAAAATTCCGTAGGTACCCATTCAAATTTTATCAAAGATATATTTATGTATAGATGTTGGCGTTAGTTTGTTTACATGTGAGACCATTTTCATTTTACGTCTTAGACCGTATAACACGGGACTAGGCAAGCACACTTTTCCCCCTTTGCCGAAGTACATGAACAATTTGTTCATGTAAGTTTGCTTGTGTGCGCGTTTTGTGTTTGTTGCAGCTTTTGATTTATTGTGACATAACAATTTTTCGCAAGAGTGTGCGTGAATGAATGAATGTTTGCTGTGCGTGTTAGTTTACCTCCCCTCCCGTGGAAAATGGCAGAATAATTTCAGTACTAAGAGTCACGCTTTGCCAGGTCCCGTGTTATATGGTCTAAGTTTTACGTCATGTATGTAATGTATGTAAGTTTTAGTTAGAGTGTATTATTAGTTTCATTTATTGGTAAGTACATTTAAACTTTCATAATAGTAGTTTAATTTTGATTCAAACGGTGTACCCACATCCCAGCCTGGCTGAGGGCCATAAATCGTATGTATCATCAGACTTAGGACCATGTTTCTAGGGAAGAGCCGGATCCAGCAGCAGGCAGGTACCTCAATTCAACCAATTAAATTTGGAAAATTCCTGAAAGTTTCAAAATTTTGTGTTAAAAGTGTTGGCAGAAATAGAATATCTGTAGAATTTATATAGCCTGATTCTGCAAATAAATTTTTAGACAACAATTTGTTATCTATCAACAAATATAAAGCCCAAATCCCAACTTACAATATTACCCGTGGGACTTGTTAAAGGTGTTCCAATAGAGTGGTCTGGTTGAATTAGCTGAAGAGTTAGAGCTGCCTGATACTTTTGGATTAGTCCTGAAGGCAAGAAGGCTTAGTAGAAAGAAAATTACCGATGGTTGCCCTGTTTGGGTACCTACTCAGTCAGTAGTAATTACCTTTAGAGGTCAGTTTCTACCTTCCAAAGTATATATGTATCACACTTCCCTTCCTGTGGAGCCCTACCAGCTCCCCACAATTCAATGTTTGAGCTGCTGTAGGTTTGGGCACACTGCTGCTCAGTGGCGATCACAACCCAGGTGCTTTAAATGTGGCCAACCACACTGTGGAATCAGTTGTACTGTGGATTCTCATTTGTCAACTTGTTTACTATGCCGTGGCTTTCATTTGGCTACTGACAAAATTGTCCTGAAAATTTACGTCAGCATTCAATTAAATTAGTTATGTCCCAGGGGAATATTTGGCTCATCTCTTATATACAGGACCTGTTGAACGCTCATCATTTTTTTTATATAGTTATTACTTGCTGTCCTGAACAATCTCACAAAGATTCAGGCGAGGAACTGAAAAAAATTTATTTTAAATTTGCAAAGATAACCTCAACTTTTGTTCTTTTTTATTGCTTTTCACGTCTATTAAGCAATTTAATAAGGTATACATTATGTAGAAATCTGTTTAAAAAAACTACCTAGGTTAGAATAGGTCATCTGTCATTCCCCAACTTCATTGATAAAATAGGTTGAATTTGTTGCAAAATTGAATCAGTGCACCCCAACTCTACACAGTCTTGTGGCTACTACCCCTAGAGTGTATATAAAAAGCTGGAGGTGCGGAGGGAAGGCAGCCCCCGCCCACTGTATTAAAGCACAGGCACCCGTGCGAGCTGAAACGGCTGAGGCTGGTCGCCAATGTCTGTGCTTTATTACGAAGGGCGAAGGGGCTGCACTTTCTGCAGCACCGGAGCAGTACCAGAAGTAAGGGGGGGGGGGGATACAAGAAAGATATAATGTATAGGTAGTAAATGTTAAAAAAACATAATTATTGAAACCTATTTTACATAAAACTTTAAGAAATCATAACCTCAAATTTTTTTTTGCCTATTTGTAAGAATAAAACTATGAATTTTCTCGTCCCCCCATTGCCTCTCTACTTATCAAACTTTTTTCACTGTTTAGCCATGGCATCTCAAAATCCAGCCCATCATATACTTCAATGGAACATTAGAAGTATCCAATCTAATAAATTGGATCTCCTATATCTTATCAATTTTAATCCTATTGTCTTTGCCATCTCAGAGACATGGTTAATTCCTGGTTCTCGTTTCAGGGTCTCAGGGTATTCATGTCTTAGAGATGACAGAGATGATGGGTATGCAGGCAGTGCTCTGCTAGTCAGACGCTGTCTTCCTTTTAATTCAATTACTCTTCCCCCCCATAACCAAGACATCAATGCTGTTGCTGTCAGAGTTATGAATTACTCTTTTCTCTCTGTTTATATTCCTGATCCAGATCCTAATGTCCTATCAGCTCTAGACAGCAATCATCTTTGTATACTTAACTTTCTGCCTGATTGAATTCCTTGTCTTGTTAACATGAGTTTCTTGTTGATACATCCTTTGTCATGTTTTGTCGAAATTAATCTCAATAAATAATTAAATTGTAAATATGTATGAATAGGAGTAAAATTTATCTTAAAATTTTGCATACATACATATACTCACGCCTGTCTCTCTCCCAGAGGGGTAGGCAGGGACTACAGATTTCCATTTTAATTTCATCTTAACTTAGTCAATACTCATAATGTATAATTAATTAGTTATCATTGTATGTATACCGGTTGAAAATGAGCCCTCTAGCTATAACAAAGGAAACTGTTCTATATGTTCAAAATAAGAAATACATGTTTTGTTATATACTTTTGTCATGAAAAAAAGATATCAACCGCCAAAGAAGCATTAATACTCTGGTGACAGAGATGACGCTCTACAAAACCTTTGTATGTTTACATAGCCTATGTGCATTATTTACCGCCGGGAATATGTACGGTCTATTGTCAGTCACATGTCGCGTAACGTAGGTTGGCCATTTTTTCGAAATTTTTAAAACAAAAAAACTTTTTTACGGTTTTGTGTGCTATTAGTGATTTTAATTCATAGAGTTCAATAAATCTAAAAGGTTAATTTCAACCTATAAGGTGACTTCTAATTATATAACTGAAATCATACTGGAGACTCGGTGAGTGGCCAGGACCAAGGTTCAATCACACTTTTTGGGAAAAACGCAAAATAAAATTTGTGCCCCTATACTTATTTACGAACAACTCCCGAGTCAATTAGTACAGTAGGTATGCCTAAATTTTATTTTGTGTTTTTCACAGAAAGGGTAATTGAACTTCGGTCCTGACCACTTACCGAGTCTCCAGTGTGAATTTGGCTATATAATTAGAAGTCACCTTATATTATACTAGCTTTTGCCGCAGCTCCGCCCGCGTCGAAGAGATTTTCGTGGAAATAAGGAAAAGAAAAGAATATGATTTTTTGAACGACAATATGCAATGGTCAACATGTTTCACCAAAGTGCTAATAAAGACCAACCAAATAAGCCTAAACTCGAAGGGTCTGCTGTTGTCCGTTGAAGAGATCCCGTACCCATCTTCCAGTCCCATCAGCAGACCTTGGTCACCATGTTTTACCCCAAACTAGAAGGGTCTGCCTGCTGTTGTCCGTTGAGGAGATCCCGTACCCACATTCCAGACCAATCAAATTCCAGTCCCGTCATTAGACCCTGGTCACCATGTTCTACAAAAATACTCATCAAGACCGATCAAACACGTAAGCTTAAACTTGAGAGGTCTCCTAAAAATATTTACCAGTGGATGATTTAAACCCCGACGATAAGACTACATGCGACTACGCAAGGCGTACATGCCATGATTGATTAACTAAAAATCTTATTGAGTGCTTATAGAATTTTTATTATCGGTTCAGTATGTAGGTATACAAACAATCAAACAAGTCCTTTTTTTATATAATAGTGTAGAAAAAACAGGCACGTATCCAGACTTTTGTTTCGGGGAGGGGACATTCATTGAAACAACAATGTGAATTGTGAAAGAATCCTCTGTAATCAGTAATCAATTACTGACAGTACCTATATTAGTGGTGGTTCACTGTAGTGTAATATTATTAAGTATCAAAAGTAGGTACCGTACTTTTTTGTAAAACGTACTTTAACGTTCTTTACAGTGGTTAAGAATAAACATTCCCAGTCCCGTGCATGTCACGTCAAATTTCGGGGGGGGGGGGGATAAATCCCACCGATTCCCCCCCCCGGGATACGTGCTTGACACAAAACAAGCTTAACGTGAGTTGATTTGAACCAGACTGCGTCAAATGCGATATTTTGAAACATGTAGCGCCATCTAGTGTATTAGAATAAAAACCATTTCAACGCCAGCGTACTGAGCCGTTATTCAGGATAGCTTCACAGAGATGGCGTTGTCTAACTAAGGACTTGAAAATAAAAATATTTTATTTATTAGTAAAAGGATAAATATGATCTGATGTGATATGAATAACGTCAGCTTTATTTTTTTTTTATAAATAAAAGTATTAATTCTGAAAATAAAATGAAAAATTAAAAAGTGAGAACAAATTTTATATTTCACTAAAATTCTCATTGCACTGCTCCCTTTTGTCATAGCGTGATGATACATAACCTAAAACCTTCCCGAAGAAATACTTTATCTTTCAGTGAAAACTACATCAAATCCAATGAGTAGTTCTCAAGTTATAAGCGAACGAACAGACAGATAGACGTTGCATTTTATATGTATAGAGAAGAAGAAGAGATGATCACCTTCCCACTGTCCAATTTTCATGTTCTTAGGTTCAGTAATTTCAGTCAGTCAGTTCCGGTCCGGGCGATAATAGATCAGTTAGACAGGATATTTTTATTTGGTTTTTATTTATACACAGTTAAAACTTTAATATTTACACATAATATTTACACTTTAAATACGGAAGTTGGCCGTCGGCAAGGGTTGTTAAAAGAAAACAGAAGGAAATTTTAATTAATGTGTAATCGATGTGTGATTACAGAACTATGATAATCTATCTTACATTAAACTTATTTCTAAGTGATCTCGATGATCAGAGTGGTGTCCTCCCGCTAGCGCGATGTTAGCGTAAAGGCGGCGTCCTCAATGGTGAAATACCCTTTTAAAATGTCGGTCGCTGAAGCGTCAGCAATTCGGGAGGTTGCACAATCTGTACGGTGGTGTGACGACTGTTGGAGTCGGTAAGGACGTAGTCCTCGACGTAACACTTTCATATTTCATATATATTCATTCTATTTATAATCATAACACACTCTCGGTGGAATTCGTGCACTCCTCTGCAGGCGACGGCAGAATAACAGCGTCGCGGATTTCGGTTTGCGACATATGCTGAGTTGAAGCCTTTTCTCTTTGCCGCGACACACATACCACCAGAATGAATTAACTTTATAATATATGTATTCTGTGTTTAGTTATATGTTTAAGACTTAGAAGTTAGTTTGTTAAATTCATTTTGTATCGTTACTTTTTTTATTGTTTGTATGTTTGTGTTGTGTTTTGAGAATAAATGTTTTATCTATCAATCTTCCATATTTTGTTTTAGATTATAGCAATCGGCAAAAGGATTTACAGGATACAAAATTCCGCGAATCACTTATTTTTCTCCGATACCTTGCTCTGGTTTGTGACGTGACTTTGGCGGAATTCAGAAGAAGTAGTTATTTGCTACACTCAAAGCAAAACCAATTAATATTTCATAATGGCCACCGAGAAGAAAAAGGCTTTATTTATTTGCCTTGGTAAGTACCTCAAACCGCCACTATCAAATTCATGACCACGAAAAAAAAAAACTTGTGATATTTTCACTTTTACAGGCAATATTTGCCGTTCACCCATCGCCGAGGGAGTTTTCATGAAGACAGTTAGGGACTTAAATATTGGAGATCAATGGGAAATAGACAGCGCTGCTATTGGTGGCTGGCATGTTGGAAATCCGCCTGACTGGAGAGCACTGGATACAATGAAGAAACACGATGTTCCGTATAGCAACACCGCGCGGCAGGTATGCTATCAATATGCCATTATCTATATAAAGTCACTTTCGTTTATGTAGCCTAATTCATACTGGAGACTCGGTAAGTGGTCAGGACCCAGGTTGAATGATCTTTTCTGTGAAATACGCATAAAAGAACTTAGACTTCATATACTAAATGAGTCGAGGTTGTTCTTGAACAAGTATAGAGGCACAAAAAGATATTGTTCATATTTCGCAAACAGGGTCTTTGAACCTTGGTCCTGACCACTTACTGAGTCTCCAGTGTGAATTTGGCTATATAAACGAAAGTCACCTTGTATACAATTTTTTATTTATTATTTAAATATTTTAAGCGTTATTATTTGTCTGTATTTTCCGTTTCAACTCAAGAACCGTTCAACGGATTGGATGCAGTTTTCGTAATTATGATTTTTGTAGTGACCCAGTTCAACATAATATATTATAGGCTATAAGGGATGTTCATTACATCACTGCCAAGCCAAAAACTGCTGATAATTGTTTTGATCTTAAGGGTGTATAATACCTCACTTCGCTTCGCATGATCCTGTTTTTAACAATCACTCTGAAATTAATATATGATAAAGTTGAGGACTAATGCTGTTGTGAAAACTTGATTCCATTAAATTTTCTTGATAGAAAAAAAATACAAAGTTACCTCCAAACCATACAATAAACCGATAGCATTCAATGAATACTTGAGATTAGATCTGAAACCTTGCATAATATAACTGATATTAGTATAAAGCAGCTGCAGACTGTTCCATAAAAATGAAAAAACCACCAGTGTAGCCGCGATTTCAAAATAACTGATGTTTTTGCGTGCGCGGCATCTGATTAGAGTAGGATAGACAGTTAAAAAGCAGAAGCGTTAGAGCAGGACTGCGAATTGAGGTATTATGGGCCCATAAAGAGCCACCCACGCGAGCAAACTGGGCAAAAGCTAGTCTTTTATAAAAATAGAAACTAATAGTACTGATTATCTGTGGTACTGCTCTAAATCACAATTTGATACACATAGCCATTTCTGTATTTGGAAAGAGTTAGAGACTTAGTTAAGAACTATGAGTTTTGCTTACTATACACGTTACCGTCTGCGTAAAATATTTTGTATGAGAAATGCTGGTTCCTGTAGTAAGCCGCCAGGGGCGCTGCACAATTTCTCATATAAATATTTTAGCAAAACTCGTGGTAGGCCTACTGGGCGAATACGATTGGGCCGCCCCACTTACCCACTGCAAAAAGGAAAAAAAAAAAGGAAAAATAAAAACAAATTGCTCCCCACAATTTAGACAAAATAGCTGTTTCTGAAGAACGAATTTAAGAAAGCAGTCCTGTTGCTTCTAAGCTAAGCTCAGGGGAGCGGCGGCACGGCGGAATCGAGCCAGGCAATGAAGAGAACCGCCAAACACGTAGTTTTTTATGTGAAATTATTAGTAAAATTGTTAAAGATTCTAACTAAATTACGAAACTTAAGGGCCGCCCTCGGGGCAGGGCCGCCCCGGGCGATCGCCCGAATAACCCTATGGAGAATACCTCTCTGGGTGAGGGACATGTCTAACAAGCAAGTTCTATTTTGTTACCCAAAATTTATAGTTTGCTTAAGGAACGAATACATATTTAAAAAAATTGTTTTTTTTTTAAATCCTCAAGGACAAGTAAGAAATTAAAAAGAAATGTTAATATTGTTGTTCTTGTTCATCCTCATAGCCAAATGCAAAGAGCCATTTTCTAGAACTCAATTACAAATAGGTATATACACTAGAATCCAATTACAAATAGATATATACTGGGTGTAAATAGATTACTACCATTAAATGAAACCACATACTCTACCATCATACTGAACCACTTTTCCCAAGAAACATGCCCGCGCTAACCGTTAGTTTGGGAAATATTTGAGTTTCAGACAAAAATGCGTGAACCCTAACGCATCGATATACGGGCGAGTTTCGAGAGAGCGTCGTCCGTGAAACAGCTGTTCCGGTGCAGCGTTCTAAAATAGACCGAGTTACAGTTGAATATCTTTTTCTCTGAAGATTAGCGCGGTTTTTTTTTTTAAAAGAAAAAGTTGTTCAATATGGTCAGTAGAGTATGTGGTTTTGTTTAAAGTTGCAGTCTGTTAAAACCTGTAAACAAACATTTTTAGGGTTCCGTAGTACCTGAAAGGTAAAAGGAACCTTTATGGTGAGACTCCGTTGTCCGTCCGTCCGTATGTCACAGCCTCATAACTTTGGCACCGTTAAAGGTAAAGATTTGAAATTTGCTACAAAAATAGCATTCACTTGCATACACAACATAATGAAAAAAGATTTTTTTTTTAAATTGTTAAAAATATTTTCAACGAAAAAGTGAGAAAAATAAAAAATAATATCCTAAAAATACAATATGGGTATCAAATTGTAGATATTAAAGAGCTGATTATAAAAATATATACTTTTGCTATACTAACTGGCACCAATTTCGAGAAATCTTTGAAAAACCACAAAAAATGCATGTCCCCCCCCCCCTTTATCTCCGAAACTGGTGGATCGAAAAAAATAAAAAAATAATGGTGATTTGGGATTATATAAAGATTACAGGAAAAATATAACGGTTGAGAAATTCACGATAGTAAAATGACAAAATGTAATTTTTCATCCTCGAGTTTTATTTCGAGTACGGTATAAAAATATTTGTGTCTCTCTTTTGTGGTACAATCAATTCTTTTTTAAGTTAAAATAAACAGTTATGAGCAAGATTTTACATACTTTTTTCCTGACTGTTCCCAAAACTGTCGGATTACGGAACCCTAGGTATGCGAGTCTGACTCGCACTTGACCGGTTTTTTTTTTCAGATCTCCTCAGAAGATTTCAATTACTATAATTATATCTTTGGAATGGATAAGGAAAATATGAGGGACCTGGAACGAAAGGCACCAAGAAACTGTAAAGCAAAACTCCTCATGTTTGGAGATTTTGACCCCAAAGGGGACAAGATCATCCGAGATCCTTATTATGTAAGTCTCAAGTTACATATTAAAATTCATATTTTCTTTACTTACACCTGCCTATACCTATAATATCAATACTTTCTTCTACCACTGTTACTCCATGATGATTATTATATGCAAACAAAAAACACTATTATCATTACTATTTACAATTATTTACTTCCAGATATATAAGGTCCTACAAAAATAAGTGAAAATAATTTTAGGGTAGATCATGTATCGTTAACTGATTAAATTCCAGACGGAGAAAAAAATTTTTTCTTATATAATTTTTTCACTTTCCAGTACAAAGTGGTTCAATCAGCTGACTAAATTGCTATGGAAAGGTAAACAAAAGTAAGCGCAAAAATTTTTTTTTCGTTGGAATGTCTTATGGATACTCTATCGTCTGTTAATTTTTTTTCACTTTGAATTGTAGGACCTTATATAAGGTGACTTTAATTTATGCAGCCAAATTCTTACTGAAGACTCGGTAACTGCTCAGTAACAAGGTTCGATGATCGATGACCCTTTTTGTGAAATTCGTAATTTCTTTTTTTCGTGTTCCTTACAAACGCAAGCCCAGTCCCGAGTCAATTACTATGGGACGTCAAGATTTTATTTTGCGAAAAAAGTGTTATCGATCCGTGTTACTGCTCCCTTACCAAGCCTCCGGAATCAGTTTGACTGTATAAATTAAAGTCACCTTATATATTTCGAGTTTTTGTCAGTCAGCATCAGTAGAATTAAAAATAAAATTAAACACAGTCAATACAGCCAGCATTTTAAAAATAGAGCGTTATACGAAATTATAGGTGGTAGAGCTAATGCCGGGCTCGACTGTGGAGGTACCGCAAATTCTCTCGAAGTTATTCGGGGAAGAGTAAGAGAACAGCTCTTAGGCAAAACCAGGCGGCCCAGCATTGCCTGGGACCGATGGATGGCGGTATATCCATCCCCAATTGCCGGGCCTTATATAAATCAGACTGGTGACCGGCAGCGGCGTCACTGGTGCAAGGGTTTCGGCACCGCGCTGAACCAACCCGCCTGCCCAGCGTGTGTGAGTATGGGCATTTCTTCCAGGAGGACCGCCAAGAGTGGCGAAATCCTGGAAAGGCCTATGTCCAGCAGTGGACGAACAGGCTGATGGATGGATGGATACGAAATTCGCGTATATCAGGGCTTGAAGATTATGAAAATTTAATACAATACTTAATCAATTCCCAAAGATTCCTCGGAGCTTGCGCACGGACTGTTCATTTAATTTATACTTGCGGTTGTACACAATGATCATTGTAAATTGTAATGAATTGTGAATTTTAAAATGAGACTAGTGAAACAAGTACAAGTGAATTTAATTATGTTTTATTGTTAGTGTAACGTAAAGTACTTTCATTAGCAATCGCGCTAAATATTTCGCGTTTTCGCGTAAAGTGTGATCGCGTAAATATACCTGGGTAATTACTGTAACATATTAGCTATCTAATCTATACTAATAATAAAGTAATTACAAAGTGTCTGTACCTTGAATATTTTAGCAAAATTGTAAATTGAGTCGGTTATTGTTAGTCAAAATCAAAATATTTATTTTGCAAAATAGATACATAAAGTATACTTTCTTCAAGTCAAAGTTAATTTTAACAATATATATCTTTAGTATACATATAAAAATATATATAATAATACGGGACATAAAATATACACCTGCATAAAATAGAGGAATCTAGGAATAAAAATATTATATATGTATACATAATGCAATGAAGAAATAAGTTGATAAATAAATACGGGAAATACATACATAGGTAACACTAAAAGTTTCCGGAACTGGCCAGTTACATAAATAATATTTAAAAATTTATTGCAACATTTGAAAATAGAACTCTTTGGCTGTAGAATGCAGTTTGTTTCATCTGACTGTCTTTTGTTTTTACCTTGTGGCGCCATTTAAAAAATTGGGTGTCTGCATCAACATGGATTTAACTCGGGAAAAATTTCGTAGTATGATTTTCTACGATTTTAAGTGTAATTTGACAGCTCAACAGAGCATCGCTCGGCTTGAAACAGCTTTTGGCAATGAAGCACCATGCAAGACGACTGTTTATAGCTGGTTTGCAGAATTCAAGCGTGGTCGTATCAATCTCAGTGACGAATCTCGCGATGGTCGGCCGTCCACCGCTGTGACCAACAAAAACATCGATGCTGTGCGCCGTATGATTGAAACAGACAGGCATGTGACCTACCATGAAATTCGCGCATCCTTAGAAATAGGCATGAGTCAAATACAATCAATCCTACACAAACATTTGGGTGTGAGAAAGCTGTGCTCGCGGTGGATCCCACACAACTTGACCGAGGCTCAAAAAACGGACCGCGTCACTTGGTGCAGTGCCATGCTTACCAGATTCAACGAAGGTGCGTCAAATTTGGTGTGGGACATAGTAACAGGTGACGAAACATGGATTTATTGCTACGATCCCAAAACAAAGCAGCAATCGAGCGTATGGGTCTTTCAAGATGAGCCGAAACCAACCAAAGTGGCGCGTGTGAAAAGTGCATCTAAGCGGATGATTGCTTCTTTTTTTAATAAAACTGGACACGTGGCTACTGTTGCTTTAGAGAATCGTCGTACCGTGAATAGTGACTGGTACACGACCATTTGTTTGCCGGAAGTTATTGACGAACTCCGTAAAAATAACCGTAAACGCCGTATCATCCTGCACCACGACAATGCTAGTTCTCACACGGCCAGACAGACAAACGACTTTTTGAAGACGAAAAATGTAGAACTCATGAGTCATCCTGCATACAGTCCCGACCTGGCACCTTGTGACTTTTTTCTGTTCCCAAAAATTAAGAACCAATTACGCGGTCAACGATTTTCATCACCAGAAGAGGCTGTCGAGGAGTATGAAAAACACGTTTCAGAGGTCACCACAGGGGAGTGGCACAAAAGTTTTCAAAACTGGTTTGATCGAATGAAAAAGTGCATAGACGCCAAGGGAGATTATTTTGAAAAACAATAAATTAATTTTGTACCTTTAATAGTATTTTTTCATATTCATTCCGGAAACTTATAGTGCGTCCCACGTACAAAAAATATGAAGGTTGGGCTACTAAAATGTAATAAAGTTATACACCTGCATAAAATATAGAAATATAGGAATAAAAATATTATTTATACATAATGCAATGAACAAGGTGTTGACAAATGAACTAAATAAACCATTAATAAAAATATGTAATGCCTAACCATCCGCACCATTCGATTAGTATTGCTAAGAAGAAGGGCAAGAAACTCAGCAAACATTCCTTTTTTCAAAAAAAAACATATGATACAAAATCATATACATACCTACTCAAGTAAAGGCATAACAAAAATATAAGACTGCAGGAATTATGTCATGATAAAAAATGTATCTTAGTCAATCCGTCTCATATTGTCTATTACCTTTAACAAAGTAAGTTTATATATTAATTAAACAAAGTAAGTTTACATATTAATAAAATTTAAGCCTTTAGAGGAATCATACAGTATTAAAATATGCTAATTATGAATTACAATCTTGAATAAGATTATTATTATTTATTACACTATGCATCATTATCGTCCAAATAATCATTGATTTTATAATAAGCTTTCTTAAGTAGTCACAGCTTAATATATAGTTTAACTTATTTTCAGGCAAACTAAGAACCTCCTTTGGAAGCTTATTGTAAAATCTTATACCATGTCCTACAAAAGAGTACATACTTGGGCAAGACTTAATTTTGGAAAAGCAATTTGTTTTTTGTTACTGGTTTCAACAGAGTGGTGCACACCAAGCCTCGGGGAATTATCAATATTTTTTCTGACATATGTATCTAATAACTTGATAAATAAATTCACATGGGACCGTAAATACATTAATTTCTTTAAACTTTTCTCGGTACTTCATGTCATAAATAGACCGAATTGCTCTCTTTTGCAAGACAAAGATTGCTTCTATATCCGCGGCTCTACCCCACAACATTATGCCATATGACTTGATATGACATAATGCTGTGAAAATAACTGAAATATACTAATCTAGCAGTATCTTCATCAGTAATCTGCCTTATGCGTCTAACAGCGTATGCGGCTGAACTAAGTCTACCACAGAGAGCTTCTATGTGACTGAAGACGAGTGTCTATAGTAATACCTAAAAACTTAGTTTCGTTAACTAACTCCAGCCTGGACCCCTGCAAAAATAAACTGACATCTACTTGAATTACATTTGGTGATGTAAACTTTATACATTTCGTCTTTTTTGCATTTAGAACTAAATTATTTGCAGTGAACCAATCAAGAATCAGAGAGAGAGTTGAATTCTCGTCATCAAGAATATCGTTATGTCGATTCACTTTAAAAATAAGTGACGTGTCATCTGCGAATAGAACTATCTCACATAAGTCTCTAACTAAGTGAGGAAGGTCATTTATGTATATTAAAAACAATAGGGGCCCCAATATGGAACCCCGCGGAACACCCATTTTGACTAATGCTCCAGATGACTTTACTCCATTAATGTCTACCTTTAGAATCCGGTCACTAAGGTATGACTTAAATAACGTCAAAGATTATAACGCCAAACATATAGTTTTCATTATTGTCACTGTAGTAATCCAGGGGTTCTAGCACGAGGCGTCGATACAGTGTCATTTCATCAAACTTGCTCTGCCGCACATTATCAAACGCGTTGTGTATGCATAAGAGCATATAAGTAAGATAGATAGACGCTGTATCTCTGGCGCTTGCTAGCTACCCTGACTGGTCTACATATATAAGGTTGATAAAATAACCAAGCTGAAAACTGTCGATAAATACATTGATTAAAAGACACTTCCATGCGACCAAAGCCGTGGGCAAACGCTGGTATGACGTAAAATGGTAGAAAGGATGTCATAATTAAGTTTTTTTAAATAATGTACTTGTACATTTAAGTATCCCAAAATAATTATACAATGTTTTGCAGGATAGTGACTCCGAAGGCTTTGAAAAATGCTACCAGCAATCAGTTAGATGTTCAAAGGGATTTCTGGAATATTTGGAGAAAGAAGGATAATAAGGAGATTACCTATGTCCAAAATCGTACATTTTGATGCAAGTGCGAAAAGGTTGATATTTAGAGCCACGACTGACTTTTTTGCCAAGACGCAGTCGAGTCAGTTTTTGCACTTGCATCAAAATGCACTATTTTTGTCAGTAAACGTAAATAGTTTGTTCTGATTCATAATGATGATGATGATATCTGTGGGAATTAAATCAAGTTGCATTTTATTCATTAGTTCTTTTCATTTATGACCATGACATATATGTAAATATTTTTTATCTTTTATAATTATGATGTCATAATTTTTATTGTCAGTGCAATTGATTTGGAGCCCAAGAAGGCTCGAAATATCAGAATCAGTCGTACTTTATTTATGTAATTTAATATGTGTTTGTTTCAATTAATACTGCTATATCTATAAACACGGGCGTAGCTAGGGGAGAGGGTTTTGGGGGTTATAAATGTTCCCAAAAAAATATATGATAAAATATATAATAAACTATGATAATCTACACAATTTTTAAATTTGGATCGAGAACTTTAATTCAACAAATATGTACCGAAATAGGGTCTAAAATTAGACTTAGATCCGATTTAATCAATTAAATATGCAATGAACGAGTTGAAATTTAGTAAAACTAGTATTATACTAACATATGGTGTTCCGTATTATTTTCAAATAACTTTAGCTACTATAATTTTAAATATTTATTTATTATACCTGTGTCCAAGCCTAAGGACACTGATACTACATGAGCAACTCAACGAGTGAAAACAGACAAACGGTTTGGCTCTCATGAATAGTATGGAGCAGAAATTGATGCAGATGAAATAGTGGATATATTTAAAACGAAAAACGATGAATCATTCTGTAATGCGTTTGCAGCAGTTTTTATTTTTTGATTATTAATGTAATTTTATACCCCCCGATATCTACTTATTTGAATTTGAATGGTTTTGGAATCAGCACCATATACATCAGTTTCTTTACGTACTGATGTGGATTCCCTATTTGTCGGCATTGACCGCGCGGATGGACTCTTTTCATAAGTCCTCATTATTCCGAGGGACACATTTAAAGTCACGCACGATCCCTGCTAATAAATAAAACTGATAAAAACATTATTATTTAAAGTTGCTTTATTTTAATAAGCAATAGTTACATATAGATACATACTATAATTTTATATGGTTTTATTACACAAAGCATTTGATGATGTTTAATAACGTGAATTTAACATAATTATGTACTTATATAATGGTACAAGCCATATTTACTATATACACGTTGTAAATAGATTGCGAGCATTCAATGAAAATAGATGTTGTATTGATCACACTGAAAAACTTACCCTACGTAATAAAATAATAAACCCGCAACAATGAAAAATTTAACGTTTTTCAGAAAGGGTTAAAATGTTGAATAATTTGCTTTTATTTTATTAAATTTTTCGACAAATACATAAAACCTTCAATGAAACCTTCAGCTACAGGACTGCGATTTTTTTTCCCGAAAAACACTGTTTTTACAGAGTAAAACCAAATTGCTCTACCCCCCTCCCGCAAAAACAGCGAAAACAGTGTTTACTACAAATATCTCAATAATTCGTCATTCTCAACTGAAGCCGGGCCTAGTAGGGCCCGAAATATATTATATCTTGAGCAAATTTCCCTTTTTTTCGTATTTATTATTTACCTCTTTTTATAACATAATAAATAACTGGAGGACTTTGACCAAAATAAAAATAGCCCGTGTAGGAAAAAATATTTAACTTTACGCGAACGGTAAAAAAATAAAAATTGTTTAAGGAAACGCCGAAAAAAAGAAAAAAATCTTACGAGAATGTTATCTCGTAAGGAGTAAAATTTTGTTTACTTTGTAATTTTCTCAGATTACTTATTTTGTAGCAATTAATAATGAAAACATAAAATATATTTGATATAGGGTAAATGACCCAGTTTTTGCCACTGTCCCGGTTTTGGCCACTCAGACACTTTCGTGGTTTAGAAAGACATACTTGATAAATAAATGTGTTAGTAACATCTATTCTTTTGTTTTATTATAGGAATCACTAGCCAGAAAGGAAACAGAGCGATGGCCACAACCATGTAAAAAGTGGTCAAAACTGGTGATTTGAAATTTTATATAATAATTATTTTATAATTTTACGGGCATACACTGTAAAATCCATAAAAGAAATTAATAAAGTACGTTCCAACTAATACTAATAAAAAAGAGATTTTGTAAATGTTTACGATCGTAGTGATTTATTTCTTGAAAAGAAAATCTAAAAGTGACCAAACCCGGGACTACGCTACTCGATATATTTCGGCCGTCATCAGTCGAATCATACCGTGGGCCAAAACATATCGAGTTGGTATATCAAATATAGTTTATGTTTTCATCATTAATTGCTACAAAATAAGTAAGAAGGCTCGAGAAGAGTAATATATATTCATTCATATTTTCTCAGATTAGTGTCATCCCAACTTACTATAGTCGACCATTATAATATATATTTCCGTCATTTCATCACCTTGGGAATGCCACTTTATTCTAGTTAAACAGAGGGTAAGTAACATTATATAATTTATAGCTAAATCCATCGCTTTTGGATACTCTAAATCTCCGGATTTGTAATATTTTGTAACAAAATCACAAGTATTGATGACGCCCAAAATAAAATCCAAAATGATCGTACATTATGAGATTTTTCGTATTCGTAATCACGACTATGAAAAATCCTATTATTTTGAAGCTACTCCAATAGCATTAAGTATATGTTTGTATGTATATTAAACTATTTGTAAACATTGTTCGTAGCTAAAAGTTGTTTTTTATGCTTTTGTTACAAAATATTAGAAATCCGGAAAATAGCCCATGAATTAGAGTGCATTAGAAAATATCAATTAGAAAAATCCAAATGAAACAAATATTTTGAAAAACTTCCTTGGTCCAGGATCCGAATCTGCAACCTCTGCTTACACAGCAAGTGCGCTACGGTAAGAGGTATTTATCCTAGACCGTTGAATTCTTCCATCAGTACCTCTACACCGAATTTTTGTAACCAAATACTTTTATGTAGGTATTTAATTTATGTAGAACTGGATATTGTTTTTTTTTTGTTTTGTTTGTGCCGTATTATGTTACGTGTTAAGTGATTTAAGTAAATGCTAGCAAACTATTTACAACATGTATAAACATAGGTAAGTATAAATTCTGCTGATTTGTAAATAAGTGGGTAGGTACACCTTTATCCGGGAATACTGCGGTATGAACAACATCTATGTTAACATTTTATTCGTTAAATATAATTATTATTCTTATAAATACAATAATAAGTAAAAACTGAAGTTACATGTTAACAATTTTGATTCTTATAATCACAATACCTACCACAATAACATTTATATTGTTGTTTTACTACCTCTTTAGGTATTTGTTCAAGAACCGTATTCACAATGGATTTATTAACTGTTCTATCATTCCAATAACATTTTTAAGTATAGTGCATTAAGTTCTAAACATCAAATTAATTAGTTCTAAAGTAAAATTAAACAATTTTACACCAGGAAATATCGGGACGGATGGGATATTTTGTGTCCCATCTTTAATTATTTTAATATTGTTTATTTTTTCCAGTCCTGTATGGGTTAAGAAATCAATACTGGGTACGAAATAAGAGCTAAGTTAGTGACTAAATGGAATGTATTTTTCGGAGTCCTCCATTCACTTTGATAGAGGTTCTTTTTTTAATAGAATATTGTTCTGAGTATAGGAGTAATTTGAATTAAAGGGAAAGCAAATAAAGCGATATCCTTTCAAAATGCACAAAAAATTGCTGTGGCATAATTTTATGCATTTATGTAAGTTTTATCAAATAAACTACCTGAGTCCAATTTTGTCAAACATTTCACCTGATAATATAGGATAGTGGGTACGCTATAGGGTAAATAGGTTTAAAGGATTTACCGATCTAAAGAATCTCATATTTAAGGGGACCTAACGTGAAAATGTCATGTTATTTATAGAAGAACTTTGTGTACCTACTTTTGTTTTCTTTAAACTCGATAACGACACGTCAAATTAACATTACCAACATAAATCGATTTGCGGTTTACACAGAGCAAATTTGTCTGAATTTGAAAGTTGAATGTTTTTCCCCATGTGTGTTAATTTATTTTAAGCTTCTGTACCGATCAACTAGGTAACTATACAAAATTCCTCTGTCAGCCGATCTTCGCAATGTGATAATGTAGAATAGTAGATAACAGTTAAGAAATAATGCAGTGTATACATTTTAACCATAGCAGTATTATTATGTACCTATATATCAGTGAGTTTAACTCCGGGTTGTTTCACTTTAACAAATTGAAAAGCTTCACTGAGACGTAATTTTTTTTAAAAAAAGAAGCCTTTTTCATTTATTCACTATTTGATTTCCTCTGAGAGCACACTTGCGTTAACCAAGTCAGAGGAATAGAGAAAAACTTGAAAAATATTGAAAACCGTAAAAATATAAAAAAGTGTATGAAAAAAGAAGTTGTTTTTTAAATGTTTGGCAAAAATTTGACTCGATACATAATTCTTATCTAAAATACCTATCGATTAACATACTTTCATATTGTTATTCTGGTGTATTTTAATTTTTTACCTTACAGTGAATGTTAGAAGACCTCTGTTTCGAAAATGCCGTTTTGGTTTCGCTCAAAAGGTCATCCGACGTCAGAAACGCTGAAGAGCCTTCGGAAGGCAAATTGAGGCGATGAGCGCCAGAGCGGCCTATCTTTTCCAGACACAATTAGTAATCAATTGTGTCTGGAAAAAAAAGGTCGCTCTAGCACTCATCGCCTCAATTTATAGAGAAATTAAACATTTCTTTCACTCTCTTTGCAAGATATTAACCTGCTTACTATAGAAAAATATAACAATAGAAGTCTATCGTTACGTTGGACGAATCCGTACGTTTATGGGTAAACAGGTTATGTGCAGTAAAATCTTTGCAATTTCGAAACAGAGGCGTAACTTACATGACTAAACTTACTGTACTACTTTCATTTTTCCTAGAATATGATTTCCAACAATAACGAAGTGCAATTTCGTTTTCTTTAAATTCATTAAATACAGTTAAGTCCACTTCCAAATTATAACGTGACGGTTCATTTGGACCTATCTTAATATTTATTGAATTGATAGGTCTTTGTATTGCAACTGGTAGTAATTTTTTAATTTGATGAATTTGATGACACTATTCTAAATACCTAGATCAGTTTTTTGTTTCTATTTATTAGATTAAACTTTGTATACAATCGAAAACTAGATACATACTCGTACTCGTTTAAAACCACACCATTATTCAACTAAGTTTTTGAATGTATTTATCAAAACAATCTACTGTAATGTGATTTTTTACACCCACTAGCTAAGAAGCTGATACTTTTTACACAGTAATACATGCAAAAGATATAGATAATTTAGATAATTGAACGCATTGTAAATGTTTCACTCGTTACAAATGGTGGATATTACTAAAATTTTGCTCGGTATTGTTACATACATATACATAAAACGTAAAATCATAAAGCTACGATTCACTCATTCTTTCGACATAAATATACTAAGTAGTAATGAAACCTTCTAGTAAACGCATAAGAGTGAATGTTTCTACATACAAAAACTAGAATAAGTGAAAACGTAGCTTTACTTCTACTTTCTATTTAAAATAGTATTTAAACAACATTTTAACTATTACATTCTACTTCGTTTCAAATAGAAATCACCAAGGTGCACGTTGAAAGTTTTTAAGGAAAGACAGGTTTAGGTTTAAAATAAAAAACGGAGAAAGTCAAAAACTTAAAAGAACTCCAAGCTTTTAAGTTCAGGTCATTAACAACATTATCATTTAATAACATTTCTAAACGTGATACCAAATAAATAATTCCAGAAATTTATAAATATCTAGAAAATGACGTCAGAGTAGATCGCGTTTTTAAATTGAAGCGCGTCCTATCTGATTTTATATAAAAAAAATGTTGTAGTTATCAAATTTTATTTTGGTCCGAAATGTAACGAAAAATTTATATATATTTTCAACATTTTAAAGTTTGTTGTGAACACAATTTTGTCAATAAGCTTTTAGATATGACTGAATCTGATATATCTATGACTAAAATGTATAGCAAATAGCAGTTCTGTTTTTTTATCGAAATCTCTATTAACATTAGATAAACGGTTTAACAAAGAAAGATCATCTAAAAATACTGTTTCGTACGAAATAAAAGAAAGTTTAGAGAAATAACGAGGTTTAAAATACAAGATCTAAGAAAAAACTTAGACCTAGGGACGTTGAGTTTCAAGTCTAATTAGATCTTTATATTTTAGGCTGTGTAGGTGTATACTACAGTTTTTGCGTGCAAAAACTATACTAGCTAACACGTAAAATAAGGCGTTTCGTTAACTTGAAACTGCGATGTCTAGTTTTGAAATACGACAAAGGACGCAAAGCCTTTTTATTTGACTCATCTATGAATACATATTACACGGGTGATCTTCTTTTGGCTTGACTCTCACAAAAGAAAAAATGAATAAATAAGAAGGTAACTAAATTCTTATTCATATCAAATTCGTCCATGGTGATGTGTAGCGGGTATACTGTAAGTTGAGTTTTTCCTGAAATAAAAAAAATGGAATATAGGTATTTGTTTTAAAAATAGTTAAATAGTTATGTATTTTTAGGTACTTATTCTATATTTTGTATGTATGACTTTAATATATCCGCATCTGGGGTAGGGTTGCCAGATGGTCGGGATTCGTCGGGATTGTCCCGACATTCGTCGGGATTGTCCCGACATTTCATATTATGTCCAGAGTCCCGACAAAATACAAATTGTCCCGACTTAAACTTGGATAAAAATAGTTGGATAAAAAACTTTTTTGAATACCCCAAAGGAAACCAAATTGGTGGAGTCAGTGAACTCAAATGCCAAATACTTTTGGCAAAGTAGTAAATAAGTATGTTTTAGTTATCTAATAATTTGATATTATAATTTTCAAATGTATAATCTCATAATTTGCCAAAAAAGCATTTTGTTGTAATTACTTTAATTTAAATGATAAAAAAAGATTTTTTGATTCGTAATAATTATTTGTCCCGACAAGAATCCCGAAATCCCGACTTTTTTAAATTTTGCCCAGATATTTTGTTTTGTTCTGGCAACCTTAAGAGAATAGGTTCCGATTGCATTGATCGCTGTTACTCCTTGCCGAAAAACCTGCAGTGCGAGAGGGACGAATTCTGGAAAATTATCAAAATGACGACTTTTATCACGAATTTTATTATTAAAAAAAAAACTAAAGTTTGTATCAAATATCTGTTCGGATAACAGTATAATAAAGTTTATACAGATTTTAATTAATAAATAATATAATATGATTTTGCTCAAATAATGTTAAAACTCGACATGAAACCTTTTTTTGGAGTCATCTTTGATTTTTTATGATTCCATGTTGGAATGACGTCTGAAGATTCTGTTTCGATAAGGGTGTGCATTATATTCTTGACAGAAGTCCAAACTTTTTTTCAAACATGTAGTATTGCTAGATTCTTCAAACAAGGAAGAATAAATTATGGTTTTTCGGAACCTATCCTCTTAATCTGGGGGCAAATAAAGCGCTGCTGCTGCTGCTGCGTGGAAATACCTTCTCAGATCGCAAATAAATTGATATAACGTAAATAAGTTTTGCCGTGCGATTGCGAAATCACAACATTTATTATAGAAATAACGATGTCTAATATTGATACAGTCACTAAATGTTGGCAACAGTCATGTGGTCATGTTTCTAATGACAATTACGAGTACAGTGTGACAGGACTCTTTTGGCGCGTGTATGACATTGATAGAGGGTAGCAGCCGTGAAACAAGGGTTACTTTTTATTAAGGGGCCGACCACATAGAGCGCGGTCTGCTTTCCGCGTTCTGCTTTCCGCGTTCTGCTTTCTGCGTTCTGCTTTCCGCGTTCTGCGTTCACTGTAAATTTATGCGAGTGCTTTGATCTTTACACACACACAGACCGTGGCGGTTTAGGAGAACGCGCGTTCTGATTGTTTGGAGCGCAGAATGCAGAACAAGCACGGCGTTAGTTCCAATTTTGGTAATTATTTGCAAAAATAATGGCAACCAGTATGATGGCATCAATCGAAACTATTTCTTTGCTAGTAAGAACCAAGTTTTGTTATGAAACATTATTTGTCAAAGCAATGGAAGTGGAAGAAAATGCAAAAAATAAGACATTTTCTTTGATTGAAAACACCATGTTACTTCGTTGCAAGACTTGGTCTTAGTAGCAAGATTATCGATTGGTGCCATAATACAATAGTAGTTTTATAGTTTTATGCTATAAGTGCGTTTTTGGCAATAGCTGACGAGGACGATTTGAAACACGAGCGTTAAGCGAGTGTTTTAAACGTTACAAGTATGATATTGTTTTAACCCACATGTATCATACTACGTTTTTCAATGCATAGTGTGAGTAAATAAATAAAACGTAATTACAAACAAACAATAAATACTCCAAATGAACTTTAGGCGAGCATTCTTTTTCTTTTTCTTTGTACGCAAGCTGCCAACTTGACAGAAATAAGCTGCTTTCAGTTTGATGCGTTCGTAGCTCATTTTTATCAAATCTATCTATGGTACACAAGAAAAGACCGGCACCATTTTTTCAATAAATTAAAAAGAATAAAAATAATACACTTGTGTGGTTAAGTTCACTTTGACAACAGTTTTGAAGCATATAAAATAGATATTTACGAGCACTTGCTTTGAAAAACGAGCAGTTTCGATTCCCAGCCAAGGCACGGAGCAAAAAGTAGCACCAATATAAGTAATTAAAAAAATTCTTTAATGTAGGTTTCATTTTCTCCAAAATCGATGTTGAGTCCTTTGAGCGAACTTTTATCCTTACAGTTTAGATTTTCCCCATACTACCCCATCTCAACGCGCTATCCTATACAGGTGACTTTCGTTTATATAGCCAAATTAATACTAGAGACTCGTTAAGTGGTCAGGATAATACCCTTGTTTGCGAAACACGAAAAATATATTTTTGTGCCTCTTTATTTGTTCAAGAACAATGTAGACTCAATTAGTATAAAAAGTTTAAATGTAATTTTGCGTATTTCACAGGGTCACTGGAACTTGGTCCTGATCACTTACCGAGTCTCCAGTATTAATTTGGCTGCATAAACGAAAGTCACCTTATATATTCGACTTATTTTTTACCTTGATTGCTCATCCTCCGGAAGTGTTTACAGACCTGAAAATTAAATTTTTATTTTAATTGACTTGAAGTGAGCATGAGATAGAAGTTTTTAGACTTGAAAGTTCAGAAACTCATTATGATTCCGTCAAAAACTGACACGCCTTTCATAGAAAAATTTTTGAACGTGCTATTTTTGTCTGCTTTTTAGAAAAAAATGATAAATGAAGGAATGTAATTTGAATATTTTTTCATGCCTTTAAACCGATTTTATAAGCATTTTGGTTGTAATGACCTCACTGAAGGTCAAATGAAAGACATCGCTTTTTGTTATTTTATAAAAGGACACGCTTATTTTAAAATATGTTGAAACAGTTAAGGCCTTACCCCTGGTGCACGATAATCTTACTGAGCGATTTGGAACTTCAGTATGTTGTAAGAAAGTCTACATTAGAATGCTCGCTTCGCGCGCTGCCAGCACGCAAAATCAGTGAATTTTCGAGGTTTTTCTGGATTTTACGAAAAAGTATTTGATGTAGGAGTTTTTTCTCCTGACATCGGATAACGAACCACGTTTCCTTGCTATAGCAGTAATTTTAGACATAAAATTTAAGCTGTTTAGACATAAAACGAATTATATTAACTAAAAAAGGCATCATTTTCAAAAATAAAATGTTTGGAGTGAAATGTGTCTAATTAGATTACCTGACCTGTCAATGGAAAGACAAAGGTCTGAAAAAACATGTGTCCAAGTTTTATATTGATCAGATAAGTTGTTGACAAGCCCTTAAGGAAAGCTATTCCTCGAAACCATTGGCGAAAAAAAGGCCAATTGGTGGATCGCCCGCGATACGAGGATAGGGTTACCAGATCTAGTAACGTAAGTTCCTGACATATCGCTGATAAATTAAATAAATTTATCTTTTGTTGCGTTTTATTGTCTTAAAAATAAGATTGTCAGTGATTAGTCGCATGATTGTCATTTCTATGAATAGACAACGTGAAAAGCATTTTGTTTAGAAATTATAGGCAAGGCAAATATCTAGAAATACATTTAATTTGATAAGTGGAAATATTCTTAAAAGAAATAAAGAGATAAGTGTGGGGAACGTGTCTTCATTATTAAGGTTATGTCAAGAAATAGATACGTCCATCTGTCGGACGCGTAACTATGGAATAGTTTGGCTGATTCTCGTAAGTAGATAATTATACATACTAGGATCAGTTTCTTTTCAACGCTGGTCACACAGCGAGCGGTCTAGAGCCCTGCATTACAAAAATCAGAACGTGCGTTTTCCTTGACCATCACGGTGTAAAGATCCATGCCATCGATTACATAGATTACAGTGAACGCGGAACGCAGAACTCGTAGCGCAGAACTCAGACCACAGAACTCCAGACCACAGGACTCTAGACCACTCGCTGTGTCCGGCGCCTTTTATTCTGGGATGACGTCATACTTTTATTTTTCAAGATATTTGCAAAGCGATCAAATGAACTGTAAAGGTATGTAAAGCAGATTACATCCAAGTTGATGAAACCAATATATATTGGGTGTATTAATATTAATCATATAATGTTAATTTGTATACATAAATTAAGTGCTCAGAAAATTGAACCACGGGCTTTACCGATCATGATCATACAGATAATCTTTTGTAGTGTGACTTTTGCAAATACATCAAATATTTTTTGAATGCAAGCGCTTGTTAAGATTTAATAAGCATTGAAACTGTTGGCAAAGTAATATTTACCGCACTAGGGCTTCATAATTTATAAATTTTTTCGTTTATTAATAAATTATGGCAATCTTTTCATTGACGGAATAAACTGCGTTTAGTTTGATTGTCAGATGACACCCGCCTACCGCAGGATAGTATCAAGATATGAGGTGGGTATCACCCGATGATCAAACTGAAAGCAGTATACGAACGCATCATTCCTAAAGAAACAACCTGCGCAAATTAAAAATATTTTACTTATTCTCTTCTCCATTCATAACCTACTGAAAATGTTGTATGGGCACGTGAATGGGTATCTTTGGGAAAGTTGATCAGTATGATCAGTAAAGTATGTGGTTTCATATAAAGAAACCTATCTATTTACACCCGGTACATACGACGTAAAATTTACGGAAGTTTTAAAATTGTTTTATGATTTTACATGAAAAGCAGAGGGTAGATCGTTGTAAGCATTTAAAGCTTTTTTGGATCTCATTGTTTGATACACATAAAGTTTAAGGATACGGGATCATTAAGGGATGAGCAAAGCAAACGTATAGAAATATAAACAAACACTGTAAAGCTCGGGAAATTCGATTTGGGTCCCAAAAGCATGTCAAATTGTAGCTTGAACAGAAAGCGCCTTTTTATACAGGATGTTTAACAACTTGCGTCACATCAATAATACAATAAGAAATATCGATTGAAGAAGGAGATATACCCTTTTTATTTGTCCTAATATCTTCCTGTTAAATGGTCACTGCAGCGCGAAGCACCAGTACAGATGTGTTTCTTTCAGACAATTTATTCCAGAGGGGCATTTAAGAGTAAATAAAATATGCATGATTTGTTTCTGTGTATTTCATGAAGAAAACATAAAATTGTAAAAAAAATCAGGTATATGCATTTTGATTATACCTAATATAATCTAAGGTTTTGTTTTTTGAAAACACGTTTCAATAAATTTTCCTCGATAGAAATAATTATTGAAATGAGGTTTTTTTCCTCTTTTGTCGAATAAGAATCATGAATAGAACTCAAACATATTTTATAAGATTGGTTTTAACAATATCTACATTTTTGATTTTGGAAATTTTGCTAGCTATTTTAGTTTGTTTTATCAAATTATGAAACATTATTTTTTCACTTTTGCGTTGAATCCACAATCATTGCGCTTTTTCTCGCTTGGAATGAGAGGAACCAAAATAAAATTAACATAAGTAGCTCTTAAGGTCCTACAATTCAAAGTGAAAAAAATTTAACAGGTGATAAAGTATCCCTAATAGACCATATTCCAGCGAAAAAAATATTTTTGCGTGTACCTTTTTTTTATCTTTCCACAGAAATTTAGTCAGCTAATTGGACCACTTTGTACTGAAAGTGAAAAAGTTATTTGAGCAAAAATTTTTTTCTTTTGGAATTTGATCAGTTAACGATACATGATCTACCTTAGAATTATTTTCACTTATTATCGTAGGACCTTATTATTTAGTAGTTATTCAGGTCGTAAATAACGAAAAGACATAACTTAATTGAAACCAAATTGCCAAAGGTTTATATTTTTTATTGGCAAAAACCTTATTCTACGTGGTTTTGGATTTAAATTGTTTGCATAATTTGTTTTTCTTTCTATAGACTGTTCTTTTGCAGTCTTTTCGCAGTCTCTGGTAGTTACTTCGATGCTGATCATCATACGATGCATTCAAGGAAGAGGGTCAGATTTTAATGCCAAAACAAAAAGATTTGTCGCCTCATTTGTACGCTAATGCATAAAATTAAATAAAAATTATTTCGCCCAAACTATATTTCCTATACGTCTTGAAATCTATATAAATTAACATGTTTAAGGAGTACAAATTAGGCTCTCAGATATATCTCAGATATTTTTCAAATATCTATCAACCTTTTTTCTTGAATTTGAAAACATATTAAACCCGTTGTAGTCCAAAAATATTGATAAATTCAGTAGTTTGGTATGAAATATACATAGGATAGCAATAAAACGTTAAGAGCTATTCGAAATCGCGGTAAAGAGTTACTGTTAAGAATATCTAGAGCCCAGTGTTAATTTAACCTTTAAATGGATGAGATTTCATTTTTGTCAGATACCGAAAACAGTGAAACCCTTATTTTATTATTATTCTTCTAAAATACACAATAAAATCTCTAACCAAGTATGTTACTGGTCAAATTAAGTCATATATAAGACCATTGTCGTTACCTTCTTTGACAGAATTGTAAAAAAATAATTAACCAAAAACGAAAAAAGTGTAAATAATGAAAAAAAAAACCTTAACTCAGCTTTTTGTTAAAATCGCCACATCTGGCAAGCAAATCCCTAAATTTTCACCATCACTGCATTGTTCTTGAAACGCAAAACTTAGTTCCAATGGTAAAAGTGTAATAAAAAATAGGCCTTGGTTACATGCATTTAAAGATTACTTTACGGTATTATATCACAGTCAAGTCAAGGGACGAGTTTTTGTGTTGTGTCGTGTTGACTGTCAATGTCAACTCCTCGTCCATGTTGCCCGTAAGAACAATATTAGTTATTGTTCTGAGTGTTGCCCGCGCATAAAATCTAAGTGAGTTCAGTCAGAGATAATAATAATGTTGGATGGCGTAATTAACATTTTATAGCCGTATTGGGCTACGCTCCCCCAAACAAGTACCTGAAAGAAACACTGTGTACATACACCCTTCACCATGACGACAACGCTTCAACAATGCTGAGACATTTTCATTATGTTTGCTGTACAACTAGGGTTACCATCCGTCCGGATTAGTCCGGACATGTCCGGACTTATATAGACTCTAGACCAACTTTGTTTGGCTCTTTAATTTGTCTGGATTTTGGAATATGAATAATAAACCTACATATGAAGTAATATCAAATAAGTCTTTAATCTTTATTAACTTCTTATTTATCTAAAAAGATACATAAAATCTTCTTTAACAATCAACTTAAGAGACCAAACAATAAATCTTCAATTGCGAAATTTGCAAACAATCGACCCCGCATCCTACCCTGCTCGCAATGCGAGCGTCTGCTACTATACTAGTGAGCGTCTATACTAGTGAGTAATGTTTCCATTTTGTGACTAAAAAGTCCGGATTGTCAAGCTTTTTGTCAGGACTTTTCAAATTCCTAAATGTACAACAGACGTTTTTTGGGGGTGCCAAAATTTCGTGAATAAATCTTCAAGGACAAAATTATTAACTTGTTTTTTCTTCAGCAGTACCGTGACTATCTTAGAGTATACATAAGTATATACTCTAAGCGTGACTATAATTTACCCTGTGACGGAAGTTGTTGACCAAATTAACACCCTAATACTTTGTATAATATTTTAATATATTAATATCTCACAAAAAATAAACATAAATTTATGTTAAATTTAACGTTACAAACAATGTGGTCATACTATTATGATTTATAGTTTTCATACCAACCCTATACCTACCATACCTACCTGTTTTAGTACCTAGTATTGTGCAGTTTGTTAAAAAACTACTTTATGTAAACTTACGTAATAAGAAAGTACTTTTACGAAACTTTTACTTCAAGTTACTTTTTATCTGTTAAATCTTGGTAATAATTGTCGTTAGCTTATATTTAATTTGCTATTAAAATATTGTTCATCATTTTAGTTGTTGTTTCCAAATGTCATAGTCAAATTATCCTTATTAGCATTTTGCTGTCACAGTTTTGCCCATAATATAACTTTTGACCACCAAAAACAAAAGATAATTAATAACGTAAATTATGACGCCAAATTACAGCACTCTATTGCGCATGTACCGACCTACCGAGCAGTGTTGCCAGAACCAATAAAAAAAAAACGGGAGTTGTAGAAGAAAACAGCAGGAGGTTTATGAAAAAAATATTTAAAAAATCGATTTTTCGAAAATCATTTTTTTTATATTTATTTATACACGGGGGCGTTAGAGGTTTTGTGTGTAGTAGTTTTAGTAGGCAGAGTCATTTCACATACATTTGGCAAGGCCATTGTACAGAATCGGGTAACTAAATAATCATTTATCATTAAATAATATTCTTATGGACATTCTGTTAAGACTAATTAACCGCCAAAAACACTTCATAAATAATAGTAAATTGCACTCGCGTATTTTCCACAAAGAATTTCATGTTAATAATATTTTTCCCAAAGTAGCTATTGATGATAAGGGATAATGAGTTGAGAGAATCATCCAAGCTTAAAATTTTGATCGCATAATCCTGAGCGAAAACCAGTTTATTTTTCTCTGCATCGCTGTCTTAACAAATAATTATGAATCTGTATAACTCTCAAAGTTTTGCTATTGAATATTCGTCTATGATTTTTAATGAATGCAACTGTGTTTCTCGCAGGTTTTTCCGTAATTAAGGTTTCAAACGGGGTAATGTAAAAAAAGATTGGTTTGGAAAAATACTAAAATCGGGAGGACTCCAGTAAAATCGAGAGATCTGGCAACGGTCACGATTATCGTTTGAACTAGTCCCTATTTAGGAGCTACGGCAGCATAGACAAAATACAAAGCAAAAAAAAAATGGAACTTCATTGACCCGGGTACAGTGTATTTTAATGATTTTTAAGAAAATAATGCTTTAATTTTTTTTTATTATTATAGACCTACTTAGATAAAATATGTCTTATTTACTGTTTTTGAATTCATAATCAGGATTTTACGATATGAGTATAAATAAAAACTTTGAATGCGCGACAGAGATAGAAGACATGAAGAAACAGATACAGACAAAGCGAACGACCATCGAATAAAACAGTTCAACAAAACACATCCAATAAATAATAACTGTTAAATACCTATTTATTGTAACGTTATAACGACTGCTAAATGAAACTGCGTTTACCAAAAGTGTTCACACAAAGTTGGCTGGAAATATGAAAAAAAATATTGCACGATTAGTCTAATGATTTTCTAATGATGACTTATTACGTTTTCGTTGTGGTTTTATTTACTTACCGATGATTAAAGCCAGAATAATGATTCCGATTACGGCCGCAATTATCATCATCTGTAATAACAAAATAAAATCTGGATTATAACAGTACTATGGCACTAAAAAGGCTTTTGATTATGTAATGAAGCACACTCGTAGCAAAAAAAACATCGAGATTAAAAGGGGCATATAAAGGATACCTAATAAACGTTAGAAAATACCAGGAAGACCAAGGAAAAGCACTGACTGACAGTGTGTTTTTTGGCGAACAATCTTACAAATTTTCAAGAATTCAGGGTAGGTAGATCCTTTGAAACTAGAATCAAAGAACACTGCAGGACTTGAGAAAGGGGATTTCAACTTTGCAGAACACCTCATTTCTGATGATCACACCTTTGACGCTAAAAAAGATTTCAATGCCCTCCACATTTGCATTAAGGGCAAAAAACTCAATGCTTTAGTATTAACAAAATAGGACTTCAAAACCAGGACATTATTCTCAAACAACAACTTTGTACTTCATACCTTTACAGTATTTTGACTTATGAGATTAATTGTTATAAGTTGACTTTGCATGCACACATTTTTACTTAATTTGACATCCAATGGCCGAACAATTATTATTTTGTTTTAATCAAGTGTAATTAAATTATAATTCATGTTTTACATAATAATAACATAACATTATATAAAAATTCCCTATTTTTTAGGTAACATTTTTCGTCTGGTATCACAAGAACTGACAAAGTAACGATTACCCACCTTACAAAATTGTTAGTTTCATTGTTTCATTGATTCTATCTATTATAAATCCTTTGAAAATGCCATAAAGGCGAAACCGGTCAGGAAATATTAAAATAAATTGATCAAAGTGATTTTCTGTTCATTATGTATTCAAAGTTCCGCCAAGTGCCAACAATTCGTTTATTTAAATTTCATTATTTATTCTTGATGAAATTTTTAAATTATAATATTATTTTGGAATTTGTGTTCACTTGGCATAGTGTTGCAGCTGCGTAAGGTATTACTAGTCGACGGTGGAGCGAACTCAAGCACGTCGACGTTGCAAGCCGCAAATGGGGAGCTGACCCCAACGAAGGGAACTTACAAGCTGACAACCTGTAGTCGTTCTCTGCAGTAGACGCTTTACCGATGCACTCGGAACCTGTTACGGTCTGCTACTAATTTGCGGCTCTGCGAGTTTTGCGCTGCAAGGCTTTCACATAAGTAGCGAGTGCGGGAAGGTACGTCATCTCTGTATGGGGCCGCACGTTAGGTCCCAAGACCTTACGTCTCCAAGTAGAGTCAAGAAGTCTACAGAGACATCGCTAGTCGGCGTCTCTTTTATGAATCCTTAAGTAAGCTCTTACAAAATACACGAGAAGACATAGTGACAATATTCTCTTTGCATGGCGTTGCCATCATATAACTGTTATTTAGGACATTTTGATCTCGTCTCCCTCTCTTTGCCAGAAGAATACAAGAGAGAGAGATGCTTTTATCTTAGCTCGTTGTGTGCTGCCGTATGTTTAATGTGCATGTCATTGACCTCTCATTGATTTTTTTGCTCATTGTTCTAATTGAGAGTTCAATGATGCATGTAGAACTGTATAGGCTGGTATATGTATGTAAAATACGATTGTTTTAGTTTTTTTACGTTAAGGCTTAGCCCATGGTGCACGGTAATCTCACTGAACTGAGTGATGTTGAACTTCAGTATGTTGTCAGAAAGTTTACATTCGAACGCTCGCTTCGCGCGCTGCCTGCGCGCATAATTAGTGAATTTTCGAGGTTTTTCTGGATTTTACGAGAAAGTATTTGGTGTAGGAGTTTCTTCACCTGATATCGGAAAATAAACCATGTTTTTTTTTGTTACAGAAGTAATTTCAGACATAGAACTCAAAACGTTTAGACATAAAACGAATTAAATTTAACACCTGACGCGTATTTATTAGATTGATTATATAAAGGTTTTTAAAATTTTATTACTTACAGGAAACGAAAGTAGAGGCAGAACGAAACGGAAATTAAGTCAGACTAATGGCCTATGAATGTGATAGATATTTTATAATAATTAACTATGATATTATTATCGAATGGACACGGTCATTTGTATTTAAAATTTTCACGGTGTTTGAAAACTAACCATTTAATGAAGTCATTATTATAATAATATTTTTTTTACAATCTGTAAGAGAATAGAATAGGTTTAAGAAATAAAAGTAAAAAAAAACCACAAAACAATCCTTATCCCTAAAACTTAACTTATTAGTAATTTACTTATTTAATAAACTTAAATTAATTTGGAAAACGGAGATACGTACTCAACACAGACAAGCTAGCTTGTTTGTGGTACTCAGCTATGGTGCTGGACAAAGAATATAAGAAAAACATTGCTAAGAAAAAGTATGTTGGAAAAATTAAGCAGAAGGGCGCGTATAAAGTAAAATGAATCACACTAATATTAAAAATGCGAAAGTTTGTGTGTGTATGTGTGTGTATGTTTGTTACTCTTTCACGCTGAAAGGGCTGAACGGATTTGGATGAAATTTAGAATGGATGTAGCTTATACCCTAACTTAACACATAGGCTACTTTTTATCCCGGAAAAAAGCATGTCGTTAAACCGAATAACACGCGGGCGGAGCCGCGGGCAAAAGCTAGTAAATAATAATAATGCCTTTTCATCGTCGCTTAGCTGTTCTACGTGCTACACTCCTTTTCTCTCATTTGCGTCTTCGTTTGGCTACGGGGCGTAGCAAGTACTACGACCCTATATTTTTTCCGCTTTGTAGACCCGCTACGATGTCGTAGCCTGAATAAATATACGCGGCGCGGCGTAGCAAACTGATCTCAGTACTACGACATAGTAAGTACGAGTAAAGTAGCTTTATTTTAAACTAGCTTTTGCCCGCAGCTCCGCCCACGTGTTATTACTTTTTTCCGGGATAAAAAGTAGCCTATGTGTTAAGTTAGGGTATACGCTATACCCATTCTAAATTTCACCCAAATCCGTTCAGCCGTTTCAGCGTGAAAGAGTAACAAACATACACACACACACAAACTTTCATAATAAAATATTAGTGTGATGTGATAGTATGATATCTAGATGAACTACTTTAGTTGTAAAGTATAAAGTACAGATATTTTATTTCATGAAGTACGTTTAGCTATGGCTGCAGTAGTGCGTGCACACTCAATTTTTTATAATGTTCGTAACCTCGAGAGGGCTACATAACGCGGCACACACACAAAACGCGCTTATCTGTACACGCCACTACTACAACCATAGCCAAACGGACTTCGTGAGATAGAATCTTTGTATTCGATAAAAAATATGTTGTAAAATTACCTTTAGATTTTGAAGCCAGAATTTGCTCTTCAGTTTGCCAGCTTGCTGTTCAAACTGTGATGCGCCTTGTTGGAGTGCATCTGAAATTACAATTACATATTTATTTTTAATAATTTGTATATATGTTTATACTACTTGCTACAGTTAAAGAAAACCCCGCTGGTCTATATTTATATGCAAAGAGCTACGGCGGAAGGTCCGTCACGTTGAAAAGAAGTAGACTTCGACAAAAAAAGTTAAAAAGGTGTGGCTGTTTATTTAACAACAAATTTACGATTTTAATATCCCTTAGAACAAACATGTCCAAAAGATTTATCTACACTAATAATAGTAGTAAAAAAGATTTATCTGTACCTGGAAATATTTTTATTTTATTTTTGTACACATGTAAAACAAGTATTGTACTGAGGACAAATCTATAATTTTTAGAATTTTCGTCTAGTCTTTGAAAAATAAATAATCATTTAAAAATATATACATCTATTGAATGTACAGACGCGACTTTTTTACTACATTATTATCAGTAAACATTATTTTGTAAAATATTTTTATTTTTATCAAACAATACATATAATAAAACAGTAGAAACCGATGTCTGTACATTGAAGAAAAGTAATAGAAATAGAAAGGGGGTAACTAAAAAAGAGTAAAAGAACACAAATGAACGATTTTTAGAATTCTTTTCTGTCTGTCTGTTTATTCACGCACATCTCTAAAACTACTGAATGGATTTTCATGTAGTTTCCACAATTGTAAAGAGCTTAATTTGGAATAGAATATAGGCTTTAAAAAAAGTTATCGTCATTTTAGATTTTTTCCCGAACGTTTGTAAAATTTGGTTAGAATGCAGACCCTTCGAGTTTGGGCTTATTTGATTGGTATTTATTAGCACTTTGGTAAAACATGGTGACCAGGGTCTGCTGATGGGACTGGAAGGTGGGTACAGGATCTCCTCAACGGACAACAGCAGACCCTTCGAGTTTGGGCTTATTTGATTGGTCTTTATTAGAACTTTGGTAAAACATGGTGACCAGGGTCAGTTGATGGGATTGGAAGTTGGGTAAGGGATCTCATCAACGGACAAAACTAGACCCTTCGAGTTTGGGCTTATTTGATTGGTATTTATTATCGCTTTGGTAAAACATGGTGACCGTTGCATATACGTGGGACGCACTATAAGTTTCCGGAATGAATATGAAAAAATACTATTAAAGGTACAAAATTAATTTATTGTTTTTCAAAATAATCTCCCTTGGCGTCTATGCACTTTTTCATTCGATCAAACCAGTTTTGAAAACTTTTGTGCCACTCCCCTGTGGTGACCTCTGAAACGTGTTTTTCATACTCCTCGACAGCCTCTTCTGGTGATGAAAATCGTTGACCGCGTAATTGGTTCTTAATTTTTGGGAACAGAAAAAAGTCACAAGTTGCCAGGTCGGGACTGTATGCAGGATGACTCATGAGTTCTACATTTTTCGTCTTCAAAAAGTCGTTTGTCTGTCTGTCCGTGTGAGAACTAGCATTGTCGTGGTGCAGGATGATACGGCGTTTACGGTTATTTTTACGGAGTTCGTCAATAACTTCCGGCAAACAAATGGTCGTGTACCAGTCACTATTCACGGTACGACGATTCTCTAAAGCAACAGTAGCCACGTGTCCAGTTTTATTAAAAAGAGAAGCAATCATCCACTTAGATGCACTTTTCACGCGCGCCACTTTGGTTGGTTTCGGCTCATCTTGAAAGACCCATACGCTCGATTGCTGCTTTGTTTTGGGATCGTAGCAATAAATCCATGTTTCGTCACCTGTTACTATGTCCCACACCAAATTTGACGCAGCTTCGTTGAATCTGGTAAGCATGGCACTGCACCAAGTGACGCGGTCCGTTTTTTGAGCCTCGGTCAAGTTGTGTGGGATCCACCGCGAGCACAGCTTTCTCACACCCAAATGTTTGTGTAGGATTGATTGTATTTGACTCATGCCTATTTCTAAGGATGCGCGAATTTCATGGTAGGTCACATGCCTGTCTGTTTCAATCATACGGCGCACAGCATCGATGTTTTTGTTGGTCACAGCGGTGGACGGCCGACCATCGCGAGATTCGTCACTGAGATTGATACGACCACGCTTGAATTCTGCAAACCAGCTATAAACAGTCGTCTTGGATGGTGCTTCATTGCCAAAAGCTGTTTCAAGCCGAGCGATGCTCTGTTGAGCTGTCAAATTACACTTAAAATCGTAGAAAATCATACTACGAAAATTTTCCCGAGTTAAATCCATGTTGATGCAGACACACAATTTTTTAAATGGCGCCACAAGGTAAAAACAAAAGACAGTCAGATGAAACAAACTGCATTCTACAGCCAAAGAGTTCTATTTTCAAATGTTGCAATAAATTTTTAAATATTGTTTATGTAAGTGGCCAGTTCCGGAAACTTTTAGTGTTACCTATGTAGTCGTTCAAAAAATCATATTCTTTTGTTTACGAAAATCTCTTAGACGCGGGCGGAGCCGCAGGCAAAAGCTAGTTTTATATATATTATAACAAACGAAGGCTGTAAGCTTTGTTGCTCTTTATAAATTTATAGTCCTTGTGAATGTAATAAAACGTATATTACATTTTAAAGATTTATGTTTTGACAGCACCACAGATAATATAACAACAGCTATAAAAATTTGCCAATAATTCCAGTTTCCTGAAAATTTTCCGAAGCCAAATTGTTCCTAATATATACGGTCTACTTCATGGTTACCCACTCAAAGTCGACAACAGTTCTTTATAAGCTGTCGTACAGCTCGATTACTCAAATAGCTTGCACGCTTGATACGCCAACAAAGGCCCACCGACTCGTGCTGAACGTCAGCTACTTCAAAGACACGGCGTATGGTGTACACCCGCACGCCCACGTCTCACAGATTTCTTTTTTATCATAATTGGTGCAGATTGCTCATGTAGTATACAAAATATCGTGCTGCTATGCTACAAACATTTTAAACGAAGAAACTGTAAGGGTGAATAAATACTGGATGTTAAAATGATAACCTTTTTCCTTAAAACGGGGTGTTCCACTCATCAATATGAACAACTTTTACTATGGAGACAACCCAGAAATTGCGAAAAAAAACATTCATCTGTTTCATACATTTGGTTCGAGTAGGTATTTAACTTTTCTATGGAACAGCTAATTTTGTTTTCGCGATTTCAGGCATGGCCCCATAGTAAAAGTTGGTCATATTGATTGGTAGGACACCCCGTTTTAAGGAAAAAGGTTATCATCTTAACCTCCTGTATATAGCGTACCTGCTCTATCATCAAGCTCGGACAGCTTCTGGTCTCGCTCCAGCACCTTTTCCACGTTCGTCTTCATAATGTCCACCACCTGAAGACAAGAGCCAAGATCTGTCACTATATCGTGCATTTCTCTTTTCGTAGTTTCGCTCTCATTTTAACTCATGAAGCCTTAATTGTAGATCTTTATGGGTGTATTATACCTTCGATAAAAGGGTTTATTACATCGATACCTCTAGATATTAATTAATGATATGAATTTGTTTTACGAGGGGTGGCTGATATAAAATCTCCTTTGTTAAAGAAAGTTTAAAAATGTTACTGGCCACTATATTCTCGTATTCTTTGTTTATTCCTTTTTTAAAAATTATGACACTTATTTGTTTCTACGAGTTCATTTTTTTTTGTCGCGTCTTCGTTTTCATCAAGTTGCAATAAAATTAAAAATGGATAAAATTGAGTATCGCGCTGTGATTAAATTCCTCGGTAAAGAAGGGAATATGCCGACGCAGGTCCGAGAGCGCGTGTTTAAGGTGTTCGGAGATTCATGTCCTTCCGAATTTGTAATAAAGTTTTTGTCAAAGCAGTTTAAACAAAACCGTGTGAGCTTAGAAGACGATCCCCGTAGTGGAAGGCCCATTTCTGCAGTTACCGCAGATAATGTGGAAAAAGTGAAGAAACTGATCCTTGCCGATCGGCTAATTAAGCAGTGGGAAATAGCTAGAGATGTTGGCATTAGCAAGGAACGAGTTCATGAAATAATTCATGAACATTTGGGAATGTCCAAGGTGAGCGCGCGTTGGGTGCCTAAAATGTTGATCCCGTTTGATTAGCAAAAGCGTGTGGAATGTTGTCAGTCATTTTTAGACTTGGTAAAGGATAAAGAGGAAGAAATTATCTTGCGAATAGTGACCTGTGATGAAACTTGGATTCGTCAGTGGGATCCCGAAAGCAAACAAGAATCGATGCAATGGAAATTTAAAGGGGAAAAACCACCAAGGAAGTTTAAGGTCCGGCTGTCAGCGGGCAAACTAATGGCAACCATTTTTTGGGATGTTGAGGGGATTCTTATGATATATTACCTGCCAAAAAACACCACGATGAATGCTGAATACTATGCGAACTTACTTGACCAGCTATGCAAAAAAATAAAAGAAGACAGGAGGGGCAAACTTAGCAAAGGCGTTTTGATTTTGCATGATAATGCACCCGCGCACGCGGCCTTTAAGGCGCGGTCATCTCTGACAAAAAACGGCTTTACAGAGATCAACCACCCACCCTATAGTCCAGACCTGGCTCCCTCTGACTACTTCTTATTTAAAAATTTAAAGAAAAATTTGAGAGGGCGCAGATTTTCAACAGACGAAGAGATGAAGGACGCTGTGAATTACTATTTTGACGATCAAAATAATAATTATTATTTTATTGGTATGATGTCACTTATTGACAAATGTCGTAAGTGCATTTCAGTTGCAGGGGACTATATTGAAAAATAAAAAATAAATCATTAATCCATGTATTTTTTTTCATAGTCAGGTAGATTACTTTTCAGCCACCCCTCGTACATCAAAAACATTGGAAAGAAAACACAAAAGTAAAATCTAACAGTTTAGGTAGATCTAGCCCCAACCGGGAAGATGATCCCAGTCATAATTCTCTTCATCCATCCATCCATCCATCCATCAGCCCGTGTTCGTCCACTGCTGGACATAGGCCTTTCCCAAATTTCGCCACTCATGTCGGTCCTCCCTTCTCCTCATCCAGCCGCCCCCCGCAACGTCCTTCAGGTCGTCGGTCCAGCGGGCACGAGGTCGGCCTAAACTACGCTTTGCTGTACGTGGTCTCCATTCTAAAGCCTTTCGGCCCCAACGGCCATCATGTCGGCGACAAATATGGCTTGCCCACTGCCACTTCAACTTACTGATTCTGCAGGCTACGTCGGTTCCTTTCGATCTCCGACGGATGTTCTCATTTCGGATTCTATCCATCAGAGATATCCTATGGACTATGAAGAGAATTATCTACGTATCATAGGTTTCTCTGATTCCCATAATCAATTTATTTTGATAAATCGAACGTTTACAAAAACATTATTTGCTTAATAGCTTTTACAGAAAAAAGACATTATTAAGTTGTAAAAAAATCTCGTGTATCTTAAGATATTTTTGAACGAAAAGTATCTACAGATTTGTTAGATTACTTACATAAAGTTACTCTGGAAGCTATCACGAAAATACGTTTTTGAAGCAAGAATGGTTGCCAAAACCTACGTTACTGCCTTTAGTCGTCCTGGACTTAGGTCTCTTCCGAGGTAAACCTTTAAACAGTGGTTGGTCTAGTCTGGCTATATAGTTCGCCAGGGCATTTCTAGCTAGAAATGAGTTCTGGAGAAGGGGCGGCCAATCTCACTGTCGTAGAAAAGGAGGAAACAGTTGTTGCTTACACCAGGTAGAGGTTACCTTTGATTCCCTCCACGTGTTTTCTTCACACAACAATACCTTGTGAGGACCTCACTGCACAAATGGTTCAAAATTAACACAAAGTAACATACTTTTCTTTGCAACGGTTCAAACAAGCCTCTTTTGTCTATTCTTATGTCGACGTGTATTCACATCCACGTCTCCAGATTGTTTTGTGATGATGTCATATCTGAGAGTGCGCATGTCCTGTAACCTTGTGGGAATTTGGGCCAACAAGTGGGTGAATTTTGGATAATAACTATTTATGCATATATTAGTCAATTATGACTTTTATGACGCTTATCAACGCCGGCAGCTCAAACGGAAGTTAATATTGGAAAGGACTTGAGATGCTACTCGGCAATTTTAAAATGTTTAAACTTTATGATGAACAAAAATGCAGAATTAGCGATCATTGCGTTAAATAATTCTAAAATAATAACTAATAATTCAATATAATTTAAAATGGAACAAAATCAATCTTTTTCATTACAGAATTAAGATCTTGGTATGTACTGACTGTATAGATATCATTACAATATTATATAATCAGTGACTTACTATGATGAGCAGTTTTCAGATTTATCAAATAGTAACTAGTAATAGTAGTAGTAGAATGTAACATTGCAAAAGAACGACACACTTTGTTGCCAAGTCTAAGAGCGTTTATATTTGAATTCTATATTGTTTCAACTTCTGCTGAGACCAAGCGCCATGTTATCTTAGCATAATTTATATCAATAAACTGTTAGACCTTTTCGGTCTTTTGCCAGTTGCGTCCGTTGTCGGCCTATTGAGCTGGTGATCAGACTATTGAATGTTAACTGCCTTTCAGAAACCCACCTCATCAACCTGCGCCTGAGTCTGCTGCAGCCGGCGTTGTGCTGCGATCTGCTGCGGAGTCTTGGGTCCTCCCACCGGCATCTCTCCATCGCCGCTTGGCGCTAATCCGCCTTCTGTCGCCCTTCAACAGACATCATCATCATCATTATCAGCCTGGAAATGAACCGACTGCTGCAACACAATACAGGTGTTTGGGCAGTAGTCCACCACGCTTATCTTATTTCCTTCTGTCTTTTATATTTATATTTTTATCCTTTAGTTATTAAAGTTTAATACATTGTTTTGTATGATTTTATGTAAGTTAAAAAGACTGTAATAGTATTAAGCCATATTGAAAAACAAATACTGATTAAAAAAAGACATGATCTTGCTAAGTTTCTTGCCCTTCTTCTTAGCAAGATTAATCGAATGGGAGGACTTAGGCATTATATCTATTTAAAGTTTATTTATCTATTAGCTTATTTATTCATTGCATTATGTAGGTATATACAATATTTCAATTTTTTACTTATGTTAGTATATATTTGGTTAGGCATTATATTAATTTATGGTCTATTTAGTTTCAGTATCAACTTATTTATTAATTGCATTATGTATAATAATATTCTTATTCCAATAAGTCTTTATTTTATGCATGTGAATAACTTTAGTAGCCCAAGTTAAATATAGTTTTTTATATATATTTCCCGTAAGTATCATATTCGTTTCATTATAAAATATTATTTTTATACAGATTAGATTTGACATGTAAAACGTATACTTTATGTATCTATTTTACAAATAAACATTTTTAATCTTTGAATCTTGAATCTATCCAATACGGATTAGTGAATGGAATCCTAGGTAATCAGTACCACCTTTAAATTCTCTTATCCTCCTTGTAAGACACTCATAAGTAGATAGGGTGATGTTACTCGACTCTACCTGCATAACACGGCACAAACAGACAGAGAATATCAATTCCAAGGCCTAGGAGTTTTCAAAACGTAGATCTATACTCGCAGGTTAATGCTGTAACTACGAGACAGGTTTTGCTACGGAGAAATAGACACAAATAAAACAAAGGGTTGCAAATATAACCCAAAAAAATAAAATGGCCTCAAGAAAGAAAAAGTCACATTCATAATCGGGACTTAGTACGTACCATCGAAGAAATAGCCGCAGACCTACTTTTCGCCCGTATTGTAATAAGAGCGAAAAGTAGGTCTCGTGGCCACTTCTTCGATGGTACATACGAATAAGGTTCACAACGACTGCTGCTTCCGTTAACAAGGGTGCGACGGGAAATTACTGTATGTTTCTCATCTAACCACTTACATAACCGCGCAAGTATAAAATGCTTTATTTTTCACGATTTACCTAAAAACAGGGCATTTGTCAGCAGAATACCCACTGTATAAGTTGAAAATTAACCCCCTAGCTATCTATGAATCTGAATAAATAATGCACATAACGCTATGTAGTTTCGGCTTTATACAGCGTTTGTCAGCAGAGTATTAGTGCTTCTTTTGACGGTCGATATCTTTTTTGGGGTTCCGTAGTACCTGAAAGGTAAAAGGAACCTTTATGATGAGACTCCGTTGTCCGTCCGTCCGTCTGTCCGTCCGTATGTCACAGCCTCATAACTTTAGCACCGTTAAAGATAAAGACTTGAAATTTGCCACGAAAATAGCATTCACTTGCATACATAACATGGTGTAAAAAAAAATTGATATTGCTTAAAATATTTCCAATACAAAAGAGAGAAAAATAAAAAAATATCCTAAAAATACAATATGGCTATCAAATTGTAGATGTTAAAGAGCTAATTATAAAAATATATACTTTTCTTATATTTACTGTCATCGGTTTCGAGAAATCTTTGAAAAACCACACAAAAATGCATGTCCTGGTGAACCGAAAAAAATGAAAAAATTTACAATTTATTTTCCATAACTGGCCAATTACAGAAAAACTATAGCAAGTAAAGAAAATATGGACTCCAGTGAGAATTATAAAATAAAATGTAAAATAAATAAAAATATTATTTTATAAAAATACAATATGGGTATCAAATTGTAGATATTAAATAGCTGATTATAAAAATAGGTACTTTTACGATATTTACTGTCACGGATTTCGAGAAATATTTGAAAAACCACAAAAAATGCATGTCCCCCACCTTTATTTCCAAAACTGGAAGACCGAAAAAATGAAAAAAATCATGGTAATTTTAAATTACGTAAAAATTACAGGAAAAATACAGCGGTTGAGAAATTCACGATAGTAAAATGACAAAATGAAATTTTTCTTTCACCAGTTTTATTTCGAGTACGGTATAAAATATTTTTCTCTCTTTTATTGCTATACGTGAAAAGATATATATATATATATATTGACTGATTTCACTCAGAAGACTTCCCGCTACTAATGAAATTTCTAATTATTTCATAAGATTGGTTTAACTGCCTATCTTATTGATGAGTTGTTAATTCGTGAAGTGATGACACTTTCATAGACAATGTATTTGATAATGTTAAAATTAAAATGTGGTACAATCAGTTCTTTTATTAGTCAACATAAACAGATTTTAAATACCTTCTTCTTGCCTGTTCCCAAAACTGTCGAATTACGGAACCCTAGGTATGCGAGTCTGACTTGCTCTAAATCGTTTTTTTTTAAATTATGAATCATGAAAAAAGTAACAAAACATGTATTTTTTATTTCCAACATAGAGCAGTTTCCTTTGTTATAGCTAAGGGGTTCAGTTTCAACCTGTATATGGGTTATATCTGTATTTAAATCTAGATAAACAACGCTACAGAACAGAGTTCAATAAATCAGACGGTATCGATCAGTTAGGTTACTATCATTTTATCTTCAATTTGTAGGCTAGAGCTTCTAAACAGAGTTAAACCCCACTCGATTCAATTTACTGCTAAGGGCCTACAAATCACAATATATAAGCGACTGCGTCACTTGCAGTCCTTCAAATGGGTTTAATCCACTGAAATAGGAGCTCGCTTCATGGAGTTCGGGTTTCAAGATAGCCTAGTTGATATTTACTCAATATGACGTCAATAGGACTGAAAACATATATTTCGTTATGGTTATCTCGAAAATACACCGAGAAAAAATTCTGGCTTCATTAACCTGATTGTAGCTAATTTACCTAAACAGAAACATTGTATAATACTATATGTGAAGCCTATATTCATTGTTCAGTTTACTTGAACAAACTAGTTACAACAAACAGCCTTGTTTTGTTTAAGGTTGCCTGGTAGATATTGCTATTAGCAATAAGTGCCGCCTTTGTACAATATGTTCTTTTTTATATCTTGTTTTTATGTATCTTTTGTAAATTAAGTGTAATAAATGAAAGTAATCCAGGTAAACTTTACTAAATTCTGTTTTATTAACCAGGATTTTATTCACGATACGATCTGGTAATATTGTAAAAAAAAATCTCGGTGTATGAGTTTGATATCAGGGTTTTGTCGAAAATGCTACAACTTGTGAGTAATCGTTCTTTATGGCTCATTTTCTCCTCCAAATAACGCACAGTTATTTGATAAGTTCAAAGCATCATAGGTTCGAACCAAAATTGGAAATTATTATCTTATGTACATATGTTCCATATATATTTTGGAATTAAAATTAGCTTGCCGATAAACAATACCAATACCAAAAAGTATGATGTAAGGTGAATTTTTTGGGTTCCATCAGAAACCGGAAGCCTTTATAGCGAAACTTGCATGTCTTTCCGTCTGCGGCACAACATGAAAATAAAAAGATGGTTTAAGGGGTAACGTTTCGAGCTCAGTGCAAAGTATATAAAAGTGCATAACATAAGTATGTTTACCTTATTTTAAAATAAAATATATAAAATAAAATAGTTTCATCTTATTTTGCGACTATTGTTGAATAACTATCAGGGGTTTTTAGCAGAATTGCGTCATTTTATGTAATGAATTACGTCATTTTATGTATGGGTATCTCTGGAAGCGTCCATATAAAATATTTTATCTGCTTGAGAAAAATTTACATTTTGTAAATATTACACAATTTTTTCTGTAATTTTAAATACTGTCAAAATACTAAAAATAACGTTTTATAGCAGACTAGCTTATAGAAGGCTTTAATAAAAAATAAATAAAAAAGAAAAACTTTTTAGACTGTTTCTGAGTACCGAAGGATTCCGTTTTTCTACGCAACCTTAAAAATAAAAGGGCCAGTAAGCTTATTAACATAGAGAACGCGCCACCACTGAAGTCTTGCGACGAAGTCTTTATTGAATTTGAAATATGGTCTAAAATACCTTAATCCATCGGACTTCAGTGGTGGCGCGAACTCTGCATCAATGTCCAAAACAAAAGGGTTTGTTTTATGTTTGTTTAGTTTGTCGTGAAATGTTCACCGAAATACCCTTTGATCTTAAGGTCGATAAGATCGCTAATAGCCATTTAAACGCTCATATATATTTTTAAATGTAGCCTCTAATGCGTCCCCTTGCTGAAACCACACATCGCGGTCCTGTGCTACTTCCAACTACCCCGGTATAAATGAGTCAAGATCGTCCCGCCATCGTCTTTTTGGTCTGCCTGGTTTTGTGTAGCCGTCACCTGGCACCCACTCGGTAGCGATTTTCGCCCACCTATCCGAGTGCATACGAATAACGTGGCCAGCCCAGTTCCATTTAAGTTTTGCCGTCTGCACACCAACGTCAGCAATTTGAGTTCTGGAGCGCGGTTCAGTGTTTCAAATTCGGTCCAAACATTTTACACCTAGAATGCTGCGCTCCATTGCTCGTTGGCAAACCTTGAGTTTGGTCTTCTGATGACCGGTTAGTGAACTGGAGGATACATAAGTCAACAAGATTACGCTTCAGTGACAATGGAAGGTTGCCCTCCATCCTGCCTTTCCCCTAAACGCTCATCTACACAAAGTAAATAAGCTGTCATGACATGAAGGTGGCTTTACACTTGCTGTAAATAAATTAATCTGAATCATTATCAACTGTGTTTGAACAAAATAAAATCATAATGTAAAGAAAACTTACATACCATTATTTATTAAGCTTTAAAAAATAGTTACTCCTTAACTTTGAGGGCTGGTTACAGAAAAAAAAGGCCTATTGAGGTCTGGTTTTTTTTAATGGTTTTTGTTGCTGAATAGCAGTTTTTGAATTTACTCTGATACCATTGACAACTTTCTATTTTTTTTAATTTTAAGACTATTATGGTTGAACAGTAATTTTGAACTTTCGACTAAATTTTAGTCATGTTCCATAATACCTAGGTAAACCATAATTTTCAAGGTAGTTACTCACATAGTTGTCATAAATAACCTCGAAACAACATTCACAAATATTAAATAGAAAGAGTGAAAAAATCAAAACTAATGTCAGGTGAAAATTACTATAAATATCATTTAAAAGTATCATATCTCCTAAACTACTAAAAATCGCGGAACATACATGGAGGTGATTCGGATACCCCAAAATGTAAGGCAGCCAAAAAAATGTTTGGACGTCTCTTTCCCGGCCAACCTGTATAATAATTTTATTCCTATTTTTCTTTATTTTATGCAGGTGTATAATTTTATTACAATTTAGTAGCCCAACCTACATTTTTTTTTATTTATTTCCCGTATTATTATTTTTTCATTCTATTGTTTTTTATTATTCTATTGTTTTTGATACATTTTTCACCTGTAAAACGTATCTATACGTTACTTTATGTACCTATTTTACAAAATAAACTGATTGAATTTGAAACAACGTGACAGTAGATATGTGGTGGCCATGTCGTAATCATTTCATGAAAATTATTGACAACTTGACAATATCGTTAACTATGACATAAGAAATTTACAATAGACCTCTATTAAAAAGTCAAAAAATAGGTGTGACGACGAGCAAAGCGAAGAAGAGCGTATTAGGTCGCTTGTGATCATAAATTCGGGAGCAGAGCGAGGCGACCCCAAGTTCTTCTTTATGGTGACCCCTTTAGTTTTTACATATTTCACGATGTTTGCGCAGGTCATGAAACGACCATTTGTACTATATGGCCATGACAGATATGTCGTCACATGATGACGAAAAATGCTTTTTCGCGAAAAAGCGCGCTTTTGCCATAACGCCATCATACGAAATTATAATTTTCTGTCAAAACTAGGGGGGTCACCTCGCTCCACTTCGCTTTGCCTAATTTTTGCCAAATTTAAATTACGACTGAAGTTGTAGACCCTTGTGTGTGACAGACGGACGAACAGACAGACAGCGGAGATATAGGGTTGCGTTTAGCACCCTTCGGGTACAGAACTTTGAAAAGGACATATTTGTTTTGTCTTAATAATGATTACTTAATTGAAAGTTTTATAGTAAAATATTGCCAATATCTATTTAGTAATTATATCGAAATATTTCATTTTATTATCATCTTTCCGAGACGCTAATTATTTTTTTAACTAGATGTTGTAGTTTGAATTGTAAGGCTAAAGGTTTTAGCCGTTTTGAAATTTATTCGCAGTACTCGTACAATAGGTATTATTCTAGAGATATTCTCCACGTTACAAAGGAAATTTATACTTCGTATAAAAAGGTTGTTTACATTTCGTATTTATGTAGTCGGAGTGCCTACTGACGACTCAATTACCCTTTTTAAGGTTCAGGAAACTAAAGGCTTTATATAGCTAAATATATATATTTATTTCTTTTTAAGGTTCCGTACCCAAGGGTGCCAAACGGGACCCCATCACTAAGCCTCCGCTGTCTGTCCGTTAGACGGTTGAAATTTTCACAGAATACGTTTTACTCTCTCATACGTGCTACACTCCTCTAAATATCACGTCAAATAATAAAACTTAAAAAGCAATTCAATCCAAAGGGAGTACTGCCGAGTACTCATACAAAAATACTTGAAAAGGTAGCATATCTTTGCGTTCTTTTTTTAAAGGCACAAAGGCACATAAAGTTTCAAATTTGGTCAGATTGTTGTACATATTCTAAAGTCAAATTTGTCAGGCGCTACCATTTTACAGTGCGACCAACTTATCTGTTTAGTTGGATTATCCACCCATCTCTTTCTAGTGCGGTAGAAAAGAGTATAATTAGAAAGAGACGGCGAATGATTTTACTGAACAGACAAGTTGGTCGCACTGTAGTGGCTTGTTTACGACAACTATATTGTTGTTTTCCATGCTTTTAGGGTTCCGTACTTGTATTGTATGGTGGTACTAAACCTATCATTGATACGACTGACATTTTTTTAAAATAATTGCACTAAATCATCTGAAAAAGGTTATGCTTACAATTTTAATTTAACTCTTGATTACTAATAAATCAAGCCTTATCATAAGAACTTAGTTCGTGTGTATTTATGTGATTTTAATTACGAGTAGGTAAATGGTAAATATTATATTTTCTATTTTGTTAGTATATGGCCTTAATTGTCAAATATACAATAAATATACAATTTATTTCGATTCTTTCAATGGAGTCGTCATCAGTCGAAAGGAGTCGAAAAAATCTAATTACATCGGTGACAAAAACCTAGTAAAATTGTCACGAATGATTGGCTAACAAACTTTTGAAGCTTGCGAGCCATTCTCGTATGATTTGGATAATATTGATGAGGCCTGTCATTCACAGAATCCACAATATAATTATCCCGGTTCAGAGCTCCTGCCATCCAGATTTACTTTTTTCTGCGTTTTCAAACATACATTCGTACATGAGATAGGAATGTTGATCCTGTTGATTGTTGGCACTAGGACAACTTGGAATACATACTGAATAGTAAATCACTTATACTATCCTACGAATTTATTAATTAAAAGATTTGATTGATGGTTCTTTGCCTGAAGATGTTTGTCAACGAAACCGGTCGCTAACAGGAAAAATAAACACCGTGTCACTAGTACAAGTAAGACTGTTCGTTACTACAAATGACGACCGTGGAACTAAATTGGTCAAACCAATATCCAACAAAAATATAATCTACGTGAAATAAACCAGTATAAACATGTAGTAACTTTTTAATTCCATTTTTTTAAATGATATGTAACGTCCTATGTTAGTAAACTTTTGTTTATGCAAATCATAGAATAAGAACTAGTTAATCTTCCATGATGCAAATAGACCGGTTTGACATGTAAGTTTAACATTTTCAATAAAACCGGCCAAGTGCGTGTCGGGCCACACGCAATGTAGGTTTCCGTGGTCATACAATATATGGGGATCAAAAGTTTGGCGCGACCTGTACTCGTAAACCTGTAAAGCCTACTTAGCTGTGATAGTTTTCCTTTTAAATTCATTATATATACTACTTCTGTGAATTTTTTCACATTTCTATAAACAACCGTTTAGCCAGCAGGGGAGGTGGGGGGACGCTCCACTCTAACTAAAATATTCACTTTAAAGCTTAATATTTCGCCAACGGATCCCTAAATAGAAAAATGGTTTTGACACACCCACAATGTTTTTAAAAGGCCTATCCAACGATAGCCCACGCTATGATATAGACGAGAAAAAAAAATCATTCCCAGTTTAGGCGTATGAGAGGAATCCTTAAAAAAAAAAATCGAGATTTTATTTTATAATTTTGTCGGCCTGATTAATATTTATATTCATGCCAAATTACAGCTTTCTAGTCTCTGCGCTAAGCCGCGGACAGACGGACATGGCGAAACTATAAGGGTTCCTTGTAGGACTACGGAACCCTAAAAATGTAAACAATTGGATTTGGCAAGAAAATGTCAGTTAGACCGTATATACTAAATCTATGGTTAGACTAGTTTAGTTCCACGGTCGTCAAATTTATTACTTATGGTATATCCTGACCACTTTCGCCTGAAAGGCATTTTCAAAGTTGACTGATGTAAACTTTTTTTATTTAGAGGGGATAACAGAGGATCTCGGTGCGAAATGCACATCTTAATATTGTTTTCCTTACTTTTAACCAAAAGGTATGGATTCAATGTGGACCTATAACTATGTAATTACAAGAAAAAATGGTCACCTGATGCATTACAGTAACAAACTTAACAGCGTGTTTACAGTTATAATGTAAAGCAATCAAAATGTGATGTAACATTTTCTTGTGAAAACATAATTATTATTAAGCAATTTTTGCGAATACTCATAAAACGCATTTATTGCATACTTTTTATTCAAAAGTGTAGAAAACAATGTCATGATGTGCATCTTGTACCCAGATCTTCTGTAACCAATTCAACCAACCAAGGAAATGAGTAATAAACTGGGGGTGTTTTTTGGTTTGTCTTACAAGTAATTTTACGTTCACTATACAGAGGATAATAATCCATCAGCCTCTTTCGTCCACTGCTGGACATAGGCCTTTCCAGGATTTCGCCACTCTTGGCGGTCCTCCTGGAAGAAATGCCCATACTCACACACGCTGGGCAGGCGGGTTGGTGAGCGCGGTGCTGAAAACCTCGCACCAGTGACGCCGCTGCCCGTCACTGGTCTGTTTTATTAAGGCTCGGCAATTGGGGATGGATATACCGCCATCCATCGGTCCCAGGCTATGGTGGGCCGCCTGGTTTTGCCTGAGAGCTGTTCTCTTACTCTCCCCCGAATAACTTCGGGAGGATTTGCGAGTAAGATGGTGGTACATCCACAGTCGAGCCCGGCATCAGCTCTACCACCTACCTAATAATATGCATGAAAATAAAGCCTAAATAAAAATAAGCCCTGTTAAAACGTATTGATGACGTATGTTTTATGAAACGGAATACATTGAATGTATTATTACATTAATTTTGCAGCCTGACCGGCGGCGTTAGAATGATGTCACTAGTGCGTTTAGAACTTTTTTTTTTGCTTCAAATGCTGTCTAATAACATAATAAGACACGAATGTCTCATTGCTATTTCACTCTATGTTATTGTAAAAATACATTAAAAAGGAGTCTTATAAATATGTTTGTGTTACATTTAAAATATACACCATTGTCTTGTAAAATAAGAATAATTTTATTATTTTGTAGTTTTTAGGGTTCCGTACCCAAAGGGTAACCAAGGGGACCCTATTACTAAAGACCAGGCTGTATCTCATGAACCGTGATAGTTAGACAGTTGAAATTTTCACAGATGATGTATTTCTGTTGTCGCTAAAACAACAAATATTAAAACCGGAAAAGTGCGAGTCGTACTCACGCACTACCATACAACAGACATGATTTTTTGCCGTTTTTATAGATAATTGTACGGAACCCTTCGTGCGCTAGTCCGAGTCGCACTTGGCCGGTTTTTTTGTTAGTATTTAAACTTGCCATTGCATGCTTAGTTATATATTTCTTTACACAAAGGTTGCATGGGTGCTATTGCCTTTAGCTATGGATGAGTGCCGCCTTATGTTCTTTGAAAAGCATTTGTTCATAAATAAAATGAATAAAGAGGAGGACAAAAGATACTTACATTTTTTTGCAGTTTTTCTTTGGATACTAAGCGCCGCCCAAAGAAGCCTGTAGTTAGTAGGTTTTATTGATTGCTACACACAAACACTTCTTAACTATCTATAATTAGTTCTTCACTTTCCAATATGTATGACTGGAAAATACTTTAAACAATTTAACACGTTCAACACCACCTCACTTTAAATGAATACATTTATGAATGGGTACCGTTCACTAGTCTTGTCTTGCAAATATGTCAGCCAAAGATCTATTTTTAGTTACTATCCTGTGACTGGCGAAATTCGAAATTCCTTTAAATTTGTTTAAAAAAACACACACGTTATATCAAATATTCGGTAAAGAACCAGTAGAATAGCGATGGAAGTGTTTTTAAACGGATTTTATGAAAAATATTGTGGAGAAAACCTTCTGACGGAGTTTTCCAATTTGTATGAAAGAGGGCGCGTTGGTAGTTGTAGGGAATAGTCACGAATTATCTAAAAATAACATCTGATATCGACTTGCATTCGATACTCACCCTTAAGGTAGTTAAGATTAGGTTGCAATCAGATTGGAAGTAGGATCGTCCAATGTGCTAGTATTGGTAGGGGTTGAGAAAGTGTGACGTACATTTTCATGCGTGTGTGCGTGAGGAATTCGGCGCATGCGTATTGGTTTGGTCTCGAAGCTGACAAAAATCAATTCTTTGTCGGTACGTGGGTGTTACGTAATGAGAGGGACATGGGTTTGCGTTGGCGACGACGGTACCCTAATTGAGATTAATATTGTTGATTAAAACTGACGGTCGGTTGTTAGGTGAACACATCTATTGGGTGTGTACGAGCAAATACACAATTTAATTTAATGTATCCTCTACTTATAGGTGGTAGAGCTGATGCCAGGCTCGACTGTGGAGGTACCACCATCTTACTCGCAAATCCTCCCGAAGTTATTCGGGGGAGAGTAAGAGAACAGCTCTCAGGCAAAACCAAGCGGCCCACCATTGCCTGGGACCGATGGATGGCAGTATATCCATCCCCAATTGATGGGCCTTATATAAAACAGACTGGTGACGGGCAGCGGCGTCACTGGTGCAAGGTTTCCGGCACCGCGCTCACCAACCCGCCTGTCCAGCGTGTGTGAGTATGGGCATTTCTTCCAGGAGGACCGCCAAGAGTGGCGAAATCTTGGAAGGCAGTCGAGCAGTGGAGGAAACCGGCTGATGGATAGATAGATCCTCTACAGTATACTCGTATGATTTATGGTGCTTATAACTTTCCATTATAAAGACACAAAAGTAAAACAATAAAATAAAAACACGCAATAATGGAAGAATTTCAAATTTATTTCCTTACCAATTTCAAATTTAATCTGCAGTTTAAGGCCTTACCCCTGGTGCACGATAATCTTACTGAGCGATTTTGAACTTCAGTATGTTGTCAGAAAGTCTACATTAGAATGCTCGCTTCGCGCGCTGACGGCACGCAAAATCAGTGAATTTTGGAGGTTTTCAGGATTTTACGAAAAAGCATTTGATGTAGGAGTTTTTCCACCTGACATCGGAAAATAAACCTTGTTTTTTTCTTATAGCAGTAATTTCAGACATAAAACTCAAACCGTTTAAACATAAAACGAAATAATAACTTAAAAAGGCATCATTTTCAAAAATAAAATCTATCGAGCGAAATGTGTCCAATTAGGTAACCGACTTGACAACGGAAAGACAAAGGTCTCAAAAACACGTGTTCAGGTTTTACATTGATCAGATAAGTAGTTGACTCAGCATATTAAAACAAAAACCATTGAAAGACCCAATACAAGCCTTTAAGTATTTGTTTGATTCATACGTACATAGGTGAATGTGGTCCAGTATGTTCAGTAGGACATGTAAATTCAGTAGAAGAATCTGTAAAACGCCCAAATAAAAAAAAAAAATTGTGGACGACATCTTCTGCTCGCTCATTTGATTGATCCAAAGTTGTACAAAATGTATGGGAGAAGAAAATGTTTTTTTCGTCCGTTATATTGTTTGTATTCCTTCTTGTTAAAACCTTACATATATATATGTGAGTATACCATAAAATATATTATAAATAAAATTTCCGTCTCTTAACACACTTACTTAGATATTCCCAATCTCCGCTGGGGAGTAAAGGGCTGATGTGAAGTTCTGCCATTCTTCACGATCTTGGGCCAACTCTTAGTCTCTTAATATGTCTTAGATAAAATAAAAACAGCAAATTAACAGAATGTCCCATTTGGGGCATTTACGTTGGTTTTTTTTCGTAGGATCTCAGAAAGCAGCAAAGGTTTCATGACTTCAAAAAAAATACAAAAATTGTTAAAAACGAAAAAAAAAAATTTTCTTCTGTTTTTAAAAATTTTTCATCAAATGAGCGAGAAGATGTAGTCCAATATTTTTTAACTTTTTTTATTTGAGCTTTTTTTAGGGCCTTTCAAAATAATTTCACTATTAAATTCGAATAAAGTCTAAAAACGACACACTCTAATTAAGTACTCTATTCAGTAAATATGAGACTCTTTTCCCACCTGAATAAACAAAAAAGTAATGAGAATATTTTGTATAACAACGCTCGCGTGGGAGGTGAAATCAAAGCCTTGATTAAGTTATGTTTTTTATACGAATATGACCTTTATGAAGACGTAATACGAACTGCCGTTGTGTATCAGTTGAATTTACAATGAGTATTCAGGCTAACTTTGAGCATTCATGAAATAAACCTTTTATTGTAATGTTTACAATCTGTTAATGTTTGTAAACATCACAGAGATTTTTTCTTGAGCAATTCCGTAACATAAATAATAGAGTTTAGACAGGACTTCCAAACTTGAGACCCGCGTTCGAATCTTGTCGGTTGCACCAGTGAGTTTTTCGGAATTTAAGATGTGCATAGTATTTGTACAGTTACTATGGGCGTATATAAGGGGGGGGGGTCTGGGTGGTTGGCATACAAGGAAATTGTTTCTTAAATCGTATTTAATGTTCTGTGGTGGCATAAAATACAAGGTGACATGAATTTTTCACTGATATTGTTATACCTATGTATTTTATACTGCCAAATTCATACTGAGCTCGGTAAGTGCATGCTCAGTATCAAGATTTGATGACCCTACTAGTGAAATTGGTGTTTTTGGTGTTTCCTTGTTGGTGCTACCGACTGTGCCACGGTTGGGGGGGGGGGGATTTTTTTAACCGGCTCGTAAGGCACGTACTGTATGTGCACGGCGCTAGTCCTGATAACAAGAGGTCGCAGGTTCGAATCCTGGCCCGAGGAATTTTGTCAAATTCTTGTCTACATTTGTTTCTAATTGATCTTTTCTAGTTTGTAATGCACTCTAATAATAATATTTAAAATCAATATTTGATTTCGACGATGAAAGTTTATTTGTTTTGAAAACTATGTATAGCTATCATCAAACACAACTGCTAAAGCACGTAGAAAACTTGACATTTAATAACATTAATTTTATTTTTGCGTTTTCCTCCTACTCCGTTTAGTTATTCTTAGATTAACATAAAGCAACAGTCTACTAATAAAGCAGAAAGAATGTCGTGTCTGTACATTGAATATTTTATCAAAATTTTAAATGAAAAGGATTTTTCGTATTGTACTGAAGCCACAACTACATCTTTTAGAATGTTTGTCTGTCTGTCTTTCTGTGTCTGTCTGTATATATATTATGTTCCGTTTTAAGTCAAGAACCACACCACAGATTTGGTTGCGATTTTCTTTATTATCATTATAGGCTGGGTAAGAGGTCTGTGATTATAGGTGACCCTGGTATAGGCTATTAAGGGTATTGATAAAAGACCGCCCAAGCCGAAAACGGGGCAGAGATTGTATCGTATAAACGCGGAATAGTAATTCATGGTCATCCATAAAATAGATCTAAGCTACGATCTTGCCTGCTGCCTATTGTTTTTTTGCTATTGTTTGAGCTACTCAAGAGATTACATACCTACAATTTTTCCAAATGTAGAGAAACTAGACACTAAATCCACACAATGCTAAAATCGATCAAATGGGAGAAGGATTCTGCCTTTGAGGGTAATATACCATCCAAATAAGTTACAAATAGACTTAAATAATTTGAACGAAATTACAAAACAAAATTTATGAAACAAAACTGAAAAATTAAGTTGTTCCAGTATTCGTTGGTAGCCTAAAAATTCATTATGAATCGGCGTTTTCAGTGTTTGAAAAATACAGAATATGGTACATAATATACAGAAATTACAAGTTTTAGAGATGAACTTTGTAACAAAAATGGTTTCAAACTGTCAACTTTGACGGTTCTCCCCTTTTCACTACTTTTTAAGACAAAGGAATTAATAATATATTTGTATACCCAACTCAATAAGTTCTAGACAGTGACATGTCAGAAGAATCCATTTTTTTTCCTTTTTAGGGTTCCGTAGTCCAACAAGAAACCCTTATAGTTTCGCCATCTTCCTCCGTCTGTCCGCGGCTTAGCTTAGGGACTATTAGTATTAGAAAGCTGTAATTTGGCATGAATATAAATATTAATCAGGCCGACAAAATGACAAAAACAAAATCTCTAAAAAATTTTTTTAAGTGTACCTTCATACACGTAAACTGGAAGTGAATTTTTTTTCACGTCTATCCCATGGTGTGAGATATCCATCGTTGGATAGGTCGTTAAAAACATTGTGGGTGTGTGAAAACCATTTTTTGATTTAGGGATCCGTTGGCGAAATATTAAGCTTTAAAGTGCTAATTTTTGATAGAGTGGAGCGTCCCCCCCTGCCGGCTAAACGGTTGTTTATAGAAATGTGAAAGAATTCGCAGAAGTTGTATATATAATGAATTTAAAAGGAAAACTTCAAGTACCGGGCAACTACGGAACCCTACACTGCGCGTGGTCCGACACGCACTTGGCCGGTTTTTTCCTGTTTTGGGACGGCCCCCATGAAAAATAATTTAATTGAATTTCTTAGTCAGTATTCGGTTTTGGGTCAACGTTCTACACATCCAAATTTCATGTCTGTAACACATTCCGTCTATTAGCTAGAGACCCATGACACACGAATTTGACGGACAAGCACCAAGTGACATTAATGGAGCTCCTTTTACCCTTTGGGTACGGAACCCTAAATATGAAAGAAAGAAAGAAATTTATTTGTCCCAAATTATACACACTTAAGTACTTACACAAATTTTTTCACAAACAAAATGTTTTGGTTACAAAAAAGGCATCGCTCAGCGTATTGCTATAACTGCACAGCGCTGATTTTCAGCATATCCTTGTTTTCACTGAACACAACATGTTTAAAGCAGGTAGATATATAATTATACAAAATACCAGGCAAAGTTACGCGCAAAAACCATAGAACGATGTGGGTAGAATTCCATCGTAGGAGTTCGAAACACGAGACGAGAGTACGCTACGATATCCCAGCAACACGGGAAGATATTGCAGAGGAGTTTTGTTAAAGGTTATATTATATTAAAAACTAATTTAGTCTAAATTTAGTCTATAATAAACAAACGAATGGCTCAAAAGGTTATTCGAGTAATACAGGTACTATCAATACAAGAAATTATAAGATTTACGGTTGAAAGAACTGAAACGAATGAATTATTTATATTTGCAATATAGGTACATCATATAGACTCCACCTGACATTCTGGAAACGCAGCGACGAAAATAGCGACCAATCTTTTAGAAGACAAATCAGAAATGGCTTAGGAAAAATTTTACCTAGATTGTAAAAACAGGTAGGTAAACTACCTATTGCATGAGATGATGATGTAGTGTACGAAACGGCATCTAGGTATTACAACACTTACAACACTCGTGTAAAAAAGCCTACACTCGTGTTTTAATAACCTCTTTATATGTATACAAAGAAAGAAAGGAAGGTTTATTTAAGAAACACAATACATGGTACATATACAGATCCGCAGTACCCGCATTGGACAAAACTGTGTTGCGGCTACTGCCTAATCAGAGTCACAGCAGCATATATAAGAGTGTAAACCGCACAGCAGTTTTGTATTGCTTATTAAAGAGCATTACATGTTACAAAAACTAATTTTAACATTTTCAACTTATCTTAAAATGACGAAATAAAACTATGCTTAACAGTTTCGAAAGGTAAGTCTTAAAACAGCTAAAAAATAAAAAGAAATATCTTCTAATCTCGTAATTATTATAGAAATGATCTATTATTAGATATAAGATTTTTTATATTTTTTTTTTCAAAAACTGCTATTATTTTATGCTTTCTATTTAAAAACAAGAAAAAGAAAAGCGCGATTGAGAACAAGACCCGACGCAACCCTTTCTATCCGTTTCAAATGCTATTAGGACAGGACTTTGTGCCTGTGTGCGTTAGCACACTATGTGCATTTCATTCACTCAACGTTGCTAACGCACACAGACATCAGGTATGACAAGGTCCTATCCCAATAGCATCTGAAAGGAATAGCACTATCTATCCTGGAATATCTGGTGTTTGCTCTTCATCACTATTCGTTGACCGCTTATGCGGTCTAGTGGTTCGTGAACTCGACCACTATTCCGAAGGTCGTGGATTCAAATCCCGTAAGGGCATATTTGTGTTCGGTTTGCGTACTACGGAAGAAACGGTCCAATTTGTGCTGGAAGTACAGGATAGGATAGATGAAGAACCTACGGCTCACCAACCATCACGCCGTAACGTAAGAATCGTCGGTGAAAGTGGGTGTACAAGCGTGGACTATGACTTGCATTTCACCTAAGGGGTTCAAATCGTGACGATGTATATAATTTGTATATAAGGTGACTTTAATTTATGCAGCCAAACTCACACTGGAGGCTTGGTAAGTGATCAGTAAGACGGATCAATAACACTTTTTGCTGATTTCGCAAAATAAAATCGCGACGTCCCATAGTAATTGACTAGGGGCTAAGCTTGCGTTTGTAAGGAACACGAAAAGAATAATTTACGAATTTCAGAAAAAGGGTCATTGAACGTTCTTACTGAGCACTTACCGAGTTTTCAGTAGGAATTTGGCTGCATAAATTAAAGTCACCTTATATATCGAGATCGATTGTAATTTCATTTTGTAAATTGCCTAGGTTTAGGTAATAAGTAAATTTTTAGGATTAACACATATTTAGTTGAGTGTACCTTCCTAGGTATCTTCGTTACCTTTGACCTCTTGGTTGTAGGTGGTTTGTTAATATTCACTGATAATAAAATAATAAGTAGGTATGTATATATTGTATCTTTATGTTATAACTAGCTTTTGCCCGCGGCTCCCGCCCACGTGTTATTCGGCTTAACGACATGCTTTTTTCCAGGATAAAAAGTAGCCTATGTGTTAAGTTAGGGTATAAGGTATAAGCTATGTCCATTTTAAATTTCATCCTAATCCGTCCAGCCGTTTCAGCGTGAAAGAGTAACAAACATACACACACACCCACACACACACACACACGCACATACACATAACTTTCGCATTTATAATATTAGTGTGATTTATCTCCAGTGGCGTAGCTACCGTAGGGCCGGGTGGTGCAGTGCAGTGCACCAGGGCTCCGGAGCTCAGGGGGCCCTGGTGGACTAATTTTAAAGGCCAATATAAGCTCAAGCCACGTGGAAAGAGGGGGTGAGGGCCCGATTCTTTGTCTATGCACCGGGGCCCTTGTCCACCTAGCTACGCCACTGGTTGTCTCTATCATATTTCTTGTAATATGAGTAACTGTTTGTTCTGTTTTATTGTTAGCTTACTGGTAAACTAGCTTTTGCCCGCGGCTTCACCCGTGTTGATTTAGTTTCTGTGTAGTCCTATTGAATCTGTCAATATTTTTGGGACCCTTAATTTTATATAGAACGTTCCTGGCTTGACTCTGGGTTACAGTGTTTTTGGTCAAGGTTGGCGAGGCTGAAGGACAAACCAAGTTTCCGAACGAAGTTATTTCTTGATCTTTCACATTTGATCTCCGGGTAAAATGCCGAAAACCATGCCGCTTTTACGCTATTAAAACTTGAATGATGATATAATAGGTTGGGGAAAAAGTTTCTTCGCATTTTATATGAAAATTCAAAACATTTTTTAATAAAGTTCATTTACATTTAACTAAAGTATGTAGGTGCCATTTTGTTCGATAACTTTCTGCCAACTTGTAGGTAGGGACACGATCCCATTGCTATAGAAATATATCTTCTGATCGAAAAACCGCGACAAGTGGTTTTGGCAGTCCTCTCATGATGTTAACCTGACACTGCCTAAAGAATTCTGAAGAGACCGAAACAAGTGGAAATCTGAAGGTGCAAGGTCAGGACTACACGGCGGATGCATTAATACGTCCCAGCCAAACTCTCTTAATTTTTGCTGAGTGGCTAAAGATGTGTGAGATCCAGCGTTATCATGATGAAAAACCACACCCCTTCTGTTGACTAATTCCGGCCGCTTTCTCTCAACTTCTTGCTTTAATCTCATCAGTTGTTCGCAGTAGAGTTCAGAATCGATGGTCCTGCCTGGCGGTAACAGCTCATAATCAATAATGCCCTTCCAATCCTACCATACACACAGCATTACCTTGTTGCGAGATAACCCGGGTTTCGCCAGAGTCTGTGAAGCCTGACCAGCCTTTGACCACGACCTTTTTCACACGTTCTTGTCGTACGTGATCCACTTTTCATCACCAGTTATCAGGTTTTTCAAAAATGGTTCGGTTTCATTACGTCGTAATAAAGAATGATAAATGAGTACACGGTTCTTTAAGTTTCTTTCAGTGAGCTCATGAGGCACCCAAATATCGAGCTTTTTTGTGTACCCAGCCTTTTTCAAATGCGCCAAAACTGTTTTGTGGTCAATCTTCAGTTCTTCAGCTACATCGTAACTACTGATATGCCGATCAAGCTCCACTTTTTCAAAAATGGCATCCATCTTCTGGATGGTGGACGCTTCTCAAGATAGACCCAAACTAAAAAGGGATTTAAAAGTTCATCTGCTGAAAATGGACTGCAACACTTTTGATGCGTTATGGAAAAAAATAGATATTTCTAGGTCACACAATTAAACCTATAATATATATGTATATATAATAATTTTAAATATTATACAATATATAAATTATAATATATAAATATGTTTGTATTTGATAAATGGTAGTATTCTATATGTATAAGTATTATGATTTGCATGCTCCCCCAAAATATCAAATAAATGCAAAAAGTAGCTTCATGTGTTCGTGACGGATTGACTGCTAATTCAACTGATCAAATTGATGTAGCCAGCCCTAGCACGGACCTCGGTCTATTTTGGGCTGCTACTGCCACAATTTATACATAAGTAAAGCAACGCATCAGTCAAACCCGGTTTCCATACCTATTGATCAGCGCTCTGCATGTACTTTTGCCATTAAATTTTGCGATAAATAAATAAATAAATAAATAAATAAATCTTATCTGTAACAGGGCGCCCAGAGCGAGGGCATCTTTGACATCAAAATTTCCGGATTGAAAACCCTAAACCAAATTTGTGCTACTCTCACAGACACTGCACTAGGTCCATAAACATCACGAAATTTTTTCGCGGCTTGCGTTGCATTTTTACCTTTTTGTAGTAAAATTTTAAAATGTATCGAGTTTATTTATTAGATTCACTCATCTTACCAGTAAGAAAAACAAATGAAAATCACACATTTTACCTAATTTAAATTTAGAATTATCTTTTTTAAAATTTAAACTTTTTAATAATACCAAAACCAGCCAGATACGAATGGTATAGCCAAAGAGATTTTATTATAAGTTCATACATACCATTTGCGAAAAGAGTTTTTCCCCAACCTATTATGTTACAGTTTTGTAAGTCCCTTTGTAGAAAAAACTACATTATTATGGTTTTATTTAAAATGTATAACAGTCTAGTAATCTAAAACCTAAATAACAATTTATATCTAAACTAAACTAATTAAAAATTAAAATTACCTAGCAATTTAAATATTGAGATTATGTTTTTATTGCGAAACCCATCACTTTGGAATACACTAAATATTATTATTAGAGTGCATTACAAACCAGAAAAGATAAATTAGAAACAAATGTAAAAACAAGAATTTGAAAAAATCTTTGGGCCAGAATTCGAACCTGCGACCTCTTGTTTCCCAGACAAGAAAACAAGAGGTCGCAGGTTCGAATCCTGGCCCGAGGAATTTTTTCAAATTCTTGTCTTTACATTTGTTTCTAATTTATCTTTTCTGGTTTGTAATGCACTCTAATAATAATATTTAATTTATATATTATACAAATAAATAAAAAAGGAAATTTTGGATAAAATATGCTGGCCAGATCGCTACCGTCGTCGTTGGGCAAGGTACCCAAAAGGCTGGCGGCATTGCCTCGCTGGATCGCGAGGCTAATCCGCTGACCAAAATATGCCCCAGCCCTTGGAGTTACCGGAAGCGTCGATCAGGCGCGACGAGATCTCCTCGCGCTTCTGGTCCCCATGGCCCGAGAGTCTCTACGCTGAAGGGCACAAACATGTAGCCCTCTCCTAATGCCGCATATTTGCGCCTCTTGGAGCCCTCTTTTAGAAATTCAGTTAGAATTTCCTCTCTTGTACTCCACAAAATGGACGATTCTGTTTTTAGAAAATTTTATTATTACAGAATTTTGATGTCGGTGGCGCTAGCTCTGAACTTATTTTTATTGATGCAACTCTACCGCATACCAAAAAATCCCTTTATCGATATATATCTCAATGATAAATTAACCTTGTATGTCGACACCATACATTAAACGTGTCTCTATAACCTGCTCGAGAATCGAACTAGTTCACCTCGGCTGTAGACCGACAAACTGTTTCCTTAGCTACACGAGCAAAAACCACCTTTATTTCAAAGACTTGAAGACTTACCATATTTCACAGATGCAGGTGACATTGGCTTGGGAACATTGCACTCTGTCTTCCGGAAGTCCGGATACACGTCGGTAACATCCGGAATATTAGTACCACAATATTTTATCATTAGATATATACTCTATCGGAAGTTGATTTTTGACAATTTGAAGGGGAATCTTTATAGCTTCTATAGTCAGATCATCAAAGCAAGAAAATGGGAAAACTAAAACAGTCGTTGTTGAATATGTAATATACCATGTCTGCGATCTGATAAATCATTATTGATCAAATAAACCTACGATTCTCAAAGTGGTCGAAAACGAAAAAAATATTTAATGTCTATGAGATGTAAATGGGGTCCGCACGAGAGCAGATCTCATTTAGTTAGGTCATCACCGAAATGTGGGCGTTCCGTAGGAAATGTTAATGTGACCGGCCAAACCCGATTATAGGACAAACTAATTCATGTACCTATAGTTCATCATCATTCAAAGTAGGTGCGACGACGAGCGAAGCGGGGAGGTGCGTGTTGGGTTGCTTGTGAATATAAATTCAGGAGCCAAGCGAAGCGGATTTCTTACCATTTAAGAACTATATACGAACTATTTTGTCCTAAAATCGGGTTTGGCCGGTAAAATAATTTTATATGTTAGCTCAAGTGAGTTTTAATAATAATATATTTGATTATTAAATAAGTAGATAATTTCCATGTGTATTACACGTGAGTACTGATGATGATGATGATGATGATGACGTAAGTACTACGTAAGTACCGACATAGGTACAACATGTGCTAGTTGCATTATGTATTGTATCTAACCTCATATCGTAAAATCCTCATTTTGAACTCAAAACTGCTGGCATAATGAAAAATATTTTTCATGAACGCCTCTAAAAAAATAAAAAATAAATATTATAGTATAGGTCTCCGAACAACATAATGCTATAAAAAAACTTTTTCTGAGATTAGATTTCACAGTACATGTGATACTAACTAGGAAGGCAAAGGGAACTTAGCCCATACAGCCATGTCTGAGGTTTAATATCAAATATGTATAGTCTGTCAAAAAAGTGTTGAAATGAATATTGAAGAAACTATTTTTCTTTCGCCTGGTTACACCAAACAAATAAGTACAAAATCTGTTTAATCGAGTTAACTGCGTTGTTAGTTCATAAAAATATTACCTAAATTATACTACTTGAACGTTTAAAGTCCAATAAAGTTCATTAAAGTTTCATTTTCATTTCAACACTTTTTTGACAGACTATACCAATGAGGTTTTTATATAATGCTCTCTAATACGTAGAAAAAAACAACGAGGTTACAGTCAACATTATTTTCGGCCAGGTATTGTCTATGGCTTACAGCGCGTTAGACTCAGACTCTCAATGGATGAACTGAACTGTTTGTTGCGCCATAGTTTTCGAGGAAATTCATTCATTATTTGGGTTAAAATAATTATTTTGGCCTAAAATTATTGACAGCAGGGATGGTGATGATATTTGATTCCACCTGACATTCTGGAAATAACGACGACGGAAATTACGTATTTAGAACAAGCTTTTACAAGAAAAATAAAAAATGGCTAACGAAAAACTTACCAAGATTATGGAAACGAGTTAGTAGGCATGAATTTCGATAAAGTAGGGTATGAAAATATACATAACTCGCCTTCGGCTCGTTTTTTAAACACGAGGGTCAGTTTTTAATAACCTTTTTATGTACCCGTTTCATAAACTACTAATTGAATACCGGTTTTAACACTCACGTATTATTAATGTTGACTATGTAGCTACCAACTGTTTTACAGATCCAATTTCGTAATTTTCAAGGAGAGTGTCATTCTTAGGATGACGACTCGGCATTCAGCGCATATAGTCAACATTAATAATACGTGACTGCAAAAACTGGTATTAAATAATAATTTATTAAGTATATTTAATAAGTACAGTGCAGTAATTGTACTACTTTACAGTAAATTGTATCAAAGTGAATAGTTTCGTGTCAGTATTCAAAAACATGTTTTAATTATGTTTATCTATTTGTAAAAAATAAAATAATTCTGCGGAAAACAGGAAAATTCAGTATGTTGTCAATGGGACCAAAAAGTTTGAGAACCTCTGAATCATCGAGGTTTATTTGATTGCAAAGATAATTAAAATAGAGTTTGTTTTTGGTATAGTCTGCAACAAGACAACTTTCTCAAGACTTTTCCTTATGGTTCAAACTTGGACTGATACAACGTGACAATTAGTACAATTTATTTTTCACTAATACCATGCTCTGGCTTATGACGTGACATTGGCGGAATTAAATATGTTAGAAATTAAACACATTATCTGAAGCCAAAAACTAAAATAATAATAATTAGTACAATGCTATTTAGCGAGAAATCTAAGGCAAATATTCCACAATAAGTGTCAATTAAGTACTATAAAAAGTATGTTCATATTTCAGTGAACTTATAAAGGCCAAAGCAGAAATCGCACGTTAAAAGAACTGAAAAATTTGGCTCTGAAGAGACAGTAGAAGATGCTACAACGACAAGAGTTAGGCTCATAAATATGACACGTAATATACCGGGTGTAAAAGCAAAAGCAACAGTCCCTTAAGGGTGTGTTAGTTTGATCGGTAAAGATATTATTTTAAATACTGGGATCTCTAGATAAAGTACCAGTACCTCATAATAAGACGATTTTCTTTACTCAAAATACACTAATCGCGTGGACACCCTCACTGGTCGCTGGCCACTCGGATGAGGGGTGCGGGTTGCGGGGTGCAATTAGGTGTGTGGGGAGGCCGGTGAGCTGCGTAGCCATAGCTTAGAAAATGATTGAATTTTTGGTGAAAATTCAAGGTATATTTTTTTTCTTGTAATGACACCCTAAAGGGATTCTTGACTTAGCATTTATACTCTGTATAAGATGACTTTCGTTTATATAGTCAAATTCATGGAGACTCAGTAAGTAATCGGAACCAAGATCCAATAACCTTTTCTCTGAAACATGTAAAATACCTATAATAATTCAGTTGAGGTTGTTCTTGAACAAGATAGAGGCATAAACAATATTTTTCGTTTTTCGCAAACAGGGTCATTGAACCTTGGTCCTGGCCACTTACAGAGTCTCCGGTATAAATTAGGCTACATGAACGAAAGTCACCTTATATTCTACTCATCAAACTAAACGAGATTAATCTATGACTTTCGAAAAAAAATTTTCGAAGCTAACCATAAGGAATTAAATTCAAAATTTTTGCGTTGCTTCACAAGTCATGAAGTTGTGTAGTATGATCAGTAACACAGTTATAGACACGCGTGCAAGAAGTCACGTATGTAGGTACGTAACATCTTAGTAAATACCATTAACCAGCCCACAGTGCTAAGGTCGCCATTATATGACTTTATGAGTGGCCATGACACGGGCTTGTAGCGCCTATTATGCAAGATAGCTTCTAGCAGAGCCTTATTATAATAATTATTATTTCAATTTTGTTTTATTAAATATAATGAGGTATTCCGTTAAAAGTTTGAGTAATATTGCTGTAAGTTGAAAGTACTTGTTTAAAATGCGTGGAAACTCACTTTTTAGGGATCCGTAGTCCGACAAGGAACCCTTATAGTTTCACCATGTCCGTATATCCGTCTGTTAGCTCAGAGACTGTTAGTACTAGAAAGCTGTAATTTGGCACGGATATAAATATTAATCACGCCAACAAAATGGTAAAATAAAACCTCGAAAAATTTTTTTTTTGTTTACCTAATTTACACGTAGTTTGGAGATGATTTATTTTTCTCGTCTATCCCATAGTGTGGGGTATCGTTGGATAAGTCATTCAAAAACATTGTGGATGTAAAAAACATTTTTTGATTAAGGGATCCTTTGGCGAAATATTAAGATTTAAAGTGCTAATTTTTAATAGAGTCAAGTGTCCCCCCTTTGCTGGCTAAACAGTTGCTTATGAATATGTGAAAAAATTCACAGTAGTAGTCTATATAATGAAGTTTACAGGAAAACTATCACAGCTAAGTAGGCTTTACAGGTTTACGAGTACAGGTTTCGCCAAACTTTTAGTCCCCTCTAAACACGACAATGTATGGGACGTTCTTCGGGAGAGCAACTTTCGAGCGGACTAGAAGTTTGGCGCGATCTACATTATAGTCGCCGTCAATAGAAATTGTGGACTATGTAAACAAACCGTTTTCTCAATTTTTCTCAAGGTTCTGTCACGGAGTCTCACTGAACATTATTCCAAATCATGAAGCATCAAGTCTTACCTGCCATTCACTGTATTTCATCATGAAATATTCAATAATCACCAGTTAATTACAGAAAATTATAGAATTAATGGTCAAATCTGTACTGCGACGAGATTGCTGTCATATTTTTTTCTCATCGAATCTGTATTGTCTTTGAAAATTAGTGATGTACGAATCAATTTGAATATAAACCTATTTTATTCGTGATGCAATTTTATTCCGTCTTTTTTTGATAGCGTTACTTCATAATCTTTGACATAACGTGTGTGTGATTCTATCGAGAGCTGTGTGATCTTCCAGCGTTGCTCTAAAATCTTTTGTGTTTTCGGTATTCTAACGACTTGGCTTCCCTTTATTAACTTTGTATTGGGGTCTTACTCGCGATAACTAATAACATACCTTAATAGATATGTGCTTGACGTTTCGACGCCTCTGTAGGCTTCTCTTACTGATCTTTCTTTGTGATTTGGATAGTGTTTTACCTTGAAACAACGACAATTGGTTCCGTCATAGTAATGGACAATGCCCCATATCATTCGCGTCAAATCGAAAAGGCGCCCAACATGAGTTGGCGGAAGGAGGCTATCCAAAGCTGGTTACGCGAAAAAGAAATCAAATTTCAAGAAACCGAAATCAAAGCGAACCTCATAGCTAAAGTAGACAAGCAAAAATATAAAAAAATGTATGTAGATGAGTTGGCGGCATCGAAAAATGTGACAGTTTTGCGCCTGCCACCATATCATTGCGAGCTTAACCCGATAGAGTTGATATTGGCGCAAGGAAAAGGTTACGTGGGAAGGAACAACAAAACATTAAAAATGGACGATGTGAAGATTTTGTTGCTCCAAGGATTGGCGCGGATCGGGCCAGAACAGTGGGTGAAATGTGTAGCTCTTGTCCTAAAAGTAGAAGAAAAAATTAAAGAACTGGATGGGATAATAGATACGGCCACCGACGCTGTGACAGAACCATTTGTAATTAACGTGGGCGATTTGACTAGCGATTCATCAGAATATTTTAGCGATGAATCAAATAAAGAAAATTAATTAAGCACCTAACATATAACCCATCTCTAGATAGTTCACCTATTCATAGACAAAGACAACATGGCGCTTTGTTTACATAGTTCACAATTTCTATTGACGGCGACTGTAGTAGACCAACTTATAAAATGTACTGGGCAACTGCGGAACCCTTCACTGCGCGTAGCCCAATACGCACTTGGCCGGTTTTTAATATTTTTATTAACTTATTCTTTATGTCGTACAAATTTAATGGAAAACAAAATTTACAAAATTATGAATTTAATTATTATAAATTAAACGATTGCCTCTGTAGCCGAGTGGTAGAGCGCTCGCTAGCCAACCCATAATTAAATATGGTCGTGAGTTCAATCCCCGCGGTGCACATCGTAGCTGTCATTTCAAAAAGTCGTATGTACAATTTTTTTTAAAATTCACTGTATGCGTATTTTTGAGCTTGATTCTTCTTTTTGTGTGTATGAATGTATACCTATTTAAACCTATTATACAGGTTGTAAATGCAAAGTCAAGAATCCCTTTAGGGTATGAAAGTATACACGATTCTGATGTCATTACGAGAAAAAAAATATACCTTGAATTTTCACCAAAAATTCCATCATTTTTCTAAGCTATGGCTACGCAGCTCACCGGCCTCCCCACACACCTAATTGCACCCCTCAACCCGCTCCCCCCATCAGAGTGGCAGGCGACCGTGAGGGTGTCCACGCGATTAGTGTATTTTGAGTAAAGAAAATCGTCTTATTATGAGGTACTGGTACTTTATTTAGAGATCCCAGTATTTAAAATAATATCTTTACCGATCATACTAACACACCTTTAAATGATTCTTGCCTTTGCTTTTACAACCGGTTTTGGAATATGTAGCACATACAATTAAATTTCAGAGAAAATGAGTTTGTATGTCTCCTGAAACCTTGTTATTTTTACATACGACTTTTTGAAATGATAGCGGCGACATTAATTTGTGTTCGCCCTGCCTGCTTCGGAGTCCATTTGTGCCCAAAGTACGGCTCGGCGATAGGGCTCACCACCCAATCACGTTCGGGAGATAATAATCGTGGATGAAAAGCGGGTGCACCGAGTGTGGAGTGTGAATTGTGATGACGATTTGTTTTTTAAATAATTTTTTGACTCTAGCAATATAAAAAACAACGGAAGCCAATTTAGATTTTCGCAATGTTATATACAATTTTATGATTGTTTTTTTACTACATCTTTACGTTTAAAACGCTTGTACTCGTAGAACGAAACTGGAAACCAAATACTAAGAATGATTTTCGTATTAAAATGAAAAATAAGCTATGACCATGGCTATAGTTGGATTTATTCAGCTGGGACTAGGTAAAATTTATTATTTTATCTAACAATAAATGTATTTGCTCAGCTAATGATTTCTCATTAATGTTAATTATTTGTAGCAATGATCCCTGGCTGTTATCAACACTTTATTTCGGTAAGAATAAGTAAAACAAAACCGGTTAAGTGCGAGTCGGGCTTGCAACTAGGGAATTAAACCGGGATCCCGATATATCGGGATCGCGCATGAATATTGCGGGAATAGGCCTAGACGAAAATCGGTACGGGATAGCGCAAGATTAGCAGAACTGTTGTACCTACTAGCGTGGAAGCAGAATGAGCATTTCCTGCCGCTGCTGGTTACCTGACACGTAAAATCAGGAGTCATTTGGCCGACGACACTGTAAATAGGCTATGTTTTTTGCGCAGCTATTTTCAAAACACTGATGTATTAATAATTATAGTAAACATTTAATTTTTTAAACTAAATTTGCATTCAATAAATAATTTGATATTTAATTTTGTTTCGTCTAAGCCTTTTGTAAGCTTGTGAATTACTTACCTAATACAGTAATTGATAATTTTTCCTTGGACTTTCATCGTTTTGCGGGATCCCTCAAATACCAGGATCCCGTGGGACCAAGAATCCTCAGTCCCGCAAATACCGGGACTGAAATTTTGTTTCGGGATTGCATTCCCTGCTTGCAACTGTCTAGGATCCGGTTTTTTCAGTTTTGGGGAAAATTGTTTTTAAAATCTTGCCCAGAACTCTGTATGACGATTTAAGAAATAATTGATTGTAAAGTCGTTTGCAATAGAATCCAACAATCATGTAAACAAACCAAATTGTCACGATTACTCCGTAATCACATACATTTGACGATCAATTATGAACATAGTCTGATTTCAACGAACGCACCATTGTTTTCACATTATCTTCAACACGATTTAACTTGTATTTATAAGTTAAATTTGTTAAAACATTTGCAACGTAAAAATTTCGAAGTATTTGACAAGCTGTCATCTTAGTTTTTTACTCATCGAACTCTATAAGTCATTGAAAAGTTAGTGTTGTTCGTAATCTGAAGTTATCTTTTATTTTTAATTTAATAAATTATTTTAATTTAATATTATTTGAATACAATAAAAATTTTTTTTCAAGAGCTTAATATAATTAACCAAAACGGATTGTATCCTAAGCCATAAAAAATGGTTAGTTTTTAAAAATTGACAGGTGGCCATTTTGTTAGAATTGTCATTCACAGTCATTCACTGTTCTGTGGGTTCGCTGTGCATTAGTGTTTTCTGTTTCCGTTTTCTGTTTCCGATTTCTACGACTTTGCATTCTCATTTTGGACTTTTGTTTTGCTTTACGATTTGGCTGGACATATTTTTCTTGGAACGACGACCTTTGCACGGCATCACGGACTTTGATATAGCATACGATTGGTATTTTTTCTCAAGGAGTAATCAGGAGGTAAGAATGATTTAGATCTATTACCTACAACGGAAATCTATTAGACGCACTTTAATATTGTATTGCCCTCGTAACTAATTATTTGAATAGATCACAATTACTGAAATGTATGTGTGTAAATGTGTTCTGATAGTGATGATGACGAAGACGAAGATTTAAATTTGTTTTAATAAACACTTTTTTTATATATAATCAGTTTTATTTTATAGTCTATGGCTTATATATTTAATCTATTTAGTCAGTTTTATTTTAGTACCTATCCTACTATGGGCCATAGTCTATGACTTAAAATTAAAATAATTAGAAAAATAAATTTAATTAAAATTAAATTAGAACACTATGACATCACTATGGGCATAAACAATACGCTGTCAATGTCAGTCCGCCATATTTGTTTACATGATTGTTGGATTCTATTGCAAACGACTTTATCATATATTTTTTTGGAAGTGACTAAAGGGCCACAGAGGCCCTTTGATTTTTAAAATGATTGAACCGTAAGTCGTTACTCAGGTGTTAGAATATCTTCCTTAGCATGAAGTAATAAAGTTCAATTTGTAATGTACAGGGACAAATCGGAAAGGGAAGCGGTCCTTTAATTTTGTAAATGATTGAACGGTAAGTCATTATTTAGCTGTTAGAATATTTTCCTTGGCATAAACTATTAAAGTTCAATTTTCAATGTATTGTACTAGCAGTGTCAGTCAGTAAGCAACTTGATGACACGATACCACAACAAAAACATAACCTCTGTTTGTTTGGTGTTTAGTGTTTATTTGTGAGTTACTTAAAATGAGTGAGTTATCCAGAATTCTCTTCGTTGGAACTTTTTAACCAATTTATAAGAGAGTATTATGTCAAACATCGTGTTCAGTTGTGGAAACGCGATAGCCGATTGATTGAAAAAATGAAACATGTGTGTCCCGTAAAATTAAAAACTTATAATCCATACATACGAGAGGTCAATGAATCCATAGTTAAAATACTACACCATTTCCTATGCATGTAAACAAGGAGGAAGGCAGTTTCAACCCCGAAGTAATGTAAATAATATTACGTTCCAACGTGACTGGTGGTGAGCCAATATCACCGTACTATGGGCACAAATACACACTTTCCGGGCATGCAGATTTCCTCATTCCTCACGATGTTTCCCTTCACCTTTCAGCAAGTGATAAAGTATTAGCAAATACTAAAGCCGATTCTGAAGGTTTTAATTTTAGTGTTGTCAAAATATTGCAAAAAAGTTCTTAAGTGTTAAGAACAGAAGCTAAATTACTTTGGAAAAAATTGAGTTTTGATACCACTAAAACTAAAATGAAAGCCTGCAGGATTGGCACATAAATTCCGAAAAACTCATTGGTGTATTGCCCTAGCGGAAATCGAGCCTAGATCTCACGTGTCAAAGTCTTTATTATCTTTGGAATATGAACCAAAATGATAAGTTTAATCCATCGGACTGCAGTTGTATTGTTGACTCTTATATCAGCGAAGCAAGTCACGTGACTTACGGTCGAATAAAATTAAAAATAAAGAGGCCGCTAATGGTTCTGTAATTCCTTTACTAGTGGGCCACTAGTGGTGGAACAAAATAAAAACTAAGGTAACCACTTCGACCCTTTAGTCACTTCCTTTTTTATAAAGATGTCTTTAACGTGGTTACATTTTATTAGGCTGGGACGTTGAAATCGTCAGTTAAAAAGGGTGTACGATTTTTAATTACAGCCCTGAAAACCCCTTGGGGGTTCATGTCGTGGCAATGTTTTTTCTATTCATATTTTATGTTTTAGCCTCAAAAAAACGACAAGTGTGCTCAGGCAGGGTTATGCAATCACACAGCTGTTGCTATATGTGGGGTTGAAAGCAACAATCCAGTGCCCAGGCTGTTCTTCGACGAATGCGATAGGAATGAGTTTAATTGTGATTACGACACAGGTCAGTTCATTTGCTCAAATAGTTTGCATGGTTTGATACGCCACCGACACAAAGGGGCCTTGTGGTGTACACCTGCGCCTCTAGCACGGAGGACCATATCGAGCTCGATAAAGCTCGATACAGTGCTCTGTCTCACTCTGTTGATCTACCTAAAGAGGGGTAGACAGTGGTTTATCGAGCTGTCACACCCGTTGCGTTCTGAGAGATTTCATTTTCATTCGTAAATGGTATTATAGTTCCACGTTTGGATTGGGAATGAGGTGCGATCGTCAACTTTACGCGAATGTATGAAATGACAGTTACCAAGGATAGGATGTGCAAAAATACGTTAAAACTTTTTCAGTACTACGAAATTATAATGTGAAGAAAATGTAATATTTTACTAAAATAATATTTCGTGGAATTAAAATAAAATGATATTCTTAAAAAAATTGTCAGCTCGCCATTTGTTTTGATGAGCAATCACTTATGGGTTCATCAACTTCATCATCAAAGCCAAATAGTGACAGATTTGTCAAATAAAATTTAAAGATTTCATTTATAAAGCAGTTGAAAATAGATACAGCAAATAGTTCAGACTACTAAATGAGCGATCATTAAATTTTTTGGACAAGCAATATTATTGATCAATAAACTTTTATAAACATCATTATGTACATCAAATGCCAAAATTTGATAATTATTTTACTTGATGGTCTTAGTCCGCTTTCAACGTAACTCGAAAACTGTGGGACCGACAAAACCTTTCATTATTACATTGCTACTTTTTCTACCCATACTATTTTACTCATACCATGTAGGCAACATAGCACAACAGAACTTTTCATCCCTCAAAAAATCTGAAAAATGTTGACACATCTTTGACTTTTGACACATCTGTCACATTTGACAAATCAATATCATATCACTAGTTCACTAGTTTATAAGTTATATTGTATTACTAACACTTTATGGATCCTGTCCGAAATAAATGATTTTATTATTATTATATCATGTAATATTGAGATATTTGTTGGTAAAAACAGAAAAAATAAAAATAACATTACAATAATGTTATATTAATATGTACTAATATTAATATCGTCATACAATTTAAATATGGTGGACGTTTTGATAAAGTGGTCAATTTGGGAGAGTGGTTGTTTTGATAACAAGACATTTTTAAGTGACCATTTTGATACTGTGGACATTTTAATTCAGTGGACATTTTGATTCCACTATGGACGTTATGCGGCCAAAGGTCAAGAACAACTAATACAGTAAATTATACAGGGTGTAAATGCAAAGTCAAGAATTCCTTTAGGGTATGAAAGTATACATACACGTTTCTGATGTCATTACGAGAAAATAAAAAATATACCTTGAATTTTCACACAAAATTCCATCATTTTTCTAAGCTATGGCTACGCAGCTCACTGGCCTACCCACACACCTAATTGCGACCCGCAACCCGCGCCCCGCATCCGAATGGCCGCGACCAGTGAGGGTTTCCACGCGATTAGTGTATTTTGAGTAAAGAAAATCGTCTTATTATGAGGAACTGGTACTTTATTAAGAGATCCCAGTATTTAAAATAATATCTTTACCGATCATACTAACACACCCTTAAAGGATTCTTGACTTTGCTTTTACACCCGGTATACGAAAATTAAACCACATGCCCAACCAATCTGATACTGATATTACTGAATCACTTCTAAAAACCATTGAAGAAAGCGAATTAAAAATTTACTTCCCCATATACATGTATATATTAATACACGTCGTCATTTATACGGGAAATTGGAAAGAAACTTTAATGTATTTGCACAAATTATAAAACGAAACATAATTTGTACGATCAGTAGAGAATTGGTTTAATTTTTTGAGAGCGTCATTAATATATTTATCTATTTACTTTCATTTTACTTTTATCTAATTACTTTTATTTTTCCTTTGACTTTACATTTTTATTATAATCGTTTAATATTGCTTATAATATGTTCTTTGAGGCGTCCTAAGACACGTAAAAATTGTAAAAGAATATCAAGTGTTTTATCTGTATGTCTGTCGGTCGGAAAGCTACTAAACGGATTTGTATGGGATTTCCACTGGTGTGTCGCTTGGTATTCCAGAAGTAACTTAGGCTTTCATTAATTTTATCACGATATGGTTTCTGAAGCTTTTCGCTTTAACTAAATTTTCAAAGACACTCGTTCATTTATGGGTCGCGGACGAAGTCACGGGCAAAAGATAGTTAAGTTGAATAAAGAAATGAAAATAATTCAAAAACTTTTCTGTTACAGATTACCAAAAAGTTGACTTTGAAAATTGTAAAGATACAGAAATTTACCGACATACACAAATTCCTACAACCTTAAATACAACAAATCCCACTACAGCGAATACAAGTAATTCTACTATAAACTTTTCTACAACTGCAGAAGCAACTTCTACAAATACTTCCACCTCTGTATCTTCTGAGACACCTACACAAACCAATACTCCTGATACTTCTTTGCCAACCTCAAACACAACGAATATTTCAGAAACAATTTCTGTTGGTGCTTCCACCTCTGTATCTTCCGATACATTTACCAATATAGTGATATCTACACAAACAAGTTCTGTTACACCTCCTGATAATACTTCTTTGTCAACCTCCAAAACAACAACAAATACTTCAGAAGAAACTTCTGTTGGTTCTTCCACTTCTGTATCTTCCGATACTCCTATCAACGAAGTGACATCTACACAAACAGATAATCTTATACATTCTGATAATACTTCTTTGTCAACCTCCAAAACAACAACAAATACTTCAGAAGCAACTTCTGCTGGTGCTTCCACTTCTGTATCTTCCGATACTCCTACCAATATAGAGACATCTACACAAACAAATAATCTTATACCTACAGATAATACTTCTTTGTCAACCTCCGAAACAACAACAACTTCAGAAGCAATTTCTGTTGGTGCTTCCACCTCTGTATCTTCCGATACTGCTACCAATATAGAGACATCTACACAAACAAATAATCTTATACCTACAAATAATACTTCTTATAACACTAGTACCAATACTATTATGTCTGCTGTCACGAATACCAATGTGACAATCACAACTACAGAAACTATTAGCCCTACTAGTAAAACAATAACCATTACTACAACAAAAACGATTCTGACGCCGTTAGCAGCTAATGACAGTTCTTTTAGAAATTCCAGCTCTCCTCAGATAAACACTACAACTATTACGGGCAAAAATAATGAATCTAATTATACTATAACAACTTTGATCGTGTCTACTTATACAAATGAGTATGTTATAACAACAATGACGATTATAAATGCTACCGTTTCCGGAACTAATTATACAGATACCGAGATTAAAAGCACAACGAGTAAACCAGAAATAAATGAAACTATTTCCTCTACTATTACGACAAGTTCCAATAATGACAATACAACCACTAACACAACTATTATGGATACTACTAATGTGACTAGTTCCAGTACTGATGACGAACCAACTAATACAACTCCCACTGTTAGTACTAATGCAACTAATTCAAATACTGACGATAAATCAAATACCACAAATTTAAATCATACTAAAATTGTTGAAACTGTTACGAACAGTACTGTATCCTCTAATGCTACTAGTTCCAATACTGATAAAACTGTCACTAATAATCCTGGTAAGTAAGTTCAAAACATAACAGCTTCTTTATTCCTTTAATATAACTATTCCCTTTAAAACAGCAAGTCCTTCTAATGCACCTGTTTCTGTTCATACAGTCCATTCGAGTACAATTACTAATTCTATATCTATTAATAATTCAACAGCAGAATGTCCATTCCCTGAATATTGTATGGGTATAAGGCCTACTGCATGGGAAACTACAAGAAATGGTGAAAGAAGGGACTTCTATCAAATTCTTAAGGGCAGAGACAAAAATAAAAGAAGATACTTAACATACACTCCATGGAATATGGAAAGGAATAAAAAAAAGAAAAGAAAAAATAAGCTTTTGAAGTATTCTTTGTATACTCAAGGAGTACTAGTAGTGAAAAAGAAGAGTGATTCATTTTTATCCGGACGACATACAGATATTTGATTTACATAAAAAAACTACAATTGAATAATATATTATTTTAATTTCCTTTAGCCTTAGTCGTTGAAAAGCCGGTCGATTGGGAGTAGGTTTCTCACCCTAAGAGTTCAAATAAAATAAAATAATTTATTCTCTAATATACTTGCGTAATATAAAAAATGTACACTAATTAGTAATTTGTGATTACATGTTTATTCTAATGTAAAAAAAACGAAATTAAATTCAAGGAAATACAATAAAAAAGTAAAAGTTAGGGCCACATGATGCAAATGACAAATGCACTTGTCGTACTTGTTCACTATTTATTTGCTAATATATTAGATGCAATCCTTTGAAGGGGTTGTAGAAGAGAGCAATTGCAGTCGATTCGACCATTTAATGTCTTATGCAAAAGTGAACAATTTCTGAGATATTTTTTATTTAAGTTTTTTTTCTAAAGTAAACTTAAATAAATTATATTCAAAAAACCAGCCATTATTTTACAATTTTTTTATTTGTTTCGCTTTGATAATGTCTCAACCAAAAAACAATAGTCCTAAAATGCACATTATTGACGTAGACCTTGACACTGTGCTCCAAAACAATTGAAAATTCTTTAAAATTGCATAAGACTTACACAAAAAAGCTACGTTAAAACAAAAAGTCAAGGTTTACGTCAATAATGCCCTGTATATATACCTATATTTAATTTTGAGTATATAAACTCTTGCATAAAAAAAAGTAGGATTATATAAATGTAATCGAATAAATACAATAAAGTTGACAAATTAATAAAATATAACAAATTAGTATATAATCTCTACAATCTGTACCCACACTGACTATTTTTGAATAATTTTAAATGAAATGGGTTAATTAATATTGTACCGAGGCCGCAACCACATTTTTTTTTAATTTTTGTCTGTCCGTCTGTATGTATCTATGTTCCGTTTTAACTCAAGAACCACTCATCGGATTTGGATGTATCAAACAAATTTAATTTTCAATTTCAATCTTATTGATATTAGTGTGTTTTTTTGTCATATTCAGCTTCCAGATCATTACCTAAGTGCACTGGATTAAAAAACAAAGGAGTTGTAAATTGTCAATAAAGGTGAAATTTATTTGGTACCTTAGAAATTATATTTTTATAATTTGAAAAGTTTTTCATAATTAAATCATCTTGTCACTTTGATATCTGTCAAAACATCACTTTAAAAAAGAAATTATCTTTCGCTTTTCACATCTGTCAAATCTCTATGAAAAAATAATCATCTGTCACTTTTCACATCTGTCAAAAAAATTGTAGATATGGAAAATAATTCATCTGTAATTTTTGACATCTGTCAAATAATCAGTATGAATAAAAAATAACTTAAATTTTGGAGATATGTCACAAAATCGGCCAAGACTAAATACACAAAATATTAAAAAAATGGCCACTTTTTTAATTTGGAAAGCGAAAGCATTGTTGCCCACCTTTTTTCCCGATAATGTATGGGATAAATTAAGTCATTGCTTATTATAGTGAGAGCTAATATAAAATTATACAAACGTGTCTCAAGATATCATGATGAATTTTTCGATTATTGCTTGGTTTTATACAAAATCTTGTATTTTACCATCGTATTATATATGTATATTTTTAAATATTTTTCGCACATTTAAATATATGGACCAAAATATATAATAGAATTTTCGACGAATCATTAGAATAGAGTTGGCAATATTGCCAATAGTTTGAATTAAATCTGTTTTGTTGTATTTCATTTACTCTGCCTAACAATATAGTTTGGTCAACGTTGGATGAACAATTGGTTTACATGAGATGAGCAAAGTTGAACGAAAATATTTTTATTTACAATTACAATTTGTTACATACCTTTACCTCCATCGTTTCTTTCCACTTTTGTTATAAATTTTCTTAATTTATTTGATTTGGATGCCTAAGATCAAACCGTGACTACGTTGTGTAACTCCGCCACTGTTATTAGCACTATGTTTAAATGAATGTCTTTTAATGTTATCTAGTAAATAATCCTAAGGCAATGAGGAGAAATAGTAGTATATATAATTGCTGGATACATGCAACAGTGCCTGTCCTGAGCTCGGGTAAAGGAGGAAGGAACAACTTTATTATTTTGACTTATTACTTAATCTCATAAGGCTGTAGAAATAGGAAGCTTCCAAAATAACTTGTAAAAATTTAGTATGGGGCCGACCCGACAATATTAATATCACTGGGCCGACCTCACAAAGTGTAAGTTCTGCATTCCAATCAATTAGAAAGGGCATTCTCTTTGATCTGCTAGGTCTGTATGTGTAAAGAAAGACTCAAGTCATTGCAAAATTTACAGTGACCGCTGAGCTCTAGACCGTGCACTAGATTTATGTCATCAAGACTCAGTGACTTCCCTATAACAAGTACCATAGTTGTTGTTATGAAAAGCTGGGTATACTTGTATTTATGTATTTATTCTTAATGTACACAGAAAACATATTAATAAAATATACACTTGAAAAGCTATGTACAATGGCGCGCTTATCTCAATAATGAGATTTCTTCCAGCAGACCAAGGGTGGATGAGATATATAAGATATAAGTAAGGTATTCATAATGTGCACATAATAATACTTCCACAAAAACAAGATTAAAATAGTACCTAAAATATACAAACAAGTAAAAAATACATACAATAAACTACATAAAATGTACATACATATACCTACACAGTATTAATAAATAGTATCCTATCAATAAATATATAATCATACATATATATATATATAATTATACATATATTATATACATAATATGTATACCAGGAGGATAGGTTAACGGAGATAGTGCTCTTTTATTTTCCTTTTGAATACACCAATGGAAGGACTGTCTCTGATAGTGTGAGGAAGAGAGTTCCACAGTTTGATGGACTGTACAGTAAATGATTTTCCATACGCTGCGGCGTTATGAGAAGGTGTTTTTAAAAGTGAGAACGTGTTAGACCTGACTTGCTTGTCTCTAAGGAAGATATACTCATAACGATCGCGGAGGTATGGAGGAGAAGTGGGACTGTTTAAAATGTTGAAAAGGCAACAAAGGATATTAACATTTTGACGCTGTTTGATTGGAAGCCATTTTAACTGTTCACGGTACTGAGATACGTGGTCATATTTTCTTAGCCCATAGATAAACCTGATTCCCAGATTTTGTAAACGTTCAAGTTTACCAAGCAACTCCTGACTGGCATCTAGGAAACAAACATCAGCGTAGTTGATAATCGGCAAAAGAAGAGATTGTGCGAGAGTAACTTTAGTTCCAAATGGGAGAAACTTTTGGAGACGCTTAAGGGAATGAAATGTCGCATAGACTTTCCTGCTGACCTCATTAATATGCGCAGCCCACGTCAAGTTACAGTCGAATATGACACCCAAATTTTTTGCAGTTTTAGTGTAGGCAATACAGACATCATTATACACTACTCGTGGAATTGTCGTTTGATTAAGAAGGTTGGTCATATACCTACTGCCGAAAATAATGGCTTGAGATTTCTTGGGATTAACCAAGAGTCCAAATGCTTTCGCCCACATGAGAATATTTGAAAGATCACAATTCATTTCTGAGATAGCATTATCTACCTCGGCTATGTCAAAGTGGCGGTAGAGTTGTAAATCGTCTGCATAAAGATGGTAGTTAGCAGAAAGAATATCGGATATGGAATTAATAAAAATCGAAAAAAGGAGAGGAGAGAGTACACCACCTTGGGGTACACCGGCAGTTAGTTGGCACCACTCTGAGGAAACCTCGTCCGAGCGTATGCATTGCAGGCGACCCCTTAAATAAGTATCGAACCATTCTGTAACAAGAGGAGATACGTTAAGAGAGCTAAGAATGCCAAGGAGTACATCGAAGTCTACACAGTTAAATGCACTACTGAAGTCCAGTAGTGTGAGTATAGTCAGTTTCTTATTATCAATAGCTAATCTTATATCATCAGAAACTTTCAGGAGTGCTGTGACAGTGCTATGCCCTGGGCGAAATCCGGATTGGAAGTTATTCAGTAAATGGTTTTTGGATAGAAAATGAGAAAGTTGGTTGTGGACTAAAGATTCAAGAACTTTAGAAAGGATAGGAAGGATGGAAATTGGACGATACTCAGAAAATGATAAAGGGTTATTATTTTTAGGAAGAGGGATGACAAGTGCATTTTTCCAGGCTGTGGGAAATGAGCTGGTGACAAGGGAGCAGTTGATAACGTCAGCTAGGACAGGTAAAAGTTCATCTAGTACAAGATGCAGCATTTGGGAATAAATTTTGTCATCACCTACAGCCTTCGAAGTAATAGAAAGAATTGCTCTCTTAACGTCACTCTCGGAGACAGTCTTGAAGGTAAAATGATCGCAGTCGGGTTTAGGCTTGTTTCGAAGGTTTTGGAGAGTTTTGTTTTTTACTTTGTCTTCTAAAGAGACAGGCGGTTTCGAAAAATGCTGATTAAGTGCATTAAAATCAATAGTCCCCGGATGGGTTTCAGATGATTTGCCAATTCCGAGCGTTTTTAAGAATTTCCAAACCTGAGCAGGACTGTAATTCTCGACGGATTCATGAATATGGTGCCTCTTTGCGTTTCTACACATCTTTGTACAGCGATTGCGCAGCTTTTTATAATTTTCTAAATAAATTTCATTAGGACATTTCATATATTTACGCTTGGCCTTGTCTCGCGACGCCATGGCATCACGTATGCTTTGTGTGAGCCAAGGAGCTGGTAGGTGCTTTACTTTAATCTTTTTAATAGGTGCGTGTTTGTCAAACAGTGAGATGAGTATTTTATTAAAGTTTTCCACCTTGGCATCTACAGTTTGAGAGTATAAAACTGGCGTCCAATCTATGGCCAGTGCATCCGCTTTAAGCGCCTCCAGTTCTACCCCTTTGAAACTCCGCAGAAGAAGAAACTTTGGCTTATGTTTAGGGGGTCTTACTTTATATGAAAGGAAAATTAGATCATGATATGAGAAAGGAGAAGTGAACTGACCGTGAGTGGCTACTTTAGGGGGATTAGAGACAATGATTAAATCAAGAAGAGAAGGGACACAATGGGGCTTGTAATGAGTTGCGGACAAAGGAAGTAATTTCATATTTAAAGAGGAAACAATGGAACTAAGTTGCTTAGAGCGATGATCGTTTTTTAATAGACAGGTATTGAAGTCACCAAGAACAATGACGTCATCATATAGAGGGCTCAACTCATCAAGTAAGGATTCAAACATGCCAAAATAGTCAATCTTTAGGGAGGGACTGTATAAAACACCCAGAAGTACCTTGGTGTGGTGGAGATACAATTCGATAAATAGATATTCAGCCGACTCAGTGTAAAGATTAGGAGATTGCTTGACAACCTTACAAGGAATGTCTGCACGAAGGTAGATCGCAACCCCTCCCCAACCCTTACCTATTCTGTCATTGCGAATTAATCTAAATCCAGGTAGGCTATACATGGTGGAGGCTAGGGTAGGCTTCAATACAGTTTCGGAAACAAGTACAGCATCCACACGCAAGTTGCTAAACGCGGCTAACATATCTGGATAGTGAGCATGTATGCTTTCAGCGTTAATATGGACGATATTTAGATTTTTTTTATGACTGCTGTTAAAAACAGAAAATAAGCGGTTCCGTAAACTACCACTGTTATCAGAGTCATCATCACTATTCGCACTGGCGCATTCATCGGAAGAAGAGCATGAAAAGAAACTATCATTTAAACATGGTATACTCATTATATCATATACTACTTAATAAATAAATATAATATAAAAATGCCTATCTACTAAAATAAACTAAAATATGATATTAAAAATTTAAATATTTTGTTCGACCCCTTCTACCTTAGGGACAGCAGGAAGAAAACTCGAAAATACATGCTTAAACTAAAAAAGAACTATTTAACACCAAACACTTTAAAGAAGGAAACAAATATAGAAAATAAATACTGAAAACAGAAATAATGAAAAATTTTAAACATATCAATATTCTCAAACTTAAATACGAAACACAAAAACAAAGTAAATAAATTAAAAGTGAATTAAATTGCGCCTGTTTATTATTGCAAACCGAGACAACGTTCTGAGTTTGGCGATCAGTTTAACAAACAGATTACGCTAGTGACGCTAGTGACGATACATACTTAAATTACAGTCATCAAACTTCCAAGAAACTAAATCGGAACGCAACCAATAAAGATCCCAAACAAACCTAAAAATGTCAATGTTGACAGTTCCTTTTTGTTTTTTATTTTTACAAAAGCAAAACATTGATGGGTTTATTAAAATTTTATTATTTTAAAAAATAAAACCTACCTACCTACCACGAAAACAGTAGGTAGTGGACTTTGAAACAGTACATTGGATAACCCTGACAAATTAAGTGACCATGTTAAATGCCACAAAGCAAAACCTACTCGGATGATCACCGTCTATGGGTGGAAACTAACATTTATTTGGATAACGCAGCTGCAGCTGCTCCTCGCCTGGTGACTACATTGACCTTATCGGACAGTTTTTGTGGTCGTTCAGTGTTCGGAGAGATGTTTGTCGAAGGGAACTTTTTCATAAGAATTGCCAGTTCAGCCATCCGCTCCACCTTGCACCGTGTCTTATCTGGCAACAGTAGCACTATCCTTCCTTCGGACGTCCAACACTTATTGAGACCAAAGTGCTTGCGGGCAGCTATAAATGCATCTTGCCGAGCTTTAGTTAAGAATTCTGAGATTGTAATACCAGTTCCCTTGAGCACCGTCTTAGAGTTCCACACAGTAGCACGTGAAGAGAAGACTGAGAAACGCACCAATAAAGGTCTGTTCTTGGATGTTTTACTTCCTAGACGATGACATACAGCTATCTCCTTAGCACATTGATCTGTCAACTTCATTTGGTCGGTTATTACTTTTGAGACTTTCACTAAAGAATCCTCATCTTTGGTTTCAGGAATGCCATGAATTAGGAGGACCTTTCTTCTTGACATCATTTCATGCCGGTCTAGGCCAAGGGCTAGAAGCTCAACTTGTGACCTTAACATGGACAGCGAATCACATACAAATGTTTTAAATTGTGCAAACTCACCGGCCAGTGAAGATAAATTTTCAGGAGCTTTTGCAGCAGTGCCAGGAGCAGCTTTGTGTAGATTCTTCTCATAATCACACATTCTCTTAAGAAACATAGCCTCCATATCCTCCATGCTCTTGGATAGTTGGGTGTAGGGGTCCATTTCTCACTCAGGTTTAGTAAACTTGTACTTGCAATTATTAAGGAAACTTTAATTACCCATGTGTAGAAGGGGTCTAGTAGTAAATTTCACTAATTATAACATGACAATAGCAATAATAAACAATAAAAAATCAATAAAATAATATGGAGCTCTATTTTTATGTGTGGCACATATGACTACCCACATCAATTTTACCTCATTACCTCTTACCTTCTACCTCATTATGTTGATAGACTAACTTCCAATCTAAATGTACAAGCATAACAATGTAGTAGCATGACTAAAGTCTTTATGAAAACGGGTTATTAATTATGCAGATCAAATAAAACTAACTAGTAGGTTTTGAAGCAGAATTAGATATTGATCTCTTACAATATTCTAGGGTATTCATGGCTCTTCCTCTCAACAGTATCTTCGTATCCACTAGGAAAAAGTAAAGTGATGTGATAATACAATCCCATGGTATCAATTGTTACCTACTCCAATGATACAGGGGACCGTCTTGCCTCCCAGTTTTGTGTCTGGCCTCTTTCCACAACAGTTATGTCATGTATCCTGATGGGGTGTTGCTATATTATTATGGTGTAGCTGATAACTAGCTCTGGGGCTCCATAGTTGCAGACAGGCAATGTTTCAATGTCTAAAGAAGGTAATATCAAGCTCGTCTGCCGTCCGCCACTTGTTCATGCAGCCCCGCATAACATTTATCTAAGTATTCAGTAGTTTGATAATGTTAGTATACTTACTATAAACTTTTGTCTATTGTGACCACAGACGCATTTTTCCATTAAGCTGGTTGCCGAGATGGTTTTGGATGTTTTTGTAGGCTTGAGAGTTGATTTTTCAAATGATGCTATTTCACTTGTTACATCTTTTGCAAGCATGCAATCCAAGTAGAACATTTATATTTTTATAATTTTCATAAGTACTTATTAAGTAAAATCATAGCACACGGCACGAAATATTTTGTATTTGTAGGTTATCTAAACGTCATGTGGTGTACATAGCAATAACAAACGCTCCAGCTCTTTTTGACAATCAGCTGTGTAACCGCAAGGGTCACAGAAATGCAGAGCTGATGAGTAGGTAGGAATTTAGGATGAGGTGCTGATGTTTGGGAAAAATGGAGGAAAAGTGGTGAACTAACCTGTGCTGATTTTCTTTGTCTCCAAAATGGCCGCAACCTTGCGGCGAGCCGACGTTCCGGCAATGGGGTCTTTCCTGCTGGAGTTGACAATCAGCTGTTTGGCAAACGTCATGTGGTGGACTAAAAAACGTACAAATCATTTAAACAAAAAGTCATACTGTGTAAATACACAACAATAAATACTAAATAGCTAGTGCGCACAAAATCTGTATGGAAAATAAATCATCTGTCATTTTTGACATCTGTCAAAAAATCAGTATTATACTGTCATTTTTGACATCTGTCATAATATCTGTATTAAAAAAAAATCATCTGTCATTTTTGACACTTATCACTTTGACATCTGTCATAAAATATGTATCAAAGTCTCACTAATACCAGAGAATATAAGTATGACTACGTAAAAAAGCGACACTCATTTCCACGCTCGACTTTATCGTCCCCCGCGGTCCCCCACAAGTTACAGTGACAAATCTGATGGCAAGCAGAGCTCGAGTACCGCTCTTTCGCTGCGCGCGTATTTTGTTTTGTTTTAATACATAGGATGCTGATTTTTAATCAATATGGTGTTGGAGGTCGGAGGAGGTAGGGAGTCAAAAATTTCGAGTGGAACTCTGGACCTGATAAGGCAGAGACGGTAAATGTATTCAGATTCTGCAGATTACTCCCTTCTTAACAAGCGCGTTAAAAGGCAAATTCGTTTTGACCTGCGCCAACATAACACTCGCGTCATTGAAGATGCGATCAAGCGAAACAAAGGCTCAAAAGTTTTTGCCCAGCAGTTAGGAAGGACCAATCTGACCAAGCTGAAGACATCTGACAATAGAACCTCTAGGCCAGAAATCCTCGCCGAAATCGAGAAATTTTATGGGCTCCTACATTCTTCACACGCTCCCAAGCCAACTGCTCGCGATGAAGACAACAAACATGCACCTCTGGTCCGCCACTACACCAATGAACTCCCGGATGTCAAAATGGGTGAGTTTAGGATAGCTCTTGAACAGCTGAAAAACAACACGGCACCGGGCGAGGACGGCATCACAACTGAACTCCTGAAAGCTGGAGGTTACCCTATACTCGGACAGCTATAGGACCTCTTTAATGCCGTCATTCGTACAGGTACTATGCCAAAGGAGTGGAGCAGGAGCCTGGTCATTTTGTTCTTTAAAAAAGGGGACAAAATCCTACTTAAAAACTATAAACACCTACAAGCTCTTCTCAAGAGTTATCACGAATCGTCTCGCCCAACGATTCGACGACTTCCAACCTCTAGAGCAGGCTGGGTTTCGAAAAGGCTACAGCACTGTGGACCACACTCACACGCTAAGGCAGGTTATACAAAAAACTCAAGAGTATAATCAGCCCTTATGTCTAGCGTTTGTGGACTACGAGAAAGCTTTCGACTCCATCGAAACTTGGTCTGTTCTGCAGTCCTAGCAGCGATGCCAAGTTGAGTTGCGTTACATGGAGTTGTTGAAATGTCTGTATAACTCCGTTACGATGTCCGTCCAAGTACAGGGTGTACAAACAAGACCGATACATCTTCAGCGCGGCGTGAGACAGGGAGATGTTATTTCTCCAAAACTTAATACCGCCGCGCTGGAGGACGTCTTTAAAACAATAGACTGGAATGGACGAGGCATAAACGTAAACGGACAGTACATTTCACATCTTCGCTTTGCCGATGACATCGTGATAATGGCGGAATCGCTGCAGGAACTGGAGGTAATGGTGCGCGACCTTAGCGATTCTTCGAGATGAGTGGGCCTGCGGATGAATTTGGATAAGACTAAGGTCATGTCCAACTGTCACGTCATCCAAGGGCCACAAGCCGTCGACAATGTCAGCATTGTTCAAAAATATGTTTATCAAATCAAATGAAATCAAAATATATAATCTGTAAAATAGATACTTATATACTATATTTTTTCTTCTTTCTTCAAGTCAAAGTTAATCTTTACAATATATATCTTTAAAATATAAAAAAATTACTAATAAGGGAAATACATACAAAAAATATTTGGGTTGGGCTACTAAAATGTAATTATACACCTGCATAAAATAGAGATATCTAGAAATAAAATATAAATGATGCAATGAACAAATAAGTTGATACATAAACACGGGAAATACATACAAAAAATAGTAAGGTTGGGCTACTAAAATGTAAATATACACCTGCATAAAATAGAGAAATCTAGGAATAAAATATAAATGATCCAATGAACAAATAAGTTGATAAATAAACACGGGAAATACATACAAAAAATAGTAAGGTTGGGCTACTAAAATGTACAAAAGTTATACACCTGCATAAAATAGAGAAATATAGGAATAAAAATATTATATATACAATGCCTAACCATCCGCACCAATCGATTAGTATTGCTAAGAAGAAGGGCAAGAAACTTAGCAAAAATGCCTTTTTTCAAAAAGTATTTGGTACAAAACCATATAAACCGTATTTTTAATACACATTGTTTTTATACCTAAAGGCATAAAAAATATAAGACTGCAGGAATTATGTCACGAGAAAAAATGTATCTTATTGTCTATTAACTTTAACAACAAAGTCAGTTTACATATAATGTAATTAATTTTAAGCCTTTAGAGGAATCATACAGTATTCAAATATGCTAATTATGAATTACAATTTTGATTAAGATAATTATTATTTATTACACCATGCTTGATTATCGTCCAAATAATCATTGATTTTATAATAAACTTTCTTAAGTAGTCCCTGCTGTATATATACGAGTAGTTTAAACTTATTTTTAGGCAAACAAAGGACCTCCTCTGGAAGCTTATTGTAAAATCTTATACCATGTGCTACAAAAGAGGAAAGTACCTACTTTGGCAAGTCTTAATTTTGGAAAAGCTAGTTTATATGGGTATCTGGGCCAAGTCATACAGCTGGATAAAAACAACTTCGACGCCGAAGCTGACAGAACAATATGCTTGGGTTAGGCAGCATTCGGAAAGTTGCGTCACATATTTACGTCATCAATACCGCAGTGCGTACAATCAGTGCGTCCTTCCTGTGACGACGTAAGGCGCTGAGACGTAACGAAGGGCCTGATCCACCGACTTCAGGTCGCTCAGCGAGCTATGGAGCGGGCTTTGCTTGGGGTATCTCTGATGGATAGAATCCAAAATTAGGAGATCCGTCGGAGATCGAAAGTAACCGTCATAGCCTGCAGAATCAGTAAGTTGAAGTGGCAGTGGGCAGGCCATATTTGTCGCCGACATGGAGACCACGTAGAGCAAAGCGTAGTGTAGGCCGACCTCGTGCCCGTTGGACCGACGACCTGAAGGACGTTGCGGGGGGCGGCTGGATGAGGAAGACGGAGGACCGACATGAGTGGCGAAATTTGGGAAAGGCCTATGTCTAGCAGTGGACGAACACGGGCTGATGGATGGATGGATGGTGTTGTGGTGTTTATGGATGCCTAGAATACGGAGCAACCAATAACGAACGGAGATTTTAACGGTTTTAAAACGCTCGCTCACTCTTGCCGGTGTGCCTCACGCACGCATACACGTAGCCTCGGTACCCCTTTAATAGTACATAGGCGAATTAAGCAAGTCCTCTCCTTCATGAATTTCGTCATACACTTGCTTGAGGAAACGAACAACAGGAGCGAAGTATGTACATTATTGTACATATACGGGTATATGTATGATCTTTAGTTAAAACCACATTTAATCAATTACATAATGAGGAAAATTCTACACTGGCGTCGATTCGGTGCAACACGACTAAACTTATTTGACAGAACCAACCTTATTTTAAGCGTCCTGTCCTTTTCTTTTCGATACAGAAAGAAAAAGACAGAATGCTTAAATTAATTTTAGTCCTGTCAAATACGTTACAGTCATGTCATGAATCGACACCATTATCCAAGTTTATAGAAGTTTGTGCCAAACTATAGGTTTTCAAAATGTAAACGTGAAACTATTTACTTCTTTGGAAAAGTTGTTCAGTACGATCAGTAGTTTATATCCATCCTTTCATCCATCTGCCTGTTTCATCCACTGCTGAATAAAGTCCAAGGAAGTGATGCCCATACTCACACACGCTGGGCAGGCGGGTTTGGGAGCACCATAGATATCCGCGGTGAGTACGGTGCTGAAAACCTCGCACCAGTGACGCCGCTGCGCTGCCCGTCACCAGTCTGTTTTATATAAGGCCCGGCAATGTGGGATGTATATAGATTTATATATCTGAGAACTGTCATCTACTTCGAAGGGGTTTGCGAGTAAGATAGTGGTACCTCCACTGTTTTTTTTTAAATAAAGCTATTTACACGTGTGTATACTACTACCAGAGAGCTGCTTTTTGGGTGTTATAGTTATTTTTATGATTTGGTTACGAACTTGAATTGTTGAACCATAAACATCCATGATAAAAAATGGTCAAGTGCGAGTAAGAGTTGTGCCCTGAGGGTTCCGTACATCGTTTAAAACATAAACTTATTGCACAAGCATTATGATTCCCCAACTTAACTTGATATTTCCATCCATCCATCAGCCTGTTTCGTCCGCTGCTGGACATAGCCCTTTCCAAGATTTCGCCACTCTTGGCGATCCTCTTGGAAGAAATGCCCATACTCACACACGCTGGGCAGGCGAGTTGGTGAGCGCGGTGCTGAAAGCTTCGCACCAGTGACGCCGCTGCCCGTCACCAGTCTGTTCTTTTATAAGGCCTAGCAATTACGGATGGATATACCGCCATTAAAGGGTCTAATTAAGTTGGTCCCTAATTTCTTCTTAAATAATTATATATAGGGTGAAATCTAATCAACCGACCAAATTCATACTAGAGACTCGGTTAGTGATCAAGAACTAGGTTCAGTAATCCTTTTGGCCAGTTTCGAAAAATATTTTTTTTTGCTCCCGTACTGGTTGGACTAGTTTAAGTACAATTCCTAGTGCAGGTTCTACGGGTAAATTTTTTTTTTTTCGAATTTCACCTGGAGGGTCATTAAACCTTGTTCCTGATGACTAACCGAGTCTCCAGTATGAATTTGGTCGGTTGATTTAATTTCACCTAGTATACTTACGTATTTTCAAATTATTTCTTAAACTGGAACTACCCTAGTTTTCATGGTGAGCCAATCCGTATGAAATTTAATAACGTAAAGGGCAATAACTAGACCTGTGTCGATCGATCATTTCTGCGACCCGGGTCTATTTTGACCCATTGGTCAGGTGATTGGGTCAAAATGATTCGATCATTTAATCGATTACCCGCAGTACGGTGATACTTTTGGAGCCCACGAAGGAGACAAAAATACAACTTGTCCTAGTCGGTAAACAATCTAACTGTTTGTGCATAAAGTCTAATTTAGTTTTTCGGTTATTACTCGTAAGTATTGGCAGAATGGGTAAAAAACTATCGTATCTTTTCGAGATCGATGATTCAATCACTCGCGAATGGGTTGTGATTGAATCAAAATGATCTATCGTGATCGATCCAGGTCTAGCAATAACTATTTTTCTCGTTGAGTTAGTCTTAACTTTTAACAGCACTATGGGCCATAGAGTTCTGAAGGAAGTATTAGTTTCAACTTGATATCACTAAGGGGGCCCGAGAAAAAGGGTCTTGACACCCGGACAGACAGACAGACGGATAATAAAGTGCCCTTATTAGGGTTCCGTTTTTTACTTTGAAATACGGAACCCTAAAAACTCAAAACATACATACATAGGTATGATGCTTCGCTACAAACTAACAAGGCATTTATTGAAACAAATAGTGTTGAAATTATGCGTTATATGAATACAATAAAAAGTTTGTACCTAGCAGTTTTTATGGCATTGATAAAGAAAAGATTTTCAAGTAAAATGTTTGTAAATTTTGAGCAAGCTACATATTTTATCACATTATTTATTGGTAATTTCTCACCCCGCGCCGTAATTAATAAAATCAAAATACATTAAAAACTAAAATGAATTGGTAAACCGTATGAGCCGTAAAAATTAACAGCATAAATAAAATTGTCATTCCTACAATTATTATAAAACAAAAAACTGGCTGGGCTGCTCTTGATCTATATATTTATTTTACAGTATCAAGTTTCTACAAAAACTCGATTGAACATTTTTCTGTGGTAAGTTATATAAGGTGTACCTCTTAGCTTTTAGAAAATGTATATACATATTAAATTTATATCACTGCGGTATAGAAAATCAGAAAAGTAAATCTGGACGTGAGGAGCTCTGAACCGGGATTCGAACCCGGGACCTCTCGCTTACCGGGCGGTTGCTCTACCAACTGAGCTATCCAGTTCTCAACATGACCTGCGAATTTACGCTTGTGCTTTCCCATACCGCAACGATATGTATAGGTACTCACTTAGTAGCGAGCCTCTTGGCGCCAAGAGGCTCACTACTAAGTGAGTACCTATACATATCGTTATCTCCTTGCGATGGATAAATCGCCAAGTGTTTAAAAATATAGAAATTTATTTCTATCATAGTTTCGATACGAGTAATGTGTATTCTTAACTACCCGATGCTGTAACAGGTGACGGTAGGGCAATAATAGTCTCAGACTTGTCTTGAATACACTAGCGCCCTCTAGGCGCCAAGAGGCTCACTACTAAGTGAGTACCTATACATATCGCCCGGTAAGCGAGAGGTCCCGGGTTCGAATCCCGGTTCAGAGCTCCTCACGTCCAGATTTACTTTTCTGATTTTCTATACCGCAGTGATATAAATTTAATTTGTTATCTCCTTGCGATGGATAAATCGCCAAGTGTTTAAAAATATAGAAATTTATTTCTATCATAGTATATACATATGCTGTAAAATCCCTCAATTAGTTTTGTTTTAAGGATATATATAAAGTGAAATTATAAATATCTAAAAAGTTAAAACCTCTCAAGATATATTTCGGGCCCTACATTTGTAAATATAAATATATTTTATTTATCAATATTTTTTCATACTTAACTGATGCCGAGCCCAGGTAGGGTCCGAAATATATCTTGAGAGGTTTTAACTTTATAATTTCACTTTCTAAATATCCTTAAAAAAAAACTAAGTATTAATTTTTAGGTGATTGCGACGGGTATCGTTCCTAAACGCACGGATTATGATTGTTTTCTTATTTTTGAATGAATAAAAAACACCAGTGCGAAATATGTAATTTTACGCACGCTAAACAGGCATATCACATTAAGAGCAGGTGTATTAAAAAAGTATTTATATATTTTACAAACCATTTTCTGAAAGCAGTTTTTCTTTGTTTTTTTTTTCAATAAACTGCTTCTCTGTATTTTTTGTGTTTGAACCATTCCCTCTGATGATGGGAAACGAAAGTGAGGGGCGACATTTTTTAAAACTCATAAATTCTTCTTTAAAATGGGAGACAGAGTTCTGTTACAGAGTTTTTAGACCAAAATTATGGAGTCAAAAAATTGTAAGACGAATTAATTTGAACGTTTTATCCCCTCACAGAAAAGAAAACAAGATCAAGTAGAATGTCTGCAGGCAGCCATTTGCAATCACACATTTAAAGCAGTTTGTGCCGGTGTAAGTAACTGGACTGTGAACGACGGAAATCTTTCCCTTAAAATATTTCAAGACGAGTGCGACATGCGCGAATGGAATTGCGATAAAAATACCTGTGAGAATGATATAGTACAATTTAAGTCAAATAAGTCTGCGTGTTTGAGGCTAGCTGTCAGTTTCTAGTGAGTGCGGTAAAGTACACTGACAGGAGGTGTTGGTGCGGTGGTCTTTTTATGGTTCCGTATACGGAATAAAACCCTCATGGCTTATTTCATACAATATCATTGCTTTGGGTCTGTTGTCTGTCTGCCATAGCCACCTCTCTCTTTATTAAAATGTATATATCAAAATGTATAATTTAATAACGTATGTAAATGGTATAAAACTACAAACACATACACTGACCAACTTTTACAAAGATTCATACGAAGCAAATTAGATAAAAAGTTGTCTCCTACTCCCAACTTAAAAAATCTACTGTAAATTATTAATGGTTAAGTTGGGACATTTGATCAGTATGATTATGAGATTATATTAATAAATTCAAAACAAACTTAAGATATATTTTAAAGCCCACTGGGCCCAGCATCAGTTGAGAAGAATGACAAATTCTACATATTTGTAAAAATTGGAACTTGACAAAGATTACAGAGTCCTAAAAATAGCAAAAAAAACTTCTCCGTGTGAGAAGCTGCGTGCAAAAGCTAATTATACTACTAAAATACACGATGAAAAAGAAATAAAGATGAGTATAAAAATAAAATAAAATAAAGCCACAATTTACGTTTTTCTATGTATTCGCTTATAACTTCTAAACTTTTTAGTGGTTTCCACCATCATTTAGGAAAAATTCGCGGGGAAGGTTGACATATATATATATATTCTATTTGCGTTTAGTTGATAAAAGAAGCAGTATATCTGTTGTCAACAGATCGTACAATTGGCCATATCATAATCTGTCAAAGGCATGTCATAATTCTGTTAAAACTATATTCTCGCCACGCTCCGCTTCGCTCGGCTCTAGAAATTTATTTATAAATAACCTACGCTCCACGTCGTCGTTCCGCTTCCCTTCGCTCGTCGTTTGCCTATTTTGCACTGAATTTTTGTTAAAAGACTTTTGATTTCATACCTAATGATATGCATTGTCGACAAGTCGTCAAAAAAAAGGAAACCCTTTTGGGCTGCTTATATGGCTTAAACTGACTGAACTATAACAACTGGCATAGAATTTATCTTTATCCAATGAATGCATTTGGTTTAGAAAAACTGCTTTGCAGCGCAAACATTTCATAATTATTAATTCAACACCGAACAAAGCCGGGGCTAGTATTCTAAGTATCCCTAGGCATCTAAAAAATAGGGTCGCTGTAGCGATATCCATAAAATTGATATAATTTAAAGAAGCGCTTCTTTAAAGAAACTCTCGGCGCGTGAGTTCAACTTAAACATGACCCTTTTTTTCAGCTTACGTACGTTTAAATAATTCAGATTGTTTTAAACTAAATACGACAAAACCAGCAACACCTTTTCGTAGAATTCGTAATCTTACAAGCTCAACGGTTTGGTATGGATGCAAACCTGAAGTGTGCCCCACCAAGTGTCCCGAAATTTTTGACAAGAATATACCTAGACCGAACAACTCAGATGTGGATGCAGTTTTCGAAAATAATATCGCCATGTATGATTATACAAAAAAAATGTATAACATTTTTTACGGATTGATACCAAATGAAAATGTCACTAAACCAAAGAGAAGACATGATATGCCTTGCGGTAACTGTAAATCACTGAAGTGTGGCAATGAAGAACATGACAAAAAAGAAATGGAGATAAGAAGAAATATGCTAAGAGTAAATTCAGAGGGAAATATTGTTCGAAGGAGGTTGGCACAAATAGAGCAGGCTGAACTAATGGAAAACAAAGTGCTTAGTATAACTACACCAAGGTATATTGTTAGAAGACGTTTTGCTAGAAAAGAATGTGCAGAAGAAGCTGGTAGAAGATATATGAACAGATTTAAATCAACAAAAAACATCGCAGCAAGAAATATTGAACGAAACGACTTTTCCCTTAGAAAGTTGAAAAAAAGTCCAATATCCGTCCGGATGAGTTTTGTTGACAAAATCAAACAATTTCTAGGACTACAGACTAGGAGTCCCATAGACATAGAATATTCTACGTCTATAAGGCGTCCAAATCGAACTAGAAACCCTAGATATCTAAGACAAAAAAAGGTTTTTTCACCTAAAACTACAATACGCAAACCACACGCGAGAGACCGTTACACGACTCCCTCAGTAACAACTAAAATGTTCTCAAGAAGAAATTCCTACTATACAAAAATAGTATTAAGAGAAACAGTAATAAAAAATGGAAGAAGGTATCTAAAAGTTCTAAAAGAGCCAGTAACGAGGCTGGATGGATCTTACGTTTGGACGGTAGTAAATAATGACGTCAATGAAGATGATTTTCAATATAATTATAAAGACGAGTAAACGGAAAGATAGTTTTTTTTTTGTTTCATATTACAGATTATATGGTATTTTAAACAAACGTCAGATTCTCAAAAAAATATGACTTCGATTAGTCTAACGAAAGTTAAACATTAAGGTTTTACAAAAAACCGGCCAAGTGCGAGTCGGACTCGCGCACGAAGGGTTCCGTACCATTATCTGTAAAAACGGCAAAAAAATCATGTCTTTTGCATGTGAGTGCGCGGGTCCGACTCGCACTTGGCTGGTTTTAGTATTTGCTGTTATAGCAGCAACAGAAATACATCATCTGTGAAAATTTCAACTGTCTAACTATAACGGTTCATGAGATACACCCTGGTGACAGACGGACGGACGGACGGACAGCGGAGTCTTAGTAATAGGGTCCCGTTGGTTATCCTTTGGGTACGGAACCCTAAAAATAAGTCTTCTTCTCTGTCTGATTATTTCTCAATACATATGCAAACAGACTATCTGTTGGTTCGGTTATTCTTTTAGGTACGGTTTCACTGTTAGCATAGACAAACTCGTAATAGTATTAATAACAAACTGTTAGTCAGATAAAGAGTTGTTGTAGGTTTGAAGATAGGTATTATCGGGCTGTATAGAAAGAGCTGGGCAGTGACCATTTTAGTGAGTGAAGTCAGGTATAGACGAGCTAACGACACAGTTTCTTTTTCAGCGCTGATGGAGCCTCTGCCAAAAGACAGTACATATATATTAGAACCTCAACGGAAGTGTAGTTTTGCTTTTTGCAGACACATTAGATTTTTAATTAGTTTTTACTGGCTTAGATTTTTATTCCTGCTGCTGCTTTAATTGGACTTGCTATTGTCCGTGACTTCGTCTGCACTGAGAACCTGATACGTTACGTGGCTTAGTATACTAATTAGCACGCTCGCTGTAAAAGTAGCCCAATAAATGCATCTATTGGTACGATGAAGGAACTGTAAACAAATGTGCGTTTGTTTTCGTTTTCTCTGAATCTATAATATTCTAAGTCACTTCCAAGCAACACAACAGTAAAAATCCTATCTTAATAAGTATTGATACAAGGTAGGGTTCGGATCGGAATAAATTGAATCTATACCAGTTTACATATATAACTCTAGAACATTCTGGCCTTGACTGGAATCCAGAATGTTCTGATACAACTCTAACCTTATAGAAAAGTATGAAAAGTCCTAGAATGTCTGATTGTATATCTGTCGAGAATATTGTAGAATTTTCCAGAAGAAATAGTTTAGTTTCCATCATTAGATCACTCACAGCCGTTTTATGTTGCTGTTTTTTTTAGACGCACCCTCTGCATTTGTATCAACAAAATTATTTAATTTTACAGGGATGCGCTGAAAATCAGCGCTGTTTGTATCATTGCATAAGATCCAACAGCATTTCTAAGCGCATGACCTTTTGTCAGAATTTGTCTATAATTTCTCTTGTTTTTGACAATAAATGAATTTTTCTTCTTTATTTCTTCTTCTTCTTTCCCTTTGATGGCACCACACTCCTTTGCTTCTAATACTAAATAACAGATGGCGCTAGGAGGGCGTTTTTGAACTTACAGGCTTCGTAATAATATGTTTAGTAGTTTATGGGAATCGCGAGCATACTGACAGATAGGTTGACTCACAAGAGCGGATGAAAGAAGTCAGTATACATCCTTCACTATAAAACTATAAATTCGTAGCTGGGCGGTGACTCCTGCCAGATGTCTCGTACTCTACAAGACACCCTCTACATAGAGGGCTATGGATGCCTCCTGTGCTGACAAGGGTGCTTGTTAGGTTAAAGTATCCAGTTATGTGCAGGACCGTTTTAGTTTTAGTAAGTATCGTGTTTACCACTTGATTGCAGTATCATTAGTATCTTAGTCTTGGTTGTCGCTTGGCTGTTGTTGGTTACCCTTGTCGTTGCTTCCATGTGAGATGCTATTTTAGGAAAAGATGCTATTTTAGGAAAAGATGCTAGTTCTATGTACTTGTCCGTTGCCTTCATTTCCGTTGTGTGTTCAGCATAGTTTTACCTTGCACATGGTAGTTAGGTTTTGGGTGTTAAAAACGTAATGTAATGCCTAACTAAATTTTGTTTTTATGACGGTACTAAAACCGATGGCTTAGGTGGTCGTATGTATGTTTCTATTTTTCCAGATTGAGTCAAAACGAGCAAGCGAGTCACCAATATAATAATAATGTAGGAGTACTTATATAATTTTTTACGATTTAGGCCAAGTACAAAAAAGATTTCTAATGTTTAAAAATTAAAAGTTTCAAGTTAACTGCCTCTAAGGATCATGTACGACATCAAATTGCTTATAGGTCGGTAATCAAATTGAATTAAAATTATTTATTGTTGTTGTAGTGTGGATTCGATTCCTGTCACCAGAAAAATAAATGCTTGCTTTGTATACCCAAACACTTGCTGAACGGTGAAGGAAAACACTGAGCATTTATATTTATATTACTTATATTTATATTACTTTGCACGTAATAATAAACTTACATGTCAAACTGCACAATCCGACCAGCCTGTCCAACCTTAGAAATCTGGAGCTATGCCATGGATAGACGGTAGATAATTTTCTATACAAAATTTATAGTAAATTTCATAGGGGGCAAGTTTTTTTGACAATGTTTTGTTGAATTGGTAGGGCATGTGGTTTCTTAAAATGTAAGTAATCTATTTACGGCTTATTTTCCTGCTCATTTATTCTGGAACATTTGTCATTTTCAAATGAAACCTTGAATTTTTTCAGTGACAACTTTTGTTCCCATATCTATTCAACATTTCGAACAAGTAAGTATTGATAAACAAAGGTTAAACATAATATGACATTTATTAAAAGAGATATTATACTTATTTTTACTTCACTTATTTTTATACATTATAAACAACTTTTTTAAATAATATATCCAATGAACAAGTTTTTGTTGTATGCTTACTTAGTAGTGTGATATATGATAAATGTGTATTTTGTCACTTACTACTTGTACTAATTATGGTATAAGAAATAGGGTATGCTCAATCCCCCACTCTTTTTGAAACGACTTGTTCTTGAACGTTGAGAATTTCGGGAAATGGAGAGAATTTGTCTTTAGTATTTTTTGTATAAGACAGCTTTTCCCTAAGTCTTGGTTGATTATACCTGTCTTCTACTATAGTACTTATTAACAACTACGAACTGCAGCCAATTCCGCACTGCGTGACGGCCGACCTCTGCAACCACACGTGGCACCAAGTGTGTGGGAGGGACACGAAATTCCTTACTAAGAGGATCTTCTATGATGAATGTGACATGTATGAATACAATTGTCAAAAGAATAGGAGTAAGTATGGGTTTAAAGTTAATAGGGTTTGATAAAACAGTTACCCTATTCTTGCGTCAGTTTTAATCTTGTTTTGTGGTATCAGCATCAATGATGATGTGGTGGGTCTCAATGATATTATTTAATACTATATAGAGTTATATAACCTCATTGTGTGGTCTGCTCAAAAAACATATATTTTAGACAGTTGGTTCTCAAATTAGTCATTTGAGAATTATATATGTTTGGACAGTTGAAACTCTGAATAAATGTACCTACTACTTCTGTCCATATCTGGCCAGATCGTAAAGATCGTTTAATCTAAAACTGAACTCCTCTCCAATGTTATTACTCTCAAATGTAAAGTAAGTGGAAACGCAGTACACACTAATTGGTGAGAACAAGACAAAACTGACCCTGGTGCTAATGGGCAGCACCCTGGTGCTAATGGGCAGCACCTTGGTCCTGATTAGCAGCTCGAGGGTGTTCTGCAGCTCCATGAGCACCGCGAGGGGCGCTCTGCTTTACATTTGACACTTTTTGGCAAATAAAAGCTAAACAGTTAAATGTAATTTAATTGTGTTTTTAAATAGTTTTAATATTTCGGCAGAAAGATGATAAAAATAACTGAAATGACCTGCCCTGCACATGTGATTTATGATGTGAATCGATCTGATTTACATTGGGGATACCTTAATTCATAGTCTTTTAATAAACATAAACAAAAAGTTTTTTTTTAGCTTTATGTCGTACAATATTTTGCTGTTGACGACCTCCCCACTAAAGGGGTACAAATATATATTATATTTTTGTTTTTATTCATTAAACAATCTAAAAATATGAATACATATGTTACATATTATTTAAAATGAAATCACAAAATTTGCTATCTATTAAAAAAAACCGTTTTGTCATTTTTGCGATTTCTGGTTTGGCTGTATCACAGTTGTTCTTTAAGAGGAGTACTATCACCGGTTATTGGTTTTCCAAGTCCCAAAATCTCCCCTACTCAAAGAATGAGAGCATAAATTTTTCAGATTTCGAATTATTGAAACTCTATGACTGTTACGACGTGACCAAGAAATGCCCACCTGAATATAAATGTCCTGACCCATGCGTCAGTACAACCACTCAAAACGCTTTTGGGAAAACTCCGACTACTACTATTAATCCATATATACATAGACGAATGTTTGGTGCAAAACCAGGACCTCAGCAAATAGTGGCACGAAAAAAATCTAAAAAGCCTGTAATTAGAAGAAAAACGACGCCAGTTCCAAAGAAGACAACGTCAGAAGAGCCATTCACAAAAATTGAGTACATAACGCGAGAAATAAAAAGAATTCCGTTTATAACAGACAGCAAATTGTTCTTTAAAATATTCAAGGAAACTGTTATGAATGAACGCGGTGAACCTATGACTACTAAGATTTTTGTACGTACAAATAAAGATGATGATGATTTTCTAGAATAAAATAAGTTTTAACGGTGTTTTTTTTAATAATCCAAGAGCAAAGAAAGTATGCTTCCATAAAAATATGGCTAATATAAGGATGTTTTTCTTTCGAATCCCTCGTTTTTAGGTCTGGATTCCGGTAGGAGTGTGAGTATAGTTTATTATAAAAGTACTGGTTTGTAAAATTGTCCAATTTTTTTATGAAGGGGTAATGATGTATTCCCGAACCCAAGTCCCTCCAATGCCTTTTATATCATGAGTTAAAATGCGAATATTTTTTTACGTATTTTGCTACTTCTCTCTAATGCTTGGAAAACACCAGCTGAATTGCAAGTAAGTGTATCGTACAAAATTATTTTTGATCACTAATTCTCAGAAAGTAAGTCGTATTTAACTCTAAATGCGGGAGGTAAATTCGATTTACAACCCTGGGGAGGTAAGAAAATTTGAAAATCAAACGAGCGTTCCTTACAGTCACTAATAGTCCAGGAGGTACCGTTGCAAATAAAAAGTCATAGTAAGCCGGCTGATATTGACATCGATCGTAGACAATCAACACATGACTGATATGTGAATCGACCGTCAGCTGCTCAAGTAGCGGTGGGTTTGGGTGGGAAAAGTTGCGAAAGAGGTAAAAAAAAAATGTGCGCCGGCTGAAACTTTTTTCAACAGATGGTTGACATCATACTGATCTGAAAAAAATAGTCAGCTGCAGCGTGGAGACGCGTCAGCTACTCGCATAAACTTGTATAAAAAAACGTAAAATAAAGTAATAGTACGCCGCATAAAATTTTACTAGGTGATTTTTTAAATAATTAAAAGTACGGAAACGACAATCAACTGCACGGGTAGAGCGGTGGAAAGGCCGTCAGCTGACGCAGTTTTTTTTTACAAGTTCATGCGAGTAGCTGACGCATAATCCCCCCTCTACGATGCAGGTGACAATTTTTTTTCAGCTCAGTATGATGTTAACTATCTGTGAGAAAAGTTTCAGCCGGCGTACTTTTTTTTTACCACTTTCGCAACCACCCACGCCCACACCCACCGCGGGTGCGTCAGCTGACGCTTGGTTCTGTTATTAGTAATTCCAGATCTATTGAAAAAGATGGAAATCTATCGGCGTAAAAACACTTCCTAAAATGCAAAAAGGTTCATGCGAGCAGCTGACGCATAATCCCCCCTCCACGATGCAGCTGACTATTTTTTTTCAGCTCAGTGTGATGATTCAAAGATTCAAAGATTAAAAATGTTTATTTGTAAAATAGATATATAAAGTATACGTTTTACATTTCAAATCTAATCTGTATAAAAATAATATTTTATAATGAAACAAATATGATACTTACGGGAAATATATATAAAAAAACTATATTTAAATTGGGCTACTAAAGTTATACACATGCATAAAATAAAGACTTATTGGAATAAGAATATTATCATACATAATGCAATTAATAAATAAGTTGATAAATAAACTGAATAGACCATAAATAAATATAATGCCTAACCAAATATATACTAACATAAGTAAAAAATTAAAATATTGTATATACCCACATAATGCAATGAATACATAAGTTAATAGATAAATAAACTATATATAGATATAATGCCTAAAACCGCCCATTCGATTAATCTTGCTAAGAAGAAGGGCAAGAAACTTAGCAAGATCATGTCTTTTTTATCAGTATTTCTTTTTCTCAATATGGCTTAATACTATTACAGTCTTTTTAACTTATATAAAATTATACTAAAAAATGTATTAAACTTTAATAACTAAAGGATAAAAATATAAAAGACAGAAGGAAATTGTGTCATGAGGGAAAAAAATACATCTTAGTCTACCTGTCTAATGAGGTAGTAAGTTAAAATACTAAGCAAAACATCATCTACCTGTCTCATATAGTTTTAATTTTTTTATAGTCAAATTATCATCTAATAAATGCTAAGTTTAGGTCATAAAATGTTCATGCCAATATGTAAAAAGAAATGTCAAAATATTAATTAAAAGCAAACGATCTGAAAAACACAAATCAGTTAGAAAATTAAAGAACAGTAGTAAATAATAATAGTGTAAAATCTTATACCATGTCCTACAAAAGAGGTGCCTACCTTTGCAAGTAGTATTTTTGGAAAAGCCAGTTTATGTTTCTTCCTAGTGTCTATAGAGTGATGCTCACCGAGCCTTGGGAAAGCATCGATATATTTTCTGATGTCAACTATCTGTGAGAAAACTTTCAGCCGGTCTTCTTTTTTTTACCACTTTCGCAACATCCCACGCCCACACCCACCGCGGGTGCGTTAGCTGACGCTTGGTTCTGTTATTAATCATTCCAGATCTATTGAAAAAGATGGCAATCTATCGGCGTAAAATCACTGCAAAATGCAACGCTACCGCCCGGGCTATAACTATATATTCAATCAATCGTCTCGCTAAATGACAATGGAAAATAACCTTTCTGCCTATTTCCTTTTTATTTTGTTATTCTGTATTTTATTTATATATTATGAAAAATGTGACTTATGCTGAATAAAATCTTAAAAAGATGTTTATGACTTAACACAGAAACTTAATTAGTTTTATTTTTAAAACAATCGCACTGGCCAGTAAAACACGATTGCACAAAAAAAAGAATAAGAAAATAAAATAGCGGCAGTAAAGTTGCAAACATAATTTCATAATTGTCATTGATTGCACGTCGATTTAATTTTTATATCCTGAAAAAGTGTTATTAGTTATTTTATTATAGATAGATAGACCCTTGATAATGGTGTAAAACCGAAACCGGATGGGATAAATATAATTTAATTACAGTGAAACATGTACCCACGGGTGAAGATCATCATCATGTTATAATTTTGCATGTTTTTTTTATTTCCTCGCATTAGTAATGAAAAGTAGAGAGTGTTACACCCTCGCTTACTTCCCTTGAATTACAATCTACTATTAAATACTCACAAATAAATGCAGTTAATCCATAAAGCCTATTTAGTCACGTGCTAAGTTCATTTCGACGAGTAGTAATTTAAGCGTGGTCTATCAGTCTGTCTACCAAATGTTTTTCAAACATGTATCGCAATCACTTTCAAAGCTATTGTAATTAGCTAGGAATGATAACGATAGATGTCCGAGTTAGATAATAAGGCTTGATTTCGAATCAAACCCCAATAATTTAATAGATAACAAATAATTATAACTAAGTTATCAATTATCATAATTACTAATCAAATCAAATAAAATTTTATTTCCTAAAAACAGGTTTGGGGATGGTAGCTTATAAATGTAACACGTGGTTCAGCCCCATACATACAGACTAAACCTAAGGATTAAATAACGTTGGCATGTTTCCATACAAAAACCAAGTGACATTTAAGCTACACGGTACGAAGAAACGTATAAAAATGGGTTGTTTTGGCTGGCTTATGCTTGAAACATATTTGTTAATACCTAAACTAATCTCTCATATATATTTTGTTTGGAAACAAGCAATAGTTATATCTAAAAGAGCCCGTAACTCACTGAACTAAAATTGCTTCAAGTCGAATCGATGCGTTTATTATTAATGTTTGGTCTGTATGTCTGTGAGTTCAGCTGTGTTTTGCCTTAGCAGCATGCAATATAATGTATTTAAATTTGTTGATAATAATGCTGGTACCTTTATATAGGTTTATCTTTGACCCGAACGATCGGGATGACTCTTGAATATTGTATGTGTTTTGAAGGATAAATACTAGATCAAAAAAAGGATACACATTTGTGGCTCCCCTAACCGCCGAAAGACCTGCCCTCTTATTGTATAACTTAGACATCAATCGCAATCGCTTTCAAACGCACCTTGATTGGCTACAAATTATGTGTGATGTCATTTCTAGCCAATCACGATGCGTTTGAAGGCAATCGACAACATTACAAATTAATAATTGGTACAAAACTAAAAACCATTTCGAGATATTGGCCTTCTGAGCATCATATATTTTTTACAGAATTAAATCATTTTCGAATAAAGAGATTTAAAAAAAATTCAAATGTTGGTAAACACAGGATTTCAAAAACAATTACCTTTGCTTTCAAGTTCATTCCGTATTTTAAGAAAATCAACTGTCATTGACATTGACAGCGAACATAAACATGCCAAGTTTTTTTTAAATAATCCCTTGGCTATGAACATCGAGTTTGAAATCCTCAGTTGCGACTTGCGTTCTTTTAGAATGAGTGAATAATAATAAATTAAAATAAGCATTAAAAACACACAATAAAACAAAATAAAAAATACGTAAGCTTTATTTTTACGCAGACTTTCAATATAAATATTGAAAACAAATGGCTACCTGAAATGAAATGATGTCGATTGTGATGGATGTCAAAATTAGGCAATATGGCACCTGATCAATCGGGATGGGTTGAGAATGTCAAAAGCTACAGCCTAATATAAATTTCAAGTAATAATAAAATTAATAGATTTGATTAATGGTTTTTGATGAAACTCCATTATAGCAATGAAAAACAATGAAAAGCAATGGTTAGGCATTATGTATATACAATATTTTTATTCCTATATTTCTATATTTTATGCAAGTGTATAACTTTATTACATTTTAGTAGCCCACCCTTAATATTTTTTTGTATGTATTTCCCGTTTTTATTATTTCTTCATTGTATTATGTATATATAATATTTTTATTCCTAGATTCCCCTATTTTATTTATTTTTTATTTATTTATTTATTTAAAAACTTACGACTATCATTTATTAATGCAGGTGTATATTTTATTTCCCGTATTATTATATATTTTTTTTATATTCTAAAGACATATTATATTGTGTAAATTAACTTTGACTTGTAGAAAGTATACTTAATGTATCTATTTTGCAAAAATAAATATTTTGATTTGATTTGATTTGATTTGACTTATATTTACTAGTTCTACAGTATTTATTTACAACTGTCAATGTAAATAAACTAAATCCTGACAAAACCAGGGTATTACATTCTTATCTTTATGACTTAGTGCCTGAAGATGTGTAAACGAAACCGGCAGCTGAGGATAAAATAAATACTGTGGAACTAGTACAAGTAAGATTTTTAATTCCTAAATTCGGTTGTTTTTTAAATACCAATGTGCTATTTTTGTCCGCTTTTTGATATAATAAATAATTTAGGAATGTAACTTTAATGATACATTTTTTCGTGCTTTTAAACCGACTTTGTTAATATTTTAGTATTTAAAGGAAGTGACGTCATCATGTTAGATTGAATGGTCGGATCCTTATCTAACTATGGATGCATTCAAGAAAAATAAAATATGCCTATGGAAATGTGTGATGATGACGTCACTGAATGTCAAATGAAAGACATCGCCTTTATTCATTTTATGAAAGTTTTTAAAATCTGTCAATTAAAAACAGTTAAGAAAATCTATTCCTCGAAATGGTTTTCGTATCTTGAAGCTTGTGAAAAAAAGAAGAGACCAATTATAAGTAGCGTTAATTGACTGAAAAAATAACAAATTTGGGACCTTCTAGAAGCCAATAGACCTGCTAATCCTACTCGTAATATACAACTGTGAGAAAGCTGCGTTTGCCTAGAGTTACTCCATTTTGATGGTCCCCAGCTCTCATACAATATGTCTGCAATAAATGTTTTGACAACACAAAGGACTGACCTTTTTAATCGTGTAAGGAGACACAGGTAGAAAAGTGAGACCTATCCGTTATTAAAACATTTATTTGCACAGATACTTTCATTAAAACTAGAGTGAGTTCACATCATAAATCAAAACATATAACAAATTAGACTAATTTTTTTGACTGTTTTTAAAATAAATACCTACTGTGGAACTAGTACAAGTAAGTTTTTTCATTGCTAAATTATAAGTAGCCCTAATTTACTTAAAAAATAACAAAGGGACCCTCTAGAAGCCAATAGACTTGCTACTCCCAATATAAAACTGCGAGAAAGCTGCGTTTGCCTAGAGTTACTCCATTTTGATGGTCCCCAGCTCTAAATTAATATTTTAATAACGCATAAAACTATTTTTTTTAAACTGTGAAATGAGACACAGGTAGAATAGTGAGTCCTACGCGTAATTAAAACATTTATTGCAAAGATATAGTATGAGAGCTGGGGACCATCAATTTGTTATCAAAACATTTATGATGTCAAATTACTCTAATTTTAATGAAAGTACCTCTGCAATAAATAAAGCTACATTTATTCTTCATTTTATTTCAGAAAATTACTCGAAGCTGTGAGCAAAAAACTAGACTTGTACAAAAACATGTTCTAGGAGTTAAATTTCATAATTTTCGAATAAAAAATGAACGAATACATAAAAATATATACCGTTAAATAAATAAAATGTAAGTAGTTTTGATTGTTAAAGGTAGACGAGAAAAACTTTATTACCTTTAAATTTATTTCAATAGGTATAAAAACTATAGGGTTTGAGCTAAAACATTTTTTGTAGGAATTTTTAAAGTAAATATAAGTTTTTGTGGTATTAGTTTTTCCTGGATCCTAGAAATTTGCCCGACATCACGGGATTCAAATTTATTAACAAGATAGCAACACCAGCACCACAAGTAGTCTAATAACTTTGATTTAACAGTTGATCCGTATTGCTTAAAAAGTTTCAGGTGATTATTAAATTTACTTTTACTTTAACATTTAAGGCGATCGCGCTAAAGTGGCCAAGTCTTTTCCAGACACTTTGGTGTCGATTCGGTGTACAACGACTTAATTTATTTGACAGGACTAAACTTAATTTAAACATTCTGTCTTTTTCTTTATTAAGTATTAAATTGTAATAAGTTTTTCTCGTCCCAGCTGAGGTAAAGTTGTATAAAAACTAAATACCTGATCATGTTAAGACTGCTTTCTATTGTAGGTAGGTTATTATCTAATAAGAGACCAGCTTTTAATTACGAATCCTACATATTAAACTATTGTCTAAAATTTAAGGGGCTAACAGAGGCCATTATTGCGTAGTGATGTAGTAGTGTTTTCACGAGAAAATTATGTCATCTTAGGCATTACATTTTGATTGGAATATTGTCGCAATATAAGGTGACTTTAATTTATGCAGCCAAATTCTTACTGATGACTCTGTAAGTGCACAGTAATAGGGTTCGATGACCCTTTTTGTGAAATTCGTAAATAATTCTTTTCGTGTTCCTTACAAACGCAAGCCCAGCCCCTCAATTACCGTGGGCCGTCAAGATTTTATTTTGCGAAATTAGCAAAAAGTGTTATCGATTCGTATTACTAAGTCACCTTATACCGGGTGTAAAAGCAAAGTCAAGAATCCCTTAAGTGTGTGTTAGTTTGATCGGTAAAGATATTATTTTAAGTACTGGGATCTCTAAATAAAGTACCAGTACCTCATAATAAGACGATTTTCTTTACTCAAAATACACTAATCGCGTGGACGGACATCCTCACTGGTCGCTGGACACTCGGATGAGGGGTGCGGGTTGCGGGGTGCAATTAGGTGTGTGGGGAGGCCGGTGAGCTGCGTAGCCATAGCTTAGTAAAATTTTTGGTGAAAATTCAAGGTATATTTTTTTCTCTCGTAATGACATCAGAATCGTGTATACTTTCATACCCTAAAGGGATTCTTGACTTTGCATTTACATCCTGTATATTAATAAGCTTTTAAGCGTGCATAAAGTAATGCAGTGCAATCAAAATGTAATGCATAAAATGACATTTTTTGTGAAAACCTAATTAATAACAAGCAATTTTCAATGAATTGATATAAAACGCATTTGTTGCATACTTTTTATTCAAAAGTAAGGAAAACAATGTTAAGATCCACATTTTGCACGGAGATCAGTATGCCTACCATGAGTTTTGCTTACTATACACGTTACCGTCTGCGTAAAGTATTTTGTATGAGAAATGCTGGTTCCTGTAGTAAGCCGCTAGGGGCGCTGCATAATTTCTCATATAAATATTTTACGCAGACGTTAACGTATATAGGGTGAAATTTAATCAACCGACCAAATTCATACTAGAGACTCGGTTAGTGATCAAGAACTAGGTTCAGTAATCCTTTTGGCCAATTTCGAAAAATAATTTTTTTTGCTCCCGTACTGGTTGGACTAGTTTAAGTACAATTCCTAGTGCAGGTTCTACGGGTAAAAAAATTTTTTTTTTCGAATTTCACCCTGAGGTTGATTAAACCTTGTTCCTGATGACTAACTGAGTCTCCAGTATGAATTTGGTCGGTTGATTTAATTTCACCTAGTATAGTAAGCAAAACTCATGGTAGGCCTACCTTTGTTACGTTAAGCATTCAACTACTGATTCGGAGTTCGCGGGTTCGAATCCCGTATATAGGCGCACATTTTGTGATCGTGGCTGTCCATATTTGTGTCCGAAATATGGCGATAAGGCTCACCACCCAATCACGCGGGATTAAATAATCGTTGGTGAAACGTGGGTGCACACGTGTGAACTGTGACTTGTACTGTACGGTTCATACTTGGAAATACTTCTGACAACCCCTCGGGGACGTATGTCGTGACGAAGTATCAAAAGTTTATTGCCCTATTACAACAGGTTTTATGTACTTTACTCTTCCGATCTACAAATATACTTATACAATTAATATAAACCGTGAAATATAAGTGCTTATACACTGGAAACTCATTTATTACTAAATTGGTTAGGCTTTTTAAGAATTATTGATAAAAAAAATTGCTAAAGTGGCGTATAATAAAGTGACTTTTACTTATACAGCCAAATTCATACTGAAGGCGCGGTGAGTGCTCAGTAACAAGATTCGATGACACTTTTTGTAAAATTCGTAAATTATTTTTTTCGTGTTTCTTACAAACGCAAGCCCAGCCCCGAGTCAATTACGTCAATTATGGGACGTCGACATTTTATTTTGCGAAATTAGCAAAAAGTGTTATCGATCCGTGTTACCGATCACTTACCAAGCCTCTAGTATGAATTGGGCTGCATAAATAAAAGTCTGGGGTTAAGATGGAAACCTTTTTCCTTAATACGGGGTGTTCTACTCATCAATATGAACAACTTTTACTATAGGGCCAACCCAGAAATCGCGAAAAAAACAGCTGAATGGAACAGCTGATTTTATTTGGCGATTTCAAAAATTATTATAGTAAAAGTTGTGATATTGATGGGTACAACACCCCATTTTAAGGAAAAAGGTTATGATCTTAACAGCCTGTATAGATTTTTCACTTGTGCCTGGAAAAGTTAGGCCACTTTAGTAATGACCGCCTCAATTGATGTACTGTTTTTTAAAGGTTGTAACTACAAAAAATAACATTTTCTTTTTATTTTGTTCATAGTAATAGCGTTTTATACCCCTGATTCTTTCACGCATTACCTTCAACTTCAAGTAAGTATACGTAGTTTTGAACCTATGTGCTTTCGCCGTAATAAAAAACTAATATATTGACTAGATCGTGTGTAGGGTTACCAGATCCAGTAACGTTAGTCCCTGACAAAATCCCTGGTATTTCAATAAATTTCCTGACATTTTCGTAAAAGATTTGTTCTAATGTGGAGGCAGCACGTTTTTTTAATAGTTTTTGTTATAAACACAATGTAACTCAATAAATATAATAATTTTAAGAATTTATTCATTATCTCTTAAAATTCGTGATAAATCCAATTTTTTCCTGACAGAGGGACAAAATTCCTGACATGACAGGAAAGTTCCTTTCGTCTGATAACTCTCGTGCGTGAAGGTCCCGCGGGGTGACAGACGATGGCGGGGCAGAGGTAGCTTCGACGCGCAGTTGCATCACCACAGAATAAAATATTACGTATTTGCACGCAATTTCCTCTTCCGCTACACCACCTGCCCTCCGCTAACATCTGATGCTAGATCTGTATAGTCTCTTCTAGTAAGGAAGTGAAATAGGTGTGTCAGGATAGTAACGGATGAACATCTGTAGTCTCTGTTTCTATAATAGTAAGAGTAGCCGATTTTACCCCAGTCTGAGCTACTTCAAAACATCTTTCTCGGGGCTTTATTTGTAAAAGTTATATATTATTAGTATACAGAGTGTCCCAAAAGTCAACGTTATCCCTTGGAGGGCTGATAGGCCGGCTCATGATTGTTCAGAATATCAAGATATCACCTCGTAAGAAGTCGATAGTTTTCGAGTTATCGATACTTTTATGAATTTCGTAAAATTCGACACCTTAGATGAGTCTTTCCAGTGCCACCGCTACACAATTCCATATTCCAAGATTCTAATTTTTGTTTCGCAATCATAGTTATTGCTGTTGATCATAGTTCAAAATAAAACTAATATGATACACCTTTGTAATAAAAAAAACATTTTTGCTCGAATTATGAGTTTTAAATTTTTATTTGCCAACTTTGACTCTTCATACTGTAAAATAAAATTACTATGCTTAGCTGGCAAGTAATTTTAAATAATAAATCATTTAGTGTAGTTTATTAAATAGTAAAACAATTGCCACGTTTTCTGTACCGTGTGAGATATTGCAAAATCCAGCAAAGATATTTACAGTTTTAAAATTAATAATATTTTCAAACCCTGCTACCAAGTCAAACCTTCTATTTTCAGAACATGAAAGCGGTAAGTTTAATTTGTTCCTCAGTCAAATCATCCACTACGTAAAGCTACCCTATGATTACCCAGATAAATAAATTACAAAATTAATTATGAAAATTAATTATGTTTAAATATTGCATGCATAGTAAAATAATATAACTATATTTTATTCGGTTAGGATGTCAGTGTCAAACAAGGAGGCTAATCCTTTGGTGCTTCGTCCGTGCGTCTGTTCGTCTATCACAGTGGTCTACAGCTTAAGCCGTAATAGGTAGCTGGTTGAAATTTTTACAAAATACGTGTCAGAATGGTCTCTGTAGCAACAAATAAAAATAAATGTACGTTATTTGTAATAATAAAAAATAATAAAATAATAATATTGCACTTTTTCAACGATTTAAAAAAAAATTCAATGTCTACAGATATTATTATTTCAAACATACCTGTATCTTAAATTACTGAAATAATGCCCGTGTGAGGTTGCAAAAGGAGTAAATGTCGACTGCTTAACCTCAGTACAAAACTAATAACTCATTTAATTTAAAATTTTGGTAAAAATTTTCAACTTACAAAAGAAATTTACCGTTTTGTTGGCCACATCCACCGTATTAAATCTTATACCACATTTAGAACATTTCAGATTGTATTGAAGCCAAGTGGTGCAGGCATTCTTGGATTCCGGTGTGTGGAAAGGAGCTCAAATGTACAGAAAAGAAAAAACTTTTCTTAGATGAATGCGATATGTACGAGTACAACTGCGACATTCGCCAGCGTAAGCATTTTTTTTATAACCGACTTAGTTCACGCGGAACTCCTATGATGTCACTAAGTTTATAGCGCCATCTGTTGTTGCCAAGTAACGTAACGTTTGTGGGTTGCCAGATCGGTTGATTTTTCCGCTAAAAGTGGCTAAGTGTATGGAGCTTCAGTCCTCAAAAAGTGATTGAAATCGTGAACATTTATGAAACTTAAAAATGAAAAAAAAAAAAACGAAAAACCACCGTCACTGGTGCAAGGGTTTCGGCATCGCGCTCACCAACCCGCCTGCCCAGCGTGTGTGAATATGGGTATTTCTTCCAGGAGGACCGCCAAGAGTGGCAAAATCCTGGAAAGGCCTATGTCCAGCACTGGACGAAACAGGCTGATGGATGGATGGATGCATGATAAAAAAAAAACGAATTTTTCACCATTGTGTGACAGGGATGCTTTTACGTGTCGCTCGTTGCAAGGTTTTATGAGAGGGCGGGGATGCCTGGGTGTCGGAGTACGCGTCTTGAGTCTTTTCGGCCTACAATGCAAAAGTTATTCCATTTCTTTCGGTCTAAAATGTTTACGTAGATTCTTATTTCTGAAAAAAAGTTCATGATTTCATTATTGGTACTCATTAACCAAGTGAGGTGTTCACCCTGTCAATATTTATGAAATTATTACCAGCAAATTGAAACCCTTATCCTACCGACAATAAACATCTGCATTTACCATTTCAGGCTATAGACCGGTACCTTACATGGACTGTCGAAATCGAGAACCTGTTAAGAAAGTATGTTATTATTCAAATACAGAACTAATAACATTCGGTATGATATCGCCTTCTAAAACGAAGCCGACGAAGGCAGGATTTGAACGGGCGGAATTGGTTTCTGTACCTATTTTCAAAAATGGAAAGGTCATATCTTATCAGAAGTTTTGGAAGCCTGCTGTACCGATTAAAGGTAGGAACGCTTCGAAACTTTTACCTGAAGGATATGTGAAGCAAAATTTGACGTTTGAATTTGGTGGCAAGGTGGTATTTTCGGGATCCGTTTATGCACCTAAAGATTTTAAGTGGATGGAAGGAAAATCTGGAAAGTAGGTGAAGAGCTGGGACTGAATCGATCCTTCTTGTTTATGATTTATGTGTAGAAGATAATGTGTTAGACGAATTAAAGAATTTAAACTGTGATATATGTAGCGTCTATTTTTATTTATTTATACCCTATTCCCTGATTTATAAGGTGTTTTGGCTCGCGATGGGTGATATTCTACAAAAAAATCAGTGGGAAAAAAATCTAAAATGAAAAAAAATAATTACTACCTCGATCTCCGGTTGTGCTTGCATCTGAATCTGTCTCCCATGTCGTGTTAATACATATATTAATATTATATTTCCTTCGATTTTGATCTGTCTTACGTAGAAATTTTTTGTTCAAGCTAGTTAATATTTTTTATCCGGCTTGGAGTGTTTTGACCCTTTTTGTCTATGTTTTATTTGTTATATAAATTGGTGTAAATGCAGTAGACACGAAACAAACCGTTTGTTGGGTATTTTATCATGGCCAGACAAAAGTGCTTGAGACAGATCGAACTGCGACCTGCTGCGGGCCTATTAAGTAACGTTGTATCGGTTGCCAACTGGTTGCTACACAGTAAAAACATGCATAAAAACTGAACTTTCATAATGGACTTCAGTGTATATTGAACTGTTAATGAATTGTGACGCACTTTAAGTACGAACGTATCCTTAGATAATCGGAATTCGATAGTTTATCTGTCACGGGTAAAGGCCGAAAAAAGGCAAAAATAAGTGCGATGACGAGCGAAGCGAGGAAGAGCGTGTTAGGTTGACATGGTAATAAACATTGGTAACCCCCGAAGTTTTGTATAGAATTGCCCGGGTAAACCTATGTGTATCCTATCTCCTAGTATTACCCGTAACATATCTATCTTTTCGATGTTTGGCAACCAGTTGGCAACCGACTCAAAGATACATAATCTAGGGGCAGGACAGAAAATTTCGCATAGCCATTACTATGATGCAACATCCCAGATCGTTGATTATAAAACTTTATCTAATGTGGAAGTGTGGTTACACCTGGCTACCTAGCATAGTAGACCATATCGAGCTTTGACAGCTCGATATACACTGTCTATCCCTCTTTAGGTAGATCAACAGAGTAAGACAGAGCACTGTATCAAGCGCTATCGAGCTCGATATGGTTTGCTATGCTAGACTAGCTGGCGTGCCGGACGGACGGAATAAGCCGAACAAAAGGGGCCGAGGGCAGAGTTTCTCCTTAAGAACGGGCGGAGCCACGGCAAGATGCTAGTAAATACAAAGTTTCATTGCCAGGAGGACGTAATGTGTCAAACACCGTACAGTTTACCATGGCAGCTCTTGTTACACCCGCGTATAAAGGTGATAATCGTACAAAAGGGTATTACCGTTATGTAACGAGTCCGCACATTGTACAAGTTATATTAAAACTATTCACTTTGCTATTGTACAACGTACACACAGTAGCATGGATATTCACATGGAGATTAAAACAAGAAAAAAAAAACGGTCACGAGAGAACTCAATTAAAGCACCAAGGTTCCCTGGATTATGGAATAATAAACATTTTCTTAAAAATAATCCTTGCTAATTATTATTTATCTATTTGTATTCTTCACCCTCATTACATTTGTAATTTATTACTAATATGTGCGAAACCTGGACTTGTAGAACTTTCCAGAAAAATGCCCATTACAAAACCTTTGAAATACTTGACCTTCAGCTGAAATGAGATACCGGCTGAATTTTTTGTCGCTGAAAAGCACATATAATATTGAAAGTCTATGCTAAGAAGTTGAAAACTATGATAGAGATAGTACTCATCCATACAAACAACTTTTACTGCGGAAAAAACACTGAAAATGAAATCAAGATTATAAAAATCACCTATTCCATACAATTTCGTTATGTAACTAAGTAATGTACCTTTTTTATGGAACAGCTGGTATCTTTTTCACAAATTCAGGGTTGGCTCCACAGTAAAAAAATCTTTGTAATTTATAGACGAGTACTATCCCTAGATTTGAATATTTGAGCTACAAAGAACAGACAAGGGTGTCGATTCGGTGTAGAAGAAAGAAAACATTTATTTCAGACTGAGATCCATATCTTAGTTAGTAACAATATACTATGTTAGTATCTTAATCTAAACACGGAAAAAGAACACAGAAAAGGTAGCAGAAGTCGCTGCTGCCGACATCACACAACCGAATTGAGTGATGCCTACAACAGCATCCTCCTGGTAAAGTACTGTGACTCCATGTGAACCCTATTCCAGAATTCCAGAACAGGACTGTCCCAACGATCAACAATGCCCTCCAAGAGGCTGTTGGAGCTGCCCCTTTAACGACTCATAAGGGATAAGCCACACGTTTTCGGACTATTGATGTAAAGCTATCAGTCTGTTCGTAGCACGACTTAACTTATTTGACAGGACTAGCCTTATTTTTGGCGTCCTGTCCTTGTCTTTACGATACAAAAAGAAAAAGACAGAATGCTGAAATTAAGTTTAGTCCTGTCAAATAAGTTAAGTCGTGTTACGCCGAATCGACACCAGTGCCAATCTAAAACAAAGAAACTAGACGTTAGACTACAGATGTTAGACTCATGAATGATCTTTATTGTATGATAGTTTAAAAGGGGCCTAAACATTCAGATAATCAAACGGATGAATCTCACTATAGTGGTTCCATTTTTGAGTAAGAAACCCTCGTTATAATAAAAATATCTGTTAGATTACACATTGCGATAATTCATTGGCCTGCCCTCGGACTGAGGCTGATTCTTAACATTGAACTTGGCCATGCTGAGGTTTGATGCGTAGAAAAGTTGGGAAACTTTTTAAAACTGGTTTTGTGACGACTTTTATACGTCAAATTGAGCATATTTACAAAACTGAACTTAAGTACATTATATTTTGGACTACAACTGCGCTTTTTACTTATTCTATTTTTGCTGTGTTTGTGTATATTTCTTTTTTATCATTCAACACCAACAACATTAAAGTACTCGAAATAGAGTATTATAATCAATATTTTGAACATACGTGTGTGTATGTAGTATTTATTTTTGAGTGAAATACAGTAAATAGTAGTAAAATAAGTAACAAATACATCTTTACGACATTTTCGAGGGGCCAGAGGTGTTTCCGACTGTGAAGTGCAAGTCACAGTTCACACTTGTATACCCACGTTTCACCGACGAATATTACGCCCAGCGGGGAGACCGGGATGAAGTGCGACGATAGAGTGGGTGAAGCGCATTCTTTCAGCTGCTGAGATATGTCCGACGTGTAATACTACTCGTACCGCCGTACTTTGGGCACAAGGACTTATAGTGAAGCAGGCAGACCGAGTATAAACGTACCCCGACGGGATTTTGAACCCTCATCCTGCAGATTTGAGACCAAAGAGGCGAAATTGTTTTCGTCTACAGTAAGAGAGCTTTATTATATAGGTTGTAAATAGAGTGCGACCTTTAAATAAAACCACATACTCTACTGACCATGCTGAACAACTATTTGAAAAAAAAACCCGCGCAAATCTTCAGAGAAAAAGTTATTCAACTGAAACTCAAAGACTTTATCTCGTAGGAAAAAGGTCTATTTTAGAACGCCTTACCGAAACAGCTGTTTTACGGACGACCGAAGCTCTCTCAAAACTCGCCCGCATGTCGGTGCGTTAGGCTCCACGCATTTTTGTTTGGAACTAAATTATTTCCCAAACTAATAGGGTACGTTTCTTGGGAAAAGTGGTCCAGTAGAATATGTGGTTTCATTTAATGGTAGCAGTCTATTTACAGCCGGTATATATAGGTATTTGTATTATGGAAGTAGCCTTGTATTATTTTATGAACATCCCTTATAGCATAATGCTGATGTTGACTAGGGTCATTACGATGATAATGACGAAAACCGCATCTAAATGCGTTGAGTGTTTCTCGAGTTAAAACGGAACATACCTATACATACAGACAGACGGACAAAAATTTAAATGCATTATAAATAAAATTTTACGTTTTTTTGCCTCGTAGCCTTTTAGAAACCTAAGTCTTTATGACAAAACGCTGGAATATCACATAAAATTCGTAAAACACAACCTTCAACAGGTCACGGTAAACACAATACTTCTTATTGCGTCCACATTCGGTTTGTAATCGAACAAAACGTTGTAACTTTCCGTGTGGCTGATTGTACACATAGAGCCATTACCATTAGCAACTTGACCCAAATGCCGCCGGACTATGTGCTTTATTCATGTGGTGATTTCCAATTTGATGATCAGTAACATATAAATAAGGTGACTTTGGTTGATATAACCAAGTTGATACTGGAGACTCAGTTAATGTTTGGGACCAAGATTCAATGACCCTGTTTGCAAAATATTTATATATTTTTGTGGTCCTACATACATATGTATATACTTAACGCACAGACGCGCGACGCTAGCGCTTATATTTTTGACGATTGCTCGCCCGTTTGGCCCCTCGTAATTCACTCTTTTATTTAAATAACTTTCTTATTTTAAACAGTTTTACATGATTCTTATTAGTTAACATAGTCTAATATTAGTTCTTATAAGAAAACAAAAATTGTACAGGTATTCCTATTGGATAATAAGTTAGAAAGGTTTTTCTACAAAAATTTAGCAATGTTGAATGTCTTTCAGTACATCGTATATGGAAGTTAAGAATATTTACTTTAAAGTGGTTATATAATGCTAAGCATATAAAACAAATGTAAAACAAACTATTTTCAATATATTTAAATACATGGAAACAAAATTATTACGTTACGTCTTCACAAAAATGCATTTCTATTTATATATTTATGTTTTCGAGTTTGCTTAAGGCATACAACTTGCAAATGTACATAAATAACTGAAAGACTGTAGATACGTGGGACGCACTATAAGTTTCCGGAATGAATATGAAAAAATACTATTAAAGGTACAAAATTAATTTATTGTTTTTCAAAATAATCTCCCTTGGCGTCTATGCACTTTTTCATTCGATCAAACCAGTTTTGAAAACTTTTGTGCCACTCCCCTGTGGTGACCTCTGAAACGTGTTTTTCATACTCCTCGACAGCCTCTTCTGGTGATGAAAATCGTTGACCGCGTAATTGGTTCTTAATTTTTGGGAACAGAAAAAAGTCACAAGGTGCCAGGTCGGGACTGTATGCAGGATGACTCATGAGTTCTACATTTTTCGTCTTCAAAAAGTCGTTTGTCTGTCTGGCCGTGTGAGAACTAGCATTGTCGTGGTGCAGGATGATACGGCGTTTACGGTTATTTTTACGGAGTTCGTCAATAACTTCCGGCAAACAAATGGTCGTGTACCAGTCACTATTCACGGTACGACGATTCTCTAAAGCAACAGTAGCCACGTGTCCAGTTTTATTAAAAAAAGAAGCAATCATCCGCTTAGATGCACTTTTCACGCGCGCCACTTTGGTTGGTTTCGGCTCATCTTGAAAGACCCATACGCTCGATTGCTGCTTTGTTTTGGGATCGTAGCAATAAATCCATGTTTCGTCACCTGTTACTATGTCCCACACTAAATTTGACGCACCTTCGTTGAATCTGGTAAGCATGGCACTGCACCAAGTGACGCGGTCCGTTTTTTGAGCCTCGGTCAAGTTGTGTGGGATCCACCGCGAGCACAGCTTTCTCACACCCAAATGTTTGTGTAGGATTGATTGTATTTGACTCATGCCTATTTCTAAGGATGCGCGAATTTCATGGTAGGTCACATGCCTGTCTGTTTCAATCATACGGCGCACAGCATCGATGTTTTTGTTGGTCACAGCGGTGGACGGCCGACCATCGCGAGATTCATCACTGAGATTGATACGACCACGCTTGAATTCTGCAAACCAGCTATAAACAGTCGTCTTGCATGGTGCTTCATTGCCAAAAGCTGTTTCAAGCCGAGCGATGCTCTGTTGAGCTGTTAAATTACACTTAAAATCGTAGAAAATCATACTACGAAAATTTTCCCGAGTTAAATCCATGTTGATGCAGACACACAATTTTTTAAATGGCGCCACAAGGTAAAAACAAAAGACAGTCAGATGAAACAAACTGCATTCTACAGCCAAAGAGTTCTATTTTCAAATGTTGCAATAAATTTTTAAATATTTTTTATGTAAGTGGCCAGCTCCGGAAACTTTTAGTGTTACTTATGTACAATGGTTATTTACTGATATAAACTATTTCAAGTAAGAATTATTGAAATACATCTTGAATATTGTTTCATACAACAATTTGTTTTAAGAAATGTGACATTTTACGGTCAAAATTAGTTTTAATTTACGTGTTTTAATAATAATTTACGGGTTCGATACAGAATTACTTTTAAAATTGACAAGATATGAATGTTACTGCAATTTACAGCTAATAACTAGAGCTTTATATATAAATGCGAATTTTCGCTTGAAAATGTTGACCTTATACGACAATATCAACACATATTTATATTGCTTAATGGGTATTCAAGTTGCATTACTTAAAATCCAGGCAATCTTAAAGTAACAGCCCTTTATACAGCAATACTGTTACGTAGATAACATATCTCAGCGGGTTACGCTCTGCACGCCCCTTTTAAGCATGAAAAAAAAATTCCGTTAAGCGGTCTAAAAAGGCAAAAAACTATAATTTGAACATATCCGAAAGACCCCGGCAAACTGACGATGTTAACTAGTGGGGGAAAGCCCGCGAAAGGAAACTCTGCTTTCTGATTGGCGGTAGGTACCTTTCAGAATATGTTCACATTATTTCAGGGTTCTACAGCACTGGGTCAGGCCTTTAAAGTTTATTTTTACTTTATACAATAATATAGTCGAGAAGCGACGTATAAAAGTAAAAAATTCAGAATAAAAAAATAGTCTGCTAAGACCCAGGTAACTTAACAATGTTAACTAGTGGGGTTAAGCCCGATTTAAAATTCTATACTTAATCCAAGTTTGGGAAGCTGTATTTGTTTTCTGAAAGCTCTCTTCTGGCCTCAAGCACAAGGCTTCGAGCGAGAAAGTATATTCTCAAAATACGCCATTAATGAGCAGTATTTTCAACATTTATAGGTTTACTCCTTTAATAATGAGGGTAATTTTCACATGGGTTTTCACTCAAATAACCTTGAACCTCAATTTAATAAATCTTTTTAGAGATATTTTGTTTTTTTTTCTCAATAATATTTTATATTTTTTAGACTAGCAAGGATAAATTACGGTTTTGCGGGGGTTTTGTAAATCATATTTCCTTTACTGGTTTTTCCCACAAAAAAAAATAATAATGTGGCCATTTTCACGTATATTGAAATAGGCATTACTTTGCGAAAGTCCATCATTGTCCATATCAACTTATAGATATATTAATAAATTTGCAATAATGATTATCACATAGCCATCATGATAAAAATTTTCGCTTTAGAACCACAACGAGAACAAAAGAGTGATTATGGTAAATAAAACATTATTGGTACAAAAGGTATTCAGAGCAAGGTCATTACGTCATACGTGTGATGTTACTGTAATCGACTCCCGCGCACATGTGCACACACAGCTTACATTCTTACAAGAACAGTTTATGTTCGCTCCATTATCAAGTATTGATCCTGGCCATTAATTGAATTGAATTGATATTAAACATATCATGAGCCACCCTCCCTCAACTGCTTATATTTGTAGAATTAAGGATCAAGAACAGTTTCAAGTCTTTTAGCAAACCCCATTTTTTAGGGTTTCGTAGTCCGACAAGGAACCCTTAAAGTTTCGCCATGTCCGTCTGTCCGTCCGTCTGTCCACGGCTTAGCTCAGAGACTATTAGTACTAGAAAGCTGTAATTTAGTATGGGTTGGGTAAACATACTAATCACGCTAACTAAACGGTAAATTTCTTTTAATGTGTATCTCCCGTACACGTAAATTGGGGATGAGTTTTTTTTTCTCGTCTATTCCATAGTGTGGGGTATCATTGGATGGGTCGTTCAAAAACATTATGGGTGTGTGAATACCATTTTTCGATTAAGGGATCTTTTGTCGAAATATTAAGCTTTGTTACAGTCAATTAATTTTTGTTACAGTCAAGTGTCCCCCCCTGCTGGCTAAACGATTGTTTATGGATATGTGAAAAAATTCACAGAAGTAGTGAATTAGTTTGGCGCGATTTTTTATATTTAGGTGGTAGAGCTAATGCCGGGCTCGACTGTGGAGGTAAATAATAATATATAATCTTACTCGCAAATCCTCCCGAAGTTATTTGGGAGAGAGTAAGAGAACAGCTCTTAGGGAAAACCAGGCGGCCCACCATTGCCTGGGACCGATGGATGGCGGTTTATCCACCCCCAGTTGCCGAGCCTTATATAAAACAGACTGGTGACAGGCAGCGGCGTCACTGGTGCAAGAATTTCGGCACCGCGCTCACCAACCCGCCTGCCCAGCGTGTGTGAGAATGGGCATTTCTTCCAGGTGGATCGCCAAGATTGGCGAAATCCTGGAAAGGCCTATGTCCAGCAGTGGACGAAACAGGCTGATGGATGGATGGATTTGTATTAGTTGACCAACTTATAAAATGTACTGGGCACTTCAGAATCCTACACTGCGCGTGGCCCGACACGCCCTTGGCCGATTTTTATTTTCATTAAATTTAAAAATACCTACACGCCTCTGTTCCACTAGTATCATTCAACAGTACTATCATCAGTGGTACAAGTGACATTGATTAGTCCCACGAATACCATCAATGCCTTTGAAAAATACCCATGCAGGCCTCATTCTCCACAAAACCTTCATTTTGTGGCGATTTACGACACATTCCTACTCAATTTTTATAGTATAACTAGCTTTTGCCCGCGGCTCCACCCGCGTCGAAGAGATTTTCGTGGAAATAAGGAAAACAAAATAATATGATTTTTTGAACGACAATATGCAACGGACACCATGTTTAAGCAAAGCGCTAATAAAGATCAATCAAATAAGCCTAAACTCGAAAGGTCTGCTGTTGTCCGTTGAGGAGATCCTGTACCTACCTTTCAGTCCCATCATCAGACCCTAGTCTCCATGTTTTACCAAAGTGCAAATAAAGACCAATCAAATGAGCCCAAACTCGAAGGGTCTGCTGTTGTCCGTTGAGGAGATCCTGTACCCATCTTTCAGTCCCATCATCAGACCCTGGTCTCCATGTTTTACCAAAGTGCAAATAAAGACCAATCAAATGAGCCCAAACTCGAAGGGTCTGCTGTTGTCCGTTGAAGAGATCCTGTACCCATCTTTCAGTCTCATCATCAGACCCTGGCCTCCATGTTTTACCAAAGTGCAAATAAAGACTAATCAAATGAGCCCAAACTCGAAGGGTCTGCTGTTGTCCGTTGAGGAGATCCTGTACCCATCTTTCAGTCCCATCATCAGACCCTGGTCTCCATGTTTTACCAAAGTGCAAATAAAGACCAATCAAATGAGCCCAAACTCGAAGTGTCTGCTGTTGTCCGTTAAGGAGATCCTGTACCCATCTTTCAGTCTCATCATCAGACCCTGGTCTCCATGTTTTACCAAAGTGCAAATAAAGACCAATCAAATGAGCCCAAACTCGAAGGGTCTGCTGTTGTCCGTTGAGGAGATCCTGTACCCATCTTTCAGTCCCATCATCAGACCCTAGTCTCCATGTTTTACCAAAGTGCAAATAAAGAACAATCAAATGAGCCCAAACTCGAAGGGTCTGCTGTTTTCCGTTGAGGAGATCCTGTACCCATCTTTCAGTCCCATCATCAGACCCTGGTCACCATGTTATACCAAAGTGCTAATAAAAACCAATCAAATAAGCCCAAACTCGAAGGGTCTCCTGTTGTGCGTTGAGGAGATCCCGTACCCATCATCAGACCCTGGTCACCATGTTTTACCAAAATGCTAATTAAGACCAATCAAAAAGCCCAAACTCGAAGGGTCTGCTGTTCTCCATTGAGGAAATCCTGTACCCATCTTCCAGACCCATCATCAGACCCTGGTCACCACGTATTACCAAAGCGCTAATAATAACCAATCAAATAAGCCCAAACTCGAAGGGTCTGCTGTTATCCGTTGAGGAGATCCTGTAGCCATCTTCCAGTCCCATCATCAGATCCGGGTCTCCATGTTTTACCAAAGTGCTAATAAAGACCAATCAAATAAGCCCAAACTCGAAGGGCGTGCTGTTGTCCGTTGAGGAAATCCTGTACCCATCTTCCAGTGCTATCATCAGACCCTGGTCACCATGTTTTACCAAAGTGCCAAGAAGTGTGCCAGGATCGTTGTAGATGGAAATCTGTAGTCAGATTAAACTCATACAGTTTTCTCGTATGGGAAAAAATCAATACTTAAACCTGGCTGTAATCACTTTTTCAAGCTAAAAATTAGCAAGAGGTGTGTCCGGATCGTTGTAGATGTAAATCTGTAGTCATACATCATATATCTGATATCTGATATAGTTTTCCCGTATGGGAACAAATCATTACTTAAACCATAGTATTTAATGTATCTATGCTTAAACCTGGCTGTAGTTATTTTTTCAAGCTTAATATTAGAAAGAGGTGTGTCAGGATCGTTGTAGATGGAAATCTTTAGTCAGATTAAACTGTTACAGTTTTCCCGTATGGAAAAACAACCGGTTTCATCACGTATAACTCAACATTTGGTCAAGGAACGCCGATAAAGCAGCTAAGTAGCGTTTTTTCTCCCGACATGGTTCACAAATATTGAATTTTCAAACTGAAAACTTACTTTTATTAAAATGAAATATACCCTATGTTACTCAACAATAGTATAGTTTTTAAAATAAAGAATTTTTAGAATCGGTTCTATAGTTCCAAAGTTTACCTCAAACATACAAACAAACAAATAAATCTTTCCTCTTTATAATAGTGTAGATGTAGATAGATTTCTAAGAAAATTAAGGTTTTCGTGTAAAAAAACTTAATTTAGGTGACTACAAACTTTCAATGTTTGTTTTATCTACATACATACAGACTAAACATTATTAATAAACGCATAGAGTCAACTTGAAGCAATTTAACTCAGTGAGTTTCGGGCTCTTTTAGATATAAATATTGCTTCTTTCCAAAGAAAATATATCGGAGAGATTAGTTTAGGAATTAACAAATATGTTTCAAGCATAAGCCAGCCAAAACAACCCATTTTTATACGTTTCTTCGTACCATGGTAGCTTAAATGTCACTTGGTTTTTGTATGGAAACATGCCAACGTTATTTAATCCTTAGGTTTAGTCTGTATGTCTGTGGTTTTATCATAGTAATTTGTTCCTTTTACTCATTGGGGAGTACAGGACCCCAACCGTTACTCTTATTTCTATTTTCGTATTCTTGGTTTTTGCGATGACAAATTACCATTTTACTTGAAATTGTTCTACCATTACTGCCGTTGGCTTTTTGAGGATACCAATGCAGTTTCTATGGTAATAATTCTTGGATTTTTTTTCGTTACAATTCATGAAACATTTTTTTGCGATATTTATATAGAGCTATGTACTTTACTTATTTTGGGGCATGTCGTGCATTTTTTAAGTAATAGTAATTTGCCCGCGGAGCTGCCCGTACAATCTGAATCGCACCTTTATATTTGAATATCGAAAAACCCTTTCCCAACGGATGTCTACTAGAAGGATATATCTGTCAAATTTCCAGTCTGAGATTTCTTGATGTGATGAGTGAGTCACAGTTCAGTCAGTCAGTGTTATTTCGCTTTCATATACAATATATTCGTACTATAGATTAAAAGAACTGCATAAACTTTCATAATCAATACTTTGTTGTAATTATAGATCGCTTTGTACTCAAATATTGTAATTAAATTGCCACGATGTATTGTCTGGTTCTTGCTTTATTTTCAATTTGTAATAGCAAATTGTTATTTGCCTGACCTTCGCATACCAAGTTCTAATACTTGACAGGAGCTTTTCTTGTCTTTGTTTTCTAAATTGGTACCTCAACACAATTGACAAGAGTTCTGTTCAAAGGTTCATTCGGGAAATATCCAAAAATATATACAAAAAAATATATAAATAAATCTTTAACCATTGCGGAACTACTTCTAGATAATAAAGCCCTAAAATTTTAGGATACGATTAGAGGATCTAACACTCTTTATTATTTATATTTTGAGCATTTATTTATAAAAATGTAATCTCTAGAAAATAATTTTGTGACACATACGAGGCTATGTAAATTTTATTTTTGTCATTCTCACTCCAAGCGCCAAAACGCGCAGTGCGAGAGGGGCGAATCCAGCGCAAAAGAGAAAAAAGTATGTTTTTTAATTTTATAATAAAAAAAAAATCTAGATATGGCTAAAACCCATGTAATAAAATATGTTTGATTTTCTTCATGATTCCTGTTCGTGAAACGACGAGAAAAAGTGTGTTTGAAGACCTCATTTCAATAATTATTCCTATCGAGGAAAATTCATCCAGACGTGTTTTCCAAAAACAAAACCCTAGATAACGTAGACAAAAAGCATATACCATGAAATTTGTACTTTATTTATTATATAACCACTACATAGGCTCTTAATGTATGTCTGGGGAATTAAAAACATAATTTTCAAATAGGAAGTTAAGCTGAGAGCTTGATTTACGAGGATCGTGACGTCACAGAGCTAACGACTCGGAAATGGCAATGGTAGAAACGGAACACGCAGCGAGGCGATCAGCTGATCTAATTCCGGTCTAGAGTCTTGAGACGGATTACTGTTAAACAATAACTGACTCATGAATAATGAAAGCTAAAAGTGAATAGCAGTGTCTTGTTCCTAGACTGTTTTACTTATACGTATTAGGTTAGAGGGATTGACATCCCTAAGATGGTTGCGCCGGCTCTCGTTCGAAAACACACAACTTTTTATTGTTTTTCTTATCTATACTCTACACTAATAATAAAGTAGTAAACAAGTCTTGTCTGTACGATCAATATTTTCGCGAAATTTTAAACAAAATGGGTCATTGGTATTGTACTGAGGCCAAAACCACAATTTTTTAATGTTTGTCTGTCTGTCTGTATTTGAGTTCCGTTTTAACTCGAGAACCACTCAACGGATTTGAATGAGTTTTTTTTAATATTACCGTAGTGACCCTGGTCGACAAATAGGCTATAAGGGATGTTCATAAAATAACTCAAGCCGAAAACGGGCCAAAGATTGAATAAACGCGGGTGAAACCGCAGCCAAAGGTGGTTTGTGGCACTACGCAACAATAGTTTAATGTCAAGTAAATTTATTGTATGCATTACCTTTTAAGTGATCCTTCGCAGTAATTTTAAAGCGTGTTTGTAGTTTTTCTGCAGGATAATCTACAGACTAATGGATAAAATAACAGAAATTTGCTAGAAAAGCCTAATTCACATTATACCATTATGTCAAGTAAAGTCATAAATCACATCGTAACGTGTTAAAGTTGCTTTTTGGTTAAAAATAAGAATATTAGATAAAGAGATTATTGAGTCTCTTTCTAATCAAATAATGTTTTATAATTGTTGTGATTTTCATTAAAACTAGGGGGTGACTCGTTAGACCACATAGTTTTTCCCTAGTAACTCCAGGAGAAATTAGTCTATTGAGTTAAATTTTTTTTTTTTAATAAAAAGATTTCTAGATATATTTTTATTTCGCAATGTTGCAAAATTATCCAGTAAGTGAACAAAACCCTTTTTGGAAAGAAAAAAGCAAAATTGTGAATTTTCATGTTGATTACTGACAATTATCCAAAAAGTGGTGCGCGTAAAAAGTTGATAGACCTAAGAAGCACTACCATTGATTAGATTGTCATGCGGCCGATCGTACATGATATTCCCCGGAGTCACAGTGCTAGTAATGTTTTGCATTTGATATAGAAATAAAAGCAGTAAAAATTCATCCACGAGTTTATTGTTTTATTATAAATATAATTTTTTTGACAAAACATTAATTAATGCTCTGAATAATTTCTTTATTTATGAGTTACGAACGGGTCCCGCTAGTGCAATGATGAATTACTGAGTGCAATCATTATCCGATGTATAATAGTTTAGTCATCGCATCACATCATGTGATATATAAATATGTGTACTCATACTAGCTATATACAACATGACCAATATGCGCAATCCTTGACCTATGCTAGAGTTCTATCAACCGAATTGTGTTAATCTGTGTGACCTTCAACAAGGCCGAGAAAAAGATGTCCATCAACACGTGAAATTAAAGATCGCTTCTTCGGATTTAAGCTGTACATTCTTGAAATACCGGCCAAGTGCGTGTCGGGCCACGCGCAGTTCAGGGTTCCGTAGTTGCCCGGTACATTTTATAAGTTAGTCTACTAATACAGATCGTGCCCAACTACTAGTCCCATACATTTAGAAGAACGGCCCATATACATTGTTGTGTTTAGAGGGGACTAAAAGTTTGGCGCGACCTGTACTCGTAAACCTGTAAAGCCTACTTACCTGTGATAGTTTTCCTTTTAGCTGCATTATATAGACTACTTCTGTGAATTTTTCCACATATCCATAAACAGCCGTTTAGCCGGAAGGGTTTTGGACACTTGACTCTAACAAAAATGAGCATTTTAAAGCTTAATATTTCGCCAACGGATCCCTAAATCGTTTTGTTGGCATAATTGATATAGAAAGCTGTAATTTGGTATGGGTATACATACGTATACCCATACCAAATTACAGCTTTCTAGTACTAATAGTCTCTGAACTAAGCCGCGGACAGACGGACAGACGGACAGGCGGACATGGCGAAAGTATAAGTGTTCTTTGTCGGACTACGGAACCCTAAAAATTGGGATTGTATCCAAGACCCCTGGGCTACCAGGCGAGTGCCCTTCCATTCGGCCTCAGTGGCGGTTAAAATGTTCTTAGAATCAAACAAAATGGTCTCTTTTTAAATATTTGCTAAATGTTCAATCTATGAAGACAAAAAATTAAAAAACCGGTCTATTGCGAATAAGAATCGTGCTTTCAGAGTTCCTCACATACCGATTCAAACACAAACTTATTTCACGCGCACTTGTGAGCCCCAACTTTACTTGACACTTACGATCCAATAAACTCTTTGTATCCAAAAGGTCTCATTAAGTTGGTACTTTATTGAATAATAACTACTTCCTATTTCTTTCCTATACTTGTGAACGAATTTCGAGTTTCTAAGTCAACTGCAAGTGCCCTATAGGCTTTCATGTTGACACAATTTGCATGAAATAAAGGATAATAACTTTTTTCGCGATGAGTTAGAGATAAGCTATGTATTATGGAGCCATACTCCAGTGGGAGATATTACTTTCAACTTGATATCTCCCAAGGCCCTGAGAAAAAGGGTTACAGACGAGCAAACAGACAGACTGACAACAAAGTGATCCTATAAGGGCTCCATTTGTAATTACCGTAACCCTAAAACTGATGGATCTTAAATGAAATAGAACCAACATGAAATTAGGGAAAGACTACATGTCGTGGTATTATTATAATCGTATATAATAATCACAGTCTAAGAATATAACATGTTCGAAATCCACAGTAAATAATAATGATAAAGTTACTTACATTTATAAGTGAGGAGGTAGTCCCGGAAGCTCTGAGAAGGTTACTTGGCTTACTAAAGCTATATATTGCAGGTACTGCTTGCGCCTGCGCAGTGAGCGTAGTACGCACGCGCGAAACTGACCGTGACTTTTGTTTATTTATGTAAGTGTCATTATCATAGTGCCTAGAGTAATGCGCCGGTTAAGCAACCGTTAATTTTGAAATTGGTGTTCGTTTTTCGAATTTTGTCGGAAATATTTGTGTGGTCTGTTTCACAGACATTGTCTGTGGTCTGTTTTGTGATGTAAGCAGGTGTTCTTTTTTCGAGAAAGTGTGTTGTTTTGTAACCAAACGGACTGTGTTGTAAATTGTCAAATTTATCGAGTTTTACGAAGTATCTAAAGATTGGGACTAAAAATAGCATTTTTATCGTCGAATGGCGTCGAGTTAATGCGTTTTTGTTAATTTTGGCGCCAGTTTAATTAGTTGGAATTTTCTAGAGTTCGTTCGTTTTTATAAAAATATATTTTGTCGTAAAAATTGGAGTATCACAAGAAATTAGTACAAAAGGTGGTATGATTCTAACTTTCTGACGTTGAATGAGCACTTGACGCTATTTATGTGCTTCGCCCCTACAAAAGCTGGTTTGCCAAAAACTGAACCCCTAATTAGAATCCATAGATGCACTATTGCTAGTACTTGTAAAATAAATGTGACTATGATAATAATAAATAAAAACCGCACCCAAATTCGTTGAGTCGTTATCGAGTTTGAACGGAACATACATACAGAAGAGACAGACTGATAGAAGAAAAAAAAAAAAAAAAGTTTTGGCTTCAGTACAATATACGAACAAGTCTAAAAAACCATTTTACAAAAAAGTTTGAAAAATATATGAAATAATTATTAACGAATTTTTACTACTTTATTATTAGTAAGTATAGAATAACTTTTTCATCACTAATGCTCTAAGAGTATGTCATATATAACTCGAAATGCGGGAGGTAAATTCGATTTGCCTACGTAGGAAGGTAAGTAAATTTGATAATCAAATGAGTGTCCCTTGCAGTCACTAACTATGTAGTCAATCACTCGTCTCGCCAAATGACAATGGAAAATATCTGTTCTGCCCATTTCCTTTTTATTTAATCACACTGGCCAGTAAGACGCGATTGCACAAAAATAAAGAAAAAGTCACATGAAAATAAAATGGCGGCAGTAAAATTATCTTGTTGCAAACATAATTTTCATTGATTACACGTCGAATAAATTTTTATATCCTGCAAAAAAGTGTTATTAATTAGTTATTTAATAGACCCTTGGTAATATTGTAAAACCGAAACCGGTTGGGATAAATATAATTACTGTGAAACAAACAAGTAGGTACAGTTACCCATCATGGTATAATTGTGTAAGTTTTTTTTTATTTCGTTGCATTAGTGATGAAAAGTAGAGTACAACATACGGGTGTAAGTGATAAACTGCACCCTCAAACTACGAGTATATGCACCCTCGCTCGCTTAATATTTCAGGTGCAATTAATCGCTTACCTTCTTTGGATAACAATTTACTATTTATCATGCTTTGAAAGAAAGTAAAAAGTATTTAACTAAAAATGCAGGATGTAAATTCGATTAAAAACCCTGGGAGGTAAGCAAATTTGAAAATCGAACGAGGCTCCTTTACATTTAATAAGTCAATCGTCTAGCTAAATGGCAATGGATTTTTTGCCTACTCTCTTTTGATTTTGTTATTTTTTATTTCACTTCTAATAACAACGTGCAAAATGTTACTTTCATATTAATAGGTAAATGCTCAATGAAATGTTTAAAAGACGCTTACAAGTAACAAAATAAATAAATTATATTTTAGCAAGAAGTTTGCAGGAAGAAATAGTCGCACAAAAAAGAAAAAAAATTGGTGGCACTAAAATTTTCTCGTTGAAAACCATTTTTTCCAAGTTTTGTTATTTTCTCGCATTAGTGATGAAAAAGAGAGTGGGGTTCAATACGGGTGTAAATGATTAATTATAACCTCGAACTGAAAAATAAACTAGTTAGAAATTCGGAATTTCCGTATTACCCGTGTATTTAAACAAAACCGGCCAAGTGCGTGTCGGGCCACGCGCAGTGTAGGATTCCGTAGTTGCCCAGTACATTTTATAAGATGGTCTACTAATAAAAAACGCGTTAAACTTAGTCCGCTCGGAAGTTGCTCTACCGAAGGACGGTATATAATTACATTATCATGATTAGAGGGGACTAAAAGTTTGGCGCGACCTGTACTCGTAAACCTGTAAAGCCTACTTAGCTTTGATAGTTTTCCTTTTACTTCACACACCCATAATGTTTTTGAACGACCTATCCAACGATACGCCATACTATGGGATATAGTTAAAATAAAATTGAGATTTTTTTTTAGCGTTTTGTCGGCGTGATTAATTTGTTTACTGATATCAAATTACAGCTTTCTAGGACTAATAGTCTCTGAGCTAAGCCGCGGACCGACGGACATGGCGAAACTATAAAGGGTTCCTTGTCGGACTACAGAACCCTAAAAATACTGAAAACGCCTTTTTAATCTATTTTTGGAGTGCCATACCCGAATACTTGACGAACTACGAGTCTACCCGCACTTGACCGCTTTTTCCACTATAGAAACTCTTCTACCTTTTCTCGATAGCGAAGTTCAGCTTAATTAATAGCACTTGTTCAGTCTGTTACTGAAAATAAACGTTTTATCAATGAATCATCATTAGGAACATTAAATAACCTATAATAATTATAAAAACATAAAGTAAAACAAAATAAAAAATATATAAGCTTTTTTTAACAAAACAAATGGTAAACTGAAATGAAATGATGTCGATTATAAACACACTAATATTATGAATGCGAAAGTTTGTGTGTGTGTGTGTGTGTGTGTATGTTTGTTACTCTTCGATCAGATAAACCCTAGATTTATTTATCTGATCGTAGTTGTTAATCTTTCACGCTGAAACGGCTGCACGGATTTGGATGAAATTTAGAATAGATATAGCTTATACCCTAACTTAACACATAGGCTACTTTTCATCCCGGAAAAAGCATGTCGTTAAGCCGAATAACACGCGGGCGAGCCGCGAGCAAAAGCTAGTATAATATAATTATTATTAATTAATTGTAAACATGAAGGCCGCCCTCCAAACACCATCATTCATCCTCCTCGAGACTTCTCGCTGCATCCGTCCATTTATACTTGAAGCAAAATAGTATTCAGACAGCAGCATTATTCTTTATCAATATCGTAGGCCAGAACTCATATATGTAGTACGATGAACTCTTCACTATCCATCCATCCATCTACCAGCCTGTTTCGTCCACTGCTGGACATAGCTTTTCCAAGATTTCACCATTCTTGGCGGTCCTCCTGGAAGAAATGCCCATACTCACACACCCTGGGCAGGTGAATTGGTGAACGCGGTGCCGAAACCCTAGCACCAGCGCTGCCCGTCACCTGTATTTTTTATAACGCCCGGCAATTTGGGATGGATATACCTTCATCAATCGGTCTCAGGCAATGGTGGGCCAACTGGTTGTGCCTGTCTGCGATTTGGCCTCTTACTCTCCCCCGAATAACTTCCGGCACCAGCTGTACCACCTGCTGATTCTTACTCTCTTCACTACAGGATCATCTTATCTCAGTTCTTATCTTGTAAAGAAATTATTCAACCCGCACCTTTATAAAGTTCAGCAAAACAATAACAAAATGTGTCACTCAATTTCTACATGTTCCTGCCCTGGCAGGGTCGCCACCCAATGTGGGGTGAAGGTGGTAAAATAAAAGATGTCGCCCTGGCAGGGTCGCCACCCAATGTGGGGCGAAGGTGGTAAAATAAAAGATGTCGCCCTGGCAGGGTCGCCACCCAATGTGGGGCGAAGGTGGTAAAATAAAAGATGTCAATCAGTTGATAGTCAATATTGTAATCAAAATACGGTCACAGCGAGGTACATTATTACACAGTGTGAGTGTGGTATACACACAACACTTATTTACTTATTTGTAACAATTTTGACAGTATTCATCACGTAAGATCAAGTTGGCACAAAAACTATCAAATAATTTACTATGCCCAATCTATGTGTTGGTTTGTAATTACTCATCAGGAAATAACGTTTTTTAGGATAAAGATAACATTTATATAACATTTAACATTCGACTTGCTTCGTCCTTTTCCTCAATATTCGTTAACTTTTTCTCATCGCCGAGAAATCTTCCACGATTGAAGAAATCTTCTATTTCTAGTAAAGTTTTGTTTTTGGTCTCTGGTAGAGTAAAATATAAATATAATAGGCAGACAGCCATTGTTACTGCTTGTGCCGTAAATACACCATAAACTTTAATTGAAGCCATTATGCCTGGAGTTACCTTCATGGCTATTACATGTGGCATATTTGTGAATAAACTAGTAATGGCTGAAGTAACTCCTTTGTCTGATAATGGCAACAATTCCCCAAAATACGTAATGGGCAACGAAGAGCAACCTAAATTAGCAACTGCAAATAAAATCACGACTAACGAAAGCGGTATCCATGACCTGTCATTCGATAATATTTCTATAGACACGAGATATGTATATAAACTTACGATTCCTAGTAATAAAATGCAAAAAATACCACTAAAAAATAATAATGTCCTTCTTCTAATAAATTTTGTTAATATACATGAGGTAGTTGAACTAACAGTAGTCACTATATCCACAGATATTGTAAATAAATATGAGGAAAGATACAATGATTTGTTAATCTGGCTCATGATATCAAACGCGTAAGTGGGAAATGTGTGTCTGCCACTGGCTTCGAGTAATACAAAAGCAACAATAATTATAAAAATAGGCTTAAACACATTTTTTCTTGTAAACAATTTAATGTAATATATAACAGTATTCCCGAAAGTCCTTCCTTTTGATAAATTTGCTGTTTTCTCTTTCTGAGCTTGAATTAAAGCTTCACACTCCTTAACAGACAACTCATCTGTTCCTCTCAACCAGTAAAAGGCTTTTTCGCATTCTTTGAATTTTCTTTCTTTTGCCAACCAAGACGGGCTTTCAGGCAAAGTAAATACATTGCAAGCTACCAGAACATATGGAATAGCACAAAGCAACGCTATATTCCTCCAATGAAAGTGGTCGCTTAAGATATGCATTATTAGGTTCCCGAGAGTTAAAGCTGCAGTTTTGGCTCCTAAAAACATCGCCCTATATTCTGGACTAATATATTCACCCATCATAGCACAGCCTAGTATTAGTGATGTTGCGTAAGCGAAGCCGGTAAGAAGTCTCCCAATCATGAGGGTGGTAAAGTTCCCCGCAAAGTATATCAAGACCCAACCCAGGGCACCAGGTATCATCATCAAGATCATTGCTTTCCTTCGACCAAGAATCTCCATCAGCCAGGCACAAAAGAGGCAACCAGGGAGCAATGCAAAGGTTACAATCGATGCTGAAAATTTGAAACAAGAATATGGTTAGCTGTATAGTACGAAAATACCTCAAGCCTGGGAAAACTAATAAGTCGTTCTTTAGCTAATATTTTGAAATATTTGTACTGGCCGTGTGACGACGATGGTAAACGTGTCGTACACCCAAGAACAAAACTAGCTTTGAAAAGACCAAAATTGAATCAGTCAAATAGATGGCACGTAGCCAGGATGGCTTATCCGGCATTATTTTTCATTCACAATATCAGTTGTTCGACTTATGTTTAAAATATAATGAATGCCATGCGGCGTAAACTGGGTTTACTAAATCTCATCAATTTAAAACCATGAAATATAAGTGAAGCTTCCTATAGGTTTTTAATCACAAAAATGTATACATACATATACTTAGTGAATCTCTTTTAAAATTACCCGAAATCTGTGTGCCTAGACTCAGTGGGACCCCATTTCCTACGATTTCCAAATTAGTTCTATCGAATCCAATCAAATTTTTAATTTGTTCCGTCAAAATGGACGAGGGACACGATTTTACAGGGGACCTCCAGCCAGCGGGACACTTTCTATTTTTAAGCTTCAGGAACTTCATATAGGTTCACACTCAAACACACCAAATCCAAATCAAAAACGACAACTTCAGAATTTTAAAAAGGAATAATAGATAAAAAATCACTTAAGTCTAGGTCCTGCCTTCAAGTCGTCCGCAGGCTCTAAAGAACTACCCATTTCAGGGCCAACAAATTCTCTTTATACAAAATTTAGTGTAAAAGTGTTTAAAATCTGAAATTTACTTATACAGCCAAATTCATATGATAAGTGCTCAGTGTGACGGAACGATAATACTTTTTGCTAATTTCGCAAAATCAAATGTTGCTCCTATAGTAATTTACTCGGGGCTTCGTTAGCGTTTGTAGGCAACACGAAAAGAATAATTTACGAATTTCACAAAAAGGGTTACTTATTTTTGATACTGAGCACTTACCGAGTCTTCAGTATGAATTTGGCTGTATAAAGGCATTATTTTTATTTATGGTTCATTTAGTTCATATTTCAACACATTGTTCATTGCATTATGTATATATAATATTTTTATTCCTATATTTTATGCAGGTGTATAACTATTACATTTTAGTAGCCCAACCTTCATATTTTTTGTATGTATTTCCCGTATTTATTTGTTCATTGCATTATGTTATGTATATGTATATTCCTCTATTTTATGCAGGTGTACATTTTATTTCCCGTATTATTATATATTTTTTTATATTCTTAAGATACACATATTGTTAAAATTAACTTTGACTTGTAGAAAGTATACTTTATGTACCTATCTATTTTGCAAAATAAATATTTTGATTTTGATTTTTGATAAATAAATATCATCTTATATAAATATAACATTTTCGGGGTTACCTTAGATATAACTGAATTTATGTTCTTACCTAGCCAAGATCCTGCTTCAATATCAATTTTGATCGGAGTATCTTCTGCCATTAGTGCTGGTAACAAGGAGTATGGGTAGGAGCCCACCATTCCACTTGCTAAAAGATTCACGATAACTCCAAGAGATACCCATGCCTGTAACAGAATTGCATAGCCTCTGAATTTAGAAATCCAGTAACACAACTTCATTTAAATTTGCATATTTCGGACAATGCATCCAAATTTGAAGACAAATGTAGTCCTAACTAATTAAAAGAAAGAAAATTTATTAATACGAGCGTTTACAAAAAAAAATACTTAGAATTAACACAGTAGAAAAGGTTTACTTAAGTAGGGAGTAATCTATAAATAAAAATAACAACACGACAAAAGGATGTTGCTCAGCTATGTGCCATTCAAAATATGCTTTAGTTGGCACTGATTTTCAGCTACCTCCGTTACAATTGCATGATTAGGTATTACGAGTAGTTAACAAATTATTTATTAAATTGAAAATTGGCTTAAAAATAAATTGAAGAAAAGTATAGGTGTCTCTAATTCTGTAAATAAAAACAAAAACAAAACAAAAAATTGTTTAACGCGACAAAAAACAAACAAGACATATGTAGTGCTCTGATGAAATTTAAATGAAATCGCGTAAAAATCAATAAAATATTACCTGTTTTATATTTGGAGACACCATTTAAAAGACTGTTACCGCAAAACTGTTTTAAAGAACAGTATCTACTTGTTGAAACGTTGTACGCATGTTGATGCCTGACAATAGTATGTGACTAATTCAGACCATATTTCTTTGGGTGCTGCTGCACCGAAAATTTAGTCCAAAAATTTATTCTTTTTAGGGTTCCGTACCTAAGGGAGCCAAACGGGATCCTATTACTAAGCCTCCACTGTCTATCTGTCTGTCAAAGGGGTCTACAGTTTGAACCGCAATAGGTAGAAAGTTGAAACTTTGAACTCTACCACAGCAAACAATATAATATAAAAAATAAAGGATTACCCATACAAGAAACGTGTGAAAAGTCACATTATTTAAACGTTATTGGTTTTGGCTCTTACATAATACAGAATACAGAACTTTATTCATAACGGTTAGTTACATGTCATATTGTTATCAAATAACAAAAAAATAAAATAAAACAATAATACTTGAATTAAGTCAAATAACTAGTCACACACACAGTGTATGAAATCTAAAATCATAGTGTCATATAATACAAAAAAATATTTGTTATATTCATAATGTCATCACATCGTCCAATTCTGATACAAGATATAATAACAAAAAAGTCAATAAGTTATTATAGTGTACGTTTCCACTTTATTTAAAAAAATCATCAACTGAATAAAATGCCTGCTGAATGAGCCATTCTTCAACTTACATTTAAAGAGGGAAAGCGGTTCGATTTTTGTAATGTCATCTGGAAGTCGGTTGTAAATAGTTGGACCCTCCACATACGTACACCGACCGAGCGCTCTTCGTAAGCCTACGAGAAACTGATTGGAGCTTGTCACGGCCGCGGCCTCTAGTACGTTCGCATCTCCTGTCAAATTTGTGGAGGTTTTGCCTCATAAATAACGCGACTTGGAGTATATACAAGGAGGGCAACGTCAATATACCTAGCTCAACAAAATGTGGTCGTGCGTGTCGTCTTACTCAAAGAGGTAATATATACAAGTTTTAAATTTAGTCACATTAGTAACATCTTGGCGGTCCTCTTGGAAGAAATGCCCACACTCACACACGCTGGACAGGGGGGTTGGTGGGCGCGTTGCCGAAACCCTCTCACCAGTGACGCCTAATGAATATACCGCCATCCATCGATTCCAGGCAATGGTTTTGCTTGTCTGCGAGCTGTCCTCTTACTCACCTCCGAATAACTTCTGGAGGATTTGTGAGTAAGATGGTGGTATCTCCACAGTCGAGCCCGGCATCAGCTCTACCACCTTACAGTCAAGAAGGCGAGACCTGAGAATTGCGTTTGTGTGTGTGACCCCCAAATGTACACTTAGACAAAAAAATACAAATAGTCTTTAATTAATTTACAGTTTTATAATATTTCTTCTACACATTATTGCATCTTGATCATCTTGAACTTTAATCTTGTCCGATATATCGCCTACGTTTATGATGAATCGCTGTGTTCGGGCAACAATAAAGCCGATTCCGAAGGCTTTAATTTTATTTTTAGTAGTGTGAAAACTGAATTTTATTCATTCCAAAATTATTTTTAGTGTTGACAACAGAAGCTATATTATTTTGGAAAAATTCAAGTTCTGACAGCACGAAAACTAAAATTAAAGCCTTCAGAATCGACTTTATTAACGACCAAATCAAATTTTTGACTCCTCAATGGTTTTCGGGTATTCAATATAGAAGCCATTTCACAAATGTATACAAAAACATCTTAAAACCAAATAACTAAACGCGAGCTAATCTACTAGCGGTACCGGAGGTGAAATGCGAGGAGTGCGCGGCAGGGTAATGCCACGCGCCGGGCGGCCACGGCTTCAAGCCGATTGTAAAAACCAGAACAAACCGGTCTAGCGGACGTTCCGCGTTTCAAGCCGCTTTGCTTTCTACACTGTAGGTGTGCACGCACACAAACGCAATTCTCAGGTCTCGCCTTCTGGACTGTACACCTTTACAACTTACAATTTTGTAGGATATATAGGTACTCTAAAGTAAAACAAATATAATAAAAAGTATGACCAAATGTTTTGTCAGGTGCTATTATTTTAGCGGCTGGTTCGTCGTAGCCTTGAAGTTGCTATTATTTTTGTCATTTACCATAATGATTTTAGGGTTCCTCAACCGTATTGTTGGGAGGTACCCTTTGTGCGCGAGTCTGGCCAGATTATTAAAAGGAATTAAAGTGTGACGGTAAATATATGATTTTTGATTTTGGGTTATCAAATGTGTTATTCATATCAATTAAAAAGGTTTTACTAAAGCATTTTTTGTGGTGTACCATTTGAATAGATTTAGAAAATAAATTCGTAAAATTAATTAATCTCTAAGTCTCTCAATCTTGAGATCTATGTTCGATCCCCGGCCGGGTATGCACCATTGAGATTTTCGGAATTTAAGTATGTGCTGCATATTATTCGTATTCTTACCTAATACTGACCACTTGCTGAACGGTGAAGGAAAACATCGTAAGGAAAGCTGCATGCCTTCAAGCATGTAACTGTGCCTGAAGTACGGCGATAGTGCTCACACCCACCACGTTGGGACGTAATAATCATCGGTGAAATGCGGGTATGCCGAGTGTGGACTGTGACTTGCATTTCAAAGTTCAAACTCGGGAACACCTCTGACACCTCCTCGGGAATTCATGTCGTGACGATATGTTTTTTTAATTATTAGATACTGGCTTTTGCCCGCGGCTCCGCCCGCGTGTAATTCGGTTTAACAACATGCTTTTTCCGGGATAAAAATAAGCTTATGTGTTAAGTTAATATATAAGCTATATCCATTCTAAATTTAATCCAAATCCGTCTAGCCGTTTCAGCGTGAAAGAGTAACAAACATACACACACACATACACAAACTTTCGGATTTATAATATTAGTCTGATTGTTCTGTCCTGTCCTTACGCACGGTTTTAAGGCGTCCGTGTAGGAAACCTTCGGTGTAATAACCAACTCGCACTTACCGGGCAGCTTCATCACGCTGTTGAAAGAAGTATCTCATTCACACTTCAGTTTACAGTTCATATAAATTCATACTATTCATTATTTCATTACATCCAGTCTTGCATATAAACTACTACAAGTTGTCCTTTGAAAACTCGACTAGAAGTATTTTTTTAACCTAGTTCCTGATCACTAACCGAGTCTCCAGTATGAATTTGGTCGGTTGATTTAATTTCGCCCTATACCGGGTGTAAAAGCAAAGGCAAGAATCCTTTAAGGGTGTGTTAGTATGATCGGTAAAGATATTATTTTAAATACTGGGATCTCTAAATAAAGTACCACTACCTCATAATAAGACGATTTTCATTACTCAAAATACACTAATCACGTGGACACCCTCACGGTCGCTGGCCACTCGGATGAGGGGTGCGGGTTGCGGGGTGCAATTAGGTGTGGGGTGGCCGGTGAGCTGCGTAGCCATAGCTTAGAAAAATTATGAAGTTTTTGGTGAAAATTCAAGGTATATATTTTTTTTCGTAATGACATCAGAATCATGACATACTTTCATACCCTAAAGGGATCTTTGACTTTGCATTTACACCCTGTATTATTACACCCTGGGTGATTTAAATTTTCACTCTTTTTTTTATTACGGGCCAAGCCCTCTATGTGTTCTATGTAGCTAAAAACAAATAAAGTAATTTTTTCATATTTTTTAAAGGAATTTTAGGGGTCGCTACCACAGTTTAAAAAATTTAAATCCCCATATATTAAGCGATTTTTTTCATTTAAATAATTTATTTTAAATCATGTAGAAATTAAGCTTCTTAAACGAAGATAATGAAAAACTTTTACATTTGAAAAAATTACCTGTGCATCATCCTTGAAAGTTTAGAAAACAGCACATAACACGAATAATCTCCCATCTTGCCAAAATTTAGCTCTATTTTGACAAAAAAACAGGGTGAAGTACAGAAAGTTTAAAAAATGCAATAGTGTTTCATTATCTACGTTTATAAGGCTTACTTTCTGTATTTTATTATTTTTAGTATTTGTAAAGAAAAACGCTCGATGTATGGAGATTTAAAATTTTAAAACTGTGGTAGAGACCCGTAAACTTATTAAAAAAAATATGAAAAAAATACTTTATTTGTGTTTAGCTACATAGAACACATTGAGGGGTCGGTCCGTAATAAAACGGAAAAAAGTTAAAATTTTGATCACCCTACTATATAAGGTAACATAGTTATGCAGCCATGTATGATACTGAAAACTCGGTAAGTAACAGGTATCAAGTTCCGATGCCCCTTTTTGGAAATTCCATTTTTTTTCCTTTTCTTCCTTTTCCCACAAACGCAGCCCGAGTCGAGTGAATAATAAAAATCAGAATTTTCATTTCTCAAATTACTAAAAAATGTTACTGATCCGTGATTCTGATTATTCTTGATTACCAAGCCTCCAGTATAAATTTGGCTGCAGAAATAAATGTCACCTTGTGTGTACTGTACAGTCAATATTTTTAAGAGTTTACTCTGTGAAAAAATGTAAATGTCACTTTGGAAAAATATTATTTGTATGAAGCCATTGCAGGCAGTACCTACCCTGGAGTACTTACATGATTTCATAATCTTTTTTTTCAAGGTTGTTTTTATTTTTTTTTCATGTTATTTTATCGTCAAACTTGTCATTCTCATTGCTTTTCCAGCAAAAAGTTCTATGCACGCCACTGTTACTATTATTAAGAACTATTGATTAGAAGTATTATCATAAATTTAGGTCAGAAAACTAATTGTTTTAAGTGTGAAGCACCACAAAATGTAGTAAAACACACGATTATTCAATCTAAATATTACGAGCTGAAAAAGAAAATCTGAGTTCAGATTAGGATTCAGCACACAAATTACTACAAGAATATCAAAAAATAATTCAAACAACAAAAAAATTGTGTTTTGGTTGAGACTAATAGATGAATGAATGAATGAATGAATGAATAAACACTTTATTGCACACAGAACAAGATATTTACAAATATACAAAGAACAGACAGAAGGCAAGGGCGGACTTATTCCTAAAAGGAATTTCTTCCAGTCAACCTTGGGAAAATATAAAACATTTTTATTGAAGAAATTCACATCAGTGCATAGGTACATTCTAAGTTAGTTCTAAATCTATAATCTAATTATAAATATACTAAATACAAATACATACTTAAATACACAAATACATACATACAAATAACCAATGAAAGTATGAAGTATTTGTTATAGCAAGATGCTATTCAAGTTTCACAAAGTGTCAAATATTGCAAGAATAAATAAATCGAAAACTGTTTTTGCTTCCAATGATCAAACTTAACGGTCAAGAAGTATGGGATGCCAAACAATTTCACTTACGGAGGCTCAGTATCGATTCGGCTGTAAAAATTTAAGTCACTTTATAACATAGGTAAATTTGTCCTTCCAGAACGAAAATGCAGATCCTCCTAATCATCTCCGCAATCCTGGCGGCTGTTTCCGCGCGTCCAGGTCTCATCTTCAGGCCAGCTTTCCACTCTATTGGCGTGGAGTACGCAGACCAGAGCGCACCAGCAGTCCGAGCCAATCCAGCTGTGGAACTAAATGCTGCCAGCGAAGCGCTGCTACCGAGGGAGCTGCTCAAGTCCAGGGACTTCTATGACAACCCCTCTATTGCCGCAGGTAGTACTATCCCTACGTTCCGAAATTTGTTAGCTAGCAAGCAGTATGTTGCGTCATAGATACAAACGTAAATTATTTTAGTGGATACTTCTTATGTCGCCTCTTTACTCAATCACTGAGGAAGGAATTGATGGCGGTCAATAGATATCATAATAATATGTGAGTGATGGCTCCGTATTCGCTTACGTACGAGGTCATTTAATTATTTTATAGCACACTGTGACCTAAACCCGCACTTTACGCACGCTTTTCCGTGACCTAAGTTGCCTATTATTGCACGGCGTTTTGCACCCTCGCTACGCTCGGGCGCTAACACGCCGTGCAATAATAGGCAACTTAGGTCACACGTATCGTAATGTACTATTCTTTTATTATTAATACAATAAATAACAAATAGTGTGCAATTGAAAACGTGGAATTTGATTTCTGATAAAAATCTATAACTATAACAGAAATCAAATTACCCTTCGTTCATAAAGACGTTCCGGAAGTGACGTAAAAGTTCTGAACATACTCCCATAGACAAAATACGAACAAAGAAGTATCTACTCTAAAAAAAAAAAACGTTGTATAGACTTTGTGATATCGTTGAGAGGCTGCATAATTGTCCCGGCCAGGCGGGTAATTCCGGAGAATCAATCGAATCGAGATTTCTAGAACTCGATCTAAAAACTTATGGAGTTCGACTGATAAAATGGGTTTTCACGATCGAGAAAGCTAATTTGATAGACTGAGAATATTCTGAGTCTGTCTAATTACCCTTCTCGATCGTAAAAACCCATTTTATCAGTCGAACTCCATAAGTTTTTAGATCGAGTTCTAGAAATCTCGATTCGACTGATTCTCCGGAATTACCCCCCTGAGGTGCAATTGTGTAAGACAATCGTATTCATTTGACGGCTTAAGGGTCCGTATAAGGCTAGAAGCCCAACTTCAAATGAACACATTGTGTACACAATTTCATTGTGTATGAACACACACTTCACATTGTGTAACAAGGTTAATCGGTGTAGTAAAACATTTTAAAGTAGTAAAACAGTAAACTATATAGCTGGTAGGCTGATCTTAGAAAAAACGAAAAATCTTTGAGTTCGCTTGATAGAAAAAAAATACGAAGTTATCTCTAAATTTCATGTTTTTTGAGTGTTAATGGACCTTCCTTTTTTTTTCAGTTTACTAACAAAAGTGTGATCCATAGTTGGTCTTTTAATAAATGATATGATATGATTAAATCATACAGCATTGAAATTTATATTAATAATAAGTTAACAAATGACGTCGGTGGCTCGTCTTAGAATATTTTAAAAATTGCATCTAGAAGCAGAGTTATTAAATAATAACGCAGATTTTTGTGGGCGCGTGTTTCTTGGTGGCCGTAACAGCTACGGCTGAGAGCGCGCTATTTTAAACTAAAAGGAAACGTCGTAGAGTTCAGTTATGATTGATGCAAAATGAGTTTGTCAAACTGCTATTCGGCTAAGCAAAGAAGCCCGTTTGACAATTGAAACCGTACGTTTTTGGCTGTCAAATAAATACGATTGTCTTACACAATTGCACCACTGATATGAATATTATTATGACATCTATAGACTGCATGTAAGATGTATTATTTGTGCAGACGATTAAAAATCTTAATTTTCTACCAGTTACTGTGCTTGTAGAAGCTAATGTTTTGTTAGCAACAGCGTGTTTGGTAGGTAATGGCTCGGCGAAAACGTTTAAATTTGTGCGCCAGTAAGGAAGTCTCGTTGAGTAAGGGATTATCGTCTATATTTATCCCTTGACTTAACTAACAAGGGATTTCTTACGTGGCGTTGAAAAAACGCATTAAGGACAGCCATCATGAGCAAATCTGTATAAAAACGCAAACACAGAATTTTGAGGTGTCTATGGATTTTTTTATAATATTTTAGGCTGATTCCATTGACAATATTTAGATCCATATTGATATTGAAACGGATACTCACGATGTATTAGTCAGATGTTGCCTGACTAGTTTCACTGTATTCGTACAGTGTCAAATGGGAAACCGCCGCGCGCCGCGTAACCATGTTTGTCTCCGAGAAAACTGTACGAATACAGTGAAACTAGCCGGCGAAATTTTACTAATACATCGTGAGTAGCCGTCGAAGACACGAATCTAAGCCACGAATCTTTTAGTAGTATATGTAGATCTATGCCAAATTAGAACGAAAAATCGGGAAATTTGATACACCTCTTGAACAACGAACCAACCCCTAAAGAACATAAACTTAACGATTTTATACCAAGTTTCGCTGAAAAAAATATCGTGATTTCGCATGGAAAATGTTATCTAAATTATTTTTTTAATCAATAATATGTTTGAAAACATTTCACAGTTTTGCCAAAATTTTGTTTCACCTTACACAAGTTTTCAAATTAGTGCTCGCGACAAAATCGGTGCGATTGTATTGCCTTCGCAAGCGTGCACGTATTAGCGAAATGAAATATCATTACATCATGCCTACAACCTACAACTGAGTTGCAGCGCTCATGATGACCGTCCTTAAGGAGAGTAGACAAATAGATAACAATGTCAGTCTACAGATTGATTAGATTAGACCTACTTGAGTTTAATGATTAGAATTAGGAGAAAATGATCTCATTTATGTAAACAAAGCCGGTCTAGCTAGTGCGAGTGCGAGGCCTTGTGCCTTGACTGAGGGCTCCGTACTATTTATATAAATTTAACAAAAATTACAAACTTCTCATTACTTTACCTACCCTTTGGGTACGGAACCCTAAAAAATGGAAGGAATATATTATGTTTTCTTATTAAATTTTACTCTGTTATATTTTCTACTTGTTTATTATTTATTACGTTTAAGTCAAAAACACTTTAACTTTTAAAGCAAAAATTACAACTGAAAGTAAAGTTTTTAATTTTTTCGTAGCACGCACACGCAGAAAAAACTCTAGCTTTTATAACAAGACATTCTTATTGCAAACGACACAGCAAGAACAACAAGTTTATTTTACTAAAATGTAATAATAACAATCATTACAATGCACATTGCAAAAGACATTTTAATTGTTATTGAAATAATATTATAGTATTCTTCACAACCGTTCTTAGTAAAATAAACTCGTTGTTCTTGCTGTGTCGTTTGCAATAAGAATGTCTTGTTATAATTGCTAAAGTTTTCTCTCCGTGCATATGGTTAGATTCTTATTGATGGTTAGTTAACAGACGTTTTTACGTAAATTCCAGGTTTAGCCAAAGAGTCTTGGTTCACCAATAAAGAGATGCAGGTCGTGGAAAGGGAAGCGGAGAAGATTCCGCGAGAGAGGATCTATCAGATCGTGAAAAGCGCCGGATTTTTGGACAGGCATTAAATGGTAAAAGGCATTTACTATTAGATTAATGTTTCTATATGTATCGAGTACGATTATAGGCGAGCAAGAATCTTGAGCGCGCTTTTAATTTTCAAAGAATCGAAAGCTCAATTAGCCAAGGAGTCTTTGATTTATACATAAGGTCCTGAAATTCAAAGCGAAAGAATTCAAGAGTACACTTTTAATAAGTGATTACATTAAACTCACTTTTCCATAGAATTTTGAATCTCGAATGTAGTTAGTTAACGATACACAATCTACCCTGGAATGGTTTTTGGACCATAAATATCAAATTCATACTAGAGTTTAAGTAAGTGATCAGAAAAGGTAAACTATAACTTTACGTGGAAAGAAAAATGCAAAGACATTGTATAATAACAAGACTGTGCACTGTCCAATTATTGCTCAACTAAACTAGATTTTATTTCCTTAGAAATAAGGTTGTAATTATTATGACACCATTTTCAAGCGAAATACCAGCCGAGCGGGTTAGCTGTCGCTACTCGTGTATCCTTGTCTAGCAAGTTGCCAGTGTATATAATATATAAGTACAACATACGTATATAGTGTTGTTGAGTTACTAACGTGTTAGAATGGGACCAACGAGTGCCAACACCCATCTCGCTCGGCTCGTTTTTCGTATCGTAGTGCACAGTCTTGTTCTCTATACAATGTCTTTGGAAAAATGTTGTTTTGTACCTCCATTGTGCCATTGTTTTGTTAGTATTCGGAAAACAGTTTTCTTTGGACTGGTTGATGACCTCTTTGAGACACCAGTATTCATTTGGAGGTTTAAGAAGGGTATATAAATTATTTATTTACTCATTTAATTAGTTTATTTCGTGTACAATTTAAATAATATAGCTAATTTCAATGAGTTTTCGGAGGTTTTATAAGTATTATATGTTATGTCATTGGTAAATTTGAGTTTTTCTGAAATGTCTGAGTTTTATATGGGTAAACATTTATTCTCCTATTCTATGAGGCCGGTATCAGTCGAATGAAGAGGCCGAAGTATATTAAAAAAACTGTTTTTCTTTTATTAATATTTTATTATCAATATTTAAAGAAAATAAAAAGCTAAATATCGCAATCATATCTTTATCAATTATAAATATGTATTTGTTTTAGAAACACGAAATACCAATTTATTTTTTTACCTAATTTTGGAAACATACAAACCATAGTCAAACTGATGAGACTAATAACTTTTCCGTGGAAATACTTGCGCAAGTAATAAAACTCCACTTTTCCTTACAAAAAACACAACCTGTAAGTTTAGTAACCATCGAAATTTGAAATTCATTTTATCAACTCTCCTATTTTTAACTTATGTAATAATGATCTAAGTCATCATTTAGATTTATTTAGTTTAAACGTCCTAGTAGAATAAGCTATTATTGTGTTTTTAGTCAATTAAGATTCTTATATTGTATTAAATGTATTTTTTAACTAGAGTTTAAGTTTATATAATTATATCAGTTCCGCTAAAGTTATGCTGTGATCTCGAACAATAAGTACATGGCTAAGTTATTGTTCAATACTTTTTTGTAAATTGTGATGTGATTCCATCTATATTAAACACTTTGTTTTGACATAATTTGTTTTATTAAAAAAAAAGTATTTCGTACAAATCAGATGTCAAAATTCGTAAAAATAAAAAACAGATATCTCGTAAATAAAATAATATATAAACATATTAGGTATATTTTTAAAAATAAAGTGGTAGAAAAGTCGCATCTGTTACGTTTTTATTTTTTTAATGGAGTGGATCATCGTTAGCATTGTATTGAACCCAAAACAAAAATTTCATTTTTGCTTGTCTGTATGTATGTATGAATGAATGAATGAATGAATAAACACTTTATTGCACAGAAAATTAAAATAAAAACACAGAATACAGAAAAACAGAAGGCAAGGGCGGACTTATTCCTTAAAGAAATTTCTTCCAGTCAACCGATGGTATTAGGAAAATGAAAATTTTACACATTAGATACTAAATGGTTTTTGTGCAAAAAGATGTATGTTTATGTATGTTTTGTTTCAACTCGAAAACCACACAAAGGATTTGGATACGTTTCACTGTAGTATCAATCATCTGGTCATCAGTTAATAAAATAACGCCCAAGCCAAAAACGGGGCAAAGACTGAAATAAACCCGATCGGAGCCGCGGACAAAATGTTACTTTGTAATAAAGGAAAGAAAATGTATGCACTAGAGAGGAATTTGAAATAACTATACCGAGTCATGGTACAATTACCCTTTTGAACGAACAATTGATTTAAACAGATCCCCATTGTTATATTATTTAATGTAACTGTAATTTATTGAGATTAATATTTGAAATTATTCATATTGTTTCATTTACTGACATATAACCCTCTTAATTATTTTTATCGCTAAGACAATAGTAAAAAAACGTACGGCGTCCAGGGTGTTTCGTCGGCTTATTGCAAGAAGTCATTAACTGCAAAAATGAGGTTCCGAGATAATCGCGCTTTTAGCTTTTCCATCATTTTGGTCATAACTTCAAAGTTTCAGTCATAAAGAATTAACCAAAGACACTTTTGTGGCTTATTTTGTATTCTATTGAAGTAGAAATGAGATTTAGGCCAAAAAAGGTTTTGCTTTTTTTTAAAATTAAACAACAACAAAGATAATGACTTCTTGCTATTAACAAAAATTCTTATGCTTCAGACATAAAGTCAAATATCTTTAGAACTACAATAGGTAAGAAAATAATCATATTTGATTATTATAGAGCTTAACGCCGTCTTGACTTCTTGCAAATAATGACTTCTTGCAGTAAGCCGTCGATTTATTCTGTCACGTGCGGAAAAATTGCGAAGTTAGTTTTCGGGATGAATATTTATTTATTTTTCTGATTGAAAACCTTCCTTATATTTCATAGTTTTAATTTGATGAGATTTAGTCACTCCACTTTAAATCGCATGTTATTTATCAAACTTTAAACTAAAGTCGAACGACTGATATTGCGAGTGAAAAGTAATGCCGGAATAGACGTCCAGGATTCGCAATATCAGTCATTAGATGTTTAGTTAGATAAATGCCATGCGATGAAAATCAGAGTGACTAAACCACATCAAATAAAAACGATAGGATTTAAGGAATGCCCATAAAAAGTTTTCAATCAAAAAAATCAATACATACCTGTACATTTATTTATTATTACATTCATTATTTGTTTAAAGTTAGATAAATGCCATGCGATAATGATTAGAGTGACTAAACTACATCAAATAAAAAGTATAAGATGTAAGGAATGGTAACTAAAAGTTTTCAATTTAAGAAAAACAATACATATCCGTACAAAATCCCTTTTAATATCACCCGCAATCTGCCAGGCCGTCCAGGCTTATCATAGGTTTTCAATAAAAAATATCAACACACATCCGTACAAAATGCCTTTCAAAATCACCCGAAATCTATCCTAGCAATTTTTTCGCACGTGCCAGAAAACCTATTGTGACCTTCCGTATATTCCATAGTTTTTATTTGGTGAGGCTTAGTCACTCTACATTACATTGCATTTATCATACTGGAAACAAAAGTCGAACGACTGATATTGCGAGTGAAACATAATGTCACAATAGCGGTCCAAGCTATGCTGACACGTGTGGAAAAATTTACTTAGTTAGATTTCGGGTGATTTTTTACGTACAAGTATTGTTTTTTTGACTAGAGACCTTATGAGCATACTTTATTCATAGTTTTTATTTTATGAGGCTTGGTTGACTATTATGGTCGGCGTTATGTTTTACTCGCAAAATCAGTCGTTCGACTTTGATTTTGCCATGCGGTGGAAAGTGGAGTGACTAAGACTCATCAAATAAAAACCATGGCATATAAAGAATGCTCAATATAGGGTGAAATTAAATCAACTGACCAAATTCATACTGGAGACTCGGTTAGTGATCCGGAACTAGGCTCAGTAATCCTTTTAGTTAAATTCGAAAAATATTTTTTTTTTGCTCCCTTACTGGTTGGACTTTAAGTACAATTCCTAGTCTAGGCAGTAAGGAAGCAAAAAAAATATATTTTTAGTATTTCACCAAAAGGGTAAATGAATCTTGTTTCTGATCACTAACGGAGTCTCCAGTATAAATTTGGTCGGTTAATTTAATTTCACCTTGTATATGTTTTCAATAAAAAATATTAATCCCCTTTAATATCACCTGAAATCTGCTTTAGACATTTTTTGCACATGCCAGAATAGTCGCCCTGGATGTCCTGAATTTTTATGATTCTCAATATCACTGACTCTTAAAAAAATCAAATATTTTATATTTATTTATTGATCTATTGGTTGGGGAAAAACTCTTTTCGCAAATAGTACCTATGTATGAACTTATAATAAAATCTCTTTAGCTATACCATTTGTATCTCGCTAGTTTTGGTATTATTACAAAATTTAAATTTTAGAAAAGTTAATTCCAAGTTCAAATTAGGTAAAATGTGTGATTTTCATTTGTTTTTCTTACTGTTAAGATGAGTGAATCTAATGAAGAAAATCGATACGTTTTAAAATTTTACCACAAAAAAGGTAAAAATGAACGCAAGCCGCGAAAAAAATTTGTGATGTTTATGGACCTAGTGTAGTGTCTGTGAGAGTAGCACAAATTTGGTTTAAGCGTTTTCAATCCGGAAATTTTGATGTCAAGGATGCACCTCGCTCTGGGCGCCTTGTTACGGATAAAATGGATTCCATTTTTGAAAAAGTGGAGCAATATCGGCATTTCAGTAGTTACGATGTAGCTGAAAAACTGGGGATTGACCACAAAACAGTTTTGGCGCATTTAAAAAAAGCTGGGTACACAAAAAAAGCTCGATATTTGGGTGCCTCATGAGCTCACTGAAAGAAACCTAATGAACCGTGAACTCATTTATCATTCTTTATTACGACGTAATGAAACCGAACCATTTTTGAAAAACCTGATAACTGGTGATGAAAAGTGGATCATGTATGACAGGAACGTGCGAAAAAGGTCGTGGTTAAAGGCGATCAGGCTTCACAGACTCTGGAGAAACCAGGGTTATCTCGCAACAAGGTAATGCTGTGTGTATGGTGGGATTGGAAGGGCATTATTCATTATGAGCTGTTACCGCCAGGCAGGACCATCGATTCTGAACTCTACTGCGAACAACTGATGAGATTAAAGCAAGAAGTTGAGAGAAAGCGGCCGGAATTAGTCAACAGAAGGGGTGTGGTTTTTCATCATGATAACGCTAGACCTCACACATCTTTAGACACTCAGCAATAATTAAGAGAGTTTGGCTGGGACGTATTAATGCATCCGCCGTATAGTCCTGACCTTGCACCTTCAGATTTCCACTTGTTTCGGTCTCTTCAGAATTCTTTAGGCAGTGTCAGGTTAACATCACGAGAGGACTGCCAAAACCACTTGTCGCGGTTTTTTGATCAGAAGCCCCAGAATTTCTATAGCAATGGGATCATGTCCCTACCTACAAGATGGCAGAAAGTTATCGAACAAAATTTATTAAAAAATGTTTTGAATTTTCATATAAAATGCGAAGAAACTTTTCCCCAACCTATTATATGGTCTTTCATTTTTATAATAATTTTATTTTTTATATAAGGTGAAATTAAATCAACCGACCAAATTCATACTGGAGACTCGGTTAGTCATCAGGAACAAGGTTTAATGACCCTCCAGGTGAAACTCGAAAAAAAAAATTTTTTCTTCCCGTAGAACCTGTACTTGGAATTGTACTTAAATTTTTCCAACCAGTACGGGAGCAAAAAAAAATATTTTTCGAAATTGGCCAAAAGGATTACTGAACCTCGTTCCTGATGACTAACCGAGTCTCCAGTATGAATTTGGTCGGTTGATTTAATTTCACCTAGTATATACAAAAACACGATATCTAATCGCCAGATATATTTCGACAATTTTATTGTCGGCATCAGTAGAAATGAATTATAATATAGTAATATGTACAGTGGAGCCCACATCAAGTTAAACACTTTCAGTATAAGCTGACCTCTCATTGTATAGCCTTCCGGTACAATGAGAGGTCAGCTTATACTCAATGTGTATAGCTTGATGTGGGCTCCACTGTACAAGACGTAAAATGTTCTAATGGTGTGGACGATTGACAGACAGAAAAATCCAAAAACAAATTGTATGGGCTTTATGTTTCGGAGGTGCTCAAATAATCAATTTCTGTTTATTAGATTTTGTACCTATCTTATATTCTTCTGTGTAGAGGCTAATGTCGTACTGCAAGTGTATAGCTTGATGTGGTCTCCACCGTACATATTACTATAATATTATAATTTATGTGTATTCCACTGACGCCGACAATAATAATTGTCTAAATATATCTGGCGATTAGATACAATAAAAAATAAAATGATTACAAAAATGACTTAAAAAAATATGTTCATTGAAATCACAATGTCAATCGGAACAACATTAAGTTTATAACTTCTTATACATATCCAATTGAATCGGTTTGGTATTTTAAAAAATAGATATATAATAATAGATAATTTACTATTAACAACTGTAATATTTTTAATTACATTAAGGCGAAACCGATTGAAGTGTTATGGGTGTAACAGAACAATTGTTTATTTATCGAGATGTAAATCTCAAGTAATGAATAATAAAAACTCGCAAACTACTAACATTTACTCAAAATAAAGTTGCAGTTAGTATTTCTTTTTGAAGATTTCTAAAAATGTCTCTAACAGAGAAATAACTTATATTACTTATTTTAATAATATTTCTCTTCCCGCTAAGGTTTGCTGGAAGAAATCTCTTTTCAGCGATAAGTTCATCTGTACAAAAATTGCCGGAAACGACATTCAAATAACATTCTTAGAGCGCGTATTTGCAAAGTGGCAGTAATGATTTATGACGGACAGCGCAAAATGGAAGAAAATAATATTTTTCATAAACGCGAAGGACGGAAAAAAATTTTGAGCACAAATTTTATACATCTATGGATTGCACAAATTCTTGTACTTTTATTCCACATATATTTATTTTTATTCTAACTTAGGCTACTTATTTTATTTTGTTGAAAATGTTTTCTTTTGTTTTCTTTCTGTCGTGTTAAATAACTAGTAATTTGTTGGCCCGATGATGTGTAATACGAAACCGGTAGCCTAAGTTAGAATAAAAATAAATATATGTGGAATAACAGTAAAATAATTTGTGTATAATTTATTCAAGATGATATTCCACCAAGAACCATCAATCGAATCCATCCAATATCTATGGATTGCCTTTACTTTGTGTTAAATAATCTTTAAAGTCGCTTCAGGCATTCGGTAGGAGTAAGAGAATTCTTGCATAGGAAACTTTCGGTAACTTTCGATTTGTTTTTGTCAAAAGTAAAGACAGATTTTTTTATTACACTTGGGATAAATTTTTGACTATGTTAACCTTATCATGTATTTGGACCACCCTTAATGGAGGCGGCCTCCAAAAACAGGTCCAATATTGTAGTTTGTGTGTGTAAAATAAAGAATAAAGAAACAAGCGTAGAATTTTGCAGGTGAATAATCCTATTGTTGATAAATATATTTTAAACACATACATTCTAAACTATGTTAGTCTTCGTTTTATCCAAACAATCAGCAGAGAAAACCGGCTTTTTGAAACTTCTCCCTCTCTTGCACGTGACCCAACATTCGTGATTCGGCCTAGGACTGAAATCTGAAAAAAAAAAAGCTTTTTTGCATACACATCTCTCAGTTTTTAGAATCTTTCAGCTTAAGGGGGGATTATCCCGATTTTGTCTCTTTTCAAATTCATTTTAAACCATTAAATAGCGATGATTAAACTTTTTTTTTAAATATCCTATCCTACTTCCTACTAATATTATAAATACGAAAGTTTGTGCGTGTGCGTGTGTGTGTATGTTTGTTACTCTTTCACGCTGAAACAGCTAAACGTATTTGGATGAAATTTAGCATGGATATAGCTTATACCCTAACTTAACACATAGGCTACTTTTTATCCCGGAAAAATGCATGGTTCCTGTAGGATAGATCAATATCATTGAAAAATGAGGTGTCTAATTAGCACGGATAATTTCGTTTGTGGTAAAATAAGACAAAGCTTTGTTATTTCATACATCAGGTGTCTAATTAGCGCGGTCTTTATCGTTTGTGGTGAATTAAGACAAGGCTATGTTATCTCATCACACTTCACACTAATATTAGAAATGCAAAAGTTTGGGTGTGTGTATGTTTGTTACTCTTTCACGCTGAAACGGCTGGACGGATTTGGATGAAATTTAGAATGGATACCCCAACTTAACACATAGGTTACTTTTTATCCCGGAAAAAAGCATGGCGTTAAACCGAATAACACGCGGGCGGAGCCGCGGGCAAAAGCTAGTATGTCATATTTCACTCTTTCCATTCGAAACACTATTACTTGCATTTCACTCGATCCGATTAAATCGCAAAGATAGGTCTAAACTATGATCTAAATATAATTTCATTTGAGCTGCATTAAGTTTTGGACAATATAACTTATACAAACCTAAAATCATCGTGAAAAGTGTGATATAAAACGGCCGTCATATTAAAAACCCATCCTTCTAATTCCAAAATAATAAATAAAAACACCTCAAAACCGCGAGTTTTCTGACTAGATCGCTTCTGCTGAGCAGGATGAATATGTGTAAAATGAAAGCGTTGGAGCAGGACAGATTTCTCTGGATAACCTCGCCTTAAAACCAAAGTATTTTGTTATAATCATTATTAAGAGTGCATTTAAACTAGTAAAGATGAATTTGAAACTAATTTTAAGAAAGACAACGAGATTTCCAAACATAATTTTGTGTTTTGAGAAAAAAAAAATCCTTGGTCCAGTATTTGAACCTGCGAACTCTTGCTTATACTGTAAGTAGGTAGACCGTTGAATATACCATCCTTATGAACACGTGTTAGTTGGAAAAAAAATAAAGCCTTCATCTCTTTCCTGTAAAAACAATTAGCCGGGGCCAACACCCTTTTTGTCAATGGACGTTTTTTATGCCCCTGTAAGATCCAAGCCTCTCAATTTTAGACAGATTTTAGATATCATACTGAAACATAAACAATAAACACGAGAAAAGTACTTATGTAAACTATTTGGTATTTACTTCACTTTTTATGGAATAACAGAAAATTGTTTTGAACTTAACGGTACCAAAATAGACATAATGCTATAGTTGGATCCGATTTTTCATAAAGTTGGCAAACTGCTATGTAGCTGCGACTAAAATAAAAAAGTAGGCATAGTGCGATCTAATGTATGGTGGTTTCATAATGTTGTCATTGTGCTACCGATTACTTGAAAGTATTGAAAAGTCAACTAAGCGCGATGGTAGGCATCGTGCTACGAAATCGTTATAATATAAGTGAACCCAAATCAGTTCTCTGATATCTATTTCAATTTATCACAAGAAGCATGTAACTTGAAATTTTCTGCCATTCACTTTGTATTTCGATATCCGAGAGTTAATAATATCATGTGACAGACCTCATTATCCTGGAAATGGTCACGAAGTCTGCAGCAAAGTGCCAAAGTGGCGCCATTGTGGGTAGACTACGAAACCATTATATAAAGATCTCTTGGGAGCAGTACCTATGTTCATTATAATATCCTAAAATAACTCGATACTAATGAAAGAAACCTTTTCTAATCTTGTTTTATGTACTTCCATACCACAATAAGGTAATTACAACATCAAAAACGGTATAATAAGTACCTAAATTGTTTGTCCGATGTTAATAAAAACCGGCCAAGTGCGAGTCAGACTCGCGCACGAAGGGTTCCATACTATTATCTATAAAAACGGCAAAAATATCATGTCATAGGAGTGCGCGGGTCTGACTCGCACTTGGCCGTTTTTAGTATTTGTTGTTATAGCGGCAACAGAAATACATCATCTGTGAAAATTTCAACTGTCTAACTATCACGGATCATGAGATACAGCCTGGTGACAAACGGACGGACGGACAACGGAGTCTTAGTAATAGGAGTCCCGTTGGTTACCTTTTGGGTACGGAACCCTAAAAACCGATGTTATAATATTTATATTATAATATAATATTATTTTATAATATTTACATATATTGTATCACTACAATTCTGCGCTTAGATAACCAATAAGTAACCAATATTTATTATTTTGCTTTACGCTAGGATAAGGTATCTCTGCCATGCAGCGTCAAATGCTCCCACAGAACACCTTCAATAAGTAAATTACTGACAATCAGGCTGAACAAAGATCGTTGCCTAAGCTTGCGGGACCAAATAAAAAAAAAAAAAAATTCAGAGCTTTCTTTTTCTAATTTTTCATAAAACTGTTAGTAGAAACCATAGTTGAAACGATTATTATAAATAATATAACGCGAAGACGATATTGATGGTCGTGGATAAATAATTGTTTCTAACTGAACATAATTAGCCATTTGGACACTCATGCGTTATTGATTACGAAAGAGAGTAATAACCCGAAAAGAAAAAAAAAAACAGCTGCTCTATATGTGGAAAAGTTCCATACATCCATCAGCCTGTTTCGTCCACTGCTGGACACTCTTGGCGGTCCTCCTGGAAGGTTGGTGAGCGCGGCGTCGAAACCCTTGCACCAGTGACGCCGCTGCCCGTCTCCAGTCTGTTTTATTTACGGCCCGGCAATTGGGGATGGATATACCGCCATCCATCGGTCCCAGGCGATGGTGGGCCGCCTGGTTTTGTCTGCGAGCTGTTCTCTTACTCTCCCCCGAATAACTTCGGGAGGATTTGCGCGTAAGATGGTGGTACCACCACAGTCGAGCCCGGCATCAGCTCTACCACCTAGACAGAATAGTTCAGTCAAACTAAATTACAGAGATTTTGCCTGGTGATTCACTGTGATTCATTCACTATGAATCTTTAATTTATATATTTCCAGACCTTTGTCTTTGCGTGATTCACGGGATGGATTAAAAAAATAAAATGATGCTCTTTGAACTGATTTTTAAATATTTCTCCAAAGCAGCTGAGCTTACGTGTACCTGTCTAAAATAAATGCTCACAGTAAGAAAACATACTTTATTAAAATCTGCATGAAAAATTATTAGCTTAAATAATTTCCGTCACGTTATTCTGAATCATTTCTAAGTTCAAAGGGTACACACGATTTTCAACTCTATTAGGGTCAGTTATAATAGCAAAACTGCTGTGCACCGACGCGCGACGCAAGAAAAAAGGGATGTTTCAAAAGTAAGTTTTTGGAGCATTAACTTAAATTCTATCTATAAGGTCCTACAATAGTAAGTGAAAATAATTCTAGGGTAGATTGTGTGCCATTTATGGAAAAGTGAAAAAATGTTTTCGCAAAAAATGAATTTAAAGTTGAAAATGGTCTATTAGAGATACTCTACCATCTCTAAAAATTTTTTCACTTTGTATTATGGGACCATAATATAATAAAACTAATTTATTAGATATAAATCAATAAAAAAGTTAATTTTAATAATAGGGTTCCGTACCTGAAGGGTTCCCAACGTGACACAATCACTCAGACCCCGCTGTCTGTCTGTGCATCTGTTACAGTGGTCTACAGTTTCAGCTGTAATAGGTAGCCAGTTGAAATTTTCATAGAATATGTGTTACTAGGCACGGCAAATAAAAAAAAGCCCTATACAAACATCATCGAAAAATTGCATTTTTTACGTTATTTGTTTGTCTCAGCTCTATGTTCTAGTAAGGGTTCAGTGTAAACTGGTTTTTGTTACGGATTAAGAGTTTAAAAGTTCACAATCTGATAGCTTTGTTTGTTTGTAGAGAATTGACAAACTTGCAGTTTTACTGTTGAAATCTATGTTTTCGCAAGTAAAGCTTTATTTTATTTGTTCATCTATACCTAATACACTAAATAATAAAGTAGAAAAATGTCGTATGGGGCAAAGAAATGTATTAGAAAATTTTAAATAAAATGGTTTATTAGTATTGTAGTGAAGACAAAACTGCCATAAGAGAAGCTGTAGTTTGTTTTGCACCACCAATAACTATCACTATCTGTTGTGATTCCCAGAAGCGCAATACGGACTAGCTGGACTCACGGGTGGGGTGCAGATTATAATAGTGGACAAGATTCTTTTTGGTCTCAAAACAGACAATAAGCTATCATTCAACTCGCATGTGACGGTATAAACGGAGACTGGGTTTTGCCCTTGATATTCGAGGCCTTACTTGCCTTACTGCCCACTATGTGTGCTCCCCGCGGGAAGTGAACCCACGACCGCCGAGTTGAGAGCCCAAGGCTCTCACCACTAGACCACGGAGGTAGTTCTTGCCCTGCATGCTTACTTACCCTTTTTACTGTCACAGTTGAACTCGTGCATGTCACAGGAATCTATGAAGGTCCTCATCTCGCCACAAGAGTCGATGCCGCACAGTGGCACCTGGTCATGGCGACATATCGCAGCTATCTTACACTCTTCTTGAAGCTGGAAGTCGAGGAAACGTGAAATAAACGCTTTATTTCATCCCATCCATCCATCCATCAGCCTGTTTCGTCCACTGCTGGACATAGGCCATTCCAGGAGCGCGGTACTGAAACCCTTGCACCAGTGACGCCGCTGCCCGTCACCAGTCTGATTTATATAAGGCCCGGCAATTGGGGATGGATATACCGCCATCCATCGGTCCCAGGCAATGGTGGGCCGCCTGGTTTTTTTGCCTGAGAGCTGTTCTCTTACTCTCCCCCGAATAACTTCGGGAGGATTTACGAGTAAGATGGTGGTACCTCCACAGTCGAGCCCGGCATTAGCTCTACCACCTAACTTTATTTCATAAAAAGAAGATATTTACAAAGAACAGACAGAAAGTAAGGTGGACTTATTCCTAGAAAAAATTTCTTCGAATCAACCTTGGGAACAAAGAAACATTTTTATCTTAAAAATGTTACATCAATGGACATTATCAAGTAGAGGTGTTGTTGTGTATAACAGCGCGCAGTAGATAATAAGTAGAGATGCCATATGCCCGTATTTTACAGCTTACCCATATTTTTTATTTTGAGACTATGATAATACAGAAACCCGTAATTGTAAAAATTAAATGAAGTTTAACATATGAACAGCTACTGTATTTTACAGTAATTAAAAACTACCAGTTTTCTTATTATTTGGCAAAAGTGTTATTTATTACACATTCTTCTCTCAGAAAGAAGGGCTTTTGAAAGCTGTTTTTTCAGACATGGGGACAATTTTTATGAAAATTTAACTTATTCTCATAAAAATAGTGTAAAGTCGTTTGCAATAGAATCCAACAATCATGTAAACAAATATGGCGGACTGACATTGACAGCGTATTGTTTATGCCCATAGTGATGTCATAGTGTTCTAATTTAATTTTAATTAAATTTATTTTTCTAATTATTTTAATTTTAAGTCATAGACTATGGCCCATAGTAGGATAGGTACTAAAATAAAACTGACTAAATAGATTAAATATATAAGCCATAGACTATAAAATAAAACTGATTATATATAAAAAAAGTGTTTATTAAAACAAATTTAAACTGTTTTTTAACAGCCAATTTTGGTTTTTTGACCGGCGGCGGCGGAGCAGTCCCCGACGAACCTGGCTGCGGCTCGCTCATTATAACCTTAAAAACAAATATAATTTTACACACATACATTTCAGTAATTGTGATCTATTCAAATAATTAGTTACGAGGGCAATACAATATTAAAGTTCGTCTAATAGATTTCCGTTGTAGGTAATAGATCTAAATCATTCTTACCTCCTGATTACTCCTTGAGAAAAAATACCAATCGTATGCTATATCAAAGTCCGTGATGCCGTGCAAAGGTCGTCGTTCCAAGAAAAATATGTCCAGCCAAATCGTAAAGCAAAACAAAAGTCCAAAATGAGAATGCAAAGTCGTAGAAATCGGAAACAGAAAACGGAAACAGAAAACACTAATGCACAGCGAACCCACAAAACAGTGAATGACTGTGAATGACAATTCTAACAAAATGGCCACCTGTCAATTTTTAAAAACTAACCATTATTTTTATGGCTTAGGATACAATCCGTTTTGGTTAATTATATTAAGCTCTTGAAAAAAAATTTTTATTGTATTCAAATAATATTAAATTAAAATAATTTATTAAATTAAAAATAAAAGATAACTTCAGATTACGAACAACACTAACTTTTCAATGACTTATAGAGTTCGATGAGTAAAAAACTAAGATGACAGCTTGTCAAATACTTCGAAATTTTTACGTTGCAAATGTTTTAACAAATTTAACTTATAAATACAAGTTAAATCGTGTTGAAGATAATGTGAAAGCAATGGTGCGTTCGTTGAAATCAGACTATGTTCATAATTGATCGTCAAATGTATGTGATTACGGAGTAATCGTGACAATTTGGTTTGTTTACATGATTGTTGGATTCTATTGCAAACGACTTTAAGTATTATCTCCCGCAGAAAATCTAAAGCGCTTATATAATATGTATAAATTGAGAACTTGCAGTTAGCAATCCTCAGTAGATAATTTCATTTACAGTACGCAAAATATAGCTTGAACCCTGTGACAGCTGTTAGCGCTATACTTAGTTGAGCATGAGAAAGAGAGTTATATAAAGCGCTTTTCTGTAGTGCTTTTCTGTTGTCACAGGATGAGTCAAGCTACATTTTACGAACGAAAAACAGCGCCGTTCAGATGAAGATATTGTCTATTTATCTGAAGGCTAATGCTGAGCATGCCACCATTTGCCAGTATATGTCAAATCAATATCAATATATTCAGGAAATATATATATACCTAAACATATAAGTTTATTTCATAGGATTTCATTTGAACAGATTTTTTTTCCGAATTTAACACTTTAATAATTTCTTTTTTTTGTAATATACCGGTTGAAAATGAACCCTCTAGCTATAACATAGGAAACTGTTCTATGTTCGAAATAAAAAATACAAGTTTTGTTACTTTTGTCATGATTCATAATAAAAAAAGATATCGACCGTCAAAGAAGCACTAATACTCTGGTGACAGAGATGACGCTCTACAAAACCTATGTGTACATAGCTTATGTGCATTATTTATCGCCAGGAATATGTACGGTCTATTGTCAATCACATGTGGCGTCGCGTAGGGTTTTTAAATTTGAAAAACAAAAAAACTTAAAAAGAAAGGAAATAAAAGTAAAGCCTTTTTTACGGTTTTGTCTTCTATTAGTGATCCTGATTCATAGAGTTCAATAAAGCTAGAGGATTCATTTTCAACCTGTATAGGTATAAGTTAAAATAGGTACTTTTTATGTTTTTATGTTATTGTGTTGTGTGTTTATTTCTGTAAATTTTTCTCTTCTGTGTTTTGGCAATAAATACCATTTACTTCATTTTATCTGACGAACTCATTGTTGCTGCCCACAAATAGGGAGGCGTTTCTTATTTGTAGTATACGTACTTTTTTGCACTCAAATCAACGATTCACAAATTATAGTCTTGAAAATACTTACTTTTTCGGTATCTACGTGACCAACAATTTCTTTGATGTTCAGCAATAACCACAAAAAGAACATGTTTCTGTTCAGTGCATTAATTTTTAAAGTCAGCGTGGTTGAATAAACTATTCCTTACACGAACCTTGGAGTATTTATGGTAAGAAAGAGAAAGAAACAAAAATAAAAAGCAGGTAAATCTAGAGAAGTTGCAACATGCGTCTATATTGGAAACAATAAAGTAGTTTATTGAATTGACCAGTAATAAATGTTTACCTTAGTAAACACACTTGTGTACCTACACATATAGGCAATGAACTTAATTCTACAAAAGTTATTTCCAAGTTTGGGTTTCAAATTAAATTAAGATCGATGCTCAACGACCTGAGGGACGTTGTGGGTGGCGGCTGGATGAGGAGGACGAAGGACCGCCAAAAGTGGCGAAATCTGGGAAAGCCTCATGACCAGCAGTGGACGAACACGAGCTGATGGATGGATGGATGTAATTGGCACTTGCACTTGTCTTCTATTCATGAGTTCAGGCCAATATTATCAAAGTGGTCTATATCGACCCCCGGGGCACAGATTATTATAATAGTAATTACGTACCCTAGGGGTTGACTCCAACCAGAAAGGGGATCAGGACATCGAAAAAATAATAATTTGGGTATCCATAAAATATAATTGGAGATCTACGAGAGTGGATCTCATTTAGAAAAGGCATCATCAAGTTGTAAGCTTTCCGTAAATGTTAAGTTATAATATAATGCACCTAGCTAGCACTAGCCTAACACAGATTAAACCTACTATGTACTACCTAGTCGGTGCTTAAATTCTGTCACAAACAAAATTGGCTATAAAATGAAAACTAGTCATGATATTCAAAAAAAGTTTTGTTTTAAATAAAGGTAATTTAATTAGCTTACATTAAACATAAAATTTATTCAAAATTATTGCCACCATTTTTCACACAAGCCTTCAATCTTCGCGGCCAATCATCAGTAGCAGCACGGACCATATTCATGTCGATATCGGCCACTGCTTTAATCAATGATGACTTTAGGCTGCTCAAATTTTTGTGAGGTTTAGAACAGACCCACTCCTCCAATTCCTGGCAAATTTTGTAATCTAGTGGATTGAGGTCAGGGCTAGATGAGGGCCAATCTTGATGCCTTATTAGGTCGATATTCTGGCGCTCGAAATAATTTCATAGATATCACCCATTGTACTTATTTAATAAATAAGTATATTTAATAAAATTGTGTACTATGTGCCTATTTGTACCGCTTGTGCTCCCACGGTCTTGGTTAATTTGTAAATTATTATATAAGGTATATTTTGTTTATGTAGCCAAATTCATACTAGAGACTCTGTAAGTGGGCAGTATCAAGGCTCGATGACCCTTTTTGTGAAAAGTTAAAATTTTTTGCTCTCCCTACAAACGTAAGCCCATCCAGAGTCAATAACTATAGGAAGTCAACATTTTATTTTGCGATATTACTAAAAAGTGTTATCGATCCGTGATCCGTTATACTGATCACTTATCAAGCCCAAAAGTCACCTATTATTATACTTAATAGTTTTTTAATTGTTTAATGTTAATCGCTACAATAGATTTTATCAAAGTTAATAGCTCTGACTCTGTGTCAGCTGTTAAAACAATGAAAAAATAAATTTATAAATTTGTGAAAATTCAATATTAGGTACAAAGGAGGCTAAGGCGTCATCTCGACCACATAAAACTCGGCCGCGCGGCCGAGTTGACACCTTTCGATTAAATCAATTTTATTGGGGGTCAACTCCGCCGACAATAAAAATTTGAGGTAGTTATGTACAGTCAACACAAGAAGTCCTTAGAAAATGTAATATGATATAAATTCTCAAGACAAATAACGACGTGACTTCAAAATACAACAAAATATCAATATTTAAATAGGTATATATTATAAATATAAGGTATTTTAAAAACCTTATTTGAATTTATTTAAAGAAAACACGTTAGACAAAAACAAATACTGTATGGAAAAGAAAAGACAGGTAAGACTTATCATGATTTCAACAACACATGTTCTTTTCTGGTTACGAGGTTGCTTTTAATTTTTTTTTAATAGTTTTACTAGAAGTTTTATAGTAGGTATTTTGATCCAATCCTTTCTTAGATTGACTGTACTTTGTATTTGAGGTCGAGTTGACCCCCAAGAAAATTGATTTAATCGAAAGGTGTCAACTCGGCCGCGCGGCCGAGTTTTACATGGCCGAGATGACGCCTAGGAAAACTCGGCATCTGGTCTATGAGACAATAAAATTTGGGAACCTTTGGTTTAGGGTTAGTAGTATTTATTCAAGAAATAAATAAAAATGTGAGCAATGTTTGTTAAAACAATAACAGCCTATAAAAATTATCAACTTACATAAATTATTAATAAGTTAAACTAAGATGTACTTATCAGTATTTATTATGCTCCTGTATATCTATCAGTGGCGAAGGGTCCATATAACACGATTCCCATCGGCTTCCCCTTAGGAAATGGCATCTATACTACATTTTTTTATTCCGTGCTCTTCGCTTTGTCAAACATTTACATAGATCTCATTACATTACGACAAATATACCTACTTGGCTGACAGGGTGTTGATAAGTACAAACTTTTTTATAATTTCCTATGTTGCTTTTCTGAGTAAGGCGATTTTTTTTCGTTTGTTTCGTTCACCCTTCGCCACTGATATCTATTGAATACAAATTATAAAATTGAAGGCGATATTCTATAAAAACATTGCAAATATAAAACGTGTGTAGATGTTGCCGCTGTATGGTAAAATCAGCCTCCTAATTGGACGGCTAGGTCGTTTATTAAATAGCGACATCCAATCAAATGGCTACACTGCTGGTTGACGTTTACATTAAGACAACAATTAAATTAAGGGGCTGATTTAACCACAGGGCGGCAACATAGATATATTGAGAAGTGAACAAGCTTGATTCTTTTCTCAGTACATATACCCACGCCTGTCTCCCAGCGGTAGGCTGAGACCAAAGATATCCATCTGATGGGATCCTCCCCGTTTTCGTCTTGCACATCCATCAATTGAGTCAGACAAGCTCTTAATAAAAACAAGTAAAAACGTTTTTAATAAATGTATTTATTCATAATCTATTGTTACTAGGATTCACTTTGTTGCAGTCACTTCTGTATTCCGGCTTTTTGAAGGACCGTCCTCTTTTACAAGTAACCCAGCATTCATGTATTGGCCGCTGCTTGAAATCTAGAAAAAAAGTCCGTCAAGAATACCTACGTGTAAAATGAGAGATTTACGTCAATTGGGATAAAGACTAAGAGCCCACTAAAACCCTACGAGATCGAGTAACAATAAAGTCAATTCTGAGGGCTTAAATTTTAGTTTTAGTGCTGTCAAAACTTAATTTTTTCCAAAGTCACATAAAACTAAAATGAAAGCCTTCAGAATCAGCTTTAATATCAGACTTATGTCATTTGATAGTACTTTTATTCGTTTTAGAAGCCGTCGTACTGTTTGTTATGTTAGTTTCATACAAAGTTAAACTAAGATGAATATGAAAAATTCCCAGCTGAAGGCCACCGCCGCCGCCAACGTAAGAGAAAAGAACACCCACGTAAATTTTCTAAAGAAGATTGGAAAATTCTTCCTAGGGTTCAAAAAATATTCTAAGTTCCAAATTTCAGCTTAATCAGCGCAGTCGTTTTTTGAGTAAAGCTGCGAACGGACAGAAAAGACACCGACGTTTCGCTATGATGGTTTCCTATATTTGAAGGGTTCCTAATCTTATTGGTTCCTGCCTAGGCGCGTGATTACAAAAGCCTGTTAATTTCGGCCAGGTACTTGGCCCAGCCGCTTTTAAAGTAGACACCCTCACTTTAATCCCCAGAGCGATTCGGCCAGTCAAGGGGCCGAAACCAACAGGCAATTAAAGTTGGCGTTTTGTAATACTAGCACTACAAAACCCTGGGAGACAGGTGTAGACGGTTTTATTGAAAGAAAACAAAGCAAATATTTCCGCAGATTTTTTAATTTAATGTAAGGCATCAACTGAAGTCTACATACATTAAGAATTTAAAGATATTTTTGCACTTTTATAAGAAAATGACAAATCTACTATCAAACATACAAATGTAATTATTTTATTTTTCACTTTTTTGCACTAAGCTGTCTTAAATTAATATTTAGGCTTATACTTTGAGGCCTTTTGTGAGTTCTTTTGCCTGTTTCTTCATTAGAAGAACGTCCAGACTGAATTCGATTTCCACCTTTCTTATCTCTTTGAACTCAGCTTACAATAGAGGTCGGTTGGACTCTCTTTTTTTCACTCCATGAGCAATCCTTTTTTAGGTTTCCGTAGTCCGACAAGGCACCCTTATAGTTTCGCCAAGTCCGTCTATCTTTCTGTCCGTCTGTCCAATATTATATAATTTAGTGGTGTGGATCATTATTGGGTAGGGCCGGGAATGGAAGGTGTATAAATAAAATATACATTACGTATAAATACAAACACGTGCTACTAATAACATTTAAGAAAAAAATAATGAACAGCTATTTCTGTCACGCGTATGGTATTTCATATCCGTAGAACGTTTTCGAACGTGTTGAATCCTTATCGCAACTGGATGTGTAAATAGACTCTTACTTAGGGCATTAAATTTTGCGTAACGCTCCGAGTTTTAGAGTAAACATACCTGCACTACTATTCCCTGTTAGAGACAAACACACGTTGGCGGAATCACTCGGGCTTTTGTAGTTGGAGTAAACCGATTGATCCACTCTAATAGCCTGTTGGTTTGGGCCACAATGTTGGCCCAAACGCTTTGGGGATTAAAGTGAGCGTGTCTACTATAAAATGTAAAAAAAAAATTAAAACAATTTTGAATCGTTAAGAAATAAATATAAATATTGAATCAAATCTAGACTATTTAAATTAAGGAAATTGCTATTTGTTACCGATATATAAAGATTGAATAATGCGTCTCCTAGGCTAAGGCATACTTTATTATTGTAATAATTTAAATTTAAGAAATTGCTATGCCCTGTCAGGGTTCATGTTTATTACAAAAAAAATTATTTAAGACCTGTTCTGTATTGTACAATTTACAACATGAGTGCAATAAAGGAATACTGAATACTGAAAGTAGTTGGGCCAAGTACCTGGCCGAAATCAACAGGCTTTTGTAATCACGCTGCCTAGGCAGCAACCGAAGCAGGGCATCGAACAATGACAAATCCGAAGACGGTAAAGGAAGCCAGTACACGCCGCGCACGTCTGTACTCCCGAAGAGTCCTGATGATGATGAGTCATAATCTCATCGAAAGGTCAACCTATGCCTCCTTGCACAAGTTAAACAAGTTAGTCTGTCCGTAATCACAACATTTATAATGAATGACAAATCCTTTAACACGGCTCGTCACCACCTTCATTGACGAAAACATGCCACCAAGCGACCCATCATGAGAAGCTTTACCGAGAAAGAGGTTACAGGGATTTGCGTAGTACTGATTCTTCTATTACCGACTTTCCCTAAACAGACATAAACGCCTCGTCTGCTGCCACACTCCAAATTTCTCAGCGAGCACACAGGTCTTATTGAGGCTTTCCATCGCGGCACGTAATCAGCTAGGCGTAAGATCACGGCGTGTAAAAATAAAATACCCCGGACGCTGTACATTAAAGTCTATCTTTAGAATGATTAAAGAAGAATTAGGGTCGGATCACATCACCGTGTGACAACGTGTCACACCGTCACACGAGACATGAAACTATCCGTTGTGTTCCGATTTCCGATGTCGTACAGTTAAGTAGGAAGGCTGTCAGCTGCTGCAGCATCCTCCCGCGCTGCCTCCATCATAAAAGCTCGGAGAAGGCGCAATTGCAACGCCATCTATGTACACCAACATCTGCGACGTCAACTAAACTCAAGTCCGCCTATTGAATCCGAACCGTACGACATTGCAACGGAATTTCCACGACGCGACATCGCATTGTATCACGTCACCTTGTCGCGCCATGGTGATGTGTTGCGACCCGAAAGCCTAGTTCACATTACCCTTCTTGTTATCGCAGTTGAACTCATGCATGTCGCAGATATCGATGTAGGTCCTCATCTCACCGCAAGAGTCGATGCCACACATCGGAACCTTGTCGTGGACGCACAGGTCTGCCACTTTACATTCTTCCTCGTTCTGGAATAGGCCAAACTCACCACTCTTCACGTAATAATCATCGGTGTACGAGTGTGAACTGTGACTTGAACTTCGCAGTCCATACTCGGAAACTCTATATCTGAGACGGTGAGTCTAGACTCTTATTTCTAAAGCTGAGATTCAGAGTTCATTTTGAGTCCGAACTCAATCTTACAAACGTCAAAAAGCGACGTGATTTCATACTAGAGTGACGTTTGTAAGATTGAGTTCGGATTCAAAATGCACTCTGAATCTCAGCCTAAGAGATCTTCATCGCGTCGAGACAGTACATTTAAATTTAATAATAATTGCTTGTTTCTATCGTTTTGGCCGAGGCCACCTCGTCGGCTACTACAATTCACCTGCGTATGTAAGGCAACTTAATATGCCGCAGCTTCTTATTTTTGTATAGTACATATCCAAAATAGCGTGCTGCAGTACTACTAACTATTAGAGCAAACGTACCAACGTTCAAGATATGCCTTTGCGGTAGTGTAGTAGGGTGCTCGCCTGCTAACCCAGAGTTCATGTTTTATCCCCATGGTGCTCTTTAATTGTGTTCAGTCTGCGTGCCTCAGAAGGCACGTTTAGCTGTTAGTCCAATTGTTCCCGAAGTAAGGTAAAAGGGCTCGTAATAATCGTCGGGAAAAGCGAGTGTACGAAATGTGGTCGGTGACTTGCTTTTTACATTTTACACTCGGGAATATCTCTGACACCCCCAACGGGATTCATGTCGTGACGATATGTTTGTATGTTTTTTTAAGTATGTTATTGTGATGCATCTACCTGATTTAGACTTACAGTAAAATTTCACACTTGTTTCAAAGACCACACTTATTATTGCAGTATTTTTTCTTAATTTAGTTTTTTTATTTCGTTTAATGAACACATACCTTTAAAATTTCACTGTGACCGTTGGCATGAAAAATTAAATATGAAAGACACGCTGTAAAAAAACACATCGAAGTTAAAAAAATATACATAATACAAATTAACAACGTAGAGTTAATTTGTAAATTACCTAATAATATGAACATGTTGTAGCATTATAATAATTCACAAGTCAATCTTTTTACTGACATGGTTATGAGAAAAATAACTTTGAAACTCCAATTTATCTTTGATTTATTTGTATATAAAATCCTACAATTTGAATATTTAAGTACCTTTTCCGTGATTGGTCAACATTTTGATTGCCAAGCAAGGGAATTGCGACTTTGTATAATAATTTTATAACTTTATTTTTATTTAAATTTTTATGCATTTCTCTCTGTATATTTTGTACGTTGTAAAAAGAAAAAGGTTTCTAAAGCGTTCGTCGTGCTCGGTTCCGTTAATGTATCAGCGGAAAAAATTATAAACTTCTGCTTTGCGTTCTTTTATACAATAACGGCAAAAAGTGGGTTGAGGCAATTTTCCTTAGTACTTAGTTGTTATCTGCTTCGAAAAGATTATCATAAAATCTGCCCCCTTATTATTTAACTTCAATATCTACCGCTTTCGTTTTAAAAAGTGTCGTGATTGGTTAAAAATGTTAAGTGATGTTATTTCTTACCAATCATGATGTCTTTGAAGGTGATAGCGATGGATGTTAAAGTTAGACAATAAGGCCCCTGGTAACAAAATCTAGAATTCTATCCGCCCGCTGCGCCAATGATTCGATTTCTAAAACCACAAATCAAGCAAAGGTATTGAAGCTTATCACGTTTGCGCATGCACCGCCGCCGCCGCGCCGGTGGCATTTATAATTTTTCTATAAGGTTCCGCCACGCGGCGAATGGCTGGTTTTCAGCGGATGCTCGTGAATTTCATAAATGTGCGGTACGGCGAAGGAATGAAGTTTTAAGGTGTCATTTCGCCGGCGGACATTTTAGACACTTCGAACCTTAAGCTAATAACAACAAAAACTCGAAGATTGGTTTGTTGTAAAGTTTTTTAATTGAGCGTATTTTGAGTGAAATTGTATGCGTTACTTTAGATAAGTCCATCCTCAGCTTATGGGTATATTAATAATTTGCGATTTCGCTAAATTCTTTCTGTTATTAAAAGCACCGCCCGCCCTCCTTTATAAAACACGCATGTAAGCAGTACGAATGTAAATAGTATAAAGCTATCTTACAAACAAGAAAACTTACATAAACATATAACAATTAATGATAATTTGCTTATCTTATACAATAGTACTAATAATACCATCGATCTTTATATAACATTTCTCTATTTGAAATAATATTGTGAAATTCATATAAAAACAGGTTAAGACCTAAAGAAGCCCGATAGTAAAATGTTTTAAAATATTATTTATAAATTAAGTATGAAATAAAATGAAGTAAAATAAAATACACTTTAAGATGTATATATTATTTATAGTTATTTTATATAAGATTTTTAACCTTGTTAAGTAACCTACTATCAGAATAATTTATTTAAGCATTAGAGGTACTCTTATTACACGCAAATTTTTATGTATAAAAAACAAAACAAGTGAACTGAAAATATACGGAGAAACACCATAAAAATTATAAAGTAAGGCTTACTTCCATTCAATAAAATAATACACTTGCAAAAATAAAAAATAAAGGAATAAATAAATAATGTACATGTAATGGAATAACCACAACAAAAATAAATAAGCTATTACTAAATACGTATATGTCTCATTCATTTCGTACGATTTATATCGCTAAGAAGAAGGGCAAGAAACTTAGCAAGATCATTACTTTTTTTTTAAACATTTATCTCTTTTTAGGTTTTCGTACATCAAATCAATCACTTTGTTGTCTGTCTGTCCGTCTGTCAAGATCCTTTCTTTTAGGCCCCGTGATAGATATATCAAATTGAAACTGATACCCCTCATACAAAAGTCTGCGATCCCAAAGTGCTGTCAAAAAATCATGCTTCAAACTTAACGCGAAGAAAAGTTATTGCCTTTACGTAATCAATTTCATACAAATTGGTCACCATGAAAACCTATAGGGTACTTCCAGTTGACTTAGAAACTTGAAACTCTGTTTAGGTCTTATAACACAAGCACATTTAACTTTTACCAATTACTAATCTAAAAATGATTACTAATACTAATAATTACTAATCTAATAGACTAACTTGCATACATGAAATTTAATGGATCGTAAGTGTCAAATTAAAATGTGAATATATTTTGCTCTTCTTGATCCATATTATTTATTTTGGACAGATATTGAGTTAGTCATCTATAAGTGCACGTGGAATAAGTTTGTGTTTTAAACGGTATGTACGGAACCATTAGCGCACGAGTCTTACTCGAACTTAACCGTTTTTTAACCTTTGATTATATTAGAAATTGTTGAAATATGTAAGATAGCGTCAGCTTTAAGATAACTAACGATCATCTTTAGATTGCCAGTTTTGACAAGAAAAAAAAAACAAAATTTCTTAAAAAGCATCAGAATTCAATTGACCCTTAACAGAAACTTGATTCCGTGGCATCTTCTTTCAGTCATCGTGTGGGACTTACGGTATTTTACTTATTTATACCATACCTCGTATTTCTTTTGTGAGCTTGCGCAGCTTTGGTCACGCAATGATAATGTATCAATATTGACCCGAATTGCAGCCTGAATTGGGTTGTTTGTTGTTTAACTGTTTTGGTTTATTTATATAACCATAGCTTTTGCCCGCGGCTCCGCCCTCTTCTTATTCGGTTTAACAACATGCTTTTTTTCGGGATAAAAAGTAGCCTATGTGTTAAGTTAGGCTATAAGCTATATCCATTCTAAATTTCATCCAAATCCGTCCAGCCGTTTCAGCGTGAAAGAGTAACAAACATACACACACGCACACACACACAAACTTTCGCATTTATAATATTAGTGTGATAATAATTTTGCTGTTTAACAATAACAACTTATTGCTAGTGTTAATAGACATCAAGTTCTTCTTATTTCATGTGTTATGTTATTATGTGTGTAGTAATTTTAATAGTACGTTATCTCATATCATCTTGCAAGTCTAAGTAAACGAATACAAGCAAACTAGCGAGATACATTAGGTTTATATACCATTCATAGAAATTTAAATAAATAGGCACTGTAAAATCTAATAAAAAGTGCCTGTTTATTCCCATAAATTTATCTTACTCATTTGAAGAAGGACGTGTAGCAATATAAAGATTTAAAACGGCGTGAAATATTGACGCGGAAATTGCAATTTTCTTATAGAGAGACGGAACCTAATTCAATCACACCTCGCATTGTAACAATAAATCATCTTCGAGTGCTATACGAGACGCAAACAATGTTGATACTTCAATAATACTTCATTACCATGCTAGTTCGCGTTCCCAAGGATGCGGGCGTGAAGCTGCTTTTCAGTTAATAATTGTGCAGTTTAGCCTAAAACTAAAACTTTAGCTTTTTCTTTTTTTGAGTTACGCGCTCAAAAGGCAAGACTTTCGCTCGCTCTGCTGTCTGATGAAATGAGTTACAGATGTGGAATTTGGATTTGTTGTGTAAAATGTTGACGCAAGTCGAAATATTAAAGTAAAAATTTAATACAATTATTACCAGGGGCTTCCCATACATGAAAAAGAAGCCGGATTTTTTTTTACCTTCGCATGTTGTCTGTCATTATCTAGAACTCATTAAGCAGAGTAGAAATATATTTTTATCTCAAAAAATTAAGATATCAAAGTTGTCAGTTTAAGACCATATTTTGTTACAGGTCAATCCCAAAAACTAAACTAGTTACGAATTTGTTTTTTTTTATACATTTATGTGTCATATCATATACTGAGTTTAAACAACAAAGAAACGCTGATTTTTATTATAGGTTTAGGGTCACGTAATCGAATACTCGAATACTCGCACTTGACTGGTTATTTGTTTTTCACCATAGACTTACGCTTGGGCATTACAGCGCCTAATTTAAAACTTCGATGAGACCTCGGATAAAGCATGCTCGTCTGGAACGTAGGAGAGTGAAAGCAAAGAGGCGTTACTCACATTTACGAATGGCCACTGACTGATAGTACGCAAAGGTACGGAGAAACAATTTTCCCTCCTCCTTTATTTTTGAAATTACGTCACCGAACATTCAGAATATTTATACTAATAATAAAGTAGTATTAAATATTGTTCTTGCATTTGTTTCTAATTTATCTTTTCTGGTTTGTAATGCACTCTTATACATAGGTAACACTAAAAGTTTCCGGAACTGGCCACTTACATAAACAATATTTAAAAATTTATTGCAACATTTGAAAATAGAACTCTTTGGCTGTAGAATGCAGTTTGTTTCATCTGACTGTCTTTTCTTTTTACCTTGTGGCGCCATTTAAAAAATTGTGTGTCTGCATCAACATGGATGTAACTCGGGAAAATTTTCGTAGTATGATTTTCTACGATTTTAAGTGTAATTTGACAGCTCAACAGAGCATCGCTCGGCTTGAAACAGCTTTTGGCAATGAAGCACCATGCAAGACGACTGTTTATAGCTGGTTTGCAGAATTCAAGCGTGGTCGTATCAATCTCAGTGACGAATCTCGCGATGGTCGGCCGTCCACCGCTGTGACCAACAAAAACATCGATGCTGTGCGCCGTATGATTGAAACAGACAGGCATGTGACCTACCATGAAATTTGCGCATCCTTAGAAATAGGCATGAGTCAAATACAATCAATCCTACATAAACATTTGGGTGTGAGAAAGCTGTGCTCGCGGTGGATCCCACACAACTTGACCGAGGCTCAAAAAACGGACCGCGTCACTTGGTGCAGTGCCATGCTTACCAGATTCAACGAAGCTGCGTCAAATTTGGTGTGGGACATAGTAACAGGTGACGAAACATGGATTTATTGCTACGATCCCAAAACAAAGCAGCAATCGAGCGTATGGGTCTTTCAAGATGAGCCGAAACCAACCAAAGTGGCGCGCGTGAAAAGTGCATCTAAGCGGATGATTGCTTCTTTTTTTAATAAAACTGGACACATGGCTACTGTTGCTTTAGAGAATCGTCGTACCGTGAATAGTGACTGGTACACGACCATTTGTTTGCCGGAAGTTATTGACGAACTCCGTAAAAATAACCGTAAACGCCGTATCATCCTGCACCACGACAATGCTAGTTCTCACACGGCCAGACAGACAAACGACTTTTTGAAGACGAAAAATGTAGAACTCATGAGTCATCCTGCATACAGTCCCGACCTGGCACCTTGTGTCTTTTTTCTGTTCCCAATAATTAAGAACCAATTACATGGTCAAAGATTTTCATCACCAGAAGAGGCTGTCGAGGAGTATGAAAAACACGTTTCAGAGGTCACCACAGGGGAGTGGCACAAAAGTTTTCAAAACTGGTTTGATCGAATGAAAAAGTGCATAGACGCCAAGGGAGATTATTTTGAAAAACAATAAATTAATTTTTTACCTTTAATAGTATTTTTTCATATTCATTCCGGAAACTTATAGTGCGTCCCATAATAACGTAATAATATTTAGAGTATTCCAAAGCGATGGATTTCACAATAAAAACATAATCTTGTTCTTACTCATTTATTTATATATTTTATGTCTGCGATATTTTAAATGAAATGTGTTATTTTAGCAGTATTCTTCTAAGGCCGAAAGTTTTTTTTTTTTAATTTTTGTCCATCTGTCGTATTTCTACTAAAACTACTCAACAGATTTGGACGAGGTACATCGACGGACTGGACGAGGTGTTCTTTATTATCATCGTTGTGGCCCCGGTCAACATATAGGATTTTCGAGGAGTTGATAAAATAACCGTTAAACCGAAAACTGTCTTAATTAAAATATAAACATAAAAACCTTTGAAAATGCTAATAACAGCGAAACCGGTAAGGGAAATTATATAAATAAGTGGACAAGTACAAGTGTTTTTCAATCAAAAATATATAAACATAGTTTTTATCTTACGCGTTGCAAGACACTTCCATACATACTTTGGTATGTTTAAATAAAGTTTCATCAAGGATCTAAGAGCACTTGGTCAAACTATACAATTACTCGCACTATAAGTGGAGTGCGGCTTCCCGGCAGCCATTTACCCTGACTCCTGATCCTCAGAGGACGTTCATCATGGATCCCGGACCTTCGGGACTTGGTGAGACCCTCAGTTTTTAATAGCATCGGTGGAACTTAATACTTTTTTTTAGCAAAATTGAGCTTTGGTAGTCATATATAATAATATGATATTATGATACTGAATTCCAGTGTTTGAAATGGAAAGGTAATGAAAAAAAAACACTAAATATTGTCTATGCATGAATCCCCAAGGGAGTTTCAGTGGTGTTTTCAAGTGTAAAAATAAAAGGGCTATACCTGCTGGTAACCTTGAAAGTCGAAATTATTAGGTGGCTTTAATCAGACGTTATAAAAGTAAAAAAAAAAGAAAAGAAATATGTTGAACTACAGAATATCTGAAATGATGTGCTCTGATTTTAATTTTAAATTTTTATTTAAATCTTATATTTATATTTCACTACCAATATTTAAAGAAAATATCAAAATCTTGATGATTTACGATTTACTCCACGAGCAGTGATTTGATTTTCAGAATTCTTTATTAAATAATATAAAAAGTGGCACACAACAAGACACTGTCAAGTAGGTACTTAAACTAATTTAGGAGTTACTCCGTAGGCTTAATACGCCTCTTAAAACTTATAACATATGTATAATATAATTTTAGACATATTTAACAACATACAAAAATTACAATTGATTAATTATATGAACCTTTTGAGAAGGTTTCATTTGTGGCCTTACGTAACTTAAATTAGCAGTTATTGTCGCCTTAAGGTGGTTGGAGCAAAATTCGTTCTCAAAATTTATGATTGTTTTTCTTAATTTTGAATAAAAAGTAATAAATAAATGTGATTTATGGCACTACGCGACAATACTTTAAATGTCCATTAGGGTTTTCTATGCAAGTTGTGTTATTTTATGCATTACTTTGTAAATGATTCCGCGCAACAACTTTAAAGTGTGTTTATAATTGTTGTGTATGGCATTTATAAATTATTATTTATTAAAAATTAACAAAAACAATCATAAGTTGTGCGTTTGGAAACGAAACCTGGAACAACCATCTTAATTGTGAAATGAAAGTCCACACTGCTTTAGATGGAATAAAAATACTGGATTTTTAGAAGCCGGTAAGCCAAACACTGGTGACAGTACTCGTCTAAACGAAAAACTTTAACTATGGAGCCAACACTGAAATCCGGTCTTTGGCATGTCATATTTAGGCTTGAATTGGCACGTTCCATTAATTGTCGCTTGTGATACAATGCCGCCGCGGTACGATCAGAAAAATATACGTTTTAGGTTATAATAGTGCTCTACATGTTATGTTTAAGAAAACCGTCTTTATTAAAACAAGGTATTGTAGAGACATTTTATTTAATGTAAGAATGAAGAAGATCGGGAAAATAATTACGTCCAAATTCAAAACAAATACATACGTACCTATAAGTATTTAATAGGTGAAGCGTTCTCATTTAAATTCTATCGAGTGAACTTATAGGCATCACGTATCCGTATTTATTGCTATTTGACAAAATTGTTAGGAACCTAATTTTTTTACATAACGAAATTTTTATTTCTTTATACAAAATAAGTATATCGAAATTTCTTTAGTGCTGGCACCATCAGAAAGAAAATAATCTAAAGAAATATAAACTAATTAGTATTGGATTCATTCTTGCATAACGCCATCCATTTGATGAGTGAGTTACTAACTACATGCTTTGGAAGTTCAAAACGGTGTTATGCGAAACAGTGTTGTATTGTAAAGTATAATTAATTGCTCTAAAATGAGCAATTTTGCCGAATCACACTGCGTATTTTTATACAGTTGAGTTCTTTTATTGACACCAAACGTTTTTTTATATTTTTAAGTTATTTAAATTGAGCTTATGGGTTTCATTGGTGGCTGAGTTTAAAGAATAAGAATATTACTGGCAATTACCCTAAAACCTTTAATTATCTTATATATGGACATTTTACTAACGAACATTCACCGAAAAAGCGTTTGAAAATGTTTAAAGCGTTACTTGCGATGGATGTTTTAAAAATATTGCCTATTTGTGGCCAAAACATTTTCAAACCTGACCGTGAGTAAGTAATCTTAATCCATAAAATATAAGGTGACATTAATTTATACATCCAAATTCATACTGAAGACGCGGTAAGTGCTCGGTATCAAGTTTCGATTATAATTATAATAATATACGTTTATTCATCAGACTACAATGTAGTCCAGTTTGGTTAGTAACAATGATCTTAACCTATAATAGTATTCCTATAGTTTTATTAGTGAACAATTTTAATTCATAAAAACATCAACACATTAACTAAACAAAAAAAAACTATACCCAAAATATACAATTAAAATTAAACCCATCTAAATTTAAAACAAATAAAAAATGCTGTCGAGGTTGTCGCTGCCGCATGACAGGGTGCCCAAGACGCTTGCCACGTTACCTCGCTATATGGCCGAACTCCTAATAATTCTTGTGAAATAAGCAATAACATTTTTCGTTTTTCCTACAAACGCAAACCCAGCCCCGAGTCAATTACTTTGGGAGGTCAACGTTTTATTTTGCGAAATTGGCAAATGTTATCGATCCATGATACTGATCACTTACCTTACCTCCAGTATGAAATTGGCTGAATAAATAAATTTCACTTTATATGTAAATGGATATCCGATGGCTTTGATTGATGGTTCTTGGTGGAATATCCTCATCAATAAATTATACACAAATTATTGTACTTTTATTCCACAAATAATTGGACGGTTATTCCTTTAATGAAATGGCGGCATCCAATTGAAGGGCTGGGCTGTTGGTTCAACGTTCAACGTGTTGGCTACCCAAAACCTAGCTCTTTGGAAACGGCTAAATCAAATGCCTCCGCGTCATTTAAATTTTTATTCATATTTTGGCTTCTACAGCGCTAACAGTTCATCGACAGCTGATACAGTGCGACCAGCCTTCCTATTGTCTAACTTCAATATCTATCGCTATAGCTTTCAAAAGCGTCGTAATTGGCAAAAAATTATGTTTGATGTCATTTCTAGCCAATCACGGCGCGTTTGGAGGCGATTGCGGTGGATGTCGAAGTTAGACAATAAGGTCCCAGGTTCTTTTGGCGCGTGGATTCGAGTATCTTTTGCTAAGTAAACTTGAAATTTGGCAGGTAGGGTCCTTATGTCATATACCCGCTAAGAAAGGATTTTGTGAAATTCGAATTATACAGTGTTCACGCCAAAAGAGCCTTGTTGTTACATGTTTTCATACTTTTTTGGTCATTTTTGTTAGAGATTTTATGCTTAGTAACAACTTGTAATGGAAAATATTAAGACATATTATTTTCCAACAGAACTTTCATCGTTTTAGTCATGAAAATTTCAAGTTTTATCCTTAAGAAAAGTATTTTTAATGTATTGAATTTCCTACTCATATCTTAGTATCGCCCTTCCTACTCAGTTTTAACAGCTAAACTATTCTGGTATCAGTATCCTCAGATAAATTTAGTCCAATCCATCTTATGATCATTTGGCTACGCTACCATTTAACCTACAGGCACAACGTTGTAGATTAGCCCTCTGGTTAAACGTTGCATTCAATTAGGCTAAACATGCTTTGGCCGTTTAATTGAATGCCGCCATTTAATTAACAACCCAGTCGTTCAATTAAGGGGCTGGTTTAATCACAGCACGGTGACGTATGTATTTTTAAATGTAATATTTCAATTTTAACTTTTTTTAGTTGCGTTAATTCTGCTTGGAATCGCGACATCTTATCCAGTATCTGATTATCTGCCGGAGATCATGGATTCACCTCCTGATGGGGAGATTGTAAGTACACCATCATGAAAACATATTAAGTAGTATAGAACACTGAAATGCAAAGCTCAATTATTATGAGACAGAACCTGGGACATCATGATGTTCCAACTAAGCGTTCAAAACTACTCGCAAAAAATCAAGTTTAAGTTCCTGGAAGCAGGAATGACTATTTCTTAAAAAAAAGTTTTATGGTAAAATATCATGTGTCCAGAATGGGGGGCTAGGGGTTGGCAGTCAATTCTCGTTCACCCAAAGTTTTCACCGAATATTCTGTTTTAACGTGATAGGAGGTCAGCGTCAGGACATGGAGACAGCCTAAACTGGCTACTAAATTAATACATTATTTTAGGCTACGTTTGTTTATAGGCCGATAGACGTCACTACAGTGTGACGTCATATCGTGATATGATGCCCCTTCAGTGGCGATCCGAGGGGGGGTGTCACAGGGGTCGTGACCACCCTAAAATCATTCATGTCAACTCGAAAAATACCTTAAAACTTGACGGTTTACGAACATTTCAAACAAATTATAATTTTCCTACTAACGTTAAGTCAAAATAAATTATACACAAATTCTTGTACTTTTATTCCACATATATTTATTTTTATTCTAACTTAGGCTACCGGTTTCGTATTACACATCATCGGGCCAACAAATTATTAATTATTTAACATGACAGAAAGAAAACAAAAGAAAACATTTTTAACAAGCAAATATAAAATAAACAGAGGTGAATCACCACAGCTTGCGTTTCAAAATGGGTCTACGCCAAGGTTAAATCAATAAATAACGGCAATAAATATGTTGTGTTTCAATATCATTTTTCTATTATATGTCAGGATACACTTCTAAAAATTAAGTCAAATAAGTTAAAAAATATAAAATATAAACTACAATTAAACATAAAATTTTGATTGATTAATTAATAACATCATTTAAAATATGTCAGAAGTGGTGAGGAATTTAATTCTAATTGGTGTTGATCTTTGTATGTAATAACAAAGACCGTGTCCCAAAACTGGATGAAAGTGGTGTTTATCAATTAGAGTGTGATACATGCAAAAAAGTGTACATTGGTCAAACAGGTAGAAAATTTAGAACTAGGCTTCATGAACATGTCAGATCGTGGAAAAATAAGAAAAATGACTCAACATTTGCGGAACATCTCAACTCTTCAAATCATTCCTTTGACCCGACAACTAACATGAAAATAGTACACAAAGCTAATAAAAGTGCAAAATTGAATTATTTGGAAGCCCTAACAATAAATAAAATTATTAATAACGATCCAGACAGAATTTTAAATGACCAATTAGAATTAAATTCCTCACCACTTCTGACATATTTTAAATGATGTTATTAATTAATCAATCAAAATTTTATGTTTAATTGTAGTTTATATTTTATATTTTTTAACTTATTTGACTTAATTTTTAGAAGTGTATCCTGACATATAATAGAAAAATGATATTGAAACACAACATATTTATTGCCGTTATTTATTGATTTAACCTTGGCGTAGACCCATTTTGAAACGCAAGCTGTGGTGATTCACCTCTGTTTATTTTATATTTGCTTGTTAAAAATGTTTTCTTTTGTTTTCTTTCTGTCATGTTAAATAATTAATAATTTGTTGGCCCGATGATGTGTAATACAAAACCGGTAGCCTAAGTTAGAATAAAAATAAATATATGTGGAATAAAAGTACAAGAATTTGTGTATAATTTATTCAAGATGATATTCCACCAAGAACCATCAATCGAATCCATCCAATATATGTTAAGTCAAAAATATTCAAAATAACGTTATAAAAAGTAATTCAAACTATGCAAACCAAATTTGAAACGCCCGCAAAATATTCGTACCAACGCGGGTGATTGAGATTTTTTATTATATTAAGAATTTTATTTATTTGCTTGACCTGTTTTACTGTTAAAGTTGGCCACTTTAACTGTACTTAAACAAAATTGCCACCCCCCGCCAAATCTTAAGCTGCGGCCGCGCCTGTGCCCCTTTCCGCATCAATGCACTATTGCGACTAAATTGAGATCCGTATTCTGTACCGTCTCGGACTGTACGACATTGCAACGGAAATTTCAAAGACGCGACATCAAGTTATCACACGACATCGCATCGTGTTACGATACGGCGGCGGCGTCGCACCCTAGTGATGTGTTTCGGCCTAACCTCACATTGTTTTCCTACCTTTGATAAAGTGGTCTTAATAAATGAGTTGAGATGAACTTGAGCTATTAAATTCTGGTTAAGAGTCATTCCATATCCATTCATCCATTCATTAGCATGGTTCGTCCACTGCTGGACAAAGGCCTTTTCAAGATTTCGCCACTCTTGGCGGTCCACCTGGAAGAAATGCCCATACTTACACACACTGGGCAGGCGGGTTTGTGAACACGGTACTTAACCCTCGCACCAGTGACGCCACTGCCCGTCTCCAGTCTGTTTTAAATAAAGGCTATGTGGTGGCCATATCATAGGATTGGTCATTTCATGATCTGATCGACTATATCGTCAAGTATGAAACAACAAATTTACGATAGACTTCCAACAAAAAGTCAAAAATAGGTGCGACAACAAGCGAAGCGAGGAGGAGCGTGTTAGATTGCTTGTGATCATAAATTTGGGAGCCAAGCGGAGCGGAGCGGGGCGCTCCATTTCTTTTTTTATGATTTTATGATATTTGAGCAGATAATGAAATGATCAATTCTACGATACGACAGGTATATCTACCGCCATCACTCGCTCCCTGGCATGGTGGCCCACCAGATTGTGCCTGTTTGAGAGCTGTCCTCTCTTTCGAATAACTTTGGAGTTGGTTTCCGAGTTAGATGATGGTATCTCCACATATTTGTTAAAAATGCTTTTTTTTTCAATCTGAAGGCTAAACGAGAAACTTTGCGCAAAAGCGACGGTCGAGACTTCATCGAACAAAAACTGATTCAACACAGTCAAGCTTTGGAGCAACTACTAAAAATAGGACAATCCACTGAAGATCTTATCATGGAACTGGTGGAAAACTTAAGCAAGCACTTGTTCGAGCAGCCAAGGCTACCGGAAAAAGTTGAGGTACTGCAACTGAGTCGTCGCAGCAATAGTGATAGTCAAACGAACTCGGAAATTACTAAAAACCCTATAGCAAAATTTGGGAAGGCAATAAATAACCATGTAAATAATTTCCCCAAGTACGGGGATTTAGTGAGAAGGTTGTTCATGAATTGCTTCGAAGATAGAAGTGACCCAACTCCTTTAGTAGAGAGGCAGGGTCAATCACAGAATCAGACTGTTGTCAGTCCGATGTTAATCAACTGAAAGTAAAGATTACAGAAAAGTACGAAGGCACACGAAAAAAAATCTCGCTAATTATGAATAGCGATCTGTCATTGAATCCATTTCTGTCAAATTGATTTGATTTTGCGAAATTAATAATTTTCACCTTTACTGTGAAGGAAATTGTTGTACTATTTATTTACTATCTATGTGATAATGATATTATATCTACATTATTTTTAAAGCCATTTTATTGACTCATTTAAAAAATTACTATTACTTATTATTTAGGTATATAAGTTAGTGCTAAATCAGTTCAATTTGTTAGCAAATAACTGAATTAATCAATTTATTTGTATAATAATGATAACCCAAGAACAATGATGCTTAAAATAGATTTTCAGTAATTCTAGTTGTCCTTGAATTCTCGGGTGCCGATGGTTTTTGTTAGTAATAAATAATACTACGCAACAGTTTAAACTAAGCTGCTAGAAGAATTTAATTTTTTAGCATCTGCAAATCAAAAAAATCTTGTTTTGTAGGCATACCAATAAATTAATGAATACATTTGGGATTTTATTAATATTCCCTTTAAAATTTGATTTCACGTAAGATTGAAATTATTGATTGATAAGATTTTCTTACACAGGATAAAACAGGTGTTAAGAAATGACCAGCCACTAACGATAAGATTGGTTTAAGTTTCCCCTTAATGTTTAAATCTACATCCTTTTCATCACCGAGCTGTTTCGACTATTTCAGTTCACAAGGAGGTCGCAAAGTGAGACTGCAGTGACGGTTCCACCGCCGGAGGTTAATACCAGTAAGAACAGTCCTTGGTGCTCTGTTGCCATGCTGTGCAAGAGGAAGATGGAGCCGGTTTGTGGATATGATGAAAACTTTGGCTATGGCAAGTTCGATGACCTTTGCCATATGCTGCAGTGCAATTGTTATTGGAAGTACAGTAAGTATTTTCCATATATGCCTTCAATTAACTTCCCCTAAACGCACCTATTTACTTTGGACGGTGTTTGTCTTTCAATAATCCACATAAATGGCACCTTCATGGCCTTTTGTTTATTAAGCAAAATTCATACTCGAGACTACCCTCTGTTATACGCAAAATAAAATGTAGACTTCGTAGTAATAATAAGTCGAGGTTGTTCTGGAACAAGTATAGCACAAGAAATATTTTTCGTTTTTTGCAACAGGGTCAATATAAATTTGGCTATATAAACAAAAGTCACATTATATTTTGCGAAGTTAAAAAACGTGCTCCCAGATTTCAATATTTCGTTTTACATTGGAGGTTTCACCGGTGCCGATCCCTAACGGTTGCCGGTTAGTGAAAAAGTGGGCACTTGCGAATTTGATTCGTGCATCGAGGGTTCCTTATATAAATCGAGCTTCTTTCAATTCTGTTAACGTTGAAAATAACGGTCTAGCTTCATTCACATCTCATAAACAACTAGACTCACAATCTCGTTCAAAAAGCAGCCGCGATGCATCTTGTCACCGCTACGACGTGACAGGATCGAATGACGATTGCGTACAACTGACATTGCATCTTATTTTAACGATATGACGTCTGAATTTGGTTGAATGCATTTTTGCTACTATGCACGTCACCGTTCGGTTTGGACGCTTTCTGACGAACTTTTCTCAGAGGCTGTGTGTTTATGAGAGGTAATGTCCAGCTTTTTTGTTTTATTCACGTACCCCACTATGTTATGAAGTATTTTTAGATTTTCATTTTCATTCTTTCAATTATGAAGGAGGATCATAATTTTTACGTAACTTCACAGTATAATTTCGAGAATTTTCAAATAAAGAACATTAGTTTTAGAATCTTGAATTGACGCCCTTTCAAATGATATTTGAAAATCTATTAATTTTTTACGCCGTCACAGTTTGACCCCCATTTAAATAGGGAAACATATTTATGTTTCAAAATAATTTAGTTTTAGTTTTAGTAATATTCTCTACTGGACTGTCGGGATACCGCAAGGCCTCCTATATTTTATATTTCAAGTATTTCAAGTCATCCGTTTCTGTGAAAAGTGGTTGTAACTATACCTGACAGACAGACGTACGTCGTACATGGACGTCATATCCATGAGTCATACCATAAGGGTTTCTTTCCCTCGTATTTGAGTATGGAACCCAGCCTCTATCTTATAAAAATCAAGATCAGCGCGCCTATTACGTATCTTTGAATCGGTTGCCAACTATGGTTGCTATTCACTAAAAAAGGCAAAAAAAACTTTGAAATGGGTATTGAATTGAATAATTTACGAATTGTGACATCATTTTAAGTGCGAACGTATCCTTAGAAATGGAATTCGATAGTATTTACGTATGTTTGTTTTCGACGATAAGTACTCGGTTGGCAACTAATTTTACGATACAGAATCAGGGAGCAGATAAATCTAGAAAATGGTGGTCTTCTCTTACGTATAGTGCAATAAGATAACTATATTTTATAAAGAGATCTGATACTCAAACTATGCTTATAATTTAAACGTTAGTTCTGGAAGTTTCTTATAGATTCCGCTAGATGGTTCTGTGTGTGTTATTCGTTTTTAAGGAATAATAGTCATCTCCTGAAATTTGGTATTAATTTACTTACAGATTTCGCACTTGTGCCCACCTGTTCACCGCATCTGTGACGAAACAAGGAAATAAAGAACAAAATTGTTTTGTATTTAGGTTTATTTGATGTTATGTATTATTCATATCGAATCCGTTCTGTTATCCAACGTTGGGAGGCAAATTACGTTGATTTGGACAAGATCCATCTTTTTCATCTACGACGTGTCTGTAAACTACAAAAATCTTCTATAAATACTAAATTGTAAATAGGCAGTATAAATTTAAACAAAACCACAACTTCATTGGTTATTTCCAGTATAACTTTCTCAAGGAAACGTATTCGTGCAAAAGATATAAAATAGTGAATTGCGCTCACAAAATTCTTTTAATACCAAATTAAAACAGAGAAAGGAAAAGAGAAAAAAAAAATTGTGCGGACATGTTTCATTTCGCAGGGAATAACATATCATAATGAACAACTCTTCTAAAGACAAACATAAATGATGATGACAGAAATGGCCTTTTTTCTCTTCTCCGCATAACTACAGTGAGTTTTGTTTGCGCAAGTCCAAGTATTTTTTCACCGTTCGATTTCTCTAGAAAAGATGTTTAGTATGAAAAGTTTAGAACAGGCGTTTTCATTTCAAATTTATTCAAATTTTTGTCTTTACTTTTGTTTCTAATTGACCTTTTCCAGTTTTTAATGCATTTTAATAATAAATCCTTGATTTAGAATAGTGATCATCTGTTGATGATCACCATTATGCAGTAGAGAAAACCTATGTAACTTATAAATAACACAAAGGTTGACGAAGATCTAAGGTTACGATTACCGGTTAGCCACAGATGATGATGGTGTCGTGGAAGTAAGTATACCCACGTTATAGTCACAGCTAAACTCCTAGACATCGCAGAGGTCGAGGAAGGTCCTGGTTTCGATTACCAGCTTGTCCCAGATGATGTGGTCAAGAATATAGAAGTATGTCTATGTCGCAGGGATATAAAAAAAACAGAGATTTGATCCAATCCCCTGAGATTTATCAACTCCCGGGAGATTTTCAAATGGCAACTCTACCTTATTATTTCTCCAAACAAAACAAAAAAACAACAAATAGCACATAATCATATTGATTCAATCAAAATCTTAGGATTTGATAAAATCTCTGCCTTTATCATATCCCTGCGACATATACATACCCATGCGATGGTTGCAGCTTCATCCGTGGTTGCAGCTAAACTCATACATATCACAGAGGTCGAGTAAGGTCATGGTTTCGATTACCAGCTTGTCAATGATGATGATGGTGTCAAAAAAGTAGAAGTATATATACATACCCATGTGATACTCGCAGCTAAGCTCATATATATCTCAGAGGTTAATGAAGGTTCTGGTTTCGATTACCAGCTTGTCATAAATGATGATGGTGTCAAGAAAGCAGAAGTATGTGTACATACCCATGTGATACTCGCAGCTATACTCGTACATATCGCAGATGTCGAGAAAGGTCTTGTATTCGGTTACCGATTTGCCACAGATGATGACGGTGTCGTGGAAGCAGAAGTATGCAAACTCACACATCTTACGCACTTGTGACTGGAATTTACGTTAAATTTTCTCAATATTTGTGTTCATTTGCTCAAATAGTATGCGCTACACTAGCACGATTCTTAATAAATGATACATAATTTAATTACAAAAATATTTTTAATTAAATTACAAGAAAGTGAAGTATCGGAAAGCAAATTACTGACCTATACAATGCGTTAACTTAATTATGTACTTCCCTATAGTGTGTCATTTTTTAACATGAGGGGATCACAAAAAAATATAATATACAAAAATATTAAGCAAAAACGTTTTTTTTTCCTTACAATGAAAACCTGTTTTCACGTTCCAACAGATCAAACTAGGATATAATTCGAACATTACACATTCCTACAACAAAACTCAAGAACTTTGAAGCGTAGCAAGTCACAAGCAGCTGATCAGGACCTAATAAACGAAAATGTCGAGTTTGGTTGTAGTTTTATGTGTAATGTATGAATATTATAAATATTAATAACTGTTCTGATGGAACGCTAAAAAATATTTGTTTTGCAAATTTTTTTTAATCTTCGATATTTATTTATGCAGCCTAATTCATCGTATAAGTATTTCATCAATAAATTATTTTGTAAAATCAGAAAAAAAACTTGGCTGGGCTTGCGTTTGTAAGAAACAGGAATAATATAATTTCCGTATTTCCCAAAAAGAGTCACCGAACCCTATTTACCAAGTCTTTAGTATGAATTTGACTGCATAAATTAATGTCACCTTGGTGCATTAAACATTATGATCACGCCTATACTTGCGTTTACCAAATGCATCAACAGAATTTAATCTCATTCACAAATGGATGATGAGAGAGCAGGGAAGCTGGAAACCGTGCACTAACCTGATGGTGTCCGCTGCAATTAGCTTCGATCATACGGGATGGCGTCCACAATGGCGGCTTCTCAGTGTCCGTTATTGAGTCCTCGATTCCACACACGGTTATCACAAGATATAGGACAGTTCATTTAGCGGATGGGCGATATGTGAAGCTGGTCATGAACTACAGCTGTACACGTTATTGTCTACGGTAATTACTTTTAATAAGTACGACGCGCGTGTTAGCAGTTATCACAGCGCGGGCGGAAGAGCAACAACAACTGACTGGCCACTGGTCAGATCTTCATCGTCCAATCACATTGGGAATCGATGATGCGCGCGCAGCTTGTTGCGGCGCTGTGGTGGGTAGTCAAAGGTGATGCACGGTAGGAAAGGGTAGGTACAATGATTTGAGATAATTATATTAATTTTACTTATTTAGCGTAACCACATTACGTAGTAAATAATAATACCTATCTCCGGAACGTACGTGTGTTTGGGAAGGTTATTATCATATGAAATATTATTTTTCAACTCAATGAGCTATATCTTTATGTCGATGCCTATACTACACACAAGAAAAATGATATTTTTTTTCAAAACTAATTATTTATTCTATTACTGACACACAATCATCCCTCAAAATATTTTCAGATATTTTTGTAGGACCTTATATATTTTTTGTGTCCCATCATAGTAAATAAAACCCCTTTAAAGAAAGTACACAAATAAGTTACCATTCTGTATATAAGTCATTCAAATTATCAAAAATAATAGAAAGATGAAATCTGTCAGATAGTGGGTATGCGAGTGTACGCCACACGCTGTGTCTTTAAAGTAGTCAACACCGCCCTTCAGGATGGGTTGGCAGCACCTTTATACTGCGTAACAAAGCGTAAAACTAATTTCAGCAAACGAACTATACAGCCCGCGACACAAAAGTCTAGCTGTGAACGAAAATACGAACCAACCATAAATTGTAGCAGCCCCTTTTGTATATTTTTTCTGAAAATATAGGCTAAATATGTATCTTCATGATACATACTGTTCTTTAACTTTCAGGTGGTATTTTTAATAACGAAATTATTTTTGAAAATCAGCTTGGAGAAATGGGAATGTGACGTAATAGTCATACCGTTTAGGCTCAATAGGGAGAGTTCCTTGACGTAAAGAAAGAATGAAAAAAAAAATTTGGGGTTAAAACCTGAAGATGGGATTACTGAAAATAAAAAAAACAGACGTCGGTTTTGACATTACTTTTTTTTCTTGTGGGCAATGGCCTATATTCTGCAAAGTAAAATTATATCTTTTATATGTATCACAAAATAATTTTCATTGTAGAATACTAAGTTTTCTTTAATAATAATTCTTCCTTAGCAACTTCTTCAAAAGCAGCCAGCAGGTTCCGACGGCACTTACTTTCGTCACTGTAGTATATACCCCAAATGATATATTCTGCTACATTTAGTGGAACCTCAGCATAAGAAATCTGCATCTTGCATTTTCGATCCCACTTCACAGAATCAGTGCTGCGAGAAGAAGTTGCCAAGGAAGAATTATTATTAAAGAAAACTTAGTATTCTACAATGAACATTATTTTGTGATACATATAAAAGATATAATTTTACTTTAAATATGTTTAAGACATCGTTCTAAAGATTTATTTTGATATTTTACTATATTCTGTAAATGCCTGTTGGTTAAAATTTCTTCTTGAATAGCTAAATATCGTTAATTTTATTCCTAGACGTGTGTTATATTACAACATAAAAGACCTAATTGTAAATTTCCAAGTCAAGTTTCTAAGTCAACTGGAAGTACTTAATGTGTATGAAATAGATTACGTGAAGGGCCATAACTTATTTCGCTTTATGTTGGGAACCCGATTTTTACAGCGCTATTGTGGCCGTAGATTTTTGTAGGAAGTATTAGTTTCAATTTGATATCTCTAACGGGGCCAGAGAAAAAAATATTTTTTTTCATATTTTTTTTATTGTCAAACTTGACTTTCTCATTGTATTTCCAGCAAAAAGTTCTATGCACGCAACTGCCGGACAGACAGGCAGACGGACAATAAAGTAATCTTGTAAAGGTTCCGTGTTTTCATTATGAGGTACAGAACCCTGAAAAGAGAAATTTTATCTCCTAAGCCGTTACACTTTGAAGATGATATTAATTTCCTTCGATGTAAATTCATAGCTTTTGATCAACCCTTACCACTTTATGGAAAGTAATTTCCGAACTCTTTGAGTTTACTGTATCTGACAAAAAGTCGATTATGTTCTGAAGACTTTAATTTTAGTTTTAGAGCTGTCAAAAATTAAAATTTTCCAAAGTAAGATAGCTTGTGTTGCTAACACTAAAGAACTAATTTGGAATGAATGACCCTGGTCAACATATAGATAGGCTATAAGGGGTATATAGGGGTATAAGGGGTGTTAATAAAATAACCATAAAGCCGAAAACGGGATAGAGATTGAATAAACGCGGGTGGAGCCGCGGGCAAATGCTAGTAATAAATAAAAGGAAGTGCCTAATCGGGCACTAGTGGTGATTTAGTTTTATTCTGCCGTCAGCGAGATCACGTGGCTAACTTGTAGCTTGCTTGATTTGCCTTCTCAGATATCGAATCGTATTTGGTGCAGTGGTGAGAGCACCAGGTTTTGGTAGACAGGTTTTGAGGTTTAAGGCGGGCTTGCTCGAACGAAACCGTCCAGTAAACGAAATATACTTGATAATCGCGATTATCCATTTAATACAAAAGTACAGCTATGTGGTTTCCGAAAAAATAAAAGCTAGTTGTCACCCAATATTTCGAGACATCTGCGACGAAAGTTATTTTCAAGGAGTAAAAAGAATTTTTACTACTGTGGGTCTAGTGAAAAGGGGTACAAGTCCAAGTTGACCCACAGTATTTATGTTCGAATAATAATAAAATTAGTGTTATCATATCAGTGATGCTGAGCAGTTTTTTAGACTTTCAGTCAGTTCAGGAAACCTAAACTTTACCTCAAAAAATCCAGTTTTAGACTAATCAAGGAAAACATTGCCTTTGAAAGCCACAATTAAGGCCCAATTTAATTCAGATGTTAATTGAGTAAAAAAAGATAAACTACAGAATATCTGGAATTATGTTAGAATTTATAATTGTTATTTAGAACTTTAACTATAAATACCAAAATAAAGTCCAAAGTAAGACTAAGCTCCGGTTTGATTAAATAAGTCTGCAAAGAAACAACTTCAAACTTGGTACAATTAAAGATATTATCATAACAAACGAGTTTTTGAAGAATTTTGGCTATGATAATTCGTGTGAGTGAGTGAGACGCACGCACCCGGGGTCACCACCAGTAATCGTCGCCTTAAACCATATCTTAATTTTTTATCGGGGTTAGGAATATACTCAAGTCTTTGAACAAAAAGTCAAAAAAAGGTGTGACTACGAGCAAAGCGAAGCAGAACGAGGAGAAGCGTGTTAAGGCGAGGTATCCAGAGAAATATGTCCTCCTGAAACGCTTTCATTTTACACATGTTTATCCTGCTCAGCGGAAGCGGGCCGTTTAGAAAACTCGCGGTTTCAAGGTATTTTTATTTATTATTTTGGAATTAGAGGGATGGGTTTTTAATATGACTGCCATTTTATATCAAAATTTTCACGACCTTTATTTTAATATACCTTTTATTGTCCAAAACTTAATACAGCTCAAATGAAATTGTATTTAGATCATAGTTTAGACCTATCTTTGCGATTTAATTAGATCAAGCAATATGTAAGTAATCGTATATCAAATAGCGGAAATATCAAGATCTAAGAGTGAAATATGACATATATTTTTTAGAAAATTTAATCATGGTTAATTATCGGCATAAAATGAATTTGAAAAGGGACAAAATGGGATTATCTCATTAAGTTGCAATGTCAATAAAATCCGGAGGCGAGCGGAGATGAGGCTCGCAAAAATCCATCTGGTTTTTCAATTGAAAGACGGCAGAATAAAACGAAAACTTAAACTACCACTAATGGCCGACTGGGGACTTCTACATTTACACTAATATTATTTGAATTTTTCCCCTTGAGTCTAGTTACGTCGATGCTTAAACTACTGACTGAACCGATTTTAAAAATTATTCCACTGTAGTATTGGTCTTCGGACTTTAGTTTGCAGTGTAAAACCGTGCAGAAAGCATATTTTTTTACTTAAATATTGGTACTTACAATATATTCTTTATCTCCAGCTAAATGTGTATTTATATGAACAATCTTTAACAAAGAAAGCAGTAACAAAACAAGAAAATTTGATCTTAACTTAAAGGTAACATTTTTACGTGTATTCATAATGAGTATTTGTATTTAAATTTGCAACATTACTCGTATATTGAAGTGTTCTAAGAGAAATGTTAAAATCTTTAAGGTTAGTCCAAAGAGTAATGACTCTTCGAATGAATTCAGCGTATACAGTGAAAGGAAGCTATCACTAAGTTTATTCCAAGAATAAGCTTAGACTCAGACAATAGCTTAGTTTTGGCATTGTATGGGTAGCACGTGAATTATGTTGATGTTTTGTTGACTAGTATCCACGTATTGTTTGTGTCAAAAAGCAACATTACCATGGTTAATATACAGACTGTGATTAAAGAGGTAGCATAAAATGTTACCATATATACCACTAGCTTTTGCCCGAGGCTCCGCCCGCGTCGAAGAAATTTTCGTGGAAATAAGGAAAACAACAGAACATGATTTTTTGAACGACAATATGCAACGGTCACCATGTTTTACCAAAGTGCTAGTAAATACCAATCAAATAAGCCCAAACTCAAAGGGTCTGCTGTTGTCCGTTGAGGAGATCCCGTACCCACCTTCCAGTCCCATCAGCAGACCCTGGTCACCATATTTTACAAAAGTGCTAATAAATACCAATCAAATAAGCCCAAACTCGAAGGGGCTGCTGTTGTCCGTTGAGGAGATCCCGTACCTACCTTCCAGTCTCATCATCAGACCCAGGTCACCATGTTTTACCAAAGTGGTAATAAAGACGAATAAAATAAGCCCAAACTCGAAGGGTCTGCTGTTATCCGTTGAGGAGATCCCGTACCCACCTCCCAGTCCCGTCATTAGATCCAGGTCACCATGTTCTACAAAAATACTCATCAATACCGATCAAATAAACTCAAACTTGAGAGGTCTTCTAAGAAAAACATTTACCAGTGGATGATTGAAACGACGATGAGACTACATACGACGACTACGCAAGGCTTACATACCACATGATTAACTAAAAATCTTATTGAGTGCTTAAAGAATTTTTATAGTCAGTTCAGTAGTTCTAGATATTACCCATTGTATGCAAACAAACAAACATACAAACAAATCTTTTTCTTTATATAATAGTGTAGACAAACTTTAACGTGAGTTGATTTGAACCAGACTGCGTCAAATCCGATATTTTGAAACATGCAGCGCCATCTAGTGTATTAAAATAAAAACAATTTCAACGCCAGCTTACTGAGCTGTTATCCAGGATAGCTTCACAGTGATGGCGTTTTCTAAGGACTTGAAAATAAAAATATTTTTGTTATTGGTCTTTGCTCAGTGAAGAAATATAATTTCAGCTTTAATCATTTTATTACAAAAGAAAATATATTTTCTGAAAATAAAATAATAGAATAAAAAATAAAAAGTAAAAACAAATTTTACCAGTCGGGGTTTGAACCCGCGACGATCGACTACGCTACGGCGGCGAACCTTCCATATGTCTCACTAAAATTCTCATTGCACTGCTCCCTTTTGTCATAGCGTGATGGATGATACATAGCCTTAAACCTTCCCGAAGAAATGCTTTATCTTTCAGTGAAAACTGCATCAAAATCCATTGAGTGGTTCTCAAGTTATAAGCGAACGAACAGACAGACAGACAAACGTTGTATTTTATATGTATAGACAAGATACTCTACCAATGTTATATTTCCAAAATAACAAAATGCCAATAAAAACAAAGTCTACATGAAAAATTCTGGACCGATGAAATTTACGGGGCAGCTGGTAGAGTATGGATGAAATCGGCCTAGGACTAAAAGAAGCGGCCAAGTGCGAGTCGGACTCGCGCACGAAGAGTCTAGTACCATTATCTAGGGTAATTCTAAGGTATACTGCAGTGGGAGTTGCGCCAATGTCAAAATCTCGCACTTCCCGAAAAGTGGACAAATCCGTGACACAATTATTTGAAAGCGCACCCCTTTCCCACCTCAGTGCATCGGCGAAATCCCAGAGTCATGCACGTGGCTCCCGTAAAAAAATAAAAAGTTCCGTGCCAATTTCTGTTTCATCCAAATGATTCAGTAGTGTACCAAGTATCTTCTGTATCTTTTAATATGAATAGTAAGTGTTTTATTTTTGTGTTATTTTTGTTCAGTCTGGTATTGTCAGTTGGTTTTTGATGATTTTGAGTGTTTATGTATTTAAGATTAATTTTATTGAAATCAGAATATTACTTATATTTAATTATTCCAGATTTATTAAACACCAACTTTATAAGACCCTTTTGATGTATGGAGTTTTTTAAATAGACCGTAAGTGTGAAGTTAAGTTAGATGATATTACTGCACGTGGAATTATTCAAGTAACTCGCTGGGCAAAAATATATTTTCCACATGACCTGTTTATACTTGGATCTGATATTTGGATATATTATGTAAAATATTGACCCAAAACCGAATATTGAATTACAAAGTAAATTAAAGTAACTTGGAGGAGGGGCTCTTCCAAACATGAAAAAGGAACATTTTGTTGTCTTTTCCCTGCATGTGGAGTGGTATTGTCTAGAAATCATTAAGTTGAGTAAAAATACATTATTTTAATCTTTAAAAATGAAGAAAGGGGGCCCCTCAAACCTGTCAGTTTTAGACCATTTTATTATGTGCCATATACACTATTTAAACAACAAATACTGAAAATGCCGATTTTTCGATGCTCACGTACCCGAATACTCGACCAACTTAACTTTGCAACTTTTTTTCATACATTTTCTAGGTACTGCTAAGTTTGTAATTTTTATTTAAAACATTTAAGTTTAACTTATTTAAATGGTATGGAACTCTCAGAGCGCGAGTCTCACTTGCACTTGACCGGTTTTTCCGTCTTGTAAAGCGCTCTAATCAACAATAATGTTACAAGGAGGTAAAATTTGTTTCTTTGTATTAAGATAATACACTTCCGGACACCTAAATCGAGCATCGGTCACGTACCCGAATACTCGACCAACTTAACTTTGCAACTTTTTTTCATACATTTTCTAGGTACTGCTAAGTTTGTAATTTTTATTTAAAACATTTAAGTTTAACTTATTTAAATGGTATGGAACTCTCAGAGCGCGAGTCTCACTTGCACTTGACCGGTTTTTCCGTCTTGTAAAGCGCTCTAATCAACAATAATGTTACAAGGAGGTAAAATTTGTTTCTTTGTATTAAGATAATACACTTCCGGACACCTAAATCGAGCCACCCCGCATTTTAAAACAGTCCATAGCTAAAAAAAAGTTTTAACGACCAAAAAGTTTTTATGAAATTTTGAAGCTGGCACCAACATTAGTCACATGTGCTGCTGTTCTGAATTTCAATAAAAACAACAAAAAAAAAACCGGCCATGTGCGTGTCTGGCCACGTGCAATGTAGGGTTCCGTAGTTGCCCGGTACATATAAGTTGGTCTACTATTACAGACCGCGCCAAACTTCTGGTCCCATACAATATATGGGGACCAAAAGTTTGGCGCGACCTGTACTCGTAAAACTGTAAAGCTAAGGGGGGGGGGGGGGGGGGAGGACGCTCCACTCTAACTAAAATTTTCACTTTAAAGCTTAATATTTCGCCAACGAATCCCTAAATCGAAAAATGGTTTTGAAACACCCACAATGTTTTTAAACGGCCTATCCAACGATAGCCCACACTATGGGATAGACGAGAAAATAATCATCCCCAGTATAAGTGCATGAGAGGTACTCTTAAAAAAATTTTTTTTCTAGATTTTATTTTACCATTTTGTCGGCGTGATTAATATTTATAATCAAGCCAAATTACAGCTTTCTACGCTAAGCCGCGGACAGGCAGACATGGCGAAACTATAAGGGTTCCTTGTCAGTCTACGGAACCCTAAAAAGGAACTTATGTGTCACATGTATTGGCTTCGTCTGTTTATAGAGCAAAACATTTATTAGAGTTTTAAAGACAAATGGTTTAGTAAAAAAAATCTTTTTATTCAGTAACTTTGCCTCCCAAAGCATTTATGACTGCATTAATGCGATTTGGCATTGAACTGATTAATTTTACGTTTACATATTGAGGAATAATTTCCCATTCTTCCTCGATAGCTGTTTTCAGCTCCTGTAATGTTTGTGGCGCTGGATAATGAGCCCGAACGCGTCTTTTTAACTCGTCCCATAAATGTTCAATGGGGTTCATGTCGGGGCTTTTTGATGGCCATTGCATAAGCGTGATACCAACCTCCTGGGGGTAGTTCGTGAAAATTCCTGCTGTGTGTGTTCTGGCATTGACATGCATAAAAATGAAGTTCGAGCCCACAAACTCGGCATTAGTGATGGCATCCGAGGTCCTGACACAAACCCAAGTGCAGTTTTGCCTTCGGCAGACGGTCCACAACCCACCCTCATAACTCACTCTCTCTTCTATGCAACACTGCACAAAATGCTCTCCCTGTCTTTGGTACACCTTTCACCTTCCATAATTACCATGAAGCATGATCTTTGTTTCGTAACTAAAGAGCGCCTGGCTCCATTGCCTTTGCGTCCAGCGTAAATGTTGACGCGCAAACTGAAGGCGCGACATTCGGTGAGCGCGCTCTAGTTTCGGTCCATTGGCTGGCTTGTGTGGCCTTAGTCCACGTTTTCCAAGCCCTCTCCTAAAAATAAATAATTTGATGAAATAAAATGATTATTTATTATATTTTAACTGAGACAGTCTTTTTATTGGCAAAATCTTTACTATTTCTCAAGACATCAAAACTCTATGCTAAGATAAAAAAAAAACTGTAATGTAAAAAACACTAGTACGATAATGTAAAGTAAAAAGCACGCGTGTTTAATATGCTGCATTATGACCCTAAGAACGCTGCAATAAGGGCCACTTTATAAGCAAGTGTGTTAAAAAACATTTTTTTTAGCTATGGAAGATACAAACTAAAAATGCGGGGTGGCTCGATTGAGGTGTCCGGGAGTGTATTTGGAACTATAGAACAGAAAAGATTTAAAAAATCTTAAACTGTAATACTGGTTGTATAGATTATTTACTTGGACATATCCTATAGTTTGTTACCTGAGGATGGGCATTATCTCCATTAATTACATTCTCGTGGGTAATCTCTGGAACTACTAAACCGATTTTGAAAATCCTTTCATTGTTATAACTCTTCACTTGGATAAAGGCTCGTAGTTTGTTCTCTGAAAATATTATTTCAATCTTTGCCCCGTTTTCGGCTTGGGCGTTATTTTATGAAAACCCCTTGTAGCCTATATGTTGACCAGGGTCCCTACGACGGTAATAATAAAACCGCATCCAAATCCGTAGAGTGGTTCTCGAGTTAAAATGGAACATACAGACAAACAGACAGGCAAAAAATATTTTTTTTGTTTCTGCCTCTTTACAGTAAAATTTCGAGAATATATTTAATGTTTACAGAGACATGACTTTTTAACTTTTTGTTAGGTGGTAGAGCTGATGCCGGGCTCGACTGTGGAGGTACCACCATCTTACTCGGAAATCCTCCCAAAGTTATTCGGGGGAGAGTAAGAGGACAGCTCTCAGTCAAAACAACCAGGTGGCCCACCATTGCCTGGGACCGGTGGATGGCGGTATATCCTTCCCCAATTGCCGGACCTTTATAAATCAGACTGGTGATGGGCAGCGGCGTCACTGGTGCAAGGGTTTCGGCACCGCGCTCACCAACCCGCCTGCCTAGCGTGTGTGAGTATGGGCATTTCTTCCAGGAGGACCGCCAAGAGTGGCGAAATCCTGGAGAGGCCTATTTCCAGCAGTGGACGAAACTGGCTGATGGATGGATGGATGGATGACTTTTTAACTACTATATTATTATTAAAGAAGATATTCTTTTACACATTTTATTGTAATATTACAAATTTAGGGGGTTTAATAAATTAATTACTAGGATCAGTATAGTTGTATTTATTTCCAAAATAATTTCTCACCATCATATTCCAGAAAAAACTAAAGAAAACAGAAAAAACTATTTGTAACTACTAAACGAAAACCAGCTTTCTACATATATTTTAAAATAAACGTATCTTAAATTAGGTAACAAGGATATAATAAAGAATTACAAAGGTGCTAAATATATTTACTCCTATTCTTCTAATAGATTTACAATACTGGGTAAATACACCTCGGTATATAATTAAAAAAAATAATAGTTAATCATCAAAGAAACTATTGGTGGGTCGACGAGATGCTGTGAGCAGAGACTTATCGTCTGGGCAAGAGGTTTGTTTGTAATCTGAAAGCAGAAAATAAGTTAGCCATATGTCGCAGTAAGATGGTTGGCTAGCACGCGCCGGAGATACAGCGTCTATCTATCATGCTTACCGCGTTTGTCATTGTGTGAGAGAGCAAGTATGATGGGAAGACACTGTTACTATGGTGCGCGCTGATGCATTTATAAAAGCATTTATTCTCTTCCTTGGAATGTTTTCTTACTAGTGTTAACACTTAAACATAACACAAATCATAAATCAAGTTTTGTCCGTATAAGAGATAATTATTTTAAATTTATTAGATCCGTAAAAATATTAAAAAGTTTTTTCTGTCCGTCTGTATGCGTACTGCTACGAGTATTTACGTTAAGATTTCACTGCTTTGTAGGCGAAGGTTCTGAGAGTAGTTTAGGGTATATTATATCGTAGCCATATCGTAAAATTGGCTGTATCATGAAATATGAAATAAGAAATTTACGAAAGTCTCGACAAAAACTCAAAAATAAGTTCAACGATGAGCGAAGCGAATTGCTGGTTATCATAAAGGGAGCCGAGCAAAGCGAAGCGACCCCTGTATTTTGACAGAATTTATGATATGGCCAATCTGATCTTAGTACGGCCAAGTCAAATGTACTTATATAATTTTAAGATATCCCGACATATATACATTTTTTTGAACCACTTGAATTTCGATAAAAATTTCTTTAGCAAGGGGTATGAAAAAATAAACAAAACGGTAAATCCTACCGACTAAATTTTACCTATACAGATTGATAATTAACCCCTAGCTTTATTGAAATCTTTGAATCAGAATCACTAATAGAAAACAAAATCTTTTTTTTTGTTGGTTGCCAAATTTCGAATGAATAGCCAATCTACGCGACGCGACGTGTGACAATAGACCGTACATATTCCCGGCGGTAAGTAATCCACAAAGGCTATGTTAACATAGGTTTCGTAGAGTATCGTCTCTGGAGTATTAGTGCTTCTTTTGACGGTCGATATCTTTTTCTTTTGTTATGGAACATGTATTTTTTTATTTCAAACATAGAATAGTTTCTTTTGATATATCTAGGGGGTTAATTTTCAACCTGTGTATAAGTCCCACAATAATAAGTGAATATAAATAGGGTAGATCATGTATCGTGATCTAACATTTTTGTTTATTTCAGACTCATACCCTACAATAACATTCCATACACTATACAATTAACATCTACACATACATAACTCAACTAGTTTTATATTCGATACTATTGATTGTTGGCACTTGGTCTATTAACTAAAAATAACATACAGAAGAAAATAAAACTTAATGAACAAAAAATCACTTGTACTATTTGACAATTTATTAAATATTAGCTTTTGCCCGCGGCTCCGCCCGCGTGGTATTCGGTTTAACGACATGCTTTTTTCCGGGATAAAAGTAACCTATGTATTAAGTTGGGGTATAAGCTATATCCATTCTAAATTTCATCAAAATCCGTCTAGCTGTTTCAGCCTGAAAGAGTAACAAACATACACACACACACAAACTTTCGTATTTATAATATTAGTGTGAAGTGTGATGAGATAAGATAGCCTTATCTTATTTCACCACAAACGATTAAGTACCGCACTTATTAGACACCTGATGTATGAAATAACAAAGCCTTGTCTTATTTCACCACAAACGAAACTGACCACGCTAATTAGACACCTAATATTTCAATGATATTGATCTATCCTACAGGAACCATGCATTTTTCCGGGATAAAAAGTAGCCTATGTGTTAAGTTAGGGTATAAGCTATATTCATTCTAAATTTCATCCAAATCTGTTCAGCCGTTTCAGCGTGAAAGAGTAACAAACATGCACACACACACACACACACACACACACACACACACACACGCAAAAACTTTCGCATTTATAATATTTGTAGGATTAATTTCCTGACCGGTTATGCTTTTACGGTATTTTCATAGGAATTATATAAATCTAAATTAAATCGTTTGCATGAGTAGAATCAATGTCATTTGATTTTTGCTTAGATACTAAATACCAATGTTCTAACATTTTTATTTATGTTAGACTCATCAGGAAGAGTCTAATGTCCCACAACCCAGGGAATCCTATTGTGGAGATTAGAGTTAGCAAATTATTCAATTTTTAAACTATAAATTGTAATAAAATTGTATTGTATGTGCTTCTTGGTTGCAAAATAAACATATTATATTCTATTAACTGATGATATCTAAGCAGAAAAATATTTTTTTTGGTCAAGTAATTTTTTCACTTCTCAGTACAAAGTGGTTCAATCAGTTGACTAAATTTCTATAAAAAGAGGAAATAAAACCAATCTATTTTTATTTCGATGTTTTGTTTTCTAATAGGGATACTCTATCATCTCTTGAATTTTTTTCACTTTGTATTCTAGGACCTTATTTAAGGTGACTTTAATTTATACAGCCAAACTCATATTGAAGGCTTGGTAAGTGATCAGTAGTGTAACACGGATCGATAACACTTTTTGCTAATTTCGCAAAATAAAATCTTGACGTCCAATAGTAATTGACTCGGGGCTGGGCTTGCGTCTGTAAGGAACACGAAAAGAATAAATTACGAATTTCACAAAAAGGGTCATCGATCCGGGTTACTGATCACTTACCAAGCCTTCAGAATGAGTTCGGCTGCATAAATTAAAGTCACCTTGTATATAGCTCTGAAGGTTTCTTAATCAGTGGTAGAGTGCTATTTCGCTTTTACATCTCAGAACAATAATGAGGTTTTACATACGTAAATAAATGTACATAATATGTACTAATTTTTCAACAAAACCGTGCCACTAACTTCGTCTCCTGAGGCAGTTGAAGTCGAACATATCGCAGAGGTCCCGAAATCCCATCACGTCGCCAGAATGGCTGACTCCGCAGATCGGCACACGGTCGTGATTGCACACCTTCGCCATGCTGCACCATTTGGGACCCATCTGGAGAGACCACGGTGTCAGACATAGAGAAAGCAGGATTAGTAGAGCAGAGAAATCAGTATTTGTGCACCAAAGTTTCATAGAAACTTTCATTCAGATTCATATTCAGGTGTATGTATTTTAACAAAAGTTAAATTAATTTTATGGAAATTTTCGGACCCCTCTATAGGTATAATGGTTTCGGCAGTTTCAAAGCCGTTAACAAAACGGGTAGCAAATGAACTCATGCTTAGCCTACCGATTCTAAAATATAAGAGGTTATATAAGCGAAATTCACTACTTTTTACTTAAGGCGAGGCATTGATAAACTTATAATTTCAAATCGGCGCCTTAGGGGAGTGGAGTGAGGGGGACTTATTTCATACAAATATGCGCTCACGAACTAGCTTATGCCGTTAGATCGTATGCGGCAAAACAGTATTTTTAATTTAAAATGACAACTATAAGTAATTTAATAAATCCAATCGGCCATATTGAAGTGTATTTGTAGACTAATCTTAATAAGAAACTTAGAGGCTTCATTCACTCCCGTTTGTCAGTAAAATAGAAATCTCTGTTTTAAAAGAGGTTATCTAAATATTTTTTTCTCTGCTATGAAAATTAATCAATCAACTAAATCTTCGGACAAAATGATGTCAATGAAATGCTTAATCTATTATATAAATATGTATGTCTTTTCATTGCTGAGAAAAATGGAGATCCATGTCGCCAAAATTTCGTGGCGTCGCCTTAAAGGGCAAACGGAGCCCTATTAATTTCACTGCTGTCCATTCGTATGTCACGTGTCAATTACACTATTTTATGTCGAACGGAATATTAAGTGAAAAATTCAATTTTTTTTTCAGTGTGAATATTGTATTAACAAGGATGTAATTTTTTTTACCGGGCATGTGGGTGGGGTGTTATTGTCTAGAACATATTGAGTAGAACACAAAATAATATTTTTTTCTTTAAAAATAAGGAAATAGGGGGCCGTCGAAGTTTTCAGTTTTAGAGCATGAGTTGATGAGATGAGTTGAGCTGAGTATCCAGTATGAATTTGGCTGCATAAACGAAAGTTACTTTATATTTTTGAAGGCAATCAAAGCAATAGTGTTTGAAACGTATTCTGAATCTTCCAATAGGACTTTTTTTCCGTAGATTGAAATATTTTGTCCTACCTACTATAGCAGTTTTAGAAGATGGTCTCGTGTCGCTATTAAAACTTTCACTGTCACTATCCATTGTACAGATTACAGATAAATACTAAATTTCTAAAAACTGTGATGATTTATAAGTTTTAAAGCGAATCCCATCTCTATGGTTACAATATCTATCTCGAAAACTCGAAAACAATAATGTCGTGACATTATATAAAGATGACTAGTGTTTTGCGTGGTGCAAGCAGCCCGCGATCTTTTGTACCTTGCCTATTGCTTTTTTTTAATAAGCGTTTTTTTTTCTTTGTATCAGTGTAATATTGGACTTGTACTACAGTCAATTTAGAGGTAATCGTTATAAAATCCGTGATTAACAGAGGATGGGATGTGTGTCGAGTGTCAAAACCTGTCATCGGTTGGAAGATGTGTGAAAAAGAGTAGATGTAGATGTACGTGGACTCGCCCGCGCACCCGCGGTGCGCAACCTCGTCATAGTTCTTGAATGTCTGACCTCCGGAAGCGTGCGCTCAGCCTGCGGCTTCGCGCCCGCTTCCTCCGGGCTCTAGGCGCATCAAAATAGCTAAACCTGGACATAATTCTATAACTGTAATTTTCTGTGACATAGAGTATTGTTAATTATAGTTAAAATAGGAAGAATTAAACATTTTAAAGCTCCGCGTCAATGTGAAAAACCGAAAAACTAAGTTTTCAACATATTTGGTTTTCATGAGTACAGCTTAATACATAACTTTGTAAAAGTACCTCAGATAAGATATAACGCTTGCATTGCAGTAAAAGAACTCATAATTAAACTAATTAATCAGTCGGGATTATCGTTAATAAAGAAGGTTCAGTAAGCTACAGATTTTTTGGCTTATCTTACCAGAAATTATAGATAACTGTAATTCATTAATTTATTCTGAATAGTATATTATGTGCGTTAATAAATTATTAAAAATTAAATAGATTCTCTTTGCAGATTTCTAAATTCACAAATATTTGTGATTTTTGGAAAACCAAAATACATAGCTACTTCAAAAGTATTTAATTTATGCCTTCAAAATATCATTAGTACTATAAGAAACAAATTAAACAATAAATGTCCACGATTGTCCAATTATTGATATTTTTTCTCAGTTACGTATCAATACAAACATTATTTCTTGCGGAATAAGGTCATATTTTCTTTGTGCACCAGCTCCCGACCGTGCTGTCGCGAGTCGCAAGCAACGACCTTGTCGCAAGTAATTCTTTGTAGCCAATGTTGTCAAAACTTTTATGAACATGTGGTAGGTAGGGGTAGGTATAATACCACGGTTTGAATTGACATATTGTGTTAATTAATGTTTTGGTGGGATATCATAAGTTTTTGAAAAGTTGTATTTAAATATTTATACTTATTGCACCAGCCTTGTAAATATAATTTAATAATTTTAAAGCCCCAGCCGTTTCGAAGATATAGCAATTTCAAAAAACTGTCGAAAAATTGTCAAAACCTGTCAAATGTCAAATTTTTATTTCAGTAATTTAACAAAGCACACGATCCTATCGTTTCCTTTGTCACGAAAACAAGAAAAAAAAGTTCAAATTCTAAGGTAATCAAAATGTATAAAACATTGGCGAAACAATGAATAATTACGAAGCAATTCATATCAAATCTATACCGTACAAATTAAAAAGACCGCGCGGAGCATTTGCGCTGTGACGTCACAACTTCCAACTGCCGCGGTGTCGATGAGACGAGATGCACTAAAATAAAACCAGCTATTTCAGCCGATATCGCGCTCACAGTATCTCGGACGTGGTGTATTTACGTAAAATTGTAATTGAGAATACTTCGGTTTAATAAAATAAACCTGTGGATACAAAATTAAAACGATGGAGAGTGGATTTATACGCGAACAGTCCGATAATTTACCAAAAGTCGACATGGCTATGATTTTAGATTTTTTGACCCACAATCCGTTGTACACAAGTGCAGAAGTCAAAGGCGTCAAACTTTCAGCATAAGTATTAGATATAGATAACTACCTACACTGTAGGCAATCATAATCTCACGTAATTAAGACCTAACCTCTTCTGAGAGTTACCCTTTTCATTTATTTTAGGTATCTACCTACCTACTTAAGTCAATGCAATCCATACAAGTTTTGTTTACAGTTTTATTCAACTTCAACTATTTAAATCATAACATAAGTAACCCTTTGTTCCATATATTTATAAACTAACTCTTGGTAGAATCTTAGTCAAAGTCTGTTCGCTAGACAAGCTCTAGTACAACCGCACGCTACCTATTTTGCTATCTACTATGTGATACACTGCGGTACAGCCAAACGGAACTATGGAATGTAATCTTTAAAATGCAGGAAAATACATTTTGATGCGCAAACTATCAAAACAAAATCCCTTTCACTGTAACGCGCTGACTGTTGTACGTGTGAGTGTGTGTGTGTACGCCGAGCGCATTCTGTCAGCCAGCTCCTTAGTCGGCACGAGCCCTGGCCTCCGCGGCGGGATTTTTCAAAGGGCACCTAGCGGTACCTGAGCTGGCGACCACACTTTTTCCTGTAAATATTGCACAGTAACGCTTGTCAAACGCGATGAACTGTCCATTAACAAACGATTTACCAATAAATCGGCATGGTTCCAGAGGTTCATGGTTCTAGTTTCTTATTCTAATTTCTTTCTCATTTTCTTATTAACCTGTAGAACTATGGCGATTTTTGCTTTCCCGTCGATTTTGTTTTTGGCTATATCTCTGAAAGTAGTTGTCAGAATCCGTAGAATTATAGAGGTGGAGATCGGCACGCTTGAGCAATATCAAGGCGAACGCCGCTAAGAATTAGCGTGACGATCGTCACCTCTGCAATTCTACGGGTCTCAGTCCAAAAAAACATATAGACATAGATTCTTACATCTAAATGGTCTTCGCAGCAATAACGTACAATTTTTTCTGATAAAGATTCTTTTCTTTTCATGATTTTGCACCACTTATTTCTAGCTTTTTTCTCCTTCGGCACCGTAAAAAATGTTTATAAAAAATTCAAAGAAAGTAATATTTTAACAGTTCCCTGTGAATTTATTTGCCAAGTTATTAAATATATCAGAAAAAATATCAATACTTTCCCAAGGCTCGGTGAGCATCACTCTATAGACACGAGGAAGAAGCATAATCTGGCTTTTCCAAAAATTAGACTTGCAAAAGTAGGCACCTTTTTTGTAGGACATGGTATAAGATTTTACAATGAACTTCCAAAAGAGGTCCTTAGTTTTCCAGAAAAAAAGTTTAAATTATATATTAAGCAGGGACTCTTGAGAAAAGCATATAATAAAATCAGTGATTATTTGGACGATAGTGATGCGTGGTGTCACGAGAATATTGATCTTGGTAATAATATTACTGTTCGTTTATTTTCTAACTGATTTGTGTTTTTCAAATCGTTTGTTTTTATGTAGACCAATATTTTTATATATTTTTTAAATTATTATTTTGACATTTCTTTTTACATGTTGACATGAACATTTTATAACTTAGCATTTATTAGTTGATAATTTGACTGTAAAAAAGTGATAAACTATATGAGACAGGTAGATGATGTTTTGCTTAGTATTTTAATTTACTACCACATTAGACAGGTAGACTAAGATATATTTGTTCCTCTTTATATAACACAATTTCCTCCTGTCTTTTATATTTTTATCCTTTACTTATTAAAGTTAAACACTTTGTTTAGTATGTATAATAATTATATATAAGTTAAAAAGACTGTAATAGTATAATAAATATGATAAGAAAAAAAATTGCTAAAAAAAAAGACATGATCTTGCTAAGTTTCTTGCCCTTCTTCTTAGCAAGATTAATCGAATGGCCGGATTTATGCTTACATCTATTTATAGTTTATTTATCTATTAACTTATTTTTTCATTGCATTATGTAAGTATATACAATACTAGCTTTTTCCCGCGGCTCCGCTCGCGTCGTAGAGATTTTCGTGGAAATAAGGAAAACAAAAGAATATGATTTTTTGAACGACTATATGCAACGGACACCATGTTTGACCAAAGCGCTAATAAATACCATCAAATAAGCCCAAACTTGAAGGGTCTGCTGTTGTCCGTTGAGGAGATCCCGTACCTATCTTCCAGTCCCATCATCAGACCCTGATCACCAAGTTTTACCAAAGTGCTAAAGTGCTTCCTCTTTATATAATAGTGTAGATGTAGATTTAGTTTTTTTACTTATGTAAGTATATACTTGGTAAGGCATTATATTTATCTATGGTCTATTCAGTTTACTTATCAACTTATTTATTAATTGCATTATATATAATTATATTATTATTCTAATAAGTCTTTATTTTATGCATTATGTATAACTTTATTAACCCAACTTAAATATAAGTAGTTTTTTATATGCTTCCCTTATTATATTTGTTTCATAATATAATATTGTTTTTATAAAGATTAGATATGACATGTAAAATGAATTTCTTTATGTATCTATTTTACAAATAAACATTTTAAATCTTTGGGTGCAGCTACAGTTGTGTTTGTACAGTTAGGCACGAACACGATGCAGTATTTATAATTTGGTTTATTATTAGTTGGCACAGCTTCCATTATGATTCCGAAACGATATCAGCCGCTGTCCTCAGGTAACTACAAGTACTAACTGCCCGAAGCGCGAACGAACGCCCCGCGGCGGGAAGTTGTGACGTTGCAGCACTGCGACCGGCCGCGCGCCGAAATGTTTGAACACGGGCGGAAAAGTATATATCACAATTCGTAATTTATGAAGTTACTTTAGGTTTTAGCAACCTTAGTATGATTTTTAGGGTTCCGCAGTGCGACAAGAAACCCATATAGTTTCGCCATGTCTGTCTGTCCGTCTGTCCGCGGCTTAGCGCAGAGTCTATTGTGGGTGTGTGAAAACCATTTTTCGATTTAGGGATCCGTTGGTGAAATATTAAGCTTTAAAGTGAAAATTTTAGTTAGAATGGAGCGTCCCCCCCCTGCCGGCTAAACGGTTGTTTATAGAAATGTGAAAAAATTCACAGAAGTAGTATATATAATGAATTTAAAAGGAAAACTATCACAGCTAAGTAGGCTTTACAGGTTTACGAGTACAGGTCGCGCCAAACTTTTGGCCCCCTATAATGTATGGGACCAGAATTTTGGCGCGGTCTGTATTAGTAGACCAACTTATATGTACCGGGTAACTACAGAACCCTATATTGCGCGTGGCCCGACACACACTTGGCCGGTTTTTTAAAAATAAAACAAATAAATGGAAACGGTCGGATTGAAATAAACTCGTTATGACATGTCACCGCCGCGTCTCGCTCGCCGCCGCGCTCTCTCTCTCCCCGCCCCGCACCCACCGCATGCATCCCGCTCCACTAAGTACGTGATCACGCGTATTCTGAAAATGTTTTATTTCATATGCGTGACATTTACATGTTTAATTTTGATGAAAACATGATAGTAGCAGACACAAACCTATTATTAAACAAAAATTTCACAGTTACGATTTTTAACTGCTGAGAAATACATTATTATTAAAACGTAAAAAATAAATGTTTAATTTTTGTCTTAAATGTCTAAAAAGGCGCAATATAGCTTACTAAAATACAGCCATCATAGTTACCATTTTGGCTTGTATAGATATTGAGATCAGATGAATACTGTGAAAAAAAACATACTTGCGAATTTGGTTTCAGTTTATTTTTCGATTAGGTGGATAGTATTTGAATGCACCTCAAAATTATACTAACAAGGTATTTGGTTACCTATTTTGCTTTTAGAAAAAACTTGGGTAGTGTACGAAATCTCTGATTTTTATGAAAACGGTTAACACCCCGGAGTTTTTACATCATAATATCTAATTAATAATCGATACTTAATATTAATACCCGATAAAATAATCAAAACAACGGGTTATCGAATTATGTCCAGGCTTAGCTACTTTGATGCGCCTACTCGTCCTGCGGCCGAGTAAGTATGTCAACGGCTCGGCCTGCGGCCTCGCTTATTGTTATACGAAGAGCAACCTTGAAAACGTGTAGAAACTGAGTTGCAGGGCGATCGGTTGAATAAACGCGATTGACATTTTTCGACAGTTGTCAAATGTCAAAATTTGTCATCGGTCGGGAAGAGCCCGTGATACTCATCATTCGAGTTCAAACCCGGAAGCGCTACCACCATCCGTTCCGAAGTTATAGCAATAAAAAAAAAGAATGTCAAAAATGTCAAAACTGTCATCGGTCGGGAAGAGCCCGTGATAGTTATCATTCGAGTGCAAACCCGGAAGTGCTATCACCATCCGTTCAGAAGTTACAGCAATTTAAAAAAAATGTCAAAAATGTCAAAAATGTCATCGGTTGCAAAGAGCCCGTGGTACTCATCATTCGAGTTCAAACCCGGAAGCGCTACCACCATCCGTTCCGAAGTTATAGCAATTAAAAAAAAAAAGTCAAAAATGTCAATTTTTTTGCATATTCGGGTAGATCTCTTCGAGCCCTTTCAAACGGATCCCATAACAGGGGTCTATCTTCATTGGTTTGGGAGATATGGGCCGAAAAAGAATGGACACTTTGAGAAGGTAGATCTCGTCTAGCCCTTTCAAACGGACCCCCTGAACAGGGGTCTATCTTCATTGGTTTGGGAGATATGGGCCGAAAAAGAATGGACACTTTGAAAAGGTAGATCTCGTCGAGCCCTTTCAAACGGACCCCCTGAAGAGGGGTCTATCTTCATTGGTTTGGGAGATATGGGCCGAAAAAGAATGGACACTCTGAAAAGGTAGATCTCATCGAGCCCTTTCAAACGGACCCCCTGAACAGGGGTCTATCTTCATTGGTTTGGGAGATATGGGCAGAAAAAGAATGGAAACTTTGAAAAGAAAGAAATTTTTTTTTGGACCCCAGGTGTCCGAGTTTGGGTGTTCCAAGACCAACCGTCGCGGAGATATGGCTAAAAGAAAAAAAAAATTTAAACAATTGAAAAATTTTTTTTTTTTTTTCGGACCCCGGGGTGGTTTCCGAAAAATTTGGGGTCCGAATATGTCATACTCGACCGAATATTCAGTAGGAATTTTTTCCCATACAAATACGTCAACTTTCATGGATAGTACTAAAAATGGGGGGGGGGTTCCGAAAATTTCGACCGATTATTGAGTATGAATTTTGTCCCATAGAAATACGTCAACTTTTATTGATACTACTAAAAATGCGGGGTGGGTTACGAAAAACGACCGAATATTCAGTATGAATTATATCCCATACAAATACGTTAACTCATATTGACAGTACTAAAAATGCGGGGGGGGGTTACGAAAAACGACCGAATATACAGTATGAATTATTTCCCATACAAGTATGTCAACTTTTATTGCTTCTACCAAAGATGGGGGGGGGTATCGAAAAAAACGATCGAATATTCAGTATGAATTATTTCCCATACAATTATACGTTAACTCATATTGATACTACTAAAAATGCGGGGGGGGTTCCGAAAATTTCGACCGAATATTCAGTATGAATTTTGTCCCATATAAGTACTTCAACTCTGGGGGGGGGGGGGTATCCAAAAAAACGACCGAATATTCAGTAGGAATATATTCCCATACAAGTACTCCAACTCGCATACATAGTACCAAGATTTGGGGGGGGGGGGGGTGTTAACGAAAAACATCCGAATAGCCAGTATGAATTCCTTCCCGTAGTAGGCAAAATTCCTACTGGGGGGTAGGCGAGCTGGCTGCGCCAGCCCGCCAACCCCCCAGTAGTAATTTTGTACTCGCTGGCTGCGCCAGCTCGAAAAAACCAAAATCCCATACAAGAATCCTATACAAAACAGGGTTCGGGAAAACGACTGAACCCCCCCCTAAAATTAAAAAAAGTAAAAATTTTCGATTTTATCCCCAGTCAGAATAACATGTTCTAACAACCCCCCCTACATCATATAAGTGTAACACCCCCCTTCCCCCTAAACAACCATGTCAATCAGCGAGTCAGTCAGTCACCGTATTGCAGCTATATATATAATGTTAAAAAAATTAATAATGTTAAAAAAATTAATTAATTAATTAATAATAACTTGCTACCAAGGTGTGTGTGAGTGAAGAATACTTGTGGAGGTAATCAAGTAGACGTTCGGTTATTCCCCTCCGCGGTTAGTGTTGCTATTTTCTATTATGCTGCGATCCGTTAAATGCAATAAAAACATTAATAATCTGATCCGTGATTCACAAGCAAAATTACGGTGAAATTTGACACGGTAATGCATGTTTGCCGTTGATGGTATACGGTGCATTTACGGTGATTTCCGTCTCAATGGAGACACTTGGTGGTGTGTACAACAACTGTGATACGCAGGGATTGGAGTAATACCTATCCCTTTCAAAAATAAAATGGAAATTGAAAAGTTAGTGGTTTTACACTGCTGAGTACCACTGCATTTTGCGGACTTTATTCAAAGGAATAACCAAACGATATCGCGACGTAACTGTCACTCAGCGCCATCTAGTTTCTGGATTACGCAATTACGCATTAAACATGAGGATTTAAACATTCCACTCCTCTGTTGCACGCGCAAATAATTAGAGTACTGCTGAAGATCGGTGAAATAAGTAAAGGGTTCCGTAGTCCCACAACGGCTTCGCTCAGAGACTATTAGTACTAGAAAGCGGTAATTTGGCATGGATATACGTATAGATAATTATGCAGGCCGACAATGTGGAAAACTAAGTCTTGAAAAAAAAAAATTTCAAGTTACCTCCTCATGGGTCATGACCCCGCTAGGGATGCGACATGTTTGTTGTAAGGAACAAGAAAAGAATAATGCCATCAAAACGACACTTGTAAAAAAAACCAAGTCTCGCAACTTGGATCTTCTACCGTAAAAAATTGTGAGATCCATGTAAATCCAAGTCGGTTATTTTATTCAGTCCTAGTTCAGTCTGTCTTAAGTTATTACATAAGTAGCTAACCTAACAACATCTTAGAGTGACCATATCAATATTAAAAATCTTTTATGTTTTAAATAAAAAGACTGACTCGGCAATCGCATGAAAACACAATGTATCACTCAATACATATTATATTAAACTAGCTTCTGCCCGCGGCTCCGCCCGCGTCGAAGAGATTTTTGTGAAAATAATGAAAACAAAAGAATATGTTTTTTTTAACGACTATATGCAACGGACACCAAAGCGCTAATAAATACCAATCAAATAAGCCCAACCTCGAAGGGTCCTGCTGTTGTCCGTTGAGGAGATCCCGTACCCATCTTCCAGTCCCATCATCAGACCCTGGTCAATATGTTTTACCAAAGTGCTAATAAAGATAAGATAATATAATATAGTTTAATATCCATCCATCAGCCTGTTTCGTCCACTGCTGGACATAGGCCTTTCCAGGATTTCGCCACTCTTGGCGATCCTCCTGGAAGAAATGCCCATACTCACACACGCTGGGCAGGCGGGTTGGTGAGCGCGGTGCCGAAACCTTTGCACCAGTGACGCCGCTGCCCGTCACCAGTCTGATTTATATAAGGCCCGGCAATTGGGGATGGATATACCGCCATCCATCGGTCCCAGGCAATGGTGGGCCGCCTGGTTTTGCCTGAGAGCTGTCCTCTTACTCTCCCCCGAATAACTTCGGGAGGATTTGCGAGTATGATGGTGGTACCTCCACAGTTGAGCCCGGCATCAGCTCTACCACCTTATAAATAGTTTAATATAATATAGTGTAGAAGTGTAGATAGATGTAGATGTAGATTAGCTAACCTACAACATCTTATAGTGAGACCATATCAATATTAAAAATATTTAATGTTTTAAATAAATATATTGACTTGGCAATGGAACTAAATAATCTAATCTACATCTACACTATTATATAAAGAGGAAAGATTTGTTTGTTTGTTTGTTTGTATGTTTGAGGTAAACTTTGGAACTACTGAACCGATTCTAAAAATTCTTTCTTTTATAAAAAGCTATACTATTGCTGAGTAATATAGGCTATACTTTATTTCAATAAAAGTAAGTTTTTAGTTTGAAAATTCAATATTTGTGAACCATGTCGGCAGAAAAAATGATGCTTAGCTGCTTTATCGCCGTTCCTTTACCAAATGGTTAGTTATACGTGATAAAACCGGTTGTTTTTCCATACGAGAAAACTGTATCAATTTAATCTGACTAAACATTTCCATCTACAACGATCCTGACACACCTCTTGCTAATATTAAGCTTTAAAAAGTGATTACAGCCAGGTTTATGTAGGTATTGATTTTTCCCATACGAGAAAACAGTATGAGTTTAATCTGACTACAGATTTCCATCTACAACGATCCTGACATGTCGTAAAAGTAGGTATTCGAAGGACTGGCCACACTCACTATCCATTTGACAATGCTAGGACGTAATAATAATCGTCGGTAAAACGTGTGGGTGTACGAGTTTGGACCTTGACTTGCTGTCACAAATTCATACTTGGAAAACACCTCTGACACTTCCGCGGGGAGTCATTCATTTCGTGGTGATGTGTATATAACGTCGTCGGTTATTGGCTTTAACCGCTTTTTCGTGAACAACCGTATTATGGCGTAAACTCCTTCCTATTACGCGATCATACGAAATTATCTCGCTTTTTTGCGAAAAAGTAGATATTTCACGAAAAAGCAAAACTAAAAAAAATACGAAAGTATTTCAAGATAAAGTCAAAAATATGTGCGACAATGAGCGAAGCGTGTTAGGTTTACATGTAAATAATTTGGGAACCGAACGAAGCGAGGCAACCCCAGGGAGTGTATTTTTGAATTATTCGAATTTCAATTCGCATATGAATCCACATGATTCGCATATGAAAACTTAAAATTAGTATTGTATTCGTATGCGAATCATGCGGATTCGTATGCGAATTGAAATTCGAATGATTCAAAAATACACTCCCAGGACGATGATTCTCGCACATGCGACAATTTGCGAAGGCCGAAAGCGGGTGATTTTTACAAGCTCTTTACGAAGAAACGTATCAAACTTTTAAAATATTGTTGTACATATTCGTAATATAAATAAATAAATAAAATAAAAATAAATAAATAAAAAGATGTTTATTTGTCTTCAATCAAAATGTACAAAAATACTTTACAAAATAGTGACAAACAAACAAACATATGCTTTAAGTGTCTTTTAAGGAGTTACAATAATAATAATAAAGGCCACTAAGGGTTAGTTATAGTTATAATTAGTAGAATTATCATCACACGGCATTTATGACGCGATAAACAGAGGCGTATGAAAAGTAAAGCGTGTGAAAATTTTTGCGAGAATAGCCGTCTTGCTAGTTTTGATAGAAAATAGTTTCGTATCACCGCGTAATGGGACGTGTTTGTCCCATAGTTCAGTTTTTCACAAAAAAAAGCGCGGTTTTATGCGTGGGGATATTAAACTCTTCTTTTAGAGCATTATAGATGCTCTAGGGCTCTGCTCAGAGTAGGATTACCAGATGACAGGAATTTTCCTGACCTGACAAAAATTTTGGCCCTCTGTCAGGGAATCAGAAAAAAATGCGATTTGTCAAGAATTTTAAGAGATAATAAATAAATACTTAAAATTATTTATTAAAATTCAGTTCCATCCATCCATCCATCAGCCTGTTCCGTCCACTGCTGGACATAGGCCTTTCCAGGATTTCGCCACTCTTGGCGGTCCTTCCGGAAGAAATGCCCATACTCACACACGCTGGGCAGGCGGGTTGGTGAGCGTGGTGCCAAAACTTTTGCACTAGTGACGCCGCTGCCCGTCACTAGTCTGTTTTATTTATGGCCCGGCAATTGAGGATGGATATACCGCCATCCGTCGGGCCCAGGCAATGGTGGGCCGCCTGGTTTTGCCTGAGAGCTGTTCTCTTACCCTCCCCCGAATAACTTCGGGAGGATTTGCGAGTAAGATGGTGGTACCTCCACAGTCGAGCCCAGCATCAGCTCTACAACCTGTTAAAATTCAGTTACATTGTGTTTATAACAAAAACTACTGAAAATCGTGCTGACTTCGTATTGGTAATAAACTTTTACAAAAACGTCAGGAAATTTATTGGAATATCAGGGATTTTGTCGGGAACTCACTTTATTGGATCTGGTAACCCTACACTAAGAAAAAATTCCGTAGGCGGCATACTTAAAATATGTAGCAAAACGATTCAGCTGTACGCCTATAGCCAGCGCCATGGGGAATGGTGTTGCTCATAAACGAGCAGTACGTTTCACCAGTAGTAATTATGTGGTGCCAGTGATACGTATGTTGCACCCGTAGTAAGTTGCAATACCATTACAAAATCGGGTCATTTAAGTAGCTTTTTTTCTCAGTGTAGCTTAGAGTAACTTAGTGGTATATCAGTAGAACGCTGAGTCACCATTGCATGCGTCCATAGTCGCGGGCTAAAGCTAGTACAGATATGTAGATATACAAGCTGGGTTTTTTGACACTAAAAAGGTAGTAGTCCTCCATATGAAAACTTTTAAACTTTTAAAAATCCAGCCTGTATATCAACGACAATAATAGAAGAAGAAAAAGAATGAGAAGACAGACCGTTGTTTTCTTTACCTTCCTCCCTATAGCCATATCTTCCTTGTCACTCTCTCGGGGAGGCCCATGGGATTCCACCATAGATGTTACAAAGCAGAGTATGACAAAAACTGAAACACATTGCAACATTTAAAAAAAAGAAAAGAGAAAACATTTACAGTATTAAAGTTTGTTCGGTTTTAGCTTATAACTATAAGTTATTTAACTCTTTAAGGAATATGCGATACTTTTACAGCGAGATAAACTGTGACTCAGAAAAAGGCAACTTTACCTATATTCCAAAAAATCAACTGGAAATCATTTTTATGGGATTTATTTTGACAATATAGACATATCGACAAGATATACCGAAATATTTCACCGAGAAAAAAATCTAATTTCATTTATCTGATTATAGCTAATTTAAACAGAAATATTGTACTATATGTGACGTCTATATTCATTGTTTAGTTTACTTGAACAATCTAGTTATAACAAACAGTTTGTTTTGCTTACGATAATTCAAGTAAACTTGACTTAATTTTGTTCTTATTCACCAGAATTTTATTCATAATACGACCTGCTAATATTGTAAAAAAAACTCTGTTTTCTGTCACTGGAACATTTATGGCTCGTATGCCGACGATATTATTATTGAAATATATTATTGTAGATACAGAAGAGGAAGCAAAATCTGGTTCGTAGCAGATGGAAGTCTCTGCTTTCCGCTCTGGGAGACAAGCGCGAAAATATATAATGTATGTAAATAACTAACCTGAAATTTTCGACACCATTGTCCGATCTTCTAGGATGTTTATCACAAAGTGAGCCTCGACAAATTCTGTCTGCTGAAATTGTTGACAAACTGGCCTTTTGTCTAGTTATAGGTAATAGAAACATCCTGTATCTATGTAAATATGATGAAATCTTGGAAATGTTGTGGTTGGTAGAATGGAGTTTGGACTAAATGTTTTCATTTAAGTTGTATAGGTAGCTGGGCGCATTTCGCTTTTGGTGTTATTTCAAACACTGTAAATAGGAAATATGTGAGTGGTTATGCGAGAAAGGACCGGCCTGAATAGATATTCAGAGGAAAACTAATCTTGATAATAATAATAAAAATTACTTTTCCTATGGTCCCGTTTCCCATGACAACTCACATAATATAGAAAAATTATAAAATTGATAATTTCATTTCGATATATCGACTTGCTAAAATAAATATAAAGGCTCAAGAAGAGTTAAATATATATTTCTTAATAATTTCATTTCGGATTAAATGCAGATTTATATTGAGTAAATTACTTATGACAGTCCCGATGTAAGTTAGTTACCTAGCACTGATAAGATTTTTATCAGTGCTAGGCTACGACGAAATAGCTCGTTTTTTGCTAGGTAACTAAATTACATCGGGACTGTCTTATCATAAGAAACTAAAATATCTTATGAAACTGAAATAATTTAGACAGATTACAAGCTATTAATTACAATGGCCAGTAAGCAATGTAAATCTGAAAACACACTTCTATTAATCCACGTATCTACGTTTTTTTTTGAGATCATAGTTATCACTGCACATCATGGGTCACATACCTCAGTACTGAACTATGGATTGATATTATGGGGAAATTCTGTAGAAGTTGAAAAAGCATTTAAAGTACAGAAAAAATGTATAAGAGTTATTTGTGGCGCTGGGTTTTTAGACAACTGCAAACCACTTAGGTTTTGCCCTACCTTGTATGTACATAAGGGAAATTTGCTTGTTTGTTGCCCAACATAAAAATTATTTTGACAAAAACGAAGATGTACACAAAAACCAAACAAGATATATTGATCGCTTATATTTTCCCAAATGTAAGTTAAAACTTTTCAAAGACAACGTGTTCATTATGTCTATAATATATGGTAGACAATTAAATTTTAATATATCTTGATATAACAATGTAAATTATTAATTAAATAAACTTAATTGCATGTATATTTTATTATTTGTATACTGTATAGTACAGTAAAATATGAAAAAGCCAACTGTAGATATATTTTAAGATCTGTACTCATATTTAGACATATAAACTTTAATTTTTTTCATTTTCATTTTCATCACGATAACATAATCTGCAGTTTTTCTTTCCCTGCATCAATGATTCAATGCTTGAAATTCTCTTTTATATACCGGGTTTGAGTCCGATACTTTTCCTCTTGTTTATTTCAAGGCTTGACAGAAACTTTTATTGTGATTATGAATCCTTGCTTTTAACGTTTTTTTGCTACCCTACATACCTTATGTACCAAACTACGGAATGTTGCTAATATTCGTTAACTACCACGGGGTTAATATGTTTTAAATTCAATAAAAAATTGTTAATTCAGAAAAATCCATGTTAAATTGGGACGTTCTAGAGCCTAAAATACAATATTTCTGAGTACTTAGTTGTATTTTTCAAACACGTTTTAAAGACGAATAGGAAGTATAGATTTGGTGATAGATAAAGTTATTTTAATTTCTTTTCAATTTTTGTAAAATAAGAAGACAAGTCTTCTTGTACGGCATCAAACTTTGACCTTCTTCCCTTAGTATAACTAAACAGAATACCTAGAGAAGTAAAGAGAGGCACTCACGTCTCTTATATTCACAATTAAACTCCAGAACATCACAGTAATCTAGGAACCACCGAATTTCCTTAGTCTTCTGTTCTAAACCACATTTACGCTTGCCGGTATGCTTGCAAATGTGAGCATCTAAACAGGTCATCTGGAATGAAATCCAAGGTTGGACTTAGAATTATGTTGTCCATACACTAGATCAGCTTTTACCGGTGGCTCTACCTACGCTGGAGAATAAATATAGGTAACTTTCGATCGGTGCGGCGGCATAACGTTACATACCCTAAAATACCTTTGCAGTGTTATAAACTTTCAATTGTTTTGTAGTTATATGCGAATATATATGTTATATATATTAAATGATCACAGTTATAGCTTAAAGCTTACATAAAAATATCAAAATATAATCACCTACCTAAAATTAATACTAAACATTTGACAGCATCAAAATCAGTAGTTCTCGAGGTATAAACGATTAGACAGACAGCAGATGCTGTGTTTTGTATGTAGGTATGCATAAATCTATAAAAAATTTAAGCGATCACGTCCTACATGTGATCGCAAAAAAAAACAACTTTTGGTATAATTATTTATATTTACCATTCCATTTTTACCAGATTCATACGTTAGCTCTTCAAGAGAAAATCTTATACTATTCTTACGCGTGTAAACATGTACTTTTTGGTAAATTTCGTAGTTTGCTTCTGCTAGTCGATAACTGCCAATATGATATAATATGTTATTGGCAGTTATGGTAAGCCTTTAAATATAAATAGAGCTCCACATGTGGCGCATGCACGCGTAGCATTAATACCTCGAAATGCCCCATGTAGCAAAAAAATAATCTGTCATTGTTTTTAAGGTTCCGCGCTCAAATGACAAGACGTAGCCATATTGCTGTCTGTCCGTCCACATGTCACGGATCTCTAACTTGCAGATCTCAAAATTTGAGCATGTTAGGTAGAAATTGAACCCAAAACAGAATATTGAATTACTGATTCATAGTATTGATTACACTGATGTAAACAAAACAAATTAAGATTTCTTACTAAATCCTTTTTAAATCTTTAATATGAATCCAAGCCACGATTTGGCCTGAGATCTATTATTCTAATATTGTTTTAACAATTATAAGAATTAAGAAGGTTAAAGGCGAAACTATTTTTTTAGGGGGGCTCTTATTATGCGCATCGTAATAGATATTAATAATGGTGGATATTATATTTGTTAATATTGTGCGATATTTTCGTTATTGTTTCTTGAAATTTTGAGCGGTATAGTTTGTCGGTCGGTCGGGCGGGTCATATCTGTTAATTCTGTCTGTTGAGTGCAGGTCGTAATGAGCACCAAGTCTTCCAGGTTTGTAGGTCTATGTCAGTCAGTGGTGCAGTAAATGGTTTAATGAATTGTTTATTTTTCTTTAGGAATGTTGTTCATTGTGATCGGGAGACCAAGTAGTTTCATTTATAGAATGGTTTAGGTATATTCACACCCGGTACGTGTAGCGTTTTTCAATTTTTCGTAGACACATACGCAGTAATTTATTTAAAAAAAAATTAGCTGAGTTACAAAATGATAAAATAATGTAAGTACTTATTTATTTTTACATAGTATCTAAAATAGCGTGCGGGTGTACTACAAACTATTTGTGCAAACGAACTATATGTACATACCTCTCTCATAGACTTAAACTTGTTTTCAACACTAATAAAACAAAAACAAATAAACAGTAAACATAACCAAAAATTGTAAAACCAACACATTGACAAATATAAATAATTATTAATTTAAACTTCAGTGAAATGTCAAGTTCTAATTTATCCACTTTGTATTATAAAAATCGAAATAGGATGTAAACAGTGTTTTTTGTAATTTTCTGATAACATAGTGAAATACGATCGTAAAAATTTTATTAATGTAAAAATACGAGATTTTATGTACTGAAGTAACTCTATTTATACGCCAAACAAAATTTACATGTTTTTTTTTAGTTAGTTGGTTATAATATGTTCGCTCATCTACTATGTTTAGGTAAGCAATATAAAATTTAAATAATTTACTTAGTGATAGTTGACTTATTTAATTACAAGATTGTTTTACTTATTATGATTTGCAGGAATTTTATTACTTTCCAGCAGCTACGAAATTGAAGGTTTCTCGGTAAGATTTGAAGGGTCCGTTGTCAACTTTGACCATTTCACATTGCTTTGTTAATCGGTTTAATAAAAATAATTTATATGGACTACAAGCGTGATAAGCATTTCTAAGAAAAACGCATTAGTTTTAAGTTCACTCGATACACAAAAATATGAAGACCCCATTGATTTAAACAAGATGTAGATCTTGTTTTTAAATTATTCAATGGCCTCTCTCAAATCATACAGTCTGGAAATATGTACCAGAAATAAGTGAACAAATGATCCCGTAAGTGTATTTCAGAATATTTAAATAATTTCAACAAGAAGCCGAATTATTTAAAAGAGATGTCCTTGTAATAAGGAACATGATTTTTCAAACTAAGAAAGATGCAAGGAAGCCAATTTTCATATAAAAATATCAATACATAAGTTCAGCGCCTTCGTGTACACGAAATTATTTGTTTTTCCATAAGATTTCTGTGGGAACTGACTCGCGACATGGCAACATACAATTGGCCATGTGAAAAGCTTGGTGAGCTCAAATTAACCTCAGCAATCTTTAAGGTCTGTCTCTGCGCTTATTTTTATGTCTAGGCTGTGAAGTAGCATACCAGGGCGGCTTTATAGAATTTAAATATTTTGCCGGATAGCGTACAGATTTACTTAGGTCTGCAGCCGATAGTATCAATAGATAGAGAGATGTTTGCGTTAAGGGGAAATTATTTGGACTAAATATTGATACTGTCAACAGTGTCCTTAGCGGTAGAATAACTCTTTCGCTAAACCAAGATAGCTGTTGATTTTGGAGAGATGTTACGTCCTGGTAAATTTCTGTGATCAGCTCTCGTGTGTGTGTTATTATTTATTAGATATATAGAGAGACTAAATCATCCTGAGTTTTAAATTTGTCGTTATTCAACTTAAGCAATTTGTTTGTGTATTGACATCCACCTAGAAATAAAGATGACCGAAAGATAACTTTTTAACACACACTCAGCGCACAAGGTCACCAACAGCAGATGTTCTATTCATTGTAAGAGATACGTCAAACGGCGGCTTATGACAAAGCAGCCCACTATCCTACGTCTGCCTGTCTACCACAAATCGTCGATGAATAGCAACGTCTTCGATGCAAATATTTATTAACTGTGATGGTCACTTAACCACATCTGTGCCCAGAGCGGTGGTCTGCTTTTGGTTGTTGATGGCAATGACGAAATGAAAACCAAATTTATTAGCGTACGGTCACCAGAATAGAATAAACCTTAGAGCTAAAATTTTGATCCAAAGATCCATTGACAAGTTAAAGATCAGAAGAGAAATACTTGATCAAAAGTCCATGAATGTATATGTTAATCAAGTATTACTCGTCCGAAGGTCACACGCTTGGTCTGGTTTTATATTTATACTTGTACTTTATTGTATAATATACATCAATATAATTACATTTGCACTTAGAAATAAGATGTACATAGGCGAGCTTATCTCTAAGTAGAGATTTCTTGCAGCAAACCCCTGTGATAAATGAAAAAGTAGAAATACGTGTGCACAAAACTACGTAACACACTATTAAATGAAATAAAAATTAAATAAAAAATAAATATTCTTAATGCATAAACAGCATAACTACATTCTGTTATATTTGGTTAATAACAATAGCAATGTTGTTCATAAATCTTTATTTTACAGAAATGTCAGGAAGCCCAACTTTGTGTTCATAACGGCTTAGAAAGATGTGGGCAAGACATCAAAACAAAGAAGTTTCGAAGATTTTTGGATTGGTGTGATTTAAAGGAATATAATTGTTTATTTTCTGCAGGTTGGTGCATATAATTATGCTATATTAATTCCCATTACTCTCATATTTCATACATATACTCACGCTTGTCTCCCAGAAGGGTAGGCAAAGGCTACAGATTTCCAGCGGCTACGATCCTGCACCTCTTTTGCTTCTCGTATTTGGTCGGCATACGTCCTTCTAGGGCGGCCCGGTCGAGCTTTACCTTCCACTTGTGCAACATTTATTTATTTTGACGCTCTACTTTCATTCATCCTACCTATATGCCCAAACATTTCTCATTCACTACCAAAATTATCATAAGTCATAAGTTCATAACCAATCAATAAGTGCGTAGACTCCAAAGCATCATCCATGCTTTTGCATGTTAAAGTATTTTTATTTAGTTTACTTATCAATTTATTTGTTCATTGCATCATTGCATTACGTGTTTAATATTTTTATTCCTATATTTCTCTATTTTATGCAGGTGTATAATTTTATTACATTTTAGTAGTCCAACCTAAATATTTTTGCATGTATTTCCCGTATTTATTTACCAACCTAATTGTTCATTGCATTATGTATAAATAATATTTTTATTCCTATATTTCTCTGTTTTATGCAGGTGTATAGTTTTATTACATTTTAGTAGCCCAACCTAAATATTTTTTGTATGTATTTCCCGTTTTTTATTTTCATATTCTATTGTCTTTCTAAAATTAACTCTGAGCTCTTAAAAGTATAATTTATGTATCTATTTTATAAAACAAATAAGTATTTTGATTTGATTTGAAATGACTTGTAGTAGTTAGAACAGGCCCCTGATTTATTGGAACAGTTTGCTCCAAGGGAACAGCCTTGGCTTAGGATGGAAGAGATTTCAGAACATACATGTAATTAATTTTTATAAAGCTTTAAAGTCTTATTGGTTTTTTACAGATTTTCTTCACACCACTAACGACAAATGTGCAAACTTACCTACGCTAGACAATGAGCAGACATCAAAAACTCCCTTTAAGAACCCTACCATAAAGCCTTCCGACAATGACCCTGAACGTCGCCTATTTGTTCCCCACGGGGAGATCCTTCGTTCTGATGACCCTAGGGTTATGGGAAAAAACAGAGAAATCGGCTTTAAATCTCGAAGAAGGTTGGAAGGAAATAAACGCCGCTTTTTAAATGCCAATAGGTTTGGAGGGGATAATCAGGGTGTTAAGCGAGCTATTGGTAAAGTTAAATCGAAAGATAAGTCAAAAGTTCCTAATTACAAGAAAGTTACCAGACGAGTTTGGTTGAGGTGATTTTTTTCCAATAAAAATGGTTGTAAAAATTACTTTGATTTTAAAATATCTTTAAACTTATTTTTGCAACATTTTACCATTTGAGACTATTGTTGAGGTCACAAAAAATCTGGTAAAGATAACAGAAATGGCTGAATCTGGGTTCACAGGATAGAGGGCACCTCTCTGGTGCCAAATATGTCGGTCTGGCTACGCGAATTGGTTGCGTTTTGGTTGGTTTAATATATTTATGGCGCCTGAAAAACTAGTTATAGTGACTAAAAAGAAAACGATAGGGTAAATGGGTGAATGTGGTTTACAAACAAAATGCTAGTTGTACTTATGTCAAATACCTGTATAAAAACGAACCAAATTTTTATTGCATTATGGAGCAACGCCCGTTCAAAGATTCTATATCATTACAATATCATCAACATACATGCACGCACTGATTGGGATTGGAGCGTCGATAAGTAGTAATCATAAAATGACAACTTTTATGGTCAGATACGGTCAAATACATCATATATCAGTGTCAGTAATTTTAGGGCAAAATAATTCTTTTGACCTATAAAACCACAGTAAGTAATAAATACATTTCCTCGAACACTATGGCGCAACAAACAGTTCATCCATTGACAGACCGAGTCTAACTCAGGCGCCGCGCCGTAAGCCATAGACAATACCTGGCTGAAAATAAAGTTGACTGTAACCTCGTTACCGTTTTGCATGTATTATGTATTGGAGAACATTATATGATAACCTCATTGGTATTTTATATTAAATCTCAGACATGGCTGTTTGGGCTAAACTTCCTTTGCCTTCTTATTTAGTGTCACATGTACTGTAATCTCAGAAAAAGTTTTTTTATAGCATTATGTTGTTCGGAGACCTATACTATAATTTAATTTTTCAGAGACGTTCATGAACAATATTTTTCATTATGCCAGTAGTTTTGAGTTCGTAATGAGGATTTTAGTATATGAGGTTAGATAATAGTACATTATGATACAAGTGAGCTGCGTTTGAGCCATTCGGCTCGGGCTGCAATCCCGCCTAGACTGTAATGTTGCTCACGCGTATCATACGATGTTTTTCAGAAGAAAAAAAAATTCACTGTCTTATTTTTCCACATAATCAAAAGCACAGCTATGAATTGACAATTTTCTTTGAAAAATGGCGGCGGAGATTATGATTAATGGGCGCGCAGATAGAAATAGAGGCATACGTATCTGCCAAACAGCCAAATATTGCCAAACAGCCAAATATTAAATATTAAGGATTAGTGTGGTTAGTCCCTATGAAAATCTAAAACTTAGAGCAACGCTACCGTAACGACACCAAAATAAGATGTCATCTGTCTGTGCGCGGGTGGGCACAGTACTGCATTTTAGAAATCATAAATATTTAATTAATTATATATATACTATATGATTTTAAAGTTTATTTAACAATCTGATAAGGTGTGATCTATTTAGGACTTTTTATAATTAAATGAAGTGTTTTTTTTGCCCACGTGCACATTGTACAAGGTGAACAACTCTCATCATAAATGACGTCAGTACCTTTTTTGTAATGAGGACTTATCGGGGCAGACAAGACTGTAGACTTGTTAATACACAACTGTCGTCCACCAATCAGACTGATGTTGATAGTATAGGTATATAAGGTGACATTAATGTATCATATCCGACTCCATGACCAACAATAGCTTACCCATACCCACACATACTCGTCTCCATAACCTTAAATTCAATGAGTGTGTTACCGTCCGCATAATAAAAGGTGGTAGAGTGGTAGAGCTGATGCCGGGCTCGACTGTGGAGGTACCACCATCTTACTCGCAAATCCTCCCGAAGTTATTCGGGGGAGAGTAAGAGAACAGCTCTCAGGCAAAACCAGGCGGCCCACCATTGCCTGGGACCGATGGATGGCGGTTTATCCCGGCAATTGGCGGGCCTTATATTAAACAGACCAGTGACGGGCAGCGGCGTCACTGGTGCAAGGATCTCGGCACCGCGCTCACCGACCCGCCTGCCCAGCGTGTGTGAGTATGGGCATTTCTTCCAGGAGGACTGCCAAGAGTGGTGAAATCCTGGAAAGGCCTATGTCCAGCAGTGGACGAAACAGGCTGATGGATGGATGGATGGACTGGCTACGCCGTAACAAGAAACGAGAACAATATGATCGTAGCACTTGCTACGCCGTAGCAAAAAGAGGACGTGAACGCATTAAAGAAGGCAAAAAGAGGACGTGAACGCATCTTACCTATCAACGCTATGAAAGACATTCTACTTTTTCATACTTACCTAAAGAGCTTCGGAATCTTAACTGCGTTTAGAGACATTTCTGAAAATTTGGAAAAAAAAAATATGACGTTTATCATTACTTTTAGTGACTTCGATAGCTTTAAATAATAAAATAAAAGTCTGATCGCTGGTAAAAAGAGAAACAATATAATATCAATCAAAAGTCAACAGGACGTATCAAAATACATAGATAATTAAAAAATATAATAAAGTAGGAAAAAGGATGTAGCTTCAGCAACATACTCCCCTTAGCGCTTTGCTCCACTGCCCCGCTCCAAGAACGGTGACACCTGGGCGCGTGTTCCAAGAGGTGGTGATTCAGCGGCCGGCGACACATCGTTCGGGCCTCTGTTAGGCGCAACTGGCGCGCCACCTCCACCGCCACACTCAACAAGGAGTCGAGCAGCCCTCCGACCTACTGGCTGGACACGGTTTCCCTGAGGCCGACGACACTTCGTAGGGTCCTCCGTTGGGCACACAACCATTCAAAAAGCTTTTTCTTTAGGTTGAATAAGGGGAGTATGTTGCTGAAGCTACATCCTTTTTCCTACTTTATTATATTTTTTAATTATCTATGTATTTTGATACGTCCTGTTGACTTTTGATTTATATTACATTGTTTTTTTTCTTACCAGCGATCAGACTTTTATTATTTAAAGCTATCGAAGTCACTAAAATCTGGGTATTTTCGCACATGTCGGCGATAATGGGGAAGACAATGATTCTTCTAATAGTGAGGATGAAAATTACTTAAATGTTTTTGGGGACAAAAAAGATTATGTCAGGGACAATCAAAAAAATTCTTCTGATTTAAGTCCTGAGGACCCAGAGAACTCGGATTCAACCTTTCCCTCTGACCTCATAACCCATAACCAGATCAACACTAATAATACTTCCAGTGCAAAGAGACAGACTCTTCGACCATTATTAAAAATTGTCGCGGTCACAGTCACTGGCCCTTCTGGCAATTTTGATACTTATGCACTTTTAGATGATGGATCCACCGCAACTTTTATCGACAGTGACATTTCCTCACGTATCGGGGCTGATGGACCTGAAGGCGAGCTCCGCATGGATTGCGTAGGTGGTTTAATCAAAAGAAACAATGTAATATAAATCAAAAGTCAACAGGACGTATCAAAATACATAGATAATTAAAAAATATAATAAAGTAGGAAAAAGGACCACATTTTAGTGACTTCGATAGCTTTAAATAATAAAATAAAAGTCTGATCGCTGGTAAAAAGAGAAACAATATAATATCAATCAAAAGTCAACAGGACGTATCAAAATACATAGATAATTAAAAAATATAATAAAGTAGGAAAAAGGATGTAGCTTCAGCAACAATTACATTACGCCTTCAGGATGCTGATAGGGCTGCCGCGCCACTGTAGCACATCTCAAATGTTCGCGGACATTCACGATGGATTTCACGCAATAATACGCAAGAAAGTGTCCTCACTTCTCCATCGGGCGCGTGGCAGCCACAACAGCATCTTGAGGACAACCATTGCACGGTTCGACTCTCCCTTCCTGAGACATTGGGTGGTGATAGTCACCGGTGCGATAAAATAATTAATCTTTTACAGCCAGTGATAGGATAATCTGATGCTTTTTTGGTACTTATGAACGAAAAGCTAACAACATATGGAAGTGGCTTTTACTATATTTTTTAATCTTACCTGTTATTAAAAATAAACTTACTTTTGGATGTCGAGCGTATTTAAGTGTCTTACGTAAGATTGTAACAGCACCATATTATCCTGCTGATGAACTGGTCTGATGATGGGACTGGAATGTGGACATAAGATCTCCTCAATGGACACCTGCAGATCTCTCAAGTTTGGTAATATTTGATTGGTCTTGAAAAGTAATTTTGTAAAACATAGTGACCAGAGTCTGATGATGAGACTGGAAGGTCGAAATGAGAACTCCTCAACGAACATCAGCAGACTTCTCGAGTTGGGACTATTTGATCGGTGTTGATGAATATTTTTGTAAAACATGGTGACCAGGGTCTGATGATGAAACTGGAATAGTTCTGCTGTTATTCGTTAATGTGTTCTCATATCCACCTTTCAGTCCCATCAACAGACCCTGGTCACTATGTTTTACACAAGTACTCATTAAGGCCGATCAAATAGTCCAAACTCATGAGGTCTGCTGTTGGTCATTAAAGAGTTCTCATTTCAACCTTCCATTCCCATCATCAGACCCTGGTCACCATGTTTTACAAAATTACTCATCAAGGCCGATCAAATAGTGCAAACTCGAGAGGTCTGCTGCAGTTCGTTGAGGAGTTCCAACTTTAACCTTCCAGTCCCACCATCAGATACTGGTCACCATTATTTTTAAAAGTACCTATCAAATTTTAATGTTTTTTATTACATCAAGTACATAAGTTAATTAATACAAAATAAAATATTTATTTTCCTATACAAAAGTCCATTCCCTACAATTGAATGTTAGTACTTTGGGACAAAAAGCATTTGAATATCCTATCACTGTTTATAGCAAATAATTTTTTTTTGCACCCCTACTAACATAATATTAAGTTTTATTTGTTACTAACAACATTTATGGATTTCCTGTGGTCCAAAATAAAACGTTTCTTATTATTATTATTGACTTAGGTTCCGTTATTGTGAAAACCTCGTATAAACCTATTGTGTAAACCTTATACGGTTTAACTTACAACAAGTAAATAAATACATTTCAAATGCTTTAAAATGGTTTAAAAAACTGATAAAATGCTTGAACTCTTTTAATTCAAAAGATTATAGATTAAAACTTATACACACATGAGCAATACAAAATGTAATATAATGATGTTTAAAACTTATAAATATCTAATTTATTATATTAGCAACGCAGCGATCATCTTAACAGCCACTTTGCAATTTACGCTGATCTGAACGTTATTTCAATGTCGTTTCTGACGATATTTGTACCAATACAATACACATTGAGCTGCTAATTTAGCTTACTCAAGCCTCTTAAAATCAAAACTTAATAATTTTTTTTGGCAAAATTAATTAACTACCTATATTGTTGATAGCATATACGTTATCATAATCTTCATTCTTATAGATTTCAGATAAGTACATGTCATGGTTTGTAAAGCAAGGAAGCTAGCTGATGTTTAGTATTCAACTAAAAATACTACTAGAGAAGGCTCGATCATGGCAGGTGAGTAAGGACATGAACTGGAACAATTTTTGCTGATGTAAAAAGTAATTTAGTACTGATTTTTGATTTTTTGACTGGGGAAAGAAAAAATATTGGAATACCAGAAAAAAAAGACGAGCAACAACATAATCAAAAGCAAGAAGAACGGGATATAAACGATAATATGCAAAAAACATTTTTGGGGTCAGTCGTGTAAAAAACAAAAGATGATAATAGTACATTACTGCTAAGACCAGGAAATAAGCAATCCTGGACGAGTAAGTTAAAAGTCCGAGCCCGTAGGGCTTATAGATATTTTTATTTCCCGTAGTTTTATTAACAATAATTTATAAAAAAAATAGCATTAAATCAGCTATTAAATGGTTAAATAATGCGCTTTATGAATAAAAAATACACAGCACATAATAATAAAGACAAGATCAACAAAATCAATCAAAACAAATTATGGATTTTTCTTATACGAGCACAAACTTCAATTGTAAAAGGCATGCAAACAAGAAATAAGATGTGTTAAAAAATATCAAATCGACAATTATTTATTAATGAAATAAAATATTTGTATTAAATATTATATAAAGTTTGACTTAGATTAAAAGATAACTCGTGGGTGTGGGTGAGTATGAGGGTGTAGAAATGTATGTAAGATGAAAGTTTAATGTTGGTGTAGTAATATTATATTTTTGTAAGTTCCTATCAAAGAACGAGAGAGTATGTAGGTTTGTGCGAACGGATGTGCATCTATATACGGGCGTGTCTTGTTCCTTCTTCCTTTGAAATAGAATGTTTGAGTTTAAGTAGGATATCTTCTTCCCTCGGTTATGTCTCTTGGGAAAAGTTGTTCAGTATGATCAGTTGAGTATGTATGTGGTTACATTAAAAGATCGCTGTTTATTTACACCCGTTATATTTATATGTGTGGGTGTGCTGCAAACTATTTGAGCAAACCTCCCTGGAGCAAACGTGCTCTACAATACGTCTCATATAAACTTAGAATTGTTCTCAAAATTATTACAACAAAACAACTAAACAGTAAACAGAACCAAACATTATAAAACCAACACATCGACGAATGGAAATAATTATTAATTTTAAAATTCAGTTGAATGTCAAGTTCTAAATAATTCGCTTTGTAATTTACGAGTACACATAGGAACAGTGTTTATTGTAATTTTCTGATAACACATTGAAATACAATCGTAAAATATTTATTATTGTAAAAAATACGAGTTTTTATATACTGAAATAAATCTATTTACTCGCCAAACATAATCTACATGTTTTTTTAAGAAAGGTTAAAATATGTGGGTTACATTACTATGTTTAGGTAAGCAATACAAATTCACTAACCGACAAGTGACTTATTTAATAACCAAATTGTATTAGTTATCATTATTATCAAAATTGTATTACTGCTTTGCAGGAATTTTATTACTTTCCAGCAGTTACGGAACTAAAGGTTTCTCGGTAAGATTTATTAAGTTACACATAATAGTTCGCTCAAAGGCGGCCTATTTTCCAACTATAATTTTTATAGGCCTATGTTTATTCCAAACTATGTATAAGCGTCAGTGTACGTCTGCGTACAAGCCTATCTGTCGCAGAATGTCGATGGATATGGGAAAGTATTTTTACTGTGATCACTACCTGCACCTCTAACATGAAGAACCATATCGGGCTCGATAGCGCATGATACAGTGCTCTCACTCTGTTGATCGACCTAAAGAGGGACAGACAGTGGTATATCGAGATTCAAAGGTCGATATGGTCTATTATGCTAGGTACCCTGGGGTGGTTAAGTACCCACCTGTCCAGGAAAAGCCCGTGCCCAACGGTGGACTGATGATGACGAAAAACGGAATGTATTAAGTTTTAAAGCATAGAGTATGCGGTCACTAAAATAAATAAGTAACTAGGCCTAGAGAGCTAACACTTTGACTCACTAAGGAGTGATAGATGAAATGCTAAATAAATACGTGAACAAAAGTGAATGAATATAATAATGTAGTACTGATGAAGTACTCTTCATTCAATTATCATTCCTTTGTAGTGCAACATGCTGATAAATAGCGCCGTTTAGATGAATATTGTGTCTATCTATCTAACCACCATTTGCCAGAACTTATAAACAATATATTTAGGAAAAGATATAATATAAAATATTATTCATAAGATTTCATATTAACTACTATTTTATTTTTTATTATTTAAATCTATATAACACTTTAATAATGTATTTTTTGTTTTGTATAGGTAGAAGTTTAAATAGGTACTTTTATGTTATTGTGTTTCGTGTGTTTTGTTTTTTTTTTTATAAAGATCTGGAATTTTTGTGTTCTGGCAATAAATACCATTTTCTTTCTTTCTTTCTTTCATGCGCTTAGCCTAGTTTCATATTTTGTTGGTGACAATGCGATTTTGTACTACAGAAATGTCAGCAAGCTATGCTGTGTGTTCATAATGGCTTAGAAAAATGTGGAGAAGACCACAAAACAAAGGAGTTTCGAAGATTTTTGGATTGGTGCGATATAAAGGAGTATAATTGTTTATTTTCTAAAGGTTGGTGTTAATATGTATCTCGTATGTGGTGGCCATATCGTAGAATTGATCATTTCATGAAATTTTCGACAATATCGTTAAGTATGAAATGAGAAATTTACGATAGACTTCAAACAATAAGTCAAAAATAGGTGCGACGACGAGCGAAGCGAGTAGGCGCGTGTTAGGTTGCTTGTGATCATAAATTCGGCAGAGGAGCGAAGCGGAGCGGAGCGAGGCGGCCCCTTCAGTTTTTATAGACTTCACGATATTTGCGCAGATTAAATCTATACTATATTATTATCTCTCAAGTTTCTGATTCCGTTTATCAGTATAGATGTCAGTGATTTTGGTAACAAATATTATATATAATATACCTAATATTATATGAAATTATAATTTCTATTTGCCTGTTGACGACCTGGTGAAAATATAGCTTTACCGTGTATCTTTCTATTTATTTTTATTTATTATTAAATCTTCTCATAATGTTCGTAATACACACAGCCATATATTAAAAGTGAACGTCTGTGGTAATACGAGTATTAATAAAACTTTGAAGAGGGTTTTCAAGTGGATAATTTTTTAAGGGGGTATACTTCCAGAACGATATTTACTAACGAAGGCTAATAATTTGATTTCTAAATTATAGATTATTACGTTTTCTAATCGTTCATTATTTGTTATTATTATTTATCATATAAGTTAATGCTAATTTGATCGGAATAAAACATATTTTAGAATTATCTCGTTCTCTGTGACCTCGGTCACAGTAGATATATTACAGTATTCTGTTATAAAGGTTTAAGTTAAGTTATAAACAGTATAACAACACGGTATTCTCAAGACAATTACCTACGCTCGATCGGCGCGTTAGGGCTGGCATATCGGGCGGAATCTAAAAGCAACTTAAGACGGTGCAGCGCTCGCGACTGCCAACCGACGCCAACGTTCCGCGACAATGGCTGAGAATGCGTGTAAAAGCGTGCGTCTGTATGTGTTTTCTTGAAGTTTACGTACTGATTCATATATCTTCTGTGCCCTTGTGATTGTGTAAAGAAGTGACATGAGAAGTATTTTCTGACACAAACCGCTGCTTTTTTAAGGCGACGCCACGAAATTTTGGCGACATGGATCTCCATTTTCTCAGCAATAAAAAAAACATATGTAATTTAATTACCAGTTAATATACTAGATTAAGCATTTCATTGACTACATTTTGCCCGAAGGTTTAGTTGATTGATTAATTTTCATAGCAGAGAAAAAAATATTTAGAAAACCTCTTTTAAAACCGAGATTCCTATTTTACTGACAAACGGGAGCGAATGAAGCCTCTCAGTTTTTTATTTAAATTAGTCTATAAATACACTTCAATTTGGCCGATTGGATTTATTAAATTACTTATAGTTGTCATTTTAAATGAAAAATACTCTTTTGCCGCATACGACCTTACGGCATAAGCTAGTTCGTGAGCGCATATTTGAATGGAGTAAGTCCCCCTCACTCCATTCCCCTAAGGCGCCGATTTGAAATTAAAAATTTATTAATGCCTCGCCTTAATTTGTTTTCTTACAGATTTCGCTCAGACCACCATTGACAAATGTGAAAACCTACCTCCTCTAGACACGGAGCAGACATCACCAACTCCATTCGAAACCTCTAACCCTCTAGCCTCAAGCCCCTCCGACAATGACCCAAGCCCTTTCGACAATGACCCAAGCCCTGCCGACAATGACCCAAGCCCTTCCGACAATGACCCAAGCCCTTCCGATACTGACCCTGATCCTGAACGTCGCCTCTTCTTTCCGCACGGGAAGAACATTCGTTCTGGAAGACAAATAGACATTGAACCTCAAAGGAAACTGGAACGGAACAATCGCTTCTTCAATGTCAATAGAAGGATTGGAGAGAATAATCAGGTTGTTAGGAGGGCTATTGGTATAGTTAAATCACAAGATAAGTCGACTGATCCTAGTTACAAGAAAGTTACCAGACGAGTTTGGTTGACATAATTTATTTATTTCCAATAAAAATGGTTATAAACAATATTTGCATTTTAAAATTTCTTCCAAGTTACTTTTAGAACATTAAACCAGTCAGAGCAGTGTTGCCGACCCGTCTATGGGGTGAAACGAAAAATAAATACATATGTTTTTAGGGTTCCGTACCCAAAGGGTAACCAACGGAACCCTATTACTAAAGACACCGCTGTCCGTCCGTCCGTCTGTCACCAGGCTGTATATCTTGAACCGTGATAGATAGACAGTTGAAATTTTCACAGATGACGATGATGATTTGATGATGTATTTCTGTTGCTGCTATAACAACAAATACTAAAACCGGCCAAGTGCGAGTCGGACCCGCGCTCTCCTATACAACAGACATGATTTTTTGCCGTTTTTATAGATATTGGTACGGAACCCTTCGTGCGCGAGTCCGACTCGCAATTGGCCGGTTTTTAAATTTATTTTATTGATGCATTAGTGCTTGATAGTAAAGTAAACAAAATGTCATTCAATACCAAAAATATCTTCAGGTATGATGAGTCCAAAGTTTTGACAAAACTTATGTAAGTATATTATAAAAGAATATTACAAAATTATTCATTATGTACTCAACATGTCTAAAATTTTATTTAAACTCAGAATATCTCATTTGAGGCGAATTTACCAGATTTGTTTTTCGTAAGACCTGGGAACGACAGAATTTTTATGACGTTTTTTTTTAAATAACTTTCACTTTCAAAAAAATCTTGCTTTCAGTTTGTTCAGGTTTTGGACTCAGTGCGCCATCTAAAGATATACTTAAAACTCGATGATTTTATTACAGGAAATTCAAATTAAAAGTAAAACATTTTTCGCTCCACCCTGCACTGTTACAGTTGACACTAAATTAAATTTGGTATCACTTTAAGAACTCATTATCAAATTGACTAGTTTTTATCGACAAAAATATTTGCTGGGCAGAAATATATTAAAAACAAAATATGTCAGTCATAGGTCCATAACAAAATATAAAGAGAAATTTTAGTTTCTACCAAATGATGCGCCGCGCCGCAGCGTGCCGCCCGATAGCGTTTTGCGACTGCAGGCGTTCCAGGTCCGCGCGTGACCTGATTTAGTTTAGTGGTTTTTATGGCTTCCCTGGTAAGAAATACCACGCATATGGCATACCGTTGTAATCCTAGATAAATTGTCAACAAGCTGATATTACTTTGATTAAAATATATTGTACTATGATCGACCTGCATGCGAGTAAATAAAGAAAAAGAGTTCTATCAGACTTTTCATTGGAATATAAGAATATCAACCAACATATAGTATTTTTATTGTACTTTATTATCTCTGTTACTATACAGTAATAGAAATATATAAAAATATTTACATCTTTTCATAGTAAAATGTCAAGAAAAACAACAAATTCAGCATAGAGTTGCCGAACAGGCACGGATCCTTTTAAATAAAAACATAATAAAGAAAAAATTAAAAAATATTCGTAGTTCGTTAATTTTTGCGTTGCAAATTGGAATCCATTGCAATATAAATTCTAACAATAATTTTCCAATTAATTAAAAATCAGTTATACGTTTCTTCAAAGCATTTTGTTTATAAGAACAAGGTGAGGGAAAAACTATGAAATTATGGTTTTCAAAGATTGTATTTTAGAAGTAGTGTTGTTAACTGTGACATTTTTGATGCCTCCTGCTCAGACTGAGTTTGACCCAATGCTTGATAAAAGTTACGTAAGTACTTAAATAGCACTTTCATAATCACCCTCATTAAAGTTCTGACACATCTCTTCATTTCTTTTTAAATATATACTAGTAAGTATCCTAAAAATATATTATTTGAGAGTTAATCTTGTCAATATTCATCAATTTAACTAGCCATTCAGTATGTCACTAGATTTAGTGACACAGGAAGAGGAGCCAAGTTGAATCTATTGGTCAAATAACCAACATACTACTTTTAAACTTTTTATAGTCGATCTATATAATCTTATGAAGAACTTATACAACGTTTCATTCAGAAGTAAAATACTCGAACTTTCTGTCATAGATGTTTTTGACATGCTTACACTCCAAAGATACATGTATCGCACGAACAAACTTATGTAGCAGTAATAAAACTATTTTATCTAATAATCCTTGAAAATTCGAAATGAAACCGGTTGGGTGAATAAAATAATGCAGTGAACAAGTACAAGTGCATTTCAATCAAATTGTATCGAATGTTCCACCAAATTATACCTCTACCTATATATATAAATCTTCATTTGTTATATAATATAATAAAGTGTTCGTCTCTCTACTTTGCTACGTATTTTTTAAACTTATTTTTGAATGATTTATTAAATTATAAAAATAGTATTATTTAGCCCTACATCAATGACTACCATAGGAACGTAGTGCATTTCAACTGCGTCAAGATGAAGGGTTGCGTCGGTAACAGCGTGAAGATCTGTGGGTATGATGACCTGGACAACGAGCTCTCTGACTTTGACGAACTGTGCACCCTGTACAAGGTTAACTGTCATTATAAACGTGGTCAGTATTTTTAAAATAAGGTCTAAATTTAAACTAAGTAGTTCCAAAAGGGCCGCTGATGTTCTCAGAGACTTGTCAGAGGTATGAGTAATTTAAAAAAAAATTGACATTGTCTGTGGCGTCACAAGTAAATGCCACGGGCCCCCGGCTTGTGGTGGCCCCCAGCCCGAGAGGCCCTGAGCACGGGAGGAACCTAATATTTATTACAAAATTTAGTAAAATATTTTTATTTAATTATTTTTATTACTCTTTTTGTACATTAACATACATATTTAACGACAGATTTTGAAAATATATACATTTTGTATTTAATCAAGAAACCAACAACATTCGTTACATAATTTAGGAATTATATAAATAAATTACCAAGATTTGAACAATATTCCTAAGAAAAAGATATTACTCATTCTGGATTTTTTTTCAGTGTTCTATCAATCGAATATTCTATGGCTCGTTATTTGAACTTTGATGTTGATACTTTTTTCTGAACAGAAAGCCCGAAAAAAAGATTTTTACTAATGAAAATTTTGCAAGAAATATTTTTTTCTTTCAATAAAATAACAAAAAAAAATTACAAGCTATAAGATAACTAACCAAAAATGCACATAATAATTGTAATAGTGTTGGTAATTGTACCTATATACATACCGGCTTTACTTGGTGATTTATGAAAATGAAATTACAGCATCAAACTTTTTTACATTAAGGGAGGGCCCCATCCGATGGATTTGCCACGGGCCTTAGATGGTATAGTTCGCCACTGGATGTAATTAACGTAACTTTCTATCCCACTAACAAATGGGATGAAAGGGAATATCCCTGAATATGCAATTGATCTCTGATATCAATCAGACTCTGATACATCACACAATGATACTATAACATCCTTTGTAATTAAATTTGAACAATCAATACGTTTGATTAGAGGTTTAAGTCCATTCTACCATTTCATATTGTTCGCAAATTATTTAAGCTTTGAGCAAAATTAAGTATGTAGGTATATTAAGCAGCATATAAGTAATTAAAAACATACATTTTACAGGTTTCAGACAAGTGGATGGTGCGGTTTGCGAAGCAAGAAAGCTAGCTGATGTTCAGTATCCAACTAAAAATGCTACTAGAGGAAACACTAATATTGAAGGTTATAACAATAACGCTGAACTAGGAATTGAAACTAAAAAATTTAGTCCCAGTTTTGGGTATTTTAACTGGGAGGAAGAAAAAACATTGAATTACCAGAAAAAAATAAGACAGAAACAAGAAGAGGAAGAGCAACATAATCAAAGGCAAGAAGAACGGAATGTAAGCGACAATATGCAAGAAAACCAAAATAAAGAAGATAAGAAACAAGATGATCAGAATAGTGAAAGGGAAAAGCAAAAAAATCAGATTACAGAAGGCGAAAAGCAAGATGACCAGGAAAAAGATAAGACTTTTAAGATAATAAGGATGGCGTTAATGGACGTAGCTAAGCGATTAAGATAATGTTAATTTTTTATTGTTTAGGCTGAGGTTCATATTGCCAAGGACTAGTCAAATATGTTATATCGAAAATAAATATAAAATCACTTCTACTATCTTGCTTATTAATAACACTGTATTATTACACGTATTGATTACACTGATGTAAACAAAACAAATTAAGATTTCTTACTAAATCCTTTTTAAATCTTTAATAGGAATCCAAGCCACGATTTGGCCTGAGATCTATTATTCTAATATTGTTTTAACAATTATAAGAATTAAGAAGGTTAAAGGCGAAACTAATAGTGCATGTAACTAATTTTCTATTCATCCATCCATCCATCTATCCATGAGCACGATACCGAAAACCTCGCACCAGTGACGTCGCTGCCCCATCACTAGTCTGTTTTTTTATGCAGCCCGGCAATTTGTGATGGGTATACCGCCATCAATTGGTCCCAGGCAACAGGTGGGCCACTTGGTTATTGCCTGTCTGCGAGCTGTCTTCTTAGACCTTGTCCACATGCTGCGTTTTGCTCGCGCGAGAGCTCGCGCGTAAGCACTCGCGGGTAGTCAAAGTACTAGGCTCCAATAAATTGCGTCCACATGACTCGCGCGTTGGTTCGATTTGATTGTGTTCCTTGAAAATTGATTTAGTAGTGAAAGTAACGACATATTAACACCTGAAAAAATTCCAAATGTGGCAAATTAAGTAATAGATAATCCTTTGGATCCAAAATCCTGTGATAAATATTTAAAAATCTATGAGTATTTCATCACTTAGAAAACCGAAAAACGGGTGAAATCATTTTCAGATAGCGTATTTTTGGCTTATCTTAGTGAGCTATCGAATAACGTTTGATAACTGTACAAACGTAACTATTAATTTTTCTAAATAAACATTTTTGGGATTATTTTGACTTCAGTTCTTTATTTGGAAGTTGAAAGAAAAGCAGATTATGAACCTCGCAAAAGTGACTTTCTGCTCGATGCAAAAATCGACTATTAAATTATGAATCATGGCAAAAGTAACAAAACATGTATTTTTCATTTTGAAAATAGAACAGTTTTCATTTCCAACCGGCATATTTTATTAATTTTTCAAAGCAGGCCTAATTAATTTAATTTTAGAAATAGATATCTATTAAGAATTCGAGGAAACATCTGGGAACGTTTTTATTTTAGGGTTTCATACTCAAACATTTGAATACCCCTTTTTTATGTATGACTCATGTATCCCTGTGTCTGTCTTCATAGACACTTTTATCCGGGAGGATTTGCAGTGATAGTCTTATTCTGATAAATATTTTTCTCTACTAGTTCCCAAAATGAATCATCCATCCGTCAGCCTGTCATCGTCCACTGCTGGACATAGGCCTTTCCAATATTTCGCCGCTCTTGGCGGCCCTCCATCCTCCTCATCCAGCCGCTACCCACAACGTCCTTCAGGTCGTAGGTAGAGCGGGCAAGATGTCGGCCTACGCTTCGCTTTGCTGTATGTCGTCTCCAAAATGAATAGTGAATTTTTTTATTCACTAATGTAATTAATTAGTTATTTTTAGATCTCACAATTTCTAAGGGCGCAAACTATTTTTATTTTATTTTTTTACTGACATTTCATTGAGCAATTTGAGAAAATCTGCGTAATAACTTTGTCTCCTATTTATGTATTTCTAACAAATGTGACCGAAAACCTAAAAATATTCTATAATATGGAGAGGTATGTGAATGAAATAGCAAAACTATAAAACAGGTGTGAATAGTATACAGATATTCTTAAGTAACTATTACTGAACATAACATTCGGAGTAATACTTTATATCCTCTGTAATAATTTATATTCTCTGACGAAAGACTCCTAAAGAAACATACTTTTGAAAGTAAAAACTGACACATAAAATCTTCGATCATCAATTGATGATCGACGCATAAAATACACGGTTGTTTTCCAAAAATATCAAGGAAATGTGGAAATATTTTTTCCTTTGTTTTTTTCAGTATGATCACTAGATTATGTTGTTTTACTCAAAGATTGCCGCTCATTTACATCCGGTATTTTCGTAAGAATTACATTTATTTTAGACTCGTTTTTTAAAATGATAGTAACTTAAAATAGTTTACATTTTGTACATAATGAATAAAAGTGCAATAGTAGCGCCATCTTTTAACTTTCTGTTCAAGCTTTTGCTAAGCAACTTTGTTAGCAAAGAGCGCAACCTACGATATTAAACGTGGTTCAAGTCTGTTTAAGCAACCTTCACGTGGAGGTTCCTATAAGTATTGTTACGAGTAGATGGCAGCACATGTTTAGTTGAGAGGCTAAAAAGTTTTCTTTTGTACGGATGCCACTTAGACCATTTAACACGGGACCTGGCAAAGCGCGACTCTTAGTACTGAAATTATTCTGAGGAGAGGTAAACACGCGGAGGGGAGGTAAACACGCACAGCACACATTTACTCATTCACGCACACTCCTGCGAAAATTTGATATGTCACACTAAATCAAAAGGTGCAACACAAACACGAAACACCCACACAAGCAAACTTACATGAACAAATTGTTCATGTACTTCGGCAGAGGTGGATAAGTGCCCTTGCCTAGTCCCGTGTTATATGGTCTAAGGGATGCCAGCACGCCAGGCTACCTACTTAATCAAGAAGAAAACTGTATTCTGTAATTTTTTTTGTGAAGGGAAGGTGCGACAAATTGGAATCACTTTATTGTTTGTTAAAAAATTCGGGTATTCATAATTTTTTGTAGGTATGTTTTTTTTATTCTGAAACCTGTCATTTGGAATGTCAATGCTTCATGAACTGATTGTAAAATTATACTACACTACAGGCATTTGCATGTGAATATCCGAATTCTATAGCAAACAATAGTGATTCCACATAGTCGCAGCTTCCCTTCACAAAAAAAAACACAGAATACAGTTTTCTACATGAAACTGCTAAAGGAATTTTTGTAACACATACGTCAACATATATCTATATCCACATGTAAAACTTCAAGAAAGAATAAGAAGTAATAATAAGTATTGATATTTTATACTTCCCTTTTATGACGTTAACATAAATAATACAGTTTTTCAGATCCTTTTTCATGTGTGGTGCCCCCCTGAAAAATAATTTAATTGAATTTTTAATCATACTTGGTTTTTTGCTATTTGGGTATGGTACCCTAAAATTATGCAATGTTCAATAAGATAAATCCTGGGAGGGGCGAGGGAGGGGGACGACCCCGGCTTCAACTTATGTAGCCATCAGCAAATATCGGTTCTCGATAATGTGATCGTAATAGATTAAATAGAGATAACCCTCCATACTACAAGATCACACACAAACCAATAAACAAGACAAATAACACCTTCAACTGGATAAAGCCTCTTTTTACATCATTGTCACCCATACTTGAGGGGGGCAGACGGTACTCTAGAGGGGGGGGGGGGGGTTGCCAGGTTACGCCTATTGTTTCTATACAAAATTCATTCTAGAGATCATTCACGTCACGTATTGCTATCACAAGTTGATAACTAAGTTACTGGCAGTCACTTGGGTTAATTTGAAAATCGAACGAGGCTCCTTTACCTTTACTAATTTGTTAAGTCAATCGTCTAGCTAAATGGCAATGGAAAATCTCTGTTCTTCCCAATCACTCTTCTTCTGTATTAAAACCAAAATAAACGTTTTATATCTCCTCGCATTAGTGATGAAAAGTAGAGTATTCAACTCGGATGTAAGTAATCAATTACAACCTCGTATTAGAAGCAGTCCTCACTCAGTTCCCTTGCTTTTGCGCCTAAATACCTCGGGTGTACTCACTTACCCCCCATGAAAACAATCAACTATTAACTATAGTCTGTCAAAAAAGTGTTGAAATGAATATTGAAGAAACTATTTTTCTTTCGCCTGGTTACACCAAACAAACAAGTACAAAATCTGTTAAATCATCATCATCATCATCATAAATACTTTATTGCACAAAAAAATAAGTACAAAAAGGCGGACTTAATGCATAAAGCATTTTCTACCAGTCAACCCACAGATGGTACAAGATAAATAGGTAGGTGGGCGTGCAAGAAGAGGAAAAACTTGAAAATTACAAATTAAATGAAGATACTACTCTAAATTAATAACTATAGGTAACAATACCTAAAAAGAATATATGTTAATACATAAATAAATACAAGTTTTAATAAGTATATTGTAAATAAATACATAAATAAATACATACCATGACTGCAAACAATAATAAGAATTAAAGAAGTTCATATTTGTGTGTTTTGGAGAGGTAGTGTCTGTGCACAGAATACTTAAAGGAGTTACGGGAGGGGGCTTTTCTGACATCGTCGGGAAGTTCGTTCCAGAGACGAACAGCAACCACACTAAAAGAATTGGATACAAATCCGGAATGATGCAAAGAAATCGAGTTAACCGGGTTATTATTTCATAAATATATTACCTAAATTATACTACTTGAACGTTAAATGTCCAATAAAGTTCGTTAAAGTTTCATTTTCATTTCAACACTTTTTTGACAGACTATACCTTTTCATTAAAAATATATTCGAATTGAAAACCTCCTCCTTTTCTGATGTCGGTTATGTTCCCTTATGTTTTTTTTATAAGAGTAACTTATGAGTTATGTTTGTGAAGTTTATGAAGAAAAGCTTATTTTGTACAAAAATATTCATAAATATACGAATAAGAACGCTAAAAGTTTTGTTTTGTTGATCTATAGAACTACACTTGATACCTGTGTCTTTATAACTCACGTGTTCACAAAATGCAACGAGTGGGAGTTAAAATCGCAAAAGCCCCAAGATTGCCATTTACAGTGAAAATGCCTTAAAATGTCAGTTTATTGTGGAGCAGATTATTGCAGATTAGATAGAGCTCACGCCCACTACACCTGCTCTTCCCACGAGCTCTTGAACCTTTCATTGTCTTTATTTGTACCCGAAACTAGAAATATTCATAAACAGAAAAAGTATGTTTGTCTTAAAGTACAACAAATTCTTAAAAGGGTTTATTTTCCGGATTTGTAATATTTTGTAACCAAATCATAAGAAATAATTAAATCGCCAAAAAAAAACAACTTTTAGCTACGAACAATGTTTATAAATAGTTTAATATAAATAATATACGGTGACTTTAATTTAAACAGCCAAACTCATACTGGAGGCTTGTTAAGTGATCAGTAACACGGATCGATAATACTTTTTGCTAATTTCACCAAATAAAATCTTGACGTCCCATAGTAATTGACTCGGGGCTAGGCTTGCGTTTGTAAGGAATTCGAAAAGAATATTTTACAAATTTCACAAAAAGGGTCATCAAACCTTGTTATGAGCACTTACTTCAGTAAGAGTTTGGCTGTATAAATGAAAGTCACCTTATACAAGGTTAACTAATAGTAGTCAGCGAAACTCAAAATATAGTCAGTACTCGTCTATATCAACAACTTTTTCTACGGGACCATGCAAAATTCTCAAAAAAAAATTTCGCCTTCTCATAGAAAACTAGACGACTGAAATGGCCAATTTGTATGAAAGGAAGTGAAAAAAAGTTGGGAATTTCGCTTAGCCTCGATAGAAAAGGTTGTTTATATAGACCAGTACTACCTATGTTTTGAGTTTCGCTATTTTTTTTAACCTTATATATACAAACTTATATTTTATGATATTATAGTAGCTTTAAAATAATAGGATTTTCCATAGTCCTGATTATGATCATTATGAGATTTTTCGTTTTCGTTATCACGACTATGGAAAACCCTATTATTTTGAACTTAATGCGGAATTGCGTATATCAAACTATTTGTAAACCTAAAAACATTGATCGTAGCTAAAACTTGTACTTTGGGCGTTATCATTATTTCTTATGATTTTGTTACAAAATAATATATTACAAATCCGTAGAATAGACCGTTCAATGTCAAATTCTGGATGTATTGTAATCTTATTCGAAACGGTTTATTGGTTAACTTTGTATGAGGTTTTTAGGGTGGGTAGGTACTATAAAAACACGAAAAATTCGGATTATCATTGACTGAGTTACATTTCGAATTTAATTGGCTTATCATGATGAAGCAATTTTAATGTACCTACAACAAGGAACAAGGCTCTTTTAGCGCGTGGATTGGTCATGGCTAAAATCGGAACTATCACTGCTATCCTAATGAAACGTAACCTTGTTTCATACTGCGCGGACTGCGCCCCCTATCAATGTTATCCACGCATCTATAGAGCCTTGTTGCTCCGCATATAAAATTTATATCTAAGTATGTCTTCTAAACTGGAGCTGGAGAAGAAAAAAATATTTTTACAAAATTTATGTATTTTCCGTTTAAGGCAGGCAGTCAAATTAGCAGGAAAATCGGCTGCTGAACCAAGCCGCGAGAGTTACTCGGACGAAAGGGAATATTTACATGAATATATACAACACACTACTAGTTCACAATATTAATACGATAACAAAATCGTTAAATGCACCTAGCTACTAAAACACAACTTAATGTGACTCCAAATTGTTTCACCAAAGCTCCTGATTAATTCTAATAGCAATTGTTCAAAACGTTAGTTACTGTTGGTGTTTAATTTTTCCTGCAGGCGCTTTCAAATATTTTAAAGAATTGTAAAACGAATTAATGAAAAAATATTCCAATAGTAAATAAAAAAATTATGAACCACAGCTGAATATGTGATTACTTCTGCATTTTATGGCGTATTTCATGAGAAACGGATGATACGCGTTTTTTATGTTTTGTAGTTAGGCGTAAGGCTTACTATAGCTTTAAAATTATATTATTTTGTAAAAACTAAAGGCATGGTGTCTTAGAATAAGTACCAAGGTTTAGTACTTCACTACTTAAGGTTAGTTTTAGTTACTTAGTTAAAAATAATGATTTTAATTTGTATCACTAGTTTTAAGGTATTTATGATATGGGCCCTTAGGGGCCTGAAATAAAGAAATTTATTATTATTATATTATTATGTTTATACAGAGTTTCAATTTCCGAAATCGGCAGGTTGCAGCGTGTTCGACATTTTAAAATGTCGAATTTCACATTTTGACAGGGACAGTCGTCTTAACTCAAGAAACACTCAACATTATGGATGCGGCTCTCTTTAATGTCATTGTAGTGACCATTGTCAACTTAAAGGCTATAAGGGGTGTTGATAAAATAACCGCCAAGCCGAAAACTGTCGATACTATGCAAAATTTAAAAGAAAATTGACGCGAGCGAAGGCGTGGGCAAAGGCTAGTGTTTAATATATCTGACCGGAACTGTACATTTCGTACGACATAGTTCACTTTACAAAATTCATTTACTTAATTTAGTTGTAGTTATTTCGTAATACATTTATCAAAACGTGACATCTACCATCGTGTAGATCCTAATCGAACTTTCGCGCGACATTAAGCTTTTTAGCAAAAATGTTGATGAAATTACGGTTTCTTATGGCATTTTGTTTTCTTCCTGAAATCATTTAAATATTATTTTTAAAACATAATATTATTATGACATATTTTTCCGCGGGGATGTCAGGGGTGTTTCCATATCTTTAGAAGAACAGTCAAATGTATAATCCTCTTTCGACCGTCGATTTTAACGTCCCAAAGTGATGAGGAGTGAAATGAGCTTTATTGCCGTACTTCGGGCACAAACACGCACTTTTTAGGGCATACGGTTTACCTCACAGTGTTTTCCTTTTTTTCTCTAAATTCCTAAAAATTCATTGGTTTGTACAGGAAGTGAACCCGGGTCTCAAGATTAAGGAGAAAATTTTATAATGAGATATGACATTTGAAACTGTCCCCTCCCTTATCCGTGATCTTAAAATGCGCAAGTAAAACGCCATTTGAGACTGTAACAATTGCTTTTTTAGTTGATTCGTACCGTACCAGCACACTACAATATATTCTGAGGCCTCATATTTACACACCTGCTACAAAATGATTCCAATCTTTCCAACTTCCTTCCTGAGAAAGGATTTCAATCTTCCTGAGTATCTACAAAAAGAAAACCGACGTCTACCGTTAAAATATCATTAACGGGAAAGGAAAAGTCGATAGAATCTCAAACGTTACAACCGATTTACCGATCACAACCCTTTTGTATTTTAATTGGTAACAGAATTTTGACGTCAATTTAAATTTCGAATGCATATTTAGGCACGTGTTTTGAGCGCGTGCGCGTTAAAACGATTAGAATTAGAAAGGTGGAAAATACAAAGAATATTATGATAAGTCGATCTCAAATTCAGAGTGTACACTTAAGTCGTGTTTGAGCGGTACACACGTGGTAAGGGACATGAAAATCGTGCGTTTTAGTAGTGATGTGCGAGTTAAATACTATCCACATTTTCTTCATCGTCTTTACCAATTAATTTTACCCCTGTCAAAATGTAGCTCTATAATATCATAAAGTAAATAACCGTGTTTGTACTCTTAAGTAAGAGTCATTTTCTGTACGTTAGTTGTATTCAAAAAAAGTATGAGCAAGGAACCATGCATTTCTCAATAATGTACCTCGTTATATGCAATCAACGAAATTTTTCTTAGCCCTCACAATTCAAGGGAGTGGCCCTTGTGTGCACAAAGAAATTCAACTTGCTAGTTTGATTTGCGGTATGTCAGTCAATACATCTGTAAATTTTTTGAAAAAGTAAGTATAGTTGAATACACTTCAAGTTATTGTGCAATCAATCTTGTTAGGGCTATTAAAGTATCTATGATATCTGAAGTGATATATTTACTAATTTAAATAATGAAAAAAAATTAAAAAGTTTCAATACTAAACACATAAACTCAATACAATTATAACTCATTTCATTTCGTTGTATTACAGTTAATGTCTACGTATATTTGCATGTATTATTGTTACACTTAAGTGGTATCAGTACATTATATTTACTTTTTCTCTTTTTAACCTTATGCACATGTTTTCACTACTTTATTATCACACTGAAGGTTTGTTGGAAGGATTTTCTTAGAAATAAGCTTGCCCTTGTACAAACTATTCATGTATACTGTATATATAGGTATTGTGTTTTTTATGTGTTTGGTGCAATAAACATTAAGAAACGATAAAGGAATACATTTTTGGCGAACAGTAGTACACCTAAGGTGGTGGCCGGCTACGTAGAGTACACCTAGGGTGGTGCCAGCTACATAGAGTATACCTAGGGTGGTGCCGGCTACGTAGAGTATACCTAGGGTGGTGCCAGCTACATAGAGTATACCTAGGGTGGTGCCAGCTACGTAGAGTATACCTAGGGTGGTGCCAGCTACATAGAGTATACCTAGGGTGGTGCCGGCTACATAGAGTATACCTAGGGTGGTGCCAGCTACATAGAGTATACCTAGGGTGGTGCCAGCTACGTAGAGTATACCTAGGGTGGTGCCAGCTACATAGAGTATACCTAGGGTGGTGCCGGCTACGTAGAGTACACCTAGGGTGGTGCCAGCTACATAGAGTATACCTAGGGTGGTGCCAGCTACGTAGAGTATACCTAGGGTGGTGCCAGCTACATAGAGTATACCTAGGGTGGTGCCGGCTACGTAAAGTCAGAATTTTCAGCATAATTGGGTTAGAGATTCCTTGTGTTGTGGTGTGGAGTCTTTTGAGAGATCGATTTGATAGTCAGATGTGGCGTGTGGCAACGTCATCTAGAAATAATATTGTCACTCTATGTCTTCTTGTGGATTTCGTAAAAGGCAACTAAGGGATTATAAATGTATCTGTAGTATTGAAGGTCATAAGGTCATCGGATCTTGGCCCCGTCTACAGTGACAACGTGTGTACCTACTGGTGGTAGACTTCGGCCGTGGCTTGTCGTTCCGGCATTACGTCATCAGTAGCCGTACCGGAGAGTGGGTACAGACAGTTGCGTAGTAACAGTCATTCATATGTTACCAACTTCCGTAGATTTTTGTGGAAGTCTCTGGAAAGACTGATTATTGTCTCGTATGCTGTCATTCTCCCAGTTTCTGGGCGACCACGTCCATCCTAGGTCTTATCGAAGCTTACCATTAGCTAGTCTAGCTAGTCTAGCATAGCAAACCATATCGAGCTCGATAGCGCTTTATACAGTGCTCTGTCTCACTCTGTTGATCTACTTAGAGAGGGACAGATAGTGTATATCGAGCTGTCAAAGCTCGATATGGTCTACTATGCTAGGTACCTTGGATAGCAAACCGTATCGAGCTCGATAGCGCTTGATACAGTGCTCTGTCTCACTCTGTTGATCTACTTAGAGAGGGACAGCTAGTGTATATCGAGCTGTAAAAGCTCGATATGGTCTACTATGCTAGGTACCTTGGATAGCAAACCGTATCGAGCTCGATAGCGCTTGATACAGTGCTCTGTCTCACTCTGTTGATCTACTTAGAGAGGGACAGCTAGTGTATATCGAGCTGTAAAAGCTCGATATGGTCTAGTATGCTAGGTACCTTGGATAGCAAACCGTATCGAGCTCGATAGCGCTTGATACAGTGCTCTGTCTCACTCTGTTGATCTACTTAGAGAGGGACAGACAGTGTCAAAGCTCGATATGGTCTACTATGCTTGGTATTAAAATGTTTATATTTATTTTATACCCAGGTGCGGTAAGGCCCACAAAAAAAGCCTTAAGATGTAAAAAAACATATTCCCATCCCTAGCCCGCAAGTCGTGCGCTACCCTGTCGATTGTTTTCAATATCGCTTCATTTCGATTAACTCCAATAAAGGTTTTTGCCGCTTGAAACCTTTTTTGTATGCGCCATGTTGCTTGTTGGTGTTTGATTGTATTATGGCTTTAATTATAATAATCAGGCGTTTGTTTTGATTTCTGCGACGACCCATCTAATTATAGAAGCTTCAGTGTTGTCAACTGGAAATTGCGAAGGGATTTTAGTTTTGCCCCCAGTACAAAAAAACTATTGCTTGTTGTCTTTGAGCATTTGGTTAGAAAACTCTTCTAGGTGTAACAAAGGCAATTTTAAGCTTTTTCAGCAAAGTTTCTGTAACTTCGACAGCCATGTAAGATGATTATTTACTATCGAAAACATTACAAATTAATAATTGGTGCAAAACTAAAAACAATTTCGAGATATGGGCTTTCTGAACATCATATTTTTTTTTCAGAATTAAATCGTGATTAAATAAATAGATATTTATAAAGAGATATTTTCAAAAAACTAAAAATATGGTAAACACAGGATTTTAAAAACAAGTGCCTTTGCTTTTAAGATCATTTTGTTTAAAATAAAATCAACTGTCATGCCATGTGACAGCAGACATAAACATACCAAGCTTTTTTTTTTCATAATTCATTAGCAATGGACATTGACTTTTGAAATCCTCTTTTGAAAGTGACAACGAAAAGATTAAATTATGCAGGAAAAACATAAAATAAAACAAAATAAAAAAATACATAAGCTTCTTTTTTACGCAGACTTTCAATATAAATATTAAAAACAAATGGTTAACTAAAATGAAATGTTGTCGATTATTTGCATTAATTAACAATTTACTTATTGGTTTTATTCTTAGCCAGTAATAAAAAAAAATACCTCAAACCCAAATACGTACCTATCGAAGTTGTTTTTAAATGTGAATTAAAATGATGAAACATAGATACGCCACACTTGGTACACCCGCTTTTCAGCAACGTTTGTTACGTCCCAAACGTGATGGGTGCCGAGCCATCACCGTACTGAGCCATCCCCCTACTTTGGACACAGATGGACCAATAGCTTTACGTGCCATCCTAAATACACAGTCCGTACATAAATTAATATGTACTGCGGGAATTGAACCCAGTTCAACGGCAGTTGAGCTCTATCAGGCGGTCATCACTTGGTAAGAGGTGACTTGTATTTCACACTTGGAAATATTCTGACTACCCCTTGAGGATTATGTCCTGACGATATGCTAAGGCTTCTCCCAACGCCTATGATCTTGAACTGTGCAACTTTGTACCCAGTTTGTACGGTAACAATAGCATTTTTTTGGAAACTCATTTTATTTTATTTAAAATAAATAAAAAAACACTATTTTCGCACTTCAACGTATATATGTTTGAGGGCGAGCTGATAAGAACTTTATTTTAATAGTGTTTTTTCGAATTTTTCGAATCGAGTTGCAATTTTTCCGACGGAGTCACCTTAAGTAGATTCACATGTATCAAGAATAAAAAATTCCTTGCACGTTCATATAAAGTGCGATTATCTAATAAAAATTCTCCAACAGAATTATAATACATCTGTTAATGCTTGCGGCTTGCACTTTTCCTCTGTAGTAGGAACCCAGGATGTCGAGATATTTGTATGAATCCAGGATGTTTGTATGAATATTCGAATGAATATTTATCGTGAACACCGCCACTTTTGTCGTTAACCGCATTTTAATGGATTTTTATCGGACATTTTGCAGTTTATTTCTGTCATATTTTTCATTGCGCTTGTATAAGTTTTATGGTGTTTGCTGTTGAAATACAGGTTTATTGCTTGCAAAAACGTATTTTTTTACTGTTTGCACGTAGGTATTACCTTAACGTCGAGATTTTTTAAAAGTTTCGGTCGTCACGTTTTAGAAATATGGATGGGGGACGTAATTTCTTGCGCTTTTTCAAAGATTTCTCTAAATCTGTTGTATCTGTTTAATTAAATACACCCACAATTTGATGGATATTGGATTTTTTCAAAGAAATTTTTTTTTCTTATATAGCGACAATATTTTGGGCAATATTTTTACTACATCACATTATGTGGGAAAATTAATGCATTTTCTTTTATTCAAGTCTTTGTCTTTAGTGGTTCTGTAACTATGAGGCTGTGACATAATGAAACAACGGAATCTGAAGGAAAATTCCTTTTTACATACACTTCCTTTTTTAACCCTTTAGGTCTATCTATTTTGGTCCGCCTATTCCTCTTTTCCCCTTGAACATACGGAACCCCTAAAAAGATACCACTTGCATTATATTTCCAATAAACATTTGAGACATGCGCGTTTTTTGTTTTTTTACAAACCCAGTAATGTAAATTGTTTTGTTAAAAAATGTTATGTAGTTATTTTGATTTTGTTTTCTTTATTATATTAAAAATTATCTTATTCGCCGAATGGGAGTAGCTGAGAACCAGCGCTAATAGAAAAGTTGTTTTTTTTTAAAACGAAACGCTTATAGGATCACTTTTTTGTCCTTCTGTTAAGACCCTGTTTCTCGGGCCCCGTTAGAGACATCAAGTTCAAACTAATACGTTCCACAGAAGTCTACGGCCCCATAGTGCTGTTAAAAATCTGGCTTTTAACCCAATGTGAAAAAAGTCATTTCATTTGGCTCACAATGAAAACCTAAAGGTGCTTCTATTTTATAAAGTAACTTGATATTTTGTCTACAATTAGGTATTACAGAACACGTATAGGAAAAAATCTGAAAATTTTCGACAGGTCATAGAATTGGGCAGGTTGTAAAGTATGAAACCGAAAATATTTTACCAAAAGTTTCAACGGAAATAAGATATACCTGCAGTGGCGAAGGGTCCATATAACACGATTCCCATCGGCTTGCTTAGGAAATGGCATCCATACTACATTTCTTTATTCCGTGCTCTTTGCTTTGTCAAACATTTCCATAAATCTGAATACGACACTTGGCTGACAGAGAGTTGCAAAGTACAAAAAAAAAGTTCATCTTGATTTTATGAGTAAGGCGATTTTTGTCCGGTTTTCCTTTTTAAAATGTTCACCCTTCGCCACTGATACCTGGGCAGATCGTGACATGCCCAATTCTACGATCTGTCGGCCACAGATACATGGTCTTATTTAGATGGTAAATGTCAAGTTACTTTGATCATTTATAATTCGTGGAATACGTCTGTATTTTAAATGGTATTAACGGAACCCTCAGGCTACGAGTTGTACTCGTGCTTTACCCGTTTTTAGGGTTCCGTAAACCGACAAGGAACCCTTATAGATAGTTTCGTCATGTCCGTCTGTCCGCGGAGACTATTAGTACTAGAAAGCTGTAATTTAGTATGGGTGTACATACTATTGATCACGCCGACAAAACGGTAAAAAAAATCTCGAAAACAATTTTTTCAAGGTTATCTCCCTTAAACGTAAATTGGGGATGATTTTTTTTCTCGTCTATCCCATAGTGTGGGATATCGTTGGATAGGGGTCTTACTCGCGTTAACTAACAACATACCTTAATAGATATGTGCTTGACGTTTCGACGCCTCTGTAGGCTGTCCCAATAAAAAGTTAATAATGTGTGAAAATCGCGAAAGTTTAAAGTTTACTATCGTTGGATAGGTCGTTTAAAACCATTATGGGTGTGTGAAAACCATTTTTTGACTTAGAAATCCGTTGGCGAAATATTAAGTTTTAAAGTGCAAATTTTTGTTAGAGTTAAATATGTGGAAAAATTCACAGAAGTAGTATATTAATGAAGTTAAAAGGAAAACTATCACAGCTAAGGTTTACGAGTACTGATCGCGCCAAACTTTTGGTCCCCTCTAAACACGACAATGTATGGGCCGTTCTTCGGGAGGGCAACTTCCGAGAGGACTAAAAGTTTGGCGCGATCTGAATTAGTACACCAACTTATAAGATGTACTAGGCAGCTACGGAACCCTACACACCACGTGGCCCGACACGCAGTTGGCCGGTTTTTATTTTTGTACCATATAGCTACTTAAATTGATTTGCTTTTAGTTTCTTTATTTTTTATATTTTAATCAGTTAGGTATGTCTCCTTAAATGTATATTTGTAAATTGATAATAAAGTTCTTTCTGTTTTTCTTTCAAGTAAGCAGTTTGTAACATGAAATATCCAATCAACCTATAGTAAATCTAACATCAAACTCCATTCCAACCAGAGTTGCCTAACCGATGCATTAAACCGTAAGCCCTTTCCCACGAAGGTTGTGCCCTGAAATCATTACACGGACATAATTTATTAATTTGTTTTCTGCTAACGAGTCTGCTAATACGAAACGCTCAGCTGCTTCCAAACTAAGTGGATGGTTTATGCGAGAGAGCATCAGGTTTGTTTACAAATAAAGGAGCGGTTTTCTTTAAAAGGTTTGTGGATTAACAGTATTGTGCATGATACTGATAAGTTTATGATATAAACAAGTGTGTTTGGCGTCTTCGGACAGTTAGGGGTTGTTAAATGTTTTGTCAAAAGGGATGCTTTATTTTAGTCTAAAGGTATTATTCTAAGTCGGTACACTCTTGACAGAGTGGGCGTGGTCGTCAGTAGTTTGTTGGTGAGTGAACCGTAGAGATCACAAAGGACCTCTGTGGTAGAGATGGACAGACCAAATTAAAGATGCCATAACCACGACACGAATGCACAAAGAAAGCGACGAGACGCGCGTATGACAAGGCGGGTCACTCTTTAGGTATATTCGCTGATAAATTAAAAACTTACAAGCAGCTAGAGCAAAAGATTAAGAACTAAGAATCCAGGTATGTTTGACCTGTTTTGAATAGTTAATTGGGACCATGATTCTTTTAAATTTTATACTATATATATAATATATATATGGTGCCCATAACGTAGAATTGATAATTTCATGATCCGGACGGCGATTCTGACACATGCGACAATTTTCAAGGCCGAAGGCGGGTTATTTTTACAAGCCATTTATAAAGAAACGTATCAAGCTATTAAAATACTAAACCATTTGTCTGTATTCATAACGTCTTATAAGTGTACTTTAAGGAGTTAGAGTTAGTGGAATTATCATCAGATGGCATTTAAAACGCGATAAACAAATGATTATGAAAAGCAAGGCGTTTGAAAATTTTGGCCAGATTAGCCGTCCTGATCGAAAATATCGTCGAGTACGAAATAGGAAATTTACGATTGAATTTCAACAAAAAGTAAAAAGTAGATGTGACGGTGAGCGAAGCGAGGGGGATCGTGTTAGGTTGCTTATGATCATAAATTCCGGAGCTGGGTGAAGCGGAGAGGAGCGAGGCAACCCCTTCAGCTTTTACAGATTTCATGATATTTGAGCTGATCATGAAATGGCCACGACAGATACATTTTTAAATGTAATGTTAAATTGGGAGCTTTTAATAAACTAAACATACCTCACACCTATAATGCACCGAATTCCGGATTGTGATAATGTAACAGTAGATACTATCGCATAAACCTGTCCCAGATTTAGGTGCGCTATTCCGCACTAATCATTATCGATTCTAGCAATGAACTTGTAACTCTGTTACCGCGCTCTCCGTCGACAGATACTCCGACATGGTTCACAAATAGAGGAAGTATAAAGAGCTACTTTGATTATTCTAAATTCTTTAGTTGTACATAAGATTATTTATAATTTTTTTGTTATTTAAGTTCTTTACTACTATAATATACAAGGTGACATTTTTTGATATATATAAGCAAGTGATTAGTTAGTATTAAGGTTCGATGACCCTTATTGTGAAATTCGTAAATTTTTTGTTTCATTTTCACTACAAGCACAGGCCCAATCCCAGTCAATTACTGTGTTTCCGATCCGTGATATTGATTGCTTACCAAGCATTCTGTATGAATATGGATGCATGAATTAATGTCACCTTAAATATAATAAAGCACTTTATAACAAGGCCTTGCCCATCTGTCTTTTCTTCTTTAGCTGAAATACCAGATAGATATATTGTGGCAAACTTTTGGAAGTAAAACCAATTGATCTTCAAGACACGTTTTCAGTACCAACCTCGCAGATTAAATCAAAACTGATGGAAATATGAAAATTTTGGAAAACATTTTAAGGTTGGAACTTGCTTATCCCGAAATCGAAATCTAATAGAACTAATAATATACAAATAAAATGAAACCTATCTAAATATCAAGTAAATAAAATGTCTTGTTGAGGTTGTCGCTGCCGCAAGGCAGGGTGCCCAAATCGTTTGCCGCGTTGCCTCGCTGTAAGGCCAAGCTTAGCGTTGGCCAAAATAAGCCTTATTATTATATGTATATATTATTCCAATCAATTTAGTTACATAAGTCAATATATATCCACATTTGAGCCAAGAGAATCTAAAATTTAGGTAGTTAAAAAGGCTGCTACTTACTCTGTTTGATAAAATACTGTGCTATTCTCTGAATCTCATAATTGCATCATGAAATATAATGAATGTGTTATTTTCTCAATCTGACAATTCCCTACCTCGACTTGCGTACCCCATAGCATTCCCGTCTAGCTCCCAGGATCACGTATATCCTAGACATCAATAATTCATCGCAGACCAACAGCTGAACAGGTTTGACATAATAATTTATCAATGTGCTATCTTCCCTTTGTGCATCTTGATTGACAGTTGTAGCGCCGTTACTCTTAACTTTGACATGTGTGTGAATGATCTTTGACTTTTAGTAGTTCGGGGAATTTTATTTATTAACAGAAACAGACAAACTTTAAATAACATTAAATCTCACTAAAATAAGAACAATCTAAAACCATGAGATCGACTTAACGTCGTAAAAGTAAATAATAAAGTAATAAAAGAGATGCGGCTGTGCAAAAGCAAAACATGGGCACTTTTTTTACAATGACTCCTTTACTTTTCACGCTGCACGGCTCTGGAACCGTTTACCGCTTTCTGTACAAAAGCTAAAAGATGTAAACTTATTGTTATTTAAAATCAAAGTAAAGCACTTTTTCCATACCGAATACCCGTCAAAATAGAACTTCATCTAAAAAATCCCCCATATTATTATTTAAGTAAGTACATATGTATTTATGTAATAATATTTCTTTTATTTTAGTTTTAATACGTTTATGTATATTTTTTAAGTATGAGTTAAACAATAAGAGATATGTATTATGATATTGTTAATTTTATGTTTCGTGTAAATAGCACTCTGCAATTGTTGTTAGCATTTACATTCCCCCTCTTTATTATTAATTTTGTTAATATATTTTTATTTCCACCCAAAGGTTCCCTGTGAGATATTGCTATAAGAAATAAGTGCCGCCTTTGTACAAAATATATATCCTTTATTTTAAAATGTGTTGTAAAATATATGTGAATGTACAAACAGAGTAATAAATAAATAAATAAAATACTTTCTCTAAATCACAGCCCCGTCGATCGGCAGGGTGCCTAAAAGGCTGAAGCTAATCCCCTTATTGAATTGCTAAATAAAGAAATAACTATGTTCGAGGAATTTGTTTATTTATTTAGTATATGTTCCTTGTTTCATTGCACTCTACAATCAATGGGTATTAATGTGTAATAGTAAAGTATGTAGAGGAACATGGCTTATTTTTATTAGGATTGGCCCTTTAAAGATTGGCCGGTTGATTGAGGTTGTTTCATATCATTATAAACAGCTGAAGAGATAAAGTATACCAGAGTAATAAATTCGTGTTTGTTAAAGAAATTTCATAATGTTTTGAATTATTTTTTATTGAAAACAATAATAACATCAGAAATCTGTTGTACTAAAAATTTTTCTCCTATATCATGCTACCTTATTGGGATTTTAACCTAAAAGTTCCCTCCTTGCCGTTCAGTGTTAGGGAGAACACCATAATATTGGACCACTTTGGTTGTGATTATAATATGCTTTCGTATGTACCATAATATTGTGATTAGCTTACACATTTAATGATTTTTGCAATTTTCTTAATTTTCAAGGTTCCATACCTTTAAAAAGAAAAAAGGAACCCTTCTAAGAACCCTCTTTTGTTCGTACGTCCGTCGGTCACAGAAGGTTTTTCTCGAAACCTATGAAAAGAAAAAATAAATAAATTTGGCAGTATGTTAGGTCTGTCGATGTTTGTCGCATACATATATTGACAGAAAAAAAAGGAAATTCGCTTAAAAAAGAGGGTTATCTTGGTCCTAAGAAAGAAAACTTATTAAATCATATATCGAGTGAGTTAGCATTTAAAAGAGCTACCTCTAAGGATTATATACTTTTGCTTTTTTATTGATTTCGCTGAAAATTTGCTAAAAGTCATGATTCTTTCTTGAAATCCTAGGTTTCTAAAGCTAAAATTTGCAATTTAATAGGGTAGGTTTCGTCCACTGCTAGGACATTGGCCTTTCCAAGATTTCGACACTCTTGGCGGTCCTCCTGGAAGAAATGCCCATACTCACACAAGCTGGGCAGGCGGGTTGGTGAGCGCGGTGCCGAAACCCTTGTACCAGTGACGCCGCTGCCCGTCACTAGCCTGTTCTTTTGTTAAGGCCTGGCATTTTGAGATGGATATACGGCCATCAAACGGTCCCATACCATGTTGGGCCACCTACTTTTACCTGTCTGCGAGCTGTCCTCTACTCTCCAGGATTTGCAAGTAAGATGGTGGTACCTCCACAGTCGAGCCCGGCACCTGCTCTACCACCTTCAACAGGAGGAGTTGAGTAATGATTACCGTAAATCTACAGGCATTTTCTATTAAATTCATGCATTCTTCAGTTATCACAAGCAAATTTTAATAAGATGTTAATATATTTTACCAAAATAAGAATGTTAATTTCTTCTATTGACTGCTCACTGTAGCTTTGGTTCGGAACCCTCATTTTGCGAGCCCGGCTTACTCTTGGCCTGTTTTTACTTAGGTATTTTTTATTATTGATATGAACTGCCAAATTGTCCGTAGCACCAAAATTTATAAAAAACTTCTTAACTATTGTCTGAGATACCTATTTTAATTCATCTGCTCTAAGTGTATTATCGCAGCGATTAGGTTTTTAAAATAAGACTTTTAGTTTTCTGTGTTTATTCTTGTAAGTAGTGCGCAACAACTCTTTCTTTTAAATTAAACTTGTTTTTTTTGTATTTTGAAATATGAGTCTTAAACTATAAACTAAATCAGAAAAATCAAAGCTGTAAAACTCAATTTTCTTCATTCCAAAATAGTTCTCTAGAGTTAAGAAAAGAAGCTATATAAAACTTTGGACAAGTTTAAGTTTTGACAGCACTTAAACTAAAAGCCTTTAAAAAAACAAGACATCATCGTTTTAAATTCTATTTATTGCAAGAAATAATTATTCATCTTAACTTAAAATTAAATTACAATTAAAATATGTACAAACATACGTCTTAATTTCTAATTTACATGTCTTTATATACAAAATAAACATACTTTTAATTTACTTAGTTTTAAACTATTCCTTTGGAATGCAATGCACTTTTTGGACGGATTCGTTCCGTTGATTACTTTTATTATTTTTAATTATATTTATTTAAAACTTTGTACAAATTAAAAATTATGATTCAACTAACCCTTAACATTGCAATCTTTTAAATTCGAAAAGTATTTACGTAAATTCTTTATACTTGAGCTGTATTTTAGGAGGACATAGTGTTTTTCACAATTTTAAATGCAATTCTGGTAAAGTGAACATTAAGGAACTACAAAGTAAAATATTTATTAGTTTTATCTTTAGTTTTAAGGATTAAGATAACGTTGTCTAGATAGCCAAATGTAAAAAATCAGAGTTACATGAGTGATTTTTTTCATTTCAAACTAAAGTAACCTAAATTATAGTACGGCCAAGCATTTAATGCACGTAGGAATTTTTGCCACTTTTCAGTAAAGGTCGTATTTCTGAGCCATTCGAAAGAGAACTGTTAAAATGACACTCCCAATCGTTTCCGGTTCTTATATTGTTGACTTTTTTATTTTGTTTTCTCTTTAATAAGTTTCTAAATGCAAATACAATGGCTCTTGCAATTTATAATTCGGCTGAGAATACGAAAACAGGGGAAGAATCAAATCTGTAGTTTACTTAAAGTATTATGGGTTTTAGACTTTTTGACAAATAAATGGTATGAAATTTGAACACAACAAGGCTCTCTTAATACTGAACTTAGTCAGTCAGGTTAGTTTAGGCTATGACAGCACTAATCCTGATAAATTATTTTAGGTTCCAGAAGGTCTGGCTTAGGAAAGTACCGTTTCTTAGGCCGGATACAAACCTAGAGAGCGAGTGCGTGCGATGTCACTGTCACTCAAAAGGTTACACTCCATACGTACAGGTCTCAGCAGTAAATATTGCACATCGTATCGTAGTGTCATCTCTATCGCACGAAGCACTAACACTCCGGTGACAAAGACGCCGCTATACGAAGCCGAAGCTAGCCGATGTGCATTATTTGTACATGTTCACATTCGCTTACGTATACACAGGATACCGCGTCAAGATGGGGCAGTATGGAGAAAATCTAAACTATTAGAGATAGAGAAAATTGCTCAAAGGAATCTCGTCATCGTCATTTATTTTTTTGCATTCAAAAATACCTGTAAGAGAAAACTTACCTTAGCCGCGAATCGAACTCATTTTCCAAAAATAATAACGTCGTGCGTTATGGCATTAACCGATACTGTTGCTAGTAAGAAAAAAGTCTTGCAAAGAAGCATTGTGTGTCAAAACAATGGAAATGCCTTATTTTTATATTGTTTTGGAGTTCATGCTACTTTTTACTCATAAAATTCATTCAGGTATTATTTATAAAATGATCATTATATATTTTGTAATATTGGGATGTCCCTTGAGCAAATTTGTTTATCTTTCATAGTTAGATTTTTCCTGTAGACGCGCTAACCTGTATACTATGCGCTCAGGTTTTGACGTAGCGGGTATTTAAAACGGGTAAACAGGGGTTATTACGGGTAGCTACGCTGTCGTAGGGGTTGCTACGCCGTAGAAAAAAAGGACGGGAAAGACATCCATTAAATAGCGATAGATATCCGCTCGCTTTTACGCTCGATAAACTAATACATGAATTTACTACCGGTGACATAGTAAATAGTAAATAAATTTTCAACCACAACTCATTGCGATAAAGTAAAATTTTGTACAAAAGAACAATCACCGGATTCTTTTTGGTAGGTTGGTTGCGATTGAGTATAATAAACTTGACACAAGATATTTCGTATGAAGTGCGTATTTATTAGGCTGTTTACATCTGCAAGTTTTACTTTCGTAAGTACCTTTCTCACCTTTTCACAGGGAAATGAAAAATTTAAAAGTTAATTGCGTAAGGTACTTTTGTGGGTGAGACTTACAGATGTAAAGACGGCCTTATATCGATGCATTTACGTTAAAATGGTGGATTTAGATCCTTAAAATTTTCAGTAAGCCACAGAAAGTCTTCATAAAAAACCATTAAGTGACCATAGCTCTTTCTCCAGGTATGGTGGCTGGCGGGATGACGTGGTGATAGTATCGCTGGTACTCCGTCAGCTTGTCAGACCAGGGTGGGCTGGGGTTCCATCGCTCCATGCCGTCGGTTCCGTCGGTCGGTGGGCCGAGCCTCATGCGTTTTGGGCTTGGGTAGTCCAGGCCTGTTGGCAAAGAAAATTGTTCAAGATGAAAGCTCACAAAAGTTACAAATATTATTGCTTATTGTTTTTAGCGTTCCCAAATTGTTGAAATTGATTGTACTATGTTACTATGGCCACTATTTTTACTTTATTTGTTTTAGCTCTATCTTAAGGATAGTACTTAATACATATAAGTTTTAAATTTGGTCAGATTGTTGAGCATATTCTAAAGTAAAACAACAAATAATAAAAATTAGGGTTCCATACGCAGCGGAAGCCGAATTTTGTCAGGCAGGCGCTACAATTTTAGCGGCTTGTTTAATGTCGACTATGACATCTATATTATTCTTATGTACCCGTATTGTGTGGTGGTACATGACCCTTTATGTGCGAGTCCGACTCGCACTTGTCCAAATCATTGATATACGTCTGTTAATTCAACTCATTTATTGTGTTCTTTTAAATTGTATTAAATACAAGTATTCAAACTACTATAAAGCCAATGTATAAACATTCATAGCTCACCATCTACACTAGTCGCCGCACACGGCTCGGCCTGGTAGTTGATCAGCCGCGGGTATTGCTCGTAGAACTCCCGTTTGGCGGCTTGTTGAGGGTACATCAACATGTGGCCATGGACCACCACCTCTGATGACTCGTAATGGTGAGGAGATCTAAAGGATAAAGAAAGAGATATATGAAAAATATACCATCACGGTGTCAGAGGTTTACCGAAAACTTACGATTATATTTGTCCGAAGGTGATAAGGAGTAGGAAAGCATATTTTTTTTATACTGGCCACTGCTGCGCCTGCGCAATAACGGAAAAGCGTCAACAAGAACACAGCGCTAAGTGCGATTTGCTAATCAAATAACTTTAATACCGCGTGAATCGAGTAAAACTATCTCTAGCGCGTGTTTTATCCTTCACACAAAAATCGTCTACTAAAAACATTGTTTCGCTATACATTTTTGCTTATATGTATGCGGAGACCCTTGCTTACAAAGAAAAATGTGTAGCGATCCATAGCCTTGAACTAAACAAAACCCTAAATGTTTTTTTTTCAGGTCATGCTGCGCCGTTTTTATTTTTGATATACTTTCATAATTTAAACATTTACAGATATTATTTATATTGACATCACATAAACACACATTTTTTACCTAATGTTCCTCGCTATTTGGATTTTTTTTATAAGACAGTTTCGTTAATTGGCAAAAAATCCCAACCCAAGATTCCCAATTATAATTTCAACAAAACTGCACTTATGATCTCCTCGTTCTAAGTCAGTGGTTCTTTAACTTTTTGTAGCCACGGACCACTTTCTAAATTTCAAAGATTCTACGAAACCCTTTCGAAGAAAATTTTAGAAAAAGAAAATAATGCATAATAATTAATATAAAAATCACTTTTATTGGTTAGTTTACATTAACACTTCTTTAAATAGTATAAATACTAAGTAAATCAAAAGGATACCGTTGTTTGGACTCAGTATTATAAATATTGACAGTGAAGTAAGTGGTTGTGGACCCCTGGCACTAATGTCACAGTCACGGACCCCTAAGGGGTCCATGGACCTCAGTTTAAGAAACCCTGTTCTATGTGTACCATATTTAGTTTACACAGTGCGCGAGCCATACAATAAATATGGTAATGGGAGGTGTCAAATTAAGGCTCGAACAGACAGGCAGACAGACACATTCAACTTTAAATTAGGGCTGCCAGCTGCTGCATAATTTGTACAGGAGTAAAGTGTGGTTTTTTAGAATTTTTCGTGTCATTCTTTAAGTTTACATTGAGTAAGGTATCACAAATAGTATTTTAGAACTACAGAATTCATCCAGAGATTAATAAAAAATAAAATAAGGACGTATCGTGGGACATCCTGCTGAAACGAAGTTCCTTTCGCTACTAAGGCGCAAGCCGTATGTTTATACGGCATTAATATAATATTATTGTCAATATAAATAATACATAGAAATACACTTGTAATCACACAAACACACACACTACAGCAAAAGTGTCGTGACGGCCGAAGTCTTACATTTTTTTAGGTCTAGCTCTCATTTGACAAGTGTCTGCAGTAACGTGCAATAAGGAACTAAGTTCCAAAAATTTTTTCTTCCGAGATTTAGTTTTTCAGTGAATAATAAAGTATATCGTAAACCCGCGTATTTCAAACTGCCGCGGTCGTCTTCCTACGCATCTAAAGGATTATGCGTTAGAGGGGTGTGGAGAGGTGCGCGGGGAGTAACGTCCCGCTCCCGCGCCGATCGAGAAGATTCGATTCCAGTCAGAACAAGCCCGCCGCGCGTATCAAACACTTTGTGATCTTTTTTTAGTTTAATTCCGAGTTACATACAATAGTTTTACTTCCAATTGTGTTTCTTACCGTGTATCTGATCGGACATTATATGTTTTCAATCTACATCTCTTTTTTACTCGACCAAGTCTACCTTTTCCACTTAAACCATACGAAAATGGCGTCCCAACTGTGAGCCCGAATGCCACGGTCATAAACTCAATGAAATACCTAATGTGCAGTGTAGTAAACTTATAATAGTGTGGTAGTGAAAAGTGTAGTCATGCCAAGAAAAAGGCAATCTGGTTTTAGTGAAGTTGAGGAAGAAGTGAACCCTAACATAACCATGTCCCGCGACACGTTCACGTCGCTCATATCTTCGATACAGCAGTCGAACACCGAAATGTGTGATCGTATGTTTGAACGACTTTCAAACATGTCCGCATCCACTCCCTTCCAGCAGGCAGGCACGCCGCCGCCGCTGAGTTCTACTTCAGGGGGAGAGAGGACCGGGAACTTCGCTCGATGTACCGCGAGATTTTCCGGATCGCCGCACGATAACGTCGACACATTTATCGATGCGATAGAAGCATACAAAGATTGCACGAACATTACGGAAGAAGTCGCCCTCAAGGGCGTTTCTATGCTTCTTACCCAGGAAGCTGCGACGTGGTGGAGGAGCATACGCGCTGAGATAAAGTCATGGGAGGAGTTTATACGATATTTACGGGACGCGTACGGCGATCGCCGCCCGGAACACCGAATTTACCGAGAACTGTTCAAATCGGAACAAGGAGAGGAACGAACTGATATTTTCGTCGCTAGGAAGAGAGCCCTCCTTGCACGTCTTCCCATGAACGACCTATCTACAAAGATCCAAATAGATATGGTTTACAGCCTTCTACACCGAAGGATAAGCAAAAGATTGCGTAGAGAAGAGTTTAGTACTTTTTCGGAGTTGCTATCCAAAGCGAGAATAATAGAAGACTCCATCAGCGATTCATTAAGGAGAGAAACGCCACTCAACCCGACGTCCATTGCCGCACGTACTAGACGAAACCCGCCGGAAGTAACAACTCAGCCCGCAGTGAACACTACGTCGAACACGGCAGCCGCCGCGCCGTCACGTAATAGCGTGGCCGCGCCGCCGCCGCCGCCGTCCGCGCCGCGCGCGTGGCCTCACGCCGCCCGCGCCTCCGCCGCCGCCGCGCCCTCTACTCGGCCTCCCCCCGCGGCCGTTGCTACGGACTCTCCAACGACGACGCCGAAGCAGTTACGACCGTTTTGCATTTACTGCAAACGATATGGACACCAGCGCGACCAGTGCCGTAAGTTAGCGGAAAAGGGTGAGTCCTCAAACGATTCTAATAATCCCGTGAACGCTAGTGTGTCGTGTTATAATTGCGGTTCGAAAAACGTGACGCGTGAAAACTGCAAACGGTGTAATAACAATAATAACCAATGCTTCTATAGTATGGACACGATAGCACAGAAATATAATGTGGAAGTGTCATCTGATTTGTGTTCGTATTCTAGAAGTGATATTAATGAATATGTCACGTACGAGTTGCATCGTGAAAATGATGATCATGTTTATTTCCGTGGTAATTCGACAAATGAACGGAACTACGGTCACGATCAAAAGGGTGATAAAAACAGTTCTAGTTCAGGAAATAATAATTTTTTGTTCGATCGTTTGTCGAATGATTGCGAGTACAGTCACGAGGAAAAGTGTTCTACTGATAATTTTTACGAAAATTCTGTTAACGGAAAATTTTGTTGCGACGATGTTTATAATGATAATCCGTACAGTCGCACACACATAAATGATTGTTTTCACGAAAGTGTTTCGTCTGATGAAAAGTGTTCTTTCGACAATGAAAAATATTTTGTCAATACTTTGTCAAGTGATTGTTTGTTTAATGACCGCGAGTACGGTCACAAAGAAAAGTGTGCTAACGATAAATTTTGTAATAATTCTGTAGATGAAAAATTTTGTTGCGACGATGTTAATAGTCATCATCCGTACAGTCGAGCACACATAAACGATTGTTTTCGCGGAAATGTTTTGTCCAATGAAAAAAGTTCTTTTGACAATGGAAAATGTTTTATCAATACTTTGTCAAGCGATCGCATGTACAGTCGCGTAGAAACGCGTAATGATTGTACTGATGGTTTTTGTTCTTATGAGAATATGCGCGCCGGGAATAGTTCTGATCGGAAAATGCGACAAGTCTTACGGCCGATTTTTGACATTGAGATATTGGGTTCTTCGGGAACTGCTTTAGTCGACACCGGTGCTAAGCACTGCATCGCGGGTCATACTCTCCACGCACTTCTCCTCCGTAAAGAGCACCCCCTCACGCCGGCGCGAAGGCTCATAAAGCTTGCTGACGGTCACGTTCGCGATGTAAGCGTACTCATGACTACTCTTGATGTGTACTTAGAGGATAGGGTGATTAAGACTCCCTTTCTTATACTTCCTGAGGCACAAAACAACGAGACGTTGCTCGGCATGGACTTTTTGCTCGACACTGAAGTAGTTATGGATTTTTCACGAGAATGCTGGTATTTTTCTAATAATCACCGCGTTCATTACCAAATGCGTTTCGAGCCTGCTTCTTTACCAGAAGTTTCCTGCTCTTCTGCGGACGTACTCAGGGATGACGAAGGTACTGTTTTAAATCCGCCTGACCGAGACCTGCTGGCGCAGCTATTGGTTGTCAATACGGACATGTTCCAGCCAGGGGGAGAGCCAACCCCTTTCGCTGAGCACCGCATTGATACAGGTGAGCACCCTCCTATATCTGTACCTCCCTATCGATTGAACCCTGCTAAGAAAGAACTCATGCGACAGGAAATTGATAGAATGCTGAAGGACGACATCATCGGAGAGTGTGAGTCTGCTTGGTGCTCGCCAGCACTCCTGGTGCCCAAGCCCAACGGCAGCATCCGCTTCTGCGTTGATTACCGACGCTTGAATGCCATTACCAAAACGGATCATTATCCTATGCCGTTGATTGATGAGTTACTCCAGTCAACGAAGAGAAACTGTTATATGAGCACCTTGGACCTGCGATCCGGCTACTGGCAGGTTGCCGTAAATGAGCAGGATAGAGACAAGACGGCTTTTATCAGCCCATTAGGCACATTTCGCTTTAAGCGCATGCCGTTCGGCCTCAAAAATGCCCCGGCCACGTTCTCGCGCCTAATTGACCGCTTGCGCTCCTGCTCATCCTTGTCCAATGTGACTATTGTGGCCTACTTAGATGACTTGCTGATCATCTCTGAGGGATTCCAGCAGCATCTTCAAGATCTCGAGGCAGTTTTCAATCGCCTGCGTGAATTCAACCTGCGGGTAAATAGAGAGAAATGCGTGTTCGCCAGAGAAAGTGTCAAGTACCTGGGCCACCTTATTACCCAACAAGGCGTTTCTCCCGACCCTGAAAAGGTCCAGGCAGTACTGAACATGAAAGAGCCGAACAATCTGAAACATCTCCGAACATTCTTGCAAACCTGCTCCTGGTTCCGTAAGTTTATACCTAACTTCTCCTCTGTAGCAGAACCACTCACCAGGTTGACGAGAAAGAACCAGACCTGGAACTGGGGTTCAGCTCAAGTGACAGCGTTCAACGAGCTGAAAAGACTTCTCACCTCGGCGCCTATCTTAATCCAGGCTGACTTCAAGCGCCCCTTCATCCTTCGCACGGATAGTAGTAGCTACGGGATCGGCGCGGTCCTCCTTCAGGGGGAGGATAAAGAAGAGCGACCAATCGAATACGCTAGCCGTTTATTGACTTCTGCTGAGCGGAATTATTCCACTACGGAACGTGAAGCTTTGGCCGTAGTGTGGGCAGTAGAACGATTTAGAGGTTACTTGGATGGACATCCAGTAATAGTCGGCAGCGATCACCAACCTCTTCGGTGGCTATTGACGCTTAAGTCCCCTACCGGACGCCTGGTGCGTTGGGCCCTAAAGCTCCAGTCATTTGACATACAGTACCAATATACTCCAGGTAAAGCAAACGTAGTGGCGGACACGTTGAGTAGACCATTTTGCTCCGAAGAGACTCGAGATGGCTGTGGTATCTGCTCCGTGATTGTAAACTTACCCACTAAGAGCCCTGCAGAATTGAGGCAGGAACAACTTGCTGACCCGGAAGTAGAGAAGATTATCAAGGAGGTAGAAGGTCCAGATGAAGTAGCGGCTCGCCGGTGGATTGAGCGTGGGTACCTAATGGAACAAGGTGTACTCTACCGACTGAATCCAGATTCGGAAAGCGAGTCTCCTCAGTTCGTGATACCCTTCAATCTCCGAGCTGAAATCCTGAAAGAGTGCAATGACTCGCCGCTCGCTGGTCACCCTGGAATAGATCGTACCTACCTTAAAATCTCCAAATCCTATTACTTTCCTGGAATGAGAAGAGTCATCACTGATTATGTGAAAGCTTGTGTGGACTTTCAACGCTACAAAGCTGCCAACGATAAGCCTCCTGGCCTTCTCCAGACTCCAGTGCTACAACAACGAAACGAAGTCTTAGCCATAGACTTATTCGGTCCCTTACCTGAAGGTGAGAACGGCGAGAGGTGGATTTTCTTAGTCGAGGATACCGCCACACGTTGGGTAGAACTCTATGCCCTTCAGGAAGCGACTGCTGAAGCTTGCGCACGTACTCTCATCGAGGAATACTTCCTCAGGTACGGCTTACCTCGCAGAGTAACCTCCGATAATGGCGTACAATTCGTAGGAGCTGTCATGCAACAATGTATGTATATCTTAGGGATCAAACAAAACTTAGTCCCGCTCTATCATCCTGAGGCCAACCCCGCCGAGCGCAAGAATCGGGATTTAAAGACCCAACTCGCTCAGCTCGTGGAGAATGATCATGCCTCATGGCCCAAGAAGCTTGCGGTGATTCGTTTTGCCATGAATAGTTCCGTTTGCCGTACTACTGGCGTTACGCCTTCGTATCTGATGTTTGCTAGAGAAATGAGGTCTCCTATAGAAGCTCGCCATGGCTTGCGAGCCATACTGGACAAAGAGAACTTTGTTCATCAAATCACCCCTTATCTAAGGTCTTTCATAAATTCTTTATCAGCGGTACGAGAACGAGTAGAAGCTCAGCAAGATCAGTCTAAACGGGTTGCTGATCAGTCTCGCCGGCCAGGCCATGTGTTCGAGGTAGGAGACAAGGTGCTTGTCAAGTCTCATGTCCTCAGTCAAGGAAGTAAGGGTCTGACTGCCAAGTTTGTGTCTAAACGGGACGGACCGTATGTCATTACTAAGAAGGTAACCCCCACTACTTACCTTATCTCTCCAGCCGGAAATCCTGAAGAATCCCTAGGAAAGTATCATTCTCAGGATCTGACTCCATTCGTTACTCGTGATGAAGAAGCCACACCACCTCAACCTGTTATACCCAAACGCCGCCGCGGTCATCCGAAACAGCGAGGTACTAATGAGCTAGTCCAGGAACGAGGTCGTCCTCCTAGACTAGAGGGGGAGTCTATCGTAAACCCGCGTATTTCAAACCGCCGCGGTCGTCTTCCTACGCATCTAAAGGATTATGCGTTAGAGGGGTGTGGAGAGGTGCGCGGGGAGTAACGTCCCGCTCCCGCGCCGATCGAGAAGATTCGATTCCAGTCAGAACAAGCCCGCCGCGCGTATCAAACACTTTGTGATCTTTTTTAGTTTAAATCCGAGTTACATACAATAGTTTTACTTCCAATTGTGTTTCTTACCGTGTATCTGATCGGACATTATATGTTTTCAATCTACGTCTCTTTTTTACTCGACCAAGTCTACCTTTTCCACTTAAACCATACGAAAAGTAGTAAAAAAGTCGTGTCTGCACATTTAATATTTTAGCGAAATTTCAAATGAAATTTTTACAATTTTTGTCTGTCTGTCTGTTTGTATGTATGAATGTATGTTCCATTTTAACTCGAGAACCATTTAACGGATTTGGATGCGGTTTTTTTATTATTATTGTAGTAAGCCTGGTAACCTCTTTCATAACTGAAAAATTTTACAAAAAATCAAGAAACAATAGATTTTGCTTTAAAAAGTGATGAGCAGCTATGGTAAGGGCAAAACCGTGATGTTATGTATAAGATACATTTAGTCGAATGTATTTATAAACTAAAAGAATACCAGGGAAATACCTATCGATGAGTGGCAACCCTCAGCCAGCCCGATGATATGATGCCCATTCTCCCTGACATGAACACGTGACGTAAACAAATTGTACTGAGGTGACCTTGTGTCGACGGCTTGTTTATTTTTTGAGAGATTGTCAGGCAATTTAGTTTGTATTTGGTGTGAGAGACATCTCGGAGAGGTTACACGCAGTTGTAATTATGATGGAGGGAAATTTTGGGGTAATTAAAACTTCAAGTAACAAGACAGGCTAACGAAAAGCTTACAAAAGCAAAAGAAAGCGCGAGGTTGCGATTTACCTAATGTTAAAAGCCTTCTCGAAGATAATATTATTTTTAAACGTATTTTCAAAGTTCAAAATAGGTAGGCTTTAAGAGCAGAGGTTTGATATTCGAGGTTTGATATTCGAGGTTTGATATTCGAGGTTTGATAGGCTTTCAATTAGAGGTTCAAGGGTCGATTCCCACCAACAAATATAAACAGTGATTAAGATAGATATGTCGCAGGCATCTGGTTAAATTCAGTGATTTAACTAAATGACTAGGCTTTTGGTTTAAATGGTGGTCATAAAAAAAATAACCACGAAGGTTACGTATGGCGGACGCCACGACAGATACATGCTGAATCTATTGCGCGTGCTAGACACGCCATGTTCTCGTGTAAGATTTGCTTTTTATTGTCATCACGACATATGTCCCCAAGGGGGTGTCAGAGGCGTTTATCACTAGAACAGACGCAACACTTGTACACCCTGTTTACCGATGGGTTTAAGAGTATGGCTTACCCTAGGAAAAAATGTTATTACCCGTCCAAACAAAAAAGCAAATGTCAAATACTTTATTAGCTTTTTATAGAGGCGATTATTGGTTAGCTAATCGACCTATTTGTATAGGACGCGTTATACTAATAATTATGCACGAAACAACAGATCGGAGGGTTTTTAGCTAATACTGAAATATTTTGTAATAAAAAATACTGGATTTAAGTAGAAAACCTTTATATTTCTATTACCTATTTTATAAAAAAAATCAAGTTGATCTCTTAAACGCGTTCTTGAAACGAACGTTTGAAATACAAAAAAAAGAGAGTCAAAAACATTTTTTTTGACAAAAGTATAAATATTAGTACGTTTTTTATAAGTAGACCACCTAGATAAAAGATCAATAAATCAAATATATTTTTTCCAATATTAAGATAGTCCTACTTTCGTCAAAAGAACCCTCGAAAATCTGGCTTTTTTCATATTCTAGGGTCAGGTACAGTCTTAATATGTCAAAGTGCCTCACGCTCTACTTCGGGCACAAATACACGCTGTTAGGGCATAAAAGTTTACCTAAGCTTTTGTCCGCAGCATTGCTCGCATAGAAGTGTCTTTGAATCAATGTATATTATCGTAAATTATGAGCTTGGCGGCTATTTTAACAACACATATACATATATAAGGTGACTTTTATTTATACAGCGAAACTCATACTGGCGCTTTGGTATATGATCAGTAACACGAATCGAGAACACTTTTTGGTAATATCACAAAATAAAATCTTGACATTCTTGAGATAAAACGGATAATAAAAAATAATACAAAAAATCGAAAAATTTTAGTTTTTGCCATAGCACAATAATAAAAAACCTATGTCATTTAAAATTTCGCAGAAATATTCAGTGTACACACGCGACTATAGATAAGTATAAATCATTATTATTAAATTGTAGATATTTATCATACCTCTCCTCACTGATTGTAGACTGAGGCGAATGCGTAGAATAATCCACCGGACCTCTATCCGTATACACCCTCTCACAGTTCATGTACCCCTCATCCAACTTCTGTGGGTACGCAACCACCGGCACCCCGTACCCCTGGTACTCCGTCTCAACCCCTTCCACGTAGGGGTACGGTTCTTGGTAAGGGTCCTGATAGCAAGGGTCTCGTCGGAAGAACTTCTGGCAGCGAGGGTCGAGCATGCCGCAGGGTTGGTTTTGGTATCCATAGTATTGGTATAGCCAGGAGTTGGCCACCATTATTGAGGCTTCTTCTTCACTGTGGGAGGAAATATCGTGCTTTTTATTGGTGGAGAGTAATTCTATAATGCTAACTTGAGATGGGTCAGTATGGACACAGCAACGGCCTAGCTGTAAGTCGTTGGGGAAAAGTCTAACTAAACTATGTGAAATAGAGAAATTTCATCCGAGAATTCTAGGAATATATTTTGGAAAAATCTTCCAGTTATTGAACCCGCTCATGTTGTAGTTTCAGCCGTTATTGAGTTATGAAATGGGGAGCAGGCGAAAACATCGATGCTTCGCTTTAAGAGTTGCAGTTTTTGACGGGACCCTAAAAACCTGCCATACATATAAGATGCAAAGTTGACCTACTTCATATAGAATACAAGAAGTTTTTTTTCTCAAGCTTACTTTACGCAATCGTAACTAGTCAGATATGAAAAAACAATCCCGAAATTGCTCTTTTGTATGAAATTTCAATTTTATAAAACTAAAAATTGAAAAGCGCGTTTGCATGGGTCGCATTTGACCCGGACGGTAAATCTAGGCCTGGCACTTTCAAGAAGAATCAGTCGATCGTTTATTGTTCGAATATAATACTCGAACAGGTAGCTTAACGAAATTTGAGGCCAAAACAGTACTCACACGGACACATTTCTTGAATAAGGCTGATTTTGTTTTTTTTTAAATTAACGAATTTAAACAAAAAGTAGGTTCTGATTTCTGTGCTAGAAGTGTACGCCTCATCTAAGAATACTCTTAATTTTCAATAGTGACTCTTAATGTCAGAGATGGATATTCGACCGAACGATAATCCGTCGAATTTTTTACTTCGGAGTAGCCTCCAGGGGGGCGATTCCGAAGAAACAGTCGAAGCGAGATTTCTAAAACTCGAGTTAAAAATGTATGGAGTTCGACAGATAAAACGAGTTTTTACGGTCGAGAAGGCTAATTCGACAGACTGAGAATAACCTTCCATGTATAATTTTATTAAAGAAAAAGGATTATTTCAATCGGTAATCCGGAACTAAATATAAGTTTAAGCTTGAAATGGAGAAAATTATAAATAGCAATCTAACCTTGAAATAGCAAGACTTGACATAGCCGTGGCCGTAGTCGAGGCCGATAGAGAGGGGGTTACATACTGTGAGCTCATTTAATTCAGACAAGAGGAATCCATGCTAATTTTGGCAAAATACCTTGCAAATAAAAAGGTACCACAACAATAAAATTATATTGTTGCCGGATATGTTACTATCAACGTGTTATGAAAGCAAGCACCTTCTTGCCTCATTATAAGTGCAATAATTACTACATAAACAGGGAGCAGTTTGTCTATAATCAAACAAAAATGCCCTGCTCCCTGTTTCTGTAATATAGTGTAAAATTAATTTGATAAACGTTCAATTAATTGACACAAATTATTATTTTGTCGTATATTTCTTTTAATTAGTAAATATGATTAATATAGTCATTTTTTAATCTTAGCAAATGTTTTAATTGACGTTAATCCATTGTCGCGTAGTGCCATAAACCACATTCATTTAGTACCTTTTATTAAAAATAAAATAGTACATTTTGACGCTGCGTCTCGGCAAAAAAGTCAATCGTGACTCTAAATATCAACACGTGTATCAAACGACGTTTTTAATATACCTCCGAAAAATTACATGAAATAATAAAATAAAAGCAAAACAGATACAAGCCGACTGAACAACACGCAGTCTGGTTGGCCTACAAAGACCAATGTCTCTTTTTAAATCTTTTTAATAATTATTTCTAAGATAATTAAAATAGAATATAAATTATGACGTCTAAAATCGTTTTTAATTTTTAAAACATCTTTTACAATTTAACACACATAATATATTTAATAATAAAATATAAAAGTTTGAAAATACTCATCTTATTATAGAGTATCTGGTAAAACAAACGTTTACATGCTCACTAAAGGTTTTAGGTTTCCCCTAGATGGCGTCAGTAGGTGGTAAAAACAAAAAGCACGAGTGCGAAATATGTTATGTTACGCACGCTAAACAGGCACGTAATCTATCATATTTTGAGCAGGTGGATTAAAAAACACTAATTGTGCGTTTTAACCACTTTAAGTAAAATTAATATATTTGTCTTTGATTTCGGCATTTTACACTTAGGGCCCATGATACCTCAATTCGCAGTCCTGCTCTAACGCTTCTGCGTTTTAACTGTCTATCCTACTCTATCAGATGCCGCGCTCGCAAAACATCAGTTAGTTTGAAATCGCGGTTACACTGTTGGTTTTTTCATTTTTATGTTAGGTATTGTCTGCATCTGCTTTGTACTAATATCAGTTATATTATGCAAAGTTTCAGATCTGATTTCAAGTATTCATTGAATGCTATCGGTTAATTGTACGGTTTGGAGGTAACTTTGTATTTTTTTCTATCGAGAAAATTTAATGGAATCAAGTTTTCACCATTGCGTTGACATAGCACTAATCCTCAACTTTACCTTAAATATCAATTTCAGAGTGATTGTTGCAGTATTTGTTGGTATAAAGCAGGATCATGCGAAGCGAAGTGAGGCATTATACACTCTTAAAAATGACGAAATACCTTAAGACTTGGTTGGTAGCCACAATGAGTTGCCGAGGCGTGTCGGTGGCATCTTTCAGCTGAAGTACCACATGGACCCAGATGAACTGCCCACATCGCTGCTGCAGCTTCGCCAGAAGTATGCAGCATTTGTCTTGCTCTGATTGGGTTACTGCAACATCAGATATTCGTTATCTTCTTTTTCCCATCTATCATTACCTTTTCTTCTTCTTCCTACTTACAAAGAAAAATACAGCGCCTTATTGTCTGTATATATGTTTAATTTACTCGGTAAGGTATCACAGTATCAAGTATCAAGGTTCTATGACTCAATTGGTGAAAATCGTATTTTTTTTAGTGTTCCCTACATACGCAAGCCTAGCCCCGAATCAATTACTAAGTTAGGCCAACATTTTATTTTTTTAAATTAGCAAAAATTGTTATCGATTTGTGATACTGAGCAATTACCAAGCCTCCAGTATTAACTTAGCTGTATAAATGTCACCTTATACAATGTGAAATTTTAGTCTTTTTTTAAAGAAAACTGGTGATAGTACTCGTCCATATGAACAACTTTTACTATGAGCCAACCCCGAAATCGTGAAAACTGTTTCATAGAAAAGTTAAATACCTACTCGACCCAAATGTATGAAACAGCTGATTTTTTTTCCACGATTTCAGGGTTGGCTTCATAGTAAAAGTTGTTCATATGGACGAGTACTATCACCAGTTTTCGTTAACAAAATGACTTAAATTTCACGTTGTATACATGCAATATTTTTGCAAAATGGATGAAGCCGACTTATATTGAGGACACATTGACAGACAGACAGACAGACAGACGGTCACACATATATCGATAATTTGCTGTATTAGCTTACTTTTTTGTCAATCAAACCTCTATAAATACGTACTTAATCTATGTTTGGTTTGTGCTTCTCTTAAACTCTCCCAATGTAGCAGTTGGTACCACGACACATCCACCAGCTCCGATTTCTTCCATCCTAAGTAGTGTTCAGCACTGAAACAAAGAGCCTTCATCAGTTTCATGACATCCTTAATGTGTGGAAGAATTTACACTCGTAAAACTTGCAAGAAAATGGTTTTTGAAAATTTTGTAATACGTATGATTATGTATTTGACGGGTTTATTATTATTTACCTATTATCATACATGTAATTAATTGCAATAAACGAATATGAATATTTTATTTTATATTTGGGTTCCCAATGTATTGGAGATATTGCAAGCATCTATTATAGTGTCCAGTCCACCCAAACAAAAAAGTGGAAAATTATCAAACACGAACATATGGTTATTATAACTGTCATGGTTACAAATATAATTTATAAGTATAAAAATAATTAACATGTTTTTACTACTATATCCGTTTTTATTTTGAGCTTAATACTCGTAAACTATATTTATATTTGAGCTCGTTTGAAAATATGTTTTTGTTACACAATTCCTTAAATGCTCAATTTGTGACCTTTCCTCATATTTAAATTTATTTTAAAATATTAGTTTATTTTAATTGACGCTAACATTGTTCTTACACAGCGATGAGGTGATGACAGTTAATCAATCTTACTCAATAAACCTTACAACTTTTAATTAAAGGTTGAAGGCACAAAATGAATGAAGATATTTATTTATTTCAAAGATAACTTAAATCTATATACATCCCACAACACCAAGTAGAAATTTGGTTTGTATGTGGGGAGGGAGTCGAACTTCTTTTTCTATAATTAAGTAGTTACGAAGTTATAAGTAGGTAGGTACCTACATTAACAATAAATAATAACAAAATCTGTTTTGTAAAAGGTAAGGTTTATACAACTTTGCGAATTTACTTTTATTTTGTTCAATTCTTATATGAAAAAGAATTTCATTATAATAACATTGGAATTTTGCGTTTTAGCAATCTGCCGCCAAAGTAGTTATACACTTTTACTGTTTCATATTTACCCTGAGCATTTGCTCTCGTGTTGAGCCCATGCTGTTTTGGTATCTTATGATCTGGAGTTCCATGGCCATTTACTGCAATTATGTATTTATATTTTAAAGAAGCCGGTTGTGTTTTACAGATTGAGTACAATATTTTGATATTATATAATTTGTATTTTTTCTAACATTTTTACCAAGAATTTCAAGAATTTTCTTTGTATATTTTCAATCTTATCCATGTATGTTAAAATAGATGTATACAATGTACAATATGTACATATATTGCGAGTATTAGAATAAATTATGAAGGTATAAAAAAAACTGATTGAATTAAAGGGACCACTCTTTCCAATTCATAGGTTTTCTTTTTCTACACCATTTGAAGGTACTATTAGTGCAAAACCATATTTCTGAACCTAGCCTTCTAGGCGAAGTGGGCGTTGGGAAATGGAACTTGATACACGTTTTTCAGAAAACAGATGCACGAGTATGTACAGAACTGAGAAAAATACATATTGTTTGTGAAGATGAGAGAAATCTTTTGACTATCTTAAAGTCATGGTTTAAATCTTTCACATAATGGAAAAAACCTTATATTAAGAGGCCTGTGAAAATGGTATATAACACATTTTATGCCTGTAATGTGAATCGTTTCATTACAAAACTTGATACGAATATTTTGTGTATACTAATCCATCTTTTGACTACAAGATTTCTTAAAATAAAACCCATGATCTCCTTTTTTATTAAAATTCAGTCAGATTATCGCTTATTTTCAATTTGTATACTATGTCTAACTTGCTCACTTGCGCTCGACTGCGGATAAGTTCGTCCTTCACTCTAACAGCATATTTTTCTGATGGCCACTTCACATTAAATACAAATATTTATTGTAGTGTGTAACACCTTCATATTGACTGCCACTACGATATTTGAAGCATTCAATAAACCACCTTCGAACCAAACAGTTGTTTATATTCAACGTTCACTACATGGCGACCCTGCCAGGATATTGACTGTCACTACGATATTTGAAGCATTCAATAAACCACCTTCAAACCAAACAGTTGTTTATATTCAACGTTCACTATATTACATAGGTAACACTAAAAGTTTCCGGAACTGGCCACTTACATAAACAATATTTAAAATTTTATAACACGCTTCCTCCGTAGATATAATTATTAACAATGTAGTATTCCTTCCACTTTACAGGCAACGCGTATTCAGAGTAATCAATTAAAAAAAAAAAAAAAAAAAAAAAAAAAAAAAATTACCGGTTGTCTATGCTCTTGCGCATGAGGACATCCCTGTCCATGAAATGTCACTTTTTTTTCACGCGCGGGCAACGCACGTTTTGCCTTTTCTCGAAACGACCTAAAAATCATGAAAAGTGCAAGGAACCTTGACCAAGAGCCACAAAATGCCTCGGGATGACTCCATGGACCGCAAGAGAAGGAAATATAACCGCAAACTAAGAAGATTAGAGGAAACACGATCGCGTCGTAGCCGTAGCCCACGCCGCCGACGACGCCATTACCGCCGCCGATCAAGACAATCAAGTTCTAGACACAGCCGCAGCCCCTTTCAAGGACGCCTCCGCACTTCTGATCATAGCCAGTCTCGTAGCCCAAATCGGAGTCGCAGCCCTTTGTCGAATCGGAACGCAAGCGGTAGTCGATCGCGCTCGCCACCGCACAGCGTCCCGCGTGGGCGCAGTGTTCCGCCAAGCCTTCTTCGAAGCCCCGTACAAAATCCAAGCCCTGTTCAAGAGAATATAGAAGGTTAGTACAATGCTACGTTCATGTTTTTGAAGATCATGAAATATGTATGCCGTGTAGTAGTACGCGATACGAAACACGAAGACCAAACTAGATACGCGATATCTTTTTTGGGTACTTACCTTAAATGGTGCGTGACACTAATTTATGGCTTTCGATGTGAAACTTCGAATACTGCAACAATAAGATTGGAACTCATTGCAGCCTTGGGGAAGGAAGAGGAAAGCCCTCAAATATTTGCTGACAACATCCTCAATGATGCCATAGCAGCTCGTTGGAACAAACCACTACAAGAAGGGCTCGAACAGAAAATCAAGGAAGATATTTTGAGCAAGTACAAATTGCCAAGTAACTGCAAATTACTGAAACCACCCTCCTTAAACCCAGAGGTGATTGCAGTCATCTCTGAAGGGGCTAAATTAAAGGATAAAACTATTTGCATTGCTCAAAACCAGCTAGGTATGGCATTGTCTCTAATAGGACAAACTATGTCCAAAATTTTGAAGGGAGAGTCCACGGAACCAATTAGTATGCTAGAATTCTTGGCTGATGCTGGCCGACTATTAGCTGATTTACACTATCAAAAAACTGTGACAAGAAAAGCACTGGTGTCACCAATGCTTGACAAAATTTTTTTGAAGATGACAGAATATTTAAAGAGAGATGAGTACATCTTTGGTCAAGATCTCACAGAAAAAATCAACAACAACAAGAACATTGTGAAGTCGGGAAACACAATCAAGAAAATTATGCAAGTGCCGAACCGACCATCAACCACCAAACGACAGACGGGAAACTGGCGTGGTCCCCCCCGCTATCCCAAAGCAGTGGCCCGAGGGGGACCGAAGACATATCAAGCAGCTCCAACAGCAAAGAAGGCCCAAATGTCTCGTCCAGCTCCGAGTCATCCACAGCAGAGCCGTCCCGTGAGGAATTACAACCGTGCTCGCTACAACAACAACCGATAAAACAGGTACATGCTGGTCATCTTTCTCACTTTGTTAATTGTTGGATGAAGATAACTAAAGATCCGGTTATACTCAAATGGGTGAAAGGGTATGAATTACCCTTTCACACCATACCTTTGCAGTCTGTCTGCCCTATAACCCATTCACTTTCAAGTACAGAACAATCACAAATGCTTGAGTCCTTGAAAAATTTGTTAGACGTTGGTGCTATCCAGGTTTGTCAGCCTGTTGAGGGCCAAATTTTTGTCAAAAATATTTCTGACACCAAAGAAGAATGGGAAATATCGCTTCATTTTAAACTTGAAATCACTAAATAAATATCTAGTTACTACCCATTTTAAAATGGAAGATATCCGAACATCAATGAAACTAATTGATACAAATTATTACATGACCACAATTGATTTGAAGGAGTCGTATTTATTAGTAAATATTGCTCAACATCAAAGAAAGTTTTTAAGGTTTCAATATGAGAAATTATATGAATTTACTGCCTTACCTTACGGTCTCACCACAGCACCAAGTATCTTCACTAAAATTCTTAAACCTGTTATGTCTTACCTACGAAGCTTGGGCTGCTTAACAGTGGCATATCTAGATGACATTCAATGCATGGCCCGATCTTATGAAGAGTGTTTAAATAACACTAGACTTATAATTAGTACTTTAGAGTGCTTTGGGTATATCCCAAATTACGAAAAAAGTAATTTGATTCCCAGGACTCGCTGTAAGTTCCTAGGATTTATTATTGACTCAAAAACCCTTACACTTGAGCTACCTGTAGAAAAACGATGTAAAATAAAGGACTTAATTAATAGATACCTCAATAAAAATATTTGTAAGATAAGAGACTTTGCCAACCTCTTAGGTAACCTAACTGCTGTATGCCCTGCTGTACCTTATGGTTGGTTGTACACCAAATTATTAGAAAGAGAAAGATATCTAGCCTTATTGAAATCTAACAACAATTATGATTCAGACATGGAAATTCCTGAATCCATTACCCCAGATCTACTATGGTGGTACTCATACATTTTGACAACAGTAAAATTCTTTGGCTACCAAAAGATTCACCGGGAGATCTTCACAGACTCTTCATTAAGTGGCTGGGGAGCACATTGCTTAGGCGAGTCTATTGGAGGTTTCTGGAATGAAGATGAACAAACTAAGCACATTAACGAACTTGAGTTAATAGCTGCCCGTTTTGGCCTTATGTCCTTTGCCAAAGACTTGACAAACTGCTATATTTTGTTACGGGTTGATAACACCACCGCATTATCTTGTATTAATAAGATGGGTAGTACCCAATTTGTTCACCTTAACCAGATTACAAGACAGATTTGGCAATGGTGTGAAGCCAAAAACATCTGGCTTTCTGCATCTTATATAAAATCTACAGAAAATAAAGAAGCAGATAAAGAGTCTAGGAATAATAATATTGATACTGAATGGCAGTTAGCAGACTTTGCCTTTCAAGATATTATATCTTAATTCGGTAAACCTAACATTGATCTGTTTGCCACAAGGATAAATGCCAAATGCCCCAAATATGTGTCTTGGAAGAGGGACCCACTTGCATTTGAGATCGATGCGTTTACATTAGACTGGACTAGTTTTTTCTTTTATGCCTTTCCTCCTTTCTCTTTGGTCGCACGGTGTTTACAGAAAATAAGAGCAGATAGAGCTACAGGGATACTGGTCTTCCCACAGTGGCCTTCCCAGCCGTGGTACCCGTTGATAAAACAAATGGCTTTATCAGACATCATATATTTTCAGCCTAATAGCAAAATCCTATTATCTCCCTTCAGCTCACACCACCGCCTGAGTCATCAGCTTACCCTGGCTGCGGGCATCTTCTCCGGACAGCACTACAATTAAGATCACTACCTCCGTCTTCCGAAGATGTGATACTGACATCTCTGGCGCCAGGTACGCTGAAACAATATAACTGTTCTTATAAGAAATGGTGGGAATATTGTCAGACCAGGAATATAGATACATATAGAGCATCAAATTCACAAGTCATAGGATTCCTTGCTGAGAGTTTCAGTGCTGGAGCTAGTTATTCAACTCTCAATAATCACCGATCAGCTCTGTCTCTATTAATACGCTCTGAAATAGGGAGGGATGAGAATGTTAAACGGGTCCTCAAAGGAGCATACAGACAGAGACCTCCCTTACCAAAATACAATGAAACCTGGGACCCTGCTATTGTACTAGAATTTCTTGGCAAGAAACCTACTATTGACCTGAACTTTAAGGAGCTATCAAAGAAATTAGTCACCTTGTTGGCTCTCACAACAGCTCAAAGAGTACAAACTTTGGCAGCAATTAAGATTTCAGATATACACTTTTCTACTAATTGTATTACAATTCTGGTATCAGACATTCTTAAGACTTCAGCATCAACCAGAAAGAAAACTGTATTAACCATTCCATATTTCGAAAGCGAGAACATCTGTCCTGCTGCCACCTTGAAAACATATTTACAAAAATCTCAAGATTTGCGAGGAGACGAACCTTACTTAATTGTGACTCATGCCAAACCATTTAAGAAGGCTACGTCCCAAACTATAAGCCGATGGATAAAGCAGGTTCTCAAGGAAAGTGGCGTAAATACAGAAGTATTTTCTTCACATAGCACAAGACATGCCACCACATCCAAAGCAAAATCCAACGGCATATCTATAGATATCATTAAAAGAACTGCCGGCTGGTCGGAGAGGTCAGCAGTGTTTGCAAAACATTATAATTTACCAATACAAAATTTAGCTGACACTTCTTTTGCGGTTTCTATCTTAAAGTAAATATATACTATATATATATAATATACCTAGGTGTATCTATATTTTTTCTCATTAACTGCATCAGCAGTTAGATTGTTGATAATTAAAAAACAGTTTTAATTATAAGAACCCTACGTGACATTATGCCATGCTGGTTTAATCACCATCTCATTTGTATGACTAAGCTTACTTATAGTTCCTATAAATAAGAATCATAGCCTAACTAAATGGATAAGCATGTTTTACTCATAATAAATGTTGATTAGTACATAATTCTACTTTTAATTGTTTAATTGATAAAACTAATTAAATCCCCTTAGCAATACAGCCTCTATTGCCTTTAGCTCTGAACATCTACATTGTTAATAATTATATCTACGGAGGAAGCGTGTTATAAAATTTAAAAATCAGACGAACTTACCTTAAGTGAAGTCTGATGTTAATTTTATTAACGCTTCCTCCGTAGATGTAATTACCCACCACTTACCCGCCCTTTTATTTTAACAACGGCAATATTAGGGCAGAAGCTAACATTAGGACTGAAACAATAAACTATTGTCTACACTCATTATTTATACAGAAAGATGGAACGTGGCCTTATTATGTGTTTAAGTTTTAGATAAATCCCTATGCCAGCATTCCATCTTAATATTATAACATACTATAAACTCTAAAAAAGTGACATTTCATGGACAGGGATGTCCTCATGCGCAAGAGCATAGACAACCGGTAATTTTTTTTTTTTTTTTTTTTTTTTTTTTTTTTTAATTGATTACTCTGAATACGCGTTGCCTGTAAAGTGGAAGGAATACTACATTGTTAATAATTACATCTACGGAGGAAGCGTTAATAAAATTAACATCAGACTTCACTTAAGGTAAGTTCGTCTGATTTTTAAAATTTATTGCAACATTTGAAAATAGAACTCTTTGGCTGTAGAATGCAGTTTGTTTCATCTGACTGTCTTTTGTTTTTACCTTGTGGCGCCATTTAAAAAATTGTGTGTCTGCATCAACATGGATTTAACTCGGGAAAATTTTCGTAGTATGATTTTCTACGATTTTAAGTGTAATTTGACAGCTCAACAGAGCATCGCTCGGCTTGAAACAGCTTTTGGCAATGAAGCACCATGCAAGACGACTGTTTATAGCTGGTTTGCAGAATTCAAGCGTGGTCGTATCAATCTCAGTGACGAATCTCGCGATCGGCCGTCCACCGCTGTGACCAACAAAAACATCGATGCTGTGCGCCGTATGATTGAAACAGACAGGCATGTGACCTACCATGAAATTCGCGCATCCTTAGAAATAGGCATGAGTCAAATACAATCAATCCTACACAAACATTTGGGTGTGAGAAAGCTGTGCTCGCGGTGGATCCCACACAACTTGACCGAGGCTCAAAAAACGGACCGCGTCACTTGGTGCAGTGCCATGCTTACCAGATTCAACGAAGGTGCGTCAAATTTGGTGTGGGACATAGTAACAGGTGACGAAACATAGATTTATTGCTACGATCCCAAAACAAAGCAGCAATCGAGCGTATGGGTCTTTCAAGATGAGCCGAAACCAACCAAAGTGGCGCGCGTGAAAAGTGCATCTAAGCGGATGATTGCTTCTTTTTTTAATAAAACTGGACACGTGGCTACTGTTGCTTTAAAGAATCGTCGTACCGTGAATAGTGACTGGTACACGACCATTTGTTTGCCGGAAGTTATTGACGAACTCCGTAAAAATAACCGTAAACGCCGTATCATCCTGCACCACGACAATGCTAGTTCTCACACGGCCAGACAGACAAACGACTTTTTGAAGACGAAAAATGTAGAACTCATGAGTCATCCTGCATACAGTCCCGACCTGGCACCTTGTGACTTTTTTCTGTTCTCAAAAATTAAGAACCAATTACGCGGTCAACGATTTTCATCACCAGAAGAGGCTGTCGAGGAGTATGAAAAACACGTTTCAGAGGTCACCACAGGGGAGTGGCACAAAAGTTTTCAAAACTGGTTTGATCGAATGAAAAAGTGCATAGACGCCAAGGGAGATTATTTTGAAAAACAATAAATTAATTTTGTACCTTTAATAGTATTTTTTCATATTCGTTCCGGAAACTTATAGTGCGTCCACGTATTAGCGGTAGGTATCTCAAAAGCATAATGATATCTTTGGCAAGGTGAGCACCAGGCCAGAAACACTGGCTCTTTCCTGCTGTAGAGCGGCAGGTAGTGACGTCACACTCACTTGGCGCCCAGATGCAGTATCTTCATGCCGGGCGCGTGCACGGTGGTGAACACGTTGGTAGCGCCGTGCACGACGCACTCGCGCATCTCCGGCATGGCGAGTGGCGTGCACCAGGAACATCGGCTCGGTCAAGCTACAGAGCGGCAGGTAGTGACGTCAAACTCACTTGGCGTCCAGATGCAGTATCTTCACCGCAAACTTACGAGCAGGGTTCAAATTTGCAGCGTCAAAGGTGTGGAATGACTTGCCACCTCCACTAAAAGAAAATATGCCTTATAACTCGTTTAAGTTTAAGTTAAAACATACCTTACTTGATAAACAAATTTTATTAGCAAAGTCAAGATACAAAATAAAACGGAAAATATCACAGAAAAAAAGTCTGCTCTAGCCAGCGTAAGCGACGATGATGATAGCTATGGTAATCAAACCTACCTTTACCCTGCTCACATTATAAATAGTATTTGGATATTACATTAAGTTTGTTTTTATTACACTTTTATTATATCAAAGTTTTCTCTCTATCTTAATATATCATACATATTATATAAATAATTATTATTATTAGAAACACTGCAAGCACACTAGAACTTACTGATTATTTTTCGTTTGTTGTATGCATTTATTTTAAATGAATTCTCGTATATATATTTTCATTTTAATCTAATTTTAATTTTAATTGTACCAATTCTTATGTTATGTTCTTTTTTATTTTATGTCATAATTTGCATGCCTTTTTGCACTTGCCTTTTTGTATGTATATTTTCATTTTAATCTAATTTTAATTTTAATTGTACCAATTATTATGTTATGTTCTTTTTTATTTTATGTCATAATTCGCATGCCTTTTTTTTGCACTCTTATCATTCCTACATTATTTCATTACGTCTGGAGTATGCTGAAAAACAGCGCTGTCCGCTCTCCATTGATCGGCAGCTTCGCTGAGCATACTGCCATTTGCCAGGAATGCTTAAAACGTTTTTTATTTTTTTCTCCTAGATTTTAAGACTGTAATTTGATATGTTTAGTTTTAAGTTATTTTTTGGCAATAAACTTTTTTTATTCTTTTATTCTTTATTCTTTATTCATGTCGGGCGCGTGCACGGTGGTGAACACGTTGGTAGCGCCGTGCACGACGCACTCGCGCGTCTCCGGCATGGCGAGTGGCGTGCACCAGGAACATCGGCCCGGTCAAGCTACAGAGCAGCAGGTAGTGACGTCACACTCACTTGGCGTCCAGATGCAGTATCTTCATGTCGGGCGCGTGCACGGTGGTGAACACGTTGGTAGCGCCGTGCACGACGCACTCGCGCGTCTCCAGCATGGCGAGTGGCGTGCACCAGGAACATCGGCCCGGTCAAGCTACAGAGCGGCAGGTAGTGACGTCACACTCACTTGGCGTCCAGATGCAGTATCTTCATGTCGGGCGCGTGCACGGTGGTGAACACGTTGAAAGCGCCGTGCACAACGCACTCGCGCGTCTCCGGCATGGCGAGTGGCGTGCACCAGGAACATCGGCTCGGTCAAGCTACAGAGCGGCAGGTAGTGACGTCACACTCACTTGGCGTCCAGATGCAGTATCTTCATGTCGGGCGCGTGCACGGTGGTGAACACGTTGGTAGCGCCGTGCACGACGCACTCGCGCGTCTCCGGCATGGTGAGTGGCGTGCACCAGGAACATCGGCTCGGTCAAGCTACAGAGCGGCAGGTAGTGACGTCACACTCACTTGGCGTCCAGATGCAGTATCTTCATGTCGGGCGCGTGCACGGTGGTGAACACGTTGGTAGCGCCGTGCACGACGCACTCGCGCGTCTCCGGCATGGCGAGTGGCGTGCACCAGGAACATCGGCTCGGTCAAGCTACAGAGCGGCAGGTAGTGACGTCACACTCACTTGGCGTCCAGATGCAGTATCTTCATGTCGGGCGCGTGCACGGTGGTGAACACGTTAGTAGCGCCGTGCACGACGCACTCGCGCGTCTCCGGCATGGCGAGTGGCGTGCACCAGGAACATCGGCTCGGTCAAGCTACAGAGCGGCAGGTAGTGACGTCACACTCACTTGGCGTCCAGATGCAGTATCTTCATGTCGGGCATGTGCACGGTGGTGAACACGTTGGTAGCGCCGTGCACGACGCACTCGCGCGTCTCCGGCATGGCGAGTGGCGTGCACCACGCCAGGAACACGGGCTCATTCCTGCTGCAGAGCGGCAGATATGACACGTAGTGCCCCCTCACTAAAACAACCTAAAACCACCGTTTTTGTGAGAATCCATGTCCATGTCCTTTATCTATCGGATTAAAGTCGGGGTGGAAAGAAAGTCAATGAGGATCCTGTCCCTAGAGTCGGTTGCCAATTGGTTGCCAAACGTCAAAAACATAGATGAATTATCGAATTCGTTCGTGCTTAAAGTGACGTCACAGTTCGTGAACAGTTCAATACGCACTGAAGGTAATTTTAAAAGTTCAGTTTTTATTTATGTTTTTAGTGTTTAGCAACCAGATGGCAACCGACACTAAGTTACAGGCCCGCAGGTTGTACTAATTAATTTAATTTCATTGAACAATGGATAAGCAATTATAAAAATACTGGACAGTTTTCTGCACAAATATTCTTACTTTTTGGTCTCCAAATCTCATTTGTCTTCTCGCATTCCTAGAGACGTTCATCCTACAGAAGAAATGTCTAGTCTTTGGTACATTTTCAGTCTCTCCATTGGCTCCTCGGTTCAGCTCGACTTGAACAGTCTGGTGATCCTGACGGTCTATGATGTCATAGACACTGTCTCCGTGTATTAGCAGGTCTTCCTGTTAAGTTACGGTCATGTTAAAATAAGTTTTGCAGATTCAAATTTATTTAACAGTTACTTTTAGTAAGGGAACTTCTAATTTTATTGTAATTATTACATTTTATAACCCTGGAAAGAAGGTATCATCAGGATGTTTGATTGTGACGTATGTATATTCAAGGTTAAATTTACTTAATAACCAAATAAGCTTTGACATTTTGTTTTGTTTATAAAAATGGTTTAATATTCATCAAAGCTCGATACACCTGTTATTTGTAAATGAAGTGAGATCTTCGTCTTTATGTCCAATTTTATTTTAAATAAAGTTGAAGAAATGAAAAAGTTCACTCAGTATTTGAATAGCGATAATAAGGTATAAATAACTGGATTATTACTAATTATTTTTTGAGCAAGCATGCAACATAACTGAATTATTCCAAACTGAAATGCTACCAATCTATCATAAAGGCAATAATCTATCAATAAAATACAAACCATAGAATGACCTAAATATTCCGCTGCATTTTCCGATATGTACAACAGTTTTCCGTTTTGTGTCATCATCATTATGAACCCGTTTATTGCCTGAAAACACATTGTGAAATTACTTATCATGTCTTTTATTGTTTTCAGGTAATGGATAACTACTCGTAAAAATATTTACATTGTAAATTATTTGCATGTAAACCTTTGTAGTGGCGTGTTGGTTCTGTTAATTCACAGGTATTTTTCAGTAAGGCAAGGAAATATACATACGGAAATATTTCATACAAATAATTTAATAATACATATTCCTTAAGTCAAAGTGAATAATGTTGAAATACTTCTCAGAATTTTCCAAAATATGTCTTCTAATTCAAGTAGAAATAACTACATTTGATGTCATTTTTATAATTGCAAATAAAATTATATAAAACAGCCTAATACACCGGAAACAAATATTATGGTTGTACTTTATAGACAAGTAACAACAAAACATAGAAATATTATCTTCATTTATTTTCTTATTAGTTCATCTTTAGTTCTTATTAATTTTTCAGTCATAGCATAAATGTAGTTCCGCTTCCCCTATTGCAAATAAATTCAACGTAAACTCAAAAATATGTCACTAACTGTGATAGTTATAATAATAAATTAATAGGTATTATAAATAACATACTATTCAGGGTTAGTGACAATCATAATGAAATATATATTACAGCGCACTTTGATTCATACGGGAAAATCTCGACGGTTTGGTCAGTCTTAAGCCCAAAAACTACAAAACTTACTTTAGAAAATCCGATATTCGGCGTTGGAGTTGGCTGCTCCTGATACTGATAACTCAAATCGTGACTTTTGAACACTAAAACAGAAAGAAAGACAGAATTATGAGCGAGCCAGTCATTTAATAGCTGAACTAGATTAGATAAGGCTAAACGCATGTAAAACGTCTTAATATGAGACCTTTCGTGACTTCGGGTGAGGGGACGAAGTTTGGGAGATGGCTGGAATAAAGGGACCAGATGGTGGATAAAGACGTGATGAGTGTCCAAAGATTTGGGGCATGGGAAACGTTGAAAATCTTCAGGCTTGAGAAAGATGCTGGAGTTTTAGTGGTTTAGTCTGCAGATTTGACGCTGATAAATATGAATTAGAGAGTCACGATTCTTGGTTTATCCACAAGTATGTCTTGGTGCTGCGTTATAGAAATGTATATTTATGCTCAGACATTTTAACAATGTTAATTCAATAATTGTGTGAAAAACCAGTTTTTGGGCAATATTTCTAGAACAGTTGTACTCGGTACTTTTTATACCTAACACTTTTATGGGTACTGTCAAAATCGGTACTTGTTTAATTTTGCTGGTTCTATTTGCTGCTGTGTAAGTTCCGTCAACGCATTACATAATAAGATCATAATATTATGTAATTTTTAAGCCCTTATTTTTTTAATAATTATGACGTCATCAACTTAAGATATCCATAAATTTTTGTGTATATTAATTAACATAATTTGAGTATTTTACAAAAATTACACTTCTTTTTTTAATTTATGCTGCCTTTTTGTTTGTATACAGTTGAACTAACTACGGGCGGCATAATTTAATTTTTAAGGACTTAGAACTTCTGAGCTGATTGAGGCTGGAACTTTTTACACAAATCCATTGCAATATACTTAGTTCCTCGACTTACACTGCTGGAAGTAGTTCATCTTCCTGACGTAGACACAGACGAGGGCCATAAGCTGCAGCTGCGATAGTCGCTGTCTGGTGGAGGGCGGGAGAGGCAGCAGGTCTCGGAGGTTGGAGATCTCGGCGTTGATCAGGTCCCGACGCATCTTGCTGGCGCCTTTCGTTGACTTTGTTGGCTCGAACCTGTTTGACAATAGGTTACATCAAAAATTCGACCTATTTTGGCGTTCTTCAGCTGAATCTCAATTCAAAATTATCTCACAGGTTCAAAAGTTTTTTGCTGTAAATTATTCAAAAGAGTAATATGTTAATAAACTCAAAATAAAGACAACTTTTTATCGCAATGAGGTAGTGACATCGACCGTAAGCAACTAGTTTTGTTTTGTTTTCGATTTTGCTAAAGTATTGTGTATAGAATTTATTAGGTCCTCTCGTCATGGTGTTTTTCCACTGCCTGGAAGTTTGCGCATATTGCACGTGCATACAAAAGTCTTCAAAATGCCTCTTAAGCATAAATTGGCAATATCGATTTGGAATGTATAAAAAGTCGTACATTTTAAAATATGTAAGTACTTGTGCCCCGATAAATAGCACGGTTTCCTGAAGGGGAAATCCACCACAGCAAATTTATCTTGATAAAAAGATACTAGTCTCATTGTTTTTATTTTACACTTTTTTCCCAACCTGTTTCGGATTATACATAATTTTTGAAAATATTTTGGTAAATTTTTGAGAACTATGTAATATCAAACACCGGCTGCGAAATAAAATGTACAATAAAAATCTTGAGACTACTACAAGTGCTTTTAACCAAAATGTGTTTCCAGATTCACCAAGTGCCAACAATCGCAAGAATTAATTTTGTTTTATAAGCAACAAATGTAGCCGTATTTGACAATTATATTTTCAGATAAATAGATAATGATGGTCAGGATTGTTTTCATTTTAATTTTTTTTCATTTTATTTTATTACGAAAACATGTCGTACGAAACACATTGTCAACGAAATTATGTTGAAAAAGTTTTTCGATCAGGTAGAACATAGAAATCTTTTACATTGGGCAAAATCAATATTAGAAGTAGGAGTCAAGTTTTGATTTAAATAACAGTCGGCGTTCCTCAGGGTTCGATTTTGGTAATTGGGTCCGTTATTATAATGTAGCCTATTTGTATGATGCTGATAAATGTTTTTCCTGCTAGCTCCTACATACAAGTCATAAAGAAATAAAGGATAAATATAAGAATAAGTGATGATTGTTAGCACCTTACATACATGTGTATATACAGGTGGAAAATTAAGTCACTAGCTTTATTGAACTCTATGGTTCAAAATCACTAGTAGAACACAAAATCGCAAAAAAATGTTTTTTTTTCTAGTTTCTTTTATACAAAATTTTGAAAAAATGGCAAACCTACGCGATGCAACATGTGACTGACAATAGACAGTAAATAATAGACAGTCCTGGCGGTAAATAATGCACATAGGCTATGTACACATAGGTTTTGTCTCTGTTACCGGAGTATTAGTGCTTCTTTGGCGATCGATATCTGTTTTTTTAAATATGAATCATGACTAATAGTAGATTATTAACCAAGGGCTGTATGACGCTTCGCTTCGCTCAGGCGCCAAAAACCTCGTATGCAATTGATGCTTACGCCCGAGATAAATACTCTGCTTTACATATCGATTGTGAGGTAAGTAAACAACAAGACAGCAGGTTTCAATGAACATTTATTAAGAAGAAAAAAATGTGTATTTAATTAAAATTAATAGTAAAATTATTACAATTTGTAAGAGATATGGTCACGTTCTTTTTAGGAATATTTATAGTTTGAATATGAGTTTGTGATGATAAGACTTGAGTTTGAGTGACTTGAGGTTCTTGCATCGTAAATGGCGGCAGTTGACTGGTACTATTTTCTTCATTAAAAAATGGCTCAGATGATGTGCTTTGACGTGGTGATTTCAAGTTTATATTTTCTGTTATTTTATAAGTAATTTTGCTTTTATTTGCCACCGAATCTTCGATATAACCTTCGGCCACTTTGCTGGACTTCCAGCCGCCGTGCCTTTTTAACAGAGTGAGGTTGGCTCCCGAATCTGCCAATAGAGTCGCTGATGTTCTGCGAAAGCAATGCCCGGTGTATAACTCTACGTTACTCAGTTTTAAATATGTGGCTATTTGCTTTGGCATGCCTGTAAATTTGTTTTTTCCTATTACTTGTCTGTGGCATTTTCCTTTACTGTAATTAAGAAAAAAACGATTTGTATCCACGTTTTCAGGCCGAAGAGCTTGATATTTTTCAACATAATTTGCAAATTCTTCATGCACAACAAATGACCGGTCAATTTTAGTTTTCGTGTTAGGCAGTTTTATGAGTAGTAATTTGTTATGTTTTTCTACATTTTCTATTGTCAAGTTTGTCAATTCCACGGTTCTGCAGGCTCCCGATATCCCAAAAATTAGAACAACCTGTAAAAAAGACATAAGTTGTATTAAAGGCACCAAATTCGCATAGTATTTTTGTGAAATATTTTGTTAACTTATTAAAAAGGGCAAGTAAATACGTAGGTACCTTTATTGCTAAATAAATTTCATCCGGAGCTTCATTTAAGAATTTCTGTACTTCTTCTGCAGTAAATACCTTCGATTTCTTGCTTTTAAAGCCGTCAGACTGCCTTTTCAAGAAAGCAGTAAGTTTAGAAAAATCTTTCAAATTCACGTCATGTTTTGTCATCATTGTAGATTTTAGCATGGAATAAAAGCACCATAAACTGGAAGGTTGTAGCCTCTTAGATAATTCATCAAAATATGATATAAAAACACTTTCAGAAAGAGATTTCACTTTTTTTTCTGATCGCCATTTCATAAATTCGTCGTATGCCTTTACATATCTTTCTTTCGAGTTCGGCGGTAATATATTTTCGACAACTGTTTTTGCCCTTTCTTTAATAAAATCGGGCGTTAGATCTATGTCTTCGTCACTAGACATGTTTAAAACTTTTGAAAAAGAACTCAAACAAGAAAATTAATTACTTTCGCGATGCTTTCGCGCCTACTAGTAGACTGCCTTTTTTTTTTCACGCACGCAAGCGCGTCAAATATTGCTGGCCAGTTTGATTTTTAAATCGATTCCATCTAACATACGATGTGGAAACAAATAGTTCCATATTTAAAATAAAATCTTTATAAAATAAATTGTCTAGATTCCGATTCGAGTAATTAATCGATACCGAGAAAAAAAATATTAACTTTTTAAAAATATTCTTCGTGCAGTATGAGTATGACAGTTCTTTTTTCAAATTCCAAAACCTATGCTGTAATGATAGTCATACACCCCGGCATTCAGGGGTGTAAGGGTGTACTTACAGAGCAAGAGATATGTAAAGTAACAAAACATGTATTTTTTATTTTGAACATAGAACAGTTTCGCTTTTCCCTAGAGGTTTCATTTTCAACCGGTATAATGATGAAAACTGAATAAATTTAACGTACCAAAGTGCTACTTTATCAGTTCTACTATAAATAGAAATCCCATGAGTCACTATCTACTTGGAAATAACCCGATACAAAAAGTATATTATTCCATGTATTCAACATTTCGAACTCCACAGTTGACCTTTAGAAATCACATAGAGAAAATAACTAAACACCTTAAACACCACTAAACCGTGGATTCATTTCGAGAGGCGTAAGCCATCTGCTGATCAAGGATAATGCATCGGTAGTTTGTACTTTGATTATGTACCTGGAATAGTGTATTAGTATTAAAAATTAATTGTATAGAATCTTTAGTATATCATTTACAAGGAAATGGTTAAACCCAATAAGCAAACATATACGGCACTTTACAAATATGCATAATACTCTAATGCTGCTTACGAGAAATCCTGTTTTCACAAATTAATAACTCTAGAGAAAGACAAGTGATTATTATAGACTAATTTTTTCAACATAACTAATCCATAAATTTGTTTAATATAACATTGTAAGCAGACCCAATGCACGAATACCAAAGAATCAATCGTCAGCTTCTTCCCACAGTTCGATATCAACTAATACAAGTACGTTTACATTCCGTGCGAACTTCGATACAAAATAAAACAAAGTAATAAATCCACCGATGCTTCCTTTGATAGAACAAATACATTACCATGTTACTATAATATTGTGCAATAAAAGAATTGTATGTTACAAAATTAATCTGAATGTATCTTAGAAAAAAAAATGCTCGCCAACATTTGTGTTGTGGGAAGGCTAAAAATGAGTGCTATCTTAAGAACGTTATACATTTAGATAATTTGTTGGGTTAATTTAAGAATCAGTTTAACCCTTAAATGCATGAGGTTTCATTTTTGCATGAAATTGAAAACCATGGTAGAGAAATACCTAAAAAATATGAAAAAAATAAGTAAAAATTTTTTTTTTGATAGGAAGTTGGTTTTTTCTCACGAAAACAAGAAAAAAAAACAACAAATGAATTTAGGCTTTAAAATTTTCTTTTTTTTAACACCTACTCATAAAGCTGAACTCTTTTTGACTTTAATATCAAAAAACCACAAAAATATATGCAAGCAGAATATTAATTAGATTTTTTTTCTAAAACTCTCTTTAATGATTTTCCCGCCAAAATGCGAGCAAAAACAAAAAAAAAAACGAAGAAAAATAAATAAGAATTTTTAAAGTTAAAAGCTGTTGCCAAACATATTTTTAGCTCATCTAATCATAAAATATTTAATTAAATAAAATTGTGTAAGTATATAATAAATAAAAAACCTTTGTATAATTTTCGATACAAGATGCATTTAAGGGCTATGGTCTTTGTTTTGTTTTATGTGTATCTTGTGCTTATTAGTGCAGTAAATGAAAGATTTGAGGTTGAATTAAAACTACTTCCTCTCTCCAGAAGTATTATTATTTTATAGTTTATAATAATAGTAGTAATGATTAGACTCCTGATCACACTAATAATGTTTTCAGCCATGGTCTAATTAAGCTGGTATATTTGCTGGTTATTTATTCTTGATTCTGAGATTCTTGTACATTTAACTTTTTCCGGTATTTACCTGATATATTCTAAAATTAAGGCATACAGACAGACAAATAAAAATAAATAAAAAATTGGTTTTGGTTTCAGTGCAAATCTAATAACTCATTTTAATTTAAAATTCCCAAAACTGTTAAGTGGACAAACACACCTTTTTATTAAATTTTTATTAGTATAGATATAAATAAAGTCAAATCCCCATAAGTGCATTTCTCTCTCTCAACAAAAGGTTTACCGGCGGACACCTGTTCCGGAACCCAATATCCGCACATTGTCTACCGACTCCTAGAAAAACGTGATTTATTCTAATGTAGGGAAAATGTGAGAGAATACGAGAAAGGATGTTATCGCTCAAATATTTGCACCTGTTGAAAACTAACTACCTTTAGCTAAGAATGATTTGATATTTTTTATAATTGTTTTTAACTGACTTTTCATAATAAAATTAAACTGTTTTAACCTAAAAATACTTAGAAGAATAGAGTATATATAGGTATATATGTGTGTATATTCATGTTGAAAAAACAGTAACTAATATATAAAATACTACTGTTTTGTACTTATATTGTCACAACTTTAGAAATTTGATAATAGTAGTTTATGAAACTGGTACATAAAAAGGTTATTAAAACACGAGTGCCAGTTTAAAAAACGAGGCGGAGGCGAGTTTTTTAAAAGAACATGAGTGTTTTAATACCTAGTTATGTATCGTTTCATACACTACTTTATCTAAACTCATGCCTACTAACTTGTTTCCATAATCTAGGTAAGATTTTAGTTAGCTATTTTTGATTTTTCTTGTAAAAGCTTGTTCTAAATATGTAATTTCCGTCGTCGTTATTTTCAGAATGTCAGGTGGAATCAAATATTATCACCATCAATCCCTGCTGTCAATAATTTTAGGGCAAAATTATTATTTTGACCTATAAAACCACAGCAAGTAATAAACAAATTTCCTCGAAAACTATGGCGCAACAAACAGTTCAATTCATCGGATTCATCCATTGAGAGACTGAGTCCAACGCGCTGTAAGCCATAGACAATACCTGGCCGAAAATAATGTTGACTGTAACCTCGTTGTTGTTTTCTACGTATTGGAGAAGATTATATAAAAACCTCATTTGTATTTTATATTAAATCTCAGACATGGCTGTATGGGCTAAGTTCCCTTTGCCTTCCTCGTTAGTATCACACGTATATAGGTAGTCTGTCAAAAAAGTGTTGAAATGAAAATGAAACTTTAATGAACTTTATAGGACTTTAAACGTTCAAGTAGTATAATTTAGGTAATATATTTATGAAATAACAGCGCGGTTAACTCGATTTAACAGATTTTATACTTATTTGTTTGGTGTAACCAGGCGAAAGAAAAATAGTTTCTTCAATATTCATTTCAACACTTTTTTGACAGACTGTACCTTAATCCCAGAAAAAGTTTTTTATAGCATGATGTTGCTCGGAGACCTATACTATAATTTAATTTTTAAATTTTTTAGAGACGTTCATGAAAAATATTTTTCATTATGCCAGTAGTTTTGAGTTTGTAATGAGGATTTTACGATATGAGGTTAGATAAAATAAATAAAAGTATATTTATTCCAAAGATAACATTATGAAGGTACTAGTAATCACCAGTGATGATTGTATATTTTCATTTAATTCTGGTTCGTTGTCAATAATGTCAGTGCTTTTTACGTTATATTTCATAATATTTTTTCCATTCACCTGAAGACGACCCCACTGATAGTCGTTCAAAAACTCACACCGGGTTGGGTTCGTACCCCGGACTAAACCGTTCAAAAATCAACACGGGTCGCAACACCGACCGTTCAAAAATAGCAGTGTCGCTACACCGCATCGGTGTAATTTTTCAACATTAACTCTGCAGGGTTTGCAAGGTTCGTATAGAGACGTAAAAATGACAGTTATAAATCAATACGAAATCTATTGGAAATATGTGAAATGACGTTTGAAGTGAAGCAACTCGGCCAAACCCGTTCAAAAACTCAGTGTTGCAACCCCGGTGTTCCTACCCACCCTAGGGTTCTTTAATGAACGCACTTCAGAGGAATCGAAATATAGCACATTAAATTTCTTTGGTTTTACCAATGAAACTACAATTACAAAAAAATAATATTTTCAGTATTTTTTGTATTTTTCAAAACTTATATTTACTTTCTTTTCAAAAATTCATTAGGCTTTCACAGTTTAAAGGTACAGTACAATTGTACTATATAGTTAAAAACCTAGATAAAACCGACATATAAATCAATAGAATTCGTAGTGGACAATATAATACCATACCCACTAAAACAGCCAAATTTGTTTAAGGAACGATGCTTTCAAAATTATCCATAAAGGATATCTAATGCTTCATTAAACTTTAAATTTAATCAAAACTTAATTATTCCATAACAACAATCCTTGTAATCAATGGCCGGCTAGAAAGTAAAAGGGCCCTTTTGTTTAAAACCCAACCCTTGATGTAACGAAACAGTATTACTCTTAATTATACCTTTAACTCGTCGATCCACCTACTGACCTTCTAAAAAAACCCGGCCATATTATTTAGAATCTAGGGTTCCGTAAATTTTTGCTACCATAATCGTCACGAAATTTTTTATTTTTATAATGACTTGCAATTCAAAATGTTTAAAAACAAAGTTTTTTTCTAAACTTTAACTGTTTTTCTGCAATCTTCAAAACATTTTGTTTGTTTTTTGAACATCCTTTGCTATATTTCCAAATGAACTCGTACTTTTTAAACCCTAAAACAAACAATACATATCAAAATTCATAAATTAACGGTACCTAAAACCAGGTAAGGAAGTGTCTTTCCGTACAGTGAATATTTTGATCCCCTAACAGCGTGTTTGTATGCGTGTGCGCCGACGTCGGCAGCTTTGATCTCACTTGGGAGTCCCTTTTATATCATTCCGGAGTTTATTGGAATTGCTCCTGTCGGTATTATGGTTGGTACCAAGACGTGGTCAGTAAATGGTCACACGCCTCTTTGGCTTGTTTCCTGAACTGTGGTGGCCAGATTTTGAATATTTTCGGTAAATTAAATTTTTGTAAGATCGTTATTCTTAAACTGCCTATTTACGATTTGTTTATAGTTAACTTGAGCGAGTAATCATCAAAAAGCGTAATGTGAGACGTTGAATTTAACTCACAAGTCATTTAGGTTCAACCTTAGATTCAAAAGGGAAATAAACCTTTTTTATTTGTCTCGAGTGATTAAGTTTTTTTTTTTTCATTATTTTTTATTGTTGATGTGATTGTGGGAATGAAGAGTGAGTGATGAATTTGTTGCTGACGATTGATGATTAATTTGTTATGTCACGTGTTATGTTTGTTTTGTATTGATTTTGATGATGTATTATGATGGTGTATTAATGGATATGATCTGGTGGTTTTTTCAAAGCCCCAGATCATACCCAAAGCAAAAAGAAAACATTCTTTTCGCACTTGCTGTAAATGTTTAGACTTGGTGTAAATCTAATTAACTGATTTGTACAAATAGAAATATTTTTCGATTTTATTCTATTTTATCAATTTACTTGTGAACGCTACTTGACTAATATGACTAGATCTTGTACATCTTTCATATTTTTCGCTATTTTACGTTTGGCTTAGTTTAAAAGTCGGTCTAAAAGCAAAGTCAAGAATCCTTTAAGGGTGTGTTAGTATGATCGGTAAAGATATTATTTTAAATACTGGGATCTCTAAATAAAGTACCAGTACCTCATAATAAGACGATTTTCTTTACTCAAAATACACTAATCGCGTGGACACCCTCACTGGTCGCTGGCCTCTCGGATGAGGGGTGCGGGTTTCGGGGTGCAATTAGGTCTGTGGGGAGGCCAGTCAGCTGCGTAGCCATAGCTTAGAAAAATTATGAAATTTTTTGTGAAATTTCAAGGTATATTTTTTTTCTCGTAATGACATCAGAATCGTGTATACTTTCATACCCTACAGGGATTCTTGACTTTGCATTTACACCCTGTATAATTAACTGAAAGAACTCTTCAAATATTACTAGACCTTTCTGTTAAACCTTTTAGTAAATGAAACACGTATACGTATACAAAACGTATAAAAATTCGTAGGCGTAAATTAATACGTGGGCATTCTCTCTTCAGTCCTTCTACTCCACCACGGAGTCTGGGGCTGACACTGAGCTCTTCCATGCTTGTCTGTCCATGGCCAGCATGTCATCTTTCTCTCGTTCAAAACGGACCTCTTCCACGTCTGAGTTGGTCATCCTGGTCATCGAGAACATTCAAAAGGCCTCCAATTGAAGGCTACTTTAGGTATATGGTCTGCAGGTCTTCGTAGTGTATGTCCTAACCATGGCCACTTTCGTTCCTTGATTTTGGTGGCAACGGATTTTTGATCCAACTCAACATTGGTGATGGTGTTGGGCCAATGTAACTATGTGGACATTGTACTGTACATCACTAATAATAGTGACGTACATGAGTAGTTCTTATTTTATATTTATTCAATTTGAAATATCGTCCGCTAATGTGCTAATGCATCCACAATTTCAAAATAACTGAAATTTTGCGAGCGCTGCAGTTGATTAGATCAGGATAGACAATTAAAAACCGGCCGAGTGAAAGTCGGACAAAGGGTTCCACGCACACCAAGGGTTCCGTACCATCCCATCCCGCTAATATTATAAATGCGAAAGTTTGGATGCATGGATGGATAGATGTTTGTTACTCTTTCACGCCGTAACTACTGAACCGATTAGGCTGGAATTTTATATGAATGTAGTTCTAGATCTGGAATAGGACATAGGCTACTTTTTATCCCATAAATCAGTTCTCATGGGATGAAAATGAGCTTTCAAATTACTATAGAAAAGTGATCTGTCACCCTTTCACGCCATGCTTACGAAACCGATTAGGCTGAAATTTTGCATAAATGTAGTTCTAGACTTTGAGTAGGACAAAAGCTACTTGGAAAACAGAGGCGTATAACACACATATTTCACCAGCTGTGTTTACTGTAGGTAACAGTCCGAATAATATTGCCTGATTTTAATGGGTACACAAAAACTAATTCAACGCGGGTGAAACCGCGGGCAAAAGCTAGTTATTTATAAAAACGGCAAAAAAGTCATGTCTGTTGTATGGCAGACCCCTTTAATATTTATTTATTCTGTTTTTTAGTATTTGTTATATTATAGTGGCAACAGAAATTCATCATCTGTAAAAATTTCAACTGTCTAACTATCACGGTTCATGATATACAGCTTGGTAACAGACGGACAGCGGAGTCTTAGTAATAGGGTCCCGTTGGTTACCTTTCGGGTACGGAACCCTAAAAAAGAAAAGCGTTCAGAGCAGGACTGAAGCTTAGCATTGTGGAGACCCTTCCATCCATCCTGTTTCGTCCACTGCTGGACATATGCCTTTCCAGAATTTCGCCACTCTTGGCGGTCCTCCTGGAAAAAATGCCCATACTCACACACGCTGGGCAGGCGGGTTGGTGAGCGCGGTACCGAAACCCTTGCACCAGTGACGCCGCTGCCCGTCACCAGTCTGATTTATATAAGGCCCGGCAATTGGGGATGGATATACCGCCATCCATCGGTCCCAGGCAATGGTGGGCCGCCTGGTTTTTTTGCCTGAGAGCTGTCCTCTTACTCTCCCCCGAATAACTTCGGGAGGATTTACGAGTAAGATGGTGGTACCTCCACAGTCGAGCCCAGCATTAGCTCTACCACCTATAACCCTTAAATACTAAAATAGTTAAAAGTCCACTAATGGCGTCCAAGAATGAAACGGTTGAATTTGTGAACGAAGCATGAAGTGGGCCCATCTTCTCACACCAAGGAATGTGTGTTCGGAATGCTGCTTTTTGACAGCTTTTTATTTAGAAACGTGCTTGACGATTACAACCAGTACATTACCTTGTTTTTCGTCAAAAACGCTCTTCGTTTTTATTTAAGTAGTTGGCTATGAAAAAAATGGGGTTGAAATGAGTTTAATGGGTCAAAAACCATAAAATAAATACCTAGGAATTGATTTGATTATTAATTAGTGAAACAAAATACTTATTTCAATTAATTTTTTAGGATTTTCATTTTCATAACAGAAGTGATATAATTAACGGACCACTCAAATTGGCTCAAAATAAAAACAAATTACACATAATATGAAAGCATTGTGTTCTACCCGTCGCACGCGCTGCGTTTATATTTTCAGCAAGAAAGCTTTGAAAGTCTTAGTGTTAAATAAAACTAAGTTAATTTTACATGTTTATTTACACCATACTAATGAATATATTAACTTGAAGCAGTTGTTTAGTATATCAAAACTCATATCATTAGGTTTGGATTTAATTTAGATAATATCTTTATTTTTGGTTATTAATTACCCAATAAACTCAGAGGTCGCACTATATCCTGTTTAGAAACCATAACTCACAAATTGTATCCTCCTTTGGAACAACCCATGTATCTGAACAACTTTAGGTTTTTATGGTGTTAGCTATAATGTGCATAATTCTCAAATACACACATGTATTTAATTATAGATATCATCAAAACGTCATAAATTATGTAACAGAAATTTGAAACCATCTTATAAATATTAATTCAATCTTTTATAGCACATGTAGCCTTCGAGACATAAATTAATATTGATTTGAATAAATTCTCGTTAGCTGATATCACATAACGCCCCCGTGAGTGTTCAGTATGTGCATTACTGGGTGGTGTATCTAGTAGATTCAAAATTCGGTGAACAGGTATGTTAAAAAAATTCAACGGTCTAGGGTGGGTGCAGACGGTGGCGCAGTCGGTACCGCACTTGCCGTGTAAGCAAGAGAGTAAGGGTTTTTTTCAAACTATTTGTCTATTTAAAATATGTTTCTTATTGATCTTTTCCAGTATCCAAAGCAATGGATTTCGTTACAAATTATATATTCTTAACAAGGTACCTATTTCTTAGCTTCATCAAAGTTTATTAACTAGTATATTTAAAATTAAAATAAATAGTTAATTATTAAATAACCACCTGATTTTGGTACAAACTTCAATAATTTTCTTTATTTTGGCCTTATAGTTCTAAGTTGTATATGTAGTTCATTCAGCAAAAGGAAATAAATAAAAAAAATCATAGCCAAGGAAAGAAGCACTAGTCAATCAGTCGATAGGATACCGGACTCCGAATACGAGAGTCTAAAATAAAGTCTTTGGAATAAAAATAACTAACAATTAAAAGTGAGTATCCGCGAGGAACATATCCGACATCCCCTCGAAGACCAGGGTAAATCCTGGATTTCATTCTGGGGGGAGCCATTCTGACAAGATTCGTAAATGGGGACCAAGGATCACGGAAAAAGCTTTTTGTTTGTAAATTTATCCCATTAGGTTCGATTAGTAAGAATTCGATTAGAAAATTGTACGGTACTAATTCGAATGGTCCAGAATACCATAACAGCACCTAATTGTCGATTTATTTGAAAGGAATAGACTTTTTTAAGCCCATATAAAAGTTTTTTTTTTTTCTCCTTGAAATACAAAAGATATACATGAAAATATTCAGGAACTGAAGCTTTGATGACGTAATAGTCATGTCATTTAGGCATTACAGGAAATAAGCCATTGCCCACAAGAAAAAAAAAGTGATGTCAAAACCGACGTTTGTTTTTTTTATTTTCAGTAATCCCATCTTCAGGTTTTATCCCCAAATTTTTTTTTCATTCTTTCTTTTAGTCAAGGAACTCTACCTATTGAGCCTAAACGGTATGACTATTACGTCACATTCCCATTTCTACAAATTGACTTTCAAACAATTATTTCATTGTAAACAATACCACCTGAAAGTTAAGGAACAGTATGTATCTTAATGATTTAGCCTATATTTTCAGAATAAAAAATGCATAAGGGGTTGTTTCAATTTATGGTTGGTACGAATTGAAAAAATTAATCGTATTTTAGTGTTTTTAGAAATCCAACCCTTACGGTGGGGTATAAGCTTGCATTTCTATAGATTCATGTTTATTTCGAGATCCCAAGTGGATGTAGTTTCTAATGATTCTTATTAAATATATCTAAGCTGTTTAAAAGTGCACCCGAATCAAATAGAAAAATCAAGTCGACGAATTTCCCAAGGGACGGATTTCCCCATGCTTTCCCCCGTATATTCACCAATACTCAGAGATATATATCGCAATGATATATTTTAAAATCTTGAAACATAACCATGACACAGAACGCTGTAGGTAGTTTATCAAGTGGAGGTTTCCAAGCAACAAGATAATATTTAAATAACTACAGAAGATAAATAACTAGTCAAACGTATATTTTTCTGCAAGGTTACGTATCTAAGTTATCTAATCACTACGTACCTGTGTATGTACGGTATTTAGCACCTTTGTTACAGTGGGTATTGAAAAAACAAGTTTTCATTCGATGACATTCAATTTTACTAATTTTTCAGGCGATCAATATTTATTATTGCACAACAGAATACGTATAAAATTACAGTGTGTATCTTTGCTATTTTTGTGATATACAATAAACTTACACTTGGCCATTACCGCGCTTGATGGAAAGCTTCGATAAGACCTAAGATGGAACGCACTCGCTCTGAAATTAGGAGAGTGGAAGCAGTCAGTACAGAGACTGATACTATGCAACTGCGTAGCCACTCTCCCAGCACGGCCTCCCATGACGTCATGACGAGTTCCTTAACACCATGGTTTTATCATAAGGGCTGGTGACAAAGAATGGCAGAAGCCTACCGCCCCGGTAAAGAGGTACGAGCACACACGTCGTCTCTGCAGATGGGGCCAAGATCCAGTGACTTTATGACCCTCAATTTTACAGAGACTGATTATTGGCATACCTCTTTATGATACCATAAGTCACCTTTTACGACATACACGTGAAGACATGGAGTGACGATATTCTTTTTACGCGAAGTTTCCGTGCTTGAAGGGTTGAGAAGGTTTCAGTACCAAGGGTTTTTTAATCGAGAAGAAGACCAGGCCCTCTATTCTGGCACGTGAGCAAAAATTGAGAAGGCAGATTGCGGGTGACTTTAAAATGGATTTTTTATGAATATGTATTGATTTTTTAAATTGAAAATTTATAATAAGCATTCCTTACATTTTATGGTTATTTCATGTAGTTTAGTCACTCTAATTTTTATCGCATCTTATTTATCTAACTTTAAACAAATATCTAATGATTGATATTGCGAGTGAAAAATAATGCCAGAATAACTGCCCCAATTAGCGAAATACTTTAAGTATTTTTTAATAATACAATGTTGAAGATGATCTTCCATTAAGTGTCACGTACTTCAATTATTTATATTATTACTGAGAAGAAAAAAGACGGAAAATGTAAACAATAATATGTAAAGGAATACGTATAGACCAAACTAGAGTACTTTTGAAGAAACTTCCTTAACACGAAATAAACGTTAAGGCTATATGCAAATGTAAATTAGAAAAAAGCTTTTCCTAAATTACTGCAAGCAAAATTTTTTTAAAAGCTTTTTTTTGTTTGCGTATGAAATATTAATCCTTAAAATACTTAAACAATTGCTCCATAATTTGTGGATGTATAATTATAAAAACGTAAAAAATGCCTCAACAAATATTTGTCAATGATTAGTTTATGAAGTACCGGCTTGAAGTGATTTACTAACCAAAACAAATTCTAAACAAAGTGAAATTTTTGTTCTTCAGGTTTATAATTATAACTTTAAAATAATGACTAACTTGAACATTTTTCAACAATGTCGACTTATTGAGAGTGCATAAGAAATTATAAAATATCAATTGAGACAAATTTCGAGTGAGAAAAGTACTTGGAAAAGTGATGGATTTCGATAGAATCATATAATCTCAATGTTGACTTACATAATTTTCTTAATTAGACAAGATAATTTGTGTAAGTGTATGTTAAAATTCGAATAAAAATTCAGGATTTGTAATTGAAATTACGTAATATAGATAACGGTTTTTATAATAAGGCTGATCTTATTAAGCTACAAAGTTTTTCAGTGCGTGATGTTTCTAGATTTAGAGTTTGGAACTGAAAACGTAAAATTGTATGAAAATGTAATGTCATAATCATAACTTAAAATAGTAAAAAGGAAATAAATTAAATAAATGTTTTTTTTGTAAATAAGTAATTATTAAAAGAATGAAAATTAAATTGTGATTAAGGCGCTTATTTTTTTTTTAATATTTTAATTTATATTTTATAATGTTTTTAGATCCGTCGGAACTGGATAAACATGTTTTGCAGCGCAAACCTTACGAACTTTCAAAAAATTAAATTATTTTATTAGTCAGTTTTTAACTTAAATAAGATATATATTTAACAAATTAATTAAACTCTTACCTAAGAAACATTTTGCCAAAGTAATAAAAGACTCCTTTATACACTAAAAAAGTCACCACATATCACTGATTTAAATATAAATTAATGTCATCTTTAAACAAACACGACCACACAACTCGAAGAAGAAATCCTTAATGATTGCTCAATAACAGAAACAACCCTTCTCACTAAATGTCATAAATGTAACCATAAAAATAACCGTAAACCGCACGTGCTAGCCATAATTTAACACCTATAAAACCTCACAACAGACACGAAAATAGAAAAAAAAAACTAATTTGAATTTCGAAGTAAAACGTTGGCGTGAAGGACCATGAAGCACCACACTTCCGCGCCGGCGCACATCGGGAGACCGACTATAAAATAAAAAGCCTCCACAACCTCTCTTTCCCGCGAGCCTTATTTTCTTTTTGCTCCAAAAACAAGCGCCCGAGCCTTAACGAGTCCCATAGCGTGGTGGGGACACTTCCAATTTCAGAATCGTTTAAAACACTTCTGAATTGTCATTTCAAAAAAGGAACTGTCGTTTAATTTGAAATGAAAAAAGAAACATTATGCGACGACTTCATTTCTGTTGATATTTGAAGCGCGTGTGAAAGGGACGGAGAGGTTTTTCTCGGCTGTGTTTTTCTCGGTCGGTGCGGGAAAGAAATGGACTGAGTCGGCGGTAATTTTCGTAGTTTGAGATTAATGAGTTCGAAAGAGATGTCGGTAACGGTCGGGTATAATTACGGTTTTGCTCAAACGAGGCAAGGCAGTAATGATTGGGCAAAATGACAGTTATTGATATTGTCGCATAAAGCGTTGATCTGCGCGATTTGCTGTGCACAAGCGCATCGCATGGTAATGATAATTAGTATTTTATTATAGGTAAGCAAGATTGTTACTATGGTGAGGGTGTAATTGGATCAATTTTAGTAGTTGTTACTACTGTTGCTAGTAGACGTAAAGAAGGGAAAGCTGGTTGCTTCCTTATGAAATTCTAATGAGACCCTGCAAATGTCCTCAAGGTGGTAGTAAAAAGCACAGAATCCAGCTTGCGTGCTTTTCTCTTCACGGTCCTCGCATTACAGTGGTAATAGCCAAAGTCATATTACGAATATTTATACCATATTCGTTATAGTTATGTTTTAAATAAAATTCACTGGAAGTACTAAGAAGCAGAAGTAGTATTATGTGAATTCTAATCAAGATATTATTATTAGAGTGCATTACAAACCAGAGAAGATAAATTAGAAACAAATGTAAAGCAAGAATTTGAAACAATTTGTCGGGCCAGGTTTCGAAACTGCGACCTCTTGTTTCCCAGACAAGCGCGCTACCTTCTCTGGTGTGTAATGCACTCTAATAATAATATTTAGAGTATTCCAAAGCGATGGATTTCGCAATAAAAACATAATCTAATCAAGATGTTTTCCAAGATCCACAAAGTATCGAAAATACATATATATGATATATGTGATTGTTATGCTAATTAATGAATGAATTGACACTTTATTGTACACGTGAAAGAAATTAAAAAAAACAAAAACAGTGGTTCAGTTACATAATTATGTACAAAGGCGGACTGATCCCTTGAAGCGATTTCTTCCAGCCAACATTTGGGTGGTGAAGAAATTATCATAATACGAACATTAAATAGGGGTAGACGATAATGAAATAAAAGATTCAGTAAATAAAGTAAACAATTGGTGTAAACATTATGTGATGACTTCAACCTAAAATCTAAAAACTTGCATAAATATACAAATATACCTACTGCCTACCTAATGTAACTTACACTATAATCAAAATCAGTTAGTTATATTCAATAAAAATGTACCCGGTTAAGAATTTTAAGTATGACTAGGGTTGTCGACCGTACTTAAAAATAAGGTATCTTACGTTATTTTGGGTTGCTGCACTTTATATTTTTGAAAAGTAATAAAGTAACATGAAAATACTTAATTTTAACATTAAGGTCAATCTCGATGTGAAATAAAACGTAAACGTAAATAAAACCAGCCAGCGAAAACACAGCCGAGGTCTTAGAACAAGGCACAAAAAGTGTCTTCAGCTGTCAAACTTGATTTTTTACAATACTAAAAATCTAGTTTGACAGCTGAAAAATCTATCAAAGATACTCTTCTTGTGCCTTGTTCTAGGCCCCCTGTAAGAATATCCAAAGAAATTTTTATGACGAGATTACGTTTGTGCAAAGAGCACTAAATAATACAGTTTCACAAATTTGAATAAAATATAATCTGTTTTTTTAAGGGCTTTATATTTATCTTCCCTGAAATTATATACCTATAAGTATACGTTATTTCTTCTAAAAAAAAGTTGGCAACCCTAAGTATATGACCCTTTTTGTGAAATTCGTTAATTATTCTTTTCGTGTTCCTTACAAACGCAAGCCCAGCCCCCGAGTCAATTACGATGAGACGTCAAGATTTTATTTTGCGAAATTAGCGTTCCGTGATATGGATCACTTACCAAGCCTCTAATAAGAGTTTGGCTGTATAAATTAAAGTCACCTTATATATATTAACAAAATAAATTAAAAAGTAAAAATCAGGCCTTAAATGGCTGATTATGTTTCATCAGAATTTTCAATTTGTAAAGTTACTACCTACGCAAAATGTCGTCTAAACAGTTTTTATTTCATCAGCCTACGAACGCATCAAACTGAAACACTAGTCTAGCATAGCAAACCATATCGAGCTCGATGGCGCTTGATACAGTGCTCTGTCTCACTCTTTTGATCTACCTAAAGAGGGACGGACAGTGTATATTGAGCTGTCAAAGCTCAATAAGGTCTACTATGCTAGGTACCCAGCTCATTTCTCTCAAGTATATCTATGGTACATAATATAAGACTGACAATTGTTTTCGATAAATTAAAAAAATAAAACATACCTCAGACATGGCTGCATGAGCTAAGTTCCATTTGCCTTCCCACTATGTAGGGGATCAAAACAAAAATAAAATTAATAAAAAAAAAATTAAACATTAAACACTCGTGCGGTAAAGTTGACTTTGACAACGGATTAGACGCCTATAAAACAGAACTTGCATTGAAATAATATTTATGTACAATGGGTGGACTTAATATTAAAAGTATTTTCTTTCGGTTATTCCGATAAGAGGTACAAGTGAAGATATAGGCGTACAGAGAAAAACTAAAAACTAATTAATTATAATAATTATATAATATTATTATTATTAATTCATACTAATTGTCTTGTCACTTTGTAGAAAAGAAACATCCGGTCGGTTCAGCAGTTTAACAGTATAAGGATTTAAATATTGAGATTGTTATGAAAGTCAATAAATAATTTAATGCCATTCAATCTTAGAAAAACTTGTTTTGTAGTGTACTAATGAAAACAATATAGTTATCCAATTTTCATCATAATTATTTATTTACAACATTAAAATACACAATACATTTAAGTTTATTAAAAAAAATATTTTTTTAGGTCTTTAGTTTGTTTAAGTTTTTAGGATTGTTTAGTTTTAATTTTGTTAACTTTCGACATTGAATATTCCTATAATATTATTTTAAATTAAAATATATATATTATTGGCTATATATATAAAGCTTTTCATTTGTTCACTTTGAGACAATAATAACAAGATATTGTTTTTTCTTAATATATTTTGGCCCGCTTTGGGGCCGGCATCAGTCGAATATTTATAATTTTATTTGACTGATGCCGGCCTTAAAGCGGGCCAAAATATATTTAGAAAAAACAATATCTTGTTATTATTGTCTCAAAGTGAACCTATAATATTATCCAATTTATGAAGTATTCATGGATATTACAAACTAAGTACTAACTTTTACTTGTAACTCATTGCAACATAAACTTAAATTAAGAAAACTATGAGGATAAAGCGACAGTGGAACCTCAAAAGTCAAATAATAATATTTGACCCTCAAAGAAAGTTCTTTCCTGCGTTGATGTCTTTTATATGGGGCAAACAACTTTTAAAAATTGTCGTTTGCTTTTAGGCAAAGTGGTACCTATTCTAGGGTAGGAATTTAATTAACAAAAACCCCACAATTGCTGAGTGGTAGAGCGCTTGCCTGCTAACCCAGAGTTTATGGGTTCAATCCCCGAGGTGCTCAATAATTTGTGTTGTTGGGTCTGCGCTTGCTTCGGAATGTCCATTTGTGTCCGAAGTACGGTGACAGGGCTCACCTTTTGCGTTCGGGATGTAATAATCGTCGGTAAAAAGCAAGTGTAACCTCGGAGATTTATGTCATCCATTCATCAGCAGGTTTTGTCCACTGCTGGACATAGGTCTTTCCAGAATTTTGCCACTCTTGGTCCACCTGCTGAAAGAAATGCCCATACTCACACACGCTGTGCAGGCGAGTTGGTGAGCGCGGTGCTGAAACCCTTGCACCAGTGACGCCGCTCGCTGCCTGTCACCAGTCTGTTTATATAAAGCCCGGCAATCGGGTATGGGGTATGGATATACCGCTATCCATCGGTCTCAGGCAATGGTGGGCCGCCTGGTTTTGCCAGAGAGCTGTTCTCTTACTCTCCCCCGAATAACTTTGGAAGGATTTGTGAGTAAGATGGTGGTACCTCCACAGTCCAGCTCGGCATTAGCTCTACCACCTATATTTACGTCATGACGAATTTAAAAAGTTTTATTTTTGCAGCATGGCTAAGAATAATTGTAACTGTAAATTGTAATAAGCATGCCGAGCCACAAAGGCAAACAAAGAACAACGCACATGCATGCACTTATTTAATATGTTGTTTGATAATATAGCTTTCCAAAACTGTATCGATATAGCATCAAGGGAAACCACTGATGTTACGTTACAGTATAAATGTAAAAAGGTAAAATATCCAAAACTTAAATGCTCCAAAATTTTGTAAGCACATCAAGGCACAGAGTAAAAAATAAACAACAAAGTGTAATTATTATCCTGCAGTATCGTGTATCCACATTCCCATATTAGTGTCAGATGGAATACAGATTAAGGCTTTTATCTGGTGCGTAGCGAGGTAGCACGCTCCGGGCGATCTGCCTCTTAAATATTAAGCCCTTAAACTTTTTTTGCCAATAATGCTTTTGGTTGTACCGATTCTAAGAAAAAGTATGAAATTATTTTATTTGGAACATGGTGAGTTCCGTACTCATAATAATATTCATATTGACCGATACATTGCAACGATTTTTAGGGTTCCGTACCTGAAGAGTGCCAAATGGAACCCTATCACTAAGCCTCCGCTGGCTGTCTGTCTATCTTTCTGTCACAGAGATCTACAGCTTCAGCCGTTATAGGTAGACAGTTGAAACCTTCACAGAATACGTGTAGCTATGGCCTCTACCGTAGCAAAAAATAAAAATGAAAAAGAAATCAAAACCCAAGTACAATGAAGCTGTAAAAAAATATAATATAAATCTATATCTATATACTAATAATTAATTGGTATAAATTCCTGAGGCCAAAAATTTTGTTTTTAATTTTGTCTGTCTGTATGTATAGTTTATAAATATATAACTCGAGAAACACTGCCACAATCATCACAGAGGGTATTTAATAATCACAATCATACTAACTTATTGGGAACATAATACTTAATATGATCAATTAAATGAGGGGTATACTTAGGGTTGCCAACTTTTTTTTAGAAGAAATAACGTATACTTATAGGTATATAATTTCAGGGAAGATAAATATAAAGCCCTTAAAAAAACAGATTATATTTTATTCAAATTTGTGAAACTGTATTATTTAGTGCTCTTTTCACAAACGTAATCTCGTCATAAAAATTTCTTTGGATATTCTTACAGGGGGCCTAGAACAAGGCACAAGAAGAGTATCTTTGATAGATTTTTCAGCTGTCAAACTTGATTTTTTACAATACTAAAAATCTAGTTTGACAGCTGAAGACACTTTTTGTGCCTTGTTCTAAGACCTCGGCTGTGTTTTCGCTGGCTGGTGTTATTTACGTTTACGTTTTATTTCACATCGAGATTGACCTTAATGTTAAAATTAAGTATTTTCATGTTACTTTATTACTTTTCAAAAATATAAAGTGCAGCAACCCAAAATAACGTAAGATACCTTATTTTTGTGCAAAGAGCACTAAATAATACAGTTTCACAAATTTGAATAAAATATAATCTGTTTTTTTAAGGGCTTTATATTTATCTTCCCTGAAATTATATAATAATAATATAATAATAAATAATAAATAACTTTATTTGTTCATAATACAAAATAATACTTAAAGAATGTTCACTGTCCCCTAACCTACGTATTATATTATATATTTTATATATTTTATTCGACTGATGCCGGCCCCAAAGCGGGCCAAAATATATTTAGAAAAAACAATATCTTGTTATTATTGTCTCAAAGTGAACAAATGAAAAGCTTTATATATATAGCCAATAATATATATATTTTAATTTAAAATAATATTATAGGAATATTCAATGTCGAAAGTAAACAAAATTAAAACTAAACAATCCTAAAAACTTAAACAAACTAAAGACCTAAAAAAATATTTTTTTAATAAACTTAAATGTATTGTGTATTTTAATGTTGTAAATAAATAATTATGATGAAAATTGGATAACTATATTGTTTTCGATAGTACACTACAAAACAAGTTTTTCTAAGATTGAATGGCATTAAATTATTTATTGACTTTCATAACAATCTCAATATTTAAATCCTTATACTGTTAAACTGCTGAACCGACCGGATGTTTCTTTTCTACAAAGTAACAAGACAATTAGTATGAATTAATAATAATATTATATAATTATTATAATTAATCAGTTTTTAGTTTTTCTCTGTACGCCTATATCTTCACTTGTACCTCTTATCGGAATAACCGAAAGAAAATACTTTTAATATTAAGTCCACCCATTGTACATAAATATTATTTCAATGCAAGTGCTCGCAAAGTTCTGTTTTATGGCGTCTAATCCGTTGTCAAAGTCAACTTTACCGCACAAGTACTTTCTTGCAACTACCATCTTTATGCAGACGATTTACAACTATATCGACACTTTGTAGTATCTGAAGTTGAAACTACAATTTCTCAAATAAATGAGGATATGGGTCATGTGCAGAAGTGAGCTGAATCTTATGGGCTCTTAGTGAACCCTAAAAAATCTCAGACGATAATCATTGGTAGTAGATACATGACCAACCTCCTGAACAAATCTACCCTGACACAGGTCTCCTATAACAGTATCCCCATTGCATACGCTGAAACTGTGAAAAACCTTGGTGTCATTTTTGACTGTAACTTATCGTGGACTGCTCACGTGAATGAAGTCAGTAGAAGAGTTTTTGCCACTTTTTACTCCCTCAAGCGTCTCCAGCGATTTCTGCCCCATAGAACAAAGGTAACTCTTGCACAAACCCTTCTATTGCCAACCATCGACTATGCGGATTTATGCTTCCTAGATGCCAATGAAGAGTTGCTTAGCAAACTACAACGTCTTCAAAACCTGGGGATTCGGTTTATTTTCGGACTGCGTAAGTTTGACCATGTGTCTCATTATAGAGAGGAGCTGAAATGGCTTCCTATTCGTCAACGACGAAATTTTCACATTTTATGTTGCCTCTTTAATATCCTTAGGAGCCCTACTACCCCTCCCTATTTGCGTGAACGCTTTAACTACCTTCTTTCCAATGACAAACAGAACAGACCACACACAGTATCTCTTTTAAAAACTCCATGTCATAACACGGGTGCTTTTAGAAATTCTTTCACGGTTACATCCATCAGACTCTGGAACTCCCTACCGCATACGATTCGTGACTGTCCTACGATCAGCCTATTCAAGAAGAAGCTTAAAGAGCATTATTTATAAATATTTTTCCCTTTAAAATATATATTTATTTATTATTTATGCAGGTATATACACTGTATGTATTTATGTTTATATTTGGTATATACTAAATTCTTGTTTTAAACATATATTTGTGAATACTTTTGTTATGTAGGTTTATGCCCATGTTTATATTACAGTATTTAAGTACGTTTGTTCTTTTTATATTTAAGTAATTATTAATTAATTTATTATGTAAGTATTTATTTAAAAGTTAGGTATATTTATGGTAGTTTTAAGTTCATATTATCTCCACATTTTCATTTTTTATATCACTTGTTTCTTTATGTGTGCACATTTGATCACACACTTTTAGTTAATATTTCCTTAGCACCTAGGTTTTGCTGGCAGAAATCTCTCTCAGAGATAAGCTCGCCTATAGCACGTTTAATTTATGACTGCTTGTACGTATAACTTTTCTGTGCAATAAAGAATATGAATATGAATAAGTGTTTAATGTTTAAATTTTTTTTTATTAATTTTATTTTTGTTTTGATCCCTTACATAGTGGGAAGGCAAATGGAACTTAGCTCATGCAGCCATGTCTGAGGTATGGTTTATTTTTTTAATTTATCGAAAACAATTGTCAGTCTTATCTTGTGTACCATAGATATACTTGAGAGAAATGAGCTGGGTACCTAGCATAGTAGACCATATTGAGCTTTGACAGCTCAATATACACTGTCCGTCCCTCTTTAGGTAGATCAAAAGAGTGAGACAGAGCACTGTATCAAGCGCCATCGAGCTCGATATGGTTTGCTATGCTAGACTAGTGTTTCAGTTTGATGCGTTCGTAGGCTGATGAAATGAAAACTGTTTAGACGACATTTTGCGTAGGTAGTAACTTTACAAATTGAAAATTCTGATGAAACATAATCAGCCATTTAAGGCCTGATTTTTACTTTTTAATTTATTTTGTTAATATATATAAGGTGACTTTAATTTATACAGCCAAACTCTTATTAGAGGCTTGGTAAGTGATCCATATCACGGATCGATAATAGATTTTGCTAATTTCGCAAAATAAAATCTTGACGTCTCATCGTAATTGACTCGGGGGCTGGGCTTGCGTTTGTAAGGAACACGAAAAGAATAATTAACGAATTTCACAAAAAGGGTCATTGAATCTTGTTACTGAGCACTTACCGAGTTTTGAGTAACAATTTGGCTAAATAAATTAAAGTCACCTCACGTAGGTAGCAAGGAGGATCTGGTTAAAATAAACACCGCCTAGTTAAACTACTCTTGTTAACAATTTGGCTAAATAAATTAAAGTCACCTTACGTAGGTAGTAAGGAGGATCTGGTTAAAATAAACACCGCCTAGTTAAACTACTGTTGTTACCTGTGTAAATGTCCAAACATTAAATATTATTTAATTTATTTTTATTTTATAAGGCCCTAGATAATGCTTATAAGCGACACCGGTCGGGTGTATTGAATTTTAATTATAATTCCGTGGACAAGTACAAGTGTCTTATTTAACAAAGATACAAAATATTATTATTATTATTTAATTAATAAATAATATTTGCTCTTTTAAAAGCTTTTACTATGCATTTTATAAACATAAGTAAATAGAGAAATGAAAAAATTGGCTCAAATAAAAATTTTCTCGGGCCCAAAACATATCTTGAGCAATTTTTTTTTCCTATTGATTATGTCATTATTTTCTTTAGTAATTTTTTACACAATTAACCACCATAAATACATTAATTTTATGAATTCAATGACCAAAAATCTTTTATCAGCTCAATTTTCAGTGTGTTAGCTCTATAGGTCCAGAGAGTTTATAATTACTTAACTCTGGGAGGATAGGAGTATATGTACTAAAAATGTATATTTTTTGAACAAAAATTTATGATGTAATTAAAATTTAATGATACACTTCTTCTTTATTCAAAATGTAACTAAAAGACAAAATTTTATAAAACTAAAAATACAAATATTTATTATTCTCTACCACCCTTCCAGTGCCGCGCCTAGTCGCAGTGATATAAGGTGATTAGCGCGCGACTCACGCGCCGGTAAACTGCGCCACGCGCTGCGCGAGCGCACCCCGACTGACCCACTATGCACATGATGATATTTTTTGGTTATTTTTTGACATTAAATTTGATTTGCTTACGTGTACGGTAATTTTTTTAAATATTTGATGTTTATAAAATGATATGAAATAATCAAAATAAAGACGCTATTAGGTACTTTAGTTTTTCCCGATATTACATGTTCTATGATTTCATTAATGAGTCCGCCTATTCATCAATCTCCTTTTACACCAGATTCTACCCAAAGGTTGTCTGGAAGAGATCGCTATAAGCGATAAGGCCGCTTGATTGTACCTACGTTATTTGACTATTGTAATTTATATTATTTTTGTTTCCTTCTGTGTGGTGTGCAAATAAAGTTACATTGTATTGTAAATGAGATAGATTCATTTCGGGTGAAAAAGAAAAGGCAAACCGAAAATGAATTAAGTGGAAATTCGAAAAAAAGTTTTATTGTATGGAGCCCTGCTCCATATAATGTTGTGTACGCATTATTCTATAGTAATATCAGTAAAAACTAAAGTAATATCGTCCGTATTTTGACCATAGCTTTTCACTTTATAAACATGAAAATTAGACATTTACATTTTACAAAGACCCCTTATACTGAAATCAACCTACACCCTATAGTTATCAGGTTCATGCATTGGGCCCAGGGTTCCAGTAAGAACAGGGGGGTCTTTCACCAAAGGAGGCCGGCATGACTACCAGAATCACGTCCCAAACTACATCCCTAATGTAAACAATAGACAAAAGAGCCGACGGGTTATTAGGCTAACCGCTTTTTGGGGTTCGTTCTCAACTCGATACACTTCAAAACCTACTTTTAATTGTCATTTAGTATTTGTATGTAACGATACCAAATTTTTTCACGATAATAACCTATTGCACATTTTTAAACTCACAAGCAAAAAAATTCTCTTACAGTTTCTATAATTGGAATTGTGGTTAAAATCAGCGATAACTATCTTCTCAAAAACAGAGAATAAACAATTTCAATAAAAAAGTTTTTGTGGTGAGAAATTTTATTCAGGTACGAGTTTTTTTTATTATCTGTTATTTCTAATATCATCATTTAAACAAAACCCAAAAATTATTCATAATTACATAAAACAAATCAATGCAATTTCTTAATTAATTAAGGGCCTCATGACGACTCCAGTGAAGGAGGCAAAGTAAAGCTTAAAATTGTATATTTGTAGTTTATTTTAATTAAATAGAATAATTAACGATTTTCGATAACAATTTACAGACTTCCGGCACGATTGTGACTCCTGGTACTTGAACCGGATAAAATACCTGAAAATTTAATACAAAGTGACTTAAAAACAAACCGTCCAAACCCATCCACAACCTTGCTTATCACATCTCTCATCAAAATACCCGTCTACCAGGAATGATAGAGAGGTTCTTATCAGGCTGTGGTGCACTGATTTTGGGAGTCTTTAGACTAAACAGGCCGTTGAGATTGCATCTGAGGTTTTCTCGGTTTAAGAGTTTTTTGTTGACAATAGCGTCATTGCTACGTGGTATGGTGACCAGTAGTTGGGAAACCATACGTGTTCGTTCCCTTACCCACAATGTGGGATTTATAGGTGAGGAAACTGCTTAATCTGTAAAGTGGATCCAAAACCACGATCGGCTCCAAGAATATGTGACGTTGAGCCTGTGGCCAACTGGTTGCCAGACATCTAATTCTAATTGAATTCCGATTATTTAGGGATACGTTCGTATTTAAAGTGACGTTACAGTTCGTGAACAGTTCAAATCACACACACTTTAAGCAATTTTGAAAGTTCAGTTTTTATTGACGTTTTTGCGTTTGGCAACCAGTTGGCAACCGATGCAACGTAAAGTAGAGAGTTATTAGCATATCCTGCTAATCAGCTGCACTTGCTAGATAAACGACGTTCGAAAAGCTGGACGGCTGTTTAATTTATAGCACAATAATAAATCATTATAAGTGTATGAGACAGTGTAACTATAGGCATATCAGAGGAAAATATGTATTTGATGTCAAGAATTAAATATGAGAAAGCTTTGCAATATGGGTGCCGCAACTGTTAAATTCTCATCAAAACGGTGTATAAGATTATAATTTTTTCAAGCCTGTTTTGTCAATATCTCAGGTCCACTACTGCATACGGCATATTAAAATCAAAGCAGTAGGTAGAAGCATCTGGTAGGTACTGCACTGAAGAAGATAAAATCAATTTCATCTGGCAAAAAGAATTATGATACTAAAACGATGATTTTATTATCGAGTCAAAAAAGGGTAAAACAAAAGTGGCTGTACCAATATACATATTTTTTGACTGAATGGTTGAAATGAAAAAAAAAATAGTGTATAAAGCTTGAATGACTAGAGGAAAAGCTCATCTTTGTTTAAAATAGCCACTCTATTACCACATCTTTAGCAATTGGACAACAGAATTTTTTATGATACAATATGTTGGAAGGTCTATTTTATCTAAAAGATTTGGTACTTTGGTACTAGTGTAAACATTTTAGCAGCCATACTACATAAGTATTTTTTAAATCTTCAAAATTCATGGAATTACTACATTTATTTGAAAATTGTTTTAACAACTCAAGGCATTTAGGGAAAAAAAAATCCATAATTTTTGGATTAAAATTCACAGTTTTTCGCTACCAGCCTTATAATTTTCCATCTTTTCTTCATAGAATGGTAAAAAACCTGATTTTATATATGGTACAGAACCATAAGCGTGTGTGCCCTAATTTCACGTCTATCTTTCTTGACTCTAAACAGACTTTTGTAAAACTTCAGTTTCAAACCATTTTAGTGTAATTACTTATATTTACACCAAATAACAAACGTATTAATACCTTATTGACCTTTTCAAAGCCTTCAAACAATCAATAAGAGTAGTAAATTGTGAATAAATTAAATAAAGTCGGAGCTTTGTGCTTTGAACACGAAACAATGGCCGGCTAATGAGTGGCACGCTTCAGCGAATACTGAGCTTTTTAGGACGATCATCCACTGGTTAAGAGATGGGCATTTGATTTTTTTCATAACTACATACTACATTTATTTGAATCATGGAATTCTGTAGCCATTTTGTTATTATTCTACTCTCTACTAAACTGATTTATTTTGGTATCTATCTGTCGTTTTCTACGAGAATCTATGTTTTTTTATTTTAATAACCAAAATTCTTGTTTTTAAATTTGTTTCTAATTTATCTTTTCTAGTTTGTAATGCACTCTGAAGTGCAAATGAAAAGAAATCTGATGTTCCAAAACAGATAGACCAATGATCTATTCTAAAAAATTACAATGAGTACTCTAAATTAAATAAAGTCTAAGAAAATCTGCAATCTCTTATTGGCTAGAGATATAGTTAGGTTTAAGTATATTACTTTATATTTACATTGATGTAATTCAGAAAAAGTAATGAATTAGCTTTTCTGTGTTTGTGAATTTGCAATATATAGTTCAACTTTGTGTGTGATTCATAAAAATATCTTAGCTTAAAGCTTCCGCTTCCACTACAACCGCACCTCAACTAGCGGCACGTCATATCAAGCTTTCGGAACTTCAGTTTTACGATGCATTGTATCATTCTGATGATGCAGGTGGTCTTCCGATCAGCCCTTCACGGTGTCGACAGCGGCTCGGCTTTTGAGGAGTCGAAGAATTGCCGTTATTGATACAGTCGGATGTAAGTTTGTTGGTAGAGAATTTTTGAAACTAACAACGTAATATTAAGATAGAAATATAATAAGAAATACACTAATACACATATTTCCGATTTGAATAACACATTTATTTGATAAATTTAGAAATATGACTGAAAATTTTAAGGAATTACTAATAATTTACATTAAAAATTAGAAAATAAATCGGGAAACAAATTTTAAAATTTATATGATGAGGTGGGATTCGAATATAACATTTGTTGTTAATTATTCGCCGAAATCACAAAAATACTGACTGATTACAAAATTATACAAAAATAACATTTATTTAAGAAATGTAATAATTAATAACATCCCGAAGTTATTCGGGGGGGAGTAAGAGGACAGCTCTTAGGCAAAACCAGGCGGCCCATCATTGCCTGGGACCGATGGATGGCGGTATATCCATCCCCAATTGCCAGGCCTTATATAAAACAGACGAGGGTTTCGGCACCGCGCTCACCAACCCGCCTGCTCAGCGTGTGTAAGTATGGGCATTTCTTCCAGGAGGACCGCCAAAAGTGGCGAAATTTCTGATTTATCAACCCTTTATATTAAATAAATATTTGGCTCTTTCAAGCTTTTTATTGTTCTTATTTATAATAGATGTATATAGATATATATAAAAAACACAGAAAAAATAAATTCAAGATATATTTCGGGCCCTACTGGGCCCGGCGTCAGTTGAACAATAAATTGATTTATCAACCCGTAATACATAGTTGCTCCTTTAAGGCGTTCTCATAGAAATAAAGAAGACACAAGTCTAATTTTTCATCTATTTATCTTCTACATGCCAAAATTAAGCTTTAAAGCTAATGCTCACTCGCACCAAGCAACTTAATCCAAGTTAACTAACTTTTTATCATATAGATAAGGACAGCATAAAATGTTGGCTAACCTTGGTTAGTTGCTAGGCGCAAGTAAGCCTACCTAAGCCGAAGGTAGCAAATACTGTGGCTGCACTTTGACAGAACCCTCAAATACCAATATCCTTTAATTACTCGCACGAATAAATTTATACAACTGCTCGACCCCAAATTGTACAGATTATTTTTTAAGATTTATGAAATAAATATATAAATTAAACAATTTTATTTCGAAACTGCTTTTTATTTTATTCTGAAACTATTAAAATTTTAAGAAACAACATGAAATAATATCAGCTCAGGCCAATAAAAAACTAACCTAAAACAAATAGCAAAATTTTATATTTTTGACCCACGGTGAGATTAAAAGTCATAAATAACAATATTTGAGGATCACTCAGAATCACTGTGATCACACTTTAAAGTAATCGTGGCATACAAATTTTGCACAATTTATTGCATTTGTTGCTAATTTTCAGATACAGATACGTCTTCATCATTATTTGACCTTTCACTGAATTATTAACTTTGTATTGGGGTCTTACTCGCGATAACTAATAACATACCTTAATAAAGGCGTCGAAACGTCAAGCACATATCTATTAAGGTATGTTATTAATTATCGCGAGTAAGACCCCAATACAAAGTTAATGTGTGAAAATCGCGAAAGTTTAAAGTTTACTTTCACTGAATGTTCAGAAGATTTATTTATTTAGCTAGCAGTGATCACTTTGGATCATTTCACCTGCCTCAGAGTCTGATTCTGAGCCTCCAACTTTTTTACTCTTCATCAGAAGCTTCTGTAAACCATTTAAAAATACACTCTTCTCCTATCCATGGCAAATTATAGAAAAAAATCTCATGAAAACACATAATTTCTTATGAATTTGTTTTATAAAACTGTAAGAAAAGTAAATACAACTGTAATTTACAAACTGGACTAGCAATTGATGTAATAATACATAAACAACTAAATAATAATAATAATAATAATAAAATTCTTTATTGCACACTATAAAATTTTTGTACACAGGTGAGCTTAATACTATTTAGTATTTTCTACCAGCTAACCTTTGGCAATGGGGAAGTTGTTGGGGGTAGTGCCATGATGTCAGAATAGTATAGATACAATTTTAAATAGATATATTATTTGTCACTAAAATACTCAATAGATTATAATATTACACTACATCCTAATAAACATATACAATATTAAGAACTAACAACATAATGTGATAAAATACATATACTACTTGCAAGTTTACATACATAAGTACTCAAAGACTCGTCGATAGCTTTATTGAGGAGAATTGATCGAACAACTCAAATCATTATAAACAAAAGATTTAATTTATCATGGATCGTTCTGCAAATCAAGAAAGTGTTGCTTTATCTTAGTCTTGAAGACTGACACAGATGAAGCTTCACGGATGTGTAGCGGCAAACGGTTCCATAAGCGTATTGCACTCACGGTAAAAGAATTTGTATACATGCATGAAAACAATAATAAGTTAATAAGGTACTCACCTGTTTCAAAAAAGTTACGTAATTACTCGCATGGGGTCAAGGCTTAAGAGAGCAGTGACGTGTCCTTTTACTCCCGTGATCTGATTGCCACTGAAATGCAAACTTTGAGGCGAGTTAGGAAGCTAGCAAGAGCGCGGGGAAATTCGGAACGCGGCAAGTACTTTTTTTTGACACGCGAATCTGCTTTGACCCTGTGCGGGTAACTAAGGGTTATTCATTATCGAATTTGCTTCTCAGACTAGTGTTGTTTGATTTCATTGAAGTATTTTTCACATGTATTTCAGCACCCTTGCAATAAGGCACAGTACAAGGAATATTCCAGTTAACTCAACAGCTGCCTAAAAATAAAACTTTGCCACACACTATAACCATAAAGAAATCTTCAAAGTGTAAAGATCAAGTTCTACCCTTTACCCGGTCGATCCTACAGGTTATTATTTAATTTTTCCCCGGTAACTCCCTCAAATTTTTGCTCTTTTTTAACCGACGATATTTTTATAACGCTCAATTTTAAACTGGCCGTTAGTTACGAGTTAAGTAAAGCGGACCTTACTTAAGAGCGCTCTAGTCGCGGAGCTTTAAAACAAAAGTACCTGTTAAAATTCATTTCAATGATGGAAGTAATGAAACCTTGGGAAATTTTAATTCTAAATGCTTAAATAAAAACAAAATCAGAACCAAAACAATGGACCTGCTTCGTTTGTCTCGTTCGGCCTACTACCGAAGATCGTTGCTCTATCTCTTTCGTTTGATGCTACTTTTTTATGCCTATTTTTCTGTTGACGTACTGTATCTTCCTCCTTTTGTTAAATCAATGTTTAAATGTAAAACTGGGTGCAGATTGCTGCCTCTAGGTAGAATGCCCAGAATCCTGGCAACATTACCTATATGAAAGACCAGACTGGTGTAATGTGCCACAATAAATATTCATTTGAAATTCAGAATGTGCCTAAACATAAGCAAAGGCTTACAATATAGTAGGTGTCAGCGGGTAAACTGGGTTAGTTGCTGGCTCGTTGTGGGAAGAAATATGGGTAACACACCCGTCTGAGATATGTTTCACTCAGAGAATTAGTTACTATTTATTGTTTAAAATTTACATTTTTACGGTATCGTATGCATACGTAATTTACTTAAGGAAGTAGGTACGTTTGTTCGAGAGTTCAGTCCTGACTAGGGAGCCCTTAAGTTGCAGTTTTAACAATAGGGTTGTGCTACAATCATTATAAACATATGATTTGATTTTTGTAAACTAAAATTGATAAATTACATGGGTCTGGTATTTGGTAATGATTTTCAATTTATTCAAATACAGAGTGAGTCATCGGATGATTTTAGGAATTCTCTCTATTGGATACCGTTATTTTCTGAAACGCTTATCAGCAGTTGCTGTTTTTCTAATGATTTGATTTCTAGCTAAATTTGTAGATAGTTGTAATTTAATATTTAGGGCACTATTGGAGGAATACAAATAATTTGTTAGAAGAATTGGAGTAAGTTAGTTTCTCTATATCTGCGAAGAAGTTAATAGTATAGTAAACTTTCTTTTTGGTTTTTACTATGCACCTATTACTGAGCAAAGTAGTTGAGTATAATATCTATAGGAAATCAACGTTAACTTTAAAAATTAACTAAATGTGTGACTATAGTTGAATCCAAACTATGCGCAACAAAATAAAAAAAACAGTCCATCCATCCATCAGCCTGTTTCGTCCACTGCTGGACATAGGCCATTCCAGGATTTTACCACTCTTGGTGGTCCTCCTGGAAGAAATGCCCATACTCACACACACTGGGCAGGCGGGTTGGTGAGCGCGGTGCCGAAACCCTTGCAACAGTGACGCCGCTGCCCGTCACTAGTCTGTTTTATATAAGGCTCGGCAATTGGGGATGGATATACCGCCATCCATCGGTCCCAGCCAATGGTGGGCCGCCTGGTTTTGCCTGAGAGCGGTTCTCTTATTCTCCCCCGAATAACTTCGGGAGGTTTTGCGAGTAAGATACTGGTACCTCCACAGTCGAGCCCGGCATCAGCTCTACCACCTAAATAAACAGTACAATAACAAAAATACTAACTTGAACTTTGCTGCATGATTTTTACTGTAAAGTCAGATTTAAAACGCTTTCTTTTCTTTGAAAACAAAATCTTAAAAAAGGTACCTAAAGAATAGGATTTTTATGTAAAGTTGTTTTATGTCGTTAAGCTAGGATTGATCTCTTCTTTTATTGGTACGGTAAGATACAAACAACGACATCGATTTTTTTTGGCAAGGATCTGCCAATTTTATGCATGACATACTTGCTGCACAGAATTCGTTATACTTTGTAGATACGGAGTACTTGCTTCAGAGTTTCCGTCGTTTATACTGGTAGTTGATCGGCGTGAAAGCCCTGCCAAGTTCGGGGTCGCAGGGCGTGGTGAGCAGACGGCGCGATAGTCGGGCCCGGTGGTTACCTGCTTGTAACGAAACGCTGCATCACAATATGGGTTCTGAACAAGTGCAATTGGGCAGGCCCTTGGCTTTTATATTACTAACGTTCAGGTGGTATGCCGTTAAAAAGAGTGTTGGGAAAAATTGCATAGACAGACATTTTCCTATATGCAGTATTTTCAGGTTGTTCGGTCACATTATTTTATAAGCAGAAGGAGCACGGGTAGCAAACTTTGTCTCGGTGAACATTTACTTGGAATATCTATGTACAAATTTAATTTTATTTTATTGTAATTTACTTTTTAAGAATACACTGAATGGGTACCTTACCTGAAATAAAGATGCATTATTATTATTTACAAACACATCTATCTGTATTGCTTCTAGATAATGAGACTGTAAGATTCAGTAAACTAGGAAACTCCAAATACTTTAAATGAATCAATTTTTTAAACACAAAAAATATATCTCGAAGCTAATTTTAAAAAAGACATGGAGATATTAAATATAAGCCTATCTTATCTAAAACTTTTGTTTCAGTGACCCATTTATCTTCAAATGGTTCCTTAAAATCCCTTAAATTTGTTTTTATGTGTCCTATACTCATCCTTTATTTACGAGTAGATAGTCCTTCAAAACCTAAACAGTACCAGGTTATCAGAGGTCGAATGCAGGTGGTTCGGGGCGGGGGCGACCGATGCCCGTGATTTAATGCCCCGTTGGCTAATTACGGCTTGTTCAAATTGTAGCTTTCTCACGGACCACGCCGGCTCGGCGCTCTGACCGTCGGCTTGGCCTGAATCAAATTTAAATCGAGCTCGGTTAATTTTTCCTGGTTGCACAAATGGTAGGTAGAGCGGTTGAGCGGTGGTTGAACTAGTGCCGGGCTTGACTGTGGAGGTACCACCATCTCACATATTAATCACCAGTGGTGAAGGGTAAACATTTAAAAAAGAGAAGCCGGACAAAAAAGTCGCCTTACTCATAAAACATAATATGTTTATACTTTGAAACTCCCTGTCAGCCAATTGTATTTGTTGTATTGAGATTTTTGGAAATGTTTGACAAAGCGAAGAGCACGAAATAAATAAATGTAGTATAGATGCCATTTCCTAAAGAATCCGATAGAAATCGTGTTGTATGGACTCTTTGCCACTGCTAACCACCCTGAAGTTATTTGGGGGAGAGTAAGAGGCAAATATAGGTGGCGACCATTGCTTGGGACCGTTTTATGGCGATATTATATCCATCCAAAATAAAAGCAAGGGCTTTGGCACCGCGCTAACGAACGGTCCAGCGTATCTGAGTATGGGTATTTCGTCCAAGAGGACCACCAGGAGTGGCGAAATCTTGGAAAGGCTTATGCTTGCTGAATGAAATGGTGAAGGACAACACTATTAGGTAAATTCGCATGTCCTGCAAAGTTCACGGATTATGACATAGGTAATAATGTTTTTTTTTTGTTATGAGCAGCTGCATAGCATACTCTTTTCCAAACTTAAGTGTCTCATTATTAAGTATTCTGAATTGTGAAACAACTTTATATAAGTCAAAAACAGAAATACTCATGATATTGGTAATACACCTAGATCATTAGACAAAGGTTTCTGTTACTCGTATCTCTATCTTTTCGATAACAGATCAAAGAATTATTAGGTACCCTCTTTTCAATAACAAATATTAGAGACTTAACCGAATTTCCATAACCAAGGATTTATGTTTAAACCACCGCGTCGGTGCAACTGAACCGCGAGACGGTGGATCTCCGTACGTTACCGAGCTTGCTATACTTACTCTGTCCGCTCAACCTGTTAGCTGGTCAACCTTCGCTCTATCGCCGTCCCGTTCACTCCTCCTTGAACCCTGCTACACCCATTCCTCTCGCACAATCCCAGGTCAAGTTGGAGAACATCACCGTAATGATACTTAAACACATATTTAAGTTAAGATTCTTTTTGCAAAAAACGTGTAGCGTCTGTGTTTTGAGACGTGCTGTGCTGCTTTTTCGAAATATGTCCAAAGCTATCAAAAGCAACAGTATTTTTGTGAATGCCAATGGAACTGAGTAAAAACGTTCAATTTAAAAATGTGTTGTAGTCTAGTTAATTTGTTATTCTTGTTAAGGGGGATGGTCCAAAGCCGCTCTCACTCTCCATACAAACTTATCAGAACCAACAACCACGACAAAAGCATAACAATTTCGTTGTGTTACTTTTTTCTACATGTTCCATTAATTCTAGATCCGCAAATAATCAGTTTTTTCACCAAAAAAATGATTTTACTATCAAATTTTGCTGTTTAAAAATGTATGGAAAGTATTAAATAGCAAAATTAGATTGTGAAAACTCATTTGTGAAAAGATTGATTATTCGCGGATGTAGAATTTATGGAACGTGTAGAAAAAAATAACATTACGAAATTACAATGCTTTTGTCGGGGTTGTTGGTTTCAACAAGTTTGTATGGAGAGCGGCTTTGGACTATCCACCCTAGTAAGTTTATGATTCATTCAACACAAAACATTCGAGTAACCCAAAGCTAAATAAAACAGAATAAACCAGGCAAGATATTAACAAATAACTACAGGACAGATACGCATGTAACTAATAAAATTAAGAAAAAAAAACCGGTCAACTAAGAGTAGGTGTCGTGCCCCGATGGTTCCGTACAAGCCATTTAAAACACAAACTTATTCCTCGTGCAGTTATCAATTACCAACTTAACTTGATACTTCCGTTTCATTAAATTCAATGTATCCAATGAGGTTATATTTCCTTGAATAATATACTATTTCTAGGTATTTTTTTGACAGGGTCCCGTACCCAAAGGGTAACCAAGGGTTACTAAGGCTTCGCTGTCCGTCTGTCACCAGGCTGTATCTCATGAACCGTGATAGTTAGACAGTTGAAATTTTCACACATGATGAATTTCTGTTGCCGCTATAAAAACAAATACTAAAACCGGCCAAGTGCTAGTGGGACCCGCGCACTCCCATACAACAGACATGATTTTTTTGCCGTTTTTATAGATAATGGTACGGAACCCTTCGTGCGCGAGTCCGACTCGCACTTGGTCGGTTTTTTCCTATACGTGTGCTACGAGTATAAGACTAACTACTTGTGAACTGACTTTCAAGTTACTAAGTCAACTAGAAGTGCCGTATAGGTTTTTATGGTGAGCCAATTTCCATGAAATTGATAATGTGAAGGACAGTAACTTTTTTCGCGTTAAGTCTTCTAGTCTGATTTTTTGACAGCACAATGGGGCCGCAGACTTTTGTAGAAGGTATTAGTTTCAATTTGATATCTCTCATGGGGCCCGAGAAAAAGGGTCTTGACAGATGGACAGATAGAAGAACAACAAACTGGTCCTAGAAGGGTTCCGTATATTCATTTTGATGTACGGAATCGTAAAAAAGGACTAGTTTGAAAAATACTCTCACCGTATTACTTTCAAAAACTTTAATAACAAGACCATAAATTTTGTTGCATACATGTCTTTAAAACTTGCAGTAGCCATTCATGCGTGACCTAAGAATTAATTAGGTGTAGGTAGACGAAAATATGGGGGCACGGCAGTGCCCCCCGCCAAGACGGGCCAAAAGCGGGCGGGGCACTTCGTACCTTTTCTCGAAGCGTTTCGTCGTATTTTCGAACCCTCATTGCTTCGGTCTGGATAATACTAGAGATACCAAATTCTCAAGATAAGATGCAGTAAGCAATTTCAGTAAACACGATAAGTTTCATTTGTCTAGATTTTTTACTTTGAATTTTATTAATGCCTAAAATACGTTGATTTCGTCACTCATTCACTCACTCACTGATGATCATCAAAACCTATAGGGTACTTCCTGAAGTCCTAGAAAGCTGAAATTTGGTATACAGGCTACGATTAGCACACAAACAACAGATAAATTAAGAAAGCTGTAACTTTTTTCCTCCAAACCCTCTTAATGGGAGTCTTAAAAATCTGAAATTTGGTATGAAGGCTACGATTTGCACACAACTAATGAAAATATTAAAATATCTGTTAATGTGTACCCTCCAACCCCCCACCCCATAAAGGGACCAAGGCGACAAAAAACAAGGCGCTAAAATTCTTGTGCCTGACAAACAATTCAACACCCTCTTGGGTAAGGGACCCTTATATTAACTTGACCGCGGTATTGTTCCTGTAATCTTTACATAATACATAATCAATACACCTATTACCATGACTTTGTATATATTTTTTGGTCTTCTAGTTTCGGAGATAAGGAAGGGGAGGGGACATGATAACGTTAAAAACTTACTTTTTTTAAGGGTATTTTTATGGAGACCACCCTTGGGTATTAATTTTATTTTTATTTTATTATCTGCCATGTTGAAGGCCATAGTAACAGGTAGGTAATCTGTAAAATTTGTAATCCAGTGGCTATCTAAAATTTGTCTACCATGTTATGCGCATTGGACATGTGTGTGTGTTATAAGTCCATGGGAGTGTCTGTGTGATGGCTGCGAAACGGCCAAGCCATACTTGACGAAGATGTAGGTTTGTAGAGTTAGGGCTTGTAGAGTTAGGCCTTGTAGATTTAAGGGCTTGGCTCTACATGAGATCTGATAACTTTTTAACCGTCAAACCGTTATGAGCTTCTGTGTCTTGGTGACCTTTACATGAAATGTTTTTGATGGGATATCATTTCTCCGTAGGTTTCACACGATTAAATTGCATTTAACTATTTTTCTAACTCAATTTGGGTCCCGATCTTTCAGGAACAGCAATGGGAGACACCGTGAAATCCATCCATCCATTAGCCTGTATTCATCCACTGCCGGATATAAACCTGAAATGAAGTCTGAAAGCAGTGAAATGTTAGAGACCACTCCTGGCACAATTAACCGCAGCAAAGATGAAATATTTGCTGTTAGATTAATTGTAACACGACTACTCCTTTACACAAGGCTTTCAAGATGTTTACTTTTTTTACATACAATTTGGGTCAACCCAAAAATCGGATGCAAAATAAGCTGTCGGCTGTACACTACCCACTATACACAGCTTCATTTTCGTCAACACTCCAAGAACGCGGGCCTGCGAAGACATCTGAGACTATATAGAATCTGGTTTTGGTCCGCCACTTCTGTCACAGAGGTTAGCAAAATCACAGTTTAAAAATCCATACAGTTGACCAATGAAAGCGCTCAGACAGAGCAATTGTGCTGGGCCTGCAGGGCGAGACGTGGAAGGCAAGCCACCGAGCCACATACAATTTTCGAACAAACCGTTCGGAGTCTCGCACCACAAAACGCGCCTTCGTTGGACAACTGTATAGATTTTTAAACTGCGTGAAATAGACAAATACATAGGTGGTAGAGCTGATGCCGGGCTCAACTGTGGAGGTACCACCATCTTACTCGCAAATCCTCGCGAAGTTATTCGGGGGAGAGTAAGAGAACAGCTCTTAGGCAAAACCAGGCGGCCCACCATTGCCTGGGACCGATGGATGGCGGTTTATAATATCCATCCCCAATTGCCGGGCCGTATATAAAACAGACCGGTGACGGGCAGCGGCGTCACCGTTGCAAGGTTTTCGGCACCGCGCTCACCAACCCGCCTGCCCAGCGTGTGTGAGTATGGGCATTTCTTCCAGGAGGACCGCCAAGACTGACGAAATCCTGGAAAGGCCTATGTCCAGCAGTGGACGAAACAGGCTGATGGATGGATGGATGGACATAGACAAAATGGTAATATACACAATGCTGATTCGAAAATAGAGCCTAAAAAATATATTTTTTAAATGCCTTGTTCCATCTGTCCTAATTTCTTTGAAGTATAGTAACGGTGTCACCTAGCGCTCATTATTATGACGGTATATCGTTTTTTCTTCCAACTGCACTTCTACCCCGCATTTCTGTTGCTGATAGACTGCACAATAAACGATACGGTGGCAAAAAAAAATCTTGCTGTTTTATATTTAATTTTTCTGTATTTTGTGGCATCGGTATCGAGTATTATTATTTAACTCTGTGAAGGACTAAAACGGCAACCTGTGTATTCACACTCGCCTTCTCAGTTGAGACGAATTGTAAATACACTTGTTTGAGTGTTTATTTTTGCACTGTCGTAGTTGTGTCCACACGGACCGACTGTTTATGATTTACTTGTTTATTTTTCCATCTCCTGTCACAGGCCCTCATTGCCTGAGTTCCATCCATCCATCCATCAGCCCGTGTTCGTCCACTGCTGGACATAGGACTTTCCCAAATTTCGCCACTCATGTCAGTCCTCCGTCCTCCTCATCCAGCCGCCCCCCGCAACGTCCTTCAGGTCGTCGGTCCAGCAGGCACGAGGTCGGCTTACACTACGCTTTGCTGTACGTGGTCTCCATTCTAAATCCTTTCAGCCCCAACGGACATTATGTCGACGACAAATATGGCCTGCCCCCTGCCACTTCACCTTACTGATTCTGCAGGCTATGTCGGTTACTTTCGATCTCCGACGGATCTCCTCGTGTCGGATTCTATCAATCACAGATACCCCAAGCATAGCCCGCTCCATAGCTCTTTGAGCGATCTTAAATCGGTGGATCAGGCCATGAAGGTAAGAGACCACGTCTCAGCACCATACTTATTATTATTATTTATTTATTCAGCAAAAGACATACAGATTTTTGTTTGCAAAAAATTGAAGCCAAACTGCGTAGCAGTTTATCGGCTATACTCTCGGTACATGTCTGTTTTTATACACTATTATATATTTATTTGCGTACAAGTAAGTAGTATTAAGACATAGTTTTTTAAATTTAATACATAAGAACAACGAACTGAGACGAAGTACGGGCGCCTGCTTAATATGGTACCATTGGCAGTTCTTATATCAGTATCATAACTACTGGCGTCCGTACATAAAAAGTCAGAAATACAAAAAATATTAAAAAATATCTTACAATCATTATTTATGTAATGTAATCGAGTGAAGTAGGCACTTTTTTAAAATATTTTTAAATTTAGTTTTACTTATTTTACTATTTAAAGTTTCGTCAACGTCCCCTGGTATTGAATTAAATATTTTTGGTATTAAGTAGGCACCCGTTCTTTTTCCATAATAGTTTGTATACCTTGGTACAATATATTTAGATTTCAGTTTACTTTTGCCACGGGTTGGGTACCCATGGGTTTTTTTAATCTTTAAGTGAGATTTTTGGAATGTTTCCATGGCTATTAAATATTTTATTTTAACGTCTACTGGCATAATTCTACAAACTTTAAATAATTTTTCGTAAACTTTGTTACAACTCAACTTTTCTTTTTTACTAACTAGGCACTTCAAAAATCTCACTTGTAGTTTCTTTATTTCATGTAAGTATGTAGGAAAAGTTCTCCCATAGCTGGCCAATCCGTAGCTCAAAACCGGTTCTACAAGCGCATGATAGACACAGTATAAAACAGAACGATTAACAAAATACTTGAGATTATTGAACTTTGCTAACAATATTCGTAGTCTATTACAAACTTTTTTTATATGATATTTCCAGTTTAGATCTTTATCTATTGTTAACCCCAAGTATTCAATTTTGTTTACCTTTTCCATGTTCAAGCAATTACAGTTTATATAGTCTTGATGTAAACAATCATATGTATGACCTATTATTTGAAACGGTATATCTTTAATAGTAGCCCTTTGTGATCTTATATGTATATATTTCGTTTTCTGAGCGTTTAATATTATTCCGTTGTCATGCGACCATTTTAAAATATTATCAAAGTCTTGTTGTACGTACTGTTCTATTGTCTTTGGATCTGTCCCCGAGTACATAATGCAAGTATCGTCAGCGTACATATACACTTTACAATTGCGAACAACGTTACTCATGCTATTGACATGCATTATGTACCCGACTGGACCATATACCGAGCCAGTTGGAACTCCGAGCATGACGTCACACTCTTTACTTTTTGCATTGTTTATTTTAACCCTGATTTTTCGTGATTCTAAGTAACTCCTAAGCCACAAGCTCACTGGACCACGTACTCCACACTCTTCCATGGCCGTTAGCAACGTTTCATGGTCCAACGTGTCAAATGCCTTTTTGAAATCAATAAACAGTGCCAAAACATGTTCTTTTCTATCAAGACAACTATTTATTTCATTTGTAAATTCAAAAAGGACGGTGTTAGTTCCTTTATTTCTTTGGAATCCATGTTGCACATTACTTATAATTTTATTTTTTTCTAGAAAACTTGAGATTTGCCCTACAATTACTTTTTCAACTATTTTATTTATAGTTGACAGTATCGCAATCGGTCGGTAATTTGTATAATCTAGGTGACTACCATGTTTATATATCGGCCTAACTAAAGCTAATTTTAAATTGTCTGGGTAAATACCTGTTAAGACACATAAATTGATGAATTTTGCAATTATGGGACTTATTAAACTTTTAATGGCCTTAATATCTTTCATCCTAATTCCATCTGAACCTGGTGATGTGTTAATATCAATATTATCTATTATTTTTTCAACGTGGTAGGAATTTACTTTTCTAAAATAAAAAGACTTAGGTGATTCTTCTACATATTCAGACCTATTGAGAAATTTTTTGTCGCAGTTATGTTTAATATTTTGTATCTCTCCAGTAAAAGTATCCGCAAAATTATCACATATATTTTCTAGTTCCTCATATTTTCCCAAGTACTTCATAATAACATTATCTAAGCTACTTTTTTCTCTTAAGCCAATTATTTATGTTCTTCCATACCTTTTTAATATCTGTTTTACAATCCTTGATAACTTTTTTTCTGTGGTTGTTCTTAGCAGCATTTATTAATTTAGAGGTTTTATTCCTAAATCGCGTATATTCTAATCTGTATGTTGCGTTATTTGGTGAAGATTTCCACTGTCTAAATAATTCATCTTTTTTATTTATATATTTTATCAATTCTTTGTTCATCCACTCTTTGCACCGTTTATTACTACTATAAATATCCATATAACACTCATGATAAATGCTACTAAAAACGTCACACATTTTTTCATACAGTTTTGTCGGACACTCCATGTCAAGCAATTTTTCCCACTCATAGTTTTTCAGTTTACTAACGACCAATTTATTGTTCAGCACAGTCCGCAAAGTCTTACCGCTATCCTGTATAAATGTACTTTGTATCTCGATACCTGTTAGGTAATGATCAGATACTTTGCACGTCATCACAGGAAGGATGCACTGCACTTGTTGTACATCTTAGCCTATAAGCACTGCGGTATTGACGACGTAAATATGTGACGCAACTTTCCGAATGCTGCCCAACCCAAGCATATTATTAGCCTCGGCGTCGAAGTTGTTTTTATCCAGCTGTATGACTTGACCCAGATAAACATATTTCTGAACAACTTCGATGCTGACATTGTCGACGGTTAGTGGCCCTTGGATGACGTGACAGTTGGACATGACCTTAGTCTTCCCCAAATTCATCCGCAGGCCCACTCGTCTCGAAGAATCGCTAAGGCCGCGCACCATTCCCTCCAGTTCCTGCAGCGATTCCGCCATTATCACGATGTCATCGGCAAAGCGAAGATGTACTCTCCGTTTACGATTATGCCTCGTCCATTCCAGTCTAGTGTTTTAAAGACGTCTTTCAGCGTCCTTGCCTGAATTATTAGACCTGAATTGCAGAAGTTTTGCTTAAAGGGGAATTAATTAAAAAGGACATTTAATATAAATCTGTATATTTATAAATGGTGCCGTGCAAAATGTACATTTATTTTTGGGTTTTTAGTTATTAGTACAGTTTAACGCGTAAAATGTATTTGAGGTATTATCTCGATGGCTATCTATTATATCAAGGGACAAATATTCGAGTTTTAATTACTTTACTCGGCTTCTCATCAAGTTATAACTCAAACAATTTTTTATAGAAATCTATAAAATCCCGAAATCGATACTTGAGAGAAAATAAATAGGAAGAAAATTAACAGAGATAATACAAAAGACTTTTAACAAAAGATTTTATTTACAGTAAATAAATAAATCAATTGACGCGGTTCATTAAAACTTGATAAACTTTAGATGAATTTGGGAACAAAAAGGGAAATTTGAAGTTACTGTATTAAAAACGTATTTAATCAGAAAAAAAATATGTTTAGCCTTGTAGATGAATGTTTAAGGTATTTATAGGTACCAAAAGAATTAAGTTTGTTGGAATTGTATCGAAAATTTTCGGAAAAAAGGAAAAATTAGGTGCTTACATATGAAATTAGCGTTTTTTACGGGAGGAATATAAAGTCATTTTTTTTTGGAAAATATATTTAATTAATCAAATTATGCACCGTTGTTATCTATGCACTTTTGCCATCTCATAGGTAGTTCATTGATCCCTTTACTAAAAAAACCATGGGGGCGAGAAGCAATAAACTCTTTGAAGGCAGTTTGGACTGCCGCATCGGAGTTGTTTTTTTTTTTCCTTGTAAGAAGTTGTCCGAATTCCGGAAAAAATGGTAATCTGTTGGAGCAAGGTCCGGGGAGTACGGTGGATGTCGCAGACATTCCAATTGTAGCTCATCTAACTTAGTGGTTGTTTGTTGTGCAGTGTGTAGTCTTGCGTTGTCGTGAAGCAGCAGTGGCCAAGAGTGATTGACCAATCTCGGTTGTTTAGCAGCTAGTTATTCCTTCATGGTTTGCAGTTGCTGACAATAGATATCTGCCGTAATCGTTTGGCTAGATTTTAGAAAGCTGTAGTGAACGACACCGGCGCTAGTCCACCAAACACTCACAAGTAACTTTTTCTGAGTCAATTTTCGTTTAGGGCAGGATTTGGCTGGGTCTCCAGGGTTCAGCCATTGCGACGAACGCTTCCGATTATCGTACAGTATCCACTTTTTATCGCAAGTAATGATTAGATTTAAAATCCCTTCATTATTGTGTTTTCCATTGTGAGGTAAAAAGCGATGCCAAAGAAAAAAAAAACAAGAAAAAAACAAATGAATGACTGTTTTAAGAACTCAAATGTACCAGCTAAATGAATTTATAAATTTGAATTTGGAATTCTTAACCAAAGAGGAGATATTTCAGATCAAAGTGGTCAGTACCACAAAACGCTAATTTCATATGTAAGCACCAATTCAGTTTTTTTTATTGCATCCACAATAGATAAAATATTTTCCAAATAAATATTAAACAATCCTTCATAAATAAAAACCGAAACCAGTTGTAACTAAGATTCAAAACTAATTTTATTCAAGACTAGCTTTTGCCTGCGTCTCCACCCGCGTAGATATAGTTTTATGACTGATATTATTTGATTTTACTTAAATAATTTAATAAAAAATATTGATTTGTGGTAAATTTATTTACGAGATTTATTTCTCTTTTATTAAATTAATTTTAGTCTTATATTCAAATAATGATATAAATTTTTTCAATAGAGACAGATGTAACAAATGTGACAATTGTGTGTGATATAATAATAGAAAAAATTTATGTATTGTTTATGCATACGTCGTATACATATACAAAACCTAGTTCTAAAATGTTGCTCAAACCATGGATAGCAGTGCTAAGTGCTAGCAGTGCTTATAAGATGGTATTTGATAACAGGCTCGCCCCTATTATCTACAATAAACATAGCTGGCGAAATGTTATGGGTGTAATGTACCTCTGTTTACCCTATTTTATATCTTTCTTTCTGGCCTTATTCCATATTTACCCACTTTTTACCAAGATGATTGAAAAAAAAGCATAGTATGGTGTGTATTAATCACATTTCTGCTGAGACTTTTTATGGGAAACTGATTTATGTCATTGCTCAATCCGTTCAGTAGTTATGGCGTGTAGGTGAAACAAACGTCACTTTTCGGTAGAAACTTGACACTCCATCGCCATCGCATGGGAACTAATTTGTGGTATAAAAAGTAGCATATTTTGTAACCCAGGTCTAGAACTACATATGAGCAAAGTTTCCGCTCAATACGTTGAGTAGTTACGGCGTGAAAGAGTAACAAACATCCAAAATTTACAATCTACACAAAAATATTATAAAAACTCACGTGCGCTGACATTCAAAATTATTATTAAATACCAACTTTAACACTCACGTATTATTATTGTACACTCGACTTGAAAATGCCAAAATTGTCACGGAGAAACAGTTGGCATATAGTCAACAATAGTAATACGTGAGGCTGGTATTAAATATACACTAGTATTATAAAGAGTTAAAATTTGTTTGTTTGTATGTTGGATGGTCTGAAAGCCCTGTAAGTTTAGGGCATCTTATGCCTGTCGCAGAAGGTGACTAATTGGGAGCTTCGTTAGAGAACCACGTTTGGTTTGTGGTGTTGGGTCCTCCCCCTCTTGTTGTTGATAATCAGCTTGTTACAGGGACTAGATGGTCTGATGCTGAGCAAAGACTGTGAGAAATAGCTGCGGCTCGATTGAATTTGGTTCGCAATGTTGTCGGATGCTTTGTGACCCGACTTCCCTTCCTCACCACCTGACCGCCTCGGATAGCTCCAGGATGTAGATTCCATGACGCACCAAATGCGGAGGGATTCGGTCTTATGAGAAAATATGATATCGGACATATGTATGTTTGGACTGGTATTTGGTTGTGTACTAGACTATTTTCTTTCATGCCACGTGTTGTTTGTGTCTCCAGAAGGGAGATTCCCTGTAGATTTTGACAGTTTTGCGTCCAGCTCGGTTTTGTAGCGTAAGAAACCTGCGAAACTTGTGTTTTGAAGCCCTTCCTCCCTACTAGAAGGTGAAGGTGAGATTTCTCGACTGTAGTAATGCTTTGAAAGATGGATCCGTGGTATAGGATGGCTCAAATATTGTTTCTCAAATTAAGCCAATAGACAGAGGCGATCACCAGGGTTCCATACTTGGCCCCCTTTTGTTTATTTTGTACTCTGCGGACGTTACTACCAGTATATTAAATTGTCAATTTCATCAATACGCAGAAATAAATTAATCAAACAAATTAATGAAGACTTAGACCGCATTTCAAAATGGTCATCTACAAACTGTCTCGTACTTAATCCGGGTAAATCAAAGTTTATTGTGCTAGGGACTAAGATGAAAATTCATACAATCTCTGAAATGAGGCCGAAAATATGTATTATGGGACAAGTAGCTGCAGCACGTAACCTTGGCCTTCACATGGATGGTGAACTTCGGTTTGAAACCCATGTTCTTGAACTGGTGCGTAACTGCTTCTATAGACTAAAAGTGTTGTACAGGTTTCGTAATTATCTAAGCATTGACATGCGTATTAGGCTTTGTGAATCTATAATTTTATCAAAATTTAATTACTGCATTTCTTGATTAATTGAAATAGGCGTTACCTTGCGGAAGTCCATCACTAAGTAAAGGATATATGAATAAAATTTGCAATATTCCGCTAAACAATTCTTGTCGTGCTATTCAAAATGCAGACTCGTGCACCGCCCGCCCGCCCGCATAAAAACATGCAACAAGCAAGCAATACAAGCAAAGCAATCTTAAATAACAAGCAAGAAAACTTATCGACACGTGTTTCGCCTCTGAACGAGGCATCCTCGGGATGTGTTGCTAGCCCGGCTTCTCCGCAGCAACTGATGTGTTGCTCGCCCAGCCGCTCCGCAGCAACAGATGTTGTTCGCCCGACAGCTCAGCAGCTAGTGACGAGCCGCCGACCGAAACTCGCCTTTTATACACCGGCCTGACTAGTTGTTTGGTGGGGAAAATGGGGAGACGAAAACATGCGTAACAGTGGGGTAGTGGTAAAGTTAGTTTGTTCGTTTAGTAAATCAGGGTTATTCTTGTTTTTTAGTATTTCTAATTGTTCTAACACACACATTCTTAAACCTTTTTTACAAATATGTTTTACTTCAAATGAATGGTTATCAGGCAAACTATGACCGGACTCTAATAGATGTTTTGCAAAGTGTGATTTTTCAGGATGATTATTTCTATGGGCTGAGATATGTTCTTTGTACCTAGTTTCAAAACTGCGACCTGTTTGACCTACATAGACACCGTTACAATCATTGCAAGACAATTTGTAAATACCAGACTGTTGTTTTTTATCTAATTTGTCCTTACCATTGCAAATACGCTTTATCTTATTTTTGGTTCTGAATGCAACGCGAACACCACAACGCCGAAAAATCTTCGCAACCCGTTCAGAAATTGGACCTAGATAAGTTATGCTTGTTTTATATTTCTGAACACTCGTACTTTCAGGCTGTAAAGCAGACAAACTGTTTCTAATAATGATATTCTGTTTTTTGTGGACTAATCTATCAACCATTTTTGCACTATACCCGTTATTCACAGCAATCTGATATATTATGTTGAGTTCTTTTTCAAAGTTGTCAGGACTTAGAGGCACCGTCATCAATCTGTGAACATAACAACGAAATGCTGCAAGCTTATGTTCCCAAGGGTGACAAGATGAAGAAGGTATTACAGTATCGGTGTGTGTTGGCTTGCGGTATATTTGAAATTCATGTTTATTCTGTGCCCGAGTAATCGTTAAATCTAGAAAATTAAGGGAGTTTTCTTGTTCGACTTCTAATTTAAATTTTATTTTGGGGTGAATTTTGTTCAATTTCTCAACAAATACATCGAGCTGTCTACCAGTACCAGTCCAGCAAATAATGATGTCATCAACGTATCTGTAATAATACAAAATATTCGAACTACTGACAATGTGTTTGTTCTCAAAACTATCCATGAAAATATCGGCCATTAATGGACTTAAGGGTGAACCCATCGCTAAACCTTCTTTCTGCATATAGAATCTATCATTGAATTTGAAATAATTTTGACGCATGCAAACTGATGCAAGGCTAATGAGGTCATCAATTTCGTGTGTGTGAAGACGTTGTTTTTCTAGTAAATTTCTAATAACAATCAAACACTCATCGGAAGGAACATTGGTAAACAAGCTATCTACATCTAAAGATATCAACTTCGCATTAGAGGGCAAATGGACATTCTGAATTTTTGATATTAAGTCATCTTTGTTCCTAAGACAATAAATGGGCTTGAAGGCAGTTTTTTCTATCAAAATATGATTTAACCGTTTTGACAAATCATAAGCTGGAGCACCTATATAAGAGACAACCGGACGAACTGGAATATTATCTTTATGAATTTTTGGCAAACCGTACAAAGCTGGAGCTACAGGGTTCATAGGAAGTAATTTTGCTTTATAGTGAGAATTGTCTGGAAAAACAAAGGAGGTGTTGTAGACGGCTAATTTTAACTCTGCTTGAAATTTCTTAGTTGGATCTGAATTAAGAGGAACAAAGGCGTCACCCTGAATAACATCATTTACCTTTATATTATAGTCATCACGATTCATTATTACTACTGTGTTGCCTTTATCGGCCTTGGAAATCACTAAGTTATTTTCGTTGACCCTACTCTGAACAGATTTAAATATTGCTAGTTCCGGATTAATTTTGAGACTTGATGAGACAACGGACTCTTGAATTAAAATTAGCCGTCAACAACACCTCCTTTGTTTTTCCAGACAATTCTCACTATAAAGCAAAATTACTTCCTATGAACCCTGTAGCTCCAGCTTTGTACGGTTTGCCAAAAATTCATAAAGATAATATTCCAGTTCGTCCGGTTGTCTCTTATATAGGTGCTCCAGCTTATGATTTGTCAAAACGGTTAAATCATATTTTGATAGAAAAAACTGCCTTCAAGCCCATTTATTGTCTTAGGAACAAAGATGACTTAATATCAAAAATTCAGAATGTCCATTTGCCCTCTAATGCGAAGTTGATATCTTTAGATGTAGATAGCTTGTTTACCAATGTTCCTTCCGATGAGTGTTTGATTGTTATTAGAAATTTACTAGAAAAACAACGTCTTCACACACACGAAATTGATGACCTCATTAGCCTTGCATCAGTTTGCATGCGTCAAAATTATTTCAAATTCAATGATAGATTCTATATGCAGAAAGAAGGTTTAGCGATGGGTTCACCCTTAAGTCCATTAATGGCCGATATTTTCATGGATAGTTTTGAGAACAAACACATTGTCAGTAGTTCGAATATTTTGTATTATTACAGATACGTTGATGACATCATTATTTGCTGGACTGGTACTGGTAGACAGCTCGATGTATTTGTTGAGAAATTGAACAAAATTCACCCCAAAATAAAATTTAAATTAGAAGTCGAACAAGAAAACTCTCTTAATTTTCTAGATTTAACGATTACTCGGGCACAGAATAAACATGAATTTCAAATATACCGCAAGCCAACACACACCGATACTGTAATACCTTCTTCATCTTGTCACCCTTGGGAACATAAGCTTGCAGCATTTCGTTGTTATGTTCACAGATTGATGACGGTGCCTCTAAGTCCTGACAACTTTGAAAAAGAACTCAACATAATATATCAGATTGCTGTGAATAACGGGTATAGTGCAAAAATGGTTGATAGATTAGTCCACAAAAAACAGAATATCATTATTAGAAACAGTTTGTCTGCTTTACAGCCTGAAAGTACGAGTGTTCAGAAATATAAAACAAGCATAACTTATCTAGGTCCAATTTCTGAACGGGTTGCGAAGATTTTTCGGCGTTGTGGTGTTCGCGTTGCATTCAGAACCAAAAATAAGATAAAGCGTATTTGCAATGGTAAGGACAAATTAGATAAAAAACAACAGTCTGGTATTTACAAATTGTCTTGCAATGATTGTAACGGTGTCTATGTAGGTCAAACAGGTCGCAGTTTTGAAACTAGGTACAAAGAACATATCTCAGCCCATAGAAATAATCATCCTGAAAAATCACACTTTGCAAAACATCTATTAGAGTCCGGTCATAGTTTGCCTGATAACCATTCATTTGAAGTAAAACATATTTGTAAAAAAGGTTTAAGAATGTGTGTGTTAGAACAATTAGAAATACTAAAAAACAAGAATAACCCTGATTTACTAAACGAACAAACTAACTTTACCACTACCCCACTGTTACGCATGTTTTCGTCTCCCCATTTTCCCCACCAAACAACTAGTCAGGCCGGTGTATAAAAGGCGAGTTTCGGTCGGCGGCTCGTCACTAGCTGCTGAGCTGTCGGGCGAACAACATCTGTTGCTGCGGAGCGGCTGGGCGAGCAACACATCAGTTGCTGCGGAGAAGCCGGGCTAGCAACACATCCCGAGGATGCCTCGTTCAGAGGCGAAACACGTGTCGATAAGTTTTCTTGCTTGTTATTTAAGATTGCTTTGCTTGTATTGCTTGCTTGTTGCATGTTTTTATGCGGGCGGGCGGGCGGTGCACGAGTCTGCATTTTGAATAGCACGACAAGAATTGTTTAGCGGAATATTGCAAATTATATTCATATATCCTTTACTTACTGCATTTCTGTTTATGGCCCTTGCTTGCTGGTCAAATCACAACGTCTTATACAGCGCCTTCAGAACGCATGTGCCAGGTATTGTTTTAATATTCCCCCTCGAATATTAATACCCTGCCGGAATACCTGTGTGAAAAGTTAACGTGGGTTTCTTCATACCAAACAAGAACCAGGGCTTCGGAACACATGCTTAAAGTGCCGCGGCATCATTGTGCAGCATTTCGAGGTAGTTTCCGTTATCTATCCTCGAAGTGCTGGAATAATCTACCACCCCCGTTAATAAATATTGGAACAGAATACTCTTTAAAAAATAAATACAAAACTTACTTGCTTACACTACAAAAATCTACATAATATGCTTTATATTACAATTATTGGTGCTAAGATTTTTCCACTAAATAAAACGTCTACTTCATACAAGAAACCCACTGTCCAATTTTCATATTCTTAGGTTCAGTCATTTCAATCAGTCAGTTCCGGTCCAGGCGATGATAGATCAGTTATAGTATGTTCGAGTTATCATGATATGGGTGGCAGTTCAAAATTGACAGTTATAGTTATGTGCGCTAACAAAATAGAATCGATTTTTTTTAGTATCGAAAAAGTTAACAAGGGCTATCAAATCGATTTTTATTTGATTGATCTTTGATTATCCAAACTGATTCTTGTTAATTTCTTAATTAATTAAATTAAACGAACCAATTATGCCCGAGCTTGAGAGTTCAATGATTTTTTTTTGTTTTTCTCGGCATTTCACCAAAACAAACAACAATAACAAAACAAAAATCAACCAAAACTGTAGCAAACGTCAAAACAAATAGCACAACGAAAACACAAACCGCATACAAGATGAACTCATACTGACGCGATCCTTTAGGATGGCCGCACCGATTCATCGATGTATTTTCGATTATGTAGTGTCAGTACCTACAATGTATGTGTTAACGTTCCGATCCACGCATCAAGTAGCAAAAATAAATTATTCTTTCCTGAACCTTTTTTTGTTAAATTTAACGAATACACTGTAATTATTGTTTCGATTTATAGATAAATAATTTATTGTATTTTTGCAATAATGATATACATTCTTTCTAAAGGCTAATATTTTCTTTTGTACCTGGGTGTATGTAATATGTTGTGAGTAGTATAGGTGAAACGGAAAATTACGAACTGTCACCCATATCATGCTAACTCGAACATACTATAGTCAGACAGGATATTTTATTTGGTATTTATTTATAAACAGTTAAAACTTTAATATTTACACATTATATTTACACTTTCATATTTCATATATATTCATTTTATTTATAATCATAACACACTCTCGGTGGAATTCGTGCACTCCTCTGCAGGCGACGGCAGAATAACAGCGTCGCGGATTTCGGTTTGCGACATATGCTGAGTCGAAGCCTTTTCTCTTTGCCGCGCCACACATACCACCGGAATGAATTAACTTTATAATATATATGTATTCCGTGTTTAGTTATATGTTTAAGCCTTAGAAGTTAGTTTGTTAAATTCATTTTGTATCGTTACTTTTTTTATTGTTTGTATGTTTGTGTTGTGTTTTGAGACTAAATGTTTTTTCATTTATCTATCTGACGGCGCGTCAGTGACACCTGCCTCAAATTGTCGGCTATACACGATATTCTAGGGTTGTTAGGACGGGTTGATCCGACTTGGTCGGATCAGCAATTCTGAACGCATCGTCTAGCCACCCTGACGTAATGCAGAACGCTGCCGTAAGACGGACCGAACGAGGCTGATCTATGGTAATAGAGTGACAGGAAAGGGGTTCGCCATCTTGGGGGGTTAATCGATTGGCATCGCGTCCTGGCGGCACGCGTTCTGCAGAACGTTATTTTAGGGTCGTTTAATTTTGTTAAACAGTCATTGTAGAATAGATATTTACATAGTTGATTGTTAGTGAAGTGAGTTTAATTATAATTCTGTTTGTTCAAAAACCTTGTTTGAACTCCTCGCCCGATACCCACGTTCCTGGAATATAAAATGAGTTAACCCGATGACCTCGGCTCTGATCCTGTCCTCTCATCAGAAGTGGGATCTAGAGGGCCTTTAACAGAGGAGTCTGACGCTAACGGTACTCCGGTTCCAGCATTGAACCTATTGCAAAATATGGAGATGCTGCTCACCCGTTTGCTGGCAGCACCGCAGACACAAACGATTCCTGCTAGTGGAATAGCGACGCAGTTGATTAAATTTGATCCCGATAGCCCGGAAGCGGACATAAAAGGTTGGTGCAATGTGACAGAGATCATCGTGAATAGCAGATGGCTTGAAGGCACCGAACTATTGCTCATGCTGACGCACGCTCTCAAGGGCAGGGCTGCTACGTGCTTAACCAAACTGCAGCTTACACAATTGACCTGGCCGCAAATCAAGGAGATACTTATCGCCAAATTTGACAAGCCAATGCTGCCTCAAGACTATTTTGATGAAATCCTTCGTTTTCAAATCGGTGCGAAAGAGACTGCGAGCGAAGCCGCCGTGCGTTTGTGGGGATACATCGAACGCATTCCACGTGTCGAGATGGCGGAAGATATGATTATTGGACTCGTGACATCAGTATTATCTCAGAAGGATGGCATTATTCGCAGAGAATTGCACTCTCATAACCTACAAACGAGACCACAACTATTTCGCGTGCTAAAGGGCATTTCAGTCAAGAGGCGTCATGAAGGCAATGATCATGAATCAGAGATAAAGAAACCACGTGTAGATGACCAACGTTTTACTGGAACCTGTCATCGCTGCGGTGCTATAGGGCGTAAGATAAGCGATTGCCGTAACCGAAGAGATGGAGTCGAAAAATCCGAAGCTTTCAGAAAACAGAAGATCCTCAATAAAGCAGGGGGTACTTCTATAACCTGCTACGTGTGTGGCCGACCGGGACATCTAGCATCGGCGTGTTTAGAGCGCAAGGGTGGCGAGGGCGCCGGTGGCAGTAGCGGGGCACCAGCGGTGGTCAAGGAAGTGCAAGTCTGCGAGCGCCGAGTGGCCAAGGGGACGCTGACTACATCACTGGGTGAGACCGTTTCCTTTCTTTTTGATAGTGGATCTGCCTGTTCGTTAGTCAAATATAGTGTCGCCGAAAAGTTACCGGGTACCTTGCACAAAGACCTAATTAATCTTGCGGGAATAGGTAGCGATAGCATTGAATGTGAATCCCAGATTCTCAGTTTAGTGGAAATTCAAGGTATTCAGGTGTCTGTTTTATTTCACATAGTACCGGACAATACCATTTCAGAACCAATACTGATAGGCTGTGATTTGTTAGATCTAGGCGTCAATGTTAATATAATTAGTGATCGTATCACGTTTTCGATGCAAAAGGAAGTTCATATAGTTGAAGTTTTTGATTTTTTTGACATTGACACAGACTTGAGTAGGTAGCTGATCTAATGAGCTCGGCCTGGCGTGGGGTCGATGTTCAATTTCATGCCGCCGTGACGGGTACCGTAGGCTGCTGCTAGTAAGTGATACAAGGCTGGGCTCACAAGGGCTCCACGTCTTGATCGCTGTCATACTAAGCGGTGGGAATTGGGCCAGAGGGGCGCGTGCCCGGTCCGACTATGAGCGGATGGTTGTAGGGGCACCAAGTGAGTGGTACCCGCTACAATCATTGGTGAATCGAGGAGGTGGTTGCAGAAGCACCAATGAGTGGTGGCCTGATCACAGTTGAGACGAGTGTTGTTCTTGGGGGTGTCAACGAGTGACTATCCGATCTGACCGATGGTGTATGGGGCCTGAGATTGTGACTATGAGATAAGACTTTTTATTAGTATTACGTACTATTAGTACTACGTGTGCGTATGTCATTGGTTTAATTGAAGGTTGAGTGGTGTATGTCAGGATGGGTGAGCGTGTATCGTGTATCGCCTAAAGCTGTGCGTGTTGTTTTCTTTGCAGAATGATCTGCGTTGGAGTCGCACGAGGACGAGCGACGTGTCAGTCTGGCCGTGACGGCGCGTCAGTGACACCTGCCTCAAATTGTCGGCTATACACGATATTCTAGGGTTGTTAGGACGGGTTGATCCGACTTGGTCGGATCAGCAATTCTGAACGCATCGTCTAGCCACCCTGACGTAATGCAGAACGCTGCCGTAAGACGGACCGAACGAGGCTGATCTATGGTAATAGAGTGACAGGAAAGGGGTTCGCCATCTTGGGGGGTTAATCGATTGGCATCGCGTCCTGGCGGCACGCGTTCTGCAGAACGTTATTTTAGGGTCGTTTAATTTTGTTAAACAGTCATTGTAGAATAGATATTTACATAGTTGATTGTTAGTGAAGTGAGTTTAATTATAATTCTGTTTGTTCAAAAACCTTGTTTGAACTCCTCGCCCGATACCCACGTTCCTGGAATATAAAATGAGTTAACCCGAGGACCTCGGCTCTGATCCTGTCCTCTCATATCTATGTATCTATACTTGATTGTTGTACAGTCAGCTTTACCTTGGTTAATGCGTCCCGGTGTTCGAAACTTCCGAAAATCTATTTAGGTGTCTTTGTTGGTCTGTCTCTTGACTAAGGCTGTTTCCCTAATTATTGGTTGTGTTTTTGTCCGGTTTAGTTAAGTTTAGTTATAATATAACCAAATAGACATTGGAATTTCCTCTCCCTTCGAGACATCACCTGGCGTTTTGATCCCGATGCTGCTCCCACTGGTTCTGGTCTAGGATCCTGTCCTGAAGCGATTCGCAGCTCTCTCCAGTCTTCAGGGGATATGTTTAGTTTTGTTCTTCGTGAACAAACTTTGGTGAAACTATCCTTTTGAACGCAGCTGGAGCAGTCAAAGTAATAAAACCTATCTCTCAAATCGACCAGCTAGGCGTCCAGGAACCGAAGGAGAACTTTTATTACGTAACATAGATATATAATATGACTTTCGTTTATATAGCGAAATTCATACTGGGGACTCGGCAAGTGGTCAGGACTAAGGTTCAATAACCCTTTCTGAGAAAAAACCCAAAATGACATTTTAATTCAGTCGAGGTCGTGGTTGAACAAGTATACAGGCACCATTTTTTTCATTATTTTGCAAATACGGTCACTGAACCTTTGTCCTGACTACTTATCAACCCCCCAGTATGAATTTGCCTATATGAACGAAAGTCCTTACATAAACATTGCAGGTATTATAAATCCGTTCCCGTAGGATAATTTATTCGATGGTTCTGGATCAAAATTTGAAAAAATTTAATTAAAAATCAATTTAGTATAAATTATTGTATAATATAAATATCAAAATTTTTGTACCGATGGGTTGGGATCGTAATTGCAAATTTCCAATTTCACGTGACGGTATTCTGAAAAAAAAAGGAGCTAAATCAGACAACGGAAAGGTTCTCGAGGCCATGCAGACGAGTAAGGGGGGGGGGGGTAACTAACGAGGCTGCGTGTGTGTGTGCGTGAGGCATACCGGCAAGAGCGAGCGTTTTAAAACCGTTCTTAAAGCACAAGCAATACAGGCTTCTCGTCCGACGGCCGAAGCAGGACTGCGGACAGGGGGAAAGCGAGGCGGCTCAGGTTAGGCTGGGCGGAACGCAAGAGAATTTAGATATTTGTTAAAACAAATACATATTTAGAAAATGTGAAGTGTATACGTTATAGAAAACATGTGTTTTGTTATTATTCAAAAAATGATGACCTTCCGTAAAGTATTTACACTGTATTGTTACGGGTACTGTATTACACGAGTTTATTTAGTGTTTTTGAGATAACTTGGGATTTTTTTTCTATCGAGGGAACTATAAGTAATTGTGTTTTTAAAGTGTATGATTTATGGAGTGAATCCTTAAATATCCTGCATATTAATTGCATAACTAAAGCTTAAATAATAACGATACGAAAGGGATCAAACGAAGGCAATTACTTCGCTAAAAGTTCGATACACCCATAAGGTGACTCCATCTGAACAATTTGAGACTCGATTCGTGGTGATTGAAATTTCGAACAAAATTTCGGTACACCCACGTTTCACCGATGATTATTACGTACCAACGTAATAGGTGGTGAGCCCCACTATCGCCGTACTTCGGACACAATTACCTACACGTTTTTAGGGCATGCTGGTTTCCTCACGATATTTTCCTTCACCGTTCAGCAAGTGGTAAGTATTAAGAAAGAACACAAATGCTATGCACAAAATCATATTAAATTTCGTTTTTATCAGCTCGCACTCAAACATAGCTGTTACGACAAGCGTTTCCGCTAATAAGTGCGAAAATAATGTGTTTTGTATAAAATATATTTAAAATAAAATAAATTGAATTTCCAAAAAGTAAGAGAACCAAATAGTTTTATATTATTTTGTCAAGATGAGGAAAAACTGAGAAATAACGGTTAATGCCTATAATTTTGGTTTTAAAATAAAATTGAGGAAAAACCACATCACTCGTTCATTTAATGTAGATTACTATGTATTTTTTTTTCTATGATAAAATGCTATTATTACCGTACAAACTTGTCACAAAGTTACTCAGTTCAAGGTAGTTGGCGTTAGGAGAAACCTCAATGATTTCGTCTTAGAAATAGCCAATCCTGTGAAAAAGCTCAAAAATTTTCAAAATCTTCTATCCTTTATCTTCTACTTTGTATTATAGTATGTAGAGTTGCCCACCATTTAGGCAGAGAATATAAAGTGTTTTTAGGTATCGACGCTTCCCATCAGACGCGGTAGTAGCCAAGTATAAAAGACTTCTGTCTGTCTGTATACTCCTGTATATGTATCTAATGTATACTATATGTATGTATAGTGTTATGTATACAACTCTTGATAGACTTCTCACTGTTAGGTTTCTTGAGATGAGAAGTGTTTTAAGATTTGTATCACACACTCCAACTAACGAGATCCGAGCAGTGACCATTTTGGCATAGTAAAAACAGACTATTAAGCTATCTTCACAGAGATGTCGCCCGCGCGGCTTATATGTGTGCGAGCCACTGCGAGCCTGCACGTACGAACAACAGTACGCATACAACAACAATATCTTAGACGGTTTCTGGCGGTGTGACTAGGGTCGGCTGCGCTCCGCAGTCGCGCTACAAAACAGATTGCGTTGCGTTCGTCGCGTCGTCGCATCGCCGCAAAATAAATTGACGACCCTGCAGCAGTAGTTCTAATATTCTGTTTTTACTATGATTTTGGTCTGCATTTTTATTAATTGGCGTAACTAGAATTTGTAGCAGGGGGGCCAAAATCATGAAACCATGTGTTCTCTGTATCTGTTCTCGAGTATATGATCGTAATAGGATAAATATACATAAAACTCCATAAAACGAGATCACACAAACCAACATTCAAAACAAATAATGCCTTATATAGGATAAATAACTTTACATTTATAGATATTACGGATAATACTAGAAGATAATGTAAACCTAGGTTCACCCGGGTAATGTGATACAAAATTTCGGGGGTAGCTTCGCTCCGCTCCACTTTGCTCGGCGCCAAATGTTTATTACATGTCAACCTAACACGCTCCTCCTCGGTTCACTTGCGTCGCACCTACTTTAGACTTTTTCGGGCTTTACCCGACTTCAGGCTTTACCCGTAACATATATAAGGTTGGGGAAAAAGTTTCTTCGCATTTTATATGAAAATTCAAAACATTTTTTAATAAAGTTTATTTACATTTAACTAAAGTATGTAGGTGCCATTTTTTTCGATAACTTTCTGCCATCTTGTAGGTAGGGACATGATCCCATTGCTATAGAAATTCTGGAGCTTCTGATCAAAAAACCGCGACAAGTGGTTTTGGCAGTCCTCTCGTGATGTTAACCTGACACTGCGTAAAGAATTCTGAAGAGACCGAAACATGTGGAAATCTGAAGGTGCAAGGTCAGAACTATACGGCGGATGCATTAATACGTCCCAGCTAAACTCTCTTGATTTTTGCTGAGTGGCTAAAGATGTGTGAGGTCTAGCGTTATCATTATGAAAAACCACACCCCTTTTGTTGACTAATTTCAGCCACTTTCTCTCAACTTCTTGCTTTAATCTCATCAGTTGTTCGCAGTAGAGTTCAGAATCGATAGTCCTGCCTGGCAGTAACAGCTCATAATGATTAATGCCCTTCCAATTCCACCATACACACAGCATTACCTTGTTGCGAGATAACCTGGGTTTCGCCAGAGTCTGTGAAGCCTGACCAGCCTTTGACCACGACCTTTTTCGCACGTTCTTGTCGTACGTGATCTACTTCATCACCAGTTATCAGGTTTTTCAAAAATGGTTCGGTTTCACTACGTCGTAATAAATAATCACAAATGAGTAGACAGTTCATTAAGTTTCTTTCAGTGATCTCATGAGGCACCCAAATATCGAGCTTTTTTGTGTACCCAGCTTTTTTCAAATGCGCCAAAACTGTTTTGTGGCCAATTCCCAGTTCTTCAGCTACATCGTAACTACTAATATGCCGATCTTGCTCCACTTTTTTAAAAAATGCCATCCATTTTATCCGTAACAGGGCGCCCAGAGCGAGGTGCATCTTTGACATCAAAATTTCCGGATTGAAAACGCTTAAACCAAATTTGTGCTACTCTCACAGACACTGCACTAGGTCCATAAACATCACAAATTTTTTTCGCGGTTTGCGTTGCATTTTTGTCTTTTTTGTAGTAAAATTTTAAAATTTATCGAATTTCTTCATTAGATTCACTCATCTTAACAGTAAGAAAAACAAATGAAAATCACACATTTTACCTAATTTGAATTTGGAATTATCTTTTTCAACCAGCCAGATACAAATGGTATAGCCACAGAGATTTTATTATAAGTTCATACATACTATTGGCGAAAAGAGTTTTTCCCCAACCTGTTATAAATGAAAGAATATTAAAAACTTGCTTCAACAAATAGCACCCATCGCTGCCAGTTTGGTATGACCGTGGACCAACTCGGTCACCATGGCCTGTCGTGTCAGCGCAGTGCTGGCCGTATCTTCCATCCGCTAGTATAATGACGTCACGGCGGGCCTTTTCCATCGTCAACGTGCCGGCTATTTTAGAGCCGAATGGTATTGCGCGTGACGATAGCAAGAGGCCCGACGGGATGACGTTAATTCCGTGGCAGAAAACGGTGTGGGACGCGACCTGCGTCGACACCTTGGCTTCGTCCCACGTCCAGGCGACCGCTGCCACGGCTGGCGCGGCGGCTGCAATGGCTAAGCGCAACAAGCGGCGCAAATATGCAGCTCTCGGTGAAGGTTGCATGTTTGTGCCGTTTGGCGTGGAAACGTTCGGGCTATGGAGCCCAGAAGCGCGACGATTTAATTTCGTCTCGCTTGGTTGACGTGTTGGGCGACCCAAGAGCTGGAGCTTATTTTGGCCAACGCATAAGCTTGGCCATACAGCGAGGTGACGCCGCAAGCGTCTTGGGCACCCTACCATGCGGCAGTGACAACCTCGACAGCATTTTTTATTTGTTTTAAATTTAGATAAGTTTCATTGTAATTGTATATTTTAGGTATAGTTTTTTTTCGTGTTAGTTAATGTGTTGATGTATTTTGTGTAGTTGTTATATTTGAAAACTTGATATTCCAATATATTTCGGTCCTTATTTGACCGTCGAGTCATCAGTTAAGTGATAAAGTGACAAATAAATAGGAAAAAAGTTTTTTTATCCTCTTTTAAGCTCTTCTTAGTATCATCTCACTTCTGGTAAGTATACCTAGTCGGTTCTTAAAAACTGTCCCTGGCCATTTTTTTTAAATAGAACACCTAGAAAAAATATTAAATGGTGTTCGATTTTCAAATATTTTTGGATTAATAATCTGCTAAATCACAATTACATTCATTCATTTTTTACGATGGAGTGGACTCGCAAAGAGGACCGAGTAGCAGTAATTGCATTGCATCGTTGCGGCCATCCACGGAAGACGATATTCAACTTGCTTCAAAAATTAAAAATCACGAAGAGGTTCGTGTACCGTACCATCAAGAGGTACAATGAAACCTCTAGTGTCGATGACGAGAAAAAAACTGGCAGACTTCGTTCCGTTAGGACTCCAGGGGTCATCAAAGCAATCAAGGCGCGTATTGCAAGAAATCCCGTCCGCAAGCAGAAACTGATGGCTTTGGAGATGGGATTAACCAGAAGTACCGTAAAAAAGTACTCAATGAAGACCTGGGACTACGAGCTTACCGAAAAAAGAGTGGACATCTTCTGAACGCACGTCTGATAGCGATGAGAGCCAAAAAATGAAAAGTTTTGCTAAAGCGGTACACAAGAAACAGACACCGCGATATCCTGTTTACAGACGAGAAAATTTTTAATATCGAAGAGAAGTACAACAAACAAAATGACAGGGTGTACGCTACCAGCTCTGCGGCCGCTGGAAATGCCATTCCTAGAGTGCAGCACGGCCATCATCCATCATCAGTCATGATTTGGTTGGGAGTGTCCTACTATGGCCCTACTGAAGTGCATTTTTGTGAAAAAGGTGTCAAAACCAGTGCAAAAGTGTACCAAGACACGGTTTTAGATCGCATAGTTAAAGATCTGCCCCAGACACTCTTTGGAGGACGGCCATTTGTGTTTCAACAGGACTCCGCACCTGCTCATAAGGCAAAACAACTCAGGAGTGGTTCGAGCGCCAGAATATCGAGCTAATAAGGCATCAAGATTGGCCCTCATCTAGCCCTGACCTCAATCCACTGGATTACAAAATTTGGCAGGAATTGGAGGAGAAGGTCTGTTCTAAACCTCACAAAAATTTGAGCAGCCTAAAGTCATCATTGATTAAAGCAGTGGCCGATATCGACATGAATATGGTCCGTGCTGCTATTGATGATTGGCCGCGAAGATTGAAGGCTTGTGTGAAAAATGGTGGCAATCATTTTGAATAAATTTTGTGTTTAATGTAAGCTAATTAAATTACCTTTTTTTAAAAAAAACTTTTTTTGAATATCGTGACTAGTTTTCATTTTATAGCCAATTTTGTTTGTGACAGAATTTAAGCACCGACTAGGTATATGTATGAAGAGGCTAGTGATGTGTGAGAAGGCGTGTATGTGAGAGAGACAGAGAGTATGAGATGTTGAGAATGAATGTAAGTGTGCGGGAGAAGGTGATAGATGTTGTGTGTGCAGGGGGGTGGATAAGGGAGAATAATGATGGTTAGTGGGGTGATTACAGTGGATAAAGAAACTTTTTACGTATATGACGCTCGTATTTCTGGGGAGGCCAAACAATGCTCTGGGGTGCCGTGCCCCCTGGCCTCTACCTATTTACGCCTAAGTTTGTATTTGCTTTTAAAAAGCGGTGTCTCCGTCGACATCGTGCCGTACTCTGAATCTTTAGATTCGGGTTAGAAACCTACCGATTGAGCCTGCACCAATGAGATTTTGAAAATGATGTGTATAGTATTTTATACTATGCGCTGACGTTGAAGGCAAACACAGTAAGGAAAACAAAAAAAAAGAATCTGGAAATGTCTGAAGACCAAGGGAATTTAAAGTAATAATTAAAACAGGATGTATAGAAGATGTAAAATGAGAGTGAGAGAGATTATGGAAAGGAAAGGTAACAACGAAGAGGTATAAAGAAAGAGAGATCAAAAGTTAGCAAAAAGAAGGAGAAGGGGAGAAAGGGAGAATGTTAGTGTTAGGGAATGGAGATGAAAGAGATATACAAAAGAAGGAAGAAGAATAAGATGGACATACGTTTCTTTTCATCGCAGTTGTACTCAAATAGATCACAGTTATCGCTGAATGTCCTGGTAATTCCAAGAGAGTCTTGGCCGCAAATGTTTACATAATCGTGCTGGCATGCGTCCGCCATTTTGCAGAAGTTTATTATCTGTAAAAAATATTAGAGTTCAATCATGAGGGTAACTCACGATATTTCGCTTTTACGTTTGCAGAATTTAAAATGAGAGCCAAGTTCATGCCTTGGTTGTTGACTTCAACGACAAAAGAATTGAGATCCAAATGGGTGCCAAGTTCAATGGTCAGTCCTAAAATTTATTTATAACAACATAAAATATTTTATAACAACTTAGAATATCATTTCTTCTTATAGCTTAGGATAATATATTGAAGCTTAAGGTCTGACTTGGCTTGTTCGAATATGCGAATAACGAATAAGAAAATTTGGCTTCCTGGGAGAAAATAGCCATCGAACATAGGGCTCTTCCATAACTGTTTTAGTAGGTCCATCCATCCATCAGCCTGTTTCGTCCACTCCTGGACACAGGCCTTTCCAGGATTTTGCCACTCTTGGCGGTCCTCCTGGAAGAAATGCTGATGAATTTTGATGAAAACACACGCTGGGCATGCGGGTTGGTGAGCGCGGTGCCTAAACCCGTGCACCATTGACGTCGCTGCCCGTCTATAGTCTATTTTATATAAGCTCTGGCAATTGGGGATGGATATACCGCCATCCATCGGTCCCAGGCAATGATGGGCCGCCTGGTTTTGCTTAAGAGCTGTTCTCTTACTGTCCCCCGAATAACTTCGGGAGGATTTGCAAGTAAGATGGTGGTACCACCACATTCGAGCCCGGCATCAACTCTACCACCTAAAAGATCGTCAAATCGTCGTCTCTAGGCAATATCTAAACAAGCGGCAGCGTGGCAAGTAAGTGTTCCTAATATAATCAATTAATTGAAAATTATAATAAAATTATAGAAATTTACTAGTTTCTTATTTATTCCTTTGTATTCACCCAACTAGCTATCTGGATGCCAAATTTAAACTTTCTAGATCATCTGGAGCTGGGTTAGAGTTTTAATATACCGGGTGTAAAAGCAAAGGCAAGAATCCTTTAAGGGTGTGTTAGTATGATCGGTAAAGATATTATTTTAAATACTGTAAATAAATATATTTTTTACTTTACCAGTATTGGCCTTAAATTATTGTAATTTTATTTTATTTAAAACACAGTTACTAAAAAAATACAAAAATTAACGAAATATTTCGACTCCTTCAGTGGAGTCGTCATCAGTCGAATAAAATAAAATTAAATAAATGACATAAGAGTATAGAAGAGTTGAAAGGTGTATATTTTTTTATTATTTTTTTCACCTTTCAACTCTTCTATACTCTTATGTCATTTATTTAATTTTATTTTATTCGACTGATGACGACTCCACTGAAGGAGTCGAAATATTTCGTTAATTTTTGTATTTTTTTAGTAACTGTGTTTTATATATAATAAAATTTTAAATACTGGGATCTCTAAATAAAGTACCAGTACCTCATAATAAGACGATTTTCTTTACTCAAAATACACTAATCGCGTGGTCACCTCACTGGTCGCTGGCCACTCAGATGAGGGGTGCGGGTTGCGGGGTGCAATTAGGTGTGTGGGGAGGCCAGTGAGCTACGTAGCCATAGCTTAGAAAAATTATGGAATTTTTGGTGAAAATTTAAGGTATATTTTTTTTTCTCGTTATGAAATCAGAATCGTGTATACTTTCATACCCTAAAGGGATTCTTGACTTTGCATTTACAACCTTTATAGGTGAAAAGTGATAAATTTGACGATTTTTGCATGTTAATATCTAAATGCCTGTTTGAGGTAAGTTAATGAAATCGAAGCACATATGTATCTTGCATGTCTCAATATATGAGCGAAATTTGACATGTTTATGTAAAATAGTATTTGAGTTATGAGGGGGTCAAAAGTGGCTCCAAATGGTTCGTATAATATTACACACGGTACCGCTCGCCATTCTGTTAGCTAGAACTTGGCTTGACACGCTGCCGCGTGTCTAGATCTGATGAGAGCTTACAGCTCGTAAGGTCACCCTTTTTATGACTTTTATCTTAAGGCGCATAGGCTTGCCACCGTTTTAGTACAAAATTTGATAATCCGTTTCTTTGTTGTTTTTCATCACAGAGTAAAGTTTGAGAACTCTATAGTTTAATACACGCATTTACGAAGTCACTATTTGGCTGAAATGTAAAATTTTGGTATATGTACAATTTAGGGCAAGAAAACAACTTTGTTTGCAAATCAGCTAGATATCTTTAAAAAAAATTCAATATTCAAAATTCTGGCAAAATAGTGCCTTTTGAAATACCAGTACCAGATGATAGAGGTCTTAAATTTTGGTCTTTAATGAAAAACAATAGAGAAACGAGTTATCAAATTTTGTACTAAAACGGTGACGTGGCTAAGCACCTTAATACAACAAGCTTGGATACAAATTACTATCACGAACCCTTTTTAAGGTTTTGTACATAAGGGTAAAAAAAAACTTGTACCTTGGACTAAGTCTTCTCATTGATGATATTCACGGAAATATGATTTTAAATTAAAAATGCAACTCAGAATGTAACAGAGTGGTATATGAGCAATCCCTTATCGTCAAGCTGGTATCCTTTGGGTTGGTCGCATATGTCGCTGTTTGTCCTATCTCGTGACTAAAACTTGTGAAGTCTAAAACTAGGTTTTGTGTAAATTACTGGATTTGAGAGGTACTTACTGGCTCTAAAGGGAAGAAATAATCTTCAGCGTCTAATTCCACGTGACACCATACTTCAGCAAAATCTATGATTAGTAAACCTGGAACAATAAATACGTCAGCTATTTTTTCGTTAAAAAAAGGATTTAGCGCCCAAAATTAATATGCGCTTTCATTTATCCCTTTTTGATTTTTGTATTTATGAATAAAAATAAATATTTTCACTCTTCATCAAAATCAAATAAAAACCATTTTAAAGTATTATTATCTTAATATTATGTAGATTAATTAAATAAGTATAATTTTGTCGGTGAGCAGTTGCAGCCACACATAAACCTCTTTTGTAAAATTATATTGTTAAAAAATGCATAAAAAAGGGTAGTCGTTAAGTCAATTTTGAAATAAAATTCTTGTACTACTTTTACTTAGGGGTGAGGAAAAGCAATGTCAGTAAGTGCGTTAACTCCCTTAGGTCGCTAAATGCCACTATCTAAATATAGGTACAGGTTTGTGGCAGTGAGTTGCCGAAAATTCGTATCTTCCAAAAAAAAACTTACCTAAAAGAATTTTCCTAAATATCATTATTACTACACAAGCGCTTCAAAAGGGACACAAGAATGATCTAATCATGAGCTCAATACCCAGAATTGTTTTGGTTACAAGGAATATAACTATGTTTGTAGGACAGGACGATTTAGCCAAAACATGGGCAAAAACAATTGTGTTTTCAGGAAATACTGTAAAACAGTGGTTGTGAGTTATGGTCACTAATTTTAAATTCCTTTTTATCTATGCTCAAAAATATAAGGTGACTTTAATTTATGCAGCCAAATTCTTAATGAAGACTCGGTAAGTGCTCAGTAACAAGGTTCGATGACACTTTTTGGGAAATTCGTAAATTATTTTGTTTGTGTTCCTTACAAACGCAAACAGCCCCGAGTTAATTACAATGGGATCTCAAGATTTTATTTTGCGAAATTAGCAACAAGTGTTATCGATCCGTGTTACTAATCACTTACCAAGTTACCAGTATGAGTTTGGCTGTATATATTAAAGTCACCTTATATATAACGTTTTCGTTTATATACCTATGGTTTATGTGCTATGAATAATAAAAAAAAACCTAGATGTAAATTAACAGGTATCGTTCAGGTGGTTACGACGGCTTTCGTTCGCAAGCTCACCTCAAATAATTGTTTTTCATAAATTTGAACTAGCATTTGCCCGCGGCTCCTCCCGCATGTTATTCGGTTTAATGACATGCTTTTTTCCGGGATAAAAAGTAGCTTATGTGTAAAGTTAGGGTATAAGCTATATCCATTCTAAATTTCATCCAAATCCGTTCAGCCGTTTCAGCGTGAAAGAGTAACAACATACACACACACACACACACACACACACACACACACACACAAACTTTCGAATTTATAGTATTAGTGTGAAGTGTGATTAAAAAATATTAAATAAATGTGATTTACAGCACTATGCGATAATAGTTTAATGTCAATTGGACTTTTCTAGCAAAGTTGTGTTGGTTTATGTATTACGTCGTAAATGTTCCTGCAAAACAACTATAAATAAGAAAAAAAATTGTTAAATTATAACCACCTTATATGAAACCTATTAAAGAGAAAAAAAAATTTCTTACAAAAATCCCATACAAAACAGGGTCTAAGAAAACTGTCAAAACCCATGTCAAACGTCAAAAAATGTCAAATGTCAGATTTTTTCCTAATCAGAATTAGATGCCCTACAACCCCCCCATATCATATCATTTTCATGTCAAACGGCACTTTCCACCCAAACAACCATGTCAATCAGTGAGTGAGTCAATCAGCGTATTGCAACTTTATAATATATAAATAAAATATTCTTCTTTATATTCTTACTAAAGAGAATATGTATGCATGTAACACGCATGAACATCTAAAGATACGAACCTATGTATGAAAAATAAAATAAAAACAATATTTCACGTTTACTAACTTATCTTGAAAACTGTGAATTTTTATGTGTGTAGGTCATCCATCATCCATCCATCAGCCTGTTTCATCCACTGCTGGACATAGGCCTTTCCAGGATTTCGCCACTCTTGGTGGTCCTCCTGGAAGAAATGCCCATACTCACACACGCTGGGCAGGCAGGTTGGTGAGCGCGGTGCCGAAACCCTGGCACCAGTGACGCCGCTGCCCGTCACTAGTCTGTTTTATATAAGGCCCGGCATTTGGGGATGGATATACCGCCATCCATCGGTGGCAATGGCAATGGTGGGCCGCCTGGTTTTGCCTGAGAGCTGTTCTCTTACTCTCCCCCGAATAACTTCGGGAGGATTTGCGAGTAAGATGGTGGTACCTCCACAGTCGAGCCCGGCATCAGCTCTACCACCTAATAGGGTAGGTCATAATATTTTTTTATTTGCGTGGTTACGTTTCTTTGTAAAAGTTGTGCAGTATGATCAGCATCAAGTGAATTTACCTAGTATAACTTAGGTGAGCGGTTTAGCTAGTGTCGAGCTCGACTGTGGAGGTACCACTATCTTACTCGCAAACCCCCTAAAGTTATTCGGGGAGAGTAAGAGGAAAGCTCTCAAACAGGCACAACCAGGTGGCTCACCATTGCCTGGGACCGATTGATGGTGGTATACCATCCCTGATTGCCGAGCCTTATATAACCAAGGTGGTAGAGCTGATGCCGGGCTCGATTGTGAAGGTACCACCATCTTACTCGCAAATCATTCAAATTCAGGGGAGAGTAAGAGAACAGCTCTCAGGCAAAAAACCAGGCGGCCCACCATTGCCTGGGACCGATGGATGGCGGTATATCCATCCCCAATTGCCCGGCCTTAAAACAGACAGACAAACAGACTGGTGACGGGCAGCGGCGTCACTGGTGCAAAGGTTTCGGCACCTCGCTTACCAACCCGCCTGCCCAGCGTGTGTGAGTATGGCCATTTCTTCCAGAAGGACCGCCAAGAGTGGCAAAATCCTGGAAAGGCCTATGTCCAGCAGTAGACAAAACAGGCTGATGGATGGATATAAAACAGACTGGTGACGAGCAGTGGCGACTCTGGTGCTAGGGTTTCGGCACCACGCTCACCAACCCACCTGCCCAGCGTGTGTGAGTATGGGCTTGTAAATGCCTATGTCCAGCAGTGGATGAAACAGGCTGATGTATGGATCATAAATAACTTAAAAACGGCTAAGCCGATGGATTTCAAATTTGGTACGTTGACTTTTTATTCCGTGACGTTGGTGTAGAATTACTTTGGAATACCGGAAAAATGATGACGCATGCGTGAAGGATGTAGAATGACGTACGAGGTGTGGAAAAAACTGTATTGTATGTACTCGTATTCTGTAAAAAAATCAACAGGCTACCTTTAATGGCGGAAGCTGTACCGCTATGACAGACAGCCAAGACTTAGTAATTGGGACTCTTTGGGTACAAACCCTAAAATAACATCGCTCTTCCTCCTAAGGAACGACTATATGAATTGTGAGGTCTTAAAAGTAATTATTATTAATATGACAAGTTTTCAAGCCAAAGTTTGGATAGCGCTGTTGTAAATTGGTATTCTCTAAATCGCCATTGTTTGAGTATTATTATCATTTGGTCACCAGAAGCATCAACACTTAGGAATGTTATTGAAAATTTCCTGTAAGTGTTCCTTGAAATGACAAGCATCGACTATTTTCCTGTTCTTTGATTTGTGTAGAGTTAGTTCCATATCACAAAATTTTATTGTAGTTTTTATTAAGCCTACGTAAGGGATATAATTGAATTAGAAGATAATTCGTAACAATTTGTATTTTTGGTTTGAATATTTTCTGTTACAGGTCTATGTTTTATATCTTCAGTTATTGGTCACCTGTCGGATATAATATCTACTCCGAAGGTAAGTATAGCTTTTTAAATATAGGTAAGTACTTATATTAAATGAATTACATACATACAATACATACATACACTCACGTCTGTCTCTCAGAGGGATAGGAATAGAAAACCGTGGAACTAAACTGGTCTATCTAATATCCAACAAAAATATAATCTATAATGTAATAGACCTAGTATAACTGACAAAGATACTACAGTTGTGATTTTGGTAGGAAATAGCCTAAATCTACATCTGACATGATCAGATGTTTTAATCACTTAGGAAACTGTAATGTAGGAAAATTATTAACTTGTGCCTTTTCATATTCTGAGTGCATGACAGAGGTGCAAAAAGGCATGTATTTAACCTTAATACATTTATGTACAATATGACTGACAGTGATAGAAACTTTTTAAATTATTTTGATACAAATACTTTTATTCTTAACTTCATTTTAACTGAAGATGAGAATGAGAATGAGAATTTTTATTTAATAAAAGTACATAATAAACTTATCAAATATTACAAATTAATATAACTTATGGCTAGGGTTATACTAACATTTATATATAATATATATATATATATATATATCTACCTAAGATTTATGTACATATGCCTCGGAATTTAAAAACAAGGGCAAAGACTGTTCGGGTAAAGATACTTTACATGTATCAATGTTTTTTAAGATACAAATAGCTTCACTGTTAGCTTACAATATTCCTGACCCAGGTATGATTTTTGATGTAGGTACTTTTTAAAAATAATGTCCCTATAGACATTGCCATTAAGAACGAGAAATCTTTAAACTAAAAATATATACAAAGAGAAAGCCGAATGAATTTAAAATAGTACATCAAAACTTACAAGGTGGCTTTCTCGGCAAAATTGTATCTATTGAGTTATTTTTAGAACAAAAAAATCCTGACGTACTACGATGTATTACGTACCATAGTTAATAACTCGGGGCTGGGCTTGCGTTTGTAAGGAACACGAAAAGAATAATTTACGAATTTCACATAAAATGTCATCGAACCTTGTTACTGAGCACTTACCGAGTCTTCAGTAAGAATTTGGCTGCATAAATTAAAGTCACCTTATAATTTTATTTCAGAAGTGACAGATCTCAAAAGCATCCAGATTTCACGGGAACTATGAACTTTTCCGGGACAAAAAGTACCATATGTCATTTTCCACCGTTTGTTTTAGCTATATGCTAAATTTTAGTGTTTTGTACAGCATATAAAGTCTTAGGTTCATTTTGAATGTTCTCTGATGGTTGCGTAGAGCGCAAGTTCTATGATTTTTAGGGTTCCGTGGTACGACAAGGAACCCTTATAGTTTCGCCGTGTTCGTCTGTCCGTCCGTCCGTTTGTCCGCGGCTTAGCTCAGAGACTATTAAAACTAGAATCCTGTAATTTGGCATGTGTATAAATACTAAGCACGTCAACAAAACGGTGAAATAAAATCACGTTTTTTTAAAGCACTCTTCAGTCGCTTCTACCACATCCATCAATACAGTCATACAAGGTCTTTTATTTCGGGAACAAGCGAAACAATTGAATTACCTGCTAAAGTCCCCGTCACGGAAGCTATAGAATTTGTAAAAATAGAACTTCTGCTAAGTTACGTAGCGATAATTCAATCAACAACAAGTAGGTAATTCCAAATTCAATTAACTCAAAGTAACATACTTGTTATACGAAACTAACAAGCAATTGCACTTGGTCGGGTTATATTTTAGCGATATAAAGCGCTGTCGTCTAATGTTTTGTGATACTGGAACGCGTCTCGTAAACCGCCGCCATTTTGAAGAAGTTCACGCTGACGCTGTCAATGCTATCATTCAAATTTCGAATGCACCTAGTCAACTTTCCTGGAGCGGGGAAAACGTTTTTAAAAAGAATAAATTTTGGTTTAAGAGCGTGTATTTGCTCTGACAGAAAATCTAAGACTGACTTATTATTCTATGCTTATTACTACGAAACATTGGGATGACCAGGCAGGAGCTGGCCTTATCAGTTTCCGCTTGCCGACTCAGCATCGAAACTCCTAGAAGATAGAGTGGCCGTGAGCTTTATCGCTAGAGTCGCCAGGCGTAACTCCTCCCTCCTTAAGATCGAAGTTCTCTTCTTTATGAGCAGAACTTCGATGGTTAATTTTACACAATTTAATGTAATACTTATATGCTAGGAAACAAAGGAATACAAATAACGTTACATACAGTCCAATGGTCCAAATACTTATACTATTCACTGTGATTGCCTTTTCACTTTCACTATTATTTTCACTCACACTTTTCTTAAGGCTGTATGATAGAAACTTTAAATCTGTTAAGTCGATTCCTTCTAAATTTACAATTTTCGGGGGCGTCGTTTCTGTTGGCTGGTTTATCTTGGGTAAGTTGACTATGGGCATCTTTAAATTCGCTTCTGTTTCTTCTTCGATAGAATGTCTTTTTAGGGTAATGTTTCCAATTTTTACTTCGCATGGATCGTCCAGGGTGAGTACGTAAGTTCCGTGAACTTTCTGGCGAAATATTTCGTTGCTGCAAATTCTGGATAGTAACATATCTTCCTTACAATAGAGAATCCATCTGTTGGCTTCGATGAACTGAACTTTTACTGCTTCGATGGATATCGGGATTTGGCTGCATGACGTCACGTTTTCAGCATACGTCATTAATTCTATGACGCAAGGGTCTTGAATAAAATCAGAAGTGTCATCTTCAAGACAGAGGAAGCTGGCTTCGTCTATTTCTTCACAGGGGTGAGTAAGCAGTCTGATCTTCAACCCTTTCACCAGGAGGTATGGATATTTGGGAATAATAACGACAGTGTGGTCTTGGGATAACACAGGTAGGGGAAAGAGTTTATAATAGATATATGTGTCTTTTATGATAAGCGGTATTTCCAAAATATATGTAATTTGATTTCCTTTAAAGTAAGCTTTTAACATTATGGTTCTCTCTATCTTAACTAGGTTTTCTAATACAGGAGGATAAACTAACTTTTCTAACTTATTTATCTTTACAAGAAGTTGTAATAGCTTATTTGATTCTATTACAGATTGATGTAGTATTCCTAACCTACTTAATGCTAAACTAGTCTCTATCTCATTCAATTTAATTAGGATATATTGAAAGTTATGAATTAGTAAATTATATGTGCTTATAACCTGTGTTTCAATGTGATTAAGATATTCTTTCTTTAAAATCTCGCTAATATTATTAGTTAATTGTCTGATGACCGTATTAATTTGAATGAGGTTGTCATTTAATTTAAATGTAGAGTTTGCTAAGGTTTGCACCATTTCAGTGATCAATGTCAGTTTCTTGTTATTACCGTTTTGATTTATCTTTACTTCGTTTATAATTTTGTCATATCTAATGGCATCTTCATTATCAAGATTTCCTGTTATAATCTTAATTAATGAACCAAGGGGATTAATTATACCACGCTTAATACGAATTGATGGTGCTACTTGTCGAAATTTATCTATAGTTAAATTCTTAACATATTCTGTTTGTATCTTAATATCTATAAAATTATACGTAAAATCTTTATCAAAATTACGAACTAACTTATCTAATTCGGATGTTCTCATAATATTTATTTCCAAGTCGTCTGCGACAGGCTTGAAGTCTAGTGTTTTTGCGATGATCCATTTGTCATTGCTTATAACAGCAACGCCATTTTTGACGGGCAGGATTCCTGGGTTTTTATTTAGTTCCTGGAGCTGAAGCGCATGGAGTCGCGTCATCATGGCCACTGCCAGGACGAGCAGGTGTCTGTGGAGGGCGTTTTACATTTTTGAGTGGAACCTTAGTCTCACGGTTTCTAACACGAATAGGGACAATATTTCTAGAGATATCGCCTGTTACAACGGCCTCTGAATATCGTGGTTTGTCTTTACTACTTCTTTTATTTGTGTCTTTAGCAAAGATTGTGTCGCCTGGTTCTATTTTAAAGTCTGTCTCGCCACCTCTTTTATTAATAATTTTCTCTTTATTTTTAATAGCTTGTTCGGCCAAATGTTTATAAAGGTACTTAGTTCGTTTTGTATGTTCTTTTACCAATTGTTGTAAATACTGTTTTTCAAAGTCTACGTCAAAAGCATGTCTTGAGTCTGTATGTCCTAGTAACACTTCAAATGGAGTCATGCCAGTGGCGGAATGTATACTGTGATTGTACGCCATTATAGCGTATGTCATTATAGAAGCAGCGTCTGTATATTTTTGCTCATATTTTGCCAATCTGTAAATTTCGATTATAGTGGAGTGGAATCGTTCAATAAGGCCCATGGAATTGGGATTGTTCGGGGTGCCTATATGTAAGTCTACTTTATAGAGAGTAAGAAGTTCTTTCATCAAAGCGTTGTTAAATTCTGAACCAGGATCTGAACTGATTTTTAAGGGTACGCCGTAAAAGGAGAAGTATTTGATAAGGGCCCTAACCACTTCGGGGGTAGATCGGTTTGCAATTTCAAACGCTTGACCGATTTTACTGAAAGCGTCGACAATAGTCAAGTAATAACGTCCTTCTATAGAAAACAGGTCAATAAAAATCTCCTCTAAGGGTTTAGTCTGTGTCTGTGTCAATTGCAGTTTGGGTTTCAGGGGTTTTCTGTCATATTTCATTTTTCGGCAGGTTTCACAGGAATTTATTACACTAGATACAATTTGGTCCATATTATGCCAGAAATATGTGCGTTTGATGTGGGATAAGGTTTCCTTAATACCGCGATGGCAGGTTTTGCCAGTGTGGTATTTCTGAACAATACTTTGCTGTTCTGTCTCGTCTTCTACGAATACTACTCTTTTGGTACACTCAAAGAATTGAACTAGTTCCTTTTTAAATAGGAATATAACTGTTTCTGTAAATTGTCGTCGGTGTTCGTCATCTTCAAAATAGATGAAGTATTTGCTTTTGTTTTTGATATATTCTTTTAAAAACTGCTTTACTAGATCAGGTCGATTAATGGGAAGATGGACTTCTAAAATCCTTTGTTTTTCTCTAGATATGTCTTTAACAGAAAGTTTGTCAATTAACCAAGTGAAAACTAATATCTGGTTGGGTTTTGTGTCGATGGCTTCCTGTAAAATTGGAATGCCTTGAGATTCAGTATCTTGTGCTGAATGAGCTGTTTCAGTAACTGTAGATTTTTCAGATGCTGTTAAAGTTGCACTAGAAGGGCTTGGTATCGAATATGGAGATTTTCGGCCTATTGATAATGTTCTCTCCGAATCAGAATCTGGGATGCTTATGGGGTGTTCTGAGTCAGAGTCTGAAATAGTCATTGGCTTATCTGGTGGTTTTGGAAAGGATTTTTTTTGTAGTTTACCTAGTTCTTTAATTTCTTTTGTCAGTTGTCTTATAGTCTCATTTCTGTCTTCGTCTTTGTCAACATTTGCTTGAGTGGAAATATTGTCATCTTTACCTAAAGCATTTATACGGATACGTGATAAAGCGTCTGCATTTAAATTTAATTTTCCTTTTTTGTATATCGGGTCAAAGTCGTATTCAGCTAATCGTAAGCGCCAGCGTGTAAGTCTACTGTTTGTGTCTGTCAGGGATTTGAGCCATTCAAGGGGCTTGTGGTCTGTAATAATTATGAACTTTTTACCGTAAAGGTACGGGCGAAAATGTTTCACGGCCCATACAATTGCAAGTAATTCTTTTTCAGTAACACTATAGCGAGTTTCAGCATCGTTAAGAGTTCTGCTTGCGTAGGCAACTGGTTTGTCATTTCCAGGTGTCCCTTGTGAGAGTACGGCGCCCAAAGCGAACTGTGAAGCGTCCGTTGTCAGTATGTATTGCTTGTCAGGGTCTGGGTACTGAAGAATGGGGGCATTCACCAGTAGTTCCTTACATTTTTGAAAAGATTCCAAATATTTTTCATCGCTAATAGGCATAGCTTTTTTCTTTTTCAATCGTGCTGTCATGGGTTGTGTAATTTTTGCGAAGTCTTTTATAAATCGTCTGTAGTATCCAATGAGTCCAAGAAAACTTTTTATTTCAGTTGTCGTTCGGGGCAAGGGGTAGTCAAGTACTGCTTTAATTTTGTCATTATTAGGTTTAAGTCCGTTGTTAGTGATCATATGTCCGAGGTATAAGACCTCTTTTCTCAGAAACTCAGATTTATCTAGCTGTACTTTTAGGTTGGTCTTGCGAAGTCTGTCAAACACTGTCCGTAATTTGTCAATATGTTCCTGAAGGCTTGAAGAATACACGATTATGTCATCCAGGTATACCAGGCAATGTATACCCTGTAGTCCACGTAGTACGTTGTCAATTGTCCGTTGGAAGGTGGCTGGTGCTGTTTTGAGGCCAAAAGGCATACGAGTAAACTCGTAATGTCCTGATTGGGTTGTAAATGCTGTTTTATGTCTGTCTTCGTTAGCTACCTCTATTTGGTGGTAGCCACTTGCAAGGTCAAGGGTAGAGAAGTAAGTACTTCGTCCTAATTTGTCAAATAAGTCAGTTATGTTCGGCAGAGGGTATTTATCGTCAATTGTTAGGTCGTTCAGTTTTCTATAGTCAATTACGAGCCTAAATTTCTTTTCACCAGATGCGTCAGGCTTTTTGGGCACTAAATGCACCGGGGCACTCCAAGGAGAAAAGGATTCCTTCACAATATTGTTCTGTAACATTTTATCTACTTGCTTATTAATTTCGTCATTTACTACTTGTGGTTGTCTGTATGGTCGGATATAAATAGGGTCTTCATTGCGGGTTCTAATATGGTGTTTAATGTCATTTGTAAAAGTCAAAGGTAATTTTTCCGAATAAAAAATGTCTTTGTACTCTTCACAAAGTTTCCGAATTTTTTCTCGTTCCTCATTGTTCATATGTTCTAAACGTAGTTTAGTCAAATTTTCGGTCAATATTTCATCAATTTCAAAGTCATTGTCAATACTCATATGGTCACTTCCTAAGTTATCGTCAATACTCATATGGTTAAGTTTACATTTTTCATTATTATATTTAGTCACTATAAAAGGTCTAGTAATTGTCAAAGTCATTTCATCTTCTAATGTGTTTTGTATTATTGTAGTCGCATAACCGTTTTCACATTTTACTATTGCACTTGGCATTCTAACGCCTTCACAAAATTGTACATAGTTCAAAATAGCATGTCCGTTTAGTAAGTTGGTCGGTAGTTTAACTCTTTGTTCACATCGTGGGGCAAGTCTAATTTCGTTTGTCGGATTATAAATCATGGGTATTTTTGTAGATTTTGTATATAAAATATTATTTTTCATGTCGATTTTTGCATCTAGTTGTTTCAGGAGGTCACTTCCGATGAGTCCATCGTAACGTCCATCAACGTCATAAACATAAAATTTATGTGATTCAGGGCTATTGAATGTGGGAAATAGGGGTACTTTTATAACTTCGCTATGCTTACTAGAAGCGTGCGTGCTTATCACTTCAAAGGGTTCGTACTGTTTATAATTTTCGAAATACTGTTCTGCCTTAGTTGGACTGATAAATGACCGTGAACTTCCGGTATCTATCATAAATTTCGAGTCTATTTCTGGGATTTCTATATATGGCAGCTTTAATTTAGGGCTGCAATTAAGATTTATTATTTCGGGGGTTGGTTGAAAGTTACTATGTGAAAATTTTCAACAGATGTGTCTTGGTAATCAGATTCAGTCATATTCTGAAATTCAGGAGTCTCGTCAGTATTATCTCTATACGCAAAAGCATCATAGTCATAGTACATATTGTCAGTGTCATAAGTACCATTATTTTCGTCAGTTTCAAAGTCGTTCAAATTGTAGAGTTCGTTCATACGAAATCCTTGAGGTTTTGCAGGCTGGGCTGTACGCATACTTACGTCAGTTGACTGCATTTTCGGCTGTGCATTTTGTGGTTTGTTACCGAATTGTGGTTGACCTTGATTGAAGGGTGGTTTGTAGCCAAACTGTTGCTGTCCTTGATTAAAGGGTGGTCGATAACCAAACTGAGGTGTGGCACCGAATTGTGGTCTGAAACCTGTGGGTTGCTGTGGAAGTTGGGGTCTAAAACCAAATTGCTGGGGTTGCTGTGGGGGTAGTTTTATCTGTTTGCTCTGTGGTATGCCAAATTTAAATTGACCTTGTTGAGCGGGGGGTTGGTAGAGATTAGGTCTCATATTTGGTGCATTTTGGGAAATGCCGAATTTAAAATTCTGCTGCGGTTGTGGATTTTGGTTAAAGAAAGGCTTCATTCCAAGTTTTTCAATAAAAGGGTTCTGTGTTATAGTCTGAGGTTTTGGTTGTAAGGTATTGGGCATTTTTAACATCTTATTACGTGTGTTATACTGATATAGGAAATTGACTTCCTCTAGGACAATGCTCAATGCACTTTCCAAAGAAGTACATCCTTTTAATCTTACTATACGTAGTAAGTCTTCCGGTAGGTTGTAAAGAAACACATTCATCGACATGTTGTCATAAATCACAATTTTACTAACCCTAAGGTTCGGGTCTTGGATCAAATTGACTTTAGCAATTAATGTGCTCCTTGTGTGTTGAATTCTATTGCAAAAATCAAGATAAGATTCACCATTGCCAATTTTTAAAGTTTCAAGTTCTATTGCGATACATTCCTCCGAACGTGGATCACCAAAATGTTGCTCTAAAGCTTTTTTTAAATCAGTCCATGTATTTAAGTCTTGTCGCTCACTAATAAGAGAAGCGGCTTTTCCAGTCAATTTTGAGGTTATTACGTGAAAAACATACAAATCTTGGTCGATATTTCCTTCTACTCTACAACATTTTATTACATATTCACATTTTCTAATAAATAAATTTAAAAGCTTTTCGTCACCGTCGAATTTGGGGATGACGCTAGCAATTTCCTTGGGTATCTGTTTGATATTTTCCATATTTCTATAATTTATTTGTTACCACTATATTTTTTAATACTCTATGCACTTATAACTATCGTCTAAATGAAATCAAACTACGCACTTCAATTTTTGGAAATAACGTGATTGTTTCAAGACACTAATTACTAATGGAAAAGGAATGGAAATAGAATGGAATAGCTATTTGGGTCTACTCACAGACTGCCCATGTCCCTCCGTTGAGTCTTAGATCGTCTTCTCAGCCGTAATCCGTGTATGATACACTTAAAAAGGTTTTCACAACACTTCACTCAGAGTTTTTGACAAATTTATTTGGTTCGTGGATTTCCGATAAAAACGTAAGAAAACGTTCGTCGAATTTCACTGAATTTAAGTAAACGCGACGCGGAAATCCTACCGGCTGCGCCAGTCAACTTTCCTGGAGCGGGGAAAACGTTTTTAAAAAGAATAAATTTTGGTTTAAGAGCGTGTATTTGCTCTGACAGAAAATCTAAGACTGACTTATTATTCTATGCTTATTACTACGAAACATTGGGATGACCAGGCAGGAGCTGGCCTTATCAGTTTCCGCTTGCCGACTCAGCATCGAAACTCCTAGAAGATAGAGTGGCCGTGAGCTTTATCGCTAGAGTCGCCAGGCGTAACTACCTCCAAATCAAAAGGTTGCGAACCCTTGAATGTGTGTTTACAAAATTTATAGCTTCTCGTGGCGGGGACTTTACTACTGGATGAGCACCAGCCTGCCCACGCACACGTTTATGTGTGTGCGTGCGTGCATCGATCAGCCGGCAGACAATGTAGTGCGTCCTTCGGCGTAACCAGTATCTTGTCTAGGGGGGGCTGGCCCCCTAGGAAAATTCAAGTACTTTTCTAATGGGTATGAATAAGTATGTACTTTAAATTAATATATGCATAAAAGGTTCTAAATAAAGGACTATTATCGACATTAGACTATTATCGAAATATATATGATTTAATGTAATGTATCCTTTTTGTGAATCATATTGAAAGTCCTAGGTAGGCAACTTAGCCACCAGGGGGGGCTTCAAAGCCGCCGGGGGGACTTGGCCCCCCTTATCCCCTGTTTTTACGCCAATTAGTGCGTGCGTACCTAAGTCGTTCTTTTCATTTAGGGGCGACGTTAAATTAATGGGAGAGTCGAGTGTCGCTTCTTTACGTCATCCATCCATCAGCCTGTCATCTTCCACTGCTGGATCCTTTCCAATATTTCACCACTGTTGGCGGTCCTCCGTCCTCCTCATCCAACCGCCACCTGCAACGTCCTTCAACGTCGGTCCAGCGGGCACGAGGTCAGCCTACGCTACGGTTTGGTGTACGTAGTAATAGGTAATATTCTTTGGTTCCAGAATAGAGTGGATCAGTACTGCAGCCTGGCAGAGAGCTGTTTCCACGACGTCATCCCCATTTGCGGGAAGATGGGGGACCAAAAAAAGACTTTCCTCGACATTTGTGACCTGCTGGAGTACGGCTGTGACACAAGCGATCGTAAATATTACATCTTCTTTAATTTTTGTGGTACTTTCAACTTTTATTATTTCCTGAACACACACAGGTGGTTCAAAACAAAATAATGTTCTATGTAAGGTCCTACAATAATAAGTGAAAATAATTCTAGGGCAGATCATGTATCGTTAACTGATCAAATTCCAGAAGAAGAAAAAATTTTTGCTCAAATATTTTTTTCCCTTCTTAGTACTAAGTAGTTGAATCAGGTGACTAAATTTCTATGGAAACGTAAAAAAAAAATTCACGCACCAATTATTTTTTTCGTTGGAATGTGGTCTATTAGATTTTTTTTGATTTTGAATTGAAGGAGTTTATATATAAGATGACTTTAATGTATACAGCCAAATTCTTATTGAAGACTTGGTAAGTGCTCAGTAACAAGGTTCGATGACCCTTTTTGTGATATTCGTAAATTATTCTTCTCGTGTTCCCTACAAACGCGAGCCCCCCTGATTCAATTACTATGGGACGTCAAGATTTTATTTTGCGAAATTAGCAAAAAGTGTTATAGATCCGTGTTACTGATCACTTACCAAGCCTCCAGTTTGAGTTTGGCTGCATAAATAAAGGTCACCTTATATTATGTATATTTTAATACACGAAACCCAAAATATGAAATGTATATTTTTGTTTCAGTTTACATTCATATTGATGACACTCCAGATTGCCCTACTCTACCAACTACTGCCTCCCCGGTGGTATCTGATGATCATTAAACAATTTTATTTTTCAAAGATAAAATACTGATGAAGATTATGGAAGGGTCTTAAATAAATAAATGAAACTTATACATAAATATCTGAGTTTGTTTATTTAAACTAATAAGGTAGTAAAAAAGTCGTGTCCGGTTTATGAATATTTTTTCAAAATTTTAAATTGTTGTGTTGGTATTTAACTAAAGCCAAAACTAAAATTTTTAGAATTTTGTCTCTCCGCACGTAAGTATATTCCGTTTTAACTCGAGAAGCACTTACCGGATTTGGAAGCGAGTTTCTTTTATTATATAATAGTAGTGACCCTGTTCGACATATAGTCTATAAGAGGCGTAGATGAAATAACACTTATGCCGGAAATGAAGTAAAGATTGAACAAACGAAGCGGAGTCGCGGGTAAATGGCTAGTTAGGATATAAAGTTATAACTCTGCGAAGTATACCTATATATTGACTCGGACTAATACATAAGCATTTTTAACCTGCGAAATCAGCTAGCTCTTTAATACCTAAAAACAATAGACTTCATATAAAAAGAGCATGACCGCGAGGCTTAAGGGTCCGTATAAAGCTAGATGCCCAAGTTCAAATGAGCATTTCATTCACATTGTGTAACTTGGTTAATCAGTAAAGTAAAAATAGTATAGACAGTAGACTATATGGCTGATGTGCTGATCTTAGAAAAAACGTAAAATCTTTAAGTTCGCTCGATAGAAAATACAAATACGAAGTTACCTCTAAATTTCATGTCTATTGAGTGTTAAAGGACTTTCCTTAAATCATAAAGCCTTGAAATTTGTATTAAAAATAAGTTAACAAATGACATCGTCTGCTCGTCCTAGAATATTTTAAAAATTCCATCTAGAAGCAGAGTTATTAAAATAAAAACGCAGATTTTTGTGGGCGCGTGTTTGTTGGTGGTCGTAACAGCCACGGCTGAGAGCGCGCTATTTTAAACTAAAAGAAAACGTCGTAAAGTTCAGTTCTGATTGATGCAAAATCAGGTGCTCAACCTTATATGCAGCCTTAAGGCGCATGCCTAGATGCCTACCCTAAATTAGCAACTCGATGTGTGTGTCAGTGCAAAAATCGACAGAAACGACATTGAAATAACACTCATATCAGCGCGTATTGCAAAGTGGCTGTTACTACGAACGCTGCCTCTACGCGATAGACGGAAAAAAATATTTGAGCAATGGTTTATGGTGAAAGAGGCATTCCCTTGTATATTGATAGACTGGATAGACGTGGTAAGAAAGGTAAAGATTGCTCACTATGTTGTGTAGAGCATACATACATCCATCCATCAGCCCGCCATCATTCACTTCTGGACATCCATCCATCCATCCATCAGCCTAGTTCGTCCACTACTGGACATAAGCCTTTCCAGGACTTTGCCACTCCCAGCGGTCATCTTGGAAGAATTGCCCATACTCACATACGCTGGGCAGGCGGGTTGGTGAGCGCGGTGCTAGAACCCTCGCACCAGTGACGCCGCTGCCCGTCACCAGTCTATTCCATATAAGGCGCCGATATTAAGGATGGATATACCGCCATCCATCGGTCCCAGGCATGGTGGGTCTCCTGGTTTTTTGCCTCTGCGCTGTCCTCTTACTCTCCCCAGAATTACTTCGAGGGGGTCTCCAAGTAACTACTGCTGGACATAGGCCTTCCCAATATTACGCCACTCGTGGCGGTCCTCCGTCCTCCGCACTCAGCCGCCACCTGAAACCTCGTGATGGCCGTTGGGGCCGAAAGGCGTTAGAATGGAGACCACGTGAAGCAAAGCGTAGCGTAAACCGACCTCGTGCCCGCTGGACCGACGATCTGGAGCGTACAATAAGAAGCAAATATCTCAGACAGCTTTGAATATTAAATATAATAATATAGAAAAACAAATAATATCGAGCATGTTAGTACAACATTATTTGTAACTTTATTGTTTAGTAAAACTAATCTTAGTACAAGAGATAGAAAACGTATTGTTATAGGTAACTTGACCCATAGTGACAGGCTCAAATCTTAAGTGGCCTGCATATTAACAAATCACCGAGATATGCTAGCTGTGGTACTATGGACTATGGACTGCTGATTGGTATAGATTAATGCTTTAGAGATGTGAAAATACAAAAAAAAGAAAAAAAAACATTTCTCGCTCAATTAAATGCCTAGAAATAAAAATGAACTACTTTAAACACCATAGTTTATGTAAACGTCTTTATAAAGCAAAAATTTTAACGTGCGCTAAATTTTAGCAAAAGTTAAAATTTTAGCTCGTTGAAGACGTTGTTTATAACAATTATACTATTTAAAAACAGTTCATTGTTATTTCTAGAAACTAAATTGAGCACACTTTGAATAATTACTCACAAAGGTAAGCAATTGCTTTTTTTCTAAAGCGACTCCACTAGCAGCTCTTCAAGATAAGATTTTAAATTTACACGGTCACTAAAGTCGATTCTAAAGATTAGTTTTAGTGCTGTCAAAACTTTTTCAAAGTAATGTAGCTCCTATTGTTGAAACTAAAGAACTAGTTTAGAATGAAGAAATTTTGGGTTTGACAGCACTAAGACTAAACTTAAAGCCTTCAGAATCAGATTTACTTTATAATAGTACGAGACTTACAGTGTTTTTTTTTATTCAGGAAAATATAAAAAAGCAAACACAGTGAGTTACTTCTTATAATTACCTAGCTTTGATTTAGGAACTATGCTCTTGTTTCGGTGTAGTAACCGCCATTCTTCTCTTCTTCTGCTAATGATATGACCTCTCGATACGACATCATTAACTTTCTCTTTGACTTAGGTAAAGTTGGTGCGTCTAGACCTTCTTCTGCTTTTATCTTGACCTTTCCTTGTATGATGTTTTTCAAGAAACTTTCATCTCGAATCAAGTACCCTATCATCTTTCTTCTTCTGTTTTTTAACAAACATAATTTTTCCCTCCACAATTCTCAGCATTTTCTCATTTATCTTCTTCTTCATAAAACTAATTCTCTCCATCCTCCTCCAGCACCACATTTTAAACACCTCCCACCTCTTTCTGTCTCTTTGCGTTAATGTTCACGTTCCGCTACCATACGATACAATTCTCTATATGTAGACGTTTATTAGGCATTTTCAGGCTTTTCTTGAGATCTTCATTGTGTAGTGATTTTTCTTGTTGTTAATTGCAATCCTGAAAACGACATTTGACATCGAGTCGTTAGTGATTATGCTTCCTAAATATCTGAAATTATTGACTCCTTCTAGTCAAGTATTTTTAGTATGATTGGGCTATCTTTTATGTTTGTATTGAGTCTTATATGACGAATTAAAATACTTATAGATACCAGCGGCGACCGGCGGGCTGGCTCTTATCTGGGCCAGCGTATAAGTCTTGCCATACAGAGAGGTAACGCGGCCAGTATTTTGGGCACTCTCCCGCAGGGCAGTGATCTGGAGGCAATCTTTTTTTTGTGATTGTTATGTGTGTACAGGTTTGCGTTTTTTTTTTTTTTTTTTTAGTGTTATTTAGTTTCTTTTATTACATCTTCTGTTTTATTTATAGTTAGTTTATTTAAGTTTTTGCTATAAGATGTGTACGTTTTAAAACTAATTCCCATAATAAATAATATTCTGTATATTTTTTAAGGATAGTGTAGTTTTTCAAGTTAGTTTATTTAAGTTTAATTTATTTAATTTTTAACTTCCAATTAAATATGAAATACTTATACGTTAATCAGTTTAAAAAATGCAAAAAGAAAGAACATTTTGTAATAAAACAACCATGGTATCCCTTTAGACGCGCACAATTCATGCGTCTTCATAAAGATAACTCGACTGCCTCGCGCGTCTATCCGCACGCAACACAATGCTCAATTAATAACAGCGTCGAGATAATGTTCCCACTATAACGCAGCATTCTATACCAAGCCTGGAGATGTATCAGCTAATTATTTTGTTAATTGGATAATTTAGTGCTGGATCGAGATTGTGAGGTAGCGGACAGGGATTGGAATAGAGGCCACATTAAGGGTTACGTCAAAAAAATTATTTTCTCATTACAATGAGAATGTTTTGGTATCATCTGTATGCGCTTGGCCATCGATGCGATGCAGGTAAAAGCGCGGTCGCCCAGAAAGTGGAAGAGTGAAAGCGATACAATAATCCAATTGTGGCTTCTCATAAATTAACGTCTTGCCGAAACAGGATAAGTCGCTTGCTGTTTCGTCATGAGCGTGGTAAACTGGTGACAAAATCACCGAATCTAACCAGCAGTTAAAAAGAAAGTATTGGTTGTCTTATTGTCCAGGGTGCCAATACGCCAGGCGTATTTTGAGTAATCAGTTGTTGTATCTCAGCTACGCTACTCGGGACGGCTATTTTTGGTGGTAATTAGTGTCTAAATTATGTTTCTTACATATATATCTTAAATAAATAAATAATTCTATTCTAGTTTTATGAACATGTGGTGGGCATGTCATAGAATTGATCATTTTATGAAAATTATCGACAATATCGTTAAGTATCAAATAAGAAAAAAATATGATAAACCTTTAACAAAAAATCAAAAATAGATGCGATCACGAGCGAACCTAGGAGGAGCGTGATAGGTCGCTTGTGATCATAAATTTAGGAGCCGAACGAAGCGGAGCGGAGCGAGCCGAACTCTCTAGTTTCTATAGATTTCTCTGATTTTGCGCAGATGACGAAATGACCGTTTGTACGATATGGCCATGACATACATACCTCAAGCTTTGTGATTTCTGCTGACTATCGATCTTAAGTAAGTATAGCATTTTAAATTTCATTTTGAACTGTATTTACATTGCTTTATGATATGAGTAATAACCACAGACGTATAATATAGTAGAAGACCTAACATTAATAATAAAAGCGTATCGACGCGTGGCAATTTTAGCTCAGTGAACTTCGGGCTCTTTAAAATATAAATATTGAAGCCGATTCTGAAGGCTTTAACTTTAGCTTAAGTGCTGTCAAAACTAAATTTTCTTCATTCCAAAATAGTTCTTTAGAGTTTGCAACAAAAACTATATTACTTTGGAATGAATTAAGTTTTGACATCAGTAAAACTAAAATTAAAGCCTTCAGAATTGACTTTATTTCTTGTTTCGAAACAAAATATATACTAAAGATTAGTTTAGGAATTAACAAATTATGTTCCAAACATAAGCCAGCCAAAACAACAGATTTTTATACGTTTCTTCATACTATGAAGCCTACATGTAGCTTATTTTTTGTATAGAAACTTGCCACGCTATTTAATCCTTATGTTTGGTCTGCTGCTTAGTAATGATTATATGTCTGTGGTAATAACAACAATATTTTTTTTATTTTAATCAAAACTCTCTTTGGTCACAGCTGTAGGACAAATAGGCACAAATGGCGCTTATATCGGGGCAACAAATTTGCAAAGAGATACGGAGGTCATTGAGACAAAGAAGGAAAACCTATAGGTTATATGGAGGCGTATAGGTATTATGCAAATTATTGCTTGTATTGTGTGGTCCCAGATAAGAAGTTCAAAGCTGTGACGAAAAGTTGAGTTTAGTTTAAAAAGAAAGAAAAAGAAAACATAATATATGACACTATGTACATCATTACAAAATAAACAAATACCTTGAATGAAAGGATGAATGAATGAATGAATAAACACTTTATTGCACAAAAAACAAGATATTTACAAACATATAAAGAACAGACAGAAGGCAAGGGTGGACTTATTACTACAAGGAATTTCTTCCAGTCAACCTTGGGAAAACAGAGAAACATTTTATTTGTACAAATTTACATCAGTACGCACATTAGGAGTTATTCTAAATCAATTTTCTTATCTAAACTAAATAAACTACATAAAAATACATACATAAATACACAGATACATACATACAAATAAACAAGTAGCTTAGTCAGTAAGTCATTCAAAGAGAGGAGAGGTAAAAAAAAAACAAGTTATAATTAAAACACGATACAGAAGGAAGATCTTTGAGAGTTTGCGGAAGTTCATTCCAGAGCCGAACAGCATTGACCGTGAAGGAGTTGGAGAAACAATCAGTGGTCATCGCCAGATCGTGGTGGGGACAGGAGCGAAGAGTTCTGTTACTACGGTCAATGCGAAGGACAACTCTTCCTTTTAATTAATTGGGGTAGACGGGATTGTGAAGAATATTATATAAGAGGGAAAGGATATATAATTTCCTGCGAAGACGACTAGGGAGCCAGTTCAACCTGTATCGAAACTCGGAGACGTAGTCATACTTGCGCAGTCCGAATATGAATCGAATGCACAAGTTGTTATGACGCTCCAGCTTATCAAGTGGCCCTGCATTCTACATTTAACAAAAATATCCCTGACTCAGCAAAATCCACAGCTGAACTGTGACGCCGATCTTCCATCAGAGGCCATGTGTTTACAAAATCCAAATGCAATTTTTGCAGTAATAAATTTTAAAAAAACAAGGGTTATTTACAAAGGAATAAAATATTTGTTATTGTCTACCTTACTAATTTTGTTATATTTATTTTAGATGTACTATTCTTTGTTATTTTTGATATCAAAAAAAATATATATATATATAAATATATAAATACAATTCTGACGAACTCTTATATCCTACTGTATCTGTAGATATAAAAAAGTAAGACCAGTCTTTGAGTTTTGAGCATTATTTTCTTACATGTAAACTTGTTACACTTTGGACAATAGTGTGCGTGTTTGTTCAGATGGCTGCGCACGCGCACCTAACTCTTCCATTACCGGCCACGTGATAATACGGACAGAGGCACACGCCGAATTTCGGGGCTGTTCCTTTACGATTCAAGAATGAATTAAAATAAAAGATATTGGACACTTGTTAAGTGATTATCAGGAACCAGGTTAAATGTAAAATTTTCAAAATAGAAAGTCGGCATTTTATAGTAACAAGCGGATCCACCAACGCGAATGCCTATGCATGTTTAAGTAAAGAATATGACCATTACAACTATCCATCCATTCATCAGCCTGTGTTCGTCCCCTGCTGGACATAAGCCTTTCCCAAATTTCGCCATTCTTCGTCTTCGTCTTCCTCATCCTGCGGCCAACCGCAACATTCTTCAGATTGTCACGCGTCGGTCCAGTGGGCATGAGGTCAGCCTACGCTTTGCTGTACGTAGTCTCGATTCTAACGCATTTAGCCCCAACGGCCATCATGTCGGTGACAAATATGGCCTGGCCTGCTATGTCGGTCACCTTCGATCTCCGACGGATGTCCACGTGACAATTACAACAATGAATTAATTATTTAAATCTGTTCCGTGGTTACACACATTAATTATTTTTATTATTAGTAACGGGATCGAATAGGATGAAATTTTGTGTAAATTACCATATTTCATATAAATTTAGCGTTTTCTAGGAGCTCTAATACCATGACCTCCGTTGGTTCTATAGAGTAGGAGAATCGAAAAAGAAGGAAAAATAATGTTTGGAGAACTGATTCAGCCAACGCAGAAGTTAAATACTACAAGAGTAAGGGTATTTATAATACGTTTTCTTGTAGTTATACCGTTTCTGCCAGCTGCCCTCTTCACTTTCCACACTGTATACGTTAATTTTAGAATTAGAGAGCGAATAGAAATATGAAATACTAGCATTTGCCCGCGGCTCCACCCGCATCGAAGAGATTTTCATGGTAATAAGGAAAACAAAAGAATATGATTTTTTGAACGACAACATGCAATGGTCACCACGTTTTACCAAAGTGCTAATAAATACCAATCAAACAAGCCCAAACTCGAAGGGCTTGCATTCTAACCAAATTTTACAAACGTTCGTGAATTATTATTTGCTTCGTAACTTCTAATTAATTACTACCGGTAGAAAAGTAAATTCCAAAAATCTATAAATGACGATTTTTTTCCGAGATCTGATTTTAATGAAATAAAACCTACATTCTGTTCCAAATTAAACTCTGTACAGCTGTGGAAACTACATGAAAATCCGTTCAGTAGTTTAGAGATGCGCGTGAACAAACAGACAGACAGAAAATTCTACAAATGATCGATTTGTGTTCTATTACAATATATTCTTGTACAATATATTATTCTTTAGTCACCCCTTTTCTATTTCTATTACTTTTCTTCAATGTACAGACACAGCGGTTTCTATTGTTTTCTTATATGTATTGATAGCCCGAAGAACGTACTCTTTTAGTGCATCTTGGGTTAGCGGCAAGTTCTTACTTAATAGTTAATAAAAATTTGAAACACCTCTGACGCCCCTTTGGGGATTCATGTCGTATCGATTGTAATCACGGGTTGAATTGTGAAATATGGGTAGTTATTGTCGCCGACATGATGGCCCTTGGATTAGATCAAGACAAAACTAAAGCCGGACTTACTTGGAAGCCCAACCTCCCAAACAAAAAAAAGAATCTTACAAATCGGGAAATGAAGGATACCCAAAAAAAAACTATAAGGAAATACAGTCAAATTGAGAACCTTCTCTTTTTTGAAGTCGGTTAAAAATTTGCAAGAGGTATTTCAGGGTCGTTGAACATGGAAATCTGTAGTCAAATTAAACTTATACACTTTTCCCGTACTAGAAAAAAAAATTAGAAAAGGATCTCCATTTTTGTCAGCAATAAAAAAACATATTTAATTAAATTACCAATTTATATACTAGATTAGGCATTTCATTGACATCATTATGCCCGAAGATTTAGTTGATTGATTAGATATAATCAAAGCAAATATAGCAAAGAAAAAAAAAATTTAAAACCTCTTTTAAAACAGAGATATCTATTTTATTGACAAACGGGAGTGAATGAAGCCAAGTTTTTTATTTAAATTAGGCTACAAATACACTTCAAGATGTCCGATTGGATTTATTAAATTACTTATTGTTGTCATTTCAAATGAACAATACTGTTTTGCCGCATACGACATTACGGCATAAGCTAGTCCGTGAGCGCATATTTGTATGGAGCGAGTCCTCCTCACTCCACTCCCCTAAGGCGCCGATTTGAAATTAAAAGTTTATCAATTGCTCGCCTTAAACTATAGTATTTAATGTGTCTATACTTAAACCTGGCTGTAGTCACTTTTTCACATTAGCAAGAGGTGTGTCAGGATCGTCGTAGATGGAAATGTTAGTCAGAATAAACTGATACAGTTTCCTCGTATGGAAAAACAACCGGTTTTATCACGTATAACTAACCGTTTGGTCAAGGCACGCCGATAAAGCAGCTAAGCAGCGTTTTTTTCTTCCGACATGGTTCACAAATATTGAATTTTCAAACTGAAAACTTAATTTTATTAAAATAAAATATAATCTATGTTACTCAGCAATAGTGTAGCTTTATACAAAATAAAGAATTTTTAGATTCGGTTCAGTAGTTCCAAAGTTTACCTCAAACATACAAACAAATCTTTCCTTTTTATATAATAGTGTAGATGTAGATAGATGTAGATGTCGATAATAGTGTAGATGTAGAATGTAGATGTAAATAAACTTACAGGAGGTAACCCTATAAATAAGTCCTTTCAACACCACTTGTTATTATGATTCTTACAAACCCCCGGAGTTATTCCAGGGAGAGTAAGAGGACAGTTCTCAAACAGGCACAACCAAGTGGCCCATCATACTTGGGACTGGTTGATGGTGGTACATCCATCCCCAATTACCGGGCCTTATATAAGGTGACTTTCGTTTATATAGCCAAATTAATACTGGAGACTCGGTAAATATTTTTCGTATTTCACAGAAAGGCTGATTGAACCTTGGTCCTGAACACTTACCCAGTCTCTTGTAGGAATTTGGCTATATAAACAAAAGTCACCTTATATAAAACATCAAGGATCGCCAATAGTGGTGAAATATTGGAAAGGCCTATGACCAGCAGTGGACGAACCGGGCTGATGCATGGATGGGTTATGATTCTAAAAGTTCGTTTCTTTGTTTTTAACGCATGACTCTAGAAAAAATCTAAGAATCCCTTTTTATTTCTGCAGGCCAATACATCAGTTGGGTTAAATTGCAGTTTAACTTTTTTCTGAGTGTCAGGCATTTTCCAAGACTAGGTAAAAAGTTAGTAAGTTCGTAGGTTACTTAAATAATAAAGTTTAATTCTAGCTAAACTATTTAAAATAAAATGTCATTAGTAGATGTTTGCCATTTGTCTTTTTAAATTTGATACTTTAAAAATCAAGTTTTTTATGTTTTTATATAAATCCATCATGATTAAATTAAATCCTAAAAAACAAATGAATGCACGGTTCGATGAGCTACTGTGATGAACTGATGACTGTGATCGTACGAGAAGCACCCGTTTTTTGACATTTGATAATTTTGACGTAAATGCGACAGATGACACGAGATGTTGACAGAAGCTGACATAAACAGGTGCCGCCTCTACTGGAATTAGGTTTTAGTCAATATTTGACAAAATATCTCACAAATGCTTCTTAACTTTTTATCCAACAGAATTCTTAGATATTTAGGTCCTATGCTAGAGATTTTCGGACAACATTCATCGTGTTTAGAAAAGTTCGCAGTTATTACGCCTTGGAAAACTGTGATGCTGTTTAGCCAAATTTTTCAATATTTCTTTAAAAAACGGAATCCCTTACAACGAATATGCGATGAAAATCACTTTACATCCTGTTTTACGTATACATTTTACATTTGCTTTCTTTTTACACTCTACATACATTTCTCATATTCGGTTGTCAATGTGTAATAAAATTCCAGGCCCATTCTTGTATCAAACAAAACAGATAAGTTAAATATCTTGCCATAAATAAGGTGACAAATTCATACTCGAGACTCGACAAATGGTCAGAATTAAGGTTCAATGACACTTTTTGCTATTTTTTTATGTGTGCCTTTATGTACTTGCTTAAGAACAACCCCTCCTAATCAATCGGTAAAGGAAGCCTAAATTTAATTTTGCGTTTTTCATAGAAAAGATAAATGAATTGAGCTATATCATGCAAGGTAAACTTATATTTTTTGTTCCTGCGCAAATCGTTATTAAAGATTCGTTTCAACCCAGACATTTTCTTAGACGTAGCTACCTCCTACACAAATACGACTATTTACGAAGGCGTTGGCAAACGTGCTCCCTATTCCAATAACTCAAAGAATACACATAGTCTTGTTAACCTAAAAACTTAACGAGGATCGGCAACCACTTAGCAAGAGCCTCCTAATACTGAGGACAAAGCACTGGACTCTACAACCTTAGAATTACCCTTCAGAAACCATCACCCTATTCCTGTAATTAAAACTCTAAGAGTATAAGTCTCAAGATCTATTTTCGTCAAGCACACTTCGGTCTTGGAGGGTACTAAGAGGTTGTCGAAACGCAAATGTGAATCGTAGCGTAAGGGGGTGTTTACATCGTCTAGTTGTGAAGTTAAGTGGGTTAATTGTCGATAGAATGTTCGGTGTGGCAGGTGCTTTATGTTTGTTCTGAGTTGATGGATAGCTGGTTAGTTGTAAGTTGCTAGAGCTATGTTAAGATTTTCATTTTCATCGAAGCCTATGACGTCACTTACCAAAAAAAACGTCACAGATCAGAAATAACTATATTTACTTCAGTGTAATTAAACTGTGATACAAGTACAAAGTAGATAGTTATGAGAAGACAAATAATTTTGCACAAGTAAACGCACTGGCTGTGCTTCGGATATGTCTGATGGATAAAATCCCAAACTAGGAGATCCGTCGGAGATCGAAAGTAACCAACATAGAATGCCGAATCAATAAGATAAACTGGCAGTAGGCAGGCCATATCTGACGCCGACGTGATGGTCGTTGGGGCTGAAAGGCGTTAGAATAGAGACCACATACGGCATAGCGCAGCCTAGGCTGATCTCATGCCCGCTGGACCGACAATCTAAAGGATGTTGCGGGTGGCGTCTGGATGAGGCGGACGGAGGACTGCCAAGAGTGGCGAAATACTGGAAAGACCTATGTCCAGCAGTGAACGATGACAGGCTGATGGATGAATGGATGGATGGATGAAACTAACGAACCTACATGCCTACTTTTAGCGACCAGGCAAGCGTCTAAAACTATAGAAAACTATCAACAATTTGTGTAAACCTGGAATAAAAATCTTTAATAGTTCCAAGAGATGATAATGTTATTTATGAGTATAATATGGCTAGTAATAAAAGCTCTGAAAACTAAACTACAAATGAGGATGTTCAATTTATGAATGTTACTGCTTTAAATACTAAGTTACCGAAAACTTCTGTGGTAATAAATAAACTACCAACTACCATCAAAAAGCTGACATAATACTATTTCACCAGCTGAAAATACATTTCAGCGAAAACTATTGTCAGCTTTTTTTGACTCAGCAGAACATTTTTTTTCGTCAACTTAGTATTTCTTACGGAAGTTCAGTAATTTATTCGGAGGTTCATTATTTAAACCAGGTGGTCGTGAGGAATTTTAGTTTGCTGTTTTTTATTCATTTTGTCGGTAGATGTTACACAGTTAAATTAGTATTTTTTCGGTAACTAATTTTACCGCTGCTTAGATAGTATTACAGTGTGCAGCAGTTCGGTGTGATTTAATTTGTTTTTCGGAGGCTTTATTATTATCTGTATAGGCCTATAAAAACTATGCATGAATAATTAAAAAAGAAAACCAAAAACTTTAATTTAAAAAAATGTGATCTCGTAATGTAATAAAATTACTCCAACACTGGAAAAGTCGCATTTTGTTGCATCTTATTAACGAAGTTTTTGACTGAAAGTTGTTAGTCCGCAACCTTCGGTGACTCGCCATACCATCTAACCTAACATCTATGTTTGAAGGGCTTGCCTTTGGTCTTTCAACGGTTTTTGTTTTAATATGCTGAGTCAAATACTTATATTGACAATGTAAAACTTGAACACATGTTTTTTCAGACCTTTGTCGTTCCGTTGTCGGGTCGGTTACCTCATTGGACACATTTCACTCGATAGATTTTATTTTTGAAGATGATGCCTTTTTAAGTTATTAATTCGTTTTATGACCAAACGGCTTGAGTTTTATGTCGAAAATTACTGCTATAGCATGAAAACATGGTTTATTTTCCGATGTCAGATGAAAAAACTCCTACATCAAATACTTTTTCGTATAATCCAGAAAAACCTCGAAAATTCACAGATTTTCCGTGCTGGCAGCGCGTGAAGCGAACGTTCTTATGTAGACTTTCTCACAACCTACTGAAGTTCAAAATCGCTCAGTAAGATTATCGTGCTCCAAGGGTATGGGGTATTAAATAAGACACTTGTACTTGTCCACAAAATTATTATATACTAGCTTTTGCCCGCGGCTCCGCCCGCGTGTTATTCGGTTTAACGACACTCTTTTTTCCGAGGTAAAAAGTAACCTATGTATTAAGTTGGGGTTTAAGCTATATCCATTCTAAATTTCATCCAAATCCGTCTAGCCGTTTCAGCGTGAAAGAGTAACAAACATACACACACACAAACTTTCGTATTTATAATATTAGTGTGAAGTGTGATGAGATAACATAGCCTTGTCTTATTTTAGCACAAACGATAAAGACTGCGCTAATTAGACACCTGATGTATGTAATAACAAAGCCTTGTCTTATTTCACCACAAACGATTTAGACCGCGCTAATTAGACACCCGATTTTTCAATGATATTGATCTATCCTACAGGAACCATGCATTTTTCCGAGATAAAAAGTAACCTATATGTTAAACTATATCCATTCTAAATTTCATCTAAACCCGTTCAGCCGTTTCAGCGTGAAAGAGTAACAAACATACACACACACACACACACGCACAAACTTTCACATTTATAATATTAGTAGGAAGTAGGATAGGATAGGATTTCAATACACGCAATCGGTTTCGCTTATAAGCATTTCCAAGGGATTTTTGAATTAAAATATAACTGTAAACAATATTGTGTTATTATTGAAGTTATATTTATATTTAAAAATCCCCTGAAGATGCTTATAAGGAAACTGGTTGGGTGTGTTGAAATATATAATAATTTTGGGAACAAGTACATGTGTGTTTTTTAAAACAAAGATGTATATAATTAGTTTCACCAAGTACCGACAATCACAACCATCAACATTCTAACCTTACATTACGGCTCGCTTTTGGGCTGAAGGATTTCAGAAATTTAAAAATCTAGTTTGTTGAAGGCAAAACTAGTTTGTCTCAAAATTTGGTTTGGCCGTTGGCTGGTAACATACCTATACAAAAGTAGTACCAAGAAAAAATTACCCAAAAATTTTACCTGTGTAAATTTTACAAACTGCTACCATTAAATGAAACCACTTATTTTACCGACCCTACTGAACCACTTTTCCCAAGAATCATACCCGCGGACACCCTTAGTTTAGGCTGTTCACGGACGACGCTCTCTCTAAACTCACCCATATGTCGGTGCGTTAGGGTTCACGCATTTTTGTTTGGAACTCAATTATGTCCTAAGCTAAGGGTGTCCGCGGGTATGATTCTTGGGAAAAGTGGTTCAGTAGGGTCGGTAGAATATTGTGTGTTTGTAGTATATTTACACCCGGTATAGTTTGACCAAAAAAATGGGGTCCTAAACCGCATCTATTCACATGGATTGTTCAAGGAATCCTCATACATGGTTAGTTTACAAATGAAAGAATGACAGATTATAGATTTATTGACATTTTATTTGTTCAATAACACCTGTTAAAGGTAATCCAATGTACAATTTAGTTTTCTTGTTGACAAAATAGCAAAAAAATGTTGTTTTCAATATTTCGACATTGTTTTCAGATTTTTCCCTAAGTATTACTTAATTTATAATGAATATTCAAAATATTCATTTCTGATATATTTTTACATTTTATATATTTATGATATGAATTTCTTTCGATCTCAAAGATTAAAGATATGCGCGCGGCTACCACTGCCTGCTGTGCAGCCAAAAGGAATTTTACTCAAATAGTTTAGAAGGCTCCTAACGAGCAAATCGGTCCCTCCAACTATTCTGGGGAGTCCAACATCTGACGAATCGAAGGGTTGTATTTTCTAAGCTACGCGTAATTAAAGATATGGTAGAAATAAATAAATGCGTTAGCCGATTGACTTACGATGCCTGGAGGACTTGGCTAATAAAATAAATGAAGAAACGGCGTTGGGAATCTTTGTGCGTTCTGAATTTGATTGCGGGTGATGAAACGGTGTATGTTTGAATCTGTTCGTTTTTATGGATGAGGTTTCTAACGATTGCTCGTGATTTTTGTTTTCATAATCAAGAAATCTTAAGCAAGGTTCGGTATTGGTCAGTCGAGTATAAATTTTATTTTGATTTTAAATCTACATAATTTAAATTCTCCAATCAAATATGTCTTAAAAACTCGTAAAATTGTCCACACGCATAAGTACTATATTTTTTTACAATTCTGTTATATGAAGTGGAAAATGTAATAAACCGTTCGCAGCATCTAAAACAAGTAAGTACTCGTACATGTTCCTCTTTACTGTCCTCAAAGCTTCAATTCAACGTTTTTTAGAGATAGACCGTTTTCCTCAGGGCGCAGATGCGCGAGAGTGGATCTTGAGGCCGCGGCTCGTCTCGGCAATTGATTAGCCGGCGCTCTTTGTGCGCCCGCGCCGACGCTCACAACAATTTGCTCTCGGCTCGACCACCGCCCTAATTTTAATGGCCTTATAAAATTTATATTTAATGTATTTATCATAAGCTGGTCGTGTATGGAGAAGGATTCTTTTCTTGTAATGTTATCTTAAGTTTTCCCATCATTATTAGACTGCATTACAAATTAGAAAAGATTAATTAAATTAAAAACAAATGTAAAGACAAGAACTTGTCTGGGAAACAAGAGGTCGCAGGTTCGAATCATGTTCTGAGGAATTTTTTTTTTTTTTTTTACATCTGTTTCTATTATCTTTCCTGGTTTGTAATGCACTCTAATAATAATATTTAGAGTATCACAAAGCGATGGATTTCGCAATAAAAACAATCTTTTCTCATCATATTTATCTATACATATAGTTGTTTGGTCTAAATTAATAAAAAATGAGGTTTGCGAACTTGGGAAGGGATGTCCTTTACCCCGCAGTGCTATCCCAAGGTAGATAAATAAAAAAGGTGGTATTTTATTTAGGAAAAAATATCCTTACTAAAATATTAGGTAATAGGAAATATTTTTAAAGGATTTTCTTAAGGAATGTGAGAATGAAAGATTCCATGATTGAAACATTCGGTAATTTTTTTAAAGCCGTTTCCATACTCGAACTCCTGTGTATCTTTAAATACAGCATTGTTTTATTGTGAACACACACGCACTCAGTGCATTAAGTGTATTTAAAGCTTGAAAACATTTGTTAACAAGTTTTGTGAGGTCGAGATTGAAAATAAAGGTAGGTACTGATGCTAAATATATTCTCTTAACAACCTTTACTACCTTCCTCGTTGCCTTTCACATGATATACCTATGAAAAACATTCTGACAGGTTTATCAATTATACCAGTATGTTTTTTTGAGAAATTTGCTCAGTATGATCAATAATGTATGTATGTGGTTTTATTAATAGTCACTTTGTTCTTTTAATACTGAGTTCTTGTAATACAGATTAAGATGTTTGCTTGAAAATTCGTTCATGGGTACGTCGAAAATGTTTCTTATATTTCCCGAAATTATTTTATTTCACAAGAATACGTATTGTAGGTAAGTTACTTTTTAAAGCTTGTCAGATTTGTAAAAAACCTTTATGAACACAATATAATAAATTGTAATGAGGATACACTTTTAACAGCAAAAAAAATTATTTTGTTATTAAAATATATATTATTATTTATTGTGTATTTTATATACGTTCCATCCATCCATCCATCAGCCTGTTTCGTCCACTGCTGGACATAGGCCTTTCCAGGATTTCGCCACTCTTGGCGGTCCTCCTGGAATAAATGCCCATACTCACACACGCTGGACAGGCGGGTTGGTGAGCGCGGTGCCGAAACCCTTGCACTAGTGACGCCGCTGCCCGTCACCAGTCTGATTTATATAAGGCCCGGCAATTGGGGATGTATATACCGCCATCCATCGGTCCCAGGCAATGGTGGGCCGCCTGGTTTTTTTGCCTGAGAGCTGTTCTCTTACTCTCCCCCGAATAACTTCGGGAGGATTTACGAGTAAGATGGTGATACCTCCACAGTCAAGCCCGGCATCAGCTCTACCACCTATATACGTTACAAAAATAATAAATAGGAAAAAAGTAAAACAAAATTGCTCAAGATATATTTCGGGCCCTACTGGGCCGGCTTCAGTTGAGATGTATGTCAATATTATTATTTATGAAATTTTATTTAGAACTTTCTTAAATTTCCTGTTGCAATAGATATAGTCTGATAGTAATTTATGAAACTGGTACATAAAGAGGTTTTTGAAACACGAGTGTGATTTTTTTTAATAGTATCACACCAGTGTTTTATTATCTAGTTATGTTGCATACATTATTTTGTCTAGACTCATGCAATAGGTAGTTACTTAGTTACAAGTGGCGGCACGAAAGTCTAGCGGTGAACGAAAATAGCTGCGCATCGGTACAGTCGGGGAGCCAATCAGAGCGCTTATGCATTAGTACGTGCGCCCGCCCCGCGCGCCGCTTCCTCCGCCACGGCACCTCATTTTTGACTTCAGACTTTTGTGGCGCGACTTGTACCTGTTTTCATAATCTTGATAAAATTTGTCGTAAGCAATTTTTAATTATTCTTGTATGACATTGTTCATCAATTTCGTCGCTGTTTTCAGAATTTATGGTGAAGTCAAAATATCAGCAGTATTACTGTTGTCAGCCTTTTTAGAACAAATATTGTTTTGTATGTATTAGAGAAAATTATATAAAAAACTCATTAGTATTGAACACTAAACCTCAGTCATGCATGACTGTATGGGCTAACTTCCCTATAAAATTATTTTATAAAAATAAAAATATACCTTCCTACTTAGTGAAATTATACTGTAATAGGAAGAAAAAACATTATATAGCATTATTTTGTTACTTTATATACATACTAAATGATAATTTAATATTTTTCTATGGTATTAGACATGTTAGTAAAAAAAAATCATCATGTATTATTTTTGAGTTCCGTCTGGGTTTTACGATATAATTAATTAATTAATTATAATTAGAGTTTTCAACGCAATGGATTTTCGAAAAAACCTTGACATAATATTTATTCAGTGATGGACGTACTGAGTTCATTGACATATTTCCAGTCTCTTCATTTCCTTTTGGATCAGATTTATATTATAGCACAGCAACAACTTCAATAAGAATCGCAATTTTTTTAACGTGACTTAATTTCTTTAGAGTACGATAAACAATCGATGGGTAAACAATCCTTGAAGGGTAAAAGTGCCAACAGATACAATCACCTGCAGTTCAAGTTACCAAATTAAGCTAACAAATAACCCTTATGACGTTGAAATAGGGACTAAGGGGTAGAATTGTACACACGTGCGCTTAACCCCCTCACTCATAAGTGTGTGACGCACAGACATCGATTGAGAAACTTACAGTGGTTTGCGCTTGCGTGGTGAAGTTGTACAGGCGAGGCGAAAAATGGTTTGGAAGAGCTTTCGTTAGAATATAATTTTGGTAAAACAGTATTTTGGTGCTCATTGTAATGTTTAATATGATTTTGTATTAAACATAATTCAAAGATTCAAAATGTTTATCTGTAAAATAGATACATAAAGTATACGTTTAACATGTCATATCTAATCTTTATAAAAACAATATTATACGATGAAACAAATATAAAACGGGAAATATATAAAAATATATATATATATATTTTTAAGTTGGGCTAATAAAGTTATAAATATAATAAAGACTTATTGGAATAAGAATATTATTATACATAATGCAATTAATAAATAAGTTGATAAATAAACTGAATAGACCATAAATAAGTATAATGCCTAACCAAATATATACTAACATAAGTAAAAAATTAAAATATTGTATGTACCTTTATTCAAAATGCAATTAATAAATAAGCTTATAATGATCCTACAGAAGTTTTTTGTAATTTTGATGTACATCTTTCGATCCTCTAAAAATGTACGTATTTCCTATCATAAAAGATATTCAATCCAGATTGGGCAGTATAGGAAAAATATGAAAGAGATAAATTCTGTCCGCAGACTCTCGTTATTGATTTCTCCAAAGCGTAAGTATCAGTCATTCGTTCGTTACCATGATTGTGAAAGTTCCTGGAGAGACAAATTAAGGCAAAAGTATTCAGAGACTCTCCAAGAGACTTGCTCCAATGTTTCCCTTTTCACTTGACTATCCTGCTCAGTGGAAGCGGGCTGCATAAAAACAACAAATTTTACAAACATTCTTTCCATATAAAACAAAAATAAAACACGAGACAAATCTAAATCTTTTCACTTAATATATTTATCACTATAAGACAATGCTAAAATAATAATTGAAACTGTTTTTGGCTGAAAATTTATCAACTTGTTTCAGAATTATTTTAAAACAGTGATGTTAAATAAATTGGTAAAGAATTCCCATATTAAATTGAATAAAAACATGAAGAAGCACATGTAATATTCTAAAATGATTTCGTGGAAATAAAAAAATTAGTAGCCATAAAAAGATGCTCTTTTGCTTATAATTCTTAAGAAAAAAAAGTAAAAAAATATTAAATATGAAGAAACTGTTCCACGTTATCATAAATAAATATAATTATTGTATTAATAAATCATTTATTTCAGGCGCATTACCTGTAAATCAATAAGCCATGTTATTTTTAACCGCGCGTATAATATTATTGAAGCACAAGCCTAAAAGCTATCGCAAGCATTTCTGAACGCGAGTATACTGCGGCCGAATCAGTCAGCTTTGCGGCATCGCGTCTTCGCAACCTGAAACTGGCGCTGAAAAATCAGAAAATTTACGTTTTTTATCGTTAAAATTTTCGAAGTCTATAACAACAAGTACGGTGACAATAAAGAAGGGAAAAGTTTGGAGAGGCGGGAACAAAGGATAAAATGTAAGTAGAAATTTGGTTTTTTCTTCGAGCTTTTTCTTTTTATAATATTTTATATGAAAAAAATGCATTTTTAAAGGCATATGTGTAAATAAAATATAGTTTGTAATACATTTTCATTTAAGTAAGTAGTCTCAACGCTAAATTTAGACTGTTATGCGGTTCTTTTGTGAATAAATAGAAGTCATTGTGATGTGTTTTTATGAATTGTACGCAGGTGTCCACTTTAAGGGCGCATGCCTATTTTGTAATGCAGGTGTATGCAGATTTCCTATCGTTTTGAAAACACCGTTTACAGTACGAGTATAATGGCGTAGCTATACTCCCAAGTTTTGACTGCGTGTATTCGCGTATCTCTACGAAGAAATTAGGTTTTTGTACAGTTAATTTTGGAGATCCCTAACTTAAAAAAGCATACCAGAAAGAGAACAAATTAAAATAAAGTACACACCGCATACCTATGAGAAAACTACCTATCTAGTTCTATACAAAAGAATCTAGTAGATCTAGTAGATAGTAGAATCTAGTTCGTGGATCTGTGACGTGGATACACAATTTCTAAGTTTCTATGACCTGTATTGTAGGTATAAGGTGACTTTCGTATAAGTAGCCAAATTAATACTATCACATCATGTATGTGATCATGTGTATGTGTATCACAGCATGTACGTGAAAACTAAAAATCTATGTGAAAATCTGCTAAAGGCTGTGCAGATGAATGATTATTTTATATTCTAGAGGCGCAACTCTACTAATCAGAATAACTATTATTATATAAGGTGACTTTCGTTTATATAGCCAAAATCATATTGGAGACCTGGTCAGGACCGAAGTTCAATAACCCTCTCTGTGAAATACGCAAAATAAAACTAAGACTTCCTATACTAATTGAATTGAATCTAGGTTGATCTTGAACAAGTATAGAGGCACAAAAAATATTTTTCGTATTTCACAAACAGGGTCATTGGACCTTGGTCCTGACCAATTACCAAGTCTTCAGTATGAATTTGGCTGGATAAACGAAAGTCATCTTATATACTTACATAAAACGCAAAGATTAGATTAATTTACTCGATGGGTATAGGTATTTAGTTAATTAATTTATTAATACTTCTGTGCTAACGTTACTTTTCCTTCCCATTCTACTTGCGGCCGGATAATACCTAGCCAATAAAATTACAACATAAAGTTGTTTTAGAACAATAACTTCCAAAACAATTCAAACGTTTAAGCAGATCCTTCCATCCCAACTAAACGTCACAAATAGCTACAATTACCCCATTATCAACCCATAGACAGGTAGGAGGGTAATTAATTAATAATTATTAGATGCATGCTCTATAACAGTTAAACAAGGGTGACCAAGGTTGTTTGAGGGTGCGATAGTCACGCAAAGCACCTATATGAGGTGACTTTCGTTTATATGTATAGCCAAATTCATACTGGAGACTCGGAAACTGGTCAGAACAAACGTTCAACTACCCTGTTTGAACAATACAAAAAATATATTTTTGTGCCTCATACTTGGTCAAGAACAACCTTAACTCAATTAGTATACGATGTCTTAATTTTATTTTGCGTATTTCACAGAAGGGGTAATTGATCTTTAGTCCTGACCACTTACTGAGTCTCTAGTATGGATTTGAGTATATAAACGAAAGTCACTTGTACAGGGTGTAATCATGACGTGCTCGTTAAATTGAACCACATGTTCTACTGATCATCCTGAACCACTTCTATTGAAAAACATTTGATAAAACGCTAAAAAAAAAGTTTCCATCGAAACCCGACAAGTAGGTATTAAAAATTTTCTTGCAATCACTACATTTTATGTTCCACAAAAATGCCCGAATAAAGCTTTTTAAATTTGGAACAAGTGTCAATGCACAATATAAAAAAATATCTTACCAAACGTACTGGCTGGCCGCTTGGAAAAAAGACCAAAAAAAAAAAAAAGAGCCGCCATTTTTATGTTTTGTTCTCTTATTAATTTACTATGTACTGATTGGTTGTAAGTATAATAAAATTTGATTCAAATAGTTACTATGGTACTGTTTATTTTCTCATAGTCAATGGTGAAAAGTAGAGTACATAACTCGTGAAAAAAAAAACCATCTCGGCTCTTGGATCTCTCGCTCCGCTCAGGATTCTACTCTAGAATCCCTCGCTTCGCTCGGGATTCAACTTTTGAATCCTACGCTCCTCTCAGGATCCACCTTTGAGCCTCGGAAGAAATTCCCTTTTTTTCACTTGTTGTGTAATCTACTATTGTATGGGTTAGTGAATTTTTATTTCGCGTTTTATCAAAAGTTTTTCTTTGGAAGTTGTTCAGGATGATCAGTAGAGCATGTGGTTTAATTTAATGAGCACGACATGATTACACCCGGTACACGAGTATGGATGATTAATCGGTATTTCCATTATTTATACTTAAACTCACGCCTGTCTTCCTTAGGGGTAGATAAGACAGACCTCCATCCATTACTTTTGATACACGTTTTTCGCTACTATTTTTTGAAAAGAAAAGAAGAAAGAAAAATTAAATCTTAAACGTTTTTTCCGGGAGTTTTTGACTTCTTTCTTCCTCTTTTGGTCCATATACATACCTATTTAATGTCTAAAATATCGAAGTATTGCATGTTTTTTTTTATTGATCAACGTTCCGCAGATGCTCTTTTAAGGAATTTAGATGCCCTTGAAGGAAAAAATATTTACTGGAAGAAAAAAAAGTGTGAATGGTCATTTAAGAGAATAGAAAGAAAAAATAATCGCAACACGTCGTATTCATGGGTATTGCTTCTGGATAAATGGTTGTTCCAAGGTCTCCAGATTAGGGGTTTTTTCGCTATTTTGCGGAAAAATTTTAGTTCTGGGGAACTTTTGGGGAAACGAAAAGCGTGGGGAAATTTTTGGGGAAGAAAATTTTGAATCTGTGGAAAAAGGGGAATTTGGGAAATAGGAAAAGTACAGCTATTTCCACCATGTACACCAACACCAATGCCTAGGGGAAATATTTGGGGAAAAATTGAAATAAATATGGTTAAAATCCATTGCTAGGATTGACAGCCTCGTCAGTTTTTACATACTGTTGAAATATTTAAATATGGTGTGTAAGTTTTTTTATAAATATGGTCAAGTGAACAATGTGAATTTAAGTATTAAATGTAAATATAATAAAGAAATAGATAGTTTTAAGATATCTGGGGAAAAGTTGCTGAAATTATATCATTTTAGGGATTTGTTTTGTCTCATTTGGGAAAATTTCAAAACTTCGATCTGGAGACCCTGGCTTGTTCCAATCTATGCGATAGATAAAAAAAACATAATTTTGTTTTTTTAGGACAAGGACCGCCTTTTGTACTTTTAACTCGTGTCACAACGCCATAGGTTTCAAAATCGCTATAAACTAATGTCTTGGATAAATGTAACAGCAGACTGATGCTTTATGAGCCTGAACAAGTTGTCATGGTGTTCACACCATTTGGCAGATATCCAAGACCTATCGATTCAGGTTTCCAGCCTAGTATCATATTCTTATAGCATTTTGCCCGCAATACGCCCTCTATGGGTAGGACTAACAAAATTGAACACACTTGGACAATAATTTTATTAAGTTAGAATTTCGAAAAATACTTGCTTATTTAGGAAGATTTTGAGATAAGTAGGCTGAGTGGTATTTTGATCTCATATAAAGTGATTTATGCAGCCAAATTCATACTGCAGACTTGGTAAGTAATGAGGGCCAAAGTTCAATAACCCTATTTGCAGAACATGAAAAATAATCGTTTAAGATCAACCTCGACTCAATTAGTATAGGAAGTCTAAATTTTATTTTGTCTCTTTCACAGAAAGGGCCATTGAATCTTGGTCCTAACCTAACCACTTACCGAGTCACCAGTATGAATTTGGCTGTATAAACGAAAGTCACTTTATATAATATCGGCGTGAGTTTATAAAAAATATATTTTACAATTTAACTAGGATAAGTTAAACAAAACGTATCGTAAAACAGTGGCGTGCATTGAACTTTTTGCTGGATAGGCAATAAAAAGATCAAATTTGACAATAAAAAATAAAGGAAAAACTTAAATGTCACTTTTTTAAATCATTATTTCGATGACACCAGGGTATCCTAGGTACTACCTACCCAAGTACATGATTTCATACAATTTTTTTTTCAAATTAGTTTTGAATTTTTTCATGTTATTTTTATCGTCAAACTTCACCTTCTCATTGCTTTTCCAGCAAAAAGAAATCGGATTTTATAGTCTTACGTTGACATAGTATACATATGCACGAAAAAATGGAAAACTTGATTGTGCTGTACACGATCATACGAGTATACTGTGACCAAAATATTGAGTTCCACTATCACCGCGTCAAACAGTTTTCCGCCAAGCTGTAGATGCCGTATTCTTGATCAATCTTACTGGTCAACTGTTCAAGAAGGTGCATTATGTACGACAAGAGATCGATACAGAAGAGCATTGCATGCTAAAGTTCCCATAATTAATTTAAAATCGTTAAATAAATGTCACGGTCACTGTTTACGCGTTGGTTAGTTAGATATCAAGCTTGGTTTTTTAAGCAACATGTATACGTTTGGGCACTGTAACGCCTGTTGACAAGCATCAGTAAGGCTTAGGTCGAAGTGCGTTCGCCCACAAAGTGGAAGAGTACAAGCAGGCGAAGATTTAAGGCGAGGGGATTCGTGTTTTACCGAAAATTTGTTGATTTTAAATCTATTTCTGGGTCATTAAAATATGGATAAGAAATTTCAAAATAATTCATTTGTTTCTTCACGTCTTTATTAAATTAATTATGAAAATTTTTGGGAATTTAGTTACTTACGAGTATTAAACTTTGCTGCATTTAAACTTAAACATTGACATAATCCTGAAACAAGTATATATAAAATTATATTAAGTGAAAACATTTAGATTTTTCTAGTTTTTTATGAAAAGAATAATTGTAAAAATGTTACAATAAACATTTAAAATCAATAAAAATACCTCAAAATCGCTAGTTTTTTGAGCAGTCCGCTTCCACTGAGCAGGGTAGTCAAGTGAAAACATTAGAGCAGGACACAGAGCCTCTAAGATTGTTTTTTTTCGCAATTTTAGGGATTAGTTCTGGGGAAACGAAAAGCTACGGAAATTTTTTGGGAAAGAAAATTTTGTCTGGGAAAATAGGGGAATTTAGGATATAGAGAAAACACAGTTATTTCCACTATGTCCACCCACACTGCCGTCCACGGTAAATGTGTAGAGAAGAACATTTTGTTACTGGAGAAATAGGGGAATTTAGGATATAGAGAAAACACAGTTATTTCCACTATGTTCACCCACACTGCTGTCCACGGTAAATGTTTAGAGAAGAAAATGGTGATACTGGGGAAATAGGGGAATTTAGGATATAGAGAAAAAACAGTTACTTCCACTATGTCCACCCACACTACTGTCCACGGTAGATTTTTGGAGAGTAAAATTTTGATACTGAGGAAATAGGGGAATTTAGGATATAGTAGAGAAAACACAGTTATTTCCACTATGTTCACCCACACTGCCGTCCACGGTAAATGTCTAGAGAAGAAAATTTTGATACTGGAGAAATAGGGGAATTTAGGATATAGAGAAAACACAGTTATTTCCACTATGTCCACCCACACTGCTGTCCACGGTAAATGCTTAGAGAAGAAAATGTTGATACTGGGGGAAAAGGGGAATTAAGGATATAGAAAAAACACAGCTATTTCCATTATGTCCACCCACACTGCTGTCCACGGTAAATTTTTGAGGAATGAGTATATTTAAGTAATAAATATATAAGCAGTGAAAATAATTTAATGGCAGATTTGTGTGTTGCTAACAGATCACGTTCAAGAAAAAAAAAATTACATTGTACATTTTTTTTACTAATTTTCCCCAATTTCCAGGACGTCGGAACCAGGCACTCGCGCGCCCGGCGCCCCTCCCCCACCCGAGGTGCAGATCGGTCCGGATGGGGAGATCATCGGGGGACCCCGGACAATGCAGCAGGTCGCCGCTCAGCGACGACTGCAGCAGACGCAGGCGCAAGTCGATGAGGTGGGTCTTTGGGCTGTGGACTCTTACTTTCTTACAAGTCTTTTTAAGGGGTTAAATTTGATTTAAATTTTATCATAATATTGTTTTCCTTACTTTTGAATAAGAAGTATGCAATAAATGTGTTTTAAAGCAACTTGCGGAAATAGTTTATTAATAATAAAGTCTTCACAAAAAAAAACACGTACTTTAATGTATTATATTTTGTTTGCATTACATTAACAAACTTAAAAGCGTATTTACAGTTGTAATGTAATACAGCTAAAATGTAACGCATTGAATTGAACCATTTTCATGTGATCACCTAACTATTAACAAGTAGTTTGCGCGAATTGCTATAAAATGCACTTATTGCATTTTATTTTCCAAAAGTGAGCAAAACTATATTATGATGTGCATTTTGCACCAAGATCCTCCGTTACCACCTTAAGGTGCCGTACACAGGGGGCATACGAAGCCATTTACGAAACATTAACAAATGTCACTCTGCTGTCTGTCCGTTCGTATGTCACGGGTCTCTCAAGTCTATTTTTTGCACGAAGGAGCAAACTAACAGTTCATGCTAGTGGAAAATGCACTTTAAACTCCTATGATGCTTGAGCTATTTCACATTGCAACATTCAAAAGTTTGTGACAATGTGAAATAGCTCGTGCACCATAGGAATTAAAAGCGCATTTCGCACTATCACGAACTGTCAGATTCAACCTTCGTGCAAAAATATATATTACAAAAATATACTTTTGGCTTGCAGACGGAATGAGTTACGAATCTGAAATTTGGATATATAGAACCGATTAAAATATTAACTTATTTGAATGGTAGCTCTAAGAGCACGAATACTCACACTTGACAGGATTATTTAAAAATTCACTATGTACTTACACTTGGTCCGCCTGGTGGAAAGCTTCGATGTGACCAAAAAAACTGTACAGAGGCAGTGGCGTGCATAGAACTTTTTGCTGGAAATGCAAGGAGAAGGTCAAGTTTGACAATAAAAAAATATGAAAAAATTTAAATGTTACTTTGAAAAATCATTATTTGTATGACGCCAAGGTAGGCACTGCCTACCCTAGAGTACATGATTTCATACAACAATTTTTTTTTCAAATCGCTTATAAATTTTTTTCATGTTACTTTTATCGTCAAAATTGACCTTTTCATTGCTTTTCTAGCAAAAGGTTCTATGCACGCCACTGTCGTAAAATTTACGGAAGTCGGTACGCAACTGCCTGTACCAGTCTCTCAGTACGACCTTTCACGACGTCATGCTGGAATACCCCGAGTCGCGTGGTGGCATGGTTCCTTCATAAGAGTGCTGATAAGCCACGGCTGAAGTTTACCACTTTAGCGATGACTGCAGCAAGCTGGTGGGTCTTTAAGAAATCGTCTACTTCCTCATGCAATAGGTGCCTTTCCTTGCCCATGACCAAAGACCTAATTGGTTCCGATTGGGAAGTCTTTGAAAGACCATGGAGGAGGTACGATTGGAAAGAAGATCGACATTTTATAAATACGATTTTTGAATTGTGTATTAACTTATTGTCTTTTCGTGTTTTACAGGTGGTTGACATCATGAAAACAAATGTTGACAAAGTATTGGAGAGGGATCAGAAGCTATCAGAGTTAGATGATAGAGCAGGTAAAATGTTTCTAGTTCAGCGCAATAGGGAAATAGGGCCTTTGAAAGCGTATTTTCATACTAAAAACCTAACTCACTTCATAGAAACCTATTGGTTACTTTCCAATAACATGATTTTTAACAACAATAAATAAACTTGAAATTCACGTAATTCGAGTGACACGAAGTCAATAAATAAATCCAAAAATCATTACTTCCAATTTTACATGGAATAAAAATAATAATTATCAAAATTAATTAATTTCTAAAAAAAATAAATGTTAATATTTTTTTCGTGCATTTTGTGATTTTTTTACAAATTATATACTAACTTATTTGGCGTAACGGTACGGAAACACACTTGATCGTGTTTTTTTATTGTTTTCAGATGCTCTCCAGCAAGGCGCATCACAATTTGAACAGCAGGCGAAGAGCTTGAAGAACAAATTCTGGTTACAGAATCTAAAGGTATGCCATACAAAAAACTATTATAAATATGTATTATATAAAGTGTGTCTCAAAACCTACTTGTCCAAAAATGTGTGACATTTTCTAAACGTCTCTCAAACGTCCAAAGCTCTCACTATTTCGGTAGTAAGTTTTCGCAATTAAATACTCAATACTCAATAACTTTATTTGCGTTCCACAAAATGTTTTTTATAATGTAAACACATCGTACAAGTTGTGGACACTGTTGGGCACAGCAAATTAGGAGAGAGGAAGACAAAATTATCGACAAAATATCCTATTTCTTTACAGTATATACATATATTTATAATATATATAGGTAGATATACCCATGCACACACTCAACCAAATGACATTAATATGTATATATGCTTTTTTAAATAATTTGTTATAAATTATATTTTAAATTATCATTTAAGTATTCCCTAACACTATTTAATTAATATTTTTTTATATTAATATTTAAATTAATATTTTTTTCAGTAAATCAATAAAATCTTTGGTAGTTTATTGTATATTTTTATTAACATTACTTAAGGACTAGATGAATGCAAAGAAAGATTTGAGTTTGGCAACATAAGGAAATTTTTATGACGCAAAGAGTAGGTTGAAGTTGAAGGTAGTTTTTTTCTGGTCACTAGTAATTTGGAATTGTATCTGACAATTTTACAAATTTCTAATATATAAATGCACTATGCGTTCTTTATTTCTATGCATTGTTCGACTGAAAAACGCTGCATATGACAACTGCAAAATCTTTGCGTTCCATGTTTGACACAGCAAAAATTATTTCAAATTCATAATTCAAGTAGGTTTTGAAACATCCTATAAATACATAAATATAACGATGTAATATTACGTATTTCGTACTTAGAAGGTAAATTATTTTCATGATAATAAGCATGTGTCGTGTGCGCCAATTTTGAAAAACGAAAACATTCGTTCGTTAAGGAGACTGGAGGACAATTTGCGAAAATTGAGGACATACCCTGCTCCTTTCGGATATCATCTGACAACCCTACTTGCTAGTCTCGATATAGCTAAATGACCTGCGGCTCTGCTACAGCTGCTAGCCGTATTTTACTAAACTTTATGATAGTATTATTATCATTTATACATATTATTTAATTATACCCCACCACAAAAAAATAAGGAGATCCGTCGGAGATCGAAAGTAACCGACATAGCCTGCAGAATCAGTAAGTTGAAGTGGCAGTGGGCAGGCCATATTTGTCGCCGACATGATGGCCGTTGGGGCCGAAAGGATTTGGAATGGAGACCGCGTACCGCAAAGCGTAGTGTAGGCCGACCTCGTGCCCGCTGGATCGATGACCTGAAGGACGTTGCGGGAGGCGGCTGGATGAGGAGGATAGGACCGACGCGAAATTTGGGAAAGGACTATGTCCAGCAGTGGACGAACACGGGCTGATGGATGGATGGTTGTGGCCCATGGGCCATACATTCTATGCGAGCGAGTGAGACAACAGGTCTACCGGCAAGTGATAGCAAGCGAGATAAAAGTTCCGCTGCGTGAGAACAATTTTGATACCGAATAGCGTGTCTTGTATACCTATATATACATAGAAGTCTCCACAAAAAAAAAACTTACAAAAATAGAAGACCAATAATTCTAATAAATTGCCTTCGGTAATTTTGGTCTGTTTTTGTTGAAAATCCAAGAAATCCTCTTTTAATATGGCAGGAAATCAGCAGTTTTCCGAATTGGTGGGTAAAGGTTGGAGGGAAAAAGTGATTTTTTGTTAGGAAACACAGTTAGGAGAATAAACTCAAGAAGAAATATCAGGAAATTTCTTTGAGTGTTTGGTCATACTGAACAACTAATAATGAAATAACACTGCAGTAAGGACGTACTTTCTCATTTCAGATGATGATTATAATGGGAGTGATCGGTATCGTTATCATAGGGCTACTTTTTGGTAAGTTTTAACCAATATTTGCTTGTCAAAGCCATGGTGTAGTAACTGTTTTATTTAGGATGTGTTTGGTGTCTGTATCAACTTTGCATTTTAAGGCTACCTATTAAACGTAGTACGCTGGCTCAAGGCAGGCTTAAAGTTATCGCGATATTGTCTCTATTCAAATAAATTTTAAACAGCAAAATTGCAAAAAAAAAACATAATATGTCACTGATTTTCACTAAATATTTCGCCCATTCGATACACGATTACTGGGAATTTCCTTCATCCAATAGTTGTGTATCCTGCAAAACATTCTTTCTAAACCGTTTTTCAGAAAAAGAAAGACAGAGCGACGCGATCTCATATTAGTTCCCCAACATTTTGTTCAAATACAAAAATTTGTATTTTTAGAATTTTGTACATTATCCTAAAAATTTGGATTATTTTAGTCTCTTTCTATTAAATATTATTTTGCTGACCCCACGAAATTATTAAATTTAATGTTAAAGAATTAGTACAACAATTACTATGTCATATTTTTTGATAAATAAAAATTTGCTATTTATACCTCGTAAGTAAAGGCAGGGCCGTATTTTAAGGTGTGGAGGCCCCTGGGCAAGAACCGTGTCGGACTCACGTTACCACTGGCCCATACCACTGGGGGTACGGTGGGGATTTTAACGAAGTTAGTTGTACTTAATGTTTGAAAACGATTTTGTGTTTTAACATTACTCTTTAAATTAATATAGTTACATTTCTTAAAAAAGTAAGATAAAACGAAAAATATAGTTCTCATTGACAAAGCCAATACAAATAGAAAAAAAAACATCGTGAGCCCTAACATCTTTATGCAATTTGTAGTTACTGTATTTTTATGTATGGTTAGTTAAAAATATGTATACGGCGAGTTGAAAAAAAAGCAATGAGTGCACAACATTAAAAACTTGTGGAGGCCCCGGTTGTGTGGAGGCCCCTGGGCTTCAGTCTCGGTTGCTCTTCCCTAAATACGGCGCTGAGTATAGGTAGTCTTATCATGCAAAGTGTAAATGGAATATGGCTACCTAGAAATGTATCAAAATATGTTTGGATGAAAATTGTTTGATGTTTGATTGTGTAACTCGTATTTGTACCGTGTGTAGTAATCGAGACATTTGTACCGGTTGTAAACTGATAGTTAATTTAAATGAAACCACATAAACTACTGATCATACTGAGCAACTTTCCCAAAGAAACGAAATAAAAAAAATAAAATAAAAAATTTACAACCCCCTTAATGTCTGACTTCAAAATCAACCACAATCGCTTTAAAATGTATCGTGATTGACTAGATATTACATAACACCATATTTTTAAGCTAATCACAATACATTGAAGTAAATAAATACATTTTGAAGTTAGATAATAAATCTCCTGCTTTGATCATACAAAGACACAGTAAGTTTTTAAAATGGTAAGAAATAATATAATTTTTAGAGTTCCATACCCGAAGGGTGCCAAATAAGACCATTACTAAGCCTCCGCTGTCTGTCTGTCTGTCACAGGGCTGGAAATTTTTCACAGAAAGGTGAAAATTTCACAGAATACGTGTTACTATTGCCTCTATCGCGACAAATAAAAAAATATTTTAAACAAATTAAATTTAAGGGGACCAGTGACCACCATACAACAAACCTCGAAAAAGTTGCATCAATTAAACTTTATTGGTTACACACGTTTTAGATTTGGTCAGATTTTAGAATACCTGACCAAATTTCGTTTTGAAATTTTAGTATGTTTCTTTGGAAAAAAGTTCAGTATGGCCTATAGATACTGGGGTTTCAATTAAAGTACTTGTTAATTTATACTTGGTATATACTTGTCCTTTCAGTATAAGAATGTGTACCACTTTTAATCATAGATTCCGTGAAAATAGTCTTAGCATAGTTAGTGTCGGTTTAAAAAAAAGGTAGGTCAACGTATTTTTGTTTCAAAACAAAACGTTATGAAACGATAAATAAATAATATTTATTAATTATTTAATTATTTATTTATTTATTTAATACTACAAAGTAAATCCACAGCTTATTACGGATATAATATAACATAAAATGCTACTTAAACTTAGGCCAATTACGGATTTTTATTTTATAATTATATATTTATTATTATTTATTAGTTTTGGTTTTTATTATTGAACACACATAAATAATAATTATATGGTAAAATGTGCTATATTTCAACCCCTCAGTGGGGTCGTCGTCAGGCGAATGGAAAATAAAATTATGACACATATAAAATGTAAAAAACACTGACATCTGTTGTCAGAATTAATAATATAAGTTTATAACTTTAAAGTATAATTATTATTTATGTGTGTTCATTAATAAAAATAAAAACTAAGAAATAAAAGCCATTGACTGGTTTCTTGAATAAAATTATATTTATTAACCTATTATATTTATTATTAATAATATAAAGAGACCTATATTAAATTTTACAAAATGTAGGGTTATGGTATATTTCCTTATTAATATACCAAACATTTTTGCTTACGTTCGAACTTACTATAGTATGTTCGAGTTATCATGATATGGGTGGCAGTTCAAAGTTGACAGTTATAGTTATGTGCCCTAACGAAATAGAATCGATTTTTTTAAGTATCGAGAACCTTAACAAGGGCTATCAAACCGATTTTTTATTTGATTGATCTTTGATTATCCAAACTACTTTTTGTTAATTTCTAAAATAATTAAATTAAATGAACCGATAACTCACAAGCTTGAGAGTTCAAAGATTTTTTTTGTTTTTCTCGGCATTTCACCAAAAACAAACAACAATAACAAAACAAAAACTGTAAAAACGTCAAAGCAAATAGCACGTAAAGCAATTGCAACGAAAACATAAACCACATACAAGATGAACTCATACTGCCGCGATCAGTCGATGTCCGCACCGATCCATCGATGTATTTTCGATTATGTAGTGTCAGTACCTATGGGTTAACGTTCCGATCCACGCATCAAGTAGCAAAAAGACATTATTCTTTTCTGAATCTTTTTTTGTTACATTTAACGAATACACTGTGATTATTATTTCAATTTATAGATAAATAATTTATTGTATTTTTGCAATATTGATATACATTCTTTCTAAAGCCTAATATATTTTTTTGTACCTGGGTGTATGCAGTATAGTGTGAGTATGAAACGAAAAATTACGAACTGTCACCCATATCATGCTAACTCGAACATACTATAGTATAATGAAAGTCTATGTAGGTCAGAAAAGTTTATAGTACTATTCTCACCTTTTAGTTTGAAGCCTGATAAATTAAATCAATCCTCAACAGTAAGGAATCTATAAAAGTGGTAATCATTTCTTTCTTTATCAGCACAAATTGATCGTACCACTACTGGAAGAGGCCTTCCACCGTTTTCACATTTGAGGACTTTATTTTAAAGGATTCTTATGTATAAAATGCAGTACATATCGCAGGAGTTTCCTAATTCAGAAAACGGGCTTTAATTGAGCCAAATTGGGGCCAAAAGTTGTGGTAGGATCAAAATTATACAAAGTATACAAACTATACTTATGAACTGCGAGTAGTTACTCAAACCACATATTCAAACATATCACATAGTGAACGAAAACTTTAAACCTACCCGTCAAGATAAAACATAGTCAAAAGTCACATACGTTTATTTATCACAAATCAGTAATATTTTTATTTATTTATTAATATTATCGTATGTTCTTAAAATACTGAAACACTACAGAGATAAAGAAAACTCCAACGATAAGGGACACACCAAAGATAATTATGTTATTATAATACACACAAAATATAAAAGTAAAAATCATAATTCATTTTGTCTTCTTAATGCAATCAATTTGTACTTTAAAATATGCCTCGCTGGAAAGTTGTGGGTTAGTTGTGGTTTCTTTCATTTTATATGTTTTTTGGGGTGCTGAATCCGATTTCAAGATTTGCTGACAAAATTTCCAGACGGAACATAAAAAAAAATGCAAAAAAAAGTAAAAAAAAACATTTTCTGGCGGACTTTTGCTTATAACTCGGGAATCATAAAATTTTCATAAAAACCTTCTTTCACAAAATGAATGTTCATAAAATTTCCAACAAATTTGATTGGTTAAGTTTTTATCTCCGACGAACTCTTCAGGCTCAAGCGGTAATTGAAAGTTGGCCATTTTTGACTTTCTCAAGAAGATCGCAAGATGAATTCAGCTGGGATGGGCTGCCCTTAGAAAACTGGGAAGATGCCTTTAGAGCTAAAATCCCGCAATGTCTCAAGACCAAGACATTTAACCAGTGTGTCCTGCCTATCCCTACTCATGGTGCCAAAACATGGAGGTTAACCAGAGCTTAAATCCACAAAATGAAAGTAGCACAGAGGGCTATGAAGTGTGCCATGCTAGGCATCTCTCTTAAGGATCATGTACCGAACGTCAAAATTCGACAACAAACTCGAGTCGAAGATGTTGGTATACGAATCGCGAGACTTAAGCGGAGTTGTTCGGGACATCTGGCTGGACGGGGGATGGACGGTGGACTAGGGCAGTAACAGAGTGGCAGCCGAGGCCGGGAAAACGTTCCGTGGGTAGACCGCCAGTGGAAAAAGTGAGTTTTTGTGGAGATAGCCGAAAATGACAATTTTCAACTGGCGTTCAAGCCCAAACGGTTTGACGGAGAAATAAACTTATGGGGATGGAATTTATAGGAAATTTAATGATCTTTTATTTTGTGACAGAAGATTTTTACGAAAAATTGATGGTTTCCGAGGTATAAGCAAAACTCCGCCAGAAAATGATTTTTTTTACGTTTTTTTGCATTTTTTTTAATGTTCCGTCAAGAAATTTTGTCAGCAAATCCCGAAATCGGATTTAGCACCCCAAAATACATATATAATCAAAGAAATCAAAACTAACCCACAACTTTCCGGCGAAAAATACAACATGATTGAAGTATCTCTACACGATCGTCATCAGAAAATTATTTACATTTTTCATTCACATGAGTGTTTCGAAAAATATATTGAATATGATCAAAGGATATGTGATTTTAGTACAAATATAGATAGTTACAGATAGAACTGACAAATACATAAGATCAACAAAACAAATGAAAAAACATAACAAAATATGTAACAAAATCTTTACAAATGTCACAGAATAATTAACCTAATGGTTGTGTTCTGGATAGCGCATGCGTCTAAAACTAAACTAATTGCACTTTGCAGGTTAGAAAGCAAAACCTTGTGCTTCCTTCAAACTGTCTTTTCATGTCTTCCTTTATTCTCTTATCGGATACTCTCAACCATCTTTGGAGCTAGCAGTCCTTAAAGCACAATATAAGTTAGCAAATCAAATAAATAAATAAAAAATGCTATATTTGGTGATGAATAAAATGCCTATCAAGAATGCATTGCGCTACAATCTTAAATACGTTATCATGAATTTTCGCGTTAATTATATCTGAACCTGCTTACTAACTGAAGGAAATACAACAATGAGATAGAAGTCTATTGTTAAGTTGGACGGATTCGCCCGTTTGTAAGTAAGCAGGTTAAGGTCACAAAACTCGGTGACCTTATTATTCCCGGAATATTTTAAACCAGTTTACTCGGCCCAAGTTTGGCGAAATGCCAATTTCAGTTGAACAACAAGACTTGGCATGGCGTGACAGAAACTGAAACTTTTGTATATTGCGATATCCACATCTGCGACCTTTACTGAAAATATATAAATTTTTAAACTAAAACAGAGGTGCAATTGTGTAAGTCAATCGTATTCAAATTGATTGTTATATGGCTATTCGGCTAAGCAAATTAGCGCGTTTGACAATAATTGAAATTGTACATTTTTGGCTGTCAAATTAATACAATTGTGTTGTTTGGTTGTTGACGACCAAAAATCTACGATTTCAGTTGTCAAACTGACTAATTTGCTTAGCCGAAGAGCCATGTAGTCCGAATGGAAGACCTAAAAATGTTTTTTGTTATTCGTCATATTTTAATAAGTCATCATAACAAATACAAATGATGTACAATTAATACAAATGTCTCATTTAAATGGACATAAGCCTTGAAAATTACGTAAAGGTTTTTTTCAAGGGATTTTAAAACCTATTGCTCTCCTGTTTCTGATATTCTAAAAAGCCTTGTTATTTACTGAACATATAAGAACCTAGAGTTCCTGTACGTATTTTTCCTATGAAAAGAGAACGGTTGTATTAGATGTCTGATTCTAGATGCTTCTGTGTAACTTGTGTGTTTGTGCCGTCGGCATCTCTAACTCGCTTGGCATATCTTCCGCTTCCGCCCTTTTCAGGTGATAACATAAAACAAATGTTCGCTTAGTTCGATACCGTGGCACGCCGTCTGTCAGCGACGTCTCAGGCAGTATTACCGTACCCGGGAATCATACTGAGCCTGCTATTCCTAAACCTTGTGAGTAATGTGTAGACGTAGTTATCTTCATGGCACGAACCCAACGGCAATATGGATCAATGGCATGGGCCATAAAAATAAATAATTAAAATATATAAATTCCACAAGAATAAAGTTTAACAAAACAGAAAAGTCAATCTGCATGTCAGTAAATTTTAGCTATGGACATGTTAAAGGTATAGGAACTCACTTTGAAATATTTTTTCTTCACATAGGTATTATTACTATTTCTGGGTACTTCTATCCAAGATTACATAAATTCTGTTTTCAATTTCTTAGAGGTAGCGTATTCAATAAGTTCAATTGAGTTAAAATTCTACAATATAACACGGGATTACATGATTTTTAGCGAAATCCATCGCTTTGGATATTGTAAATATTTATTTAGAGTGCATTACAAACTGGAAAAAAGCAGCGGTAGCTCAGGGGTATAACGCTGGCCTCGCAATCTTGAGGCCCAGGTTCGATCCCCGGTGGAGCATGCACCAATGAGTTTTTGTTTTGTTCTTACCACTCGCTGAACGGTGAAGGAAAACATCGTGAGGAAACCTGCATGCCCTACAAAATCGTGTGAAACATGTGAAAAAATCAATTGAAACAAATTTCAAATGAAAATGGTATTTCGAAAAAATGGCTCAGGCCAGGATTCGAACCTCAAGCTTGGAATGTTATTAAGAAAATTTATATTCAATGAACTCGCATAATTTAATTATCGACTTCATAATATAAATAATAAATTCAATTTCAATAAAAAAACATTAAATTAAAATTACCTAAAAATGTCAATTAAACTACCAAACATACTTAAAAGTAAAGGTAGGTAAAAAAAAGACCTGTTTCAAATCTGATCCCCGCAGCGGGGTGCCCAGAGCTCTGGCGACATTTCTTCTTTGAATGACTCAACTTGATAATCTTTGACCATTCGTGCCATGAAGGTAACTCTCTAGTAGGTAATATGTCTTCTAATTACCTGTGCTGTTGAAATTTGTGAGAATGCTGAAATTAAATTGTTAGAAGACGCCACCCTACGATGAAGATTCGAAATTTGAACGCGTGAAAATAAAGATCTGTTAAAGATATAATGCACACAGAAATCTTTGCCAGTGTTGGCATTCTCTATTTGAACCGGAAGTAATTAAAGGTTTTATTTTGGTTGTTTATATGCGACTGTGTACTAACTATCTGTCATGGATTGTATGGAAAGCGTTCGGAAACACAACTTTTGCCGAAGAGTGGCAAAGATTTCTAGGCGCATTCTGCAATAAAAAAAATATTTTTGAACTAAGTATAGGAACTTGCTTTTTGGTTTCAAGTTATTATCAGTTTTCTTGCAGATTTCATCAGTAGACAGGGCTGGGTTGTTTAAAATTGTTATTTTGGAAGAATTTTTAGATTTGAAAAAGAAAAAGAAAACAGAAAACCTGCGAGAAACTTAAGAAAAATATAATATTTTAAAATTAAGCTTTTATACGATTAACATTAAAATTAATAAGGTTAAAATGTTAAACTTACAGTTAAAGATTTGAAATTCCTTTTTTGTGTTATTGATTGTATTTATACAAGATGACGTTTATGTATGTAGCCAAATTCATACTGAAGACTCAGTAAGTACCAAGGTTCGATGACCCTTTTTGTAAAATTCTAAAATTATTATTCTTTTGTTCCCTACAAACGCGAGTCATAACCACGGAAAGTAATACTGATGATCACTTACCAAGCCTCCAGTATGAATTTGACTGCATCAATTAATGTCACCTTGTATTAAACTGTGATATGCTGATCAAACCTAATTCTTCCAGAGAGCAATATTAAATAAAGTTTGTTAGATTTCTTTTAGTTTTCTCTGTCTGCTTTGGCACCTGGCACGAAAATCTATATGTGTTTGTTAAATTACCTATAGTTTATGTGCTTGCAAAGTACGTATAAATTTAACCATTTCCATAATACCACATTCAGTGTCACACCTCTTACAAACATTAAATCACATTGCAGTTACATCTTAATCTTTTCACTGTATCTTAGGCATTTGGTACAATACATACACATAAGCTTTCATGTGACCAACATTATTGTTCCATGTAGTTTATTATCCAATAATAAGAATCAGTTTATACTTCAAAACTTATTTTTCATACTTTTCAACACACTTATTTCGCAAAATCAATAAATTTTATATGAACATTTCACTTCACTTGAAAACACGATACGTAAGTAATTCATTTTGAACACTGTTTTGATTTTGTTTTATATTGTTATCATTAGAATTCTAATTCTAACTTTTTTTTTTCAGGAAAATATATGTAATAATCACGTTCTACACCTATTGAGTTCCACTTCAAGTTAATATGTTAGTAAATGAATAATAATGATGAAATACAATATTAATGAACTATTATATAAGCAAAAATTATGTATAAATTAATACAGTCTTATACATACATGAAATGTTATTCATTTTATGCTGAAAAAAAATTGATTTGCGAATTGTCATCCAGTATTTAAAAATCACGAATGATGTGTATATTTTAAATTGAAATTTAGCGAACATGACACATAATATTATTAAATCGGCAAGTTCATTAATACTACGGAATGACAGGCGAATCAATATTTAGAAACGCAACATTTTAAAGGTTTTAAATTACTAGCAAAAAATCAATTTTTGATTACGTCTTATTTTTATAACAATTCGCAAGTCAACTTTCACAACGGTTTTACCGAAATTTTTTGTGATAAACAATGTATTTAAAGAGGAATTTCTCGAAATGCTGTGTCTTGATATTATTTTGCGTGCCTTGAATTAGATATTTACTATTTAGAATTCTAAATTCTATATACTAACGCCTTTTTCTGTCAAAGACAAATTATAGTTTGTTTTTTTTATTGTATGGAGTAAGACCAGGGGCCTTATTATCTAACTTCAACATCTAACGCAATCACCTTCAAATGCACCTGTAATTGGCTAGAAATGACATTACACTTCATTTTTGCCCAATCACGACGCTTTTGAAGGTATTGTGTTAAGCTTAAATGGCGTTACACATCATTTTTATCGAATCAATACACATTTTAAAGTGATAACGATAGGTGTTCAAGTTAGACAGTAAGACCTGTTCTACACAAGTAGATCATAATGCTATTGAAACGGCATTTTCGGCACAGCCGCGTAACCATGTTTGTCTCCGAAGAAGCTGTACGAATACAGTGAAACTAGTCAGGGGAAATCTGACTATTAAAATCGTGAGTAGCCGTTTCAATAGCATTATGAATTAAACCACGAATATTTTAGTAGTAAAACAAGTAGATGACTCTATCTCGTAATTGGATTCTTATCTTAAGTATATTTAATTTATGTGAAGCCAAAATTATAAAAGTTATAACTGATGAAACATGTGCACAAGTCCACATTTTATATTTCAAACAAATAAAACAAAACAACTAGTGACTGATATCTTCCAGTAGTGGAATCCAATAGAAAAAATATTTGAGTAAAATGGTTTATGACGGTTATAAAAATATAGCAGCACTATTATGTACTATTTAGGTGGTAGAGCTAATGCCGGGCTCGACTGTGGAGGTACCACCATCTTACTCGGAAATCCTCCCGAAGTTATTTGTGGGAGAGTAAGAAGACAGCTCTCAGGCAAAAAAACGAGGCGGCCCACCATTGCCTGGGACCGATAGATGGCGGTATATCCATCCCCAATTGCCGGGCCTTATATAAATCAGACTGGTGATGGGCAGCGGCGTCACTGGTGCAAGTGTTTCGGCACCGCGCTCACCAACCCGCCTGCCTTGCGTGTGTGAATATGGGCATTTCTTCCAGGAGGACCGCCAAGAGTGGCGAAATCCTGGAAAGGCCTATGTCCAGCAGTGGACGAAACAGGCTGATGGATGGATGGATGGGATTTAAGTACGGCGAACCTGAATCTAAATCAAATAGTTCTTACTTGAACCATCAAACCCAGAGAGATTTAAATTCAGGTTCATCGGTTTTGAAATAGTGCTGCTACATTTCTTTCCCTTACTGACATGGTATCCGAAAACACCAACTAAAACTTTCTTAAATTTCTTTCGTTTACGAACGTTTTCCTGAACAACGTTGGTTTGAAAAGTACAAACTACGAGTACTTGCTAGTTTAAAACATCTTGTAGGAAAAAAATGTTTTGGCAAGATAAAACACCAACAATTTGCCATGAATACAGAATAAAAAAAGATGGGAGTGGCAACTTTATGTGATAAAATATTATGAATGAAACTTCTTAATTTTGTAGAGCAAAATTAAATTTTATTCTTATTAACTTTTAGGTAACTAAGCACATATATTTTGTTATCAATCAATGTATTATTTTAAGTTACTATTGTCAATTATTTCTAGTATTTTTATTACAAAAATTGCGTCTAATTAGCTGCTTAATGTCAATTAATATTTTAATTAGCACTTTAGCAATATTGAAAAATGCCCCAGTAATTAGCAGAAACTCTAACGCTAGATTGATATATCTTGTACTAAACCCTAACCTATAAAGCATACGGGGAAATATTTAGTTATAAAATCTATGGTGCCATTGACAATATTGTATTCTTTAATTTATTTAAACATTATAGGAATGAATGTGTGGCTTAGAATATGTAAATTGCATTTAGAAAAGTTATATTTACGTCATAATATTTTAATTTATTCTTAAGAAATATTGTATGATTGATGTATCCGTTTATCGTGTGTAAAGGACTTACCTTTCTATTTATTAATTTATTACAAAGCAAATTTTAATATATTTTGTAATATCCTTCGCTTTGGAATCTTTGAAAAGTAAAGAGTGTATTTCAGAATAAAATAAACATTAAACAATAAGAAATCAAATAATTATTTCACAGAACTTGATTTCAATAAAAAAGACAAGTTTGGTTTACTAATATAAAATTACCACATCAACCATCACAAATTTGTACCATAAATAAAAATTATGTAAAATTGAACCGTTTCTATAAATAGAACACAGTATTTATCAACTATTTATAAATAAATATTTTATGTTATTTGTATGTACATTAAACAAATAATTTATTTTTACTTTGCTGACGGTGACTACAAGAAATTTAATTATTGAGGGTTATGATCGGCAATAATTAATTATTAATATTATTGAATTTAAAATAATAATTATAAATTCAACGAATAGATACTAGACGACTAAATAGATACAATAATAATTGTAGTTAGGCACCTTTTACATTTACATGTAAATAGTAATAATTTATTTAATTGTAATCTCAAGGAAATTTTCTTTAATACGTTTGTTCTCTTGATGTCAATTTTATTATATCTACTAATCATATAATAATTTCTTAAGATAACTATTGGTCAAAAATGGTGTTACTAAAATTCTGAATAACGATATTAAAATATATATGTTTAACATTTTATTGTATTTTAATTTTAAATTAATTGTCCAAGGAATGTAGGTATGTGTAGAAATTCACTTTAACTATATAATCTACTGTTGCACATACTAAGATTAATAAATAGTTGCATACGTGTACTTCAAAAATAGAATATGCAAAAAAGAAGATCGGCACGACATGAATCTACAAAAAAACTACAACTACACTACAAAAAAGTGCGTGTGCACGCACTAACGGACTTCGTGACATAGAATAGTTGTATCGTCATATACAAGAACCAGTGTATGTAGACCATGTGCTAGAAACAATATTGTTGGAGTCAAGTGTCTTAATTATGTGGGAGTTTTATTAAAAAACTACGAATATCCATGTGGGGAAAATGGTACCAGTGGGTAAAAGGTTTGTAAATTATAGCTCTGCTACAAATTAAAAAAAAAAATTACCTGTGGGCCTATTATGTAACTAAGTGTCGGTTGCCATATTAGGTTGCTATTCATCAAAAACGGATAAAAATGGACTTCCAAAATAACCTTCAATGTCTATCTATTTATGAATTGTGACGTCATTTCAAGTGCGAACGTATCCTGATATAAGCGGATATGTAGGTATTAGGTGGTAGAGCTGATGCCGGGCTCGATTGTGGAGGTACCACCATCTTACTCGCAAATCCTTCCGAAGTTATTCGAGGGATAGAAAGAGAACAGCTCTCAGGCAAAACCAGGCGGCCCACCATTGCCTGGGACCGATGGATGGCGGTTTATCTATCCCAAATTGCCGGGCCTTATATAAAACAGACTGGTGACGGGCAGCGGCGTCACCGGTGCCAGGGTTTTGGCACCGCGCTCACCAACCCGCCTGCCTAGCGTGTGTGAGTATGGGAATTTATTCCAGGAGGACCGCCAAGAGTGGCGAAATCCTGGAAAGGCCTATGTCCAGCAGTGGACGAAACAGGCTGATGGATGGATGGATGGTATGTTTTCGATGATAAGCACTCGGTTTGGCAACTGAATTTACCATACAGAATGGGGGGGCTGGGCTCATGCAAATTTTTTCTCTGAAAATCAGCCACTTCTCTGGACAGAACACAAACACGAGCAAAGCCTCGGGCAAAACACATTAACTAAATAATTTAAAACTGTTGTCACAAAATAGATAGGTACAGAAGGCCTGCTCCCTAGAACCAGCGATTTCGGGCGCACGCACGCATAGACGTGTACGTACGACGATCTCGGTAGGATTCGGCAGAGTGCCAGTACGACTAGTCATGAGTGCATGCGCTTTGCGATACATGCCGTAGCTGGCCTTCTGTACCTATCTATTTTGCGCTTTTGTTCTTAGCTCGCACAAACATCACTTCTAACATGAATAAAATGGAACAAGTCTATAAACACACACAGACGCATGCGTTAACTGCACTAAGTACACGAAACTGCCATAATTTAATATTTAGCAACAATCACACCGCGCTCGCGCATCTAACGTGTTAATAGCACAAGTCTCGAACAATCTTTCTAAATTGATTCTCGCCCCAGAAATTAACTTCCATAACCCATAATAGTTATTATGATCTGGGTATTAAAAGCTATAATATCGTGGTGGGACATTGTCTATGGTCGGTGCCATAGGGTTCGAGGATCAAGAATGATGTGAGAGCAAAGGCTTTCTCTTTGAAAGCCTCCCGCCATTTTGAGTTACAGTAATAGCCTACAACATGAATAATGGGGTCGTGTCACTATGCCTTAAGTAATGTTACTTGTAGTTCAAGCCCTTAATGGTTTGTTAAATTAAAAGGTAAATAAAGATAAAACATCAGTTAAGTCCTCACCTGATTGTACTCATATGCACATAAACTCACGTTATGATAAATTTCTTGTATTTTTTTATTGTTATATTATAATATTTTTAAACCAATAAGAGATTATTGAATTCTATAGCCTCCATTTTGAATAATTAGATTTTACTTTTTCGTAGCCATCTTATAAAGCAATCCCCAATTTTTTTGAATACATTTTTTGAACTCCATTTAAATAATAGATAATATTTTTTTGGTGAAGAACAACCCAATATGTACTTCTATATCAAAATAAAGTGTGAAAAGAGCTATGGTCGTTGCAATAAAAATGTAATTTCATTATTATAATTAATTTCGTAAGCAATGCAAGTTAACTGGAAAGGTATTCTTATTAAATCATTCTGCTATCTTTATTAAAAAGTTAATATATAGATATTAATTAACAAAATAAAATAAAAATTGAGTGAAATATATTTTGGGCCCTTCCCTGGGTCCGGCTTCAGTCACAATGGGAAAGGGAAAGAAAATATATTTCACTGAATTTTTATTTTATTTTTTGCATTATTATCTACCTATCGGTTCTTAAATACTGTCACTGGCCATTTATTTTAAAAATAGAACACCTAGAAAAAAAAATGAAATGGTGTTACATTTTCAAATATTTTTTGATTAATAATCTGCCAAATCACAATTACATTCATTCATTTTTTACGATGGAGTGGACTCGCAAAGAGGACCGAGTAGCAGTAATTGCATTGCATCGTTGCAGCCATCCACCGAAGACGATATTCAACTTGCTTCAAAAATTAAAAATCACGAAGAGGTTCGTGTACCGTACCATCAAGAGGTACAATGAAACCTCTAGTGTCGATGACGAGAAAAGAACTGGCAGACCTCGTTCCGTTAGGACTCCAGGGGTCATCAAAGCAATCAAGGCGCGTATTGCAAGAAATCCCGTCCGCAAGCAGAAACTGATGGCTTTGGAGATGGGATTAACCAGAAGTACCGTAAAAAAAGTACTCAATGAAGACCTGAGACTACGAGCTTACCGAAAAAAGAGTGGACATCTTCTGAACGCGCGTCTGATAGCTATGAGAGCCAAAAAATGCAAAGTTTTGCTAAAGCGGTACGCAAGAAACAGACACCGCGATATCCTGTTTACAGACGAGAAAATTTTTAATATCGAAGAGAAGTACAACAAACAAAATGACAGGGTGTACGCTACCAGCTCTGCGGCCGCTGGAAATGCCATTTCTAGAGTGCAGCACGGCCATCATCCATCATCAGTCATGATTTGGTTGGGAGTCTCCTAGTATGGCCCTACTGAAGTGCATTTTTGTGAAAAATGTGTCAAAACCAGTGCAAAAGTGTACCAAGACACGGTTTTAGATCGCATAGTAAAAGATCTGCCCCAGACACTCTTTGGAGGACGGCCATTTGTGTTTCAACAGGACTCCGCACCTGCTCATAAGGCCAAAACAACTCAAGAGTGGTTCGAGCGCCAGAATATCGAGCTAATAAGATTGGCCCTCATCTAGCCCTGACCTCAATCCACTGGATTACAAAATTTAGCAGGAATTGGAGGAGAAGGTCTGTTCTAAACCTCACAAAAATTTGAGCAGCCTAAAGTCATCATTGATTAAAGCAGTGGCCGATATCGACATGAATATGGTCCGTGCTGCATTGATGATTGACCGCGAAGATTATAACTTGTGTGAAAAATGGTGGCAATCATTTTGAATAAATTTTGTGTTTAATGTAAGCTAATTAAATTACCTTTTTTTAAAAAAATCCTTTTTTTGTATATCATGACTAGTTTTCATTTTATAGCCAATTTTGTTTGTGACAGAATTTAACCACCGACTAGGTATAATAAAGACAGGGAAGTCGATTAAACTTATTTATTTACATTTCTGCTATCTTTAGCTATTTAACGGGGCAATAAATTTACAAATATCTTACATAGTATTAACGAAAACTGGTGATAGTACTCGGCCATATGAACCACTTTTACTATGAAGCCAACACTGAAATCGTGAAAAAAAAACAGCTGTTTCATACATTTGGATCGAGTAGGTATTTAACTTTTCTATGGAACAGCTGATATTTTTTTACGATTTCGATAATTATCGTACAGTTAAACCTAAGGAAAATGAGCATTTTAGAAAATTGTTGAGCAACTTATAATAATAACAAACAATATAATAATAATAAATTTCTTTATTGTCCATAACTGTGGATGGGGCATCCTTTTAAGTACGATGTATCTATGCCAGGATACCCCGTTCTTCCATATAACAGGTATATATTACAATAACCTTTATATTTCTAGCTTTTGTTCGGTTTTTATTAAGCGTACACGACTTTTTCACTACTTTATTACTAGTATAGTTTTTAGGTTTACAACACTGAACTCTGAATTACTAGAGGTATAGGAGGACCCTATTTCTAAGTCAGATATGCTTATATCGTGTATTTACTTTTACCACCCCTGGTATATTTACTTTAACTCTTATTTTAGTTAATGTATGGATTAAAATATAATGCTCTCTGTAGTTTTTAGCGATTGGTTATGTGAAAAATCTTAAGCAAGATTTGACCCTAAAAATAATAATCTTTTAGGCGTCGTTGGGGAGGGTCTTCAGGTACAAACGTGATGGCTTGTGAGCCCCGTCGCGTCGCCGTAATTCGGGCACCAATGGACCAACAGCTTAACGTGGCTCTGGGTTAGCAGGCGAACACTCCACCGCTCGACCACAGAAGCGATGTAATACGAGGGGCATGCCAAAAGAAGTTAGATACTCTTTACTCATTGATTTGTCACTGGCACGTTAGAACTTTACGTAAAGGACGGTTATCAGCTAATAATTTAAAATGTAGAACATTCGTTAACTCTTTTTTTTTATATTTTGTTTTTCAGAGAGAATCGACAACATTACAAGTAAATAATTGGTGCAAAACTAAAAATCCATTTCGAGATATGGGCTTTCTGAGCATCATCTTTTTTTTTTCAGAATTTAATCGTGATTAAATAAAGAGATATTAAAAAAAAAAACTAAAAATATGGTAAACACAGGATTTTAAAAACAATTTCCTTTGCTTTTAAGTTCAGTTTGCTTAAAAAAAACTACATGCCATGTGACAGCAGACATAAACATGCCAAGCTTTTTTTTTTAATAATCCATTGGCAATGAACAACATCGCCTTTGAAATCCTCAGATGCGACTTACGTCCTTTTAGAATGAGTGAATAAGAAAACATTAAATTATGCAGGAAAAACATAAAATAAAACAAAATGAAAAAAATACTTAAGCTTTTTTTTACGTAGACTTTCAATATAAATATTACAAACAAATGATTAACTAAAATTAAATGTTGTCGATTTGGCGAGAATTCATTCGTAGCGTAGCAATGGAGCTCACTCGAAGAGATTTTCGGACAATGATTTATTATGACTATTAAATGGTTTAAAGCCTCAAGAATTCAAATTCAAATTCATTTATTCAAATAATAAAAATAATATTAAATTAATGTAATATAACAGATTCACATCTAAACCATTACAATAATATGTTCTTAAACTAAAGCACTTACTTTCATGAATGTTTTGAACTTTTGGTTACTACTTTTGGTGAATCTGCTTGTTCACGGGCAACAGTGGTTTGGTGAATTTAAAAGAGGACGCGAAAGCTTTGAAGATGAGGCGAAGACTGGTCGGCCACCAACAGCGGTCACTGAAGACAATGTTCGAGCAATCAAAAAACTTGTTCGTTAAAATCGGCGAATCACATATGTAGAGCTCGAGCGAGAAGTGGGCATTGGAACAGCAGCAATGCAGACCATCATACACGACCATCTTTCTCTCCGTAAGCGTTGTTCGAGATAGGTGCCGCACAAACTTACCAATGAGCAGAAAGAACGTCGCATGGTTTGGTGTAAATTTATGATAGATTAATTCAACGGCGGCAAGAAAAAAACGTTTATGATATACTGACTGGTGATGAAACATGGCTGTATAACTACGACCCTGAAACAAAGTGCCAGTCGACGGTATGGTGCTTTGATGATGAGCCAACTCCCACGAAATGTCGCCGTGCACGAAGCATGCAGAAACAAATTGTCGCCCCATTTTTCTGCAAGACAGGTCATATTGCTACTGTGGTGTTAGAGGATCGAAAAACCGTTTCTCTCTCAAAAAACTCTGAATGGTACGTGAGAGTTTGCGCCCCAAACCGGCAGCTTCTCTAGCATCATGACAATGCCTCGGCGCACACGTCTGCCAGAACACTCGACTTTTTCAATACGAAAAATGTGCCTATCCTACCTCACCCGCCGTGTTCCCCTGACCTAGCACCATGCGATTTTTAACTGTTTCCAAAAATAAAAGAAAAATTAAAAGGCAAGAGGTCTGAAAGCAAAGAAGATTCACTCGCTGCATATAATTTCGAGATTTCAGAGGTGGCAGAGTGGGCAGAGGTTTTTTCTAAATGATTTAGACGTATGGAAAAGTGTATACGTGCTCAGGGTGAATACTTTGAGAAGTCTGATATCTACAATAAAAAATAAATAATATAGTTTTTGAATATCTACCTATAGTTTTATTTGGCGTGACCCTCATATTCTCCTCCCCTTTTTTGTCAGTAAGGCTTTAAGAATGCCGGGAGAACAATGCCTCCTGGATTAAGTTTAGGGCCGGTTTTGGGCGATTGTCATCGTCATCGTCATCGTCATCATCATCATCATCATCATCATCATCATCATCATCATCATCATCATCATGTGACATTCGTCTTAGGATCACTTTACTTTTTCTAATATGTCGCACAGTGATCACAGTGTTACACTAGTGATCACAAATATGCATCCATAGCATGCACTAACAAAATAGCCAAGTTGACTGTGGTAGCGTGCGTTCCGAAATACGCAGACTGAAATAACACAAACCTTCTCGATTCGAACCCGCAACCTCCGGATCATTCTTCATATTAGTACTCGAACCACTAGACTACAGGCTACTGTTTTTTATACAAGGATAAAATCTCATATCAATATCAATATCTCCCAAATATTTTAATTAAAAGTTCCTAAGTACTAAATTAAAAAAGTCAGATTTTAGTTTTTGTAATATTAATTAGTGGTAGAGCTTTAGAGCTGTAGAGCTGATGCCGGGCTCGACTGTGGAGGTACCACCATCTTACTCGCAAACCTCCCCGAAGTTATTCGGGAGAGAGTAAGAGAGCCGCTCTCAGACAAAACACTGACGCACGGTTTCGGCACCGCGCACACCAACCCGCCTGGCCAGCGTGTGTGAGTATGGGTATTTCTTCCAGGAGGAACACTAAGAGTGGCGAAATCTTGGAAAGGCCTAGCTCCAGCAGTGGACGAGACAGGCTGACGGATAGATGGATGGAATATTAATTGATTTGAATTATAAATTTTATTTGATTTTCAAAAATGTTGATAAAATATCCCAGTCGACATTGTAACGTGTAAGCCTACTGTAATACCAAGTATTCCGTGAAAATTTCAACTGGCTACTACGACTAAAGCTGTAGACCCCTCTAACAGACAGAGGAAGCTTAGAACTAGGGTCTACCTTCGAGTAAAAACCCTAAAAATAGTCTAGCTAGTTGAGCTAAAAATATTGCAACTGCCAAAATTTATACATTTTATTTAACACGATGTTGATTTCAAATATAAGCTGACTTTAATTTATGGAGCCAAATTCTTACTGAAGATTCGGTAAGTGATCAGTAACAAGTTCGATGACCCTTTTTGTGAAATTCGTAAATTATTCTTTTCGTGTTCCTTACAAACGCAAGCCCAGCACCGAGTCAATTACTATGGGACATCAAGACTTTATTTTGTGAAATTAGCAAAAAGTGTTATCGATCCGTGTTACTGATCATTTACCAAGCCTCCAGTATGAGTTTGGCTGCATAAATTAAAGTCACCTTATATAGACGATCAGAACCTAAAAATAAGGTGCAAATACGATATTTCGTGTACGAAGGCAGTCGATTAGTTGCACTGTGGGAACTGTCCGAGAAAACAAAGGGTGTTCAGTTTCCAGTGATCTCGAATAGCGGCGCGCGCGCAGGATCATAACATCTGTGACATACGGGCAGATGTGAATTGACGAGCTTTTTAGTGTCTGTCAAAAACGGGGGAATCATTTTTTTCGTCTATACTTATACATTTTATCTGCAGTGTTAATTATACGTTTTAACGGTTGTAATAGCTGAAACGGCCCTTGGTTAGGGTAAAATTAAAGTGTGCGCTCGCTAAAATATAGACATTTTGAAAATCTTCTTAGTAAGCATCGTCGAAGAAAACTATATTTTATTCATTGTTGCTATACAGTTTACTTGCGAAACCTGTTTATCATATCGAACTAGTATTTTGCTTATTAAAATAAATAAATGATTAAAATAAACATTTTAATTTTTATATAAAAAAACATTAATCACGCTTAACATAATATATATTACTTTGTTATACCTATAGAACACGCGGTTTAAAGGAACGAAGTACTTTTGCTTACACCCAGTACAGACTTAAATTACAAAAGAAACTTGTAAATTGGTCCTCTATTTGACGAGATGAAAAATCGAATTTTATTGAGCAAATAGCCGTTTCATAAATAAGCGAGCAACATAAAATCAAGGAGTTCAGTTTTCCGTCCAAAATTTGACAAATCGCGTACCCGTGTATTCAAGGCGCAAAAGCTCGTAGATCTGAAAGTGTACGCCCAGAGATATTGAATTTAGTATGTACACTCGGAGCATTATTTAATTGTGTGTCAAGCGCTATGCTGCGGTGCTGAGCACGCTAAAGGGTGAGAGGTGAGACGCACTGTGCGACGAAACTGTTTACGATACCGGACATAAAAAGTAAATAGTTGATAAATAGATGTATGACGTCATGATGTACCGAGTGGAAATGGGCAGGTATCTTTTAATGATCCACATACTCTACTGATCATACTGAATGACTTTCCCACAGAAATATAAACATGCCTATGGAAAACCTACAAGATACCTTTCCATTTACACCCGGTATAGCTCTAGATCCTAGAGTCTAGGTGGTTTTAGTGTTGTTACGAGTATCAAAATAGTACAATCAAACACGCGTTATAAGCCAACGCAGGTAAAAAGAGCTCCGAGCGACGACGTACCTGCGCAGTGAGCGAATTACCAACCAAATTGGTGGTATGAGGTGCGGCGCGGGCGGCCGCGACTGGGAAAATACCTGGCGCGTGGATTTGCTGTCTCGCGTGATTGGTGACTTTCGCTTCACGGCGCAGTGTCCACATTCGGTCAATCTCAAAATATAGTCACGCGCAAAATGTATTTGTGTTACGATGGGCTTGCAGAGAAAAGAAAGAAAAATTATTTACAATGTTTTACTGTTGCATGAGGAACGATGCTGGTAGAAGTATTTTTTTGTATGCATTTTTGTTTTAATAAGCGTCATGTTGGTATATTAAAATTCATGTGACGCACGTCGTGGACCAAATCAACACCCACAGTATAATGTTATTTCTATGCTTTTAAAAAATAGCTATTATACCGATATTATTCTACAATAAACATTTTACTGACATAATCAAACAATATTATACTCAAGCCTTTTTGTGCGCGACTATACCCCTATGCGCAAACATATCCCTTTCACTGACGCCCCAGAACTCTTTTTACCTGCGTTGACTTTTATACAAAACTTCATATCGCCATACTTGTGGTTCAAATACACATATTTAACAAAATAATAAAATTATTATTTTACAACCCATTTATGTGGTTGCAATAAAATAAAATAATTTTAAATACATATGTAACATATTTATTGTTAACCCAAAATTTATAATAATTATCTCAGATTCCAGAAAAGCTTTGCAACGACAAAGAAGTTTACCAGGATTATAATGCATTTTTCTCCTCTTAAAGACCATCTTTGACATATTCGTAAGGACTGTCATCGTGACAGTACGCTAGTCAATCTCGTACTTGTTTTTTTTTTACCATTGAACTTGGCCTACCTCTTGCCGCCGCAGAATCACCGTGCGCTGACAGTTCGCGGTAATAGGGCTGTCAAGTGATTGGAGGAGCACACAACAATGTTTATTTTTACATTCCGAGAACGCTTCGTCGAGTTGTGATGAGCGGCCGACCGGCCGTTTTGCTCACCCAACAGCTTTAGGTGCTACAATAAGGTGTCAAGAAAGTTACGAATGTTTATACTGAATCTACAGTCTTGGTTACTATTGACATAGGGTAATATACAACCAACAAAGCTTAAAACCAAAAACGGGTGCGATGCCATAGCAGTTTGCTTCTAGTGCGGGCATTGGTGTAAGTAGGATTTCCAGTGAGGGCAGAGGGGGGGGCCCTTGCTCCAAATTATGAAGTCATCAACAAGTACTAGGGGGATCAAAAAGTAGCGAGAACGACATATTATATACTTCTTGGTAAGAAAAAAAATGAATACTGGCAACCAAAGCTCAGATATTTGTATAAAGAAAAAATCTTCGATTCTCCTTTGTTTTTTTTCTGAATAGTCATTTGTTTGCTTCGTGTTGGAACGTGTTCTCTAAAATGGAGAAAAACGAAGTGCGAGGCTTTATTAAATACCTTTGTTTAAAAAATTTAACGATGCAAGAGATTCACTGCGATTTGGAGGCAACATTAGGAGAGTCTGCTCCGCCGTATTCCACTGTCGCAAGGTGGGCTTCTCAATTTCGAGTAGGGAGAACGAGCACGGAAGACGAACATCGTTGCAGCCGTCCATCGACGTCAGTCACCCAAGAAAATGTTGTGAAAGTCGAGAAAATTGTAATGAGCGATCAAAAAGTTACCATCCGTTACTTAGTTCAAGAAACTGGCATTTCATTTGGAAGTATTCAATCCATATTGAAACAATCTTTGAATATGAGAAAAGTCTCCGCAAGATGGGTGCCAAAAATGTTAACCAACATAAACAAAATCGACTTGACATTTCGAGGACATTGTTGGTTTCAAGAAGATTCTGAAAACTTTTTGTCTCGTTTCGTAACAATGGACGAAACATGGGTCCTTCATTTTGATCCCGAGACAAAACAGCAATCTTCGCAATGGAAACGACCATCATCACCGACCCCGAAGAAGTTTAATGCCGTGGCATCAGCTGGCAAGGTTATGGCCTCAATATTTTGGGACTCAGAAGGGATATTGTTGATTGATTACCTGGACCCACCATTACTGGCTAATATTATGCAGCTTTAATTCCCAAGTTGAGTCCCTTTACTTGTTCAAGAACAACCTCTTCTCAATTAGTATGGGAAGTCTTAATTTTATTTTGCTTATTTCACAGAATGGGTAATTGAACCTTGATGGTAACCACTTACCGAGTCTCCAGTATGAATTTGGATGCATAAACGAAAGTCACCTGGTATATGGTTATAAACTATACGCCATTGTAATAATCAAAACACAACTACCGAGCTTTTGCTCGACAAAAGATAATGATAGGTTATCTCTAAAGACCATGTTCGCAATTAACTCCAACACGAGATAGGTGTGTTACATTTTACCATGGTCGTGTAACTTATGGTCATTTTAGTCCTATACAGCCTCCTTGCGTAACTTTCAATTTCTTGGTACATTGGTAACCCATTTTCATAAGTATGAGCATGTACATTTCTTAATTTACGAATTTGTAGCGTGTCTGGTTAACACGTTAAGATGTTCATCAAAAATAGGAAAATGAAGAAATATTTTCGGAAAGTATAGTTTCACAAAGTCGTACAATTGTCCATACAAAGAAAAATAATGTTGGCAATAAATTCCATTAGCATTAAAAAAAGAAAAAAAGCCGTACATTTTTGTCAGTTTTTCTGTAAGCTCACTTTTGTTTGAATAGTCATGCTGGAGACTCTGTAACTAGTCAGGTCAGGATCAAGATTCAATTACCCTTTCTGTGAAATACTCAAACTGAAATGTAGACTTCCTATACTAACTGAGTCGAGGTTGTTCTTGAGTAAGTATAGCTAGGCACAAATTTTTGTCCCGTATTTCACAAACAGTGTCATTTAACCTAGGTCCTGACCACTTACTGAGCCTCCAGTATGAATTTGACTACATTAACGAAAGTGTAGATTACCTCCAAACAAAAATTATTACGAAAGTATTATTAGTTACGAAAGTCACCTTATAACGTGCTCGCAGTTCACATAACAATTTCTAAACGGATTTTAATGAGGTTTTTACTTTTGTATAGCTTAAGAGTCCCATGACGAACTTAATCTTTCAATTATATCTTAATATGGTATACTCATATCTGGTATTTTAGAAGAAAATGATATCATTCCCGCTGCAAAAGCTTCGTCGGATGATATGAAATCATTAACAGGCTGCAAAAAATAAACAAAAATACGCTAAAAAATAAACAAATTCGAAAGAGCCACTCTATTTGATGGATGCTCCTAACACTTTGGCAAAAAAAAATTCTACTTTCGTAAATATTTTATCACAGCATATTCGTAACAGTATTTTCTCACAGAAACCCCGCATCGATCACAATCTAAGTATAGGTACATTCCCTGCAATCGTATGAGATAATCAGATTCCAGTTTCATACGCACGTTAATAAAATACCTTCAGTGCTGAAAACTGATTGAACATCACAATTTGTTAACCTTTCCATACAATTTGCTCTTATCACCCAAAATTATTGCTACGGGTATCAAAAATCATACTCTTAAAATGAATTGTTGATATTTACGAATTAAACTGGTTTTCGTCTCGGTCGTTATTTGATGAACAGCCAGTGTAGTTAGAGATGGCACGTAGAGGTGCGTGCGCGCATCAGTAGCTGATCGCGTTACCATTACTTATGATGAGTCTGAGATCTACTTAGATGTGGTGGTTGGTGGATATGACTTTTTTGCAACCACTCTACCGGTACGGCTTTTCATGACGTCATGGCGGAACATGATTAGTCACTTGGCGGCATGGTTTCGTCGTGAGAGTGGTGAGTCACAGCCGAAGCTTACCACCAGTAAATAGGTAGTAGGTCGATAGGTCAAGATCCGATCATCTTATAACCCTCAACACTACAGCAGTGGCGAAGGGTCTATATAACACGATTCCTATCGGCTTACTTAGGAAATGGTATCCATACTACATTTCTTTATTCCGTGCTTTTCGCTTTGTCATTTCCATAAATCTCAATACGACAAATACACTTAGCTAACGAGGAGTTGCAAAGTCCAAACATTTTCATGTTATCGTTGGTTGCTTGTCTGAGTAAGGCGATTTTATTTTTTACGGTTTCCCTTTTTAAAATTTTCACCCTTTGCCACTGCACTACAGAGACCTGGATAATTGGCATAACTTTTTATAATGCCTTCGACGACAACCACAGAAAGGCCTAATGTTAATGTACAAAATAAAATAAACTTATGAGAATATCATTCATGCAATACGCTACAATGTGTGTCATCAATGATATTATTCTCTTAAGGCTGCATAATAAGGTCAGATTGAGCACCTGATTTTGCATCAATCAGAATTGAACTTTACGACGTTTTATTTTAGTTTAAAATAGCGTGCTCTCAGCCGTGGCTGTTACGACCACCAACAAACACGCGCCCACAAAAATCATTTTTATTTAATAACTCTGCTTCTAGATGGAATTTTTAAAATATTCTAAGAAGAGCCGACGATGTCATTTGTTACCTTATTTTTAATACGAATTTCAAGGCTTTATGATTTAGGGAAGGTCCTTTAACACTCAAAAAACATGAAATTTAGAGGTAACTTCGTAATTTTTTTCTATCGAGCGAACTTAAAGATTTTGCGTTTTTTCTAAGATCAGCACATCAGCCATATAGATGGCTGATGTGCTGATTTGTCTATATAACTTTACTGATTAACCAAGTTACACAATGTGAAATGCTCATTTGAACTTGGGCATCTAGCCTTAAACGGACCCTTAAGAGCCCGGTCTGCGACGACGACAACTTTGATCAAAAACAATATGTTAAATATTTTTCTGGCCTTTATCGCGATGTTTTTGGAAAAACTAGGGACACACACCACTTCATATTGACCGTCCAAATAGAGGCCTAGAATTCATTTGATTGAATTGTTTCTCTTTTGCGAGTTATTTTAATACCTACAAGCCCGCTCCGAATCGTTACTCTAACTATCAAAATAACGTGCAAAGGAGAAATAATTAAATCAAGTAAATTTTAGGTCTTCATTAAGATGGACAATATGGACTGGTGTATGTCTCTGATTTTTAGAAAAACATCGCGGCATTGACAAGAAAAGTAATTAAAATACTGCTTCGCATCAAACGGACGAAAAATACGGACCGGCCTCTTAACCATTTAAAAAGCAAAGTAACGCATTTATAAAGTAAAGTAATAATTTATTGTATAGATTGAGTTTGACTTGTAGAAAGTATACTTTATGTATCTATTGTACAAAATAAATATTTTGATTTAATTTAATTTGATTTGACGTTTGAGGAACATGTATCATATCCATGCAACTTTGTTGATTCCTTACTCACCAAAACAATATAAAATAACATTAAAATAATTTGTGCAATTGTTTCCAATGTAACAGGCAATATAGTGCATCAGACGGCAGAAGATCAATGAGTAGTATATCACTATAGTGATTGTTCAGTGATTGTCCAATTACTCTACCTATAACTTGGTATGGTTAGCCAGCAAATTCATTTATGAGGTATAGTATGAAAAACAATTTATTTGCTATTATTACATTGTTGATATGATGTTTTGATCTGTAGGTAATCAGTAAGTAATCAATATATTTAAAGCCACCATACTTATTAAAATACACAAATCATAAATTAAGAAATTACAGAACAGGTAAAAGAAAGTAAATTGAAATAATAATAATGAATAGCTTACCATTATCAATCATAATTATCAGTAGGTACTTAAAATTGAAATTCTTGATTTTCAAACAAGCTTTTTATGGAAGTACGCGGTTTCCATGCCTCGTTTTGCAAGTATATAATAAAAATATGCGTTTTATTTTTATAGGTTCTACCAAGACGCGGTCGCAGCTCAAGATTTTGGGGGGCGGGGGCATCTAGGATCAAGTACAGTTCAAGAGGCCAACTTCAACAGTAAAACAGGTCAAACAAATGAAGAGCATTTTTTATAAAATGAAAAATCCCAATCGAAAAGTAAATGGAAACCGTCTTTTAATTTTATTGGGCATGCGGTCGCAGTCATAAACGTATGCGTTGTCAAGAATAGGTATTTCATAGGTTTTTCTGGTATGCACAGCACAGTTTGAATTACGTTTTTTAATGTTATTTTGAATATTTTTACTTAGAAGTCATTGCCCCCCCCTACCCTTGCTGTTCTACCCTTGCTCCTAGACCTAAAACGTCATTGCATAATCTTCGTCATAACTTGCCCGTGATAAAGTAAGTCTGAAACTACCAAAACGTTTATTCCACAAACTCTTCTTGTGAATGTGACCAGCTCCTAAAATTAGCAGGCCCAAGTGTACTAAGATTGCACTCTCAGAAATAACCTCTAACCTGCTGCAGCCATGGTCACATTGCCAAGGTCCCTTCAGCGATTACCATGATAATAACCCATAACACACTTAACCACCCTACAAACAAGAGAGAATTCTTATTCGTAGTCAACACCTAACAAAATTTACACCGTTTGTGGTTTTCGTATCAAACATTGATGATGATATAACTCGTCTATGTAAATGCACAAATTTTTTACTATGGGAAATATCTGAAAATAAAAAAACGAAACCATACCAAAATGCAATAACTACTCGACTAAAATTTACGAAACAGCTGTTTTTGCAGCTTAAGTTTTGACTACCTACCTTTAAGTAAATCGCAGATGTTATTGGTAAATACGAGTACTAAATATTAGGTATCACTTTTCGTTTCTAAAAACACTAAAGATTCAATGTGTATCTTCTAGGATCTAGATATAGTATCCTATATTATGTATCAACCTGGACGATACTTTATTCCGACTCGTTCCTAAACATTTCACCTGTCTGCAAGACCACTTAGCAAACGTTATCGTCTAACAATAAAGGTATTGACCCCTTGCGACTTTCAGAATACATCCCTTTTCCCATACAAAACGATAAAGTTTTATTCCAATAGCTCTCTTATCCTCATTTATTTGCCCTCGTTATATGGCGAAAAATACCGCCAGTTTTTTTTTTGGTAGTATCTTTTATTAACCTCCTTTCAAAAGAAAAGGAACTTCAGGGTTAAAGGAATATGTTATTTATTCAATCAGGATGGTTTATTTCACATTTCCATGAAAATAATCTGAAATTTCGCCTAATTTATAAAATTAACTCATTGTCAACTACAAAGAGCTATCTTTCATTAAAATTAAATAACTTTAAGGAAAAAAAAGAGACATATTAATTTGTTGACACATAATGTACCGGAATATTTATTATTCATCACATTAACTGTAAAAAAAGATTTCTGTTTATTAGTTTACCACAGTTTTTGTACTGAATAACGCATATTTATAGTCATAATTTCATGTTAGAATAACCTACAATCTTCAATAAATTGAATACTGCAATTTTTGACAATCCTTTCATTTAATTTGGCTGAAAAACATAATTAACAGCACTACTTATTCCAAAAAAATTACGATGTATAAACGCGTGTAATTTTCTGAAATGGATCTTAATACCATATATCCCAATATCTGAAAAAACATGTCAGTGCGTTTAGATGTACAGCCAGCAAAATGTTCCGGCATGACGTCACCAGAAGTCGTCCCGGTAAACCGTACCGAGCGCTCTTAATCCTAGGCGTCATCGGAGCTGTGCATGCGATAGTTCACAAGCGTAAGTCCATAGTGAATAAAAAAATATAATTTTGAAGGGACATCGATTGATGTAATTAATAAATTGTAAGTATTTAAAGCAGACTTTATGTATGTTCGAGTTATCATGATATGGGTGGCAGTTCAAAGTTAACAGTAATAGTTATGTGCCCTAACGAAATAGAATCGATTTTTTTAAGTATCGAGAACGTTAACAAGGGCTATTAAATCGATTTTTTATTTGATTGATCTTTGATTATCCAAACTACTTTTTGTTAATTTCTAAATTAATTTATTAAAACGGACCAATAATTCAGAAGCTTGAGAGTTCAAAGATTTTTTTTTGTTTTTCTCGGCATTTCACCAAAAACAAACAACAATAACAAAGCAAAAATCAACAAAAATTGTAACAAACGTCAAAACAAATAGTACGTAAAGCAACCGCAACGAAAACACAAACCGCATACAAGATTAACTCATACTGACGTGATCCTATAAGATGTCCGCACCGATTCATCGATGTATTTTCGATTATGTAGTATCAGTACCTAGAGGTTAACGTTCCGATCCACGCATCAAGTAGCAAAAAGACATTATTATTTTCTGAATCTTTTTTTGTTAAATTTAACGAATACACTGTGATTATTGTTTCTATTTATACCTATAGATAAATAATTTATTGTATTTTTGCACTAATGTTAAGCATTCTTTCCAAAACCTAATATTTTTTTTTGTACTTGGGTGTATGTACCTAGTATGGTGTGAGTAGAATACGTGAAACTGAAAATTACGAACTGTCACCCATATCATGATAACTCGAACATACTACAATAAGTAATTTTGAAGTGAATACTTTTTTGTTCGCATCTCGTTTAGGGGGAAATTTTTACAAAAAGATTGCATTTTTATGATAGTTTTTTTTTTTGATATTTGTTATTTAGTTATATATATAATTCAATAATTTTAATAATAATTTGATCGGAACAGTAATATGTGAATGCGCGGTCAGCATTGACATATTAATATGATATCTATCTATTGCTACCTTTGTGATGAGTAAAGAGACGACATTGAAGAGTCCACTTAAATTATTTACAGTTATACCTACCTATGACCCACCCTGCTGCTTTTTCCGAAATGGCTTAGGCCACATATAAGCACCATATGGGTCCACCACCAAACTAAACCGCCGGCCAGGCCAGTCTGGATTACAGGGAAAGTCCCAAACACCTAGTTATGTTACGACATAATCGTGGCAATTTGATATTAGCTAGCGGCCACATGGGCGGCCGATGAAGACGAAGGCTTCGAGAGGTTGCCAAGCACTTATGCTGTAGGGAAATTGGTTTGTTGTCATAATTTTTGATGTGTTTGTACCGTGGAATCTAGTATTTTGACTTTGTGATGTATTTTTTGGGTGCACTATTTAACTATTGTTTAATTAAGCGATACTTAGAATTAATAGGGTATAGATAATAACATATACATACATATGCCCCAACAGGGCGTCACCTGTACTTTTATAAATAATAAGATCCCCTAAACTTGTGACATTGCAATAAATGATTTGAGTTTGAGTTTGAGTTTGAACATAGACAATAGATATACCATAAATAAGTGGAATATAAAGCCCCAGAAAGTGATAAAGCTCAACCGGGCCGCTCTAAAAGCACGCCGACCAAATTGGCGACATATTTCTTCAGTGAAAAGTACTCGGAATTGAAGAGCTTGTATGAATAGAAATATAAAAAATGGGGTTTGTAAAGTGGGGATAATTTTTTTTTTCGCGTCTGTCCAATATTGTGGTTTGTCTTTGGATAGGTCGTTTAAAATTCAGGATCAGTTTCAGGGATCTGCTTGCGAAACATTGAGCTTTTAAATGCAAATTTTTGTCAGAGTCATGTGTTCCTGCCAGCTAAACGGTTGTTTTTGGGTATGTGAAAAAATTTACGGCGTCAGTATGTATAACGAAATTAAAAGGAAAACTATCACACACAAATAGATTCCTATCAAAAGCCTTGTTTATCAATTTTGGCTATATTAACTAACTTATTTATTGTTTTCAATTATGGTACGGGAAACTGATATCTTGTTGCGCTCAGGTGGAGTTAAGATGTTGTTTACTGTTAACAAGATCTTGTTCAATTTACTTTTTTTTCAGTGCAGCTAAGTAGACTTTTCAAGTTAACGAGTATAGTCAACCAACTTAATTTTGCAGTTTTGTTTCATACATTTTCAGACATTTCATAAGTCTGATATTTGTATTTGAATCATTTAAGTCTATCAACTGATTTTAATGCTACGGAACCCTCAGGCGTGAGACCTACTCACACTTAACCGGTTTTTTCCTTCATCTCAAAGCATAACTGCTTCTTATTCTGTAACAAGGAATTCTTTACAAAATAAAATCAATTCGCAATTTACTGCAATAGGGCACCATTAGGGCTTATTGCCCAGTTTGCTACTCCAAACACAACACATGGTAAGTGGCCAATATAATAAAATTTAACAGCTTCTCTGGGCCTCTATTCTGGTCCTTTTCGAACGGTAGTGATGACATATTATATCCTACATGTATTAGGTATATCTATACCTAGTCGGTTCTTAAATACTGTCACTGGCCATTTTTTTTTAAATAGAACACCTAGAAAAAAGAATGAAATGGTGTTAGATTTTTAAATATTTTTGATTAATAATCTGCCAAATCACAATTACATTCATTCATTTTTTACGATGGAGTGGACTCGCAAAGAGGATCGAGTAGCAGTAATTGCATTGCATCGTTGCGGCCATCCACCGAAGACGATATTCAACTTGCTTGAAAAATTAAAAATCACGAAGAGGTTCGTGTACCGTACCATCAAAAGGTACAATGAAACCTCTAGTGTCGATGACGAGAAAAGAACTGGCAGACCTCGTTCCGTTAGGACTCCAGGGGTCATCAAAGCAATCAAGGCGCGAATTGCAAGAAATCCCGTCCGCAAGTAGAAACTGATGGCTTTGGAGATGGGATTAACCAGAAGTACCGTAAAAAAAGTACTCAATGAAGACCTGGGACTACGAGCTTACCGAAAAAAGAGTGGACATCTTCTGAACGCGCGTCTGATAGCTATGAGAGCCAAAAAATTCAAATTTTTGGTAAAGCGGTACGCAAGAAACAGACACCGCGATATCCTGTTTACAGACGAGAAAATTTTTACTATCGAAGAGAAGTACAACAAACAAAATGACAGGGTGTACGCTACCAGCTCTGCGGCCGCTGGAAATGCCATTCCTAGAGTGCAGCACGGCCATCATCCATCATCAGTCATGATTTGGTTGGGAGTGTCCTACTATGGCCCTACTGAAGTGCATTTTTGTGAAAAAGGTGTCAAAACCAGTGCAAAAGTGTACCAAGACACGGTTTTAGATCGCATAGTAAAAGATCTGCCCCAGACACTCTTTGGAGGACGGCCATTTGTATTTCAACAGGACTCCGCACCTGCTCCTAAGGCCAAAACAACTCAGGAGTGGTTCGAGCGCCAGAATATCGAGCTAATAAGGCATCAAGATTGGCCCTCATCTAGCCCTGACCTCAATCCACTGGATTACAAAATTTAGCAGGAATTGGAGGAGAAGGTCTGTTCTAAACCTCGCAAAAATTTAAGCAGCCTAAAGTCATCATTGATTAAAGCAGTGGCCGATATCGACATGAATATGGTCCGTGCTGCTATTGATGATTGGCCGCGAAGATTGAAGGCTTGTGTGAAAAATGGTGGCAATCATTTTGAATAAATTTTGTGTTTAATGTAAGCTAAATAAATTACCTTTTTTTAAAAAAAAATATTTTTTGAATACCATGACTAGTTTTCATTTTATAGCCAATTTTGCTTGTGACAGAATTTAAGCACCGACTATGTACAATATATCTGTCACATTCTCATGATCATACTCATATAACATTTTTTATATATTTGTGCCGAGATATAAAAGATCAATGAGAAACAAATTTGGAGTCATTCACAAATTACGTAACGAAAAATTCTCTCGACCCCCTGTTACATTGCCGTAACGCGTGGCTGGTACAAATCTGTTACGTAACGGGTGCTTGCTTTGTAAAAAGATTTGGTCTTAAATTCAGGAATAAAAGTAATTATTTAGTTTTAATATTAAAAAATCTCCGTTTGGCTATGGTAACATCGTGATGTTACACCTTAACCCCCCACAAGTACAAAGCTAAGACCATAACGTCTGGCCAAACCCTCCCCCCCTTCCCCCAAATTACGTTACGTAACTTTTGAACGTTCCCTTTCGAGTGTAACATACTTAACAATATCGCAGATTATTACAATAGTTACTACCAACAATATTTTAAAACTGTATCTAGGAATATAAAGTTTCGACCCCTTTCGAGTAATTTAAAAATTTTAGCTTGTCCAATTTTATCTAATATTTATTTAGTAATTCAAAGTGAATGCAAGTGAATGCACAATATTTAGACGCGATGGACTCCGCAATATTTCATATATTTTTTTTCAAGGTTCTGTTTTTACTCATTTAATTAAATGAAAATTATATACTGTATAGATTTAAAGCACTGAACCGTATTAATATATTGCATTTTTGTGCTTGTAGATATTGTTGTGATCGCAAGATCGGTTTTAAAATCCTAAGTACTGGCCAAGAGTGAGTCGGACTCGCACAATTAGTGTTTCGTACCAATACTACAATGATATATCATAATAAATCATAATAAATGTGCATCGAGACCATTTGAAGTTTATGGCAAATCCATGTCCATCGGTCACTTTAGTCAGACTATTGGTAGACAAACACTAGCAGGGTGGGGCCTAGCGGAAGTCGCCGCGAGCCACTGCACACTAAACTGGCCCTTAAGGTGGTCAGGCGGGAACCTTGCTGACTGTACGTTAAAGTACGCAAACCGAATTAATAAATGTTGTAATGCAAAGCTAGTTTCTAAATAATATAACTGAATGGACTACATAAAACTAAATTAAGCTCAACAAATTAGCGGTTGGATACGCTAACAATACTAGAGCAGATTTACTCGGTACAAATTATAGTATTGCTGTAATAAAATGGTATTTATGTGTTTGCTTTCAACACTAGCCAAGCTGCTGCATGTAGAAATTTCAATTTTATTACTCAGTATAGTATAGCCCACATGATTATATTGCTATTTAATAAATAATAAATAGTATTTATAAATTATTTAAGAAAATAAAATAAAACATTTACAAAAGAGTTAAGGTGGTAAAACCGAATCCCGGTGCAAAATGCACATCATAATATTGTTTTTCTTACTTTTGAATAAAACGTATGCAAAAATTGCGTTATAATACAATTAGCGGAAATTGATTAAAAATAATTAGGGTTTTACATTCAAATTCTATCATTTTATGATTTATATTTTGATTACATTCGATTAACAAACTTAAAAGCGTATTTAACGTTGTAATCGAATGTAATCAAAATGTAAGGCATAAAATAACATAATTTTAGTGCGAGAACCCTACTGTTAGTAATAAATTTCCGTTAATTGTTTTAAAACGCAATTTTTGCATACTTTTTATTCAAAAGTAAGGAAAACAATATTATGATGTCCATTTTGCACCGAGATTCGGTTTAACCACCGTAATAATTTTTGGCCCACTTTGGGGCTGACATCAGTCGAATAGAAGTGGGTCGAAATAGGCAAGTTGAAAACGAATCCTCTAGCTTTATTGAAATTAATCAGAATCACTAATAGAACACAAAACCGTAAGAAAAAATCAAATTCGAAAAAATTACCAACCTGCACGACGCGAATTGTGACTGGCAATAAATAGACGTACATGTTCCCGGCGGTAAATAATGCACATAGGCTATGTATGTACACATAGGTATTAAATAGGGCTTCGTCTCTGTCACCGGAGTATTATAATTCTTTGGCGGTCAATATTTTTTTTTAAATAATGTATCGTGGCAAAAGTAACAAAAGTTGTATTTTTTATTTCGAACGGAGAACATTTGTTATAGTTTCCTTTGTTATACTTATTTTCTTTTAACTCTTTTAAAAATGTTTAATTTATTTACTTAAATAATTTATGTAAATGAAAAGCTCACTGCAGCGATATATATCGTATATGTATTTCAATATTATTATTATATGCATCATATTATATCATCACGACATGAATCCCCGAAGGGTTGTCAGAGGTGTTCCCAAATATGAACTATAAAATGCAAGTCACAGTCCACATTTGGTATAATTATTTATTTGCCGTTCTTCGCACACTAATGGGCCAACAGCCTAACATGCCCTCCGAAGGACACAGACCGTACCCAATGTACTCTGAGTAAGCAGGCGAGCGCTGTACCACTCGGCCTCAGAGGCGATCATGGGTTCCATGCTAGTATAATATAAACAATTAAGGCAAGGAATTGATAAACTTTGAATTTCAAATCGGTGCCTTAGGGGAGTGGAGTGAGGGGGACTTATTCCATACAAATATGCGCTCACGAACTAGCTAATGCCGGTAAGGTCGTATGCGGCAAAACAGTTTTTTTCATTTAAAATGACAACTATAAGTAATTGAATAAATCCAATCGGCCATATTGAAGTGTATTTGTAGACTAATTTAAATAACAAACTAAGAGGCTTCATTCGCTCCCGTTTGTCAGTAAAATAGAAATCTCTGTTTTAAAAGAGGTTTTCTAAATATTTTTTCTCTGCTATGAAAATTAATCAATCAACTAAATCTTCGGGCAAAATGATCTCAATGAAATGAATAATCTAGTATATAAATTGGTAATTACATACGTGTTTTTATTGCTGAGAAAAATGGAGATCCGTGTCGCCGAAATTTTCAATGCGTCGCCTTAATAACGTACAAAAAGACCAGATAAAGTGAATAATATAGCTTTTTTATTATCATTGAAGGTTTACGTTAAAGAAAATATTACTCAGCCATCCACAAGATGTATCAGACAAGTCCTAAAACATTTTCATCGTTATTTTATTATCTTTATTTCTCGACAACTTCATTTTCGCAACGGTGACAACCACGTTAATTAACAGACATTTGAAGACGAAATGAGGGGATATCGTTGTCTCTGTCTTTTGTATGCACTAGGTGCTCCATCTCTTTATTGTTAAAGTACGGTGGCTGTGAAAGGAGGGTTAGTAAACTGTTGGATTTTATTTGGGCCCAATAAGAAATCATGTTTCGTATGAAATAAATTAGTAATCTTGGTTTAATCTAATCTCACTAATATTTTAAATTGAAGTTTGCCTATCAATAAGACAAAAAGTATCATAAATTCCTTATATTATTCCGATGAAAATAAATTGACGAAACGAAAATCACAAAAATTACAATTAATATAAAAATTAATACTCTGGAAAATTTTCAAGCAAAAAGAAAATCATTTTGTACCTTATTCACAAAATATACTTTTTTTGTGAATATTCCGAATTTTCTCAGGAGTGCGTAACAAAATAACGCATATAATTTTCATGTAAGCTGGAATCCCTGAGAGTTAGGAAAAAAAACCTTACTTACAAGATAAATTATTAAGTCTGCTCAATTAAATACCTAGAAATAGCAATAGCAAAATTTTTCATAAACAATATCCATTGATAGTTCAAATTTCAACTTTTATGCTAAAAGTGGCCGTTTTTAACTCAATTGGAGTTCACACATCTTCTAGAATAAGAAAGCTTATATATATATTTAAAAACTTGCGTTTAGTTGCGGATCGTCAGCTTCTATTGCAAACATACAAAGCACTCTGCCAGTGCATTCTATGTTATTGCATACCTACTTGGGGTGGTGCAGTAAAATCTAATCTCATTGAGATTGAAAGAGCACAGCGAGCCGTATGAGCGAGCGGTGCTTATGTCTCTTCCATTTCGGCATCCCACCACTCTAGTGTATGATCAATCACAAGTGCTTTCAGTCCGGAAACTGTATATCTATCAGACACTTCGTAAATAACACCAAACTATTATACCAAATATACCAGATACTAACAAACGAATTGAACGCTGTCCTATACCATTTGTTAAAAGTGAATTTGCCCGCAGAAACTTCATCAACATGGCTCCAAGACTCTATAACATATTTTTCAATAACAATGTTCTAATTAAACAGTTGAGTAATTTTAAAATTAAAAAACATATACTAGGGTGGCTGAAACAATTTGATTATGATGGTACAGAAAAATTAATAAAACAGTAATCCTAATAAATTTTTATATAGATATTTCCTCTTCAGTATTACTTTCATTTTTAACAGTCATTCATCTCACAACTCCCTCACTACAATACTCTCTTATAATCACATATCCCATAGACCCGCACAAACTACCCCATCTCACACACACGCACCCTCACACACAAACTCACACACACACTTATACGCATACACACACACACACACCCTTACACAAACATACACCCTCTCTTATCCAAAGTCAAAGCTTACATGTCCAAAATATATTATATAAACATTACATTATTGCATCTATTTTTATATCCTGTGTTTACTTTTGTTAAGTATAAGTTTTAATTTTAAATTTTAAATTTTTTTTACATTGTTCATTTAGACTCAGTCGTAACCTGGTGTACTCATTCGGGTCGAGCCTAGCTCCTACAAAACAATGAAAATTAGGATGGGAGCTAGTGCACTACTGTACCTAAGACTTTTACTTCTGTGAATAAACTTTATTTTATTTTATTTTATTTTGTATATACTTTCATACCATAAAGGGATTCCTGACTTTGCATTTACAGCCTGTATACATAAATATTTTGAAAATAATAAACAAATATAAAAATTACCTTACATGAAAGTAGTTACGTATGTAGAATAAATATAAACTATAAAGGTAAAAAAAACATCAAGTAAATAGCAAAACTAGTTTGTATTCCCTGTCCCGCCACTATGGCTGCTGTATTTGCACATTTGATAACATCGTCAAACTGACACAAAATTGTAACTGCAGCTAAGAATAAGATACTTTCCACCACACATTGCCACTAGCGCAAAGATAGGCGAAACTTCATGTCAAGGGGGTTGACTTGGTCAGAAACTAATAGAACCACTAGCTTTGATTCCACTTTTCAAATCATAAGTCTATTAAAAATTCTGAGGAGTAATTAGGTAGGGTTTTTACCTATCCACTTCTTAGGCGAGCGCCTTTATCCTATGTTTCATTGACGCTATACATACTTGGATTATCTCACGAAGTCCGTTTGGATATGGTTGTAGTAGTGCGTGACCCCCAAGTGACCGCGCACTTTTTTCTTGTATGTATGTGTAACTTGGAGAGCACCACAAAACGTGCTTATCTTTACACGTCATTACTACAACCATAGACAAACGGACCTCGTGAGATAGAATACCTGTACCCATCAGAGCGGTTTTGACAAGGCATTTGCAGCATTATACACATTGCAATTATATAAATTGGTAATTACATATGTTTTTTTATTGCTGAGAAAAATGGAGATCCATTTCGCCAAAATTTCGTGACGTCGCCTTAGCATTGTTCCATGAGGGCAGGCGGTTGCACTTAGGGCACAAAACAAAGGTTCAGTGCGAACTTCCCCAATACTAGCTATAGCTGCAGTCACGTTGCCGTCTCGTTATGGCGACAAAGCCGGGCTTATGTCTTAATTTAGACCACACCGGTCAAAGAATGTAGTACAGAACAGTCAGGTAGTGTGGGAGATTACACAATACGGGGCTAGGTTCGAATCGCAAAGGTTTTTGAGGTGTGAGTGTGGTTGCCGTTTAATGATGGCGGCTTCGGGGCGGCAAATTTTAATGGTATTGTGTTTTTGGATCATGGGTCAACTGAAATCTGAAAAATAAAAACGATTTATTGAAATTTTGGACATCGCAAGCTTTTATGAAAGTTTGGATGCAAGCTCAATTTTCTTCTAGTTATTGTGAAAATCAATTTTGTATTTGACTGTAACATTTTTAGGGTTCATTAGCCGAAGGGTGCTAAACGGGGCAGCCTCCGCTGTCTGTTTGTTTGTCCGTTCGTCACAGGGGTCTAGTGCTTTAGTCGTAAAGGTGGACAGCTGAAATTTTCACAGAATATGTGTCACCATAGCCTCTATCACAACAAATAATAAAAAAATCAAATGAAAAACAAGGGTGGACCGCAAACAAAAAAAGTTGGAATTTTTTACGTTATTTGTTTCAGATCTTTCATAAAGAGGTTAATACATACAAGTTTCAAATTTGTATTTTATGGTAGAACATACTCTTAAGTAATAAAATAACAAGTAATAAAAAATTGGGTTCCGTACACTGGTGGCTCAGCGAGCTATGAAGCGGGCTATGCTTGGGGTATCTCTGATGGATAGAATCCGAAACGAGGAGATCCGTCGGAGATCGAAAGTAACCGACATAGCCTGCAGAATCAGTAAGTTGAAGTGGCAGTGGGTAGGCCATATTTGTCGCCGACATGATGGCCGTTGGGGCCGAAAGGCTCTAGGATGGAGACCACGTACAGCAAAACGTAGTGCTGTAGGCCGACCTCGTGCCCGCTGGACCGACGACCTGAAGGACGTTGCGGGGGGCGACTGGATGAGGAGGACGGAGGACCGACATGAGTGGCGAAATTAGGGAAAGGCCTATGTCCAGCAGTGGACGAACACGGGCTGATGGATGGATGGATGGATGTATGGTTCACTGGTGTAGCCAAATTTTTTGTCAGGCGCTACTATTTTAGTGGCTTATTTTTTATAGCCTTAATGTTGCTAAGGCATCCATATTCTTGTTATTCACCATAATGTTTTTCGGGTTCCATACCCTTATTGTGTTATGATACGGAACCATTTGTGCGCGAGTCCGACTCGCACTTGGCTAAAATATTTTATCCTGTTAGGCACATATAAATACTTGCAAAAGTTCCTCGAAAACGACGTGCACGGCTTTAAATACGATAGTTGGTAGAGCTAATGCCAAGCTCGACTGTGGAGGTACCACCATCTTACTCGCAAATCCTCCCGAAGTTATTCGGGGGAGAGTAAGAGGACAGCTCTCAGGCAAAAAAACCAGGCGGCCCACCATTGCCTGGGACCGATGGATGGCGGTATATCCATCCCCAATTGCTGGGCCTTATATAAATCAGACTGGTGACGGGCAGAGGCGTCACTGGTGCAAGGGTTTCGGCACCGCGCTCACCAACCCGCCTGCCCAGCGTTTGCGAGTATGGGCATTTCTTCCAGGAGGATCGCCAAGAGTGGCGAAATCTTGAAAAGGCCTATGTCCAGCAGTGGACGAAACAGGTTGATGGATGGATAACTTTATCATTCCAGTTTTGTTCAATAAACCAGTAGACTTCAGTGTAGTCTTTATAAACACTGTAATCACAAATCGACTTGCATAAAATAAACACGTGTTTATTACGCCTGAATAATTCACAACGTTTACCAAGCAAGCTGAGATAATTAATTATGTTAACTAGTTTAACATTAATTAGTTCAGACACGGAGCTAATCATGGTCAAAAATAACTTACGTTGAACCTAACCTGAAAAAGTGGTTGCATTATTTTGATGAATCATATTTCAATGAAATGAATGCACGTTAAAAATCGTAAGGATCAGCTTGGACAGGTAACAGCGTCACGAACACCTTCGCCTTAACATAAAGACGAAGATGTTTTGTGACGTCATGACTAGTCTGAGCTGATCTTTATAATATACTAGATTTGCCCGCGGCTCCGCCCGCGTTTATTCAATCTCTGCCCCGTTTTCGGCTTCGGTGTTATTTTATGAATTTTTATGTTATGTGAAACTATTTCACCCTGGTCAACATTTATGATTACTATGATGAAATAAAAAAACCGCATCCTAATGCGTTAAGTGGTTCTCGAGTTTAAACGGTACATACATACAATACAAACACTGAAAAAAATAATCTTCCAAAAATAAAAGACCAATCCGTCCCCTCTGACTCAGAAGGAAAAATACCATTCTATTAAGATGGATTTGGGTAGGTAATTGTTGGAGGGAATATAAATCTAGAAGATTATCCCATCATCGTGCAACATTTCCTTCTCTAATTTTCGTCTGTTTTAGTTCTTCTGAATTCCGGCAGGAAAATTGCAGTTTTCTGAATTGGTGGGTAATTTTTAGAAGGAATATTAATGTTGAAGATTATTCCATCTTCTTGCAATCCTTCTAATAAATGACCTTCAGTAATTTTCGACTTATTTAGTTGAAAAACCAAGAAATCCTCTTTATGGCAGGAAATCTGCAGTTTTCCGAATCGGTGGGTAAAGGTTGGAGGGAAAACGTTATTTTATGGTAGGAAACACAGTCATAAGGATAAACTCAGAAGAAAAGTCAGGAAATTTCTTTGAGTGTACAGACAGACAGATAGATAGACAGGGAGGCAAAAATTAAAAACATTCTGGTTTCGGCTTCAGTACAATACTAATCACCCATTCCATTCAAAATTTCCCGAAAATATTCAATTTAAAACACCAACTTTTTGCTGCTTTATTATCGGTATAGAATAAGGTCTGAGTTCAATCAAGATTTTGCTTTTCATATAGTAAATTTAATTAAATTGACCGGGTAGAAGTTTACTAACCAGAGTTTGTTCAATCCCCTCGGTAGAGTTTGGTCAGGGAATCGTGCCTCGACTTTACCCTACACGGATATGAAAAAAATTAACTTTCTCCATATCCGTGTTAGTAACAGTTGTGACACGATTCCCTGGCCAAACTCTACACACTAATTTGTGTTCAGGCTGCATACTTCGTGCATTTGTGCTCGAAGTACAGCTATAGGGCTCACCACCTATCACTTTTTTAGGGTTCCGTACCCAAATGGTAACTAACGGGACCCTATTACCAAGACTCCGCTGTCCGTCTGTCACCAAGCTGTATCTCATGAACCGTGAAAGTTAGACAGTAGAAATTTTCATAGAATTAGAATTTGTTATAACAACACATACTAAAAAACAGAATAAAATAAATATTAAAGGGGGCTCCCATACAACAAAAGTGATTTTTTTGCTGTATTTATAGATAATGGTACGGAACCCTTCGTGCGCGAGTCCGACTCGCACTTGCCCGGTTCTATACATAGTAATCCTCGGTGGAAACCAGGTGTACCAAGTGTAGACTGGGACTTGCGTTTCACAGATCGCACTTGTGAACACCTCTGACACCCCTTTGGGGATTCATGTCGTAAAGATATGTTTTTTCGTTGTAAATTTTGTTACGGTTTCATAAACATAGCTATTATGCAACGCACTTGTAACAACTAACAATGAGTTTTCATGCTTACAACTAAAACAAGTGTTCAATACGTAATTAGTATTTGATAATATATGAGTACTATACAGGAAGAAAAAAAACTCTCGACCTTTTTTATTTCTTCATAATTTTCAAGTTGATTTTCTATCTGTCTTTTTAAGCGTGTATTTCTTGTGAACTTCTGGAATTATACTGTGTCTTAGATTTTTCGCTTGGTTTCAATGAATAACTTATCTGAAAAAGTTTAACGGTCAGACCCATAATGCTATAAAATTAAAGATTACTTATAGCAATGTAATGCCAATTGGTGAAGTCGCAGATGTCTTTTTACTAACTTACAATACTGTAATTGATCCAAAGGCTCAGTTCACTTGGGCTAGAGGATCAGTTTAGCAGTCCAGTGAGGTCTGATAGCCTTTCCAGTGGCGGCAAGGGGCGTCACGCGAAGGATGAAAAACAAATATTTTTTTAATGGTACCTATATATATTGGTGTGTAGTGTATGCAATTGAATTTTAAATTAAGCATAAATTGTTTTTTTACCTTGTATTATTATGTTTAAACATTAAGGGCCATTGCGTCCAAGTCGAATGGTTTTATACAGTGCACGTTTTTGCCATTGATTGGTGTAGCTAAGGAAGCAAAATTTCCCGCACAAGTTACATATAAATGCTCCATCGGGTGGAGGCAAACGCTCGCAAAAATGCTCCATCCATCCATTCATCAGACTGTTTCGTCCACTGCTGGACACAGGCCTTTCCAGGATTTCACCACTCTTGGCGGTCCTCCTGGAAGAAATGCCCATACTCACACACGCTGGGCAGGCGGGTTGGTGAGCGCGGTACCGAAACCCTTGCACCAGTGACGCCGCTGCCCGTCACCAGTCTGATTTATATAAGGCCCCGCAATTGGGGATGGATATACAGCCTTCCATCGGTCCTAGGCAATGGTGGGCCGCCTGGTTTTGCCTGAGAGCTGTCCTCTTACTCTCCCCCGAATAACTTCGGGGGGATTTCCGAGTAAGATGGTGGTACTTCACAGTCGAGCCCGGCATTAGCTCTACCACCTAAATTATTATATTATTATTTCAACTTTAACCAGTTAACACCCTCTATAGGTAGAATTTGTTTATTGTGCTTGGTTTCAGATTTATGCGTTTTGTCCATTGTACTCGCTTTGCACGACTTGTAAACTAATTGTTTGGTTGTTAACACATTTTACTTTGGTTTTCTCTGCATTTATTTATCTATATTATATTATTTTAAGAAAAGGTAAAACAGTCTGTTCGTACACTTTCTTCATACAAATTATCTCTCTCTCTTCGCCTGCGTTTGTTCAGTCTTTGCCCCACTTTCGGCTTGGGCGTTATTTTATGAACTTTCCTTATAGCTTATGTGTTGAACATAACACTTTGATGGTAATAAAAAAATGCATCTAAATCAGTTGAGTGGTTCACGACTTAAAAGCGTTTATTAATATTTGGCCCCGTTTTCAGCTTGGAAGTTATTTATTAACACCCCTTGTGTTGACCAGCACCCGTAGTATGATGACGCGCCACTTCGTTTATCGCGCTTATCGACCAATCATAGCGCTTATTTTTGTCGATGTGCGCGATAAAAAACCTTCATACTAAGGATTCAGGTTCACTACTATGATAATAAAAAAAAACCGCATCCAAATCTGATGAGTAGTTCTCCAGTTAAAATTGAACAAACATATCTACATACAGACAGACAGACAAAATTACTAAAAATTATTGTGTCGGCCTCAGTACTATACCAATAACCCATTTCATTTAAAATAACGCTAAAATATTCAATGTGCAGACGTGACTTTTTTACTATTGTATTATTAGTGTGGAAGTCAAACTAGATGATGAAAAATTGCATTTTTCAGAGCGATACGAAGAGAGTAAAGGCCTGAATGGTTATTTAAAAAAAACTACTGTGACGTCATCAAAGATTATTCTTATTTTAATAATATTTATAGCAATAAATGTGTCCCTTCAGTAAACTTTTGTATTTCAGAGTTCGTACCTAAAGGGTGAAAATAGGACCATTATGATTCGTTGTCTGTCCGTCCGTATGTCACACTTAACTTTTAAACCGTAGAATTACAGTCGTGACGATCGTCACGCCTAGGCCGAATTGTAAATAAAAAAATATTATTGTTAGTTAATATATTATAAACCTAGTGATATGGATATTTTTCGAAAGCTATTAAGATGAGCAATAAAAAAAAAATAAAAAAAAAAAATTATAATAATATAAAAAAAAGTTGTGGATTGTTATTTTAGGCCCAAATCTTCTTTTTTTTTTTAAATATATGTATAGATTTATATTTTTTTTATTTTTTTTTATTATTCTTCATATTTTTTTACAATATTATAAAATTTGAATAGACATATATATATAGTATACATACATATATTCATATATATAACTAAGATTTTTCAAGGAGAAAGCCCCCCCCCTAACTTACCCCAAGAAAAAAAAATGTTTTCTTGTAGGAAATTTTATCTAGTCTTAGAAAAACAAAATTGCATTAGAATTGGACAACTAGTTCCGGAGATATAGCCAAAAACAAAATTGGCGGGAAAATTTGCAAACTTGCAAAAATACACGATAACCGGACAGGTTAAACCGTAAAAGATTAAATCTTGAAATTTCTCAAAAAAATTGCATTAATTTGTCCACAAATGTACCTGTGTTATCTACCTTTAGTACATTTCCTCTTGGAAATCCAATATAATATCCAAATTGTAGGTATTACGGAACTGATTGTAAAAATTATTGTGTAATAGTTCCTTATTTAAAATTATACATTTAGTGTAATCTACAAAAGCCTAAAAATATATTATGTAAGTGAGTTACTAGGTAATTTTAATATTTATTTCCGATACGAATGGGCCAAAGTCATAAAGACAATTACGCGAAGATACAGGAAACATAATGTTGTCGAGAAATAATTTTAAGACTGAAAATTTACCATTATTTGTCAATGGTCAAGTTAGCACATAACTATATGATATAAGTTGTTTAAGGCCTTGTCCAGAAACACGCGCGAGAGCTCGCGCGTAAGCCCTCGCGCGTAATCGAAGTACTAGGCTCCAATACATTGCGTCCACATGACTCGCGCGTTTTGGTTCGCGTGTAGGTACGAGCTCTCGCGCGAGCAAAACACGGCATGTGGACAAGGTCTAAGGGGGATGGTCCAAAGCCGCTTTCCAAAAAAATGTTTTTCTTATCAAATTTTGCCATTTAATACTTTCAAACATTTTTTAAACAGCAAAATTTTGTGAAAAAACTTGTTATTTGCAGTTGTAGAATTGTAGAAACGTGTAAAAAAAAACGCAATGAAATTATAATGCTTTTGTCACGGTTGTTGGTTCCGACAAGTTAGTATAGAGAGCGGCTTTGGACCATCCCCCCTAAAAAACAGCAGCCCCATATTTCTATAAAGCTGCCTATTACCTGCACTGTATTGTAAACGGCAATCAGGCTGCATACTGCAGTGATGGTGATGTGCAGTACAAATAACGCGACAAGTAAATAGTAATGTGACAAGTTTTGAGTGCTCGTGAAGTCAGCATTACCACGGAACCCTCAGCGCAGGAGTATCACTCGCACTTTTTTCACACTTCACTGTTTTTTTGGAATAAATTTATTTACATAAACTGAGCTATTGAATTAATTAATACTATGTACAATTAAGATAGTTACTTGTAACAAACAATTAAATTGGAAAACCTTATTTGAACGAGAGATTCGAAAATAAAACTTAGTAGAATGTGCAGCAGTAGTTATTTAAGGAGAGTGTACACTGAGGAATAGAGTACTAACAAATGAAAAAAATAGTAGAAGAATAGTACCAGGATTTGAAATGTTATAGTTGGTAATAGTAATTAAACTAATCAACTATCTTATTCCCCGTCACCGGAGTTGCTCTGCAGTGCTTTTGTCCTAAATATATAAGGTGATTTTAATTTATACAGCCAAATTCTTACGAGACTCAGTAAGTGCTCAGATTCGATGACCCTTTTTGTGAAATTTGTAAATTATTCCTTTCGTGTTCCTTACAAACGCAAGCTCAGCCCCGAGTCAATTACTATGGGACGTGAAGATTTTATTTTGCGAAATTAGAAAAAAGTGTCATCGATCTGTGTTACTTACCACTAACCCCCAGTATGAGTTTGGCTGTATAAATAAAAGTCACCTTATATATTCCAAATGATAAGTTGCAAAAGATTTTTACCTTCGTTGGCAACCGAGATTAAACAGTATTTTTAATCCTTTATCATACCCCAGTGTCCTGTCGGTCTGTATGGAATTTATCTTCCAATCATATTACCTACTTATTCTTGACAGTGCGTCGCTGTAAAGCTGTTCAACATCCGTATTGCCGATAGCAGTATCAACTGTTGTCTATACGCAATTAAAGTTGCATTCACTATAGCACCCAAGAAACCAAACCTTTTACTTTTTTTATAATGCTTCTAATGACCGCAACCTAAGTTTCAAATTCAACACTTAGAACTTACTACTATTGGTGAAAACATCAATTTGTTTTTGGCTTTCGAGAAAAATAAAATCTCTTTAGCAATGTCCATATGTTTAGCAATTTCAGTGCAAATTTTAGTAAGTCAAAGTATCCATGCAAACTGTGACGTCATTTCAGTAGCAAACTTAAAATATTTGGAAAATTTTGTTTGAAATTTAAAGCCTTTTTAAAATGTTTGCGGCTTGCAACCAATTGAAGACCGAATTTCTTAACAAACTACTAGCTTTATATAAACGCTCGAAAGACTAGAATAGTTTGAAAGTGCACTAGACTACTATCTAGCCAAAGTGTAAGCCCAGCTCTACTACGAAATTCAGCATGCTACTAACTCTTGCGCCACAATTCCATTCAAATACAATAACTTGGCTGATTAATTGTACCAGGTGTAAGACTTAATTAAGATCGGAGCGCCTATTAACGGTAACAGCAACATAGATTGAACAATTCATCTAAATTGTAGCCTATCGATTAGCAATCGAATAGCCTTAGATTTACATTTACATCTAGTGTGAGATTGTGATAAGAGAGTTCAGATTGATTTCTAATGATTTGCGAAAACGTTGTTCGCTTTGAATGTTATTTTGGGAGGAAAAGAAAATATTTCGTCTATAAAATATTCCGTAATGGACCTGTGTTTGTTAATTAGATTTTTCACAAAAAAGCGGTTTTTTCACGAAAAAGCAGTTTACGCTATTATGCAACGACATAGGTATTTTTTTCTGGATACTTATTAAATTTTGCTCAGCTATTTTTAAAACAAACTTAGCGAGACACCAAAAAAGGATGATTATTTAAATTGACATCTTGTTAAATAAGACACTTGTACTTGTCCACAGGATTATAATTTAACTTAATACACCTGACCGGTTTCGCTTATAAGCATTGTCTAGGGCTTTATAACATAAAAATAACTTAAAAAATGTTGTTTTTACATGAAAATAACTTAAAAAATGTTGTTTTAAGTTATTTTCATGTTATAAAGCCCTAGACAATGCTTACAAGCGAAACCGGTCGGGTGTATTAAGTTAAATTATAATCCTGTGGACAAGTACAAGTGTCTTATTTAACAAGATGTATAATAAGTTCCACCAAGTGCCGACAATCACAACCATCAACATTTTTATTTAAATTGATTTTTTAAACTCCAACTAAGAACAAAAAAAACTGCAATGGCGTTTTGTTTTGACAAGACTCATAAATCCTAGTCAAGAAATAATTCCATAGTGTAAGAAAAGCTGTCTTTTTAAGCTGTCTCCTTCACAACTTGAGGCTAAGTTACTTTTTCTCTTCCTCACATAAAGTGCGCTAACTAAGATGTTGGGACGGAGGTTTACGGGACGTCAAATGCGACTTTATGAGCTTTGAGCCTTACTGGGTGTTTCTTGTTCAAAGACTCTTCAACATGGTGTCCCATTCTCAGCTCTGCTTTTTACGAAAATTTAGAGTTTCTGAATGTTCTTAGTGTTAGATCATTCTTGTTTATAGGTGCGTATTTAATTTATATAGGGACAACCAAGAAGGTAGAATAACTTCTTTTGTAGAAGATATGGTCAAAACATTTTCATTTCATACATTTTACTCAAATAACTGTTGTTGAATTAATTTAATGAATTCTATTATTTTTTTCCTAAGTGCAAAAACATACTTAAGGACAGACATCAGCACGCACGCGGAAACCTTCATTCAAACGCAAGCACAAAATTTTGAGGAGTCTATGTAATGTTTTTATTATAATTTATGGTGATATTACCTAGATCTATGTTAATTTAAAAACAAAAATCCGGAATTTTGAATCTTAAGGCGAGACTATTCAGAAAAGTCTGTCTTGCTCCAACGCATTCATTTTTTACTGGTCTAAATATATATATTACTCAGTGCACTGAAAATAAAAAATGTAAATTGAACTAGATCTTGTTAGCCGTAAACAACATCTTAACTCCGTATAAGCGCAACAAGATGTCAGTTTCCTGTACTAACTAAACTTGTTTACTTGTACATAAAAACAACCAATAAGTTAGTTAATATAGCGAAAATTGACAAACAAGCGGCTTGATAGGAAGCTATTTGTTTCAGTGTGGAAGCGGGTCGGTCAGAAAACTCGCGATTTTGAGGTGTTTTATTAGTTTTTAATGATTAATTGAAATAGGCGTTACCTTGCGGAAGTCCATCACTAAGTAAAGGATATATGAATATAATTTGCAATATTCCGCTAAACAATTCTTGTCGTGCTATTCAAAATGCAGAATCGTGCACCGCCCGCCCGCCCGCATAAAAACATGCAACAAGCAAGCGATACAAGCAAAGCAATCTTAAATAACAAGCAAGAAAACTTATCGACACGTGTTTCGCCTCTGAACGAGGCATCCTCGGGATGTGTTGCTAGCCCGGCTTCTCCGCAGCAACTGATGTGTTGCTCGCCCAGCCGCTCCGCAGCAACTGATGTTGTTCGCCCGACAGCTAGCTGCTAGCTGCTGAGCAACACATCCCGACGATGCCTCGTTCAGAGGCGAAACACGTGTCGATAAGTTTTCTTGCTTGTTATTTAAGATTGCTTTGCTTGTATCGCTTGCTTGTTGCATGTTTTTATGCGGGCGGGCGGGCTGTGCACGAGTCTGCATTTTGAATAGCACGACAAGAATTGTTTAGCGGAATATTGCAAATTATATTCATATATCCTTTACTAAGTTTTTAATGTTTATTCTAGCTTTTTTAGAAATATTGTTTCCATGAAAACTGGACAATAAAACATAACTTGACGACATGAATCCCAGTGGGGGTGTCAGAGGTGTTCCCGTAAACTGTGAAATGCAAGTTTAAGACAATACAATACATGAAACCGTTTTAAGCTGAAAGGTATCTACTTGGTCCAGAATTACTTCAATGCAGTGAAGTTAAATAAACTGCTTAAAAATTCCCATAATAATTTGAACAAAGACATTCAGAAGTACATAAAGCAATCATTTTTGGGCAAAACACGAATTCCCTAGCAAAACCTGAAAGTAACGGGTTTTTAGCAAAAGTGTAGCCGATTCTGTTTTTACTGTTTTAGATAAAATTAAAAAATTAATACTAATCTCGAATCGAAAATGTAATCTTAATTAAGTTTGAACCAATAAGATGTTTGAAAACCATTACAGAATTATCGAAATTTCGTTTTTCCTGGCACACATTTTCAATTTTATGCCGGTGACGAAATCGATGCGACTGTATTGTTTTTGCAAGTTTCATCGAACGTGCACGTTGTAACAAATTAAATAGCATTATGTCAGCTGATTGCTGCGCTCATGGCGACCGTCCTCAGTATCAGCTATGCACATAAATACCAGGGGCATATTAACTACTACAAAGATATATAAATTAGACTCGACTAAACCTATGTAACAATTAATTGAAATAGGCGTTACCTTGCGGAAGTCCATCACTAATAAAATTTATAAAAGTGATACATCGCATCACGGATATAATAATTAAACAATCAGACACCTTAACTAGTAAGTTTTTTCACCAAAAAGTCACACCGTAAGTAAAGGCACAAAGAAACAGTAAAACGGCCCACAAATGTAATAAAACCCTGTCCATACTAGCTTTATTTCAAGTCCCACAAATCGCTTAAACTTGTTCAAAGTACACCATTATTTGTATTGACCGGGAACAAATTATGACATGACATTGTACCCAACAAAAGGCAAAGAAATTAACCGACTCTTTAGCCTCAACGTTTTCGGTTTCCAACATTAATTATAACACCTCCTTAAGTTTAAATTTATTGCGGTGTTTTGTTGTTCATTACCCGTTTTAAGAGATGTTCGCTAGTTTTTTTGTTGTTGCTCGGTTAAGCCTGGATTGGGTCCCGTTCGACTGAAGATTAGATTTGTGTACATGATTATTTTGCCTTTCGTATTAGAAATTATTTTTAGGTTACTAAAAACCACTTAGGTGGTAGAGCTGATGCCTGTAGGTGGTAGATCTGATGCCGGGCTCGACTGTGGAGGTACCATCATCTTACTCGCAAGTCCTTCCGAAGTTATTCGGGGGAGAGTAAGAGAACAGCTCTTAGGCAAAACCAGGCGGCCCACCATTGCCTGGGACCGATGGATGGCGGTTTATCCATCCCCAATTGCCGGGCCTTACATAAAACAGACTGGTGATGGGCAGCAGCGTCACTGGTGCAAGGGTTTCGGCACCGCGCTCACCAACCCCCTGCCCAGCGTGTGTGAGTATGGGTATTTCTTCCAGGAGGACCGCCAAGAGTGGACGAAACAGGCCGATGGAGGGATGGATGGATACTATATTTTCTGTTACCAAAGTTTATATTTGTCATCAACTTATATACTCTAAATAAGAATAACCCTTCCTGAAATATTTTCCATCTCAGATAAGCTAAAGGTATCTACAGGTAACTATGGTTTACCAAATTAATATGTATTATCGAAAATGAAAGATGGATTATCATAGTTCGTTCTTTGAATAGAAGATTTGATCTCAAATTAATAACTTTTATCCCAAAATAATATCTTCGTGCACAGAATAGTAGATTTGTTACCAAATAAATGGGTAACCGAACTAAATCGTGACTTAGATGTTAAAAAAGTTAATAGGTGGAGGTAGAACGTATAAGGTTGCTTGGATCATAAATTCGATGTATACAATGCATTGTACTATTCTCGGATGGGCGTATCAAAGGTAGGACTGTCAAAACTCGTTACATCCTCTTTCCGCCGACTATTTTTAACGTCCCAACTGTATACCGTTCAACAAGTGATAATTAAACAAATACTATGTGCATGAGTCGTCAGAGATCGAAAGTAGCCGACGTAGCATGCATAATCAGTAAGTTGAAGTGGCATTGGGCAGGCCATATTTGTCGCCAACGTGATGGCCGTTGGGGCGGAAAGACTTTAAAATGGAGACCACGTACAGCAAAGCGTAGTGTAGGCCGACCTCGTGCTCGCTGGACCGATGACCTAAAGGACGTTACGGGTGGCGGCTGGATGAGGAGGACGAAGGACTGACATGAGTGGCGAAATTTGGGAAAGGCCTATGTCCAGCAGTGGACGAACACGGGCTGCCATATGGATGGATGGATGTGCATGAGTACACATGATTGCAAGGGACTCGGGTCTCATGATTAAGAGTGCGGCGGAGTCTAACCAACTGAGCCACCTATGCTACTAATGCTTCTAGTTTAAAAAGTATTCCCTGGACATACAAGTATACGTAAAATAATTTAAAATCCTTGAAATTACGGGTTCAATCACACAAGCCCAGTTAAAATCTCGCCCCAGGCTCGATATTGGGTGTTTATGTGCATTTAATTTATTGCTCCGGGCGGTGTTTTTATGGTTCGCGATCTTTAAAGCCACGGAGAGAATTTATGGGGAGACGTTTCAATCTGGGCGATCTTAGAGCATGAGTTCAAATATTTTCATAAGCTATAATTTGGGTTATTGTCCTTTTGCGTTTTGGTATGCAGGTGTTTGGGTTAGAAGACAATTGGAATTGAAAGAAAAACCAAATAGGTAACTAGACCTTATTTAAAAGGTTGATAAATAAAATTAATCTTGTTAATCAGGACGTAGTGAATGTCTTCTCCTATTTGTCGTTTTCCTTTTCTCCTACATTTTTTAGAAGAGGAAGAGTGCCCTCTGAGGGCCTTTTATAGCACATGCTTTGCTTTATCTCGCAACAGCAATATAAGATCTAGTAAAAGGTAAAAAGCTTCTGAACTCTCACACAATTAACAAATTTTGGTAAATTTTTCCATTAAATACCTATAGAATGTCGGTTTGATCTAATAACCTTTATTATAATAACAGCGACATTGATATATTTAAAAATGCCATAACAATTTTATTAATTTATATTTAGTACTGCTGACTTGCAAGACTGTCGATAAAAATTACAATTATTTTGTGAGCTGTAAGTTGACTTCCTTATTTTTTTTTATTCGTAGAATGTACAACTAATAATAATTAAGCATCAAGCATAATTTTAATGTTTTATTTTTTTATTTCTCATTAATGAGTTTAAATTATTGCCGGGTTGGGCATGCTTAAGTATGTGTTTACCTAGGTAATTTTACATGTTCTTATTTTTAAACATCGTGACTGATTTATATGTGAGGGAGTGTTGTGCGCTCCTCTAGTTTATATCACCAATCTATAACCAACTAAGTAAATGTATAAAATCAAATTGTGCTGTTGGTGCTTCTTAATAAATAAAAAAACATTCATAACTATTTAGAGGCGATTAATTGTACGAAATGTCCATTTTAACCCATCGGCTGCATTCATAAAATATATAACAATAGAATGAATTGTATGAACCCTTCACTTAAAAGACGAGCGGATAATGTGGATGTGATTGGCTTGAAAATACGCTTTACATGTAGAGAACGAACTAATACATCGTCACGACATGAATCCCCGAGGGGGTGTCTGAGGTGTTCCCAAGTATGAACTATGAAATGCAAGTCACAGTTCACACCCCGTACACCCGCATTTCAGCGACGATTATTGCGCCCCAACGTAATGGGTGGTGAGCCCTATCACCGTACTTCGGCCACAATTACACGCTTTCTTAGGGCATGCAGGTTTCCTCATGATGTTTTCCTTCAAATACTATGCATAAGTTCCGAAAAATTCATCCGAAAAACTCGTGCATGCCCAACTGGGGATCGAACCTGGGTCTCAAGATTGAGAGGCCAGCGTTCTACCACTAATAATCGACTTGAATTTAGGTGCAGTGAAATATTCCCATGCTGTCGCAGCCTTTTAAAAATGGCTGTAACACACCTATAAGTGTTAATGATAACTGAAATGTCATTGTATAGTATATATGTAAAGTACGGTTTCGCTAGTTTCACCATAATTATTAAATTGTACCTTGCTGATGGCTACATTGGATCAATTATTTTTACAAATTTAAGTTGGATACTTTCAGCAACGAAATGAATCTAAAAAAAGGGTAATTTCAAGTAAACTGACCACTTTTATCGCTCCCGTTCTTCGATTTATTTGATCGAAGCTCACATTACTCTAGTCATTATTTTTTATTGAGCAAAGTATTAATAATTCGGTATCTATTTTAGTATGCATCGGCAACTTAAGAAATAAAATAAATGTATATAAACTTTACCAGCTATAGCAATATAGCAATATAGCAATATCAACTGATGCCGGGCCCAGTAGGGTCCGAAATATATCTTGAAATAATATTTTTTAATTCTTTTGTGTGCATATATACTTCAATATAATAAAAAACAAATAAAAAAACAACTTAAGAAATATGATTTGTATTTAAATAAAATTGTTAAATAATTTTATTATATCATGTTAATATTATATATTGAAAAATGTAACAGGTGCATCTTCCGTGGAATTACCCGAAAGTGATCACTTATATTTGCTTAGATGTTTTTGGTGTGCATAAATTTCGCAAATACCTATAGAACGTTATAATATAATACAGGAGACGACGTGATTTTTCTCCACGATCATGGGCCGGGTACCTAGATATTTTTTTGAGTTTCGGAATGGTCCCTTGCCGTGAATTATGTCGGTCTGTCTGCTACCAGTGATTGTATCTTCGAGAAATAGCGTCTAAAAGATGCTACAATTTTCACAAAAAATTGGTAATGGCAATGGTCACTGTTAATTCTTAATTGAAATATGGTGACACTGCAGGTGAAACGAGTAGGTCTGTTTGCTTTCTGTCGTTATCATCCTAGCGAGCTTTTTTATTAATAGAATTTAAAATGTTTCCAGCAGTTTTCAATTTATACCGCAAACACCGAGACTTTGTTACAAAAATTGCAACCATATTTCATCTGTTCCAGCGATGAAAGTGACTAGTTCTACAATATTCCACATGAAATAGAATCCGGTGTCATAAACTGTCCCTTTCAAGCTATAAACCGTGTGGACCCTGACCGAGTCGAAGGTCTTCACATTCATAATGCGAACAAAGTCACTGGATACGATCAGAGTAATCGGAACTTATAGAGTACTAGGTATCAATACGAAAACATACATAGCTTCTTAAGTACGAGGTAGGCATATCCTAGAATACGAATATGAAATAGGAAATCGACCCCTGTAGTTTTAACAGAATGATGATATTCTTAGGTATATCATAATATACCGTCAATCTATGATGTGCCAACGACATATCTGTATAAGCCGTGCGGTTAATGAAACAATCTATAAATGGCGACTGGTACTTAGAGTAGCGTCAGCGACAAAAAGTCAAGCGGCAGTCAAACAATATTTCATTTATTCATTTGGAATATATTTTAGGAAGTAAATAGAGTGCTGCTAGCAACTGTTCATTTTATTAAATAAACTTTTAAATAGTTAACATTATACCGATAACATTTATTTATTTTACTTTATTCTGTACTTGTTTTTCTGTATGCAATAAAGAATTTAAAACATATCTCGGCGTTTTGCCTACAGGCAAAGTCAGTGTGAATGCTGATCCAAAGTAAATTTTTTTTTGTACGTATGTCGAGACAGCGTGAATGCTAATGGATTAATAATAATAAACTGTTTTTTTTGTACCTAGTACCATGCTGTGCGAATATAGACGGGGCGATGATGTGAGCGAGATAGCATGAGACCGGTCACCATTTATAGATGGTTTCTTTATCCGCACGGGTTATATATCAGATTAAATTGTTTCACATCTGTTTTCCATCAATTTTATATTATTTTTCTCGTATACCTATTACAGTTTTGCTGGCTGACTTACAAAATACACAAATGTAAAATTTTCATTTTCAAATCTTCTATGCGATATACCTATACATCGTCCGCACATCGTAGGATTGAGGATATCATGATCTGTCTAGGCATATCATAATTCTGTTAAAACTACAGGGGTCACCTCGCTCCGCTCTGCTTCAGTCGCCTCTTCAGATGTATTTACATGAAAACCTAACACTCCTCCTCTTCGCTCCACTTGTCGTCGCATCCATTTTTCAGTTTTGCCGAAAGGCTTTTGACTTCATACTTCATAATATGCCCAATTCTAGGATATGTCAAGAACATAAACTACAGGGTTTGGTCAAAATACGACATCAGAGCTTCGGTTTCTGTGCATCCGTCTGTCCACAGCACAATTCTCTTGACTGATTGGGTTAAAATTTGGCATGACTTACGACCCTGGACAATATACGGCAAATCTTTGATGTAGTTAAATTTTAGAAATCTTTTCAAACAAAGCGTATTTTCAAATGTAAGATAACGTGACGAGCTAAAAGCCCAACCACCCGCGTATGTTTGTTCCGTTTTAACTCAAGAACCACCATCTTAGTGATCCTGGTCAACATATAGACTATAAGGGGTGTTCATAAAATAACGCCCAAGCTGAAAGCGGGGAAGAGATAGAATAAACGCGGGTGGAGCCTTGGCTAAGGGCTAGTTTTCGAATGTTTTCGTTGATAGACCCCGTTCATTATAAATATCCTATAGGTACTTTGCAATTTCTGCAATTTACACTATTTACTGACCACATTGATATTGCTTTAAATAAGAATATCACAGAGCGAGCTCGGCTTCTTGCTGTGGCAGAGCACGAGTCGGGTCTCTGGCTCCACGCCCTCCCATCCGTCAACATCGGGACACTACTGGACGATCGGTCCTTCACCACGGCCGTCGCCTCGAATAGGGCGATGAACCTCATCACTGCCCTTGCGGGGCTAGCGTTTGTTGGGCCGGACTCCATGGACTTTCTTGTCAGCGTAGTGCCGGCCGCCTGTCTCGCCATGCAGCCCTCAATGACGTTATCCGAAGGGCCCTTGTCTCCGTCGGTGCTCCGGCTACTCTTGAACCACCCGGAGTAGTTCGAGATGACGGCAAGAGGCCTGACAGTATGACGTTAATACCGTGGAAGCATGGGAGGCCGCTCGTATGGGACGCAACCTGCGTGGACACGCTGGCGCCCTCTCGTGTTTCCATGAGTAGTAAGGCTGCTGGTTCGGCGGCGACCGCTGCTGAGCTCTTCAAGAGGCGTAAATATATATAAGCTACATTTTTACACCTTTTGGGGTTGAGACAATGGGAACATGGGGTTCAGAGGCGCGACAACTTATCAAGGACCTCTCTGTCAAGCTGATAGATACCAGCGGCGACCGGCGGGCTGGCTCTTATCTGGGCCAGCGTATAAGTCTTGCCATACAGAGAGGTAACGCGGCCAGTATTTTGGGCACTCTCACGCAGGGCAGTGATCTGGAGGCAATCTTTTTTTTATGATTATTGTGTAAGCTGGTTTGTGTTTTTTTTTCTTTAAGATTATTTAATTTCTGTAATTTTAAGATGTATATTATAATTCAATTGGGTTAAGTAAAAAAAAAGAATATATAGTACATAAAGGTATACCCCACCATGGTTTACGAATTATATAAGTATATAATATCAGGATAGAGGTGGTAGAGCTGGTGCAGGGCTCAACTGTGAAGTACCATCTTACTCGCAAATTCTCCCGAAGTTATTCGGGGGAGAGTAAGAGGACAGCTCGCAGACAGGCACAAACAGGTGGCTCACCGTTGCCTGTGACCGTTCGATGGCGGTATATCCATCCCGAAATGCCGGGCCTTATAAAAGAACAGACTCGTGACAGACAGCGGCGTCACTGGTGCAAGGGTTTCAGCACCGCGCTCACCAAACCACCTGCCCAGCTTGTGTGTAAGTGTGGGCATTTCTTCCAGGAGGACCATCAAGAGTGGCGAAATCTAGCCGCGGACGAAACAGGCTGATGTATGGATGGAATAATATCAAACCCCACCACGGTTTGATGTAACCAAGGTGATCTCACTTGATTTGCCTTAGATTAAATTAGTAAATTATTTATTTTCGTTTTGTAAATTCGTGTGGGGTGTCTATTCTAATGAAGCATATTTTCAATCACATTGATGGAATGCGTGCATTATTTTATTTTATTTTATAACTTTTTTTAAGGTATTTAAGGTGTAGACAAAGGGGTATTTGTTGTATGGTCACTTCATCTCTTTATCAAGGAGTCATCGAGGTCAGTCAATTCATAATTAACAATTTTTAATCACGTTTTTCCCAGAGTCCCAGGTTTGTAGCTTTATTATTCCGTTACTCACGAAGTGTCATTCATTCGTTATTAACTATTGAATTCGCCAGATTTTACTTGTTACCAAACTTGAATCGTTTTCGATTTAAATTAATACATACATATACTCAAGCCTGTCTCCCAGAGGGGTAGGCAGAGACTACAGATTTCCATCTGCTACGATCCTCTGATACCTCTTTTGCTTCTTCTACATCCATCAATCTAGTAAATACAAGCTCTTCTATTCCGGGTACTTTATACTTTGCCATTTTTCAGTAAGTAAATAGTTTTTAAATAAAATAGTTTTACAAATTTCTTTTCATGTGATACGTTGGATCACATCCATCTGATAAAGCAAAAAAATGTTTTCAATATTATATTTGCTCAAGTTTAAGTCAAAAATATACTATAGTGATATGCCTCATAGGTTTAAGTAACTTGAAAATTTATGGATTTTTCCATCACCATCCATCCCTCCGCCTGTGTTTGCCTTTCCAATATTTCGCCCTTCTTGGCGGTCCTCCGTCCTCTTCATCCAGCCGCCACCCGCAACGTCCTTCAGGTCGTCGGTTTAGCGGACACGAGGTTGACCTACGCTACGCATTGCTGTACGTGGTATCCATTCTAACATCTTTTGGCCCCAACGGCCATCATGTCGGCGACAAATACAGCCTGCCCACAGCCACTGATCCGGCAGTCTATGTTGGTCACTTTTGATCTCCAACGGATCTTCTTGTTTTAGATTTTTCAATTTATCTACATCTATTTGAGCATTTTTAAAACGTATGATAGAATCAAATAAAATCTGGTTTGGTCAGGGTTTGTAACCATTTAGAAATGCTTTATGCTTTGTCAGTAAAGTAATTTTAAGGTTGACCGGAAGAAATTCCTTGTAGGAATAAGTCCGCCCTTGCCTTCTATCTGTTCTTTATACATAGGTAACACTAAAAGTTTCCGGAACTGGCCACTTACATAAACAATATTTAAAAATTTATTGCAACATTTGAAAATAGAACTCTTTGGCTGTAGAATGCAGTTTGTTTCATCTGACTGTCTTTTGTTTTTACCTTGTGGCGCCATTTAAAAAATTGTGTGTCTGCATCAACATGGATTTAACTCGGGAAAATTTTCGTAGTATGATTTTCTACGATTTTAAGTGTAATTTGACAGCTCAACAGAGCATCGCTCGGCTTGAAACAGCTTTTGGCAATGAAGCACCATGCAAGACGACTGTTTATAGCTGGTTTGCAGAATTCAAGCGTGGTCGTATCAATCTCAGTGACGAATCTCGCGATGGTCGGCCGTCCACCGCTGTGACCAACAAAAACATCGATGCTGTGCGCCGTATGATTGAAACAGACAGGCATGTGACCTACCATGAAATTAGCGCATCCTCAGAAATAGGCATGAGTCAAATACAATCAATCCTACACAAACATTTGGGTGTGAGAAAGCTGTGCTCGCGGTGGATCCCACACAACTTGACCGAGGCTCAAAAAACGGACCGCGTCACTTGGTGCAGTGCCATGCTTACCAGATTCAACGAAGGTGCGTCAAATTTGGTGTAGGACATAGTAACAGGTGACGAAACATGGATTTATTGCTACGATCCCAAAACAAAGCAGCAATCGAGCGTATGGGTCTTTCAAGATGAGCCGAAACCAACCAAAGTGGCGCGCGTGAAAAGTGCATCTAAGCGGATGATTGCTTCTTTTTTTAATAAAACTGGACACGTGGCTACTGTTGCTTTAGAAAATCGTCGTACCGTGAATAGTGACTGGTACACGACCATTTGTTTGCCGGAAGTTATTGACGAACTCCGTAAAAATAACCCTAAACGCCGTATCATCCTGCACCACGACAATGCTAGATCTCACACGGCCAGACAGACAAACGACTTTTTGAAGACGAAAAATGTAGAACTCATGAGTCATCCTGCATACAGTCCCGACCTGGCACCTTGTGTCTTTTTTCTGTTCCCAATAATTAAGAACCAATTACGTGGTCAAAGATTTTCATCACCAGAAGAGGCTGTCGAGGAGTATGAAAAACACGTTTCAGAGGTCAGTGGCGAGTGGCGTGGCACAAAAGTTTTCAAAACTGGTTTGATCGAATGAAAAAGTGCATAGATGCCAAGGGAGATTATTTTGAAAAACAATAAATTAATTTTGTACCTTTAATAGTATTTTTTCATATTCATTCCGGAAACTTATAGTGTGTAAATATCTTGTTTTGTGTGCAATAAAGTGTTTATTCATTAATTCATTTTATTTTATTCCGGTTTTGGGATCGACTTGGACAGACATACAAACATTTCTGAAACCTATGATATACCTTGACAATGCAATGATTGGTTTCTTATAACGACTCGTTTGGAACTAGCTGGAATTAATTATTCAAATGGCTAGATATCCATCGCGCTGGAGTCTGTGGTAGACATTTATTGTTACGTTTGTTCTCGTTTACCTGTTTCTACTTATAAAGGTTGCTTACTGTTCATTTTTAGGGTTCCGTACCTTAAAATGGAAAAACTCTTTGTTGTCCGACTATCAAGACCCTTATTCTCGGGCTCCGTTAGAGATATCAAGTTGAAACTAATAGGTATGTACCTCTTACAGAAGTCTACACCCCAATAGTCCAAAATTAGCACTTTAAAGCTTAATAGTTATCCAACGGATCTCTAAATGGAAAAATGGTTTTAGCAGACCCATAATGTTTTTGAACGACCTATCCGACGATACCCCACACTATGGGATAGACGAGAAAAAAAATCATCCCCAATTTACGTGTATGGGAGATACCCGTAAAAACAATATTTTAGATATTTTTAGTGGACACGAGGTTGGTGAAAAACGAGGAAAAATATTTACGATATTTTTTTTGCCGTTTTGTCAACATGATTAATATGTATATCCATACTAAATTACAGCTTTCTAGTACTAATAGTCTCTGAGCTAAGCCGCGGACAGACGGACATGGCGAAACTATAAGGGTTCCTTGTCGGACTACGGAAATCACTCATACGACCCACCAGTTTTGAATTCCATTTACCTAATGACAACACTGATATAGCAAACAGTTTTTACGTTCCATATTGAGGATGATGTTAAATGCTTCCACCCGACGCAATAATAAGTTAGTAGTGTTCCCCATACAAACATATTCATACAATATCTTGAAAAGTTTTTCAAGTTGGTATATGAGGTGACATTTATTTATCCAGCCAAACTCATTCTAAAGACTCGGTAAGTAGTCGGTCTCAAGGTTCGATGATCCTTTTTGGGATATTCTATTTTCTTTTTCCTGTCCCCCACAAACTCAAGCGCAGCCCCGAGTCAGTACAATGGAAAGTCAGAATTTTCTTTTTCAAATTACCCAAAATTATATCCCTGAAACTGATCGCTTAACAAGCTTTCAGTGTAAATTTGGTTGTAAAAATCAATGTCACCTTGTATTTTGATTAGTTTTTATTGAAATGACGCAGCGTTTCGATCATAATATGGCTGCTAGTGCGGTGGGCATGTTACTCTGTGATTTATAACGACTGAGAGCATCGGAATTATAATCGTAATTGCTAATTTATGTCAGTACGTTTGTCATCGCCTGTCGCTGCTCGATACGACTTCATTGTCTTCTGTGGTTTTAGAGATCATCATCACGTGATAAATGGCGTTTCACTCTTTATTGTGCAGTTATGAATTGCATTTAAATCTGTTTAAACTGATAATTTTTGTATTTTTAAGATATAGATTAAAATTTCGCTATCATGTCTAAATATATTATTATAAAACACATATATATGTACCATCGGTGCCTCTAGATAACATATACAGGGGCCGATCCAAACTACTCATAGATTCAAGTGGGTTGTATTCGTTATCTATATGGGCATCGACTGTATATAAATATTACTGCCTTGCTTTAAAAGAAAGCAAAGATGGGCCAAAAGTGTTGAAAAACATGACATCAGAGCTACAATATCTATGGTTACTTTGTCTTTTAATGTCTTAAAGATTAATACATATTCTTTGATGTGAAAAAATAAAGTTAACTCCCAAAACCAAAGTTCTTTTTTTGGGGAAAAGAAAGGTTTTAAATTTTTTTTTTTACCCTTGTACGAATTATTACCATAAAAATAGAATGACAATAATATAATTTACATATTTCTTCATCCTGGTTATTGTCTTTGGTTTTATAGAACCAAGTGTACAAAAGTATAAGTATATATAGTATGTAAGTGTATCAAGTGTTATCCTTAAAGGTTTTTCATATATTCCTATTTTAAAGAGTTACGTTTGCCTTAGACTGTATATTTTTCACAAATAGGAAAACCGCATTCATAAACATCTACCGCGTTTAGACGTAAGTAAAAGGGTTCTACGTCTGAGATACAGAATTTAATAAGAATTATCTGTAAATGATAAACCCGCATGAGCATTAAGAATTATCTACAGATAGAAATCTTTCTAAGAATAAGTTGCAGGAAAATCCAATGATATCGGAGATTAATTACAACATGATGAGAACATCCGTAATGATACTGACGAATCGATGATCAAAATGCCATTAAAAGAACACAATAAGACAAGAATAAATGAATAATTCTCAAGGGAGATAACTAATTGTATACTTCATATCTACTACAGAATAAATTGTAAAAGAAACGTTTTTAAAGGATATTTTTTTTGTATTATAAAATTCATAACGAATAGTTCAGATAAAATTTATATTTAGATAAATATAGAAAATCAGCCTCAGCAAGATAAGTCAATTCAAAGGACTAGATGTAGAGCCAGCTAAAAATAAAGCCCAGAATCAACTTTCCTGCATGTAAACTTACAACTTTATTCTTGGACGAAGAACAGCAGTCATGGGTGGCAGAAAGGCATACAAATCAAATCAATCGAATCAAAATATTTATTTTGTAATTTTTGTACATAAAGTATACTTTCTACAAGTCAAAGTTAATCTTTACAATATATATCTTTAGAATAAAAAAATAATATATATATGCTAATAAGGGAAATACATACAAAAAAGGTTGGGCTACTAAAATGTAATTATACACCTGCATAAAATAGAGAAACCTAGGAATAAAAATATTATATATAAATGATGTAACAGACAAACAAGTAAATACGGGAAATACATCCAAAAAATACTAAGGTTGGGCTACTACTACATAATAGGTTGGGGAAAAACTCTTTCCGCAAATAGTATGTATAAACTTATAATAAAAATCATTTTGGCTATACCATTTGTATCTGGCTGGTTTTGGTATAAATAAAAAGTTTAAATTTTAAAAAAGATAATTCCAAATTCCCAAAATACGTAAAAATTACGTAAAATGTGTAATTTTCATTTGTTTTTCTTACTGTTACAATGAGTGAATCTAATGAAGAAATTCGATACATTTTAAAATTTTACAAAAAGTAAAGCTGCGAAAAAAATTTGTGATGTTTATGGACCTAGTGCAGTGTCTGTGAGTGTAGCACAAATTTGATTAAAGCGTTTTCATCCGGAAATTTTGATGTCAAAGATGCACCTCGCTCTGGGCGCCCTGTTACAGATAAAATGGATGCCATTTTTGAAAAAGTGGAGCAAGATCGGCATATCTGTAGTTACGATGTAGCTGAAGAACTGTGGATTAACCACAAAACAGTTTTGGCGCATTTGAAAAAGCTGAGTACACAAAAAAGCTCAATATTTGGGTGCCCCATGAGCTCACTGAAAGAAACTTAATGGATCGTGTACTCATTTGTGACTCTCATTTTTTGAAAAACCTGATAACTGGTGATGAAAAGTGGATCATGTACGACAAGAACGTGCGAAAAAGGTCGTGGTCAAAGACTGGTCAGGCTTCACAGACTCTGGCGAAGCCCGGGTTATCTCGCAACAAGGTAATGCTGTGTGTATGGTGGGATTGGAAGGGCATTATTCATTATGATCTGTTACCGCCAGACAGGACCATCGATTCTGAGCTCTACTGCGAACAACTGATGAGATAAAAGCAAGAAGTTGAGAGAAAGCGGCCGGAATTAGTCAACTGAAGGGGTGTGGTTTTTCATTATGATAACGCTAGACCCCACACATCTTTAGCCACTCAGCAAAAATTAAGAGAGTTTGGCTGGGACGTATTAATACATCCGCCGTATAGTCCTGACTTTGCACCTTCAGATTTCCACTTGTTTCGGTCTCTTCAGAATTCTTTAGGCAGTGTCAGGTTAACATCACGAGAGGACTGCCAAAACCACTTGTCGCGGTTTTTTGATCAGAAGCCCCAGAATTTCTACAGCAATGGGATCATGTTCCTACCTACAAGATGGCAGAAAGTTATCGAACAAAATGGCACCTACATACTTTAGTTAAATGTAAATAAACATTACTAAAAAAAATTTTGAATTTTCATATAAAATGCGAAGAAAATTTTTTCCCAACCAATACGTACATACATAGAAACATCCTAATTTTCTTCATTTCGCTTCAAAGTTCTCTAACCTATGGTAGTTCTTTCTCTACTTTCCTTTGCTCATTCAAGAAACTAAGTAATTATTACAGCCGACCAAATGTATAAATAGTTCTACCATTTTATTACATTCCCTTTGGAATCTAGGCTTCTATTTAAAATTCTGGACAAGAACTGAGATGATAAGATTGTAGAGCGCGGTTGCTGCGTTTCGCCTGATAACCCACCCTACTGTACTACTAACTTTCAGACTCAGTTGAAAATGCATAATTTAATCCCTAGTCTTCTGTAATAAAGTTCATATTGAAAGCACAAAGAAGCCTGTATAACAATGCTTCACTAGATATCCGTACATGGTGCAGTGATATGCAAGAACTAGGTATTTAGCTTAGCGCGGCGTAAATTTGAATTTCTGCTACTCTTATTTGTACTAAAATGCTACGCACTATACTATTGCACTATGAATTTCTATGAGATACAATGTGTTATACTTGGTTTTAGTAGACTAAAACAGAAAAATTGTAGAAAGTTGTAATTTATTATGCAAATGTAAATTGTGTGTTCTTTAATTTCTGCATTTTATTAGTTCAATGAGTATCTGTCCAGTACCCATCTATCCATCAGCCCGTTCCGTCCACTGATGGACACAGACGTTTACAAGATTTCACCACTCTTGGCGGTCCTCCTGGAATAAATGCCCATACTCTCACATGCTAAGTAGACGGGTTGGTGAGCGCAGTGCCGCAACCCTTGCACCAGTGACGTCACTGCCCGTCACCAGTCTGTTTTATATAAGCCCCGGCAATTTGGAATGGATAGGTATACCGCCATCAATCGATCCCAGGCAATAATGGGCCACCCAGTTTGTGCCTGTTTGAAAACTGTCCATTCTCCCCCAGATAACTTCACCCCGGCACTAGTCCACCACCTGTCCAGTAGTACTTTTGTTATTGAACTTACAGCTATTCGTAATTTAGCGAGCCCAGTCGAAATTGACTCAATGTAAAGGCGTGCTACAAAACTACCATACAACTCTACCAACTTTTGTTCTAAAACAGTTGAAATTCCGTGAAGAACAAAATCACGTTCTTATACTTAGACTTGGCGAGTGACTTGCATTTCACACTTGGGAACACCTCTGAAACCCCCTCGGGGATTCATATCGTGAAGATGCGTTTGTCTGTTGTATTTTTGGGGGAATTTTGAATGTTTTAGAACAAAAGTTGTTTAGTATATACTCAGAAAAACTTGCAGTTGAATTTTTTGAGCACACTAAAGATCCAAGGCACATGCCTACGCTAAATTAGCAACTATATTTATGTCAGTACAAATATCGACGGAAACGAAATTGAAATAACATTCATATCAGCGTGCATTGCAAAGTGGCGGTTACGATGATCGCTGCGTCTCCGGATAGCGCAAAATATTAGAAAATAATACTTTTAAAACGGACGCGATGGCCGGAAAAAATATTTGAACAATAACTTTGTAGATCTATTAATTGTCTTTAGCATGGTAAAAAAATCAATAAAATTGCTTCAAGCATTAAGAAGGAGTACGAAAATTCTTGCGTAAATCACAGGAATCTTTCGATAACTTTCGATTTGTTTTTGTCTATAGTAAAGACACTTTTTATTTATTAAACATGAAATTTATTTTTTGTTACTTTATGGCAATGTATTTATGTACATGTTACGTATTTTTTGTGTTTGGACCACACGTCTAAGAGGAGTAGGCTTTCAAAGATAAGTCCAAATTGTAGTTTGAGTATACATTAACCTTAATATACAAGATGTACGAGTACCAGTGGCGAAGGGTCCATTTAACACGATTCCCATCGGCTTGTTTAGGAAATGGCTTCCATACTACATTTCTTAATTCCGTGCTCTTCGCTTTGTCAAACATTTCCATAAATCTCATTACAACAAATACACTCACTGACACGGAGTTGCAAAGTACAAAAAAAAACATGTTTTCCTTGGTTGCTTTTCTGAGTAAGGCGATTTTTTGTCCAGCCTTCCTTTTTAAAATGTTTTCACCCTTCACCACTGACGAGTACCATATTTATTGGTACGCTATAATAATATCGTATGCAGTTTTCTGTATCAGACCACCACGGGAACAGTAGCTCGAGGTCGCAGGTTCGACCCCTGACCGGCTTCGGATATAAATATGCTATCATCTACAATAAAGTGCAGGTAATCTGGAAATACCTTATTTAGTCACAAGCAAGCGCCAAAACTTCATCGAACTTCGCCTTGTGTCTCGCCTTTTTAAGAAGCACTGTTTAGTTTTTGAACTCAACTTGTTGGCCTTTGCTTTGTGGTCTTATTTATAGATGACAAGGGTTAAATTACTAAGGTTATGACATTTGTGTAAGTAGCGAAAGATGTTTACCAAAATCGAAGCAGAAAGGGATTTGTTTGTCTTAGCCTCCGGCAAGGCTGTAAAAATCGTTGATTTTTGAAAACCACATTCAAATTGTTTAATGGTATTCCTCAAACTGCAAGATTTGAATCGGGTAGAAGTTTTCATGGTATATTTATTTTATTGCAGATTGGCTACCATTGTTTTTGGTTGGCATTGTTGGATCCCTACATACATTACAATGGGACACTGCTGTAACTCATCTTTTATGAAATAAAATTTCAAAATGGCTGCATAGTTTATAGTAGTCAATATTTTCTCAGAATCTTAAAACAAACTAAAGAATAAATACGAACTCGAAGAAATTGGTAGATACTCGAGTATTTTTTTGGGTTATAGTGAAAAGCCAAAATTCGTTTCGGTCGTTAAAATTACACACAGAAATGCTACTAAAATATTTAAAGTAATGCTAAGAAACTTTATGAAACAAGCAGATCTCGTGTTTAAATAATTGGAGAGCATTAAAAGATAGAAAAACCGATCAAAAACAAAAAAAAACTCTTTTAATACAGTTTGGTTCAATTTGTTGAAATTTAGGAAAATGCGCTCGAGACAGATGGTACGCGCAAAATGTCAGCAAACAAACATTTTTGGAATAACATAACAAAATCTATGTACATTTTCAATATCAGACGGAGTATGATTGTTTTTTAGGGTTCCGTACCACAAAAGGAAAAAACGGAACCCTTATAGGATCACTTTGTTGTCCATCAGTCTGTCCGTCCTTCCGTCCGTTCACCCGTCCGTCTGTCTGTTAAGACTCTTTATCTCGGGCACGTTTAGGTGTCGACTTGAAATTAAAACCATATACTCAGGTCTACAGTCCTTTGAAGCTGTAAAAAAATCAAACTTCTAAGTTAATTTAAAAAAGATACGGCCGTTTATGCAGCAAAAAACGTATATTTAAACACTCTCAAGGGGATCAAAATTCATAGGGTACATTCCGTTGACCTAGAACTATGAAATTCGACGTGTAATACCGTCTTATACTACAAATATAGGAAAAAATCTGACAACTATACATTTGTAATTACATCATAAAAAAATTAATTAATTTATTTTCATAAAATATATACCCACAAATTTTTACGGAACTCGGTGAGCGAGTCCGACTCGCACATGTCCGATTTTTTTCGACAAACCATATTTTTGTAGCTGCTGCTGCAGGATCATCTAATACAAGAGCTTTATAGGCTTTTAGCCGTAAAACGATGAGACATAATATAATCTTACTTAACATCTAACCATAAACAGAACTTACACTTCAAGTCTCTTTAAAACCATGAATCAATGTACAATCACAGATGCATGATCTGAAAAAATCAATTGCCTTGCCATAAAATTGTGCTACTTTTTATCACAATTCCTTATACATCCTACCAATGTAATCCAAACTTGTGCCATTGAAATATCATCTCTTATCCGATCACATATAAGCCTTAGAAACCGCAAAAAAATCTTTGCCACAAGGATACGCAAGTGAGGTGTGAAGTACAGTTTAAACTCACCAATTTATACCGTATTTCTAAATGAATAAGTTTGATAATGAATGCATGAACAAGTTGGTGTTTCGGTGATGCTTCTAGGGTGACAAAGTGACAGGTTTGGCGGCGGCCCCTGTGACGGACTCCAGTCAATTTGTAGCGGACAATGCGCAATACATCGTACTGCTAACTGGCTCACCCTGGCAAGGGACATTCTGAAAATACGTGATAACAGAAATAGAAGATATTTGAACCCAGTTTGACTATATTAAAACATACATACGCGAAAAGAAAAGTTCTAAACCTACTTTTGTTTATGTAATGCCTTCACTAATTTTGGCTAGTGTTTTTAAAATCAAGAATTGTGACATATTATGAGGTGACTTTCGTTTATATAGCCCAATTCATTCTGGTAACTCGGTAAGTATTCAGGACCCAGGTTCAATTATCATATCTGTGAAATAGGCAAAATAAAACTTAGACTTCTTAGGTGTATCTGTTGCAAAACTTAAACCACAGACATAAACTTAAGCCACTGTGACTTAAACACATAATGTTGAAGTATTTTTCGATGACTTTTGAAATTTTGCGAACAAGTCGTCGAACGTCTGGCGTCCCTCAAGGCTCGCATTTAGGACCATTGCTCTTCCTGGCATTTATTAATGACTTGTCTTTAGAAGTACAGAATTCAAGATTTTATATGTTTGAAGATGACCTTAAAGTCTCAAAAATTGTGCAGAATTCACTAGATGCAATAGCTCTCCAAGAAGATAAAATATCAAATTTACCAGGAAGCGTCTGCCCTTCAATACATCATATAAACTCAACAACATATGCCTTGAAAAAGTCGATGTAATAAGAGACATGGAAGTTATCATGAATAGTAAATTAAGTTTTAGACAGCACATAGACACGATAACAAATAAATCTTTCAAAATGCTAGGTTTCCTATGGCGTACTTGTAAAAAGTTCAAAAGTATTGTAACTTTAAAATTAGTTTACTTCACTTTGGTTCGTAGCTTATTAGAATATTGTTCAAGTGCTTGGAACCCATTCTACAAAAATCATATTGAACGTATAGAAAAAATTCAGAAGCGATTTTTATTATTTTTAACCGTGCACCAAAATAAGTTGGCAGAATTAAAATGTTCTAGAAGTCGTTCAATATATTTTAAAATTTCCCTTGAAGAACGCTGACGGGTTTCCGATTTGGTGCTATTGTACAAAGTTTTGAGGGGTTGTATTGATAGTCCATACCTACTTTTTTTTGATAAATTTTAGCATTTAGCATTTTAGCGTAGTAATTGTAGAGTAGCAAATTACAAAAAATTCACCATTAACAGATTGAAAACTAGTCTTGGTCGTAAAATCGTGCTTTCCAGAGTCTGCAGTGACTAAGGTTTGTGAGCTTGATGTATTTTCTCAATCTTTAGCAAGGTACATAAGCTGTATACATAAGTTCGTTAACTTGAAGTATTGTTAAATTCCAGTTTATGAGACAAAGTTAAGTAATGTGTTAAATTAATTATTTTTCTAAATTATTTTCTAAATTATTGTTTGTATTTACTAATAACTTTTATTAGCACGTAAGTAGTCGTAGTTTTGTATACAGCATGTTGAGTTTACCTTTTATTGGATGTAAACTATAATTTTAATATTTGTCCATTTATCTATATACAGAATGTCTCATTTAAATCGGTCAGTATGGGAAAGTCTGAAACTATAAGACATACGAAGATCTGTTCATAGGAACCATGACATTGTCATTGATTTTAATAACAAGTAAAACTGCGTTCATACATTTAAAAAAAACCTGTACTCAGCTCAGGAACCGAAGCCGGTTGTTTTAAAAAAAATAAACTTATACTATTTCCATTTAAATATCGATTGTGTAGGTCTTAAGCAGTAAATGGCTATATGAAACACGATGTCTCAAATGAATAAAATGCGTTGTTTTCACATACTTTAATTTATTTTCGAAGTGAAAACCGTTACAATATTCAACAAGTTCAGGCATGTAAAATTGTCTCTATGGTTGTTTGCACCTCTTTGCTGGTGTCGCAACTTGTTACATACACCGTTTTACGTATCATGGCATTGGCATTGCATTAAATCATTCCGCAAAGAGGTGCAAACCACCATAGAGACAATTTTACATGCCCGAACTTGTTGAATATTGTAGCGGTGGTCACTTCGACCACCTACTAAAATAAATTAAAGTATGTGAAAACAGTGCATTTTATTCATTTGAGACATCGTGTTTCATAGAGCCATTTACTGCTTAAGACCTACACAATCGATATCTAAATGGAAATAGTATAAGTTTATTTTTTTCAAAACAACCGGGTTTGATTCCCGAGCTGAGTACAGGTTTTTTTAAAATGTGTGAATGCAGTTTTACTTGTTATTAAAATCGATGACATGGTTTGTAAGAACAGATCTTCGTTTGTCTTATAGTTTTGGACTTTCCCATACTGACCGATTTAAATGAGACACCTGTATATATCAGTGTGTATATGTATAAGTAAAATAATAAATAAAAAAAGTCCTCCAATTTTCAATAAAAACTACGAGTATTTATTTAACGTAGGTACAAATACGAGTATGGGAATCTAAAGTCAAAATCGTTTTTTTTTTTCAATTCATCTTCTAAGAAATTTTGTTGTTACGTCTAAAAGGGGTTGCTTATATTTAAAACTAGCTTTTGCCCGCGGCTCCGCCCGCATGTTATTCGGTTTAATGACATGCTTTTTTCCGGGATAAAAAGTGGCCTTTGTGTTAAGTTATGGTATAAGCTACATCCATTCTAAATTTCATCTAAATCCGTTCAGCCGTTTCAGCGTGAAAGAGTAACAAATATACACACAAACTTTCGCATTTGTGATATTAAAAATAAAAATACTCTTAATTTTCGAGTAATCTTTTTTCATAATAATTGATATTGTAAAACTTCTTTTTTGCTATTTTAAAACCTATAACATACATTATAATTTAATAAAAACTTAGCTGTAAGTTTTCAATGTAAAATAAAATGGTAAGAAAAGACAAAAAAAAATATATTTATAATTCAAGTTTTGGTTTTTGCGGAAATATGACAAATCCGTTTTTTTATACGGAACTAGCATGTCATTTTTGATCTGTAATTAACCCTTAAATGTTAAAACTACACCCAACTAAAAGTTGACGACCATAGGAAGAAATATATTTTTGTTAATAGATTTGTTCGTAAAATGTTCAATTCATCCACTGTGAATCTTCGTATTGCTTTTTTTTTCTTTGTAGGAGAATTAAAAAAAATACAAAGCTTTTTATTATAAACACGATATCGCTCAGAATGGCCCACCAGTCGGCGTCTCATACAAGATGCATAGACGCGGCGGCGGCGCAGGCGCAGCTTTTTGTCGAGCTAATGAACAGCCGGGCTTTACTCATTAGGTGCCGTAACGAGGCCGCCCGGGTTCGAATCCCGCCGGTTTGAAAGTAAAATCAGTTTTACTTTGTTGAAGGCGGAAAATTTGGTGTAAAAAGGAGGCTCTTTTAGGTCATAGACTTGTAGGGTTCTTTTACGTCTATAGGTATACACTAAGGGTTTTTTCATTTATGTAGCCAAGAGACTCGGCCAGCGGTCAGGAACAAGGTTCTATTACCCTTTCTGTGAAATACGCAAATTAAATTTAGACTTCCAATACTAATACGAGTAGAATCGAGGTTGTTGTTAAACAAGTATAGAGTCACAAAAAATATAAAAAAATATATAAGCGAAAGTCACCTTATACAGGTTGAAAATGAACTCCCTAGCTATAACAAAGGAAACTGTTCTACATTCGAAATAAAAAATACATGTTTTGTTACTTTTGTCATGATTCACAATTTAAAAAAAAGATATCGACCCTCAAAAGAGGCACTAATACTCCAGTGACAGAGACGACGCTCTACGAAGCCGAAGCTACATAGTCTTATGTGCATTATTTACCGCCGGGAAAATGTACTGTCTATTTTCAGTCACATGTCGCGTCGCGTAGGTTAACCATTCATACAAAATTTGGGAACCAAAACAAAATATGAAAAAAAAACTTTTTTTCAACGGTTTTGTGTCCTATTAGTGATTCTGATTCATGGATTTCAATAAAGCTAAGGGGGTTCATTTTCAACCTGTATATTTATAACTAAAAGTTAAATCAAATTGAAGGTACGAAAGAGGAGTTTCAGGATCGAAGCCGATGGAGTCTGGGGTCCCTGCATACACTGGGGGACAGGCATGATTATATTTTTGTATGTTCACTCCAAAAGTATTATTGTTGCATTGCATAAATGTTTATGATCAATGAAATTTTGCCGATATATTCGGAACTCATATAAAAATATAAAGCCGTGGTTAATATCTCCTAAAATAAATTAAAAAAGTATACAAAATATTTATCATTATTATTTATTTATTTGGAGCACCAATGTTACATACACAAATAGTATAACAATAGTAGATAGGGTTTAAATCCGTGTGTTGTAACGTTACAGGTGCACACATATTTCAAAATTTTAAATTTAAATGATCCTTAAATTAAAACTATAAGTAACAAATTATGATAACAATTCTGAAAAAGTAACTTAAACATACACTAACTCAACAGAACATGAGATCATCCATAACTTAAACACTCGAGTATCTTAGATTTAAAACATGGAAGACTAACAAAATGTATGTCCAAATCATCATCAACAGTAGATAACTTGTTATACGTTGTCATCATACGCGTTAATGGCATAAATTTACCAAGATTGCTGTTAAACCGAGGCGTTGCAAACAGCTTACGATTTGACCGTCTGGTGGTAGGGCGAGGGACAGAAATATTAATCTGACTTAGTGAATCGGGTGAGTCTATTATGCTTTTTGATATTTTGTATAGTACCGTCATATCTATTAATGTCCTACGATCCTCAAGAGAGGACAACTTAAAATGCTTTAACCGATCATTGTAACTACATCGATAGGGGCAAAGACGATCCTTATATGCGAGGAACTTTGTAAATTTGCGCTGTACTCTTTCAAGTCTATCAATATGAACTCTATAGGAAGGGCTCCAAACAGAAGAGGCGTATTCTAGGTGGCATCGGATAAGTGCATTGAAGAAACAAATCATAGTGTCAGAACGGTTAAAATCTTTACATGTCCTTTTAATGAATCCAAGAAACTTAAGTGCTTTGTTAACTACAGAATCTGTATGGTCTCTAAATGTTAATTTTTCGTCTATAAGGATACCAAGGTCACGCACAGTGCTGACTTCCTGTAAAGGAGAACCATCAATCGAATACGTTGAAGGTAGGATAATTTTTTTTCTAGTGAATTTAATATGGAGGCGCTTATTCACATTCAAAATCATCTTATTGCGACGACACCAGGAATGAACAGCATCTATGTCCTGTTGTAAAAGTAACATGTCGTCTTTTGAATTCACAACTGTGTAGAGTTTGAGGTCATCAGCGAATAGAGAGAATTTAGAATTCTTGATGCAGTCACCAATGTCATTAATGAACAAAACAAAGAGGATAGGACCGATATGTGAGCCCTGGGGAACACCTGATAAGGCACTGTAAGCAGCAGATTTATAACCACAGACGGTTACTCGCTGGATGCGACCCTGAAGGTAAGAAGACAACCAACTCAGTAAATTACCATGGATACCATAGTCAGCCAATTTTTTCAACAACAACGTATGGTCAACTTTATCGAAAGCATTACTGAGGTCAGTATATATTGCATCTACTTGTTTGCAAGAATCTACTGCTTCGGAAATATCAGATGTAAACGATAAAAGGTTTGTGACGGTTGACCTATTCTTTATAAATCCATGCTGGTACTTGACCGCAACAGGTTTAAGAAGGCTGACCAAAGCGGGCACAACTACTAATTCAAAAATTTTTGCAAATGCGCTTATTATATACAAGTATTTACAAATAAAGTGTAGTGTTGTATAAATATTGCTACGTTATACAGCCAAATTCATACTGAAGACTCAGTAAGTGCTCGGTATCAAGGTTTGATGACTCTGTTTGTGAAATTATATTTTTTCCTTGTTCTGTACAAACGCAAGCCCAGCCTCGAGTCAATTACATTTTATTTTGCAAAATAAGGAAAAAATGTCATCGATCCGTGAAAAAGTTCACTTGACAATCCTCCGGTATAAATTGGGTTTTATAAATTAATGTCACCTTATATAGTATGTAAAATAAAATGTTTTGTATTTGTATTGAAGTAAAGTTCTGCTTAGTACTTATTATTAAAAGTATTAAAATAAATAACAGGGCATTTTAAACCAGACCTCATAATTTAACATTATCAAATCACTGTCCAAGCAGAAAATAACGTTTTACAACATTTTAAAGTCCATACTTATCGCTACAGAAATCACTTACATAATGTAGACAACACCTAAGTGTATTATTTCAAAATGTCCGTACTAGTGTTCTTCGGCTAAACAGTGTTCTTAGGAGCAGCGGTTAAACCTCTGTCAGATAATGTGATACAAGGGAAGTTATATAAGATGACTATCTAAGTACAGTAAAATACAGTAAAAAGTCTTATTGAAGACTTGGTCAATGAACACCAATAATCACCATCATGTTTAAGTCAAAATGAATAATGTGCAAAACATTGTTTACATAAACGTTACACTGTTTGATGCATACTTGAAACCCCTCGATAAAGCTTATAAGCGAAACCAATTGGATGTTAGATAAACTATAATTTTGTGGTAAAGAAAATAAAACAAAAAATTTGATTTCGATGTTTGTTATTACTTCCATCCATCCATCCATCAGCCACACATGGGCTTTTCTAAGATTTCGCCACATTGACGGTCCTCCTATAAGAAATGTCAGTACTCACACACGTGACACGATGGGCAGGCGGGTTGGTGAGCGCGATGCCAAACCCTCGCACCGCTGACGCTGCTGCTCATCACCAGTTTATAAGGACCGGCAATAAAAGATACCGCCATCAATTGGCCCCGGCATGGTGGACCACCTGATTGTGCATGTCTGAGATCTGTCCTCTTACTCTCCCCCGAATAGCTTCAGAAAGGTTTGTGATTAAGATGGTGTTAACTCCACAGTCTAGCCTGGCTTCAGCTCTACCACCTATTCCCTACTAATATCCAAACAGCAATATTTCGCACTGGTGATCTAAATAAATACTTGACAACACTTAGCCCCCTGCGTCCCCTCTCTTTAGTCCAACTTGTAGGTGGTACGTGCAGTCAGTAATATTAGTAATTTCATCTTATCAACTCGACGCAGGCCAAGCGAGGGCGGGTTCGATATAGAGTCACCAAAAAAGACTACTCAACCAACCAACTATCATCTTTATCTTCAATCACTAAGAGTCAAGCTAAAAGGTTACTATCGTGGTAGAAATGTATGGAATTATGACGGTCCAGCAGAGAGCTTGTTGTCTGTACGAGGGTTTATATTCACTTAGTTACGGTGGGGTGTGAAATACGTAAAATATTACACCTACAATGTATCAAATCTGTCTCAAACTCCTCGGTGAATAAGGCAGCCAGTTTTGTGCTCTGTGTGTTAGAATATAACCAAAAGGGAAGAAGGAGACTCAAGATTTTAAGATGTTCATTAGATAACAATAAATCCAATATAACAATGCATTCAGGATGCTGTTGGGATTGCCTCGATTCTGGAGTGCTTCGGGGATGTTCACTGAATCTTATACAGACGGCTTTCATGCGATAATTCGTAAGAGGGTGGCATCCCTGTTGTGCAGGGTTAGAGGTAGCTCTAACGGCCTCCTGAAAGTGTTTGCCGAGAGGACGAGCGGTCCCATCTTGCGCCGCTGGGTGTCATTGCATACCACTTCGACAGGGAGTGGCACAAGATTCAGTTAGATTAAGTTAAATTAATTACACCATTATTGTAATACTAATATAGTTTTTAAGACCTTGTTACTAACACTATGGGCACTGCCTGAAATAAAGATTACATTATTATTTTTATTAGAAGTCGTGCTACTACCGCTAGTTTTCCTGAATTCCATGCTTTTCAAGGAGATTTATTAGGGAATCTCTTTCGATGCAGTGTCAAAATTTGATTTTATTTATACCTGAATATTATACGTCATTAAGATTAATATTTTTTTCAGTCTATGACGCATCGCGGGGGTTGGAGGGCCAAATGGATCTTCACAACATATTGACATGAACATTTTATAACTTAAACTTAGCATTTATTACTTGATAATTTGACTGTAAAAAAGTGATAAACTATATGAGACAGGTGGATGATGTTTTGCTTAGTATTTTAACTTACTACCTCATTAGATAGGTAGACTAAGGTGTATTTTTTTTCCCTAATGACACAATTTCCTTCTGTCTTTTATATTTTTATCCTTTACTTATTAATGTTTAATATATTGTTTAGTATAATTTTATATCAGTTAAAAAGACTGTAATAGTATTAGCCATATTAAGAAAAAAAAATACTGATAAAAAAGACATGGTCTTGCTTAGTTTCTTGCCCTTCTTCTTAGCAAGATTAATCGAATGGGCGGATTTAGGCATTATATCTATTTATAGTTTATTTATCTATTAACTTATTTATTCATTGCATTATGTAGGTATATATAATATTTTAATTTTTTACTTATGTTAGTTTATAAGGTGACTTTAACTTATACCGCCAAACTCATGCTGGAGGCCTGGTAAGTGATCAGTAACACGGATCGATAACACTTTTCGCAAAATAAAATCTTGACGTTCCATGTTTGACTCGGGGCTGGGATTGCATTTGTAAGGAACACGAAAACAGTAACATACGAATTTCACAAAAATTGTCATCGAACCTTGTTACTGAGCACTTACTGAGTCTTCAGTAAGAATTTGACTGCATAAATTAAAGTCACCATATATATTTGGTTAGGCATTATATTTATTTATGGTCTTTTCAGTTTATTTATCAACTTATTTATTAATAGAATTATGTATAGAAATATTCTTATTCCAATAAGTCTTTATTTTATGCATGTGTATAACTTTAGTAGCCCAACTTAAATATAGTTTATTTTTTATATTTCCCGTGTCATATTTGTTTCACCATAAAATATTATTTTTATATAGATTAGATTTGACATGTAAAACGTATACTTTATGTATCTATTTTACAAATAAACATTTTGAATCTTTGAATCTTGAGTATAATAATTTTTGTAACTTTCAAAATTTAAGAGTATGAAGCTTTCAAATGTACATGAATTTTATGTAGCAATTGTTATGGAATGCCAATGGTTTATAATAAATATTTATGACAAATATAAAATAAAGGTATGAACACCAACGTGACTTTTAAAATGGGGTCCTTTGATGATTTAAATAAATAATCAAAGATGGGGTCGTTAATTATTTTGTAATAAATAATGCCCGCCTCGTCACGCCAGAATCAACGATATCACCCGTCGGGCTCTTGCGAGCGTAAACGTACCTGCCATTCTGGAACCGAATGGCCTGTCACGTGACGATGGTAGGAGACCCGACGGGGTGTCGTTGATACCCTGGAAGAACGGGAGGTCCCTGGTGTGGGACACGACCTGTGTTGACACAGTTGCTTCGTCCCACTAACAGGTGACCTCGTCACAGGCTGGGACGGCGGCAGCGTCTGCAGAGGAGGCGAAACGGCGCAAATATGTATCCCTTGGCGTAGGATACATATTTGTGCCTTTTGGCGTTGAAACCCTCGGGCCGTGGGGGCCGGGAGCGCGGCAGCTCTACAAAGAACTGTCGTCGAGATTGGTCGACGTTTCCGGAGATCCCAGGGCTGGCACATACCTCGGCCAAAGAATTGGCCTAGCAATTCAACGAGGTAATGCTGCCAGTATCCTGGGTACTCTTCCACGTGACGACAGTGATTTCGGCTCAATTTTTTATCTAATTTAATTAAATATTATGGCTCGGTAGTTTTAGTTTAGTTTAGTTAATTTCGGAGAATAATTTAGTTTTTTTAAATTAGTTTATTTAAGTTTTTTTTTTGGAAACTGTTTACTGATAATTCCATTTACTTGTATTCACTTTAGTAATTCAGGAGAATCTTGTGGTAATATGTTCCTTCCTACATCTCACTTCTGGCATTTATGTACGAAGAGGCTTGTGCGAGAAGTTGTCTTTCTGAGAGAGACACTATGTATATTGTTTACTCAATATAACGGCTCACTAAGGCCCAAAATATATTTAGGATCTCAAATTTTTTGTAAATATTTTTGTATTTAAAGTTTTTTAAGAATAAAAAGCTCAGTTATAGTGAATTATATTTTTATAAAAGTCATTAGATAATGATTCTACTAATCGACAAACAAAGATTTCCATACTTAACACTGGAAGCCTAGACATTTAAGGCCCTGCCACTAGGTAGTTGACAGGTGCACAATAAATTGCGAACTTGGCATTCGTTGCTTGTCACAACAACATATTTCTGCTGGTCAATAAATACCTACGCTTTTAATTGGCTACGTTGTATATGGACGTATTAGAACAAACAGCCAACTATGACCGCCTCTATGATCCAGTGGTTAGAACTTCTCGACCGCCAAACCGGAGGTAATGGATCCAAATCTCGTAGAGGCACATTTGTGTTTAGTTTACGTGCTTCTTAATTAACAGCCATTCCACCAAATTACGCTTTTTGTGTGGAATCTATGTAGATCACGATTTTCTTGAAATTAAGTATTATAGTCAAATTAAATGAATGGATTGCCAATATAACTGCAGAATTCGATTGGTTAAGGCCGTAGACCTATTTGTCCGCGACGGAGGACGGCGCGGATGCCCGCAACGGATGCCCGCGCCTGATGCCCGCGCCGTGCACCCGCTTAACGCAGCGCACGGCCTAAGGATTACCGATTATTATAACATACAATTTTACTTGTCATTATGCTTTATTCAATACAAAAAGTCATTTTAAAATGGCGACATTAATAAGAAAAGTTTTTTTTTTCAACAGTTAAAGTGATAAGTAATAAATATTCTGGTACATTATGTTCCAACAAATTCAAATGTCTGATGTTTTGGCGATTTTTTTCAGCAAAGTTATTAAACTTGAATGGAAGATTTAGCTCTTTGAAGTTGACAATGAGATTATTTTTCTGTAAATGTAGATTGGTCTATGATTAAAATGTATTCAACATAGTTGAAGTCTTTTTTAAGATGGTAAATTAGGCACTGGAAATTTTATAATTTCGCATGAAAAAGTAAGCGCTTCACAAAGCCATATTTCGTCACCATCACGCATGACGAAACCAACAGCCAAGCGACTCATGTGTTCGGGCATGAAGTCATGAGAATCCGTACCGGATGAAAAGTAATTCTACTTTTTTGGTAGTTTCTGCGCTAGCGCTCTTCATTTTAGGTCTCACCAAGACTTTTCATCAGACACGGTAATGGTGATACCTACTGTCAGTGCACATTCAGACAGCGCTGATAGAAGCCAAGCGATTGATAAAAATAAAACTTTTCAAATGAAAGAACAGTACAGGCGTGTGTTAGGACAACTTTCCTTCTCTGTTGCTTCTTTTAGATCGGAGTATATACATTTAGTTGTATAGTTTGTCCCTGATACAACTTGTAAAGCAACCGGAATAAAAGCACGAGCTTTTATTATAAATGTAATACACGAAATAGCAGTATCATAGCAAACAGAAACATGTAGTCTCTGCCTAGCCCTCTAGGACAGGCTTTCTCAAACTTATAGCCCCACGTACCCCTATGAAATTTCCCAAACAATGGCGAACCCCTAATAAACTGCCTATAAAAGAAAATATAAAAAATATATACAGCCATAAATAATAATGTGCCTTTAATTTGTGCGATGAATAAGCTTTATTCTTGTCACAAATTGAGTCTATTTGAGGGGCATTTTTCCTCAGTGTTAAACTTCATACAGATTTAACATTCAGTAGATTCATGAACTCCGATGTTACTTTGAGATGTGAAAACTCACTCTCACATAAGTAGTCACGAAAGGCAAAAGGAATTCACCGCTCTGCGTGGGGGTCCGAATATTCTTCCCGTATTGCAGTCCATTCATGAGAAATTAGCCTGAACAGTCTACGTCTACTTAAATTTTATCGCGTACCCCCTACGATCAACTTTCGTACCCCTAGGGGTACGCGTACCCTACTTTGAGAAACCCTGCTCTAGGAGATAGGCGTCACAAAATGTTTGTATTAGGAATTTCGTAAAACACACCAGTATTTCTCGTAAAACATACCAGCATTCAAATTAAATTACTTACAGTGTGTTTTACAGAAGTTAACGAAACTGGTGTATAACAGAGGTTATTAAAACACGAGTAGGAGTTTAAAACCGTGCCGTAGGTTATTTTGACCAGAATAAAACTTTTTATCAAAAAAGCACAGTAAACAACAACTTAATAACGTAAATTGTGAAGCCAAAATCCAACAGTGCATCGTGCGTGTGTGGCAAAGGGCTACGTCACAAGTTCGACTATCATTTGAACCATAATTAAAATCTCAAACATGGCTCTATGGGCTGTTTCATTTGCCTTCCTATTTTGTGTAAGTTTTTTTTAGACCCTTTGTAAATAAAATATGTCATTAATTATGGTTTTTATTTGTAATAGATGTATATAGATATATATAAAAAACACAGAAAAAATAAATTCAAGATATATTTCGGGCCCTACTGGGCCCGGCGTCAGTTGAAAAATAATTATACATACAATGTCACTTACATATTTACAAAAAGAAAGAGGTTTATTTACAATACTAACCTACTGAATGTTACTAACATATTTACAGAAAGAAAGAGGTTTATTTACAATTGACTGAATTAATCTATTTATAAATTTTCTGAGAAAGTGGCACCATCCAGCAGCCGTGATGTGTTATTGCGTTAGAATTGAGTCGGGTCAGTGTTGGCGATTTAGTCCTGATCCGTAGTGCGCACCAAGTGACCATATAAACGAGGATTCCCATGTTCGGAGTTGAATTTCAGTTAATGGTGGGTTGAATAATTTCATTAATTATGGACTATATTTGAAATTATAATCAGGATTTTATGAGATCCGTGTAGATTATACATTTACACAATTCTTAACAGTTTCTCACGGTATTCGTTACCCATATGACCTAGATACTTACCGACCAGTACCTACAACTTAATTAATTCCCAGTTGTTCACATCTTATTCATTTCTATTTAAACCAGTCTCTTGTAATTATACGTTTTATTCAAATGTTTATAAATCAAACTGACTATTGTTAATCAAATGCTTCCTTATGATTTAATCAATGGCCATTTATATCGGCAGGTAAGGTTAGATTATGAATAAATTAAAAGTAATTAGATGCTAGAATGACGTTTATTGGTACTAGGATACACTGTAAAGCTGAATTATGGTTGAACAATACGGATCTACCGATATAAAATATGGGCATTGCAGAAAAATAACACAGGCTCATTATATGAGAATATTAAAAAACACAAAGATAGGTATAAGACCCTACGATTCAAAGTGAAAAAAAAATTAAGAGATGATAGAGCATGCCTAATAAACCACATTCCACCGAAAAAAAATTTTTGCGCGACCTTTTTTAACCTTTCCATAGAAATTTACTCAGTTGACTGATCACTTTGTACTGGAAACTGAAAAAAATATATGTACATAATATGTGTTTCTCTTCTTGAATATGATCAATCAGTTAACGATACATGATCTAACCTAGAATTATTTTCACTTATTATTGTAGGACTTTATATAAGGTACTTTTCAGGTGCAAAAACCTTTGGGTATATTTTGACCTTTAAAGCTTTCAACAGCATCCCTCCACTTGCTCACAATTTATTCCATTTGCCCGCTGACAGCCGATAAACAATCGGAACACAATGCCTTTACTATACTTGGTATTGTATTTGTATTTTATTGTATTGTGTATTGAAGAATACCCCAACGGCCTGAGGTATTCGAGGTACGCAAATTCTCTTATGGAACTGTATGGGATGCGTACGAAGTTGGCGGTTGATGAAATCGTACTGAATTTATGCATTGGCCAACTTGGAAATGTACCACATATAAATATGCACTGGCCAACTAACGAACACCCTATTATATATGCGTTTATAGTTGAAACCATGGCATAACAGGATACAAAGTATGAATAAGCTATCGACTCGACATCACTTTCCATTAAAAAAAACCGGACAAGTGCTAGTGGCACTCGCCTACTGACGATTCTGTTGAAGACTATATTTTTTAGGATTTAATTACAAATGTATAGTTTCAGATTTTTCCTAAATTTGTAGTATAAGATGGTATTACTTGACGAATTTCATAGTTCTAGGTCAACGAAAAATAGCCTATAAATTTTGATTCCTTTGAAAGTGTCGAAATATACGTTTTTTGCGGCATAAGCGACGGTTTCATCTTTTTCAAGTTAACTTAGAAGTTTGATTTTTTCACAGCTTCAAGGGACTGTGAACTTAAGTATATGGTTTTAATTTCAACTCGTTACCTTTACGCGTTTCTTACACTTACGGGTCTTGACAGACAGACGGATGGACGGACTGACAGACGGACAACAAAATGATCCTATAAGGGCTCCGTTTTTCCTCTTGAGGCACAGAACCCTTAAAAGATGGAGATCTTATTTCATAGCAATAAGAGTTGTCGTTTAAAATTTATCGAGTTTTTCTGTCAAATTTATCGAATCGATGCTTACGTACTTGCTATGCAGGTACGTAATATTCGAAACATGCTTTTGCCTGTTGCTGTCAACATTGTCACTTAGAGGTAAATCTATTCCCAAAATAAACTGCTTTTTAATTACTGAAAATTATTTATTTTCGCATTTACAAACAGGAATACATATAAAACATGGTTCCATCATATTTAAGAGTTGGTGTTTAAATAAATTTATAAAATCCGAAACGAGGAGATCCGTTGAAGATCGAAAGTGACCGACATAGCCTGCCGAATCAGTAAGTTAAAGTGACAGTGGGCGGGCGGTATATGTCGCTGACGTGATTCCCGTTGGGGCCGAAAGGCGTTAGAATGAGACCACATACAACAAAGCGTCCCCGTACCTCGTGCCGTGCCCGCTGGATCGATGATCTGAAGGACGTTGCGGGTGGCGCCTGGATGAGGAGGACCGAGGACCGCCAAGAGTGGCGCAATATTAGAAAAGTCTATGTCCAGCAGTGGACGACGACAGGCTGATGGATGGATGGATTTCAATAATATACAATTATATGCATTTTGATAACAATTTAATTTGTAGTTAACATATTTTTTTGCAGTACATATAAAGCTGTTTTAGCTATATCTAATAGCATCCTAAAAGTTAGTCTGATTAGGTTCCGTAAACATAAGAGTAAAAAGATGCAAAGTAAGCAAAACGGTGGTATTTAGACACGCTTGAACTACTTTCTACACCTATCGTCACCTTTTTAAATGCCGTCAAATTAATAAGGACCCTGTTGAGTTCGGAGGCTTGTTGGTATCGATTCAAGAGCCCATTGTAATGTAGGCAGGAAATCGAAAGTAGAATCCCCTGCGTAACGCGAGATTCCCCTACGCGCCGCTATGCGATTCCTTTCGACACACTAGGGATGTGCTGGAATATCGATAAAGTTGTAAATCATACCCCTTGTCATTAATAGAGAACTGGTTAAGTATGAGTTGGATTCTGTAATATATATTACATAAAAATATATATAGTGCATATTTTATGTTAATTAATTAAAACTTGAATAAAGTATTTTATTTAGTCTGACCTTTATCGGGGTTTTGCTTTGGTTTTATTGTTGTTGTGTGTATTATCTGTGCGTTGTGTGTAATTCATTAATTAAATTAGGCGTTACCATGCGGAAGTCCATCACTAAGTTATGGATATGAATATAATTGTGACTAGCTGCTGAGGTGTCGGGCGAACAATAACATCAGTTGCTGCGGAGCGGCTGGGCGAGCAACACATAAGTTGCTGCGGAGAAGTCGAGCTAGCAACACATCCCGAGGATGCCACATTTAAAGGCGAAACACGTTTCGATAAGTTTTTTTTGCTTGTTATTTAATATTGCTTTGTTTGTATGCTCGTATTGCTTGCTTGTGCATGTGTTTTATGCGGGCGGTGCACGAGTCTTCATTTTGAATAGCATGACAACAATTGTTTAGCGGAATATTGCAAATTATATTAATATTTTTTATGGATTTTACTAAGTTGATATAATATGTTCGTTTTTAATTCTGTTTTTGTTTTTAGTATAACTTTTGTATCAGTTCTCAAGACTCTATCAATCAAGGCAATGAGGCTGTAATATATGTACATACGGACAGACGGAAGGACAAAGGAAACTTATCTAAAACTCTGCTGAGGTGTAACCGTACACAATTTTATATAAACTGAGGTACCCCCAAAAATAATAATACTCAAAATGTCATAAATAGTCATCTACAGTTCTACTTATTTTCATTACAAATTTTAGTTATACCTAAAAGCTTTATAAGTATAACGTATAACATAAAAATCAAATAACAAAGGGTAAGCTTTCAGCGACCTTTATCCTTCTCAACACAACAGAAACGTTTATTACTGGTAAAAATTAACATCAATGTACCTACAGAATAAACCACTTGATTTGATATCGATAGATTACAACCGATGTCCAAGGACATCACTACCGTATCTTGTACGGAATCGTTTATTTTTGTGCGCGCGCGCAGCTTCGGATGCTTGTGCGCAAGATAAAATAATCCGATGTGCGCACGTGCTCCCGTGCCATATCAACTGGAAATTGAGTTTTTTGTTCATATGTAAAAAATAACCGAATGTGTGAGAGCGCTCGCCTGCTAATCCAGAGGTCGCGTTTCAACATTTTGTTGTTCAATCTGCGTGCTTCGTGTACGTTAATCTGTTAGTCTATTTGAACGTTTGGGATGTTAATCGTCTGTTAAAAGCGGATGTTAGAAGAGTGGACGATGAATTTTGTTTCATAGTTCACACATGGAAACATCGCTGACACCCTCTCAGGAATAGGCGTCGTGAAGATATGTTTTGTATATGGCTTATTATGATATTTCTTACAATTCCGAAATAAAATGAAATTTCATTGCAGCTCATAATATGTTCATTTTTTTTAATAAATAGGTCAATGTCATTAATTATTATAATGTGGTTAGTCAATCATGGTAAACAATTATATGTAAATTTGTCCAAAAAACCACAGTTTAAAAATACATACAGTTGTCCAACGAAGGCATTCTGATGGATGCGATTGTGTGGGGCTTGCGGGGCGAGACTCCGAACTGCTTATTCGAAAATTGTATGTACCTCGGTGACTTAGCTCCCGCGTCTCGCCCCGTCTGAGCGCTTTCGTTGGACAACTGTATTGATTTTTATACTGTGGTAAAGCTGTAATACTGCGTTAATCACCAGAAAAAGTTTTGACGCCTATATGCCGACAGGGTACAAGGCAATTAAAAAAAAACTTTGTTGCAGTATTATTCAAAGGCAAAGTAAACAGAGCTTTTTTGATCTTTAATAGAGTCAATTACTTATTTTTATTATCTAAACAAAAAAAGCAAATGACTTAATAAAGCAGCCAATAATAAATAAATAAAGCAATCATCGTCACAAAAACTGGCGTGAAATTAAGGCCCTTTTCACGGACAAATCATGAATTTGAAGAATTTTAGTTTTTGTTAACAAAATCCTGAGGTTTGATTAACTATTACACAAGAACACAATTGAAATTCCCTTCTTAAAGGTTTTATTAGGAATTAGCTTTACCGCGGCTTCGCTTGCATCAAAATGTTATTATAGTCAGTTTTCGGCTTGACGTTTATTTAACCAACACTCCTTATATCCTATATGTTGACCGAGGCTACTAGGATGATAATAACAAACCTCATCCAAATCAATTGAGTGGTTCTTGAGTTAAAATTGAACACACAATGAAATGGTGGGTTCGTTAAGACCAAGGAAATTTCGGGTTTGAACCCCCAAACACCCCCCTGCCTACGGTCTTGGAATAATCACATCCTTTTGCCAAACTGAAAAAAAAAATATTGTGCCCTTTACGTGTCCAGGGTAAAAGAGTTGTATAATCGATAATAAATATTTTCGTATTTTGCAAAAAAGATTATTCAACCTCGTCGCTGCTTACTTACGTAGTCAATCTACAGTATGAATTTGGCTGTATAAATCAAATTGACCTCATTTGTAACCTCGATTGGGAATCAAAGTCAAAACTGGATACAAAACATGGAACTAACTGGATAAAACTTCCTAGCCTTTGTGTCCGGGTTATGCGGTGGGTTCCATCTTCATTGGTCCGGCATTCCAAGTACGTGAGGCACGTCGACGGTCACACTTCGCTGGAGAGAAGCTATTTGAGTTCTATCTTTTTGGTACAGTAATTTGTCTTGCGTTTTTTGTGCATTGTGTTTCAAGAGTTTGATTGTAGATTATTTTTGTTACTCTAATAGGGATTCTATTTTTCTGTGATTTAAAGGTTACTTATTATTCTCCATCCATCCATCAGCCTTTTTCGTCCACTGCTGGACATAGGCCTTTCCAGGATTTCGCCACTCCTGGCGGTTCTCCTGGAAGAAATGCCCATACTCACACACGCTGGGCAGGCGGGTTGGTGAGCGCGGTGCCGAAACCCTTGCACCAGTGACGCCGCTGCCCGTCACTAGTCTGTTTTTATAAGGCTTGGCAATTGGGGATGGATATACCGCCATCCATCGGTCCCAGGCAATGGTGGGCCGCCTGGTTTTGCCTAAGAGCTGTTCTCTTACTCTCTCCTGAATAACTTCAGGAGGATTTGCGAGTAAGATGGTGGTACCTCCACAGTCGAGCCCGGCATCAGCTCTACCACCTATATTATTATTCTCATATAGTACGTTTATTATAGAAGTATCCATCCACCCATCATTCATCAACCTGTATTCTTCCACTGCTGGACACGGACATTTTCAAGAATTGGCCACTCTTGGCGGTCCTTCGTCCTCCATCCAGGCACCACCCGTTACGTCCTTCAGGTCGTCGGTCCAGCAGGCACGCGTTTGACGTACGCTACGCTTTGCTGTGCGTGGTCTCCATCGGCCATCATGTCGGCGACAAATATGGCCTGGAACTTACTGATCTGGCAGGTTAATGTCGGTCACTTTCGATCTCCGGCGGATCTCCTCGTTTCGAATTTTATACATCAGAGATATCCCAAGTATCCCATATAGCCCTTTGAACGACCTTAAGTCGGTGGAAGGTTAAAGAAGTATATGAAATATCACAGAGAAAGTACTTGTAGTTTAAGTTACAACTGACCACTTCGTTGAAAGCTCTCCAACAAGATAAGACAGAAAGCATAATGGCTGTACTAACTAGGCAACACTCATAACATTACTATCAAGATACTCCCAAAACTAAATAAAAAGAGTAAATAGGTATATTGTGATCCTAGAAAGTATTATAAAACACAGGTGAATATGTTGTCAAGGTAATTCAGCTAAAAATACTTAGAAAAAAAAAACGGATAGGACTCGCTTTTTTAACTGTGCGAGGAGGCACAGGTCGAGCTTTTTTTTTAAATATTTATGATGTCAACTTACTCTAATTTTAAAATTCAGCTATGTTAATAAAAAATATGCCTGGTTCTCTTAACCCACTTTTTAAGTTTTTATCCTAAGCAGTTTCAGCGATAACTTGAGATTATTTAAATTTGATAAATTTATAAAAATAGGCGGCAATAATATGAAGCACGTAGGCACTCGTAGATACTCAGATCTTATCTAAATCCGGAAAAAACTCCTTCTAAATGAACTTTATCCTGCAAACAAAGACCTAATAAAAAACAAACAAACTCAAGTAAATCCTCCAGCCAAGCTCCATTTTCCGAGCTTTAAAGCTAAGTATCAGATCTTAAGCGCAGTAAATCTAGCGCGGTCGTGGCTACAAATTATGCTCAATATCGGCACTGATATGGAGGCTGTATCGGTTGCTATGGCAACGGGCCTGAGCTACGTGAGAATTGCGGGTTGTGTGAAAATGGGTGAATCTTTAGTTGGAACTCTACCTGGTAAAAGATTAGTTTCGTATTTAAATCCTAGTTTTAGGTTAAAGATGCTTAATAGTTTCCTATTTAAATACTGTGGATTGTTATGTTGTCGGCAGCAGGCCTAACATGGTTGCCATTTTAACACCATTTGACAGTAAATATATGGAATTTACTGTCAAATGGTGTTTAAAATGTTGTTGAAGTGGCACCATGCTAGGCCTGCAGGTCATAGAATTGGGCAGACCGTAAAGTGTGAAACCGAAAATATTTCACCAAAAGTGAAAAATAGGTGCGACGACGAGCGGAGCGAGGATAAGCGTGTTAGGTTGCTTGTGATCATAAATTTGGGGAGCCGAGCGAAGCGGAGCGGAGTGCAGCGACCCCCTTAGTTTTAACAGAAATACGATATTCCTGGGCCGATCATGATATGCCCAGTTCTACGATCTTCCGACGGTTCCGAGGTAAGAATATTTAGGTTAATGACTGCTCGTGGAATAAGTTTGTGTTTTAAACTGTACTATGTTCAGAACCCTCAACGCGCACTTGAGCAGTTTTTATGATGGAAAGTTTGTCACTCTTGTACTACATATTCTTTCATTTAGTGATTAGAATAGAATAATTTGGCCAAGTGCGAGTCAGACTCGCGCACGAAGGGTTCCGTACCACCAGACAATACAGATGAAAACATGGTAAATAACAACAATATACATCCCAAAACAACATCACGGCTACAAAAAACAAACCACCAAAATGGTTGCGGCGGACAAAAAATTTGGCAAGGTACGGAACACAACATTTTTTTTTTTTTTTTACTTAAGACTATGTCCTACAATATGACTTTATTAAAAACGTCTTTAAATTAGAGCCAAAACAAATAACGTTAAAATAAAAAAAAAATCGAAGTTTCTTGTATCCTTGTTTCTTGAGACCCCCCTGAAAATTTAGTTTTTTTAATATTTCAGTATTTGTCGTGGTAGGCTATAGTATTTTTTGAAATTTTCAGCTTTCTACCTATTACGGTTAAATCTGTAGACCCCTATGACAGACAAACAGACAGACTGACAGCGGAGGCTTACTAATAGGGTCCCGTTTGGCACCCTTCGGGTACGGAACCCTAAAAATGAATGCTTCGGTGATTTAAGCATATAGAGAGGATGAATAAAAGGAGAGTGATGAAAGAAAGAATTTATATAAATGACTTGCCTAAAACAATAAAAGATCCTTGCGTCTTATTTGCCGATGACGTCTCCATACTTACATCATGCACTAATAACATAGAACTTAATAACAAACTTCAAACTATATTCACCGACACCATAAATTGGCTACACGACCATAACCTAGAGATTAACTTCAAAAAAACAAAATTAATACCGTTTCACCCCTTTCAAAAAACCCCAATCCATATAAATTTCACATTTGACAATACCAAACTCGAAGTAGTAAATGATTTCTCGCTGCTTGGATTGCATATAGATACAAATATCAACTGGAAAGTGCATACCCAAAATATATGTTCAAAATTATCTAAATTCGCTTATGCGATCCGCGAAGTAAAAAAGTCCACCGATCTAAAAACGGCTATCGTCACCAACTATGCTTACGCATATGCATGCATGGCTTAGTTATGTTTCAACCGTTTTCACTCTCCAAAAAAGGCTTATTAGAATATTAGTAAATATAAAAACAACCGACAGCTGTAGACCTCACTGTATACAACACAAAATTCTCAAGAGAGTAAAGAGAACAGCCCTCAGGCAAAAAAACCAGGCGGCCCACCATTGCCTGGGACCGATGGATGGTGGTACATCCATCCCCGATTGCCGGGCCTTATATAAAACAGACTAGTGACGGGCATCAGCGTCACTGGTGCAAGGGTTTCGGCACCGCGCTCACCAACCCAGCCTGCCCAGTGTGTGTGAGTATGGGCATTTCTTCCAGGAAGACCGCCAAGAGTGGCGAAATCTTGGAAAGGCCTATGTCCAGCAGTGGATGAAACAGGCTGATGGACTGATGGATCAGTATAATCTACATCTATATTCAAATAAAATGGTAAAAAAGTGGTGTCTGTACATTGAATAGTTTTGCAAAATTTTAAATGAAATGGATTATTAGCTTATTAGTTCTGTACTGAGGCGAAAACTACAATATTTGGGATTTTTGTCGTTCTGTATGTTCCATTTTAACTCGAGAACAACTCAACAGAATTAGATGAGTTTTTTTTTATTATTATTATTATAAGGACCTTGGTCAACATATAGAGTGGCTGTAAGTGGTGTTGATAAAATAACCACCAAGCCGAGAACTGTCGATACTACTCAAAGATTGACAGACACTTCCACGTAAGCGAAGCTGGGGGAAAAAGCTGGTTAAGTATAATATGATCGGTAAATGTAGTTTTATTTTTATTTTACGTAAGAATCATTGTTAATAACGCTTGGTTAATATTAATTAAATAATTATTTTAATATATAAAGTGACTTTATACAGCTAAATCCTTACTGAACCTTACTTATCCTCAGTAAGTGCTCAGTAACAAGGTTCTATTACCCTTTTTTTTGGAATTCGAATATTAATCTTTTCGTGTTCCTTACAAACACAACCCCAACCCCGAGTCGATTACTAAAGGACGTCAACATTTTATTTTACGAAATTTGCAATAAGTGTTATCGATCTGTGTTACTGATCACTTGCCAAGCCTCCAATATGATTTTGGCTGCATACATAAAAGTCACCTTAAATACATAGTTAGTTTTTCAAGTGGGCGTGGATGGCCAAATCCGAAACTATAGGGAATAGCAAAAAATTCTCAAAGGAAAAATTTAGGAAAAAATAATTTAGATTTAATTAAATTTTGATTTTTTATAAATTTTTAATCTTGTTCGATTCTTTTCGTTCGATTTCGATTATTTAAAAAAAGTCTGATACCACAGTTTTGGTTTTCATCAAAATCGGCCCCGAGATTCTTTTGAGCATTTTTCACTATTGCCTTTAGGCGACGCATTGGAAATTTTGGCGACATGGATCTCCAACTTTCTCAGCAATAAAAAAACATATATGATTATCAATTTATATACTAGCATTTCATTGACATCATTTTGCCCGAAGATTTAGTTGATTGATTTATTTTCATAGCAGAGAAAAAATATTTAGAAAACCTCTTTTAAAACAGAGATTTCTATTTTACTGACAAACGGGAGCGAATGAAGCCTCTAAGTTTTTTATTTAAATAACTTGGTAGATATAGTGTAAAATATAGTGTAAATGGCCGATTGGGTTTATTAAATTACTTATAGTTGTCATTTACAGTGTACAGCAAAGCGTGGTGTAGGCCGACCTCGTGCCCGCTGGACCGACGACCTGAAAGACGTTGCGGGGAGCGGCTGGATGAGGAGGACGGAGAACCAACGAGGATTTATAATGCCCTTCCACTTTCAGTTAGAGAAATAGAAAATACACAATTGTTTAAAACAAAACGTTAGCAAGGCATATTATATGGTTGATGAACTGTTCATTCATGAAAATAAATAATAGAATATGTATTTAGATCGTTGATGATTCTGGAATATTTTTATTGTTGCGTTTAAAATTGATATTTTACTGACAAACGGGAGCGAAAGAAGCCTCTAAGTTTTTTATTTAAATAACTTGGTAGATATAGTGTAAAATATAGTGTAAATGGCCGATTGGGTTTATTAAATTACTTATAGTTGTCATTTACAGTGTACAGCAAAGCGTGGTGTAGGCCGACCTCGTGCCCGCTGGACCGACGACCTGAAGGACGTTGCGGGGAGCGGCTGGATGAGGAGGACGGAGAACCAACGAGGATTTATAATGCCCTTCCACTTTCAGTTAGAGAAATAGAAAATACACAATTGTTTAAAACAAAACGTTAGCAAGGCATATTATATGGTTGATGAACTGTTCATTCATGAAAATAAATAATAGAATATGTATTTAGATCGTTGATGATTCTGGAATATTTTTATTGTTGCGTTTAAAATTGATATTTTACTGACAAACGGGAGCGAAAGAAGCCTCTAAGTTTTTTATTTAAATAACTTGGTAGATATAGTGTAAAATATAGTGTAAATGGCCGATTGGGTTTATTAAATTACTTATAGTTGTCATTTACAGTGTACAGCAAAGCGTGGTGTAGGCCGACCTCGTGCCCGCTGGACCGACGACCTGAAAGACGTTGCGGGGAGCGGCTGGATGAGGAGGACGGAGAACCAACGAGGATTTATAATGCCCTTCCACTTTCAGTTAGAGAAATAGAAAATACACAATTGTTTAAAACAAAACGTTAGCAAGGCATATTATATGGTTGATGAACTGTTCATTCATGAAAATAAATAATAGAATATGTATTTAGATCGTTGATGATTCTGGAATATTTTTATTGTTGCGTTTAAAATTGATATTTTACTGACAAACGGGAGCGAAAGAAGCCTCTAAGTTTTTTATTTAAATAACTTGGTAGATATAGTGTAAAATATAGTGTAAATGGCCGATTGGGTTTATTAAATTACTTATAGTTGTCATTTACAGTGTACAGCAAAGCGTGGTGTAGGCCGACCTCGTGCCCGCTGGACCGACGACCTGAAGGACGTTGCGGGGAGCGGCTGGATGAGGAGGACGGAGAACCAACGAGGATTTATAATGCCCTTCCACTTTCAGTTAGAGAAATAGAAAATACACAATTGTTTAAAACAAAACGTTAGCAAGGCATATTATATGGTTGATGAACTGTTCATTCATGAAAATAAATAATAGAATATGTATTTAGATCGTTGATGATTCTGGAATATTTTTATTGTTGCGTTTAAAATTGATATTTTACTGACAAACGGGAGCGAAAGAAGCCTCTAAGTTTTTTATTTAAATAACTTGGTAGATATAGTGTAAAATATAGTGTAAATGGCCGATTGGGTTTATTAAATTACTTATAGTTGTCATTTACAGTGTACAGCAAAGCGTGGTGTAGGCCGACCTCGTGCCCGCTGGACCGACGACCTGAAAGACGTTGCGGGGAGCGGCTGGATGAGGAGGACGGAGAACCAACGAGGATTTATAATGCCCTTCCACTTTCAGTTAGAGAAATAGAAAATACACAATTGTTTAAAACAAAACGTTAGCAAGGCATATTATATGGTTGATGAACTGTTCATTCATGAAAATAAATAATAGAATATGTATTTAGATCGTTGATGATTCTGGAATATTTTTATTGTTGCATTTAAAATTGATATTTTAGACCCATAATAATTTAATTTACATTGTAGATATATTGTATATAGACATAATATTTGTATGTCCCATGGACATAAAACGGAGAAGACTAAAAATTAATTTAACGTCCACATTGTACCTGTGTTAACAAATAAATAATTTGAATATGAATTGAATTGACATGAGTTATTAAAAATACTGTTTTGCCGTATACGGCCTTACGGCATAAGCTAGTTCGTGAGCGCAAATTTGTATGGAGTAAGTCCCCCTCACTCCACTCCCTTAAGGCGCCGATCTTAAATTAAAAGTTTATCAATGCTGGCCTTAATTTCGCATTTTCCATTCCACGCCCACTTGAGAAACTAACCCTTCTGTATAATTAAATTCTCCGTTTTTTTTTTTTTGATAATTTGAAGAAAGGGCAGCCAATTGTTTTATCATATTATTTTATTATATTAGAGCAAGGTCTGAGTGTTCATACTAGGTGAAATTAAATCAACCGACTAAATTCATACTGGAGACTCGGTTGGCCATCAGGAACAAGGTTTCATGACTCTACAGGTCAAATTAAAAAAAAAAAACGTTTTTGCCCTGTAGTGCCTGTACTAACTAGGAATTGTACTTAAACTAGTCCAACCAGAAAGGGAGCAAAAAAAATATTTTTTTTAGAAAATTGGCCAAAAGGATTACTGAACCTAGTTCTTGAGCACTAACCGAGTCTTCAGTATGAATTTGGTCGGTTGATTTAATTTCAGCCTAAAATTTTTTTCACACTTTTTGCCTTCTTCTATGATTGTGATGCGTAATAGTGATGCTAAAGGGTAATGTAAGAACGCACAATTTGGAAAAGTATAAAAAAACAGGCGTGTAAACGTTAAACTTTATGAAATCATCGAGAATGTGTGTCATTCTACATGGGTGGGTATTGTAAGAATCATTACGTAAGCCAGGTATGCGCAACTAAAATTAAAATAGCATTTTTTTCTGTTGGGGCGTGTTTTTATTTCCAACCAAAATTTAGTTACTCGTAGTTACTCTATTTAATTTAAATAGCATTTTCTTGGGTTATATATTAACTGAAGGCTGTTTGTATGTACAATAACGATTTTGATACATTTCTGATTTTATTATTGCATAGGAAAGATATTTGGGGCTTGTTTTACCAGTTTAGTTAAGATAAAATTTATTTTAGTTTATATAATAATTATTTTTAAGCTAGGTTACGTTTAGGTTTTTCTTTAATATTATTCAATGCTATTTAAGTTTGCTGTTGCAAAAAGTTATATCAGGAATGTGTCATATAACGCATACAAAACATGTTCCATTTTTAAACTTACGAAACGGGGCCTTAAAGAAAAAAAGCAAGGTTTAACCATACGTTGTATCTAGGACTTCTAGACTTCTGTTATTTTTGTTGTACTCAAAGGGTTAAGAGGTCATTTCAAAGTAGTTTATTTCCGTGCCATTACAAAAACAACATTTTATCTTTTTTTGCAATCGCGAGCATTTGTCCGGAACCGCTGGGGTCAACGACTTATTATTTTAAAGTTGATCTATATTCCACAAAAAAGTTAAACAATACCTGAAAAAAAAATGTAAATATACTATATCCCTCTCAGTCGTCCCGAATTTCCATACAAATGAAAGAGATGGGTATACTTTCTCAGTGTAACGTCGCGGTGGGCCGGCGTAGACGGTGATCCGTGACGAACGTTCCGTTTGAAGAGGCAATGACAAAGTTGCGTCTGCGCAGAAATACTGCCGTCTCGCTCGCACTTTTTTTTCTTCTACTTATGATGTTGACAGCTTGTGATGCAATGCTAAGTGCCATATAAATTATCAAGGCTTTATCAGGGTGTAATTTTCACGAGTTCGATGACGGCAAATGTTTTTTCACACTTTGCTCATTTGCATTTTGTGGCGCCTCTTTTGGTAGATTTTTTGTCTGGTTTTTATTTTTTTGTCAGTTTATATTTTTTCATCTTAAAGTATTATTGTTGCTATTTATGAGAGACACATTAAGCTGAGTATTGACTTGCATAAAACAATAAAATAAAATGAAAAACAAAACAAAAATCTGATAAAACTTTCTTTTGTGGAGCAGCGTTGATGTCTTTTGTATTCCCAGAGGACATTTCCAATTTATTTTGCACGACAGAATGACATATTTCACCTGTTTGTTCTTAAGCTTTACTTATACAATATTACTATATACTACATTTTTATGGAGATTATAATATTTTATAATTGTTTATTTATTTTAGGATATCAAATAATGAAATAATATTTGAACCAGTCGAAAAAAAAAATATTGAGAAATATGCATTGGAACACTCATCTCTAATAAGTAATAAAATAACTCTTACAGATAACGAAAGTGTACGGGTTTTCATTTTTTGGCTGTACCCTAAAAATCATCAATCAAATTATTTATTTATTTATTTTCTTTATTAGGAAAACCAGTAGTTAGTAAGCTAATTTTAACACTACCCATTGAACATAAATATTAATATCGTAGTGTGACCAAAATATTTATATTATTTATTAATAAAAATGCAACTCTGTTATTTAATTATCTTCTTTATGATAACGTAATAAAGGGCAATCTATATATCACGTGTCGCCAATTTACGTATATTTTGACCCCCCAACCCCCCTTGTGACATTCTTGTTGACTCCCCACCCCTACCCATATCACGTGACATTTTTCATTTGCAATTCAAGAGGGTATTTTTATCACAACGGATAAAGCAATATAATCTCATCATACTGTATATAAAAACGTATATGAAAAACATGGCCCTGCCTATACAAAATTCATAGTAGGTTTTCAACATTAGTATGGAAACTTGAAATTATTTTCCTTTCAATAGATGTGTCGTTTTTGGAAACTTTTTCAGTAATATTAGTGGATAATATAATTTTCTTTAAAGACTGCCCCCCCTCGCTTACACCCGTATCTTTTTTTTTATTTACGAGTTATTTTTATAAACATAATTACGGTTTTCGAAGTTATCGTCACGACATGAATCCCCCAGGATATCAGAGGTATTCTAAAGTTTGAACTGTAAAATGCAAGTCACAGTTTACACATGGTACACCCGCTTTTCACTGACGATTTACATCGCAAACGTGATGGGTGATGAGACGCCGTACTTTGAGCACAAATGGACTAACAGCTTTACGTGCCTTCCGAAGCATACACATCGAAAATTATTGTGCACAGCTGAGGTTGAACTCATGACCTCTGGGTCAGCAGGTGAGCGCTCTACCACTCGGTCATAGATGTGGCTTTTATAAGTGCCCTAAAATCCAAATCTAATAGTTTTTATTTCACCACATTCCAAGATAATATTTAACACTAATCTTTCTCTTCGAATTCTCACTCATATTATTAAAACAATACTATTCCAATATCGGTAATCCCATTCAAAAATAAACCAACTCTGAACTTAACAGCTGTCAAAATCAGAACTAAACTCAACTTAAACTTATTTAAGTAGTTTAACTCGAGTCATCAACATCAGTCAATTGTGGATGAGCTATTAAGAACACTGTCATCGAAACATTTTGTTGAGGCGTGAGAAAAAATGGGGTTGGATAACATGATATACTGAGCGCATGCTAGTTCTTATTTGGTTGAGGTATTTCTTTTTTAATAGTCATATGGAAACGGCTTTATTATTCAAACGATAGACTTTACTAATTTTGAAATGCCAGCAGTTGGCAACCAACGATTTAAGCTTCATATATAAAAGTGGAAGTTCCTCACAATTAAAATACCTGCGGAAATCACAAAGTTGACTAATATATACGTCTATGTAAACTGTAAGTAAAATAGCACGGACCCACTTTTTACCCTTATTATAATTGTAATAGGAAGTGGAAGTAGGCCTGAAGAATTCCCTATAGAACCTCTATGTACAGGAAACCTTATAGGTATGTAATAGATTCACTTAACATGAAGTACATATTCCAAGTATTACCCCATCAATGTCCCTAAGCCACACAAAAATCGACGCAAAAGCTTCCTTCTAACTCCATACAAGGACCACCGTGAGAAAATGCGCTAAAACACACCTCGTATTCTAATACATTATACTATAGATCTCGAAGGCTTCAGAGGCAAAAGCGCGCGAAGGCAGTACTTCGGTGATGCTTGCGCGCAGAGCACGCTCACACGACCCGCGCACGCGCACCTCACGCGAGTGACAGTTCCGAAATAGATCTCGGAATTCGAAAATGGAACTTATGCCCCTTTTCTTTCTGATCGATTTGACGTGACTTTTTTCGAACTTCTTGTCATCTCTTTTTTTACATTTTTTTTCATGTTTGTCCTTAAGGTTGTTCAAGTGACACTTTTGGTTAAATTAACACGTTATGTGTCTTATTGACCCGTATATTTTCATGTGCTAAACGATTTGTTGGTCTGATTAATTTCATTTAGTGGTTACAAGGGCGTGAATTTTGACTTATATGCAACTAGTTTGAACCATAGAGGTGTGAACTAAGGAATTTACTTTGATATTAGTGAAGAAGTATTTTACGTACGGTTTTCGTTGCTGAGAGTTGGATTGTCTGAAATCATTTTGCAATAGAGGTAAGTACTAACCTGTGTATTTTTCTTTTTTGTCTGTATCATATTAAATCCAACACTGGGTCTAACAATTTCTCGTTTCAGACCATGAACTTTACAATTTATACACTATTTACAGTGAATGTCATCATAGTTTTATGATTGTAGCGGTCTAGATCAACCTTGCACTATTGAACAATAAAACACCAATGTAGTATTAATATAATACATAATATTGAAACAGATGTATTATATATGTCATTCGATTTTTAAATTTTATTTAAAAGATCCCATTAAGCACTTAGTCTCCCAACCGCCTCCATACATTCTATCTATACTCTACATCTAGCACATCTTGATATGAGACTTTTGAAGTTAAAACGGTTTTAGGTACAGACAACACACAGTTTATTGATAATACTGAAGCACTAAATATTATTATTAGAGTGCATTACAACTAGAAAAGATAAATTAGAAACAAATTCTTGTCTTTACATTTGTTTCTAATTTATATTTTCTAAAGTGTAATGCACTCTAATAATAATATTTAGAGTATTCCAAAGCGATGGATTTAGCAATAGAAACATAATGCTGAAGCACTCTACAAACATAACCGCACAAATGAAAAAAATGCCCCTAAATATTAAAGAAAAACTTTTAATTGTTTTGTTGTCTAGAAAAATTATTCTGTGTATGACAAAGATGTAAATTAAGTTGCCTAGGGATAGGTGAATTAACAATATTTTAATGTGTATAAAAGCTTTACATAAATTAAACAACTACAAATACGAACGGTTTTGATTAAAATAACAAGTGTTATTTTTTATAAATGAAGTTTGTACAGCCCTAAGATGCATTTTTTTACAGTAAATAATATGGGTGATTTCAGAAAAAGTCTTGAAAAGATTCTCCTTTGCATCATTCCGCCCTAATTTATATCTTACAATAATTAATTGGCAAATGATGTGTACCTACTGTCAAGAAACTAAGATTTTATTAGATAATAGAAAATATTTTCTAGTATGTTTAAAAAAAACCTTTTGAAAGAGTGTGATGCCAGAGCTTTTGAATCGTCACATTTTAGTTGTCATCAATTTATCTTGCCTTGTATACGAGTATATACTTTTTAGGGTTCCGTACCCGAAGGGTGCCGAACGGGACCCTATTACTAAGCCTCCGCTGTCTGTTTGTCACAGGGGTCTACAGCTTCATCCGTAATAGGCAGACAGTTGAAATTTTGATACAATATTATATTACCATGGCCTCCATCATGACAAATAATAAAAATTTTAAAAATATGAAAGCAAAGAGTCCCCTGCAAGGGAAATGCTATTTTTTAAGGTTAATTGTTTCAGCTTTATCTTAAGGACGGTAATATTTGTACATATAAGTTTCAAATTTAGTAAGATTATTATACATACTCTAAAATAAAATAATAAATAATGATAATTGGGGTTCCTTACACAAAGGGTTCCTCACACAAAAATAATTTTAGCGGCTTTTTTGACGCCTTTATGTTGTTCTTGGTATCTATACTGTTGTTTTTATCATGTTTTTTGGGTTCCTTAACCGTTTTTTGTGGTGGTACGGAACCCTTTGTGCGCGAGTTTGACTCGCACTTGCCCAAATTATTGTAGGTGCCTACATATTTTTGTTTCATATTAGAAGTCAGTGTTCAAGAAGCATCAACATAAAATGTGATGATGAAGATGGGTTATCTATTTTGATAGTTAATTCAAACATTTAGTGCATATCGATCAAACGAATTTACTAGTTGGAGCGAAATAATAATGGTCAAACTAATCGCTAGATTCTAAGAAAGCTCATTCATATGTTAGAATCATATCAGCCAACAGTTTTTCTGATGTTTTTATGTTCTTTGACGTTGGTCCTTATGTACACAGTAAATACAGTACAAAATATGTATTTTAAAGTTTTTCTTCTTTTACCATAAAGCTAGTTAAATGGAAAATATGTACAGAGAAACAAATAAAAAATAATGATCGATATAAATTTCGACCCACTTGTGGCCGTCGTCAGTCGAATAAAGAAAATGCGTAAGTATTTGACATTTGTATATAAATTGACAACGACAGCAACAACAACAACAATACAGCTTTATTTGTTCACCAAAAAAGGAAACAAAAAATAATGTAACACTTAATGTAACATATTGTGTAAATACAGACAGGCGGCCTTATCGCTTAAAGCGATCTCTTCCAGACAACCTTTGGGTGGAAGAAACTGGTCAAGAGGATAACTCATATGGCGGTGTACTAAATTTGTGTATAGGTCATAGATATATAAATATATTGATAGATATATAAATGTATATTAATAGATATATATATACATATTGGTAAATATATATTGTTATGAATGGTAATTTACATGCTAATAATAATATATATACTTTACATACATAAAGAGAAATAATATTTATGTAATCAGAGTGAAAGGTAATGATGTTTGACTATAGTCTCTTGAAGACAGGCACGGAAAGGGTTCTTCTAATAGGTAAAGGAAGATCATTCCACAATCAAACAGCTTGGACTGAAAACGAATTATTAAAGAAAGACGATGAGTGCATCGGCGTGGTAAGAAGCAGATTCTGAGAGGACCGTAAAATGCGGTCATGAGTACCATGAAGATATCGAAACAGAGTTTTTAGGTAAGAGGGAGTTGAAGTTGAATTGACATTGACGTAGAAAAACCTTTTTAGAATACTTAAACTATTTTATTGTAAACTAGGGTAAAGCAGAAAGAGTGGTTCGGTGGTATAAAGCTCGACCGGGTTACCCCATGATGATGTATGGTATGTCGGCCAAATTTGCGATATACTGATGAACGGTAAAGTGAAAAGATCATTATTTTTTATTTGTTCCTCTATACATATTTTCCATAACTAGTTATATTGAAAGGTGGTCACAAAAATAGTATTTATTTAATGCTCTTCTTTTACCACTGATTTTACATTTGAGAATTACAAGTTAAGTGATGCTTAACTTTGAAATGCAGCGCTGTGATTGTGACCTCTTGGTAGAAGAGTACTATATTCTTTAATTGTGACAGCGCCTAAGTAACGAGATTTTTATAACCCAGAAATTGGCTCATAGTCTCGCAAAATTGTGGACAAAAAATCGAAATAGATAATTTTTATTTAGCAACATGCGAATATTATCCATTGAGTTTATAAGACTTCTTTCAAAGTCAAATGTGTTGTTAAAGTCTTTGTCAAGTCTTTTACATCGTGATTGCATAACGAACTTGAACAAAAAACCTTCATGACAATAGGATCTCGATGCGTCATTATACTGACCTATAAAATGAATCTGCCTTTGCTATTTTGGCAGCAAAAACACCCGTCATTTCTTTGTTGCAATTTATAATTTTGATTTAATAATATATGATAGCGATACAAGTGCTATTACATATTTATTTAATACTAAAGTAAATTATTTAAATATTATGTACAACGGAACTTACTTTTAGATTTTTGATCACCACTCTAAATAATAATTGAAAAGTCAATACATACATAGTAATAGTCGTTAAAAAGCGGGTGTACCAAGTGTGGACTGACTCGCATTTCACCGTTTACTCTGATACCCCCTCGTGGATTCAAGTCGTGACGATATGTAAATTGAAATCGGTTGTACAAGTCAGAAACATGAGCTGCATTTTTTGTGCACAAACATCGTTAAGAACTAGGATGAAGAGCGCTCACCCAGAAAGTGGAAGAGTAAAAGCAGGCGAATCGTTAAAAGTATTGCCAACTTAGCACCAATTTGGCACTATTTTCTTAGGGGCCGTCCATATATTACGTCATTCTAAATTAGGGGGGGGTTGGTCTGCGGATGACGGTAAATGATAGATGGGGGGGGGGGTGTTTCGAAATTGACGTCATGGATGAATCGAGCCAAAACGAATATCGGGAGGATACGGAGATATTACCCGTGATCCAGAATTTAAAAGAATGGGTGAAAACTACGTGGGAGTTATCCAAAGAAAAGTAAAAAATAAGTAGTTATATTATATCAATGATTATTGCCAAAGTAAAAATAATAAAAGGTGATTCTATAACCAAGTCATATAATACCCTATTTTTCTCAAATCTGCAATGTTTTATTTTGTCAAACTAGTAATGACGTCAATTTTGGGAGAAGGGGGGGGGGGGTCATTAAGAAATTACGATAGGATGATTATAGGGGGGGGGGGGTCTAAAATCTGAAAAAATCGATGACGTAATTTATGGACGGCCCCTTATTACTAGCACTGAAATACAACAAAAACCATATAACACTAAATTTAGTACTAAATAGCAATCATGCTAAGGAATGGAATGAACTTGTACGCTTTAAACTCAACATTCATATCCAAACAGGACCCAAAAATATTAAGTAAACTTGTGATTTACACGAAATTTACCAAGGTGTAAAAAAATAGGAAAGAATATGAGCACATATAATAATAAATGAACACATTCAAATTAAAAAAGTAGGTTGTAAGCGCGAGTGAACAAGCATTCATTTTAATGGCGACAGAAGGAAAAATAATCAACAACAGGGATAGCTAAGGTCACAGTAAATAGAACTGGATAAAATCATTACAAAAATAGTAAATTTTTGTCTTACCCACAGGGAGATAGTCGTTGGTGTAAAATTAGTGTGGTGATTTGAGTAATACTCAGTACTCATGAGTTGTATCCTAATAAATAACTTTTAAACAGACCAAGACTAAAACAGGTGCTGCACATTTCTCGGTTCGATTCCTAAAACAATTATTTAAAAAAAAACTTGCAATCTTCGTGAACGGCATGAAAGAAGCTTCCTTCCAAAGTTCTTACGTTCATTTAATAAGTACGAAAATGGCATAGTTCGTGGAACTATATTTGCGACCGTCCTGCGACAAACAAAATAATTTAGCACTTGGGAAATCTATAGAAATCTGTCACTTTCAGAAATGTCATTAGGTAACCAACCGTGGTATCGAGATGACAACCTTGGGTGTTAATCAGTCTGTCAAGGGACCTCCGCAAAATCTACGGTAGTCGGTAACGCATAAACGCAAATAACAATTATTTTCCCAAATACGCATATAAAACTAAAATGAAATTTAAAATAAAATAAATACATTCTGAAATGTAAGTGAAAATGATTCTAGGGTAGATCACGTATCTGATTAAATTCCAGAAGAAGAAAAAATTTTTTGATCAAATAATTTTTTCACTTCCCAGTACAAAGTGGTTCAAACAGCTGACTGAATTTCTATGGAAAGGTAAATAAAAAGTAAGCACAAAATTTTTTTTTTCGTTTGAATGTGCTCTATCTATTAGTGATACTCTATCATCTGTTGATTTGTTTTCACTTTGAACGAAATTATTTAGATATTTTTGGCAATGGTAGACGTTATGCCTATTAGTAATTTAAACAACTTGTTTGTTAGATAAACATCGTTGTAAGTGCTCATATCGATTAAAAATTAAGTTAAATAAATGTAAAGTTTTATTGGAGTTAATGACACCTTAATTAATAGTGCGATGTTTTAAGATAAGATTCAAGTTTTTTGCATCATTGATAGTTAAATTATTCCAATAACATTCAAAATATTTTTATAATTATTTCCTGGTGCACTCAAATCTAGGTACAGTCAATATTTAAGTGAGGTATACACCTTTATCCATGAATAAAAACGTGGTTGACTGTAAAATGAGTTTTATCTTTTAACATAAAGTACTGCATAGGAAGGTTACTGGGAAACAAAATAATAGTAAGTTCCTATGATTCTTTACATTTATTTTAGTATGTTCCGTCTTTAATTGTAGTACACGTGATATACAGGTTGTTAGAAAAAGTAATTCGTTCCTTTAAGCCACGTGTGCTATAGGTATAACTAATTATGTTAAGCGTGTAAATTTTTTTGAAAAGTAAAAATAATGAAATGATTTTTAAACATTTATAATTTTTTTTATTGTTAATTAATGAAAAGTAAAAAAAAAATTCATTATAATATATATAATTATTATTTATAATTACAATATTTTTAATCTATGTCTTGCGTTCTGAACTACATAGGGTTGAACAATTTAATGAAAAGTTTTTTAACAAAGATTTAATTAAATTTAATTATAAAAAAAATTAAACACGCTTAACATACTCTAGCCCACGTGGTTTAAAGGAACGAAGTACTTTTCCTAACAGCCTGTATATGTATGGTTGCTTATTTTTTGCTATAATTATCTCTCTCCCACTAAATTTTTCTTGAAGAAATCTCTTTTAAGAGATACGCTCGCGTTTGTACATGGCTTTAATTGTTAATAATGTTTATAATTTATTTAATGTTTTTAATGTCCATCAGATAGAATAGCATGATTTTATACTGAGTTGACTTTTGACTTTTGACGTAGAGCTGGTGCCGGGCTCGACTGTGGAGGTACCACCATCTTACTCGGAAACCCCCCCGAAGTTATTCGAAGGAGAGTAAGAGAACAGCTATCAGGCAAAACCAGGAGGCTCACCATTGCCTGGGACCGATGAATTGCGGTATATCCATCCCCAATTGCCGGACCTTATTTAAAACAGACTGGTAACGGGCAGCGCGGTGCCGAAACCCTTGCACTGGTGCAAGGGTTTCGGCACCGCGCTCACCAACCCGCCTGCCTAGCGTGTGTGAGTATGGGAATTTCTTCCAGGACGACCGCCAAGATATGTTCTAGACTATGTTCAGCAGTGGTCGAAACAGATGGATGGATGGATCTTTCGTTAATAAAAGGTTTCGGAAGTGACGTACAAGTTTTGAACATGTCTCTCTATAAGCATTTATCATGGGTTTTAAATTGAAATAAATACATATATTATAAACAATGTTTGTATTTCTATGTGTACGTGCAATAAATTACGTAAATAACTGAAATAATAAAGCCGATTCTGAAGCCTTTAATTTTAGTTATTAGTGGTGTCAAAACTAAATTTTCTTCATTCTAAAATAGTTATTTAGCGTTGACAACAAAAGCTATACTTATTACTTTGGATTTTTTTTTGTTTTGACACCACTAAAATTAAAATTAAAGCCTGCAGAACCGACTTTAATTTCCTTTAAGTTTCCTTGATAACACTTTTTTATTCGTATTTTACTTCGAGTAACATAAAGACGTCTTTGTGCAGTTTCAAACTTTAATTTTAATGGACTAAATTATCGTCAGAAATATTATATTACAGGTATAATCATAACTTTAACCTCTACTTGCTGTATATATACCTCTACTTGCGGTATACTTAGATATATACCTATAGCTATTTTACTTTAAAAAGAGTCCGCTCATTTCATAGCCCAAGCCTTTCAAATATCCGATACCAACCTTTGACCCCAGTTGCGTGAAATGAAATTAAGTTTCGTTGGTCTAAATACTCGCACTCATTTGTATTTTACAAAAACGGGTTCTCATATCAATTGATTGGGTTTCGTTAGCAAAGGTTAATGGATATAACGTTTTAAAAAACAACTGTTAGATATTAATTTTCAAGGTTAGTTAAAAGCACATTTCCGAGTAATATTTCTGTAGTATGAGGTCATTGAATGAAACAGCATACACCAAGGGAAATGCAAAAGTTTCTCGGTATGTAAACTCCTTTTGTTTCCATTCTCAATATTGGCATAAATATAAATATTAAGATGGCAACACAGAGATCTTTACAAAAACAAAATACTCAAGACGGATCCCGTTGAGAGCGCGCGGGAAGCAAATATTTAAATTTCAATTCGAACATCGCATATCAATGAAGAGCCATAAGCCACCGGAGTTTATTTTTTCAGCCTCACTGGCCACTAAGACAATAAAGAAAAAGCCATAAAGGGGAAAGAGAAAAAATAAATTCAAAAACAGAATCTAGATTTGAGGCACTGGCCGATTCGAAGTTTCAAACAAAAGAGGTCTGCTCTGCCTGACCGAGATCTCGGCGTACGCGCATCTCGTTTGTTTTTTTTGTGTGTTCTGTTCATGTGATTTCTTCTCTCAGATGCATCACAATGAGACTGCCCTATCGACGACAGAAGCTATTTTTGAAATAATTGCAAGCATGTCGACAGTAAGATGTCTACCTTTGCTGTCTATACCTTCGTATTTTGTAGAAGGTCCTATCAAATGAATCAGATAATTCTGTAAATTAGTCCTAGGAGTAAAATCGACATAATCATCATGAATTTAAATCTATTTTATAGTAATTTTGTTGTATTTTTACTCTTGCTATATGATTCCCCTCAATAAATCTTCACCTAGCTAACGTTTAATGGTTTTAATTGACCACGGACGTATTTTTATTGCATTATGATTTTTTATACTATTAGATCACTATTGATTGGTGTCTACTCTATAAGCTAAATTTTACATAATACTTAATGTGGGTTATTTTACTCAATTGATGTTCTAGTGCCAACTGGATGATTTGGTTCTGCTGAACCAGCATTTTTGCAAGTTAATAAAATACTAAAAGAGAAAAGAGTTTAAGAAAAAAGTCGTTCAAAGTATTTTAAGACAGCTTGTCTTTTTAGGGCTCCGTAGTCAACAAGAAACCCTTATAGTTTCGCCATGTCCCTCCGTCTTCTATCTATTTGTCCGTCCGCGTTAATTAGCTCAGAGACTTACTATTTAAGAAGGCTGTAATTTGGTATGGGTATAATACATAATAATCACGCTGACAAAGCAGTAAAACAAAATTTCGAAAACAATTTTTTTATGGTACCTACCTCTCCTACACGTAAAGTGGGAATGATTTTTTTTTCCGTCCTGCTCAATCTTCTCATGATGTGAGGTGACGGATGGGTCGTTCAAAGATATTGTGGGTATGTAAAAACCATTTTTCGATTCAGGAATCCGTTTGCGAAGTATTAAGCTTTAAATGTGTTTTATAGCAATTCGCGCAAACTGCTTGTTAATAGTTAGGTGATCACATGAAAATTATTCAATTTTATGCGTTACATTTTAGCTGCATTACATTACAACTGTAAACATGCTTTTAAGTTTGTTAATGTAATGCAAACAAAATGTAATACATTAAAGTACGTAATTTTTTTGTGGAGACTTTATTTTAGTAAACTATTTCAGCGAGTTGCTTTAAAACACATTTATTGCATACTTTTTATTCAAAAGTAAGGAAAACAATATTATGATGTGCATTTTGTACCGAGATACAAAGTTACCCCCTTAAAGTGCTAATTTTGTTTAGAGTCAAGTGTCCCCCTCCCTGTCAGCATTGTTTTGGGACAAGTGAAAAACTTCACGGCAGTAGTATCAACGAAGTTAAATTAAAAACTATCGTAGCTGAGTAGGTTTTACAAGTTAACGAGCAATAGTCGACAAACCTAATTTTGCAGTTTTTATTTATAAATTTTTTGGGTAATGATAAGTTTGTGACGCCGCTGCCCGTCACCAGTCTGTTTTATATAAGGCCCGGCAATTGGGGATGGTTATACCGCCATCCATCGGTCCCAGGCAATGGTGGGCCGCCTGGTTTTGCCTGAGAGCTGTCCTATTACTCTCCCCCGAATAACTTCGAGAGGATTTGCGAGTAAGATGGTGGTACTTCCACAGTCGAGCTCAGCATCAGCTCTACCACTGGTGCAAGGGTTTCGGCACCGCGCTCACCAACCCGCCTGCCCAGCGTGTGTGAGTATGGGAATTTCTTCCAGGAGAACCACCAAGAGTGGCGAAATCCTGGAAAGGCCTATGTCCAGCAGTGGACGAAACAGGCTGATGGATGGATGGATGGATAAGTTTGTATTTATTAACTTATTTGAATGGAACCCTCAGGTGAGAGAGCTACTCGCACTTGACCGGTTGTTATCGATCAGTTCATTTTCGTAGGTTTGTTCAATCATTGCTTATCGATTATAATCTCTACGCAGACGTAATACGAATTATACAATGGCAAACCGTAACGTGTCGGCAAGTATGGAAATGAAACTTCCTAAGATTCTTCATACCAGGATTTGGCCAATGTTGAATCATCAATGACTTAAATGGTAAGAAATAAAAAATGGTACAGATCATTAAATTTATTATCGATCTGTACATTCCATTTGATATTTTATAAATTCAAAGAATAAAGAGTAAAAAGTGTGGGTCCATTAAAATATTGACATTGAATGTTTTTAGGGGTCAACAAAAACAGAATACTATTTTACGACTAATAACTAATTCTTGGAATGTTGCACTTTTAGTAACATCTTAATCCGTACAGTTTGAAACATACTAGTGTTTTGGTTTCACTTTGATCGTTAGGCTCCGGACACACAGTGTGGTCTGGAGTTCTGCGTTCCGAGTTTTGTTTTCCGCGTTCACTTTAATCTATGCGATGGCTTGGATCTTGAAACACACCGGCTGTCAAGGAGAGGGCGTTTTGAATGTTTGGAACGCAGAACTCTAGACCGCTCGCTGTGTGTCCGCTGCCCTTATAGCCCGGGCGGTAGCGTTGCATTTTAGGTAGTGATTTTACGCGGATTGATTTACATCTTTTTCAATAGATCTGGAATGGCTAATAACAGAACCAAGCGTCACCTGACGCACCCGCAGTGGGTGTATGTGTGGGAGGCAGAGGAAGAGGTAAAAAAAAAAAAAATTCAGCCGTCGTACTATCTTTTTTTTTACCACGTTCGCATCCTCTAACACCCAAACCCAAACCCTTTACTTGAGCAGCTGACGGTCGATTCACATACCAGTCATGTGAGATCTACGATCGATGTCAATATCAGCCGGCTTACTATGACTTTTGTATTTGCAACGGTACCTCCCGGGCTATTAGTCTTACTGCTTTTAATCATGATGGCTGAATATGTGTATAAATTAACAGATAACTTTTTTTTTGGACTTACGCTTGGGTTACGCCAGATAGGAAGCGTCGATGAAACGTAAAGTAAACCTCCTGCCTGTTTTTCATTTGAGCAGTTATATTATCTTTATTCATAAGGTCAGTAGAGTTTGTCACGTTACAAATGTTTCATCTCACGAAGTCCGTTTGGCTATGTTTGTAGTAGTGATGTGTAAGAGATAGGTGCGTTTTATGTGGGGCGCATTTTGTAGCGCTGTCGAGATTACACACACTCGAAAAAATGCGTGCACACGCGCTACTACATCCATAGCCAAACGGACTTTGTGAGATAGAATATCTGGACCTGTTTTTGCTTTACCTGCTACCGACTTTTTTTTTTATTATTTGCGGTTTAGCTTCTCATCTCTTAATGTCAGATATGAATGTAGGTTAGATTAGCGTCACTTGGTGGAACTATCTGTACACATTCGACCTCGGTGCTGCAAAAGCTGAGTTGTTGCTCTGCGAAGCCTTTGCCTTGGGTTTGATGCCCGTTACAAAGCGAAACTTACACAATATTCACGGAGCGTACAAAATAAACAAGGCATATACGAGTACCTATGTATTGCATAAAAATAAAGTCAATTATAAAAAATACGAATAATATTTACTTACCTTCAGGTGGTGAAAGCTCCAGATCTTAGGAATCCGTATCCAAAGGGAAAAAAAAGTGACTAAAGGGCCACTAGAGGTCCTTTGATTTTTAAAATTATTGAACCGTAAGTCATTATTTAGCTGTTGGAATATCTTCCTAAGCACGAACTAATAAAGATCAATTTGCAGTGTACAGTTCGGAAAGGGAAGCGGTCCTTTAATTTTATAAATTATTGAACCTTAAGTCATCGAAAAGTGCTTGGAAAATGTTTTTTCTGCATATCGTGAATTCTGTTAAAACTACGGGGGTCGCTTCGCTCCGCTCCGCTTCGCTCGGCTCCCTAATATGTACTTACATGTCAACCTAACCGCTCCTCCTCGCTTCGTTCGTCGTCGCGACCTATCCCTAGCGCTCAAATAAAATTAAAACTAAGGAAGCCGCTAACAGCTCCGTAGTCACTTTCAGAGAGAAAACGGGGCACTTTGCTGTCTATCCGTCCGTCCGTTTGTTACGGGTCTCTTGTCTGTTCAGCTTGTAGACGGAATTAATCAGAGAACTAAAAATTTGATATTTTATGCGGAATATTAACCCAAAACGGAATATTAGATGAACAAGAAAAATGTCATTGTCATTATCTAGAACTCATTGAGAGAGAACTAATATATTTTTTTATAAAAGTATGATAGAAATAAATTTCTATAATATATTTTAAGCACTTGGGGATTTATCCATTGCAAAAAGATACGAATTAACATTATATCATTGCTGTATAGAAAAGTAGAAGAAAATTAAATCTAGATGTGACGAGCTCTGAACTGGGAAACTGTATAGCTCAGTTGGTAGAGCAATCCTTGGTAAGTGAGAGATCCCGGGCGTGAAATCCCGGCTTACAATTCCTCACATCCAGATTTACTATTCTGCTTTTCAATGCCGCAATGATATAATGTTAATTTGTATCTCCTCGCGATGAATAAATTGCCAAGTGTTAAAAATCTATAAATTTTTTTCTATCATAGTTTATATTTAAAAACCATTTAATAACATATATATTGTACTCAACGAGTTCTTTTACAGGGATTTTTTGTCGTTTCCCTTTTTTGTTCTTTCAATATTCGGCTTGGGGTCAACATCACACTTCACACTAATATTATAAATGCGAAAGTTTCTGTGTGTGTGTGTGTGTGTGTGTATGTGTATGTTTGTTCCTCTTTCACGCTGAAATGACAGAACGGATTCGGATGAAATTTAGAATAGATATAGCTTATACCCTAACTTAACACATAGGCTACTTTTTATCCCGGCAAAAAGAATAACACGCGGGTGGAGCCGCGGGCAAAAGCTAGTTCTACATAAAATATCTACAGGTCTGTGATTCATTCCATCTATGAGCTAGAGATCCGTAACAAATGGAGAAACTCTAAAAACTGTGAATGTTTTACCACCTGAAGGTATCTAAATGTTGTTCGTATTTTTTTCTCAATTAAATTATTTTTATACAATACATATTCCTAATAATATACTTATGCCTTTTATTATTTTGTAGGCCCCAAGAATATTTTGGAAAACAAAACAGCATTTTATACCGAACACCGACAAGATTTTTGTACCCCAAAACATTCAACACCAAAATTAGCGTCCTGTCGAAAGGATTATTTGTTTTTGTTCGAAGGGCGCTGGTTGGTAAGTAACCGTGGAATTAACACCGGCAATTAGCAGTTACTTACTTACAGCTTCAAGGGTTGGACGCAGGTGGTCCGGCCAGAACAAACGAGGTTACTCGAAAAAAAAAACAGTTATCAACACCTCAACTGTAGGTAGTCTTCTTTTTTGACAGTTATATGTAACCCCCTGAGTTCACTTTTTTTTACATAGTTATCGCCTGTCAAAAACGTAAAGGCAGGCTAGTATTTGGAACAAGAAACAAGGTTTTTTTAATGATAAGACATCCTTTTATTTCTAAGTATGAAACAGGTCGCAAAATCATAAACATACGAAGTGGAACAGTGTTTTCAAGTTTTTTCTTTCAGAATTAATATTGTGAAAATGTTTCATCAAGAAATATCGATAAATAACATCAATTAGTTGATTTAACTTTGAGTTGGGAGACACGCATACTCGTAGTCTTTGAGACTACACTTGTTTCCTATGTCTTAAGAACCATTACCGAAAAAGATCTATTTTATCTGGAGTGAAACCATTTAATAACCCTACTCATAACCATAACAAAGCTACGGTATACAGTAAAAATTAATAAGCGTATAAGAAAACAGAGGATTGTCGTTCAAAGTCATTCAAGTTGTCGATTCAAATTATGATAAGGCGCAGACCGCATTAGTTCGGGTAGAGCCTAATAGTAGACGATTAAGCGGGTCGGGTGGAAATGTAGAGGAAGAATTTGAATTTATTTTGGAAGAAATTGATAAGGTATATTTTTGATTTTTTGCTTAAGTACTTATGTGTATACAAAGGAGATTTTTTTCTCGTCACGGCTAAATTAGCGTTTTGGTTTAATATTATATTGATAAAGATTTTTACGTTCTATTAACATTTCTTATGTTAAATTTATATGAATATATATTATTGTACTAACATGAATAAGGATATACTTAGTACATATATACATATGTATTCATACAAAATATAATGAAAATGTATAGTGAGAAATTTTCTGAAGCATTTATTTCTTAGCAATATTACATGCTTCTATATAGCACAATAATATCATAAGTACTTTTCTTAAAATCTCTGTCAGCATTTTAGCCTACCGTAAACCAAGTGAGTAAAAGTCACACCCCAACCACGTGGGGTCCCTCAGACCCAAACATATCTAGATACAATATTATTTTTATTATTTGCTTGTTTAATTTATGTATACCGATTTCCATATTCTTATACGAGTTTATAATCATAAAAGAGATAATAAACATAAATAAATCGTTAAAAATAACAAATTTTTTCACGTTTTAAGACGAAGAAACAAAAATAGCAATCTCTTACAAAAAACGTAAATGCTTCTACGGGTTAGCCATAGAAAAGCAGAAAGAAAAATGATGCTCTATACGTCCTAGTTTTAAGGTTTTTAGGTATCGGGAACATGAACATAAAAAAAAGAACTTAAAACTCGGTTTTCATTAGAATCTCTTGACAAAACGTCTCCAACCACTCACTCGGGGTTTGTGAGACTCTATCTCTAACTTCTACACGTCTCTTCGTTATGTGGTCGGAACTGCGACATGGCAATCTTGCAGCTCCAGCTACACGAAGTGCCAAAGTTATCGTGGAAATATTCAAAGAGCTATAGAGATTTTTACATCACTGGGGTCTAATAAGCCCCACCATGGTTGACGGAAGGTTTAAATGACTTGATCATTTCGTTTTAGCAAACATTCGACACTTGTAAACCTTGTAGTTTGGTCTCCTGTGTGATATATTAGCCATAACATATCTTTAAAAAAGTAACACTTTTGCTCCAAGGAAATATCATATCCACTTTTTTTGTCTTTGTACATTGATGGTTTCATAGAAACATTGTGGTGAATGATGACTGAGGGACATTTTGAGATGAGCCTTAGAAAATGGACCATTCTTGATAAGAATTACGAAACTGTTTCATTTCGTTCTGCGGTCGAGATTGTATTGTTTTCAGATTGTGATTTAAAATGAGTCATAATTACATTACTTATGTTTCTCTATAAATAAATTATATACAAATGCTTGTAGCTTCTATTCCCCAAATATGTTTGTCTAAAAATATCTTGTCCGTAGTTAATTAATATATGATCAATTTAGCATAATAAAATCCGTCATTGGCAGTATGTACAAACAATATTTCTTTTAAGCCTACACTTTTTGTATTTACTACCACTACTTTTTTGTTAGTAAATACATTAAATTAAATTAACCATTATCAATTGTAATAAAATTATATACAATTTCATTTCTATTTAAATCAATTAGGGTTCCTTGAAAGACTAAAAAATAACGTCCTACGTTTTTCTATGGTCCGACAGGCTTATTAAGTTCGTACGCCATGCTGTGAACTCCCTAGGGAACCAACTATCCTTCTCACAATCCATACAAAAAGACCTCTACTAACATTCAACCCAAGAAACAATATGAGATACGGTCAACTACCTAACTACTTCCCTCGCAAATCGAACAAAACAGACAAACCGATATTCTATTATGGCAAGCTGCCGTCCCTTTTCGTCTCCGTCGAAAGAAGAGGGACGGAACGACTGGTTGAAATGTCGTAGGTCATTAGGTCCCGACCATGTAGGGTCTACAATATGCCAATATGGAAGCAGGTCTGACTTTTATAGGCGAGTTTCGTATTTGAACAATAGTGCATGGGTAGTTCCCGCTTGATCCTTTGGATATGTTACTTATATGATAAAAAAAGAAGATTAGATTTTACAGTGGATCTGCCAGTGTGAATAAAAGTATACTGTATACATGTATGCATAGTCAACACTAAGTTGGAGTACATATCACGGCAGTCCTTATTATGCCTAGATTATAATCATGCATGATTTTCTTGCTTATTTTTGTCAAGCCTTCCCTATTCTTTATGGAAACTATGTACTTATATATATATACTTTATGAACCTACATTACTGTATATAATATTCAAGAAATGTTTAACTAAAGTGGAGTAATTCTGATTACCTCTATGGAAACACGCACGGCATTAAATGACCTTTGTAATACACCCGCTCAAAATATGATAGATTACGGGCCTGTTTAGCGTGCGTAAAATTACATATTTCGCACTCGTGCTTTTTGTGCTAACGCCATCTAGAAGAAACCGGCCACATTATTTAGTAAGCATGTAAACCTTTGTTTTACCGGATACTCTAAAAACTGTTTAAGATAAGTATTTTCAAACTTTTTTATTATATTATGTATTTTAAATGGTAAAATGTGTTTTAGAAATTCAAAACGATTTAAACGTCATAATTTATATTATATTTTAACTATCTTAGAAATTATTATTAAAAAGATTTTAGAAAGAGATATTGGTCTCTGTAGTACAGATTGTATCTGTTTTGATTTGCAACTAAATTGCTTTTATTTTATTATTTCATATAATTTTTCGCAGGTGTATTAAAAATCGTCGTTTTATACACGTGTGAAAGTATTGATATTTCTCGTCACGACAATCGCGAAGTCAATCGTGACTCTAAATATCAACCTTTTCGCACTTGCATCAAAAATGTACTATTATTTTCTTGTGAGATGACTCTTTCTCTTTTACTCATGAAACGAATGTGATCTTCTAGTTTGATTCTATCTCTATTACTCATGTAGGGCAAAGTATTTCAAGGTCATATTTTCAGCGTGACTTTATATGGCGCGTCAGAATGGTTATAAGCTTCGTTGAATGACAATAAGAAAGGGCAATTTAGAAAAGATTTTTGCGTTGACAGACATCAGGTTGACCAAAGCTGAAATACCCAACTGGGTATGTCTGAGTAAAACTTAATGCGTAGATACCCCCGTGCAATATGGTCCCAGACCTAGATGACATTGATAATGCCAGCCATTGTGAGCAGTGAAATTAATTGTTTTATAACTATTGTAGCTGCAATAAAATAGCGGAGTAGCTTGTTTGTCTGTTCGGCTTTTACAGGAATGGTTTTCATTACTGGCTCCTTGGAATTTATTTTAACTGGCCTTTTTTATCTCTGCCTCGTTTTTGGGTTGGGCGTTATTTTACCAACTATCTTTTTAGCCTATATGTTGACACTACGATGATAATAAAAAAAACCGTATTCAAATCCGTTGAGTGGTTCTCGAATTGAAACGGAACAAACATCAGACAGACCGACAAAAATTCTAAGAATGGTAGTTTTGGCTTCAGTACTATATAATATAACACAAATAAGCCACATAAATAAAAAATAAATAAAAAATAGCAGACACGACTTTTTTAATAATTTATTATTAGTTTAATATAATTACTTTAAGGATATGTGTGATTGTATTATTATTGTTATAATTTAAGTAATAAAGACGATTTTAATCTGAAGCAGTTAGAGTTTTTTGTCATAATACATAAATTCCGAAAATCCAATTCAAAATCCAAATAAATTCCAAATATTTTGTATCGTTATGTTCCTTATTCTTATATATCCATTTTGTATGTATATAGTCACGTTTATATACATGTATAAATATATATTTACCTACCTATGTATTATATCTATAAAAGTACTTTAGTATGTAGTAGATATGTACACATATGACTGCCAATTTATGTTAATAGCACTCCTATATCCATTCGGTTTGCTATAAAAAATCTCTTTAAGAGATAAGCTCGCCGCTGATCTGAAATTTATATTATTAAATGTTTTGAATCAAGTTTTTTTTGGTGTAAAATAAAGAATAATTTTCATTGGTTTATTCGACTGGTAGGATTAAAACCCAGGTCCCAATGTTGAGAGTCTTAGTGTCCTACCAACTGGCCTACCACTGCTTATTTGTAATAAAAAGATTTATTTTTATCTTTAAGGCGTAGTATGTCGATCGCATAACGAAAGAGATAAGCATATCTGAAAAAGCACGCGTCTGAGCAGGGCGGTAAATCAAGAAGAGAGTGGATAATGCTGTTTTTCAATGAATAAAATTTAATATAAATTCAAGCAAGTGCGTTTTTTAAAAAACTGCTGTACTATCGCTTAGATAATGGGTTAATATGTTCAAAACAGTAATCATTGTTATTTTTATTTTATAAGTTTTGACAGACTGCTTGTTTGAAATGAAAAAATAGCCTTCACTTAGGTCCGTGCTTCACTTTGCATTTTTTTTTCTTGATCGTGCCAATTTTTCTCTATCGCGTTTTGGGCTGTTACATCGCCCTGGAAAGGGCTTTGTTTATAACATGTTTTTATTTCAAGACCAGAGGAGTACTACTTGTTCATAAATTCAGTTTTTGGGGTTCCATACTTCAAGAGGAAAAAACGGAGCCCTTATAGGATAACTTTGTTGTCCGTCTGTCCGTCCGTCCGTCCATCTGTCTGTCAAGACCCTTTATCTCGAGAACGCGTAGAGGTATCTAAAACGTATATTTCGACACTCTCAAGAGAATCAACCTAGAACTATGAAATTTGGCAAGTAATACCGTCTTATAACTGAAAACTATACATTTGTAATTAAATCGTAAGAAATATAGTCTTTAACGCAACCCTCGGTGGGCGAGTCCGACTCGCACTTGTCCGGTTTTACTACCTAGGTCGTCTTAAGCTATCATTCTGACGTCATATTGACATCCATCCACATACGAATAAAAATATTAATTCACATATCATTGAATTTATTAAATTTGCATGAATAAGTCGTAAATACTATTTATGGAATTTATCTGATGATTTCCAATTCAAAACTGACCAATCATAAACACAACTCGCTTTAAAATAGTTCTTCCTATTCGTTGATTCAAAAATGGAATATGTTAACATACCAGTACGATAAAAACATTGATACTTCTCGTAACTACATAAACGTAATAAAGCGATAAATATGTCAAACCAAACATGGAATCTAGTTATTTTTGAACTCCTCCTACATATCTTTTATGGTATTTTTTTCCATATACTGTGAATTACTGCATTCCATAAAAGTATAGTGTTAATGGTGGAATGTTTAGCATACCATATTGAGTTCATTTCTTTCCAAGTTTGAATTCTCTTCTCCGATTGGTTGAGCCCCATGAAGTATATGATTAGTATGATAATTTGACATGGTTGGTGCGGTTAGTGATTAAATTAAGATTTTTATGTCCATGTTTCCTTAATAACTGGTTGTTTTGGCTGAATTTTATGTTCAATTACGTACGTCTGGTTCAAATGGAGAATTAAAGACATTATGAATACATTCCTAAAAATACTTGTGTCTATTTTTTATAGAGTAATGAATATATTTCTTTAACTTTATTATATACTGGTAAATGCGGTTTCGTCTTTTTGCGTAATTTCAGTCGTAGAATAAAAGTTTTCAATCATGATAGGTAAATCTAAAATGAAAACTTTACATGGTGTCTTAAAAGTTATCTTGTAAAAGTAAAAACTTCAAGGTTTCTCAAACAAAGCAAATCTGGAATCTGAATTTTGCAATTGTGCATTCCAATTGTATTGAATTGAAACAATCCAATCAGCTTAGTATCTGACATAGAATGTAATATCTCTGGGTCATTACTAAAGTCAATTTTGAAGGCTTTAATTTTAGTTCTAGTGCTGTGAAAACTTATTTTTTTCAAAAGTAATATAGCTTCCGTTGTTAACACTAAATAACTATTTTGGAATGAAGAAAATTTAGTTTTGACAGCACTAAAACTAAAATTAAAGCCCTCAGAATCGGCTTCATTATTTATCTAAGTCATATTCCATATTTTTATAGTTGGATACCACTTTTCTACCGACCATTACAATCTAAAAAAACCAATAACTTTTTTTCGAGTTAAGTTAGAAGCTTGATTTTTTGGCAGCATCATGAAGCCGTAGATTTGTGTAAGAGGTATTAGTTTCAATTTGATATCTTTTACGAGGCCCTAGAAAAAGGGTCTTGACAGATGGACAACAAAGTGATCGTATAAGGATTCCGTTTTTTCATTTTGAGGTACGGAATCCTAAAAAGAATTTACCTGAACAAGAGGAGAAGGAAAACAATGTGAAATTAGCATACCCTTACTAAATAAAATATGTATTTGTGACCGAGTACAACTTGGTAGTCGCATCGGTCAATTTTGCGAAACCCAATATACAGGAAGACTATCAAACAAACCCCGATAATTTTAGAGGTTAGAAAGAAACGTTAGTAGAACACATTTTAAACGTAAAAACAATTTAAATTAAAAGTCAAAGTATTATAAAAAAATGTTACTTGGAAATAAAATGTATGGTTATCCTAGCCTAAATTTAAAATAGTCCAAAATATTGGGATCAATAATAAAAATAACTTCGTGTGATCTAATTATCTTCTCTTCGGGTTACCATGATTTCCTCAGATCTTACAAAAATCTTCAAAGGTCTCTCCAACTTTAAAAAATAATTATGAATATGATTTTGAATGGTTTTAATAAAACCAGTTTGTATTCATCTACCAAATGCTAAATTATCGGGGTTAGGTTAAAAATCATTCTGTATACTCCCAAACTGAGTGTGATAATTTTATAACCTACTAGCCTATGCCCGCGGCTCCGCCCGCGTTTGTGCAATCTTTGCCACGTGAAAAATAGAATACACAAGTGACAATATAATAAGTTGGATTTAGATACTAATCGTCAGATGAACAAACACCTTAGACAATAAGTTGGTGTATTTGTCTTGTTATTTAGATATTATTTAGCAATAAAAAGACTCGCAGTAAAATTCCACAAAATCATCTAAAAACGAGTAATATTGTGTGTTTTTCGCTTTGCCGTGCGACTAGCCATTTTTATAAAAATTCGGGTCTTGCTCTACCAATTCAACAGATTCGAAGAATTGACTGTAAGCAACCATTTTCTTTTTCAGCCTTGGAGAAAGTGAAAGTGGCAAGAGGCGTTGCGCCAATGATGAGATCGGGAGGGGTGCGGGGGGACGCCAGTCTGAGAGTGACGTCACACCAGCCACAGCGCACACGTCATCATGTTCACCAGGTAAGAGTTAATGGAAATGCAAGGACACAAAGTCTCTGCGAGGGTTACCGTGACTTCCAGGTTTCAAATTTGATCTATAAATTGATCATTATATTATTTATTTGTAGATTTTTTATTTTATTTAAGGTGAAATTTATTTATGCTGCCCTATTCATACTAAAGGCTTGGTAAATAATCAGTATCGCGGTTCGATAACCTTTATTACTAATTTTGCAAATTAAAATTTTGACGTCCCATAATAACTGACTCGGGGATGGGCTTTCGAAATTCACAAAAAAAGTCTTCTAAACCTCGATACTGAAAACTTACCGAATCTTTAGTATGAATTTGGGTGTATAAATAAATGTTACCTTGTATATTCATGAATACATAACATGTCGTCATCGACGTGATTTTTCGCTGAGAGAAAGTTCCGACAGAGGAGGTAAAGTGACTTTTCGTTCCGGAAAATATCTCATTCAACCAAAGAAAATTTTATTTGTAACATATCTCCTACCTAACCACGTGTGGGTAAAAGGTAGTTTCCAATGTGTGACGTTTCATCTACGTCACATAATTGGCGGCCATATTGGACACTACTCAATAGTTACATTTACATTATAAATTCTAAGTGAAAACGACACACCAAGTGAAGACGAAGCCTTATTATGTACGGTCAGTTCCTTTGTCTTATTTTAGATAATTTCTTTTACGACAATTATGAGATTTAGTATGCACCTATCCAATATGTAAGAGCTTAAAAACCTGACTGTCAAATCATTAGTGGCGAAAATCGGCAGTAAATTTCAGGTGTTAGGAAATTCAGTCTAAGTAAAAGCGAAACAGGGCTAGTTGCACCAAACTCAAGCGCAGCATTTTATTCTCGTTTAATTGTCAGACTGACAGGAACACACTGATAGGTGACAGCCATTGTCACGATTTCCATAGAGTAGATAGAAAAAATAGCTGATATGTTCTAAAAAATGCAATGGCTTATTCTGATTTTTCGATATAAATGGTTTTTTTATTGTCATTTTGAATCACGTTGCTATTTTCAGGCCATTTGACATTTGAATATTATCTAAGTAGGTATGAGAATATAATTTAATTTGCGTCTTACGTAGTTGTGAAAAAATGACGCAAAATTGTGATAATTTTCTTTGTATTCTATCTGAAAAATGACGGTCACTGTGCTAATATGAACAACTGTAAATATTGTAATATTGATATACTAAGAGACTACACTCTAGATTCTTGGTGCTATATCTAATAGATGGCTATTGACTGTTTAATTTGCAAATTGGTCGACAACCAGGCGGTAGGCGAAACTTCTTTGTGACGTATGTGCTAAAATAGTTATTACATCTTGTGAAATAGTAATAACCTTTATTTTTGTACATCCAACTATCAGCCTCGTCCACTGCTGGACATATGAAATCTTTCACAAGATTTAGCCACTCTGGGCTGTCCTCCGTCCTCTTACCCAGCCACCACCCACAACAGGTCGTCGGTCCAGCGGGCATGAGGTCGGCCTACGCTACGCGTTACTAAGTGTGGTCTCCATTTTAACACCTTTCGATACCAACTGTTGATCTTGGACGGATCTCCTCGTTTCGGGTTGTATGCATAAAATTTATATAATATAGATATACACATAATGCGCGAGTTGAATGTAGTCGGGGACTGAGGCGAAGGGCGGCCGAGAGCACGTCCCCCCGCCGTCTGCACACCTCCCTCGCACGCCTGTAGTGTAGTGCTGTGGGCGTAGAGAGAACGGCTGTGTGAATATAGTGCATTCCTTAGCTCTGCATTCAACTCGCGAGTTATGTGTACTTACATACAAACACATACATAATTATGTTCCTGGTGCTTTTGACTTGGTCTTTCTGCTACAGATTTGATCAGCTACTACAGCGGTTAGTGGAGACCTCTACCATCAACTTGCGCTTGAAAAAATACTTTCACAGTTCTTCATTTTTTGTTGTTTTTAGAAAAATAAAATTCCGTCTTTCAGTAGTACTGACTTGCGTTTGTAGAGAACAGAAACGGCCATACAATCTTGATACTGACTATTTACCAAGTCTACAGTATGAATTTGGCTGCATAAACAAATGTTACCTTAAATATTTTAAATCCTGCGGAATTTCAAAAATAACACGAACTTTTTTATTTCTTCAAGTTTTCATTAAAAAGAAAAGCCGTGTCATGGAAGCGTATTGTAAAGCAGAATAACCAACGTTAACATAAACTGTATAGTACGAAATAATATTTTCAAAAAAACTGCATCCTTTTCTTGTTAAAAAATGGTAGTTTTCTAATTTGAATAATGACCAATATAAACATTTAAGATTCATTTTCTATTTAAGATTACATTTCCTGACCTCTTTACCGTTCTTCGATCAAATTAGCTATACAGTGCATGTACACATTTTTTGTGTCCCAAACCACTCAAAATAACGTAATGCGCATGGGCACGGTCCATTACGGGCGTACGTAGCTTTTTATAATGTTGACGATTTATATTAGGTCCGCGATGACTTGCGTTTGGATGTGGTCTAAGTATTAATCCGACCGCTTCTTTGATGTCATGATCGAAATTCGGATTACTTATGTAGAGGAGGCAGGTTCAAATCCCGATTTGCTTAGTCTACGAGCCTTGATTTGCAACTGTCACAATAGAAGTCAAAAAAATAGGGTACGGCTGTTACGTAAGTTTGCAGGACGTTATTTTCAAATCAAAAAATAGCTATAAGATTGGTATGGTTGCATTTTGGTTAGCAATTATCCCAATTTGTTTTTTTTTTTGGCTCCTTTTTCATGTACGGGACCTCATGAAAAATAATGTAATTGAATTTCTAATTCAATATTCGGTTTTGGATTAACGTCTACACAAAACATCCAAATTTCAGTTCTGTATGTATCCTATATTTAAGTATTTAAGTTCCTTTATCTCAATTAGGTTTCTTCTTTTTTAGGGTTCCGTAGTCCGACAAGAAACCCTTATAGTTTCGCCATGTACGTCTGTCCCTCCGTCCGCGGCTTAACTCAGAGAGATTAGTACTAGAAAGCTGTAATTTGGTATAGGTATATATATTAATTAATTATGCCAACAAAAGGGTAAAAAAATCTCGTTTTTCTTTAAGTTTATCACCCATGCCCGTAAATTGAGGATGATTTTTTTTCTTTCGTCTATCCCATAGTGTGGGTTATCATTGGATAGGTCGTACAATAACATTATGGGTGTGTGAAAACCATTTTTAGATTTAAGGATACGTTGGCAAAATATTAAGCTTTAAAGTGATAATTTTTGTTACAGTCAAGTGTACTCTCCCCACCACCCCATATGTGAAAAAATTTACAGAAGTGGTATTACAATGAAGTTTAAAGGAAATCTATCACAGCTAAGTAGGTCTTTACAAGTTTACGAGTGCAGTTCGCGCCAAACTTTTAGTCCCCTCTAAACACGACAATGTACGGGCCGGCCGGCCAAATCCCTCATAGACCACTTTCCAGCGAAAAAAAATTTTTCGCGCGTACTTTTTTTCAACTTTGCATAGAAATTTAAACAGCTGATTCCCACTTGGTACAGGGATCTGAAAAAATTATTTAACCGAAAAATCATTTTTTCTTCTTGGATGTGATCAGTTATCGATATAATAATATGATAATAAATTACATTTATTATTTGGAATAACATTAACATTTAAAAATAATATAGTTTTTGTTTAAATAAATTAATAGTTGGTTAAAATAACGCTGTTGTTTTTCATTTGTACCACAGCTTTACGACGCTATTCAACTAAAAAGCAGTCTGGTTAATATTTATTGAGGCATTTCAAAATTATATTGGACAATGACATCCATTACCGAAAGTACTTTACGGAGAACGAAATACCTCGTAACTAGATGAGACTTCTTTTCTAGTTGTAAACCGTCGTCGGTAATACAATATCAAAGTGCGTATTTTTACCGAAGTGCAGCGGTGGGGCGTAAAATCCGTATTAAGAGACCTATATACCAATACATGCTGGTGACCTTGAAAGTCACATTTAGTGACTGGTTTTATTCAGACGTTATCAAAGTGAAAAAAAAGGAAGAAATATGTGATTAACAACAGAATATTTAGAATCCATCCTTCCATCAGCCTGTTTCGTCCACTGCTGGACATAGGCCTTTCCAGGATTTCGCCACTCTTGGCGGTCCTCTTGGAAGAAATGACCATACTCACACACGCTGGGCAGGTGGTTTGGTGAGCGCGGTGCCGAAAGCCTTGCACTAGTGATGCCGCTGCCGTCACCAGTCTATTTTATATAAGGCCCGGCAATTGGGGATGGATATACCGCCATCCATCGGTCCCAGGCAATGGTGGGCCGCCTGGTTTTGCCTGAGAGCTGTTCTCTTACTCCCCCCCGAATAACTTCGGGAGGATTTCCGAGTAAGATGGTGGTACCTCCACAGTCGAGCCCGGCATTAGCTCTACCACCTGTTATATATATTTAGAATGATCTACCTTCATTAGAATTTTGAATTTTTCCATAATAAGATCCAGATTAAGACTAAGATCCAATTTAATTAATTAAATATGCAAAGAAATAACTTTGAACTTAAGATATTAAAGATATTTCACTGAAATTAAAGATATTTTTACAACAAAATAAAAAGCTCTCTTAAATATTTTTAAAGAATTTTAGTTACATATGATAATTGTCCGCTCACCTGTTAGCCACCTGAGACAACACTCTATTGGTCTGTTAGTCTGTTTTATGGCTGTTCCAGACGGGGGGGCCGCGGTATATTTTAGCGCGTTCGCGACTTAATTCCCCGTCGATAGACGGGGATATCAATACGGGGCGAGTCGTGTGAGTGAGACGCACGCACCCGGGGTCACTAGCAGTAAATGTTGCCTTAAAAACTTGTAAACTAATTTATTTATTACTTTTCTTCGTAGCAACTACTTGTAGTACTTCTGTTATACCATAAGAATGCTCAGAGCACATACATCATATAATTTAATCATTTATATCATCAATTAGAGATAAATGAACGAAATAGTTTAAACTGAACAAAAGTAATGTGACAAGATCAGGTAATCAAAATCATTTTAAAACACTCAACGTAGGCATCAAACTGTCAAGCGACAACTATAAGATTATGTTTATGAGTGATAATAACAATATTTGAACGCACATCTCCCCTGACTGTCACTAGAGATAATCCAAATACCAAATTCGTCACAAAACCAGTTTTTTCACGTCAAAAGACAAACCCGTCATTGGACTCTCGTTTATAATTAATCATATAAATGCATCAGAGAAGATGAACAAAGTTATGTCACACACTGTCCTAAAGTATGTGCCCAGAGGAAAGATAGGAGGGGGGGGGGGGGTTGAAAAGAACCTACAAGGAGTTTACGCAGCAGCAATAATCATACGTACCACTATTTGATAGGTAGAGGGGACCTTAAAGCTAAAACACTGAAAAAAACATGAATTTTAAAGTGACTGTTTTAGCACCCTTTATTTCAGCAACTATGAAAAAGTGGGGGCCATCAATAACATTAAAATTAAAGTATTGTTTCATACTTGTAACCTGAGAATTGGTTACATAAGAAAACCATAACACTAAAACGTGTATCCCGATCTGAGCTTTTTGAACCGACACAGGTAAAACAAACAAAACCATTTTTTATATAGAAAGAAGTCCCACTTAAAAAAAATGTATATCCCCTGCAATATGTAAAGATAGTCAACAAAAATAATTATTAAAATAGTTATTATTGTTTTTTTTAGTGCAAGTTTATATGCTTCAAAACTGTTGGCAAAGTAATTTTACCGCACTAGTGCTTTATTTTTATTTATTTTTACTGATTAAGAGAAAGTTGCCAGTTTTTGCTTGTGTACCATCTTCTGGTGTCGATCTCAAATTTATTATAATGTTTCTGTAAAATGTTTTACACTTGTAGGTCTTTTTGTGTATTTCTTCATAACGTGTAATTGTCTTGTGACTGTTTATGTTTCATAAAATAAATAAAATAAAAATAAAATATATCTTAACTGATTTGAAATATATTTTTTTTTGTCTGGAAGAGTGTGCTTCCAGGTAGGTCCCATTTTAGTTTGGTCGTGATCTGATGATGGTCTTCAAAGATAGGTAGTGAAACTCCTCAATAGATGACAGCGTATCACTCGATATTGCCGCAAACACTTTGTACCAGGATGCAAATTGCAGGATATTACTTGAAAATTGACATAATCCACCTGACCTTCAATCTTGGCCTCATCACTCAAATGATGGCACATAATACGAGATTTCGGCAATTACTTTGTGTGAGTGTGCTAATTCCAGGGTATTACTTGAAAAATTTGTCCACTAACCTTTGATCCTGGCCACATCACCATAGAACTCCTGAACGAATGACAGCACATAATTCTAAATGGCGGCAATCGCTTTGTGTTAGTGTGCTCATTGCGGGATATTACTTAAAAATTGACATTATGCCACGGGATCTTTGAATTTGAAACTCCTCAAATGAGGCAACCAGGGTGCTCACTGTAGTCTACCCATTTTTCACAATTTAACCCGTCAACACTAAAAAGCGTGAAATAAATAAAATTTAACAAAAAATAACAATCGACTTCAAAAATATTATATATAAATTATTTTAAACTTTTTAGTGAAGGTCTGCTATAATATTTGAGGTCGGTTGTTATTTTTTTGTTAAAAGTTTATTTATTTCAAATGCTACTTTTTTGCTCAAGCATATGAGTACGTACGAACCCGTAGAATTACAGTCGTGACGATCGTCACGCCTAGGCCTTATATTATTGTTAGTTAATATATTATAAATCTAGTGATATGGGTATTTTTCGAAAGCTATTAAGATGAGCAATAAAAAAGAAATAAAAAAAAATATTATAATAATATAAAAAAAAGTTTTGGATTGTTATTCTAGGCCCAAATCTTCTTTTTTTTAAATATATATATAGAGTTATATTTTTTATTTTTTTATTATTCTTTATATTTTTTTTAAATATTATAAAATTTGAATAGACATATATATATATATAGTATACATACATATATTCATATATATATAACTAAGATTTTTTCAAGGAGAAAGCCCCTCCCCCCAACTTACCCCAAGAAAAAAAAAATTCTTTTCTTGTAGGAAATTTTATCTTGTTTTAGAAAAACAAAATTGCATTAGAATTGGACCACTAGTTCCGGAGATATAGCCAAAAACAAAATTGGCGGGAAAATTTGCAAACTTGCAAAAATGCACGTTAATCGGACAGGTTAAAGATGAAGTAATTTATTTACCTACTAAATGTACTAGAGTTTCTAGTTGTACCCTGCTTGACCCCATAGACGTTCATGTCAATCATGTCCCTATCAGCAAGAGGATTTATTTGGAGGAAATGTTATTTGTAAAAATCTAGTACTTACACATCAATTTTAAAAATTGCCATTTTCCAGGTGTCTTTTTATTTTCAAAAGTCTGTGTATGCAGAAGTTAAATAATTAAAAATTCAAGGTTAGTCTCCTAAATAAGATTTCGTGCAATGGTTTGAGTAACACCCTTTGTGCCCCATCTCAACTTTCCAGCCAAATTCATACTTGAATCTCGGTAAATGGTCAGGACCAAGGTTCAATGAATGATACAGGGGAAGAACAAGGAATGTCATATTTTTTCAATTTTGTGTTTTTTAATGCAAAACATTGTTTTTCTATTTAAGACTCAATAATATTTACATACAATAATACAATATAAAATAATATTTTACATATTACTTACTTAAACGTACTTACACAAAAATTTAGAAGATTAGTATTGAGAATTAACATATACACAAAGTCTTGTTATTTTAATGGTGAATTTTTTGCAATTTTGTAGGCCATTGAACTGAAGGTCAAAGCGTTCGAAAAATATTTAATTCTAACGATTTTGTTAGGTTATTCTATTACCTTTTAACACTACTAAACACGCTTTACCTTGGCTTACATTGTTGAAAGTCATGGGTTACAAATTAAATTGCTTCTGACCTACGTGTGACGTGACGAAATACGTAAAATTTGATTTTATCCGAAGAAATGTATTTTTTTATTAAAACCTTTATGTCTGCTTTGGTATTTTATTGCGTGTGCCATGGTTGGGTGTACATTCTGTCAATCATAAATCATAACATAGTATCGTAATTTTTAATTAAATATAGCCCGGTGTCTGTCTATTTTTATCTCAAGTAGAGCCGACCATGTTAGTGGTTGAAATATATTTTGTAAAACCTATAATTTCAGGATTCAGTTGATCATTTGAATACGCATGATGACAAAAAAATGTTTTATTAGTCCGTCAGTTAGATTATCAGAAAATATTGGACACGTATTTTTTCTTTTTTCAATTAAACAAACCATGATGAAGATATAGCCCGCTGAAGTTCCGCGTGACGTCACATCTAGGTACAATTTTACTTAGAAGTGACGTCATCTCTGTCATTTTTTGTTTGATTGACAAAAGACAAAAATACGTGTCTAATATTTTTTGACAATCTAAATGACGGACTAAATAGAATAAAATTAGGTTTACCCTATCTTTGTCTATGCTTTATTGTACAAGGTGCATGGCTGGAGAATTATAATATTAACAAAACTTAAATAAACGAATTTAAAAAACTAAATTATTCTACGAAATAAACTAAACTAAAACTACCTAGCAAAAATATTTAATTAAAGTAGATAAAAAATTGAGCCGAAATTGCTGTCGTCACGTGGAAGAGTACCCAGGATACTGGCAGCATTACCTCGTTGAATTGCTAGGCCAATTCTTTGGCCGAGGTATGTGCCAGCCCTGGGATCTCCGGAAACGTCGACCAATCTCGACGACAGTTCTTTGTAGAGCTGCCGCGCTCCCGGCCCCCACGGCCCGAGGGTTTCAACGCCAAAAGGCACAAATATGTATCCTACGCCAAGGGATACATATTTGCGCCGTTTCGCCTCCTCCGCAGACGCTGCCGCCGTCCCGGCCTGTGACGAGGTCACCTGTAAGTGGGACGGAGCAACTGTGTCAACAAAAGTTGCGTCCCACACCAGGGACCTCACGTTCTTTCAGGGTATCAACGACATCCCGTCGGGTCTTCTACCATCGTCACGTGACAGGCCATTCGGTTCCAGAATGGCAGGTACGTTTACGCTCGCAAGAGCCCGACGGATGATATCGTTGATACTGGCGTGACGAGGCAGGCGGCCAGCGCTGCGCTGACATGACAGGCCATGGTGACCGAGGCGGTCGACTCTCTCTCCGCAACGGCAGCGATGTGGCTCATTCAAATTGACGCCCAGTCGCAGTCCGATGGCTAGTGAGAAAGTGGTGCGGTCCAGCAAGGTGCCGATATTAGGCGATGGTAAAGCGTTTAGCCAATACCCCGACTCTGGTTCACTAGTGGCTAGGAGGCGAGCCCGGTCTGCAGCGTTTGTCGCAGTGTTTAAGAGATGTTCCTGGACTTGGCGGCAGAGGGGCTCGTCCCATAGCTTTTGTGAATGTAACGCAGACGGGGAATTTTGATTGGGGCAGGCGTGTGACCAGGCATTCCTGGCCTCGGTCAAGCCCGTGACCTCGACATCACCAAGTGATGAATTTATTAATTTTTCGAAGAGGTCACGTGAGCTGTAGGCTGAGGACAGGAAGGCCGGTAGTGCGACACTAGAAATTTTTCTAAAATTTGAAAAATTTTAAACAAATACTTTGTTTACCCTATCTACAAGCCTATTGTATTTGGCTCAGTATATTTAGCCTTAAAACAATATTCTTATTCTATGCTAAGTTTTCTAAATATTTTTGTATTTTTATAAATTTGTTTGTCTTCTACGATTACGTAGTATACGTACTTATAATATTATATATCCTACACCTACATATATTAAATTTCCAAAGTATGTACTTCAAGAAAAGTGTATGGATTTGTCCATTGTATTTTGAATTGGCGCAAAAGTATGATCAGTAGAATGTATGTTTCATTTTGTACACTGTATATTTATACCCAGTATTTAATTATATATCCGCATACTTGGACAAGTATTTATACAATCCCTTTCAATAACATTAAAGGTGTTAAATAATTATGGCTCTGATAGAATTGTAAGTTGAAAATAAACTATATTTAATGGCCAACAATAGTCACTTAGTTATGATTCTGACAGTTATTGGTGTCAATACGACTATCTGTTAACTGCAAATAATGTTTTAACTATTTAGTGGATGATATTTTTATTAGGAAATAAAAACAAGAAAAAAAATTTTGTTTTACAAAAAGTTTTAATTCTTCACCAAATTCATTCAAGACAAGAGCATTTCGGGGGACATTAAGAGCTTTACAGCCTAATATTTTTAATATGAGTACACACAGATTTGAAATAATACTGAAGTTTCACTTTTTGCCAATAGAAAACCGCGTTGATTTAGTTTTGTGTATTCTTTAGTAAAGGGCTGATATCACAGAAAAAAAAGAATCTTTAGAATTTTAATATTTAAACAACAATTCATATTGCTACAAAAATAACATCGTAATCCATTTTTTGGTTGCAACGTATTTAATACAGAATTCCGCTATTGAGACTTCAAAACTATATTATCGTCCTAGAGGAAATAAAAAAGAATTCTTTCAATACCAGCTCTATTACATCAAAACTTGCAACGAAACTCCCATCGAATAATCACTTAATTCCCAACGAAACAAAAACAAGAACCTCTTTCCTAGCCACTTAATCTGCATTGAGCTGAAATGTATCGATCAATTAAAGGCAGTCTGGCTTTGATTGAAGCCTCAATAAGTACATAAATCTATTACTGTTATAGTAAGTATTATAAAGTTAATTGTGCGTTTCTACGGCTGTCAGGGGCTGACGGGACGGAGGCTTTCGAGGAGATGTGGAAGGCTTTTAATTGACGCACTTGGAGTTTTGTATATGTTACGTGCTGTGTTTGTGAAATTGTTAGGAGCTTTTAGAATTATCACTGGGCTGAACAACAAAATAATTAAAAAATACCATAATGTAGGTATGTTCCATCAGGCTTTTTAGGGCATCTAAAATAGTTACCAATTAATAAAACACAATAAGCTGACACAGTCAGTTTTACTGATCATAAGGTACTTCTTTTTGAGGAAGGATTTTCCAAAAAACCTCTTGTTAGTGTGAAATTTGAACCAATGATCATTAAACTTAATCCGTTATTTGGTCAGTTATTTCTTTACAATCAGCAGAACTTCAGGTTTCAGAAAATATTTTTAGCCTTCATTGTACAAAACATAAACGCTTATTATAATTTTTTTTTAATACAAAAATAGCGTGCCTCGAACTGCTGTTTTGAACTGACTTTAAAAAAACAGGTTGTATCAAGACCTATCTGAAATGAAAATTGCGATTCGTTTTTGGTTACAATAATCGATGTTATTTATAGTACTGAAGTGATACGACCCTGTAGCTCGATTTATCATTTTACCTACATACCTAGAAAACACTTTCAATCCACTGCTAACTTTATTACAATCACATTAAAGCGTTTATAAGTTTTTCACTTATACTCATCACTAATGGCTTGATGGCTGTATAAATGGCGTTACTATGGTTATCTGACGAAGCATGCTAACATTTTGTTTTCTAGATTCCTTAGTTATGTTTATGGCTTCTTTTGCGCAATAACTTGCGTTTTTCTTGTGGGACTGGCATTCCATTATATGTATTGCTACTTTTATTGGTGTATCTATTTTATTTATATAAAGTTTTGTAGTGGCGTGCATAGAACTTTTTCCTGGAAAAGCAAAAAAAAGGTCAAGTTTGACGATAAAACAAACATGAAAAAAATTTAAAACCAATTTGAAAAAAGAAAGTGTGAAATCATGTACTCTAGGGTAGTGCCTACCCTGGCGTCATACAAATAATGACTTTTCAAAGCAACATTTAAATTATTTCATATTTTTTATTGTCAAATTTGACCTTCTTACTGCATTTCCAGCAAAAAGTTCTATGGAAGCCACTAAAGTTTTGTGGCTACATGAAAATCGTTACGAAAATTCAAAAAAGTAGGTGTTAACCTAACATGTAAAAAATATTTCTTAGAAAAACAAAAGCTAGAGTAATTAATTCGTTGAAATTTTTTGGTATTTATTTTTTGTATCATTTGTTTAATTCCTATTCCTTGTGTACTTAGATATAAGCCACATAGAATAGGTATTGTTTAAATTTAAATTAAAAATCACGGTTCAATAGAGTACCAGCGCTGTGGTACTTACTGCAGCATTAAGCTGAGCTGAATATATTTTTTAGTTACCACCTTTTTCTAAATTTTATAATCATACTATTATTAATATCACTACGTCTTCTTTCACGCTGCAAAGATCCATTTTTCTTTTAGTATTTATTAGATAAAATACACTTAAATAAAAAACCGTGAACTAGTTACATTAAAGATATATTTATTAACATGTTAAACTATTAGGAGACAAAAAACACTGAAGAGAAGCGTAAAGGTGATTGTGGTGAGTTGTTTTAATAGTAAAATTATTCCTTATAACGAAAAGTTTAATATTTATTTGCTTTAGATTTTTAACATTGTAACATTATGTACACTACATCTGATGAGAAACATAAACAGTCATACCCATTATCTAAAAATGAGTATAAAGCAAGAAATAGAGGCGACTATTATTGACTTGAAAGTTATGTAGCAGCCCTCTCTTGACGACAAAAAAGAAAACTAAAAATAAGTACCATAAAACCAAAAATTTCAAGTATAGTGTTCAAATTAAATCTGTTTATTACAAAAATATTAATAAAAAAGAATGTGTAAATAACTAGACTTAAAAACCCCTTATGACCGCAACGTCAATAAACTGTTTTATACCTATAGTTTGGTGAAATACTTAGTCAAGCAACTTCAATAAAAAAGTGTTAATGGAATTTAACTCAACGTAAAACCTTTTATTTCTTGTTTTTACTGTAATAATCACTACGGACAGTCCAGCTTCTGACCTTGCTATTCGAACTAAAAGACCATAGCTAGTAAGATAAAAATCTATAAGTGACTTAGTTTAGCGTGCAGACAGGCGGAGATTGAAATTTTATTATTAGACGTCAATGGGATGATTCTACTATCTTCAAAACGTTATCATCGTATCAAATAAGTTCAGGGCACCCTACCTATTTCTCGTAGTGAGTACTACGAAAGTAACTTCTCTTTGCTCTACAGGCATAGATTTTCATTTGTTGGGGTAAAAGTTAAATTTTATTTAATTACTAAAGAAGAAGAAGAAATATATAAAATAATTATAAATATTTTAAAAACCATATTGTTACGACATATATCCCTTATCGTTGTACTTTGGAACAAAAACATGCTTTTTAGAGCATCCAGATTTCAGAGTTTATCTCACAGTGTTTTACTTCACCTTTCAGCAAGTGCATAGTCTACAAATACTGTGCACATAAAACTGAACAAACCATTAGGTAGGATTCGAAGTTTGGTCTTGAGAGTTCAGCCGAGTGCTACTGACTAAGCTACCGCTGTTTTTACATCCTTACTCAAATAAGGTATACGAAAGCTTATCCGAAATCTATAAGTATACTGTACGTTGCCAATATACGTCTATAGTAGAAACGTTACACGATACACAGCAGTGCGTAGCAATGCCGCGCAGCTCACAACGTAGCATAAAAGCAAGTCAATGTTACGAGATGTGTAGCTTGCCACGCGCTCCCATCGCAAGAAGTAGTCAGCAACGTACATCGCGTTACAAATTCGTATTTCTGGGATTAGTGAAGATGTGGCAATGTATTAGACACATGAAAAATGGTAAATTTTTTGTGATATCATTGATTATTAAGTTATTTTGAACATGATTTGCGTTTTGCGGTCACGTTTTTAGACTGTTACAATACAACGAAGCCTTGGTAACGATCAGTTCGTTTGTGTCACCAAACGGTACGGAAAATTAAGTCAAAATATGGTATGCATATAATTTACCTACTATTCAAGTTAGTACGCCTGTGGACTGATCCGAAATGATGTCGAATTTAGTCATTCATAAATTGCGACTGAAATAAATCCCACTAATATTATAAATGCGAAAGTTTGGATGGATGGATGGATGTTTGTTACTCTTTCACGCTGTAACTACTAAACCGATTGGGCTAAAATTTTGCACGAATATAGTTCTAGACCTGGAATAGGACATAGGCTACTTTTTATCCCATAAATCAGTTCACATGGGATGAAAATGAGCTTTCAAGTAGAAAAGTGATCTGTCGCCATGCTTACGAAACCGATTGGGTTGAAATTTTACATAAACGTAGTTTGAACAGGACATAAGCTACTTTTTATCCCATAAATCTGTTCACATGGGATGGAAATGAGATGTCAAGTTTATATAGAAGAGTGATGTGTCACCCTTTCACGCCGTACCTATTGAACCGATTTGGCTGAAACTTTACACAAATAATGTTCTAGAACAAAGACTACTTTTTATCCCACAAATCAGTTCCCATTGAAAAACTATAAAAGAGATATACAAAATGGGAATCACAGAGGCGCATAACATACACATTTCACCAGCTGTGTTTACTGTAGGTAACAGTCCGAAAAATATTGGCAGATTGTATAGGAGTACCTACACAAAAACTAATTCAACGCCGGCGAAGCCGTGGGAAAAAGTTAGTTATCAATAAAATCATCCGTTATCCGATATCGGGTCAGTGCAAAACCGTACTTAGGCGTTAAACGAACCTTATTTTGACTTTTTCTTTCGGTAAATATAACAGACTAGCTTTTGCCCGCGGTTTCACCCGCGTTGAATTTTTGTGTACTCCTATAAAACCAGTCAAATTATTCGGACTGTTACCTACAGTAAACACAGCTGGTGAAATGTGTGTGTTATGCGCCTCTGTTTCCCATTTTGTGTGTCTCTTTTATAGTTTTTCCATGGGAACAAAGGGAAAAAGTAGTTTTTGTCTTATTCAAAGTGTGGAACTTATTTTATGCAAAATTTCAGCCTAATCGGTTTCGTAAGCATGGCGTGAAAGGGTGACCCATCACTTTTCTATATAAATTTGAAAGCTCATTTTCATCCCATGGGAAATGATTTATGGGATAAAAATTAGCTTATATCCTATTCCAGGTCTAGAACTACATTCATGTAAAGTTTCAACCTAATCGGTTCAGTAGTTACGGCGTGAAAGAGTAACAAACATCCATCCATCCATCCTTACATCCAAACTTTCGCATTTATTAGTGGGATTAGTGGGATAATAATATCGATCCTAACTCGTATCAATAAATCTTAGGATTAATCATGGCCGCCCTTCTATCCACTCTGACTTACACACTACATACATCTATCTATATTCACACATGGCAATATAGACAAAATAAAAAATATAACACTAACGTTATATTGTCAATCACTCGTATGTGTTGAAAACTTACGGATGTTGGGCTAAGCTGACGGTATAGCTTTAGCCATTTTTAATCCCGATTGTGATTACATTCTAGGTCTATTGTTAATACTCGTAGCTGTACAGATCTAAGTATCGTATCATAGAGGTAGTACGTAATAGAATCGCCCCTCAGCGCAGTTCCCACGAATACAGTCCGCAATAAATTATCAGGAACCAATAACATTGACTATATTAAATCAGGCCGCGAATGGCACGGCACAGTGAATCATATTTAATGTTGGAGCCGCGTTTAATTGTGCTGACTAGTGCGGATTTGTTAACGCTGTTAGATATTAAAATACACTCGTTAGAACAAATCGGAATATACCCAGTATTGTTGAAAATTTGAATAATTCGGTAAAAGTGTGAGATAAAGGGTTCCGTAGCACCCCACAATACGGGCGCGGAACCCTAAAAACATTTACAAAAAAAAGATGCTAAAATGGCATCACCTCACAAAAATTTGGCGCCGTCTGCGTACGTACGGAGTCCTACATTTTATATTTTTTTGTTTTGCTTTTGTTAGAGTATGTCCTACAATTCTTGTATGCTTCTTGAAGTTTCTTGGACTTTCCATTTTGTATGAAAGTCTGCAAAATGAAAACTGTGTAGTGCAGCCTGTGCTGCCAACTCTTCTTAGCGAAAACGCGCTGCCAGAGTTCTAAAAAGTGCTAAACTTCTAAATTTTGTATGAAAACCGTTCGTAAACGGGCATTGTTATACAATGTATTACAATTGTATGAGCAATTGCACCCGAGATATTTAGGCACACGAGCGAGCAAAGCGAGTGAGGATGCTTATATTTTGAGGGTGCAGTTGACCACTTACACCCGTGTTTAACACTCTACTATTCATCATTAATGAAAGGAAATTAAAAAAATGTGTGTGTCTGTCTGTGTGGGGTCACGCACACTAGAAAAAAGACTCGGAGATAGAATATCTGTACTACTTATTTATTTAACGTTCTTATCAGTTTTGCAAAACTATAAGCGAACTCAGATGAGTATGCAGGTTCAATTTTCTATTAATTAAAGACTGACCTTACTACCACTTTCAACATTTAACTTTTTGAAGTGGTTTATAAAAAAATATTTCACTTCTTAATGCTTCTGTCAGTCAAATCACAACATGTTAAAAATAATGGCCCCTCATTCAAACTGTTGCAGTTGTGAAACCAAAATGTTATTTAGATCCTGTATTGAATTGCAGTGTTGCCAATCAAAAATTGAGACGTTTTAAATCTAAGTATCTTACAGTAAGAGGCTGAGTTTTTTTTTTCTTTTTATTTGTGCATGTGTATGTTTGATACTTTTACGGTCTCAGCCATTTAGAGCAGGTCCGCCCATATTCTATCCTTTTTAGGGTTCCGTAGTACCTGAAAGGTAAAAGGAACCTCTATGGTGAGACTCCGTTGTCCGTTCGTCCATCCGTCCGTATGTCACAGCCTTTAGCACCGTGAAAGATAAAGACTTGAAATTTGCCACAAAAATAGCATTCACCTGCGTACACAATATAGTGTAAGAAACAATTTAAAAAATTTAAATTGTTCAAAATATTTCCAATACAAAAGCGAGAAAAATAAAAAAATATCATAAAAATACAATATGGGTATAACTATATTGACTCATAGCACTTATATGTATATTTTCCAAAATATTTGAAAAGGTGATGTATAATAGTATTTGTTCATTTATTGTCAAAAATCAGATCCTAGCTCCTGAACAAAAAGGGTTTAGGAAACAAGCAAGTATAAACCAAGCAATATTTGATTTCGTTTATAAAGTAATAACAGGCATGAATGAAAAAAAATGGTAACAGCCTTATATATGGACATGTCAAAAGCATTTGACCGCGTTGACCACAAATTATTATTAGGTAAATTGGGAAACTATGGTATTAAAGGTGTAAACAATGATCTCATTAGGTCATATTTAAATAATAGATCACAAACAACACAGATTTGTAAAATAAATACACATACAAAAAATGAGGAACAATTTTCCTCTGATCATCGCAAAGTAGTTCAAGGTGTGCCTCAAGGAAGTGTCATGGGCCCTTTATTATTCCTATTATATATAAATGACCTGCCCAGTGTAATAAGTCACCCAATGGTTCTCTTTGCAGATGATAGTACGGCTGTCTTCATTGGTAAAGACAAAACTAACCAAGAGACTGAAATAAATAAATCTTTAGGTAATATAATTGACTGGTTGACATCTAATAATCTTTGAATTAATTAAGGTAAGACTAATATAATGACATTCCGACAAAGGCTACAGCCCGGACAAATTGACATAAGATATAATAATACAGTTATAAATAAGTTATAAATGAAATTGAAGTAGTAAAATTTTTGGGAATATATATAGACTGTCAGTTAAAATGGAAGCCTCAAGTTGCACACATATGCAAAAAGTTGAATAAATTTTCATACGCTCTGCGCATGCTATCTAAAGTGGTTAACCAAAACGCAGTACTTGAGGCCTATCATGGTTTTGTGGCATCAAATTTAAGGTTCGGTATCATTTTCTGGGGAAACTCAACCGATAGAGAGGCTGCTCTCAAATCGCAAAACAATGTCTAAGGGCCATATGTAATCTTAAAACAAGAGACACGTGCAAACCACACTTTCGAAAGTTGAAAATATTGAAACTGCCGTCACTTTATATATAATAACTGCCTGCTTCGTTAAAACAAACCCCAACCTATTTAATAAATTTAAAAGTAAACGGCTTCAAAACCTAGTGGCATCATTTCCTTCAAACACGGCTCTTTTAATTACAGTATTTTAGGTATGGGCCCTCGTATTTATAATAACTTGCCACAGTCAATTAGAGAACTTGACAATTTACATAGATTTAAGATGACATTAAAAGAATTATTGATTGACAAAGCCTTTTATGACATTAAACATTTTCTCTCTGACTTTCCGTAATATATGTAAATAAACAATACTTACATCTTACATATTTATGGTTCGGAATGTTACACTACTCGATTTGCTTTACTTTGCTGACACTGGATTGCTGTGCTGGACTTGTGTTATCAATGTTTTATATTTTTCTCTTTTGTTGTTGTGTTTGAATTACTCATTCATCGTACTCATTATTATTGTAAATGATTTTTTTTTGTGTTTCATAATTTGTTATTTCTCATTAAATTATAATAAAAATATCACGTTTTTTAGATATGTAACAAAATTATTTGTACGCCTTGCAAGGCAGAGCTGAGCTGAAACGCCTATACATTGTAACACCTTGTTGTACCTTGGTTCGACAAATAAATATACTTTGAACTTTGAACTAGTGGATCGAAAAAAATGAAAAAAATCATGGTGATTTTTGATGGATTTATGTAAAGATTACAGGAAAAATATAGCGGTCACTATAAAAAATTACAAGATTAAATTTTTCATCCTTGACTTTTATTTCAAGTACGGTATAAAAATATTTGTGTCTCTCTTTTGTGGAACAATTAATTATTTTTTTAGTTATCATAAACAGTTATGGGCAAGATCTACAATATTATAAAATTTGAATAGACATATATTTGTAGTATATAAATATATATTCATTTATATAACCAAAACTTTCTACCCGGGAAAGTACCTACTTTTTCCAAAAAAAAAAAAATTAAAAAAAAAATGTTTTGTTTTGTTTAGTAAATTCAATCCAATTAGTTTTAGAAAAAGAAAACCGCATTAGAATATGACCATTATTTTCGGAGATATAGCCAAAAATAAAATTGGTGGGAAAATTGCAAAATCGCAATGAGCGAATGGGTTAACTATTACAAGTTGCGCAACGAAGTATGTTATAAGTGCTCGGCGGATGTGGTGGGGGACTAGCGCATGTCTTCACCCGCGCACAAAATTACTAAGTGCGATAGAGAAACAATGACTAGCGCAGTCAAGGTCACCGCTCATAAGCCGTTGCGATGCTTGTAGCGGGCGTGTACCTTATTTATAGTACGTAAACGTGTTAACAGGACCTCATAATGCCCCATAATTTAGTGCATGGAGAGCTAATGTGTTAAATGTAGCATACAAGTTTTTAATTACTGTTTTTTTATAAATTCATTTACAGTCGCTTATCTATGGTTTCTTGTTTTTTTTTATTTATTATCACATCACACTAATATTGTATTATTATTATTATGTATACACTTTTCAGTCTCGGGCCCATAGGGGCCCGGTCATTTGAAAGGCATTCATGGGGCCGAAGCCAACATTGAAGAGGCCTTAGTACCATTTAATCTAAATGTGAGATGGCCGCATCCATGGAGGCCTCTCCCTCAATGTACCATTGGGATACACTAATGGACAGTCCCCCATAGTTGCCAAACTATTGCCAGGAAGGAAGACTTGGAGTGGACTGTGAGGATGGGATGCTAGATGGGCCGGATAACAGGGCTATGGAGTGAGATAACGGACATCTGCCTCAAAAATCTCTCACAAATTTAGGTGTGGCAGACGGTGTTATAAATGCGAAAGTTTGTGTGTGTATGTGTGTGTATGTTTGTTACTCTTTCACGCTGAAACGGCTGAACGGATTTGGATAAAATTTAGAATGGATATAGCTCATACCCTAACTTAACATATAGGCTACTTTTTATCCCGGAAAAAAGCATGTCATTAAACCGAATAAAACGCGAGCGGAGCCACGGGCAAAAGCTAGTCAGTAATAAAGACAGGTGAATTTTTAATAGGATTTCCTATAACCTTAGCCTGATTCACCAATAAAAAGAATAGTTACATTATTATAATAAGGAACTAATTAACCATGGAACATCAACAAACCGAAACAAAAAAAAAACTTGATGACATCCGTACTCTTTTTGAGAGCCAAATTACCAACATAAGTTAACCTTAGTTTAACTAAAGGTTAAGCGATGACAAACAGATTGACGCTAATCGCCTCAGACAATAGGTAGAGGCGTTACAAAAGATTGTCATAATAGGAAGTATGATTTAATAAATTTACATACATCTTTCCGAGTGCATCATCCATCTAGCTAGAATTTAGTCCCCTTATTTGGCGTTGTAATGAAAATATATGTACAAAACAGTCATGACACAATTGTGGAATAGTTAATGATTATAATAAGATGATGGACCGATGACCTGAAGGAAGTTGTGGGTGGCGGCTGGATGAGGAGGACTGTCAAGAGTGGCTAAATCTTGGAAAGGCTTAATGCTCATCAGTGGACGATAAGAGGATTATGGATGGATGGATGGTGGATGGCCAGACCTACTTAAACAATTAAATTCAATGCAAATAAATCTTATATAAGAAAAAAAAAACACAACTATGCAAAGTTAAAGTTATGCCCGCCTTATCACATTACACAATAATATTTTAAATGCGAAAGATTGTGCGTGTGTGTGTGTGTGTGTGTGTGTGTGTGTGTGTGTGTGTTACTCTTTCACGCTAAAAGGGCTGGACGGATTTGGATGAAATTTAGAATGAATATAGCTTATACCCTAACTTAACACATAGGCTACTTTATCCCGGAAAAAAGCATGTCGTTGAACCGAATAACACGCAGGTGGAGCCGCGGGAAATAGCTAGTAAAAAATAAGTCATACAATTATACCTCGTCCAACAATATAATATTATGTCAAAAGATAATGGAAATTAAGTGAGTAATTATTTATCCATTAAAGGTACAATCTTAATGTTGTTGTACTTTAATAAATATAAAAAGGTAAAATACGACAAGGAGAATGAAATTTTGGGCCTACCAAAATACGTAAATACACATATATGAACTAAATTATAGGTATATATTTAATTTAAACAGTCAAGTACATATGATCTAGATTTATAAATACAATCAATATTAATACGTAACATACATACATACATATGTACATGTATAACACCACTACTTTGATCAGTCTTGCTAAAGAACATGTCTTTTACTTCTTTTCTGTATTATGTTGAATACAGAGCGTTTTGAGGTCCATCCATCCATCCATCAGCCTGTTTCGTCCACCGCTGGACATAGGCCTTTCCCGGATTTCGCCACTCTTGGCGGTCCTCCTGGAAGAAATGCCCATACTCACACACGCTGGGCAGGCGGGTTGGTGAGCGCGGTGCCGAACCCCTTGCACCAGTGACGTCGCTGCCCGTCACTAGTCTGTTTTATATAAGGCCCGGCAACTGGGGATGGTTATACCGCCATTCATCGGTCCCAGGAAATGGTGGGCCGCCTGGTTTTGCCTGAGAGCTGTTCTCTTACTCTCCCCCGAATAACTTCGGGAGGATTTGCGAGTAAGATGGTGGTACCTCCACAGTCGAGCCCGGCATCAGCTCTACCACCTATAAAGGTAAAACCACAGAACTGAATATAGCTAAATAAGAAAAGATGGGACATATATGTATATATAACATACCCGTCCCGTAAGAGTTGATACAGTTTGGTTCAGTAATATTTATAGAAAAAAATATTGTTAGCTTTTTTGTCGTTTTCATATTAAGGGTGACTTTTATTTATGCATCGAAACTTATATGGATAACCCATTTTGCTAATTTCGCAAAATAAAATGTTGAAGTCCCATAGTAATTGACTCGGGGCTGGTCTTGCGTTTGTAAGGAACACATATAAGTTTATCGGTTTTCCCATTCTTTCTTCCAAACCTTTGTACGTATGCACCTTTTTGACAGTTAATCTGTGAGAACTGTCAGTTTTGAAGTTTTTGCTCTTGACCGTGTGTTTTTTTGGTCTTGAATTTTAAATATAAAGCATTAATTTTATCTATAATTGATGCAAATTCCTTACGCATATCATTTAAATTCCAAATATTGTTCAAGAATACTTCTTTGGTATGATCATTTGTAGTCGCTGACTTTGATAATTCAAACACTGTTTGTAATCTTGAATATACCTATAATGCATTACGTTTTGCTTCAAGTAACAAGATCTGAGTAGATATCTCTTTCACCATCCCTTGGAAACACTCGTCTCCACTTTTGGACATTTTATAGCAAGTTTACTACATACACTACAATGACATTGCGGGGAACTATTAAATGATTTAAATATAATAACAATTTGTTGAAAATGTATGTACTAAATTTCTATTTTGAAGATAAGATCAATGAGTGTATAGCGTGTGTGAATATTTGTGTTTATTTGTGAGATAAATGCAATAAAGCTATTTTATTAACCTTAAACAAGAAACATGCTGATTTCCAATGGAATTATTAACCGTTTCTTTATAACTTAACAATATGATATGTCTTATTGGAATTACGTAACTGTGTAATAAGCGGTACGGTAAATAACAAATTAATGAATAAACAGTTATGGTATACACCAAATAAATCACAAAGTAAGTTTGATGTCATATGAGCGGGCCAAAGCGTGGTAAATAAATTCACAAAAAGTGTCATCCAACCTTGTTACTGAGCACTTACCGAGTCTTCAGTAAGAGTTTGGCTGCATAAATTAAAGTCACCTTATATAAGGTGGCTTTTATTTATGCAGCCAAATTCATACTGTAGTCATGGTATATCATCAGTATAACGGATCGATAACACTTTTTACAATATTGAGCTCCCATAGTAGTTGACTCGGGGCTGGGCTTGCATTTTTAGGTAAAGGAAAAATCATAATTCACGAATTTTCCAAGAAGGGTCATCGAACCTTGATCTATTGACTACTTATATGGCTGTATAAATGAATGAAATGAAAACGAATAAAACTTTAAAACATATTTTTTTTTCGAGGTTTATTGTACCCATTTTTCTTTTTTAATTTGCCGTGGTAGAGGCTATAGTAACATGTATTTGGTGAAAATTTCAACTGTCTATCTATTACGGTTGAAGCTGTATACCCATGTAACAGACAGCGGAGGCTTAATTGGTAATTCCCGTTAGGCACCCTTCGGGTTCGGAATCCTAAAAATGTTTGAACTAACTTCGTTACAAAGCATTTACTCAAACATAATATACAAGGCTGAAGTACAATACTAGTTTTGGGACAAGCATTGTAAACAACACCGGTGGTTCAGTCGTCTTCATGTGTGCTCGCTAAACAAGCCATTGTTGAATCGGTCTCTTAATGATGACAAAAAGTTATAAACTGACTTGACATTATGTTAATCACTGTTTGGTTTTGTGTTATTATTGTATTATGTGAAATCACTGTAATAAGCTATTATAATAAGAAACAAAAAGATTGCCAAAGAAGGAATATAGAATTTTATTATTGTTTCACGATTGGATTGGGATTCAAAAGTACCATTTGCATAATAGTACAAACGAATTGATTACTTAAGTATTTAAGACTATCAAGTAAAATAATTATCAAATTTTTGCATTTGATGTACATAATGATGTTTATAAAAGTTTATTGATCAATAATATTACTTGTCCAAAAAATTAAATGATCGCTCATTTAGTAGTCTGAACTATTTGCTGTATCTATTTTCAACTGCTTTATAAATGAAATCTTTAAATTTTATTTGACAAATCTGTCACTGTTTGGCATTGATGATGAAGTTGATGAACCCATGAGTGATTGCTCATCAAAACATTTGTTTGACAATTTTTTTAAGCATATCATTTTTTTCAAATTCCATGAAATATTATTTTGGTAAAATGTTACATTTTCTTCACATTATAATTTCGCAGTACTGAAAAAGTTTTAACGTATTTTTGCACATCCTACCTTTGGTAACTGTCAGTTCATACATTCGCGTAAAGTTGACGATCGCACCTCATTCCCAATCATACATAAATATAGGTATAACATTGCTTAAGTATTTTCAGAATCTCAACTTTGTGAAAATTTTATTTATCCTTTTCCTGTTTTTAATATAGACATGATAGAAATGTTATTAGCAATTAATTTTTATAAACTGCTTACTACACTGGTATTAGTATTTTATCTATCTAGTTACAATTTTTCATGATGCTCTACTTACTATCACATTTTACAGAACAATATTGTAAAACAATCTATCTATTTCTTATTTAAAACAATGGTGTGTTTATCAAAATAAAACAAAAGAAGATCCTTATAAACGAGTTCCGAACAGAGCGCGGGAATCAATTACCGCATAAAATAAATAATAAATTATTAAACAAAAGATTTATATCAATTACGACAAATGAGCGTGAAATACAATTAAAATCCAATTGGCAGTATATATTCCTGGTTGAAGGGTCGTTCCTATCCACTGCGCATGCATAAACGTTGAAGAAGACAATGGATTAAATTGTAATTTTTGTATTTTGTTGGTTAAGGCAAGTGTAGATTTTTATTTTAATAACAAAAAGTATTTTTTTTTTGGAAAAACAATGTGGAAAGTTTATTTGAAAGATAAAATACCAGAACCTTAAATTTAACTTAAGCACTGTTTTTAATTGTTTTTAAGAATAAAGCTTTTGCTTTTGATATTCTGAATCAATATTTAACTTACCTATTTAGAGTAAATTCAATAAAAACATTCTCAATTTATTGAATGTCATTAGAGGACATATTAAAATTTTCTCAATCCGCTGATTAAATCAGAATTTTATTGGGCCGTGTTTGCTCGATGTAAAAAAAATTAATAAGTTGAGAAAAATGGATGCACTTAAGTTTTCTTTTGGTTCAATAAACGATTTGTATTATTGTAGTATTAGTTGTAAAACAATATACCTATCGCATTTCATATCATGGCTGAGATCTATAAATTACTTGATCAACATCCACTATTCCCACTAATAACCCAAGATACTACACTTTTGAATCAAATGGGAACGAACCACTTAGATGGTGTGTGTAAATAATACGCCGGCCCTCAGCCTCTTAACTGACGTTTAATTTTAATCCTCGATTTAGGGCCGGTCAAACTTCCGACAGCTAACCAACTATATGAGCCCTTCTTAACCTTGCTAATATTCAATTTGTTCGATAAGTCAAATGTTTGCACTCGGATTTACTTATAGGCGAAGTTGTGAGGTGAAATAATGGGGTGTGTGGATGAGATATATTGTTTAAGTTCTCCAAAAACTCATAATTATTTTTAACGGCCACTCACGATTAAAGACAGATTTCACCGTCGCGTAATCCTGCTTTGCCTGCAAAGAAGCTGTACGATTACAGTGAAACAAGTCAGGCGAAATCTGAATATTATACGTCGTGATCTTGGGTAGCCGCAATTATGAATCTAAACCATGAAACTTTTAGTTATTAAATGTGTAAAAGTTGTTGCCATAATAAGTTCAATAAATTTGTATAAATTTGTTTCGTTTTTGTGTGTTCTTATTATGCAATGCGAGCTAGATTTGCGTTTGATGTGGATTTGTGCAGAACATAAAAGTGCTAGATAGACTCGCGCATCAAGGGTTCCGTGTATTTCTTCAATGAAATTTAAAAAGATTTAACAGATACCACTCATACTTTGTCTTGAAGTTATGCTGATTTTTATGAGCCCTATCAAAAACCGGAAGCCCTTAATTGGTAAGCTTCAGTTTTCGTTTGTCTAATAGTGTGGGACACTAAAAACAAGGAAAATCTCATATTACACTTATGTACACTTATTATTGTTCTATTACGAGTACTAAGCTTTCGGTGTTTGTCTGTCTGTCCGTCTGTCACAGGGGTCTACAGCCTTAACCGTAATAGATATAAAGTTGAAATTTTCACAGAATATGTGTGACTATGGCATCTATCACAATAATAAAATGCAAAATAATAAGGGCGGTTCCCATACAAGAAACCTGGAAAAAGTTGCATTTTTTAAACGTTATTGGTTTTCGCTCTTACTCAAAGACGGTAATACATACAAGTTTTAAATTTAGTTGGATTGTAGCACAAAATATAATAAGTAAGGATCCATAGCAGACCGCGCCAAATTTTTTTTGTAGGCGCTACCATTTTAGCGGCTTATTTTTTGTAGCCTTGATGTTGCTTTGGCAATTAAATATATTGTTGTTATTTACCATATTTTCTAGGATTTCACACTCTTGTTGTGGGGTGATACGGAACCCTTTGTGCGCGAGTAATACTTTTTTTTCATCTGCCATCAGACGCCAGACTATAATCAGATGTGTTGAGGATGACAACATGGCATTCAAGAGAAGACTGCCAGAATACTCCAATATGAGTCGAGCACCTGCTCGCTTTACCACGAAGACTTACTATTTTATGTTCTTTTGGTGGCCGTAAACTTTCATTCGTGTGGACACAACTTGAGTAAAATACTGCCTTTGACCAGTGATGTCTAAAACCGCTTCTGCTACTTTATGTGCAGGAAAGTAGCAAACCTATTTGAAGCATTCAGATTACAAATTACTTACTAATACTAATTACGTAAGTAACAAATGATCGTGTATGACAATGTATTAGAACTAACCATCCCCTTCACAATTCAATAATATTGTCAATATTTTCACCCTTTTCATAAATAATAGAAGACTGTAAAGACAGAGTATCTGCTACAACTTTCCAAAATTAATACCCCAGCAGTAACAAGCTGGATATTAAATACTGAACATTTAATTATTTACATAACCGCCAATGTTATACAATAGAGTTGGCATTATTTTTCGAGTTCAAGATAAACAAAATACCTATGTACACACTCTTAGCTACCTATATAACTGTTTCGTGATTGACTGACTAACAACACACAAGCTGGACCACTAAACATAGAAACATTAAATTTGGATTGTAGGTGTAAGTAAAGGTGCACTATGAAATTAATTTTCCAAATTGAAGCAGGGTGTACATTTTTCTGTCGAAAAAGCGTTTCCGGGTGGTACAACGGGTTGTTTACATTCCAAATCCACGCGGACGACGTCGCGAGTGTCCTCTAGTATTTTCATGGTTATGATTGACATGTGATATTGATTGTGTGCGGACAGCTTTGGGTACGACGTGGGTAGACAGAGTAAATGAGGGCCTGTGGGCTTATTACCGGGCTATTAGTCTTCGTAAGTCGTTGCTAGATTAGTTGTTTGTTTATTGGCTTTACCCTCAATATTACTCACATATTAGTGAAACGTTACTTATAGAATTCCTAGTGTATTGTTATTTTAATGAGAAAAATATTCATTTTGAAAAACAGATAACTATAACACGTAAATAGGTTACGAAGTTATTTCCTTAATGAACACTGAATTTAAAACCGCAAACATTGTTATAAAGTAAAGATACAATTTCACAGAAGTTTTGTTTTGTATTTCGGGATTTTCGTTTTTGCGGAATCTTAATCACTAAAATAGGTTCGAGCCAATGTGAACCCAAACATTAATTGTCAGAAAAAAACAATAACTTATAGTAAAGTAAATGCATTATTATAAATACATTTTGCGGTGTTAATTTTACAGGCTGCTTTAAAAATCGGAAACGACATTATGCAAACACACTCCTAGGTTATCTTTATAACAAACAACGCGTAATATAAACTGAAAAACTACTGGGCCGTCAAGTTAGACCTAAGGGGTAACGGAGGATCTCGGTGTAAAATGCACATCATAATATTGTTTATAGCACACCGTGCGTAAAATGACCACTTTACGCACGCTGCGCTTGCGTAAAGTCGGCATTTTCCGCACTTATGCTATAAAATATTATACGAAACTCGTGCGAGAAACTTTTTCTCGACTCGTGTGATTGCAGCACTCACCTTTGGCTCGTGCCGCAAACTCACACTCGTCAGAAAACGTTTCTTCGCTCTCGTATCGTAATGTATTATTTCTTTACTTTTGAATAAAAAGTTTCCAATAAATGCGTTTTATAGCAATTTGCGCAAACAGCTTGTTAATAGTTAGGTGATCACATAAAAATTATTCAATTTTATGCTTTACATTTTAACTGCATTACATTACAACTGTAAATACGCTTTTAAGTTCGTTAATGTAATGCAAACAAAATGTAACACACTTAAGTACGTATTTTTTTTTGTGGAGACTTTATTATTAATAAACTACTTCCGCAAGTTGCTTTAAAACACATTCATTGCATACTTTTTATTCAAAAATAAGGAAAACAATTATGATGTGCATTTTTACCGAGGTAAAAAGTTACTCCCTTAATTTTGAAACGGACGCAAACGGTTCATGCACCGAATTTGTGCCTGAGGTACGGCCATGAAGATCACACTGTGACGTTAAATCGTTAGTGATTTGTGGGTGTACGAGTGTGAACTGTGATCTACACTTCACCTATTTGGGGATTCATTATTCTTTTGTTTTAATTGTATTCTTATTAACTTATAGTCTGTCAAAAAAGTGTTGAAATGAATATTGAAGAAACTATTTTTCTTTCGCCTGGTTACATCAAACAAACAAGTACAAAATCTGTTAAATCGAGTTAACCGCGTTGTTATTTCATAAATATATTACCTAAATTATACTACTTGAACGTTTAAAGTCCAATAAAGTTCATTAAAGTTTCTTTTTCATTTCAACACTTTTTTGACAGACTATAGTATCCACATGAAAATTCTAAATTTTTGTCAGTTTGCGTAGTCGTGGGATCGGATTTCACGAGTCCAGTCAGTGTTGCCACCTTAGCGTCTTTGTCGCTAAAACTAGCGGAATTTTAGCATTTTAATTTTAGTTATTTGATATAACAGACCTTTCATACATTTTAGCGACTTTTTTCAAACTGGTATTTCAAACTTGTGGCGACATTTTGATAAAATTTCAAGTAATCTGGTGACTTTCTTATAAAAATCTAGCGACAAGAATAAAATTGGGGTGGCAACAATGAGTCCAGTTCGTTTCTGGATGTAAGGAACAAAGCTGTGCGAGGAAGTGTGTAACAGACTGTGTTCTACCTTCTATCGATCCTACTTACTCATATTGGTTTGTCCCTTTCATCCGGAACGAAAACGGACTCGTGTAGTTCGAGCCTCATACAAATCCAGACAGTTGGTCCGTGGGTAGGTAATGATTAGCACATGCTAATCATGTGGTAATGATGCTAATGACTGGACCCATTATGACCAGAGACCAGCCAAGTGCAATGTCACTGTGAAGACCGATGAACTTTGCGTCGGTTGACTTCTTTAAAAAATATAAATTCTTACACAACATACATAGGAACTTTAAGAAACTTGTTAATATAAACCAACTAAATAAATCTTCCCATGTTTTCCCCTTTTGATAAGAAAACTACTGAAGAAAAGTCCAAATAGGCCAGTGGCTATTTCTTCGATAGTACATGTTATGCATTTAGTTATTTATCAGTACTAATAGTAATTAGGGGCTACATAATACAGTATTATAGCAATATCTGGCACCTCATTTCATACTTAAACCTACTGAGAATTTTTTTTTTTAAACAGACTGTACTTTATTCAACGAGACACTTGTACTTGTCCACAGAATTATAATTAAATTTCATGCACCCGACCGGTTTCGCTTATAAGCATTATCTAGGGCTTAATAACATAAAAATAACTTAATAATATTAACATGGTTAATACGCGCGACAAACCATGTAAATTATTTAAGTAATTTTTATGTTATGAAGCCCTAGATAATGCTTATAAGCGAAACCGGTCAGGTGCATTAAGTTTAATTATAATTCAATCACAACCGTCAACAGACTGCACTTTGTTACTTTGTTATTCATACGAGTAAGTATATTCGTTATTGTCATATACTTCTATATTCGGCTGATGATGGCCTCATACCGTTGGCCGAAATACATCGAGTTAAAATATGTATAATTGTTTTTTATTATTATTAATTACTACCTAAGTAAAAAATTAACCTTAAAAATAGTTTAATACATCTTTATTCATATTAAGTTATTTAAATACGTATCTAGGTATATAAGGTGACTTTTATTTACAAATTGCCAAACTCATATTGTAGGCTTGGGGATCGATAACACTTTTTGCTAATTTCGCAACATAAAATCTTGACGTCCCATAGTAATTGACTCGGGCTTGCGTTTGTAAGGAACACGAAAAGAATAATTTACGAATTTCACAAAAAGGGGCATCGAACCTTTTCAATTTGCACTTACCGAGTCTTCAGTAAGAATTTGGCTTCATAAATTAAAGTCACTTATATAGATATGATAAGCTTTCACTTCGAAACAAACGTCTCTGTATATATGTATAGGTACCATCGTACAAAGTTCCGTTCAACCGTCTGATCGAGCCATCGCTGTTCTTTGTGCCCAAAGTGCATGTGGCACGCTCAGCACGTGTAACAGACATATATAAAATGGATTTGCATCGAAAATATAATCTACATTAATTTTAATAACAGGTTTGAAACGCCGAAATTTCGTTTCTCCTGACACACGGTGCGATTGTCCTTCGCAAGTTTCATCGAGCGTGCTACGAAATATGCACGAAATAGCGAAATGAAATAGCATTTACATTTGGTCACGTCCACAACTGAGTTGCTGTGCTCATGATGACCGTCCGTATTACAGGCGGGTTTTGTACAATCCGCCTACAATACGGCACAGGTTGAGCTTTCGATGAGATTGACTCATCAATATCCTGACTCGTTGGAAGACGTAGGGTTACCATTTCAGAGGCATTTGCCGCATTGGACAGGTATACACACGTGCGGCCGGCATTTATCTGAGACAGCCATTTTAAAATTTTTGTGAAGAGTAAAAACACACAATACATCTAGTTATGGTGACATTAATTTGTACAGCCAGATTCATACGTGCTTGGTAAGTTATTGAAAAAATACGCTTATTTTATTATTATTGTTAAAAGTTAAATGTGGGTACATATTTACTGTGTTGATTTATTAAATACGATTTAAACTAGTCTTTTTTTTCATTACTGCGTTTTAATTTAAGCGGGCATTTTTTGAAAAATCAAGTGTTTTAGACATGTCTTACAGCCACTGCTCAGAGGTAGACAATAAGTAAGTCCACTTTTTGAGAATTTATTCTTTGTACATGATGGTATATAGCATTTAGTCAAATAGTCGTTAGTTTAAAAGATAGCCAATTCGAAACGAACTCATCTACAAGATAATATATGCGCACTTTCCGTATATTTTTAACTCTCCTGTAAAATTTCCATTTTGGCGCTTACTATTGTCTACCTCTAAGGTACAGAATAATGAAACGTCATAGAGTTCAGTTCTACTTGATGTACAATGAGGTGCTCAATTTCGGGTCACCTATGCTCTTCATTCTCATCATCGCTAAAACAGTAGAGTCCAGATCGTGGCACATCCATATTAAAGGCCAATTCTGAAAAACTCCTTGGTACAGGCTGTACTGGCAAGATTTTAGTCCGGGGGCCTGATTGTCTAATTTTGACATCCATCGCAATCCCCTTCAAACGCACCGTGATTGGCTAGAAATGACATCACACATCATGTTTAGCGACGACACCTTTGTTGGCTATAGCGATAGATATATAGACAATAAGAGGGCTGCGGGTCTACTATGTAACTCAGTGTCGGTTGCAAGGTTCAAGGTGGTAGAGCTGATGCCGGGCTCGACTGTGGAGGTACCACCATCTTACTCGCAAATCCTCCCGAAGTTATTCGGGGGAGAGTAAGAGAACAGCTCTCAGCCAAAACCAGGCGGCCGACCATCGTCTGGGACCGATGGATGGCGGTACATCCATCCCCAATTGCCGGGCTTTATATAAAACAGACTGGTGATGGGCAGCGGCGTCACTGGTGCTAGGGTTTCGGCACCGCGCTCCCCAACCCGCCTGCCCAGCGTGTGTGAGTATAGGCATTTCTTCCAGGAGGACCGCCAAGAGTGGAAAGGCCTATGTCCAGCAGTTGACGAAACAGGCTGATGGATAGATGGACGTCATTTCAAGTGCGAACGTATCCTTAGTTAAGCAGATATGTATGTTTTCGACGATAGGCACTCGGTTTGGCAACTGAGTTTACGATACAGAATAAGGGGGTTGGTCTCAAGATTGTAACTCCGTCCCACAGTCAGTCACTGCCGCTTGTATTTTCCACGACAGTACTGCTATTATAACGAACCCCTGCAGCTTTGTAACCGTTTGTTGTGTGTCCACTTATGTTGTCATGTCATGTGTGGAGAGTTTGATATTAGACGAGTACCTTTAACAAGCTGCGACATGAGTGTAAAGCATGCGTTTTGTAATAGTAGTCAACGAATGGTTTAATATAGAGCTAGTGCAAATTTGTTGTATATGACAAATGACAAGGGAGACTGAAATGGTGTAAGAAAAATTACTTGAACAAAACATTTATTTATTAAGAAACAAAACTTAAATGTACCTTCACAGGTTCTTACCTAATGCCATAGACAAGCTAACACTAATACTATAGAGCGTAAGTGAAGTAATAAACATATCTTCAAGACTTATACCCCGATGGGGTTGTCAGAGATGTTTCCGTATGTGAACTTTGACTAGAACAGTCAAAACCTTACACCCTTTTTAACAGACTAATTTAACGTCCCAGTAAGACAGGGGGTTAGATTTTCGCCGTACTTCAGGTACATATACGAGGCTTCTAGGGTGTAAGTATATAAATATTTTGCACATAAATTCTGAAAATCCCATTGGTTAATACTCAACCGAATGGATTCGACCCCGGGTCTTAAGATTAAGAGTGAGACGTCCTACCGATTGAGATTCTACATTTTTGTAATTAAGATGCTTAATATACGAGTATAATACATAAAGTAACTGTCGTTTATATAGACAAATTCATACTGGTGACTCGATAAGTGGTCAGGACCAAGATTCAATGACCCTGTTTGCGAAATACGATGAATATTTCATTGTGCCCCTATACTTGTTCAAGAACAACCTCGACTCAATTAGTATAGAAAGTCTTAATTGTATTTTGCGTATATCCTAGGTTAATTGAACCATGGTCCTGACCACTTACCGAGTCTCCAGTATGAATTTGGTCATATAAACAAAAGTCACCTTATTTAACATAATATAACGCCATTACCTCATGTAATTTCCCACATTTACAAAGTAATCATACCACCTACATTTCACTTACGCCCACATGCACCAAAACTTGACCCTCTAACAACCGCCCTGAAGGAATAATCTCCCCTCATATAACACCGCATTTCGTTCATATTTCTTCTCTATTTCAAAATAACAGTTTGCAGCTTTCATTATTACTTGGCTATAACTAAAACGGATTTTAAAGCAGTTTTCATTACCTATTACTTAAAAAAATGTATGAAAGTAGCTTTTGTCAGGAGCTTTCCCCGCGTGTAAGTCATTCAATTATCGGTAGTTTTCGGCTCAACAGTTATTTTATCAACACCCCTTATAGCTTTTATGTTGACCCTGGTCATTACGATGATAATAAAGAAAAAATTAAAACGAAACCTACAGACACAGAGAAAAAAATGGAAAAATTTTAATTTTGTCTTAGGTCCAATACTGATAACTCATTTCATTCAAATTTAGAAAAAATATTTACTGTACACACACAAGAAAATGTATTATAGAAATTATATACCTAAATTAATATTTTTCTCCAAAATGCAGACATAAATAACACTCTGAAGTTTAAGTAACGACTGACTACGCGGAAGTATTCATTTTAGTGCTTTATGAGCGAAATGAAATATTTTTGTGGGTAGATATTATATTCAGCTTAGAAGAAGCTGTGTGGTGGGCAAAGGGCTAGTAGTTTAACCACAGCTTGACGTAATCTTAGCCACTTAAGAGAACTTACTCGTAGAGTTCTCGTTAGGGTTTTTGTGTGGGTGTAGGTCAGAATGTTAAGTAACTTGATTGATGATGTCACAGAGAAATGAGGATACCAGCGATTTCGTGGTATCTCCAGGGATATTCCAACTGATAGGTTTAGGTTTCAGATTTTATTTCTTATAAGAACATTTACACATTCACTTAAAATGAGAACTTAATAAATTCTAATTAAAGTTCCATCCATCCATCCATCAGCCTGTTTCGTCCACTGCTGGACATAGGCCTTTCCAGGATTTTTCCACTCTTGGCGGTCCTCCTGGAAGAAATGCCCATACTCACACACGCTGGGCAGGCGGGTTGGTGAGCGCGGTGCCAAAACCCTTGCACCAGTGACGCCGCTGCCCGTCACTAGTCTGTTTTATATAAGGCATTTGGGGATGGATATACCGCCATCCATCGGTGGCAATGGCAATGGTGGGCCGCCTGGTTTTGTCTGAGAGCTGTTCTCTTACTCTCCCCCGAATAACTTCGGGAGGATTTGCGAGTAAGATGGTGGTACCTCCACAGTCGAGCCCGGCATCAGCTCTACCACCTTTGGATTAATGAATTAAAGTTACATATATTTTATTTTACACGACCAGTGAGTCAGGTGCTTGCTGACATATTGTTGTGCTCAAACACAACAGTTATCACATCAGATATGTATCCTAAAGTCTTAAACTAATTAAACAAGTAAACAGTTACAAGCTAAACTAAGCTACTAGGCCCACCAATTTTATAACAATACCTACTAAGCATGATAATTTATGTTCTTCTTAGGCATTAAGTTTTAATTTTTATTTTTCTTTTATTTAATAATTGTTTTAATATTGGTAGTGACGTAATTCTTCAATAGTTTTTTAAATTTGCGTAAAAATAAAACGTAAAAATTAAAGGAAAGTGTTTTGTGTACTACGGGATATACATTTGGTGCATAGTCAGAAGTTCAGAGGCAGAGTAGAGCAATGTTGTATGAAAACTGAAAGAGCTTTTGCATCATGTTGGATGTAAACACCTTTCAGATTGTTAGCACTTGGAGAAATTTGAAAATAATAATGATTAGTTTAACTATTCTACAAATTTATTGATTATTTTGAATTTCTAGGATATGGTACAAGTGATTTTAATAATTATAGCCACTTAAGGACGCTGTCACAAAGTGACTAAGTGACCGCGATAAGTAGTTAACTATCGTAAGTTGACAACTAATCTGATTAAATTATTAAGTACTTATTTATTCCATACAAAATAAGATTTTCGAGATACAGCAAACTTACTGAAGTTTTTTTTACCTTTGTTTCAACAATTCAAAATATTCTTTCACTGGTTGATCCGTGTCTACACGTAAAATTTAGTTTTCTTTCCTTTGGGAAAGTATACAGGCTATTTTTGTTTTTGATCAAAGTCTTCTAGTTAGTCTAGTTACTGAGAAATTCAACTCTCTTTTTGCTGTTTTTACGGAAGGAGGGTAGAGAAATTTGATTTTCTGTATAACAAGCAGCATTTTTGGAAAAAGGAAACTCTTGCCCTGAATTTGAATTCAACATGAACCCAGCTTCCACATTAGCCCATAATAAACCACCGAGCTAGGATTTATAGAACACGCCAAAGAGAGAGGATAGATAGAGCATTGCATACGTTGGTAATGCGAGTGCCTTGTAGTGTTCTAGCGATACGCTGTTGCGGTTTCCAAGAGCTGGCCGGAAGGTGTGGGCTAAGGGACAAGCGACTAGACCTACAGACGAACCGTGGGCAAAAAGATTTGCGCACTGCGTTTCTATCAGAAGATAGCAGTAGACGCCACACAAAAATTGTAAAAAGCCTACAAACCAAACATTGTATTTCTTGAACACTTTGTTTACAATACTGGTGTTTTTTATAAAGCTACACCGTTTTTTGAATCTGTCAAAACACGGGAATCATTCTATTAAAAATTTGCTTTGTATTATAAAAAGAACCAAAATTTTGCATTCAGAAACCTACAACCTTTCTTTTTTTTCTTACAAATACACAAAAGCTTTGACAATCATCGTTGAGTGTAAAATCTCCATACATTCATTCGTGCATCGACTCAACATACGCAATAATATATTTTTAGTTTTGTAGTCTAGCTAGAATCACAGAGGGAAGTTCGTTGTCCTATTAAAAGCCCTCTAAAGATTAATTAGTTAATCCCCGATTGGACATAATAGAAGATTATGCTATAAGTGCGGTAAGAAGGCAATAGCTTACGGGGAGGATTTGAAACAAGAGCGATAAGTGAGTGTTTTAATAGTTACGAGTAAGTTATTGCTCTTACCCACATGTATCATACTACGTTTTTCAATGCATAGTGTGGGTAAATAAATTAAATGTAATAAAAGAAACAAACAGACAATAAATACTCCAAATGAACTTTAGGCGGGCATTCTTTTTCTTTGCACGCAAGTTGCCAACTTGACAGAAATACGCTGCTTTCAGTTTTTTGCGTCCGTAGCTCATTTTCGTCAAGTCTATCTATGGCACACAAGAAAATACTGGTAACTTTTTTCAATAAATTACAAAAAATATAAATAAAACATCAGTGTAGTAAAGTTTTGCAACACAACATTTTTGAAATTGCATTGCAAAAAATAATAATAAACTACAGCTCTTAACTTGGACCACAGAGTCTCCACATATTGGAAAATTGTCTAAATTATTGGCTGGCTCAGTAACGGCTCTGGCGTGGGAAAACAACAGGATTTTCCCGGGAACAGAACGCTGCGGTCACCCGATACTCCACTCCTATTGTATATGGATGTTCCGAACCGGGGCAGATTTTAATGTGAATATGAAATTTCCTTCCCGAAATGGTAGGCATACGATACTGAGAGTCTATGGTTTATCCGTATTATTTTATACTAAAGCAGTCTCTGGCAATAACTAAAACTAAAAAAACTGTTCAAGTGAGAGTAGGACTCAGGATTCCGTACCATTTAAATAAATAAATAGACTTATTTGATTTGAATAAAAATTACAAGTTTCTCAGTAACCGTACAGTGTTTGAAAGAAAACTGCAAAATTAACTTGGTCGAGTATTTGGGTACGTAACCCTAAACCTGTATTAAAAATAGGCATTTTCAGTATTTGTTATTTAAAAATAAAATTAAAATAAATACAGTACATGGCACATACATAATATACCGAAATTTCCAAATTCTTAACTAATTTCGTTTTTGACATAGATCCCGTAACAAAAACTCAAAGTGAAGGCTTGGTAAGTGATCAGTAACACGGATCGATAACACTTTTTGCTAATCTCGCAAAATAAAATCTTGACATCCCATAGTAATTGACTCGCGGCTAGGCTTGCGTTTGTAAGGAACACGAAAAGAATAATTTACGAATTTCAGAAAAAGAGTCATCGAACTTTGTTACTGAGCACTTACCGAGTCTTCAGTAATAATTTGGCGGCATAAATTAAATTCACCTTATATATGAGGTCCTACAATAATAAGTGAAAATAATTATAGGGTAGATCAGTATCGTTCACTGATAACAATCAAAAATAAAAATGAAAATTTTGATCTAATCTGGGGACACGGCAGTGGCAGTGGCAGTGGCCAAAGCTATTTTTGACCCTCCTATAACTTCGTTATGGATAAAGCAAAAAGCCTGAATTTTCAGTAACCAAACAAGCATTGTATAAACACGGTATATTCCAAATTTCATTCATTTTGACCCAGAAGTTTAAGAATTATAACTAGTCAAAGTTTCTCAATTTTGTCACTCACTCGCTCACTGACTCACTGACCGATCATCAAAACTCTAAGGCACTTCTAGCAGACATAGAAGCTTCATATTTGGAATACAATTATTGTTTAGTATATAAATCAAGGAAAAACTAAAATACTCTGCAATTTTGGTCCAGTGCTCTAGATACACCAACTGCATACATAACTTTGTAATTATATAGAATTACAAAGTTACATATGTAGAAGGTACCGGAAAGGAAAAAAAGTAGGACTATCTACAAAAAGAAATGAGATGCCATAAAAAACAAAACTTGTAAAAAAAAACACAAGTCTCGCAACTCAGTTCTACCGTAAAAAGTTGTAAGATCCATGTAAATCCAAGTCGCTTAATTTATTCAGTCCCTACGTAAGGGACTTTCTGTCTTAAGTTATTACATAATTAGCTAACCTAACAACATCTTATAGGGACCATATCAATATTAAAAATATTTTTCTTTTACATAATTAGATTGACCTGGCAATCGTACTAAATAACCTAATTTAATGTAATATGTATTACTGTTAATGTTTGTAAAAAAGCGTATAGGAGTTTGGGATTTATACTTCGCGGAGCGAATGGGTTCACAAACTTAAAAGCTTTGACAGCAGTGTACGGAGCATTGGTCAGAAGCCAGTTGGAGTGCAATGCCACAGTGTGGGCTCCACACGAGACAAAGTACTGTCAAATGATGGAGCGCATACAAAACAAATTCACAAGATATTTGTACTGGAAAATGTACGGCGTCTACCCTTTCTATCCATTGATGTATCCAACCTTATTCGTGCTGGGCATGGTTGGATACAACAAGCTGGAAGTTAGAAGAAATATGTCACTTGCGCTATACATTTTTAAGGTTTTTCGAGGTAAACTGGCTAATCCGGCTATACTGGAGGGGGTGAAATTATGCGTACCCGATGAGTATGTGCACAGGCGCAGGAGGCCACGTCTATTCGCGGTGCCTAACGGGAGGACCAATTTGCTCGGGAAAGCACCTTTGACGCGTGCAATGCATTTACTGAATCTGGTGGCGGACAAAATTGACCTATATATCATATATCATCGATAGAGATTGAGACTGAAGTGATACATAAATATCTCAAATCTATTGATCTAACGAAATCTGGTGGACCAGATCATATTCCGCCGATTTTTATTATAAAATGCGCCGACAGTCTCGCTCTACCGCTCTCAATACTGTTTAAACGGTCACTATCTGAAGGAATAGTCCCCAAAGTATGGAAGGAGGCATTTGTTACTCCAGTTCATAAAAAGGGTAATAAAGCTGATGTGGAAAATTATCGACCAATCTCCAAATTATGTCTTTTCGCTAAAGTATTGGAACGCCTGGTGTACAATCAGATTTATGCTGCCTTGAATTCCTCATTCAATGAAAATCAACATGGCTTTCTGAAAAAACGTTCTACAGTCTCGAATCTGGTGACAGCTACCGAATTCATAACTAAGTGCATGGATGAACGTGTACAAGTTGACGTAATTTACACGGATTATAGCAAATGCTTTGATCGCATTGATCACAATATTCTCCTAAAAAAACTTTTCACGGCTGGAATACACGGTGATTTACTCAGATGGTTTTCATCGTACATAGATAACCGGAACCAGGCTGTAGTACTCAATGGATTTACATCTGCTTGGACTCAGATTCCCTCTGGCGTGCCTCAGGGATCTTTGCTTGGTCCTTTGCTTTTTATAATTTTTATCCAAGATATTAATAATTGTTTTATTAACTCCGATAAAATTTTATTATTTGCTGATGATATGAAAATTTTAAAGAAAATTAGCTCAATGGATGATATTTACAAACTTCAGGCTGACCTCGTTAGATTTGATGAGTACTGTACCACTAATAAGCTTAACTTAAATGTATCTAAGTGCTATTACATATCTTTTTCCAGAAAGCATTCTGACCTTGACATTGGTTATTCAATGAAGGGTCACAGTATCAAAAAAGTAAATACTATTAAAGATTTAGGCGTGATCTATGATTCTAAACTCATATTTGATGAGCATATCAATCACATTGTTTGCAAGGCCTCCAAAGCTTTAGGATTTATAATGCGAACTTCTAGTGACTTCAAAAATATTAAATCTATAAAAATACTATATTGCGCTTTTGTCCGTAGTCACCTGGAATACGCATCGCAAGTTTGGAATCCTCAATATAATAAATACATTTCTCGTATTGAAGGTATACAGAAGAGATTCCTGAAATTTCTTGATTATAAGGCGCATCAATATTCCCTTGACTATGATCATCGATGTAGGAGATATCATTTCCTACCTTTGGCCGTAAGGCGTAATATATCTGACGTTTGCTTCCTCATGAATATCGCCAATGGATCAGTCGATAGCCCGAATCTTCTATCATTAATTAACCTACGAATTTATAAAAAGAGCACGAGACAGCACAATCTTCTTTATATTCACCCATGCAATACTAATTACAGACAGAATGCATTTATTTCAAGAGCAAGTAACCTGTTTAATAATAACTCTACTGATTTAGATATGTTTTGTATGAGCACCTCATCAGTTAAAAGAGCCTTGACAATCAAACATTTTAATTAGTTTTTTAAAATCAAGTCTGATACTTCTATTTATTTTGCATCTTATAAATACTAATAATTTAACCTAATGTTATATTTACTTGAGTTTGCTAAATGTATAGTTTAATGAATGGCTGACGCCATCATGACTCTTCTTCTTTTATACAAGTGTTAAATCTATCTGGTGGAGATTTTTTATCGGCATTTAGTTGTTTAAGAACACTTCTATTGTTATAATTTTGCTGTAAATCTTCCTAAAAGAAAATAAATAAATAAAAAAAAAAAAAATACAACTGTTCTCTGAGCGAATTCGTAAAGATGACAATGTATATTTTATGTTATGGTGAAAATGTTTGATATGTGTTGATGTGTCTAATGTTAAGAATTAAATGAGTTAATTGACTACACTATTGCATTAGGAATACCCTGTAATGATAGCTGTAATTTGATAAACACATAAATAAATAAATAAATAAATAAATACTTGTGAGATACATTGTGTTTTCATGCGATGGCCAAGTCAATCTTTTTAACATAAAATATTTTTAATATTGATATGGTCACTATAAGCTGTTGTTAGGTTAGCTAATTATGTAATAACTTAAGACAGAAGGTCCCTTAAGTAGGGACTGAATAAATTAACCGACTTGGATTTACATGGATCTCACAACTTTTTACGGTAGGACTATGTTGCGACAATTGTGTTTTTTTTTACAAATTTTATTTTTGATGGCATAATTTTTTCACTTCCCAGTACAAAGTTTTTATTATTTTTTATTTTATTTACTAATAACTAAACAATATTATGACAGGTTAACCTAAAGCAATATTGTTAAAAATTAAAAAAGAAGAATCTGAAAACCTATGATCTTAACAGACATGAAAATATAAGCTACATAAAAAATATTAACTAAATCACTTATTACATATCATCTACTTAACCTATTTACATAACAAACACATTGCTACTCTTGTAAAGTCAGTCAGCGAACAGTAAAAAACGTCAATATCTGTCTCCTGATCAATTTTATTCAAAAATCGGATAGCTGTCGTAACTGGTGCCTCCTTCAGCATATTTGTCCGCACGATAGGCTCATAGAACAGCTTGTGGGTTCTTGCTCTTTGGTAATTATTCGGCACAAACAGCCCTATCGACAGTAACACCTGTGGATTATCTTGTTTTCCACGAATAAGTTTGAAGAAATAGACTACTAGCGCCAGGTTTCTTCTCACTTCAAGCTTACTGTATCCAACCATACCCAAAATAAATAGGGTTGGATACATAAGTGGAAAGAAAGGGTAAACTCCATATAATTTAAAATACACAAACCTTATAAATTTATTTAAAATTTTCTCCAGCATGTAGTTATATTTAGCTTCATGTGGATTCCAAATAATTGCACTCGTTTCGATTCGGCTCCGAACAAGAGCATTAAAAAGGGCTTTTACAGCCTCGATATTTTTAAAACACTGAGCCTGCCGCAAAATGAATCCTAACTTTTTAAAAGCTTTCTTACACAAGTCTTCGATGTGATTACGAAAGTTTAAATCATGCGTCATGCGTACCCCAAGATCGCGTACCTCCGATACGCGAGGCATTGCTGTCCCGTCTACTTCGTAACAATAGTAACGTGGTGCATGCAAGCGGGTATACGTCATTGTCGCACACTTCGATACGTTGAAGTACAGCTTATTCCTGCGACTCCATTCCACGACACGATCTATGTCACGCTGCAATGCCGCGCAATCTGCGTCATCCTTAACGGTGCAAAGCAACTTGAGGTCATCCGCGAATAACAAGCAGACGGCATCCTTGACCACGTTCGGAAGGTCGTTTATCATTATACTAAATTCCAGAGGTCCGAGGTTACTTCCTTGGCTAACACCCGAATATGTGCAATACGTGTTTGAAGCATGTCCAGCATACTGCACGTATTGGCGCCTGTTTCTCAAGTAGCTACTAAAGAACTCAAGAAGGCGCGGAGTGAAGCCGACGCCAGCAAATTTCTCAAGAAGCACGTCATTATCGACAGTATCGAACGCCTTCCTGAAATCAAAGTAAGCAACGTCGACCTGCCCCCTTGCGTCCAGCGACGGCACCACGTGCGACATGAAGCACAGTAAGTTAGTGGTGGTGCTGCGGCCCGGTCTAAACCCATGTTGCGCGTCCGAGAGTTGAGAGCGCATCTGTAAGTAAATTGACCTCTGCAGACTAGACTCGAAGACCTTCGCGAACGTTGACAGTATCGCCACCGGCCTGAAATCACCCACGTCTGACCCCGAGCCACCTTTTGGCACTGGTATGACTTTTGTGACCTTCCATGCATCGGGATAAGCGCATTCTGAAAGACATAAATTAAAAATATGCAGTAACGGCTCATCTAGTACCCTGCGAGCATCCTTTACCAGGTAGGGTGGTACCCCATCAGGTCCGGCAGAGCGCTTGGGCTTGAGGCGAGTGAGCGCGTGGCGCACATCTTCCAGCGTGAGCTGCGGCACATGCACGCGCGCGCCTCCTCCTCCACCGTCCGCCACCCGCGCCGCCGCGCGCGCGTCCAATTGAGGCGGGGTGGAACTATACACCGAATGGAAGTAGGATGCAAACTCCTGTGCACATTCATCGTCCGCTAACATATTGCCATTTTTTTTAATACGACTGTAGTTACTACGTTTCTCGCGTTTTGACTTTATAAAGTTCCAAAATGAACTCGGATCATCCGCGAGTCTCGATTGAACCCTATTTTGATACTCATCGTAAGTTGCGGTTATCTTAGATTTAACTAGCGCCCTGCAACGAGAGAACAGTTCATAATCACATCTAGATTTACTTTTTTTATAGGTTTTATGTAAAATAGCTTTTTCCTTAATGTCACGTATCAAGTCAGCCGTGTACCATTCTGGATAACAGTATCGAGGATCCACGGCCCTACTTTTTTTTCTGGGAGTGCAATTATCGATAACAGAATTGACAATATTATAAAATAGATTTAAAGCGTCATCAGCATTATTAAGTTCATACAATGGATCCCAATTTACTGTAGCCAAAGTGGCATACAAATATTTAAAGTCCGCCTTGTTAAAGTTCCACAGCGGCCGAGTATCACTGTCTATGAGAGACGTTTGCGCGGAGAGGGGGGGCGGGCAGCGCGTGAGTCCTCTCTCACATCGTACACTCACGCTTAGCGGCGGGTGTTGTGCGTCCACACTCACGAGCGCCTCCGACTCGAGTTCGACACTCACTTTGCTTTCCGCGAAAGTTGTAAACACCAGATCTAATTGCCGATTATTACAGTTCGGGATAAAGTTACGCTGACTGAATCCACAAAAAGTAACAAAATACTCATAATAATTTTGTATTATAACCGATGTTGAACTCATGTTAAAATCACCTAATATCAGAACATGTTCATATGAAATACTAAGTTGTTCTATTATGTGAAACATATGTAAGTATTCCTTATCTGTACTTTTAGGGGGAATATACACGACGCTGCACATAAATAAACATTTATTCCGATGGTGAACTGTAGCGCATATTATTTCAAACGCCGCCTTCGACAAATCACCATCCTCGGGAAGAGTTATTCGCCTCAGCTCGAAGCCCGGGGCTGCCACCAGCATGGCACCGCCGTGCTTACGGCCGTCCATCCTGTCGCATCTCAGCAAGCTATAGCCGCGAGGAACCAGCTCTCCATCATGCGTGGAATCATTAAGACCTGTCTCTGTTATCGCATATAGGTCCGCCGAAGCTGAAGCTATACCTTTATAAAAAGTATTCAACTTAGTCCGTAGACCACGAGTGTTTTGATAGTATACTTCAATACTGATGTCTTCCGGAGTACGAGTTATTTGTTGGTCTCCGAAACCAGACCCATTCACTGAATTCAGCATTTACTGGCCAAGCATCCTTATGACAAACTTTTTCATAGTCCTTTTCAGGAATTCCAATTCGAAAAGAAGCATAATTCCGCTTTTGCTTATGCTTAATCTTTTCTACTATTATATCTTCATTACCACACACAGCTTTTACGTGTTCAGCTATCATTACTTCGGTAGTTTCGGGACTCAAGTACCAAACGTGCAGGTTATTTTTACGTTCACTCACAATTGCTTTTAGAGTACTCAGCTCAGCGTTGCCACCTTTTTGCACTTCTTTCAACTGTGTGTTCTTTCCGGACTTCTTATTTTTTACTATTGTCCAATCCTTATGAATGGTTTTGTTGTTAACGGCAGTTGACTCACTCTCCTCGTTTACAACAACAGCACCAACAATCGATGATGGTTGTACGACTACATTCATCTCCTTGCTCTGACTTGATGCCTGGTTAGGTTCTCTCTCTTTCGCTTTTCGGGTACGTTCAGTGCAAGTATCAGCCGCGCTGTTTCGTGTAGTTGCTTCACGTATTTCCTTCGCTGACGGAGCTCTAGCCTTACTCTTATCTGCGTACGATGTTGCACCCAAAAGTACCCCGGAAGAATTTACTCTGAAGGAAAGTTCTTCGATGACCTTTGTTTGCTCATTAATCATTTTTGACTGTTCCTCGATCTTCGTATTCTGCTTCCCAATCAGAGTAGTTTGAGCGTCAATTTTAGTTGTTAATAAAAATAGCTTTTCCTGTATCTCACTTAAAGATACTGCCATACATACTTCCTTATCGCGACAATCGTTACATTGAACCAGCTCCTGCTGTTCTTGTTTGGTTGGTGAGTTATCAGCTGTTTGTGTGTCTCCTAGAGAGCTGATATCCGACGGAGTGTCAAACATGTCTCTATTTTTAGATTCATTTGATACTGTACATTGTGGTCGCGCCTTCTTTCTTAGGGTAATATTTTCAGTAGTATTAGGAGAGCTATCATTAGTTTTGGGTGAGCACATGTTATTTGTAACTGACTTTGGTCTAGGGGTACAGGATAAACATCGCCAGCTCCGCTTAAGATTGTTGCCTTCTCTATACTGCGCTGATGTAATATTAGCGCAGAGATAATGTTGAGTACAGTTGCATATCATACATTTTATCACCTCATTCGTTCTTACGCCTTTATTGCAGGCGACACACAACATAATGAAGCCAAATAAATGGTATATGTATCTAGTTTACGTTCCTTGATATTTTGATGCTGATGTCCAAGTAGGAACAAAACTAATCTTTGTCCAGTCACCAGTGCATGGCTTGTTATTTTAGGGACTACTTCCGCCCTCTGTTGCAAAGAATATAGTACTCTTGCTCTGTTGTAATAGCGAGGTGAACGGAAGTGGATGGTAGACGGATGTTTCTCCGTGTTCAATGATGGTGGAGCTAGTACGTCGATTTTATGTTAGATGGCGGTGTAGTGCAATTTCGCTTTTAATTCGTAAATTGTTGTAATATGTATTGTGGATACTTTCTTTTATTTTAGGTTATGTTTTCGAACAGAACAATATTCTTCACATTAATTTAACTGTTAATAGGTAGTCATTTCTTAGTAAATCACGTTTGTTGTTACCTTAATCACTATCCCAATCCTTTTTCTCACTTGTTTTCATCACTGAAAAAACAGTTTGTTGTAAGAAAGTTTTTATGGTTTTAACACTATTTTGACGGTCTAAAAGTTTTGATAACGATAATCCTCTTGAGTTGTACACTTATGTTTCCATAAAGGCTAAAATATGTGCATTTTGTAGGAAGCGACTGTATTTTTACAAATTTAAATCACGGAAGTCGTGAAGATGCCGCGCACTACAGTTCAGTCTATGTTATTATGATAGCCCTTGGTAACGTTCTCGGTACAAAAAAAAAAATAGATTCTATTTCGTTAGGGCACTTATCTATAACTGTCAACTTTGAACTGCCACCCATATCATGATAACTCGAACATACTATTACTAACTAACTTATATATTCTTCTCTGTAGGGGCTAATGTCGTACTGCACGTGTATAGCTTGATGTGGCCTCCACTGTACTAACCTAACCTAACCTAACCTAACCTAACCTAACCTAACCTAACCTAACCTAACCTAACCTAACCTAACCTAACCTAACCTAACCTAACCTAACCTAACCTAACCTAACCTAACCTAACCTAACCTAACCTAACCTAACCTAACCTAACCTAACCTAACCTAACCTAACCTAACCTAACCTAACCTAACCTAACCTAACCTAACCTAACCTAACCTAACCTAACCTAACCTAACCTAACCTAACCTAACCTAACCTAACCTAACCTAACCTAACCTAACCTAACCTAACCTAACCTAACCTAACCTAACCTAACCTAACCTAACCTAACCTAACCTAACCTAACCTAACCTAACCTAACCTAACCTAACCTAACCTAACCTAACCTAACCTAACCTAACCTAACCTAACCTAACCTAACCTAACCTAACCTAACCTAACCTAACCTAACCTAACCTAACCTAACCTAACCTAACCTAACCTAACCTAACCTAACCTCAATCAGCTGTCAAAATTTCTATAAAAAGGTGAAAAAAAAGTTTTCCCAAAGAAATGTTTTTTCTTTGGAAAGTACTCTATCATTTATTAATTTTTTTTCGCTTTGAATTGCATGCAGGACCTTATATAATTTGTGCTCTACTTAATGCGTTCTACACGGTGATAACGATACCCCACATAACGGATTTAAAAAAAGATAATTTAAAATTCAACATATTGGGAATTCAACTTTTAGGAATTCAAAATTTTGAGCCTGAAGGGTTTTTTGGCTCCTTTTTCAAAGTTTGGTGAGCCTTTATGTGAAATTCGTAAATTATTCTTTTCGTGTTCCTTAAAAACGCAAGCCCAGCTCCAAGTCAATTACTATGGCAAGTCAAGATTTTATTTTGCTAAATTAGCAAAAAGTATTATCTATGTTGCCCATATTTACAGGTTTACGTCCTGATTTATTATTTCTGTTTCGTCTTCCCTTTTTTAATAAAGCCCAAAAGCTACTGAGCAATAGATATCAAGGAAAGATTTTCTTGTATCTCCTAAAATCCGAAATATAATTAACCTCCTCCCTAACAAATTGTTGCCTTTTTTCGCTTCACGAGGAAGCACGAGGCAGCAAATAGGCTCTAGTCTATGCCCGTTAAGGTGGTAATGCTGAGTGTTCCCACGATCCACATGCGCGGGCGCAGACGGCTTGTTACGCTTTGAACCTTGGAACAATGCTGCCAAATTAATTAAGTCTTATGAGCTCTGTGCTCGGTGGCTTGAAGACAGTCGCGCACGTGGTGGCTATGCTTGCCATTTCATCCTACAAACGAATGCAAAGAGTGAACAAGAGAGACGCACGAGATTCATCTGTTGAAAAAACTTGAGACTGGCTTTGGATGTTCCCACGATTTCAGGAAAAAAAATGACAAGAATCAAAATAAAATTAAAATATTTTGTATTGGCAAAAAATATACTAAGCTGTGAATTTAAAGTGATGTTATGCGTTGAAACGCTGCTTTGACATTATAATGATACACGTACGTTCATCAAAATAGGTGTACAATCAAGGAGTTTTATAAGCTTGTGACTTTTGTATTTATTTGATCTTGGTAAATGTTTTGGATTCTAGTAATGGATCAATTACGGGATAGGTTACATAAAAAATACATGACATATACTGATAAAAAGTGCTCTTAAATAAGACGGTAAGACGGTATTCATAAATGTTAATAAACAGTTTTTATTTTTAATTACTATTGGGATAAATTTATATGAACTGGCTTGACCAGAAATATAAGTACAAAAAATACTTGGAAAATGTTTTTGGATGCAGTCGAAAAAAGTAAATCTTTAATAAAAACTTATCTGAAGATATTTTTAAACAAGGCCAATAATATTATAACATTTATTTATTTTTACACACTTAGCAGATAATTGATATTCAGAAAATTAGTTTACACGCTTGACATAAATCGGAGATAAATATCATTGAATTGAATCTTTGATATGGATGTCGTACAAACATAAGTAAACGAAAAACAAAACGAAAGCAAGCATATCTTCTGTATGCAAATATATATATATGTATATATATGTATTTTAGCTGATTTCAAAGTGTTTAGATGTAAGTTTAATACTGTCAAAATAAAATTTATTCGTTACAATATAGTACTTAGCTGGACTTAATAAAAGTTAAATTACCATGCAATTAAAATCATCTTTTGGTTTAACAATAAGATTAACTCTGAGAATTACTCTTAGGATTAACTAGACAAGACAAAAGCGAAATAAACCTTTTGCGCTGGCGCATCGCACAGGGCGGCGCATCGCGTGCGCCACTTTATTGCCAAGCTACACTTACGCTTAAATACCATTAACTTCCACATTCAACTCTATCACCACCGTCTAAGGTTCATATTCCAGGAATAGATTAAGTGCTTGATTGTAAAAAGATCCTTACAAAGAAGGTTTTCATTGATTTCAGTCTCTTTGTAGATGCTGATTGGGGGTTGCCGCTAAAAGTTTGGGAATGATCTGAACTTTTTTTGGCGTGAGAATTTTGAAAGTCGTTTTGCAATATTCACAGCCGGGCTTAGAGATCCACTAAGCAGCCGGGTGTATCAAATCAGTATACAATACACCGTAATGCATGGTTAAGTATAGTTTTATGCTAAACAAGGCAAATCTTCATTATAGAAAACATGTTTTTTTTATTGTGGGGCTGCTCTCGAAACAATTTATTTACAAACACACATTTTTACAAATTTTCTAAATTTTGTTTCATTATTTCCAGTTTACTTATTTTGTCAAAAAATAAAATAAGTAAATACTTGGTATTATTTTTCGTTGGACTATGGTAAGGTGTTCTTTGGCACAAGTCGTTTCTATTGAATATTGATGCGAAATTTTAAACAAAATTATTTTATTACAACATTTTTGAATTTTTATCGGTCTGTCCTTCTGTATGTTCCGTTTTAACTTATTAACCATTAAATGGATATGGATTCGGTTTTCTTTATTGTCATTGTAGTGTGCCTGTTCAACATACAGGCTATAAATAAAGAGCCTTGATAAAATTACAGCCAAGCCGAAAATTTCGATGATATTTTTTTTATCACGCATTGTTTGAAATACACAATCACGCAAGCGAAGCCGTGGACAAAAGATAGTCATACACTTTATAGTTTAGCACTAGATGTTCAATTTGATTTGAGAGATTGACGGAACCATTTAGACGGACAGCTTACATCGTTTTTGGCTCAAGGGTCCACACGCTTACCCTGTTCTTCAAAATACCTTCGCTATCGTTAGATTTATGTATAGTGGGGTCAAAGTGAATTGGCCAATAGGCTACGTAAATTATTGTGCAAAAGAAATTAAATAAAAAGATTATGGAGATTTTACTGTCGAAGAACTATTTATCATATATGACCTACCGGTGACTATCATTATATTTTGTTTATGTTATGATAACAGGTTCTTAGTTTAAAATAATTTTAATTTTATTTTGTTAGGTTAATAACACACCAATATATACAAGGTGACATTTATTTATGCAGCCAAATTCATACTGCAGGATTGGTAAGTGACCAGTATCACGGATCAATTTAAAAAAATTGCGTAATTTAAACAAAAAAATTTCGACTTTTCATTGTATTGACTCGAGGATAGGCTTTCATTTGTAGGGAATAGTAATTTCTAATTTTCCAAAAAGGGCCACCGAATCTTGATACCGACTACTCACCAAGTCTTCAGTATGAATTTGGCTGCATAAATAAATGTCACCTTATATATCTTTATTCTTGTTATTATGCGTTGACAATTTGTTATTCCAGTAACAATGATAACTAGCTCAACGTCAATTCCAATAATTAAATTATATATGTATAAGAGGAAAGAAAGTCAAGTTTGAATAACCAGTTCAAAACAGCTCGACTATACTATACAAAGTAAATAGAGCCAACACTTGATGAATGAATATATTAACGTTATTAATATCCTCAACTCGCTTTTTACTTTTGGAGGCTCTTTTCTACTATTGATACTTAGCCCCTGTACCACGTTGTCTTTCAAATATGCTAAAGAAAAGCGATATCTTTTTTAACTTCACTTTTTGAACTCGTCGATAAATGACGGCGGAAAAGGAGAGTTTCGTGGTACGGCAACTTCACTTAAAGTGATTCATCATCTTCATTCAATAAATAAAAAACCTCTTTAGTTCATTTTTGTACGTTCAAGCCTCTGGTTAACACGTGCTATAAGAACTGATACATTATGCTGTATAATAGTGCTAGAGGACGCCCGCGACTTCATCCGCATGAATTTGAGATAAACAGCCCGTTGCACCCGCAATTTCGATACAAAAGCTACAACCCGTTTCACCCCCTTAAGGGTGTATTTCACCGCTTCACATGATCCTTTATACCAATAAATACTGCAACAATCACTCTGAAATTAATTATGATAAAGTTGAGAACCAATGCTATGTCAATACTGTGCTGAAAACTTGATTCCATATTCTTGATTCTCGATAGAAAAAAATTACAAAGTTACCTCCAAAGCGTACAATAAACCAATTCAATGAATACTTGAAATTAGATCTGAAACTTTGCATAAAATATAACTGATATTTGTATAAAGCAGATGCAGACAATAAAATAAAAATGAAAAAACCATCAGTGTAGCCGCGATTTCAAAGTAACTGATGTTTTTGCTTGCGCGGCATCTTATTAGAGTAGGATAGACAGTTAAAAACCAGAAGCGATAGAGCAGGACTGCGAATTGAGGTATTATGGGCCCTTAAGAGTTTAATTTCGAAAAATCCCTTTTAAGATGCTATGTAAATTTTATTTTTGTCACTATCACTCCAAGAGAAAAAACGGGTACATTGAAAAAAAAAAATCCTTCAAAAATAGAAGACCAATCCATCCCTTTTGACTCAGAAGGAATAATTCCATTCTATTAAGGTGGAGTTTGGTGGGTAATTGTTGGAGGGAATATTAATGTAAAAGATTATCCCATCATCGTGCAACATTTCCTTCGCTAATTTTCGTCTGTTTTAGTTGAAAATCCAAGAAATCCTTCGGAATTCCGACAGGAAAATTGCAGTTTTCTGAATTGGTGGGTAATTGTTGGAGGGAATATTGATATAGAAGATTATTCCATCTTCGTGCAATCCTTCTAATAATCTTCGTCTGTTTTAATTGAAAATCCAAGAAATCCCTCTATATTTTGGCAGGAGATCTGCAGTTTTCCGAATTGGTGGGTAAAGGTTGCAGGGAAAAAGTTACTTTTTGGTAGGAAACACATTCAGAAGGAGAAACTCAGAAGAAAAGTCAGGAAATTTCTTTGAGTGTAGTGTGAGAAGGGCGGATTTAACGCAAAAGAAAAAAGAGTATGTTTTTAAATTTTGTTAAGAGAACTAAAATAGCTAGCAAAATTTCCAAAATCTAATATTTAGATATTGTAAAGCCTATCTAATAAAGCATATTTGAGTTCTGTACATGATTCGTCAAACGAGGAGAAAAAGTGTGTTTGAAGACCTCATTTCAATAATTACTTCTATCGAAGAAAATTTATCCAAACGTGTTAAACACAAAAACCTAGATTATATAGTCAAAATGCATATACCAAAAATTCATTACAATTGTCCGTCTACTTCATGAAATACACAGAAACAAAGCATCCATATATTTTTTACATAGCTCCGAGGAACAAATGTTCCACAGGGGTTTAGGCTGTGTTGTCTGTCCATCAGTCTGTCAGTCACGAAACTGTTTTATATATTGTAGATTTTACAATAATTGCAACGTTGCAAAATAATTTTTCTTTATCATTATTATCAACTTCATTCACATATTTCCTTTTATGTGACACCATAGCATTTTTGTAGGTTCTGCCAGTTTTCACAGCCTGCTATTTTTTTGTTAAATTTTGTTTCATCGATTTGCCAAATTTTTCACACATTTCACCGGTACGCAAATCAGTGATAACATTTTGATGCTAAATTTTGGTACAACCTGTTTTAATTCTGTTTGTGTAGCAAAAATAAAAATAAATAATCATTACGTATATTTTCTAATTAAACCGCGCAATGATGGACAAATTAACGAATAGACAAGTAGAAACCAAGGCTTTGCTTTTTTCACATATTATCAAGACATATATCCTCGAGGGGATGACAAAGGTGTTTCCGACTTGACTCTCAATAGAACAGTCAACACTTGTACACCCTTTTTTCACCGACGTTTCAACGTGAATGTCATCCTTATCGCCGTAGTTGGGGCCCAAATACATGCTTTCTAGTAGGGAATGCAGGTTTACCTCTAACTGTTTTTTTTCTGTATTCAGTAACTCAGTCTACAAATACATTGCGCAATTCCAATTCTCATTGATGCTTGATAGTCCAGCCGGATTTGAACCTGGGTATCAACATTAAATCCGGCTTCCTACCGACTGCGCTAGCACTGCTAAATTAATTTGAATGACAACTTTACCACCTAAGACATTATTTCTCTATGACAAATACCTGTATTAACATACTGTACAAGCTGTTTTGACCATCTGTTAGAACGTGTAACTGATGCGTCAGACTGACCGGACGGCTATTCTGGCACTACTTTTCATTCGCAATATTAGTTGTTCGACTTTGTTTACGGTATGATAAATACCTTACGATATTGAGTGACTAAGCCTCGTCAAATAAAAACGATGGTCTTAATATAAAAAACATCACGGTTACGTTATAGTTGCGTTCACCTTAGATTTTGTATGGAATCTGAAAAGTTTCGCTACTGTCCGCTAGGGGTGATTATCAAATTGTATACGAAATCTAACGTGAATGCAACTATAATTTAACCGTGATATTTTCACGCTAAGGCTACTGAACGGCTAGCACGTGCGGAACAATTGTTAAAACAGATTTTAAAACGGATTTTCTACGGATATAAACATCTATATATATATATATATCGATATGTATTTCTATAAATTTGATAGTTTTTATTAGGTGCGATTTAGTCACTCCATTTTAAATCGTTTGGCATTTATCATACATAATGTAATTTATAATTCCGCTTCTATATTCCCTTTTCTATACCCATTATCACCCTGGGGGCCGTTCAAGTATTACGTAAGCACTATGGGGGGGGGGGGGTCTTTGTTTTGCTTATTTTCAATGACAGGGGGTAGGAGAGTCTAGATGATGATTACGTCATCGTTATATTTTTGCCCCTTACTCTATGTTGAATACTGTATCAGTAAAATCTAATCTCTATCCTAAATCTATTTTCTTATTTTTTAAATTATAATTATAACATTATAATATAAAAAAATATATATTTATAATTGAAAAATGTTTACGTAAGCATGGGGGGAGGGGGTAAGAGCTTTGCTTACTTTTGCTGACAAGGGGGATGGGGGGGTAAATAATTGTAATAAATCTGCTTACGTAATACTTGAACGGCCCCCTGTCTATATTATTTGTCATCCTGTCATTGTAAATAAGTCATTATTGTCTATATTGTTTCAAGTGATGCCGAACCCAGTAGGGCTAGAAATATATATCTTGACTGTGTAAAGTTTAATTTTCGTTATGTATATATATCAATAAACATAATATAAAAAAAATATCATAATGTAAAGTCGGACGACTGATATTGCGAGTGAAACATAATGTCAGAATAGCCGTCCAGATTTAACTTGATCTTTGCCATTGGTTCACGGTTGCAAACCGACATTTTCGGTTAAATATAACCTTACATCCGAACGGTGTAGTAATGACCTCCATCCCATGACCCATTCGGTTATTTATTAAGTATAGGTAGGCAATTCATCAATTAAGAAATGAAGAAACTTTATTACCTAAATAAAGAGTAGTTGAAAAGTAAAAACATACTCGTACGTAAACTTATACTCACGACATGAATCTCAGGGGTTTCAAATGTGTTCCCAAGTGTGAACTGTGAAATGCAAGTCACAGTGCACAGGTACACCCGCGTTCCACTGACGAGTATTAGGTCCCAAACGTGGTACTGCTAATATATATATAGGGTGAAATTTAATCAACCGACCAAATTCATACTAGAGACTTGGTTAGTGATCAAGAACTAGGTTCAGTAATCCTTTTGGCCAATTTCGAAAAATATTTTTTTTTGCTCCCGTACTGGTTGGACTAGTTTAAGTACAATTCCTAGTGCAGGTTCTACGGGAAAAATATTTTTTTTTTTCGAATTTCACCTGGAGGGTCATTAAACCTTGTTCCTGGTGACTAACCGAGTCTCCAGTATGAATTTGGTCGGTTGATTTAATTTCACCTAGTATATACATATATATTTTTCAGAAATATAAGTTATTAGCCTTGTCCATAGTATAGTATTACTGTTTCCGCTCACTTCAAAACGCAATAAAAATATATATTCGAAGATATGATGCAAATCGTCTATTGAATGTATTCAATTTCAAACATCCATTACTAATTTAAATGGATGTAAACTTGACCTATGCTCAGTACATTTGTATTTATCACTTTTTAGAAAACTTTATTATTTAAATATTTTAAAATTATATTTTAATTCGAAGCACATGAAATTTTACATTAAAAATTCAATAAACACAAGCCGCAAATACAACGAAAAGAAAAAGGTATTTAACGCGCATTAAAATCTTGTTAAATTTGTATAAGATGGATCCGAACCATGATCTGGATTCCGGTATATTGTTTTAGAGCAGAAGTGAATTGAGAGGGTTCGTCCATCAGCCTGGCTCGTCCACTGCTGGACATAGGCCTTTTTAAGATGTTCTATTCCTCCTGGAAGAAACGCCGATACTTGCACGCGCTGGGTGGGCGTATGCCGAAACCCTCGCACAGTCGCCGCCACAGATAAACTCTGCGAGTTTTCGTGGATGGCTCTGAAAATGTAAACTAGCATGTTAGATATATTATTTAAAAAATATGAAAAAAATTAAAGCTGATGCCCGTTACTATATTTTATATAAGGGCCAGCAATAGACAACATTAGAAATTAATAGTTTATGCAAAAGTAAAAACCATTTCGAGATATGGGCTTTCTCAGCATCATAATTTTTTTCAGAATTAAATCGTGATTTAATAAAGAGATATTTTCGAAAAACTAAAAATATGGCAAACACAGGATTTAAAAAACAATTTCCTGTGCTTTTAAATTCATTCTGTTTAAAAAAAAACAACTGTCATGCCATGTGACAGCAGATCTAAAAATGCCAAGCTTTTTTTTAATAATCCATTGAAAATATACATTGACTTTTGAAATCCTTAGATGCGACTTACGTCCTTTTGGAATGAGTGAATAAGAGAACATTAAATTATGCAGGAAAAATATAAAATAAAACAAAATAAAAAAATACATAATCTTCTTTTTTACGCAGACTTTCAATATAAATATTAAAAACAAATGGTTAACTAAAATGAAATGTTGTCGATTGGGGATGGTCATACCCGTGCCGCCAACAATCGGTCCCAGGCTTGGTGGGCCACCTGGTTGTGCCTGTCTGCGAGCTGTCCTCTTACTCTCCACCGAATAACTTCAGGGTGGTAGCGAGTAAGATACCTCCACACTTGAGCCTGACATCAGCTCTACCATTAACAAGAGGGATAAGAGGGTAATATAGCGTAATTTTGTATTTGTTTTTTATTTTTTTAACACACTTATTATTTGGCTATTGTAATAAAATTTGAAATTAAATTTTATAAGTGCTGTAGTTGTCAATGTCTTAAAGTTATTAGTTTATATTTAATTTAATTTAAGTATTACTATTTTCTTTGTCATATTTCTTTGAGTTAATAAAATTGTATCTTTATTAAATTATGAAATATCTGATAGAATCGCCATCTTGTTTTTTAGCTATTTAAATTCAATAACAAATTGTATGAAAGATCAGAATGCTGACGATTTCCAACTAAAACAATTAGCCAGTCAAGCAAAGATTTTTTAAATTTGTAATTCTTGGGTTTAAATTGCCTCATTTATTAGAAGTCATTGGTTGGTGAGATTTTGACAAATGGATGGAGTAGTTAAAATTGAAATTTTTAATGTATGCGATGTGATTACCATAACTGTCGGCTAATTAATGTTCCCGCGTCAAACAGCTGGTAAAATATACAAACATACAGAAGGACACACATGAAGCTTACTATAAATATTTATTTACTGATTCCGTTATCAATTTATCATTCTAGACCCTCTAGTTGTTATTTAATCAATAAAAATGTGCGTAGCAAATATATCAATTCACAATCATATAAACAGAGTTTCATTTATTTATTTTATTTGTTTCAACTTACGTAAACAGTATTTTAGGGTTCCGTACCCAAAGGGTAACCAACGGGACCCTATTACTAAGACTCCGCTATCCGTCCGTCTGTCACCAGGCTGTATCTCATGAACCGTGATAGTTTGACAGTTGAAATTTTCACAGATGATGTACTTCTGTTGCCGATATAACAACCAACACTAAAACCGGCCAAGTACGAGTCGGACCCGCGCACTCCTATACAATAGACATGATATTTTGGCCGTTTTTATAGATAATGGTACGGGACCCTTCGTGCTCGAGTCCGACTCGCACTTGGCCGGTTTCTTAATAATAAATAGAATAAATAAAAAATTTGATAATTTTTTTTTTATTATTTATTTAATAATTTTATCTAATTAAATAGATATGGTATATGGATATGGCACTGTGCGATAACAGTTTAATGTCAATTGGGCTTTTCTACTTTGAGACGTAAAGCAGGGATCGCAACGAGCTCCATCTCCCTTTCTCTGGACCAGTTTTTGTGTTTGTGTGTGTTCGGCTCTATTTCAAGGAGTTGTCTTGACTGGGCTAGCCGACCGACAATACCTACGACCACGGAGAGTGAATGCAGGACTCATCGTCCCAGCAACAAATTTACAATTTAGGCTTTTCTAGCAAAGTTGTATTATATTATGAAATACGTACTTTGTAAATAGCCCTAAAAAACATCTTCAAAGCCATCTCACTCGCTTGTTTTACAGCAAACCTTGTATTCTTATAATGGTTTTTCTCTTGCATTCTCAAGGCTGATGTCTACTGAAACCAATGACATCATTCAAGTGGAGTGGTAGTTAATCAGATAGGATGCTGGATTTAAACTAAGATCCAGATTCGAATAATTCCGGTCTGCACCAATGGGTTTTCTGTAACTTATGTATCTGTCGCAGAAAGATATGTAGTTATATCCGTGATATAATTATATCCCTAGTTGCAATCTAGTGGTATTAGTATCGTACTAAACTAATCTAGATTATACTGTTACAGTTCAAACCTGAAATCAGTTAGAGCGCAGTTTAACTAGTTAGTGCCATACAAAAGATCGGGGGTCGCCTCGCTCCGCTCTGCTTCGCTCGGCTCCTAAACGTATTAACATGTCAAACTAACCGCTCCTACTCGCTTTGCTCGTCATCACAACCTATTTTTTTTGTATAGCAAACGGGTTCTTACTGATTTTGGCTCTCTTCTGCACTAAAGGCTTGCCACCAATGCCATCGATCTATAGAGAACATTGCCTTATATTTACTCGACTGCGAAATTTCATGACATTCCGATCAACGATACTCGAGTTATCAACGAACAAACATTCATACATACATACATACAAACGCCGGAATGTCCAAGTTTCACTCGCTTGTTCAATTACTTGCTAAACTGTCTGCAAAGTATATTTTTTCTTTAAAACAGTCAACACGATTCACCCTTGATTTTCACGTCCCAAAGTTGTAAGAGGTGAGGCTCACGGTAACACCCCTCGGAGCTCCAAATCATGACGCTATATATATAATTCAAAGGCACCCTTCCCCAGGTTCGACCAAGGCAAATCAACGAAAGGTGCCAGCAAACTCCGTCGGGACCTGATCAACGCCGAGATCGCCAACCTCCGCGACCTGCTGCCTCTCCCGGCCTCCACCAGACAGCGACTATCGCAGCTGCAGCTCATGGCCCTCGTCTGTGTCTACGTCAGGAAGTCCAACTACTTCCAGCAAGGTTTGTGGTGAAATACCTTTATTTTGCTTAGCGAAGTAGGTCTTTTATTGCCAGTTTTGTAGTTACCCTTTTGAGTGATCGGGTGAATTCTGGCTCTCCTATATAGGCTGAAATTAAATCAACCGACCAAATTAATACTGGCGACTCGGTTAGTGATCAGGAACTAGGTTCAGTAATCCTTTTAACCAATTTCGAAAAAAATATTTTTTCGCTCCCTTACTGGTTAGACTAGGTACAATTCCTCAGTAAGGGAGCAAAAAAAATATTGATCGAATTTCACCAAAAGGGTAATTGAAGCTTGTTTCTGATCACTAACCGAGTCTCCAGTATGAATTTGGTTGGTTGATTTAATTTCAAGAGGGCGTGAATGGCCAAATCCAAATCCGAAACTACCTATACATACCTAGGTACATAAGGAATAGCTAAAAATGCTCAAAGGAGTCTCGGGGTCGATTTAGATAAAAACCAAAACTGCATCAGATTTTTTTTCAATAATTTTCCTTGTATAACAATCTACTATAAAACAATGTCTTCCAACTCTCTTGCCACTCTTATTCTCTTAACTTTTAATTGAACTATTTCGTATAAGCTGAATTATCCGCACAAAAAACCGTGCGAAAATAACCAGAAAAAAACGATGACATAACTAAACCCACGTTCCCACATTTGACCTAAAGTACAGTTATTCAAAAAGCTACCTGAAGCTACAAAACACAATAACGTTTCGATTTTGATAGGGAAATTAGAGGAAATTATGTACCCCGGGGTACGGCTACCGTCTGATTGCTATACAGCCTAATAGTGCCTGCAGGGAATCGAACCCGTGTCACGCTTGCACGCCAACAAAAGGAATGCACCGAAACCACTGAGCCATAAGGTTCTAAGGTTTGTAGCAAATAAAAAATAGATTTCGGGTTTTGTGTGCGGTCGGTAAGTCTTAGATGTCATGGATTAATCAAGTTTTGACGATTTTCCTAATCAAGATGATTGTTATAAAATTTACAATTTATTGTTCTCACATTTGTTTGCAGACTTTGTTTGCAAAAAATTAACCGTAGAGTACATTATTAGGGCCGAGGCCCAAAATCGGATTTGGAATACTACTGGAGAAAGGTCAAAAGGTTTTTTTCTGCGGCCACCAGTCTCCTGTTCAGATTTCTAATTTTCATTTGTCAACAAATGATTAATAAAATTGTTCTCAGCAGTATTACGGTTATCACAGGTTATTTCTAGCTAAACCCGAGATATCTATTTATATTATACTCTTTCAAGTATTATGGCACTAATCTCAACTATTTCGTCATTATTAAAGGTTAGCTGCTAGATAATACTAATTAGGTAATATTGAGCCCGCCTTTGTACAATATTTTTATTTTGTGCAACACAGAATTTTTCATAATTTTACAATTGTATACCATTTGCTTCAGCAAATCGAAGATAGCTTAGACATTTTGCTGCAAGACAATCGAACAAACAGACAGACCTTTGTGATTTCTGTGGTGTTATTAGCTAAAGTTTTTGTATTTTCTGGATAAAAAATGTAAATAAATATGACTAGTCGACTTGTTTGTCTTTATTATAACGTTTATATATAGATATACTGATTAATAAAATAAAATTAAAATTGAAAGTGAAATATAATTAATACTTCGGACCCTCTCCTGGGTCTGATGACTGATGACGGACCCAGGAGAGGGCCCGAAATATATTTCACTTTTATTAATCAGTACCTCTGAAAAAAAAAAAAATGAAATACAAATCATATTTGAACCGTTTTTATACAATACGCAATTTTCAGAAGCTTCACCTTAATCGAGAAAGCTGTGTGAAAGAGGCAAAAACGCAATTGTCCTTTGACTGTGGGAACGAGACTGTTTATACAGAACTTGAAGCCCGCAGGCGCGCAGGCGTCGTTTGTAAAACTGAACGGCTGCTTATGAATCTTTGAATTATGTTCGTGATCTTTGGGACCGGCATCTTAAGGAATTAAAGAAGTTTTGATGAAAGATTCTTATAGGAAAAAGAAGTGCACACTTTTTGCTTTAGCAGATTGATAACATTGAAGATAAATTCACATAGCCCAGAACGACGTTACCTATTGATATCTTTTACGTAAGCTTTTCATATTTTTTATATATTTTATTTTTTATTATAAAAGTGTAGAACGCTTGCTTGCTAACCCAGAGGTCTTGGTTCAATCCTTGCGGTACACAATAACTTATGTCCAGTCGCCGTGCTTAGGAAGACTATGTTAAGCTGTTGGTCAATTTGTTCATAAAATAACGCCCAAGCCGAAAACGGGACATAGATTGAATAAACGCCGGTGGAGCTGCAGGCAGAGGCTAGTATTATACAAAAGCCTAATTGGCACTAAAATAGTGTCCCGTAGTTTCATAAATTACATTTATTTGATACTTTATATACAAAAATATAAAAAAAAACGCAAGTTGTGAGTTTGGGGACGAGACCCTTCGCAGCCACCTTAATTTAAAGAACTGTCGTAATCTGCTCGTTTGTCAATTAATTCAAATTCAAATTATTTATTTGCGTTATCTATCACATACATAATAAAGATGCAAAAACAATGGCAATAAGTTAAAAAAAACATATACTTTTTTAATATTTTAAATAACAATAAGAAACTTGAATATTTAACATAAATATTTTAAAAATACTCAAACATATTGAACGAATATAAACTAAAACTCTGATCAAGTAAAAGCTATAACTACTAATCTCATGTGGCAGTGTCAGTCAAGTCAGTTAAAAAGGTTAAAAAGGTAAAGGAAGAGAATAGCAATTGAAATAAAAAAGAAAATACTTGATGACGTCATATTTTAATAATAATAAAATAAGCGAGCAAATTACATAATATATCTTTTTTGACAGACGCTGCCGTAAATTGCGTATATTTTACAGTTTTTTTACATGATTGCAATTTTTTTCCCGGCGTTATCCTTTTCCTCGCTATCTAGTTTTTTTTTTTTTTTTCATTTATTTAACACATAGGTAATTTACTTATACTAGGTACATAAATTTCGCAAAACTTTGCAGTTTGTCAGTATGGGAAGACATAGTTCAAGGGGCAATAACTTTTCTCCTCTTCATTAGCTACGCGTACCATATAATACCCAACCAAAGTGACGTAAAAGTGACGTATCAAATAAAAAAAAAAAGAAAACCAAAGCGTCCAGCTTTCTTCCCATCTCCCGTCGGGCTAAACGCTGAAATTTCCAACCAGCTACCTTACCCGGGAATTATCGATCACGCACAACCTTCTTGGTATTTTCTCATACAATTTTTGCATACCTCCATGGGAATAGCGAAGTACCGCGTTTTGCTCTCCCGGCCTAATTAGTGGGCTTTGTACTCGGTTGTTAAAGCTTAAATTATCTTGAGAGTATACTTTTGTACGTTTGATACAGTTGCTGAATTGAGCGGTTGTGCTAATGGCCTTTAGATTTGGCCTTTGTGGTTCATTTTGAGTTGTAATTTGTAATGGAGGTTATGAGTTTTGGGAATTATGGTTATTGAGGCTTTTCTTGCGCAAAAACCGACAAGTCGGCAAGTCTTGTTTTAGCATAATGTCACATTTTTGAAATGTGCATATATGTACAGTGTTAGTGGATTTTTGAATGAAAACACAAAATTTACTGAAAATACTGAAAAAAAATTCAAGAAAAAATAAATCGCAAACGAAAAAAAATGTAACCTGTCCATACAACATTCACAGTATTTAAAAATAAAAAGGAAATGTGAATATATATTTTATTATGGTATGTTGTTCAGTATAATCACTAGCATTCATGATAGCAGTCCATTAACATCCATCTATCCATCCATCCATCAGCCTGTTTCATCCACTGCTGGACATAACCCTTTCCATGATTTCGCCACTCTTAGCGGTCCTCCTGGAAGAAATGCCCATACTCACACTAACTGGGCAGGCGGGTTGGTGAGCACAGTGCCGAAATCCTCGCATTTACATACGATAAAAGCCGAGGCTTTAATTTTAATATTAATGCTGTCAAAACGAAATTTTCTTTATTCCAAAATAGTTATTTAGTATTAACAACAGAAACTCTATTACTTTGAAAAAATTCAAAATCGACTTGATTATCTTAATCACTGAAGTGATATCAAAGGTAACACGAGTGTTAACTGAAAACAAATATTTGAAATGTATTACGCTGATAATGATTATTTGAATTTAATAAGGGTTTGGCCTATCGCTAAATTTCTAGTTCAAATTAATGATTTGATCAAGAATTTACAACATAAAATATGTATGGCTCCAAATAAACAGCTAATAATTATTCTAACTTGCCAGACCCGTTAATTTATTTGATATCCTATAGTTAGTTATTTTGCACGTATTTGTAAATGATTTTTCTTAATTAAATACCGTTTTTAGGATTCCGTGGTCCGACAAGGAACCCTTATAGTTTCGCCATGTCCGTCTGTCCGTCCGTCTATCCACGGCTTAGCTTCGAGACTATTAGTACTAGTACTAGAAAGCTGTAATTTGGCATGAGTATACATATTAATCAAGCCAACAAAATGGTAAAAAAAATAAGGAAAAATAAAAAAATTCAGGTGTTCCTCCCATACACGTAAATGGTGAATGATTTTTTTTTCTTATCTATCCCATAGTGTGGAGTATTGTTAGATAGGTCGTTCAAAAACATTATGGGTGTATGGAAACTTTTTTTAGATTTAGGGATCCGTTGGCGATATATTAAGCTTTAAAGTACCCATTTTTTGTTAGAGTGGAGTGTCCCCCCCTGCCAGCTAAACGGTTCTTTATGAATATGTGGAAAAATTCACAGAAGTAGTATATATAATTTATTTAAAAGGAAAACTATCACAGCTAAGAAGGCTTGATAGGTTTACGAGTACAGTTCGCGCCAAAATTGTAACCCCCTCTAAACTTGACAATGTATCGGCCATTCTTCTAAATGTATGCGACTACAAGTTTGGCGCGATCTGTATTAGTAAACCAACTTATAAAATGTACCGGGCAACTGAGGAACCCTACACTGCGTGTGGCCCGACACGCACTTGGTCGGTTTTTAATTTCGATTTCGTTGACTAGGTACATGCAAAATGTCCCCCTAAATGTATCGTATCCTTAGATATAAACATAAGGATGGCTCAAAATTCTACTTTTTTTTCAAATTTCATGTTGTTATAGTGGAATTGCTTTGAAGCAATCTATAAAAATCTCATTAAAATAAAATGAAAAAATATTGTACTATATCTTCTGCCCCCGCATTTCATTTAATATTTAACAAAACGTAAGAAATAAAATGTTAAACCATATATTAGACCATTTAAACTCCTGATTTAGACCCAACATTAAATTATCTCTGTCTATAAAATATCACATACTTAGACAAACTAATCTGCTACTTACAAGTATCAAGGTGTGTCAGACGATATATGCGTGAGATACGCCCAAACATGCTTGGTACTTGATGCACTACTTACACTAAGTGATCGCTTAGTTAAACTACATGTAGATGCTTAATATAAAATTGTGTTTTTAGGGTTGTTAAAATGTTAACTAAAATATAAGCCATATAAACTTTAATGATTCATTGCGACCCCAAATAACTAAAGTGTTTTCTGGAATTACAACCTTCGTATTATTTTATAAATAGCCAACATGATTATTTGTGTTCTGTTACAGATATTCTTTCTCATGATGTCTGTTTGGCTATGGTTGTAGTAATACATTCACACACTTTTTTTCTAGTTTGTGAACCTCGAGAGTCCTACAAAACGCGGCACACACTCAAAACGCGCTTATCTGTACAGGCCACTAGTAGAACCATAGACAAACGAACTTTGCGGGATAGAATATCTGGATGACCTTATCAACCCTAAAACAAGATATCAGGCAAGATTCGTATATTTAGAAAATAAAACCGAAAATAAAGAATCCCGGGAAAAGTATTTGCCAAAATAATATTTTGTATCAACGTTTCCATATGGGTTGTGCTCTACTTAGGGTTGCCAGGTGGCCAGGACCCACCGGGATTATCCCGGAATACGATGGTGAGTCCCGAGGCCCATATTATTTAAAAATATCTCGGAAACATCAAAATCGCAAATTATGTAGAAATTCTGTTACTGCGTATGGCAAAAGGTATGAAGATACCAACAAAATATGGGCCAATATTTTTTTAAATAAAAATGTCTTTTTTTCTGTTTATACCCTTCAGTAATGCAATTTGCCAGAAATCACCGGTCCAAGGAACAGGTGGAAGCCGAAGGCCCGCATTCATTTCAGTATGACTTGCTCTGAGTTTCTTAATATTTAAGATGGACTTTATGGTCACAAATAATTTCTAGCGGCCAGGAGCAATGAATGAAAAATACAATTAAAAAAAAATGTTTTACTTTTGTTTTTTAGTCAAGCGAACTGTCCCGGAATTCATGTCAGCAAATCTGGTAACCCTAGCTCTACTAGTATTATTTGAAGTTGGACTGACCAACGCCTCCTACAATATGACGTAGAAATTTGCATCAAGAAAATCGAATATTGAACGTTGTAATCAGAACTAAAAGTGGTTAAGAGGACCTTTCAGCAATGGTACGACAAGGAGCAGGTCATCTAATTATAGATTATATTCGCTGTTTACGTCTATGTGAGCGGTAACAAGCGTGCGAGTGACAGATGCGTACGCGCACAGTATGAGCTCGTCTGTTCAACGGCTGATCATTATAACTTATATTTAGTATTAATACGTTCAGATATTCTGTATCTTCTAAGTAATTAAAAATAAGATAAATTCATGTACGCTAAGTTTCTTGCCCTTCTTCTTCTTGCCCTTCTTTTTATTCCTATATTTCTCTATTTTATGCAGGTGTATAAGTTTATTACATTTTAGTAGCCCAACCTTAATATTTTTTGGATATATTTCCCGTATTTATTTATCAACTTGTTTGTTCGTTGCATCATTTAAATATAATATTTTTATTCCTAGATTTCTTCACTTTATGCAGGTGTATAAGTAAATTTTTGTAGCCAAACCTAAATATTTTTTTGTATGTATTTCCCTAATTAGTATAAACATAATATATTTTTTTATTTTTTATATTAAATATATTTATTGTGAAGATTAACTTTGACTTGTAGAAAGTATACTTTATGTATCTATTTTACAAATTAAATATTTTGATTTGATTTTTGATTTGATAAGTGTAACTTATGTCTAAAATGACAAATTAAAAATAATTTCAAAAATTGTAGTAATAACTTTTTTTTTATTGATAACACTTTGAATCTTGGTAAAATGCGCTGATAAATATAACATATGTACCACAAAAAATTGGACTACATTACCAGCTGTATTTATAAGAAAATATTATTTTGTATTATGAGCATTCCAAAAGGCAGTTGTCACGTTCTTGCGCTGAACCATGCGACACGGCGCAGACTGACAGCGCCGACAGCGCATGCGTATATTAGACTTTAATTTATTCACGGTTTGTTAGCTGCTATGTTAGGGTCAAACCTGGTCCTTTCTGCAAAGGTCAAAGTTGCACGTGTGGCTGGCGATGATAGATACATGTAGTAGTTTTTGACAAGATTGCGGCAATGGGAATTGTGATTATTGCGTGACGCATGACTTGATTGACTGACAACCTTAGAGGCTAGAATATTAGTAGGCTTAGTCAGTCAGGAGAGTTGCTTAATACTTTTGATTTTATACAGTAGGAAGAAGAATAAAAACGCAATAATTTTAGTAGTAGGTCCCTACTAAGAAATCAAAACATTATATACGTGGACGCACTATAAGTTTCCGGAATGAATATGAAAAAATACTATTAAAGGTACAAAATTAATTTATTGTTTTTCAAAATAATCTCCCTTGGCGTCTATGCACTTTTTCATTCGATCAAACCAGTTTTGAAAACTTTTGTGCCACTCCCCTGTGGTGACCTCTGAAACGTGTTTTTCATACTCCTCGACAGCCTCTTCTGGTGATGAAAATCGTTGACCGCGTAATTGGTTCTTAATTTTTGGGAACAGAAAAAAGTCACAAGGTGCCAGGTCGGGACTGTATGCAGGATGACTCATGAGTTCTACATTTTTCGTCTTCAAAAAGTCGTTTGTCTGTCTGGCCGTGTGAGAACTAGCATTGTCGTGGTGCAGGATGATACGGCGTTTACGGTTATTTTTACGGAGTTCGTCAATAACTTCCGGCAAACAAATGGTCGTGTACCAGTCACTATTCACGGTACGACGATTCTCTAAAGCAACAGTAGCCACGTGTCCAGTTTTATTAAAAAAAGAAGCAATCATCCGCTTAGATGCACTTTTCACGCGCGCCACTTTGGTTGGTTTCGGCTCATCTTGAAAGACCCATACGCTCGATTGCTGCTTTGTTTTGGGATCGTAGCAATAAATCCATGTTTCGTCACCTGTTACTATGTCCCACACCAAATTTGACGCACCTTCGTTGAATCTGGTAAGCATGGCACTGCACCAAGTGACGCGGTCCGTTTTTTGAGCCTCGGTCAAGTTGTGTGGGATCCACCGCGAGCACAGCTTTCTCACACCCAAATGTTTGTGTAGGATTGATTGTATTTGACTCATGCCTATTTCTAAGGATGCGCGAATTTCATGGTAGGTCACATACCTGTCTGTTTCAATCATACGGCGCACAGCATCGATGTTTTTGTTGGTCACAGCGGTGGACAGCCGACCATCGCGAGATTCGTCACTGAGATTGATACGACCACGCTTGAATTCTGCAAACCAGCTATAAACAGTCGTCTTGCATGGTGCTTCATTGCCAAAAGCTGTTTCAAGCCGAGCAATGCTCTGTTGAGCTGTCAAATTACACTTAAAATCGTAGAAAATCATACTACGAAAATTTTCCCGAGTTAAATCCATGTTGATGCAGACACACAATTTTTTAAATGGCGCCACAAGGTAAAAACAAAAGACAGTCAGATGAAACAAACTGCATTCTACAGCCAAAGAGTTCTATTTTCAAATGTTGCAATAAATTTTTAAATATTGTTTATGTAAGTGGCCAGTTCCGGAAACTTTTAGTGTTACCTATGTATCAACTTATCCCACTAAGATTATAAATGCGAAAGTTTGTGCGTGTGTGTGTGTGTATGTTTGTTACTCTTTCACGCTGAAACGGCTGAACGGATTTGGATGAAATTTATAGTGGATATAGCTTATACCCTAACTTAACACATAAAATACTTTTTATCCCGGAAAAATGCATGGTTTCTGTAGGATAGATCAATATCATTGAAAAATTATGTGTCTAATTAGCACGGTACTTATCGTTAGTGGTAAATTTAAGACAAGGCTTTGTTATTTCATACATCAGGTGTCTAATTAGCGCGGACTTTAATCGTTCGTGGTGAAATAAGACAAGGCTATGTTATCTCATCACACTTCACACTATAATATTATAAATGCGAAAGTTTGTGTGTGTGTATGTTTGTTACTGTTTCACGCTGAAATTTAGAATGGATACTGCTTATACCCCAACTTAACACAAAGGTTATTTTTTATCCCAGAAAAAAGCATGTCGTTAAACCGAATAACACGTGGGCGGAGCCGCGGGCAAAAGCTAGTATACTAATAATATAGTAGTAAAAAGATCGTGTCTGTACATTAAATATTTTCGTGAAATTTTTAATGAAATGTGTTATTAGTATTGTAATAAGGCAAAAACCACAATTTTTAGAATTTACATCTGTCTGTCCATCTGTTTCTCTATCTGTATGTATGTTCCGTTTTAACTCGAGAACCAGTCAACAGATTTGGACGCGGTTTTCTTTATTGTCATCGTAGTGACCCTGATCAAAACATAGGCTTTATTGAATCTTCATAAAATAACACCCAAGTCGAAAAGGGAGCAAAGTTCGAATAAAAGCGGGTGGAGTTGAAGGCAAAGGCAATAATATACTTTTTGTCCTCTCTTACGATGGAAAGTACCAAGAACGAAATAAGTCAGCGGGACTTTTCCCTATATTCAATATGGCTAAATTGGACAAATAAAATCAATTAGGAAAGATGGCGTTAAGCTTAAGCCGTCAACATTTCTGAAGCCGCTACCAATGTTTGCTCTAAAGTAACTAAACTAAGCTACGCAAGATTTCATCTCGAGCTTTAATAACCATTAAACTTAATCCCCTAAAACACTCGTTCTTTTGCAAAACAATTACAATGGAACGAGGCAGGTGCAGGCTTATCTAGATAATAGGCCGCTAAGTGTCGGCATTCGCGTCTGCCGCGCCCCCTAATGTGCTAGCGTAATGATACGTTGAGTAAACATTTAAATCACGATTACTGAGCATCTTCGTTTGTGGGACGCGCTGGTGTGAATTATACGTGCCTCATGGGAGTTTATGGATGGCTGTTCTTTCGATGATCTTTAGAGGACCATAGGTCCTGATAGCTTCTTTAGCAAGGGGGTCAATGGGTGTCAAATTAGAGAATGTTTTGTCAAATTGTATGTTTTAGGTATAATTTTTTTTTTTTTTATTTTATTTTTTTTTTTTTTTTTATTTACTAATAACTAAACAATATTATGACAGGTTAACCTAAAGCAATATTGTTAAAAATTAAAAAAGAAGAATCTGAAAACCTATGATCTTAACAGACATGAAAATATAAGCTACATAAAAAATATTAACTAAATCACTTATTACATATCATCTACTTAACCTATTTACATAACAAACACATTGCTACTCTTGTAAAGTCAGTCAGCGAACAGTAAAAAACGTCAATATCTGTCTCCTGATCAATTTTATTCAAAAATCGGATAGCTGTCGTAACTGGTGCCTCCTTCAGCATATTTGTCCGCACGATAGGCTCATAGAACAGCTTGTGGGTTCTTGCTCTTTGGTAATTATTCGGCACAAACAGCCCTATCGACAGTAACACCTGTGGATTATCTTGTTTTCCACGAATAAGTTTGAAGAAATAGACTACTAGCGCCAGGTTTCTTCTCACTTCAAGCTTACTGTATCCAACCATACCCAAAATAAATAGGGTTGGATACATAAGTGGAAAGAAAGGGTAAACTCCATATAATTTAAAATACACAAACCTTATAAATTTATTTAAAATTTTCTCCAGCATGTAGTTATATTTAGCTTCATGTGGATTCCAAATAATTGCACTCGTTTCGATTCGGCTCCGAACAAGAGCATTAAAAAGGGCTTTTACAGCCTCGATATTTTTAAAACACTGAGCCTGCCGCAAAATGAATCCTAACTTTTTAAAAGCTTTCTTACACAAGTCTTCGATGTGATTACGAAAGTTTAAATCATGCGTCATGCGTACCCCAAGATCGCGTACCTCCGATACGCGAGGCATTGCTGTCCCGTCTACTTCGTAACAATAGTAACGTGGTGCATGCAAGCGGGTATACGTCATTGTCGCACACTTCGATACGTTGAAGTACAGCTTATTCCTGCGACTCCATTCCACGACACGATCTATGTCACGCTGCAATGCCGCGCAATCTGCGTCATCCTTAACGGTGCAAAGCAACTTGAGGTCATCCGCGAATAACAAGCAGACGGCATCCTTGACCACGTTCGGAAGGTCGTTTATCATTATACTAAATTCCAGAGGTCCGAGGTTACTTCCTTGGCTAACACCCGAATATGTGCAATACGTGTTTGAAGCATGTCCAGCATACTGCACGTATTGGCGCCTGTTTCTCAAGTAGCTACTAAAGAACTCAAGAAGGCGCGGAGTGAAGCCGACGCCAGCAAATTTCTCAAGAAGCACGTCATTATCGACAGTATCGAACGCCTTCCTGAAATCAAAGTAAGCAACGTCGACCTGCCCCCTTGCGTCCAGCGACGGCACCACGTGCGACATGAAGCACAGTAAGTTAGTGGTGGTGCTGCGGCCCGGTCTAAACCCATGTTGCGCGTCCGAGAGTTGAGAGCGCATCTGTAAGTAAATTGACCTCTGCAGACTAGACTCGAAGACCTTCGCGAACGTTGACAGTATCGCCACCGGCCTGAAATCACCCACGTCTGACCCCGAGCCACCTTTTGGCACTGGTATGACTTTTGTGACCTTCCATGCATCGGGATAAGCGCATTCTGAAAGACATAAATTAAAAATATGCAGTAACGGCTCATCTAGTACCCTGCGAGCATCCTTTACCAGGTAGGGTGGTACCCCATCAGGTCCGGCAGAGCGCTTGGGCTTGAGGCGAGTGAGCGCGTGGCGCACATCTTCCAGCGTGAGCTGCGGCACATGCACGCGCGCGCCTCCTCCTCCACCGTCCGCCACCCGCGCCGCCGCGCGCGCGTCCAATTGAGTAATTAATGTGAGTTTTTTTGTTATAAGTTTAACAACTTTATTATGTTATAATAAAGTTGTTAAACTTATAACAAAAAAACTCACATTAATATTGTTGACTATATGCCAACTGTTTCACCGATAAAATTTCGGTATTGTAAAGGCAAGTATCATTCTTAAGAGAATAGGTTCCGATTGCATTGATCGCTGTTACTCCATGCGGAAAAATCTGCAGTGCGATGGAAAATTATCAAAATAACGACTTTTATCACGAAATTTATTATGAAAAAAAAAAAAAGTTTGTGTCAAATATCTGTTCGGATTACAGTTTGATAAACTTTATACAGTTTTTAATTAATGATTTTGCTCAAACAATGTTAAAACTCGACATGGAAACTTTTTTGAAGTCATCTTTGATTTTTTATGGCTCAATGTTGCAATGACTTCTGAAGATTCTGTTTCGATAAGAGTGTGCAATATAATCTTGACAGAAGTCCAATTTTTTTTTCAAATATCTAGTATTGCTAGATTCTTCAAGCAAGGAAGAATAAATTATGGTTTTTCAGTATACTACATACATATTCACGATGTCGTTGTCAGTGGGTGTTTGTTCGGTGAAACAGTTGGCATGTAGTCAACAATAAAAATACGTGAGTGCGTGTAAAAGCCGTTATTTAATCATCATTTTATTAAATACTAGCCTTTGGCCCGCGGCTCAGCCCGCGTTTCTTTAATTTCTGCCGCGTTTTCGTCTTGGGCATTATTTTATCAACACCTTTTTGTTTATTTTTATTTATCCTAATATGTTGACCAGGGTCACTACAATGATAATAAAGAAAAATATTCAATTTACTGATACGACTTGCTTACTACTTTATGATTAGTATAGAAAAAGTTTTAGGCAAATACACTTAACGTATTTTTAAGAACGTTTATGTTTTTTAAGAATTAATTTATAATTCAAATTAAAAACAAATCGGTTTCAGTCAACATGCAATAAAATTTAATAAATGACTGCCATTAAATATCACTAAAACACTACTTATTATTCAACAAACATGAATCTTTTTCCAGTTTGTTTACTTGAAATCGTCTGCGTTATTTCCAACAGTCAATCAAGATGCAATAAAATAATTACAAGTAACAAACCAACTAGTGGTATCAGTTATAAATAAGGGGCCTATCAGATTGGAGGCTGTATAACAGCTGCGCTTGCGACCTTGACCTGACGTATCTGTAGAGCTTTAGAAGTTACAGAGGAGTAGAGGTACATACATAGGTATCTTTGCAAGATATTGTTTTGCTATCTTAATCCTAGAGGAATAATTCATTATTGAAGGGAATATTTACAAAATTGAACAGTGAATTTAGTTTAAAAAACCTGCACATACGATTTAATTAAAGTCCTAAAATAAAAAGTCCTGAATAAGAGTATTTATTGTGAGCTTAATACTTCTTGGCTTAATGAATTTATGGATATGTACACCAAAAAAATGTGGAAGAAGCTAAAGAGGTGTGTCAGGGTTGCAGCAGCTTGAGATGTGCAGTCTCTGCCCACCCTTCCGAGAAACATGAGTGGATGTTTGTATGTACGGCTATAGTGAGAAATATTGCAACTTCGTGTTTTGTCGGCTGAGTTCGTTTTATTCTTATGTTTTTGACAAGAGGATAGGTTCCAAAAAACCATTATTTATTCTTCCTTGTTTGAAGAATCTAGCAATAATAGATATTTGAAAAAAATTTGGACTTCTGTCAAGAATATAATGCACACTCTTATAAAAACCAAATCTTCAGACGTCATTCCAACATTGAGTCATAAAAAATCAAAGGTGACTCCAAAAAAAGTTTTCATGTCGAGTTTTAACATTATTTGAGCAACATCATATTACATTATTTATTTATTAAAATCTCTATAAAGTTTATTAAACTCTTATCCGAACAGATATTTGATTCAAGCTTTAGTTTTTTTTTTAATAATAAAATTCGTCATAAAAGTCGTCATTTTGATAATTTTTCAGAATTCGTCCCTCTCGCACTGCGGGTTTTTCTGCATGGAGTAACAGCTATCAATGCAATCGGAACCTATTCTCTTAAGCTGTCTAAGATATCATTATAATACGATTATTCATAGATTTTACGAATGCAGAAGTCCCAATATTCTCACTAGACCTGTACAATTATGTCTATTTTCTACTGTCATATAAGTGTAAATTTTTTTCTGTAAGTCCATCAACTTCTAAATATTGGATGTTCTTGATTTATCTTGTTAAAGTGTATGTTAATATTAAACTGTATACATGCTGATAAGATGATAAGATTTATCCTTAAAACGGACTATTCTACCCAATAATATTATGAACAACTTTTACTATGAGGCCCACACTAAAATCGCAACAAAGTAATTTTTCGGGGTTCCAGACGCATAACAACAGCTGTTCCATAAAAAATAAATACCTACTCGAACAATGTGTATAAAAAATCAGATATTTTTTCGCGATTTCTTGATTGCCCTCATAGTAAAAGTTATTCATATTAATGGCTAGAATACCAAGTTTTAAAGAAGAAGGTTATCATCTTAGTTTGTGTAGGTGCTTGCTTTTCAGATAATTGAAATATATATGAGTAAGAATATCAAAAGAGTCGGTTAACAAGACAATTAAAACAAAAAGCAATAGATATTAACACCCAATAAAATAACCTTCACACACATAAATCTTGATTCTAAAACTTAAGACCCGCTTGACCTTCCCAGTTAACTTACGCACTTTATGTAATACAAAATTACTAAATAACAATTGTAATTAAATTAATTGTCAAATCCACTCACCGACGATTATTTATAACAATTAACTGCGAACTGTGTAAGGTCGGAATTATTTAAATGGGTTCCGAGGTAAAATAAGAAACCTGTCATCTATAAAAAGTCTGTAAAGTGTACTTCGTTCACAACGAGCTCCGTCACCATATATGAGACTAGTTTCTACGTACACTTCGTTGAACATCCTATCTTTAAAATGTTCTTAATGTGACATTATCGATGATTTTCCATATATTTTCCGGGATCCTAGATTGATTTTTTATCTACATGTTAAATTTCAGATTGATTGGCTTAGCTGTTTTTGAGTTATAGCGCAGACAGACGGATAGACAGACATCAGTGCTATGCTACAGAGAACTCCTTTCTTTTGTTGTCTACAGTATATCAAGGCTAAATAATATATTGAATATGTAAGTAACTATACAAAATATATTCAGCCATTACTTACGATGGTATTCCTAAAAAAATACTAAGAATAAAAAAGAGATTTCTTTAACATTCGTTTCCAAAAAAAAAAAAAAAATTATTATCATTATATTTTTTCATTATATTATTATTTTCATTTGTCAGCTTAGGAACCCATACTTAACTATATATTAAGTACTCGAATGTACACTCATAACCAGATTTTTATATCATTCGATCAATCGATTACAACACGCGATTTCGATTGTGATTCGATACAATCGGTCGATTAAACGAACACCATAAGTGTTATTGAAATTTATTGAACTGACAAGCTGGTTAAGTTACTCCGTTTTTGTTTTGCTTCTGGTACAGTCGCCCACAGGTTCATGATAGCTATTCTATATGATGGAACCCATCCATCCATCCATCAGCCTGTTTCGTCCACTGAACATAGGCCTTTCCAGGATTTCGCAACTCTTGGCGGTCCTCCTGGAAGAAATGCCCATATATAATGATGGAACCCATAAAGGATCTCTTTGTTGTATGTCTATCTGTCCGTCCCGTCTCCGGACCCGTGAAAGATATCAAGTTGAAACTAATACCACGTACAGAAATCTACCATCATGCTTTGAAATAATAAATCTTCTACGACGCAAAAAAGCTATTGCCCTTTACGTAATCAATATCATACAAATTGGATCATAATGAAAACCTGTGTTGTTTTTACGGATATGAAACTAGCTTAACTGTCCAAGGAGGCACGTTGAGCTTTCAATTCTCATAAAATTAGTTTCTAATTGATTGTTCTATCTTGTATGCACTTGCATGCAATTTCCCAAGAGTTGGATTCTAGGTGGTAGAGCTGATGCCGGGCTCGACTGTGGAGGTACCACCATCTTACTCGCAAATCCTCTCGAAGTTATTCGGGGGAGAGTAAGAGAACAGCTCTCAGACAAAACCAGGCGGCCCACCATTGCCTGGGACCGATGGATGGCGGTATATCCATCCCCAATTGCCGGGCCTTATCTTAAACAGACTAGTGACGGGCAGCGGCGTCACTGGTGCAAGGGTTTCGGCACCGCGCTCACCAACCCGCCTGCCCAGCGTGTGTGAGTATGGGCATTTCTTCCAGGAGGACTGCCAAGAGTGGTGAAATCCTGGAAAGGCAGTGGACGAAACAGGCTGATGGATGGATGGATGGATGGATTCTGCTATGAATCATAAATAATCATAATATATAAATCTAGGAATGATGTTTCGCAAAAGTTAGGATCTAATCCCGTGGCAGATGATTGTCAGATTTTGTATAAATAAATAAAAACATATTTTTATTGTTACACATATTTAAATAATTAAACATGACGATACAAAAGCGCTTTCACTAAGCGTTGATGTCTTTTATATGAAAGTTTTAATTTACAAGTTATACTTAATCAACGATGAGAATATAATACTTTTTGTAGAATCTGGGCATTTAATTATATTCAAAATAAATATTTAGTATGCTTAGTAAAAATAAAAAATATAATATAATAGGCTTTATACATGAAAAAGTATCATACCACTCTCTCACCGATTTATCACGATGCCTCCGAAACGATAGAGTTTAGAGTGTACAATTTTGTGACTTTGGCTCACTCATTAGTCATTACTTACTGACAAAGATGGTATTCTGTTTAAGAATCCAAAAAATGTAGAATATCGTATTTTATTATCTAACTCTTCGGATATCCAATGCAAAAAAGACACCATTTTTATATTCCTGAACTATTTAATAAAATAACTGATTTAACTTAATAAAAGATATGATAACAGAACTTGCATGAATATAATTATATTACAAGATGGATTGATAGACAAACCGTCAAGACCTATCGTAATTATATAGATAAAGACAATATAACTTTGAACATACAGAAGACATACGTGACCTTACTGGCCAGTAATAGAATGAGTGGTTTCACTTTCAATTGTTTTAGTATAAAAAAAAACAAAAGAGATGTTACGAAACAAAAGATGAATAATAATATCTTGAAAATCATGTCTCCATCACATTCGAGGCTCTGGGTTTGATATTGAACGGGACTTACCTACTCAAGGGCCTAAATACATATATAAAAATATCTTGGGGTGGCTTTATCAACCGCAAGTACACAGGTAGATAATATATTTGCAAAATTTTCAAGAATAAAATATTAAAACAAATTAGACATTTACCTAACTTTTCTGTATGTTTCCCGGAATCTTTATCCGTCATCATGCACCTGACATCAAAACACCAACTTTTAATCTTAATGTTGGTGAAACGAACAATGTGAATGTTAAAAAAGTCAGTAAAAGTACTTCTTTAGGCAATAAATATAAAAAAATATGTACATGATTAAAATTGATGAGCACATCATCAATACGCAATGTTTTAATAAATAAATAATTGACACGTTAGTCTATTGAATTCGAAATATCATATTTCATTTTGCTATTTGTATTTGTATGGTTACGACATTGATTGAAGATTTTTTTTAGAATACAACATTCTTTTGGCACACGTAAATAGGTAGTTTAAGACATTTCGGTCGTATTTTAGGGTATCGTATCGTATAGAAATTTGAATAAAATGAAAAATTGAATAATCGTCAATACTGACATACATATTTGAAAAGATATTGAAAGTGAAAATTCATTCATTTGCCAAAAAAACACAAAGAACTGATATGGCCAAACTCAGCAAATATATTATTTAAGTCTCGTTTATACCTATTTAGCAAAACTCATAAACTCGGTAAGTGATCAGGACCAATGATCCATGGCCCTTTCTGTGATATACGCAAAATGAAATTTAGATTTCCTATATCTATACCTATTTTCCTATATATTTTCCTATAGTTATTATTAAACAAGTATAGGGGAACAAAAAAATATTTTTTTCGTATTTAACAAACAGGGTCATTGAATCTTGGTTCTGATCAGTTACCGAGTCTCCAGTATGAATTTGGATATATAAATGAAAGTCACCTTATTTATTATATACCGCCTCTGTGGCCACATTGTACAAAGCACTTGCCTGCTAAACCCAGAGGTCGTGGGTTCCATCCCCAGGGTGCATATTACTACACCGATAGGGATCACCATCCATCTGTCATCCATCCATCATCCATCCATTAGTACGGAATAACGTCGGCAAAAAGCGGGTGTACAAAGTACAAAGACTTGCGTTTTGCATTTCACATTTGGGAACACTTCTGACAGCCCCTCTGGGATTCATGTCATGACGATATGTAAGTAAATATTGAATTCATTATGGTACAAAAATTCCAACATGCCTTGAAGCCTTTTTTTGTATTATTATTTTGTAACAGATTCGAGAGAATTTTTCGTGTTGAATATTTCTTCCAGTGCAACGATCTCAACTTATTTTACGTTTTAATCTCATGGAAAGTATAATTTATCGACTGCATAGTCTCATTAGTATATAATTTACATTTGTATGTTATTTAAAATTGGCAACAGTTTTATGTTCCGATGAAATATTTTATTGATAATAATTACATAGAATGCATCTTACATCAAATTCAAATGAATTGATAATTTATTGCAACCCGTTTTGACAAATTATATGCATTAAATATATTTAAATTTCCGTTATAGTGCATAGACTGTGATCAATTAATTTGAAACCAGTTTTCAACGGTGTATTGGTACTGTTTATCTAATATTTTCAGTTTCCTCATTAACAATCTATTTTAAATTGAGCACCTCATTTTGCATCAATCAGAACTAAACTCTACGACGTTTCCTTTTAATTTAAAATAGTGCGCTCTCAGCCGTGGATGTTACGGCCACCAAGAAACACGCGCCCACAAAAATCTGCGTTATTATTTAATAACTTCTAGATTTTTTTAAATATATTTTAAGATGAGCTGACGATGTCATTTATTAACTTATTTTTATTACAAATTTTAAGGCTTTATGATTTAAGGAAGGCCCTTTAACACTCGAAAAACATGAAATTTAGAGGTAACTTCGTAATTTTTTATATCGAGTGAACTTAAAGATTTTACGTTTTTTCTAAAATGAGTCTATCAACCCCATAGTCTAACACCAAAACAACCAAGTAAACTTGTCACAAATGCCAAAAATACTTATGTCTTGAGCTCGTAGTATCTTCTTGCAGAATCCATTTCGCTGTGAAGAAGAATGACTTTGACGGGTATTTTTTTTGTTGTTAGATGTTTACCGTTTTCGTTTATTTTATAAGAGTTTCTAGTTTCGTAGGACTTACAAAGGCTGATTTAGTTACAAAATCATAAGATCGTAGTAAGTTTGTTAATTTAAAAAGGTATGTGAAAAATAGTGGTTATTTTTGGTACCTTGATTATTCACAAAAACACTTGTATACACTTGTTTAATTTATATTTTATTACATTTATCAACCGGTTTTTGTTGACAAACGATGTTCGTTTATGGCTCATAAATCATATGAAGACTTATTTATCCCCTGAAGATGGATTAACTTCCGAAACTGGTTAGAAAATGCGATAAATTATAAATGCAACAAGTGTACAATTATTTTTGTAAAAATCAAGATGCTTTTTTTGTTTCATTAAGTGCCGACAATCTAAACTATAAATTATGTAATTTTTAGTATTATAGGTGCAATTGTATAACGACTAATAAACGAGCTGTGATTTACAAAATCTGTTTAATTGTAATAAAAAGCTAAGAACAACTCTTAGTAAATAATCCATCCATCCATCAGCCTGTTTCGTCCACTGCTGGACATAGGCCTTTCCAGGATTTCACCACTCTTGGCGGTCCTCCTGGAAGAAATGCCCATGCTCACACACGCTGGGCAGGCGGGTTGGTGAGCGCGGTGCCGAAGCCCTTGCACCAGTGACGCCGCTGCCCGTCACCAGTCTGTTTTATATAAGGCCTGGCAATTGGGGATGGATAAACCGCCATCCATCAGTCCCAGGCAATGGTGAGCCGCCTGGTTTTGCCTGAGAGCTGTTCTCTTACTCTCCCCCGAATAATTTCGGGAGGATTTGCGAGTAAGATGGTGGTGCCTCCACAATCGAGCCCGGCATCAGCTCTACCACCTAAATAATAAATATAGTAAATTATTGTAAATATCCTAGTTTAAAAATCCAATGCATAGAACTGGCGTGAACAATGATGTCAGTCAAATGACGTCACCAGTGATTGGTTAAAACAATAAGAAACACATACCTTCACGATATATAGCCCCGTGGAGTTTTCAGACAGAGAATAGAATATAATTTATTACTTAAAAAGGGGATACAAGAGACTTATAAAAACACAGAGCTTAAAATCTAAGATGTACATGTAGTATAAACAACAAATGTTTGCTATTATCCTAAAAAGGGTTTTACGCCTGTAGAAAGGAATAACAGCTCCGTTTCCTTGGAGAAACACAATGTGGTAAAAAACATTATAAAAGGACGGGTTATCGGCTTAACATATAAAACTGTATCAATTATGCGATATTTTATATAAGTATAACTGTGTGCGTGTGTGTGTGTGTGTAAGGGTGTGAGAGGGTGTGTGTGTGTGTGTGTGTAAGTGTTGAGAAGATAATGTTACCGAATGTGAACTGTTACTAATTTTACTTCAACGTCAGCAAGTGTGCAATCAAATCAAATCATTTTTATTTATTTACGTAATCCTACAAGTATTTACAAGTGGCTGGAGTCTCTTTTTAAGTAAAAGAATACCTGTATTAGAAGACTCCGCTCAGCCATAGCGGATAAGAAATAAGATTAGCATGTATGTATATAAATAGCGTCCACATCAATTTCAAAAACCTCATGGGTCCATAATTGTCCGTCAAAATGTGAACACGGGTCTTAAAATTGAAAATCCAATGTTTACCGACTAAACTACCGTTGCTTTATGCTGCTATTTAATATAATTGTCGGTAATTAAAGGTTTACCAAAATGATTACCAGCAGTACTCGACCAATACTATTAGAGTTCACCCAAACCGATGCACACAGAAAAGTTGCCCATATATTAAACTTATCGCCGCCCAACTGTTACCCTATCGAATTTCTAATCTAACTACAACTTAATTAATAGGCACTTGTTGAAATCGATTTCAAACTTGATTTATAAATCGAACGACTAGTATTTACGCAGTCCAATCCGATTTAAATATATTACATCGATTAAAACGAACACTTGGCGAGTGTTTCGATCTTTGATGATTTGTTTTGACACAAGCGATCGTTACTTGCCACGTTGAGTTGCTGTTTAATGTGCAGTTTTAGAGTTCTACTGCAATATATATCGTAACAATATGGATCCCCGAGGGAGTGTCAAAGGTGTTACTGAGTATGTAAGAGTTCATACTGGTTCACCCACGTTTCACCGACGATTATTACATCACAGTGTGATGAGTTGTAAGCTCTATCACCGTATTTCGAGCACAAATGGACTCACAGTTTACCGTGCTTTTCGAAGCACGCAGACCGAACGCAAATGAGCCCTTTCGGGATTCGAACCCGTCACCTACGCATTGCTGGTCGTGTACTCGAACTACTCGACCACAGAGGCGGTTAATATGTAATTAATGTTTTTACTTTATTTTATTGTAATAAGTACTCACATTTATTCTGACAATGACGTTTATTTAAGGTTTCGTACCCCAAGTGGAAAAAACGGAGCCCATATAGGATCACTTTGTTGTCCGTCGTCTGTCCGTCCGTCTGTCCCTTTATCTGGGGAACACGTACAGATATCAAGTTGAAATTAAAACCAAATACTCAAGTCTACACTTCCTTGAAGCTGTGAAAAAACCAAACTTCTAAGTTAACGTAAAAAAGGATACGGTCGTTTATGTCGCAAAAAACGTATATTTCGACACTCTCAAAGGAATCAAAATTTAAAGGCTATTTTTTGTTGACCTAGAACTATGAAATTTGGCAAGTAATTTTTTCTTATACTACAAGTGTAGGGAAAAATCTGAAAACTATACATTTGTAACGAAATCATAAAAAATATATTCTTTAACGGAATCCTCTGTGCGCGAGTCCGACTCGCACTTGTCCGGTTATTTTTGTTGTTTTGGTTTCGACTCGATGCAGTAATACACCTGTCGCTGGACAAGATTTTTGTTCATAACCTTCATTTTATTACTTAACCCGTAAAATAATTCAAACCACGATCTTGCCTTCTATTCATTGTTTTAGCAATAAAGATTATTCTGGAGATTAATTAATATTTAATGGAGTTTTGATATTTATATGTAATTTTTATTGACACATTTTCTGAAGAAATTTTTCACGTTCTAAAGTATACTTAGTTATTTATTTACTTTTAATCCCACATAACTCCGTTATACTGAGAATTAAACCAAACTATAAATCTCGAAAATAAAATAAGTAAAGACAGAACCCAAACAGGTTAGTTTGTTGCAGACACTTCATTGAATGGTTTGTATTCGACTTCAAATGTCAAGGGCGTATTTACAAGATTTTATTAAAAAAAATTACTGCATTTGATTTCCTTTTGAATTGCTTTTGATACATGTTTTGTGGTTTTAGTTTTGTTACGGACTTTAACGTAATTGATACTTTGTAATTATAACAATTTTGCTTCTATTAAATGGTCAATTACCGATGATTTACAATATTTTATTAGTGAATTTTATGGGACAGTTATTACCTCACTTAAAATATTATGTTTTATCGTATTTTTACAGTGGAATAGAAAATTCTTCTAACAAAAGCCTAGAACTATGAGTTTTAATGATTTTTGTATTTAAAAAAAACATGAAAAGAGAAATTTATCTGTGGGAATGTATCAAACTAAAATAGCTTAAGTGTTAATTGAACAGTAAAACGATCGTTCATCTAATTTTTATCGGAATATTTTTTGTACAAAATTTAATAATGTTGCATGATTATTATAGCATGTAAGTTTATATAATATAAAACTAAAAATATTTTGAATATCCTTATCCAATCCTTATTTATTTATCTCGTAGCTAAAACGTAATTAAACGATAAATATTGATTTTATTTTCTAATAATTACATTGTTACTTAATATTTATTACATAAAAGATGTGAAGTATATTGCACACATAATTATTTCTACTGCGTATTTTTTCCCATCACTCAAGTTTACACGGCATAAGATCGCGTTCACACAAAGCTCCACCAATTAACATTTCAAATGCGTCAACAGAATTAGCTTGTCATGCAAACGCGTTAGTTTAAACGAACCATTATAGTTGCAAACCCTTAGACTCGATTTTTGTAGATTTTATTTCAAAGTGTTAACGGCCATTATAGGCTGTTTAGAGGTTGTTTTATGTTTGCTAAAAGCTGTGGTAAATATGCTAAGAATTGACAGACGTCAAAGTGATGGACTAATGGGAGTTTGTGGTGGTATTTGAGACGTTTAGTGGGTAATACTTAGCTTTTACTTTGTAACTTACTTAGCAGATGCTCTGCTCTACTAATTTACTTTATTTTTTGGCTTAATTTTGATTTTTTTTATTTTATTTACTGATACAATAGAAGTGTTGTTTTGTAATGATTTTACAGAACAGAAAACCCTTATCCTTAAGGTGGTAACGGAGGATCTCGGTGCAAAATGCACATCATAATATCGTTTTCTTTATTTTTGAATAAAAAGTATGCAATGAATGCGTTTTATAGCAATTCACGCACACTGCTTGTTAATAGTTAGGTGATCACATGAAAATTATTCAATTTTATGTGTTACATTTTAGGTGGTAGAGCTAATGCCGGGCTCGACTGTGGAGGTACCACCATCTTACTCGCAAATCCTCCCGAAGTTATTCGGGGGAGAGTAAGAGGACAGCTCTCAGGCAAAAAACCAGGCGGCCCACCATTGCCTGGGACCGATGGATGGCGGTATATCCATCCCCAATTGCCAGGCCTTATATAAATCAGACTGGTGACGGGCAGCGGCGTCACTGGTGCAAGGGTTTCGGCACCGCGCTCACCAACCCGCCTGCCCAGCGTGTGTGAGTATGGGCATTTCTTCCAGGAGGATCGCCAAGAGTGGCGAAATCCTGGAAAGGCCTATGTCCAGCAGTGGACGAAACAGGCTGATGGATGGATGGATTTTAGCTGCATTACATTACAACTGTAAACACGCTTTTAAGGTTGTTAATGTAATGCAAACAAAATTTAATACATTAAAGTACATAATTTTTTTGTGAAGACTTTATTAATAATAAACTTTTTCCGCAGGTTGCTTTAAAACACATTTATTGCATACTTTTTATTCAAAATTGAGGAAAACAATATTATGATGAGCATTTTGTACCGAGGTAAAAAGTTAACCCCTTGAGTTCGTACCAAAGGACGCGGCTCAAAATAAAATTGAATATCATGGTAAGAAATAAGAACCCATTAATTAAAGTAAATAAGACTAGCTTTTGCCCACGGTTTCACCCGCGTTGAATTAGTTTTTATTACTCCTATATAAAATCAGTCAATATTATTCGGACTGTTACCTACAGTAAACACAGCTGGTGAAATGTGTGTGTTATACGCCTCTGTTTCCCAAGTAGCTTTTGTCCTACTCAAAGTCTAGAACTGCATTTATGCAAAATTTCAGCCTAATCGGTTTCGTAAGCATGGCGTGAAAGGGTGACACATCACTTTTCTATAGAAATTTGAAAGCTCATTTTTATCCCATGGGATCTGATTTATGAGATAAAAAGTAGCCTATGTCCTATTCCAGGTTTAGAACTACATTTATGTAAAATTTCAGCCCAATCGGTTAAGTAGTTACGGCGTGAAAGAGTAACAAACATCCATCCATCCGTCCATACATCCAAACGTTCGCATTTATAGTGGGATTACCTCAATGTATACGACGCTATACCCAATAGGCTTTTTAGTAACATTTCTATCTTAGAATGTTTTTAGTTGGCTCTCTCGATCCACTCTCATCCTCTTTTCTTTCATATGCAAATCTCAGCAATTACTCCAAAGAGTCTTCACTACTCTCACGACCCGACTTCTCTTGGTCGTGCAGTGCCTTTTCAGGGTATGTTTGTGGTTAAATAAGACCATTGTCTGTCAGTCTGTCCATCTGTAATTGTTCTACGTGTGAACATTGCTTTGATTTAATAAGGGTTAAACTATATGGATAGAATATACAGATAACGTTATTTTTCTGTAGTTTTTTTATACTCTGTGGTATTAAAGTTCTTCATGTTAATAGACTCAAATAAACACAAGCTTAAATCACACGTTCTAATGATCATGCAATCATACGCCAAAAAATTTTCATCTTTCGGTAGTAATTTGCGAGTAGGTATTTAAATTTTGTGGGAAGGTGTTTCTCTCTCGCGTAATTTTAGAAGTCAAATTATAAAAGTTGCTCATAATGAATAGTAAAATATATTATGTAATATGAGTTAAAAAACCGGATAAGCGCGAGTCGAACTCGCCCACCGAGGGTTGCGTTAAAGACTATATTTTTTACTAGCTTTTGCCCGCGTCTCCGCCCACGTGTTATTCGGTTTAACGACATGCTTTTTTCTCCGGGATAAAAAGTAGCCTATGTGTTAAGTTAGGGTATAAGCTATATCCATTCTAAATTTCATCCGAATCCGTCCAGCCGTTTCTGCGTGAAAGAGTCACAAACATACACACAACCCACACACACACACACACAAACTTTCGCGTTTATGATATTAGTGTAATTAATTAATTACAAATGTATAGTTTTCAGATTTTCTCTATACTTGTAGTATATTTCATAGTCCTAGGTCAAAGGAAAATACCTTATTAATTTTGATTCCCTTGAGAATGTCGAAATATACGTTTTTTGCGGCATAAACGGCTGCATCTTTTTGACATTAACTTATAAGTTTGACTTTGTCACAACTTCAAGGATCTGTAGAGTTGAGTATAATATGGTTTAATTTCAACTCGATACCTCCTCGCGTTCCCAAGATAAAGGGTCTTGACAGGTAGACGGACGGACGGGCGAACAACGGACAGACGGATAAAGTCTCCATTTTTTCCTTTTGAGGTACGGAACCCTAAAAATGACAAAATAGACTTGGTATAATATCGTCAAATTAGGCCAGATCGCATTTCTCTTAAAATTACTTATTTTCATATAGACCTAACTTGCTCCTCCTCGCTTCGCTTGTCGTTGCACCTCTTTTTAACTAATTAATATTTTAGAATTCATACTTCACGAGCTGCCAAGATAAATCATAATATGTCGAATTCTACGATTTATCGACTACATATAGAAATCTTAGGTAAAATTTGAAACAAAAAATATGTGTACTTATTTTTCCGGTTCTAATAAGAGCCTCACACGCAAGTCTTCTTCTAACAACATAATATTAATTATGCTTGTTTGTTTTATGCTAACAGTAGTACATTACTGCTAAGACCAGGAATTAAGCAATCCTGGACGAGTAAGTTAAAAGTCCGAGCCCGTAGGACGAGGTCTTTTATATACGAGGCCAGGATTGCTAATTAATGGTCGAAGCAAGTATAGTGCTTTTCTCAAAAATAAAATGAGACATTTTCATGTTTTTCATGATAATGAGTTATATCAATTAAAATAAACTTATTACGGGTAATATTAAAAGATACTTGCTCATATTTGGGCAATTAGTCATGTTTATTGTTATCGATTTCTTCAGCAAAGCATTATATAGTGAAGTACAATTTATATCAGAGCTCTCTTCTGAACTCGTTTTGTAATTTATTTGCACAAAACACTTTCAACTTAAATATAAAGTAACATTCCCACTTTTACGCAACTTTTTTTGATTATTGACCGCTGGGCAAAGGTATTTACCGCCATGCAGCCTTCTTCGTGGACAACGCCATGTAGAGGAACGCTAAGAACTAAAAAAAACAACAGTTATTGAGGTTAAATTTCAAGTATTCAATGGTTTAAATAAACCTATAAAACAATATAAATTATATATTTTTGTTATTATTATTGCAATTATAAAATATAGCAAACATTTCTACATTGTCAACATGAAACAGTAATTAATTTTATTTTTCTTTGTAAATTGGCCGCTTAAAACCTTATGATCACCAAACTCCGTGGTCTCTTAAAAACATAGACACGGATAGTTTTAAAAAGAAAACATATGAAATGTACTCTGTGAACATACGGTATGTAATGGTAATGGATTTTCATACGAATTTCCTGGAAACTTTTAAATAGCTCGCCAGGGTGAAGTATTTTCTGACAGATCTTCATAGTATGTATTGGTAAAATTACAATGTATTATTGAGAAAAACACGTTTATATAACTGAGAATAAAGTTTTCCTATTTTTATAAATTTTCGAGTTTATACCTAAAGGGTAAATTTGTATATTTTTCTGAATTTATAAATTAAAAATGGCCCATCTGAAAGCAGACTTCAACGCGGGAAGAACATAGGCAAAAGCCTAATATTAAAACACCATTACACAGCGAAGCTTAGAGGCATCACTCCAACACGTCAAAGCTAATCGTCCACGTGCTCAGCTAACTGATTCTGATGTAAAGATATTTGTCTGATGCCATACAGAACGGTTATGGTGGGAACTAGCCCTCTAGTCTATACGTGAGCTCTATGTAGAGTCTAGACTGTAGGTAGAGTCAAGTTACGTAGTTGTTTGTTGTCAACCCACTGATCAGATTTCGTTCTTTATGCACAAGAACGTAATCGTCTTGAATAAAACAAATCGTCACACGCCATGTAACTTCTGTCAATATTTTAAATAAAATTGAAATAAATTGCTTTTTTCTTCGTAAGTGTCCCCTGTAAAAATCCGATTTAGCATGTATTCAATTTTATTTTCTCGCATCATGTTTCAGTTTTTTTTTTTTTGCAGTTGCGTGCTGCGTCTCCCTTTTGTGTATGACGGGTTTTCATGTCGTTTTTCTCAACATCATTTTGATGAGAGTGGGACATTGTGGGTGCTAAAATAAGGTTTTAAACAAATTTCAAGAGAGACAAATAATAAAATAAATACTGACCGGGATGAGAACCTGGGACCGCTTGCTTACACGACAAGTGTGCTACCGACTGCGCCACCGCGGTAATCATCCTAGACAGATGACATGTAATTATAGTCAACAATAATTATACGTAATTGTTAAAGCAGCCGGTGTTTAATAATAATAAAGCATTACATTTCAAGAAAACTCAGGTTTGTTATATATATAATACCCTTATTTTTTTTCCCGTAGAGACTGTCGTAAATAAAATACGTCGTTATGCATTATTTTTGAGTTCATAATTGCGATTTTACGATATAAGTGTATATAAATAATATAAGCCTGCGTAATTTTATATATAACACCTAGAATTGGTAATTTAGATAGACAATTATTATAAAACGGGTCGTTTCCTGGACTCTACCCGCATTTCAACTTTCATTTCTTTCCTTTTCTTTCTAAGCCCAGACTAACTAACACTACCTCCAACTTCGCACAGCCACAATCGCCCAGCAACATTCACAGATCACATAGACCAGGAGCTGCAGACTAAATACACTACTCCGTCGCAGCATGAAGCATAACTAATATCGGAAATAAAATTAACATAAAAGGGAGGTCCCCAAGTGGCATAAACGGAAATAAACACTGATAATTCAAAATTTCCTCTCCGGGTAGCATGAATAAAACTAATAGAGAAGTTTTTTTTTGTCTCTCGACGAAGCGTGTGACCAATGGAAACGCAAGGAAGCTATATCACGTGATCATCGCCACGACAAACGACTCGTTCTACGTTTCCATTGGTAAAAAGTTTCGTCGAGAGACAAAACTTTTCTATTAAGTCAATTAAAAATTTTCAAGTAAAATATAGAGATGTTTGTATTTTTCAAAAAATAAATGAGCCCAAAAAAGGAAACGTTGCTGTGTAAAATTTTAGTTTTTTTGTATTATTTTCGTATAATACTAGATTATTATTCTTATTTTTTTGTATTTATTTATGAATAAATCTGCTATCTTTAATAACTTATTTTGTACCAATTGTTTTATTTTATATTGGGCCGGCCAGTTGTTGAAATGGGCCTCAACTGAAAATCAGCGCAGTGGCTGGCCTCTGCAATATGCTGAGTTGAAGAACTTTTCCACTACCACAGCACTCACATAGTTTATAAGGTTTCATTTGCGTTTTCTTTTGTTATTTATTGTAAATTGTTATGATATAATGTGTTATTTCTTACTTGTGTGTAATGCTGTGGAATTGGAACAAAGAAGTTATCTACCTATCTATCTATGCTACCCGAGCTGGACAGAGACCAAGACCCGACTAAATGACAAATCTTTTCACTTCAACTGGTGGTAGGCATCAGCTGTGCTTTGTTTCACCAGCCTTATGATAAGACTATGCCGCCAAGTGACTCGTTAGTTAGATTAGAAGCAGTACCGGGAGAGTGGTTACAGGCACTAATGTTTATCACGTATCATTCGTCAGTAACCAAATCTTTCCATGATATTGCGGAAGTACTTGGACAGTTTGATTAACGTATCGAGTTCGTTTTCTCTCCCATTTCCTGGGCTTAGAAATCCTAGGTCTCATCGAATCTTTCAATCAGACACAGTAGTGACCACCGATCAGCGCATAGTGTATAACGTTTTTTATTTCGACAGAACATGTAGTGGACAGAATAAAATTACCAATACCGGGATCATTCGGAATATTTTAAGCGTACGAGTTATACTATCAAATTCCTTTTCATATAATTTGCTTAGCAAAATATAACATAATTAACATTCTTCCATTGTTTTCCTATGACGTTTGCGAGTTTTTTATTAACCTACTATTTTTTTATTTGTTTATCTACTACTTACTCTTACTCGCAAACCCCTGAAGTTATTCGGGGAAGAGTAAGGCGACAGCTCTCAAACTGGTACAAACATCCCCAATTGCCGGGTCTTAAATGAAACAGACCGGTGATGACACACAGACAGATTCGGCAAAACCTTGGAAAGGCCTATGTCCTGTAGTGGACGAAACAGGCTGATGGATGGATACTGCAAATGAACCTCGAGAATTCCACCTCAGCTCCCAGTCTACCAGTAAAGGCCTTGTTTCAAGTATTACTGCGCCACCCGTCGAGTCACTCTAGCACGGTTAAGGCCCCACCTGCCTTAAATTGAGTTGTTCGTTAACCAACCTAATGGTATGTATCGCCGTCAATCTTAAGCCAGTTATTTCTACGGAATAACCAACTTACCCTTTTTGGACTAATAAGTCCTATTGGGAGGTAATAGGGTTGTGTTTGCGAAGGTAAAACTGAATGTGATCTTGCTGAGCCGTACCACACCGATGCTCATTCTAAGGTGAGTTCCGAAGCTGTTTCGTACATCACTGCTTTTATTTGAGGACTCGTATTTATTTTAATAAATAAATGTCGCTTTATTTATGGTTGGTTATTGATTTATCAAACCCTGAAGCTCTCTGCAAATTAGTTAGCACATAAATGTTGGAAATCCTATTTTTGTACAATGTTGAACCTGCCAGAATTATAAACATAGATTTAAAATAAGGCAAAACAAAGAAATAATCATTACCATTTAGAATGTCAGCATAATTAATAGACTAATTTTGCAGTCATTCGCATAAAAACACTAAAACTTCGTTTTTATTTCCAGTTTTTAGAGCAACACTTCCAATCCAAAGTTCATTTTTAATTAAGCTCCTTTTCACCCAGTTTCAATGCTGTACAACCTTCAATAAGAGAACATCACAACAAATGTAAAGTTAATCAAACAACCTTTTAAAATATCTTTTCAACAAGAGCTTTTGATCAATTGATCTCAATAATCTTAATAAATGACCTTACAATCTTGACCTTAACGTCATTATAATTTGTTTTAACAGATCACTCATAAATCAAATAAAATAATATTCAATCTCATTCACAAGTCGGCGAGTTATCGTATTGTTTAGATAATAAAATGTACTTTATTAAAATGTACGAAGCTTAAATTAATTACAGTAGAATATCATAATGTGTGGCATTCAAAAATAATCTTTTTTTGTTTTCTTATTGCTTCTCCATCATTGAAGACTGGCAGCTCAGCTCTTTGTAGTCTATACCTTGCATAAATTTGAATAGAACTACCGCGATTTTGACACGGGTCTATCTACTCCTTGAAATTTCACACTTGAAATTGCTCACCAGAAGTCTAAATTTTATTTTGCGTTTTTCACAGAAAGGGTCATAGAACCTTAGTCCTGACCACTTGCCGAGTCTAGAGCATGAATTTGGCTACATAAACAAAATTTACCTTATGTACATCTGGACTACATGATTATCTTGTGCGATTTTGTTCAGTTCTTAAGACGCCAAATCCGATAAAGTATTGGAATAACAGACATAATATATCTGCAAGTTTAATCAGTGTAAGAAAAACTGGATAGTATTTTCGTAAAAATAGGCCCCTTTCGTTTGACATCACTTCCCAGAATTTGATCCTTATAAGCGACACTTTCGAATAGTAACCCACATCTATACAGAGTTTTTTTTTACCAACAGGTTCGATTCACGCATAGGAAAATATAAAAAAAAACATCAAAAACAGGCTCGTGACACTTTTGAGTATTTTTCACTATTGCCTATAGTTTTGGATTCACCCACTTGTAAAACTAACCCTGTATTAACTGCGTGAAATTCAGACTTTAGAGAGGGAGGAGGGGATTAAATCCTCCAAATATCCCTTGCATTTTTCCGTACACCGTACCGTATACTTGACAGATAGTCAACACGCAACATCTAACAAGCCAACAAATTGCATCCATACACAAACACTTGCACTGTGATTAGCCCCATGCTCACCCCACTTAGGTCCAGACTGATGATCTGACATCTCCGTCTAATGTCTGCAATTGCTGGCTAGTGACTGTGATGAATCTGGTGGGACTTGTGCCTAGTTTACACGGGCTTGCTGTACTCATCATGAGCTTATGTTTTTATTGCGAAATCCATCGCTTTAGAATACTCTAAATATTATTATTACAGTGCATTACAGACTAGAAAAGATAAATTTGAAAAAAAAATTTGAAAAAAATCCTTGGGCCAGGATTCAAACCTGCGACCTCTTATTATCAAGACAAGCGCGTTACCAATTGCGCCACCGAGGTACTTACCTAGACCGTTTAATGTTTCCACCATACTTGTCCACCGAATATTTGATCTAACCAGCTTGTAATGCACATACTGAACGCTCACGGGGGCGTTATGTGATTTCACACATATGGCGCTGTCGTCGCTACAACATGTGTTTGTAATAATAATAATCATGAGCTCTTAATATTCGTACAGTCGCCGAAGTTTAAGCTACTTGTAAACGATTTCAACGGCTATGACGTTGTGATAAGAACTGTCAATTGATAGCCTGTCTTGCTGTCGTCTGCACGTATATTCACGTGTAAGAAGCCGAATTAGAGCTAAGAACTAAGCAAAATTTTGACTATTTGACTATGGAAACCACTGGCGTATATACGAGAATTAAATTTTTGCACCAGATGTACTAGGTACTTGGAGCTATCAAAAAAGCTCAAAAAGGTTTGACAGTTCTATTTTACATTTTTTAAGATTTTTGACAAAATTTTGTTAGATATACAGTTTGCTAGAAGAGCCACTGAGCACTTGTGAACCTTATATGCGAATATTAAGAATGAAAATATGAAGCGGTTCAATGTTGATGGGTGTAATTATGTAATACTGCTTTAAAGTTTTAGGTTGCTCATATACTAACTCAGTTTAGAATTTGTACCAAAATTACGTCACAACGTCACAACAAATTGAATATTCAAAAAATACCATAAACTTTCAATAAGATTTTTAAAATAAGAACTAATTATGGTTTAGCTTAAATAACTCAAAACGGTTTTTAAATCAGCATCCATATATATAAATTACAAGTCGTCAAATTACACATGATCAAATGAAATTAAATAAAACCGAATTAAGAATAGTAAAATCTGTTTTTTTTGTAGACATATTATTATTATGATGATGCATTATTTTTAGAAGTATCATAAATTACAAAGTTGACGTTTTTCTTACAAATGAAAAATATCAATGAATAGTTTTAGGGAAAAAGTCATTATGTAAGCAACTTGTATACAGTTATATTAAAAAAAATGCAATATTTTTTGCTTATTTGTATTCGTGTAAACAAATTATCCAAAAGTTATGGAATGACCTGAAGAAAGTAAACTGATTACATAATACATACCTTCTAGTTTATTGATAACAATACAGAAACCTCTAGAGCCAAAGCCGAATAATACCAGTCGTATTATTCATCAATGTCGCCTTGCACTTATAAGAAAATTAATCGGTATTGATCCAAATCTATACTTTCTAGAGCTGGGAAACATCGATAAACAATAACCAGAGCGCGCCCGATTATATCGATATGATATCGTATCGTAATTCCGCCTAATGGACCAACATTGACTAAAAGGGGATTTACACTTTCTAAATGTATGTCTGGAGTCTGGGGCATAGATTCTCAAACTTTGGGCCGTAGTCTACTAAAACGGTGTTAATTCAACCACTTCTAGATACCTGCATATCAAACGGATAGCATTCGTTTCATGTTTGAAAATGCGAGGCAAATTATTGATACGGGACATTTAAATTTGAGGCTACTTACTGTTTGTCTGAACTGGAACTTGAAATTTGCGATGGTAAAATCATTATATGTTGAGAAATATATTTTATAGCTTTACCTTTTTGTTATTCGTTTTTATCAAAACTACCACGAGTACTTCTTCTTTATAGCTATCCATCTGCAGTGTCACCAATATTCCATAAGTATCCATCCATCCATCCATCAGCCTGTCTCGTCCACTGCTGGACCTGGATTCCTTCTTCTTCACTCCTGGCGATCCTCCTGGAAGAAATGCCCATACTCACACATGCTGGGCAGGCGGGTTGGAGAGCGCGGTGCCGAAACCCTTGCACCTGTGACGCCGCTGCCCGTCACCAGTCTGATTTATATAAGGCCCGGCAATTGGGGATGGATATACCGCCATCCATCGGTCCCAGGCAATGGTGGGCCGCCTGGTTTTGCCTGAGAGCTATTCTCTTACTCTCCCCCGAATAACTTCAGGAAGATTTGCGAGTAATATGGTGGTACCTCCACAGTCGAGCCCGGCATTAGCTCTACAACCTAACATAAGTATGTTTTGATTTAAATAAATCCAAAAGAGATTCGATTAAAATCTAAAGTTTGAGAACCTCAACTCTAAGGGGATGGATTAGAATATTGATAAGTTATATCGATATAAGGCGGCTTGCGAAATTCTCTCTAGTTGATAGATATCTACCGTAGGAGTGGCTAAGGGTATTTGTGACTTGCATTATGCTTAGTATTTTGTTGCTCGTTACATAAATTGCTGCTATGCTTCCTGTGTCGGTTTTTTATTTAGACATTTGATTATTACTATTAACTATTTTCCGAACCACGAAGACAAAACATCCTGGAGTAGGAGACCTAGTATGACTCAATTGTTGATTGGGGAGAAAGTGAAAGAGGTGTGACAGGATCTTAGTAGATAGAGATTTGTAGACTCTTGCCTTCCCTACACACTGGTATGAATACATGTAGCCGCCCTGTGGTTAAGACAGCCTCTTAATTGGATGACTAGACTGTAAATTAAATGGTAGCATCCAATTAAATGGCTAAAGGATTCTTAGCCTAATAGTTGAACGCGTCGTTTCAGCAGAAGTCTGAACAGTGCTTCGCCTTTTAGTTTAGTGGTATTATAATGTATTGTTAGCGAGGCCAAGAGACCTTAAGGTGGGTCAAGACGTTAAGCGTTGAGGTATACTAACTTAGCCTAGCCATTCAACTGGATGCCGCCGTTTAAAAAAACTACAGGCGTCCAACTAGGAGAGTGTTTTAACCGTCCGGGGCGTTATATGTACATGTACGAGTATTCTGTAAAATTCAATTGCCTACCTGGTTGGTTGTAGCTATAGACCCTTGTGACAGAACGATAGACAGCGCAGGCTTAGTTTGATTGATGCACAAATATCTGTTAAATTAGTAGTTCCAAAAGTTTCAAATTTTTTTGGAAAACGTTGCAAAAATTGGCTTATTCCAAAATTATTCAATGCTATTCCACAAGACATAAAAGACTACAAAGGTACTAAAACTCAAATTAAGAAGAGGTTAAAAGATTTCTTTTTGTTAAATCCACATATTAGTAGTAGGAATTTATAAAAAGTATTTATTTTTAGTCTTGTAAATGTTTTCATTTAAGTACCTACTTTAATATTTGTTATACCGTGTCATACTGCGGTAACGCACACACGGCATTCGCTCGTCTTTTGTTACCCAACAACAACTCGAGCGAATGATACAAAATGTTAAAACTACCCTCTACGCGGTTTATCTTTTTTATTTAGGATTTAATAATCATAAGTGCTAGCATTAAGAGAGATTTATGTCTGCCGATAAACTGTTTTAACAGTTTGGCGGAATATTGTTATTGTGCCTAATTACTTATGATGAATAAAGCTTTTAAAAAATGAAATGAAATGAATTCCTGTTTAAACCTTTGGGTACAAGACCCTAAAAACTAGAATTCCTAAACGAAACTAAAATAGAGCAGACCGTATTTCCACACAGCAAAGGTAAAAACTATCAACAGTCAGTCAATGAAAGTTGAGCAACCAATAACAATGGTCTAAATAGGTACACATAAAAGAGATGTGTATCGGAGACTTGATAGTAGGCCGACCAAATTGCCGATTGTTCGGATTTCGTCGTTCGATTCTATATAACTTACGATATTTATACGATTTGCTTTATTGACATCTTAAATTGATAAATAAGTTGAATAGAATTTCCAAAATGTTTTTACTAATGTTCTTCAAATTAACTTTTTGTTCGCAGTACTATTAATTATTCTATGCTTTTATATGCAGCTTCCTTAAGAGGCTAGGTAAATTTTATTTTTGTCACTCTCACTTCAAGCGACAAACGCGAGAAGAGCGGATTCAGCGCTTAAGGTGGTAACGGGGATCTCGGTGCAAAATGCACATCACAATATTGTTTTCCTTACGTTTGAATAAAAAGTTTGCAATAAATGCGTCTTCTAGAAATTTGCGCAAACTGCTTGTTAATAGTTAGGTGATCATATGAAAATTATTCAATTTTATGGGTTACATTTTAGCTGCATTACATTACAACTGTTAATGAAATGCAAAGGAAATGTAATACATTAAAGTACGTATTTTTCTTTATTAGACTTTATTACTAAGAAACTATTTCCGCAAGTTGCTTTAAAACACATTTATTGCATACTTTTTATTCAAAAGTAAGGAAAACAATATTATGATGTCCATTTTGTACCGCGGTAAAAAGTTACCCCATAAGTGAAAAATGTGTATATATTTTTTTATAAAATAAACTAAAATACCTAGCTAGCCAAATTTCCAAAATCAGAAATCTAGATATCGTTAAATCCCATCTAATAGAATATGTTTGACTTCTGTACATGATTCCTATTCGCCAAACGAGGAGAAAAAAGGGCATTTGAAGACCTCATTTCAATAATTAATTCTATCGCGGAAAATTTATCCAAACGTGTTTCCTAAAATCAAAACACTAGATTTTATAATCAAAGTGCATGCAAATACCAGAATTTTATTACAATTTGATGGATACTTCATAAAATGCACAGAAACAAAGCATGCATATTTTATTTACACAGCCATCCATCAGCCCGTGTTCGTCCACTGCTGGACATAGGCCTTTCCCAAATTTCGCCACTCATGTCGGTCCTCCGTCCTCCTCATCCAGCCGCCCCCCGCAACGTCCTTCAGGTCGTCGGCCCAGCGGGCACGTGGTCGGCCTACACTACGCTTTGCTGTACGTGGTCTCCATTCTAAAGCCTTTCGGCTCCAACGGCTACCATTTCGGCGACAAATATGGCCTGCCCACTGTCATTTTAACTTACTGATTCTGCAGGCTATGTCGGTTACTTTCGATCTCCTCATTTCGGATTCTACCCATCAGCCATACATACATGTACATAGCCATAACTAGAACTTAATTAAATCTATTAAGAGGATAGGTCGTGCTGTTACTCCGTGCAGAAAGATCCACAGTCCAAGAGGAACGGATTCTGGAAAAAAGTCACTAAACAAAACACAACGACTTTTATCACTAATTTTTGTATGAAATATCTGTTCATTTCAGACTTCAATAAAATTTAGACACATTTTAATCAATAAACAAATATATGGGTTTATGCTGAAATAAAATGCTGAAAAAAAATTTAGAGGCATTTTCCGTTTTTTTTATTTCTCAATATTGGAATGACTTCTGAACATTCTGTTTTGATAAGAGTATTAAGATTCAATGTAGTATTCTTAAGCAGCTCATTTATGGAATCGTATGGTGAAAATTTAATGAATAATCTCTTATATTTTATACAATGTTCACATTGTATGCCCGCACAACAATACGATTCATTTAGAACTCTGGCGCAAGCAACGTTATGATTTTACGTCGTCGAATGTGACCGTCGATCATTCAACGATGGTATTATTGCGTGTTATCCAAACATTACAAAAGTGTTGTGTATGTATGGAGTATTGGAAAATGTACTATACCGTACTTAGTAACATTTTAGGGTTCCGTGCATTGGAACCCGTATAAAATCACTCTTGTGTCTGTTCGTTCGTCCGCCACAGACGTTTTTCTCAAAAACCATGTAGCGTAGGAATTTGAAATTTGGCACAGTGTTAGGTATTGATGGGGCGTACACATCAACATAAAAGATACAACAACTCGTTAGGCGTACATATATCGCCAGTAATACATCCATCCATCCATCAGCCCGTTTCGTCCACTGCTGGACATAGACCTTTCCAGCATTTTGCCACTCTTGACAGTCCTCCTGGAAGAAATGCCCATACTTACACACGCTGGGCAGGTGGGTTGGTGAGCGCGGTGCCGGACCCTTGCACCAGTGACGCCGCTGCCCGTCACCCGTCTATTTTATATAAGGCCCGGCAATTGGGGATGGATATACCGCCATCCATCGGGCCCAGGAAATGGTGGGCCGCCTGGTTTTGCCTGAGAGCTGTCCTCTTACTCTCTCCTGAATAACTTCGGGAGGATTTGCAAGTAAGATGGTGGTACCTCCACAGTTGAGCCCGGCATCAGCTCTACCACCTACGAGTAAACAAGAAGAAAATAATTAAAATAGGGTGTCAGACTGGTCCAAAAAGAAAAAGTTCAATTTATGTATTGTATAAAAGAGCTACTTCTTAGGAATCACACTAATCACACTAATATTGTAAATGCGAAAGTTTGTGTGTGTGTGTGTGTGTGTGTGTGTATGTTTGTTACTCTTTCACGCTGAAACGGTTGGATGGATTTGGATGAAGTTTAAAATGGATATAGCTTATACCCTAACATAACACATAGGCCACTTTTTATCCCGGAAAAAAACATGTCATTCAACCGAATAACACGCGGGCGGAGCCGCGGGCAAAAGCTAGTCTAAAATATTTTTTATTGTTTTTGGTCCAGTTGTCCAAATTTGCTAGAAATGAAATCCGATCCCTGATCTTCAAGTTTTTTAGAGCTAACATTTATTTTTAATAGGATTTGTCGATATTGAGTTAAATATTACCGAAAAACTATAGGTTTTTTCAACAGTGCAACAGAAGCTGAAAAAGAAATGAAAAAAAATATTCTGTCTATTGACTGCTCACTGTAGCTTAATACGGAACCTGACTGTGCGAACCCGAATCACTCTTGGCCTCGTTTTGTTTCTCATTTATCTATTTAAGAGCTCAATCTTTAGAACTCATAGTGAAATTAAGGAATTCATTACAACAACAACAAAATTACCTTATACTTTACTTAATAAAAAAGTGAAATCAAAACATACCTACAAAAAAAAGTTTAAACAGAAACACGATTGTCTAGGCAGATTATGATATGCCGAATTCTACTATATGCCGACGACATGTCCACTAAGACAACTCTGTACTCACACTTAAGGCCTTACTCCTGGTGCACGATAATCTTACTGAGCGATTTTGAACTTCAGTATGTTGTCAAAAAGTCTACATTAGAATGCTCGCTTCGCGCGCTGGCGGCACGCAAAATCAGTGAGTTTTCGAGGTTGTTCTGGATTTTACGAAAAAGTATTTGATGTAGGGGTTTTTCCACCTGACATCGGAAAATAAACCATGTTTTCTTGTCATAGCAGTAATTTCAAACATAAAGCTCAAGCCGTTTGGACATAGAATGAAATAATAACATAAAAAGGCATCATTTTCAAAAAATGTATATATCGAGCGAAATGTGTCCAATTAGGTAGCCAACTTGACAACGGAAAGACAAAGGTCTGAAAAACCACGTGTCCAAGTTTTACATTGATCAGATAAGTAGTTGACTCAACATATTAAAGCAAAAACCGTTGAAAGACCCAATACAAGCCCTTAAATTATTTATTAAATATAATTGTAATAACTTCTAGAGCCTTTTATTATGTTAAATGGATTGTAATGTTTCCATCCATCCATCCATCAGCCCGTTTCGTCCACTGCTGGACATAGGCCTTTCCAGGATTTTGCCAGTCTTGGCGGTCCCCCTGGAAGAAATGCCCATACTCACACACGCTGAGCAGGTGGGTTGGTGAGCGCGGTGCCAAAACCCTTGCACCAGTGACACCGCTGCCCGTCACCAGTCTGCTTTTTATAAGGCCCGGCAATTGGGGATGGATATACCGCCATCCATCGGTCCCAGGCAATGGTGGGCCGCCTGGTTTTTCCTGAGAGCTGTTCTCTTACTCTCCCCCGAATGACTTCGGGGGGATTTGCGAGTAAGATGGTGGTACCTCCACAGTCGAGCCCGGCATCAGCTTTATCACCTACTAGAGTTGTTTAATATAATGTAATATTGAAATTATTAATATTTCATATAATTGTGACTTTATTATTCCGATAAAAACTAACGTAGATCGAACAAAAAGGGGTAATTTTTATTTCCTCTTAGCATTTGTGTTCCCAAAATCAGAGTATCCATTAATCAATATCTCACGAAACGATGGTCAAAGTAGGAAAATTACAATAACCCTAGGAAGATTGTAAAAAGTGATAGGATTTTGTTAGGCAGTTTATAATCAACCTAACAAAAACCTGAACTTATTACGAGTATAAACTACCGGATTTTACAATCTTTTGGTACTTTCAAAGCGAATTGAAAAATCGGTTTCTTAATAAGGAATTTTTAATGTGGGTTCTGTACCAATAATAGCCAAATTAAACCGAGTCCTGAATTTTTTTCGTTTGTTACAGTTTTCAAACGCTTTGACATCAATCAGCAAACTTCTCCTGCACCGAATTTTGGATTTTCTAAGGTAATTTATTATTGTTTTCTTGTTTTTCGTTTCATTTATTAACTGATATTTCACGAAAAATTATTTATTAATCTATGAATGCCTCTCTCACTTCATATTTAATCAAAAAACAAGATAATCAGAAGCTTTCATCCATAATATCTTATAATTATAGGTATGTTTTTTTCCTCTTACACACTCTTGTTTTCATTGGGTACCTTTTTTATCGCTTAAATTTAATTATAAACTTTGAAATTCCCACGTCAACTACTTGCTTGTCTTCTATCTTGTTCACGCATCTAAATTGTTCAACTGTTGAAAAGAGAGAGATGTATATGCTTTTTGAAGAGATGATGAATTTGGAACTATTAGGTCAATATTAACAGGGTGTGGTCAGAAGCTAACTATTTATTAACCTTAATGTGAAGCAATTTATTGTTCGCCATAATATTTTTACTGTTCCGTTTAAAGACGGAAAAGTTTCATTTTGTCTTCACGTAGGTACCGAGAAATCGGGGCAAATCTTAAAAAATCCTTAGTACACTTTCTATTTACACCTAAATCAGTTAGTTATTAATTAAATCAGTCTTGATTTTATTGAAGGAACTTGTATCTAAATTTTGAACGTAATTATCGCTATTTTTAGAAACTGATAATGGCTCTTTCTCCAAATAAAGCTCCAATTACTCTTTTAAATTGTGAATGTTTGAAAGAGAATTTTGTGCTTTTTTTCGATCATCATCAACTGTTTTGCGGAATAATTTATAAAATACGTGGTCCACTGTTCTATAAAGAGCTATTTCGACAATAAATCAGTATCACTATTGTAATATTTGCAATATGCCCTGCGCGTACGCAAGTGTGCCTATAATGACAATGCACTATCCACCAAACAATGCCTTAATTTACAGTGCCTGCCGCGACCATTTACATGTACAAATTATTACCTTTACAATATATATTTCTCTTTAACGTGGGGCTTTTATTCATAAAATTACCAGATTTAGCCCTTATGTTTAGATTTTAGTATATTGAATAGAATCAAGTGGAATAAAATCTATAAGTCTGTGTTTGAGTTTCCGAATTAAAAATTTTATTTTTACCCTATAAATCATCAATTGACACTTCCAATAACGCAGTAATACAAAATTGAAATCAGATTATTAAAATATCAGTAAACCCTGGTATTGTATATTTAATTTATTTTTTGATTTTTATTTTTCTGGGTGGTTTTCTATCTTGCAGTGCACTCAAAATGTTTTAACTATATAGGCCTGAAAAAAAAGAACAACAGTAAAATAAAAAACGATAGGACGTACATTATATATCCAATTATATCCAACCCACAGGGGTTAAATTTTGCAGTTAGGTGAATCAGTCATCTTAAGGGAAGAGGGTCAGATTTTGATGCCACACAAAAAGATTCGTCGTGTCATAATCTAATAAAAATTCAAGTAATTTTATCTATCACCCAATCTATACTTTATAAACATAAGTAAATAATAGAGTTGATGCTTGTGATTGTTGGCACTTGGTGGAACTTTTGATACATTTTTGATTGAAAAACACTTGTACTTGTCCACTTATTATATTATAAGTAAATAATAAATAGAAAAAAAAATCTCAAGATATGTTATTATATTATATGTGATACAATTGATATGTATGTAAGCTTTTTAAAAGAGCATATATATTATTATTTATTTATTAAACAGTTTACCCCACCTTTACTTCCTATCCGTCTTACATTCGAAGTAATCAACATGTTTAAAAAATACTACAAAGAATAATCAGAAATCTTAAATTTTAAGCTCAAGAACGTTCCATTTTCACACAGATTTTTCATAAATAAAGACTTGAATTTCTTGAATTTAAATTAATATTTGAAAAATGCAGTAGTTTATAGAAACGAGAGCAACAAAACACTATGTGCTAAGATACAAAATTGCGTTAAAAAGTTAAAACCTGATGACGACCTCATTGGGGGGTTGAAATGTAGCTCAATTTACTGTATTTTCGTTGCTTATATTAAAAAAAACACAATGTTAAGAACACCAAACGATCACTGATTTGACACGAGAGGAATCATCCAGTTTTTGATGTAGCCCAAAAATAATAGAAAAAGACTTGGCTGCATCTTGAGAAAAAATTTTAAAAGTTCATATAAAGACTTAATTGTCAAGATCTTACTTTCCACTCGTAAATTGTATAACTATGAATAAGATCACGCTTAGAGAACACAGCAATAGCTAATTTCCTTTTAGAAAATAATAACAACAACTGTTCACGCTAGTTTATGTGACAAATGCGCGATTGTGGTCCGCTGGCTCGATCGGCCGAACGATTGTGTGCCGATTTAAATTATTCGTATCATAACTTAGTTTGTATCGCGGGCTTGCTGGTGGAATTATCACGGCACAACTTTTCGACATACCGTCCGATCCAAAATCGTCTCTATTTCGAGGCGATAAGAGCGTTGTCATGTTTAATGGTCCCATTGGAGGTAAGGTTATGATATGGGTATCTTGAATCTTATTGAGAACAAACTGGAGTGGATGGTTGGGAAGTATTTATGCTCAGAAATGCGATAGTGCTATCAATTTCTGGGTTTGGGTTCAGGCTATTTTATTAAAATTTAACAAATAATACCAAAGAAAAATCTAAACAACGTGAAATTTAAGTCATTTTGTTAACGGAAACTGGTGATAGTACTCGTCCATATGAACAACTTTTACTGGCCAATACTGAAATCGCGAAAAAAATATCAGCTGTTCCATAGAAAACCTACTCGATCAAAATGTATGAAACAGCTGATATTTTTTCCGCGATTTCAGGGTTGGCCTCACAGTAAAAGTTGTTCGTATGGACGAATACTATCACTAGTTTTCGTTAACAAAATGACTTAAACTTCACGTTGTAGTATATCTTACCAAAACTAATAGTAAAGTAGTAAAAAAGTCAAGACTGCATAAAAAAAAAATTTTATTTTGCATTCAATGTTTTACTAGTATTGTACAGAAGCCAAAAGCCACCATTTGTAGAATTGTTGTCCATCTGTCTGTATGTATTTTGGACTAGTATGCGGCTTTTTTAAATTTAAATTTTACTTTAGGCTTACAATAAAATAATACACGTACATAAACTAAGATATATAAGTAAGAATAAAGTATTTTTGGTTTGGTCGGCAGGCACTGAACGGATTCCTGATGATGATGACTCAGAATGGGAAACTGCTCTACATATCGGACAACGCGGCGGAATACCTTGGACATTCGATGGTGAGTTTTTTATACAACTCGTATCATGCAACAAAAACTACCCTATTTCCTGAAGGTGCTTCCCCGACAAGACCAAAATTTGGAATTGGTTACGTCCAGTGTACGGTTACTGAACAGGTTCAAAGCCTCAAAAAATTCTAAGCATTGCTGACAAAAACTAGTTAAATGGTTATAGGATCAAACAGAAAATAGAACAAGTATTTTAGTAAAAATAAATTGCAGACTTCCCTTTTAAAATTTTCGTTTTAGAGATTATTTATGTGTGAATTTCGAGCGACACAAACGTTTATTTTTACAGTGTCACACTATATATATCAGTTGGTATTGATTTTTAAATCAAAATTCATTTTGAAGACTCGATAAGTAGTCGGTGTCTGTTCGAGAACTCTTTTGGGGAGTTTGAAAATTATTTTTCCTGTAAAAAATGCAAGCCCAGTCCCAAGTAAAAATTTGACGAAAATTATTTTATTCTGTAATACTAATTAAGCAAGGGCTTCGGCACCGCGCTCACCAACCCGCCTGCCCAGCGTGTGTGAGTATGGGCATTTCTTCTAGGAGGACCGCCAAGAGTGGCGAAATCCTGGAAAGGCCTATGTCCAGCAGTGGATGAAACAGGCTAATGGATGGATGGACTAATTAATTATCAAGCTCAGTATGAATAAGACTATATTTGTGAAAACAATAGTTGCGTAATACATCATTTTGTAATCAGATCGAAGCTTGATACAGATTTTAGTTACCAAAGGCCGAAATACCTCCAACGTAACTCAAACCGTTCAACAACAGCCATCGATTTAACGTCATTCTCTTAGCTTTATTCCGACCTTTGTACTCATTCCAATTATAAAACGATACAATAATCAAACAGCCCTAAAATACCGTGTGAAATCTCAAATCACTTCAAGTCCACCTCAATCTACCACAACAGTTAAACCTCGCAATCGGCAATAGTTTCATTCACTACGATTTTTCACCATCGACATCAAAGCCTCGCCGGTGGGCTCTGATACAAATTGAACCAGTCTTCCAGGTTCACTGGGAACCTTATTGCGAAGACGTAAGGTTCAAAATACAGCTCGGATGATACTGAACCTGACCCCAAATACTCCCTCGTTAGTCGGCTGGGTACTAAATTAATCAATGTGTTTTATTGTTGCTCTGTGCTGTACATACAGGATGATATTCGATTTTTTTCTTTTCGTCAATTGGATTTAATCGGTTGTTTATACGAATATTATATTTGTGGTTTGTCCACATACATTTCAGGCCTTATTTAGTTACTAGCTTTTGCCCGCGGCTCCGCTCGCGTGTTATTCGGTTTAACGACATGCTTTTTTCCGGGGTAAAAAGTAGCCTATGTGTACAGTTAGGGTATAAGCTATATCCATTCTATATTACATCCAAATCCGTTCAACCGTTTCAGCGTGAAAGAGTAACAAACATACACACACACACACACACAAAGTTCCTTTTTGAGGCAGTTGATTCTCGGCCGATCATTAACAACTTTTATAGTTAGTACATAATAGTTACTATAGTATGCAGCTAACTCGTAGATGAAACTCAATAAATAAATAAAAAAGCTTGTTTTTTAAACCGAGAAGAAAATGTACTAAATCTGTGCTAAATATTACAGTTATCGCTTTTTAACATAAGTTTTAGGATTCAAGTTTATTTTAAATCTTTATTATTACCATATATAAGGTGACGTTCGTTTATATAGTCAAATTCACACTGGAGACTCGGTAAGTCGTCAGTACCAAGGTTCAACGAGAAATACGAAATACGAAAAATATTATTTTGTGCTATAGAGGCATATTTATTCAAGAACAACATCGAGTCAATTAGTATAGAAATTTTACATTTTATTTTACGTATGTCACAGAAAGGGTCAATTTGAACCTTGGTCTTTATCACTTATTGAATCTCCAGTATGAATTTGGCTGCATAAACCAAAGTCACCTTATGTAGTGGTTTGCTAATGAGGAAATATTCTATACTTATTATTTTTGTAATGGGTATCATCATGGGATTTAGTATCAGCCTATATAAACATTTCATCGGTTTCCTCGTGTGAAATGGCGGCGCTACTACAGATGTGAGACTCGATAACACACACTTCAATATGTTCAAATTGTGATTAATAACCATTCAAAATTCAATGCTAGTTAGCCTTGTAATAAGGTATTTTTTTCGGCCTAAGTTGTACCCGAATTTTCGTTTTTTTTCGTCGTCTATAAAGACTCTTGATTCAAAAGTTAAAAAAAATTTTGACAAAGTGAAAGAGGAGGCTAAAGTTGTATTTTGAACTGAAATAAATGGCAATACACCATTGAACTCTCATAAACAACTAGACTCACAATCTCACAAAGTGTTCGCGATGCATCTTGTCACAACTACGACGTGACAAGATTGAATGACGATTGCGTACAACTGACATTGGTGTCGATTCGATGTAACACGACTTAACGAATTTGACAGGACTAATCTTAATTTAAGCATTCTGTATCGAAGAGACGAGGACAGGACGCTTAAAATAAGGTTAGTCCTGTCAAATAAGTTAAGTCGTGTTGCACTGAATCGACACCATTGCATCTTATTTTAACGATATAACGTCTTTATTTTGTTGAATGCATTTCTGCTACTATTCACGTCGCGGTACGGACGCTTTTTGATGAACTTTTCTTAGAGACTGTGTGTCTAGTCGTTTATGAGAGGTCAATGCATTAGACAGAACTTATTGCCAAATGTTAATGCTATCAGTACGTATAACTTACTCGTAATTGGAACGTTCAATCGTCCTTGTAAGCTATTGCCTCCTTACCGCACTTAAAGCATAAACTGCTATTATTGCGTGATACCTAGAGCTTCTGTGAACCTTCAGGTAAGGTAAAATTTTTAGCCGAAACCCTTTTTGGCCAAAATCGAAACGTTATTCGGAAACTAGTTGGCACAACGGCTACCTATCGGACACTATACCGACAGGAAATCTGTATTTTTAAGGTTCCGTAGTCCGACAAGGAACCCTTATAGTTTCACCATGTCCGTCTGTCCGTCCGTCCGTCTGTCCACGGCTTAGTTCAGAGACTATTAGTACTAGTTAGTTTTCTCGTCTATCCTACAGTGTGGGGTATCGTTGGATAGATCGTTCAAAAACCTTATGAATGTGTGAATACCGTTTTTTGATTTAGGGATCCGTTGGCGAAATATTAAGCTTTAAAGTGCTAATTTTTGTTAGAGTCAAGTATCCTGCCGGCTAAACGGTCGCGCCAAACTTTTAGTCCCCTCTAAACACGACAAGTATGGGCCGTTCTTCTAAATGTATGGGACTAGAAGTTCGGCGCGATCTGTATTAGTAGACCAACTTATAAAATGTACTGGGCTACTACGGAACCCTACAATGCGCGTGGCCCGACACGCACTTGGCTGGTTTTTATTTTAGGTTCACGCTTAAACGGTTTGATGACTATAGTTTTGACAGATCATATTTTAGGAGGCGATAACAAATCTTACTTTAGATCTATGCTGATTGATAATGTGTTAGATTATATAAGGTCCTCCAATTAGAAGTGAAAAAAAAATTAACAGATGGTAGAGTATCTTTAATAGACCACATTCTACACCCAAAGCTACCTACCTCAAGCTACCCTGCTGTATTACAGTTTTACTAGCACGCAGGGTAGAAATACTATTTATTTTGAATAATTCTATGTAAACCTATGGTTAAGTCACCAATTGTTTTTAATTTTTAAGCTTAATTTATTGTTTTTTGAAATAAATTTATTTATTATTTATTTATTCATTTTTCCAACGAAAAAGCTTTTTTTGTGCGCGTACTTTTTTTTCCTTTTCATAGAAATTTAGTCAGCTGATTGAACTACTTTGTACTGGGAAAGTGAAAAAATTATACACGTATAAGCAAAACATTTTTTCTCCTTCTTGAATTTGATCAGTTGACGATACATGATCTACCCTAAACTTATTTTCAGTTATATTTTTAGGACCTTATATGTAGAGATAGTACTCGTCCATAAGAACAACTTTTACCATAGAACGCACCCTGAAATCGTGAAAAAGAAATCAGCTGTTTCATGCATTTTGCTCGACTAAGTATTTAATCTTTTTTTCGCGATTTCAGGTTTAGTTTTATAGTGAAAGTTGTAAATATGGACGAGTTCTATTACCAGTTTTCGTTTACAAAATCACTTAAATTTCACTTAACTTAAACTTGTATTTGTCCAACTTTCGATATACGCAGTTGTTGAAAATTATGTAATTTACGACATTTTCTTTTCAAGTTTAAAGTTAAATAATATTTACTAAATGAGGGTATTCAAGAAATATAATTGAAAATGAAATATCAAAAGTTTATATTTTGCCCTAATTTCTGAAAAAAACAAGCAACTCGAGTTGGAAAAAAGTAGAGTTAACGTAATGCTATAATAATTAATATATTGAAATGAAAATCACTTTGTTGTTTTTAGGATTCCGTAGTACCTAAAAGGTAGAAAGGGAACCTTTATGGTGAGACTCCGTTGTCCGTCCGTCCGTCCGTATGTCACAGCCTCATAACTTTAGCACCGTTAAAGATAAAGACTTGAAATTTTCCATAAAAATAGCATGCACTTGCTTACATAGCACAGTATAAAAAGGAAATTGAAACATTTGAAATTGTTTAAAATATTTCCAATACAAAAGTGAAAAAAATAAACAATTAATTCTTAAAAATACAATATCGGTATCCTATTGCAGATATTAAAAAGCTCATTATAAAAATATATACTTGTACTATATTTACTGGGACCGATTTCGTGAAATATTTGAAAAACCGAAACTGATGGACCGAAAAATATGAAAAAAATGACGATTATAGGTCATAATTGGCCAATTACAGGAAAAATATAGCGATTTAAAAAAAGCTGATAAAAGTGGAGAAATATAAAGAAAGTAAAATGAATAAATAAAATATTTTATAAAATACAATATGGGTATCAAATTGTATATAGGAGCTGATTATAAATATATATACTTTTGTTATATTTACTGGCAATGATTTTAAGAAATCTTTGAAAACCCACAAAAATGCATGTCCCTCCCCCCCCCTTATTTCCGAAACTAAAAAGAGTCATGGTAATTTGGAATTACGTAAAGATTACAGGAACAATATAGTGGGTGAGAAGTTTACCATAACAAAATGACAAAATTAAATTTTTCATCCACGACTTTTATTTCGAGTACGGTATACAAATATTTGAGTCTCTCTTTTGTGGTACAGTCAATTCTATTTTTAGTTATCATAAACAGTTATAGGCAAGATTTTAAATACCTTCTTCCTGACTGTTCCCAAAACTGTCGAATTACGAAAGCCTAGGTATGCGAGTCTGACTCGCAATTGACCGGTTTTTTTTTGTATGCTTACCCATACGTGGTATCTTCGAAAATATCTTTGCAATATTTATGGGTTAGATGACACTGACATGGAACCATAAGTTATTGGGAGACTTTGAATAAAAATATCTATAATAAAATATCTAAGTAAAAATTACTTAAAATAAGATTTATTTGATTTCAATATTTCGTGAACTTTGAGAAAAGTAATTTTAGAGGAAGGTTATAAGGAAGCAAAAAGTAAAAAAAAATGTCCTCGTGTCCGTACCTTAATACACGTACATATGGGCGCAAGCCCTACATTCTTTATGTTATCATTATCAGACACTTGAAATTCGCGCCACCACCGCATGCGATACTAGCGCTTATGCTCGGAACTAACAGGTCACTGCTCAGTTCCTACTTTATTTCATACTTAATAGTAACTATGATTATATTTCTAATCATCAAAGATGGCTAGTAAATTTAAGTAAATACTTATTTTATTTTGTTAATGTCCAAAGAAATACTACAAACCAGTCAAGATATTATTTCATTAAAAAGAACTGTGTTGTGCTTATGATGAATAGGTAACTGATGTTTTATTGGTCGGCACTAGATTGTTGTTTTTGTTATTAAAATATCTAAGGCTACTTTAAATATTATAAAGTTTTATTGTTGTTAACTTTAAACGGCAGTTTACGATATATTTGTGTCTGTTTTGTATTCACCAAGTCAGAAGCGTCCGGTCGGGGCAGCGCCCCCAAGAGCGGTGGGTGGCGGCTGAGGGAACTTCGAGATGGGTTGTTTGAAAAAGAATGGCGGATTTGTTCTTGTGAGGTTGTTATGCTTTTGTTATGTTTTAAATCTTCAAGATAAGCCCCTACCGGATCTAAGTGAATTATTAAGTTCTACTCATCCTGACTTTGGCACGTGTTGTAACTTGTGACGTGGTATTTCGAAAACATCATCTTTTATTTTTATGAAGATGGGTGATCCCCCGGGAGATAGCGACAATAACAAGCCTCCGTCTGGCGCTAATTCAACGCCGAAAGCAGCGGTGGGATACCCTCTTATAAACGGCCTGCTACAAGGACTGGAAGAGACGCAGCAGGGATCCCCAACATTTACTATGGATCAAGTGTTGTCGCTTGTGACTTCCCTTACCAAAGAAGCGACTAATAGTGCAGTGATGGCCGCCATGATGAACTCTAATCATTCATCCAGGCAAATCGATTTTTATCTTCCTCCCTACGATCCAGATGAAAGATCGCATGACATTCGTGACTGGTGTGCACATGTGGATGAAACGATAACTACGCTGAAAATATCTCCGCATGAAGCAAGAATGAAAGCTATCATGCAACTCCGGGGTCGGGCGAAAACGTGGGCTGATACCTGGTCTTTACGGTCAACTACATGGGAAGACGTTAAAGAAGATCTTATCAAGAATTTTTCCAAAGTATACCGATACGCAGATGATGTTGCCAAGTGGAAAAGCTACACTTCTGACCAAGCTAGTACCTACTCCGAGTATGCTACCACTGCTTGGACTTACTTCAAGAGGGTTAGGCCCGAAGCTTCGGACAGTGAGGTAGTAGAGGCTGTAATCACAGGTATTTATCCGGACTATGTTCGTGCGGAACTATTGCGCAATACTCCAGATAGTTTGTCGAGCCTTATAATTTCACTGAAAACTTTTCGCAAACGTAAAATTGATTACCCTGTTTCGTCTGCTCTTAAAAGACCACGTTATAATGATAACGAAACTGTTTTTAAACCAACACCAGATAGTAGCATAAAATGTTATAACTGCAATAAGAGTGGTCATCGTTCTCGTGAGTGTCCTATTAAACCTAGTACATTGCAAAACACTTCTGGTAGTGGTTCTAGTAGTATAAGGCCCCCGAGTATTGGATGTAGTTACTGTAGCAGAAAGGGCCATATTGTAACTAATTGCTATAAAAAACAAAATGATGAAAAGCTTTCAAATGATAAGAAAAGTGCGAACTACTGAACCCGAAAGTAAATATCATTCGTACGAGTTAGAAACGTTAGCAATAGTTAAAGCAATTCAACACTTCCGACATTTCCTGTATGGCTGTTCGTTCCTGGTTGTAACCGATTGCAATTCAGTCAAATCTTCAAAACGTAAGATAGATCTAATCCCCAGAATACACCGTTGGTGGGCTTACCAACAAACGTTTCAGTTTGATATTGAATACCGAAAGGGAGAACGACTTGCCCATGCTGATTACTTCAAACGTAACCCAACAGATACTGATTTAGAGGTTTTATAATCCGGTAAAGCAAAAACATTCTCCATTAACTCCTCTACCCTTGACCACAACTGGTTACTGATTGAGCAGAAACGGGACCCTTCATTGCAGAAAATTGTATCAGATTTAAAAGGTGATTCCACGCCAAAAACTGTGGCCGATACATACATAATTTCCTCAGACAAGCTTCTGCGACGAAAGGTACAAATTGATAAAAGAACACAAAAGCTTATAATTGTCCCACAATCTTTCAGGTGGAGTTTAATTTCCCACTACCATGATAAACTGATGCATTTAAGCTGGGAAAAAGTGTTATCGAAAATTCGTGTGCAGTATTGGTTCCCAAACATGACAAAAATCGTACGTAAGTTCGTTGAGAACTGCGTAAGTTGTAGGGTAAGGAAGGGCCCATCTGGTTCTCGTCAAATTTCACTGCAACCAATAGAAAAACATTCGGTTCCATGTCACACTATTCATGCTGGTATAACTGGCCGAATGAATGGAATTAGAAATATTGCAGAGTATGCTTTTGTTTACGTTGATGCGTTCACTAAATAAGTTTATATGGTTTATACCAATGATCGAACATCTGAAACAGCAGTCAAATCATTTCAAGAATTGATATCTATCTTTGGTACGCCCAATCGGTTGATTACGGACCAAAATAAGAGCATGGCGGCGGCGGAATTTAAAACTTTCTGCAACAAACAGGGAATCGAACATCACGTCGTTGCTAAGGGTGCGAGTAGGGTAAATGGGCAAATTGAAAGAGTTATGAAAGAAATCAAAGATGCCATGTCTGTCGTTGAGATTGAGTAACCTTGGCATTCTGCGATACAAGAGCTACAATTAGCAATTAATTGTTCTGTCTCGAAAGCAACCGGTAGAAGTCCAATGGAGTTATTAATCGGTAGAAAATGCTCCCCGCCTGGTTTAAAAGCTTTAGAAATTGATGATGTAGCACGTGTCCCCAATTTAGATGAAATAAGGTCTGAATCTAAATGTGGGATGGACGAGCGAGCAGCTTGAAAAAAAAAAACAAGCAATGTTCAATAAAGGTAAAGCTAAGATCGTACTTTTTAAGAAAGGTGATTTCGTGTTAATGCGGCGACATGAACGCCACACTACAAAACTGGGTCCTAAGTATGAGGGTCCATTGGAAATATTATAAATTTTGCCTAATGATCGATATAAATTAAAACATGTGAATCTTCGAAGCTCTAGTGAAAAAATTGCCTGTCACTATTATTTGCGTCCTGCTCCAGTAGCTCAAGCAGATCTTTTTGATGATAATGACAATGACGCCGTATGGGCCGATAGTGATAACAATGATGTAGATGTAAACGAAATTTTAGATGGTCATGATAACGAAGAGTCTTCTTCAAATAGCTTAACTGAATAAAGGAAAAGGAAAACAATTATATAACAAAGAAAGGAAAATGCGGCAATGTTGCCAATTATTGTTTATTTTTGGGCTAGTGTGAATCAGAAAACTGAACACCAGTGCCTGAAACTGATTTTTGACTGTATTAGTAGGACTGTGTGTTTCAAAATATTGAGCACCCGTGCCTGAGGTTTTTTTTACTGTATTATTAGGACAGTGTGTTTCAAAATATTGAACACCCGTGCCTGAGGTTTTTTTACTGTATTATTAGGACAGTGTGTTTCAAAATATTGAACACCCGCGCCTTAGACTGATTTTTGACAACATTATTAAGACAGTGGGTTTCAAAATATTGAACACCCGCGCCTAAGACTGATTTTTGACTACATTATTAGGACAGTGTGTTTCAAAATACTGAACATCCGTGACTAATAAATGACTGCTTTAATTGCATTAATTTATTACTTGATTGTGTTTCCAAATAAGCGTTGACTCTGGTGCTGTGATTAATATTAAAGCCTTATCTCAAGTTTCTGAATACAAATAATATATTTAAATAAAACAATACAATTCTAATAAAACTGTTATTTATGTCATATTAGGGAAAGTAATATAATTGTTAATTTTATATTTCCTGGAAAATTTGGAAATGACAGCGCAGAGAGCGCGCTGTTTGCAGAATGGCCGTATGGGCGCAAGCCCTACATTCTTTATGTTATCATTATCAGACACTTGAAATTCGCGCCACCACCGCATGCGATACTAGCGCTTATGCTCGGAACTAACAGGTCACTGCTCAGTTCCTACTTTATTTCATACTTAATAGTAACTATGATTATATTTCTAATCATCAAAGATGGCTAGTAAATTTAAGTAAATACTTATTTTATTTTGTTAATGTCCAAAGAAATACTACAAACCAGTCAAGATATTATTTCATTAAAAAGAACTGTGTTGTGCTTATGATGAATAGGTAACTGATGTTTTATTGGTCGGCACTAGATTGTTGTTTTTGTTATTAAAATATCTAAGGCTACTTTAAATATTATAAAGTTTTATTGTTGTTAACTTTAAACGGCAGTTTACGATATATTTGTGTCTGTTTTGTATTCACCAAGTCAGAAGCGTCCGGTCGGGGCAGCGCCCCCAAGAGCGGTGGGTGGCGGCTGAGGGAACTTCGAGATGGGTTGTTTGAAAAAGAATGGCGGATTTGTTCTTGTGAGGTTGTTATGCTTTTGTTATGTTTTAAATCTTCAAGATAAGCCCCTACCGGATCTAAGTGAATTATTAAGTTCTACTCATCCTGACTTTGGCACGTGTTGTAACTTGTGACGTGGTATTTCGAAAACATCATCTTTTATTTTTATGAAGATGGGTGATCCCCCGGGAGATAGCGACAATAACAAGCCTCCGTCTGGCGCTAATTCAACGCCGAAATACACATGCACAATTGTCCTGGTGTGTGTAATCACACACACAAATGCACACACATTATCCCAAGTCCATCTTCAAACGATAACTCATCCTTCGACAGAATTCCCACGATCTCATTCTTATAGGTCCAGCGGACTCCAACATCCAACGACTGTTATTATCCCCGCAACTTCGGAAACGAACCTTAATTAAGTATAACTAGAGTCTAATTTCGATTGTGATGACCCCGAGATCCGAGCCATATTTTAATGTTATTCCACAATTAAGATTAATGATAAGATTTTAGAGGCAGTAAGTACTCAATACCGATATCTAGTTAAAACAATGCTTTGTTAAGGCGAGTCTAGGCTGGGGAAATTTGGTACCAAACTAGAAGTAGGTAAGTACCACATTTTTTGATAAATTCCGTCATACCAAAAAATATTAAAACATTTTATGCTTACAGATCTTGGACGTAGATAGTACTACGCTTATTAGAGATATTTTTATGTTTTTTTTTTCTTATGCGACCTTCTGTTTGCATTTACCGCCAATTCTTACTAATAAAGCTAAAGTATGCTTAAAATAGGACTGCCGGATGTAAAATAGAGACAATCATAGTAAAAAAGGCAGAAAATTGGTATACCCATATTAAAACAGAATATATAAACGTAAATTTTGTAAATTAGAGGCTAAAACAATCGAACTCCAATGCAAATTTTGAAAGAATCCGACCGTGCATACTCGCACATAATCGTATAAATACGATTTAATTGGTACATCTGACAGCCCTGGCTTAAAGTCCTGTAAAACTTGTAAATATCAATATCACATATAATAATAAGTTTAAATAATTCACAAATCCCTTGATGAATTAATTTAATGCCGACTGCAATATGTGTGCAACTACCTTAACATTCTACAGACGAAAGAGGCATATCGCAAGGAGGTGGTATCTAATTATAACAGAACCTATTTATGTTGAGATCAAATATTTTTAATGACCGTAACAGTCTAACTTTTTATGATAATAATTAAAAGTAATGGTTAATTGTTCATATAAATAATAGCGCTAATAAGATATAGCTGAGGGAGTTACATCATGATATTGCACAAATTGTATCAAAAGAGATCACGATTGAGGTGAGAAGAGCACTAATATTAGATTATTTAACACGTTCACTGCTGGAGCTTAGGTGGCGGCAGTGCAGGCAAAAATAGACTACAAAAATTAAGGATAACGAGTAATACTCTATTCTTAAAAATACACGAAAATCGTAGCCAAAGCGATTGTACATGAGAAAAAAGCAATAGCACTCCGCATAGTGTGTAAATGTTCGATTTTCAAATTTACTTACATCCCTAGAGCTGTAAATTGAATTTCTAGTTAAATACGACCTATAGCATAGTAATGAAAATTATTTTATATTTTATATGTACGTGATGACACTTTCTCATCAATGTCATTCTCAATTTGGCCACAATCAAACACTTTGCCAACTTTGAAATCTTGCTCAATTTTTTATCCTTAACAACATCAGATAGTACAACAAATTCACCCCTACCTCACATATAGCTCAAGACGTCCATAAACAATACAAACGCACAATTCAATAACAATAATAGCATGCAGCGAACAATGTAATGATAATTCCATAGACAATGCTCTTTCGTCGCTAACCACTGTGCCGATTTATAGAACCTAGCTAGGAAACTCGCCAGTATACGTTGGGACATGGGGTCTGTTCCATTATTGAACAACTTATATATTACCGCATCACAAATATCATCTATAACAACAAAATTAACCTTATCAAAAAGAAATTTTACAATTATTATATCGTTTTGACAAACAATTGACAGAAAAAAAAATTACATAAAGAACACCATCAAATACTTGCACTCCTATTCACATATTGAGTTGGTAACGGAGGATCTCTGTGCAAAATGCACATCAAAATATTGTTTTCCTTTTTTTCTTTCTTAAATATTATATTTTTTTAAAGCCATACATTTTAAGGTTAAGTTACTTTTGAATAAAAAGTATGCTACAAATGTGTTTTATAGCAATTCGCGCAAACTGCTTGTTATTATTTAGGTGATCACATGAAAATTATTCAATTTTATGCGTTAAATTTTAGCTGCATTACATTAAAACTGTAAACATGCTTTTAAGTTTGTTAATGTAATGCAAACAAGATGTAATACATTAAAGTACGTATTTTATGTGAAGATTTTATTATTAATAAACTATTTCAACAAGTTGCTTTAAAACACATTCATTGCACACTTTTTATTCAAAAGTAAGGAAAACAATATTACCTATATTATGTGCATTATGTACCGAGGTAAAAAGTTACCCTCTTAAGGGCCCATAATACCTCAATTCGCAGTCCTGCTCTAACGCTTCTGCTTTTTAATTGTCTATCCTACTCTAATCAGATGCTGCGCACGCAAAAACATCAGTTATAATCGCGGCTACAATTATGGTTTTTAATTTTTATGAAACAGTCTGCAGCTGCTTATACTAATATCAATTATATAATGCAAAGTTTCAGAACTAATTTCAAGTATTCATTGAGGTTTATACAAGGTTTATTGTACGGTTTGGAGGTAACTTTGTTTTTTTTTCCTATCGAAAAAATTTAATGGAATCAAGTTTTCACAACAGCATGGACATAGCATTAGTTCTCAGCTTTATCATATATTAATTTCTGAGTTATTGTTGCAGTATTTGTTGGTATAAAACAGGATCATTCGAAGCGAAGTGAGGTATTATACAGCCTTAAGAGATTCGCCTCTCTGTGACTGTAGTCTCGGTGACGGCTCTTTGGACCATATATTTTTCTATTGTCCCTTAAATTATTCTGTTTAAAATAATTGCTTGATCCGAGCCGTGGCTGTAACGACAACCGAAACATTGTGCGCTCTCAAAAACTCAAAAAACGTTTATACATAAACCTCTATCCATCCCATCCCAGCCTAAATTATTGTAATACCTTTATTCCCGTTAATATGTCATATTTATTAACTAACCCTACTAAAAAAGTTATTTGTATCTTAGCAAAATTTATCTAATCAAATATCATTAAAGTATGATTATCGTTTGTTAAATTTTACCACGGTGAAAAAAACGGCGTTTGTCAATATTATGTCAGAATCTTACACTGACACAAATTGCCTTAAAAAAAGACATCTAAAAAAAATTGTAAAATATATTTTGAGGCATTCGGGCTCAGTATTATCACACCATGCTGAACGGCCCGAAATACATAATCTCACACTATTTAATGTTTCTCAAAGTATATAAGGTCACTTTTGTTTACATAGGTATAGCCCGATTCACGCTGGAGACTCGGTAAGTGGTCAGGACCAAGGTTCAAAGACCCTTGCGAAATACGAAAAATATTTTTTGTGCCTCTATACTTCCATCCATCAGCCTGTTTCGTCCACTTTCCAGGATTTCGCCCTCATTCGCTGGGCTGGCGGATTGGTGAGCGCGGTGCCGAAACCCTTGCACCAGTGATGCCGCTGCCCGTAACCAGTCTGTTTTATATAATAATATGGCAATGGTGGGCCGCCTGGTTTTGCCTGAGAGCTGTTCTCTTACTCTCCCCCGAATAACTTCGGGAGGATTTGCGAGTAAGATCTTCGTACCTCCACCCACAGTCAGCCCGGCATCAGCTCTACCACCTATGGTAGTAAAATATATTCCCTCTATACTTGTTTAAGAACAATTTTATTTTGCGTATTTCACGGAAAGGGTCATTGAACTTTAGTCCTGACCACTTGCCTAGTGTCCAGTATGAATGTAGCTATTATAAACAAAAGTCCCCTTATGTACATATATGTACGTACATATTATATACGTACATAATACCTTAGAGTACTAATAAAAGATTATCCTAGTTAATGAAATGAGAAATTTTGTACAACAATTTTTCAATAAAGTATTTGATACTAAATGCCAGTAGGTAGACTGATCCAAAAGTCTTCTTTCCATCTTTCATCCAGTAAGACCAATCGAGACTGGCTGGTATCACTTCCAGTAACAGTCGGTCTGCGCCCGCGCCGACAGCGAAACGGTATTTATCACTGCCATTGTACCGTGCCCTTTACACGGCTTTCACTGAAGGGTTGATGTATATAGGATGTGTATTAAAATCATTGTAAACTAAAGTGGTTGGAAATTCATTTTTATACGTAGAATTATTGATTTATAAATACCAATTGATCACAAATTCTACAGATCTGAAATTTGGTTGTTTTATGTAGAATTTTTGAAAACAAATTTAATTAAATAATTTTTGGGGTCCCATTCAAGAAAAAGAAGGCAGATTTTTTTTGCCCTATGTTTTGGTGTCAGTGTGTCTTTGTCTAGAGCTCATTGAGTAGAGTATGCATATCTTTCTGTTATCGTTTATCGTTAAATATAAAGAAATAAGGGGCTGTCAAAGGTGTCAGTTTTACAGCATTTTTGTTATTGTAGATTCGATCTCAAAAACTAAACAAGTTGGGGATTTGAAATTTCTGTATATGCATATGCAAGTCTGTGCCATTCATAATATACTGTATTTAAACAACAAATACTGAAAATGCAATTTAGTTTAAGAGTTACGTACCCGACCCGAATACTTAACCAACTTAATTTTGCTGTTTTGTTTCATGAATTTTGTAGGTAAAATTAGTTTGCAAAAAAATTACAAAGTTAATTTGCATTATTTTTTCTATTAAATTTGAATGGTAACTTTGTTGCCCTTAAGGCGAGAATCCACCCGCACTTGACCGATTTTTACATTTTTCAAAGAGCTTGATGTTCAGTGAATATATGAAATTATAATTATTAACAGCGAAATCCATCGAAACTCTAAATATTGGTAAAATTAGGAAAATCTAGCAGCTTATTTAGAAGAAGTTGACAAATTTGTTTACTTTATTATTATTATATTATATTTAATAATTATTATAATTATTAACTGTCAACACTTTCTTCCATTCGACTGATATATCGAGTATATTTTATTTGCTTTTAATATTAATGAGTGAAATATTCATTTATTAATATAAATATTATTTCAGTGCATTACAAGATTAAAATTCGGAAATTAACTGGAGGAGGTGTCCTCATTGCTATATTGAAAAAATATAACTCACGTCGTATCCCTCGCCTTGAGAGCAAGTGTGAAGATTTATGGATCAGTATCGACGTCAAGACTTGTAAAAAAGATGAAGTTATCTACATATGTGGTGTTTACCTACCGCCCCCAGTAAAGAAACACATTTTAGAACACTTTTTAGATAATGCAAATAAAGCCATGGAGACTATAGTAAATGTAGTTATCTTGGGCGACTTTAATTTAGGATGTATAGAGTGGTCTCCAACGGGTTCGCTAAATTGTAAAAATTCGTCAATGGCTAAACAAATTTTAGAATTTATTTTGCTTAATGGTCTCACTCAGCGTAATCTGATTAAGAACTTTAAAAATACAATATTGGATCTAATTTTAAGTAACGTCCCCATTCTTGATGTAACAGAATCTTGCAGTCCACTAAGTTCCATCGACGACTTTCACCCTCCTTTAGAGGCATCTCTGTGTTTTAAACTTTCCGATACTTTGGCAGCAGTTCGTCGAATAACTCCCAATTATTTTAAAGCAGATTATAGGAAAGTTGCTTTCGAGTTGGATAAGATTTCTTGGAGAGCCAAGCTAGATTCCTGTGGAAGTGTTGATGAGATGGTTAAATGTTTTTACTCCATATTGCATGAAATTATCGAGAAGCACGTACCCAAACGAAGTAATTTAATAAAAAGTAAATATCCGCCTTGGTTTTCTAGGGACTTAGTTAAACTCTTAAAAAATAAATATAAAAAGAGGCAATTGGTCAAAAAATACAATAATCCATTAGATAAAGAAGAATTAAGGTCACTGTCTAAGGCTTGTGATGACCGGGCTAGTATTTGTTATAAACAATATATCGCTGACATTGAACAAAAAATTGCAATTAACCCAAAGTATTTTTGGTCTTTTATCAAAGCAAAACGAAAAAAATCTAGTAACTACCCTTCTACAATGACTAATGGCCATAAAATCGCTAAAACCGGTGAAACCATATGTGACCTTTTTGCGTCACATTTTGCGTCGGTTTACGAAACAGAGTGTCAAGCCCCGAATACTCCTACACAGCATTATTTGACAAGCAATATGTTCACTAGCATTAATTTGACGGAAGTATCCATATTGAAAGGCTTAAAAAGACTTGACATCTATAAGGGATCAGGACCTGATGGCATTCCACCTGTTTTCCTGGTTAACTGTGCAAAGTCTCTTGTGTTGCCTCTGTATATAATTTTTAACAAATCCTTGCAAGCGGGAGTCTTTCCCGAGCTGTGGAAGCTATCTCGAGTCGTACCTATCCTAAAGTCCGGCGACGATGGCGTTGTCTTAAACTATCGGCCTATATCGGTCTTGTCAACCTTCGGTAAACTTTTTGAAGCCTTGCTTTGCCCATTTTTAAGCAATCACTTCAAACCGCAATTGACTGACCATCAGCACGGTTTTATGCAGAATCAGTCTACAAATACCAATTTGTTGTCATATTTACAGGAACTGGTCATAGCTGTAGACAATCATCAACAAGTTGACGTTATATACACAGATTTCAGCAAGGCTTTTGATAAGGTGAACCATTCGATCCTTATTGTAAAGCTTAAATCTTACGGTATTACTGGCGCCTTGCTTAATTGGCTCACATCATACTTGAAGGGTCGTAGTTCTAATGTGGTCGTTAATGGCTACCAATCTCACGCTTTTCCGGTAACTTCAGGAGTTCCTCAAGGCTCGCACTTGGGACCTCTGTTATACAACATCTTTATTAATGACATAGTTAACTGCTTCCAGCATTCCAAGGCTTTCCTCTTTGCCGATGATCTCAAAATGACAAAAACTATCACTTCATTGTATGATTCAGAGCTTCTTCAAGAGGATATAAATAGAGTTGCTTATTGGTGTGTAAAAAACAAGATGACACTCAACCTAAAAAAATGTTCTTCCATATCTTTTACACGGAACCATAGCATTATTGGTAATCCTTATAACATTGACAATACCACACTTCAAAATGTGAAAAGCATTAGAGACTTGGGTGTAATTTTTGACTCAAAACTTCAGTTCATAGAACACATGGATAACATTATAAATAAGGGGTCAAGAATGTTAGGATTTGTAATACGCAACGCCAAAATTTTCCACAACCCAGCCACAAAAATACTCCTGTTTAACTCCTTGGTAAGGAGTAATTTGGAGTATTGCAGCGTGGTTTGGACCCCCCACTATCAAAAACACATACTCCGTATCGAACGTCTACAGAAAAGGTTCTTGTGGCACTTATCTTACTCTTGTGGAATGGCTAAAAAGCTTCCATCATATGTGGATAGATTAAAGCATTTCCGAGTGCACTCCCTGTCAGATCGTAGAACTTTGCTTGACTTGGAGTTTCTTCGGAAGCTTGCAATTGGTGAAATTGATTGTCCCCAGCTATTATCGAAATTGCAATTTAACATACCAATAAGACTTCCCAAGAGTGCTCGCAGAGCTATGGTTCTGAGACCAGCGCCATCCAAGACTAATTTGGGCCAACATTACTCTCCGTTGAATAGGCTATCAGCTCTACTCAATAAACACTCACATCATCTTGACTTGTTTAATGGTAATAAACATCATTTTAAAAAATCTATTTTGTCGAACATTTTTAAATCAGCCTATGAATAGCATCATAACTTCTTTCGCTTTGTTATTTATTTTTTTTTGTTAGGATTTTCTTTTATAATTGTATATATAATTAACCTATTAATATCTTTAATTTTTTTTTCGTTTTACTATATTTTATTACATAATCTCTGGCATAATAATTGTGTTTAAATATTTCATGTGCAAAATTTGTATTGAATTGTTTTAATATGTAATCATGATAATTTTGTAATTTAATAATGTATAATCTGCATCCATTTTGCATGCTGTGTCCGCCTATAATTGTCTAGACATATATCCTACAACTTATAACTCGCTAAACAATGTATGTATTTATGTACTAGATGTTGGTGGTCCAAATAAATAAATAAATAAATAAATAAGAGCCTCGGCGGAAAAACTGGTTAAATTGCTGGCCTGTGAAAGACAGACATACAAGTTCGAGCCCCGACTGAAATTTATTTCTAATTATTTTTTTATTCTTTAATACGTAATGAAGTTGCATATTTCCTATTTCAAAAAGCCCATACATGAAAACTGCTAGGTATTTTTAACCAATGATATGCATACACTTATTTTGTTTTACCCCTTACGGTTTGTCTGTGTGTATGTTGCTGCGTCTTTATTCTGCGCGCACGCAACAAAGGCAAGGTATTGGTTTGATTGTCATAGTGAAATTTGATGATTGTTTTATGCAATCACGATATGGATTTAATATCACTGGTTCAACTTTGTATTTCTCTTACATTATTTGTTATAAATCCTTAGAAACTCAGATTTAATATATTCTGAAATTTTTCTTCCAACTTTTTTTTTCTTGTTTACAACAGTTCATAGTTGGTTACACCTCTGACACCCTCTCGGGGATTTATTTCGAATAATGTTTTTTTTCCTTGGTCGCAAGTTCTAGGCTTTAATGTATGCCTACTGTTATAGAAATAAACTTCTAGATTTTCACCGTTCAGTGCTCCTCACATTCAGATTTAATATTCTTCTACATTTCTATACCGTAGTTATAATAATAATGTTAATTAATTTATGTATCCTTATAATCCATTCCTTATTGCACTTTCTTGACAAATTTGACGACAGTAAAACTGCTTTGGAATTCCTTTGTCGCTTTTGTAGTTTAGTGGTTCGAAGGTTTGGTCACTTATCCGAAAGCCACCGGTTCAAATCCCGTAGGGGGACATTTATATTCGGTCTGCGAGCTTCAAAAGGCTGTACGTGAGCGTAGAACATGAACAAAGCCAGATTTTCGAGGGTTATTTCTAAAAAGTTAGGACTATCTTAAAATTGAAAAAAAATATATTTAATTTATTGATCTTTTATCTGGGTGATCCACGTATAAACAATGTACCAAGATTTATACATTTGTCGAAAAAATAATGTTTTCCACCCTCTTTTTTTTGGTTTTCAAACGCTCGTTTCAAGAACGCGGCTAAGAGATAAACTTGTTTTTGTTTTCATAAAATAGCTAATAGAAATATAAAGGTTTTCTACGTAAATCCAATATTTTTTTCCCTACAAAATATTTCAGTATTAGCTAAAAACCCTCCGATCTGCTGTTTCGCGAGTATTTGACATTGGCCTTTTTGTGTTGGACGGGTAATAACATGTTTCCTAGGGTATGCCATACTCTTAAGATGTGGGTACATTAGAGCCCGAAATACAGCTATAGGGCTCACCACTCTCGCTTGGATGTAATAATCGTCGGTGAAACGAATGTGGACTGTGACTTGCATTTCTTGGGAGCAGATCTGTAACCCCTTCGGGGATTCATGTCGTGACGATATATGGAATCCCTCAATGGACATCTTTCTATAAAAAGCAAATACAAACAGCCGTTACATTTATAAAACATGGCTTCTACAAACTCATTCACATCTTCTTCCATAAAAACACTAAACCACATCAAATAACCAATGTTACCAACATTTGTAGACATTTGTCTAAATTTTATTAACATGCACTAAACACTATTGTTCATGAGCTACAACGTTTTAGATGTCGAGGTAAAATGTCCGTCCAGCCGTGTCATCGCATGCCGCAAACGCGTTGACTTTATCATTCAACACTGATATAAGCAAAAAGTTCCACTCGCGACATCGACATCACGCTATAGAGGAAATGTAGTAGGAGAACTGCAAACAAATAACTTGAGGAATATAATACGCCATTTCGCCTATTATTTGAATTTATTTAGCGAAATCATTTCTGTAGATATAGAAAAGCAACGTCTGCCTGTCTGTTTGTATGCTGGCTTATGAACGTGTTGGGGGAATAAACGTGTTTATGGAAGGTGTTTATTATCACGTTGTAACTAAACTAGAGCCAACGAGAGATGGCACCTATGACATTTATTTAAATTTGCCTACCAAGTTTCATAATTGTTTATGGGTAAGTGTCACTAAAATAATCTAATACTTCATTGTTGCTGGCAGCGAAAAGTGATGTACTCGTTTCGATCATCATTTTTCGATTTTATAAAGACTTTATAGCAAAAGTTTCTATATTTTCAAAACTCAAGGGTTCATGAAGAATGTTAGTGGCTGAATTGTAATCAATAAGTAACGGGTTCTATTCTCCTTAATCGTACGGCTCCGTCTGTTTACAAACTATATTTTTTAATGATTAAAAAATTGTAAACCAGTTTTTATGGCTGCTTTGTTAATGTAAGCAAATCCATATTTGCCATTTGTATTATTATGATGCATGTTGTATGACGTGTCAAATAAATCGATATTTTATTTACTCAAGTCTCTAGTCGCACTAGATTTTTATTTTTGCCGAAATTAAAATGCACCCTATCACTAAACGCAGCTGTCATAGGTGCCATCTCTCGTTGGCTCTTCTATAATGATACTTACTTTATTGATAAAAGTTACTTGACATGCATATATTTTTTTAAAATATATTATTAGTGGATTTTCCAAGAAATTTCTTACCTTACATTTGTAATTTTCTTTGCATCCTTATTTATTGTACCTAATAGGAATGAAAATGCTGAAAGAGTGTTATGTTAAGGGACTTCATTCAGTTCCACCTACGAAGATGTGGTGTGTCTTTTGTCTCAATACCATTATAAATTATGTATACTTTAGAGTCCCTTAAGAAAATTGAGTGAAATAGGCGTTACGTTGCGGAATGTATCACTAACTTATGCATATATCAATATAATTTGCAATATTCCGCTAAGCACTCTTATCATGCTATTCAAAGTGCAGATTCGTGCACCGCCCGCAAAACATACACAAGGAAGTAATACCAGCACAAAAACAGAGCAATCTTAAATAGCAAGCTAGAAAACTTATCGACACGTGTTTGGCCTCTGAACGAGGCATCCTCGGGAGGTGTTGCTAGCTCTGCTTCTTCGCAACAACCGATGTGTTGCTCGCCAAGCCGCTCCGCAGCAACTGATGTTGTTCGCCCGACAGCTCAGCAGCTATTGCAAGAAAGCTGTAGAACTATCTAGAATATCAAATAAATTGAATCACTCTTATTAGTTTCCTCTGTGGTCAAATACCTACGATGTTTATCCTTTTTTGTATTTTTTTAGTACATATAAATAATTCCGAGTGTTTTAATTCATTATTATAGTTCTTCTTCCTCTCATTTTGTCAAATCTCCAGCGACTGTACCTCACGGCGATTGAGCTCCATCCATCACAACGTTGGACATGCGTTCATTTGTAACGCAATTAGTGCCTGCGCGTACGCATGTACACTTGTACAGTCCGCAACACTAATCGCTGAACACTTTTGAATATCGAAACAAAAGACAACATTATGTACCCGTAGGTGTCTGCTCCCATGTCAAAATAAAATGTAATGTAGGCACTCCTCTTTTCTACTCTCTTATTTGAATTCACAACAAATGTTCAGTTATCTTCGTTGCTGATTGTACGCACATACTGTTCGTCATTAATCTACATAACCAGTAGGTCGGTACTGTTTGTTTATGTGTTTATATCAGAGTTATTATGCTTGTACTCTTATAAGAAGTTATGTGTGAAAGCACCGTTGGATTTGGTATAATTTTGATTCATTAAAAAGCATAATTATTTTTTTTTAAATAAACGTTTGTGGGATATTAAAGCCTATTCTGAAGGCTTTGATTTTAGTTTAAATGTTGTTAAAACTAAATTTTCTTCATTCCAAAATAGTTCTTTAATGTTAATAACAGAAGAATTTGAATTAAATATCTAGTTTTTTTTTCCTAAGCGGTACAGAAGCTTATTCTGGATATGAGAACCTATGAAACGGAATTTCGGAGCTTAAACTGAACTTTTGTATGTAATTGAGATATTTTTTACTATATACCGGATATACGTTGATAAATAAATGTATATTTTACTCTTTTTGAGCCTTTATTTAAAATATTTACATGGAAAAACACAAAAAAGTATATATATTTACAATTTTACATATATTTCGGCCCACGGTATGGGGCCGTCATCAGTCGAATGAAGGTATTTACATATTGACAAATAAAAAAGTAAAAAAATAAAAAAGTGAAAGTGACAACTGTTCTAAATAAGTTTAGCTATCTGATGTCAGTACGGTAATACGGATACGTTTAATTATATTTCAACGAACGAACGTTGGTTAGCTGATCGGACCAGTCTGTACAAAAAGTTACAAATAATAAATGAATAATCTTGTTAAATAAAAAAATAAACTTCTGTGGATAAATCTATCAAAAACAAAAAGTTTGTAGTTAAAATAGTAAACTGTGTATAATTGGTAAAGCAGATCGTAAATAAAACTGTTATTCGATGTATACATAAACTGCTATTAAGATCGACCTTAAAACTTTAATATTACCATAATAAACATTACTAAAAAAAACTTTAATATATCTTCTTCATTTAATTGATCTAATGTCATAAAATACCCATCTACAAGTTTAAAACGCTTAAAATGTTATAAAGGTAGATTGAAAGGTATTGAAATCGAATGAACAGGTTAGTTTTGCTTTGCATTACAAATAAATATATTTGCTTTCAACGGATAAACATAATAAATAACACGCAACACTGAGCGTTCATTACAGCAAATTCTGTTTATTTTAGAACATTAATATCTAAAGCAAGCGCTGTGGTAGGCCTTATTGAATTTATCTTTACATCTATTGGATGCCCGTACACGGACTTGGGATTTTGACAATATTATCAATAAACGCGGTTTCAATCTGTTTTTTTACAAAATACTCATTTCATAACTTTTTAAATAAGACGGAGTGATATTTTTGTAGTCGAAAACATATGCTTAAAAAGCTATGATCATTTTGTAAAGTAACTAAGTATGTGCTTTCAGTAACTCAATACTATCAATACTAAAGTTTAACGATTATTATTATTATGTCTTGGAGCAAAGGTTTTCAGGCATTAGATTGATTTCGTTATTTCCTTACTAAGTGGAGACTCACAACAAACTTGCAAAAACATAACTGATTTTTTATATTAAAGATTGATTTTGCTTGGCGAGAAAAGAAAATTATTTCAAAGTTGTCCTATACTATGTTCTGCCGATGTAAATAACACGTCTATATAAATTGATTATTGATATAGAAGTGTTATTACATCGGCCAAACATAGTATAGAACAACTTTGAAATAATTTTCTTTTCTCGCCAAGCAAATTCATTCCCCATCACGGTGTTTGTAACTTTTTGTGTCGTTTGTATCTTAAACTAAAACTATCAATAATTGTGCGGGCACCCATGGAGTTATTCCCATCTTGGCTTTCACTAGCTCAGTATTCATCGAAGCATTTTGCTGTTTTCGATTGATTCTATGGAGTATTGTGATCTTCCAACAGCCTCTTTACCGTTAACTTTGGTGAATCGGAGGTCTATTTCGAACCGAACCTATTTAGATTAGAGGTGAATCAATTGAACATTTCGCTCTGATTGCTGCAATTCAGATGGATTTGAAGATTGTGCTCGTTTGTGAAAATAGGCTTTTAAATATTTTGCCGTACTGTTATTGAATTTATAGCTTCTTTTTTACAGTTTAATCAGAAATTCACGATCGATTGGCAGCTCTATGCCTCTGAAGATATATTTTTTTAGTATTTCATAAACTTACGTAATTTTATCATAAATTTCCTTCGCTCCAACGTCCAAGGACCTCATAACTCAGCAAGAGATCGAGCTATGAAATGAAGTGTGCAATATTTCGTACAAAGGTAACCGATTCAGACCACCAACACCGCTGAGTTGTAACCTGTTACTCAGTTAAGACTTTACCAGTTCTGTACATCAAATTGATTCTTAGTTCTTTCTATTCCACCAAGACTGGATCCAAAGGGTAGTCAACTTTTGTCTCTATTGCTAGTAAATAGGAGTTTGGCTGAGCGTCTTAAGTTTTGGTTGCCAAGTACTAGGTTTCCACCCACAGACTGCCTGCTAGCTAAGATTCCTAGCATATATTATTTAAGGTTTTTTTCTTAAAAGAAATATTCTCTTTATGAGTTCACTAGTATCGAGATAAGTAGGTAAGGAAGTTTTTAGACTGTTTCAGACCTTCAATCTTGCAGTAAAATGCTTAAAACATTTATTTTATCACATGATTACTTTTTAGGGTTCCGTAGTTCGACAAGGAACCCTTATAGTTTCGCCATGTCCGTCTGTCTGTCTGTCCGTCTGTCCGTGGCTTAGCGCAGAGACTATTAGTACTAGAAAGCTGTAATTTGGCATGGATATACATATTAATCACGCTGACAAAATGGTAAAATAAAATCTTGAAAATTTTTCTACTTAAGGGTACCTCTCATATAAATAAACTGGGGATGAATTTATTTTTTCTCGTCTATCCCATAGTATATCGCGGGATAGGCCGTTCAAAAAAATTGTAGGTATGTCAAAACCATTTTTTGATTTAGAGATCCGTTGGTGAAATATTAAGCTTTAAAGTGAAAATTTTAGTTAGACTGGAGCGTCCTCCCCACTATAGAAATGTGAAAAAATTCACAGAAGTAGTATATATAATGAATTTAGAAGAAAAACTATCACAGCTAAGTAGGCTTTACATGTTTACGAGTACGGGTCGCGCCAAACTTTTGGCCCCCTATAATGTATGGGACCCTACATTGCGCGTGGCCCGACACGCACTTGGCCGGTTTTTTTGTAGTGTGATGACCTTAAAGGGAAAAAAGCTGGTTATATGCTTTCTGCCACCACCCTGGATACACGTGTAGAGACTCAAAGGCAATCTCTTGCAGACACAAGAATCCTTACCCTTAAAGACTATCTTTTAATATTATCCAGGACGAAAAGCTTCACGAGCTTATTTCCGAGGTACGCAGTAGACACAAATTGTGCCCCTATTGGCTTTGTTTCGCGACCACCGCATTAGCAATCAGAGTCTATTTTTTACCACTAGGCAAAAAAAAAACAGAAAATAATCTGCTCGGTTACAAAATCACAAAAAAGTGACTTAGAACGCGGAACGCCTGATAAGTATAATTTTGAGAAACAGTTATCCTAAGCTACAGTATTCCTGAAAACTCGGGAAACTTTTGCAGAGTAGGTAACACAGTCTACTAGATATGTATAATATTCAAACCTACGTAAATACGTTTTAATTTATGCAAATATATCAAAAGTGAACGAATAATTGCAGAGTAGAGCGGCCTTTATTATAAAATTATGGTTTCCAGATTGAAATATTTTACAACTTTTGAGTTGTAAAATGGTAAATTGTTGATATTATCTGTATTATTAAAGTTATATATCAAATCTATATTCTAGATCAGATTATTGCCACAGATTAATATTCTAGATGTGACTGAAGATTACAGCTAATTCTGGTACAAATTACTTTGAGATCTTATACTGTTAGATCTAAAATAGTTCGAGAGTTTATAGTTTTGGGACTTGCTATCAAAAGTAAATATTATATCTATTGCATGAACTTTTTATTAATCTTATTTTATTAGCATCTTTTTCTATCTAAACCTTTGTTTTTTTCCATATTTCCCCAAAGAGACATTTTTACCCATTTTCTGATATATGTTGCAGGAAATTTATTCTGATATCTCAGATATTAAACGAGTGTATCGTAGTAAAAAACATTCAATAGCATTCTCAATAATATACTTTCCTTTAACCCCCCACGGCCTAGTGCGCACGTGGTGTTCCAACCGCGATGCACGGGCACAGCCTGCGCCCGCGCAATTATGTCTTAACGCTGAGCGCGCATGACAGGGGGCGTGGCTTACGTCTCATGCGCATTCCCGTCACTCGAGGGCTCGGATTCCTACCCTGGACGAGACCACTGACCTATGAATTAATTAATGCTTGGTATCTTGACCTGGGGTAATTGAAAATGTAGGAATAACTTTGTCTAAGAAAGGTTACGAGAAAATTAAACTTTCATTACATCATCTTCTCGTGCCGTGGCATATCTGATTATTATGGCTAAAAATATTGTTTTATATACCAATACTAATAATTTTTAAACTTAAGGCATAGAATCAAAAACAAATGGGTAATTGTAATTCCATGTAACAGGTGTTACCATTCGTACGCCTTTGTAACTATAGTATGTTCGAGTTATCATGATATGGGTGGCAGTTCAAAGTTGACAATTATAGTTATGTACCAACGAAATAGAATCGATTTTTTTAAAGTATCGAAAACGTTAACAAGGGCTATCTAATCGATTTTTTATTTGATTGTCCAAACTACTTTTTGTTAATATCTAAATTAATTAAATTAAACGAACCAATAACTTACAAGCTTGAGAGTTTTTTTTTTTTTTCTCGACATTTGACCAAAAACAAACAATAATAACAAAACAAAAACTGAACAAACGTCAAGCAACCGCAACGAAAACACAAACCACATACAAGATGAACTCATACTGACGCGATCCTATAAGATGTCCGCACCGATTCATCGATGTATTTTCCATTATGTAGTGTCAGTACCTATGGGTTAACGTTCCGATCCACGCATCAAGTAGCAAAAAGACATTTTTCTTTTCTGAATCTTTTTTTGTTATATTTAACGAATACACTGTGATTATTGTTTCGATTTATAGATAAATAATTTATTGTATTTTTGCAATAATGATATACATTTTTTCTAAAACCTAATATTTTTTTTATACCTGTGTGTATGAGGTATGGTGTGAGTAGTATAGGTGAAACGGAAAATTACGAACTGTCACCCATATCATGCTATCTCGAACATACTATAATTTATCAATATTTTATAGATATTGCGCGTACTTTTAGTAGCTTATAAGACCTCTTTTTGTGTCTTATCTGTCACAACACTCAAGCAGGAAGATTTTAAACCAAAAGTATGCGTTACGGGTGTAACCCACGTGGAAACACCCAAATGGTAAACTTAGTCTTAGTAAAGTCTCCTCTGATTGAAAGACCCTCAGTTAGTAAATAAATAGAAGAAACCCTGAAACTCGTATTACTAAAACGTCGTCGAAGAGACGATGTACGCAATACACTCCATTGAAGAGGCCACAAGACCATCACAGAAGCAAAGAAACAGTGTCGCGCCGAGGTGCCGACTGCGATTAAAATAATGTACCCTGCGGTCGACTCCTTGATGAAAATGCCAAAGTAATCTCACCTAAGTATGGGGCTGTTTAAAAATAAAAGCGTCTGTCTATGGTTTGTCTTAACGTCGCGGTGACAGATTAGACGCTGCGGATTCCGTAATTAGAATTCTGTGGTCCTTTCTTTTGTTGCCTTCGGTTTCATTCACTGGGTTTACGCTGGTATGTATTTTTTATTGTGACGCAAGGAATACAAAAGACAAATCTAAGAAGCTAAAAACGTCCGCCTTGATAAATATACTTCACAATACAATTCACTGATATTAACTTCGATGCATAAATCCAACTGGTTTCACCTTGCGGCATTTTCAAGGAGCTTTTTTTATTTTAATTTTCAATACAAACTAAAAAACATAAAAACATATCGTCACAACATGAATTCCCGAGTGTAAACTGTGAAATGCAAGTCACAGTCCACACTCGATACACCCTCATTTCACCGACGATTATTTTGTCCCAACGTGATGGGTGGCGTGCCTTATCGCTATACATTTTAGGGCATGCAGGTTTCCTCACTATGTTTTCCTTCACCGTTCAGCAAGTGGTAAGTATTAGGTAAGAACACAAAAACTATGCACATTCATTCCGAAAACCTCATTGGTGCGTGCTCGAACCGGGATCGAACGTGGATCTGAAGATTGAGAGGCCAGCGTTCTACCATCTGAGCGACTGTCGCTACAAACTAAATTAAATAAATAAATAATAATGCATTAAATGAACACAATTAAATAATACACAAACTTTATTAAATATTAATTTTAATATGATAAATTAAATATGATGCTTTAAATTGCAAATCATAAATAACATGATGGGGTTACGTTTGCACATATACTTTTCTTGAGTAATTATTGATGTGTGGAAAACAAATTCCACAAATCATATTTAAAATTACACTACCAAACCGGTTTCGCTACATAAGCATCATCAACCAAATCTTTAAATTAAAATAAATACAATATATTTATAAACGATGTTTGTATTGGTAAATGTCCGTGCAAATTGTCCGGAATAAATTGTCCGCATGAGTTTAAAGCATAAAATAAATAGGTCAAAAAATAAACAAAAGTTATATGGAAAAAAAACAAAACCGGGAGAATAGTCACATATAGGTTTGCCTAGTATCAGTAATTCGTCAGTTACAAACTTTACTTTCTGGGCGAGCGTACTTCATCTTAGATCTAACCAAGGCTTTAAAGAAAGCTCAATAAAAGGCTCGCGTATCACCATTGTAAAAAAAACCGGCCAGGTGCGAGTCGGAGCGCCCACGAAGGGTTCCGTACCATTATCTATAAAAACGGCAAAAAAATGCTGTACGATCCGGGTCCGACTCGCACTTGGGCAGTTTTAGTATGTGTTGTTATAGCGGCAACAGAAATAAATCATCTGTGAAAATTTCAACTGTCTAACTATCACGGTTCATGAGATTCAGCGTAGTGACAGACGGATGGATGGACAGCGGAGTCTTATTAATAGGGTCCCATTGGTTACCCTTTGGGTACGGAGCTCTAAAAACAAAGTTATATACGTACCTACAGTTAAACTTAACATTTAACATTCATTAATTCTATATACTGTAGTACTAATCCCGTTAGACCATACAGCTTAGGCATTCGCCTAAGTGTCAATTCTTCGGATTGCTTAACAAAATCTTGAAAAAAATATATTCTTATAAGGCCAAAAATATTTGATTTTCCATTTGGGTGAAGGTAGGACTTTTTACTAATCTACAGCTAAGCTTACGACTATCGAATAACCAATTATTTTGAAGCTACTATAATACCACTAAAGATGTTTTTCCATTTTCAATTCATCCAAGCTAAAAGTTGTTTTTTGCGTTCCCCTCCCTTACAACTCCCTCTTAATTCCAGGAGGACCTCCTCATCCACGGCGACAGCGTGTTCGACGTGATAGACAAGCAAGACCACCAGGCGGTGCGGACGGAGTTGGCCAGGACGCCCACGGATGGAGAGGACAGGGTTTTCCTGTGCAGGATGAATGTGGCGAGAAACGCGAGGAGACAGATGCGGTTCGGGGATCAAAAGGTAGGGTGAGAAGATTATTCTGGGCATACCATGTACCTATATAAAGGTCTATCTATAATCGGGTGCAAGTACTATGTCAGCTTACAACCACGTGTCTTTCAAACTGCTGAGATGTGGAACTCCCTGCCGCTTTATCCAGAATAAAGAAGGGAAAAATCCAGAGTGAATAAAAAAAAAGGATTTCGCGCAAAATGGAGATCCTATATCCACTACGGGGCGTGCTAGTTGATTAAGCTGTATTAATCTGTTCTGTGGGTGTGCCCATCCATAGCGATGTCCGCATCTGCAAATAAAAATAAAAGTGTCATCCCATTCTGTCACAACTTTAAAAGCATGATGTAATGTGTTTTTAATGTATTAATTTCCGAGTAATCATTAACTTATAAATGAAGAATAATTATTTCTGCGGCAATTCAAAATGATAACACTGCTTTATCTTACCCTTATACTTTTAATACCAGCATTTCAATCCACCATTGACATGATAGTACCAGAATTCATATATATAGCCAATCATATAACCCCTAAAGAATGCCGAAAACTAATGGCGAGCTTGCATTTCATATCCTACGACCTACCAGAGTCATTTCCTGAGGCCATAAAGACTGTACCGAAAGATATTCCGTGTATACACCTCCTACTTCATTGGAATAAAGGAAAAGAAAAATGGGAAGGTAGAGGAAAAACTCATGTTATAGTTGAACACAGATTGAGGCAGCTTGGCAAGATTGATTTAGCCGATTGGCTTGGAAAGACAGTTTTCCATCAACTAGCTAAAGATATTAATGATTCGCTCCTGAATAAACCATTGGGCGATGTAGAAACTGAGACAGAACGATCGGTCAAATTTTTTAAGGACAGAGAACCGATATCTAATGTTGACGAATGGACAGTCTTTGATTCTATATTATGGGCTTATTTGTTTGGACTAATTATGTTTATGATTTTCCTAATATGTCGTATTTGTCTGCCTTGTTCCCAAGTGCTAAAGGATACAGCGAAAGAAGATAAGAGATATAATGAAGAGCTGAAAGAGTTAATTAGATGCGAGTCAAATTATAGTGATGATGATGAAATATATCCTGATGAAGGTTCGTCTGTTTTTTATGAAGATGAAGTGGACAGAAGAGAAACGAAACAAGATTAAGATTAAGATTCAGATGTGTTTGAACAAATATAACATCACCTTTACAAAAATTAAGCATGGGGTTTGAATAGAAGTACCCCGGAAGAGATACATTCATACGTTATGTTGTTATTTATAGCCATTTTCTCAGTAATATTTACTCTAAAGCCAAACATTTAAGACCAAACCTTATTATGCAAAACTGATCCTTTTCTCATCTCAGTGCTTTCAAATATTCATATGTACACATAGCATAAAATTTGTTCACAAGAACATTTCTTAGGTAATTCTCTTATTTTATTATGATGTTCTAGTCCTGTCTACGAAAATTCCGAGGGACAAAATCAAACTTAGGTCAGAGTCACGCCTATTTGAAAAAAGAAGTTAAGTTTTGAGAAAATATTAAAAATAATGTTTCTCCGTATTTTACTATGGGCACTTCAATAGCAAAAGCACTTACTTGAAATAGAAACAATTTCATTGCATAAGATATATAGCAAAAGTACAATTACCTAAATTTTTGCTAATGGCAGATCGTAATGTATGAAAGGTTAATAATAGGTGTGACGACGTGTGAGGAGGAGTGTGTTAGGTTTACATGTAAATAAATTTGAAGTAGTTTTAACAGAAATACAATCTACCTAGGCAGATTATAATTATGATATGCCGAATTCTGCGATATGCTGATAACATTGATACTGGTAGTGCAGTAGTCGTAATCTGTAGTAGATCATAAAAAAGATCATGGCTCTAGATATTAGATACCAGCTTAATTAAGCCAACCTGTGACATAAAATCAATGCCAAGTAAAAATTTAAAGGACCCCCTACAACATTTGCATGGGCTGAATTTTATGATTTTTAAACACATTTAACGAATGATCCCTTGACGAATGAGTTTTAATTTGTTTTCCGGTACTTTTTTGGGCAGGACATCAATTCTAACATAGTAAATTAGAATTAAAGAAATTATCTAGATGTAAACTTTTAGGGTATTCTTTTCCCATAACATGAGTGGCCAACAACACAAGGAGATAAACACCAAAGCTGTAATATGTAAAAAATATTATATGTGTTTAAATTAATACTGAACAAATCAATCCAGTAATAAAAAGGCAAACCAGAAAGTATGAGTAGATTATTTATCACTAACAATTACACACTTTCCAGAGAATTTTGATAAATGTTAATATTATTGGAATGTTATCCCATTTCATAGCGCCTTAAAGCAGTACTTTGATAATCATAGGATTTTAGGTCAATCTACTACGAGTTCTTAAACCATTTTAAAGATACTAATCTGTGCATATTTTTTTTTACAACAATATCTTTGCCGCGTACGATTATATCACAGTATTTTAAAATTTGGCTGAGTTTTTCAATCTATTTAGCTTACAGCTCTTAATATCGGCTAGGCTCGAAACACTCGAAATAACAAATGTTTGCAATCCGAGCTGGTCATTGCTTCGTATTAATAATCTTGCGCACGTGCGACGGCTATGGGCCTTTCGTTTTGAGCTAAGCTGTACTGGAAGCTAGAAGTTATTTGCTATACAAAATTCAAAACGTGGTGAAAACGCATTACTAGATGAGTCAAGTTTGTTTTTTGATTGAGATTCCGTGTTGTAATATAATCAAGTAGAATCCCCTTGAAAACTATTGAGATTACTAAAGCGACAGTTTTTGCTTATTCACACATAATATTATCTCGTTATCGATAAACAATATATTGGGTGATTATTTCTTCAGCCAGAATTGGATTCGACAAAAAAAGTGTAACGATAACTGCTGTGGTTCGAAAGCTCTAAATTGTATTACTCAAAAATTGTGATCATAACACAATACTTTTATTGCTTTTAGTTTTAATATGTCTCTTTATTATGCACCAAATACATAAAAATAAGAAACAATACTTTAAAAGAGAAATAACAATTGGGGGCGATTTAAGCGATTCCTTCCAGAAAACCTAAATTAATTAATTGTTGGAAAAAAGCGAAGGCGGTGTTCAAAATAACTCCACTGATAAGAGCATAGCTCTTAAATTTTAAGAGGAGAGTTACCTACAAAAACTAGCGTTCGCTTCTCTTCAACTGCAACCGTGTCCTTAAAACATAAATATTGATTTAATATAGCTAATATAAAATATTTACTGAACGGGGCGGGCGACGAAGCGTAGCCAGAGGCTGCGCCGGCGCATCCAACCATCATTTTATAAGTTTATGCGACACAAGACTCTATACTTAGACATTCAATGCGACGTCCGTCTGTATTTCGCCTACATAACTCTATAATTAGGGGTTAGATTGAATATTCACTTTTTAAAGTTTACTGTATATTTTTGTAGGATACATTAATGTGAATATAGAGGCAATATATATATAGGGGGTATAAGTACTTTCAAGGTTTAGCTTATGTATTAATGCAAACAAAAATCTATAATATCCCACAATGTTCCACCTGTATTTTGTAGTCATATTTTTAGATCTAAAGCCAAAAAAGAACTTTTTAAGATTCCCGTCTACTACGCGAATCGGAAAAGAAGTTAGAAACCCACGAAATGCTAAAGCTACTTACATCGTGGTGGTTTTATTAAAAAACCGGCCAAGTGCGTGTCGGGCCACGCGCAATGAAGGGTTCCGTAGCTGTCCGGTCCCATATGGGACCAAAAGTTTGGCGCGACCTGTACTCGTAAACCTGTAAAGCCTACTTAGCTGTGATAGTTTTCCTTTTAAGTTCATTATATATACTACTTATGTGAATTTTTTCACATTGCTATTAAACAACCGTTTAGCCGGCAGGGGGGGGGGGGGGGGACGCTCCACTCTAATTAAAATTTTCACTTTAAAGCTTAATATTTCGCCAACGGATCCCTAAATCGAAAAATGGTTTTCGCACACCCACAATGTTTTTGTACGGTCTATCTAGCGATACTCCACACTATGGGATAGAAGAGAAAAAAAAATCATCGCCAGTTTACGTGTATGAGAGGAAACCTTCAAAAAAATTTTTCAAGAATTTATTTTACCATTTTGTCAGCGTGATTAATATTTATATCCATACCAAATTACAGCTTTCTAGTACTAATAGTCTCTGCGCTAAGCCGCGGACGGACACGGCGAAACTATAAGAGTTCCTTGTCGGAATACGGAACCCTAAAAAGATGAATCAGGCGCGGGCACAGCCGTTGGCAACAGCTAGTGTTTCCATAAGTTTATGCGACGGAATAAAGCTAAAATACAATTACATGCACGCCTACGAAGATGATATTGTTTGCGATTTTATGTTAATGAAGAGGGCTGGAGATTTTGTTGTAACGTTGAAAGATGGCCAAAGCAGGATTATACTTCCACCAATAATAACACTACTTATAGTAGTAGTAGTAGTAGTAGTACAATAATACTACTTATAGAATACATCTTCTGAAATCCCGAATCTCTTTCTACATGTCCCTTTACATTGTTGTTTAAAATGGTTTCAGCGAAATATATTGGTAAACTCTCAATGTTTTAGTGTAAATTTCAAAATGGAAATTTAAATTCAAAACTACCCACAGAGAATGGTTCCAACATCAAAAACAAAAGGCAACAGAACTGCTCATTAAGCCCACGGACGCATAGACACCCGGGCCCCTGATATCGTAAATTAATTCCGAAGTCAGCCTATCAGCCTCTTGATGAAGTTACGAAGGACGGCCCACTAATGAGCTCTATCGGATGCGTTACGTTACCAACTCAGCGAATTTTTGAGCTAGATCTAGCGCTTTTCATACATGTTTTACTTTCATACCAAAACATAGAGCTAGATGTAAAGCTGGCCCCAGATACAAATATCAGCTAATCTGATCCGTGATGAAACCAGACGCATGAGTATGATTTGAAGACATTTACTAACATTTACTATGTGTCTGGACGGAGTTTCAAGGTCCTTTTGATGTTTGCGTTATTATTATGTGCCTCAAGTGTAAACTACGGTATTATTATGCTTCTCAAGTGACAAAAAACACAATTTTGCGCTCGTGACAAATTGTAGGTACATCTATGTTACAACACACAGAAAGTTAGAGATTTTGTTCAATCTAGCTCTATTTTGATCGCTAGTTAGCGCTCTATCGCTAAAAGGAGTCGACGTGCGCCTGCGATGACACGCGCGATGCGCTTACGCAACACGCCCCTTGTTAGTGGAGATGGGTCAGAGTGGCCATACGGTACAAGGGGCCAGTAGCGGGCCAGGGCCACCCGGTCTCGAAAACATTTTCGTTGTATGATTAGAAATGTTGGTTTACTAGTTTGCATTGCCAAAAATGCTAACTACAGAGTACCGGTTCTCAGACTTTAAAAATTACAAATACAAATACAAATACAAATACAAAACACTTTATTCCACCAAAAACGAAAAAAAACTTTACAAAAAACTTTTCTATTATAAATACATGGCTCAGAATGCAAAACAATATTCGATGATACAAAGTTATCAAATATTTATTTTAATTTAACACTTAACAATGAACATTTTAGAAAAGAAAACAACTACAACCATTGTTTCCAGCAGAAAAGGAATCCGGCACAGCATGTGACTTCAAGAAGTCGCTGAATTTAAGCCGATCCCTTGTTAAAAAATTAAGAATAAACAAAGACAAATTATTAATACCGTCATGTGTCAAAAAGAATTTTTGAAAAAAAAATTATGTGAAAAATATCTTCCTTCTAATACAAAACTTTCTGCTGGAAGATGATTTTTTTCGATTGATGGTTCTTGCTTGATAATCATCTTTTTCATGATAATCATCTTTTCATGATTTTTTCATTCTTGTACTTTTGCTCCACAAATATTTATTTTTGTAGTCACTTGGGCTACCGATTTTTTATTACATCATGGGGCCAACAAGTTATTAATTTTGAGAGCATATTAAAACCTTAACATCTAAAACAAATAAATATTTAAAATAAGTTGTGTAACGTTTGTAGAATTTTCAGAATGAACATGTTTTGGTATCTTTCAAAGTTCGGCAATAATTTTCTTTAAATTCTCTTTTCTTTTTGAAATCCGCAAGTACTTAGCATTTTTTTTTTCATTCACGTAGTTTGTTTTGGTTGGTAGAGGAGTTATAACGTAAAAAGCTATTCCACAAGAAAAACCGGACAAGTCCGAGTCGGACTCGCCCACCAAGGGCTCCGTTAAAGACTATATTTTTTATGATTTAATTACAAATGTATAGTTTTCAGATTTGTCCCTATGCTTGTAGTATAAGACGGTATTACTTGCCAAATTTCATAGTTCTAGGTCAACGGGAAATCTCTATAAATTTTGATTCCGTTGAGAGTGTCGAAATATACGTTTTTGCGGCATAAACAGCCGTATCTTTTTTTCACGTTAACTTATAGAAGTTTGTTTTTTTCACAGCTTCAAGGGACTGTAGACCTGAGTATTTTGATTTTATTTTCAACTCGATACCTACACGCGTTCCTGAGATAAAGGGTCTTGACAGACAGCCGGACAACAAAATGATCCTATAAGGGCGCCGTTTTTTTCTCTTAAGACACGGAGCCCTAAAATTTACCAAAGTCGTGTCTGAATTTGAATATTTTTTCAAAATTTTAAACGAATTGGATTATCATATACTTATTGAACTGAAGCCAAAACTATCCTTCTTAGAATTTTTGTCTATAGGTATGTATGTTCAGTTTTAACTCGAGAACCACCCAACAGATTCGGATGCGGTTTTTTTTATTATCATCATAGTGACCCTGGTCAACATATAGGCTATAAGGTGTGTTCATAAAATAACGCCCAATCCAAAAATGGATTTTTGAAAAAGATTGAATAAACGGGTGAAAGGCTAGTACATTGTATAGTTTTATTTACATAACTTTTCATCACCTATTTGCATTCAATAAGTGTTTTGCCATAAACATAAACATTTTACGTCCATTTTTCTTTTATCCCACTATTAGTTTACGAGCTATTAAGAGCCTACCACAAATAAACTACAAATTATATCGACTACTACTATTCAACCAAAGCAATAGGACGACTATCCTTTCAAAAACCATTTCTATTCCAACCGAATAAGACTCTTACCAAATGTCCAATTCCGTTGGCCAGATAGTAAAATCATTACTCACGAACCGCTAAACGTATTCAGATATTCGGAATCGTTTGATTAGAAACCGGGCCCTAATTAATCAAGTAATGGTTTATTGCGCGAATACACTAATAAAAGATCTAAGACATCGTAAACCATAGACAACAGCTGATTATGAGTGATCTGATGCTTTTATTGCCAGGTCTAAAGTAATTACTTTGGGAACAGTCGGGTCCTCACATTGACCCCTAATAAACAACTAGACTCACAATCTCGCTCAAAAAGTGTCCGCGGTGCATCTTGTCACGGCTATGGCGTGTCAAATTCGAATAACGATTGCGTACAACTGACATTGCATATTATGTTAACGATATAACGTCTTAATTTGGTTGTAGAAGTTTTCGTACGTTCGGACGTTTTCTGACGAACTTTTTATAGAGACTGGTCTAGTTGTTTATGAGAGGTCAATGGGTCCTGTCGTAAGTTTTTGGGTGCAGCGAAATTCGGCTCTCTTCACAATGGCTGTCACGACACGAGATATTTTCTCCTTCGCCGTGTGATAGCAGGCTGGGATTAGATTATAAAAATAACCATCCTAATAATTATTTTTTTAGGGCGCCTTACCTCAAAATGATAAAAATGAACCCTTATACGATCACTTTGTTGTCTGGCTGTGTCCGTCTGTCAAAACCCTTTTTCTCGGGCCCCGGTAAAGCTATCAAGTTGAAACTCTTTCTACAGAAGTCTACAGCCTAATAGTGCTGTTAAGAAATTATGCTTCTAACTTAACGCAGAAGAAAGTTATTGCCCTTAACGTAATCAATTTCATACAAATTGGCTAACCATGAAAATTTATGGAGCACATCCAGTTAACTTAGAAACTTGAAAGTCCTTTCACAATTTAGGTCTTATAGCACACGTCACCCACGCAGGGAAAAACCTTAAAATTACCAATACGCTCAGCTTATATACATTTTTTGATTTTATCTAAAAACACATTTGGCTACACTTATAGTAAACACCGTAAAATTTACGTTTCTAGAGATTTGTTGTTAAGGTGGTAACGGAGGATCTCCGTGCAAAATGCACATCATAATATTGTTTTCCTTACTTTTGAATAAAAAGTTTGCATTAAATGCGTTTTATAGAAATTCGCGCAAACTGCTTGTTAATAGTTAGGTGATCACATGAAAATTATTCAATTTTATGCGTTAAATTTTTGCTGCATTACATTACAACTGTAAACACGCTTTCAAGTTTGTTAATATAATGCAAACAAAATGTAATACATTAAAATAAATACGTATTTTTTGTGAAGACTTTATTATTAATCAACTATGTCCGCAAGTTGCTTTAAAACACATTTATTGCATACTTTTTATTCAAAAGTAAGGAAAACAATATTATGATGTGCATTTTGTACCGAGGTAAAAAGTTACCCCCTTAAGATATGATTCAAATTTTCCGATTTTTAGTTCTAATCGGACATAGATCTAAATAATGTCAATAGACTAGGCTTAAAATAATATAAAATACCTCACAATTTTGTTTTCGCGTTTGTACGGAGGCTTGCGCGTGAAATATGTTCCCGTTTAAGCCGCGCGGATATAGAAAGAGATTGAAAATTCTAAAAAGCATATTTCTGAGACGTGGCGAGTTAAGTAACGTCCCAATTTCTCTTACGCGTGAACATTCAATTACATGTAATACCACGTCCAGCCATCGCAGCCTATCAATTTATCCGTCAATGGCTATCGAGAGGTCACTTTATTCAGAGTTTTAGGGTACCCTTGGTCAACAGAGACTCGCCTGAGCAATTATATAAAGATCACATCGTAGTCACTTTAAGAGGTCCCCATAATTATGTGCGTTCGGGACTTTGAAAAATATTATCTGATGCCTCTCATGAATATTTTCCACACATTTCCTGAGATACTCCATATTTTTTCACTGATGTTCTAAACAACCGCATTGTTTTTGAGATTTGTTGTGACGAGTTTTGTAGCCAAACGTACAACTTATGATCGTTTTTCCTATTTTAAATAAAAAGTATTGATTTTGTGTAATTTATGGCACTACAGGACTATGACATCGGTTGCGCTCTTTAGTAAAGGTGTGTTATTTTATGGATAACTTTGTATATGATCGTACACTACAACCTGTTGCATCTATATGTCCATGGCATAATAATTCATGAAAGGATGGGAGGATTTACCTGGAATTCAACAGGTATTTAGATGAAGAAGTAATGAAGAATTTCAGAAAAATTGGAAAATCCTTTATTTCGGAAAATAATAAAACTTCGTGTTTGGTGTCAAATAAAACTTACTTTTATATTATATTTACGGCGACCGAAGCTCTATTGTATAAGACGTACACTCAGCAATGCTCCCGCCTATCCTGTTTCAAAACCTTGTTGCTTGCATGTGGCGATCTCAGCTAGCCCTGCCTTTTATTTTATTTACCAATGAGAGTTTATGAGAGACACTTTTTATGTCATTTTTGGGTCCATCAAAGTCCATCGGTCACTTTATTCAGACTATTGGTAGATAACACTAGCAAGGTGGGGCCTAGAGGAAGTTGTCGCGAGCCATTGCACACAAAACTAGCTCTTAAGGAGGTCAGGCGGGAACCTTGCTGACTGTACATAGAGACCCTAAATAACTTTATGTCAGGTCTTGATGGGTCTTGACGTGCAAACCTGGCACGAGACTTTGTGTTCTTATTCTAAAATTCGGAGACGGGTTCAAATCACGTAGAGGCCTATTTTTGTTCGGCTACGGAAGGCACGTTAAGGTGGTAACGGAGGATCTCGGTGCAAAATGCACATCATAATATTGTTTTCCTTACTTTTGAATAAAATGTATGCAATAAATGCATTTAATAGCAATTCGGGCAAACTGCTTGTTAATAGTTAGGTGAACACATGAAAATTATTCAATTTTATGGGTTACATTTTAGCTGCATTACATTACAACTGTAAACACGCTTTCAAGTTTGTAAATGTAATGCAAACAAAATGTAATACATTAAAGTACATATTTTTTTTGTGAACACTTTATTATTAATGAACTATTTCTGCAACTTGCTTTATAGCACATTTATTGCATACATTTTATTCAAAAGTAAGGAAAACAATATTATGATGTGCATTTTGTACCGAGGTGGAGCCAATTTGTGCCCGAAGTGGATAATTTTATTTTAAATTTTAATTTTGGGAAGTGAAACTTAAAACGGTAATCGTCTAGTCGTCCTTATGAACAACTTTTTCTGTGGGGCTTAGTGAATTCATCTTTTATTGTTTCATTGCATATTTGCTCGATCAGTCGACAGGACACTATGAGAAGACAAAAAAAACTTACGAATATAGCATAACCCTGGAACCTGTGAAACTGCCTACATCATTAAACTCAAAGAGTTGTTGGTCGGTATGGCATGTTACACTACCGCAGAGTTTTTTGACTGTATGAAATAGCAGTATTAAAATGACAAATATTATATAACAAATTTTAATTATTTCAATGACATGTATAAATACATATTTTATAATGTATCCAATCATTGACCTCCAAGGTCTAGGTGGTAGAGTTGATGCCGGGCTCGACTGTGGAGGTACCACCTGCTCGCAAATCCTCCCGAAGTTATTCGGGGGAGAGTAGGAGAACAGCTCTCAGGCAAAAAAACCAGGTGGCCCACCATTGCCTGGGACCGATGGATGGCGGTATATCCATCCCCAATTGCCGGGCCTTATCTAAAATAGACTAGTGACGGGCAGCGGCGTCACCGGTGCAAGGGTTTCGGCACCGCGCTCACCAACCCGCTTTCCCAGCGTGTGTGAGTATGGGCATTTCTTCCAAAAGGACCGCCAAGAGTGGCGAAATCCTGGAAAGGCCTATGTCCAGCAGTGGACGAAACAGGCTGATGGATGGATGGATTGACCTCCAATAACAACTGGACTCACAATCTCGCTCAAAAAGTGTCCGCGATGCATTTTGTCACCGCTATGGGGTGACAAAATCGAAAGACGATTTCGTACAACTAACATTGCATCTTATGTTAACGACATAACGTCTTAATTTGGTTGAAGATTTTTGCTACTATGCACGTCAAACGTTCGGACACTTTCTGACGAACTTTTCTTAGAGACTGTGTGTCTTGTTGTTTTTGAGAGGTCAATGGTATCCAATATACAAATCTGAAATCATTGTTACTTTTTATCTTTAGATAAATAACTATATTTGTACTTTTTTGACGTGTAAATTTTTAATTATTAATAAATGAGTATTTCAGTATTTCCCTGATAGAAAAAGTTGTTGATTTGGAGGAGTCCTACATATGTTTTCAGTTTCGCTTACTAATATAATTAAACTTGTTTACAGCGATAGGGTTCATAGCCCATCACACATAATCGTCGATGAAACGGGGTGTACAAGTGTTGACTGTGACCTTCATTTCCACACTCTGAAACACCCTGACACCCCTTTGGGGATTCATGTCGTAACGATGTATTTTTTTTATTTCAAAAGACAAAATCATGATCGGAACCAATAAATAAATTCCAACAGAACTCTTCTGCCTTTTTTTAAGCACCATAAGCGTTTTGAAAGTAAACTTGTTAATTACGCTGCCATCAATTTCGATCATAATATTTCAACGGGTTTTTGTTAGGTGTTTACATTTTGAGTGACGGTACAATTTGGATGTAAATTAAAAGAACCCGTAACCGATGTTTTAATTTTTGCAATGAGAATCATTTTAATTCTAATTTATCAGGTTTGGGCATTTCTAATAGCGTCTGCCTTTCTGTGGCGTAACATAAATCGTAGATAATTGGCTGTAGTTCATTAAAAGAGTGATTGGGGTAATTATTGACATGTCAATAATGGTTATTGGGTCAATATAATTTTAGGATTGATTAACTGAAATAATAGTGTGAAGTGATGACATGGCGTGTACGGAATCCGAATTTAATCCGTTTAACATTTTTCTAGGCACAATCTCTAGTTATTTTGTAGTGAATACTTTTATGTTCGCATCTCGTAGGGGGCCTGTATAGAACTTTTATGTCACTTCGGGGAGGAAGTCCCGCAGATCAAGGTTTTTTCGTATTTAGTACTTGACAGTAAAAGTACTATAAAATGGAAGGAGTTCTTTCTTGAAAATAACTTTGGAATAAGTTTATTGAATTGATCTGCGCATTTGTTGACAGCAACTGCGCTGCCATTACTGACACATTATTGTGATATCTATGGCCGCCATTGATAAATGACTCCTCCTTCTCTGATTGAGTTAAGAGGCCACTTAATAAGTAATTAATAATTTACGGTTGTTTTTTGTTAAGTCTTAAAACGCACTTTTTATTATTAACTTTGTATTTGGGTCTTACTCGCGATAACTAACAACATACCTTATTAGATTATACATTTTTGCTGCTACTCTCGTCAGTTAGCTTGTGACCACGACAGCCTACAGAGGCGTCGAAACGTCAAGCACATATCTATTAAGGTATGTTGTTAGTTATCGCGAGTAAGACCCCAATACAAAGTTAATAATGTGTGAAAATCGCGAAAGTTTTAAGTTTACACTTTTTATTTTCATGTTTTTATTTCAACAATACTCTTACAATTTAAAAAGACACAGCTTTGTACTCTTTGTTTTAACTGCATACATACTTCAGTGAAATGTAAAAGTATTTTACTGTAAGCTGGAAGTACTAAATCGTTTTGAGTTATCCAAACCTCTGTACGTTTATCAAATTGCAACCAGCTAACGCTCTATTTGAAATATTTTATTTATAACTGTAGATTTAATTAATATAACTTTTAGCTTATTAATAAATACTATTGCTTGTTAGCTAAATATAAGTTTTGCGTAACAGCTTTTCGCTAATATCGTTATGGTCACGATAAGTTTGTGGTAATAAACCATTAGGTAAGCGAGTAGGTAAATATGAACTCGTGATAATGCAACGGTAAGATAAGTTACACATTAAGGGGGAGAATTTTCAGACAACTCAATATAAAGCCGGAAATATCTAAGTACCTGAAACCCCCTGCCGCAGGGTCTCACCTTTGCGGGTAAACTGAAATGCTGAAATATTTCCGACGGGATATACTACGGTTTCCAATCCGTCAAGTTAAAAATTAACCAAGTTTGTGTCCCCCGTATGCTATGAAAAAGACTAGTGTTTCTCAGATCTTCAAAGATTTTGAATATACAGCATGAATATATGATATACAGTCAGATTTATATTGGAGGCTTGGTTAGGTTATCAAAAACAAGGATGCAATGCATTGACTTAAGTATCTGTACTAAAGTTCAATGGCGCAATGTCTCTTTTTATCTTCTTCTTCTTCTCTTTTTCTTCTGAATATATAAAAGGCAAACCTGACTGACTCATCTATCAACGCACAGCCAAAACTACTGAACGGATTTCGCTGAAATTTGGCATACAGATAGTTGTAATGACGTAGGCATTCGCTAAGAAAGGATTTTTGAAAATTCGCCCCCTAAGGGGAGAACTCGTCGAGGGCAAAAGCTAAGAACAAATAAATAAATAAAAATTCTTTTGAAAGGTATGCTTCTGCTTTTTGTGTGGGATCGTCATCAGCAAGTATAATGTTCTGCATACTAAATAACTTAAAGAAGACCTTGAAAAATAACTGAAATATTTCAGTCCCCCAACGGAAATTATAAACCTACTTCGGACTCTATAAGGAAGTAAATGTTTTTTGGCGAAAGGAATTTTATAATTATTCACTATTGTCATAATTAAGTTATAATTTTAAATAATTATTTCTTGTTAAGAACTTACAATTACAATCACAACAAATATGAAAAAAACATCTAAAAACATAACAATATTTACTCAAAAGCGATTATTAAATTTTCAAAAAACTGATCCAAACAATATCGAATTAGAACAGCATCCCATAATTTCGCCCGGTAATAAATCACAAATCTGACTTTCTCTCCATCAATTACGACTCGAAATTTGAGTCATTCATCTACTCATTACCGCAAGTACCGTCACCAAAACCAATCGATCACAATCCGAACAAGCCGTAATCCGTTTCTGTGCCACATGAGTCTAATCATGGCACATTCCGTGCCACAAAACATCTCGGTATCATTACACAATGACAAAAGAACCTTGTGCAACTGCTTAAAATGTATGTTCTTCTGTATGGTTGGCAAAAGAAAGTCATATTGGTTTTATAACAGATAATAACACATTATTTGTTAATATATATAAACCTGTGACTGTTTGTATCCATAATAAAAAAAAAAATAATAATAATAATAATTTACTTAAACTACTTGCTTGGGTCTTCTATGCGTCTAAGCATCGCGAAGTCTGATAAAGGCAACTCTTAACTTGACCGAAACGTCATGTTTTCTCATAAACACAAAACATACAGTTAATTTTAAGTGTCTGGAATTGAAACTGAATCTTTTTCTGAACATTTAAGGTGCACTGTGCGATCGATCTGAATAATACTGTTTCCAGAAAAAAAAATTACTTTCCTGGAATGAAAGATTTGCAAAACAATAACAACGTACTCGTAAATACGACTGAAGAGGAATTAAATGCATGTTGCGAACATGTTTAAAATTACGGTTGTCTAGTAGTTTTAAGACAATTTTTTTTCCTGTCTATACATTTAGAGATAACCTTTTAATATTGACAACGTTCTCTTCTCTTATTCAACTAGCTTTTCGCCCGCTGCTCCGCCGGCGTTTATTCAATTTCTACCCTGTTAATTCAGCTTGGTCTTTATTTTATGAACACTCCTCATAGCCTATTTGAGGGTCACTACGAGGATAATAAAAAAAACGGTTGAGTTGAGATGGTTGTCAAGTTAAAACGGAACATACATAAATACAGATACAGAGAGACTAAAATAGTAGTTTTGGCCACGGTACACTAATAACATTAAATATTCAATACTTATTTTTTTACTACTTATTAAAATATTACGAAATAAGTTGCAATTGCAATGTGCAAAATTTGAACAGATAAAATATTATTTTTCATAATAAATTATGCATATGACCCAAATGCTTGTTCCGTCAGTACATATCGGCCCCAGCGGCGTACCTAACCTTATTCTGCATCACAATAATGGCTTAGATCATTTCTTCAGCGGCAAAACATTCCTTGCAATCATCTGTGGCTTGCGATCTGTATGCATTATTTAGCATAAGATGATGTCGTCTGTGGCAGATTCTATGGATATGTTGATACGCGTTACGGTTACTTTGATGTTCTATTACGTAGAATGGGTTGGATGTTTTCATTTGGATTTTCCTGTTCGCAGATAGTATGTATGGTTATCGTACATCAGGACGCCGATTAAACTCTGTTTGTCGCGTCATGAATGTCGTGTGATGATAATTCTATTAACTATAACTCTTTAAAAGATACGTAAAGCATGTTATGAATGCGGACAACAGGTTTATATTTTAAAAGTTTGATGCGTTTCTTCATAAAGAGCTTGTAAAAGTCACCCGCTTTCGGCCTTCCGGCTATTCCGGCATTTTTCTAGATATTTGTTTAAATGAATGAATGAATTAATGACACTTTATTGTACAAAAAAGACATCAAAAAAGAAAAACATAGTTTTGGTTACATAGTTTTGCACAAAGGCGGACTTATCACTTAAAGCGATTTCTTTCAGCCAACCTTTGGGTCGTGAAGAAATTTTAGTAACTTAAATAAAAGGGGACAGACAACAATGAAATAAAAATTCAATAAATAGAGTCAAAATTCAATAATGTCAATATACAAAAAAATAAATCAAAATACTTGTATATTATAAGAATATTATTAAGAAAATTATTGTTTGATAAATGCCATGCGATGGAAATTAGAGTAACTAAACCACATCAAATAGAAGCTAGAGGATATAAAGAATGCTCACTATAAATTTTCAATAAGAAAAAACACATATCTGTACAAAATCCCTTTTAAAGTCACTTGGTAAAGTAAGTTTGAATTAAAAAATACATTTTATGTTATGTTGATTTAAGCAACAAAATTGGTAGATATGATGGCCGTTGGGGCTGATAGACGTAAGAATGAAGACCAGCAAAGAGTAGCGTAGGCCGGCCAACCTCGTGCCCACTGGACTGACGACCCGAGGTTGCGGGTGGCGGCTGGATGAGGAGGACGGAGAACCGCCATAAGTGGTGAAATTTGGGAAAGGCCTTTGTCCAGCAGTGGACGAACATAGGCTGATGGATGGATGGAAGCAACAAAAAACAAGGCTTAATGACTCATTTTATGAAATTCAGTTTAAAATATTGAGTCTGCATAAAGATAACGAAATGACTTGGACTAGGAAAGGGAGTAATCATATTTTTCAAGATTTCTAAAAATACAGTTTAGGCCGTATTAATAAAAGTAAAAGTCACCTAGTACGTCCTTTTATAACTAATTCAAAAATGTACACACGCATGTACAGGTAGTTGATTTGGTCTGCAACTTCCGCTACAGGGGTGTTTAATACGAAACTTATTCAAAATAATTTAACGAGCTAGCGAAGCGAGCGAGTTCTCCGAGTCTACTTGAACAATCCGGCCATTGTATGTTTGTATGCATGTATGAATGTATGAATGTTTGTTCGACGATAACTCGAGTATCGTTGATTGGAATGTCATGAAATTTACCAGGCGAGTAAATAAGGCAAAAATAATCTTTAAGTTCAAACATGAGCCAAATCGGTCAAGCGCGAATTGGACGAGCGTGAGTTCACAGTTCGAGGTCTACCATGAGTTTTGCTTACTATACACGTTAACGTCTGCGTAAAATATTTATATGAGAAATTTTGCAGCGCCCCTAGCGGCTTACTACAGGAACCAACATTTCTCAAACAAAATACTTTACGCAGACGGTAAGCAAAACTCATGGTAAGCCTAGGGCGAACTACTAGTTAACATTACTTTCGAACATGTACCTTCGGAACCTTTATAAGAACCTCTCAAAACACCCCACAAAAGACACGCCATATCAATACATAACTCTATCAACAGCAACATCGTGATCGTTTTCATTTTCAACACTCAATCACAATGTGTTCATTGACCAAAATGTAGCTTTCGGTTTTATAAATGTTTTTTTAGTTACATATCCACTGTGAATCACCATACATTGTAAACTTGGCCTTAGAGTAAACAGTTGCATTAAAAGCCAAGATACTTTTTATAAATGGAGTCATCGAGATTGAATTGGCATTTGTCGGTTTTGAAATCCGTCTTTGTAAAAAGCCGCATTCAAGCATACCTACATCAATACTGATTATATTATAAGCCGTAAATTTAAGTTTTTTGAAATAGGTGGTATTACTTGTCCATATGATCAACTTTTACTAGAATATGAAGTAGTCAAAACTGAAAATCTTATCATCACAATTAAATTCACTTGTACTTGTTTCACTGCTTATAATTTTAAGGTTTACACGTTAATCCCGACCGGTTTCGGTTAATACACCATTCTCAAGGGATACAGAAATTCAGGAAATTAAACTAACATTACGACAAGCCGTTAAAAATGTACACAATGATCATGTCGAAACGAAAATATAAATATGGGTAGGTAAGTCAATAAAAACTTCAGTGATGTCAGAGTAAAATAAATTCCCGAAAATGGGGAATTTAAGTCATTTTTAACACAAGTCTATCTAACGTCTTAAGTCTTTTTAACGGCTCGTCGTAATGTTAGTTTAATTTCCTGAATTTCTGTATCCCTTGAGAATGGTGTATTAACCGAAACCGGTCGGGATTAACGTGTAAACCTTAAAATTAAAAGCAGTGAAACAAGTACAAGTGAATTTAATTGTGATGTTTTCCAAGTTTCACCAAGTGCCGACAATCGCAAGTATAAATTATGAAAATCTTAGCTTAGCTTGGTTTGGCTTGTAACATAACATGCACTTTTTAGCTATTTTTATTTTATTATTTTAGCTATTTATAGCCTTCTTGATTAATGAACTAAAACCCTACACTAGTTAATTGTAAATTTTATGGACCACGGTCTGTTAAATAGAGATAAAATAACTTAAAAGAACCTTGAATGAATTACAAACTGACACTAAGCTTCAAACCCTATCCTTCTACTCGAACCATGATATTATCACCTTCAAATAAAAATAAAATAAATTGCACAACTAGACCTTCCAACCGGCCTTTGTAATTAAAGAAGACGCACACAAAATTACCTCAAGTTTATAGATACCAGTAATAATTATATATATTTTATATTTTCTATACGCTGTGACGAAAGAATGTTCATTCAGTCGATCATTATTCGAATTAATATACCTACGTGTTAGTTCATAGGTTGGTCAATCTACTCAATCTTATAGATCCGTGAGAGAAACATATGATGATAGGTGTACACTTATGTCTCTGTTATTCTTTTTGCCCAATGGTCAATTACAGCTCGAAATTTCACTAGAATAATTGATATAGCTTGTAATTTATATGAAATTGTAGAGTTTGAAACAATTAATGGGTGAAACTGTGTTGTGATCGATCATATAATACAATGACGGGCGTAGTTTGAGGCAATTAATTACCAAAAATGTTGCTGATGATGACCTATTGACCTTTAAATTATACCTATAGTACAGGTTGCTATGAAGCATAGAATCGGAGAAACACGCGGTAATGGCATGGTATTTTGAATCGGAATTTCTTGATTCGTATTTATGGGTGTTTGCAATTCAAATTTTTGTGATTCTCAAATGAATTCCTGGGCTGATGTTGTTTTACGAAATCTAAATGGTACATGCATATATGTACGTATGTCGTCTGAATATCGTAAAATTCGTCACAAAATGTGTCTAGGTATATCGTGTTTCTATTAAAACAAGAGATTCGCCTCGCTCCGCTCCGCTTCGCTCGGCCCCCAAAATTTATTAACGTAAACCTAACACACTCCCCGCTCCCTTCGTTGTCGCATCTATTTTTATATTTTGGTAAATGATTTTTGATTTGATATTGTACGATTATGTATGATATTATAAGCCATTCCTTCAGATTGGAATAAACCGCGTTTTTTTTCTGCCTCGTTGTATTATTCGTCTTGGTAACTAGTATTAATGTATGAAATAAAACAACAAGGTAGGAAAAACGCGTGGAAGAAAAAACTAACATAGACAGAGGTTAACGATTTAAAGATAGTACTTTTTATATTCCGTTTCTACTACGAGCGTTCTCGTAGCATTTGGTGGTATTGGTATACTCGTGAATAAAGGAGAGCAAAAGGAAATGACGATTTTATTTTACCTACCACTGATTTGGTAAATATTTTTCGCTCACAATTATTTTGTCGCAGTTCTGTACGTATAATCATGCACATCATGCTATTTAGAGCGAGCAGCACAATGATTTCCTTTGCCGTAAGCAAGTTATGTACACAAATACTATGCATTTTGTTTCTGAAAACTCAACGATGAGTGTTTGACCGTATTGGAACCGGAGATTTGATTTAGAGACCGGTGCTCTACCAACTGAGCTATCGTTGTATGGATGTCTTAGTCATATCGTAGAATTAATCATTTCATGATCTGCTCAAATATCATGAAATTTGTAAAAACTAAAGGGGTCGCCTCACCACGCTCCGCTCAGCTCCCGAACTTATGATACAAACAACCTAATACGTTCTTCCTCTCTTCACTTGTCGTGTCACGTATTTTTGACTTTTCATTGGAAGTATATCGTAAATATCTTGTTTCATACTTTACGATATTACCGATCAGATCACGAAATTATCAATTCTTCGAATAGCTACCACATGGATGCAACGAGTAACAATTTCTAGCTTATTTTTTTACTTGAAATTTCAGCAATGCCATTGCATAGTATCTTATAAAATAAGACCTTATAAAGACCTGAAAAAAAACGAAACGCTCGATAAACAAAACGCTGACGGTATAGCAAACGGTCACACGTCCGTTCAGACTATAGCATATGCAAATATAACATCTTAATATAGAGAGAGTGCTCGTTGTTCCGAACAGTTTTGTTATTACAATCGGACGCATTTACATTTTCATAAATAAATGCATCTTGAAGTCTTAACTGATCATATTCCATTCGGATAATCGGCTTTGTTGGTGAAACTAGCGTCAAGTTACATTTTAAATTAAGGCTGCTGAGAAGCCATTAATAAAAAGGGACAATAAAGAAGTCACTCCTTCAGTATCTTTTCAATTAAAACTACCGATTCTATGGGGTCTAAACAAAATGAAAGCTGACGTAATGCAGTAAAAACTAATTTTATTATTATTTTACTGACTAACTTAATAAAAAAAACATACTCGTGGTAACCAGGAAAATATAAGATACCAATACAAAACCTCTAGCGCGCAAACTGCAATAACCAATACGATAACCAATAATAACCAAGCGAGCTCGCGCGGAAGAGTAAACTAAAAAAACTACTAACTACCAACATTTTTCAGCTTGGTGGTTATTTTATCAACAATTCTTATAGCTTATATCTTGACCAAGTTAGTACAATTATAATAAAGCAAACCGCATCCAAATCGTTTGAGTAATTTTAGAAGTAAAACGGAATAGACAGACAAATTCAACAAAATGAAAATTTGGCCTCCGCAAACATATTCAGTTTATAGACACACTTTTTTAATGCTATTATTAATATAGAAGTACATAAAGATATAGATTCAACTGATAAGGGCTGGTGATGATTGACGTCATCATCATTATCGAGTCTTTCGCGCACACTGCTGGTTATAAGCCTCATTTAACTGTGCCTATAGTATAATAAATAGTCATTAATTTGGGATGCATGTAAGGAGCTTCTTCGGTAGTGCTGCCACCCTCTGATTTTGCTTTTCCCGTAATTCCTTCTGAAAATTTCCTATATTTGACACTATACCAACTTTTTTCCCTGAGCATTAAATTTGTAAGTTAAATACAATTTCAAGTAAACTATTATTTATTAAACTATGTTTATGGAAAGTCTTGAACAGCGTCCATTATTAGAGGTTTAAAGTCGAAAACAAAACATTTGTTCTTAGCAATAGAGAACTGCATGCATGCATTCGATACCCGAAACTCCTCCCAAATAACATTCCCCTAACAAATATCCTGAATAATAGTATATCGTCACGATATGTATCCCCGAAGGGGTGTCAGAGGTGTTCCGAGTGTGAACTGTCAAATGCAAGTTACCGTCCACACCCGGCACACCCGCGTTTTACCGACGATTATTACGTCCCAACTTAATGGGTGGTGAGCCCTATCGTCGTCCTCCGGGCACAAATATACGATTTTTAGGGAATGCAGGTTTCCTCACGATGTTTTCCTTCACCGTTCAGCAACGGTATTTTATACCCTAAAAATCCCCCAACCATAAAAAAATACCAAACATTTTGGAAAATACCCAAAGGTCCTCTTCAACTGGCGTAAACTGAAATATAGCAACCGATAATTCAAAATACACTGCGCACACTGTAGAGTTAGGGTCTGCCCACACGGTGCGTTGCGTTTGCGTTCCGTCGTCGAATTTCATACAAAAATACGCCGAAAGCCACACGGTGCGTCAAAATTACTACAGAATTTCGACGACGCAACGCAAACGCAATGCACCGTGTGGACAGGCTCTTAGACCAATACCTAATCAACTGACAAATCCTTCCACTTCACCTGATGGTAGTCTTCTGCCATGGCGTGTCAGCAGCGCAGCGGCATGGTGTCGTCATGATAACCCGTAACAAGATAATTGTTATCATCTTTTTTCGGTACAATCTGGGCAAGCAGAATTCCGGTAAACGACCACGATCAGATCGGAACGCCTCATGTATCTCGGGGGACCGTTCTAACGACTGGGACGCGAGACTGTAGATGTTTTTGCTGGCACATAAAGTGTATGAGTGCTTTAATTTAAATATCTCAGCACGCTCGGCCTTCGCATTGCGGGCTGGCTTCGACGACAATGTACAGGAATCCGTTTTGGTATTTAGCTGCAGTGGATTCTGTAAATGAGCTGCCAGGATCGGGTATCCAAGTTTTTAAGGCATTGCTTGAGAACATGGGTGTTCATTTAAAAACAAAATGTCTGCAATTTTTTAATTATGCATAATCTGACATTGTTTTTTCGTTGAATAATCCATATAAATTGTTTTCTTTTTTCAAAATTTCTTCACTGAGTGGGGCATATCAGACATTGGACCAATCAGGCCAGTTACTAAAGTGATAATTTATACTCGTTACAGTTGTTCCCCTTTTTTACGTCCACAATATAAAAAATATAGGACTAAGGATTAGAACGAGTGCGTCCTTCCTGTGATGACGTATGGCGCTGAGACGTGGTCTCTTACAAAGGGCCTGATCCACCGATTTAAGGTCCCTCAGCGAGCTATGGAGCGGACTATGCTTGGGGTATCTCTGATGGACAGAATCCGAAACGAGGAGATCCGTCGGAAATCGAAAGCAACCGACATAGCCTGCAGAATCAGTAAGTTGAAGTGGCAGTGGGCAGGCCATATTTGTCGCCGAGATGATGGCCGTTGGGGCCGAAAGGCTCTAGAATGGAGACCACGTACAGCAAAGCGTAGTGTAGGCCGACCTCGTGCCCGCTGGACCGACGACCTGAAGGACGTTGCGGGGGGCGGCTGGATGAGGAGGACGGAGGACCGACATGAGTGGCGAAATTTGGGAAAGGCCTATGTCCAGCAGTGGATGAACACGGGCTGATGGATGGATGGATGGAGGACTAAGGATTTATGTCGACTAAATTGGTGTCCAAACTGAAGAAGAACCAACTCAAAAGCAAGAGAAATAGAATTTACTATATTACTCGACTAACCGTTCGCCTACGGCTCCGCCCGCGTTTATTTAATCTTACCTTATCCCTTTTATTTTATCAAAACTCCTTATAGCCTATGTATTGCCCAGGATCATTACGACGATAATAAAGAAAGCTGCATCCATATCCGTAGAGTAGTTCTAGAGTTAATACAGAACGCACATACAGCCTATATAGCAAAAATTCTAAAAAATCCCATTTCATTTAAAATTACTATAATACTACTATTATTAGTACCTATATCTTTATATATTGTTTAACATAGAAGTATCAAACGAGGTGTGTCAGGATCGTCTCCGGCTACCCCAATGAGACAGGCGTTAGTTTGTGTAAGGTTGTTCTATTCAGGTTTTCTAGATGGTAGAGCTGATGCCGGGCTAGACTGTGGAGGTACCACCATCTTACTCGCAAATCCTCCCGAAGTTATTCGGGGGAGAGTAAGAGATCCAGGGTTGGCATTGTTTAAAACAAATGTTTAATTAAACGGTGTTTAAAACACCGATAAAAAAACACCCTTGTTTAAAACACTGTTTAAAACAAATTGTTTTAAACGTGTTTGAAACACTCATATATTAAACACTGTTTTTTAGCATATTCATTATTATTTTTTTCCTTATATCGAACGTGTCGTTGTTATTACTCCTTTTTTAACGCATCCTTCTCTATTAATCGGTGCGGTTAAAATTCCTTTACTGACGGTGGTTTCCCCAAACATAAAGACGAGAACGGGCGGTGTCGGTGAGTACTTTTATTTTCAAGCATTTCTACGTTTCGTGTTTATTGGGAAAGCACTTATTATTTTTCACTCAATACATGATTAGATTATGATAATCGATAACATTTAAAAAAACCTTTTTAATTAATTTTACATATAAGTACATAAGTTTACAAACATGATTTAAACATGTTTAAAACAGCCGCAAAAAAACATCAGTAAATATTTGTTTTATAAAATGTTTTTTTTTACATTTTGTTTTAAACAGGATGTTTTGATATTTTTAAAGAAAATTGATTTTTTTCTAACCCTGAAGAGAACAGCTCTAGGCAAAACCAGGCAGCTCACCATTGCCTGGGACCGACGATGGGTGGCGGTTTATCCATCTCCAATTGCCGAGCCTTATACAAACCAAACTGGTGACGGGCAGCGGCGTCACTGGTGCAAGGGTTTCGGCACCGCGTTCACCAACCCGCCTGCCCAGCGTGTGCATGCGAGTATATGCATTTCTTCCAGGAGGACCGCCAAGAGTGGCGAAATCCTGGAAAGGCATATGTCCAGCAGTGGACGAAACAGGCTGATGGATGGATGGTTCTATTACTTGCGTTTTTGCCTGACTAAATTAGTGAAGGGACATAACACAAACACGTCACTCGATCAATCACTCGTCCAACTAATAACGCCAATAGCGCTCTATGACGTCATGGCTTCGTGACCTGCCCAGACGGGCGGGCGGGCGGCGCGGGCGCACTTTAGCCAAATTCACGCAGACACTCACGACTTTATAACAGTGATATTCTGTGAACTGTATTTGAACATCTATTTTTGGGGCGTGACAAAATATATTCAGATGAAATTTTCCCCGTTTTAATTCCACGTAATAAAGTGAAAAATCTTTGTGTAACGAAATTCAAACGAACCGACAACATCGTTATTTATTAAGATTGTAGTTTTTAAAGAATAAATATAAATGTATAAAGGATATCATTTGGCGGGTTACGGGTATACATATAATTCTAAAGAAATAATATTTGGTGAAAGTGAAAGTTTTTACCCCAAGAACCGTCTAAGCTCGTCACCCAACAAATTTCATGTAGTACAGAGAGGTCTATATTTATTAAGAGTTTCCCTTACTGAAACCCTTGCCTTAGTATGTAGTAATTACTTAATACAGTATCTCCGTCAAAAGTCCTTTCTAAACCATTTTCTTCCATTCGTCGCTACAATCTTAATCTCCATCCTTTTACTTTCTACTACCACATGAGAAGCTGCGTCTAGTCGTATGAACTAATGACGTAGGCATTCCTAACCCAATTTTATCGTGAGGACTACCGTCAACAGCCCACACGACGAAGTCGTGATCAAAGCTGACCGTGGGCGCGTGCCACTGGCCACTCGACCGTTTCATTCAAACTCAACCGTTATAAAGGATACCCCACACAAAAAAGGAAACAAATATATTCAAAAAAAGAACACACGACTTGGAGTGAACAGATGAGAGGTGTGTCCTGACGTAACAATTCGTGAGTTATTCTACCAGGCGTGACTCTGCTGACCAAACTCCTCAACAGCCTTCGTCTTAAAATATTGTTTTGGTTACTCAAATTTTATTTTTAAGTCTCACTAACAAGATTACGAAAGCTGAAGTTGTTATTGGAAATCCATTTATCAAGTTCATTGAAGTATCTGCTATTAATATTTAAGAAATACATGAAATTGACTGTGGAATTACAAGTTTTAATAATTTGATGGTGGATAGCTTAGATGTATATGGACGTAAGTATCTATAATTAAACCAAGATTTAGTGAATTTGATATGTTAGGTTAAGATAAACTTTAAATTGATATTGAAACTAATAATAATCCTTGATTTAAACAAACATTTAGTAATATTTTATCACCAAATGAATTCTTACAAAATCTAGTTAAGAGATATGAATTTGCAAACAGAAACAATAGTCGAAAGTAAGACGCTGATGATAAACCAACTAGACACATTCTCGATGACGAATTAATGATAAACAAAGACGTCAAATCAATTTCAAAACGTCCCCATGCACATTGAAAACCCATGCCAGTTACAAGTTACGGTGTAAGTCCGAGTCACGACAATTTGACTGTTTTATCTGTCACTGACATGACTGCCGTAGAAAGTGGTTTATTGTTCACCTTACATTTTTGACAAGACCAAACATTTGGGTCCCTTTAACGGTAAATATTTAAGCTAATATCAATTCTATTATATAAGCAACAAGAGCTTTCCTCAGCTGTGGTGGACATGTAAAGATAATGAGCAATAAGTCACGATCGATCGCCATACGCCATCTTACTCAATATTTGAGTCAGATTAAGACAATGGTTGCTTGTAATGAGAGCAGTCACTGTCCATTTCATAAGAGGTAGCGTGTTCCATGACTTTGAATATGTTTTTCTAGGAATGCAATAAACCTAACTTTGGGACACTTTACTATGGGTATTTCGTTTTTAATCTACTCTTGAGAGCCGGGCTTTATTTTTTTTTATGTATGTGCATAGTATTTGTATAGTTCTTGCAGATGGTGAAGAAAAACATTGAGGTAAACCTGAGCTGCAATTGTGTAAGCCAATGATATGTCATATGGCTATTCGGCTAAGCAAATAAGCCCTTTGACAAATAAAATCATACAATTTTGGTTTCTAACAACAAAATGTATTCATTTGACAGCCAAAAATTTACTATTTCAACTGTCAAACGGGCTAATTTGCTTAACCGAATAGCCATATGACAATCAATTTGAATACCATTGGCTTACACAATTGCACCTCGGAATGGCATAAAAAGTGGGTTCATATATAATATATATGTGCGCGAAGTACGGCGATAAGGCTCACCCTCTATCCCGTTGGGACGTCAAAATTGTCGGAGAAAAGAGGATGTTACGACTGTTAACTTTTCTGGGACATTCCACACTCAGACACCCCTGACTCCCCCTCAGGGAGATATGACGAGGCGACATGGTTTATTTTTGAATGTAGTAAATAAATTTCCACATCTAATGCACGAGTTGTATTTATGGTACTTAATAAAGAAAAAGCAAAACCAAACAGACAGTTAACAACCGACTATCATTAGTTTAAAATATGAAGAAGGCATGACTACCCAAGGAATTGAGAAAATTGAAATGCTGCTAGAACAAACATGGCAGAAACATAACATGATTTAAGGAGACTGAATTCTACGAGCAGTTAAGTCGACGAGCGTCACGAAATAGGAATTAGTTTAAATGGAAATTATACATCAACAAGAATGAAGAAATTACTGGGAAGTTGATATTTATGGGAAGAAACTGAGAAAAATTTCAACACATCAAATCGTTACTAACCCGTAAGATTGATTTAAGCCACGACCTTGCCTGCTATCTATTGTGTAACTATTGTTAATTCTGGATGTCAGACGATTTTACTTGATCTGTGGAGTCGCCATTATTGCAAAATAATAAACATGTCATCACTGCAAGGGAAAGGGTAAAAACCTATGTACCGCTGTAACTTAATCACAAAAATTCAAGTCGAGTTCGCGCCAAACTTTTAGTCGGCTGAGTGAAGTTAGCTCCAGCGAGGCGGATAGAGAGAAAGATAGATGAAAGAGAGAGATAGACATAGACTAACCTCAGAGGCGACTTTAAATTTGGCGTACTCTGTACCAATACTTAAAATAATGTCAAGAATAAGAGATGCATGGGATAACATTAGCATTCTCAAACAAAGCTACATTTTTGATAGCACTAAACTACGCTAAAACTAAACTTTTTTTATTTCGTAGTCTTAGTAACAATGGGGCACCTCCATTAAGTGCGCCATTTCGCAAAAATGTTATGGTTTGCACCAAAAATAAAAGGACAATTCGGTGGCATATGTCTGTCTACCGTTAGATACTGTTCTCTGCATCCGGCTAATCTATCGTATTGAATGTGGGTGTTTGACGTCTTACCGATAAACTATATCATTGCCTAACGAGCTAATTTGATTTGCCTCCCTTTTGGAATTGTATTAAACGGAGTATGATAAATTTCATTGGGAATTTATTTGTTGTCAAAATTAACAATAATTATATTATCACTTTGTTCAGTCAAAATTGTCACTACCCAAACAAAATAATTCGTAAGTACTTCCACCTATAGCTATTACATTATTTTATCACCAGCGGTTAAGGCCCGCGTTCATTCTATTCAATCTCTGCCCCGTTTTCGGCTTGGGCGTTATTTTATCAACCCTCCTTTTAGTCTGTAAGGTGACTAGGGTCACTACAATGATAATAAAGAAAACCGCATCCAAATCCGTTGAATCGTTCTCAAGTTAAAATGGAACATACATACAGAGAAACAAAAATTCTATAAATGGTAGTTTTGACTCCAGTACAAAACTAATATAATAAAGCTGATTTTGATGGCTTTAGTTTTGTGTGATATACATGAAATTAAACTTAAGTATAGTTAAAACGAAGAGCCATTTTCAAGTCACTATTTTATAAACGTCAAACTAAAATTTTAGCTTGACAGCCATAATTTACTCAATTTATTTTAGAGCCATCATTTGATTAAATTTAAAAAAATTAGTTTGATTCAGGAGGGTTTATAAGATTTGATAATTTTAGTTGGTGTGCCCTTCAGAATAGCAAAATATAGTGCTGTTACTTAAAATTACGTTTCTTAGTAAGTTTCTTAGCTTAAAATTAAAACCTTCAAAATCGGCTTTACTAAACCATTTCATTTAAAATTTTGAAAAATATTCGTAGTACAGATACTATATATTAAAAACTTTATTATTTGTGTAGATTTGTTTGTATTCAAGCAAGATAAATCTATGTATCTACCTTTAAATTGATGGTGTAGTTAATTGTTGATTACCATTAAAACAGCAGTTTCATATTACAGCATTCAATTCTAATCCTCTTAACAGAATTGAATAGTTTTGATTTCATTTATAATATCTCACTGCCGTTCTATGCATAAGATTTACGACTAGACTACAAAAACATATAGGTTCAATACAATAAAATTATATCGTCCAAGGCCTAATGGATCCGGATCGAAGATTATTCGACATCGCACATTGAGACATTTTAGCTCTTGTTACCAGGCAATAAAGACTTTGGCTTTGGCGTTCTGGTGTGACGTTTTATCTAGTTGCGCCTGCACAGAACCGATCAATGAGCGGTTGAACTGTGAACTATTGTGTCAAACTCTTTATCTGTGCTATTGTTATTAAAGCTTTAAAGAATGTCCAAAGCGCCACACCTTTACTCCAACTTAAAGTCCAAAGGTCACTGCCAACTCTGTAGTCTATTTTCAGTTGCAAAAATCAAGACAAGACAACCTTGGCTTGACTTTTGATGATTTCGGGCAGGCCATGTCCCATTTCGTACAATCTCATTTTTATTTCAACACGTGTCATATCTCTGATCTTATTTTAGTGAGGTGAAACGTCAAGCGTCAGTGACTCAACAGGATACCAGATCTTTATGTTGGATGAGTTTCAAAACTTGTACAATGTTGTTTCAGGTCGTGTTAGTGAAAGGACACTACGTGTCATATCTGCCGCTCTGCAGCAGGAATGAGCCCGTGTTCCTGGCGTGGTGCACGCCACTCGCCATGCCAGAGACGCGCGAGTGCGTCGTGCACGGCGCTACCAACGTGTTCACCACCGTGCACGCGCCCGATATGAAGATACTGCATCTGGACGCCAAGTGAGTGTGACGTCACTACCTGCCGCTCTGTAGCTTGACCGAGCCGATGTTCCTGGTGCACGCCACTCGCCATGCCGGAGACGTGCGAGTGCGTCGTGCACGGCGCTACCAACGTGTTCACCACCGTGCACGCGCCCGACATGAAGATACTGCATCTGGGCGCCAAGTGAGTGTGACGTCACTACCTGCCGCTCTGTAGCTTGACCGGGCCGATGTTCCTGGTGCACGCCACTCACCATGCCGGAGACGTGCGAGTGCGTCGTGCACGGCGCTACCAACGTGTTCACCACCGTGCACGCGCCCGACATGAAGATACTGCATCTGGACGCCAAGTGAGTGTGACGTCACTACCTGCCGCTCTGTAGCTTGACCGGGCCGATGTTCCTGGTGCACGCCACTCGCCATGCCGGAGACGTGCGAGTGCGTCGTGCACGGCGCTACCAACGTGTTCACCACCGTGCACGCGCCCGACATGAAGATACTGCATCTGGACGCCAAGTGAGTGTGACGTCACTACCTGCCGCTGTGTAGCTTGACCGGGTCGATGTTCCTGGTGCACGCCACTCGCCATGCCGGAGACGCGCGAGTGCGTAGTGCACGGCGCTACCAACGTGTTCACCACCGTGCACGCGCCCGACATGAAGATACTGCATCTGGACGCCAAGTGAGTGTGACGTCACTACCTGCCGCTCTGTAGCTTGACCGGGCCGATGTTCCTGGTGCACGCCACTCGCCATGCCGGAGACGTGCGAGTGCGTCGTGCACGGCGCTACCAACGTGTTCACCACCGTGCACGCGCCCGACATGAAGATACTGCATCTGGACGCCAAGTGAGTGTGACGTCACTACCTGCCGCTGTGTAGCTTGACCGGGTCGATGTTCCTGGTGCACGCCACTCGCCATGCCGGAGACGCGCGAGTGCGTCGTGCACGGCGCTACCAACGTGTTCACCACCGTGCACGCGCCCGACATGAAGATACTGCATCTGGACGCCAAGTGAGTGTGACGTCACTACCTGCCGCTCTGTAGCTTGACCGGGCCGATGTTCCTGGTGCACGCCACTCGCCATGCCGGAGACGCGCGAGTGCGTCGTGCACGGCGGCGCTACCAACGTGTTCACCACCATGCACGCGCCCGACATGAAGATACTGCATCTGGACGCCAAGTGAGTGTGACGTCACTACCTGCCGCTCTGTAGCTTGACCGAGCCGATGTGCCTGGTGCACGCCACTCGCCATGCCGGAGACGCGTGAGTGCGTCGTGCACGGCGCTACCAACGTGTTCACCACCGTGCACGCGCCCGACATGAAGATACTGCATCCGGACGCCAAGTGAGTGTGACATTACTACCTGCCGCTCTGTAGCTTGACCGAGCCGATGTTCCTGGTGCACGCCACTGGAAATTATAGAATTGAGCGTTGGTTTCGGGGTGGATAGAAAGCTTTCAACCCATTCAAAGAAATAGGAGTCCCTATTTAGAACCCGGTGAAACTGATCCAAGAGCGTTTGATTTTAGCAACTTTGCTCAGTAGGGGATTGACTTTTACAAAGCAAAATTGGTATGAAATGTAATAAATACCAGAACCTATTCGAGGTCCACGGGTAAGTAAATGAATAGATACACTTGAATAAAATGACCCAAGAAAATGCTCCCATTCTTTGCCAGCTGACATCATCAGAGACAAACACCAACAACTTGCAAATCATGACATTCTCTCAGCTGGTTCAAGGTCCGGTAAACAATAAACCAGCATTATTGATGCGTGGCTGTTGCCGACAGCTACTGTCCGTCAAAGCCTACAGAGACATATGACGGCTCTATTGACGGTATTTCATATTCATGACTGCTGCGTCAGCGCAGGGCTGCCAGTGTCTAAATTGGCTGACGGTTTGTCGTAAAATTCTGCATTTATCTTCTCACCGGGTAACACATTGCAATGACTTTTATGTTTTGACTTAAATCTTGACCCATAACGAAGTGAACTTAAAAAACAACATACCTAGATATTTTTAATGATTCGCTCAACAAATATAAACATCAACTGCTTAAATCTATTGCACATTTAAATTGTCATTTTTAGTTAATTTTTTAAACTGTTATATTTTAACCTACTAATGATACTGTTATGTTATTTATCTACTGAGAAAAGTTTATTTTGTTTTTTTTTTAATATTTTAGTTAAATTTTTAATTCAAGAATGATGTGTATACCTATTAAAGGGATACGTATCAGTTGCACAACCTTCTTGAATATAACAAACAATGTTTAATATGTATCCTGTTGGTGTACCAATTAAAATAAATAAACATTAAACATTTGACACACAAAACTGTAAGCTTTCTTTTAGATCTAGGTTATTCTTTCGAATAAATTTAACTAAATTATAAAGAGAGCCTATCATATTTTTATAGTATAACATTGTGCACGTGTACAATGGTCTTACAGATTACTAAAACGTATCGTACTTATATTTATTTACTTGTATTCATTTAGGATACACGCTGCTGTCCGGATATTTGTAATTAGTATTATCTTATAATGGCTTTTTGAAAGCTTTTTCGAGATGCAAATAATCGATTTTCTTATTCTTGTTAAAGATTGATTATCTGATTTACTTAGTGATAAAACTGGGGATTTTATAACACAGTAAATAAAGTAATTCATTTATATTTTTGATCTAAAATAAAATATCCTCTGAAATATACACCTCAAACCGGGAAACCCTATGCACTGTATGCACCAGGTCTCAAAAGCAAATAAAGAGGAGCAGAAATGGCGTGTGCAGATAATTAACAATGAAATGTGGACGTGCTTACTGACCTGAAAGAAGTCAAGCTTGCGGTAGTCAGGTGGAGAATTGAAGACAAAACGACGATCATTAGTCTGCACCTCTTTTAAGGTCTTCTAACAAAATGCTCGACTGAAAACCGTACTATAGAAGAGAAAATTAGTATAGAATTTCTCATCCTGGATAAGTATAAGGTCCTATAATTCAAAGTGAAAAAATTCAATAGATGATCGAGTATTCCCAAAAGACCACACTCCAAGGAAAAAAAAATGCGTGGATTTTTATTTCACCTTTCCATAGAAATTTTGTCAGCTGATTAAACCACTTTGTACTGAGAAGGGAAAATTATCTAAACAATTTTTTTCTTTCTTGATTATTATTAGTAAAAGATACGTGATCTACCCTAGAATTATTTTAACTTATTATTATAGGACCTATATGTCTTTATGCATCAGAAGACTGTCCAAGCTTTACGAACAAAAATATTCTCGTGATGAAAGAGATTTATATAGTTACTTTGATTATTACTCGTACAATAGAATTCAGACTTGGAAAGAGATCAATAAAACGATTACCGAAACTCTTTTCCTCAAAATCTGCAAAATTAAATTTTGGCTGAAGTGATTTTTACTGCCAGATGATTACGACATTATATCAATACATATTGCTGTCTACCTATCTCTGCCAATAAAATTTAATAAGTCCAAAAAAATATTGAAAAATCTTCCTGTAATTGCCTGCATCTTGATAAAACTAATTTCTTTAACTGCATTTATAATATTCCTGTAACATCTATGATTGTAACCTTTACCAGCAGTTCAATACAAATGACACTAACAAGAAACAGCCTTGTGTATGTAATGTAAATGTAAACAAAGCACAGTGAGTAGCCGTCATCGTCACCTGTTAGGAAGTAGCAACGAGTTTGCATACAATGACAGAGTTACAAGCTCCCGTGGAACTAAAGCTGGCTTAGACTGTGTGCATATGGTAGCTGAAGACGTTATTTGATTTATTTAGAATTCTTTTGTGTGTATACTTGGATCAAAGTTTGTCATTGATTTTGGGCTCGATATCCTCAGTTCGTTTTGGCCTACCTTTCTGAGGCTTGGAATTATCGTAACCTACATTTTCATGATGTATTCGTTTGAAGTTGATATTTGATTTTATTTCGATATGTTTTACGATTCTCATTGGAACAGTCACCTCTCGAACCCTCCCTTCACCGACGATTTTTGCATCCCACCGTGATAAAGGGTGAGGGATTATCGCCATAATTCGGACACAAATCACGCTTTTTAGGGCATGCAAGTTTACCTCACAATGTTTTCTTTCATCATCCAGCAAGTTGTAAGTATGCAAATACTATGCAAATAAATTCCAAAAAACTCATCGATGCATATCTTGTCGGACTGTATTGAAAAGTAAACTGTGATTATCTGGATATTTTATTCCGATATCAAATTTAATGACCGCAATAAAGTATCTATTATACCCATTGTTCCCTTCACAGGCCATAATCTTTTCTATATCCTCAGGTTTAGTATGTTCCTATAATTTATGTCTTGGGCAAATCACGCATTCGCATATGTCACAATGTTCACAATATTCCATTACAATTACATCTATCCATCGTAAACATTATTGTTCTGTCTATGTTAGACGTTATGCGATTCGCAATGAGCACAAGCGTCACCTTGTTATTAAATTTTCTTATGTTAGTTAAAGTGGCCTTTACCATGAATAATGTAGGAGCAATCCGCTATGGTATGCCTTCATCGCTTTAAAAGATTGTATTATCTTCAGTAGGTTTGATTCTTGATTGCGAAATGCAGCACAGTGATGGTGAAAAAGTAAAATTCCAAATTAGATCGTACTGAATCTTAATCTAGAATCTGTGAAGACGTAGAGGATTTTTTTTAGCAATACCCTAAAAATTTGAAGAAGTAATCATTACCAATTATCTTGTATGAACAATGCTATAAGGTACGAACACACTAACATTTTTATTGCCTTTATTTTAATCATCTCTATCTTTTAGATGTCTTTGCTATTTCAATATCATTCTCATCGGCAATTTTATTTGTTACGTAATATCTAAATGCAAACAGATATAACCATATTGTTTGATTAGTTCTTAGCTTCCGATGCAACAGCACTCAATATTGAAGAGTTTTCTTAGAAAAGAGGTCATGGATGTTAGAGGCTTTTTGAAATTTTGTGTTGTCTTCGTATGATTTTGTAGTTGAAAGAAACATACTCTGTTACCCATTAATTATTTCAGGTAAAGATCTGTATTTTAATTCGTCGGTAAGGGTAACCAGCGCATCGGTGATGCAAAATGAATAAGGGGCTCAAAATCGACCCTTGTGGACCACCAGATTAATAATAAAATAATTTACACGAATAATATATACTATACACGAATAAGGATACCCACTTTTACCGTATACCTACAACTACACACACTTTCTCACAATAACATTCTCACTATTTTGCATTAAAACCACCCTCCCTTTGTTGTGTTTGGGACAGATCAAAAATACAGTCTTCTTATAGTGGTTAGACTTATTATGATTATTAATTTAAATTTCAACATGTATTTTTATTTTTTATTCTGCAGCGATATTTATTAGATGGTTTCGTTATAATTTAACATAAACTTGTGTCATGTAAGCGGTAGAGACTAGCTTCCCACTACCCAGAGAATTCGACCGTGGTGACTAGAGAACATGTTTTGTAATTAAGAACAAGTTTGTATTATTTATTTATCATTATTAGTATTAATATTTAATTTTGTCCGAAAATTTTCTCAGAATTTAAGCATAGTAAATCATTTAAATAATGATAAGTGTAATTAAAATTGAACTTGACATGCACAAATAGGTCACATAAATCCATCAATCATTTGATGAAACCTTGTCTAAATAAAACAGTTCATTCGAATGTATTGTATAAATAGATTCCGGTTCACAAGTAATTCTCTAAAAGTAAACCTATTAAGTTGTGATTTAGGTTTTCATTTAGCTCGTGCCCGTTAATTAATCAGCCTTTTGTGGGATGCTTGTAGATATCATTGTATCATTAAACAAACTTGGCCTTCAAAACGAAACAATACAAGAGAGACGGTTGTCTACGTTTTGAAAATGTCAAGGGGCATTTCAGATATAATAAACATATTAATTAGTTTAATTTTATATATCTAACGACAGGTAGGGACGAACACTGTGATTCAAATTAAAAGATTGCATTTATGCTAACTCTTTAAAAAAAAATCGTATAAAACATAATTTCTTTGGTATGTTTCGTAATTTTATGAAGCAACCATGAATGTTAAGAAAGTTTCGGTATGGTGATTTGAAAACTGCACTTTTTTGTACCGTAGTATGTCCGCATTGAGGTAAAATTTGGTTTATTTGTTGAGAATAACACAGAACTCTGGAAAATATGACAAATCTTTGATGATGTCACATTTTGAGATACTTCGGAGAGTAATAGATATGTAAGCTAGGGTTCCGTACCGGACGGGACCCTATTACTAAGTCTCCACTATCTGTCTGTCCGTCTGTCACAGGTATGTTCAGCTTCAATCGTAATAGGTAGACAATTGAAATTTTCACAGAATATGATAGAATAGCCTCTATCACAACAAATAATATTACATTTAAAAAAACAGACAAACAGGCAACCGCGTCGGACGACCTCTTACAAATATAAGTATATATTAAATATATATACGGCTAATACAAGACTGAAAAAAACATAAGCATAACGGGAAACTTATATTCGAAACATTTCATAACGTCCTACTTTAAGATTTTTACGGAATCGTCGCGATACAAAAAACATAATGAAAACGTGAAAATCAAATTAATAAAAAAAAAAACACACATATGTAGAAAAAAGTCATGAACCGAGACGTTAAACGGGCGGCGTACCCCCTGCGTAATTGTAGTGCATCTCCAGAAACAAGGGGACCAGCTTTTTTTTTTTAATACATGTTATTCAATATATTTTATTCCTGCGAACGCATTTTGCGATTTGATGTGTACTCTAGCAGTAATTATTATATTTTAATTATATTTAAAAAAAATTCAACGGTGGTCCCCAAACAAGAAACTTCGGATAAATAGTACATTTTTAACGTTATTTGTTACACATCTACACATAAATGTATAATTTGATCAAATCGTTGTATACTCTAAAGTAAAACAAGAAATAATGAAATTTCGGGTTCCGTAATCAGCAGGAACAAAATTGTTTGTCATGCGGTACCATTTTAGCAGCTTCCTATCACCTTGATGTTTATGCTGCATACTTAAATGAGGTAACTTTCGTCTGTATGTATAGCCAGATTCATACTGGAGACTCGGTCTGTAAGTATTTTTATTTTGTGCTTCTATACTTGTTCAAGAACAACCTCGGCTCTTTTTTTTTGGCTTGAGTGTCTATGTTTTTGGCCTTTTGGCCTTTAAAACTTTGCCCTGGAGAGGCGGAACAGGCTGTTCATGCCTCAAGTTAAAGTTACGGTGCACGTTTGAGTGCCATTGGGGGGAGACTCCAGCCTAAGGGGGCTGTGGTGAGTGGGGTGTTGATTTGCAGCCGGCACACTTAGAAGTGTGTTACTGAATCCTGGGTGTATGTTATGCCGGCGTGCAGTGTGAGGTATTATATGTTGAGTGTTTGCAGCTTGTGCAGTAACTGATGCATTGAGTCTTTTTTGCCGCCTTCGTCTACTTGCTCGTAGACGGTGAAGCCATAAGGGAGTGGAGGGTGTAGTCGAGTCGGGAGTGTCGGGGGGAGAAAGTTCTAATATTTGTGCCGTTATGGCATCGTCCGGGTCTAGAAGGATTTATGGGCGCGTTGTCTTGGTTGTGTGGAACCTCGGCTCATAGATATAACTCGTTGCTTCCTATACTAAAATAGTTTACTATATAGTATACTCATTTTTATAGATGGGAAGTCTAAATTTTATTTTGGGTATTTCACTGAAAGGGTTCAATGACCCTTGGTCCTGACCACTTACCGATTCTGCAGTATGAAATTGGCTGCATAAACAAAAGTCACCTTATATTGTTGCTATTTACCATATTTTTAGAGTTCCGTACCGTATTGTGTGGTTGTACGGAACCCTTTGTGCGCGAGTCCGACTCGCACTTGGCCACATTATTATATTGTTGTTGGTTCAATAGTAACGTGTGCTTTTTCTGGTCCAGTAGCGAGTGGCACCTCGGCTGGGAGCGTAGCGCGCTGCACGGCGTCAGCTGGTACCACCTTCTCCACCCAGACTGCTGCAAGGAGGCGCAGAGCAAGCATCGGCTGAGTGAGTCGCTTCTTTATTTATTTAGCTCAATATACGAGTATGCATGAGAAAATTTACACAGTTTACAATCAACGTCTTAATCAACGTCTAGAGCAAGCTAGTGAATATCTATGCATGACAGCGGAAATTGGGTTAAAACATGTCATTACCGAAGCTACTCGGTATAAAACCTGTCTTGACCATATCCTCATAGATACAAAACAAACTGCAATCGGTCTAGTTTGCAAGACCTCAACAACTGATCATGATATAGCAATGGCAGCATTCAACTTGGAAGTTGTTAAACCGAGACGAAAAAGGAAACGATTTATAACTGACTTTGCCGCAGTTTCCAACGATCTTTCAAATCGCAATTGGACTGACTTGATGACTCAAACAAACGTTTCGGAAGCAGCCCGCTCTCTTATGGGTGAACTAGATAGAATTGTGCAAACGCACACTTCAGAGGTTACTGTTAGTCGTTCTAAATATAACTTAAAAGATTGGATTACTCCTGGTCTCATGCGTTGTATGCAACACAGAGATAAACTACATAGTCAAGTTCGCAAACAGCCAAGTAATATAACTTTACAGATAACGTATAAAAGATACCGGAATCATTGCAATAATTTACTAAGACGATTGAAACATACACATGAAACTAAGGAATTAGAGGAAAACAGAAATAATACAAAAAGCCTCTGGAAGGTTATTAAATCAATTTGTGAACTAGGAGGTAAATCCAAAGCTCCTTCTGAGCTACTCCATATACTAGATAACCCTAAAGAATCTCTTACATCCTGTAATAATTTCTTCGCTACTGTAGGTCAAACATTAGCAATGGAGACACTTCATAAATTAGGAACAACTGATATGGATTTAGTCACTCAATTAAATCAAACGGCGAACTCTAACCCCAAGTCTTTCTTTATGCATCCAACAGATAAATACGAAATTGAATCAATTATTAAAACACTTAAAAATGACTGTGCTCCTGGGGTTGACGGCATTCAAAATTCGTTAGTAAAAAGTATATGTAATCAGCTTCTAGACCCTTTAACTCACATATATAATCTTAGTTTATCCACTGGCAACTTTCCTAGTGATTGGAAGACTGCTGTAGTAATCCCAATACACAAAAACGGTCCTAAAAATATCCCGTCGAATTATCGTCCTATTTCGTTGCTAGGTGTATTTTCCAAAATATTGGAAAAGATTGTCAATAAACGTTTGATTGACTTTTTAGAATCCCAGAAACTTTTATCTTCTAGACAGTTTGGTTTTCGACGCGGCAAATCCACTGAAAACGCAGTTTTACAGCTCTTATCGACGGTTTCCTCAGCATTAGATGCTGGTCAGGCTTGTGTCGGCGTTTTTTTGGATCTCGCGAAGGCATTCGACACCGTTTCCATAGAGATACTCCTTAGAAAACTGGAGCTATCAGGTATTCGAGGGACTGCCCTTGATTGGTTTCGCAGTTATTTAACGAATCGTAAGCAGTGTGTCAAGGTCGATAGCTACGTCAGTGATCTCGAAACATTGACCTATGGAGTGCCACAAGGCAGTATCCTGGGACCAACTTTGTTTATATTGTACATAAATAGCATTGCAAAATTGTTTGAAAACAATCCCAAAGTTGAAATTGTATGCTACGCTGATGACACTGCAATAGTATTTAATGACACTTCTTGGTCAAATGTTTTCAATCAAGTTGAAATGGGGATGGCAACTATAGCCAAGTGGCTCCAAACAAATCTTTTGACCCTCAATGTCGATAAAACAAAATATGTATGTTTTCACAAAACTGCTGCCTCTGGCCCTCCGCCCAAGCACAGCATTAGCGTACACACATGTAATGACTGGTATAGCCCATCCACTGATACCTCGCATCCAATCTGTGCTTGCACAAGCATTAGCAAAGTCGAGTCAACAAAGTACCTTGGGGTTGTATTAGATGAAAAATTAAATTTTAAACAGCACGTCAAAACTGTAGCCACTCGCGTAAGAAGACTTATAGGTATAATGAAACTGTTGCGTAATAGTGCTGATAGAGCTATACTAAGACTTGTTGACCTATCGCTCTGCGAGTCGATTCTTTCTTATTGCATTACTGCATGGGGTAACTGTGCAAAAACAACTATGCTTTTATTAGAAAGAGCGCAGAGATCCGTTCTAAAGGTAATGCTAAGAAAACCTTATAGACATCCTACCAATGTGCTGTACGAAGAAGCGAAGATACTAACGGTTAGACAGCTATACTTCCTAAGAATAGGGCTTGCCCACCACAGAGCAGAGCTAAATTCCTGTTTTCACCAAGCTCGTATAGGACGCCGGCGTCGTCTCAATATTGATACTCCGTTGGTTAAAACGGTTTTTGCTCAAAGGTTCAGCGCTTTCTCCTTTCCCTACATCTATAAACAAATATGCAAGTCGTGTGACCTCAAAAACTGCAGTACATGGGAGGCAAAAACTAAAATTACAAAATGGTTGCTGACTTTAAATTATGACGCCACCGAAGCCATTCTAAAAATTCAAAAATAATTAAGGTCCTTTTTCCCCCTTTTAATACCTACGAGTATATACCTACTCCCTTATTTATTTCTTATATATAAAAACTATGTATTTGCAGTTAAAATTTAAATAAATAAATTATATATTACATAATTTTATATTTATGTTTATTATATCTTATATTTACACACATGCAGGAGTCTTCTAAAATAAATAATATTAATTTCACTTTGTTTTAGTTGCTTAAGTTTTGGTTTATGTCATTAGACTTGAATTATTTAAAGACTAACAGTAAATAATAAATAAATACTCTATGAGAAATTGGCCCACATGTGAACTTTTACTGGCAATCAAAGATTAGACTCGCGCGTAACAAGTCTGACTTAGTGCGTAGTCTGTTGCTAATATTTAATTGTACCAAATGCTCAAATGTATATTATATTCTTCTAAATATTTTCTAGTTTGTCATAGTACTTTGTCTTGTGCTTTATATGCGAATATTTTTGTATACTTACCTACATGTTAGTATTATTTGTGTATCAATGTACTTTGAGAAAAATAAATGTTTTTGAATTTTTTTTTTTTTTTAACGTCGTCGTGAACCGCGTCGTCGTCCTAAGAACGACACTCGCCTTGATAATGCCGAAATTGTCTCGGTGAAACAGTTGGCATATAGTCAACAATGATAATACGTGAGTGTTCAAGCCGGTATTTAATAATAATCTAGAATGTCAGCTCACGTGAGTTTCAATAATATTATAGTATACAATCAGCTCGTCACACAATAAATGTTACATGTTACAATAAGGTGTAATCAGAAACCTGCAAGAGTCCATACCTAAACCATTATAAATATGGCGAGATTACAAACTATAACATATAATATTTAAGGTCCTACAATAATGAGTGAAAATAATCGACAACATTACATTTTAGTTGACCATTTGTTTTTAATATTATATTGAAGGTCTGCGTAAAAAAGAAGCTTATGTAATTTTTTATTTTGTTTTATTTTATGTTTTTCCTGCATAATTGATTATTTTCTTATTCACTCATTCTAAAAAGACGTAAGTCGCATCTGAGGATTTCAAAAGTCGATGTTCATTGCCAATGGATTATTAAAAAAAAAAGCTTGGCATGTGTGTCTGCTGTCACATGGCATGACAGTTGATTTTTTTTAAAACAAAATGAACTTAAAAGCAAAGGATATTGTTTTTAAAATCCTGTGTAAGCCATATTTTTAGTTTTTGAAAATATCTCTTTATTTAATCACGATTTAATTCTGAAAAAAAATGTGATGCTCAGAAAGCCCATATCTCGAAATCGTTTTTAATTCTGCACCAATTATTAATTTGTAATGTTGTCGATTCTAGGATAGATCATATATTGTATCGTTAACTGATCAAATTTTTTGCTCAAATAATTTTTTCATTTCCCTGTACAAAGTGGTTCCGTCAGCTGACTAAATTTCTATGGCAAGGTAAAAAAAAGTAGCGGCAAAACAAATTTTTTTTTTCGATGTTCTCTTTTAGAGATTCTCTATCATCTGGTTTTTTTTTACTTTGAATTGTAGGACCTTATATAAGGCCCTACAATTCAGAGTGAACAAAATTTATTCCAACGAAAAAGAATTTTTTTACGCGGCCTTTTTTTTTCACCTCTCCATAGAAATTTAGTCAGCTGAAAAAAATATTTGACCAAAATTTTCTTTTTCTTCTCTGATCTACCCTAGAATTATTTTTACTTATTATTCTAGGACCTTCTATACTAATAATAAAGTAGTAAAAAGTACATCGGATGTTTTTCAAATATTTAAATGAAATGGAGATATACTATCGTACTAAGCCAAAACTAAAATTTTAGAATTTTTGTCTGTCTGTTCCATTTTAACTCGATAACCACTGAACAGATTTGGATGCTGATTACTTTATTATCATTGTAGTGACCCTGGTGAACATATAGCCTATAAGAGTTGTTTATAAAATAACGTCCAAGCCGAAAACGAGGCAGAGATTGAATAAACGCGGTCGGAGCCGCGGGCGAAAGACTAGTCTGTTATAATCAAATAGTCACCCAGTGCTCACGCGCAACTGAATATAATATTATACTTTTAAACATGGCGGGAGTGCGGGCGAGTACATGCATGTCAGTATGAAATAGCCCGCACTCTCGCCTGTCGCGAAATAGACAACTTGAATAAATCTATATATCTATACATACATATATGTACAAGGTTAGTTTTTCAAATGGGCGTGGTGGTGGTTGTCCCAATAATCGTAAAATTGATTTGAGCTACGATCATTCCTGTTATCTATTGATTCAGTGGTAATGACAACTCCACACATTAATCCTTTAGATAGATTCAAGCCACGATTTGGACAGCGATGTACTGTTTTATCGATAATGAGAACTTAACAGATTAAGCCGTTTTTCACCATTTAAATTTTCACATTAAGTAACCTGCTAACGTTCGTAATCCTGATTGAGCCGTCCCCATGAGCTGAAGAAATCTATTAAGCATGTTTGTTGACGGGTCTCGGCGAGATTGACGTGTCCGAGTCTGATACACGAGTGCGCGCGCGCCGATGCGATCTCTGCGCGTCGGCGCATCACTGCAACGGACGTGCGAGTGTTTTGAACGCTCACTTGGAATTTATGTATGATGAGGTTTTTAAAAAAACTGTTATTTGTATATTCGAGCTACCTCCTGCTTTGATCCAACATCATTTCGAAGAATTTGTATCTATAAATAATATTTCAAAATGACAGATAACTGATTTCGAATTTTACATCTATTACCATTAAACTATTTTTATACTTCAACTTAAAAACGTATTAAAAACTAAAGAAGCTTCAGGCAACAATACACAATTATTAATTCCCTCCATTAATATGGGCGTATGCAGGTTGCAGGTACTGAAATTTCTTTGCGCGTTCTAAAATGGTAATTTAAAAACAGCTCATTCAGAAACCGCGTTAGTGTTCATAAAAGCTCGTACGTGCAACAAGCATCGATCTTCCTCACAACTGCAGTCCTCGTTTTGCCGCACTTCGTGGCGTAAAATAATAATATTTTTATTACAAAACCCGCGGTCTACGTGGTCTTTATCAGTAAATATTTTGTTTAGCAGCCTATTAAAATAATGCGGCGGAACCGTTGATTTTCTTTATTACTGGCACATTGCAGCAAGGTTTGAATTTCGAACGCTACATTCTTTGTCCCGTGGATTAGAGGATCTTGTGTTTTATTACAATGCTCTAGGAGTTTTTTGTTAATTCAACGTGGTTTAACATTATTGGGGATCGCAAGCCGCTTTAGTCTTGAGCTCTATGTGGGAATTTAACTTTTAAACGATGGTGTTTTGTAATAACTAAAGGCATTTTCGTTTTGTTTATAGGTTTGTTGCGTTTTAGCGTTATTTTTGAAGGTTTCACGCAAATATTCGTGATTTGAATAAGGATTCATGATTTATGGACGCTAGTTGCTTACATTAATAATATCTACACTGGCATAAAGATAACGGTATTGTCTTTAAGCCTGAAAACATGTTTTTTGTATTCTGTTTGGACATCAATATTCTTTATCTGGTACCTACTCGGTTGCGAGTTGTGTCTATGTCGTGGCCATATCGTAGAATTGATCATTTCATGATCTATTCAAATATCATTAAATCTGTAAAAACTAAAGGGGTCACCTCGGTCCGCTCCGCTTCGCTCGGTTTCCAAAATGATGATCACAAACAACCTAATTTTTTACTTTTTGTTAGAAGTATGTCATAATTTCTTACGATACTTTACGTTATTGCCGATCAGAGGTGCAATTGTATAAAGCAATCGTATTAATTTGACAGCTTAAAACGTACTATTTCAACTGTCAAACGGCTATTCGGCTAAGCAAATTAGCCCGTTTGACAATTGAAACCGTACTTTTAGGCTGTCAAACGATTGTCTTACACAATCGCACTTCAGACCATAAAATGATCAATTCTACGATATGGCCACCACAGCTACATTATGTTCTAATCTAAAGTTCAGCAACTGACAGGAAAACTTGAATACACATGAGTATTATCACGACGTTTTGGCTTTCCAGCGAAGAAAAATCTATCCAGTACAAACTTTCGTCAAAGTTTACCCTACAACATCAACCAACACATACGAGCAATACGTATCACCTCACATTGACAGAAATAAACAACAAACCGTCTTCACAATTCAATCATCAGTACAATCTCGAATTGAGAATATCATTGTAAAGGTAAGCATATCATTGTAAAGGTCACCGCACACGGAGAGCGTCCTTGTCGCGGGTGATTATCGAATCATTCGAATGATGACTCGCATTCGAAGCTTGGGACGCATCGAATCGGTGCATTCCGACTTCGTGTCGTTCCATTTGTAGAATCAAAAAGTGCTTTTTGTTAAAAAAATATATGTAAGGCTATTGCTACGTCTCGTAGCATTTTAGTAATGTCAAATCGCTACAGGCTACGGTATGAACGCCTTTTGGCGTCGAAAAATAAAACTTTTTTACACTTCCATAAGAATTTAAAAATGAAATTGAGAAATGTTCATACAATAACCAGAATTACATTATGATTAATACTTGCGATTGTCGGCACTTGGTGAAACATCATCAAGATCTTAAAAAAACACTTTTACTGTTTCACTTCAATTTTCTTTATTACACTAACGGTTTCGCCTTACGGCATCATCAGGTCACAATAAGTTAATAACTATAAAACTAACAACTATGTAGACCGTGCAGTTTTTATCTTCCATAATTTTTATCTTCGTAAGGCGAAACAGGTAGTGTAATAAAGAAAATTGAAGTGAAACAGTTTAAGTGTATTTTTAAGAATAACATTAATTTACAATGCTGGGGCCTTCTATTAAGGAGGTAACTTTTTACCTCGGTACAAAATGCACATCATAATATTGTTTTCCTTACTTTTTCATAAAAAGTATGCAACAAATGTGTTTTAAAGCAACTTCCGGAAATAGTTTATTAACAAACTTAAAAGCGTATTTACAGTTGTAATGTAATGCAGCTAAAATGTAACGCATAAAATTGAATAATTTTCATGTGCTCACCTAACTATTAAAAAGCAATTTGTGCGAATTGCTGTAAAATGCATTTATTGCATACTTTTTATTCAATTATTAGTGTTTCCGCCATAATTCGGTTTTTCACGAAAAACAGTTTTCATCATCCCACGACGAAAGATATACGGTGAGCTAATGACGCCCGTAAATTATATATATTACGATCTGTTTATATTACAGTGCTGCCCTCACTCACCCAAATGTCAAGTTAAGATGGTAGGAATGTACACAAGCACTCAAACGGGAAATTTGCAGATTTCTGACCATTTCTCAGTGCATCGTTTAGGAATAAGGCAGTATAATCGGGTAATAAGGGCTAATGCTAGCCCGCAATCTTGACTGTTGGTTTTAGTACATCGACGACCCATGATTGTTGTGGCTTTGATGTGTTTATCTCGTTGTTTCTTCAATCCAACTTCGAAAATCGTACAAATGCACAAATAAACTTTAACGGCTTGAGGATAGCTATCAGTTTTGAATGGCTGGATAGATAGGAATAGCTGTGTATTTAATGTGTACTGTATTTTTTCACGTTTCTATGTCAAGGTAACGTAAGAAAATATAATACAAAGCATTAAAAATCCTATATTTTTACATAATTATAATTACCTTCTCCTTTTTGGCTAACCTATGTTTCACAAACTGTGTAAATAAAAATAATAAAAAATAAAATATATTTATTTCTTTAACAAAAGTGGTACATAGTTATATATTGGTGGTTGTGACCTTTTATTAAGTGAAGAACACCTGTATTAAAAGAACACGCTCTTCCATATCCATAAAGTAATCGTACCAAATAAACTTACACTAAAATATTTATCTTAAATATAGTATGGATAAGTTTGGTTAAATTAATAATAATATTAGTAATAGTTTTTAAAGTGTAGTGTGTGCGAGTGTGTGAGTGTATGAGGGTGTGTGAGAGGGTGTGTAAGGGGGTGTGTGCGTTAAGGTGCATGTGTGTAAATGTGGTGTTAAAATTGTAATTAAATTATATACATTAAGTTAAGTTAGCCCTACGAAGTTGAGTTTTGGGATCGATTAGTATAATCACTAACCAAAGTAATTAATTAACCGTTGTATTTTATTATATTATTATATTATTTTTCTATCTTAAATAGATCTTCGGTTTCATCGTAATTTAACGTTTTAAGCCACTTAGTTATGCGTTTTTTGGATTCATAATTTGTTAACCTGTCGATATCCAGTGTTTTATTGATTAGATTGTATAAATAAGTTGCTTGCGTTTTATATTGTCGATGTGCAAATGTAGTCATAACACTTTTAGTCACTGCGACAGCGTGTTTTCTACGTTTTAACAAACAGGACGGGTAAGGGGTTACGGTTTTTACATTTTTATGTGTTTTTAGAATCGCAAACAGGATATAAAGCTTGCGTACTGTCAACAGACCACAATCCAGGTACAGTTTGTGAGTGGGATATAATCGTGGTTTAAAATATGCTATCTTTAGAAGGGCTCTCTGAGATCGTTCCACTTCTAGGAATTTTACTTTAGTAGCACCCCCCCAAATGGGAATACAATAGATAAGTATAGACTGCGCTAGTGCTATATATATTGAATTAAGTAAGGGTTTAGATGCCACATAACGCAGTTTTATAAAGATCCAGATTAATTTTCGAATCCTACTGGTGATTGCCTCCAGATGTGAGTGCCAAGATAAATGTTGATCCATATGAATGCCAAGATATTTAATTGACGAGGTTTTATCAATAGTAGGACAACAACAGTTGTCATCTAATACGTCACAACTGTACTCATGGACGTTTATTTTGAATTGGGGTGGTGGCTGGGTAGATTTATTTATAGTGTAGCAAATATACTTTGTTTTTAAGGCGTTTAAGGTAAGGAGGTTGTACTTTAGCCAAAGGTCTACCTGTGTAAGTCCCTTTTCAGTGTCTTTAAGGATAGACTGCCATGTTTTGCCTGTAAAGACAATAGCAGTATCGTCAGCGTATGAAAATACTTTGGCATTTTCTAATTGCATATTAAGCAAGTCGTTAATATAGATTAAAAAGAGAGTGGGTCCAAGTACACTCCCCTGGGGGACACCAAATCCAATGTTCGAGTACTCACTTGTATACAAACCCACTCTAACGCATTGTTTTCGATCAGTTAAATAATCTTTGAAAAGTGCTAGAGGGGTACCTCTTATACCAATGTTTTCCAGTAAATGAGTTTTATTTAAAGGTCTATTTCTGTCATAGTTGTTTTAACGAACCAAAGATTTTTCTTCATTTGGTTTATCTTTTAGACATGCTTATTTAGAATGGTAAGTAGAGCACATCTTTAAAAACAATTTTTCTTAATTTAAACCCCTGTAGGATAACACTTTATTACATAGATAGCTAGATCTCAGTGAACTTTCACTACAAATAACCCTTAAACAAACATACACATACGTAATGGCGTCACGTATGCGACTCTGTCACCTGTCTAGAACATCTTCAGAGTTTCGAAAGTGTTCCAATTTTGAATTTACCGCGCGATTTTCCGTCACGAGAACCGTGTACAGCGGGGCGTTCATAAAGTTGTGTAGGAGCCGGTTGTGGAAAATGGTTCTCTCCTAGACAACTTATATTTTATGGAATTTACTAGATAACTAGAATTTAACTAATGAGTGGAAGAAAACTAACTTCATAGAGTCAAATTATCAGAAAGGAAAACAGAGCAATTAACATTGCTTCATGAGAAAAAAAAAACTGGAACGTTGGCAAAATGTCGTGCCAAAAAATTTTAGTCGATGTTCGAATCGACAACAAAGTATTTGTACTGACTTTTAAGTTTTTGACCTGTAGTGGATCAAATTCAGTTAGTAATATCAGTTAGTAAAATATAAAAAGCAAAGTAACTCTGAATTAATCTGTGTTTTACGGGTATTTTCTGAAATCCCATGTTTTTGAAAACACAAACCCGATACTTATGAACATCATTTATTTTTGAAAATATTTGACTCTTACACCAAGTGTATTTGCGAATTCAACGTTATTTAATTAACATCCCGTATAGTCGACTTCTCGAATAGTGAGTCGATTTAATCGCTCACGTAGGACGAGTTCACACACTAGAGTCACGCTTGAGGCGTCAAGCGTCAACTTTCACTGATAGTGTAGGGGTTTACTTTAAAATTACTTTCCTTTGTTTTCAGAATAAGATAAGTAGAGATATTTTGTATGCCTTCCTTTTTTTGGGTTCTCTGAAGTGATGGAAACCTTTGTAGTTTCGTTTTTTCCTCATTTGTCTTTGTGAGGTATCTCCTAAATTCTAAACTAAGAGATTTTAGGCATGCATATGTGGTGACCATGTCGTAAAATTAATAATATCATGATTTGTTGGGGAATTGTGTAAGAAAATCATTTGACAGCCCACAACGTGCGGTTTTAATTGTCAAACGGGCTCATTCTCTTAGCTGAATAGCCGTTTGATAATCAAAATCGTACGTTTTAAGCCGTCAAATAAATACGATTTTCTTACACAATTGCACCTATGATCGGCAAAATCGTAAGATAAAAAAAAAATTACGATAGACTTCCAACAAAAAATCAAAAATAGGAGCCACGATGAGCGAAGCGAAAAGGAGCATGTTAGAGCTGAGCGTAGGGACCCTTTAGTTTTTACACATGTTATGATCGGATCTTGAAATTATGAGTTCTATGATATGGCCACGACGTAGAGCTTTGTTTTTCTCTAAAGTATACAAAAGGCAATGTATAGGTACAATAATTGATTAATACTGGACTGTTTATTATCTACTATTTTCCTCTTTAGAATATTAATCTCAGAGTAGCCTAAATTAGTCCCCAATTCCATATCTTACTGACCATGTACATACTGAAAAGCCTTAGGAAGCTAATTTTAGTTTAATTATCCAGCTGGACATTTACGACTTATGAGATAACAATCAGTGCAACTTATTTCGTTCCAATTATTGTTAGCCGAAACGTAAATGTAACTGAAAGCACATTTATCAGAGATTTCGCTCCGGGCGCGCTCGCGAATCTGTCATGAGCTTTATACTCTTGCGGCTTTACTGTTTTAAGGCGATGACAAACTTATAACGAAATTATTTTATTAATTACAGCAAGTATTGACGTGAATAAATTACATGGCATTGCTTGCATCGTGCCTTTCAAGTGCAATTAATTTTTTATTTTTTATTTACTGTGACTGCATTTTGTGGAAATTCACGATTAATCTTAAATTGTTAGTAAATTGTTATGTAGTATTATTTTCAATAAAAATACATAAATTTTTTTATTTTACCAGTATTGGCCTTAAATTATTGTAGTTTTATTTTATTTAAAAACACAGATTTCAGATTCGACTGATGACGACTCCACTGAAGGAGTCGAAATATTTCGTAAATTTTTTTAATTTTTTAATAACTGTGTTTTAAATAAATTATTTTCAATATGTTTTATTATAAAGTATATGGGTTATATTTCAATATTGTTGCTTTGACGTGTATAAGGTGTGCTCTAATTGTATCTATATACCGATTCAACGCTTTGACTTTGACTTTAAGGAAATTATTGAGAATGTTGTTACTGTCGATTGTTAGCACTTGGTGAACTTGGAATACATAAAGGAACGGAAAATCACAAAAAAAATTGTGAGATAGTTACATAGAGTAACGATAGTTACGGGTGATTTTCTGTTGATTCTATAATAATAATTATTATTAACTTTATTAATAAAGTATTATTAACTTATTAATTTAGATTTTGTTTATTTAGAACTCATGTACTTATCCACAATATACTTATATTAAATATTATACCCAACCGGTTTCGCTATTCAGCATTCTCAAGGGCTTTACTACAATACTTATTTCAATACATTTTCAAAACCTACAAATAAAAATACGTGCAATAAAATAACAATATTATCGAAGTGATTAGGGGAATACCAAATAAAATATGGCCGATAAACAATGGAAGGTAGTTGAGACAACGTTGTGAAGTGATGTTTACAAATTATTACGAAAACGTATTGTAATACCAGCGTTGTACAAACAGTTCAAATTGTGATGGTTTGGTGATGGGGATGTCATAAGTAAAAAATATACACATTATGGTAGAAGAGAAAACCATGAAAAATTAAATTGTATGTCACAAGAATAGTGCAGAAACTCAATATAAACAAATCTAATTGGATAATATTAAAATAATAAAGAATGTCAGGACTATAGTAAAATTAAATACAAATAAAAATAAACATGAGTTATAAATAAACATAATGTGTATTAATTTCCACCAAGTGCCAACAATCACAAGCATCAACCATGTTTATTAATTTAGATTTCTTGCACCCTTTTTAGGGTTCCGTAGTATGACATGAGTTTCTTGTGGTTTTTCAAAGATTTCTCGGTATCAAATTCTAGATATTAAAAAGTTGATTATAAATATATATTCTTTATTTACTGGCACCGATTTCGAGAAATCTTTGAAAAACCACAAAAGAATGCATGTCCCCCCCTTATTTCCGAAACGAATGAACCGAAAAATATGAAAAAAATCATGGTGATTTGGGATTACGTTAAGATTACAGGAAAAATATAGTGGGTGAGAAATTCACGATAGCAAAATGACAAAATTATTAAATATTTAAAAACGGATTGGACTCACTTTTTTATCTGTGCAAGGAGGCACAGGTCGAGCTTTCGATGAGATTATGACTCATCATCATCAGGACTCTTCGGGAGTACTTTTGCCCACGGCGGTCAGTCGAGTACTAAGCTTCCGCCCCTCTCTCGTCGCCGCTCGTCTTTCCGCTCTTCGGCTGCGTTCGGAGGTTTCCGGTATCGAAGCCAGACTCGACCGGACATTTGATAAAGTTTTCACTACTACTTCCGGGTCACGTGTTTCACTAGGTCCAGTCACACAGACGGCACTGATAATGTCCTCAACCACTGTTGGCAATTTTTTGTCATACGAAGCGTCAAGCCCAGGTTGCCAAGTTGGCGCCAGATGCCAACCACGGTCTCTATTGAAATTCGGATGCCTACCAATTTCGATTGCTTCCATCACCTTACGGGGAACAAAAAATTTCTCCTTAGCCAGTACGGTGGCTTTATCAAAACGAATATAGTGCTTAGTATCCGAATTTAAGGCGTGTTAAATTTTAAATTAAATTTTACCGTACTGGCTAAGGAGAAATTTTTTGTAGGTGTTTGGCATCTGGCGCCAACTTGGCAACCTGTGCTTGACGCTTCGTATGACAAAAAAGTGCCAACAGTGGTTGAGGACATTATCAGTGCCGTCTGTGTGACTGGACCTAGTGAAACACGTGACCCGGAAGTAGTAGTGAAAACTTTATCAAATGTCCGGTCGAGTCTGGCTTCGACACCGGAAACCTCCGAACGCAGCCGAAGAGCGGAAAGACGAGCGGCGACGAGAGAGGGGAGGAAGCTTAGTACTCGACTGACCGCCGTGGGCAAAAATACTCCCGAAGAGTCCTGATGATGATGAGTCATAATCTCATCGAAAGCTCGACCTGTGCCTCCTGGCACAGATAAAAAAGTGAGTCCAATCCGTTTTTAAATATTCATGATGTCAACTCACTCTAATTTTGACAAAATTATTTTTTTCATCCACGTCTTTTATTTCTGGTACGGTATAAAAATATTTGAGTCTCTCTTTTGTGGTACAATTAATTCTATTTTTAGTTATCATTAACAGTTATGGGCAAGATTTTAAATAACTTCTTCCTGACTGTTCCCAAAACTGTAGAATTACGGAACCCTAGGTATGCGAGTCTGACTCGCACTTGACCGGTTTTTCAACAGTTTTAGGGATTAAAATCAAATTGTTGAAAGCATTTATCATCACGGGATTTTATTTGCTTTACTTCCTTTTGATAAACATGTAATGACTAGGAAAATAGTTGGAGCCGTATTTTCAGTTGAAATAAAATTCCATTCATCTGTTGTTTCTCATTTCTTCATTTTACTACCAACACATTTCTTTTGAAAAGTTTTGCAAATCTCTGTTCACATGCATAAATCAAACAAAAGTAGATGCATGTATAATGGGTATAAATGGACAAGTTTCTCCAAATGAAACTACATCATCTACATCTATTTTGTCACTCGCGCGTTTGTGTTTCTTTGGAAAAGCTACTCAGTATAATTAATAGAGTATGCGGTTACATTTAACGTGAATGTTCTTATTTTCATTTACTAAAGCTAAATATTATTAAAAAAAGGCAAGGACATTTAGAAACAAATTCAAAGACCGGAACCTAAAAAAAATGAAAACATTCAAATTCTTGTCTTTAAATTTGTTTCTAATTGATCTTTTCTAGTTTGTAATGCACTCTATTAATAATATTTAGAGTATTCCAAAGCGATGGATTTCGCAATAAAAACATAATCCATGTTTACAGCTCTTATGAACAGAATCATTGTAAAAACAATATACACATCAAATTTTCAAATAAGGTGTCGTTTGTTGTAACTTCATTTCTTTAATAGTGTCTTCCCCTTAAATAAGTAGCAATTCATACAAAGGTGTGGTTAAGTCTCTTCTCTTTGCAAACAAATAGGAAATAACAATAATATCTAACTCAGTTATTTGCATTAAATTGCGTTCCTCGGTTATAAATTGTAATTCTACTCGTTACTGATTTATTTGTAAGAGAAATCTGATAGTAAATCTAAAAGACGTAGGTACGCAACTAATCACCTGAGACGGGATCTTATTTGCAGTAATAGATTTTAAGTTTTCCACAATCTGTTCTTGTAGGATCAGTCAATAACGGCAGGATTTTTTTTTGTTTACTTAAATATATTAGTAATAGCACAGTTTAAAAATCCATACAGTTGTACAACTAAGGCGTTCAGACGTAGCGGTTGTGCGGGGCTTGCGGGGCGAGGCTCCGAACTGCACCTTTGAAAATCGTGGCTTACCCCCGCGTATCACCCCGCAGGCCCCGCCCCGCACAATTTCTCTGTCTGAGCGCTTTCGTTGGACATGGACAACCTTTATCGATTGTGGTAATATGGTGCAGGATATGTCGCGCTTGCAAAGGTCACTGTTACTCCATGCAGAACGCCCCCCAGTGCGAGAGGAACGGATTCCGGAAAAAATAGCAAAATGTCGGTTTAAAATTAAAATAAAATGAACTAAAATAGCTATCAAAATTTTCAACTGAGAAAATTTAGATATCGTTAAAATCTATCTAATAAAATATCTTTCAAGTCTGTATGTCATTCCTGTTTGTCATACTATGAAAAAAAGTGTAGAAGAAGAGCTCATTTCAATAATTATTTCTATCGAGCTAAAGTTACGCAATCGCGTTTCTGTACTGAACAAAACTAGAAAAAGGTTCCGAAATTTATATAAATGATTTATCAAATTAGTGGCTTCATCTGAAAAGCAGGTATACAACTTCAAAAAGTGCAATTTTTATCGAATTAGCCCCTTCAAGATGTCTTTTTAACCCCACTACAAGTAGGACCCATACATTCATCAGCCTGTTTCGTCGACTGCTGGACATAGATAGGGCTTTCCAAGATTTCGCCACGCTGCGCAGACGGGTTGGTGAGCGCGGTGCCGAAACCTTTGCACCAGAGACGCCGCTACCGGTCACAAGTCTGTTTTATACCGCCATCAATCGGTCCCACTCAATGGTAGGCAACCTGGTTGTGCCTGTTTGAGAGCTGTCCTCTTACTCTCCCCCAAATAACTTCGGGGCGGTTTGCGAATAAGACGGTGGGACCTCCACAGTTGAGCCCGGCACCAGCTATACCACCTACAATAAGACGAAAAACCCAAGACCGTGTTAAGTATGACGTACCTACATGGTAAATACTACCTATACCTATATAAAAAAATCAGTTGTCCAATGTAATAATCATAGTAGTTATCTCTAATTATACGAATAAGTTAGTGACATCATGTAAGAAACCCACGTGTAAGTTATAGAATTACCTGCTTGAGGAATTTTTCCCTTTTCAAAGTACTTACTGTGAGGGGATAAATACTATAATCCCTTAATCAGGTGGCTTCATTCGTGACGTACACTTTAAGTGTAATTCAGTTCAGACTAGGTACTCATTATTTGTCTTATTATTGAAGAGACATGTGTTTACTAGGCGCCAAGTCTTACACAAATAATAATATACAATATACGATATGGAAAAAGGCTACATGAAGTGGACGGTGTACGCAATTACGGGATCCGTCGATACAGATGTAATCTGGTCGAAAAGACACTTAATTTTACTAATCCCTACTTTCATCTACATAATTATAGTGACTTTAATTTATGCAGCCAAACTCATACTGGTGACTTTGTAGGTGATCAGTAACACGGATCGATAACACTTTTTGCTAATTTCGCCAAGGGAACGTGCCCCCCCAGACGATTCAAATAAAGCAAGGAGCTGGGAGATTAACACTGTACCGCTTTAATAATATTAGTTTCTTTTTGTGTCATGCTTTTAACTACATTTGCAGCATTGTTGGCCTAACGGCAGGACTAAAAGATATAGTCCAATACTATGTGGGACACTCTATCTATACCTATTTGCCTTTGTGCCCCACCCAAAAATAAATGCTGGATCCGCCTTTGAATTTTGCAAAATGAAATCTTGACGTCCCATGGTAATTGACTCGGCGCTGGGCTTGCGTTTGTAAGGAACACGAAAAGAGTTATTTACGAATTTCACAAAATGGGTCATCGAACCTTGTTACTGAGCACTTACCGAGTCTTCAATAAGAATTTGGCTGCATAAATTAAAGTCACTTTATGGTGTATGTTTTCTTTTCCTTATTTTATCAATTTGCAATTAAATTTTTATTTTAGACCTGGCCCTCGATTCTGCCCCGAGCGCTAAAATTGCGAAGGCAGATAGCGGGTGATTTAAAAAGCGATTTTGTGCAGATATGTAGTGATTTTATTGATTGAAAACTTTTAATGAGCATTCCTTACATCCTATAGTTTTTATTTGTGGTAGTTTAGTCACTCTAATTTTCATCGCATGGCATTTAACTAACTTTAAACAAATATCTAATGATTGATATTGCGAGTGAGAAATAATGCCGGAATAGCCACCCTGAACTCCATTTTGGCGTATTATTTTATTTGTATTTAGTTATACACCAATAAATATTTTTGTTTAGTTTCATTTTTCCGCGAAATTTTGGTACGATTTTCCATTTTTGCAAAATAGGATACTCTTGATTTTTTTCATACTGCAGGAGCACACAAAAAGGGTTCCAAATTCTTAATGGAACCCAATAAAACCTTATACAATGTTGATGCCTAATAATGATCTAACATCCGTATTAGTCCACATTCAATTGTTTGCATTACAATAACTGAATGATTCATCTAGCTTAATGATGTTACTTTAGCTATTTTTTCTTAGATTACCTACAAATATGAGTTTTTTGTAAATTAACTTTTTGCCAGTCTGTCATCTTCACGATAAAATAAAAAAACAGTCAATTCAAGAGTGACTTTATGTATTTATATTACTGATTTAAAAATGAGAATCACAAAGCAATTATTCAAAGTTTGACTTCATACGGAGGACCGCCAAGAGGGGCAAAATCTAGGAAAGGCTTATTTAAGCATATTTTCATAGACTTCTAGATTACTTGTCATTTTAAATTTTAGTGATAAAGAATTTAAATATGAATATAATTATAAAGGAAAACATAGAAGGGTACATACATATTGTTTCCCATGGGAAAATATGTGACCATGGTTTTTTTGTTCAGCTGAAACTGAAACACATCCAATATCCCCTCGAGAATATACGTTGTAACGATAAAATAAGGTTCTACAATAATAAGTCAAAATAATTTTAGGGTAGATTATGTATCGTAAACTGACTAGGGGCCCAGCACAGCAGATCATATTACAGAATGTCTATCCCTCTCGAGGGAGATCAACAGAGTGAGAGGGAGCACTGTAACTTGCGCTATCGAGCTCGATATGGTTTGCTATGCTAGAAAAAAAAAGCAGAAAGAAAAAAAAATCTGGTGGAAAGGGGTAGGTCAGGGGATACTCTATCATCTCTTGTTTTTTTTACATTTTGAATTGTAGGCCCTTAAACTTTTTCAATAGGTAATCCGTAATGTACGGCACAAAAAAAAATTTAAGAATATCTTTTTATATTAACTTTACTGAATGTTCTTATTTTGTTCAGATTCATTTAAACCCACAACAGTTGTCCTAAATATATGTAGTATGAACTATTATATCTTCTGTGACATAGCACACTATTATGACTTTGATAATTAGTTGTAAGTACGACGGTACATACTTTAGTGCGCCAAGAAAGGAGGTGCGAAGCTGCGCGCGCGCCGATACCCAATATGGCGACGAAATCATGCGCCCATCGATTTGTCATAAATGGTAATCTTCACAGTTATTGATTGAATAGATAAGCATGTTTTGGTCCACAATTTGTGGTCAAGGTGGCCTCTGAGAGGGGATGGGCGTGTGACTGACAGATGTTAAAGAATTTTTACATGATGTGTTTTGCTGTTGGTCCATTCCATTGCTTGTTATAAATTCTTTAATTTACTTATTTTTAGGCATAATGTAATAAGAGAGCGAGACCTCAATGGCTGCGTATTAGTTTTTTTGTTATCTTTCTTCCCTTCAAAAGCTTCAATGTAATCCATAAATTGGTATAAGGATACGATAGTTGGTCAGTCATTTTGTAATTTTTTGTCTTAATTCTGATTTTATGCTGCATGATTTTCATATCAAATTTATTTGACTTCTATTGTATGAAACGTAATTTTTGTGCATATAATGTGGGCTGTTAATTGACAGAACAAAATTATTATTACAATATTACTAGATTTTGCCCGCAGCTTCGCTGGCGTGGAAGTGTCTTTCGATTAAAAATTACAGTATTGACAATTTTTGGCTTGACGGTTATTTCATCAACACCCTAGCCCATATGTTGATCAAGTTACTACGATGATAAAAAAGATACCAGCATCCAAATCAGTTGGGTTCTGGAGTTAAAACTGAACAGAAAGAAAGACAATAAATTTCATTCAAAATTTCGCAAAAATATTCAATGGGCAGACACGACCTCTTTACTACTTTATTATTAGTAAAGTTAACTGTTTACTATGTAATATTCGCTTCAGAAGTTTTTTAATCACTATTAAATTCATAATTTGTTGGTCCGATGATGTGTAATACAAAACCGGTAGCCTAAGTAATAATAAACATAAATATTCGTGGAATAGAAGTACAAGAATTTTCGTATAATTTATTCAAGATGATATTCCATCAAGAACCATTAATCGGACCCATCGAATCTTATACAGAGTATAAATGCAAAGTTAAGGATCCCTTTAGGGTATGAAAGTATACACGATTCTGATATCATTACGAGAAAAAAATATATACCTTGAATTTTCACCAAAAATTCCATAATTTTTCTAAGCTATGGCTACGCAGCTCACCGGCCTCCCCGCACACCTAATTGCACCCCGCAACCCGTACCCCCCATCCAGGGGCAGCGACCAGTGAGAGTGTCCACGCGATTAGTGTATTTTGAGTAAAGAAAATCGTCTTATTGTGAGGTACTGGTACTTTATTTAGAGATCCCAGTATTTAAAATAATTACTTTACCGATCATACTAACACACCCTTAAAGGATTCTTGCCTTTGCTTTTACAGCCGGTATAATAAAGGATTCAAACAAATTTCATCCCATTGCAAACTTATTTGCCGATTAGGCTCATCTGAGCTTGGATAAATCAGCCCATGATACAATAAAATTCGTAATAGACAGCTACTGACAGATACCGGATTAACAAAGCAATGGTATGTTCATTTATGTTTGCGTGACCACCGTTGAAAATAAAATTAATGTCTATCCTTTTAAAAACTAACAGCTTACAAAATTACATAAATTACTTTAACAAATAAACATTAATGACTAGATTTACCTTACATTAATCACTATCAAGACTTGCACTTGTTGGTTTAGAGCACAAACAAAGTGTAGTGTCTGCGCTGTGATATCTGCAATAGTAGACGAGCGTGTTTGTTTGTTTGCCTGCCATGTTCTATCAAAAACAGAATGGCACAGTAGCATAATTTATGGGACAGCGCAAAGGGCTCAACTATGAGTATACATCAAGGCAACCAATAAAATATTTCCAAAACTGTAAAAATCATCTACTCTTGTAAGTTTATGTGTTTGCAAAGACATATGAAGCTTATGATTTTGAGTATACAGGTTGAGGATTACAGGTGGTAGAGCTGATGCCGGGCTCGACTGTGGAGGTACCACCATCTTACTCGCAAATCCTCCCGAAGGTATTCGGGGGAGAGTAAGAGAACAGCTCTCAGGCAAAACCAGGCGGCCCACCATAGCCTGGGACTGATGGATGGCGGTATATCCATCCCCAATTGCCGGCCCTTCTAGAAAACAGACTGGTGACGGGCAGCGGCGTCACTGGTGCCAGGGTTTCGGCACCGCGCTCACCAACCCGCCTGCCCAGCGTGTGTGAGTATGGGCATTTCTTCCAGGAGTACTGCTAAGAGTGACAAAATCCTGGAAAGGCCTATGTCCAGCAGTGGACGAAACAGGCTGATGGATGGATGGATGGTTGGGTATTTGTAGGTTCAATTTCTGTAAGAGCTGTGTTCATTACAGCACTCTCCATTCAGGTCTAGTTCTGGCCTGCTTCTGTTCCTGACACGAAAGGACGCCTGTATTATTAGGTTTAATATTTACGATGCAATATTGACCTCTCTCAATAGGAAAGTTAGCAGCACAGCGCCCTGGATGGCGCGGGTTTGTGCAGAGGCAAGTATGCGATTTCAACGCTGAACGCGACGAGTTAAACGGCCGACCACCAGCAGCTATTCACTACAAAATGTAAACGGTATACTCAAGTGAGCTGAGTGCGCACGGGGGTTAACTAGGCATTAGCCATCTTCAGGCGCACCAGCGCCGCCGTACCATCTCGCGTCTAGGAGTCGAAAGCCATGACAGAAAAGGACCATCATCATCATATTGCTTTTCAACAAAACAGAACCAAAGAGTTCCCTAATGATGACAACACATGTACAACAGGGAGTGTCATTTTTCGACTTTTTTCGAATTTCATTATGTAATAGTGAAATTACTTTGCAAGAATCTATAAGAAGCCCAAATAAAAAAATAAAAAAATATTGGATTACATCTTCTGCTAGCTCATTTGATTCAAAGATTTTAAAAATGTAGGGAAGAAAAAAAAATTTTCGATTTAACAATTTTTGTATATATTTTTTTGGTTTGTCCTTATGTATGTAATCCATCAAAAATAGGTCATGAAAACTATGTCACTTTCTGAGGTCCTACGAAAAAAAAATGTTATAAATGCCCAAAATTGGGAATTCTGTGAATTTACGAAGTTTTTATTTCTTCTGAGACATGTTAAGACGAATATTTTTATAATATTTTTTTATGGAATACTTATCTAAGGCTTTAACAAGAAAAAAATACAAAAAATATAACGGACGAAAAAAATATTTTCTTCTCCCATACATTTTGTACAACTTTGGATCAAATGAGCGAGCAGAAGATGTCGTCCAATATTTTTTTTAATTTTTATTTTGACTTTTTATACATTTTTGCAAAATAATTTCACTATTACATTAAGAAATTCGAAAAATGTCTAAAAATGACACACCAGTTGCAGTTTACAAGTTTGTGAAGCTTGAATCTCGTTCTCTATAGACGCTATCATGTCTGATAGAGGCAGGTCGAATTAATTAATTCCATTACATATTCTCAGTCTCATTTACATAAAAGGTTAACTGGACATCCGTGTAAATGTACTTAGCTAATCTTCAGTGTTGTGTTCTTGGTTGTAAAACCTTGCAGCTTAAATTAGAATTTATGGATTTGTTAATAAAGTTACCAAAGCTGCAGCGGGCAAAGGGTAAAGTGTAAACTAATACAGTAAATAATTCACAACCACAACTTTGTAACCAAGTTCCGACACAATATAAAAAAATAAGGATGAGATATTTATTTGCTGTAAACAAATAAATAAATAAGTAGCAAACAAAACGAAAGAAAGTAAAAATTAAACACACATAAGTCTTATAAATCAGACACTTGCAAACAAATTTCGTTTGTTGAAGCAGCAAACAGACCTAGCTCAGAATAATCATTGCAATAAAAAAACACAACGCCCTGTTTTTCTGTCTGGCCTGCGACCTCACAGACCCTTACCAATTACGTAAAATTATACAAATTTGCACTCTAGTTTTGTTTTTTTTTAATATTTATTTTGCCTTTATGACTTTAGACATGAGGATATTACAAGTAACTTAACGCATGTTTTACAAAAATTCCTCCAGCCGTTTCCTACCTAAAGAAGCTTAGTATGTTTTGAAAATTGATTTATTTTTTAGACCGCAAGTAGCTGACATGTAATGATGTAGTATATTTTTACAATCACTTTATGAAATCCTTTTCTTTGATACCCCAAACACCTATCGTTTAGGCTAAAATAAATAGCTATTTATGCAACTGTTACGTTATGGACGGTCTTTTAATACGAGTGCCATTTTTCGGTACAAGCGTCGCGCGTACCGAAATAGGTGGGCACGAGTTATTAAAAGACCAATAACGTACAGTTGCATACAAGATTTTATCTACGAAGGAAGGAATAAAACACAGATATAGACAAATAAGTATTTTTAATAGAAACTTAACTACACACTGACTATTGTTTATTTATATGTAGATTTTGTATTGTACAATTATTAAAATAAACAGGAATTGCAGGATTAGAGGCTGAACTTGTAGATGGGCCTGGAGACATGCATTGCGGTACATTAATGTTAACTTCGTTTAATATATTTTGAGATTTCCTCAAAATATACCAACAAGGCGTTTTCAGAAAATGATGTGCTTGAAATATTGTCACGTTCCCGCCTTATCACGAAATCTTCTTAACATTTCTCATATACATGTCTTGATTTTTCTGGTAGGTAGTAAATTATTTGTAGCCGCAACTGCTCTATCTGGTGGAGTATTTTCAATATCACTTGATGTTGAAGACATTTTTAATACAATTTGGAATAAAATTTCACTCAGAATTTTTTTCCCGCGTCCACTTTTTTTTCATTTTTATTTTATTTAGTCTTTATCAGGTACAAGGCAAAGATCTTGTAGCCGCAACAGCCAAATAGTATACGATACCTTTGTTCTAAACTTGTTCCATTTTTAAAAACATCATTTACATTGTCTCGATTTCGAAGTAATATTATAGGTCCCTGGCTGTATGTTCAGATTGTCTTTGCTTGTGTTTTAGAATTTAGAAACCGCTGTCAATTTTGTAATTCGAATATAAAAAAACCGAAGTAGATAAAAAAATATTAAATATATCCACAGAAAAGATCAAGGGGGTCATAACGGATTTTTTCAAGAACTGCGGGTCAAAATGATCGTTGGGACCTCAATCAAGTACACGTGTGCCAAATAGTTTCCTTGTATACCTACTTGCAGTTTTTTTATTCGTACACCATACACTTATTAGTAATAATTCTAAAGATTTAAGGGAGAAGGCACTGATTTTCTAGCCACCTCGCATCTTGGTGTATGTTCATGTCCAAAACTAAACTTCTGCTAGCTGATGATGACGATATTTTTTTACACCTCAAACAGGTCTAATTAACAACCCCTCATTCAAAGATATTTTAATAGTATTATCCAATACCTCCTTTATTTTAAAAACTTTGGAAGCACATGTAAAAAAATGCTTAAACTCTATCTTCTCTCCAACAGTAACCCAGTCGGAACAAGAGCGGTCCTGCATTGCTTTACTGAGGCTACAGCGTCGCTCTGGAGCCTTTCTGTGGGTCCACGTGGTGCTACAGCTGAAAGACAACCTGGAGAACTCTCAGCGGCCCGTCATCGTCTGTACCAACCAGGTTTTGAGGTTTGAATATTTTCCATTTTCAACTCCAACCTATTAGGGACAAGAGCGGTTCTGCATTGCTTTACTGAAGATGCAGCGTTGTTCTGGAGCCTTACTCTTGGCCCAAGTGGTGCCGCAGTTTAAATACAACCTGGGATACTCTTAGAGGCCCATAGTCTTTTGCACCGACCACTCTAACCTATAGACTATGAGGGCATAGCCGGTAACCTCAACTCATCGAGTACCAGCAAGACGCAGTCACTGTGGGAAGTAAGACAAAAAGTATATCTTAAAAAATCTGGCCGACCTTTGCGAAACCGGGCGGGTTGTGTAAAGTCGTAAAAAAAAACATAAAATTGTTTCGACAGCCGAATTATGTCAGACCAAAAGATTTCTTAATAGGTTGGTCAGTCAAGGCCATAATATGACGTTGGTTGCATGCTGGTACTCGATGAGTTCAAATCTAACCTGAATGCGACTCTAAAATTATTTGGACAGACTAAACTGCCAAGCCGACTCTCGACCGAAAATGTTTTTCTTGCTATACTAATCGAGTGTTAGCGTATGAACGCTGGTACCTTAATGAGATATTTTCATATGAATATGAATCAATATTTTTTGACTGTACACAACTTCCCAGGTTTCAGCATAATCGGCCAGCTTTTTAAGAGTTACTTTTTGTCCTGCTTTCAATACTGTCATGCTGGTACTAGATGGGTTAAGGTTACCAACTATGCCCTCATGGTCTACTAAAAGGAAAAAGAGCGGTCCTATATGAACCAGTACATTATGTATGACGTACACATTACAGATTTCTTATGATTTTAAATAACTTTACCGATGACGTTGTTGTTATAAATTATTAAAATTCTCGTATATCTCTAATCACGTCGGCGACAAGTATTATGGACAGAACAAGTTACTTGTTACATTATCTCGTGACACTAATTGACTGCATAATGAAATGCTTGTTAAAATAAAGCCTATATTAACCTATGTGACCTACTAGATCGGTAATGGACATAGGTAATTATTATGATCTTAAGTGTTTTAATGCTCTAGTACCTACAATAAACCCATGGTGTAGTAAACAAAACTAGTTACGGACATAACTGACGTAAATATCACAATAAGTAGATATCAAAAGACGACTAAAAGAAAAGAACAAAGTGGCCCGCCCCGATTACAGATGGGATCGATATCAAAATAACAAAATTTTTAGGATTCCGTACCTTTATGGTAATAGACTCCGTTTGTCTGTTCGTCTGTCCGTACGTCACTGCCTCATACATAACTTTTGAATCATTGAAGATGAAGACTAATAATGGGTCACAAAAAAATTGTTTTACCCACATAAAGTAAAGTGATATTTTTTTTAGTTCGTTTTTGTTCAAGAAATTGTCACTGTAAAGGGTAACAAAAAAGGTTTCCTCCTATAAATCCAATATGAATATCAAATTGTAAGTTTAAAAAAATCTAATTATGCTTACATAGGGATTTAGAGAAATCTTTGAAAAACAGATGCAAAATTTTTGTTTTTATCTCTAAAACATGAGGACCAAAAACATGAAAAAAAATCTCAATCATAGGGTATTATGCAACAAATTTCAGTTAATCTGTGGCGATTAAGAAAACTCGAAAACAAGCGACAAAACTATAAAAAATATTTTATGAAAATATATTAAGGATACAAAATTGTAGGTACTAGGTTGTAAAGATATGTATTTTAGGTATGTACATTTCTTACACCTATTTTGAGAGATCTTTGAAAAACCACAAAAAATGTATCATGTGTCCTTTTCACTGAAAGTATGTCCTTATTTCCGAAAAAAATCGCGGTGTTACATTAGTACGTAAATGTAATGAAATGAAAAAGAAAACGGTAAATAAATTCAAGAAAACAAATTTAGCAAGTAAAATAAAAAAGCGTTGAAAGGCTAAAATATTGTTTGCGATCGACCAAAACCGCTCTCAAATGCAGAGATGTGTCGCAGTTTTTTTCATCGACTTAACCATTAAAAGCCCCAGTGGTGGCAATTTGTTTATTACACGCCGCCGTTAGGCTTCTTATTTTTAAACCTATACATATAAACCTTCCTCGGGAAAACCACATTGAAATTTAATAATAATAAATTCTTTATTTTCACAAAAACAGGTACAATTACAAGAAATCAAAATACAAAGTTATAGGCTAAAAAGATACATCAAGATCAAGTGTTGCTCAGATAAATAAGCTAAGAAAAAAAATCTCGAAATTTTGGTGTCAGCGTTTCCCCTACGTTGACTTAATTTAGTGGTTTAACGATTTAATGTAGACTTTACAAAATAAAGTGTTACAATATCAATTCTGACACTAGAATTATTATGTATTCTAACTAAAATATTCGACTAATTCGGAAAGAGAACAATGTTTATATAATTTTAATTAACTAAAAAATGTATATATTTACAGCATGCAAAGTATTAGTAAAAGTGTAAGGTTGTGGGGGGAGATGTGTGTTTGTATGTGTTTATGAATGAGGAAGAAGATGTATTGTGTATTATGAGTGTATGTGGCGTTAGGGGCGGGGGTAAGTGGGGAAGAAAAGATAACTATTATTTCTGTACTACAAGCAGCTGCTCCGTGTCATCATATGTACGTTAGCTCACTTGGAAGTTTAAAAATTATGAGCAAATACACTGACAAACGCGGATTACGCATTTGTTTTGCACTACTTATGAAGAGATCAATGAATAGTTGTTTTTCATTAATAATAGAGTATAGATACAGGCCTTTTTATGAAAAAATTCTTCTTTGAAAAAAGACTTTGTAGAGCTAATCTTATGTATGATTCTTTTGTTATACACAAAACGAAATCCTAAAACATTCAGCATTCGTGTCTTTTCGTCATAATTTAAGTTACTGCCATCAATGTCCTATACAATCCTTCCGATGAATTACAGATATTCTACCTCACTAAGCTCATTTGGCTATAGTTATAGTAGTGACATGTACATAAGTACGTTTTGTGTGTGTAGCCCATTTTGTAGTTCCTGAGTTTACGCACACTAGTAAAAAGTGCGTGTACACGCACCACTATAGCTAAACGGACTTCGTTGAGATATAATACCAGTACTTGTATAATAATATAAACTGAAAATTTCTACAACAAAGCAAACTTCTGTTAAGCCGTCACGTCACTCGAAGACGACGATAGGGAGTAGGAATATTGAAAGGGGAGAATGATAATCTATAAAAATAACGCTGATGACGCAAGTTTACCAGAATATAGTTTCAAAAAACATAAACATTAATAAACAGCCTTTGCGTGCACACTAGAGGATAGTCATTCATCGTCGTTGATCTACTGTCATCTAGACACTGATCTCACTTATGGCCCAGCCTAAAGCCACATAAGCGCTTATACCCATTTTCTCCATCAAACAAAACGATCCCATAAGAGCTAAAATTATCCGCAAACTCCACAAACATCTAAGTTAAACGGCGATCCTCAAAACAACCTCTTAATGCCCATTAATATATTGAAACAGGCTCCAATAACCGCGATCAAGGGTGAAATCACTTCATCATCCCCGCCCTGAACTGCGCGAGCGCAGCATTATTATGTGAACAAACGTCAAACCGAAGAGTTTTATATGACGTACTAATAGCAGAAAATGCCGAGCTCACATGGCGATTACACTCCTAAATCATCCAAATTACTCTTTAAACAACTCGTTAAATAAACCAAGTCTTCATAAAGCTCGTTTTTAGATTCGTATCAAATTGAATAACGATGGCTTTTACTTGATGGTCTTTTAGAAAATATTTGCTATAAGGCCCTAATGCATATCAGTACTCGCGGTTGTTATTGGTTGGATATAGTTATGATTTCACTGAGAATGCCGGCGTTACGTTATTTTATTGGTAATAAAAGTTAAGAAATGGGGCTTTATTAAATTTTATTGGGCTCTTGAAAGTTTGTGATCGGTAAGTGGAGGAGAATTAGAATTACTCAATGTTCAAAAGTACTAATATTTTAGGCCGTTGCAATGGCGTGGCCACGCGAATCCAGATCATACGACTGCAAAATTAGTTGCGGTTCGAATGACGTAGAATTTTAAGTAAATTAAACTAAACATGTTTGTGAACATCGATTTATTCAATCAGCTGGTTTAAATTGCTAGCAAATAAAATTTATTTAATTGAAGCTCATAAATAATAAATATTTACAACTTAATTACCACTACATCGATACCCCTTATGAATTGACGCATTGAAATTATTTAGCTGGTATTTCTATAAATATGTAATAGGAATATGTATGTTTTATTAGATAATATTTATAGAACCTTTGTATAAGTTTTGAAAACGTAAGATTTTCTTTGTTAAACTATATATTGCTGTTTTATCCAAATTATTTTACAAAAAGTTAACGGTTCATGTGAGCCTTTCCTAAAGAGTATGTGATTTACCGTCAAGTATGCGTGGTTCCCGCAAACCAATTATGATCGACTTTAATAATAGCTACTCTTCTACTAAGGTAAATTGTAATTATGAATTAACGTTACTGGTAATTCGAGATAATTCTATATGGCTATACGTTATAAGGTAAATTACGAGAAGTCTTGTGCGTTTTTGGAGTGACCGTTACTCGAATTACAAATAATTCTATCAGAAAATCGTCCCATAAAACTAAAGTTGAAATAACGTAGCGGTAGCGTTAGCTTAGTCGGTATGTGTTTGAACTTTCAAGACCCGGGTTTGAATCCAGCCGGTTCAATGAGTGTACCAAGCACCAATGAGTTTTTCGAAATGTATCTGCATGGAATTTGTATACTATCTCTTGCTGAACGGTCAAGGAACCAACGATTTGTGCCCGAAAGACAGCGATAAAGCGTTTACGTTATCATGTTTTTAGGAAGTTTGATCCCCAATTTAATGTACCGTTAATTGCTTCTTTTTTTAAGAGAAAAAGAAGTCGGCTCAAAACCGTAGAAAACAGAAGAGAAAATAGATTATTGTTATAAATGCTGCCATTTATGATCATTACTAATCGACTCTCTAATCACTATGAATATGTTGATGATATTGTCACGCTACAGCATCATTGTACGAAGGTTTCTCCATAACGCAACCAAATATTTTGTCAATTTTCACATGATTTTACACGACAGCCTTATTCTTTTTTTGTCATCATAACCCTTTTTTCAGGCAGCATTAGATTACGCAAACACTTTGAGTAGCCAAAACGACATATTTGACATCAAAGAGGTGCCTCGTATCCTGTGATCCAGATTCAGCCATTCCCCTTATTGTTACCGGATTTGTTGTGACTTAATTCATGTGACATGATATGGCACTATACGAATGAATTAATGGACACTTAAGAGAAGTAAATAAATACAAAAGTAACGAACACACATTATTGTACAAAAGCGGGCTTATTACTAAAAGCAATTTCTTCCAGCCAAACTTTGGGTACGACACGATAACAGTATTAGGAAGATCCATACGAAATCAATTAGACCAAGATAAGAAAAATCTTTATACCGTGTTGCGCAACCAACTAGCTCATAAATGTTGGATGGATAGGTCTGTTTATTACTCATCTACACTTCTACACTATTATATAAAGAGGAAAGATTTGTTTGTTTGTTTGTTTGTATGTTTGAGGTAAACTTTGGAACTACTGAACCGATTCTAAAAATTATTTCTTTTCTAAAAAGCTATACTATTGCTGAGTAACATAGGCTATATTTTATTTTAATAAAAGTAAGTTTTCAGTTTGAAAATTTAATATTTGTGAACCATGCCGGGAGAAAAAACGCTGCTTAGCTGCTTTATCGGCGTTCCTTGACCAAATGGTTAGTTATACGTGATGAAACCGGTTATTTTTCCATACGAGGAAACTGTGTCAGTTTAATCTGAGTAAAGATTTCCATCTACAACAATCCTGACACACTTCTTGCTAATATTAAGCTTGAAAAAGTAACTACAGCCAGGTTTAAGCATAGATACATTAAATACTATGGTTTAAGTAATGATTTTGTTCCCACACGGGAAAACTATATCAGTTTCATTTGACTACAGATTTACATCTACAACGATCCGGACACACCTCTTGCAAATATTTAGCTTGAAAAAGTGATTACAGCCAGGTTTATGTATTGATTTTTTCCCATACGAGAAAACTGTATGAGTTTAATCTGACTACAGATTTTCATCTACAACGATCCTGACACACTTCTTGGCACTTTGGTAAAACATGGTGACCAGGGTCTGATGATGGGACTGGAAGATGGGTACAGGATCTCCTCAACGGACAACAGCAGACTCTTCGAGTTTGGGCTTATTTGATTGGTCATTATTAGCACTTTGGTAAAACATGGTGACCAAGGTCTGATGATGGGTCTGGAAGATGGGTACAGGATCTCCTCAACGGACAACAGCATACCCTTCGAGTTTGGGCTTATTTGATGGGTCATTATTAGCACTTTGGTAAAACATGGTGACCAGGGTCTGGTGATGGGTACAGGATCTCCTCAACGGACAACAGCAGACCCTTTGAGTTCGGGCTTATTTGATTGGTGTTTATTACCACTTTGGTAAAATATGGAGACCAGGGTCTGATGATGGGACTGGAAGATGGGTACGGGATCTCCTCAACGGACAACAGCAGACCCTTCGAGTTTGGGCTTATTTGATTGGTCTTTATTAGCACTTTGGTAAAACATGGTGACCAGGGTCTGATGTTGGGACTGGAAGATGGGTACGGGATCTCCTCAACGGACAACAGCAGACTCTTCAAGTTTGGGCTTATTTGATTGGTCTTTATTAGCACTTTGGTATAACATAGTGACCAGGGTCTGATGATGGGACTGAAAGATGGGTACAGGATCTCCTCAACGGACAACAGCAGACCCTTCGAGTTTGGGCTTATTTGATTGGTCTTTATTAGCACTTTGGTAAAACATGGAGACCAGGGTCTGATGATGGGACTGGAAGATGAGTACGGGATCTCCTCAACGGACAACAGCAGACCCTTCGAGTTTGGGCTCATTTGATTGGTCTTTATTATCACTTTGGTAAAACATAGTGACCAGGGTCTGATGATGGGTTTGCTGGAAGATGGGTACGGGATCTCCTCAACGGACAACAGCAGACCCTTCGAGTTTGGGCTTATTTGATTGGTTTTTATTAGCACTTTGGTAAAACATGGAGACCAGGGTCTGATGATGGGACTGTAAGATGGGTACAGAATCTCCTCAACGGACAACAGCAGACCCTTCGAGTTTAAGCTTATTTGATTGGTCTTTATTAGCGCTTTGCTTAAACATGGTGTCCATTGCATATAGTCGTTCAAAAAATCAAATTATTTTGTTTTCCTTATTTCCACGAAAATCTCTTCGACGCGGGCGGAGCCGCGGGCAAAAGCTAGTCTTGAATAAAACAAATTATGTAGGTGCTTAAAATGTATTGTTACCATTAGAGCACCCACACATGATTTTTCGGCATCTATTTTTGCCTGAGATAATACGATGGCCCATCCCCTATCATATAGAGGCCTGAACAATTTACAGTGAAAAATGTTTTTCATGTATTGTTTGTTCATTTGGCACCTGGAAAACCTCTGAATGCAACATCTTTGAGATAACATGTCTCATATAATTTATTTATTACTTGCAACGAATACTAAGGAAAATTTAATTGAACAAGGCCACCAAATTAATAGAGGCCTTTAAATTAGTCAATGTTATCGATCGATTAATTTGAAATTCAAATTATAACGATAATCGATATTTGATTCGATAAAGATACCTAACTGATAGTTACGAAGCATTAGGGATGGCTGGCTGGAGGCAACACTAACTAGTAAGAATAACTAGCTGTCCATGATAATGTAGAATAATGAGACTTAAATTAATTCAGCTGCTCATTAAAACGTTCTTAATATAAATATTGAATTAATGGAGTAACTACTTATCCTTTAAAGGGACTAGATAACTTGAAAAATTATAAAAAGCCCAACTGAATCCAAGTAAATTAGACCCAGGAAATGCCAATGAAAATGACAAAAACCATAAACATCGCAAAGTGTCGTTGAAACTACGCAAATCTCTCATTACAATCCACATTCAGATAAAACCAACTGACAAATGCCCCCTGTCCCTACAGAAAAAAGTTGGAACCTAAGTACACGTTGAGCAGAAAACTAATTGGCTTTAAAGCTGAGCTATTAGCCCCCCCGATAACGTCCAACCTGGATTGCAAGCGCAAGACTTTGAAAAATTACCCACCATAACTTAACGCGGTCACTTATACAGCTTACAGACTTCCCTATTGAGATATCAATACAAGATGACGTTATACTACGGGATATTCTCGCGTAAACTGCTAAGCGAATAAATATTGTAAGGGGGTGATTTATGGCGAAAGAGCTGGCCGGCCGATCGCGCGGCCGATGTTACTATCGGGATGGTTTGAAATATGCCCCGAGTGTCTATTGTTGTTATGTGAGAAACTGTGTTTAACAAGCGCCAGCCTTGATCGATGGCGTCGGCGAGCTATTGGGCTCTGCTCACCGATATTTATAGCTTAAAATTTACTAAAATATACGAAAACGCGCTAATTTTGATAAATTGTGGCCAATTTTAGAGCGCGCGTTTCTTGAAGTTCTGGAATCTTTGCCAATTTGTTCGGTATCATTAGTCACTGCAAGGTGTAATTTGTATGACTTAAAATCATCTTGTGAGTAGCCCATAATGTTATGTAATATTATATTTTGTTCATATCTAATATTACATAACATTATGGGCACACCTAGCTTCAAAGGAATTTAAAGTCTAAATCCAAAACAGCAAGTCCTAGCAGCGTAAACAAGTATTAAAACCATTCACAACTCTAAGCTACTGTTCTCCAGTGTACCATAAATCTCAATCCTGGATCTCGAGTGGGTGACAATCGTCCATGTGATTCAAACAATCCGCAGGACAAAGGGCAGTGTCCAGTTGGACTCGCTTATGGCTTTGGCCTTTGGGTTAAGAGATAAACTTGGTTGGATGGTGGGAAATGAACTTTAGGCGAAGCATATTTATAGATTTGTAAGAAAAGTTGTTTACAACACTTGTAACGTCACGGCTCGAATCGTTATTGCTTTGTGATAATTCTCCAAACCTTGTTCCATTGTTCTTGTTTTCAGGGCGGTTTTGGTCTGAAAACCTACATCAGACAAATTCACAATGATTTCAGAGCTTGTCTCGTAATCTTGCAAATAAATACAGCTTGTCACTTACACCACAAGTCCTAACCCTTATAAATCTCAGAACTCTCGGTTGCATTGTTCCTCAGATTGCGTTATTTGTCACATAAGTACTCGTACACTGATGCACTTGTGAAACTAGTACCTACTCATGTTACTTCGTGCTCCCCGCGACAAATACTGTTTGTTATAATAATGGTCGTCTTACGTGTATAACGAATTTAATGGCGTCGCAGATCTATTTATCTAAGCTTTTGTCATCTTAAATTGGGGTAGGATTGTCTTACTTGCGAAACTGGAGATCATGTTTCGTGTCTGCGCTTTGTATAAGTTTTCTGTATCTTACTTTGAGCTTACTGATTGAGATCAGACCATACGAGTTCGATTATTTCATTTTATTTCTGGGTTGCCCAGGGGACACTTTTTACCCCGTTACTGATTCTCCTCTTATCGAGCTAATCTATTTATTCTAAGAGAAATACTGTTACCTCAATGGAAATGTGCAAAAAATATACGCTAGTGCTTTCGTTCGCATTCGCTCTGTACAACGCACGTGTTTACAGTCGACAAACAAATTGTCAACATGTCGACCGCCTCCGTCATGTCAGAGAGATTTATGCGCTCGCGCACGGACGCGCAAATTGGCGGGAAACAGAACATAGGCGGATATAAAACGTTTCTTGTCTTTTCTATTTTATGTAGGATTTATTACAGAAAGAGACAAGCAATGCGAGTATCGGAAATAAATATGTCCAGTCATTCCACCTGCGATGGTAAGGTAACTTATCCTGGGCGGAGAGATGACTAAGAAAAAATACTGAAGTGAAAATGTCGATGTCGTAGACGTTTTAGAAAACCACTACCAAAGTAATTTATTCATACTAATAATTAAATAGTAAGGAAGTCGTGTCTACATTGAATATTTTTGCTAAATTTTAAATTAAACAGGCTAGCAGTATAAATTTTACTGGGGCCAAAACTACAGTTTTAAGAATTTTTGTCTGTCTGTCTGTACCGTCTGTTTTAAACCGAGAAACACTCAACTCACTCTTTATTATCATTGTAATCACCCTGATTAACATATAGGTTTAAAGGGTGGTGATAAAATAACCGCCAAGCTGAAAACTATCGATACTTATAAAATATTGAAAGACATTTCCAACAGGGCAAAAGTTTGAAGTAATACGAGCTGGAATTCGAAAGTTTGAATCCATAATGAAAAGTTGATGGACCATCCTTGTTTCCGTCTAAAAAAAACTTCCTTTAAGCAAAAATTATGCATTATTTGGCCAAGGCAAGGTAGAGAAACATGGGGCTAGCTAAAGAGCTTAGCCGCTAGCTAGACCAAGCATATTAAAATAATTCCTTACTTTTAGGGTCAAGTATATTAATGCACAAAGTGTGTACACATCAGCCCATCACGGCTTTATCCAACGCCCTTTTGATTTATTCAGCTATCTGCTCTTTCCTAATGCGAATGCTAAACCGATTTGTCGCCGTCCGACTTCACATATCTAAACTTTGGTATACTCACGGTCGCAAGCGCAACCGACTTGCACGAGTCGATGGGAACATTCTGACTCATTAATTTTGATGTTTCTTGACTTTGATCTTGCATCAAATAACCTTTTTTAGGGTTCCGTAGTCCGACAAGTTTATAGTTTCGCCATGTCCGTCTGTCCGCGGCTTAGCGCAGAGACTATTAGTACTAGAAAGTTGTAATTTGGTATGAATATAAATATTAATTACGCCGACAAAATGGTAAAATAAAATTAAAAAATATATATTTTTTAGGGTACCTCTCATACACGTAAACTGGGGATGATTTTTTTTTCTCGTCTATCCCATAATGTAGGGTATCGTTGGATAGGCCGTTCAAAATCATTGTGGGTGTGTGAAAACCATTTTTCGGTTTAGGGATCCGTTGGCGAAATATTAAGCTTTAAAGTGAAAGTCGAGAAAAGAGCGTCCCCCCAGCTGGCTAAACGGTTGTTTATAGAAATGTGAAAAAATTCACAGAAGTAATATTATATAATGAATTTAAAAGGAAAACTATCACAGCTAAGTAGGCTTTACAGGTTTACGAGTACAGGTCGCGCCAAACTTTTGGCCCCCTAAAATGTATGGGACCAGAAGTTGTTGCGCGGTCTGTATTTAGTAGACCAACTTATATGTACCGGGCAACTACGGAACCCTACATTGCGCGTGGCCGCCGGTATTTTAGTTTGTGACTTTGTCCTGTAGTATATTCTAAGACTTTGATTATAAGGAGTTTTATTCTGAGACCGCTGGCCTTGCTTCTTGGAGTTTAGTACAGAAGTAGGGTAACATTGTTTAGATTAATACAAACATATTTATTCTTACGCCTGTCTTCCAGGGGGGTAAGCAAAGCAGGGATCACGAATACACCTTTTCTGCTTCTTCCTTATTCATCAATCGTGTAATTCAAGCTAATGTTCCAGATGTGTGTTCTTCATCAGTATCTCGGTCGCCCATTTGATCGGCGTGCTACTTTCTAGAGCGGCTCGGTCGAGACAAACGCTCTATACCGGGTGTAAAAGCAAAGGCAAGAATCCTAAAAGGGTGTGTTAGTATGATCGGTAAAAATATTATTTTAAATACTGGGATCTCTAAATAAAGTATCAGTACCTCATAATAAGACGATTTTCTTTACGTCGCTGACTAGGTGTGTGGGGTGGGGAGGCCGGTGAGCTGCGTAGCCATAGCTTAGAAAAATGATGGAATTTTTGGTGAAAATTCAAGGTATAATTTTTTTCTCGTAATGACATCAGAATCGTGTATACTTTCATACCCTAAAGGGATTCTTGACTTTGCATTTACACCCTGTATAGTCACTCTAGTTACTACCATCCATCAGCCTGTCATCGTCCACTGTTTGACATAGGCCTTTCCAATATTTTGCCACTCTTGGTGGTTCTCCATCCTCCGCAACGTCCTTCAGATCGTCGATCCAGCGAGCACGCTAGTAGCTACGTCTTCTTTCTATCATCATATTTCTGAAATAGAGTGGGTAAATAGGTATTATTCATTCGTCCTTACATTAAGTACTTACTTAGTGCAATGCTCAGTATGTTTCCACCATGACTATACTTATCTAGGTCCAGGGCTGAGTCCAACTATGTGACATTTTCCTGCATCCACTATCTTAAAGGTTGCCTACTCAAACCTTTCTTGAGGCGAGGGGTCCCGCGCTAAAGGTTATTTGCTAGATACAAATTTAATAGTACCTTTTGGTGTCACTGAACACTATTTCCGTTAGCTTCTCTTTAATTTATTGCTCTTACATAGGCTTTATATTAAACAATAGCCTATGTTGTGTAATTTAATTCAAGAGTTTAGCAAGATAATGTCTCGCGCGCCGTTTCTTGCCAAATGCATATGTTAAAAGAACACAAGAAGTACTTAATGTACCTAAAAACAAAACTACATATACAAAATCTGACATCTTAAGCATTTCTTTATAAAACATTATTTTAATACGACAACAAAGTGGAATTTGAAGGCTTTAGTTTCAGTTTTAGGTCTGTCAAAACTATTTTTTTTCCAAAGTAATATAGCTTCTGTGTTGTTAACACTAAAGAACTATTTTGGAATCAAGAAAATTTAGTTTTACTAAGAACTTAAAATCTTCAGAATCGGCTTTGTTTCACTCGTAAATACATAAGACTTAAATCTTTAAACAAACTTTAGCTCTATGTTCCTCTAGGTAGACTATTGTTTCTTTGGTCCTACAAGCTCCATGAAAGGATACAGGGATGACACTAATATAAACATTAAATGTTATGGCTCCCATTACTTTTATTCTCACAATTTCACTAAAACGCAAACCTTGTAGATAGGAGGGTTCATTTAGTGCAAGCCGTTTAAAAGGTCTTTTAATTATTTGTTGTTATTGTCAGTGTTTAAATATAGACATGAGTCAGCGACATTCTACAAGTAAAATAAGTAGACGTTAATGGATGTCGAGTTGGGTATCGGTATCAAGCAAGGATATTTAATTGGCGCAAGTCTGTCCGTCTAGACGCCGAGAAACAATTTGTACTTAATAACTGCCTATTAGATATCGCCTGAAGCTTTCTTTACCGTAGACAAACAACCATCAAACAACTTACTCTGGTAATATGCCATTAGGCTACCAAGACCTGATCTTTCTGCATAAAGACATCATTAATGGGTTTTCTTTGTCCACAGTGAACAAGAAGCTGCAGTTATGAAAGCCAATCCTTGGTTATACCACTATTACGCGGTTCAGTCCAAACTCCACTACGGCCTGGCCTACGAAGCTGCAACGAGGATGTACGGTCCTCCAGCGCCGGACATTCAAGTCTACCCGCCAACCATGCAGTATACGCCAACACCACCCATCTGCATCAATGGCGGCCAGCCTATGATCATGCCGAATGCTGGACTGCAACCCCACATTCCTCATGTTCCACCACATTTGGCACCGATGCATTATACCTATGAGAGGCCTGACACTGGACCTGTGGATTACTCCGTATCTCTACAAGATAATAGGTAGGATATCATTAAAAGATATTTTATAGCACACCGTGCGTAAAATGACCACTTTACGCACGCTGCGCTTGCGTAAAGTTGGCATTTTCCGCACTTTTGCTATAAAATATTATACGATACTCGTGCGAGAAACTTTTTCGCGTTTCATCGCTCTCGTATCGTAATGTACTATAAGATGCGTAATTTAATATATTTTTCCAAGCAACGTTCTTCCAACTTTGTGTTTGAGGTAACATTTAGCTTTTGTTTACAGGTACCAGAATATACGGATAGAAGATTCTAGGATTCAACCTAACGCCAAGCGAAAAGCAAAGAGTCAAGATGAGAAACCTAACACTCCCATACCCAATATTTCCCCCAGGTGTACTCCTTCAACGGTTACTTCTGGGGATACTTTAGTAGCTGTCGCGGCGACTTCAATAGCCAGTAGAAGACCCGGATCAAAGAATTTCAATATATCAGAAACAGACATGGTAGATCAGTGGAATCCTAGTCCAACGTGGTCCGAATCAGCGTTACAAAAGGTTCCAGATGTCTGCCAGCAAGACCTAAGTCCTTACGTAACGACGACACCACCGACACCATCTGGGACGCCTTCAGCATATACTCACAACTATAGTCATACATTTGTGTTCGACTGGTCTCCAGAGCAATATGTTCCTCATACTAACAATAGATGTAACACAGTCACAACAGAAAGTTCCTATCAGCAAACATGGAATAGAAGTCAAAGGACTTTTGCGAATAGCACAGATAACTCCTTAGATGAGAACTGTAATCCTAATAGGCTAAGTAATTTACCAATGAGGGTCAGTAATCCACCGCCAGCGTACAACGCGAATAGGGACGGTGAAATTCTTAGAAGGCAAATTGGTAAGTTTATAATTAATATTTGTTTATTTAAATTATTAACCACAAAACAATCCCATACATTTAAGCAGTGCCCAGCAAAACTGTATAAACAGTTTGTCTGTAGGAATGAGTCTCGAGAATAACAAAGAGAAATAATTTTGGCTTAATTAACAAAGAAAATATACATAGGTACATAAACTTAAACAAAAAATGTCTCTTAGATAATAATTTATTAAGTATGGAGTGTCTCTAATACATACTTTTAAGAGACTTCCTAGACTTAAATTTATCTGGCTCATTTCGGATATCATCGGGGAAACTATTTAGCAAATATGGTAGGCGTTTTTTTAAAGTCCTGTCACCAAAATAATTATTTACCCTAGGTACTTCAAGTTTATCCGAATATGGCTGGATGCGTTTAGTAATTTGTTGATTTTCTGTAGTTCTTATCTTTAGTCAATTTTTTTTTTGTTTATCTTGTATCTCTGTCACTTCGTATTTGAGCAATTTAATTGTTATATTATTATTTACTACCCTTTGCCCGCGGCTCCGCCCGCGTTTATTCACTCACTGCCCCGTTTTCGGCTTGGGTGTTATTTTATGAACATCCCTTATAGTAATGAAAAGTCTTACTTGTACTAGTTCCACAAGTACAAGTAAGACTTTTCATTGCTATAATGGAGTTCCATCAAGAACCATCAATCAAATATCCCTTATAGTCTATGTGTTGACCGGGGTAACCACAGTGATAAAAAAACGCATCCTAATTAGTTGAGTGGTTCTCCAGTTATAAAAGCGTTTATTTAATATTTGCCCCGTTTTCGGCTTGGGTGTTATTTTATGAACACTCCTTATAGTCTATGTGTTGACCAGTGTAACTACAATGATAATTTTAAAAAACGCATCCAAATCCGTTAAGTGGTTCTCGAGTAATGGAAGCGTTTATTTAATAATTGCCCCGTTTTCGACTTTGGCGTTATTTTATGAACATACCTAATAGTCTTTACATTGATCAGGGTCACTAAGATGAAAATAAAAAAGACCGCATCCCAATCCGTTCAGTGGTTCTCGAGTTAAAACGGAACATACAGGCAGACAGACAAAAATTCTAAAAATGGTAGTTTTGGCTTAATAATCTGTGGTTTTGGCTTCAGTACGAGTAGGTACATTACAAATAACCCATTTCATTTAAAATTTTGCGAAAATATTCTATGTACAGACACGACATTTTTACTACTTTATTATTAGTATAGATAGTAATTTTGTATTTCTTCTCTTTCAGATAGACCTCATCCAGATTCACCGGATGCGAAGAAGCCTGCCTTATAACTACAGTATCATATTTTTAAATATCCTTAGTTGATTTATTTGTTACCCTTTTAAATATTTAATTATTACTTTTACAAAAAGCTCTGGAACTCTCCTGTGATCTAATTAGATGTAGGATTTTTTGTAAAATAATAGGTGTATTTTATATTCCACTGTTCTATCCATGGGACTATATGTACAAATTATATCTTAGACTCTTTATTATTGGTATCACATTCAATGTGATTATTTTTATGCAAGTAATTTACTTGATGTAAATAAGATTTTAGGTTGAATTAGCAAATAAGTATTATCTCTTGTAAGTCAAGATTATCAATAAAGTGGAAATCATCCGTCCATTGAGTTAGCTGCTTCCAAATTAGCTTCAAATTATTTTAGAGATTGGTTGTTATTATCAGAATCATTGTAAAGTTGTAATTTAGTATTAATTTATGATCACAAATTATTTGTTGAAAGAATTAAAAAAAGTAAAGTTTTATGAAAAATGACTCTTTTTTTTTTTACTAATTTCTCCCATATTTTCTGACAGTAACACCGAAACAAATTTAAGAAAATGAAGAGAAAAATGAATGCAATATGACATTTATTTTTGTTACAATACATTACTTACCAATAGCAGCAATAAATCAGCTGATACTAAATTGAATACTAACTTCATTTGAATAAAAAATTAATTAATCAGGCCTAAGTTGCATATTTCTCAACAAACACAAGTCTCTCGCCGTGTCTTTTCTTCCATAAGATGTGGTCAGATCATATAGTCTCAAAATCAAGCCAATATTGAACATTTCTGGTAAGGCTTTTATTAATGTCGGGACCAGCTCACTCGGCATCTTCTGCAGAACAACTTGTGCTCGATCTTGACCACATTGCACAGTGTAGCCCAAAAACTTGAAAATAAAATGAGTCTGAGGTGTAACATCGCCATTTTTTCCAGCTAACTGGGAGAAGGATTTGTATAATGATTCTAAAGCTGTTAGTAAAGGTTCCTTTAGGACTATTCCAGAGTTGCTCTGTCCTTGTAAATATCCACCGGAATACATGGTATCCGAACTATTGTCATTCAATCTTCTTACTTTACTAGAAGACCCCAAATCTTCATCATCATCATGACGGCGCTTCTTCCCAGATTGTGTCTTCCGAGAGTTGCTGTATTCTAGCGCTGCATAAATGCAATACACAGAAAGCTTTGCCAAAATCGATGATTGAGGTTCAACCAATTCTTCACATAGCTTGGCATTGTACAAATACTGAGGCAAGACATGGAGTAAAAGAGCTTCAGTACACTTTTCAATATCTAATTGAAACATAGCAAAAACTATATCCACAGATCTATCAAGGTCATCCTGGTACCGATATTTGAGAGTCTCTTTCACCAAGTTCGTCACGAACCAAACTGCACCTGATGTGTTGAGGAGATTTTCAACTAAATGAGTAGCATCTATGTGGAGATACCCTCGATTTTTTATATCCTCCCAAACTCTTTGTAGTTGCGTCAATAATGGTTCTCGAGAACCAATAGTTTGTGGTAGGGATGTAGCTCTTAATTTTGGAATTGGAGGTGGAAGAATTTCATATTGCATCTTTCTAATTATCTGTGACATCAGCATGGATCTTTCCTTGAAATTGTCAATTTGTGCCACCTCTGCTTCACTGGGTGGACACAAAAACTGTTGAACCATGTTTATAGGTTTTAGAAAAGCATCTTGATGAACTACATTAATGTAGGAGCACAGCCATACAGACGCACATACAGCTAATGATGCCATTTTTTGTCTCAAAGAATCCAGCATCCTTTTCACATCAGCAGCAGAAAGTGAACCTTGCTCCCATGCAAATAAGACTTCTTTTACTGCACCGCTCACATTAATGCACAGATCATGTGGTTTTAAATTTGTGTTTTTGAAATCAAAATCTGGAGCACTAAGGTGATGGATGAAAATGTCAATCAATTGTTGGTCACACTTCTGGAGAATTTGTTCAGGTGATTTATGGATCCCTTTTTGAGGCATACATTCTCTAACCCATTGTTCGAAGAAAGAATCTCCATTTTCTTCAAGAACCGCTTCCACTCCATTATTTTGGACTATTGAGCAGAGTATCAAAAAGGATATATCAAAGATATATACTTTGGACTGTGGTGCACCTTTCTCACTGGCAGCCAGAAGAGCAAACTCATTGAACTTAATTAACCTTGAGACAAAAAGTTTTAATTTTCCTTCTACAGTAGCCACAGCTAATATTGTGTCGAGATTTGTGCCACTGACAATCTGGCAAAGCATTGCATACAATGATTCTTGGGTTTTATGAAAATCTCCCCCAATAGTTTTCAGAACACCAGTTAAAGTTGGTTCAACTTTAGTAATAAATGAAGGGACAGATCCTTGAAGTCCTGTAGGGTCCAACTTTTGCAGCTTTGTGTCTTTATTTTCACGTTTCTGTAGGAAATATGCAATGTGACTTTCTGACGCAACATTTAGTTTTACTAAAGGCTCCAAAAGAGATATGACACTGTTGCATGAGCATTTTGTATCGAGAATGTCGAGTAAAGGTGAAGATTGCAATAGCTTCTCAAATGCTTCAACTACTTCAATTGAATGATCTCCTTCTTTATTTGCTGTACCACAGACATTGTGTAAGTACTGGATAACATGTGGAACTTTGAGGAATGTAAAAGCGGCCCACAATGACTGTGTGGAAGCATCACTGCTTGCATCATTCAAAGAAATAAAGGATGCTCGTATAAGCTCACAGTACAATCTTGCCAAGGAAAATCCTTTTACTTTTTGCACCATAATTAATTGGTTTGACAGTTGTTGCAAGTCCATACTTGGGTTTGCTAATACATTTATTGCAATCAGGCCTTGTAGGCACTGAGTTACAGATTCAGGCTTATTATTCAATGGAGCTATTTTATCAACTTCCATATTCAGAATTTTTTGTAACGAATCATGGATGGTAGCCGGGGCTTGAAATTGGGTATTCATCATCATATACCCTGTTATTTCCTGGCACTTCTTTATCACCTCGGTATACTCATTTGGGTCATTTTTCTTAGCCAAATAAAACATGGCTATGAGGAAGTCAATATTTACAATGGAATTCAGTAACTGTGTAGATTTTTCAAGTAGTTCTTGGCATTGAATAGGATCTGAAGAGGGATACTTAGTAAGAGCATAGTGGTACACTTTGAGTAGCCATAAGATGATTGAAGACACAGCAGTGGCCAGTACTTCTTCCTCCATCTTTCCTCTGCATGTTATACTATCAAGGAAACTTTCCAAAAACTCCAGAAGGCTCATGATGCAGTGGGGTTTTTGAAACTGGTCGAATTTGGCAATTCTTTGTAATACTGCAGCGTAAGAGACGAGGTGTGAAGCGAGGGAATGCTTCAAATAAGAAATAATCAGCTGGTTAGCACCACATCCTACCATAGCTTGTTGCAGTATACAATCTGCAAGATTATACAGGTCTCCACTTACACCTCTTGGCAGAATTGTCTTGATATTGATACCCCACTGGATATCCGTCCATCTTTCTCGCCAGGCTTTCAAAATCAGCGCCTTGAGGGAGCTGGTTTTACTCGTCGTCTTCGACGCCTCCATTTTTACCATGGTTGCAGTGGTTTTCACATCGATATTGTTAGTTTTAGATATCACTTAAAGTATGCAGATGTTATATGTATTTACACCTTTGTTGAAAAGTTAAGGCTTCAGTAAATTTTCACGAAAATAATAACAATGTTTTTCTACGTCAGCTTACACAAAATGAGGTTATCGACATTTTCGTTGCAACTTGTTTTCTATGTACAACTTCAGTCATCTGCAGGGTTGGATTTAGGTGCGTTGAAAAAGATAGCACAAAAATACAAAAAGTATAGTATTTGGACAAAATTATAGTACTTTTTATTACTAATGTAACAATAGTTAAAATATTTCAAATCAACATGAAAAATTTACTCTTCTAAGTCTATTAGCTCTTGCATATTAAATTCAAGCTGCTGAGAATTTAATCTCGTTAGCATATCCTCACTGGGAATAAAGTCGGTACAATTCCCACTTTTGCTACCGACTTTGATAGCGTCACAAGATAACAAAATGGCGTCTATAGATTGTGTTGCCAGTTTGTTTCTTATTTTAGTCTTCGTTAGGTTGACTTTGCTGAATATTCTTTCGCAGTCGGCATTAGCATGTGGAAGTACTAAGCAATCTAGGGCAAATTTTGATAATTCTTTAAACGGCCTTTGGTTTGTCAAATCATGCCACTGGTATAGTTTATTCCAAAATACATCGGTTTTTTGTTCAGAATTGATTTCTTCCGGTAGTATCGCTGAAGCTAATGCACGCCACTGGTTATCAAGCAGTTGTATGTGATCAATGTTTGTTATATCAGCAACTCGGGGAAAGGCAGAAGCAATTGATAAAATCGATGGAGTAATCTCTCGTTCATGTTGACTCAGTGCTTTAACGGGACTCAGCACTGAAATTAAAAGCAGTGGCTTGCTATTAAAATCATATCTCTTTCTGATCTGTTGAGCAGATTCCACCAAAAAATCTTTGCATCTACTAAGAAATTCTTTACGTCTTGCCATATCTGCTTTAATCTCTGGTGTGTCAATTTTTGAAGCAACTGCTATTCCAAGGTACATCTGTTCATTTGGTAATTGCCATGCAGTGTCTGCAGGATTTATGTCACATATTTCGGTACGATTGACGTAATTTCTTTGCATGAAGCAAAACAGGAAGTCTTTGTAGAGTTCTTTAATTTTCTGGGCTAATTCAGTCACAACTACTTCTTGAGACTGGAATTGTAAATTCAAGTTGGTGAATTTAGGCAGTGCCCAGGTCATGAATTCATAAAAAAGCTTCATGTATGGGTCTCTTAACAAATCAAGAATTATTTGACCAGATATCAAACGCTCTGACAGTGCCATGTCGGTAAAATAGAGCTTAAGAGCTTCCCAATGATCCAAAATTCTTTTGACAACTTGAACAAGCGAAAGCCACCTTGTTTGGGATGGATGTAACATTTTCTGTGGCTTTAATTCTAAAAATGTTTGAAATTGAACCAGTTGCGCACATCGTTTAGAGCTCATCTTTAAAAAACGAAATATACTTCTTGCTAGCTCCTCGCATCTATTGGGTAATTTTTGGCACGCTGCGCTGGCACAAAGATGAATGGAATGGCAAGTACATTTCATTATTATTATTCCAGGGCACTCTTCTTTGAATCTACTGGCCACCGAGTTTTCCGAACCCATCATAACATTGCATCCGTCGGATCCAAATCCAACAATATTTTTTAGTGGTATGTTATGTCTAGTAAATGACTCCATTAATTTTTTGTAAATATTGTTGGCAGTTGCTCCTTCATTCACCTCATTCGGGTTTTGACCATCGAATAAATTATGGAGGTTCCAAAATTTGCTACTGATTTTGCCTTGATCTTCGTCAAAATAACGAACAACTACACATGAGGCTTTAGTAGTAGAAATATCTGTCGATTCATCCGTCATTACGCTAAACTTTGATGTTTGAAGTTTCTTAGCTAAATCCTCTTTATAGCTGGGACCAATGGCTTTATAAATTATATTGGCATTTTTTTTTCGAGTGAAATTCATCTCTTTTATTACTTTAGAGTCCGGTATGCATTCTTTTAAAACCTTGCCTAGGTGGTCTGAGACATTGAATGCTATGTTGTGTTCAGCAAAAAAAGCAGCTAACTTTATTTCTGCAATTCTAGCTAATTTTGTTGTCCTAGGTTCCTGTTCCGAAGAAGTGTTTGCTTTAAAAAAACTCGACACATTATGGGTGCTTCGTATAACAGACACATTTTTTATGTGTTTCTGACCTTCACTATGTTTTGTGATTATGTGTTTTTCTGCAACTATTGAAACGTCGCAAACTTTGCACCTCGCTTTAAGATTATTTTTAGGATCGTGGGTGAGCCAATTAATGAACTTGGGGTCGTTTTCCCAATCCGGCCTATACTTTTGTTGACGATGTTTCTGTTTCTCTACCAAATCGCCTCTACTCACACGTTTCTTCTTTGGCGTGGATACTCCCGGTCTTTCGTCATTTTCATGACCATCGCTACCACTTTCCATAATAATTGAGCACTACAGACGGTTTGTTTTACACAGAAACCAGGTAGGTATTCTTTTAATTTCGAATGACAGTGAAATGAATGCACTTCTACCTTTGACTAACTAAAGCAAAACAAAAGACTTCACTGACACACACACTACTTCAAATGACTTCAATGCACACTCGTACAAACAGAATAATAACTAAGTCACAGTATTATAAACTCTATTCACTATAAAATAAAGCGCAATTTGCAAAAATAATGTATGAACAAGTGGAGTATCGAAAGAAAAGGTTCACGGGAATTCCCGACTAAAAGACAATTATAGAGTCTGTTGTGAAATTATAGTATTTTGTTGTACTATCCCTAGATATGGATAGTATATAGTACAATGCATGAAATTATAGTATAAATACTATAGTTATAGTACAAAATCCAACCCTGGTCATCTGTCAATAAAAAACCTTGTCATTGGATAATTTTTCTGATGCTTACATAGAGTGGCCAATCACGATCACGAAATTTTCCCTAACAAAATATGTACAGTGAAAACGTACCTAAAGTTTAAACGTTTTGTTACTGCTTTCTCAAAAATAAAAATAACATTCTATTAGAAGATTTAATGCACCGTTTCTTGACATTTAGCATCTTCTAATCAGAAACCTCTTGAATTCAGATTTAAAAAAAAAAGGCCAAGTGCGAGTTGCACTCGCGCACGGAGGGTTATTCGTACCATTATCTATAAAAACGGCAAGAAAATCACGTCTGTTGTGTGAAAGCCCCTTTTAAAATTTATTTTATTCTGTTTTTTTAAGTATTTTCTGTTATAGCGGCAACAAAAATACATCATCTGTGTCTGTGTCTAACTATCACGGTTCTTAAGACAGCTTGGTGACAGACAGACAGACAAACGGACGGTTGGGGTGTAGATAAGGGGCTTGGGAAAATGGGAACTATGGGAAAAAAGACTTAGACCCCTTATCGACACTCTGACCAAACGGACAGACAGACGGACAGCGGAGTCTTAGTAATAGAGTCCCGTTGGTTACTGTACGGAACCCTAAAAAAGAGAAGTCATCTGCAATTTTCTTCTCAAACGCTTGGAATATTTTGCTGGATACATCAAAACTAAACTAAACGCAGGAAGGAAACGTCAAAACCACATGTTTTGTTTTGTTTACAAATTCGCAAATCTGTTACCAAAATGAGTTTTCGTAATTTTAAAGATAAAATAGACGAGGGTGATACGGTTATTTTATATATAAGCAACAATCTATACGCTATAGATGTTTATCCCCAAATAAAGAACAAGAAAGGTGAAATAGTGGAGAATGTTTTCCAAACAAACTTCGGTGCGTTGAAGGTTAGGACTCTTATTGGTGCAGAGTATGGAAGCAGGGTAAGTACTGTGCTAAAACACCGATACTTTTAGAATAGCCTGGAACAATCCAAATGCATGAATGAGAATGGCACTAAGATAACCTTCAGAACAAGGATCCCATAAAACAAGGGTGGATGCAGGATTTCAAGGGGGACCCTCCGATAAAGGTTAGAGTCAAAGACAATAAATACAAAACGAACTGTGAACTCATCACATAGCTATAAATAATCTATGATACTAGGTCTAAACAGGTTTGACCAGGTGTCTTTGCTGTGTGAATGGAGTGTCGCAATACAGTGTTTCATTTGAATTTTTACCATAACGTAGCTAGCTCAGCTATGCTTTACTAAAATCTTGGCCTTCCAATCAAAACATGACATGAATGGCTTAAAGACAAACGAAGAACAGGTTCTTTAACTTTTTAGTAGACTAGAGCTTTTCCCAGTTTTAAATATTATTATTCAATGTAAAGAACCATTGCCAAGGAAAATAATATATATACTAGAAAGAAAAATAAATAAAAGCTACAACTTTAGAAATAATAATACTTGGAGCTTCACCAAAATGTTACCTATTCAATACGGTGTGAGTCTTGTTAAAGTGCACTTAAGAATTTGGGTAAAACTATAGTGTATTTGGGATATCATGATATGGGTGGTAGTTCAAAGTCGACAGTAATAGTGATGTCATCCATCCATCAGCCCGTGTTCGTCCACTGCTGGACATAGGCCTTTCCCAAATTTTGCCACTCATGTCGGTCCTCCGTCCTCCTCATCCAGCCGCCCCCCGCAACGTCCTTCAGGTCGTTGGTCCAGCGGGCACGAGTTCGGCCTACACTACGCTTTGCTGTACGTAGTCTCCATTCTAGAGCCTTCCGGCCCCGACTGCCATCATCTCGGCGACAAATATGGCCTGCCCACTGCCACTTCAACTTACTGATTCTGCAGGCTATGTCGGTTACTTTCGATCTCCGACGGATCTCCTCGTTTCCGATTCTATCCATCAGAGATACCCCAAGCATAGCCCGCTCCATAGCTCGCTGAGCGACCTTAAATCGGTGGATCAGGCCCTTTGTAAGAGACCACTTCTCAGCGCCATACGTCATCACAGGAAGGATGTGCCCTAACGAAATGTAATTGTTTTTTTTTGTATCGAGAAAGTTAACAAGGTCTTTAAAATTGATTTTTTATTTAATTCATCTTTGATTATCCAAACAACTTTTTGTTAAGTACTAAATTAATTATAAACGAACCACTAACTCTCGAGCTTGAGAGGTAAAAGTTTTTTTTTTCTCAGCATTTCATCAAAAACAAATAAAAAATCAACAAAAACTGTAACAAATAGCATGTAAAGCAACTGCAGCGAAAACACAAACCGCATACAAGATGAACTCATCTGACGCGATTGTATAAGATAGCCGCATAGATTCATCAATGTTTTTCCGATTATGTAGTGTCAGTACCTATGGGTTAACGTTCTGACCCACGCATGAAGTAGCAAAGGGACATTATTCTTTCCTGAATCTTTTTTTGTTAAATTTAACGAATACACTGAGATTTAAGTTTCGATTTATAGAGGCATTATTTATTGTATTTTTGATATAACGATATACGTTATATCTAAAACCTATTATTTTCTTTTGTACATGAGTGTATAGAGTATAGTGTGAGTAGCATCGGTGAAACAGAAAATTAAGAACTGTCACTCATATCCTGCTATCCTGAACAGACCATAGGCCCAATTTTGTCGACAGAAAAAATAAACTGATTTAATGAAACAAATTTCATAAACCTTTATTTTCTATACTAATTTTAATACTAAAACGCCCAGAGTGTCTCTATTTTATGAATGCTGATATGATACAGTTTTTTTTTTTATGTTTTTTCGTCGATAAAATTGGGTCTAATTTTACCCAAATTCATATAGGTACTGATATTGAAACGGCTACTCGCGATTTTAATAGTCAGATTTCACCTGACTAGTTTCACTGTATTCATACAGTTTCTTCAAAAGCACAGAAATGTACAATACAGCTAATTGTGTATAGTCTAAGGTAGGTTTTCATTTTACGAAAAGAAAAAAAAAATTTGGTGGATAATTATTTTATTTTAATTGTCATAAGTTTTGACAGGTGCATGTAAAAGCCTTATAAAGCAAAGCAACATTATATTTATGTGCCTACCGACAAAGTTGTAAGTTTCATACAATTGTATTTTTTTTTTGTTTGATAAACACTTGTACTTGTCCACTTATTTATATTAATTTCCCTTACCGGTTTCGCTGTTAAAGCATTATCAAAGGTTTGTTTGGTTGTTTACGTACAATATATACAATATACAATATTGTACGTAAACAACCAAACAAACCTTTGATAATCCCTTACCGGTTTCGCTGTTAAAGCATTATCAAAGGTTTGTTTGGTTGTTTACGTACAATATATACAATATACAATATATACAATATACAATATTGTACGTAAACAACCAAACAAACCTTTGATAATGCTTTAACAGCGAAACCGGTAAGGGAAATTAATATAAATAAGTGGACAAGTACAAGTGTTTATCAAACAAAAAATGTTTCAAAAGTTCCACCAAGTGCCAACAATCACGAGCATCAACTCAATTGTATTTTTATTCTGTCAATAAAGAACTTTGAAAAACAAAACAAACACATGGTTACGCGGTGATTCCCCATTTGACACTCTCACAAATTTATATGTGCACTTGACCGAGACACACTGTATAGCCATGTTTGACTCTCATCCAGATTTTGTTTTAATAACAAAACTAAATGCTTAAAGTCTGTTTATAGGTTCCAAAGTATACATGTACGTACATACACAGAGAACATAGCATAGAGATAAATATAGTGCATAAGTCCCTTATTCAATGTATGGATATATTTTAATAATTTGCAATATCTTACTAAAGCAGGCCTATTCCACTCTGCCAAAACTATGTACAAGTACCTTGACAACCTGCCCAGGCAAACCATTCAATGGGTTAAAAAGGATAGTGTTATGCGATAAAAAGAGAGGCAACTAGAAGGTGAATAAAATTTTAGCCATGCAGCGTAGTATGAGCTGAATCGCACTTCAAGAGTAAGCAAGAGTAGCTTTTATTTAAGTGTGTTTCAACAGTGGATCTTCTGTATGAGTACCTACTATTATTTCTTCTTTGGCTAAAGATAGAATAGCAAATTACTAATACATAAGTATATCTGTAATTTGATAATCAACTTTTGCAAAATTATGCCTTTGTCCATAGATATGCCTGTGTCAATCAATTATATCCATGGATTCAACTATTCCCCCTAGGTGGAACTGTCCAAAGGCTGGGGTCACGTCTTGCAACCAACACCAGAGCTATGGTCGCTCACATTGCCACATCGGACCCAAATCATCTACACTCCTGACATCAGCATGATCATGATGCAGCTGGATCTGGTTCCAGGATGTGTTGTCATTGAAGCTGGTGAGTATTTTGAATATATTAGAAGGTTAACTGGAGAGCTTCCCACATGGGTTGGGTATAGACGTTAAACACAGGATTTTGATTATTAGGTAAATTGGGGGGAGGGGGGGTTGTTAGGGTGTAGTTGAACCCTTTTAACGTATTTTTTTTAGAATGCCAAAAAAATTGTTAAAAATTGTTAAATATTTGGAAGAATCTTTCACTCTTATTACCCCCGCCGAATAGCTCTTTTACCCCCACGGGGGTAATTACGCCCAAGTTGGAAACCGCTGCTCTAGAGGGACAATATATAGAAAACCCGTCAAATGCTTTTGAAGCTGAACCTATAGCACAACATTTAAACAATAATTTTAAAAAGTTTAGCTTTTGTGATAAAATTATCCATGTAAACCTTAGAATTTAATCTTCCCCATCTCTACGCGCTATTCTGTATATAAGGTTACTTATAATTATACAGCCAAATCCACACTAGAAACTCGGTAAGTAGTCAGGACCGAGGTTCAATGACCCTTTATGTTAAAAAAGTAAAATAAAATTTAGGCATACTATACTAATTGTCTCGGAGTTGTTCGTAAATTAGTATAGGGAGCACAAATTTTATTTTGCGTTTTTCACAAAAATGATCATTGAACCTTGTTTCTGACCACTCACCGAGTCTCCAGTATGAGTTTGGCTCCATAATTAGAAGTCACATTATATATAATACGTCGTCGGCAGATCCTAAAATTGGGAATGTCATGATCTGCACAGGCATATTGTATAATATTATATAAGGTGACTTTATATTTTACAGCCAAACTCTTACTGAAGACTCGGTAAGTGCTCAGTAACAAGGTTCGATGACCCTCTTTGTGAAATTCGTAAATTATTCCTTACAAACGCAAGCCCAGCCCTGAGTCAATTACTATGGGACGCCAAGATTTTATTTTGAGAAATTAGCAAAAAGTGTTATCGATCCGTGTTACTGATCACTTACCAAGCCTCCAGTATGAGTTTGGCTGCATAAATTAAAATAAAACCTTATATACAGGATGTTAGGAAAAGTACTTCGTGTCTTTAAACCACGTGCTATAGGTATGACAAAGTATGTTAAGCGTGTTTAATTTTCTTTTTTTTATATAAAAAAATTAAAATATGTTTTAAAAACTTTCATTAAATTGTTCAACCCTAGTTCAGAACGCAATAGATAGATAGAGATAGGTCATAGAAAATTGCAAAAAAACAGCGCGTATGAGAAAAGGTTAATAATTTAATTTAAAAAAAAAGAAATATATATTTTATATGAAAAAAAATACAACACGCGTAACCTACTTTGTAATACCTATAGCACACGTGGTTTAAAAGAACGAAGTACTTTTTCTAACACCCAGTATAGGGTAGCGCGTTGAGATAGGGAAAATCTAAACTATAAGAGATACAGAATTTAATCTTCCCTTTAGGTACGGGAAGTGGTTCGCTCACACACGCCCTGATACGCCGCGTAAGACCTAAAGGCCACGTCTACACTTTCGACTTCCACGAGCACAGAGCCAGGATAGCCAGGGAAGAGTTCGAGGCACATGGACTCAAGGACTTTGTTACGGTTAGTACAAAATTACAAATGTTCTACCCACGACGTCCGTACTTCGTGAGATAGAATATTTCGATATCTTTGATTAATGAGGATTGACAAAATCAGTTTTTACGTCAAAAATGTCTTTTTTACCAGGTGCAAATGGACGGGTATTTTTAAATAAAACCACTTACTCTAGTCTACTGATCATACTATACAGCAGTGGCTTTAGGAATCGGCTTCTATGGACCCCTCGCTACTAAACAGCTTTCCAAAAGTACATGCGTGCATATAGAGAAATAAAAAAAACAAACAGTTGTTTTAACAGAACGTTTTGAAAAACAACTATGGTTTTGTCAGATTGTTCATTATACCATCCATTTGCGACAAATACCATAGGTACTCGTATTCGTGTACCTATGTGGTCGGCAGATCGTAAAGTATGAAACCGAAATTCTTTCACCAAAAGTGAAAAATGGCGACGACGAGCGGAGCAAAGCAAGGCGACCCCCCTAGTTTTAACAGAAATACGATATGCCTGGGAGTGTATTTTTGAATCATTCGAATTTCAATTCGCATACGAATCCGCATGATTCGCATACGAATTCAATACTAATTTTAAGTTTTCGTATGCGAATCATGCGGATTCGTATGCGAATTGAAATTCGAATGATTCAAAAATACACCCCCTGGGCTGATTATGATATGCTTAATTCCCTAGTTTTAACAGAAATACGATCTGCGGACGACATATACAGGGTCAACCAAACGAATGTCCCCAGGAGGGAAAGTACCTTAAATATTAAAGATAGCAAATTTTAAAAACTAGGCTTAAGTTGGGCCAATAAAGTTCTACATATGCATAAAATAAAGACTTATTGGAATAAGAATATTATTACACATAATGCAATTAATAAATAAGTTGATAAATAAACTGAATAGACCATAAATATATATAATGCGTAACTAAATACATATATACTAACATAAGTAAAAAATTAAAATATTGTATATACCTACATAATGCAGTGAATAAATAAGAAAATAATAATAATAGAGAAATAAACTATAAATAGATATAATGCCTAAATCCGCCCATTCGATTAATCTTTCTAAGAAGACGGGCAATAAACTTAGCAAGATCTTCTTTGAATATTTTTTTCATCATGTGGCTTTATTATATTACAGTCTTTTTAACTTATCTAAAATGGTTATACTAAACAAGGTATTTAACCTTAATAACTAAAGGATAAAAATATAAAAGACAGAAGGAAATTGCATCATAAGAAAAAAAAAATGTCTTAGTCTACCTGTCTAATGAGGTAGTAAGTTAAAATACTAAGCAAAACATCGGCTACCTGTCTCATATAGTTTATCACTTTTTTTGCTTCTAACAATATTTTGGGATATCTTTAAAAGTTTTCTTATTAAAATGTAAAATTTCATTTCAAGTTTTGGATGCAGTTTTTGTTTTCACCGAGAGTCTTTTGACCAAATTTATCTATCTCTTATAGTCTGGATTCTCCCATAATGTCTTATCTCAACGCGCTACCCTGTGTAACCATCAAGTGGGAGAAACGGGAACTGCCATACGTTGAAGTTTTGGAGATTGTCGTTTCCTTGATAGTTCACTTTTACCGTTCTACATCAAAATACTCTTTCAGGCTCAACACAGGGACGTCTGCCAGCTAGGGTTTGGAGAAGACCTAAATGGCAAAGCTGATGCCGTGTTTCTGGACCTTCCGAGTCCTTGGACCGGCGTTGTCCATGCGGTGGCTGCGATGAAAGACCAGGGTAAGTACCATGCAAGACAACTCTGATTTATGGTATATCCGACTCATTAAGCGACCGAAATCACGTTTCAAAGACACTTTACTCAGCCCCTCTAGCATGGAGGACCATATCGAGCTCGATGAAGTGCTGTCTCACTCTGTTGATCTACCTAAAGAGGGACAGACAGTGGTATATCGAGCTGTCAGAGCTCGATATAGGTCTACCAAGTTAGAGGTGCAGGAAGGAAAGCAGCGGTAGTTCGTCGGTAAGACTGCAGACTCTCAATCTTGAAACCTGGGTTCGAATCTCGCCGATTGAGTCACCAATGATTTTTCGGAATTTGGGTGAATAGTAATTGTTCACTTACCACTTGCTGAACGGTAAATAAAAACACTTAAAAATAAAACCGCCCGCATGCAGCCCTAGAAACGTGCATTTGTGCCCGAGGTACAGCGATAAGGCGTTGAGCCTCGTCTCATCAGGTTGGGACGTAAAATCGTTCGTGAATGTTTCAATGACTGACAGGGATATATGTCGTGACGATATGGATATGTTTGTTTTGCTTGAAATTTTAAACTTAGGTTCTGCAAATCCAACACCAAGTCGAATAGTATGAACCCAAAAAATATTTAACATGAATTCTACAAAAACAGACCATTAAAAATTTTCTTGATTTAATCTTATCTTAGTCTAAATTCGTTCTTTGCATATCTTTCATTCTACCTATGGCCTATATATTGTAAAATATACTCTCAGTTTGCTAGACTTCTATTAAATAAATTAGTTCAAGACAATGTTTAACAAGCCTGGGACACAATCTCACAATTTACTGATAAAATCATCCCAACGTAGCCAGGAAACGATACGTATCCATATAAATCGATTAATAAGATTGCGATCTGATTACTCGGTGTCGATTATTCGAGTCCCGTCTTAAATTATTCGATTCTATTCATTAACTAATCTGTGCTAACCCGATAACGATGCATTGAGAATGGTAACATCGGTTTGAGGTCTCGGTATTAAACTGGTTTCGTGTTTTTTGATAGGGTTGACTGTACGAGTTGTTTCTTTTAGTATCGGAAATTCAACACGTCGAGAGCATGAGTTTTTTTAAGCGGCTATGATGGGTCAAATAGCTGCCAAACTTGCAGCGCTTGATGTGTTAAACTTAATAGCTGACTCCACATATAAGGTGACCTTGATTGATAAGCCAAATTCTAACTGGAGACTGTAATTGATCAGTAACAGGGTTCAAGGACCCTTTCTGTTAAAAAACGCAAAATATAATTTAGGCTTTTCTTTTTATACCTCGGAGTTAGTCTTGTAATACAAGTATAGGGGCACAAATAATATTTATCATATTTTTTCAAAAAGGGTAATAAATCTTGTTTGTGACCACTTCCCGGGTCTCCAGTGTGATTTTAAAGACCATTCGTAATTAAAAGATATGAACGTATGAATTTTTAATGTTCTTATTTGTCTTCTCCCTACTAAAGGCTAAATGTATTAAGAGGCCTGTAGTCGGTGGCTTGAAGTCAGTCGCGCACGGGGTCGCTATGCTTGCTATTTCATTCTACATTCAACTTCGGATTATAGAGCACTGACTGACTGTTATTAGTTGGCCCGAACGTTCATTTCCCGAGCTCGTACGGAACTAACCGAACACGGTGTGAGAGGCAAGGCAATATTCATGTTTTAAAAAAACTCGAGAATGATTTTGGTTCTTCCTATGATTTCAGGAGAAATATCCCAAAAATCTAAATGAAACAAAAATGTTTTTGAATAGTATAAAATATACTATGCTGTGAACCTAAAATTATTTGATTTGTTGTATCGCTTCTAGGACATTACGGTACATAAACATTCATCAAAATATGTGTATAATCCAGGACTTTTATACGCTTGTAACTTTTGTATGTATTTGATTTAGATAAATGTTTTAGGTTCAAGTCATAGATATTGTATGTGATATGTTGAAAAAGAAAAAAATAATAAGCAAGTACCTATAAATAAGGATATTATCAGCGAACTGCGCTAGTATGGAGGTTAGGGCGAATAGAGTGCCCTTAATACATCATAGCTCCCTTTTTTATACCCCCTATCGAACTGTCTTTACTTGATGAACTGCACCATTCCTACTAGTTTTGAGGTTGCACTTTTGTTACCAAAAGTTTGCTGGTTTTATAAAACTTTGATTCTTAGACGGAAAATGTTTCCAATTCAATCGTACTTAGTTCAAATAAGTTTCAAACGAGCAGATATCTCAGCGGCGTTTCATTTGCATAATGTGCCTACACATTGTCCTCCTAACTAGATGACCCAGGGTTCAGATAAATTATCAATATAACCTGAGTCCTGGGTTAACTGCGGCTGCCCTGTCCCTAGGATTATAATGCGGTGATTTTGAAAGTGACACTGTTAGTTATTCCATGGCGTCTTTGCCTTGAACTTTTTTTAATGCTCTATAATCTAACGCTTAGCCGCTACCGCGCCTTATTTACAGCTATAAGGCCTAGGATGATGAACGCTGCCCAGAAAGTGGGAATGGCGAAGCGTTGATCAGTCCGCCCGCAAAATCTAACTATGTTGCGGATAAAGAATTTGGTTTTCGATTTATGCATTACATTTTAACGTTACTTTAAAGTTTGTTAGTGTAATGCAACCACATGCAAAAAGGAAATTATTTTTAGGAAAACCAATTTTTTACTTGCAATTCGCGCCTAATGTCATAAAACGTATTTAATGCATATTTTTTTCCAAAAGTTGAAAAAATACATTATTATGATGTTAAATTTGCAACAAGATACTCTGTGACCACCTCAAGGCGACAGAGGTGTAACAATCTTTATGTCGATGGGTAGTAAAAAATGAGACTTAAAAATAGTAAAACTCCCAAACCAAAATCAATAGACAGGTTTCTGAAAAAAAAAACATGTTATAAATAAAGCTTTTTCCAAGACGATAACAGAGCCCAAAATGTGATGGAGAAAACTTCGCTCCATGACACGAACTTTTTCAGATGTGTTTATCTCTTTCGTTGTGCGATGGACATATCGCGCCTTATGGTGAAAGTGATGTAACTTCTGCAGAATAACACGAGAATCCATCCTAAATCTGAATATAATCAGCAAAGTAAGAACTTTTTTGTACGTCTTTTAGTAAGACTTTATGTAAATACTGAGACTCAACCCTACATTCATTTGGCTAATTGGTAAACCATAGACAAGGATACAAACTGGTAGATACACATCAACAAGTGATTGTGCGAGTCACTTTAAGGCTCTTAACAATGAAAGTTTTAAGTTGTCCTTGGAAGCTTCTTGCTTAAGTTATAGACTATGTTTGTATCTGGAATTTGCAGATTTTGTTTTAATTTTCAGTCTTACTCGTATATCGTTGAATTACATGCATTGTTGTATAGCAGCTTCAGCTTGTGCATGCCCCATTTTCGGCTTGGGCGTTATTTATCGACATCCCTATAGTCTATATGTTAACCAGGGTCACAACGATGATAATTAAAAAAACACAGTTTTTAAATCCGTTGAGTGGTTCTCGAGTTAAAACGTAACATACAGAGAGACAAAAATTAAAAAAATGTGGTTTTCGCCTCAGTATTTCCTCAGTACAATACTAATAACACATTTAATTTTAAATATCGCGAAAATATTTAGTGTACAGTCACGACTTTTTTACTAGTTTATTATTTTAGTATAGACTAGCTTTTGCCCGCGACTTCGTCCGCGTGGGTTTCAGAAATAAATTCGAATCAGATTTCCCAAAGATTTATATAACAACAACAATAGTCTATGCCGTTTGCGTTTATTAAATCTTTGCCCCGTTTCCGGCTCGGGCGTTATTTTATGATAAATGGCTATAGCCTTTGTGTTGAACATGGTTACTACGATGTCAATAAAAAAACCGCATCCAAATTCGTTGAGTGGTTCTCGAGTTATAAAAACGTTGATTTAATATTTTCCCCGTTTCCGCCTTCGGAGTTATTTTATTAACACCCCTTATGGCCTATGTGTTGATAATAAAAAAAACCGCATTCAAATCTGTTGAGTGGTTCTCGAGTTAAAACGGAACATACAGACAGACAGACAGACAAAACTTCTAAAAAATGTGGTTTCGGCCTCAGTACAGTACCAATAACCCATTTCATTTAAAATTTCGCGAAAATATTCAATGTACAGACACGACTTTTTTACTACTTTATTATTAGTACATAGATAGAAGATAGATAAGACTTATTTTCTCAAAGTTGGTAATATGAATAACTATTATTGTACGTTTACAAAACGTTAGTCTACAAAATGACCCTTTACCCAGCAAGATCATCAACATTTGCCCTCACTGGCCCTAATAGGTGATCATAATGACTTTTCTAGTTCGTTGCGCGGTCAATAATGCTTAATACACCTAATCGGCCTCTTTCGTAGACATGTAATAATACTGGCACATAATAATCTGTTGCATACATATTCAAATATCGAATTAAGAACTAGCAAATGTTCTGGATTTGCTCGTATTATTTTTAAATAAAGAATTTCAGTGTTGATTGTGCGATATTTCAAAATCTGAAACCAGATTATTCTTGATTTGAATGTCTTAAAGTACCATCTACTGTTTGCTACTAGGCTTTTAACATTCTATAGTATTACAGTCAGCGATTTGTTCAGAGTTAAACTTTTATACATGAACACAACATAACTGTTTTACTTACTCTACTCACTTCTAGTACTAGAGATTTTATAAATTAAAGACGATCTCCTCGTTGTCAACCGACGCTTGTCAAATTCATGTGTAAAATGGCGTATAATCTATCGACCGCAAGGCGGTAAGTCAAAAATCTAACGCCCTACCTGCATATTTATAATTTTTACATAAGGTGATTCTCATTTTATGTAGCCCGATTCATACTGGAGTCTCGTTAAGTGGTTAGGACCGAAGTTCAATTACCCTTTCTGTGAAATACGCAAAATAGAATTTCGACTTCCTATACTAATTAAGTCGAGGTTGATTTTGAACATGTATATGGGCACAAAAAATTTTTTTGTATTTCTAAAACGAACTTGGTCCCATATGAATTTGGCTATAAATAAATATATAATCGAAAAACACCTTTTATTATACTTAAAGTTTTAGCTCCCTTTATGCTGAACCAGAAAAGCTTTCGTTTAGTTAAATTATATTCGTAGACCAAGTTTCACGTTGTAATTTTGTGACAAACAGACATTCTGGCCCACAATATATAGAGATAGGCATATAGGCAAATAAGTATAATCTGCGGTTTCGATGTAATATTGTAATAGCCGAGATGCGACGCTTAGCTTGCGCAAGAGTTTGTAGGTTAGTGTTGAAGATAGGCATTGGTATTCTGTGAATATGAATTATGGTGTTTATTTTGTGTTACAAAAGCTATTACATATCCTTAAGGCTTCGAAATGTGATAGACAAAACACTTTATTGGAAAGATTGTTGAATCGTTAGTACTTTTTCATGTTTTCCAGTTCAATTAGCAATACCATTTTTATTATTTAATTTATTTGCAATACTATTATAATTATACTTAAATTTATTGACCGCCTTCAAAAAATAGAAACTAGACATGAGTTTTTCATTTTTTATTTTTATATCACTAGCTTTTCTCAGCGACTGCGCTCGCGTTTTAATGTCTTTCATTAAATAGATCACTTAAAAATATTATTGTCAGTCGTTGGCTTGACGCTTATTTTATCAACATCCACTATGTTGGCTACTACGATGATAAGAAATAAAACCACATCCAAATCTGTTGAGTGGTTCTCGAACTAAAACGGAAAAGACAGAGAGACAAAACTAGAATTTGTAGAAATATTATAAATACCTCATTTCATTTGAAATTCCGTAAAATATTAAATTTGACGTGAATTCGATGAACGTCTTCCTCGTCATCATGGCGGGCATTCCACACAAATTGGGACTTAAAATTCATCTACTTTTGAGAGCTTCGTACTCCTGAAGTTTCAAAGTTACAAAAATGATAGTTATATCGTTGCAAAGATCCATTCAGTGACAACACAAAATAGCTATTTATGCAATTGTTACACTATGGACGGGTGCCATTTTTCGGTACAAGCGTCGCGCGTACCGAAATAGGTGGGCACGAGTTATTAAAAGACAAATAACGTACAGTTGCATACAAGATTATATCTACGAAGGAAGGAATAAAACACAGATGTAGACAAATAACTACTGTTTATTTATATGTAGATTTTGTATTGTACAATTATTAAAATAAACAGGAATTGCAGAATTACAGGCTGTACTTGTAGATGGGCCTGGAGACATGCATTGCGGTACATTAATGTTAACTTCGTTCAATGTATTTTGAGATTTCCTTAAAATATACCAACAAGACGTTTTCAGAAAATGATGTGCTTGGAATATTGTTACGTTCCCGCCTTATCACGAAATCTTCATAACATTTCTCATATACATTGTAGCTAATAATCACAATACGCGTTATGCTACCAACAAAATGTATGGAAGACCCTGTCCGGCCATACTAAATATACGGGATTCTACATTGGGCCCATAGAATATCAGAAAAACCATATACCTGGCACGAAATTAGTATGCAGACAGAGTCCTCACCCAGATTAATAAATAATACGAACTCACAGTAGTTCTGCTGAGACTTCCCAGACGCCGGCTGCCCTCGCAGATCTCAACTGATGCTCGAGTGCGCCAAGCTGTCCTGCCTTTCTTCCACGTTAATCCCGACGACCAAATCTAGGAAGGGATTGAAAGGGCAGATGGGATAGAAACGGGAATTTGGCCACAGGCGTACACGTGGCGTGTCAAAGGTTAGGCCGATCTTGCTTACTGCCCCGCGCATGTAAAGTCTAATCGACGCTTTCTTCACTTCACTGTTCAGCACTTTTGTATTGTCCAATTAAATACTGTCCCGAAACACATAAACTAGCCCTGGAACGAATCCGATTCTCCAGGCGCTGTTCCCGATCTGAACGCAGTGAACGCGGAAAACCCCCCTTTTCGAATGACAGCTCCAAATGTCAAAATGAATAGAATGTTGCCAGGGTGCGTTTTCACATTTTGAACCAAACAATCCCCCGCTCCGGACTGATACTCCTATCAGACCGTTAGCTTAATCAACCGGGAGCCGGGAGAGAGTCGCTATGACTCGTCGCCAGATCGAACCTCCGACCAGCACCTCAGAGACGAGAGGAGTCTCATCCTCACCAAATATCCGCTCTATAATGCAACCGGCAATACAATAGAGGACGGCTTCCACTTTAAAAAACATTGAGATGAGTTCCTTGAAACATAAATATTCTTCCCGATAACGCGGCGGAGGTGGGTCCTGATCGATCGCACGGCGGTATCAAAAAATACTACCTTCCAAGTGAGGATCAAATTGGGGAATCGAACCGCCAAGTTATCCCTCCTTGGGCAAACATTCAACTTATAAACTAACACAATAGTTTTCAAAAAATATTTAAACATTTCCAAAAATACATTAACATTTCTTAAATAATTGGGGGTACCCAGGTAAGTTGTGCCATTGTCAAAGTGGATCCAAAAAATGTAGACCCCTACGCGATACAAATCGATCCAACGCGGCAACGAAAGCCTCCTTAGACAACGAAAGTACTAACTCCAAGCGGACGGCCTTAATGGACAAGCACACAAACACTCACAGGTACGCCTTAACACAAATCTATCGTTGTGAAGGGCGATTGCTCCGACCGAACACGGGCATCCTTTCTGTGGCGACTCCTTTATAATCAACCATAGCAGAAGGCAGATCTCTCTTCTGCGGCTGCATCAGTGAGACTCGCAGCCCAGAACAAAATACGCATGAGAACAACAAATTGCGAATTATCGTCGAGCAGACACAATCCAAAACTCCCGCGGTAAAATCGCTAAACTGCGTGACCACCCGCGTGCACGTCACAAATATATCGGACACCACAAGCTTCACCAACGGATACTCAAACAGCTCGAACAACTCGAATAGCTAGTACAGCTTGAACAGCTCAAACAGCTCGTACGGCTTAAATAGCTTGTAGAGCTCGAAAAGCTTGTACAGCTTGCGCAGTTCGTGCAGCTTCAAAAAAAAATCGTAAAGCTCCAAACGCCAGCTGCACCGAACCTGCCGCTTGTGACCTGGGCCGGCCACGCCGCACACCACCGTGTCTCACCCGCCGCCACGGGTGTTACCCGCGTGTGTGCCCGCGCCGCGTGTCCCCGCACCCGTGTGTGCGTCGCCGCGCACGTCGCGCGTCTCGCGTCCGTCGCGCGTCGCCGCGCCCCCACGTCGCGCCGCGCCCGTCGCGCGTGAACGCGCAATCAATCTCCCTGATCCCCGATTCAAATTACAGGAGAGAAAACAATAAACGGTAACCGGGTTACATAACTATCAAAGATGCTGCATTGACGACCTTCGACCCGTCCGGAAAACAGTCCTCGAAGTCTGGTCTCAAGACAGCATATTTATTTATTTTAATATAATATCATAGAATGGTGGATACTGTCGGCAGTGAAAGGGGACCTAGCACCTCCACCCTACATATTAACTTAGCAAATAGTCATTATACCTATTTTGGCCTCTGTTTTCAGGAAGGCCTTTAACCTTAACTGAAACCCCACGGGGGGCCTCCCAGAAACTATTGCGATGGGCAGCGTCCTCCGTTCCCTGGCAGAGAGGCAGCTATACACCGACTGCCCGGTCTCTCCAGCCAAGGACGAGCCCATTGCCCTAGACAATATGGCGAGTGAATATACAACGCCATCCTAAAGGGTCTGTAGCTCGCAGCCCTACCATCCCAAAGCGGGCGATACTCCAACCGTCGATAATCGTGATACGGTGGGGAGAATCGCTGTCGCACCGCCCCGCTACACTGTCCTACAGTGGGCACAGGCACTGATGTGAAAGATGGGGCCCACTCAGATTTGAAGTGGGGCCCCCGCCCGTTGCCTCCCCCCCCGGGGGGGGTCCCTGGTCAGGCCCGCTAATGCGGAAACATGGGGCCCACTTCCAAAATCCTAAGTGCGGCCCTGGACCCCTTGGCCCCCACCCATCAAGGGGCCCCCTACCCGGGCCCGCAGTACGGCCCTGTACCGACGGTGCGTGCTCCCTTATATTATTCATAGTACACGGGGCATGACTCACCCCTGCATCCGGTGACATGCCCTTCGTAATACTCTCTCTCCACGCCGACGGGTGCGCGCCTCGTCCCGTACGAGGGCCCCTCGACGGATGTGGACGCTGCGTGGACGATGAAAACGCCCCCCCGCCCGTAGCGGGACGCTGCCGCCGCGATGGGTACACAATACTCCCATCCGAAGCACGTAGCCGCTGCGGTGTCATACCAAGCACGTCTGACCTGTTTACACACAACAAGAAATTATGTGAACAGCCACATTCGCTACACATATTATGTTGCCCAAAACAGTCGCGTGCGTAATGTTTTCCTAAACAACAAAAACATAATTTATTACGTTTCACAAAACGCCGTCGCTCAATAACCGGCAACGTAATAAAATCACGGCACTGCAACAATGTATGTTCCAAGTGCCCGCACCACCTACATTTCGGGCTACTCGCGTCAGCGGCGGCCGTCAACAAGCAAGCCGCAACGCGTTCTTTTATTCGTTGCCTTTCTTGCGACAGTTCGCTTCCCACTGTGTCGGAAGATCCACTCACATTTCCGCTAGGGGGCGCCACTAAATCCATACTGGTGGATCTGCCTAAATTGTCACCAGAGGGCGCCACTAGCTCAACAATGGTGGACCCATTCAAATTCCCAACCAAGGGTGCCATCGATTCAGTGCTGGAAGACTCCCCGAACAAAGTATTCAATTCAAGTGCGGGCACCCTACTATGACCTTGACTTACATGACCCGTACTTACAGCCGGGGTCCCGGACTGTCGTCTCTTAATCGTACACGCAACCTGTGTGAGCTCGTCATGTATGTCCATTATTTGGTCCATATCATTAAAAAATCCAGCCATTACCTCGGGTGGCAGGTCCTCGTCAGTTAGCTGCGTCAAGGCTGTTTCGGCTGTCTCGAAGCGAGGCTCCATCCCTTCGTAACATTGGACGATGACAGCATCTCGGTCTTTCCGAGACAGCAAACCCCTGACGCCAACAAACCATCTCAACTGACTCGCCAGTACCTTCCTCGGAGACAGTCTCGCCATCGCGTTGGAACCGGGAATTCAGAAACAATAACCAATTAAGACGAGTTCGACAATATCACAACCTGGCACCCCTATACAAGTGTACACAATTCTACAAATTATAAAATAAGCCAGTTTTATTATATTGTGACCAAAATATCTTTATATAACGCAAACAACAGAGTTATAAAACTAACCAACTTGTGTTAATATAAATGACCTGTTTAAATGTCTTGCACCAACAAGCATGTACACTACTATATTGCTATATACTATTATTCACAAACATACATATGTATATCCATACAATATAAACAATCCATGGTAATATGTTACTCAAACATTACCATCTAAAAGAACTAATCGAGCCAAGTAAATAACAAATCGATTCAGCCTAAATAATTCTATTATCCTGAACAAGACAAACCCTGGTTTTCTATTTCTCAAAGAATTCAAATGTAAATTACCCACATATTTGTAATCACAATAATAATTTACATATCCTAGCTGTAATGAATCTAATATTTTATCTATTCACAAATATAAAACCTAGCCGTATATCTACTAACAAATAAATCTTTTATTATCGCAAAGATGTGCCGTTCAAAGCTTCAACTTCCGCGATAGAAAACTAGATGGCACAGCTTGCATCTACATCGCGGTATCGTTTGCTTGCATAGCCGTGCTAGTACCTACGGCCTACAACGAACAATACTCTGTTGCTTAACAAATTATGAGAACAGAAAAGAGCCACACCGGGTTCAACAATCCATAAAACCAGGGTAAATTCACAACAAATTATTCTACTTTTGGTCACAAACTAATCAGCAACTACCTAACTAAACCAAAGTATGATTCACAAATTATCTTATAAGACCAACGGAGCTACTATATCGGTTCGGCTTATATAAACAGAATATCTTGGTCCGGGGTTGTTTAATATCCGATACTAAACAACTTAACCGCGCTATGCTACCAGCAAATGTAGCTAATAATCACAATACGCGTTATGCTACCAACAAAATGTATGGAAGACCCTGTCCGGCCATACTAAATATACGGGATTCTACATTGGGCCCATAGAATATCAGAAAAACCATATACCTGGCACGAAATTAGTATGCAGACAGAGTCCTCACCCAGATTAATAAATAATACGAACTCACAGTAGTTCTGCTGAGACTTCCCAGACGCCGGCTGCCCTCGCAGATCTCAACTGATGCTCGAGTGCGCCAAGCTGTCCTGCCTTTCTTCCACGTTAATCCCGACGACCAAATCTAGGAAGGGATTGAAAGGGCAGATGGGATAGAAACGGGAATTTGGCCACAGGCGTACACGTGGCGTGTCAAAGGTTAGGCCGATCTTGCTTACTGCCCCGCGCATGTAAAGTCTAATCGACGCTTTCTTCACTTCACTGTTCAGCACTTTTGTATTGTCCAATTAAATACTGTCCCGAAACACATAAACTAGCCCTGGAACGAATCCGATTCTCCAGGCGCTGTTCCCGATCTGAACGCAGTGAACGCGGAAAACCCCCCTTTTCGAATGACAGCTCCAAATGTCAAAATGAATAGAATGTTGCCAGGGTGCGTTTTCACATTTTGAACCAAACATACATGTCTTGATTTTTCTGGTAGTCATTTATTTGTAGCCGCAACTGCTCTTTTTGTTATATCTGGTGGAGTATCTCTTGATGTTGAAGACATTTTTAAGAAAATTTGGAATTAAATTTCACTCAGAAATTTTTTCCCGTGTCCAGTTTTTTTTAGTTTTTTTTTTAATTTAGTCTTTATTATGTGTAAGGCAAAGATCTTGTAGCCGCAACAGCCAAATAGTAAACGATACTTTTGTTCTAAACTTGTTCCATTTTTAAAAATATAATTTACATTGTCTCGATTTCGAAATAATATTATAGGTACCTGGCTGTATGTTCAGAATGTCTTTGCTTGTGTTTTAGAATTTATGACGATTCGCATAATGCAACCCGATGTCGTTATGGGTATCATAATGAAACCGCTGTCAATTTTGTAATTCGAATATAACGAAACCGAAGTAGATAAATATATATTTAGCCCTCCGCCCACCTCCCGCGATTCCGTTATAGATCGTGGAAATGAGCACTGAAAAAATAAAGATGATCCTGCAATTCGCGACAGTTTATGACGTACAATTTCCAGCTATAATTAAAATCAAATTTTGACATAGCATCCAAAGAGATCCCCTGTTAACTTCCTTGGAAATCATCGAATTCACGAAAAAACGGATATTATATAAGGTCCCACATTTCAAAGTGATTTTTTTTTTTACATATGATACAGTATCCCTAATAGACTACATTACAAAGAAAAAGAAATTTTTTGCACGTACTTATTTTTTTCCTTTCCATGGTAACTTAGTCAGCTAATTGAACCACCTTGTACTGGAAAGTGAAAAAAATATTTATGCAAAAAATTTTTTCTTCTTCTGGAATTTGATCAGTTAACGATACAGAATACAGAATACAGAATACAGAACTTTATTCATAACGGTCAGTTACATGTCATGTTGTTATCAAATAACAAAAAAATGGAGTAAAACAATAATTATTAAATTAAAATTAAATTAAGTTAAATAACTAGTCACAAAGTAATTTCTCTAAGCAAATTTGTCATGCACAGTGTATGAAATGTAAAATCATAATGTCAAATAATACAAAAAATAATTAAAAAAAAAATAATAATAATAATAATTTTAATATTCTTAATGTCATCACATCGTCTAATTCTGATAATTATAATAATAGCCACTTTATTTTAAAAAATATACATTACATACCCCAGATACATTATCTACCCTAGAATTATTTTCACTTATTATTGTAGGACCTTATATATACCTACCTATACTATATTCGTATAGAGTACGAACTCTACCCACCTCATTTTTTATCAGTATCAGCACTTAGAAGCCCCAAAAAAACCTTTTCTAAGTGCATCCACGAAAGCTCGGTATACATAGTAGAAACTTAAATTAAACAAGTGTTGAAATAACCTTTCGTAGACAGCAATTTATTTTACTAATTCCTCAGTTAGTACTAATTTGGCCCTTCATTATCTCTACATTATTCTACTTCCTCAAATGAAGTGCTATTCACCTAATTAGGTAACAGCCACCAAGACTTTCAAACGTTCTTAATGACCAGCAATACGGAAGGTTTTCGATACGCACCTGGATCTAAGAGCCTTGGACGTTCACTTATTAATCAAGCAGTGGCGAATGCTTCTAATCAAATTAAATGCCTTGTTTAGATCGCAGATAATCATAGCACCAGGTAAGTTATCCCCTAGTTTGGAGTAGTTTAGTCTTTATTCTAATGTAATAAAGACGTTACGTATCTGCGTATGAACCCGAATGCTGTTTTCTGGACCAGCTTTGTATGACGAATCTGTCTTGTTTTGATCAATGGCCCTTTTCTGACTTCGTCTTCAACGTCGTTGTTGAATCTGTATAACAAAATGATGTTTTTATGTCTGTAAACGATTTCTAAACTATAACGGGGTAAACTGTTTTTTTATGTACTACCTAGGTGTTAGAATTGACGCCGGGCTCGACTGTGGAGGTACCACCATCTTACTCGCAAATCCTCCCGAAGTTATTCGGGGGAGAGTAAGAGAACAGCTCTCAGGCAAAACCAGGTGGCCCACCGTTGCCTGGGACCGATGGATGGCGGTATATTATATATAACAGACTGGTGACGGGCAGCGGCGTCACTGGTGCGAGGGTTTCTGCACCGCGCTCACCAACCCGCCTGCCCAGTGTGGGAATTTCTTCCAGGAGGACGGCCAACAGTGGCGAAATCCTGGAAAGGCCTATGTCCAGCAGTGGATGAAACAGGCTGATGGATGGATGGATGTACTATCTCACTGAGCACGGTTGCCCAGAAACCGATCACAGGCGAGGCGTTAATCAGTTTATCGACAAATTACTAAACTGTATTTAACCAATATATTACAAAATTATTCTTACAAATGCTCCGAGTTAAAGAGTGATAGACATGATAGTATAATATTTCCGCGAATAAACATTTAAGCGCAACATTTTCACTGCAAACTATTCCGTACGATTGTGGGTAGCCCAACAAAAGGGCATGATTTTTCACGACAAGATAGCGTCTCGCTTTAGACAGCTGAAGTAGGGGGCTGTCTTATTAGACCCAGCCGAGGACCACCGTGAAACTGCCGTGACTGCGTTATGCAATGTATGGGGTTGGATTGAGAGAAAGTTGAGGAATTATGATTTTGCTGCCTCCCGCTAAGTATAGCTTAGGCCTTGTCCACATCAGCGTTTTACACGCCCGAGTCGCGCGTAGCACTCGCGTGTAGTCGAAGTACGGTCCAATACATTGCGTCCACATGCTACGCGTGAACCAACGCGCGAGTTACAATCGCAGCATGTGGACGCAATGTATTGGAGCCTAGTACTTCGACAACGACGCGCGAGTGCGCGTGGAAAACGCTGCATGTTGCATGTGGACAAGGTCTTAGGGAAGCATCAGTCAAGTTGTGACATCTTGGGTTGGACTTGATTAGCCTTATCATTAGTAGTTTAAAGTCACGGGTTACGGGTTAGGATTATACTAGCCATCTTCGGGCGCAACGAGCAGCGCCGTACCGAATAGGAGTCGAAGTGGTTGCCATGGCCGAAAACGGTCAGGAGCGATCTTCATCATCATCCAATGATGTCATTAGTAAAAGTTATTATCGTCTTATTGAATTTGAAATTGAAATGAGTCAACCTAGATTTTTCTAATGTAATGTTATTTGCAATGCACTAATTTCCGTTACTTACCGGAAAATCAATCGAAAATGTAAGTAAATTAAAGGTGGTATACATAAACAAACATTAAAATTATCTTCTTCATATGTTTATCTTTTTAATGAAAAATTTATGTGCAGTCTTGTTCAAGTTTTCCCAAATTGAAATCGAAGAACAATAATTCAGCCTATATTAACCGTCTGATATCATTTAGGGAGTGCAACCGGTTTCACAGAAAACCCAATACCACAGAAATCCGCCTTTTACTTCTTTTTATGGTACTTTTATACGGTACCTACTTTTGTTTGATTTTATAATTAATCATCCATCATCCATCAGCCTGTTTCGTCCACTGCTGGACATAGGCCTTTCCAGGATTCCGCCACTCTTGGTGGTCCTCCTGGAAGAAATGCCCATAACCACTCATGCTGGGCAGGCGGGTTGGTGAGCGCGGTGCCGAAACCCTTGCACCAGTGACGCCGCTGCCCGTCACCAGTCTATTTTATATAAGGCCCGGCAATTGGGGATAGATATACCGCCATCCATCGGTCCCAGGCAATGGTGGGCCGCCTGGTTTTGCCTGAGAGCTGTTCTCTTACTCTCCCCCGAATAACTTCGGGGAGGTTTGCGAGTAAGATGGTGGTACCTCCACAGTCGAGCCCGGCATCAGCTCTACCACCTATTTTCTAATTAATATTTGAATTTAAATACGATGTCTGTTATTATTTAAAAATAGAATGTTAGTATTATAAAACAAAACTCATACCCATCATTCTTAATATTTGCTTGGATTTGAGTGCCTTATTTTAAGTCCTTAGCCGGCGATACGGTTCATCTTTCTAAATATATGTATTTAAATTACGTGAATAATTTTAAATGTGTTTTTTTATAACGAAATATTAAATTTTTCAGTTTCTGAGCTGTTTTACCGATCTTACGTCAGAAAAACAAAACGTAAAACTGGTTGTTATATTGCTCTGGTTTATAATTCTATAGTATTAGGTATTTCGAAAAACTTCGTATCTCTTCCATGCATTTTAAGACGTCATTTATGTAGTCAAAAAAATCGATTCTTGACCCCCATAACAACCTCATCAATATAAGCCAAACCGAAGCAAAAAGCCTGTTAAAAGTACAATGCCCAATACCAGCCAAGATAATAAGTTCATACAAGAGCATTTGTTACATCCATTGTAGCCAGAAAGCGCATCAAAGAATTCGGTCCTGGAAATCCACAAAATTTAGATAGCTTTGTCAAGGAAAACCTGCCTCTATGTCAAGATTATAAGGGTTATTAGTTTGGCTAATGGTAGAGAGTACAGATGGGGCAATTTATTTATAAACCATATTTGGTGAGCCGCGACGTATGATAAATCGGTGTTTGGTACTGCTATACGTTCAACTATGACTGTGTTGGCTATACGCTTGCAGCTTAGAGAATGTTTAGATTTCGTTTTTGATGTGGGAACTAAATTGTAAATATTGAAAGATTTCTCGAAATAGATGCATGTAAATATGGCTAAAATGTTAATTTTATATAATCAGCTCACAATTTTATGTCAATATTCTATTTTTTCAAAATATATTTTCTTATTTACTTTTTTTACATTTCTGATTTGTGTTAAAATTTTTTTAATTCTATATTTTTCCTATAATTTTTACCTAATAAGCTTTAATCGAGAATCTTTGCACATTTTTTGGATCCACTGCACCGGTTTCGGAGATACAATTTTTTGTAGTATTCGGAATATTTTTTCTAAATCTGGGGTACCAAATTGTAAGTATTCTAAAGCTGATTCTAAAAATATATAAAGTGACTTTCGTTTGTATAGCCAAATTCATACTGGACACTCGCTAAGTGGTCAGGACTCAGGTCAGGTAATATAGTTACGCCATAATTCCTGGCTCCGATTTCAAAAAATAGAGCCAAATATACAAAAAAAGAAACAAAATCGTAATTAAAATAAAATAAAAAACTGCTAGTTTGACGTCGTCTGTTAGCATGAAAGCTACGTTACTGTTATTTCAAATGAGTGCTAAGACTAATAAGTGCTATCCCGACTTTGTCTCTTTTCAAATTAATTTTAAACCAATAAAAAGCGACGATTGAATTTTGCAAAAAATATTCGTCATATTTCACTCTTTGATCTTAATATTTCGGCTGTTCGATACACTTTCCTGGATCCGATTAAATCACAAAGATTCTAAACTACGATCTAAATATAATTTTATTTGAGCTATATTAAGTTTTGGCCAATAAAACTTATACTAAAATAAACGTAGTGAAAAATGTGATATAAAACGGCCATCATATTAAAAACCCATCCCTCTAATTCAAAAATAATAAATAAAAACACCCCAAAACCGCGAGCTTTCTGAGCAGGATAAACATGTGAAAAATGAAAGCGTTGGAGCAGGACAGATTTCTCTGGATAGCCTTAAGCTACTTATAAAAGAACTAGCTTTTGCTCGCGGTTGGTTTTGTTTTTGGATAGTCATATCGAATCTGTCAATATTTTTCGGGCCAAAATTTTATAGTAGTTACGTATTTGACTCTTTGTTCTCATGAAAATTATTTTTGATTATTAAGTGACCGCCTCTGTAGCCCAGTGGTAGAGCGCTCGCCTGCTAAACCAGAGGTCGTGGGTTCAATCCCCGTGGTGGACATTAATTTTTGTTTGGAAGGTACGTTAAGTTGGTCCATATGTGCCCGAAGTACGGCGATAGGGCTCACTCACCACCCATCACGTTTGGGACGTAATAGTCTTCGTCGAAAAGCGGGTGTACCAAGTGTGGACTGTGGCTTGCGTTTCACAGTTCACACTTTAGAACACTTCTGACACCCCCTGCGGGATATACCGTGACGATATGTAGTATGCTCAAACTATGACAGAAATAAAGTTCTATATTTTAAACACAGAGTTAATAATTATGCACGCTCATTATACAGGTTGAAATTGAACCCTCTAGCTTCATTGAACTCTATGAATCAGAATGACTAATGGAACTCAAAACGGTAAAAATATTTTTCTTTTTTTTGGTTTTCAAGTTTGTGGAAAATGGCCAACTTACGGAACGTGACATGTGACTGTCAATAGATCGTACATACGAGTATATTCCCAACGGTAAATAATGCACGTATTCTATATACACATAGGTTTTGTAGAGCGTAGTCTGTCACCGGAGGATTAGTGCTTCTTTGGCGGTAGATATCTTTTTTTAAATTATGAAGCATGACAAAAGTAATAAAACATGTATTTTTTATTTCGAACATAGAACAGTTTGCTTTGTTATAGCTAAAGGGTTTATTTTCAACCGGTATAGGTAAATCTGAATAAATGACCTTATTAAAGAAAAAGCTCTTAAAAGTCACCTAGAGCTTTTGCTCTGAAAAGGTCACGAATATTTCAATGGGGACGTTGAAACATTTTATCAATACTAGTTGAATTTCTTGATATAAATCAAGGAACTAATCAGCCGTTTCGCTCTGACACCTACTTTAGATAGTATCTGATATCCTTGTTGACTTCTGAATGACTAATAAAACTAACTGATAATTTTTAAGATCCGCTCTACTTATGCGGCTTATGTATGAGGATACATTTTTAGGGTTCCGTAGGGCTCTGCTGTCTCTCCGTTTCTTCGTCCGGGTATGTCACGGGTCTCTAGGTTGTAGACAAAATCTTTGGATATGTTATGTAGAATGTTGAGCAAAAACCGAATATCGAAAAAAAAACTGTCAAAGTTTTTCGGCGTTTGGAGATTTGTTTCATACATTTTCTACGTAATTATAAAAAACCGGACAAGTGCTAGTCGGACTCGCCCACCGAGGGCTCCGTTAAAGACTATATTCTTTATTAAAAATGTATAGTTTACAGATTTTTTCCTATACTTGTTGTATAAGACGGTATTACTTGTCAAATTTCATAGTTCTGGGTCAACGGGAAATACCCTATAAATTTTGATTCCCTTGAGAGTGTCGAAATGTACGTTTTTTGCGGCATAAACGGTCGTATCTTTTTTTTCACGATAACTTATAAGTTTGTTTTTTTTTCACAGCTTCAAGAGACTGTAGACCTGAGTATATGGTTTTAATTTCAATTTGATACCTCTGTGCGTTCCCGAGATAAAGAGTCTTGACAGACAGACGGACGGACAGACGGACAACAAAGTGATCCTATAAGGGCTCCGTTTTTTCTATTGTGAGGTACGGAGCCCTAAAAAAGAAAGAAAATGAAAAAAACTTAAGCTAACACAGTAGAAAACGTTGACTTAAGCAGGGAGTAATCTATAAATAAAAATAATTACACGACAAAAGGATGTAGCTCAGCTATGTGCCATCCAAAATATGCTTTGGCTGGCTCTGGTTTTCAGCCACTTCCGTTACAATTGCATGGTGAGGTATGCACGAGTAGTTAAGAAATTTATTTACTGAATTGATAAACCAATAACAATTTTCAGAAATGGCTTAAAAATAAATGAAAGAAAAGTTCTGGTGTTTCTAATACTGTAAACAAAAATACAACAAAAAATTCTGTAACAAGACAAAAAAAAATGATAATTAGTACCTACAGATATAGAATTATCATGATAAGTTTGTAATTTTTATTGAAATCATTTAACTCTATTTATTTATTTGAATGGTACGGATCCCCCAGGGCACGAGTCCTACTATACCGTGACGTCACGTTGTTGGTTGACTGTACGAGTGACCAGAAGGTAATTCTCAGTCTGTCGAATTAGCTTTCTCGACCTTATAAACCCGTTTTATCTGTCGAACTCCATACATTTTAACTCGAGTTTTAGAAATGTCACTTCGACTTTGTCTCCGGAATTGTCCCCCAGTACCTACTTCAGTCTTTTGTATTTTCGACTACATTTAAAACAATGCTTTTTTCCCTAAAACTTACTCTTTTTCTGTGTTTTTCGTTTCTAATTTGTCTTAACAAGGTTGTCCTTTAATCTCCTTTAAAAGTAGATTTCTAGATTTAAAAGGCTTAACCTGTTAAGGGGGATGTTCAAAAGCCGCTCTCCATAGAAACTTGTGGGAACCATCAACTACGGTAGAGGCATTGTTATTTCGTTCTTTTACTTTTTTCTACTCCTTCAATGAATTCTACACCCGTAAATAATCAATCTTTTCACAAAAATAAGTTTTACAATCTAATTTTGCTATTTAATACTTTCGTACATTTTTAAACAGCAAAATTTGGTAGTAAATATATTTTTTTGTGAAAAAACTGATTATTCGCCGATGTAGAATTGATGAAACGTGTAGAAAAAAATAACACAATAAAATTTTAATGCTTTTGTCGTGGTTGTTGTTTCCGACAAGTAACTCAAAAAGACATACCACAGTTACTTTACTAAAACAGTAATTTTTATTGCTATAAGGCAACATTTAAAAAGTACCAAAGACGATATTCGTGCTCTAAACTCGAAAAATGTTAGGGTGCCGATATGTTTTGCACTGACTTTCCGCAATCTCGAGTATTGTGTTCTTCGCCCGGATCAGATAGTACAGTAAGTACATGTCTTGACTACTACGGCCCCTATTTCGACGTGTATTTCTGACATCTGTCATAGCCCTTTTGTCAAGTCATACTCGGTCAAGGTTGTCAGGCAGGGAAGTGCCCTCTCTACTCCTATTCTCTAATCTTACACCACACTATTGTGCCACTAAATCAAATCGCACTCAATTAAGATAGGCTTTGAACGGCGACAGACCAACACAATGGTGCGTATGACCACAGACCGTATGACTAATCCGTGGTGGTTTTGTAGGTTCAGACCAGGACTCCTTTGACCAATATTGGCCCCACCTGTTTGCTTGCTTAGTCAACGATTTGTTGTTGTTTCCGGGAAGTAGGCTATAGTATAGTAGATGGTTTCCATGATTTCCGGGAATATTTATAGGGGCATAATCTCGGGATTATGACACTCTCATATTCTGGCATAAGTTCTCATTCGCAATATCAGTCGTTAGTTTTTTTTTTTACAGTAAGATATACGCCATGCGATGTAAAGTGACTAAATCTCATATAATAAAAGCTATGGAATATAAGGAACGCTTTCTTTAGGTTTTCAATAAAAAAATCATCACCCGAAATTTGCCTTACATTTTTTTTGCACTAGCCAGAATACCCGTCCATTTTTTTTTATTGTGTACCTATTTATAGCGTTCTTAAGCGTTCCTTATTCCATAGCTTTTATTAAATAAGATTTAGTCACTTTACGTCGCATGGCGTTTTTTCATACTGTAAACAAAATTCGAACGATTGATATTGCGAGTGAAAAATATTTCCAGAATAGCCGTCCTGCGGGCCTATTATGTAACTAAGTGTCGGCTGCCATCTATGGTTGCTATTCACTAAAAACAGATAAAAAATTAAGTTCCAAAATAACCTTCAATGAGTATTGAACTATTTACGAATTGTGACGTCATTTCAAGTGCGAACGTATCCTTAGATAAGCGGATATGTATGTTTTCGACGATAGGCACTCGGTTTGGCAACTGATTTTACGATATAGAATCAGGGAGCTGCTCGTCGAAGCATCAGATTGTGATATTGTTGTGCATGGTATTAGTTATCTGAAGGATGTATTAAAGGAATGTTAGAGAGAAGTATAAAAGTAAGTGCTTTGGTTTGAGAATATATCATTGTAACAGTTTGGATGGTAATCTGTTATGTTGTATGATTTAAATAAAACAAATTTTAATTTTAATTGAATCAAGTAGTAAATTGTATCTAACTTTGAGGGTCCTACGAGTCTTAGGTCAATATTATTTGAACCTTTGCAGCAAATATAACACGGGGTGCTGGCCAGTCGTAAACTTGTGAATGGATAACCAATTAAATTCGGATTTTGAGCTATTTGTTTACCTCGTATTGGTAATTCTCAGTACCACAATGAAAAGGCTGGTCAATATGTTACTTGCCCAGACGGTAGATAAAGTAGAGCGACGCCATTCAATGACAAATAATTATTACCTCGCATTTGTTAACTTTGTTGTAAGAAAGCTGCATTTGCAGTAATTTTAGGAAAGGTTGAACTTTTTAGGGTTTAATATCCGAAGGGTGTCAAACGGGACCCGTTACCACAGTTTAAAAACTATTTATTACTCGTACATGTCTCGATTTATTTATTTATTGTGATTTTAACAAATTACATACATATGTTCTCATGCCTATTTCCAAAATGGTAGATCACTCCACCTGCTATGAGCCTGACACACTTCCTTTGCTCCTTTTACATTATTTTTTGGCTAGGTTCTTCAGTCGATATGTCACCAATTCGGTCTACCATCAACTTGCACTCTATTCTTTTATTCATCCTCTTTATATACAAACCACTATTTACAATCGTAGCGAAATTATTAATTATCTTAATTATTTTTTAAGCAAGACTCCTTACATAAGAAAGTCACTTTCAAACTGAAACCTTATTAGCATTAAATCAGTTAGTTCAATATTAAAGCGAAGGTATTAACGCTCATTATGAAACTCAATCCGACTCCCAATTAACAAAGGCGATTGAAATTTAACGAGATTAACACTTTACAAATCGAAATGGCTAGTAAATCATGATTATTATATGTACTTACGACACGGTCAACTAAACTAGGCACTTCGCTGGAATTCAAATGTAGGAGAGCTCCGTAATGAGGTCATAGCTCGATGTTCCGAGTTAACGTGACCGTGCTATACGTACCTAAAAGTGAACTTATTTAAGGGAAGATTTAAGACTTATTTACGGCGGTAGCTCAGGGGTAGAACGCTGGCCTCTTAATCTTTGAGATCCAGGTTCGATCCCCGGCCGGGCATGCACCAATGAGTTTTTCAAAATTTATGTGCATAACTTACCACTTGCTGAACGGTGAAGGAATACATCGTGAGGAAACCTGCATCTTCGGGGATTCGCGTCATGATATATAAGGTGACTTTAATTTATACAGCAAAACTCATACTGGAGGCTTGGTAAGTGATCAGTAACACGGATTGATAACAGTTTTTGCTAATTTCGCGAAATAAAATCTCGACGTCCCATAGTAATTGACTCGGGGCTGAGCTTGCGTTTGTAAGGAACACGAAAAGAATAATTTACGAATTTCACAAAAAGGGTCATCGAACCTTGTTACTGAGCACTTACTGAGTCTTCAGTAACAATTTGGCTGCATAAATTAAAGTCACCTTATATATTTTAAGAGAGAGAGAGTCAGATATTGATGCCATACAAAATGATTTGTCGTCATTGACGAACAAAAAAAGGGGACGGAGTCGCCGCGAAGCAACAAATGAAGCATAGCAGGCAATTTACAAGTGTGTGAGTGGACTTACTATTAAAAACAGCCTTTTCTATGATGTGAATGTGTGCGTACCGGGCTCGAGCGTACAAGTGAGTCGGCTTACTATGGGTGCTTCAATTTTTGGTTAACGAAACTCCGTTCGACTTTTTTTATACGGCCATGTTTGTCGTCTCATTTGTACGCCAATGCAACTAATAAAAATTAAAATAACTTTACCTATCGCCCAACCTACACGGCTTATTTGTCTTGAAATGTCGAGTAATCAACATGTTTAAAAATACAACAAAGTACACAGAAATCTTGTGTTTTAAGTGATCAGGACCAAGGGTCAATGACCCTTTCTGTGAAATACGGAAAATAAAATGTTGGCTTCCTATACTAATTTAGCCGAAGTTGTTCTTAAAAATATAGAGGCAAAAAAATATAATTTTTCTTATTTCGCAAACAGGGTCATTGAACCTTGGGCCTGACCAATTTATGAGTTCTCAGTATTAATTTGATTATTTAAACGAAAGATTAATTAATACTATAAAGGTTCAAAATGAACCCCCCCCCCTAGCTTTATTGAAATTTATGTATGAATAACAATCACTTATAGAACACAAAACCTTAAAAAGGGTTTTTTTTTGGTTCCCTAGTTTCGAATAAATGGTCAACCTAGACGACACGACATGTGACTGACAATAGACCGTACATATTCCCGGCGGTAAATAATGCACATACATAGGTTTTGTGGAGCGTCGTCTCTGTCACCGGAATATTAGTGCTTCTTTTGATGGTCGATATCTTTTTTTCAAAAGTGACATAACATACATTTTTTATTTCGAACATAGAACAATTTCCTTTGTTATAGCTAGGGGGGTTCATTTTAAACCAGTATAATAATAACTATATAGTTAGTGTATTTTGTGCTATAAAGAATTTCATTTATTATTATATTCTTTTACCGGTTGTGCTTACCGAAGCACATTAGTTTCAGTTCAATTATTGCTCAGCAGCCAAAAAAACTACAGTAAATGGTTGGCCATTTCTAAACGGATCCCTAAAAAAGTTAAATCTAACCTAGATTATTTTGTAATATTTTGATTGGAGAGCCTATAAACTAAAGCTTTACATAACGCAGTGTACGGTCTAACATATGATAAGGTATTACACTCTTTGAACTTATGCACTTATAATAAGGTTGATTTCATAATGAAATTGAACCACTTACGTGGGGCTCAGTGGGTACGTATGTAGACAAGACAGACGCCATGGGTGGCATAGATAGATAGATTGGTAGATAGGGCACCCGGCATTCATGGGCCGGGAGTCGAACGTATTTTTTTCTTATAACAAGTTCTTTAGTAACATCTTGTCTTGTTGCAAGTTGGAATGTTTTGAGAACTAATTTCGGTACCACAAATATTTTTTTTTTAACAACAAAGAACAAGAGAAAAAGTTTCTTCTCATCCATTTTGATGAAGAATAATTTCTAGTGTCATTTTTATCCCATTCACCGTCCTTGTATGACATGTTATGTAGCACCTAGAGTCTCCGCTCCCACGTCCTTGCCACAGTGTGTCTCATTAACCTATCGTGTTACTAAGATAAGCCCATTAGGTGTCAAATTGCCCCTTATTGCTTTTCTTCTTAGCAAGACTGCTCGAATGGGTGGAGAATGCCATGTATTTATAGGTACAAGGTGACTTTAATTTATGCAGCCAAATTCTCACTGAAGACTCGGTAAGTGCTCAGTAACAAGGTTCGGTAACTAAATTATTATTACGCTAACACAAAAATTTAATTTTGTAAATAAGAGGAGAAACTGGCTCCTGAATCTCAGTTTTAACTTTTTGGGAGCCAGTTGCTTTATGGTTTGTATCTTTTTGTTGAAAAATAAATAAATTTGAATTTGAATTTGAATTTGAATGTAACGTATTAGTCAAAATCAAAATCAAAATATTTTATTCATGAACATGGGTATATGTAAACAAGATCTTATAATATAATTTCAGCACTCCATGTTCTGCCTCTCAGCCTATGAATTTCAGTGTATTCTTAAACATATATTATCTACTTAATTAAATTACGGCATGCATTATTATGATAAAAATAAAATTTATATAATTAGATAAGAATGTCCAAAATGTCACAAAAAATGTCGATAACAAACAATAACGAAATTAAGTATTTATAATGTTATGTCATTCAAAAATTCATCTAATTTGTAATAAGCCTTTTCAATGAGAAGACGGAACAAAGATTTTTTAAACAATGTTAAATTCATTTCTTTGAGACAGTTTGGTAACTTGTTATAAATAGAAGTTGCTTTACAAAGAACATTCTTTCTCATAAGAGCTGTATAACATTCACGAGAGACCAGTTTATGTCTATGTTGTGGTCGTACAGATTTTAGTTTGTTTAGACATACTTTTACAAATAATTGAGGGTTAGTTTTAACAAATATTGAAATCTCGTATATATAAAGACATGGTAATGTCATTATCTTGATATTTTAAATAATGGTTGACAGGTATCTGTTTGTTTAAGACCACACATCGCTCTTACACACCTTTTTTGTGCCTTAAATAAGCGGTCTCGACGTGTAGAGTTCCCCCAAAAAATTACCCCATAATTATTACATAATTATTATTATTAGTTTTTACTATATGGGTAGCCATCATTATCATAGAGTATATACATCATTGTATAAATTAAATATACCTTAAATTTAGTTCATGTACGTATGTGTATTATTAAATATAAGCAAACCCAAAACCTAACTTAATATTGTATTTTCCTCTTGTAAGTTTAATAATTTTTGTTCCTAAATAAATCCTAACGTGCAATAAGTGTATCTATGTATTTACATTGCAAAATAGAGTTTTAATTCTTAAATCGTTCATTCTCATTTTCATATGCCTCGGACTGTGATGTGTAAATTTTGCTTTCGGCTCCCGGACCAGCGAGTGTTGCAACCTCGCTGAAGCTGGTGTGAATGTAGATCAAAGCACAATGTCACAGGGCAGCTAAGAGCTTACAAGTATTGAAGTATGGCACCATACATAAGTCGAGCTTACAACTTATGGCACAAACTTTGAAGGTCTTTTTACCATCTCTAAAGATATATTGCACATCTGTAGAAGTAGTTTATAATTGGTTTTAAAAGAGAAAAGTAATAAGTAATGAATTTCCCTAAGCAAACAGAAAAAAAACTTGACAAAATAATAATTATGTGGTTAGAAGGAAAGAGATGAAGAAGAATACCCAAGAAGAGTTACGTGGACCAATTAAAGCGCATATGAATGCCATCGTTTTAATACAAAATTTGATAACTCCTTTCTCTGTTGTTTTTCGTTATAGACTAAAGTTTAAGCCCTCTATATTTTAATACAGGCATTTACAAAGTCACTATCTACCTGAAATGCAAAATTTTGGTATAGGTACAACTTAAAGCAAGAAAACAACTTTGTGTGTAAATCTGTCCAGCTTGATATCTTTAAAACAAAATCAATACCTATTCAAAACTTTGGCAAGATGGTGCCTTTTAAAATATCAGTACCAGATAATAGTTTGGTCTTTAACGAAAAACAACAGAGAAACGGGTTATCAAAATTTGTACTAAAATGGTGGCATGCCTATGCGCCTTAAAAGAAAAGGCCGGAGTCGTGTCATACCAGGAACTGAAGGAATTGGCAATGAATAAAACTCAATGGAGACAGCTACACTGACATGAGCTTTGCTCTTATACGACGATAATCCCACTAATATTATAAATGCGAAAGTTTGGATGGATGGATGGATGTTTGTTACTCTTTCACGCCGTAACTACTGAACCGATTGGGCTGAAATTTTACATGAATGTAGTTCTAGACCTGGAATAGGACATAGGCTACTTTTTATCCCATAAATCAATTCCCACGGGATGAAAATGAGCTTTCAAATTTCTATAGAAAAGACGCACATGCCATGCTTACGAAACCGATTAGGCTGTTATTTTGTATAAATGTAGTTCTAGACTTTGAATAGGACAAAACTACTTTTTTCCTTTGTTCTCATGGAAAAACTATAAAAGAGACACACAAAATGGGAAACAGAGGCGCATAACACACACATTTCACTCAATTGTTTACTGTAGGTAACAGTCCGAATAATATTGACTGATTTTATAGGAGTACACAAAAACCAATACAACGCGGGTGAAATAGCTAGTATCGTATAATTGGAGAAATTCCCTTATTATTTTTATGTTTTTTACGTTTTGTTATCGAAGCCGTTGATTTCAAACTTACAGAATCGTAGTCTTCATTCTAGAGACATAAACTTTTGTAGTCGTTGGCAATTTTTTTTTTTTTAATTTTACCAGTAACAACTTACAGTCTAAACCATTATTTTATTAGTTTCAATTTAATGTACAAAAATTTATATCAGTAAAAAGACCATGTTTAAATTTTTCCGCCCACCAGTTTGCAAGTCCAAGGGGGCAATTCCGGAGACAATCGAAGTGAAATTTATAAAACTCGAGTTAAAAATGATAAAGTTCGACAGATAAAACGGGTTTAGTAACGACATATTAAAAATAAACCTTTAGCCCCTAGATTATGTATCGCTGATTTGGTTGGCAACTGATTGCCAAACGTCTAAAACATCGATATATTATCGAATACCGATTGTCTAAGGATATGTTCGCGCTTAAAGTGACGTCACAGTTCGTGAACAGTTCAATATACACTGCAGGCAATTCTAAAAGTTCAGTTTTTATTTATGTTTTTAGTATGTAGCAATTAGCAACCAGATAGCAACCTATGCAGAGTTGCAGCCGCAGCTTTTTAAACCAAAAATCGAGGCTTAAAGCTTATAGCAAAACCATATGTAACCCGATACTTATTATTGAACGCTTAATGCAGTATTAGTTAATAGCTAATACAGATATCAGCAGTTTTGCAGCCTTTCTCTATGACCCTCGGCCTTGACTCGCCGCGCCCCGACTCACATACCTGAAGGTACTCCGTTCATGACCCGTACCACGGTCTAGTAGGTCCTTGTTTGTCTTTGATGAAGTTATACCGTTTACAGCGAAACTGCTACGACCTGTGTATGGGCACGTAGTCAACAGCTATATTACGGAAATGTTAAACTTCGTTTGTATAGCTAAATTCATATTGGAGACTCAGTAAGTGGTCAAGACCAAGGTTCAATTAACCTTTCTGTAAAATAGGCAAAACTGAATTGGGACTTCCTATATTAATTGAGTCGCGGTTGTTCTGGAACAAGTGTAGAGGCACAAAAAAATATTTTTCGTATTTCACAAAAGGGTCATGGAACCTTGGTCCTGACCACTTACCGCATCTCCAGTATGAATTCGAAAGTAACCTTATGTTATGTCATTCATAACGATAAGTTGTAGCAATGGGCTAACCGCAGTCGCTATCAAATTTAATTAGTCCACTGAGAATGGTCCTAAACCTAGAGTCCCTAGCAGTCCAGAACTTATAGTCTGCGTATAAGTAAAGACTCAGTAATAATTGTGTACAGATTGTTAGATAAAGCAATGGAATGTTTATTTTGCACTTTGCAAGTAAAACGGACGTAGGTATACAGCACCCTTTATCTTTACTGATACAGGGTTTGTTGGTCGTAGGAAATATTCCTTTGATTTTGATTTAATTGATGACTTCAAATTCAAACAGTTATAGGTATTTTAGTTTTTAGAAAAATGAGCGGTGGAACAAAAAAAGTCGTTTTAGAAAATCATACTTTTTCACAATCGACTCCACTCCCCATTAAGGAAAAAATTTTGGTAACTGTTCGTGTAAAAATATAATTCTCCTAACATTTTAAAATTTAAAATTTTTCTGCCGCGGTCTTCTCGGCTGGTGCTATATTTTTTATTAGGGTTCCTTACCTCAATCTGAAAAACGGAACCCGTATAAGATTACTTTGTAGTCCGTCTGCCTGTCCTTCTATACGTCCTTTTCTCGGGCCCCGTTTGAGATATCAAGTTGAAAATAATATCTCGTATTGTCCTTTACGTAATCAATTTCATACAAATTGGCTCACCAAGAAAACCTATAGAGTACTTCCAGTTGACTTAGAAACTTGTAATTCCATACACAATTGGATTAAATGGCACTCGTCTCGGAAAAATCTGAAATATTAATCATTCAAGAAGTTTTTATCAACATAATAAAACCTTTTAGTACGTAAGTGTCAGATTAAATTAGTCTACCATAACGTAGAATAAGTTTGTGTTTTAAACGGTTTGTACGAAACCCCCAGGTCAGGAGTCCTATTCGCACTTGACCAATTTTTTTAGAATGTTCGGACTTTATCCCAAGAGCTTTGACAATTCTAAGTTTACCCGACTAAAACTTGATATTGCATGACGAATTGTAGTTTTTCCAAATTTATAAAATAATTTACATATCGAGCAGCAACGGTTACGCTAGTCATATGAACAAATTGTAATGTAAATCACAATTTATCTTCAGTACAGTAGGTATTCAAATTACGTTTATTAAACTCATAGCAGAGAATAAATATACAAATTACACAGTTTTAATGCTAAATATGCTAATAACGAGTTTAAATATATTTAAAAATTAGGATACAATTAAAAATACTAGAATGACAAAAAGTAAAAATAAAATAAAATAAAAAGTGTACAAGTTAGCAATCGTAATAAGCCAAAAAATAATCATTAAATAAATGTCATTGCATTAAATAAACAAATTAAAAGCACAACTAAACACAAAAACTAAAGCTGACAAAAAACAAGTACTAAAATTCGCAAACCGTACAATTTCCTGCGCCCTTTCAACATCACCGGCGCCCATAAATTCCGCACAAAAATAATAAATCAGTTTTTAATCAAATTTCATTAGCGATCGTAATTTACAATAAGTGATCTACGGCTTCGATCACGTTGAAATGATTTAGTTTCTATATGCGCGGACGTCGCTGTAAGTGCGGCTGTCTAACGCGTGTTATTTATACCATTTGCGGCTAGTTTATGCATCTTATTGTAGGCAAAACTACATAAATCCGTTTTTAATACCTCAGACATTATAAGGTTATATGTTGATCTTACTTACCACTAAGTTCTGCGACTATTTCATTACCCATGTTATGTATCCTACTAATATTATAAATGCGAAAGTTTGTGCGTGTGTGTGTGTGTGTGTGTGTGTATATGTTTGTTACTCTTTCACGCTGAAACGGCTGAACGGGTTTGGATGAAATTTAGAATGGATATAGCTTATACTCTAACTTAACACATAGGCTACTTTTTATCCCGGAAAAATGCATAGTTCCTGTAGGATAGATCAATATCATTGAAAAATCAGGTGTCTAATTAGCGCGGTACTAATCGTTTGTGGTAAAATAAGACAAGGCTTTGTTATTTCATCCATCAGGTGTCTAAATAGTGCTGTCTTTAATCGTTTGTGGTGAAATAAGACAAGGCTATGTTATCTCATTACACTTCACACTAATATTATAAATGCGAAAGTTTGTGTGTGTATGTTTGTTACTCTTCCACGCTGAAACGGCTGGACGGATTTGGATTAAATTTAGAATGGATATAGATTATACCCCAACTTAACACATAGGTTACTTTTTATCCCGGAAAAAAGCATGTCGTTAAACCGAATAATACGCGGGCGGAGCCGCGGGCAGAAGCTAGTGTCGAATAAAACGTTCAGAGCTAGGATTCGAAATAGCGGTATAAATAGTCTAGTTACTATCAAACAAAAAACATAAATATGCATTAGCGGAGTCAATTTTATTGCTCTTCAGTAAAGATAACGATAAGAAGCAATACGAAACAAATCTTTTGACATACATAACATTTGCTTAAGACGGTGGTTTAGTATAGGTAACTGTAGATGTCGGTATTGTAATGAATGAAACTTCGAGTAGTTGTATTGTAAATAAGAGCCAGGCAAGTTGGAAAAGTGACGGTCATTCTGAGACAACTATATCGTTTGCTAATTTTATTACTTAGATAACATCATGTATAGCTGTGATCCAGATCACTTTTTGGATCATAGCGAAAAGAAAATGTAACTGATCATTGGTTCTCTAAATTATAAACTTGACACATATTGGGGAGGATTATAACCAGTGACGTAATAGAGAGTTACTAGCATGCCCACGCTAAATAGCAACTCGATATGAAACTAAATAATATTTATATCAGCGCGTATTGCAAAGTGGCTTTCACGACGATCACTGCGTCTCCGGATAGCGCAAAATAAGAGAAAATAATACTTCTTACATGGACGCAATGGGCTTGAAAAAAATTTACACAATAGTTTTGTAATTGCTTCAAGCATTCAGAAGAATTAAAAAGATTCTTGCGTAAATCATAGGAAACTTTTTATATCTTTCGATTTGTTTTTGTTAGAGACAGTTTTGTTTCTAATAAACATGGAATTTATTTTTATTATGTTATGCCTATTATGTATTTTTAAATGTTTGGGTCACCCGTATAGAAGTAGTAGACCTTCAAAGACAGGTCTACCTTAAGTAGTATGTGGTTGATGGAAGTAAATATTAAGTTTGAAGAAGGACAACAGCACCCAACAGGGTAAAGGAAAGGGGGATGCAAATAATTTACAAATTGTGCATTACGTGGTTTATGCAAAGCCCTGTAGCCTATTGGTTCGACGAACCGAACGGGATACATGTTATTGTTTTTTTGCGATTAGGCTGCAGATTAATCTGCTACGCTATAAATAATGTTATATACAACTGTTCAGTTTTGTCAATCCCAAGTTCTTGTAATGTAATGTCTAATAGTGATATATTCCATCGTCTGTTTACCCTTGTACAGACCATGTTAACTTTCCTGCCGTGTAAATCTCCGCTGAATCTTGTACTTTCTACTAAACATCCATGTTTATCTATCACTCACTTTCACTACAAATAAAACACATTTGAGTTTGACTTTACCGGGTTCCCAATATAAACTCAGATGACCATTTGTGATTTGAACAAAGGTATGCCAAGTCTCCCTCTTTACATTTCGCATTTTTTTAAATTACATTTTAATGGTTATAGATATATTTCTTAAATATTTGACTTTGCTATTACAACGTGATTTGTTAAACTGTCGATAAAATAAGTATAATGGTAAAAACACAATGGCTGGAATAGTTTCCGTAAAAAAGTGGGCCGATGCGTTCTAAAAGGCAAGTAATTAAATGGTATTTATTTTAAATATTCGGTCAGCAAGAAAATCTGCTGAAAAGTTATTTTATCAGCACAATATGTTTTTGTCGGTCGTAAAAAAAAAACCACCAGCAATAGTTGGTCAGCAACTAAATCAAGGATTATCAGAAAATAAGTAGGTGTTTGGTCAGCTTGATAATGTATGTGTCTGCTAAATAAATAATCCTAATACAAATTAATAATACTAATACATTCTAAAATAACAACAAAATGTTCTTTAAATTATAAATTTTCCATATCTAAATCGCCTGGACTAAAGTGGACCTAGGCTGGCCACGTAGCCGTATGCACCCAGAATATGGGCAAACCTAGTGTCTTGGTGTCTGGTAGAGGGCAGGCCAAAGAGGAGATGGGGAAATGATTCTAACAATTTTCACCGGGATAGCCTGAAAACATCGTGAAAAGGAGGAGGTCTTTGCCCAGGCGAAAGAGACGATATAAAAAAAGCTTTCATTGCGGACACTGGATGGAGCGAAAACTGTCTACTCTACACTTGAGGCATCTAAAGATTTACCGATCAAATAATTGCCCAAATGCACATCGATCCTCGAAGCCATTAAAACGCGTTCACACACATAAAATATGCCTCGCATTAAAATCATTTATGTTCCCAATTAATACGTGTAAATGTTTCAAAACAACGCCAGTGTATAGCCTGATAGCCTCGGGACTTTACCCGAGCACCAATAAGTTTAGACCATTGATAACACTTATATGTGAATGGAGATAGTGGTGAAATTTCTTTGGTCAGTAGCCAGTTATTCTTGGTGATATGGTTGTGGTCCTGTGGAGCTGGTGTTCCTCACAAATTGAGTTGAGCACGCTATGATGCGGGTTTAAAGATGGCTGCTAATACGGAAGTGTTATATCTGAAACGTATTTATTAATTATTTTTAAAGTCTGTTTACTTAGGAACGTTACCATGCTTTTTTATGATTTTATTCAACTTTAAAAATGGGACTCTATTACTAAGCCTTCGCTGTCTGTCTGTCTTTCTGCCTATGTCTGCCCATCTGTCTGTCACGGTGGTCTACAGCTTCAGCCGTAATAGGTAGCCAGTTGAAATTTTTACGAAATACGTATTACTATGGCCTTTATCATGAAAAATACTAATAAAATTAAAAATATGAAAAATAAAGTACTTCTTGTACTTTAAAAGATGCTCAATGTTTCAGCTCTATCTTAAAGACGGTAACACACAAGTTTCATATTTGGTCACATACATACTATAAAGTAAAAGAACAAGTAATAAAAATTGGGGTGCCGCAACTCAAAGCATGCTGATTTATTTGACAGGCGCTATCATTTCAGTGGCCTTTTTTACGTCTTGATGTTGCTATGGCATCTATGCTGTTGTCCTTCATACGCACTAGTTCCATTGCCGAGTTTTATTTATCATGTTTTCAGGGTTCCTTACCCATTTATTGTGGTACGGAACCCTTTGTGCGCGAGTTCGACTCGCACTTGGCCAGATTAATGTTTTTAAAGTTCTAAATTAATTTATTTCAGTATATAAATAGTTTGAGAATCAAATATATATAAGGTGAAATTAAATCAACCGACCAAATTCATACTGGAGACTCGGTTAGTGATCAAGAACTAGGTTCAGTCATCCTTTTGGCCAATTTCGGAAAATAAATATTTTTGCTCCCTTAGTGGTTGGACTAGTTTAAATACAAATCCTAGTGCAGGAACAACGGAACAAAAATTTTTTTTTTTCGAATTTCGTCTGGAGGTTCTTTAAACCTTGTTGCTGATGACTGACCGAGTCTCCAGTATGAATTTGGTCGGTTGATTTAATTTCACCTAGTATGTTTAACTTTTTCTGCAAAGTTTCAAGTTGACAATGTGATTATTTTTTTGTAATCCAGATGAAGGAGTTCCATCACTGCAAAAAAAAAGTAGTATTTGTAAAAATATGTTTGCAATATAGACAGGTAGAAAGATATAAAGATATTACATGTCCATTTTAATGTAAAACAAAAATACAATTTTACTAATTATTATACGAGAAAATACAGTGTAAATGTGAAACATTTAATATTAATATGAAATATTTGTCGATTACTTTAACGATAGTAAATTACGCACTGAAAATTTTAGATTACTCGCATGAACACGTGAAACGGCTTTTAAGCATAACTTTGGTCTTTCCAACTCCTACGTCAACTATTGCAATAGGTTATTAATCCAACGAATATTTCAAAGCACCTGTTCCATAAAGAAGCATCGTGGGAACGGTTCCCTAATTACCCCCGCCCCAGATAACGAGTCTAATTCGCGTTATTCGCGGGATGCGTGCGCGGGCGCCGCGCCGGGTCTCACGCACGCATTGTCTTCGGTAATTGCCGATCCTGTTCAATTTGAAATTGGAATCCTTATTTAGATTCCTGGACGATTGGTCCTCGATTTCGGATTGTTCTTCTGTCTCTTTTCCTCTTCTTTCTGCCTTTGTTTCTTATTAATACAAGTTTTAGAGGGATAAAAGTACGTTTCTGTGAGGAACGCATGTTTATTGATCTCTCCGTAATCTCGTCAATTGTTTTTTCAGGTATTATTAATATTATTCATATAGGGATAATTTAGCTTCTTCTTTCGTATAGCATAACAGAGCATTTTTAGGGTTCCGTAGTCCGACAAGGAACCCTTATAGTTTTGCCATGTCCGTCTGTCCGTCTGTCCGCGGCTTAGCTCAAAGACTATTAGTGCTAGAAAGCTGTAATTTAGCATGAATATAAATTACTATTTTTCGATTTAGGGATCTGGTGGCGAAATATTAAGCTTTAAAGTGAAAATTTTAGTTAGAGTGGAGCGTCCCCCCCTCCCCCCTGCTGGCTAAACGGTTGTTTATAGAAATGTGAGAAAATTCACAGAAGTAGTATATATAATGAATTTAAAAGGAAAACTATCACAGCTAAGTAGGCTTTACAGGTTTACGAGTACAGGTCGCACCAAACTTTTGGTCCCCTCTAATGTATGGGACTAGAAATTTGGCGAGGTCTATATTGGTAGACCAACTTATAAAATGTACCGAGCAACTACAGAACCCTACATTGCGCGTGGCCCGACACGCACTTGGCCGGTTTTTTATTTTGGTTACACAATACCCGTATAGTCTTATCTAAACGTTTCCCATTAGTTGCTACACTGCTAACATTTGCAAATACTTAGTTAACATATGGTTATTCACTGCGTTTTTCAATAAAAAACCTACATTTGAAATGAACCTTATTCTTTTTGAATTTGCCTTATCCTTTGGTGCAAGTCTAATCTGTGTTCTGAGACAACATTCTGATACAGAGCAACATGTTTTACTCGTGAAATAAGTTTTCTTATTTTGATTTCATTGATTCTTCAAATATGTACATGTATGTCATCGTATAATGATGGCGAAAACAGCTTTTTCGCAAAAAAACGTGCTTATGAAAAACCGAATTATGGCTTATACGCAGTCCCATTACGCGATCATATGAAATTATTTTCTATTGAAGCTATTATCTAATTGAAAGCGGCTGTTCAAAAAAACAGTTCACGCCATATACGGTGACCTCGGTTATAGAGCCTAACGGTTACATATAATATATTAAAACATTAACCTCTCATAAACAACTAGAAACACAGTCTCTAAGAAAAGTTCGTCAGAAATTGTCCGAACGTACGACGTGCATAGTAGCAAAAATGCTTCAACCAAATTAAACGTTATGTAGTTAATGTCAGTTGTACGCAATCGTCATTCGATTTTGTTGTACGCAATCGTCATTCGATTTTGTCACCCCATAGCGGTGACAAGATGCATCGCGGACACTTTTTGAACGAGATTGTGAGTCTAGTCGTTTATGAGAGGTGAATGTATTAAGGCGCTTATGTTTTAAACAGTAATCAATGTTATTTTTACTTTGTTAGTTTCGACAGACTGCTTGTTTGAAATGAAAAAATAGCCTTCACTTTGCAATTTTTTTCAATCGAGCCAATTTTTCTCTTTCGCGTTGTGGGCTGTTACATCGCCTTGGAAAAGGCTTTGTTTATAACAAGTATTTATTTCAGAACCATATCTATTGTAGTTTGGGCGTACTACTTGTTCAAAAACTCCGTTTTTACTACCTACGTCGCCTTAAAATCATACCGACTCATTCCCTCTTATTTGCGATCTATTCGATTCTCAATATCGAAACGACGGGAATACCCACTTTCTTCAATTTGCTGTATTTGTAGCCTCTCTTTACGGTGGTTCTTTTAAGTGGGCACTTGAAATTGGTGAGTAAATCGTATGCGTGCTTAGAGGAATCCTAGCTATCTAGTCGAGGTCTGCTTCGGTAAACAAAGTTACTGTAATTACATAAAAGAGGATTTGCCCTTCTCTGTAAACGAGACCTCACAAAAGAGATTTCAGACGCTACGCTTTTTAACGTAATTAACAGAGAGCAGATGTTTTTTCTGGGTATGTAGTTATTTTTTTAATAATTATTTTATTTTATTGAGTACAAATAAGTATAAGGGTTAATGTACATAATATCTTAATTCAAAACGTAGATCTATATTGACACATTATATCAACTTTTATCGGTAAGCTTGAGCAAGAATACAAATGTAGGTAGGTTTATATAGATTAAAGTTAAGCTAAATAATACAATGTAAGGTTAATGTTACAATTTAATAGGGGTTTGAATATAAAATTGTCGTTTCAACATACTGATTACAGTAGAGTACGTTATCTGTTCAATATTGTTGGAAGTAAAAAAATATTTTTTTATTCTTAATACTTAAATAACTTTTCCAAGAAATATATTCAGGCAAATAAAGGGAACTCAATTTTCAAATACCTAATGGGATTTTTGCATGTGTAACTCTATTATTGTACAGATTGTTTACCTTGGTGGCTGGTCTTCCGCGCGGTTCATTTTTCAAGTCAAAGTTTTCACTACGAAAGCGATTAAACCAAAAACGCACGGTGCGCTTATAAGGCGCATCCTCACCAAACACTGAATTTGATATTGCGAGCTGTTTCTGCTGCGTTAGATCAATGTCGGAACTCCTATTAAAAATTACTCAAATTTTCAATGTATCCATCTTTATTTTAAAAGCTGAATAGAAAAACAAAAGTAAAACAATCGAATGTTGTACATTTTTCAAATTTAGAATGTTATAGTTATCGTGTGAAAAAAACTTTGCTCTGAAATCTCACACCATGCAGGTTTCATTTTAATTCAGAGTGGCCAGTATGTTGAAACGACAATTTTATATTCAAACCCCTATTAAATTGTAACATTAACCTTACATTGTATTATTTAGCTTAACTTTACATTATACAGGATACAGTATAATGTAAAGTTAAGCTAAATAATGAAAAATATTTTTTACTTCCAACAATATTGAACAGATAACGTACTCTACTGTAATCAGTAAAGAAGTAAAAAAATATTTTTTTATTCTATGAATGCAATTTTTCTTAACTTTAAAAATAAAATAAAGGTTCCTTGAGTAAAATTTTCTATCTCTAATATTTAAAGTACTTTTCCTCCAGGGGGCGTTCGTTTGGTTCATCCTGTATAATGTGACTTTCGTTTATTTAGCTAAATTCATACTGGACACTCGGTAAGTGGTCAGGACTAACGCTCTTACTGTGAAAAACGCAAAATAAAATTTAGACTTCCTATACTAATGCCTGTCTGATCCACCTGAAACTTCACATGTGTAAGAAGATTACTATCTAGGATCTATCACCTACTGAACCTGCCATAGAAATTTGGGTGGCTGAATTAATTTCAGCTTGTATATTTTGTATTCATCGTTTAGTCAAAATGTTTTGAAACTTCTGGATAGATCAGTGACGATCAATATCTCTTGCTATGGCATCTAAAGCCCATACAGTATATGTACAATAAACAGTCCCAACGTAAACGTGATGCGCAAACCGTGAAGTGAAAAATCGCCCACCACGATCATTATAACTTTTATTCCTTATAAATAGAGTTGATATTTGTTTAGAGAGGGGTCCTTTAATAGCGGGTGCGCAAGCGCAGGCGTTACGCCCTCAGGCGGCTGATGAAGACATCACGCGGGCTGGCAATTGATTAGTCGCGCAACGGCCCTCGCAGTGAACGGACGTGTTATTACATGCGATTTTAGACACGCGTCCCTGTATATAAATTTCCATACAACCGTTTCTACGGAATTTCTAAGCTTGATAGAAGTATACCATAGCTTTGACTGGCCAGGTAATCTATTGGGAATATTTTTCCCAATAAATGGTAAATACGCGAGAACACTCATTTTTTGGGGGTAGGTATTGTTAAAGTATGCTAATTCAAAAACATACGAAACTTTAAAAGCAATACTTTTTCGGTTTAAAATATGTAAATTCTTAGGTAATCTCTTACTTAAACAACAGGAAAACTGTAAAATTTTGTAAAATCTATTCCCCGAAATAAGTTTTATTTCCCCACCCCTGAATGACGGGTCTTTGTGCGTGTCCCTCTGGTCGTGGTCGGCTAGTTTTTATGGCATCCATATATACCGGGTGTAAAAGCAAAGGCAAGAATATTATTTTAAATACTGGGATCTCTAAATAAAGTACTAGTACCTCATAATAAGACGATTTTCTTTACTCAAAATACACTAATCGTGTAGACACCCTCACTGGTCGCTGGCCACCCGGATGAGGGGTGCGGGTTGCGGGTTGCAATTAGGTGTGTGGGGAGGCCGGTGAGCTGCGTAGCCATAGCTTAGAAAAATGATGGAATTTTTGATGAAAATTCAAGGTATATTTTTTTTCTCGTAATGACCCAGAATCGTGTATACTTTTATACCCTAAAGGGATTCTTGACTTTGCATTTACATCCTGTATTTTGAATGTGAATGTGATGGTGCGGATGAACTCGTAGGGTAGTTAGAAAAATGTTACCGTTGTACTACTTCCGAAAAAGGGAGCCAAAATTTTAAAAATATATCGTACAGAAACATGCCCCTTAACATAACTTTGTCAAACCTAATGAAAACACACTAAAGTAAGCCTGCATGCCCTAAAAAGTGTGTATTCGTAGCTGAAATACAACTATATATCACCTGGGACGTAAAAATCGTTGGTGAAAAAAGGATGAATGAGTATTGACTGTTTCACTGTCAGTCCACACTTGCATGCAATACTGACATCCCTCAGGATTATGTCGTGATGATATATTTAATGTGTCTTGTTTGACTTAATAACTTATATATTATACTCGTACATTATTAATTGATCAAAAATATTAGCCATTCAAAAGTAATTAAAACAGCACAGATGCATCTTAAAATGGGTAATTGTACCAAAGAGGAAGAAATCCGTTTAAGGGTCTGATTGACGTAATTCATAGAGGAAGAAACACTATTTGCATGGATGCGTGCGCGCAGCGATTAAGGCGGTAATTCGAGTAATAACTCCCCATTGATCTGTTGGCTAGCAGTTAAATGAGTCCAAGTAAATGGTGTTCGATTGAGCCTTAAATTGTGAGAAAAGTTGTTAGAAAATTGCATTACATTGAGTTACTGTGTTTTTCTACAAGTTGGTTAGAATATTAGCTTTACACCGAAATATTTAAAATTAAATCGTTTCTCGTATCATGCATAAATAAAATTATGAATGTCTTAAAATATTAGTCGCACATGGCAGTCATAGCTTAACATATTTTATGTATTTAAACATGATGAAATATGCAAAACCACAACAAAACTTATTGGCATCCATTACAAGTGATCAATTACAAGCGCACACAAATCATACAAACTGAAACACAAATTAAAATTAAAATCACGCTACACGCAATATGGAACACGAATAAATTTATAATAATTTAAATATCGAACTGGAACGTTCTTAAATCAGTTAGAGAGCGCGTAAACGCAGCTGCCAGTGTTAATTTGAATTTTCAAGTAAATAAATCGATATGAATGGATTGGTACGACAAGCTAAGTTTTTAATAAGGCCTCGACTAAGTTGTTTGACGTACGTGTGAATGAGTATTTTCGCCTTATGCGTTAAATACTAAACTGGGAGGCATTGGAACGTCCCTTAATGATTTACTGAGGTTTTGCCGGTATCGGAGTAAAGGGCTGATAATATACTTGGTTGTATTAAGTGGTAAGGTAATGCGACATTTGAAGGATTAATTATAGCATAGGCTGGTTTTCTAATAAATGCATGGTTGTTTTTAGGTTGTGATTTCTTTTTGGATTTGCAAACAAACGAACTCTTTATTGTGCGCCTTCTTAGTAAATAAAAAAACATTACTTTACCTTATCGCTTAAAGCGATTTCCTTTAGGTGGAATTGTTGCACGGGAGAAACACGAAGGCGGTGTACATAAAAAAAACTAATTATATATCAGCTCCGTGTATACAAAATTCTTTTTCAATCGTGAAGTCCTATTTTATATGCGTCTAAACCGTCCTAAAAGTCAACTTATCACACTAGTGTTATAATTTTTTTTCTAATTTTTTTTTTTCTTCCTCATAGTGGGAAGGCAAAGGGAACTCAGCCCATCCAGTCATGTCTGAGATTTTTTTCAATTTATTGAAAAAAATTGTCAATCTTATCTTGTGTACCATAGATAGAATTGACAGAAATGAGCTAGTTTCAGTTTGATGCGTTCGTAGGCGGCGTTCAGTTTGATCGCCGGACGACAACCGCCTACCACTGACAGCAGGACAGGTATGTTATGTATGACTGAAAGCAGCCTTCGAACGCATCAAACTGAATTTAAAGCAGCTTATTTCCGCCAGTCAAATTGGCAACTTGCGTGCAAAGAAAAAGAATGCCCGCCTAAAGTTCATTTGTAGTGTTTATTGTTTGTTTGTGTCTTTAATTGTTTCATTTATTTACTCACACTATGCATTAAAAACGTAGTGTGATACATATGGGTTAGGGCAATAACTTACTTGTAACGTTTAAAACACTCGCCTATCGCTCGGGTTTCAAATCGTTCCTCGTAAGCTATTGCCTCCTTACCGCACTTATTGCATAAACTACTATTATTATACGAGTACAGTCAACCCCAAAATTGCGGAGAACATCAGCTGCTCCATTGAGTTTAGTCAAGTAAGTCTATGAAATCTTGTGTATGAAACAGATGACTTTTTTTTCATAATTTTGGCGTTGGCCCCTTATTAAAAGTTGCTCGTTTAGATGAGTGCTATCTCCAATTTTCAAAAAAATTGCGAACAATGTTACTGAAAACCATGGTAGTTCTTATCTCTCCTGCATAAAGGTGATAATTGTACATAATGTACTGTATTATACGAGTAAAACGGTAGTATAGATAGATTAAAGAACTATTTGAGCTCGATATTAGTTTAAAATTGGCAGTCTGAAATCTATGAAATAATCACGTCGCATACCGCCGTTTTCCAAAAATAAACACAAAATCTTTTAGTTTAGATTTTCTCCATACATCTCAACGCGCTAGCCTGTATACCTACGAGTATACATATTGAAGTGCGCGGCTAGAGCAATATTTATTAATATTATATTTTTCATGTTTCATTTCATTTGGCCCTGTTGTATTTAGACTTTTTGTGGTCAAATACCTACCAAGAATGTATTTTGAGAGATCTGGATTTTTTATGGAACTCTAAACTAAAACTGATTAGTCAGAATAAATGTGTGTATAGCAATACCACGCAATACTGTTTAACCGAGGGTTTCAATTCTTGTGAATTTTCTTATACGTAACATGAGTAAGTAATATGTATTTTTTATACATTTCTATGAAATCCACAAATCCCACTGCAAATTCACTGACCATATGGTAAAAATTTAATATGTCTGATAAATGATAATACGCTTTATTTAAAAATACAATGCAGAATGAAATGTTTGTCTTTAGAACTTGCGCTACGCGTTGAAGTCATTTCTATAGAGACTTTGCAGGCGCTTAACAAGTCTTTCTTTGAAGATATTCTACGCGCTTTGGAAGAAAACCTATTTATTTAACATTTTGTGTGTGCTTATGTATTCAAGAGTGTTTCGTTTACATACGCAACTTTCATCCAAATACAAAGCAACAAAAAAATGGTTATGATGTAGGGCTTTTTTAACAGAATTATGCATTTTTCTCATTTCTCGCCATTTTTAAGAACACAGCTTTCCCTAATGTTTATACAGATAATTAATATAAATTTAAACCGCAAGAACTGACCTAACCACATCCTCTACTGATCATACTAATTTACTATTCCAAAGAAAGATATTACATTATACAAGTAAAAATTGCAATATATAGTCTTAGACATAACTATTTCACAGATAGCATTAAAAATTATAAGGGAAAAGTGGAGTTCTTTTTGGGGGGTTTGTGTTTTTGCGTGGTTGTATTTAATACTCACAAAATATGATATACAGATGAATTTCAACCAAAGACAATTTAACGACATTGTTTTCCATGGGGTGGACTCGGAAGAAGCAGTCATACAACATATTTACAGAAATGGTACGGCACAAAAAATTTCTTGTATGTATGTAGTTGATCAGGTGTTGTGACAATAATTTTTCTGGTTGCCAGATAGTTCAAAAAAAAAATATTGTCTCAACTTTAGCTAGCCAGAATTTAATTCGTTTCCGAGAATTCCGTATGTTTATTAACTCCCAATATCCCAGTATTATTGTCTCCTAGTCCAGTGCCCTCTCACCCCGGCCGGCCGTATATCAGGCGCCTGCGCACGGTAGCGCGACGCGACAAGTTGCGACCGTGTCGCGTGTCGCGGAGACAAGTCGCGCTCCTTATACGCAATGAATGGCGCTGTGCGTGGCGAATACGGCGAGAATAATTAGGTGGGCTGGTTTTTTGTTAGGGTTCCGTCACAAAGGGAAACCTTTTAACCCCAAATGCAATGGTCAGAGGTCTTGGGTTCACTCCCCACTGTGCACATTAATTCGTATTTAGTCTGCATGTTTCGGAAGGCACGTGAAGCTGTTGGTCAATTTGTGCCCGAAGTACAGCGATAGAACTCACCACCTGTCATGTTTGGGACGTAATAATCGTTGGTGTAAAGCGAGTGTACCAAGTGTGGACTGTGACTTGCATTTCACAGTTCAACTTGGGAACACCTTTGATACATCCTCGGGTTGTGACGATGTTATTTATAATACATATAATAATAATAAACCGAGTTGCTAGAAAGATTGATTACTTCGTTCTAGCTGTAAATTTTCCGAATAAAATAAATACTTATAATAAAATAGCGAAGGTCTTGTGTCTGCCCGTCCGTGATAGTCTGAAAAAACTGAAAATTCACTGTTAAAACCAGTATCCCGAAAATGTCAAGTAAAACTTTGAAAATACGGTAATTTTGTTCCAATCAACATCTCTTTATAGTCACCTGAAATTTAAGTACCTAATTTTAAACAGTTTTAACTCTATGACAGGATAATATTAACTGCCGTTAAGTAAATTGACTTGTAGGCAACCTTACAAAGACGGAACCCGTTCATTGCGTATCACGAACACTCGGCAGGCTTTATTTTGTTTGGAGGATATATTGCGAAGTGTGGCTACCGGTTAGAATAATGAAGATCCGAATAAAACGTAAAATAGGAAAGTAAATTCTACTTAATCGCGGTAAATTCGTTTGGTTCAATGCAATTTGAAATATCATCTATGTACACTCATAAATGTACATTCATGTATACAGTGAAGTATTGAGTGCAGTTTTCCTTAATTTTAAAAATAAAATAAAGGTTCATTTGAGTAAAATTTGCTATCTTCAATATTTAAGGTACTTTCCCCCCACAGGGCATTCGTTTGGTTCAGCCTGTAAATGCGTCTCCCCCTGATGTGAACTTCCATGTGCTACGATCCGATTAAGCCTCTTCCACATCCACCAATCTTGGCACAAAAGCTCTTCGTACATGCTATTTATGTAGCTTTAAGCATTAGAAGTGACTGAACAATAATTAATAATGTATTTGTGATGCATGAGATAAAGAGGGTAGATTCGAATTAGAATTACTGTCTGTTCTGTAGGGTGTCTTGACTTTTGTCTTCGAGTACACGCCACGTAATTACAAGCCGTTATTTCATTTATCCACCTATATCTCAGTATTCAGGTCATATTCAGATACATATACGTACCTATAGATAGACCAGCCATAGACTAGGCCCCGCTCGCGTTTACAATACAATACAATATTCTTTATTGCACACCAAAAGAAATAAAAAAACAAACAATTTTACAATATAAGTTAGCAGGGTACAATTGGCGGTCTTATCACTAAAAGCTATCTCTTCAACCTTTTATTTTATCTCTGCCCCGTTTTCGGCTTGGGCGGTATTTTATGAACACCCCTTGTAGCCTATGTTCACCAAAATCACTACGATGATAATATAAAAACGCATCAAAATTGGTTCTCGAGTTAAAACGGACACACAGACAAAAATTCAAAAAAATTGTGGTTTTAGCCTCAGTAAAATACTAATAACCCATTTAATTTAAAATTACGCGAAAATATTCAATGTATAGACACGACCTTTTTACTACTTTATTATTAAAATAGACATTCAGTGGTCATATCGCAGAATTAGCAATATTTATTAATTCTGTTAAAACTACTGGAGGTGCCTCGTTCCGCTCCGCTTCGCTCAACTCCTGAATTTATTTTCACTAGCAACCTAACACGCTGCTCCTCGTTTCGCTGGTCGTCGCAACTAATTCTTGACATTTTGTTAAAAGGCGTTCATCTTATTTCATACTTGGCCAAGACAGATATATTACAAGGCCAAATAAACAAGGCACCTGCTGGAATGCAGAAAAGCTCCGTAATGACGTCTTGGTGTGAGGTGCCGAAATAACATGACCATGCTATATATATAACACCACTCTTGTTATTGGACTAAATACACACTTATTGCAAATTATATTCATATATCCTTTACTTAAATACACACTTTAAAATTTTCTTCAATATACTTGCTCTTTACTTAATTTTATTCAAACTGAAGTAAGTACTAAAAGTACAAACAGCTGACCCTCACACTTTCACCTCCCACATTTCCGAGAAGGCACCTCCCAAACCCTTATTGATGGTTCAGTACCGATTTCCAGAAATAAATAGCTCAGTATTTATAAAGGTAGAGCAGCGAGCGGGCGATCCGCGGGTAGATTGCAGAACATTCTTGTATCACTTGTAAAATACTTTATTGCTCTGTAGTTGGGTCAGTGTGGACTGGCATTTAATTTAAAAAAATTAAAGGTCTGTCTTAATTTTTGCTGGCAGCTTTATTGAGAACATGTTTTGTATTGAAACTTCGGTCAGGATTCATAAAAATAATATCCGCATCTTTTGTAAACTATATTACGGGATATTTTCAGGGTTCCATTGTAGAAAAAACTAAATAAGGAACCTTTATGCTATTTCTCGTGTGTTCGATCCGTGGTCTATTTCTGTAGAGCAAACTCCCAAGACTGATAAAGTTATCAACTTTAAATTTGGAATGTCTATAAACCTTTCTTGTCTATACGGAGTTGAAAGGATTATAAAACTATTTTAATCTGACTTTTAATTTGAGAATTTTTATGTAAGAACTGCATTATCCCCTGTATTTCAGAAAGAAAATTTACCAGAAAATCTGGAAACATTTCATAATATACCAGCGGAAAGCATTAAACAAAAAAACAGAAAAACAAAAGAGATGTTCCCAACGTTAATATAATTTAGAAAAACACGGTTAAAGCGTGGATCCTTCGGTACCTGGATCATTTTGTGGTTGGGGTCTGTATTGATGATACTAAATATCGTTGTACTGGTTCTAAATGTAACCGGTGTCGATCTAAAACATCTTCAAGACACAACGCACATAGTTATAACCGTCATATTAGTTAAAACGCATTATAATTAAACCTGAAAATTTAAATATTTATCTATCTACTCCTAGTAGATTTTTCAGTGATTTTCATTATTTATTGATACCTACCAATTCTCGCTGACCCTACTACAAAATGTGCAACAGAGAAGATACGGAAGGATTTAGTTTTTCGCAAAGAGCGAGAGGGACAAAGGGTTGTGTCTTCTTTTAGGGTTCTTTAAAAAAACATAAATTCGAATATAGCTCCGAAATAAAGACGACTGAAGTAATATCATTGACGGAAAAAAAGGAATCTTTTTAATATCTACTTTTGAGAATGTTTTTTTTTTCTTACTAAAGAATTTCATAATGATAACGCTTTTAAAGACGGAACTCGTTGTATCGGGTACGGCGTACTCTTTACAGACTTTGTATTAGCAAGCAGCGCCTCCCCGTTAGCTTTATCTACTTATGTATCAGTGTGTGCGCTATGGAGCCATATCGCTAATCCCCAACTGCTGGACTCACGGGATGAAACCTTAGACTAATTTAGAAACGGGATTAAAAACCTACCTTCCCAAGGATTAGCAATTCTAAATATTATTAGAGTCAATTACAAATAAAAAAAAACAATGGAAAGAAATCCTCGTAGGAAAAATAGAATCTCGACGGGGTTCGAACTCGTAACGCGGCCTTTTATGGGCCAGCGACTGATCCAGTTTGTCCATCGAGATCTACAATTTTGTAACTACTTGATACACCAGCTGGTAATGCACACATTGAACGCTCACGAGGGTGTTGCGTACACTTTCGTGCATAAACGGAAATCCTTATGGAGGAGCTTCGTTGTCTGTCTGCCTGTTCACGGCATAACTCGAGAATTGATAGGCCAGTTGAGCTTAAATATATTAAGTAATCGTAGAGCACTGAGAAATATACCGAAAATCTTCGATGAAATAATATTTAAAAATTCGTAAGGCTATTTAATGAAAGTTTTTTCTTTACATATTACGTAGATGTAAGTATTTATTTCGATTTCAAAACAGATTTTCTCAATTCTATAAAATGTATTCCAACTAACAAGATTAAACAAAATAATTCTAAAAGAAAACACCACCAGTGTAGCCTCACTAAAGCTAATGATACACTGATTAACAATATTCGGAGTAGATAAGAGTGAGTTACGTCTGCGGGGCGGAGCGGGGCGGGGAGGGCGCGATGTTAGATTGCGCGCGCGCCGATTTATGCCAACCTTTCCGTATTAACTGATATCGCACACTAAATATGCCATTATTATATTCGAACAAATAATATTCCTTGCAATAACCGAGGATGCGGCTTGTAGTTTCTTTTGCTGCGTGGATTGGAATTTAGATAGGTCTCCGATATTAAATAAATGCAGAGCTATTTAGAGCATACTGCACAATGGAGCAAATTTAATTGTCTGCCTTGCGAAAAGCCTGGGGTTTTATCAAGGGTATATACTATACATGTACAGATAGATCCAGTGTTTATCCATATCTAGTATTTTTGGGACACCGCGTAGAATAATCACTGTACCCAAGATAAGAATCCTAAGTTCGTCTGTTATTTCATGAATCTTACACACATATAGACAAAATTACACACAAGTATATACTCACTGTCTTTCTGCTGGGTAGACAGGATCTACATATCTGTATATGCTACGATCTTGACACATCAGTTTCGCTTATCCCCACGCGGAGGTGGTGGCAGTGTCCACAAATATAGCATACAAAAATAAATGGTAGTAGTTTTACCTAGAAATCAAATACTCCGCTAGTCTTGTTTATTTGTCTGTATTATAATTTCTCTTTGTTTAGGTAGAGAAGTCTTGTATTTTTGTTTAGTTATTATTAGGTTAGTGTTAGTTATTATAAATTGACTACTGTAAGATGTTATTTAAGTCTGAACACTAAGTTTTTTTGACTTATTTGTTATATTAAAATTGATCTGACTAGCAGATTAGAGGTAGCTGAAAATCAGCGCTATCAGAAAATGTTGCTTTGATAGCATATAGTTGAGATGCGTCCATTTATCAGGTCATAATTAATCATGAATTGTTTTTTTAATTTATTTAATGTCCCTTTGTATGTATATTGAATCTTGATACTAAAATGAATTTCTTTCGTTTTGGGTTTATGTCAACACTACCTTTAAGGCCCTATCCCGAATTCACTTTTAACCTTAACCTTTCAAACATTGACAAACTTAATTGGCTTATGGCCAATGAAAGCATAAGTAATGTCACCTTAACACGACTTAGGTAGGACCTTTCCAACAATGTTGGGCTAGACCTTTCATGAAAAATTTATAATCAATAAGAACTCTGTATAGTTTCCTGATGTTCTTTTATTTGAAAAGGCTACTCTATTGTTCTGTATGCAATTTTTCAAAACTTCGCAGAGGATAAAAGTTTATTTTTTAAACGAATTTCCCCTTTTGTGTGACAGATGCTAAAACCACGGCTGTTAAGATCAAATTGACTTATTTAGTTGATTTTGGTGATATAGTTTCCACAACACAACCATGGCCTACACAAATGTACAGACTAGTTACTTAACAACCTAAAAGCTGTATTATGATGTGATCTTAGTGTGAAGTTTTGGGTGGCCTCTCTTCAATCAGTGAAAACGTCCAGCACTTCCTAAATTACTCGCCTCCGCATACCCGATTCGCTATCTCACCTATCACACATGTCCCTTTGTTAAAACTAAGAAAAAAAACTTAAATTCGTCCTCAACGCGAGCATCATTAATTATGTTGCTGGCTGGGTGGCTGAGAAAAAGTTACTCCACTCATTTCCGTATCATTGCGATCTGACTATGCCCCTTTTTAACTTACCCTGAAGATACTCCAACCGTAAATATCCAAAACATTCCAAGTCCAAGTTGCTGTCAATCTGAACCGAACCTTAGAGCTTTTGAGTAAGAGTTGTTTTTAGATTGGTAGGTTTTCCTGGTTATGACGTTGCAAAGTTAAGGTGGTGTATTGTGTCCTGCTTCGGCGTTATTTCTGCAGCCTCCCCGGCGTTAATGGCGTTATCTCCAACCTCGAACGCAGCACCTCTTCGTATATTTCTTTATCTTGACTCTTTCGAGGAGTTTCTTTTTTCCTCATTTGCTAATTTCGAAAATGAGAAGGTCGCCCTGCGATGAGATCAGCCAGTGATCGTAGATTTAGGCTCGGACGTCGGATTAATAAAATTAACGAATGTTTTTTTCAATTAATTAAACGCATCTTTTACGTGGAAGGCGGTTATCCTACATCGGATTTCTTAGTGGTCGTAGTTTTGCTGCAAGGCGAAGGTTGTGTTCGTACAGGATTTGTCTGTTCTTGTTAATTCGCGTGCAGCCTAGTATTTAGATGACCAGTTGGGTACTAATTAGAGAAGTTTTAGTGCTAGCTAAAGTTTCTTTTCCGTTTAAGAAAAAGTGTAAAAAATCATTTATGGCGTGAATTTTTCATTTGTATTTTGTTGTATTTATTCTGATTTCCAATTACTGAGTTTCGGTTCTTGAGGATTTTTGGATGATTTATTGTTCCCTTTCTGTTTTGATTATTCCAAGGCATTACTCTATGATTCGCCAAAAAAAGCCTAGGCGAAACGTGGAATGCTGAATTCTACGATATGCCAACAACACAGTATATAATATATGTTACTGCAAAAGCCCGAATAGTGGTAAAACCTAGGATTATCGAAAAATTCTAGGATTTAGTACCATTTGAGCTTTTACGGTAACATATACATATAAACAAAGTAGCATAGTCATTTCAGTCATTCAGGGAGATAAAAAAACGCATTTATGTTTTCAAATAATACGCGAACTTATAACGCACATTTTTCATTGTCTTACCATACATACATTCATATACTCATGCTTGTCTTCCAGAAGAGTAGGCTGAGACTACAAATTTCCATCTGCTACCATCCTGATTTCCATCGTCTTAACTTTACCTTAAATATACATTTTTGTTTTGTTTCTTCCTAACTTGATTATGTTAAGTAAATTTTTGCCGTAATTTATTCGTATTTTTTTCGTTTCATACGTTATTTTAATGTAGAAGAAGAAAAAGATGTACGGCTTTTAAATTAAATAAGATTTAAAAAAATAAAAAAGAGGTGTGTCAGGATCGTAGCAGATGGAAATCTGTGGTCTCTGCTTTCCCCCTGGGAAGGGGCGTGCATAGAACTTTTTTCTGGAAATGAACCCAGCGTGACCAGACGTCTAGCTTTCGGTGGGACTGTCCCACTTTACGAGGATATGTCCCGCTGTCTTCCAGGCCCACGGGGTGAAAGCAAAATGTCCCGCTTTTAACAAAACGGTACCGTTCGCCCGCTTATGTCGACGAAAACAAAAGTAAAAACTAATTAAGAATACATTGAACTATGGACTGGACACTTCCTTTGTTCGCATTAATTCCATTGCAGAGTTCCATATTGCATACTTTTTACTCATAAATAAGGAAAACATATGATGTGCATTTTGCACCAAGATAAAAAGTTACCCCCTTAATTTATCAATGTTTGATTGGATTGAGCGTTCAAAAAATTCTTTCTAACTTTTCTGATTACAAACTTGTTATTTGGAGTGGCTTGTATAGAATATTTTGCCGGGAAAGCAATGAAAAGATCAAGTTCGATAATAAAAAAATGAGTTTTTTTTTAATAACACTTTGAAAAAGAAATGTATATGAAAATTTTAACCTACCCTGGTGCCAACATCATATAACAATTTTTTTTTTCAAAGTGTTATTTAAATAATTTTTTTTTTTATTGTCAAACTTGACCTCATTGCTTTTCCGGTAAAAAGTTCTATGCACGCCACTTGGAGGATACCCCATTTAATTCCCCCATCCCCTTTCTACCACCGGAATCTGAGAACAACTATTCTGTGACCGGTATAGTCGGCCAATTCTGAATAAAAAATAAATAAAAAAATAGAAATAAAAAACAGCGTCAAAACTAAAATTTTAGACCAATTTTCATTAGTAGGTACCTAAAAAAATTGGAACCAACATAAAAAAATATACTAAACCCAAAGAGGCCAAGCTTTTTATTTTTCATTTAAATTGAGAAAATTGTTAAATGTGATAAAATTATGAGGCGGCCAGAACCAGAGTGACCTTTTCTTTTCCAGACACAATCAGTTTTCGATTGTGTCTGGAAGTGATAGACTATTGTAGCGTTATCAGAAATGTATAATTACTTGCAAAACACTCTTTATATCGATATACTCGTTCGTATGTTACGTGTACAATTTTTCTAATAGTTTCCAAACCTGTACGGAAACTTTTTTTGTCGAAAAATTCAAATGGTATTTTTATTTTATTCGTTTAATAACTTTTATTACATGCATTAAGTGCCGCTGTTAGATTACAAAAAATTTAAGCAATAGCCAGTGTGCTATGGTACAATAACTTTCAACACTTATTTAATATCTACTTAAATAAACTAACGTAATCAATAAAGATAAACAAATAGTGGAATAGCCACAACTATAGATCAATATTACGATTCAGCATTCGACAGCAAATATTTATTTTTCTGGTGTTTTGGCATTTAAGAATCTGGGTATATAGAACCTATAGAACAACAAAAATTGTGACTTAACTAATATAAATTTGATGCATGTTACATTTTAAGTTGATATTTTGTATGTCTCTACGACACAACATTATATGGCTCAATACTATAGTAACATCTTGTAAATAAACCTATGTTGACAAATAAATATATGATATGATATTCATCCTAATCATGAGAGTTGTCTACACTTCCCGCTATCAGCTTAAATAATTTGGTCAACTCGGACTCGCGCACAAAGGGTTCCGTACCAACACACAATACGGGTAAGGAACCCTAAGAACGTACAATCAGCAAGCGACCGCCTGGGGCCAGTTTAATGTGCAGTTGCTCGCGGCAACTTCCGCTAATCCCCACCCTGCTGGTGTTTGTCTACCAATTTTCTGATTAAAGTGGCCGATGGGCCCTGATGGAGCTAAAACGCCATAAAAAGTGTCTCTCATAAACTCTAATTGGTAAATAAAACAAAAGGCAGGGCGAGCTGAGATAGCCACATGCAAGAAATAAGGTTTTGAAACTGCATATGCAGCCTTGGTAATAACAGCATGTTACATAACAACAATATAGATTATATAGCAACGATAAGGCGACAAAACGTTAGTCCACTGTCCGAAGAAGCGACCCATGTATTTATTATTTAGACGAACGTCTGTCCAGTGTCCGTCCACTCGATATCCGGTGTCTGACGACGACGGGATGATGACCTGATAGTCTTAGACCATTTAAAATCGGGACTAGGCAAGCGCAGGCATTCCCCTCTGCCGAAGTACATGAGCAATTTGTTCATGTAAGTTTGCTTGTGTGCACGTTTTGTGTCTGTGTTGCAGCTTTTGATTTAGTGTGACATATCAACTTTTCGCAGTAGTGTGCGTGAATGAGTAAATGTGTGCTGTGCGTGTTTACCTCCCCTCCCGTGGAAAACGGCAGAATTATTTCAGTACTAAGAGTCGCGCTTTACCAGGTCCCGTTTTAAATGGCCTAAGCCTCTAGTACAGTGTGACAATGCTCTTTAGACGCGTGGATGACATTGACAGTGACTGTGAAACAAGGGTTACGTTTTATTAGGTAGGATAGCGCCGTTAGTTCCAGTTTTGGCCACGAACAATCCAGGCGTCAATAGGCGAACATTAACCAGTTTTGCCACCTCAATTTTATTCTTGTCGCTAGATTTTTATAAGAAAGTCACCAGATTACCTAAAATTATATCAAAATGTCGCCAAATGTATGGAATACCAGTTTGTAAAAGGTAGCTAAATGTATGAAATCTCTGTTTTAGCAAGTCGACGACGTTTATCTTGAGTTTTTAATACACATCATGGTACATCTTATTTAGAAGGCATACAAAAGCTAATTGAGTTTTTTCCCAAAACCTTTGAGGCCAGGGAATTAGTGCTTTACCTAATAATGCTTGCTTTTTAGTAAATTTCCTGGTCAATAAAATTTAGATAAAAAATTGAATAATAATATATTTGCTTCTTTGTCTTTATTCAAATTACCATGGGAATTTTCAAGCAATTTATTTAATTTCACTGCAGTGAAATAATTCTGAAACAAGCATTGACCTCTCATAAACAAGTAGACTCAGAATCTCGCTCAAAAAGTGTCCGCGATGCATCTTATCACCGCTATGGCGTGCCAAATTGGAATTACGATTGCATACAAATTTTATTCCTAGATTTCTCTATTTTATGTAGGTGTATAATTAAATTTTTGTAGCCCAACCTAATTTTTTGTATGTATTTCCCTTATTAGTATATACATATTATTTTTTTTATATATTTTTTTCTAAATATATTTATTGAGATTAACTTTGACTTGTAGAAAGTATACTTTATGTATCTATTTTACAAAATAAATATTTTGATTTGATTTGATTTGATACAACTGACATTGCATCTTATGTTAACGACATAACGTCTTAGTTTGGTTGAAGCATTTTTGCTACTATGTACGTCGCCGTTCGGACACTTTCTGACGAACTTTTCTTAGAGACTGTGTGTCTAGTTGTTTATGAGAGGCCAATGGAAACAAGTAAATAATTTTCAGCTAAAAAACAGTTTAATTTATTGTTTAAAGCATTGTCTCGCAATGAAAAATATATCAAATGAAAGATTTAATATTGTCTAGCTTTTATTGAAACAATATTCGTAAAAAAAGTTAAAATACACATGGAAAATAAATAATAACACCTCTAAATCGCGGCCCGTTTCCCTGAGCAGAATAGTCAAGTGAAAAATGAAAGCGTTGGAGCAGGATAGATTCTCCGAATACCCTCACCATAAAACTTTGTAAGAGTTCCGAAAAAAATATCCAACTAACTAGAGAAATTGAAAAAAAAATTGTGTGCTTTTGTAATTTTAAGCTAATATTTAATAACTTTTAAGCTATTATTATAGTGTATTCCGTAAACAAATACAAATAATTTATTGATTAATAAAAATTTACGAGTCATTGGAAATAAGTGAAAATAGTTCATACTGTTTATTTCTTCTATAAAAAACTCTTTGATCGTGTAACACGCCATACTGATTAACAACCTCTTCAGGCTCTATTGAAAATGTTTCCGCTCGGAGTGGACTTCATGTCATCGGGAAGAACATTATATACTGTCCGAACCAGGACGTTAGAGTTTTGTTGCACTTGGCGAGTCTCATCTTTGGCACGTACACATTTTATGCTCGACAAGTTGTTCAATTATAAAGCTATTAGAACTGCAATTCTCTTACGACCGTATCCTATAAGATAGAACTCGCTCACTACTCAAGTTTCAAAAGACATTGAATGACAGCCACCGCATTAATAAAATGCGACTGCACAAAGACGTTTCCCATGATTGTTTACATTAAATTACTATATTCGTGTCGAGGTGGTATTTCATACTCGGAGTGCGGCGTCTGCGCAGCCGCGGGGCGGGGCGTGGTCTGCGCGAGCGCAACTCGGGCCACCCTGTAGAGACGCCCCAGCGAGCGCCCCACACATACGACTCAACCTCTTCTCTATGCGAAGCCTCAACTCATGGGTGTGCTGTGGCTAAACATAAATTATAATTGTTTATGGTAAAAATGTTGGATTATAATGTTATTGTTTGAGGCTAGGTTAAATTCTCTGACTAATTTTATTTAACATATATTTTAATTAAAGAGTTCATACAGAATGCTCGTGATCGCTGACATTATTTCTCTAGTTGCATGTCAACAAATATTCTTATCCATCCAACCATCAGCCTGTTTCGTCCACTGCTTGACATTGATTTCGTCATAAGATTTCGTCACTTTTGGCGGCCCTCCTGGAAGAAATGCCCATACTCAGACACGCTGGGCAGGTAGGTTGGTGAGTGAGGCGCCGAAACCCTCGCACCAGTGACGCCGCTGCCCGTCACCAGTCTGTTTTTTATAAGACTAGGCGATGGTGGGCCTGGATGTGCCTGTTTGAGAACTATCCTCTTACTCTCCCCCGAATAACTTCAGAGGGATTTGCGAGTAAGATGGTGGTACCTCCACAGTCGAGCCCGGCATCAGCTCTACCACCAATATTTTTAATATCTTAGATTTTATAATTTAAACTTCTAGTCACAGAGCTCCTTAAAGGCTCCTTCTTGTCAACCTTGTTAGTTTCAATTTTTTTGTGCTTTGTACTTCGGATGCTGTTTTTCATAAATATTATATAATATCAATGAATTGAATATGTATATCAAATTGTTTGTATATATTTTTAAATACATACTATTTTCCATTTATAAATTTAATTAATTTGAATATTTTTCTATTTACTTTTCTTATGTATGATTGTTATAATTTTTATTATAATTTTCTCTTTCCACTTGGGTTTGCTGGAAAAAATCCCTTTTTAGAAATAAACTCGCCTGTATATTATTGTCAATAGTGTTATGTCCGTGTGTACAGCAAAGGCTAAATAAAGAATTTATTAATCAGTCCAATAATTTTGGACCGTCTAGTAAATATTGAAACTAACAAATGACAGTGGGCTGGTTAAATTTATCAAAAGGTTTTATCCGTGAATAATTTGTTGAAAATAATATATCCATGAACTCTTAGTATTTGCTTTTACTTGCGCAAATGTTTAGTAAGATGATAACTAAAAAATATGTTCTATTTTGAGACTTCCAAGTAAAATTTTCAAACCTTATAACGAAGCTTCGGTATTTGTCTGTCCGTCTGCAGTATAATGGCGCTTTTACGCTGGCAGCTGGCCCTCGGCGCCGATAAGTACCAGTTTGCCGGTTGTGTAAAGCCCAAATGTGTGTACTACGGCTGTACTATCGAAATATGACGAATGGTTTTGTACTTGTAAGCAAATCAAAAATGAATGCCCTAAATAAGCCGAAAATTAGTAGAAAAATTAGTCGATTGATCGCCACGCTTTTACTTTCCCTTTTTCCGGGCGAGTGCGCTACATCCAAGGTATTTTCGACGCTTTACATCAAAAACGATAATGGCCAAGCGTAAGGTTCGGTGACTTTTGTATTTTAAACAGTATGTACGGAACCCTAAGGGCACGAGTCCTACTCGCACTTGACCGTTTTTTATCATGTTTCCTTCAAAAGCAAGCCCAGCCCCGAGCCATTTACTATGGGCTTGCTTTCGAAGGAAACATTTTCTTTTTGCGAAGGGAAAAAGTGTTATCGATTCGTAATATTATTCGATCACTTATCAAGCCGCCAGAATGAATTTGGCTGCATAAATTAATTTCTTCAGGGTCAATGAACCGCGGTCCTCACCGCTTACCGAATCACCAGTACGAATTTGGTTTTATAAATGAGAGTCTCCTTATGAGTAAGGAAATACTTTCGAAACCCTCGGAAAACTAAAACGAGTCCATCGATTGAAGAACTCGAATATACGGTATGTTACAGTAATATGCTCTCATTATGTGATTTCTCCCACAGACATATAATTATTACTAAGTAGCAGGCCAAACATAAGGATTAAATAGCGTGACAAGTTTCCATACAAAAAATAAGCTACATTTAGGCTTCATAGTACGAATAAACGTACAAAAATGGGTTGCTTGGGCTAGCTTATGCTTGGAACAGATTTGTTATTTCCTAAACAAATCTCTAGTATATAAGGTCCTACAATAATAAGTGATAATAATTCTAGGGTAGATCATGTATCGTTAACTGATCAAATTCCAGAAGGAGAAAAAAAAATTTGCTCAAATAATTTTTTCACTTCCCAGTACCAAGTGGTTAAGGCAGCTGACTAAATTTCTACGGAAAGGAAAAAAAGTACACGCAAAAAAAAAAAATTTTGGATTGTGCTCTATTAAGGATACTCTATCGTCTGGTAATTTTTTTCACTTTGAATTGTAGGACCTTATATATTTTGTTTGGAAATAAGCAATATTTATATTTAAAAGAGCCCGAAGTTCATTGAGCTAAAATTGCCACGCATCGACTCTATGCATTTATTATTAATTATTTAAAAGAAAGAGTTGTCCTTCGCATTGATCGCAGTAACAGAACGCTTCGCTCCTGTCACCACCACGATCTGGCGATGCCTCCGCTTTGGAATGAACTTCCGCAAAATCTCAAAGATCTTCCTTCTGTGTCCTCTTTTAAATATAACTTAAAAAAATTTTACCTCTCCTCTCTCTGAATGACTTACTGACTAAGCTACTTGTTTATTTGTATGTATGTATTTGTGTATTTAAGTATGTATTTGTATGTAGTATATTTATAATTAGATTATAGATTTAGAATTAACTCAGAATGTACCTATGCACTGATGTGAATTTCTACAATAAAAATTCATTTCAATCTAAAATTCATATTTTCCCAAGGTTGACTGGAAGAAATTCCTTTTAGGAATAAGTCCGCCCTTGCCTTCTGTCTGTTCTTTGTATATTTGTAAATATCTTGTTCTGTGTGCAATAAAGTGTTTATTCATTCATTCATTCATTCATTAATGTTAGGTCTGCTACTATATTATACGTCTGTGGATTTCTCCACATTATCTCCGTAGTAAAACATCAATCAGTTATGCGGTGCTGTTAGTGCCAGCTGAACCCTATTGTGATAGTATCGGTATAGAGCTAGTGATGGAAACTAGGGCAATCCATATATCGATAAATGTAGTTTTCTGTTTCTAAGAGGGCTCTGTAACATCCTACCTAGCTTAACGAATATGTAACTAATGAAAGAAAAATGCAATTCGTATCAATCAGAAGAGCTAGGTTTGATTCCCACCAGCGCAGGGCAAGTATCAGTATTTTTATTTAAAGAGTATTTTACTACGAACGGTGAAGGGAAACTTGTAAAGTATTTGGGAACAATCGTCAGTTAAAAGTTTGTGTAGAAGTGTGGCTGGTTAGCACTTCCATTGCTGCATTACTTTCAAAGCCCCCTCGAGAGTTAAAGTCGTAAATCTATCTAATAACATTTATTTATGTACAACCTAAAACAAAAAAAGCAAAAAACACGCTTTTTTCAGTTCTTAAACCTAAATTGAAAGAAAACAATCTTGCTTTTAATATAAATTTCACAAACAGAGTGTTAAAACTTTCCTCTATTACATTGAAAAACGAAAATATTTAATAAGGTCCTAAAATAATAAGTGAAATTATGCTAGGGTATATTATGTATCGTTAGCAAAGCAATCAGCTGACTAAATTTCTGGTAAAAAGAAAAAAGTTCGCGCACGTAAAAATTTCGGTGGAAAGTGATCTATTAGCGATACTCGATCATCTCTTGATTTTTTTACTTTGATTTTAGAACCTAGTATATGTTGTCAGTAGATCGCAGAATTGGGCATATCATGATCTGCCCAGGCGTATAGTATTTCTGTTAAAACTAAGGGAGTCGCTTCGCTCGGCTCTCCAAATTTATGATCACAATTAACCTAACACGCTCCACCTCGCTCCGCTCGTTTTCACACTGTTCACACCTATTTTTCACTTTTGGTGAAAGACTTTCGGTTTCATACCTTACGAACTGACTAAAAAAAATTCATTAGTCCGTCAGTTAGATTATCAGAAAATATTGGACACGTATTTTTTATTTTTTCAATTAAACAAACAATGATGAAGATATAGCCCGCTGCAGTTCCGCGTGACGTCACATCTATTCTATTTCTTAGAAGTGACGTCATTTTCCCCCACTCTCAAACTTTGACGCGCTTTATCTCATTTTTTGTTTGATTGACAACAGAAAAAATACGTGTCCAATATTTTTTGATAATCTAAATGACGAACTAAATATAATAATATTTTGTTTACCCTGTGTACAAGCCTATTCTACGATCTGGTGACGACAATATGGTAACCATAGTCTTAGAATTAGAATGTACGTTCTTAAAACAACTTCTAAGCAAAAGTTTACGATGGTAAATTAATTAGAACAGAATCGTATTTAGCAAAGGGAATGTCGGCGGTTTTATGTCATTAATTAGTGGGTAATCGTCTTACGCTACATTTAAGTTTCACTCAAGGCTGCTATAAATCGGATGCAATAAACTTGATCTAGTTTAGATTTAACTCAATAAGAATGACTGTCTAACTTCAGTAAATTGGTATGGTAGTTTTTTGTGTACACAATAGATTTTTTACGATTACGATTTTACTTACTTGCGTTTAGACACTACCTGTCAGATGATCAAAAGCGTCGATAAGACTTATTGGGATGAAGAACGCTCGCTCAACAAGTGAGAGAGTAAAGGACACAGTAAAAATAAAGTAAGCAGTATTATGTATTCATAGAAACGGCCGAAACAACGCGCTTCTAAATCTCAGTAAGCTACAGTACTCGACAGACGTGAGTTCGCCGCAGTTACATACGGACGTGGACAATGTGAGACGCTCCCGCGCATTAATTTTTACACGTAGTCATCGATTATATTGTTCAGGTTATGGATGTTAAAATTCATTTATATCGGAACCAGAAATAACCCTAAATAGAGTCAGTGGGCAGCCCTAGTGCGTGTTTATGTGTCGAGTGGCCGAAGATAATTATTTCAAGGACATTGCTGAGACAAAATACTGCCTGCTTTAATTATACTGCGCCAGGAACTTCCGTATAAGCTACGGAAGTCGGTGACAGACAATATCACTTTCACGATACGGCTTCCCATTACGTCACGCCGGGACGTGGCGAGTCGCTTGGCAGCATGGTTTCATCATGAGAATGATAAAAAGCCGCGACCGAAAACTGTTGAAAATGTAAATTTCCTTTTTCATGCACCTATACAGGTAGATAAAAATGGATACATTTAGTTCGAGTAGGTATTTAACTTTTCTATGGAACAGCTGATTTTGTTTTCGCGATTTCAGGGTTGGCCCCATACTAAAAATTTATGGGTAGAACAGCCCGGTTTAAGGAAAAAGGTTATCATCTTAACACCCAGTATACCGGTTGTAAATAGACTGCTACCATTAAATGAAACCACATATTCTACCGACCCTACTGAACCACTTTTCCTGAGAATCATACCCGCGGACACCCTTAGCTTAGGAAATAATTGAGTTCCAAACAAAAATGCGTGAACCCTAACGCACCGACATACGGCCGAGTTTAGAGAGAGCGTCGTTTGTGAAACGGGTTCAGGTTAGGTCGCTAGAATATGTGTAACAGTCAATTTACACCCGGTATAGGTAGATAAAGTAGGCCAAAATTCAAAGAGGTTCGTTAGGTTGCTGAGATTTAGCACGCATAAAAGCCCCATCGTTACAAAAGTCAGCTGGTCCAAAGATAAAATATTCTGTTAGTTAACAAGAAATTCAGTCGCAATCTCTTTGAATATCCTTACCAACCTTTGTCCACGTTCATCGATTGATTTATACAAGTTCTTCCAAAAAAGGCAACAAATTCAATCGCTATTTAAACGATATAATAGCACATCCCTAGTCTTTAAAATAGGTGAATAGGGTACTTATCGTACAAAGCCATTGTTACATAACATCGGATAAATCGTTACAAAACCTTCCAGCGATCAGAATTAGGCTTAAGTGTCGATATAGCCTTATAAGAAACTCCTGTAGTACCGTTTTAATGATTCTCATAGAGCTACACTTTTCGTTTACACTTTTACATGGTTCCGTTACCGTTATGAAGTATTTTATACCCCTTTCGTTAATAGTAAAGTTATGAAATAAGACAGAATATGAACGAAATAAATATTGATTGCATAAAGAAATAGTACATTTGACATACTCTCTTTCTTTCTTTCTGAATTATATATTGCACACGACTTCAAAATGTACAAAAGGTGGACTTAGTGCTAAAAGCATTTTCTTTCAGTCAACCCGATAAATATTACCTACAAGAAAGCAACAGAGGTAGGCGTGCATAAAGGCGTAAAAGACAGGTAAAAGATTTTTAAATAAGTAACGTCAAAAAATACATTATGGTACAAGTTATAGTTAAATACTAAATATATAATAAATTAGTAAATAGCCAAATTCATACTGAAGACTCAGTAAGTGCTTAGTTTTATGGTTCGATTAACCTTTTTGTTAAATTCGTACTTATATTTTACTCGTGTTCCCTAAAAACGCAAGCCCCGCCCCGAGTCAATTACTATGGGAGGTCAACATTTTATTTTCCAAAATTGGCAAAAAGTGTTATCGATCAGTGATACTGATCACTTACCAAGCCTCCAAGTATTAATTCGGTTGCAATAATTAATGTCATCTTATATAATTTTATAAATATGTCATTTGTAATAGAACTATAATTTTGAAACGAGAACTAAGCCAATAAAATATGTACATATTATCCTATTTAAACTTTAATACCTCTATGGTCTCTTTTACGATTTTATTAAGAGGACAGGATCATAAAATTTTGTATTTTCAACCAAGTCCCTTTAATTGCAATCATACTTTGCCAACTGTCATAAACAAACTGTCATAAACGTCAAAAATACAAAATTTTACGTTTCCGTCCATGCAATTTGCAAGGCGATAACAGCCTTTTATGAAACGCTGTAACAAGGCGTCGACAATAAGGGTTCGGTCAATATGACGCCCTAAATAAAGGGCCAGTATAATGACTTTCAAATTTAATACGATCGTAAATTAATTTATTTAGCGTGAACGGGAGTACACGTGCGCAGGAGTTTGACGCAAGCTGCGTTCTAGTTAAGAGGCTGCGCTGGCGAATTGAACTTTTGGATTTTGTTGGTACCTGTAAATCTACAAAGTCCTACTTAAAATGTTCTGCAACTACGAGTAATATGTCAATATGATACTTTTTCTATATTTTGAGTGTTTAAGAGATGGCGAATTTTTTAGGCATAAAATAACCATATAAAAGGTGACTTTCGTTTATATAGAAAGAAAGAAGAAAAAAGTCGGCAAAAGTGTCATTTTGGTACCATCGGTCAGTATGTAATTATTTTAAACTTTTTAGTGAATATCTGCTATAATATACAAAGTCAGTAATTATTTTTTCGTGAATAGTTTATTTATAATTTAACTTTTTATTGACTGCACATATTAACAGCTAGTTTTTTATACTTTTTGGAAGGGTATACAAATATTTGTTACTTTTTGCAACTCTTTGGTTAACTCACGAAGTACTACAAAGTAAATTAAAAAGAAGAAGTAATGAATTTTCATGCAGCTTAATTTCCCAAGGGAACGTATGAAGTTTTGTTACATGCTATATATGTTAATCATTATAACTTAACTATAAAATAAAAAATAATAAAACTGATTGTACGTGGACTCAGCCCCTTAACCCTCAACAGTGACATTCTTAGCTGTCAGGCCACGGCTGAGGTCAGTACGACCCACGGGCCACGGCTTTTGTTGACCACACTCGATGGATGACTAAAGCGTTCTGTAGTGAACAGATGTTTTTAGAGTTTATGGAGATTTAGAACCCTTTGATTACGGTTCTCATTGAACTTTTTCGATAGCAATGTGAAACAAACCTCCCTACCTCTAAGACCCTAACACACTAACCTCACCTACCTACCAACTTTTCTGCTAACTATATCCACTTTCCGTCTCACTGTCTACCCACTCTACCTTCTCACATGTAGCTTGAACTAGTTATAAATACAAACAAGGTTTGGAGGGTGTTAGTCCAGTATTAGGCCAAATGATCGTCTAGCAGCTGTGAGAGGACCCCTAGTTGTGAACCGTATCTAAGTAACCCTAGTTCTTTTAGTGATAATAAGAATGAATCCGAACTCAACATTTCCTAATAAGTCTAGTTAAATTACCTAAAGTATCCGAGAAGTAAATAGTTCCTCTGACCCTAGTAAATAGAATAACATCTGCACCTAGCTAAGTTATTATGTGATGTCAATACTGAATTGAAACTATCCAAGAGAACATCACCTATTGACCAGGCTTATGTAAGAGAGTGAGAAGAGAAACTGAAACTAAATATAATTTGTTTAGAAGATACCGCAATTTTATGTTGTTTTGTTTAATAGCCCCTACCGGTCAATTTGGGTTCTGTAAAAGCAATAGCTTCTATGGTTCTGCTTAAGTAAAGTAATAGACGAGAAGATTATACTCCTAGATAATAAGAGTATAAGTTGAACATAAAAGCCTTTACCTTTCGGATGGGGAATAACCCGTGAATTTTTTTGAACAAAGGTTTTATTTAGTTTTATTGGAAATTGTGATTTAATTATTTAACAAAGATTTTATATAGTTTTATTTGAAATTGTGATTTAATACTTTATATTATTATAGACTTTAATTTTGCATTTAGTTTGATGATACATTATTTGTACCGTGCTACAGGGCACTAAGTACTTAGATATTGTAATTTGATAAGGCAGTATTATTATACTGAATATTTATAAGATTTGTTACTTTGTAATAGTAAATCGTTCATGTTGGCAAGTCTTTAATTTCTACCAAACACTACTATAGTCTCATTATAAAATCTTTCAGTAATCTTTAAATAGTACATTATTTATTGTAAGAAAACCTAAGAACAGTGATTCCCTGTCTACACACCTTGGAGGAAGAATCACTAAGAAACCTCAAGGAGTACCTACTCGTAATTAAATATCGTGACCTTACTGTGGAATATTAATTACTTCAGTAAAAGCTGCATAATTCTCCTTATCACATGTCCAATCTCTGTACCTACTGAATTCTACATGAGAACAGCTCTAAGGTAGTTTATTCTAACAGAAATTTATTAGCAGTCAATACTGGATTAATTCAATCATACAGATAACTAATTCGGTTCTACTAGTCTGACTAATTTCAATTCTTCTGAATTCCAGTTAGTAAGTAGCCGTTCTGATGTCTCAGAATCAAAGCTATAATTATATGAAAGATGTCTCACTCAGATAGATATAATTTCAGCTAGCTGGTTTCCTTGTTAGATCCAGAATAGTTTCAGCAGTATTTAAGGCTATCTCTCGGCCACATTGTACTTGAGAATATTAATTCAAGGAGAGATATATCTATTCACACTTGACGAACTAAGATTTCTGTTCCGTTTGGTATACAGAAGATTCTTATTAGCACGGCATTGCTTGGCTAAAAGGGTGGGATTTTCCCTTAGTATGAACAAATGCATCTACTCATTACCTTTATTTTTCAGGCAATATTATTCACAAATAGAAATCATTCCTTTTCTATGGAAACCAAGCTACTTACTTTGGTAAATTTATTTACATTGAAATCTTCCTTTTTATAAGGAAATTATGATTCCAGAATTATTTACTGTAATTAAGACTTAGAACTGGACTTTACTCCAAACTCTGAACTGATGGTTCTCACACCAAAACAGTTTATCTCAATAAAAGGGTATCTTGAAAAACTAGACACTCATGTAAGTAGGAGTGTTTCTGAGCTTGAGGTCGAACTTTCTCTATTCAGAGAACAATGATCATAAGTTTAATCCATGTGATAGCAGAATTGAGAGCAAAACATTACTTATCTTTACTTCACAACAAAATAACTTTCAGTCATTTAAAGGGCTTTCTCGACCAGACAATCAGGGAGGCTTTCCACTGAATGCTTTCAACACGTCGTTACAAGATTGATCTAAACAAATTCTGCCATTATTAACTTCTGAAATTCGCCTATTCTTTTCAAACTAAAATCTGGAACCTAGCTGATATCCGCCTACCTATTTGACCTAAATTTCACCAATCCGTGGTTCTACAAGAATTACCCCCTTAAAAACCTTTAAAGCCTACGGATCCTAACCTGAACGTGCCTACGTGTAACACCAAAACATAATTGACTAAAACATACACTACCAGGAGCCTACAACCTTCAGAACCCTATTTTCTCCGAGCACAATTCTAACGTCCTACCTACATTTTTCTATAATACCCGACTGTGTTCTAATCAATTTATTGTCCCTTCTTGCGACCCTACGTGAAATTCTAACGTCCTAAGATTCCTTGTAACGTCCTAGCATTCCCGCAAGTTCCTTGACTGATCTGGCTACTCGGGAATAGCCAAGAGAATTCTCAGCCTATTTTGGTGTAAAACAAAACTAGAGATAAAATCTCACATTTACTTTTAATTGTGTGAGTGTGTAATGCATCCTAACAAATATCGTGACTAAATTGACTATCCAAACTTTACCTGCCTATCATTTGTACCTAGAATGAGAATTCCTAGTCTGCCAAATGTGTAAAACCCAAAACTAGAGATAAAATCTCATATTTACATTTAATTGTGTTTGTGCGGTGATTCCCAAAGAGTCACAGCGGAAATCACATCCCTCAACTAGTCTAAAATAAAGAAGCGAGGCGAGTTTTCTCCTCTACGTGTACCTACTGCCTATAAACTCTCCGTGCCAGTCAGCGGGTGATTCAAGGTAAGGGCCTCACCCAACTGACCGGAAGTTCCCTATATGGTTGTGTGATAAATATATTAATATATACATAAAGACCAAGACTGCGCCACGGATGATAACCTGGAGGGGCAATGTCCGGTTCACACTTCTCTCGTGATCGCCCAGGCAACATCACATGGTAACGTCAGAGATATTATACGGTATAACTAAACCGCTGCAGCGTCATCTCAAAACGACTGCCCCTCCGGAGAGGTTGAAGGAAATGGTGCGGTTTGTCGTCACAGTTAGGTTCCCCCGCACTAAATCCCCAAAGAGACGTCTCTTTGTTTAGCATCACATATTTTCCCTACCTATTAGCCGTCAAGCCTACTGAAAATACCCCTAACTAAACCCAGAGACACCCACCTTTGCCACGCTCGAAACACCGAGTAGCTCCCGCGCTAATATCCCCTCACTATTACCAAAACCCAGTAAACTACAAAACCCCACGCCCAGGTCTGAAATCCGCGTCCCGAGAACTAGTCTGAACGATATAACACAAATTAATAACCGCGATTCTTAATGAGGCTTTTTCCATCCTTCCCCCAGCCAGCCGAGCCCTAGAGCTCAAAGCCTTTCACAGCCGCAACATCCAGCTTTACCTTATATTATTTAAAATATAAAGCAGACCCCAGAATTCTTAGGAAATCATTTGAAACAAGCCTCAAAAGGAATGCCCTATAACCGATCTACATCTTCGTTTTACGGAAAACTCCTCGAACAAACACTCGCGGATCTCTAAATTTAAACTGCACTTTCTCGAAAGGTATTCCACACTCTAAATAATTCCGACAGAACTTTGAAGAAAATAACCCCGAGGAAAATTAATATATCTATAAAACAAACGCCCTGATAAAAATAAAACCCAAGAAAATAAATTCGCGACTAATTACTGCACTTGTATCTCGCTTGACGGACCTCGAAGACTGAACTCCGAAGACTGACCTCCGAAGACTGGGCTCGTTCCCGCCCTACAACCACTTTTATCGACTCACTCCCGGCGCCTCGCCACGCCGCTTCCCCCGTGCCCCCCTCCCTTCTTGTCACTCCCCGTATCCACGACCCACGCATTCTCTCCCAGAATTTCCGTATTACCTTATATGGTCATGAAATCTCAACGCCGACATCCGGACTACAGCAATCATAATGTTTTCCTTTTTAGCTTGAAATAGTATTTTTCGTGATTCTAATTTTCCTTACCACCAATTATTAAGATAATGAAAATATCTAAAATTCATTTGAGCAGGTTTTACTTTATTTTGAATTAAAATACGAAAATGGAATCTGTTTCCTTTACTGCTTTGCTAAATACGCCACCTAGCTGAAACAAGTGGTACTTTTGACATAGCCTTAAAACCAATTCACCTAATCTGTACTATACCAAAGTTCATGAGTTTATTGCAAGATGCGCAGTGTCGCCCTCTTTTTCCCCAATACTAAATTCTAGCGGGCTCTGGCAATTTAACAATAACAGCGCCATTATGACGGAAAGACAGCGAATTATGACGGAACTTCTTGAATCAAAGTTTACCCAATTTCCCGCTACTGCGCCCCCATAGCCCGCCTTCTGCATTCCTTACTTGTGTAAAGCCCCCCAAATCTCTCTCCTCAAAAGACATTTCTTCTCCTCGCTTAGTGGACCCATTTCGCTTAGCAACTGTAGACACCCGAAAATCTTTAATTCCATGCATGATACATAGCCATGAAATACCCGTTTTCGGCGCGAATTTAATGTTCGCGTAATTTAGTATAGAAACAACATCTTTACTCGATTCACGTAATTTTCACTCTTTCCCTGCTTCCAAACATTAAGAATAAAACATCCGGAATTTATTTGAACATTACTTCTTCATTTCCTGAGTAAAATAAGGAAATAAGGTCTGTTTCATTTTCTAATCCCGGAAGTAATGCCATCTAACCTAAACACCTGATACTTTTATGTTTGTTGTAACATTCTTTTCAATGAACCTAATCTACCTCCGAACTCAAGAGTTTCCCACATATTAAGCAGATGTCGCTTCCACCCTCAGCTAATATCAAGACATCAATAGTAATCCGAAGGTAGTGGCACCACCTTACCACAAAATGTTAGCGAGTGCTAACGGAACGCCTCGATCCGAGGTTCGTTCTGGTACAAATGTTCGTTAAGGCGACACCACGAAATTTTGGCGACAAGGATCTCCATTTTTCTCAGCAATAAAAAAAACATATGTAATTACCAGTTTATATACTAGATTACGCATTTCATTGACATCATTTTACCCGAAGATTTAGTTGATTGATTAATTTTCATAGCAGAGAAAAAAATATTTAGAAACCCTCTTTTAAAACAGAGATTTCTATTTTACTGACGAACGAGAGCAAATGAAGCCTCTCAGTTTTTTATTTAAATTAGTCTACAAATACACTTCAATATGGCCGATTATATTTATTAAATTACTTATAGTTGTCATTTTAAATGAAAAATACTGTTTTGCCTCATACGACCTTACGGCATAAGCTAGTTCGTGAGCGCATATTTGTATGGAGTAAATCCCTCACTCCACTCCCCTAAGGCGCCGATCTGAAATTAAAAGTTTATCAATGCCTCGCCTTAATGTAGTACAGGGGTTCTCAACTTATTTGGAACGTGCCCCCTTTGTACCAAATAAAAATTCCTTGCCGCCCCTCTGCCTGGAATGCGTTGAGTAGGCGCTTTCAGTAGGTGTGACGAAGGTTGGTTATCTCTTAATAGTCCTTAATCCCCACTTTGAAGGTCTCTGCGCCCCCCTCGGGAGCGCGTCCCCCACATTAAAAACCCCTGATGTAGTAGAACCAAGATTTGGCCGCAGTTGAAAGGCGCCAGGCTGAGGACCTGCGAACTTTATTTTTAACTACTCTTTAAGCCACGGCTTTGTCCGCGCTAAAGGAGTAACAAACTTTAACAATCTGTATCGCAAAATACTGTTTTAACGAATGTCTGCGTTGTGGTTTGGACATATAGAAAGGATGAATAAGAGTGACGAAGGAATTTATGTTGCACAAGTGGAAGTTAATCTCGACTGAAGTGTAAAAGTCCCCGGAAGAGAAGTGCTTGTATGACTATATTGATCGATGTGAGGCAAAAAGGGTGTCACAGGATTTTTGACCATTCAAAAAGGGCAAGCCTTTCTGGAAATGTTGCTATATTTTTCAGATTTCTCAGTCATATTTTTCCTTTAATTGTGACTTTTTCAGCAATATTTTTTATTTCAGGAACCTCAAATATTTTTAGCAAGACATGTTATAGTTAATAATTAATCTTAAATAAATTAAACATAAACCATGTCGACTAAAACAGCTGTCGCATTTTCCCAGTGAGAAACAGACGCGTTCCACAGAAAGCATTGGTAATGCTAATAAAAAATCTTGTTAATTATTTTCAGAAGTTCTGTAAAATTTGTGACTCGAAAACTGAACCCATGGAAAATCAACGGAATATTGTAAAAAAACTGATATTGATGTTTGCTTTTTTTTTTGTCTAAGTTTTCTTCCTCCAAGTTTGACTCGGAGATGAGATTCAAACCGATAGACTCCGGATCAAATCGGAGATATAATTGGAAAATTTTAAAATGATTGTTTTCCTGTTCCCTACAAATGCAAGCCCAACCATGAGTCAACAAATTTTCTTTTTCAAATTGCGCAAAAATTTTTATGGATCCGTGATACTGACCACTTACCAAGCCTCCAGTATGAATTTGGCTTTATAAATAAATGTCACCTTGTATTATTCCAAATTTTATAATTTATGTTATCCATCCACTCATCCATCAGCCTGTTTCGTCCACTGCTGGACATAGGCTTTTGCATGATTTCGCCCCTCTGGACGAAATTAAATTAATTAAAAGGCTTGTCTATCAAATTAAATTGGTTTCAAGTTGTAACATGATTTCGTAGGTTATATAACGACGCGTCTCTGTCACGTTATTTTATGTTTAGTCTTAGTTTAAAGTTTCTTGTTGCAAGTAAATGAAAACATTTGAAACTTCAAACGTTTCCCGCCTACCTATTTGCCAAAGCTCTAATACCTCGTAAAATTTTAGGACTGTCTTTCGCTACTCAAGCTTGATACCGCGCTACATGTGTTGTCTCGCAGATCATATAATTGTAACGCTTGTTGCCCTGCAACAAAGACTTTGACAGTGGACTTGTGCTATTAAGCTAAGCACTCCAAGTAATCTGTCAATTAGCCAGCATTCCTGTTCTGTGACCTAATAGCGATGTCGCAACTATGTAGGATGACTAACTGGTGGGTCTTTAAGCCTAGGTGACTGTTTCGAAAATACACTTTGACCCTTTTCTCTCTTGGTTTGCAGAAAAAGGTTCATTAATGGGTCTACTCAGGGTATAAACGCAGAAACCATGATGAGAGAAAGAACTTAACGGATACTCAGTAACTCCGTCATACATATACTGTAGATTTTAATCAAACTGATTTACCTATTAGGTGAAAGAAAGAAAAAAAAACATTTGCGCGCTTACAAAAAAAAACTAAAAGCTAACACAGTAGAAAGGTTCACTTAAGTAGGGAGTAATCTATAGATAAAAACAACAACACGACAAAAGGACGTAGCTCAGCTATGTGCCATCCAAAACTTGCTTTGATTGGCGCTGGTTTTCAGTTACCTCCTAGGTATTGTTATACTACTAAGAAAGTATCACCAATACTAAACTTTTTGCTTTCGATTTTTCAATAAGTTTTTTTTAATATAGCGCAAGATGAGCGACCTGTAATTTATATTTTCTATTTAATGTTCTACCTATATTTGTTAAAATAAATCTTGAAATCAATCGATTTCTAAACTATTATGATAGAAATAAATTTATATACCTATTTTATCCATCGCAAGGCGATACAAATTAGCATTACCTATATTATTGTGTTATAACATCTATAGAGACGCAGAAGAAAAGTAAATCTGCATCCCATCAAAAACATAAATGTGAAAAAGGGCCCGAGTTCAGTACAAAGTCAGTGTCGGTTTGCGGTCGGTGTCGCCAAAAAAAGAATTGAGATCAATGCCAAGGATTATAGATGTTCGTTCAGTCATAACTGCAATAATGTACAACGTTCTTCACTTGTTTTACAAGCATGTTTGTTAGGGTCCTTGCTACTGAATATGTAGAACTTGGCAAGTTTCCATAGATAAAGTTTAAACGTTTCAAAGTTACATCATACATGCAGATAATTGAGTACTGAAAACTTGCCAAGTTCTGTATATTCAGTAGCAATTATTGCTTAATAATTAGGTTTCCAAAAGAAAATTATGTCATTGTATGCATTATGTTTTGATTACATTACAACTGTAAATACCGAAACATGCTTTTAAGTTCTTTCCATCCATCAGCCTGTGTTCTTCCACTGCTGGATATAATCCTAGCTCAAATTTCGCCACTCTTGGCGGTCCTCCGTCCTCATTCAGCCGCCACCCGCAACCTCCTTGAGGTCGTCGATCCAGCGGGAACGAGGTCGCCCTACGCTTCACTGTAGTCCGGTCGTATTACATCAACAAACTGCTGAGATGAAAATGTCTCACCAGTCCAGTGACCGGACTAAATAACCGGACTGCTAATACAGAGGGACGCTTTGCTGTGCCTCAGTGGCGTGCATAGAACTTTTTGCCGGAAAAGCAATGAGAAGGTCAAGTTTGACGATAAGAATATCACGAAAAAAATTGAAAACCAATTTGGGTTTTTTTTTATGAAATCATCGTGTTCTAGGGTAGGCAGTGCCTATATACACCCTAGCGTCATACAAATAATGATTTTTCAAACTGACATTTAATTTTTTTCATATTTTTTTTATTGTCAAACTTGACCTTCTCATTGCATTTTCAGCAAAAAGTTCTATACACGCCACTGAGGTATGTGCGTGGTCTCCATTCTAACGCCGTTCGGCCCACTCGTCGAGAAGAATCGTTTAGGCTGCGCAGCATTTTCTCCATTTCCTGCAGCAATTCCTCCATTATCACAGTGCCATTAGCAAAACGAAGATGTAAATTTGTACTCCTTTCCCTTTACGTTTATGCCTCGTCCATTCCAGTCTAGTGTTTTGAAGACGTCCTCCAGCGCGGCGGTAAACGATTTTGGGGAAATATCATCTCCCTGTCTGCCTGCTTGTACACCCTGTACTTGGACAGGCATCTAAGCGGAGTCATATAGACACTTCAGCGGCGGCAGACACTTATGTTTCTGAATGTAATGCAATCAAAATGGAATCACATCATTTATATACCTTTGAAAACCTTGTATGTGTATTAGCAGTTTGCGCGAATTACCACAATACGCATTTATTGCATACTTTCTACAGTGTTTTCATTTTGATGTAAGAAAAACAATATTATGTTGTGCATTTTGCAAAAGATAGTACCTTCATTCTTTTTGGTTCTTATTTGAAATTTAACTTCTTTGTTGGCGCAAGCGATATCTAAACTGCATTAAGCTCTAAGGGTCCATTGTCACAAACAGGCGCAGAAACTAGCAAACGGTGATTAATTAGCTTTAATTAAACATCAATCTCAACCCCAGATAACCCTGGATCCACTACCTCCACCATTTGTCTAGAAGCGTAATACATTGTCTTAAGGAACATAATGCTGTATTTCATGAGAATACCATCGTGGTTGAGAGCTGATTCATCGAGGATCGTCACGAAGTGACTGCTGATGCGTTTAGACACGTTTCATCACCTTTGCTTGGGACATGATTGTTCAAAGGATATGGATGCGACAAATATTTTTCCATAGAAAGCATGCCATGGTTGATTGCTTTCAATCCATAGTTTATGTTTCAATCATATCAAATTTTATGTAAATTAGTCACACACAATTGATCAGGATTTCTTTGTGTCGCGCATTCCTGTTGGTTATCGAAGAATAGGTACATCTTTGATATGTACATATAAACATAAAATAACACAAAAGCTGGTGCTATTCTAACCCCTGGAACGCTCCATATCCTTGACACAATACTCGTTGATGGTGTCATTTTTATCGTTATTAAATATGTGCCCTCAGACCAGTTCCGAGCCATGTCTGCTTAACAGCACTCGCAGCACTCAGTGCCAAACACACTTCAGATTGCAGTAATGGCTTCATTACCCAGAACATGTCCGTGCATTATGCTAATCAACCACGGATTATTATATCATCCAGGCACGCGATACGAAAATTCAAAAACCGAATACGATTCAAACTTCACCCCCCGCAGAGTCCAAACGCTGATTGGCAGACTGAGTGACGTCTGCTGTCCTTATTGGCTGATAAGATTTGACAGATAAGGCAGCGGCTCACATAAAAGATGTGTCATTTCCAGCCAGTTTTTCGGTGTTCCAAATTCAAAACGGTATCCTAACAAAGAGGTTGTACATTATCAGCTACGGTCGGTCGATCTCGTATCACATGAGAATGAAAACATCTGTCGACGTTTTGTTATGTCCGGATCGTCTTTTTTACTTGCGCGCGCGCATAGTGAACCAACTTGATGGTTTTGTTTGCATTGTGTAATAGTGGGGTCGATCGCCTGGCCCGTGTCAAACATTATACGGTCAGAAATCCTTTGGACATTATCTGGTGCGGCCATTGAATCTCGGACACAATTCTAGATTAACGATAATGGATTTTGGTCTATTGAAAAATCTCTGCTCTGACATCTAGATAGACCAAAAGGCTACCGACGACGTACCGTTAAGAATTGGGAATTGTTTGTTTTTCACAAGACTTCTGATCAGTCATTTGCCAGCCAAAAACGTACGATTTCAATTGTCATATGGACTAATTCGCTTAGCCGAATAGTTGTTTGACAATTGAAATCGTACGTTTTAAGCCGTCAAATGAATACTTTGATTAGGCAGTTCTTTTTTTTTTTTCTTTCCAGTGACATAATATTTATAAGCTAATTATAGTTAACGATTGCTAACATAACAAAATGTTTAAATGTAATATTTTTTCTCTTGTTTGGGTTCAGCTTGTAAATAAGTTATAGTAAATTTTCTCACCAGAAGTAATGGGACATGACATTAGAGAAAATGACAAGGAGGAGAAGATAATGTGATTCGAAATTAGTTTATTTTATTACTTTTGGTTTTAGGTGGTAGAGCTAATGACGGGCTCGACTGTGGAGGTACCACCATCTTACTCGAAAATCCTCCCGAAGTTATTCGGGGGAGAGTAAGAGGACAGCTCTCAGGCAAAAAAACCAGGTGGCACACCATTGCCTGGGACCGATGGATGTCGGTATATCCAACCCCAATTGCCGGGCCTTATATAAATCAGACTGGTGACGGGCAGCGGCGTCACTGGTGCAAGGGTTTCGGCACCGCGCTCACCAACCCGCCTGCCCAGCGTGTGTGAGTATGGGCATTTCTTCCAGGTGGACCGCCAAGAGTGGGGAAATCCTGGAAAGGCCTATGTCCAGCAGTGGACGAAACAGGCTGATGGATGGATGGATTACTTTTGTTTGAAAGAATATGAAAAAAGGAAAATTATAAATATGTACACCGTTAAAACTTCTCAAGATTTATATATTTCGGAATTTGGATGCAGTTCTTAATTATTATCGTAGTAACCCTGTCAACATAAAGGCATAAGGGGTGTTGATAAAATAACGCCTAAGCCGAAAACGGTGCAAAGATTGAATAAACGTGGGCGTAGTCGCGGGCCAGAAGCTAGTTTAATATAATATTCTTCATTGTCCTCAGGTGGCAGATTCTGCTCCTTCTCCCCCTGCATAGAGCAAGTCCAGCGCACCTGTTCAGCTCTCCAGGAGCAAGGGTTCGTAGACCTGGGAACTATGGAAGTGCTGCAGACAGAGCTGATAGTTTCCAGGCGGAAGCTGGCGGTCAGGGACCTCTCGTTCCTCAAACACAAGGTAAGTGCATCTACTCTTTAACGCCACATGGCATTATTAAAATAAGTTTCAGTAAAACCTTTGTAACCTCTATTGAGTAGATATTATTACTTATGATCTTAGTCAGCATTTCCCACTCTCTTTTTTTATTAGGGTTCCGTAGTCCGACAAGGAACCCTTATAGTTTCGCCATGTCCGTCTGTCCGTGGCTTAGCGCAGAGACTATTAGTACTTGATAGCTGTAATTTAGCATGTATATAAATTTTAATCACGCCGACAAAATGGTAAAATAAAATCTTGAAAAAAATTTCTCTCATACAAGTAAACTGGGGATGATTTTTTTTTCTCGTTTATCCCATAGTGTGGGGTATCGTTGAATAGGCCATTCAAAAACCTTGTGGGTGTGTGAAAACCATTTTTCGATTTAGGGATCCGTTGGTGAAATATTAAGCTTTAAATTGAAAATTTTAGTTAGAGTGGAGCGTCCCCCGGCCTTGCTGGCTAAACGGTTGCTTATAGAAATGTGAAAAAATTAACAGAAGTAGTATATATAATGAATTTAAAATGAAAACTATCATAGCTAAGAAGCCTTTACAGGTTTACGAGTACAGGACGCGCCAAACTTTTGGCCCCCTATAATGTATGGGACCAGAAGTTTGGCGCGGTCTGTATTAGTATTATATGTACCGGGCAACTACGGAACCCTACATTGCGCGTGGCCCGACACGCACTTGGTGGTTTTTGCCAAATTTGATCTTCTCATTGCATTTCCAGCAAAAAGTTCCATGCACGCCACTGATTTGGTGCTTCGGGATCAAAATACATTCTACACTTGTATATTTTCTTGCGATATCTACAATCACTACACTTTAATTTATAGTGACTAAGTAAAATAAATAATGTTATCAACCTCAGCGCTATCCGCGCGGCAGATTTTAGGTTGTTTCTTAAAACAAAAGCCATATTTCCTCTAAATAAATATAACTGCACTAAATCTCGCCGCATCTCCATAAATCAATCTGCATTCACTCCCAATTTAAATCCACACACGTCTGCAAAACCTTTTCAATAGGTACTGTCGTGAGAAGTAATGGTGCACACTGCACTACCTTTAGGATGAAAATCGGTTGTGCAATTTTCAAGTTTAAAAGCATTTACAGTGGAATATACGAGTATGTATGTATCTGTGAAACGGCTGTTATGTTATAATAAGAAAGGTATTATCCGATTTTTAAGGTCCATTTCACTCCTGTATGAATTTATAAGAAAGCGTTTCAGAACGTGCGATCATAGTGCGAAATTTCACTCGTTTATTAGAAAGAGACAGATCTATACAGGAGCAAGAGAAAGAAAAATCTGGTTGCACCAATCAGGTGGCCCTGTGTGATTTTCGCATTACTCCGAAACGTCTCAAAACACTTTCGTGCAACTGTCAGGTATCAGTTCGTTTACCCTCGGCTTAACTCGTGTCCATTTTTGAACTTTCTAGGGTGAAATTCGCATCACTCCGAGTGATTTTCGCTCGTTTCGAAACGCAACCTAAATTTACATTTGTTATCTCATTCATTTATTCGTTTAAATCGATATTATTTTAATTTAATACAATACAGACACTGAAACATCATGCGTGTATCCATATTATGGCCGCTGTTTACTCTTGCGAAAGGGACAAAGCGATATGAGTAAAGCGACATGCAATAGAGTTCATCTCCTTTACTCACATAGCTTGGTCCCTTTCATGGCGAGAGTGTATAGCGGCCTCGAGTATGCCAAGCAAATCACGATCAAAATGCTCAACCACTTTTCGTGGCGGTACCCACCTCAGTACTCCATCTCAGATAGTTTATACCACATCTGGAGACATTGGGAGGCGATGTATGACCCCATTCACGTAATACTGAGCCACCCAATTATATACGGAACCATTGATATCGGAACCCATTCATAGGGAATTGACTTTGTCGACTGACGAGTTCTACGTGCGGTTCGGAAAAGGTTTGCTCTGTTTCGACCTATTGGAAGATTTAATTTTTTGGACTTAAAAGATGACCAGGTAATACAGACGAATTTTTACGGAAGAATCGATCGGAAATAAAGGTCTCATGTATAGGCCTTTTTGAAAGAGACAATCTCTTTTTGTGTTCACTTGTTATTGCTCTACCTCCAGTCATATGAGAAGATAAAGTAAGTATATATAGGGCAAAAAAATGTTGAAGCGTAACCTTGCTACTGATCGTTTACTAAGGAGAATATATAAAAATATTAGATATACATGTACATGTTTATAATAGTAAAAAACATGTTGAACGTTTTATGTTTGGCTTTTTGTTATTATAATTATAGTTTCTTCCGTTTCGACGAATCTACAACAACAACAACAACAACAACAATACAGCTTTATTTGTACACCAAAAAAAAAGGAAACAAAAAATAATGTAACACTTAATGTAACATATTGGGTAAATACAAACAGGCGGCCTTATCGCTTAAAGCGATCTCTTCCAGACAACCTTTGGGTGGAAGAAACTGGTCAAGAGGATAACTCATATGGTGGTGTACTAAATTTGTGTATAGGTAATATATATATAAATATATTGATAGATATATAAATGTATATTAATAGATATATACATACATATTGCTAAATATATATTGTTATGAATGGTAATTTACATGCTAATAATAATATATATACTTTGCATACATAAAGAGAAATAATATTTATGTAATCAGAGTGAAAGGTAATGATGTTTGACTAGTCTCTTGAAGACAGGCAGGGAAGAGGCTCTTCTAATAAGTAAAGGAAGATCATTCCACAATCGAACAGCTTGGACTGAGAACGAATTATTAAAGAAAGACGATGAATGCATCGGCGTGGTAAGAAGCAGATTCTCAGAGGACCGTAAAATGCGGTCATGAGTACCATGAAGATATCGAAACCGAGTTTTAAGGTAAGAGGGAGTTGAAGGATTATTCAACACAGAATACAAGAGAGACAGGATATGAGCATTACGGCGACGAATCTACTCTAATTAAAACTGCTTTAATTTTGAAAACGCTTTTTTTCTTTCCGCTTCACTTTTATTTAACTTCATGCTGTTTAATGCCATAGTAGTGTCGAAACGCAATTCAAAATTTACAGACAAATGCGAAATAAAATGGTGGAACAGACCTCGAAACTACTCAGTTAATTAGGTACAAACGACGCAAGTCATTGGTGATTTATTGTACATGTTAGTTCCCAATAAAATCGATATTCCTCGTTTCATTATAACGAAAACTTGCTGCTTTATATTGAACTGTTAGCCAACAAAAGCTTTAATGAAGACTTTAATTAATTGTCAACTTTTATAAATTCACGCAAATGTTACACGTCTCACAAGCAATTTAGTCATTTGTTTTTCACAGCTAAATTGATGCTTGTGTCTCATCAATAAGTAACCAAAAATATTGTTACCTCATCATGGAAAACCTTAACTCTTATATCGACGCAACGGTGGAAAGGTAAAATTATCTTTCAGGTGATTGATATATATTTCATCAAAATTTAATCACTTTTTGGCGTATAAAACATTTTAGTTTGACTGATTTCTAAGTAAATTATCTTTCTACGTTTGTCCTATCCTATATCACGCTTATTTGTTAAGAAAGTCGGCAAAGGCTTATAAACATGCAAAAAAAATTCATGATTCATTTTCGAAAAAATTAAGTTGCGCATAATACAATTTAGCTTTCCACCGTGGAAAAGTTATTATACTTTGTTTTGTTTTGTATCCTTTGTGTTTGTCTGTCCGTGTGTCACCTTTTTTCAAGAACAGCTTGAGGTATCGAGTAAAAATGAATATCGAATACTAAGTTCTTGGACTCTAAATGACGTAAAAAACAAAGTTTCTAATTACACGCAATAAAAAATACGGCCTTTTAAAACTAAAGTCCCACTGACTGATCATCAAAATCTATGGATTCGTTATCCATCGGTAAAAAAGAAACATCGACATACTTTAGCTGTATTCCTCCATACAAAAGAGGTACATAAGGTCGCATACCGATCATAAACCAAGCATAACCATGGAAAGAAAGAACCATTACCTTGACAAAGAGATAACTAAATTATGTACGTCCATACCAAAGCGGTTAGGCAAATACTAGAGGCATTTAGACATTCAATAACTTACATTTGGCAATCGAAATCTTCTCATTGCATTGTCCAGGGTACCATACATATCGTGGTAAACTATCAGAGGATTTTAAACTTTATTGTAAGGGATTGAAGGTCATGTGAAATGAACTTAGGGTTGGGGCACGGTATCGGCGACATATCGGGATACGTTCGAGGGAGTTTGTCGAGGTAGTCACGTTTTTAGACGGTAGCTATAGACTAAGGATGGGAAGATTTTGACTGAAGCTACTGGTTTATCGATGTTCTATAAAAAAGATAACGTCAAGTATACCAAAAAATGTCTGATACTAATTCAAGTGCATCAATTTTGAAGCCGATGTACTTATTTACGTAAATTCTTTGATATTCGAATAACTTATATTATTTTTACACCGGTTATTTTCTCAATATTATTGAACTTCGTGTTTTGCTGTTGAGTTTTTCGTTGAACAGAACAACAAGTAAATCTCGACCATGCATAGTTAGTTACTAAACCATCGATTTATCGATAAATTCCTTATTAATTTGCAACACTAAAGACAATGCCTTGCAGCATCCGTGGGAAAATCAGTGGAGCTTTTTAAAATCTAGCTAAACGGAGGTCCTAGCCTGCACTGCAGTAAATCCTTAGTTATAGATTGCCCTTTTTAGTGTTCTTCTTGGTATAAAAAGTTTACACCAACAGTTCCCCTCGTATATGTATGTACACTTGTATAACCGAATTTAAAAAGTCATACTTTGTTCAAATTTTTTTTTGATAGTATCGGAAGTCTGGTACTAACAGAAATACCAAAAGTTCAACTTCATTTTGGTGTATAATACTGGAGTAATTCCCTGGGAAAACTTGATGTTGTCACAGTTACAAAATCCTGCTCGGACCAGAAGTTGCTTGTAGCTTTCGTTTTGTGATTTTGTGAATTTTCTGATAAGAAGGTGAGTAAATAAATAATTTTATAGTTATGTGAAGTTGTACTCATATGAATACATAATTTTTGTGACTGAAAAGTGTAAAAATTTAATAATTCTGCCAATTTCAAAAACAGGCATGTTAAGCTTTATTCATTATTTATCAATTTTACTAACACAAATATTGAAAAAATAAATGTGTTGATTCGAATACAAAATGAGAAGACAGCGCTATTAGCACAGGTACTAATTTATTTCAAGTAAAACCGTTAAATCAGATTCTGTAAGAATTGGTAAATACTCGTACGTTCCCGCGTTGAATCTGACTGCGCGGTGAGCGAGCGGCAGTGCAGTTTATACAGGGCTGTGAGCTGAAGGGTGGAAATTATTAAAATGTTTCAGTTGGAAAACTTTAAAATGTTTCAGTTATAAACTTATAAAGGGCACAGGAAAAGAAGGGACTCATTCAAATCAATCCTAATTTGAAAACGCCATGTAGTTAAGAAATCTGCTCACTTTTCAATATTTCCCTCAAAGAGACACTCTTTAACCGAGGATTGCAACAAAATGAGCACTTTATTGGAAATTTTATTTTATTACCTTAAAGATTTACTTATTTGCGAATGCATTGTTGGTTAATTTTTAGGGTTCCGTAATTCAAAATAAAAACTGTCTGTCCGTCTGTCTCTACGGCTGCGGCCCCATAGTGCTTTTAAAAGTCAGGCTTCTAACTTAACGCGGAAAAAAGTAATTGGCCTTTAAGTAATTGTCGTGCGTGATATAATTATTAATAAGCTTCGTTCATAGCAGTCTCCATTGAAAGTCTGGACTAAAAGTTGACTAATCCCCCTTCAAGTCAAGTTGCCAGCTTTCCCATGTCTCCGTGATGTTGCTATTAACGCATGCTCGTTATGATTTGCCACTGCTGCCACGCCATTCAGAGACTTGGTTTTAATATAGTGAACTCGAGGGAAATATGTATGTAATGCTATAAAGTAATATGAAATATATATGTATATAAACTTAATTATATTCAGAGACCGCTTACATTTTCATGCGGAATTTAGCTCCCAATTTACCATATTAGGAAAGACTTCAATACTGTTGAATACGTGTTAATCATAAACCAATCTCTTGCATTGATCATGAATGTATTACATTTGCAAATACGAACTCAATATCTTATCTTTAATCCTCTACATCTCGTTTACAAAAAGATAATCTCATTGTCAACTTCAAAGAGCTAAATCTTTTATTCAAGTTCAATAACATTGCTGAAAAAAATTGCTAAATTATCGGACATATAAATCTGTTGGAATGTACATAATGTACCAGAATTTTAAACTACTGAAAAATAAAACTAAGGATCACCGATCATTTTCTTTTGGACAATTTTCAATGATACGTGTACACAGTTATTATGGCTTTATCTTAGATTATATAGATATGACATTATTTTGATTCAAATTTAACTTTTAATTGTATCAAACATTGAAATATCATGACATGACATGACCTACCTCCAAAACTATCCCTGACGAAGTCGGCAATACACAGTGTTTTATGGTTTTTGAACGCAACCTGGCTCGATTTGTTGATTTGTTTATTAGAATTGATAGGTTAAGATTGTATTTGTATTGTTATTATGTTTGTAAAAATTGACCCTTATAATGCCATACTTGTCTTGTTTGTTTGAATTATAATTTGTTTGCGTTGTGTTTTGACATTTATGTAGTTTTGTATATTAATTTGATTTGACCACCAGTGTATCATGTCTGCAGGTCAAAGTTGCATGATAGATCTTTGCTTGTTAGCTTTTCATTTATGTTTTTTATTGCATGTGTAAAATATTTGTACGCCCTGCTGGGCAGAGCTGAGAGGAGACATAATATTGTTATTTACACCTACTTTTATACCCTTGGTTCACAAATAAATATTCTTGAATCTTGAATCCGATTATTATGACATGAAAATTTCATTGTAATTATGCTTTATTCAATACAAAAAAACGTGGTAAAACGGCGGCATTAACCAGAAAATTTGACAGCAGCTTTTTGTTTTTAAACAGTGATAGATTATAAAAATTATGTTACATTTATGTTCTAAAAAGTTTATACAGGCTGTAAATGCAAAGTCAAGAATCCCTTTAGGGTATGAAAGTATACACGATTCTGATGTCATTGCGAGAAAAAAAAAATACCGATAATAAATCACCGATAATTCCATAATCTTTCCAAGCTATGGCTACGCAGTTCACCGGCCTCCCCACACACCTAATTGCATCCCGCAACCCGCACCCCTCATCCGAGTGGCCAGCGACCGTGAGGGTGTCCACGCGATTAGTGTATTTTGAGTAAATAAAATCGTCTTATTATGAGGTACTGGTACTTTATTTAGAGACCGCAGTATTTAAAATAATATCTTTACCGATCATACTAACACACCTTTAAGGATTCTTGTCTTAGCTTTTACACCCGGTATATCTGATGTTTTAAGAATTTTTTCTGCAACGTTATTGAACTTGAATGAATGAAATTTAGCTCTTTGAAGTTGAGAATGTGATTATTTCTCTGTAAACGGAGTGAAAGAGATTAATCACTACAAAAACATAAAGTAGTATTTTCAAATGAGATACATTAATGATCAATACGAAAGATTGGTCTGTGTTTAACTTGTATTCAACAATATTATTCCCTAAAATGGTAAATCAAGCGCTGGAAATTTTAGATTTTCACATGAAAATATAAGCCGCCTCTTAAATAATAATTGAAGATTTTAATGTAGCCGTAGCTCGATTGCGTTAATCATAATTCTTCTACAACTCACTATACTGCAAGCATAATCTATGGTGCCAGTGCTTCCGAGTTGAACCTAGGACCCTGAGTTTCGCAATCGCTCTGGAACCCTTATTCTCTTATGAAGATGTTCTGATTCAATCCTCATACTACTTTACTTTGAAAAGAACATTCTTTTTAAATGTTTGCTTTTGATTTTAAAATACATCATATTTTTTCATGGTGAATATTTTACAGGTATGACGTAACTTTAATACCTTTAAACTTTAGCTGTGAAAACTTGCCAAGTTATACATATTCGGTAGCAAGGACCCTAACAAACTTTGTGAAGAACGTCGTACATTATTGCAGTTATGACTGAAGGAACCTCCATAAGCTTCGGCACCGAATATTTCTTTTTTTGTCGAAGTCGGTACTCATGCCCTCCCATTATACTGAACTAGCCCCTTTTTCACATTTATGTTTTGGTGGGATTCCTTCCTTTATAATAGATTCCACAAATAACAATATCATAAGAAAAAGCCATTATTTCGAAATCACAGACAGACACGTAAATTTTATTAATTTGAATGGGTAATTAATGCATAAGATGTTTAATTAATCAGAAACAAAATAAGGTACGTTATCAGAAGGTCTAGCTCGCATTGTCGATACAGTGTCTTCCCACATGCTTGGTCTCTCGCACAAACGCGGCGTAGGATAGATAGACGCTGTATCTTTGGCGCGTGCTCTCTGAGGGACAATCAGAAGTGCTTCGAATGTCAACTGAATTGTCAAACACTTGCACGCCACTGATATGTACTGATATGTACTTATCACCAGATGCTTTTTCGACCTAATTGGTGTCGATTCGGTGTAACACGACTGTAACGTATTTGACAGGACTAAACTTAATTTAAGCTTTCTGTCTTTTTCTTTCTGTATTGAAAAGACAAGGACAGGACAGGACGCTTAAAATAAGGTTAGTTCTGTCAAATAGTTTAAGTCGTGTTACACCATTGTCTTACTTTTGTCAAGTTTCGATTACTAAACTTTTTTAAGGTATTCAGGTTCACAAAGATTCAAAATGTTTATCTGTAAAATAGATACATAAAGTATACGTTTTACATGTCAAATCTAATCTGTATGAAAATAATATTTTATAATGAAACCAATATGATACTTACACACTATTTCTTTAGTGGATTGAAAATTCAGAATCAGCCCGTTTCCTTGAGAAATTATAACGAAATGCATGCGAATAGAGACAGCCTGAGAAACGTCCCAGAAGGGGAAATATTAGTGTCGTGAATTAGTTTATGAATATTAAACATGCATATTTTAGTGTACAGGCGCCTCTATTTTACACTATGATTGCTGTTATGAAAACTTGATTATATTTCAATATATTATTGAAGTAATAAAAGCCTTGTACAAATTTTAAACACATTCTATTTACCAATATTGTTTTTATAAAAAGGTATCACCGTTGTCATAATTAAAACATACATTATACTCACGCCTATCTTCCAGAGGGTAGGCAGAGACTTCGGATTTCCATCTGTTACGATAGTGACGTTCCTCTTTCAACTCTTCCACAATCATCAATCTAGTCATACAAGCTCTTCTATTCCCTTGAGTTTGCCCTTCTTCATCAGTGTGTCGCCAATTCGTTCGGCATACGACCTAATTCATTAAATCATGCCTAATAAATGAAACATTATTCACAATTGTGATTACTTTGATTTTAATAACTCAGGCAACTATAACTTCCATTTACCTTGTAGTTAATAAGTGTTTCTTTTTATTATTGAAATTTATTATAACTAGCCTAACCTAACTTGAATTTAAATTGTAATAAATAGTTACGGAACAGAAATTTAAGAATAATACATAATTTGTAACATGGCGTATGAGGTATTGATGCCTATAGAACAGATGCTTTACGCATATAGCTTGGGCATCAATAGTCTATAAATTGTTATACTCATGCTATTTATGTATTCCTTAGAATAAGAGCAAACTTGTACGATTTCTTTTCGTCGAATAAATCTTTTATTTTATTATAGCATAATTGATAGAGCTGATGCCGGGCTTGACTGTGGAGGTACCACCATCTTACTCGCAAACCCTCTCGAAGTTATTCGGGGGAGGGTAAGAGAACAGCTCTCAGGCAAAACCAGGCGGCCCACCATTGCCTGGGACCGACGGATGGCGGTATATCCATCCCCTATTGCCGGGCCTTATATAAAACAGACTAGTGACGGGCAGCGGCGTCACTAGTGCAAGGGTTTCGGCACCGTGCTCACCAACCCGCCTGCCCAGCGTGTGTGAGTATGGGCATTTCTTCCAGGAGGACCGCCAGGAGTGACGAAATCCTGGAAAGGCCTATGTCCAGCAGTGGACGGAACAGGCTAATGGATGGATGGATGGATAATTGATTTAAACTAAAAAGTTTAAAGTATAAGTAAATACACCTTTACCACGCCTCTTTCCTCTAGTAATAGTGAAGAACAAAATGAAAAAATATGAAAAAAGTTTGCGAAAAAACGAAATATAGAAATGTGAAATGAAGTGACAACTCTACAGGTAGAGATGCGTCTCAAGATTGACTCTATCAAGGGACTCTATCAAGCTTATCTGAGTTGCTGTCAAATATTGAATGTTACATAGAAGCAGCGGTACAGTACTAAACCCCCATACCCATAGCCGTATAAAAACTGTGGTGATTTTTCTTGGACTTTACATAGTAGTATTATTTTTATTCTTTTATTTTTTAATTTGACCTACTAGGTGTCATCGTCAGTCCAATACTTCAAAGTGGGTCGATATTATAAGGTGACTTTTGTTTCTATGACCAATTTCATACTGGAAATTCAAAAAAATTACAAAAACAATATACTTGCTATAAAAATTCCAGTTAGTTTAAAGCTACTAAAACATATTAAAAATATCGAATATACTTTTGCACAAAATACCATTGTGAAAATTGTTTATTGGGCATTACAATGATTTCGTAGGATTGCTATACAAAACTGGAGTATCGTCCCTAAAGTTTCGCTCGACATTTCACCCAGAACGACTACTGGAATAATTATCTCAATCTCCCTTAATTACCTAGAAGAGCGACTTTAAATCAGGTCCGATTTCACGGTCCGACCGGCGCGTGCGCGATATTATCGTCTTATCGCGACATCTCGTGGACGACGTCGCGGTGTCTAAACACCGCCTTAGCTTGTTACGATATCCATTGAAGGTTTGATGGGGAATTACTTGTAAAGGCAGGGAAATTAAGGAAGAGGCATTGGTGGAGATGAAACATTGCCAACCCTTATATAAGACAGCCTCGTGGCGGGCAGCGGCGTCACTAGTGCAAAGGTTTCGGCACCGCGCTCACCAATCCGCCTGTCCAGCGTGTGTGACTATGGGCATTTCTTCCAGGAGGAACGCCAATGGGGCGAAATCTTGAAAAATCCTATGTCCAGCTGTAGACGCACCAGGCTAATAGATGGACGGATGATGATGCTGAAGATGACAGCAGTAGACAACAGATCTTTTTCTATTTATTACACTTAACTACCTTCGACGTATAAACGTTCGCACTATGGCGTGACGGGTCTAACAGACAAGAAATATCCATCTTTAAAAATCCGATCATCTTAAATGATCTTTCACAGATGCCAAAAGAGGAAATTACCCTAGCAGCAGATAAAATCCCAAAAGACGAACAAAAGTAAGTAACAAAGAAAAAAACAAGAATAAAACAGAAGAATTTCAAGAATCTTTTACAGATTCCAAAAGAGGAAATTACCCTAGCAGCAGATAAAATCCCAAAAGACCTAACATAAAGAACAAAAGTAAGTAACAAAGAAAAAAACAAGAATAAAACAGAAGAATTTCAAGATAGAGCTCTTTGAGAACTGGTCGTTAATGATGAGATGAAAACGATAAAAAAAGATAGCGTTAAGGCATTTCAACTATGGAGAATATGTCCCAGTAATAACTGTGTATAATCGGCCTAAATATCATTCCGTCATTATGGGAATCGAAGTTTACTAGAGCAACAAAAGTATATAAATGTAGAAAACTAATGGAACTAAACTTTAACTGTTTGGGCACACTTTACTGCATTGTAATAAGGATGAAAAAACGACACTAGCGCCATCGCATAGCTTTTACTCAAAGGCTTGTCGAGCTAACGTTGGGTGGTGTAATGAGTATATAATAAGGCCCTATTATCTTAAACTATGGCTTTTCGGAACATAGTGTTTACCTATGCTTTAAACTCTACGACAAGAATTATGATTATGAAATGAGGTTATAAATGCAGCTTCATTAGTGTCTTTATCAATTTGTTTATTACATTTAAATATCCTTCGCTATCATGAATTACTTAAGATTAAAAATGTTAAAATAGTGTTCAAATACAAGAATACTAGAATTTACATTTTTATAATACGATAATACATGAATTGGCCTTGTCTGCTGTAAAATAGTTGGATAACAAATAACTCGTCAAATAAGCGTAACTCAAATCGACTTACTTTAATTGATGGATACTGTACACATTGTATTAGTAACGAAAAAAACATTACAACAAAAAAAATCGATTCCTCGTGAGGTTGTTGTACGCGCCGAAGCACCCCGCGGAGCTTGATGAACGTCACTCTTAGGTTTGGCCCAAACGGCGAGTTTTTCTCATAAAAATCAAATTGAGTCTTAGCTATAATATCTGTTGACGTGAATTCGATGAACGTCTTCCTCGTCTAGGGTTACCAGATCCAGTAACGTGAGTTCCTGACAAAATACCTGATAAATCAATAAATTTCCTGCCATTTTCGTTAACGTTTTTGTTAATGCGGAGGTAGCGCGATTTTCGGTTGGGGTGTATATAAGGGGACACTATGGCAAAGAATACTTGCAAAATTTTCGCTTGGACGCCGATCACATTATAACACAAGAAACATAATAATTTGAAACAATTAATGATTCGCTTTTAAAAATTCCCAAATAAATCCCGTTTTTTCCTGATTTCCTGACAGAGGTATAAAATTCCTGTTATTTCTGGAAAATTCTTGTCATCTAGTTTATCTATCCTTGTCGTCCCGGTGGGTTTTCCATAAAAATTGCGACATGAAAATCATATACTTTTGAAAGTTTCATACTCCTAAAATTTAAAAGTTACAAAAATTATAGTTATATCTTTGTGAAGATCCTTTCGGCGACAACACAAAAATATATGTTTGGCCCTTCCTCCAGCCCTCGCGGTGACGTCATAGAACGCGGGAATGAATACTAAAAAAATTATGTGACTCGTGACAGTTCATGACGCACAATTTTTAGGTTTAATTAAAATCAATTTTTCACCTGGCATCCGAAGAGATCTCCTATAAAACCTCTTTGAAAATCATCGAATTCACGAAAGTAGCACGTCTTATTCTACCCACCTCCAGTTTTTTAGTTATAATGGAGATTATTAATTTTAGTGATAAGTACAAAACAACTTTCAAGAGCCGGGTTATCTCATTTATCAAATACCAAAAACAGTAAACATCTCATCGCCAGCCATTGCAAAACGTTCAATAGTAATTACTCGTATTGGCAGACGCATATCACAGAACAAAGGGATTTAGGGCAGTGTAACACGATCCGCCATATTGTTGTTGCCGGTGATGATGCAATGTGGAGATCTGTCGCAGCCGCTGATGGGGCTATGCCGTTTTAACGGCTTATCCCTGCGATTTATTGAGCGTCCGGGGTCGCAGGTAAATGAATAAAAAATTTAATAAATAAAAATAACAGGACGGTACCAAAACAATTTTTTATATAACCTTACGCTTGGCTGCTGATGAAAGCCTCAATGAGACCTAAGATTAAGCGTGCTCACCCAAAAAGTGGAAGAGTTAAAACCAGCAAGGCGCTAAACTGTCTGTGCACGGACCTTCGCAAAATCTACGGAAGTCGGTAACGGACGAATAACTGATAATATATTACGCAACTTCCTGTAACCAGTAACCACTCTCCCGGTTTTATTGACACCCAAATTATGTCCAAACTGATAATACTGAAATAAATTCCATAATATATGGTAACTTGCAGTAAGCATAGTTTTCTTTGGTTTTTTACCCTTGTCATTCAGAGTATTTTGTTCATCTGTTTCAATATTTGTGTGACCCTAGTCTCGGGATGAGATATGTTTATCTGTCTTCAACATTAACTGTACCTATAAATACTAGGTTTGGTTTTCCGAAATGTAATATATTTAATTGTTACTCCCACATTCAGGAAATCTTTTAACACCTTTAATACAAGTATAATGATATTTATGCGGCTATATGCATACCAAAGACTCGTTAATTAATTAGAAACAAGGCCTTATCCGTTTTTAACCGACTTAAAAACAAAAAAGGAGGAGGTTCTCAAATCGACTATATACCTATATATATATATTTTTTTTTGTTTTTTGGGTGTTTGTCTCCATAACTCTTGCATGTCTTAACCGATTTGAATTTTTTTTTTGTTTGATTGGGTTTGCTTCCAAATAAGTCCCATTTTAGTTTGGTTGTGGTTAGATGATGGTCTTCGGAGATAGGCAACAGAACTCCGCAATGGATGACGGCATTCACTCGATATTGAAGCAATTTTTCTCAATTTATCCCATCAACACTAAAAAGCGTGAAATAAATAAACTTGTAACAAAAAAATAATAACCGGCTTTAAATTTTATAGCAGAGATTCACTAAAAAGTTTAAAATAATTACATACTAACCGATGGTACCAAATTAACACTTTTTCCGACTTCTTTCTTCCTAAAACATATGTTATCTAGAAGTCGGCGCTTTCCCTATAGTATAGAACCAAAAACCAATGTGGGAGCGCCGACTTCTAGACAACATACATATTGATGCTGTATGTTGTCACTTCTTCATGGAACATTTTCACAATAATAGAAAAATATTAAAATTACTTGTACGTTGTTCCACTAGTATTTAATTAAGGATGATCACGCTACCGGTTTCATCGATTTATCGACATTTTCAGGCGAAAACAATAAGGAAAAACATTAAATACACTTAAATACGTTAATTATAAAATTGCATGTTCGATGACTAAAACCAGAAAAAATTACAAGAAAAGAAGGTAAGTAGAATGTCTAGATAACGTTTCGTCTTTGCAAGCAAATTGTAAAAAAATTGTAAAAATTACTATGATGTCACTACTCAAATAAAATTATGCATAAAAAATCATGAAATAAAATAACAATTAAAAATTAGAAGAAATACCAAATGTCAGATGAGACGATGTAAAGTCAAATGATATAACATTAATAATTATTTATGTCGCAGAATAATTCAATAATTTTTGTTTGATTTCAATAAATCAGTTACTTAAAAAACAAATTCAGTAGTGGAGAGGAGGACAATGAAGCCTGGTCATTCAAGAGTAAATTTGGGTTCTGAAGTCGACATCTGTTAATTTCCAGGGCTTCGAGGGAGTTTAACTTGCGTCCTTTTTTACACTTTTGCAAAACTTTAATTCCTCTATCGGGGTCGAATGTGTGGTCTTCTGTGTTAAAATGGTCTGCAAAAGTTGACCTGGTGTTCTTCTTTTTCCAACTACTGATGTGTTCTTTTATTCTAGTTTTGAATTTTCTGCCTGTTTGGCCCACATAAACTCCCTTACAAGTATTACACGTCAGGCTGTATACTCCGCTTTGGTCCATAGGTTTAATTCTGTCCTTGTTGTTAGTGATTAGGTTTTTAAGGGTGCATGTACTATAAAAGGCTGTATTGGTATTCTTGCTATAGATATTTTCCCAACAATTCAAAGAGATTATCGATAGCAAGAATACCAATACAGTATTAATCCAGATTGTAGTAGACCCGTTTAAATATTATAAAGACGCAGTAATGTCAACAGCCCAATCGCTCGCTCGCAATATGGCCGCGTGATCGAGGGCCGACAGCCGTGGCGAAAGGAGATGCGCCTGCGCCGTGAAATCGCTCGTTACGGGTCTTGTAGCACGTGTGCCGAGTGTGTGGAACTTGCGTTCGGAGCTTCATGTAGATGATTGTCGGGTACAATCGAGGTGGAGAGAAGGAGAACTAGATTTAGTTATGAAATTTATGCTGCTTTGGTTTTGGAAGAATTGAATAGACCAAAGCAGAGGAGATCAGAGGATTTATTATGTGTGATAAATCGGTTCTCTCCTCTACTGATTTGAAACTATTTGATTTGATTGATTTGATACCTACTTTCGAGTATTCTACGAATAACTCTTTCGTTTTTAAGTTTTCCTTTCATCCTAGTTTTAGCTAAAATCATCACTCCCGTAAAAACCGGCATATTGTTGAGAAAAATTTGGTACATTTTGAGAATCAATGAAGTAGTCGTTTACTAAAATAAAGGTTATTTAATGACACCTATTCTCGTGTAGTAAATATTAGATTTAGAGCTGCCATAACTTTTCATTGCAAAATAGGCTTTAACGCAGATGGATAAAAGTTAAATGAGCTTGTATTATTTTAGGTTTTTCAACTCTAAATTTAAGGTTTGCTGCACGAGAATAGGTCACAAAGTTCTTCTGTTCTAACTCTTATTATGTTCCATTTTTTATTTGCTTAAAGAGTAGTTCCGTACAGAACCAATAAAAAAGTGTACCTTACATAACTTGAAAAAGGCTAATATGAGATATGAGACGTTGATATAAAATGTAACGAATGAAATAAGATTGACGACATGGCTTTTGATTTTATTTGAACGTTTCGAAATTACGCGATTTTTTAAATATCATTGTGGTATAGAAAATCAGAAAAGTAAATCTGGACGTGAGGAGCTCTGAACCGGGATTCGAACCCAATAATATTAATTTAATTTGTTATATCCTTGCGATGGATAAATCGTCAAGTGTTTATAAATATAGAAATTTATTTATATAATAGCTTCTATAGATTAAACTTCTTTTTTATATTTACAAAAATAAATAATAGTTGCCGCTCAAAAACTGAGCATTTTGAGATAATTCGTTTTTTCGTGTTCCTTCTACCGATGTATTTTTTTATATTTTTACTGGTCTTTCTTTAAGATATCTTTCAGTAAGTATTTTCCTTAAACACTTGACTGTTCACTTGTTTTATGTTTTTGGCTCTTAATATTGTATCGATACAGCTAACGGTGCGACAAAAACTGGACGTTTGACGGTATCCGTTTGGGCGAGATCTCTGTATTTGCTTATTATTTTAATTTTCTACAAATCGGAATTAAATACTCGATATAGTGTTAACATTATAATTTTAGCAACAAGTATCAGTTTTTAGAAATTAGTCTGCTTTTTCTAGCAACGCAGGTACTACCTAAGGATACTATTACATCTACATATTCACTCGTAAATGTAGGTACTAGTACTGCGTCGGGAAGGGCGTTACAATATCAAGATTGAAACCAATTCCTATCGCCATTAATTTACCATCTCCTAAATAATCTCGCAACCTGCCTCGACGGTTCCTAGGGCTCCAAACACAATCTACCGTTACGGCTTTGCCCTATAAATCCCTTCTTGACAAAATAATAGCAGGGCCGACAGTTCGAGTGCTATTAACGCCTGGAAGATATATTGGCTCGTCTCCATCTGATACACCTTAATACCAGGTGCTATTCTATCGTTGGACTAAAGGTTTATACTGAAAAGATCTGGGGGCACGGCAGTGCCCCCGCCAAGTCGAGATAAAAAGCGGCACAGCCGTACCATCCTTTTCTCCAAACAGTTCAGGCCAACTAAAAGCCTGAATTTTCAGTAACCAAGCAGGCATTTTATAAACACGGTATATTTCAAATTTCATTCAATTTGAACCAGTAGTTTAAGAATTATAACTAGTTAAAGTTTCTTAAATTTTGACTTGGCAATCGCACTAAATAATCTAATTTAATGTAATATGTATTACTTGTGAGATACGTTGTGTTTTCATGCGATGGCCAAGTCAATATATTTATTTAAAACCTAAAAGATTTTTAATATTGATATGGTCACTATAAGATGTTGTTAGGTTAGCTAATTATGTAATAACTTAAGACAGAAGGTCCCTTAAGTAGGGACCCTTAAGTTAACCGACTTGGGTTTACATGCATCGCACAACTTTTTACGGTAGAAGAACTAAGTTGTGAGACTTGGTTTTTTTTTTAAGTTTTGTTTTTGATGGCATTATATTGTCTGTAAGTAGGTGAAAGAATAAAATCATTCACATAGTAATAACATTATTTGTTAAAGATCAAACGGTTTTTGTCCTCTAACAAGACAATGAGGGAAATGTTTTACACAAGAAGTTTATCAGACTAGAGTGCTAACCTCTTTTGAAAGCCGCACGCTAAAATAAATGACCTTTGTGCTTGGACGAATAAACCACCTCGTTCAAGCCTTTGTGTCTCTATCTCTCTATTACTCATGAAACTTTTTCTCTTCAATGGAATCGCTGTCTCTATTGCATATGAAACGTAATAAATAATTCAGGTATGGTTATAGCCTATAACTATGTATTTTGATTTATTTTGATTGTCTCTTTTTGTAAAAAAAATATGTTTGTATTTCATAAGCTTCTTGTTTTTACATTTATCCTGTCCACAGAGAAGTAAGATTAAGGCACGTCATAAGAATATTACGAAATAGGTTGCATATGTTCTAAATATATTAAAATTGCTCTAACAAAACCAAAAATATCAGCGCCCTTTTTGGAGCATTTTGCTTTATGATTTTACTCAAATTTCTCCTCATTGCTTTGATGTTAGCTAAAATACCGAAAAGTCGAGTAAGAAATTTGTTAATAACAAATGCTGTTTAGATATTAATTTTATTTGTAGGTACACATGAATAATCCTTGCAACACACCTTAAAAATATCGTAGAAAAATTAAATCATCAAGTTCCAATACCCATGCTCACATCGTAACGCAAAATTTACAACTTTCCTTTCGATAATGGCAAATTTTAATACTCTATATATAATTCCAAATTATTTTCCCGTTGACAAAGGATATTTATATCAAGATTTACAAGGTTTATCTGCGCGCACGCAATCACAAATTCATCACCTTTCACTATTTTATGTGGTGATTATTATGACCGAGGGAGTTGTTCGCAGAACTTCCTAATTCAATGTGCTTTGGCCATAAAATATAATAAGATATCATAATATATTGAAAGTATAGAGTTTATTTACTTTGGCAACCTCCATCATTTTTCAACTATTTTAGTTATGGATTAACTACAGATTTCTTGGGAAAAGTTATTTTATATTCTACTTACGATTTTTGGCTATTAATTATTTTATTTTATTTATTACGGCTAACTTAATATTAATGACAATGTGTGACATGGGTATTTAACAAGCCATTAACAAGTTTTCTTTTCATTAGATAATTATCAGGATTAATTGCCCAAAGTAAAAAAAATTAACCACGGCCATCATCTCTGCGACAGATATGGCCTGCCCACTGCCACTTCAACTTACTGATTCTGCAGGCTATGTAGGTTACTTTCGATCTCCGACGGATCTCCTCATTTCGGATTCTATCCATAAAAGATACCCCAAGCATAGCCCGCTCCATAGCTCGCTGAGCGACCTTAAATCGGTGGAGCATTGAAACTTGTACAAAATTAAATTTGGACAATGGTTTGTAGAAAAACTTTTTACACTATGAAAAAATATCTAGATGCGTAACTAACGAGATCCAACTACGTTAGTATTATTTTTTTCATTTTGCATGTTATTATTACTTATATAGATGTAGTATAATTTGTGAATTTTTATATAACTTTTAGACACAATTACTCAGTTTTTATATTTAATTTACATTTTCATGCTACGGAAAGATACTAGCTAAATGAGGTGATTTTTGTGAATACATATTATTTCATCTTATGAGCAAAGCAAATTAATATATTTGTCTATTACTCCGTTTGTTTGATCTTTTAGCGAAGGCGAAATAAAAACTGACATGCCTCTATACTCTGTACCTTCTTTAAATATTCATAAACAACTGTATAATATTAATGAAATCGAATGCAGGCTTTCCCATCAAGTCTAAATTAAAAAAAAATATTGCTGCGTATTTTGTCTTATCTAACTTTTGATAGTTCCTACTTCTTTCTATAGCTACTGCAGCTGGTAGTTGTTTATCTCCTTAGAAGCTAATACCAATTACAAAGCTAGTCACAAAAATTGAGTACCTATCGATCTTGAGAAGCCGTTTGTACAAGACGAACCAAGACGAGGAAGCAAGGCGCTAAGTATCATTATTTTTTTGAAAATTGCAATATATATAATGTATTAATGACCTTAATATATTTTAGAGTATCTATGAGTTCGGGCTCCGATTATCCGCAAATGCCTTCAACTTTGATTTTGTTAAAAAAACGCAACCTTGATAAAGTGTTGTTTGTTTATTATGTATTCTTTTTTATTACGTGGCTCTATGGTACTACAAAATTTCTACGACTAATTGTGATTTATTCGTGCACTCTAAGAATACAAAATCTCTTAAGTTATTTTATTTCCTAAGTAAAGTGTAGTAGCTGTAGGAACCTTTCAGAATCTGAAAAATAAAAATAGGTGTACAAGTAAAGTAAAACTTAAATAATTTTAAAACTACGAAAAACTGCAAAAATTTACATTTTACAATTACATTTTATTTAATAATGAATTTAACCGCCTACAACAAACTCTTGGTCGTGGAGTTAGCTGAAGACCGCAGTTTCAAATCCTGCAGCGACACAATGTTTGTCGTGGATATTATTGCAAGAGAGTAATCATAAAAACCCAGATGGGAAAGCCTAAATGAACCCTGCAGGGACTCTAGGGTAATTTTCTGTAGACGCAACCAACAACAGCCGTCCCCCTTTTTTATGATTCCATCCATTGACATGACAACGAGTGGTGATAAGAAACATAATAGTATCATAAGGATCACAGCAGCACAATAAATAGCCATCCGATTTTATGTTAATACAAATAGGAAGATACGTTACTAACATGTATGATGCCCAAAATAAACTGTACTTGGTTTGATCTTGGCAAACGCCAGACATCTACGGAGAACAAAACGTAGATATGATCTTGCTAAGTTTCTTGCCGTTCTTAGCAAGACAAATCGAAGCGACGGCGACGGCTAAATTAATGTATTGATAATTGTAACCATTTATTAATTATATACGTAATTTCATCATCTGTGTCGTTTAAAACTTTATTGTTTACACTGAATTTATCTTTAATTTAGACAATGTAAGTGTATTATTTTATCAATTAAATATAAACCAAAATTTTTATGTTAAAGTTGCATTTATCATTTTTTAAATTCATATTAAGTAAATAGTTTAATGGTTACATTAAAATTGTCATGTAATAAGTGTATCTAGGTTGCTTAAATACGAGTAAAGTATTAATTTTCTTATTCTTGAGCATGCAGTGTGTAAGATTTTACTATCGCCGGTTTTGTGCATATCTTCCCTTTCGTATTAATCTTAGTATAATACGCTGAATAATATAACTTACGGTTACAAATGTAGCCAAAGTTAGATCAGTGAAGGGTCCCGCGGTGAAATAAACTTTCTTAGCGAGTTGCCCAGACAGCAGCAATATACTTCGTCGCTGCTTGACGTTGGCTGCCCACCATTCACTCTCATACGGACCGAGCATCACACTTTGACTCTAAAAAAAGACATCAATTGCTAGTAGGACTCGCGCCCTGAAGGTTCCATACAAATATATATCAAATTATTGATAAGCTTATTAAGAAGACAAGTACAGATAACACGCGAGTTGAATACAGAGCTAAGGAATGCACCATAGACTTTAATTTATGCAGCCAAACTCATTCTGGAGGCTTGGTAAGTGATCAATAACATGGATCGATAACACTTTTTGCTGATTTCGCAAAATAAAATCTTGACATCCCATAGTAATTGACTCGGGGCTGGGCTTACGTTTGTAAGGAACACAAAAAGAATCAAAAAGGGTCATCGAACCTTGTTACTGAGCACTTACCGAGTCTTCAGTAAGACTTTGGCAGGATAAATTAAAGTCACCTAATATACACAGCCGTTCTCTCTACGCACACAGCATTACACAGCAGGCGTGCAAGGAAGATGTGCGGATGGCGGGGGGCCTCAGCCCCCGACTGCATTCAACTCGCGCGCTATCTATACTTTAAAATACATGAACAGTAAAGTAGGAGATGAATTCACACGCCGAGGGTTCCGTATTAAACAAAAAACATATCTATATAATTACAGCTAAACTAGGGTCACCGAGAGATGGCACCTATGACGTTTAAATGTCTACCAAATTTCGTAAGTACTTATGAGTAAGTGTCAATAAAACAATGTAATACTTCATTGTTGCTGACGACGAAAAGAGATGTACTACTGTTTCGGTCATCATTCTTCGATTTTCATGTTGCTATTATTTTGCAATAGAATTCTTATTCTTATTCTTTATTGTACACAAAAAAAGGAGATTACAAATATTTGATACAATAATTTGAGTACAGCGGCGAGCTTATCTCTCAAAGAGATTTTTTATAGCAAACCGAATGAGTATAGGAGTGCTTTAAAAAATAAATAGGTAACCATATATTCTTACAGGTATAAACACTTTTTCTTATAATATCTTTGGGTATAAAGACTTTACAGCAAAACTTTGAATTTTTTTCAAATCTCTAGGTGTTGACTATGTAAGACAATTCAACAGAAAGTCAAAGTTTCTAAATTGTAATCAATAAACAAAGGATTTTATTACCCTTAATCGTACAGCACCGTCTCTTTCCAAACTATATTTTTCGTGGTTTCACTAAAGTATTGACTTATCAAAAAGTTGTAAAACCGATCACTTTACAGATTTTATTGCTGGTTTGTAAGCAGATTTGGCCCATTTGGCTTTTATTATATTTTTTATGACGTGTGCGTGTCTTATAAATCAATATTTTAGTTACTCAACCAACCTTGATTTAATTTTTACCGAAAAATTTAATACTATAATTAGATAATTGCACCCCTTCACTAAACGCAGGTGTCATAGATGGTATCTCTCTCTCTATAAATAGTTTAGTGCCATCTATCTACTACATCATTGAAAGCTCAAAACATTTCCGTTTCTTAAGCCTTGTTTCTTGAGCTTTCTTTCTTTCACTGTGGGTACAACACCACAAAATAGATAGGTACAGAAGGCCAGCTCAGGCTGACCTTGATTTTCATTACCTACTCATCACATGTATCGCAAAGCGCAAGCACCCGTGACTAGTCGTACTGGCATTCTACTGAATCCTACCGAGATCGTCGTACGTACACGTCTATGTGTGCGTGCGCCCGAAATAGCTGTTTGTAGGGAGCAGGCCTTCTGTATGTATCTATTTTGTGGAATGTTTGCCGCTACACATCCGTGAAACTCCCTCTGTATCAGTCTTCCGGAGTAAGGTAAAACAAAACTTGATTTACTATAAATTATATATATATATTTAATATAAATTAATTCAATGAAACTTTTATTATTTTTTATTTTAGTATTTTTTCATTTAATAAAGGTTTTTATGTGTTTTTAGCATGTAGTATAATGTAATTTATTGAGTATGTACGTAATTTATCAATGCAAATCTACATTCAGTTTTGACATGTTAGCACTACCTTCAGCAGCTTAATTCCCTATTGCCAAAGCTAGCAGAAAATACTAAATAAATAATGAAAAATATCTTGTGCATTAAAGAATTTTATTATAATAATTTCTTTTAAATATTAATAAAAATAAATAAAATAGTGAATGAAAACCCATACTATACCTTGTACAGAACATCGCTGCCTTGCCAACAAAACAAGAAGAGCTGAGTGATTCCAAATATCAAAAACTCCGCCATCAGAAATTTTTGTATGAAACTGTTCGCCGACTGTGGACATAATACTAAAGATTTTAATAACAATGTATATGTCAGCGTTATATTGTAAAATCCGAAATAATAATTTCACCAGGTTAGGTTAAGTTAATTTATCAACAATCGTGAAAAAACCTACTGTCAAATTTTAATCTTACTAGTACAATTATAAACTAACGGATTTAACAATCTTACGGTGACATATATATTAAATATGTACGTAGAATGAAAGTTTTTGTGATAATGAAAAAGGTTTAAAACGATTTGATTAGCCATAGTTGTGATTTTAGATCTTTGTAGGAAAATTCACAACGTGGCAAATCCAATACTATAATATTATTAAGAAAAGTTTTAGCATGCACACATTATTTATATACGGTACTTTTAGATAGTGGTTTTAGGGAATTTTATTAATTTTCTATGATTTCGTTTTAAAACAACTATGCGTCGGAAATATCTAGACGACCGGAACCTCTCGCAAGAGCTCTACCTACTTTTGCGGTAATCTGTGAGGCCGAGATATTTCCGACATATATGAGAGGTGTCATACCGTAAGTTGAAATCCACTTGCACAAAGTACAATTGACCACCCCACAACGTAAAGAAACATTATTGGTGATAGCAAAGAGTTAAACATACGTGAATACCTGAAACAAAAACAATAATTTTGTATTATCTGACCAATAACCAAAAAACCCCTCAATTTCGTTTTATACTTCCGCAGTTCCCTGTTTTAGTTTTATCGACAAAAAAGAGAAAGTCAAGGCTGGTGCCTCACAGAACAGACGCAAAAGTATCGATAAAATATAATGACATTGCTGAATGTGTACTAAATATTTATGTGTTCGGTTCTTCATGAAGTCGACCATTATTTAAAGTTTATTTAATGCAACTATGTTACTTTATCTGTTACCCTGAATTCAGACATGTTTCTACCCGATGTTGGTTCTATTAAATTTCGGAATGGTGTTGAATGAGTTTTTAGTAGATAGGTACCACGACCAATATATGACATTATAAAAACGTGACATTCCGTGACATTGCCAATAATCGTTTGTTGTAATTTCAATTTGTAGTTTTTATTTTTATGAAACTTTTATATGTGTATGTCACTAAGGCACAACATAGCTTGGACATTTCAATATGTAAATATATTATAAGACCTATGTTGAACAAATAAATGATTTGATCTGAATTCTGAACGATATACGGCTATTGATAAATACAAATTATACTGTGTGAGATTGCAAGGTAAGCCAGAAGTCATCACATGGCTCCTTAAGATATTGTGTCGAACGTTTTTACAAAAGTTGTAATAATTCTGAGCTTTATTGGCGACTAAAATCTTATTCTTCCAAAAACATTAATTCTTCAATAAGGAGGTTTGGTAGTTAAGAGCACCAATAAATTACGAAGTAGGTCGCTTAGGTGCATCCTGAGTCTAAAGCTATGATGTTGATTGTTCGTTTTGGAATTATGTGCACAAATTCCTCCTAAAGTCCTAATAGACGCGATTGCAAGGAACTTCACAGTGCGACAAAGCTCTTCTGGCGTGTGGATTCAATTTTCTTTTCCACACTATACAACCTACAAACTTTATTTGCAAGATACATTTCTGCCACCTAAGCACCGGCTAAAAAAGGATTTTGTGAAATTCAAATTATAAAGTTAGGATACAAAATGCTGAAACGCGCCAAAAGATACTTGGGCAGAAACTTGTGCTGACGAGATGAAACCTCTACATAGTCTACATCATGTATACCTCTACGTTGTACATTCGTTATAAAAACGCAGTTATTATACCTATTGTAAATTGTACATCGCGTTAAAAGATTCAGAGATTCACCTGTTTTATCTTTATTTTTTTTTTTTTTTAAGCTAACTCGTTTTTTATTTCTTTATTCTAAATCGACTTTGTAGAAGCATGTGCAGTATAAACAAAGAAAAATCAAATATTGGGAGCGAGTGGCGTCTTGGTTTTCGTAACTGAACTTGAATAAAGTTTACACGTATTAAATTTCTCATTTTGACTTTATTTGAATTATGTTTTCCGGGTATTTTTAGCACCTATCGATTACAAAATATTTAAAAAAATTATACCCTTGAAACAACCTATACTGTACATCAGTTATTCAAGACCCATATAATTCAGTGAAAAAATGTTTGAAAAGCAAAAATGCTTTGATGCAAAAAGAATATTTGGAATCAATACTGTATGAAATTTTGTCAGCTTTAATTTTGGATTAACTTATTTTTAAAGACGACTCATGATTTTTGACACACGGGCATATATAAAAATAGGACCTTCTTTGTGCTCATCTGCATTCGGAATCTGCCTCTTCAATCTGGGGACTTTTAGTGCCTTTATGTAACCTCTATACAGAACAGAAAAAATCCCCAGAATATTCTCTTTGCCACATTAAAACGCAGCGTTATTAGGGCCATAAACTGTCACCACACTGTATTATAGTATGGCAAGTGGGTCAGCCAAACTCTCCCTAATCCCAATGGGAATAAGCTCCGCATGGTGTGCAATTTACAAGCGGATGGTTACTTATATTTCTTGCCAGAAGTTGGTTGACAGAGTGTCTTAATGGCGGGACGCTAGAACCAAGGTTAAGAGTGCACAGCAGTAGTTTATCTAGCTAGAGCGACGAGACTGGACCATGAGTACTATTTAATATATTGTATTTTTCCGCTTTTAAATCTAATTATTTTTATTATTTAATAAATCCTAACGTGCGATAGGTGGTACCTACATTGCAAAAATAAAATATTCATTTCATTTCAGTTCAGGGCCTGTAGTCTCCACCTCATATTATATGGACATACCGGCAAGCGGAATAAAAAAAAATCTTGTAGACGCAAAATAAGTTCAGTGTACGATTGTTAAAATTGATTTCGCGATTAGTGTGCAGAGACTAAAGGACAGAATTTAAAACTGTTTTATTTTTCGCATATTAGTTATTTATATGCTCTTTTATATTTTATTTTATTATTTCAGGTCACCATAAACTAATTTCATGTCTATTTTATATATTTTCGTCTGTACTCAGGCCGGGCCCAGGTTAGAACCAAAATAAAAAATATGTATGAAATACTTATATGTTTATTGTTTTGTCGAAATAAAATATTGGTCACATGAAAAAATTTACACTTACCTCCACCTTAGAATTCTCTGTCTTATGGTGGATAGACCTTTCCATATATACAAAAAAATAATTTTGTTCATTAAAATTAATTCCTAAAAAAACATATTATCTTGAAATTGTTATAATTTATCCGTGTCATTCATATATATTTAATTTAATCTTTATATTCAAAAGTTAAAATAAACGAAAGAAAATCTGAAAAATTATATATATTTTTATATCATTTCTTTGGTAGCTTTTTATTTCATTACCTTAATTATTAATACGTTTATGCCAAAGAACACATTATAAAAGAGCTGGTATGATCATTTATTGTTGATTTGATAAATGTGATGAAAGCTAAAGAGGTGTATCAGGATAATTGCAGATGAAGATCTTAAGGCTCATTCAGCCTATTCGAGGCCTGATTATAAATATGTATATTTTACAATTTAATTTAAAATAATCTTCTACGAGAAATAACACTTGGAGGAATATTATAGAACCATTCAACAAAACCGATTACATGACTAAAATAAGGAACCCATTTAGAAAATTTAACAACTGGCATTTTCTTATTAGTATAAAAATTATTCTGAGTATTAAAATTCGCTAAAGGGAAAATGTATAATGTTAGGATGATAAATAAAATTAGGATGAATAGTTTATTGCAATGTATAATATCAACCACCTCGCTTGAAAACATGTGATCTAAAAAAAGCGCCAGAAATATGTATGCATTTTTTTATTTTGCTTACGATATCGTTATACAATACAATATAACTTTATTTGCACACCACACAGAAAGAAACAAAAATAATATAAATTACAATAGCCAAATAACGTAGGTACGATCAGGTGGCCTTATCGCTTTAGCGATCTCTTCCAGACAACCTTTGGGTAGAATCTGGTTTAAAAGGAGATTGATGAATAGGCGGTGCACTAATTTTAAAATTATATTTAAATATACTATACAAGATCTACATTAATAAATGAAAAGAAAAATAATAATGTATGATAAATAAATAACATGAATAAATAAATATATACATATATTAAATAAATAATAAACAAACTTTAAGAGGAATGTAGATGAGTAAAAGACTGAGAGGGAAGGTGATCTTCTCATAGATAGAGGAAGATCATTCCACAAACGGACGGCTTAACAGAAAATGAGAATTACGATGACGATGAATATATACGTATCATTAGTCAAACGTTTTTGCCATTGACATTCTTAAGTATACGAAAAGCCAAATTTAAATTTATTTAAGTTAAAACTTATTTTTTACCATAATCTATCAAGCGCCGACAAACAAATTAAATATTTTAACTGTACTACATATTATATTTAACAAAACTTTGATATTTGTAATATCTGTCGTCTCGAAAATAATAATTCCATTTGAACTTTTATAAAATACTGGCTATCGCGGCTGGCGAATTAATGGTAATTCGCCATTGGGACATCATAAAAATTACGATTCTTTAACGTAACTTTGAATTTTCAGTGGATGATTTTACAGTTTACTTAAATGAGCATTTATCGATCTTGTCCCAATAAGGCATACATTGTCAAAAATAAGGTGACTTTGATTGGTACAGCCAAATTTATACTAGAGGTTTGGTAAGTGATGAGAACCAATGCCCAATTACTTACAAATTGACACAGTTTTGGTTGGACTTAAAATAGTATGGTTGGAAAAACCTCGTTTTTTTCGAGTTTCGCCACTTGTGTCATTGTGCCTTATTTCTGATCATTTTCAACTTTTTCAAGCTTTCTATTAGTTAACATGTTGGCAAAGATTTTCAGCGGAATTTCGTCCTTCAGTTCGCCAAATAGTAGAGACTATGCACAATACGTGGGACGCACTATAAGTTTCCGGAATGAATATGAAAAAATACTATTAAAGGTACAAAATTAATTTATTGTTTTTCAAAGTAATCTCCCTTGGCGTCTATGCACTTTTTCATTCGATCAAACCAGTTTTGAAAACTTTTGTGCCACTCCCCTGTGGTGACCTCTGAAACGTGTTTTTCATACTCCTCGACAGCCTCTTCTGGTGATGAAAATCGTTGACCGCGTAATTGGTTCTTAATTTTTGGGAACAGAAAAAAGTCACAAGGTGCCAGGTCGGGACTGTATGCAGGATGACTCATGAGTTCTACATTTTTCGTCTTCAAAAAGTCGTTTGTCTGTCTGGCCGTGTGAAAACTAGCATTGTCGTGGTGCAGGATGATACGGCGTTTACGGTTATTTTTACGGAGTTCGTCAATAACTTCCGGCAAACAAATGGTCGTGTACCAGTCACTATTCACGGTACGACGATTCTCTAAAGCAACAGTAGCCACGTGTCCAGTTTTATTAAAAAAAGAAGCAATCATCCGCTTAGATGCACTTTTCACGCGCGCCACTTTGGTTGGTTTCGGCTCATCTTGAAAGACCCATACGCTCGATTGCTGCTTTGTTTTGGGATCGTAGCAATAAATCCATGTTTCGTCACCTGTTACTATGTCCCACACCAAATTTGACGCACCTTCGTTGAATCTGGTAAGCATGGCACTGCACCAAGTGACGTGGTCCGTTTTTTGAGCCTCGGTCAAGTTGTGTGGGATCCACCGCGAGCACAGCTTTCTCACACCCAAATGTTTGTGTAGGATTGATTGTATTTGACTCATGCCTATTTCTAAGGATGCGCGAATTTCATGGTAGGTCACATGCCTGTCTGTTTCAATCATACGGCGCATAGCATCGATGTTTTTGTTGGTCACAGCGGTGAACGGCCGACCATCGCGAGATTCGTGACTGAGATTGATACGACCACGCTTGAATTCTGCAAACCAGCTATAAACAGTCGTCTTGCATGGTGCTTCATTGCCAAAAGCTGTTTCAAGCCGAGCGATGCTCTGTTGAGCTGTCAAATTACACTTAAAATCGTAGAAAATCATACTACGAAAATTTTCCCGAGTTAAATCCATGTTGATGCAGACACACAATTTTTTAAATGGCGCCACAAGGTAAAAACAAAAGACAGTCAGATGAAACAAACTGCATTCTACAGCCAAAGAGTTCTATTTTCAAATGTTGCAATAAATTTTTAAATATTGTTTATGTAAGTGGCCAGTTCCGGAAACTTTTAGTGTTACCTATGTATCAATTGTCATTTTCAAGATGTTTGCCAATGTCTTATATATTATTTACACAACTAATGTCCATATACCACCGTCGCTTGTTTTTATAAATATGAATTTCGAATCTTGACCACTATAACCCCATAATCAAAGTTATTTAATTCTAAGTGTTTTCATAGTACCCGAGAATAAGAATAAAATTAATTTATGCAATATAGTACATTCATCATTAACACTTATTACACGTAAATTTGAGTGTCACGATTAAGCAAAATTAATATATGAAATTTAAAAAATCATCAATTAATAAGATAATAAAATTTTAGGCTTGATTACTTAATAAAAATTAATGGTACGTTTGATAAATATATTATAATGAGGTTATTTCTGACCACTACTGGGTATACTTAAACCATTTTCCTTGATAGCGACTGCATCTCCGTTGAAAAATAGGCACCAAAATAAAAATTTTGTAAAATTGCAATAATAATTCGTTAATCCTTATAATTACTTTATATACTATAGAAAAAGACTTAAACATAACTTACTTGATTATCAAAACATGAGTGCGATGCAACTTGCGGAACATTTTCACGGCTTCCTCATCGCTCAACATTCTACCTTCGGTTCCCAACATCACCCTGCATCTTTCTCGAAGTAACTCCAGTTTGCCACCGAAGAATGCCATCATGACCATGGCATTCACGTCAAAAGCCATCTGTGTCATGGCACCATACCCAAGAACAAAAGTGTGCCATATGACAGTGATCCAAGAGCCAGGCGCCTTAGTTTTATCAAACGGCATCCACGAGCTTAAGATGTGTTCAAACTTCTGTTCAGTCACATCTACGTGATCAATGTAGGCTGCAGAGAGATATTTTACGATCGGAGTCATCTCCAAAGCAACAAAAGTTGTGAAAAGAAGAATCCAATATAGATATGTTATTTTCCGGCAATATTTAGTATAGGACTCAAGAATGGAGGCTCGGATAGAATCCTTATCATCTCTTTCTTCTTTGTCTGCTTCAGTTATGTAATCAATAACTTCTTTCCATTGCTTCTGCCATAAGACACACGTGTTACTTTTAACAACACATACAACGCTAATCACGTTTATCTTTAAGTTGGTAAGAACCCCATCCAAGTCCGATTTAATTACGTACAGCTCATAGAATTCAGATATAACGAACAGGGCAACTAATTCGTGGATCATGATCGCGACAATTTTAGCTCCCATATTTTCGGGTAAAAGCATTCCGATGTTTTTCAGCATCCAGATATTAGGCCCAAGAAGAGGTCTTTGTGGATCCTCTATACTTTGATAAAATTTCTTGAACATTTTTAATAAGCCGTGTAACGCTTTGGAAACTTCGTAAAATAATGCAGACAATGTGATTTTTTTCCTCATATATAGCCCTCGCAATGGAAAAAGAGTAACCCTCGCAATTGAAAAAGTGTCTTTAAATTTATAAAAACGACAATGGAACGATTTCACGCAGGTGAGCTCATGAAATTTCAATGCGAGTGAATTCCGTTTTTCATTTTTGCTTTTGGATATCATAAAGCCACAAATTTAAAAATCATTTTCAAAATATAAGTGGTGGTGTGATTTGATAATTTCCTATTTCTTTCAAACATGTATTGGTTTCTATTGTTTTCATATGACAATGAAAAATATTAAAGTTGTAGATTTTTTTAATTTAAAAATCTTTAATTTAGTAATTTATGTATGCACTCATGCCAATTGCTGAGATGAAAATGTGAGTATTTATGTTTTTCCAAGATTTGCAGGAAGAAATGTCTTGTGGTTATAAATCCGCTTTTGCTTTCTGCTCTTTGTAAATGCCTTTTTTTTGTGCAACAAAGTCTTAATTAATTCATTTGTTTAATAAAAACAAAACAGATACAATTGTTAGCTATAAAAAAGCTTATTTGTATTTTATAGGTACTTCAAGAGAAATTGTATTTGGAACATGAATCTAAATATATAAATATGAAAAAGCACATTCCCCTGGATTCTCACGTAACTCTTACACGCCAAACAACCCAACCGCCGATATTGTTTCTAAAGTTTGGTGCGGAAACACAGATAAAAAAACATTAACAGAATTTACGGCTCTAATGCGAAAATTTCACGAACTTGGGATATTCACAAAAATAAAATACTTATCGATAAACCCTCATCGACTTACTGATGCACTAGAGCAAACATTTCTGTTGGACTGTTTTATTTCATTGTAGCTTCAACCCCTAATTTAGATGTCTCTATTATACCCGTTATAAGTGGGCGGCACGGACACGCCCCACCGATGAAAAAGTTAAAAAATAATGAAGATATCACCACAACTGGCACCGTATGGAAAGAGTCGTGTAATTATCTATTGAATTGTGTTTTTGAAGGGATTTATTTCAACATTGAACAATATTGTCAGAAATACATGTATTAATGCAATATATGTACATTATTTACACTTATTTTATTACACGTCAATTTTATGTGAAAAAAGACCATTGCACTTAACATAATACAGGAAAATAAAATTTCATAAAAAGTTAAAACTTGAATGTTCATTATGTTCTTTCAGGAGACACAAGATATTTATACGAGATGTTCAGCTAAGATAGGGAAAATTTAAACTATGATTGACATCTAGTCAAAAGATTCTCGTCATCGATCGATGGTAAAGAAAACAAAAATTCGTATAAAAGCATTCAATGTTGGTGAAAATTACCTTAGCCGAAAATCAATGAACTCGCTTTTTTTTAATGCACCCTTATTTTCATTGCGTTAATCGACTTCAGAAGATTCTGTTACCATAAGAATGTGCATTACACTCTTGGCAGAAATAGATGTTTTTTTAACAAGTAGTATTGCTAGATTCTTCAAAGCAGCCCATAGATTATGTATCTGTGAGTAATTTGCCAACTAGTTGCCAAACATAGATATACTATCGAAATCCGATTATTTAAGAGTGGAAAATACCTCACTTCGCTTCGCATGATCCTGCCTTATACCAACGAATACTGCAACAATCACTTGAGGACTAATACTATGTCAACACAATGGTGAAAACTCGATTCCATTAAATTTTCTCGATGGAAAAAAATTACAAAGTTACCTCCAAACCGTACAATAAACCGATAGCATTCAATTAATACTTTAAATTAGATAACAGTAACAATAACACAAAAATGAAAAAACCATCAGTGTAGCCGTGATTTCAAAATAACTGATGTTTTGATACGACACGTTACATACTAGGCCCGCTAGAGGAATCAATTTGGCAACTTTGATGGTTTTGCAGGAGATTCATACTTTTATTAGTACACTAATATTATAGGGATCAAGTCTTAAAAATAACATGTGCCAAATCAAAAAAATCCGTGTAATTCATAAAAAATTTAACCTGATTTATCTGAATTTGGATAATGCAGAATTTGCCTTTCTGAAAAAACCTATCAACGAAAACCGTATATATGTGGTGTACATTCGCATTTTCTTAAATTAATGGCTTAATGAGATGTTTCTGAAGTTGAGTATATCATTGATATTACATAAGACTAAAGTATAAAACTTCTTTGAGATGTAGGAGGTAGTCTCCGGAACTACGATTTGTAGTTCTAAAAATTCTTTCACTAATATAAAGCTAAAGTAAGGCCAACGAGACGAGATAAAATACTTAAATAATCTGACCGTAACTGAGTTTTCTCTTTCCTTATCTCTCCTTCCGCCGCTCCTACGCAATAATGGCGTCAATTGGTCGACGACAGTTGTCGTTGCGTGAGTAGTGTGGTACAGGTAAGCAGTCAGTAGGTACCGCATTTACCAACATTTGGCAAAAAGTATCTGGTACCAAGTTCATTCCTGTTTGGATTGTATTCGAAATGATACGTATTCTTTCGTTTACGTATTTGTTTAGTTTTTTTGTTATTATTAATCCATTACTGTTATTTTTTCTTGTTGATTTTTACTGTTGGTTTTTCTTGTTCATTTTTGATTGATGGACAACATGGTTGAGAATACCATTAGATAGTTTTGTCAAAAATACGGCTGATTCGGACTCTTCCGACGAATCATCTTCATCTAATACAGACTACGACGATTAGAATAGGGAGTTCAAAGTTTGTATATAATTTATTAAAATAAAATTGTTTTAAACCCCTGAAAGTGTGTTTACATTCTTTATCTCGTATTGTTGGCCTTACTTTACATTATCTCTGAGTGCTATATACTATTAGTAAATTATTATCCAAGGGAGGTAAGCGATTCGCTCGCTCGTGCGCCTAAATATCTCAGGTGCAATTGATCACTTACACCTATGTGTAATACTCTACTTTTCATCACTAATGCGAGGAAATAAAAAAAACTTACGACATTATAACATGATGATTAACTGCACCTGTACCTACTTGTTTGTTTACAGTAATTATATTTATCCCAACCGGTTTCGGTTTTACAATATTATCAAGGGTCCATTAAATAACTAATAACACTTGCAGGATATAAAAATTAATTCGACGTGCAATCAATGAAATATGTCGTTAATCAATTATGAAATTACATTTGCAGCAACGTTTTCAACAAGATAACTTTACTGCCGCCATTTTATTTTCATGTGACTTTTTCCTTTTTTTTTTGGGCAATCGCGTCTTACTGCCCCGTGTTGTTGTTTTAAAAATAAAACTAATTTAGTTTCTGTTTTAATTCATAAACGTCTTTCAAAAGATTTTATTTAGCATATTTACATATATACGCAAGTCACATTTTTCCATAATAATTATGTAAATAAAATACAGAATAACAAAATAAAAAGGAAATAGGCAGAACAGAACAATAGGCATTTCGAGTTATAAACGACTTACTTTCAGAGCATTAGTGATTAAAAGTTTATATAAAATTTAATTTACTTTAGTTTGTTCCCATCCCCAGAGTCGTAGCCATAAATTAAATTCAAGCGGGTAATCTCTGAAACTTACATCAGGTTGGTTCGAGCTCACTGCTGGTGTACCGCAAGGTGGCATCCTTTCACCTCTTTTGTTTTCACTTTTTGGTAACTTCATTACTGAAACTTTATCTTCTTCTTATCATCTCTATGTGGACGACCTGCAACTATAGGTATATCGTCATTTTACAGTTTATCAGGTGGAGACAGCAATACAAGACATGAATGACATGACCTCTCCATTATATTAAACTGGGCAAAATCATTTGGTCCTTTAGTGAATCCAAAAAAGTCAATGATATGTCATACCTCCTATTTGTTATAATGGGATTCCTTTAGTTTTTACAGAAGGCTAAAGATCTAGGTTATATTCGATGACCACTTCTCCTGGGCTGCTCATGTCAATGAAATCTGCCGTTTAGTACACGGTTCATTCCATTCCCTAAAGCAACTCCAGAATTTTCTACCCTTTAAAATCGAAATTATTCTCGGTCAATCGCTTTTTCTTCCTCTGATTGATTATGCAGACGTATTTTTCGTCGATATCACCGAGGAACTATTAATCTAACTCGAACGGCTGTAGAACTTGGGTATCCGATTCATTCGTGGTCTGCGTAAATATGATCACGTATATCACTTTCGCTCTAAGTTGAAATTCGTCGGACATTATCATGCGACATGAATCCTGGATGGGATGTCAGAAATGTTTCCACACTGATACTCACGCTTTCACCGACGATTATTACATCCCATATACGTGATGTGTGAATTGTCGTAATAATCATATAATTATAACTTTATAACCCTTCCCTTCGCGCGCTCGGCGACAACTGAGCGAAAGGGCTAAATGCAAACTCTGACTGCCGATCGCGCTGCTGTCCTTTGACTTCCGCACGAACAACCGACAATCAAAGAATTAACACAATTTATTAAATTAGAGTGTAATACATAATTAACATCATTCGAATAAGATTACGATGCACAAAGCGACGCCATACAAAAAATTTAATTTGGTGGAATGGCTCTTAAGTTGTTTGAAGTAGAATTTGCTTAAAGTCCACAATTCCCCTTTCCTGCTTACCCCGTCGCCCTCTTTGCTATGGTCTTATCTCTACTCCTCCCATCTCACCAAAACCAAATCGCCAACCTAGTCTTTCCCGTGTGCTAATTGACACAATTAAAGTAGACATCTTTGTTAAAGAAGCACATACCATATTAGAAAATCAATTCGAAAATTGATTTTCCGAAAATTATATGGTCAGGTGGGATTCGAAAAGTGGCGAGTCGTACCAATTTCTCTTCCGATAGGTACCCGTAATGTATGGTTTTCATTCCCACCTGTCCCAATTGTCGTAAAATTAATTTTTGAACTAATTTTCTAATTTGTAATGTGCTCATATAACATACACATGATTTTGCAAAGAGCGTGCACCGGGAAAGACTAGGTTGGCGATGTAGTTTTGTTAAGATCTGATCAATCTGTTCATATAATTTTAAGAAAATAAATCTTAGTTATTTCTCTCAATAGCGCTTCAAAAATATTTTGTAGATAACAAACCGTTATAGATATCACAATAAAAGTAAACGAAATTTTATGTAAATGACAAATTACAACGATCTGGACCCGAAATGTATCTTGAAATTATTGTAATTTGTTATTTATATAAAATTTTGTTTAATTGTATATATAAGGTGACTTTAATTTATGCAGCCAAATTCTTACTGAAGACTCGGTAAGGGCTCAGTAACAAGGTTCGATGACCCTTTATGTGAAATTCGTAAATTATTCTTTTCGTGTTCTTTACAAACGCAAGCCCAGCCCCGAGTCAATTACTATGGGACATCAAAATTTTATTTTGCGAAATTAGCAAAAAGTGCTAACGGTCCGTGTTACTGATCACTTAACAAGACTCCAGTATGAGTTTGGCTGCATAAATAAAAATCACCTTTTATCTATAAAATAAAAGTACGAAGCTTTTAAAAGTAACTTCATTGTTATATCACAATAACAGTAAATTTTTCTTGTACTTTTTTACAAATAGCAGTAGCTTTTATATTGTCTTTTCTTCTTTTTCAGGTTTTATTCACTCGCTGTTAACCTTTTACCACTTTATTTTCCTTCCATTTTGTACAGTCTCGCAAAACAGACATTGCTTCCAAAATAAATTCATTGACAACAGCTTTATGACAAATCTAAAGTCAAAACACAAAAAACGTCTCAGCAAAAATTTTACAGTTTTGAGTATGATTTAAACCACAAAAACTGCCACGCTTCTGTCTGCCACAGAGAACTGTGCTTTCCGCAGTGACTAAACTTGCATAAAACATGTTCATATTCGAAGGCCTATTACACTGTATATGATTAATGGTAAGAAAGCATGGCATCTCTTGTGATTTGTATTTCATTTAAAGTGGTACGTATACCGAGTGTAAAAGCAAAGGCAAGAATCCTTTAAGGGTGTGTTAGTATGATCGGTAAAGATATTATTTTAAATACTGGGATCTCCAAATAAAGTACCAGTACCTCATAATAAGACGATTTTCTTTACTCAAAATACACTAATCGCGTGGACACCCTCGCGGTCGCTGGCCACTCGGATGAGGGGTGCGGGTTGCGCGGTGCGGGGAGGCCGGTGAGCTGCGTAGCCATAGCTTAGAAAAATGATGGAATTTTTGGTGAAAATTCAAGGTATAATTTTTTTCTCGTAATGACATCAGAATCGTGTATACTTTCATACCCTAAAGGGATTCTTGACTTTGCATTTACAACCTGTATATAGGTAATGTCCTCACTGAGTTTCTTTCCGCTCTTCTAAATGTGGTAGCTGAACCGAATTTCAATAAACGTAGTAAACGTAAGTAAATCCAAATCTGGATCCTAGCTTGTAGTCTTAAATTATTTTTACCTTTGCGTTTCAATTTCTTTCTTACTTTGAATATCGGTACAGTTACACGGTAATCAAACCTGGCGTACATAAAACTACATTGACGTACTACCAAATAGACATCGGGTCTGTAAAGTCCCTTTCAATAGAATCCGGCAATAATGTAAACAAACCAATTTAAACACGATTACTCCGTAATTACTTACATTTGAATATCAATCGTGATCATATTCACATTTCAAGGAACCATACATTGTTCTTACAATCATTTCGACACCAAATAACTTCTTTATGATAGTTATTTTGATAAAAAATACTCGGACGACGAAAATTTCAATAGTTTTGTCAATTTTCATATTACTTTTTTAATCATCAAAGTCCTATTTGTCTTTGGAAAATTTGTGTTTTTCATTGTTTTGAATGGGGAATTTTCCATGACGTTAATAATATTTCTTTAAATTGAACTAGATGGCGCTGATCAACATTGGTAATTGGAAATTGGCAACACTGATGCGTCGCTTTATGTGACATTTATTATTTATTACAATATTCGGATCTTTTGTTGTAACACAAACCACTCGTAAACATATGTACAAACAGAACAATAAATAAAGTGCAATACAATGATTACTTAACCTTATTCTGATAAAAAGTCAGATTGATTTTTTTTTCCTTTTACCTATATTCTTGCGACCAAAGATTAGGTAGGTAATCATAGAGCTTGTACTTCTTCTGAGTAGGTAATCCATTTTTAAAAAATCCGAAGGCTTATCAGCGCCATCTATTGAGACATTTGGAACTAAGTTTTTTTTCTCGATTTCCGCGTGTCGGAAAATCGCTCATTGATTTTAAAAAGATTTAAACATTTGAATCAAATATAGGTACAACAATATGACAACCGTCAAATAATTGGTTTGTTTACATTATTGCCGGATTCTATTGAAAGGGACTTTACTCAAAGGTGTCCATCACAAAGAGTCAAAACCTCAGATAAATATCTGAGGTCAAAACCATTGACAATTAAAAAAGGGTGTCAATCACACGTCAATCAAAATTAAGCCGTGCAGCAATGACATACGATTGAAATTAAAATGTTTTGTTTCTTAGTATTTTGACACTTCTTTAAGGACACTTTTTGGTAATTTTTTTACTAGACCCGAGGTCCATTAGGTAGTACGTCAATGTAAAACTATAAAAACAATTCCTATTAAGAAGGTTATTCGCATACTCGCAAAATTTTTAGATAGTAACGATATAAAAGTATAAACTTTGTATTTCTGGTATTTCTGGTACATGTACCCCCTACATGCATTTTTTGTGGTTCTTCGAAGATTTCTCGAAATCGTTGCCTGGAAGTATAGTGAAAGTATACATTTTTATTACCAACTCTTTTATATCAACAATTTGATACCCATATTGTATTTTTAGGATTTTTTTTTTATTTTTCTCATTTTTGTATTGGAAATATTTTGAAATACATATTTCAAATTTTTTTTATTTTGTTTTACACCATATTGTGTATTCAAATGAATGAAATTTTTGTATCAAATTTCAAGTCTTTATCTTTAACGGTGCTAAAGTTATGAGGCTGGCACATAAGGACGGACGGACAACGGAGTCTCACCATAAAGGTTCCTCTTACCTTTCAGGTACTACGGAACCCTAAAAACTGATCAACACGATCACATCATCCTATGATTTTGCCAAAAGGTCCGGATAATTGGAAACAGGGGGTTGCTTCGCTCGATTCCCCATTTATTTACGTTGCTCCTCGCTTCCCTTGTCGTCGTACCTACTTGACTTTTTGTTGAATAGCACCCAAATCATGCTATACTCCATTCCATATAACATTGGAAAAAAGAATATAACAGAAGCAGGGTTTTGAAACGATTTCATACAATGCACATTATTTAATTTACTGGACAACACTACGGAAAATCTAAAATTTGGCTTCACATAGGTACTACTTTATGCAAAATGTTAATTCTTTTACTATTTATGTGCACAAACATAGACAAGGTAGATTTTAAAACGTACCTAGTACATAGAGAGCATTTTGAGTTACTCCCTAAAAAGTCAACATACATTAACAATAAACCGTTGCTTACTTGTAGCACCGCATTTCATATGAGACTGTGGCACGATAATCGGATAAAATTAAAACGTTATACTTTTGCTGATTTTCACGTCTAATGCCACGAATTTTTAAATTGGTTGGATTATGCTTCCAAAAAACTAATCTTTAAAAAAAGATTATATAAGCCTCTTCTTCAGGTCTTTCAACAGGAACATTTTGTAATTTTGTTGTTTGAAATAATATATCGTAGCTTGGAAGGTCCTTTTGATTATAATAAGTTAAACATAAGTAATTATTGTAGGTCAGGTATTTAATAATCGTTAGATGGTTATGCCATACAGACTTTTACACATAAAATTAATGTTTTTTGTCACCATTTCGTCGAAGTGTGCAGCGTGCGACATGAAGAACCTATTTTTCTTTCTTTCTAATGTTATATGGAATGGAATATAGGATGGTTACAAAGTTCTTTCCTAGTTTCCAACTATCCAGAGCTTTGCAATCATCCTATAGGATTTTTGCGTTGCTCTGTTTTTTCGTTTAATATACCTCGGTGGCGCAGTCGGTTAGCGCGCTTAACAAGAGGTCGTAGGTTCTAATCCTGGCCCGAGAATTTTTTCAAATTCTTTTCTTTACATTTGTTTCTAATTAATTATCTTTTCTAGTTTGTAATGCACTCTTATAATAATATTTACGAAGTTACCTCTAAATTTAATGTTTTTCGAGTGTTAAAGGGCCTTCCTTAAATCATGCAGCCTTGAAATTTGTAATAAAAACAAGTTAACAAATATACTTCTGGACACATCTATTGGCCCACCTTAGAGTTTAGGTTTCGATGGCCCCTACCTAAATATGATTTCTAGATTGAACAAAAACTATTGATCCAGTTTTAAACCTGATACATTTTACCATCTTTTTCGATCGTATTGTTTTAAACTTTTTGCTCGACCTAATATAAATTTTTAGCTAGGACCAAACGAAACTGAAAATGCAAGGTGGGCCAATAGATATGTCCAGAAGTATATTATCGTCAGCTCGTCTTAGAATATAAAAAAATTTCATCTAGGAGCAGAGTTATTAAAGAAAACGCAGATATTAGTGGGCGCGTGTTTCTTGGTGGTCGTAACAGCCACGGCTGAGAGCGCGCTATTTTGTACTAAAAGGAAACGTCGTAGAGTTCAGTTCTGATTGATGCAAAATGAGGTGCTCAATCTGACCTTATATGCAGCCTTGAGAAAAGCCTTTATTTAGAAATCATAGACAAACTTCTATTTTATTAATTTGTATGGATAAGGATAAGCTAACGCCATCTCTGTGATTGTAACAGCATTGGTGACAAAGACACTGAATCTAATCTAGATACGCCGCCGCTACCACGCTACCGGAAGCCGCATTTCGTTTAAGTCTTTCTTTCGACGACGTTAGTACCACACTGGCTGCGGCGATATGACTCTTTACACCCTTGCGCTTAGTCGCAACTTTACTGCCTAGTAGATATATTTCAATGTTCACCGACGCATGATGCATGCAGCCAATAAACTAAATCCAGTCAGGAATAAGCAAGGAGACGTGCTCGATCCACAGAGGTGGCAGCAATTTCTAGCAACCGTTTCTGTGTCTGGCAATCGTCTTTATTCTTAGTATAGTATACCCGTAGATCACTATTAATGTATGAAAAAATGTGCAAAATATTTGAAGAAACTTATGAAAAAAATTTAAAAAATATTAAATTAAGGAAAAGTGAATGTAACGGCTGTTCTTGGTTGTCTAAGGAACTAAAAGACATGATAATACATAAAGACAGATTGTACAAGCAATGGAGAAATGCTCCAAAAAATATGGTAAAAAGACTAGAGTACACTAAATATCGTAATAAAACATTCAAATTAATTAATAAATCTCATAATGACTACAAAAAATCAATTTTGATAAAATGTAAAGGGAATAGTAAAAAAATATGGCAGTGTGTTAATAATTGGTTAGGTCGTAATAAAAAATCATTGGATGAAGTGATAATGCATCACATGGGTGTACAGTATGATTTGCCAACAATTTGTTCGAATTTTGCCCAAACATTTGCAAATGAGGTAGTACAACTTAAAAGTCAACATAACTGTAACTCCGAATTGCTGCATAGACAAGATTATAATCCAGAAATAAATGTATCCATGCGCTATATTAATGTATCTTCAGCTCAAGTAGAAAAAATTATTGATCAACTTGACCATCAGATGTCGCCAGGTATTGATCAGATACGGGCTTGTGATCTTAAGGAAATCAAAAAAGAGATAAGCCCAGTGTTAGCTAAAATGATTAATCTTTTTATTGAACAATCCAAATACCCAGACCAACTTAAGATTTCTATAATACGTCCAATTTACAAAGGAGGTAACCATAAAGACACCTCAAATTATCGCCCTATAGCAATTTTATCTTGTATCAATAAGGTAGTCGAAAAAGCTATCACTGGGCAAATCTTAAACTTCCTTACAAAAAATGACGTCATCGCATCTAGTCAGTTCGGCTTCCAGAAAGGGAAAAATACGTCTACACTGTTATCAAAATTCGCCAATGAAATTAACAACCACTTAAATAACCGGCAACACGTCGGTGTTATCTTCATAGACTTTAGGAAGGCTTTTGAAACTTTGGATCATGAAGTTCTCCTGAAGTCTATGGAGAAATGTGGTTTACGTGGGAAAATTAATGACTGGTTCAGAAATTATTTGAATAACCGAAAATTAGCAGTGAAGGTAAATGGCTATACTGGAGGATGCGAGGACGTCAAATATGGGGTCGCGACCGGGTCAGTGACCGGGCCAGCATGTTATATAATGCATGTTAATAGTATGGCTAATGTGGTAAAGCATTGTAAGGTGTATATGTTTGCCGACGATACTTGTTTGGTGTATGGTCATAAAGATCCGACTATAATACAACAATACCTACAACAAGATTTTGATAACATTACAAGATGGGCCCACGATAACGGTATCATACTGAATGTGAAAAAAACAAATGTTATACATATTTGCTCTAGGAATAAACAAGGTCGAGATACACAATTACTAGTTCAAGGGCACAGCTATGATTGTTTTCATAGTAATGTGTTATGTAATTGCCCTATAATACAGCAGGTTACTGAATGTAAATATCTAGGCATTATTGTCGACAATACATTTCATTGGATAAAACATATAATTCGTTTAGTAGATAAATTAAGAATATTGCTCAGACAGTTTCACCAACTGAAGTACTTTGTGACACGATCTGTCCTTTACTGCCTTTATTATGCTTTAGTGGACTCATTGTTATCATATGGCATTGTGACATTTGGTGCATCATTTAAAACTTATATTGGGAGAATTAAACAACTCCAATTGCGTTTCTTAAAGATTTTAGTAGATAATAGAACTAAACAACAGGCAAAAGGAAACTATGAAATATTATTCAAAAAATGTAATATTCTACCGGTAGATAAGAAATACTTATTAGAATTAGCGAAAGAGGAATACTGGCAGGATAGGTACAAAATTAAACTTAAAGCTAAAATAATTACAAGACAAGTTAATAAGGGACGGCTCGTGGCACCAAGAGTGAATAATGTTTATGGAAAACGCACAAAGGAATTTACTATTCCAAAAATTTTTAATAGTATACCTGACTCAACTAAAAATGTACTACCATTTAAATTTAGATCTATAAATGTCTTACTGAGAAACCATTTTCTGTCGCAACTGTAACATTGTTAATGTTTACTAACCGTAAGCTGCACTGATTAATAACTATATACTTACTGTTGCATGAGCGTATTTACCCCGACAAACAACTATGTTGTTTGGGGTGCACTGTATATATTGTAAAAATTGTTCTTTGGAAATAAAAGTTTTTTATTATTATTATTATTATCATCTTTGACACTGGGAACCGCCGCGTAACTATGTTTGCCTCCAAAGAAACTGTACGAATACAGTGAAACTAGTCAGGCGAAATCTGACCGTAAAATCGTGACTAGCCGTTTCAATATCAGTAAGAAATTAAATAACTAAAAGCTAAATTATCAAGTTTTGACAGCAATAAAACTATAGGCAGATAGAAATCATTTTAATTTCTTCAACATATAAGCGGATAAGTTTCAGTGGTGATATATAAAACTCATGACAACACGAAATTATAAGATCATTTTAATTTCCAAACAAAGTGTAGTAACTGTAGGCACCTTTCAAAATCTGAAAAAATAAAATAAAATACTAAAGTGATACAAATGGTGTGGTTTAGTAAAACACTGTAGTAATCCTACACGAAAAGTACAAAAATTATATATTTCCAAGCCCAAATACTAACTAATACTGAACAGCCAAACCTATTGGCACGGTAAACAAGTACCTATTTTATAAGACAGACAGATTAGTGACGAGCAGCGGCGTCACTAGTGCGAGGGCTTTGGCACCACGCTCACCAACCCGCCTGCCCAGCCTGTGTGGAGTATGGACACTTCTTCCAAGAAGAGCGCCAAGAGTGGCGAAATCTTGGAAAGGCTTATGTCCAGCAGTGGACGAATCAGGCTGATTGGTAGATGAAGACTTTCGTAGATGGAAACAATAATTTTCTTTACATCACCAAGTGACGCGGCAGCCACTAACATGACACAAAAAAGGTATTTTAATAGAAATGTTTCTACGTTGTTCAGGGCTTTTGTATTCAGAACCCAATGCCGATTCATCACCAACGAGTCTAATTGCGTAACGCTCTTTATGTACTAGTAGAGCCACTTATGTTAAGACGACGTAGGTAGTAAAAACTGAGTTTTTGAACAAGTAGTACACCAAAACTACAATAGATATGGTTTTGAAATAAATACATGTTATAAACAAAGCCTTTTCCAAGGCGATGTAACAGCCCGAAACGAGATAGAGAAAAATTGGCTCGATCGAAAAAAATTGCAAAGTGAAGGCTATTTTTTTATTTCAAACAAGCAGTCTGTCGAAACTAATAAAGTTAAAATAACAATGATTACTGTTTTAAACATGTAAATCAATTATCTAAACGATAGCACAGCGATTTTTTTTAAACGCATTTTTTGGTTCTTATGTAAAATTTTCTTCATTGAAAAACAGCATCATCTACTCTTTTCTTGATTTACCGCACTGCTCAAACGCGTGCTTTCTCAGATATGCTTATCTCTTTTGCTATGCGTTCGACCAACTACGCCTTAAGTTTGGAATTTATCAGGGAATTAAATTTTCTTAGGACATGTCTCTTAGTAACCGTTCCCTAAACAACTTACGTTTATAAATGTTGGCAAAGTTAGATCAGTAAATGGCCCGGCCGTGAAATAAACCTTCTTGTTCAGTTGTCCTGCCAAAAGCAGTACGTTTCGCCGTTGTTTCAGGTCGGCCGAGTGCCATTCACTTTCATACGGTCCGAGCATCACAGCATCACTCTGAAATTGAAAAACAGGGTTTTGAAACAAAACACCGACTTTGAAGTATGATCCAGTAACATTATACCACAGACCTTTCCCCAGATCTGGTATATTTTAAAAGGCACCATTTTGCCAAAATTTTTGTTTTAAAACATCAAACCTTCTTGCCTTAAAAACGACGACCAAAATTATACGAAAAATTTTACATTTCAGCTAGATGTGACTTTGTAAATGCCTTTACTAAACTATAGAGGTCTCAAACTTAAGTCTATAACGAAAAACAACAGAGAAACGGGTTATCAAATTTTGTACTATGAAACGTTAGCATGCCTTTATTGAACAAATAAAATAATTCAAGTTTTCGACCTCAAGAGTCGAACGCAACCTTGCCAAAAAATTCAAAAAACCGCGATATTTTCGGCTTTTCTTCAGTTTTTGGCGATTTTAACAATGTGAAACTAGTTTTTTGATGTTTCGCTATGTGTTTGTTTTAAAGTTAAACTAAATTTGCTATAAATTGAGATCAAAACCGTCTGTGTAGACCCGATAGCTGCCGAAATACAGATTTTCAAAATTTTTCCATCCATACATACGTGAAACATACTATCTAAAACCCATAGATGTCCTATCAAACAGTTTTTCTTTTTGCTCTTTTGGTTTTGGTGTATAATCAAAAGAGGCCAGCAATTTTCGACGTCGTTTTTCGGGCGTGGATGGCTAAATCCGAAACTATAGCGAATTTCGAAAAATGCTCAAAGGAGTCTCGGGGCCGATTTTCATGAAAATCAAAACTGCATCATTTGATTTTTTTTATAATTTCCCTGAAAAAGAAAAAAACAACAGAATACGAGAAAATAAAAATACGGGAATATATAAAAACAAAAGTTTGGCTTACTTCGATTTAATAAAATGATACACTTGCATGAAATTAAAAAATATGGAAATGGAAGTATTATATAGGTGACTTTAATTTATGCAGACAAATTCTTACTGAAGGCTCGGTAAGTGCTCAGTAACAAGGTTCAATAACCCTTTTTGTGAAATTCGTAAATTATTCCTTTCGTGTTTCTTACAAACGCAAGCCCAGCCCCGAGTCAATTACTACGGGATGTCAAGATTTTATTTTGCGAAATTACCAAAAAGTGTTATCGATCCGTGTTACTGTGTCTCCAGTATGAGTTTGGCTGTATAAATAACAGTCACCTTATTTACAGATTGCAATAAATATTACAAAGTTTTTAGATACTTAAATAAGCTATAAATAAATATTCCTAACTGCGCTCTTCGATTAGTCTTGTTAAGAGGAAGGGCAGGAAACTTCGCTATTTTATTTCATGTTATTTTATGCATTATATTGTGTGTTGTTAAAGCGTTATTATACCTTGTAGAGTACATTGTTGCTGTTCCAGCAAAACAAGAAGAGCTGTGTGACTCCAAATGTCAAATATTCCGCGGTAAACAGCTTTTCTATAAATGTCAATTCAGCCTGTAAAATTAAATAATAAACATACATAGATTATCGCGACCTCCTAGTAAGACAAGAATATCAAAAAATTCCTCGGGCCAAGATTCGAACCTGTGACCTCTTGCTATTACGACAAGCGCGCTACCCGACTGCGCCACCGAGGTACTTATCTTAGAACGTTGAATTCTTCCACCATACTTGTACACCGAATTCTTATAACTAGTAGTTCGCCCCGAGCTCTGAACTCGTGCTCGCCTGATTCGCGCTTGACCGGCCTGGCTTATGTTCTAACTTAAAAATTCTTTTTGCCTTATTTAATCCCCTGCCAAATTTAATGACATTCCGATAAACGATACTCGAGTTATCGTCGAACAAGCATTCATAGATACATACAAACGCCGGATTGTTCAAGTAGACTCGGAGAACTCGCTCGCTCGTTCAACTATTTGTTATACTAGCTAGTAAGACACATACTGAACGCTCAAGGTGGCCTTTTGTGATTTCACGCCTTATTCTTAGGAAACAATGGCGCTGTCGTCACTACAATATTTTGTTGCTTCAAACATTTGAGAAATTCTAGTTTGTAATGCACTCTAATAATTTTTAGAGTATTCAAAACCGATGGATTCTGCTATAAAATAACCCCTTATAAGATTTAGCTCAACTCTTCCCCCTTATTCAAGGAGCTAGACGAGGATATTGTCTTAAGTATCAGTGAACAAAAAAGCTATCAAATCATAGACTAGAAGTCATACCGTTAATTGAACTGCAGTAGCACACAGCACAAGTGAGCAGATAATAACGTACATAAACATTACAGGTGATAGCAAAGAGTTGAACAAGCGCGAATATCTGAAACAAAAACAGTTATTACACTACTAGTTCGCCCCGAACTGTGAACTCGCGCCAGTCCGATTCGCGCTTGGCCAATTTGGCTCATGTTTGAACTTAAAAATTCTTTTTGTCTTATTTACTCATCTGCCAAATTTCTGGACATTCCGATCAACGATACTCGAGTTATCGTCGAACAAATATCCATACATAAAAACGCCGGATTGTTCTAGTAGACACGGAGAACTTGCTCGCTTCGCTCGCTCGGTCAATTATGCAAGTGTTATCTAACCAATAACCGAGAAAGAAGAAAAAATATCTATGTAATGAATCGTGTCGGGCTGAAGGAAGATAAAGCGCGTAAAATAGAAAAAGGAATCCTTCGAAGGTTAAGACAAAAGAGTCGATGGATCATAGAAGATTAATGAAAGCGAAATGTAAGTTTCAGGTGTATTGTGTTTTCTTATGATATACACTGCTATCGTCATCAGTCAGCCCGCATCCACCCACTGTTGGGCATAGGCCTCTTCTTCTCCACGCCATTTTCGTTGGTCTCTCGCCAGTACCATCCGTTGCCCACCAAGACCATTGACGATATCGTCTCGCCATCGGACCATCAGTCTACCCACTGAATGCTTTCCTGGCCTATGCCCAAACTATATCAACCTCCTAGAGAATATTTTAAATGGTGTTAATGAAAAAACTTACTTTATTAGCAATGTATGAGTGCGATGCATCTTTCGAAATATTTTATTGGCTTCTTTGTCGCCCAAGGTTATGCCTTTAGTACCTAACATAAGTTTACATCTCTCTCGAAGCATATCCAGTTTTCCACCGAAGAATATCATAATGACCGTGGCATTAACATCATATGCCGCCATGATGGCGGCGCCATAACCACCAAACACCGTATGACAAATCAAAGTGACCCAATATCCTGGTCCGGTGTACTTATCGAATGGCATCCATGAGCTAAAGATGTGTTCGTAGCTTGTTTCAGACACATCTAAGTGTTGAACATTCAGCTCATACTGATATTGAATGATGAGAATCACCTGGCAAGTCATGAAAGTGCCGTAAAGCTTGCCGAGCATAATCCAGTAAAAATATGTCATGTTCCGGCAAGTTTTTAAGTAGGATTTATGAATAGCTGCCCGTGATTCTTCTATATCTTCTCTTTCTTCGTTGTCAGCTTCGGTTACGTAATCAAGAACTTCAACCCAGTCCTTCTGCCATAAGACATAAGTGTGGGTCTTAACAATGCAGATGAAGCTGAGTAAGGTAATCCTCAAGTTGGTGAGGACCTTATCCACGTCAGATCTAACGATGTACAACTCAACGAATTGAGTGATAACAAAAATGGTAACCATTTCGTGAATCACCATCGCCTTGATTCTAGAGCTCTTTTCTTCAGGTAAAATCATTCCGATGGTTTTCAGTAACCAAATGTTACGCCCAAGAAGGGGTCTTTTCGGATCATCGATACGTTTAAGAAATTTTTTTAACATTTTAAATAAATCTGTTCAACCCTTAGGAAACTTTGTTTAGGAATGAACGCGATGTGATTAGTGATTGTTATTATATAAATGTACTGTTCTTAGTACTTATAACTTGCAATAAAAAATTAGTTCGTAATAACAGCAATGAAACAATTTTAATGTAGGCTGATTGCATGTGTACTTTTATGCCAATGAAGTTAGCTTTGTCACCGCAGAAACATTATTTTTTTAAAGTTTTAGAACTCTGTCGTGATTGTATACAAAATATTTAAATATATCTATACTAATAATGAAGTTGTTAAAAAGTCGTGTCAAAAAATTGACAACAGTGTATGTTGTACCGTCTTTAAGATATAGCTAAAACAAATAACGTTAAAATAATACTACTTTTACGACCCTTGGGCTTTTTATTTGCATTGATTGAGGTTGGTTATAGTAACATGGATTATTTATGTGAAAATTTTAACTGTCTACCTATTACAGCCGAAACTGTAGATCCCTGTGATGGACGGACAGACAGATAGGTGGAAAGTGGAGTCCCGTTTGGCACCCTTTAGGTACTGAACCCTAAAACAACCACTGTCATGTAGCTCCAACCTCTAATTTAGATGTCTCTATTATTCTATTATATTATGTGGGAGGTTCTGTCGCACCCGCCGGTTCTCAAAAGTAAAAAAATAATAAAGATATCACACGACACCGTATGAAACGCGGCATACAATTATCTATTGAATGGCATGTTAATTTCGAGTTAGATTTTTTTATATGTAAAAGTTTAAAGTACACAAGTACTGTTCTGTTGAAATGTTTTATTTTGTTTAATCTGAAAAAAAAAGTTTACGGCAAGGTTACCTTCGAAGTATCTTTTACGAGATGCCATCTTACCTGTTTCTTTATTTTTGTGGGGACTGCTATAATATGCAGGTTGAAAATGAACCATTTAGCTTTATTGAACTCTATGAATCAGAGTTTTTTTTTCTTTTTGGTTTTCAATTTCGAAAAACTGGCCAACCTACGCGACGCTACATGTGACTGACAATAGACAGTACATATTCCCGGCGGTAAATAATGCACATAGGCTATGTATGTACACATAGGTTTTGTAGAGGCATCGTCGTCTCTGTCACCGGAGTTTTAGTGCTTCTTTTGACGGTCGATATCTTTTTTTAAATAATGAATCATGACAAAAGTAACAAAACATGTATTTTTTATTTCGAACATAGAACAGTTTCCTTTGTTATGCCTTTAGATTTTGAGTTATGCCACAGACAGTTGAACGGATGACAGACACAGAGGCATTTTTGACGGATCTCTAAATACGCTTCTTAAGGCGGCACACCGCAAAATTCTTCTTAAAATTTCAAAGTTATCATTTTAATTTTCATACTACCAGTATACCTACGTATATGAGTTTAATCTAGTGTTCGACCGAAACAAGGTCTTACAACCGAAACCGCATGTCGGTTATAAACTTATAACCTTAGTTTCGATCGTATCCGAAACTTGATCTTTTGGATCGATACATTTTTCATCACTTTATCTTACGTTATGTCAATTCTTTTTATTATGAAAACATATACTCGCACAAATAAAGCATAAAAGTTTAGAGCCAGTATATAAACAAGGGGCAAAGTAACAATTAATTTGAATGTGAAAAATGATTGATCTTCATGTATCTTTGTTTGAAACTCTTGAATGTTTTTGTATTTTTTATACACAATGGGGCTACGCTTGGCCATTGACACACCCGATGGAAAGCGTCGATAAGACCTAGGATGGTGCGCGCTCGCCCAGAAAACAGGAAAGTCAAAGCAGGTAATGTGATAAGCAGTCTGTTCAGAGACTTCTACAAAATCTACGGAAATCGGTACCAGGTACGCTGCGCTTGCGTAAAGTCGGCATTTTCCGCACTTGTGCTATAAAATATTATACGAAACTCGTGCGAGAAACTTTTTCTCGACTCGTGCGATTGCAGCACTCACCTTCGGCTCGTGCCGCAAACTCACACTCGTCAGAAAACGTTTCATCGCTCTCGTATCGTAATGTACTATTTTTATCACGATCCGATCTGAATCGTTCACTTCTTCATTGTGTCTTTTCAAATTAATTTTAGACCATAAAATTATGAGATTTTATGCCTGAAAAAAAAAATGCTGGTTTCGTCCAATTAACCTTAGCATTATTGGATTCTAAGGTTAATTGGTCAGCAAATATAAATGCGATCCGTACAAAGGGAGCTAGAGCCCTTAATTCGCTTAGCCCCATCCTAAATCGCCGTAGTAATCTCAGCTCATCTACTAAACTTAAAATATACTCCACTCTAGTGCGGCCATGCATCACATATGCTGCTCCTGTTTGGAACAGCACATGTCGGACCAATTTCGACAAACTACAAGCTATTCAGAATAAAGCCTTGAAAATTGCATATAATACGCCTTTTAAAACTAACTTACATTTACTGCATGCACGTATCCTTCTTCCTAAATTACGCGATCACATCATGAAATTATCCAGGAACTTTTATCTTTATAAAAATCCCATCCATAATAATACTCTCGTATCCCGAATTGGTCATTCTCGCTATCGCGACCTCCCATATGTCGATACTTATAATCGTTACAGACTACCCCATCACTATTGGTTGGGAGGTGATGCATATGCATATGCTAGCGGCTATTAAAGTCACATTAGCTGAAAGATCTATCATGGTATTCAGTGTTTATATGCCGATCGATACAAGTGTAAATTTGTTGGAATTTACAGAATGTCTCAGTGAGATTAGTGCTATCATTGAAAGTAACGACATAGGGGCGGTGTTTATGCTTGGAGATTTCAATGCACATCCCAGTGAGTCGTTTGCAACGGAACTATTAGATTTTTGTACTGAGCAAAAGTGGCGGTGTGTGGACATTGAAAGATTAGGCATGGACTCTGGGAGCTATACCTACGTAAGCGCGGCGCACGGTTGCCGACGCTGGCTCGATCACTGCGTGGTCACGCAGTCTGCATGGCAAACCATCACTGACGTAGCTATACTGTATGATGTGTTCTGTTCGGATCATCTGCCCTTTACTGTTACATGTGAACTAAACATTGTTATGCCTAAGGTTATTTTGAGTGACACAATATGTAATAAGGTAATTTGGGGAGAAAGAGATAGCGAGCAAATTGATAATTACCATAACTTATGTAATAATGCATTGAAGCTAATCGAGTTTCCGCAAGAATTGTCCTTATGTAGTGATGGGCATTGTGACAATACTGAGCATAAATTAATTTTGGATAATATGTATGCCAACCTCATTAGTATTTTATCTGATTCTGCTGTGAGCAGTCATGTTAATCACCGGCAGTCTGTAAAAAGTGGCCGCGTAGTGGGATGGAACAAGCATGTAAGGGAGGCTCACGGGCGGGCCAGGGTTGCATATCAGTCGTGGCTGTGGTACAATATGCCTACCTCTGGAGATGTATACGACAATATGTGCCTTACTCGTAAAGTATTTAAGAGTAAACTCAAGTGGTGTAAGAAGCATCAAGAGCAGATCAGGCTCGACATTATAGCATCTCATCGTGCCGCCAAGGATTTTAAAAAATTTTGGAAGGCTACAAATAAATTTAATGTTAGGCCTGGACTGCCTGTGAGTGTCTCTGGCGTCAATCAACCGGAGGAGATTGCAAACTTGTTTGTAGAGCACTTTAGTGTGCAATCCCCACTGGGTCCACCACGGCAACGGGTGGTCGATGCCGGGGCCTGTCGTGATTCTGACTTAGTTCGGTTTACTGCCAAACAAGTGGATAGTGTATTAAAGAAAATGACAAGAGGGAAGTCGCCGGGTCACGACGGCCTTAGCATCGAGCACTTTCAGTACGCGGGCGTCCATCTGCCACGTGTACTGGAATGTTTCTGTCGCTATGTATGGGCCACTCGCACCTCCCACGGGATCTGATGCGAACTGTGGTTGTTCCCATAGTTAAAAACAAAACTGGGGATGCGGCTGACAAGGGCAACTATCGGCCTATCACACTAGCTACTATCTCGGCGAAGGTACTCGACAGCCTGCTGGACTCTTTTCTGGAGGGATATTTACACCTTCATGACGCTCAATTCGGGTTTCGACCCGGACTTTCCACAGAAAGTGCTATCCTTGGCCTAAAGCACACGGTCCAGTACTACAATGAGCGACGGACGCCAGTATATGCCGCATTTTTAGACCTTTCAAAGGCGTTCGATCTCGTGTCTTACGATGTGCTTTGGACTAAACTCCGGGAAAGATGCGTCCCGGCAGAGCTGTTGCGTATCTTCCAATATTGGTACCTGAATCAGTCGAATAATGTCAGATGGGCCGGCAAGTGTTCGTCATCGTACAGGTTGGAATGTGGGGTGAGGCAGGGGGGGATTACCTCACCCAAACTTTTTAACCTTTACATAAATGACCTGATTGTGGGGCTCAGCAGCAAAAGGATCGGGTGTCGCATTGATGATGTCAGTATAAACAACATCAGCTATGCTGATGACATGGTGTTGCTGAGCCCAACAGTCAGGGCCCTGAGGGAGCTGCTCCGTACGTGTGAGGAATACGTACTGTCTCACGGTTTAGTATACAACGCCAAAAAGAGTGAGTGCATGGTGTTTGGGGCCGTGGGTGGTAGGTGTCCCGATAGTGTGCCCGCTGTTACCCTCAACGGTATACAGATGAAGCGGGTCAACGAGTTCAGGTACCTCGGACATCTTGTAACTCACGACCTCAAAGACCATGCCGATGTTGAAAGGGAACGTAGGGCGTTGGCGATCAGATGCAACATGTTGACTCGCAGGTTTGCATGTTGTAGTAAGCAAGTTAAAATATCGCTTTTCAAAGCATACTGCCAGGTGTTCTACACGTGCAGCCTGTGGACCAACTTCACGCAGAGGATCATGAGCGCCCTGCGTGTCCAATACAATAATGGCTTCAGGATGCTGATGGGGCTGCCCCGCTTCTGCAGTGCATCGGGTATGTTTGCGGATGAGCGTACTGATGACTTTTATGCCATCATGCGGGAGAGAGCAGCCTCGATGCTCTGTAGGGTGCGGGCCAGCTCCAACTCAATCCTGAGAACCATCGCTGGGAGGTACGACTCACCCATAATGCGCCACCTTGCGTGGGTGCTAGTCAAATACAGATATGTATCTGAACGGCACCCCAGCAGTAGGTAAATTTGTAATGTTATTTTGTGTTTAGATTAGGAATACTAACATAGGTTAAGATCATTGTTACTCACCAAACTGGACCACATTGTAGTCTGATTAATAAACGTATATTATTATTATTATTATTATTATTATTATTATTATTATTATTATTACTCATACGGCCCGACTAAATTGTCCATGCATCGCGTGCTAACATTTAAACACATTTAAATGTATACCCATAAGCTTTATTTTTATTAAACCTACTATCATAAAGTTATATTTGTAAGCCTTCGTTCTTGTTTAGATGTAGGTAACTTTAAAATGTAAGGTACTTTTTACTTTGTATGTATCCTCTGTGTGCAAATTAAACCTTATTTAACAGGAAGCTAATGTTATAAGTATAAGTAATCACGATATATAATTTTTAGTTTCTGTTGTGTAATACAATCTTCAACATTAAGCTAACGTCCCTTGTCAGTTTGGCGCTCATCCTCCAATCGGGACAAAGCACATTTATTGACTTTGATTGTCACTATCTTACTAGATCTTAAACAGTTTCATTTTGTGTAGTTTATTGTCACTATAGCGAACATATTTTATTATTTGGAGGTAGGTTGAAAAATCAGTGTTCGCCTGCTTCGCGTTTTTATGTATCATACCTACATCATACTTTTGTTATGTACTGTATTTACTTGTCAACCTTCAGTGTATTGTTCAGTCGATGTAGATAGCTATGCTATGTCCCTTAGTTGTACTAATTAATTATATAAGCCTAAAATGTGTCTTCACTCAAAAGTACATGTTAGTTAATTCTCATTTATAATTTTAAGAGTCACAAACTTATGTTGAAATCACATTACCTTACATGTTAAAAATTTCAAGAGGTACTTCTAGCCTGCGAAATGTATGTACTTTTGTGTTTATGCGTTCTTGACTGTGTCTTGAAACTGTATTATGTATATATTTTCCGTTAAATAAAGACTTTTGAAAATGAAATGAAAAATGCTGGTTTCGTCCTTTCTGTACATTTTTTTGAAAGAAAAAGATAATTTATATAACAGCCACGACTCAGAGCGCGCTATTTTAAACAATAATGAAACGTCATAGATTTCAGTTACTCCAAATCAACTTTCAAATTCATGTACTTTATCGAATCACTTTCGCAATGTATACGAGTAACATGAAACATGCAAACTAAAGAAGTAAAACATTGCCTCCAGTTTTTAGTATGTGCATGTAAAGTGACTTTGATTTATGCAACAAAATTTATATCGGAGACTCTACAAGTAATCACTGATCAGACACAAGGTTCAAGGACCCTTTGTGCGAAATTCCCTCCCCATACTAAAAAACTTAGGGTTTAGTTTGGTCTCAATATTTAGGATACATCGTTAATTCATGTTGAGTTCTCTCGTTCATATACCTATATATAGTGATGGATCCTTTCTGTTATGAGTGATTACACAAAGATAGCCATATACATAGTGTGCTATGTACCCATGTGTTTAGTTTATAAGTTGTACCTTTAGTAGCTTTTTTTTCTAGTTGATGTTTTTGATAGAGCGGTAGAGTGGTAGAGCTAATGCCGGGATCGACTGTGGAGGTACCACCATCTTACTCGCAAATCCTCCCGAAGTTATTCGGGGGAGAGTGAGAGGACAGCTCTCAGGCAAAACCAGGCGGCCCACCATTGCCTGGGACCGATGGATGGCGGTATATCCATCCCCAATTGCCGGGCCTTATATAAAACAGACTGGTGACGGGCAGCGGCGTCACTGGTGCAAGGGTTTCGGCACCGCGCTCACCAACCCGCCTGCCCAGCGTGTGTAAGTACGGGCATTTCTTCCAGGAGGACTGCCAAGAGTGGCGAAATCCTGGAAAGGCCTATGTCCAGCAGTGGACGAAACAGGCTGATGGATGGATGGATGGATGTTTTTGATCGCATTCTATTGCATTAGGCTTGGCCTGTAACGATAGATGTAAGTTGGAAGAAATAAATAAATAACAATAAAATAAATGAAATATAGCTTAATTCATACTGGTGACTCAGTAAGTGGTCAGAACCAGGGGCCTTATTTTCTAACTTCAACATCTATCGTTATCACTTTTGCATGTATCGCGATTTGCTTAAAATGATGTGTGATGTCATTTCTAGCCAATCACGGCACAGTAAGCGGTTACGATATATGTTGAATTTCAATCACCTTTTCTGTAAAATAACAAAAATTTTAATGGTTCAGCGCATGCCGCTGTTTAACATGTTTTTGTAGCTGATGATGGTATCTGTATTATTGTTATTTACCAGTATTGTGTGTGGTACAGAACCCTTTGTGCGCAAGTCCGACTCGCACTTGTCCAAATTATTTATCTACGTACGTCTCTAATGCGGCCTGTGCATTATCTCCTTTCACCCAAATATTTTGTACACCTTAACATTTTATTTACCCAATGGATGTACGTACCGTACATCCATCTCAGCCGCGCAACTACAATTGCCTCGATTTCGGCGCGCGCGCTCCAATTTGCGCGCAAAATTTACGAGCAAGTCGCGCCTGCGCCGCTCTGGATAGAGTCGTCACTCACTCGCATACGCTTGTACGCTTGCAGCGCAACACTAGCTAATAAATTATACTCTAAGAGAGAGGAAATATTTCCCACGAGCGAGTGGAACCGTATCAAGATGCTTCGAACAACGACGTACGTTCAGAACGGGGCCATGACTGTTTTATTTTCAGTTTTCGCCTGTTTGTCGACGTTTTGTTAAGTGTCTGGCTGTGACATCGGACACTGATATAGTATGGATGGTGGATCTGGATATTGCTTGTGCTGTACCAGTTTGTTCTGTTTGCGGGACGATGTATTTGGTTTTGCGTTCACTTCTAGGATAGGGTTTGCTTGTTTGTTCTCTTGTAAGACATCATCATCAAATAGACGTTGTATTTTTATTTTGGCTTTTTAGCTTGCTTGCCGTTTATCCGTAGCATAAAAAACCTATTTTTACGTTTGCTTGAAATTAATCCGTTCAGTTAATACCCACGCAGATACTTTATCTTTCATCTTTTTCATCATGTTGTTTCCGGAGTAAAAAGTGCAAAAATAGCAAAATCATAAAACAAAACATGTTTAATTTACCACAATGTAAAGCTATAGATTCTATAAAAACAGATAAAAGAAAAACTGAAAGCTTAAATAGACCGAAAAAATTTATAAAAATCGAAAGAACAAAATCAGAAAGTATGCTTAATGTTTCTTTTAAAAAAGCAACCCTAAGCATTCTTTATTCTTTAGTGTACATAACATAAACTTCAAACAAACAAAACGACACCAAAAAGATATATACATTGGCGAGCTTATCTCGAGCTATCTATTTTTAAAATCTCTCTTTTATAGGACGGGCCCTACCACCACTGAATATATTAAAGCAACATTTGCCGAGCGTCACAATTTGCAAAATCTGGCAGAGCGCCGCTCACTTATTGATGCCATGTTTTTAAGTAAATTACTAAATAACACAATCGATTGCTCAAACTTGTTGAATCTAATTAAATTTAAGATTCCACGTCCCTCCTCACGTCGTATCGCTTTTCAGTTTCAAACTGAAAATTGTCGGACTAATTATGCCAAGCACCGATTTATCTCACGTACAGTGAAACTTTACAACGAAAAACTTAGTGATATAGATTTGTTCAACGAAAGTGTAAATTCGTTTAAAGCCAAAGCAGCCAAAATACTGTTTAAAAATCATGTATAGCATCATCGTTTCTTCAACAGCGTGTCACACTATATGTTGATGTTGTCACACTATGTTGTGTTGTGTTTAGTATTTATTTTGTACAACTGTTGTATTTCTTGTGTATAAATGTTATGCGTAAAAGTGTATTGTAATTATTGTTTACTTCTTTGTTATGGTTCTATAGGTCTGTTTGTGTTTGCTATTTTTCTTTATATTTACTTTTTGTGTTACGACTGTTTGTTACCTAAATAAAATAAAATAAAATAAAAATAATAGATTTCTTCCAGCAAAACCATCTTGCTAGGAAAATCACATTAAACAAAATAATCATGACAAAGTAAAAAAATACCTACATAAAAGAATAAGCTGTATTATGTAATACAATAAATACCATATGAAATAAAATAAAACAATAAATAATAAAATAACTGACATCTAGTAAAAAAGTCAACATATTAAATAGTGGCGTGTATAGAACTTTTTGCTGGAAAAGCAATAAGAATGTCAAGTTTGAGAATAAAAAAATATGATTATCATAATCATTATTCCGTTTGAACTCGAGAACCGATTTGATTCGGTATTTGGATTCGGTTTTCTTTATTGTCATCGTAGTGACCCTGGTCAACAGGCTATATGAGGTTTAAGTTTACTATATGAGGTGTTGATAAAATAACCACCAAGCCGAAAACTGTCGAATGAAAGACACTTCCACGCGAGCGAAACCGCGGGCAAATACTAGTAATGTATAAAGTACTAAACGTGAAATAAAATTTGACTAAAGCCGGTGACTCACCAAGACACTTCGCCCCCGGCTAAATGTGCAACGGACATTGAAAAAAGCTATTTGAAACTATCAACTAAACAAGATTTTGATGGTTGGTTATTAAACAAACCATTTATCTTGTTATAGCTGAAATATCTGTTGGTAAATGGACATAATTGGTTGTGATTGAACTGTGAAAACGGTAATTTGATTACATTAACTTACAGTCAACAGAGCATGGGAAAATAAGCTTAACTATAACCTTAATAGGTTTTTAAATATGTGTAATCCTTCTTAAGAACCCGCTCCGAATTTTTCGTCTGTTTGATGCGAAGCATTATTTTAATTATTTTTCTTGTCATTGCCGCGATGTTTTTGTAAAAATCAGGGACATACACCAGTCTATATTGGCCATCTAAATGAAGACCTAAAATTTATATAATTCAACTAGCTTTTGCCCGCGGCTCTGTTTGTATTATGTATGTATTATATGTATTATTCGGTTTAACGACATGCTTTTTTCCGGGATAAAAAGTAGCATATGTGTTAAGTTATTGTATAAGCTATATCCATTCTAAATTTCATCCAAATCCGTCCAGCCGTTTCACCGTGAAAGAGTAACAAACATACACACACACACACCCTCACACACACACCCTCTCACACACACACCCTCACACACACCCGCACACACACCCTCACACACACCCTCACACACACCCTCACTCACACACCCTCACACACACCCTCACACACACCCTCACACACACACACAAACTTTCGCATTTATAATATTAGTGCGATTGTTTCTTCCTTGCGCGTTATTTTGATACTTCATAAATGATAAAACATCTCGATAAAGGCCAGGAAAATATTTAAGATATTGTTTTTCATCAAAGTTGTCGTCGTCGCGGACCGGGCTCTTAATATCGTTCTAAATGTGATACCTCGCAACTGCAAAATTCAGCGACTTTTTACTTTGATGTAGACTTAGGAACGTTCTGCATTAGAATAAAAAACACTTAATTTTGCAATACCTACCGAAGTTTTACATCTAGAGATCGACATATATAATGCCCTACAATAATAAGTGAAAATAATTCTAGAGTAGATCATGTATCGTTAACAGATCAAATTCCAAAAGAAGAAACATTTTTTTGCTTAAAACATTTTTTAATATTGTAAGCGCTTTGAAAATAATTAACAGCTATTTCTAATGACATTTTCTAAAAGTCAAAACAAGATTGCAAAAATATATCGAGTATACGGAATGGGTACGCATTGTACGGGTTCTCTGTGTGTTTATGTGTGGGTTTTGTATGTCTTGACGTAGAAGAAATCGGCATGAAAATACACAGTAAGCATTGACATAACATACCTATAAAATATAGAGCCAAATTAATACTGAAGACTCGATAAGTGGTCAGGACCAAGGTTCAATGGTCGAAATGATAACCAATGATACGAAATACGAAAAATATATTTTTGGGTTCTTATATTTTTTGTTGTGCCTCGTATGAGCGGACAGACTTGTAACACTTCGATATACCCTACAAAAGATCATAAATCTTGACAATTTCTATTTGGTTACGTAACGTACGTCGTGCGCAATGGTGGATTATGGAAAGGAAGATGTAATACTTGAAATGTTTTCAAAATGTGACGTCACTAATACTTTATCCTATTTTTGTCATAGTCCAGGAGTATTGCATCTACATGCCAAACTTCGGCCAAAAGTCATCTATCAGACGGTCAAAGTTCAGCACTAACGAACTTAAGAAATTTCAGTCGTGACACACACATCTACCTAATGAAGGCCTACAACGTTAATGAAATAATCATAACAGTTACATTAAACTAGTCCCTAATGTCAAAGGGTTAAGGGTCGCACACGAACCCTAAATGGAGTTGAAAGTTTCACCGTGCTGGCACCTGTGGGCAAAACACATAACTTGTATACACATATGGTATGGCTTTACGAGCAATACCTAAGTTAAGTAATTAATCAAAGTACAGTATTTTTCATGACAATTTTATCATACTTTACTAGGTTAATAATGAACAATAAAATAAATACATAGGTTATGGCGCTAGGTATTTAAATATATTGATATCATTTTTAGGGTTCCGTAATCCGACAAGGAACCCTTATAGTTTCGCCATGTCCATCTGTCCGTCTGTCCGCGGCTTAGCTCAGAGACTATTAGTACTAGAAAGCTGTAATTTGGCATGAATATAAATATTAACCACGCCGACAAAATGGTAAAATATACTGTTGAAAAAAAATTTTTTTAATGGTACTTTTCATACACCTAAACTGGGGACGAATTATTTTTTTCTCGTCTATCCCATTGTGTGGGGTATCATTACATAAGTCGTTCAAAAACATTGTGGGTGTTTAAAAACCATTTTTCGATTTAAGGATCCGTTGGTGAAATATTAAGCTTTAAAGTGAAAATTTTTGTTAGAGTGGAGCGTCCCCCCCCCCCTGCCGGCTAAACGGTTGTTTAATAGCAATGTGAAAAAATTCACAGAAGTAGTATATATAATGATTTTAAAAGAAAAACTATCACAGATAAGTAGGCTTTACAGGTTTACGAGTACAGGTCGCGCCAAACTTTTGGTCCTCTCTAATGTATGGGACTAGAAGTTTGGCGCGGTCTGTATTAGTAGACCAACCCATAAAATGTACCGGGCAACTACGGAACCCTACATTGCGCGTGGCCCGACACGCACTTGTTTTTTATATAGAATTCTCGGTGTGCGAGTTGAACTCACAAATGACCGGTTTTTGTTGTTCGACCTATTTGTATTTAGGCAGAACAGCCAAGTCACCAGGTTTCTAATTTGGATCCTGCCGAAGACTGAACAAACAGTACAGAAGCCTTATCGGAGTCTTTTGAACGCAGCTTTAACTTCGGAACTACGAAGGGCTCCGACAAGGGAACCGTTGTGCTTAGAGACTAGGACTTAGAGAAACGGGTTAAGTAATTTAACAACTTTCCTTATAGTTTAGATGTATGCTATGTTACAAAAGTCTGTTGAGTTATATAAAGCCGAAAAAATAAATTTTGTCTAATTTAAATTTGTTTTGCTTACAAAGTTATTTGTTACTAACACCTTGTTTTCGTAGATCTAAGAGTTTACCAAAAACAGCTAGACCAACGATTCCAGAGGCTTAGGAGCATAGGAAAGTGGCAAAATTTGCACAAAAATTAACGTTGCATATCTAAAAACAATTTGGTTGTTTGACAATTTATAGAAGCAAAAAAAAGACACTTCATGAAGTAGAAGGCCCCAAATTACAGCTAGAAAAAAGCCTTAGTAAATTCCGTGAAATTGCAGAAGAATGTGTTAAAAACTCCTGGATATTAACGGCGATGAAAAAATGTTTGGAAAATCATTTTTAGTGGGAGTGGGACGGTGTTGATGTCTAGTTATCGATATGCGGGGGCGAATCTCTTTCGGACATAATTATTAAATATTTTGACAAAAATTGTATTTTTACTTTTTAAAATAAAGTTAATTATTTCTACCAAACTACCTACCTAACACAGACACAACCGAAAGAAATTGTTTTCCTGATATAGTTTTTCAGTTTAAAAATACCGAGTATAAATTAAGTTCCTTCCTTAAATAAAACCACATACAGAACATCTTTCCCAAAAAAAATTAACCGCGAAATGAAAAATTTGTTCACCTCTCCATACTTTAAATATTCACCGTAAGTTTTGTATGGGAATGGTGACGTTGTTTTTCATTTGCGCGGGTGTGTTTCTTTGAAAAAGTTGTTTAGTATGATCACAGAGTATGTGATTAAATTTTAAGATACCAGTCTATTTACATGGAAGGGGCATTTCCACGGAAGTGATGAAAAGCCTGTTATATTGTCAGTGTCTGCTGAAGTTTTTTTTTTTTTTAATATATATGGCAACTACGGTCTTTGTAAAAAGGCCAGTCTTGCCAGCGTCAAGTGATTAAAAAAAAGGTTACGGAGAAGGACTAAAGGAGGAATTATTACCTCTCTGGTAATACATAAAATAAAAATAATAAGTTTATCCGCGTCAGTTTTATCATTCCGATGGAAATTGTATTTTTTGTACTGATATCGACCTCCTTTTGCGCATAGACAATTGGGCAAGGAAAAAGACGAATTTTTAGGTAATTTAAATTTTCATTACTAATGGATGTTGCAATTTTCCTCGGTACAATTGTGTAAAATAGACCACTTTCATCAGCGACATCTCCCAACTTTCCCCTATCTCCTGTATGTAACTGACCTAAGACCCACAAGCGCCTCAGGCTGGTCTCCAAGGTAGCTGGTGACCCCAAAACTGCTGGTTCCACAGTTCGTGACCCGTCTTGACCCCGATCTAGTAACCGCTCTGTGCCTTTTGTCTCCTGGGATTCGTGGTCTAAGCTACAGGAAAATAGCGGATCTCTTCTTAAACTTGTATGAGGTAATTGTTATTCGGATTTCATAATGACAGAGACGCCAAAGTGTCAATAAAATAAAATTTTCAAGAACTTATGTGCAACATAACTTTGGGTTAAGATAAATGAGCTTAGATTTAAGGTACTCAAGTGGAAGACCAAGAAATACTTTTTAGGAAGTGACTAAAGGACCGCTAGCGGTCCTTTGATTTTATAAATTAAACGTAAGTCATCGGAAAGTGCTCGCAAAATTATTTTTCTGCATATCGTGAATTCTGTTAAAACTGCGGGGGTTGCCTCGCTCCGCTCCGCTTCGCTCGGCTCCCTAAATGTACTTACATGTCAACCTAATCGCTTCGCTCGTCGTTGCAACCTATTCCTAGCGGTCGAATAAAATTAAAACTAAGGAAGCCGCTTACGGCTATTTAGTCACTTCCTACCGTTTATGTTTATATTTTTTTCATTTTCATGTGTTTAAAGTCATCTTACGGAGCATTTCTGACGATAGTATGTTCTGTGATTCTGTTCCTCATATTTTTTTAATCTACAATGTACTTGTGGTTTGCCACTACTGCGCTCGATGTTTTGATGCTTGCTTGAGCGCTCAGGCCATATTTGCCACCGACACGATGGCTGTTGGTGCCGAAAGACGTTAGAATGGAGACCACGTACAAAGCGTAGCTAAGCGTAACGTTGCACCCGACCACATGTACGCTGGGCTGACGATCTGAAGGATGTTGCGGGTGATGGCTGGATGAGGAGGACGGAGGACCGCCAAGAGTGGCGAAATTTGGGAAAGGCTTATGTCCAGCAGTGAACAAACACAAGCTGATGAATGGATGGATGAGCGCTCGCTTAGAAAATGGAGGTACAAGAAAGCGAAAATCTACGGAAGTTGGTAACGTACGAGAGACTGACCCCATGCCTGTAACTACAGTGGTGCCTCGATAATCCGAACTACCAAAAAACAACCCCTGTTCGGACTAACGGAGCGTTCGTTTTATAGTATGTTGAAAAAAATGCAAGTATATTTTGACAGAATATATTCATTGAAGTACAATAATAATCACATTTAAACGACAAAATACTTTAATTGTCCATAAAGTCATCAATTTTAGTTTGGCGGGTTCTATTTATTGACCAAAAAAGCTAATTTTCAGCTATGGTTAAAGTTTTATGTTTGATTATCGATGTTCTACTGTACTTAATAAATGCTGCAACTTAATACTTTCTAAAAATCTCCATTTTCTTGTTACTTGGACCACGATACAAATGCTATCGCCATCTTACGGATAAAGGCGATATCTCTAATTGAAACATGTCGGCTTCACAGCAACACATGCGTATGCGCATTTGCGTAACCTAACCGTTTGTGCACTGGACAAGTTTTAAATAATAATTGTAATAAAAAAACATTTTCTTAAAGCATTTATTATTATTTATTCAGAAAAAGAAAGTGTGATATAAATTCCAATATTTTAAATATATGTGTCTATACTGGGTGTTCAGATGATTTTGCGGAAGCTAGAAACTAGCGATAATACCCATACATATACAAACAACATTATGCTACCGAAAGAAAAAATAAACTGCGAAAAAACTATGAGCTGTTCAATAGAAAAGTTACTTACTCGTACCTATTCGACCAAAATGCATTAAGAAAACGGCTTTTTTTTTCACGTTTTCTAGATTTTTTCGTGTGTATGAAGTACTATCGCCACTTTATGGCTTCCGCCATATCATCTTAATACCTTGTATATATTAATATCTTAACCCACTCGGAGTCGTCGTCAGTCGATTAAATACAGGTTGTAAATAGAGTGCGACCATTAAATATAACCACATACTCTACTGATCATACTGAACAACTATTCGAAAAAAAAAACCCGCGCAAATCTTCAGAGAAAAAGATATTCAAGTGTAACTCAAAGACTTTATCTCGTAGGAGGAAGGTCTATTTTAGAACGCTGCACTGGAACCAGCTGTTTCACGGACGACGCTCTCTCTATACTAGCCCGTATGTCGGTGCGTTAGGGTTCACGCATTTTTGTTTGGAACTCAATTATTTCCCAAACTAAGGGTGTCCGCGGGTATGACTCTTGGGAAAAGTTGTTCAGTAGGGTAAGTAGAATATGTGGGTTCATTTAATTGTAGAAGTCTTTTTACACCGGGTACATTCATACAAATAAACATTAAAATTTTAGTGGGCTCTTATTTATACAATATTGTGTTCTCCTTAGATACAATAAAATTGATAGCGCTGCATAAAATTGGTAAACGATACAAAATAAATAAAATCTCTAAATATCTCAAAATTTCAATAATTGCTTAAGCTCTCGAACAAACAATGTAATTTTTTCTGCCATCAGTATCTTAGCTTAAATTTGACTTTACTTTACTAAGTGAGTACCTATACATATCGTTGCGGTATGCTTTCCCAAGCGTAAATTCACAGGTCATGTTGAGAACTTGATAGCTCAGTTGTTAGAGCAACCGCCCGGTAAGCGAGAGGTCCCGGGTTCGAATCCCGGTTCAGAGCTCCTCACGTCCAGATTTACTTTTCTGATTTTCTATACCGTAATGATATAATTTTTTTTTTCATTACAATTATATCGATTCTTAACATCGATACGCCAAAAAGTCCGTCAATCAAACCCTAATGACCAGCTGGTAACAAAGCTGAAGCTCGTCAAACGATCGACTCTTGCGCAACCAATGAGCTCATTTGACCGCCATTGTCCCTGCTCGGCCATGGTAGAACACAGATTAATTATACTTTATCTTATCTTTGCTTTAGCTATTTGATTGCGTTAGGTAAAGTTTGATTATAATGAATAGTCACAATTAGTGCGGCAATAGAGATCTAAATCAATAATTCTACTCTTCGCAGACCCACTCTTAATGTAATCATTTCATAGTTACTAAATGATACTGGATCAAATCTCTTCGAAGAGAATATTTATTATATGTATCACTGATAATTGTTCAAGAAAAATTGCGAGTTTAAATTTGCAAAACATCAAAAACGATAAAATCTAAGGTACAACAGATTTTATTATATAGGCTGTCCGAGATATCATGATATGGGTGGCAGTTCAAAGTTGACAGTTACAGTGATGTACCAAAACGAAATATAATCGTCTTTTTTTTAGCATCGAGAAAGTTAACAATGGCTATCAAATCGATTTTATTTGATTGATCTTTGATTATCCAAACTATTTTTTGTTAATTACTAAATTATACGAACCAATAACTCCAGAGCTTGAGATTCAAAGTTTTTATTTTGTTTTTCTCGGAATTTCACCAATAACTAAACAAAAAATCAACAAAAACGTCAAAACAAATAGCAGGTAAAGCAACCGCAACGAAAACACAAACCCCATACAAGATGTACTCATACTGACGCGATCCTATATGATGGCCGCACCGATTCATCGATATATTTTCGATTATATAGTGTCAGTACCTATGGGTTAGCGTTCTGATCCACGCATCACATAATACATTATTATTTACTGAATATTTTCTTCGTTAAATTTAACGAATACACTGAAATTTTTTGTTCCGATTTATAGAGGCATTATTTATTTTGTTTTTGTAATAATTATTTACATTATTTCTAAAACCTTTTATTTTCTTTTGTGCCTGGGTGTATGTAGTATGGTGTGAGTAGTATAGGTGAAACGGAAAATTACGAACTGTCACCCATATCATCATATCTCGGACAGCCTATAGTTTCTATCGACAGTTCATTGAAAACAGAAAAAAGAAAGAAGATGTTTGGGCACCTTCTAGGCATGATCCTCTAATAAAAGTCATAGTTGAAGGGAAAATAGAGGGTAAAAGAGAAAGAGGCAGGCCAAGGATCAAGTCCAGAAGGTGAATGCAATATTATATCTGTCTTTGAAGGTCTATTCCTTCAATACGGGTGATCCAAATACTTTAAAAAAAAACGTACCCGACCCGCCTGAAGCATACCATTCGGTGTGTTCAAATTGTGACTTTATTTCCATGCGTTTTGTACGAAATTTGAATGACTCCCGCCCTCTCGGTGCGCGCCGCGCCGCTTCTGTGTGGCTCGAACCTAAAGGATTTAGCTCTGGACAGAGAACGATAGAAGATGCTACACCGCCCTTAAATATTGATGAAGAACAGTACATGGTCTGAAATTAATATTTTTACTTTGTTTATTTATTGTGCTCGTGGTATTCTTAACGATATACTTATAAACTATGCGTACGTTTTCAATTAAAGCATTACTTTTTTGTTGGAAACGAATAGAATAGTTTTAGTGAAGTAGCATCAACAGTAACAAAAATATGCATAAAAAACACACCTCTTTTGCTTCTTTGATTTCCATGCATACCTTCAACTATTGCCAGATCTATTGTTTTGTTCAAATAAGTAATTTTGTTATATTATCCGTTATAACTTATAAAAATTGATTAACAATAGACTTCCGACATGATCGTGGCTATAGAAATTCTACCAGTAAAGGAGTTGTTTTTTCCTGAAAATCCCATTGTCCAACTGCACCAGCTTACCTGTTTATATAAATCTCTTCTAAGTTATATATATACATCCATCCATCCATCAATCAACCTGTTTCGTCCACTGCTGGACATAGGCCTTTCCAAGATTTCGCCCCTCTTCGCGGTCCTCCTGAAAGAAATGCCCATACTCACACACGCTGGGCACGCGGGTTGGTGAGTGCGGTGCCGGAACCCTCGCACCAGTGACGCCGCTGCCCGTCACCAGTCTATACCAGTTATATGTATACATATAAAGATATATATAAGGATATCCTCACGATATGAATTTCCGAGGGGGTGTCAGGGGTGTTCCCGAATTTGAACTGTAACATGCAAGTCACAGTCTACACCTGGTACACCCGCGTTTCACCGACGATTATTATATTACTAATTCTCAAAAAAAATAATGTTTAGTTTCCGAAAACATTAGCCTTTAACACTGTGATATTAATTTACGCAACCAAATTCATACTGCAGGCTTGTTAAGTTACCAGTATTATGGATCAATATCTTTTTGAGAAATTTTCACCGTTCATTGTATTGACAGGGGCATTCTTGCGTTTACTTAACGAGTTTTTTATATGTCACCCTCTACATCGAGTACACCACACATCATACCGGTGTAAGGTTCGTTGTGTGTGTATTTATAACCGGTTTTCTCTCCACTGGAACCCTAATGTAATAGGTACAATCAGACATTGAATGAAGATGCATATCGCCGCCGTATCAGATAGATTACATTTGTTATGACAACCTTGAATGATTTATGGCGCGACGATTTGTGATCTATTTTTAAGATTTAAAAATTACCGGTGTAGGACGAGGAGAAACTTTGGTAGTTCTAATAACCTTAGTTCTCAGTAGATTCATAAAATAGCTTGGACCATGGGATCTATTTTATTTGTGGACTTTTTTTCTCATTGGATTCAGACTTCAAAGTGTGGATCTACTGGGAAAGTAGAAGCTACATAAACATTAATTTTTGATGGATTTGTCATGTCATAGACCTGGTGCCGAGGCCGACTGTGGAGGTACCACCATCTTACTCGCAAATCCTCCCGAAGTTATACGGGAGAGAGTAAGAGAACAGCTCGCAGACAAAACCAGGCGGCCCACCATTGCCTGGGACCGATGGATGGCGGTATATCCATCCCCAATTGCCGGGCCTTATATAAATCAGACTGGTGACGGGCAGCGGCGTCACTGGTGGGAAGGTTTCGGCACCGCGCTCACCAACCCGCCTGCCCAGCGTGTGTGAGTATGGGCATTTCTTCCAGGAGCACCACCAAGAGTGGCGAAATCCTGGAAAGGCCTATGTCCAGCAGTGGACGAAACAGGCTGATGGATTGGATTGGATTGGAGTAACAATCAGGTCTTCAGGTCAACTAGCGCCTAAATCGTTTTTTTGTTTACTAGCCTCTTGCCCGCGGCTGCACCCGCGTTTTTTCAATCTCCACCCTGTTTTCGGCTTGGATGCAACTTGGATGTTATTTTATCAACACTTCTATAGCCTATATGCTAATTAGGGTCACTAAGTTGATAATAAAGAAAACCGCACCCAAATCCAGACATACAGACAGACGAAAAATCTTTAAAAAATAGTTTTGGCCTCAGTACTTTGCTAAAATATTCAGTGTACAGACAAGACTTTTTTAATACTTTATTATTAGTATGGATAAAAAGTGTATTTTATTTCTATTTCTCCTGAAACAAATAATTTATTGAAAGTAGAAAAATACAAATACTTTGTGAATAAAATCCTTGGAGTAGGATTTGAACGTGCGGCCGAGAGGCTTATAGCTTTACAAGGCATTATGTTATATTGAGTAAAAATTTGTTTTTCCGGTTTTAATTTACATTTTACGTTTGCGGTCAATCAACCAACAAACGAAAACCAATATTCCAAAAAACTATTTAAACTTCTAAACAAACAAAAAACATTTTTCTCGTGATCGCATCAAACAATGCAATGTTACGGCTATCCCCAGCCTTTCAGGTATTCTCGGAATCGTCCAGTTTTTGTCCACCGTAACTGTTCCGGTGTTCAGGAATTAGACGAGCAGCTGGCTGGGGTCGTGACAGATGAGGAGGTCAGGTCACGATCTGGCTGCCAACCACCGACCTGGCTGGTGACCGTTGGTACCGACATGGGTTGGGCATTCTTCATTTGACCCTTTTGATTAATTGAGTGTTTTAAAAAAGACACAAAATACGATGGCATCGAGTAAAAAAATATATGTTGGCTTAGTTTTAAACGACAAGGAACCCTTATAGTTTCGCCATGTCCGTCTGACTATGAGTACTAGAAAGCTGTAATTTGGCATGGATATAAATATTAATCACGCCGACATAATGGTAAAATAAAATCTTGAAAAATTTTTTTTAAAAGGTACCTCTCATTCAAGTAAGCTGGGGATGATTTTTTTTCTCGTCTATCCCATAGTGCGGGGTATCGTTGGATAGGCCGTTCAAAAACATTGTGGGTGTGCGAAAACTATTTTTCGATTGAGGGATCCGTTGGTGAAATATTAAGCTTTAAAGTGAAAATTTTAGTGAGAGTGGGGCGTCCCGTCCCCCCCCCCCCCCCCTGCCGGCTAAACGGTGGTTTATAGAAATGTGAAAAAATTCACAGTATAATAAATTTAAAGGGAAAACTATCACAGCTAAGAAGCCTTAACAGGTTTACGAGTACAGGGCGCGCCAAACTTTTGGCCCCCTATAATGTATGGGACAAGAAGTTTGGCGTGGTCTGTATTAGTATACCAACTTATATGTACCGGGCAACTACGGAACCCTACATTGCGCGTGGCCCGACACGCACTTGGCCGCCTTTTCATTTCTTATGATTGTTATTTAACTGCACAACTGATTGCCCAATGTTATATTATAACTATAATGAGGGGCTTTATTTATTCCATAAACATACCTATACTGATAAATTAAGCAAAAATAACATAAAATAAATAAAAGCAAACCCTATCAACCCCGTAAACAAAATATTCCATATCACATTTAATGTCGAAACCAGTGGTAAAACATCGGGTCAGTCGACGTCCGACACGGAAGGCGATGTCGAGCTCACAAAAAATGTTCACAAAACAATATCGTGACCAAACCAGCTCATTCACAAAAGTTTCTCTGAGAAAATTGTACGTGCAACCATCTACTCTGCACGACCCCTTTAGACCCGCTGACTGGAAAATAAATAATAGCTGTTGTTAATTGTACCCCATCCTCAATTTCAATCGAGCTCTTCTTTGCAGTAAAGAATTTTGCAAGGCTAGAATAGTTCCTGTAAAGCGACACTAGATGGCGTTGTAGTATTCTACATCACGGTATCGAAATTTTCTTCTCCAAATTCAAATGCTTTTGGACGAATGTGCACTATTAACTTTGCGCAGAGGCAATATCGTAACCAATGAGGTTTATCCGAGGTGCGATTATTGCTAGTTGAAAACTTTACCAATACCCCGCCGGGTGGACGTGAAATACCGTCCGCTATGGCAATTTTTTAAAGGCCGTAAAGGCCTAAAAATCAATTATCATAAGCTTTGCGAAGTCAGACTTAATGACGTCCAGTGTTGAATTTCATCGTGTTTGTCATGTCAATTAGTTAGTACGATATTATGCTTCCCAAATTCAAGAATCGTACTCAAAAATACGATAATATTCTATGTCGACTGACCAGCTATTTTCATTCATTAAATTACCTATACAAATATTTTTATAGCAAGACGCAGATTGTGAAAGAACCAATATTTAGTAAGATCAACCTCACCAACTCAAAAACTGTAGATGAAAGAGGAAGCAAATGCTCCGAAAAAGAAACATTTTTGGAAGAGCCAATGACAAAAATACTTACTTAACTATGCAGTTATATGTATATATATGTCGATATTGATGTTTCATAAATTCTAACAGGGATTATTTTTTTATTAATGTTGATGGATAAATTGTGTCTTCTATATTTCCTTACTACTTATAAATAATTATCATAAATTTCTCAGGATCCGTTTCTGATGCAAACAACTAGCGTCCACATAATTTGAGTTATCGTCTATAATCTCTTTTTTACTCATTTCGTTTTGCCAAGTCGTACGATCTTTTTTTTTTCAAATACTATGTTTTGACTGGTATGTTCAATAATTTTTACGTCTCTCCGAAACCAACACAAATGATGCTGCCCTACCCGCTGTGTCTTTTCGAAAATCTACTTTGTCATTTAAAAATCTTAATTTAAAAAAAGGTATCTCATTATAAATAAACAAACATATAAATGTACGGTACCCACATCAAGCTAGACACATTCAGTATAAGCTGACCTCTCATTGTATAGGATTCCCGTACAATGAGAGGTCAGCTTATACTCAATGTGTATAGCTTGATGCGGGCTCCACTGTACATGCTGCAATGTTTTTAGAGAAATCTTAACTAACTGACTAACTCATCAACGCCCAGACCTAACCCTTGGACCTATAGAGCTAAAATTTAGCAGAGAGGTTCCGTTTATAATGTAGACAAGGTATGAGGCCGGATTTTTCGAAATTCCCACGGGATCGGAAGAAACGGGATCCGCGCGAGCAACGAGCGAGGTGTAAGAAATTAACATAATATTATGATTGCGGTAAAATGCAAAATAAAATTCTAATTTTGAAGAGCTTTGTCTAAACTGGGAACCTCATATAATATAATATATCTATTACCTATACACAAATTTAGTACACCGCCATATGAGTTATCCTCTTGACCAGTTTCTTCCACCCAAAGGTTGTCTGGAAGAGATCGCTTTAAGCGATAAGGCCGCCTGTTTGTATTTACACAATATGTTACATTAAGTGTTACATTATTTTTTGTTTCCTTTTTTTTTGGTGTACAAATAAAGCTGTATTGTTGTTGTTGTTGTTGTTGCGAGTGAATTTTTTCATTTTTAAGTAAGCCAAAGGTTATTCCCTTTTTTTTCACTAATTTAATTATATTAACCCTGTATTTGTATTTTATTTTATTGTTTTGTTTTTACAATTAATATGACATGTAATAAGTGTGCATAAGGTGATTTTGGTTGATATATCCAATTATGTACCAATATTTCAAAAAATATTTCTCTTTTCGGGTCTCGGGACAAACAAAATAGAACTTGTTTGTCTCGATGAACTAATGTCAAAGAATTGTGTCAGCAGAAGATAAATATCTTCTATTATGGCCTCTGGCTAATCGCTTAGGAGACAGGCGTGAGTTAAGGTCTCCAAATTGGGGTCTTTTTTGCAATTTTGGGGATTTTTTTTTAGTTCCGGTTCCCAAAAGGAGAAAATTTTGGGGAAGGAAATTTCGATACTGGGAAAATAGGGAAATTTAAGAAATAGAGAATGTACAGTTTTTCCACTATGTCCACTCACTTTGCTGTCCAGGGGAAATATTTAAAGAAGATAATTTCTAAATAAATTAATTGCTAGCCTCATGAATTCATGATTGACGGCCTCATTAGATTTTACTTTATAATTATTTATGAATTTCTTTAAATGTTGTATGTGAAAATGTTAATAAATATGTTTGAGTAATGTGTTACATAAGGTATTTCATTATAATTATAAACAATGTAAAATTTTATAAATTTTAATATAATAAAGGATTAGATAGATATTTGGGGAAGAGTTGCTGAAATTGTATCTTGTTGGGAAATTCATTTGTCTTATTCGGGGAAATTTCAAAAACTGTTTGGCGACCCTGCCGTATGTGTATGTTTAACAGAATTGCCATTCACAGTATCACATTTCATCAAAAAGACCATAAAAGAATTACCAACTCTTATGGATTAAATTCCGATCCAGATTTTAATAATGTCACAGGCGTTTGACATTTATACCGGTGAAAGTGCGCATGTCGATACCTAACTGGCTCGGTACCACGGGAACTCGATCAAAAGACAATCGTCAGACTTGTGAGTCGTTTCATTTACGAAACACTTCGTAAAAGTTTCGTCTATGTTCGCAATTTTCTATTTTTCTCACGTACCGTAATTTTTAATTCTCTTCTGTATACATATAAAATGCAAAGTCTCTCTGATGATAACAAACATAAACCGCATCCGAATCCGTTGAGTTTTTCTCGAGTTAAAACGGAACATATGTATAACACAGATAAAAATTCAAAAATTGGTAGTTATGGCTTCAGTAAAATAGTAATAAAACATTTCGTTTAAAATTTTGAAAAAATATTCACTTTGCAGCCAAGACGACGTTTTTTCTACTTTATTATTACAATAAATAAGTGAGCCCAAAATTTATTCTAATGGTAGCGATTTTGCCAGAATATTTTTATGTGTCCAGTATCTTCGTTTTATTTACTTATGAGGTAACTTTAATTTTGAAACTGTTTAGCTTAAATTTAAATTTATTATATAAATTAGATATACTTTTCATTATATTTATGCTTTTGATTATTGTATAGAGAATATTAAGTATATAAAATTACCCAAAATGAAACATTTTTTTTTTGTATATAACTTATTTCCTTTGTTTCATTAAATTCGACGCGTGAGAAGTGTATGAAATTTACCATTCATTCTCAGTCTCGGCCGTACAACCGTGGTACGGCCTGCGGCTTACAGCTCGAATCGAATCACAACCGATCGATTGGCTCGGTTTAATCGCATTAGGAGACGCGGGGGGTCTACTCCGACACTCCACACGTGCCGCTCAGTGACTGTTAAATGAAAGAATTGCAACTTTATTGTTTTGTAATATTCTTGTGCAGAGAAGCTTCAACTGTTTACTTTCATAACGGGTACCTTTCATTAAATATATAATATGCTATATTTGTACCTATAAACTAAATCGGAGTAGCGAAAAATTAACTTACGTAAAAACTAAACTTAACTGAAAAAAAAAATATGAAAAAACTTTCCCCGTTTCGTACCCGTCGGAAAGATTCCTATTACACAACACTAATCACACTGAACAACTTTCCCAGGAAACAAGCCCGCGCAAACGAAAAAAAATTTGGTCAAGTGTGAGTCGGACCAGCGCACAAAGGGTTCCGTACCACCCCGCAATACGGGTGCGGAACCCTTATAACATTTTAGTAAATAACAAGAATATATTTACATGCCAAAGCAACATCAAGGCTACAAAAAAACAAGGAAATGGTAGCGAGCAACTGACAAAAATTTGGCACCGTCTGCATACGGTGCAGACCCTACTTTTTATCATTTTTTATTTTACTTTATAGTATTAGTATTCCTACAATCTGACTTTATTTAAATTTGTATGTTTTACCGTCTTTTAGTAAGAGCCAAAACCAATAACTTTTAAATAATGCGATTTTTCGAGGTTACGTGTATGGGGATCCCATTTTTTTTTTATATTTTGCTATTATAAAAGCGATAGTATTCTGTGAAAATTTCGTTTTTCTAACTATTTCGGTGAAAGCTGTAGACCCCTGTGACAGACAAATAGACAGACAGCGGAGGCTTAGTAATAGGGTTCCGTATAGAAACCTTCGGGTATGGAACCCTAAAAATATGAAAAGTTCTCCTTTCCATACTAACTTTATCTACGGTAAGTTTCTTATGGGCAAGCTTATGTTTTTTTATCTGGTTTGCGGTTATTTTTTACCAATAACAACTTGGCTAGTTTTTTTAATGCGTAATGATTAAGCAATTATTTGGTGTCTGTTCTTTCGCTACATTACTAAAAAAGGAGGTAGCCAATATACAGCAAATTTATCTTCTGAATATATAGAAGGTAAACATGACTTACTCATCTATCAACGCACAGCCGAAACTACTGAACGGATTTCGCTGAAATTTGGCATACAGATAGCTGTTGTAATGACGTAGGCATCCGCTAAGAAAGGATTTTTGAAAATTCACCCCCTAACGGGGTGAACCGAATTCCACGCGGACGAAGTCGCGGGCAAAAGCTAGTGAAATATATAATCAAAAGAGGAGACTATTAAAAGTAAAAGTAAATGATAAATATTTAAGCTATGACCACAGTTTTAGAACCTTTCTTCTAATGGACTGCCAATCAAACACAGTGGCTTACCAAGGCTCATACAGCTATACATCATACCTTTCGGTGACTGCTTTAAAATCGCGTTGGGCAATTTGTTTTATTAGTTCTCGACAATGGCTATTAATACGACAAATAAAATTCATGCAATCAGTATGTGCATAATTAAAGATACAATTAATCATCCTATCGTAGGATCAAATGACTCAACTTATAAAAGAAGTTCTAAAATAAAAAGGTTAACGTTGTACAGTGTTAATTTGATAACCTCATTCGCTCTACCACTTTCACTGTTCAAAAATATGGTCAATTTTTGCCATCTAATACTCAAATCACAAAACATTATCAGTTTATTCATAGAAAAGTTAAAATGCTTGAACAAAACAAATTACCTAATATTAAGGCCAATAACAGATTTCAATTTTGAATAAATTATACATATATGAGTTCTTAAACAGTAAGATTAACAAAACAAATACACAAAACCTTAACCTAACAAAATATAATCTGAGAAAAAAGAGAGAACATACACATTAACGTCTGCGTTATATATTTATATGGGAAATTGTGCAGCGCCCCTAGCGGCTTACTACAGGAACTAGCATTTCTCATACAAAATATCATGACGTCATGTCGAAGTCATATAACATTTTAACATTAATCAACTTTAAACATATATTTTGGATGAGGACATTTTCTTCACGACTGTAACCTGATACCTATATACTTTGATTAGTAACCATTTAATATAATGGAAGAACCTTCAAGTATCAATAAACGATTTAATTTCGTATTTATCACAATATTGTTTACAGTATTATTAGTAAATATTTATTTTCATTATATTTATTTGATGTCGATTAGGTCTACCTAGCTAAGCATTCCTTGCATACAAGTAAATATGCATTTATTTTATTTTTAGATTTAGATTTGCAGTCAAATCAGTTGGGTAAAAGTTATTTATTAAGCACTATCTTCTTAAAACCAAGTATTTCTTTGAGTGACCAAAATCTAATTGAAAGAAAGTGAGTCCAATTATATAAATTATACAATATACTTGAGTTTAAAATCACTTGATAAGATGGTTGTGTTCTATGGGCAGGGCCTTAAATGCGGACATGAGATTTATTTGTATGCAGATAGTTTAGGTTGTTTTAAATTATTGTGTAGAAAAGCTCTATCTAAAGTTAAATGATGTTTGTTAGTTTTAGTAATAATTAAGATAAAATTTAGAATTTGTAAATTATTAATGTAATTTTAGTAATTAAGAATTTAAGATATGTGTATACTTACATGTTGTACGTCACTTATATAAAATGCATGCTGTGATTACCTTAATAAGTTAGAAGTTTAGCAGTTATTTATGTTCAATGTGTAGTGTTAAAATTAGCTTACTAACTACTGGTTCTCCTAATAAAGAAAATAAAAAAATGAAAAATTCTTCTTAGATTTATTTGTAACTAGTCGCATTTTCATGATAACGGATGCTTTCTTTATACTACCGTTTTCCATTTTCGGATGCAATAGTGAGCCATAACCCATCATAGATACAGAGCGTTCCAAAATAAGCGCAGAAATTACGAACGCATCAAAATATGTACCGTATTGAAATGCAGGACGGCTATTCCGGCATTATTTCTCACTCGCAATATCAAACATTAGATATTTGTTTAATGTTAGATAATTGCCATGCGATGAAAATTATAGTGACTAAACTACATCAAATACAAACTATATGATGTAAGGAATGCTAGTTAAAAGTTTTCAATTTAAAAATCGATACATATCCGTACAAAATCCATTTTAAAGTCACCCGCAATCTTAATTTTTGCATACATGCCAGAATTGAGGGCCGGTACGTAAATAAACAACATATCAATGTAACATTTTATGACCAATTTCCTTCTTTCCTTTGTTTAAAATTGTTGTCAAAATAAAAATGTTTTTAGGTACTAAGTGCTACTCCAAGAATGTTTCGTATCTTTTAATTGTTTTGGGGTTTTTGAATTTCGTGCATGCCGTTTTCGGCTTTACAGTATCAAAATGAGAAAAAATTAAGACCAGAATAAGAACCAAGCAGGGTCTCCAAATTGGGAGATTTTTCGCAATTTTGGGGAAAATTGTAGGTCTGGGAAACTTTTGGGGAAACGAAAAGCTTGGAGAAATTTCTGGGGAAGAAAATTTGGTACTGGGGATATTTAGGAAATAGGGAAAATACAGTTATGTCCACTTTAACCACCCACACTACTGCCCAGGGGAATTTCCGGGAAAGAAAATTTCGAATAAGTGAGGTTGGCTGGAAGAAATCGCTTTAAGTGATAAGTCCACCTTTGTGCAAAATTATATTACCAAAACTATGTTTTTCTTTTTTAATGTATTTTTTTTACAATAAATTGTCATTAATTAAATAAATGTGGTTAAAATCCATTGCTTGGAATTGACGGCTTCATAGGATTTTACTTTTGAAATTTTCATTTAAATTTTTGTGAAAATTTTTATAAATATGTTTAAGTAGGTAATATGTAGTAGGTGGTAGAACTAATGCCGGGCTCGACTGTGGAGGTACCACCATCTTACTCGCAAATCCTCCCGAAGTTATTCGGGGGAGAGTAAGAGGACAGCTCTCAGGCAAATAAACCAGGCGGCCCACCATTGCCTGGGACCGATGGATGGCGGTATATCCATCCCCAATTGCCGGGCCTTATATAAATCAGACTGGTGACGGGCAGCGGCGTCACTGGTACAAGGGTTTCGGCACCGCGCTCACCAACCCGCCTGCCCAGCGTGTGTGAGTATGGGAATTTCTTCCAGGAGGACCGCCAAGAGTGGCGAAATCCTGGAAAGGCCATTGTCCAGCAGTGGATGCAACAGGCTGATGGATGGATGGATGGAGGTAATATGTTATGGTCTTTCATCATAATTTTATATAATTTAAAATTTTATATAAAGGAATAGATATTACGAGACTGGATACTTCATTTTTGATGTCCTTGCTTCTGATTACGAAAACTTAATTTTAAAAGCTAAAGACTTAACATCAACCTTTTTTCATCACATGAATATTAATGACATTTATCTCTCTGTCACCGGACGCCGCTAAAATGTCGTGTAATAAATATCACTGATATAAAAATGATAGGTGTTTAAATACTCGACGTTTATATGAGTCAAAACCTTTAATCGTTTTTTGGCAACTGTTGATTGATGTTGCGGAAAACGCCTTAAGAAAAGCACACTCTGAATAAAACATTTCGTTAGTCGGAAGACCATAAATTGGAATAATATTTAAACTAAATTCAATATCTGCTCAAATATAAAAGTGTTGGGAATAGAAAGGGGCGGAAAATGAAATTTTTTGTTTTGTTTGTTTCAATGTTTATTTATGGAAGTGTTTGAGTATGATCAGTAGAGCATATCGTTTAATTTTCTAAACAGGTCATTAATGCATCCGGTATATACTCCTGCATAGCTATTTCGACACTCTTGGCGGTCCTCCTGGAAGAAATGCCCATTCTCACACACGCTGGGCAGGCGGGTTGGTGAGCGCGGTGCCGAAACCCTTGCACCAGTCTGTTTTATATAAGGTCTGGCAATTGGGGATGGATAAACCGCCATCCATCGGTCCCAGGCAATGGTGGGCCGCCTGGTTTTGCCTGAGAGCTGTTCTCTTACTCTCCCCCAAATAACTTCGGGAGGATTTGCGAGTAAGATGTACCTCCACAGTCGAGCCCGGCATCAGCTCTACCACCTAATAGCTGGCATAGATGACACGAATATATAAGTTTTGTCTCTCGAAGAAACGTTTGACTAACGGACACGCAGGACGAGTCGTTTTGTCGAGGCGATCATCACGTGATAAAGCTTTACCTGCGTTTCCATTGGTCAAACGATTCTTCGAAAGAAATAACTTCTCTATTATTTTGGTGCTTTGTAGCTATGCTGAAAGCTTTTGCTCAAGCTCTAAATTCCTCCATTAAAATAATTCGATCCACATAACTCTCGCGTCTAGATCGCGTGATTCATTCGCTCTCATTACTGATAGATGGCGCTCTATAATGACGCCATTGATTTACTGTACCGCTCGATTCGGTACTCAAATCGTTGCGCAACAGTCGAGGATCCTGTTTGAAGGTTTATCCTTCGATGAAACTATCGGATTGTAATGATCCTTTGACTATCGATTTGCAATGCTTAGGTGTCGAGAGATGTCGAGTTTAGAAAAATGTTTTCATCTTCGTCTTTATTTACTTACTTACATAGGTAGGTACGGCTTCCGAGAGAATTCTTATATCAAAAAACATGGCAGGTACAATGAGAATTAGATGATAGTTAACCAAATGCCGATTGATGAAACGCGTTTTTTCGTTGTATTTACAGACAATCTCTCTGTGGTACTATAAACAAACATTGTAACTTTTTCCCTTTAGGTGAGTGAAATTAGGACAAAAGTGTTCAAACCCCAAATAAAATAAGCACCTGCAGACCATAAAAGCGTGCCCCGTATCAAATACACGTGTTTTGGCCGCTACCGACGTAACGCTTTTACGATATCTCAAACTCATTTTATTTTTTACCCTCGGATGAACGTCTAAATTCACTGAACGCTTATTTATCACCGGCCGACAGTTATGGCGACGACCTGATAAAAGACCTATTTATTGCACTCATTTTGGCAAGTCTTGTCATTTTTTATTTTCTCTTTTTTGGTCTCCAATATCGAATGCGAATGACCGCTGATTCTACGAAATTGGTGGTCGACGTTATGCCATTTTTTAGGAAGATTATTTAGGTCTGTCATAACGCTAGGCGATCTAGAATACTTAAAATGAACCTTATCGTCTTCAAACTCTGCGACCCGGATGTATCTTGAACTAATTAATTCGTCAAGCTCATCATATGTGACTAAAAAGCGGAGACCAAAAGACTAAAAAACTGATTTTATCTCAATCGAGTACAGTAGCACATGACATTCCAGAATCACATTTGTTGTACAAGTTATTTTGATGGATAGAGCCGGGTCTTTGACACCGTCATCTGGCCATATTTCGGCACGAGCCAACAAGTAATTATTTTAAAAGTGTCAATAAATAATAAAGTGGCCCGTTGAGTGCTCGTCCATCTCTCTTATCTCGATTCTTAATGCGCCTCTTTGCTCGTTATTTTTTTTGTCTTTCTTTTTTTTTGGCCTGACGTCTGGCTGTCGGTGTGGTTAAATTCTGTGTTGACAGCATGAAGGTTTTATGTTTTAATCTGAGCTTTGAGCTGGGTAATCGGGTGTATTAGATTTTTTTTGGGTGTGTATGTTATGTGCTTTCGGGGACTCGCTCTTGTTGGAATGTTTTCTTGGAGTATCCGGTTTCCTACGTTATTTTTTTATCCCCTTATCGGAATATTTGCATGATTTTAATTCAACGTTTGAAATGTACGCTATTCAGTACATAAATCGCAATTATTCGTGTGACCCACGTAGTTATTATTATTCATAGAAATAGCTCTAAATTGCGCTCATAACATAATACGGGTAACGAAATTGAGTCGATAAATCATGAGCCTAAACGACAAGACATTGTCTCAACACACCGTCCATCGATCACGTTCCAAGTTAGAATTACGTTGCGTAATTGCATCGAAATGCGTAATTGCGTTTCGCAATCAAAGCGAAGATTTTTGAGTTCGAGGTTGAAAAAAATTACTAAATATTACGCATATTTATTCAGCTAAGTACATATATGATATAAATATAAATGAATGCCCTTCTTTTCTTTCGTTTGAGAAAGTAGGAGTACAGGTTCTAATATCAATCGTATTTGTAGTTTTTGTTTACCGATTTCCAACTATTTCTGATTGACTTGCAAACCCTACGATCTACAAGGTAAAAGAAACCGTGAATGAAAATGTCATCCGAACGTTCCATGCTAAACGCCATGTGTTTTTAAAATGTGACGTAAATGAATGTTTTTCCTCTTTTCCTTCGAGTTAGAACTCAAACAACACTGACATGCTAAATTTCAGCGCGAACAAGATTACACAACATTAACTACTATACAGACACACGTGTCATACCATTGTACAACCACAGTATCTTTTTCTCAATATTGAGCACGGAAACCTAAAAATAAAAGGAACTTATTTTCTTTTATAATAGTAAATACCATATCACAACAGCGAATCATAAAAAGTGGACCAAATCAAATCAAAATATTTATTTTGTAAAATAGATACATAAAATATACTTTCTACATGTCAAAGTTAATCTGTACAATAAATATCTTTAGAATAAAAAAATAATATGTATATACTAATAAGGGAAATGGACATCAACTTTTCCCAAAGATTTAAACGTTGTGCTCGTCAAATTGTTAACCGTATTTACAATACAACGGATTCCCTTTCCTTTGTCCATGGAAAAAATACGACTCCATTATTTGAGAAAATGCTCTACGACACGGTTTCACTCCGAATGAAAGGGGACATCTTCACGGCGCCACCCTGTAATTAGCAGCACCGCATCTGTCACCGTAATAGCCAACTACAGGTGTGTTGCTCTGAGTTGTAATTAAAAATAATTCCAGCTCTAGCCTGTTTTCTTTATAACATCTTCCTGCACCTTTTCCTATCTATTTGAGGTCGGCTCTCCAGTGTTTTTAAACCGTCGTCGTCTGGGAGGGCCTCTCCGGACCCCATTTTGATTTTGGTCACGTAAAAGCACAGACCACTTACCCAGTGTTAAAGTATTATTAAGTCAATTGTAGTTTTATTAGTAAAAGCAAATAAATATAAAGTTAATGCGCTATATTTCGACCCCTCAGTGGCAAATTAGGCAAATCAATTACTACAATCTACTAAAAATTAAAAGCTATTTACTGTTCTTTAGAGAAAATATATTTATTCACGTCAGGTATACGTCGAACATAAATACAGTAAGTGCATAAATGTAAATTTGTTACAAATATGTATGATTTTCACGATGAATGAAAATTATATGAAAGGAAATTATATTTAACACCCACAAATATTTGCAATAGTTACATCTATGGTCTCCACCCACACTACCCGTAGTGGGAGCGGTTCGTGGGGACAAACAGCATTTCGTATTGGAATCGTGCCACTTCGTACACTTGTTCCCTAGACCTGTTAGAGCGATTTGAGTCGCAGAGCTGAAAGTTCCGTTGTTGCAAAGGGGAGTTGTGACGTCATCATTTTTTGTCTGGAATCATGAACTTCTTTTTAACCTATTCTGTGAGTTATCAAATGAAGGCTTCATGAGATAATTCCAAAAATATACTACATCGTTACATACATGGAACTTGTTTTCTAAAAAAATAAATATAAACGTTCTCAAAGCTCACCAAGTTTGTGCTCTTCCTGGTAGGGAACGACTGAGTAATTTTTTGTAAAAATTTAATCAAATCATCAACTCACCTTTAGAAATGTAGAATGAAATGTGATAAATGCTTAATCTATACGACACTATAAAACATTGTTTTATTTTAAGTCTATGTAGATTTTATCAAATAATATTACAATTATTTTCCTCCTTTTATGCTCCAGTGCGATGTGTGACACTTCGTCACCCTAATGTTTAATCATGTCAATTTGAAAAGTTGTGACTATGGATAAAAAAACGTTTGCAGGGCCTAGCATGGTGCCACTTTAACACCATTTTACAGTAAATGGTATTTGCTGTCAAATGGTGTTAAAGTGGCACCATGCTAGGCCTCCGGAAACGTTTTTTTATCCATACTCACAACTTTTCGAATTGGCGATTGACATGATTAAGCATTAGGGTGACGACTTGGCGATTAATAACTATGAGATTCCAAAAATAATATTTAAATTCAATGAACCGTCTCCATCCTTAATTAAAAAAAACAGAAAGTTTTAATATTTTCGCAATTGCTTTTATGATGTTAGATATGAGGGTATTATGAGATTTATGAGTCATTGCGTACTCGAATACCCGACCAACATTTTGCTTCATACAGTTTCTAGGTTCTGATAAATTTGTAATTTTTATTGAAATAATTCAAATCTATTTACTTATTTAAATGGTGCGGAACCCTCAGGGCGCGAGTCCTACTCGCACTTGACCGGTTTTTTATATTGTTCGTAACCTCGGGAGGGCTACATAACGCGCCACACCCACACACGCTTATCTGTACACGTCACTACTACAACCATAGACAAACGTACTTCGTAACGTTAGATAGAATATTTATTGTGTATCTAGGTGTTCTATGAGAGGCGCCAAGGTTGAGATGTTTAGGATCCGTTGGAGCCGTGACATCGATAATTATGCGGAGAGCCCAATTGAGCCCGTTTGTTTTGTACAGGTACAGTGGCGTACACAGAAATCCTCTGAAGGCAGAACCAGAAGAATACCTGAATTTACTATACTTTGAATAAAGACACAGCGCAACTGCGAATATTGTGCCTTATTTGTATTATCGGAAAATTCAGATGTGCTTATTCTGAGATAAAAGAAATTTAGGGAAAATTTATGGAAAAGCATGGCGGTTATATTTTTATCATTCTAAAGATTTTTTGTAACTTAAGTCTCGTTATCACGAATTTAGCTCAAAATCTGATGCTTCATTATATTCTACTGCGTAAATAAATACAAAATCACATAAAGATTTACTGGAACAATTTCTTCTAAAATCATCTGGCCTTTCGATTATAGTCAATTCTGAAGGCTTTAATTTTGGTTTTATTGCCGTCAAAACTTGACTTTTTCCAAAGCAATATAGCTTCTGTTGGTAACACTTAAAGAACTTTTTGTAATGAAGAAACTTTTGTTTTGACAGCACTAAAACTAAAATTAAAGCCTTCAGAATCGGCTTTACTATCTCTATTTATTAAATTACAATATATGGATGCTTTGTTTCTATGTATTTCATGAAGCACACGGGAAGATTTTTGGTATATACCTACGTTTTGACTATATAATCTAGAATTTTATTTCTGGAAAATACGTTTACTTGGATAAATTTTCCTCCATAGAAATAATTAATGAAATGAGGTCTTCGAATGCCCTTTTTCTCCTCGTTTGGCGAATAGGAATCATGTACAGAACTCAAACATATTTTATTACATGGATTTTAACAATATCTATAGGTAGATATTGATTGATATTGGAAATTTTCTGGCTATTTTAGTTTTTTTTAATAAAATTGAAAAACGTACTTTTTTCCTCATTTGCTCTGAGTCCGCCCCTCTCGCACTGCGCGTTTTTTCACGAAAGTGAAAGTGACAAAAATAAAATGTGCATTGCCTCTTATTGTTTCTTTTTTCTTCCAATGTATTTTGTGTGCGATTGTATCGGTTATAAAGCACGTCTTGTCTGTAGTACATAATCATCGATTGGTTTGTAATCATTCGCATGGAAACAACTAAATAGGCATTCATGTAAATGTCAGATGCGTACCCAAATAATATTAAATATTAATTAGGTACAGTTATTTATCTCACGAAGTTCGTTAGGCTATGGTTGTAGTATTGAGTACACAACCACTTTGTACGGTTCCGTATCCGAAGGGTGCCAACCGGGATCCTATTACTAAGCCTCCGCTGTGTGTCTGACTGTATGTCTGTCACAATGGTTTACTATGGCCTTTCTCTATCACGACAAGTAATAAAATATTTAAACAACATAAAATTGAGAGAAAACATTGACCTCTCATAAAACAACAAGACACACAGTCTCTAAGAAAAGTTCGTCAGAAAGTGTACGAACGTGTGACGTGCATAGTAGCAAAAATCTTCAATCAAATTAAGACGTTATGTCGTTAACATAAGATGCAATGTCAGTTATACGAAATCGTCACCCATAGCGGTGACGAAATCATCGCGGACACTTTTTGAGCGAGATTGTGAGTCTAGTTGTTTATTATGAGAGGTCGAAGAGAAAATTGAAAAATGTACCATTTCAATTGTCAAACGGGCTAATTTGCTTAGCCGAATAGCCGTATGACAATCAATTTGAGTACAATTGTCTTACCCAATTGCACCCCTGTTCTACATTATAAAGTTGGGCTTAATTGTTAAAGGGTTCAGCATGCCCAGTGGACGAGAAGCCGAGCGGTGAAACGAGCTACGCGGTGGGAGCCTATCCGAGCACCATGCCGGGTCACACAGGGTATCTCACTGTCGCCACTCTGCCGCCCTCGTTTAGACGAGGTATGTTTGTGTCCATTGGGATATATTACAAGTATATGTAGCTTTTATCCAGGGCTGAGTTGCATGGTTATTTATTCATTTACTAATAATAAAAACCGGCCAAGTGCGAGTCGGACTCGCGCACGAAGGGTTCCGTACCATTATCTATAAAAACGGCAAAAAAATCATATCTGTTGTATGGGAGTGCACAGGTCCGAATCGCACTTGGCCGGTTTTAGTATTGTCGTTATAGTGGCAACAGAAATACATCATCTGTGAAAATTTCAACTGTCAAACTATCACGGTTCATGAGATAAAGCCTGGTGCAGACGGGCGGACAGCGGAGTCTTAGTAATAGGGTCCCGTTGGTTACCCTCTGGGTACGGAACCCTAAAAATCAAAGAGAATGAGATATTTCGATATTTCCAAAGGATTAAAAGTAGCCTGTGTGTAGAAAAACCATATCGATCAGTTATTCTGTTGCGAGGAACATTAGGTACATCTAAAAAAAAAATATTGTGAAGTAAATGAAATTTTTACAAACATTCTATATTTTAATGAATTTAATATATTTGAATTGTGTAATGTAAAATTGTAATTTATTGTAATAATGTGTAAAGTCAATAACCTGTAAATAATATGATTTATAAATAAATTGAGTTTGAGTTCGAGGTGAAAGAAGAAAAAAAACAAACACTTTCGCAGTTATGAAATTGAAATATGTGTTTAGTTATATAAGAGGGGACGGCTGTTGCTCGCATGTGTTTGTAGCCCAGTCGGATTCTTTGCTTGCTAGCAACATCCAACTGACACTAGGGATTATTAATCTGCTACAGTGCTATCCGTTCATATAACTTCTATTTATCGAACGAACTACACACAACAGAATTTGATTTAAATACAAAGTAAGCTAATCAAGAATCTGGATTATTAAATTCTGCAGGATATCTTTTTTATTTTCATTTCATTTCAACGTGATGAGCTGAGATCCTCATGTTAATGTCGATTAAAATTTTACTGGAAGTAAACCGTTTTAGCATTCCCTTCTTTTGTCCAGTAAAGTTTTAAAGGTCAAATAGCAAACAAAAATTAATTTCATACTGTTTTCATTTTCTAGAGAAATCCAAGAAGACGAAGGAGGAAAGCAAAGAAGACTTTTCTACAGCGTTAGATCAATCAAACGGTGAAGAAAAAGAAAAGTCTGTCCAGGAACCGATGGTCGTAGAAAGCGCTTGACTCTAGTGTAAGTTTAAATAAAAATAAATAAGTAAAATAAAGAATACTTGACAGAATTAATTTCTTTTCTTTCCCTACATATAAAATTGTGCAGGCCTACGATTTAAGGTGGGTTGCTCCTGGATTTGTTCCCAGACGCACAACTTATTATTATTTTTCTGTTTTTAAATAAAAATAAATAAATAAACACGCTTTATATTTATTGTGCAAGATCATTTACAAAGTCAAAATAATGCAACTTTGCTAGGAAAGGTTAATTACTGTCGCGAAATGCCATAAATCACATATAATTATAACTTTTTATAAAAAAATAACAAATACAATCATAAGCTGTGCGTTTGAAAACGACTGGAGCGACAACCCGTATTGGACGTGAAGAGACCAGAGGTGCAATTGTGTAAGCCAATCGTATTCAAATTCGATTGTCATATGGCTTTTTGGCTAAGCAAATTAGCCCGTTTGACAATTGAAATCGTACATTTATGAATACGAATGTCTTATTTTATTGTTGACGGACAAAAACGTACGATTTCAATTGTCAAACGGGCTAATTTGCTTAGCCAAAAAGCCATATGACAATCGAATTTGAATACGATTGGCTTACACAATTGTACCTCTGAACTCGGAACAACACACGCTTGCCGAGTGCCCTGTCTGGGACTCCAGCGACGGGACAACAATCGAGGACTCTCACTACACAAAATACGAGAACTCTGTTAGCGATTATGACGAGGTCCTTGTCCTAATCGCGTTCAAGAAGCTTATGAGAAGAATACATACATAAGTATGGTATAGTCGGTTCTGGTGTCAGTTGCGGGGCGGTGCGAGAGGGGTAACGTCGCGTGCGTGTGCGGGAAGGGTGACATTGCGTCTCTCTCTCGCGTCAATTCACACACCCCTCCCGCACCGCGCAGCAACCTCATAAACCGACTCAGTTAAACGGTAGGGCTGTATCAAAAGATTGAAATAAAAATCCCAATTTAATACTGGATTATTTATTACTTATGTTTACATCATTGACTTGTTCAAGTGGATTATATACTTAAACTAAATAAAATTAAAATATTCGGTTAACTTTGTTTACAGGAATTTCACTAAAAAAGCCTATGTTGGAAGTCATTAGAGGTGTTGTAAAAAATTTGGCCAATATCTAAAACACAAATTCGAATATATTTATCACAGCAAGACTTATTTCATTGCTTTTCATATACATTTAAATATAACAGGAATATATTTCTCTATATTCGAAGATATTTTACTGTTTTTACTTTCTAATATTATAATTTATTTTATATACTTATGTTACCGGTCAAATTCGATTTCGGGACAAACAGGTTTTATGGAAGCTAGCATGACAGGCTACCTATTGGCAGTTCTTATAACAGAGTCATAGCTGTTGAAATCGCTTAAAAATTGGAAACTTAAACTGCAGTGTATACAAATCTTTCTCTGCTTCGCCTTGTTTCGATTTTGTTTCAGAATATAATTCTACTTAGATGTAACACATGACACGCTCGTTAAGTCTATTCCGACATAAGAAATTGAGTTCGGCCGGTAACCAACTCGTACATATCTCAGCGTAAAATAAGTATGTATTATAAACTAGCTCTTACAGTGCATTCTTATTGTACAACCGAAACTGATTTTAATTGATTAATAACACATTATTTAACACATAAATATTAATGAATACTATTAATAATATATATTAATAATAACACGTATTTTGATTTTAACACATGTAGGCGATGACATAGAATTTTTTTTGTTTTATTACTTCCAGATCGTTAAGCCACATAATTAAAACCCCATACAAATCCGTTCAGTAGTTTTACTAGATCTTAGGAGGCCCCACATAATATACTCTTAATATTTTTTCTCTTGTAAGTGCGTATTAATATAATATAATTTATTATAAGTAATTAAATAAATAAAACACTAAATCTAGCTGTTCCTTGTGCTTATAATATTTAACTGGTACACTAAATTAAAATATTCAAAAAATACATACATATCCTCACGCCTATCTCCCAAAGGGGTAGGCAGAGACCAAAGATTTCTATATGATACATCCCTTTTAATTTCACGCATTCACTCTTCTTTCAACATCACCGTCACATTTTCCACCGCGCGTGAATAAACAACACAGACAAATAAATTATTTAACCTGTTCTACTTTCTCGTCCTAGTTTTCATTCCTTTTCTTTTAAAGGCGTCATCCATTAATGATAACATCTCTTGCAGCTCATCTGTCGATGAAGCAAGGATACTTGGTCACAGGCGTATAAGAGGCACTTCACAAATGACTCCCCCAACTTTAATACATTAATAAAGCCAATTCTGAAGGCCTTAATTTTAGTTTTAGTGCTGTCAAAACTTAAAATTTTCCAAAGTAATATAGCTTCTGTTGTTAACACTAAAGAACTATTTTGGAATGATGAAAATTTAATTTTGACAGCACTAGAACTAGAACTAAAGCCTTCAGAATCGACTTCAATGCTCTTTTAAATCATTTAAAGAACTGTCTATAAATATTAAACAGCCATGGTGACGCTACACCTCCTTGTCCTTTGACAAAAACATAAATAAAATTACTGAAATTGTTAAGTAGTTTTGAACAAACCGCGTATACCTTTTATTTACTGCAAATAAAATCTTTTGTATCCCTCTAAATTTTAGATTTTCGATTCGGGATTTACTTGGGTTTTTCTTTATAAAATTAAATAACTAGTGATTTTTAAAAACTCATGGTTTGACGTGAATTCGATATACATCTTCCTCGTCGTCCCGGCGGGCATTCCACAGAAATTGGGACTTAAAATTCATGTACTTTTGAAAGCTTCGTACTCCTAAAGTTTAAACGTTACACAAATTATAGTTATATCGTTGTGAAGGTGTATTCGCCGACAACACAAAAATATATGTTTGGTCCACGATAACGTCATAGACCGTAGGAGTGAGCAATATAAAAAAATGAATGTAATCCTGCAATTCGAGACACTTTGTGACGTGGTTTTAGGTAATCAATTTTTGTTAAATAAGGTGGTCAATTTCGTGCCACTCATGCCCCTAAACCATCGTTAATTAATTTAAAGAATATTTATTGAAAAATAATTAAAATATGTACCCAAATTTTATAAGTATATCGGCGAGGGGCTGAATTACCCATCACGCTGGGACGTTATAATAATCGTCGATGAAACGTGGGTGTATGGACTGTGACTTACTCTTTACAGTCCATACTAAGCAATACGTCTGACAACCCCTCGCGGATTCGAGTCGCGACGATATATTGTATTATATATAATGTAAAAAAATTCAGGAACTTTTCTGGTATTTCAATGAGTAAAATTTCAGCTGTAGTCTAAAATGCAACTATAATTTATATATTTTTCTATTCTAGTCTAATCTTACATTCCGTGTCTATTTGCACCTGGTCCATCACGCCTAACTTATGTGCCATATTCGATATAATAAATATACTTTTTATTTTATTTTTTATTTCTCCCACTACATGCTACTTATACCTTGTATTAGTAAAACCATATTCAGTTGTAATGTTAGTACAGTAGAGTTGGGTTGTAGGGACTACTCTGACTTTATATTTTACAGTCAGTAACAGATAGACTGATATCTTCACCAAGTAAAAGTCAGTTCCAAATGAAATCTATTTCAAAATTAGTACATCATAAAGTTAAACTCAGCTCCACTTAGATCATTAAACTGAGACATAAAACTAACAATGTTAATTTGCAATAATAATTGACAAATCGCCACGTGTTAAAAATTTATTTCTATTATAATTCCTTAAAACTGACTTTGGATAGCCAAACACATTTTTTCTTTCCTGTGTGTTACTTGAAATTGTAAATCTATCCGTAAAAATAAGAGAAAATGTAAAAAACTAAATCCTAGCACGCGCCATAGTTTTGGGGCTTTAAATTACTCTTGTTCCTTCACGCAAGTAGAATACATAGATACTATCTATGGCCCGTGCTTTGGGTACAATAGATATTCAGTTTTGACAAGGTAAGGAATCTCAGTTGTGGAAACATCCCGGGGCTTTATTGTCTAACTTCGACATATGTCGACATATATTAAAATGCGCCGTGATTGGCTAGAAATGACATCAAACATAATTTGTGGCCAATCACGGCGCTTTTGAAGGCTTTTGAAGTTAGACAATAAGAGGGCAGGTTAAACCGGTGTCAGTCTACCTAAAGTCACTGAAGTCAGTTCTCAGTTGTATGGCGGGCTGCGCAGGGCGCTGCTCGAACACCGGCCGCTGCGCTTGCGCACGCGCTCGGTTCCCGCGCGCTTGTTGCGCCTTCACCGCGTTTTCCAGCTTGATGCGGAGCTCCGATGACTGCTGCATCATTGTTTTGAATTCCTGTAAACAGAGAATGTCATTTTAGATCAATTAGGACTCATATATAAACAACGAGTGGTGCTTTATTTTCTAATACATTCAGTTAACTCTTTGCCCCCTCTGTTCTCTACGCGGTGCGTGGAGATTAAGATTATACCTAACGAACGTCAGTTGAGGTCTCAATACCCAAATCCTTTCCATTCTGATCATTTGTAAAGTCCTTTGGAAGCTCAGATGTTGATGACGTCACATCTATGTAACGAAACGTCCTGCATGCGGATCTTGAAATAGGATTATTAATAACAAAACGATGCCGTTATTTTTGTAAAAATGAGCACTGTTATCTACGTTAATAGCGGTATTATCTCGTTTTAAGTCATAGGAAACTATTCAATCAACACACTTAACTTTATAATGGTAATTTAGGATTCCGTACCTCGAAATGGAAAAACGGAACCCTCATAGGATCACTTTGTTGTCCGACTGTCAAGACCCTTTTCCTCGGGCCCCGTTAGAGATATTGAGTTGAAACTAACACATCCTAGCATACGGCCCCATGGTGCTGTTAAGACTTCTAACTCAACGAGAAAAAAGTTATTGTTCATTTATGTAATCAATTTCATACAAAGTGGCTCACCATGAAAACCTATAGGGCACTTACAAAATTTAATTCCGTGTTCAAGTAGGTCTAGCACACGTATAGGAACAAATCTGAAAATTACATTATATTCAATTATTCTACAAAATATATATGTCCAACTTAATTAGACCCCTGGAATACATAGTTTCATAGATCACAAGTATCAAGTTAAGCTGGTCAATAATAACTGTACGTTGAATGAGTTGGAACAGGGCCCAATTCCTACTTGACACGTTTATTTTTACGTTATAAAGGTTTGTAACACTAGCTAACACTGTACACTGTACACGGACTCACCTGCGGATGCTTGGGCCCGACCCTGGTGAGCCAGGTGAGCGCGTACTCGTGCAGCGCTCGGACATGCGCGGGCGCACGCGACAGCTCGCCGCTCTCGCGCAGGTACGAGATCACTATCGGCACCAGTAGCCACAGCATTTGTACACCTGGAGGAGATATTTAAATGTAAAATCAACATACATGTCAAAACACGAAATTGCAAGACATTGCTTGTAAATATTACTCAGCTCTTTCTTACTATTCCCTATTTGAGTTCGTCTGTCAGCTCATCACCATTATTAAGAAACCTCGCATTTGTCATGTATACTCAAAGTCGTCTTCCATCCAATTCCATATACAAACATATATCACGCCTCTACGTCCCAGACAGTCTTTCAAAAACTCACACCGGGTTGGGTTCGTACCCCGGGTTCCAAAACTAAACCGTTCAAAAATCAACACGGGTCGCGACACCGACCGTTCAAAAATAGCAGTGTCGCTACACCGGTGTCGAATTTTTCAACACCAACTCTGAGTAGGGTTCGTATAGAGACGTAAAAATGACAGTTATAAATCAATACGAAATCTATTGGAAATATGTGAAATGACGTTTGAAGTGTAGCAACTCGGTCAAACCCGTTCAAAAACTCAGTGTTGCAACCCCGGTGTTCCTACCCACCCTAGGGTTCTTTAATGAACGCTCTTCGGAGAGAGGGGTAGACGGAGAACACAGATATCCATCTGCTGCGATCCTGATACAATCTTTTTCCTCTTCCACATCCATTAATCTTGTCTACAAGGTCTTCTACTCCGGGTGCTTTTGACTTTGCCCTTCTCCAGTATATCGCCTGGCATTATAACTTTATAAGTATGAGATAAACATTGATATTAGTGCCCATTAAAAAGTGCTGTGATTTACCTCTGTGACTGTCATCTGTAGGGAATGCATGAAAAAATACAAACATTACTTGAAATTTTGAATACCATCTGTAAGGAATGTTAGCTTGCAATACAACTGCACGCTATTTTGGAAACCATGTAGTAATTATGATAAGCGACGTGGCAATTCAGGTTAACCCATATATGCCCAGAACTTTTTTGGTCACTGATTTTAGTAATTTTTAGATATGTTAGTCAATTTTGACCACTTTTATCAAGTATGGTGACAGTTTTCAGTTTTCAGGTCTGGAAGTATTTTTTTTTCAGTGGGTCACTAACGACCCCTGGGGCATATACACTGACCCATTAAATTGATTTTGTAAGAAAACAATTATGAACTAAAACACGGCTTAGAGAGAGAAAAAAATATTTTATTACTAATTTGTATCGTGATACATTGCGAAACATTTATCATGGAGGTTTACTTTACATTTGCGGCACATTTTGTTCGTTTTGTTCTTACAAACAGCACATCTTTTCCTCTCTTGACCTGTGAGAATCATATGATCAGCTTTATGTTTCCGGACCGATTGAGGTACTGAAATTGAAAAATGTCTCGCAGGTGATGGCCCAGGCTGACTCTTCATATCTCCATACTTCTGCAAAAGCGATCTGGCTAGAGCTCTGCGGTGTTCCAGTGTATCCATAGTCGATCCAAGGGATCTAGCGAGCAAAAAACAGTTGTTTACTGCAACGTCAATAAGCCACATCAAGATTGATGAGTACCACTTCTTCCCTCTGATGGCTATTCTGTAGACACCAACATTAGCGTCCAGTCTATCTACGCCACCCATGTACTTATTATATTGGGAAATTAAATTTGGCTGATCAATTTCAATTTTGTTCTTAGCAGCTGCTGAGTATCTATTATGAGTAATTCTATAGGTTCACTGTCCTTAGAGAGCGTCAGAACAGCACGTGGCGCCGGCTGCACCCACTGTTCCTGTTGCGGCCTCAAGTCGCGCTTGACCCAATGTCGAGGTCGTAGCTCGCTGGCTTCAACATTGGGCCGTATGCCGTCTTCTAACGCAGCTGTTTCGCCTTCATTTCTTGCTCGTCGAAGCCTCTTTGGTGCGGAAGTTGAAGGTCGGGCACGTTCATTATCGGCGACTGATGAACTTGGGGTAGGATTATCATCTGCTACGTCTTCGTCATCTTGGTGGCGATGAACTACAAGCTCGGCTGGTGCTAGCAACTGATGTCAGTTCATCCGGTCGACGTCGTTTCCATCCTCTTCATCCGAGTCACCATCAGATAAAATGCCACAGCAAGGCGGATCAATGTACACGGCCAAGCCTTGAACATCCTCAACATCAAAAGACTCGAGGCAGTCAAGAATCTCATGTGCAGTAAGCTGACGGCGAGACCTGATAAAAAAACAGTACAAAAACATGAGTCATGGTATTTGCCCACGGGGTCGATAACGAGCCAATGAAATATTCGCGTCAATTTCAACCAATAAAACAATTTTTATCATAAAAAATGTTTTCACATAACCTGACACACTTACTCATCTTCCAATAACACCTGATAAAACAAACAAATATCAATAAGTAAAAACAGTACTTACATTTATTTCCGCTCTGGTAGCAACTTTTCGCCAAATAAAACTGAAGAAAATTTTTCACGGACAATAATTGTATGAAAACACACGTATTAGCACAAGCGCACACGACTTACTTCTAGGTACGTTCCTTGGCAATGAAAAAATGTGGGTAGTACGAAAAACATGCATACAGTTTGATATCACGGTGCATTACCATAAGTGGCTAGGTGATGGGTCGTTATTTACCCACTGGGCATATATGGGTTAAGAATAAAAAATACGTCAGATACACGGGTGTACACCACACGCCATATCTTTAAGTGACCGGCGTGGAATTTCGGCTCGACACGACGGCCCCTTTGTGTCAGTATTTCCAACCGTGAAACCAAACGAACTACACTCAATCTTTTACATGGAGAGCGGCTTTGGACCATCCCCCTTAATATGTATGTATATTAAGGTGATATGTGAATTTTTCAACGGTCACTGTTACTCCATGCGGAACGACCCGCAGTGCGAGAGGGACGGATTCCGGAAAAAAAATGCAAAATGTCGGTTTTAAATTAATATAAAATTAACTAAAATAGTTATCAAAATTTCACATTCACGAAATTTAGATATTACTAAAATCTATATAATAAAATACCGTCCAGGTCTATATGTCATTCCTATTTCGCATACTATGAAAAAAAGTGTAGAAGCAGACCTCATTTCAATAATTATTTCTATCGAGCGAAAGTTCTGCAATCGCGTTTCTGTATTCAAGAAAACTAGAAAAAGGTGCCCATATTTATATACTAATTTATCAAATTAGTAGCTTCTTCTGAAAACCAGGTAAATAACTTCAAAAAGTGCCGATTTTAGTGAGGTAGCGCCTTATGGAGGATGGTCCAGTGCCGCTCTTTATACAAACTTGTTGGAACCAACAACCACGACAAAAGCATTATGATTTCGTTAAACAGCAAAATTTGATAGTAGAAATGTTTTTTTTTCGCGAAAAAACTGATTATTCACGGGTTAGACTTGTAGACAGGGTAAACAAAATATTATTCTATTTAGTCCGTCATTTAGATTATCAAAAAATATTGGACACGTATTTTTTCTTTTGTCAATCAAACAAAAAATGACAGAGATAAAGCGCGTCAAAGTTTGGGAGTGGGGTAAAAAGATGTCACTTCTAAGTAAAATTGTAGATGTGACGTCACGCGGAACTTCAGCGGGCTAAATATCTTCATCATTGTTTGTTTAATTGAAAAAAGAAAAAATACGTGTCCAATATTTTCTGATAATCTAACTGACGGACTAATACATTTTTTTTAGTCATCATGCCTATTGATGGAACATATAGAAAAAAGTAAAAGAAAGAAATTATAATGCTTTTGTCATGGTTTTTGGTTCTGACAAGTTTTTATGGGAAGCGGCTTTGAACCATCCACCTTAAGACCTTGATACGTACGTGCATTATTAGGCGCAGCGTTGACGAGATCATCGAGCGCTGTCAGCGCTGCAATGGCCGCCTTAGTGTGCACAGCATCGGTGGGGTTTCTAGCGGCTGCAGCCCTCGCTACGATGCGCGGAGCGAGCGCTCGAGCCCACCAAGACACGCATTCTGGAGTCACGGAGGAAGACCAGATCGTGCGGATTACTGAGCAGCATGATGCGAACGTCTGAAACATTTACAGCAAATAAATAAACCTTTGCGGTATCGCAGTGACGGCGCCAAACTCATAATCAGGGGCTGTTCATTTATTACGTGAGACAATCTTTACCACTTTCTGACCGAAAGATTTAAATACTAAATTGCACTTTGTTGCCTCGTGGTGAGAGTAGTTTTTTATTTACGTGTCTTTGAAGAGTGGATATTCTTTACCACTATTATTTCTTCTGCATGTAGTAATAGCCAAACGCAAGCTCTAAAGTATGAAAAATAAACAATATTTCCTCAACTTCAGGTAGGTAATATATCCATACCTCATGATCAGGGCTCTCCAAACACTGCCTGAAATGGTTGATGCAGGGGTAATGCAGCGGCGGCGCGGGAGTGGCGTGACTCAATAGAGCCGACATCGCTCTCGCTCCCACTATTGCTTCTATACGCTGGTCCGGCTCGTCTGGAATTAAATATTGCACGAATGAAAGAAATAAACTAAGGAAAGGCCGTTGTTACGAATCCCACACCAATATAAAAACCAAATACATACACACTTACATACAAATACTCACGCCTGTCTCTCAGAGGAGTAAGCAGAGACTAGAGATTTCCATCTGCCACGATCCTGACACACCTCTTTTGCTTCTTCTACATCCATCAATCTAGTCATACAAGCTCTTCTATTCCGGGTACTTTTTACTTTGCCCTTGTTCAGTATGTCGCCTATTTGGTCGGCATACGTCCTTCTAGGGCGGCCTGGTCGAGCTTTACCTTCCATCCAAACTTTAAAAACCAAATACACGATAAATAGTTTCAAACTTCGAACTATACAGCTTACGGTATAGTTTGTAAGAAGAGATAAACACTTGCATCTCAACACCACTGAGAGGTTGTTAATCTAATGTATGTTGTATGAACGCAGTCCATGGGTAAACCCTTATAGATTAACCAAGTAATCTGGATTAAGCCTCTAAATTATCATTATTATGAGAGCAGTCCAGATAGTGGCGATCTATCTTAAAGATTAACACGGTAATTAGTAGGAAGCTGTTTTTTTTTTGTTGATAAAAATCATTTGTAGGTATAGTACGCGACACGGCCGGAATGCGGGCGAGTACATACATGTCAGTATGAAATGGCCCGCACTCCCGCCTGTCGCGAAATATAGCTTATCATCACATTAACGATATTGACCGTTACGGCGTGTATGATCTAGTGACTGTCACCTGCTGCTCAAGCTCCCTTTTTTTAAACCATTTTAATGGCTACTAGCTTTTCGCCCGCGACTCCGCCCGCGTTTGTTCTTTCACTGCCCCGTTCTCGGCTTGGGCGGTTTTTTATCAACACCCCTTATGGTATTTGTTGACCAGGATTACTACGATGATAATAAAGAAAACCGCATCCAAAAAGTGGTTTTTGAGTTAAAACGGAACATACATACATACAGAGAGACAGACGAAAATTATAAAAATGGCCAAAATGACCCATTTCAACCCATTTCAACTAAAAATAAAAAAATATTACAATGCCTTTTTTACTAAGTACTTTATTAGTATAGATGACGCCGAAATAAGAACTGCCAATAGGTAGCCATTCATGCTGGTATAAACACGCCTTTGAGGAGGTTGACGCTGATTTTCGGAAAGAGTTGGCGGCCCTTGTGTCAGCGTATGCAAACGATCTATAGCTGCAGACACAAAGCTACCATAATAGGCGACATACTGAAGAAGAGCAAAGTAAAAAGTACCCGGAATAGAAAACTTGTATGACTAGATTGATGGATGTAAAAATAGGTGTCTAAATCGTAAAAGATGAAATTCTGTAGTCTCTGCCTACCACTCTGGGAGACAGGCGTGATGTATGTATTTACAAAGCTACCATCTAAAAGGAAACTCACCATTCTTCACAAGTTCGACAACCTTAGCCAACGCGCTTTGCAACAATTCCGCATACTGCTTCCTAGTTTGCTCCTGCACTCTGACGCAGCGGCACTCGGCCGCCTGTTGGAGCAGCAATGTACCGGCATCGGCGATGATACTGTCGCCCTTGCACTCTTTGAGGACGCCCGTTGCGAGGAATAGGATTGAAGGGAGGATTGAGAGAGCTCCTGGAATACAAAAGGTTTGTCAATCAATACGGGATCAATAGCGTCAATATAGACGTAAACTGCTTAAAAAGAATTATTTTATGTTTTCAAAAAGTTAGCCGTCTTATTTTAGTGCCTATCAAAGAAAATTTTTGAAACTTTTGATGGTAGTGCTGTTAAGAATTTTTTCATATAATATGTACTATACTAAAAAATATCGAGATGTTTTTTCATACATATGTACTATACTTAAAATTGTTATTTCTGACATTTTAGTACGTAAAAACCATTTTTAACATGCCCCCATGTAAAAATTCTAAAAATATGCGATCGAAAAATCTGAAAATATTCTATGATGACTGATGAATGATGCAGCAGAGCACGAAAAAAATATAAGTGCTGTAAAAAACAATACTCCCAACATTAACAGTGTTTAAACAGGCACTATATTATTGACGATTATTGCCCCGTTTTCTTGTTGAAGTCATATCCATGCAATAAAGAATATGCATGTAAATTTTTAATGCACAAATCGTTAATATATGATCAAATTAGGGCTATGAATACGAATTTACAACTAAATTATCATAGTTATAAAATCAAAATAAGTTTCATAATAATCTTCTACAATTCAAACGACTGCCATTTTAGCGCGCATCAAGTGACGTCACATGATACTGCTCTTGCTTGCGGTGTATGGCGATTTTGATTAAAACAATCTATTAAAAAATATTTGAGGGTTTTATTTTACATTTATTAATTTTGGACTTAATATTTTATGATGAAATGTACTCACTTTGTCACAAAAGGCAGTTATCCAACGGTGACGCGTTTTGCATTTGCGTTTCATTTCATCAAAATGTTGTATTTTTTAAATGGAAATAATTAATAAAGTATAAAATAAAATAGTTTCCCATGGTCATCATTAAATTCTACTAAGTAAAGAGAATACAAAAAACGCAATATATTACTTATTTAAACGACATGCATATTATATTCCCTATTCCCAACCCCCACTTCCAAAAAGCAGTACCTCTGAAAATTGTGCCAAAAGCCCTTACCTTGCGGACTGGTCAGCGTTGGTAACTCCGACATACACGCCAGACTTTTGATCAGCAACGTGTCTCCATGGACCCCCAAGCCCTTTGGGACCCCAATAACCCCTACTTTGCTGTCCTGCTTCAACGGGCTAAGTCCTGGTAGTCTTCTGACAAGGAAACATAGAGCTACTTCTAGACAGGCGAAGACTAGAGATTTCCCGGGTGGTAAGTCTCCGGTTGGGCCACCTTCGCCTAATGTGTGGACCACTTCTAGGACTGATTGGGGTATGGTTCCGTCTGAGGCTTCGTTTGGGGCCAGTTCTGGAAGTAAAACGAGATTATTATTTTTGTATTGTCCTGTTGTAAGGAATGTGGTCGAGGTTAAAATTCGGTGGTCGTGTGATTTTACTTACACAAATGGAGTGGAAAATGTTTCAAGACATAAAAATCAAACGAAGTTTAATAATCTATATGAGCTGTGTTATAAATACTTCTCCATAAGCTTTTTAATTTTATTTGCGAAATTTTGCTTATCACTAACTGTAAATTGCAATTAACTCGATCGATTGCATTCATAAGGACAACATTTTTGGGGTTTTGGGTATATAGAGAGGATGAATGAAAGTAGAGTGACGAAACAAATTTATAATGCGCAAGTGGAAGGTAAAGCTCGACCGGGCCGCCCTAGGACGTATGCCGACCAAATAGGCGATCTACTGAACAAGGGCAAAGTAAAAAATACCCGGAACAGAAGAGCTTGTTTGACTAGATGGATGGATGTGGATGTGGAAGCAAAAGAGGTATATCAGGATCGTAGCAGATAAAATATGTAGTCTCTGCCTACCCCTCCAGTAGACAGGCCTGAGTACTTGTATGTATGTAATTCTACAACTTTCGCCAGTTATTTGCGGATTTTCGCCAATCTCGCGAGTTACTTTCCACCGACTAAGCATTTAGAATCACATTCAATTGATTATAGAAAATATGTTCGAAAACCGTCAAAGCTTACCTTTTATTTTAGCTTCCATATTGGCGTGAAGTTGTTCTTTAGCACCAAGAATGACCAACTTCAGAGCATCAACAGCCAATAGTAGGGCTTCAATACTTTCTTGAGTCAGACCAGTCCGGTGTATAATTTGGCACAATTCGATGGCTAAGGCCCTAAAAAAACATACCATTAAATTATTGTTCTGGGACAAGTTAAAGAATATCGTATTTCGGAAACTATTATACGGTCTGTAGGTAATAATTTGCGTAAGCCAGTGTTAATATACAGATAACTAACTAGATACAGATCCAGGCGGTAAATAATGTACATCAGCTAGTTTCGACTTCGTAGAGCATTGTCTCTGTCACCTGAGTGTCAGTGGTGCGTGCGACAGAGATGACACTACGATACTATGTGCAATATTTACTGCCGGGACCTGTACTGTAATGCTCATTCTAAACAACTTTTCCAGTGATTTTTTTACGCTAACGAGAAAAACGTAGTCTTTATAGAGTGCATTTCACGATATTTCACACAATAATTAATTATGGGACGTAATAATTGTCGCTGAAAAGCGGGTGTACTAAGTGTGGACTTTAACTTGCATTTCACAGTTTACACTTGGGAACACGTCTGACACCCCCTCGGGGATCTTTATCGTGACGGCATTATGTTAATTCATAATTCCTCAACCAAACTTTACCTGTCTTTTAACAGTCGCGCTCTGTTTTCAGGTGCGTCAAGCAAAGTCACCAACGAAAGAAGCACGGATATTGTGTTCTCAGTACTCATATCTCTCTGTGCACACAGCGCTTCCATGCAAATACCTGGAACAGCAAAATGTATTTCAAGTTTACGTCGTACACTACGAGTATGTACGACTAAATCAACCTATATAACAGTCAATTCCCTCGGTATTTGTAAATATGACGCCATCTAAAAGTTCTTTGTTACTCGAACTTACACAGATTTTAGTCTCATCTATACGAAAAACTTTTTCTGAAATGGGGAAATACAAATCAGCTGTTCCACAGAAAAGGTACATACACACACCCTTGACCCAAATGTATAGGACAGTTTTTTTTCACGTTTTAAGGCTGGCTCCAGCCAGCGCCTAATAATTCAGCCAGTAGTTTTTAAGTTACATTGTAGGCAGACACCAGTCAGAGCGAACTAAAGTCCAGAATTAGGCGAACTAACGTGACAGTTCATTGTACACTAATGTTGCCACAATTTGGCTAGTGCTGTTAATATCGATGTTTAAAACGTCTAGTTAATCATTATTATTGTGTTTGGAATCAAACTAATAATTTCACAAAGCAAAATAATAATAATAAAAATTGGTTGGAATTAAAAATACATCGAACATCATTTTGGACATCGTTAAATACGCTGTCCGCCATCTTGTTTTGTTGACAGTTCGGACCATATAAATTGCTGTAGATCGTCCCTATTTGGCAAGTATTTATGAGTGTAAAAGTTTCGAAGACAATTATTTGATAAAATATAAATAGAATCAGATTTATAGAAGGCACAAGTTTATATCGACATATTTGTGTCGACATAAACCTATCACTATTTATTTTTTCCCATGTCTGGCAACATTTTCGGCTGTCAAGTTAGTTCGCCTAATTCTGCACTTTACTTTAGGCTAATGGGGTTTCCCTTTTTTGCGAAAAACAATACTCAATAATAGGCACTTTATTCAAAGTCTGATGGTGAACCGGGACAAGGAAACTAAAACCAGAATTGAATTTAAGTGCTGCTTATAGTGAAGTATTCAGGGGTATGACTTACCAAACAACAAATGGAATCTTTCATCGATCGGTTCGAAGAATTCGCAGTTTCCATTTTCCGTTTTAGCTGCGTTGTTGTCGACGTTATCTTCACTAGATGTCGCTGAAAGAAGGACAAAGTCTTATGTTGAAATATGAATTTAACACATTTTGAATTTTGAAGTTTCAATAACTTTTAGCAATCGTGGCCACATGTGACTGGCGTGGTGGCTCAAAAAGGTTAAGGGGGCCCTTCATACTCAGCTGCCATAAAAATGCTTTTGGTGTTTGTGACGCCCTAGTGGGTCTAATCTTAATGAAACTTTGCACACGTCTTCAGATAGGACGCAGCACTCTGACCTATCTCTCATCGAGAAGTGCATGATGGCGAGGTATTCACCCAATATTATAATTAGTAAAATGGTTTCAGGGGAAAACTGTTTACCATGAAACTGTTCGTATTTTTTAATAAAAAAGTGTTTAAACTTAATCTTCTATAAATAAACGATCGCGGACTGAAGCGCTTTTTTTTATTCTATTATAGCTACAAATTGTACGAATCGTTAAACTTTGCGTAAAAACGAGGCAATATTCAAGATATCCTGACAGCTAGTATTATGACGGTATATCATCAGATTTTAGCTTTTTGGGCTTCATACGCACGTAGAGATAATCTATTTTTAAAATGCACGCCCCTCCACTAATTATGATTGTTTCAATGTGTGGGAAGAAATACTTATTGCAACACTGTACTTGTGTGCGTGCGGCGATTTTTCTGTGTACTTGGATCCGTCCGCGCACTAAGAGGTAAACTAATCATGCGATCAGTCCAGGTACTGGCGGGGTATGGCGAGGAGCGCACGCATTGTATGGAACGACACACCCACTCTGGCATGCGTTTGCGTCATTTATGCACTGGTTGGCCAACAGATCCAGCTGTTTGATAATTTAACAAGTACCGTTTGCATAAAAAACCAAAATAAATGCGTACGTAATATAAAATGGACGTTGCGGAATACGAGAAAAATGTAAATAGAAATGGTAATTAGAGTAATAAGTGGAAAGGTAAGTACGTCTTGTATGTCGAAATTATTTGTCTAAAAAAACACATTTATAAAGATTACTTTATTAATTAGTAGGTAATAAACGTATTAAATACATCATTGATAAAGTATATACTTTTTTATTAGTAATACAATATTTTATTTTATTCACTATCACTATCAGACTCCACATTAATAATAAATTGGAAATCCGTGTCAAAGTTTTTCATATATTCTTTTTCTATGTTACCAACATGCCGACATGTGTTTTCCCACATATTACTATCAATCATTTGAATTCGTTCATTTATTAGAGCTATTATAGATGTCAAGTTTTGCCCAACGTTTTTTTTAGCCACGTAGTTTTTCAATATACCCCATATCTTTTCTATTGGATTCAGGTCGGGGTGATACGGAGGTAATCGTAGAACCTGAAAACCTTTCGACCTGACTAGCTCATCGATTGCAAAACGTTTGAACTTCTCTTTATTGTTTAATATTAAATCATAAAGCTCTATTTTCTTCATCGATTCTTCATATGGAATATTTTTTTCATTCAGCCATGCTTGCATAATGCCCTTATTTGAATTTGAATTAGGACATTTTTCAGATACAACGTTGTGGTAGGAAGCATTATCCATGACTATCACAGCATTTTCTGGGAGATTAGGCAGTAATTGATTCGTTAGCCATTTTTTATACTTTTCATGATTCATGTTATCATGATAATCGCCACTTGTTGAGTTTGCTTTATATATTAAGCAAGCATTTGGGACAAACCCTTGACATCCACCAGCGTGAACAATTATGACCCGAATTCCTTTTGATAACTTTTTCTGAAGTGGTGAAAGTTCCTCCACGCTTTTCCAGCATTTGTTCTGTATGTGCGTCGTGTGAACATAGCTTTCGTCAGTAAACACAATGTATCGACCTTCATCACGATATTTTTTCAGTTGTTCTAAATACTTAAATCGCAACATTTGTATGTCATGCTTTTCAACAAGGACTTTACGATTGTCGTCTATTGTAGACCATTCAAAGCCAGATTCCCGCAAAATTTTACGCAGCGTTTCTATACAACCGTCGAAACCAATTTTTTCTGATAAAACTTGTTTAAGTTTTTTCAATGTAGGCATTTCATTAAATTCTTTATGAAATGACATAATTGTTCTTCGTAGCACAGATAGATCAAAATCATCCAACGTTGATTTTGGACACACCCGTTTTCTTTTTGAGGGTGACTTGAAAATCGTACAAGCCATGTCTGCGGATGTGCTAGCAGTACTTTGTCTTTCTTCTTTTAATATATTTGAAATAGTATGTTCACTATAACCAACTGCTTGAGCAGTTCGCCATCTAGCATCACTTTGATTTTCGATTCCATTTTCTGCCTCATATTTCATACGATGATATACTCTAGCAATAATTTCTTTACTCTGTAAAATTACAATATAGTATTATGATTTCTAAATGGAAAATCGATTTTTCATTATAAAATAACACATGGTGGAGGTATAAAAAAACGAGTTCTCAAACACAAACAAAAAATATTCACCTGACTCCGAAGATGCTTTTTCGTTGACATGCTGACCGTACCTTTGCAGGAATCGACGCGTACTTCCACTTTCGTGTCCAGCCGGTGACTGAATAACCAATAACGAAGAGCAATTTGCGTGTGTTTCGTATTTACATCTACTTTGCGTGTGAGCGTAAGCACATTGGAGGGGCGTGCATTTTAAGAATAGATTATCTCTAGTTATATGTCGCTAGATAAAACTTATTGAAAAATATATATAGAAAGTAAGCTGTTGACTTCACAAACAGTTTTTACCTGATGCGTTTTTGCGTGATGAGGCATCTTAACTGTATGTATGATTGTTATTTACGAAACTCTCAAAATTTTAAAGTTTACTATATTGTACAGCTTTCCAGACCTGCTACGAACAAACATTTTTGTAAACATGAGTTTGTTAATAAAAGACATATCTTCGCGATATATTTTTCAGAGGTCTCAAAGGTGTTTACAAAGGTGGGCTGTCACCGCAACAGTAGAACACTAGTAACACCCTCTTTTGTGCCTTATCACCGTACTTCGGGCGCAAATACACGCTCTTTTTAGCATGTAGGTTCACCTGTGTTTTGTTTCACTGGCAGCAAATGGTAGGTATTACAATGCACATAAATTCCGTAAAACTCCATTGTACATGCTTGTTAGGATTCGGACCTAAGTCTCAAGATTGAGTCAGGCGTTCTACCGACTGACTGTTGCTTTGTTTGTTTGTTAATAAATCTTTTCAAATTTGGGCATATAGATAGGATAAATGAAAGTAGAGTGACGAAAGAAATTTCTGGTGCGCCGTGGAAGATAAATCTAGACCGGGCCGCCCTATTATGAAACTCATTTATTAACACGCCATAATAACACAAACATAAAATAAACATCCGCCAAACCTTATGGTTTGTAGGCAGTATAGCCCCTGTTGTTTAACATGCATCTACACAATAAATAAATACAAGTATACAGCACTAGTAATATACTTGGTAACTGTTGTAATATTGAACACGACTGAGTGTTGATTATAGAACACAGTTGGAACGCAGTTCAGTGGTATATGTCAAGATGGAGGTTTGTCGACTTTATACTTTGCTTGTGTGTCAGTGTAACGCATGATACGTTATCTTTAATAAAGTACCAAATACAGTTAAGAAGCATACGTTTCATTACAACATGGTGGCAGCGTAAATCTTTCAAGAACCCAGTGAAAAAACCAGTAAAAAATGACAGATTCAGGTGAAGAAGTGAGGCAGCAGGTTATAAATCTAGTGACGCCATCCATGGTTACTCCGCCACAACAATTCGATTTTCAGCCAGAAAACTGGCAGGTATGGAAAAAACGCTTTGAACGTTTTATGTCGGTGTCAGAAAATGGCTCTAAGTCTCAAGAAGAGCAGATAGATATGTTGCTTTATCTCATGGGTGACAAAGCAGAAGAATTAGTTCTGCAGCTAAAAATAGAAGATTTAAATACATTACAAGAAGTGCTGACAAAAATTACTGAGCATTTTAAGCCAAAGAAAAACATTGTCTACTCGAGATATACATTTCACAAAAAATTACAAGGGTCGGAATCAGTGGACGAATATATTAGAAGTTTGTATGTGCTAGCAGAAAACTGTGAGTATGGCACTTTGAAAGAAGAAATGATCAGGGACCAGATAGTGGTTGGCATTAAAAGTCAGAAAGCTAGAGAAAAGTTGCTTTTGAATATCAATCTTACGTTGGACCAAGCAGTAACAACAGCTCGAAATGTAGATTTATTAGAGAGTCAAGCATCCTTTAATACAACAGGAGAGTTGGAAATCAATAAGATGAAAAAAGAGAATGAAAACAAGCAGGGTAGTTGCTGGTTTTGCGGAAGAGGTTTACACAAAAACAGAACATTATGTCCAGCGCTCAAGGCAGTGTGTATGAATTGTAAGAAAGTAGGACACTTTGCAAGATGTTGCAGAGGCAAAAGGATGCAGGTGACTGAAGAATTGAGGGTATGTGTCATTCAAAATGGATACACAATAGATGTTGATGTTTATGAGAGAGATACATTCAAAACTAAGTTAAAATTTTTGTTGGATACAGGCGCAGATGTAGTGGCTGTTCCAGAAAATTGTGTGGAGTGCGAAATATTTCCATGTAATACCAGCATTAGAGGTCCAGATCAGACAAGATTAACAGTGTTAGGTGTGATTAAGGGGACATTAAAATATGGGGATAAAGAATATACAGGTGACATATTTGTAGTCAGAAATTTAAAAATGCCAATATTAGGAGTGCCTGCTATAGAAAGTATGAAAATTATAAAAATTTTAGAGATTAATAATGCTCTTGGTGAGATTAGTGTTAAAAGTATGGTTAACGTAGAGCTGGAATTTCCAAAAATTTTTGATGAGTTGGGCATATTTAATGAACCTTTTGATATAACTGTGTCTGATAAAAATAAAAGTTATAAGCAATGTACACCAAGGGTTGTACCAATACCTTTATTAGATAAAGTTAAAGCTGAGTTAGACAGATTGTGTAATTTATGAGTGTTGACAAAAGTGGAGGAGCCAACACAATATTGTTCACCAATAGTTGTGGTTCCTAAAGATGAAAATAATGTTAGGATTTGTGGAGACTACACTGAGTTGAACAAAAACATTCAAAGACCTATTTTTCCAATTCCCAAAGTTGAGGTGACATTAGCTAGGCTAAAAAATTCAAAATTCTTCTCAAAATGTGATGCTACCTCTGGTTTTCATCAAATTAAGTAAACGGAGCAGGCTGCACGGCTCACGACGATTATAACTCCATTTGGGAGATATATGTACAAACGTCTTCCTTTTGGCCTTAACTGTGCTCCAGAATACTTCTCAATGAAGTTCTCAGAATTGTTTCAGGATCTGGATGGAGTAGTATGTCATGTCGATGATGTATTGATTTTTGCAGAAAATATAGAGAAACATGATGAAATTTTGCGAGAGGTTTTAAAAAGACTGCAAGAAAAAGGTATCACATTAAATAAAAATAAATGTAGTTTTGGTAAACAAGAGATCAAGTATTTAGGGCATATTATTAACTCACAAGGTGTCCGTCCAGACCCTGAACGAGTACTAGCTATAGATAGTTTTGATACACCAAAAAATAAAAAGCAGGTTATGCAATTTCTTGGAATGGTTAATTTTGTCAGTAGGTTTATCCCTAATAAAACTGAAATTTTGTATCCAATATAATATACAGTCTTTTGAAAGAAAATACAGAGTTTGTGTGGGACATTGACCAGGAAAAAGCATTTCAGGAAATAAAAGAAATATTAAAAAAGGCTCCAATATTAGCACATTATGACCCATCGAAAAAAATTATTTTGGCAGCAGATAGTAGTTCATTTGGTTTGGGGGCTACACTCATGCAGGAAAATTCAGACAAAAACAGGCAGATAGTTGCATATTGTAGTAGAACATTAACAGATACAGAGAAAAGATACTCACAAATTGAAAAAGAATGCCTTGCCTTAACATGGGCTGTAGAGCGGTATAAGGACTTTATTTATGGTATTAAAGTTCACTTAGAAACAGACCACAAGCCTCTCATACAGATATTGCAAACAAAACCAATTGATGACTTGACTCCTCGACTTATGTCATTTAGAATGCGATTGACTAAATTTAATTATACTGTCACATACATACCAGGAAAAAAGTTAGTTCTACCAGATGCTTTATCAAGATGTCCGCTACCAAATACAGAAGTAGGTCAGTTTAAGGACAGCTCTGAGCCTTATCTTAATCTCATTCTTAATAATATACCATTTAGGGATCAGGTATTACAGAAAATAAAACAAGAACAAAGAAAATCAGAGATATGTAGTAGTTTAATAAATTATACAGAAAATGTTTGGCCTAAACAATCAAAAACACCTGAAAAAATTAAGCACTTTTATCAGTATAGGTATGACTTTTCTATAGTAGAGGGTTTGCTTCTTTTTAGATGTCGCTTAGTAATTCCAGAATGCATGCAATTGGAAATGTTAAATAAAATACATGAAGGTCATTTAGGTATAAGTAAATGCAGAAATAGGGCCAAGCAAATTCGATAATTCGAAATTGTCCTCAGTGTATAGAAGAAAGAGTAAATCCTAAAGAGGATATTATTTTAGAAAAAACTATGAGGCCATGGCAAAAAATAGGCATTGATTTATTCTATTTTAACAATGATTGGTATATGTGTATGACTGATTACTACTCAAGATTTATAGAAATAAAAAAATTATCTAATTGTACTGAAAGTCATGTAATTGAACAGTGCAAAGATATATTCTCTAGATTTGGAATTCCAGAGATTGTGAGAACTGATTGCGGTTCACAGTTCAAAACTAAGTTTAAAGATTTTGCTAGAGAATATAATTTTGAGCACATAACGAGCAGTCCATATTATTCACAATCAAATGGGTGTGCTGAGGCTGCAGTTAAAATAGCAAAGAACTTGTTGAAAAAAAATAAGGATATTTATCTTGCACTATTGATTTATAGAAATACTCCTCTTGATTCTGGTTTTAGTCCAGCTGAACTTATGTTTAGTAGGAAATTAAGAGATAACCTTCCAAGATTGCCTGGTGCTCTGTCAAAAACAGTTAATTGTAAATCAAAGTTTTTAGAAAAAGATAAGGAGAAAAAGAATTTAGTGCAATCATATTATAATAAAAGACACAGGACCAGGCAATTGCAGGATTTAAATGTAAATGATACAGTTTGGATAGTTGATTTAAGAAGTTATGGCATTGTAATTGGCAAAGCAGCTGAACCAAGATCATATGTTGTTAGAACACATAGAGGTGTGTTTAGGAGAAACAGATGGCATCTTATCCCAGCCCCTAGTACTGAGAAAGAAAAAAGTCTGGATTATGATCTAGATGTTTATGGTGAAAACGATGATGTTAACAAAGATTCAAATTATTCTCAGGATTGTACTGTTCAGAATGATGTAATTAGTAATGATTTGGTTAATGAGAAAGTAGAAAGTAATGAAGAAGGAGAAGTAAGAAGGAGCATGAGAGTAAGAAATAAGCCTGCATGGACAAATGATTATGTGATTTAATTTTATAAAAAAGGGAAGATGTTGTAATATTGAACACGACTGAGTGTTGATTATAGAACACAGTTGGAACGCAGTTCAGTGGTATATGTCAAGATGGAGGTTTGTCGACTTTATACTTTGCTTGTGTGTCAGTGTAACGCATGATACGTTATCTTTAATAAAGTACCAAATACAGTTAAGAAGCATACGTTTCATTACAACAGTAACTATGTAGTTACCTCCTTTCGTTATCTATGAAAACAAGGAAAACAAATAAAACTGGTTATTTTTATAAGGTATCTAGGGTAATAAAGATAGATAATACATTTTTATTTTATTTTTAAGACAGGTTTAGTATATGTTCCATGTCGCAGATCTGTTGGGTGTGCATTGAATAATTTGGGAATTAAACATAGATTGGTTCTGTCACCATAATAGTTATTACCTTTACAGACCTGTAGTTTCTTTGCAGCTATATTTCTAGTAAAAACTTCGTGATATACCAACTTCATATGCTTAGCCATTTTATAATTTTCAAGTGTAATTACATATTTAACTTTTTCAGAAACAGGTAAAATTTTACATAATATATTGAATAATTTATCATAATTTTGTCTAGAAGGACGTACCGACCAAATTAGCGACATACTGAAGAAGGACAAACTAAAAAGTACCCGGAATAGAAGAGCTTTAATGATTAAATTTATTTAGATTGATGGATGCAGAAGCAAAAGAGGTTTAACATGATCGTAGCAGATGAAAATTTGTAGTCTCTGCCTACCCCTATGAGAGACAGGCGTGATATATAGACTACTATAGGTGACTGCTAATTATACAGCCAAATTCATACTAGATACTCGGTGAGTGGTCAGGATCAAGGTTTTTCACAGAAAGGGTCATTGAACCTCGGTCCTGATGACTTACCGAGTCTCCACTGTAAATTTGGGTACATAATAAGAAGTCACCTAATATATGTATGTATGTGAATGTTCCTTACCATTCTTCTGGGTAGTCTTAGTAATATCCGCGTTGAACCTAGCCGCGGCCGCGTATAACAAGGAGGGCCAAGCTCTAGCGTAGTGGGCGCGCGACGCGTCCGCCGTCTCAGCGTGGTAGAACGCTCCACCGCCGTGGGGCAGTTGAGACGAAAACTCTGTGGAATATACGTTTTTTTATGTACCGGGTTACTCTTGGTCTTTACCACACTTGATAAAAAGCATCCTTAAGAACCCGCTCCGTATTTTTCGTCTGTTTACTGCGAAGCATCATTTTAATTATTTTTCTTGTCATTGCCGCGATGTTTTTGTAAAAATCAGGGACATACACCAGTCCATAATAGCCATTTAAATGAAGACCTAAAATTTATTTGATCCAATTGCGTGTTATTTTGGTACTTAGATATTATGAATAACGATTCGGAGCGGGCTCGTAAGTATCAAAATAACTCGCAAAAGAGAAACAATTCAATCAAATAAATTCTAGCCCTTCATTTAGACGGCCAATATAAAGTGGTGTATGTCCCTAGTTTTTCCAAAAACATCGCGATAGAGGCCAGAAAAATATTTAACATATTGCTTTTCATCAAAGTTGTCGTCATCGCGAACCGGGCTCTTAAGAGCTAATTTGCAGGACGCTGGCCTAGAAACTGGGCTAGGCATTGATCAGCCTGTACAGGGACTTCCACAATATCTACGATAGCTGCAACATTTCCTACTTCTAATAAAATCCCAACATCGTAAACTAACCTGGAGGCAAACTCAACAGCGCGTGATCCCGTAGAGCCGCCAGCCAATTAGCGCCCAAACTCTCCAACTCCGGAGCCACCAACCTCAACAAACTCTCCCCTTTACTCTCAAACTCTCCGTAGTCATCCTCCCCATTGTCCTGGTTGAATTGGTTATCGATTTGGTTGTTGTTTTGGAGGAGCTGGTTCCTCCATTTCGCTAGTTCCGTTCGGTTGTTAATGGGTTTGCTGTCGAGCTGCTTTATGTAGCTTCCTGGCGCGCTGTTGTTGCTTACCATTGCTACTATATATACCTGAAAAGATAGTATACAGGTATGCAGTGGCGGTACCTTTATACGACCCCAAAGCCCGGCTTGCCCTACTAAAATACTCGATTAGGAATTTCAGGAATAAAGAATATCAAGTTTAAATATTATCTATTTAAAAATTCACGGTTATTGAAACAACGCTTTGATGATTGTTTCTTGCTAACGTAAACATTACTTGGAAATTTGGAATCGCAAGAAACAATGTAAATAAAAACAACTATACACTGAGACACGGTTAGTCATCTCACTCGCACGCGTTGGGTTAAACTTGTCTTTGTAAGCTCGTAGTTGGAGCTCGTAATTATCTCTTTCCTACCTATGGAAAACTTCCCATTTAGCAATAAAAGTCAAAGTTCTTATTTTCAAGGAATAAATACGAAAATATGTACAAGGAACCTTCAAGCCTGGCTTCGATGACCCCTGTTAGTTTTATGATATAATAAAGGTTTACGACGATAAATGGAATAGGGAACTTCATTTCATTTTAATTTTTGTTTGAGCTAGGTATGTAACAGGGAAATTTTAAAAAATGGTCCTCGCGGCACGATGCCGGATAAATTATCGAACACTTACATTATCAGTTTTAATGGTCTAATGATATTTTTCTATAATCTTATTTATTTTTATAATAATAATTTAACGTTAAAGGTGGTAGAGCTGATGCCGGGCTCGACTGTGGAGGTACCACCATCTTACTCGCAAATCCTCCCGAAGTTATTCGGGGGAGAGTAAGAGAACAGCTCTCAGGCAAAACCAGGCGGCCCACCATTGCCTGGGACCGATGAATGGCGGTATATTCATCCCTAATTTCCGGGGCTTATATAAAACAGACTAGTGACAGGCAGCGACGTCACTAGTGCAAGGGTTTCGGCACCGCGCTCACCAACCTGCCCGCCCAGCATGTGTGAGTGTGGGCATTTCTTCTAGGAGGACCGCCGAGACTGGCGAAGTCCTGGAAAGGCCTATATCCAGCAGTGGACGAAACAGGCTGATGGATGGATGGATGGAATTTAACGTCATAGTTTTATTTTATTTTGTCTTATGCATTTGTACGAGTATAAAGAACTGGAATTTTAGAATAAGTGTTGTTTTCTGCATGAAAAATATAAAACAAAGAACTTGCATAAGTTTCAATAGTAAATATTGCTTACCTCAGCCCAAGCCTTCAGAATGGAGAGCTTTTCCAATGTGGCCATACTTTCATTGTAGATCAGCGTTGTGTTACCTTTGGTGTTCAGTTTATCCAAACTTGACACCAACAGCTGATGGACCCTGGGAAAAGTAAAACATCACATTGATAGACCATTTAACTCAGTCTGTTCTCTAGGCAGCGGAGCGGTTTAGGACGCGCTAAATTTAAGGACCAGTGCCTTATAACAAAAATAATAAGGTAGACCTTTACTTTGGAACATATAAACCAGTGGCGTGTATAGAACTTTTTGCTGGAAATGCAATTAGAAGGTCAAATTTGACAATCAAAAAAATATGAAAACATTTAAATATCACTTTGAAAAATCATTATTTGTATGACGCCAAGGTAGGCCTGTCTACCCTAGAGTATATGATTTCATACATTTTTTTTTTCAATTTGGTTTTTAATTTTTCTCCTGTTATTTTAATCGTCAAACTTGACCTTCTCATTGCTTTTCCAGCAAAAAGTCCAATGCACGGCACTGATATAAACCATGAGAATATAAGGTGACTATAATTTATGCAGCCGAATTCATACTGGTACGTGATTAGTATCACCATGGACGAATATAATACCATATTCGTCCATGGTATCACGGACCAATATTTATTTTTGCGTCTTTGAAAATGAAAATTTTGACTTCATTGTATTGATACCGACTACTTACCAAGTTTTCAGTATGGATTTGGCTGTATAGATAAATGTCACCTTGAGGTGACTTCTATTGATATAGCCAAATTTATACTGGAGACTTAGTGATGAATCGGTAACTAGGTTCAACGACCCTTTCTGTGAAAACCGCAAAATAAAGCTTAGGCTTCCTATACTAATTGACTAGGGTTTGTTCTCAATCAAGTATTGAGGCACAAATAATATTGTTCGTATTCGACTGGATTTTTTATCACTGAAACGCCGAAAATTAATTATAGTACTCCTCTGTAGGAACTGAAAAAGTAAAGGACTATGCCTTTGACTTTGTTCAATAGATTATGTGACGGTTACCTTCTCAAATCATTGATGTCCCTGGCCACCCCACAGCCGATCCACGCGGAGCACACGTCACAAGCCGCCGCTGTCACGTGCGATGCTGTATCTCCAGAGAACGCCGGCCTTAACGCCGCTCCCACCTGGATATAACATTATATTCACTGGATGACGCCTTAAATAAAACCGGACCCCAAAAACGAGAATTTTCCACATTTCAAAAGATTAATTACGAGAAAAACCAATGTCATTATTAATTACGATAATCAATTAAAATAATCTGCGAATAATTCTTAATGTGAACCTAATTAATAACTTGATATAAATTGTTTTCGTAGATATTGGTCTTCAATTTCTTTCACATCCATTTGGTGAGTAACACCTCTTTTATTCCGGTCGCTGTTCACGATAATTCGGTTTATACCAGGCGTAAATGGATAGGTGTCTTTAAAAATAATCCACTGATCATACAGAACAATTGTCCCAAAGAAACATGCCTGCTTAAATTGAAAAATATTGTAAAAGAAACTAATTTTAAAAACCTGTTGTGAATTTTGTATAGACATGTCCGTTTTTATTTTTATTTGCGCGTTTATATTTGTTTGGAAAAGTTTTTCTCTAATGGAGTTTTGACTCCTACGCTTATGTATGGTAGTGAATGTTGGGTTTGGCGAGATGAGCATCTAAGCAGAGTGAATGCAGTGGAAATGCATTCCTTACGGAGTATGTGTGGTTTGACATCTAGAATAGAAATAGGAATGATTCGATGGTTTGGACATTTAAAGAGGATGCATAAAAGTAGAGTGACGAAAGAAAATTATGCACAATTTAAAGGTAAAGCTCGACCAGGCCGCCCTAGAAGGACGTATGCCGACTAAATTGGCGACATACTGAAGAAGGACAAAGTAAAAAATTCCCGGAATATAAAAGCTTGAATGACTAGATTAATGGATGTAGAAGAAGCAAAAGAGGTGTGTCAGGTGAGGATCGTGGAAGATGGAAATCTGTAGTCTCTGCCTACCCCTCTGGGAGACAGGCGTGAGTATATGTATGCATGTATCCGTAGATTATGTGGTTCCATTAAAGGATAACTGAAAATGTACACGCAATACACCCGGTATATAGTTTCTAGAAACAAATCATACAAGGATAGGTCAAGGGGGAAATAGGAATACCTAGACGCACCTACTTTAGCATTCAAGTGACGGAGAAAGTTAATATTATGTCACAATAGGTCAAATCATTAGCAGAAGAGAAGAATGGCGCGCACTCCACAGATAAGAGCGAAGCTTTTAAATTATAGATAGGGAGTAGGTAGACATACGTATGTAGTGATTTACCTGCGCCTGGTACTGTTCTAACAGCAAATGCCCAGGGAAGTCAGGCTCGGGCGCTCTCGCAAACAGCTGTATGATCATCTGCAACGTCTTCAGTCCGCTCAGTCGGAGCGCGTCGGATTCGCCCGTCGCTCCGACAAACGCCATTCGAACGAGATCCGATAGGTGGAGTGAGAGGTAGTCTCCTGTCAATAGAAACATTTTGTTTTCGGATAATGCACCGTTACTTAGCCACTTTCCCGCGGCTCCGTCCGCACTTACAGAGAAAAAACTCTCAGGCTAATAATATTGTTTAAATAATCAGCTTTTTACCCACACTACTTTTTGGGTTATTGCCAGTAATTATTATTTATTTATTTATTTATTATATAAACAGGTACATGATTCTTACAGGCTAGCCTAATACGATAATGCAACTTAAATACACTACGAGTAATATTATATTATATAAAAAAATATCAAACGAAAATTAATTTTGTAATGAGTTTTGTGACTCACAATTTGGCTCTTTTCTTTCCGAAAATGGTTTTGTTCGCTTACTAGATCATTTAGTAACATTTTTAAGTAAAAATATATACAGAAATCTTTGTATTTTTTGAAAAAATTATTTTGTTTCTGCAGACAGTTACTATGGAATAACGGTGTTGTCTATCGACTGATTCTCTAGTTTCAATGAAAATTACAATAATTTTAGTCTTCTTTTCAATAACTATTATTGTAATTTTTTAGTGTAAAACATTATGTTGCCGATTGTTAATTGTTTTTGATTTCAAAACTATTTTAGCTGAATGACCAGAAACAAATTGACATAAAATGGAGTCTTGTCGCTGCTCGCATAGCCTCTTTAGCTTCTCTAAAATATTCATTAAAATTATTATTTAAACAACGAGTTTTATCTTTGTAATCTTTTACACTTTATCTGATTCGAAAGACACTCTGTGATCTCTATCTAATATTCTTTTATTCAACAAAAAAGCTACGCGTTGAGAAGTTGCTAATTAAAAAGAACTAGCAGTGTGGGTTAAAAAGTTGATAAGCCCGTTTACATTATTTCTACTCTTTTTACGTAAAACACAAACAGCAGATATAACTATTGACACACCAGTCATGAAAGCACTCGCCCGGGAAGTGGGAGTGAAAGCAGTCATGAAGGCACTCGCCCAGGAAGTGGGAGTGAAAGCAGCCATGAAGGCACTCGCCCAGGAAGTGGGAGTGAAAGCAGCCATGAAGGCACTCGTCCAAGAAGTGGGAGTGAAAGCAGGCGAGGCGTTAATTTGAATTAACATCCGCAAAATCTACGGAAGTCGTTAACGGAGACTGATATTACGCAACTGCCTGGAACCTCTTATTCTAGTATAAAGTAGAACAGTGTTTGTGTACCGTTGGGATTGGTTTGCAACTTTTCTGTAGCGTTGACTAGATCGAAGTGCGCCGGCTCGCCGGTCGCTTCACAAGCCGCCATTATCTTCTGAATGCACTCCATTGCGAACACCTAAAAGGGAGAGTTAAATATATCGTCACAACATAATACCCCGAGGGTGTGTCGGAGATGCTACCGAAGGTCACTCAAGGTCAATTGAAAGATATCGCTTTTTTATTTAATAAAGTATATGCACGCTTGTTTTAAAATCTGTATATTGAAAACAGTTGCTATTCCTGGAAACAGTTTTCTCGAAATATTGGCGAAAAAAGAACAGGCTAAGTCCTATCCAGTTATTGTAGGTGTTTTAATATTTACTCAGCGGTACAGTCTTACCACAGAGAAAAGATTAAAACGTCTGCGCAGCGTGTGTAAGTATGTGCATTTCTTCTAAGAGGACTTCCAAGAGTGGTGAAATCTTGGAAAGGGCTATGTCCAGCAGTGGACTAGCCAGGCTGATGTATGTATGGATGGTCTTACCCGAGTAGACCAGCGAGGTTGTACAGCGGGATGCGTGGACTGCTCACTCTCCGCGTGGAACTCGATGTGGTCATCATCACCATCGCCGTCTTGATCATCACCAGGGTTTGAACTGTCCTCTGGAATAACAAATATAATTCAAAACATTTTCACACAACTAAACCCAAAAAAGGAGTGTATTGTTTTCAGGCATTTTTCTTAATTCCACCATCCATCCATCCATCAGCCTGTTTTGTCCACTGCTGGACATAGGCCTTTCCAGGATTTCGCCACTCTTGGCGGTCCTCCTGGAAGAAATGCCCATACTCACACACGCTGGGCAGGCGGGTTGGTGAGCGCGGTGCCGAAACCCTTGCACCAGTGACGCCGCTGCCCGTCACTTGTTATATTTTTATCCTTTTTTAATACATTGTTTAGTATTATTTTATATAAGTTAAAAAACTGTAATAGTATTAAGCCATATTCAGAAAAAAAATACTGATAAAAAAGACATGATCTTGCTAAGTTTCTTGCCCTTCTTCTTAGCAAGATTAATCGAATGGGTGGATTTAGGCATTATATCTATTTATAGTTTATTTATCTATTAACTTATTTATTCATTGAATTTTGTAGGTATGTACCTATATATACAATATTTTAATTTCTTACTTATGTTAGTATATATTTGGCTAGGCATTATATTTATTTATGGTCTATTCAGTTTATTTATCAACTTATTTATTAATTGCATTATGTAGGTATAATAATACTCTTATTCCAATAAGTCTTTATTTTATGCATGTGTATAACTTTAGTAGCCCAACTTAAATACAGTTTTTTTTATATATTTCCCGTATCATATTTGTTTCATCATAAAATATTATTTTTATACAGATTAGATTTGACATGTAAAACGTATACTTTATGTATCTATCTTACAAATAAACAATTTGAATCTTGAATCTTTGAATGTAGTCTACTACTTAATTTCACCATAACTTCTTAATGCCTGAGCCGATTTCGAATCCTTATAGCATCCTGAGTGGAATAGGCTATAAATATAAGGTAAGGTGACTTTTATTTATGCAGCCAAATTCTTACTGAAGACTCGGTAAGCGCTCAGTAACAAGGTTCGATTAACCTTTTTGTGGAATTCGTAGATTATTATTCTTTTCGTGTTCCTTACAAACGCCCAGCCCCGAGTCAATTACTATGGGACGTCAAGATTATATTTTGCGAAATTAGCAAAAATGTTATCGATCCGTGTTACTCATCACTTACCAAGCCTCCAGTATGAGTTTGGCTGTATAAATAAAACTCACCTTGTATACTTCAATATGTCACTTACCCAATCTCACAGTCAAAACTCGCTTGGCCAGCGTCAACCACTCCCGTATAGATGGCGTCAGTAGGCAGCAAGTTAACGTATCTCTAGTATGAGACAGAGCTATCTCGTCTCTCTCCATGTCCAAATACGCGAACAGTGCTGCGAGAAGACCATTCTCTGTTATCACCACACCTGAAACGAAAACGTGTATGGGATGAACTATCAACACCTGCTTTCAAGGACAATCGGGCCTCAAAGCGTCATCTTTACCGTGTAAAATAAAACTCCCGCATTTGTATACGGTGACTTTCGTTTGTATAGCAAAACTAAATAAATAAATTCCTACTGGAAACTCAGAAAGTGGTCAGGACCAAAGTGCAATAGCCCCGTTTGTGAAAAAAGAAAAGTTTTGTTTTTTCTTTTCAGAATCATCTTCAACACAATTAGTAGGTATAGGAAGTCTACATTTTATTTTGTGTATTACAATGAAAAGTTCATTGAACTCTGGTCCTGGCTGCTTACCGAGTCTTCTATGTACCGAGTCTATGGCAGTGTAGGAGAGCTGTAGGCAGGGACTGGGGACTTATACCCAAACTATGCAAATGGCTGTACACAGTAGTGGTAAGACCGGTTTTAACTTACGGGCCTTGGTGTGGTGGCCAAGAACGAAGTTAATAACAACTGAGAACAAACTGCAACAACTACAAAGACTAGTATGCACACTAATCAGCGGATGCATGAGATCGACACCCTCCGCAGCATTGGACATACTACTAGGGCTCACACCGCCGCACCTGCACATCCAGCAGGAGGCGATGGTCGCAGCCCTTCGGGTGAAGTCCACTGGCCAATGGAAAGGTAACAATATAAAAACCCATCACTGCCAAATCCTTGAACGAGCTTTAGAGGTTGTTCCGGAGGCAGCCAATGGGACTGATAGAACACCAAAAACCTACGTTATGGATAGAAGATACGAGATACTTTATCAAGAAGCGCCAAGCTCTAATCGAATTTTTACACTGACGGCTCTAAAAACACGAACGGTGGTGCTGGTTGCAGCTACGTCTCACCTGAACTAGGGCTAGGTAAATCAGTCCCACTCAACAAGATACCAACGGTTTTCCAAACCGAGACAGCAGGTATAGATACTCCTAGCAGCTAAGGCTGCGATCGCGATTTGCACAAGCAGACCGTGCGATATAGAAGAGGTTACAATAACTACAGACAGTGCGGCTACACTATCAGCACTAAGCAAACCTGTAAGTAGATCGAAAATCATTGCAGATTGCCATACACAACTGCAAAACCTGTCAACCTTGTGCAAGGTAAAGCTATGCTGGACCAAAGCACACAACGGAAATAAAGGTAACGAACAAGCAGACTCTCTTGCTAAACTAGCATCTCATATGAAGGTAACGACTCAGGGTATCAACTTGTGTCGACCATCAGCAGAAGCTATTAGGGGAGAATTGCGGAAACACTCTGACTGTATACAACAGTAAATGGGCAGAACGAAAAGACTGTAGACTGTCACGACTAATGATGCCGAATTCAAATGGTAAGGTAACCCGATACTTACTAAAATTAAAACGGTCCGACCTGCGGGACATGGTAGGTATCATAACGGGACACTTTAACTTAAATAAGCACCTTTTCAATACAGGTGGCACCGATAGCCCTCAATGCAGAGGTTGCCTTTTAGAGGAAGAGACAGTGGAGCATGTGCTGCTCTATTGCTCTGCAACCGAAGATACAAGACGAAAGGCAGGGATAGCGACGAGCTCCACCTTCCCTTCACTGGACCAGTTCTTATGTCAGCATGCTGAAGCTGTTCGGCTCTACTTCAAGGAGCTGTCCTGGCTGGGCTGACTGACCGGGGGGAAGTGCACAATACTCACGATCACGGAGAGTCAGTGCAGGACTCATCGCCCCCGCCACGAATTTAGAATTTAGAGCCTTCAGTGTGAATTGGGCTATATAAGCGAAAACGGCATAAATGTACGAAATATACGAAAACGACAACGCAACTGTGTTAATTTCATTTTGTAGTATAAAATAACCATAGAGTCTCCAAGCTCTTGACAAACCCATTGAATATACGGCCTCCTGTCCCTATGGATAAAAATTATCGTTACTTCCCTGAGTAAATAATTTATAATCCTGGCAAATGCGTGACGTCATACTGAAACGATGTTAACGATATCTGTGTAAGGTTTGTTATACAGGCAATTTTGGATAAAAAGACGTTCATCTAATAAATGATTATTGCTGCGCTTTCATTACGGTCGCAAGGTAGCTTTAACTAAAACGCGACTGTACCATCAAGAAAAGTTCTGCTAACCCACTTTTTGCTCTAATTACAATCGTTTTTGTAAATAAAAGAAGTGGTCCAATCAAAATCAAATAGTTCATTTTGTAAAATAGATACATAAAGTATACTTTCTACAGGTCAATTTACGATTAGATATCTTTATAAAAACAAAAGAATTGAAACAAATATAATACGGGAAATATATAGGGGTTTAGCGGACTTTCCCATTATGTGCGTGTCCAACAATGTTATAGGATTATAGGTATGAAAATACGATTAATTTGACACAATGTGACGTCACCAGAACTTTTCTTTATTTTCCCGAAATCCCAGTCTGCATGATATATTAAAACATGCCGCGAGCAGAAACAGTATTTTTATTGGCTCTTCACGGAAAGAATGGTACATTATTGTCTTATTATTCTTTTTCAACACAAGCTATTAACATAAATTAAACTGTGTCAATAAATAGATACACAATTAGGTCGGTGGAAAACATTGTTATAGGTAATATATTACTTTATACGATCGTTCCCAGTCATATCTGTTTAAACACCTGTTTGACTATCTGTTTAAACAGTATGTTATAGAGATTACCTTGTATTTACATTTCAATAACCAAATAAAGATAATGGAGTATCATTATGTCCAAATAAGTAAAATAAAACCAATTCTGCAAATAAAAAAATGATAAAAAAAGGATATTGGGCTCGTCCGGGATTTGAACCCGGGACCTCTCGCACCCTAAGCGAAAATCATACCCCTAGACCAACGAGCCGGTTGTTGTGAACGCCGAAATTAGCCGTTTGTTGAGGTCATTGACTGCGTTCGCGCATTACGTCACTGTTCGGTGAAAGGAGTTCCGCGTCAACTGGTTTTGTAGCCGCTTGAGCATGTTTGAAAGAAGCTACAAAATAATACTTGCGTCATGTGCAGAAAAGATAAACATAGCCCATAATTAATTATTGTATTATAAATTTTCAACAAAAACATAAGTTGTTACAAAAATTTGTTAATTAAACGTATAAAAAAGGCAAAACTCGGGCTCGTCCGGGATTTGAACCCGGGACCTCTCGCACCCAAAGCGAGAATCATACCCCTAGACCAACGAGCCAATGATAAAGCCTTTCAATTTAATGAGCTGATTCTCAAGAAACGTGATTATAGTGCGATAGTTACGCCTACGTCACTTGGTTTTATTATGCCTTTCTAAAAACACGATATGGTTCTTTATCGGTTATTTCGAAACATAGGAGATAATTTATGCAATAAAAACCGCCACGAAGTTTGATATTGAAAGTGTTATGTAGATACATTTAATAATATTTAATAAAACTGTTATACAATTAATGTAGCCGCAATTATATTATAGAGGTAAAATTTAGTAAAAAAATATAATTTCTTTAAGTAATATTTTTTGCTTTGACAGCCCAATATTTCTGCTTCTGGGACAACTGTCGCAAGCAAGATGGCCGCCACACGCACAGACAGCTGACTGCTTGATAGGTCTCTCTACACTTAAACTAAAACTCACCAGTATAAGTAGACTGCGACGCGGTGGCAGGCACACTGACGTACTTGCACACTTCTCCCGGCTCCTTCTGGGACAACTGTCGCAAGCAACAGAGCGCTGCTCGACGCACCGACAGCTGACTGCTTGATAGGTCTCTCTACACTTAAACTAAAACTCACCAGTATAAGTAGACTGCGACGCGGTGGCAGGCACACTGACGTACTTGCACACTTCTCCCGGCTCCTTCTGGGACAACTGTCGCAAGCAACAGAGCGCTGCTCGGCGCACCGACAGCTGACTGCTTGATAGGTCTCTCTACACTTAAACTAAAACTCACCAGTATAAGTAGACTGCGACGCGGTGGCAGGCACACTGACGTACTTGCACACTTCTCCCGGCTCCTTCTGGGACAACTGTCGCAAGCAACAGAGCGCTGCTCGACGCACCGACAGCTGACTGCTTGATAGGTCTCTCTACACTTAAACTAAAACTCACCATTATAAGTAGACTGCGACGCGGTGGCAGGCACACTGACGTACTTGCACACTTCTCCCGGCTCCTTCTGGGACAACTGTCGCAAGCAACAGAGCGCTGCTCGACGCACCGACAGCTGACTGCTTGATAGGTCTCTCTAAATATTAAAAAATAAAAATATCTAAATTTTTATTCACAATTAGTCTTACGCTTATCCACTATCGCTAGCATGTTGTTTGCACTTTTTAAATACGAAAATGCAATTTTTTAGGCCTGATTATTTGTAACTATAGGAGAATTCATCGGAACAGTAAGTGCCCATAAATACGATCTTTGTGATATCTCACCCTCAGACTAAGGAACCAAATATCTCACCTTACTAAGAATTCAAAAATGTAATGTTTTCAAAGATTTTTCATTAAATTGGCTTGCGCTTGGCCACTACCGCGCCTTTTTTCTAGTATTAGTTGTAACGTTGTAATATTATTGTAGTTACTGTTGTATGTGTTACTACGACTTTCGACTCAATTAGTATGGGTCTAAATTTTATATTTAAACTAGCTTTTCCCCGCGACTCCGCCCGCTTGTTATTCGGTTTAACGACATGCTTTTTTACGGGATAAAAAGTAGCCTATGTTTTAAGTTAGGGTATAAGCTATATCTATTCAAAATGTCATCCAAATCCGTTCAGCCGTTTAAGCGTGAAAGAGTAACAAACATAGACACACACACAAAAACTTTCGCATTTATAATATTAGGTTCCATTTGGAAACGAGTGAATTTCACTCGGAGTGATGCTAATTTCACCCTAGAGCGTTCAAAAATTGACCCGAGTTAAACCAAGGGTAACCGAACTGTTACCTGACCGTTGCACAAAAGTGTTTTGAAACGCTTCGGAGTAATGCTAAAATCACACTGGGCCACCTGGTTGGTGCAACCAGATTTTTCTTTCTCTTGCTCCTATATAGATCTGTCTCTTTCTAATAAACGAGTGTAATTTCGCACTATGATCGCACGTTCTGAAACGTTTCCTTAGTGTGATATGTCGCGGAAGTTATTGACCCTTGGTCCTACCACTTGCCGGGTCTCCGGTGTGGGGTTGGCTGTGTAGACGAGAGTCACCTTATATTCATTTATTTTATTTATTTTTTACAAGGCTCAGAAAAGTATAATATATCCTTATTTATATATTTTAATTTTACAAGCCTATTGCTTTTTTAAGATTAATTTTGACGTGTAGAAAGTGTACTTTATTGTACTTATTAGTAACAATAGTAGTTTATGCTATAAGTGCGGTAAGAAGGCAATAGCTTACGAGAACGATTTGAAACACGAGGGATAAGCGAGTGTTTTAAACGTTACAAGTAAGTTATTGCCCTTACGGACGTGTATCATGTTACGTTTTTCAATGCATAGTGGGAGTAAATAAATGAAACGTAATTAAAGAAATAAACAAACAATAAATACTCTAAATAAACTTTAGGCGGGCATTCTTTTTTTTTTCCTTCTTCTTTGCACGCATATAGCCAACTTGGCGGAAGTAAGTTGCTTTCAGTTTGATGCGTTCGTAGGCTGCTTTCAGTCATAACATACCTGCTTGGTCCTGCTGTCAGTGGTAGCGGGTATCGTTTGATGATCAAACTGAACGCAGCCTACGAACGCATCAAATTGAAAGCAGCTCATTTCTGTCAAGTCAATCTATGGTACACAAGACTGGCAACTTTTATTCAATAAATAAAATTAACTTTGACAACAGTTTTGATGCTTAAAAACTAGGTCTTTACGAGTGCTTCATTAAAAAATTAATTATTTTAACGTGAATTTGACTGTATCTGTGTGTCTATTGCAGCAATGTCTTCCTTTTTGTAATATAAAACGTCAATAAAGTATAGGATGAAGAACGCTTACACCCGTAAAGTACTTTAAATAATCTAGTACCCACAGCTATCGGGTCGTATGTTTACGATTACTATGTATTTCATATCCATTCGACTTTACCCCTCTTCACAATGTAGCTAACTATGCAATGGCTATATTAGGTAACTTTGTTGGTTAACTAAATTAATTATTTTAACGTGAATTAGACTGTATCTGTGTATCTATTGCAGCAATAAATGTCTTCCTTTTTGTAATAGAAAACGTCAATAAAGTCTAGGATGAAAACGCTTACACCCGTAAAGTACTTTAAATAATCTAGTACCCACAGCTATCGGGTCGTATGTTTACGATTACTATGTATTTCATATCCATTCGACTTTACCCCTCTTCACAATGTAGCTAACTATGCAATGGCTATATTAGGTAACTTTGTTGGTTAACTAAATTAATTATTTTAACGTGAATTTGACTGTATCTGTGTATCTATTGCAGCAATAAATGTCTTCCTTTTTGTAATAGAAAACGTCAATAAAATCTAGGATGAAGAACGCTTACACCCGTAAAGTACTATAAATATAATCTAGTACCCACAGCTATCGGGTCGTATGTTTACGATTACTATGTATTTCATATCAATTCGAGTTTACCCCTCTTCACAATGTAGCTAACTATGCAATGGCTATATTAGGTAACTTTGTTGGTTAACTAAATTAATTATTTTAACGTGAATTTGACTGTATCTGTGTGTCGATTGCAGCAATAAATGTCTTCCTTTTTGTAATATAAAACGTCAATAAAGTCTAGGATGAAGAGCGCTTACACCCGTAAAGTACTTTAAATAATCTAGTACCCACAGCTATCGGGTCGTATGTTTACGATTACTATGTATTTCATATCCATTCGACTTTACCCCTCTTCACAATGTAGCTAACTATGCAATGGCTACATTAGGTAACTTTGATGGTTAACTAAATTCATAATGGGTACTTGGCAAGTGGTCTGGTCGATAACAATTCGATAAACGATTTTATTTTTTGTACTGAAGCAAGTAAGGGACAACAAACATTTTTTGCATTTTATAAAAACGTTTATTGAATCTAGGCTCTCCCCTTTGACCGAGTCTCCACTAGGATCTAGGCTGTATACTCACACAGAGATTAGCCCTCAAAGTCTGCAGGTTCATGTGTCGTTCACAGAACATGTGCAGCTGCTGCAAGCAGCCGAGCGCCTCGGACCGTGCGCCGGCGCCGCCGCACTCCTGCAGCGCTGCGCACGCGCACACGAAGCGAGCTAGCATGCTGTTTGCACTTCCTTAAAAAAATGATTTTATTTTTAAAGAATCTTGGCTTTTTTCCCCTTAAGGCGTATAGGCATGCCACCACAAATATAGATCTAAATAGAGTGTATGTACTTCACGTGCCCAAACGCGCCCCAAAAGGGAGACCAATGCTCCTCCTTCGCCGATATTGACTCCTACAACTATGAGTCTTACGTATTATGTCTTAAGTCTTACAGTTCCTTCTAAGATTCAAACCGCTGTCAACCGTTTGGTTTTCATAGAGTTTGATGCACTTGCGTCATCTATTTAGATCTACATATATCTGTGCATGCCACCGTTTTAGTACAAAATTTGATAACCCGTTTCTTTGCTGTTTTTCGTTACACACTAAAGTTTGAGACCTCTATAGTTTAATACAGGCATTTAAAAAGTCACTATCTGGCTGAAATGTAAGATTTTGGTATAGGTACAATTTAAGGCAAGAAAACAACTTTATTTGTAAATCTGTCTAGCTTGATATCTTTAAAACAAAATCAATATTCAAAATTTTGGCAAAATAGTGCCTTTTAAAATATCAGTACCAAATGATAGAGGTTTTTTTCTTTGGTATATGACGAAAAGCAACTAAGAAAGGGACTACCAAATTTTGTACTAAAACAGTGGCGTGCGTATGCGCCTTCACTGGAATCGTCATTTTGTTTACATTATGTTGTTGGCACTCTAGTAATATTTTCAATTAACATGCACCTGAGGGCCCTTGCAGAGCACCTAGGTCTAAGGGGTTAACGATGTGCCTATTGGAGAGAGTATTCGACAGTATACGTGGGACGCACTATAAGTTTCCGGAATGAATATGAAAAAATACTATTAAAGGTACAAAGTTAATTTATTGTTTTTCAAAATAATCTCCCTTGGCGTCTATGCACTTTTTCATTCGATCAAACCAGGTTTGAAAACTTTTGTGCCACTCCCCTGTGGTGACCTCTGAAACGTGTTTTTCATACTCCTCGACAGCCTCTTCTGGTGATGAAAATCGTTGACCGCGTAATTGGTTCTTAATTTTTGGGAACAGAAAAAAGTCACAAGGTGCCAGGTCGGGACTGTATGCTGGATGACTCATGAGTTCTACATTTTTCGTCTTCAAAAAGTCGTTTGTCTGTCTGGCCGTGTGAGAACTAGCATTGTCGTGGTGCAGGATGATACGGCGTTTACGGTTATTTTTACGGAGTTCGTCAATACGTGGGACGCACTATAAGTTTCCGGAATGAATATGAAAAAATACTATTAAAGGTACAAAATTAATTTATTGTTTTTCAAAATAATCTCCCTTGGCGTCTATGCACTTTTTCATTCGATCAAACCAGTTTTGAAAACTTTTGTGCCACTCCCCTGTGGTGACCTCTGAAACGTGTTTTTCATACTCCTCGACAGCCTCTTCTGGTGATGAAAATCGTTGACCGCGTAATTGGTTCTTAATTTTTGGGAACAGAAAAAAGTCACAAGGTGCCAGGTCGGGACTGTATGCAGGATGACTCATGAGTTCTACATTTTTCGTCTTCAAAAAGTCGTTTGTCTGTCTGGCCGTGTGAGAACTAGCATTGTCGTGGTGCAGGATGATACGGCGTTTACGGTTATTTTTACGGAGTTCGTCAATAACTTCCGGCAAACAAATGGTCGTGTACCAGTCACTATTCACGGTACGACGATTCTCTAAAGCAACAGTAGCCACGTGTCCAGTTTTATTAAAAAAAGAAGCAATCATCCGCTTAGATGCACTTTTCACGCGCGCCACTTTGGTTGGTTTCGGCTCATCTTGAAAGACCCATACGCTCGATTGCTGCTTTGTTTTGGGATCGTAGCAATAAATCCATGTTTCGTCACCTGTTACTATGTCCCACACCAAATTTGACGCACCTTCGTTGAATCTGGTAAGCATGGCACTGCACTAAGTGACGCGGTCCGTTTTTTGAGCCTCGGTCAAGTTGTGTGGGATCCACCGCGAGCACAGCTTTCTCACACCCAAATGTTTGTGTAGGATTGATTGTATTTGACTCATGCCTATTTCTAAGGATGCGCGAATTTCATGGTAGGTCACATGCCTGTCTGTTTCAATCATACGGCGCACAGCATCGATGTTTTTGTTGGTCACAGTGGTGGACGGCCGACCATCGCGAGATTCGTCACTGAGATTGATACGACCACGCTTGAATTCTGCAAACTCGCTATAAACAGTCGTCTTGCATGGTGCTTCATTGCCAAAAGCTGTTTCAAGCCGAGCGATGCTCTGTTGAGCTGTCAAATTACACTTAAAATCGTAGAAAATCATACTACGAAAATTTTCCCGAGTTAAATCCATGTTGATGCAGACACACAATTTTTTAAATGGCGCCACAAGGTAAAAACAAAAGACAGTCAGATGAAACAAACTGCATTCTACAGCCAAAGAGTTCTATTTTCAAATGTTGCAATAAATTTTTAAATATTGTTTATGTAAGTGGCCAGTTCCGGAAACTTTTAGTGTTACCTATGTAACTTACGGCAAACAAATGGTCGTGTACCAGTCACTATTCACGGTACGACGATTCTCTAAAGCAACAGTAGCCACGTGTCCAGTTTTATTAAAAAAAGAAGCAATCATCCGCTTAGATGCACTTTTCACGCGCGCCACTTTGGTTGGTTTCGGCTCATCTTGAAAGACCCATACGCTCGATTGCTGCTTTGTTCTGGGATCGTAGCAATAAATCCATGTTTCGTCACCTGTTACTATGTCCCACACCAAATTTGACGCACCTTCGTTGAATCTGGTAAGCATGGCACTGCACCAAGTGACGCGGTCCGTTTTTTGAGCCTCGGTCAAGTTGTGTGGGATCCACCGCGAGCACAGCTTTCTCACACCCAAATGTTTGTGTAGGATTGATTGTATTTGACTCATGCCTATTTCTAAGGATGCGCGAATTTCATGGTAGGTCACATGCCTGTCTGTTTCAATCATACGGCGCACAGCATCGATGTTTTTGTTGGTCACAGCGGTGGACGGCCGACCATCGCGAGATTCGTCACTGAGATTGATACGACCACGCTTGAATTCTGCAAACCAGCTATAAACAGTCGTCTTGCATGGTGCTTCATTGCCAAAAGCTGTTTCAAGCCGAGCGATGCTCTGTTGAGCTGTCAAATTACACTTAAAATCGTAGAAAATCATACTACGAAAATTTTCCCGAGTTAAATCCATGTTGATGCAGACACACAATTTTTTAAATGGCGCCACAAGGTAAAAACAAAAGACAGTCAGATGAAACAAACTGCATTCTACAGCCAAAGAGTTATATTTTCAAATGTTGCAACAAATTTTTAAATATTGTTTATGTAAGTGGCCAGTTCCGGAAACTTTTAGTGTTACCTATGTAGTAGTATAGTATGTTTATAAGAGTTAACAAACTAGAAAAGATCAATTACAAACAGTTTCATCTCTGTTCGGAATCACGTTACACCCTCGTGAGCGTTCAGTGTGTGCCTCACTGGCTTGTATATCAAGTGGGTACAGAAATTCGGTTTTAGGTATGGTGGAAAAATTCAACGGTGTAGGATAAATACCACGGTGGCGCAATCGGTAGCGCACTTGGACCGAAGAGTTTTATCAAAATATTAGTTTACTTGAAATTCGTTTCTAATTGATCTTTTCTTAATTGTTATGCACTCTAATAATAAATAAGAGCACAGTAAGTGTTCATCATTTTGATATTCAAATTACAAAATAATTAAAAAGTTTCATGTCTTTAAAGGTTTTCGTTAAATCGGCTTACAGCTCACCATTACCGCGCCTAATAGGAAGCGTCGATGTGACCAAGAATGGAGAGCACTCGCTAAGAAAGTGGGAGAGTCTAACCAGGTGAGACTTGTCAGTCTGTCCACAGAATTCCTTAAAAATATGGAATACAACGGACGAATAACTAATACTCCCCAACTCTAACCTAGATTTTAAGAAATTTTTAAAATATCTACGGCAACTGGACTTGCTAAAATTCAACTCAAACGGCCCGGTTTGACGAGACCAATGGAAGGACAGAAATCAAGGCTGAACAAAACCAGAGGCCTTATCGTCTAACTTCAACATCCACCACAATCGCCTTCAAACGCGCCGTGATTGGCTAGAAATTACATCACACATCATTTTTGGCCAATCACGAAGCTTTTGAAGGCTATAAGATGGATATTGAAGTTAGACAATAAGAGGGCAGTTTCTCCGTAATCCTAAAAATTCCAGTTACCTTGCAATTCCGGTCCCACGACGGTGATAAGGGCCGACAGAAGACGACCGATGCATCTGTATAAAAAAATGGTATATTAGACTGGCTGCAAAATCCAAACATCCGATACCCACATTCAAATTTAGAAAAAACATACATACATTTTTTTTATCAATGCTAATGCTCTCTTTAGCCCAAGAACCTTAAATCGAATAAAAATATCTTCCTGTGATAATTTGTCGATAACACTCTACTAATGATGACAACACAAGTCAGGGTCTAAATATATCGCCTACAATTTATGTTTTTTGTTTTTTAATATGCATAAAAAGTTACCTAAAATAAGCAATAAATTGTTAATAAATCAAAAACGATGATGACTTCACTGAAGGTTTGAAATATAGTGCATTAAACTGTATATTTCTTTGTTTTTATTAATATAATTTACAAAAAATAATAATCAATAAATATAATAATAATATTTATTTATTTTAGGTAAAAGAATTTAAAAATAATACATTCAAATTATGATCTTACGGCTAGTAAACATATTTTGCCTAAACTAAACTACGAAAAGTAGCCTGTACTTTAGGCATATTTATTATGCAAAGTAATTGACTCCTCACCTATGCAACTCCTCAAAAAGTGGTGGCGCGTTGAACAAAAGCTTCAACGCTAAGCTGAGCGTCGAGTCCACGTGAGATCTAAACATTGGACCCGCTGCGTCGATCAACACGCATAAAGCGTGGAGGGACCAAACCTGGACAGAAAAAACGTATTTGTTTGAATAAATTAGGGCATTATTATTTATCAAGCACCCAAACAGTCACAGATTTTTTTATTGCCACAAGGCAGAGCATGGAGGACCGATTGTAATACTTCTTATCAATCTTATTTACCTATGTTTCACAAATGAACTTTTTGATTGATTGATTGAGCTGTGAATAAACCAATCAATCAGTCAATTAAAAATCTGACAATCAACAAATCAATCAATAAAATATGTTTATTGCTGAAACACAGGTATTATATAGGTGGTTGTACAAAATTGTAAATCCTACCGTAATATGCCTATTAAAGTATCCAAGAAATTCTATAATCCTAAATTTGAAATTCCTAAACTACTTTATAGACTTTACATCTGCTAAAGATAAAATGCGCATTGAAATCTTCGCCAGAGTTCGTATTCACGAAAACGAACCGAATCATGCATCGTAAGAGCCCTAAACGTTGCACAAGCATTCGGAAACTTATTAAAAATTATTACAGAGAAAATACTTATTAGGACATGTACAAAAAAATTGGTAGCGGAAGTAATAAAGTCATGCACGCATAAAAGAGTGCTCAGAAAACTGCTGAACGAAGTAGGACGGAGCAAAATCTTAAAAAAATACTACAAAACCTCTGAAAAACTTTTAAAGAAATGTGTAAATAAGTCTAAAAAAATTAACTTCATACGAGAAATGAGCGAATCAAATAATAAAACCAGAACAATGTGGAAAATTATTAATGACACCACTGGAAAAAAAAATAGGAAAAAAATTCAAAATTTTAGATTAAAAATAAATGCAACGGAAATAATTGATAAACCGGAAAACATTGCGAACATCTTTAATGATTTTTTTGTAGGCGTCTGCGAGTCAGCACAGCCCTCACCGAGCGATAACGGAGGAAACTGTAGCGCAAAGCCAGCCGGACGTCCGGTTGTCAAGCCACAAGAACGCTCCATGTTCTTATATCCGGTTACTGAACATGAAGTGCACAATATCATCAGAGGACTAGAAAATAAAACTAGCTTTGGGATTGACGAAATTCCCCCGATACTTCTTAAGTTATGCGTAACTGAACTATCCCCCCCTCTTACTAAACTTATCAATCAGTCGTTCAACGAAGGACGTGTCCCAGATGATTTAAAAATATCGAAAATTAAACCGGTTTTCAAGAAAGGAGATAAAACAAGTCCAAGTGATTATCGCCCCATAGCGCTATTGCCAGCAACCTCAAAAGTATTTGAAAAAGCTATGTGTAAACGACTTTACAAATTTCTAGAAAAAAATAATATACTTGACGAAAACCAATACGGGTTTCGAAAAATTAGATCAACAACAGATGCTGTTTACAGATATGCTCAGGAAATTTTAAACTATATAAATGAAAAATGTTATGCAGTCGGGCTTCTATTGGACCTTAGTAAGGCATACGACAAAGTTTGTTACAAAATACTTCTCTCAAAATTATATGGATCAGGAGTGCGAGGCATGGTCCACGAATGGTTTAAATCGTATTTAACAAACAGAACTCAGTACGTACAGATCGAACACTATGACGAATCCACGAACGAGGTAAAAACAATACGCTCAGAAACCCGACAATTAACGGGATCTATTCCTCAGGGCAGTGTCCTCGGATGTGTGCTGTTCCTCCTGTATATTAATGATCTGCCAAAAATCGTCAATGCTGTCAGTGTTCTGTTTGCTGACGATGTATCCATAATATTTAAATTTCAAGGTAACGAATACTACAATAGTAAACTAAAAGAGACCCTCGAAAATATCACAAACTGGATTAAAGACCATAACCTGCAAATAAACTTAAAGAAAACTAAAATGATCCAATTTCATCCTTACCAAAAAAATCCTCTGCGTTTAGAATTAAAATCCGATAAGACATCGATAGAGGAAGTCCACACCTTCACACTGTTAGGGCTAACACTAGATTCACAATTAAATTGGAAACAACACATCCTAAATACAAAAACAAAACTTTCGCGATTTATATATGCACTTAGTGTTCTACGAAAACAACCGACTTCAATACAGCTTTATCAGCTTATTACGCGTACGCGCACGCCTGGCTTCGCTACGGCATTATATTATGGGGTAATAGCACAGATGCTACCGACTTATTTGTAATGCAGAAAAAATGTATACGCATGTTGGTAGGTATTTACTGCCCGGACAGTTGCAAACCACACTTCATTGAAAAGAAAATCCTTACCCTACCCTCTATTTACATATTAGAAACTGCAAAATTTGTCCACAAAAACTTACACCTATTTACCAAAAATAAAGACGTACATAGCTTGAACACTAGATCAAAAAACAAACTCACATTACCAATTTCAAGATTACAAACGTTTCAAAGGAACCCCTATTGCAATATGATAAAAGTATATAATAAAGTCCCTGAGGACGTTAAAACTGAAATAAAAGATAATGTTTTTGCCAACCGACTACAAACGTACCTGAAAAATAAAAGTTACTATACAATTAAGGAGTTTTTAACCGAAACATAATAACAATCTTAGCAATTAAGCAATCTGGTCTAAATAGGATTTATAAGGTGATAGATAAGTAACAGATATTAGAAAACATTTTTATTTTTGTTTATTTTATTTTGTTAAATTATCGGACATGCATTTAAAGTTTCAAGTGAGAGTAACGTACTATTATCTATTATTTCAATTTAATTTCAATTTGAACGATTTTATATATTTTTTCTCAATCAATAATTAATTATTATCAATAATAAACACGTTTCAAACTTATGTGAATTTTATGTATTGTCAAATTTTAAAACGCATGCAATACAACTATATTGCTATGCCCAAGAAAGGGTATCATGTTATAGAATCATATAATACTATGTTATTATTAACCATGCCAACATATGTACTACATGAATGCAATAAATGAATTATGAATTATGAATTATGAATTATTAAGGGTGTAATTTTGGTTGTCTGTACTACAGCCAACCGGATGTGCACTATCTGTCATGGATTGTATAGAAAGCGTCCGGAAATATGTACCCTTAGCGAAGAGTTGCGAAGATTTCTACGCGTATTATTTGAATGGACTGTTAATATTTGAAGTCGAATGGCTAATTTTACGCTTCTCTAACTAAGGACTCGAAAACTCTAACTTTTGTGCTTTTTCCACTACTGGGGTTAGTAGGCAAGCGCTCTACCACTCGGCCACGTAGGCGGTCTGCTTTAAAAATACATTGATACCGAGCAGTACTCGACTGACCGCCGTGCGCGAAAGTACTCCCAAAGAGTCCCGATAATGATGAATGAGTCATAATCTCATCGAAAGCTCAACCTGTGCCTCCTTGAACAATTAAAAAAGTGAGTCAACTGTAGGGAAAGACGACTATACCTGAACTTCGAGAGCTGTATCCTGCGCTAGAGCCCTCAACACCGGCAGCGCTGCGGCGCTCGACGCAGCGCCTCTAGCCCTCTGCACCGCGCCCACCGCCGCCGCTGCAGCCGCTATCGCAACAAATACAATAAATATACAAATATAATATATGTTACCGGCCAAACCCGATTTTAGGACAAATTAGTTTGGCCTAGGCCAGTGGTTCTGAATTGTCATAAAAAAACACGAAGGTTAACGCCGAAATATTTCTGAAAAACTAGCTTGGCCAGGAATCCTAAAATTGTGTTTGGCCGGTAACATATACATCGTCACGCTATGAATCCCCGAGGGGGTGTCCGAGGTGTTCCCGAATATGGACTGTATTGCGAGATATGATGATTACGTTCCAGCGTCATACGGTGATACCCTATCGCCGTACTGAAGCACGCAAACCTAGCACAAAGATGAACCTATAGGACCTCCCAGATTACTGTATCCACCCATCCATCCATCAGCCTGTGTTGTTCGTCCAATGCTGAACATAAGCCTTTCCCAAATTTCGTCACAGTTGGCGGTCCTCCGTCCTCCTCATCCAGCCGCCACCCGCAACCTTCTCCAGGTCGTTGGTCCAGCGAGCACGAGGTCGGCCTACGCTTCGGTTTGCTGTGCGTGGTCTCCATTCTAACGCCTTTCGGCCCCAATGGCCATCATGTCGGCGACAAATATGGCCTGTCCACTGCCACTTCAGCTTACTGATTCGACAAGCTATGTCGGTCACCTTCGATCTCCGACGGATGTCCTCGTTTCGGATTCTACATATCAGAGATACCGCAAGCACAACCCGCTCCATAACTCGTTGAGCGACCTTAAATCGGTGAATCAAGCCCTTTGCCACGTCTCAGCGCCATACGTCATCACATGAAGGATGCACTGCTTGTACATCTTAGGCTTTAAGCACTGCGGTATTGGCGTCGTCGTAAATATGTGACGTAACTTTCCGAATGCTGATTATAGTATGTTCGATTTATCATGATATGGGTGGCAGTTCAAAGTTGGCAGTTATAGTTATGTGCCCTAACGAAATAAAATCGATTTTTTTAAGTATCGAGAACGTTAACAAGGGCTATCAAATCGATTTTTTATTTAATAACAAATAGCACGTAAAGCAACCGCAACGAAAACACAAACCGCATACAGGTTGCACTCATATTGACGCGATCCTATATGATGGCCGCACCGATTCATCGATGTATTTTCGATTATGTAGTGTCCGTACCTATGGGTTAGCGTTCCGATCCACGCATCGAATAGCAAAAAGACATCTTTTCTGAATCTTTTTTTGTTAAATTTAACGAATACACTGTGATTATTGTTTCGATTTATAGATAATTTATTGTATTTTTGCAATAATTATTACATTCTTTCTAAAACCTAATATTTTCTTTTGCACCTGGGTGTATGTAGTATGGTGTGAGTAGTATAGGTGAAACGGAAAATTACGAACTGTCACCCATATCATGTAAGCTCGGACAGCCTATAGTGTGTATTGCTAGGAAATGCTTACCTTTAACGCTCTTGTTAGCCGCTGTCCGCGCTAGATTCAGCACTCGATCGCTTAAAGCTTGGCTCTCTGCTTCAGAGATGCAGCCGCAGAGCCGTCCAGCGCAGGAAGCCGCTGCGCCACGCACTAAAACGCTGTTTGATGATAGACCGGCCTAAGGAAGAAATATACCATTTCACAAGGATGTAATTAAGGTGACAGCGGAATATCGAAAATTTTGCCAGTAATTGAAATAATTCATTAAGACTACATAACCAGGCGGCCCACCATTGCCTGGGACCGATGGATGGCGGTATATCCATCCCCAATTGCCAGACCTTATATAAAACAGACTGGTGACGGGCAACGGCGTCACTGGTGCAAGGGTTTCCGCACCGCGATCACAAACCCGCCTGCCCAGCGTGTGTGAGTATGGGCATTTCTTCCAAGAGGATCGCCAAGAGTGGCGGAATCCTGGAAAGGCCTATGTCCAGCAGTGGACGAAACAGGCTGATGGATGGATGGACATAGGTAGTAAAAAATTAGATTTAAAACAGTAGAACTCCCATACTACAATAGAGAGGGTTCTGAAAAAAAAACATATTGTAAATAAATCCTTTTGCAAGACGACAACAGAGCCCCAAATGTGACAGAGAAAAATTCGCTGCATCGAAAAAATTGCAAAGTGAAGGCTGTTTTCTCAGTTCAAAACAGTACTCCATCCTTACTAATAAAGTAAAAATAACAATAATGACTGTTGTAAACGTAATAAACCTGTTGCATATTATCTAACACATCAAAAACGCGTTTTTTTTTTAACGCTCTCGTGTCCGTTGGTATTATTTCTTATTCACTAAATAACAGCAACATCCAACCTTTTCTTGATTCACCGCACTAGTCGGCCACGCACTTGTTCAGATATTTTTATCTCTTTCGTTGTGCGATGGACATGTTGCGCCTTAATTAGTGAAGCTACGAAATAATATCTAAACTGTCTTAATATGAATCCGTTATAAATTCCGAAGTTTATTCAAAATAATCATTTTCTTAAAAATACATTGTAATATTACCATTACATACTGTAAAGACCTATCAGAAAATACTTCATCCTGGCGAGCTATTAAAAAGTGTCCAGGAAATCTGCATAACTGTCCAGGAAAGTCGTATGAAAATCCAATAATAAAAATATATAATGTATATTGATTTTATAGGCATAATTAAAACCATTAAATACTTAAAATTTAATCTCATTGAGCGTTTTTCTCGTTGTTTTTTTTTTCTTAGTTCTTAGCGTTTCTCGAGATGGCGTTGTTCATGAAAAAGGTTGCATGGCGGTAAATACATTTGCCCAGCTAGCAATAATTAAAAAAGTTAGGTACGTAAAAGCGGGAATTTATGTTGCTTTATATTTTAGTTGAAATTGTTTTGTGCAAATAAATTACAAAATGAGTTCAGAAGAGGGCTCTGACATAGATTGTACTCCACTAATGCTTTGTTGAAGAAATCCCTAACTATAAACATTACTAATTGCCCAAATATGAGAAAGTAACTTTTAAAAATACCTATTAAGTTTATTTTATTTAATATAATATAACTTATTATCATGAAAAACATGAAAATGTCTCATTTTATTTTTGAGAAAACCACTATACTTGCTTCGACCATTAATTAGCAATCCTGGCCTCGTATGCTTAATTCTTGGTCTTCAGTAATGACATTACGTTAGGAGTGGGCAAGACCGCAATTTTTCGTATTTTCGAACAATTATTTTAGGGTTGAATGACAATATATCAGCAAAACAACCAAGCCCTAGTTCGTTTTATTATCAAGGCAATGTACGTTGTAGAAAATCACAGCATAGGGCCGTCCATATATTACGTCATTTGAAATTAAGGGGGAGGTTGGTCTGCGGATGACTTTGTATCATGAACATAGATGGCAATAATGGAGGGTTTCTTGCCATAATAGATTTTGCAATACAAATAACGAAAATTACATCAGGTCCTTGGATAATAACGATAGGATGATTGAGGGAGGGGTCGAAAACGGCAAACATCGAAGACGTAATATATGGACACTGTCCATTGGACAGCCCCTATGTGCTTTTATTTTCATAAAATACTAACAAGAATAAGCTCAGTGGCCACAGTTTTGACCGTCTCTTGTCCCAAAACGCTCTTCATTTCAGACAGAGTCCGCAGAGCGAGCAACATGGCCGTGTACACGTTGATCTGGATCGCCTCTTGTCGCGCGCCCTTCGATACTTTGATGCATTCCGCGAAGTGCTCCAGCATTTGTTGCCTAAAACAGAAAAATTATTTAAAAATTACAGCTTTAAAATATAAATAAAAATATGTTTCGCTCTTTTTAATCTTTGTTGGGTAATGCATAAACAAAACATTGCAATAAAATAGTTTAATTAAATATAGTGTTTTGTTTATTTTTATCCCACATAAATACAGTTTTAAGGGTTTCAAAACAACACAAACAAAAAACTGATGAAAACTAGCTTGGAATAGAACTTCTGAGGGGTACTATAGTTTTAATGGTGTGAATTTAAATGTTGTGATGTGACCGAATTTTTAAATAAATATATTTTATGTTTTAAACGTATGCGAGAGAACGAAAATAATCATATTTACAGTGCGACAATGCTCTCTGGATGACATCGAAAGAAGGCGCAGCTATGAAACAAGGGTCACGTTTTATTAGCAGCGTTGCTACATCGTCCCAAAGGGGACGATTTTCGTCCTTTTTGACGATGAAACGGCCCTTTTTGTCCCTTATCATCTGCCGTACCTTTTCCGACTAGCCAGAAATTTCTGTATTTTTTAAATTTTTTCGACGCTTTAACGAACAAAAAACCGGACATTATAAAAAAAACTAGTACGTAGCATAGTAGACCATATCGAGCTTTGACAGCTCGATATACACTATCTGTCCCTCTTTATGTAGATCAACAGCGTGAGACAGAGCAGTGTATCAAGCGCTATCGAGCTCGATATGGTTTGCTATGCTAGACTAGCAGGTGGGTTTTTCTGCATCTTTCTTTGTCGGCCTTTGTAATCATCGGCCTTTGAGAGCCATCGGCTACCTTTCACGTCATAGTGTCTATGACTGGTCGATTGTTTAGCACAAGTTCATATAACATATAATTTATTTTTGCTTGTTTTGTTTTTTTTATTTTATACATAAATAAATATTCATTCTTATTTTTAGATGAATATGATTTTTTACCAATATCGTAGTAGAAATTATAAATTAATGTTATGGACATTTTTTTTTTCAGGAGAGCTTTCTTCCCATCATTTGAAGCGTATGCTGGCAACACTGTTTATTAGGGTAACGGCGTTAGTCCCGATTTTAGCCACAACCAATCGACGCGCCAAAAGAGCCTCATCTCACTGTAAATTGTGTTTAAACAATATAGTGTCAAAAAACTACCGAATTCAGTAGGTGTTCATTTAATTACGGTTTCACAACTAATAAAATGCTATGCGAATTTTGCAACTTTATTTATCTATTTTATCGGCTGCTTCGCATAAACCACATAGAGAAGATATTCGTTTTGATAAATACTGGAAAACGAACATAACACTGCAACTATAGAAAAACTACTTTGTTAAAAATGCTAAAGTATAAAGATAGGAGTTTTACAGAAAAACTGGCTACATAAACATGATTTCTTTTTAGCAACGACGTTATTACTAACTCAGCGAGTGAAAAATCCAAAATCATGTAGTTTTCTGACGCCGGTGAAGAGTTTCTGTCAAAATTAAAATTAAATTTCAATTTCATATGCAAAGCATTGAGAAATAGTAATAATTTAAACTGTCTGTACCTGTGCTTATTGGCTGCTCGACAGAATATTTGGGGGAACAGACTGACTGATGCATCGATGACGGCTACACCTGTAATAAGTTTAAAAAAGTCTGTAGGGTATACGCACAATTACAGATTATCTATACTACATATCATATATAGTAGTGAAAAAGTCATGTCTGTACATTAAATATTTTTGCGAAATTTTAAATGAAAGGGTTTATTACAAACAAACAAATTTTTTATTTATTAAGTATAAAGTCAATATGACACAGTCATCGGACACCCCTGTTAAGTTCGCAGAACCTGTATTAGGAGTGACCGCTCCTTCCTAATGATCGTTGAACAATACTCAATATATATGTTGTATATATACATATCATTTTCTTAAATACAATTATTCTTAAAGACTAAAAGAATAAATTCTCAAATTGGGGTAAGTAGAACAATGTAATACCATAGACTAAATTATTTAGTCTATGGTAATAGAAACAAAATATTATCTTTAGCAGTTGGTCACTATTGAATTTACATGCGACAATATTCTTTAATTCCTATACAGTACAGGCTAGTTTCGCGTCGCACAGTTTTGCTACCCATCGGACGATGCAACCGCTCTAACTATAGACTTAATTAAGTGACACTAAATGTTATAGTATTTCACGAACCTAACACTCCGTTATGTAAATAAAATGTTATTTGCATTAAACTGAGGACGAAACCACAATTTTTAGAATTATTGTCTGCCTTTATATGCGTATGTACATATGTTCCGTTTTAACTCGAGAACCAACGGATTTGGATGCGGTTTCTTTTTATTACTATCGTAGTGACCCTAGTCAACACAAGGCTATAAGAGGTGTTGATAAAATAATCGTCAAGCCGAAAACTGTCGATACTACTCAAAGATTGACAGACGATGACAGACGATATAAATAAACGATTAGTAATTTTACCTAAAAGCGGCGGTAGCTCGGGCAGTAGAACGCTGGCCTTTCAATCTTGAGACGCAGGTTCCAATGAGTTTTTCGTAATTTATGTGCACAGTATTTGTGTTCTTACCTAATACTTACCACTTGCTGAACGGTGAAGGAAAACATCGTGAGGAAACCTGCATGCCCTAAAAAGCGTATAATTGTGCCCGAAGTACGGCGATAGGGCTCACTACCCATCACGTTGGGACGTAATAATCGTCGGTGGAACGCGGGTGTGCAGAGTTTGGACTGTGACTTGTATTTCACAGTTCACACTCGGGAACACCTCTGACACCCCCTTGGGGATTCATATCGTGACGATATATTATGACTTTTACCTAAAGGTTGCGCCCCACCCAGCACGTCTCGGTACAAGCAACAAGGGTCATGCTCCAAAGCTCCAGAACCGCTTGCCGACAGAGGACAGATCAGCTGAAACAAAAGATACGTTTTTTGTGACGAAATCGACACTTTTGACAAAGACACAAGACACATCCGTTGGAGACAGATTTTTTCAATGCAAGTGCTCGTAAAGTACTGTTTTATATGCGTCTAATCTGTTGTCAAAGTCAACTTTACCACACAAGTGTTTTATTTTTTATATTTATTTTTAGTTTTGTTCCCCTACATAATGGGAAGGCAAATGGAACTTACGAGTAGCTCATACAGCCATGTCTGATGTACGTTTTATTTTTTCAATTTATCGAAAACAGTAGCCAGTCTTATCTTGTGTACCATAGACAGACTTGACAGAAATGAGCTGGTTTCAGTTTGATGCGTTCGTAGGCTGCGTTAAATTTAATGAAATGTTGAGACGACATTTTGAGTACGTAACAACTTTTCAAATTGAAAATTCTGATGAAACTTAATCAACCAATTCGAGCCTGATTATTACTTTTTAATTTCTTTTGTTAACATGAAGGTATCATGAAGGATACCTACTGGAATCTGGTTAAAATAAACTTCTTGGTAGGTAACCTCATTTAATCGTAATATGAATAAGAACTTTTTGATTATAATGCCAAAAGACAAAATGTTTTAATGTGCGAGTTCGCAAAATAATACTGGCCACTTTCATTCTCTGTACATTATTTAAAAAAATACAATGTTTTCGATCGGTCTTCATTATTAACAACATTATTTGAATCTAAAGAATAGACAATTACGGGCTGTCATTGTTGTTTACATTAGAAATAAGCTGGTGGAGTCGAATTTATGTTATGTATGACTGAAAGCAACTTTCGAACGCATCAAACAGAAAGCAGCTTATTTCCGTCAAGTTGGCAACTTGCGTGCAAAGAAAAAGAAAAAGAATGCCCACCTAAACTTCATTTGGAGTATTTATTGTTTCTTTGTTTCTTTAATTACGTTTAATTTATTTACTCACACTATGCATTGAAAAACGTAGTATGATACACGTGCGTAGGGCAATAACTTACTAGCAACGTTTCAAACACTCGCTTATCGCTCGTGTTTCCAATCGTTCCTCGTATAAGCTATTGCCTCCTTTACGCACTTGTAGCATAAACTACTATTAATTTATTAAGGCAGGCGGTTTAATTGCAGCATTTCTGTGGGTATGATTGTTTGAGAAATTTGTTCCCTATGTTCCTTTGTTCGATTTAATAAAGCCTTCAGAATCGGCTTCAGTTTTGGTTTTAGTGCTATAAATACAAAATTTTCTTCATTTCAAAATACTTCTTTAGTGTTAACAACAGAAGCTATATTACTTTGGTTTTAACAGCACTAAAACTAAAATTAAAGCCTTCAGAATCGACTTTACTGTGTAACTAATACTGGGTGAGTCATAGTCTACGATGGCTGTTCATCAATAAATCAGTGAGTTTGAGGGTAAATAAAAACTTTTTACAAAATTTACTTATATTTCTTAATTTAAAACTCTGCGTATCTGTGTTAGAAAGAATAATAATTTATTTATATTAAATTATAAAAATAAAGAATGATTGGGTGTGATACGGATCTTTAAGTTTGTTATCTCAGCAGCCGAAGCCGTGTACAAAAGGCGTGTATAATATTTTACCTGTTCCTCAATATCGGCATGATCAGTGTCTTGGATCCAGCCCGCATCGCCCAGTAGTATTGTGTCGCGTGGATGCATTGCGATACGCAGCATTCCTGGACACATAGCATTTATTAACATATCGTCACGACATGATTCCCGAGGGGGTGTCAGAGGTATTCCCGAGTGTGAACTGTGGAATGCAAGTCACAGTCCACACCCGATTCACCCGCGTTTCACCGATCTAAGTACATAACCCTAATCTTTATTATGTTGCTTTAGAGAAATTTATATTTTTTTTTAAAGTAAGTAGTTTAATTGTGAGAAGATTTAAAGTATGCATATTATGGTCTAGCTAGACTCAAAAATCACAACACATTTTTTTTATCAAATGATAGAGCAGGCAGGTGGAGAATCCGATACAAAAGATAACGATGGCAGCATATAACGCACAATTTATGATTGTATTTTATAACTATATTACGTATCTTTGAATCGGTTGCCAACTATGGTTGCTATTGATCAAAAAAAGTTTAAAAATGAACTTCCACAATAACCTTCAGTGGATATTGAATTATTTACGAATTGTGACGTCATTTCAAGTGCGAACGTATCCTTAGATAAGCGGATATGTATGTTTTCGACGACAGACACTCAGTTGGCAACTGATTTTACGATACAGAATCAGGGGACGGCCACAACAACTTTAAAGCGTTTGCTCACCGGTAGCCACATTGGCGCCGCTAGGGTCTGCCGAGCCCGCTAGCTCCGCGGCCAGCAACCTCAACAGTGGTGCAGCGGGAGCCGTCGTCGCTGACCCTGTAATTAACACATCGTCACGACATATACGTCGGTAAGAGGTGAACAGTCATTATTTTGGTTTAAACATGGTCAGTTTCTTATGTGGGCGTGGATGGACAAATCAAAAAATATAGTGATTAAATTCTCGGGCAATAAAATAATTTTCTTCAAAAATCTATTGATGAAGTTTTAGTTTTAGATCTTTATCGGCCTGGAGACTCCTTTGAACATTTTTCGATATTCCCTTTTTTTATTATTATTACTATAAGGTGAAATTCAGTCAACCGCCTAAATTCATACTGGAGACTCAGTTAGTGACCAGGAACAAGGCTCAAAATTCCTTATGCGAAATCATAAAAAAAATTGTTCCTTTTACTACTGGACTAGTTCAAGTACAATTCTCAGGAAAGGCACTAAGGCCAAAAAAAAATTTTCGAATTTCACCTGGAGGGTCATTAAACCTTGTTCCTGATGATTAAACGAGTATCCAGTAAGTAATTGACTCAGCATATTTAAGCACTCACACTTGAAATGTAGAACGCAAGGCCTTAAGTAAGAAGCCTGATTTTATAACAGTACAATGGGGCCGCAGACTTCTGCAGAAGGTATTAGTTTCAAAGAGACCCGAGATAACATACAAACAGAACCCATAAGGGTTCCCTGTTTTTTACCTAGAGCAAATAGAATGAATAGTTTACCTAGAGCTCCACAGGCTTGGTATAACCGTAAACGTAGCAGAGCTGCGGGGGCTTTGAGCGCACCGCCGTGGCTACGTACCACTCCACTCACACTGGAAAATAAACCGAAAATAAACTATTCTTTTATCAGATGTCGAAGTAACAGATGACTTTTTTTTTATTCAGATGTCGAAGTGACAAATGTCAAATGTGACAGATGATTTATTTTTCCTATAGCTGTCAAAAGTGACAGATAGCAAATTTGACAGTTGATTTATTTTTCAGATCTCAGATTGACGAATGATTTGTTATTTATACAGATTTTGTGACAGATGTCAAATGTGACAGATAATAAATAATAAATCATCCCATACTCTGAAATCTGTCATATCTGACATCTGTCACAAAATCTGTATGGTAAATAAACCAACTGTCACTTCGATATAAGTCAAAAAATCTGTATTAAAAATCAAAAATTAATCATCTGTCACTTCTAACATCTGTATAAAAAATAAATCATCCTTCACTTTGACATATGTTAAAATTGTTAATTCAACATTTTGTAAATTTAACATTTTAGGAATTAAATATTTTGGGCCTGAAGGCTATTTTTGACCAAAAGATAAGTACAATCAAGTCTATGTTTATTATTGTGCTGTGGCATTTACGTTTAGTCGGCTTTAGATTCCCTCGTTCGACGCAAACGAATGTAGCCGATGCAGCTTATTAACGTGGTAATACTGTACAAATATTCTATATCACGAAGTCCGTTTGGCTATGATTGTAGTAGTGACGTGTATAGATAAGCGCGTTTTGTGAAAGTTGCGCGCTTTGTAGCGCTCCCGAGGTTACGCACACTAGAAGCAAGTGCGTGTGCACGCACTACTACAAGCAAAGCCAAACGAACTTCGTAAGATAGAATATCTGTACAAACAATATTGACGATGAGATGATAGGATTGATAAAACAGGAGGATAAAGAGATAATCTAATAATTTCATTTTGTTTTTTATTAATATAATAATGAATAATTATATATATACCCAAATCCTAATTTAATATATTGTATCTTCCTCTTTTAAATTAAATCATTGTAGTTATTAAGTATTTATTATTAACTTTGTATTGGGGTCTTACTCGCGATAACTAACAACATACCTTAATAGATATGTGCTTGACGTTTCGACGCCTCTGTAGGCTGTCGTGGTCGCGAGTAAGACCCCAATACAAAGTTAATAATGTGTGAAAATCGCGAAAGTTTAAAGTTTACTAAGTGTATTTATGTACCTACATTGCAAAAATAAAGTATTCATTTCATTTCAGATGAGATCATGATAATAGCAATAATTGTAGCGTTTTAGTTCCACCCTCATTCCGAAACCAACTCACTTTGTAAGCACAGCAATAGCGCCATCTATCGGCTGCGTCAGTCGTTTCGCTGTGTCCTCACTATTCACTAGCGATGGGCAGTGGATCAGCAGACTGTGCAATGCTGACAACGCACCAGCCCTGCCTTCCAAAGTTACCTAAAAATAAAAAACATAAGTCGATTAAAGCCAAGTAATGCATGCAGCACTGAAGTGTTAAGCCACAAAGACAATACTTTCGACTTTAAACTAATCTTGGTTTCTTGCAAGTGAGGGTTAGAATAGAATCACAAAAGAACCAAATTATTATAGTGATGTTTCTCCCACACTATTAACTTCTTAATAACCTGAAAAGTGGCAGTAGGCACGATCGTGGCGGAAGTCCATTGTATATCAGTTGTTATTGAGAAACAACAATTAAGAGTGCGAATAACATTACGATTTAATCAATTCAATTCATTACACTTATTACATCAATGTGAAAGGTTAAAGGCACTTCTGATATAAGTATAAAAAAAATTATAAAAATTATACACAAAACTTATCATCATCGTCATCATTGGGTGCCGTCTTCATAATGAAATTTGGCGGTCAGTAGGCTAAATTGCTTGCGAAAAAAAAAACGAAAAAATATATATACAAAAGTAATACAAATGTATAACTGACCTGCCAAGTAAAAGCATCTCCTCTAGCCTTTTCAGATTCCAACTCTTTAGTAGAACGCGGGAAACTATTCCTCCACAGCAGAAGCATTCTTGGTAGTAACCCACGGACAACCGGTACTCCTGCAAGTATCAAAATTATTGAAAGGGTCAGCAAGTTTTTAATCCGGAAGACAGCCTCTCTTTATCTAAGTTTGAGCGTTGTATAAGTGACGGGCAGTGCCGTGCATAGAACTTTTTGCTAGAAATGCAAAGAGAATAAAAAAATATGAAAAAATTTAAATGTCACTTTGAAAAATCATTATTTGTATGACGCCAGGGTAGGCACTGCCTGCGGAGCACATGGCTTCAGAAATTCGGTGTTTTTTTTTATGTTAGATACCGGGTGTAAAAGCAAAGTCAAGAATCCTTCAAGGCTGTGTTAGTATGATCGGTAAAGATATTATTTTAAATACTGGGATCTCTAAATAAAGTACCAGTACCCCATAATAAGACGATTTACATTATTCAAAATACACTAATCGCGTGGACACCCTCACGGTCGCCTGCCACTCGGATGAGGGGTGCGGGTTGCGGGGTGCAATTAGGTCTGTGGGGAGGCCGGTGAGCTGCGTAGCCATAGCTTAGACAAATGATGGAATTTTTGGTGAAAATTCAAGGTACATATTTTTTTTCTCGTAATGACGTCAGAATCGTGTATACTTTCATACCCTAAAGGGATTCTTGACTTTGCATTTACACCCTGTATATATTTCCATGGTATTTTTATCGTCCTGCGAAAAATTTAGATGTGACACTGAATCAAAAGCACACAGACACAAAACGAACACACAAGCATAAACGATGTCCTTAGGCAGTGGGGAATGCGTGCTCTTGCCAAGTCCTGTGTTATATGGTCTAAGATAACGGGCAATCATTACATTATCGTTGCCCTAAAAGAGTTAAAAACGCTAGCAATGCAATGCATAATGTAACACCAGCGCAGCCGTCGGAAAATTGAGCTGGCTTAGCATTTAATTTAATTATGCAGATTATTATTATTCATTACTAGCTTTTGCTAGCTAGCTCCGCCCGCGTGTTATTCGGTTTAACGACATGCTTTTTTGATTTTTCAATGATATTGATCTATCCTACAGGAACCATGCATTTTTCCGGGATAAAAAGTAGCCTATGTGTTAAGTTAGGGTATAACCTACATCCATTCTAAATTTCATCCAAATCCGTCCAGCCGTTTCAGCGTGAAAGAGTAACAAACATACACACACACACACACAAACTTTCGCATTTATAATATTAGTGTTGTTTAACAAGGCTCCCAATCTTGATTTCCACTAGGTAAAAGGGAAAAAGAAAATGAAAACTTAATAACTGCCAACTGCCTTACCAAGTGTACAAATAGCACCAACAATCAGCCATCCAGCGTTCGTCCGTGCAGCTGTAAGCCGACTGCTCTGGCCAGCGGATCTTAGCAGTTGTTCCGCCGCATTAAAAGCTATTTTCCCTCGGCCGTGGGGCGCTCCAAGAGGCGATAGTCGGACAGCACCAAGGATAGCTGCTAGGGCTGCTGAATATCCTGTGAAAGAATTAAAATTATAGATTCGTTTTTTCGTATATGTTAAAGTCAATTCTGTGGACATAACTCCAAAATGTAGAACGAGTTTAAGGATCGGAGTCCCTAAATCGGGCACAAATAGAGTTTGGCACGCTCACTTTAGACGATAGTCCATATTAACATTTCTCAACAAAATTAATACTACTTGCTTCTGTATAAAATGAAGTACAAGATCTTTCAAAAATTTGTGAGTTTGAGTTTTCAAAAATTTGAGTGTTTGAGAGAAAAAGTGGGGGCCGGGAGCGCGGCAGCTCTACAAAGAACTGTCGTCGAGATTGGTCGACGTTTCCGGAGATCCCAGGGCTGGCACATACCTCGGCCAAAGAATTGGCCTAACAATTCAACGAGGTAATGCTGCCAGTATCCTGGGTACTCTTCCACGTGACGACAGCGATTTCGGCTCAATTTTTTATCTAATTCAATTAAATATTTTTGCTAGGTAGTTTTAGTTTAGTTTATTTCGTAGAATATTTTACTTTTTTAAATTTGTTTATTAAAGTTTTGTTAATAAAAGAGTTCCAAGAAAAACTCTCGATTATCGTTGCCGCTTTCTCAGTATTGTGATTCAAATTTAATTAGAGACATAACAGTGACAAAACATATTTCAGAACCATAATAACGCAACAGACACATGCTAAAGAAAACAGTTTTCCGATATGATTTATAGATGTTCTGCACGACATAAAAATGTCGCAAAAAACGCCAAAATAACTAAAGATTTGCGAGCACGGCAGTTGATTAGAGCGAGATCCACCTTAAATTTGTGTTATCTATGAATCCGCAAACGCGAGAAACTTTTGGAGACCATCGACCAACGGCTTATGTACATACCGGTTGAAAATTAACGCTCTAGCTATAACAAAGGAAACTGTTCTAATATACCTATGTTCGAAATAAAAAATACATGTTTTGTTACTTTTGTCATGATTCATAATCATAATTAAAAAAAAGGATTGACCTTCTTAGAAACACTAATACTCTGGTGACAGAGACGGCGCTCTACAAAACTATAGTACATAGCGTATGTGCATTGTTTACCGCCGGGAATATGTACAGTCTATGTCAGTCACATGTCGCGTCGCGTAGGTTGGCCATTTTTTCTAAATTTGAGAACCAAAAAAATAAATCAAAAAACTTTTTTTTTTACGGTTTTGTGTTCTATTAGTGATTCTAATTCATAGAGTTCAATAAAGCCAGAGGGTTCATTTTCAACCTGTATATTTGTCCAAGAACCTGTATAGTTTGTTTAAGAGGCTATGTAAATTTTATTTTTGTCACTCTCACTCCAAGCGAAAAAACGCGTAGTGCGAGAGGGGCGGATTCAGCGCAAAAGAGAAAAAAATAAGTTTTTTAATTTTATAAAAAATACTAAAATACCTAGCAAAATTTCCAAAATCAAATATCTAGATATTGTTAAAGCCCATCTAATAAAATATGTTTGAGTTCTATACATGATCCCTATCCGTCAAACGAGGAGAAAAAGTGTGTTTGAAGACCTCACTTCATTCATTATTTCTATCGAGGAAAATTTATCCAAGCGTGTTTTCCAAAATCAAATCCCTAGATTATATAGTCAAAATGCATATACCAAATATTCATTACAATTTTCCGTTTACTTCATGAAATACACAGAAATAAAGCATCAGTATATTTTTTACATAGCGCCTTAAATATTTGTCACACTTTGATACGCCGACACAAAAGAGCCGCTGACTGGAGCCTACATGCTACCCCAGCCTTAAGATACGATCCCACACCCGGCGAACTTCATAGATAACGATTCTGATTCTGATCATTACGATTCTGTTTTGTTCATCAACCCCACCTAACTTAGACTTTAACCGTGACCGGCTAGCTAAGGAGGCGATTGTACCTTTTCCTTGGGAGGCAGAATTTTTAAATACATCACTGTTATCTGAGATAGTTCTTAGGTTTAAGACAACACGCTAGCCAAAAAGGAAGCTGAGAAGATATACACAAAGTGGAGTCTTCGTTTTTTACAAGCGTATATTTTTTGCCGCTGAAGAGCCAAAAATCATTCATCCATCAGCCTGGTCCGTCCACTGCTGGACATAGGCCTTTCCAAGGTTTCGCCACTCTTGATCCTTCTGGAAGAAATACCCATACACACACGCCAGGCAGGCGAGTTGGTGAGCACGGTGCGTAAGCCTCGCACCAGTGACGCCGCCGCTACCAGTCACCAGTCTGTTTTATGTAAGGCCCGGCAATTGGGGATGGATATACTGCCACCAATCGGTCCCAGACAATGGTGGGCCACCTGGTTTCCACGCACAGTCGAGTCCGGCATCAACTCTAGCATACAAACCATTTAAATAGCCGAAGGGCGTGGTATACCGTCGTTTTCGCGGCAGACTACCATCTACACCACCGGACCGGCACAGTGACGTTGTGCCAAAATGATATTTTAGTTTGTTAGTCTTAGTTTTTTAGTATAAAAATATAATGTATAATTAGTATAAGGTGTTATGGGCCTTGTTGCCTGAAATAAAGCTATTTATTATTATTATTTAAAAACTAAATTACCAGAGATATGACTGGGCGTGGCGGCGGGCGCGTCCAAAGCGTCGACACACCGGTCTATGAGCGGCGTTATCTGTGACGGGCACGCGATGCACACGCCGCGGATACACCGCGAGGCAGCGAGCCGCGCCGCTACACACGGGTGCTCGAGCACCTGGAATATTATACATTTATACATTATACAGTAGTACGAGAATAGACATGAAAGGAAATAAAAAAACAATTGAAGCTATGACAGCGAACTTCACATCCGGACACGACCTTCAGCATTGAAGAATACGACCTTGAAGATAGAGTAATACCACTTAAGGGCCCGCTATCCCTGATAATGGGCACCTAATTTTGCGTCATTTAGAACTGAACTCGGACGTTTCATTATTGTTTAAAATAGCGCGCTCAGAGCCGTGGCTTTTACTACAAACGAAAAATCACGCGCCCCCTTAAAAAATCAAATTTTTCTTTCAAAACACGTTCTTACGGTGAAATTTTAAAAAAAGTATTAAATTCAGATGTGACATTATACTTAGTAAAGACAAGACAAGACAAATACTCTTTATTGTGCACCAAATACAAAAAAAAACAGCATAAAAGAAGGTAACAAATGGCGGCATTATCGCTTATAGCGATTTCTTCCAGACAACCTTTTCTTTACTTACTTGCAATTTTCATACAATTTGGTCATGTAACTTTCATAGAAAACGAAAAAATCTTTAAAAATCGACCAAGCTTTAAGCGAAACGTATCGCAAATTGAACCGTAAAAAAACTACAGAAAGGAAAGGATGTATCTATTACATGAATTTTTTTCAGCCCTAAAAAACAACAATCAAAACCATATAATCTAGGATTTTCTTTGTCTGCCCCAATATATATATAATCCTGGCTACGCCCTTGCATACAGAATAGTTCAGTTGGTAAGACGCCAGCCTCTCAATCTTGAGACCTGGCTTCAAATGGAGCACGTCCAAATATTTTTTTTTTCGTTATGTGCTTAGTATTTGTATACTTACCACTTACTGAGCGGTGAAGGAAAATACTGTGAAAGAACCTACAGGCTCTTAAAACCGTGTATTTGTGGTTGATTAACCCCTAATCACGTTTGGACATAAAAATCGTCAGTGAAAAGAGAGTGTACGAGAGTCCAGTGAGATTCCACACTCGATAACACCTCTAACTGACATCCCACATCGATATGTGTGAAACGGACGACGCTCTCTCTAAACTCGCCCGTATGTCTGTGCGTTAGGGTTCACGCATTTTTGTTTGGAACTCAATTATTTCCCAAACTAAGGGTGGGCGCGGGGTATGATTCTTGGGAAAAGCGGTTCAGTAGGGTCGGTAGAATATGTGGTTTCATTTAATGGTAGCAGTCTATTTACACCCGGCATATTAAAAAAAAACTGGACATGTACTTACGGTGCAAATGGCGTCGATCATGTTCAACGAAGAATCAGTGAGTAGACTTTGTACTGAAGTTCCAAGTTGAAGAGCCAATTCTCCCGCTTGTGTCAACGCGCACACCAACAGATGTTGACTGAATAGGGTCTCCTATAGAAAAGATAATTAAACTATCATAGAAATACATTTCTATATTTTTTACACTCCATCGCAAAGATATACAAATTAACAGTTTATCGTTGCAGTATAAGAACGCAGAAGAAAAGTAAATGGATGTGAGGATCTAACTGAGAATCGAACCCGCGGCTAATAATTTTTGTTATTTCTATTTCAATAAAAAAACCGAACAAATGCGATTCTGACTCGTCCACCGAGGGCTCCGTTATAGACTATTTTTTATTATTAGTCATAAACTTAATTACAAATGTATAGTTTTCAGATTTTTCCCTATACTTGTAGTATTAGACGGTATTACTTGCCAAATTTCATAGTTCCAGGTCAACGGGAAATACCCTATGAATTTTGATTTCCTTGAGAGTGTCGAAATGTACGTTTTTTGCGGCATAAACGGCCGTATCTTTTTTTCACGTTAACTTAGAAGTTTGATATTATCATAGCTTCAAGGGACTGTAGACTTGGGTATATAGTTTTAATTTTAACTCGATACCTCCACGCGTTCCTGAGATAAAGAGTCTTGACAGACAGACGGACGGACGGATAGACGGACAACAAAGTGATCCTATAAGGGCTCCGTTTTTTTCTATATTATTATTAATTAATCATCTAATACTTTAGTAACATAAATAATGAAAGATTAAAAACAGGCGAGGCATTAATAGCCTGTCCGGGGACTGCCGAAAAATCTACGGAAGTCGGTACGAACGAATGCCTGATACTAAAGAACTGCCTGTAGCCCCTCTTTCATGGCGACATGTTAGAACAAAACGAGTCGCTTGACGATGGCTTGTTTCATCAACTACGGCCGAACCCTACCACCAGTTAAAATGATGTGTCAGTTAAGTCTTCTCTAACTATCCATGGTGCATTTAGAGTGATCAGTAGTTGTACCTCAGTTTATGTAACTTGTTGAGGCTCCTTTCATACAACCTCTTGTACTAGTGCCGTTAAAAACGCAAAGTTACAGTGATAATAATTTTTATCGGACCTCATCATCATCATCGTATGGCCTTGGTATCCTGCTTTATCTTAGTATTTTCTATTTTATATATACAGCTACAATTCTAAATCCAGGTTTGATAGCCATACTTTTCCCTGAGGTGTTAACTTATGTAGCTGCTCCAGCCCACCAGAAAACCTTCTGTTGGGGCACTCTTCCACGATGTGACGGATAGTTTGTTCCGAGGCTCCACAGTCACAACGAGGTGAGTCAGCTATATCCCACTGATGCATGTTGTAGTTGCACCTTGCCACGCCAGTACGAATTCTATTCAGCGTAGTCCATAGCTTACGGTGTTCTCTAAAACCTGGTTGTGTGGCAGACGGGTCAGATATGATGTCCGCCTCTGAACATTTTTCTTCTCGCCATTTTGCCCGCCATTCAGTCTGGATGTCAGTTTGGTGTTTGATCTTGGCATCAATCCAGATTGGTTTGCGGGAAGGAAGTCGCTGAGGTGGTATCTGGTCTAATGTTTTCCTTATAGGCATTTTGTGTGGGGCCTCGTTGAATGCTCTAGTCCATTCACTAGCAGTTGCTTGCTCTCTCCTGAGCTGTGGTGGGGCTATGTGTGCTAGCACCGGTAGCCACGGTATCGGAGTTGGCTTGAGGGTGCCTGATATAATTCGCATCACTCTGTTTAGTTGGACATCTATTTTATTTGTATGTGCGCTTTGGTACCACACTGGAGCGCAGAACTCAGCGGTGGAGTACACCAAGGCAAGTGCGGAGGTACGAAGGACGTCAGCGCGAGCTCCCCACGTCGTGCCAGCTAGCCGGCCAATTAGGTTGACTCGAGTCTTCAGCTTTTGGGCGACGTTCTCCAGGTGATCACGGAAGGTCAGAGATCTGTCTAGGATAACACCCAGGTATTTTGGGGAAAAATTATGACGTAATATTTTTCCACAGAATGTCACCCGAAGTTCACATCGAGCCAGGCTGTTTGAGAGATGAAAGGCGCTTACTTCAGTTTTTGTAGGGTTTGGTTGAAGTCGCCACTGCGTATAATATTTGTTCAGCTCACGAAGATCGGAAGATTTATCGGACCTCTCGCTCGCACTTACTACCCAAGCAATTGTTGTGCGTAACTGTGTGATCGATACGAGAAAACCATTATAAAACATTGATTTAGGTATTCCTCTTCGTCTGAGTTCTCCTGTACTTGTAGTACTTGCTCTTCAGCATGCTTCACACATATGGCCCAGTGTTCTTTTGTAACAATGTCGATAGCTTGGCGGAGAAGAAGCTCAATTAGCTAATAACTCATCGATAGTTTACGCTGCGTGTTAGCTAATTATCGACAAACAACTCGCGCTCATTGTACATCCTTATGGCTCTAACTTTGCGTTTTTAATCGCCTTAGTGTAGTTTATTTCCAACTAATGAAAGAATTTTTAGAATCAGATCGTTAGTTTTCTATATCCAAACTCACAAACACCTCTTTATAATATTAATGTAGATGTCGCCGCCGTCTGGTTAAATCAGCCGCCTAACTAAATGGCTAAACCTTTGGTTTAAATATTGTCATAAAAAAATTACCACGAAGGTTACGTATGGCGTTCGTGTCGCCATACCTTAGCTTCTAACCTAAGCTACCACAAATCCAGGCGGCTGATTAACCATACGGCGGCGACATAGACATAGAAAGACACATGACAATACCTGATTACAATCCTTAGCATTCTCCGGGTTGAAATCAATACTGTTCATCTGTTTGACCACAATCTGTACAATCTCCTTGCAGGCGGAGGCCTGCGCCTTCTCACCGAGCATCTTGCCGAGCGTGTTGCGTAGGATGTAGTTTATGCACTTTCTGTTGATAGAAAATAACATTTGAGGATCGGGAACTCAGGTATTGTGGTTTAATTAACATTTTGATGCTAGCGTGAAATGGTTGATATTTCGAGTCACGACGGACTTTTTTGCCGAGAAGCAGTCGAACAATAAAATAAAAGCAATTTTGTTGCAAATCAAAACAGATACAAGTCAACCTACGACGATTGAAGTCGGCAGAAGAAAACGCCGTGTCTGGTTGGCGCCAATCTATACTACAAAGACCAACGTCTCATTCTAAAATCTATTAAAATAACTTCTGAGATAGATACAATCGAATATAAATTATGACGTCTAAAATAGTTTTGAATTTTTAAAACATCTTTTACCATTTAACATACATAATAATATATTATATTATTATACAAGTTTGAAAATACTCATCCTAAACAGTTTTTAGTGTATCCGGTTACTTCCAGAAATACCAACAAAACGACAAGTAAAACAAGGTTTATATACCTACTGCTTACTAAACAATGTCGCCGATTTCCCCTAGATGGCGTGCGTAGTAAAAACACTAGTGCGAAATATGTAATTTTACGCACGCTAAAGAGGCACGTAATCTATCATATTTTGAGCATTTTAACATAGGTAGATATTAAAGCCGATTTTGAAGGCTTTAGTTTTAGTTTGACATACATAAAATTAAACTTAAGTATAGTTAGAAAGAAGAGCCATTTTCAAGTCACCATTTTATAAACGTCAAACTAAAATTTTAGTTTCACAGCCATAATTTACTCAACTTAGTGATTTTAACTTGTTTTGGTAATTTCAAGCCACATTTTAGAGCTGTCATTTGATTGAATTAAAAAAAATTGTTTGATTTAAGAGCATTTACAAGACTTGCTCATTTTAGTTGGTGTGCCCTTCAGAATAGCAAAATCGGCATGGTGGCCCCATATTGATGATTGATAATTGGTAACAAAACAAAACGACTTTAGATTTGAATAACTAACTTTGTACAGATATTCTATCTCACGAAGTCCGTTTGGCTATGGGTGTAGTAGTGCGTCCATACGCACTTGTTTCTAGTGTGCGTAACCTCAGGCGCTACAAAACGCGTCACACACACAAAACGCGCTCATACGTACACATCACTACTACAATCATAGCCTAACGGACTCCGAAATTATTGTTTACTATTATTTCGAAGTATGTATTGTTATCTCAAGCAAGCTTTGACACATAAGTATAACATTACCTTGAATAAACAGCGTCGACATGGGAACTGGCAGCTTTAGGATTAGCCACTAGATCCAGGACGTGAGACAGGAATGCCGTCATGTTACGTTCCAGCCACACTCCGCCCATGTTCTGCACGAAGATCACGTACGCCTGGGAGAGAAAATACTATATTATGGATAAAGGACTAGAGGACAGACATAGTAGGAATTTTTTTAAATGTCGAAATCTACTTGAGGTTTTATCTTCCAATGAATGGCATTGTTGTCTATTGTTAAGTTCGACCGCTAAATGAGCAGTGCATAACGAAACAAATAAACAACAAAATATTTTATGTTAATAGCAACTTTACCACCTAAACAAAAAGGCTCAAATTTGAACGCCTAGTCTCCAACGCATTTCAGATTCCATTTTTGAAATTTGAAGCGGCAGCCATTTTGTGCGTCAGTTACAGGAACTTAACGCCCAACAGGATTCCATATGAAACCATAATAGGCAGTGTTGAGGAAGCTATTTTACGTAACAAAATACCATCGAGTGACGCGGAAACTTTGCGACAAGATGTTGCTGTAATATTACGTAAAACAAGCCTGCCAAAGACCAACGTGTCCACAGCAGAGCTTCATGCGCTGAAGTTACTTCGTGAAAACAAAGGCATTTTAGCGCTGAAAGCTGAAAAAGGCAACGCCAATGTGGTTCTGAATACTGTCGATTATGATTGTAAAATCCGATTGTTGTTGACGGATACAAATGTCTACAAACCAGTGTCTTACAACCCCACCGCCCCAGAGTAAAACGTCGTATTCGCACGCTCATCAAAAATCACGAAGACCTGTTCACGGAAGATGAGTTTCAAAACTGGCACAAGATCTCACAACCACCAAAATGATATGGCTTGCCTAAGGTACATAAGTCCAACGTTCCCTTGCGTCCAATCGTAAGTCAGATTAGTTCTCCTACTTACGATCTAGCAAAACACGTTGCGGGAGTACTGCAGTCACTGGTTGGAAAGACATCATCTTTAGTGAAAGATTCTCGCCATTTTGCTACGATAATCGCAGATATGAAGCTGGAACGCAGTCAAGTCATGGTGAGTTTTGATGTTGAGTCTTTATTCACCAATGTTCCAATAAGAGAGTGTCTGGATGTTGTCAAAACTAAACTGATTGAAAATTATCTACCTGAGGAGTATATTGTTCTCTTGAAACATTGTTTAGATGGTGATTATTTCCTTTACCAAAGTCAGTACTACCTCCAGATAGATGGCGTGGCTATGGGAAGTCCAGTCGCACCCGTTATGGCTAATATCTGGAGGGAACACTTTGAAGAAAAAGCTTTACGATCCGGGCCATCTACAGTACGACTTTGGAAACGATATGTGGATGATATCTTCTGTATTATCGAAAGAGGTAATGAACAAGTAGAACAGTATAGTAAACATCTAAACTCCATTCATTCAAAGGTTAAGTTTACTTATGAATCGGAGAAGGATAGATCCTTGGCTTTTCTTGGTGTGAAGATAATGGTGAGAACTGACGGTTCATTGGCACACTCTGTATACAGGAAGCCTACACACACAGATAGATACCTGCACGCGTCTTCACATCACCATCCTCGTTACCTACAATCTGTCAAACCCTTTCTACTGACCGCCACTACTACCCGAGAATTGTGCGAGAAGCAATTGAAATTAAAAAACACTCGAAAAATTTCAATCGGGAAGATGGGTTTAAGTTATCTTCGGCATGAAGTTCAGTCATACAGAAATTCAAACCTCGCGATTTATCTTCGAATATTTGCCTCGATACTGTTAGTGTTGTGTGTCGTATGTGACGAAAGAAACAATTAATTAACAAAAGACAAAGTGCGGGTAGAAAAAAGAAAAATAATGTGCTACCTACCGCCGGCTCGCCAAGGACATTTTTGCTGCTACTCTCGTCAGTTAGCTTGTGACCACGACAGCCTACAGAGGCATCGAAACGTCAAGCACATATCTAACTATTAAGGTATGTTGTTAATTATCGCGAGTAAGACCCCAATAAAAAGTTAATAATGTGTGAAAATCGCGAAAGTTTAAAGTTTACTAGTTACAGGATGATTAAGTAATGGCTTTCGGATCTTAATATCGTATGCTTCTCTCTGTTTTATTCTGGATATTTCTTAAATTTGACACTGGCTTCAGTTTATAGGATTTTGATTGCTTACTATTTGGATTTTTGTGAAGTGTGTTCGACAACGACCCCGGCTCTGTATATAAACTTTGATTTAGCGGGAATAAGAGGGACAAAAATGTAATGTTTGTAATTTTAAATGTAACTTCAATAATTACCGTAGATTGCAGGTATACAATTTTTTTGTATTTGTAGGTACTAACTGGGTTTTCATTGGAATTATATAAGTATAAGTAAACATGGTTATTTAATAAACAACAAATGTGTGTTAAATTAAAGTTTCAAGGACACAAATGAACTTTTTTAAACTTAAATACTGTTTTTCTTAATAAATGCACATAAAATTATGTAAGAATCTTAAACCGTTTCACCCTGTATCACACCTGTACCTTGCTGCCGCTTTCAATTTCAAAAAGTATTATCTGGAATGCGTTGCCGTTCAAATTTGAGCCTTTTTGTTCAGGCGTTAAAGTTGCTATTAACATAGAGTATTTTGTTGTTTATGCGATTCGTTGTGCACTGCTAATTAGTGGTGGAACTTAACAATAGAACAATGCCATTCATTGGAAGATAAGCTCTTAAGCCGTTTCCGACATTTAAAAAAAATCCTACTATATAGCAAAAACTAAAATGGACAATTTTTGGCAGGCCCAGCTTCCTGATAGTTGCAATTCTTTGTTCTGTATTCTTTGTTTATGGTTTCTAGTATTGTCCTGAATCCAAAACTAATTTATTTTATATTTTTGTCTGTCTGTCTGTATGTTTGTTCAGTTTTAACTCGAGAACCGCTCAACGGATTAGGATGCGTTTATCATCTTAGTGACCCTAGTCAACATATTGGCTATAATGTAAAATGCATGTTAATACTTTAAATTGAATTAATATATTTACTGTAACTACTTTTTGTTTAATAAAGATATTTGTATTTGTATAAGGGGTGATCATAAAATAAAGAATGCAAAGATAAACGCTTTTAACTCGAGAACCGCTCAACGGGTTTGGATGTGTTTTTTTATTTATTATCATCGTTGTGACATTTGTGAACACAAAGGCAATAAGATGTTCATAAAATAACGCCCAAAGCAAAACGGGGGCAAAGATTGCATAAAAGCGGGCTGAGTCGCGGGCAAAGGCATAGTACTAATAATGAAATATTTAAAAAATCATGTCCGTACATTTAATTTTTTTCAAACTTTGTATTAAATGGATTTTCAGTATTGTACTGAAGCCAAAACTAAACGCTAGTGAAGCTACTTACATTAGTCACACAAACGCGAACTTCTCTATTGACTCCCGATCCAGACTTGATGATCTCTCCCTTCAGGAACGAAGTGCCCCCCCTAAGAAAAGCTCCCATCAGAAGGTTCAACGCCTCTTCTAATGAAACGACGTTCTTTGGCGGGTCCTTCTTGCTCTGTTGAACTAAACGCTAGTGAAGCTACTTACATTAGCCACACAAACGCGAACTTCTCTATTGACTCCCGATCCAGACTTGATGATCTCTCCCTTCAGGAACGAAGTGCCCCCCCTAAGAAAAGCTCCCATCAGAAGGTTCAACGCCTCTTCTAATGAAACGACGTTCTTTGGCGGGTCCTTCTTGCTCTGTTGAACTCTAGTGAAGCTACTTACATTAGCCACACAAACGCGAACTTCTCTATTGACTCCCGATCCAGACTTGATGATCTCTCCCTTCAGGAACGAAGTGCCCCCCCTAAGGAAAGCTCCCATCAGAAGGTTCAACGCCTCTTCTAATGAAACGACGTTCTTTGGCGGGTCCTTCTTGCTCTGTTGAACTAAACGCTAGTGAAGCTACTTACATTAGCCACACAAACGCGAACTTCTCTATTGACTCCCGATCCAGACTTGATGATCTCTCCCTTCAGGAACGAAGTGCCCCCCCTAAGGAAAGCTCCCATCAGAAGGTTCAACGCCTCTTCTAATGAAACGACGTTCTTTGGCGGGTCCTTCTTGCTCTGTTGAACTAAACGCTAGTGAAGCTACTTACATTAGTCACACAAACGCGAACTTCTCTATTGACTCCCGATCCAGACTTGATGATCTCTCCCTTCAGGAACGAAGTGCCCCCCCTAAGGAAAGCTCCCATCAGAAGGTTCAACGCCTCTTCTAATGAAACGACGTTCTTTGGCGGGTCCTTCTTGCTCTGTTGAACTAAACGCTAGTGAAGCTACTTACATTAGTCACACAAACGCGAACTTCTCTGTTGACTCCCGATCCAGACTTGATGATCTCTCCCTTCAGGAACGAAGTGCCCCCCCTAAGAAAAGCTCCCATCAGAAGGTTCAACGCCTCTTCTAATGAAACGACGTTCTTTGGCGGGTCCTTCTTGCTCTGTTGAACTAAACGCTAGTGAAGCTACTTACATTAGTCACACAAACGCGAACTTCTCTATTGACTCCCGATCCAGACTTGATGATCTCTCCCTTCAGGAACGAAGTGCCCCCCCTAAGGAAAGCTCCCATCAGAAGGTTCAAGGCCTCTTCTAATGAAACGACGTTCTTTGGCGGGTCCTTCTTGCTCTGTTGAACTAAACGCTAGTGAAGCTACTTACATTAGTCACACAAACGCGAACTTCTCTATTGACTCCCGATCCAGACTTGATGATCTCTCCCTTCAGGAACGAAGTGCCCCCCCTAAGGAAAGCTCCCATCAGAAGGTTCAACGCCTCTTCTAATGAAACGACGTTCTTTGGCGGGTCCTTCTTGCTCTGTTGAACTAAACGCTAGTGAAGCTACTTACATTAGTCACACAAACGCGAACTTCTTTATTGACTCCCGATCCAGACTTGATGATCTCTCCCTTCAGGAACGAAGTGCCCCCCCTAAGAAAAGCTCCCATCAGAAGGTTCAACGCCTCTTCTAATGAAACGACGTTCTTTGGCGGGTCCTTCTTGCTCTGTTGAACTAAACGCTAGTGAAGCTACTTACATTAGTCACACAAACGCGAACTTCTTTATTGACTCCCGATCCAGACTTGATGATCTCTCCCTTCAGGAACGAAGTGCCCCCCCTAAGAAAAGCTCCCATCAGAAGGTTCAACGCCTCTTCTAATGAAACGACGTTCTTTGGCGGGTCCTTCTTGCTCTGTTGAACTAAACGCTAGTGAAGCTACTTACATTAGTCACACAAACGCGAACTTCTCTATTGACTCCCGATCCAGACTTGATGATCTCTCCCTTCAGGAACGAAGTGCCCCCCCTAAGAAAAGCTCCCATCAGAAGGTTCAACGCCTCTTCTAATGAAACGACGTTCTTTGGCGGGTCCTTCTTGCTCTGTTGAACTGAAATCGGATTATAGTTACTCGAGCGCTTCGATCATCAATTATACAACAAGATGACGGGTCAAAACCAAAAACAAAGCGATGTGCTGGCACCGGCTGTCTATACCTTTATAGTTATATCTTCCAAACTACTATTTACGCGAAAACGTCCTAAAGTTTTTGTAAATTCAACTTATTTTAAACTTTAAGAGCTTACAATAAGGTGCAGTATTGTTCGTGTACGTATTCACATCTAAAAGACGATCGAGTCTGGAACGGTTTATTGAAATTCCAACTTTAATATTTCGTATTTAAAGTACATTTTGTATTCATTGTTTAGAAACAAAATCTTCTGAGCGAATTGGAGCCAATGTTTGTGAAGTTAGCGCGTGCGTTGGCTTAGAAACATTTAATTAAAAATACCGTGCCATTTACAGATGAAATGATGAAAAATAGAAACAATTGATATTTAATTACCAAAATTACGATATTCCATCACCACTACCTTTATTTCTAGGGTTATTACGGCAGTTTTTTAGGCACATTGAGGCATTGTTACACGTTTCAACCTTGGCGCTGGCACTAACGAACTAAATTCAAATACGTGGGACGCACTATAAGTTTCCGGAATGAATATGAAAAAATACTATTAAAGGTACAAAATTAATTTATTGTTTTTCAAAATAATCTCCCTTGGCGTCTATGCACTTTTTCATTCGATCAAACCAGTTTTGAAAACTTTTGTGCCACTCCCCTGTGGTGACCTCTGAAACGTGTTTTTCATACTCCTCGACAGCCTCTTCTGGTGATGAAAATCGTTGACCGCGTAATTGGTTCTTAATTTTTGGGAACAGAAAAAAGTCACAAGGTGCCAGGTCGGGACTGTATGCAGGATGACTCATGAGTTCTACATTTTTCGTCTTCAAAAAGTCGTTTGTCTGTCTGGCCGTGTGAGAACTAGCATTGTCGTGGTGCAGGATGATACGGCGTTTACGGTTATTTTTACGGAGTTCGTCAATAACTTCCGGCAAACAAATGGTCGTGTACCAGTCACTATTCACGGTACGACGATTCTCTAAAGCAACAGTAGCCACGTGTCCAGTTTTATTAAAAAAAGAAGCAATCATCCGCTTGGATGCACTTTTCACGCGCGCCACTTTGGTTGGTTTCGGCTCATCTTGAAAGACCCATACGCTCGATTGCTGCTTTGTTTTGGGATCGTAGCAATAAATCCATGTTTCGTCACCTGTTACTATGTCCCACACCAAATTTGACGCACCTTCGTTGAATCTGGTAAGCATGGCACGGCACCAAGTGACGCGGTCCGTTTTTTGAGCCTCGGTCAAGTTGTGTGGGATCCACCGCGAGCACAGCTTTCTCACACCCAAATGTTTGTGTAGGATTGATTGTATTTGACTCATGCCTATTTCTAAGGATGCGCGAATTTCATGGTAGGTCACATGCCTGTCTGTTTCAATCATACGGCGCACAGCATCGATGTTTTTGTTGGTCACAGCGGTGGACGGCCGACCATCGCGAGATTCGTCACTGAGATTGATACGACCACGCTTGAATTCTGCAAACCAGCTATAACCAGTCGTCTTGCATGGTGCTTCATTGCCAAAAGCTGTTTCAAGCCGAGCGATGCTCTGTTGAGCTGTCAAATTACACTTAAAATCGTAGAAAATCATACTACGATAATTTTCCCGAGTTAAATCCATGTTGATGCAGACACACGATTTTTTAAATGGCGCCACAAGGTAAAAACAAAAGACAGTCAGATGAAACAAACTGCATTCTACAGCCAAAGAGTTCTATTTTCAAATGTTGCAATAAATTTTTAAATATTGTTTATGTAAGTGGCCAGTTCCGGAAACTTTTAGTGTTACCTATGTAAGAGCTCACTCTGCAAGTGGGCTGTTATTTGTCAGGCCGCTTTTTACTTGCTGACCTGTCATCTAGTTGTATATTGATGATCGAAGCTCGAGCGTTAGTTTTATATACATATATCGTCACGACATGAATCCCCGAGGGGGTGTCAGAGGTGTTCCCGAGTGTGAACTGTGAAATGCAAGTCACACTCCACACTCGGCACACCCGCGTTTCACCGACAATTATTACGTATCAACTTGATGGGTGGTAAACCATCGCCGTTCTCCGGGCACAAATACACGCTTTTTAGGGCATGTAGGTTTCCTCACGATGTTTTCCTTCACCGTTCAGCAAGTGGTAAGTATTAAATACTATGCACATAAATTCCGAAAAACTCATTGGTGCATGCCCGGCCGGGGATCGAACCCGGATCTCAAAGATTAAGAGGCCAGCGTTCTACCCCTGAGCTACCGCCGCTTTTTTTGTTTTTGTTTGTTGTTAATTGATTTTCTGATTTTCCGCGAGCTCGTCTATATAGCCAACTTCCAAAACAGCTTTATGTCGGCTATATAAGACAATCTCATGACATCCCTTTCGTTCACTCTTCCCTTCTTTCTTCCAACTTCATTTTTGAAACATTGTAATTTTGTTATACTCTCTTCAATTAAAATTAAATTAGATATTTGAAATAAGCCCTTGTTACATAATTTGACCCTAATTACAGTTGGAATCGTTACCTAATTGTCCCCCAATCTTCATTTTGCTGTTCTGTACGACATCGCCCGCCTGAGTGGCCGCTATCAACGCCCCGAGCAATTCTGCTACAGCACACCTGAAGGTAAACACCTGCATTAGTTGTTGAAATGTTGCATTCAAAAGTATACAATCTGGCAACGTCGCATTTTATAGTTTTAGAAACACTAGAATAAATGTAAGTATGTATAAGGTGAGTTTCGTTTACATAGCCAAATTCATACTGGAGACACGGTAAGTGGTCAGGACCAAGACTAAGTTTCATCGACACTTTCCATCAAGCACGGTAGTGAAAAAGCGCAAGCCATGAGGGTATGGAATATAAGGTTACAATTAATTTATGCAGCCACTACAAAAGTACAAACGCAAGCCCAGCCCCAAGTAAATTACTATGGAAGGTCAACATTTCGTTTTACGAAATTAGCGAACAATGTTACCGATCCCTGGTACTTATCATCACTTACCAAGCCGTCAGTCTGAATTTAGCTGTATAGACAAATGTCACCTTGTATATGGCGATATTAATTTATACACCCAAATTGTTATTGGAGGCTTGGTAAGTGATCAGTATCACGGATCAAAAACAATTTTTGCGTAAATTGAAAACGAATATTTTATCTTTTTATTGGTACCGAGTCGAGTTTGGGCTTGCGTTCGTAGCGAACAAGAAAAAAACATTAAGGAATTTCCCAAAATGGGTCATCGAAACTTCCATCCATCCATCAGCCTGTTCCGTCCACTGGTGGACATAGGCCTTTTCCAGGATTTCGCCACACTTGGCGGTCCTCCTGGAAGGAATGCCCATGCTCACACACGCTTGACACACGGGTTGGTGAGCGCGGTGCCGAACCCCTTGCACCAGTGACGCTGCTGCCCGTCACCAGTCTATATATACCGCCATCCATCGGTCCAAGGCAATGGTGGGCCGCCTGGTTTTGCCTGAGAGCTGTCCTCTTACTTCCCCCCGAATAACTTCGGGAGGATTCGCGAGTAAGATTGTGGTACCTCCATAGTCGAGCCCGGCATCAGCTCTGCCACCTATCGAAACTCGATACCGACTTTTTACCCAGTATTCAGTATGAATTCGGCTGCATAAATAAATGTGACCTTATATATCGCAGAGAAATCATGCAGCCGTAGAATCCAAGTCCGCCATAGTGTCGGAGATGCAACAACGATACCTCTATCAAACGTTACCCTCACGACGATCTGGCAACATCGCAGATATTGGGCTAATCAACCTTTTTTACCCACACTGCTAGTTCTTTTAAATAAGCAAGTATAACGAGTAGCTTCTTTGTTAAAAACAAGAATATTAGATAAAGAGCTCACTGAATGTCTTTCGAATCAAATAATGTTTTATAATTATCGTAATTATCATTAAAATTAGGGGGTGACTCAGTGGACAACACTCTACTCACTCGTCTACTGAGTCACCATAAATTTATCAAAAAATACAAAGATTTGTTAATATATTTTTATTTCAAAATGTTATTAAATGATCTATTAAGCGACCAAAACCATTTTCAGCAAGAAATTAGCGAAAATGTGTATTTTGTTGTTGATTATTGGCAATGATCCAAAAAGTAGAAGAAGGAAAACTTTTTCTTTTTTTCTATTTTTTTTACCCATTTACCTGACTTTATAGTCACTCGGATGGGCGGCTCTCAAGCAGGCAGCGGCTATAGAATCCAAATCAGCTGGAGTGAGACGCATCAACGGCAGCATATGCCGTAGACAATCCGCCGCTGCCGCCCTGACGGCATACGCTCGGTCGGAGAGCAATGCCGCGCGTGCCGCTCGCGAGACTTCGCGTAAGGCAACCGGGGCGGCTGTGCCCATACCCACGCAGATCTGTAAGGAGTTTAAATTTGAGTTTATATATATATAATAAAGTCGTGTCTGTACATTGAATACTTTTATGAAATTTTAATAGTACTGGGTTATTATTAGTAACTGAGGCCAAACCACAATTTTTAGAATTTTTGTCTGTCTGTCATTCTGATTGTATGTATGTACATATGTTCCGTTATAACTCGCGAACCACTCAACGGATTTGGATGCGGTTTTCTTTATTATCATCGTAGTTACCTTGGCCAACATACACAGGTTATAGTCAATGTAAATAAAATAAAGCACAAGCCGAAAAGGGGACAGAGATTGAATAAACGCGGGCGGAGCCGCAACAAAGGCTAGTAATAACTATAATACTGCAAGTAGCAGCCCACACTCGTACACCCACGGTTCACCGACAATTATTACATCCCAGCGTCTTGTGTCGTGAGCCTCATCACTGTACTTGAAATATGACCGAAGCACGCAGATCATACTCAAATGTGCCCTACAGAATTCGAACCCGTGACTTCAGTTTTAGTGATTGAGATGTGCGAACGATTAGACCACAGGGAGTGTCTGTAATAATTGGAAATAATGTCTATGCTATTGAGTTATTATTACTGCGTATACCTAGTCCTGCCAAAAGTTCTGTTGTCTGAGAAATGTCACATTAAGTTTGATATTTTTCATCCCAGACTGAATCTAGTAAAATTAATTAATGGAATTTGTTGGCTAGCTAATCAAACACTTCAAAAATATTATAGCTGCCCAAAGCAGTGACCATTAAAAAAAACTATCATTTAAGCGTCCGAAGTAGACATCTTAAAACACACGACACAATTTGAGCTTTTCGCCTCATAACTTTTTCAATCATAGCCCTAACAATTAGAATTTGAGGTAAGGCTTTTCTCTTGGAGATAGGTCAATAAACATTAGAAAACAAAGGAAATTTGGGAGCCATTTTACAGCACCACCGTTATGAACAAATCATGTCAAAATTGACGTCCAATGATGTCTAAGAAAAAAACATTTTTACCTAGCGATTTTACTAATTATTTTGAGGATTTATAACTTATAATAAAAAAATATTGTCATTGTCTATCCTATCATTGGCATAAAAATTCAACCTTTCCCATCCCAATGGAATTTTGTAGACCCAAAATCAAACCGTGTTTTTACAATATAGATCTGCTACTTGGAGACTCGTTAAAAATACATATTTTATAATGTTATATTACAATCACTTGTTTATTGTAGTTTGAAACCAACTCTTCCTGTGGATATAGATTTGACTTCAAGGGTTTTCTTGGAACCTTATAATTATCCATAAAAACAGGGACAGAACTTATGGCAGGACTAGGTACATCATACTTCAAATAAATAAATAAATAGTATATGCCTTGCATGTTACATATTTTTTTGCATTTCCAACTATCCATAGTTATAGGTCTTACAGTGGACTGTTTAAGGGTGTATAATACCTCATTTCGCTTCGCATGATCCTGTTTTATACCAACAAATACTGCAACAATCACTCTGAAATTAATATATGATAAAGTTGAGGACTAATGCTATGTCCATGCTGTTGTGAAAACTTGATTCCATTAAATTTTCTCGAAAGAAAAAAATTACAAAGTTACCTCCAAACCGTACAATAAACCTATAGCATTCAATTAATACTTGAGATTAGATCTGAAATTTTGCATAATATAACTGATATTAGTATAAAGCAGCTGCAGACTGTTCCATAAAAATGAAAAAACCATCAGTGTAGCCGCGATTTCAAAATAACTGATGTTTTTGCGTGCGCAGCATCTGATTAGAGTAGGATAGACAGTTAAAAAGCAGAAGCGTTAGAGCAGGACTGCGAATTGAGGTATTATGGGCCCTTATCTGAGAATTTGAGTTTTAACATGTTGTAACTCTGAAAGCTATTATTTTTCTTACACTTATTATTGTTTTGTTGCTTAGACCATTGGTCTAAGGTTTGTTGTATCAAGTCAGAGTCTACGTTTACGTAAATTACACTACAACATGCAACAGCACTTTTTTAAAATACAAAAACCGATAACATAATGTTAACAGCAACTAAACAGGTTCAGTGAGGCGTAAATTGTTTATCATCATGAATGCACAGTCCTACTTAGTGGCAACCTAGTTATCTATGTATTACAGACGCGTTTTATGTACAGTGGAACCCACATCAAACTATACACATTGAGTTTAATCTGACCTCTCATTGTGTGGGAAGCCTATACAATGAGAGGTCAGCTTATACTGAAACAGTTTAGCTTGATGTGGGCTCCACTGTACTACGTAAGGAAATACTGCCATAAAAAACGAGTTAGTCTCTCAGTTTTCCAGTGTGCCTTATTTTTTATTGATACCTAGATAAGTTTGATCTTACACGTTATATCTGGAAGTACCTGTTATTATTTTTTAACATAATACTTTAGAAGAAATACAGAGATCTGAAAACTCGTTAAACGGGACTAAAATATACCATTATGGAAGCCACTTTTGTGTGTTATAGTATAATCTAGTAACAAATCTAACAACAGGTTTGTCTCGCTAACTTTGTCCAGGTAATTATTAAAGCCATACAGTTACCAAATACATTGATATCATATTATTATATCTTTTCAAATTTTAAAAATATTTAATTATTGTTTAAGGTACTTAAAATAAAATATAGCTTTCTTAGTTTTAATTTTATTGTACCGCTAGGGATAGGTTGCGACTACGAGCGATGCGAGCCGAGCGAAGCGGAGCGGAGCGAGGCGACCCCCGTAGTCTTCACAGAATTCACGATACGCAGCAAAAATCATTTTCCGAGCACTTATCGATGACTTACGGTTTAATCCTACTAACATTATAAATGCGAAAGTTTGTGCGTGTGTGTGTGTGTGTGTATGTTTGTTACTCTTTCAGGCAGAAACGGCTGAACGGATTTGGATGAAATTTAGAATGGATATAGCTTATACCCTAACTTAACACAGGCTACTTTTTATCCCGGAAAAATGCATGGTTCCTGTAGGATAGATCAATATCATTGAAAAATCAGGTGTCTAATTAGCGCGGTTCTAATCGTTTGTGGAGAAATAAGACAAGGCTATGTTATCTCATCACACTTCACACTAATATTATAAATGCAAAAGTTTGTGTGTGAGGGTGTGTGCGTGTGTATGTGTGTTACTCTTTCACCCTGAAACGGCTGGACGGATTTGGATGAAATTTAGAATGAATATAGCTTATACCCCAACTTAACACATAGGTTACATTTTATCCCGGAAATAAGCATGTCGTTAAAACGCATAACACGCGGGTGGAGCCTGCAAATTGAACTTTATTATTTCGTGATAAGGAAGATATATTCCAACAGCTAAATAATGACTTCCGGTTCAATAAGTTTATATATTAAAGGTCCGGTTCAATAATTTATAAAATTAAAGGACCGCTTCCCTTTTCGAACTGTACACTGCTAACTTAGCACTGCTAAGGATATTCCAACAGCTGAATAATGACTTACGGTTCAATAATTTTAAAAATTAAAGAACCGCTACGGCCCTTTAGTCACTTCCTAAAAGATTTACTCTAATTTAAAATAAACTATTCCGAAAAAAATCATCGCCATATGACTTTTTTCGTAATTTTAGTGATCTTTCAGATTTTTCAGATCTTAGTGGTAATTTTGTGATAAGTGTCAAATCTGAAGTATACACTATGTAGTTCAACTTCTAAACTAATTATACAAATTTTATTTGTTAAAAATATCTTGATTTAATACGACAGAATGTCCAAAACGCGAGCATGTTTGGCAGAACCAACCCTCAAGGGTAATCTCGGGTTTATAATAGCAAACCTGCTGTGCACCGACACAGGTCAAAAGGGAGCCTCGTCTTATAACTTAACATATAAGTTGGAGGGAAAAGACTTATCCATATTATGCAAGAACAATAATTATACCTTCTCCAGAGTATTCATAATCTCGAGCCTGGTCTGCGACTCTGCACTCTTGAGTGACTTGACTAGCGTGGAAACCGTCTCCTCATAGGAGCGACCCATCATGCGGCCGAGCTTCTCATACATGCTGCCCAAACAGCAGATCGCAGCCCTGATGAAGGAACATGTATACTTGTGAGATTTTTTTATGATTAGTAATGAAAGTGGGCAAAGCTGTCTATGTGTGTAAAGGATAATATTGTTTAGTAATAATGGCTAAGCTGACATTAATTAGAATTAATACTTCAAAGAATGATTTAAGAGTATTGTTGTGATGGAAAAACACTTTTACTTTTCCACAGATAATATTTAATACTACACTACCCAACCGGTTTCACTATATAAGCATCATCAGGGGCATTTTAATTAACTAATATACCTATACATAATTATTTTTTTAAAACAATGTTTCTGTTGCTAGATGTCCGTGCATCCGTGATTTAAGAGTAGCTCGGTGTCGCAGTTGGTAGCACTTTTGTCATGATAGCCAAAGGTCACAGGTTCGAATCCTGACTAGAGGAATTTTTTTAAATTCTTGTCTTTAACTTTGTTTCCAATTGATCTTTGCTAGTTTGTCCATCCATCCATCAGCCTGCTTCGTTCACAGCTGGACATAGGCCTTTCCAAGATTTCGCCACTCTTGGCGGTCCTCCTGGAAGAAATGCCCATACTCACGCACGCTGGGCAGGCGGGTTGGTGAGCGCGGTGCCGAAACCCTCGCACCAGTGACGCCGCTGCCCGTCACCAGTCTGTTTTATATAAGCCCTGGCAATAATTGGGGATAGATATGTCGCAGTTAATTGGTTAAATTAGACACTTAATTAACACCCTAGCTAGACCGTTAATTAATTACCGACGTTTAACCAAGTCACTAAAGTTCCGTCAGACAAGTGAGTGAACGAAACGTTTAACGAGTGGTCTAAACGTTCCTAGGCAACAAGGCGCATTTCAACTTTGGTAGGATGACCAAGATATTTGATTGGAAAAAAATGAATAGTAAAAGGACATGGCTTGCCTTATGTTTATTCATAAGGGTTTCATACCATTATCTATAAAAATGGCACGCGCACGAAGGGTTTCGTACCATTATCTATAAAAATGGCAAAAAATTATGTCTGTTGTATGGGAGTGCGCAGTTCCAACTCGCACATGGCCAGTTTTAGTATTTGTTGTTATAGCGGCAACAGAAAGACATCATCTCTGAAAATTTCAACTGTCTTACTATAACTGTTTATGCATTATCTATAAAAACGGCAAAAAAAAACATGTCTGTTGTATGGGAGTGCGCAGGTCCGACTCGCACTTGGCCGGTTTTAGTATTTGTTGTTATAGCGGCAAAAGAAATACATCATCTGTGAAAATTTCAACTGTCTAACTATCATTCATGAGATACAGCCTGGTGACAGACGGACAGCGGAGTCTTAGTAATAGGGTCCCGTTGGTTACCCTTTGGGTATGGAACCCTAAAAACCACTGAATGCAACAAACCAACGTTGCACAACGTTTGCCAAAAAGATAGACTCTGAAAGTAATCAAATCAGCTGTTGTCGTGACGCCATCTTGTTTTACATTATTTAACTGGTTAACACCAGCTTTCGGTAAGACAAATTGTTAAACGTTTTCGACGATGCTGTATGTAAATCAAAAAGCTAGTGACTTGGTTAAACGTCGATCTTTAATTAACGGTCTAGGGTGTTAGTTAAGTGTCTGATTTAACCAACTAACTGCGACAGATATACCGCTATCCATCGGTCCCAGGCAATGGTGGGCCGCCTGGTTTTGCCTGAGAGCTACCCTCTTACTCTCCTCTGAATAACTTTGGGGAGGTTTGCGAGTAAGATCGTGGTACCTCCACAGTCGAGCTTGGCACCAGCTCTACCACCTTACTTGCTAGTTTGTAATGCACTCTAATGATAATATTTAGAGTATTCCAAAGTGATGGATTTGGCGATAAAAACATAATCTTAGACATAATATTCCCAAGAAGTTACTTACAATCTTGTTGGCAGATAAGATGGGGAGTCATCTTTTACTTTGATTATGTCATTGCACTTATTAACAGTGTCAAATAGCAGAAAAGTGTCTCCGACATTGAAGAGCGTAGCTAGGCAACGGGCAAGCAGACGCCTTGCTGGAGCACCCAAAGGTTCTCGCAGCAAGCTCACAAGCTGAGCCACCAGTTTTTGCTGGCAGCCTTTGATATCAGACTGTGAAAGACAATATAAAGATAAAGCTTTTAGCTAATCTAATTTCAACTGGTCAATCTACTGAGGGCAAATAGTTGCAAGACCTGTATAGGTTGAGATGTTTGGTTAACTTTTTACAAATCCTTATCTTTCGATTTGTTTCTAATTGATCTTTTCTAGTTTGTAGTGCACTCTAATAATAATATTTAAATTGATACTTGCTGTAGTAGGTTCCTGATGGAACATTTGAAATAGTATAAATAAAATTAATACTTGGTTCCACTATTTTATTGTCTGCTGATTAACATACTAATAATTTTCATTTTCATTTTCAACACCAATCAATAATCAGGCCTATTATCATTTGGTAATTATGATATTGAAAAAGTGGAAGATTTTCATTTTAATTTTCAACAAAACTTGAAAATCAATAATATTATCGTTGTTAATTATGATATTAACAAAGTGAAACATTCAGACTGCTGTAGATATAAGTGGACAAATTCAAACTGTGGACTTCTTTACACTCATGGGCGTTGGAAGGGGGGAGGGGCAAACTGAATGGGACAATAAAAATAGGATTTCGTAGCATGACTAAAAGTACACATACAGCAGACATATGAGAGACAAGACCGATCGGCAAGTTGTGTTTGCACAAAAGTATGTTGCCCCGACCTAGGCTTTCGTCTTCCGACGCCCATGTTTACACTGTTCGTCAGTTCTCAATCCTATTATCGTTGTTAATTATGATATTAACAAAGTGAAACATTCAGACTGCTGTAGATATAAGTGGACAAATTCAAACTGTGGACTTCTTTACACTCATGGGCGTTGGAAGGGGGGGGGGGCAAACTGAATGGGACAATAAAAATAGGATTTCGTAGCATGACTAAAAGTACACATACAGCAGACATATGAGAGACAAGACCGATCGGCAAGTTGTGTTTGCACAAAAGTATGTTGCCCCGACCTAGACTTTCGTCTTCCGACGCCCATGTTTACACTGACGAAAACATAAGAAAATGGACACGTAAATATTTGGCAGGACACAACCAAACATATCTGGCTAAAGCCAAACCCCTGGCAATCCTAATTGCAATACTACCTTATGAGCAGCAACAAGGACTTTATCAAGGAACCGGAGCCACTCGAAGATGAAATGTGGCTTCTTGTCATCAGGAAGCTGCTGCAGAGCTCCTTCATTGAGGGTCAGCGAGTGGGACACCTCCATCACTCTGGAAGAATCAATATCATTTGATTATGATGACTTATTCTTCTGTTATTTTAATCTTACGATTTGTTACATGTATATGTACTTAAACTGCTATAATTTACACAAATCAGAAATTCACCCTGAAAAAGGGAAGTTACTCATTTGTCAGGAAATGTTTAACCAGGTTCCTAAATCAACCGCCCAGGCCAGATAGCCAAGAAATATATTGTACCCATTATTCTATGATTGTACCATATAACATCGCAAATAGCGCTTTTATGAATGAGTTCACCAATTAAATTCGTGATAGCCAAAGAGTACTTTATATTAGCAATACACAGGCAAAAATTTATTGCGTTCTCACCGACCAATGATTTTCTATCCCAAGTCTAGTAAATTTCCTTGGAATCACATCTACATTTATATCAAAGCAATTGATTACACAAAACCCTAAAATCCTAAGTATTTTTATAAATAAATAATATTATGGTATAAATTCGCTCACACAAGCAAAAAACACCGCACTGGCACTGGCTATGGCTAAATTAAATACATATACACAGTATGACTTTTTTTTTTCAATATTGTCTATGGTTTTGTGGTACACCAAATGACGTTATTCAAACAGCTGATTGTCAAAAACAGCTGGAGCGTTCTCTTACCTCTCAGAATAACAGAGATGTACATACACCACATGACGTTTAGCATCTCGGACCAAGAAGAAACCCTCGGACCAAGTATCACAATGGACGTAGTCATAAGACGTTGCCACTCTTGTATCTGTGAATCAAACTAGTGATCATGTATCTTTGTCCACCCCACAAACCCTAGACACGAGTAAAAGAGATAGATAGAGTAAGTTTGGCAACGCTGCACTGTCTGTGTAAGTCGTGTTAGTTTATGACCGACTAGTCGGTCAAAACATTGCGAGACAGTTTGTAAAACAATCATGAAATCGTAAGAAATCTGATAAATAGGCAAACATTTATGTGAAAAACTTGAAATATGTCGTGTTCAGCTGTATCTTGTTCATCAAGAACCACAAAAGGAGGAGTGAAAGACCCGGAATTGTCATTTCATACGTAAGTCTTTGAAGAAAAATATTATCGTTTTTAAAGCCAAAAGAATACGTATTTTTACTAGGAAAACCGTTGTAATTACCTTTTATTAGTTCTAAGTCATATATTCACATGTGATAATAGTAAAAATGAAGTGTAAAGCCATTAAATAATGTAAAATTAAATCCCTTGTTTTGGGCATCTGCGCTAGTGATGTACCAGTACCAACTAATTTAGATTTATCGATAATATTTTAGTTTCCGTTGTTTTATTAAACAATTACTTTTAAGGTTCCCAAAATGTCGAGAAATTAGACGTGAGTGGATCAAAGCTGTTAGACGTGATAATTGGGAGCCCACAAAATATTCCAGGCTTTGTTCGAAACATTTTAATAAATCCTGTTATATTGCTGGCTTAATTGCTGGCAATTAAAAAACTCAAAACTGATGCAGTACCAACCATTTTTGAAGAATATCCAGCATATTGTCAACCGGTAAGTATTTTTCATATCAATGCTGTACTATATACTCGTATAACTCTGCTGTTGGATGTAGCCCACGCATGTTTAGTTGGATGTAGCCTAGCCTACCTCAGTTTAGAGTCACTAAGTAACATACCATACTACAAACCTATTATTAGAATGTGCTGCCAAAATTACTGAATAAGATATATTGACCTGGATATTAACATTTTCAACGTTGCACATTATTGCATTATTCTCTTTTTTCAACATCTGTATAAAAAGCTCTTGTTCAATAACCTCCTCCAACTTCCTCTTACTTCTTCCCATTATAACTTTTATTATAAGGTACAAAAAATATGTAAATCAATGACCAAAACAATGAATAACAATTTCAGTTAAGGCTTTAACAGCTGAGAAAGTGTTGCCACTTTAAGAAAAACATAACTTACCTACCAGAATAATTATTGTAAATCTGCTGAATTAAATGTGTAGATATAGCAATGAACTGCTTTTAAATAGTTGAGTTTTCATGGACAACGTCTTTGATGAGCTAAAATTTTAACTTAAGCTAAAAACGCCCGCTATTATCGTAAATTAAAATTTTAGCTATAAGACACTTTTTCTGAAAACTTAGCTATATAAAAATTGGTCATTGTTATTTCTAAACATTCAATTCAGCAGACTTTCAATAATTATTCTGTTTAGAAAGTAATTACACTTTCGCAGCCATTAAAGCCTTAATAGTTTTAATAATACTAACAAACACGACTAATTATAAGATTTCGCTGATTACCCATCTATAAGACTGGTGAAAAGGAGGTTATTTTTGGGTCTATGCATTTTGTGGGTTTGTGTGTATGTAGATTTCCTTAGGACCTCCTAGTAAGAATTTTGAAGTGCAATGCTCACATTTATCTCTGGAGGAGAGTAATAGGTTATATTATTTAGGTCTTTAAAATTACTGTTTTAGGTAGTAAAGAAGAGAAAGTCACCGCAATGCCGAGATGAAATTAAATGTATTACTCCAAAAAACTCAAGAAGATGGATGAAAGTGGGTTAAAGCCAGAAGACCTTCCTACAACACCCAAGCGGGCAGTATGAGTATTAAGAACTCTTGCACACTCTCAGATGGTGTCTTTGAGATGACTTAGGACAATTATAAAGCTATCCATCATCCATCCATCAGCCTGTGTCGTCCACTGCTGGACATAGGCCTTTCCAGGATTTCGCCACTCTTGGCGGTCCTCCTGGAAGAAATGCCCATACTCACACACGCTGGGCAGGCGGGTTGGTGAACGTGGTGCCGAAACCCTTGCACCAGTGTCGCCGCTGCCCGTCACCAGTCTGTTTTATATAAGGCTCGGCAATTGGGGATGGATAAACCGCCATCCATCGGTCCCAGGCAATGGTGGGCCGCCTGGTTTTGCCTGAGAGCTGTTCTCTTACTCTCTCCCGAATAACTTCGGGAGGGTTTGCGAGTAAGATGGTGGTACATCCACAGTCGAGCCCGGCATCAGCTCTACCACCTATAGAGCTAAGGGAAAAAAAACGCAGACTTGAAAAATTATAAAGCTAAGGGAAAAGAAACGCAGACTTGAAAAAAAGAATGCAAACCTATTAAATGTCGTTCATGTGTTCTTGTATACACGATGATTTTTTTCATTATCGCTCAATTTCATACTGGAGGCTTGGTAAGTGATCAGTATCATATGTCAAAAAAAATGAAATTCGTAAAATTAAATTCCACAAACCTAGTTATTAATCTATGATATGGATCACTTAGCAAGCCTCCAGTATGAATTTGGACCATGATGAAAAATCATCTTGTTTAACTATTCTATGGCTTTCGCTGTCTATTGAGAGCGGTCAGAAATATATGTTGTTTGTTACTAAATTAATATTATTTAGAGGACAACAAAAATGCGTCTGTTCTTGTATTTATGTGTTTTAGAAGTTTACATAAAGCCAAAAATTATATTAAAGAGTTGATGTCCAATTAAAACGCCTTTTAATAATTTTAGAGTTATTCTATCGATAAGCTAGACAATGTAGTCACTTCACTAGTCACGCACACTAATACATATCCACAACTGCACACTAACAAGAAACGGACACGCATTAAACCCAAAGGCTCTGTCCATGTGATACTTGGGTGATACTTGGTCCGAGTTTAGCATAGTATGCGTTTAGATAATCTACACAGTGTTGCCAATTTAGCATATTTTATGCTAAATTTGCCATATATTCTCCTTGTTTAGCATATTTTTATGAAACATGAAAAGAACGTAGGTAAATCACAATATTTCTTCGAATAAAAATCGACATTGATAGCTCCATCAATTGTCCTACCTCAATAGCATGATAACCCTTATTTCAGGCGAGTATTCCCTGTGCTATGGGATTTCCCTAGTATTGTACGGATTGTACCATATACAAAAATCGTTTTGTCTCATCACACACTCTTTACTGTTTGTTCTGTTGTTACGTTATGACATTTAAACCGGGTGTAAATAGACTACTACCATTAAATGAAACCACATATTTTACCGACCCTACTGAACCACTTTTCCAAAGAATCATTCCCACGGACACCCTTAGTATATGAAATAATTGAGTTCCAAACAAAAATGTGTGAACCCTAACGCATCGACATACAGGCTAGTCTATAGAGGGAGCGTCATCCGTGAAACAGCTTTAGGTTTTCAGAGTTTTGGTCCTTCTTTAAATATGCGAAAAATATTTAAAAATATATATATACGGTGGTATAATACCAGATTTTGTATAAAACCAAGTAATAATCGAAAAATTTATCTTGATATCTTGAGACACGTTTGTATAATTTTATATTAGCTCTCACTAATTTAAGCAATGACTTAATTAATCCCATACATTCTCGGGAAAAAGAGATGGGCAATACTGCTTTTCCATTTCAAATTGAAAAAAGTGGCAATTTTTTTAAATAAACTGTGTATTTAGACTAGTCTGAGATTCACGGCGGCTTGCACCAAAATTTTAAATCTCGATTTTATCGCTAAACCAGGTTTACGATCTGTCAGTCAATACATTTCTGTCAAATTAAATTCAGCTTAAGTCCTAAATCTACATTTAAATATTGGTGCAAGTCGGCCTTAGACTTGGACAAACAACACCGCTTACATATTGTACAGTGATCGCCAATCATTTAGTCGCCTCTGAATGAGTTACGAGTGCAAGCTTGCGCAGGTACAGTCAAGGAAACAATAATATCAACGGTTGATTATTAAATGTTTACTTTGTGGGAAGGTGTATTTTGTTGTACCTACCTATTTCATTACCTTTGTTTATTATTTGAGTGCAATGTTAACTATATAAATAAAACGCATTAATATTAAAAACAAGTAAATGTATAATCTACAAATGTAGGGATGTTACTTTATTTACAGAGGTGATACACCATCTATAAACACTGCTTCCCTACTTGAAGAAGGAAGATTTTCGTCGGAATCACTGTCGTCTGTAGAATTTTGGTCCTCCTCGGTGTCGTCGTCAGGTCCATTGTCATTATCACTGACTTCGATAATAATTTCTTCCGTCAACCTATCAATAACGACATCACTCTTCTTATATTCCTCTTCTATTTTTTTAATTTTACCACACAATGCACCCCATTCGTTCTCACCCATTGCATTGACTTTTTCTTCTACCAGGTTCATCACAGTGTTAATGTTGCAGTTTACATTTTTTTTAGCAACGTATCCTTTAATTGCTGCCCAAGCCATTTCTATAGGGTTCAAGTCCGGGTGGTAAGGAGGAAGGCGTAGCACTTTGTGGCCATTTTCTTGGAGTATGCGATCGATGTTATATTTTTTAAATCTTTCTTTGTTTAAACAAACTAGCTTATAAAGTTGAGGCTTGAGCATTGTGGAGCTAAATTGTATTCCTTTCTCTATAAGCCACGATTCCATTTCGGATTTTCTTGAATTTGATGTTGGTGCTGCATCTTCCAATTTATTGTGGTAAGGAGCGTTGTCTACCACGACAACTGAATTTTCCGGTAGATTTGGGATCAGCTTAGTACGAATCCATTTTTCATAATTATCGTAATTCATGTTGTCGTGGTAGTCCCCAGATTTCATACCCGCTTTAAACACGAGCAAAGCGTTAGGGACAAAACCTGCTTCCGATCCGGCATGTACAATAACTACACGTTGACCTTTGGATATATTTTTTTTTAATCCCTTCGTAGTACCGTCACTCCAAGACTGCGACTCCGTATGTGAGGAATCCACATAGGATTCATCAGTATAAACTATAGTTTTACCTTCCGCCCGATACCTCGTAATGTTTTCTAAATATTCAATTCTTTTCAGTCGAATATTCATTTGTTCAATTAAAACCTTTCGATTGTCCTCAGTTCTCTTCCATCGAAATCCTAGTTCTTTCAAAATTCGACGCAGACTTGTTGCTGAACCTTGGAAGTTTAGATCTGCTTTTAATTTCTTTAAAAGTTGGTTTATTGTGGGTAATTCTTTTTCGGTTATATGAAAGTTATGTACACACCGTTTAATCACACCTTGATCAAAAGAGTCAATACCAGTCACCCTCTTTTTTCCGGACCTTTTCTTGCCGGGTGTACGGAACACTGCTACCATACCCGATTCCGGTTTATTTACGGCCTGAATAATTCTTTGAACAGTTCTCGTTGTGACACCTGTAGCTGCTGCAGTCCGTTTTTGTATGGCCTTGAGATCATACTGAATTCCTTCTTGAGCTTCTTTGGTCATGAATTTATGTACCTCAAACACCATTTTCCTACACTGTCGCCTTAAAACGTTATAACGTCCGCGAGTCATAACAATAAACTTTAACAAACGAAATTAAGAAAAGCAATAAACTATAACAAACAAAATCAACGATAAACTTAACAAATCAGACCCACACATAGAATTTTTTACTCGAAAGTACTTCTCATTCAATGCTCGCGTGTGTAGTGTACGGATGTAGCACTCACACTGACGCATAATGTCGACACCTGCCAGATGGCGAGCGGGGGGTGTGGTGCGGCACGCAGGCGGGTGTGCACCGCGCCCTCGCTCCTGTAACGTCCCCCTGACACCGTAAAAGGGCTATTGCGTCGCCTATTGCGGCTAGCTTCAGAGGCGACTAAATGATTGGCGATCACTGTACATTACACCACACTGTAGTGACCACAGCACAGCGCAGACAAACAGACAGGGGTGCCAGGTGTAATTTTTAAAATTTCCCAAATTTCAAAATATTTTGTCTCTAAAATGATACGTTTTCCAAAAACAACCCCAAACTCTATTTGGCGGAATTAAAAAATTGACGGTTGATATCGTTTTTTATATTATTCAGCTTATTTCAGATCTCAAATAAAGGATATCTTAACCCTAATTCTAAATCTTGCTAATAAAACGGCTTTTATCAAAAGAACCAGAAAACTGAGGTTCAGCTTCCCAAGCTGGTCTATAATGTGTAGCTATTTATTTAATTGTATATTAGATTTTACTAAAAACTGCTCTCGACGACTACTTTGATCAAATGATTTTTTTTGTTCACGGGTTTTTCAACAAAGTCCTTTAGACCCCGTCTTAAATTTTAAATGCGTTTTGTAGATTTTAGTCATTCGAATATGTGGTCATTGCCTTAGCTATAGGTACAGGTTGAAAATGATTTCCCTAGTTTATTGGAAAACTATAAATCAGAATCACTTGTAGAACATAAAACCGTAAAAAAATCCAAATTTCGAATGAATGGCCAACCTACGCGATGCAACATGTGACTGAAAATAGATTGTACATATTCCCGGCGATAAATAATGCACATAGGCTATTTACATATAGGTTTTGTAAAGCGTCGTCTCTGTCACTGGAGTATTAGTGCTTCTTTTAAATGTTGATATCTTTTTTTTTATGAATCATAACAAAAGTTACAAAACAAGTTTTTTTTATTTCGAACGTATATCCTTTGTTATACCTCAGGGGTTCATTTTTAACTCGTATAATTGATAGATATTGCATTCTTAGTTATCTCCAAATTTCCCCAATAGCAATTTTTTTCCCCAAAAATTTCCCCAAAGATATAATTTCTCCCAATTTTTCCCTAAGATCGCGAAAAAAAAACCCAGTCTGGCAGCTCTGCAGCAGATCATTGCAACAGATGTCGTGGCAACACCAACCAACCACACAAATCACAACACAACACACGCAAAATGACACAAGTCACCACAACTCAGGGGTGAGTTCATAAATTAGGGGTTTCGACACGGGTTCTAGTGCCATCTTTGTCGCACGCTTTGAAAATTGTAGACGCCATCCTGCTGTCAGTGTTAGAACCTCACGAAAGTGTTAGTTAATGAACCGCGGTCAGACACAACCACAGAGAGAGAGAATTTAAATCAGGGTCGTACCTAGCGATGCAATACCGTAAACTTACGCCGGTAAGTTACGGTAAATTTCGGTAAAAAACTTAGACCATTTAACACGGGACCTGGTAAAGAGCGACTCTTAGTACTGAAAATTTTCTGCCGATTTCCACGGCAGGGGAGATAAACACACACAGCACACATTTACTCATTCATGCTCACGCACACTCCTGCGAAAAATTGATGTTGTCACACAAAGTAAAAAGCCGCAACACAAACACAAAACACTTGTTTGTTCATGTACTTCGGCAGAGGGGGATAAGTGCGCTTGCCTAGTCCCGTGTTATATGGTCTAAGGTAAAAAACGATATTTTACGTAAGTTACGGTAAAATTCCGTAAAAACTGTATTATACGAACTCGTATCGTACCATATAATGTTGCCTCACAGATGAAATAAATTAGTAGTAAACTATGTGACCTCATGAGGGTATGTAAGGTCCACGCCAAAATTACAAGACTTTAGTTTGACAGCTCGAAAACCACAAATGTTGCCATTTTTTGCTAGTGCTCTCCGTATCGATATTTTAATTCAAGGGCATGGTCGTGGAAATCAAGACGTTCACCACGCTCAGCTATCGTTGGTGGAAAGTCGGTTACGTAAACAAACCGGACTTGACATCGTGACTATTCGTGACAGAGCATTGATGAGTCAAATTGCCAATTTTGTTCTTTTGGAGCAAAATTGGAACAGAAAAAGTTTTTCGAAATATCGAAGAGTTCAATGACCTCTCCTGAATAATTATTATGACCTGCCATTCCCCTAGTTCTTAAACTAAGGTCACCAAGAGATGGTACGCATGACGTTTAAATGTCTCAAGTTTAACCAAGTTCTGTAATTATGTATAATATTATAATATTAATTGTTCCTATCGACGAAAAGTAATAGGAACAATAAAAAAAACTCAGTGTTGTCAGTCTTAAAACAAGCATTGTTCTACGTGACGCCATTTTGTTGTAAGATTACGCATGCGCCCGTTGCGTTATTAGATTTCCGTCTTCAAGCAATTCGGATGGGTACTAGCGCGAAGCATACTTTGTTAAATAATTCAGTAACATTTTTTTTGTTTGTGTTATTATTCAGTTTTTATTATTACATTTGTTGTTTTGTTAACTTTGTTATGGACAATCAACCATCGACTTCAAATGATAATATTCCTTTAGCACCTGATGCTACTTCGATATCTCCAAGTAGAAATGAAGGCAGTACAAGTGTTTTGGAATCACCTGAGCGTGTCATCTCCAAAAAAAAGAAAATTTCGGCCATTTAGTGACACTGAAAAGCTATTGATGTCTAACGTCTACAAGTTTGTGGTGGAAGAAATGTTAGATGAAAAAAAGCGTAATCAAGATTTACCTGATATTGACAAGATACGCATTAACAAAAATAAATGTGTGCTCAAAACAGCCAATATTCTTGGCATATCTAGGGCCACAGTATTCAGAGTACTGAAATATCGTAAGGAAAACGTCACTTTTAGTTCCCCTACCAAGATAGGCCCGAAGATGAATTTCAAGGATAAAATTGATGAGTTCACATTTTCAGTAGTACCAACGGGACCACTGTGTAAATTATTGTTTACAATTTATGAGTGTTTTTTTCCAAAAAATAACTCATTTTTAACTTAAAATACAAGTTATAAAAATATTGTTGCACCTAAAGACTTGATACTTTTTGGTTAGCATACTTGATCTTTTTTAATATTATACTAACATCTCAAAGGTAATCCATTCGCCGTATACAATTACATTCAAATTATATTAAATTTATATATTTCCCCCTTTACTTCGAACCTAGTGAATCTTAAATAAAAAAAAAAACGATAGCTATTATTAGGAAAGAGATATAAGGAAATATGAAGCATTAAAAATCAACTTGAAAAAATCCAAACCTCTGAAAATTGCATGTACAATGTTAGCAATAAAACATATGAATATAGAATTTAATGGAAACACTCGTTGCACAAGACTGGTTTTTAAAATATACATAGTATAGTAAATTAAATATGTGTGAGTACATATTTACTATGAAACATTATATTTACCTGCTTTTATATTTCTGGAATCATTTTACTTAAGTAATTCTGTTATCTCAAAAGTTAAGCAAATAAATATACATCTAATATACCTGACCCGGTTACAGATCGATAATGAATTTTCGACTTGACCCCATCACTATATTTTTTTTTGTTTAAATATGTAAACGTTATATTAGGGTTGTATTAGTATTCATTAAGGGTGGAGGTGTAAGGTAGCTGCATAAGAGGGTATGCGTTAAAAAAAATAACTCTGAATATGGTTTTACTATTCCGTACATAACACTGAGTCGGTAGATAGAAATAAAATTTTTAGATAGTAACTCTTTCTTAATATTCTCAATGTTTTATCTGTGATCCTAAGTACAGTACATGTGTACAAAAATGTTGAGGCTATGAAAAAAGTAGAGAACCAGACTTCGATCATTAATATACAACTAGATGACGAGTCAGCACGTAAAAAGCGGCCGGACAAATAACAGCCCACTTGCAGAGTTAGCTCTTATTTGAATTTAGTTCGTTAGTGCCAGCGCCAAGGTTGAAACGTGTAACAATGCCTCAATGTGCCTAAAAAACTGCCGTAATAACCCTAGAAATAAAGGTAGTGGTGATGGAATATCGTACTTTCGGCAAGTAAATATCAAGTTTCTAATTTTCATCATTTCATCTGTAAATGGTATGGTATTTTTAATCAAATGTTTCTAAGCCAACGCACGCAACAACTTCACAAACATTGGCTCCAATTTTCTCAGAAGATTGTGTTTCGAAAGAAATATGTAATTCAAAATGAACTTTAAATACGAAATATTTCAGTTGGATTTTCAATAAACCATTCCGGACTCGATCGTCTCTTGCCATCTCGTGTGACGTAATGTTAAATGTGAATATTAGTGTTATATTTTTCTTTTCAAACGAAGATTGAATGCTATTAAAACGACTAATTTATTCTACTGTTGCAGGATAATAAAAACAAAATAATACATAAAATACACTAATTAGTAATTATGTCTCAAAAGATCAGTCAGAATCTAACTGACCTTCCTCCTACCAATAGAATAGAAAGTGACTCATTTAAATCACCACGTGCAAGATCACAACTTTTTGTTCTGAGAATAGTTATGCACCGGAATAGCGGTAAAAACTTATTATTATAGGCTAACTATTTTGCCAAGAAAAGCAAGTCACAAAGATTAGGGGCGTACATTTTTTTGTACCCAAGCCTCGGCAAATTATTACAACGCAATGTGGTATGCTGACAATAAAACTTTAAAAAGGATTCTATCCAAATCTGGGAAAATATTTCCAACAGACGATATACTCGTCTTTCGGCAGGAAAGATAAAACCATTGATACACGAATAGAAATTAAATATTTTATAAAATACACACTTTTTCCATTCCAATTCAGCAAAATGCCATCAATTTTTCGGAACACGAATACTAGGATATTGTTTAACCATACGTTTAACCATCATAATGCGATATCAGTAACATTTATATATTAATTTAAATATTATAATATTACTTGATGAATATACTCATATTCGCTAATATATATTGATATATATCGGTATTAACCTCGTATTAACCCATCTTTACACGGGTTACGGAGATCTTTAAGTTGCGCTAATAAAGTTATACCTACTTACTTATGCATAAAATAAAGAAATATAGGAATCAGATTATTAATATACATATTGTAATTAATAAAATACGTTGATAAGTAAACTAAATGGACCATAAATAAATACAATGCCCAACAAAATTATATATGCATTTTGTTACAATCGTGACTTGTGTTTCAATTTATGGTTTTTATTTTTGGGGTCTCAAATTAACCTAACAGGTCAATAAATTTTAGTATATTTTCATTAGACCATTCGTCGGCCGACATCGATGGCGGCATGACTAAAAACATACAAAAATCTCATACGTGCTTTCCGTAAGAGCGCTCGACGCGGATTTCTATGCTCAGTGGACGTGGACTGAACTGACATGGCAACAGCGCGAAGGCGAGTATGTGGCTGGCTACTTGTCTTCATATTGCCGGTCCTTTGAATCGCGCACAAAAACCGACAATAAAGGGAGCGATGGGCATGACGAGGAGCAGCGCGAGCGGCAGGACGATTAACGCAGCCACACGACGTCCCTGCCCACTTCCTTCACTTTTTCCCTCTCTCAACACATTGTTCATTGCATTATGTATATTTAATATTTTTATTCCTGCATTCCTCTATTTTATGCAGGTGTATATTTTATGTCCCGTATTATTATATATTTTTTTATGATCTTAAGATATATATTGTTAAAATTAACTTTGACTTGTAGAAAGTATACTTTATATATCTTTTATATTTTGCAAAATAAATATTTTGATATGATTGATTTGATTTGCTCATCGTCGAGTGTGTGGCTGAAGTGTCAGACAAAAGTAAATAAGTAAAGTTTAATCTTGTAAAAGTGATTTAGAACGCTACCTAGGTTACGAATTAGGAAAACTTGGAAGTGACCAGAAGCGGAACATTTGATTTTTAAAATTATTGAACCGTAAGTCATTACTTAGCTGTTGGAATATCTTTCTTAACCCGAACTAATAAAGTTTAATTTTTAATGTACAGTTCGAAAATGGAAGCGGTCTTTTAATTTTATTAATTATTGAACCGTAAGTCATGGGAAAAAGCTCGGAAATTGATTTTTTCTGCATATCGTGAATTCTGTTTAAGATATAGGGTTCACCTCGCCCCGCTCCGCTTCGCTCGGCTCTCTAATAAGTACTTACATGTCAACCAAGCCGCTCCTCCTCGCTTCGCTCGTCGTCGCAACCTATCCCTCGTGGTCGAATAAAATTAAAACTAAGGAAGCCGCTAACGGCTTTTTAAACACTTCCGAAAAACTTAATGATTAAATTTTTTTTTTGGCAAAGGTAACACAACGCTTTATAAACTTGGCATATTTTTTGTATTTTTATTCAAAGAAACGGTAATTTTGGTAAATAATAAAAAACTCTGATAAAACTCCTAGATCATTGTGTACGATGTAAAAAATCTATTAAACAAAGGATTTTATAAATCTCGGATGTTAGTCGTGGCATGGAAACTCCACCTTAACATTTTTTGTCTGTGTCCGATTTCAGTGTTGCCATTTGACAAGCAATCCTTATATCCGACTCGATTCGGCCCACGGTAAACTTTATCGACATGTGTGTTACGTACTTGCAAATTTTTTTTTAATATCGCTAAGAATGTGATCCTTGACGATCACGAGTCTTATCTATGCAAAGTTCGTACTCGCACTGCAGACGAGGCTTCCGCCTAAAATTATAATAACGTAAAGGAATAAAATTGAACTTACAGCAAAGGCTATCATGGTTCTAGATACCTTTGCCTGTCCCTGAAAGGGACGAAAGGAAAAAAAAAACCGAAAAAGCGCGGGAAGCTTTGATCTGGGAGGCAGGAAAATTTAAAAGCTTTCAGTTTTAATTCACTTTATTTGGTATTACGAATTGTTTTGAGCGAATTTCAGCATCCATGAAGTTTAAATATGGGTAAAAAACCACGTCGTAAGAAACCTAGACGGCAAAAGGACGATGATGATGGATTGCCGTCGTTTGAGTCCAGTACTGATTCTGACACGGAAGAACGCGAACAGGATGAGCCTCAGGAGATGGAGTCCAAGCGAGAGCCAGAGCGAGTCCTGCAAAAAGAAGATCAAGATAAGGATAAGTACATAATTTACAAGACTAAAGAATACAGAAGACGCTACCCCGAAAATGGCGGTAAGTTCGAATATATTGTATTCATACAAAGTAAAGACGAGCGTCCACTTGGTGATCGCGACATGATATCGTTGGGCAGTTTAATTAAAAGATACAATACAGGCGTTAAACAATTAAAACGACTAAATAAATACAAAATAGGGGTTATTTTCGACAAACCTAGTTTGGCAAATGAACTGCTATCGAATGTCAAGTTCTTGAATGAAAATAAATTAACCGCATCAATTCCAGCAGCTGCATGTGAAGTTACCGGAATTTTGAAATTTGAAAGAAAATTTTTAAGTCACTATCCAGCAGCTCAAAAGTAGTGCAAGTAAAAAGATTCATGAAAAGAATAAAGATAGACAATGACGTAAAATTTGAACCTACTCAAACAGTTGCAATTACATTTTCAACTCCAGAATTGCCCGAAAGTGTAGACCTCAACTCATGGTATTTCAAAGTTCACACATACATACCACCAGTTAAACAATGTTTGCGTTGTCTTCGATATGGTCATATTGCTAAATTTTGCAAGAACAGTGAGAGTTGCTCGGTTTGCTCTGAACAACACAGCTACAAAAATTGTACTAATACCAATCAAGAAGCAAAGTGTGCAAATTGTAATGGGGCACATCTTGCAATATCAAAAGAATGTCCAGAAAAAATAAAAAGAATAAAAGAGAACACTGCTAAATACGAAAAACCTACATATGCTGACTTATTTAACCAAAAAGCCTTCCCATCATTAACTACCTCACCCCAACAACAATTTCAAAATTTATTAAAATCTGACAGCTTCATGAATCTTCTTGTTCAGTCAATTATAAAGGTTGTTTCTATTCATAAATCGGGTGGACCTATGGGTACTCAAAATATTAAAGATATTCTCCAAAATACCTTCAGTAATAAAACTTAATTTTATTTAATTATTATGGATCAGCTCAACATAGTACAATGGAATGCACAAAGTTTATCAGCTAACAGATTTCTTTTCACCCAATTTTTATGTGAAAATAATATACACATTGCCGTTATTTGTGAAACCTGGTTAAAACCAGAAAATAAATTTAATATCAAAGGTTACACTTTAGAAAGAATTGATATTGGTACTAAACATAATGGGGTTGCTATATTTATTCACAACAGTTTACATTTTTCAAAAATAATTTCATTTCTCGATGACTCTATCCAAAATTACGTTATAAGGCTTATCATAAATGATTTACAGCTGACAATAGTAAGTTTATATTGTCCAAAATACACAGCACTGGGATCTTCAAACTTTTCTAAAGTAAAACTGCTAAACCTTTTCCGAAGCTTACCTAAACCAATACTTATAGCAGGAGACATGAATGCTTATCATTCAGCATGGGGATGTGAAGACACAGATGCTAGAGGCCGTGACATCCTTGAGTGTATAGACGACAACAATCTCGTATTATTGAATGATGGACAGATGAACACAGTCGGTTCTAATATCTGGAAACAAAACGCAATTGATTCAATTATTGTTTCTCCTTCAATAGCTTTGCGAAGTGAATGGACCGTCTATGATGATCCATTAGGCAGTTATCATTTTCCTGTTATAACCAAAATTAATATTCATACACAAATAAGCTCAGTTTCAACGCCTACACCAAATTTTATAAATTATCAGAAAGTAGATTGGAAAGCATATTGTGAACATGCCAATCAAACTCTTTGCAATTATAATTTTGATATACAAAACCCTATTAGCTCTTATAAAAACCTATGCGATTTACTATTAATAGCAGCTCAAAAGGCAGTGATGGGAAACACAACCATATCCCTAGTAAATACACATAAAACACCTAAACGGAAAAGACAACTCCCATGGTGGAATGCCAATTGCTCTGATGCTGTACAAAAATCTAAAGATAAATCATTCAGACAAAATCCTACTCAACTTAATTACATAGAATTTAAAAGGTTACAGGCTTTAAAAAAAATCATAATCAAAAGAGTAAGAAATGAGAGCTGGTTGAACTTATGTGAATCTTTTAATAGAACAACCCCCTTATCTATAATCTGGAAGAATATTAGGAAGTTTAATAAAACATATAATTATTCTAATAGCAGTTTTAATAATAAATTTGTTGAACCTTTCCTGAACAAATACACCCCTGACACAGTTCAGCAGCAGATCAAATTTTGCAACCTACCTGAAGATAATAGTCAACACTATCTAACTGATCCATTTACATTTCAGGAATTTAAATCAGCAATTGAATCTCGTAAAGATTTTGGTTTAGATGGATTGCCATACAAATTAATAAAACATTTAAATAATTCATGTAAACTTATAGTATTAAATGTTTTTAATCTACTTTGGTCTAAATCAATTATTCCTGAAACTTGGAAGTCAGATTGTTTGATTCCAGTATTAAAACCTGGCAAAAGTAAAACTGACCCAGACTCTTACCGCCCAATAGCCCTAACCTCTTGCATGGGAAAACTTTTTGAGCAACTTTTGAAACAACGTTTAGAGTTTTACATAGAAAAGAACAATCTTTTACCTAATAATCAATTTGGTTTCCGACGTGGTCGCTCAGCTAGAGAAAGTTTAAATCATCTGTATCTTGACATTTTTAACTCCTTGCAGAATAAACCTTTTATGTGCTCTGTGGAATAAACAGTATCTTATCTGTGTATTTTTTGACATTATTGGAGCGTTTAACAATGTTAATATTGAGACCCTATCTACTCAGCTTCTTGCACTTCAAATACCTAAAAAAATTGTAATCTGGATATGTAATTTCTAGAATATTATTAATTGATAATTTATTAGAAATCTATGAAAAACCTGATAATATCCTGAGCGATATGCAGACAATTTTAAAAAATTCTGCAACTTACTTCCCTGTATTTGAATTTATCTGTGCTACTATGACGGACATTTAGAAGATATCAGAAAATAAAATATACTAGGGCATTTGTGCCTCTTGAATTTGACAAAATACTGGATACGACAATGAGGCTGTTTGCCTACCTAAGGGATGAGACCACATTCATACTCATAATGAATCAACCCTGGACTTGCCATAATTGTATTAAAAATGAAGAAATTATCGTATCAGACGAGGCTTTCGCCTAAAATTATAATAACAATAAAGGAATAAAAATGGTTACAGAAAAGGCTATCATGGTCCTAGATACCTTTGCCTGTCCCTGAAAGCGACGAAAGGAAAAAAAAAAAAACCAAACGTCACACATTATTTATTTTAGATTAATTTCGAGAACGGGAAGGGAAGGAGAAGTTGATTTTCGTTTGTGTTTATGTTTATACCCGATCTTAGTCAAATATTCAATTTTTATAGTTTAATTTTCATTCAAGATAAATCATACTCATAGCCAATGATATAACCAACATAAATTTACTTGTCGTACAATGAGAAGTGCTATAGACGCAGAGTATAATCGAAAGGAAGTGCCAACAATTTAAGCCAGCTAATTTCCCCTCGCTTGATCCAATGATGAGTATGAGCGCCCAGCAAAGCCCGGCAAACATGCAGGGCGGTGTCGACAGGGAGAAGATCTACACTTGGATATTAGAATTATGCAACCCAGAAACTCGTGAGAACGCTCTTCTCGAGCTCAGTAAGAAGCGCGAAGTTGTGCCTGACTTGGCGCCAATGTTATGGCATAGCTTTGGAACGATCGCTGCGTTGCTGCAGGAGATCACGAACATATACGTGGCTATGATCCCGCCGACCTTGACCGCGCATCAAAGCAACAGGGTATGCAACGCCCTCGCACTGATGCAATGTGTTGCATCCCACCCAGAAACTAGGTCTGCATTTCTCCAAGCTCATGTCCCACTTTTCTTGTACCCTTTCCTGCATACTGTCTCGAAAACACGCCCATTTGAATATCTCCGCCTCACTAGCCTTGGTGTCATTGGAGCCTTAGTTAAAACTGATGAACAAGAAGTGATCACATTTCTACTGACAACTGAAATCATACCTCTCTGCTTACGCATTATGGAAAATGGATCTGAACTATCTAAGACCGTTGCAACATTTATTCTGCAGAAAATCTTGCTGGATGACAGTGGCTTGTGCTACATTTGTCAGACATATGATAGATTCTCACATGTGGCTATGATACTTGGAAAAATGGTTTTGTCTCTTGCTAAGGATCCATCAGCTAGACTGTTGAAGCATGTTGTCCGTTGTTACTTGCGTCTGTCGGACAACCCGAGAGCTAGAGAAGCATTACGCCAGTGCCTCCCTGACCAGTTGCGTGATGCTACCTTCACAGCATGTCTCCAAGAAGACAACTCTACTAAGCACTGGCTCGCTCAGCTAATCAAGAATTTAGAAGCTCAGCCTCCACCGGCGAGCCCTGCTCAACCCAACATGTGAGATCCCAACCATCTCGGCAGCTTAGTGAACATATCTGTACACCAATATTATAATGAATCCATTCTTTTCTTATTATAAAATGAGCTGCTTCCCTTTTTTACTTTTAACATGATTTTTGTGACGATTGATACTATGAAATGTTTTTAGAGGACACAAATTATACAATACATACAATGGACTGGAACACTATGAAATAAATTTTTCGTAACATTATTGAAACAGTTTTTTATTTCAGTGAACAAATCAATAAGAATTTAAAAGTCAGGTCCTCTCAATGGGTTTTTAGATAAGGCCCATCTCCTGGCTCCCATTATATTTGCAAAGGAAGAATTTCTTTTGAACACATAAGTCTGACTGCTGTGGTTTCTCCCAGTGGGTTTAAAATGTGATATTTGAGTCGACATTGATGTCAACTTAGGGGAAGGCCCTATATAAACTTGAGTTTCTTCACTTAGCTTTTCAATAATAACTTTATTTATGTGATTGACATTTGCCTGAACCCCTTTTCCAAATGGTTTCTTCTGTTCATAGTTCACATGCTTATGACATTTACATTGGCTAGCATTGTTAGAGTTTCTTTTTGATAAAGCAGTAACACAATCTTTGTCAACTCGCAGAGACCCAGTGAGTTGTGTATTGACACCAGAATTTTTAAGCAATGATTCTCTTGATTTTACCTTGTGGTTAATAATGTTAGCTTTGCTGGTGTTTGAATCTCTATCATTGTTTGAAATTTTTCTTTTTCTAATTATTGTAATTTTTGTCGTTTTTCCATTAGCATTGCTGTTTTTGGAGACTTCTTTGAAAACTGTACAGTTGGAGTCCAAAGGGTCCAGAGATGTTTCATTAATTTCTTTGCTTAGGTGATTAGATGTGTTAGGCATTGATGAACAGGCATTGCTAAAAGCTGTTTGTGGTAACTACATAATGCAGATAAAATTAGAATAAAACTTGACCTTTCATTCCATACTGTCAAAAAAAATTATAAAAAAATGGCCAAGAAACGACCAGTTTTCAGGGAAAAATTAAAAGAGGCTCCAGTCCACAGATAAAATGAAAATTTTAAATATTTGATATTTTAAGCTTTATGAGATTCGTCGTCCATTCGTCCCTCAGATTCGCCAAATGCCAAATTAAAATAAACAATAAATAATCAACGAGCTCCAATAATCAAATCAACCAGTGTTGCCTCAACCGAAAATGTATTTCGGACGTTACCCAAACTGAAAAAGGACGGTTTCCAAGAATAAGGTACGGTTTTCAATATCTCTTAAAAATGTTATTAGTAGAGTGCATTACAAAATAGAAAAAAATATATAGAAAAAACGTAAAGACAAGAGGCCGCAGGTTCGAATCCTGGCCCAAAGAATTTTTTTTAAGTTTTGTCTTTAGATTTGTTTCTATTTTATCTTTTCTAGTTTGTAATGGACTATAATAATAATATTTCATTTCGCACTAAAACATAATCTCTTAAAAAGATACCTATGTACCTGTAGCATAATGTTTGTTGATTGTTGCTGATATTTTTTCCAATGATGATGTTCCCCTCTACGCAAATTATCTAGGTAGCAGTTCATTCAATCAAATTCATGTTATCCTTTACGCACTTACCAAAAATAGTAAGCCATCTCTTATACACTCAAGTGTGTGTGTGTCTGTGAGCTAGTTTATTCCTAATTCGGAACGGACCATGCCGCAAGGAAAGAGTTCGTAAATGGCATGTTAAAAATATTGCTATCTTTGTTCCCCATAGCAATTTAATATAATGATAACTCAGTTTTCGCTTAGAGCTGCCGTAAGGATGCGTTCAACGATAACATAATCACTTAGTTGGATACAGGGAGAGGTAGAGGGAACGGCGGCTTAGAAAAAGGGACGGTGGTAGCGATGGGACGGTGAAGGGACGATTGTGGAATAAAAAGGACGGAAAACGGTCCCTTTTAGGACGGTGTGGCTGAAATCAACCGTCTAAGGGGCAATCAAAATGACCAATGATAACCTAAAACAAAGAGTAAAATAAAAATCAAAAATGACTAAAGTGGGGGGCGGCCATCAAACTTAATTTTATTAAAAACATAGACATTAATAAGGCTTCGATGACTAAAGTGGGGGGCAGCAATCAAACTTAATTTTATTAAAAACATAGATATTAATAAGGCTTCGCCACACCGAACGCGTAGCGTGCGCGGCGCCGAAGCAGTGCGTAGCAGCAGCAGTGCGTAGCAGCAGCAGCGCGTTTTCGTAGCTGTTTGAACGCGTACCCGCATTAGAAACGCGATCAATGTAGCGCGCTAGCGCGGTTTGAGTGCGGCAGTTGACACCAAGATGTATATTTATTTATTGAATTTACTTGCTGATTTGGAAAATAAGTATGTATATCATATCTTTTGTAGTACATGTATATAAGGTGACTTTAATTTATGCAGCCAAATTCTTACTGAAGACTCGGTAAGTGCTCAGTAACTATTAAATTACAGAAATTCATACATTATTTTCGCGTTCCTTACAAACGCGGGCGCAGCCCCGATTCAATTACTATGGGATGTTGAGATTTTATTTATTTGCGCAATTAGCAAAAAGTGGTATTGATCCGTGTAACGGATCAATTACGAAGCCTCCAGTATGAGTTTGGCTGTATAAATAAAAGTTACCTTACATATGATTATTTATTTTAAATACGATTTCCCTTTTCCACTAAGGTTTGCTGTAAGAAATCTCTTTTTAGAGATAAGCTCACCTCTGCACATATTTTCTAAATAATCATGTATCTAAGTAAAGCATATATGAATATAATTTGCAATATTCCGCTAAACAATTCTTGTCGTGCTATTCAAAATGCAGACTCGTGCACCGCCCGCCCGCCCGCATAAAAACATGCAACAAGCAAGCGATACAAGCAAAGCAATCTTAAATAACAAGCAAGAAAACTTATCGACACGTGTTTCGCCTCTGAACGAGGCATCCTCGGGATGTGTTGCTAGCCCGGCTTCTCCGCAGCAACTGATGTGTTGCTCGCCCAGCCGCTCCGCAGCAACTGATGTTGTTCGCCCGACAGCTCAGCAGCACTTACTTAGTGATGGACTTCCGCAAGGTAACGCCTATTTCAATTAATAATCATGTATCATTAATAAATTGTCCGTGATCAATAAAAAATAAAGACCGATACTCTTGCGATCAGGCAATTTTCTTCAACAATTGTAACATAAAATTTGTATTCCCATAATATTTATCGCCTCGGTCGTATAAACATGTGTTTTTTCTTACAAATTCTATATTTTTTTCGGTTGCATGATATTATCATCATCATTATTTATTCATAAAAAAAATATTGCATTGAAATTATCTTAAAACTAAGCACATCAATATCATCAATCACCCATCAATCAATACTTATAATAAAACAGTAGAAATCATGTCTCTGTGCATTGAAGAAAAGAAATAGAAAGATATCAATGTTTTTTTAGAATTCTTTTCTGTCTGTCTGTCTGTTTGTTCCCGCACATCTCTAAAACTACTGAACAGATTTACATGGAATTTTCACAGCTGTACAGAGCTTAATTTAGAATAGAATAATAACTTTATTTCATTAAAATCAAATTTCGGAAAAAAAAGTTATCGTCATTTAAATATTTTTGGAATTTACTTTTCTACTGGTAGTAATTAGAAGTTATGGTACGGGATCTCCTCAACGGACACAGAGTTCGAGTTTGGGCTTATTTGATTGGTGTTTATAGGCACTTTGGTAAAACACGGTGTCCAGGGTCTGATGATGGGACTGGAAGGTAGGTACGGGATCTCCTCAACGGACAACAGCAGACCCTTCGAGTTTGAGCTTATTTGATTGGTATTTATTAGCACTTTGGTAAAACATGGTGACCAGGGTCTGAATGAATGAATGAATAGACACTTTATTGTACACACACGAAATAGAAATAAAGAATAAAAAGTAAAGAATACACAGTATTGTACAAAGGCGGGCCTATTACTAGGAGCAATTTCTTCCAGCCAACCTTTGGGTGGTGAAGAAATAATTATTGGTAAAATGTACAGGTGGGACAAACAGATAAATATTTGATAAAGAAAATAATAGCCAATAAAGTGAATCTACATAACTAAATCTACATCTTACTACTACTTATTAATATATTGTCAAAATAATAAATAGGTTTCAATTTATATAGTTATAAATGCCATTTACAGATAATAATACACAATATATACCTACATACACAATACATATACATACATTATATCATACATACACATACACATATTAATAATAATAAATGTAATGAGTTATACAGATAGACTGGGTGATAAAGTGCCATGACTACCACCCCAACGAGTCTTCATAATGAGACCTAATATTTCGCTTAAATATCTCTAGAGAAGACGACATACGGATCTCAGAGGGTAATTCATTCCAAAGACGAACGGCCTTGACCGCAAAGGATTTCCCATAAGCAGCAGACTTGTGCTTTGGAAAAGTCAGAAGTAAATTTTCTCTGCAGCGTAAGGAGCTTATAGCCGTCATCCAAGGGCCACTAACTGTTGATAATGTCAGCATCGAAGTTGTTCAGAAATATGTTTATCTGGGTCAAGTCATACAGCTGGATAAAAACAACTTCGACGCCGAGGCTGACAGAAGAATATGCTTGGGTTGGGCAGCATTCGGAAAGTTGCGTCACATATTTACGTCGTCAATACTGCAGTGCTTAAAGGCTAAGATGTTCAACCAGTGCGTCCTTCCTGTGATGACATATGGCGCTGAGACGTGGTCTCTTACAAAGGGCCTGATCCACCGATTTAAGGTCGCTCAGCGAGCTATGGAGCGGGCTATGCTTGGGGTATCTCTGATGGATAGAATCCGAAACGAAGAGATCCGTCGGAGATCGAAAGTAACCGACATAGCCTGCAGAATCAGTAAGTTGAAGTGGCAGTGGGCAGGCCATATTTGTCGCCGAGATGATGGCCGTTGGGGCCGAAAGGCTCTAGAATGGAGACCACGTACAGCGAAGCGTAGTGTAGGCTAACCTCGTGCCCGCTGGACCGACGACCTGAAGGACGTTGTGGGGGGCGGCTGGATGAGGAGGACGGAGGACCGACATGAGTGGCGAAATTTGGGCTGATGGATGGATGGATGGTAAGGAGCTGACGAGTTTAAATTTACCATGAAGATATTCAGGAGCGGAGGGACCGTTTAAAACGTTTTATAGAAGAATTGAGATGTGAGTATTCCTACGAAGACGAATTGGGAGCCACCTTAAACGAGCACGAAATTCAGAGACATGATCGTACTTCCGTAATCCGTAGATAAAACGAATGCACAGGTTTAGGAGACGTCCAAGTTTGCTCAGTAGCTCCTCTGTTAGGTCTAGATAGCTTACATCAGCGTAATCGAGAATTGGGAGCAGTAGAGACTGTACCAGCATAATTTTGGTTTGGAATGGAAGAAAGAACTGCAGCAGTTTGAGTGAGTGGTAAGCCCCAAACATTTTCTTGCTAATGGCGCCAATTTGAGGAACCCAGGATAACGTGTTATCCATAAGGATACCTAAGTTCTTAACTATACTGACAAAAGGAATAACTAAATTGTCATATTTAATTTTTGGTGCAGTATTTAAATCTAATTTTGCCAACATTCTCGATGTACTAAAAATAATAGACTGTGATTTATTAGGATTAAGTAATAAGCCGAAAGATTTAGTCCATTCAAAAATGGTGTTTAAGTTCAAATTTATTAAGTCAATTGCGCTGTTAATGTCGTCAATTTTGGTGCCTGTATAAAGTTGCAGATCATCGGCATAGAGATGGTAAAGAGAAGAAAGGTGGCTTGCCAGGATATTTATAAACAAAGAAAAGAGTAAAGGAGATAATACGCCGCCTTGCGGGATGCCAGCAATAACTGGACACCAGTCTGAACAACCAGTATCCATGCGAACACACTGCTGACGACCTTTAAGGTATGACTCGAACCAAGCAGTTACTGTCGGAGATACGTTAAGTCAGCGTAGTATACATAGCAAAATGTCAAATTTCAAAAAAAATCATTAGCTAAAAATTCATCCAATTCCATCTGCATTTCATCAACTAAGAACAGAGCTCATACATTCGCTATCAACTCTGATCCTAAATGCCTGCCAGTCGCGGCTGGTTCCCGCCGCGTAAGCTCCTGGCTGAAATTATTACGTGCAACTGCACTAGCCCATTCATTTATATCATCACTACGAATGGCCAACCTCCAAAGGCAAGGGATCAACTTAAATGAAATTGTTCTTTCAGACGTCGTACTTTCGGCAGGTGGACGTTATCCTCTTGTAAAAAAAATTGAAACTGATTCGCGAAAAGTTCTTTACTCTGCTCATTTGCTTGCGCGGGATCTCAACTTAGCGGAGGTGCATATTCTGCGACAAAGCCAAGAAGAGGCCTTCAAGGAAGAGATTACCTGCCTCCTGACAAAAAAACCGATATCTCGAAACAGTCGCCTATTCAGACTAGCCGTATCTATGGATAATCGTAAGCTTCTCTGTCTTTCGAGTCGCATAGCCGCGGCACCAAACGTCACAGAAGACATGAAAAATCCGATATTGCTTGACGGCAAACACCCGTCTGTGCAACTGCTGATCAAGAGCTACCACGAACGAGCTGCACATGCCAATACAGAGACCGTGGTAAACGAGTTGCGGCAACGTTACTGGATTTTACACCTTCGTACGTCCGTGAGGGCGGTTTTTCCTACTTTGTTTTATTTTTATATTATCTATGTATTTTGATACGTCCTGTTGACTTTTGATTGATATTATATTGTTTCTCTTTTTACCAGCGATCAGACTTTTATTTTATTATTTAAAGCTATCGAAGTCACTAAAATCTGGTCCATTCGGCAAAAGAAACAAAATAATGGTTATTGAAACCCGTTCGCGTTCACGTGATAAAAAAGTACACCGCGACGCAAACCTGCGAGATGGAGTCGAGCAGTCCTCCGGCCTACTGGCTGGACACGGTTGCCCCAGACGCTCTGCCTCCACCGCCCTTGCTTGACGGCAAACACCCGTCTGTGCAACTGCTGATCAAGAGCTACCACGAACGAGCTGCACATGCCAATACAGAGACCGTGGTAAACGAGTTGCGGCAACGTTACTGGATTTTACACCTTCGTACGTCCGTGAGGGCGGTTATACATAACTGTCAAGATTGCCGACTTCGACGTACCGTGCCACTTCAACCACTATTGGGAGATTTACCAGAAATCCGGCTGTCTCATCACAAGCGACCTTTGTGGGGCTAGACTATTTTGGCCCAGTACAAGTAGCGATTGGCCGCAGAAGAGAAAAGCGATACGTTGCTCTCTATACATGCCTTGTGGTACGAGCCGTGCATTTGGAAGTCGTGAACAACTTGTCAGCTGACTCAGCTGTAATGAGTCTGAGGAGGTTTGTTGCACGAAGAGGTTGCCCATCTGAAATTGTTTCCGACAATGGCACTGCGTTCGTGGGCCTAAATTCTATCCTTAGAAGTTTGTATGGAGCAGCCGTAGAGGATTTTGCGTCCAATGAAAGAATAAAATGGAGTTTTATACCCCCGTCAGCTCCATTTATGGGAGGCGCTTGGGAACGCTTAGTACGTAGTGTAAAAACCGCGCTTAAAGTAACTCTTCGTGAAAGAACACCCTCAGAAGAAGTTTTTACCACCTTATTAGCCGAAGTGGAGGCCTTGATTAACTCTCGCCCATTGACCCACATTTCCATTGACCCACAAGATCCTGAAGCATTGACACCTTCACACTTTCTCATTGGCACATCTTCAGGAAGACCTTTGACCACCGATGTCACTGACAGAGATTTGCTGAGCCGATCGAGCTGGAGAAAGGCTCAACGACTGGCAGATCATTTTTGGCAGCGGTGGGTAACCGAATATTTACCAACCCTTTCACCCCGCCGTACAGGCCCTAAAGAAGACTCCCGGAACCTGGAACCTGGTGAACTTGTCTTCATAGCGGATGGGAACTTACCTCGCGGTTCATGGCCAAGAGGCAGGATAACTGCAACTTACCCAGGTCGCGATGGGATTGTCCGAGTTGCATACGTATGCACCTCCGCGGGAGTCCTACGCAGACCAGCTAAAAAGCTGGTTCCTTTAGGTTAAAAAGGGGAGTATGTGGCTGAAGCCACATCCTTTTTTCTACTTTGTTTTATTTTTATATTATCTATGTATTTTGATACGTCCTGTTGACTTTTGATTGATATTATATTGTTTCTCTTTTTACCAGCGATCAGACTTTTATTTTATTATTTAAAGCTATCGAAGTCACTAAAACTGTATGTTAATAAAATTGAGATTTATTGCATCATTTCATATAAACAATTTATCATAACCTTAAACAATGTTACCATGAATGAAAGTCCTCTGCTAACCTAAATTTTTTCCTTCTAAAGCTGAAATACAAAAGAAATGCCTGCACGCTACTGGGCGATAAAATTGGAAACCAACTTATAACCAACGAGTATTCAAGAATTTGTTCAGTCCACTTTGATGATGATTTATTTGGTATAAAAGAAAAAAGGGTGCAATTAAAGGGTTACAGGTTACATACGGTTTATTTTAATTTACCTAAATTTTCGAATTGAATTTGTTTTTTATTTAAAACAAAATACATAATAACAAATTGGAAATTGAATTCGTTTTTAAATCATACACAATGTTGATTTGCTCCATAGCTTCTATTACGTGTGTGTTAGTGTACGCATTGCGTATTTAAGAAAATATGTTGTAAATAAAAACAAATATTTATTATTTTTTAACATTTGTCCCAAAACAGTCTCGCTGTTGCCTGCGATAATATTGAATTTAAGACGCGAGGTGGTGTGGGTTGGACAATAAATAGTACACCTGGATTATATGTTTGTATTTTCTTTGGCATCAGAATCGTGTAATGGAAGCTGGGAACCAAATCAACACCATGTATATTTAACAACCAAAGGAACCTCAAAGATACACAAAACAATATATTTTTATTGCAATATTCCCCGATTTTAGGTAAAAATATAATTATTTGCGACATTCTAAACACCTATCGCTGTCTCATGCCCAGCCACGCTAAGGCTAAGGCTGAGATTCAGAGTGCATTTTGAGTCCGAACTCGATCTTACAAACGTCAAAAGGCGACGTTATCCCATACTAGAGTGACGTTTGTAAGATTGAGTTCCTCTTGAGTTCGGACTCAAAATGCACTCTGAATCTCAGCCTGAGATTCAGAGTGCTTTCCGAGACCGAACTCAATCTCACAAACGTCAAAAAGCGACGTGATCTCATACTAGAGTGACGTTTGTAAGATTGAGTTCGGACTCAAAATGCTCTCTGGTGCTGAGATTCAGAGTGCTTTCCGAGACCGAACTCAATCTTACAAACGTCAAAAAGCGACGTGATCTCACAATAGAGTGATGTTTGTAAGGCTGAGATTCAGAGTGCATTTTGAGTCCGAACTCAAGAGGAACTCAATCTTACAAACGTCACTCTAGTATGAGATCACGTCACTTTTTGACGTTTGTAAGATTGAGTTCGGACTCAAAATGCACTCGGGATCACGCACGTCGCTTTTTGACGTTTGTAAGCACAGAGTACCTTTATTAAATATAGTAATTTGTAAGATCGAGTTCGGACTCAATCTTACAAACGTCAAAAAGCGACGTGATCTCATGCTAGAGTGACGTTTGTAAGATTGAGTTCGGACTCAAAATAAACTCTGAATGTCAGCTTAAGAGGTTAGTGATCTAAATAAAAATTGTTGTTTCTTTAAATTAAAACGTTTAAATAACGTTGGATGAGATACAAATAATATGCATTTCTAAATCCAGCAGTATGGCAACGTTGTTAAATGTCAATCGATTTCATTGAAGTTTCAAATTGTCAAACGTCAGGTGACGAATTTCAAAAATATTTGAATAAAACCGGAAACTGAAACTGAACTGTTGCAAACCTTGATTCTACATTTATAGGATAATAATGTGGATCTTTGGGTATGGTTCCTTGATCTGGAAAGTGGATTTCCCATACGAGATGAAACTTGTAGGTTATATAAAAGGTTACCACAGAAGGTTTTATCAGCATAGTATAGACCACAGGGGAGTTCCTGAAAAAGTAAGTTATTTGGTTCTCGTATTCTCTAGACTTGATGTCAGATTATCCCTATTTTGTATAAGTTACCTATTCTGACAGATTTTACTTGACCAAAACCAACCAAAAAAATATTGTTATCACGTTTCTTTTCATGTCATTTTACATAATTTAACATTTCCAAAAGTAAAAAAACCACATTTCCTAGAAAAAAAAATTGTGCTGGGGGTTCGAGCTGAACCCCCACATTCATATTTATCTCAAAATCTGCTGTCACATTATAAGATCCAACCCGAAATAGATTTGAGCCAATGAGATCTCAACAGATTGAAGTACAGCGCCACAAAGTTATTACTGTTTTATAGTCTTAAAAATAACTTCTTATTCATAAATTACTAAAGGCTTGCTGTAAAAAGAAACATAGCAATAAATAGATTAGTAAAATTTAAATAAAATAAACAGATTGTCACGAAATGAATCCCTAAGGGGAAATAGTTACAAATGGGTGAGTCATGTGGTGAGACCCTTGAAGATACAATCTATGATTTGTAATGAGCTTTAGATTTATTTTGTAATATTGAATAAATAAACATCCTCAAAAATAGTTATACTTTTGATCTCACCAATATTGTTTCTAGATATGGTTGTATTAGGCTGTTTTTTTCTGAGCAGAGCTTAACCTATCCTAACCCACCAGCTCTCTTTTGCACCAAATTATTTCTAGGTGGTCATATAAAATAACACATAGGTTATGTATGCTGATTGCTGTGCGACTTGCCATACTGGGGTTACCATCCATCATGCTTTCCCCAAATTTGTCCTAGTTTGGAGGACTTCTGGGGAATGTCTGGGTGAAGTTTTGCATAATGTCCTGGTATCAAATTTTCACATGCTATCCACCAGGCATTAATTTTTCTAGTGAGAAAAGTTGTTAATCTTGGGTTAATTCTTGGAAATCTTAATTTTGCTATGCGAAAGCATGTTTGGCTTACTTCTCACTTAGAAGATTTCTTTTTATTTCTTGAATGTTCAGAGACAAAGACTGTTTAATTTTTAAATGATATTGTTACCAAATTTTGAGGTAATTTGCTTTATAAATATATAATAATATAATTTATACTTATCTTAATCGGGGTTAAAAAGGAATAGATGTCTTGGTTTTATGCTCAAAAATCCAAGGTTTTCAAGCTCCTTGTCCTAGTTTATATGTTTTAAAGATGGTTACCCTAGCTATCAGTGGCGAAGGATCCATAGAACACAATTCCCATCGGCTTGCTTAGAAAAAGTGCATCCATACTACATTTCTTTATTCCATACTCTTTGCTTTATCAAACATTTCCATAGATTTCAATACGACAAATACACTTGGCTGAAGGGAGTTGCAACATACAAAAATTTGTTTGTTTTCCTTGGTTTCTTAGTAAAGCGAGTTTTTTTGTCTGGCTTCTATTTTTAAAATGTTCACCCTTCGCCCCTGCTAGCTATCCCTAACCTTCTAAGGTTCCTCTACCTTCTGATCAGAAAGCTCTGCAGCCCGGTAGTAAAGCCAACCCTCTCCAAGTGGGTGTCACATGTGTTTCCAAATATGTACAATGAAGTGTAAGTCACAGTTCACTCTCATACACCCAGATCACTGATATAATTATTACATCCCAGAATGATGAGTGGTCACAAATATGAAACCTTAGCATAATGAACCTTCTGCAGACTGAACAGTGTGCCCTCACAGGTTCTAAAGACCACTGGACCAATTCTTGAATGAGTAGATCACAGAAGCAAAAAAATCATACCTCAATAAGAACTATGCTAGAATTTAAGTTTCTTTATTTTTGTAGCCTGGCAGAGTAGTTACTTTAATACCTAGTGGAGATACAAACAGCATTGTCTGGGGTGTGGCTTACAAAATACGAGATACTGACATAGAAATGGTGACAAACCATTTAGATTTCAGAGAAAAGAATGGCTACTCTAAAAAGACTACCACTTTTTATCCCAAAGAAGAGCACAAGCCTTTTCAGATGACTTTATATGTGGCTACTGAGGAGAATGAATCTTATGCAGGTCTGGATTTAATTTATTTTAGTTAACCAACACCCCTGCACATTAGGGTGGATTGATTGATTTGAATTGCACAGTTTTTATTTAATTTGAGACATGTGAATGGACAAATATTTTTATGTGGTATATATTACTTTATATAAGGTGAAGGTCCGCCCCACGTCCGACGCCCATGCACCTCATCAATACTTTTCAGGGCACTCCCTATATTACGTAATGTCAAATTTCAGCTTATACAGCGAAGCAATTTTTCAGTTATGCAGAATCTAACACTAAAAGATTTTACAATTTTTATGGAGTCTAAAAATCTGGGAACTTAAATTCCAAAAGATAAGTAATTTTGCTTTTAAAACAAATTGACCAAAATGCTTTTTTTAGGTCCAGCTTCAGTTGAAGAGATAGCAAAACAAATAGTTCAATGCAAGGGTCCCAGTGGTCCTAACAAAGAGTATGTTTATAACTTAGCGCAAGCTATGAGGGAGTTGGCTCCTGGAGTCAATGATGAACATCTCTTCGAGTTGGAAGCTGCACTAAGGCGCTTAGATCCAAATTAAGTGTTGATATAATTTATTTTAGTTTAATTCTCTTATTTCTTTTTGTTAATTTATGCTGATGCAATGTGATATTTTACTGTTAAACTTGTTTCATATGAATTGCATATATAAATTTTAATAGTTTAAAGTGTAACAATATTTTGATTTAAATAGTAATAGAAATCACAACATAGCACAAAATATTTATTTAAATTTAATATGTAAAATTTTACAAATTCTTAAGAATGTACTCGAATAATAATGTGATGATAAATGTATTTTAAACAAATTATAAAAATGAAAAGAACAACAAAAACTTGCAGGAAACAGTAACTTAGACGTGAATGTTCCCATTCATAAGGTTCTAAGAACACAAACTTGAAATTCGGCTGATATGTGTAGTAGTGATAGTCTGTGATAAAGAGTGTCACAACTAGTCAAAAGGCACTCAAGTTTTATCAACACAGATAACCAGTATGCATTAAGATAATAATAACAGCCGAGAAGAAGTCTGACCTAATATAAATATATAAATAACATCGAAAATACCAATATCAAAATATTATCGTAATCACCATTATCACAAAACCTTGACGTAATCTTTGGCAGGTTTTAACACCGATAATTCACTTTTTGCATTATCGTTAATTACACATTACCCTTCACTGACTTTTGTTCTTGTTGCCCTTTTTCCTGCCTAGGAGTTTGTCAAGGAAACTCCTCTTCCTTTTGACTTTCTTGCCGTCGTTTTTATGACTTTCTAAGTCCTGTGCTTCTACAGTCATCTTCTCAATTAAAGCTGGAATGTTCTTATCATTCGTTTGCGGCTTTTTAGGGGTTTCCCGGCTTATTTGCCTCTGGATAATAGACAATTCAGGTACTCTATCATTAGTTTCCGCTAGTTCCGTAAGCGAAATATTCTTTGAATCATGACTTCCGTTATTATTTACTACTTTTTCGTCATGGGACGGTTTCTCTTCATTATTTTTCTTCGCTTCAGTATTATCGCTAATCATGTCATTAATGATAGTATTTTCCGTAGTTTTATCATCACCATTTACCTTCCTTTCATCACCGTTGTCGATGCTGGCTGTACGGGATTTAGGTACGGAACCAACAACTCGAGGTCTCGTTGGTGGCAAGGTCCAGTCAATCGGCTTGCGCTGAGGCGAGTACCTCTTCACCAATTGTTCAAACAGCTTCTGATGGTCAGGTTTCCCATTCTCATCCACAGGTAAGCTCTGATGTTTGGGGCGAAGCTCTGGATCTTGATTCTCCTTATCTGTCGCTGCAGCTTCAACCCCATCTACCCGGCCTAAATCGACAACGACTTTGCGTACAGGGGGTGGTGTTAAATATGGCTCCGCAAACGGGAACTTGTACAAATTAGGCACCTCGATTTTATACTTAGTTACGAGGCTTCTAGCCGGCATTGAAGACCGGGTAGGCGTTCGAGCAAAGGGACTATCGCTCGGATCGTGAAGATTGGAAGCCAAGAAGTCTCTCCTTAATTTCGTCAATCTTCGAGTTCTTTCGGTCATGCTGCTACGATAGTCGTAGTCATCGCTTCTATTGAGGTCAGACGTCTGGTTGTCGGAATACTTTCGCGTTCGAAATTCGATCGGTTCTCGATCGCCGGTTTCCCTCATGCTGGAGTATGTCGGGCCGTTTCTTTTGAAATTGGAAGTCGTCTTGCCGTGGTTCGAGGTGATAATAGGTTCGACCTCCACGTAGGTTGGAACTGTGGCAGTCGGTGATGGAAGGAACACTGTGTCGTGCTTGTCAAACACTTCGCGCCTCATGCTAAACTGATCACCTCCGATGACTTCGCGCGACCTAACGCTAATAGTAGGCGATTTGGTAGCCATTACGCTTATCACAAAACCGCAACACTTGTTATTAAAATGTTTTCCTGCTCCGCGCGTTAGATATTCTATTTTCGTGCACACATCACGGCTTCACTATAGACATCGCGCCACTGGACTACAAAAGTAATAAATAAATTGGAGAATAAAGGTGGCCAGGCGTCCGTATAAGGCGGGGCCTTGACGGTATATGGCAAGTGATCAATAGAGAGGTTCTGATAAGATATGCGTCGTCTACACTTTATTCTTTATCTTTTAACACTCGAAACAGTTGAGTAAATAGAATCAAAACACAATCGTTCGGTAATTAAACGAACACAGAGTGAAAGCTGTGAAGAGGCACTTTAGTCGGTTCTTAGTGGGGCGGGCGTGAGCTCATTACATAATGAATTATTTACATTGCATTGGAATATCTAGCATTAGAACGTTTTTAGCTTTAATTAGTAGCTGGGAATTCATTGTGCTATTATTAGCGCTGTCAATATTTACTACGTTCTCGTTTTGTTTGGACTTTACCTTATTTATAATTAATATACTGTATAAATATAATAATTTACTCGCATCGATTTCAACTAAGAGTACATGATTCTACTGCTTAAACTAATAAACATTGCTTTAGAAACATTCCCGCGGAAATGAACAAAAATGCTTCTCATACATATGTATTTAAGGTGACTTTCGTTTATATAGCCAAATTTATACTGTTTTTAAATATTCGTAGTAAAAAGATAAATAAAATTAAAACACAATTTTCAATATATTTCGGCCTCTTCTATGAATAATCATGTTTAACTGATGACGGCCTCATAGAAGAGGCCGAAATATATTGAAAATTGTGTTTTTATTTTATTTATCTTTTTACTACGAATATTTAAATAAAATAAAGGGCTAAACATAGCAATTATATCTTTATTCAAATTTAGACCGGAGACTCGGTCAGTACCAAGGTTCAATGACCCTTTCTGTGAACAAAATAATATTTAGACTTCCTTTATTAATTGAGTCGAGGTTGTTCTTGAACAAGTATAGAGGCACAAAATAATATTTTTCATATTTTGCAAACAGGGTCATTGAACCTTGGTACTGACCACTTACCGAGTCTCCAATATGAGATATGATAGCTATATATACCAAAGCTTAAGGTGGTAGAGCTGATGCCGGGCTCGACTGTGGAGGTACCATCATCTTACTCGCAAATCCTCCCAAAGTTATTCGGGGGAGAGTAAGAGAACAGCTCTCATTGCCTGGGACCGATGGATGGCGGTATATCCATCCCCAATTGTCGGGCCTTATATAAAACAGACTGGTGATGGGCAGCGGCGTCACTGGTGCAAGGGTTTCGGCACCGCACTCACCAACCCGCCTGCCCAGCGTGTGTGAGTATGGGCATTTCTTCCAGGAGGACCGCCAAAAGGGGAGAAGTCCTGGAAAGGTAAGTCCAGTAATAGTGGACGAGGCAGGCTGATGGATGGATGGATGGATGGAAACCAAAGTCACCTTATATACAGTCAAATTAATACTGGAGGCTTGGTAAGAGATAAGTAATGCGGATTGCTTGCGTTTTAAGGAACACGAAAGAAATAATTTACGAATTTTAACAAAAAGGGTCATTCATCGAACCTGGATACCGAGCACTTACAGAGTCTTCAGTTTGAATTTGGCTGCATAAATTTACCTCACCTCACCTTGTGTAGTTTATTTGGTAAAGTTGTTAAGTAAAATGTGCCCGGAATAGAAGAGCTTGTATGACTAGATTGATGGATGTCGAAGCAAAAGAGGTGTAGTCTCTGCCTACCCGTTTAGGAGACAGTCGTGAGTATAATGAATGTATGTTGTTCAGTATGAATGATCATCACTATACGTATAAAGTCAATTTACTATAAATTAATTTTGTGGTCATTTAGTTACGGAATTTTACAACTATTTTATCATTCCCGGCATTCCTATTCAACCTAACCATAATCATACATACAGATTCAGTTTCTATAGATACTTTTTTTTGAAGAAACTTCGTGTAGATATAATATATTTTTTGTAATTTCTTACCATTTAAGCACCCTTTTTTTGGTTAGAGCCTACACACACACATAACAGGAAAGGAAAGGAAACTGTTTATTGTAATAATTTTATGTACTACCTACAGAAATTCCAATTTTAATTTCGTAGAAAACTAACGTCCTTGTTCAAACACGCACCTAAAAGTGGCAAGGGACCACACCTAAAGTTACGTTTTTAGAATTCCCTTTGAAAATAGTAACCCAATAGAAACTCCCAAATTACTTAGTCGATCGAGCTGTGTGTCGTGCGTAGTTAGATTAGGATATAGGGAAAAATGTATATATCAAAACGACGACGCTGTTTCAAAACCAATTTTTTTGGGTTCCGTACCCGAAGGTTGCCAAACGGGACCCAATTACTAAGCCTCCGTTGTCTGTCTTTCTGTCCGTCTGTTACAGCAGTCTACAGCTTCAACCGTAATAGGTAGAAAATTAAAATTTTCATAGAATACGTGTTTATACGGCCTCTATCACGACAAACAATAAAAAAATAAGGTGGTCCTTCAACCAGGAAAAAATTGCATTATTTAAAGGAAGTGACTAAAGGGCCACAAGAGGCCCTTTGATTTTAAAAATTATTGAACCGTCAGTCATTATTCAGCTGTTAGAATATCTTCCTTAGAATGAAGTAATAATGTTCAATTTACAATGTACAGCTCGGAAAAGGCAGCGGTCCTTTAATTTTGTAAATTATTGAACCGTAAGTCATTATTTAGCTGTTAGAATTTTTTCCTTAGTGTAAACTATTAAAGTTCAATTTACTAGCAGTTTCAGTCAGTAAGCAACTTGATGATACGATACCACAACAATTTGTTTGTGAGTTCAAATGAGTGAGAATTATCCAGAATTCTCTTCGTTGGAACTTTTGAACCAATTTATAAGAGACTATGATATCAAACATTGTATTCAGTTGTGGAAACACGATAGCCGATTGATTGAAAAAATGAAACATGTGTGTCCCGTAAAATTAAAAACCTAGAATCCATACATACGAGAGGTCAATGAATCCGTAGTTAAAATACTACACCATTTCCTATGCATGTAAACAAGGTGGAAGGCAGTTTCAACCCCGAAGTAATGTAAATAATATTACGTCCCAACGTGACTGGTGGTGAGCCAATATCACCGTACTATGGGCACAAATACAGACTTTTCAGGGCATGCAGGTTTCCTCACGATGTTTCCCACCTTTCAGCAAGTGATAAAGTATGCAAATACTAAACCGATTCTGAAGGCTTTAATTTTGGTGTTGTCAAAATATTGCAAAAAAGTTCATAAGTGTTAAGAACAGAAGCTAAATTGCTTTGGAAAAAAATGAGTTTTGATACCACTAAAACTAAAATGAAAGCCTGCAGAATTGGCTTTACTATGCACATAAATTCCGAAAAACTCATTGGTGTATTGCCCTACTGCAGATCGAGCCTAGACCTCATGTGTCAAAGTCTTTATTATCTTTGGAATATGAACCAAAATGATAAGTTTAATACATCGGACTGCAGTTGTATTGTTGACTCTATATCAGCGAAGCAAGTCACGTGACTTACGGTCGAATAAAATTAAAAATAAGGAGGCCGCTAATGCTTCTGTAATTTCCTTTACTATAGGGCCACTAGTGGTCGAACAAAATAAAAACTAAGGTAACCACTTTCGGCCCTTTAGTCACTTCCTTATTTAAACGTTATTGGCTTTGGCTCTGCCATAAAGACATTGTAATACATACAAGTTTTAAATTTAGTCAGATTGTAGGACAAAAGTAGTAAAACGAAAAAATATAAAAACTATGGTTCCGTCCACAGACAGCGTAATTTTTTTTGTCAGGCGCTACCATTTTGACACCTTGTTTTTTGTAGCCTGGATGTTGCTTTGGCATGAATGTTATTGTTATTTACCATAATATTTTTAGGGTTCCGCACCCGTATTGTGGGGTGGTACGGAACCCTTTGTGCGCGAGTCCGACTCGCACTTGGCCAAATTATATACCTATGTACGTAGTTGGAAGTCTGCTTTAAAGAGTGCTCAACCCATAGATAAGAGTATAAATGGCTCAACCTACTAATAAGAAAGTAGTAAAAAGGCGTGCCTGTGCAGGTGCATAGAATATTATAACGAAATTTTAAATGAAAGGGTTATTTATTAGCTTATTATTGCACCGAAGCAAAAACTACAATATTTAGATTTTTTATCTGTCTTATCTTCCGTTTTAACTCGGAAACCATTTAACGGTTTCGGGTGCGGTTTAGGCGTTAGGTGGTAGAGCTGATGCCGGGCTCGACTGTGGAGGTACCACCATCTTACTCGCAAATCCTCCCGAAGTTATTCGGGGGAGAGTAAGAGGACAGCTCTCAGGCAAAACCAGGCGGCCCACCATTGCCTGGGACCGATGGATGGCGGTATATCCATCCCCAATTGCCGGGCCTTTTATAAAACAGACTGGTGACGGGCAGCGGCGTCACTGGTGCGAGGGTTTCGGCACCGCGCTCACCAACCCGCCTGCCCAGCGTGTGTGAGTATGGGCATTTCTTCCAGGAGGACCGCCAAGAGTGGCGAAATCCTGGAAAGGCCTATGTCCAGCAGTGGACGAAACAGGCTGATGGATGGATGGATGGGTGCGGTTTTCTTTATTATCATCGTAGACCCTGGTCTAGTCTATATGTTGTAAGGAGTGTTGATAAAATAATGGCCAAGCTAAAAACTGTCGATAATAATTTTTGTCTGGCGCGGGAAATTGGTTAAAAACCATTTACATGCGAGCGCAGCCGCGGCCAAAAGCCAGATATCTACAAATAAAAAAATCACAAAACAAAACCCAAAACTGTCAGTTGTGCTCAAGTTGAAAACGCGAGGAATCGAGCCCAATCAAATTTATTGCACCATAAAGACAGTAAAGTCTCTAAAAACATAATACAAAGTAATAAAATAATAATTTATTTAATTGAATTGGAAATCAGACAGCAACTGCATATAAAGTAGCTACAAATGAAAACCAGACAAATCTAGGTTAAAGGTGCAAGCGTATCTATTTACTGGCCTTATTCGTTGATTACCGCTGGGCTTCGAGAAATTAACACCTATTAACCTATGGCGAAGATAAGTAATGTAAATAAGCGGCCATAAATGGATTGGATATGGAAGTAATACTGCTACTTAATTGTACTGGACATTCGAACCGTTAAAATGTTCTATGAGTGCATTACAAATTCGAAAATATCAATTAGAAACAAATTTTAAGCAATACAATAATCATTAAAAAAATATCGTGTCATGATTAAATCAAACCGGCGACCTCTTGCTACTACGACAAGCACGCTACCGACTGCGCCACCGAGGTACTTGTTCTACACCGTTGAATCTTTCCACCATACCTGTACACCGAACTTGTGAAATTTGAAAGTCACACAAGAATTTGAAAAAGTCCTTGATCCAGGATTCGAACCTGCTACCTCTCGCTATCACGACAAGCCCGTTGACTGCGCCACCGAGGTACTTATCCTAGACTGTTTTATCTTCCCACCATACTTGTACACTGAATCTTTGTAACTATTTGATATACTAGCTATAATAGTAAGGCACATAGTGAACGCTTACGAGGGCGTTAAGTGATTTCACGTCTTGTTCTTAGAAAAAAGATGGCGCTGTCGCCGCGTCGCTACAATATGTGTTGCTTCAGACATTTAGGAAATGTACAGTTTTCATTAACTAAGATCATGTTTTATGGCCAAATCCATACGCATTTGAATACGAGCGCATTACAAACTACAAAGATCAATTAGAAAGAAATGTCAAGTAAGACAAAAATAAAAAAATATATATCGGACCATGATTCGAACCTGCTGCGACCTCTTGCTACTACGACGAGCGCGCTACCGACTGCGCCACCGAGGTACTTGTACACCGAACTTGTGTAATTTGAAAGTCACTGTCCACACTCATTCACCCACGTTTCACCGACGATTATTACGTAACAGCGGGTGTTGGGCATCGCCAAACTTCTGGCACAAATTGAACCCACAGCCTAACGTGCCTTCCGAAGCAGCCAGACCAAAAAAATATGTCCCTACGGGATTTGAACCCATGATTTCTGGATTAAACAAATTAGAAACGTGAATACTCAATGACGTGCATTTTGTATTTAAGCTTATAAAAGTACTGCGATCCTTTCAATAAGAGTTATAAATTAAAAAAGAAAAAAATCGAAATATGTAATTTACTTGAAGAAAAATTGTAGCAAGGTGTGGACGTGATATAACCTTAGACCTTGTAACACATATAACGCGTATCTACTTAAAAGACAAATGTCATTGAATAGATTTAGTATATACTTCCATCCATTCATCCATTATATATCATATATCCAGTATATACTTACTACTACTATATCTACGCTACAAACATGAATTTGTTTAAAAAACTGTAACAAGTTGGTTTGTTTAAACAAGAGCTGCCAGAATGGTTCATGTTACGAATAATTTTACTTTAATTAAGTAGTAAGGAAACATTGGGTTAGTAAATAAATAAATTAGAATTATAAAAAAATGTGTGCGTAGTATTAGAGTACCCGTACCTTTTTTTATGTAAGTTTATAAATACATTTTTGGAATGTTTTACACTTACTGTATGTGGTTGAAAGGATAGCAATTTAGGGTTGCCAGGTGACCGGGACTCACCGGGATTTTCCCGGAATGTGAAAGTGTGTCATGGGTCCCAAATTTATCAATATCGCAAATTAGGTAAAACATATCCCGAATTCACTCGATTCTTGCCTGAAACAAACCAATAAGCGGCTTATGTTTGTTTTTATTTAGGACACAATCGCCACAAATTATTATCAGTGGCTAGGAGGATTGACAAATATAAATACTAAGAAAAAAAAAATGTCGGACCACCTGTCCCGGTGTTCATGCTAGCGAATCGGGTAACCTTAATCGCAATACTTTTCGTAACACCTCATAGACCTCTCATAAACAACTAGACACACAGTCTCTAAGAAAAGTTTGTCAGAAAGTGTCCGAACATGCGACGTGCATAGTAGCAAAAATGCTTCAACCAAATTAAGACGTTATATCGATAACATAAGATGCAATGTCAGTTGTACGCTATCGTCATTCGAATTTGTCACGCCATAGCGGTGACAAAATGCATCGCGGACACTTTTCGAGCGAGATTGTGAGTCTTGTTGTTTATGAGACGTCAATGTAACACCTGTATGGGTAGGATGAAGTGGAATAAAACTAGCACATAATGTACACCTATATGGTGGCTTTATAGGTACATTTGTGTATGTATAGCAGACTTAAGAAAGAGCTTGGTCTAGATTTATGAACAACACTTCCATACAAGATGTCCTTCACAACTGCATGAGAACAACTCCACGCCAAACATGTCAATTGTGCGCTAAAAAAAAATTACGTAGGCGTAAATTACCATACAGAATGTATGGTCTGTGAAGTCATTGAATTGAAGAACAGACGGTGATCTCATACATTCATACAATTTGCATTCGATTTTGGATGACAAAAATCGACTTTCCGTTCGGAGTTCAAGGTCCGACAAATCGATACTGATCTATAGAACCCTAACGCGCCTATTTGATACCTTATTGGAACTGAATACGGTCTAATTTAGACTGGCAATATGGCTGGATTTGTTGAACTTTTATCAACATTATGGACATCTGCTCTTCAAAGATCTGCAGGATAATACACAGTAGCGGTAGGAATACAGAAAAGCGTCAGTTCACTTCCTGGCTTTATAGCAGTGGAGATAACTGTATTTTATACAGCTTTTTGCCCGCGTTTATTCAATCTCTTTCCCGTGTTCGACTTGGGCGTTATTTTATGAACACCCTTATACATGGATAGCCGATATGTTGATCAGAGCCACGACGATGTTTATAAAAAAAACCGGTCAAGTGCGAGTCAGACTCGCATACCTAGGGTTCCGTAATTCGACAGTTTTGGAAACAGTCAGGAAGAAGGTATTTAAAATTTTGCCCTAACTGTTTATGATATTGATAACTAAAAATAGAATTGAGAGACTCAAATATTTTTATACCGTACACTCGAAATAAAAGGTGTGGATGAAAAATTTAATTTTGTCATTTTGTTATCGTGAATTTCTCACCCACTATATTTTTCCTGTAATCTTTACGTAATTCCAAATTACTGTAATTTTTTCTATATTTTTCGATTCATTAGTTTCGGAAATAAGAGGGGGGGGGGGGGGGCACATGCATTTTTTTGGGGTTTTTCAAAGATTTCTCGAAATCGGTGCCAGTAAATAAAGTAAAAGTATATATTATTACAATCAGCTCTTTCCATCCATGAGCCTGTTTCGTCCACTGCTGGACATAGGCCTTTCCAGGATTTCGCCACTCTTGGCGGCCCTCCTGGAAGAAATGCCCATACTCACACAAGCTGGGCAGGCGGGTTGGTGAGCGCGGTGCCAAAACCCTTGCACCAGTGACGCCGCTGACCGTCACTAGTCTGATTTATATAAGGCCCGGTAATTGTGGGGATGGATAAACCGCCATCCATTGGTCCCAGGCAATGGTGGGCCGCCTGTGTTTTTTTTTTCAGCTCTTTAATATCTATAATTTGATACCCATATTTATTTTCAAGAATTTATTTTTTCCCACTTTTGTATTGGAAATATTTTGAAGAATTTAAATTTTTTTTCGTACTGTGTTGTGTAGGCAAGTGAATGCTATTTTTAGGGAAAATTTCAAGTCTTTAACTTTAACGGTGCCAAAGTTATGAGGCTGTGACATACGGACGGACAACGGAGTCTTACCATAAAGGTTCCTTTTGTACCTTTTAGGTACTACGGAACCCTAAAAACGCATGTGTTGAGTGGTTCTCGAGAAACGGAAATACATGTAGACAGACAGAAAATCAAATGGTGATTTTGGCCTCAGCACAATACTTACTAATACTTAACCCTTTATAATTTTTGAATATTTAAGGATTTAGGTATTTTATATTTTCGAAAGTTGTATCTTTATATGTTAGAGCTGTGTGCTCCTATAATTTGTATTACTCTGCAGGACGAATCTATAGAACTAAGTAGGTAAATGTTTGAAATTGGCTACAAATACAGTTGTAGCCAAAAACCTTCGCTGGTTGTAGCTGGTTAAGGGCCCTTGTTACCTCAATTCGCAGTCCTGCTCTAACGCTTCTGTTTTTTAACCGTCTATTCTACTCTAATCAGATACCGCGCGCGCACGCAAAAACATCAGTTATTTTGAAATCGCGGCTATATTACTTTCATTTTTATGGAACAGTCTGCAACTGCTATATACTAATATCAGTTATATTATGCAAAGATTCAGATTTAATTTCAAGTATTCATTGAATGCTATAGGTTTATTGTACGGTTTGGACGTTACTTTGTATTTTTTTTCTATCGAGAAAATTTAATGTAATCAAGTTTTCACAACAGCATGGACATAGCATTAGTTCTCAACTTTATCATATATTAATTTCAAAGTGATTGTTGCAGTATTTGTTGGTAAAAAACAGGATCATGCGAACCGAACTGAGGTATTATACACCCTTTAAATAAATAAACCCATTTCATTTAAAAGAAGAAAGAACATTCAATGTACAGATACGACTTTTAAGAATAAGTTTGCTCTTCGGTTAAGTGCGCTTTAGGTGATGAGAAATCCAGCAAACGAGTAAATCACCCATCGTAATCTAATTGGCTGTCAGACTCGTGTTACCCAAGGTAGCGTGATTTGATTCAGTGTTCGGTATTGATCATTGTCTAAGGCATTTTAGGTTAGCTTAATTTGAAACGAAATACTTGTGAAGGGCCATCCTCGAAGTCGAATCATCTTAGTCTTTTTTTTTGTTTAGTTTTGGTTTATCCTAAGCCTTATTTTGGCTACGCAACCCTAAAAACTATGAACGTAAGCTAGCTAACTCAAAGAAATAAGTAATTAATTATTATCTATAAAGAAACAATAGTGTGTTATCGAATCACGTGCTTTAACCTAATTACCACGCTTGGGTAATTGCACACTTCAGTATAAATGTGCATTGTTTAAGTTAGAACGTTCAAACCATTCAATGTCAAATACTCATATTGGATAACATACTTTCAATACAGATCTACCAGATATTTTTATCAACTTTTTAGTAAGAATTACACTTATCAGCGAAATTATGCTGATAAATTTTGATAGCACTTCGAAAGAACCGATAAGGCAAGTTGCTAACCAAATAAAATCGAATAACTACTTCCAGAAATTGCAATAATATGATATATGTAGTCAAAGAACACAGTAAATAAGTTATTTTTCATTTATTTTGACCACTATTTCCGATACAATTTGATAGTGTTACAGGATATCACAAATTACTTGAATAATATTTTATACAAAACCAGTTGCTGAAACAACATTAATTGTGTTTAAAATTATCATTATTTACTCACAAATTATACATATATTTTTCCTCTATGTGGTTATGTTTGAAGCAACTTAAATTGTACATAATCAAAATAACAATAAGTTTTAAACTATAACACTTTCAGGAAAATAAATCAAAATATAATAGGTAAGCTATTAATCCATAAGGTTCAAAATGCTTTACCGCCACGTACAAATCATGATTCATTTATTCTCAAAAACAGATCAGATCAACAAAAAATTTACAAAAATACATATTGTATCGAACCAAAGGGGTTGTCAGAGGTGATTTAAGTGTCAACGGAACAGTGGAAAACTCGTACACCCACTTTTTAAAGACGATATTTGAGTCCGAACGTGACAGGAGGATTTATCGCCGTAAAAATACTTTAGGCTGTTTTTACGGCATTCACTTCATTATTATTAATTAGTGTTTTATATCACTAACACCTGTTGAGAGGTGAACAACTAATAACAAAAGTGACTATTATGCAGCCAAATAGATACAGCTGTGCGTTAAGTTAGCAGTAATAGAGTTCAATTCGAACCAACCATAAATTGTAACAGGTCCTTTTGTATATTTTTTCTGAAAATATAGGCTAAATCATGAAGATATATACTGTTCCTTAACTTTCAGGTGGTATTTTTTATATCGAAATTATTTTTTGAAAATCAGCTTGGAGAAATGGGAATGTGACGTAATAGTCATACCGTTTAGGCTCAATAGGGAGAGTTCCTTGACGTAAAGAAAGAATGAAAAAAAAAATAGGGGTTAAAACCTGAAGATGGGATTACTGAAAATAAAAACAACACATGTCGGTTTTGACATTACTTTTTTTTCTTGTGGGCAATGGCCTATTTCCTGTACTGCGTAAATTACATGACTATTACGTCATCAAATCTATTTATTCAGTTCCTGAATATTTTCATGTATATCTTTTGTATTTCAAGGAGAAAAAAAATGTATACTTTATGACATTAAAAAAGTCTATTCCTTTAAAAAAAACGACAATTAGGTGCTGTTATGGTATTCTGGACCATTCGCATTACGCTTTTCGCAAAATTTAATTTCGCTTTCCAAAATGGGTTGGGCTTGAGTGAGTATGATTTAACCTTGGATTATCAGGCTCGACTGTGAAGGTACCACCATCTCACTAGCAAATCCACCCGAAGTTATTCAGGAGAGAGTAAGAAGACAGCTCCCAAACACGCACAACCAGGTAGCCCACCATTGCCTGGGAACGATTGATGGCGGCATATCCATCCCCAATTGCCGTCCCTTGTATAAAACAGACTGGTGACAGGCAGCGGTTTCACTGGTGCAAGGGTTTCGGCGTCGCGCTCACCAATCCGCCTGCCCAGCGTGTAAGTATGATGAGCATTTCTTCCAGGAGGACCGCCAAGAGTGGCAAAATCTTGGAAAGGCCTATGTCCAGCAGTGGACAAAATAGGCTGATGGAACCTTGGTTTTGTCAATCAAAATCTCCTTATATTAAATTACAATAATGCCAGGCGGCAAGATCCGAACCCGTCTGTGTCAAATTTCCCTGACCTCTAGAAGCGAATTCTGTAAATAACAAAACTAACTTAGAGCAACTCTTTCATCGCCAACTCTATCTTTAACTGTGTACACGCAACTCTCTCTTGGAATATTTGATTTATCAAACTAAGTCTTTTCTGTTCCAAAACAGCATTCTCTTTTATCAGTCTTTGCTTCAACTCCTGCTCTTCGGGAGTATAATTCTCTTTCGTCTCTTTCATACTGGGAATGTTACCTTCTTGCTTATTCTTCAAAGCAACTTGACTCCTAAGCTTAACGATTTCAAACTGTTCAGAGTTGATTTTCGCTTGAAGCAGCGATTTTAGCTGCAAATACTCAGCGTTTTCCAACTCCAGTCGTAACTTTTTCATTTCATTTTCGGTTAATTTCGGTTTCTCTTTCTTTTCTACCAGAGGTGGGGGCGGTAGTGGGGGTATTTCTGTTACGTCACTAGGGGTTTCTTTTTTCAAATCTTTTGTTCCAAAATCGAAATTGTCTTCGAATTCCGCCGCGAAAGCCTCTGTAGCGAATTCTTGTATTTTCGGAGATTCTAGCTTGATTTCCGGTTGGAACACGTCGTTTTGTAGAACTGCGGGCAATTTACAACTACCGTCGGGCATGTCTATAGGCTGGATGCTAGTGCTCGGTTCCGTTACTTGTGAATTCTTCCGACTTGGTTCAGTTACTTGTGAATTCTTCCGACTCGGTTCGGTTACTTGTGAATTCTTCCGACTCGGTTGATCTTCTGGCGCTTTTTCGTCGACAGAATGCTGTTGTGACGAAAGGGAGTTCGGTTCTACTGATTTCTGGACTGTTCTTAGTTTTCTCTGTGGGATAAAATAATCCTGTTTAAAATATAGGCAAATAATTCCTTAAGGTGACATTGAGATTTTAGAAACATTCGTTGGGCATTACCAAGTCAAGAGATTTACAAAGTGCTAATTGAACCTGGAACCTAGTTACAAGCCCGACTCTGAGAAATCTAGCTCAACAAAGAATATTAATCATAAACATCATTTCTGAGGTCTCAATAAATTATAGAAAATTAAAAAATATACAGGTTGGCCGGGACAGACACGTCCAAACTTTTTTTTGGCTGCCTTACATTTAGGGGTATCCGAATCACCCCCATGTATGTTCCGCGATTCACCGGAAATTAGTTTTGATTTTTTCTCTCTTTCTATTTAATATTTGTGAATGTTTTTTTCGAGGTTATTTATGACAACTATGCGAGTAACTAACTACCTTAAAAATTATGGTTTACCTAGGTCTTGTGGAACATGACTAAAATTTAGTCGAAAGATCAAAATTACTGATCAATCATAATAGTCTTACAATTTCAAATAATAGAAAAGTTTATTTGAATGTGACAATAATTTTTAAGGTAGTCACATAGTTGTAACTACAACTCACATAGTTGTCATAAGCACAAACATATCTCGGGGCGATTGCAATAGCAAATTTATTTAGCTTCAACTGTATAACAATCTTGTGAGCATCCCACAATTGTTGATCCCGTGGCGGATTTATTTCGCCTAACAAAGACTCTTGTTATAGTAACAAATACCTTCAACTGTGTAACAATCCTCTGAGCCTCCCACTGATGTTGATCCGGCAGTAGGGTTATAAACCCAGTACGCACTTTTTATAATAATAAATACCTTCAACTGTGTAATAATCCTCTGCGCTTCCCACGTTGATCCGTGGCGGAGTTACGAACTCAGAGTGCATTTCGCCTAACAACTCTTGTTATAGGAACAAATACCTTCAACTGTGTAACAATCCTCTGAGCCTCCCACTGATGTTGATCCGGCGGTAGGGTTATAAACCCAGTACGCACTTGTTATAATAATAAATACCTTCAACTGTGTAATAATCCTCTGCGCTTCCCACGTTGATCCCGTGGCGGAGTTACGAACTCAGAGTGCATTTCGCCTAACAAAGACTCTTGTTATAGTAACAAATACCTTCAACTGTGTAACAATCCTCTGAGCCTCCCACAGTTGTTGATCCCGCGGCGGGGTTATGAACCCCGCGTGCATTTCGCCTAACAAAGACTCTTGTTATAGTAACAAATACCTTCAACTGTGTAACAATCCTCTGAGCCTCCTACAGTTGTTGATCCCGCGGCGGGGTTATGAACCCAGCGTGCATTTCGCATAACAGACTCTTGTTGTAGTAACAAATACCTTCAACTGTGTAACAATCCTCTGAGCCTCCCACTGATGTTGATCCGGCGGTAGGGTTATAAACCCAGTACGCACTTGTTATAATAATAAATACCTTCAACTGTGTAATAATCCTCTGCGCTTCCCACGTTGATCCCGTGGCGGAGTTACGAACTCAGAGTGCATTTCGCCTAACAACTCTTGTTATAGGAACAAATACCTTCAACTGTGTAACAATCCTCTGAGCCTCCCACTGATGTTGATCCGGCGGTAGGGTTATAAACCCAGTACGCACTTGTTATAATAATAAATACCTTCAACTGTGTAATAATCCTCTGCGCTTCCCACGTTGATCCCGTGGCGGAGTTACGAACTCAGAGTGCATTTCGCCTAACAAAGACTCTTGTTATAGTAACAAATACCTTCAACTGTGTAACAATCCTCTGAGCCTCCCACAGTTGTTGATCCCGCGGCGGGGTTATGAACCCAGCGTGCATTTCGCCTAACAAAGACTCTTGTTATAGTAACAAATACCTTCAACTGTGTAACAATCCTCTGAGCCTCCTACAGTTGTTGATCCCGCGGCGGGGTTATGAACCCAGCGTGCATTTCGCATAACAGACTCTTGTTGTAGTAACAAATACCTTCAACTGTGTAACAATCCTCTGAGCCTCCCACTGATGTTGATCCGGCGGTAGGGTTATAAACCCAGTACGCACTTGTTATAATAATAAATACCTTCAACTGTGTAATAATCCTCTGCGCTTCCCACGTTGATCCCGTGGCGGAGTTACGAACTCAGAGTGCATTTCGCCTAACAAAGACTCTTGTTATAAAGGGTGTTTTTTTTAGAGGTATAGAACGTTGAAATGGAATAAAACAAAGATGATTTTTTTTTATTGATATGAAATTTATTTTATTCGAAAGACAATCTTCTGGCATTATAATTTAAATATGACTTCTGGCATATGTCCGCCACGGCTGGCTCGGACGAAGTCTAATCTGGAGGTCCAATTTTCGATGACTTTTTCCAACATTTGTGGCCGTATATCGGCAATAACTCGCCGAGTGTTGTCCTCCAAGTGGTCAATCGTTTCGGGCTTTTCGGCGTAGACTTTTTTCGTTCATCAATTGAACAATCATGATGTGCAGGAGTTGTGGTTTCAACAAGACGGCGCAACATGTCACACAGCTCGTGCCACAATTAATTTATTGAAGGAAACGTTTGGTAACCGCATAGTTTCACGTTTCGGACCCGTGAATTGGCCTCCAAGATCGTGCGATTTAACGCCACTTGACTATTTTCTGTGGGTATATGTGAAGTCGCAAGTCTACGCCGATAAGCCCGAAACGATTGACCACTTGCAGGACAACATTCGGCGAGTTATTGCCGATATACGGCCACAAATGTTGGAAAAAGTCATCGAAAATTGGACTTCCAGATTAGACTACGTCCGAGCCAGCCGTGGCGGACATATGCCAGAAGTCATATTTAAATTATAATGCCAGAAGATTGTCTTTCGAATAAAATAAATTTCATATCAATAAAAAAAATCATCTTTGTTTTATTTCATTTCAAAGTTCTATACCTCTAAAAAAAACACACGTTAGTAACAAATACCTTCAACTGTGTAACAATCCTCTGAGCCTCCCACAGTTGTTGATCCCGCGGCGGGGTTATGAACCCAGCGTGTATTTCGCCTAACAAAGACTCTTGTTATAGTAACAAATACCTTCAACTGTGTAACAATCCTCTGAGCCTCCCACAGTTGTTGATCCCGCGGCGGGGTTATGAACCCAGCGTGCATTTCGCCTAACAAAGACTCTTGTTATAGTAACAAATACCTTCAACTGTGTAACAATCCTCTGAGCCTCCCACAGTTGTTGATCCCGCGGCGGGGTTATGAACCCAGCGTGCATTTCGCCTAACAAAGACTCTTGTTATAGTAACAAATACCTTCAACTGTGTAACAATCCTCTGAGCCTCCCACAGTTGTTGATCCCGCGGCGGGGTTATGAACCCAGCGTGCATTTCGCCTAACAAAGAATCTTGTTATAGTAACAAATACCTTCAACTGTGTAACAATCCTCTGAGCCTCCCACAGTTGTTGATCCCGCGGCGGGGTTATGAACCCAGCGTGCATTTCGCCTAACAAAGACTCTTGTTATAGTAACAAATACCTTCAACTGTGTAACAATCCTCTGAGCCTCCCACAGCTGTTGATCCCGCGGCGGGGTTATGAACCCAGCGTGCATTTCGCCTAACAAAGACTCTTGTTATAGTAACAAATACCTTCAACTGTGTAACAATCCTCTGAGCCTCCCACAGTTGTTGATCCCGCGGCGGGGTTATGAACCCAGCGTGCATTTCGCCTAACAAAGACTCTTGTTATAGTAACAAATACCTTCAACTGTGTAACAATCCTCTGAGCCTCCCACAGTTGTTGATCCCGCGGCGGGGTTATGAACCCAGCGTGCATTTCGCCTAACAAAGACTCTTGTTATAGTAACAAATACCTTCAACTGTGTAACAATCCTCTGAGCCTCCCACAGTTGTTGATCCCGCGGCGGGGTTATGAACCCAGCGTGCATTTCGCCTAACAAAGACTCTTGTTATAGTAACAAATACCTTCAACTGTGTAACAATCCTCTGAGCCTCCCACAGTTGTTGATCCCGCGGCGGGGTTATGAACCCAGCGTGCATTTCGCCTAACAAAGACTCTTGTTATAGTAACAAATACCTTCAACTGTGTAACAATCCTCTGAGCCTCCCACAGCTGTTGATCCCGCGGCGGGGTTATGAACCCAGCGTGCATTTCAGCATGGATTTGACTCAACAATGATTCTTGTTTGCGAAGTTCTTCGGCGATTTCGTTGGCTGTTTCCGGGAAGTCTGATGGAAGGGACAGCAGAGGTGGGACGTATCTGGAATATGATGAGTATTGGCCAAGCTGGATGTACAATATAGTGACTTATGTAATTAAACCAAGAGGGATTTCAGAAAGGCCGTTTGACTCCAGTTAACACCTTCAGTGCCAAGGCTATTATTGCAAACTAACAACATATCGTCACGACATGAATCCCCGAGGGGGTGTCAGAGGTGTTCCCGAGTGTGAACTGTGAAATGCAAGTCACAGTGTACACCCGCATTTCAAAGACGATTATTACGTCTCAATAATGGTTGGTAAACCCTATCGCCGTACTTCGGGCACAATTACACGCATTTTAGGGCATGCAGGTTTCCTCGGGATGTTTTCCTTCACTGTTCAGCAAGTGGTAAGTATTAGGTCAGAAATTAAATTTATATCACTGCGGTGTAGAAAATCAGAAAAGTAAATCTGGACGTGAAGAGCTCTGAACCGGGATTAATTTGTTATCTCCTTGCGATGGATAAATCGCCAAGTGTTTAAAAATATAGAAATTTATTTCTATCATAGTTTTGATACGAGTAATGTGTATTCTTAACTACCCGATGCTGTAACAGGTGACGGTAGGGCAATAATAGTCTCAGACTTGTCTTGAATACACTAGCGTCCTCTAGGCGCCAAGAGGCTCACTGCTAATTGAGCACTTATACATATCGTTGCGGTATGGGAAAGCACAAGCGTAAATTCGCAGGTCATGTTGAGAACTGGATAGCTCAGTTGGTAGAGCAACCGCCCGGTAAGCGAGAAGTCCCGGGTTCGAATCCCGGTTCAGAGCTCTTCACGTCCAGATTTGCTTTTCTGATTTTCTATACCGCAGTGATATAAATTTAATTTGTTATCTCCTTGCGATGGATAAATCGCCAAGTGTTTAAAAATATAGAAATTTATTTCTATCATAGTTTTTATTAGGCAAGAACACAAAACTACGCACATAAATTACGAAAAACTCATTCGAGAAAGAGTCGAAGCGAGATTTCTAAAACTCGAGCTAAAATGTATGGAGTTCGACAGATAAAACGGGTTTTTACGGTCGAGCAGGCTAATTCGACAGACTGAGAATAGCCCTATTGGAAGGTAATTATTAGACTTCGACTATTTCTACGGAATCCCCCCCCCCTGGGTCTCAAGTTTGAGAGGCCAGCTTTCTACCGCCGCGCCGCTTAAAATGTTAAGTGTGATTTAAAATGAATGACCTTTCATTTTTAAATCCAAAAACTCAAACTCACTTTATTAATAAATAATATTATTTACAGATCACACTCACATTATTGAGAATTACAATAAATTATATTATTACATTTTACACAATATTAAAATATAAAGTGTTAGTATGTACAATTTTTATTTATTTAACAATATAATTTTTTTAAATGTAATATTCCTTGATATTATAGAATGCTCTTTGTAGTAGCCATGTTTTTAATCTAGTTAGGATTGTTGTGTTTTCTTTACAAGACTTAATCTCATCAGGAAGTGCATTGTATGTTTTGGATCCTGCTATATACACGGATTTGGTAAATTTTGATAATTCATGTTGAGGTATGTGGAGTTTATTAGAATGGCGGGTAAGGTAGGATTGGTAAGTTGGTTTTGTTTGAAAAATATCTGGGTATTCTCTTACGAACTTCGCAACGTTGCAGATGTATTGTGAAGTAACAGTTAAAACTTTCAACTTTATAAAAAGAGGTTTAGCGTGTTCGTCTAGAGGTACATGAGAAAGTATTCTAATAACCCTTTTTTGCAATATGAAAGGACAGACTTACTTGGTAAGACGGACATCGGGGAACAACTTGTCGGCTTTAGTGATGAGATAGGCGAGCAGAGTCTGTGACATGTTCAGAGCGGGACACATCGTGCTGCATATCGTTTGTATGTTTACGTGGTTCGCCTGAAAATAGTAATGTTACAGTTATGGGCTGTAAAATGTAAGTTATAGTCGATACTCAGTACATCCATGTACGTACAAACATGGATCCTATCGCCGCACTTCGGGCACAATTATGGACCCAAACCGAAACAAGCAGACTGAACACAAATGTGCCCCTATGGGCATTTGTAGCTGGGGGCGGGGGGCGGCTCTAACTGATGAAGTCATCAACAAGTATCCATGGGCGTCAGGGCATCAGGGTGGGGCGACCTCTTTCAAATATAAACGGGATTAAAAACTAAAAAAAACGTTACTATGTGCAAACAAAAAGTGTCGATCGGTCTCGTCTCTAGTATGTCCGCTGTATTTGTACTTTAATAGCATTTCTTACCGTTCCATTCTGTTTACACCGCCCCTCCCCCCTGACCCACACTTGCGACGCAATCCATCGTTATGTGATAAATATAGATAACCCTCCATACAAAAGGATCATACACAAACCAAAAAACTAAACAAATATCGCTTAAATTAGATAAAGCATCTTCTTTACATCAATGACATCTATATTTCTTTGAGGGGGGCAGACGGTACTCTGGGAAGGGCCGTGCCCCCCTGGCCCCTACCTAGTTACACCTATGCCTATGGGATTTGAACTCGTGACGTTAGCGGTCACGACATCCAAAACACTAGGCCACTGAGACGACGATCATCATCATCATCATCATATCATCAACCCGTCGGAAATATCTCGGCACCTCGAAAGAATGTCCCGTTCGTACCGAGACCGGGCGGGGTGAAGTGCGAGGCGGGGCGGGGAAAGCGTATTTTTTCGAGGTGTTAAGATATTTCCGACGGGTAATATGTATGAGTTTAGTTATTTAATAAATAAATACTATATATGTTCTTTAAAAAGCTTTTAATTAGTATTTTATAAACAGAGGTAAATAATAAATACGAAAAAAAGGAGAAATTTGCTCAAAATATGGGCCCAATAGGGCCCGAAATATATCTTCAGCAAAATTCTCTTTTTTTTCGTATTTATTATTTTCCTCTGTTTATGAAATACTGAATTTTGTTATGTTATTGTGTTTATTTTATATGTCGACTCTATTTCATACCTGTTCATGAGCTAAAACACTTTCAAAATGGCGCGTGAGCCAGCCCAGCAGGCTGTGGTTACAGTGCGGCAGTTTGTTGATGAGAGCCAACATGGCGGCCATTCGTTGTGGCTCCGCTATAGCCGTGGTCTGTTCGAACTGCGCGTGCAGTTCTTGAGTGAGAACTGGCTCCGGTAATTCACTGAAATCATCAAAAGGTATAGAGGTATTCAAACTGAACGGCTGTAGTTCGTCTATGTAAGATACTCGTAACTTCTTTGTTTCATTTCCGCAGCATTACAGGCAACAACAAAATAACACATTACATCATAAAATACAAAACACTAATTAAAAGATTATATAGTATGTAAGTGCTGTGATAGAGAAAAGGGTTCCAGCGCAGGATAATACAAAGGCAAGCCACTGCGCTAATTTTAAGATGTGGCCCATTACTTCAACCGACCCTATGGAATATAAAAATTAAAAAAGTAATGCTTCCCCGTTTTATAATTACAATTTTATCTTATTTTATTGTTTTTAAGATTATTATCAACGTGTAAAATGTGTATTATGTACCTATTTTTAAAATAAAGTGCTTTAATTTGTAAAGTTAAAACAAAATGTCTTTATCTCTCTCTTTCAACTACCTCTGTCATCTATATCTCTCTATCCGTCTCATCCATCAGCCTGTTTCGTCCACTGCTGGACATAGGCCTTTCCAGGATTTCGCCACCCTTGGCGGTCCTCCTGGAAGAAATGCCCATACTCACACACGCTGGGCAGGCGGGTTGGTGAACGCGGTGCCGAAATCCTTGCACAAGTGACGCCGCTGGCCGTCACTAGTCTGTTTTATATAAGGCCCGGCAATCGGGGATGGATATACCATCCATCGGTCCCAGGCAATGGTGGGCCGCCTAGTTTTTTTGCCTGAGAGCTGTTCTCTTACCCTCCCCCGAATAACTTCGGGAGGATTTGCGAGTAAGATGGTGGTACCTCCACAGTCGAGCCCGGCATCAGCCCTACCACCTTTCTCTATCCGTCTAGCCGGAGCTAAATTCACTCAGGCGCCTTTAAGTTTGGCGCGTACTGTATGATTAGATTCCTGCTTTGGAACCCTGAGTATTTCTACATTCAGTCGGTAGAAGTAGATAGAGAGAGAGAGAGACAGATGAACAAAATCGGAAGTAGCGACATCTCTCTCAATCTTGAGACCGGGTCGAATCCTACTGGCGATATGCAGCGCCACCTACTGTCCATCTGTACCACGGTTTGTGGGACTTACTATCAAGCGAGTATCTAATGGACTAGGAGGTCACGGGATTTTGCAGAACGATCATGGATACGGGTAGATTTATTTTTATGGGTAGTAGAGTGATCCCCTGATGTATATTACGTCTGTCGGTTGCATCTTCGAGAAATAGCTCATGAAAGAGGCTTTATCGTTCAGCAAAAAAAAAACGGAAATATCTGTCTAAGTACCTACATATACGAAGTATGCCGTCTCCAAAGGTGGAACGAGTAAGTCTGTCTGCTTCCAGTGGTTGCATTTTCGAGAAATATGGCATAAAAGGAAATATTTTTTGAGCGATCCACGATCGTTCTGCAAAATCCCGTGCCCTCCTAGACTATAACAGTATACCTGAGAAATGCAGCATACATAGTATAGTTCAGGAAAACCAAAATGGCGGGCGTTATATATTTCAAGCGTTAATAAATATTTTTATTTATTTCCCCTTTATGTATGTATATCAGTAGTATAATGTGGGTTCATTTTAAAATACCAGACCATTAAATCCCCGGTGCAAACGACTTTACTATTTCTTGGCATGCCTATTTTGGAAAAAGCTATCAAAATATTCAAAACTAACGGACGCCCCACGGCGCGGCGTTGCTCACTTGGATCCCATTTCTGTCGATACCGTGGGAATTTCGAAAAATCCGGCCTTGTTCCTTGACTAAATAATAAAGAGAACCTCTGGTTTAAGTTTTAGCTTTATAAATCCAAGGGTTTGGTCTGCGCGTTGATGAGTCAGGACTTCTCTAAATATACAATGATGATGATTGTCCCTAAAGTTCAAAAGGCTTCGCAAATTAAAGCTACATGTTACCTTAGGAAACTCTTGATCATAGCACAAGCGACCGGCACGTCCCAGTGGTACGGAAATGTGGCTCCTCTGTCCGTATATAGTTTCCGTAGCTGCTGCAACTTTATCTTGTCCGCTTCCATTCGGTAGATTTGCCCGGATTTTAGTCCGTACGCCTGGAAATGGAGATTCTATTGATTTTCTTTTCTCTATATCTTCAATACAAAATAGCACCCTGACTGACTGGTCTTTCAAAGCTTAAGAGGCCTGTTGCCGGCGGCTTGAAGTCAGTCACGCACGGAGTCCCTATGCTTGCTGTTTCATTCTACATTCAACTTCGGATTATAGAGCACTGACTGACTGTTATTGGTTGGCCCGAACGTTCATTTCCCGAGCTCGTACGGAACTAACCGAACACTAAGCTAACGCGAGACAAAATTCATGTCTTAAAAAAACTCGAGAATGGTTTTGGGTCTTCCTATGATTTCAGGAGAAATATCCCAAAAATCGAAATAAAACAAAAATATTTTTGAGTAGTATAAAATATACCATGCTGTGAACCTAAAATTATTTGATTTGTTGTATCACTTCTAGGACATTACGGTACATAAACATTCATCAAAATATGTGTAAAACCCAGGACTTTATACGCTTGTAACTTTTGTATGTATTTGATTTTGGTAAATGTTTTAGGTTCAAGTCATGGAAATTGTATGGGATATGTTGAAAAAGAAAAAATAATAAGCAAGTACCTATCAATAAGGATATTATCTGCGAACTGCGCTAGTATGGGAGTTAAGGCGAATAGAGTCGCCTTGAGTAGACCCAACGCCTGAACCCCTGTATGAAGTAGACATATATGATATGAAGGAATCTCTTACGGGATCGGGAGCAACACTGCTGCGGGGGGAGTCCGTTAATTTTTAGGGTTCCGTACCTCAAAAGGAAAAAACAGAACCCTTATAGGGTCACTTTGTTGTCCGTCTGTCTGTCAAGACCCTTTATCTCGGGAACGCGTAGAGGTATCGAGTTGAAATTGAAACCATATACTCAAGTCTACAGTCCCTTGAAGCTGCGAAAAAATCAAACTTCTAAGTTAACGTGAAAAACAAGATACGGCCTTATATTCTCAAGGGAATCAAAATTTACAGGGTATTTCCCGTTGACCTAGAACAATGAAATTTGGCAAGTAATACCGTCTAATACTACAAGTATAGGAAAAATCTTAAAACTATACATTTTTAATTAAATTATAAAAAAATCATCAAGGTTAAGGAACGGTCTGCGCGGTCATAAAAGTACGGGTGACCAAATCTTTCTGTAGATTATTTTTAAACTTTCACTAATTTGTACGGAACCGTACGTTCCGGTTTTTTATATTTAAAACTAAATTTTGCCCGCGGCTTCATCCGCGTTTATTTAGTTTTTGGGTAGTCCTTTTGAATCTGTAAATATTTTATGACTGACCCTATGTCCATGTCCCTAGGGAACTGCCCATTCCCTGGGAACAAACTATAGCTTATAGCACTTAGGGATAATGTACTAGTGAAAGAATTTTCAGTCGGATCGGTAGTTCCAGAGATTACCCTCTAAATCCAAACTCACTAACATATCTTTATTATTAGTGTAAATGAAAATGACTACTACATGTTATAGAAATGATTTGTTAAAAAAGACATGAAGAGAAGCAGATTCAGTTCTAGATTTTCATCCATGACCGAGAAAATTCCAAAGAACATTTTCATGTCTTGTTACGATGAGACCTCGAAAACTACATGAAAAAGACACGTGTAAAAACAACAATAGCCATAGATGACAACAGATTATTTACTTAGGAAGCAGTGGCGTGAAAATCACACTTCCTCGATATTTTCATGTCCAAGTAAATTAATGTGGTTTTATGAACAAACTGTGAAAAATTTTTTTTTAATTTTTCGTGTAAATAAACGGATGGTGCCGAAAATAGATGGCCAGTGATAATACGACACTTAACTCTATTTTACTCTTTTATCTATTTAAATAGAAGAATTTGTAAAAAAAATAAGTTATATAAAAAATAAATTAATAGGATAGTCACATCAGCAACCAATACGAGTTGTAAAAACATCAAGAAAGTGATAATCGTCAAGAACGTTAAGTAAAGGACAAGGGCCTATAAAATGTTAAAATTGGTATACCATAAATTAGTATAGTTTTTATTTTAGTGCTCCCACCAAATATAGAAAAACAAAACCGTGTCATGCACCCGAAGAGAAACCCGTTTTTTAGGGTTCCGTAGTCTGACCAGGAACCCTTGTAGTTTCGCCATGTCCGTGTGCCCGCGGCTTAGCTCAGAGACTATTAGTACTAGAAAGCTGTAATTTGGCATAGATATAAATATTAATCACGCCGACAAAATGGTAAAATAAAATCTTGAAAATATATTTTTTAAGGGTACCTCTTACACACCTAAACTGGGGATGTTTTTTTTCTCTTGTCTATCCCATAGTTGGATTAGTCGATATCGTTGAATAGGTCGTTGAAAAACATTGTGGGTGTGTGAAAACCATTTTTCGATTTAGGGATCCGTTGGGGAAATATTAAGCTTTAAAGTGAAAATTTTAGTTGTGGAGCGTCCCCCCCCCCTGCCGGCTAAACGGTTGTTTTTAGAAATGTGAAAAAATTCACAGAAGTAGTATATATAATGAATTTAAAAGGAACACTATCACAGCTAAGCAGGCTTTACAGGTTTAAGAGTACAGGCCAAACTTTTGGTCCCCTCTAATGTATGGGACTAGAAGTTTGGCGCGGTCTGCTTAGTAAACCAACTTATAAAATGTACCGGGCAACTAAGGAACCCTACTGGCCCGACACGCACTTGGCCGGTTTTATTATTCATACTAGCCGCTTATGACGTTGGAAGTCTAAATTAAAAAGTAGCTTTTAGCGATATTAGTAACTCATAATCATAACTTTGATTACATTGTGCCTTTATTTTCGGCTTTCGTTCCCAAAAAATTGGAAAACAAAACCCTGTTACGCATATATGCCAGTACCTACCACGAAGTTTATACCTAGGCTGGAATGCTAACCTCTGTTGAAAACCGCACGTTAAAATAAATTATCTTTATTACTCATGAAACTTTCTTTCCAGGTTGTTGTCCAGTACAAAGGGCGCGGATGAAGTATGCTGTCCTGCTAGTCTAGCATAGCAAACCATATCGAGCTCGCTCGGTAGCGCTTGATACAGTGCTCTGTCTCACTCTGTTGATCTACCTAAAGAGGGACAGACAGTGTATATCGAGCTGTATGGTCTACTATGCTAGGTACCCTAAGGGTCGTTCATTATTTTTGTATTTTTACAATAATTATTTACATTATTTCTAAAACTTATTATTTTCTTTTGTACATTGGTGAATGTAGTATGGTGTGATTAGTATAGGTGAAACGGAAAATTACGAACTGTCACCCATATCAAGATATCTCGAACAGCCTATAGGGGTCGCATTTCGCAACACTAGTTCTAATTAATTCCATCTCTGTCGCACGCTTTGAACATTGAATACGCTATCCTGTTGTCAGTGTCGGAACCTGACGAAATTGGTAATTTATGAACGACTACCTGCGCAGTCTCCCCGTCGAAGCTCAGAGAATGCACAGCTGTAACGCCATTTTTGATTAATTTTACGTCCGCTTTCTCTACTAGCCGCAACATCCATCCGTCAGCCTGGTTCGTTCACTGCTAGACAAGAATTCAGCACTATTGGCGATCCTTCTGGAAGAATGCCCATACTCACACGCGCTGGGCAGCCGCAACAGCTCTTTAAACTACAAAATAACCCGGGTTTACCTGCAAATAGTCGATGCTGTCGCGAATAAGTAATGGGAGGCCGGTGTCGTCGTGACATCGAGACCTCTCCACCGACTGCTGCAACGGGACCCCGAATATGGGCAGCGCCACTGGAATTCAAAATGGGACGGTATAGATACCTATAGATGACGACAGGTCGACATGGCAATCGGGGTAAGAGGCGAGTCGAGAAGGGGGTGACGACCCGCACACCCGCACAGCACCCGCGCCGTCTTAGTCGTAGTGCTGCACGAGTTGGCGTCGACCGCGTTTATCGATTTCGATCTTGCTCAAGTTATTGCTTTTAGTTTTGTATCAAAAATGACTTCAATTGCCTCTTAGAAACGAGTTAAAATAAAAAATAAACAATAATTCAAATTGTTACATTGAACGGAAAAATAATCGTTATAAATATCCTGTCAATTAGACAGAGAGGTCTGTGTGTGTTTTACACCGGCATATCGAAAAGAACTATGTCAAGAATAAAATCCGAATCAAAATTAGTAGGGCCAGATCTTAGACCATTCAACACGGAACCTGGCAAAGCGCGACTCTTAGTACTGAAATTATTCTGCCGTTTTCCACGGGAGGGGAGGTGAACACGCACAGCACACATTTACTCATTCACGCACACTCCTGCGAAAAATTGATATGTCATACTAAATCAAAAGCTGCAACACAAACACAAAACGCTCACACAAGGAAACTTATATGAACAAATTGTTCATGTACTTCGGCAGAGGGGGATAAGTGCGCTTGCCTAGTACAATTCCTTTTCAGAAAAGATTTCTCAAGTGTTTGTAGCGATGTTCTATAAGTTCATTTGATTTTGATTGTGATGAATAAAATGTTAATTTAAATAAAAAGGTAATAATAATTTATCTCTCATTTTGTTGCGTACCAAAAACATTATCGACATCGACTAACTGGTCATCACTAGAAAATTGCCATGTCGACTTGTCGCCAATAGTGTCATCCCACGATGACGAGCAAATCAAGCCGTTATTGTTGTAATAAGGTAAGGTAAGCTAATTTCGATAGTTCAACGATCTATGTGTGGTTGTCGGTGTGCGCGGGCGTATCCTAAATAAATGGGTTATATTATTATTGTACTGAGATGAAAAACTAGCATTTTAAAAAATTTGTACCCTTTTAGCTCGATAACAAATTTGAATTCCTTATTATTAATTATTTAAAACTTTATACATTCTTAATTTCCTATGGCATTTTATTGAAAATTTTAAAAGAATGTTTTATTATTTATTTTTTAAATTAAATTACATTTTTAATTTAAATTTCATTTCCTAATTTTTATTCTTTGACATTATTGACATCAAATACAAACTGAAAAGTTACGAGTCAATAATCTTAATACTTATATCTTTCGTAAAAATCTTATACATATTAATCATAATATTATACTTATTTATTTTAATTTAATTTATGTTGAAAATAATTTCGTTCTCATTAATTGTACTCTAGTTGGTACTAATATTTAATTAATGTTTTAATTTACTATTTCTGTGAAGGCGAGCAGAGAATAGTCACCACCACCCAAGGAAGGGGATCCTACTGTGGGGACCAACGATTGTATCTAATGTTATTTTAAAATTTGCAACTTATTTATCAAACTTACAGTTTCATTTACACTTAAAGGTAAAAATTAAATTAAATTCCAAGTTTGACAACATGTTTTTTACATTATCCTGGTTAACATAATTAGGCTTTAAGGGATGTTGATAAAATAACCGCCAAGCCTAAAACTATCGATTACCATGATTTATCTAAGACACATCCAAAAAATCTAGTTCGGACTAAAATTCTGGACCTCGCATTTAGCAGATATTAGAATACCCTACCCTAGAATTTTTTTATTTATTTTTCATTTATTTTTAATCAAACATAACATGCCATGCAATTTTACACGAAGGTGTATCAGAAACCTTTTGGGGTTTTTATGTACACCCAGTTCCAAGTCTCGTCTGAAAACATTATTCAACTATTCTCCTAGCTTTTTGAGTAACATAGTAGAAGTAGGTAGTTATTTTATAAAAAACAAATTAGTATGTCTGAGGGTAGAACTACACACATTAAAGAACACAGTCGCACATCGTTAAGAATGCAGAATAACAAATAAAATTACGTGTGTAGATATTAATTGGATACATTCTTAATACTATCATCATAAGGACTATTTGAGCTTACTAACAGAATATAATAGTAGTTTATGAAACTGGTACTTAAAAAGGTTATTAAAACACGAGTGTTTTAATACCTAGTTATGTATAGTTTCATACACTAATTTATCTAATGGTAAATTTGTCGTCAGCCATTTTTTCATTTTTCTTGTAAAAGCTTGTTCTATAAAAGTGTTCGTAATTTCCGTCGTTATTTCCGGAATGTCAGGTGGAGTCAAATTATCATCACCATCACTGCTGTCAGTAATTTTAGGGCAAAATAATACTTTTGACCCATAAAACCACAGTAAATAATAAATAAATTTCTCCGTAAACTATATACAATACCTGGCCGAAAATTAAGTTGAACTGTAACCTCCTTAGTCGCAATATTGTTTTGTACGTATTGGAGAATATTATATATAAAACTCATTGTTAAACCCCAGAGATGGCTGTATGGACTAAGTTCCCTTTGCCTTCCTAGTTAGTGTCACATGTACTGTAATAGCAGAAAAAACATTTATAACAGTATATTGTTAGTTAGACTATATATTTTTTTCTGTGTTAGAGACGTTCATGAACATTTTTTTTCATTATGCAAGTAGTTTTATGTTCATAATGGGAATTTTACGATATGAGATTAGATAAAATTATTTTTAAAATTCGATTATGGTCCCAATCAAGAAACCATTTGTAAATTGTTATTCCGATGTACTGTCAGAAACAGCTGCGCTGACCTACATAACGATTGTAACATAGGCGAAAAGTACGCCAGCACAACTTTCCGAGATGATACATTTAGATGAAAAGTGTAATTTTTGTGTGCAGTGTTTTAATTTAAGTCATATTTATGGTGAGTCACTAACTAGCCACTATTTAATAAATATCCACACAGGCTACAAATGCACTGTACACGTTCACATATTAATTATGTATTCACAATAATTATGCACTAGTCTAGGCCACCATTTGTACACAACTACTTATGAAACCAAATCCTTGCAGAAATTACATAATCACTCACCTCCAATAGGAAAACCGTAGTAAAACGGATTCATATTAACGAAATTCGAAACCAGAAATCTAACAATTCTTTACACACCTCTATTAAAGACTAAGTAACCTCTATGTTTGCTACAACGTTATCTTTGCTCAGGTCGATTGTTTACTTATTTTGTTTGTAATACAAAGGAACTACACAATTTGTGCCAAGGTAGATAGGTAATTTATTAATAGCATACTGAAAATACTTATTAAAATTAAATAGGATTTCACGTGGGGTACAAAGATCGGCTTGGCTCTATTAAAATAAACCTAGATCTTATGTAGTATAAAGGTGACTATGATTTATACAGCCAAATTCATACTAGAGACTCGGTAAGTGATCAAGACTAAGCCAAATACGATACATATTGGATCCGCTATAGTTGTTTACGAACAACCCCCAGTCAATTAGGATATAGGAACCTTACATTTTATTTTGCGATCACTTACTAAGTCACCAGTGTGAATTTGGCTCTATGAACCAAAGTCGGCTTATATGTGCCTAGAATTAACCAAAAACTAATCTCACCTAAGAAACATTATTTATTTTTTGAATAGGTACATGTTCGAAACAGTGTAAGAAAAGCATAAATACCTCCCAAAGTGAAAATCTCTTCAAACGGAATTCCAGAAGTAACAGTTGACGGTACTTTTGTCAATTTTTGCTTTTTATCCTTATCTTTTTCTTTGACCTTGTCTTTGTCCTTTTCCTTTATTTTATCCTTATCTTTTTCTTTGACTTTATCTTTGTCTTTTTCTTTAGTTTTATCCTTTTTCTCATCTTTAAGTTTTTCTTTGGATTCTAACTTGAATTTTGCTTTCTCTTCTTTTTCCTGCCAAATAAAACACTTCAACTTAAAACTCTTTAGAGGTCATCGTCAACATCCAACCCTAAACAAACAAACAAACAAGGTCAACCAACATTTGAAAATAAACTATTTTTTTGTCATAAATAGTAAAAAGTTAACCATGTTAAATAAACAAGACAATTACATCGCCGAAACAAAAAAATGACATAAATTTTCAAGGGCGTGAATGCAAGTCACAGTCCACACAGGTACACCCACGTTCTACCGACGATTATCACGAATTTGAACCCGCCACCACCAGTGACCGTGACGTTTGAAACACTCAACAAACCACAACTCTGCCAACACAAAACTACACTAACTAAAAAAGCATCAAACCTTCGCGAAAACGTTTCGCAGGTGATGCATGGCGCGTTTCCACGTTACAACTGAATAAACCGTATTGTTGTTTATCCATCAAGGCCTTTGGCTGGCACTACCCACTAAATGTTACGCCAACACAGTCCTTCGTCAAAGTCTTTAACACATTACAATAAGTATGAAATTGGCTTGGCTCGGAGCCAAATTAGCGCGATGTTTGATGAGCAAAATACTGCTCGCTGTTAAGGGAGTGTGCGGAAGGTGTTTCTAAAATAGAAAGAAAGGGAATAAAACTAATACACTAATAAAAAGTTTTCTTTCAAATGATTAATTAATTGCGGCTATAGAAGAGCCAACGAGAGATGGCCCCTATGACAGCTGCGTTCAGTGATGGGGTGCATTTTAATTTCGGCATAAATAAAAATCTAGTGCGACTAGCGACTTGAGTAAATAAAATATCGATTTATTTGACACGTCATACAACATGCATCATAATAATACAAATGGCAAATGTGCATTTGCTTACATTGACAAAGCAGCCATAAAATCTAGAAAACTGGTTAACAATTTTTTAATCACAAAAAGATATAGTTTGTAAACAGACGGAGCCGTACGATTAAGGGGAATAGAACCCGTTATTTATTGATTACAATTCAGCCACTAACCTCCTATCCCTTGTGTTTTGAAAAAAATAGAAACTTTTGCTATAAAGTCTTTTTAAAATCAAAAATGATGATCGAAACGAGTAGTACGTCACTTTTCGCTGCCAGCAACAATGAAGTATTAGATTTTATTTTAGTGACACTTACCCATAAACAATTATGAAACTTGGTAGGTATTTAAACGTCATAGGTGTCATCTCTCGTTGGCTCTAGTTTAGTTTCGTATATTTTATGACATTGTTGGGCGAAATTTCGCTCATCAAACATGTGGCGTATGTTTTCGCGCTGGATTTGAATTTACAAAAGCCGCCACAGAATGGAATGTAGTACACCCCGAGATCTTTCATATGTATGGCATGGGTTTCATCACAGTTGAAGGCTTTTGCAAAAACTGGTGCAGAATGACTCATGATTCATGATCCATTATTGTACAAGTTTTCACGATTGTATAGCTTAATATTCTAGGAGATGGATGGATGAATAAAGTGAAGTTATGATGGTTTGTTTTCTTAAAACGCGGACGGAGTCGCGGGCAAAAACTAGTTTGACGATAAGCAAGATAAATAGGACATCAGGATAATAACAAGTTTGTATGACAGCGTTTATTACAAAACGCGCTTTTATCTTAAAATCTCAATGTAACTGGAGAATAGAGAATCACAACGAATCAAGGTCAATTCGTCGATGCGGGCCCTTAAACTGGGTTTATATCTGATGTAGTTTATTGCACGATTATTGCTAAGGAAGGATATGACGTTGTAAAATTAGTTACGCTGAAATAATTACTTAATTTTTTTGGCAACTCTAGTATACACAACACAACGCCCAATTTATTCGAATCTGAAACTGAAATACACAAAGAAAAAATAAACAAAAAGAGTCTATTAATGGATATTTCTTTAAAAACGTAATATAATCAAACAGACTTGAAAACAGAGAAGAGTATCATCGGTTACCTAAAAAAATGCATAACGCAAAAACGACAGGGCGAATTCTAATAAATCAACATGACGTTATAATTTTTTAGGGTTCCGTAGTCAACAAGGAACCCTTATAGTTTTTCCGTTGTCTGTCTGTCCGCGCCTTAGCTCAGAGACTATTAGTACTAGAAGGCTGTAATTTGACATGAGTATACATATTAATCACGCCAACAAAGTGGTAAAACAAAATCTTCCGAAGGAGGTCCTTAGTTTGCCTGAAAATAAGTTTAAACTATACATTAAGCAGGGACTATTTAAAAAAGCTTATTATAAAATCAATTATTATTTGGACGATAATGAAGCATGGTGTAATAAATAATAATACTAATATTTATCCAAAATTGTAATTCATAATTATTATTAGCAAATTTTAATAATGTATGATTCCTTTAAAGGCTAATCTTAGGCCCTCTAAAGTTAATTACCTAATATGTAAACTGACTTTGCTGTTAAAGATAATCACACTAATATTATAAATACGAAAGGGTGTGTGTGTGTGTGTGCATGTTTGTTACTCTTTCACGCTGAAACGGCTAAACGGATTTGGATGAAATTTAGAATGGATATAGCATAAACCCTAACTTAACACATAGGCTACTTTCTATTCCGGAAAAAAGCATGTCGTTAAAACGAATAACACGCGGGCGGAGCCGCGGGCAAAAGCTAGTAGACAATAAAAGACGTGTTGACTAAGATACATTTTTTTTTCTCGTGACATTAACCCTATGGTCTTATATTTGTTATGCCTTTACTTAAGTAGGTTAAGGAAATTGTATATTGAGATTATATTACAAACATTTTGAATAAAAAAAGGGGAAATTGAAAAAAAGACATGTTTGCTAAGTTTCTTGCCCTTCTTACTAATCGAATGGTGCGGATGGTTAAGCATTATTTTAATTTATGGTTACTTTAGTTTATTTATCAACTTATTGGTTCATTGCATTAGGCATTATATTAGGTGACTTTAATTTATACAGCCAAACTCATACTGGAGGCCTGGTAAGGTAAGGTACTTTTTACTAATTTCGCAAAATAAAATGTTGACGTTCCATAGTAATTGACTCGGGCGGGACGTTTGTAAGGAACACGAAAAGATTTTTTTACGAAAAGAGTCATCGAACCTTGTTACTGAGCACTTACCGAGTCTTCAGTAAGAATTTGTCTGCATAAATTAAAGTCACCTCCTATAATATTTTTTATTGCTATATTTTATGCAGGTGTATAATTTTATTACATTTTAGTACCCAACCTAAATATACATACATATTTTTTAATGTATTTCCCGTATTATTATTATTATTATTACTTTTTTTTAATTATATTCTATTGTTTTATAAAGATTAATTTCTGATTTGTAAAAAGTATACTATATGTATATATTTTACAAATAACCTTTTTGAATTTGAATTTGTTTTTTATTTTTGTTTTTTATGATATTACTATAATAATACACATGAAAATAAAACACAAAAAATAAATTAAATAACAGTTTTGGAGTAACATCAGTTAAATTAAATAAATCATAGGTAGATAATAAATTGGCCATAAAACACTTGAACTTATTGGCTTTCTAGAATTTGTGTTTCCAAAAAGTTATTTTTTTCTCGGTTATGTATGTCCCACTGTCTGTCACAGATTCGCGCAAAAGGGGGAGGCAGATTGTTCCTTTGTGGCCGCGTACTGAAAAGTTTCATATAAACCAGATCTTACCAGAGATTTAAAGCAAAATCTTACATGTTTCTATGATATATTAATACCTACATACTATCGGGGTAATTTAAGTACGGCAGCAGCCATTATAACTACGTAACTACTTATTTCCATCCATCCATCAGCCCGTGTTCGTCCACTGCTGGACATAGGCCTTTCCCAAATTTCGCCACCCATGTCGGTCCTCCGTCCTCCTCATCCAGCCGCCCCCCGCAACGTCCTTCAGGTCGTCGGTGCAGTGGGCACGAGGTCAGCCTACACTACGCTTTGCTGTACGTGGTCTCCATTCTAAAGCCTTTCGGCCCCAACGGCCATCATGTCGACGATAAATATGGCCTGCCCACTGCCACTTCAACTTACTGATTCTGAAGGCTATGTCGGTTACTTTCGATCTCCGACAGATCTCCTCGTTTCGGAATCTATCAATCAGACATACCCCAAGCATAGCCCGCTCCATAGCTCTCTGAGCGATCTTAAATCGGTGGATCAGGCCACGAAGGTAAGAGACCACGTCTCAGCACCATACGTCATCACAGGAAGGATGCACTGCACTTGTTGTACATCTTAGCCTATAAGCACTGCGGTATTGACGACGTAAATATGTGACGCAACTTTCCGAATGCTGCCCAACCCAAGCATATTATTAGCCTCGCCGTCGAAGTTGTTTTTATCCAGCTGTATGACTTGACCCAGATAAACATATTTCTGAACAACTTCGATGCTGACATTGTCGACGGTTAGTGGCCCTTGGATGACGTGACAGTTGGACATGACCTTAGTCTTCTCCAAATTCATCCGCAGGCCCACTCGTCTCGAAGAATCGCTAAGGCCTTACTACTTATTTAGTTCAAGTTAATAAGATAGTGGGGCAGTGGAACTTTTTTCCACGGTACATGCCCTTCAGATAGCCTTAAACTAGAACACCATATACACCACACAAGTAGCTGCTGCACATAATGAAAACCCGGTGCTCCCATTAAGCAATCTTGTCCGAGTCAATGATACAAATGAAAGGGTCATTTGTAATACGTACATATTATGGATGACCACAACGAACGTGGTTGTTTAACATCATCCATGCTTGGCATGCGTCATGAAAGGACATTAGATGCGAGTTGCCAGGGGTCCGTAAAAACCGAAACCATTAACGTTTATATACACTAAAAGATTTGCTTGCCGATCGAGGTGTGTACAAGTGGAGAATTGGGACTGTCTGGGATCCCGGGAAAAGTAAGTAAAATATAAAATGACGCAAAGTTTTGAAAATATGTTGCATGCGTCAAACATTAACAGATCCCGTTCATTGTTTAATAGTTTGCCTTTGATACTCCATTTTTTATTTTATATTGTGATTAATTGATAAATCTGCATTCACTCTTTTAAGACGCAATTACGATAAAGAAAATAGATTCAAATGTACTGCAATGCCTGCAAGAGAATATGTATTCGGCAAAATAAAGTACACAAACGTTTGAAACGGTGATGGTCGATCGCTTTACTTGAAATTTGATCGCCTCTGTAGACGGCCGTGCCGTCTCAGATTATGGAAAAGTGACCGAGTTGGTTCTGGGTTTAGAGCTATACGGTGAGGTTCACATTTTGTAGGAGATGTCGAAATAAGCCTTAGTTGCGAAGTAGGAAGCGTCCCGGAGTTACACCACTTCAAAATTGGCCACAGATACAAAAAACAAAAGATTTGATGCAGGTAAATTGGCCATATAGGATCATCCGCATTACTCTCTGTCTAGTATACATTGGACCCAAGATCAGAAAATATTCAGGAAGCTGTCTAAAAAAACAGGCGCTTTGTAAAGGTCAGATTTTCAAAAAAACAATTTGGTCCGGACTTTGCTATCAGAGGGTGGAGCAGGGTCCAATTGACAAGAAAAACCTCATCTTAGGGATCAGGAATCAGGAAGCGTTATACCAGAAATCCAACGTTATTTACGTTTTTTTTAGCAAATTAATACATAGACAGCGTTCACACATTGAAACAATTTAACATAATTGGTCAGCGTGCGGCACACAATGTAGGTATTCGCAACGTGGTAATCGAATTTAGATTAGTATTTTATTCGGATGCTTTGTTTCTGTGTATTTCATGAAGTAAACGGAAAATTGTAATGAATTTTTGGTATATGCATTTTGACTATATAACCTAGGGTTTTGATTTTGGAAAAAACGTTTGGATAAATTTTCCTCGATAGAAATAATTAATGAAATGAGGTCTTCGAACACACTATTTCTCCTCGTTTGATGGATAAGAATCATGTACAGAACTCAAACATATTTTATTAGATGGGTTTTAACAATATCTAGATATTTGAGTTTGGAAATTTTGATAGGTATTTTAGTTTTTTTTTTATAAAAATAAAAAACTTAATTTTTTCTCTTTTGCGCTGAATCCGCCCCTCTCGCACTGCGCGTTTTTTCGCTTGGAGTGAGAGTGACAAAAATAAAATTTACATAGCCCCTTAACCTCATTGCACCATAGTTTTCTAAAATAAGAACAGAAGTACCTATCACAAACACAGAAGTTCGTAATAGATTAATTTTAATAGCTTGTACTTGTAAGACATAAAATAAACGCGTAGGAAGCAGATTGCCTTTTGATCGCGAGGTCAGTTCACAATGTTCATTATTTTCGCTAGATTGAGTCATTCAAGGTTGCAGGTTTATGCAATATTCGAAACATTGTCATTTTGATGTGAAAATGTGAAAATTTACAGACCTTCGTTGCTTCTTTGAAAGTGATCTTGATAATTTAAAATTACGAAACTAGTCTATCCCTGCTGTTTTTAAATGCTTTTTACGAGTATGTTTTGTATTACCACATACCGTTATATAAAGTACCTACATAATATAAAATTAATACAAGGGCTGAGAAATTGGAAAAATTTGCAATAAATCTATGAATTTACAAAATACTATTGTATTATATAGATTTTCTTAAAACATAACCAAACTTTTCGTTATTGTAGTATTGTAGCTATGATTCCAAAAGAGTTGAGTTTTAGTCAAAGTGCGGTTAAAAGAGTTTAAACTGTGGGTTAAAAGTAAATTTTGCTATAGTTACAAACAAGACAAAGTTAATAAAACTGGGCAAAGTTACTAGACAAAGTTAATAATTCCCGGCTTAGCGGCTATAATAACGTCTAAAAACCGGCCCATATTTAGTTGACTAATAATCTTAAACTTGTAAAGCCTACTTAGCTGTGATAGTTTTCCTTTTAAATTCTTTGTATATTTTTTCACATACGCAAAAACAACCCTTTAGCTGGGGGTCGGGGTACATTCGTCCTCTTGAAATTCGTACCGCGTAGGGTATCCGCCAAAATTACCCCAGTCCCGGCGCAAAAGAATTTTATCTCAGATTTTAGATAATTATTAGTAGAAACAATATCAGGTGTCGTTATCTCCTGATTCAGTGGCTAACAAGTTTTTTATTGCCCAGAGAAGTTTCATAGGCGCTACATGCAAACATGACACTTTTTAGGAAAAACTTCATTTTACCGCTCTAATTGACATTGAATTGGCAAAAAATGAATAAAACACATGATATAAACACATTATCACATATGTACAATAATGTACCTATACATATGGCATATTTTTGAAAAACTTCATTTTACTGTATTAATTCACTCATTAACAACGCAAACGTGTGGGTAATGGCAAAAAATTGAATATAATAGGCACATATGCGTACACACTGATATGTACAGCCTGCATCATAATTATATACATTTTGCAGTATTTTATAAGGAAAAGAATATGCGCATACCTGCCGCCTTTAGTAACCAGTGTTTAACCTTTCTCTATTATACTATTACAATAGGTCTTCATTATCGTTACTCAGTATTCAATAAGGGCTTTTCCTAAAAACTGTCATGTTTGCATGTAGCGCCTATGAAACTTCTCTGGGCAAAATAACCATGTTAGCCACCGAATCAGGAAATAGGGACACTTGATATTGTTTCTACTAATAATTATCTAAAATCTGAGATACAATTCTTTTGCGCCGGGACTGGGGTTTTTTTCTATGGGATTTGGCGGAAACCCAAATGTCCTTAAAATTACTTCTTTTTGGTGTAAATTCGTCCCTTTTCAAAAAATATATTCATTTTGTGAAAATTCGTCCTCTTTTTGGGTGTCGATTCGTCCCTTTTGTCTTGACGATGGATTTTATACCTAGGTTTCTATATATTTTATATAAGAGTACTATCAGTTACAAAAGTTAAAAGGGATATATTCACCCATAAAAAAAATTAATTTCACTACTCTTTGGTTTTAAAATATTTTTGTTGATTATATTGTAAATTGTAAGAACTTTTATGTACTATTTTTAGTTTAGACTTTGTAGTCGGAAAATTTTCTTTTAATTATTTGTACTACAATTACTTAATATCGTAGCATTTTTATTTTCATAATATATGTGTATTTTTAAGCAGGTATACTTTAGTTGAAGTTACATAAATCGTTGATTTTTAATAAACAGAATGTTGATTGCCAATTTACTTTTATTTTGTTCTGATTTCACTTTTCACTCTCATTGTACTATAGAAAAGAAATTCTTATTCTTATTCTTTATTGTACACAAAAAAAGGAGATTACAAATATTTGATACAATAATTTGAGTACAGCGGCGAGCTTATCTCTCAAAGAGATTTTTTATAGCAAACCGAATGAGTATAGGAGTGCTTTAAAAAATAAATAGGTAACCATATGTGTACGTACTACATACTAAAATACTTACATAGGTGTATAAAATATATATAAATATATAAATATATCTAACATACATACTAATATAACTAACTCTAATATAAACTGACTATATATAAACATGACATAATGATACATGATAATTGATAATACAGCAATAAATAATTAAACATATTTAGGATAGCTTAAGGATTTGCTGAATAGTATTCCTTTAGTTTCTTTTTAAAAGAGGAGATAGTGCGACAATCTCGGATTGTGTACGGAAGAGAATTCCACAGCCTGATGGCTCTAACAGTGAACGAATTTGCGAAAGCTCCGGTATTGTGAGAAGGCGTTTTAAGGAGTGTGACTGTGTGCGACCTGAGTGGTTTATTGATATCTCTGCTAAACAGGAAGTTGAAGCGCTCACGAAGATAATCCGGAGCTGTTGAACTCTTGAGGACATTGAAAAGGCAACACAACGTATGGAGATTTCTGCGCTTCCGAATAGGGAGCCATTTAAGTTCCGCGCGGTAGTATGAAACGTGGTCGTATTTGCGCAAGCCATACACGAATCTGATGCCCAGATTCTGCAACCTTTCCAATTTACCCAAGAGCTCTTCATTCGCGTCTATAAAACAAACGTCAGCGTAATCGATTAGGGGTAGAAGAAGAGACTGTGCGAGAGTGACTTTAGTTACGAAGGGGAGGAATTTCTGGAGGCGTTTGAGCGAATGGAAAGCAGCAAAGACACGTCGGCTAATCTCAGTAACGTGCGATGACCAAGATAAATTGCAGTCAAAGATAACCCCTAGATTTTTCACCGTTTTCATGTAGGCAATCGGGATGTTATTAAAAGAAATCTGTGGTACATTAAATGAACTAAGGGAATCGGTCATGTATCTAGTTCCAATGATAATGGCTTGAGATTTCTTTGGATTGACTAAAAGACCGTAAGATTTAGCCCAATCATGAATGTTATTTAGATCATGGTTCATAAAAGAAATGGCAGAGTTAATTTCAGCTATGTTAAAATGGCGGTAGATTTGCAAATCGTCTGCATAAAGATGGTAGCTAGAAGAGAGAACATCAGAAATGGAATTAATGAATACGGAGAAGAGAAGTGGAGAAAGGACGCCGCCTTGAGGTACACCTGCAGTTAGTTGGCACCACTACGAGGTAACCTCGTCCGAGCGTATGCACTGTAGGCGATCCCTCAGATAAGTATCAAACCATTCAGTAACCAGAGGAGATACGTTAAGAGAGTCGAGAATACCAAGAAGGACATCGAAGTCTACGCAATTAAAGGCACTGCTAAAGTCTAAAAGTGTCAATATAGTAAGTTCCTTATTGTCCATTGCTAGCCGTATGTCATCAGTTACTTTTAAAAGAGCGGAGACAGTACTGTGACCAGCGCGAAAGCCAGATTGAAATTTATTAAGAAGTTTGTTATCAGATAGGTACAAGGATAATTGGTTGTGTACAAGGGTTTCAAGGACTTTAGAGAGAATCGGTAGGATGGATATGGGACGAAAATCTGAGAAGGAGGTAGGATTTGAGGATTTAGGAAGAGGAATAACATGTGCCTTTTTCCATGCTGCAGGAAATGCACTTGTGACTAGTGAGTAGTTAATGATATGAACCAAAATATGTAGCAATTCTTCTTGGATAAGATGTAACATATGATGACATATTTTGTCATCACCGATAGCTTTTGAAGAAATTGAAAGGATTGCTCTCTTAACGTCACTCTTGGATACTGTTTTGAAGCTAAAGGGAGTGCAAATGGGTTTAGGCTTATTTTTTAAATACGAAAGAGTGTTAGTTTTAGTGGAGTCATCTAACGTGACAGGAGAATGAGAAAAATGCAAATTAAGTGCATCGAAGTCAAGATGACCCGGATGGGTTTTAGGAGATTTGCCAATCCCAAGTGTTTTTAAAAACTTCCAAACCTGTGCAGGATTGTAGTTTTCGATGGATTCGTGAATATGGCGCCTCTTAGCATTTCTACACATCCTTGTGCAGCGATTGCGCAGTTTCTTATATGCCTCAAAGTTATCATCACTAGGATATCTCTTATACTTACGCTTTGCTTTATCCCGTTTTGCCATTGCGTTCTTTATAGTTTGGGTAAGCCAGGGTGCAGGTAGATGTTTGACTTTAAATACCATTTTTATGTAGCTAACGGTTATGTATGTTATGAGTTGAGGGACGAATTTACTCTGCTTGAGTCAAGAGGGTCGAATTTTACCAAAAATAGAAAAGAGGACGAATTCTTGAGGACGAATATTCCACAACCCTTAGCTAACAGGGGGAGGGACCCTTGACTCTTAACAAAAATTTGCACTTTAAAGCTTAACATTTCGCAAACGGATTCCTAAATAAAAAATGCTTATCACACACCAACAATATTTTTGAACTACCTATCCAACGACACCCATAAGAAGGGACAGACAAGAAAAAAAAATTCATTCCCACTTTACGTGAAGTAAACGTTTTTTTTTTTTCAAAATTTAAATACCGTATTGTCAGAGTGGATAGTATATCCACGCCAAATTACAGCTTTCTAGTATTAAGAGTCTCTTAGCTGAGCAAAGCCGCGGACAGACGGACATGGCGAAATGGTTCCTTGTTGACTAGGAACCCTAAAAAGTAAAAGATTTTTGGTACCTTTGCCTTGTCTTTCTCTTTCAACCTTTCCCGCTTTTCCTTCTCTTTCTTTTCTTTCTCCCTTTCTTTCTCTCGTTCCTTTTCCCTCTTCTTTTCTTTTTCAGTCAGTTCCTTCTGTTTAACAGCATCTTCTAGGACTTTCTCTTTGTCACGGGATTTCTCACGTTTTTCTTTGCTTTTGGTGGGGAATTTGAATGATTTTGTTTTCTTGGATTTTGATGGACTTCTGAAGAGAAAAGGATAAACCTTAAAATGATTTAGCAAATGTTTCATTATTTAGTTCCATGCAGCAAATGTTTTGCAAACAACATAAATTACAGATCTTCTAAAGATATCATGCGCATAGAAATCTTCACCAGTATTCTTGAAAACGAGTAAATCATAAAATGATCATAAATTAAAAAAATTTATAAATTAAAATCATAAATTTTAAGAGCCCTAAAGGGCTGTTCATTTATTACGTAAGACAATTTTAACCACTTTCTGACCCCCCCCCCCTACGCCCTACGTAAGAAAAAATAAAACTGATGAACCCCTGCCCCATTTCAATTTTACATGAGATAAGTGTCTACCAAAGTTGCAAAGAAAATGTAGCAAAATAAATATAATTTTCTTAAAAAAACCTGTTAGTGGCTTTTATTTGTTAGTTTATGTTTTTATATTAGGCGAAAGACGACCCACTGAGGGGTCGAAATATAGGACATTTTTCTTAATACTATTTATGTGTGTTAATTCATAAAAATATAAACCAACAAATAAAATGTACAAATATATTAAAACATGTGGGTTTATGTTATGAGTTTACGATTTTCTTTTTATTGAGTATTTATACGGGTTGAAAATGAACCCTCTAACTATAATAAAGGAAACTGTTCTATGTTACAATTAAAAAAATACATGATTTGTTACTTTTATCGTGATTCATATTTTTAAAAAAAGTTATCAACCATCAAAACAAGCACTAATACTCCAGTGACAGGGATGACACTCTACAAAACCTATGTGCATTATTTACCGCCGGGAATATGTACAGTCTAGTGTCAGTTACATGCCGCGTTGTCCAAGTTGGCCATTCATTAGAAATTTTGGGAAAAACACTTTTTGTATTGTATTAGGGATTCTGATTCATAGATTTCAATAAAGCTAGGGGGTTAATTTTCAACCTGTATAGTGAGATTGTAGGCTTGGGCCTTACGAGGGTAAAGTATAAATAAATTCAAAAGGTAATTATTAATAACTTAGTATCAGTATCTTCCTCCAGTGAACTTTCCCCCTCAAGGGCTGCATATCCTCGTTCTTTCTCCTTCTTCTCTTTTTTTTCCTTACGGCGTCCTAGGAGGTCTTTTTTGCTGTGCTTTTCATGTTCTCCTCCATCACTGACTGTAAGTCATAGCAACTTAATTAGTTTAACCTATCGAAATGATAGTAATTTTATAGCTAAATACTCATAGTTAAGTTGTAGTACTTTTTTTGTGATATTAGTGTATGTGTGAGGGTTGGGACAAAAGGTAAAACTCCCCGCCTTGATCTCAGCTTGATCAAAATAATCTAGTGGAACCTAACAAACATGGTGCCTAATAGGTACTTGTCTATATTTCTTTATATCACAGAATTAATAGATACTACCTTGTTGGCACTGCAAGAGTTATTTGCAAACCCACACAAAATAGATCTCATTTTGTTCATTTTATTAGGAAAATTAAAATTAGAATATTAAAGCTTCTGATATTATTTGGAACCCATGGTTTTAGTAACCTCAATGACGAATTACTATCGGGGAGGCAGGTGGAACACATTACAAAGAAGGCAACTAATACTCTATGGCACTGGAGACGAGCTGTTGGTAAGGACTGGGAACACTTCCAAACTCTGTAAATGGCTTTATAATGAAGTGGTAAGACTGGTGCTAACGTATAGTGCCTTGGTGTGGTTGCCAACCATAAAGTTGGCCACAGCAGAAATTAAACTCCAAAAAATAAAAGACTAGCGTGCACTTAAGTATGCATTAAAACAACAGCACAGCGCTGGATATCCTGCTCAGGCTCCCCCCGCCACACTTGCACATACAACAAGGGGCAATGGTTGCAGTCCTTTGGGTAAAATTTGCAGGCCCATCGAAAAGTAACAATTTAAAAACTAACCATTGCCGCATCCTTGACTGAGCTCTCGAAGTCATACCTGAGGTAGTTAATGGGACAGACAGAACACCTAAAACCTACTTATTAGGAAACCATTTCAAAATGTGGGATGGTAGTGCGAAATTTCACTCATTTAATAGAAAGAGAGAGAACATCTGGTTTTGAAACGCTTGCAAGTGATTCCAGTGGTCTGGGTGACTAATGTCAGTTCTCAAATCTAATTCAAGAGCGGGAAACTGAAATTGCCTTTTTAGCATAAAGCAAGCTATGTTTTTTAGTCACAAAAAAAAGTAATTAGGGATAAATGAGCTCTAACGAGCCTAATGCAACTTTCACTATAATAATTTTCACTATTTTCACTTTTAACCTTATCCAGATAGCGTTAGAATTGGCACTAGCCAGTGTAATTTTCAAAACACTTTCGAGCAACTGTCAGGTAACAGATCGGTTACCCTCGGATCAACTCGGGTCAATATTTGAACGCTCTGGGGTGAAATTCGCATAACTCTGAGTGAAATTCACTCATTTCCAAACGGAACCTAGATAGGACGAAAGGTGGTAAGCAACAGGTTCAGAAAGACACATCTTTTGCTAAGGCTCTCTTATGAAAACCAATATACTTATAAAGGTTTTATGTGAAGACTATGTAAACTCAGAGCTCATAGTCAAAAAGAACTCAAAGAGTTTGCTTTCTTTTAGCTATAGATACTTACAATCGCTTTCATTACTTTTCCGGCCACTCTCCGATGCGTATAAGCCAGGAAAATCTTTTTCCACGTCGGGGCTTTCAAAATCCATCGCCCTGGGTACTTTAATCCACTGTTTGGTGAATGAAAATACGTTTTTATAATAATCGCATAACTCAGATATTTTATTTAAGCTGTCAAAAATTAATTGAAAGTGACTAAATAGCCGTTAGCGGCTTCCTTAGTTTTAATTTTATTCAACTGCTCGGAATAAGTTGCGACGACGACGCGACGACGCCGACGAGCGAAGCGAGGAGGAGCAGTTAGGTTGACATGTAAGTACATATTAGGAAGCCAAGCGAAGCGGAGCGGAGCGAGGCGACCCCGGTAGTTATAATAGAAATCACGATATGCAGAAAAAATCATTTTCCGAGTACTTTCCGATGACTTATGGTTCAATAATTTATAAAATAAAGGACCGCTTCCATTTCCGAACTGTACATTGCAAATTGAACTTTAATAGTTCGTCCTAAGGAAGATATTCCAACAGCTAAATAATTACTTACGATTCAAATTTGGAAGTGACTAAGGGACCGCTAGCGGTCCTTATATTTTAAAAATTATTGAACTGAATGTCATTAATCAGCTGTTGGAATATCTTCCTTAGCATTTACTGATAAAGTTCAATTTGCAATGTACAGTTTGAAAAGGGAAACAGTCTTAATTTTAACTAACGGCTATTTATGTAGTCACTTGTCGCGTTTAACGACAATGGACCGCGTTCATAATTTTGGGTCTCGACACGGGTTCCAATGCCATCTCTGTCGCACGCTTTGAAAATTGTATAGGCTATCCTGCTGTCAGCGTCGGAAACTGACCAAAGTGTTAATTAATGAATGGGGGTCTGGGCCGCGTTCATAAATTCGGAGTCTCGACACGGGTTCTAATCTCTGTCGCACGCTTTGAAAATTATTATATCCTGCTGTCAGTGTCGGAACCTGACGAAAGTGTTAAAAATGAACGGGGGTCTGCATCGCTGCAGCGATGAACTTTGCTGCCGCTACAAAGAGTTATAACGACCATTTTACATGACTTTCACAAGCATCGATGTAAGCATCGAGCAGCGCAAATAATTTCCACTACTCTGTCATTTTCACGTATGGCCGTTTAACACAAATCCATCGCTGCAACCGTTGCACAGTTCATCGCTGCAGACCTCCGTTAATTAATTAACACTTACGTCAGGTTCCGACACTGACAGCAGGATAGCGTATACAATTTTCAAAGCGTGGGACAGAGATGGCATTAGAAACTGTGTCGAGACCCCTAATTTATGAACGCGGCCCTGCGATGCAAACTTGATAAACGCGACAACTTTCATTTCGTTTTCTATAGATCCATAAAAAAACGAAAATTTAAATAACAGTGCTGCCAGACATGAATTTAATATAGTTCCCTTTCCCTCCTCGGACGAACGAACTCTCCTCCAAGTTTCCCTCCCTCATTTTGAAATATTTGTGTCCAAATAAGGGCTGCGTTCAGTTTGATCGCCCGCTCACTAATGATAGCAGGATAGCATATTAAATCAAAGACATTGTTTACTAACAAGACTGTGCACTGTGTCCAATTTTGCTCAACTAAACTAGATTTTATTTCCTTAGAAATAAGGTTGTAATATTGTGATACCACTTTCAAGCGAAAAACGAGCCAAGTGAGGTAGCTGTCGCTACTCGTGTATCCTTGTCTAGCAAGTTGCCAGTGTATATAATTATTTACAATATACCCATATAGTGTTGTTGAGTTTCTGACATGTTAGAAAGGGAAAAACGAGTGCCAACACGTATCGTTGTGCACAGTCTTCTTCTCTATACAATGTCTTTGATATAAATACAACGCGTGCAAAAAAGATGTCATGATCGCCAAACGACGTCAGCGGGCGATCAAATTGAACTCAGCCCAGGTGAGGGAATTTGGAAAAATACGGGAAAAATCTATCCGCTCCAACACTTTCATTTTTCACTCGTCTAGTCTGCTTAGTAAAACTATAGAAACGATCAGTTTCCATCTTCGTGCAAAAAAATATAAGTAACAGGTGGTAGAGCTGATGCCGGGCTCGACTGTGGAGGCACCACCATCTTACTCGCAAATCCTCCCGAAGTTATTCGGGGGAGAGTAAGAGAACAGCTCTCAGGCAAAACCAGGCGGCCTACCATTTCCTGGGCCCGATGGATGGCGGTATATCCATCCCAAATTGCCAGGCCTTATATAAAACAGACTGGTGACGGGCAGCGGCGTCACTGGTGCAAGGGTTTCGGCACCGCGCTCACCAACCCGCCTGCCCAACGTGTGTGAGTATGGGCATTTCTTCCACGAGGACCGCCAAGCATGGTGAAATCCTGGAAAGGCCTGTGTCCAGCAGTGGACGAAACAGGCTGATAGATGGATGGATGGACTAGTACTTTAGACATAAATAACATGCATGCTAACTTGATATATTTTTTGATTAGTTATCGGATGGGGCTGGCAGCACTAAAAGTACCATCAAACTACTCACGCCGCGCGTGCCGCACCGCACGGCTATCAGTGATTCGGAATGACGATAGACGCGATGTAAAATCAATCACAGACAAATGTAATCAATTATGTCTTGTCTCGGAACGCACTCTAAATTGTAGTTTTAACTCATTACAGTCAACCATAAAGGCTTGTATTGGGTCTTTTAACGGTTTTTCTTTTAATATGCTGAGTCAACTACTAATCTGATCAGTGTAAAACTTAGACACGTGTTTTTTCAGACCTTTGTCTTTCCGTTGTCAGGTCAGTTACCTACTTAGACACATTCCGCCCGATAGATTTTATTTTTGAAAATGATGTCTTATTAAGTTATTATTTCATTTTATGTCTAAACGGTTTGAGTTTTATGTCTGAAATCACTGCTATGACAAGAAAGCATAGTTTATTTTCCGATGTCAGGTGGAAAAACTCCCACATCAAATACTTATTCGTAAAATCCAGCAAAACCTATAAAATTCACCGATTTTGCGTGCCGCCAGTGCGCGAAGCGCGCATTCTAATGTATACTTTCTGACTACATAATGAAGTTCAAAATCGCTCAGTAAGATTATCGTGCACCAGGGATAAGGCCTTAAAGACCCCGTCTTACCCCTTTCTCACCTACCTACAAATAAATATTAATCTAAAATAAAACTAAATAAATCTAAAAGCTATAAATAAAAAACTGGGTCCAGGTCACTGCCCCTCGATAGGGTGCGCAGAATGCTGGCTACTAGCTATACGTGGGACGCACTATAAGTTTCCGGAATGAATATGAAAAAATACTATTAAAGGTACAAAATTAATTTATTGTTTTTCAAAATAATCTCCCTTGGCGTCTATGCACTTTTTCATTCGATCAAACCAGTTTTGAAAACTTTTGTGCCACTCCCCTGTGGTGACCTCTGAAACGTGTTTTTCATACTCCTCGACAGCCTCTTCTGGTGATGAAAATCGTTGACCGCGTAATTGGTTCTTAATTTTTGGGAACAGAAAAAAGTCACAAGGTGCCAGGTCGGGACTGTATGCAGGATGACTCATGAGTTCTACATTTTTCGTCTTCAAAAAGTCGTTTGTCTGTCTGGCCGTGTGAGAACTAGCATTGTCGTGGTGCAGGATGATACGGCGTTTACGGTTATTTTTACGGAGTTCGTCAATAACTTCCGGCAAACAAATGGTCGTGTACCAGTCACTATTCACGGTACGACGATTCTCTAAAGCAACAGTAGCCACGTGTCCAGTTTTATTAAAAAAAGAAGCAATCATCCGCTTAGATGCACTTTTCACGGGCGCCACTTTGGTTGGTTTCGGCTCATCTTGAAAGACCCATACGCTCGATTGCTGCTTTGTTTTAGGATCGTAGCAATAAATCCATGTTTCGTCACCTGTTACTATGTCCCACACCAAATTTGACGCACCTTCGTTGAATCTGGTAAGCATGGCACTGCACCAAGTGACGCGGTCCGTTTTTTGAGCCTCGGTCAAGTTGTGTGGGATCCACCGCGAGCACAGCTTTCTCACACCCAAATGTTTGTGTAGGATTGATTGTATTTGACTCATGCCTATTTCTAAGGATGCGCGAATTTCATGGTAGGTCACATGCCTGTCTGTTTCAATCATACGGCGCACAGCATCGATGTTTTTGTTGGTCACAGCGGTGGACGGCCGACCATCGCGAGATTCGTCACTGAGATTGATACGACCACGCTTGAATTCTGCAAACCAGCTATAAACAGTCGTCTTGCATGGTGCTTCATTGCCAAAAGCTGTTTCAAGCCGAGCGATGCTCTGTTGAGCTGTCAAATTACACTTAAAATCGTAGAAAATCATACTACGAAAATTTTCCCGAGTTAAATCCATGTTGATGCAGACACACAATTTTTTAAATGGCGCCACAAGGTAAAAACAAAAGACAGTCAGATGAAACAAACTGCATTCTACAGCCAAAGAGTTCTATTTTCAAATGTTGCAATAAATTTTTAAATATTGTTTATGTAAGTGGCCAGTTCCGGAAACTTTTAGTGTTACCTATGTATTTTACCTCTCTGGATGGCCATACTAAGTCTCTGGCTGAGGTAAGCACCATCCCTCTGATCACCCGAGACGTCGACCAGGTGCGATGAAAGTTCCATAAATAGTTTTCGCGCCTCCGGACTCCACGGGCCCAAAGTCTCGACACCAAATGGCACAAATATGTACAAGTTATTTATTGTAGCATTTGTAGCATATTATTTGCGCCGCTTGTTGCTTTCGGCCGAATCCGCCGCCGCACTAGCGGCATCACGGCTTTCCCTGACATGTGAGGCCGCGGCCACCCATGTTTCCAGGGAATTAATGACATACCATCGGGCCTCTTGCCATCATCTCGTGTAATCCCCGTCGCACAGAGCGGTATTTGAGCAAAAAAGCTGGACAAAACCTATTAATTGCTATGTCAAGTAAAGTGAAGTCAAGTGCGTGTCAAAATGTGTTATTTGAATTTACTTAGCTGTTCAAAATTATTTTTCAAAGTTTTATAGGAAGACGGGGAAAAACAGACTTTTGAATAAAAATTGTGCTTTTTGCTATATATTTTTATTTCAAAATAAGGTTCGATTTTAAAGGGATCAATCACCTTCATAATTGTCTTCCTCTTCATCATGGTCTGACTCAGCAGATTGACCAAACTGTTCTTGTTGCAACAACTCTATTGCATTTTTTGAAAAAGAATTGCAAGTTTTTCTTAGATTTTGGGCGTATGCTTGTCAAATAATGGTCTGATGTCAACAACAATCGATTTAATACATCTCCGTTATACTGTTCTCTCGAAAATGTACGTGCGAATGTCTACGGAAGTGTTTGTTTCGCGCTTCTGCAGCTTCTTCAGACAACTGACCAATAAGCAGCAAGGCGTGCGCAATGACACTTGGTCCGTGAATCAAAATTTTATGTACGGTTGGTGACATAGGCTGCCAATCGTAGTGTCGCACGTAAAATTCTTTAGTCTCTATTGAGTATTTTTCAAATTTCTTGATGTCTACATCGTAGCCAGATGAAATTACCTCCAGTAACCTCCACTTTAAACCTATTTAATTAATTCAGGAATTATGCCTGTTATTTCTGCTGCGTGTTTAGGCTCATTGAAAAATCTTCTTGAGGTATTACCGGCATTGGTACCTATCTACCAGACGTCCCATTTTTGACCTGAATTCATCTTGTAGATATTTTTTTGTGAGATATTTCTTTCTTCGCATGACTTTTGTACCTTGATTTTATACGAGAGGTGCAATATGAATTCAAAGAATCGTATTCTGGCATGAAGTGTTGACAAGCCAAATCTAAATGTTTCGGGATTTTCTTCTGTTCGAATTAAAGGTGCTCGAGGTTTCACCACAGATATAACATCGTATTTTAGATGCTGTTTTTGTTACAGCATTACATACTTTTCCATCAACCTTTGATCTTTGACCAATCAATCTTTGACCATCAATGATGGTCGGCAGCAAAATGTGACATAAAAATATCACCCTCAACTTCTGTTTTTCAATGATTTTTTACTTGTTTCTCGATATGTTCAATTTCTTCATTTGCCACTTCATTATTTTCTTTTATGAATCTTATTCTGATGGGTCTACAATATCTCGGGGATGACGGCGCTGGATTCTTCCATAAAAACTTCTGTCGATTGGGCTTCAAAGGCACTATAGAGTTTTGGAAGATGTGTGAATCACTGACTCCATCACTGTGAAACTTTTGTTTATATTGGGTTTGCTGAGACCCATCCATTACAGCCCCACTTATAAATCAGCTCCATATTTTCTTCTCTTCAGCTGAACATGTTTCTATCACTTCTTTCAAATACTCGCACAATCTTAAGGAGGTGTGATCCATCAGTTCTTGAAGATTTATTTCGGCACGCGTTTCATCTACGAAAATATCTTTGAGATAGCATTACTGTTTAGCCTTCTGAAGCTCTGAATAGCAAGGGTAAATAATAATAATAATATATTAATAATAAATTTTGTAACACATGCTCCTAAGTCAAAAACACAATTTGCTAGCGCACAATATAATACACGTTCAGCTTACATATATAATAAATGAAACAAACAGATAAATATTTATCCTAAATCTTATGGTGAATGTAAAAATGCATTTTCAAGTTATATAAAACCTCTAAGCTATGAGGAGACGGAAAATCTTTTACAATAGATAAGGTAAATTAATGCATATCACAAATACACTACTGATATACGACACTCACTCTCACACAAGTATGTTGGTTCATAAAATACTTTACTACTAGTATTGAATCGTCTAATACGGTTTGTTCAAATAATATGATTTTCTATTTTGCACTCGACTTATATCATTGAGGTTGTTCTTTCGGTAGGTAATTCGGAAATTTCCCCAAACTAGAGGCAGTAGTACGTTTTTTCCATCATGTAAATACAGCGCGTTTTTCTTCGTTTTTATTATCCTTGACATATCCATCCTTTCAGTGAAGTTATTTGACAAATTGGGAGCAAATTCCGGTTTTTTTTTCATGGCGTTCACGTCATAAAGATGACGAGTACGCCGCCTTTTGGAAAACGTGCAATGCAAAACTACAAAGTAGATTATCATCTATAAAACCACATGTGAATACTAATTAAAATCAGTATTTTTATTGGTTTAATTGCCCTTTGTTAGTCGGATATTTCATTATTTTTTCGAGTTGGCTCGGTTTTTTCGTAAAATTTTGTCTGGTCACACTGATGTCACATCATCACATCATTCATCACACATGTCATGTTGACATTTGACATGACAGATGATAGTAAACATTTGGAGGTTTTTGGGTAATTTTCGTATATTTCCATGAATGGTATGTATCTCCAAATAAATTATTTATTACCATCTGTGATATCAAAGCTTGGAAAACTTTCCAATCTTTCCATAACCTCAAAGCAGTTGATATTTTACGTGCTCAACTTCACATTTTCAGTCACAAAACGATCCACAAAATAGAATGGCATGGTTCGCCGAGCTCGCTGGTAGGGCTGAGAATCTCCTCAACAATTTAGACGAGCAGACCGGCGCAGCTTTGCGGAACCATAAGGTTGGCAAAACCAATCGAAAGCCTAACAGACACGATGCATGTATTCCTCAAGATTTACCACCGCAAAAGAGACCGTCATCGCTTTCACCTAAAAGAAGATCTCCAGACTCAAAAGAAGATCGCGAGCACAGCAAACCTCCATGGAAAAGTCCAACCCATATCCCTAGGTCTCTAAACAGAAATCCAGTTGTCCTGAGTTCTAAATCACCTTCACCAACAAGACGAAACAGTGGTTCGAATAATTGGTCGAATTTAATGGTCTTAGGATGTGAAGAAAGTAATGGCATGCACAAAATACACAGACGTAAGTATATTTAAATGAGATTTAACACAGTTGCATCACAGTAGATATATGAATCAGTGCTTAAACTTCAAGGAAATGGCCTAATCGATAAACACACAGACCCGTGCTTTCACACGGCATCTCTGCATGTTAGTGTCGGATGGCAGTTACAAGTGCTGCACTGTGTCATAAAGTTTAGATTTTTCCTGATGCCAGCCCTAATGCGTTGATCAAGCGTAGGTAATTATCTCGAGAATACTGTGGAGTTTCCCTGCTGTTTATATAGGGTGAAATTTAATCAACCAACCAAATTCATACTAGAGACTCGGTTAGTGATCAAGAACTAGGTTCAGTAATCCTTTTGGCCAATTTCGAAAAATATTTTTTTTGCTCCCGTTCTGGTTGGACTCGTTTAAGTACAATTCCTAGTGCAGGATCTAGGGTAAAAAAAATTTTTTTTTTAAATTTCACCTGGGGGTCATTAAACCTTGTTCCTGATGACTTACCGAGTCTCCAGTATGAATTTGGTTGGTTGATTTAATTTCACCTAGAATATCTACTGTGGTTGCATGCTCTTTTTGTTAAAGTATTGCGAGAGCTACAATCCTACAGTTTTCCCATCCTGTATATCTAGTCATAGTCTGAACTTTTGTACAGTTATATTGTACTGACTAGACAATGCAGAAAACAAACTGGTGTTCATAGTAAATTGTATGAAAGTCTAAGCTGAGGTTGCCTCTATGGCTTTAAAAACAGTTGGTAATTTAAAACAAAGTTGTATTAAGCAGGTTTCAGGGGGTCATGTACATGTTAATAGAGTAGAGTCTATATATAACTTGTCCCTCAGGAGCAGCTTACCTTACAAATGTATCATTCTGTGAAAGAATCATTGGATAAATCTCAATGATTGATCATTCTGTTGATTTGCTTACTTCATTATTATAATTTGCAATATTCTGCTAAACAATTCTTGTCATGCTATTCAAAATGCAGACTCGTGCACCGCCCGCCCGCCCGCATAAAAACATGCAACAAGCAAGCGATACAAGCAAAGCAATCTTAAATAACAAGCAAGAAAACTTATCGACACGTGTTTCGCCTCTGAACGAGGCATCCTCGGGATGTGTTGCTAGCCCGGCTTCTCCGCAGCAACTGATGTGTTGCTCGCCCAGCCGCTCCGGGCCGGGCTAGCAACACATCCCGAGGATGCCTCGTTCAGAGGCGAAACACGTGTCGATAAGTTTTCTTGCTTGTTATTTAAGATTGCTTTGCTTGTATCGCTTGCTTGTTGCATGTTTTTATGCAGGCGGTGCACGAGTCTGCATTTTGAATAGCACGACAAGAATTGTTTAGCGGAATATTGCAAATTATATTCATATATCCTTTTCTTAGTGATGGACTTCCGCAAGGTAACGCCTATTTCAATTAATTACTTCATTATTATTGTATAAAATTTAGAAAAGACTAGAATATATCCATAATTTAATTTTATATTTATTCTTTCATGCACCTATGTGAACAAAAACGATAGTCTTACATTTTCTTTCTTCCTTTCCAAGATTTGTATTCCTTTGACAGCCAAAAACATAGGGTTTCATTGTCAAACAGTTTAATTTGCTTAGCGGAATAGCAGTTGAAATTTGATGTTTTAAGCCGTCAAATGAATATGATTGTCTTACACAATTGCACCTCTGCTATAGAATAAACATCTTGTTATTAGAGTGAATGCACTTCATGCATTCATCACATTTATTGGTAAATAAGTACATCGGCAACATGCCTGGTTGGGTAATTCAGTGGGTGTAGAAATGATAGAGTTATGCAATAGAATGAGAGGCACCTCATAGGTGAATAAAATTTTAGCCAAGGAGCACTGTACGAGCTGAATTGCACTTTCTTACCATGTAGCGAGAGTAGCTTTTAATTCATGTGTCTTTGGTGGGTCTTCTGTAAAACTATTATTTCTTCTGTGCTTCTAGGTAGTATGACATACCTACTACCTATAAGGAAGGCATTTTCACTGCATTTACTCTACTAATAAGATGTTTATTCTATACCAGCCTTCTTATTGTCTAACTGCAATGTCCATCACTAGAGCCTTCAAAAGCGTAGTGATTGGCCAAGTGTGATGTCATTTCTAGCCAATCACGGCGCGTTTGAAGGAGACGTCGAAGTTAAACAATAAGGCCCCTGCTGGTCTAGCATAGCAAACCATATCGAGCTCGATAGCGCTTGATGCAGTGCTCTGTCTCACTCTGTTGATCTACCTAAAGAGGGACAGACAGTGTATATCAGGCCATCAAAACTCGATAAGGTCTACTATGCTAGGTACCCTGGTGAAGCTATACTTTCCACTTATATTTTTGTTCTATCATTCGTCTTCTCTAAATGCCTTCTATATATGCCTAAACCATCAAATAATTCCTTTATTTTGAGACAGAGCACTGTATCAAGCGCTATCGAGCTTGATATGGTTTGCCATGCTAGACCAGCTGGTCCTAAAAAAGGAAATAAGCTGATCAAATTGGAGACATATTAAAGAAGAGCCAAGTCAAAAGCACCCAGTGCAAAAGAGTAACATTAATAATTATTATTTATTGTAGGAAACAGTTTACCAGCAGAATTGGAAAACAAACATGAAAATATGTCATTCAAGATGCAACATTTGCAAGTGGAAAATGCAATGTTGAAAAGTGAATTTACAGCTGTAAACAAACATGTGGTTAATTTGCTTGAAAGAGTAAAAAAGACTGAAGAGGGTAAGGAACTTATAATATTTTAAAATATAAAAGATCACATGTACGTTGTAACAAGGATTTAAATAAATGTGAACGAAAGTGCTGGTACTACACTGAGCATTGTCAAAATATGACATTTCTTATATATAGGTAGATCACTCTGCTGTATAAAAGGTGACTTTTGTTATTATAGTCAAATTCATACTGGAGACTCGGTAAGTGGTCAGGACCAAGGTTCAACGACCCTTTGTGTGAAATACGCAAAATTAAATTTAGGCTTGCTGTAGTTACTAATTGACTCAGATTGTTCCTAAATTAGTATAGAAGCACAAATTTTATTTTGCGTTTTTCCCAAAAAGGGTCACTGAACCTTGGTCCTGACCACTCACCGAGTCTCCAGTATAAGTTTGGCTATGTAATTAGAAGTCACCACAGTTGACTTGCATTAGCCAGTAACTGCCACTGCCCGTCACCAGTCTGTTTTATACAAGGGCCGTCAATTGAGGATGGGTATACTGCCATAAATCGGTCCCAGGCATAGTAGGCCACGTGGTGGTACCTCCATAGTCGAGCCCAGCATCAGCTTTACCATCTAGGAATTTTATTACTTATTGAAATCCATCGCTTTCAATATTATTTAGAGTGCATTACAAACTATGTAGAAAAGGCAATTCGAAACTTTGTTTTATTTGAAATTTATTTCGAAGTTTGTAATGCACTTTAATGCTTATGGATTTGCAAAAAGAAATAAGCAAAAAAGTAATTAGAATAACTGATGATTTTTCGCCTTTTTCAGAACTAACCAAGACTTATGGTAAATTAGATAGTCTGAGAGCTTTGAATGAGAAGGTGTCTATAGAAAAAGAGACTTTAGAGAGGTATATCACAGAGTTAAAAGTGGAAGTGAATAAGGCCGCTACTTTGGAAAAAAACAAGGAAACACAATTCAAACAGAAGCTTGAAGAGGAAATACATATGTTAAAGGAAACTAAGAATGAGCTTGAGAATAGGTATGAAAGCTAAATATCTTGGGTAGGTAAAGGCTAAAGGTTTCTCTTGTTCAGATCTGATTGTTTTATTTTTTGTACAGCTTGTAATACATTCTGTTCCATTATGCGCAGAGCTGGATATGTGCCTATTAGGGTTGCCAGATTTTTTTTGATCCTGTACTCAATTAAAAATTAAATTTTTCCTCGGAACAAATGAAAGACATGTATTTTACATTCTTTTTATGTGTTTTTATTGCCAGATAAATTTTAAAGATCGTGTAGGTTTTAACATATCCTCGTTTGATTTACCATATTTGTAAAATTTGATGTGGTTCATAGTTGAAAACGGTAATTAATTCGCTCTTTATCAAATCCAAGATACATTTATTTCGTACATTAGTCCATTTCAATGCCATCTGCGAGAAAATTCTCTCATAATAGTACATTACTATACGAGAGCGATGAAACGTTTTCTGACGAGTGTGAGTTTGCGGCACGAGCCGAAGGTGAGTGCTGCAATCACACGAGTCGAGAAAAAGTTTCTCGCACGAGTATCGTATAATATTTTATAGCAAAAGTGCGGAAAATGAGGACTTTACGCAAGCGCAGCGTGCGTAAAGTGGTCATTTTAGGCACGGTGTGCTATAAACAATATAATAAGAAAAATATGAAAGATTTTCAAATAATGTTGAAATACGGGACAGAGTCTGTCCCAGCGGGATGTTTAAGATAATGCCCGAAATACGGGACGTCCCGGGAAATACGGGACGCCTGGCAACCCGAGTGCCTATCTAGACTGCAGCCCTATTCACAACTTTTTTTCAGGATAATAATCCTAGAAATGAAAAAAGCTGAAGAAGCTACCGCATATATGAAGTTAGAAAAAGAATTGCGCCACCAGCAATCCATCAATCAAGAGCTTCAAAACAGTTTAGACAAGTCTGTAACAGAATGTCACAGGCTTGAGAGAGAGTGGGACGGGTATAAAGTGCGAGTGAAAAACATGCTTGCAGCCAAAGATGGGCAGATAAAGTCATTCCAAGAGGGCATCAATCTGACTGAGGATACTAAGATGTTGATGGAACAGCTTGATAGTTTGAGGTGAATTTAGATTTTAAGGTATCACTAAAAAATAAAAAAGACGGCCAAGTGCGTGTCGGGCCACGCGCAGTGTAGGGTTCCGTAATTGCCCAGTACATTTTATAAGTTGGTCTACTAATACAGATCGCGCCAAACTTCTAGTCCCACACATTTAGCAGAACGGCCCATACATTGTCGTGTTCAGAGGGGACTAAAAGCTTGGCGCGACCTGTACTCGTAAACCTGTATAATGGCGTAAACTCGTTTCAAGTACGCGGCCGCAAAGATCTGGAACAATCTGCCTCCCCCTTTGCGCAAGTCTGTGACAGCTCACACGTTCAAGTCAAAGTTAAAAAAACATCTTTTTGACAAACAAAAGCAAGAAAGCCGTTAAAATCAAATATATATATTTTTGTGCTCAAATATGTTATTTTTCAATAGTGGTTTATTTTTGTTTCTTGAAATTGTAATTTGGTATGTATTTTTATGTATATTTTGATTGTTGTGTTGTAGTTCATACTGTGCATCACCTACCGAACTTTATGTTTAATCGTAGATGATACAGGATCAGCTGAAAATCAGTGCTGTGCAGATATGTTTTACCATACTCGCAGCATAAGCTGAGCTGTCTCCTTTTTGTTTAATGTATTTCTGTGTTTAATTATGTTGTGTTACTTTTATGTGTTTTTTAGACAAATAAACTTTTTCTATTCTATTCTATTCTATTCTTGTAAAGCCTACTTAGCTGTGATATTTTTCCTTTTACGTGTAAGTATGGAGATACCCTAAAAAAAATATTTAAAAAAATAATATTTTAAGTACTGTTTTGTCGGCGTGATTAATATGTATAATATCCATACCAAATTACAGCTTTCTAGTACTAACAGTCTCTTTAAGCCGCGGACAGACGGACATGGCGAAACTATAAGGGTTCCTTGTCGGACTACGGAACCCTAAAAAGCACTATTTAGTCTGTTTTATGTCTATATTTGTAAAACCAGCACTAAACGTTTGCCGATGCATTCGCCAGGACTCTCGTCAACGTATTTCCAAGGAAATTGTGTTTCTACCCAAGATTTGCGTCAAGCGCTCTTTGACTCGTGTTGAAAAACGACGGTTCACCGGCCAACGCTCGGACACAGATTAATTCATATTATTCCTTGGGTAAGCGCGAGGGCGGCAAATAACCCTTTCTGGACGCCATCGCTATTGGAAAATCCATTAGCGAACGTGTAGTGCCGAGTTAAGAGGATATGTCGCGCTTGCAAAGGTCACTGTTACTCCATGCGGAACGACCCGCAGTGCGGGAGGGACGGATTCCGGAAAAAATAGCAAAATGTCGGTTTTAAATTAATATAAAATGAACTAAAATAGCTATCAAAATTTCCAACAGAAAATTTAGATATCGATAAAATCTATCTAATAAAATATCGTTCAGGTCTGGATGTTATTCCTGTTTGTCATACTATGAAAAAAAGTGTAGAAGAAGACCTCATTTCAATAATTATTTCTATCGAGCGAAAGTTCTGCAATCGCGTTTCTGTGCTGAACAAAACTAGACAAAGGTTCCGAAATGTATATACTGATTTATAGTAGCTTCATCTGAAAAGCAGGTATACAACTTCAAAAAGTGCCATTTTTATCGAAATAGCCCCTTAAGGTGGTAACAGAGGATCTCGGTCCAAAATGAACATCATAATATTATTTTCCTTACTTTTGAATATGCAAAAAATGCGTTTTATAGCAATTCGCGCAAACTGCTTGTTAATAGTTAGGTGATCACATGAAAACTATTCCATTTTATCCGTTACATTTTGAATGCATTACATTACAACTGTAAACACGCTTTAAAGTTTGTTAATATAATGCAAACAAAATGTAATACATTAAACTAAATAACTTTTTTGTGAAGACTTTATTACTAGCAAACTACTTCCGCAAATTGCTTTAAAACGCATTTTTTGCATAATTTTTATTCAAAAGCAAGGAAAACAATATTATAATGTGCATTTTGGACCGAGGTAAAAAGTTACCCCCTTAACAACTGGTCTGTAAGCCAATGAAGCTGCAGGCTGACATTCAGAATTCCACTTTGTCCATATTTAATAGGATCAATGTATCTTTTAATTAGAAGCCAACAATGAAAACTGCATCCAAATCCGTTTAAGGCGCTATGTAAAAAATATAGGGATGCTTTGTTTCTGTGTATTTCATGAAGTAAACGGAAAATTGTAATGAATTTTTCGTATATGCATTTTGACTATATAATCTAGGGTTTTGATTTTGGAATACACGTTTGGATAAATTTTCCCTGATAGAAATAATTATTGAAATAGATCTTCAAACAAACTTTTCCTCCTCGTTTGACGAATAGGGATCATCTAGAGAACTCAAAAATATTTTATTAGATGGGTTCTAACAATATCTAGATATTTGATTTTGGAAATTTTGCTAGGTATTTTAGTTTTTTTTATAAAATTCAAAAACTTACTTTTTTCTCTTTTGTGCTGAATCCGCCCCTCTCGCACTGCGCGTTTTTTTGCTTGGAGTGAGGGTGACAAAAATAAAATTTACATAGCCTCTTAAGGAATCTACATGCATGGACTCAAACTGACAAAGCAGTGTTTGCATTATCCATTTTATCTTTTAACTATGAATTTACCGTACATACATACCTACATATATCACGCCTAAACTAACAGTAGCTTTAAATCTAAAATTCCAGAGAGGAGCGCGAAGACTTAGAACTCCAAATCAGCCGCCTTCGTTCTGAATGTAGTGATATGAAAAGCAGCATTCAACAGTTGGAGACGAGGTCCACCTCCGCTGAGAGAATGATCTCGGTGCTTAGAGAAGCTATGAGAGAGGAGAGAGCGGCCAAGAACAATGTTGAGAGCGAGTGTTTTACACTTCGGAAGGTAACTGTACCAAGGTTTTAGTTTATGTCGCCGCCGGCACATTGTAGAATTGGGCATATTATGATCTGCCTAGACGTATTTCCCCCCGCTCCGCTTCGCTTGGCTCACCAAATTGATTTACATGTAAACATAACACGGTCCTCCTAGTTCCGTTCGGCGTCATACCCTTGACTTTTGGTGAATGATTTTATATTTCATACTTTACGATCTGACCAATTTGGTCATTTTATAAACTTCAACGTGCTATTTTGTTTTAATTTTTGGAATAAATATATCAATTTAGGTACCTACGTAATTTCAGTGATATTTTTTTTGTGCGTTTAAACCGATTTTATATAACCTTAAGAAAATTACTGTACCTGTTTTGTTGATATTTGATATCCTGGTGCAGAAATAGACAAGGATCCCGGGAAAAATACGGAAATGTCATGATATTAAGATAAACATTCAACAGTTGAGACGAGATCTATTTTGGGGGTCCATGAATGTTGCATCCTAAAGTGGTGTAAACTGAGATGTGACCAATCATTACTGTACATTCAGACCAAGACACAACCACTTTTTAGGTTTCCGTACCGGAAGGGTACCAAACGGGACCCTATTACTAAGCCTCCGCTGTCTGTCTGTCTGTCCGTCTGAAACAGGGGTCTACAGCATCAACCGCAGCAGGTAGAAAATTGAAACGTTCACAGAATATATGTTACTATGGCTTCTATCACGACAAATAATAATAAAAAACCGCCCAAGTGCGCGCACGAAGGGTTCCGTACCATTATTTATAAAAACGGCAAAAAATCATGTCTGTTGTATGGGAGTGCGCAGGTCCGACTCGCACTTGGCCGGTTTTACTATTTGTGTTATAGCGGCAACAGAAATACATCATCTGTGAAAATTTCAACTGTCTAACTATCACGGTTCATGAGATACAGCCTGGTGACAGACGGACGGCGGAGTCTTAGTAATTAATAGGGTCCCGTTAATTACCCTTTGGGCACGGAACCCTAAATAAATTTAGGGTGGTCCTTATACAAGTAACCTCAGAAAATGTGGCATTATTTAAACATTGTTGGTTTTGGCTCTTAACTTAAAAACTGTAATACATATAAGTTTTAAAGGTCAGATTGTAGGATGTACACTAAATAAAAACAAAAAATAATAAAAGTAGGGTTTTGTACCCGAAGGCGCCAAATTTTTTGTCAGGCGCTACCTTTTTAGCTCCTTGTTTTTTGTAGCTTTGATGTTGCTTTGGCATGTATATTGTTGTTATTTACCATAATGTTTTAGGGTTCCTCCCCCGTATTGTGGGGTGGTACAGATACCCTTTGTACGACTCGCACTTGGCCAAATTATTCCACTTAAGGCGCCTAGGCACGCCACCGTTTTAGTACAAAGTTTAATAATCCGTTTCTCTGTTGTTTCTCGTAATAGACCAAACTATATGACCTCCATCATCTGTGCTGGTATTTTAAAAAGCACCATTGTGCCAAAATTTTGAATATTAATTTTGTTTTAAAGATATTAAGCTGGACAGATTTACATACAAAGTTGTTTTCTTGCCTCAGATTGTACATATATAAAAATTTAACATTTCAGCCACATAGCGACTTTGTAAATGCCTGTATTAAACTATTGAGGTCTATACCTTTAGTCTATAATGAAAAACAACAGAGAAACGGGTTATCAAATTTTGTACTAAAACGGTGGCGTGCCTATGCGCCTTAAAAACTCAAGCTTCTGTCAATTATAAGGTTCAATTTTGCCTCCTACAGGAAATCAAAGCCATACAACAGGAAACCACCGAAACCATAGCCAACCTACGGTCAGCTTTACATGAAAAGGAAACCGAAATTATACAACTTCGAGAATCTACGTCACAAACCATAGACAATACTCCATCTAGCTCGTTAAACGTGGCCGATTATACGAGTACTACCAAAGAGGATAATGATACAATCGAATATTTAACACAAACCCTAGTTCAAAGACAAACGAAAATAGATATGTTACTCGCTGATAATAATATGTTGAAGATTCAACTGGAAAAAATGGAGGTAAGAGAGTAGCATTTAAAGAAAAAAACCTTCTTGTTGTGTGGGGAAAATTAGTAAAGTGGGAATTTACCGATTTTTAAGTACATTTAAACAAATATTTGTTTAATTTAAACCTAATTCTAAAAGCGATCCCACCACGATTAAGGGGCTTTAGTAAGCTAGATGAGCAACACATGTGGCGATACAATTACCGACAGAAACAAAATTGAAATAACGTTGGCTGCTACGACGATCTCTGTTACGATTGATCGTTGCGTCGCCGGATAAAATAGGAGAAAATAATACTTTTCATATTATATTTTATGAAAAATGAGATGATTATTTTTATTATGATAGTATTTTTATATTTTAAGCAAATTTTATCTGTGAAACGACAAAAGCGTTCGTACGTCGTAAGAGTTCGTATTGACTAGCTTACAACTTTTCGAAAAAAAGGAAAACGATACAACCTGTAGAGTGCGCGCCAGATAAGTCTGCGCGTGGCCAAAATCATAAATCACAGGCCGCCAAGTTGTTGTTATCTCAGTTGTACCTAGTGAGTGTGTAGAATGTCTATAATTTTTATTAGTTTTCAGTGGTCAAGTTTGGCAATCATCATGCCAAAGGTCAAGTAGTAAAACGTTAGTAACGCCACCAGACTTATTTGGCGCGCACTTTATGCTGCAGATTTCACAGTTGTTTAAGGTGGATGCGACGGGTCTTGTTTCCAAACGCACAAATCGCCGTTATGCAGGCAGAACCAATTATCTCGAGATAATTTGAAAACCGAGTTAAGACCATGGTTGGATTCGGCTTTTTAAGCTCTATCGGCTGGTAGAACCAATTTTCTTTCAAAACGCTCCGTTGGAAAGATACTAATTTGAAAACCGAATAAATAGTGCAATTTTATAAACTCTCTCCAGCTAGTTTATGTTACCTGGACATAAGTCATTGATCCCACTAATTGTCTCAAATTAAAAGCAAATATAACGATTTAACGTTTTTTGTTAGCAAGTTAATATGGCGTTTTTAGTCAACACCGATCTGGTAAAAGCAGTTTTCAGCGGATAAAATCGTAAGAAACGAAAATTACTCCAGCTAAAAAGTTGTACGAATACTTACTTGGTTTTTACAGAAGATAAATTTAAACCAAACGTTTACAAGTCTGAACACAAAAGTAAGTTAATCAAGGAACTGTATTTTAGCTGACGGAATTTCATATCGTGTTGCTGGTAAGTGCCTGCAGGTAAAACCAATTATAAGTATTTACGCACGCGCATTTGGTATTCGGCTTCTGCGCTTGACAAGTACTTTTCGTCACGCCGCGTGCTGCGACCTAGTTTTTGGATAAAAAAATAAAAGTAACTTGCTCTGAAAATGAGTGCAGATGATATAAAACGATTGTCAGTCGATCCTGGAGATGTGGATCTTCATTCAAGTAAGTATCAACTGTTTTTAACTTTGAGGTTAGGTTATGACCAGTTAAGTGTAAATAACCGGTGAAATACGTGTCGAACCACGCAATGCAAAGGGTTCCGTAGTCTATCTATCCTGGATATGTAGATCTTCATTCAAGTAAATGTATGAACTGTTTTTAATTTTGAGGTTAGGTTATTACCAGATAAGTGTAAACAACCGGCGAAATACGTGTCTAACCACTCACAGTGAAGGGTTTCGTAGTCTAGATAAACATTTTATGGTTTTAATTCAAAGTATATACTTTGTTGGGAGTAGAGTAAAATAAAATACCAATTTAAATGCTACTGTTAATATTTCAGGTACCGACAGCACTTTCAACGATGCTGAATTAGATGATAATATTATTTCACAAGCTTATGAGTTATATTTGTCACAAATGAGTCCAGCAAAAAGTTCAGAAAAAAAAATTAGGGAAATTTCAGATGATGATCTCATGACACTAGACGATATAATATCAGAATCGCTGAAACCAACTTTTCCTATTTCAACTGTTACCAATGAAAATAAAACGATGAAAAAGAAAAGCAAGGGAAATAAGAAAAGCAATGTGAACGGCAACAATGACGAAACAATGAAAATGGAGACCAAAATGGACCAGGAGAAGCACAAAGAATATGACAACAATACGTGCGAACTCATGGATGGGGACGAGGTTAAAAATAAAGAGAAAAATAATAAGAAAGGCAAAGAGAAGACCAAGAAGACGGATAAGAAGAAGGATGAAGAATCGCACATGAAATCTCCACACGGAGAGACAAATGAGGATAAGAACAATCATAACCGGAAAGCTAAGAAGGACAAAGAGAAGTGCAAGAAGACGGGTAATAAGAAGGATGAAGAATTGGAAACAACATCTCCACACGCAGAGACAGACAAGAACAAGCACAATCAGGACGGGAAAGCTAAGAATAGAAAATATAATGACAAAGAGAATAGAAATGAGACGGATGAAGGGTCGGACGAATTTTCTGGTGATAATGACTTATGCGAATCGTCTTTTATTGCAACCGTTATTTTAATGGAGATTTTTGACACGGCATGTAAGAAAACTAAATCGTTGAATCGTTGGCGGAATCCTCAACCTGGAACGTGGAAGGTCAATGTGGCAAAAAGTAGACGTGCTGAGGGATTGCCTTATGAGACTGGAAAAAAAATAAGGAATCCGAAAGTACCAAAGGCTATTAACTGTTCAAAGTGTAAATTTCATTGCACTGACAATTTTTCTGAAGAGTGCAGAATAAGTCTTTGTAGGAAATATTGGAGTCTTGAATTTGTTGGCAAAAAGAACTTCATATTGGCAAATATAGATATAAAAAAGCCGAAAACTATTCTCGTTGAAAGAAAAAGAGAAACAACAAGAACATTTTCGACTCAGTGTTTTTTTTTCTTGAACGATGAAAAAGTACAAGTATGCCAAAAATTCTTTTGTGCAACACTTTGCATTGCACAATCTGTAGTTTCAGATGCTGTTAAAAAACGAGATTTGTCTGGACAATTTGGTCTTGAACACGATCAACGAGGGCGACACGAACCTCCGAATAAGACTACTCCGGAAAAAATGGCAGAGGTGCGTAAGCATATTGAATCTTTTCCAACGATGGAGAGCCACTATGTCCGCAAGGACATAAAGAGGAGGTACCTAGATAAGACACTGTCAATTGGAAAAATGTACAGTCTTTACGCTGAATTGTGCGAGAAGAAAAACGTTGAACCTGTATCTGAAACGATTTATCGCCGAGTTTTTGGCCAGGAGTATAATTTGGGCTTTTTTATACCTAAAAAAGATCAGTGCTTGTTGTGTACGAAATATTCGAATTCAAATGATATTCGTAATGATCTATTAAAAAAAGAGTACGACGAGCATATTCAGAGAAAAGAAATCTGCAACAATGAGAAGTCAAAAGACAAAAGCAGAGCACAAAACGAAGAAAATTTTGTCTCTGTTACATTTGATTTGCAAGCAATCTTACAAATACCATGTGGTGACGTAGGATTGCTTTATTATACACGGAAATTAACTGTCTACAATTTGACCATTTATGAGAGTGCTGAACCTAATGAAGCGTATTGTTGCACATGGACAGAACTAAATGGGAAAAAGGGTAGTGCTGAAATAGGTAGTATTTTATTGTATTATCTATCAAATTGTCTCCTGCCCAATGTGAATGAAGTCAGTCTCTTTTCTGATACGTGTGGTGGCCAAAATAGAAATAAATACGTCGCCGCTCTGTTGTTGTGGGCTGTTCAAAAAATTGGCCAACTAAATATAATAGAACAAAAGTTCTTAGAGTCCGGCCATACTTATATGGAGGCAGATTCAATGCATAGTAGCATAGAATCTGCAAAACAAAACACCGCAATTTATTCCATTAATGAATGGATAAATGTATTTAAACGAGCGAGAGCAAAAGGATCCTACAAAAAGGGCAAAAAGACAATCAAGAAACAGCCTTATCATGTCAAGGAGTTCAAGTACCAAGATTTCAAAGACCTTAAGGATCTTGCTGAAAAAATCTTACACAACACAACAAAAGATACAGATGGGAGAAAAGTTCAATGGCTTAAGATTAAGAGACTGAGATTTATAAAAGGAGAAATGAAGATCTTATACAACTACGATATGAGCGAAAATTTTCGTACAATTGATACGTTACGTACCCAAACAGAACCACAGACTCAGGTGGTAGAACACGAATATGGCACTCGAACAAAAAGAAGGAAATTGACTGCATCTACCTCTACTGTGAGTACACGGAGCCCAGTGATCCCTGATAAACTTGCACAACTTTATGATGCTCCACTAACAATTAGTTTGGCAAAGAAGAAGGACCTATTAATTCTTTGCAACAAAGGCGTTATCCCAGAAGAATACCACGCGTGGTATCAGTCGCTAAAGGCTGATGATAACGAAAAAGATAAACTACCGGAGCCAACATTATCTGATCCAGATGATTCTGAGGAAGATTAAATTAACCTTTTATAAACTTATTTTTCATTTCGCATTCACTTAGTGAGCATGTAACAAATTTTGATGACATTGAATTTATATCTGTTATCATTTGAATTATAATTGACGTCATTATTTTTTACTTTTAATGTAGGTAAGCAGACTAATTTAAAGTTGCAAATAAAAAAAAATGTTGGTACCTACCTAATTTAGGCTACACTTTTCTATTGTGACGTTATAATTCTTTGAACAAAAATTGTTTGTTTGTTATGTTACTTTCTTTTAAAAAGAATTGGTAGATTTTTTCAGGATAAAGTATTTTCCTGTCCTGAGTGTTTTGGATGATTTTTATGTCTTTCAATTTATTGTAAGGTTTCACAATTGTTTAATTTTCATGCCAAATACTTTGAACAACATATTTAAAATTTTAGATCTCAAAATTGTCTCGAGGTAAAACCAAGTATCTTAACACATTTCTACTTGGTAGTATATTAAAGAAGTACTTTTTATGTATTTTCATGACTTAATTAGCATTTAATAAATAAAAGCAATAAGTAATTTCGTTGGTATTATTATCAGCCTTTTAGTTTTTCAATTATAGAGATTTTTCTCTCCCCAGGTAAAAACAAGTAAATGGGAGACCTCGTCACAGTTTTCGTCAAATTTTATTACAAAACACCAGTTTTTTGGAACTGTAAATGCACTTACTTATAGCACATGAATTAATGTACCGATAGTATATACTTTTAATATTAATAGGGTTTTCAAAAGGTCATTATTAACATACTGAACTTTGTAACCGCGATATCTCATTTTGACTTTTTAGTAAGTTACTTGGTTCTGCCTGCATAACGGCGAAATTATCATTGTCTTTCTTATTTTTTAAAATAAAAATGTATTTAAAAATGAGATTTTTGGAATTGCGTGTTGATAATAGTTAAAGTCAATTAAGCTTTTCTAGCAAAGTTGTATTATTTCATGCATTAATTTTTAAAATGATCCTGCGAAACAACTATAAACTATTGTCGTGTAGCGCCATAGATCACATTTACTTCAAAAACTATCTAGAACGATCAAACAATAGCATCCAAGTTTAGCCTCAACAAAAATCTATTTTAAATTTCTATCTCTTTACTAAACCAATGTTGTATTATTAATATAATAATGATGATCGAAAAAAAAAAACATGATCTTGCTAAGTTTCTTGCCCTTTTTCTTAGCAAGACTTCGAATGGGTGGAATTAGGCATATATTTATATATTTAACGCATTAGTATTTAGTATATGGTTAGCTATTATTATCATATAGTAGGTATATATATTATTGTATACATTAAATATACCTTCAATGTAGTTTATGTACGTGTATCAACTTATCAAGTATATATACCTACCCAAATCTTAATATAATATATTGTATTTTCCTCTTTTAAATTTAACCATTTTACTTATTTAATATATTCCAACGTGCGATAAGTGTATTTATGTACCTACATTGCAAAAATAAAGTATTCATTTCATTTGTAACATGAATAATTTTTCTCTGTTTCAGTCCAAATACAGAAACGAATTAGCAAATCTCAGGATGAATAACAACCACAGCATTGTGAATGTTGATGATACTAGTAAGTGCTTGCCTAAATTTACTTTTAGCGTAGAGTTGAAAACAACATCTAAAATCAAACTCTTTTAGCTTACTATAGTAGTCGCGGTCGTGGCTAAAGTTAACTCAAAACATCCTAAGAGCTTCCAGTCTTTTAATTAAAAAATTGCCGTTTTTCGTAAAATAAACAGAACGTTTGCCGTGTCTTGGATTAAAAATTTGACACGGTTTTCAAACAATCAGTGGTATTAAAAGATATTCGTTTCTCTTACTACGACTTCATGGTGTTTTTGCTCCTTTTTGTGTGACCACCGAATAATCTCGCGCCCTGAAGAAACTGAACTTTTATTAAATAACTCCGCTTTTGCAAGCAAATTGTATAAAGAGAAAACAACTGAATCCCCAAATCGATACTCGAGTGAAATCAATAAGAAGAAAGATTGATTGTTGTCCAAAATTACTTATAAAACGTTATAACAGAAGATTTCGGTACAAAATGCACATCATAATATTTTCTTCCTTGTAAATGTATGCAATTAATGCGTATTATAGCAATTTGCGCATACTGCTTGTTAATAGTTAGGTGATTACATAATAGTAGTTTATGAAACTGGTACATAAATAGGTTATTAAAAACACGAGTGTCTTAATACCTAGCTATGTATAGTTTCATACACTACTTTATCTAAACTCATGCCTAACAACCTGTTTTCTTAATAATCTTGATAAAATTTGTCGTTAGCCATTTTTGATTTTTCTTATAAAAGCTCGTTCTAAAAGTGTTCGTAATTTCCGTCGTTATTTCCAGAATGTCAGGTGGAGTCAAATTATCATCACCATCACTGCTGTTATCTTTTAGAACGAGCTTTTATAAGAAAAATCAACAATTGCGCGCGCCGACAGCCGTAGACAAAGCAGGCCAAAAATAAAATGAAACTGTGACCTCCTTTGTCACGCCGCAATATTACTTAGTACGTGTTAGAGAATATTATATGATAACCTCATTGGTATTTGATATTAAATGTCAGACATGGCTGTTTGGGCTAAGTTCCCTTTGCCTTCCTAGTTAGTATCACATGTACTGTAATCTCAGAAAAAGTTTTTTTATAGCATTATGTTGTTCGGAGACATACTACAATTTAATTTTTTAATTTTTTAGAGACGTTCATGAAAAATATTTTTCATTATGCCAGTACTTTTGAGTTCGTAATGAGGATTTTACGATATGAGGTTAGATAAAAAAATATTCCATTCTACGCGTTACATTTTGACTGCATTACATTACAACTGTAAACACGCTTTAAGGTTTGTTAATGTGATGCATTAAACTACATAATAAAACTTATATTTCTTCCTCTTAATTTGTCCTTCTTTAGGTAGTTATTATATAGGTATGTATGTGTAGTATATTTCTGTATTTATCTTATAAGTATTGTTATGTATGTATTCGTCGGTTAGGTTAATTAGTATTTAATTAATATGTTAATTTATTTTTATAAAGTTATTTATTATGTGCACATAATGTTTACCCTATCTAATAAAATATTCACTTTCAGACTTGGTTTGCTGGAAGAAATCTCATTTTTGAAATAAGCTCGCCACTGTACATTACATTTAAAACAAACTTTGTATTTAATTGATCTGCGTACAATAAAGTATTATCTAAGAATTAATAATCAATATCCGCAAATGGCTTTAAAACGAATTGGTAAAACGAATAATGAATTTTTATTCAAAAGTTTATAAAACAATACAATGATGTGCATTTTGCAGCGAGATAAACAGTTACCCCCTTAGAAATTAGAAGAACATATGTTCATTCGTGACAAAACTTTCTTTTTTGAAAGTCATCTAAAGTCTGTCATTTTATTTCTATTTGCGTCGTCTTCCCCCTTAATCTCTTTTTAAACATGATTCTATAATATAGACGCTTATATTTTATTGCAGCTAGACTGAGATACAAAGGCGTGAAGTATGTTCCGGAATCAGTGTTAGAAAGTTTTTCTCTGAGGCTCGGAGTCTTCATCCGAAGATATCCAATATTCAGACTGCTAATTCTTGTGTATATGGTAAGATATTTTTATATAAACCATAATATGCAAAGACTAAAGGAAAAATATTGCATTTTTGGGTTCCGTATTCAACTATTGTTTCGCCATGTCCGTCCGTCTGTCTGTCTGTCTGTCAGCGGCTTAGCTAAAAGACTATTAGTACTAGAAAGCTGTAATTAGGCATGGGTATACATATTAATCACGCCGACAAAGTGGTAGAGCAATATATTGACAATTTTTTTAGGGTGCCTGCACCATAGACTAAATAGTACAAGTACTTGTACTATTTAGTCTATGCCTGCACCTAAATTGGGGTTGAATTTATTTTTTTGCGTCTACCCCATAATGCGGGGTGACGTTAGATAGGTCTTTCAAAAATATTGTGGGTATGTGAATATTCATTTTTGGATTCAGGGATCCGTTTGCGAAATATTGAGCTTTTAAGTGCAAATTTTTGTTAAGAGTCAAGTGTCCCCGTGCCAGCCAAAGAGTTTAAAAAATTTACGGCAGTAGTTTATGCAACGAAGTTAAAAGGAAAACTATCACAGCTAAGTAGGCTTTACAAGTTAACGAGTAATGGTCGACCACCTTAATTTTGCAGTTTTGTTTCATATATACACTTCCACGCGACAAAAGCTGGTCGAATAATAAATTGATTCCAAACTTTAATGTCGCTGTAAAATACGTCCATTTACATAATATGTTAGTACAGTGCTCCCAAAGTTATAATGCGCATAGAAATCTATAGCCGAGCGACCGGACGTACCACGTGACCTTACTGCTTGTATAGAAAGTGAGGCAAATACGAACTTTGCCGAGCAGTGTCGAAGATTCGTATGCGCATAATAAGTTTGGGAGCACAGTACAGCACGGAACTCTCAGCGTCTAAATTCCACGCGCAATTGACTGGTTTCTTTATTACAGATTGGTCTACATCTCTGGGTGATGACAGTCCTCTTCACCAGCACTCCAGACATCATACCGAAGCGTGGCACGTGATCCATACAAATCCCTTTTTATACTGCCAACTTTACGCCGTACACAGTGTACTCGATTCAGCAACCCTGTATTAAGCCTTGCAGGACGAATGGGATACAAATATGTCCCCTCTTGTATTGTTTTACTATTGATCTTCTAGGGACAATTGACGCTTTGGATCAGCATTTCCCAAAGTGTGAAACGCGCGCGACCCACTGGTGTATGACTCTCCTCCTAAGATCTGAATTCAAACAGAAGTAAAGATAATTTAAAAAATTGTCTTTATAGACCTTAACATGTTAAATAATACGCACAATCGACAACATTACAAATTAATAATTGGTACAAAACTAAAAAACATTTCGAGATATTGGCCTTCTGAGCATCATATATTTTTTTCAGAATTAAATCATTATCAAGTAAAGATATTTAAAAAAAACAAAAGTTGGTAAACACAGGATTTTAAAAACAATTACCTTTACTTTCAAGTTCATTTCGTATTTAAAAAAAATCAACTGTCATGTCATTGTGACTGTTGACATTGACAGCGAACATAAACATGCCAAGTTTTTTTTAAATAATCCCTTGGCAATCATCGAGTTTCAAAACCCCCAGTTGCGGCTTACGTTCTTTTAGAATGAGTGAATAAGAAAAAAATAAAATAAGCATTTAAACACACAATAAAACAAAATAAAAAAATACGTGAGCTTTATTTTTACGCAGACTTTCAATATAAATAATGAAAACAAATGGTTACCTGAAATGAAATGATGTCGATTAATCTTAAGAGCTTATATTTACTTCCATATCCAAGACCCTCTGCTGCCAAAATATTAATATTTATTTATTTTAAAACTGATCTTATGTAAGATTTATTTTGGGGGAGGGCAAATCAATTTTATTAATGCACATAGAGAAGGGAAGGGCGTCAAAAATAGGCAAAACTGTCCCACGTAATAAATGAACAGTCCGTTATTTGTGTTTAAAACTATACAAGATGACTTTATTTAAATACCCTAATTCATACTGGAGTTTCAGATAAGAAACGATATATCCTCATATCCATACCATAGTGGAGTTTAAGTTGCGTTAAAAGAAAACTTGTCACATACGAACATATTTTTACTATGAAAGAAAACGAGAAATGGCGAAAAATCTTTTTGATCGAGTAAGTGGGTATTTAATTCTTTTATGAAACAGCTGATTATATTTTAACGATTTCAGGTTTGTTCCAGAGTAAATAAAGGTTTTTAAGGACGGACAAATACCACTTTTCCTTTAGAAAACGACATAATTGTAATTTTATGTTTTTAGGAAAAATCGAAAAATCTAGTTTTTTATTCTCATTTATGCATATCCAAGCCCGTGTCACAATTTTTTTAAATATAACTTATTTAAATTAATACATAAAGCTCTTTAAAATATATAGAAAGAAAGAAAATGGAATTTATATGTATGAGCTTGACGTTTTGATCGTTCTGAACCGTATCGTGCTTACAAACATTAGTGTGGCTAGCACGCGTCATAGATACAGTGCGTCTATCTATCCTACTTGCGCTCTTACGCAAACCGCGTTTGTCAATGTACGAGAGAGCAAGTATGATGGTAAGACACCGTATCGATGGGGCTGGCGACGCATGCTAAATCTCCTGAATCTCACTCAGAAAATTTCTGCTAACTTCGACAAAAGTTTTTGGGCCCTGTTTCTGATTACTTAACGAGTCTCATTTTTTGTTTGATAAACACTTGTACTTGTCCACTTATTTATATTAATTTCCCTTACCGGTTTCGCTGTTAAAGCATTATCAAAGGTTTTTAACGAGTCTCTAGCATGAATTTGGATGTATGAGACTTAGTAACCATAAACTGGCGTTTGAAAAACTACGGGAACGTGGAAAGTAGGAAATGTAAGCGAGCACAAAACGATATTGATGTTATTGGCTCAAATAAAAATCTTTAACTTTACATTAGTGATATTTTTGTATTAAGGTTTTGTTACACGCATCTGATACCTAGTGGCTTAGACCATATAACACGGGACTAGGCAAGCGCACTTATCCCCCTCTGCCGAAGTACATGAACAATTTGTTCATGTAAGTTTGCTTGTGTGCGTGTTTTGTGTTTGTGTTGCAGTTTCTGATTTAGTGTGACATATCAATTTTTGCAGGAGTGTGCGTGAATGTGTAAATGTGTGCTGTGCGTGTTTACCTCCCCTCCCGTGGAAAACGGCAGAATAATTTCAGTACTAAGAGTCGCGCTTTGCCAGGTCCCATGTTAAATGGTCTAAGCCTAGTGGTGATCAATCATACATTTACTAGCATTAAAATACATTTACTTTTTGTGAGCTTTTGTTTTGAATAAATATATAAAGGTAATCAAGAAGAAAAAGAAATATATAAAAGAAATGAAAAAAAATATATATTTGACAATTTATGACCCACTTGAGGTCGTCGCCAGTCAAATACAAAATAAAATTGACAAATACAGTAAAGTCGAAGAAAAACAAGTGGGTCGGAATATGTATCAAAAATATATTTTCTTTTTTATTTATGTTCGAAAACCTATAAATGTGTATATTTATTCAAAATAAAAACATTTACTAGAACTATTTACTCTAGAGATCATACTTTGTTCACAAAGAAAAATTTAATTCCTCAAAAAATAATAGTACCTACCTACCTACTTTAGAAAATATTTTTTTGGTAGAGTACATAGCTTTAGTTAAATTAAAAGTTAGTATACACATTTTTTTAATTAGGTGGGTTTAGTATTTATTTGTAATTCCTTGGGAATAGAAATATTGGTGCTATAGACTTGTATATAAAAAATATTTGTATTAAAAATAAATGATCGAAGACGTTATGTTTAAATGTAAAATTATTGTATATCTATCTTTAATTGTCAACAAAAGCCATCAAAGTACCTTATATAACTCTTGATTTCAGTATTTGTTAACTGTATTTATTTTTGATGCATTCTATTAATTTCGTATGATGAAATATTTGTTATTAACATATTTTTAATAAGAGGGTTGAAATTAATACAAACTTTCATTTTAACTACCAAATAATTTACTAACATTTTGATAGATTTATTATACCTATGTATAGGAGATTAAAAAGCGTGTATTTAAAGGTATTTAACAATATTTTGACCACCCGATCTTTTTAGGGTTCCGTACCCGAAGGGTGCCAAACGGTACTAAGCCTCCGCTGTCTATCTGTGAGTCTGTCCGTCCATCTGTCACAACATAATGGTCTACAGCTTTAGCCGTAATAGGTAGACAGTTGAAAATTTCGCAGAATACTTGTTATTATAGCCTCTACCACGGCAAATCGTAAAATAAATTAAAAAAAACATACAAAAGCCTTGAAAGACAAGCATTTTTTTAACGTTTTTTGTTTCAGCTCTATCATAAAAACGGTAATACATCCTCGTACAAGTTTTTAATTCCGTTAGACTTTGGTACATATTTGTATAGTAGGATTTTTTTAAAATGTCGGAATCGGCTTAAGAGCTTATCTTCCAATGAATGGGATTGTTCTATTGTTAAGTTCCATCACTAATTAGCAGTGCACAACGAAACGCATAAACAACAAAATATTTTATGTTAATAGCAACTTTAACGCCCGAACAAAAAGTCTCAAATTTGAACGGCAGCGCATTCCAGGTAGTATTTTTTGAATTTGAAAGCGGCAGCAAGGTATTTAGATGTGCGATACAGGATGAAACGATTTAAGATTCTTACATAATTTTATATGCATGTTATTAAGAAAAACAGTATTTAAGTATAAAAAAGTTCATTTGTCTCTTGAAAACTTAAATTTAACACACATTTGTTGTTTATTAAATAACTATGTATACTTATACTTATATCATTCTAATAAAAACCTACAAATACAAAAAAAAATGTATGGCTGCAGTCTGCGGTAATTATTGAAGTTACATTTAAAATTACATACATTACATTTTGTACCTCTTATTCCAGCTAAATCAGTCCATATACACAGCCGGAACACACTTTTCACAAAAATCCAATAGTAAGCAATCAAAATCCTATAAACTTAAGCCAGGGGCAAATTTATGAAATATCCAGAATAAACACAGAGAAGTATACGATATTAAGATCCGAATCCTTAATCATCCTGTAACTGACACACAAAATGGCTGCCGCTTCCAATTTCAAAAATTGAATCTGAAATGCGTTGGCGACTTGGCGTTCAAATTTGAGCCTTTTTGTTTAGGTGGTAAAGTTGCTATTAACATAAAATATTTTGTTGTTTATGCATTTCGTTATTTACTGCTCATTTAGCGGAAGATAAGATCTCAAGTGGATTCCGATATTTTAAAAAAATCCTTCTATATCAGAGTTTGTTTTATACGCGGGAGCCGAATTGTTTATGAGGCGCTACCATTTTGGCGGCTTGTTTTGTGTCACCCTAATGTTGCTAAGACATCTTTATTTTGTACGCATATTGATGGGGTGTTACGAAGTTCTTTGTGTGCGAATCCGACTCGCACTTGGCCAAATTATCTTTCTTATACTATAAGGATATATTTTGTCTATTTAATTAATCCTTATTATTAGTTTTCCTGTTTGCGGTTGCAACTCTATTACCACGACTTCTAAGCAATCAAGTCACGATTGGGCTTTTTAGATTGTTGCTTTAATCATTTTCCTGTGTTATCTGTACATCAGAATTATTATTCATGTCGTCAATATCGTGGTGGAACACAGAGCTAAGTGCCTTACACATATAAAATAGCAATACAATCGCAATCTACACATGTACTCCTATTTATAAATGGTTTTAAGGGGGGGCGGGGTTATTCCGGTAATATCTCGCCACTCTTGGCGGTCCTCCTGAAAGAAATGCCCATACCCACACACGCTGGGCAGGCGGGTTGGTGAGCGCGGTGCCGAAACCATTGCACCAGTGACGCCGCTACCCGTCACCAGTCTGTTTTATGTAAGGCCCGGCAATTGGGGATGGATATACCGCCATCCATCGGTCCCAGGCAATGGTGGGCCGCCTGGTTTTGCCTGAGAGCTGTTCTCTTACTCTCCCCGAATAACGTTGGGAGGATATGCAAGTAAGATGGTGGTACCTCCACAGTCGAGCCCGGCATCAGCTCTACCACCTTGAAAAATAAATGTTATATATCATTGTCAAACTTAATATTTCGGCCTTTCGATATAAGATTACTTGCATTTTACAGCATCCAATAAAATCGCAAAGATAGGCCTAAACTATGATATAAATACCATTTCATTGGAGTTATATTGGGTTCTAGACAATAAAAATTATAATAAATAAACGTCGTAAGAGATGTGATATAAAACGGCTGTCATGTTAAAAATGTTCCATATTCCAAAATATCTAAGGCTGAGATTCAGAGTGCATTTTGAGTCCGAACTCAATCTTACAAATGTCAAAAAGTGACGTGATCTCATACTAGAGTGACGTTTGTAAGATTGAGTTCCTCTCGAGTTCGGACTCAAAATGCACTCTGAATCACACCTCGAAACGACTTTTTTGAGCAGCTCACTCTCACTAAGCATTATATATGTCGCAGTAAAGTAGTTAAATCAGAGAGTTAGTTGAATCTCTAGACAGTTAATTAAAGATCGACATTCAATCAAGTCGCTAAAGTTCCGTCAGACAAGTGAGTGAACGAAACGTTTAACGAGTTTCCTAAACGTTCCTAGGCGCATTTCAACTTTGGTAGGGTGACCTTTGTGAGGCGTCCCCGAGTAGGATACTAAATAGTCGCATAATGGATAGGTCGAAATGTATTTAAAAACACTAGGTTAGGTTAGGTTTGAACATTATGAAACAACTCAGAGCCGAGCGAAGCGGAGCGGAGCGAGGCGTCCCCGAGTAGGATACTAAATAGGTGCATAATGGATAGGTCAAAATGTATTTAAAAACAGTACGTTAGGTCAGGTTTGAACATTCTAAATGTAATCAGCTGTTGTCGTGACCGCCATCTTGTTTTACATTATTAATCAATCAACACGCTGGCTTTCGGTCAGACAGATAGTTAAACGTTTTCGACGCTGCTTTATTTAAATCAAAATGCTAGCGACTTGATTGAATGTCGATCTTTAATTAACTCTCTAGAGATTCAATTAACTCTCTGATTTAACTACTTTACTGCGACATATACAAGTAGAAACGTGTAAAATGAAAGCATTGGAGCAGGACAGATTTCTCTAGATAATCTTGTCTTAACAGCTATGAAGACGCAATAATTACCTACTGCCAATACGTAGCCTGGCTTCCGTATATACTTCATAATTCTTAAGCATTATTGGCAAAAAGCCGCTTTCGACCCCGACGAAGAAAAACAGAGATGATCAGTTTGCATACCGAGCAAACTAAATTTAGGTCCAATCCATCTGACATTGGCTAGATCCACAAAACGGTGGTCAAAGTTTGTAGAACCAGCGGAAAATATCTAGGCACCCGAAAACCCCCTCCCGCAGGGTCTCTGCTTACCTTTGCGGTTAAACTGAGGTGCCGAGATATTTCCCGCGGTTTATTTTGAGGTGATGACTTTATGATAAACCGGTTAACCTTATGGCAGTTCTGAGCAGCACTTCAAGAAAACCGCACGTATTTTCATCCTTCGGAAATAACCACAAAAATGATTAAATAGGTATTCTGTGTTTATCTAGTGCTGGAAGTTCGTAAAAAAACGATAAAACCTTGAACTGGAGATTTTTTAGTTTATTTTCCTTGTGTGTTTTAATGTGATCAAGATGACACTAACGCTGGTTTTTACTATACTTTTTGTGGGTAAGTATTTATTATATTTTAATAGTTTAGTGTGAATAGGTAAAGAAATTAGTTTCGATATTGTTAGTAATATATTATAATTATAAGTCACCTACTTATAGATGGATATTAGTATAAGTCTTTGTTTATAAATGTTATGAGTAGGTACATTAATATAATCTTCGGGTCATATACCTATTGGGGTTATTTGTGATTAGTCTATAGAATTGCTGAGATAAATCAAAGATACATTCTAGTTTTTTCATATACAATTATTTTTTTGCTGTTTAAAGCAGTCTGAGAGATCATTAGGAAACCGGTTTCATTGAGTAAACTGAAATAGGATCTTATGTTAACAACATATAGTTGAATGTTCAGTTTTTTATGATTTTAATGTTTTCACATCCGTTTTCTTACTAATTATTAATATCAACATAAATATAAAATTATTTCAACTTATTGCTTTAACGGGGACGGGATATTTTGTTATTGAAAGTTGATAATTCCTAAATGTGTATACGATTGACAAGCCAATCAGTAATGACTGGGTTTTCCCTAAGTTACGTACGACCGTACGAGGCATGGCATGGCTGAATGAATTAGTTAGTTATTATTAACTAACAAATGCTTTTAATTATTTTGTTGTTTTGAAACTATAAACAAATAATAGAAACTATTTACTTCCTTGTACTTTACGTTTTCTAAAAGTATCTAAGTACCTATAAATAATGGTGCTGTATGCCGATTTGCCTAATGGTTTTAAAGCATCTTCTTCAGTGGTTCTTAAACTTTTTGTAGCCACGGACCACATTTAGAATTTTAAAGAGATTTAAAAAAATTTAAGAATAGAAAATAAAGCATAATATAAAGAAAACACTTTTATTGGTTAGTTTACATTAATAGTTCATTAAATAGTATCAAAACTAAGTTAATGAAAAGGATACTGTTTTTTGGACTCCAGTATAATAAATAATTTATGTTAAGATTAAGATTTTTGTTATTTAAGATATATAACGGTGGAATAAAATATATTATAAACAATAAAATATGCTCAAGATATATTTCGGGCCCTAGCTGGATTAAGAACTGTGTGGTTGTGGACCCCTGGAACTCTTGTCACGGACCCCTAAGGGGTCCACGGACCCGTGTTTAAGAAACCCTAATTTACTTACTCATTTTTAAACATGACTATCTTATCTATCCACTCTCAGTTCAGCGACGGTTTTCGTGGCGGTAGGACGTATAGCCTATTCACCTTTGTATCGCGCTTATTAGCTTCTACCTACCTGCTATGTTTATGTTGCCAATTTTGTTTATTGAGAATGGATAGTGAAACGATACCCAGTGACAACGAGCGGGAGTGTAATATCATTGATAATAACGACGTAGATAGTGAGCATACTTTTATGGAAAATATGGAGCATCTTAGCGAAAAAGTAAATTCGAATCGTGTTGGGAAGAGAACGAGGGAGGTGAATGAGGATGAGATATGGTCGGAGGTCGGGAGACGTGGTAAGATATTGGCTCGTAGTGACAATAGTGACAGTTTGACAAGAATACCGGAGGAAAAAATTGAGATTAGTATGACTTCAAAAAATGAGAAATTACCCAAGCAAATTGGTTTGGCACGCGTGCTGAAATCAGAGCAAATAATGGATGTCGCTAGGGTTAAATACATAAATCCATATAAAGTATTACTACAGTTTACTAATGAGGAAAGTGCTGAAAAATTATTACAATGCAGGTACTTTATAGACAAGGAGTATAAATTTCAAAAAACATTTGAAGTTGGTATGTCTGTTGGAGTGGTAAAAAATATTGATTTGGAATTAACAGATGATGAGATCGTAGAAAACTTAACCAGTGACATTCCAATAATTAATGTTAAAAGACTACAAAGACGCAACCTATTTAATGGTAATTGGGAAAATAGTGAGTCGGTGAAGATATGTTTTAAGGGGCCGTCACTTCCTTTGTATATTTTCACACATGATACTAGAATAAAGGTAGATCCGTTCATATTTCCTGTAACCCAATGTTCGAAATGCTGGAGATTCGGACATAACTTGAAAGTATGTCCGGCTAACAAAATAACCTGCCCTAAATGCGGAGATAATCATCAGAACTGTGAATCTTCATTTTTTAAATGTGTGAATTGTTCTGGGAAACATATGGCTTTGGCCAAGGTATGTCCAGTTTACAAAAAAGAAAGACGCTTACGAGAATTGATGGCTGAGTTCAATTGCACATATAAAAGATCACTGACACTATATGTGGCACCTTCACCACAAAACTCACCTCATCCTTCCCGCAATACATCTCCTCCGATTGCCAAATCAATTACTAATGTAGATGAAGAATCTGATTCTACGGGTCAGAGTGTTTCATATGCACAGGTGTTAAGAGTCTCGGCAGTGGTTCACAATGAAAAAAAACCAGAAGCCGTCGAAACACCAAAAAAGAAAGATAAGAAAATTAAGAAAGTCAGAGTGAGGGAGAGAGATAGAGGGCACTCGCAGGAAGAGGATCTGTCGGAACATAACTCTGATTCTGATACGGAAAAAAATAATGAACACAAGGAACTTAAGGAAATGGATAAATGTTCTTTTCGGCAGTTGCTTGTTAAAATACAAGAAACTATATTTATGAGCAGAATGTCATTTGAGGCTAAACTAAAGCTGTGTAGTAAAATAATTTTGGACTGGGTCCTAAGCGCTTTAGTAGACTATATACCACAGTGGCCTGCGATTAAATCATTTTTCCAAAATGACTAGTCTCTCTACACAATTAACAGTTAACATTATCCAATGGAATTGCCAAAGTCTCCTCCCAAAATTAATTGAATTTGAACAAATGCTGTCACAGGAAAAGATACACATTGCAATACTGAGCGAGACCTGGCTTGATCCTGAAAGAGATCTAAGGTTAAGCGGCTACAATGTTTACCGGCAAGACCGCGAAGATTCTTATGGGGGTATAGCAGTGGTTATTCATTCTTCTGTAAGAGCGCAATTACTTCAAGTTCATAACATAAATCCTGAGATTCAGATCCTTCATGTTAAGCTGCTAAATTGTTCACACATTAATAATATCATCGCTATCTACTGCCCATCAAACGTCCATACTTCTGCTAGTGACTGGGATTCAGTCTTTGCTCTACTTGGGGAGAGAACCCTAATAGCAGGAGACTTCAATGCTCATCACAGTAGCTGGTCCTGTAAAACTGACACAAGAGGCAATCAATTATATGATGCCATACTAGACAATGATTTCGTTTCCCTCAATGATGGATCGGCAACTCGTATCAAGCTAGTTAATGGCAGACTTCAAAAAACTTCTCCGGATGTCTCTATAGCTTCTTCGGATATAGCTCTGAGGTTTGACTGGAAAGTTACAAACGAAAACCTAGGTAGTGACCATCTTTTGATCAAACTTAAAATTGATACCACACCGCGTCCTGAACACCTCAGAAAAAGAAACTTTAAGAAAGCAAATTGGCCCCAGTACAAAAGTTTTCTCCACAATGTGTTCTCTGACGTTACTTCGCCCAGTGACCACCAAGAAGCTTACGACCAGTTCATTGAAGCTATGAACTCGGCTGCTGATGAGCATATCCCTACTGTTAAAGTATGTCAAGACCCTCTGCGTCTCGAAAAATTCACCCCTAAACCATATTGGAACACAGAAATTTCTCGTGCAGTGGCTGAACGAAGACTAGCACTCACTGCTTTTAGGAAAAATTCCACTCCTCAAAACTTAATAGCACTTCAAGTTAAAGTTTCATCTGCTCAAAGACTTATTCGCAAAGCCAAAAATAAAGCCTGGCATGAATTCTGTAGTAAAATAGATAACACGTCTTCGTCTAGTGATATGTGGCGACAAATGAAGTGGATGAAAGGCTACAGATTACCAAAATTCCACATTGATGAGAATAAGGCCAATAAACTGATTCATAGTTTGTCTCCAGATTATGTAACTCCCAAGATGCCTGTGTTTTTATCTTCCAATCATTTACTTGTTGCTCCGGTTTCGATGCAGGAGCTGGAGCAAGCCATAAAAAGGAAAGATACATCTCCAGGTGATGATGGTATTTCCTATTCTATGATTTTTAATCTTCCCACTGTTGGTAAGTTAACGCTAATTGATATATATAATAAATTGCTTGCTGAGGGTGTAGTTCCTATACAGTGGAGAAGAATGAAAATAGTTCCTGTACCGAAGCCTGGTAACAATACACAATCTGTAGCAGTAAGACCTATTGTTCTTATGTCTTGTCCATGTAAAATATTCCATACAATCATAAAACATCGACTTGAATGGTACCTAGAAAAGAAAGGCTGTTTTTCTAAGAATAACGTAGGCTTCAGAAAATCTCGCTCGGGTCTCGATAGTCTAACTCGTCTTGTATCTACTATACAATTAAATTTTTCAAAAAACTTTTTTACTTTGGGTTGTTTTATAGATATTGACAGTGCTTACAATAATGTAGACATCACAATTTTGTTAAAGATGTTGGACAATCTTGGGGTGGGGTTGGAAATTTGCAATTACTTGTGGGAATTTTTATGTGCCAGAGAATTGTCGATATACTCTCAGGACGAATACAGTCTATCGAGAACCACAGGGCGTGGTATTGCTCAGGGGGATCCTATGTCCCCATTGTTATTTAATGTCGTCACTATGCGCGTATGTCATGAAATTGTCAATGCTTTTATATCGCAATATGCGGATGACTTTGTATTATATGTATCCTGTAAGAAAATTAATGAAGGTTCGTGGAACCTCCAATTAGCCTTGAATGTTTTTTGTAAGATTATTGAGAGACTAGGATTAGAAATTTCTAGAAAGAAAACTAAGATTTGTTTATTCCGTAAAGGTGTTAATAGACAAAATGTAAGTATTAATTTGGAGGGTACTAGTGTACATCTTGTAGATTGTGTCAAATATTTGGGCTTATGGTTAGATCGGTCACTTAAATGGGGTAAGCATATAAACGAAACATGTGAAAAGACTCAAAAATTCCTTAATGTTTTTAAAGTTTTAGCGGGGTCTAGTTGGGGCATACACCCTAAGCATTTGCGTAGACTTTACGTATCAATCATACGAAGTCGATTGGACTATGGTAGTTTTTTGTATGATACGAGTGTAAAAAGTCATTTGTATAAGCTAGACAAGGTGCAGAATCAAGCTATGCGGGTCATTGGTGGCTTCATAAAAAGTACTCCTATTCACGTTATGGAAAGTGAGTTATGTCTCCCACCCCTCCACTTGAGGCGATATTACCTTGCTGGCAAATTTTGGTTTAGAAGTCGGTCGTTTAAGAACAATAATAGTATCACACTCATTGAGGAGCTTTCTAGTCAATGTCAAAATCAACGGTACTGGTCGAGAAAGAAGAAACCTTTGTTAACCACAATATATAACTCGTTTAATTCTTTTCCTGTGCACTCTTCTCCTTTGCTGGAGATGTATTCTTTAAATACGTGGGTACAAAATATTGATCTGACTAAGAAAATCGAATTTCACATCGAGGGAGTTTCAAAGTCTAAACGACATTTAGGAACTGGTTTTTTACATGATAAGTGCACTGAGTTAATTAGCGGTAGTTATAGTAGTTTTTATAAAATATATACAGATGGGTCGAAAGAGAAGGATTACACAGGCGCGGCTTTCTTTGATCCTCAGGCTAATATATCGATGAAATTTAATATTGTCTCAAATGTTTCGATAATGTTTGCAGAATTGGTGGCGATTTCCGAAGCCCTATCTTATATTGACATAGTACATTATAATAATTTCGTTATATTGACGGATTCTAAAAGTGCGCTTCAACACGTGGCTCGTTGCACCTCGACTTTTCGAGGAGCACCGATAGCCTATACTATTATAGAGTCTATGTTAAAATTACAGTCTCATAACAAAATAGTAAAGTTACAATGGATCCCATCTCACATAGGTCTGTATGGTAATGACAAGGCAGACGTTCTAGCTAAGGAAGCGTTAACCGATGGAGACCCTATTTCATTTCTTCCGTATTACACAGATCTTTTGACATATTTGAAGGAGGAAGTTTTTAAACTTTGGAAAGAATATTTTAATGAATTATCTGTAAGTAAAGGCATATGGTATAAAACCATTCAATGTGACCCTTTTAGATATCCTTGGTTTGACTCTTGTAATATGGAAAGACAGGATCTTGTAAATGCGTTCAGAATTCGTTCGGGACACATTCCACTAAATAAATTTGCATTTTTAATGCGTAAGGTTGATTCTCCCAACTGCACCGAATGTGGTGTTGTTGAGGATGTTTACCATATTTTGGTGGAGTGTGTTCGGAATGAGAACTTGAGGAGGCAAATTAGTAATAATAATATTTTTTGTGATGTCGGAGGATGTAACAGTACTCTGTCCCATCCGTGTTCTGATGAGGCCAGAATGCTTTACAGATTAGTTAAGTTCGGTTTAAGTGTTAGATCTTAAGTTGTTTGTAAATTATATTAAGATGGTCCTATGAGGACGACATGGTCAAAATTTGTACCAAGTTCTCTTTAAAATAAAAGATTTAAAAAAAAAAAAAAAAATCTATCCACTCTACGCTACTATGACTAGAGATGGGATTCCACCCGGAATCTTACCGATTTTGGAAAGATTCCCATTGAAACCACCCGACGGGTATTTATTCGGGTATTAACGTTTTTCAATACGTTTACGTGGTATATTAGGAGTTATCTCACGGTTTTTATATGAAGCTAGGGACCATCTTAATGTATTATAGTTCATTAGTACATTGTCGTTCATAATGCAATTTATTTTTCATTTTTTTATTTCCACACTGATATGGTTTTAGAAATATTACATTAATATACACCACTTAAACCCTTAGGGGCTTGTGTGCGGTGTTGTTAGAGTCTACCACACAAATACGATCTGGAAATGAAAGGAGATAACAAGAGACGACTTACACGCGTGAACAAAGGTCCTATGCACAGAACAGAGAATTTAATGCTCTGTTGTCCTATGTTACCCGAGGTAAATTTTACAGAAGAGCAAAAAAACTGATTAATTTATTAAAAGCGGCGTGATTAAAGTTTACCTTCAATTTACCTATATTTAGGTTTATTGTCCGGTGTTCATTGTTCGAGTTACAATGTATTATGCCCTTTTCTTTGTTTTTAATGACATAGAACGACCTTTTTTGACATAGGACCTTTTGCAATATCAACGACGAGATGCTGAACAATAAATTGGAAAATAAAGTCATTTATGTGATTTGTAGTAAAAATTCACTACGATCAATTTGTTTCAATCAGTTTTTTTGTGATTTTTCAAAAAGTACCTAGATGTATGACAGTAAAATGTTACTGTCACCCATCCCTAAAGTAACAGAGACAAGCGTTGCTTAACTTGTAGCAGCAAAGAACATAAACATTAAAATGAACGCAATGTTCATGCGCATGTGTTCAAAGTTGGATTTAAAGTATTTTAAAATCATTATATATTTTTATTTAGTAGTAAAGAGATTAAATACAAACACAAAACTAAATAAATACGTATCGAGAACTCATTTTATATTTGTTAATTCATTTAGTTACACCAATTATGATTTCACCCGAATAAATACCCAATTCGGGTTGCGACTCGGGTTGCTACCCATTTTGGGTTGCAACGGAATCTTTACGCCGCTCGTCTCTAATTACGACAGACAAGCTTTTGCCCGCGGGTCCGCCCGCGTGTTATTCTGCTTAACGACATGCTTTTTTCCAGGATAAAAAGTAGCCTATGTGTTAAGTTAGGGTATAGGCTATATCCATTCTAAATTTCATCCAAATCCGTCCAGCCGTTTCAGCGTGAAAGAGTAACAAACATACACACACACAAACTTTCGCATTTAAAATATTAGTGTGATAGTGTGATTAGCCTTTTGCTTGCGCGAACTATGTCCCTAGGAAACTGCCTGTCCTTAGGGAACAAATTGTAGCTTTTGTTCAAATCTAGCCATTACTATAGCGAAAGAAATTTTAAAATCGGTTTAGTAGGTAATATATTATAATATAACTATTTATAACAAACAAACTATGTCCAAGTGAAGAGGAACCATATTACAACAGTAAAAGAGTTTTCAAAATCGGTTTAATAGTTCCAGAGGGTACACGTGTAAATGTCATTATTGCCTATGTCCATGGAACCGCGCCAGTCCCAAGGAATCAAACAATAGCCTTTGGTCAAGTCTGGTCGTTACAACAATGAAAGATATTTTAAAATCGGTTCAGTAGCTCCAGAGCTACCTGCGTGGATTTAATTAAATATGTCCCTAATGAACTGCCCATCCCCAGTGTAAAAACTATAGCCTATGACTAATTACAACAGTGAAAGAATTTTGAAAATAGGTAGGACTCAGTCACATTTTCAAGGGGGGTTATCCCATTTTGTCTCTTTTCAAATTAATTTTAAACCAATAAATATGATTTAATAGTACGATGCCTACTATCGCGCTTAATTGACTTTTCAATATTTTGAAGTAATCGGTACCACAATGCCAACATTTTGAAACGACAGCGATGATTAAATATTGTGAAAAATATTATGTCATATTTCGTTAGTTACACGATTGCTTACATTTTACTCGATCCAATTAAATCGCAAAGGTAGGTCTAAACTATTATCTAAATATCATTTCATTTGAGCTATATTTATTTTTGGGAAATAAAAGTTATATATTTAAAAGATATACAAAAGTGATATAAAACGGGCAAACGGCCGTCATATTAAGAATCCATCCCTTTTTTTTTTGTTTTGTGTTTATTAAAATGGTCCTGACGCTTTTGGTTTCACTTATATAAAGTACCAAAATAATTTTTTTAAGTTAATACCCTATTTTTATTGTTGCTAGCATTTTATATATTTATATATACTTATTTAAAATCATGCACCACACACATATACACTTTGTTAAATATTTATTTATTAAATGTATACATATTTATTTATTATTACATACATATTTATATTATAAAAACATATTTAGATTCAAGTAAAAGTTTTATTTAATTTACTTATTCTGGCAAAAATCTTGTGCATCCCATGAAACTGAGGAGCACGCATATTCTATTCAGTGACGTGTATTAAGTTAGTTTGTACAAAATTTGAATATGTATAATATTTCATTAGTACTTAATGTGTATTTTAAGTTAACATTAAATTGGTCATTTTTTTAACTTAACCATAGGGTAGTTTTTCTTTGTATCTACTAACATTTGACAAAAATAAAATTTGTAAATTTGTAAAATTAATTCCAAAATCCCATCCCACTAATCCCACTAATATTATAAATGCGAAAGTTTGGATGTATGGATGGATGGATGGATGTTTGTTACTCTTTCACGCCGTAACTACTGAACCGATTGGGCTGAAATTTTACATGAATGTGGTTCTAGACCTGGAATAATTAAAGGGCGGGTAGGAAGTATAGGTTAGTCAATAGACAAAGTTATTTTTGTTCGATTTTATGCAAATGGACAACAACAAATTGTTTTGTATGAAACCAAAATCTGACCCTCTTCCCTAAATTCCTCTGTATATATTTTCAGCCCCTTCAGCAATTTGTAACGCCGCTGCGACCAAGTCCAAAGAGATAGATACATCGATTCTCCAAAATGTGTTTGGATCGCCACAAGAGTTCTATACGCAGGCAGCGGCCGTGGTCCCAGCCAATATGACCCTAACCGACCCGGACTATTGGGATGCTAGCGATGTCTTCAGACCTTCGGAGCTCAACTATGATATGTTTGATTGGGCGTTGACGAAGGTACACCTATGTTTTAGATGTGAAGTTCAGTTTTAGTTAGTAAAACTTAAAGTAATAATATTGTTAAAAGATGGGATAAAATGCGTATTGGGCTCTAATAAATAATTAGTTATGTATGCCCATAGAAAATTCTCTGTGAAAAATTCACAAAATTTCTCAGTTGAGGCAATTTTACCAGATTTTCGGAACTCAATAGAATTTTATGACCTTACGTGACATTTATTTATACAATTCATACTGAAGACTTGGTCAATGCTCAGTATCAGGGTTAGATGACTCTTTTTTGGGAATTTCAAAAAATATGTATTTTCTGTTCCCTACAAACGCAAGCTCAGCCCTGAGTCAATTACTATGGGACGTCAACATTTTATTTTGCGAAATTTGCAAAAAGTGTTATCGTTTTATGATGCTGATCAAATACCAAGCCTCCAGTATGAATTTGACTGTATAAATAATAAATAAATTACTTTTTTCCAGCGTGTAGCAGCATTTTCAACGGACAACTTTCTCCTATCCCCACTTGGTCTGAAGCTCGCGCTAGCAATCCTGACGGAAGCAGCAACTGGAGCGACGCAAACTGAACTATCGTCTGTTCTTGGCTTTGACCAAGACAGAGCCAAAGTTAGAGCCAAGTTTTCTTCTATCATTGGCTCTTTACAGGTGAGCTCGTTTTATGATTTAACTTGCTTCTAGTTATAACTCAGATTCCTTTAAAAGAACAGTGAATAGGTACCAGGTTGAGCGCTCTTCATTGTAGGACACATAGAAGCTCACCATTAGTCGCGGTAGAAACCTAGTGGAAGCCCATCTATCTATCTATAAGGTCCTACAATAATGAGTGAAAATAATTTTAGGGTAGATTGTGTATCACTAACTGAGCAAAACCAAGAAAAAAAATTTTTTTGGTCATACAATTTTTTCACTTCCCAGTACAAAGTGGTTCAATCAGCTGACTAAATTTCTATGGAAAGGTGAAAAAAAAGTTCGCACAAAATTTTTTTTCCGGTGGAATGTGGTCTACTAGGGATACCGTATCATGTCTTGAATTTTTTTCACTTTGAATTGTAGGACCTTATATACTTCTATATTATTGACAAAGTATTAAAAAAGTCGTGTATGTACCATTAAGGGAAAACCTGGAGGCCTATTATCACCCGTAAGTATTCGAATACCAATACATGCGATAAGTAGGTCAGCAGTAATTTCTTTGATGTACACCACAGACGTATAATATAGTAGCATACTAGAGTCGACGCGTAGCGATTTTAGCTCAGCGAACTTCGGGCTCTTTTAAATATAAATATTGCTTGTTTCCAAAGAAAATATATACAAAGATTCAAGATCAAACATTCAAAATGTTTATTTGTAAAATAAATACATAAAGTATACGTTTTATATGTCAAATCTAGTCTGTATAAAAATAGTATTTTATGATGAAACAAATATGATACGGGAAATATAATGATACGGGAAATATACAGGGTGTAAATGCAAAGTCAAGAATCCCTTTAGGGTATGAAAGTATACACGATTCTGATGTCATTACGAGAAAAAAAATATACCTTGAATTTTCACCAAAAATTCCATCATTTTTCTAAGCTATGGCTACGCAGCTCACCGGCCTGCCCAGCCCACACACCTAATTGCACTCCGCAACCCGCACCCCTCATCCAGTGGCAGCGACCAGTGAGGGTGTCCACGCGATAAGTGTATTTTGAGTAAAGACAATCGTCTTGTTATGAGGTACTGGTACTTTATTTAGAGATCCCAGTATTTAAAATAATATCTTTACCGATCATACGATACTAACACACCCTTAAAGGATTCTTGCCTTTGCTTTTACACCCGGTATAAAAAAACTATATTTAAGTTGGGCTACTAAAGTTATACATATGCATAAAATAAAGACTCATTGGAATAAGAATATTATTATACCTACATAATACTAGAGATTAGTTTAGGAATTAACAAATATGTTGCAAGCATAAGCCAGTCAAAACAATCCATTTTTATACGTTTCTTCGTACCATGAAGCCTAAATGTAGCTTATTTTTTGTATGGAAACTTGCCACGCTATTTAGTCCTTATGTTTGGTCTGCTACTTAGTAATAATTATATGTCTGTGATGTACACTGATATTTTTGAAAAATAAATGACTTAGGTCAAAACAATTTTTAGATATTTTGTCTGTCTGTATGTTGAATTTTAACTCTAGAACCACACAGTGGATTTGGCTGCGGTCTTCTTTATTATTATCGTAGTGATCCTGGTCAACATATAGGCTACTAGATTTTGCCCGCGGTGTTATTCGGTTTAACAACATGCTGTTTTCCAGGACAAAAAGTAGCCTAAATATGTGTTAAGTTAGGGTATAAGCTATATCCATTCTAAATTTCATCCCAATCCGTGCAGCCGCTTCAGCGTGAAAGAGTAACAAACATACACACACACACACACACACCTTCGCATTTATAGTATTAGTGTGATAAGGGGTGTTGGGCGTTAATAAAATAACCGCCAAGCCAAAAACTATCGATACTACTCAAAGATTGAAAAACACTCCGACGCAAGAGAAGCTGCGGGCAAAAGCTAGTTGTGAATAAACTTATAATGACCTTAGCTGGTAGAGATACTGATAAACATACCGATAAGCATTAGAGCTAAGCAAATTCTTTCATAATAAATAATAGCAAAGTTTTCTTCTATTATTAGCTCTACTAGGTACGGCTTTTTAGAAGTGATTTTAAATAACTACTTTATATTAATCCCAACTTGGCCCAACGCGTTGGCAGTATAGACAGAAACTTCAGAAATCAAAACATTTCTTAACATCAAAACCAGTTTTGTAGCTGCCTGCTAAACTATATATATTGAACTTGTTTTGATAAAATCGACCAAAAATAACAAAATTAACAAAATTAACCAAATATATATATATTGAACTTGTTTCAGACAAAATCGACCCAGTATATCCTAGACCTTGGCAGCCGAATTTACATTCAAAACACCGCGGAGCCAAGACAAAGGTTCGCGGCCATTGCGCAAGGTTTTTACAAGACTGAACTGAAGCCTACGGACTTTAGCAACGCTAAGGTGGCAGCCAAAGACATCAATACTTGGGTATCTGATATCACTAAGGGCAGAATACCAGAGTTAGTCAGTGAAGGTAAAGTATAAGTTTAAAAGACGACGTATCGATTGACGTATGCTGATTATTAAAGCGTTTAGAAAATGTCAAGTAATACTTTTGGAAAAATTTATTTAGGGAAACCATTTCGAGCAGCCAAACCGACATATTTGGTATTAGGGAAGTTCCTATTATCCTGTGAACCCAGATTCAGCCATTTCCCTCATCGTTATAAGATTTATCGTGACCTCCTAATCCATAATCTTTAGTAACAGTTATTCCCTCGTCGTGGTTTTTGTCATGATCTTTTTAGTTGCTTTTGCCATCATGTCGGCGACAAATATGGCCTGCCCACTGCCACTTCAACTTCCTGATTTAACAGGCTGTGTCGGTCACCTTCAAACTCCAACGGATGTCCTTGTTTCGGATTCTTTCCATCAGAGTTACCCCAAGCGACCTTAAGAGGCCGCTCCGTATTTTTTACCTCTGTTTCATGTGAGGAATTATTTTAATTATTTTTCTTGTCATTGCCGCGATGTTTTTGTAAAAATGAGGGACATACACCAGTCCATATTGGCCATCTAAATGAAGACCTAAAATTTATTTCATTCAATTGTTTCTCTTTTGCGCGTTATTTTAATACTTAGTTAGATATTATGAATAACGGTTCGGGGCGGGCTCGTAAGTAATAAAATAACTCGCAAAAGAGAAACAATTCAATGAAATAAATTCTAGGCCTTTATTTAGACGGCCAATATGAAGTGGTGTATGTCCCCAGTTTTTCCAAAAACATCGCGATAAAGACCAGATTTTTTTTTAACATATTGTTGTTGATCAAAGTTGTTGTCGTCGCGGACCGGGCTCTTAAGGTGGTAACGGAGGATATCGGTGCAAAATGCACATCATATTGTTTTCCTTACTTTTGAATAAAAAGTTAGCAATAAATGCGTTTAACGCAATTCGCGCAAACTGCTTGTTAATTGTTAGGTGATCACATGAAAATTATTTAATTTTATGCGTTACATTTTAACTGCATTACATTACAACTGTAAACACGCTTTTAAGTTTGTTAATGTAATGCAAAAAAAATGTTATACATTAAAGTACGTACATTTTTTGTGAAGACTTTATTATTAATAAACTATTTCCGCAAGTTGCCTTAAAACACATTTATTGCATACTTTTTATTTAAAAGCAAGGAAAACAATATTATGATGTGCATTTTGTACCGAGGTAAAAAGTGAAGCCCTTTGTAAGAGACCACGTCTCAGCGCCATAGGTCATCATCATAAATTATTTCTACCTTCAAATAAATCTAGTGCTTTCTTCCAGAGGATGTTGCTGGCTTGGTGGTCCTAATCATCAACACCCTCTACTTCCGAGGCACGTGGCGGCACCAGTTCGCGCCGAACGCAACCATAACTCAACCGTTTTATATTACGCCGAGCGTCCAAAAACCAACGCAGTTCATGAATCTACAGAACAAGTTCTACTATGCTGATTCTATGAAGATGGATGCGAAGATTCTGAGGATGTCTTATTTGGTATGTTCGATTTAATTTAATTGGTTTCGGCAAGAAATTTAAACATTTATGGCTTCGTTTCTTCGATGTATATAAAATGTATGTAAAAAAATTATCACTAAGGAAAAAAAAACATCAACAAACAATAATGAGCTGTGACAAGTAATAAAAATAATTGGCCAAGTGTGGGTCATGCATACTGTAGCTTTAGGGCGGAACGTTTCGAGCTCGGGGCAAAGTGCACAACTTATGATTGTTGTTCTTACTATTGCATAAAAAGTACTAAATAAATGTGATATATGGCATTTCGCGACCATTGTTTAGTGTCAATTGGGCTTTTATACCAAAATTTTGTAATTTTATGCATTGCGTTGTAAATAAATGTCCACACCACCTTAAAACACGCTTTTAAGTTTGTATGGACATTCCCGGTAACTATAATCCATAAAATGACGCAATTCTGCTAAAACCCCTGATAATTATTAAGCAATAGTCGCAAAATAAGATGAAACTACTTTATTTCATACATTATATTTAAAAATAAGACAAACAATCATAAGTATTCATAAGTTATGCATTTTGCACTGAGCTCGAAACGTCCCTCGAGCATGGGTTTAACGTTTCTTAATCATAGAGCATTTATACAAGAAATACACAAAACCGGTATGTTTATTATTTAAAAATTAACATTCGACATATGTATTATTATCAGTACATGCAGTTATGTCTATATATTTTTTTTTTGAGTAAACGTTAAACGTTTAAACGTTGCGAGTAAGTTATTGCCCTTGCGCACGTGTATCATACTACGTTTTTCAATGCATAGTGTGAGTAAATAAATTAAGCGTAATTAAAGAAACAAACAAACAAATACATACTCCAAATGAACTTTAGGCGGGCATTCTTTTTCTTTGCACGCAAGTTGCCAACTTGACGGAAATAAGCTGCTTTCAGTTTGATACCGATCAATAGCATTGTATTTTTCTTAAATATTGTACAGAGAATGCAAGTGGCCAGTATCATTTTGCGAATTTTATACAATAGTTATGTTCATAGCCATTTAGAATTTTCTTCATCAGTCTGGTCCCCCTTCTTCCAGAAACACATTGATAAGCTTGAAAAAGTACAAAATAAGTTGTTGAAAAGTTTAGACTATCGAGCCCGGGGTTTCTTCGATGATTATAATTCATGCTCTAAGCGTTATAAAGTACCTTCTCTTTTATCACGTCGTCAATTTTTCGATGCTTATCTCCTGTATACAATTGTTAATGGATTTGTGGAATCCCCGTACCTCCTCGAAAAAATCAGATTCATAGCTCCTGCTCGTCATACTTTAAAAAGTAAAGATTTATTCTCAGTACCTTTCTCCAGAACCCTGTACACTAGAAATAATTTTCTATGTCGTGTCTTGGATCTATACAACAAACAACTGTACAGTGAAGATTTATTTAGTTCTTGCTACAACATTTTTAAAACTGAAGTTAAAAAGATTTTGTTTTTGGAAGCTACTTTGTTTTTGTCTTCTGATGTCGATCTCGAATTTATTATAATGTTTCTGTAGAAAATTTGAAACTTGTAGGTCTTTTTGTGTATTTCTTATAACATGTAAATGTCTTGTGACCGTTTATGTTTCATAAAATAAAGAAAATATAAAAAATAAAAATACTTTGCTACTCCCTGTCAGCCAAGTGTATTTGCATTTGAGATTTATGGAAATGTTTGACTAAGCGAAGAGCACGGATTAAAAAAATGTAGTATGGATGCCATTTCATGTTATACGGACCCCTTGCACGGTAACACCCTTTTTAGGGTTCCGTAGTCCGACAAGGAACCCTTATAGTTTCGCCATGTCCGTCTGTTCGTCTGTCCGTCTGTCCGCGGCTTAGCGCAGAGACTATTAGTACTAGAAAGCTGTAATTTGGCATGGATATAAATATTAATCACGCCGACAAAACAACAAAGTAAAATTAAAAAAAAAATTTTTAAGGGTATCTCTCAAACACTACACGTAAACTGGGGATGAATTTTTTTTCTCATCTATCCCATAGTGTGGGGTATCGTTGGATAGGCCGTTCAAAAACATTGTGGGTATGTGAAAGCTATTTTTCGATTTAGGGATCCGTTGGCGAAATATTAAGGTTTAAAGTGAAAATTTTAGTTAGAGTGGAGCGTCCCTCCCCCCTGCCGGCCAAACGGTTGTTTATAGAAATGTGAAAAAATTCACAGAAGTAGTATATATAATGAATTTAAAAGGAAAACTATCACAGCTAAGTAGGCTTTACAGGTTTACGAGTACAGGTCGCGCCAAACTTTTGGCCCCCTATAATGTATGGGACCAGAAGTTTGGCGCGGTCTCTATTAGTAGGTACCGGGCAACTACGGAACCCTACATTGCGCGTGACTCGACACGCACTTGGCCGGTTTTCGCTTAATTAATTAATACATAACATGAACATAAACATATAATCGGAAGGCACTCTGTGTCGATATAATATCGTCTTTCGAGCAAGCGATCAGAAATACGACCTTTGTCCAAGGATTCAGAAATGCAAAATAAAATAAATTCACCTCCCATAGAAATTGACTCGGGGTTAGGCTTACGTTTGTAGGAAACACCAAAAAAAATCTTACTCACAAATCCTCCTGAAGTTATTCGGGGGAGAGTAAGAGGACAGCTCTGAGGCAAAACCAGGCGGCCCACCATTGCCTGGGACCGATGGATGGCGGTTTATCCATCCCCAATTGCCGGGCCTTATATAAAACAGACTGGTGACGGGCAGCGGCGTCACTGGTGCAACGGTTTCGGCACCGCGCTCACCAACCCGCCTGCCCAGCGTCTGTGAGTATGGGCATTTCTTCCAGGAGGACCGCCAAGAGTGGCGAATTCTTGGAAAGGCCTTCTCCAGCAGTGGATGAAACAGGCTGATGGATGGATGGATGGACCAAAAAAATAATTAACGAATTTCATAACAAGAGTAATTGAATCTTGATACTGACCACTTACTATAAATTTGGATCCAAAAATTCATTAAATTAATGTCACCTTGTATTTTATGGCACGGATAATACTTAGAGGATATAAAATGTAAATATTACGCATTGACATACCAAACCATGTACCTCGGGTGTAGTATAAAATTTACCAAAAAAGTGTCCTTAGTGAAGTGTCAAAATATTACGAAACAAAACATTTTAATTTGAATCGTGTTTCATTGCTGCACGGCTTAATTTTGATTGACGTGTGATTGACACCCTTTTTTAATTTTCAATGGTTATGACTCTCTTTTCGGACACTTTTGAGCACAGACCCGTTGTCCATTTGGTAGTATGTCAATGATATTATAATAATAATGATAAATACGCTCACACTGTACATAATGTCATTCATTTAAGCATACAAGTAAGGCTGTCTCACAAAGGGATAAATAAAGACCGCATGTACGCTTGACCCAAAATTCAGTTCTGCAGATTCTGATATCCGACATGCAAACAAACTGGGTCTTTACAAAGCACAACTTTCTTTTTTTGAATGCTTGTTTACTTTCTTTCCTTATGCAAATTATATACGTGTGCTCCTTTGTATTTAATGTCCTTTCGAACTGTTTTTTTACCGAAACGTATGTCTGCTTAGACCAGTGATACTGTTATTATACCGGTATAAATGGACAAGCATCTTATAATTAAACCAGATAAGCGATAGATGATACTGGAGTAATTTACGCTTCATCGTCACATTTCCAAAGAAACTGACCCAAAATGGGCGGAAAATAATTTGTTTTCTGTGAAATATGATACATAAAAACCATGATAGAAATAAATTTCTATATTTTTAAATACTTGGCGATTTATCCATCGCGAGGACATAACAAATTAAATTTATATCACTGCGGTATAGAAAATCAGAAAAGTAAATTTGGACGTGTGGAGCTCTGAACCGGGATTCGAACCCGGGACTTCTCGCTTACCGGGCGGTTGCTCTACCAACTGAGCTATCCAGTTCTCAACATGACCTGCGAATTTACGCTTGTGCTTTCCCATACCGCAACGATATGTATAAGTAATTCATTCATTCATTTCATAATTCATTTATTTATTGCATTCATGTAGTACATATGTTGGCATGGTTAATAATAACAAAGTATTATATGGTTCTATAACATGATACCCTTTCTTGGGCATAGCAATATAGTTGTATTGCATGCGTTTTAAAATTTGACATTACATAAAATTCACATAAGTTTGAAACGTGTTTATTATTGATAAGAATTAATTATTGATTGAGAAAAAATATATAAAATCGTTCAAATTGAAATTAAATTGAAATAATAGATAATAGTACGTTACTCTCACTTGAAACTTTAAATGCGTGTCCGATAATTTAACAAAATAAAATAAACAAAAATAAAAATGTTTTCTAATATCTGTTACTTATCTATCATCTTATAAATCCTATTTAGACCAGATTGCTTAATTGCTAAGATTCACTTAGTAGTGAGCCTCTTGGCGCCTAGAGGACGCTAGTGTATTCAAGACAAGTCTGAGACTATTATTTGCCCTACGGTCACCTGATACAGCATCGGGTAGTTAAGAATACACATTACTCGTATCGAAACTATGATAGAAATAAATTTCTATATTTTTAAACACTTGGCGATTTATCCATCAGGAGATAACAAATCCCTGTTAAGAGCTCTTCACGTCCAGATTTACTTTTCTGATTTTCTATACCGCAGTGATATAAATTTAATATGATACATAAGGTGACTTTCGTTTATACTCGTATACTGGGTGTTTAGATGATAACCTTTTTCCTTAAAACGGGGTGTTCTACTCATCAATACGAGTATCAACAACTTTTACTACGCGGCCAACTCTGAATTCGAGAAAAAAAACAGCTGTTTCATACATTTGGTTTTGTTTTTGGTATTTAACTTTTCTATGGAACAGCTAATTTTGTTTTCGCGATTTCAGGCATGGCCTCATAGTAAAAGTTGTTCATATTGATTGGTAGAACAACCCGTTTTAAGGAAAAAGGTTATCATCAAAACATCCTGTATAGCCAAATTCATGCTGGAGACTCCGTTAGTGGTCAGGATCAAGGTTCAATTACCCACTTTGTGAAATACGCAAAATAAAATTTAGACTTCCTATAATAACCACAATTTTAAGAAATTTGATAACGTTACGTGAATACCAACAAAGAGTATACTTTAACTACGTGTTTTGCAAAAGTTATTTGCGCCTCATTGAGAGCAATTATTACGTGTTGGTTTGTTCTTTCGTCAAAAATCCTTTTTTCTGCGCTTATAATTATTTGGTACTATAAACTTAGGTCCAAAAAGCGAACTAAAATCTGTGATTACTCATATACTACGAATAACCTATTTTTGAAATTGCCCCCGGCCGGCTGTCACTTTTGATAGATCACTCGCAGTGTTTACGCTCAGAAGCATGGGCGATGATAGCACAACATGGCGGCCTTAATGATGTCATTCATGACGTCATAACAACCATTTTAGGGCTATCGTTATCGGGCTAACGTTGACTCGGAATGACGATAGACGGGATGTAATCGATTTTGAGGGAAAAAGAAACAGAGGAAGGCCCAGGAGAACATTCATGGATCAAGTGAAAGAAAAAGTAAATGTCGTGTCGTATCAAGGAGTTAAAGAGAAGGCGGAGTGCAGAAGTGAATGGAGAAGACTTCACCGACAAGAGCACAGCTCTTAAATTTCTAATGAAAAAATACCAATTGAATGAGGTTGTTCTTGAACAAGTATAGAGGCACAATAAATATCTTTCGTATTTCGCAAACAGGGTCATTGAATCTTGGTCCTGACAAAAGTCACCTTATACAGGTTGAAAATGAACTCCCTAGCCCCTAGCTATATCAAAGGAAACTATCTATGCTCGAAATAAACATATGTTTTCTTACTTTTCATAATAAAATTTAAAAAAAGAAAACATATCGACCGTCAAAAGAAGCACTAATACTCCGGTGACAGAGACGACGATCTACAAAACCTATGTGTACATAGCCTATGTACATTTAATATGCACCGGGAATTTGTACTGTCTATTGTTAGTCGCGTCGCGTAGGCCAACCTATGGCCAACCATTCACTCGAAATTTGGAAACCAATTAAAAAAAAAGATTTTTTTAAACTCTTCTTTGTACTATTTGTGATTCTGATTCATAGATTTCATTAAAGCTAGGAGTTTTATTTTCATCTTGTATAGAGTGCCTTTAAATCATTGAAAAGCTGATTGTATTGAAGTCTACCTACTAATATGAAAAACTTTTGGAATAGCTATTTGCGATTTCAGGATTAGTCCCTTAGTAAAATTTTGTATATATGAATGGGTAGAATACCCTGTTTTCGGGGAAAATATTATCTTAACAAACTTTATATTTATAATAAAAATATTAACTTTTTACCGCTTGAAGATTTAATTTTGCCCTTATTCTATGTTTTTCAGGGCAACAAATTCTCCATGTACATCGTGGTGCCAAACTCCCTTACCGGTCTTCCGAGGGTGTTAGAGAACCTCAGTGATCTGCGACAGGAAATCTTCTACATGAAGGAGCGAACCGTTGAAGTGACGCTACCCAGGTTCCAGTTCGATTATACGTCGCATTTGGATGGCGTTTTGAAAGATGTGAGTTCGATTGAACCATTTTGCTTTAGGATTTGATCAATTAAATCGTCCCTTAAAATTGGCGTCTCCTTTGCATGGGTGAATAAATTATACCTCTGTCCTACTTTCAAATCATTTTATGACTCACCCAAGTCGGCCTTTTTAGATGTCCAGGATGTTAAAAGACTGCTTTAATTAAGTGAAACCACTTACGCTACAAATCATACTGAACAACTATCCCAAAGAATCATAACCAAAATAATAAAAAAATTGTCCTCTCCATTATCCATCAGCCCGTATTTGTCCACTGCTTGACAAAAGCCTTTCCAAAATTTCGCTACTCTTGGCGGTCCTCCGTCCTCCTCATCCAGCCGCCACCCGCAACATCCTTCAGATAGTCGGCCCAGCGGGCATGCGGTCGGCCTACGCTACGCTTTGCTGCACGTGGTCTCTATTCTAACGCCTTTCGGCCCCAACAGCCATCATGTCGGCGACAAATATGGCCTGCCCACTGCCAGTTTAACTTACTGATTCGACAGGCAATGTCGGTCACCTTCGATCTCCGACGGATCTCCTTGTTTCGGATTCTATCCATCAAAGATAGCTCAAGGATAGCCCGCTCCATAGCTTGTTAAGCAACCTTAAATTGGTGGATCAAGCAAGCTCTTTATAAGAGAACACGTCTTAGCGCCATACGTCATCACAGGAAGAACGCACTGGTTATACATCTTAGCGTTTATGCACTGCGGTATTAACGACGTAAATATGCGATGCACCTTTCTGAATGCTGCCCAACCCAAGCATATTCTTCTCTCCATACTTATGGGCATTTGCCAGGAGGACCGGCACCAAGAGCGGCGAAATCCTGGAAAGGCCTATGTCTAGCAGTGGATGAACAAGGCTTCAAGCCTCTAATGTACATTTTGTATGGCAAATTGGAATATAATTTTCATTTGCGCGGGTAATTTTTTCGGGAAAGTTAACCTATACCTTTTACTTTGACCAAGTCAAGGAAAAAGTTGATATCATGTCATACGAAGAGAGAAGAGTTAGAGAGAGAAACTCCACCGAAAAGAGCGTAGCTCTTTATATTTTGGAAGTAAATGCAAAATAGGTAAGCTGCTTTAATGGCTAATTATGTGCAGTTATTGCACGAACAAAACTTTTTCAACGGCCGTATGTGTGTAATATAAAGTCACCAAATCAAATAGTCAACTTTTTAAACCCTCTTTTTAACACTCTCTTTTTAACGACGCCGTACTCCTGGCACAAATACACGCTTTTAGGGGATACAGGTTTAGCTCACAATGTTTTTCTTCACCGTACTGCAATTGGTAAGTATAGTATACCAATATAATAAGCACATAAATTCCGAAAAAGTCATCGGTGTTTGTTTGACCGGTAGGATTGAAACCCAGAGTCCTATCAACTGAGCTTTATTAAGAGTGAAAAATATACATTATCTGTTAAACAGATGGGCGTGCGACAAGCGTTCGAGGATACAGCATCGTTCCCCGGCATCGCGCGAGGTCAGAGCCTGCACCAGCGGCTGCGAGTGTCCAAGATCCTTCAGCGAGCCGGCATCGAGGTCAACGAGCTCGGCAGCACCGCCTACTCCGCTACAGGTAGTGCACAGTTGCAGGACACAGCTCGCGTGCTCGCAGAGCCTGCACCAGCGGCTGCGAGTGTCCAAGATCCTGCAGCGAGCTGGCATCGAGGTCAACGAGCTCGGCAGCACCGCCTACTCCGCTACAGGTAGTGCACAGTTGTAGGACATAGCTCGCGTGCTCGCAGAGCCTGCACCAGCGGCTGCGAGTGTCCAAGATCCTGCAGCGAGCCGGCATCGAGGTCAACGAGCTCGGCAGCACCGCCTACTCCGCTACAGGTAGTGCACAGTTGCAGGACATAGCTCGCGTGCTCGCAGAGCCCGCACCAGCGGCTGCGAGTATCCAAGATCCTGCAGCGAGCCGGCATCGAGGTCAACGAGCTCGGCAGCACTCGCAACACAGCTAGTGACTTTGTTCGTTCTAGACAAATTTATACTGGAAACTCGGTAACAACTTCGGCTTATTATAAAAAGTATAAATCTTATTTTGCCTATTTCACAGAAAGGTTAATTAAACCTTAGTCCTGACCACTACCGAGACTCCAGTATGAATTTGGCTGTATCATCCAAAGACACTTTAATGTGCCCAAAGCCCAGCTATCCCTCTACCTAACTTCAACTCCTTCCTCTATCGTTCGAGTCACAGCCAACACTCTGTAAAAATACTGATCCCTCGACCAAGATCTGTTGGTTACGATTAACTCTAAAAGTGACTCGAGAGTTGTAGGTTGCAAACCCATCTCTATTGGACTATATTTTCAAAATACTTTTCTTACTTTAAGTACTTATCAGTTGATCTTTTGCACTTTGTAATAATGCATTCAATTTAATGTTCATACATGTTGAAATACTAATGAGTATAGGTGGTAGAGCTGATGCCGTGCTCGACTGTGGAGGTACCACCATCTTACTCGCAAATCCTTCCGAAGTTATTCGGGGGAGAGTAAGAGAACAGCTCTCAGGAAAAACCAGGCGGCCCACCATTGCCTGGGACAGATGGATGGCGGTATATCCATCCCCAATTGCCGAGCCTTATTTAAAACTGACTGGTGACGGGCAGCGGCGTCACTGGTGCAGGGGTTTCGGCACCGCGCTCACCAACCCGCCCAGCGTGTGTGATTATGGGCATTTCTTCCAGGAGGACCGCCAAGAGTGTTGAAATCCCGGAAAGGCCTATGTCCAGCAGTGGACGAAATAGGCTGATGGATGAATGGATGGACATGTTGAAAATGAAACCCTGAATCAAGCAGCTTTATTGAATTCTTTGAATCAGTATCACTAATAGAACATAAAGTTTTTTTTAAATATTTTTTTGTTCCCCAAATTTCGGATGAATAGCCAACCTGCGCGAAGCAATGACAATAGACCGTACATATTCCCGGCGGTAAATAATGCACATGGCTATGTAGCTTCGGCTTCGCAGAGCGTCGTCTCTGTCACCGGAGTATTAGTGCCTCTTTTGTCGGTCGATATCTTTATTTAAATTATGAATCATGACAAACGTAACAAAACACGTATTTTTTATTTCGATCATAGAACTGTTTCCTTTGTTATAGCTAGGGGGTTAATTTTCAACCAGTATTCCCTCTTGTTCCAGAAATATCGCTGGTGAACAAATTCGGCGTTGACAACGAGGCGGTGCAAGAAGTGATCGCCAACCGTCCGTTCCTGTTCTACATAGAAGACGAAGAGACGCGGCAGCTGCTCTTCACTGGACGATTCTCCGACCCTTCGCTTGTGAAGACTGAGTTCAAACTTAACAAGTTGTAGTTTGGTGATAATGAGATAAGTCTGTTTTGATTGGAAGAAGACTACTATTTTATAAGTACTAACTTTGGGGATTGATTCAATATACAGTTTGTAACGAAATCGTAAAAAATAATTATTAGTGGGTTGTTATACAAAGGAGGTAACTGATCACTTGAACCTGTGTTGAACACTCTACTTTTCATCACTAATGCGAGAAAATAAAAAACGTACAAAAATATGTTTGCAACAACGTTTTCAACATGAAAAGTTTACGGCCGCCATTTTTAACATGTGACTTCCTTTTTTTCGTGTAAGCGTTTCGAACTGACCAGTGTGATTGTTTTAAAATAAAACCGATTTATTGTATAACTTTAACACTTGAAACAATTTATGTGACCAAAGGATTTAGAGTTTACTTTGTATTTTTTTTCAATCGAGTGAACTTAAAATAATGCATTTTTATTAGACATGCTTATCAGAAGTATAGTTTACTATCGAAATTGATTTTATTAAAACGATTAACCAAGTTACGCAATGTATGAATGTGAATTGAAATGTGAAATGGTCATTTGAACTTGTGCATTTGACATTATACTGATCCTTGAATGTCTTGAAAATGTTTTTTTTTTAAGTGACATTTATATTGAAGACTCGGTAAGTAGTCGGTATCAATCAAGGCTCAATGACCCTTTTTTGGAAATTCCTTTTTTTCCTGTTCCTTATAAACTCAAACCCAGCCCCGAGTCAGTATAATATGGGTTAGTCAAAATTCTATATTCAAAATTACGAAAAACATGGTATTGATCCGTGATACTGATCACTTACCAAGCTTCCAGTATGAATTTGGCTGCAAAAATAAATGTAACTTGTATAGACAACGTGAAAAGTCAAAATTCAATTTTCCAAATTACGAAAACCATGGTATTGATCCGTGATCACTTACCAAGCTTCCATTATGAATTTGGCTGCAAAAATAAATGTCACTTGTATAGACAACCTGAAATTTAAAAGTCATTTTGTTAACGATAACTGGTGATAGTACTCGTCCATATGAACAACCCTGAAATGGTGCAGAAAAATATCAGCTGTTCCATAGAAAAGTTAAATACCTACTCGATCCAAATGTATGAAACAGCTGGTTTTTTTTCACGATTTCAGGTTTGGCTTCATAGTAAGAGTTGTTCATATGGACGAGTATTATCACCAGTGACAATTTCACGTTGTTTAAGGTGACATTTGGACCATCGACGGCTTTGTACTCTGAAGACTTGGTCTAGTCACATACCGTTTTTGATTGTTTGTCACGTTTTTCAATCCGTGAATCACTTAGTAAAGATTGATGTGCGGTGGCTTCCAGTTTAAACTATCTATTTCCGATACAAAATTTCCTTTTACAAACAACTTTTATATTTTGTAAATATTTTTAATTTACATTTTTGTTTGTTATTTCGAGAGAGGGATATTTGACAAAAGGATTACATATGAACATGTTAAACAGAATAAAATAAAATGTTTTTTAAATAATGCTTAGATTTCTTTTATTTTCGTGGTCCAATGCTGTTATAATTTGATCGCAAGCGCTGTACTGTGAAGGTAGAAGCTATAAATAATAGTAGTAGCTGTGTGGGCAGTTGGGTTCGCCAACGTTCCCCCCGCCCCGTCTGCCGTCACCGAAGGGTAGAGCGCTGTGAAGTATCCCGCCACATAACCCCATCCTTGTCCAACGCTATTAATAACATTTTAGACACCCGTAAAGTTTAAAATATTGCTACTCATCGTCGGTTGCTGTATTAGCTGCCAGCGCCGGCACTGACTTTAGAAAAACAAGCGGGAAATGGGTTTAGCATATTAAGCATAGGGCTAGGAGGATAGGATAGGAAGTAATTTTCGGTCTATAAAGTTATAGTAAAAAAAAAACTTTCACTAAAAGAAAAAACATTGGTGCGACGATGAGCGAAGCGAGGAGGAGCGTGTTAGTTTGACATGTAAGATAAAATAAGGAGCCGAGCGAAGCGGAGCGGAGTAAGGCGACGACGTCCCTAGTTTTGACAGCAACTCAAATTTGTACTTTCATGTCGCCGATTTCAACGATTTGCACAAAAAAACAAACATACATACACAATCTCACACTTTGAAAAACGTCCTTTGCGCGTGAGAAATTTCTACCGTCAGCGCCACCGGTGTCCATTATGGGAGCCGGCGGCGCCGGCAGCCGATATTTTTGATTTCTGCTGCCGACAGTAATGTACTGCCTATTCCCAACGGCGTTATTTCCGGGTGCCGGCGCCGGCAGCGGTGGCACTCCCATTAATGATGTATAAAACGGAACGCCCAAGCGGTCCTTCAAAAAATGGAAATGAATGCAAAAATGTGTATTGATTTACTCTTGTATCTCAAAGCGATTAATTTCTTGTCTTGATTGATTCCTTACGAGCTGCCTTAGTTTGGTATTCCAGCCAAGGCCATGTTTTTATATAAATAAATGGTTTTGATAGTGAAAAGAAAACCCTGCCTGAAAAAGCAGTTTTGTCCGAAGATCTTATGAATTGAGTAGGTAACAAATCAATTGTTAAAAATATAAATATAACAAACAGACCCTTAAATTTTACTTATTTGCCTCAATTAGGCTAATTCTTAAAGGCCGCGCCACACAGAAAGCGTGGCGGTAACATGACGCGATGATAGCGTCGCGCTGCGCTGGCGGCTGATTACTATGTACGTATACAAGGTGACTTTCGTATATAAAACTAAACTCATACGGAAGTGGTCAGGTTCAATAATCCTCTCTGTGAAATACTACGCAAAATATTTAGACTTTCGATACTACGAGTACATGGGTCGTCGTTGTTCCTGAATAAAAATAGAGACTCAAACAATATTTTTCGTATTTCGCAAAAGGCTCATTCAACCTGACCACTTACCGAGTCTCTACTATGAATTTGGCTGTATAAACAGAAGTCACCTTATCTAACGTGACTTTTAATTAAGCAGCCAAACTCATAATGGAGGCTTAGTAAGTGATCAGTAACACGAATCGATAATTTCGCAAAATAAAATGTTGATGTCCTATAGTAATTGACTCGGGGCTGGGGGGCAATTCCGACAAAACAGTCGAAGCGAGATTTATAAAACTCGATCATAAAATGTATGGAGTTCGACAGATAAAATTGGTTTTTACGGTCGAGAAGGGTAATTCGACAGACTGAGAATATAGGCTTACAGATCCTTGAATCCTTGATTTGTCAAATTTTTATACTCGTCAAATCTTTATTAGTCAAATTAAAAACGCGTCATATCCTTGATTTGTCATACTAGAGACTGGTCAAAACCTAAATTTGGCAAATAATTGATTCGTCAAGTTCTAAATTGTACTAATTCTTTATTCGTCAAATGAGCTTTTAGTCAAGCACGCTTTGGGACAGTCAAGATGAAAATAACGATTCTAAGGAACACGAAAAAAATAATTTACGAATTTCACAAAAAGGATCATTGAACCTTGTTACTGAGCACTTACAGAGTCTTCAGTAAGAACTTGGCTGCATAAATTAAAGTCACCTTATATATGAGAGATGCAGCAGAGAAAGCGGGGTGTTTGTGAAGCGTCGTGCCCCGTTTCGCATATAATTCCATAGTAATTCGTTTGCCAACGCCACGCTATCATATCGCCCCGCAACCATTCTGCTTTCTGTGTGGCGAAGCCTTAAGGACCTGTATCTCAGAATAGAAAAGAGGGAACCTTTATAGGACTTTTTTGTTGTCCGGCTGTTTATAAGGAATAGCTCAAATTTTAATAAATACAAAATAACCCAACTTCTCTTTAACCGAATAGCAAAGAAAAACTATTCACCAATTTCAAAATCTATGTGGTACTAGCTTTTGCCCGCGGCTCCATCCACGTGTTATTCGGTTTAACGACATGCTTTTTTCCGGGATAAAAAGTAACCTATATGTTAAGTTAGGGTATAAGCTATATCCATTCTAAATTTCATCCAAATCCGTTCAGCCGTTTCAGCGTGAAAGAGTAACAAACACACACACAAACTCTCGCATTTATAATATCAGTGTGATAGTGTGATTTAACTCTTACAAATAAGTATTAACTAAAATATGTTTAAAATACGTATTTACGTTAATTTAAAAGCCCCTGATGATGCGTAAATAGTGAAACCGGTTGGGTAGTGTAGTATTAAATATTATCTGTGGAATCTGTGTTTTCATCACAACAATGTCTGATAAATTCCACCAAATGCCGACAATCCCAAAAATCAACTTCCAATTAGTTAACTTTTAAGCAACGATACGGAACCCTGAAAACAAAATTCCTACTCACACTTCGTTCTATACCACATGCATTGAATAAACTTGACATGCTTAATATTAGGACCTTATAAATCTCTGAATAAATAAGTCCTTATTACCTACGCGATAAAGTCTAACTTTGATCTGCTCTGGCCATTTACTTTCGTTCATTCAAACTTAGGGAAATATGGTATCATTCATTCAAATATTGCTTGTGCGATATATTCTGTGTGAGGTTGTGTTTTGTGTTGCGCTTTCATATTTGTGTTTCGCTTGAAATTCAAAACTTACTTGAGTGTAGCAAATGTCTGTGAAAATAATTTTATGACGGAGTGTTCTTGTATGTTGATCCCAATAACAGAAAAATGCATCTAAGTTCAAGTTTAGGTAAGTTTTAATACATTGTTCAAGACGCATTAGTTAATTACCTTCATTGTTTCATTAAATTAATTTAACTTGCTATGCATTTAATATTACAGCTTGTTTGTTCATTCTCATATAAGGGCAGAGAAAACGGGCTTGTGTGTGTAAAAAAAAACATAAAATGGGTGAAATTAAATCAACCGACCAAATTCATACTGGAGACTCGGTTAGTCATCAGGAACAAGGTTTAATGACCCAACAGGTGAAAGTCGAAAAAAAAAATTTTTTGCCCCTTAGTATCTGCACTAGGAATTGTAGACCAACCAGTAAGGGAGAAAAAAATGTATTTTTCGAAATTGGCTAAAAGGATTACTGAACCTAGTTCTTGATCACTAACCGAGTCTCCAGTATGAATTTGGTCGGTTGATTTAATTTCACCTTATATATATAATATTTATAATATATATATAAATAAATATTTATTCTCTTTTATTATTATTATTTTCTTTATTTTTGTTTATTTTGTAATATTTTTGGACGTTTTCACAAAGTGGGTGAAAATATGGTGTCAATGAGCCTTATAAAGGGTAAAGGGTTCTATCAATAAAATGGAAACTATTTTAGCGAAGTATTTGTTCTGTCCGACCGCACTCTAAAATGCCTGCGGTAGGTAGTTCTTTGAAAAAATATGTATTTTGTTTTGCTATGTTGCCTGATTCTTAGGTTTCCGTAACTAAAGGGTAAATAATTTTGCCAAGTGCGTGTTGAACCGCGCACAAAAGATTCCGGTCTGTACTATCACACAAAACGAGTACAGAACCCTAAAACATTATAATTACTACTTAGTACATAGCAGCAACATATAGGTAGATGCCTGGCAACATTATCGCGACAAAAAATAAGGCGCAAAAAATGGTAGCGCCTGACAAACATTCGGCACTGTCTGAGTACGAAACCCTATTTTTCATTGTTTTACTTTAGATTATGTACAAAAATTTGACCACATTTGAGCTGAAACGGATAACGTTAAAAAATACTAATTTGTCGAGGTTTATTTGGAATAAATTTTTTTGTATTTTTTTACTGTCGTGAAAGGGCCAGTAACAAGTATTCTGTAAAAAATTCAATTGGCTACTTATTACGGTTGAGGCTGTAGACCCCTGTAACAGACGGACAGACAGACAGACGGCGGACTTAGTGATAGGGTTTCGTTTGGCACACTTGTGGTACAAACCCTAAAACAGGAACTATTATGTTGAGACTTGGTTGTCCGTCCGTATACCTTATAGCTTTTGAACCGTTACAGATAAAGTCTTGAAATTTGGCCCAAAAATAGCATAAATTTGCCCACATATCTTCAATTTCTCGTTTGAGAATTTCAAGTTAAATCGCTACCATTTTAGAGCATATTTTTCAACTGATGCCGGGCCCAGTCCAGCCCCCCGATTCTGTATCGTAAACTCAGTTGCCAAACCAGTGCTTATTCGCACTTGAAATGACTTCACTATTCGTAAATATTTCAATACCCATTAAAGGTTATTTTGGAAGTTCATTTTTTGTCTGTTTTTGTTGAATAGCAACTATAGCTAGCAACCGACACTGAGTTACATAATAACCCCGCAGTAGTGCCCGAAATATATCATGAATTAATTTTTCCTTTTGGTTTTATACCGGGTGTAAAAGCAAAGGCAGGAATCCTTTTAGGGTGTGTTAGTATGATCGGTAAAGATATCATTTTAAATACTGGGATCTCTAAATAAAGTACCAGTACCTCATAATAAGACGATTTTATTTACGCAAAATACACTAATCACGTACACCCTCACTGGTCGCTGGCCACTCGGTTGAGGGGTGCGGGTTGCGGGGTGCAATTAGGTGTGTGGGGAGGCCGGTGAGCTGCGTAGCCATAGCTTAGAAAAATGATGGAATTTTTGGTGAAAATTCAAGGTATACTTTCATACCATATAAGTATGTAGATATATTATGTGCATTAAATAAAAAAGCAAAAAGCTTCCAAGAGTCAAGTAAGTAGGTAGATATTTATGTAGAAAAAAAGTTATATGAATAAAATGAATGGTGTCCTGTATTTTAATTTAAGACCCTTTAATTTTTAATGGAATGTACTATAAAATAAGGAAGGACACAGGGTTGGTCACCCTAATTTTTCTTACAAGATAGAAAAGATTACTCATCGTAACAAATGCATTACAATGCACTCTAATAATATTTGAAAAAAATCCTCCTAAGAATCCAAAATGGGTATCAAATTGTAGGTATTAAAAACAGATTGTGAAGATATAAAATTGTGCTATAATTACTTGTACAAATTTAGATAAATATGTAAAGGACCATGAACATGTTACGTAATTAAATTAATTATCTCCGAAACCGGTGAACGGAAAAAAATTAAAAAAAAAAATCTCTAGTGGATAAAACAAATTCGAACACAAACGAGAAATCTTAAAAAGAGTATTTCATTAAATTCATCATAAACAGTGCTGGGTAAGAATTTAAATATTATTTTCCGGACTTTCCGGAAAACTGACGAAATACGGAACTAGCGCGAATCTGACTCTCAATTGGACGTAGTTACGTAACAACGGATCAAGCGCCACTCCGAGCAATATGAGAAAATGAGCCACAACAATGTATTTAAACTTGAGATGTTGCTTGATTCGCCCCTTATTTCTAAGGCTGGAGGATCGATCCGTTGTTACGTAACTACGTCCAATTAATATATTAATATTATGTATGTGTTTAGTTTATAAGTTGTGTGGTTTTTTAATTTTCTAATTGATGTTTTTTTAATCGCATTCTATTGCATTAGGCTTGGCCTGTAACGATAGATGTAAGTTTGGAAAAAATAAATAAATAAAAAAATAAAATACAAATACAAAATACTTTATTCCACCAAAAACGAAAATAACTTAACAAAAACCTTTCTAGAATAAACACAAAGTTATCTAGAATTGAAGATAATACCTAGATGATATTTATATTTAACACTTAAAATTTTACACTTTATAATTAAAATTTTAGAAAAAACAAATGCAACCATTGTTCGGCACAGCAAGAATTCGCTGAATTTATGCCGAAGTCGATTTGATTCATCGGTTTTTTCAAAATGGCACTTGTTTATTTTTGGTTTAAAAAACGTATTTTCAAGCAAATCCCATTAGTATTGACGGAACTCTTCCTTAATAGCGTAAGCCGTATTCAGACGCGTCTACATTTATTTTGGACTGTCGAGCATAATGCATACTTTGGCAAAAAAAAACCGGTTAACTTTACTCATCGGGCCAGTCCTTCATCATCATACCGACACGTATTATTAAGTCTCACGTTTTCCTTATTTTAAAGAAACTTGACATATATAAACCAACTCGGCTAATGTGCGGCCAAGTTTTTGTAGTTTTATAAAGTATTATCAGCCAAGTTTAAGACTTGACTAGTCTAAAGAAAGCCAGTCAGAAATAATGACTATATAACAAATTCACACCGGAGAGTTGGTAAGTGGTCAGGACCGATATTCTATGACCCTCTCTCTAAAAACGCAAAATAAAATTTAGGCTTACTATAATAATTGACTGGGAGTTGTTCGTAAATTAGCACAAGGGCTCAAATTATATTTTGCGTTTTACACATAAATCACCGAGTCTCCAGTATGAATTTGGCTATATTTAGAAGTCACCTTATATATAATACTTCACCTATTTTCAGTACTGATCCTCACACTCTTCAAAAGCTTGGACTGCCAAGTGGGAAATGAAAAGATTTTGAACTCTCGACTGAACTTCTTCGATACCGACCTCCTTCGGTATGCGGCGGAAGAGCGTCGTGGCAACGTGATGATATCACCAGCCAGCATCAAGTCAGTCCTGGCTATGATGCTGGAAGGGGCGGGGGGTGACACAGAGTTTGAAATTAGAAGCGCTTTGAGGCTGAGCCCCAATAAGAATGATTTTAGAGACCAGCTCTTCGCTTATCTATTGACTTTAAATGTGAGTTCCTTATGATATATAATAAAATAAGTATAAACATAATCAGTATGATCATCAGAACTTGTAGTGCCTATTTATATCTACTGAAACCACTATATGACAACCGATTTTGGTCTATAAGCAGACGCGACTAGAATATCGTCGTTTATGCCAAATAGCGCGAACTTATGACCTTTTGTGTTTCAGGCAAATACCAGTGGGGTTTTATTAGAGAATGCAAATGCTGTTTTTATATCAAACAAGCTTAAAGTAAGAAAAGACTATGAGAAGATGCTACGTAACGTTTATCTATCAGAAATTGCCAATTTAAACTTTATGCAACCGGTTGAAAGTGCAAATTTAATTAACAGTTGGGTGAACAAGAAAACGAAGGGTCATATACCTTCTGTTATCGAATCTGGTGAGTTATTTTATATGTACTATAAGAATGTGTTCTTCTCTATACATATAAAATACAACGTCTGTCTGTCTGTTCGTTCGCTTATAACTTGAGAACCAATCAATGGATTTTGATGCAGTTTTCACTGAAAGATAAAGCATTTCTTCGTGAAGGTTTAAAGCTATGTATCATCACGCTATGACAAAAGGGAGCAGCACAATGAGAATTTTAGTGAGACATATGGAAGGTTCGCCGCCGTAGCACAGTCGATAGTCGCGGGTTCAAATCCCGACTGGTAAAATTTGTTTTCACTTTTTATTTTTAATTATTTTATTTTATTTTCAGAAAAAATATTTCCTTTTCTAAAAAAATATTAAAGCTGAAATTATATTTCTTGACTGAGCAAAGGCCAATAACTAATATATATTTATTTTCAAGTGCTTAGAAAACGCCATCTCTGGGAAGCTATCCTGGATAACGGCTCAGTAAGCTGGCGTTGAAATTGTTTGTAAGCTGGCGTTGAAATTGTTTTTATTTTAATACACTAGATGGCGCTGCATGTTTCAAAATATCGAATTTGATGCAGTCTGGTTCAAATCAACTCACGACTACAGTCAAAAGTTTGTCTACACTATTATATAAAGAAGAAAGATTTGTTTGTTTGCATATAATGGGTAATATCTAGAACTACTGAACTGACTATAAAAATTCTTTAAGCACTCAATAAGATTTTTAGTTAATCATGCGGTATGTACGACTTGCGTAATCGTACGTATGTAGTCTCATCGTCGGGGTTTCAATCATCCACTGGTAAATGTTTTTTTAGGACACCTCTCAAGTTTATTTGATCGGTATTGATGAATATTTTTGTAGAACATGGTGACCAGGATCTAATGACGGGACTGGGAGGTGGGTACGGGATCTCCTCAACGGATAACAGCAGACCCTTCGAGTTTGGGCTTATTTTATTGGTCTTTATTAGCACTTTGGTAAAACATGGAGACCAGGGTCTGATAATGGGACTGGAAGGTAGGTACTGGATCTCCTCAACGGACAACAGCAGACACTTCGAGTTTGGACTTATTCGATTGGTATTTATTAGCACTTTGGTAAAACATGGTGACCATGGTCTGATGATGGGACTGGAAGGTGGGTACGGGATCTCCTCAACGGACAACAGCAGACCCTTCGAGTTTAGGCTTATTTTGGTGGTATTTATTAGCACTTTGGTAAAACATGGTGACCAGGGTCTGCTGATGGGACTGGAAGGTGGTTATGGGATCTCCTCAACGGACAACAGCAGACCCTTCGAGTTTAGGCTTATTTTGGTGGTATTTATTAGCACTTTGGTAAAACATGCTGACCAGGGTCTGCTGATGGGACTGGAAGGTGGTTATGGGATCTCCTCAACGGATAACAGCAGACCCTTAGAGTTCGGGATTATTCGATTGGCCTTTATTATCACTTTGGTAAAACATGGTGACCATGGTCTGATGATGGGACTGGAAGGTGGGTACGGGATCTCCTCAATGGACAACAGCAGACCCTTCGAGTTTAGACTTATTTTGGTGGTATTTATTAGCACTTTGGTAAAACATGGTGACCAGGGTCTGCTGATGGGACTGGAAGGTGATTATGGGATCTCCTCAACGGATAACAGCAGACCTTTCGAGTTTGAGCTTATTCGATTGGTCTTCATTAGCACTTTGGTAAAACATGGCGACCATGGTCTGATGATGGGACTGGAAGGTGGGTACGAGATCTCCTCAACAGACAACAGCAGACCCTTCCAGCTTAGGCTTATTTTGTTGGTATATAATAGCACTTTGGTAAAACATGGTGACCAAGGTCTGCTGAACGGACTGGAAGGTGGATACGGGATCTCCTCAACGGAAAACAGCAGACCCTTCGAGTTTGGGCTTATTTGATTGGTCTTTATTAGCACTTTGGTAAATAAAACATGGTGACCAGGGTCTGCTGATGGGACTGGAAGGTGGGTACGGGATCTCCTCAACGGACAACAGCGGACCCTTTAAGTTTGGGCTAGATTGGTATTTATTAGCACTTTGGTAAAACATGGTGACCATTGCACATTGTCGTTAAAAAAATCATATTCTTTTGTTTTCCTTATTTCCACGAAAATCTCTTCGACGCGGGCGGAGCAAAAGCTAGTTAGTAAATAAAATAGTTATTCCTGCCGTCCTTAAGTTAGCGAAGTCAATATCGTAGCAGGAAATACCTGCCATGTTTTTTGGCTTGTCCAAGTTTTCCATTTTTTCACCAAGTTTATGCCCAAATACAATTTGCAGGAAACATAAACACGAGAGCTGACATAATGGTTATCAACGCTCTTTACTTCAAGGGTGCTTGGCTCCACGGCTTCAACCATCGAAACACCAGGAGTGAATGCTTCTACAACAAAGGTGTTTGCAAGAAAGTGGCAATGATGGAGATAGTAGCAGAACTGAATTACGTTTTTGTTGAGAACTTGAGAGCTCACGCTGTGGAGTTACCATATGAGGTAAAGTGGTCTCGTGGTCTCTTCTATTCATTCTTTCACACATTCATGACATGAATATTTCGTAACTAATGCATTCAGAGTTTACGATAAAGAATAAAATAATGTGGGTAGGTCCCTAATTAATTAAATACACTAACGAAAGGTTGTTAATTTATAACTACTAACGTCAGTTTTTCCTTTGATGTAAACGGTCATTATAAACTTAAAGCCTTTATAAGACATCACAAAAAATAAAACGGATTTAGATAACGAGTTTTGAACATTCTGTGAAATGAAACTGTGTTTCTGTGAACTTGGCTTACCTAGTCCATCAAGAAAACTTGGCAATTAGGTGACGTCATGTTTATTTGTGATCGTACATAGCGTTGCATAAGTTTATAACTTCCCAGCCAAGTTAAGCGGGAACGTTTCGAGCTAAGTTCAAAATGCATAACTTTATCTCATTTTTAAATAAAATGTATGAAATCAAATAGTTTCATCTTATTTTGCGACTATTATCAGGTATTATCAGGTGTTTTTAGCAGAATTGTGTCATTTTATGGATTATAGTTAGCGTAAATGTGTTATAAGTTGGCGTGGACATTCATTTACAACGCAATGCATAAAATTACAAAATTTTGGTAGAAAAGCCCAATTGACATTAAACTTCGCGAAATGCCATAAATCACATTTATTTACAAACTTAAAAGTGTTTTAAGTTGGTGTGGACATTCATTTACAACGCAATGCATAAAATTACAAAATTTTGGTAGAAAAGCCTAATTGACATTAAACTTCGCGAAATGCCATAAATCACATTTATTTAGTACTTTTTATTCAATAATAAGAAAAACAATCATAAGTTGTTCATTCGAGCTCGAAATGTTCCACCTTAAGAGCGCAGAGTCTAATTGTTTGTCATCTCAAACTGGTCTCGAATTGACATTTTATTAATTACATATGTAATGGAGCGCTGTGATGAACTGATCCGTGCTTTGAGTATCTATCACTTAGCAAGATTTTACGGACCTTAAGGCGCATAGTAACGCCAAATTAGCAGCTCGATGTGTGTCGGTACGACCATAGATAAATTATCAACAAGCATTACAACGTGGCTATCACGACGATCGCTGGTTTCCGCACAGAGCACAACAGGAAAAACTGGCCAAGTGCGTGTCGGGCCACGCGCAATGTAGGGTTCCGTAGTTGCCCGGTGTATATAAGTTGGTCTCCAAATACAGACCGCGCCAAACTTCTGGTCCCATACATGATAGGGGACCAAAAGTTTGGCGCGACCTGTACTCGTAAACCTGTAAAGCCTACTTAGCTGTGATAGTTTTCCTTTTAAATTCATCATATATACTACTTTTGTGAATTTTTTCACATTTCTATAAACAACCGTTTAGCCGGCAGGGAGGGGGGGGGGGACGCCCCACTCTAACTAAAATTTTCACCTTAAAGCTTAGTATTTCACCAACATTGGTTTTGACAATTGGTTTTCACACATCCACAATGTTTTTGAACGACCTATCCAACGATACCCCACACTATGGGATAGACGAGAAAAAAAAATCATCCACAGTTTACTTGTATGAGAGGTAAACATATATAACTCTTACTCGCAAATCATCCCGAAGTTATTAGGGGGAGAGTAAGAGAACAGCTCTCAGGCACAACCAGGCGGCCCACCATCGCCTGGGACCGATGGATGGTGGTATATCCATCCCCTATTGCCGGGCCTTGCATAAAACAGACTGGTGATAGGCAGCGGCGTCACTGGTGCAAGGGTGTCGGCACCGCGCTTACCAACCCGCCTGCCCAACGTGCGTGAGTATGGGCATTTCTATTATCGCGCGCGAGTGGCACATCTCGCGGTGCCGCCCGTTTGCCTTTGGTTTGGGTCTGTTCATTTATTTGACGTTTTTGGGGGGTCGGGGGTCAGACAAAAACCAATTTTTTTCTTACATGGGGCGGGGTAAGATCTGGATTTTTCTAAAATTAGATTATGTGACATATTTTTCTTATGTTTTATCGATTGGCTGCAGAACTCTTTGGCTAGTCCAGATTCATGCAAACTGTTCTTTCTTCTCAATGAAAGTCTTGTTTTGGAAGCCAATCAATAAATTTCGATTTTTATTAATACTCGTACTTCGTTTAAAATTTGATCTTACTACGTAATATTGAGCAGAATAGGGGAGGGAGGGGATCACAATTAAGCCAAAACTGTCTTTATGTAAACAATTAACAGCCCCGTTGACGACTGAGGTGGGAGTTATGTCGCTTATTTTAACAGATGACGTGCGCTTTAAAAAGCGTGATACGCAGTCGCACCTTATCATGCTACGGGCGTAGATCACGATTATTCACGATTGTTTTACTATTGATTTAGTGATAATGGGAGTTAAGAGAGTGAACCGTTAGTTGACCGCCTCTGTGGTCTAGTAATTCGACTTGATAACTAATCCCGAGGTCTCGGGTTCAAATTCCTTAGGGGCAAAGCGTTAAGCTGTGGTTCCAGTTTGTGGCCGAAGTATGGCGATAGAGCTCACCCCCATCACACTGGGACGTAATAACTGTCGGCGAAACGTGGGTGAACGAGTGTTTTTACGAGGGTTATTCACGTAGAAGTCTTTGCCCTCATGTTTTTATTGTTTAATAGAAAAATAATCTAGTAGTTGTAATTTTTCACGATACATTATTGACTAGCCTTTGCCCGGGGCTCCACCTGCATTTTTAAAATCTTTGCTCCGTTTTCAGTTTGGACGTTATTTTATCGACACTCCTTGCAGCCTTTATGTTGGCCAGATTCACTACGATATAATAAAAAAAACCCGCATCCATATCCGTTCATTGGTTCTTGAGTTAAAACAGAACATACATACAGACAGCCAGATAGACAAAAACTCTAAAAATGATATTTTTTGCTTCAGTACAACACTAATAACAAGTTACATTTAAAAAATTGAAAAAAAAAAATTCTGCCACACTACATTTTTATTCGTATTAAAATCGAGAGAAACAAAAATTTGAATAAATGGGGCTTTGTCCAACCTATGACGCACTTGGGTAATATTTCTGCAAAGATTATTTAATGTCGGGAATTACCTACTTGATGATAACTGGACTGGATGTGAATGGCACAGTACTCGCCGTCTGCTCAAGGTTTTCCTCATAATGTAGAAGACTGGTTTTAATCTATATCGTTATTAAAATTATTATTATTGCATGTAAGCATAATTAAAGCTTACCTCGCCGTTTCAATTTTGAACTCCTTGCGAAATCTTTTATTTAACCGATATGTAAATTGCCTTATATTATAAGTACCTACAAAGGTAACTAAAAATAATACATATAACTCTTGGTCTGGCTAAATTAGACAGCACTCATATTCACATTTTTCCATAGTGTCAGAGAGCCCAAGCACAAAACTTTTGTCAAAATAACTTTGAACTGAGGGTGCTCGATTCTATCGATTTTATACGGTTTGGACCGTAATACCATGGAATAAACAGTAAACGACAAAATTTCAGATATTTTCCGTACAGCGTCTAACCTGACTACATTTTCAAAAATGGCAACAAATTTTACCGAAATTTAGCTTAGTACCGTCATAGTCCGTCTGGTTTGGGAAATGTAGTTGAATGATAGATCTAAGATACACTGAGAACACGTTTTTCTGATGCCCCAGTAGCGTAGCGCGTACCCAGGAGACCACATAAAAACACTAAAAATAAGACAACATTTTCAAGCAATACAATTGAATTGAAGTCAGTTGTGATAAAAAAAAAATCTAGAATAAATTATTGACGTTCTATAGTATAATTGACTCAGGGCTGGGCTTGCGTTTATAGGGAACCCGAAAAGAATATTTTACGATTTTCACAAAAAGGGTCATCTAACCTTGATGCTGAACACTCAACGAGTCTTCAGTATGAATTTTGCTGCATAAATAAATGGGGGTCGGTAAGTAACGTAGCTTTAACTATACGTAACATAACGTAAAATACAAATGAATTGCCCAGTAGCCCAATCTCGCTTCGATTGTTTCCCCGGAATTGCTCTCCAGATGTAAAAACAAATGATTTCAAGCAAAGTAAGTGTAGTACCTTACCTAATTATTCATAGAACTTTGATAAAAAGACTGGCAGCACCACAACGGTCAGAAAAGCCCAATGTATACTCAAACTGCTATATGAGACCTGTCTTTGAAGGGCTACTCCATACGGTTGGTCCAAACACAAAAAAAAAACATAATATGCAAAACATAATCAAAAATAACCATTGACAAAAACAAATGAAATAATTTTTTTACTCCTTCCGAATGCTTCTGGCGATTTTAATTAATCTTTCATCATACCAAAGACAATTTATAGATCTACAAAACTATTGTTTAAAACTTATTTTTCGTCTGTTGCATCCAAATGAAATGTATAATTTTTTCCTATTTTGCGCTATTTGGAGACGCAGCGACTGTCGTAACAGCTACCTTGTAATACGCGCCAATATGAATGTTATTCAATGTCGTTTCCGTCGATTTTTGTACTGACACAGTGTTATCGAGTTGCTAAGTTACCGTTCTTGAAAAAGGATAGTAACAAGAAGATTGCCGGTCGAGTCCGGAACGTTCATTTCAATAGGTGACATTAAAAGTGTCTGAAGACAACGTTTTGGAAATCCAGGCAGTTATAAAGTAAAAAAAAAATCACTGGGTTGCTTTAATGCAGTTTGGTTTAATTTGTTGACATTTTTGAAAATGTATGAAAATAATAATTTTTGTAATAAAATCATAGCAAGAATAAAATGGCAAAATGTATATACGCAAATTTTAAAAATTAGACAGAAATGATAGATATCTGGCGATTTTTTCTTGACGAAGCAGAAATGGGCTCCAGTTGCTACTTTTCTGTTTCTGGTTACTGCCGAACAAGTCAGGTTTACGATCAATCTATCTAACTAACGATTTTATACGGTTTTGGCCGTAAAACAATGAGACATGACTTTGGTTGTGTGCTACAAGGTCCACAGATACGACTAAATAGGTATTTGGACTTGGAAAGACATAGTGACAGTAGTGAAAATTTGGTTGTGGTTAAATCCAATGCAAGAAATTAAATTTAGACCTGATTTCACCATACCCTGTTAGTTATTTCATAAATCAGACATTACCTAATGAGGGATTAAAATTAACAAGGACACTAACATCTCTGTTAATTTTGTATGTCCTATGTCGAAAATGTAACAAGCCATTAGTAAATCATCTCAAAAATCATTCACTCACATTCTCCAAAACAAAAGGTAATTATTTGCACACGGGCACTTTTTTCACTAGTTGTATTATAAGTTTCGTGTTTGGTAAGGCGACTGATTTGAAATGCCGTTTATTCTGTTGAATTCAATAGAGATCGGTTTACATTTCGTTTTGCTGGCTCAAATGTCAAAAATTTTGAGTCTTCGAGATAGGTCAGTTGCCGGTACTCATGACAACAATGTAAACAATAGCAAACATGGCCGATCCCGACAGCTGTGAGTCTGTGTGACAGTAAGCTAATCGTCTGTTACTATTCTAACAAACCTCTAAAGCAGCCATTAAGTTTAACAACTCATTAAGAAAATTATAGCATGGTGGGACACTCACTAACTTTAACAGTCTGTTAAATGATATAATAGGGGTGTCAACTAACTAACAGAGTATGGTGAAATCGGGTCTTATTAATCTTTTACCGTGGAAATTTTCCCTGATGGGCCTGCGGCCTGCCTGACAGATTTATCTGTCAAATACATCGTCACGACATGAATCCCCGAGGGGGTGTCAGAGGTGTTCCCGAGTGTGAACTGTGAAATGCAAGTCACAGTCCAGACCCGGTGCACCCGCGTTTCATCGACGATTATTACGTCCCAACGTGATGGGCCCTATCACCGTACTCCGGGCATAATTAAACGCTTCTTAGGGCATGCAGGTTTCCTCACGATGTTTTCCTTCATCGTTCAGTAAGTGGTAAGTTAGGTAAGATAAGAACACAAATACTATGCACATTAATTCCGAAAAACTTATTGGTGCATTCCCGACCGGGATCGAACCTGGGTCTCAAGATTGAGAGGCCAGCGTTCTACCGCCTAAGCTACCGCCGCATTGTTGAGCTACCGTCTGTCAAATGTTGGTCAAATAATTATCAAATAGATTTATATTGAGATTTACTATTTTTCAGATAGGAAATTCTAAATCTATCGAAATAACTTTACATAACCTTACGTCCTTATTCGTACAACTCTGCATAGGTTGCAGTTCTTTCACATGTATTTTATCAATTATTATCTGTGCTAACTTGGCCTGTAGGAAGGCGTTGGGACCCAGGTTCTCGCATCCAGTTTTACTCAATCTTTAAAACCACAATTAGGAGACAAGTTTAAGCGTGTAAAATTTACGCTTTTAATTTTATTGTCAGTTTTATTGTTTATTTTATTGTTTTTCATTGTCAGCTCACAGAGAGATGCTATCCTAATTCCAGGGTGGGCGGTACTCCATGTTCCTGCTGGTTCCACAAGACAGAGACATGCACAACATCCTTATACGAGACATCCCCTACATGAGCCTGCCGCAGATATCTGATCTGATGGATGTTATCGAAGTGGACCTTTCGCTGCCAAGGTTCATCGTCGATTATGACGAGGACATGGTCCCCGTGTTGAGGAATGTAAGTATGGGGTCCTTTGGCGCGAAGAATCTCGGTTTTGCGACAATCCTTTTTGTTTACCTATATTGTCTTTTTCTTGACTTTCTTTCTATTATTTATTTATTTATTTTTATTATGGATACAAACAGTCACATGTTTATATATATATTAAGATATCTTAATTTATATTATTGACCTATAGTACCAAAAATATTTTGACACATAATATTAATTTTTTTTTTTATTGAAAAACACTTGTACTTGTCCACTTATCTATATTATTTCCCTTACCGGTTTCGCTGCTATAGCATTATCCCTATTATCCTATAATATTAAGTTTTATCGGTAAGCATGAGCGAGAATACAAGTATAGGTAGGTTTTTACAATAATGTTAACTTATGATAGGTACAATAATGTATTGGGGTCGATTCGGCGCAGCCCGACCCAACCCATTCGACGGGTCCAAGCAATATAATATAAGGTGACTTCAATTTATGCAGCCAAATTACTACTGAAGACTCGGTAAGTGCTCAGTAACAGGGTTAGATGACGAAGGTGAAAGGACCATGGGCAAATTTGTATGGAGACTGGACCAAATCCTCAACAATAATGAAGCCTACTCGAAATGAAAGATTTTGGGGTATTATTTAATTGTTACTAAGGGAGCCAAGTCGAAATCGAGCGCCAACAAAATGTCAAAATGTCAGGATTTTTTTAATACAGTTCATATAATTTATATTGATGCTTTCTCAGTATTGAAAGCGTTTTAAAACACCATGTTCGCGCTGGAATTATATGTAACTGCCATAATAAGAAACTAATAATACCCTAAAAGCTTTCATATGGCATAGAATTTATCACTGTTGAGTAATTGGCCCAAAATTTACTCATGGTTCTTAAATTATTCCTTTGTGTCCCTTACAAACGTAAGCCCAGTCCCGAGTCAATTACTATGGGACGTCTAGATTTTATTTTGCGAAATTAGCAAAAAGCCTCCAGTGTGAGTTTGGCTGCATAAATAATAGTCGCCTTTGCCTGTGACTCACTCAGGTGGAAGTGTCTTTCATATAACTATCGTAAAATTTTCGGTTTGGCTGTTATTTTATCAACACCTCTTATAACTTATATGTTGACCAATATAGAAAAGAAAACCGCATCGAAAAACAGAACATACAAAATGAGTTTTGGCCTCGTTCGTTCAGCCCGTGTTCGTCCACTGCTGGACATAGGCCTTTCCCAAATTTCGCCACTCATGTCGGTCCTCCGTCCTCCACATCCAGCCGCCACCCACGTCCTTCAGGTCGTCGGTCCAGCGGGCACGAGGTCGGCCTACACTTCTACACTTTGCTGTACGTGGTCTCCATTCTAAAACCTTTCGGCCCCAACGGCCATCATGTCGGCGACAAATATGGCCCGCCCACTGCCATTTTAACTTACTGATTCTGCAGGCAATGTCATTATGTAATACTAATAACTGATTTAATTTAAAATTTCGTTAAAATATTCAGTGCATGTGTCTTCTTAACTGGCCCAAACTGTGATTGTTTTTCATTTTCTTGTAAGGCTTTATGAGACATCTTATTTGAAGGATTTCTTTTTTGATTGGTTCTTCCTAGGGACGATTAACTCATGTCTTAACCTTAAGACAGCTTAAGAGGATATGTCGCGCTTGCAAAGGTCACTGTTACTCCATGCGGAACGCCCCACAGTGCGAGAGGGACGGCTTCCGGAAAAAATAGCAAAATGTCGGTTTTAAATTAATATAAAATGAACTAAAATAGCTATCAAAATTTCCAACTGAGAAAAATTAGATATCGTTAAAATCTATCTAATAAAATATCTTTCAGGTCTGTATGTCATTCCTGTTTGTCATACTATGAAAAAAAGTATAGAAAAAGACCTCATTTCAATAATGATTTCTATCGAGCGAAAGTTCTGCAATCGCGTTACTGTACTAAACAAAAATAGACGAAGGTTCCGAAATGTACATATATACTGATTTATCAAATTAGTAGCTTCATCTGAAAAGCAGGTATACAACTTCAAAAAGTGCAATTTTTATCGAAATAGCCCCTTAAGACACTTCAGGTCTTTTAGATTTTACAGCTGCCATCTTGTAGCTCCCTCGAAGTCTTAGTCAAGAATACGATGTCATATCAATATCATGCACAATCTTCCCCCACCTTGAAATCGCTACCCAATTCCGAGTAAAGAGGAAATGTAAAATAGTTTGTAAGATATAAAACGGACAGTATATGAACGTATGAAATACCCACACCGGTATTATAATATGGTGTTTACACTTAGGGAAAGATTTTTTTCACAAAACCTGTACTGTGCTATGTACTGACTATATGTATACGTAAATTATATCCCAATCCACCCATCAGCCTGTTTCGTCTACTGTTCGACATAGGCCTTTCTAGGATTTCGCCACTCTTGGCGGTCCTCCTGGAAGAAATGCCCATACTCCCACACGCTGGGCAGGCGGGTTGGTGAGCGCGGTGCCGAAACCCTTGCACAGTCACAGTTTGTTGTTTTATATAAAGCCCGGCAATTGGAGATGGATATACCGCCATCCATCGGTCCCAGGCAATGGTGGGCCGCCTGGTTTTGCCTGAGAGCTGTTCTCTTACTCTCCCCCGAATAACTTCGGGAGGATTTCCGAGTAAGATGGTGGTACCTCCAAAGTCGAGCCCGGCATCAGCTCTACCACCTACATGAAATACCCACACCGATATTATATGGTGTTTTGTTTACACTTAGGAAAAGATTTTCTTCACAAAACCTATACTGTGCTAGGTACTGACTATATGTAGGTATACACTATATAAACTGATATAAATATATACTGATATAAATTATGTTCCTGATCTGCTAAATTATTCTCTTCCAGATGAAAATCAGCTCAATCTTCTCAACACAATCGAACCTGTCAGGAATCTTCCAAGGACAGTCTTCCCAACTCAACAGTCTCTTCCATAAAGTCCACATGGAAGTCAATGAAAAAGGTTATTATTCCCTTTTAGGGTGAATGGAAACTGTTAGAGAAAAGCCTCGAAAGCGGGTTGGCATGTGGAGACATGCTGGAAATCCGGAAAAAAGGGAAATCTAACATCATGTAACATACAAAAAGTCATATTCAATGTTATGCGTGCGTCTCTTTGTTTTGAAGTAGATTTAGATCTTACATTGAGAAAACTTGCCTGTGTAAACATGAAAGACTTGATATGGGTGGACTTGTCACCTAGTTGAAAATACGTTCTATTTAGCCGAGGTCCCTGTGAAACGCTGCACAGACAAAATTAAATAAAGTAAACGCAAATGTGGTTCTAATATTGTGCTTATCACTCTTCACATTTATCACACTATCACACTAATATTATAAATGTGAAAGTTTGTGTGTGTGTATGTTTGTTACTCATTCACGCCAAAACGGCTGAACGGATTTGGATGAAATTTAGAATGGATATAGCTTATACTCTAACTTAACGCCTATGCGTTATTTTATCCCGGAAAAAGCATGTCGTTAAACCGAATAACAAGCGGGCGGAGGCGCGGGCAAAAGCTATATCACACTATCACATCACATCACACTAAATAAATATAAATAAATATTAAATTAAATTAAATATTATAAATTCGAAAGTTTGTGTGTGTGTATGTGTGTGTGTGTATGTTTGTTACTCTTTCACGCTGAAATGGCTGGGCGGATTTGGATGAAATTTAGAATGGATATAGCTTATACCCTAACTTAACACATAGGCTACTTTTTATACCGGAAAAAAGCATGTCGTTAGACCGAATATAACGCGGGCAGAGCCGCGGGCAAAAGCTAGCTCTGTATAGTTAAAAAGTTATATTTACCTAAATCCTCGGTGTTTCTGTGACCAGTAGCCTTAGGATGAAAACATTACGGTTACGTTAAAGTTTGAACGTAACTCGATTTCGTATGAAATCTGATAACCGCCCCTAGCGGACAGTAGCGGAACTTATCAGATTCCGTACAAAATCGAGTTACGTTCAAACTATAACATAGCCGTAATGTTTTCATGCTAATACAGATTATGTGCGTGCTGAGTTGGTCGGCTTGTTGTATGTCGTATAACTTTCAATTTTCAAGGATTCTATTTAGCACAGCTTCGGCACAGTAGACATATGAATCAGTACGTAAACTTCACGGAAACGCTATAAATCGATACACACACAGACAGACGCGCGCTTTTATGCGCCGTCTCGGGCACTATCGCGGAACGTTAGCGTCGGTTGGCAGTTGCATGCGCTGCACCGTGTCACCAAAAATATATATATTCACCTAGTGAAAATAACGGCCTTCCTTTGAGGGTACTTTGTATAAAAAAATTACGAGGTTGCAGATAAATCTATTTTAGACCCAAAACCAAAACTTAAAAGATTTTTCTTCCTTGACACGACACCCGTAGAATTTTACGAAAGATTTGATTTGTTAATCGAGCACAATTAATAATTTTCCTTTAAATCTGAAGGAAATTAGAGAAAGACCAAAAAAAGCACAATGTCTGAACTTACAACAAAAATTTACTAAACATTTTATATATACTGTGGCTTCTGTCTGTTCACTCGAAAGTGGTATACTAAACCAAGAATGGCAGAGCTGATGAAATTATGCAAGTAGGTAAAGAATTACGCTGGGCCCCGAAAAAAATCTTTGCCGTCATGTTTTGGAAACTATGTGGTGTTAAACGAAGATTATTTTCTTTATTGACGGAACCTTTAATCTGAAGGTATTTTGTAAAAATTTGAACTAGCCATGTTTAGTATGTTTTTTAGAATACCAGAACCCTTTTTCTATGTGTATGACAGACTTTTATGCAAACCTTTGTGTACGATCTAATGACTTTCATGCATCCCTATGTGTATGATCTATTTGCACCTCTATGTGTATGATCTAACAGACGTTCGTGTACTCTTATGTGTACGATGTAACAGACTTTCATGCACCCTTATGTGTACGATCTAACAGACTTTCATGCACCCCAATGTGTACGATCTAACAGACTTCAATGCACCCTTATGGGAACGATCTTAGCGAGTTTCATATACCTCTCTACGAACGATCTAACAGACTTTTATTAAATAAACAGGAACAGTAGCAGCTGCTACAACTGGTGCCATGGTGGTGCCGCTAATTAGCTCCAGCGTTCAACTCGTGGTGGACAGACCTTTCTTATTCTTCATACGGGACAACGAGTTGGGGTTGGTCTTGTTCGAAGGGAAGATTGAAGAGCCTACTGCGATCGTCGAGCAAAATAATATTAATGGTAAGCTCTCATCATGATAGATTCGTATGTGTGTGATGAGATGACAGACATCTCAGAACATTGTTCCGAGGAAGACATTACTACATACATAAATAGTACAACATACATAAACATATCTTCACGACATGAATCCCCGAAGAGTGTCAGAGGTGTTCCAGAGTGCGAACTGTGGAGTGCAAGTCGCAGTCCACACTCTTTACACCCGCGTTTTACCGATAATTATTACGTTTATTTTATTTTATTTTTGTTTTGGATTTCAACAGCACATACAGTTTAATAACAACACAGAAAAGAAAATGCAGTAGATATCGCCAGTAACAGAAATCCACAGTTGGATAAACAAAAACAGACATTTGTAACTTATTCTAGGATACATATTTTTTTTTCAAAGATGCTTAGATAAGCTAAACAGTTGCTCCAAATACATCTTATTATATTATTTATAAAATATGAGAACACACACACATACACATACGTATATATACATAAATAAAATAATTATAATTTATACATAAATATCTACACATATATATATATATGTGTAGATAAAATAATTATAATTTATACATAAATATCTACATATATATATATGTGTAGATATTTATGTATAAATTATAATTATTATATATAATATATATATTTTCTCATTAAATATACATCTATAAATTATAGGTAATGATTAGAAATAAATAACTAGAATAAAAATAAGTAAATAATATAAATAAATAAGCTACTACCTAGTAAGAGAAAGCGTTTTACGGATTCGCCAACTTTGACTAAAATCAAAGGGATCAATGTTATTAAATTTTTTGTTATAATTTGAAAGAAGACGTAGTATAGGGGAATTTTGAGCATAGTTCGTGTTTACTCGAGGGACGCTAAACAAAAATTTGTCGGATTGACGAGTCCGGCGCTCTGTGACTCGATAGTTAATCTCTGCAACCAAGGAGCTACTGTCGATATGGCCACTAAGTATATCATGAAGTAATGACATATCTAAGAGAAGTCGTCGGTTTTCAAGACTTAGCAAGTTATGACGCAAGCAAGCAGCTGGATAGTCCTTATCAAATTGATGAAAGCGGAAATTCAAATGACGTAAAAAAGACCATTGTATTCTTTCTATTCGTTAATTGTGTGTAATGTATTGGGGATTCCAAATACTACTCGCAAATTCGAGAAGGCTTCTCACGTATGCGAAGTAAATTATGTTTATAGTAGTTATGTCATCAAAAGCTACACACACGCGCTTAACAAATCCCAACATTCTATACGCACGACTGGAAATATCATTGATATGAGGCTCGAAGGTTAACTTAGCATCAAGTGTAACACCAAGGTCACGTATCTTATTTACTGGATTAATAATTTCACCGTTAATTAAATAATTGTACAAAATTGGGCTGGGACTTCTAGTGAAAGATATTAGTGCACATTTAGAAACATTTATATTAATCCGATTTTTCATGTAATGTAGTGAAAGATTATCGAGATCATGTTGTAATTTGTGACAATCAGAACTAGAGCTAACATTTAAAAATATTTTTTTATCATCCGCATACATTAGAAATCTAGAGTTAGCAAAAACAACATAGATGTCATAAAGATACGCGTTATAAAGCAGTGGACCTAGGTGTGATCCCTGAGGGACACCAGACGTAACATCGATAAAATTAGACCGATAGCCTCCAAGAACAGCTGCTTGACATCTTCTAGATACATACGAAGTTATCCATCTAAAGATGTCTCCCCTTAAACCGAGTCTGAAAAGTTTACGCAGCAGGATGACGTGATCTACCCTATCAAAAGCTTTTTCAAAATCCGTGTAGACCACGTCAACCTGCTGGTGACCATCCATACTGCGAAGCACAAAGTTAACGAACTCAGTGAGATTAGAAACCGTTGAACGGCCACTAAGGAAGCCATGCTGTTGTGGTGGGATTCCCTTTGTAATAGTTGTATAAACATTATTAAATACTGCTTTTTCTAAAATTTTGCTAAATATATTTAATATTGAGACTGGTCGATAATTTGGAATTTCGGATTTTGAACCTTTCTTGTGAATTGGAACAATAAGTGCCTCCTTCAATTTAGATGGGAAAACTCCTTCTGCTATAGATCGGTTAAATATAATACTAAGTGGTAAGGAAATACTTTCTGCACATTTTATAATAAAGAATGGAGGAATCCCATTACTTCCAGCACCACCATTGGGGTCTAAGCTTTTTAGTAATTTAATAACGTCATTCACCGATACCTCAAAACTAGAGACAATACTGCCATCGTCGCAGAAGGGTGGTGCAAGTTCATTATCAGGATAATTATTGGCAGGTGCTATAAAAACTGAAGCAAAAAAATTGTTAAATCCTTGACAGATACTTTGGGCGTTTTCGCAGGCCTGTCCTTCGTAATAAAAAGTTTTAGGGTAAGCGGAACCACCTCTACGAGCTTTCACATACGACCATAGTAATTTCGGGTTAATTTTGATATTTGATTGTATTGAGCTTACATATTCCTTGAAACATTCATCCTGAATAACTTTCTGGCGACTGTGCAAGAGGGAAAACTCATCGTAATCCAAAGGATTACCTTGTTTTTTCCATTTTTTATGAATTTTATCTTTTTCTTTTATAATATTTCTTAAACTACTACTATACCAGACAGGATACTTACGTTTACGATTACGGGTATCCTGTGGAACAAATTCTTTTATGACTTCGGCCAAAATATCGTAGAATTTACTAACACTACTTTCCAAATCAGGAGTGTTGAGGAGATATTGCCAATCAGTGCTGAAGAAATCTGAAGAATCTAGCATTTATCGATTTGTAATCACCTTTACGGAATCTATGTCTTGGATTATTTGCCTCTTCGAAGGGAACTGAAATTATATCAGACATCATTAACTCAAGAGAAGGGTGGTAAATGTCCTCAGGTATAAGTGGCAAACTGGATCTTTGAACATCAATTTCTGAATTGCAAAAGATAAGATCTAAAATATTGTTTTTTTTATTCTTTATTAAGTTAAATTGGCAACACTCTGATGAACATAATAATTCTATTAACTCCATACCTGAATTTCGAACCTCTACTGATCCATCTAAAAGATAATTAGGGGTGTTATCATTGTTCCACTCAACATCCGGCATGTTGAAGTCACCTGTTAATAAAAATCTATCGTTGGGACACGACGAGATCACATCGCTAAACAAGGAAGCAAGATCAAGAAGGTGGTCCGCTAAGACTCGTTTTCCGTGATTTTTGTCTTTATCCGGGGGGGCATATGCTGAGCAGATATGAAGATCGCGACGGGATGAGGTCGTGGCGGCATTGTTACAGTGCGCACGTAAGGAGCTAGCAGGGATGGTAATCCATAAACATTCGGAATTGGCGCGTGACCACTCGGGCCGGACGCGGGCACCTAAACTACGTTTCACTATTATCATTACACCGCCCCCGTCTAACTTGCCGCTCGATAATCTATCCCTATCCAGCCTAAACACATCATACCTACTGTCACAGAGCTCAGAGTCCAAAATCCCGTCGTGAAGCCAACTTTCTGTTATGATGATTACGTCATGATTATTCAATAGCACATTTTGATAGAAAGCATTTAATTTTGTCCTAAGGCCTCGGGTATTTTGGTAATAAATATTTAACTGAGACATAAAAGTGCAATATGAGTTCTAAGAACATAATGATTATCAACGTTAAACGTTGAAGAGTAATGTAAGTAAGGTAGGAGAGTAAAAAAAATAACGATATATTGCAGAATTGAAAGGCGAACTATATTGTAAACACTTCTCGGTTTGAAAATAACATACGTCACAACGTGGAGTAAACTTATTAGTAAGGTAGTAACGTTATTATATAATATATAGGTATATATGAATATACTACACAGGTATATTATATGGATATTTCTGTGTTTTAATATATGATATGAAAAATAATAATACAATATTAACAATAACTCAATAATACAATAATAATACATTAACATGGGTGGTAAGCCATATCGCCATACTTCGGGCAAAAATACATGCTTTTATATTTTTAAGGCTGCATATAAGGTCAGATTGAGCACCTCATTTTCCATCAATCAGAACTGAACTCTACGACGTTTCCTTTTAGTTTAAAATAGCGCGCTCTCAGCCGTGACTGAGACGACCACCAAGAAACACGCGCCCACAAAAATCTGCGTTTTTATTTAATAACTTTGCTTCTAGATGCAATTATTAAAATATTATAAGACGGTATCATTTGTTAACTTATTTTTAATACAAATTTCAAGGCTTTATCATTTAAGGAAGGTTCTTTATCACTCAAAAAGCATGAAATTTAGAGGTAAATTCGTAATTTTTTTTTATCAAGCGAACCTAAAGATTTTGCGTTTTTTCTAAGATGATTCTATCAGCCCTATAGTCTACTGTCTGTATTATTTTTACTATACCGATTAACCAAGTTACACAATGTGGTATACTCATTTGAAGTTGGGCATCTAGCCTTATACGGACCCTTAAGGCATGCAGGTTTCCTCACGGTATTTTCCTTCACCGTTTCAGCAAGTGGTAAGTATTAGGTAAGAACACAAATACTGTGCACATCGATTCTGAAAAACTCATTGGTGCATGCCCGACTGGGGATCGCACCTGGATCTCAAGATTGAGACGCCAGGGGGCAATTCCCGAGACACAGTCGAGGTGAGATTTCTAAGACTCGAGCTAAAAATGCAGTTCGACTGATAAAACGGATTTTTACGGTCGAGAAGGCTAATTCGACAGACTGAGAATAACCCTCTAGTGTTCTTTCGTCTGAGCTACCGCTTATTAAAAGTAATTTCTCTTCCAGGTTTTGGTTTCCAAGGAGGGAACAATCAGCAGTCACGTCATCAGAATTTGTTTGGATGAGATTTTAACATTCCTTATAGTTTGTATACAATTTAGAAATAAATTAAATGTATGGGTAATATTAATTTAATAATTAAGTTGTGTGATGTATGATTAATGGTAATAAAATATTTTTTGCGGATACGTTTAGTTTTCTTTATGCAGTTTTTCGCAGTAGTTCCATCATGGAACTCGGCAATGGAACTACTGCGAGTGAAGCATTTTGAGTAAAGAAAATCGTCTTATTGTGAGGTACTGGTACTTTATTTAGAGATCCCAGTATTTAAAATAATATCTTTACCGATCATACTAACACACCCCTAAAGGATTCTTGTCTTTGCTTTTACACCCGGTATAACAATAGTAGAAGCCTATATTTATGTAAATTTTAAGTAAATGTTTCCTACTGGATAGATGATTTTTTTAAATAAAAATAATAATTTTTAATTCCATCCATCCATCCATCAGCCTGTTTCGTCCACTGCTGGACATAGGCCTTTCCAGGATTTCGCCACTCTTGGCGGTCCTCTTGGAAGAAATGCCCATACTCACACACGCTAGGCAGGCGGGTTGGTGAGCGCGGTGCCGAAACCCTTGCACCAGTGACGCCGCTGCCCGTCACCAGTTTGTTTTATACCGGGTGTAAAAGCAAAGGCAAGAATCCTTTAAGGGTGTGTTAGTATGATCGGTATAGATATTGTTTTAAATACTGGGATCTCTAAATAAAGTACCAGTACCTCATAATAAGACGATTTTCTTTACTCAAAATACACTAATCGCGTGGACACCCTCACTGGTCGCTGGCCACTCGGATGAGGGGTGCGGGTTGCGGGGTGCAATTAGGTGTGTGGGGAGGCCGGTGAGCTGCGTAGCCATAGTTTAGAAAAATGATGGAACTTTTGGTGAAAATTCAAGGTATATATTTTTTTCTCGTAATGACATCAGAATCGTGTATACTTTCATACCCTAAAGAGATTCTTGACTTTGCATTTACAGCCTGTATAAGGCTCGGCAATTGGGGATGGATATACCGCCATCCATCGGTCCCAGGCAATGGTGGGCCGCCTGGTTTTGCGTGAGAGCTGTTCTCTTACTCTCCCCCGAATAACTTCGGGAGGATTTGCGAGTAAGATGGTGGTACCTCCACAGTCGAGCCCGGCATCAGCTCTACCACCTATATTTTTAAATGCGCCTGGTTAAATAAATTTCATATTCTTTTAAAATTGACATTTCACCTAACGATGTAAATTTAATGAAATAGATTTTTTGTTTAATCTTTCAAGTAGGCGTGGATGACCAAACTCAAAACTATAGCTTGGTAGCAAAAGAAAAAGGAATTTATCCTGACATTTTATTTTGTTTAGTTTCGTTATTGACATATGACACATGTAATTTGCTGTGAAACTAATAAACTTATTAAATAAATAAATATAGGCCAAAAACGCTGAACGGAGTTCCGGAACCAATTTTGATAAGAATCAGAACTGCATTATTTTATAATAAAAAAATCTCTTGGCGAGAATCGGTCACTCACTTTTATTGACTAGCGATGAAAAATAAACATACTGTTCTTATATAATTATTTTAAATTCGAAATTCAAGTTCATACTGCAGACTTGGTATGTGGTCAAGACTAAGGTTCAATGACCCTTTCTGTGAAATACGCAAAATAATATTTAGACTTCTTGCCCTACCTAATTGAGTCGAGGTTGTTCTGGAACAAAAACATATTTTTCATATTTCGCAAACAAGGTTCTGACCACTTACCAAATCTCCAGTCTGAATTAGGCTGTATAAACGAAAGTCACCTTATGTTATTACACTACCCGACAGTGTAGCTTGGGTTACATTCTGGCATTGACTAGATTCTAGATTCTGGGAAGTAATGAAATGACAAACGGCAAACTGAAGAAGAGTGCTCACTTTTAATAAACTGATTCTTAGTGCTCACTTTTCAACACACATCTGGATTCTGGACTCTGACAATATGCCAATATGCATTGAAATCGATAATAATCTTGTTATGTTAAATGTTACTATCCTTGAGACGCCGAATCCGGATATGTTATGGAATAATAGGCATAATTTTGAACTATTGATTGGTTAAGGTTTTAGGGAAGTGGACATTTAGGGAATGGACCTTCAGGGAAGTGGACGGTCTGGGAAGTGTACTTCTTGGGAAGAAGACGTTCAGGGAAATAGACCCAGTTGACCGACTGGACATTCCGGTAATAGGACGTAAGGTCCAGAGAGGGTTTAACTAATATAAGAAAAATTTAATAATATTTTCTTAAAAATAGGCCATTTCATTTAGTTTGCCGTTTGACTTTACTTCCCAGAATTTGATCCTTATTATGCGTCACTATCGGATGGTTTAATAATATATAGTGTGTGTTTTGTTTTGTAAATAAACGTGTTGGATTCTCCGCTAGATAAATAATTAAAATTATTTTTAAATTCTAAATATACACATATACAATATTTATTTATAAATTATATTTAAATATGTCGTTCCTAAGTAATCTGCCAGATTTGGCGTACAAATATTTAGTCCTTAAATACTCATTACATTATTACACTTATAGATATATCAAAAGACCACTATACGTATTCATGAATTGATTCTCGTCTAGGGAAATTATTTTGAAAAATCGAAGATGCAGTTTTGATTTTCCTCAAAATCAGCCCCGGGCTTATTTTAACAACATCCTTACCATTAAAAGTGAATAGACGAGTGTTTGACGTTCTGTAAACATCTCGAATCCTTTGATACGTCATGATGTATCGAGAATCGAGACAAATATTGTAGCAATTCTTCCTTCTCTTAGCCACATTCAAAAGCTGAATAAATACAATATCCCACATTCTCTAATTTGTAAAGCTAAAAGCAGGTTAATTGCTATTTTATTTGCATAGAATGGTATTAAGCCATCGAATGTAGGTCAGTATTTTCGCAGATGTACTAAAGTTGAAAAACGCATTGAACAATGCTAGTGAGTTTTAAGACCATGCCCTCCATCTTTTGTGCACTCAAAGGCAAAATCACACTACCCTGCTAACGAAGAACACAGTAACTTGGTAAACCATACTTAGTGGACATACCAAAACTTTGTTAAGGTTTATAATAAGAATAAAGTTTTATGGTTTATAAAGAGTAAAGTTATTTTTATGTATTACTAATTAATTACAACGGTTGCTATCACAGTAATTAATAAACAATATTACAATAAAAATAGAAATATAACAATCAATATTAAAACACCATCCATCCATCCATCCATCAGCCTGTTTTTTCCACTGCTGGACATAGGCCTTTCCAGGATTTCGCCACTCTTGGCGGTCCTCCTGGAAGAAATGCCCATACTCACACACGCTGGGCAGGCGAGTTGGTGAGCGCGGTGCCGAAACCCTTGCACCAGTGACGCCGCTGCCCGTCACTAGTCTGTTTTATATAAGGCCCGGCAATTGGGGATGGATATACCGCCATCCATCGGTCCCAGGCAATGGTGGGCCGCCGGGTTTTGCCTGAGAGCTGTTCTCTTACTCTCCCCCGAATAACTTCGGGAGGATTTGCGAGTAAGATGGTGGTACCTCCACAGTCGAGCCCGGCATCAGCTCTACCACCTAAAAACACAACTTTATATATTCACAATATTATTACGTTCGTAGTAATTAGGGCAAACCTTCAAAATTTTGGTGCATGGATCATGAAGGATGTCAGAGTCAGACAAATAGTTGAGGACTAAGTTCAGGCCATTGATCATTCGGCAGAGAGGGCAATATGCATACGACACAGTATTACAATTAGGAGCTGCAAGAAGGCGTCGTGTACGAGAGGATCGTGTTCTGGCAATATACCTACTTGCCAGGGACATATATAATTGGCACAACTGGCTATATTTATTTTACAATTTAATGTATTTGAATGAATAAATAAATACGTCGTTTTGGTATAATAATGATCATATTATAAAACACATAAAATAACAGAGATTTAACAAAGAATAATTATTGTATTTTAGCTTAGCATTTCCATGCTATAGACATTTTTGAGGATTCTGCTGTCGGTGCTTCAACTAATATTATTTATAGCACACCGTGCGTAAAATGACCACTTTACGCACGCTGCGCTTGCGTAAAGTCGGCATTTTCCGCACTTTTGCTATAAAATATTATACGATACTCGTGCGAGAAACTTTTTCTCGACTCGTGTGATTGCAGCACTTACCTTCGGCTCGTGCCGCAAACTCACACTCATCAGAAAACGTTTCATCGCTCTCGTATCGTAATGTACTATTACTTAAAGAAAAGGTGGGTAATCAAATAGGATGACCAACTGTTCTCTATTTACACGATGTCCCGTTTTTTGTTATAAATTTGGCCGCGTCCTGTTTTAAAACAAAGAAAAATACGGGACTATTATGGTCAAGGAAGTCTTTTACGTTTTCTGTCGAGATTTTGACTTTTTGTGACTAGAGTCCAAAAAAAAATTTATAAGTAAAGTTTATGATGTCTCGTATTTATTCTAGAACCTAAATAAAGACACAGGGTTGGTCACCCTAGCATCAAATGAAGCATTAATGCGCATATCTATATAAGATGACATTAATTTATTCAGCCAATTTCATACTGAAGACTCAGTAAGTAGTCGGGAACTAGGTTCGATGACCATTTTTGGGATTTTTTTTCATTTTCCTTACAAACGCAAGCCCAGCCCTAGAATAATGTTGTTATGGTATCTACGCCAGCCCCGAATCAATGCCTAATATGGAAAGTCAAAATTTCACAAAAAAGAAAATATTTCATGCTTGCGGTGTGGATTGACGGAAACTGTTCATTGTAGGTACTATTGACAATATTGATATAATGGGCAGAACTTTGGAGGTACTTTGAACAGAGGGGTACTAAACGGGACCCTATTACCAAGCCGCCCCGCTGTCTGTCACAGAGGTCTACAGCTTCAACCATAATAGCCAGTCAGTTGAAATTTTCACAGAACACTCGTCACTATGACCTCTACCAAGGCAAATGAAAAAAAAAAACATTTTATGAAAAATTTGTATTTTCTTTGTTTTTTTTTTTTCAGCTGTGTCTGTGAAGACGTTAATACATACAAGTTACAGATGTGGTCAAATTGTTCTAAATCCTCTAAAATATAACAAAAAATAATAAAAATTTGGGTTTTGCTAAAAATGTATGCTATGGCAAATGTGTTGTTGTTATCCCACTGTCCCGCTTAATGTCCCACTTTCCCACTTATATTTTATGTTTGGATGTATGGATGGATAGATGGATGAATGGATGTTTGTTACTCTTTCACGCCGTAACTACTGAACCGATTGGGCTGAAATTTTGCATGAATGTAGTTCTAGACCTGGAATAGGACATAGGCTACTTTTTATCCAATAAATCAGTTCCCATGGGATGAAAATGAGTTTTCAAGTTTCTATAGAACAGTGATGTGTCACCCTTTCACGCCATGCTTAGAAAACCGACTGGGCTGAAATTTTGCATAAATGTAGTTTAATAGGACATAGGATACTTTTATCAGTCCTCATGGGATGAAAATGTGGTTTCAAGTTTCTATAGAAAATTGATGTGTTACCCTTTCACGCCGTACCTATTGAACAGATTGGGCTGAAACTTTGCACAAAGAAAGTTCTAAAACTACTTTTTATCCCATAAATCAGTTCCCATGGAAAAGCTATAAAAGAGACATACAAAATGGAAAACACAGAGGCGCATAACACACACATTTCACAAGCTGTGTTTAATGTAGGTACCAGTCCGAATAATATTGACTGATTTTATGGGAGTACAAAAAAACTAATTCAACGCGGGTGAAACCGCGGGCAAAAGCCAGTTTACTATAATGTTTTCAGGGTTCACTCGTATTGTGTGGTGGCACGGGACCCTTGGGCACGAGAACGACTCCCACTTGGCCGAATTATTCTGGGTTACCTAACCTCATTCTGTCCAAACGACCTGCAGATTAATTTTCAATTTCAGGTTTAAATTTGGATTTCGAAAGCAGCTCGCCAAAGTATACCTGCATGCAATTAAAAGATTATTACCGTACCGATGCCGCTAGTGGTGTGTGTTTTTAATCGCTTGCATCGGTTTACGGTCCAGAAGCCTTTCTACGCCATTTCTTCGTTTTCTTTTGCATTTTATTCGATTTCGCGCGCCCGTTATCGGGAATCCGCTACTTAGAATATATAGACACGGCATTGTTTGCTTTGTTTATTATACTGGATGTAAATAACAATGATGTAATTTATTTTCGTTATTTTTTCCCAATTACCAGAAAATGTTCTTATGTCTTATGCTGTGTCGTAGGCGGGAACGGAGTGACTGCTCCATACAAATGCGAATGCAGCGGCGCGTATTTGTGTATAAGGTGACTTTCGTTTATATAGCCAAATTCATACTGGAGACTCGGTAAGTAGTCAGGACCGAGGTTTAATGACCCTGTTTGCGAATTACGAAAAATATTGTTTTGTGCCTACACCTGTTCAAGATTGTTCTTGACTCAATCGGTATAGGTAAGAAGTCAACAATTTATTATTATATATAATTCGTATTTAATTAAGTAATTTAAGAGTAATTTAATTTAAGGGCGTATTTCCCAGAAAGTCATTGAACTTTGGTCCCGACCACTTACGGAGTCTTCAGTATTAATTTGGCTTGAACAAGTATAGAGGAACGAAAAAAAAATTGATTTAGACCGAAAGAAGTTGTTCGGTATTGGTCACTGAAATATGTATATATTATGTGGTTTCACTAAAAGATTTATATCTGGTTTTACTTAGCAGCTTTATTTATTACACCACAAAAATTCAGAGTGTAAATTCGAAGAGTATTTATTTTCTTACTCCCTTTAAACAGTAAAGGTACAAAAAATGATAAAAAGATTGTGCTTAGGGGGGAACGTTTCGAGCTCGGTGCAAAATGCACAATTTATTATTGTTTTTCTTACTATTGCATAAAAAGTACTAAAGAAATGTGATATATGGCATTTCGCGAGCATTGTTTAGTGTCAATTAGGCTTTTCTACCAAAATTTTGTAATTTTATGTATTACGAAAAACGCTTTTAAGTTTGTATACCTATTCATTTACAACGTAATGCATAAAATGACGCAATTTTAAATTATTCAAAACTATTTTATTGAAACTATTTTATTTCATACATTTTATATTAAAATAGGGTAAACAAACTTATGTTATGCACTTCGCATTATGCACTTGAGCTCGAAACGTTACCCCTTAAAGATGATTGAGATACCTAGTTCTTGAATACTTAAACTTAAATACAAAGAAAGCTGTGTTTGGATTTCAACACAGATACAATAAAATTATAACTTAGGCTCACAGTGTTCTGGTTATCAAAACAGCTGATGCTCCTACTTTCTATGCCGCCTCTATAGTCACCGTGGCTTCTTCAAACATAACTGTTAATATGTCTATATAAAACGTGCGCAAGCAGCTTCCGCGCACGTCACTCTTTGCCCAACCAAGCGCAGGCACAGCCGCGCTTTCCCGCGCATTTTGACATTTTACTCCTAAACTTTTCCGCCATTGGTTTTGTTTTCTTTTTTCTTGGTGTGTTGTGTTGTTACCGGCCAGTGTTAAGTTTAAGTAAGTATTTAACCGGTCGTTGCCTTTTCTTTCGAAAGTAGGTCACTGCTTGTGGACAACTTAACGGGTTAACATTGTTGTTAGTTTTTATCTACAATTCTAGACTGTACTATCTAAATTGCACAAGTTTTCTTAGCTTTATAGAACGAAAAGGATTGTAATACCGTGAAGCAATAGAGTTTAGGTCTAAGGGTTGGTTGGTTAATTATAATTACTAAAGATGTTATTAAAGAAACATTTTTATAAAACTTTTATTTTGACAAATAAAATAATTCTGATAGTAATTATCAGATAAGCGATACCCTAGTTTATTTTTAAATAGATAATAATTTTGTATGAAGATTAACCCACCCAACCATACAAAGAATCAAATCTTTACAAAAATATCCGTTTTTTATATTATTTTTTAAGCAAACACATGGTTTGAATTTGATATTTTAAATTAAATTTGCTGTGAATAAAAAATAAAAACAGTAGTTTTGAATATTCTTTATGATACACGTGGTTCTTATTTACAATATTCAAGAATAACATGACCATACTGTTAATAAAGGTGAAGGTCAATTTGCAAATTTGCATAAAAATATACATTTTTTTGCGACCTCCATTGCTTAAAACTCTCAGGAGGAGCATGGAATATTAACTAGAAAAGTTCTAAAAAAAATGGAGTTGATGCTCGTGATTGTTGGCACTTGGTGGAACTTTTGAAACATTTTTTGTTTGATAAACACTTGTACTTGTCCACTTATTTATATTAATTTCCCTTACCGGTTTCGCTGTTAAACCTTTGATAATGCTTTAACAGCGAAACCGGTAAGGGAAATTAATATAAATAAGTGGACAAGTACAAGTGTTTATCAAACAAAAAATGTTCTAAAAAAATTATATCACCGGCTTTCGATTGATAGTTTCCTTATCCAAAGAATATTGTTACTTTTTTAACTTATGTCCTTATGACGAAACGCTTAAAAATGCACATATCTGGTATGCACCCAATATCTTGTAGAAATAAATTATTATTGTTTCAGATTAAAAACACAAGAAGAGGTTCGAACGACAATGCGCCATTTACTTTTGGGTAAGTCAAGTTCTTGTTTAGACCAACTTGAGCCTAGTCAAATGACAATTTGGACAAGTGAAAAACAAGCTGAAATACAGACTATATTGTACAACAATATTTTAAAACAAGTTTTCGATTAATGAAATTGTCTTAGTCTTTTTTTCCGGCGTGGCGCGTTAACAAGTGCGTAAATCTGATACCTAATATAATATTTAAGGCTTGGTCCATGTTGCACGATAATCTTATCGAGTGATTTTGAACTTCAGTAAGTTGTCAGAAAGTCTACATTAGAACGCTCGCTTCGCGCGCTGCCGGCACGTATAATCAGTGAGTTTTCGAGGTTTTTCTGAATTTTACAAAAAAGTATTTGAAAATAACCTATGTTTTCTTGTTACAGCAGTAATTTCAGACATAAAACTCAAGCCATTTAGACATTAAACGAATTAATAACTTAAAAAGGAATCATTTTCAAAATTAAAATCTTTCCAGTGAAATGTGTCCAATTAGGTAACCGACCTGATAACGGAAAGATAAAGGTCTAAAAAACACGCGTCCAAGTTTAACATTGACCAGATAAGTAGTTGACTCAGCTTATTAAAGGAAAAACCGTTGAAAGACCAAAGGCATGCCCTTAAGATAAACCTGGCCTAAAATAGTTTGGTTGCACAGAATCGTCTGTGAGAGACTTTTTCTAAGGAACACCTCTATGTAAGATCTCGGAAAAACTAGATTTATTCTAAGACCCTGCTTCATATCATAACCGAGAGCCAATGTTTATATAATGTAACATTGTGATAAGTGCGACAGAATGCGAAATATTTATGTAGACCCTAGTTCGGATCCAAAAATGAAAAATCCAAATATAATATGTAGAAAGGAGTTCCCAGTTCAGTAAGAGAGTACTTTCTTAAGCCATATCTATAAATAACGTTGTCATCACAAAAATGTACACAGAACATTTGGAATAGGCATTCGGAAATAAAACTTCAATGATAGGTACTCTTCCCTAAATTGGAAATTTAGGTAGTAAAAATATTTTTCGGATTTTAAAAGTTACAAACTCCAAGTAACACCCTATCTAGCCGTCATAAAATTAATATTTCTATTGGAAATAAGGATTAGAACAAGGTGATAGATAAATTAACGCATCATACGATTCTAAACTCTCGCGTTTCAAACACATTACAATATCTAAACCATTTTTTATTCACCACCCTTGCAGCCCTTCCCCAAAATAGTTTTTACCAAAAATTTGAATAAAGTAAAATAATACTAATATATTCGAGTTGAAACATTTCAAAACTGACGGGTCAGATTTTAGTGACGTCATAACAAAAAATTGCCATAAGCTTAAACCAAAGCTTAACCAAATATTAAAATGTAAACTTTCAAATATATGTTTACTCTATTTTAGTTGGTCAATAGACCACTTTTGCTCAGTCCCTTGCCACCTGGCTTTTCGATATTTCTGCTAGGTTTAAAAGGTAATCAAATGATAATTATCTTGATTTGTATCATCGTGATTATTTCGTCATGGTCTATACTCTAGCTAGGTCGTCCTTGTTTTTATATAAAGAGACTCGATATTTTTTGTCATTGGGGCCTGAAGCTTGAAGCCTTTTCATTCTCATTATCACTAAAATACTAGATCGTAGTCCAGATTGTGGCTTGGATTCATCTTACAGATTGGATTCATTCATCCATCAGCCTGGTTCATCTACTGCTGGAAATAGGCCTTTCTAAGATTTTGTCACTCTTGGCGGTCCTCCTGGAAGTTAAACTCATACTCACAGATTAAACACATCATGTATTTAGCGTATTCAGTGATAAGTTGCAAAATATTTGTATAACTGTATGAATTTTTTTACAAGCACTTTATCCAGGCTATCAACAAATTGTCTGGAAAAATTTACAAACTGTTTCATGAAAGGCCCGGCAACCGCACCATACAATAATGCATTCAATGTTCTCTAGCCTTCGGTACCATTTACTTAAGTAGGGGCACTAATGAGGCAATTTTAGTAACTACTCGTATATTTGTCTGCATTTCTTCTAGAATTCTAAAGTTGTTTTCAGTCGTTGAAAACCTGCATAATAGTCCTTACATAGATGCAATACGAGTTATATAATCTTGCATTATTTTATGTCCAGATTGGTTGTATTAGCTTATCTAAAATATAATGTCGAACTAATCTGCTAAGAAAGTTTATAGGTAATTGAAAGTTTCGACTCCCGTTGAAGTCTTTTCTACTGGGATGTGATCGCGCGGTACTCGTGAAAATTGATCGCACTAATTACAAAGTGATAAGGTTTAAAGTTGAATGAGCGCCTATTTATAATTGATAATACGGGCAAAAATTACTATGTCATTACTTCCAATTGTTTGCATTAGCAAATCCAATGAATAATAATGAAAACGGTCATTCTTGTCAAGTTAATGTTGACATGAACTTAGTATAATAATAAATGCATTGGTGTATGGAGAAGGTAGAACGGCAAATTCTGAATAGGATTTCCTTTAAGTTCTTAGAGGGGATAGAAGCCAAACCAAACATTAGGTTACATTTAGGAGTAGTTACACAAATAAACCAACCGAATTTACAGCAAAAGGATAAATGCACCGTTTCAAAAACATGTACTTGAATTTGGTAACGGGTCAAATAATTGTCATCGGTATGTTAGTGTACCCTCCATATTAGCAAGAATGTCTATTTTACCAGCGTTCGTTGTCGTATGGCTATTTATGGACATTACCTAAGCTAAATCAAATGTATGTGAGGTCACCCGGGCGGTCAGAGGTAGGTATAGACGTCTGATTTTGTACTCCCTATCTGCAAACGATTTTAACAGCTATGGCACTGTAATAAGAACTGCCAATACGTAGCCTATCCTGCTGTACATTTTACATTTTTAATAATTACTAGCTGCGAGTTAGTTTGTATAAACTCTGCAACCAAATAGATTATAAGAACTACCGAAATCAGTAGAAAATAACGATGGTATTTCTTGAAAAATAAGTGCAAAATATTCAATAAATCTGTGTTTCAATGCTTATACATACGTAACATACATATACTTGCGCCTGTTTCCCAGAGGGGTAGGCAGAGACTACAGATTTCCATCTGCTTTGATCCTGATACACCTTTTTCGTCTCTTCCATATCTATCAATCATCCATACTAAATAATTAAATAAAGATTAAAGTGGGTGGCAATATGATTAAGAAAATGATTGGGTTATTTTAAATTATTTCTCAAGAAGAGAGTCATAATTTGGAAAATTTTTGACATGACATTTGATTTAATTTTTAAAATATTAAACAACGGAAATATGCCCTAAATAGTGCCAGCCTCTTGGAGGGCATTGTTGATCGTTGGGACAGTCCTGTTCTGGAATTTTGGAATAGGGTTCACGCGGAGTCACAGTACTTCACCAGGAGGATGCTGTTGTAGGCATCACTCAATTCAGTTGTGTGATGTCTGCAGCAGCGACTTCTGCTACCTTTTCTGTGTTCTTTTTTTGTGTTTAGATTAAGATAACTAACATAGTATTTAAGCATACATTGTTATTAACTAAGATATGGATCTCGGTCTAAAATAATTATTTTCTTTCTTCTAAATAAATAATATACCAACTTAAAAAATTATATTCAACATGCCAAAGGGGTTCCATTTATGCAATAATTGGAAAAAACGTTACACAATAAAATAAAACAAACGCTTTCTTAGCCACAACTGTGTCTACACATAACTTGGTACGTATTAATTCTAAAACACATACCTTTGTATGACCTTGTAATACATCTTCAGAGTGTGAACCCAAACCTAAGTCGCATTCTTATCAAATAATTATTTTGTTTTATGCAGATTTGAATCATTATTTAGCCCCATCTACCTGATATTTAAAGTAAAACCGGTTGCTACGAGTATCATCTATGGCAAAGAACATCATTATTGCCAAGGCTGTCCATTGTAAATTGCGATTTTATACAAATGACAAAGTAATTTTTATTTTTATATTGAATCCAGTCTGTCATAAAAATATATATTGAATTTAACAATAGATTTGGAAAAATTCTATTGTCATTGACTCTGAAATTAATTTTGCACCCCCGCACCGGTTCTGCTTAAAAAGAACTCTGTTTATTTTTTGTTATTTATTTTGTCCAAAATAAGAAGAGATCTGGCAAAAACACAGCTGATAATATAACCACCTGCTTTCGAAACTATGATATTACAATCTCCGTTAGAAATATTTACTGATTTCATGCATCTTCACTTCAAATTGACGTTATTTATTTTCGAGCAAAACACGAATGGTTAGAGAATTTGAAAAGTAAAATATTACACAAATAAAATTTTCAAATTAATATTTGCGTCCATGTGTAAATTACAAATTTCCCCTATTTTGTGCTATTTAAAGACGCAGCGATCGTCATAACAGCCACTTTGCTGTGCGCGATGATATAAACTTTATTTCAATGCCTTTTCCTTCGATTTTCGTACTGACACACATCGAGTTGCTAATTTGGGGTATAGGCATGTCTTAAACGACTACAATGTGGCAATACTAGTACGACTATTTACTCTAAATAATAACTCGATGTAACAAATTAGTTACACATCGTAGGTGTGCCAACAAACAAACATACAAACACAATAGGCAGCGCATTCTATGTGTTTTACATAATTCACGAGCTTTTAATGTCTTATGACAACTTCAGCTCGGCTGCATGTTTGCGCATAATGATTAGTTTCTTGTTACTCTCGCAATAAAACATATCGTCACGACATGAATCCCCAAGGGGGTGTCAGAGGTGTTCCCGAGTGTGAACTGTGAAATGCACATTCACCGACGATTATTACGTCCCAACGCGATGGTGGTAAGCCCTATCACCGTACTTCGGGCACAATTACATGCTTTTTAGGGCATGCAGGTTTCCTCATGATGTTTTCCTTCAATGTTCAGTAAGTGGAGATTTTGAAATAATGCCAAGCAGATTATTTCTCCACATTTTTTCTTTGTCAAAACATAGTTTTTTGCCGCAGTTCCCAATTAAAAAGTCATCCAGAATTCGTAAAATAAATGGTTGATTTATCTGATATGTTGTACGAACGCCAGAAAAACAGGCTGCCTTTTGGTAGTTCTTATTGCGGGAACATAGTTGTTAAAATTCTATATCCCCTTATTGAATAATATAATGACGTTTAATCTTAAGGCGCATAGGCACGCCACCGTCTTAGTACAAAATCTCAGTTGTTTTTCGTTAAAGACCAAAGTATAAGATCTCTATCGTCTGGTACTGATATTTAAAAAGGCAACATTTTGCCAAAATTTTGCATATTGATTTTGTTTTAAAGATATTTAGCTGGACAGATTTACATACAACGTTGTTTTCTTGCGTTAAACTGTACCTATACCTGGGTACCTAGCATAGTACACCATATCGAGCTTTGACAGCTCGATATACACTGTCTGTCCAGAGTGAGACAGAGCACTGTATCAAGCGCTATCGAGCTCGATATGGTTTGCTATGCTAGACTAGCTGGTATAGTATACCAAAATTTTACACTTCAGCCAGATATTGACATTGTCTTGCCTTTATTAAACTATAGAGGTCTTAAACTTTAGTCTATAACGAAAGACCACAGTGAAACGGGTTATCAAATTTTGTACTAAAACGGTGGCAAGCCTTATGCGCTTTAAAGTCTAAGCAAATAGGCGAGCTTATCTCCGAAAGAAATTTCTAGAAGCAAACATTAATCGGGAAAATTAGCAGATGCCCGCTTTTCACTCTTATTACTATCTGAATGAGGTTTAGAAAGTAAACAAGATCTTGGAGAATGCCATGTAAATTAAATATTTATATTTGTATTCAAAAAAGGTGTTCGTTTACATCCTCCAAAGGATACAGATTAACGTGATCGGAATAAAAATCGATTATACTTTAAAATTCCATTTTGTTTACCTGTATTTTACTATCGTTTACCTTTCAATGTCATTGACCTATGTGCATTTTTATATTATGGGGGCCTAGAATGTTTTCAAGACGTCATTGCCGGGGAACTTTTAATAGTAGAAGTGAGAGCCCATACAAAAGGGGAAAAGATTGTTCCCTGAAAGGTATAATTATAAAATTTTCACCATGAATAGAATGTCCTAAGACGACAACTTTCAGATGTGGAGGGAAGTCAGATTTGATTCGGAGGCGCCGAGGGTGGGGTTAGTTTCAATTAATCATGATTCAGAAATATGACGATTTTAATGAAACAATACGTTTTTTTTTACTTTTCCTGAAAAAAATGTTTTTTTTTAGGGAAATATACATATTGAATAGCAAAAATGAATTCCTTGTGTTCGTTTTATGCGAAAACGACATCACACATGCTCTAGTAGCATTTACTGATCAGCAAAAAAATAATGATCGAGAAGCCTCTTTCGACCCCCTCCACCCCCCACCTCGGCGCCCCCGATTTTAGGATATTCTATTCATGGTGAAACTCTACCTCGCAGGAAACAATTATTTCAGTTATCACTTCTACTATAATATCCTTCAGAAATTTCATATGAGATTCTAAATTGATGGTGAGCCAATATTTAAATACATATGTAATAGTTTAGTATACAGTTCCAAAATCATTTGTAAATTTTGGCATGTGTAAAAAAAGAACTGAAATTGCCTTAGTATACCGGTAAACAATTATCTTTAAATTCAATGTAGCCACATTGTCTTCAGATCATTCTGATATGGATGAGTACTATCGCCGATATACGGCTTACGGCATGTGGTCAACATTGGAGAGGGAGGGGGGCTGGCTCCAAATCATAAACCCATCAACAAGTATCTGTTCTCGATTGTATGATTGTTATAATATAAGATAATCAGAGATAATCCCGCATACAGCAGCGGGATCATATACAAACCAAAATACTAAGCAAATATCGCCTTAAATTGGATAAAGCATATTTTTATACAAATGATACCCATTTTCTGGGAAGGGGGGGGGGGGGGGGGCAGACGGTACTCTGGGGATACTATGGTGATCAAAGTCTTTCTCGGCTCCCCAAACCCTCTATGACTTCAAATCTTTATTGGCGTTCGGGTTGCCAACGTTTTTTCTGGATTTTACTAGTAAAAAAATATTTTTATACCAGTTTATATATAGAATACATACATTTAAATATTTTTATTTCTTTATTCTTGAAACTGTGTATTGTAATGAATTTTACGGCAATAGGCATGTTTTTGCGTCTGTACGAATTTGTAATAGCTAACACATTTATTAGACATTGTCAGGAGTTCCACTAATTTAATTTAATTTAGTGCACATCTCTCAATTGAAGTGTCATGGATATTATTGATGAAAGCGATGCTATTGAAAATATTTGCTACCAACCTTTGCTCGCGGCTCTCTGCCCCATTTTCGGCCTGACAAGCAGCGCAGCAGAGCAAGCGGGCTACCAATTGCGCCACCGAGGTACTTACCTAGACCGTTGAATTTTTCCACCATACTTGTCCACCGAATATTTTTGTAACTATTTGATCGAACTAGCTTGTAATGCACATACTGACGCTCACGAGGGCGTTATGTGATTTCACGCCTTAAGAAACAGATGGGAAACAAGAGGTCGCAGGTTCGAATCCTGGCCCGAGGAATTTTTTCAAATTCTTGTCTTTACATTTGTTCTAATTTATCTTTTCTGGTTTGTAATACACTCTAATAATAATATTTAGAGTATTCCAAAGCGATGGATTTCGCAATAAAAACATAATCTCAAATGTAGATATATCGTCACCACTAATTCTTGTTAGTCATAGCTCCAAAAAAAAGTAACTAAAAGTTATATTATAAATAAGCGAACATTTGTACATTCTAGTACAAACAAACATGGCATTTTATATAACTATAAGGTGGCTTTAATTTATGCAGCCAAATTTATACCGAAGAGTAAGTAAGTGCTCAGTAACAAGGTTCGATAACCGTTTTTGTGAAATTCGTAAATTATTCTTTTCGTGTTTCCTACAAACGATAGCCCAGCCCCGAGTCAATTACTATGGGACGAGAATATTTTATTCTGCAAATTTAGCAAAAAGTGTTATCGATCCGTGATACTGATCACTTACCTAGTCTGCTGTATGAATTGGGCTGCACAAATTAAAATTTACCATAATATAGAGAAAAAGATAACACTTAAAGAGAAAAAGATAACACTTAAAGAAGACACCCAACAATTTGAACAATCTCTCCATCCCATCACCAGAGTCTATGGTGTTGTATCTGTATCTAGCTATTCACTATCCAATAAAGACCAATATAAGCCGAGATTCTATTGTCTAGCAGTAGATACGATTGTTGATTAGCAAAGTGTCTAAAGTTCTTGGTATGATAGTATCTACAGTGAGATAACTTTCCCAGCGTTCTAGACGGCTTAGCTAGATAATACTGTACAGTTAGCAAAAAAAAGATACAGAAAACTGAACAAAAAGGATAGACAGGGACTATAGAACATCAGACTATTGTTCCATCTGCTTCAATCCTGAGATCCTGACACAAGCCTTTTGTTTATTCTACATTCACCAATATTTCGCCTTTTTTAAAACAAATGTAAACAGTATAGTGAACTATTACAGTACTGTATTCATATTATTTAAACAGAGTATAAAATTTGTTAGTGAAGGTATCGTATGAATTAAGCATCGAATTTTATAAATAGAATAAGAAAACAAGACCATATTCATATAAGGCAGATTTTTTAAAATGCAGCCAGTTTGTTTGATTACATTTTTCACACGCTTTATTTTTCATATGATTTTGTTAATCGCGTGACAAATGCCATGCGATGATAATTCAACTAACTAAAACTCTTAAAAAGACATGTAAAACATGTTATGAAGCCAGCCAGTTTGAAAAAGCTTGAGATTTTTCTGTATAAAGAGCTTCTAAAAGTCACCCGCTTTCCGTTTTCGCAAATTTACGCATGTGTCAGCCTAGATTTGCCATCCAGCCCTCTTATTGTCTAACTTCAGTATCTATCGCTATAGCCAAAAATTATGTTTGATGTAATTTCTATGTTATGGTACACTCCAGCTGTGTTTATTTGGACGTTTGCGGATCAATGAATAAAGTCGTAAATAATTTCAAGTTATTTTCGTGACGATTTTTGTTGCCGACCCTACTAAGAGAGAGCACAATAGAAGATAGGGTCAGCCAAGTCCGTTCACCGCACCTAGGTGCTGTGGTACTCCAATACTACTGTAGAAGCGCGTTCGGAAAACACACCGGACTGTAACAAGGTTGTGTTGATTTATTTTAGACAAACATACTTTAGGAATAACTAAATGAGTTAACTTTAGCCTTTAATTTAATTAAAAGTTACATTAATTTATACTTGCGATTGTCGGCACTTGGTGAAACATCTTAAACTCTTTAAGTTTAATTTCCTGAATTTCTATATCCCTTGAGAATGGTGTATTAACCAAAACCGGTCGGGAATAACGTGTAAACCTTAAAATTAAAACCAGTGAAACAAGTACAAGTGAATTTACTTATGAAAAGTTACATTATTATTTGAAGAATAAATTACATTTTCACATAAATTTTGTTTTACCAACAAGCTTGCAGAGGCTTTTAAATTCAAGAAACAATGTTTTATAGCACAAATGCTATGCTATGTATTGTATTATGCTGCAAAAACTTTAAAATGATTCCTTTATGAATCCATAAAAATGTTCACGGAATTATAAAAATTACATTACGAGAAGCAGGGTGGAATTAAGTACAAAAAAAAAACTTTTCGTTATAAAATAAAATTGTATGCATGCATAACATAATATTTTATTTCATGTTTACAAAATGAAAGGAAAGGAGGTCACAATATGAAATATGTATTCCTTCATTTACATGCATGAGAGAGATGAAAAATTACAAACAATATTTTTCTGTGAACAGCTTTCACGTGCAAACCACCATACAAACGCAAACACAAAATTGTGAGATATATAAAGTGACTTTTATTTTTACAGCCAAACTCATTCTGGAGGCTTGGTAAGTGATCAGTAACACGGATCGATAACACTTTTTGCTAATTTCGCAAAATAAAATCTTGACGTCCCATAGTAATTGTTAGCAAGGAACACGAAAAGATTTTTTTTTACGAATTTCACAAAAAAGGTCATCGAGCACTTACCAAGTCTTCAGTAGGAATTTGGCTGCATAAATTAAAGTCACCTTATACAGGGTGTGAATGCAAAGTCAAGAATCCTTTTAGGGTATGAAAGTATACACGATTCTGATGTCATTACGAGAAAAAAAATATACCTTGAATTTTCACAAAAATTTCCATAATTTTTCTAAGCTATGGCTACGCAGCTCACCGGCCTCCCCACGCAACTAATTGCACCCCGCAACCCGCTCCCCTCATCCGAGTGGCCAGCGACCGGTGAGGGTTTCCACGCGATTAGTGTATTTTGAGTAAAGAAAATCGTCTTATTATGAGGTACTGGTACTTTATTTAGAGATCCCAGTATTTAAAATAATATCTTCACCGATCACAAAAACACACCCTAAAGGATTCTTGCCTTTGCGTTTACACCCGGTATAAGGAATGTTTTTGAAATTTTAGGCCGAGTCTATTGACATTATCTAGGTCTATGCCAAACTAGAGCTAAAAGTCAGGAAATCACATCACACTAATATTATAAATGCGAAAGTTTGCGCGTGTGTGTGTGTGTGTATGTTTGTTACTCTTTCACGCTGAAACGGCTGGACGGGTTTGGATGAAATTTAGAATGGATATAGCTTATACCCTAACTTAACACATAGGTTACTTTTCATCCCGGAAAAAACATGTCGTTAAACCGAATAACACGCGACGAAGCCGCGGGCAAAAGCTAGTTTGAAATATATCTCAACTACAAACCCCTAAAAACGTAAATTTAACGGTATTTTACTAAAATTGTTATTACTGTTTTTGATAAAATCAAAAAAATTATACTAATTTCACATGCAATCAACAATAATTTTAAAATGTTTAAAAATCTTCACAATATTGCCAAAATGTTGTTTCTCCTGACTCACGTTTCCAGTTTTGTGCCTGCGGCGAAACCGGTACCATTATATGACTTTCGTTTATGCAGCCAAATTCACACTGGAGACTCGGTAAGTGGTCAGGAACAAGGTTCAGTTACCCTTTCTGTGAAATACGCAAGATACAATTTTGACTTCCTATACTAATTGAATCAGGGTTGTTCGCGCCACACTCAAATTGAACGCGCTTTGTTCGCAGTTTAATAATCTGCACATTTAGAGACCGCTAGCGGCGGTGTAATCACTTTGTTTTGTTTTTTATTACTGCTTGTCTATGATTTTGATGGACATGACGTGGTGATTTTTCTCTGCCGTGTGGGGTTTTGAGAAAAATTGGGTGCCTAAAGGGTTGAATAGCCTGCTTTAGGGCCAACTGTGCGTGAAATAAAGGTCTTCTAGTGTGAAACCGTATTGGGGAATTGTTCTCGTAGAAGCCGAGCTAATTCCATGAAGATACTTTGGTGATTGCGTCAGAATTTTGGTGACACGTAGCAAATCTTCGTGGCCACATTCCTTTGATTTCCTGCTGTTCCCTGCCTTTGTCTTTCCCCTCCATACTACCGGCTCGGCCAGCACTGGAGCAGCGAAACGGAACAAGCAGCGGAGACCCAGATTTCGGACTTCTGGAGGTATCTTGACGCCGTCAATATTTTACTGGACTTGAGTGAGTGTCCTTTTTGATTATTAAATCGTTCATATGAAAAACCTTGTTACTGTCCGCTGGTGTGTAATCTTATATTGGGCCCAGCTGAGTTACTTCCTGTGCAGACCAGACAGGTAACAGGGTCTTTCATACAAGGGTTATTCTTGAACAAATATAAAGGCACAAAAACCAGTTTTCGTATTTCGCAAACGAGGTCATTGACCCTTGGTCCTAACCACTTACCAAGTCTCCAGTAATAATTTGGTTGCATAAACGAAAGTCACGAGTATTTTCTCTCAAAATTCATCGAAATAGCGAAATGAGAAGGCATTACATTTGCTCACGCCAACAACTTATTTGCTGCGCTCATGATGGCAAACTTAACTTTGCTCTACCGCTACAATTAACTCCTCGACAATTTAAAAAACTAAGTAACCTGTAGGAGCATGTCAGCATGATAATCTTCAGTATTTATTTGTCTTAGCTTGATATTTTAAATTCACGTTTCAAAACTTAAAAGTTCGTTTTTTTATTTTTGGTATAATTCTAATTAGCATGACATAATGATAATCGGGACCTGCGAGTTAAATTATACAATAATAAATCCAATAAATATCCCATAGTTATATGTATATAGAATGTTAAAAAAATTAATTAATAATAATTAATAATAACTTGCTACCAAGGTGTGTGTGAGTGAAGAATACTTGTGGAGGTAATCAAGTAGACGTTCGGTTATTCCCCTCCGCGGTTAGTGTTGCTATTTTCTATTATGCTGCGATCCGTTAAATGCAATAAACACATTAATAATCTGATCCGTGATTCACAAGCAAAATTACGGTGAAATTTGACACGGTAATGCATGTTTGCCGTTGATGGTATACGGTGCATTTACGGTGATTACCGTCTCAATGGAGACACTTGGTGGTGTGTACAACAACTGTGATACGCAGGGATTGGAGTAATACCTATCCCTTTCAAAAATAAATTGAAATTGAAAAGTTAGTGGATTTACACTGCTGAGTGCCACTGCATTTTGCGGACTTTATTCAGGGGAATAACCAAACGATATCGCGACGTAACTGTCACTCAGCGCCATCTAGTTTCTGGATTACGCAATTACGCATTAAACATGAGGATTTAAACATTCCACTCCTCTGTTGCACGCGCAAATAATTAGAGTACTGCTGAAGATCGGTGAAATAAGTAAAGGGTTCCGTAGTCCCACAACGGCTTCGCTCAGAGACTATTAGTACTAGAAAGCGGTAATTTGGCATGGATATACGTATAGATAATTATGCAGGCCGACAATGTGGAAAACTAAGTCTTGAAAAAAAATAATTTTAAGTTACCTCCTCATGGGTCATGACCCCGCTAGGGATGCGACATGTTTGTTGAAAGGAACACGAAAAGAATAATGCCATCAAAACGAAACTTGTAAAAAAAAACCAAGTCTCGCAACTTGGTTCTTCTACCGTAAAAAATTGTGAGATCCATGTAAATCCAAGTCGGTTATTTTATTCAGTCCCTAGTTCAGTCTGTCTTAAGTTATTACATAAGTAGCTAACCTAACAACATCTTAGAGTGACCATATCAATATTAAAAATCTTTTATGTTTTAAATAAAAAGACTGACTCGGCAATCGCATGAAAACACAATGTATCACTCAATACATATTATATTAAACTAGCTTCTGCCCGCGGCTCCGCCCGCGTCGAAGAGATTTTTGTGAAAATAATGAAAACAAAAGAATATGTTTTTTTAACGACTATATGCAACGGACACCAAAGCGCTAATAAATACCAATCAAATAAGCCCAAACTCGAAGGGTCCTGCTGTTTTCCGTTGAGGAGATCCCGTACCCATCTTCCAGTCCCATCATCAGACCCTGGTCAATATGTTTTACCAAAGTGCTAATAAAGATAAGATAATATAATATAGTTTAATATCCATCCATCATGTTTCGTCCACTGCTGGACATAGGCCTTTCCAGGATTTCGCCACTCTTGGCGATCCTCCTGGAAGAAATGCCCATACTCACACACGCTGGGCAGGCGGGTTGGTGAGCGCGGTGCCGAAACCTTTGCACCAGTGACGCCGCTGCCCGTCACCAGTCTGATTTATATAAGGCCCGGCAATTGGGGATGGATATACCGCCATCCATCGGTGCCAGGCAATGGTGGGCCGCCTGGTTTTGCCTGAGAGCTGTCCTCTTACTCTCCCCCGAATAACTTCGGGAGGATTTGCGAGTATGATGGTGGTACCTCCACAGTCGAGCCCGGCATCAGCTCTACCACCTTATAAATAGTTTAATATAATATAATATAATATAGTGTAGAAGTGTAGATAGATGTAGATGTAGATTAGCTAACCTACAACATCTTATAGTGAGACCATATCAATATTAAAAATATTTTATGTTTTAAATAAATATATTGACTTGGCAATCGCACTAAATAATCTAATCTACATCTACACTATTATATAAAGAGGAAAGATTTGTTTGTTTGTTTGTTTGAATGTTTGAGGTAAACTTTGGAACTACTGAACCGATTCTAAAATTCTAAACTGAACGCTTACTGCACCGTTGCATTCTGCGCGGGCGCACAACCATGGTTCACGATGACTAGACACAACAACTTGTGGTTTATCCCTCGGCTTAGAGAATTATCATGCTTATCATAATACAATAAGAGTTCTTTTAGATATTTTATTGTGTGATGCGATGTTTATTCACAGAAATACAACCAAGATATAAATTGTCTCCATAAATTGTTAGAACTGAATGATAGATGGTCAGTTTTAGTGTGCAGTAAAATTCAGATTGTATTCAATAAAACCATAATCGTGTATACAGATGGAAAGGGTTTGGCTAAAATGATATAGGGATATAAAATAGGTACTGTATATCTATACCTATCTATACCAATTACGTAAACGAGGTGGTTTGGATCTTATACAGGCATATTTATACAGCTAAAGGTGATAATAAACTAGAGATGCAACGAATAGTGATTTGGCCGAATACCGAATATTCGGCGGCGCTTTAGGTGAGAGATCTGTGTTTTACGTTACGACCTGGGAGTGTATTTTTGAATCATTCGAATTTCAATTCGCATATGAATCCGCATGATTCGCATACGAAAACTTAAAACTTAAAATCAGTATTTTTGAAAATTCATTTCGTAAATTCTGCAACGAGTGGTCTGACCCACTCGTTTTCTGATTTCTACTAGTAGAATCTACGCAAGAATGACATGGCTGACATTGAATTGACAAGTTAAAATGTTTTGATGCATATTTACATTCTTTATTCATATCCATTATATTTATATCTATATCTATAATTTTAATTTTTTGTTTTGTGTAGTATAAGTTCTGTTTTAAAAATCCTTTTGTATGCTTGCTGCCAACCTATTTCATGTATTCTTTCGCTACAGTATTGGTTGGCTGGAAGAAACCTCTTGAAGAGGTAAGCTCGCCATTGAGCATATTTTTCTTTTTGTAATCTTAGTTTAAGTTTCTATGTGTGTACAATAAAGGATATAATAATAATAATGATAGTAATAATAATAATAACCTAAAATAGAATTAAAAACAGACAACAGAAACGAAAACAATCAAAAAGAAAGGAAACCACAATGTGAGAACGAAAACATCGATGAGAGAGTGACATTATAACTTTTTAATTTACGTTCTGTTCACCTCCATTCATTATCGGTATAAAAAATCAACGAAATATTGCTTTCCGGTTCTTATTTTTTCTGCGTAAAACAAAAACCGTTTCATTAATTTCTACTGATTCAAAAATACGTAAAATCGTGACCAATCGAATTTAATTTCGCACGGAATTGTTTTTGTGCGTGAATACATGATTTACGGCGAGTGATTCAAAAATACAGCTCCTGTCCCGGTGCGAAGGCACGCGGGGGCGACGGGGTGGCGGTAGAAAGTTCATTTTCGAGCACATCGTGCGTGTCAAGGGCGCGCTGTTTTTGTGTTTTTTACTTTTGTGATCGCAATTTGTGTTTGATTTAGTTAAATACAAGTTTTTTACAACGACCAATTGAAAATGTTTAACTTCAATAATCTGCCTCTGATGAATTTTAAATATTAATAATACTTACGTAGTTATTTATATAGCAGATTGTAGTGAACAAAAACAAGTTTTTCCGCCAACTAATCAAATATTTATGTACTTTCTGATTAAAATGCGTTTTTATTCTCACTTATTTATGTAGCAGATTGTAGCGAATAAAAACAAGTTTTTCTGCCATCTTACCAAATATATACTTTCTGATTAAAATGTGTTTTTATTTTCATTATTAGGTATTCAGTATTCGGCCGAATACCGAATATTAAAAAAAATGCCGAATAGGCCGAATACCGAATATACGCTGAATATTCGTTGCATCTCTATAATAAACTATACATTCTACAAGTGCATCCAACCTATATTAATAGTTTTTTGTTATCCTTACTACGTGTTGAGCGAAATGATGTCAGTTTGTACAATTTCGCCCAAAACCTTGTTTTGATCAGTCTGCGAGTGCCCTAGATGAATTTGTTTCCTAAAACCATAGACAAATTCGTCCATGCCTAAAACCTAAGCCCTGTTTGCCTCTTAAATTGAGGGATACTACGATAAGGGTTCCTCTTAAAATTTACACCCTGATGGCTGATCTCCTTGCAACCTTTTGGTACATTTGATAATCTTTTTCGGGGCTTTTTAATGCTAAACTTCAGTTCTGCATCGGATTCGTTTCCGCCTATGCAGATAAAAAAAATGTAAAAAATTATAGTGTATTGACTCAGGATCATTATTAATTACGCTCCATAAATATAAGGTGACTTGAATTTAACCAGCCAATTTCTTACTGAAGACTCGGTAAGTGCTCAGTAACAAGGTTCGATTACCCTTTTTATGAAATTCGTAAATTATTTTTATCGTGTTCGTTACAAACGTAAGCCCAGCTCGAGTCAATTACTATGGGACATCAAGATTTTATTCTGCGAAATTAACAAAAAGTGTTATTGATCCTGATCTTACCAAGCCTCCAGTATGAGTTTGGCTGTATAAATTAAAGTCACCTTATACATATAGGTATGCTTTTAATATTCTAACCATTAAATTTCTTTTGCAGTAGATTAGAGCAGGATAGTCAATTAAAAAACAAAAGCGTTAGAGCAGGACCCAAGTATAGCATAAAGGAGCCCCTTTAGGACGCTATTACAAAGTGCGTTTTTGGGTGTTTTTCTGCACGTTTTCCGTACACTTTTCGACAAGTACATCAAATGTCAAATGTTTTGTGTACAGATACCTTAAACCTTAACTTCATACAGTAAAATCCAATGTCTGTCCCTACCTTTCTTCAGTAAAAACAACAAAAACGGAGTAGGGCATCGGTTTCATCTTTAGTAAAAAAAGAAAAATACTAAATATTATATTATGCGTAGCGCGAAAAATTTTTTTTAAACGAACTTCTAAAATAAATAAAAGAAACTTCATTAAGTTTGCTGTATCACGAGAATCTTATATTATATGGAATAAGGTGCAATTTACTTCGTAATTTACACAGATTAGGTGTCTTACCACAGTCGAACATTCATCGCGGTAATTTCGTTAACAGCGTCCCTATAGAAGATATAAAATCTCGGAGAAAGTGGAACTAAAATGAAGTGCAAATTGAATTCACAACGTAAACATTCCAAGGATGCATTTCGCATGAGGACAGTCATTATACAAATCCAACAGTGTATGTATGCAAAGATACATTGATGCATGTGTACCGCTAACGCCCTACTTTATAAACTTGTATTCAAGACTGGTTTAGTATAAAACATGGATTTAGCCTTGGTTTAACAGTTAAACGAGGATTCTTTATTACCTATATCCTGATAATGGTGATTTATCTTATGACAGGCTCTCTATGCCGCTCCGTTAGATCTACTATCCTTCTTTTATCAGATTTACCCCCGATTTCACAGTTGAGAATTTCAAGTTAAGTAGTGGTTAACTTTGAAATTCAATTGACTGGTTCGTTTTTCTTGATTCAAAAACTGGACCTTAGTTTCCCACTTAACAAATCTGTACTAATAATATAATAGTAAAAAGTCGTGTCTGTACATTTAATTAGCGTTACTATGACCTCTAATAAAGCAAATAATAAAATACAAATACCATCCATCCATCCATCAGCCTGTTTCGTCCACTGCTGGACATAGGAAATTCCAGGATTTCGCCACTCTTGGCGGTCCTCCTGGAAGAAATGCCCATACTCACACACGCTGGGCACGCGGGTTGGTGAGCGCGGTGCCAAAACCCTTGCACCAGTGACGCCGCTGCCCGTCACCAGTCTGATTTATATAAGCCCCAGCAATTCGGAATGGATCATCAATGCAATGGATGGATGGCAATGGTTCGGCCGGCTGCCTGGTTTTTTTGCCTGAGAGCTATTCTCTTACTCTCCCCCGAATAACTTCGGGAGTATTTGCGAGTAAGATAAATACCAAATAAAATATATTATCGGTAGTATCTCATATTGAAACATCATATCGTTATTTATTACTTATATAATAATAATAAAGTAGGTAGTGAAAAAGTCGTAGCTGTAAATTGATGATTTTTTCAAGATATTGGTTATTAGTATTGTACTGAAGCCAAAACTACTATTTTTGGAATTTTTCCGTCTGTCTGTTTGTCCCGTTTTACCTCGGGAAGTTTTTTTTAATCATCATCGTTGTGTGTGATCCTGCTCAGTGTGATCAGTGCTCTGTCTCACTCTGTTGATCTAGTTAGAGAAGGACAGACAGTGTATATCGAGCTGTCAAAGCTCGATATGGTCTACCAAGCTAGGTACTCTAGTCAACATATAGGCTGTACGGAGTGTTGATAAAATTGCGCCCAAGCTGAAAACGGGGCAGAGATAGAGTAACCACTCGCGGAGAAAGAAAGGCTAGTTATAAATAACATTGTGAACTTCACAATAAACTATGACGCACCAGAAACCGAGCATGTCCGTCCAGCGACCGTGAGCCTTAGTTAGAAAACCTTTGTTCTGGAACATTATACAAGACATATGATTTCTTTGTTTTCAGTGCTTTGCCTGACCGTGGCACTGAGTGATGCTCGGTGGTTCCGCCGTGGTCGCTCCGGGCAGCCCAAAGAAACCAGCTTCGTTGGAAAGGCCACCAATGAGCTTTCTACCGCTATTTTCCAGGTAAACTAATGGTTTTGCTAGACAGGCTTGTTTTAATGCCCGTTCATCATGAACTACCTTTCTAACCACGAATTGCATGTACAGTGGAAACCACATCAAGCTAAACACTTTCAGTATAAGCTGACCTCTCATTGTATAGGCTTCCCGTACAACGAGAGGTCAACTTATACTCAATGTGTATAGCTTGATGTGGGCTCCACTGTACGATCGGCGCTACGTCATTGTTAAAGGGAGTTCTTATCACGCTGCCATAGAAGTCAAAACCGTATGACATCAGTAGTTTGATTGAACTGCAGGCGATTCCACCTACATGTACAGTACAGTCCAACATGTAACGGTAAACTGTAATAAACTTAACTTGAAATTTTTCAGTGTGGAAATGGAGGTTAAGCCATTGTATTCGTTATTTATAACAAATGCTATAGCTTTAGTTTAGCCCCGATTCCACATTGAAAGCAGGACTGTGATTGACCCATTTGTGAGCCATCGCTGAAAATATAGTAGGACAAAAATATTGTTCTACAATAATATTGTTCTACAATAATTATTGTTCTACAATAATACTGTTCTACCGTAACATTGATAGTATATCGCACAACCGGATCGTGTCTTCTATTCATTTTGTAGATGAATAAGATTTATCAGATTAAAAGGGTTATGAGAAAGAGGTAGAGCTTTTATCAGATCAAAAACTGCGATCGGTAACGTCACAAAAATCTTAGCAACACCTTTTGATTTTTGAATATTTTTATTTAGGTTATACATATAAATATATTTTTTATAAAATTATTATTGTTTTTATGGATTAAAAGACAAAAAAGACTTCGTAGACACATGTAAACCGTTTAATGTTTACGCCCTGATCCATCTCGTATTATTAGGCCTGAAATCGAATCGGGATTGATCCAAAACAAAATTTGGTCCCTTCGTTTTTGCGCCATTGACAACGCCACTAGCTCGATTCCTGTGACGAATATCTAATTGGACGATATGTATGTTGACAATCCGATGGAAGGCAGTATACTCGTGCAGTCTATTTCGCAGTTTAGTCACAAACAACAGATCCGTCAGCATTTTTTAGCCTTGATTCAATCTCTCGGGCAGTCAACATTGGTTAGATGTTAACTAAATGTAGCGATCTTGACGAAGAGTTGTAGTATATTTTGAGTATATTTTTACATAGGTTACTGAAGTTTGTCAGTCAAAAAACAAATAAAAGAGATGAAAACCAAATGAAAACGCAACTTAAAAATTGTGTAAAATGTTGTTAGCGAATTATTTATTGTTTTAATCCAAAATGTTGAAAAAAAACAGTACTAATTTGTTTTCAAGATATTAAAAAAATCGGTTAATAAAAAAAAGTGCTGCAGTGCAGAGTGCTGCTTAGATTGTTTTTATATGTGGGTTTATTCTAGAACATGAATTTGTTCCATTATTTACATATTTTTACCCACAGATTTAGGGTGTATTTAGTCTTTGTTATTAACTATTTATTGAATTGAATTGAATTGAACGGAATTTATTTTATCATTAATTTTTTCCTCGTTTCAGGGATACATAGATGATGATTCAAATATTGCCTTCTCACCGCTCGGTTATGCCGTCATCTTGGCGATCCTAGCTGAAGGTGCCAGAGGTGAAACTAGAGACCAATTGGTCACAGCTCTCCACCTACCTGCAGACCAGGCCATGACCAGAAAGACATACAAGTTCATCATGGAAAGACTGAAGAACACAAACGAGTACAAATACAATCAACCAGAACTCAAGAACTTCTTCTATATTTATAAGAACTACACAATCAATGAAGACTACAAAAAAACTCTTGAAGACTACTATCTAACTGACGTTAGATCTGTCGAAAGGATCACTGACCACATCAAACATGATACAACGGATGACAAAAAATACGAATCTAAAATAGAAGTCGAATTAGATGAAGTAAGGCCTTCGGAAACCAAGAAAACAGAGGAGATAATTGATTTAGTTCCTCCAAAAGTATCTGATGAAAAATTAATTTCCTTTGCCGTTGAGGATAAACCAGAGAAGATTGATATCACTCCAGTAGAGTACAAACCAGCTAAGAACATTAAAGAGAAGATCAAGTTAGTAAAAACTTATCCCAAGAAAGAGGAGTCAGGTGAAGAAGAAGAGACTATGGTTGCTGTTGAAGCTAGAAACCACGCAAGAAGTCTCAAAGTTTTGACTGACAAAAACGATATTTCTTCCAGCATCTCTGTTAACAGTTTTGGAAAGAAATCTGTCAAACGTAAGAAACTTTGTCATTATCAATTTATCTATTTAACTACCAACTGGTATCATTAGGTACCGGTTTTTCAATAATTCCGATGTATATTTGCGAGTTTTCAAAAATGCAAAGAAGAACTCCAAAGTTTATGATAATAGAAAAATTGGAAACCGCAGTTGTAATTAAAAAGTATTTATTTTGTATAATTTCCAGACACTCCATCCAACTCTCTCATGATAATCTTCAACGGCATGTACTTCCGTGGTGCCTGGAAGAAGCCATTCGAGAAGGTAGAACCCGGAGTATTCTACAAGTCTTCAACTGAGAAGAGATCCGTTCCTATGATGAAGACCACTGGCACTTTCAAGATTGGGACTTTGCCTGATTTGGATAGCGAGGCTATTGAGCTACCGTATGATGTAAGTTTTTTAAAGTAGATAAGAGTGGTTGATCTCGGTGGACAAACTGGATAAGTCTATGGCCCGTGATTGGCAGATATACGAGTTTGAGCCCCGTCTGAGATTTATTTTTCTAAGAGAATGGCTTGATTCTAATTGATTTTTCTATCTTGTCAAACACTCTATTAATATTTTTGAGTATTTTACGTTCATGCCTATTTTCGTGTCTATTTATAAATAATTAATAATATTCTATTTGTAAAAGAGTAATCAATTTTTGCATGATGTACGAGTAATACAAAAATAAATTGACATTAAACAATGTCATCAATGTTATAAAGAATTTCTTGCAATATATCTGATAAATCGTGTGAGATGATTTCTAGAAACATAATAACTATTGTAATCTCGCATTGTGTTTTGAGCTTACTATTTAATTTACGACTAAGCCAGTGAAAGCAAATTATTTCTTTCTCATTGTCTCCTACAAATATTTGAATAAACTGTTTGCGTGCTAGGAACTTGAAAACGTGTTACAGTTTTATAACAATTTTATTATGTTATATTAGTGCATTGTGCTTTTATAAACGTGTAGCTATGTGAATAATTAGATTGCAATCTATAACTTTTGTTCTGTTTCATATTTTTCATTGTTCTTTCTATTTGTTACCTTATAAAAAAAACCTGGATCATACCTCTTCCTAGACTCGCCAGCTTACCTATATATACCTCAATCATACATAACATAATAGAAGACTACAGTCTGGAAGAATTTTTGTTTCGGGGCCACGCATCAAAAATAGAGTTGCACAATAAATATGAAATAACGGAAACCTCTCATAGTGCTAGCTAATTCTTTTTTACCTGCCAGGGTGGCCGCTACTCTCTGTTGGCCGTGGTACCCCGAGCCCGCGATGGCCTCACTCGCCTGAGCGCTGATCTGCCAGTCGCGACCCTCGCTGACATACAGGAGAGCTTACGAGAAGAACAACTAGACATCTCCATACCAACCTTCTACGTCGAGACCACTACCAAACCTATCGCCGCTTTGGCTAAGGTAAGATGTTCTGGAGATTGGACATAAAGTTCGTGGCCTCATTTTGGTTAATTTGTTATTATTAACTTTGTATTGGGGTCTTACTCGCGATAACTAACAACATACCTTAATAGATAATTATGTGCTTGACGTTTCGACGCCTCTGTAGGCTGTCGTGGTCACAAGCTAACTCTTTAATCTTAATTAAAGTTTAATTTGTTATTATTACCAAATTATAGTTAATTACTTACCTATTACCGATTACTCTCATAAATATGGATTTGTATTTTCTAATCTAATTGTTCATCAAAATGTGGTTATAATGGAAGATTAATCAATGCTATGCAATGGGCCAGCAAGCAGAAACCGGTTTTAGGGTTACAAACTTTAACGCCAATATTTCTTAAAATACTGGATGTAAATTATCTTAAGGTGGTAAAACAGAATCTCGGTGCAAAATGCACATCATAATATTGTTTCCCTTACTTTTGAATAAAAAGTATGCAAAAATTGCGTTTTAATGAAATTAGCTGAAATTGATTACTAGAAATTAGGGTTTCACATTCAAATTCTATAATTTTATGATTTATATTTTGATTGTATTCGATTAGCAAACTTAAAGCGTAGAATGTAATCAAAATGTAAGGCATAATAGATGTAACATAATTTAAATGCGAGAATCCTATTATTAAAAGTATATTTCCGCTAATTGCTTAAAAACGCAATTTTTGCATACTTTTTATTCAAAAGTAAGGAAAACAATATTATGATGTGCATTTTGCATCTAGATTCGGTTTTACTGCCTTAAATAATCAGATATTTCTACTCATATATACTGGATAACTTTTCTAAAATACTTACACCTGATTTCATAGTTGAAAATTTCAAGTTAAGCAGTGCTTAAGTATAAATGCAGCAACGTGATTTGCCTAAGTATCACGGGATTTTATTTATTCAAAACTGGTTTAAGAAAACAAAAGAAAAAAACCCGTGCCCATGCAAAACACGGTAAAATAAAAAAAAATGCAATGAAAAGCAAATACTAGGTGAAATTAAATCAACCAACCAAATTCATACTGAAGACTCGGTTAGTCATCAGGAACAAGGTTTAATGACACTACAGGAGAAATTCGAAAAAAAAAATTAAAAAAAATTCTAAAAAAATTAGGAATTGTACTTAAACTAGTCCAACCAGAACGGGACCAAAAAAAAATATTTTTCGAAATTGCCCAAAAGGATTACTGAACCTAGTTCACTAACCGAGTCTCTAGTATGAATTTGGTCGGTTGATTAAATTTCACCCTATATATTTGGCAGGTGTTTTTATTTGAGACATTGGTTCAGTCTGATCATTTCATTGAAAGATACCTGAATATTTATACCCGGTATACATGCGACTTAATCTGCAACCAAAAAGGTCTTTTTTCAGTTCGGAGTTACCAGCATCTTCAGCCCAGAAGCAGACTTGTCAGGAGTATCTCCTTCCGAGGGCCTCTTCGTACAAGAGCTGGTGCAGCATGTCGCCGTCAGAGTCGACAATGCCGAGGCTTCTGCATCTGAACTTGCAGGTAAAGAAAACGACACTAACAATGGTAGTGTTGGTGATGAACATGACGAGTAGCAGTAGCCAGTCTGCTGGGAGAAAGCAAAGAGACTTTCACATCACTTCATACCATTAAAGAAATAGTTATTACTGCTAGGAGAGATTTAGCGAGGACAGTCGACGATTCAACTGATGCTATATCATAATAACATGTTGTACTTAAAAAACAATCATTAAAGAGAAATAGACCAATAGACACTTTAAAATATTGCCACGCAGGTATGTTAATCAAAATAAGAGGGAGTGATGTGGACCAAAACTCTTTTATATCCATTTGCCGGTCTTTATCATTTTTGCATAGATGCTTCAAACAGTTGGAAACATATATGTGTGCTGAATTAAGTACCTTACCTCCATAATAACACCATTGATTACGATAGTATTTTTTTCATTACAGCCGCAAACACAGTAGTCCTGGAAGACTCAGTGGAATCTCTCAAGAATCTGCCTTTATCAGCGTCCAAGCCTTCCCGAAAGTTCAACGTGGAGCATCCATTCCTGTTCTTCATCATCGACCGTTTGGACAATCTCGTGGTCGTCGCTGGCAAAGTGACTGACCCTCAGCAGCCTACGCCTTTTGAAATTGAAAAATAAAACTGTTGTCCGGATTTCAAAGTCACCGATATTCGATATTATTTTTTAGTCGTGCGGTTTTAAAATGGTCTTGTTCTTTGAATTATTTTGTATGCTGATTTCAAAAACCGCGAGTTTCAAAAGGGAATCTTTGTTTCATTTAAGATACTTAGAGTCTACATTTATTGAGTCAATTTAGTATTGATCAAACTTTTTGTTTATTAGTTTACTGTGAAAGATAAAAAGTACTTTGCTCGTACGATTCTGCAATTTTTTTTTCATGATGCTTATATGATGATTCCGAAATAACCAGAAGCATTTGATAATGAACAAGTACACGCTTAGTTATAAGTTAGATTAAGGGTTTTATTTATTTTTACCTATTTAATTTTTGTGATATGTTTGAAAATATAATTTATTTATTTTCATGGTCTTTTTTTAATCCAATATTTCAATTAGCTATAATTATGTCACGTAAAGTTGATCTTCTTATTAATCAACTAGAAAATGAAATATTTGAAATAGTTTACAAATTGATCTACCTAGGAAGAAACTTCAAAGATAGTCATAAGATTGAAATTAAATATTGATAATACCTGGAGGCGATATTGGCAACTCGAACATATTTTCAAAAACAAGAATATACCAATAACACTGAAGTTCCAATCTCGATATACTGCTCCCAGAGGCACTTACAAAGGAAGATACAATGATAATCAAAGTAACACGTAGAAAAGCAGAAAAAAGTTTTCTAAATTTAAGACGACACGACAAACAAAGTTCTAGATTAACTGATGCCGTACGCCGCGGCGTACGCCACGCCAAGCAGCTATAATGGAAATGGTCCGGCCACGTAATGCAGCTCTCAGAAGGGGGACGGGTGAGGTGATTGAGTGGTGCTCTGGCATGCGTCGCAAGCCCCTGGCCGGCCGCGCGTGCGCTGCGAGAGGCAAGCTGGAGCAGTTTCGCGACCTCGGAGTGAGCTGGACACAGTGCACTGCCGACAAACTCACTTGGAAGATCGGGAAGGCCTTTGCCCAACAATGGGATGAATGAACTGTAGTGAAAATTTTATGAGTGAAATGTGAATGATTAAATTATTTTTGTTAATAAATTTTCAAGCAAGGCTATATTGATGTGTTTTTTAGGGTTCCGTAGTCCGACAAGGAACCCTTATACTTTCGCCATGTCCGTCTGTCCGCGGCTTAGCGCAGAGACTATTAGTACTAGAAAGCTGTAATTTGGCATGGATATAAATATTAATCACGCCGACAAAATGGTAAAATAAAATCTTGGAAAATTTTTTTTCTAAGGGTACCTCTCACACAAGTAAACTAGGGATGATTTTTTTTTCTTGTCTATCCCATAGTGTGAGGTATCGTTCGATACGCCGTTCAAAAACATTGTGGGTGTGTGAATACTATTTTTTGATTAAGGGATCCGTTGGTGAATATTAAGCTTTAAAGTGAAAATTTTAGTTAGAGTGGAGCGTCCCCCCCTGCCGGCTAAACGGTTGTTTATAGAAATGTGAAAGAATTCACAGAAGTAGTATATATAATGAATTTAAAAGGAAAACTTTCACAGCTAAGTAGGCTTTACAGGTTTACGAGTACAGGTCGCGCCAAACTTTTGGCCCCCTATAATGTATGGAACCAGAAGTTTGGCGCGGTCTGTATTAGTAGACCAACTTATATGTACCGGGCAACTACGGAACCCTACATTGCGCGTGGCCCGATACGCACTTGGCCGGTTTTTTACTTTTATGACATGATACCCTTAATTTTATTACTATTCGTTGTTTTCTGTTTTGTTTTATTTTTTAATCTATAGTTTAAAAACGTACGTACGTATATAATAAAAATAATAGTATAAATGTATGAAATATATAAACAACTATACAATTGAACCAATCCCCAAAAATAAAAGGCAGGTTGTGTGTATTCGTCTATTTTCATGCGATTGAAAACAGCGGGCGGCCGGCGGCGCGGCGGCCGCGCAACCTTTCTTAAGCCAAAAACGGAAATAGCAAATAGTTCATAATATTTTGATATGTAAATCAGCATAATTTATAATGTTTATCATCTTGTCAAATCGTTACATATTTTATAAATAATTGACAAACTACTTACATTACATATTTAAAGGTGTTTTATAATTTAAGTTGCCGCACTTCTTATTAATGGCGCCAGATATTGGTGCCATTGTCGCTGGCGCGAAAATTGATATATGTTATTATATTATACAACTATAAATTTACCAATTACATTAAATGTATGAAAATTTTAATTTATAATGAACAATATATTAATGTATTATTACTATTATTAGATCAACACGTGTCATGATTCTACTGGCGGGAATTATTCCGTAATACTGATGCATGATGGAAGTATGATGTAATTTGAGGGTAGATTGTAATTTTTAGGACACCTATGATAAATAAAAGGAACAAATTAAAATTCAGTTGCCGTAACGGACGCGCTGGTCGTGGCCGAATTTGTGCAGCATTTAAAGGTTTTATTTATAATTTAGTGACCAAAAGTGAAAATCATGGAATCAAACAAAGAGAACTACAGGTGTCCCGTTGGTAAAACTAGAATCCCGCTGCCTCAGGATCCATTACCTCCTGTACCAAAACATTTAACCACAGAACATAACAAAAAACAAGAAGCAGATGTCCATAGACTTCCATTACAAATTTTGGATTCCAGGCTTGACCAAAATGTCCAATCGTGCTCAAAACCTCGTGAACCAAAAAATTTGTTTTCTCAGGCGGGTCCTAGTAGAGAAAAATGTGTAATAAATACAAAATATGTGACTATGAGACCAAAGGATGATCAAGATTTAGATTGGGGCTTAAATATATTCAAATGTAATGAATCACCCGGTAGTGGTGATGTAAATCCAAAAGACAATAACGAAAAGGATATCTTCAATGATGCCATCTTAGAGGAAGAAAACGAAACATCCCCTGTGAATGAGATAATTCTTGCTGGAAGTTCGATAAGGCCTCATACACCAGCTAATAAACCGTCAGCGTTGGAGACAGCAAGAGTAAAGTCTTTAAAAAAAAGTCTCAAGAGACCACATAGTAGGGAGTTGCAGGGTTTGTCTCCATTGTCTAAGGAAAGAAAGAGATTGAAGGAAGAGAAACTCAAGCGTCAATTGAGTTTACAAAATCCTGGAAGATGGCTGAGTTACAAATTGCGTCCACCAGATTACAGTAAGTATGAACTCACAAGGGTTGAATTTTTTTTCATGCTAAACATATCGTCACGACATGAATCCCCGAGGGGGTGTCAGAGGTGTTCCCGAGTATGAATATGAAATGCAAGTCACAGTTTACACTCGGTACACCCGCGTTTCACCGACGATTATTACGTCCCAGCGTGGTGGGTGGTGAGCCCTATCGCCGTATTTCGGGCACAATTACACGGTTTTTAGGGCATGCAGGTTTCCTCACAATGTTTTCCTTCACCGTTCAGCAAGTGGTAAGTATTAGGTAAGAACACAAATACTATGCACATTCATTCCGAAAAACTCATTGGTGCATGCCCGATCTTTTTCTCATACATTTAGGTTTATGTAGTGACTTTATTGATAAAAAAGACTAAAACAAATCCCATTTCTTTAGTTGCGCATAGGCATATTACAATTTTAGTATAAAATTTGATAACCCGTTTCGTTATAGACTACAGTTTATTCATATTCATATTGTTTATTTCATTCATGTTGTAAGTAAAAGATGTTATAAACAGGTATAGTGCAAAACATGAACCCCGTTAGGGCACAGCAATTACTAAAGTTATATAAAATAAAAACTTAATATTAAAAACTAAACAATTTTAACTTAAGAATGGCACTCACTTTTTATTTAACTTAAAAGTAAATTTTATAAGGTACAAAATTCGTATTAACTAGCGGTTATTTATATTCATTTAATCAATTTATCTTTATCTATCATCATTAGTAAGAAACTCTTGCAATTAATGGTGTTTAAGACCTCTATAGTTTAATTCAGGCATTTACAAAGTCACTATCTGGCTGAAATTGTAAGATTTTGGTATAGGTACAATTTATGGCAAGAAAAAAACTTGATATCTTTAAAACAAAATCAATTTTCAAAATTTTTGCAAAATGATGTCTTTTTGGATATCGGTACCAGATGATGAGGTCTTATACTTTTTTTATTACGAAAAACAACTGAGAAACGGTTTATCAAATTTTGTACTCGAATTGTGGCATGCCTGAGCTCCATTTGTTTTCCAAACAAGCCATGTAAAAAATTTCGAAAAAATGTATGTTATTAATCAATCTTCATAAACGACCGTATCGTTTTTAAAGTTAAAAATGTTATAATATTTATTTAAAGACTAGCTTTTGCCCGCGGCTTTTGGTTTAACGACATGCTTTTTCCAGGATAAAAATTAGCCTATGTGTTAAGTTAGGGTATAAGCTATATCCATTCTAGATTTCATCCAAATCCGTCCAGCCGTTTTAGCGTGAAAGAGTCACAAACATACACACACACACACAAACTTTCGCATTTATAATATTAGTGTGAAGTGTGATGAGATAACATAGCCTTGTCTAATTTCACCACAAACGATAAAGGTCCGCGCTAATTAGACACCTGATTTTTCAATGATATTGATCTATCCTGCAGGAACCATGCATTTTTCCGGGATAAAAAGTATCCTATGTGTTAAGTTCATATCCGTTGAGCCGTTTCAGCGTGAAAGAGTAACAAACATACACACACACACGCACAAACTTTCGCATTTATAATATTAGTGGGATAATATAATAAAAGTATAATATAAAATTCGTGCACTGCTGGACATAGGCCTTTCCAGAATTTTGTCACTCTTTGCGGTCCTCCTGGAAGAAATGCCCATACTCACACACGCTGGGCAGGCGGATTGGTGAGCGCGGTGCCGAATCCTTTGCACCAGTGACGCCGCTGCCCGTCACCAGCCTGTTTTATATAAGGCCCGGCAATTGGGGATGGATAAACCGCCATCCATCGGTCCCAGGCAATGGTGGGCCGCCTGGTTTTGCCTAAGAGCTGTACTCTTACTCTCTCCCGAATAACTTCGGGAGGATTTGCGAGTGAGATGGAGGTACCTCCACAGTCGAGCCCGGCATCAGCTCTACCACCTATTTCTAGAGCATGGGTCGGCAAGTAATTTTAAATGGGGTCCGGGATACTGTTGAAATGTTTTATTGAAGTCCAGAAGAAGATTAAGGAAGGCTCACATAATACTTAACTTACAACCCGGTCACAATATCTGTGCACCTGACCTCGTGACGTCATATTTAATTTCCAGCACTTCTGTTTTCTTCTGTTTTCTTTTTATCTTATTTCCTTCAACTGTCCTGTGTGTTATCATCAGTCTTATTTTTGTTCTTTCTCGTTACTTATTCGGTAGTACGTCTAGTGAATCGTAGCTGTTTTTCATCTCAATTATGTCTTGTTGGCGTTTTTGTGTAATCGTGTTCGTTACGTGACACCCACAGCATGTTCAGTTCAATTTTATTTTTTATTTTATTTTTAGCCTTTTGTCCTTGTTATATCTTTGTACAATATACAGTATCTATTTACAATATCTATGTCTCGTATATGTATCTATAGGTAGTTAGTTATTTAATTATGCATTTATATTTATATTTAATACATTAAACCATATTTATTTTATTTTATATTATTTTGGCCCTGGCTGAAAATCAGCGTCGTAAGTTCATAGAGCTTGCGGCATATACTGAGCAAGGGACCTTTTTGTTGCTACAACCGTTATATTTATGTTTCATTATTTTCATTACTTTTCCGTTTTATTTGTTTTTTTTTTTTTTTTTTGTTTTTCGTGTACTTAATGTTTTTTGTTTTCTCTTTTGGTATTTTGTTTTGTTTTTGTATGTGTTTGTGTAGCGACAAATAAAGATTTTCTTTCTTTCTTTCTTTCTTTCTTTATATCGGCGGTCTGGGTACGGTGTGAACAAAAATTTTTCGATAAATGTGGAGGTAAAAAAAATTTACTAACCTTTTCAAATCAATTTATTATTGATGAAGGGTTTGTTATTAAAAAACAATAATTTTGATTACAAAAACATTTATTATTAAACTCAGTCACTATAAATTATTGACTCTATGCTTGACATTGTATCTTCCTCACTCTCACTTTCTGAACTCGCCGAACTGTCTTCCCCTAGTGATATTAAAAGTTGTGTGATGTTGTCATCTGCTAGATGATCCTTTTCCCAGTATTCTCGCTGTAGTCTCTCCACGTGATTCACTTCTTTTTTCCAGTCAGCTGGCGTAATTGACTGATTCGCTGTGTATTGTTTTTCCCATGACTTCAGTTTAACAGCTACAACAATTTTAATAACAACCAAACCAGTCCAAACTTAACAGTAAACAGTCTAAACTTAACAATAAACATTAAAAAACAAAACAACAATAAAGCGAAAATATCAAAATTATCGGGACGTGTAGCGGCAACGAAGATGCTAACCGTACTGTCGCACCGGGGAGTGCGCGGTGAGGTGACAGGGGAAGCGGGAGAGGCGCCACATTCCAGCGAGGTGCATAGATACTGGGACCGGGTTATACTAGTTTAAAACTTTTATACCAATAAAGTAATTAAATAAAACACAATAGCTATTCTTATAGGTATTCTTTAAATATTTTTAAAATTTAATAGTTAGAAAAGGAATTGAACCATATTCGGCGGTCCAAGTTTGCAGACCGATTTTTTGGAGGTTATTTAAACTACATAAAGGATACAAATTTATTACGTACAAGCTTTTACCCGCAACTTCGCTCGCGTGGAACGGAAGTGTCTCTCAGTGAATGTATAAAATTATAAAGATTAATTCTTAAAGAGGGCAATCTTTGCCCTGTTTTCGGCTTGGGCGTTATTTTATGAACACCCCTTTATAGTCTATGTGTTGACCGGGGTCACTACAATGGTAATAAAAACAACAGCGTCCAAATCCGCTTAGTGTTTATTCAATATTTCCCCCGTTCTTGGCTTGGGCGTTATTTTATGAACACCCCTTTATAGTCTATGTGTTGACCGGGGTCACTACAATGGTAATAAAAACAACAGCGTCCAAATCCGCTTAGTGTTTATTCAATATTTCCCCCGTTCTTGGCTTGGGCGTTATTTTATGAACACCCCTTTATAGTCTATGTGTTGACCGGGGTCACTACAATGGTAATAAAAACAACAGCGTCCAAATCCGCTTAGTGTTTATTCAATATTTCCCCCGTTCTTGGCTTGGGCGTTATTTTATGAACACCCCTTTATAGTCTATGTGTTGACCGGGGTCACTACAATGGTAATAAAAACAACAGCGTCCAAATCCGCTTAGTGTTTATTCAATATTTCCCCCGTTCTTGGCTTGGGCGTTATTTTATGAACACCCCTTTATAGTCTATGTGTTGACCGGGGTCACTACAATGGTAATAAAAACAACAGCGTCCAAATCCGCTTAGTGTTTATTCAATATTTCCCCCGTTCTTGGCTTGGGCGTTATTTTATGAACACCCCTTTATAGTCTATGTGTTGACCGGGGTCACTACAATGGTAATAAAAACAACAGCGTCCAAATCCGCTTAGTGTTTATTCAATATTTCCCCCGTTCTTGGCTTGGGCGTTATTTTATGAACACCCCTTTATAGTCTATGTGTTGACCGGGGTCACTACAATGGTAATAAAAACAACAGCGTCCAAATCCGCTTAGTGTTTATTCAATATTTCCCCCGTTCTTGGCTTGGGCGTTATTTTATGAACACCCCTTTATAGTCTATGTGTTGACCGGGGTCACTACAATGGTAATAAAAACAACAGCGTCCAAATCCGCTTAGTGTTTATTCAATATTTCCCCCGTTCTTGGCTTGGGCGTTATTTTATGAACACCCCTTTATAGTCTATGTGTTGACCGGGGTCACTACAATGGTAATAAAAACAACAGCGTCCAAATCCGCTTAGTGTTTATTCAATATTTCCCCCGTTCTTGGCTTGGGCGTTATTTTATGAACACCCCTTTATAGTCTATGTGTTGACCGGGGTCACTACAATGGTAATAAAAACAACAGCGTCCAAATCCGCTTAGTGTTTATTCAATATTTCCCCCGTTCTTGGCTTGGGCGTTATTTTATGAACACCCCTTTATAGTCTATGTGTTGACCGGGGTCACTACAATGGTAATAAAAACAACAGCGTCCAAATCCGCTTAGTGTTTATTCAATATTTCCCCCGTTCTTGGCTTGGGCGTTATTTTATGAACACCCCTTTATAGTCTATGTGTTGACCGGGGTCACTACAATGGTAATAAAAACAACAGCGTCCAAATCCGCTTAGTGTTTATTCAATATTTCCCCCGTTCTTGGCTTGGGCGTTATTTTATGAACACCCCTTTATAGTCTATGTGTTGACCGGGGTCACTACAATGGTAATAAAAACAACAGCGTCCAAATCCGCTTAGTGTTTATTCAATATTTCCCCCGTTCTTGGCTTGGGCGTTATTTTATGAACACCCCTTTATAGTCTATGTGTTGACCGGGGTCACTACAATGGTAATAAAAACAACAGCGTCCAAATCCGCTTAGTGTTTATTCAATATTTCCCCCGTTCTTGGCTTGGGCGTTATTTTATGAACACCCCTTTATAGTCTATGTGTTGACCGGGGTCACTACAATGGTAATAAAAACAACAGCGTCCAAATCCGCTTAGTGTTTATTCAATATTTCCCCCGTTCTTGGCTTGGGCGTTATTTTATGAACACCCCTTTATAGTCTATGTGTTGACCGGGGTCACTACAATGGTAATAAAAACAACAGCGTCCAAATCCGCTTAGTGTTTATTCAATATTTCCCCCGTTCTTGGCTTGGGCGTTATTTTATGAACACCCCTTTATAGTCTATGTGTTGACCGGGGTCACTACAATGGTAATAAAAACAACAGCGTCCAAATCCGCTTAGTGTTTATTCAATATTTCCCCCGTTCTTGGCTTGGGCGTTATTTTATGAACACCCCTTTATAGTCTATGTGTTGACCGGGGTCACTACAATGGTAATAAAAACAACAGCGTCCAAATCCGCTTAGTGTTTATTCAATATTTCCCCCGTTCTTGGCTTGGGCGTTATTTTATGAACATCCCTTATAGCAAATGTGTTGACCACAGTCATCGTAATTATGTCTATGCCACAGTCACTACAATTGAAAATTCTGTTTTTTTTTTAAATTTATATTTTACTACAAATTTTTAAAGAAAATAAAAGGCTGAATATAGGAATTATATCTTTATTTATATTATAATTACAATGATTAATAAAACAAAAAACCACATCCAAATCCGTTGAGTGGTTCCAGAGTTAAAAGCGGTTATTCAATCTTTGCCCCGTTTTCGGCTTGGGCTTTATTTTATGAACATCCTATAGCCTATGAGTTGACCAGGGTCACTACGATGATTATAAAAAACCGCATCCATATCGAAATGGAACATACATTCAGACGGACAGACAGACAAAAATCTAAAATGGTAGTTTTGGCTTCAGTACAATACAAATAACTAATAACCTATTTCATTTAAAATTTCAGCTCGTGTAAATCTCATATTGTAGTTATAGGTTATGAATGTTATTTAACAGATATGTATACTCTTACTTCCATTTTAAGGAAATTTAATGAATATGAAAAATATACAACATAACATTTCGACCCTTCCGATAGTGTCGTCATCAGACGAATATAAACCATAATATAATGAAAGACATATACGATACGAGTAAAAATAATTAATTAATCACTGATATCTTTTAACAAAATAATTGAACGAGTGAGCGAAGCGAGCGAGTTCTCCGAGTCTACTAGCCGTACGGTCCGAAATAGAATAACATCGCTAAAATCGATTACAAATGAATGAGGTGAATGGCAAATAATCCATGAGTGAAGAAAATGTCTTCATTCATTCGTATGACTTTTGTGGCTCACGCGTCGGAGGTGAGGCGATGAAAGCGTTGAACAGAATGAAATGTCAAAAATGATTTTCATTCTATAATTTGAGACAAAATTTTGAAAAGTCTTGTGGAACATCTCGAAATGGATGAATTTATATTTGTGAATGTGTTTGTGGGTTTGTGGAGTCGATAAAAAAATATATACCGTATTGTATTCTGTGTTAAATTAAGAGGTTATGAGGTATCTTCTATAAAGCGGTCCGAATCATGAGCTATCCTTCACATCGTTTGCTAGCTCACAAATTACGGACCAGTCCTCGCTCATACTAGAAATCATTCATGGCTTTCAGCGATGTAATTCTATTTCGGACCGTACGGTAGAACAATCCGGCGTTTGTATGTATGTATGAATGTTTGTTCGACGATAACTCGAGTATCGTTGATCGGAATGTTATGAAATTTGGCAGGCGAGTAAATAAGGCAAAAAGAATTTTTAAGTTCGAACATCATCCAAATCAGTCAAGCGCGAATCGGGCGAGTGCGAGTTCACAGTTCGGGGTGAACTACTAAGTTTATTTTGAATCAGGTTTATTACTTTTAATTATTATTCTGCATTCCAAACGTTTGAAACACGATGTGCGACTGTGTTCTGTATTTGTGTTTTGTTTCGTTCAACCATTAGATATATTTTGTTTTTATAAGTACTTTTATGTTATTTAGGTAGCTTGGAGACTGACGATGCATGAATGATTTTAGATGAGACTACATTCGTAAAGACCTCAAAAGATTTCTGAAACACCTTTATGTATAATTGTGTGCTTACATAATTTTGTTTATAATAAATATATTTAAATTTTCAGTTACAGTCCTGTTATCAGATTGCCTGAGTCAGTACGTCCCAGAAATGTTTGATAATTTGTTGAAATCTGAGAAAAAGGCTTCTCCCACACAATTCGTCCCTAAAGCTACGAGGGCTTGTGTTGTAAACTGGCTGATAAAAGTCAATGTAAGTAGTTTTTTATTTTTGGATTTGATTTTTTACCCTCATTAGTAATTATAGAATCAGGACTCGGAGACAGTACTTGAACTCCTTAACCAGGTACAGTCAGGTAGCCGTTATCATCATCATCCTCATCGCCATCGTCATCGTTATCGTCATCGTCGTCATCGTCATCGTCATCGGCATCGTCACCGTCACCGTCACCGTCATCGTCACCGTCATCGTCACCGTCATCGTCACCGTCACCGTCACCGTCACCGTCATCGTCATCGTCATCGTCACCGTCACCGTCACCGTCATCGTCATCGTCATCGTCATCGTCATCGTCATCGTCATCGTCATCGTCATCGTCATCGTCATCGTCATCGTCATCGTCATCGTCATCGTCATCATCATCATCAGCCTAAAAATCGACCCACTGCTGGGAGGCCTCCCCTCATACTCCCCTCACCACGCTTGCCCAATGTGGATTGGTGAATGAAGCACTAGTTAAACAGTATCCCCTTTAAATCCCTTTAGTCACCTTGAACACCTACTGGAAAATATGGGGTGATTTGTTGTGATTGTTTGGGAAAATTTTCTGGGTTGGTGAGCTTGATTAACATACTTGGTGCCATGAGCTGGTGATAATTTAATTGCCCTTGCCCATGAGATTGCTGAATGGCGAAACCAGTTGGGCATAAATATTTATGTGCCTAAGTAAAAGAGTTTAAAAAACAAAAATAAAATAAACATAAATATAACGACTACTTCAATCAACAAAATAAAATATGGTTGACCAGGCTAATTTCTTTTTTCCTTAGAGATAATTTATTGTCTTAAGCCATCGGTCAAAGACACATTCTGCCTGATTGGATAAATAAAAAGAGATAAATAATAAATAGGGAAAAAAAGAAATTAGCTCAAGATATATTTCGGGCCCTACTGGGCCCGGCTTCAGTTGAGAATCTTGAGAAATACATCTTGAGCTTATTTCTTTTTTTTCTATTTATTATTTATCTCTTTTTACAAAATACTAAATGAAAGCTTTTAAAAAAGCATAAATATATACAGGATGATTGGTAATTAGATGCAATCCTTTGAAGGGGTTGTAGAAAAGAACAATTGCAGTCGATTCAACTATATAAAGCATTCTGCAAAATTGAACCATTTCTGAGATATTTTGAATTTAAGCTTTTTTTCTAAAGTAAATAAAAAATATATATATTAAAAAAACCAACAAATAATTTAGTTTTTTTTAAATTTGTTTCGCTTTTATAACATTCCAGCCAATAAACACTAACCCTAAAATGCACATTATTGACGTAAACCTTGACACTGTGCTCCAAAACAATTGAAAACTCGAAAATCGCAAAAGATTTACACAAAAAAGCTAGGTTAAAACAAAAAGTCTCTATGAAATTTTCTGTAGTAAAATGCAGATATTTTCAAGCTAATACACAGAAAATTGAAATGAATTGAAACAAATAAAATAAAATAAAATATTGGCTCGTTTTTTAAATATATGTTTTTAAAGTTAACTTTAGCAAAAAAGCTTATATCAGATATGGTTCACTTTTGCATAAGTTAATATATAGTCGAATCGACTGCAATTGTTCTCTTCTACAACCCCTTCAAAGGATTAATTTTTTTAATGGATAAATAAAAGAGTGTTAACATGATTTCCATTGTAAGATTTGAGCCAAGCGGAATAAAGAACACAGGTGAAGCATATGCAAAAAAACGAAGTTTAAACCTCAAGCTGCTGCACTACATGCTACAGTTCAAATTAGACCACTACAGTCCCAAAATTGTATTAGACGAGTCTGTAAAAGTTAAATTAGGAAAATTTACCATCTTTGCTTTTGCAACATTTTAGGAGTCATTAAAATTAGAGTGAGTTGACATCATAAATATTTAAAAAAACGGATTGGACTCACTTTTTTATCTGTGCCTCCTTGCACAGATAAAAAAGTGAGTCCAATCCGTATTTTTTAATATTTATTTTAGGAGTCTGTCCAATTAAAACCCATTTTAGAAATATTACCTGAATTTCCACATAACTCCATTTCAAATACACTTTTTCAAGGGTCCGGACGGCAATCCAGCAGTCCTGCAAGCTGCTTGCTGGTTCCTCGACTCTATCTTTGCGCGGAGAGCCATTCCTGTAGCTCAGCTCCAGCTAAAAGCAACCGCTTGCTTTTGGATAGCACTGAAACTGTATGGGCCTGCAGTGACGTCAGTGAAGCTGGTCAAAGTCTCTGACGACGCTTTCTCGGATATTCAGTTGGTGGCGGCCGAGAAGAATATTTTGAATTTTCTGGTAAGCAATAATAGTAATAGTTATTTTCAAACACAAACATTTTCAATCAACATTTACTTTAGTGTCAAAACATGGACGCTGAGCATAGTCCACATTCACAAAATGATGAAGATGATGATCTTCATGTAGTAGATACGAACACGGCGACTGCTGCTGGTGATGGGCATCGTTGATGTGCCTAAACGTGGCTGACGTACATAACAAAATAAAAGTGGCACAGGCGGCTATGCTTGCCATGTTAGCCATCTCTCTTGTGGATTGTGTACCAAACGTCGAAATTTGACAAAGAACTCGAGTCGAAGATGTCGGTAAACGAAGTGGAGATAGACGGGACATCTGGCCAGACAGGAAGATGGACGGTGGACTAGCGCAGTAACAGAGTGGCAGCTGAGACCAAGAGAGCGCTCAGTGGGTAGACCGATGACCCGATGGCAAGAAAATATCGCCAAGGCTGCTGGTGGGTAATGCTGGCGAGAGATCGAGAAAAATGGCTTCGAGAAGAAGAGGTCTATGCCTAACAGTGGGCGGATGCGGGCTGATTGATAAAGATTAGTTGCCTTATAAATTATCTATTTTATTTATTAAATAATCTATCTATTTTTATATTTACTTACATCCTAATTCATATTATAAATGCATTTGTTTGTTACTCTTTAATGTCGCGTCGTAAAGACTGAACTGAACAAATCGTCATGAAATTTGGCAGAAGGGGTTAGTAACAGCAAAGGATAATTTTCATACCGTAAAAAGGCATAGTTCCTGTGATATCCGAAAACTTTTGACATCTGTCACTTTTAGAAATATCTAACACTTTTAGACTGTGCACTCTCCAATTTTTGCTAAACTAAACTAGATTTTATTTCCTTAGAAATAAGGTTGTAATTATTATGACACCATTTTCAAGTGAAATACCAGCCGAGCGGGTTAGCTGTCGCTACTCGTGTATCCTTGTCTAGCAAGTTGCCAGTGTATATAATATATACAATATACGTATATAGTGTTGTTGAGTTTCTAACGTGTTAGAAAGGGACCAACGAGTGCCAACACCCATCTCGCTCGGCTTGTTTTTCGTATCGTAGTGCACAGTCTTGTTCTCTGTACAATGTCTTTGCTCTTATCACGTTTAACATAATTATGTCACTTCTGATATTTGTCACCTTTGACATTTGTCACTATTGACATGTCACTTTATAGTATTATAAATAAGTAGTTTTATTTTTATGTGTATGCAAATAAAACTACTTAATAACACTGAACAATTTTTCAAAAGTAAACGTAGGTAATGTCCGGGTGAAAAGAGAAAAAAATCTGGTATCGACAGATAGTTTTTATTTTAATTTGCGCGGGTATGTTACTTTAGAGAAGTTGTTCAGTGTGACCGGACTGTTAGAAAACACACTAAAAATCTTTTCGGTCGGTACGTTTTGAAACGCGAATTACATTGAAACGAAAGGAAAGTCAGTGGCAATGTTTTCCCTGGCCTAGTCCTGTAATGTGCGTTTCCCAAATACGCTTTAGAATTTAGTAATTCGCGGTTTACTTTCAGCAAATAACGCCAGCATTTCCGAACGCATCTAAAAAATGTAAGGAATTCTAGAAGAATATTTTTCTCCAGGGCTTCCCTCCTCAGCCAGTGGTGCCTCAGGAGTACATCAGCTACCTCTCCTGGGTATGCGACTCACAGCACCACGCCGAGATCGAGATGACGGCGACATTCATCGCTACGTGCAGTCTGCTGTTCCATACCAACAACTGTTGCGAGCAGCCGTCGGTGGTGGCTGCCGCTGCCATGCAGAACGCCTGCATCTGCCTCGGGAGATCAGACCTCTCTGATAAGCTGGGGAAGTGTCAGGTGTAAGTAGTACGGGGTTTTTCTTTTTAAGGCTGTTCCGTGATGTATACTCGCTCGCGCGGCTCAGTCGCCTGCCGGCTTTCAAACGGGGTACATGTGTCGCTGTTCGTCGCACGCGCACATATTTTGCGAAATTATTATTTCACTTTGACCGTGCCTTAGTGCTTGTAGCGAAAGGAAAATGCATAAATAATATTAAGAAATGCTATGCTATGCTAAATGCAAACATATTTGTGTTTAGTCAAATCACATTACCTATGTGAGTGCGTCACGAGACTGAAAAATATCTAACACTAGAGTGCGAGATTTTGCGTTAGCACCCTTAAGCAAAAGGCCTGAAAACTAAGCTCTACAACCAATGTGTGCTACCCACAAAGACGCACGGTGTCGAAACATGGACGCTAAACAAAGAAGCCACGCGTAAGATAAGAGTTGCGTAAGAGCGATGGAGCGAGCTATGCTAGGCATCACATTGTTAAATCATATCCGTCATAGAACTAAAGTTATTCACATTGGGTGGCGAATCGGAATACTAAAATGGCGGTGGGCAGGATTCTTGGCCCGGCGGAAATATGGCGGGTAGATTAAATCCCTGACAGAATGGTGGCCAAGAGATGGCGGCCGACGAGGAGACAGCAGACCGCCAACTTGGTGGGCCAATGAGATTTACGGGGTAGCTGATAGAACATGGATGATATCGGCCCAGGACAGCAGTTGGAGGTGTAAAAAAGAGGAGGCTTATATCCAGCAGTGGGCTTATACCCAAGGGCGTAGCAAAAGGGGGGCAAGTTGGACCTGCCCCCCCATTCCAGAATCCTTCCGGCCCACTAAGGAATAAAAATAATATAAAAATAAACTCTCTGGCATGACAGAAAACTAAATTTTAGTTTCACAAATATCTGTATGAATTTTAACTGTTAATTCACCGCGTTTCGTTGTCTCTTTCATCTGTCTGTGGTCAGTCGCCAGCCTAACATGATGCCACTTTAACACCATTTTAAACACGATTTGACAGTAAATTCTGTATATTTACTGTCAAATGGTGTTAAAGTGGCAACCATGTTAGGCCTGCAGCGGTGGTTTACGGTTTACTCTGTCGACAGAGGTGGTTTAAAATCAGGCCCACTCTAGAAAAAAATCAATGCTATACGCAGTATTACGCACTTGTTTGTACCTTCGGAGTCCGGTCCAATGTTGTCGAATTTCTGAATTTCTGAACCACCCACAGCCCAAAAGGCAAAAATAATAACCTATAATATAATTACATGATACCTTTGTTAGAATAGCAATATGGCAGTGCATGCATTATAAAGAATACAAAATAATTAAAATTAACATTTCATAAAATTTAGGTACGTTTTGATTAAAATTAATTATTCTTAATTTGTAGTTCTGTTTTCAACCTTAACTTGCAACAAAGTTATAATTTGATACTAAGTAGTATTATAGTTGTAGAATTAGTATACAGGTTGTTAGGAAAAGTACTTCGTTCCTTTAAACAACGTGTGCCTTAGGTAAAACAAAGTATGTTATGCGTGTTTAATTTTTTTTATTTATAAAACTTTTTTTTTAGCCTTCATTATATTGTTCAACCTTAATTCAGAACGCAATAGATAGATAGAGATAGGTGATAGACCATTGCAAGAAAACGGTGCGTAAGAGAAAGGGATAATAATTTAATTTAATAATGTAGAATAAAATAAAAAAATTAAAAAAAATATTTTTCTTTATAAAAAACCATAAACACGCTTAACATACTTCGTTATACCTATAGCACACGCGTGTGAAAAGGAACGAAGTACTTTTCCTAACACCCAGTATAGGGTATATATCTATCACCTAGCTCTGATAGCTGGATTTTTCTTATATTTTGTACTACTAATTTTGTATTTTTACTAACTAATTTTAATTTTGTACTATGTATAGTACAGGTACAAGATGTCGTAATAAACGAGCAATATGGTACCAATATCGTTGATATACAAGCTGAGATACTGGGTGTTATTAGACTTATCTGGAAATGAAACCAAGTAATCCACCTACTTATCGTAGATTTTTTTTTTAGATAAACCTTAGAAAGAGAGAAACATAACTGCGGATCAGCTTTGCCATTTGCACGGTAATATCCACGTACATCTTCAGTGCATAAACAGATACACATGGCTGGCTGCTGCGAGTACGAGTGAGATATATTCATTCGTTTTTACGTAAATCACGAGCGTACAAAAATGTCTTCTATCTAAATATTATATTAAAGAAATCAACATCTGTAATTTTTCCCTCACACCCTTTTCACAATTTTGTAATTATGTACAATATGTACATGTTACATGTCAATGTTGTTAATATTTTGCACGCAATTTACTCACCGTGTAAACTCATTGGCTACTTTGGGAATTTTGTTCTTTGTGATCATAAAAAAAAAGTAGTTTGATTAAATGTTACACGACTCTGATTACTTTCACTTTGTATTAATAATTTAATTCTCAATGAATATATAACAACTCAAGAACAATGCCTGTGTGATCAGATCTAAGTAAAAAACATTTAAGGGGGCGCAACATGGATTTCAAGATGCTGGTGACACTGCCTCACTTTGTAATGAAAATCTCGGTCTGGCCGAGGTACCCTTAATTCTTACGTGGGTCTTACAATCAAACCATTTTCTACATTTAAAATAATAAGTCGTAATAGCTACTTCTACTTTAAACCGATAGCAGCTCAAAAACAATTACAAAATCAGTGATAATATTATTCAAGATAACAAAACAGCAATAGTAACAGGCAATAAAAATATATTTCCCAACAATTTGACCTAATTCTTTCACAATTACGATTTATTGGACATACAATGTTTTATATAAAAGGGCGAAGATAATTTAGTCATATTACGATAATCTGGGTATAGGTAAGTGCATCAAAATGTTGAAAATTATCTGTTTCACATTATTGGGTCTCAGTAAAATTACTGATGCCCATTTACTTCCATCACCAAACTCTCGGGAGGAGCCATCGACTTTAAAAACACCAATCTTGGAAACGAAACCTGTCGAGCCACGATGGATGAATCATATCATGGATTTCATCGAGCTGGTGGATATAGATGCAGTTGTCATGGCAGCCATTAAACACATAAATGACCCTGAAGTACAGGATTTTGCGAAGTTCCTTTTTTCTCCGCAGCTTAAGGAACTTGTTTGGACGTTTGAATCTATTAAGGAATTCAAAGAGGTATGTCATTTTTAGCCACTGCAAAAATTCTTGAATTTTACACTGATGTGAAAGTTATACATTACCAGGATACCAAAATTTCATATAAACCCCTGTCCAGCTTTTTGGTCTGTCTTAAAATAGTCAACATAGTTTAATTACTGGAATGTCATGTCTGTTATAATTATTTAAAGTATTTTTCTACAAATTTAATTCGTTGGGCTTGAAAAATATGTTATACTCATACCGTTTATTAGTAGGTATAGTAACTAGTAATAAAATTTCATGTTAAATTTCATTTAGAAGCTGGCTAGGGGTTTTTTTGTAAGGTTTTTGAGTCCTCGTATATATAAGGTGACTTTAATTTATATAGCCAAACTCATACTACAGGCTTGGTAAGTGATAAGTAACACGGATTGATAACACACTTTTTGCTAATTTCGCAAACTAAAATCTTGACGTCCCATAGTAATTGACTCGGGGCTGGGCTTGCGTTTGTAAGGAACACGAAAAGAATAATTTTGGAATTTCATAGAAAGGGTCATCGAACCATGTTACTCAGCACTTACCGAGTCTTCAGTAAGAATTTAGCTGCATAAATTAAAGTCGCCTTATATACGACTCACCCGTCACTGCAAATGACAACATGCTTTTATATGATATATTTTTTATCTGAGGCCGAGATTCTTTCGTTTTAGTTTTTCATGTGGGCGTGGCTGGCCAAATTCCAAACTATATAATTAGTATATCCTTGCGAAGGATGAAGGATAAGTCGCCAAGTCTTCTAAATCTAAATTCGTAGCGGAGAGGATGAGTCCTGCACTGACTGGATCATTAGATTTTATAGATATTATTGGATTTGGCCACCCACGCCTACCTACTTAAAAACCCTGTTATTTTTTGAGACTAGCCAGACAGAGTATGTACACGATAGCTTTGCTTTATGGATTTTCGCTTTTTGGTGGAACCCTAAATAACTATGATCAAGGTATTGTTTACCTTATCAATGTTACATTTACTTCAATTTATATTTCTTATAATGCAGTTCCATTAAATTTCACTATTAGAGATCTGATTATATTATTTATTATTCACAATATGCTTATATGACTTTTTTATTACAGGCTATTTCATTCCTTTCTCAAAAAGGATACGATTTTGAACCGTTAATAGATTCGATTAATTCGTTTATTGAATTACCTCCGTATGAAAAATCAACGGAATTAATAAGACACCGAAGAAGTATGACAAGTTTTATAGAGGCCATGTTTGAAGCTCTACCTATCGATCAAATTAAAGAACTGTTTGGACAAAAAATCGAGAATAATCCTGAAGTTATTGAGTTTTTTAACATTCTTAAATCAGAAGAATTTCTAGATATCTTACAGAGGCTTTCAGAAAACCCAGAATTCATTGTAATTAAAGATATATTTGAGAGTTACGGTTTTGACTTCAAAATTATGTGCAAATTAGCTGAAAAGATTTTTGGTGAAAATTACAAAATAATGTTCTGTTAATACGAGTGTTTCAAAGGAATACATAAATTAAACGATACAATAAGATAATGGTTTTCTTTTAATTTAAATAACAAACTGACCTGCAATCTCACACAGAAGCACTTTAAAGAAAACTACTAAAATTATGTGTTATTGTATTTATTATTTGAGATAACTGCTATTCATCTTAACACGCAAATTGTTTGCGGATGTGATGTTTCAATATCTGGACAAAAAATTCCAAATAATACGCAGCAGTACACCATACTTATTTTTTATATTCAACACTTTTTTACTTTTTACATTGATTCGCGTTTAAATTGCCATTTTACTGATGATCGCTCACGCTAGATTTTTTAACATTTTTATCTTCCTTACACAGCACCGAGACCTTGTATTAAGCAAATTATACTTTACTCATTGGGGTATGTTGAGGCTCTCCTGTCTGTAAGCCTTTGCTTAGTCGTTGGCTTGCCCAGATACCCCAGAAGACCCAACAGTTCAGAGACAGTGGTGCGGACTGCGGACCAATATGCTGTATGTTTGGAGCCTGTGTAATTATGAGGGCTTTAAGAACCCGCTCCGTATTTAGCAAATTATACTTTACTCATTGGGGTATGTTGAGGCTCTCCTGTCTGTAAGCCTTTGCTTAGTCGTTGGCTTGCCCAGATACCCCAGAAGACCCAACAGTTCAGAGACAGTGGTGCGGACTGCGGACCAATATGCTGTATGTTTGGAGCCTGTGTAATTATGAGGGCTTTAAGAACCCGCTCCGTATTTAGCAAATTATACTTTACTCATTGGGGTATGTTGAGGCTCTCCTGTCTGTAAACCTTTGCTTAGTCGTTGGCTTGCCCAGATACCCCAGAAGACCCAACAGTTCAGAGACAGTGGTGCGGACTGCGGACCAATATGCTGTATGTTTGGAGCCTGTGTAATTATGAGGGCTTTAAGAACCCGCTCCGTATTTAGCAAATTATACTTTACTCATTGGGGTATGTTGAGGCTCTCCTGTCTGTAAGCCTTTGCTTAGTCGTTGGCTTGCCCAGATACCCCAGAAGACCCAACAGTTCAGAGACAGTGGTGCGGACTGCGGACCAATATGCTGTATGTTTGGAGCCTGTGTAATTATGAGGGCTTTAAGAACCCGCTCCGTATTTAGCAAATTATACTTTACTCATTGGGGTATGTTGAGGCTCTGCTGTCTGTAAGCCTTTGCTTAGTCGTTGGCTTGCCCGGATACCCCAGAAGACCCAATAGTTCAGAGACAGTGGTGCGGACTGCGGACCAATATGCTGTACGTTTGGAGCCTGTGTATTTATGAACCCGCTCCGTATTTTTCATCTGTTTGATGCGAAGCATTATTACAATCATTACCGTGATGTTTTTGTAAAAATCAGGAACACACACCAGTCCATATTAGCCATCAAAATAAAGACCTAAAATTTATTTGATTCAATTGTTTCTCCTTTGCGTGTTATTTTGCTACTTAAATATTATGAACAACGATTCGGAGCAGGCTCGTAAGTATCAAAATAACTCGCAAAAGAGAAACAATTCAATTAAATAAATTCTAGGCCTTCATTAAGACGGCCAATATAAAGTGGTGTATGTCCCTAGTTTTTCCAAAAACATCGCGATAAAGGCCAGAAAAATATATAACATATTGCTTTTCATCAAAATTGTCGTCGTCGCGGACCGGGCTCTTAAGGCGCTTGCCTACCCTAAACTAGCAACTTGATGTGTGTCAGTACAAAAATCGACGGAAACCACATTGAAATAAAATTCATATCAGCGCGTATTGCAAAGTGGCTGTTACGACAATCCCTGTGTCTCCGAATAGCGCAAAATAGAAGAAAATAACACTTTTCTCATGGACGCGACGACGGACGGAAAAAATTTCGAGCTATGGTTTTGTAGATCTATAAAATTGTCTTTAGTACCCATGGTGAAATAATCATTAAAATCACTTCAAAAATACAAATGTGCTGGTTAAAAAAAATAGAGGTTCCAAAAGTAGATCGTGTACCCTAAATCATTAAATAGTAATAACAACTATACAATGTTATATATTAAAACTAACATTTTGAACAAAACATATACCTATAGAATAACGAATATTTTATCTTCTATACTATTATCAAAGTATCTAGTAAAAAAGTCGTGTTTTCTTCTTTAGCATTGTAGGGACCATGGTCAACATAAAGTCCCTTTCCATAGAATCTGGCCACCGGCAATAATGTAAACAAACCAATTTAAACACGATTACTCCGTAATTACTTACATTTGAATATCAATCCTGATCATACGATCACATTTCAAGGAACCATAGATAGGATATACTAAGTCTAGGGTTCCTACATCATTTCGACACAAAATAACCCTTTCGTAGCAGTAGTTCGGTTGTTAGTACTGTTACGTAGTACCGGCGCATGAAACAAAAATCTCACACATCATGGAACGCGTAAGAAAGTTCGTAAATAATCTCAGCGCGAACGACGTGTGGACGCTTCCAGACCAAGGTCACAACTGGACAATGCGAGAAGTTTCCGCCATTGAACTCGAAATGTCTCGGACGAAGAAGTGGGAGAGAGAAAGCATTCGGGTTGGAAAGGGACGGATACAGACTGGAGTCCTTGACGTGCGTTCCACAATGTGCGAGAGGGTTCTAGACAGATCGCGAAGCCGGCGTATTGTATAAAAACGGGACGGGTAGCGGTCGAAAGTCAGTTCAGTGTTAACTACGAGACAAAGCGGAAAACTAAAGGCGACTCTAGTGAAGTGAAGTACGACTGTATAGAGCGAATATAACCCGGTAACGATTCTAGTTAATAGTGGTGATACATTTTTAAAATTATAGTGCGGACAAATTGGTCAGTCCGGTGAGTCCATTGAGTCCAGTTAGTAATTCCGGTTGTTATTTAGTTTCAGTTGTGTTTTAATAGTGTGTGTCATTTCAAATAAAGACAGTTAGTGGTTTTTGGTGCAAATTGGTATAAAATTAATTTATCCCGAACCCCAGCTCGTAACAGTACGGTTGACTGAACTTTTGTGTTTCATCCGTGACTGAACTAATGCAACTTTTCAGTAGCAGTAGTTCGGTTGATGTAAAGCACCGAACTATTGATACCCTTTAATAGCAATAGTTGGGTTAGTAGTTCAAGAAAACGAAAAAAAGGTATTGTACATATTATTTTTCATAGACCTGTCAAATGTGACACATAAGTTTTATACACATTTTGTGACAGATGTCAAATGTGACAGATGATTCACTTTTTATACAGATTTTGTGACACATGTCAAATGTCATTTTGACAACTATCGCTTTTGAAATCTGATAAAAAAATTATCATCTGTCACATTTGACATCTGCCAAAAAATCTATATAAAAATAACTCATCTATCAAATTTGACATCTGTCACAAAATCTGTATAAAACATAATCATCTGTTACTTTGACATCTGTCACATTTGACAGCTGTATGAAAAATAATACATATTATATACAATACCTTTTTTCTGGGGGCACGGCAGTGCCCCCGCCAAGTCGAGCTAAATAGCGGCACGCCGCGCCGTACCATCCTTTTCTTGAAGCAGTTCAGGCCATTTTGGACCCCCCTATAACTTCGGTGTGGATAAAACTAGAAGCCTGAATTTTCGGTAATCAAGCAGGCATTGTATAAACACGGTATATTTCAAATTTCATTCAATTTGAACCATTAGTTTAAGAATTATAACTAGTCAAAGTTTCTTAATTTTGTCACTCACTCACTGACTGACTGACCGATCATCAAAACTCTAAGGCACTTCTAGCAGACATAGAAGCTTCAAATTTGGAATACAATTCGTGTTTAGTGTGTAAATCAAGGAAAAACTAAAATATTTTGCAATTTCGGTCCAGTGCTCTAGATGTAACAACTGATTAAATAACTTTGTAATCACACTATTACACTATCACACTAATATTATAAATGCGAAAGGGTGTGTGTGTGTGTGTGTGTGTGTGTGTGTGTGTGCATGTTTGTTACTCTTTCACGCTGAAACGGCTGAACAGATTTGGATGAAATTTAGAATGAATATAGCTTATACCCTAACTAAACACATGGGCTACTTTTTATACCGGAAAAAAGCATGTCGTTAAACCGAATAACACGCGGGCGGAGCCGCGGGCAAAAGCTAGTCCCATATAAATTACAAAGTTACATTTTCAATTGTAAGTAGAAGGTACCGGAAAGGAAAAAAGTAGGACTATCTACAAAAGAAATGAGATGCCATAAAAAAAACCAAGTCTCGCAACTTAGTTCTTCTACCGTAAAAAGTTGTGAGATCCATGTAAATCCAAGTCGGTTAATTTATTCAGTTCTGTCTTAAGTTATTACATTATTATTACCTAACAACATCTTATAGTGACCATATCAATATTTAAAATATTTTATGTTTTAAAAAAATAGATTGACTTGGTAATCGCACTAAATAATCTAATTTAATATAATATGTATTACTTGGGAGATACATTGTGTTTTCATGCGATGGCCGAGTCAATCTTTTTGTTTAAAACATAAAAGATTTTTAATATTGATATAGTTACTATAACATGTTGTTAGGTTAGCTAATTATGTAATAACTTAAGACAGAAGGTCCCTTATGTAGGGACTGAATAAATTAATCGACTTGTATTTACAAATTTTTTTTACGGTAGAAGAACTAATGATGGTATTTTCGTTTCCTTGAACTACTAACCGAACTATTGCTACTAAAGGGTATCGATAGTTTACACATCAGCCGAACCACTGCTACTGAAAAGTGGCATTAGCAACTAAACTACTGCTACTAAAGGGTATCGATAGTTTACACATCAGCCGAACCACTGCTACTGAAAAGTGGCATTAGCAACTAAACTACTGCTACTAAAGGTTTCAATAAAAAATAATCGGACGACGAATATTTCAATAGTTTTGTCAAATTTCATATCAATTTTTTAATCATCAAAGTTTTTCGTGTTTTTCATTGTTTTAAATTGATTTTATAAAGATTTAAACATTTGAATCAATAAATAGGTACAACCTCAGAAGAATAACTAAAGCATAGAAGTAGCAGTAAAATCGGTTCAAACTTTGTATGTTTTTCTCGCTCCTTCCAATAAAAAATATGTAGGTATATGTTAGAAAAGGACATCCATAGACATACTTTTTTTGTTTTTCAAAAGAATTTCATTTCATTTCAATCAATGTGACGTGACGGTGGCGCACTTGATCGGTCACATTATATAATCATCAGTCATTCAGCATCACTTATTTGTTGTTAATAAATCGATCTGCCATCTGTAAATACGTAAATAATATGGTTAAACTTACACGAATCCCATAAACCTGTAGAACAAGTAGGTTACAAACTTTATACATAAATTGTCACGACATGAATCCTCGAGAGGGTGTGAGAAGTGTTTCCGAGTGTGGATTATGAAATGCAAGGTCACAGTCCACACTTCTACACCAACTTTTCACCGACGATTATTAAGACACTTGAGCCCTATCGCCATACTTCGAGCACAAGGGATTTACAATTTAACGTGCCTTTCGAAACATGTAACCAGATATTCATATTCATATACGAGGGGTGGCTGAAAAGTAATCTACCTGACTATGAAAGAAAATACATGGATTAATAATTTATTTTTTATTTTTCAATATAGTCCCCTGCAACTGAAATGCACTTACGACATTTGTCAATAAGTGACAGCATACCATTAAAATAATAATTATTATTTTGTTCGTCAAAATAGTCATTCACAGCGTCCTTCATCTCTTCGTCTGTTGAAAATCTGCGCCCTCTCAAATTTTTCTTTAAATTTTTAAATAAGAAGTAGTCAGAGGGAGCCAGGTCTGGACTATAGGGTGGGTGGTTGATCTCTGTAAAGCCGTTTTTTGTCAGAGATGACCGCGCCTTAAAGGCCGTGTGCGCGGGTGCATTATCATGCAAAATCAAAACGCCTTTGCTAAGTTTGCCCCTCCTGTCTTCTTTTATTTTTTTGCGTAGCTGGTCAAGTAAGTTCGCATAGTATTCAGCATTCATCGTGGTGTTTTTTGGCAGGTAATCTATCATAAGAATCCCCTCAACATCCCAAAAAATGGTTGCCATTAGTTTGCCCGCTGACAGCCGGACCTTAAACTTCCTTGGTGGTTTTTCCCCTTTAAATTTCCATTGCATCGATTCTTGTTTGCTTTCGGGATCCCACTGACGAATCCAAGTTTCATCACAGGTCACTATTCGCAAGATAGTTTCTTCCTCTTTATCCTTTACCAAGTCTAAAAATGACTGACAACATTCCACACGCCTTTGCTTATCAAACGGGGTCAACATTTTAGGCACCCAACGTGCGCTCACCTTGGACATTCCCAAATGTTCATGAATTATTTCATGAACTCGTTCCTTGCTAATGCCAACATCTCTAGCTATTTCCCACTGCTTAATTCGCCGATCGGCAAGGATCAGTTTCTTCACTTTTTCCACATTATCTGCGGTAACTGCAGAAATGGGCCTTCCACTACGGGGATCGTCTTCTAAGCTCACACGGCCTTGTTTAAACTGCTTTGACCAAAACTTTATTACAAATTCGGAAGGACATGAATCTCCGAACACCTTAAACATGCGCTCTCGGATCTGCGTCGGCGTATTCCCTTCTTTACCGAGGAATTTAATCACAGCGCGATACTCAATTTTATCCATTTTTAATTTTATTGCAACTTGATAAAAACGAAGACGCGCCAAAAAAAAATTGAACTCGTAGAAACAAATAAGTGTCATAATTTTTAAAAAAGGAATAAACAAAGAATACGAGAATATAGTGGCCAGTAACATTTTTTAAACTTTCTTTAACAAAGGAGATTTTATATCAGCCACCCCTCGTATTTTATTGCATTCCATAATGTATATACACAGGTGAAAAACATTAATATATTAGATCATTATGGACCTTGTCCGGGCACAGCAATATAAGAGAGGACGGCATTTTATTATTATAGATTTATGATTTGTGAAGATCCTACCATAAGCACTTATTATGCTACATAAAAATATTTAAAATTGTTGCAAATTAATATCTACCTACCTGTTATATAGAACAAGGTATCTTAGTATGTAAGTTTTGCGCAATAAAGAAATTTATTTGTATCATTATTATTATTATGTATTATTTATTAATTATTATTATTTTCATTATCATTGTTATTATTAAAGATTGATTATTAAGTTATTAAAATTCCCAGTTTTATTTGTCAGTTTTCTTTTCATATATTTGTATTTTATAATTTATCTATCATTTAAATATTCGTCGATAGTGTAATAACATTTTGTGGTCAATAGCTGTATTAGTACTTTAAAAAAATTAATATCATTTGCTTCTCTTATTAAATACATTGGTAATTTATTATAAATTTTTATAGACATGGATAATGGTCCTAAGGAGTGCATTTTTATCTGTGAGGGTGGTAGTGCTAATCCGTGTCTAGGTCTCAGGTTACGACTTGTTAAATCTTCGCGTTTTTTATAAAACTCGGGGTACTTTCGGGCGAACTTACAGGTTTCAAGTATATAGATACAAGGTAGTGTGAGAATTTCGTGATGTATAAAGTGAGGTCTACAGCTGTGGGTCGTTTTTGGAGAGTAAAAACGGTTGAAGCATTAGTGCTGTTTCCCCACAGGATAATGCCATAACTAAGCCATGCATATGCATAAGCATAGTAGGTGACTATAGCCGTTTTTAGATCGGTGGACTTTTTTACTTCGCGGAGTGCGTAAGCGAATATAGATAATTTTGAACATATGTTTTGGTAAATGAGCCCTTATGAGATTTGAACCCTTAGCGTGCGATTCCTTTTGTATTTCCACGTATTTTTAGGGTTCTGCACCCAAAGGCAAAACGGAGCCCTATTACTGTCACTTTGTTGTCTGTCTGTCACGGGTCTCTAGCTCCTAGAATATCCTCCTCTAGACAAAGATAAAAATGTAAAAAATTGTCTTTAAGGAACACCAAAAAGTCAACTGTTTTTAAAGGCTTTATGTAACTTTAAAAGAAGATTTTAACGATTTGTTAGCAGTTTTTATCCTTTCGCGATTTTTATACTTTTGGAGATACATTAAATAGCAAATAAAATTAATTATTCTTTTCACGCCCACATTTATTCACAGTTTATACACTTTCTGTGAGTGTTTCGGATTCAGTAGCGGTTCTGTAACTTTTCTAGTTCATTTTAGTACGTTTCTCATAAGTGCAACTGTAGTACAATCGTGAAAATATAGGTATATATGCTAACTTGTAGCTGTTGCAATTTTACGTATTTTGACATTTTAACAATTCACAATTTTACTGAAAAGGCCCTAAACCACCAGCATCGATCAAATAATCTGGATAATCAAATTATATTTATGTGTAACGTGAAAGAAATATAGCCTTATCATTTCCCATCGTTTCCAGGTACAGAAAAGCAGAAGCTAAAGCAGTAAGCTTCAAACGCACGTGCTCAGCTCAACGCATAGCGGTGAGGACGGTTTTCTCGCCCAACTTCGAGTACAAAGCTCCTCTCACTCACTACGGGCAACCTCTCCTGTGCTTGGCGCAGAGGGTCTTGAAAGTCGCCAACACCCTGTCGGCCATGGATGAACAGAACACTGGCCTTCAGATTTTTACCCTTTAATGTGCTTAAAGAAACTATTGTACCAGATTCTCAGTTTTAGAGCTGTTAAAACGTGAGTTTATTTTAATTTTTACGTGCTTAAAGAAACATTGTACCAGATTTTTAATTTTAGGGGTGTCAAAACTTGAGTTTCGAAAAATTTAAATATTACAAAACAGTCCTCAAGTGGAAGTAATAAAAGGTTCCAAACACTGCAAAAATTCAGGTTTTGATAAAATAAAACTAAAGAGCTAGCACGGGCTGTCAGACTGACGATACATACTTGTACATATCTTTGACCCATAGTATATCCCAAGTCTATGCTTTGACCCATCTAAAATGTCGAAGTGATATAAAATATATGGCGCGATCGATATGTATCGACGGTCAGTACAAAAGCCCTTAAATATTCGCAGAATAATCTTCATTATGTATTATTTACGTAGGGCGCAGTCCTTAATTACATTGAAACAAAACATACCTTATTAAATAGATACATATGTGGTTAACATTTAGATTGTACCGTTGCCATCATGGTCATAGGCCAACTGGCTACTATCTTACTATCTACTATCTTTTAACTATTAAATCCTGTGTCCTATGTATCATAATGTGTGAAAATCGCAAAAGCTTATATACAGGAGCCGGTACTAAAATAAAGTCTTTATTGGTAGAACCTATAGTAACGGAATTAAGGGACACGTAATTGAGGTGGCGAGATATGTGACTTTATTTCATAAGTAGGTTCCCATTTTGTATTTTAATGCATGTTTAGTCCAAAGCGCTGAGATTATGATAATTTAGTCCAATAAAGGAATTATATAATTAGTTATTTGTATAGTTACGTGTAGCTATTTTAGTAGATATTTTAAGCCTAATTTTAAGCCATTAATTTGACAAACTGCTTAAACATAGAGTATATCCGTGTCTTAAATTTCGAAAAATCTTCTTAATTTAACACTTCAAACATGTGTAAAATATTTATATTAATTATTATTATTACATACTTACTCAGCACTATAGAAGTAAAACTTCAACAGAACAATCTAATACAATAAACCAACTTTATTAATTATATTATAGTATATACACAAAGGAATAAAAAAAAATTCAACATATATTTAGGACCCTATCGACCCTTTTGGACCTAATAATAAGACCCTTTCGGACCTAATAATAAATTATTATATCAACTGATGCCGGGCCCTGTAGGGTCCAATATATCTTGAATTTTTTTAAAATTCTTTTTTGTATATTCTATTATATAATAAAAAACGAAAATAAAAGAACAAGCTATTAAAGTTTATACACATTTATTTTATTAATTATATTATTTCAAACAAATAGAACAAAATCTAAAAAAATAAATATATATTCTGTTTTTTTTTTATGTTTGCTGTTTTGATAAATTGCAACAAACAAACGTTCAAACAGTCTTTTTACAAAAGTTCTTTTTATCTCATGTAAGGTAAAAGTAATAATAATGGTAATATATGTATGGTATTTGCAATTTTTTTTAATAATATTTATACTTAATGAATTTGGTTCATAGTTTTTTTTTAAATATTTGGGCACACTCAAGGTTTTACTTTCTTGGATTATTGGCAATAGTGCATTTTGTCGTGTTCAGATTAAACATTTTTTTTTGACATATTAATTAAGATGGCAAGACATTGTACAATATTTTTATAATTAATTGACTTTTGTATCGAATCCTTTTTGACATTAAAAATCATTGACTGTAAAATAGTAGCCGAATATCGTAAAATAGTAGCCGAACATCGTAAAATAGTAGCCGAATATCGTAAAATAGTAGCAGAATGTCGCAAAATAAAAATATCTAGCTTCTAATAACAAGAGATAATAAAAATGAGATAAATAATTTTTCGTTTTATTCCTTATCCATCGTTTTGCTCGCTGTTCTGTCAACGCATGCGTCATCGCGCGTCGTAGTTTCGGTTCGGACACCCAAGGCGTCGATAATATTCTCAGGGGGCGCGCAGGGTGTACTAGGGTTTCGTTTTATTAGGATAGCAGCGTTAGTTCCGATTTTGACCACGAGCAATTTAATATTTTGTCTCACTGTACTCGGACGTATCCTTAGCGATATACCTATGCCGTGAAGAAGTGTCGGAGATGTATTTCCGTGTGTAGACTATCACTCAGTGAACAATCATTTATACCCTTGTTCCACTGCCGATTTCGAACTGCTGATGTGAGTAGTGATTCGCGAGCCTCTTGTGGGTAAGTACTTCGGGTAAAAATAGGTAAAGATATCCCCAACATTGAGCACCTAATTTTACGTCAGGTAGAACTGAACTCTATGACATTTCATTATTGATTTAAATAGCGCGCTCTAGTGGCTGTTACAATTAAAACATTATCCAAATCCCGTTTTTCTCACAAAAAAATTAATCGCGGTAAAATAAAATAAAATGTATCGTTTATAATAATTAGTTAAGTACTTTTTCTTTAATTACCTGCAATTTTCATAAAATTTGAGCATGTAAATTTCGTATAAAACGAAAAAATCTTGAAATATCAACCAAGCTTTTGATTTTTTTTCGGTTTTAGCGCAGTGCTTTCCTTTACCGTTGAGTGGAATCATTGAAGGTACACCCGACTGGCAAGATTCCTATTCGGATCTCAAGTGAATGAATGAATTTATTTCTTTGTAAGTACATGAAGAGCTTAAAAATAATGGCTCAAATATAATACATTTTTTTTACCTGTAAAGTACCAAGGCTGAATACGACACTTTAATTGGTTCATTCAATTAAGAGGGTAGGTCACGCTGGCATCAATCACTGTTACTCCATGCAGTACGAGAGGGACAGATTCCGGGAAAAGTTGCAATTTTTTTTTAAACTATAATCTTATACTAATAATAATAATAAATTTCTTTATTCCAGGCCTTAAGCCCTATAAATCTATAATACATAAAAAAGTCTTAAATATGTAAACAAACTAGCTAGCCTATTTTTTCAGGGGTTTTTCTTTTCTGTGGCGCCTCCCTGTAGCGTCGGAACACTATTTCTTCCGGCCAGAAGTCCAGGTTGAGGAACACTTTCCATGAATAGCTGAAACCCGCAGTCTGAAGGACTGAAAGCTTGTGCTTCTTTCAGCCAACAGGGGCGTTATCTCCAAGCAAAGTCTTCCCTCATTGCGACCACTGATATTGCGGAAGATGTAGTCCTCGACATATTTTTGCGTGGATCGCCTGCTGACTCGGGAAAGGTAGATGAGTGTGGAGGGCGTTGCGGCTTGCAATCCAGTTGCAGCTGCGAGAGCGGTTCCGCGCTATTTAAAAAGAAAACTAAAGGTTTGTATGAAATATCATTTCAATTCAGAGTATAATAAAGTTCATGAAGGTTTTAATATATCCCTATCCCTACTTATATTATAAATGCGAAAATGTGTTTGTTTGTTTGTTTATCTGTCCGTATGTTCCGTTTTCACGTCAAAACGGATGAACCGATTTTAATGAAATTTGGAATGGAGATAGTTTGAGATCTTGGAAAGGACATAGGCTATGAAGAATGTTCATATAATAACGCCCGGGGCGAAAACGGGCCAAAGATTTAATAAACGATTTTAACTCGGGAACCACTCAATTGATTTGGATGTAGTTTTTTGTTTTATTATCATCATAGTGACCTGCTCAACACATAAGGCGTGTGCGTGTCGAAAACAAGTCAAAGATTGAATGAACGCGGGCGAAGCCGCGGGCAAAGGCTAGTAAGTAATACGGATGGGATTTTGATCGGATGGCCTTAAACTTCGAAAATGATTTTTTTTAGCCATATTTGTTATTTTCTCTCAATATTGGAATGACATCGGAAAAACTCTGTTATGTTAAGCGTGTTCATTATATTCTTGGCAGAAGTACTTTTTAGGGTTCCGTAGTCCGACCAGGAACCCTTATAGTTTCGCCATGTCCGTCTGTCCGTCTGTCCGCGGCTTAACGCAGAGACTATTAGTACTAGAAAGCTGTAATTTAGCATGGATATAAATATTAATTACGCCGACAAAATGATAAAAAAAAAACTTGAAAAAAATTTTTTTTAAGGATACCTCTCGTACACGTAAACTGGGGATATCTATCCCATAGTGTGGGGTATCGTTGGATATGCCGTTTAAAAACATTGTGGTTGTGTGAAAACCATTTTTCGATTTAGGGTTCCGTTGGTGAAATATTAAGCTTTAAAGTGAAAATTTTAGTTAGAGTGGAGCGTCCCCTCGCTGCTGACTGAACGGTTATGTTTATGGAAATGTGAAAAAATTCACAGAAGTACTTTAAAGGGAAAACTATCACAGCTAAGTACGCTAGTAGCTAGTTTACGAGTACAGGTCGCGCCAAACTTTTGGTCTCCATATAATGTATGGGACCAGAAGTTTGGGGCGGTCTGTATTAGTAGAGCAACTTATATGTACCGGGCAACTACGGAACCCTACAATGCGCGTGGCCCGACACGCACTTGGCCGGTTTTTTAAATGCGGTATTGCTTGGTTTTTCAAACCAGGTAGAATAATAAGAATAAGATTTGTTACTAATATTCTACCTGCTCCTACTCTTTTGGCCATATTTTTATCATCCTCTATCAATTTAAGATTTTTGTACCTCATTCGAAAGCTGGTAAAATGCAGATGTTTTTATGCTAACACGCACAGAAACATGCATAGAGACATTTTGTTTTAACCTAGCTTTTTTGTGTTAAATCTTTTGCGATTTTCTAGAGTTTTCAATTGTTTTCAACAGTGTCAAGGTCAATAATGTGCATTTTAGGGTTATTTTTTGTTGGCTGGAATTCGAAAAAAATAAAAAAGATCTAAAATATTGGCTGGTTTTTTAAATATATTTTTTTAAAGTTTACTTTAGAAAAAAAGCTTAAATTCAAAATATCTCAGAAATGGTTCACTTTTGAATAAAGCATTATATGGTCGAATTTGTTCTCTCCTACAACCCCTTCAAAGGATTGCATCTAATTACCAATCAGCCTGTATAATAAAACGTGTACCAATGACCTTTATCCGTCGCATAGTGGACCGGTTCGTCATTTACTACGTCATACCATACATAATATTTAAAACCAAAAGGTCAGATTGAGCACCTCATTTTGCATCAATCAGAACTGAAATCTACGACGCGACGTTTCCGACAACCAAGGAACACGCACCCACAAAAACCTGCGTTTTTATTTAATAACTCTGCTTCTAGATGTAATTTTTAAAATATTCTAAGACAAGCTGACGATGTCATTTATTAACTTATTTTTATTACAAATTTTAAGGCTTTATGATTTAAGGAAGGCCCTATAACACTCGAAAAACATGAAATTTAGAGGTAACTTCGTAATTTTTTTTCTATCGAGCGAACTTATGTGGGTAAACTATTTACCTCGGTATAAAATGCACATCGTAATATTGTTTTCCTTACTTTTGAATAAAAAGTATGCAATAAATGCGTGTTATAGCAATTCTCGCGAACTGCTTGTTAATAGTTAGGTGATCACATGAAAATTATTAGTACCTGAGAGGTAGAAGGAACCTTTATTGGTGAGTCTCCTTTGTCCGTCCGTCCGTCCGTCCGTCCGTCCGTCCGTCCGTATGTCACATCCTCATAACTTTAGGACCGTTAAAGATAAAGACTTAAAATTTGCTACAAAAGCATTCACTTGTGTACACAATATGATGTAAAAAAAATGTTTTTTTTTAAATTGTTCTAAATATTCCCAAAACCAAAAGTGGGAATCAAAAAAATATATATCTTAAAAATACAATATGGGTATCAAATTGTAAATTTAAAGAGCTGATTATAAAAATATACACTTTTACTTTATTAACTGGCCCCGATCTTGACATATCTTTGAAAAACCACAAAAAGATGCAAGTCCCCCCCTCTTATTTCCGAAACAGGTGGACCGAAAAAAGTAATAAAATGAAGATTAAAGGCCATAACTGGCCAATTACAGAAAAACAATAGCGATTAAAAAAAGTTGATATCAAAAAAGAAATTTAAGAAAAAAGTAAAATAAATAAAAATAATATTTTATAAAAATACAATATGGGTATCAAATTCTAGATATTAAAGAGTTGATTATAGAAATATATACTTTTACTATATTTACTGACACCGATTTCGAGAAATCTTTGAAAAACCACAAAAAATGCATGTCCCACCCTTATTTCGAAAACCGAACCGAAAAATATGAAAAAAAATCATGATAATTTGGGATTACGTGAAGATTACAGGAAAATATACCTAGTGGAGGGGAAATTCACAAAATCAAATTTTTCATCCAAGAGTTTTATTTCGAGTACGGTATAAAAATATTTGAGTCTCTCTTTTGTGGTACAATCGATCCTTTTTTCGGTTATCATAAACAGTTATTGGAAAGATTTTAAATGAGTACCTTCTCTCTGACTGTTCCCAAAACTGTCGAATCACGGAACCCTAGGTATGCGAGTCTGACTCGCACTTGACCGGTTTTTTCTAAGATGAGTCTACCAGCCCTATAGTCTACTGTCTATATTATTTTTACTGTACCGTTTAACCAAGTTACACAATGTGATATGCTCACTTAAAGTTGTGCATCTAGTCGGTTGGTTTCTTACCCACCACGGACCAACTAACCGACCAAGTGGTTAGTCCGTGGGGAAATGTCAAAATCTTTAAGTGGTTTTAACCTGTCGTGTCGACCCCTTATCCGAAGGTCCTGGGATCAAACTCGTAGGAGCACATTCGTGCTCGGTCTGCATGCTTACATCTGTGCCCCAAGTACAGCGATAGGGCTCACCTCATCACCCACGGGACGTAATAATCGTCTGTGAAATGTGGGTGTACGGTTGTGGACTGTGACTGCATTTATCACTCTATACTTGATAGTTTTTTAACAAATTGATCCTCTAGTTGCTTTGCCGACAAAATTTATTTTTGATCTCCAGTCATAGTGTTTTTAGCGAGGCCGAAGGCCGGGCTGCGCTTGCGAAAGCTTCTTTAGAGCTGTTTTGAACTGATCAAAAAGTAGATACATGTGGCGGGACCGCATTTCCGACCAAATTCACTTTTGATCTTTTATTTGATCTGCAGGCAATTATTCTTTGGCGAGGCCGAAGTCTGAGCTGCTTTTCCGAACCCTCCTTTGTAACTTTTTTTGATTCTCCCGTAAAGTATCTTTGGCAAGGCTGAAGTCGGAACTGCGTTTCCGAACGCTTTTTTTATAACTGTTTTGATCCTCTCGTAAAGTGTCTCTCCAGCTGCCTTTTTGAACAAATTGATCCTCCAGTTGCAGTTCCGACCAAATTTATTTTTGATCGGTTATTTGAAAGTCCTGAAACATGTTGGTCTTAATTTTTACAAAAGGTTTATTGCCAATTTTAATGGTATTCATGTTTAAAAAATTCTCATACAGACTTTCATTCCCTTTCCTACCCTTCAGGGGACGATTTTCCAAAAATCCTGAAACATATCTTGGTAAATTTTTAACCAAAAGGCTCAATGCCAATTTGTTTGATTTTAACTACGAAACTATCAAAATTCCGTTACAAAATTTCAACCTTTATTTAATCCCCTTAAGGGTAGATTTTCCGGAAACGCTGTAACATTTCTTTCTTAATTTTCAATCAAAAGGCTCAATGCCGATTTGCATGGTTTTAATTTAACTATGAAACTTACCAATTTCCTATACAAACTTTCAAACCCCAATTTTACTTCCTCAGGAGATGATTTTCCGAAAAATTTGAACCTCTTAATTTTAATTTCTAACCACAAGGCTCAAATCTAATTTTTATGATTTTAACTATAAAACCAACTATTTTCCCATAAAAAAATTCAGCCCCTATTTTACCCTCTCAGGGGATCATTTTCAAAAAACGCTGAATCTAATAATTTTTATTTCTTACCAAAAGTCTGAATACTAATTTTTATGGTTCTAACTACAAAATTAACTAATTTCCAATACAAACTTTCAACCCTTATTTTACCCTCTCAGGGGATGATTTTCCAAAAACGCTGAAACTCTTAATTTTTATTTCTAACCAAAAGGCTTAATACAATTTTTTACGGTTCTAATAACAGAACTAACCAATTTCCCATACAAAATTTCAACCCCTATTTTACCCTCTCAGGGGATGATTTTCCAAAAACGCTGAAACTTTTAATTTTTATTTCTAACCGAAAAGCTCAAAACGAATTTTTATAGTTCTAACTACAAAACTAACCAATTTCCCATACAAACTCCAATACTCTATTTTCCCCTTTAGGGGTTGAATTTCGAAAAACCCTTTTCGTAATTATCGTCCAAATTATAACATTAACCTACTGTAAAAATTTCATATTCCTTTTTTATATATGAGATTGGTCTCAAATCATGTATTGTATAGCTATAATAGTAACTCTTAGTTTAAAAAAAAAATAAAGTATTGCACAATTTTAGCCTTTTGGCTAGAAAATATATTTAAAAACTGAAATGATGGGAATGTGCTGACTCCTAGCTTACAGTTTACAGTTTTATAGGAGTCTGACTGATATTCATTGTAATTTGTAATTATATGTATTATGGCCAATAAACATATATTTCATTTTTTTTTTCATGTTTCTTTATTATATTAAAATGTACAAAGTTTTACATTGCTCATAATTAAAATGAAAGACCATAACATATTAATTTACCATAATTATGAGGTTTTTTACACCGCATATTATATAGAAAGTTAAAATTGATGAAACCGTCAATTCTAGCATTGAATTTTAAGCATATTTTTTAACTTATTTCGAAATGTTCTTCCCCAAAAATTTCCCCTGGAAAGAAAACATTTTATAATATGATTATTATGGAACCGGCTACTCAAATGGGAAAAACTTGGGAAAAACCGATTCTTATAAAACCGGAAAGTCGCTTCGTGTTGCTAAAACTGTGCTTTATTTCTTTGTTATAAGGGTGATAATTAGTTATTTATAACGTATAATTGACGCGGTTGCAGATGTCTATCCGAGTTTAGCCATTCACAGTATGTCGTAGCCTCAGTTGTTTGTGTCATGTGTTGAAGAAAGGTTTTGCTTTATTTAGTGCTAAGTAGTTCGATAATACAATTAAAAGTGGTGTACGTAGCTACGTGTTTATAGTGAAATAATAAAGACAATGATGAGCCAAAGGATTTGTTGTAAGTTTCAACTAATCTTATCTTCCGTGATGATTTCGTATTACGCATGACATCGGACATGTTCTATATAGGTAAGCAAATATTTTTATGTTTCAGTGTGCTGGTTAGCGTTGTGCAGCTATTTGTTAACAGTAGAATGCCAAATGTTTTCAAAAGTTTTGGTATCATTTTTATTGGCAGCTCCAATTTTTGGACAAGGTTACTACGGGCAAAGTAATTACGATCAGCCTCTGTATAACAATAACTATGGTTATCAACCATACAATCATGGAGTTCAACAAAATAATGTTCAAACACAGAGGAACATATTGTTAAACAACAGGCAGTCTGATCAAGTGAACGCGGTAACTCCAGAATCGTTTGATGAAACAGAAAGAAGGGATAATGCTCATATAATACAAAGGAATAGAGCTCTTCCTTCGTTAAGCCAAAGCCAAGTGAGACAAGGACAAGGTTACTACGGGCAAAGTAGTTACGATCAGCCTTTGTATAACGATATATATGGTTATCAACCATACAAACATGGAGTTCAACTAAATAATAATGTTCAAACACAGAGGAACATTTTGTTTAACAACAGGCAATCGTTTGATGAAACAGAAAGAAGGAATAATACTCATAAAACGCAAAATAATAGAGCTCTTCCTCCGTTAAGTCAAAGCCAAGTGAGACAAGACTCGAGGAATAGGAATGATCTGGATGATCGTGTAGTTTTTGATGAAAAGCAGAATACTGAACGGATTTTAAGCTTGTTTGCGGCAAAAAGTCCTCCACCAGTCTCAAAGCAGAGCCAAGCTCAGTCAGTGACGGAAAAGTCGACTCCAGCTGCCAAAATCGCCACAGATATAACAAACTTTGGACTGCAGTTAATAAGGGTGAGAACTTGGTTTTTATTTATTCTTCACATTTAGTGAATATGTTTTCGACATATGTATCGTACTCGAAAGGATGATTAAACATATTCTGATTGTCGACTGATTCAATACTCACATTTGACAGACGGGACGATAAATTTGCCCTAAACTCAATAATAGTTATCTCACTCCATAGCCCTGTTATCCGGCCCATTTATCATCCCATCCTCATAGCCCACTCCAAGTCGCTTCCTTCATGCAATAGTTTGGCAACTGTGGGGGACTGTCCGTTAGTGTATCCCAATGGTACATCGAGGGAGAGGCCTCCATGGATGCGGCCATCTCACATGGCCTCTTAAATGTTGGCTTCGGCCCCATGAATGCCTTTCAAATGACCGGGTCCCTATAGGCCCGTGACTGAAAAGTATACCTACATAATAATAATAAAAACCGGCCTAGTGCGGACTCGCGCACGAAGGGTTACGTACCGTTATCTATAAAAACGACAAAAAATCACGTCTGTTGTATGTGAGTGCGCGGGTCCGACTCACATTTGGCTGGTTTTAGTATTTTTTGTTATAGCGGCAACAGAAATACATCATCTGTGAAAATTTCAACTGTCTAACTATCACGGTTCACGGTTAACAAGAAATTACTGTAGTAAATTTTAATTGACTATTAATTTTTTAGACTGAATTAGTTCTAGTTTTAATATTTGTATTTTTGTTAAACTTTATTTTAAGTCTGAATTGTAAATACTATTTATTTTCTACTATGGGTCCTTTACACCTGAAATAAATACTTTTAGGGTTCCGTACCCAAAGGGTAAACAACGGGACCCTATTACTAAGACTCCGACGGACAGGGTTCCGTACCCAAAGGGTAAACAACGGGACCCTATTACTAAGACTCCGACGGACAGCGGACAGCGGAGTCTTAGTAATAGGGTCCCGTTGTTTACCCTTTGGGTACGGAACCCTAAAAGTGTTTATTTCAGGTGTAAAGGACCCATAGTAGAAAATAAATAGTATTTACAATTCAGACTTAAAATAAAGTTTAACAAAAATACAAATATTAAAACTAGAACTAATTCAGGCTAAAAAATTAATAGTCAATTAAAATTTACTACAGTAATTTCTTGTTGTCACTACGGTGCATAGAAGACCGTGCTTGAAATAAACACCTTGGATGTTGTCCATAATAGCAGCCAGGATGCTGTTCCTCGATTCGCGTAAACGGTACCAAAAATAAGCGATACGTGTTCTTTTAATACCAAAGAAGTCAGTGACTCTGGGTTCAGCGAACATGCCCGACGCTATAATAACGTGGATATTTCATTAATATACGAAATAACTGAACTCTAGTTTGCTATAAGAAGCTTTTGTGTATTTCAACCAGAGTTGTGAGGTGTAAAAACTCTGGCAATCTTTAAATAGGGTGATTTTCACCTCGTCAGTACAACGTACGGTCAGAGCCCTACGCTCACGCTCCAGAAGTCCAGATCAGCCTCGTCACGTAAATCAGCCGTAAGTATATGGCCTAGGTCGGCAGGTAAGTAAACCCGCTCAGCAAGTTTTACATTATTATTATTAACTCACGGGATAATTGTTTTGATATTTTCCTTATGCATCACATGTCGAACTTAAAAAATCGAGACCTGTCTGGCAAACTTAATTTCACTAAGTATGTTAATAATATTACTAAAAAAAATATCATCATAGGGCGTCAGAGGTACTGCTTTAGATTTGATAAAATCATACTTAGAAGGCAGGAAACAGTAAACCAAAGTTACTGAAATTAATACCATCACTAAAATGGAAACAACTTATCAATCCCATGAATGAACAGTTGTATGTGGTGTTGCACAAGGGAGCGTACTCGGACCATTATTATTTTTAATTTATATTAATGACATGCCCAATCGACAACATTTCATTTTCGTTAACCATTTGTTTTTAATATTTATATTGAAATTCTGCGTAAAATAGAAGCTTATGTATTTTTTTATGTTGTTTTATTTTGTTTTTCCTGCATAATTTAATGTTTTCTTATTCACTCATTCTAAAAGGACGTAATAGTCGCATCTGATAATTTCAAAAGTCAATGTTCATTGCCAATGGATTTCAATGTCCAAAAAGAGAAGCAGTAATTTAATTGATATTTATTCGTTACATATTGTATAAAATAAAGTATATTATATGTTTTCATTTATGTTTATTTTTATTGTATTTTTATAGATAAATATAATAAATATATTTAAATATTTATTTATTTTTGTTTTACAAAAGCTGTTCTGTTTTTGTGTGTTATCTGTTATGTTATGAATGGTATAACTGGAAGGCATCCGCTGAAAATCAGCGTCGTGGCCATAGCTGCAATATTATGCTGAGCGGAGACCTTTTTGGTATCATTTAGTTTTCAAGTAGTGAGAATATTTTATAAGATGTTTTGTTAATACAACTAGGTAAAAGTCTTAAGTAATTTCTGATACCAAATAAACATTTTTCTTTCTTTCTTTCTTTCTTTCATTTAAAAAAAAACTTGGCATGTTTATGTCTGCTGTCATATGGCATGACAGTTGATTTTTTTTAAACAAAATTAACCTAAAAGCTAAATTGTTTTTAAAATCCGGTGATTACCATATTTTTAGTTTTTTGAAAATATCTCTTTATTTAATCACGATTTAATACTGAAAAAAAAATGATGAAGCCCATATCTCGAAATGGTTTTTACTTGTGCATAAATTTACTAGTATTAATTTGTAATGTTGTCGATTGTCGCAACCAATGGTCCTATTTGCAGAGGATAGTACTGCAATAATTAAAAGTAATAATATAAATTTATATAAAAATGATATAAACAATACACAAAATAACACAATGAACTGGTTGAATAATAATACATTAAAAGTTAATGTTGGTAAGACAAACATAATACAAATTTATCAAAGATCTATAATTGACACTTTGAATACCTATATTAATTACAATGGACATATAATCGATGAAGTGAATGTGACCAAATTTTTAGGATTAAGTATTGACAATAAACTGATATTTAAACAGCATTCTGATGATCTATGTGTTACGCTCTTTATAAATTGATGCAAATTGTTAAACGTAAAGCAGTTCTAACTGGGGTATGTCGGACTCAAAATATTTGAAAGTTGCAAGCCATACTTTAAGTCACTTAAGCTCCTGACATTACCTGGTCTTTATATTTTCGAGACACGTATTTTTGTTAAATAAATCATCCTTTTCCCAAGGTATCTGATATTAACAAGAGAAACCTTCGGAACAAGGACAGATTGTGTGCATAGATAAATACAGCACAAGACTTTTACACAGAAGAATAGTTGTCATGGACCCTAAATTATTCAATAACACTCCAAAAAATTGGAAAGATCTCAGTATAAATGTACTAAAAATAAATGATTCAATCTTCAATTGAAAAATGTTATTATACAGTGCAAGACTTTATTACTGATAAATCAATTTAATTTTATGTTATGACAAAGATATTTCGTATTTTTATCTTTGACATTACTAATTAATTAAATTAAGGTATTTTATTTCCTCCGTATTGAGCCTGAGAAATTTGCATGTTAATTATGTAAATAAAATTTCCTCTTATATCTACTTAGCTGCTACCGTTCATTCGAAAGAATGATGATGGATAGAGTGCGGCGATATCTCTAAAAAAAACCTACAAGTCAACGAGAGCTTCTTCAAGACAAAAATAAATAAAAGCACGTTAAAACATCCAAACCAAAGATATATACCTAACTTCATTCGGCTTCTATCTTGAGTCCTTGAATGTTATATACGCGATTCGTGTCCCTTTCGCATTATTTGATTTTTTAAGTTTTCCTTATTTTAGTAGATAGTTATTTATTGAAAATTTTCTTTTATTTGGTTGACTGGCGCTAAGCCATAAAATTGACCCGCAACCGGGCTTTTCAAGAAACACGGACGAAAACGTTCTTTCTCCGAGAAAAGAACACGTCGTGCAATAAGTTCCTGGGGAAAAAGAAAGTTGACAAGTACGTGGTGAAAAATTGGCCAAAAGCACCCGAATTATGGGCTGACTCTTATACTGCTGCCTGTGTTGAACAGGTGGTAGAAATGACTAGAGTATCAATGCCAACTATATATCGCATCATAAGAGAATATAAAGCGAAGAAATTGTTTGTATCGTAGAATGTATTTGGGCTACTTGAATACGTTGTAAACTTTCAACTTCTATTTGTCATAACTGTATCTATTTCGGCATTACTTTTTCAGGTCCCTCTTTCTTAGATTTGGCCTTTCCTCTTTCCCATAACTGTAGCATGTGTACAGGAATAGCGACTTCAGTAGTGGCAAAATGAAGGCCTCATACTTTTGCACTCCCAACGATTCCAACGCCCATATATTGTCATTGAGTTTGTCGTAAAGTTATAAAAGGTCGTGTTTTCCCTCGAGCACCAAGGTTAAGAGTTCCATTATGTACACCTCTATCAACAATTTCTTTCGAGCATGTCTTTGTTTTAATTCCTCAGTACAGCTTTTGTAGGCCGTGCCATCTTGTGGATAGCTTTCTACCAAGGAATATACTTCTGTTTAAGTAAAGGATATATGAATATAATTTGCAATATTCCGCTAAACAATTCTTGTCGTGCTATTCAAAATGCAGACTCGTGCACCGCCCGCCCGCCCGCATAAAAACATGCAACAAGCAAGCAATACAAGCAAAGCAATCTTAAATAACAAGCAAGAAAACTTATCGACACGTGTTTCGCCTCTGAACGAGGCATCCTCGGGATGTGTTGCTAGCCCGGCTTCTCCGCAGCAACTGATGTGTTGCTCGCCCAGCCGCTCCGCAGCAACTGATGTTGTTCGCCCGACAGCTCAGCAGCTAGTGACGAGCCGCCGACCAAAACTCGCCTTTTATACACCGGCCTCACTAGTTGTTTGGTGGGGAAAATGGGGAGACGAAAACATGCGAACAGTGGGGTAGTGGTAAAGTTAGTTTGTTCGTTTAGTAAATCAGGGTTATTCTTGTTTTTTAGTATTTCTAATTGTTCTAACACACACATTCTTAAACCTTTTTTACAAATATGTTTTACTTCAAATGAATGGTTATCAGGCAAACTATGACCGGACTCTAATAGATGTTTTGCAAAGTGTGATTTTAACATCTATTAGAGTCCGGTCATAGTTTGCCTGATAACCATTCATTTGAAGTAAAACATATTTGTAAAAAAGGTTTAAGAATGTGTGTGTTAGAACAATTAGAAATACTAAAAAACAAGAATAACCCTGATTTACTAAACGAACAAACTAACTTTATCACTACCCCACTGTTACGCATGTTTTCGTCTCCCCATTTTCCCCACCAAACAACTAGTCAGGCCGGTGTATAAAAGGCGAGTTTTGGTCGGCGGCTCGTCACTAGCTGCTGAGCTGTCGGGCGAACAACATCAGTTGCTGCGGAGCGGCTGGGCGAGCAACACATCAGTTGCTGCGGAGAAGCCGGGCTAGCAACACATCCCGAGGATGCCTCGTTCAGAGGCGAAACACGTGTCGATAAGTTTTCTTGCTTGTTATTTAAGATTGCTTTGCTTGTATTGCTTGCTTGTTGCATGTTTTTATGCGGGCGGGCGGGCGGTGCACGAGTCTGCATTTTGAATAGCACGACAAGAATTGTTTAGCGGAATATTGCAAATTATATTCATATATCCTTTACTTAGTGATGGACTTCCGCAAGGTAACGCCTATTTCAATTAATCATACTTCTGTTTTATGCTCCATACATTGTAGCAAACTGGATTTTGTCATCTTCATAGATGTTGGGGTTCTCATGTATTTTCTTGAACTGGCCCCAAAAACTAAGCCAGTTTTTGACTAAGCCGTCAAACTTTTGAAACTCAAATTTGAGCGAATCGAAGTTTCCTCATTTTCTTTGTCCTTTTGACGGACTTCCTTCAATGACTAATTCATATTTTTTCTCTAGATGCAGCCATCTACTTTATTCTTCTGCGGCAAGCATCTCATCTTCGAACATTTTTTTTTGAAAGTCTTTCCTTTCCAAGATACATTTTTCTAATTTTGAAGTATGTTCTTTTAACCTTTTATATTCATGCTTCAAATCAATTTCTTTGGCCTTTCCTGTTTGTAAAATGATATATAGCTTGTTAGCCATCTGGGTAAATAGTTTTCTTGTCACCTTGAGCTCTTTCAAAGCGGAGTCCATAATGACGTTCTTAGAGGACAACACCGTCGTGAAGATGGTTTTTCAACTGCACGGTCGCCACTTATTGTATTTTAGACTTACTTTGCTCGTTTACGTTTTTAGAAGCCTGTTTGTTTTGCTATTTAATTAGCAATAAAATTATTCATTTAAATAAGACAAAATTTTTTGATAGGTTTTCCAATAGCCAACTGTCATTTTTTGTCATCATTTTGAATTTAGGAGAATTTCACTAACCCTTAAATCATCTGATACAGTAACAAATTAAAACACCGCTTAAGATCGCCTCCAGTCCAAGTTCCTTATTTGTTAACGATTAGCCTTTGCCCGTGGCTCCGCCCACGTTTAATCAACCTCTTCCTTGTTTTTGGGTTGGGCGTTATTTCAGGTCTGTAACTCATTCCATCTGCAAGCCGTCACATACGGACAGATAGACAGCAGAGCGACATTAATAGGGGTCCGTGCTGCCCTTCGGGTACGGAACCCGAAAATGAGTGTATATCTTTATTTACAGTCGTGCGAGCCTATTATGTAACTTTGTTCCGGTAGCCAACTGGTTGCTAAACATTAAAAACATAGATAAAGACTGAACTTTCAAAATTGCCTTTAGTGTGTATTGAACTGTTTAAGAACTGTGACGTCACTTTAATTACGAACATATTCCTTAGATAATCGGAATTCGTTAGTATCTATGTTTTCGATGCTTGGCAACCAGTTGGCTACCGACTTAAAGATACATAATTTAGAGGCTGCCTGACGAAAGGTATAATGTTTCAGAATTTGGATGCTGGAGGCAACACGGTGCTATGTACCACCTCCGTCGCCGCCGTCCTGGCTCTGCTGCAGCAAGGGGCGCGGGGCGAGACGCAGTTTCAGATATCTATAGCCCTGGACTCTGGAGCTATAACCTCGGGTACTTATAAGAAGATCGTAACTGATTTGGCTGTAAGTATGTAGTAGATAGATGTACAGTACATTTACAAGACGTGCTTCACTCACTTCAGTACAGCTACACGAATAGATGAAGCTAGTTTGTCTCTATAAGAAACGTTTGACCAATGGACACGCAGGACGAGTCGTTTTGTCGAGGCCATGATCACGTGATAAAGCTTATCTGCGTCTCCATTGGTCAAACGTTTCTTAGAGAGACAAAACTTCTCTATTATTTTCGTCGCAGATGCTTACTAAAATCTCCCCTCTAATAAAGTGAATCACTTTTATCTTAAATATCTAAAAAATACCAAGGTAAAATAAACACATTGACCTGAATGTCTATTTTCTAAATATCTTGTTTATCTATTTAATTTGTACGATTAAGAAGACCTTAGGGTGTGTTCGTATTTTGTACTACTTTGATACGTTTATTTTATATAAGGTTCTACAATTCAAAGTGAAAAAAATTTAAGAGATGATAGAGTATCCCTAAATAGACCACATGCCAAAGGAAAAATATTTTTGGGCGAACTTTATTTTTCGCCTTTCCATAGACGTTGTGTCAGCTGACTGACCCACTTTGTACTGGGAAGTGAAAAATTATTTGACCAAAAATTTTATTTTTCTTTTTTATTGTGATCAGTTAACGATACATGATCTACCCTAAAATTATTTTCACTTATTATTGTAGGACCTTATATGTCGCAGGGAAATGAGGAATTAGGGATTTTATGTTTCATACTCTATTTCATATAACATTAGGAAAAAGAAGACAACAGAAGCAGGGATTTGAAACTATTTCATACCTTGCACATTTTTTAGTTTAGTAGATAACACAACGGAAAATCTATAATTTGGCTTCACATACGTACTACTATATGCAGAATGTTAATTATTATTATGTGCACAAATATCGAGACAAGGCAAACTAAAAGACGTACTTAACAAAAGAGAATATAATATACTATGTACTTAACAACAAACCGTGTTGCTTAGCAACGCATTTCATATAAGACTGCGACACGATAATCCGATAAAATTAAAGCGTTATACTTTTGTTGATTGTCCCGTATAATGCCACGAATTTTAAATTGAATGCATCTTGATGAAAACCACTTGTACACTGTTTACACAACTAAACTATAGGTACTTTTAACCCAACCGGTTTCGAAATTTAATTTATTTTCAGGGGCTTAACAACTCATTTTAATATTTTAAGACCTTACCTACGTGCTGTAAATAAAATTCGTTTTTTTTTTGCTTTTCTTTGTAAAAATTAGAAACTTTATCATTTTATAACAAATTAAATCTTTATAATCTATTTTATAACACCAATAGTTACTCAATGGGCCATTTGTCCACTCTTATACAAGCCTTATAGACGTATAAGTGGATTTGTTCAGCTTAATACAGCCAATGAACCACTTGTGGCCATACAGTGAACCAAATGCTACTTTTGTATGGCACGTCAAGATTTTAGCAAAAAGTGTTATCGATCCGTGTTACTAATCACTTACCAAGCCTCCAGTATAAGTTTGGCTGCATAAATTAAAGTCACCTTATATAAAGTCCCGCTATTTTACAACAGTACATACGCATGTTAATATATATGGGCCCTTAGTAGCGTGAAAAAATATTCTGGCAGATTCCTTTTTTCGCTTACCCAACATTCAAACTGACTACTATAACGAAATACTTCTGTTCCTCAGTTAAGAAAATCCAAAAACATTCTGAAAACAGCAAATGGTATATTCACGGCAGCAAGCTTCAACTTGAACCCCCTGTTCCGTAAACTCGCCACGCAGAACTTCCTCGCCGAGGTTCATCCTGTTGACTTCAACAGACCTGAGTTTGCGGTCCAGCAGATAAACAGATGGATAGATGACAAGACTGAGCATCATATCAAGGAACTGTTTAATCAAGGTGAGCTTTATTTAGCTTCAATCATGGAGGAATTGAATTTTTTTTTTTTTTTCAAGATTAAAAATATACGAAAATCACTTACCTATGAAATGTTACTCCATAATTTCTGTAACTTGAAGTAGAATTATTCTTTCCAGACAAATTTACGGCACAAGAGGGCATATTTACTATGGTATTTTGTTTTTTTTTGACAAAAACACGCAATGTTTTCACGGAGACAGCTAAACTCCAACTAAAACCAATAGCTTCAAGCGTCTATCCCCTATGGGTAGCGGATGTTTGGCGAGTAGCGTTCTCCCGCATGCGCTCTCCATCTTCCTCCATGGCTTCAATGAATCCCTTGTAGAAAATACAAGTTTCTTGCTTTTTTGACTTAAAAATTTAAGGTATATGCACGAATTGGCATAAAAGTACGTTCTATTTTACAACCAACATATTTTTTTATATGACGCCGAACATTTTCTAGATTTTTTACATATTTTTTACACGTGTTAGGCATGTCTATAATTTTTCACGTGTAAAACCTACCTGGCATGCTTTCCAAGTTCTGTCGTTTACATATTTGCCCCCAATTTTGAATTGTGAACAGTACAATAATTAAATTTGGTCAATTTAGAATGTTAAAACAATTGAAAGAATTAGGATTCATGCAATTGTTTAGTAACAGCGTTGTTTTGAATCTGTCAGGTCACGTACAAAAATTAATCTTACTAATACCGTGGTGTAATCAGCCCAAAAAATGGCCTAACCTCAACATCATTTGGGAGGGGTGGGGGGGGGGGGAGAAATTGAAATTTTTCAGTTTTCCTTACATATTTCGAAAACTATGCGGCTTAGCGCAAAAGTGCTAAGGACAAAAGTAATTAACATTGAATTGCAAACAAAAATGCTCTGCAGAATAATCTTGCTAAAGTGAACATTATCACAAGGAAATTCATTTTTTTATACAGGATTGTGTTTTGTATAAACAAATTGCGATTTTAGTGGCCGGTGGTATGATAAGCCCTTCAAGAAACGACAACCTCACCACCTTTTCAAGGGGCGCTATTTTTTAAGGAAAAAAAGGCTTCCGACGGCCTATGCCATATAAACCTGTGGTACGGAGAAACCCACTCTGAATTAATAAATGTCGAATGTTAAATGCGACCTTATTTTAGTGTAATCATCATCAATCGTCATCAGTATTCAGTCCTCTTCAAACATAGCACTCTCTTCTTTAAAATCTTCGTCTATTATGTTCGTGTCCCTGTTATCACATCCTAGTCCCGAGCAATTACCGCATATGCTTAAACAATTTAGACTACTCTTTCTGCACTTGCAGTTACGGACGCATTTGTCTATGCGCGCACACTATGAGGGAAAGTAATTCCAGGGAGCTGCAGTTCGTGCTATTGTAATTGGTCTCAGGTGTTCGCTAATCTTCTTCTACCCCCACTCAAGCGGATTCTTCTCCTCATTCAGCCACTGCTGCACCTGGTGGTAGTAATACCCCCATGCTGTGGCTCACGCTCGAAAGCAATTCCTTCTTGCTATGTTTGGAGGCTAATTCGACAGACTGAGAATAGGCCTATTGATCGTTGTGATCGTGTTGTGATGGTTGGCTGTCGCTTTGCCTTCATCACCCGGTCTGACCCGGAGATATCGATGTCAAACCCGGAGGGGTGGCATGGCAGCCCTAGGCCTAACACGGCTTCACTGTTCCAAAGAGCTAAAATCTATGTTACATGATGAAGCCCCATATTTGCGCTCTGTCGAGCGCTGGTATTTAGAATTCCAACGTGGATATACCAGTATTAGTGACAAATCTCGTGAAAGACGTCCAAAATCCGCCTTCACTGAAGATAACATCGTTGCTATGAGACAAGACAACTAATACTCGAAGAGTATCATGTGACATATCGGGAGACAGAGGCGTTATTAGGCATCTCAGGAACAACCATTCAGAAATTAAATTTATATCACTGCGGTAGAAAAAACCGAAAAGCAAATCTGGACGTGAGGAGCTATACCGCAGTGATATAAATTTAATTTGTTATCTCCTTGCGATGGATAAATCGCCAAGTGTTTAAAAATATAGAAATGTATTTCTGTCATAGTAACCATTCAGAAGATCTTGCGCGAGGCGCTTGGTGTGAGAAAGCTAGTTTCCCGTTGGTTCCCGCATTTGCTTTCCGACGATCATAAGAGGGCCCGTGTCAGATGGTGTAAGAAAACTCTTCAAAAGTTCAACCGAGGAGAGTCAAATCACGTCTACGACATCATCAGTGGTGAGGTGACGAATCTTGGATCTATGCCTACGATTCTGATTCCAAACAACAATCCACAATCTGGGTTCAAGACGTCCAGATCTTCCATGACGAACCAAAGCTGACTAAAGTTGTTCGCTCTCGAAGCACTTCAAGGAAGATGATCGCTACGTTCGTGGCGATAACCGGGCATGTTGCGACAATTGCACTTGGAGATCGTACAGCGGTTAATTCAGAGTGGTATACCACAGTTTGTTTACCACAAGTCATCGCCGAACTTCGGAAATCTAACCTAAAGCACAGCACAGCCTCACACAGCGCTCATCAAACGATTGAGTAATTGAAGCAGGAAAACGTAGAAATTCTTAACCATCCTACATACAGTCCTGACCTAAGCCCTAATGATTTCTTTACATTTCCTAAAATTAAGAAAACTCTTCGTGGTCAAAGGTTCCAGTCCGGTGAAGAAGCAGTCAACGCATTCAAATCAGTCATATGGAACACCCCCACTTTGGAGTGTAAAAAATGTTCGAGCGAATGAAAAAGTGTTTTAAGCTACATGGTGAATACTTCAAGGGTCCATGCCACCTAAACTTACCCCACCGTATTGCTGATTCATGACAGAAAATATTTGTTTAATGAGAAATAAATAATCACACAAGTTGTCGAAGAGTTGTATTACAACCTAATTAATTTGATTTTTGCACAGAATTCATAGCAAGCTAGAAAAAAAATCTAAAGTTGCGGAAAATCACGTAAAACTGCTCTTCGCGTATTTCTCATTGGCGATTTCTCAGATAATTTTGGAAACTGAAATTCAGGCTCCCGTAAGTTAAAAGTCTACAGAATGGTGAGATTAATTTATTTTTGCCAAACAAAAATTGTTACTTGGTGTATTTATCCATTAAACATCACCAACTTTTGCGTGCGATTTCCCCATACAAATTACTATGGAGGGCGTCATCGAAACGTGATTCTTTAGAGCGCGCGATGTTTCGGTTGTCGTAACCAGTCGTAACAGGCACGGCTCATAGCGCGCTATTTTAAACAATAATGAAACGTCATAGAGTTCAGTTCTGCCTGACGCAACATGAGGTGCTCAATGTCAGGGAGAACGGGTCCTTAATGAAGTTTTTATTTTTCAGAATCCGTGACTTACCACACTCAAATGGTACTGGCGAATGCGGTCTATTTCAAAGGCGTATGGCAGACTCAATTCAATCCTAAATCTACGATACCGATGGACTTCCATCTTCCAAGTGGACAGATTAAGAAAACACCTTTCATGCGTTTGATCACCTACTTCAAAGCTGGATTGGATGAGGAGATTGGTGCACAGTTCGTCATAATTCCTTTTGATGTAAGAATTATATTTTAGAAGTTCTTTCTAAGAATTTGGTTCTCAAGCATTAGTACATACGTCAGTTGGTGTACTGCCGGTCGAGCTTTTCGGAATTTATGCGCATCGTATGTATTTGTATACTTACCACCCTACCAGGTCACACATGAAAACCTCTGTGTATGGGGTAAACTTGCATGCTTTATATTTATACAGCGTTTATTTGTGTGTGTGAAGTAGGACGATAAGGCTCTTATGTAAAAAATCGTCGATGAAAAGACGGTGTACGAGTGTTCACCGTTTCAGTAACATTCCACACTCAGAACCTCTAAGCCCCTCGGGGATATATATATATATATAAGGTGACTTTATACAACAACAACTTACGGAGTCTCTATTGTGAATTTTTTAAATGTGTTTTTTATTAATAAAAGCAAAGAAATATACAATAAAATGCGCTATACATACTTCGACCCTTCAGTGGGGTCGTCATCAGGCGAATCAATATGAATTTGGCTATACAAACGAAAGTCACCTTAAAATATACAGGCTGAACCAAACGAATGCCCCCTGCAGGGAAAGTACCTTAGATATTAAAGATATGAAATTATACATAAATGAACCTTTATTTTATTTTTCAAGTTAAAGAAAACTGCATACAAAGAATTAAAAAATTTTTTTTTTTACTTTTAACGTAATTAAATTTTGGGATAGGTAACTTTTTAAGTTTTGTTAATAAAATGTAAAATTTCATGGTTTTCCTATAATTGACGATACTATGTTACTTAGAAGAATTTGGTTCATATGTTTGACCCTTTCGATCGGAATCATAAAAATACAGGATGTTTTATTTTCACTTTTGCCCGGTTTGATTCCCGGCTTTTGCAGGTGACTTTTTTAAATTCCTTAATAAAAATAAAATTAAGGTACCTGATTTTTCCAGTTCATACAGGGTGAAATTTAATCAACCGACCAAATTCATACTAGAGACTCGGTTGGTGATCAAGAACTAGGTTCAGTAATCCTTTTGGCCAATTTCGAAAAATAATTTTTTTTGCTCCTGTACTGGTTGGACTAGTTTAAGAACAATTCCTAGTGCAGGTTCTACGGGAAAAAAATTTTTTTTTTCGAAGTTCACCTGGAGGGTCATTAAACCTTGTTCGGTTGATTTAATTTCACCTAGTATACATAATAATATATAAAACATATCGTCACGAAACAGCTGTTCAGCCTGTATATCGTGTTTCGTGACGATATGTTTTTTTTTCATCAGGTTTTTTTTCCTTTCTGTGTGTCACGCCTACAAAATAGTCTATGGAGCGGGCGAATGAAAAAACCACAGAAGCGTTTCTGAGAAAGTGTCGTTTAAAAATAGTACCAGACATCAGCGAACGAAAGAAATAAAAACGTCTGATTAACTCTGAAAAAATTACCGCTCGATAAACTGTGTTGAACACACTTTTGCATCACGTCGACTCCAAGCCAGACACTCAAAAGGTCAAAAGGCTCAGGATTGGTTCGTGTCGTAGTGTGTGCCATTGCAAGACAGGGCTAGCCATGATTGACCGACTCACAGAGAGATAGTGAAGATAATAATTGGCGCTGGTCACCACACCACAGTTCAAAAATCCATACAGTTGTCCAACGAAAGCGCTGAGACAGAGCAATTATGCGGGGCGTGCGGGGCGAGACGCGGGCGGTAAGCCACATTTCGAACAAGGAGTTTGGAGTCCCGCCCCGCAAGCCCCGCACAACCGCTCCATCCGAACACTTCATTGGACAACTTCGATTGAGGCTTCAAGGCAGAGAATATAAAGTTTTACTGCTTTGTTCGAGGCGAGTTAATTCTCATAGGGTAGTGTGAAGTAAATACAGATCCTCCAACTTGGCGATAATAACGCGAAATAAGATTTAATTTAGTTAACCTTTATCTGTGCAATCTTCCAGGGTGAGAAATACTCCTTCGTGGTGCTATTACCGACGCCGGGGATGGATCTCAATACGATCATCAGACGGCTGGATGCGAAGCGCCTCACGGGTTACCACAAGACTGCACCCAAAGAAGTCAAACTGTCCATCCCGAAGTTCAGTATCCGTGGTGACACGAACCTCAGGCCTGTTCTTTCCAAGGTATCTTATAGTTAAAGCTTTTTTAATTGCAATCTATGGAAAATTTGGCGAAATATATGGAGTACTTTTGTTTTGGGATACGTTCCTTATAGACCGAATTTGAAATTTTTAACCCTCCCAACCCCTCCCGGGCGAGCGTCACACCCCGCGCCCTTGAAAGAGTCCCGATCCGCTGTTTTTTTACGGTTGTAAAGGGGCCGTCCATATATTACGTCATTCTAAATTGGGGGGGGGGGGGGTGGTCTGCGGATGACGGTAAATGATAGATGGGGGGGGGGGGTGTTTCGAAATTGACGTCATGGATGAATCGAGCCAAAACGAATATCGGGAGGATACGGAGATATTACCCGTGATCCAGAATTTAAAAGAATGGGTGAAAACTCCGTGGGAGTTATCCAAAGAAAAGTAAAAAATAAGTAGTTATATTATATCAATGATTATTGCCAAAGTAAAAATAATAAAAGGTGATTCTATAACCAAGTGTTTTAATCATATAATACCCTATTTTTCTCAAATCTGCAATGTTTTATTTTGTCAAACTAGTAATGACGTCAATTTTGGGAGAATGGGGGGGGGGGGGTCATTAAGAAATGACGATAGGATGAATATAGGGGGGGGGGTCTAAAATCTGAAAAAATCGATGACGTAATTTATGGGCGGCCCCAAAGAAAACCGTACATGATTACATGAAAAGTGTGTAAAAATGAAATGATCTTTGATGAATTTTTTGTAATTATTCAAAACTGAACACTTAAATTCAATATTTGCTGAATTATGTAACTACATTACTTAAATAACTGATGTACTGGCGCCCCAATTTATGCGCTAGTACCCTAAATTGAGCTAAAATATATTTTTATTTATCTTCCTGAATTTAAGAAACCAGAAAAAACTTTGCGATGACCGTAAAAACCATATTTAAGTTATGTAGTAACATAATTAAGCAAATACTAAATTTAAGTATTTCATTCTGATATATTACAAAAAGGCGGATATTTAACATTTTGTCTGCAATAGGGCTCTGAAGCAAATAGCTGAGAAAGAATAAATAACCTTATGTATGAAGGAACATAAGTAAGCTGTTTTTATTTGCAATCTCTCAGGAATAGGCTCTGTCCCTACAACAAATATTGCGACTATATATTATGATACATTAAATCTTCAAAATAGCTTAGTAAAGTAATAAAAAATAGTTTATATCAATCATATCCCATGTTTCAAGTGTTATCAAGTGTTTCTTTTTATAAGAAAAAAAAAGGAATGCTTCGGTGGTATGGGAATGTAGAGAGGATGAATGAAATTATTTATTTATTTATTTATTTATTTAACACACACACGAAATACATTACAGACACAAATCCAATGCGTATAACATGGTAGATAAATTATTAACAAATTTATTTAACCTGAGAGAAAAAAAAATATATATATACAGATATATTAGCTAAAAATGCACATGTACACTTAAAATATACTAAAAAGTAGACAATCACTCCTCTAAGTACTTCACCACACGTGTGTGGATGTGGACTAGGGATGCAGAAAAAATATCCACCTCTGGTTGATCTCTGGCTATACCGTTGAGCAAACGAAGAACGTGGCTTAGAGGGGCCTTAGCTGCGAGGTTGGTGCGAGCCCCCGGAAGCTCGAACAGTCTGTGACTGCACGCGCGCTCGTACCGAACCGGCACCCACAGACATATCAGTGCCAGCAACGACGGAACATGAATCAAACCCCTAAGAATTTTTACCACAAACATAGTCATTGTGGAGCCCCTTCTTAACTCTAAGCTGTTATACCCTAACATGCCCAACAAAAACATTGTTGGGTATAAGAAAGGATAATACTTAAAGCTTCGTTTATAAATATTACGAAGGAATAGTTTCTGGACTTTTTCGATGGTAAGTACATGTTTAGCTTCGTATGGAGCCCAGATAATCGAATTGAACTCTAGTCTACTCCTGACGTAAGCATTAAACAATGTACTAAGCGTACGAGGGTCTTTAAAATCCATAGATACCCTTAATACCCATCCAAGTGCCTTCCTCGCTTTCTTACTCAACTCATCAATATAGTAGGAGTACTTCAAGTCGGCAGTAAATAACACCCCAAGGTCCTTATCAAAATCTAGCGCACATGGTAGTGGTGAACCAGCGAGCTCATAAGGATGATGAAGAGGATCACATTTTCGGTGGAAAGTAAATACAAACGACTTATCGACGATTACGATTAGAGTGACGAAAGAAATTTATGCAGCGAAAGTGGAAGGTAAAGCTCGACCGGTCCGCCTTAGAAGGACGTATGCCGACCAAATAGGCGATATACTGAACAAGGGCAAAGTAAAAAGTACCCGGAATAGAAGAGCTTGTATGACTAGATTGATGGATGTAGAAGCAAAAGAGATATGTCGTAGCACATGACAATATGTACTCTCTGACTATACTAGTGCCTACCCCTCTGGGAACAGGCGTGAGCATACGTATGTATGTAAGAAAACTACACTTTTAGCAATAAAATTTGATAAATGACAAAAATGTTCATATGCAGTTGCTGATTGCGCAAAAACTATACGTGATATCGCTTTTATATAAACGGATTATTTCATTCCAAGTTGTTTTTTATTCTTTAACATAAACTTAAATATGATTATTATTAAAAATATAACGGGCAGGGTGCAATTAGGTGTGTGCGGGAGGCCGGTGAGCTGCGTAGCCATAGCTTAGAAAAATGATGGAATTTTTGGTGAAAATTCAAGGTTTTTCTCGTAATGACATCAGAATCTTGTATACTTTCATACCCTAAAGGGATTCTTGACTTTGCATTTACACCCTGTATAAAATTCATGGCATAAAAATATCTGTAAGACTTTAAGAACCATTAAAAATTTACATTTGTGTCTGAAGAAATTTACATTTTGCATTTTCAGATGGGCGTCACAAATATCTTCGATCACCGGTCTGACTTGTCAGCGATCGTAGAACCGGGACAGATCTCACCCCAACTATCAGCTGCGATGCAAACAGCAGTACTATCTATAGATGAAGAAGGCAGCACTGCTGCAGCAGCAACTGCTTTTGCTGCTGTTGCGTTGTCTTCAGGTGATGATACGGAGTACTTCAGAGCTGATAGACCATTCTGGGGTATTTTATGGGATAATCACATTAATACAGCGTTCTTTATGACTAGGATTGAGGATCCGACCAGTATGACATGAGTTTTTTGGGGCATTTAGGATTTAACTTACTGTGTAATACTCACAAAATTAAAATATTGAGATCAGCTTTTATTTCATTTATCACAAACGTTTTATAAATAGGTACAACAATACTTTAGAATATGATTAAAAATACATGCTTCAGTACGATGTCATCTCCTAAGTTTTTTGAAGAAATTTATGAATGGATCGTCAGCAAAATACCTGAAATCACCATTGTAGCAATCTTCAATCTCTTGTAAGCTTTTGCCCTCAGTCTCGGGCAGGTAGAAGTAAAGGTATATAGCACCAGCAAAGGCAAAACTAGCATACACTGCGAAGGTTCCCCAGAGGTGAACACTGGTTTCCAGGTCTATTAAGGTTTGGAAGCGATAAATGTGATGAGTTATTAAATGACGTAGTTACCATCAGCAGCGAATCCTTGGGCTGATTCCTGACTCCTATAAAGAACACATAATGCTTTTAATTTTTACACTGCTATTGAAACGGCTACTCACGATTTTTAATAGTCAGATTCGGTCGGACTAGTTTCACTGTATTCGTACAGTTTCTTCGGAGGCAAACGGAGGTTACGCGGCGAGTGTCAAACCGGGAACCGCCCGCCGCCGCCGCGCCACATAACCATGCTTCAAATTCAAAATTCAAATTCATTTATTTATTCAAACACAGTACACAACACAAAGCAAAATACAAAATAAGGATAAGTACAATAAAAATACACAGTTAAGACATTACAATGGCCCCCACACTAAGCAAGCTTGTACAGGGAGGCCAGCGGTAGCTTGACAAATATAGCAAATTTCCTCGGCATATACAGAAAATATCAAACTATATTATAAGTATATATATGCATTACAGAGTACAATTTTTTTTTTAATGGTAAGTAAGTATCTTAAATAATGATAAACCTATAAAATGACATGCACAGACTATTATAAAATCAACATAGAAGAAATAAAATACATAAACTACTTGGGAATATATAGCAAATCCTCAGTATCGGAATAATTTAGGGACATGAGCCATTTTTTTAAATAAAATTTGGCTGTGGTGATGCGTTTAGATTTAAAGTCACAAATTTTAACAGATTTGTTATAAATAAAAGGATGAAGAAAGTCGGGAAAACGATTTGCAATGAAGTAGATACCCTAGGAACCGGCACCTTAAATACTCTGCGCTCAAGTAAATCCTCATAATCAGGAGAGCCAATGACCTTTTTGTGAACTCGGAGTGATACCTTCAGAATAAATAATTGACGAACAGTCAGGACTTCACAATCCTTGTACAAGGCTTCCGTTGATATGTTTGCCTCCGAAGAAACCGTACGAATACAGTGAATTTAGTCAAGCGAAATCCGACTATTAAAAATCGTGAGTAGCCATTTCAATATCAGTATGGATGGATATAAACCACAAATCTTTTAGTAGTAAAATTTTTGATATTATTTCATTTATATTTGTATTATTTATACCGGGTGTAAATGGACAGCGATCTTTAAATGTAACCACGTACTGATCGTACTATAACGGAGCATTATAGACTCGGAATTTTAGCGAGGCGGAAAATGGACAACAATTTGAAGATAAAGGCCGCGCGTCTATTTAGTTCCTGTCTCTCGAGGCAGGCGATGACTCTGCAGCGCGACGACGACGACGCGACCGCCGCTTACCGGCTCAGACAAACCGTACGGTCCGAAATAGAATTACATCGCTGAAAGCCATGAATGATTTCAAGTGTGAGCGAGGACTGGTCCGTAATTTGTGAGCTAGCAAACGATGTGAAAGATCACATCTTCGGATTCGGACCGCTTTATAAAAGATATGTTGTTGCGGGCAGAAACACAATAAATCACACCTCAAAGATCTTCAGTACACTTTATATTGCTATAATCAATCATTTACTCGATAAACAAATCTTAATCTCTCGTGATTCAAACCGATAGAAAATTATATCCAAAAGAGAACGACAATGTTTTACACAAGTGTCAAAATCAGTGTTGCCAACAAAAAAAAATAAGGTTATACCCTATCTGACATTCTGCCCAACTAATCGATTATTACTACAAGTATTCGATACTTATAAATTTAAAAATCAACGAAAATATAAAACTAATTGTTTATGACATTGTAGGCTTTAAAAATAATTAATAATATATCTATGAAGCGTGGTTGTGCGGCCGGTTAGTGGTGGTGCTAGCTGTGCTCGATAACACTCGGCCATCCTGCATCTGTGACCGCGTCCCGCGGTTGTCAGCATTTCTTACAGCGATGTCCCAGGTCTATAACAAATAATAATTCGCAGCAGTATTATTTCTTATTAGAAAAAATATAATTATTATCAGACAAGAGTGCGGTAAGAAAAATTTGTTGCTTAAGCTTTTTTATGCAGATTAATACACCGGATCAATTTTATTTCTACACAGTTCATGCAGTATTTTCAGTAGTCACACAGTATTTTGTGGATTATAATATGAATTATGGGCAGTTTTATAGTCACACAGATCACACAGTATTTTTAAAAATAATGGATTGTTTTATATTCACATAGATCACACAGTATTTTGTACAAAATGAGTTGTTTTATCGTCACACAGATCACTCAGTATTTTGTAGATAATGGGTTGTTTTATAGTCACACAGATCACACAGTATTTTTAAAAATAATGGATTGTTTTATATTCACATAGATCACACAGTATTTTGTACAAAATGAGTTGTTTTATCGTCACACAGATCACACAGTATTTTGTAGATAATGGGTTGTTTTATAGTCACACAGATCACACAGTATTTTATATATAATGAGCTGTTTTGTAGTCACACTGCATTTTGTAGATAATGGGCTCTCTTATGGTCACACAGATCACACAGTATTTTGTATATAATGAGCTGTTTTGTAGTCACACAGATCACACAGTATTTTGTAGATAATGGGCTGTCTTATAGTCACACAGATCACACAGTATCATGGCTGTTATATATTCATACAGATCACATAGCAATAAAAGTTATGTATCATACTGAAAATCTTAGTTTATTATTACCATTTTGACACACGGCGTACTTAGTGTAGTTTTAGAACATTTACATTTACTAAATATATTAATATTTTAAAATAATAATTCTGTTTCCATTTTTAAATGCTAACATAATTATATATATTTCAACTCAACTATCGTCATTCATTCCAAATTCTCAGCTGTTAACCCAAATTTTGATTTAATTAAATTATTTTGAGAATAACCACTTTTATATTTTACAAATTGTGTTTTTATTGTTAACTTTAATTTTTAACATAATACATATTTTTATTTCTTAATATTACGGATTCTGTTTCCATTTCTATTTATTAACGTTATTATACATATATTAGCCATAATCATTAAGTTCAAAATCTCAGTTACTTAGCCAAATTAGGATTAAATTAAATAATTTCGACAATAATCACTTTTAAATTTTACAAATGATGTTTTGGTTTTAACTTTCCAAGAGATCAATTAGATCATCCCTATCAATTTCGTGATCACTACTTGAGTTATCATCATCAGGCATGGTGGCGTTATATGGTCTTAGATTTTCTCCTGGCACTACTGCGCTAAACTTTCTGTACCCTTTCATTCCCTTAATACTGGTAATTGTATATCGATCTAAAGTATGATTAGCTTTACTGATTTTGTAATGACCTGTATAAATGCCATCTAATTTCCTAGTGACTTTAGCTGTATGATCCCTTGCGATTCCACCTTTCCATAACACAAGTTGCCCTAAAATGTACTTTGTACACTTCTTGTGCTTACGATCGAACCTTTCTTTCATTAACGTCATATTTCTATCAATACGTAATTTTGCAGTAGCTCGCCATGCTTCTAACTCACGCCCCGAATCAACATTATCAATTTCATTGGTCGAATAAGCGGGAAAACGGGAATTGCTGTGACCAAACATGAGTTTAAAGGGTGGAAACCCGGTGGTAGCATTATTCGTATTATTGATTCCCCAAACTACATCCGCCAACTTCTCATCCCAGGTACATTCACTATCTGACATCGTATTCAGGCCATCAAGTAAAGTTCTATTCACACGCTCAACTTGGCCATTCGAACGAGGGCTTGCTATTGCATTTAGAACGTGTTTGAATTGCGACTCATCTGCGAATTGCTTGAAATAACGACTTGTAAAAGCCTTTCCTCTATCAGTGACAATTCGGTTAGGATTACCAAACTGATTAATAATTTCCTTAAGCAGTTTTATTTTTTCAACTGAGCCACAACTCTTAGCCGGTCTGGCAAATACAAATTTCGTAAAGGAGTCGATGACTACAAAAACATAGGCGTTACCCGATCGAGTTTTGACAAAGGGGCCTAAATGATCAGCATGTAGAGTATGCATGGGTATGGCCTCTTTGCCGATAGGATGTAGTTCACCCTCGGCTTTGCCACTGTTGCCTTTTCTAAATGCGCATTGCAAGCATGATTTTATATATTTGCGGATGAACCTTGTCATTCCAGAGAACCAGAACTGATCTTTAATGGCTTTTTCGCAGCGGTCAAACCCGGGGTGACCTATTCCGTCATGAAACTTTTGCAACAGACCATACTTACCCAGCTTTGGAATAACGAATCGGTCTCCAGCCAAGGTTTTCCTATTTATGACATTGTCTTTGATGCAGTAGTTAGATACTATGTCATGATTAGTAGTACCTGCCTGAAGCTGAGTCAGTATATTTTGGATGTTGTCATCTTGTAGTTGCAGAGTTAGTAGCCAGTCAGATTGATCTATTACCAGTACGTTACTAGACACGGGGTTCCTGCTTAAAGCATCGACGTGTTTCATTTTATTCCCTGGCCTATACTCAATGTGCAAGTCGAAGTCTTGGATAGTTAACCACCAACGGGCGATGCGTGGAATTAAGTCCTTTTTAGTAAGAGTGGTTCGTAATGCTGCGCAGTCGGTTATAACTTTTACAGGAATTCCTGTGAGGTAAATACGAAACCGTTTAAGAGATTCTACAACAGCTAACGTTTCCAGCTCGTAGCTGTGGTAGAAGCCCTCTTCTTTGCTTGTGACCCGGCTGAAATACGCAATTGGTTTCAAACTACCATCCTCCTGATACTGCATTAAAATTCCGCCTAATCCTAACCGGCTCGCATCAGTATGGAGTTCAGTAGCAGCGTCTTTGTTATAAATACCTAAGACTGGTCTTTCTGTCAATCTTTGCTTTAATAATTGGAAAAAACTTTCTTGGTCAGGTCCCCAATTCCAATTAGCGTCCTTTTTAGTTAATTGTGTTATAGGCCGTGCGATCTCAGCAAATCCACGTACGATTTTTCTAAAATATGACGCCAAACCGATGAACTGGCGTACTTCGTGAACGTTGCTCGGTCTTTTGAACTCCGTACGCAATTTATCTTGGCTTGTCCTGGTTGTATCGTACCAGCGGTGATTTCGTGGCCTAAGTAGTTTGCACTCTCTTGGAAAGGCACATTTGTTTAGATTTAATTTTAGGTTTGCTTCAGTGAGCAACTTTAGAACCCGCTCTAGTAACTCTATTCCAGCTTGAACCGATGCTGTAGGTAACATAACGTCATCTAAATATAACGCTATGTGATCACTGACCGTTCCCAAGATCATTTTTATTAATCGTGAAAATACGGCAGGGGCGTTGGCTAAGCCAAATGGCATTTTTAAATATTAATATTGGCCTAAAGGCGTAATGAATGCCGTTTTACCAATAGAATCTTTTGCCATTGGCACTTGATATCCTTGGTATTCTTGGTATCCTTGAGCGAGATCAAGGGTAGTGAAGTAAACTTTTCCACTTAACTTTGCCACCTGATCCTCAATATGAGGCAATGGGAACCGATCTTTTACGGTACGTGCGTTCAGAGCCCGATAGTCTACGCAGAGTCTGAAGTCACCCCCTTTTTTCTTAACAAGTACTACTGGGCTTGCATACTCCGACCTTGATTCTCGAACTACTCCTGCCTCAAGAAGGTCTTGAACCTTGCTATTAACAATCTCGTTCTCTTTATGAGAGAGCCTATATGGTTTAAAATACACCGGTTGTTCAGAAGTTGTATGGATATGCATTTCTATCAAATCTGTACATCCTAAATCTTTAGTACTTCTGGCAAATGAATGCGCATATCGATTGAGTAGTTCTAGAAGACGTTCTTCATCTACTGTGTCCAGGTCCCCAATATTAATATCTGATTTACTGATAGTAGTAGATTCGCTAGATGTTACATTCAAAGAGTTAACAGATAATATATTCTGAAACTTATCTTTTTTAGGTAATTCTGCCCTTGCTATTAATTTATCAGCTGGCCATTCAATGTCATCATATCCAACGTTCAAAACTTTTAAAAAGGAATTTTGAGTACCAATAACTGCTTGTGGTATAATATATGCGGTATTGCCTAAATCAAAATACACCACATGACTTAAAAAGGCGTGTTTTTCATAAATAGATACGTTACCTACATATATTTCAATACACATTTCACTTTGCTGCGGTATGTTAACATTGTGCTTGAGTAAGACCGGAAATTTACTGATACAGTCTATATTTTTTAGCTGAATGTTACTGAGTGTACTTTGCAAGCTGCAAGTGGGTACGAAAGTCACAGAGTTTGATGTTGTAACTAAGCTAATGTTATCTTGGTTTATCATGGGTTGTCCAACAATCAAGTCTACGTCTGACAGATTCAGCTCCGTAATTTTCACTTCACCGTTAATAGTCACATCATCAATCTCAACGTCTACATTAGCTTTACCCAACGATTGTGTATAAGCTCCTCCAAACCCTTTCATAACCGCATTTGATGGACTGACTTTGAGTTTCAATTTACTAGCCAACGCAAGTGTAGTTATATTTAATTGGCTGCCTGTATCTACATATGCAGTGAATTCGTAACCATTTACACGCACTAACTTTTTGTACAAATCTTGAAATACATTAAAAGTTACATAAAATAAACCTCTAACCTTTTGTGGCTGTTGCGGCTTAGAAGTAGACCCAAACCAACAGCTTGCAGTTGTGTGTCCAGAACGTTGACAGTTTTCGCATCGTAGTTGGGATCTGCAGTGACGTGCTTCGTGTCCTGGTCGACGGCAAGAGTAGCAGACTTTGGGCAAAGACGGCTGCTGCATTGTGGTGTTGTTCGCAGCGACTGAACTCGTGCTGACATTATTTCCATTATTGCCACGTTTCCAGGTATATTTATTCATAGCACTGGTTGCCTCAACGCTTTTATAGTTTTCCAACGAAGACAGGTATCCGAAATACAGTTCTTGTGGAGTCTCTCATTAGCATTTGCTCGTAGTTCGAGCGGTAACCCTCTTATTATGCAAGAAATGGCATCTTCTCCTTCTATCTTGCACTTTTTCAACAAAGACATCTTAGTATGAAAATATTTAGTCATCGTTTCAGAATCAGTTTTGGTCCTACTTAACATCCCTTCTAAACGGTCAACATAGTCCGTAGATCGAGGGAATGCTGTTTCTAAAGCCTGCTTCCAATCATTCCAAGTGAGGTTATAATCTTCTAAATCATCATACCAGTCTCTAGCGGATCCTCGTAACCGAATTTGCATCACAAATTGGCGGTCTCTGCTGTCCAGCCATAGACGTCTCCAAGCTGATCGATTTTGTGTAACCAATTAACCACGTTGCTTGTTTTTTCATCCGGTCGAAACTTTGGAATAACTTCGGCATCTACCGGCGTAATGCGCCGCCGTTTCGGTAACCGGGACTCATCAAAGAAATTTTTTTCTTCGTTTTCATCATGTGAGGAAGCTGTTGACGAACTACTGAATGTTCTTTTCCTTTTTCCAAGGCCTTTGATGTACGGGCCAGACATTTTTCTAATCCCACTTCTGACGTGTTGTTGCGGGCAGAAACACAATAAATCACACCTCAAAGATCTTCAGTACACTTTATATTGCTATAATCAATCATTTACTCGAAAAACAAATCTTAATCTCTCGTGATTCAAACCGATAAAAAATTATATCCAAAAGAGAACGACAATGTTTTACACAAGTGTCAAAATCAGTGTTGCCAACAAAAAAAAATTAGGTTATACCCTATCTGACATTCTGCCCAACTAATCGATTATTACTACAAGTATTCGATACTTATAAATTTAAAAATCAACGAAAATATAAAACTAATTGTTTATGACATTGTAGGCTTTAAAAATAATTAATAATATATCTATGAAGCGTGGTTGTGCGGCCGGTTAGTGGTGGTGCTAGCTGTGCTCGATAACAGATACCTCATAACCTCTCAATTTAACACAGAATACAATACGTTATATATTTTTTTATCGACTCCACAAACCCACAAACACATTCACAAATATAAATTCTTCCATTTCGAGATGTTCCACAAGACTTTTCAAAATTTTGTCTGAATTATATTCGTGACGTTGTTGTGGTGTTGATTGGCTGTTGCAGAAAATTACACTCGAGTCCCCGAAAGATGGTAACTTTCATAAATTTCATTTCATGGTTTGTATAAGGTGCTACAATAATAAGTGAAAATAATTTTAGGGTAGATCATGCATAGTTAACTGATCACAATAAAGAAGAAAAATAATGTTTTTGGTCAAATGATTTTTCCGCTCCCCAGTACAAAGTGGCTCAATTAGCCGACTCAATCTCTATGGAAAGGTAAAAAAAAGTTCGCGCAAAAAGAATATTTTCGTTGGAAAGTGGTTCAATAGGGATACTCAATCATCTGTTTAATTTGTTTCACTTTGATTTGTCGGACCTTATATAATACATCAAAATAAATTTTAGTAATTTGATAATTTTTATTTGTTTACGAGTACAACCGCCTGTCGACCAACAATAACGGTTCTTATCTCGTTGTTATACTAGGTGAAATTAAATCAACCGACCGAATGTATACTGGAGACTCGGTTAGTCATCAGGAACAAGGTAAACAAGGTGACCCTTTAGGTAAAATTTGAAAAACATATTTTTGTCTCATAGTACCTGCACTAGGAGTTGTACTTAAACTAGTTCAACCAGAAAGGGAGCAAAAAATTTCATTTTTCGAAATTGGCTAAAAGGATTACTGAACCTAGTTCTTGATCACTAACCGAGTATCCAGTATGAATTTGATCAGTTGATTTAATTTCAGTCTATACAGAGTGTAAATGAAAAGTCAAGAATCCCTTTGAGTCGAGCCGTGCTTCTCCCTGAGTCGAGCCGTGCTCCTCGAGAGCAGAGCCGCGGACACCACCGGATATGACCCAGCAACACCAAGGACATGCTCATAGATATGGGCATCGGTAGAGTCCTCAGTAAGGGGGCACCCGCCCTGACACTGATTACCCACGCCCCAGAAAGGGGGATGTGAGAAAACCAACCGCGAGCTTTAGGGTATGAAAGTATACACGATTCTGATGTCATTACGTGAAAAAAAAATACCTTGAATTTTCACCAAAAATTCCATCATTTTTCTAAGCTATGGCTACGCAGCTCACCGGCCTCCCCACACACCTAATTGCACCCCGCAACCCGCACCCCTCATCCGAGTGGCCAGCGACCAGTGAGGGTGTCCACGCGATTAGTGTATTTTGAGTAAAGAAAATCGTCTTATTATGAGGAACTGTATATAAAATCATTTTATGATAAAGAATTGTACGCCTAACGGCAGAGCATACGGCACATTATAAGCTTAAGATTTACCTACCTACCTATGACTCAGCAAAAAAAAAAAAAAAAAAAAAAAAAACTGGTACTTTATTTGGAGATCCCAGTATTTAAAATAATATCTTTACCGATCATACTAACACACCCTTAAAGGATTCTTGCCTTTGCTTTTACACCCGTTATAAGGTGACTTTAATTTATGCAGCCAAACTCTTACTGAAGACTTGGTAAGTGCTCAGTAACAAGGTTCGAATACCCTTTTTGTGAAATTCGTAAATTATTCTTTTCGTGTTTCTTACAAACGCAAGCCGAGCCCCGAGTCAGTTACTATGGGACGTCAAGATTTTATTTTGCTAAATCAGCAAAAAGTGTTATCGATCTGTGTTACTGATCACTTACCAAGTCTCCACTATGAGTTTGGCTGTTTGGCTGCGCGGTCAGCATCGATGCGCGCGCGTCTCCAAGGCACTAATAACACCATCTTACGTAGCTGCACCGAGTGGAGTGGCGACAATATCACGCAAGCTTTGTTTTGCAAGTACTATAAGGTATATTATTTTAGTTTTCTTTTTTTCTTTTTTTTATTATGTTGTTTGGATTTATTTTTGTTTGGTTTTTTATTGTATTTTTTTGTGCGTAATATGGCCCGTTTTTTATTGTCTTTATGTAAATCTGGCTGGAATAAAGAAATTTTACTATCATTATTATTATAAATAAAAGTCACCTACATTTAAAAATCATAATATAAAACGTTGCAGGTGAATTGGTGAATAAACTAATCTTCCTTGATAACAGTACTAATAAAACGTGTACCAATGACCTTGATCCGTCGCATAATCAACCGGTTCGTCATTTACTACTTCATACCATGAATACCTATCTTTAAAATGTCGACCCCCTTTATCCGGAGGTCGTGGGTTCAAGCTCGTAGGGGCACATCTGTGCCCCAAGTACATCGATAGGGTTCACCTGACCTCACCACCCACGGGACGTAATAATCGTCTGTGAAACGTGGGTGTACGGTTGTAGACTGTGACTGCATTCATCACTCCATACTTGAAAACTCTTCTGACAATCCTTCGGGGATTGATGTCCTCATGATTTTAAAACAATTATTTTCTGTTTTTGACATACTACAGTGTTATGTTTGTCTTGTCATTTGTAAAGAGAAGAAAACGTTTTATAATATAATTATGGAACCGGCTACTCAAATGGGAAAAACCGATTCTTATAAAACCGGAATGTTGCTTCGTGTTGTTAAAACTGTGTTTTATCTCTTTGTAATAAGGGTGATAGTTAGTCATTTAAAACGTATAATTGACGCGGTTGCAGATGTCTATCCGAGTTCCGAGTTCAGCCATTCACAGTATGTCGTAGCCTCAGTTGTTTGTGTTATTTGTTGAAGATATGTTTTGCTTTATTTAGTGCTTATTTAAGTTACATCGAGTAGTTCGATAATACAATTAAAAGTGGTGTACTTAGCTACGTGTTATAGTGAAATAATAAAGACAATGATGAGCCAAAGGATTTGTTGTAAGTTTCAACCAATCATAACTTCCGTGATGATTTCGTATTACGCATGATATCGGACATCTTTTAAGCAAATGTTTTTATGTTTCAGTGTGCTGGTTAGCGTTGTGCAGCTATTTGATAACAGTAGAATGCCAAATGTTTTCAAAAGGTTTGATATTATTTTTATTGGCAGGTCCAATTTTTGGACAAGGTTACTACGGGCAAAGTAGTTACGATCAGCCTCTGTATAACAATAACTATGGTAATCAACCATACAATCATGGAGTTCAACAAAATAATAATGTTCAAACACAGAGGAACATATTGTTAAACAACAGGCAGTCTGATCAAGTGAACGCGGTAACTCCAGAATCGTTTGAAGAAACAGAAAGAAGGGATAATGCTCATATAATACAAAGGAATAGAGCTCTTCCTTCGTTAAGTCAAAGCCAAGTGAGACAAGACTCAAGAAATAGGAATGATCTGGATGATCGTGTAGTTTTTGATGAAAAGCAGAATACTGAACAGATTAAAAGCCTATTTGCGGCCACAAGTCCTCCACCAGTCTCAAAGCAGAACCAGGCTCAGTCAGTTTTTGAACAGTCTGTGAAAGTTCTGACGGAAAAGACGGTTGCAGCTGCCAAAATCGCCGCAGATATAACAAACTTTGGACTTCAGTTGATAAGGGTGAGAACTTGTTTTTATTTATTCTTCACATTTAGTCAATATCTCTTCAACATGTGTATCGTCCTCGAAAGAATGATTAAACATGCTGATGGTCAACAAATTCAGCATTCATTTTTGACCGACGGGACGATGAGTTTGTTTTAAGGCTGTCGAACCAAATCTCGGTGCAAAATGCACATCATAATATTGTTTTCCTTATTTTTGAATAAAAAGTACCTATGCGAAAATTTCGTTTAAAGCAATTACATTTAATTCAATTCAATTCAATTCAATCACATTTAAATTATATAATTTTATGATTTACATTTTGATTGCATTTGGTTAAGAAACTTAAAGGCGTATTTATCGTTGTAATCGAATGTCATCAAAATGTAAGGCATAAAATAACATAATTTTAATGCGAAAACCCTATTATGAGTAATAAATTTCCGCCAATTGCTTTAAAACGCAATTTTTGCATACTTTTTATTCAAAAGTAAGGAAAACAATGTTATGATGTGCATTTTGCACCGAGATTTGGTTCGACCACCTTAAACTCTAAGGGAATTATGTGGGGCTAATTCACTGGACTTTGTGAACAATTACAATATTTTTAAGGTTGTTCACCATCCAGCAAATGATAAGCCAAGTACCTATAGGTGTTAATACAGACAGGAATTGAACACAGATCCACTGATTGAGGATCTGGCGATGTATAACTGAGCTGCTCCGCATTTTAAACCTAACTTAGTTAATAAGTAATTTTCCCAGATAGAGATCGTCGCTGGTTAATTAACTAGCTACTGTACTATATATCTCATCCATCCATCAGACTAGTTCATCCACTGGCTTTTCCAAGATTTCACCACTCTTGTTGGTTCTCCGGGAAATGCAGGTGGCTTAGAGCGACGTCACTGTAAATAATGCATAATAAACGGTACAACGGTCCGTGTCAGGTAAACCCGTTCAGCAAGTTTTACATTGTTTTGATATTTTCCTTAAGTACTACGTGTCCAACTTCTAAAATTGAGACCGGTCTGGCAAGTTTAATTGCACTAAGTATATCAACAATATAACTAAATGCAATTTTTCAGTTCTTTTTATATTTCTGGTTTATTTCACTAACCCTTAAATCATCTGATACAGTAACAATTCAAAACAACGCGTAAGAGAAGTCGCCTCCAGTTCAAGTTCCTTATTTGTTAACGATTAGCCTTTGCCTGCGGCTCCACTCGAGTTTAATCAATCTTTTCCCTGTTTTTTAGTTGGGCGGTATTTTATGAACACCCCTTACCAGAGGTCCCAACTAAGGCTACGCCATGCTGTGAGGGTCTCTACGATGATAATAAAAAAGCCGCGTCTTAATCCGTTGAGTGGTTCTCGAAACTATATGTTTTTCATGAAAAATGAGCCGAAACATATACATACATGTATGGCACCCCCCTCCCCTAAAAATAAATAAATTTAATTTTAATTAAGTTTTGGGTTAACATTCTACATATATCCAAATTTCAGGTCTGTAACTCATTCCGTTTGCAAGCTAGAGACCCGAGACATACGGACAAACAGCAGAGCGACATTAATAGGGCTCCGTGTTGAACCCTAAAAATGAGTGTACTATCGGTTTCAGATGCAATTAGGATAGAACCTTGTCATATCTGATGTCTGTGTGCGTTAGCAACATTGACGGAAGTGCGTGAGCGAGTGAGATGCACATAGTGTGCTAACGCACACTGTCCCATAGAATTTGAAACGAAAGTATGTCTTTATGTACAGTCCTAATGAAAGGTATAATGTTAAACATTTTCAGAATGTGGACGCTGGAGGCAACACGGTGGTATCTCCCGGCTCCGTCGCCGCCACCCTGGCTCTGCTGCAGCAGGGCGCGCGGGGGGAGACGCAGTTCCAGATATCCATAGCTCTGGACATGTCCGGAGCTGAATCCTCGGCTGCTTATAAGCAGATCACAACTGTTCTGGGAGTAAGTATGTACAGGTATATATTAAAGACGTGCTTCACTTTACTTCAGCATAGCTGGTATAGATGACACGAATATATAAGAAACGTTTGACCAATGGACACGCAGTACGAGTCGTTTTATCGAGGTGATGATTGGTGAAACGTTTCTTCGAGAGACAAAACTTCTATATCATTTTCGCCCATGTTAGCTATGCAGCACCTCTGACATAGTAGACCATATCGAGCTCTGACAGCTCGATATACCACTGTCTGTCACTCTATAGGCAGATCAGCAGAGTCAAATCAAATCAAATTTATTTGCATAATAAACCAAACATGGTATACGTGTAGGTACAAAAATCATAAAGATAAAAATAAATAATTGAAAATTTACAAAAAACTTATCTCAGAAATAACAGACGAAAGAAATTGAATAAATATAATAAAATGTCAAAGTTTAAATAGTAAAATACAGTAAAATATTGAGGCAAGGTGAAAAATAAATTAATTCAAAAACAAAATCTCGGGAAATGGATGTCACTGAATACAATTAATATTAAAATATAATAAATATTATTATAAAATTAATTTAAATTGTAAAATGGTCGTATTAATAAATAATTTCGTAGTTTATTCTGGAATGTTCGAAGGTTTGCACTGTCCCTGACTTCAGCACCTTAGACACTGTGAGACAGAGCACTTTATCAAACGTTATCGAGCTTGATATGATCCTTCACGTTAGAGGTGCTGGTGCTTACTAAAATCTCCTCGCTAATAAAGTGAATCACTTTTACAAGTATTTTATGAATTTAGGAAATACCACGGTAAAACAAAGACATTATATTTTCTAAAGATCATTTTTATCTACGAGTATGTAATTTGTATGAGCAAGTAGACCACGACCAAGGTTCACGCATATTTAGTACTTCTCTGATACATTTAGTATGTGTCGCAGGGAAATGAGGATATTTTATTTATTTATTTATTTATTTATTATAATTATAATTACTACGGGCGAACCCAATTACAGCAATTATGTAATATTATTAAATAAAAGTTTAGTTTACAAGATTTAACTTAACTTATGGCCATAATAACTAATAAATTTACAAACTAATTGACATTTGCTATCAAAGAAGACGTCAGCAGACGGTTCGGACTCGATGAATGCGTTGAGAGCTTTCGTCATCTTACACATTGTTGAGGTGGCGTGAGCATGCGTGCGGCTGGTGGGTGCAGCAAACAACTGCCGCTTCCGACACGAGCGCCATCGCACGCAATTGTCCGGTGCAAACAATCTGAGCAGCCCAGTAAGCAACTCGGGACAGTCGATTTCTCCCCTCAAAATTTTCAGAGCGAAAATTAGCTCGCAACTACTTCGCCTAGATTTCAAGGAGGTCATACCTAACATACCGAGCAAGAAATTTGACGGGTAGAGAAACGGATAATAGCCGAAAAATTTATTGTATATAAACCTTAAAAAAGCTTTTTGCACCTTTTCAAGCATTAATGTGTAAGATGCTTCATGAGGATTCCACACACAACAGCTAGATTCTAGTTTCGACCGAACTAAAGCATAGAATACCAGCTTTATAGTCATAGGGTCTTTTAGATCCCTCATATTACGTAACACAAATCCAAGACGCTTAAAGGACTCAACAGCGATACGCCTGATATGGTCGTTAAATGTTAGTTTCGGATCGAATAAAACACCAAGGTCCTTCATGGATGTGGTACGTGGGATATCTTTTCCGCCTAGCTTATAATCATAGCGGACCGGCTGGACTCGACGAGTAAAAGACATGGTGTAGCACTTTGAAATATTACGGATTAATCATAATCGTATTATTTATTTGTACATTAAAGCCACACCTGGCACACAAATCATTTTATAAAACACAGTAAAACCATTATTTGACACAAATCGATCGATAAAAATAAAAACTAAATAATCACATATTAATAGGTAAAGTGAAATTATTAAATGCCTACATTTGTACAAGTAAATAGAATATAAAAAAATTAAAACAATGGAGATGTCAAGTACAGTGGAGCCCGCATCAAGCTGTACACATTGAGTATAAGCTGACCTCTCATTGTACGGGAAGCCTATACAATGAGAGGTCAGCTTATACTGAAAGTGTTTAGCTTGATGTGGGCTCCACTGTACAAGTAATAATGAAAATGATAATTTTCACAATCATAGTAACAAAACGATTTACAAATAGGAAATTAATTATGTCAGAAACAGTTATACTTGAAAAAATCAAAAAGATCAAAAATTGAAACAGTTAAGCTGTCAGAAAATTTTATTAAAGTTAAATAAAAATAAGAAATGATCAATCATTATAAAATTAATTTATATTATAGAAAGGTTTCTCCAACAAATACGCTTTCAAGTTTTTTTGGAATATTTTTAGGTTTGCACTGTCTTTAATATCATTACTAAGACTTTTGCAAATCCTAATCTCACTGTAACTCAAACTTTTGTTAAAGGTTGTATATTTTGCTATAGGGGCTTTAAGATGATTGCTATTTCTAAGGTCACTCTGATTTTCACCTACAGTTCGGTAAGTATGTCGATTACTGTAAGTATCTTGTGTTTAACGAACAAAGGTTTGCAGTGATCACGGTATGATGCTTTATCAATTAATCTGACTGCTTTCTTTTGAGAAATCCCTACAGATACCACGACATCACGGATGATGTCGTATATTTCGATTTCGATTACCACTTCTTACTAAAACATGTAGTGATAAGTCAATAGACTGACTGAATCTAGCGAGACGACAGCACGCGTACAAAAAAGGCGGACTGAAGCATAGCAATGGCGTCGGTTTACAAGTGGAATTACTATGGCAAATAGACTTACTATGAATATTTCAGTTTTCGGTTAGCGAAACTCCGTCTGCCTTTTTTTGCTCGTCCATCGGAGACAGTAGAAAACGATCACGCTTGTACAGATTGCGCGACCTATCTTAGCCGGCCCGAAACAAGGCGCTCCGCTCTCTCTTCCAAAAACTATATCTGCGTATGATTAATACTTGCGATTGTCGGCACTTGGTGAAACATCATCAACATTTTAAACATACACTTATACTGTTTCACTTCAATTTTCTTTATTACACTACCGGTTTCGCCTTACGGCATCATCAGGTCACAATAAGTTAATAACTATAAAACTAACAACTATGTAGACCGTGCATGTAGCAGTTTTTGTTGAAGCTTGTTGAAGCTACATACACGGTCTACATAGTTGTTAGTTTTATAGTTATTAACTTATTGTGACCTGGTGATGATGATAAAAAAAATTGAAGTGAAACAGTATAAGTGTATTTTTAAGATATATCTGCGTGGCCACCCGAGAGAGCGGAGAGTCATCTTTAGGCCGGCCAAAAATCTTCGCTCTCGGTCTTAGATCTTGTACGTATTCGAGAGAACAACCGGTTTTATTTATTTTATTAATTTACTTAACAAAGCTTACAACTATGTAACACCAAGCAAGTACATTTCGTGAGGCAAGAGTCCTCACACTTCACCAATTAAAACGAATATTAATAAGATTTCAAGTTTTATTAATTTTATTTTAAATAGTAGTATATAGACTTTTATGCCTATTGCTTGAAATTTTAAATCGTAATGAAAATTCATGTAGAAACTTCGTCATATTCTGGAAACAATCAAAATCATTTTCATTTTGACTTCATAGTACGTTTTTTCGCTAGTTTTTTTTCATTATGATGAGGTGATCGATTGGAATAATATTCGATATAATCTGCTACTTCATGGTATCGCCTGAAGAGGCCACCAAAACCCCGATATCCCCATTTCCACGCAACGTACACAATTTGTAGGTTTCTATAATTTTACAGCTTATCTACAGATTGTAAGGGAAAATTTTCTATAATATACAATAAGGCGGCTTTCGTTTATTTTGTTGAGGACCAAGGTTCAATGACCCTGTTCGCGAAATACAAAAATATTTTTTTGTTCCTCTTTGTTCAAGAACAACTTCGACTCAATTAGTACAGGAAGTCTACATTTTATTTTGCATATTTCATATAAAGGGTCATTAAACCTTGGTCTTGACCACTTACCGAGTCTCCAGAAAGAATCTGGCTACATAAATGAAAGTCACCTTTATAATGTCTGGCAATTTTACAACAGTATTCCTTTCTTCGCTTACCAAAAATTCAAACTGGCTATAACGAAGTACTTCTGTTCCTCAGTTTAGAAAATCCAAAAACATTCTGAAAATAGCAAATGGTATATTCACGGCACCAAGCTTCAACTTGAACCCCCTGTTCCGTAAACTCGCCACGCAGAACTTCCTCGCCGAGGTTCATCCTGTTGACTTCAACAGACCTGAGTTTGCGGTCCAGCAGATAAACCGATGGATAGATGACGGCACTGAGCATTATATCAAGGAATTGGTTAATCAAGGTGAGCATTATCTAACTTCAATGAATCCCTTGCAGAAAATAAAAGTTCCTTGATTTTTTGACGGGGCCTTGAAAATTCAAGCCCTATACATGAATTGCCATAAAAATACGTTATACGCTCATGGACATATTCAGAAGAATGCAAAAAAAGGACAGATTATCAAATAATAAAAGGTTTATTTATGTTTATTATGGTTTTATTCAAGTAGACTTAATTACATTTCCTTTTTTTAATACAGAAACTTACAATTTACTGAAAAAATAAACAAATTACTAATAGTTATCTCTCATTGACGTAAATATGGAGGAAACGGTGATCTTTCATCTTATCAAATTGAATAGCAAAAATTTATCAAATGGCTGGTTTCTCATGTAATGTAAGGTAACATATGTGGTAAGGTAGTCATATTCAGTACGTGATACCTCCTCTCGCTGTCAAAACTGTCTCCATTCGTCTGGCGCATACGTTTTATTAAATCAATGTAACTTTGTGGAATTTGATCCCATTCTTCTACCAACGCCGTTTTGAGTTGTCTTAAGTTGGTTATTGCTGGAATTCTTTTTTTTATTTGTTTTCCCAGTTTATCCCAGACATGTTCTATTGGGTTTAGGTCTGGCGAGCGGGCTGGCCATTCCAAAACTTCGATGTCGACTTCTTGAAAGTATTCCGAAACTATGGGGGCTGCGTGTGGCCGAGCATTATCATGCATCAAAAGGAAATTATCTCCTATATATGGGAAAAAAGGTATCACAATTTCTTCTAAAATGTCGGTTATATATCGTGCCGCTGTCAGAGACCCATTTTCCACGATGTGGAGCTCCTTACGTGCTCCTAAGCACAGGGCCGGATTTAGGGGAGGGCAACCGGGACTGAAGCCCAGGGGCCTCCACACAAGAGGGGCCTCCACAAGTTTTTATTTAATGTTGTACACTAATTGTTTTTTCGAATAAATAACTCACCGTGTACATATTTTTAACTAACAATACATAAAAATACAGTAAGTACAAATTGCATTAAGATGTGTAAGGGCTCATGATGTTTTTTTTCTATTTGTATTGGCTTTATCCATGAGAACTATATTTTTCGTTTTACCTTACTTTTTTAAGAAATGTAACTATACTTATACAAAGAGCAATGTTGAAACACGAAATTTTTACCACCCACCTTACTTCTTTCTTGCCCAGGGGCCTCCACACCTTAAAATACGGCCCTGCCTAAGCAAATGCCATCCCATATCATTGCTGACCCTCCACCATAAGGTTTTCTTCCGACAATGTTACACTGAGCATATCTTTCTCCTGGTCGTCTCCACACTTTGACCCTTCCATCATCTGGCTTAAGGCAAAACCTGGACTCGTCAGTGAACAATACTCTTCCGCAGTTATTGTCATTCCAATCACGGTGAGCGCGAGCAAAGTTACTCCGAGCTACACGATGGCCTGTGTAAGAAGAGGGCCTCTGGCAGGTACGAACGCTCATATTCCAGCTACTTTAAGTCTTCTTCTTATCGTTTTAGTGCTAACTGTAACATTTCGGACTTCCTGGAGCCTAGCTCTTACCTCAGATGACGTCGAGGTACGGTTTCTTAGACACTCCTTACAATAAATCTAAATAAATCTATCGTCCCTAGCTGTGGTTACTTTTTTTCTAGCTTGCCCTCTGCGTCTCGTGTATTCTCCTGTCTGCCGGTATCGTTTTACATTGCGAAAAATAACAGACTTGGAAACTCGCAACATTTGAGCTACTCGATTGTAAGTGTAACCGTGTTCGATTAAAGTTACAGCTTTAGACACTTGAGCTACGCTGAGATCGGGCATTATCACTTCAATCTTCAAAAGATCTCCAAGCAACACCGCGACGACAAATTTTTGTACATAAAACAAAAAAAAGATATTGAAAATTTTCGAATACACCAATAACCTGAAAATGTTCTTACTAACAAATGAAACTGTGAAACAAAAGATGATAAAAATATATATTTTTTTCAAATTATATAATGCTGTTATAGGTGGCCAGTGCGTAAGGAGAACATATTAAACATAATCGAACCTTTTTTTGCGTTCCCTTAAATTTGTCCATAAGTATTTTACAATCAACATTCATCTTTTTTTAATTTAGCGTTTTTGATGGATTTCGCAATTTTTAAACAGATTGAGGCATGTTATATTTTTTCACGTGTATACCCTATTTTTGAGATACTTTTGACGCAAGTAATAGACAAACTTATCCCAAGTAAACTTGCTTTGTGTTTATCTGTCTGTCCGTCCGTAGCTCGTTTTACTATTAAAATGTGTTGAATAATTAATTACAATAAGTTCCACAATTGGTGAACAGTCAAATATCCAAATATGTATATATAAGTATCTACATGCAACAAAAACATACACGCTCTCATAAAATTGTCGCATTATCTAATTGCTCTTAGAGTTTATATAGTTTGTTTGTAAGCTTCTGATTGGCGATAAGTTTTCATATTGTTTTACTTTTTCTCAAGAATAATGCTATAGGAGGAAGCGGAGAAAACTTATTCTGGACCCCCATCCCATTGCTCTCACATTTATATTCTATAGCTGTGTGTGTAATTTTTAATGGCAATTGACAGAATTTTTTTGTTGGGCAATGCCCCGCTACTTAAACCAAGGTGCCTGTTTGAATGTTGGTTATTTAAGTGTGACCAGGCGATTATTCCGTAACTATTACAGATATCAAAAAAAATTAAATTGATATTGAAAGTACGTTACCAAATCAGTAAAACGACATCAATAACTTTTTGAAAATCAAATGAATAGTATTCAAAATTTTGACATTAAACATACATTTAGTATGAGACTAGTAGAAAGGTTTAGGTGGTAGAGCTGATGCCGGGCTCGACTGTGGAGGTACCACCATCTTACTCGCAAATCCTCCCGAAGTTATTCGGGGAAGAGTAAGAGAACAGCTCTCAGGCAAAACCAGGCGGCCCACCATTGCCTGGGACCGATGGATGGCGGTATATCCATCCCCAATTGCCGGGCCTTATGTAAAACCGACTGGTGACGGGCAGCGGCGTTGCTGGTGCAAGGCTTTCGGCACCGCGCTCACCAACCCACCTGCCCAGCGTGTGTGAGAATGGGCATTTCTTCCAGGAGGACCGCCAAGAGTGGCGAAATCCTGGAAAGGCCTATGTCCAACAGTGGACGAAACAGGCTGATGGATGGATGGATAGTAGAAAGGTTTTAGTTTCCTTATTTTAAAAGGTTATTTAAGCTTAGTACTGATATTAAAGGAAACTGTTTATTATCCAAACAAAGTAATAAAACTATCTTGAATAATATTTATTTCTTAGTAAGTGCAAAGCAGATGTTCTAAGTGACGTCCTTGTTAATCTCATACTAAATTAAATGTGTTTAAAGTCATTTCGAATACTTCTTGTTAGATTTTCAAAAAGTTATTGATGTCATTTTACTGATTAGGTAACGTTACTTTCGATATTAGTTTCAAATTTTTTGATATCTCTAACAGTTACGGAATAATCGGCTGGTCACACTTAACGATTACACCCGGTATACGATGCTCAAATGTCACGATAGTAGTACAAGAACTTTGTATTTTTCAGAATCCGTGACTTACCACAGCCAAATGGTATTGGCGAATGCGATATATTTCAAAGGCGTATGGCAGACTCAATTCAATCCTAAATCTACGATACCGATGGACTTCCATCTTCCAAGCGGACAGATTAAGAAAACACCTTTCATGCGTTTGATCACCTACTTCAAAGCTGGATTGGATGAGGAGATTGGTGCACAGTTCGTCATAATTCCTTTTGATGTAAGAACTTATAGTTTAGAAGTACTTTATAAGAATCTGGTTTTCAAGCATACCTCAGTTGGTATCCTGCCGGTCGAGCTTTTCAGAATTTATGCGCATAGTATTTTGTATACTTAGATTACTAGTAAGCTTACCACCAGTTGACGGTTAAGGAAAAAACTACGAGATCACAGAGGAAAACCTCTGTGTATGAGGTAAACTAAGCCATGATTGGCCTACTCATAGAGACTGAAGATTATTGGCGCTGGTCAGCATGCTACAGTTTAAAAGTTCATACAGTTGTCCAACGAAAGCGCTCAGACAGAGCAATGGTGCGGGCCTGCGGGGTGAGACGCGGGAGGTAAACCACTGAGCTACATATAATTTTCGAACAAGCAGTTCAGAGTCTCCCCCCGCAAGCAACCGCTCCGTCCGAACACTTCGTTGGACAACGTTGTGACCATACTGTGTTCGTGGGATCATTACTCGGCGCTAATCAGACGGAGGCTTCGAGACGAGTTATTCTCATAGGGTAGTGTGAAGTAAATACAGATCCTCCAACTTGGCGATAATAACGCGAAATAAGATTTAATTTAGTTAACCTTTATCTGTGCAATCTTCCAGGGTGAGAAATACTCCTTCGTGGTGCTATTACCTACACCGGAGATGGATCTCAATACGATCATCAGACGGCTGGATGCGAAGCGCCTCACGGGTTACCACAAGACTGCACCTAAAGAAGTCAAACTGTCCATCCCGAAGTTCAGTATCCGTGGTGACACGAACCTCAGGCCTGTTCTTTCCAAGGTATCTTAATTGTTATATATTTTCTATTTACCTAAAGTTATCCTTCGACGAGAGTGATGTGAATTTTTTAGTTATCCGTATACCACGACATGGAAAAGCAAATCAATATCGAGTAAAATGTAAAATAAACTAGTTTTACACGATAAAAATACGGTTTTTCAGAGCATACCAAACTTTTGCCCGCGGCTCTGCCCGCATTATTTAATCTCTTCCCTGTTTTCGGCTTGGGCGTTATTTTATCAACTTGTATGTTGACCAAGGTAACTACAATGATAATAAAGAAAACCGAATCCAAATCCGCTGAGTGGTTCTTGACTTCAAATGTAAAATAATACAGACAGACGGACGGGGTATAGATAAAATAATGCCTAAGCCGAAAAAGGGACAGAGATTGACAAGACAAGGCTAGGCGGAAATAATTGTATTATATGAGAATCAAAATTTTGCAATTTCTTTTGTACACTTGAAACGTATTGACATAATTAAAGTCTGCTAAGTTAATTGATTACGGAAACTTGAGGGCGGATTCTTCAGGTTTCAGGTGCACTCGCACTTTTTCAGGACAACATTTCTCTGCAAATTTATTGCCGAGTTTAATCAAACTTTATTTAGCAGTATTAGAAACAATATCACGATTGCTTTAGTTATAGTATTTTAGTGCTATACAGGGTTTTAGAAAAAGTACTTTGTTCCTTTAAACCACGTGTGCTATAGGTATAACAAAGTATGTTAAGCGTGTTTAGTTTTTTTTATATACAAAAATCATTTCGTTATTCATTTATTTCTTTGTTTTATTTTATATTATTATTAAATTGAATTACTCCTTTCTCTTACGCACCGTTTTTTTGCAATTGTCCATCACCTATCTCTATCTATTTAAACTGCGTTCTGATTCAGGGCTGAACAATTTAATTAAAGTTTTTAAAAATACTATATATTCTTTTTATATTAAAAAAATAATTAAACTCGCTTAACATACTTTTTTATACCTATAGCACACGTGGTTTAAAGGAACGAAGTACTTACATTCTGTATATATAAAATTCATGCCATAAAGACTAAGAACCATTGGAAATGTACATTTGTGACTGAAGAAATTTAAATTTTGCATTTTCAGATGGGCATCACAAATATCTTCGATCACCAGTCTGACTTGTCAGCGATAGTTGCACCGGGGCAGATCTCCCCCCAAATGTCAGCTGCGATGCATACAGCACTTCTATCTATAGATGAAGAAGGCAGCACCGCTGCAGCAGCTACTGCTTTTGCTGCTGTTGCGTTATCTTCGGGTGATGACACAGAGTACTTCAGAGCTGATAGACCATTCTTGGGAATTTTATGGGATAATGAAGTTAATATACCGTTCTTTATGACTAGGATTGAGGATCCGACCAGAATGACATGAGTTTTTTGGGGCGGTTAGGATTTAAGTTACTATGTAATACTCACAAAAATAAAATATTAAGATTAACTTTTATTTCAATTATCACAAACGTTTCATAAATAGGCACAACAATACTTTAAAATATAATTAAAAATTCACGCTTCAGTACAATATCATCTCCTAAATTTCTTTACAAAATTTATGAATGGATCGTCAGCAAAATACCTGAAATCACCATTGTAGCAATCTTCAATCTCTTGTAAGCTTTTGCCCTCAGTTTCTGGCAAGTAGAAGTAAAGGTATATGGCACCAGCAAAAGCAAAACCAGCATACACTGCGAAGGTTCCCCAGAGGTGAACGCTGGTTTCCAGGTCTATTAAGGTTTTGGAAGCGATAAATGTGATGACGTAGTTACCAGCAGCAGCGAATCCTTGGGCTGATGCTCGACTCCTAGAAAGAAAACATATTGTTTTTGATTTTATTCCAATGTAACCACATCATACTGAACAACTTTTCCCAAGAAGCATACAACGAATAAGAAGATATCCGACTTTAACTTAAGGACTCTATTTCCTAGGAGAAAGGTCTATTTTAGAACGGTGCGCATAAACGGAAGAAGCTTATCTCGAATCTAGCCCGTATCTGGATCATATTTGTTTAAAATTCAAATATTGCCCAAACTAATGGTTTACGCAGGAATGTTTCTTTGGAAAATTTGTTCAAAGTGATTAGTAGAATATGTGGATTCCATAAAAGGTAGTCGTCTATTTACACCTGGGCTAAAAATCAAATAAGCTAGATAACACGCAAAGATAATTTACCTAAACGGAAAGACCTCTCCAAACAGCACCCACGGTATAGCGAATCCGGTAAAAAAAGTCATTATGTAGAAGAGGACCAGCGGCGTTACGCTTTTCTCCTTAGGGAAAGTATCAGCGTCGTACGAGAAAACACTGTCTTCAAGGTTGTTTTTGGCGTAGCCACTGAGGGCGGCCGTGAAGACAGCAGTAGCAAACATGGTGCCAATGGCCAGCTTGCGCTTGCCGAGGAATTTGATAGTGACCATGGTTAGGACGCTGGCAACGAAGGTGATGACACCGACCATGAGCTGCAAAAAATAATAATTGCTTTTAAGTCGTTACAAACATTTGAGGTTTTCTTCATTACGCATTTTCAATGTGACAAAATGACCACAATGAGTGATTGACTAAGTTAACAACTAATTTGACAAAATTATCAAGTAAACTAAACCTTACTCCATAAAAGATAAGATTCTCCTTATACAGCAAACTTCTGAAGTTTTTTTCGAGTTTTATCAACTAAACTATTTAAAATTTTCTATCATCTTTAAATTCAATACTTTTTCCTGTTTTTTCGGAATATTTGTACTTTTGTTTATGATCAGAGTCCTACGGTTATTGAGATTTTTGTACCAAAACTCATTTTTCTCTTTTCATGGGAGGAGAGAAGGGAAATTTTATTTTACTGTAAAAAAACAGTGATTTTCGGCAAAAGGAAACTTCCGCCCTATAGTTGAAGGTTTTTAAGGTAAAACAATCGACAAAATTTGATGTATTCATTGGAAAATGTACCGATATATGCCGGAAAACACCGATATAAGTATTCGACATTTTATTTTAAAATTGCGTCTTAATTTACCTAATATTAATAGTGATATAGTTTTTAGTTTAGTGTTTCGAGAATCAATTGAACAGTAAAACTCCAGAAATGGAACGTTGACCTTCTGATTAAAAGTTATGGTTTATACGGTACTACAGACCACTACTATTGGTTATAATAAGTTGAAAAAATTAATGCCTTATTTCATTAACACCGAATAAAGCGACGCCTTACTTAGTAAGATACCACAAGGCAATACACTAATACCTAATTTCGCTACATAAGTAAAGTGTTCTGTTATTGATGGATGACCTATGGGTTGGTGAAATTTGGTCTTGATGGCTTAAATATTTAGACATCTGATTTTCGGCGTCTGCAAAGGTAAGTGAAAACAAGCCCCTAGAAGTTTATATATAGTATTTTGTACAGTTGCATAAAATACCCAAGATTAACTAATTTACTCACCACGGCATTCTTACCACCAGTGGCCATTCCGAAAGCGTCACACACATTTACCATGTTAGGTCTGATAGGAGCCAAGCCACTCAATATCAGGAATCCGAAGTAGAACATAATCAGGCTGAATGGTCTCAGGGTTTCTTTGCTGAGCATCACGTACCGGAATTTTAAGATGAATCTGTGAAAGCATAGAAAAGTTTGATCCAGAACAATAATTCTTTTAGGTACTGAAAGATATTGAAATTCTTGTTAGGTTATCATTTGGAGTAATGCAGTTTCTTGATGTTATCTCCCAAGTGGAATCTTTAGCCTAGTTTAAAAAAATATTCGGTAAATTATATGTCGGAACAAGCTAGTGTTTATATAACTTCTTATATGGTGACTTTCGTTTATTTAGCCAAATTCATACTGGAGACTCGGTTAGTGGTTCAAGGTTCAATGACCCTGTTTGCAAAATACTAAAAATATTTTTTGTGCCTCTATGCTTGTTCAAGAACAACCTCGACTCTATTAGTATTGGAAGTCTTAATTTTATTTGGATAATAATAAAGCCTCCGAAAAACAAATTAAATCCCAGCGAACTGCTGCACACTGTAATACTATCTAAGCAGCGGTAAAATTAGTTACCGAAAAATATACTAATTTAACTGTGTAACATCTACCGACAAAATAAATAAAAAATAGCAAACTAAAATTCCTTACGACCACCTGGCACCGAATAAATTACTTAACTTCCGAAAGAAATACTAAATTAACGAAAAAAATTGTTCTGTTGAGTCAAAAAATAGGTGCGACGACGAGCGTAGCGAGGGGAGCGTGTTAGGTTGACATGTAAATACATATTGGGAGCCGAGTGAACAGAATTTATGATATGGTCAGGCGAGTTTTAATTTTTATTCGGAGATCTACGACTAAAATAGCTGACAATAGTTTTCGCTGAAATGTATTTTAAGCTGGTGAAATAGTATTATGTCAGTATTTTGATGTATTAAGTTTTCGGAATTTTCGGTATTTCATTCGGTAGTTTTCGGTAGTCGGTAGTTTATTTATTAGCACAGAAAATTTCGGTAACATAGTATTTAAAGCAGTAACATTTATAAAATGAACATCCTCATTTTTAATTTAGTTTTCGGAGCTTTTATTTCTAGCCATTTCGTTTTGCGTATTTACCAGAAAGAGTCACTAAACCCTGGTCTTGACCATTTACGGAGTCTCCAGTACCTATATTTGGCTACATAAAGGAAAGTCACCGAAAAACAAAAACTTATTTACCTTTTAGCAATATTCATGGTCTTATGCTCGCAATCCGTGGGTTCCTTCCCAGTGGTCTTGTAGCAGATGACACAATTCTGCAAGGTCTTCGAGTACTCCACCAGCTCATCGAACTCTTCCTTCACGTTTTCCGGTGTGGTCCATCCTCGGAGAAAGCAAAGAGACTTCAAAGCGTCCTTCTCCCGGTTTCTCACTAGCAACCATACAGGGGTTTCCGGAACCTATAATTTGAAGTGTGTGTTATAGTGGAGCTGGATGATCTGTTGGTCACTGAGGTAGATAATGGTGTCGATTCTAAGAGCCCGGTCCGCAACGATGACAACTTTTATCAAAAACAATATGTTAAAATTTTCTGGCCTTTATCGCGATGTTTTTGGAAAAACTGGGGACATACACCACTTCATATTGGCCGTCTAAATGAAGGCCTAGAATTCATTTGATTGAATTGTTTCTCTTTTGCGAGTTGTTTAATTACTTACGAGCCCGCTCCGAATCGTTATTCATAATATCTAAGTATCAAAATAACGCGCAAAGGAGAAACAATTGAATCAAATATATTTTAGGTCTTCATTTAGATGGCCTGGTGTATGTCCCTGATTTTTACAAAAACATCGCGGCAGTTACAAGAAAAATAATTAAAATAATGCTTCGCATCAATCAGACGAAAAATACAACAGGACTAACCTTATTTCAAGCATCCCATCCTTGTCTTTTTGTTACAGAAAGAAAAAGACAGAATGCTTAAATTAAGTTTAGTCTTGTCAAATAAGTTAAGTCGTGTTACACCGAATCGACACTATGGCATTGTTTGTTTATGGAAACGGTGGAGCAGTAGATAATAATGTACAAATTACAGGATGTTATAACATCGCTTGATATGCATCAGTACCAAGTAGTTTACGTAACGGAACATTTTACATGATTATCTATTTGTGAGCAGTATGTTGTGGGTTTAGTAATATTTAGTTAACATGATCTAGGTGGTCGTTAATTCTTTTGCATCAGATTAATCCTACGAATATGACAAATCTCCAAATAAGCCTATATACGAATGTAGTGGATCACCAATATAGCAACTAGAAGTTATTAATCACTATTCCTTGAACTCTGGGATGGAACCCATGGTACTCTAGATAAATGGTTTTTGACTCTAAATAATACGCTCTCTAGGCATAGGTAGCTGGATAGTGATCATTCAGTGATACAATTTGTTTGAAAATGAAAATTGATGTTCAATCTGTCAAATATTCGTTTCAAGTACTTTCAACAAATATGGCGCACGTTTGTCGATTGATAACTCTAAAATAGTGCCACGTATCTGATAGGGACCGGCGGCGGCGGTAGAAAATGGTCTTTGTAAAAAGCGAGACGGGTAATTTAAACGACTTTTTGGTACAGTTCACAAGACAAGGGAAACCTCTGCCCGATTACGGTTATAAAATGTATTACTGCGCAAAAATTAAAAAGTGGATATGTGGTCTAGCTTCCAAGTTTTATTTATGGATGTTTATGTAGGGTGCCCTTCGGAAACTTGAAATAACTAATCATAATGCTTCTAATTATAACTGACCAAATTCGAGAGCACGTAGACCATAGACATGATGGGAGCGATAAGGCAGATGAGGGCAGCGTGTCGCCAGTTAACCACGGTGCCCAGGAAGTACATGACAAAGACCCCGACGGAGGTGAAGAGTTGCGTCGCGGTGCACAGCGCGCCGCGGATCGAGGGCTCACTGGAACGAAAACATCAATACAATACAATACAACTTTTATTGAGCGTGTTAGGTTTCTTGTGATCATAGATCGGGAGCCGAGCGAAGCGGAGCAGAGCGAGGCAACCCCTTTGGTTTTTACAGATTTCATGGTATTTGAGCAGATCATGAAATGATCAATTCTACGATATGGCCACGACAGATATGCCTTTATGCATAATGTGAGCAATAATTTTAAATAATGGTTTAATATACTCAGCTATGTACACTACAGAAAAGGAAACAAAATAATCAAATAACAATAAGCAGATTATGTTGGTACAATCAGGTGGCCTTATCGCTTAAAGAAATCTCTTCCATACAATCTTTATTGGGCGGAAGAAGCTGGTTTCAGAAGAAATGGATATGTGGTGTCCAATGGCCATATCGTAGAATTGATAATTTCATGATCTGATCGAAATGAAAGAAATAAGAAATTTATGATAGAATTCCAACAAAAGGTCAAAAATAGGTGCGACGACGAGCGAAGTAAGAAAGAGCGTGTTAGGTTGCTTGTGATCATATCAGTTTGTTTTTACAGATTTCAAGATATTTGAGCAGATCATGAAATCATCAATTCTACGATATGGCCACGCACGGCAAATATAATGTAAGTGAAATATAAATAGTTCAGGTGTCAGAGAGACAGTTGTCTTTTACCGGTATTTTAAAGACTGGGATGGAAGGTGCTCTTCTTTATATCTTAATAGTAATGATATCAGATCTAATTAGTAAGCGTCAACGAATACAGAATGTAAACTTAATTTTGTACACAGTCAGCAAAAGATAAGTAAGCAGCCCCCTGATTCTGTACCGTAAAATCAGTTGCCAAACCGAGTGCCTATCGTCAAATACATACATATCCGCTTTTTTAAGGATACGTTCGCACTTAAAATAACGTCACAATTCATAAATAGTTCAATACCCATTGAAGGTTATCTTGGAAGGTAATGTTTTATATTTTTTTGGTGAATAGCAACCATATACCGGGTGTAGATAGAGTGCGACCATTAAATGAAACCACATATTCTACCGATCATACTGAACCACTTTTCTCAAGAGTCATACCCGCGGACAGCCTTAGTTTAGGAAATAATTGATTTCCAAACAAAAACGCGTGAACCCTAACGCACCGACATACGGGCGAGGTTAGAGAGAGCGTTGACCTCAAACAGCTGCAGGTTTCACGGACGACGCTCTCTCTAAATTCGCCCGTATGTCGGTGCGTTAGGGTTCACGCATTTTTGTTTGGAACTCAATTATTTCCTAAACTAAGGGTGTCCGTGGGTATGACTCTTGGGAAAAGTGGTTCAGTAGGGTCGGTAGAATATGTGGTTTCATTTAATGGTCGCACTCTATTTACACCCGGTGTAGCAACCGACTATGAGTTACATAATAGGCCCGCGCAGCTCTAACACAAACACTTTACTCCTAAGACCCACAGAAGAGTAAAACTGAGATATATGAGGAATGCTTGGTCAGTACATACATATTTCTTCATCTCATCTATCACTCATAACATAACTGGGTTTTAGGGGATCAAAATGTTTGCGCTGAGTCTAGTTACATTTCTTGTTTGCTGACCGTATTACCGTATTACCTTCTGGGTGGTTAATTTAGCACAATAATAAAACAGATAACTTTTTTAAATTATATTATTATGAAGCTAGATCTTCAAACACCAGACGAGATATGTAACTAAGACGCGCAAACACTGATCCCCTAAGACCTAGTATACGAGTGATAGATGAGGGAATTGTAGATTCATGATTTTTGGATTTATCATTTAGATTTAGAGTATTCATTTGACGGCTTAAGGGGTAGTGGGCGTTGGGAAATGCAACTTTATACACGTTTTTCAGAAAACCAGATGTAAATACAGAACTGAAAAAAATACATTATTGTTTTCGAAGATATGAGAAATCTTTTGACTATCTCAAAATCATGATTTGAATCTTTCACATAATGGGAAAAAATCTAAATAGACCTCCGAAAATTGTATTTATCCCGTTTTATGCCTGTAATGTGGATCGTATTATTGCAAAACTTGATATGAATATTTTGTGTCCATCTTTTAAATACAAGATTTTATTAAGTAATTCCTCAAATTCTCTTTTATAAAAAATTCAGTCAGATTATTGCCTACGTCAAATTCGTATACAAAGTCTAACTTGCTCACTCGCGCTCAACTGTAGATAAGTTCGTCCTGTACTCTCACAACATATTTTTTCAATGCCCACTTCTCCTTATAACATACGATTTGGAATTGTGTAAGAATATCGTCAAAACGTACGGTTTCAATTGCCAAACGGGCTAATTTGCTTAGCCGAATAGCATTCCACAACCGATCTGAGCTCTAAAACAGTGAAAATGGTTCCTAGTCTCCGACCATTTAACACGGGACCTGCCAAAGCGCGACTCTTAGTACTGAAATTATTCCGCCGTTTTCCACGGGAGGGGAGGTAAACACGCACAGCACACATTTACTCACTCACGCACACTACTGCGAAAAATTGATATGTCACACTAAACCAGAAGCTGCAACACAAACACACAAGCAAACTTACATGAACAAATTGTTCATGTACTTCGGCGGAGGGGGATAAGTGCGCGTAGTTTCAGCTTTCGCTGTTGATAGGTGTTTTAAATTCGAAAATCCAGCGAGCAGTGACTGACAGTGACATCCCGCATCCCCGTCAAAGCTTAGACAAATATGACCCAGTGAATAAAATTTACTACCACTATTCTGTTAGCCTTGGTTTAAAGTTCAGTGTTTTTTATCTGCTCTTGAATGCATAATTATTTTAGTAAGTGGCCAAGCAAATACTGTTTTTTCCGGGTAAATAAAAACTACGTTTCTTCAACAAAACATATAAAGGTCATGGTCTCATGTACTTGTCCCTTACATATTAAGACGGCTCTATTCGCCCGAACTCCCATACTAGCGCAGTTCGCTGATCATATCCTTATTTATAGGTCCTTGCTTATTATTTTTTCTTTTTCAACGTATCCCCTACAATATCCATGACGTGAAACTAAAACACACAAAAGTTACAAGCGTATAAAAGTCCTGGATTTTACACATATTTTGATGAATGTTTATATACCGTAACATCGAAGCGATATAACAAATCAAATAATTTTAGTTTCACGGCATATTATATTTTATACTATTCAAAAATATTTTTATTTCATTTCGATCTTTGGGATATTTCAGCTGAAATCATAGGAACCACAAAAACCATTCTCGAGTTTTTTCAAAACATGAATGTTGTCTCGCGTTAGCTTGCCTCTCACACCGTGTTCGGTTAGTTCCGTACGAGCTCGGGAAATGAACGTTCGGGCCAACCAATAACAGTCAGTCAGTGCTCTACATTCCGAAGTTGAATATAGAATGAAATAGCAAGCATAGCGACCCCATGTGCGACTGACTTCAAGCCGCCGACTATAGGCCTCTTAAAAGTTGTCCTCGCCTATCGAGGCCAAACAAAACATCGCGTGACGAGGTTTTGTTTTGTAAATAGTCGGTAGTACAATACATGTTTTAAGCCGTGTTCAATCAAAATATTATGTATATTATACTCGGGACTCGGTAAGTGGTCTGGAACAAGGTTCAATGGCCCCGCTTGCGAAATACGAACAATTTTTTTTGTGTTTTTATGCTTGTTCAAGAACAACCTCCGCTCAATTAGTATAGGAAGTCTTAATTTAATTTTGCGTATTTCACAGAAATGGTGATTGAACCCTGATCCTGACCACTTACTGAGTCTCCTGTATGAATTTAGCTATATAAACAAAAGTCACCTTACATAAAAGCAATACATCGTTACGACGATGTGATTCCCCGAGGGGTTGTTACGTCCCAGCTAGAGCATCCAATATCGGATTCAAGTCTGTCTGTCTGTCTGTCTGTCATCAGGCTGTATCTCATGAACCATGATAGTGAGACAGTTGAAATTTTGTATTGATGTATTTCTATTGCCGCTCTAACAACAAATATTAAAACCGGTCAAGTACGAGTCGGACCTGCGCACTCCCATGCAACAGACATGATTTTTTGCCGTTTTTATAGATAATGGTACGGAACCCTTCGTGCGCGAGTCCGACTCGTGCTTGGCCAGTTTTTACTGGATACCTAATATCAGAATTGCGGAACTAGTTCCGGAGCTGGCAGTTATTGTCTTTTATTGTGCCTAGCAACACAAACATTGTGAAAATATGTAATTTTATTGTAATGGAATGTTCATAAAATTCTTAATTTAAAAGCCCCTGATGATGCTCACATAGTGGAACCGGTTGGGTAGTGTAATATTAAATGTTATTTGTGGAAATGTACATGTGTTTTTCATCACAACAATGTCTTATTTCCACAAAGTGCAGACAATCTCAACAATCAACTTCCTATACAGGTTGACTTTTAACCTAACACCGATAATTTAGTATTTTGTAGAAGAATACAAACTGGTTTTATCAAAACCATTCAAAATCATATTAATAACTAGCTTTTGCCCGCGACTTCGTTTGCGTGGGGTTCGGATATAAATTCGAATCAGACTTCCCATAGATTTATATAACAATAGCCTTTGCCGTTCATTCAATCTTTGCCCCGTTTTTGGCTAAGGCGTTATTTTATGAACATCCCTTGTAGTATATGTGTTGACCAGGGTAACTACGATGATAATAAAGAAAACCGAATCCAAATCCGTTCAGTGGTTCTCGAGTTAAAACGGAACAGAGAGACAGACAGACAAAAATTTTAACAATTGTTGTTTTGGGGTCAGTACAGTACCAATAACCCATTTCATTTAAAATTTCGCGAAAATATTCAATGTACAGACACGACTTTTTTACTATTTTATTATTACTATAGAAGATATAGATTATTTTTTAAAGTTGGAGCCCTTTAAATATTTTTGTAAAATCCAAAGAAATCATGGTCACCCGAAGAGATAAGATAATTAGATCGCGCGAAGTTATTTTTATTATTGATCCCACTATTTTGGACTATTTTCAACCGTTCAGGAATGGCTAGGATAACCATACATTTTATTTCCAAGTAAAATTTTTAATAATATTTTGACTTTTAATTTTAATTATTTTTACATTTAAAATGTGTTCTACTAATGTTTCTTAATAACCTCTAAAATTATCGGGGTTTGTTTGAAAGTCACTCTGTATACATGAACTATATCATTTTATGTTAACTAAAAAATATAAAAATATATACAATGTTGATGTTAACTGTTAACTACCTATACAGGGTGTAAATGCAAAGTCAAGAATCCCTTTAGAGTATAAAAGTATACACGATTCTGATGTCATTACGAGAAAAAAAAACTAGAATTTTCACAAAAAGTTCCATAATTTTTCTAAGCTATGGCTACGCAGCTCAACGGCCTCCCCACACACCTAATTGAAATTAAATAAATGAAATGAAATAATTGCACCCCGCAACCCACACCCCTCATCCGAGTGGCCAGCGACCAGTGAGGGTGTCCACGCGATTAGTGTATTTTGAGTAAAGAAAATCGTCTTATTATAAGGTACTGATACTTTATTTAGCGATCCCGGTATTTAAAACAATATCTTTACCGATCATAATAACACACCCTTAAAGGATTCTTGCCTTTGATTTTACACTCGGTATAAAGTCTTAAACGCTTAAAACATATGTCGTTTCTTATAATAGGTGAGTGAGAGTATACTCGTAGATGACAAAGGTGTTATTTTGAAAAGTGTACATAATCAGATCACCTACGCACTACCTATTAAGCCTACGCCTTCGCCTACGCCTTCGCCTACGCCTTCGCCTACGCCTAGGCCTAATCTATCTAGCTCAATCTTAAGAAACAAAATATTTATTTCTTTAAAATATATGTTTATATTATATTTCAATGGCTATATTCCCGCGGCTCCGCCCGCTTTTTTTCAATGTCTACCCCGTTTTCGGCTTGGGCGTTATAATGTTTGACCAGGGAAAAACCGCATCCATATCCGTTGAGTTAAAACGGAATATAGATGTACATACAGACAGACAAAAAATCTAAAAATTGTGGTTATGGCCTCACTACAAAACTAAAGTACGCGATAATATTCAATGTACAGACACTACTTTGTTTTATAGGTCGGGCGAAGTTTTGGCGACATGGATCTCCATTTTTCTCAGCAATAAAAAAACTTATTATATGTAATTACCAATTTATATACTAGTTGAAGCATTTCATTGACATCATTTTGCGCGAAGATTTAGTTGATTGGTTAATTTTCATAGCAGAGAAAAAAATATTTAGAAAACCTCTTATAAAACAGAGATTTCTATTTTTCTGACAAACGGGAGTGAATGAAGCCTCTAAGTTTTTTATTTTAATATGGCCGATTGGATTTATTAAATTACTTATAGTTGTCATTTTAAATGAAAAAAACTGTTTTTCCGCATACGACCTTACGGCATAAGCCAGTTCGTGAGCGCATATTCGTATGGAGTAAGTCTCCCTCACTCCACTCCCCTAAGGCGCCGATTTGAAATTAAAAGTTTATCAATGCCTCGCTTTAACCGCAATAAAACTCTTAAACTGAGAGGAACATGGGTTTAGAATTTTTTTGTTCGTTACTATGTAATGTATGAATATTTTGTAAAATATATGAATACTGTATTAATGATATTACGCCTCTCAATTTTGGAATTGATATATCGTAAAAATCCGCGCAATTTTCCGGAATTTGGCAGATTCCGGATCTGCCAAATTCCGGAATTCCGGACTGGATGGGTGATGTGATGAGCCCTATCTCCATAACCTAAAGTTTAACGGTCCTTTCGAAGCAGGCACATTGAATGCAGATTGAATTGAATGTAGAGGTACGGAATTCGGCATTAGTGATGAAGCCGCTGTAGTTGTAACCACAAGACCACAGAGTCGGTCTAAATAGTTTTCCGTTTTTTCAGTATCTCTGATGATCTCACTATATCCATATTGTTCTCACACTGAAATAGTAAAAGTAAATAATGAGTAAGGAAAATAAAATAAACAAAGTAATACTTTAGTTACACTGTAGTGTGGAGGATTAGTAACAAAGTATCAACACTGAATCACCGAGTCATGTCTCCGGTGGGAGTTGTGACCGTCATTTAGTTTTCAATCAGTACCTTTTCAGGATATGATGCTGGAACCTTAAGAACCCGCTTTGTATTTTTCGTCTGTTTGATGCAAAGCATTATTTTAATTATTTTTCTTGTCATTTCCGCGATGTTTTTGGAAAAATCAGGGACATACACCAGTCTATATTGGCCATCTAAATGAAGACTTAAAATTTATTTGATTCAATTGTTTCTCCTTTGCGCGTTATTTTGATACTTAGATATTATGAATAACGATAAGTAAAATAACTCACAAAAGAGAAACAATTCAATGAAATAAATTCTAGGCCTTTATTTAGACGGCCAATATGAACTGGTGTTTATGCACCCAGTTTTTCCAAAAATATCACGATAAAAGTCAGAAAAATATTTAACATATTGTTTTTCATCAAAGTTGACGTTGTCGCGGACCGGGCTTGCATTTGGTCTTTCAACGGTTTGAGTCAACTACTTATCTGATCAATGTAAAACTTGGACACGTGTTTTTTCAGACCTTTGTCTTTCCGTTGTCAGGTCGGTTACCTAATTGGACACATTTCACTCGATAGATTTTATTTTTGAAAATGATGCCTTTTTAAGTTACTAATTCGTTTTATGTCTAAACGGCTTGACTTTTATGGCTGAAATTACTGCTTTAACGAGAAAACACGGTTTATTTTTCGATTTCAGGTAAAAAAACTCTTACGACAAAATGATATTTTGAAAATTTTGAAAAATCCAGAAAAATCTCGTAAATTCACTGATTTTGCGTGCCGCCAGCGTGCGAAGCGAGCGTTCTAATGTAGACTTTCTGACAATATACTGAAGATCAAAATGGCTCAGTAAGGTTATCGTGCACCAGGAGTAAGGCCTTACTGTTGGTGACCCCGGCTACGTGCGTCTCACTCGCTCGCACGACTCGTCCCGTATTGATATCTTCGTCGCTCGACGGGGAATCAAGTTGCGAACGCGCTAAAATATACCTTATTAATTAACTAGCTTTTGCCCGCGGCTCCGCCCGCGTGTTATTCGGTTTAACGACATGCTTTTTTCCGGGATAGAAAGTAACCTATGTGTTAAGTTGGGGTATAAACTATATCCATTCTAAATGTCATCCAAATCCGTCCAGCCGTTTCAGCGTGAAAGAGTAACAAACGTACACTCACACAAACTTTCGCATTTATAATATTAGTGTGAAGTGTGATGAGATAACATAGCCTTGTCTTATTTACCACAAACGATAGAAGTCCGCGCTAATTAGACACCTGATGTATGAAATAATAAAGCCTTGTCTTATATTACCACAAACGATAAGGGACCGCGCTAATTAAATCCTACAGACACCATGCATTTTTCAGATATAAAAAGTAGCCTATGTGTTAAGTTAGGGTATAAGCTATATCCATTCTAAATTTCATCCAAATCCGTTCAGCCGTTTCAGCGTGAAAGAGTAACAAACATACACACACACACACACACACACGCACAAACTTTCGCATTTATAATATTAGTAGGAAGTAGGATTACTATAAACATAACTTTAAATTAAAATATATATATTGTTGGCTATATAAAGCTTTTTATTTCTTCATTTTAAAACAAAAATAATAAAATATTGTTTTTCGAAATATATTTCGGCCCACTTTGGGGCCGGCATCAATCGAATAAATGACAAATCTACAAAATGACATAAAAATATATACAATCTTATGACTAATTAACCTATTTTCTTACATAAACAAAAAAAAGAAAGAAAACCTAAACAATTTTGGTTGAAGAGCCATCTTGCTATTTCCGGCCGTAAAATCCCGATATTTGTTTAGAATACCAGGGATAAGACGTACCGAAAATCGCAAGATGGCGCTGCTTTTTATGGCACCCTGGTCTTAAGTCTGGTCTGAGTCTGGTGTTGTTTATATTATTATTTTTATACCAGGACTTAATAAAGTGGGCCGAAATATATTTCGAAAAACAATATCTTATTATTTTTGTTTTAAAATGAAGAAATATAAACATAACTAAAATTCTTAAAAAAGAATCAAGGGAACTCCTTTGTTGTGATAATATTTTTAACTTGACTAAGTTTTGAGTAATTTTTTTGCATACTTAAATCGGATCTTAGTCTTAGTTTGGACTTTATTTTGGTATTTATTTCGTTAAAGTTCTTTATAAACATCTCATAGAAGAGGCCGAAATATTTTGAAAATTGTGTTTTTATTTAATTTTTATTGATATAAGTAATATTTAAAGTTTATAAACATTCAAAATTTTAATCAAGGTAGATCATTCTCATACTAGATCTTCTGTAGTTTGTTGGGCTGAGGTCAGTTTAATCGCCGGGTGTCGGCGTGGTCATGGCATCTCTTTTGCACGCGTTGAATTTGTATATGCTATCCTGCTGTCAGTGATCAAACCGGCCGGGACCTTAATTGTGGTTTTAAAGGTCACCAGCAATAAATAGGTGATATGATGTGAAGAAAGTTTCAACGACCACTTTAACTCCAAGCAGAAAAACGCGCAGTGCGAGAGCGACGAATTCAGAGCAAAACAACAAAAATTTGTTTTTCTATTGAAATAAAAAAACTAAATTATCTGCCAACATTTCCTTTAACCAATATTTAAATATTGTTGAACCTCAAATAAAATATGTTTGAAATTTGAGGCCTGTAGCCGGCGCGGCTTAAAGTTAGTCGCGCACGGGGTCCCTATGCTTGCTATTTCATTCTACATTCAACTTCGGATTATAGAGCACTGACTGACTGTTATTGGTTGGCCCGAACGTTCATTTCCCGAGCTCGTACGGAACTAACCGAACACTAAGATAACGCGAGACAAAATTCATGTCTTGAAAAAACTCGATAACGGTTTTGGGTTTTCCTATGAATTCAGGAGAAATATCCCAAAAATCGAAATAAAACAAAAATATCTTTGAATAGTATAAAATATACTATGCTGTGAACCTGAAATTATTTGATTTGTTGAATCGCTTCTAGGACATTACAATATGTATATAATAAATAAATATGTTTAAAATCGAGGACTTGATACGCTTGTAACTTTTGTATGTATTTGATTTTGATAAATGTTTAGGTTCAAGTCATGGAAATTGTATGGGATATGTTGAAAAAGAAAAAATAATAAACAAATACCTATCAATAAGGATATTATCAGCGAACAGCGCTAGTATAGGAGTTAAGGCGAATAGAGACCTCATTTCAATAATAATTCTTTGAATCTAGTAAAACTTTTAATTTCGTTTCTGTTTAATAGGAATCTTGAAAAGGGATCCAACAATGTTATATTAATTTATAAAACTATCGTAGCTTCTCCTTAAAAATATCTACAGGTCTCCAAAAAGTGCCAATATTTTCGCGGTAGCCATACTATGCACGAATTTTGTTTTTTTTTGGAAAACATCGGTCACCTTTTGAATATTTTTGCATTTATTATGAACATGCATTGCATAACTATGTTATACTTAATGAGTTTGTTTTTATAAAGGGCCTTTACAAGTATAATATAAATATACTATATTTATAACGTGGAGCATCGAACTCTGTTGTTATAACAACAAAAGAGACCTTTGACTTTTATATCAGCTCTTGTGGCACAAAAGCAAGTATTTATAGTTTACCTAATTATAATGACATTCGCGTTAATTAATTATATTAAGATGGGTCTAATTATTTATTCATCATTATTTAATGATTTTGATTTGATCAGCCTTACGAAAATCTGTGGTAAAAGTAAGAAAATTAAAGTAGTACTTATGTACTTCGACCAGTATATTGTTACAGCCAAAGTAATTAATCTAGATATTATTTATACTAACTAGCATACAGGATGACTTTTAACCTAATTCCGATAATTTAGTATTTTGTAGAACAATACAAACTGGTTATATTAACACCATTCAAAATCATTTATTTATAACACTTTTTGCACATACAATAAAATCAATACAAAATATCAAAACAATCAAACATGGTGTACAAAGGCGGCACTTATTGCTAACAGCAATATCTTCCAGGCAACCTTTGCAAGCAAACAGAAAGATAGTTGACAGAATAAAAAGGAAGGAGTAAATGCTAATCAGTGAGGAAAGATCAAGCTAAAAATATATATCTAAATAGACTTATCTAAGACATAAACTACCATATACAATACATGAACATACTAATACATACCTAAATACATATAATAAATAAACATACAAATATTATAATACTGCATATTTGAGTTCTACTTTGATGAGTATTCTGCGGAGAAAAATTCCTTCACTTTAATTTTAAATAATTTTATATTTTTCAATGTCTGTATTGACAAAGGCAATCGGTTCCACAGTCTTGCAGCGTGTACCGTAAATGAGTCACTGTAAAAACCTGTTTTGTTTACGAGAATGGCTAGTCTTCCACTATTGAACGTGCGCATTTCACGCCCACGTTCAGTAATAAAGGTGAAACGTTCACAGAGGTACCTAGGAGCGGAGGGATTGTTTATGACACTATGGAGAAGAGAAAGGATGTGAGCATTTCTGCGAAGACGAATAGGGAGCCAATTTAACTGAGAACGGAACATTGAGACATGATCGTACTTACGAACAGAAAAAATGAAGCAAATACATAAATTTTGAAGCCGTTCGAGTTTATTGAGAAGTTCCTCAGTGAGGTCTAAATAACAAGAGTCTGCGTAATCTAGGATTGGGAGAAGAAAAGCCTGTGCTAGCATAATTTTGGTTTTGATTGGCAGAAAACTTTGCATGTGTTTCAATGCGTGAAAGGTACCGTACATCTTTCTACTTAAAGATTCCACATGTGGAGCCCAAGATAGCGTTCTATCAAACGTTACTCCTAAGTTTTTCGCTGTATCTTTGTAAGGAATTACAGAATTATCAAATACAATCCTTGGCATTTGGTCAATGTCAATCTTAGACAACATACGTGAACTACCTATAATGATAGCCTGTGACTTACTGGGGTTTACCAGTAAGCCAAAAGCCTTAGCCCATATCGATAACGTACTTAAATCTTTATTCAAAGAGCAGATTGCTTCGTTAATGCTCTCTGCAGGTGCATCAACATAGAGCTGTAGGTCATCAGCATAGAAGTGGTAGTGAGAAGATAATTGTTTGGCTAGGATGTTTATAAATATTGAGAAAAGTAATGGAGACAAGACGCCACCTTGCGGTACACCTGTTGTTAATGGACACCAGTCCGAACAACATTCATTAGCTTTGATGCACTGTTGGCGACCGCGAAGATATGATTCAAACCAAGAGATAACGGCTGAAGAAATGTTAAGTGCGCGTAACGCCCCAAGCAGAAGATCAAAGTCAACTGAGTTGAAGGCATTGCTGAAATCAAGCAAAGTGAGAACTGTGAGGTGCTGCTTCTCCATATTAAAGCGGATATCATCAGTGACTTTGACAAGGGCAGTTACAGTGCTGTGACCGGGACGAAAACCTGACTGTAGCGGATTAACCAAGTTGTTACAGGACAGATATTCACTCAACTGAGTGTGGACAATTTTCTCAAAAGTTGGAGCCCTTTGAAGATTTTCATAAAATCCAAATAAATCATGGTCGCCCGTAGAAATAAGACGATTAGATCGCGCGAAGTTATTTTTATAATTGATCCCACTATTTTGGACTATTTTCAACTTTTCGCGTATAGGAATGGCTAGGATAACAATAAATTTTATTTCCAAGTAACATTTTTTAATAATATTTTGACTTTTAATTTTAATTGTTTTTACATTTAAAATGTGTTCTACTAACGTTTCTTAATAACCCCTAAAATTATCGGGGTTTGTTTGAAAGTTACCTGCATACAGAGTGTTGATTTGGTCAGTCGGTTCCGTCATAGGATAGGTTATATAGACGATACTGATGACGAAAAAAATATAAAAAAAATACTTTTTTTTTATATGTCCACGATTTTATTTTATTATTGTCACACTACTTCATTATCTGCTTACACCACGGGCGTTGATAAAAATAAACTCTAAACTCAATACAAATTGCAACCCGCTAATTATATTCATTGATAGATAAGCCACGTTATCGTGTCAAAACAGCTGTGAGCCTCGTACTCTGTATGTGCGGCGAAAGCAATGCCCGTCAATGAGAACTCATTACTTCGACCTTCAACGTAGGTGTATGAGGTAGGGGAAGGGTGCGAAAGCGCAAGGGGGGTGGGCGGTGACGCGTGCGCGGCGCCCCCGCAGTCATTAATAATTCTCGTAACGTATGCACGTGCTCGCTTTGAAAATTTCGCGCGCGATCTCGCAGTCGTATAGAAAACCCAATCGGACTTATTTTAGTGGGAAAATTTTCAACTAAAACATTCTGTGGACCGACGAGACGTTATTTAGTACAGTAGGTTTATGTGCATAATGAACATTGGTGGGACTTACGAAGTGATGACGCTAGTGAAAATCGGCATATGACTGTCAAGGACTCGGTCCAAACACGATTTTCGCTTAATAGGTAGGTATGTGGGCGGAAATACTTGGTACAAGACTTGAACGGAAATTGAAGGCGTTGATGTGTTACGTCAAGCGATGGATGCCTTTGAAATCGTACGTAACAATGAAATGATTTTATTACGTCTAAAAGATAATTTGCGTCTAATACGATTGTGTGGCGGACACTTTGAATTTGAACATTTATTAAAAGTGTCTTAGTGTGAACTACGAAAGTTTTTGTCGAATCGTTGTAAATAAGTTGATTAAATAACTTTTTAAATACGCCAAAGAAATCTGACAAGGCGTAAGTAAGCTTAGAGTACGGTTTATCCCACGCGTTTTTTATAAAGTAAGTTTTACTTTATTATTGGATTTTACCTAATATTGCTTCTTACCATGTTAGGTACACTTAACGGTCCTAAGCCCGAAAAGTATTGAAGGAAAAGGTGAATTATACAAACTAGTGGTTATTAGTGTACTTCTATGCTTCGTGCATGGCCAATGATGATGCGACCGTCAGCCAGTCGGTAAGTTACTAGCGCTTCGCGGCGCAGTGACCATTTTAAACAGACTTTTAGGACAAATGAAAAAGGGCACATCTTTTTCTTCAGTTGGTATTTTTAGTTTGTATGCGGTTTTTGGGATAAGCATCACGTATATTAATATTCATGTGACGCCCTATAATTTCCAAATAAACATCCTGTATAATATCTAGCCATTATGTAAAAGTGTTATTTAATCACTTTGTCTGTAACATATACATATTATGCAATGGGTAGGATAATTATAGGTATAACAAATGTCTCATTTATATAATCTGTTAACCCATTAACAAACGATGGTTGAAAAAATAATATATATATTTCAATGAAATAGACGTATTCTAGAAAACCCAAAACAAAATGGAAAAGTGCCGTATTCAATAGATATACGCCGTATTCAACAGAAGAGTAGTCAATTTAGATGCTTCGTTTGAGAGTATGATTTTTTTTCTGGGTTCAATTGTAATTTTGGAGACTGCAACTCAGTTCCAGCTCATTCAGTTTAGAGTCTTTTTTATACCGGAACTTTAATGAATACTGCAGACCTTGGTCAGAATCAAATTTCAATGACCCTTTTTGTGAAATTCGAAAATATTTTTTTTCCCACCCACGCGTTGGAAGCCAATATTGGTTGCGGATTAATTAATTGTCTGTCGCAATCAAAGTCACCTACAAAATCACCTCAAAACTACAAAATTACCTTATCTCCCCCACATAAGAGTTTATGGGGGACTCCATAACCCCAGTCCCTAGTCCCAGCAATCCATTGGCCACAAACAGCATAGGCACATTCCAGGAGAAGTACATCAGGATCCAAGCCAGGAGATGAGGAATATTAACCAGGAAAGTGGCCTTCCTTCTGCCGAAGTAGTCGACGATAGGCCCGGAGAATATAGCTCCTAACGGCTGTGTGAGGTACGCAATGCTGCCTGAAATTTTGAAAAAGGAATCGGTTTAATTCAAGATCATCAAAATGTTGGTTCTTTTGTAGGTATGAGTAAAATGGTTACAGTACGATTAAAATCAGTTAACGATTCGGCCAACCTCGGTACCTAATTGTCGTGAATCCCTCATCTCTCACATAGAATTATCAATTTACAGATATGACCTATAATTATATTACTCCTTGTCTTATTGAATACAATACAAGAACGATATGAGCAACAAAACCTCCTTTGTAGCTCAAAACTAACAGAACCTTTATATTGAAATAAGAAAAATAATTGACTATTTTGACAGTATGACTTCTCAGTGTCAATAAAAACAGTTTGACGTATATGATACATTTATGTTTATGAACGCTAATTTCATTCGTGAAAATATTCGATTCTATCAAATTTTATCAAAATTAAGTTACAATTGTTATTTATCATGGCTTCAACAAACTTAAAGCGTGGTAAAAAAATTGTTGCTTAACCTCGTGAAATTGTAAATAATGTATATAACTATTTTAGAAAAGAAGCTAATTTATTTAAAAAAGAAGAAAGTAAATATCATAATTTTTTTGTGTATTGTTTACAAGTATAGCTTCAGTAAATAATGAATGTTCAAATTCATGTCGCTTCTGCATAATAAATTTCTTAGGTCTACCGGTTAGTAATGTCATCTTGGCAGGTGCTATACATTGCGTTTATGATACATCAAATTGAATGCTACCTAAAAGAAATCGCGGTAATGTATTTCGTGTCATTTCCGTCTCGGGATTTAGGCGATGATATCCGAGAAAAGCCGAATCGTTAACTGATTTTAATCGTATTGTACACTATGATAGAGATAGACAATACGCGGATGCCATTGCCAATCCTACTCTATAAGTTCGAGTTTCGTCAAGGCAAATGATATGATTGATCTTGCTTCGTTTGATATATCACTAGAAAAAAGTGCAATTTTCACGGTATTATCATCGTCAGATTATAAGATTATTCAATTTATATAGTATTAAGCCAAATTAGTGCGGTACATACTTGGATAATCTTATGAAAACACTAATTTAAATGGTACCATAAAGTACAGACAACCTTGTAGTTTTATTTGTCTGTATGTCTGTCTGCTTCTCTAGTGAAATACAATCTAAACTTGCTTATCCATCCAAAATTATACATGCATTGTAAAACTGACATAGAGTTTTAGACTTTCTATCCCCCGTGTATTGATAGCAATCAAAGAACAGCATCATTTGTGGATCGTGAGATATCATGAATTAAATTATTAGGATTATGTACTTCTATAATGGTAACGACTTCATTGATGGAAATGCTACTTTGCATATATTTGATTCACTGAATATATAAAATATATTAAAACTGCAGTTCGAGCTAGAATGTCTTTTGACAAAAGATTTATGGTATGTTCATTGCGAACAAAAGAGTCCAGTTCCAGTGAAAAGAACAATCGAATAAAGGGTCTAGGGCCGTGTCTTTTTTGGCACCAGCTAGATTTATAATAAACCATTAATAATCAAACTCAAAAACTTACAAAACTACTATGCATAATCCTCTTCTCTTGCACCATCAACTAAACTCGGGTTAACCCATTCAGTTATCGATTTTCGATAGCAATTTGAATATGGAACTTGAAACTGATTGTTAAATTTTAGTGACAGATTCTTCTTAGGAAATTGAACAATTTCAGTGCCAGCCAGATGTACTGTAAGATGTATAGAATCTACCTGTATTGAAATTTGACATCTGTCGCTTTTGAGATCTGTCACTTTTGACATCTGTCTCTTCTGACATCTGTCGCTTCTGAAATTTGTCACTATTAAGTTATTGACATCTGTCACTTTTGAAATTTACTGGACCCATCAATAACATTTTCCCGGGACAAAATTATCCTATGTCCTACTTATAGGTGGTAAAACTGGTACTCGCAAACACCCCCAAAGTTAGTTGCGGAAGAGTAAGAGCGGTATATCCATCCCCAATTGCCGGGCCTCATATAAAACAGACTGGTGACGGGCAGCGGCGTCAGGGTTGCGAAGGTTTCGGCACCGCGCTCACTTACCCGCCTGCCCAGCGTGTGTGAGTACGGGCATTTCTTCCAGGAGGACCGCCAAGAATGGTGAAATCCTGGAAAGGCCTATGTCCAGCAGTGGACGGAACAGGCGGATGGATGGATGTCCTACTGCTTAAGCGCCCAGGAGTCCCAGGATAAAAAGTAGCCTTAATTACTTAATGAAAAATCTTCTACCTGCCAATGAAAATCGTCCCAAGATCAGTTCTGCCGTTTCGGAGATTAGCCCAGAGAAATATTTTTTTCATAAACTCCTTGGTTTTAGTGTCGGGCAAATAACGACAGGAACTTCGATTTTATTTAGGTAAATAGAGAATATTTTGGTATGGATACTTATTGTTAGTTTACCAAATGGAAACAATAAATAATTTGGTGAAATAATTTAACGAAAAAGAAAAAGTGAATAATTTTAGCCTTTTTTCTTTCTTTTCTTCCTAAACTACTTAGGTATATCACAAATTTCAATTTTGTAGGTCTTCCTAGAGGTACTTGAGAATTTTGATGGTCCGTGAGTGTGTGTGTGACGAAATAGCGAAACTTTGATGGCAGATATTTTCTATAAAAACCGGCCAAGTACGATTCGGACTCGCGCACGGAGGGTTCCGTACCATTATCTATAAAAACGGCAAAAAAATCACGTTTGTTGTATGGGAGCCCCCTTTAACATTTATTTTATTCTCTTTTTTAGTATTTGTTGTTATAATGGCAACAGAAATACATCAAAAGTTCAACTGTTTAACTATCACGGTTCAAGCCTGGTGACAGACGGAGTCTTATTACTAGGGTCCCGCTGGTTACCCTTTGGGTACGGAATCCTAAAAACTATAAATTAAAACTAGTAATTTGGAAATTTATTAAGTGCACATACAATCTCCAATGTAATGGCCAAAGTGCCATTTTCATGATTTTGTTTGCATTTGTACGTTAAAATAAAGTTCCTATATATCAAGCTTCATATTTTTTATAACTTAGCTTGGTTATTATATACTTTCGAAAAAATTGCGCTACTTTTCTCACTTTAAAGTTTCAATTGTCTTTTCTAGTTTGTAATGCACTCATAATAATGTTTAGAGTACCTATCCAAGGATTCAAAGGCGATGGATTTTACTATAAATAAAATTTTTTGGGTCATAAAATGACCATGTTTGGCTCAAATTAAGTTTTACCATTTACAATAAAACTATTATATACTGACTGGTGTCTGTTTTATGATTTTCAAGTTTTTTTGTTTTGTACGATATTTTAAAGTCTAGTTTTATTTGAAATATCGTTTTTTTATATTTTATATTATGAGCACTTAATGCGTGAAATAAAACTGATACTTTACTTATTCTGACTGACTACAGGCTGCATATAAGGTCAGATTGAGCACCTCATTTTGCATCAATCAGAACTGAACTCTACGACGTTTCCCTTTAGCACAAAATAGCGCGCTCTTAGCCGTGGCTGTTACGACCACCAAGAAACACGCGCTCACTAAAATCTGCGTTTTTATTTAATAACTCTGCTTCTAGGTGAAATTTTTAAGATATTCTAAGATGAGCAGACGATGTAATTTGTTAACTTATTTTAATACAAATTACAAGGATGTATGATTTAAGGAAGGCCCTTTACCACTCAAAAAACATGAAATTTAGAGGTAACTTCGTAATTTTTTTCTATCAAGCGAACTTAAAGATTTTGCGTTTTTTCTAAGATAAATATCTATCCTCTACAGTCTACTGTCTACGTTATTTTTACTAAACCGATTAACCAAGTACACAATGTGATATGCTCATTTGAATTTGTGCATCTAGTCTTATTTTTATGAGTTTTAAACGTGAAAGTGAAGGTGTTTTACGAGTACGGTCGATGAACGCTTTTTGAAGCTGAAGGTTGAGTGATTATCACCTTTGTGTGAATGCAATAAGACCTGCCATGGGACGCCGTGAATTGACATTGAGATAATAGGTCCGAGTATATTGCACTTGTTTATTTACTACAGTACTTACACGCTTTGTCGTAGTCGTTTTCAAATGTTTGTATGGTATTCTTACCAAAATTGAACAATTCATAAACCTATGTAGAGGTATAGCCATGAAGTTGTTTGACGGCCACAGCGAATTTTTAGAATTATTCAAACTATTCTAATGTATTTATTTATTTCTTAATTTCTGTTAACATAACATAATCTTCACGACATGAGTCCCCGAGGGGGTTTCAGAGGTGTTCCCGAGTGTGAACTGTGAAATGCAAGTCGCAGTCCACACCCAGTACACCCGCGTTTCACCGACGATTATTACGTCCCAACGTGATGGGTGGTGAGCCCTATCGCCGTTCCTCGGGCACAATTACATGCTTTTTAGGGCATGCAGGTTTCCTCACGATGTTTTCCTTCACCGTTCAGCAAGTGGTAAGTATTAGGTAAGAACACAAATACTATGCACATAAATTCCGAAAAACTCATTAGTGCATGGCCGACCGGGGATCGAACCTGGGTCTCAAGATTGAGAGGCCAGCGTTCTATCCCTTGAGCTAGCGCCCTAATTTCTGTTATTTATTTCTTTATACTTTACTGGCCTTTGTCTGCGGCTTTCGCTCGCGTGGAAGTGTCTTTCAATGTTTGAGTAGTATCAACAATTTTCGGTTTGGCGGTTATTTTATCAAAACCTCCTATAGGTTATAAGCTGACCCCACTACAATGATAATAAAAAAACGCATCTAAATCCGTTGATTGGTTCTCGAATTAAAACGGAACATACATACATACATATAGACAGATAGACGGACAAAAATTCTAAAAAATTTAGTTTTGGCGTAATATAAGTAATATAATAAATAATCCCAGTCTATATAAAAGACGATTAAACATACTCGCTTCGCTTTTAAAACAATTGTGTCATCCAACAGTTTAACAATTATAATATCAATTATAACAAACTCTGGCGCTACTAAAATTCTCAGTCTAAGACGCCGTAATATTACTTAGATAATTTCCTTTTACATTCATCAAGATATGTGTATAATCCAGGACTTTTATACGCTTGTAACATTTGTATGTATTTGATTTTGATAAATGTTTTAGTTTCACGTCATGGATATTGTATGAGATATGTTGAAAAAGAAAGAAATAATAAGCAAGTACCTATAAATAAGGATATGATCAGCGAACTGCGCTATGGGAGTTCGGGCGAATAGAGTCGCCAATCATAGAATAGTCACCGACTTCAAATTATGAAAAAGATGAATCAAATAAAAAGTAGTCGGGACTAATAAACCCCGATGACACTTTTTATCACAAAAGGTAACATAATTATTAAAAAAATTAATAAAATACTTATTCCTTGTAATAAAGCAAAACTTGTATAAAGTTATTTTAACTAACCCCATATCGTAAAATCCTCATTACGAACTCAAAACTACTGGCATAATGAGAAATATTTTTCATGAATGTCTCTAAAAAATTAAATTATAGTATAGATCTCCGAACAACATAATGCTATAAAAAAACTTTTTCTGAGATTACAGTACATGTGATACTACTAAATAGGAAGGCAAAGGGAACTTAGCCCAAACAGCCGTGTCTGAGATTTAATATCAAATACCAATGAGGTTATCATATAATATGTTCTCCAATACATAATACATACAAAACAGTAACGAGGTTACAGTCAACTTTATTTTCGGCCAGGTATTGTCTATGGCTTACGGCGCGGCGCCTGAGTTAGACTCGGTCTGTCAATGGATGAACTGTTTGTTGTTCCATAGTTTTCGAGGAAATGTATTTATTACTTACTGTGGTTAATAATAAAATAATTATCTTGCCCCTAAATTACTGGAAGCAGGGATGGTGATTAATGATATTTGACTCCACCTGACATTCTGGAAATAATGACGGAAATTACGAACACTTTTAGAACAAGCTTTTACAAGAATAATCAAAAATGGCAGATGACAAATTTACTAAAATTATGAAAACTGGTATATATGAGTTTAGATAAAGTAGTGTATGAAACTATACCTAGGTATAAAAACACTCGTGTTCTATTAAAAAAACGAGCCGAATAAACTGACACTCGTGTTTTTAATAACCTTTTTATGTACCAGTTTCATAAACTACAATATCATTATTAATTTTCTGTTACTGCATATTGTTAAAAGTTACGTTATCCTAATACCTATTTACGATAGCAAAGCTTTAAATCAACGAATACTAAGCACTTTTAATCCAACAAACCAGTTCATATTTACCATACGTGACATAAAATGCACAAAAACTGTGACAAATTGATTACTTTGTATACTGTGACAATGCTAATTGACTTTGTAATCAGTGACAATAGTGATTAAATACTTTGTAAAATAAATCCGGAGATTAATTGCAGTCATATTTTGTCTGGTCAAATAGCTTTACATTCTACACACTTATTTGAGATGAGCTTAGCTTAGTTAGACGAAGAAAACTAATGATGGAATGACAAGATTATAAATGTTTATAGCCTGAGGCTTATCTAAACTAAATTAATTTTTGTGGCTTCAGTGTTTCAGTGTCACTGTGTTTTCACGTTTTTCTGTTTAATGCAACGACAGAACCCGTAAATTATATTCAGTGTATGTACACTTGATTTCACTGTTTTTAGGATTCCGTTTCCAGAGGGCGAAATGGCTCCATTTGGTCCATCTGTTCGTGTCTCCGTCCGTCCGTATGTAATGGGTCTCTAGCTCGTATACTCGTATTTGGCGTTGGGCCGTCAAAGCTGTCAGTTGTTTGTTGTAAACAACAAATAATGACATTTAATTATGGAAGGAGTATTTAGTGACTAACTTAATTTTGTTTCATGCATTTTGTACTCTTGTAAAATTAATTTTGTAACTTAAGTTTGTTAAAATTTTATTCAGGTCTACTAACTTATTAGAACGTTACGGAACCCTAAAGGCGCGAGGCCTATTCGCACTTGACCGGTTATTTTCGACTTAATTTCCCTTTTTATTTTAAACAGTTATTTTTAAGAAACACCGGCCACCTCTCAATATCGCTGCCGAATTTTATACAACCCTGGGAAACAGAGAAACAATTACACAATCTTGAATGAAGGCGCCTAGGCACGCCACCGTTTTAGTACAAAGTTTAATAATCCGTTTCTCTGTTGTTTCTCGTAATATACCAAACTATATGACCTCCATCATCTGGTGCTGGTATTTTAAAAGGCACCATTGTGCCAAAATTTTGAATATTAATTTTGTTTTAAGGATATTAAGCTGGACAGATTTACATACAAAGTTGTTTTCTTGCCTCAGATTGTACCTATATCAAAATGTAACATTTCAGCCAAATAGCGACTTTGTAAATGCCTGTATTAAACTATAGAGGTATATACCTTTAGTCTTTTATTAAAAACAACAGAGAAACGGGTTATCAAATTTTGTACTAAAACGGTGGCGTGCCTATGCGCCTTAAGTCGCATTTTATTTAACGACAGCAACGACTGTGTCTTTTTTTATAAATTTCAGTGGCAGGAGTCAAACCAACCTGTTTTGACATTTCTTACTTTGACATCTGTCACTTTTGACATCTGTCTTTGTATGGATTTTAATCGTATTAAATATAGAGGAATTTTATTTTAATTTAGTTTTAATTTTAACGCAACCCGTATACGAGTATAAAGTATAGGGTGTCGACCGACCAAATTTATACAAGAGACTCGGTTAGTGATCAAGAACTAGGTTCAGTAATCCTTTTGGGCAATTTCGAAAAAAACATTTTTTTGCTCCCTTACTGGTAGGACTTGTTTAAGGCGCTATCTCACTAAAATCGGCACTTTTTGAAGTTATTTACCTGATTTTCAGAAGAAGCTACTAATTTGATAAATTAGTATATGAATATGGGCACCTTTTTCTAGTTTTCTTGAATACAGAAACGCGATTTCAGAACTTTCGCTCGATAGAAATAATTATTGAAATGAGGTCTTCTTCTACACTTTTTTTCATAGTATGCGAAATAGGAATGACATATAGACCTGGACGATATTTTATTAGATAGATTTTACCAATATCTAAGTTTGGTGAATGTGAAATTTTGATAACTATTTTGGTTAATTTTATATTAATTTAAAACCGACATTTTGCATTTTTTTCCGGAATCCGTCCCTCTCGCACTGCGGGTCGTTCCGCATGGAGTAACAGAGACCGTTGAAAAATTCACATATCGCCTTAAGTGCAATTTGCACTAGGAATCTACAATTCCTAGAGCAGGCTCTATTAGGGCAAAAAAAAAATTGTGTAATTGTACCTTGTTCCTGATGACTAACCAAGTCTCCAGGGAGTGTATTTTTGAATCATTCGAATTTCAATTCGCATATGAATCCGCATGATTCGCATACGAAAACTTAAAATTAGTATTGTTTTCATATGCGAATCATGCGGATTCGTATGCGAATTGAAATTCGAATGATTCAAAAATACGCTCCCAGTACGAATTTGGTCGGTTGATTTAATTTCACCTAGTATATATTGTGTAAGATACATTGACAGAATGTTGAACAATTTTTCCAGTAAATCTTGACGATTACTGGGCAAATTGAAAAAAAAAACGTAATGTACTCGTCGTTTCTTATTAGCGAAATTACTAATAAAATCAATAAAAGTATAATTTAATTTCCGAGTCAAGTTTTGTTGCATAAATGGGTTCTATTGTATCGATATACACTAAGTTTACACTTTTCTAACTGATATCGGTCCAGGACTAGATATTTGTAAGTGACGTGAATAACTTACAGGTAAAAAATTTAAAAGAGGACCTTAATGTCTTCTAAAAATCTTGGTCGAGAGATATTTATTTTGTAAACGGTGTGATAAGATAAGATAACTTAAATGGAAAAAAAATATTTCGAATCACATTTGTAAATGTTTATATGTTTCCCAAACGCTGGTTAAGAATGCTTTATTATTGTTGGACATTACAGTCGAGGCGGGATTGCAGGCCGAGCCGAAGGCGAGGGCGTAATGGAGCCGAGAGTGTATTTATCTAATTCTCACGCGTTTCATATGATGTTTTGCGAGGAAAAATAATAAAATTTCACTGTCTTGTTTTTTTCCACATAATCGAAACCACAACTGTAAACTGACAATGTTCTTTGAAAAATGGCGGCGGAGATTTTGTTTTTTTCGCAGATGGATGGAGAGGTACTGACGCAACAAGCCAAACAGCCAAACATTAATTAGTAACAAACTGAATATTTTTGTATTTACAACAAAAAAAGAAATAATGTAAAATATAAAAATCAATAATTTGATGAAATTATATGATTATTTATTATATTTTAACTGAGAGAGTCTATTTATTCGCAAACCCTTTACTATTTCTCAAGACACCAAAACTCTTTGCTAAGATTTAAAAAAAACTGTAATGTGATAATTTAAAGTAACACTAGTGTGATAATTTAAAGTAACAATCACGCGTGTTTAATATGCTGCATAATGTTATTATGACCCTAAGAACGCTGCAATAAGGGCCACTTTATAAGCAAGTGTGTTGAAATCATTTTCGCAAAAATGAAAATAGAATCTTCCGTAATTTAATAAAATTTATTTGCATGGTCGAAATTGTTATAAAATCATAAAGCATGCTTTACTAGCGTTTTTGAACATATAAACGTTTACAAAAGTGAAAAATGAAAATAGAATCTTCCGTAATTTAATAAAATTTATTTGCATGGTCGAAATTGTTATAAGATCATAAAGCATGCTTTACTAGCGTTTTTGAACATATAAACGTTTACAAAAGTGATTCGAAATATTTTTTTCAATGCAAGTGCTCGTAAAGTTCTGTTTTATATAGGTATGCGTCTAATCCGTTGTCAAAGTTAACTTTACCGCGCGAGTGTTTAATGTTTTCATTTTTTTCAAGTTTATTTTTTACTTTTGTTCCCCTACATAGTGGGAAGGCAAATGGAACTTAGCTCATACAGTCATGTCTGAGGTATGTTTTATTTTTTTAATTTATCGAAACCAGTTGCCAGTCTTATCTTGTGTACCATAGATATACTTGACAGAAATGAGCTCGGTACATAACATAGTAGACCATATCTAGCTTTGACAGCTCGATATACACTGTCCGTCCCTCTTTAGGTAGATCAAAAGAGTGAGACAGAGCACTTTATCAAGCGCCATCGAGCTTGATATGGTTTGCTATGCTAGACTAGTGTTTCAGCTTGATGAGTTCGTAAGCTGATAAAATGAAAACTGTTTAGACGACATTTTGCGTAGGTAGTAACTTTACAAATTGAAAATTCTGATGAAACTTAATCAACCATTTAGTGCCTGATTTTTACTTCAAAATTTCTTTTGATAATATACGTAAGGTGACTTTAATTTATGCAGCCAAACTCTTATTAGAGGTTTGGTAAGTGATCAGTATCACGGATCGATAACAGTTTTTGCTAATTTCACAAAATAAAATCTCGGGGCTGGGCTTGCGTTTGTAAGGAACACGAAAAGAATAATTTATGAATTTCACAAAAGGGGTAATTGAATCTTGTTACTGAGCACTTACCGAGTCTTTAGTAACAATTTGGCTGAATAAATTAAAGTCACCTTATATAGGTAACAAGAAGGATTTGGTTAAAATAAACTTCTTGGTAGGTAACCTCATTTAATCGTAATATGAATAAGAACTTTTTGATTATAATGCCAAAAAACAAAAAGTTTGAAGTTCGCAAAATGATACTGGCCACTTGCATTCTCGGTACAATATTTAAAAAAAATACAATGTTATCGATCGGTCTTCCTTGTTAACAACATTCTTTGTTTGTATCTAAAGAATAGACAATATCGGGCAGCCATTTTTGTTTACATTATTATGTAGAATAAGCTGGTGGGAGTCGAATTCATGTTATGTATGACTGAAAGCAGCCTTCGAACGCATCAAACTGAAAGCAGCTTAATTCCGTCAAGTCGGCAACTTGCATGCAAAGAAAAAGAAAAAGAATGCCCGCCTAAAGTTCATTTGGAGTATGTACCTATTTATTGTTTATTTAATTACAATTAATTTATTTACTCACACTGTGCATTGAAAAACGTAGTATGATACACGTGCGTAAAGGCAATAACTTACTCGTAACGTTTAAAACACTCGCTTATCGCTCGTGTTTCAAATCGTTCCTCGTACAAGCTATTGCCTCCTTTATGCTCTCGTAGCATAAACTACTATTTCCATTTAAGTTATCACAAAATACCTATCTCTCGGTCCTCTGTAACATGGTTAACTCTGCCCATTACAACCTAAATACTCGTAAATTAATAGTTATTGCAAACCCATTTCTATCGTATTAAATATTATCTAAAGAATTCCTATAATATACCTATGTAAACAGTGAGGTATGCGAAGATATTATATAATACTAAAAATGATCGCAGGAATTTAAATGAAACCACATATATGAGGTGACTTTTATTTATCCAACCAAACTCATACTGGAGGCTTGGTAAGTGATCAGTAACACGGATTGATAACACTTTTCGCTAATTTCAAAAAATAAAATCTTGACGTCCCATAGTAATTGACTCGGGGCTGGGCTTGCGTTTGTAAGAAACACGAAAGGAAAAATTTACGAATTTTACAAAAAGGGTCATCGAACTTTGTTACTGAGCATATACCGAGCCTTCAGTGAGAATTTGGCTGCATAAATATCACCTTATATATCTATCACACTTAACATATTTTCTAAAGAAACATATAATGACAATGTAAGACGGATTGACTAAGATCAATATATTTTTTTTTCTCTTGGACATAATTCCTATGGTTTTATATTTGCCTTTACTTAAGTAGGTATAAGAAAATTGTATAGATTAAGGTTATGTTACAAATGAAAAAAATCATGTTTGCTAAGTTTCTTGCCTTTCTTCTTAGCAATACTAATCGAATGGTGCGGATGGTTAGGCATTACGTATATATTTTATTCCTATATTTCTTTACTTTATGCAGGTTTATAACTTTATTACATTTTAGTAGCCCAACCTTCATATTTTTTTGGATATTTATCAACTTGTTTGTTCCTTGCATCATTTATGTATAATATTTTTATTCCTAGATTTCTCCACTTTATGTACGTGTATAAATTAATTTTTGTAGCCCAGCCTAAATATTTTTTGTATGTATTTCCCTTATTAGTATATTTATATTTTTTTTTATTCTAAAGATATTTATTGTAAAGATTAACTTTGACTTGTAGAAAGTATACTTTATGTATTTACAAAATAAATATTTTGATTTGATTTGATTTGATTTATAAAATATTTTCCCGTTACCTACCTTATAAATTTTGAAAACCTGTGAATTTTGTATGGGCTAGTCCAATTGTTTTTATTTGCATCTTTCATTATTACAAGTTCACACTCCATTCACACCTGGGCTGAGTTCAGTTTGATCGCTCACGCCCGGCGATCATGACATCTCTTTTGCACGCGTTGATTTTGCATCTGCTATCCTGCTGTCAGTGATGAGCGGGCGATCAAACTGAATGCGACCCTTGTTCATATGCAACAGGTGCACAGATAATATAATACTATAGTATGTTCGATTTATGGTTGGCAGTTCAAAGTTGGCAGTTATAGTTATGTGCCCTAACGAAATAGAATCGTTTTTTTAACCATCGAGAACGTTAACAAGGGCTATGAAATCGATTTTTTATTTGATTGCTCTTTGATTATCCAAACTACTTTTTGTTAATTTCTAAATTAATTAAATTAAACAAACCAATAACCCCGAGCTTGAGAGCTCAAAGATTTTTTTTTTGTTTTTCTTGGCTTTTTACCAAAAACAAACAATAATAACAAAACAAAAATCAACAAAAACTGTAACAAACGTCAAAACAAATAGCACGTAAAGCAACCGCAACAAGATGCACTCATACTGACGCGATCCTATATGATGGCCGCACCAATTCATCGATGTATTTTCGATTATGTAGTGTCAGTCCCTATGTGTTAACGTTCCGATCCACGCATCAAGTAGCAAAAATACATTATTCTTTTCTGAATCTTTTTTTGTTAAATTTAACGAATACACTGTGATTATTGTTTCGATTTATAGATAAATAATTTATTGTATTTTTGCAATAATGATATACATTCTTTCTAAAACCTAATATTTTCTTTTGCACCTGTGTGTATGTAGTATGATGTGAGTAGTATAGGTGAAACGGAAAATTACGAACTGTCACCCATATCATGATAACTCGGACAGCCTATAGTGTATAGTGCCACCAATTTAACTGTTCAGTAAAATCATTCGCCGTCTCTTTCTAATTATACTCTTTTCTAGCGCACTAGAAAGAGATGGGTGGATAATCCAACTGAACAGATAAGTTGGTCGCACTGTACTAGTGTAACGGCTGTATGAACTGGTATGAACTATAACGTTATTACGAGTACGTTGATATGATAAATGCGCCCACGAACTAGCTTATGCCGTAAGGTCGTATGCGGCAAAACAGTATTTCTCATTTAAAATGACAACTGTAAGTAATTTAATAAATCCAATCGGATATATCGAAGTGTATTTGTAGACTTTTTTAAATAAAAATCTTAGACGCTTCATTCACTCTCGTTTGGTCAGTAAAATAGAAATCTGTGTTTTAAAAGAGGTTTTCTAAATTCTTTTCTCTGCTATGAAAATTAATCAATCAATTAAATCTTCGGGCAGAATGATGTCAATGAAATGCTTAATCGTATATAAATTGGTAATTACATGTCATATGTTTTGATATTGCTGAGAAAAATGGAGATTCATGTCGCCAAAATTTCGTGGCGTCGTCGTCGTCGCCTTGAGCTTGGTCTACCTACAGCATCAGTGTTCCGCAAAGTGTGTATCGCGCGCGGCACACTGGTGTTCCCTGGTCATTAGTTGGTGTGCCTCAGAAAAATAACGTTATCTTTTATAAACTTATTTATAGTACAGTCAATGACACGGTAGCGTACGGTCTATAACTTCAAAATTAAACATCTAGGTAAGGCAAGGGTACTATTTTCGTACCCAGTGATGAAGATTCTATAATGCATAGGGGTCAGATGCATTTCCGAAAATTTTGACTTTTTTTGTATGTGCCGCCTCTAAAGTGATATGAGTATGGGTCAAAGCAGCAGGTAACATGAATTGCTGGGGCCGCAGCATCAGCATCCAAGCTGGGGCCGAATTGCCAGAAACCTACAGCTCACGTTCTCACGGAACGATACCTAGAACGCCTAGAATAAACATACTTCTTGTAGAATTATCTGCTTTGTTGCCATGCAGCGGTCACCCGCCTCTCATAGGCCATGCACCGCTTTGCCACTTTTGCATAATGTAAGCATGACGCTGGACTGCAGCGCAGCATTCATAGCGGGCACTCACAAGATCCACTAGTGCTATAATTGTAGTTCTTTTTCAAACAGGAGTACTAAAGTGGGATGATACCTAAGTGCGACGTGTATCTAAATATCGGCTGACGTGGTCTCAGCATTGCTTTTACACGAGTTAAATACCTTATCACTAAGTCGCCCGATAACCTAACAGTTTCGCGTTTTGGAGAAACCCAGTCTATTTTGTTTATATCTTCTGTGTTATCAGTATTCGGTCAAGAGTCACATACTAGTTGTTTCACCCTACTAAAACTGCATCCGATCTGCATCATTGTCGTTGTTAAGACACGCTCTTATCGCGCACACAATGCCGTATGTGCTTAATAGGTATGTTTTACCTGTATACTAAAGTTACAAACTTTTGACCTGGTTTTCCCTATGAATGCCCGGCATTTATACTATGGTGTTGCGAGCTAAGACAATGCATCGAGTACAGCAATTAAACGTTGTTATCGATGTCCCAAATTGGTAGCGTAATTTTTATCGTAGGTATGTGATACGATCTATAGTGACTATGTTAACACGTGAGTGACTCCCGGGGCCCCAGTATGGGAGCGCAGGATGAATTGTAAATCGTCTATTTTCATAAGGATGAAAGTTTGACTGACGTGGTCCAAGAATATTTTAGTATTCACTCGTTTATTTTAGGAATGATCCAATTACCGCGCCGAACGATAACCCGCACGCGAGGTTGTGGGGAATTCCAAATCGATATTATCCCTATATTGTTTTCTTTTTTCGGTACGATAAACAACTGGAGTGGTATAAATTGCTATGCGGGCAGTCAGTCGCTAGACACTACACGGTCAACATTACCGCAAGAACATCATATAGACTTAGGAGTCCCGTGACATCCATCCAGAACTCAAGATGCAGTCCCAAGACAGAATACTCAGTTTCCCGGTGGACACCTTCACGACGCGCGGGCCTTCTATACCCGAGGAGGCCCCTTTCAGCCCCGGCGAAATTCTGCAATTCAATAAAGAATACAAGAAGTTTCTTCAGGCGGAACGACAGCTGGACGACCTGACTTTCCTTAACGGGAAGCCATGCCCCGTCCGCTACAACTTTGATCCGACGAGGCCAGAAGAAGATCGTCTGATGGTGAACTGGGACTGGCTCATGCCCTTATTTTGGGGGCCGCCGCCAGGTGAGAGGGATCTCGTGAGGGTGCCCACTATACTGGAGTTTGTTGAAAAGAAGATTCGCTTTTCGAAGTGCAAGGCGGTCGCCGGGGACACCTGTTCCTGCGGCAAGAGGCCTAATGTAGTGGTACCACCGGGACGTGAGTGCAGGGTCCCACAGCACTTTCATCATTTCTGCACGGCGCACGTCTCTGCGTGGATAACCAAGTACATGGTCCCGGCGATTCTGCTGAAAGAATCCCAAGAAATCTTTAGAGAGGTCATCCAGAAAGTGCATGAAGGTGATCCGCAAATCCTCGAATACTATTCGACGGGTGACCGGACGGACACAGAAATGTTGCTGCACTCGGCTCGCAACATCAGTGATAATAGTGCTAAATAGTGCAGCAATGCTGCTGCAATGTGACGTTCGCTTATTAAAATAAATATTTGTGTTTATAATATGTTTACTTTTTTTTTCTTGTACCCCTATGAGTGTAGGATGATGGAGAGTTGTGCAGGTAAGGTACTGAGATCATTCCCTCTGACGTTGCTTCAAGTTGAAATTTAGTTTCTCTCGTGACCACTCTATGTTAGATACAATCAAGTCAAGCTTGGACTGCACCAGATGTAACGTCTAGGTAACGTGCTACTAGCCGCTGCATAGCACGTCACATCACTAACGCAGATAAGTTGCAAGGCGTGATGATTAGCGTTATGTGCACATGGGATGCAAAGCTCCGTTATCACAAACTATGCTTGGCATATGCTTATCATATGTCTTGAGCAAGGCCTGAGTGTGCATTCGCCTCTGAGTACGTGTATCTGCGACGTTTAGGTATGGAGCCGACCATACAGGAATATGAGACGTCTAAATAAGGTTTTTCTTAACTTTATATCCATGAATAACTGCATGTAAGCCGCAAACAGTATTATGACAAAGACTGGCGGCAATTGGCGTTACATCTATAACTCCTTATGAACCGATAATACGTATGACCACATGGCACGCTCTCGTTTAAATATGGAACAAACTATGTGTCACTACTCAAAAGATAGGTAAATATGATAAGACGACGGGACCTTCATCGAAATATTATTACAGGCTGCCGGCCGAACGTAAGTAGCTCCAGCGTATTACGGCAACCCACGTTTAGTTGGCACTGTCTTGAAATATTCGGGAAAACCCGTGCTATATTCATTTTATGATCTGTATCCGACTGGCGGCGTGTATTTCGAAACGAAATCAAAACTGATGAGTGACCATAGAAAATTACCGGGACATACACGTGTGCTTCATACATGTATACACCTCACTTATACTTAAGATTTGTCATTGTATAGCTTTCAGGTTTGGTTAGACTATAACGATGTACAAAACATCATTCTAAATATGTATACTTTTCATGATTCCTGTAATGTTAGGACTATGGTATGACAGATACCTTACCTAAACACTGCACCGTACCTACCTATCGCTGCATAGCATGTCGCGTCGCCCCTCTATCGTGTTACAAAGTGTAGTGACCACGGTTATCTATGCATGGATGTAGATTGTACAACATCTTAGTGGATAGAACTAGTATCATGAAGGAAACTGGTATGTCGTGACATTTGTAAGTCGGCATGCATTTTGAAATGAAATAAATATGTATCGGGAACAAGTTTTTTTTTTTATTTTCAAAAACAAACACTCACATACACAATATACTTAATACTGATGTACACAAATACCTAATACTTATTATATAAACAAATGATCATATCTATGACTAGCACTACTTCGGCCGGTTGAGAGTTCCACGCCACGATGCCTGCTCACGCAAAGCTAGTGCATACTGCATCAAGTGCCTGTCCAGTCGCCGCTGCTCTGCCTTCTGACGTTTTCTCTCCTCACGCTCCAAGTCTTGTCTGCGCTTTTCTGCTTCTTCTTCCGCCCGCTCTTGCTCCTTCCGAGATTTTTCCCCGTTGTCTCGATGAACGGCTTCTCCAGAGTTTCCGCTCATGGTGGATGATGATTTTGTGAATGATGACATGGTGATTTTGTTAAGACTGATCGATTGTACACAGCCTTGTGATTATGGCGAGTGTATATGTGCTAATGATTGATTGTATATGTACTTTCCTCCATTTATACTAACCCGAAAACTACCTAACAAGGACTCGTTGTTCCATAATTATCGCGAATTTTTTCCCACTTGAATAAGCTCGTTATAATGAGGGATAATTCAAATACCGTGACATCATGGTGTACCGCAGTAACGACAGAATTGATAAGCAAATTAGGTAGAGAAACGTATTTTGTGGTAAAATGGCGCAATATCGATGATGTCAACGGGTAATACATGCATATATCGGCAATACCCAGTTATTTTCAGCTGAAAAGGAAAAAATTGATAAGGATAATGCATACAGTTTTACATTTTATTACGGGAGTCATATCATACACTGTGTTAACTTCTGTTAGCTAGCACAATCATGCTCCGTATGGAAAAAAGTATAGGTAAGCTTCAGTACGTGCTCGTTACGGTACAAATGCAACCAACGATTGTTTCAACTCTAACTGCAAGCACCCCGGCATGCTGAGTATGCACGCAGTCTTGCTACGTGACCTGCAGTCTTACTCGACTATGTTGTATGTTCTTCGGATGTTCGGCTCCGACAAGCTATCCCACTACAGCGTTGCAGCGTGCACTCATGTCCGCAAAGCAGTTTACCAAGCGAACCCGAGAGACTTGGGTTTTTGTTGAATCGTCCATGCACACCATCGTTAGGTGATGAACACTTAATTACCTCGGCAGGTGTACCTGTACACCTTACCGTAGGTATGCCTTACCATAGGTATGCCTTACCGTAGGTATGACGTCAAACCTTATCGAACAATGGTGTATTGTTTCATTTTTCCGAACTATTAATATTTCAATAAACCCCACGGACAGGATGAGATCGATTAATTGAACCCGATAACATATTTAATTGAATGAGAGGAAATTAATATAAATACCATTTAAGTTCAGCGATAAGAGCGTTATCGCCGTCGCGGGTGGCCGTTCTTATGCTGTAACGATTTACTGATATGGATGTTGCTACCTACAACCAATTCTACAACAAGGTGCACTTACAGGTTAACAGTAAAGAGTTTTTGCGCTCATATTCACAGAGACCTAAGGTTAGGCTTGAGACTAGGTCTCACTTTTACATAGCAAAACCTAGATAGAACTCAACAATCATATTTTTCCCGAGACCATGCACTGTGCATCAGAGTCGTTGCTCCGCTGTATACATTAGTAGCATCCCCCCTTTCCCCTGGTCCACCATTCTTTATTTTCACCCCGTACGCTCTTGTGTCACTGACTGTAAGTAAGTAAGGGTACGAAAAATACTTACACTATGTTAGTTATCGGGAAGAAGGTTTAATGACTCTCCAGATAAAAATAACAAAAAAAAATTTTTTGTCCCATAGTGCCTGCACTAGGATTTGTACTTAAACTAGTCCAACCAATAAGGGAGCAAAAATATTTATTTTTCGAAATTGGCCAGAAGGATAACTGAACCTAGTTCTTGATCACTAACCGAGTCTCCAGTATGAATTTGGTCGGTTGATTTAATTTCAACCTATAATATATATAAATCACGGGAAACTGATATTTAATTTGAGGTGTACCTCCAAATATTTTCGTTTTCCTAGATGTAAGGTACCTTGAACACAAAAAGTTTGCGGTACCCAGGCCTTCACTACTGAAAAGTAAAATGACTATAGTAGGTAGGAGTACTATTACCGGACACAACATTCTCTGTTAACATTACTACCTTTACAGAACAGAAAATAATAACTTGGCCAAGCGCGAGTTGTACCACACCAGAATACAGGTGCGGAACCCTAAAAACATTATAGTAAATAACAACAATATATTGTACAACATTTCAAAGCAACATCACGGCTACAAAAAACAAGTCGCTAAAATGGTAGCCGGTAATAAAGCGCCGGCGGCAGGCGGAGCCATGGGCAAAGGCATGTAACTAATTACTATTAAAAGCGACGAAAACACTCAGGATGAATATTGTTTATTTTTTAGGGTTCCGAACCGAAAGGGTAACCAACGGGACCCTATTTCTAAGACTCCGATGGCCATCTGTCTGTCCGTCTGTCACCAGGCTGTATCCTATGAACCGTGATAGTAAGACAGTTTAAATATTCACAAATGATGTATTTTTGTTGCCGCTATAACAGCAAATACTAAAAAACAGAATAAAATAAATAAAAAGGGGGCTCCCATACAACAAAACTGATTTTTTTGCTCGTTTTTGCTCGATATTTAAAACGGCAACAGGTAGACGCTTGAAATATTCACAAAATATTTAGTTACTTTAAATAAGTAAAATTGAAAATAAATAAAATAAAATATACAACAGACATGATTTTTTTGCCGTTTTTATAGATAATGGTACGGAGCCCTTCGTGCGCGAGTCCGACTCGCACTTGGCCGGTTTTAGCAGACGCCCCACAGTGTTGCTTGCTTAGAGGCTGTGTCACTCGATTCCGTAGGAAATTCCTAAAATCTCTTAGCGGATTCTACGTCATACAAGAAACCCAGTCTGATTTTAAAGCTGTTTCTAGTATAGGGCAGCCAAATATGGATTGATTTGGCACCACCTATACAACTGTCTTCTTTAAGTCAATTAAAAACTTTAAAGTAAGATATAGAAATTTTTGTATTTATCAACAAATAAAGTTTGCCCAAAAAAATAATAGTAAGGAAACGTTGCTATGTAACATTAGTTTTTATAATATTTCCGTATAATACTAGATTATTCTTCTTATTTATTTATTTTTGTATTTATTTATACATAAATCTGCTATCTTTTATAACTTATTTTGTACAGCGGAGACGACATCAAGCTATACACTTGCAGTACGACATTAGCCCCTACAGAGAAGAATATAAGATAGGTACAAAGTCCGAAGTGTCTAACTTGATGCGGTTTCCACTGTACCAATTGTTTTTTTTTGTACTTGCATTGGGTCGGTTTTTGAAATGGGCCTCAACTGAAAATCAGCGCAGTGGCTTGCCTCTGCAATATGCTGAGCTGAGGACCCTTTCCACTACCACAGCACTTACATGGTATAAGGTTTTATTTGTGTTTTGTTTTGTTATTTTTTATAAATTTTTATGATGTTATGTGTTTTTCTCACTTGTGTGTAATGCTGTGGTACTGGAATAAAGAAGTTATCTATATCTATCTATTTTCATGTTCTATGACCAGGATCAGTACCATATACATCCCCTAGATTTATCTTGGAGTCGGATGCCAACTGGCTGCCAAACATCGGAAACATAGACAACTGTTGAATTCCGATTATCTAAGGATACGTAGTGACGTCATAGCTTGTAACAGCTCAATATACACTGAAGATAATTTTGAAAGTTCAGTGTTTATGTATGTTTTTAGAGTTTAGCACCCATAAATATTTAAAAACGGATTGGACTCACTTTTTTATCTGTGCAAGGAGGCACAGGTCGATACCGGAAACCTCCGAACGCAGCCGAAGAGCGGAAAGACGAGCGGCGACGAGAGAGGGGAGGAAGCTTAGTACTCGACTGACCGCCGTGGGCAAAAGTACTCCCGAAGAGTCCTGATGATGATGAGTCATAATCTCATCGAAAGCTCGACCTGTGCCTCCTTGCACAGATGAAAAAGTGAGTCCAATCCGTTTTTAAACATTTATGATGTCAACTCACTCTAATTTTAATGAATGTTTAGCACCCGGTTGGCAACCGCTACAATGTTGCACAATAAGCCCGCAGATAGACAAAAATTATAAAAATGGTACCTAGTTTGGCTTCAGTAAAATGCAATAACCCATAACATGTAAATTTCGAAAAGAAAAATGTAAGTACAGACACGACTTGTGTACCATTTTGTTATCAGTATACTAGATTTGGTGGCCATATCGTAGAATTGGTACAAGCATCGCAACGGTTTATGAGCGGTGACCTTGACTGCGCTAGTCATTGTTTCTCTATCGCACGCAGTAATTTTGTGCGCGAGTGAACACATGCGCTAATCCCCCACCACTTCCGCCGAGCGCTCATAACTCGTTGCGCGACTTGTAATTTCATGAAAATGATCGACAATGGTTTCGATTCGGTTTGACGGGACTAACCTTATTTTAAGCGTCCTGTCCTTGTCTTTTCGATATAGAAAGAAAAAGATAGAATGCTTAAATTAGTTTAGTCCTTTAAAAGTCGTACGTATTGCACCAAATTAACTTGTAACTTACCAAACCAAGAAGCCTGGTAGTCGTCCAAGGTCAGCCCTTCTTTTGAGTTGAGGAGATCAGGCAGCGCGATTGTGGAGAAACTAATAGCCATGCCCAGGTCCAGGAGTAGCAGGTTCGAAGACATGCTGGCTATCACCTGGAAAGAACGTCGGGTGGTGTTGTTGGGGTGTAAGAAAAGTGTTTTGTTAGCGGGCGAATTACTGGGTCTGGGCAGCGTATTTGAAAGTATACAAGGCTAGTTGCACACAGGTTGGGGCTGCTCATTCAAACTGCAATAGGACATCGATTCCTTGGGAAGTATACATGATTACTATACACTTTTCGCGTATATATTCCAATACTTGCGCTAACAAAATAGCACTAGTTACCATTATGATATTATTATCGTAAGTGGGCGAAAAACTTTCACCAAAAGTAAAAATATAGGTGCGACGACAAGCGAAGCGAGGAGCAGTGTGTTAGGTTGACATGTAAGAAAAATTAAATAAATAAATAAAATTAAATAAAAATTAAAATTTTCTTTATTCAGGTAGCAAGGACCCATAAAATTAATTTAAAAACCCACACACGAATAATATACATTAAAATAAATAAATAAGACACAAGATAAAAAGATCATTTAAAATTATTTACAAATTATCATTTTTTATTACGTAGGCAAAGTTTGACAATCCAATTCTTAAGCATAGGATTGTCAAACTTACTAAAAAAATGTCCTCAGGATGTCGCTGTCAGGAGCCGAGCGAAGCGTAGCGGAGCGAGGCAACGTCCATAGTTTTAATAGTAAAGTCACCGTTTTCAAAAGGAAATGGTTACAGATTATTTAATTCTCTGTTTTAAAAACTATACAGTGTCAGTACGTGTTGGTTCTAGCCTTGTATAGTTTCCAAAACAATTCTCTTCATTGTAATTAGAAAGTACACGCGACCAGTACGGGCAGATCGTGTATACTTTCCGAGATTTTTTTTTGATAATAAATTTGAAAGTATGCAGTGTAACTTTACTATGGGTGCGTACTGGCCTTGTATACTTTCAAAAGACGCGTCTGGGCATGGACGAATTAATTTCATCCAAGGTCTGGGACAGCTCCAACTCGACATGAATAATTTAATACCAGATATTTCACTCTCTTGATTTGTACGGTCAGGCAGAAAATCGATAATTTGAAATAAATGATTTATTTTTTTCCGAAGATTTTGTTTTTCTATTTCCATACATAGCAGGAAAACTTAATTATCTGCAACGCTTATTTCAATAATGCTACCTACATAATTAGCCTAAGTACATTGAATTTTTTCTTAATTGTCTGGACTAAAAAAGACAAGCGTTTCTTTGGTAAGAAAATGACACACATCGGTTGACTGATAACGATAGAAAAGTTTTCTATCTCACTCTTGCATGTCAAATTTACAATAGTTTAGCCGAGTCTAGCGCATAAAAGACAAGCTCATGCCGCCGCGCCGCGCCGCCGCCGGTACAAACCACTTTTTTAGACGTAGTATAGTTTCTGGTATTATTATTTGTGTCAAGTTGACTCGTGGCGAGCTGTCCCAGACCCGAATTACTGTGTAGTAGAGCTGATGCCGGGCTTGCTAAGTTCTATATGGATAAAGTGACTTTTATTTATGCATTAATATATATTTTTTATTAACTTATTTAGTTTTTCATTTTTATAATTATATATTTTTATATATTTACAAAAACACGTTATAATAACCAGATATATTTCGACAAAATTGTCAGCATCAGTAGAATAAAAATAAAAATAAATTATAATACTATGTAAAGCTTATATGGGCCATACTCATACTGGATAACACTTTTTGCTAATTTCACAAAATAAAATCTTGATGTTGATGTTAATTCTTTTTTTGGCGTAGAGACAATCCTACACTGCGTTTGTACTGAACTCGGCCCCTTTTTCAATAAATGTGAAGTTCTATATGTTTTTTGTGGTATATCATTGATTTTTGTAGAGTTTTATTTATACCCTGCAGCAGGTGGTTTCATCCGCGCGAATTGCATGAATGACTATTTTCCTGGGGACCAGCCCGTCTTCAGAAAAAAATACTAAACATAGCCTTTTCTAAAGTGAAGAGTCTAACCATTATAGTAGTGAGAGGTTTTTCAAAATATCGATTTAACGGTGAATTAGCCATACACACATATCCCTACAACCGTACCGTTGCTCAGGATCATGAAATTTGTCAGTGTGGGGGTAACTTTTTACCCCGGTACAAAATGCACATCGTAATATTGTTTTCCTTACTTTTGAATAAAAAGTATGCAATAAATGTGTTTTAAAATAATTTGCGGAAATAGTTTATTAATAATAAAGTCTTCACAAAAAAATTACTTACTTTAATGTATTACGTTTTGGTCAAGTCGATCTATTTATTTAAAACATAAAAGATTTTAAATATTGATGTGGTCACTATAAGATGTTGTTATGTAATTACTTAAGACAGAATGTCCCTATAGTAGGGACTAAATAAATTAACCGACTTGGATTTACATGGATCTCACAACTTTTTATGGTAGAAGAACTAAGTTGCGAGACTTGGTTTTTTTTACAAGTTTTGTTTTTGATATAATCTTAAAGAACTTTGATTATTTATGTGTTTCCATTATATATATAATATAAATACTAAAAGACAAGTCAATTATATTTTTATGTTAAATTACTATTACTATAGTTCCAGATTACCAACGAGAATATAATTTATGTCCCTAAGGAACTGCCCGTCCCCAGAAAACAAACTATAGCCTATATCAAAGTAAAGAATCTAATAATTATGAGAGTTAAATAATTATTAAAATCGGTTCAGTATTTCCACAGATTACCCCCTGTAAACAAACAAACAAAATTTGCCTCCTTATGATATAGTGTCGATTAGAATGCATTGTAAGATAGAAAAACCGATTAACTACGAATAAAAGTCCTGCCCTAAAAGTTCCGTTTAATTACAACCATCGATGAAATGGAGAGTAAGAGTTTTATATTTTAATGTAATGTAATTTTATTTAGAATAAAATTTTATTAGATTAATTATTGAATTTCCTAATTAATTTTTATCTAATTTTATTAGAAGTTAGTCTGGAAATATATCATTTAGTATTATTAATCGATCTCAGAAATTTGGGCCACCTGGTTGTGCCTGTTTGAGAGCTGTCCTCTTACTCTCCTGTGTAACTGGGAGGGGTTTGTTTGCGAGTAAGAGGAATACAGCGACAAAATAATTTTAGTGGTTTCAACATTGAAAGCTAGTGCTAGCCTAGCACTCGTTCATACAAACAAATTTTACTCGGAGACAATTTTGGTCGAGTAGGTACCTATTTAAAATTTGTATGAAACAGCCGTTTTTATTTTGCGATTTCATGGTTAGCGCCAAGTTTTTCGTGTTGTCGAATTATCAGTTTTCTTTTCCAATACCACTTGGATTTTACTGCGAATGAATGTGCGAGTAAGTATAGAAGAGTATCAATAAAAGTAAAAAGTCCAAGTTTCCAAGTTACGAGTAATTTTTTTCGTATATAAGGTGACTTTCGTTTATATAGCCAATTCATACTGGAGACTCGGTAAGTTGGTCTGTACCAAAGTTCAATTAACTAACATTTTTGCAATACACGAAAAAAAAAATGTGCTTCTACTAGTTTAAGAACAACAACACTGCGTCAATAGGTAACTATTAGGAAGCCTGAATTTTCAGAAAGGGTCATTGAACCTTCGTCCTAACTACTTATCGAGACTCCAGTATGGCTATATTATGCAAAGTCACCTTATATTCGATAGGAAACTACAAGATTTTCTGGGATAAAAATGTATCCACCTTTTCTCGACGAAAACGGTTAATTCAAATTCATGTTATTTTTCTCATAAAAAAGAACAGTTTTCAACACCTCAAAACTGAGAGATTAGATAATCGTGAATCGGACCAAGGTAAGTGAGTGAGTGACCCATTGTGCAACAATACTTAGGTAATAACAGTGATACGGAGCCGCATGTTAGCGTAGTAGACCTTTGTATTTTTAGTTTGTAACTTTAAAATATACGACCACTGCAAAATTAACACTTCCAGCCAAAAGTATGACTGCAAAGGGCAGGATGGGGTGCATAATATGTATGGTTGCATACGTATTTTATTGAATTTGTATATTAGAGTATGCCAAGAAAACCGCAAAAATAACGAGAATGCAGTGGAAATTATTTGTGCCTTCACGTTGAATAATGGAGTGGAAAATTGCAAAATACTGAATCTTCACGGCCCGCAAGAATATTTAGTGAATTGAAAAAAATATGGCTCTTTAGTCTTCGCATCCGGTACTGCTAATCGGTAAACGTGTCTGAGTATATGTACGTAAAGTCCAGGGGCATTGAATTTCCCGGGACAAAGTAAATAAAGGTTGGGATCCAGTGGTACGTTCTCCCCCTGTCCTCACTCCCATTTACTTGGGTCAGCTCTCCTGGTTCGAAGACTGTAAGTCCTGCGGTCTAAAGTGGTTTCCTGCGTCCATCCATCAATCCATCAGCCTGTTTGGTCCACTGCTGAGCATGCCTTTCCACGAATTCACCACTCTTGGCGGTCCTCCTGGAAGAAACGCCCATACTCACACACGCTGGGCAGGCGGGTTTGTGAGCGTGGTGCCAAAACCCTCGCACCAGTGACGCCACTGCCCGTCACCAGTCTGTTTTAAGGGTTCTGTACCCAAAGAGTAACTAAAGGGACCCTATTACTAAGACTCCGCTGTCCGTCTGTCTGTCCGTCATCAGGCTGTATCTCATGAACCGTAATAGTTAGACAGTTGAAATTTTCACACATGATGTATTCCTGTTGCCGCTATAACAAAAATACAAAAAAATTTAATAAAATAAATAATTAATGCGCTCCCATACAACAAACGTGATTTTTTTGCTCGTTTTTGCTCGATATTGATAACGGCAACAGGTAGACGCTTGAAATATTCACAGAATATTAAGTTATATATTCACTTTAAACATAAATAATTAAACTAAAATAAAATTAATATTTAAGGGGCGCTCCGATACAACAGACATAATTTTTGCCGTTTTTATAGATAATGGTACGGAACCCTTCGTGCGCGAGTCCGACTCGCACTTGGCCGGTTTTTTTTATAAGGCCCGGCAATCGACAACATTTCATTTTAGATAACCATTTGTTTTTAATATCTATATTGAACGGTAAGGAGGTAGAGCTGGTGCCAGGCTCGACTGTGGAGGTACCACCATCTTACTCGCAAATCCTCCCGAAGTTATTCGGGGAAGAGTAAGAGAACAGCTCTCAGGCAAAACCAGGCGGCCCACCATTGCCTGGGACCGATGGATGGTGGTATATCCATCCCCAATTGCCGGGCCTTATAAAAAACAGACTGGTGACGGGCAGCGGCGTCACTGGTGCAAGGGTTTCGGCACCGCGCTCACCAACCCGCCTGCCCAGCGTGTGTGAGTATGGGCATTTCTTCCAGGCGAAATCCTAGAGAGGCCTATGTCCAGCAGTGGACAAAACAGGCTGATGGATGGATGGATGGATCTATATTGAAAGGCTGCGTAAAAAAGAAGCTTAAGTATTTTTTATTCTGTTTTATTTTACGTTTTTCCTGCATAATTTAATGTTTTCTTATTCACTCATTCTAAAAGGACGCAAGTCGCATCTGAGGATTTCGAAAGTCGATGTTCATTGCCTGGATTATTTAAAAAAAACGCTTTGCATGTTTATGTCTGCTGTCACATGGCATGACATTTGATTTTTTTAAAAACCAAATAATCTTAAATGCAAAGGAAATTGTTTTTAAAATCCTATGTTTACCATATTTTTAGTTTTTTTTAAATATATCTTTATTTAATCACGATTTAATTCTGAAAAAAAAATATATGATGCTCAGAAAGCCCATATCTCGAAATGGTTTTTAGTTTTGCACCAATTATGAATTTGTAATGTTGTCGATTCAGGATGGATATACTGCCATCAATCGGTCCCAGGCAATGGTTTCCTGTGTCATATTTTGCTTTTTAAAGTCTCTTTAGACCCTCGTCATCCTTATGGTCTATTTCGACCCTGTGTCTCAACTGGTAATTCTAGGACCTGGCGGACCATATGGTCTTTGTGGCGTCTCCTTACGTACTCATACCACCTCATAACTCACTTGGTCAACAGACCGTACTCATTTCTTATTTTGTCCATTCGAGTCCACTTCAACATTCGCATGTCCACCACATGAATTATCTTTTTTTTCATTTGCATCTTTATGTACTAATAATAAAGTATTGAAAAAGTCGTTCATGAACAATTTTTTCATTATTTTTATTTGATTTGGTTATGTATTGAAGCCAAAACTACAATTTTTAGAATTTTCGTCAGATCTGTCTGTCTGTTCCGTTTTAACTCGAGAACCACTCAACGGATCTGGATGCGGTTTTGTTTATTATCTACTGAAGTCAACATATAAGGTGAGATTTATTTATGCAGCCAAATTCATATTGTTGGCTCAGTAAGTAATCAGTATCACGGATCGATAACACTTTTTGCAAATTTCGCAAAATAAAATGTTGACCTCCCATAGTAATAGAACCGGAGCTGGGAGTGTATTTTTGAATCATTGTATTTTGAAATTTCAATTCGCATACGAATCCGCATGATTCGCATACGAATAAAATACAAATTTTGAGATTTCGTATGCGAATCATGCGGTTCATATGCGAATTGAAATTCGAATGATTCAGAAATACGCTTCCTGGGCTTTCGCTTGAAGGGAACATGAAAAAATCATTTACGAGTTTGACAAAAAGGGTCATCGAACCATGATAATGAACACTCGAGTGGCATAGATTGAATAAACTAGAAAGGCTAGTATTTATATTACTGTTATAATAATTATGTTAAGTTATTCTGTTTTTCCATCAAATCTGACCTCCTCTGTGTTCTAGTGGGTCGAATGTACAAATACGGAGGTAGTGGATTCAAATCTCGTGGGGCACATTGTGTCATTTGTGTCCGAAGTACGGCTATGGGGCTCACCGTGCGTGGGGGTACGAATGTGGACTATTTCTTGCATTTCACAATCCAGACTCGGGAAAACCTTTGACTTCACGCCCCACTGCCATCATTGATTCAAGTAGTTTCTTTTCCAAATCTACTAGATTTTTTAATTATTCTACTAAGGAGAGTTATTTACATAATCTATTCAGTTTTTTGTTAACTTTTTTTATTTACTAGATTTAATCCTGTATTATTCATTTGATGAAGAACCTAGTTTTAACTGTTATGTCAAGGGCTATTGTATGAGGTAAAACCGGGGATATTGAGAAAAATCTCCAATGGTATCGTCCCATGTAGTGTAGGGAGTCATCTGATGAGGCTTATTGCTTTACGAGATACATACATAGCCTGGTAGACTTTGAAATTGAAGATGCTGTCCTGAGATAGATAAAACGTTTAGAATCCACTTCATTGGGGCCAGGCTTGACTGTCCCCATCTGAGTTGGTGATCCATGTTGCACGCAAGCGGAGGACACTCACATAGGTGCAGTCCAAACCGTATTTTAATTCATTAATTTTAAATTTAATTTTCAGAATTCTTTATTACATAAACTACATCGATAACCTTAATTATATATAACAAATAGGCACTATAGCAATAAACATAAACATCTTTACCAGGTTGAGTACACCTTCTAAAAATATAAAAACTTACTTAATTAGACACTATTTAAGACATCACAGGGCCTGTTAATTTAACATGGTAAATATAAGTATATGCGCCTGAGTAAATAACGAATATATTTTTTTATTTACTAATATTAGATTAAGAACCATTGTTACTAACAAATTATGGGTTTTAAATTGTAGCCTGAAATAAATGAATTTATTATTATTAGTCAATGAATGTAAAAATACATGTGAAATTATAGATGCAAAGATTTTTTGTACATTTCCGTGGTTCTGTTCGTTATGAATTTGCAAAATTTCATCTAAATCTAACTGGCTAGTGGTTCTTTAGTTGTGGTACAGACAGAAAACAAAGCTTTGTTAAACTGGTTTCCCTTTTGAAGGAATCCTTGTAAATGCATTCAGTTCATACCTGTGACGTCACACATTTAACCCTGCTAACAGCTGCCTCCTCAATTTTAAGTTTGTGAACCATTTTCACTCGTTTTCCACCCGTAACAGTCTCAATTAAGAAAAAAAAAAACAAAAACAAAAACGTAACTAAACCACTTATTCTCTAAGGTAATAGTCGATGCATACTGAAAATAAATGGATAAAAGACTGGTTAACCCGAAAATAAATTCACTTTTAATTTATTTCCGAAGGTAAACGAGCGAATACAACGAGTTTCCAACGCAATAGCCGTCGACTGCGCGCGCACTCAATAATAAAACTGACTCGAGCGTTTACTATTATACTTTTAGTTTCGGAATAAGGCATGTAACACACTAAACAAAATTACTAATGCTGCCCTGCGGAGGAAATGTAATTTTATTTTTTTACCTACAATGGGCTTACGCTTATTCGCTTAGCCACTACCCCGCCTGATGGAAACCGTTGGTAAGGTCTAGGATGAAGTGCGCTCGCGCAGAAACTGGGAGAGTGACAGCAGGCGAAACGTTAATCAGTCTTTCCAGGGACTTGCGCAAAAATCTACGGAAGTCTGTAACGGATGACTGTTATAACGAAATTGCCTGTAACCACTCCCCGGTACGGCTACTCATGACGTCATGCCGGAACACGACGGGTCACTTGGTGGCATGGTGACGTCATAAGGGTGGTGACAAGCCACGGCCAAAGCCTACCAGTTAATAGGTGCCTACGTCTTCTATGCAGACGAGGTTACGGTCTAATGACCTTATGACCTTCAATACTTCAGAGACATGATTGTTGGCATACCTTTTAATACGGAAGACATTGCATATTCTTTTTAGATGATGTTACCAAGTGTTTCTGATTTTTGCACTTTTGGGACGATCTTGACTCCTCTCGAGCTGCAAATCCTTTATTTTACCTTAACGAAACCTGAATTTACCTATTACGAAAAACAGATATTAATGCTAAACAATAAAAGATAAATATCCTTTATAAAGTAAACATAGAAGTCAACGGCTTCTTTTTAAAGCTGAAACAATTAAAAATGTTATTCAAAAATAAAGCTACTTCAAAGTATAAAGTTGTAATTTTTATACTTGTAAAGAAGAACATTACTTGATACGCTCGGTGATTAAAGATTGGTATAAATTGATATGATACGGCAACGGCACAGCAACGGTTTAGTGTGTTCCCAGCTTTACAACAATATTTAAATAAAGAAGTTGTAACCATAACCAAATGTAGGTCTCATTATTCACTTGGTCGCCATTGTGTGTATTGTGATGATACATCCTCCTCACATGTAGAATATTGTAGAACTGCTACACGTACGTAGGCTTACCATTACACAAAAAAGAAAATCCGGAGAAAATTCCGGACAGTTGCGAAAACTGCGGACATTTCTTGTAAAATTACTAAGCGTGAAGTGAAGATGCGACGTGTGAAATATTTCATGAAATTATTATAAAAGGAACAGATATGCTGCATGGTATATCTGGGAATCTTAAATAAAAAAGTTATTCATTACGAAAAAAAAACTACATTGTATGTACATACACACATATTGTATAGGTATAGGTATAGTACTGTTGATATTGATTTAATTAAAAACATTGATTATATTTAATTTTGTGTGAAAATTCTTTATAAATTCCGGACATCTTAGAATCCCCCCCGTATTCCGGACAAAGGACCAAATTTCCGGACATGTCCGGGAAATTCCGGATGTATGGCAACCCTACATGTACAGTACGACGAATATCTAAATGAACGTCAGCGAGAGCAGTGGTACAGTGCGACTATGCTCTTTTTGTGCGTTGATGGCATTAACATTAGCAAGAGGAACAGCTGTGAAAAAGGGTTACTTCTAAGGCATTTTTTGGTTCCCATAAACATGGTCACGATTTGTATATTTGTTTCACTACGTGACGTCATAAACGTAACTGTGAGCAAAAACGTATTTTTCAGACTGTTTCTGTTTAGGTACCTACTCAAAAACATAACCTGAAATAACAGTGTTGAAAATATTGGGTTTAAAATGGATAATAAAGCTTCTGCTTTATAACTAGCAATCATGGAAAATTATAGAGACGAGGATTGTACCGAAGATTTTACTTAAATTATGGTATTATATAAAGTCTAACTGAAATGCGCGCAAATATCTTAACTTGACAACTATGAATGACTGTAGCGCAACCACAAAAACCTAGTCCCGAGGTAGTGACGTGGGCACTCAAAACTGCTAAACATTCTCTGTTAAAAAAGTACCTACAAGGTGTAGGCTACACCATAACCACAAACAAAAATACGATTGTTTATAAAAACATGCAGTGAAACAGTCGAACGAAAAAACGCCTCTATTTGGATAGTGTTAGTTCCGATTTCCGACCTCAGATGAGAGGTTCAGACTTTAGTCACGCACGCACGCGGCACGCGACCAATCCACGCGCCAAAAGAACCTTGTTGCACTGTACAAAAAACGGGGCAAACTGTCAAAATGTGAAGTTTCATATGAAGGCAGCGTTTGTTCTGCCTTTGGTCTCGTTCCCAAACGTACAACATAATAATATGATTGTTTTACTTATTTTTTCTTAAAAATAAATTGTAATATTACCATTACATACTGTATAGATCTACCAGAAAATACTTCATCCTGGCGAGCTATATAAAAGTGTCCAGGAAATCTGAATAACTGTCCAGGATATTCGTATGAAAATCCATTACCATTACATACCATATGTTCACAGAGTACATTTCATATGTTTTCTTTTTAAAACTATCCGTGTCTATATTTTTAAGAGACTAAGGAGTTTGGCGATCATAAGGTTTTAAGCGGCCAATTTACAAGGAAAAATAAAATAAATTACAATGTCATGCTTAGAATGTAGAAATGTTTGCTATATCTCATAACTGCAATAACAATAACAAAAGTATATAATGTTTATTGATTTTATAGGTATATTAAAAACCATTGAATACTTATAAGTTAACCTAAATGAGCGTTTTTCTCGTTGTTTTTTTTTTCTTAGTTCTTAGCGTTCCTCTAGATGGCTTTGTCCATGAAGAAGGCCGCATGGCAGTAAATACCTTTGCCCAGCTGGCAATAATAAAAAAAAGTTGCGTAAAAGCGGGAATTTATGTTGCTCTATATTTTAGTTAAAAGGATTTTGTGCAAATAAATTACAAAATGAGTTCAAAAGCGGGCTCTGGTATAGATTGTACTCCACTAATGCTTTGCTGAAGAAATCAATAACAATAAACATGACTAATCGCAAAAATATGAGCAAGTAAGTAACTTTTAATATTTCCTAGTCAGTTTATTTTATTTGATATTATTTATTATCATGAAAAACATGAAAATGTCTCATTTTATTTTTGAGAAAAGCACTATACTTGCTTCGACTTCAACCGACTTGCTTAGTAATCCTGGCCTCGTATCACCCTCGTATATAAAATATACGAGTACCTAGGTATTTAATGTTGTATAGGGAAGTGGTTTAAAACCACTGGTTTTTTATTGCGTTACTTCTAAAGTCAAAACAAACATTGTTCAGTGTGGTCTTCTTCTTGGCGGGCTCGGTTTCCGCACCTAGTCCCTCATTTGTCTCTCGTACGATGGTTGCTTTTAGTTTCTTTGTCAGGCGACGACGACGGTCCACCATGGTGGGCGAAACCGCTTTCGTTTTGAAACCTTTTCCCCCTGCTCTCAACACATGGTTTCAAATATCGGCGTTCTTTCCATGGAATTTAACTTGCTTATTCCGACAAATAAGAGTGCCACGATCCTTTCAGATGGCACACGCGAGATTACGATGTACCGAGTCTATGAAGCGAGGAAAACCATGGAGGTGCAGTATTTGCTACGCCCGGAATATGTAAGTAACACTCGCTTTTCAATACATATCAGCATAAAACAATAAAGTTTTATTTCAAAAGTAATAACGAAGCCAGTGTAATAAAACCCACGATGGTGTAACAACTGAAAAAAAACCCTCAGCGCGTGAACAATTTAAATATTTTACGAAGCAGATATGTGATAAATAACTTTGTAATAGGGCTTTGAAATTATGATAATATTGGTTTTCACTGGTAAGGAGATTTATCTGTAATCTTTGTTTGCAGAATGAGTGTTTAGTAGTCCATTAGGTTTGTAGTTTGAATGTTCTTTTGTCTATAATTATAAAATGCAACATTTGTCTATCCGTCTGTAAGGTTTCTTGAAGGTTTATATGATCATCACGCTATGGTTGGTGGAAGCTGTGCAGACTATTTATGCGAAAGAAGCCAGACAATGGCGAAGATACACACACAGAAGATCAAATTAGCTCCCTAGCCCGTTCAGTTATCGAATTTCGGTAACATAGTAAGAACAATAGCTATGGAGCGCGATCACAGCTTGTGAGAAAAGACGGTTTAAATATTATTAGAGTTATTTCAAGATGGAAAAATCAATTGTAGACCAAATTTGTTAATTTAAAGTAATCTTAGGTGAGGTTCGAAAAATCTGATTATTGTAGGCCAGCGAATATCTTCATTATTCTTCTTGTACTGCATTCTCATAATTTTGTGTCAATAAATATTGAAATAATATTGTATAACCTCTTAGGAAAGTGAAAATATCATCAAACTTATATTAACCCTTAAAGATGCTATAAGGATAGGACCTTTTGGAATGGTGTGGTTTATTATGCTTGTGCCAGGGGCGGCCTTATAGCCATTGCGAGGATGCGAGGCTCCAGGCGAAGTTTTGTTGAATTAGTTTAAATGATGGATGACGCTTGACAAGAAATGAAAAGTTGTAAATGAATAAATTTAGAGTTTTAAAATAGTTTATTGGAAAAATTTACAAAAATGTATAAAAAAAAACAAGTTTTATTCATGATGAACTAGGGTGCATTAAAATCGTAAAAGAATCAGGGATTAAGAAATCTTGTTTACAGCTTTTTAAAAGAATAAATTCATCAATAAATTCAAATAATTTTACGAATGAGCTTCGTCATTTTCAATTGAAATAATAGCAAGATCTGAAAGCCGGTCTTGTGGTGTATTCCGCAGACATGTCTTAAGAACGTTTAAGCTTGAAAAGCTTCTTTTTGCAGACGCAACTGTTACAGGTGGTCGTAGCTATAACTCTCAGGACTACTTCAATAGTTTGTACACCTCGGTAATATACATTTCAGGACCGAAATAATGTACCATTAGTACCTAGTAATTTTCTACTTGGATTGTTGCGTGAGTGCGCGAGGCCCCTGCAAGACCGAGGCCCCGGGCGGCTGCCCTGCTCACCACCCTCCAAAGGCCGCCCCTGGTGTTAGCACTTACGTCAAACAACGCTGTCAATCAGGCACTTCCGTCAAGCAACATTGTCACTCACGCATTTCTGTCAGCGTTGCTAACAACAAACCACCATAAACCACACGATTCCAAAAAGTCCTATACTAATCTTGAACGGATTATACGTATCATACTGTTTTTCAGAGATCTTAATAACTGTACTTTTTGCAGTGCTAACGATAATTTCATGGACTAGTCAACATGCAATACCAGCGGGCAATATGATGTTTGTAAGTTCCGATGTATTTAGTTTAATTTACTTGTAGGTGGTAGAGCTGATGCCGAGCTCGACTGTGGAGGTACCACCATCTTACTCGCAAATCCTCCCGAAGTTATTCAGGGGAGAGTAAGAGGACAGCTCGCAGACAAAACCAGGCGGCCCACCATTGCCTGGGACCGATGGATGGCGGTATATCCATCCCTAATTGCCAGGCCTTAAAACAGACTGGTGACGGGCAGCGGCGTCACTGGTGCAAGGGTTTCGGCACCGCGCTCACCAACCCGCCTGCCCAGCGTGTGTGAGTATGGGCATTTCTTCCAGGGGACCGCCAAGAGTGGTGAAATCCTGGAAAGGCCTATGTCCAGCAGTGGACGAAACAGGCTGATGGATGATGGATGGACTTGTTGAACGAGCGAGCGAAGCAAGCGAGTTCTCAGAGTCTACTTGAACAATCCGGCGTTTGTATGTATGTATGTATGTATGTATGAATGTTTGTTCGAAGATAACTCGAGTATCGTTTAAATTTACCAGGCGAGTAAATAAACCAAAAAGAATTTTTAAGTTTGAACATGAGCCAAATCGGTCAAGCGTGAATTGGGCGAGCTCGAGTTCACAGTTCGGGGCGAACTACTAGTTTTAATTATGACTAAAGAACTGCTAGGTTGATTAGGATTGTATTAGACTTACTAGGTCTTTATTATGGGTGGGGGGTGGTAGGGGGGGGGGGGGGGGGGTAAGCGAGGACGAGACTGTTGAGCACGTGCTACCACACTGTCCCGTCATTTTGGACATAGATTGAAAGTAGGGTCAGAGACGATGAGCTCCAGCTTCAAATATTGGATGGATTCGATTGATGGTTCTTGGAGGAATATCATCTTGAATAAATTATACACAAACTCTTGTACTTTTTATCCCACAAATATTTATTTTATTGTTACTTAGGTTTTGGTTTTGCCTGCGTATACTTGCAAACATTCATAGTCCCAAAAGTTGTAGACCATATTTTATAGAGTATAAACTGTTAACACTACCAGCAATCTACATATACAGGGTGTAAATGCAAAGTCAAGAATCCCTTTAGGGTATGAAAGTATACAAGATTCTGATGTCATTACGGGAAAAAAAAATACACCTTGAATTTTCACCAAAAAAATCCATAATTTTTCTAAGCTATGGCTACGCAGCTCACCGGCCTCCCCCCCACACACACCTAGTTCACCCCGCAACCCGCACCCCTCATCCGAGTGGCCAGCGACCAGTGAGGGTGTCCACGCGATAAGTGTATTTTGAGTAAAGAAAATCGTCTTATTATGAGGTACTGGTACATTATTTAGACATCCCAGTATTTAAAATGAAATTTTTAGCGATAATACTAGCACACCCTTAAAGGATTCTTGCCTTTGCTTTTACACCCGGTATACTAGGAACAGCTTTATTTGTAAAAAAACTTATGCACTTATCTAGACAAGTAAACGAGAAAAACGACAGAAATACGCGTCGAAAAAACAAATTAGCTTTACCTAGACTCTACCTGACCATGTTTCAGAATGGCCCTAACTATCGATACATAATCATATACATTAAATTACCGGACTACATCAAAAAAGAAGAAACTCCTTTACAAAAAAGCTTAAGCAATTACTAGTCACCAAGTGCTATTATTCTATAAATGACTATCTGATAGACAAAACCGTTATAATTTCATAAAATTTCATTATAGTTATTTACAATTTTTAAATTCAATATCTACTAAATAAAAAAAACTTCGTATTTATGTTTTCTCATAAAAAATAAATGTAATTCCTGTGTTCTGACATGTAAAATCAATTATAAAATATCGACGGGTGAAAGGCAAAATGCTTTAAGCGACATTTTTGGAGATATTGACTTATATATGTACTTTATCTAATTATGTATACATTCAATTTAAACTAAAAATGTAAATAAATAAATATGAAGTACGTAGACGGAAACCGCGTACCGATGTACTTTATTTACTAATACCGGCAGAGTGGCTACAACAGTAGCATCAGTCATTCGTCCCTTACTTTCCCTAGACAGACTAAATAACGCTTTGCCTAATTTAACTCTCCCACTTTCTGGACGAACACCCTTCATCCTGGGTCTCATCTCCTGGAAAATTCGAAAAAATCCTCGTTCCCTACAAAAACGCAAGGTCAGCCCCGAGTCAATTCCACGGAAAGTCAACATTTTGTTTTTCAAATTACACAAGAAATGTTTGCGATCCGTGATACTGGTCACTTACCAAGCCTCCAGTATGAATTTGGCTGGGTAAATGAATGTCACCTTGAATATATAATAACTTTATCTCGGTCACTTCCACAGATGGGCGTGTCTCAGTTCTGCCCCATGGCCCGGACCTGCGTGCACGATGGCATCCCTGTCTGCGCCTCCAACCCTGATGGCTGCGGCTTCAGGAGCTTCCTCGACCAGTGTGACATGTACGAGTTCAACTGCGACTACAATACACGTGGGTATTAGGTTAACGATACGTATACCAGACCAACGACGTGTGGGTATTAGGTCAAAGTTACGTGCATAAGATCAACGACGTGTGGGTATCAGGTCAACGTTACGTGTATCAGACCAAAGACGTGTGTGTAGGTCAATATTCTGTACGTAGTGGATAGTAAATAGTCTAACGGTAGTGGATACAAGCAACATTCATGGGTATTAGACCAGTGACGCGTGGATATAGGGTCGATGTTACGTGTATCAAACCAAAGACCATGTTTCTCAGACTAACGCCACATGTTTATTAGACCAACGGCCATTGGCGTATCTAGAGTTATTATTTAGGGGCTTGGCCCCTGAAATTAAAACCAAGGCTGATAACTGTATTAAGCAGAATCCCAATGTACTCTTAATTAACATAGTTTCATCTTGACCAAGTGCTGTACCATTTATAGCTTTTCGGGATACTTCCTTAATTGAACAAACATAATATCATATAATCAGGAAAGTTTATATGAACCTTTTCTACGGTTCACACTCTCGTCGTCTTTTTCTCCCCCTCTCAGTAGCACTGGCAACATCTCGTAACCGAGCTAACAGCTGACATGACATGACACTTTACACAGACTAACCACTGCATTGTAGGGTCCGACCGAACCCGGATTTTCAGTCTTGGCCGAAAACGAGACCGAGACCGAGAAATAACTGAATTCTCGGCCAAGACCGAGACCGAGACTTATAGATAAGTATATAAAAAAACTACGATCAAAGTGTAACATTTATGACATAAAACTATAAGAAAAACAATTAAAAATAATCATAAAAAAATAAAAATAAAATAGTTAATTAAGTCGTTAAGTCTTACAATTTGTAAGGTTTACTAGTATTTACTATCTACTGATAAGGTCGCCCTTTATGGACGAGTCTCTATATGTATACAAACGGAGAGACGTCTACAGCCTACTAATTCCTGATTATTTCATTCAGTAGTCTCGTCATAGTGTATTTCTAGGGCGTATTTCGAAAAATAGTACCTACCTAACTACTCTCGGTGCGGCCGTTTGGTTTGGTAGGCGTGTTTGGGCCGAGACCGAGAGGTTCGGCTATAATTTTTGCCGAGACTTGCTGAGACCGAAGCCGAGATCTCGGTCGGACCTTACTGCATTGTGATGCGGACGGAATACAAATATACTCTTGCATGTTGTTATAATACCTATTTGCGGAAATGACCAACTTAGAAATTTAGTTCGGTGGCCAAACTTTTGGTCCAAAATCCTGGGATAGGCACTAGACAATTCTGAGGTGCAATTGTGTAAGACAATCGACATAAAATTCGATTCTCATATGGCTATTCGGCTAAGCAAATTAGCCCGCTTAACAATTGAAATCGTACGTTTTTGGTTTTCAACAATAAAAAAAGACAATCGTTTTCATTTGACAACCAAAAATTTCAATTGTCAAACGAGCTAATTTGCTTAGCCGAATAGCCATATATGACAATGGAATTTGAATACGATTGTTTTATCCAATTGCACCTCCGGAGTGGGCATGACCCACCCGGCCTCCCCTCTATATAAGGTCCTACAACTCAAAGTGAAAAAAAATTAACAGGTAATGGAGTATCCCTAATAGAGCACATTCCACAGAAAAAATTTTTTTTGCATATACTTATTTTTTACCTTTCCATAGAAATTTAGTCAGCTGATTGAACCACTTTGTACTGGGAAGTGAAAAAATTATTTGATCAAAACATTTTTTATTCTTTTGGAATTTGATCAGTTAACGATACATGATCTACCCTAGAATTATTTTCACTTATTATTGTAGGACCTTATATATACAACGTGAAATTCAAGCCATTTTGTTAACGAAAACTGGTGATAGTACTCGTCCATATGAACAACTTTTACTATGGAGCCAACCCTGAAATCGTGAAAAAAATATCAGCTATTCCATAGGAAAGTTAAATACCTACTCGACCCAAGTACATGAAACAGCTGATTTTTTTTCACGATTTCAGGGTTTACTTCATAGTAAAAGTTGTTCATATGGACGAATACTATCACCAGTTTTCCTTCTCAAAATGACTTAAATTTCACGTTGCATAAGGTGACTTTAATTTATGCTGCCAAATTCTTACTAAAGACTCGGTAAGTGCTCAGTAACAAGGCTCGATGACCCTTTTTGTGAAATACGTAAATTATTCTTTTCGTGTTCCTTACAAACGCAAGCCCAGCCCCGAGTCAATTACTATGGGACGTCAAGATTTTATTTTGCGAAATTAGCAAAAAGGGTTAATGATCCGTGTTACTGATCACTTCCCAAGCCAAGTATGTGTTTGGCTGCATAAATTTAAGTCACCTAATATACGCCAATGCCAACGGCACGTTCTACAAGATGTCGATTCGGTCAGCAACTTCCACCAAAGGGGTATTAATAGGGCCTTAATCTGGCGATTTGTGAACAATCACATGTTTATATCCGTTTTTGCGCAAATTGAATTCAAACTTCGAAAAAAGAAAAACATCCTACTAATGAGTTGAGCACATGTAGCAACAAAAAAAACTCCTTTGTATTTCAATGGTTCATATTTGATCAACTTGGTATTTAGGGTTCAGTAAAAATGTTAGTACAATTTTTGTATGTGAATTTGCGTCAATTTTTTTTTGTGTGCATGTCCCTAGTGGTCTGCAGGCTGTGGGCCTGCGAAGTTGCAACTTCTCGAGGGTTGAGTCCCTAGCAGCTGCCCATATGGCCAACTCTTAGCTAAGACCCTGGCGTTCCTTATCGTTGAGTTCTGCCTTCTCTTTTTTGGAGGATATTTGCATACGAGGCTCGCAGAAAATTTGCAAAATTAAGATATCAAAAGTGACATACGTCAAAATTTACAGATTTCCAAAGTGACATATGTCAAAAGTGACAGATGTTAAAACCGAGAGATGTGAAAATTTACAGATGTCAGAATTGAGAGATGTCAAAGGTTAAGACGTTAAAAGACACATGTCAAAAGGACAGATGTCAAAAGTGACAGATGTGAACACGGACAATTAGAATACTAACTAAGGCAAATCTTCCTTGTTTGCCTGATCTAATTATAAAACAATGTAACGTTTGTGGAATGACAACGTCTCCGAACTAACCAAGCTAACAGCAGTGTTTGAAAGCGGCGAGCTCGTTGTCCGATTGTCTCACTCGCAACTCGCTCGCAAATCACCCCAGTGGAGCGCTTGTTGAATATTACGGCCTAAATTTTTAATGAAATAATTAGGGACGAAGATCCGCCTTATTTAATCTGTTCTACATATTTTGAAGTAAGAAAATTAATGATTATGCGTCTAAAGATCTCCCCGTCTCTTATCTCCAAAGAGCCCCGTGAAAATACTAATGAAATCAATTAAAAATCATTTAATACCCAAGTCAAGTTTTTTTCGTTAAATGTGTTCTCTTATTTACTTATTGTACACTTTTCTAACTGATCTTGGTCGAGGACTAGATATTTGTAACTGACGTAAGTAACTGAAAAAAAAACGAATCACGTTTTCAAACGTTTATGGGTTTAAAGAAGGTAATATAATAAAGCATGCTTTATGATTTTATAACAATTTCAGCAACAAAAATAAATTTAAAACACTTTTTGCAAAAATAAAAATTGAATTTTCGTGTTTAAATAAACGTTATATGCATTATTGAAATTGTTATAAAATTACGTATGTGACTTTATGCGTATCTGAGTTTTTGCGTATCTGACATTTTGCTTTTCTGTCATTTTGCTTTTCTGTCATTTTGCTTATCTGACTTTTTGCGACAAGGTTTAGGGATCTGACTTTTTACGTATCTGACATTTTGCGTATCTGACATTATGCGCGTAATTCCTATTTAACCATATCTGAACAAATCAAAGTTTGCAAAAGTAGCTCGCATGTTCTTACCCTTGCATGTGGGATATCAATGTCTAAAGATTATTGAGTAGACCACAAATATATATTCATCTTCAAAGATAAAGAAATGAGGAGTCATCAAAGTCGGGTCTATCTCGAAAACTAAACTACTTAGGAATCTGTTTTTTTTTTTTTTTAGTATGTGTCATATACTGTATTTAAACAAACATTACTGAAAACACCGATGTGTGATGTAGTTTTAAGGTTACGTACGCGAATACTCAACCAACTTAACTTTGCAGTTTTGTTTCATAAATGTATTAAAGGTTATGATAAGTTTGTAATTTTTGTTCAAATTATTTAAGGCGTAGTAGGCCGATCGCACAACGAAAGAGCGCGCGTCTGAGCAGAGCGGTAATGCTGTTTTTCAAGGAATAAAGTTTAATATAAATTCAAACAAATGCGTTTTTAAAAAAACAGCTATGCTATCGCTTAGATAATAGGTTTACATGCTTAAAACCGTAATCATTGTTATTTTTACTTTATTAGTTTCGATAGACTGCGTGTTTGAAATGAAAAAATAGCCTTCACTTTGCAATTTTTTTCGATCGAGCTAATTTTTCTCATCGCGTTTTGGTCTGTTACATCGCCTTGGAAAAGGCTTTGTTTATAACATGTATTTATTTCAGAACCATGTATTGTTTAGATTGGGAGTACTACTTATTCAAAAACTCCGTTTTTACTACCTACGTCGTTTTAAGTCTAACCTATTGAAATGGTACGGGACCCCCAGACCGCGAGTATTACTCGCACTTGACAGTTTTTTCTCATTTTCACGAGCTTGATTCTTCGCGAAACATTTTCAGTATGATCAGTAAGTAACTTATGTGTTTTATACAAAAGATAGCAGTCAAACTTGATACATAGGTATACAGAGTGTTAATATGATAAAAAATTTCCTTCATACATTTTGTTCTGCCCATTAATATTATTCCGATAGAAAATGAGTTGAGAACTATTAATTCACGAGTCTTTTTTTGGCTTCAATAGACGCAGTTAAACATGTTGAAGAGAACCTTAACGTTTTCTAACAGTTCTTGGTCGAGGGGTAGGTATTTTGTAAACAGTGTGAATAACTCAAATAGTTAAAAAAATGCCGAATCACTTTTGCAAACTTACCTTTATTTGTTCAAAGACGGTTAAAAAACATAAATACATTTTATCAAATACAAAGATTTTATTTCTATTTGTGCAAAAAATGTATTTTGTTTATTTCCATTGTTGAAATTGTTATAAAATCATAGAGCATGCTTTATTGACGTCTTTGAACCACAGACATATAATTATTACTAAGTAGCAGACCAAACATAAGGATTAAATAGCGTGGCAAGTTTCCATACTAAAAATAAGGCACATTTAGGCTTCATGGTACGAAGAAACGTATAAAAATGGGTTGTTTTGACTGGCTTATGCTTTGAACATATTTGTTAATTCCTAAACTAATCTCTAGTATATACTCGTATTTTGTTTGGAAACAAGCAACATTTATATTTAAAAGAGAAGAGCCCGAAGTTTACAGAGCTAAAATTGCCACGCATCGACTCTATGCGTTAATTATTAATGTTAAGTCTATGTTATACGTCTGTGCTTTGAACATCCTATTAAGAATGTTTGCAAAAGTGATTCGTCTTTTTTTACCTTTAATTTATTCACGTCAGTTACAAATATTTTAGTCCTCGGCCCATGTCGGTTAGAAAAATGTACATTAGGTAAATATTCAAACAACAGAACCTTGGAAATTAAATGATTGTTTTATTTTTATTAGTATTTGCCCTGGGCTATTTTGCCATGGCGCAAATCAATTAATCGTGACAAGAAAAACTGTTTCATTGAAAAGTTTTATACTTCAAAAAAATGTCTGATACAGCTGATTTTTTTCACAATTTAAATGTTAGCCGAATAGTAAATCTGTTCATATTGGTGGGTAAAATACCCCGCTTTAAATAGGTATTACAAATGAGTCGGAAGAAGCGAAAGACCGCGATATGTTGTTTCAGCAAGGGGAGGCTTTTGCCCAGCAGAGAGATTCTTAGAAAATACAAATATACTCAAAATCGAATAGTCTCCATTACTGTAACTTTTGGAGAAACAATACTGACTTTCCTTTTTCGATAGAAACTTTGATTGTGCGATCTAGGATTCAGTCAGTAAGATACTTAGAAAAGTTTGAATAAAATAATGTATACTTATTTTATTAAACATGTGAATAATAAAGTCTCACTTGTATCCTTCCTGAGTGAAAACCTGCCAAAACCAAACCAATTCATTTTTTTTTCATTTATCAGTCTGTTTCGTCCACTGCTGGACATAGGCCTTTCCAGGATTTCGCCACTCTTGGGGGTCCTCCTGGAAGAAATGCCCATACTCACACACGCTGGGCAGGCGAGTTGGTGAGTGCGGTGCCGAAACCCTTGCACCAGTGACGCCGCTGCCCGTCACCAGTCTATTTTATATAAGGCCCGGCAATTGGGGATGGATGTCCAGCCATCCATCGGTCCCAGGCAATGGTGGGCCGCCTGGTTTTGCCTGAGAGCAGGGAGTGTTTTTTTGAATCATTCGAATTTCAATTCGTATAACCAATACGCTACGTAAATTATTAACTGATATACATGTTTATCTTGCAAAGTATTTACGAAAAATCCACTCGAGTGTGGGATACCGAAAAACCCCGCTTTGTTACAAATATTTATTATTAATTATGTTGTCCAACGATCACATAATATTATTTATTTTGTCGGTTTTGGTAGTTAACTTATAAGTCAGTGGTGGAAAACATTTTAATACGTACATATTTATTTATCATATACCAGGTGAAAAGTTGATTTTGGAAACGCAAGCTGGTAGTAGTACTCGTTTATACGAACAATTTACACAATGAGTGGCCCCACAAATCGCAAAATAATAAATATTCAGTATATTTTGGGCAAGTACTTTGTATGGAACATTTGATTTTCTTTTGAGATCGGCTCGAAAGTGAAAGTTGTTCATATATGTAGACGAGTTCTAAATATTAGTCTGCATTTACAAAATTTTACAAAAAATAAAAATGATAGAGAAACTTTGTAATCTCTGTGCAAAACTGTTTGACGCTCCTGGATTGGCCCCTTTTCCACTTAATGGCAATCCACCGGCACCGGCACCGGCAACGATGGTAAAAATGTCAATTCATACAATAATACATACAATAATGTATGATTTTACATTCTTACCACCTTAGCCGGTGGATTGCCGGTAAGTGGAAAAGGGGCCATTTTTGGGTATTTTTAAGGGTGCTCACGCAAAATCTCGCACTCCAGTATTAGATATTTTCTTGCACTCACGTAGGTAATGTGATTTGCAGCGATATGTTACGACTAAACACAAATGTGAGCATCGCATTTTTTACAAGCACTAAGGCGCGGTTAAATTGAAATAAAAGTTTCACGGAATGTGCGCGTGCGACACAGGTAGTCGTAACATATCGCTGCAAATAACATTACCTGCCTGCGAGCAAGAAAATGCCAAAATACAAACTCCCAAATTATATGTTTGGTAAAAATTTCGTTGTTGTTTATGTAAAAAATAATAAATAAATGCATAAATTAATTTAAAACTTCTGGACTGTGGGTAGTGCGCGATAAATGACCTAATTGATTGTTTCACAGACTACCTAAACCGACAGAGTATATGTGGTCACGACAAGTCTTATAAAGTTATAACAATAAGGCTAATGCCAAATCTGAGTTTACAAGATAAAGGTCACGTCTCTGATGCCAATTATGTTGGGTTGGGACTTGGGGCTCCGCGAAGTGGTTGCGTAATTTATTTATGGCGCTTGAAAATTGTCATTACGACAAAAAAAATACGTAAAAGGCTGACTATTCTAATTACTAATCGTACTCATGTGAATCGAGTAAAAACTGACCAAATTTTCGGCATTATGGAGCAAAGCTCGTTCAAAGATGCTATATCGTGACGATATCATCAACATATACATAAGATTTAGAGGTCATCGATATCTTAGCAGTATTATTTATGAACTATACATATCAGTGTTAGTAGAGGTACGGTCAAATACACAATTTTTTGGTCAATTAGGATATAAACGTATTAATCAAACTAATATTATAAATGCGAAAGTTTGTGTGTGTGTGTGTATGTTAGTTACTCTTTCATGCTGAAACGGCTGAACGGATTTAGATGAAATTTAGAATGGATGTACCTTATACCCTAACTTAACACATATCCATCCATCCATCCATCAGCCCGTGTTCGTCCACTGCTGGACATAGGCCTTTCCCAAATTTCGCCACTCATGTCGGTCCTCCGTCCTCCTCATCCAGCAGCCCCCCGCAACGCCCTTCAGGTCGTCGGTCCAGCGGGCACAAGGTTGGCCTACACTACGCTTTGCTGTACGTGGTCTCCATTCCAGAGCCTTTCGGCCCCAACGGCCATCATTTCGGCGACAAATATGGCCTGCCCACTACCACTTCAACTTATGATTCTGCAGGCTATGTCGGTTGCTTTCGATCTCCGACGGATCTCCTCGTTTCGGATTCTATCCATCAGAGATACCCCAAGCATAGCCCGCTCCATAGCTCGCTGAGCGACCTTAAATCGGTGGATCAGGCCCTTTGTAAGAGACCACGTCTCAGCGCCATACGTCATCATAGGAAGGACGCACTGGTTGAACATCTTAGCCTTTAAGCACTGCGGTATTGACGACGTAAATATGTGATGCAACTTTCTGAATGCTGCCCAACCCAAGCATATTCTTCTGTCAGCCTCGGCGTCGAAGTTGTTTTTATCCAGCTGTATGACTTGACCCAGATAAACATATTTCTGAACAACTTCGATGCTGACATTGTCGACGGTTAGTGGCCCTTGGATGACGTGACAGTTGGACATGATCATAGTATTCTCCAAATTCATCCGCAGGCCCACTTGTCTCGAAGAATCGCTAAGGCCGCGCACCATTACCTCCAGTTCCTGCAGCGATTCTGCCATTATCACGATGTCATCGGCAAAGCGAAGATGTGAAATGTACTCTCCGTTTACGTTTATGCCTCGTCCATTCCAGTCTTGTGTTTTAAAGACGTCCTCCAGCGCGGCGGTAAACAGTTTTGAGGAAATAACATCTCCTTGTCTCACGCCGCGCTGAAGATGTATCGGTCTTGTTTGTACACCCTGTACTTGGACGGACATCGTAGCGGAGTCATACAGACATTTCAACATCTCCACGTAACGCCAGTCAACTTGGCATCGCTGCAAGGACTGCAGAACAGACCAAGTTTCGATGGAGTCGAAGGCTTTCTCGTAGTCCACAAACCCTAGACATAAAGGCTGATTATACTCTTGGGTTTTTTGTATAACCTGCCTTAGCGTGTGAATGTGGTCCACGGTGCTGTAGCCTTTTCGAAACCCAGCCTGCTCTGGAGGTTGGAAGTCGTCGAATCGTTGAGTGAGACGATTCGTGATAACTCTTGAGAACAGCTTGTAGGTGTGGCTCAGGAGTGCGATTGGTCTATAGTTCTTTAGTAGGATTTTGTCCCCTTTTTTGAAGAACAAAATGACCAGGCTCCTGCTCCACTCCTTTGGCGTAGTACCTGTACGAATAACGGCATTAAAGAGGTCCTGTACCTGTCCGAGTATAAGGTAACCTCCAGCTTTCAGGAGTTCAGTTGTGATGCCATCCTCGCCCGGCGCCTTATTGTTTTTCAGCTGTTCAAGAGCTATCCTAATCTCACCCATTTCGACATCCGGGAGTTCGTCGGTGTAGTAGCGGACTAGAGGTGCACGTTTGTCGTCTTTATCGCGAGCAGTTGGCTTGGGAGCGTGTGAAGAATATAGGAGCCCATAAAATTTCTCGATTTCGGCGAGGATCTCTGGCCTAGAGGTAACGGTTCTATTGTCAGATGTCTTCAGCTTCGTCAGATTAGTCCTTCCTAACTGCTGGGCAAAAACTTTTGAGCCTTTGTTTCGTTTGATCGCGTCTTCAATGACGCGAGTGTTATGTTGGCGCAGGTCAAAACGAATTTGCCTTTTAACGCGCTTGTTAAGAAGGGAGTAATCTGCAGAATCTGAAGACATTTCCCGTCTCTGCCTCATCAGGTCCAGAGTTCCACTCGAAATTTTGGACTCCTTAGTTTCTCGCTCCGGCTTAAAATAAGCCCTGCCTACCTCGCGCACGACATTCGTGAAATTGTTAGCAAGCTGGTCAACGTCCTCAGTGGTTTCCAACAGAGCAAATCGGTTCTGAAGTTCCATTTGGAACTTTTCGGATCCCACAGCGATTTGGCGCAGAGAAGGGTGGAGCGTAGGCATCATCAGATGGTTTCACTCAAGCTGTAAGTCGATATTCAAGATGCTTCGGACAAGTCGGTGATCGCTACCGGTACAAAACCTGTTGATCACGGATACATCTTGGATTATATGCTTTTGATCCGTCATTATGAAGTCTATCTCATTTTTAGTCTTACCATCAGGGCTTCGCCAGGTCCACTTCCTTTGAGGCTTCTTTTTGAAGAATGAATTCATCAAATAGAGCCCCTGGCTTTCAAGGAAGTTAACCAGCATCTGGCCCCGAGGGTTTCTGCAGCCATAACCGTGTGGTCCGATTACCGATTCACCACACTCTTGTACTCCCACTTTGGCGTTGAAGTCCCCCATAACAACGGTAAAATGTGTCTTGGTGGTGTTATGTCTGGCCTTTGATATGTCATCATAGACGGCCTCGACTACATCATCAGAGTCGCTCGACGTGGGGGCTTACACTTGAATGACTTTAAGAGAATATCTCTTGTTAAGTCTAAGAACAAGATATGCCACCCGAGTAGAGACACTACCGATTTCTAACACGTTGCTAGTGAGGTCTTTACACATAGGCTACTTTTTATCCCGGAAAAAGCTTGTCGTTAAGCCGAATCACACGCGGGGGGAGCCGCGGGCAAAAGCTAGTAAAATAATAAATGGAAAACTTTTTTAAACATGAAATTTTAACGAGCGTTGCGTTGCTCCATGAAGCAACCAAATAATTGGTCAGTTTTCACATATTTGACACTAGCTTTTGCCCGCGGCTCCGCCCGCGTGTTATTCGGTTTAACAACATGCATTTTTTTTCGGGATTAAAAGTAGCCTATGTGTTAAGTTATGGTGTAAGCTATATCCATTCTAAATTTCATCCAAATCCTCCCAGCTGTTTCAGCGTGAAAGAGTAACAAACATACAAACACACACACACCCTTTCGCATTTATAATATTAGTGTGATGAGTAGAACTATATTGATATTTTTATCCTATATCCATACATAACTAATCATATTTTTTGGTCATCATAACTATTAGTTTTTCATGCGCTATAAATAGATAACACAACCGATTTCGCGCAACCAAACCAAAACATTTGGCATCAAAGACGTGACCTGTATCCTGAAAACTCAGATTCAGCAATTTCCATCAAAAGAAGTTAGATACTCTTTACTCATTGGTTTTTCACTGGCACTTTAGAACTACGTATAGGCCGGTTATCAGCTAATAATTTTGAATATAGAACATTCGTTAATTCAAACCTTTTTTGAAATTTTGTTTTTGGCGGGAATTTGTTCGTAGCAACGGAGCTCACACGAATGAAAACTTCCAGCAAGTCTATTCACTTAAAACTAGATATTGGCGGAACTAATGTGCGGAGACATTGCTTTGATTGATTGATTGAGATTTTTGGGCAATGATTTATTATAACCATAAAAAAGGTTTAAAGCCTCAAAAATGTTTTGAACTTTTGGTTACTACTTTTGGTGAATCTGCTTGTTCACGCGCAACAGTTTATAATTGGTTTGTTGAATTTAGAAGAGGACGCGAAAACTTTGAAAAGGCGAAGACTGGTCGGCCGCCAGCAGCGGTCTCTCAAGAAAATGTTCAAGCAATCGAAACACTTGTTCGTGAAAATCGGTGAATTACGTATGTAGAGCTCGAGCGAGAAGTGGGCATTGGATCAGCAGCAATGCAGACCATCATACACGACCACCTTTCTCTCCGTAAGCGTTGTTCGAGATAGGTGCCGCACAAACTTACCAATGAGCAGAAAGAGCGTCGCATGGATTGGTGTAAATTTATGATAGGTAAATTCAACGGCAGCGAGAAAAAAAACGTTGATGATATACTAACTATATGGCTATATAACTACGACCCTGAAACAAAGCGCCAGTCGACGGTATGGTGCTTTGATGATGAGCAAACTCCCACGAAATGTAGCCGTGCACGATGCATGCAGAAACAAATGGTCGCCTCATATTTCTGTAAGACAGGTCATATTGCTACTGTGGTGTTAGAGGATCAAAGGTACGTGACAGTTTGCGCCCCAAAGGTACTGTCAGCTTGGAGTGACTAGGGGCCGAAGTCAGGAAATCGGCAGCTTCTCTGGCATCACGACAATGCCTCGGCGCACAAGTCTGCCAGAACACTCAACTTTTTCAATACGAAAAATGTGCCTATCCTACCTCACCCGCCATATTCCCCTGACCTAGCATTGCATTAGCTTGCGATTTTTACCTGTTTCCAAAAATAAAAGAAAAATTAAAAGGGAAGAGGTATGAAAGTAAAGAAGATGCACTCGCTGCATATAATTTAGAGATTTCAGAGGTTTCTAGAGAAGAGTGGGCAGAGGTATTTTCTAAATGGTTTAGACGTATGGAAAAGTGTATACGTCCTTAGGGTGAATACTTTGAGAATTCTGATATCTACAATAAAGAATAAATAATAGTATAGTTTTTGAATATCTAGTTTCATTTGGCATGACCCTCGTATCGTTACCAGATTTGCTTTTACAGATAAGCTTTGTTTTATATTGCATTTTACATAAGGATAATCTGAATGTTTAAATAAAAACAAATGAAATTTTTATCTTTACTTTATCTTTATTTGTTGTGACCTCATAATCTATAATATTAAAAACGGTTATCAAAATAAATAAAAATATATCTGAAACACTTCAAATTTTTCAGGCTACTACGAGACCTATAGAGGATTTTGTCCAGAAGTATATGCCCAGTTAACTTTGACAACAGCCACAATTTTATCGAGCACAACGATGACCCTTATAATTACAACTATTCTAACGACAACTTCTTCTGCTTTATCAACTACAACTACTACTCCTTACACAACACTTTCTCCTTCAACGACAACTACTCCTACAATAACAACAACAATAGCAACTCCTTCGGCTACAACAACCACACCAACAACAACAACCACAACCACAACAACAACAACAACGACACCAACACCAACAACAACAACAACACCAACAACAGCAACGACGACAACAACATCAACTGCAACAACAACAACACCAACCACAACAACATCAACAACACCAACAACAACCACCACCACAACAACAACACCAATCACAACAACAACACCAACCACAACAACAACAACAACACCAACAACAACAACCACCACAGCAACAACAACAACAACACCAACCACAACAACAACCAGTTCACCTACTACTACAACTTCGACAACGTCTTCGCCTACTACTACAACTACTACACCATCAACAACAATATCAATAACAACGACGACAACAACAACAAGTTCTCCTGCTACTACGACATCAACAACAACTTCGCCTATCACTACTACGATTACTACTACAACCCCATCAACAATTACAACCAGTCCTACTACCACAACAGCGGCTTCGTTTACTACTACGACAAGAATTCCAACATCAACAACAAGTTATTCTGATATTCCTTCAGAGAAAATAACATTTTCTTCGACAACTACAATAAACACGATTCCTTTTTCTACTGTAACTACAACAACAACTCCCTTAAAAACGACAACAACTGCTCCTTTTTCAACTACTACACCTGCAACAAAGACAACTATAACAAATAGTTCATCTATAGCTCCTATATCTTCAACTAGTTCCAATCTTGTACTCGAAGTCATCACAGATATTTTGCCACTCAAAAAGAAAAATAAAACTTCAATTGCTTCTAAAAAAACCACTAGTATAATTTTAATGACTGTAAGTGAAACGGAAATACCTACAAAAACAATGGTTATTACAAATACTAAAACGACGATTCCGACAACAACGGAAACAAAAACTACAATTGAAGAAACTAGTGCTACACAAACTGATGCCTTAAAATTTGAAACTACAACTTCTTCAAGTGAGACTCCTGTGACCACTTCTACAATACCTAGCACTACACACCAAAATACCGCAAAACAAGATGATTTTATTTGTTGTAACAGACCTGCTACCTGGAAAACAACAATTAAAAAAGAAATTATGACTGTAAATGAAACAGAAATACCTACAACAACAATGGTTATTACAAGTACCAAAACGACAATTCCGATAACAACAGAAACAATAACTACAATTGAAGAAACTAGTGCTACAAAAACTGATGCCCTTAAAATTGAAACTACAACTTCTTCAAGTGAGACTCCTGTAACAATTTCTACAATACCTAGCACTACCCACCCGAGTACCGCAAAACAAGATGATTTTATTTGTTGTAACAGACCATCTTCCTGGAAAACAACAATTAAAAAAGATTTTATGACTGTAAATGAAACTAAAATACCTACAACAACAATGGTTATTACAAGTACCAAAACGACGATTCCGATAACAACGGAAACAATAACTACAATTGAAGATACTAGTGATACAAAAACTGATGCCTTAAAAATTGAAAATACAACTTCTTCAAGTGAGACTCCTGTAACAACTTCTACAATACCTAGCACTACCCACCCGAGTACCGCAAAACAAGATGATTTTATTTGTTGTAACAGACCTTTTACTTGGAAAACAACAATTAAAAACGAAGTTATGACTAATATACCCAAAACTACAGAAGAAATAGTTACAAATACAGCACCAAATCATACATCACAAACGATACTGGTTATGAGTAGCCCTATGATATTATCACGTGAAACTCGAAATAATTTTGCATCCTCTACTATATGTAGCAACTGCACGACAAGTATGATTTCTGATAAATCATCGGAAAGTTCAACAACAGAAAGTCATAAGACTCCAAGAATAAACACTTTTACACAGAAATCGGAAGAAATATTGCAAAATCACAACACTCCAAGAATAAACACTTTAACACAAAAACCGGAAAAAATTTTGGAAAGTCATAAGACACAAAGAATAAACACTTTAACACAGAAGTTGGAAGAAATTTTGCAACATCACAAGACTCCAAGAATAAACACTTTAACACGGATATCAGAGGAAACTTTGAAAAGTCATAAGACTCCAAGAATAAACACTTTAACACAAAACACGGAAAAAATGAAAAATTTAACACAGAAATCGGGAGAATTTTTTGAGCTTTTTGTATCCAAAAGTATTTTAACTCCTAAGAATAAACCTGTCTCTACTAAGAGTTTACCAACATTGACTGCAATTGAAGTGAAACCAAAAACAATTGTGAATAATGAAACAAACCCCAACCTTCAAGACACGCTTACAAGATTACAAAGCAAGCAATGTAAGGGTTGCTTTTTTCCTGCAACTTGGGAAACCACAACGAGAAGAAAGAGACATATACGAAGAAAAAATAAAATAAACAAATTAAGAAAACGTTTTCGCAGAAAACATTGATAAGCCCACCGAATAATTAAGGTAATAAAATATTTCAAATTATTTTTGTGTTTTTATTTCGATTTGTTCCTTTCGATTTTAAGCGAGTTTATTTTGACTTTACGTTTTTTTTCCAGATTATAAGTTGGTGTCCTGCGATGATGAATGCCCTTGCTGTTATAAGCGTACTGCCACAATGAGTACGACGGAGTACCCACAGAGCTTGAAGTACGAAAAAATATTATTTACATTACTTACAAAACGTACAAAACTACAAAACTCCCTTGGGCCAGAATCCAAGGAAAGCTGTCCCAAGTGCGGTCCACAAACGTGGAGGACCACCTCTAAAGGAGAAACTAGAGATTTTTTTAGGGTTCTCCGGGATGATAGTTCTGATTATAAGTGAATTCAGATTTCTGTTGGTCACTCAAGTCCGTATGTAAAAATAATTAAATTAAATAACTTTATACCCGAAAAATTTTGCGTTTTTTTTATTGCTTGGTAAGACCAGCCCATTAACTGTAAAAAAACAAAAATGAAAAAGATAATATCATCAACAAATACATAAGATGTAGAGGTCATAGATATGTTCATAGTAGTATTTATGTACTCTTTAGCAATGTTAGTAGAGTTGCGGCCAAACATACAATTTTTTCGGTCAATTAGGATATAAACGTATTAATAAAATAATAAATGGAAAACCCTTTTAAACATAAAATTTTAACGAGCGTTGTTCCATAATGCAACCAAATTTTGTATTTTTTGTATTTGTATTTATTTATTTAAGGAAAAAAAAATTGACATATGCATTCGTGTTTAAAAAGGAGCACTCGTGTTTGGGCCGACAGGGACGAATGTATCGACTGTGATAGCCCTAATGAGCCAAAGGCCTGTTACAGGACCATCAACTTTGATGCGACACTTTAATGACTATAAGGTCATAGAGAGTAAGAGAGGGTTGGACGAGAAAAAAAAACACTACATGAATGGTAAAAAAGAAAAGAAAACTATTGTATGCTATAACAGCCTCATGCAAATTTACAAGTAATATTATTAAGTACTTATATAAGTATGTAATGTATTTTTGTATCTAGTTATATGATTATATTAATATGTATATGTATATAAATTATAAATAATTTTAGTAATAATATATCAATTACACATGTATATAAATTAGTTAGGGTAACCGCACCTAAAATTATTTTGTTTTTTTTTTTTTTTTTTTTTGTTTTTTTTTTGCCTACACAGCGTTTTCAATTGAGCAGTTTATGCCAGAGATCTCCAATTTCATCTTCACTTAACTCTAATAAATATTCTTTTAACTTTTTATTTAAAACTGATTTACGTTTTAAGAAAGGTTCTGTGTCAGTATCAATATCGTTGGAGACACTATCAGGTAATAGATGGTACAGACGAGGCGCAATAGAGTAAAAATTTTTTCGTCCGAAGAGGGTTGATTTAAAAGGTGCTGTGTATTTTCGCCTTGTATCTATTCGAGACTTTCTATTCAAAATCAACAAAGAAAAGTCTTTGAGATGTTTAGACATATATACAGCTGTTTGCCAGATAAAAATCTTTCTGGGGCCCAAGACTTTGCATAGTTTAAAGATTTCACTAGAGGGAAATCTGCGGGGTTTGCGTTTAATAATTTTCAAGTTTTGCTTATGTGCTATTATTAACTTATTCATAACACTAGACCCACAGCTTCCCCAGCCAATGATCCCATACAACATAAGTGACTGTGTAAGAGCCAGGTAAATATGCCAGAGTAACTTTTCGGATAAAATATTTCTGAGTTCCTTATAAACGTAGCCTAGTCTTAGAATTTTAGCCGATACTGCAGAAACATGTTTTTCCCATCTAAGATTTTCGTCGAGGTTCACTCCAAGGTAAGTAACGTAGGACATGCGTTGGAGATTTTTGCATTGACAAATAGTATCAGCTGAGCAAGCATGTACCTTCAGAGTAAGGTCCTCGTTTGGCAGGCCCGCTTTTGTCGGAGAGAAACACATGTAGACGGTTTTGTCATCGTTAAGGGTGAGTAGGTTACTATCAAACCATGCCTTGGCCTTTCTGATACCATCCTCTGCTAGTTTGAAAGTATCTGTCCATGTTCTTGCTGCAAAAACTAATACGGTGTCATCGGCAAAACAAATTGTCTTACATGTATCCAAGAGCGAGCAGAAGTTGTTTAAATATATATTAAATAAAATTGGACCTAACACACTGCCTTGCGGCACACCGAATTCAACGCTTTTAGCAGCACTCAAGTAGCTGCCTACTCTAACTATCTGACTGCGACCACCGAGATATGAAGAAAACCACTGGAATGCAGCGCCAGTGATACCAAGGGATCTTAGCTTTTGTAACAAAATTTTATGGGAGACCGTATCAAAAGCTTTCGCTAGATCGACGAATATTGCTAGTGATTTATTTTTGGCCTCATAATTTTCATTTATTTGCTGTGTAAGAGCAGCTAGAGCATCATTAGTGCCGGTACCGACTCTAAAACCATATTGACTTGTTGATATTGTCTCTTCTGTAAATGGTGTCATTTCGAGTAGCTTGGATGTAATTGGAAGAAGGGATATTGGTCTATAGTTAGACATCAATTGTTTGGAGCCTTTTTTATGAAGCGGGATTATTATTGCTGTTTTCAAATCGTCGGGGAAAACACCAGATCTGAAACTTATATATTTGGTCAGTTCTTACATATTTGACATGAATAGAACTAGCAATTACTTTCTATCCTATATCCATATACCTTACCTTATCGTATTTTTTTGGTCATCATTAATAGTTTTTCATGCGCCATAAATAGATAACGCAACCATTTCCCGCAACCAAACCAACACATTTGGCATCAAAGACGTGACCTGCCCGTGAACTCAGATTGAGCTATTCTATTTCCCATATCGTTACCAGATTTGCTTGTTACTTTGCTTTGGCTTTGTTTTTATATTGCATTTTATATAAGGATAATCTGCATGTTTAAATAAAAACAAATGTTTTTTTTATCTTTTCTTTATCTTTATTTCTTTTGACCTCATAATTTATAATATTAAAAACGGTTCTATTTAATAAATAGAAAATGTTCGTTTGTCTTATTTTGTGAAGTTGGCGCGTGCGTTGGCTTAGAAACATTTTATTAAAAACAACGTATCATTTACAGATAAAATGATGAAAAATAGAAATTTGATATTTATTTATTTGATATTGATATTTACTTACCGAAAGTACGATATATAAATAACAAAAATTAGCACTTTAAAGCTTAATATTTCGCCAACAGAACCCTAAATCGAAAAATTTAAACGACCTATCCAACGATACCCCACAATATGGGATAGACGAGAAAAAAAAATCATCCCCAATTTACGTGTATGGGATGATACGCCAAGAAATATTTTTTCGAGATTTTATTTTACCATTTTGTCGACGTAATTATTATGTATACATGGCATTGCAAATTACAGCTTTCTATTACTCATAGTCTGTGAGCTAAGCCTGTGTACAGACGGACAGACGGACGTGGTGAAACTATAAGGGTTCCTTGTCGGACTAAGGAACCCTAAAAACGAAGTTATGACTAATATACCCAAAACTACAGAAGAAATAGTTACAAATACAGCACCAAAACATACATCACAAACGATACCAGTTATGAGGAGCCCTATGGTATTATCACGTGAAACTCGAAATAATTCTGCATCCTCTACTATATGTAGCAACTGCACGACAAGTAAGATTTCTGATAAATCATCAGACCCAAAGAATAAACCCTTTAACACGGATATCGGAAGAAACTTTGGAAAGTCATAAGACTCCAAGAATAAACACTTTAACACAGAAATCGGAAGAATTTTTTGAGCTTTTTGTGTCTAAAACTTCGATCATCAATATACAATTAGATGACGGGTCAACACGTAAAAAGCGGCCCGACAAATAACAGCCCACTTGCAGAGTGAGCTCTTATTTGAATTAAGTTCGTTATATAGCGCCAGCGTCAAGGTTGGAACGTGTAACAATGCCTCAATGTGCTCTAAAAAACTGCCGTAATAACCCTGGAAATAAAGGTAGTGGTGATGGAATATCGTACTTTCGGCAAGTAAATATCAATATCAAATAAATAAATATCAAATTTCTATTTTTCATCATTTTATCTGTAAATGATACGTTGTTTTTATTAAAATGTTTCTAAGCCAACGCACGCGCCAACTTCACAAACATTGGCTCCAATTTGCTCAGAAGATTGTATTTCGAAAGAATGAGTTCAAAATGTACTTTAAATACGAAATATTAGTTGGATTTTCAATAAACCGTTCTGGACACGATCGTCTCTTGCCATCTTGTGTGACGTAATGTTAGATGTGAATACTTACACGAACAACACTGCACCTTATCGTAAGTGCTTAGAGTTTAAAATAGGTTGAATTTACAAAAAGTTTAGGTCGTTTTCGCGTAAATAATATTTTGAGATATAACTATAAAGGTATAGACAGCCGGTGCCAACATGTCGCTTTGTTTTTGTTCTTGTTCCGTCATCTTGTTGTATATTGATGATTGAAGGTCCAAAAGTAGTATCCTAAGAATAAATCTGCCTCTCCTAAGAGTTTATCAACATTAACTGCAAGTGAAGCGAAACCAAAAACAATTGTGAATAATGAAACAAACCCCAAACTTCAAGATACGCTTGCAAGATTACAAAGCAAGCAATGTAAGGGTAGCTTTTTTCCTGCAACTTAGGAAACCACAGCGAGAAGAAGAAGACATATACGAAGACAAAATAAAATAAACAAATTAAGAAAACGTTTTCGCAGAAAACATTGATAAGCCCACCGAATAATTAAGGTAATAAAATATTTCAAATTATTTTTGTGTTTTTATTTCGATTTGTTCCTTTCGATTTTAAGCGAGTTTATTTTGACTTTACGTTTATTTTTTTCCAGATTATAAGTTGGTGTCCTGCGATGATGAATGCCCTTGCTGTTATAAGCGTACTGCCAAAATGAGTACGACGGAGTATCCACAGAGCTCGGAGTATGAAAACAGAATATTTACAGTATCTACAAATCTTACAAAACTAAAAAACTCCCTTGGGCCAGAATCCAAGGAAAGCTGTCCCAAGTGCGGGCCACAAACGTGGAGGACCACCTCTAAAGGAGAAACTAGAGATTTTTTTAGGGTTCTCCGGGATGATAGTTCTGATTATAAGTGAATTCAGATTCATGTTGGTTACTCAAGTGCGTATGTAAAAATAATTAAATTAAATAACTTTAGACACTGGATATTTTTTGCGTTTTTTTTATTGTTTGTTTGGACCAGCCCATGTACTGTAAATAATATTATCTTATGAACAGGTTTTTCAAGAGATTAACTTAGATTAATTAAACACTAAACGTTATTTTTGGGAAATGTCCACAAACATCCCACAGAGAGAGTTGCTCCGTGAATAGTTGACTTTCAGATGTATACAGGTTGACCGGTAATTAGTAGCTATTCTTTGAAGGGGTTGTAGAAGAGAGCAATTGCAGTCGATTAGAAGAAATTTGTTATCTTAAAAAGAAGGGGACAGTGGGATAACGGGGTGATGTTAAAAGGGAAAGCTTTATATATGGACAAAAATTGCAACATTCATAACTTAAAGATCCTTACCATTCTCAGAACAATAATAACATAAATGTTGCCATTATTTATTTATATTAAAATTCATTGAATGGTTCTGGAGTTAAAACGGAAAACGGACAGGCAAACAGATAGACAGACAAAACACGGACAGATAGAATGACAAAAAAAATGTGGATTTGGCCCTTGTACAATACTAATAAAATAACACATTTCATTTAAAATTCTGCAAAAATATTCAGTGTACAGACATAACTTTTTTACTACTTTATTATTAGTATGGATGTACGTGGGACACTCAGAAAGTTTTGCGAAACTAAAAAAAAATTGTATAGGTAAATTTTTTTTTAATCTTTTCAAAGTACTCTCCACCAGCCTCTATACAAAGTTTCATGCGTCTAAACCAGTTTTCAAAACACTTTTTCCAATCCGCCGCAGACACCTCGTTTACAGCCTGCTCGAACGCAGCCAGGGCATCTTCCGGCGACGAAAATTGTATTAGTTTGAGCAGATTTTTTATTTTTGGAAATAAAAAGAAGCCATACGGTGCTAGATCCAGGAAGTCCTTCGTTTTGAGTGCGGTGTGCGCAGGTGCATTGTCGTGGTGGAGCAGTAGCCCGCGGAGCCCTGTGTTTGGTCGCTTGTTGCTAACAACAGAGAAAACTTCTGGCAAACACTTGGTAGTATACTATTCAGCATTGATGCTTCTTTGATCCCGTAAGAGAATTGATACCAAGTGGCTAGTCAAATTAAAAAAGCTAGCGATCAAAATCTTCCCCCCGCTTCTAGATCGCTTCACTTTGGTAGGCGTTGGTTCATTTTGAAACACCCAAACAGTCGACTAGCGCTTGGTTTCTGGGTCGTATTGATAAGTCCAGGACTCATCACCTGTAATGATGTCGTAAACACGCTGAGACGAGCCTGCTTCAAATTTGTTTAGCATATCACGGCACCATTCCACCTTTGCTTCTGAGCATCGGTGAGGTTGTGCGGCACCCAGCGTGATACTATCCTCCTCACGCGAAGATGGCTGTGTAGAATCTCGTGAACGAACAATCTTCAATATGTGTTGAATGCCATTTGAAGTCTATCGTACGATTCATCCGGTTTCAGGCGACACTTGAAATCGTAAGAAATCATAGCTCTAAAATGTTCCTGGCGCAGATCCATATTTCAGCGAGACACGATACTTTGAATTAGCTCGCAAAAAATGTGGAGGGAAATTTTTATATTAGAACATATAGTCTGTCAAAAAAGTGTTGAAATGATAATGAAACTTTAATGAACTTTATTGGACTTTAAACGTTCAATTAGTATAATTTAGGTAATATATGTATGAAATAACAACGCGGTTAAGTCGATTTAACAGGTTTTGTACTTGTTTGTTGGATGTAACCAGGCGAAAGAAAAATAATTTCTTCAATATTCATTTCAACACTTTTTTGACAGACTATGCCTATTTTTACTTAAGAAAATCACATTTTCGAAAAACATTATAACTGACCAGTCTCCCATATATAAAAACTTTATTTTGCAATACTTTCTGATAGATTACGAGTGACAAATATAGTTGTATAATTAAAAAATATGAATCACGCTTATGCAATCATATTTGAATTCGTTCAATACTATACATTACATATACATTGGTATTTTAAGTGATAGATACTGCACATATATTTGTATTAATTTTATTCCCATATTTTTATACACGTGATAAATTATCAAATTTAATTGAATTTTCATTTTATTTTTCAGTCTATCACCTAATTTCTTGTAGTAAATGTAGCTGCAATAATAATTTGAGCTTAGATACAAAAATAGCTGATACAACTACTGATCAATCTCATTATTCGACAACTGCATCGGATATGCATGATAATAATTCAACAGAAAATAGTAAATCTGTTGATGAACATACTATTGAAATTAATAAAACAGAAGCTAACGAAAGCACGCATAAAGAAGAAGAGGAGCCTCATCAAGAAAGAAAAGATTCTATTGAAAACTATTTACGTAGTAATAAAAAAACTGCACGACGAAATCATGCAGATAATTTAAGTAGGCGTAGGAGAAATCCAAAACAAATACAAAGAAGCACCAAAAAGTCTCATAGACACAAAAGACAAGATACTGCATAAGACCTATTTCAGCGACGGGACGGCAGACCGAGGACTTGGTGCACCATCACCATGGAAAAATCCAGAGATCTTATAAAAAATTTAGAGGATGATTAAATAATTAACATATTTCTTTGAATAAAAAAAAATAACATTGTCATCATATTTTATTATACATAATCATCTATCACGTCGCGTAATCCAGTAAAAATAAAAAATAAAACTAAATTAACCTAAAATATTACGGCATGTTATTTGACTAGCATAGGTTTATTCGCTTCAATACTAACTCTTCTTTTCTTCCTGATCGCATTAATAAGGAAATCATCGGCAAATATTTTGTGTTCACCTTTATAGAAAGTTTCTATTTCTACTAGAGTCCTGTTCTCAGTTTCTGGTAGGAAAAAGTAGAGATATATTGTCCCAAGGAGCCCGAAGATAGAGTAAAACCCGAAAGTGCCGGAGAGGTGAAAGTGTGCTTCCAGGTTGTAGTTGCTTTTAGCTGCTAAGAAGGTAAAGGCGTAACTCAACGCTGCTGCCAGGCTGGTGGCCATACCTCGACTCCTGGAAAAGATGAAAAATTCAGTTCAATAAATCAGCTGTTTTGGTTAACTTAACATTTTCTGGTCAGGGAGACTCGACTTTGATTTACTCAGTTTGGTTAGATGATTTGTAAAGGTATAAGATTCAAGTTTTACCAAAAAAGTTTAATAGGCACGCAACAGGGCGGGGGGCATACGATACGGGCGAAGAGACACGTTACATCTCAGTACGTACTCGGACTTTACCTTTACCTAACGCGTACTTTACCTGATTCATATATACAAGTACATTACCTATGTTTCTGATACTTTTTCGCTTGACTTAAAACCACAAAAGTACACGCAATCACAAAAACTGCTATGCCTTTAGATAAGATAAGATTTAAAAGTTACCTATAACCTATAATTCAGGTGGTAGAGCTGATGCCGGGCTCGACTGTGGAGGTACCACCATCTTACTCGCATATCCTCCCGAAGTTATTCGGGGGAGAGTAAGAGAACAGCTCTCAGGCAAAACCAGGCGGCCCACCATTTCCTGGGCCCGATGGATGGCGGTATAACCATCCCCAATTGCCGGGCCTTATATAAAACAGACTAGTGACGGGCAGCGGCGTCACTGGTGCAAGGGGTTCGGCACCGCGCTAACCAACCCGCCTGCCCAGCGTGTGTGAGTTTGGGATTTCTTCCAGGAGGACCGCCAAGAGTGTCGAAATCCTGGAAAGGCCTAAGTCCAGCAGTGGACGGAACAGGCTGATGGATGGATGGATGGATGGATAATCTATAATCGTTATTAGGATAATCAAGGCTTACATTTGTTGATGGTTGTGATTGTCGGCACTTGGTGAAACTTATTATTATTAGACATCTACGTTTAAATAAGTCAATGTACTTGTCCACAAAATGAAACATCAGGAAAGTCCGGTACCGAAACCGATTAACATTTTTACCTAATCTAGTAAATACAATAGAAGACTTTGAGTCAAACTCATCATATACTTCTAATAAAATAGGTAGTGGAAAGCTTACCTAAAAGGAAATACTTCAGACAACAGCACCCACGGAATACCCAGACTGGTAAAACAGACAAGCAACATGAATAGAACAACAGGCAGGAATCCCTTCTTCTCTGGAAAGGTCTGTGGTTCGTACGAGAACACTCCAGGAGCCAGGTTGGATCCAGCGTAAATGCTTAAAGCGAGACTACAGCATGACGTGGCCAACATTGAGGAGATGACCAGCTTCCGTTTACCGATGATCTTGACGATGACAGCCGATAGGAGGTTCATAACTATGAACACTGCTCCCACTAGGACCTGGAGTTTTTTTTAGTTTTAGTTTGATACTTTGAATAAAAAAGATTAGAAATAAACCGGCCAAGTGCAAGTCGGACTCGCGCACGAAGGGTTCCGTACCATTATCAATAAAAACGGCAAAAAATCATGTCTGTTGTATGGGAGTGCGCAGACTCGCACTTGGTCGGTTTTAGTATTTGTTCATATAGCGGCAACAGCAATACATACCGGGTGTAAATAGAATGCGACCATTGAATAAAACCACATACTCTACTCATCATACTGAACAACTATACGAAAAAACAAACCCGCGAAAATCTTCAGAGAAAAAGATAAGTAACTTAAAGACTTTATCTTGTAAGAGGAAGGTTTATTTTAGAACGCTGCAACGTAGCAGCTGTTTGACGGACGAGGCTCTCTCTAAACTCGCCCGTATGTCTGTGCGTTAGGGTTCACGCGTTTTTGTTTGGAACTCAATTATTTCCCAAACTAAGGATGTCCGCGGGTAGGATTCTTGGGAACAGTGGTTCAGTAGGGTCGGTAGAATATGTGGTTTCAGGTAGCAGTTTATTTACACCCGGTATATCATCTGTGAAAATTTCGACTGTCACGGTTCATGAGATACAGCCTGGTGACAGACGGACGGATGAACGGATGGATGGACGGGCAACGGAGTCCGTTGGTTACCTTTTGGTAAACCATGACAATTAAACACAGTTTGCAAACTCACCACTATAGTCTTCGCATCATACTTCATGCCAAGCGCCTTGCACACATTCACCATGTTCGGCCTGACTGGGAGCAGTCCACTCATCGTATAAAAAAAGAAATATGCCATCACCAGCGCAAACGGTCTTAGAGTCTCTTTTGCTAGCAGAATATGCCTGGTCTTTAAAATAATTCTCTTGAAGATGGGAGCATCGCTGTGTTCACAGGGATTAAGTATAATTTTTCCTGCTTTGGCGCATATGACGCATTGTTGGAGCATTTCGTTGTACTGGACCAGGTGATCGAATTCGTCTTTGACGTCTTCGGGCTTGCACCACCCTCGGAGTTGGCAGAGGGACTTCAGAGCGTCTTTCTGTCGGCCTTTTGAGAGGAGCCAGACAGGCGTCTCTGGAACCTGAAATTTAATTATATTTGAGAAATATAAATGATAAGGTCTTGAGTTGTAACTTGTGACTGGTTGACTGTTACTGGGTCAGATCATTTTTGAAATTACAATCAGATCAGACAAGATGGAATATGAAAGTTATTGTGAAAACCTCTACAGCCTAGAAGATTTTTAGGATTTCTTAAGAAACGAAAAGCATCATCCGAAAGCCATGGCGCGTTTTTCCATTCATCCGGAGCATAACGTGGCATAAATCAAAAACAGCAGAGCCGATTTAGCTAATCGCTGCAGCTAAGGGGGGTTATCCCGATATTGTCTCTTCGCAAATTCATTTAAAACCGTGGAATCGACAACATTACAAATTAATAATTGGTGAAAAACTGAAAACCATTTCGAGATATGGGCTTTCTGAGCATCAATTTTTTTTTTCAGAATTTAATCAGAGATAAAGAGATATTTCTCTTTATAAATAAAGAGATATTTTCAAAAATCAACTGTCATGTCATGTGACAGCAGACATAAACATGCCAAGCTTTTTTTTTTAAATAATCCATTGGCAATGAACATCGATTTTTGAAATCCACAGATGCGACTTACGTACTTTTAGAATGAGTGAATAAGAAAACATTAAATTATGCAGGAAAACATAAAATAAAACAAAATGAAAAAATACATAAGCTTCTTTTTTACGCAGACTTTCAATATGAATATTAAAAACAAATGGTTAACTAAAATGAAATGTTGTCGATTGTATTAATTACATTTTAAAAACATGTATGTTATATTTTACTCTTTGAACTTAATATTTCGGCCTTTCGATATAAGATTACTTGCATTTTACAGCATCCAATAAAATTGCAAAGATAGGCCTAAACTATGATATAAATACCATTTTATTGGAGTTATATTGGGTTTTAGACAATAAAATTTGTACTTAAATAAACTTCGTAAGAAATGTGATATAAAACGGCCGTCATATAAAAAATCCATCTTTAAATATAAACACCTCGAAACCGCGATTTTCTGAGTGGCCCGCCCCTGCTAGAAGCAATGTATGGTAGCTGTTACAGAATGAAACTCGGATTTCAGTAAGTAGTAGACAATTTTATTTTTAAATAACCTTACTATTGTACCAAAATCTCACATCTAAATTAGTTACTAAAGGAACAACAGTCCCGCGGTGGTTGAAGTACTAACAAGTATGTAGCTACCTACAGACTTTTGTTTATAAAGCTGAATTAATACTGGAGACTCGGTAAGTGGTCAGGATCAAGGTCCAATGACACAGTTAGCAAAACATTAAAAAATATATTCGTAAATAGAAAATATTGAGAGCTCCTCACGTCCAGATTTACTTTTCTGATTTTCTATACCGCAATGATACGAAATTTAATTTAATAAAAAAAATGTGCCTCTATTATTGTTCAAGAACAACATAGACTTAATTAGTACAAGAAAACTAAATTTTATTTTGCGTATTTCACAGAATAGAATAGAATAGAATGACGTTTATTTCGATCGATTAAGATCATAATTATTAATACACATATACACAAAAAAATCAATTATCAATTAGTACAATAAAATATATATAAAATTAAAACAATATTTTGGCTGCTGTCAGCACATGAATCATGCTGCAATGATTCAGGTACTGACAGTCAAACCGTTCCGCAAATGCGTTCAGGATACAGTTGCGGCTGGCCCGCACCCTGCGCAACAGGGATGTGCACCGCCCGCGCATCGTTGCATAAAAGCAATCCACATGCGCGTCCGCGAACATCCCCGACGCACTACAGAAGCGAGGCAGCCCCAAAATCATCCTAAACGCATTGTTGTATTGGACTCGTAGCGCGCTGTACTGTCTTTGCGTATAACTCACCCACAGACTGCTCGTGTAGAAGGACGTACAAAATGCCCTGAACAGGGTGATTTTGAAGTTTATTGAGCAGCGAGCAAATCTGCGGGCTATCATATTAGCACGAACAGACAACGCCCTACGCTCCCTCTCTATGTCTGCGTCGTCTCTCAGGTCCGAGGTTACAACATGTCCAAGGTATTTAAACTGATTGACTCTATTAAGAGGATACCCGTAGAGTTTAATAGCTGGTATATTATGTAGATGTCTTCCTCGGGCCTGAAAGACCATGCATTCGCTTTTTTTCACGTTATACAACAGCCCGTGATTGTCAGCGTACTCTTCGCAAATGCCAAGCAGCTTTGATAAACCGCTCACAGAGGCGCTCAGCAGCACCATGTCATCGGCATAACTAATATTGTTAATGCTAATTCCTCCAATATGACAGCCAACATGTGTGCTGCTGAGCCTCTCAATCAGCGCATTCACATAGAGGTTGAAGAGCTTAGGTGAGGTTAGCCCTCCTTGCCTCACTCCACACTCCAACCTGTATGGGATTGAATAGGCCCCCGACCATCGAACGACATTGTCCTGATTCTGATACCAATATTTAAAAATGCTTATTAGTTCCTCGGGCATTGAAGTTTGGTGAAGTTTTTTCCAAAGAATATCATAACAAACCAGGTCAAACGCCTTCGATAAGTCGAGGAAACAAGCAAAAATAGGCGTATTTCTATCAGTATAGTACTTGACAGTTTGCTTTAAACACAATACAGTTGTTTCTGTGGAGAGACCTGACTTAAAACCGAATTGGTTGTCATGTATTTGTAGATATTTATCAAGCTGAGTGTTAAGCAAACCGTCAAGAACCTTCGAGATAATAGTGGCTAATGAGATAGGCCTATAATTGCTCCCGTCACTAATATCGCCAGTCCTGCTCTTCACAATCGGCACCACCACAGTCCTCATCATCTGCGCAGGTAAGTACGAGTGCCCCACACACAGGGAGTAGAACATCGCCAGCACTCTGGGCAGACCATTACCTGCATATTTAAGGTGTTCAATGCTCAGGTCATCGTGGCCCGGTGACTTGCCCCGCGACATAGATTTAATAACCTGCCTTACATCTTTTGCCGTAAATCGGGCACTATTCTCCCGGCCACCACACCCAGCACCGCACAAAGACTGTGATGGCCCCAAAGGTGACGTTACAGTGAAGTGCTCCCTGAACATCTCGGCTATGCCTGTCAGATCGTTGATACCGTTGACACTCACAGGCAAGCCCGGTTTACTATTAAGTTTATTGGTTGACTTCCAAAAACTGCGAAAATCATGCTTGGAATGATGCGATGCCAAGATATCCATTTTAATTTGGTCACTATTATTTTGACACCATCGCAAACGAGATTTAAAAATCCTGCGACTAGTCTGCATTTCACTAAAAGCACAACCTTCCCGAGGCTTGCCACACAACATCCACAACTCAAACTTTTGCCTGGCCTTCCTGTGAGCATCACTCACATACTTGTTCCAGCCTATAACCGGTTTTTTACCTCTGAGAGCATTTATATCATAGCTCGCACAAGCTGCCTGGCATAGTACACGAACAATATCTTCATATATTTTATCGATGAAATTTCTGTGGTCCAGATTATTACAAATATAATCACTACAAGCACTTAATTCAATAGGTAAGTTAATTAATTTAAAATTACTATCGCAAAATTTGGTATAAATATCAGTTTGTTCAGGTTTTCTTTCCCCCCATCGTATTTTACTACAATTCCGGATTTTATTACTTTCATACAATTTAGAAAGGTTCATTGAACCTTGGTCCTGACCACGTTCCATGCCTCCAGTATGGATTCGGCTGTATAAACGAAAGTCAAACTTTTTGTAGCCACGGACCACTTTCAGAATTTCAAAGATTCCACGAACCCCTGTCGAAGAAAATTAAAAAAAATTAAATAATGCATGATATAAAAATCACTTTTATTGGTTAGTTTACATTAACACTTCATTAAATTGTATCAAATCTAAGTTGATGAAAAGGCTACCGTTGTTTGGACTCAGTATAATAAATACACACACATATAATTAGACATATAATAATTACTCAGTAGCAGACCAGACATAAGGATTAAATAGCGTGGCAAGTTTCCATACAAAAAATAAGCTACATTTAGGCTTCATGGTACGAAGAAACGTATAAAAATGGGTTGTTTTGGCTGGCTTATGCTTGGAACATATTTGTTAATTCCTAAACTAATCTCCAGTATATATTTTGTTTGGAAACAAGCAATATTTATATTTAAAAGAGCCCGAAGTTCACTGAGCCAAAATAGCGACGCGTCGACTTTATGCGTTTATTAATAATGTTAGGTCTGCATCCATCCATTTATCAGCATGTTCCGTCCACTGCTGGACATAGGCCTTTCCAGGATTCCACCATTCTTGGCGGTCCTCCTGGAAGAAATGCCCATACTCACACATGCTGGGCAGGCTGTTAGGTCTGCTACTATATTATACGTCTGTGAATAAATATGAGAGTGAACTAAGTGAGCGTGGACCCCTGGCACTAATGTCACGGACCCCCAAGTGGTCCATGGATCCCAGTTTAGGAAACCCTGCATTAGAACCACAGACTAAGCCTCTTGGCTGTATTGTCGATGATTAGAGCATAGTACTAACATAGTGTACTAGATTAGAGAATGAAGCCCACGTCTTATCAGAAGTTCATGTCATTGCAAAAACAGCACATTACACCATACGGCATTGGAAAAGCAACAAATACTATAGGTATATATGAAAATCTTGTTAAACTAATTAGTAATTCGATACAGAAGGCCTGCAGGTGAGGCATAACCTCCGTGTAATCTGAAACTTGCAATGTCAACAACTTCGATGTCGGAAGAAAGGATTAAATCAATATGTTGCGCGCTCGGATCACTGACTTTGCAATACTTGATGTCAAATTCAGGTTCATTAGAAACCTTATCATATCGGGTGTTAATGGAGTGCTTCAAACAAAACCACATACTCTACTAACTACACTGAGAACTCTTTGAAAAAATAACCCGCGCAAATCTTCAGAGAAGAAGATATTCAACTGTAACTCAAAGACTTTATCTTGTACAAGAAAGGTCTATTTGAGAACGCTGCACTGGAACAGCTGTTTCACGGACGACTCTCTCTCTAAACTCGCCTGTATGTCGGTGCGTTAGGGTTCACGCATTTTTGTTTGGAACTCAATTATTTTCAATTAGCGCGGGTATGTTTTTTGGGAAAAGTGGTTCAGTATGATCCGTAGAATATGTGTTTTCATTTAATGGTGGCGGTCTATTTACATCACGTATGTTAATGATACGGATCAGTGGTTTCCAAAATTACTTTAATCGTGACTCACTTAAAACAAAAGGTGAGATTTGAGATTCAGAGCCCGCAATAGGCTTAGTGACTTAGAAAGAGATGAAGGATACGTACGAGTAGTAATTATTTAATTCAGATAAATATTTACTAAATATACAACGTGAAATTTAAGTCATTTTGGTAACGAAAACTGGTGATAGTAATCGTCCATATGAACAACTTTCACTATGGAACTAACCCTGAAATCGCGAAAAAAATATCAGCTGTTCCATAGAAAATTTAAATACCTACTCGATCAAAATGTATGAAACAGCTGTTTTTTTTTCACTATAGTAAAAGTTGTTCATATGGACGAGTACTATTATTAGTTTTCGTTAGCAAAATGACTTAAATTTCACGTTGTATAGTTACATGCTTTATTGTTCACTCGTTATTTTAAGCCGAAAAGAAGATTGTGCTTGTTTTCCATTTTTCATTAAAAAGAATTGACCCACAAAATAGCTACTTGCGATTCACCTGTGGGTCAAGATCCACACTTTGGGAAATACTGATGTAGATAGATAAATAAGATACACAACCCGGTTTGTTTTGTTATATTTATGAGCAATTATTTTAGCAAAACAATGTAACAGCGCTAATCTTGTTACTGTAAATGTATAAGTCAACACGGCAGAAGATCACTAGGGCACTTGATCACAACTTGTCTTGACGATCTCATACAGTATTACATATTAGGTATTATACGTATTTTTATTAGTCCCTAACAGAAGACCTAGGATGAGGGGCGTTCGTTCAGAAAGTAAGAAAATTTTTCCACAAAATCTACAGAAGTTGGTGACGCATGAATGACTGACACTGCGCAACTGCCTCTAACCACTCTCCCGGTACGGCTTCTCAGAACGTCATGTCGGTATACGAGTCGCTTGGCGGCATGATATCGTCATGTGGTAACAACCAAGAGCCGAAGCATGCAATAATAATGAAAAACTTTGATAACATGCTTCACTTATCATATTGGTAGGTATAGAAGGTGACTTTGATGTAGTCTTTCTAAGTGGAAGTGATCGGTAGCAAGGTTTATTGAACCTTTCTGTGAACATTTAGGCTTTCCATATTAATTGATTTGGGGTTGGTCATCTAATATTTTGTAATGAGTGGCATAACATAAATATGACAAGAATAAAAAAATGCATAAATTTGCAAACAACATGCTTCATTGATACACTGTATTTTTCCTAAAGTTTAATTACTGGAGATGTGCCTGAGAGTGGCTGAAAGCAAACACCAATTTCTGAATAAGTGTACACTTCTAGACACTTTTCTAACTGATGTTAGTCGAGGACTAGATATTGGTCACAGAAGACGTGACGATTGAAAACGTTGATATTATTTTGTTCGAAGACGGCAGTAAAGCATGCTTTATGCAACACTATGAACAATGTATGTAAATAAATTAAAAACAGTTTTTGCAAAAATAAAAATAGGAACTTCTTAATTTAAAGTTTATTTACATTGTTGAAATTGTTATAAAATCATAAAGCATGCTTTAGTAAACGTTTACAAAAGTGAAAAGAGCAATAAGACATGTGAAAAGTTTTTTTTTTCCTTTAAGTTATTCACACCGTTTACAAAATATTATGTTTTCTTTTACATGGTTAACTCTGTCCATTAAAACCTAAAAAAGTGACTCGAGAATTAATAGGTTGTTGCAAACTCATTTCTATCGGACTACATGCGCCAAAGACCTAGGATATACATCTAAGTCTATGACATGCGCAGACACAATCTCCTCCCATTCTTGCCCAGCGGCCTTTTTATCTGATGCGAGGTATATCAGACCGCGTCTATGGCAGACTTTTTTTTTACTGTATCTGTGATCTGATGGTTTAAGTCCCAGTTTTGAGCTGTAAATAATATAAATGGTGCAGTGGGCGCTACGTCCCGCCTTGCTAGTTTAGTCCACCAATAGTTATTGATGCTCTATAAAAAAGATTTTTTATAATTCTCAATGTCCATTCATACAGATGACAAACAAGTGATGGACTGATGGACCCAAAAACGTCATAGAATGTCATAAAACAAAATAAAAGGCGGGACTAGCTAAGATCGCCACATGCAAGCGACAACATTTTGCAACTGAACAGGCGGGAGGTTTGCTAACTGTACCTAGCATGAGTTCGTTCACTTACCAATAACACTAAAAGCATGCTAGTAAGTGGAACGGCCAGTGACACCAAGGCAGCAGTCCTCCACGGCAGCACAGTTCCCAGGAGGTACGCCATGAAGACACCAGTCGACGTGAAGCCGTTCGTCAGGGTCGTTAGCATTCCTCGAATTGAAGGATCACTGGAGATGCAAGAAATAGGTTACAAATAGTTATGGACTTATAAGTTCTCATAAGGAAGTAACTTTTTACCTCGGTACGAAATGCACATCATAATATTGTTTTCCTTACTTTTGAATAAAAAGTATGCAATGAATGTGTTTTAAAGCAACTTGCGGAAATAGAAAAGTCTTCACAAAAAAATTACGTACTTTAATGTATTACATTTTGTTTGCATTACAATAACAACCTTAAAAGCGTGTTTACAGTTGTAATGTAACGCAGCTTTAATTTAACGCATAAAATTGAATAATTTTCATGTGATCACTTAACTATTAACAAGCAGTTTGCGCGAATTGCTATAAGGCGCATTTAATGCATACTTTTTATTCAAAAGTAAGGAAAACAATATTATGATGTGCATTTTGCACCGAGATCCTCCGTTACCACCTTAAGAAGTTGGTTGGTTTAGTTAAATAACGAACGAAACCTCAGATGAATATCATCTGAGAACGAAACTAATTGGCATCTGTCATTCGTGTATCAAAAAACCGGTAAATTGCGAGTAGGACTCACGATCTTAGGGTTCCGTATCCGTACCATTTAAATAAGTGAACAGGCGAGGTTATCCGGCGAAATCTGTCCTGCTCCAACGCTTTCTTTTTACACATGGTCATCCTGCTCAGCGGAAGCGCGCCGTGTAGAAAATTCGCGGTTTCGAGGTGTTTTTATTTATTATTTTGGAATTAGAGGGATGGGTTTTTCATATGACCGCCGTTTTATATTACATTTTTAAGACGTTTATTTTAGTGTAAGTTTTACTGTTAAAAACTTAACAAAGCTCAAATGAAAAGATAATTAGATCATAGTTCAGACCTATCTCTACGATTTAAATGGATCAAAGAAAATGTAAGTAATTGTGTATCGAACGCCCGAAATATCAAGATCAAAGATCTATCTATTATTAGCATAAAATTAATTTGAAAAGAGACGAAATCGGGATCAATCCCCCTTATATAATTTAAACTTTTCATTACCCACAAAATTCATGAAACAATACTGGTAAATTGAACTGGTTGAATATTCGGGTACGTACCCTGAAAACTACAGTTTAAATCGGTGTTTTCAATATTTGTTATTTAGATAAAGTTTAAATGATTCCAAGTTCCAACAAAAATGGCTTAAAGCTTGACAACTTTGACGGCCCCTATTACTTTATTTTAGAAAAATAAATGTGCTCAAGGAACTCTAATAAATGACATTTTCAAAGTACGTGTTAGTGTGGCTTATAATTCAAAAAATGTGATTCATAAAATCTGGTTCCGTACTCAGAAAGTGCCGAATTGTTTTCAGGCACTACCATTTTAGCGCCTTGTTTTTTGTCCCCTTACTATGCTTAGTATAATACTATGGCATCTAATTATTATTTACCATAATGTTTCTAGGTTTACAGACCCATATTGTGGGTGATACGGAACCTCTTCTGGACGAGTTCGACCCGCACTTGGGCAAATTATTCCTTTGTAAAAATTATTAATAGTAAACAAGCAAAGCGCCTATGTGACAAGTTTGTACATCCTATTATGTGCCATGAATATTTTACCAGGCGTTACCAGTGACCGCCAAACTACTATAGGAAATAATATTTCTCACTCAGACTAAAGTACCGAGGGTGTCACCTGAACAAACGCTTGACCTGTAGTAAACGCATCAAGAAGAATAGGGATGAATTCAATCATAAATTTAGAAATTTAAAATGGCTCTTTGGTAGATAATTCGTTTTCTTAGTGGACAACAAACTATTAATCTACAACAGAATCTGCTAAGTATCCCATTTCGTCCCTTTTCAAATTCATTTTAAACCGATAAATAGCGATGATTAAATTTTGTTAGAAATATATGTCATATTTCACTCTTTTATCTTGATATTTCGACCATTCGATACACGATTACTTGCATTTCACTCGATCCAATTAAATCGCAAAGATAGGTCTAAACTATGATCTAAATATCATTTCATTTGAGCTATATTAAGTTTTGGACCATAAAACTTATACTAAAATAATCTTGGTAAAAAATTTTATATAAAACGGCTGGCATATTAAAAACGCATCCTTCTTATTCCAAAATAATGAATAAAAACACCTCAAAACCGCGAGTTTTCTGAGCCGCTCGCTTCCGCTGAGCAGGATGAACATGTGTAAAATGAAATCGTTGGAGCAGGACAGATTTCTCTAGATAACCTCGCCTTAAACTGGCTCTTGGGTAGACAATTCGTTTTCTCAGTGGAGAAACTCCTTGTCTACAACATCTTAGAACCAGTGTGAACATATGGTATTGAACATGGGAGACGGTCTGGGAGTGGTCAGTTCTCTCAAACGCCATGTGGTCATCCTCAACATATCTGATTATAGTCTGGCAACTGATGGCAGAGATAAGATAAGATGAAGAAAAAGCGGCGGTAACTCAGGCGGTAGAACGCTGGCCTCTCAATCTTGATACCCGGTCGGGCATGCACCAATGAGTTTTTCGGAATTTATGTGCATAGTATTTGTGTTCTTACCTAATACTTACCACTTGCTGAACGGTGAAGGAAAACATCTTGAGGAAACCTGCCCCCTGATTCTGTATCGTAAACTCAGTTGCCAAACCAAGTGGCTATCGTCTAAAACATACATATCCGCTTATCTAAGGATAAGTTTGCACTTCAAATGACTTCACAATTCGTAAATAGTTCAATTGAGGTTATTTTGGAAGTTCATTTTTTATCTGTTTTTGGTGAATAGCAACTATAGCTAGCAACCGACACTGAGTTACATAATAGTCCCGCTGTATGCCATAAAATCACGTTGGGTGGGACGTAATTATCGTCGGTGAAACGCGGGTGTACCGGGTGTGACTTGCATTTCACAGTTCACACTCGGGAACACCTCTGACACCCCGTCGGGGATTCATATCGTGACGACATGTACCTATGAAGAAAAAAAAATATTTGGTACTTAATCTAGTTGGTTTCGTTGTGTGAGTTAGATTTGACTTGCTTTTGATACTTTTATTTTTCGATGGCCGTTAAAGCCTACCAAACAAAAAAAAATTAAATGTAAATCGGAACCCACAGACAGACAAAAGTTCTAAAAATTGTGGTTTTGGCGTCAGTACAATAATATTACACCATTAAATTTAAAATCTTGCAAAAATGTTCAATCGTGACTTTTTAGGGTTGCGTAGTACCTAAAAGGTACAAAAGGAACCTTTATGGTGAGACTTCGTTGTCCGTCCGTCCGTATGTCACAGCCTCATAACTTTAGCACCGTTAAAGATGAGGACTTGAAATTTTCCGTAAAAAAAATATTTCAAAATTTGAAATTGTTCAAAATATTTCCAATACAAATGTGAGAAATTATAAAAAAAACAATATGGGTATCAAATTGTAGATATTAAAGAAGTGATTGTAAAAATATATACTTTTACTATATCTACTGGCACAGATTTCGAGAAATCTTTGAAAAACCAAAAAAAATGCATGTCCACCGAAATATTTACCCTTATTTCCGAAACTGTTGGACCGAAAAATATGAAAAAAATTACGATTATGCGTCATAGTAATTGCCAATTACAGGAAAAATATAGCGATTAAGAAAAAACTGATAACAAGTGAGAAATATATAAATTGTAACAAAATTGTACGAGCTCGACGCCGACGACGACGCTTGCAGCTCAGAGCGAATTCGCTTGGAGCGTCGTTGCCCGTGGCTCTCGGGTTAGTCTAATACTAGGAGCTTAGTTAAAGCTAGATGAACCCACCTGACTTCCCCCACGTAAGTGACGCTCGGCGCCTCCATGATCCCCGTCCCTATGCCCAGCAGGGCGTTGGCCAGGAAGAGGCTGGGCACGTTCCACGCGTAGAACATGAGCACCCACGCGACCAGGTGGGGCACGTTCACGATAAACAGAGCCTTCTTCCGACCGAAGTAGTCCAGGATCGGGCCCGAGAAGATGCTGCCGAGGGGCTGGCACAGGAAGGCCATGCTGCCTGGAAGTTGGAAAAGCTAGAATAAGCTTTATTTACAAAGAAGAAATTACCTTATTATAGTTATTATACAGGCTGTAAATGCAAACTCAAAAATACCTTGAATTTTCTCCAAAAATTCCATCATTTTTCTAAGCTATGGCTACGCATTCTAATAACGAAATTGAATGATCTCGTAGCGGCTCACCGGCCTTCCCACACATCTAGTTGCACCCCGCACCCCTCATCCATGACCGCCGCCGCCGCCGCTGGGGTATGCAGTGGCCGCCTGTTGCCAAATCATGCAGTGCCTCAATCTGAGGCTGCACCGTTGCAAATTCTCTTTCATTCTCTCTCGCCAGCGACCAGTGAGGGTGTCCACACGATTATTGTATTTTGAGTAAAGAAAATCGTCTTATTATGAGGTACTGGTATTTTATTTAGAGATCCCAGTATTTAAAATGATATCTTTACCTATCATACTAACTAACACACCCTTAAAGGATTCTTGCCTTTGCTTTTACAGCCTGTATAATGAGACATTTATTTATGCAGCCAAATTCATTCTGTAGGCTTGGTAAGTGATCAGAATGACGGATTTAGCTAATTCGCGAAATACAATATTGATCTCTCATAGTTGTTAATTCGGGGCTGGGCTTATGGGCGTATGTAAAGGTAAAAAATAATTTTCGAATTTCCCAAAAAGGGTACACGAACCTAGATACCGAGTCTTCGGTATGAATATGGCTGCATAAATAAATGTCACCTTATACTAGGTGAAATTAAATCAACCGACCAAATTCATACTGGAGACTCGGTTAGTCATCAGGAACAAGGTTTAATGACCCTCCAAGTGAAATTATAAAAAAAATTTTTTTTGCCCCATTGTGCATGCACTAGGAATTGTACTTGAACTAGTCCAAGCAGTAAAGGAGCAAAAAAAATATTTATTGAAATTGGCCAAAAGGATTACTCAACCCAGTTCCTGATCACTAACCGAGTCTCCAGTAGGAATTCGATCAGTTGAATAAATTTCACCCTATATAGGCTTTTTTTTTACTTTATTTACACACAATTATTATTATAATAAAAAATAACAATAGCAGCTAAAAACCACAAAGGTTTAGACTTATACTATCATGAGTCACGTAGTTGTTAATTAGGTACTTTGTTTACAATAAACAGCTAAAAATTATAAATGTAATTAAATTATACATAGGTACTAATTATTATTTTCTTGCACTGGAGCTAGGAAAGTAAAAGATGTAAAAGAGTAAGCAGACACTTACTTAAGTTATGACTTGTGATGAAATATTTGAACCAAGAAGATATTTTTTTAGTTTAAACTTAATATTAGTAGGAGTTAAACATATTTGGACATAGGTCTTTCCAAAGATAATATGTGACAATGCCCATCATAAGAACCAAACGCATTGGTCTAAAAAATATTAACAGAACCGATGGGGCTACTCAAAAAACTAATGAACGCGAGCGAAGCCGCGAACATGCTCGAAGTTATTCGGGGAGAGTGAGAGGACAGCGGGGCTTTATGTAACTCAGTGTCGGTTGCTAGCTATAGTTGCTATTCACCAAAAACAGATAAAACATGAACTTCCAAAATAACTATTAATGGGTATTGAACTATTTATGAATTGTGAAGTCATTTCAAGTGCGAACTTATCCTTAAGGCGGAACGTTTCGAGTTCGGTGCAAAATGCACAACTTATGATTGTTTTTCTTATTATTGAATAAAAAGTACTAAATAAATGTGATTTATGGCATTTTGCGACCATATTTTAATGTAATTTAGGCTATTCTACCAAGGTTGTGTAATTTTATGCATTGCGTTGTAAATGAATGTCCACACCAACTTAAAACAAGCCTTTATGTTTGTATGGACATTCACGATAACTATAATTCATAAAATGACACAGTTCTGTTAAAACCCCCTGATAATGACTAAACAATAGTCGCAAAATAAAATGAAACTATTTAATTTCATACATTTTATATAAAAATGAGACAAACAATCATAAGTTACGCATTTTGCACTGAGCTCGAAACGTTCCCCCTTAAGTAAGCAGATATGTATGTTTTCTACGATAGGCACTCGGTTTGGCAACTGAGTTTACGATACAGAATCAGGGAGCAGGTCTCAGACAAGCACAAATAGGTGGCCCATCATTACCTTGGACCGACTGATGGTGGTGTATCCATCTTAAATTACCGAGCCTCATATATACTAGCGACGGGCAGCGGGGTCACTGGTGCGAGGTTTTCAGTACCGCGCTTAACAATCCGCCTGCCCAGCGTGCGTGAGTATGAGCACTTCTTTCAGAAGGACCGCCAAGAGTGGCCAAATTTTGGATAGGCCTATGTCCAGCAGTAGACGAAACAGGCTGATGGATGGGATGAATAGGCATGATGACTAAAAAAATTGTATTAGTCCGTCAGTTAGATTATCAGAAAATATTGGAAACGTATTTTTTCTTTTTTTAATTTAACAAAAAATGATGAAGATATAGCCCGCTGAAGTTCCGCGTGACGTCACATCTAGGTACAATTTTACTTAGAAGTGACGTCATTTGCCCCCACTCCCAAACTTTGACGCGCTTTATCTCTGTAATTTTTTGTTTGATTGACAAAAGAAAAAATACGTGTACAATATTTTTTGATAATCTAAATGACGGACTAAATAGAATAATATTTTGTTTACCCTGTGTAAAAGCCTATTAATGGGGTTTGGTTAAAAGTCACCCTGTTTATTACTATAATCTAATAAGCACATTGTTAAATTAGCCGTCTCTATAGCTTTTCGTTTAAATATACTCTCCCACGCCTCTTGTTCTCGCATGTTTGAATGGCATCCCGTTTTTTAGAGTCACCCGAAGGTTGCCAAACGGGACCCTATTAAAGCCTCCACTGTTTGTCTGTCTGCCCGTCTGTCACAGGGGTCTCCCACTTCAATCGTATAGATAGGTAGAAAGTGGAAATTTTCACACAATACGTGTTACTACGGCTTCTAACACGACAAATAATAATAAAAAAACATAAGAAACCTCGAGAAAGTTGCATTATTTAAACGTAATTGGTTTTGGCTCTTACTTAATGACGCTGACACATAAAAATTTTAAATTAAGTCAAATGGTAGAGTACTCTAAAGCAAAAAAAGAAGAGTTCCGTACGCAGTCGGCGCCAAATTTTTTGTCAGGGGCTACCATTTTAGCGGCTTGTTTGTTGTAGCCTTGACGTGCTTTGGCACGTATATAAGGTCCTACAATTCAAAGTGAAAAAAAATTAACAGATGATAGAGTATCCCTAATAGAGCACACTCCACAGGAAAAAAAAAAAAATTTTGCACGTCCTTATTTGTTACCTTTCCATAGAAATTTAGTCAGCTGATTGGACCACTTTGTACTGGGAAGTGAAAAAATTATTTGATCAAAACATTATTTATTCTTTTGGAATTTGATCAGTTAACGATACATGATCTACCCTAGAATTATTTTCTTATATAATGTTTTTAGGGTTCCGGGCCCATATTGTGTGGTGGTACGGAACCCTTTGTGTGCCAGTCCGACTCGCACTTGGCAGAATTATCTATAAGGACAGGACCAACAACACCTTCGTGTTTTATTTCCGTTGATGTGATATCTAAAACTGGTTTGACGGGTTCTTTTGAAGTACTGTCAGCAGTTAGAACTCCCTATTTTAATCGATTTTAGCAGCTATAGCACCGCAATAGGGACTACTAATAGGTAGCCTGTCATGCTGATGTCCGTTTTTTTTAATTATGTGTCCACGAGAACTTGGATGAAACTCTACACTGGAATGAGGGGGTATACTTAACATCTTAACATTTTATTACGTCATAGATATACTTGAAAAAAATGAAAATGAAAATTTGTTTATTTTCTTCACTTACAAGTGTAGCTACATAGTTGATGGGGTATTTTTTTAAGTACATGAAAATACCTGGGCCAGGATACCCCGCACTTCCATATCTAAGTTTTACAAAAATAAACGTGTCTTAATTTACAATTTTACAGTAATAATAATAACATTATTAATACTATTACAAAATTAAAACCAGTTATGTATGCAAATGTTAGTCTGAAGGTGTGAGAGAATATGTAAAATGTGGTAAATGGAGAGGCATGAATAAATGAGTCCCTAGCCCTACGACCGAAGTCTTGGGGTCAGTATTAGCTACTAGGGAGGGAGTGTATGTAAGAATGTATTCTAGTTTAACATTAAGGGGGTGTGAGAAAGGGCGTGTTTGTGTGTATGTGCAAACATTTAAAAATAAAGAATAAAATTAAAAGTTATTTGATTACTTGCAATAATTCCTCCACTTCAATATAATTTAAGTTTCTTAACCACGCAGTGACTGTATTTTTACAGTCATGTAATTTAAGTGGGTAGATACTTAGCAGTGGCGAAGGCTGAACATTTTAAAAAGGGAAGCTGGACAAAAAAATCGCCCTACTCAGAAAAGCAACCAAAGAAAACAAAAAAAATATGTATACTTTGCAACTCCCTGTCAGCCAAAGTTTATTTGTCGTATTGAGATTTATGAACACTTTGGACAAAGCGAAGAGCACGCAATAAAGAAATGTAGTATGGATGCCATTTCCTAAACAAGCCGATGGGAATCGTGTTATATGGATTCTTCGTCACTGATACTTAGGTATATAAAAGAGAAAAATTGTATTCATCTAGATTAAAACACAAATCCATCCTATGTTTACTATATATTATATAAGATGGATGTGTTTTTTTGTACCTCGTAAATACATAGGTAATTGAATAATTGTGCTACAGCTTTAAGTTACTTTGCTGTGCCCGACAGGGTCCTTAATTGATACTATACTACGTGTTATTTAGGACCTTTTGAACATTATGGTGCGAATAAATTTGATTTGATAACAAAATACAATTAAAGATAAATAAAAATTCTGTCAAGCGTTACGTTTGTCGTACAGTCGCAAAAAGGTCGCAATGTTTCGATTCTTCAGAGTGAATCTGTTTGAATCTTAATACCACACATGATTAAGAATCCAAAAACATAATTTGAAATATGATGTCATGGAACATTTTTACCCTTTCTTTCCGGACATACCAATAAGCTTATTATGTCTCAGCTCAGTCGATACGAAGGGACGCACACGCAAGCCAACTAACTTGACGATGTTGGTATACTGACAAAACCCTGTACCGGACAAGCGCTAGTCGGACTCACCCACCGAGGGTTCCGTTAAAGACTACATATTTTATGATTTAATTACAATTGTATAGTCTTCAGATTTTTCCCTATATTTGTGGTATAAGACGGTAGGTAGTATTTGCCATATTTCATAGTTCTAGGTTAACGGAAAATACCCTATTAGTTTTGATGCCCTTGAGAGTGTCGAAATATAAGTTTTTGTGGCATAAACGGCCGTATCTTTTTTTACCTTAGCTTAAAATTTTGAATTTTTCACAGCTTTAAGGGACTATGTAGACCTGACTATATGGTTTTAATTTCAACTCGATACCGGACGGACGGACGGACGGACGGACGGACGGACAACAAAGTGATCCTTTTGTTTTTCCTCTTGAGGTACGGAACCCCAAAAAATAAATCAGATGTATAATATTCATAAAACACCCACCCTATTGACACATAAATGCAAAAACACATCCCTTAGGTACTTTTTTACAAACACACACATACATACACACCCTTGCTTTTCTACATGCACACTTCCCTCCCCCTTCTTATCGTTAAACTTACTTTTCTTTTAAGTTATTAAGTTTATTATTATTAAATGTAAGTATTTTATTTTAATTTTTATGTAGGTACTTTTTAGGGTTCCGTAGTCAACAAAGAACCCTTACAGTTTCGCTATGTTCGTCCGTCTATCTGTCCATCTGATATTACGGCAAAAGCTGAACGCTGTAGACCCCTATGACAGACGGACGGACGGACGGACGGACAGACAGACAGAGAGGAGGCTTAGAATAGTACCTTCGGGTACGAAATCTCTCGTTGCAGAGATCTTAGAACTTTGAGCGAACTACCTTTTATTTTGGGTTTACTGGGTCTTGATATTTTTAAGTGGCTGATCGTTTATTTGATTGGGTGTTAGAGCCCTTGGGCTAGCCTGATTCACAAATGTTCATTTTTCTTTTCAATTTTAGTCTTGTTTTGTACGCCTACTAACAAAATTAATGAAAATTTCGGACATTATTAATATTTCCTTTAAAATTAGATCTGACGTAAAATTGATTGGGGAGAGGGAGTAATCAAACAAATCTTATAAGTTCTGACAAAGGGGAGGGAGGGGAAACGCCCCAGCTGAAAAAGGGGCAAAGATTGAATAAACGCTTTTAACTCGAGAACCCCTCAACGGTTTGGATGCAATTTTTTTTTATTATCACCGTAGTAACCCTGATCAGCACATAGGCTTTAAGGGGTGCTCATAAAATAACGCTCAAGCCAAAAACGGGGAAAATATTGAATAAACGAGGGTTGAGCCGCGGGCAAAGGCCCTACCCTACCCTACAAAATTTCCTTTGCATATAACGACAGACAGCCGCTCTAGCTACAGATTATTTACATTATATCCCAACAAATATTCGGTTATAAATCATTCAATTATGTGCTTTGCATAAAAAGATAATCTCATCTAAATATTTCAACAATATGAAATAATCTGTAGTTATAATAAAACATAACGTTTTTCCTTTAGTTAGATAATATTGCTTTATGTGGATGCGGCGGTTTTCGTTCCCAAACTTATAATTGTTTTTCGTATATTTGATTGAAATCAATAAATCATTTTGATTTATGGCAGTATGCAACAGTTAAATGTCAATTAGGATTTTCTAGCAAAGTTATTTTTGTTATATGCATTACGTTTTACAAGTTTGCTCGGACTTCCTAATTAACATTAAACTATGGTCGCGTAATGCCATAAATCACATTCGTTTATACCAGTGTTTCCCAAGTAAGTTTTTACTTGAATCGCAACTCATTTAAAACAAAAGGAGATTATATAAATTATATTATCGAGTTTGAAATTGAATTTGGTCGGTTAATTTATTTTCACTTACATAACGTGACTTGAGGTCAGGACCAAAGTTCAATGACCATGTTTGCGAAATATGACAAATATTTTATTGTATTCTCTAAAATGTTTAAGAACAACCTTGCCTCAATTAGTATGGGAAGTCAAAATTCAATTTTGCGTATTTCACAGAAAGGGTAATTGAACCTTGGTCCTGACCACTTACCAAGTCTCCAGTATGAATTTGGTCATATAAACAAAAGTCGCCACATAAAAATAAAATATCTGCCACGGCTACAATATAGGAGAGGTATTGTGTATATGTATAGATTAAAATGTAATAGTAACTATAATTTACTGATCTCAAATCATAATTTTTTTCATGCAAAAATATATGCGTATAAATTAGAATTGATTTACTTGTATGAAACCGTCCCGTAGTTACACAAAACAGTTAGAAAGAGATAGCAATTGTTTTCATCACGGATATCTATGCTTTTCACTGACTAAACATCGCGCGTACTTTGTTTGTGAACCACGTTATGCAGAATGAAGTAAATGGTTATTTATTTACTTTATTTTAACTATTCCGGGCAGTGGCGTGCATGGAACTTTTTGCTGGAAATGCAATGAGAAGGTCAAGTTTGACAATAAAAAATACGAAAAAATTTAAATGTCACTTTGAAAAATAACCCTGCCTACCCTAGAATACATGATTTCAAATAATTTTTATTTTCAATTACGTTTTTTATTTTATTCATATTATTTTAATCGTCAAACTTGACCTTCTCATTGCATTTCCAGTAAGAAGTTCAATGCACGCCACTGATTTCGGGGTACGAAATTTCTTCACTATATACACAATACTGTCTCCCATTGCAGCCGTGGCAGATATTTTTATAGCACCCTGTACAATGTGGTCCGTTAATAAAGTAGACTCACCAAACCAACTTGGTACTCACTGGTGTTGGAGAACCCGCCTTTCGGGCCTATAGCCTCGGACAGCATCGTGATGTAGCTGACGGACATGCCCAGGTCCACCAGCTAAGATAAGATATAAAGAGGAAGACTCACCAAACCAAGAAGCCTGGTACTCATTGATGGAGAGTCCGTCCGTTGCACCCATGACCTCGGGCAGCGCCATCGTGACGAAACTGATGGACATGCCCAGGTCCACCAGCTAAGATAAGATATAAAGAGGAAGACTCACCAAACCAAGAAGCCTGGTACTCATTGATGGAGAGTCCGTCCGTTGCACCCATGACCTCAGGCAGCACCATCGTGACGAAACTGATGGACATGCCCAGGTCCACCAGCTAAGATAAGATATAAAGAGGAAGACTCACCAAACCAAGAAGCCTGGTACTCATTGATGGAGAGTCCGTCCGTTGCACCCATGACCTCGGGCAGCGCCATCGTGACAAAACTGATGGACATGCCCAGGTCCACTAGCTAAGATAAGATATAAAGAGGAAGACTCACCAAACCAAGAAGCCTGGTACTCATTGATGGAGAGTCCGTCCGTTGCACCCATGACCTCGGGCAGCACCATCGTGACGAAACTGATGGACATGCCCAGGTCCACCAGCTAAGATAAGATATAAAGTGGAAGACTCACCAAACCAAGAAGCCTGGTACTCATTGATGGAGAGTCCGTCCGTTGCACCCATGACCTCGGGCAGCGCCATCGTGACGAAACTGATGGACATGCCCAGGTCCACTAGCTAAGATAAGATATAAAGAGGAAGACTCACCAAACCAAGAAGCCTGGTACTCATTGATGGAGAGTCCGTCCGTTGCACCCATGACCTCGGGCAGCACCATCGTGACGAAACTGATGGACATGCCCAGGTCCACCAGCTAAGATAAGATATAAAGAGGAAGACTCACCAAACCAAGAAGCCTGGTACTCATTGATGGAGAGTCCGTCCGTTGCACCCATGACCTCGGGCAGCGCCATCGTGACGAAACTGATGGACATGCCCAGGTCCACCAGCTAAGATAAGATATAAAGAGGAAGACTCACCAAACCAAGAAGCCTGGTACTCATTGATGGAGAGTCCGTCCATTGCACCCATGACCTCAGGCAGCACCATCGTGATGAAACTGATGGACATGCCCAGGTCCACCAGCTAAGATAAGATATAAAGAGGAAGACTCACCAAACCAAGAAGCCTGGTACTCATTGATGGAGAGTCCGTCCGTTGCACCCATGACCTCGGGCAGCGCCATCGTGACGAAACTGATGGACATGCCCAGGTCCACTAGCTAAGATAAGATATAAAGAGGAAGACTCACCAAACCAAGAAGCCTGTACTCATTGATGGAGAGTCCGTCCGTTGCACCCATGACCTCGAGCAGCACCATCGTGACGAAACTGATGGACATGCCCAGGTCCACCAGCTAAGATAAGATATAAAGAGGAAGACTCACCAAACCAAGAAGCCTGGTACTCATTGATGGAGAGTCCGTCCGTTGCACCCATGACCTCGGGCAGCGCCATCGTGACGAAACTGATGGACATGCCCAGGTCCACCAGCTAAGATAAGATATAAAGAGGAAGACTCACCAAACCAAGAAGCCTGGTACTCATTGATGGAGAGTCCGTCCGTTGCACCCATGACCTCGGGCAGCACCATCGTGACGAAACTGATGGACATGCCCAGGTCCACCAGCTAAGATAAGATATAAAGAGGAAGACTCACCAAACCAAGAAGCCTGGTACTCATTGATGGAGAGTCCGTCCGTTGCACCCATGACCTCGGGCAGCGCCATCGTCACGAAACGATGGACATGCCCAAGTCCACCAGCTAAGATAAGATATAAAGATGAAGACTCACCAAACCAAGAAGCCTGGTACTCATTGATGGAGAGTCCGTCCGTTGCACCCATGACCTCGGGCAGCGCCATCGTGACGAAACTGATGGACATGCCCAGGTCCACCAGCTAAGATAAGATATAAAGAGGAAGACTCACCAAACCAAGAAGCCTGGTACTCATTGATGGAGAGTCCGTCCGTTGCACCCATGACCTCGGGCAGCGCCATCGTGACGAAACTGATGGACATGCCCAGGTCCACCAGCTAAGATAAGATATAAAGAGGAAGACTCACCAAACCAAGAAGCCTGGTACTCATTGATGGAGAGTCCGTCCGTTGCACCCATGACCTCGGGCAGCGCCATCGTGACGAAACTGATGGACATGCCCAGGTCCACCAGCTAAGATAAGATATAAAGAGGAAGACTCACCAAACCAAGAAGCCTGGTACTCATTGATGGAGAGTCCGTCCGTTGCACCCATGACCTCGGGCAGCGCCATCGTGACGAAACTGATGGACATGCCCAGGTCCACTAGCTAAGATAAGATATAAAGAGGAAGACTCACCAAACCAAGAAGCCTGGTACTCATTGATGGAGAGTCCGTCCGTTGCACCCATGACCTCGGGCAGCGCCATCGTGACGAAACTGATGGACATGCCCAGGTCCACTAGCTAAGATAAGATATAAAGAGGAAGACTCACCAAACCAAGAAGCCTGGTACTCATTGATGGAGAGTCCGTCCGTTGCACCCATGACCTCGGGCAGCACCATCGTGACGAAACTGATGGACATGCCCAGGTCCACCAGCTAAGATAAGATATAAAGAGGAAGACTCACCAAACCAAGAAGCCTGGTACTCATTGATGGAGAGTCCGTCCGTTGCACCCATGACCTCGGGCAGCGCCATCGTGACGAAACTGATGGACATGCCCAGGTCCACCAGCTAAGATAAGATATAAAGAGGAAGACTCACCAAACCAAGAAGCCTGGTACTCATTGATGGAGAGTCCGTCCGTTGCACCCATGACCTCGGGCAGCGCCATCGTGATGAAACTGATGGACATGCCCAGGTCCACCAGCTAAGATAAGATATAAAGAGGAAGACTCACCAAACCAAGAAGCCTGGTACTCATTGATGGAGAGTCCGTCCGTTGCACCCATGACCTCGGGCAGCGCCATCGTGACGAAACTGATGGACATGCCCAGATCCACTAGCTAAGATAAGATATAAAGAGGAAGACTCACCAAACCAAGAAGCCTGGTACTCATTGATGGAGAGTCCGTCCGTTGCACCCATGACCTCGGGCAGCGCCATCGTGACGAAACTGATGGACATGCCCAGGTCCACTAGCTAAGATAAGATATAAAGAGGAAGACTCACCAAACCAAGAAGCCTAGTACTCATTGATGGAGAGTCCGTCCGTTGCACCCATGACCTCGGGCAGCACCATCGTGACGAAACTGATGGACATGCCCAGGTCCACCAGCTAAGATAAGATATAAAGAGGAAGACTCACCAAACCAAGAAGCCTGGTACTCATTGATGGAGAGTCCGTCCGTTGCACCCATGACCTCGGGCAGCGCCATCGTGACGAAACTGATGGACATGCCCAGGTCCACTAGCTAAGATAAGATATAAAGAGGAAGACTCACCAAACCAAGAAGCCTGGTACTCATTGATGGAGAGTCCGTCCGTTGCACCCATGACCTCGGGCAGCACCATCGTGACGAAACTGATGGACATGCCCAGGTCCACCAGCTAAGATAAGATATAAAGAGGAAGACTCACCAAACCAAGAAGCCTGGTACTCATTGATGGAGAGTCCGTCCGTTGCACCCATGACCTCGGGCAGCACCATCGTGACGAAACTGATGGACATGCCCAGGTCCACTAGCTAAGATAAGATATAAAGAGGAAGACTCACCAAACCAAGAAGCCTGGTACTCATTGATGGAGAGTCCGTCCGTTGCACCCATGACCTCGGGCAGCACCATCGTGACGAAACTGATGGACATGCCCAGGTCCACCAGCTAAGATAAGATATAAAGAGGAAGACTCACCAAACCAAGAAGCCTGGTACTCATTGATGGAGAGTCCGTCCGTTGCACCCATGACCTCGGGCAGCACCATCGTGACGAAACTGATGGACATGCCCAGGTCCACCAGCTAAAATAAGATATAAAGAGGAAGACTCACCAAACCAAGAAGCCTGGTACTCATTGATGGAGAGTCCGTCCGTTGCACCCATGACCTCGGGCAGCACCATCGTGACGAAACTGATGGACATGCCCAGGTCCACCAGCTAAGATAAGATATAAAGAGGAAGACTCACCAAACCAAGAAGCCTGGTACTCATTGATGGAGAGTCCGTCCGTTGCACCCATGACCTCGGGCAGCACCATCGTGACGAAACTGATGGACATGCCCAGGTCCACCAGCTAAAATAAGATATAAAGAGGAAGACTCACCAAACCAAGAAGCCTGGTACTCATTGATGGAGAGTCCGTCCGTTGCACCCATGACCTCGGGCAGCACCATCGTGACGAAACTGATGGACATGCCCAGGTCCACCAGCTAAGATAAGATATAAAGAGGAAGACTCACCAAACCAAGAAGCCTGGTACTCATTGATGGAGAGTCCGTCCGTTGCACCCATGACCTCGGGCAGCACCATCGTGACGAAACTGATGGACATGCCCAGGTCCACCAGCTAAGATAAGATATAAAGAGGAAGACTCACCAAACCAAGAAGCCTGGTACTCATTGATGGAGAGTCCGTCCGTTGCACCCATGACCTCGGGCAGCACCATCGTGACGAAACTGATGGACATGCCCAGGTCCACCAGCAGAAGATCCAAGGCCAGGCATGCCACCACCTGAAAGAAAAGATTTGAATATTAAAGCGTTATTTCGAACTCCTAGCGAAATGCTTTTGTTTTTGGCGTGTCTTAGGGAACTGACAGATTTTCCGCATAAAAAGTGATCAATATAATATACAGGTTGAAAATGAACCCACGCGCCTATTCCTACAGAAAACTATTCTATGTTCGAAATAAAAAATATTTATTCTGTTACTTTTGTCATGATTCATAATCACACTAATATTATAAATGGGAAAGTTTGTGTGTGTGTGTGTATGTTTGTTACTCTTTCGCGCTGAAACGGCGGAACGGATTTGGATGAAATTTAGAATGGATATAGCTTTTATCTTAACACATAGGCTACTTTTTGTTAGCTAGTAAAAATAAAGATATCGACCTTCAAAGAAGCACTAATACTCCAGTGACAGAGACGACGCTCTACAAAACCTATGTGTACATTAGCCTATAGGATGTGCATTATTTACCGCCGGGAATATGTGCGGTCTATTGTCAGTCACATGTTCATTTTCAACCTGTATGTTGACCCGGGTCACAACCTCTCTCTCAGCAAATGTTTCATCGCATAAATCATAAATCTTGATTGATGAATATGAGTTGGTTACAATAATGGCGTTAATAAAGAGCAGGAACGTCATATTCGACCTTGTTGGTATTGCAAGTTGGACGGCGTGCTTAACGTTAAATGGTCTAAGGCTTAACATTATGGATTCACACAATTTTAGTATTATATTAACACTTAAATGTTATAATATCAATTACTAGCTTTTGCCCGCGGCTCCGCCCGCGTTTTATTCGGCATGTTTTTTTACGGGATAAAAAGTAGCCTATGTGTTAAGTTAGGGTATAAGCTATGTCCATTCCAAATTTCATACAAATCCGTTCAGCTGTTTTAGCGTGAAAGAGTAATAATATTAGTGTGATGTCAGTAATAAAATGGCAATAAAAATTCAAATAAAGTTACAACAAAATAATTAAGTTAGTACGATAATATGTTAACAATATGTTAATAATACAATAAATTAAATAATATTATGTCTTTATCATTTACTAGGTTTTGCCCGCGGCTCCGCCCGCGTTTTATTCGGCATGTTTTTTTCCGGGATAAAAAGGAGCCTATGTGTTAAGTTAGGGTATAAGCTATGTCCATTCCAAATTTCATACAAATCCGTTCAGCTGTTTTAGCGTGAAAGAGTAATAATATTAGTGTGATGTCAGTAATAAAATGGCAATAAAAATTCAAATAAAGTTACAACAAAATAATTAAGTTAGTACGATAATATGTTAACAATATGTTAATAATACAATAAATTAAATAATATTATGTCTTTATCATTTACTAGGTTTTGCCCGCGGCTTCGCTCAAGTGCTAGTCTATTTCAATCAAAGTAAGGTAACAACTGTCATTGAAAGTTTTTGGCTTGGTGGTTATTTTATGAGCACCCCTATAGCTTTGTTGATCAGGGTCACTTCTGTGATAAAAAAAAGAACCGCATCCAAATTCGTTAATTGGTTTTCAAGTTACAACGTAACAGACAAACAGACAAATCTTTAAAAAAAATATATTTGGCCTCAGTACAATAATATTAACCCATTTTCTCAAAAAATTTGGATAAATATTCAATGTATAGACACGACTTTTTACTACTTTATTATGAGTTTATAAGATTCTACAATTCAAATTGAAAATATTAACAGATACTAGAGTATCCTTAATAGACCAATGTCCAGGGAAAAATTTTTTTTAGCGCGATCCATTTTTTCTTCTTTCCATAGAAATTTAAACAGCTGATAAACCACTGTGTACTGGGAAGTAAAATAAATATTCAAATTAAATTTATATCATTGCGGTATAGAAAATCAGAAAAGTAAATCTGGACGTGAGGACCTCTGAACCGGGACTCGAACCTGGGACCTCTCGCTCACCGGGAGTTAGGGCAACCACCAAGTCGCAAAAATTTAAATGAAATGGGTTATTATAGTATGGTACTGAGGCCAAAACCATGTATGAATGCATGTTCCGTTTAACCACGAGAACCATTCAATGGATTTGTATGTGATTTTTTTAAGGTGGTCATAAAATGACATCAAAGCCAAAAACGGGGCCAAGGAAAAGGCTAAAAAAGAATAAGCTATCATCTTCATAGGGCCATCGACCGGCATGAAAAGGACAAGCTTATCGCAGACTTGATTGTAATAAATGGTTTATTACATTGTTATGATGACTAACTAACCTTGTTCATGCAACAATGTATGTTGTTTGTAAATAAAGACGTTAGGGGTGCAGGCGCGGTCGCAACTTAAGATTTGGGGGGGGGGGGGTCATCTTCACTCAAGTACAGCTAAGGAGGCCAACTTTACCAATAAAACAGGTCAAGCAAATAAATAAAAATTATAATAAAATGACATATGCTTCTTCTACATCCATCAATCTAATAATACAAGCTCTTCTATTCTGGGTATTTTTTAGGATCGTAGCAGATGGAAATCTGTAGTCTCTGCCTACCCCTCTGGGAGATAGGCGTGAGTATTGTATGTATGTATCAGTGACTAAGGGTCCATATAACACGATTCCCATCGGCTTGTTTATGAAATGGCATCCATACTACATTTCTTTATTGCGTACTCTTCGCTTTGTCAAACATTTCCATAAATCTCAATACGTCAAGTTTTAGGGGATTTTTCGAGTTGACATTAATGATAATAGGATAATAATATACAATATTTTAATTTTTTACTTATGTTGGTATATATTTGGCTAGGCATTATATTTATTTACGGTCTATTCAGTTTATTTATCAACTTATTTATTAATTGCACTGTGTAGTTATAATAATATTCTTATTCCAATAAGTCTTTATTTTATGCATGTGTATAACTTTAGTAGCCCAACTTAAATATAGTTTTTTATATATTTCCCGTATCATATTTGTTTCATCATAAAATATTATTTTCATACAGATTAGATATGACATGTAAAACGTATACTTTATGTATCTATTTTACAAATAAACAATTTGAATCTTTGAATCTTGATCTGGGGGGGGGTCATGAGCCCTGTGACCCCCCCACCCCTTGGACCGCCACTGCTCGTAATTCTTCACTATCCGGTGAAGATTTATTGAACTTTCGATGAGGTGTTTATTTGCTGTTCATTTACTTTACTGAACACCAGCCTTTGCACGCAGCTCCGCCTGCATTTATTCTATCTCTGCCCGTCTTCGGCTTGGTCTTTATTTTATGAACATCCGCTAAAGACTACGTGCTGACCAGGGTCACTACGATGACAATATAAACAAACCACATACAAATCCGTTGAGTGGTTCTCGAGTTAAAAGCGTTTATTTAATTAACACCTCTTATAACCTGTGTTAATCAAGATCACTATTAAGTAAAATTTTATATATATTTTTTATTTACCTATGCTGAATATTTTAAGAGAGATTATCTTATATAGGTATGTACATCATAAAATTAAAGAAAAACCTTTTGGTGCTGGTACTTTATTATCTTCAATTTGTTTAAACAACTCATTTGTATAGCTTTCTCTATAGGGAGACGTAAATATTCGCCGTCTTCTTTATAATTTATTTTTTGTATAATCTGTTTTTACCTCATACAGATGTTCTGTGGTTTTTCCAGTATGATAATACGAATGAACTCGTATTGTGATTTGTTTTATATGGATTATTCCAAAAAAATGAATATTACGAGTGGTTTGAAGAATCTTTCGTTTTTTTTACGTGTTTTTATCACTTATTGATATAAGGTGACTTTATACATCCAAACTCATAGGTACTGGAGGCTTCGTAAGTGATCAGTAACACAGATCGATAACACTTTTTGCTAATTTCGCAAAATAAAATCTTGACGTCCCATAGTAATTGAATCGGGGCTGGGCTTGCGTTTGTAGGAAAAGAATAATTTACGAATTTCACAAAAAGGGTTATCGAACCTTGTTACTGAGCACTTACCTTATAATATAAAATATAAAAAGGTGAGTCTTATCCGTTTTAAATATTTACGATGTCAACTCACTATAATTTTAATCCTAACAACATTTAATTATATATCTTGAAAATGAGAATGATAACGAAACCGGTAACCTAAGGATAGTTCCTATACGTGTTTAACAAATACCGGAATAGAGTATAAATATCTAAACTTGCCGAGAAGGTATACCTAATATGGAGCTGTTAAAACCACCAAACATTTTTAATAATTTTTATGGAATCCTGTCATCCCGAGATTTGTAGTATAATGTAATAATAGTTATTGAAATGAGTAGAGCAATTCTAAAATCCTGATCAAGGGATCTCTGAATTTTTGTTCAATTACCATATAAATTATTTATAAATTATTAACCCAAAGTTGATCTACTTACTCCAGTAGCAAACATTATGAAATACCACAAATCCCGGGATTTCGGGATTTAGTAAAAATAAATTAATATATTTGGTAGTTTTATCAGCTCCATATTATACTTTCTAGGCAAATTAAGGCAATGACACTGTACTATTCCGATCACTGCTAATTAATTAAATTTTCATCTACCTGAGTAAGTTAATTAATTCAACAAGGTTTATTATCTAATCTGCCCACGCTTTATATAACTGAGACTGGGACTTTTTATAAATTTCACAAGGCTCGTTCTAAATCAACATTCTTTCAACTATATTAACTGCGATTACAGATATCTTGCTAGACAAGCGTTTACAAAAGCAAGAGTGTGGATAGGGTGCTTTCCGTATCTTGCAACTTTTGAGTTTTGAGAGCTTTGCCACATCATCATCATCATCGCCTATATGCACACGGCGTCTTTTTTACGCGCAGGTGATGCGATACAAACGCGATTCTTACGCAAACTAAACGCGCGTCAGCCGCAGCCAGAAACCTTTACAGACGCCCAAATTACAGTCAAGCGTATGTATCGATACAAACACGCAGATATGTCGATACAGACGCGCAGATGTGTCGATACAGACGCGCAGATGTGTCGATACAGACGCGCAGATGTGTCGATACAGACGCGCAGATGTGTCGATACAGACGCGTAGATGTGTCGATACAGACGCGTAGATGTGTCGATACAGACGCGCTGTGAACGCGCATTTGTATATCCATTTTTCCAGTAGTACGACGCAACAGTAGTAGATGATGGCGTCGCGTCGGCCGAGACAACATTTCTTATGTTGGTTGTATTGCTGCTTTTAAAAAGAAAACGTAAAAAAAGCCCCCTCCGCTTTTTGCAACGCAATGCTTACGCGCTTTTGAATCGATACATACGCGCAGGCGACGCGCGTTTGTATCAATATAAATGCAACAATCTGCTTTTTGAATCGATACATACGCGCAGACGACGCGCGTTCGTGAATTGCGCGTCGCCGGCGCGTAAAAAAGACGCCGTGTGCATAAGCTCTAAGAGCTACACTCTTATCGGTGCAGTAACCACCATTCTTCTCTTCTTCTGCTACTGATTTGACTTCTTAATACGACATAACATTAACTTTCTCCATCACTTGAGTAAAGTAGCATCTAGGTCTTCCTCTTCCTTCTTTCCCCTTGACCTTTCCTTATATGATGTTTTTCAACAAACTGTCATGTCGAATCGAGTGTCCTATCATCTTCCCTCTTCTGTTTTCAATAGTTTCCATCAAACATCTTTCTTCCTCTACAATTCTCAGCACTTCCTCATTAGTCTTCTTCTCCAGTCAGCATATTGTGATCGCGTAAATCTCCGAGGGAGTATCAGAGCTGTCTCCGAGTGCGGACTGTCGATAGAACAGTCAATACTCCTATAGATTATACCTATTTGTATTGCGAAATCCATCGCTTTGTGATACTCTAAATATTATTATTAGAGTGCATTACAAACTAGGAAAGATAATAATTATTAGAGTGTATTACAAACCAGAAAAGATAAATTAGAAACAAATGTAAGGACATAAATATTCGGTGGACAAGTATGGTGGAAAAATTCAACAGTCTAGATATTATACCTCGGTGGCACAACTAGTAGCGCGCTTGTCTGTAAAATAAGAGGTCGCAGGTTCGAATCCTGGCCGAAGACTTTTTTTCCAATTCTTGTCTTTACATTTGTTTCTAATTTATCTTTTCTGGTTTGTAATGCACTCAAATAATATTATTAAGAGTATTCCAAAGCGATGGATTTCGCAATAAAATTATAATCTTAGGAAAGAGAAATAAGAAAAAAAAGTAAAGACAAGAATTTGAAAAAAAAATTCGGGCCAGGATTCCAACCTGCGACCTCTTTTTATCAAGACAAGCGCGCTACCAACTGCGCCACCGAGGTAATAATAATATTTAGAGTATTCCAAAGCGATGGATTTCGCAATGAAAACATAGAGAACTGTGAATTTCTTATCTGTCTGAAGCAACACATATTGTGGCGACGACAGCGCCACCTGTTTCTTAAGAACAAGACGTGAAATCACAGAACGCCCTCGTGAGCGTTCAGTATGTGCATTACAAGCTGGTTAGCTTAAATAGTTACATAAATATTCGGTGGAAAAGTATGGTGGAAAAATTCAGTAACTCGGTGGCGCAAAAATTTTTTAAAGGCACAAAAGTATTTTATTTATTAGTTGGGGGAAAAGTTTCTTCGCATTTTATATGAAAATTCAAAACATTTTTTAATAAAGTTTATTTACATTTAACTAAAGTATGCAGGTGCCATTTTGTTTGATAACTATCTGCCATCTTGTAGGTAGGGACATGATCCCATTGCTATAGAAATTCTGGGGCTTCGGATCAAAAAACCGCGACAGTGGTTTTGGCAGTCCTCTCGTGATGTTAACCTGACACTGGCTACAGAATTCTGAAGAGACCGAAACAAGTGGAAATCTGAAGGTGCAAGGTCAGGACTATACGGCGGATGAATTAATACGTCCCAGCCAAACTCTTTTAATTTTTGCTGAGTGGCTAAAGATGTGTGAGGTCTAGCATTATCATGATGAAAAACCACACCCCTTCTGTTTACTAATTCCGGCTGCTTTCTCTCAACTTCTTGCTTTAATCTCATCAGTTGTTTGCAGTAGAGTTCAGAATCGATGGTCCTGCCTGGCGGTAACAGCATTACCTTGTTGCGAGATAACCCGGGTTTCGCCAGAGTCTATGAAGCCTGACCAGCCCTTGACCACGACCTTTTTCGCACGTTCTTGTCGTACGTGATCCACTTTTCATCACCAGTTTTCAGGTTTTTCAAAAATGGTTCGGTTTCATTACGTCGTAATAAAGAATCACAAATGAGTAGACGGTTCATTAAGTTTCTTTCAGTGAGCTCATGAGGCACCCAAATATCGAGTTTTTTTGTGTACCCAGCTTTTTTCAAATGCACCAAAACTGTTTTGTGGTCAATCCCCAGTTCTTCAGCTACATCGTAACTACTGATATGCCGATCTTGCTCCACTTTTTAAAAAATGGCATCCATTTTATCCGTAACAGGGCGCCCAGAGCGAGGTGCATCGTTGACATCAAAATTTCCGGATTGAAAACGCTTAAACCAAATTTGTGCTACTCTCACAGACACTGCACTAGGTCCAATTTTTCAATCATCACAATTTTTTTTCGCGGCTTGCGTTGCATTTTTTCCTTTTTTGTAGTAAAATTTTAAAATGTATCGAATTTCTTCATTAGGTTCACTCATCTTAACAGTAAGAAAAACAAATGAAAATCATACATTTTACCTAATTTGAATTTGGAATTATCTTTTTTAAAATTAAAACTTTTTTATAATACCAAAACCAGCTATACAAATGGTATAACCAAAGAGATTTTATTATAAGTTCATACATACTATTTGCGAAAAGAAATTTTCTCCAACCTATTATTTCGAGTCATTGAACCGTAGTCCTGACCACTTACCGAGTCTATGGTATAAATTTGGCTATATAAAGTCACAAATCGCAAACCCCCCCGAAGTTATTTGGAGGTGAGTAAGAGAACAGCTCTCAAACAGGCACAACCATGTGGCCGAACATTGCCTGGGATCGACTGATGGCGGTATATCCATCCCCAAATGCCCGGCCTTATATAAAACAGACTAGTAACGGGTAGAGGCGTTACTGGCGTGAGGGTTTCTGCAAAGCGTGTGTGAGTATGGGCATTTCTTCCAGGAGGACCACCAATAATGGCGAAACCTTGGAAAGGCCTATGTCCAGCAGGCTGATGGATGGATGGAAAGAGTGGGCGGTAGCTTGATATACAGACATTAATCATCAAACACTGCCGGGTTGACGAAATGTGAGGTCATCTCCATTAATGAAGGTGAAACGAGGAATCTGATACCGCGTGTTGCGTAACGTCAAGGGCTTGTCGGCCCTTTATTTATTACCCTTTAGGATTTAGTATTCATTCAGGGTTACCAATCGGCAGGGGCGTAGCAATAGCTTCTCATGGAAGTCCAAGATAAAAAAGCAAAATAAAATGGTCACCTCTCATAGTAATTGACTCGGGCTGGGCTACTTCATTTTAGTTTTTTTTGTTTGCTTTTGATTTCATCCTATCCTACTAATATTGTAAATGCGAAAGTGTGTGCGTATATGTGTGTATGTTTGTTACTCTTTCACGCTAAAACGGCTGAACGGATTTAGATGAAATTTAGAATGGATATAGCTTATACCCCAACTTAACACATAGGTTACTTTTTATCCCGGAAAAAAGCATGTCGTTAAACCGAATAACACGCGGGCGGAGCCGCGGGCAAAAGCTAGTTTTATATATTTTTTGATATTAAACAAATCATCTTGTTTTTAATCGATTTGAAAAGCCCGGATGGAGGATTATTGTATACTACATAGGTAACACTAAAAGTTTCCGGAACTGGCCACTTACATAAACAATATTTAAAAATTTATTGCAACATTTGAAAATAGAACTCTTTGGCTGTAGAATGCAGTTTGTTTCATCTGACTGTCTTTTGTTTTTACCTTGTGGCGCCATTTAAAAAATTGTGTGTCTGCATCAACATGGATTTAACTCGGGAAAATTTTCGTAGTATGATTTTCTACGATTTTAAGTGTAATTTGACAGCTCAACAGAGCATCGCTCGGCTTGAAACAGCTTTTGGCAATGAAGCACCATGCAAGACGACTGTTTATAGCTGGTTTGCAGAATTCAAGCGTGGTTGTATCAATCTCAGTGACGAATCTCGCGATGGTCGGCCGTCCACCGCTGTGACCAACAAAAACATCGATGCTGTGCGCCGTATGATTGAAACAGACAGGCATGTGACCTACCATGAAATTCGTGCATCCTTAGAAATAGGCATGAGTCAAATACAATCAATCCTACACAAACATTTGGGTGTGAGAAAGCTGTGCTCGCGGTGGATCCCACACAACTTGACCGAGGCTCAAAAAACGGACCGCGTCACTTGGTGCAGTGCCATGCTTACCAGATTCAACGAAGGTGCGTCAAATTTGGTGTGGGACATAGTAACAGGTGACGAAACATGGATTTATTGCTACTATCCCAAAACAAAGCAGCAATCGAGCGTATGGGTCTTTCAAGATGAGCCGAAACCAACCAAAGTGGCGCGCGTGAAAAGTGCATCTAAGCGGATGATTGCTTCTTTTTTTAATAAAACTGGACACGTGGCTACTGTTGCTTTAGAGAATCGTCGTACCGTGAATAGTGACTGGTACACGACCATTTGTTTGCCGGAAGTTATTGACGAACTCCGTAAAAATAACCGTAAACGCCGTATCATCCTGCACCACGACAATGCTAGTTCTCACACGGCCAGACAGACAAACGACTTTTTGAAGACGAAAAATGTAGAACTCATGAGTCATCCTGCATACAGTCCTGACCTGGCACCTTGTGACTTTTTTCTGTTCCCAAAAATTAAGAACCAATTACGCGGTCAACGATTTTCATCACCAGAAGAGGCTGTCGAGGAGTATGAAAAACACGTTTCAGAGGTCACCACAGGGGAGTGGCACAAAAGTTTTCAAAACTGGTTTGATCGAATGAAAAAGTGCATAGACGCCAAGGGAGATTATTTTGAAAAACAATAAATTAATTTTGTACCTTTAATAGTATTTTTTCATATTCATTCCGGAAACTTATAGTGCGTCCCACGTATCTCTATCATTATTCAAGTTTTATTAAATAATTAAATACTATTTAAATGCGGCGGCGGTAGCCCATGGGTAGAACGCTGGCCTCTCAATCTTTGAGATCCAGGTTCGATCCCCGGCCGGGCATACACCAATAAGTTTTTCGGAATTTATGTGCAGAGTATTTAACTTCACTAGCTGAACGGTGAAGGAAAACATCGTGAGGAAACCTGCATGCCCTAAAAAGCGTATATTTGTTTATTTTTATTTTATTATTTAAGGAAAGCTAACAGCTATAACATACAAACCTACTGACAGAAAAGGCGATTACAACTTTTCACAGATAGATAGTACCCGAAGAACGGCGATAGGGGCATTGGGACGTAATAATCGCCAGTGAAACGTGGGTGTGCCGAGTGTGGACTGTGATTTGCATTTCACAGTTACACCCGGAACACCTCTGACACCCCCAAGGGGATTCATGTCGTGAGGATATATTTATATACATATATAATTTATTTTATTTTATTGTAAAAAGGCCTGGTTCAGCAGTGGACTAACCAGGCTGATGGATGGATCTTTACAGCAAAAGTAAAATAAACGAAATAAAATGGCAGTTTTCTTTGTAGATCTTCCATTATGTTGAACATTAAAGTCACTATGACTACGACGGATCGCATAGAAATAAATCATACACGAATAGTTAGAAGAATTGATTGGAAACAACGCTAGGAGGTCAACGGTAGATCCTCAAACAATTCGTTCCAATTTATCAATCGTGTTCACTGACCAACCAATCTATATTTAAATTGTTTCACGATTTTGGGCTTGAGGAAGCATCGGTTTTGTGTGTAAATATAAGGGGACTTTGATGCAACCTAATTCATACTGGAGACTTGATAAGTGACCGTTTACAATGTATAGACGTATCCATTAGATTCGCAAAATTGAATTTCAGTGTTACATTCTGATTCACATGGACTTGAACAAGATGCGCGAAAATATATTTATTATATTTTTTATAAGTAAAACTATGATAGAAATATATTTTAAACACTTAGCCATTTATCCATCGCAAGGAGATAACACATTAATTTTATATCATTGCGGTATAAAGAATCAGAAAAGTAAATCTAGACGTGATGCTGGTGTGTGGTATAGGAAAGCACATGCGCAAATTCACAGGTCGTGTTGAGAACTGGATAGCTCAGTTGGTAGAGCAACCGCCCTTTTCATCTCACGTCCAGATTTACTTTTCTGATTTTCTATACCGCAATGATATAAATTTTGATTTTGAACGCTTACCGAATCTTCACTGTGACTGTGGCTGTATTAAAAAGTGATCTTTCTGTATAACTATTCCTCATCATTATTATGGGCTGCTGGTTTCCACCCACTGCTGCGTATGAGCAAAGTTCTACAAATCTGAGTTTCATCGAGCAACGTGTCGCTGTCTCACTTTTTGCTATACAACAATCGCAAAATGACGAAAATTGAGTCTGCGGAAATTACTTTGGTAGTACGTCGTGCATAATGAGTCTTTTTTGGCTGGAGTTCTACTGTAATTATCTATTTACTCGTAAGTATAAAATGTCAAGGCTTAGCCGTATCTTGAACGGACAGACAACAGTCTTCAATACAGGGTGTTAATTTGATAACATTTTTCCTTTAAGCAAACAGGTACCAACATTTAATTATTTTAAAAAAATATTCTGTTCCATAAAAAAGTCAAATACTTACTCGACCAAAATGCATGAAATAGGTGTTTTTTTTATTTCAGGATGTTCTACCCCTAAGTATGAAAGTGTCGGACTTGTGTGCAAAACAGCATTATTTAATCAATGTTAATTGCAGGTTATAAAATTTTGCATCTAATCAATTAAGCGGGTCACATTGCGTATTAAAAAAAAAAGCCCGGCCGATTGAAGATTAGCTTGGGAATTCTGAAGCATATTCATATTTTTCCAATAACTTTTACCTATTTGATTATGATTATCATTTGGTTTGTTGGATGACCTGATGGTATCATTTGCTCTGATCCTAGACGGACAACGGGCCCTATGATCATAATGCCAACCGGGCCCCTTAGGCCCTTAGATGTATATGGACAATTTTAGCTATGGTGCCAAAATACCCCGGAAAAAAAACTGCTGTACCAACGATGGGCTTAAAAAAAATACATTTATTGATCTGAAATATAAGCATACAAAAAACATAATAATGGCACAAATTAATAATAAAGATAAAGTAAAAAATTTTGCAAAGAAAAATATAGATCCTGACACGTACGCTGGCTATGCAGCCGTCTTGCAGTGTCAGTTACAATAGCTATAAGTAGTAGGGATGTAGACACATTTAAAACGATACAACAACATTGTGAACTTAATATTTTGAAAGAGTGCACGCATCTGTGAGTTAGGTGAGTGTGTGTCAGAGAGAGAGGGTGAGGATGTGTGAGGGGGTGTGTGAGGAAACATAGTTTGGCTGTTTCATATAAAAACGCATAGATAAATAGGTATTTAATGAAAAGTTAAATACCCACTCGACCAAAATGTATAAGGAAACAGGTAGATCATTTTGGTTTTGTTTTTTTTATTTGTTTGAATAGGTAATAGGTAGAACACCCTGTTTTGAGAAAAAAAGGTTATGATCTTTTTATAATTAAGCTTCCGTTTTTTATAAAACCCTAAAATTACGATAAAACCACAAACATAGGAGATAATTATGTGCACAATTAGGATTACACTTTTCTGCTGTAAATTGACTCAACAGAGGATAGTAAAAAGCTTAAGGTGATTACCCACGCCAACGACCTTTAGCAATCGGCCTCCCCCGCGGGGAGTTACAGGCGCTGCACCCCGCATGCCTCTGCGCAGACGCCCCGTGCCCCTCTACAAAGATTGCGAACGGTGAAATGATTCACACCTCGCGCGCAAGTCCGAGTCTTGATACTTGGGTAGTTTATTTAGCTATATAGGAGTAAAAATAAAATTTTGAGCAACGTGTTTTGCGTGAATTGTTGCTTATTTTTAGGGTTCCGTGAACCTGAATCTCAAGATTGAGAGGCCAGCGTTCTACCTGAGCTACTATAATATTACCAGTAATTATTCAGATATCTACTCTACTATGGATAATTATTGTATAGGTAGATTATGTTAGGTACTAACATTACTGCATGCATTTTCAAAGCTTTTTTAGCCGCTTCTTTTCTTCTTTTAGTTTTTCGTACCATTTTTCCCAATAACAATATATCTAATTCATAAAACGTCTAGTCCACGCGCGAACTCCACTGCACACTTTATCCTCTAAATAAAAATTGCCGATAGTACTCTCGGACGTACCCAAATAAAAAAAGCCTCTAAATATTTTTACAACATATGCCAACGCGCGACGACGTGGCAACGAGCGACACAGCCTCCACGTCTGATCGCCAGTGCGTGACTGCCGCCCCTGCCCCTGCGGAGCACCTCTAAGCCGTTGACCTTGACATCTTGCATATTTTGATATTTTTAATGGAAAATGTCACTGGATTTAATTGAGCTATGTTGAATTTAGAGTACTACAGATTCTTAATTTTTTGGCGTCAAAATATTTCCAAACGTCGTAGCAGCTTAAGAGTTAGAATGAAATAAAGCCAAAAAAACATCGTTTGGATGTTATTTCTTTTAATATGGAAGTTTTGGTCGTACGAAATAAAAATATGTTAATAATGTTTTCCGAGAGTCAATAATTCATATATATTTTTTTCAAGCCATTTGGTCCAGCCATAAATGAGTTAGAAGCTTTAGAAAGTACCTATTTGGCAGTATTTGAAGGGATTAAGTGCCTTAAGGTGGTCGAACCAAATCTAGGTGCAAAATGCACATCATAGCATTGTTTTCTTTACTTTCAATAAAAAGTATGCAAAAATTGCGTTTTAAAGCAATTGGCGGAAATTGATTGCTAATAGTAAGGTTTTTGCATTCAAATTATGTTATTTTATGCCTTACATTTTGATTAAATTCGATTACAACGATAAATACGACTTTAAGTTGATTAACCAAATGCAATCAAAATGTAAATCATAAAATGATAGAATTTAAATGTTAAAACTTAATTATTACTAATAAATTTCCGCTAATTCCTTTAAAACTAAATGTTTGCATACTTTTTATTCAAACGTAAGGAAAACAATATTATGATGTGCATTTTGCACCGATATTTGTTTCGACAGCCTTAACAAGTTAAATAAAGAATATTCTGACAGAAAATATAATCTGTAGCTTTTAAACTGTTGTTGCCATGACATGGCAGCTTTTCATCATTCATACCTAATAATAGTAATTGTAGTACACATAATATACACACCAGCTTTTGCGCGCGGCTTCGCTGGCGTTGAAGTGTCTTTCGATCAACGTATAATCGACAGTTTACGGCTTGGCGGTTATTTCAACATCTCCAATAGCCTGGTATGTTGAACAAGATCACTACGATGATATTAAAGAAAACAGCATCCAATTCTGTCCAGTGGTTCTCGAGTTAAAACGGAACAGACGGACAAAAATGACGAAAAATTTAGTTTTGGCCTCCAGTACAATTAAAACATATTTTATTACAATTATTGCAAAAGTATTCAATTTACAGACACGGCTTTTAATTTGGATGATAATAAAGCCTCAGGAAAACAAATTAAATCCCAGCGAACTGCTGCACGCTATCTAATTAAAATGGAATAAAAATTAGGTACCGAAAAATATACTAATTTAAATGTGTAACATCTACCGACAAAATAAATAAAAAATAGAAAACTAAAATTCCTTACGACCACCTAGTTTAAATAATGAACCGCCGAATAAATTACTGAACTTCCAAAAAAATACTAAGTTAATGAAAAAAAATGTTCTGCTGAGTCAAGAAATTGGTGCGACCACAGACATATAGGAATCGCTTTGAGTTAAGTTAACATGTTGTTGATTGTTGACATATTGGGAGCCGAGCGAAGCGTAGCGGAGCGAGGCGACCCCTTAAGTTTTAACAGAATTTATGATATGGTCACATGGTCAGGCAATTTTGAATTTTAACTTTGAAAAGCTGACAATAGTTTTCGCTGTAATGTATTTTCAGCTGGTGAAATAGTATTATGTCAGCTTTTTGATGTATTAAGTTTTCAGAATTTTCAGTATTTCATTCGGTAGTTTCCGGTAGTTGGTAGTTCATTTATTAGCACAGAAGTTTTCGGTAACTTAGTATTTAAAGCATTAACAATCATAAATTTAACATTCTCATTTTTAATTTAGTTTTCGGAGCTTTTATTACAAGCCTTTTAATTTTTACTCGTTATCTGAGGACGGTCAGTTCTCTAGGGGTATATTAATTAATTATTTATGATATCCCATCAAAAACATGTGAAAAAGGCTCCGGTTCAGTACAAAGAGGAGAGCGGGACAGTCGGTTTCGCCGAAAAAAGAGCTGAGATCAAAATGTGTGCCGAGGTTTATAGGGGATCCTTCAGTCATTACTGCAAAATGTACAATTACACATTCAATTCAGATTTCAGTGCAGTCGGGAAACATACAAAACAACACGTTTTCTAATCTAATTGTCCCCCGATTCACTGAAATCTGAATTAAATCTCTATCCCGGCAGTCGTGCTTTTTAATATTTTTCATGATTTATTTTTATTTAATACTTTTTGCGTATATTTATAGCCTATTCCACTCAGGATGCTATAAGGATTCTACCGATACCATACACTTCGAAATCGGTTCAGGCGTTAAGAAGTTAAAGTGGAATTAACAAAAATACCCACATGAACCCTGAAAACAAACACTCCTTTTTTGGGGTAAGTAGTGTAATAACATCATATTAAATAAATAGAAGAGAAGATAAATAAACAAATAATTACATAATATTTTAATAAAAGGATGTAAGAGAGACAACGCGGCCTGTAGTAAACAATCAAGGTTTTGGGTTTGACCTTGAGCCACCAACTCGAACAATATTGAAACTTGTTATATAACACTGGTCCTATTTAAAATGACTCCTAGATGCCTTCCATATGAAGAGGATTAAATTTAGTTTGGGAATTCCTAATTTCCTGTCTCGAGAGGTCTTTAGAAGTCGGCGCTACTATTTTGGTGCCTATGTCGGCAGATCGTAGAGTATGAAACACAAAATCATTCACCACAAGTGAAAAATAGGTGCGACGACCAGCGGAGCGTGTTAGGTTGCTTGTGATCGGAGCTGAGCGACGCGGAGCAGACGAGGCGACCCTCCTAGTCTTAAAATAAATACGATATACCTTATTCTACGATCGTCCGAAGACATAGGCATCATTACCGAAGTAATGAGGAATACCGGTAACTTTAGCTTCGACAGAATTCCCTGTCAAAATCTGTCGAATCGCGAACGCATAAGGAAAACTATTTTTCTTTGAAATTACACTCGAATGTAGAAGATACGTGGATTTGCGGAGAGCAAAAGGTTTTTTACAATCTGGAATGGTATAATATAGGTAGTTAAATATGACATTAGTTATGTCGCCGCCGAAATCCGCCGAATGATTAAATAATACTTCTGATTAAATATAAGCCCTTTCCTTTAGTTTGCCGTTTGACTTGACTTCCCAAAATTTGATTCTTTTAAGCGTCACCATATCGTATCGGATGGTTCAATAATATACAGCATGTTTTTTTTTGAATTACCTGTTTCGACTTTGAGCTATTGAAACAATTTTTTCAAAAACCTAATGGTGCAATTTGGTTTTTATCAAAATCAGCCCGGTTACTCCATTGACCATTTTCCGTTTCGCCCCATAGTTAAGATTTGGCCATCCACGTCCACTTGAAAAGGAAAACACCGAGTTCAACCAGCATGCCTTATTTGTACACGAAGTACGCCGATAATGTTCTACCCCGATCAAGTTGGGACGTAAACATCTTCGCTGAAAAGAGGGTATAAGAGTGTTGACTGTCCACATATGATACTCCGGTGGTGGTGGTGTTTTTGTGACATGTGCACTTACCCATTTTAAATAACAATTTTTGTTACATGTGCCCTTACCTATTTTAAATAACATGTTTTTGTAACACGTGCCTTTAACCATTTTAAATAATATATTTTTGTAACATGTACCCTTATCCATTTTGAATAACAATTTTTGTAGCATGTGCCCTTACCCATTTTAAAGAGGTTACACGTCTATATTTTATTAACTAATGGTAAATTTGCATCGCAAACTAAATGTTTTTTCAAAGTTGTAAAAATAAAACCGGTCAAGTGCGAGTCAGACTCGCATACCTAGGGTTCCGTAATTCGACAGTTTTGGGAACAGCCAAGAAGAAGCTATTTAAAATCTTGCCCATAACTGTTTATGATAACTAAAAAAAGAATTGATTGTACCACAAAAGAGAGACGAAAATATTTTTACACCGTACTCGAAATATAACTTGTGGATGAAAAAGTTTATTTTATCATTTTGTTTTCGTGAATTTCTCACCCGCTGCATTTTTCCTGTAATCTTTATTTACGTAATCCCAAATTACCCTTCATATTTTCGGTTCATTAGTTTCGGAAATAAGGGGGGGACATGCATTTTTTGTGGTTTTTCAAAGATTTCTCAAAATTGGTGCCAGTAAATATAGTAAAAGTATATATTTTTATAATCAGTTCCTTAATATCTACAATTTGATACCTATATTGTATTTTCATAGAATATATAAGGTGACTTTAATTTATGCTGCCAATTTCTTACTGAAGATTCGGTAAGTGCACAGTAACAAGGTTCGATGACCCTTTTTGTGAAATTCGTAAATTATCTTTTCGTGTTCCTTACAAACGCAAGCCCAGCCCCGAGTCAATTACTGTGGGATGTCAAGATTCTATTTTGCGAAATCAGCAAAAAGTGTTATCGATCCGTGTTACTGATCACTTACCAAGCCTCCAGCATAAGTTTGGCTGCATAAATTAAGTCACCTTATACAGAGTGTAAATGCAAAGTCAAGAATCCCTTTAGGGTATGAAAGTATACACGATTCTGATGTCATTACGAGAAAAAAATATATACCTTTAAATTTCACTAAAAACGCCATCATTTTTCTAAGCTATGGCTACGCAGCTCACCGGCCTCCCCACACACCTAATTGTACCCCGCAACCCGCACCCCTCATCCGGGTGGCCACGCGATTAGTGTATTTTGAGTAAAGAAAATCGTCTTATAATGAGGTACTGGTACTTTATTTAGAGATCCCAGCATTTAAAATAATATCTTTACCGATCATACTAACAAACCCTTAAAGGATTCTTGCCTATGCTTTTACACCCGGTATACAGTGCTCTAAAAATATCTGCCACGGCTACAATGGGAGAGTGTATTGTGTACATAGATAACAATAGTAACGATATTTTATTAATCTAACGTCAGACAGTTTTTCATACAAAAATATCTACTTAAAAGTTAAAATCATAAAACCGTCCCATAGTAACACAAACAGTTGGAAAGAGATATAAATTATTTTCATTGATGAAACGACACATCGCGCGTAGTTTGTGAACCACATTATGCCGAATAATGTAAATATTTATTTGTTTACTTTATTTTCTCAAATTATTATAGCTATTCCGGTATACAAAATTTCTTCACAATTGTAATCTACATACACAATACCATCTCCCATTGCGGCCGTGGCAGATATTTTTAGAGCACCTTATATATATATTTTATTATATTTCTCGTTTCTTATCAACTTTTTTTTAATCGCTATAGTTTTTCTTTAATTGGCTAGTTATGGCCTATAACCGTCATTTTTTTCATATTTTTCGGTCCACGAGTTTCGAAAATAAGGGGGGGACATGCATTTTTTGTGGTTTTTCAAAGATTTCTCGAAATCGGTGCCAGTAAATATAGTAAAAGTATATTTTTATACTGAACTTCTTAATATCCACAATTTGATATCAATATTGTATTTTTGGGAATTTATTTTTATTTTTCTCTCTTTTGTATTGTAAATAATTTTTAATTTTTTTTTTTTTTACACCGTATTATGTAGGCAGGTGAATAATATTTTTGTGGTAAATTTGAAGTCTTTATTTTTAACGGTGCTAAAGTTATGACTTATGAGGCTGTGACATACGGACGGACGCGGACGGACGGACAACGTAGTCTCACCATAAAGGTTCTTTTTGTACCTTTTAGATACTACGGAACCTTAATAATGGTTTTGCAAGATCAGTTGTAGAGCATTTTAGTTCAGATTCAGATTTATTTATTATTCCTATCTATCCAGATTCTAGATAGAATAGATGACGAGTAGTAGGTCTTTGCTCCCATAACATGTACTGATCTGGCATATTTTTCGAGTGTTTGCTTACAAAGAGCAGGTCTTGCAGATTCCTAAGATTATATTTAGACATCAGCACCTGATTCTGTGTCGTAAAATCAGTTGCCAAACCGGGTGCCTATCGTCGAAAACGTACATATCCGCTTATGTAAGGATACGTTCGCACTTGAAATTACGTCACAATTAGTAAATAGTTCAATACCCATTGAAGGTTATTTTGGAAGTTATTTTTTCATCTGTTTTTGGTGAATAGCACACATAGTTGGCAACCGACACTGAGTTACATAATAGGCTCGCAGGTCTTGCAGATTCCTAAGATTATATTTAGACATCAGGCTATTGTCATCATCCCCCGCAACCACAGCACAGATCTTTTCCTCTAAGACATTATACTAGCCTTTGTACGCGATTCCGCCCGCGTTTATTCAATATCTGCCCCGTCTTCGGCTTGGGCGTTACTTTCTGAACACCCCTTATAGCCTATATGTTGACCAGGGTCACGACGATTATAATAAAAAACTGCACCCTAATCCATTGAATGTTTCTCGAGTTAATTACAGACAGACAGAAATTCTAAAAATGCTAGTTTTGGCCGCAGTACCATATTAATAACTCATCAAAATTTTGAAAAAATATTCTGTTTACAGACACAGCCTATTTCCTACGTTGTGAAAAACAAGACTGCCTTAGCTTACGAGTTAGTGACAAGCAATGTAAGTAGGCTATGGTTCTTATGTAAATAATAAAAAAAAGAGATCAAGCGAGTAAAAACATGAATAGTTCAGTCCGAAATTTAGCCAAAAAAAGTTTAACATTAAAACAAATCACCAGATAAAACAAAAATAAACAGACCGAACTAGGGACATAATAAGTAAGGGTTATCTGTTTGAGTAACTTTAGCGGAAACCTTCAATATTTCTACACGCTACTTTAAATAACAGGTTGATTATCTGACAGCTTACATAAGCCAGTAGAGCTTTATGTTGCAGTGCAGTCGAGTCACTCGGATAATTAGATAAACGTGCCAGAATTCGGCACCCTCTAAGTACGGAACCCTTATTTATATTTGTTGTTATTTTACTTTAGAGTATGTACAACAATTTGACTTGTATGTCTTCAAGATGATGCTGAAACGAATAACGTTAAAAATACTACTTTTGTAGGGGGTTTGGTTTGGGTTGGGGTTTATTTTTATTCTTTGTCGTAATAGCGGTCATAGTCACACGAATTATGTAAAAATTTCAACTTTATAACTATTAAGACTGAAGCTTGTCATGGGCGGACGGGCGGAAAGCGGAGGTTAGGGTCCCGTTTGGCACCCCTCTGGTACAGAACCCTAAAAATCACCTCGGTTAAATATTCCATCATATTATTATTATAAAAAGACATTTGGTTTAGCAGATACAAGGTCTCGTACAAACATACATACATACAAACATACGCCTGAAACACCTAACCCCTATCTTTTTGATCCGAGTATTTACAAAATACACAACTTAAAAAATCTCGATAGTGGTTACGTGCTAATGCTGATTTTCTGATTTATACGGATAAAGTGGGGGTCGCAGACATAGATAAGTTAAGTATAGACTGTGAAGTGCAACTCACAGTCCACATTCGTAAACCCACATTTCACCGACGATTATTAAGTACCAGCGTGATGGATGGTGAGCTCTATCACCGTCACAACTAACAGTCGGGCACAATATTTAAGGCTTGGCCCATGGTACATGATAATATTACTGAGTGATTTTGAACTTCAGAATGTTGTCAGAAAATCTACATTAGCCGGCACGCAAAATCAGTGACATTTCGAGGATTTTCTGGATTTTACGAAAAAGTATTTGATGTAGCAGTTTTTTTACTTGACATCGGAAAATAATCCATGTTTTCTTGTTAATGCAGTAATTTTAGACATAAAACTCAAGCCGTTTAGACATAAAACGAATTAATAACTTAAAAAGGCAAAGTGAAATGTGTCCAATTAGGTAACCGACCTGACAACGGAAAGACAAAGGTCTGAAAAAACACGTGTTCAAGTTTTACATTGATCAGATAAGTAGTTGACGCAGCATGTTCCGATTGCATTGATCGCTGTTACTCCATGCGGAAAAACCTGCAGTGCGAGAGGGACGAATTCTGGAAAATTTTCAAAATGACGACTTTTATCACGAATTTTATTATTTAAAAAAAAACTAAAGTTTGTATCAAATATCTGTTCGGATAACAGTATAATAAAGTTTATACAGATTTTAATTAATAAATAATATAATATGATTTTGCTCAAATAATGTTAAAACTCGACATGAAAACATTTTTTGGAGTCATCTTTGATACTTTATGGCTCAATGTTGGAATGACTTCTGAAGATTCTGTTTCGATAAGAGTGTACATTATATTCTTGACAGAAGTCCAAATTTTTTTCAAATATCTAGTATTGCTAGATTCTTCAAACAAGGAAGAATAAATTATGGTTTTTCGGAACCTATCCTCTGTTCCGTTGAAAGACCAAAGGTAAGCCCTAATATTGACCCACAGCTCAAGATGCCTTCCGAAGTACGCAGACCAAACACAGCGTACTCCTACTGAATGTGAACTAGTTATTTCGTAAAATAACTTCATGCGACCGTACGCATTGCGTAAGTCAGACAAAAAATGCGCTACTCAGCACTTTTACAAAATTATTAATTCGACATCATTACTGCAACTTGTTGGACAACTAAAATAATTCCTTTACAGCTTTGATTTTGTGATTAATTGGCTATAAAAAACAAATAGGTACATACCTGAGATGAAATGACTCTTGCTCGACTGATTGGCCTTGTTGTTGAGGCCATTTTGTAAATATATTTGTTATTTTTCTAAATTTTCAACGTCACTCAAACTAAACTGCTCGCAGCAAAATATCACTTCATTATGACCCCGTTTAGGTGCAGTTCGTCTTTTGTTTTCTAAATCTTTTGTCAAATATTGTTTTAGCACTTTATAATGTTTTGTGATATAATTATTACACACACAGGACTATGTTTACTAAAGAGTTACGTTAAGTAGTACACACAATAACAATTTAAGTAGAAGTATTTCGTTCACTACTATTTTAGGCACTTTGAATATTTTTTTTATGTACATACAGCAGATTTGATATGAGATCCGCCGTATTGTTGTTTAACCATGTTACCACTAATTTTAAGAACAACGTGAAATTTAAAAAAAGCAGTCATAAAAGCAAATTGTTTTCATCGGGTCCTGGAAGCCTGACATGGTCGCCACTTTAACACCGTTTTAAACGCTATTTGACAGTAAATACCTTGAATTTACTGTCAAATAGTGCTTAAAATGCATTGACCTCTCATAAACAACAAGACACACAGTCTCTAAGAAAAGTTCGTCAGAAAGTGTCCGAACGTGCGACGTGCATAGTAGCAAAAATATTCAACCAAATTAAGACGTTAAAATGGTGTTAAAGTGGCACCATGTTAGGCCTGTTGTATGCTAAATTTAGCTCACTTCTTTCCGTTTTTAAGCAAAAAAGTTTTTTTTCGGAACCTTAAAACTTAGTGACTTTTTCCTCGACACAACTACATTGACTTATTTTAAACTAGCCTTTGCCGAACCTCCGCCTGTCTTTAAACAATCTCTGCCCCGTTTTAAGCTTGAGCGATATTTTATGAACTCACTTTATAGCCTATATGTTGACAAGGGATACTACGATAATAATAAAACAAACCGCATCCAAATCCGTTCAGCGGTTCTTGAGTTAAAACGAAACATACATACAGACAAACATGCAAAAATTCTAAAAATGTTAGTTCTGGCTTCAGTAGTTGAAAAAATATTGTAAGACAGGCGTAACTGCAGGCACGGTAATTAATGGCCAAGCGTACGAGTATATTTCTGATTGTAAGCATAATTACGCAAAAAAAGCTCTCCCCTTTAATAACATTAAAACAACACAACGTATTTATATAATGAGCTAGCTTTTGCCCGCGGCTCCGCCCGCGTGTCATTCGGTTAACGACATGCTTTTTTCCGGGATAAAAAGTAGCCTATGTGTTAAGTTAGGGTATAAGCTATATCCATTCTAAATTTCATCCAAATCCGTTCAGCCGTTTCAGCGTGAAAGGGTAACAAACATACACATACACACAAACTTTAGTTAGGATGGTAGGAAGTAGGATAGTAGGACTAGCTTTTTTCTGCGGCTTCGCTCGCTTCGATAAGTCTTTCAATCAGTGTATCTTTTAAAACTATTATGGACAGTTTTCGGCTTGGCGGTTTATTTTATCAACACCCCTTTTAGCCTACCCTTCTTGACCACCCCACTATAATGATAACATAAAAAACGCATTCAAATCCGTTGAGTAGTTCTCGAGTTAAAACGAAACAAACATGCAGACCCACTGACAGACAATAATTCTAAAAATGGTAGATTAATAATAACGGAATTTTGAAAATATCAAGAAAATATTCAATGTATAGACTCGACTTTTTACTCCTTTATTAATAGTATAGATAGATATTAGTATAGTTAGATACAGATAGAATCTTATACTCTATAAAATCTAGAAATCCTTAGGTATAAATAAACAGTGAAGGTTATCAGAACTCTAACGAGTTTGTGCTTATATTAAAATACACATATATACTCACGCACGCCTGGGAGATAGAGGGGTAGGCAGAGACTACACACATTTCCATCTGCTACGATCCTGACAGGGTGTTTCGCTTCTTCCACATCCATCAATCTAGTCATACAAGCTCTTCTATTCCGGGTGCTTTTTACTCTGCCCTTCTTCAGTATGTCGCCTATTTGGTCGGCATACGTCCTTCTAGGGCGGCCCGGTTCTACGCATCATAAATTTTATTGGTCACTCTACTTTCATTAATCCTTTCTGTATTAAAAACAATTATGTAAGTAGTTAAGGGGGATGGTCCAGTGCCGCTCTCCATAGAAACTTGTGGGAACCAATAACCACGACAGAAGCATTATAATTTCGTTCTTTTACTTTTTTCTACTCTTCAATGAATCCTACACTCGTGAATAAATGACAATTTATACAGGGTGTAAATAGACTGCTACCATTAAATGAAACCACATATTCTACCGACCCTACTGAACCACTGTTCCCAAGAGTCACACCCGCGGACACCCTTAGTTTGGGAAATAATTGAGTTCCAAACAAAAATGCGTGAACCCCAACGCACCGACATACGGGCGAGTTTAGAGAGAGCGTCGTCCGTGAAACCTGCAGCTGTTTGAGGTCAACGCTCTCTCTAACCTCGCCCGTATGTCGGTGCGTTAGGGTTCACGCATTTTTGTTTGGAACTCAATTATTTCCCAAACTAAGGGTGTCCGCGGGTATGACTCTTGGGAAAAGTTGTTCAGTAGGGTCGGTAGAATATGTGGTTTCATTAATGATAGCAGTCTATTTACACCCGGTATACAATTTATAAGACAATTTAAATGACAATTCTCTTGACTTAACTTAAGGTTGTACAAAATATCTATTCGTTTCAGAGTTTAATAAAGTTTATATACGGGTTTTAATTCGTAAATAATATGTATGGCTTTTTCCGAAATAACTTTAAATCTCGACATGAAAACTTCTTTTAGAGCCGTCATTGATTTATTTTCTCAACATGGAAATGAGTTCAGAAGTTTCTTTAACGACAAGAGTTGTATTAGCAAGAGTAGAAGTATTTGTTTTTAGGGTTCCGTATCCAAAGGGTAACCAACGGGACCCTCTTACTAAGGCTCCGCTGTCCGTCTGTCCGTCTGTCACCAGGCTGTATCTCATGAACGTGATAGACAGTTGAAATTTTCACAGATGATGTATTTCTGTTGCCGCTATAACAAAAAATACTAAAACCGGCCAAATGCGAGTCGGACCCGCGCACTCCCATAAAACAGACATGATATTTTTGCCGTTTTTATAGCTAATGGTACGGAACCCTTCGTGCAGGACTCTGACTCGCACTTGGCTTCTTACTATTGCTAGATTCTTCAAACCAGGAAGAATAAATTGCGGTTTTGCGGAGACTATCCCCTTAAAATACATCATGTTCAGTTACTAGATATCTTAAAAAAGTCAGCCGAAACTCAAGGCAACGAACGCAACTTTTTTTTTACTAAAAAGGAACTGAACCAAACCAGTCGTACGGCCAGCAATCAAACTCGACATGATTATTATTTCTAATGATGTGAATCAGTCAGCAATTTAAAGCCATAAAATAACCAGACTTTAACCAAATAACTTTACTTGTGAATAATTGGTAATTTTAATTCGACACGCACGATAATATTGCTATAAAACTTCTATAAACATATCGTTACGACATGAATCCCCGAAGGGTCGCGTAGATGTTCTCAAAGTGTGAACTGTGAAATGCAAGTCACAGTCCAAAAGAAAAAGTATTGGTAATCTATTGGTATTACAATAAATTGAGCCAATCACAGTGCAGAATCGCGGTGGTATTATGATGTACAAGGAGAAATTAATTTATATAGTGGGTGATAGAGACTACACATGCGAAGTTTCAGGTGGATCAGACAAGGTAATGGCAGGTCACGTGACGTCGAGAATCCTATGCATGTGTGAATAAAAATTTGATTCAGTTATGTGAGTGGACATCGTGTTTGTATAGCTTTGGATTCATCGTGTAAGCATATTATAAATACCTAAGTAAAGTATACTGTGGTGTAAGTTTGTGTCCATCTTTAATTTTGCTGTTTTAATTAGTGTTACTCAGTCAGTTTTTTTCTGTTTATTAAATTACCAAAAGTGTGGTCTGATCCACTTAAAACTTTATATCTATATCATCTACTGAATCTCTAAAAAAAATTCGGGTGGTTCATTTAATTTCACCTTGTACCGTATAACATCGGTTCCAAAATGTACGTATTTATAGAACCGTTTTAGATGTTGTTATTATCTTATTGAAGTATGGGAGTAGATAATGCGTATTAAATACTTATATATTACTATTGTGTATGTATACAATTACTATTGTATACATTAAAATAGCAAATAATAAAGTAGTATTCAAAATTATACAAAAATTTGTTTATGAAATGAATTCATTTGCAGACTGTACCACACTTTTTTATCGTTTGTTTTTTCTTTGCGTTTCGTAGATCTAACGTGGGATGTGGGATTTGGTTACATAACTGTTGCACGTTTTTTTTTTTTTTGTGGAATAATAAATTTGTTATCTATCCTAAGACCTTTACAAGCCAAAAGAATTTATTTGCAACTTGATTTTAAATTTGAATTACGCTTTTTGGCCACAAAAGAAAGACTCTTTGTCATAGACTAGATCTTAAATAAATTATCATTTTATATTAGTAACTAGCATTTGCCCGCGGCTTCGCCTGCGTTTATTCAATCTTCGCTCCGTTTTCGGCTTGGGCGTTATTTTATGAACACCCCTTATAGCCCATGTGTTGACCACTCCTTATAGACTATGTGTTGACCAGGGTCACTACAATGATAACAAAAAAATGCATCCAAATCCGTTAAGTAGTTCTCGAGCTAAAACGGTACATACAGACAGTAAGACAAAAAATTCAAAAATTGTAGTTTTGCTTACAATAGAAATAACCCATTTAATTTAAAATAGCGCGAAAATATTCAATTTATAAACATGACTTTTTACTACTTTACTATTAGTAATACCGGGTGTAAATAGACTGCTACCATTAAATAAAACCACGTATTCTACTGACCCTACTGAACCACTGTTCCCGAGAATCATACTCGTGGACCCTTAGTTCGGGAAATAATTGAGTTCCAAACAAAAACGCGTGAACCCTAACGCACAGACATACAGGCGAGTTTAGAGAGAGCGTCGCCGTGAAACCTGAAGCTGTTTGACGAACTACGCTCTCTCTATGCTGTTGCGGCTCCCGCGATTCTGCAGTGCATCTGGTATGTTTGCGGAGGCGCGTACAGATGATTTTTATGCCATAATGCGCAAGAAAACTGCCTCTATGCTACTCAGATTACGGGGCAGTGGCAAAGGCATCTTAAAGATGATTGCGGACCGAATGGATTGTCCCATCCAAAAGTTCTGGATGGAACGATCCATTGGGTTATTTAAATAATAAATTTGTTTCATGTTCCCTTTTTTTTACTAACCTAGTTTTAAGCCTAACACTAAGGTACTTATGGATTTTTAATCTGAAAATAAAAAGTCATTTATTTATTTATTTTATTTAACCTCGCCCGTATGTCGGTGCGTTAGGGTTCACGCGTTTTTGTTTGGAACTCAATTATTTCCTAAGCTAAGAGTGTCCGCGGGTATGATTCTCGGGAAAAGTGGTTCAGTAGGGTCGGTAGAATACGTGGTTTCATTTAATGGTAGCAGTCTGTTTACACCCTAGATATATAGATTTACTGTTTTTGTTCTATAACTAAGTCGTTAAGTAAAATAATTTTAAATTGATACAATTTGGCTCACCGCAGTTATTTGACGAAAGTCAATTAGGTTGTTGATAAGCATTTTTTTATCGTTTGCGGTATCGAAAAATTCATGCTTAGCATACTACAAGAGAGAAGTAGGTAATTAACTGTTACTACATAAACGGATTGTTATCATGCTTCCCTGACGCAAATATAAGTCATTTTTTTTTCTTAATGTATCATTTATTTTATTATTATTCATTTTATTATTTTTTAAGACTACTTTTGTAGGTTAACAATTTTCTTGACGTGTAACTGGGTCATTTCAAAAATAATGCATCCCTTGCCTTTTTTGAGTGTCCCATGCATACTTTATTTTTTTTCTATTTCCAGGCTTTTAGCTATGGAAGTTTCATATTGTTTACTTAAATAAGAAGTATCTGACCACCAATTTCAATAATTGCATTTTTAATACATAACATATTTAATGGATTTACGATTATTGAAAATACTGAAAATGACGGTTTCATACTGTCCCATGCCAAATTTGTAACTTCTGAATGCGTTAAAACTTTGTTCTTCTACATAAGTTATTATCTTTTTGTTGTTAAATAAAATAGTATCTTGAGTTTTATTTTATATTACATTAATTTTTAGTATTTATTAATAAGAGCAAACAAATATTGAACAAAAGGCGCTATACTTCGACTTCTCAGTGGGGTAGTCATCAGGCGAATGGAAAATAAAATTATGACATATATAGGTATATACGTAAAAAACACTGACACCTATTGACGGAAATAATTATAAACTTTACTTGAAAGGGGTTGTTAATAGCTGTCGTAGTTGCTCAGATATCAATATCCATCCATCCATCAGCCTGTTTCATCCACTGCTGGACATAAGCCTTTCCAGGATTTCGCCACTCTTGGCGGTCCTCCTGGAAGAAATGCCCATACTCACACACGCTGGGCAGGCGGGTTGGTGAGCGCGGTGCCGAAACCCTTGCACCAGTGACGCCGCTGCCCGTCACCAGTCTGATTTATATAAGGCCCGACAATTGGGGATGGATATACCGCCATCCATCGGTCCCAGGCAATGGGGGGCCGCCTGGTTTTTTGCCTGAGAGCTATTCTCTTACTCTCCCCCGAATAACTTCGGGAGGATTTCCGAGTAAGATGGTGGTACCTCCACAGTCGAGCCCGGCATTAGCTCTACCACCTATCAATATAATATTTTATATTAATGATTTATTAAAATAATGAATAATTCTCGAAAAAAACAATTTTAAAGTTTGTCTCACGATTTCACATCTTTGAGACATGTCTACTTTTGTAACGGTCATTACTAAAACAACTTTCTGAACAATGTGAATCAATTTGGTCCCGAACAGGAATATGTCACGTCCAATGAGCGGCAGCTTTGAGATTAGTTGAGAAAGTGCCGTGCTGAGCAAAGCCGAGAACTGTTAACAATAGTTTTATTAGACAATACCAGGCGAGCGAATAAACCGCTACGCCATGTGTTCCAGGGGGTAACAGAGAGGTTCAGAGTGTCAATGGAAGTGTCTGTACTTATCAGTTTTTACCGAAATAATATAGATGTTATTTATTATTTTATTTATTAAGAAACAATACTTAAATCTATCTTTACAGGTACTTACCTAATGCAAAAGACAAGCTAACACTAATACTGGATGTACAACGTGAAATTTAAGTCATTTTGCTAACGAAAACTGGTGATAGTACTCGTCCATATGAACAATGAAGCCAATCCTGAAATCATAAAAAAAAACAGCTGTTTCATACATTTGGGTCGAGTAGGTATTTAACATTTCTATGGAACAGCTGATATTTTTTTCATGATTTCAGGGTTGGCTCCATAGTGAAAGTTGTTCATATGGTAGAGTACTCTCTCACTTTTTATCGCAAAAAATTGTCTCGTTTTGTTACGAAATTTACTAGGTTTATTTATATTTTATCTCTTTATAATATCTGAAAATGAAAAATGATTTATCTTTAATGGAAAACATGTACTGTTTATAGTTAAATCTGTGAGGAATTTTAAAATAAGTCGAAATTTCTATGACAGGGCCCTGATTTTGTTACGTCTTTTTTGTTACGAAACTATAAATAAAAATACAAATAATGAAAACAAATAGCATTATAAACATTTTTTTTGTGAACCTTAGAATGTAATATATTTAATTTAGAAGGTATTTGTGAGGGAAATTTAAACTTAATCAACACTTATTTATTTTTCCATCTTTCAATGATAATATTTCAAATAATTTTTTTGGAATGGTCGAATTATAATTATGATTAAAAATGACTCATGTCTTATATTCTTATTCTTTTTAAATAAACCTTTCTTCCTTTCTTACATTGTAAGTCAAGTTTCAACCGTATCTAAAATCGCATTAATAATTTGGCCAAGTGTGAATCGGACAAAGGGTTCTGTACCACCCACAATCAGGGTGTGAAACCGTAAAAACAAAAAAAAACATATCGTCACGAGCTGAATCCTCGAGGGGGTGTCAGAGGTGTTCCGGGTGTAAACTGTGAAATGCAAGTCACATTCCACACCCGGTACACCCTCGTTTCACCGATTATTATTACGTCCCAACGTGATGGGTGGTGCGCCCTATCACAATTACACGCTTTTTAGGGCATGCAGGTTTCCCCGCGGTGCTTTCCTTCACCGTTCAGCAAGTGGTAAAAAATAAGAACAATGTCAAAACATGAACATGTCAAAGGCTACAAAAACAAGCCGCTAAAATGAAAGCGCTTGACAAAAATTTGGCACCGTCTGCTTACGGAACCCCACTTTTTATTTTTCTTTAGATTATTTCCTATGAAATTACTAAATTTAAAAGGTCCCGAAAAAAAAATCAACTTCCATTGGGTCAACATGATGCAAGAAGAGTTTTAAGTTTTTCGATTGTGGTCTCCTGAAGAAGCTATAAGGAAACCGTTGAAACAAAAAATAACATATTATATGACATTGAGTGATCTTTTGTGAAGTGCAGTTACGTAATTATAAAGAAATTCAGAGAAAAAAAATGTAAACCTCAGTTTCCATGATGTTTCATGTTTAAAAACTTTATTTCTCCTGTGTTATATATAACAGATTCGCTTGGTTTTTACATAGTAAAATAAGTATTGCAGTTACGTAAAATTGTACTTCTTTCGGCAAACATATATTAAAATATCCAAATAATAATGTTTATTTTCACGAACGCGAGGCATTTCTGTCGTCGTAACTGCCAGAACGAAGAGCTTGCGATTGTAGACTAAAATACAACGCATTAAATGTTGTTTTCGCCTGATGCAAAATAAGGTGTCCAATTTTGCCTATACCATGTCCATAAAAAGCAGTACCTAAGGGTACCTAATTAATATGGGGCAAAACTTGGTCAATTTGATTAGCAGAATATGTGGGTCATGTTTTATAGCCAACTAGCTATTGCCTGCGGCTTCACTCGCGTTGCAATATTTCAATCAATGTATCTTTTAAAACTATAACCGACAGTTTTCGGCTTGGTGGTTGTTTTATCAACACCAAGGGGTGTTAGCTTACTTATATTTTGACCAGCGTCACTACGACAATAATAAAATAAAACCGCATCCAAATCGGTTGGGCGGTTCTCGAGTTAAAACGAAACAAAAAGGCAGACGAAAATTATAAAAAAAAATAGTTTTGTTCTCAGTACAATGCTAATAACTAATTTCATTTAAAATTTCGCAAAAATATCCATTGTAGGTAGAGACACTATAATTTCATTATTAAATTAGTGGCCACAGCTAGGTCAAATGATACATTAATTCTGGATAGCTTTATCTCAAAATATTTTATGTAAACATGATTCTTAATCTCGAAGTTATTTATAAAAACCGGACAAGTGCAAGTCGGACTCGCCCACCGAGGGTTCTGTACAAATTAGTAAAAGTATAAAAAAATCTACAAAAAGATTTGGTCACCCGTAAAATTATGACCGCGCATACCGTTGCTTAACCTCGATGATTTTTTTAATGATTTATTTACAAATGTATAGTTTTAAGATTTTTTCCAATGCAGTTTTAGACGGTATTACTTACCAAATTAAACGGGAAATACCCTATAAATTTTGATTCCCTTGAGAGTGTCGAAATATACGTTTTTTGTGGCATAAACGGCCGTATCTTTTTTACGTTAACTTGGAAGTTTGATTTTTTCACAGCTTCAAGAGACTGTAGATTTGAGTATATGGTCTTAATTTCAACTCAAAATTCAACGTCTTGACAGACAGACCGACGGACAGACAGACCGACGGATAGACAGACAACAAAGTGATCCTATAAGTGTTTCGTTTTTTCCTTTTGAGGTACGGAACCCTAAAAATCAATGGATGTTGAATTGCCTTTGGTTTTATTTATTTGCTAGTCTTTGCCCAGGGCTTCACCCGCGTTTATTCAATCTTTGCCCCATTTCCGGCTTGGGCGTTATTTTATGAAAACCCCTTAGAGCCTATGGGTCAATACGAAGAGAATAAAGCATAAAAATAACCACATCCAAATCCGTTGAGTTAAATTAAATTTCATTTTCTTTTTTTTTGCGCTGTATGCGTATTTTTGAGCGTGATTCTTCTTCTTGTGTACCTATATATGAATGTATGTAAGTATACCATATAAACCTTTTAGATTGGAATATGTAGCAAATAAAATGAAATTATTAAAATAAATCCTTAGGTCTCCTGAAAATTTGTTATTTTACATACGACTTTTAGAAATGACAGCGACAATATGTTGACCTGGGTCACTACGATGTTAATTAAAAAATCTCATCCAAATCAGATCAAAAAGTGGTTCTCAAAAATATACATAGTAGAGACAGATAGACAAAAATTCAAAGAATTGCCTCAGTACAACACCAATTACCCATTTCATTTAAAAATTCGCGAAAATATTCAATGTACAGACAGACACGTCTTTTTACTATTATTATATTAGTATATGTAGTAGATTAGTATATGTAGTAATAGGTGGTAGAGCTGATGCCGGGCTCGACTGTGGAGGTCCACCATCTTACTCGAAAATCCTCCTGAAGTTATTTGGGGGAGAGTAAGAGAACAGCTCTCAGGCAAAACCAGGCGGCCCACCATTGCCTGGGACCGATGGATGGCGGTATATCCATCCCTAATTGCCAGGCCTTAAAACAGACTAGTGACGGGCAGCGGCGTCACTGGTGCAAGGGTTTCGGCACCGCGCTCACCAACCCGCCTGCCCAGCGTGTGTGAGTATGGGAATTTCGTCCAGGGGGACCGCCAAGAGTGGCGTAATCCTGGAAAGGCCTATGTCCAGCAGTGGACGAAACAGGCTGATGGATGGATATGTAGTAGATTACCTTTCTTACAATTATAGTACTTGGTAGTTACGTAGGTTAAAACTGTATACATTTATAAAAGTTCTTTCGATTGGGTATTTAGAGAACCTTTTTTCGATTAAGAAATATATTTGAAAAGTGAAACATTCAGCTCGCTTTTAAATAAACAACACCTATTTTCCAAGAATTTTATAGATTAACATATTTTAGCAAACAACTTCTGGTTTTAGAATATATCTGTGTGTACATTAGCACGTTATTCAATCGAAAAATAAACAATTTTGTGTATAATTAATTAAATGACCCTTCATATAATTTATAGCACCATTTTTAAAACGTTTTATGGGGTTAATTCGTGACAAATCATAAATTAACTTAGTTGAATAGATACCGGATTTCTATTAATGGGTTTACTAAATCAAGTAAGTATTCATTAATTATCCCATAAAAGGGCACTTTAAAGTAAACATGTTTTAGAAGGGCAAGGTTATTTAAGTTACTAGCCTTTTCCCGCGGCTCCGGCCATGTTTTATTTAATCTCTGCCCTGTTATTGGCCTGGGCGTTATTTATAAACATTGAATGAATGAATGAATAGACACTTTATTGTACACACACGAAATAAAAATAAAGAATAAAAAGTAAAGAATACACAGTATTGTACAAAGGCGGGCTTATTACTAGGAGCAATTTCTTCCAGCCAACCTTTGGGTGGTGAAGAAATAATTATTGATAAAATGTACAGGTGGGACAAACAGATAAATATTTGATAAAGAAAATAATAACCAATAAAGTGAATCTACATAACTAAATCTACATCTTACTACTACTTATTTATATATTGTCAAAATAATAAATAGGTATAAATTTATATAGTTATAAATGCCATTTACATAGATAATAAATACACAACATATACATACACAATACATATACATACATTATATTATACATATATTATATATTGTACATTATATATCAACAGTATTTATAGCCTATATGTTGGCCAGAGTCACTACGAAGATAGTGAAGAAAAAAAAAACAATCCAAATCTGTTCAGTGGTTTTCCAGTTAAAAGGAACATACAGACAGATAGACATCCATCCATCCATCAGCCTGTCATCGTCCACTGCTGGACATAGAGGCCTTGCCTAGATTACGCCACTCCTGACGGTCCTCCGTCCTCCTCATCCAGCCGCCAACCGCAACCTCCTTCAGATCGTCGTCGGTCCAGCGGGAACGAGGTCAAGCTACTACAAGGCACAATTAACCGCCCAGAGCAATATTTCCATATAAACGAGGTCATTTCGAAGCCTCGATTCTCCGTCAGGTAACGATTCGGATGAGATCTGATAGGAGCTATCTAGAGCACGAATGGAAAAGGTCCAGCCCGGCTGACCTGAGGCACCCAACTGATCAAACCAACGGTTCACTGCGGAGCTTCGACAGAAGAAAAAACTAAAATAATGGCATCAAAATGTATAGAAATCTGTGGTGTAAATGGGTTGTCGGATCAGTTGGATGTATTTGGCGGTCTGGACCTCCTCGATCCGTACTCTGAATAGCTGCTATCAGATCCCATCCAAATCGTTACCTCACAGAGAACTTAGGCTTCGAAATGACCTCTTTTGTATGAAAATATGGCTCTGGGCGGTTAATTGTGCCGCTGATGTAGTAACACAATTCACAGATGATGCAAACAAGCATTTAAAAGCACATACTGGTTCGATTTATAGGTCTTATGTGCTATAAGACGTAATTAAAAGGGAATTAATAGTTTCTAAGTCAACTGGAAGTATTTCATTGAAAAATGAATGAAATTGGTTCCAATCAATGGTGAGCCAATGCTAGGTCTAGGAAAAAATCTGGAAAAATTACCTAATTTAATTAGACCCATTGGTTACACAGAGTTTAACAGACCGTAAGTGTCATTGGAGGTGATAGAGCTGGTGCCGAGCTCAACTGTGGAGGTACCACCAGACCTCCCGAAGTTATTCAGGGGAGAGTAAGAGGACAGCTCTCAGACAGGCACAACCAGGTGGCCCACCATTGCCTATTGGGACCGTTTGGTGGCGGTATATCCATCCCAAAATGCCGGGCCTTATAAAAGAACAGAGGTTTCGGTACCGCGCTCACCAACCCGTCCGCCTAGCGTGTGTGTGTATGGGCATTTCTTCCAAGAGGACCGCCAAGAGTGACGAAGGCCTATGTCCAACAGTAGACGAAACAGACTGATGGATGGATAAGTGTCAAGTTAGGTCTTTTATAACTGCTCGTGGAATAGGTTCGTGTTTTATAATGCACGAACCCCTAGGGCATGAGTTCTACCAGTTTCCTTATTAAAACCTGATAAGTTATTTATTGGACACCTGATTAGCGTCAAATTAATAACGAGACCGGTAATATGTAAAAAATATGCAAATATCTTCTATACTCCATACAGTTTTTAACCTTTGATTAGAAATTTAGAATGGCACAGGTGTCAGAATAAATTTAGAAATTATTTGCATCATAGATAGGTTCTTGTCAATATTTAAAGTTGTATATATGTTACCGACAAATGCCATCTTAGGACAAAATAATTTGGCTTGGGCCAAACTAGTTTTTCAGAAATCCTTCAGCGCACTAGAAAGTCAGTATAAGGTTGCCCAGCGTGCGTGAGTATGGGCATTTCTTCTTACAGGAGAACCGCTAAGAGTGGCAAAATCTTGGAAAGGCCCATGCCCAGCAGTGGACAAAACAGACTGATGGATGGATGGATGATAAGGTTTGTGGGTTAGGTACAGCGACCGCCCTACATAACCTTCGGGGTTATTGTTTAGGTTTCCATACCCGAAGGGTGCCAATCGCAACCCTATTACTAAGCCTCCCCTGTCTGTCTGTCTATCCGTCTGTCACAGCGGTCAACAGCGACAACCGTAATAGGTAAAAAAATCAAAGATAAAATAAAAAATGTACTCAATTATGCTACAAAATCAAAAGTTTGTCTTGGTTCCATTGTAATTTAAAATTATTTATTCTTTTGACGGAATGAGTAAATTTTCTGATTTATTTCTGTTGTATGTCTTACAATATCATGGTTGCCAGAATTTCGTTTAATATATATCTAAGTATCTTTTTTAGGATAAAAAGTGGAGCGTTTACATAAATTAGAACGAATTAAAATATGAATTTATGCAAAAACAAAGAGAACAAGTTTATCATTATCCAAAGGACCGTATTTTATTTATGAATGGACTGACTTTATACAATACAGTATAAAGTCAGTCCATTCATAAATAAAATACGGTAGTACATACAATATAAATTGTGCTACTGTATTTATAAAGTATCTCTTTATCGTTTTATGAATGAACTGACTTAATAAGTCTTGAATTATTTATTGCTTAATGGAAACCGATATAAATAAAAATTTGAGAGTCTGTAAAATTTGGAATTTTCAGGGTTCCGTAGCTCAGCTGATCAACAAATAAAGAATTAAGATCAAGGTCAAGATCGTAAGGTCTCATTGAAGCAAAACACTTCTAGTGGCTACTTCATATTAAGACTATGTGAAAATAGATAATATCATTTAGAATAAAAAAATTAAGAAAAATAAAGTAATTTATTCCCTTTTATTTAGTAATTTTCACACAAATCGGCACATGATGAAAGCATAAAGAGCAATCTGATTATGGTAAAAATTTGTTTTTATTCCGCTTTTATTATACCAACTACTTTCCCTCTATCTTAGTATAGTAATATTGTATGTACGTATTTATTATTATTATTATGAACCTGCACGCACTCCATAACTTTTTGATTATTTTTCGTTTGTTGGATGCCTTTATTAAAAAATATTTTTTCTCTTGAAATGTACCAATTCTTATGTTATGTTCTTTTTTATTTTATGTTTTAGTTTACATGCGCCTTTTTACCTCCTAAATTATTTAATTATTTCTGGAGTATGCGGAAAATCAGTGCTGTTCGCTCTCTATAGATCGGCAGCTTTGCTGAGCATACTACCATTTGCCAGGAATGCTTAAATCTTTTTTTCTCCTACATTTAAGGCTGCAATTTGATATGTTAAGTTTTAAGTTTTTTTTTGGCAATAAACCTTTTTTATTCTTTATTCTTTTATTCAATTACGATCGACTTACAAAATCTTGAAATTCCTTTCACAAAGTATTCTGCCACAAGTGAAGGAATAAATTTAAAAGTTATTATTTTCTCATTCTATGTCGAATATTACTTGACCAACTAAGTTTTGCAGTTTCGTTTCATAATTTTTGCAAGTGAATTAAGTTAAGACGAAGTTATGACCTCAAAATACCCAATTATATTTTGCAACAGAAACGATTCTACATAATTGTGTCGATTGTCAAGGAGGCGCCATTTTGAAGTTTGTTTTATATTAGGAAGTGCTTCACTTATTTATCAATATTTTACAAACGCCTACTTAGGAAATAAAATGCCAGAATATGCTGTTTTCGCTCTTTTCGATAACAGTGTAGTAGACCTTTCAATTTTTTAACCTAATTGTTTGTTTAAAGATGTGCTGTTTTATAATGTAAGAAAAGACTAGCCTTTCGCTGCCGGCTTTTACTGTTAAAGATATATAATTCAGTGTTATTATAAATATAAACAATAAAATGCTCTGAAAATATATTTCGGAACCTAACGGGCCTGGCATCAGTTGAGTATGAAAAAATATAGACATTGATTTACAAGATCCTACAATAATAATAAGTGAAAATAATTCTAGAGTAGATCATGTATCGTTCACTGAAAACAATAAAGAAAAAATGTTTTTATCAAATAATTATTTCACTTCCCAGTACAAAGTTTCTATGGAAAGGTGAAAAAAAAACATCGCGCAAAAAAGAAATTTTTTTGCCGGAAAGCGGTTTATTGGTGATACTCTATTGTCTGTCAATTTTTTTCCACTTTAAATTGTTGGACCTTGTATAAAGTATATTTACATATAGCATAGACACAATGTGGAACCTTATTAACCTTAACACACACACACACACAAACCCCACCACCGATAAACACATACAAACTAATACAAGAATAAGAATAAACCTACTATGATAAATTAGGTTTATTCTTATTCTTGTATTAGTCTTAGAAATAACATTTACAAAGTGTAAAGATATAAATCCATTGAAAGAGCGGGTCTCTCTTAATACAGGTCAATAAGACTTAATAGGAGAGTCCCAACCCCCATAATGTTATCCTTGCAATTTAAATAAAGAATTTTTTTGTTTGTTTGTTTTGTTTGTTATTGAATTTTATTCAAATTTCTTGAATGTCTGTCTGTCTATCTGTAAGTTCTCTTATAGTTAAATATCTACAAAAAACACGTGTTTTATTTATTATGTCTATTTTCATCTGTCTGTTTGTAAATTTTCGTAAATATATTTAAATATTTACATTTAAGGTTTTTCCGTCTGTCTGTAGGTTCACTTATAACTATATATTTTTGATTGAAAAACACTTGTACTTGTTCACTTATTTATATTATTTCCCTTACCGGTTTCGCTGTTATAGCATTTTCAAAGGTTTTTTGGTTGTTTACGTACAATATAACCAAAAAACCTTAGAAAATGCTATAACAGCGAAACCGGTAAGGGAAATAATATAAATAAGTGGACAAGTACAAGTGTTTTTCAATCAAAAATGTATCAAAAGTTCCACCAAGTGTCAACAATCACAAGCATCAACTCCATTATAACTATATGATTGTATTTTAATGGGCAAAGTATTTTATTAATGAACTTGACTAAAAGTTTATATGTACATCTTAAAATAAAAAAAATAACTAATTACCTACAAATAAATAATAATCTAAAATACAACTAAATAAATTTTAATTATTTTATATTGTCATGTCCTTATAGTGTTTTTTTACCTACTTACTCTATTATAAAGTGAAATAATAGGCGGCCTAGCTAGAATCCGAAATTGATCTTTAGAACATTTTATTCTGTATAAAAGGTGACTTTAATTCATGCAGCCAAACTCATACTGGAGGCTTGGTAAGTGATCAGTAACACGGATCGATAACACTTATTGCTTATTTCTCAAAATAAAATCTTGACGTCCCATAGTAGGTAAAAAGTGTTGAAATGAATATTAAACTTTAACGAACTTTATTGAACTTTAAACGTTCAAGTAGTATAATTTAGGTAATATATTTATGAAATAACAATGCGGTAAACTCGATTTAACAGATTTTGTACTTGTTTGTTTGGTGTAACCTGGCGAAAGAAAAATAGTTTCTTCAAAATTCATTTCAACTCTTTTTTGACAGACTGTACTGGAATATACATATAAGGCAAAGTGAAAAAAATTTAACAGATGATAGAGTATCCCTAGTAGACAACATTCCAACGAAAACAAATTTTTTTGCTCGTACTTTTTTTCACCTTTCCATAGAAATTTAGTCAGCTGATTGAACAACGAAGAGAAGTGAAAAAAATATTTGAGCAAAAAATGTTTTCTTCTTCTGTAATTTGATCAGTTAACGATACATGATCTACCCTAGAATTATTTTCACTTATTGTTGTAGGACCTTATTATGAGCCTTTGTAATTACGCCCTCGCACAGTATAAACTGGCGCGTTTCCACTTTAACATAAACAATAGAGGTAATAAACCAAACACTCATAGAGCCTATTCATTTTTTAAAGGAGCCGTTTCTGCCTTATCTCTTTTGTTGCAAAGCAACCAGTGTTGATACTTTTGGATATTCATAAAATAATTTTAAAAAGATTACATTAAAGGGAAGTTAACATAAGGAAAGTATCAAAAACGTTTGAAACACCGCCTGCCGCACGTGTTTTTCAAGTGTTCATTGTTTCATTCAGGCGAATTCACCCGTGTTATTGCTAATGATGACAGTCTCAAGTGGAAACACGCCATTTCTCATGTCGTCATCATTCCGGCATACGACTAGTCGCTTGGCGGCAATACAAGTGAAAGGCTTTGTCAGTTAGTTTGGTGTTGGTCTAACTGTCCAAGGGCCCGGGGCCTATTTCGAGTAGAGATAAAACGGATAGTTATTTGGCCAGATACCGGATATCCGGCAAGACTTTAGGTCGTTAGCCGGATTTCCGGCGACCAATTCAACAGTTATTATTGTTATGTTTGTTACTTTGGACGGACTACTGTTTTGGACTGTGAAAACAGCCTTCACTTTGCAATTTTTTTCGATGCAGCGAATTTTTCTTTGGGCTCTGTTAATCGCCTTAGAAAAGGCATCATTTAAAAATATATAACTTCAGACTCCTATCTTTGGTAGTATGTGAGTTTGAAACCTAATTTTTTACTACCTATGTATGTCGTCTTAAATAATTGAACGAGCGAGCGAAGCGAGCGAGTTCTCCGAGTCTACAGGACAATCCGGCGTTTGTATTTATGAATGTCATGAAATTCGACAGGCGAGTAATTAAGCCTGAAAGAATTTTTAAGTTCAAACATGAGCCAAATCGGTCAAGCGCGAATCGAGCGAGCGCGAGTTCACAGTTTGGGGCGAAATACTAATATACCTATAAATAAATTTATCAAATTTATCAGTACCTGGAAGATTTATGAAACAAAACTTCAAAATTAAGTTGGTCAATTATTCGATTACGTTACTCACCCTGAACCTGTATTAAAAATCGCAGTTTTCGGTATTTGTTGTTTAAAATCAGTATATTTAGGTATTATGGCACAGAATATTCCAAATTCATTACAAGGACACTCTTTCTTAGCAACGTATCTTTTTTATCTGACAGACATTTAATATTATAAGGTACAGAACCCTAAAAAGGAAGCGCGCTGTTTTTATATTTTTTTATTTGGTCCTTTACGATCTTAAACTTACAAACAGTCTTAGCTTAACCCTAATTGCAGGTAAGGTTCCCACAGAACCCTTATTGAAAGTGTTCTGTGGGAGCATTCGAGGCTGTATGGCAGAAATACTCTTTGCCTAGCCCAAAGCAAAAGAAGACATTTTCGTCGTTGATTGGTTATAAAGCAGTGTAAAAATAAATTGGGCAAATCACAGCGCCGAAACGCGCAGTTACAATGGTGTCGATTCGATGTAACAAGACTTAACTTATTTGACAGGACTAAACTTATTCAAGTAATTCTGTCTCTTTCTTACTGTATCGAAAAGAAAAGGGCAGGACACTTAAATTATGGTAAGTCCTGTCAAATAAGTTAAGTCGTGTTACATCGAATCAACATCAATATATATATGTATATATACTGTTATATCGTTTTTTGCGGCACTGACAAACTTTGTAAAACCAATTCCTTATGTAGCTTAATGTAAATAAATAAATAAACATCTTTGTCCCCCTCTTTGTCTGTCAGAATGCTCGCAAAACTACTCAATGAATTTAGATGGGGTTTTCACTGTTCCGTAGCTAATGAAATACTTATCGAAATAGTTAATTTTGTTTCCACTGTGTGTATATCTACGACACGATACCTTTCAATATGTGTTACTTAGTCCATGGGGTGAACAGATAGATTACGCTATATCACTGAATCACTTGCTCGTCGTTTTATAAAATTACTAGGTATTTTTCTTTACCATGTTAAAGTGAGAAATATCCTACGATTATTGGAAAGCTCCGATATCATCAGTTTTCAGTGCGATGGTGTTTAATGAACGCTTTAAATTGTAACTTTATTTTATTGTGACACGGGGCGACTTGCAATTGGAGTAACAACGAAGTATGTTATAGAGTACAGGATTTTCTGTTTTTAGGGTTCCGATACAAAATTAACAATTTAAGTTAACGTTAAGTGTGGAATTGAACTGTACGTTGTTCTCAGATTTCTATACATATATAAATAAATCTAGTTTGTTTTTGGTGATCGCGGGCCGGCACACACTTATTAATCAACGGCCAACACACGCAGTTGACCGGGCCGTGGCGAGTTCACGCACTAACTGATAGACAGATCGTTCACTATAAATTCTTCAGTCTTCCTTGACAATTAGAGCTTTAGTTTGAAGGTCGCTTAGGTGGGTATTTGAATAGGCACTTGCAGAGAGATATTTATGGTGGGTCGAGTCTCAAGTTTTGGGATCTGACTTTTATTTTTAAGGAATTGGATTCCGGGGTAGATTCCTCTTTCGGTGTTTATGTGTGAAATGTTTATGTGTTTGTCTACCACTAGCTGAACGGTGAAGGGATCTAACCTGCATGCTCTAATAAGGGTGTATCTTTAGAGTAATGTAATACACGTGGTGTAATACACGTGGTGTAATACATGGTGTATCAAGAGCGAATCCGGAGCGAAGCTAGTCTACCTACCCCTTCAGTTCTTGATAGACTGTTTCCAATTAACCGAATCTTTGCGAAAAGGATTTAGGATTTTCGCAATCTAAATAACCTACGCCTTATTCAGCGCTCCATTGTAGTAGTGATCGCTTATTGCTGGAATTCGGAAAACGAGTTCATAGTAATATACACTCAGCGTCAAAAAAATCGCACCTTTTAAAAAATGTGCTTCAAACAAATTTTATTCTTATTTGAAACCAATTTCGCGGGATTTTTTAGGTATCAATTGAAAGGTAATAAAACAGACTATTTAAATATTGAAAAAAAAAGTGTTTTTCATTACAAGGGCATAAAAAAAATACAGGTTGATTGGAAAAGAAAAATCATCTTTATTTACGCTCTACAACAAAAGAATTAATTATTCAGAAAAAATCACAAAATCATTCTTAAAAGTAATCTAAAACCTAGTGTTACCTCCTCTTGCCCTGATAACAGCTTCCATTCGATCTCTCATAGACCTAACCAATTTCAAGACTTGATCTTGTGGCATGCTGTCCCATTCCGAAATTACGGCCTCTTGCAGGTCCTGGAGGGTGGTAGGAGCAGGATCTCGTGACCTAACTTGCCGTTTCAGTTCATCCCAAAGGTGCTCTATCGGGTTCAGGTCTGGACTTCTCGCCGGCCACTGCATGATAGGGATCCCAACCTCTTGAAGGTAGTCACGTACAATAAACGCGGTGTGGGAGCGAGCGTTGTCGTGCATCAAAGTAAACCCATGGCCGACGAAACCAGCATATGGGACCACATTCTCTTCCAGGACTTCTGTGATGTACCGGTGAGCAGTCAGCGACCCTTGCCCGCGAGCACCTCCAGTCCGGGAAACGCATACAAGGTCAGTTTTGCCGTCGCAAGATATGCCGCCCCAAAACATGCAGGAGCCACCCCCGTATTCCACAGTTTCTTGAATACAGGCTTGTGCGAATCGCTCCCCCTGCCTCCTGTACACTCTTTTTCGCCTGTCATTACAGAAAAGGCACATCCTCGTCTCATCTGAGAAGAGAACTGTTCGCCATTGGTCTAGCGTCCAATCGACGTGATCGCGGGCAAACTGCAAGCGGGATCGACGATGCTCTACAGTCAATCTTGGGCCTGTAGCAGCTCTATGGGCGGCTATTTTCTTCTCTGTTAATCTTCTTCTAATCGTAGAGTCACTTGCAGTTGTCCCGCGAACTGCTTGGAGTTCCTGTCTTATCTCAACAGCATTGGAGAACCGATTTCTCAAGCTCGTCGACACTATGAAGCGGTCATCCCTTTCAGATGTGCAGCGTCGTCTCCCAGATTCATGTCTTTGGACAAAGCCACCAGTCTCCCGGAATCGCTGGACTACTCTTCGAACAGCAAAACGGCTTAGGTTGAGTTGCCGGGCAATATCACACTGCCGCACCCTTCGGCGCAGCAGTGCAAGAACTTGTGCAGCTTCTTCAGGAGTAGTATCCATGTTGAGGGTAGTATTTTTTACTTGTGCGCTTAACGTGTGTCACCTTCAAAGTTTGGATAGTGAATGACCTACATTTCATCACGAAGGTCTTCTCACACTCCCCTGGTGGGGGCGTGGGGACTCAGTTTCGGGGCTGTGGCCCCCTGCCTGAGGTCTTTACCGCTGCCCATCACTATGGGCAGGTCATCGGTGTTGGTGCCTGGAGGGGCACTCTGTGGTAGTGGTGGTGGGTTCGTGTGGTCCTGTGGTGAGGAGTTACGCCGCAGGGTCTGCGACGAGGTCACGTGGCAGGCGATGGCGGTCGGGTGGGCGCGCATGGCATCTTTGCGCAGAGGCAATATCGTAACCAATGAGGTTTATCCGAGGTGCGATTATTGCTAGTTGAAAACTTGACCTACATTTGACGTGTAATTACCTTTTTATACCCCTTTTATGTAGCGCAACTAGCGACCGTTTGAACGCGTATTTGAGCAATACTTTTCTTAATACCACGATATTCGAGAGATTTTTATCGTTTATAAAATGAAACGATTGTTTATTTCAAGGTCGTTTAATGCCCTTTCAATTGATACCAAATAGTTCTCTCATATTTGGTTTCAAATAGGAATTAAAATGGTTTGAAGTAAATTTTTCAAAAGGTGCGATTTTTTTGACGCCGTGTGTATAAGGTGACTTTAATTTATGCAGACAAACTTATACTGGAGGCTTGGTAAGTGATCAGTAACACGGATTGATAACACTTGTAATTGACTCGGGGCTGGGCTTGCGTTTGTAAGGAACACAAAAAAAAGCTGAAATTTGCTATGAAGGCTACGATTTGCACACACCCAACGAAGATACTAAAATATATGTTAATTTTGCCCTCCAACTCCCCACCCTATATAGGGGTCAAGGCAACGAAAAACAAGGCGCTAAAGCTCTTGCGCCTGACCAGCAATTCGACATCCTCTTGAGTAAGGAACCCTAATAATACCTTGACCACGGTATTTTTCCTGTAATCTTTACCTAATACATAAATTAATAAATTAATCATCACCTATTACCATGACTTTTTATATATTTTTCGGTCATCTATTTTCGGAGATATGGGAGGGGCATGATAACGTTAAAAACTTAATTTATTGAGGATATTTTTTTTATGGAAACCAGCCTTTGTTATCAATTTTAGGCCATAGTAATACGTATTCTGTAAAATTAGTAATCCAGTAACTATCAGTGGCTATCTATAACGGCTGAAACTGTAGACACAACAGAGTTGAACGGAGGCTTAGTAATAGGGTCCCGTTTGGCACACTTCTGGAACCTTAGTTAATTATCTCCGATCCAAGGGATGAGGGGATGGAAGCGCGCGGTTAGCGTCGCCTTACAATGCCACGTCGCTGCCGTCGCAGCTATGATCGCTTATTGCAAATTATAAGCCAACAAGAAAAAGAGGCAAAGATAGAGAATGGGCTTTAACAAAAGTTATGGCTGACACGCAAGAAATGCAGCCTGAAAAAATACCGTGCATAGTAGCAAAAATCTTCAACCAAATTAAGACGTTATGTCGTTAACATAAGATGCAATGTCAGTTGTACGAAATTGTCATTCGATTTTGTCACCCCATAGCGGTGACAAAATGCATCGCGGACACTTTTTGAGCGAGATTGTGAGTCTTATTGTTTATGAGACGTCAGTGGGAGCATCCTACAAAAAGTAATGAAATCCCATCAAAAACATTTCATGTAAAGGTCGCCAAGACTCAGAAGCTCATAAGGCTGTCACGGTTAAAAAGTTATCAGATCTCATGTTGTAGAGCTAAGCCTTAACTCTACAATGCCTAACTCTACAAGCCCTAACTCTACAAACCTTACATCTTGATCAAAGAGTATGACAGCCGTTTCATGGGACTACTGCATGACATAAAATTAAAACTATGGGAGTGTCTGTTTGACGGCCGCGAAATGGCCAACCATTACTTTTTAACCAAGACGTAGAGTTTGTAGAATTAGGGCTTGTAGAGTTAGGCCTTGTAGAGTTGAGTTCTTGGCTCTACATGAGATCTGATAACTTTTTAAGGGAAGAGCGCTAGACTCCGCGGCCATACAAAACGAGGTAGCTTCTCATTTGTACGCTAATGCATTAAATCATATAAAACTTTAAGTAACTTCATCTTTTGCACAACCTTCATGTCCTATTTAACTTTAAATTTTGGATAATAAACACGCATAAGAAATACAAGCACTTAAAAATCTGTGTTTTAAGCTCCAAAATGTTCCATTTTCATATTCGATTTTCTTAAGCATTTCTAAAGTAAAATCGTTTTTTTTTTATTTTGGACTCGAGTTGGTTCATAAATATTTGTAAAATGCAATTATTTCGTATATAGAACGTATAGGATTTCAGTAATTAGCTATGCTCAACCGTTCGAAATCGCCGGCGCAAATTACATAAATCCGGCATCGTACCCTGTCGCATCAGGGGTGGGGAAGACATGCGGGGGGATCACGGGACGAGCAATTATACACGTTTCACTCACCTTACTCGCTGTATCAAACAGGTGCAATTGATTTATCAAAGAGTTTTACATATAGGTTAGTGGAAAAAATATTGAGTGTGGTGCACAGAGTTTTCTTGCAAAAATGGTGGAGTACTTACTACATATTTGTTTTTTTTTTATAAAAAAAGAGGCAGATGGGCAACAAAGTGAACCTAGAAGGGTTCCGTTTTTTTTTTTCATTAGAACCCCTATAAAGTATTGCATTTCGCTAAGCCCCTACGTATTACAAAAACTCTGTTTTAGGTTTACAAAATAAGTTTACTTTATACAGGAGTAAAAATAATTATGTTGTTAGAAACAGCGACGGGAAAAACCCCACGCCGTCCATTCCCACGTTCCAGCCGATGACGCATCACTGAGCAATGCTGTCCCGCCCCACAGCGCGCCGCCACTATTGTAATATAGGAGCCTTTGTTTAGTATAAAGGGGTCTGCGAGCCCAAACATTTTGTAGAGGACCGTTTGTACGCTCGCAGTGCTCGGACCTACTACCAGTTCCTCCTCTCGCTTTCTCGCCGCCTTTTCTTTGAAATTGCCGTCGCGAGTCGCGCCGCACATCAGCTGCGGAGGGGAACTCCTACAAAGAGCACCTGAGTAGTGGTGCCGATCACCGTACTACCTACCTCGGCCTTCCACAAGCGGATCTCACCGAGGAAAGGGGTATGGAGACTGGCGCATACCACGACTCATAGGTCGCACGGCGTAAACCCCCCCCCCGACAGCCTCCGCTCCCTTACAATGAGCGGAACAAACAGCCCTTTTCAGGGCTCGCGTTCGCGATCGGACAGCCCCTTTCAGGGCTTGGACTCCGCAGTCCAGGACGACCGCACTGTCCCGGAGGACTCTTCCTCCTTGGTGACTCTGCCAGTCGACCCGGCCAACCTGAGCCTCCCCTCGTCTTCTTCACCGAGCTTCACCCCCCGTCGTGCGCACACCTTGCACGACATCACCACCAGCACGGAATACGCTATGCCTTTCGTGCTGGAACAACCAGGATCGCCGCACCGTGGGCACGAGCTAGACGAGATAATTACATCCCGTCTACGCCACAACAACTGCCTCACGGAGGGCCTCTTGACAGTCATGGAGGAGTACCTCCAGAGACGGCGGCACGAACTCCGCGGTACTCGCGACCCCTCATCTGAGGACGTGGCCCGCCGCGTCGAGACAGCCCGCCAACTGGCCGCCTCACTGCCGCTAATACTGCCCCCCCTACCCCAGAGGGAGAGCACGAAGAGGGCGCTAGACCACAGCGACTCTTCGGGTACCGGCCACACGCAGAAGCGCATCTGCGATGGACCCTCTCCCGCAAGCCGAAGCAAGCTGCCGGCCACGTATGCTGCCATGGCCGCAAGGCCATCGCATACCCAATTCACCTCCCGGCTGCCAGTCGCACAACGACCGCGCGCCACACGCCCGCCGTTCCCAAACCCGGACGCCAACACGCCGCTCGCCATCCGCGCCGCCCCCAAGCTGCCTACGACCCGCCAGCCGGCCCCGCCCACGCAGCGCACACCCGCACCGAAGACGCCCGCACCGCGCGCGTCTACGTCGCGCACGCCACCCCCCGTGCCGCGCGACCGAGCGCCGCCTGCCCTCGTGCCGTGTGCGACCGCGTCACCCGCCCCCACGCTGCCCGCCCCCGAGCCGCGCGCGCCCCCGCCGCCCGCCCCCGCGCCGCGCGCAACCACACTGCGCACACCTGCGCCGCGCGGCCCCGCGCCGCCCGGCCCCACGCCACCCGGCCTAGCGCCACCCGCCCCCGCGCCGCGCGCGCCTGCACCGCCCGCCGTCGTGCCACCTGCCGTCGTGCCGCCTGCCGTCGCGCCGCGCCTCCCCGCGCCGCCCACCCGCATGCCGCGCCCCCCCGCGGCGCCCTTCCGCGTGCCGCGCCCCCCTGCAACACCTGCCCGCGTGCCGCGCACACCTGCACCGCCCGCACCCGGGCCGCCTGCACCTACCCCTGCACCCGCAACCCAGCCAGCCACAGCCGCGGCAACCCTCCCGGCCAAGCTGCGCTACCCGCCACTCATCGTGGATAAGCTGCCCAACTGGCAGCACCACATCCGCGAGATCGCTACCCAACTGGGTAGAACACCAAGCGCCCGCGCCTTCCAACAGGGAGTGCGCTTCACTCCGACAGCTGACGACGAGTACCGACTACTCCAGCGGTACCTCAACAAGCTCGAAAAGGACCACGGAGTGAAGTGGTTCTCTTACTCCCTCCCCGCCGAGCGCAGCCTCAAGGTAGCGATCCGCGGACTACCAGCCAACACCGAGCCGGAGGAGCTCGCAGAGGCACTGCTCGACCTCGGCTTTGAGGTCGAGTACTGCAAGCCCATCAGGGCTAGAGCAGGGCGCCCCGGCTGTATTTTCTACGCCCTCATTAAGAAGACGCCAACCCTGATCCCGGCAATATATGAGCTCACTGAACTCATGTATATGCCGGGAATCAAAATCGAAGCCTGGAGAGGAAAGAAGGGGCCCGCCCAATGTCACAGGTGCCAGCAATTCAGGCACTCCTCTCATAATTGTCACCGTACCCAGGCGTGTGTACGCTGTGGCGGGGAACACTTCGCTAGAGAGTGCCCCCGACCCAAAGAGGATACGCCTACGTGTGTTAACTGCGGAGGGCCACACGCAGCAAACAACACGTCCTGCCCCGTGTTCCGCCAGGAAACACGGAACAAGAAAGCCGGCACGATGGCCCTAACGGCTAAAACACCAAGCCGGAAGGAGCTGCCTCTTGCCGATGAGAAGACAGCCCCGGCCTCTCTCCAAGCCCAGGCAAACCCGCCCACGGCCAGGACGGACGCCCTCAAGACTCGGCGTAAGAGGGGCGGAAAGAGGAGGAGGAAGAACCCAGTGGCCGAACAACTGCAAGCCACACAGGCACCGGCTGAAACCCCAGCCGAAACCACGACGGCCCAACCGACACCCCCGGCTCAACTATCCCAAGAGGACATGACCAAACTGGTCATGACTCTACTCAGTTTGCCGGAGCTCCAACGATGTGTAGCCACCCTGCGCACTCCACAGAGCTCCACAAACTGAGGATAGTTCACTGGAATGCCGAGTCACTCACGGGGAAGAGACGTCTCCTCCACCACTTCCTCAACCAGCAGAACGTCGACATAATGTTGATTAGCGAGACTCATCTGGCAGAGCGGATGAGACTCGCGATCCCCAATTATGTCGTCTACAGAAAGGACGAGATCTCAAGCCAGACGGGGACCACCTTCCGAGGCCTGGCGGTCCTAGTCAGGAGAAAGATCGTCCACCAACCCATCACCTTCAAGGAGTATAAATCCATGTACGCCCTTGGGATTGAACTCCAAGTCGCCGGCAGCGTGCTGCGACTCTACGCCACTTACAAAGCTCCTCAGGAAGACTTTGTATTCCAAGAACTCCACGAGCTCCTAGACTCGCAGCAGCCGACCATCATCGCCGGCGACCTAAATTCCAAACACCCGGCGTGGAACTCCACGAAGGTGAACCCAGAAGGACGAAAACTACTCCAAGACTCCATCGCTCACCACTACGACGTCATCGGTCCGGACGAGCCCACTCACTACTGCTCGCACACTGGGCTGGGGGACGTTCTAGACGTCGTAGTGTACAAGAACCTCACCACACCGCCAAGCCAGGAAGTCCTCCCAGACTTACCATCTGACCACAGGCCCGTCCTCCTCGTCCTCGAAGACCAGCCGACCAGAGTCTCGCCTCCAGCACCACGTCGGCACTACAACTGGCCGGCCTTTACTTCCGCTCTGCAGGAAGCCGCCATCTCTTCCCCCGTCACCGTCCCTGAAGATGTGGAGAGGCTGACGTCTGAGATCACCAACTGTATCCGGGACGCGATCGACATCTCCTCGCACACCGTTTCGAGCACACAGAGAAACCAACCTCTCCCTGCTCGAATCCAGGCACTACTCCGCGAGAAACGCCAAACCCGGAAACAGTGGCAGCAAACACGCTGCCCGATCCTCAAGACTCGCCTCAACACACTAACAGCGACGGTGAAAAAAGAGCTGACCCTCCACGTCGAGGAATCTTGGGAGCGCCACGTCGAGTCCGTGGGTGACCACGTCCCCTCCGTGCATCGCCTATGCCGGCAGCTGTCTACGGCCCCTACCCCCGTTAGACCTCTGCTGGGCAGCGACGGCCTCCCAAGATTCAAAGCCCAGGACCGAGCCGAAATATTTGCTGAGAGCCTAGAAGCCCAGTTCAAGCCAAACCCGACCGACGATGTGGATCACGTCAGAGCAGTCGAGTCCCACCTCCTCGAATACTTCGAAAGGCAGATCCCCGCTGATGAGGACCCTGTGGTCTTCTCGCCTGGCCAGGTGCAGCGTCTCATCCGCCGCACCAAACCCCACAAGGCCCCCGGTCCAGATGCCATCACAAACATGGCGCTCCGTCACCTTCCTCCTCGGATGGTGGCCGCCATGACGCGCCTGTTTAATGGCATCATGCGCACGGGGCACTTTCCAACCCAGTGGAAAGTGGGCCACGTGATCATGCTGCCCAAGCCAGGCAAGGACCCAAGAAGACCAGAGCACAGTCGTCCCATCACCCTCCTGAGCAACCTTTCGAAGCTATTCGAGAAACTCCTGCTCTACAAGCTGACACCCCACATCACTCCCCGCCCGGAACAGTTTGGTTTTCGAGCGGCCCACTCGACAACCCTCCAGCTCACAAGAGTACTGCACCACATGGCGGTAGGCCTGAACAAGAAGGAGTTCACCGTCGCAGTACTCTTAGACATGGAAAAGGCCTTCGACAGAGTATGGCATGAGGGGCTGCTATACAAACTGTCGACATCCCCAGCTCCAAGGCGACTCATCAGAGTTGTGGCCTCCTTCCTCCTGGACCGCCGCTTCAAGGTGGTGGTGGAAGACGCCATCTCCGAAGAGCGCCCCATAAGAGCTGGAGTCCCACAAGGAAGCTGCCTTTCACCAGCCTGCTATTCCCGATACACCGACGACATCCCTCTCGGAGCGGGAACTGAGCTCGCTCTCTTCGCTGACGACGCCGCCTACTACGTCTCATCGTACAAGGCGACCCATGCGGCAGTGAAGATGCAGCGCACGCTCAACCTGCTCCCAGAATGGCTGTCTAAGTGGCGCCTGTCGGTGAACGTCGGGAAGACGCAGGCCCTACTCACCAAACGAGGGAAGCACCAGCCACCACCGCTGAAGCTACAGGGGGTTGAAGTCCCCTGGCTCCAAACGGTGAAGTACCTCGGAGTCACCATCGACCGCGGGTTAACGATGAAGAGTCACGTGGACAACGTAGTCGCCCAGGTGAAAGTAGCTAGAGCAAAACTCCGCCCGCTACTTTCATCCAGTCTCCCTCTGCGAACAAAGCTCGGGATCTACAAAACCTACCTCAGATCCCGCCTCACATACGCAGCGCCGGCGTGGTACGCCCTAATCTCGGAGTCCAACAAGAAGAGGCTCCGAGCCCAAGAGAACCTGGCTCTGCGCTACATAGTCGGCGCGCCTCGCTATGTGAGGAACGCTACTATCGCGAGGGACCTCAACTTTGAAAACCTGGACGACTTCGTCCGACGACTGGCGGCTGGGATGTTCGACCGTGCGGAACACAACCTGTTCCAGCACATTCGTGACCTGGCACCGCACCATGCGCGCCCACCCGACCGCCATCGCCTGCCACGTGACCTCGTCGCAGACCCTGCGGCGTAACTCCTCACCACAGGACCACACGAACCCACCACCACTACCACAGAGTGCCCCTCCAGGCACCAACACCGATGACCTGCCCATAGTGATGGGCAGCGGTAAAGACCTCAGGCAGGGGGCCACAGCCCCGAAACTGAGTCCCCACGCCCCCACCAGGGGAGTGTGAGAAGACCTTCGTGATGATGACATTTTGTAGTCTTCACTTAGTAGCACTAGCGAACAGTCGATAATAAACATTTAAGTTGAGTCCGACTCCTTGTGTTTCCATACTACGAACCTCCAAAAAATACATACAGTCCACTTATCACCAACATTTTGGTCCTTCGAGCCGGATCGCTGCCCACGGACCAGTCACCGTAGCCATGGTGACCACTCGTTCCCAGAGCGGGGACCGGGAGAACGCTGAAACGCTGCATTCCGCAGCGCTAGAAGCATCGGAACAAGCCGCTGCACAGCAGAGCCAGCCAGCGCAACCGCAGCCCGCCTCACCGCTGTGTCGAGCAGCGCTAGAGGCTGCTGCATCGCTGCGTGACGCCGCAGCGCTGCAACCCGCCTCAGCGCTGCACTCCGCAGCGCTAGATGCAGCTGTGACGCTGCAGAGCGCTGCTGTGGTGCCGTCTACCACATCGCAGCGCGACGCGGTTATGGATACCGCTACAGCACTGCAACGTGCCGCAGCCATGCAGCCCGCTACATTGCTGCGCCGTGCGATCCTGGACGCTGCTGCAGCTCTACATAGCGCTGCCAGCGCATCGCTGCAACCTGCAGCCCTAGATACCCAGAGCGCCACCACTTCAGCACCACAGCTGCTCGCAAATCCTGCCTACCGTGGTGTGGTCTTTGAAGAACCACCACGGTCACCGTCTGCACCAAGGACCACCGCTGACACTATGCTGATGACCAACCTCGCTACGGGGGGAGGCACCCGCACTGACAACCGACGCACACGCTCTCCTGTACTCTCGGAGCGATCCCACCGTTCAACTGGCAGTACGAGAGCACGTATTATGAAGGAGCAACACGAGGCCGAGGCGCGTCTCATCGAACTCCAGCGTTGGGACCTACAGCTCCAACAACAGCTGATTCAACGCACGCTGACATACAATGCTGCGGTGCTTCAAGCTGAAGACCAACGGGACGCAGACTCCGTGCGGGACGAGGCACGAGTCGACACTTGGATGCTGCAGAACGCAGCACATCTCAATGTCGCACTGCCGTCTTCGTCCTTTCCAACAACTACCGTGGAAGCCACGCTAGACCCCTCCCATGATCTGAGAGAGCAGCAGCTCCGGTTGCCTGCGGCCGATCGCCGCCACCACGAGATGGAGGAGCACCGACTTCAGACGGACGAACGCCGTCAGTCACCGCCACCCTCTTGTGAAGAACGCCAACCGCTGCCTAGATCTGAGCTCCATCAGAAGCGCCACCCCTACATGCCGTCGACCACTCAACGCCAGTTGGACGACGAAGCTGCGGCCGATCGCCGCCCGCCAGCGCTCTATGCTGAGCGACGGTACCACACTTCACCAACTGCTGAGCACCGCCACCAGCAGTCATTCTCGCCACCGCCGACCGAACGACGGCGCCGCTCCCCGACCCCATCTCGCCGCAATCAGAGCATTGACCGCCTGGTTGAGGCAATGGAGAGGATGTCACGTGGCCGAGCACCTCCAAGACAGTCATCAGAGCTCCCAACCTTCACTGGAGCACCAACTGAATGGCTTCCATTCAAGGCAGCCATGAGGGAGTCAATGCAACTATACCATTTCTCACCAATTGAGAACATGGCGCGTCTACGGAACTGCCTAAAGGGTGAAGCCCGGGATGTTGTCACCGGCCAACTCCACTCAGCCTCCGATCCTGAGGCCATCATGCGCACACTGGAGCAGTGCTTTGGGCGCACTGAAGTCATCGTGGACCGTGCACTGGATGACTTACGACGCCTACCCCGACCGGGCCCAGCTGCGTCAGAACTCAACACTTTCGCCGTAAGGGTGTACAACATACTGTGCATCCTTAAAAATGTCCAAATAACTCCCGCGGCATATTGCTGAAGATATGCCGCGTCGTAGTCGCCGGACCAGCAGGCGAGGTTACCACATACGCCCTCTTGGATGAGGGATCTACGGTGTCCCTTATCGACGACAGCTTGGCGCGAAAAATTGGCGCCGATGGACCTTCAGACCCCTTCAATATTCGAGGGGTCAATGCTGTCCGACAAGAAACGGAAAGTCGTCGCGTCAACCTCTCGATCAGAGGCCAGGATGAGAGCTCCATCCACAACATCACCGCCCGCACTATGGGCAACATGGACTTGCGACCACAGACGGTACCTCACGAAGTTACCCAGTATGCTCACCTACGTGGGCTCCAGAAGGCGTGCTTCAAAAACGCGAAGCCACTCATCCTGCTGGGTGCCGACCACTGGCACTTGATGGTGTCGCACGAGTTCCGAAGGGGCCAGAGTCACGAGCCCGCTGCCTCTCTCACGGACTTGGGCTGGGTCATATATGGAACCCTGCCACGATTGCTGACCCGAGGAACCGCCAATGCCTCGGTGCTTCACATTTATGCACCGGAGCGCCAGGCCAACCACTCTACGATGACTGATGGGCCTCCAGAAGACTATCTGGACAACCTGGTGCGTCGTCATTTCTCTCTTGACGCACTAGGAGTCTCTTTGGCTGTGAAGACCAAAGAAGAAGACAAGCGAGCGATGGAAATCTTCCAAAGCACGGCTCGCCATGTCAAAGGCCACTACGAGGTTGGCCTCCCATGGAAGACGAATGAAGTTATCATGCCATCCAACTATGCCCACGCTGTCACCCGACTGCGTGGCATTGAACGAAAGATGGACCGGGACCCGAGCTTCAGTCAGGAATACACTGAACAGATCTCCAACCTGCTCAGTAAGGACTATGCTCGGCCAGCAGATGGAAGCGAGAGCAACAGCCCACTTCAATGGTTCCTGCCACACTTTGCCGTGCGGAACCCAAACAAACCCGGCAAAGTGCGCCTGGTTTTTGACGCAGCAGCAGTCTCTCAAGGGGTGAGCCTCAACGACAAGCTACTGGAGGGACCAGATTTGCTGAAATCCCTACCGGGCATCCTGTTCCGGTTCCGGGAGCGACCGGTGGCCGTCACAGCCGATATCCAGGAGATGTTTCTTCAAGTAAAGATCCACAAGGACGACCAGCCAGCGCAGATGTTCCTGTGGCGTGGCGCTGACCGCAAGCGCCCGCCCACTCAGTACGTGATGACTTCAATGATCTTTGGAGCATCCAGTTCACCATTCCTGGCGCACAGTGTGCGCAATCATAATGCGCAGCTCCACGCACGCACGCACCCCAAAGCGTTGCGTGCAATCACCGAGAGCCACTACATGGATGACTTCGTCGAAAGCTTCGATACAGAAGAAGAAGCCCGCCAGACGATAGAGGAAGTTAACATAGTCCACGCCCGGGCAAACTTTAAGCTGCGCAGCTGGAACGCTAACTCCGACCGAATCCTGGCCAACATTCCTGCCGAACTCCGAGCACTGACCCCCACGGAGCTTGGGGGAAAGGATCAAGAAACAAAGACCTTGGGACTTCTTTGGAATGCAGAGGAAGACATGCTAAAATTCGGCACAACAATGAGCAGAGTCCCGAAAGAAGTTCTGGCGCAGTCCCGCGCACCGACCAAGAGAGAGACCCTCAGCGCAGTCATGTCCATTTACGACCCGCTGGGGCTTCTGAGCCACTATACTGTCGCAGCAAAGATCCTGCTTCAAGACCTGTGGCGCCTAAAGCTCGGCTGGGACGACACTCTGCCCACCGACGAGGCAGAGAGATTCGCTTGCTGGCTCCGAGGACTGACTGATGTTCGCCAGCTACGCCTTCCACGATGCTATAATCCGATAGCAGGTCGCAGACAGCTCCACGTTTTCTGCGACGCTTCAGAGCAGGCCTTTGCCACGGCTGCCTACTGGAGGATCGAGCAGGCTGACGGCACGGTGGTCGTCTGCCTGGTAGCTGCGAAGTCTAAGGTGGCTCCCCTACGAGCTCTGAGCATCCCTCGCTTAGAGCTACAAGCAGCACTTGCTGGAGCTCGCCTCGCCGACTTTATACTACGGGAGCACCGGGGCCAGCCTGACAAAACAGTATACTGGACTGACTCCCGTACGGTGTTGCACTGGATAGAGGACAACGCACGCCGCTTCACACCTTTTGTGGCACACCGCCTAGGGGAGATTGCTGAATTAAGCAGCAGTCAGCAATGGCGTTGGGTCCCTACGAAGCTGAACGTAGCAGATGACGCTACAAGGCCCACTTATACGCCGAGCCAACCAGAAAGCCGCTGGTTCGTAGGACCAGCTTTTTTAAAGGAAAACGAGGATCGATGGCCTCAGAGGCCGTGCGAGCAACTTCCCGCACAAGACCACTGCGACGTCTACGCTACAGCTGAGACCCCAGGCCTGGAGCTGAAGTCACCACTGCCAGACATCAGCCGCTTTTCATCCTTTGAGCGGCTGATACGTGCTACATCGGCGGTGTTATTATTCGGCGACAAATGCCTACGTCGAGCAAAGGAAATTGAGGCCAGACATTTGGAGCGGGCTGAACACCTTTGGTTCGCCCGTTCCCAGAACGAGAACTTCGCAGCAGAGATCGCCTGCCTGCGAAACGGCAAGACCATACCCCGGTCAAGTCGTCTATATCAGCTGGATCCAGTCTACGAGGGGGGCCTACTCAGAGTCCGGGGCCGCATTGGGGCTGCAAACGTGCCAGCTAACACAAAACGGCCTGTCATCCTGGATGGCCGCCATCCACTGACGAAGCTCCTCGTACTGAGGGAGCACACCACTGCCAACCACGCCAGCCCTGAGCGCGTGGTGAATGATCTTCGGCAGCAATTCTGGATCCTGCGTCTGCGGCCTACAGTACGCTCCGTGGCCCGAAATTGCGCTCTTTGTCAAGTGAGACGAGCCACACCACGAGTACCTGCGACGGGTGATCTCCCTGCGGCCCGACTCGACCCTTACTGTCGACCCTTCACAAACTGCGGAGTCGATTATTTTGGCCCGATGACCGTGACCGTGGGCCGTCGTCATGAGAAGAGGTGGGGTGCACTCTTCACTTGCCTCACCACCCGAGCCGTCCACATTGAGTTGGTTGGAAGTCTCACCACGGACTCCGCCATCATGGCGTTGAGACGCATGGCCGCACGCCGCGGCTGGCCGAAGCTGATATACAGCGACAACGGGACGAACTTTCGAGGCGCCAACATGGAGCTCCGCACCGCCTACACAGAATGGGCCCCAGAGCTGAAAGCTTACAGCCTGAGATACAGAACGGACTGGAGGTTCATCCCTCCTGGAGCCCCGAATCAAGGAGGCGCCTGGGAACGATTGGTGCGCTCCGTAAAGACGGCTCTTCGTGCCACACTGACCGAACAGCACCCGAAAGAAGAGGTGCTCGCCACAGTCCTGGCTGAAGCTGAGCATTCGATAAACGCTCGCCCCCTCACACACGTCTCCGTTGATCCAGCCGACCCAGAGGCGATTACACCAAATCACCTTTTGATCGGTGCATCCACGAACCTGCCCATGACCGGACCCTGCCAACCAGCCGACCGATGCAGCTGGAAAGCCGCACAAGACCTAGCGGACAAATTCTGGGCAAGATGGGTGCGAGAGTACCTGCCAACACTTGTCCGCCGAGGCAACTCAGCGCGGAACGAGCGACCCTTACAAGTCGGCGATCTGGTGGTTGTTGTCGACCCTACGCTCCCACGGAACATCTGGCCTCGTGGCATGGTCATTAGCACTCTTCCTGGACCAGACGGAGGAGTACGCAGCGCTTTCATAAGGACAAAGGGCGGCAATCTGTAGAGGCCGGTCACGAAACTCGCTGTCCTCCCGGTGGAAGAAGAAGGCTGCGATGTCTCTACGCCGGGGGGAGAATGTTAGAAACAGCGACGGGAAAAACCCCACGCCGTCCATTCCCACGTTCCAGCCGATGACGCATCACTGAGCAATGCTGTCCCGCCCCACAGCGCGCCGCCACTATTGTAATATAGGAGCCTTTGTTTAGTATAAAGGGGTCTGCGAGCCCAAACATTTTGTAGTCTTCACTTAGTAGCACTAGCGAACAGTCGATAATAAACATTTAAGTTGAGTCCGACTCCTTGTGTTTCCATACTACGAACCTCCAAAAAATACATACAGTCCACTTATCACCAACATATGTAGTTCCCTTCTTATTCTGGGAGATTATTGCACGGAACTAATAGATCACATACTAAACAGGAACTGCGAAAATAAAAGTAACATTCAGTTAAAATTAATATTGGGGCTAAATTTAATAACTAAAGTATGGCCAACGAGGCGAGATGAAATAAGTAAACAATCGGACCGTCACTGAGTTGTCTCTATCCTTATCTCTCGTATTACGAATGATCGGTGAAGTTCAAAAGTAGATTTTCGTTTAACTGCAAAGGAAAAAATTGGTGTAAAAAAAATTAATAAAATTATAATCTTATCGAAATATTAAATATATTAATAAGAATAAACGAAAAATTTCAATATTAAATGTACATAAGGACACATTATAACTTGACCCTATACAGAAGTTAAGGGCACCCTATTCGCCCCAACTCCCATACTAGCGCATTTCGCTGATAATATCCTTAAATAAAGGTACTTGCTGATTATTTTTTCTTTTTCAACATATTTCTTAAAATATCCACGACTTGAACCTAAAACATTTATCAAAATCAAATACATACAAAAGTTACAAGCGTATAAAAGTCCTGAATGTTACACATATTTTGATGAATGTTTATGTACAGTAATGTTTTAGAAGCGATAGAACAAATCAAATGATTTTAAGTTCACAGCATAGTATATTTTATACTATTCAAAAATATTTTTGTTTCATTTCGATTTTTTGATTATTTCTCCTGAAATCATAGGAAGACCCAAAACCGTTCTCGAGTTTTTCAAACATGAATTTTGTCTCGCGTTAGCTTGCGTCTCACAGCGTGTTAAGTTAGTTCCGAACGAGCTCGGTAAATGATCGTTTGGGTCAACCAATCAGTCAGTCAGTGCTCTATAACTCGAACTTGAATGTAGAATGAAATAGCAAGCATAGCGACCTCGTGCGCGACTGACTTCAAGCCATCGAATGCAGTGCCCTTAAAATAGTCATCGGTTTTGAGAGATTTTTTTCTGTCAAATTAACAGATCATTTTATACAGAACAGTGAAATACGGAAACATAAGTAACATTCGGATAAATAATACTGAGACTTAATTTCATTACTATGGAAAAGGAAAGCTACGTTTATCGGCAAAACGAAAAAAAAGGTGTAAAAAAGGGTAATATGATTAACAAGTGAGTATAAATATGTATTGTATATTAAACTAAGATAGAGTTTTTAAAAAAACGTCTAAAGTTTTGAGCCTTTCTTCCTACCAATCAAGCTTTTGATGCGGATAGCTAAAATTTATTATCGCTCATTACATTGAATTTCAGGCAACCGAAGCATTGTAAGGCCGATATTGAAACCTTTAGATCAAAATATAAACAGGTAAATATTTATTAGGTAAATACGCAGATAAAGTCTAAGATAACAATTTAAATCTAATATTTATACCAAACACTAGACTGGAATGGACGAGGCATAAACGTAAGCGGAGAGTACATTTCACATCTTCGCTTTGCCAATGACAACGTGATAATGGCGAAATCACTGCAGGAACTGCAGGAAATGGTGCGCGGCCTAAGCGATTCTTGGAGACGAGTAGGCCTGCGGATAAGTTTAGATAAGACTATGATCATGTCCATTTGTCACGTCATCCAAGGGCCACTAACCGTCGACAATGTCAGCATCGAAGTTGTTCAAAAATATGTTTATCTGGGTCAAGTCATGCAGCTGGATAAAAACAACTTCGACGCCGAGGCTGACAGAAGAATATGCTTGGGTTGGGCAGCATTTGGAAAGTTGCGTTAGATATTTACGTCGTCAATACCGCAAAGCTTAAAGGCTAAGATGTACAACCAGTGCGTCTTTCCTGTGATGACGTATGGCACTGAGACGTGGTCTCTTACAAAGGGCCTGATCCACCGATTTAAGGTCGCTCAGCGAGGTATGGAGCGGGCTATGCTTGGGGTATCTCTGATGAATAGAATCCGAAATGAGGAGATCCATCGGAGATCGAAAGTAACCGCTATAGCCTGCGGAATCAGTAAGCTGAAGTGGCAGTGGGCAGGCCATATTTATCGCCGACATGATGGCCGTTGGGGCCGAATGGCTTTAGAATGAAGACCATGAGCAGCAAAGCGTAGTGTAGGCTGACTAGACCCGTGCCCGCTGGACCGACGACCTGAAGGACGTTGCGGGGGGCGGCTGGATGAGGAGGACGGAGGAGCGACATGAGTGGAGAAATTTGGGAAAGGCCTATGTCCAGCAGTGGACGAACACGGGCTGATAGATGGATGGATCGATTTATACTCAAGGGATTCAAAAGCAACTGAATGTGCAACAACTATTTTAAATTGCACTTTGATAACGGAGATGGATATTTTTACAGGTTTTGATTTATTTAGATTCGCACTATTTTAGTTTGATATTTCTCAATTTGTCGTAGGGGTAACCAAGGAATAACTGAAGCTCAAATGTCAGAAAGTAATAAAAACTTTCTTATAAACTATAATGAAAATGATCACCCCACTTTAAGCTCCAACAAAAATACACAAGTAAAAGTAGACTCCATTAAAAACATTACCTTGGAACCGACAAATGAGTTGATATGAGGATGTTGATAGGTAACATTTTTCTTTTGATATATTTTTAGGTATCTTTCAAGTATTTAGTCATTATCAACGTAATTTAATTGATTTGGATTGGACCTATGGGTTTAACATTCTACATTCTAATATTCTATTTTTTTACGGTATCATTCAATGTCACATCTCATACTACATAAAAAAACCTTCTACTGCATTCCCCCTCTTAGATATTTGTTGGCAATTTTTGTTTCTATACATCAAAATCAAATGATTTTCATTCTAATTCAATTAGCCACGAAGAATAAGTGCTTGAAGTTGGATGCATAAATTATGATAAAAATATTTTCAAGTGATACATCGTCATCAAACTTTAAAAAGGATTAAAAAGGAAAATGAAGAAAAAAATATGACATTAGAAGGAAGAGTAATTGGCGATATCAAGTATTTCATTGACAGCTTTTTGAATTTAAACCACGCATATGATTCCTGTACACCAAAATTTGTAGCCTCGGAGATGAGTCCTGCAGACGCAATTCAAAAGGGATTGATCACATTTCGTAAGGTGACGACTCAAGGCATAGAACTGAAAACAGAGCATGACTATTATTATCAGGTCCAAGGTCAACTTCATGTGACGTAAAGGACTTATTGTTATTTCATTCTTTAGAGTTCAAATGGGTTGCTTTACCTAAAAATCAAGAAAAAATGCAAACACCTCTGAAAAACTTTTACATGCAGTGTGTTCTTCCAGAATTGATTGAGCCTAGAGTACCTAGAATTATGACTGCAAGAGAACGTATTACTATTAGTTAATTTAAAGTAGAAAATTAAGAAAAACAAACCATAACATCACATTTTTCGTATATTATGTTATCCTTGTAATTACTCGTATGTCTGCACTTGTTGGAATTTACACAAAATGGTTACTAAAAATTACTGTATATTCCATAACTACGTTTTCTAACTAAATATCCGACCGGCCTACACATAAGAAATTGTCAAGGGATTACCAAAAACATAAAAAAAATGTTTTTCAACATTCCGACGTTAATATGTGCAATAATATCTGGACAAAAATATTTTTTGTTTTATTTGTCTTTGAGCGAATCTAGCTTTTTAGAGTATTTTGAAAACTACTCCAGCGAAACCTAGACCATCTTAAGTAATAAACTTAAAAAACACAACATCAATCAGGTCATTGTTACCTTTTTAAGACTCATATTTACCTATTACACCTATTGATACAAATAACATTTTCATAACTCTATGATCTATGATATAATAAATAAATAAAATAAACATCTTGTTGATTAATTTCTTGTTAATTTGATTTCATGTTGATTAAAAATAGGTATACTGCATAACGTTTACTACTATACTACGCCTTACTGTATAAAAAAAGTAAATTATATGTACATACTTTACATAACATCTTTTATATAAATCTTACATAAATTACTTTACGTAAATCTTTTTCAATTCACTTCACTTTTCCTTATGTAATTGGTCAAAATATATTATATGGAAAGTACATAATTAAGTTTACGGCCTGTATAGGGCAGAAGAGCACAAAATACACGGTTTTGGAAACGCAAACTGGTGATACCATTTGTCTACAGGAACAACTTTTACTATGTGAACAACAATTAAATCATAAAAAAATCAGTTGTTCCATACAAAAGATAAATTACCTAGCCGCCTAAAATGTACTGAGTATATGATTATTTTTTCGCGATTCGAGTATTGGCTCTGTAGTAAAAATTGTTCGTTAGAGGAGATATTATTTATTTATTTATTATGTAGTCATCAAAACCAATAGGACTTAGAAGAGTACTACCACGTAAATATCCACTTAGTTACTCGTTTGACCACACAGTAACCCTCCGAAATATTTTACATATTATAGTATCCTACATTCGTCCGTTTGATACTATTATATTGTACTCTTTAGACAAAGACAAATAGGAGGTCATTAATTTTAAACAATGAAAAGCACTAAAAACGAATGTACGAAAGGATGTACTGATCTGTGACTAAGCAGTGGGTACAAAGTGAACAAGTGCGGGGCGCGCGGGGAGGACGCGCGGGGAGGGCGCGCTCGTGCCGGCCGCGAGTGACCGAAACAGCTTTATCATTTGTGAAAATCCAAATCTCGCGCGCGAAAGCGTTATGAGCTTCTGTGTATTGGCGACCTTTACATGAAATGTTTTTGATGAGATTCACTTCATCGGGAAAGCACTGGGCAGAATTTTTCCAAAAGAAAGATAACGGAGGGCATTAACTACCTGAAGCAGGTGATTAATGCTTGAGGAAAGACTACCCTCTGAAATGGTATAGACAACACAATGACCTTAGACAACATAATAGTCTCTGCGGGAGTGACCAAAAGAGATTGTACAGTGCTTCGGAGCGACCAGAAATGAGACTGAGCAGGCTATGTCGTTACCTTCTGGCGAAACTGAACAAGTCTGTTATAAATATTACTAGCTTTTGCCTACGGCTTCGCCCGCGTCAATTAGTTTTTGGGGTCCTAATAACAACGGCGTATTTTAAAATTTTGGGCCGTGGGTCTGTAAGGTTTGCCACTCCATAAATAAATGAGAAGAAAGCAAGAATATATCATTTATAAAATAAAATAAAATCCAGCAGCGTGTTGATGTGGGCTAAGAATCCATCCATCCATCAGCCTGTTTCGTCCACTGCTGGACATAGGCCTTTCCAGGATTTCGCCACTTTTGGCGGTCCTCCTGGAAGAAATGCCCATACTCACACACGCTGGGCAGGCGGGTTGGTGAGCGCGGTGCCGAGACCCTTGCACCAGTGACGCCGCTGCCCGTCACCAGTCTGATTTATATAAGGCCCGGCAATTGGGGATGGATATACCGCCATCCATCGGTCCCAGGCAATGGTGGGCCGCCTGGTTTTGCCTGAGAGCTGTTCTCTTACTCTCCCCCGAATAACTTCGGGAGGATTTCCGAGTAAGATGGTGGTACCTCCACAGTCGAGCCATTAGCATTAGCTCTACCACCTACAAGAATAATGATAATTAATGAAAATACTAAAAAGGCCATACAAAGAAATGAACACCATTTATAAAAAAAAACGCTGGACAAATTGTTTAAATTAATTTAAATTATTTTAATGACACTGTCATAATTAACGGATTTTGTCAAATCATATAGCCAAACTGTTTTAAACGTTCTTCGCTTATACGAACGTAGATATTTTTCCATTCTTTTGAGTACGGAAAATGAACGTTTCGCATTGAAATGCTTCCTTCCAATCCTTTTAAGTCTATAAACACATTCTAGAACACTGGCTTGCGTTGCGCCACTCCTCGCAGCTTGCCACCCCGTGCCATGGCCCTGTAGGCCCCAGGGTAAATACGCCACTGCCTATTAATGACTACGTCCATAGGGAATTGTCCATCACCGAGGAACAAACTATAGTCTGTCCAAGCGAAGAGCTCACTAATACAACAGTAAAAGAATTTTCAAAATCGCTTTAGTAGTAATACCTAACTTTGTCCCTAGGGAACTGCCCGTATCCAAGGAACAAACTATAGTCTGTCCAAGCGAAGAGCTCACTAATACAACAGTAAAAGAATTTTCAAAATCGCTTTAGTAGTAATACCTAACTTTGTCCCTAGGGAACTGCCCGTATCCAAGGAACAAACTATAGCTTTTATCTAAGTTAAGATCTTTTATTGGTTCCATCCATAAATATATGGACATGGCTGACTGTGTCCCATCCGCAGGAAAAAAAACTACAGCCTGTATCCAATTGTAGAGTCTAACCATTACAACAGCAAGATGAAACTATTTTATTTCATGCATTTTATTTTAAAATAAGGTAAACAAACTTATGTTATGCACTTTGCACTGAGCTCGAAACGTTACCCTTTAAAGCTGTACCTGACCCTAGAATATGAAAAAAGACAGATTTTCGAGGGTACTTTTGACGAAAGTAGGACTTTAGTAATATTGGAAAAAATATATTCGATTTATTGATCTTTTATCTAGATCATCTACTTATAAACAATGTACTGAGATTTATACATTTGTCAAAAAAAATGTTTTCCACTCTTTCTTCTCTCTTTTTTTTTAGTTTTCAAACCTTCGTTTCAAGGACGCGTTTAAGAGATCAACTTGATTTTATTTTCATAAAATTTGTAATAGAAATATAAAAGTTTTCTACATTTTTTTCCCTATAAAATATTTCAGTATTAGCTAAAAACCCTCCGATCTGCTGTTTCGCGCGTAATTATTAGTATTACGCGTCCTAGACAAATAGGTCAGTTAGTTATCCAATAATCGCCTCTATCAAAAGCTAATAAAGGATTTGACAGTGGCTTTTTTGTGTTGGACGGGTAATAACATTTTTCCTAGAGTATGCCAAAGTCGTGTTTTGTTATTTATGGCGCGTATGGTTGGCTTCGCGGGATCAGATAGTTCTGCTTGGACCATAGAAGTTTATTATTGAACTAAGTGGCAGTCTCCAAGTCTACTATGGGTGTTCTATTAGTTTAAATAAGCCTATAAAATGGGCCCTTTTCCGTGGTTATATACGCTTACTATCCCGTTATAGTCCCGATAAAATGTTGGTTCCAGGATAGTTACAGAACCACTATATGCTGCTTGGGTTAGTTTTTAAGATGCGCAATTGCGCACGCATGTTTTATCTACTCGAATATCTTGTTCCATAGTCTGTCGACCTTATTGACTTCAAAAACCGTGTATGTCGTTGTTTATTTGGCCAAAATTCACTCGTTATTTTGAAAAATTATTGGTTTATTTACCTTGCCCACCCTGCCATTTCAGATCACATTTCAACGTAGCAAAGCGTTTTCTTCTTTGGCCTTGAAAATGGCCTTTCGTACTTGCCAAAAATAGCCAGAAACGCTTTTTACGGCATGTTAAGCCCATGATGGTTTTGCAGTGGTTTATTAATAAGTTCAACATAAAGTTTATTTATTTGTGTCGTTTTGTTTGATTTTCATTTCCGAAAAATATTTTATCCACACTCATAGCGTAAAAACATGATTACGACTTAAAAATAATGCACAATGAAATTATTTTTTTCCGCACGTCTCTACTACGGAAAAGAATTAAATTATAGTGCAGTTTTCTTAAAAAGATAAAGCTAGGTATAGGTACGAGTGTAACATATTTTTATCTAACCTCATATCGTAAAATCCTGATTATGAACTCAAATTATTCACATGCTGTGGGCCGTGAGAGGTAAAATCGAATCAATAATCGAGCAAGTAAATATTTTTTCAAAAAATATTTTTGTAAATTTAATTGCTGTACTTGCAGTAGCAATCTGAAGTCACTGACTGACGAATCTTTATTAAGAAAAGTTTATTTAGATAAAGTTTTCAATTCGAAAATACATTCAATTCATGAAAAAATAAAAAATGAGAAAAACAAATCCGCCCTGGTTGCTTGCAAAATACTTGAACAATTAATGCACCACTTACGTCTTCAGCTGTTGAAAGATCATTCTCAATTTATAAATGGATATAGAAATAGACTAAGTGTAGAAAATATTGAAAAAATCATAGTTAATTTCGATTCCCTTGACCGTAGCCAAGCTCCCGATGACGAAACCTAAAACCTCTAAATACCATATAGTGAATTTTCATTTGATTATCCCACCTATCATGTTGGAATGTAATAATGATAATAGTCGTTGGTGAAACGCGGGTGTACCGAGTGTGGACTGTGACTTGAAATCCCCTCGGGGATTCATGTCGTGACGATATATTTTTATTTATTTAAGTATTTGATTGTTTAAATCGAAGCCGTTACATTTTTTAAATATTAAAGTCGAGAAAACTATACTCTGAACATCACATGATTGTTTATTTACTTAGTTTATAGTAACCATTTAAAGAGAAAGATTGTGCATACTACAAGCAGTAGAATCATCCTCATTCGGAATCCTTGTAATGTATTTACATCCGTTGCTAAAGTACCGATTACCAGGAAATTTCGGGATTCTTAGTTATATTCACTTTTATTGTAATTGCACCCGTAAGAAATACCGGGATTCATAAACAGCGTTCCGAATGGGGATAGCAGTGCTAAAACTACTCACGCCCATCAAGTCATTCCGAATAGGAAATGGCGTCCATCACTGCTTAAACTTCTGATCCATTCGGAACTCTTTTGTACACGACGTGGATGATTACACTTGTCAGTGACAGAAAAATTAACCTTAAACACAATTTTAAGAAATTTGATAACGTTACGTGAATACCAACAAAGAGTATACTTTAACTACGTGTTGTGCAAGAGTTATTGTTATTGTGCATTGAGAGCAATTATTACGTGTTGGTTTGTTCTTTCGTCAAAAATCCTTTTTTCTGGGCTCGTAATTATTTGGTACTGTAAACTTAGGCCCACGAAGCGAACTAAAAACTCTGATTCATCGTTTAATATTAAACTCTTATACTAAGAATAACCCATTTTTGAAATTGCCACCGGCCGGCTGTCACTTTTGATAGATCACGATCTCTCAAAGTGCTTATGATCAGAAGCATGGGCGATGATAGCACAACATGGCGGCCTTAATGATGTCATTCATAACGTCATAACAACCATTTTAGGGCTATCGTTATCGGGCTAACGTTGACTCGGAATGACGATAGACGGGATGTAATCGATTATGTTTTGAATCGGAACGCGCTGTTAGTCATATCGATTTAAATATATTTTCATAGTAGCGCGTGATTCCGAGTCATCGTGTAGATATAAATAACTGAATTACTGAAAGTTAGTTAACAGCGCTATCTAGCAATTTAGTAGGACGTAGGCTCTAGCAGACAGCATACAAAAAGTTTACGGGGCAGCCCGTGCACTTGCGCAGGCAGCTGCGTTAAATTTTGGGTGCCCTTGCCAAGCTAGTTACCCAAAAAACCGTTTTATGGAATCGTTTCTCTGTTCCCAATATATTAGGCACTCAGTCTTTTAAATTCTAAAATTCTCATAAATTAAAAATTTATTGTTTTTTCTAAAACAAATAAACACGTTTTGGGGACACTTTTTTTAAACTCAAATTAAGTTGTAAGAAATCCCTCGACTTCCCGCCCACGACTAAACTCACAAAACTAGTGATACACAGTAGTTTTCGATGGTGCTTCGTCCCCAAAAGTCGATGTGAGTTGATCGATGCACTGTTCTTGAGTTATAGTAGAATTTTTTTTAAATGTCGGAGTCAGCTTAACAGCTTATCTCCCAATGAATGGCATTGTTCTATTGTTAAGTTCCATCGCTAATTAGCAGTGCACAACGAAACACATAAACAACAAAATATTTTATGTTAATAGCAACTTTACCACCTAAACAAAAAGGCTCAAATTTGAACGCCAACGCATTCCAGGTAGTACTTTTTGAAATTGAAAGCGGCAGCCAGGTTTTATTTTGTGTGTCGGTAACAGAGTGATTAAGGGGGGTTATCCCGACTTTTCTCTTTTCAAATAAATTTTTAACCAATCAAAAGTGACGTTTAAATTTTGCAAACATATACCTATGTCATATTTCACTCTTTGATATTAATATTTCGGCTGTTTCATACACGATTGCTTACATTTTCTTCGATCCGATTAAATCGCAAAGATAGGTCTAAACTATGACGGTAACACCCGCCCGTAGCATATTTTGCTGAGTTAGGGTCCTTTTTATTGCTACGACACATGACCTTACACGTTTATATGAATTGATGTTCTTTGTATTTGTTTAGTATTTGTTATGTTAACAGAATTATAATTCTGTTTCGTATTTTTGTTTCGTGTGTGTTGTGGCACTTAAATAAACGGATCTTTATCTTTATCTTATCTTTTAATATCATTTCATTTGAGCTATATTAAGTTTTGGACAATAAAACTTATACTAAAATAATCGTCGTGAAAAATGTGATATAAAACGGCCATCATATTAAAAACCCATCCCTCTAATTCCAAAATAATAAATAAAAACACTTCAAAACCGCGAGTTTTCTAAGCGGCCCGCTTCCGATGAGCCGGATAAACGTGTGAAAATGAAATCGTTGGAGCAGGACAGATTTTTCTGGATAACCTCGCCTTAAGTAATGGCTCTCGGATCTTAGTATTGTATAGAGTACGCAGGCACTAGTGTTGCCACCTTAGCGATTTTATCACTAGATCTGGTGATTTTTCAAGGCTTTTGGCGTTTTTTTTTCATCATTTAGCGATAATATTTTTCTAGTGATTTTTCAATGTGGAATCTAGTAACCATTTTTTTTGTGGTAAATGTGTTATCTGTGCGTGAAAAGTCCTCTCGTGAGAAGTTCTTTACAAACTTAGTCCATTATCGGGGAGATCTGTCTGTATGTTTTATGCTCCATTTTAACTTTGAACCCACTCACCGGATTTGGACGCGGTTTTATTTATTCTCGTCGTAGTAACCCTGGATATGGGGTTGGGGTGTTCATAAAATAATCGCTATGACGAAAACTGACAATAATTATCAGTTATTTATTTATAAGCCCCACTCGTTATAAACTAGCACGGGGCGCTTCTTAGGCTAAATATTTTTAAATTAATATAAAAATGTGTACATTAGTAAAAAAGGTTTGTTTTACTAATTTTAAATCTTATTACAAATTGCATTTGACTTGATCGGTTAAACTTTGAGATATAAGTGATTCTTTTTCCACAGAAAGTTCCGAAATTTGGTGAAATTTCGCACTAGATTAACATATTAAATGTTTTTCAAGGTTAGCGATTTCTGGTGAGTATTCTTCCATTGAAATTTTCGAAATCTGGTGACACTTCACACTAGATCTAGCGACAAAAAAAAATTCAAGGTGGCAACACTGGGCACTACAGGCCTCAGTCGCTACCTAGTTTCCACATCGTATACTTCTCTGTGTTTTACTCTGGATATTTCATAAATTTGACCCTGGCCTACGTTTATTGGATTTTGATTGCTTACTGTTTGGACTTTTGTGAAAAGTGTGCTCGATTCGATACCGACCCCTGCTGTGCTTATGGACTTTGATTTAGCGGGAATAAGAGGTACAGAAATGTTTCGCCCTTGGGTAAACAACGAAGCTGTAACTTCATCTTCACAACCCGCCTGTGTTGCCAATAGTGAAACATTGCGGAAAAAGCATTTGCACCCTGCTGCTCAAGAAATTGTTTTAACAGTTTATAATGTAGTTCGAGAAGAAATTGGACGATATGGAGCAATGAAACGCACGTCAGAATTGACAAAAATAAACATAAAGACTATTGAAAGACTTGTAAAAAAAGGAAAACCAACAAAAGCCAAGCGAAACAAAAAAAAATTTGGAAGAATAGACAACTTAACGAAAGATTTAATTGCCAGAATAATCAATAACTTTTATACGAAAAACGTATCACCTACTGTAGACTTAATTTATAAAGAATTAACAAAGGAAGGTACTGTTTTCCCGTATAGTCGGTCGTACTTCGTACATATACTCAAAAATATGGGGTTTAAGTACAAAAGATTAAATACAAGAAAAGTGATTACAGATTGCCAAGATTAATTCATAAGTCTTCGTGACAATATTTAACCAAAATCAAAAAACATCGTGAAGATGGAAAAAATATCATCTATTTAGATGAGACGTGGTATGAAACACGCGCGATGTCTCCAAAAAGATTGGCAAAATGATGAAAATACATATGCACTGAACGTACCTGCATCACGCGCTAAAATAATTATTATATTACACGCAGGGTTTAAAGATGGTTGGATGGATGAAGCATTGTTGTTGTCTGCAAAACATATAGTTATTCAATAAACAACAAATGTGTGTTAAATTTAAGTTTCAAAGAGACAAAGAAACTTTTTCTTAATAACATGCATATAAAATTATATAAAAATCTTAAATAGTTTCATCCTGTATAAGTAGGAATTTATTAAAATGTCGGAATCCACTTAAGGTCTTATCTTCCAATGAATGGCATTGTCATCTATTGTTAAGTTCGACCGCTAAATAAGGAAACGCATGGACAACAAAATATTTTATGTTAATAGCAACTTTACCACCTAAATAAAAAGGCTCAAATTTGAACGCCGACTCGATAACGCATTACAGATTTAATTTTTGAAATTGGAAGTGGCAGCCATTTTGTGTGTCAGTTACAGAATGATTAAGTAATAGCTTTTGGATCTTAATATCGTATACTTCTGTGTGTTTTATTCTGGATATTTCATAACTTTGACCCTGGCCTACGTTTATAGGATTTTGATTGCTAACCTGCTATTTGGATTTTTGTGAAAAGTGTGTTCGATAACGACCCCGGCTGTGTATATGGACTATGATTTGGCGGGTATAAGAGGTACAAAAATGTAATGTATGTAAATGTAACCTCAATAATTACCGTAGATTGCAGCCATACAATTCTTTTTCGTATTTGTAGGCACTTAAACAAATAAAACCATTTATTGGAATAAGGTCCAACAATTCAAAGTGAAAAAAATTCAAGAGATGATAGAGTATCCCTGATAGAACACACTGCAACGAAAAAAAAATTTTTTGCACGAACTTATTTTTTACCTATTCATAAAAATTTAGTCAGCTGATTAAACCACTGTGTACTGGGAAGTGAAAAAAATACTTGATCAAAAATACTTTTTTTATTCTGGAATGTGATCATAGTTAACGATACACAATCTACACTATAATTATTTTCACTAATTATTGTAGGACCTTATATAAGTATTAGTAAACACATTTATTTAATAAACAACAAATGTGTGTTAAATTAAAGTTTCAAAGAGACAAATGAACTTTTTTAAACTTTAATACTGTTTTTCTTAATAACATCTGTATAGTTCATTCAATTTTAGCTGGCGTCTTTCCACTTGAGACCGTTATTAGCAATAACAATAGGATTAAGTCGTGGCGGGTGAATTCGCCAGAATGAAACAATAGACACTTGTATTTAACTTGTATTTAATATTTAACACTTATATTATTTACACGTGCGGCAGGAGGTGTTTCAAACGTTTTTGATACTTTCCTTATGTTATCTTCCCTTTAATAATATAAGCAAATAGAAATACCACTCAGTTGTTTTTTAATAGTTCATTGGAAATATTACGTCTTTCGTCCTTGGGTGAAATCATATTCCACTATGTCATGTGAAAATAATAAAGACCGTAATCCGAATGTTTTCAACAAGTATCTATGTGGAAGAATTCTTACAATCACTGTAAGAAAATTGAACAAGGATTTTTAAAAACACCATGCACTAACTTTATAATAAATGTTGGAAGCGACTCATCGAACAATGAAACCCTGGAAAATAATTCGGAATCAGAAGACATCAGTGAGTTGTCATAATTTAAAAACCACATGTTTTGATTTATTACTTTATAATAAATAAATGATTAAATTTGTTATTTTATTTTATACAACATACCTATACGTAATCTTTTTAAGATTATTTTAAGAATATTCAAAAGTATCAACACTGGTTGGTTTGCAACAAAACAGATAAGGTCGAAACGGCTCCTTTAAAAAGAATGGGCTCTATGAGTGTTTGGTTTATTACCCCTATTGTTTATGTTCAAGTGGAAAGACGCCAGCTAAAATTGAATGCACTATACCACACCTGTACCTTGCTGCCGCTTTCAATTTCAAAAAGTACTATCTGGAATGCGTTGCCGTTCGAATTTAAGCCTTTTTGTTTAGACGGTAAAGTTGCTATTAACATAAAATATTTTGTATATGCGTTTCGTTGTTCACTGCTAATTAGCAAGATAACAATGCCATTCATTGGAAGATAAGCTCTTAAGTGGATACCGACATTTAAAAAAAATGTATTTTAGCCCTCGCCGAAAATCGTATAAAATCATAGCACGAAAATTTTCACGAGTTAAATCCATGGTGGTGTTAGATTAGACACGCAATTCTCAAAATTACGCCACAAACGCAAAGGAAAAACAAATGACAGCTACATGAAATAAATTTGTCGTGTTTAACAGCCTTGCATCGCTGCAGCGATGAATTGTGCAACGGTTGTAGCGATGGATTTGTGTTAAACGGCCATACGTCAAAATGACAGATAGCCTATACGCTGCAGAGATCAGCGGAAATTATTTGCGCTGCTCGATGCTTGTCAAAGTCATGTGAAATGGTCGTTTGCAAAGGCTGCACAATTCATCGCTGCAGCGATGCAAAGGCGTTAAACGCGACAATTGTATTCTTCAGCCAAAAAGTTCCATTTTTAAATGTAATGATTACTTTTTTGATGTTGTTCTGTAACTGGCCAGTTCTGGATACATAAATAGTAGCCGTGTAAGACCGCTGTAAATAGACTTTTGACCATCAAAATAAAAATGAATACATAATGAATAATATTTAATTCTGAAACGATGTTATAATATATCTTAGAGTTTTCTTTACTATGTAAAGTTTGTTGTTCCCCAAGAAAGACCGGGCCTTAAAATAATATTCAATAATACATTTTATACAAATTTATTACAACTACTATTTTTGTTTTCGTTTTTGGATTTCTGTCGTGAACTAGTCTAGTTTTTTTATTCGTGACTCAAGGCGGTGCAGCCAGTCAAATAACTTTTACCAGTTTTATTTAATTATATTTTCAATACTCTTATTAATATTGCGAGTAGGACCTACTGTTAAATTGTCACTCACTGCATTCATTTTATGGCAATTATCAGATTTATAGTCCTAAAAACAAAATCAGAAAACTTGTTTTCTTTATTAATAACTTTTAGTTTGTCAAAAAATCTTATATTATTGCAAAATTATTATTTGGTGATAAAATTAAAATATATGATTTCACTCAGATAGATATCTATATTTCGCGACAGGCGGGAGTGCGGGTCATTTCACTCCCGCCAAGTCCCGCCATGTCGCGTACTAATACCTGGGGGCACGGCAGTGCCCCCGCCAAGTCGAGCAAAAAAGCGGCACGGCCGTACCATCCTTTTCTCGAAACAGTTCAGGCCATTTTCGACTTCCCTATAACTTCGTTGTGGATAAAACTAGAAGCCTGAATTTTCAGTTACCAAGCAGGCATTGTATAAACACCGATATATTTCAAATTTCACTCATTTTAAACCAGTAGTTTAAGAATTAAAACTAGTCAAAGTTTCTCAATTTTGTCACTCACTGACTGACTGACCTATCATCAACACTCTAAGGCACTTCTAGCAGACATAGAAGCTTCAAATGGAATACCATTAATGTTAAGTGTATAAATCAAGGAAAAACTAAAATATCTTGCAATTTCGGTCCAGTTTTCAAGATACACTAACAGCATAAATAACTTTGTAATCCGATATAAATATATAGGATTACAAACTTACATTTGCAATGAATGAATCAGTGTACCTGTACATGTATAATATAATAATGGAATAATAGGTGCAGTTAGGTACCTAGATATAATTGTGTTCAAAGGTAACTTGTAAAATGGTCAATCACCGGAATGAAAAAGCAAGAAAGTGACATGTCTTATGAAGTTGTACCGAAATCCCGCAAAGTATTAAGCAGACTAAATTGTTCGAAATTGCCATGAAAGAAAGAACACTAATAATCATTACCGCGCGGCCGGCGGAGGTGGCTTGCCCGCGCCCCGCGGCTCCCACGCTTCTCGTCCGTCACAGAAACGCGGCCACTTTCTTCCAAGCAACCTTTGGGTTGCGATATCGCAGGTATACACACTAACCAAGTTTTATTTAACTTACGCAAATTGTATCAATCAGTATGGGTATAAAAATTTTAATAGTCTTTCCATCCATCCATCCATCCATCAGCCTGTTTCGTCCACTGCTGGACATAGGCCTTTCCAGGATTTCACCACTCTTGGCGGTCCTCCTGGAAGAAATGCCCATACTCACACACGATGGGCAGGCGGGTTGGTGAGCGCGGTGCCGAAACCTTTGCACCAGTGACGCCGCTGCCCGTCACCAGTCTGATTTATATAAGGCCCGGCAATTGGGGATGGATATACCGCCATCCATCGGTCCCAGGCAATGGTGGGCCGCCTGGTTTTTTTGCCTGAGAGCTGTCCTCTTACTCTCCCCCGAATAACTTCGGGAGGATTTCCGAGTAAGATGGTGGTACCTCCACAGTCGAGCCCGGCATTAGCTCTACCACCTAAATAGTCTTTATATAACTATAAATCTAATTCTACATAAAAATAATGGGTAATTGTAATTTATTAATTTAAAAAAACTTTGAGTGCGGCAGTGAGTGCCGTACACTAGTTCAAGTTAATCCTCTGTTAAGCTTAATGTTGTAATTTTCTGTTAGGTTCATTGCCAGTATTTTATTTATAGTGAATGAGAGATAACAATTTTACATAAGGATTAGTAGAAGGTACCGGAAAAGAAAAAAAGTCCTATCTACAAAAAGAAATGAGATGCCATCAAAAACAAAACTTGTAAAAAAACCAAGTCTCGCAACTTAGTCTAACCGACTTGGATTTACATTGATCTCACAACTTTTTATGGTAGAATAACATACTTCATGTTGCGAGACTTGTTTTTTTTTACAAGTTTTGTTTTTAATGGCTAGTTTTATCATGAGCCTCGTTGGGACTCTAGTAGTTTACTAACAAGGCCCATAATGGAGGTTTTTAAAACGTGACATTTTCCTATGAAAACATAATAGAATGTGTTGGCTTTAAGATCTAATCATTAATAGACACTCTGTCACGTGGGCCTAAATGGGTTTACCTAGGTACATTCGCTTAGATTTTTCGATTGTTAGCATTTTAGTTTTATAATTTATAGCTTTTGCCCGCGGCTCCGCCTGCGTGTTATTCTGTTTAACGACATGCTTTTTTCCGGGATAAAAAGTAACTTATGTGTTAAGTTGGGGTATAAGCTATACCGATTCTAAATTTCATCCAAATCCGTCCAGCCGTTTCAGCGTGAAAGAGTAACAAACATACACACAAATACGCACAAACTTTCGCATTTATAATATTAGTGTGAAGTGTGATGAGATGAGATAACATAGCCTCGTCTTATTTCTCCACAAACGATTAAGGTCCGCGCTAATTAGACACCTGATTTTTCAATGATATTGATCTATCCCACGGAAACCATGCATTTTTCCGGAATAAAAAGTAGTTTATGTGTTAAGTTACGGTATAAGCTATCCATTCTAAATTTCATTCAAATCCGTTCAGCCGTTTCAGCGTGAAAGACTATATGTTATGTTATGAGACCTGTCAAATGTAAAAGGGCAAGTAGTAATGGGTGTCTTCGCCAAAAGTTGTACATTACATTTGTGTCGTGTCCTATGACTTTGAATGTATTAAAAACAAATATATTTTAAGTTTTGTTATAAAATATATATATTTCTAGCTAGTATAGAGATAAATTCAAATAATTACACCTACAAACAATAAAAAACTTCTAAAATAACCACCTTAATAAATTATTTCTTTTAAAAAATGCGAACTTTTTGCTATGTCACATACTCCGATTGAATTAAACATGTTCCGATATCGAATTGCATTGGAGTTGTAATACAATTCAATTGTTGTAAAACTTGTCCAGTACTATATATTTTTTTAATACATACGCAATTTCCACTGCAATTTAGTTTATTATTATAAAAAAATACTTTCGAATACTGTCTACGATATTGGAACAAGTGGAATTCCAAACACCGTTACCATGATTTTAACACGAAAACTTTTAGAGAAATCCACAATTTAATAATGATTTTATTAATCTCGCGACACTCTATTACGTAAGGGACAGTCAGTTGCAAAACAGTCAGTGTTTGCCCGGTTTTTGTGCTAAAACGTTATGTGGATTACTGTGGTACACTTTTCTATTCCAGGAACCGTGACCAGGATAATAAGCTAAGAAGCAATTATTTATGACTATTTAAATTAGCATGACCGTAAATCGTATTTATCACCAAATCGATTTGTATTAAGTTATTTCAGCTATAGCAACAAAAACAAGTATATTATACAAAACTGTGTTATAAAAATGTTGGTAAGCTTTCCGGTACTCCATTCCGAAACTCAATCTGTGGTAACGTATAGGGTGGAAAGAAAAAGTAACGGAATGGAATGCATAAAGATGCAGATACACTGTGATCATCAGTTTGTGTTAGGGTGTTAATTACAGGGCATTACTTGAAAATATACACTTACTTGACCTTCTTTTTATATCAACAGCGCGTTTACAAGGACTACCTATACAAGGTGAAATTTAATCAACCGACCACTTTTTTGTGGGAGGTTCAGTAGGTGATGTTGGCCATATACGAGTGCTTTCAGGTGGATCATGAAGGTTTGTGCATCTGCGCCCAACTATTTATCAGGATGTTCAGAATCAGTAAGCAAACACAACTGTAAATTTACAGGTGGTTACGACACTATGATTGTGCAATAAATAAAAGCACACGAAAACAGCGTGGTTAACTTTGGCGTAAAGATTTGCGTAGTGGTGTGTGTCTGTTGCTACGCCTCGTCGCTACGCTATACGCGCCGAACAGTGTCTGTTTGTGTGCGTGACCCGCACGTGCCGCGCGCGTGCGACGAGACGGTGCTCAGGCGAGCGCCACGCCACCCCGCGGCCGCGGGAAACAGCGTATTCATTGATGTTTAAGTTATTAACTACCTAGTTACTTCTCAATTACTACTACATCACAGAGTACTTCGGGTTTTAAGCAGCAACACAGTGACAACTTCACAATAATACTGAAATAATAAATTGCTCGGTACTTACTGCACTGAATACGGCGAAATCTTGAATTTGTACCACAATATCACTATCACTTGATAATACTGCAATCTCATTAACACTTTTCCATCACACTTTTTCCAGGCTTTGGACTGGCAATCTATCGTTTTAAGTTGGTATAACTAGGAGGATTGTCCGATAAACTGGCTTGTTTCAAAGGCTAATCACCTGGGTATGTACAATAATAAGTATGTACTTCATATGTACTTACAACGAACGAATGTGTATGTACAACGATCGTCCGTCACCGTCAGTAAGGTTACTGATTTTAGTGGTAGTTTCACTGTTTATACCACGATTACATAAAAAACACACTTTATGAAGTTATTTACACACATTAATAAGTTATTTTATTTACACAAACACTAATGAGTTATTTACAAGAGTTGCTGGAAGTGCAGTCCTCCACGTCCCACACTTCTACACAAACCGACTTCATTAACGCTAACCCTGAGGCCAACACTCGCGATGCCGCTGATGTGGTTGGAGGAGTGCAAGGCGAGGCCTGCCTGCCCCCAGGTCCGGTGGATGAAAAATCCCCCAAAGCGCTGCACAGCCCCGAGGATAGTGGTGCGGTGTGTTGGAGGCACGTCCGGGTGTAGCTCCGCGTATTAGCACTTGCGCCTGGCGAAGGCTGTTACCGCCAAAACGATAACACACCTCCATATCCAAATATTCCCAGTCTGTGTACTGGTACGGCATATTCACTTTTTTTTTAAACCAATTTTCGCAAATTTATCAAAATCACGATCACGTACACACGATTTACAGTCGATAAAATTATGAGCGGCCCGCCGCGCCACGTGTCCTCCCCCGCTCTTCCACACCCCTGCTCCCCTTTTTGACTTCCTTGCGTTCCGTTTTTGTAACGATACTTATTAATGTTAACGATACAAAAAGTTGTAAATAAAACAGTAACAATAATTTAGACAATTTTGTGTAGTGTAACTTATGTTGTGGTTGTAGTCTTGAGTTTGTGCAAATTTGTTAAATGGGGTGATGGACTGATGGAGAAAGAGAATCAATAGGTAAGTACTTACCTTTGTTTTGGTAAGTTTACTAAATCGGTTTGTTTATAATCTCTACTTGGGTGAATTCGCTACCGCCGCCGTAGAGTCATACTGTAAGTTTGTGAACTGTCCAAACTTAAGTAAGTTAAGCTTATTAAGTTCACGCACACTTGCAGTTGTTTTCGAAAATGAATGTTTTATCAAATCAGCTACAGCAACAAGTGGTAGGTAGTTACCGGTTACACAAACGCTAAGATGAGTGAGATAGATAAGCAGCCCTGTAGAAAGAACATAACTTGAGTAGAGTACGAAAAAGGTAAGACTTCGCCGTGGGTCTTCTTTGGTGGCAAGAGCACTAGCCTGTAATTTTGACGAACCACCTACAACAACGATAGCTCGTTGCGAACCACGTAATCTATCATTGTTTGAGTGAAGATTCAATCAAGCAGGTACTGTACTCTACGTACGAAAAAGGTAAGACTTCGCCGTGGGTCTTCTTTGGTGGCGAGAGCACTATCCTGTAATTTTGACGAACCACCTACAACAACGATAGCTCGTTGCGAACCACGTAATCTATCATTGTTTGAGTGAAGATTCAATCAAGCAGGTACTGTACTCTACGTACGAAAAAGGTAAGACTTCGCCGTGGGTCTTCTTTGGTGGCGAGAGCACTATCCTGTAATTTTGACGAACCACCTACAGCAACGATAGCTCGTTGCGAACCACGTAATCTATCATTGTTTGAGTGAAGATTCAATCAAGCAGGTACTGTACTCTACGTACGAAAAAGGTAAGACTTCGCCGTGGGTCTTCTTTGGTGGCGAGAGCACTATCCTGTAATTTTGACGAACCACCTACAACAACGATAGCTCGTTGCGAACCACGTAATCTATCATTGTTTGAGTGAAGATTCAATCAAGCAGGTACTGTACTCTACGTACGAAAAAGGTAAGACTTCGCCGTGGGTCTTCTTTGGTGGCGAGAGCACTATCCTGTAATTTTGACGAACCACCTACGACGACGATAGCTCGTTGCGAACCACGAAATAACCACGTAATCTATCATTGTGTGAGTGAAGATTCAATCAAGCAGCTACTGTTGTATGTGTGTGGGTATCTTCGTTACGCTCGCACACATAAACACGCGTCTCGGCCATGTTTTGCGCGTACATGTGTGCGTTTTTAGCTGAGATTATAGGAGCGCTTCATGCAATATAGTGATTATTTTAATTCTTCTCTCCCTATCTTATATTTCAGCAAACGTGCTTCAGACTTTTCAATAAGGTTCTCTGTGGTTGACTACACCTTGCATAAAAAATTGGTCGGTTGATTTAATTTCACCCTATATATTTGTGCCCCCATGTTTAAATGTTATTTATTATTTAAAGATCATCACGGGCAAAGAAGTGAAGAGCGGTTCGGTGTATCCACTTTTCAAATTCCATCAGTTACCATAACTTTCCTTTCCGAAACTGTCCCATAAAATAAGAGTTAAAAATTATTTTATTTATTAGGTAAATATAAAGTAAAGGCATAGTTTTTTTATATAAATAATGTGGCGAAGAGTTGATTATTTTATTTAAAAAAATCACTCAACATAAAGACTGATTTTCACATGCTCTATATAGCAAACAAAAAGGGGTGCAATATCAACCTAAGGTAACAGAATGTGGCAAATATTGGTAAAAAAGTATGTTGAAAAGTTGTTTTCTGATTACTTGTTAATTTTTTTTCAAATCTTTTTGAGGTTTGCTTTTAATAAAAAATAGTAGATCGTTATACGAGTGCATAAAACGATCCATATTACCGAGATATTTAGCTGCCTGAGCCTTGGCGAAGGCAGCTATAGTTAGAAGTAATATAGCTTGTTTGTAGCCGAGTTCAACACTCTACTTTTCAATTCAATTGCGAGGAAATGAAACTGTGATATTGTTAGCAAATATTTATTCCGCTTCTCCAATACATGAAATTCTCATAACTTTTAAGATATATTTGCTTAGATTTTGACGGCAATATCTGCTGAACAACTTTCTATGCGTTTTTTCCCTTAATGTGTTAGGAGCAAGTATTATTCCATCATCACTTGATAAGAAATTTAACTTTCAGTAATATTTATTGCAAATTTAAATAATCAAACAACAAAATATGTACCTACTGCTGAGAATAAACTACAGCTCAATCAATCAATCAAAGCCGTTTTATCTGGCTTCCTATAATGTGTCTCCGCACATTAGTTCCGCCAATATCTAGTTTTAAGTGAATAGACTTGCTGGAAGTTTTCAAGTTAAAATTTGGTTAACTTGAGTTCTGAAGCGTTAACCTACAACAAAATATAAACAACATTACTAAGCAAGTACACAATATATACACAGAGGAAAATAAACATTAATAAAACCATAATATGTTACCTACAATAAATACTGAATATTATTAAAACACTAGTAAGTACCTATACAACACACTATGCTACTTTTATAGTTTTATATTATTTAATTTAATAAACTTACATAACGTGTATACAAAATGACTATATACAAAAGTCAGCAGAAAGCTGAAGTTAGCGGGACGGGGGATTTGCGGAGGGAGAACATCATATAAAGAATACTGTAATCTTTGACACTCAAAGAACATATGATCTACAGTCCCTTCATACAAGCCACATTCACAGAGGGAATGATCCCTCACCCTGATTTTTGCCAGAAAAACGGGAGAACATACATGACCTAGCCGGAGACGACAAACTATGGATGTGGAAATCTTATTAGCATCACGGTATTTAAAGAACCACGGGCGTTGAGGAATATCAGGTTGAATTGCACCATAATGTCTGCCAATTAATTTCTGGGACTCTTGCCATGACTTGGACCACGCCTTATCTAAATTGGTTTTCGCCAGAGGAAGAAGATCATGGTGGTAAACAACATTGTGTTCGGAAGTACCTAATTCTGCAGCGTCTTTAGCACATGAGTCAGCCATTTCATTGCCTGAAATACCATGATGACCTGGAATCCAAGCGATAGCAACATTAATGTGTTGTTCTTTGCACATAAAAAGTGCCTCTCTAATTTTTAGAATGATAGGAAAGCGGGACTTATTCTTAAAAGGATTAGACAAAATTGCTTGAAGACAACTCAAAGAGTCCGAAAAAATAATGGTGTTATTAAGTTTGTGAGTGTTGGAAAATGAGATTGCTTCCAAAATTGCAATTGCTTCTCCAGTGAAAACAGAAGCTTCTGGGGGACATTTAAAGTTGAGAATAATTTTATATTTGGGAATCCAAACTGCAGCTCCAACATTAGTTTCATTTGATAACTTAGAGGCATCAGTGAACATGTTCAGCCAGCCCTGCCAGTCTTTCTCCAAAATATACTGGAAGGATTTGTCAGCAACGGTCGAACCTTTATCTACGCCAAAATTCGTAATCACGTTTGGTTCAAAAATCAAGGCTTTGAAGGGAATATGAAATGGAGGGTTGATTTGTAATTTTACAGTGGGATGGTTAATTTTCGAAAGACTAATATAACTTCTTATAACACAAGGTAAATCTGATTCTGAGCTAAAACCGGATTGGGATACAAGGTTGAATAAATGCATTAACTTTGGTAAAAGAGGGTGATTCGAATTTTGAGCAATTTTGAAGAAAAACCTATCTGAAAGGTATTGTCTGCGCAGGTGTGGAGGAGGGTCGACACATTCTACTTGTAAGGCATTTTTAGGCGAAGATCTCATTGCACCTACAATAATTCTCAAACATTTAGCTTGAATTTTGTTGATTTTCTCAAATTCTGATTTGTTGCAGGGATCCAAAACAAAGCTACCATAATCCAAATGGCTCCGAACAATAGCATTATATAAAAGTTTTTGTGAGTAAGGATGAGATCCCCACCATACACCAGAGAGCGCACGGAGAACATTCACTCCCCTCTCGCACTTCTGAGAAATATAAGTGAAATGGGGCATGCCAGTAAGTCTTGAATCAAGGATCACTCCTAAAAACTTCACTTTATTTTCAATTTTAATGGGATCATCATTGTATTTTATTAACACTCCAGGGATTGAACGTTTTTTTGTAAAAATTACTGCGCAACTCTTTGCAACAGACAGGGATAACCCATTATTCTGAAGCCAATCATTAAGGTAAAAAAGAGCTGAGTTTAATCGATTAACTGCGGTTTCTACTGATGGGGATGAAACATAAAGTGCTAGATCATCCGCATATTGTAGAATGTTACAAAAAGAGTCCACAACTTTTTCAAGATCATGTGTATAAATACTGTACAAGATAGGACTGAGTACGGATCCCTGAGGAAGACCCTTCCAAACTCTCCTAAGTGGAAGAAGGGAATTATTATTTTTAATCTGGATAGATCTGTTAATGAGCAAGCTACATATGATACGAATCAGTTTCTCTGGGATCATCAGCTGATGCAATTTTTGCCTGAGTACAGGAAGAAGAACGTTATCATATGCAGAGGCTATGTCAAGAAAAACCCCGACAAGAAATTCTTGTTTCTTAAATGATGACCGAATGTCAATAGTTAAAATACTAAGACTATCCAAAGTACTCATACCCTTCCGGAAACCAAATTGAGATCTAGCTAGTAAGCATTTATTCTCTACTATCCACTCTAACCGGTTTTTAACCATTCGTTCTAAAATCTTTGCCAAACAACAAGATAATGCTATTGGCCTTCGAGCAGACGGATCAGAAGGATCCTTACCAGGTTTCAGAATCGGGATTATTATCTGGGTGTTCCACTCATCCGGAGTAACTCCGTTCTCATAAAAGTGATTAACTAAATTTAGATAAAATAATTTTGTGGATTCAGAAGAGTTAATTAAGAATGAATAAGGGATGTTGTCAATACCTGGGGTGGAGTCAGTGAGGCCATGTATAGCGCACTGTAGTTCATTAAAAGAGAAAGGGGAATTCATAAAATCAAAACTATTACTGGGACATGAAGAAGGAGAAAAAGTAATGTGTAAAGAAGCAGGAGGTATGACCGGAGGGCAAGAAGGAGCTAGCCTCTCAGCAAAAGCTCCCACCCAAGAATCAGAATCATTCGAGGTAAAATTCTGAACATTAAGTGACCCTCGAAACCTTCTTATATTACGCCAGACTAAAGAAACTGGCGTTCTGGGGGAAAGATTCTCACAGAATTTATTCCAACCCTGTTTCTTTTTTTTTGAAAGCAGTCTCCTAGCTTGCGCTGCGATTTGTTGATAAGATAAAAAATTGCTCATGGACATATTTGAATTATATTTTTTTTCGGCTTGGCTTCTTTTCTTAACGGCGGCAGTGCAATCAGGATCCCACCATGGAGGGGAAAGCTTACGTCGAAAAGGATTTTTCATAGGAATATGATTTTTGGCAGAGGAGGAAAGGATGTCAATGAACTGAGAGTAATTGGAAAGAAAGTTTGCATTAGAAGTGGAAGGGAGTGAACAAATTTTTCCATTTACAGAAGATAAAAAGTTTTCCCAGTCTGCCTTATTGAGCCTATATTTTACCAAAGGGGAGTCATTACAATGGGAAGCAGAGTGATTAGGCATAGAAACTAATATGGGGAAATGATCACTACCATGAGTGAGAGGTAGAACCCTCCAGGACAAGACAGAAGAAAGAGATGGAGAACAAAGAGATAGGTCGACGGCGCTACCAGGATTTTCATTTGGACGAGTACGTCGAGTGGGAGAACCATCGTTCAGTATGCATATATTAAGGAAGTCAAAAGTTTCAACAAGATCGCTCCCAAAACTGTCAGTTTTAAAAGACCATGATATGTGATGCCCATTAAAATCACCCATTATAATAACAGGTGCAGGAAGAGATGAGATAATAGTAATCAGTTCAGGTAGAACAGAAGGTCTAGGATTAGCTATATACATTGATAAGATTACCATGTTAAGGAATTTGATGGCAATAGCATTAATATCTTGACTGTGTACAGGGAGAGAAATTTGAGAAAAAGTGAAGTTTCGTCTGACAAGGATAGCACAACCAGCATATCCATCATCTCTGTCATCCCTAAGACAGGAGAAACCTGGTATCCTAAAATGGGATCCAGGAACCAACCACGTCTCAGAGATGGCAATGACAGCAGGATTGTGTTTATTAATTAAATACATAAGGTCTGGTTTTTTTGTGGAAACACTTCTAGTGTTCCACTGGAGAAAGTGGGTTACTGTTGAGTCCGTTAGAGCCATGGCTATTAATTAAAAGGAAGATTTCATTGAGTTTAGCAGCAACGTTGGACGGTAGGGAATCACTACATTTAGAAATTAAATTTATTAGGGTAGCTATTAAGAGCTCCATGAGATTTTCATTTGGTGAAATATCTGGAGGTTGGGTTAATGCACAACCATTAGGTTGGGATGAAGGGCCCTCAGAAACAATTTCTGCATGAGCCTTACGATTGTAACCTATATCTATAACTGGCCTTTGACGGGGTGGAGTAAAAATAGTCTTTTTGTGGGAGGAGCTGACAGCCCTAGAACACGAATCCAACTGAGAAGGCGAGAATACTGCAACTGAAGATGGGATATGTTGTTGTGTGAGTTCCACATATGGTCTGCGGACTTGTGCAAATCGTGTAGAGGCATCTGCATATGAAATGCTTTCCTGGGACATGACAGTTTTAATGGACTTTTGCCGATTGTGCTCTGGGCACGTTTTATTAGTGGCAAAGTGAGTTCCCGAGCAATACAAGCATGTAGCCTGGATTTCAGGGACACTGCATCCCTGTCCCGAATGAGACTGGGCACATCGGAAGCACCGTGGTTCAGATCTACATTGGGCACTGATATGCCCAAACCGGCAACAGCTCAGACATTGAATTGTTGGTAGATGATATGTTTCTACTGGTAAAGAGGTGTAGAAACAAAATATCCTTTTGGGGAGAACCTGGCCTCTAAAAGTAATCACCACAGATTGGGTAGGAATCCAGGAGGGGTTACCATCTGATAAGACTTTACGGTTAAGGCGTCTAGCCTTCAATATAATGCCGCAGGCATCAGGGAGTTCAACCGATTCAACAAACTCCTCCATTGACCAGTCAATGGGAACGTTTTTTACTATGCCCATTCGGGTAACATTGTAAGCAGGGATTTGTGCATGATATTTATTGTTTTTCAGGGACACATTCTCAATAAATTTGTTGGCATCTTGCCCAGATTTAAATTCTACAGAAATTCTATTCCGTCCTACGCTTTTAATGCCATCCATTTTGATGTTAGTAATTTTATTATCCACTAAGAATTTTCCAAATTTAATGGGTCTGATGGAAGTACCAGACGAGGGTTCAGTTTCCTCGCGAGAAACATGGACTATAAAAGGGCCTAAATCCTTAATATCGTATAATTTGCCGCCTCCGAAGCTAGGGTGTACAAATGTTGTTTGTATGGATGCCATTGCTGGATTTACAATCGTACGTTTAGACAACATATTCTCTGAACCATCAGCAGGACGTTTTCTACTTGGCTCAGTTGCAGGTAGTGAGAACAGTTCAGGAGACAAAGGAGGCCCATCCGGAGGGTCCGGATCAGGAGGATCGGAGGAATCCATTTATGGAATGGATAACCTAAACGATCCTTTTAAAAACAATAATACTTACTAAATAATACAAAATTTACCACTAACAACACATAAACTACAATTAAAACTAAACAGATCAAGTTATTTGATGAAAAATATCCGAAAAATAAGCAAAACTTCACTAAGATGTCTGTTCACCTATAAACAAGAAAGCAGAATCCCAGGCTATTAGTTAATTTTATGTTGACTCTAAACTACAGCTCTTTCCCGCCACTACTTTTTTTTTTTTAATTCTGCCACTGATTGGGAAGGCAAAGGTAACTTAGCCCACACAGCCATGTCTAAATAACGTAAAATAAATAATTAGACATGCGGTTTATTGATGTTATATCATATTTGTTTAAGTCACTGTATATCCTTCTGAGCATCATCTGAAGAGTCCGTGTTCATCGCTGTCCTGTCAGTTCGCGCTAAAATGATAGAATCTTAGCGCGAACACTATTGAGTTTGAAAAAGTTTGGTCAATGAAGTTGTGACGTGTATTTGGCTGTAATGTAAGGCCTATTGCCATAGTCTTAGAAGAAGTAAACACTTTTATGCACTAGAACATAAAAAGTAGTTTTAGTCCGCTTACACATAGCATAAACAAGAACTTTAAAAGCATGAGAAGTGAATATGTATTTTGCTTAGGGTATGTATATTTAATTCATTTCGAGTATTTCTTCTTAGTTACGGAATGGAACAAAGCAAGGCTTTGGTTCACATATTAATTAAGTCAGATATTTTTTGTTTTAGTGGCTTTATAATTGTGAATTTAATTAAATTAGTTGGAAAATATTATAATCTTTCAAAAAACGTCACAATATTGGCACTTTTTAACAAAAAAACCTGATGGATGATTTTGGTTATGTACAACAAAAAAAGAAAACGCCCGAATACTGAAAAATATATAAGGTGTTTTTACAGCCGCATTCATACTGTAAGTTTGCTACGTAATCTAATCAGTATTATGGATTGGTAACGCTTTTTGCTAATTTCCCAAAATAAAATCTTGACGTCCCATAGTAATTGACTCAGGGCTGAGGTTGCGTTTTTAGGGAACACGAAAATAATAATTTACGAATTTTACAAAAAGGCTCATCTAACCTTGATACTGAGCACTTACTGAGTCTTCAGTATGAGTTTGGCTGCATAAATAAATGTCACTTGTATAAGCAAATTGTTTCATACAAGTTTCATAATACAACGTGTTTGTTTTCATTCGAAAACAGGTGATAGTACATGTCCATATGAACAACTTTTACTATGGAGCCAACCCTGAAATCGTGAAAAAAATATCAGCTGTTCCATAGAAAAGTTAAATACCTACTCGACCCAAATGTATGAAACAGCACGAAATGCACGTATATGAAATTCACGTTGTATATTAGGTGAAATTGAACCTACCGACTAAATTCATACTGGAGTAGGATAGACAGTTAAAAAGCAGAAGCGTTAGAGCAGGACTGCAAATTGAGGTATAATGGGCCCGTTGTAGGTGGTGATTTTAATTTATACAGCCAAACTCATACTGGAGGCTTGGCAGATGATCAGTAACACGGATCAATAACACTTTTTGCAGATTTCGCAAAATAAAATCTCGACGTCCCATAGTAATTGACTCTGGGCTGGGCTTGGGTTTGTAAGGAACACGAGAAGAATAATTTACGAATTTCACAACAAGGGTCATCGAGCACTGAGCACTGAGCACTTACGAGTCTTTTTGGTAGGAATATGGCTCCATAAATTAAAGTCACCTTTGATAGGGCTGCATGCAATGATGCAATACTAGCGCTGTAGACAGAAAAAATGGCAAACACCCATTGAAGTATAATAAATTATGTATAAGGTCATACAATAATAAGTGAAAATAATTCCATGGTAGATCACGTATCATTAACTGATCAAATTCCAGAAGAAAAAATGTTTGCTCAAAATTGTTTCACTTCCCAGTATAAAGTGGTTCAATTAGCTGTGTCTAAATTTCTATGGAAAGGCAAAAAAAGTACGCGCAAATTTATTATTTTTCGGTGGAATGTGCTCTATTAATTTTAGATGATCCATGACAAAGATATTTAATGGTACCATGGTATATCTTTGATCCATGATAGTACATAAATGACATTATTATTTAACCATAATTAATGACATTGTTTTTATTATTTGTGTTTCTTGTATATTGGAACCTTGTCGTGAAATGTGTTGTTTAGTTGCTTTTTTTGTGTGTTTTCTGCCTTTTTGTGTACCTGCCCAATTTATATACCTACCAAATTGAATTATTTTTTCTTTCATGCATGACACTAATTGTTGAATTTATTATTTTGGTAGCGTACCTAATTTAATGTAATCCTTTTTTATTTTTTAAGTTTTAAATATTTGTATGCCTTTACGGCGGAACATAGCGCACTACAAATTATGTAACTCCATCTTTTAACATACCTATGTTGGACAAATAAATTATATTGATTGATTGATTGATTGTTACTCTATCATCTGTAATTTTTTTTTCACTTTGAATTGTAAGTTCACAGAGCAGAGCACCAAACTGGGAGCTTTATCGTACTAATTCATGGAAGTTGAGGCTTGGGACAGCATTTTGTTTTCAACCATAAACCTGTTTTAGGTTTTTTTATGATTCGGTTCTTTAATGATGTGGGATTCTTTGTTATCTATCATTTTAGTGTTCCGTTCTACAAGTCAGAGCAGAGATTCTTCTGTTGTCTATTCTTCAACAACAAAGTTAAAGATGTCTCCGCCTAGAGAATGTCACTGGCACAGCGGCACAGTCTAAATAAACTGCATTAGTACACCTTCTTTTGTTTATATACTTAGCCAAATTCATACTGGAGACTCGGTAAGTGGTCAGGACCAAGGTTCAATGACCTTGTCAGAGTCTAAATTTTATTTTGCGTATTTCTCAGAAAGGGTCATTTGACCTTGGTCCTGACCTGACCATTAATAATGTCGGGTATTGTTTCTAAATTATAGTAAACCACGTAAATAAATATTATAGGGAATATTTGAAAAAAAATAGATATATACCGCGGACGTCGCTTCACGGACGACGCTCTTTCTAAACTCGCCCGTATGGCGGTGCGTTAGGGTTCACGCGTTTTTGTTTGGAACTCAATTATTTCCTAATCTATAGTTAGCGCGGGTATGTTTTTTTGGGAATAGTGGTTCAGTATGATCCGAAGAAGACCTATGTGGTTTCAGCCCAGTATGTATATGTGAAGGATTAGTTTTTCAAGTGGGAGTAAATGGTTATGGCAAATCCGAAATTATAGGGAATAGTGAAAAATGCTCCAGACTTTGAGGCCGATTTTGATGAAAACTAAAACAGAATCATTAGATTTAAAAAAATCCTTAGCTTGGTATCGAACCCGATGATTTTCAATAAAACACAATGGAAATTATTGCACCTGTTTTATGATCTTGATGTCAAACAGCAAACTAAAGGAAAGTGCTCATTTTTAAGAAAATACAATGCATTTTCTCATAAATTGTTTAGAATTATACCTAATTCCAATACACGACCGAAGTCGACGTCTCGCAGATTGTACAATAGTAACCAACATCACACGATTATTTATTGATTCCAATGCATAATACAATCGTCGATTCCCTTGAAAAGTGAGCACCAAGTATAGTTAGTTACGGAAATATGTATGAAAACTTTAAACTTTGAATACATTTATTAAAAACTAAACACTTTTCTTTAGTTTGCCGGATATCATTACTTTCCAGAATTTGATCCGAACGACACTATCGGTTGGTGCAATAATGGACAGTGTGCTTTTTTTGTTGGAAAACGGTTTTGAGTCTCGGGGAGAAATTATTTTTTTCAAAAATCTAATGATGCCGTTAGATGGGTGATGATATTTGGGCAAAAACAAGTTATAATCTACAGGGCTTTGAAAAAAATAAAGATCTAGGTACTCGATCTACTCGTGTGTGCTACAATGTTTTGTTTGAAAAATAAATGCCGTCTGTAGAAATTTTTTTAAATGTCCGAATCGGCTTAAGAGCTTATCTTCACAATGAATGGCATTGTTCTATTGTTACGTTCCACCGCTAATTATCAGTGAACAACGAAACGCATATACAAAATATTTTATGTTAATAGCAACTTTACCGCCTCAACATAAAGGCTATTTGAACGGCGACGCATTCCAGATAATACTTTTTGAAATTGAAAGCGGCAGCGAGTTACAGTATAGGCAGAGAATATAATAGTATTAGTACAGGTGTGGTACAGGCTGAAACTATTTAAGACTTTTACATAATTGTGTATGCATCATGCTATTAAGAAAAACAGCATTTAAGTTTAAAAAAGTTCATTTGTCTCTTTGAAACTTTAATTTAATAAACACATGTTGTTTATTAAATAACTATGTTTACTTCGCTTCTTCTTCTTCTCTATACATATAAAATGCAAAGTCTGTCTGTCTGTCCGTTCGTTTATAACTTGGGAACCACTCTTTAGATTTTGATGCAGATTTCACTGAAAGATAAAACATTTCTTTGGGAAGGTTTTAGGCTATGTATCATCACGCTATGACAAAAGGAAAAAGCGCAATGAGAATTTTAGTGAAATATGTGTAAGGTTTGCCGACATAGCGTAGTCGATCGTCGTGGGTTTTAATCCCCCACAACGGTAAAAAAAATCGCTTTTGTTTTTTTTTACTTTTGGGTCAGAATAAATAATTTCTTTTGTAAAAAACAATTAAGCTGATCATCATATTTTTTTTTTCATAATTAAATCGTGATTAAGTGAAGATATATTTTCAAAAAACTAAAAATATGGCAAACACAGGATTTTAAAAACAATTTTCTTTGAATTTTGTTTAAAAAAAAATCAACTGTCATATCATGTGGCAGTGAACATAAACATGCCAAGCTTTTTTTCTAATAATCGATCCTCAGATGCGACTTACGTCCTTTTAGAATGAGCGAATAAGAAAACATAACAAACAATTGGTATTCTGTGAATATTTCAAGCGTCTACCTGTTGCCGTTATCAATATCGAGCAAAAAAATCAAGTTTGCTGTATGGGAGCCCCCTTTAATATCTATTCTATTCTGTTTTTTCGTATTTGTTGTTATAGCGGCAAAAGAAATAAATCATCTGTGAAAATTTCAACTGTCTAACTATCACGGTTCATGAGATACAGCCTGGTGACAGACGGACAGACAGACAGACAGCGGAGTCTTAGTAATATGGTCCCGTTGGTTACCCTTTGATTTAAACCATTCATAGGCAATGCCCCGTACACCTATTTGATAAAGCTATTTAGTAGAATATTATGTAATACTCTGTCATAGCATAGGCCTTGCTTATGTCTAGTAGAATTCTGACTTGACTGCCTACCGTTTTTCATTTATTATTTGTAAAATTTGTTTTATATAGTTATACTAGGATTACTAGGTGAAATTCAATCAAGCGACCAAATTTATACTGGAGACTCGGTTAGTGGTCATAAACAAGGTTCAATTGCCCTTTTGGTGAAATTAATAAATATATAATATTTTTGCTTCCTTACTGACTGGGCTAGGAATTAAACTAGCCCAACCAGTAGGTACAGGAGCAAAAAGATATATGTTTTGAATTTGGCCAAAAGGATTACTGAACCTAGTTCCCTAACCGGGTCTCCAGTATGAATTTGGTGGGTTGATTGAATTTCACCCTTTATACAGCTAGAGTGGTTGTATTTTTTCCGGAAGCCATTTTGTTTTTTAGGGAAGATTGTTGAAAAGTTTGTTTGGATTGCAGATTATAATGTCCTCAGCCTCGGTTAAGTACCTAGTAAAATTTAATTCCGCGCCAACACCCATTGATTTAGAAAGTAATATGCCAGCGCCTTTTTAGTCATCTGAAAGCGGTGGCCACAGGAACCTAGCGTTCAGCAAACAGATAAATAGTATCGCTACTTGTCACTAGATGTCGTAACATGCCTTCGAGACATGAAACTTAGAAACATGAAGTAATACTACTTCCTCATAGAGGGCGCTACTAGACTCAAAGCAGATATAGCACAGAAAATTATCCGCCTGACTCTGGGTATGGTCACGACATTCAACACGTTCACCATTGTGGCCCGAAGTTAGCTGTGCAACATCGTTTTCCCCAACGATTTTTGTCGTTTGCTGAACATCGTGACCTAATCGTGGGTGTTTTTGGCGGAATACTGTAGTTTATTGTGGTTCCATAATTTTCGCGAAAGCCCATTGTGAATAAAAAAATTATCAGTACCAAGTTTCCAGGGGGTCTAGAAGCACAACCTTTCGAGGCTCGCTCGTCTCATCTTCGTCAAACGACGAAAGAGACAAATGTATACAAGTAAGAGAGACAAATAACAGGTATACGTTTGTCGAAGACGACTCGAGTGTGCCGCGAAAGGCTTTACTTCTAGAGCTGCAGTACGAATTTGGGTGTATAAATATTTACGCCAGTCATTATACTGATATGAGGGAATGAAAACAACCCACGATATCGCTACGACAAAGCTGCCTTGATAAATTGTCCATGAACTGCCATCCAAAACCACCTTCCCCTGGAAGACCCACAGCCAGTACCATTGCGGGGGGCAGAGGCGACCAAACCCGTATACAAGAAGTATTTTCAATGGATTTACAACCGTAAATGCTGTAGGTCAGGTATATAAAATGCAATAGTAATTGTACAACACAAGCAGGGCCGTATTTTAAGGTGTGGAGGCCCCTTCCTGGGCAAGAACGAAGTTAGTTGTACCATGGATGAATAACGTCTATGGTTGTACTTAGTGTTTGAAAACAATTTTGTGTTTTAACATTACTCTTTGGATTAGTATAGTTACATTTCTTAAAAAATATAGTAATAAATATTTTAGCTTTATAAAAGCTTTTTCATCGTTTTTATTAATATATACACTTTATATACTCGTATAGGCAAAAACAGAAATAATAATCGACATACCACAAACTCAATACCACACAACAACTTACCTATTCCTACACATGCTCGCTCTCATGCCCATTCATGTAACAATTGCTTCACCGTCCGTGTCATTAAAGCTTTTCACCCACCTTTAACTGACATTGAACTGAGGACTTGGGAATCTTCTTACATTTGGTCACTTGGTGCCCACTACGGAGCCAGACTAAACAAACAACACTGACCGACAGATATTAGTACTGTACACATTCCTAACACCCAGTCTCAACCACAAACACGTATATATTTTTTCTTTTTTACACAAGCAGTTCGGACGAGAGCAATAAGACAAATAGGTTAAGAAAATAGGTTTAAGTCTGTCATTTTTTATGTCTACTTTTCGTCTATGGTTATATTTATCTACTGTTCCATATTCGACTGACGACGACCCCGAGTGGATCGAAATATATTTCGAAAATATTATTTCTTCAAAAAGTAAGATAAAAGGAAAAATACAGTTCTCACGGACATCATCAATAAAAATAGAAAAAAAAATCGTGAGCCCTAACATCTTTATGCAATTTGTACTTACTATATTTTTATGTATGGTTAGTTAAAAATATGTATACGGTGAGTTATTAATTCTAAAAAACAATTAGTGTACAACATTTAAAACTTGTGGAGGCCCCTGGGCTTCAGCCCCGGTTGCCCTCCCTAAATCCAGCGCTGAACACAAGTACGTATTATGTTTTGATAATAAATTATGAAAACTGCCGGCTACGTCAATGTACGTGATAAATTATTTTAGTGTAATACCTACTAGCCTTTCGCCCGCGGCTCCATCCATGTTTATTAAATCTCTGCCCCGTTTCCGGCTTGGACGTTATTTTACTTACACCCCTTATAACCTGTTGACCAGGGAAAAAACGCATTTAAATACGATTAGTAGTTCTCGAGTTAAACCGGAACATACATACAGACAGAAAAACAAAAATTCTAAAAAAAAAATATTTTGACTTCAGAACAATACTTACACTAATGACCCATTCCGTCCTTCCATCTGTCATCCTGTGTTCGTCCACTGCTGGACATAGGCCTGTCTCATATTTTGCCACGCCATTATCCAGCCGCCACCCACAACGTCCTTCAGGTCGTCGTCAGTCCAGCGGGCACGAGGTCGGCCTACACTACGCTTTGCTGTACGTCGTCTCCATTCTAAACACTTTCGGCCCCAAAGGCCACCATGACGGCGACAAATAGTGTCTGCCCACTGCCACTTCAACTTACCTACTGATTCTGCAGGCTATGTCGGTTACTTTCGATATCTGACGGATCTCCTCATTTCTGATTCTATCCATTAAATATGGATATGAAAAGCCCCCCTCTCCACAGATATGGTTTAAACCTCGCGTGCTGGACCCATTTGAATATTATAAGGAGGTTAAAACCTGTCAGAAAGGGGCTTCCCATACAAAGGGGGTTCTTATATACTACAATTCCTTTCTGAAGGGTAAATGGTTCAAAGACTCACATTTGGATGCAGCCTTACTTCTTGAACTTCTGCGCTGGATTCAGACCACCAGACTCAATCTTGGTGTCTGGGCAGACAGCGTTGTCCTCTCGTCGGTCTGGCGCGTCACAGGTCTTCAACAAACTACTGGCCCCTCCAGCAGCTTTTGGGAGTTTACCTAAACACCAATATCTAACCCCGAGCTAGCTCGACCCAGACCTCTACCACGATTTCCGTGAATCGTGTTAATGAAATCCATCCACATCACTTTCCACCGGCGACCGATTCCCGAAACTGTTCGGACACACAATTTAGCTCGCAATTAATGCTCATTAATTGGGTTATTTTACCACTTTTCCACTGTTTATTTCCTTGAAATACATAATTCTTTCAACACTGGTTGATCTTAATTTTAACACATATCTCCCTGAGACCAAAATTGACAGTAAACCGGAAAAAACAACTTTGACAGTTCACTTTTTTACAACTAGTGTTGCCATATCAGTAAAATAGAATCTGAGACATACTTGCGCGTTCCGAACGCTTTTAAACCGAACAATCCCCCGCTCCGGGCTGTTATCCTTATCAGACCGCTAGCTTACTCAACCGGGAGCCGGGAGAGAGTCGCCAAGGCTCGTCACAGAATCAAACCTTCGACCAACACCTCAACGGCGCGAGGAGTCTCATCCCCGCCAACTACCAATTTAATAATGCGACCACGTCGCCAATACAAAGAATTCCAAATTCGCATCTTTCGATAAGATTACATCCCCGATGACGCGGCGGAGGTGGGTCTTGGCCGATTTCACATAATAACCATGACTTAACTAAATACAATTATCTTCTAAAATGTATACATCTTTTCAAGTAATTTGCGGTACCCTTGTAATTCGTGCCGTTGTCTGAACTAACTAAAAAAGCAAACCTCTACGCGATACTAATCGGTCTAATGCAACGACGAAGGCCTCCATGGACAACGAGGACTCTAATCCCAAGTGTACGGCCTTGGTGGACAGACACACGAATACTCACAGGTACGCCTTAACAGTCCGAGCGTTGCGAAGGCTAGACGTTCGGACGAGGAACGGTCCCCCCACGTCCGTAGCCACTCCATCAAAAGGTCTCGACTGTGTGATCCCATCAGCTGGCAGATCTCCTATCTGCGGCTGCATCGACAAGGCTCGCAGCCTGTAACAAAGAACACAGGAGAAGAGAACATTGCGAATTACCCGGCAAGTTGACAAAATCCAAAACTCTCGCTACAAACATGTCGGTCGGACAGCAAACGCCTCATCAAAGGCCCTCCTTGGGTAACAACAAAGGATGGCGACTTGCGTGCTCCGACCCGACGCACACCGTGCCGATGCCACCGTCGCGACGCCCCAGCGTCTCAACGCACGGTGACCCAACTCACGGCGTCCAATCAGGAATTAGTTTGGTCCCTAGAACTAGAGCATGCACACGCAACCCGGGTAAAATCTGGGGTGTCCTATCCAACTGCTGGACAGGCCAAGAAATCTGTTTCTTTAAACCACTCCGGCCCCCACTATAGATGATGCGACACCAACTCCGGCGCTGTGCAGCCCCTAGATGCGCACTCTGCAGGATTACATTCACCTGGGACGTGCCTCCAATTTAATATGAATAACTATATTCTGAATTTGTGAAACCCGGTTTCCTACAAAAATCTCTAAAGTACGTAGGGATGCGCGTAGCCATGCTCGCGCAACCTGACTATCCGATCATGCATACACGTCCCGAAATTCAACAGTGGTCCTTACTCTAACTGAATCTGCCCCCGGGGGGCCCCAACTACTAACTAATATGGTGGGCCGAAGAACTGTCCTCGGCTCCGCACCGGTACAGGGGCAGACAAATTATTGGGGGCCCGGCCCCTCCAATCCAGGGTGCATCCATTGCCCTATATATGGTGAGCGTATACACAATGCCATCCGAGGTGGTGCGTAACCCGCTGCCCTACCATATCTCGAATAAGGCGGGTGATATTCTAACCGCGGATACTCGTGTATCGGCGGAGAGTATCGCTGTGGCTCCGCCCTGCTATACTGTCCTACAGTGGGCGCAGGCACTGGTTCGGCAAACTGGGGTCCACTCATACAACCTTGAGTGGGGCCTCCGCCCGTGGAGCCCCCCCCCCCTCGGGGGGTCCCTACTCGGGCCCGCTGTCGCGGAAGCATGGGGTCCACTCCTAATATCCTGAGTGCGGCCCTGACCCGTTGAACCCCCCCCCATGAGGGGTCCCCCACCCGGGTCCGCAATATAGCCTCGTACCGCAGGCGCACGATTCACACCACTATCAAACTGAGCACGACTCACGCGAGGGCTCTCTCCACTCTCTGACGGGTGCGCTCCTCGTCCTTGAGAGGGGCCACTCGATGGACGTGACTGATAGGTGGACTGCGCCGCGGCTCCCCCGCCCGTGGCGTGACCGTAGGCTCCAGACCTGTTCGCACAAATTAAATCATTATGTGGCCGGCCACATTCTCTACACATTCGCTGTCTGGAGCACTCGCGCGCTAAGTGGTCCTCTAAACAAAAATAGCACAGTCTATTAATTTTAACTAATCGCCGTCTGTCCACTACCGGTAATGCAGCAAAATCATGGCACTGCGATAACGCGTGTCCTGGGCGTCCACACTGGTGGCAATTTGGGCTCTCAGCCACAGCGGCCAGTGCAGCCAGACGTGCAGCAACGCGTCCCCGAAGCGGTTGCACTCCCTGTGGCCCCCTTCGCCCCGAATTACCGGCAGGTTCCCTGAAACTCCCGGTAGGTGGCGCCACCTCCGAAGTCGATGAAGATTCCACGGCCCTAGCCTCAAATTCTAAAAACTTCATCAAATCAGCGAAAGTAGGAAGAGCCTTGTCCTCCCTTTCCGCGGTCTCACGTTCGAAACGTGAACGAGTATCAGACGGTAACTTACCCAAAATAATGTGTACCAACAAGAACGACCACTCATCCACGGGCAAACCTAACATTTTTAACGCGTTACAGGCTACTGTAACCGGGGTCAGTAACTGCGTTCGAATTTGAGCCTTATTACCTACCCTAGGCAAACTTAACAATTGGCTCGTATGAGCATCGGCCAACAGACGGACATTCTGATATCTATTATTTAATAGTTCCCACGCTATGCTATAAGAATCGTCCTCTACTCTTAAATGTTGCACTAAGCTCTTTGCCTCACTTTCTAAAGTGGACATCAAATATGCCATCTTTTGTGCGTTGGTTAAATCCTGCCTACTGTCAACCAACGAGGTGAACATACCCTTATATGCCATCCATAGCTCCATGGTACCGTCAAAATGTCCTAACTCCAAAGAAGGGAGCCTACTGTGCAACGATGTACCTTGCGCTGCATGTCTTACATCAGGTGTGCTCGAAACACCTGACTGTCGCCTTTTAATCTGACAGGCGACCTGTGTGACCTCATTATAAATATCCATAATTTGATCCATGTCATTATTAGGGCTAGCCATTACCTCCGGTGGCAGCTCCTGGTCCAACAGCTCGATGAGCGCCTGCTCAGCTTTCTCGAGGCGATGCTCCATCTGTGAGTACCGCTCCAGGACTGCATCGCCCCGATCAGCTCGAGCCAACAAGCCTTGAACGCTGACAAACCAGCGCAGCTGGCTGGCCAAGATGTTCCTCGGAGAAGTCCTCGACATTGTAGACCGGGAAATCAAAGAAAATACCAACAATTTAAAAACCGAACTAACTCTGGCACGAATCACAAACGTCCCCGTATACAATAATATTGTAGACCCAAATATACTAGACTCTAGTCAGTATGTTAATTTCAGTACATTAATACACAATACAACCCTGTTGTTCAATTATGCGAGTTCAACCAAAACCAATTTTTAATACTCAAATGTGTACAAACAAACACAATATCACAACTTTATGAACAAACAGACAGACCTTTTCTGTTGCTATATATCACTCAAACATTTTCAAATAAACACAATATCATAACTTTATGAACAGACAGACAGACCGTTTCTGCTGCTATATATATATAATCCATACAACATAAACCAGTTAGTTACATTTATGCTACACTTTTGACAAACAACTATGTCCAAGCCTCAATCGCAAGTGTCAAGAAGTTTTCATTCAAAATAAACAATATAAACCAAACTGTAGCACTAACTAACAGTATATCCAAAGGTAATTGGCTTCTGAAAGTATGTAATCACATTAAACACTTGTTAAAGACTAAACATACTCCAAAACAAACAAATTTAACAATTCCAAGTTGTAACATAACCTATGTACGTTGTTATAATATTATACCTAAGCGCTCGCTTAGTTAATATGATTCACTAACCAAAAACTACACATTACACATTAGCCCTGCTATGTACTTTGTAATTTATATAAGCCGAGGCTTTCAACAACTATATAACTAATAATTAAGCCGCTTCGCTTGCTAGCAATGGTTATGCTGTATGAATTTACAAACTATTATAGTTTTGTCACCGGGTTCACTAGGCTTAACCGCGCTTATAAAGTTATATGTTTATCCACAATACAACATATAATACAATACCTAAAGCTAAAGGAGCTGTGCAAATATCCTTCCAGCTTACATAAACCTATTCATATACACAGTCCGAGTACTGTAGTATAAGAAATAACAAAATATTCTATTTGATCTCGCTTTAGGTTACAAAGTTCCAAACTACCTACCTAAAACAAAGTATGATTCACAAATTATCTTATAAGACCAACGGAGCTACTATATCGGTTCGGCTTATATAAACAGAATATCTTGGTCCGGGGTTGTTTAATATCCGATACTAAACAACTTAACCGCGCTATGCTACCAGAAAATGGATATGAAAAGCCCCCCTCTCCACAGATATGGTTTAAACCTCGCGTGCTGGACCCATTTGAATATTATAAGGAGGTTAAAACCTGTCAGAAAGGGGCTTCCCATACAAAGGGGGTTCTTATATACTACAATTCCTTTCTGAAGGGTAAATGGTTCAAAGACTCACATTTGGATGCAGCCTTACTTCTTGAACTTCTGCGCTTCTGACTCAATCTTGGTGTCTGGGCAGACAGCGTTGTCCTCTCGTCGGTCTGGCGCGTCACAGGTCTTCAACAAACTACTGGCCCCTCCAGCAGCTTTTGGGAGTTTACATAAACACCAATATCTAACCCCGAGCTAGCTCGACCCAGACCTCTACCACGATTTCCGTGAATCGTGTTAATGAAATCCATCCACATCACTTTCCACCGGCGACCGATTCCCGAAACTGTTCGGACACACAATTTAGCTCGCAATTAATGCTCATTAATTGGGTTATTTTACCACTTTTCCACTGTTTATTTCCTTGAAATACATAATTCTTTCAACACTGGTTGATCTTAATTTTAACACATATCTCCCTGAGACCAAAATTGACAGTAAACCGGAAAAAACAACTTTGACAGTTCACTTTTTTACAACTAGTGTTGCCATATCAGTAAAATAGAATCTGAGACATACTTGCGCGTTCCGAACGCTTTTAAACCGAACATAGATCACCCAAGCATAGCCCGCTCCATAGCTCGCTGTGCGACCTTAAATTGGTGGATGAGGCCCTTTGTAAGAGACCACGTCTCAGCGCCATACGTCATCATAGGAAGGACGCACTGGTTGAACATCTTAGCCTTTAAGCAATGCGGTATTGACGACGTAAATGTGTGACGCAACTTGCCGAATGCTGCCCAACCCAAGCATATTCTCCTGTCAGCCTCGGCGTCGAAGTTGTTTTTATCCAGCTGCATAACTTAACCCAGATAAACATATTTTTGAACAACTTCGATGCTGACATTGTCGACGGTTAGTAGCCCCTGGATGACGTGACTGTTGGGCATGACCCTAGTCTTATCCAAATTCATCCGCAGGCCCACTTGTCTCGAAGAATCGCTAAGGCCGCGCTATTTGCTCCAGTTCCTGCAGCGATTCCCACCTCATCACGATGTCATCGGCAAAGCGACGAAGATGTGAAATGTACTCTCCGTTTACGTTTATGCCTCGTCCATTCCAGTCGAGTGTTTTAAAGAGATCCTCCACGCCCTTGTGAGCGTTTAGTATGTGCATTACAAGCTGGTTAGATCAAATAGTTACAAAAATATTCGGTGGACAAATTCAACGGTCTAGGTAAGTACCTCGGTGGCGCAGTCGGTTAGCGCACTTGTCTTGATAACAAGAGGTCGCAGGTTCGAGTCCTGACCCGAGGAATTTTTTCAAATTTTTGTTCTTACATTGGTTTCTAATTTATCATTTCTAGTTTGTAATGCACTCTAATAATATTTAGAGTTAATCAGCTCTTATGTCTAGCGTTTGTGGACTACGAGAAAGCCTTAGACTCCATCGAAACTTGATCTGTTCTGCAGTCCTTGCAGCGATGCCAAGTTGAAACGGAGATGCTGAAATATCTGTATGACTCCGCTATGATATCCGTCCAAGTACAGGGTGTACAAACAAGACCGATACAAGATCTTCAATGCGGTGTGAGACAGGGAGTAGTTATTTCCCCAAAACTTACATTTGTTTCTAATTTATCTTTTCTAGTTTGTAATGCACTCTAATAATATTTAGAATATTGCAAAGCGATGGATTACGCAATAAAAACATAATCTTAGCTGATTAACTCTTTAGTTTTCTGTATAACCTGCCTTAGCGTGTGAACGTGGTCCACGGTGCTGTAGTCTGGAGGTTGGAAGTAGTCTAATCGTTGGGCGAGACGATTCATATTAACTCTTGAGAACAGCTTGTAAGTGTGGCTCAGGAGCGCGATTGGTCTATAGTTTTTAAGTTGGATTTTGTCCCTTTTTTGAAGAACAAAATGAATAGGCTCTTGCTCCACTCCTCTGGGTCCTGTAGCTGTCCGAGTATAGGGTAACCTCCAGCTTTCAGGAGTTCAGTTGTGATGCCGTCCTCGCCCGGCGCCTTGTTGTTTTTCAACTGTTCAAGAGCTATCTTAATCTCACCTATTTCGGCATCTGGGAGTTCATCGGTGTAATGGCGGACTAGAGGTGCACGTTTGTCGTCTTCATCGCGAGCAGTTGGCTTGGGAGCGTGTGAAGAATATAGGAGCCCATAAAATTTCTCGATTTCGGCAAGGATTTCCGGCCTAGGAGGTAACGGTTCTATATCTATATGTCTTAAGATGTCTTCAGCTTCGTCAGATCGGTCCTTCCTAACGGCTGACATCTTTTGAGCCTTTGTTTTGCTGGATCGCGTCTTCAATGACGCGAGTGTTATGTTAGCGCAGGTCAAAACGAATTAGCTTTTTAACCCGCTTGTTAAGGAGGGGAGTAATCTTCAGAATCTGAAGACATTTCCCGTCTCTGCCTCATCAGGACCAGAGTTCCACTCGAAATTTTGGACTCCATATTCCTTCGCTCCGGCGTAAAATAAGCCCTGCCTACATCGCGCACGGAATCGTAAAATTATTAGCAATCTGGTCAACGTCCTCAAGTGGTTTCGTAGTCACCAAAGGCACTTATTGTAGTAATTTCTTTCACGCAGCTGATTACATCACATTACATAATTTTTTATTCACCTTTTACCCGTGGCCCCACTGCTTAGCCCTGTTCCGCAATACAAAACAGCAGTTAGATAGTCCACATTTTACGTTATGTAGGCCTATTCTCAGTCTGTTGGATTAGCCTTCTCGACCGTAAAAATCAGTTTTATCTGTCGAACTCCATAAATTTTATGATCGAGTTTTGTAAATCTCGCTTCTACTGTTTTGCCGGAATTGCCCCCACGATTTAGATGTGATGTTTCCGGAAACAATTAAATGCTATCAGGCCAAGTTAACTTGAGACCCCGCATTTTTTGTCTTGCCTGCGATCGTTCATACTACAGCTAATATTTTGGCGCTTGCTGCGATCTCAAGCCAACTTGGCCAGGTTGTACATCGGCTGTCGCACGCGGCACTACACGTGCGTTGAGGTCGACGCTTCCTCCGCACCACATCACGACTTCAGTCACATCCGCCAATCAATATTCATGTCTAATACAAAGTAGTAAGAGCTTAGGGACCCACAGTGGTACGATCAGTCGTGCAGAAATAGATGCACAAAAGCAGCGATATCTGAAAGTCGGCTACCTAGTGTTTACACGTGGACTTGTGAGCAGGGAAGTCGATTAGTCTTTTATTTCAGCGGCTGTTTAACTGTTGATTTTGGTTTCATCAAATAAGCTGGTAGTTTAGTAGGCTAAATTCATGTCATCAGCTAGTTTTGGCTCGGTCAGTTCGCTTCGGCTAGTACCCAAATGGGGTGCTGAAAATCAGCGCTATCGAAAAAACCGGTCAAGTGCTAGCCAGGCTCGCATATCTAGGGTTCCGTAATTCGACAGTTTTGGGAATAGTCAGGAAGAAGGTATTTAAAATCTTGCCCATAACGGTTTGTGATAAGATAGCTAAAAAAAAATTGATTGTACCACAAAAGAGAGACTCAAATATTTCTATACCGTACATGAACAATTTAATTTTGTCATTTTGCTACAGTGAATTTCTCACCCGCTATATTTTTCCTGCAATTTTTACGTAATTCGAAATTACCGTGATTTTTTTCATATTTTTCGGTTAATTAGTTTCGGAAATAAGGGGGGGACATGCGTTTTTTTGTGGTTTTTCAAAGTTTTCTCGAAATCAGTGCCCGTTAATATTGTAAAAATATGTATTTTTATAATCAAATCTTTTATATCTAGAAATTGATACCCATATTGTATTTTTATAAAATATTTTTTTTAATTTATTTTACATTTTTTTTATATTTCTCATTTGTTATCAACTTTTTTTAGTCGCTATAGTTTTTCCATTATCGGCCAGTTATGGCCTATAATATTGATATTTTTCATTTTTTTCGGTCCACCAGTTTCGGAAATAAGAGGAGGAACATGCATTTTTTGTGGTTTTTCAATGAAAACATAAATTAAATTTACATTACCTAATGTAAAACAAGTAAATGTAGAAATATATCTGGATGGAACCAAGTTAGAACTAGTGAATGACACAAAATTCCTTGGAATTACTGTAGACAATAAACTACAATGGGGTTTACATATAAAAACACTGTGTAGTAGACTTAGTTCAGCTGCATTTGTTGTTAGAAGAATTAGACAATTAACTGATATAGCCACAGCACGACTGGTGTATTTTAGCTACTTCCATAGTATTATGTCGTATTGTATCCTACTCTGGGGTAGAGGTGCTGACAAGGAAGCTGTTTTCATTCTTCAAAAAAGAGCCACTAGGGCTATTTATAACTTAAAATGTCGTGAGTCACTAAGAGATAAATTCAAGGAAATAGGAATCCTAACCGTAACTAGCCAATGTATATATGAAAACATCTTGTATGCTAGAAAAAACACCATTGTGCTTCCACGGGTTGGTGCAAGCCACACCATAGGTACCAGAAATAAACATAAACTTGCTGCTCCAGAATTGAGACTCCACAAAACAAGTACTTCCTTTGTTGGTTATTCGTTTTTATAACAAAATATCAAAGGAAACACTTGATCTTTCAGAAAATAAATTTAAAAAACATGTTAAGAAAAGTCTTTATAAGAAAAGTCTTAATAAGAAAGCTTAGTATTAGTGAATATTTGGAAGATAAAAATGCATGGTGTTAATTCATCTCAAACCCTTTATTGTATGTAGGTACTTAAATCATTTAAAGGCCAAGGGTTGTTGCAATACAAAAATTCACAGTATATTGTCTTCAATGTGATATTTTATAGATAAATGTATAAAATTTATTCTGACTGTAAAAAAGATGATAGAGTAGAACAGATAGAACAGGAGGATAAAGAGATGATCTAATAATTTCATTCTGTTTTATTTTTATATTAAGTTACTAAATTTTTGACCTGATTATCCGACTTTCTCTTGTCCTGTGTTTTCTATCTCTTTACTAAAGCAATGTTGTATTAGTAATATAATAATGATGATCGAAAAAAAAAGACATGATCTTGCTAAGTTTCTTGCCCTTCATCTTAGCAAGACTAATCGAATGGGCGGAGTTAGGCATGTATTTATATATGTAACGTATTAGTATTTAGTATATGGTTAGCTATCATTATCATATAGTAGGTATATATATTATTGTATACATTAAATATACCTTTAATGTAGTTTATATACGTGTATCAACTTATTAAGTATATATACCTACCCAAATCCTAATATAATATATTGTATTTTCCTCTTTTAAATTTAACCATTTTACATATTTAATATATTCAAACGTGCGATAAGTGTATTTATGTACCTACATGGCAAAAATAAAGTACCTGTTCATTTCATTTCATTTCATGATTTCTCTAAATCGGTGCCAGTAAATATAGTAAAAGTATATATTTTTATTATCAACTCCTTAATATCTACAATTTGATATCCACATTGTATTTTTTTTTCTTTCTTTTGTATTGGAAATATTTTGAACAATTTCAAATTTTTCAAGATATTTTTATACCGTATTATGTAAGCAAGTGAGTGCTATTTTTGTGGAAAATTTCAAGTCTTTATCTTAAACGGTGCTAAAGTTATGAGGCTGTGACATACGGACGGACGGTCAACGGAGTCTCGCCATAAAGGTTCCTTTTGTACCTTTTAGGTACTACGGAACCCTAAAAAGCAAACAGCAAAAGCAGATATCACAACGCTATTGTCAGTCTGACAGCATAATATATGGCTGAGCTACGTACATTTATCGGATTAAATGTATTTATTTTTAACTTGTTAATTACTAGCCTTTGCCTGCGACTCCACTCGCGTTTTTTTTGCTATTATGGCGGTTGAAAAGCTATAGTTATGATGACCAAAAAATAATTGGTTGCTTTATGGAGCAACGCCAGTTAAAAGTTTGTTTTTTGAAAGATTTTTTATTTATTATTTTGTTAACACGCTATGTCATGAACAATTCAATTATTATATCAATTATGTAGGTATTTCATCATATCATGTCACAAATGCAGTCATTTATGATTACTACTAATCGACACTCTAATCTTAAGCGTCATGTTGAGTATACCTACTGTCACGCACGATATACAGCATGCTCCAAAACGCAACTGAATATTTGGTCAGTTTTCTTTCACATATTTTACTACTAAAAGATTCGTGGTTTAGATTCATAATGCTTTTGAAACTCACGACTTTTATATAGTCAGATTTCGCCTGACTAGTTTCACCGTATTCGTACAGTTTCTTCGGAGGCAAACATGGTTACGCGGCGCGGCGCGGCGGTTCCCCGTTTGACACTCGCCGCGTAACCATGTTCGCCTCCGAAGAAACTGTACGAATACAGTGAAACTGGTCAGGCGAAATCTGACTATACTATACAAAATCGCGAGCAGCCGCTTCAATAGCATTATAGTTTTCACATAATTGATATGAGTACAATCAGCACTTTGTAGACCATAGTCAGCCATTTACCTAATTTTTTTTTTCTTAATCTGTACAAGTAGTAATAGTAACATTAGGTAACATTAGGTATGTTGAAAATGAACCCTTTAGCTATAACAAAGGAAACTGTTCTATGATCGAAATGAAAAATACATGTTTTGTTACTTCTGATATGATTCATGATTTAAAAAAAAAGATATAGACCGCCAAAGTAGCACTAATACTCCGGTAAGAGAGACAAAACCTATGTGTACATACATAGCCTATGTGCATTATTTACCGCCGGGAATATTGTAGAACTGTCAGTCATATGTTGCTTCGTACAGGTAAGCCATTTCTTCGAAATTAAAAAAAACAAAAAAAAAAACAAAAATAAAAAGCCTTTTTTACGGTTTTGTGTTATATTGGTGATTCTGATTCATAGAGTTCAATAAAGCTAGAGGGTTCATTTTCAACCTGTATATTTTTACAATCTACTTGCAATATTGATACCGATATTAGATTTTTAGGCGGTTTTTTGTCTGTAACAAACAACACCGCATAATGTCAGCAAATACGTGGGACGCACTATAAGTTTCCGGAATGAATATGAAAAAATACTATTAAAGGTACAAAATTAATTTATTATTTTTCAAAATAATCTCCCTTGGCGTCTATGCACTTTTTCATTCGATCAAACCAGTTTTGAAAACTTTTGTGCCACTCCCCTGTGGTGACCTCTGAAACGTGTTTTTCATACTCCTCGACAGCCTCTTCTGGTGATGAAAATCGTTGACCGCGTAATTGGTTCTTAATTTTTGGGAACAGAAAAAAGTCACAAGGTGCCAGGTCGGGACTGTATGCAGGATGACTCATGAGTTCTACATTTTTCGTCTTCAAAAAGTCGTTTGTCTGTCTGGCCGTATGAGAACTAGCATTGTCATGGTGCAGGATGATACGGCGTTTACGGTTATTTTTACGGAGTTCGTCAATAACTTCCGGGAAACAAATGGTCGTGTACCAGTCACTTTTCACGGTACGACGATTCTCTAAAGCAACAGTAGCCACGTGTCCAGTTTTATTAAAAAAAGAAGCAATCATCCGCTTAGATGCACTTTTCACGCGCGCCACTTTGGTTGGTTTCGGCTCATCTTGAAAGACCCATACGCTCGATTGCTGCTTTGTTTTGGGATCGTAGCAATAAATCCATGTTTCGTCACCTGTTACTATGTCCCACACCAAATTTGACGCACCTTCGTTGAATCTGGTAAGCATGGCACTGCACCAAGTGACGCGGTCCGTTTTTTGAGCCTCGGTCAAGTTGTGTGGGATCCACCGCGAGCACAGCTTTCTCACACCCAAATGTTTGTGTAGGATTGATTGTATTTGACTCATGCCTATTTCTAAGGATGCGCGAATTTCATGGTAGGTCACATGCCTGTCTGTTTCAATCATACGGCGCACAGCATCGATGTTTTTGTTGGTCACAGCGGTGGACAGCCGACCATCGCGAGATTCGTCACTGACATTGATACGACCACGCTTGAATTCTGCAAACCAGCTATAAACAGTCGTCTTGCATGGTGCTTCATTGCCAAAAGCTGTTTCAAGCCGAGCGATGCTCTGTTGAGCTGTCAAATTACACTTAAAATCGTAGAAAATCATACTACGAAAATTTTCCCGAGTTAAATCCATGTTGATGCAGACACACAATTTTTTAAATGGCGCCACAAGGTAAAAACAAAGGACAGTCAGATGAAACAAACTGCATTCTACAGCCAAAGAGTTCTATTTTCAAATGTTGTAATAAATTTTTAAATATTGTTTATGTAAGTGGCCAGTTCCGGAAACTTTTAGTGTTACCTATGTATTTTTCTTTATCGATTTAAAAGTTATGATTATTAGTTATGAATTTATGAATGAGACTGTGTAGTATATACTAGGTGAAATTTAATCAACCGACCAAATTCATACTGGAGACTCGGTTAGGCATTAGGAAGAAGGTTTAATGAAACTCCAGATGAAACTCAAAAAAAATTTTTTTTTGCCCTAGTGGTCCCTGCACTAGGAATTGTACTTATACTAGTCCACCAGTAAGGGAGCAAAAAATATATTTTTCGATATTGGCCATATCCTAGTTCTTGATCACTGACCGAGTATCCAGTATGAATTTGGTCGGTTGATTAATTTCATCCTAAATAGACGGAATAGTTTATTTTTTACCCACTAGCTACGAAATTCTAAAAATACATAGACTAGAGATATCTAGCAAACCCTCTTTTAAAAAATTATCTCATCCTTTCATCGAATTAGAACTCTGTGCGTCCGCCTGGTGCCAAATCACACAACGTGATCGAGAACATCGTGCGTGTTAGTTAAACACGTGAGCTGTAGGCGCAATATGTCCATCGCACAAAGAAAGAGATAGACATATCTAAAAAAGTGCGCGTCCGAGTAGTGCGGTGAATCGAGAAAAGGTTGGATAATGCTGTTTATTGGGTTCCGTACCGAACGGGACCCTATTACTAAGACTCCGCTGTCCGTCTGTCACCAGGCTGTATCTCATGAACCATGATAGTTAGACAGTTGAAATTTTCACAGATAATGTATTTCTGTTGCCGCTATAACAACAAATACTAAAACCGGTCAAGTGCGAGTCGGACCCGCGCACTCCCATACAACAGACATGATTATTTTGCGGTTTTTATAGATCATGGTACAGAACCCTTCGTGTGCGAGTCAGACTTGCACTTGGCCGGTATTTTAGTGAATAAATTCTCACGAAAGCGTTAAAAATACGTTTATAAATATGTTTACATTACAATACAGTCATTTTATAACATTATTTTTATTACATACTTACATACTTTTTTTTTTACTTTATTAGTTTGGATGGACTACCGTTTTTAACTGAAAAATCAGCGTTCATTTTGGATTTCTTTTCAATGCAGCGAATTTTTCTCTATCACATTTTTGGTTTTGCATCTTATCGTATTGGAAAAGGCCCCTTTATGCTTGCTTGTTCGATGGTCACCTTTACATATGTCTGTGCCTTTACGCAGGGTTATCGAGGATTGCTAAGAGCAAAGCTAAAATTTAAAGCGTTCCGTCAAAAAACTGAAACCCTTATAGCGAAGCCTTGTAGTTTTTAATTTAAATAAGGAGAAAAAAAAAGAGATGAAAGTTTGTACGGGAATATCGGTAGTTAAAACTAGGAAAATTTTATTAGTTAGAAATTAATAATTAATCGTAGTTAGTAAGAAAAATGAAGGTGTGAAACTACATACTCGACTACTAGGTGGTAGAGCTGGTGCCGGGCTCGACTGTGGAGGTACCACCATCTTACTCGTAAATCCTCGCGAAGTTATTCGGGGGAGAGTAAGAGGACAGCTCTCAGGCAAAAAAACCAGGCCGCCCACCATTGCCTGGGACCGATGGATAGCAGTATATTCATCCCCAATTGCCGGGCCTTCTGTGGCGAAATCTTGGAAAGGCCTCGAAACTGGCTGATGGATGGATGGAATGTTGAAAAACGGAAATCTAATTCCTTAGTTTACTTCAGAGGTTAGACGGTAAATCTTTCGCGCGCGAGATTTGGATTTTCCCAATTGTTATAGCTGTTTCGGTCACTCGCGGCCGGCACGAGCGCGCCCTCCCCGCGCGCCCCGCACTTGTTCACTTTGTACCCACAGCTTGGACCCAAACCAGTACATCCTTTCTTACCTTCGTTTTTAGTGCTTTTGATTGTTTAATTCAAAATAAACAAATGAATGATCTCCTATTCGGCTTTGACTAAAGAGTTCAATATAATAGTTTCAAACGGACGAATGTAGGATACTAAAATATGTAAAATATTTTGGAGAGTTACTGTGTGGTCAAAGGAGGAAGTAAATTGATATGTACGCGGTAGTACTCCTCTAACGAACAATTTTTATTGTAGAGCCAATCTTCGAATCGTGAAAAATAATCATATATTACCTACTCGCCCAAAATGTTACTCAACATTATTCTTTTGTATGGAACACCTGATTTTTTTTGTAATTTTACTGTTGTTTCCATAGTAAAAGTTGTTACTATAGACGAGTACTATCACCAGTTTGCGTTTCCAAAACCATTTCACCGCGTATTTTGTGCTCTTCTTCTTTATAGAACTATACAGGCTGTAAACTTAATTATGTACTTCTCATATTATATGTTTTGACCGTTGACAGAAAGAAAAGTGAAGTAAATTGAAAAATATGTTATGTGAAGTATGTACACATAATTAACTTTTAAAAGACAAATAAAACAAAATATTCATTATCCAGATATTATTGCACGTTTTAACATCGTAATTTTGAAAAAAATAATATGCGGAGCCATCCAGATGTTTAGTTAAGAAAACGTAGTGATGGGATATTTCGTGTAAATTCCAAGAAGTGCAGACAATAATTACAATGATAACACAATATATTAAAAATGTGATGTTATGATGATTTTTTTTTCTTTATTTTATATTTTAAATTGACTAATAGCAATACGTTCTCTAGCAGGCATATTTCTCGGTACTCTAGGATCAATCAATTCTACAGTACATCCTTTCATACCTTCGTTTTTAGTGCTTTTGATTGATTAATTAAAAATGAATGACCTCTTAATTGTCTTTGTCTAAAGAGTACAATATATTAGTATCAAACGGACGAATGTAGGATACTATAATATGTAAAATATTTCGGAGGGTTACTGTGTGGTCAAACGAGTAACAAAATGGATATTTACGTGGTAGTACTCTTCTAAGTCCTATTGGCTTTAATGACTAAATAATTAATAAATAATTTATATCTCCTCTAACGAACAATTTTTACTACAGAGTACAGAGCTAATACTCGAATCGCGAAAAAATAATCATGTACTCAGTATATTTTAGGCGGGTAGGTAATTTAATTAATTAAATTCATCCGCAGGCCTACTCGTCTCGAAGAATCGCTAAGGCCGCGCACCATTTCCTGCAGTTCCTGCAGCGATTCCGCCGTTATCACGATGTCATCGGCAAAGCGAAGATGTGAAATGTACTTTCCGTTTACGTTTATGCCTCGTCCATTCCAGTCTAGTGTTTAGTATAAATATTAGAATTAAATTTTTATCATAGACTTTATCTGCATATTTACCTAATAAATATTTACCTGTTTATATTTTGATCTAAACGTTTCAATATCGGCCTTACAATGCTTCGGTTGCCTGAAATTCAATGCGATGAGCGTTAATAAATGTTTAGGTATCCGCATCAAAAGCTTGATCGGTAGGAAGAAAGGCTCCGTACTTTAGAGGTTTTTTTTAGGAATTCTATCTTAGTTTAATATACAATACATATTTATACTCACTTGTTAATTTTATTACCCCTTTTTTTTCTTTTTGCCGATAAACGTAGCTTTCCTTTTCCATAGTAATGAAATTAAGTCTCAGTATTATTTATCTGAATGTTACTTATGTTTCCGTATTTCACTGTTTTGTATAAAATGATCTGTTGATTTGACAGAAAAAAATCTCTCAAAACCGACGACATAACTATTTTAAGAGCACTGTAGTCGATCGATGGCTTGAATTCAGTCGCGCACGGGGTCGATATACTTGTTATTTCATTCTAGATTCAAGTTCGGGTTATAGAGCACTAACTGACTGTTATTGGTTGACCCGAACGTTCATTTACCGAGCTCGTACGGAACTAATCTAACACGCTGTGAGACGCAAGCTAACGCGAGACAAAATTCATGTTTTGAAAAAACTCGAGAATGGTTTTGGGTCTTCCTATGAATTCAGGAGAAATATCCCAAAAACCGAAATGAAAAAACAATTTTTTTGAATAGTATAAAATATACTATGCGGTGAACTTAAAATCATTTGATTTGTTCTATCGCCTCTAGGACATTACTGTACATAAACATTCATCAAAATATGTGTAACATTCAGGACTTTTATACGCTTGTAGCTTTTGTATGTATTTGATTTTGATAAATGTTTTAGGTTCAAGTCGTGGATGATGTATGTTGAAAAAGAAAAAATAATAGGCAAGTACCTTTATATAAGGATATTATCAGCGAACTGCGCTAGTATGGGAGTTGGGGCGAATAGAGTACCCTTAACTTCTGTATAGGGTCAAGTTAAAAAGTGTCCTTATGTACATTTAATATTGAAATTTTTCGTTTATGCTTATTAATATATTCAATATTTCTTTAAGATTATAATTTTATTAATTTTTTTTACACCAATTTTTTCCTTTGCAGTTAAACGAAAATCTACTTTTGAACTTCACCGATCATCCGTAATAGATACTTAAATTAAGGCCAATAATACGAAATAAATAATTTAAACACACTTTCAGGCTTTCAAAACATTTTTATTTTATTAAATTTTATATAAATTTTGAACTTCCTATTCTAATCCTTGTCGTCTGTATAAAACAAAGATGATTTGTCGAAAGAGTCCGAAATAGCCGCACTTATGAAAAAAAAAATGTATTATCATATCAGTCATGTTGTCAATCAATCAAAAATCAACAAGAAAATCAACAAGAAAAACTAACAGTAACGGATTAATAATAACAAAAAACTAAACAAACACGTAAACGAAATAATATCACTTCGAACGCAATCCAAACAGGAATGAACTTGTTCACAAAATGGCGGACCAAATATTGGTAACTGCAGTACTGACTGCTTACACAACCACACAACCCACGCAACAACAGCTGTCGTCGACCAACTGACGTCATTATTCTCAGTAACAGTCCGATTGTTTACGTATTTCATCTCGTCTCGTTGGCCATACTTTAGTTATTAAATTTAGCCCCAGTATTAATTTTAACTAAATGTTACTTTTATTTCCGCAGTTCCCTTTTAGTATGTGATCTATTAGTTCCATGGAATAATCTCTCAGAATAAGAAGGGACTACATAATTATTTTTACCCCTGTATAAAGTAAAATTATTTTGCAAACCTAAAACAGAGTTTTTGTAATACGTAGGGGCTTAGCGAAATGCAATACTTTTTAGTTGCCCACCTGCCTCTTTTTTTAAAAAAAAAAAACAAATCGTAAGTACTCAACAATTTTTGCAAGAAAACTCTGTCCACTCTTTGATAAATCAATTGCACCTGTATCAAGCGAGTAAGGTGAGTGAAACGAGTATAATCGCTCGTCCCGTGATCCCCCCGCATGTCTTCCCCACCCCTGATGCGACAGAGTACGATGCCGGATTTATGTAATTTGCGCCCGCGATTTCGAACGGTAGAGCATAGCTAATTACTGAAATCCTATACGTTCTATATACGACATGATTGCATTTTACAAATATTTATGAACCAACACGAGTCCTATTTTAAAAGAAATACGATTTTGCTTGAGAAATGCTTAAGAAAATCGAATATGAAAATGGAATATTTTGGAGCTTAAAACACAGATTTTTAAGTGCTTGTATTTCTTATGCGTGTTTATTATCCGAAATTTAAAGTTAAATAGGACATGTAGGTTGTGCAAAAGATGAAGTAACTTAAAGTTTTGTGTGATTTAATGCATTAGCGTACAAATGAGAAGCTATCTCGTTTTGTATGGCCGCGGAGTCTATCGCTCTTCCCTTAAACTTCGTCATTCAGAGAAACTGTGTCATCGCTCGGCGCGCCCACACGCACAGCCGACGACGCGACGTCACGTATATATGACCATATCTTCAAAGTCGTTATGTCTATAGCAATAAAAGCAATAATGCCTGTACTTATGGGAGCTATTTAGCGGCGCATTTTTATGAACTGTAGCTGTGATGTGACTGCGGTGATGTGTCGAGTGATTCACCGACTCACACGCAGTCTGACACGTGCTAGGTCACGTGTTTTATCTGTCTACTACTATAGCTTGTATTCTTCGTGCTTGCACCGCCCGCGCGGTTGGAGGGTTGGGACGTACGAGGGAGCACGCCGTTTATGTGCACGGCCGAGCGCATGGCTATACAGGTAGGGATTTGCTATCGAGATATATCTTGAGATTAATTTTTTTATGAATAACCCTAGAATTATGTTAAAATCTATTCATGTTAAGTACACGAAAAGTACACTACGCCAACACCTGTTTTACGGAATTGACCCTTAATATAAATATCTTTAGATTTATTACGAAGTATTTTGTAATGTAAAAGATAGTTTTTTAGCTACTTTAGGTGGGTATGAAGTGATGATATGCGTTTTAGCAAAATAGGTAATCAATGTTTAATTCATTATTCTGGTATTCCTGCGTTGATTTATTTTTTTTACGCTCTTTAAAGAAGTTGTATACCTTATACACAATTTCTTTTGCCTGTCTTCCAATCGGTTTGCTCATCTTCGGGTCGTGATGTCGTGTGCGTTCTGCAAAATGCGACGAGTTCCAAATACACAAGTAGCCGTGGCGAGTGACCTCCGGCGACTGGCGATCCGTCGCACGCGTCGCGCTCGCCCACCCTCCCGCCATTCTGCCCGCACCTCCTCCGAGGCCCTGTTCCCTCGTCCGCCCCAACCCTCCAACCGCGCGGGCGGTGCAAGCACGAAGAATACAAACTATAATAGTTCATTCTTGATAGCTTTTAGTAATAGACTAGAAGGGGGACAATGCTTTGGCTTAGTTGTCTGGAGTCGTGGTAAGTTGGGTGTCGTGGCTCGTGACTTTCTAATAAATAAGGTCTACTGGCGTGTCGTGTCCTCGAAAAATTATCACTTAAGGAAAAGGATACTCTTTTGTATGATCCATATGTCGGTGGGTAAGCAAATTCAATGAAACAACAAAAAACTGAACATGATGCGCGCGCGCACCGTTTTATTTTGCCCGCAGTTTCGCCGACGTTGATTTAGTTTTTGGTATCGAATCTGTTAATATTTTTCGTAACAAAAATTTTATATTACGTACCTACTTTAATTTGACTTTAGGTTCTCTTAAGAATAATTTTATACTATAAGGTCCTACAATACAACGTGAAAAAAATGTAATAGATGATAGAGTATCCCTAATAGACCACATTCCACCGAAAACAAAAATTTTTGCGCGACCATTTTTTTTCTTTCCATAGGAATTTTGTCAGTTGATTGAACCACTTTGTACTGGGAAGTGAAAAAAATATTTGAACAAATATTTGAGCAAACTATTTTTTTCCTTCTGGAAAGTGATCAGTTAACGATACACGATCTACCCTTGAGTTATTTTCACTTATATCTGACCCTATGTTTATGTCCCTAGGGCACTGCTCGTACCCAGGTGAAGCTTTTTGTCAAAGTGAAACTCTTAACATTACAAAAAGTGAAATATTTTTTGAAATCGTTTCCGTACTAAAAGTTCATACCAACTTTACGCGCAGGAGAGGTTTTTTTCTCAAGGTTTAATTGTTTTTAACAGTAATTATTGTTATTTTACTTGTGTAATTTGGACGGACTACTGTTTTGAACTGAAAAAACAGCCTTCACTATAGTATTTTTATTGATGCAGCGAATTTTTCTTTATCACGTTTTGGGTTATGCTATCGTCTTAGAAAAGGCCTCCTTTATAAAAGGTATTTTTTTATAACTCTATTTATTGTAGTTTGGGAGTACTACTATTTTAAAATCTAATATTTTTACTACTAAGTCGCCTTAAACAGTGTAGAAAACTGAAGAAAAAGAATATTGAGAAACCAATAAATATGCTGTCGCTTTAAGAATTCATTTATTCAATTTAGGGCCTTGTACTACCACGTGTTTTGCTTTTAATAGCAGTATCTCATGCGAGGTCAATCAACACGTGAATTGTTCAATAATAAGAAACAGCACTACGAAAGAAGTCCCCAGTCAAAGTCCTTCTGCCAAAGGAATAAGCGCGAAAATGCCCTATATAATATCTCTGTACAAAAATTGCCGTTGATTATCGCTGCGCCGCTGGACTAATTTTAATACAAAATGAGAATAATATTGTTTAATTAATCTCGTTTTAATTTTGTATGGTTGAGTATAAGATCGAGTATCGATCCCAAATCTATACATATTATTATCCAGCACATACTATAAGCGTTTGTTTTTGTTTCGTTTTGTTTTTGTTTACAAAATAAATTACGATTGTAAATTAAAAAAAAAAAATATTTTGTGCAACTGTGAGATAATGAGAGCCATTGGGACATGTGCGCTTTCATTCTTAAAGGGGGGCTATCCAGACTTTGTCAGTTTTGAAATGAATATTAAACCAAGAAAAAGCGACGATTACATTTTTTTTAAATATATGTAATTTTTCACTCTTTGATCTTAATATTTCGGCTGTTCGATACACGATTGCTTACACTTTCCTCGATCCGATTAAATCGCAAAGATAGGTCTAAACTACGATCTAAATATCATTTCATTTAAGCTATATTAAGTTTTGGCCAATGAACTTAATAAAATAAACATCGTGAAAAATCTGATATAAAACGGCCATCATATTAAAAAACCACCCCTCTAATTCCAAAATAGCAAAAAAAAACACCTCAAAACCGCGAGTTTTCTGAGCGGCCCGCTTCCGCTGAGCAGGATAAACATATGAAAAATGAAAGCGACAGATTCCTCTAGATAACCTCGCCTTAATAGCGTCACAATTACTAATAATGTTCATTAAAAAAAAGTTTCTTGATCCTATAAACTTAGGCAAGGATCGTTCTTTGTTCAGCCTAAATGTCATCAGTACCTAACTTACTTATTGATTGTGTTCTTAGGAGGATTCGAGGCTGCATTGCAAAAGTCGCTGATTGGTTATCTAAGCGGTGTTATAATTAATCAGGCCAATCACAGCTCAGAATCGCGGTGCTATAATATATCGTTAGGGATGCAACGAATAGTACTTTTGCGAATATTAATACGAATATCAAATTAATTTTTGGTGAAAACAAATAATAAAAATTTTGATTACGAATATCTTTATTTTACCCTAATAATTACAATGAACGACGAAAAAGAACTGAGATCAAATTAGGTGCCGATCCTTAGGAACCCGCTCTGTATATTTCGTCCGTTTGATGCGACGCATTATTTTAATTATTTTTCTTGTCATTGCCGCGATGTTTTTGTAAAAATCAGGGACATACACCAGTCTATATTGGCCATCTAAATGAAGACCTAAAATTTATTTGATACAATTGTTTCTGCTCTGCGTGTTATCGAATAGAATAGAATAGAATAAATTTTATTTCAGGCTGAAGCCCATAAATGTTAGTAACAATTTTGCTTAGACTATGTTAGTGACTACTACCAATCAAATAAGCCCAAACTCGAAGGGTCTGCTGTATCCGTTGAGGAGATCCCGTACCATAACTTCTAATTACTACCAGTAGAAAAGTAAATTCCAAAAATCTTTAAATGACGATATTTTTTTTCTGCGATCTGATTTTAATGAAATAAAGCCTATATTCTATTCCAAATTAAGCTCTGTACAGCTGTGGAAACTACATGAAAATCTGTTCAGTAGTTTTAGAGATATGCATGAACAAACAGAGACAGACAGACAGAAAATAATCCTAAAAATCTTATGTCATATATTCTTTAGTCACCCCCTTTCTATTTCTATAACTTTTCTTCAATGTACAGACACAGCGGTTTCTATGTTTTATTATATGTATTGATACGCCAATAGAAGAACTATTACTAATAATAATTAAATGTGGAAGTGACTTCCATTGTAAATTAATGTTATAAACAACTCAACGATAAACGACAATCAATTAGGTCGAGGACCAAATTTATGATATTATTATGGCTAAAGCTGTAGTTGGCGACCAAATTTGATAAAAAATATCGCTATCGGTCAGTGCTTCAAGAATTTTGTGGCGACTTTCATGGCTAATGACCCGAATTCCATCCTTACAGACGTATATAATGTCACCGGATAATTGTAAGAATAGTTAATCTAGTGTGATTGTAAACTGACGAAAAATTGTAAACAGACAATAAAATTTGCGATCTACGTATACATTTTATAAGTTTATAATGTAACCATTATGTAGCTGTCAAATCGCAAGTTGGTGACTGACTGAATACAATGTCATTATTTTCATATATGACGTAACTTTGAAACGTTTGAACTTTAGCTGTGAAAACTTGCCAAGTTCTGTATATTTGGTAGCAAGGACCCTAACAAACTTTCTTTTAAAACAAGTGAAGAACGTTGTACAGTGGAGCCCGCATCGAGCTATACACATTGAGTATAAGCTGACCTCTCAGTGTACGGGAAGCCTATACAATGAGAAGTCAGCTTATACTGAAAGTGTTTAGCTTGATGTGGGCTCCACTGTACATTATTGCACTTATGGCTGAACGAACGCCCATAAGAACCCGGTCCGCGACGACGAGAACTTTGATGAAAAGCAATATGTTAAATATTTTTCCGGCCTCTATCGCGATGTTTTTGGAAAAACTAGGGACATACCACTTCGTATTGACCGTCTAAATGAAGGGCTAGAATTTATTTGATTGAATTGTTTCTCTTTTGCGAGTTATTTTGGTATCGTTATTCATAATATCTAAGTACCAGAGTGGCGCCCCTGATGCGCAGGCTGCAGGGCAGTGCCGGTGGACCCCTGACAGTAATTGCGGAAAGAGTAGATGATCCCATCCTGAAGCACTGGGTAAGGACACATCTTATGTTATCCGGCAGTGCCGTCAGATGGGAGGTCACTCAATTATATGGTTATATAAGTACTAGCTCGTGCCCGCGGCTCCGCCCGCGTGTTATTTGGTTTAACGACATGCTTTTTCCGGGATAAAAAGTAGCCTATGTGTTAAGTTAGTATATAAGATATATCCATTCTAAATTTCATCCAAATCCGTCCAGCCGTTTCAGCGTGAAAGAGTAACAAACATACACACACACAAACTTTCGCATTTATAATATTAGTGTGAAGTGTGATGAGATAACATAGCCTTGTCTTATTTTACCACAAACGATTAAGACCGCGCTAATTAGACACCTGATGTATGAAATAACAAAGCCTTGTCTTAAATTACCACAAACGAAACGACCGCGCTAATTAGACACCTGATTTTTCAATGATATTGATCTATCCTACAGGAACCATGCATTTTTCCGGGATAAAAAATACCCTATGTGTTAAGTTAGGTTATGAGCTATATCCATTCTAAATTTCATCCAAATCCGTTCAGCTGTTTCAGCGTGAAAGAGTAACAAACATACACACACACACACACACACACAGGCACAAACTTTCGCATTTATAATATTAGTAGGATAGGATAATACAAAGTAACTATGATTATGTGATTTGATTATCTGTAATAGAGATGACGGTTGTAATTAATTAAATAAATATCTTTCATACTGAGTATATTTGACGTTTGACGAGTCTGCTTCCAATTCAAATTGCTATGCTAGCCTGTCGTCACGCGGCGGGAAGTGACGTAGCACGTGCTGTGCCCTCGAGACCTGGGTGTGAGCGTGCTGGGTCATTGGATCCGGCCGTCCTGTTGTTGAGCAGATGAAAAACCAGTTAAGTGCGAATAGGACTCGTGCGCTGTGGGTTCCGTACCATTCCAATACGTTAATATACTAAAATGATTTGATTAAAATTCACAGTAAAATTAAATTGGCCAAGTATTCGGGTATTTTTCCTTTTGTTTTTTAGGTGTTATATAGGTATGTGCAGTATTTTAGGAAATAATTGGAGTCAGAAATTGTTAAGGATATAAGTACCTGTTATTTAGTAGATCTAACTGAATTTTATTATATTAAATTTTTAAGTTATTCCGTTTCGAAATATCTGCAGTCTTTGTTACCCTTTTTTAGGGTTCCGTACCCGAAGGGCAACACGGATCCGGATCCCAATTAATATCACTCGGACGTCTGTCCATCCGTATGCCACGGGTCTCTAGCTTGCAGACGGAATGAGTTACAGAACTGAAATTTGGAATCCTAATTGAACTAAAAATAAAATAAAATTATTTTTAAGGAGACCTACATATCTACCCACCTACGTTCCATAGTACCTTACATGAAAAAAGAGAGAAAACATTTTTTTTTCTTACCCATGCATTTGCCTGGAATTCATTATGTAGAGTAAAAATGATTTTTTCATTTTCTTTATAAAATAAAGAAATGGGGGTCAACAAAAATGGTCTAAAAATTCATATCTGCTCCGTGAAAAATGGTCAATCAAAGTTGAAAGTTTTAGACCATTTTTGTTATGGGGTCTATCTCAAAAACTGAACTAGTAAGGAATTGGGAATTTACTGTATATTACTGTTGAGCGGGCAGAAAAAGTATATGAAAATCCATTGTTGACGTGCTGTTTTTTTTTATTTGTTGACAACAGCCGTATGATAAGCATAAATGTTACATTAAAAAGGGTATAAACTTCTTGGTACATAACCTAGCTTGAACAATAATGCCAAAAGACAAAAAGTTTTTATGTCTAAATTTGCAAAATAATACTGGCCATTTGTTATTTATGTACATAATTAAAAAAATAAATTAAAAACTGCAAATCGAACGCGAGTCATCAATTTGTTTCTTTGGTTGTATCTTTATTAAAAGTAACTCAAAATGTCGTCTAGTAGTGATATAGGAGAATGGGTGATTTTGTCTTTTATTTTCCTCGCAGGTGTAGTATAAAACACTATGTATCACTCGGGAGAAAGTGGTAATCGGCCTCTTTCTCCACTCGGTGAACAATGTACTATTCTATCATAGTTTAGTAACTGAGGTGTCTAAATTATAGTGGGTATTTGGTATATAAACAGACCAGACGGTCATTAAATTATCATTCATCTACGGACGGACATTTGTCTGTACCTATAGATAAATGTTGCCCAAATTGTAATACCGTTTTATGTCATGAACTTATGGGATTTAATTAACTTGACCATTACGTATATCTGAGCCCCGAGATTGCGGACAATCATGCAACTTCTTCTTTAAATTGTACACTTATTATACCTTACTATCTAAGTAGCTTTTGCCCGTGACTTCGTCCGCGTGGAGCCCTTAGGGGGCGAATTTTCAAAAATCCTTTCTTAGCGGATGCCTACGTCATTACAACTATCCGTATGCCAAATTTCAGCGAAATCCGTTCAGTAGTTTCGGCTGTGCGTTGATAGATGAGTCAGTCAGGTTTGCCTTTTATATATTCAGAGAAGAAGATGTCCCTATGTGGTTACATTCATTGGATTATACCTACATAAACAGGGTGTAAATGCAAAGTCACGAATCCCTTTAGGGTATGAAAGTATACACGATTCTGATGTCATTACGAGAAAAAAAAATACCTTGAATTTTCACCAAAAGTTCCATCATTTTTCTAAACTATGGCTACGCAGCTCACCGGCCTCCCACGCACCTAATTGCACCCCGCAACCCGCACCCCTCATCCGAGTGGCCAGCGACCAGTGAGAGTGTCCTCGCGATTAGTGTATTTTGAGTAAAGAAAATCGTCTTGTTATGAGGTACTGGTACATTATTTAGAGATCCCAGTATTTAAAATAATATCTTTACCGATCATACTAACACACCCTTATAGGATTCTTGCTTTTGCTTTTACAGCCGGTATACAATACATATAAAACGCAAACCAAGTCGCACGTGCTTAAAAATGAATACACGTGACATAAACTAGGCCTCGCGGTCATAAGCCTCGACCTAAATTCAGGCCATTCACTGATTAAAAGTACAATGAGGTAAAATTCTTTACTTCTTGTATCGTTCGAGCAACGAATACATTTTTGGGTTTTTGCTCTGTGTTCGAATCCACCAGGTTTTCGTACGTTTGTTTAAAGAAAGAAAAATTTGTGTTTTAAATGTTATACAAACAACGTAAAAAAAAAAACTATCTTTCAAATTACTATAGTCGTGGCCGTCGTAAAATTTGGCCAAGGGCGAGTCGGACTCGCGCACAAAGGGTCCCGTACCACCAGGTGCGAAACTCTAAGAACATTATGGTAAATAACAACAATATACCTATACATACCAAAGTAGCATTAAGGCTACAAAAAAAAACCTCTAAAATGGAAGCGCCTGACAAAAAATTTGGCACCGTCTGCGTACGGAAGCCTTCTTTTTATGATACTTTAGAGTATGTCCTACAATCTGACTAGATTTAATACTTTTATGTATTACCGTCTTTAAGTTAAGTTAAGTTAGAAATTTCTTGTATAGGGATCCCCTTAAATTTAGTTTGTTTTAATGTTTTATTATTTTTGTTGTGGTAGAGGCTATAGTAACACGTATTGTGTGAAAAATTTCAACTTTCTACTTATAACGGTTGAGGCTGTAGACCCCTGTGACAGACGGACAGACAGACAGCGCAGCGGACGCTTAGTAATAGGGGTCCCGTTTGGCACCCTTCGGCTATGGAACCCTAAAAACGAACATTGGAATACCAAAAGCCCGATGTTTTCTGAACAGGATTTATCGACCATAGGTACCCGTGTTGTAGTAACTACATGTACATGTTTATATAATAATAAATTTAAAAAAAAATGTTGTAAGATGGTGGATGGAATGGTTTTCGTTTCCAAACGTACATTTATGATTGTTTTTCATATTTTTGAGTAAAAAGTATTATTTAAATAAATGTGTATTATGGCATTACGTGACTATTATTATTTGGGCATATTTTATGCATTACTTTGTAAATAAACGTGTACAACAACTATATTATAGGAGCATTTTAAAGTTGCGCACTATTTACAACACAATGCATAAAATAACACAATTTACTAGAAAAGCGTAATTGACATTAAACTATTGTCACGTAATGCCATATACTATAATAAATCACATTCATTCGACACTTTTATTAAAAAGTAAGAAAAAACAATTCTCAGTTGTGCGTTTGGGATTACATTCGCGTTAAATGCATTTTTTTCCAAAATCTGTTGCTTGCAAAAATAAATACCTCTTAGTAAATAGATGTCATTATACCTTTTTTTTCTATTTCTAACATAACAAGGTACAGTAAAACCAACTTATCTGTAGAATGAAAATAACGGAACTAGCACATCTGATTGGATAATATTGAATATTAGCCAATGACAAGCCCGGAATAAGCTAGTTCATTCTACAGATAAGTTGGTACTACTGTATTAGAAACTCAAAAGAGGTTCTCGTGTCAAAAAACTTTGGTACTTTACAGTTTTAAAATAGCGGAACTAGCACATCTGATTGGATAATATTGAATATTAGCCAATGACAAGCCCGGAATAAGCTAGTTCATTCTACAGATAAGTTGGTACTACTGTATTAGAAACTCGAAAGAGGTTCTCGTGTCAAAAAGCTTTGGTACTTTACAGTTTTAAAATAGCGGAACTAGCACATCTGATTGGATAATATTGAATATTAGCCAATGACAAGCCCGGAATAAGCTAGTTCATTCTACAGATAAGTTGGTACTACTGTATTAGAAACTCGAAAGAGGTTCTCGTGTCAAAAAACTTTGGTACTTTACAGTTTTAAAATAGCGGAACTAGCACATCTGATTGGATAATATTGAATATTAGCCAATGACAAGCCCGGAATAAGCTAGTTCATTCTACAGATAAGTTGGTACTACTGTATTAGAAACTCGAAAGAGGTTCTCGTGTCAAAAAACTTTGGTACTTTACAGTTTTAAAATAGCGGAACTAGCACATCTGATTGGATAATATTGAATATTAGCCAATGACAAGCCCGGAATAAGCTAGTTCATTCTACAGATAAGTTGGTACTACTGTATTAGAAACTCGAAAGAGGTTCTCGTGTCAAAAAACTTTGGTACTTTACAGTTTTAAAATAGCGGAACTAGCACATCTGATTGGATAATATTGAATATTAGCCAATGACAAGCCCGGAATAAGCTAGTTCATTCTACAGATAAGTTGGTACTACTGTATTAGAAACTCGAAAGAGGTTCTCGTGTTAAAAAACTTTGGTACTTTACAGTTTTAAAATAGCGGAACTAGCACTTCTGATTGGATAATATTTAATATTAGCCAATGACAAGCCCGGAATAAGCTAGTTAATTCTACAGATAAGTTGGTACTACTGTATTAGAAACTCGAAAGAGGTTCTCGTGTTAAAAAACTTTGGTACTTTACAGTTTTAAAATAGCGGAACTAGCACATCTGATTGGATAATATTGAATATTAGCCAATGACAAGCCCGGAATAAGCTAGTTCATTCTACAGATAAGTTGGTACTACTGTATTAGAAACTCGAAAGAGGTTCTCGTGTCAAAAAACTTTGGTACTTTACAGTTTTAAAATAGCGGAACTAGCACATCTGATTGGATAATATTGAATATTAGCCAATGACAAGCCCGGAATAAGCTAGTTCATTCTACAGATAAGTTGGTACTACTGTATTAGAAACTCGAAAGAGGTTCTCGTGTTAAAAAACTTTGGTACTTTACAGTTTTAAAATAGCGGAACTAGCACATCTGATTGGATAATATTGAATATTAGCCAATGACAAGCCCGGAATAAGCTAGTTCATTCTACAGATAAGTTGGTACTACTGTATTAGAAAGTCGAAAGAGGTTCTCGTGTCAAAAAACTTTGGTACTTTACAGTTTTAAAATAGCGGAACTAGCACATCTGATTGGATAATATTGAATATTAGCCAATGACAAGCCCGGAATAAGCTAGTTCATTCTACAGATAAGTTGGTACTACTGTATTAGAAACTCGAAAGAGGTTCTCGTGTCAAAAAACTTTGGTACTTTACGGTTTTAAAATAGCGGAACTAGCACATCTGATTGGATAATATTGAATATTAGCCAATGACAAGCCCGGAATAAGCTAGTTCATTCTACAGATAAGTTGGTACTACTGTATTAGAAACTCGAAAGAGGTTCTCGTGTTAAAAAACTTTGGTACTTTACAGTTTTAAAATAGCGGAACTAGCACATCTGATTGGATAATATTGAATATTAGCCAATGACAAGCCCGGAATAAGCTAGTTCATTCTACAGATAAGTTGGTACTACTGTATTAGAAACTCGAAAGAGGTTCTCGTGTTAAAAAACTTTGGTACTTTACAGTTTTAAAATAGCGGAACTAGCACATCTGATTGGATAATATTGAATATTAGCCAATGACAAGCCCGGAATAAGCTAGTTCATTCTACAGATAAGTTGGTACTACTGTATTAGAAACTCGAAAGAGGTTCTCGTGTTAAAAAACTTTGGTACTTTACAGTTTTAAAATCAATTAGTAGTTAAAGTGTCCGCTGGATTTTGACAATTGTGATTTACAGTTGGGTGATTTATGACACGAGCTGTAATTTCTGAATTTTATCGCATGGAAATCGTGCAGTTACTAAAGGATTATAGAAAACGGCGGGGCGAAAAAGTTGTGGAATGTAATCAGGACACTGTAAAATGGATTTTTGTGTAAAATTTTCATCAAGTAAAAAAGGCTACGTTCTTAATATACTATTTTTTTGTTTTTTTAACTACTGCTGCTCTAGGCCAGGTTATGAATATGCAAGCGCATGTCACCTGGCTGCAGATTGGTGAAGCACGTGATATAAACGCCAGCAGTGCGGGCCTCGACCTGAATGCAAGTCAGACATTTCCTCTTGAGGTCAGATCAGACGGTTCGTTCTCATTACTGTCTTGTTATTTCTATTTAGCAATGCAAGCGGATGTCACGTGGATGCAGATGGGCCAACCACGTGACCCACCCTACCCGAGCATGTCTCGACCTGAATGCAGGTCTGGCATTTCTTCTATTAGGTCAGATCATTAGGTCAGGCCCTGTAATTATTTTATGAACATTTTGGTTAGTTTATAGTCAGTTAATTACCATATTTAAAATACAAAAATAGTAATTTATGAAACTGGTACATAAAAAGGTTATTAAAAACACGAGTGTTTTAATACCTGGTTATGTATAGTTTCATAAATTACTATTTCTGTATTTTAAATACATAGTAATTAACCGACTATAAATTTGGCACCGTCTTATACTACAAGTATATGTAAAAATCTGAAAACTATACATTTGTAATTAAATCATAAAAAATTTAGTCTTTAACGGAACTTAACGGTGGGCGAGTCCGACTTGCACTTGTCCGGTTTTTTAATGACGAACCCACCTGAGTCTTTAAAATTGCATCTATTTTATTTATATCAGTGCTGAAATATCACACTTCTATTATGAATGCGAAAGTTTGTGTATGTGTGTGTGTATGTGTATGTGTATGTGTGTGTGTATGTTTGTTACTATTTCACGCTGAAACGGCTGAAATTTAGAATGGATATAGCTTATACTTAACACATAGGCTACTTTTTATCCCGGAATAAAAGCATGTCGTTAAACCGAATAACACGCGGGCGAAGCCACGGGCAAAAGCTAGTACTAGATAAAGTTAAAATAAAGAAAGTGGTTTCCTTCCAACCACCATATTATTACGATTGTCATTAATCTCAAACCTAAATAACGTGTACAAGACGTTTCTTTATACAGGGAAATGAGGTTGTATGAAAATCCATTATTTCTCTATATGAGCTAATTTAAAACAATATTTTGTAACTTGTAGTAAGTAGTTGACCCGACAGTTTGAAAAAGTTTCATTTATTCACACAAAAATCTATGAAATACTCTACAAAATGGTCCAACTGGAATTTCGATATATTTTGTAACACCGTAGACTACATGACAAAATGGTTTAAGTAAATTTATTGTGGTGCACAATGATTTAGATAGAGTTAATCGCACAATGAAATATCACATATTGTGAAATTAGATATAACTTTAATGCGATCGTTTCATTATTTGTTTTTTTTTTAATACATTTGGTAAAGGACACAATCTCAAGTCATAGTAATTTTTGGTGCCAAATAGTTTTTGAATAATTCAGCTTCTGAACGATCTAAGATGATAAGTTTTGTACAGGCTGAACCTACACATAGTAACGAGTATTTCGATTTTTTGTACAAATGTGTACTGGTTTGCGAGAAATGCATTATTGTACAAATATTTTTTTCACAAACATCTCGAATACGGAATAAAATAATCGTAGTACAGTTATCTTAACAAGTTATTACTTTAAAATATTTTTTCTGATATTATTGTACAATCACACTAAGTAGGAAGGCAAATAATACAAATAAGTTAATAGAAGGCAAATAAGTTAGGTTTTGATATCTTATTATCAATGAGGTTTTTAATAGTACATTACCACGAGTCGAGAAAAAGTTTCTCGCACGAGTATCGTATAATATTTTATAGCACAAGTGGGGAAAATGCCGACTTTACGCAAGCGCAGCGTGCGTAAAGCGGTCATTTTACGCACGATGTGCTATAAATAATATTGGCTAATAGGTCATAGATAGTTAGTATTAGGTTATCTTACGGCCAGACCAAGAAAGTTTCATGGCGATGGCGGTTCAGACCTCACTGCTATGAAACCTCCTTTGTGACCTAACCTCACATGCGTGGACTTCTAGTTTTTCACGACATAATTTAGATAAATAACTCAATATTTACTGTGTTCTGTTTTCTGGGCAAAAATATCTGACAATAATGGTCGAGAGATACTGAGCAACGAAAATTACGAAAAATTTAATAAACGAAAAATAAAGAAAAGTTTGCGACGAATTTACCAAGTTTTTATGGATTGAAAAATAAGTAAATAATATTATATGAGTATAGATAAAGTACGCAGTACTGTAAACTCCTGTAATGTTGGGTTTTTAGAGTTAAATCGATTTTCACTGGAGGCACGATCATGTCTGCATTATTCCCTTCGTCGTAAGGCAAGCGAGGCTATCCAGAGAAATCTGCCCTGCTCCAATGCTTTCATTTTACACATGTTTATCCTGCTCAGCGGAAGCGAGCCGCTCAACAAACTCGCGCTTTCGATGTGTTTTGTTTATTATTTTGGAATTAGAGGGATGGGTTTTAATATGATGGACGTTTTATACGACATTTTTCACGATGAAACTTATTATGATTAGATAAATATAAATATGATTTAGATCATAGTTTAGACTTATCTTTGCAATTTAATTGGTTCGAGCAAAATTTAAATAACCGTATATCGAATGGCCGAAATATGAAGACCAAAGAGTGAGATATGACATATATTTTTTACAAAATTTAATCATTACTATTTATCGATTTAAAATGAGTTTGAAAGGGGATAAAATGGGATAACCATCCCTTTAATAAAATTAGCGTTATCGTTTTAACATCACCGTGAAATGTTGCACGTTTTTAATGCTAACAATAGACAGAGATACCATATCTCTCTCTCTCTCTCTCTCTGTCTTTGGGGTCGGCTCTACTGGTTCGAAGTCTGTAAGTCCTGCGGTCCAAAATGGTTTCCTGCGTCATATTTTGCTTTTTAAGGTCTCTTTGGACCGTCGTCATCCATGGTGGTCTGCCTCGGCCCTGTCTCGCAACTGGCATTTCTAGGACCTGGCGCACCATATGGTCTTCGGGGCGTCTCATTACGTGGCCATACCACCGCATACGGGTCTCGTAGAGTGTTTCAGAAATAGGTGCCACCTTGAAAGAGCCTCTAATGTGTTCATTCCTGACTCGGTCCAGAAGTGTGACACCTCCTGCCCAGCGCAGCATGCGCAATTCTGCGACGTGTAGTTGTTGTTCGTGCACTTTCTTAGCTGGCCAGCACTCTGAGCCGTAAAGCATAGCAGGTCTCACAGCAGTCTTGTAAAGCTTCCCTTTAACTCGAACCGGCATTCTAGAATCGCAAAGTGTACCAGAGAGCGCTCTCCATTTCATCCATCCTGTGTTCACTCTGTGGGTTACATCAGCGTCTATGCTCCCGTCAGAGGCTATAACTGACTCAAGATATTTGAATTTTTCTACTTTGGGTACATCGTCAAGGTAGAGAGACCATATAGATGAACAAAATAATGCTAGAGTTATGTTTTCAGTTTGTTGATGAAAGAGTAAAATTAACGTTCATTAATAAATACACTAAATGTAAAAGGTGATAGAATACCTATATTAGACATGTAGATGTAGACAAGGATAAACATTTTCCTCGCTACATAAAGTGCTCTTATCTTGTATTTTTTTTCCCTTCACTTATTGTAAGTATAATTACTAACCTTTGTAAAGGAAAAATGTACTTAGAAAAAAAAATACATGATCTTGGCATGTATCTTTCCCCTGTTTCTTAGCAAGACTAATCAAATTGGCGGAGTTAGGCAATTAAATATAAAAATTTATAATTAAGTATTATTTATGTATCTACTTTGTCGTAATACATTAAATGGACGTAGTTACGTAACAACGTTAAAAAGCAATTTTTTTGTTAGTTTTTTGCTGTCCCGTGTCATATTTAGTAGAATTGTTTTTTATTACGTGTGTATAATATGTATATGTAACTAACTGTATTACATACATTAATATATTATGTTGTATTTCATTTCGGAGTACTATTTGCAACAAAGGTAGTCAATATGGAGACCCGGGGGATTTGAATCTTACCGGTGGAGTAGTAGGGTGTTTTTGAAAATCGGGAAAAAGCCATGGGCGTATATAGGGGGGACGGGGTTTAAGGGGTCTGGACCCCCCCCCTTAAAATGCGCGAAAAATATATAATTGCGTGCGTACTATCCGTTTCAAACGCTATTATGTAGGCCTTGCATAGTTCATATGTGCATCTCGTTCACTCACTAACTTCCGTTGCTGACGCACACATTTTATCCGTGCCATAAAATACAAGTTGACATTAATTTATGCAGCCAAATTCATACTGAAGACTCAATAAGTGCTCAGTATGAAGATTTGTTGACCCTGTTGTGAAATCTGTATTTTTTTGTGTTCCCTACCAACGCAAGCCTAGCCCCGAGTTAATAACTATTGGAGGTCAACATTTAATTTTGCAATTTTGGATCCTTGGACCCCTCACGAGAAAGCTGTAGCTACGCCCCATGGCAAAGCAGCTCGTATCTCGTAACAGAAGCTGCCAACGATGTTGGTCTGGCTAGTCTAGCATAGCAAACCATATCGAGCTCGATAGCGCTTGATACAGTGCTCAGTCTCACTATGTTGATCTACCTAAAGAGGGACAGACAGTGTATATCGAGCTGTCAAAGCTCGATACGGTCTACTATGCTGGGTACCCAGATGGGAACATTGATAACCAAGTTTATCCTACCGTAACAGTTTACGAATTATTATCATTTGTTTCTTAAATTTGACAAATTGTCATGTTTTTAACTGTATTTTTTCATATATTTTAAACTAAATTTTTACACGTCACTATTTGAAATGGTACAGTTAAGAGTAAGACTTTCCAATCCCTGCAAAATAACATCTTGATCTCTCGTACAAACTATTGGTTATATCCTTAAGTGGATGGCAATCACATTGGGACCAACGGTATTATGTTTTTGCAATTATTTAATTTAAATATTTTTTCAGCCCCCTATAGCCTAGTTCCCCTCGATCCGCCACATTTAATTACTATCCATGATCAATCCATTAGCCTGTTTCGTCCACTGCTGGCCACAGGCCTTTCCAAGATTTCACCACTCTTGGCGGTCCTACTGGAAGAAATGCCCTTAATCACATACTCGTGGTGCCGAAACTCTCGCACCAGTGGCGCCGCTTCCCGTCACCAGCGGTATACTGCAATCAGTTAGGCCCAGGCAAATAGTGAGCCACCTGGTTTTGCATGTTTGAGGGCTGTCCCATTAGTCTCCCCCGAACAACTTCGGAGGGTTTACAAGCTTTAACATGTTTTCATAGTCAATTATTGGCATGTATGATTTAAAACGTTTAAACTCTGAAAAAACTCATCAAGTTCTACATTTTCAGGACCCTAACAAACTTTCTTTTAAAACAAGTGAAGAATGTTGCACATTATTGCAGTTATGACTGAAGGAACCTCCATAAGCTCGGCACCCAATTTTATCTCAGTTCGAGAGTTCAAGCCGACAATCTACACTGCCTTTGTACTGAACCAGCCCATTTTTCACATTCATTATTATGGGTACTTCAAAACGTGTACTACTTGTACTACTTACTCGCAAATCCTCCCGAAGTTACTCGGGGGAGAGTAAGAGAACAGCTCTCAGGCAAAACCAGGTGGCCCACCATTGCCTGGGACCGATGGATGGCGGTATATCCATCCCCAATTGCCGGGCCTTATATAAAACAGACTAGTGACGGGCAGCGGCGTCACTGGTGCAAGGGTTTCGGCACCGCGCTCACCAACCCGCCTGCCTAGCGTGTGTGAGGATTTCTTCCAGGAATCCTGGAAAGGCCTATGTCCAGCAGTGGACGAAACAGGCTGATGGATGGATAGACTACTTGTACTTACATAATATTATAATATTGTTAGTCTTACTCTATCAATGAATATTGTATTGAAAGTCACATGGCATGTGAATATTGGACTCACGCGGCTTAAATCACGTGTCATCGCGCCTCGCCCCTGACATAGTTAAACTCATGTCCACAATTTATTGATACAACTAAATTTTAAAATTGTTCGTAGGTTTGTGTCTGTACAAGGTAAGATAAAATCTAATTGAAGATTCTTTAGTGTACAGGCTCAAAATATATATGGTATTATACTATTTTTTTTTATCTATTTGTCTGTAATGAGCGGATTTGAATGGGATTTTGACTGTTGTCCTGGGAGCAACTACAGTCCGTAACATTTTACACAATTTGTTATTTATTTGTCTGTAATAAACGGATTTGGATGGTATTTTCACTGTTATGTAGCAAAATGTCCTGGGAGCAACTACAGTCCGTAAAATATAGCTTCAGTCCAGTGAAAGCAGGACAGCGCTGTGCAATTTGTATTTCTAACTTTCTTTCTCATTCGCAAATATGTATAGCGCTGAAAGATTTTACGGATTGTAAGCGTCGAAAAGCTTGGAAAAAGAAATAGTATTTATTATTATAATTTTCTTTCTTTCCCCATTAGATGGCGTTCCGTGCACCAACATCACGATATCTGAGGTTAAAGGGATCAACAACAAGATGGCGCTACATACCAAGTCATGGAGTTTGGTTTATCTATTTTAAGGTATTATCGATACTTTATAGTAAGTAGGTCTCATCTATAGTGTCCATGAGGCCAACCATAAGATCTCAAAAGTCACGTATGCGAAAGAATTAGCGGGCAAAAGCTAGTACTATAATAGATAAATATTATTATTAGTTGGTGTATAGTAAACAGAATCTACAGTAGCACGAGTAGTGATACACGCCAGTCTTACGTCGCTTTGTTACAAATTTTTAAGATAAAGTGTTTTTTTTTATTTGTTATTATAAGGAACTTGGCAGTCGATGACAAACAAAGGCATTTCTGCTTGGTAAAAACGAATGATGTAATTTTGACTAACTATCCTGACTTATAGTGACAGCTTTCAGGGGTTGCGCTTGGACAAGTCTTGGAGGGGGGGAGGGGTGTTGCTATTTATTTATTTTATATTTGGATCTTACTGAAAAGAATATTAAAGGCTATTCTGAAGGCTTTCATTTTTGTTTTATAGGTGACAAAACTAAATTTTCATTTTTTTAGCTACATAAGCTAACTTACATCACTGAAATTAAGCGTTCAGAATCGACTTTATTGTGTGCTTTTACTTGCACTTACAGGTAGTGGGTACCCTCTGTAAATGCTTGAGGAATCAGTCACTTTGTGTACCGTTTGCGCCAAAAAAGGAAGGGGGAGTATTTGGCAGTAAAGTCACTTTGTGTACCGTTTGCGCCAAAAAAGGGCAGGTGAGTATTTGGCAGAACTGTATCCCTTACACATGTATGTACCATAATTGGTTAAATGTGCTGTAGCCTGCAGGTAATGCCTACCTGATTAGTTTTAAGTAATATTGTAACATATTTTATCTAACCTCAAATCGTAAAATCCTCATTACGAACTCGAAACTACTGGCATAATGAAAAATATTTTTTATGAACGTCTCTAAAACACAAAAAATGTATAGTATAGGTCTCCGAACAACATAATGCTATAAAATATTTTTTTCTGAGATTACAGTACATGTGATACTAACTAGGAAGGCAAAAAGACTTAGCTCATACAACCATGTCTGAGGTTTAATATCAAATACCAATGAGGTTTTTATATCATGTTCTCCATGTGATGTTCTCCAATACGTACAAAACAGTAACGAGGTCACAGTTCAACTTTATTTTCAGCCAGGTATTCTCTATGACTTACGGCGCGTTGGACTCGGTCTGTCAATGGATGAACTTTTTGTTGCGCCAAAGTTTAGTAGTAGTTTTATGGGTCAAAAGAATTATTTTGCCGTAAAATTACTGACAACAAGGATGGTGATGATATTTGACTCCACCTGACATTCTGGAAATAACGACGAAAAATACGAACCCTTTTATAACAAGCTTTTACAAGAATAATCGAAAATGGCTAAACCCAAATTTACAAAACTTATGAAAACAAGTTAGTAGGCAAGAGTTTAGAGAAAGTAGTGTATGAATCTATACATAACTAGGTATTAAAACACTCGTGTACTATTAAAAAAACTCGCATATGGCTCGTTTTTTAAACTGACACTCGTGTTTTAAATAACCTTTATTTGCACCAGTTTCATAAACTACTATTATACCATACTTACATATTCATTGCAAATATACTATTTAATTGAAATCCTTATTCCTTTCTTTGTCATCGGAGAACGCTGTCGATTTTATTTTTTCACCGATGAAGCAAAACTCATTTCTCGTTAAATAATGTAATACCATTTTTATTCCTTCATTATCACATCATCACGCGTTGTCATGTATCCATGATGATGAAAGAGATCACACGTGAATTGGTATCTACGAATGTTTGTGCGTACGAATAAATTACTTAAGACCCTATTTCACAAAATTATGCTTTTTATATGCCGTGTCTTTAAGGATCGTAATGTTTTTGGAATGTGGAGTGGTGTTACCTATGTTTTAAGATCTAATTAAATTAAAGGAGTGTCAATAATGTTATTTTTCTAAGGTCTCTTTTATTTAATTCTTGTTTCAATATAACAATACTTATAATCCATATAGAGGATATAAATTATAAATTAAACTTACCTAAATTAAAAGGGTAAAACTAACCTAAAATCCTTGTCAAATCTCTAATAACAGTTAACCTAACTAAATAAAAATCCTATCTTTTGTTTTCTTGTTTTCTTCTATCAAATTGTCGCGAACTCCTTTTATAATACTTTTACTCTATTATTTCTGTAATTTTTTAAAATACGTATTATTCTTTCTGTCATTGTCTGTCATGGCCTTGTACATATAAAAATGGTTCTCTCTATTCAAGTTTCTTTTAATTTTTAACAAATAATACCAGAAAATACAATCCACCATTGCATCCGTTTCACAAATATTTATTTGCTTGTCCCACTCCTACATTTTGCATAGTAAAAATCTTTTTTCCACCACCCAAACTTTTGCTAAAAGAAATTGGTTGTAGTAATATGTTTTGAATTAAATTAAATTTCAAATTTAAATACTTTATTTTGTATGCAGGTGCATAAAGACACATTTTACAAGTCGATAATAATCTTGAAAACTGGACAAGTGCGAGTCGGACTCGCCCATCGAGAGCTCCGTTAAAGACTATATTTTTTATGATTTAATAACAAATGTATAGTTTTCAGACTTTTCCTTATACTTTTAGTATAAGACGGTATTACGGTAAAATTGTAAATCACAATTAGAAAATTTTAATACGAAATGTTTGATTCCTCTAAAGGCTAATCTTAAGCCCTTTATAGTTAATTAATATGTAAACTGACTTTGCTGTAAAAGGTAATAGACAATGTAAGACGGATTGACTAAGATCAATTTTTTTTTTCTCTTGGACATAATTCCTATGGTTTTATATATGCCTTTACTTAAGTAGGTATAAGAAAATTGTATAGATTAAGTTTATGTTACAAATGAAAAAAAAACATGTTTGCTAAGTTTCTTGCCCTTCTTCTTAGCAATACTAATCGAATGGTGCGGATGGTTAGGCATTATGTATATATAATATTTTTATTCCTATAACTTTATAACATTTTAGTAGCCCAACCTTAATATTTTTTGGATGTATTTCCCGTATTTATTTATCAACTTGTTTGTTCGTTGCATCATTTATATATAATATTTATGTAGGTGTATAATTAAATTTGTGTAGCCCAACCTAATATTTTTTATTAGTATAATTATCTTATTAGTATATACATATTATTTTTTTATATTTTTTTATTCTAAAGATATTTATTGTAAAGATTAACTTTGACTTGTAGAAAGTATACTTTATGTATCTATTTTGAATTTTGAATTTTATATAGAAAGTTTTGTTATTTTTATATGAATTTACACAGGAGCAACTCTAATAAAATGTCACAATCGCGATCCAGCGAGGCAGAGCCGCCAGATTTTCGGGTACCTTGCCCAATGACGGTAGCGATCTGGCCAGCATATTTTATTTGTTCTAATAAATAGCTGTCCCAAACTTCCTTTTTTTATTTATTGTAACATTCAAATTGTTAGGTTATTTTAACTTTTAATCAGTTTAGTTAATTTAGAATAAATATTGAGTATAAAAAATGTCAGTAACAAAAACGTGTGTTTCAATCAGGTCAGATACAACAATAAATTCAATTGATCACCTCGATTGTGTGAGCTCGATGAGCAATATGCACAACGTGATGTGACAGACTGTGCTGCCAAACCGTGGAGCCAACGTGACCAGATTACCCAACCAAGCATCATGTGTCTTACATTATCTATATGAAGTAACGGGGAACATTCCGCAGACCCACTTTTCGCAGTAGGTTTTCAGGACTTTCCTGAAAAGTTTTATCTAAGGTCCTACAATTCAAAGTGAAAAAAAAAAAATAACAGATGATAGAGTATCCCTAATAGAGCACATTCAACAGAAAAAAATATTTTGCGCGTACTTTTTTTTACCTTTTCACGGAAATTTAGTCAGCTGATTGAATCACTTTGTACTGCGAAGTGAAAAAATTATTTGAGCAAAACATTTTTTATTCTTTTAGAATTTTATCAGATAACGATGCATAATCTACCCTAGAATTATTTTCACTTATTATCGTAGGCCCTTATATATAGGCTGAAATTTAATCAACCGACCAAATTCATACTAGAGACTCGGTTGGTGATCAAGAACTAGGTTCAGTAATCCTTTTGGCCAATTTCGAAAAATATTTTTTTTGCTCCCGCACTGGTTGGACTAGTTTAAGTACAATTCCTAGTGCAGGTTCTACGGGAAAAAAAATTTTTTTTTTCGAATTTCACCTGGATGGTCATTAAACCTTGTTCCTGATGACTAACCGAGTCTCCAGTATGAATTTGGTCGGTTGATTTAATTTCACCTAGTATATTATAAGGTGACTTTAATTTATGTAGCCAAATTATTACTGAAGACTCGGTAAGTGCTCAGTAACAAGGTTCGATGGCCCTTTTTGTGAAATTCGTAAATTATTCTTTTGGTGTTCGTTACAAACGCAAGCCCAGCCGTGAGTCAATTACTACGGGACGTCAAGATTTCATTTTGCGAAATTAGCAAAGTGTTATCGACCCGTGTTACTAATTGACCACTTATCAAGCCTCCAGTATGAGTTATATTTCGTGTATATATCCAATTTCATATTGAAGACTTGGTAAGTGTTTAGGACCCAGGTTTAATTACCCTTTCTGTGAAACATGCAAAATAAAATTTAGACTTCCTATATTTAAGTGATACTAATCGAGTCAGGGTTGATTAGTATAAAGGCACAATTATTTTTTGTATTTCGCTAGCTGGGTCTTTGAACCTTGGTCCTGACCACTTACAGAGTTTCCAGTATGTATTTGGCTGTATAACCCCAAGTCACCTTAAATAAGCATATCTGGAATTAAATGCACTTGTACTAGTCTTAATATTTTTAATTGTTTTCTCCCAACCGGTGACGAATATTAGACCATTTGCAAGGGATTAAATATGCTACGAGCAGGTTGGATTTTTAGACGTACAAAACTGAAATCTAGTAAAAACACTCAACTATACGAACGACTTTACCATAGAAAAGTTACGTAGCAACAGCTAATTTTTTTCTTGCTTTCAGCATTGGCTTCACAATAAAAGTTGTTCGTTCATACGAGTACTAAGTATTTATAGGTTCTTTTAGCGACTTTTAAATCCCCCTGTAGATCATAAATATTATGTGCCATCGACTATACTTACATAATGTACGGTAAGAAAATATAATGGTATACACTTCCTACGTGTATCAGAAGGTTATAAATAAAATGCAACTTATGTAAGACTGTGTATTCGTTTAAAACTTAATTATCACTGATTATCATATAGATTTTCATTTTTAATTACTTATAAAATTGGGCCAAAAGTACATATTATATGCGTGAGTTATAGTCATTTCCCATGCATTTTAGAGTCCAAATTGGCGCATGCGTTCTAAACACTCAAAACGTAGAAAAAACAGCTCAAAATCTGTATAAATATTTAAATAGGGGAAGTGTTAAGTACACGTGGCTGAAGTTTTGTAGAACGTCACAAATACAGGTTGAATAAGGCGTAGCGTCTTGCATGAACAACAAAACTCCTTTAAAGCTAATAAAAAGTCTAAATAGAATGCGGTTACACTAAGCAGGTACTTGTCCAACCCAATTAGGCCAATGGTAAAGACTTTATCACCTTGTAATAGAGGCGATTATTGGATGTCTCATTGGCTTAAATGTCCTGAAAGGTTGGTAAAACGAAACGTGGACCGCCATGTGCGACGGGCGGTATCGCAGTATCAACGTGACTTAAGGTTTTGCGGAAATTCACTTTATGTTTTTATATAAATTCTAAGTATTGTCTAACTATCTATAATAAGATTGGTTGCAGAAGAGCTAATTTGGAAAGTTGCATATTTTGGTAATTATGTCGAGCTTATTTAATTTGTTCTGCCAAACAGCGCCCGCCCGTTAACTTGCAAACGCAATGAGTCCAAGACAGTCAAAGTATAATTTTTTTATGAGAGTAGTCTAAAATTTCCAGCGCATAATTTACCATCTTCGGAAAGATTCTTAAACTGTTGAATACCTACATGTTAAATATATACTAATCTTTCATGTTGACAGTTAATTTATCATATTTACAAATAATTTTTTTTGTAATATTATACGGTCCTAAAAATAAAAGTGGAAAAAATTAAGAGGTGATAGGGTAAACCTAACTGCCGAGATTCAACAGAAAAAAAAAATAGCGCGCGCGAACTTTTTTTCACCTTTCCTCAATTATTTGCAAATTTTTTTTTTCTTTTCGAATGTTGTCGTCGATCTACCCCAGGATTATATTATTGTAGGACCTACAGTCCATTCACTATAAGAAGTCCCCTGGCTTAGGAAATGGTAGCACTGCATATAATGTTGCCAATGGCTTACGTAGAATTCACCCTTCTACACATTCATAATATTTACTTAACTGCGTTTTTTTATATATTCATTAGACTATTCTTTAATGCAAATAAAATGAACAGAATTAAAAAATCAAAATTACCAATTATTTATTGATTTGTGTTTTTCAAACAATACGTATGATCTAATGGTATGAATATCTATACATGTATCTCTGTACTAAAACGGTATTTTTATTTCTTGTTCTAGCTCGACGACGTTTGTTCTAAATCGTCGAGCTCCCGTTTATTACGTTTTTGACATTTTTTTCCAGGCGACTTAATGAGAGCGCTTTTTTCCGATATGCCAGCAAAAGTGAATAGCTAATTATTATTTGCCCACAAAATTGGCTTCATGTTTAAAGCTGGTAACCCTATTTTACTAACCCGTCATGGCACTGATACGATATCGAACCTGATCGAGAGGAATCACGGTGCATTGTTTGCATTTTCTCTTTCACAAAAGGCGTACCTTCGACACAATCTCTTTTGCACTATTGTTTAAGTTATTATTATATTATTATTAGTTTATATTATTTATGGAAAAATAAGCACATTGTCAACTTCAAATATTTCATGCAGGTTCAATAAATTTCCTGAAAAAAAAACAAATATTTGTTGACACAATGTCAAACATAATGTACAAGACTTTTCATTTTTTGTGTAGGCTTGCTTATATTATTTCCCCGATTAATATCGCCAGTTTATCATGATTTTTGGGGTCGGGGTACATTCGTCCTCCAGAAATTCGTAAAGCGTAAATTCGTCCCTTAAAGTATATATTTTTGGTGTAAATTCATCCCTTTTAAGAAAATATGTTCATTATGTGAAAATTCGTCCTCTTTTTGCGTGTCGACTCGTCCCCTTCGTCTTGACAATGGATTTTACCTAAGTTTCTATTTATTTTATAAAAGAGTATTATCAGTCACAAAAGTTAAAAGGAATATATAAGGTGACTTTTATTTATACAGCCAAACTCATACTGGAGGTTAGGTAAGTGATCGGTGACACGGATCGTAAACACTTTTTGCAGATTTAAAAAAAAAAACTTGATGTCCCATAATAATTGACTGAGGGCTGGGCGTGGGCCCACCATGAGTTTTGTTCACGATACACGTTATATGGGAAATTGTGCAGCGAGAGGAACCACAATTTCTCATACAAAATATTTTACGCAGACGGTAACGTGTATCCTGAATTTCTGACTGACCAAAACTCGAGGTAGGCCTATAAGGTCTTGGTACTAACGGGGCGATGACACCGGGATGAAGTGCGATGCGTTTTTACAGTGCCGATATATTTGAAGTGACACGAAAATATTTCTTAAGTCGACCAACACGTGAAAACAAACAATGTGTCATTAAAAATAATGTACTCTACTGAATACGCAATCAGATAGAGTTCGCGCACCAAATAAATCCCGAAGGGAAGTTCTTATCAATGCTGGAATAAGAACCAAAATGCGTTGATTCACGTTGCTTCTGTATGATGACAAGGACGCTAGCACAACGTTGGCTGCCCAGACCAAGCACAGACAAGATGGGCTATCTTGTCTATGGTTGGCTGCAATGTGCACATGATGTGCACCAAGGAGCTCATCGATCAATCATACGTATTTACTCAAAAATGCATGTAATGTGGTCGTTATTTTGACAACCTTGTTTGAGCAAAGTCGACCTTGCCGTTCTGTTTCAAGGAGCGGCCGGCAAAGTTTTGCTGGCCGCTCTAACAGGCCGGCAAAACATTGCCGGCCGCTATTTTGACGTTTCAACGCTTTAATAAATCAAATGCAAAAAGATTTTATTTAAAACACAGCTGTTTGTATATATAGAGATAGGTACAAAAAACATTTTCGGATAAACATTTAGATTTCCTAGTGCTTTTCCACTGCAATGCAAGCTTATATTTTTCCTTTGAGTTTCGCGGTATCAAATTTTCAACCACTAATTTAGCTTCATCTTTAATGTCTGGCGGTGTTAAACACATTGAATCGGAAGAATTTTCGCTTTGAGAGTTCATTTTTAGCAAAAAAGTCACTAAATAAAAACAAAATTTTCGCAAAACCGCGCTTTTGTTACTTTTTTTTAAGCAATGGTAGTTGGAACTATACAGCCAAATATGAAATATTTTTTTTTTAATTTAAATTACTTGCTGGTTTTATTTAGATTAGATACTTGCATTTTTGAGTAAAGCTCTGTACAAGCCTTGGCCCACAATGACTGCTTCGCTGGTCACGCTATGATTGCCTCGAGCTAGCCTAACTACGCTCTAGGCCTTCTAGCTTGGCCATCATTGCAGCCCTTGCTGTCCTCGCTGTAAAGGCCTCGATCTACGGTCTCGGCCTTTATCTCGGCTCGTCCATCAAGTGCTGCACGCTGACCGCGCTGTGTCCGCCTGGAGCTGCGCTACGCTGCTCTGTCGGCCATCATCAGCGCGACCAGCAAAGTAGTCATTATAAACCGCGGCAGTAATGTACTATTATTCCTAAGCTTAAGGTGAAAATTATTTTGTAAAACGATTATTTTGCGTGCAGCAACAGCAACTGATGCTGTTAGCTTGACCATTCAACAGCAATTAACCTACATGTTGTTCATTATGTAAGTTTAATTGTTTGTTGGGGTATCGGTCCGGGTCAAAAACAATTCATTGTCGTTAACAAATAACAAATAAACAAATGGGATATCTTCCAGAGAATACAATGATAGAATTTATATGCAGCATTTTTCGCATTTTCCCGAAATCATAGTTTAATTTATAAGACATGTAGCAAAAATCTACAATGACATGAAAACAATGGTAAGAGCGAAACCGGTAAGGGAAATAATATAAATAGGTGGACAAGTATAGTCTGTCAAAAAAGTGTTGAAATGAAAATGAAACTTTAATGAACTTTATTGGACTTTAAACGTTCAAGTAATTTATGAAATAACAACGCGGTTAACTCGATTTAACGGCGAAAGAAAAATAGTTTCTTCAGTATTCATTTCAACACATTTTCGACAAACTGTACAAGTGTTTTTCAATCAAAAATGTATCAAAGGTTCCACCAAGTGCCAACAATCACGAGCATCAACTCCAATGGTAAGAAATAATCCATAGCAGTAGATGTTAATCTTTGTTCTTACATTAATTATAAAGCACGTGGCAAGTTGTTTGTTTAGATATGAATACTAAATTGTTAACTGTTTGTATGTTACATATATCTGTACTACCCAGCACTCATATACTTATAAAAATTCATACGTATGCTTATTCATGAACTATGGTCTCCATAACGATTCACGGCAGATTAAAAAAATATCAAGGGAGGTCCCCATTTATGAAACCTTGAAAAATTGTGATTTTTTTTACGTTATTTGTTTTAGCTCTGTCTATATACCGGGTTTAAATAGACTGCCATTAAATGAAACCACATATTCTACCGACCCTACTGAACCACTTTTCCCAAGAATCATACCCGCGGACACCCTTAGTTTAGGAAATAATCGAGTTCCAAACAAAAATACGTAAACCCTAACGCACCGACATACGGACGAGTTTAGAGAGAGCGTCGTCCGTGAAACAGCTTTAGGTTACAGATACAAGTTTCGAATTTGGTCAAGTTATTAAACACACTTTAAAATGAAATAATAAAAATTAGGTTTCCATATTCAAAGGGTGCCGAATTATACTCCAACTTCTATTTAACTTAAGTCTTATTATAACCCTTTGTGCTCAAAACACGCAGTATATACATCAAACTGGAACTAATAATTATCATAAACACATTGTCACCTAGCATGTGAAAATACAACGTGATGCCAACACACGGCTGTCTCTTAGCCCAACCCGATAAGGAATATATCTCAAAAGATTATCACTCTTATTCCCTAAACATTATTAGTAAATTTAAGTCGGCTATCTACTTAAGCCAAGCACGAAATCCTGAACGTGTAGAATATAATCGGCACTTCCCATGAGGCACACTAACCATCGTCTTTGACCTCTGGTATATCTTAGAGTTTCCATTAAAACATCTGTTGGGGCAACGGCAGCGGGAGGGAAGGAAGGGCAAGACATTAAGTTGTTGTTTGAAAATAGAAGATCAGCGACCGAAGCACGTTGCGGCCAGCACGTTATCGAAACGTGGCTCGCACACCACGTGCATGCACACCTACTCTTTGGGGGCGGAACTTTTTGCTGGAAAGTGTTTTTTTAAAACGGTGTCACTCTTTTGTTGTTTTTTTTCATGTTCAAAGCTTTCTGTAGTTATTTTCAGCGATTGTTTATTCAGAATTAAATATGTCGTCACGACATGGATGCTCGAGGGGATGACTGTTGTGTTTTCGAGTGTGGTCTGTGATATTCAAGGCGCAGTCCACACCCGGTACACCCACGTTTTACCGACGATTATTACGTCCCATCGTGATGGGTGGTGAGCCCTATCGTACTTCGGGCACTAATTCGACTATTCTCGCTGTTTAGATAAACGTACAAAAGCCACCACTCCAAGTATCAAAACTTAATTTGTGCGAAGATCCAGCTCTTTTTCCTTTCCTCAAATATTGGTCTGTTAAATCCCTTTCATGAAGCAAGAAAAACAGTTTTTTTTTTGTAAACCTTTCTTAGGATGACACTGCAACTATAGTAACATGAAGCATTCCTTGACCTTTTAATTTGAAATCAATTTATATTATATTTTATGAAGAACTATGTTTGAGTACAGAAGTCTAATTATGCGATAATGTTTGTACTTTTAAATTTTAAGGATTGCTTACATACGTTATATTACTGCATGAATTTACTATATTATTTTTTTCCATTATTTTGTAATCCATCCATCAGCCTGTTTCGTCCACTGCTGGACATAGGCCTTTCCAGGATTTCGCCACTCTTTGCGGTCCTCCTAGAAGAAATGCCCATACTCACACACGCTGGGCAGGCGGGTTGGTGAGCGCGGTGCCGAAACCCTTGCACCAGTCTGTTTCGTATAAGGCCCGGCAATTGGGGATAGATATACCGCCATCCATATCGGTCCCAGGCAATGGTGGGCCGCCTGGTTTTGCCTGAGAGCTGTCCTCTTACTCTCCCCCGAATAACTTCGGGAGGATTTGCAAGTAAGATGGTGGTACCTCCACAGTCGAGCCCGGCATCAGCTCTACCACCTATAAAAATAACAGTTTGTAATAAATAATATTTTCAATTAATTGTTAATTAATAAATTTCTATCCTCTATCAAATCAAACAATTGTTGAATCGTTTATGGGCCCTCGCAAATAAAGTCTAATTTGTGCGAGGACCAAATTTAGTTATAATATTTATTTTTACTTATAAGTAATTGGACAAATAACTTCATGTATTTTCCGAAGCATGCAGACCAAACACAAACATGACATTTTCGATGTAAGTTTATAATCAAAAAGTCATTTCGGTTCCGATAACGTGTTTTATTAATTTAAAACCTATTTTCAATTAGTAGTTATCTACGAATTCTACACAACCTATACTTTTGATGTATGTCGATGTGTATTAAGTATTATGTGTATAGAATTGTAAAAAGTGGTATGGGTTCGATTTTTATTGAGGATTACCTGACATAATCCTATTTACAATTTGGGTCAACTGAATTGGCAGTGTGAGGTTATCTGTCAACTGCAGGAACCTTCTCAAAATAAACATTGATGACATTTCTTAGTATACCATTATAAATAAAACCGGCCAAGTGCGAGTCGGACTCGCGCACGAAGGGTTCCCTACCATTATCTATAAAAATGGCAAAAAAATCATGTCCATTATCTTCTTAATTCATACCCGCCAACTTAGTTGATGCGTACTATTTTTGAAATAAGACAAAGCTTTGTTATTTCATACATGAGGTGTCTAATTAGCGCGGTAATTAATCGTTTGTCGTGAAATAAGACAAGGCTATGTTATTTCATACATATTAATAGTAAACCAAAATAAAAATCCTACATAGATGAAAAAACCGGCCAAGTGCAAGTTAGACTCGCGCACGAAAGGTTCCGTACTATATATAAGGTGTTCTCAAAATATCTGCCACGGCTGTAATGGGAGAGTGTATTGTGTATATAGAAAAGAATAGTAACGATATTTTATAGATCTAACGTCATAATTTTTTTCATACAAAAAAATGTGCGTATAAATTTGAATTGATTTAGTTGTTTGAAACCGTCCCGTAGTAACTTAGCTGTTGCCGCATCGCCATTTCATTTCGCAACTCAATGAAGCCACCCCGTACTGTTGCCATATTTATCAAACAAATGCCGCCCCGGCCGCGCCGGCAGCTCGTCATTCATTCATCAAAGCGCAAGCCGACGACGGCCTACCCCCCTCCCGCCTGCACTACCCCGTTCGTCGCACGCGCTTGTGTTTGTGCCTCAGTTCGCTGTTATCAGTTCGCGCATCCGTGCAGCTTCATACATTTGTCACAGATTTCTACGGGAAAAACCGCGCGTTGAAATTGAAAAAAACCCAGCATTTCATTTCGCAAAACGTCAATGAAGCTATTCATGCAAACTTACAAACAATACCGCGCGTCGGCATCGTTCGTCAAAGCGAGGCCGAAGACTCCCCTGCCCCACCCGCACCCCGTTCGTCGCACGCGCTTGCTTTTGTTTTTGTGTGCCCCGCCCGCCCCAGTTCGTTGTTATCAGTGGTCAGCGAGGTGTGAATTGCGCGCGCATTCGTTAAAAATGCCTCCCAGACGACGATATTCAAATCAAGAATATGTTGAAATGGTATGGTGCTATCGCGAGTGCAATAATATAACCACGCATGCAGCGAACTTATGCCAGCAGGGGTTTGGTGTGCGAATAAGTCCTCATACCATTCTGGACGCCGTGTACACGGCCCCTTTGACCCGCCTCCGGTTGACGCAGAGAAGAGGAAGTGTTGGACTTCTTCCGACGTCATCCTCTTGCGAGCACCAGAGACGGGGCTAGAGTCTTCAACGTGAGCGACAACTACGTGTGGCAACTTCTAAATCGGGAAGGGCTATACCCTTACCACTTTACGAGAGTACAAAAATTGCAGCCACAGGACTACGCGGCTCGCCTCGCGTTCTGTCATTTGATTCGAGAAGAACGCCGCAACATTCTGTGGACTGACGAGTCACAGCAAAAACATAGCGATTCTTACACTAACTTGACTGTCCGTAGCCTGTTTTAAGTGTGATGGGGAGTTAAGCATCTTATTACGTCAGTTTTTTTATCTGCAGTAAGCTTGGTGGAATTCAGTAACGGATAAGTAAGTGCAATTTTTAGCTTTTGCCTGCATATTATTGTGTAACTAATAGATTCAGATAGTTACGTTACGAACTGGTCAGCTGATTTCAGAGTTCATTGACAGAACAGTTAGAAAGAGATAGCAATTGTTTTCATTGCCGAAACTACACTACGCGCGTAGTTTGTGAACCACGTTATGCAGAATAAAGCAAATTTTAATTTCACTACTTTATCTTCTCAAATTGATTTAACGATTCCGGGGTACGAAATTTATGCATTATTGTAATCTACACCTTACACCTTATATAAGGTGGAATCGTAATACCTGCCACGGATGAAATAGGAGATACTATTATGTTTATAGATTACATTAGTGAAGAAATTTCGTACCCCGGAATAGTTAAATAAATTTGAGAAGGTAAAGTAATTAAATAAACATTTTCTTCATTCTGCATAACGTGGTTCACAAATTACGCTTGACGAGTCGTTTAGTCAATGATAACAATTGCTATCTCTTTCTAACCGTTCAATGAATGAAATCAGCTGCCCAGTTCGTCTCTACCAGGTAGAGATATTTGTACCTATTCTGTGTAGCACAAACTTAAATGTAGAGTTGTGAAAACCCAAAATAATACAAGCTCATTTAACTGTCATCCCTCCGCGTTAAGGTCTATTTTGCTATGAAAATTCTTGTTTTTTTTTAGCTCGAAATTTAAAAGTGCTACTCGAGAATAGGTGCCATTGCATGCCTCTCCAATGTGCTTACGCTCACACGCAAAGTAGATGTAAATACGAAATACATTGCAAATTACTCTTCGTCATTGGTCATTAAGACACCGGTAAATTAACTAATTAGGGTACTGTTAAATTTCCAAACGGCTGGATCTGTTGGCCAACCAGTACCCAATAATACGCAGGCAAAAGTTTAAAAGTGCACTTACCAGTTATTGCATTCCTCTAATTCATTCCGCAGATAAAAACTGATGTAATAAGATGGTAAACTTCCCATCACACTTAAAGCCGGGTCTCCTGATTATGTTTTGCCGTAGGTACACATTACACAAAAACATTATGTTCTGTCTTTGCATTTTTACACCAATTGTACCTTATTTACACCAATTACACCTTAGCTACAGTTATTTGCATAATTTACAACAGTGTTATTTATCTACAAAACTGTTGCACAAGTCCGCCTTCGCGTTGCACACAAATGTAGGCACGCTTGCGTACATGTCTTTGCACTTTATTTAAGGTGTCAGTTTCACTTTTTACTTGCTGAAAAGCGCGCTTGATGCGCCTTTTTAGTTTTCGCACAGTTCTAATATCATGTCCGGTTTGGCCGTACACAATGGTATGATGGCTCACTCGTACACCAAATCTCTGCTCGTATAGGTTTACTGCATGCGCGGTTACGTTGTTACACTCGCGGTAGCATGATACCATCTCAAGATATTCTTGATTTGAATATCGTGGTCTAGGAGCGATTTTTAAAGAATGCGCGCGAGATACGCACCTCTGCGACCAGCGAAAACAGCGAACTGGGGTGGGGGCACAACAACAAACAAAAACAAGCGCGTGCGACGAAGGGGGTAGTGGGGGACGGGGTGGCGGCAGGCGGTCTGCCCTTTGACTATTTGACGAGTGGCTCGCTCGGATAGAGCGGCGTCCTTTGACGGACGGTTTCATACAATTAAATGAATTTAAATTTATACGCACATTTGTTAGTATGGAAAAATTTATGAAGTTAGATCAATAAATTATCTTCACTATTGTAATCTATAAACATAATAGTATCTCTTATTTCATCCGTGGCAGGTATTACGATTCCACCTTATATATCACAATAATATTATAAATGCGAAAGTTTGTGTGTGTGTGCGAGGGTGTGTGTGTGTGCGAGGGTGTGTGTGTGTGCGAGGGTGTGTGTGTGTGTGTGTGTGTGTGAAAGGGTGTGTGTGTATGTTTGTTACTCTTTCACGCTGAAACCGCTGGACGGATTTGGATAAAATTTAAAATGGATATAGCTTATCCATCCACCAGCCTGTTTCGTCCACTGCTGGACGTAGGCCTTTCCAGGAGTTCACCACTCTTGGCAGTCCTCCTGGAAGAAATGCCCATACTCACACACGCTGGGCAGGCGGGTTGGTCAGCGCGGTGCCGAAACCCTTGCACTAGTGACGCCGCTGTCCGTCACCAGTCTGTTTTAAATAAGGCCCGGTAATTGGGGATGGATATACCGCAATCCGTCGGTCCTAGGCAATGGTGGGCCGCCTGGTTTTGCCTGAGAGCTGTCCTCTTACTCTATAGCTTATACCCTAACTTAACACATAGGCTACTTTTTATCCTAGAAAAAAGCATGTCGTTAAACCGAATAACACGCGGGCGGAGCCGCGGGCAAAAACTAGTATATTATAAAAATAAAAATGCTACAATATTCATTGTAGTACAAATTAAAAAAGAAAATGTTCCAATTACGAAGTCTAAACTAAAAATAATATCTACATATTCATATTCATATATTTTATTGCATTCCTTAATGTATATACACAGGTGAAAAACATTAATATATTAGATCATTATGGACCTTGCCCAGGCCCAGCAATATAAGAGAGGACGGCACTTTATTATTATAGATTTATTATTTGTGAAGATCCTACTATAAGCAACTTATTATGCTACATAAAAAAATATTTAAAATTGTTGCAAATTAATAGCTACCTACCTGTTATATGGAAGAACAAGGTATCTTAGTATGTAAGTTTTGCGCAATAAAGAAATTTATTTGTATCATTATTATTATTATGTATTATTAATTATTTTATATTATTTTTATTATAATTGTTATTATTAAATATTAATTATTAAGTTATTAAAATATTTAAATTCCCAGTTTTATTTTTCAGTTTTAATAACAGTTTTTACAATTTATAATCAACAAAATATTTTCAAACCAAAGAGTAGTAAAATTAATTTTTTGTATAGTGAATATATTCCTTTTAACTTATGTGACTGATAATATTCTTATATAAAATAAAAAGAAACCTAGGTACAAACTCCATTGTCAAGACGAAGGGGACGAATCGACACCCAACAAGAGGACGAATTTTCACAAATGAATATATTTTTTGAAAAAGGACGAATTTACACCAAAAATAAACACTTTTAATATAAATTTACGCGGTACGAATTTAAAGAGGACGAATGTACCCCGAACCGGCGATTACCTCTATTCCTTTCCAGGGAACCGTGCAGGTTCTTACGCAAGACCACGTGATTCTGCAGATATTGAAGCACGTTTTAGAAGCGACCTACGACAAGCACGTTGATTTATTGTATTATGTCAACGGGGATATTATTGCCTGTTTATTTATTAGCAAAATAGCGCGTTTCATGATTTTTGCCTGCGATGGCATTGTGCAACAATAAGATAGCTTACTACATTTTGATATTCAATGGTTTTTGTTTCAACTGTTTTATTCTTATTTCAAAAATATGTGTTGATACTTTTGGAATGTTACGTACACTTTAAAAAGGGACGCTAGGTAGCTATTAATATGGCTATTTCTGTGTATATAATCTACTTATTGTCGTAAAAGTTGCGAGCCTGACCTACCACAATCACGGTTCTTTTTAAAACAAAGTAATTGTTTTAATTACGATAAGATATAATATTGTTTAAGGCTTTTATGGGTACGTAATAAAACATACATTTTTCTTTTATCTTGGAAATTATTATTAACTAAGCTTTTGCCCGCAGCCTCGCCTGCGTTAATTAGTTATTTTGTAGTCCTATTGAATCTGTTAATATTTTTCGGACCAAACATTTATAGTTCGTATTAGACAGACTTTGAGTTTTAGTTCTCATGAAAATAACTTTGTATGTCTGATCCTATCTTTATAACTCTATAGGGAACTAGCGTTCCCAGTGAACAGACTATAGCCTATATATAAGTGAAGAGTTTGCTGGTTTGTTAGGACCATTACAACGGTGAAAAAAATTCAAAATCGGATATTATTCGCGTGAATTTACAAGGGAACTGCTCTTATCTAGGGAACGAACTATAGCCTCTGTCTAAGTGAAGATCTAACCATTAGAAAATGAATATTTTTTTAAGAATTGGTTCTTTCGTTCCATAGAATACATAACATAACATAAATACTCTTTATTGTTCACCAAAATAAAAACAAGAAATAAAAATATTTTATCAGAAAGGGTACAATGGTACAATGATTACCCCTTATATACAAACAAACAAATATTACCTCTTTACATAATAGTGTAGATGTAGATTACGGTCTAAGCAAATCAATTTCCTGTACTTCATGTCTCTTTACTAAAACACTGTAATAATCATTATAGTAAAAAAAAACGGTCAAGTGCGAGTCAGACTCACATACCTAGGTTTCCGTGATTCGACACGAATTCGACAGTTTTGGGAACAGTCAGGAAGAAGGTATTTAAAATCTTGCCCATAACTGTTAATGATAAGTAAAAAAAATAATTGATTGTATCACAAAAAAAAGACTCAAATATTTTTATGCCGTACTCGAAAAAAAACTCGTGGATGAAAAAATTTAATTCTGTCATTTTGTTATCGTGAATTTCTTCAATTTCTCATTTGTTATCAACTTTTTTCAATCGCTGTAGTTTTCCTATAATTGACCAGATTTTTTGTGGTTTTTCAAAGATTTCTAGTGGTGCTGCCAGCGGGACCACAGACGTATAATCTACTATATTATAATAGACCTAAAATTAATAATAAACGCATAGAGTCGACGCGTGGCAATTTTAGCTCTGTGAACTACGGGCTCTTTTAAATATAAATATTGCTTGTTTCCAAACAAAATATATACTATCTATAGAGAATAAGCTGGGGTCCTTCCACTTGAAATGTAGGGGTAATAAACCAAACACTCATAGAGCCCATCCATTTTTAAAGGAGCCGTTTCGGCCTTATCTGTTTTGTTGATACTTTCCACTGAACTAATCTCTTCGAATTTCTTTTTCCTTATAACGTGTGTTTTTTTTAGAGGTATAGAACTTTGAAATGGAATAAAACAAAGATGTTTTTTTTTATTGATATGGAATTTATTTTATTCGAAAGACAATCTTTTGGCATTATAATTTAAATATCACTTCTGGCATATGTCCGCCACGGCTGGCTCGGACGTAGTCTAATCTGGAGGTCCAATTTTCGATGACTTTTTCTAACATTTGTGGCCGTATATCGGCAATAACTCGCCGAATGTTGTCCTCCAAGTGGTCAATCGTTTCGGGCTTATCGGCGTAGACTTGCGACTTCACATATCCCCACAGAAAATAGTCAAGTGGCGTTAAATCGCACGATCTTGGAGGCCAATTCACGGGTCCGAAACGTGAAACTATGCGGTTACCAAACGTTTCCTTCAATAAATCAATTGTGGCACGAGCTGTGTGACATGTTGCGCCGTCTTGTTGAAACCACAACTCCTGCACATCATGGTTGTTCAATTGATGAACGAAAAAGTCAGTAATCATCGCTCTATAGCGGTCACCATTGACTGTAACGTTCTGGCCAGCATCGTTTTTAAAGAAGTACGGACCAATTATTCCACCAGCCCATAAAGCACACCACACAGTCAGTTTTTCTGGATGTAAAGGTGTCTCAACATACACTTGAGGATTATCATCACTCCAAAGACGGCAGTTTTGTTTATTGACATATCCATTCAACCAAAAATGAGCTTCATCGCTAAACAAAATTCGCGTATGAAAATCGGGATCGACGGCAATCTTATTTTGGGCCCATTCACCGAATGTACGCCTTGCAAGGTGATCGCGAGGCTTCAATTCTTGCACGAGTTGGATTTTGTAAGCACGCAAACCAAGATCTTTCCGCAAAATCTTCCATAAAGTGGATGGACACAAATCCAATTCCTGTGCACGGTGGCGGATAGACTGATTCGGGTCTTCCTCTATGCTACGCTCTACAGCAGCAATGACTTCTTCTGTACGCACTGTACGACTTCTCTGTGGATGCGTATTATCATTTAGAGTAAACGTGGCGCAAAAATGTTTCATAGTTAATTGAATTAATTGCTCTGATGGACGATTATGTTGACCGTAAATTGGACGTAATGCGCGATACGTCTTTCGAACAGAACCATGATTTTCAAAATAAATTTGCACAATTTGGAAGCGTTGTTCAGGCGTCAGTCTATTTATGTTGAAATGCCAAACCAAACTAAATATAAATAACTTGACAGCTGACAAAATGGCCGCCAGTTAAAAAAGTGATGCCAACTTAAAGTTCTATACCTCTAAAAAAAACACCCTTTATTATTAAAGGGAAGATAACATAAGGAAACCAGGGGACCAGCCAAACAGGCGAATTCTTCTCAGAAGGGCCGACCGGTTGCCCCGTCTTTGCAGCCTACGTCTGAGAGAACACCGTTACATTGGGCGCCTCCACTGATTACCGTGATGAAGATGGCTTCGTCAAGGTCGAAAGGAGGAGGCGCTCCGGATTAACAGGGCCTTAACTTCCTGTTGCGAGCTGCGACGCCGACCACGGCGATGTACCTGTCCCGTCTACACTACATCACTAAGGCACAGGACATCGTTGAGTTCATCCAAAGCAAGACCAACTTCTTGTTGAAAGTGGAGCTACGGGAGTCGCGTCACAACGAAAGTTTCAAAGCGTTTGTGGCACGAATACCGACAAGCAGGCTGCCCACCTTCATGAAGGAGGACTTCTGGCCGAAGGGCGTATACCATCGTTTTCGCGGTAGATCTACACCACCGGACCGGCACAGTGATTGTGCCAAAATGATATTTTAGTTTGTTAGTCTTAGTTTTTTGGTATAAAAACATATGTATTATTATTAGCATAAGGCATTTATTGTTATGGGTCTTGTGGCCTGAATTATAAAACAATTTATTATTATTATTAAAACAAAAAACGACGTATGCTTCCTCATCAGATACTACTTCGCCTTAATTCATTTACATGTTAGCATTCACGTGTTTTTTAATGTAAAAAGCAATGTTTAGATTAATTTGATATTAATTACTGCGATTGTCGGTACTTGGTGAAACATCATCAACATCTTGATATAAACACTTGTACTGTTTCACTGATATAAACTTCAATAACTCCAACCAGTTTCGCCTAGTCAGAAATCATACTTAAGGCCTTACCCCTGGTGCACGATAATCTTACTAAGCGATTTTGAACTTCAGTATGTTGTCAAAAAACAAGTCTCGCAACTTAGTTCTTCTACCGTAAAAAGTTGTGAGATCCATGTAAATCCAAGTCGATTAATTTATTCAGTCCTCTGTAAGCCCTCTGGAAGTGGTTCAAAGTTCAGAAGGTGCTATTGTGAAACAGTCTTCATTAGAATGCGCGCTGCCGGCACGCAAAATCAGTGAATTTTAGAGGTTGTTCTGGATTTTACGAAAAAGTATTTGATCTAGGAGTTTTTCCACCTGACATCGGAAAATAAACCATGTTTTCTTGTTATAGCAGTTATTTCAAACATCAAACTCAAGGCGTTTAGACATAATACGAAATAATAACTTAAAAAGGCATAATTTTCAAAAATAAAATCTATCGAGCGAAGTGTTCAATTAGGTAACCGACTTGACAACGGAAAGACAAAGGTCTGAAAAAACACGTGTCCAAGTTTTACATTGATCAGATAAGTAGTTGAATCAGCATATTAAAACAAAAACCGTTGAAAGACCCGATAAAAGCCCTTAAGGTGGTAACTTAGGATCTCGGTGCAAAATGCACATCATAATATTGTTGCCTTACTTTTGAATAAAAAGTTTTTATAGCAATTCACGCAAACTGCTTGTAAATAGTTAGGAGATCACATAAAAATTATTAAATTTTATGCGTTACATTTTACCTGCATTACATTACAACTGTAAACACGCTTTTAAGTTTGTAAATGTAATGCATACAAAATTACGTAATTTTTTCGTGAAGACTTTATTATTGATATACTATTTCTGCAAGTTGCTTCAAAACAGATTTATTGCATACTTTTTATTCAAAAGTAGGTAAGGAAAACAATATTATGATGTGTATTTTATAACGAGATAAAAAGTTACCCCCTTAAATCATATTCATTGTTATTTGCTCGTAATTGTGTTATTATTCCTTGATAATGCCATAAGATGAAACCTGTCTAAAACGGTGTACAAGTGCTTTTATCAACTTGCAATGTTTTGATTTGTGCCTATCCTATTCCACTACATAATTATGCCAAAAACTGCCGAAATACAATGATTTGTAATCTACAATAGTATGAGGCGACGAGGCAAAAGAAAATATATCTTACTGTGTTGTGATATGAATGAAATTAGGCAGACGTTTTGTAAGCGCGTGCGCACGTTTTGTGACCAAGAAGTTAATAAGATTAAACACATTATCATAGTATAGGAGAAGGTAAATAAGTAACATTCTTATCTATCTCAATTATTTAAAATAACAATAAAGATACCCACAACAGGTTTTTTTTAGTAAGCACATTGTTAGGAATCGAAGGAAATTACTAAGATAAACACTAATAAAATGAGTTTTTTGATTTTGTTGTCATGGAAGGCGGGAGAGAGACTGGAAGGGGTGCACTTGCTTTGTCTAGGAGAAAAATACACGAAAATTAAACGATGTAGTAATTTTTTATTTTTATTTTGTAAACTTGACGTGACGTAGATGCCCAAACGTATTGTTACTATAGTTATAAGGATATAAAGAAGTAATACTAATATTTTATCTAACCTAGATCGTAAAATCCTCATTACGAACTCAACACTACTGGCATAATGAAAAATATTGTTCATGAACGTCTCCAAAAAAATTTAAAAATTAAATTATAGTATAGGTCCCCGAACAACATAATACTATAAAAAAACTTTTTCTGAGATTACAGTACATGTGATACTAACGAGGAAGGCAAAGGGAACTTAGCCCATACAGTCAAGTCTGAGGTTAAATATCAAATACCAATGAGGTTATTATATTGTTCTCCAATACTTACAAAATAGTAACGAGGTTACAGTTCAAATTTATTTTCGGCCAGGTATTGTCTATGGCTTACGGTGCGTTGGACTCGGTCTGCCAAGTCAATGGATGAACTGTTTGTTGCGCCATAGTTTTCGAGTTTATTTATTTATTACTTACAGTGGTTTTATGGGTCAAAAGAATTATTTTTCCCTAAAATTACTGACAGCAAGGATGGTGATGAATGATATTTGACTCCACTTGACATTCTGGTAATAACGACGGAAATAACGAAAACTTTCAGAACAAGCTTACCATACCATACTACCATACCATACCGGGCCCAAATATATCGAGTATATCAAATATATTTTATGTTCTTATTATTAATTGCTACAAAATAAGTAAGAAAGCTCAAGAAGAGTGAAATATATAAGGTCCTACAATAATAAGTGAAAATAATTCGAGGGTAGATCATGTATGTATCGTTAACTGATTAAATTCCAGAAGAAGAAAAAATTTTTTGCTCACATATATTTTTTTCACTTCAAAGAAACAAAGTGGTTCAATCAGCTGACTAAATTTCTATGGAAAGGTAAAAGAAAGAAACATCCATCCATCTATCAGCCTGTTTCGTCCACTGCTGGACATAGGCCTTTCCAGGATTTCGCCACTCTTGGCGGTCCTCCTGGAAGAAATGCCCATACTCACACACGCTGGGCATGCGGGTTGGTGAGCGCGGTGCCGAAACCCTTGCACCAGTGACGCCGCTGCCCATCACCAGTCTGTTTTATATAAGGCTCGGCAATTGGGGATGGGTAAACCGCCATCCATCGGTCCCAGGCAATGGTGGGCCGCCTGGTTTTGCCTAAGAGCTGTTCTCTTACTCTCCCCCGAATACTTTCGGGAGGATTTGCGAGTAAGATGGTGGTACCTCCATAGTCGAGCCCGGCATCAGCTCTACCACCTATAAAAAAGAACGCGCAAAAAATTTTTTTTTCGATTGAATGTAGTCTATTAGGGATACTCAATCATCTGTTAAATTTTTTCACTTTGAATTGTAGGACCTTATATATTTATTCATATATTAATTCACAACAGAAATATTAAACCGTAAAACTGATTCGATCCAAGATCTTGCCTACTATAATTATATTATTTTACTATTGTCTAAAAGTGATAATCTGACCTATTCTCGGGCAGCAAACCTTAAATTTATAGTTGAAAAACCTAAAATAATACAAGCTCATTTAACTTTTATCCATCTGCGTTAAAGCCCATTTTGCAATGAAAAGGTTTAGGTTATGGCAGCTCTAAATATAATATTTGCTACAAATTCAAATTTCAAATTCAAAATTCAAATTCAAATTCAAATTCAAATTTCAAATTCAAATTGTTTATTTGTAAAATAGATACATAAAGTATACGTTTTACATGTCAAATCTAATCTGTATAAAAATAATATTTTATGATTAACTAATATGATACGGGAAAAATATAAAAAAAACTATATTTAAGTTGGGCTACAAAAGTTAAATGCATTATACACGAGAATAGGCGTCAATGAGTATTCAACCGATTAAGGGTGTTACCACAGATTATTATAATAGTCACTAGATACGTATTACGTACAAATAGTAAACGCTTGTTTCAATCTATCCGCCCGCCCGGCGCCTATTCAAACACGTGCGGAATAAAAACGAGGCAGATATTTTTAGAGTTTTGATGAACTTATTGATTTTCTCGATTACTTAACCAAGTGCGTAATATACTTTAAAATTTTTAGTCTTCATTTAACAAGGTTTACTACCACTTTCTAATTTTAAAAAATACTCGTATCCTGAGTAGTCTAGTCAAATTAAGAATGTTTGTATGGAAAAGAGATGGACACTGGGTGAAATTTTAAAATATATTAATTAAATTAAATAGCTAAAAATTCAAATTCACAAGAATCTTTGATAAATATTTGATAAAACATAACCAGACCATGGCTAAAAGTAATATTTATCTAATTATTTCGGAGGAATATTAAAAAAGCACTTCCTAGGGGATTATGATCATATTATTCTTTCCAATTCAATAAAATAGTTTATCCTTCATACCATCTAAATCTTTTATTTTAGCCCAGCGGAAATACTAATAAAATCTATAAAAATATTGTATAATTTCGGGGTCAAGTTTTGTTTTTAGATGTGTTTCTATTGTATGGATATTTACTTAGTTTATACTTTTCGATATTGGTCGAGGACTAGATATTTGTAAGTAACTTAAAGATAAAAAAGACGAATCACTTTTGCAAACGTTTAAATGTTCAAAGACGGTGTAAAAAAGCATGCTTTATGATTTTATAACAATTTCAACGATATAAATAAATTTAAAACATTTTTGCAAAAATAAAAATATAAGGTGACTTTAATTTATACAGCCAAACTCTTACTGAAGACTCGGTAAGCTCAATAACAAGGTTCGATTACCCCTTTTGTGAAAATACCCCTTTAATCTTTTCCTGTTTCTTACAAACGCAAGCCCAGCCCCGAGTCAATTACTATGGAATATCAAGATTTCATTTTGCGAAATTAGCAAAAAGTGTTAACGATCCGTGTTACTGATCACTTAACAAGCCTCCAGTATGAGTTTGGCTGTATAAATAAAAGTCAACAAAAAACTTTTTTTAAAGCCTTCTCCACCGCATTCAGTCAATGCACGTTGTTCTGACGGAAGGTTCAGCCACGTTTCTGAGCGCATGCAGGGTGTCTGCGTAACCAGGTATGCAGTAGGGGCTGCCAGCACCAATACTGCCCGGGATTCAGGCAATTCAGGGAAAATCACCTTGTGAGAGAGGGAGACCAAGGTGATATAGTGATGTCATGGATTTGCTACGCCGTAGCTGATCATCGTAGCAGTTTAATCACAGATATCTTGAGTCAAAATATAAAATTGATTTTCACTCCTTGCTTTGAAAGCCAAAAATTCACGAAAGTAAGTGTTTTACTGGAATAAAAAGGTGTAATAAATTAATTAAAGTCGCCGTCAATAGAAATTGTGGACTATGTAAACAAACCGTTTTCTCAATTTTTCTCAAGGTTCTGTCACGGAGTCTCACTGAACATTATTCCAAATCATGAAGCATCAAGTCCCACCTGCCATTCGCTGTATTTCATCATGAAATATTCAATAATCACCAGTTAATTACGGAAAATCATAGAATCAATAGTCAATTCTGTATTGCGTCGAGATTGCCGTCATATTTTTTTCTCATCGAATCTGTATTGTCTTTGAAAATTAGTGATGTACGAATCTATTTGAATATAGACCTATTTTATTCGTGATGCTATTTTATTCCGTCATTTTTTTTTGACAGCGTTACTTCATAATCTTTGACATATCGTGTGTGTGATTCCATCGAGAGCTGTGTGATCTTCCAGTGTTGCTCTAAAATCTTTTGTGTTTTCGGTATTCTAACGACTTGGCTTCTCTTACTCATTTTATCGTCATAGTAATGGACAATGCCCCATATCATTCGCGTCAAATCGAAAAGGCACCCAACATGAGTTGGCGGAAGGAGGCTATCCAAAACTGGTTGCTCGAAAAAGAAATCAAATTTCAAGAAACCGAAATCAAAGCGAATCTCATCGCTAAAGTAGACAAGCAAAAATATAAAAAAATGTATGTGGATGAGTTGGCGGCATCGAAAAATGTGAGTTTTGCGCCTTCCAACATATCAATTTGTAATTAACGTGGGCGATTTGACTAGCGATTCATCAGAATATTTTAGCGATGAATCAAATAAAGAAAATTAATTAAGCACCTAACATATTTTAATCACATACTTACCCATCTCTAGATAGTTCACCTATTCATAGACAAAGACAACATGGCGCTTTGTTTACATAATCCACAATTTCTATTGACGGCGACTGTACTTTCATATTTTAGATTTTATATGATAACCAAATTAAAATACTTTATTACAGGTAAACATTGGAATATCGTGTTATCTAATCAAATCAGTCATCATCACATCATTCATCATCATAAATTTGTATTACCGTAAGAAAATTTTCTGGGAAAAGCTGCTGCAGGTGTCATGACAATACATACTTTCTCTCTCTTTCTAACACCCGAATGCGAGCATGTGCAGCCAGCACATGTCACGAAAACTAACGAGAAGCTACGCCCGGGCTTTACACGATCCATTTTCAAACGAACCATTCGACGTTTGTCTTTCAACCGACTTGCACGCAATTCGCTCTCGATTCGCGCGACAACAAATTGGAATATTTAAACTTGGAACTTTGTGTTAGTTGTGCTCTGTTGATCATATTTTGTGACTAAAACCTGTGTACCCTCAAAAAATGTGTGAGAAACGGGCAAGGAAAATTATGAAGAAAAGTGAGTTCACAATTTTTTCAAGCGTATTAAAGTTTGTTTTGAAAATAATTTTTTGGTAGTGACTTGACTTGATAAAATTAATTCAATGCTGTTAAAGAAGTTTGCTTGTCATTTTTATCCACGTAATTGGAATTCTTAAGAAATGATAATGTTTTATTTAGTTTATAATATTTTTACGTTTTACCAGGTCTTTAAACGAGTCCCAAAGCTTTATTATTAAAAGAAACAAGACAATGTTCTTTTCTTCTGTGTCAATCAATGACTTTAAAAAACAACGGCTTTTCTTTGACCATCTCATATAAATATAAAATTTTCTACTGCAAACAATGAACAAAAGTTCTTTTACTTATGAATTTGTTTACCTGATGAAGCAACTCGTTGGAGTGTATAAGGTCAATGTAATTTACATCGGAAAGATAAACATACGTGTTAAAGATAAACATACATATACGTCTTAATTGATAATCACAAGAATACAATAGGGATTACTTATCTCGACGGCTATTCTGGCATTATTTACATCAATCGTTCGACTTTTGTTTACAGTATGATAGTTAATATAGGTATGCCATGCGATGTAAAGTGACTAACCTCGTCTAATAAAAACTATGAGAATACGGAATAAGCTTTAATTTTTTTTTTTATTTATTCATGTACATAAATCAACAGCGATACATAGCAGATATAAAATAGATAACAAATTACTTAATATTAAGGCCAATAACAGATTTCAATTTTGAATAAAACTTAACTTAACAAAATAAAGGGGGAGGATACCAAATTCGCTAAGTTGTCAATCTGAGAAAAAAGAGAGAATTATGTTTAATTACCCTCACATCACATAATTAAGAAAATTACAAAAAAAACTACCTTAGGAATTTCTTCGCATGTGCCGAAATAGGCGTCCTGGGAGTGTATTTTTGAATCATTCGAATTTCAATTACGAATCCGCATGATTCGCATACGAAAACTTAAAATTAGTACTGTATTCGTATGCGAATCATGCGGATTCGTATGCGAATTGAAATTCGAATGATTCAAAAATACACTCCCAGATCTGAGTAAGTCATTCTTCGTGACGTCTTCTATGAACGCGTCATTCGGATAAGTCCAAATCAGTGAGGTATCTGTAGGCATCTCACGAAAATTGAAAATATCTATGGTGTTATAGATGTTGTCCTTAATTCCGCCATTGTAACTTTGTGTGCCAGATTATTGCACGGAGCTCTGCTCATCCATTTCTAATCACCCAATGGTGGTGAGTGTGAAAATCACAAAAGGTATATACTTTTCATTTATATAATCAAATCAAAATATTTATTTTGTAAAATAGATACATAAAGTATACTTTCTACAAGTCAAAGTTAATCTTTACAATATATATCTTTAGAATAAAAAAAAATGTATATACACTAATAAGGGAAATACATACAAAAAATATTTAGGTTGGCCTGCATAAAATACAGAAATCTAGGAATAAAAAATTATATATAAATGATGCAACAAACAAACGAGTTTATAAATAAATACGGGATATACATCCAAAAAATATTAAGATTGGGCTACTAAAATGTAATAAAGTTATACACCTACATAAAATAGAGAAATATAGGAATAAAAATATTATACTTATATACATAATGCCTAACCATCCGCACCATTCGATTATAATATATTTATCTACTATCGAGAGTGAATAATCGTTCTGCTATTTATAGTTTCCCAACATAACATCGATGTCAAAGTACACAAAGCAAGGCACCTACACATAAAATCACACACCGAAATACTCATAGATATGCACTATCGAAGAAATATCAACTTGGGCCGTATTGCGATTGCAATAAGAGTGAAAAATCAGCGGCACATTCTACGATAGGACGTAGCGTTCGTGCGTAAACGCCACGTGATTCGACGCTATCTTTACGGTACAATGATAGCACGTTGCACTTTCACGTAGCGTACGAAATGGCACGATGGAAGTCCTTGCAGTCAAGAAATAATGACGAAAATTCTCTGATCTGCGGGACTTTCTTGGCGGGGTCTCTTCCAGTGTGTAGCGTCAGCTACACAATATAATTATAATATTACTTGCTTTGCCATACGATATATATAGAACAAAAAGCGTGAATTAGATTAAGGTTAATAAATACACTAAACAAATTTTTAAAAAATTGAGTGAGTAAACTCAGCAGGGTTCTAAATTTGGTGAAGCCTATTTTTCAGTCCTGGCTTAAGAGAATAGGTTCCGATTGCATTGATCGCTGTTACTCCATGCCGAAAAACCTGCAGTGCGAGAGGGACGAATTCTGGAAAATTATCAAAATGACGACTATTATCACGAATTTTATTATTAAAAAAAAAACTAAGATTTGTATCAAATATCTGTTCGGATAACAGTATAATAAAGTTTATACAGATTTTAATTAATGAATAATATAATATGATTTTGCTCAAATAATGTTAAAACTCGACATGAAACCTTTTTTTGGAGTCATCTTTGATTTTTTATGGCTCAATGTTGGAATGACTTCTGAAGATTCTGTTTCGATAAGAGTGTACATTATATTCTTGACAGAAGTCCAAATTTTTTTCAAATATCTTGTATAGCTAGATTCTTCAAACAAGGAAGAATAAATTATGGTTTTTCGGAACCTATCCTCTTAAGATGCACCGTTAAAAATATTTCCATATTAAATTGCCGATGAATTGGATTTTTTTAATCAAATAATTTATTTGGTAATAATTATATGCACATATTACACGTTAATTTTAATGTAAAAGAACAATATTAGGTTAGGATAATACTGTAAATAATTGCTGTTAATTATATTTATCACTAATCATTGTTACCTGGTATTGGACCATATTTTATGAAATAGTTACACGCAGTTACAAGAAAAAACTTCCAATATTATTTCAACTTTCTTTGCTAACTGTACATACAATACTCCATCCAATAGACAAAGCGAGACTTTTATTTTTGATGCCGTAAATAGATTTTTTTCATGTTCGATTTCTGTAAAAAAAAAACTTGTACAACCTGTAGCCATGTTTTTATGCCTGAAATACGGCTGAAGTATATCATTTTACAATGGTTATATAATAAATAACATAAAACCATCACCATTGTTCTGCCTTTCAGCAGTCTACCGTTCTTGTAAAAATAGTCGGTGAAGATTGGGTACTGTTTAATTGTGCAGTTGAAATTCGAAATAACTCTGACAGTAGACAATAGTATTTAATATATTTATTTTATACTAGTCTTTCGCCCGCGACACCGCCCGCGTTTTTTGAATCTCTGCCCCATTTTCGGCTTGAACGTTAATTTATCAACACTCTATATGTTGACCAGGGTCACTACAATGATAATAAAGTAAACCGCATCCAATTCCGTTGAGTGGTTCTCAAGTTAAAACAGAACATACATACATACAGACAGACGAAAAAAATCTAAAAATGGCACGTTGGTCTTCAGTTTAATACTAATATAATAACCCATTCCTATCTTTATTTTGAAAAAATATTGATTGTACAGACACAACTTTTTTACTACTTATTATTAGTGTAGCTACCTACTTGTTTTATTATTAGTATAGATTATGCATATATTTATTAAACACCGTTGAATTGTTACGTCCGTGGACGACACTTATGTTTTAGTTTCGATTGTGTTACGTGTGTTTTAGCATATGTGTTACATAAAACTAGGTATTTTACGTGTATATTTTATATTTGTTTTATAAGAAATATTTTTATAGTTGTATTTGAATATGTTGTGTTTTACAAAAGAACATAAATGTGAAAAAGGAGCCGCTGAGTTCAGAACAAAGGCAGAGCAGGATTGTCAGCTTTGCCAAAAAAATGAATTGCGATCAAATTGGGTGCTGAGGCTTATGGAGTTTCCTTCAGTCATTACTGCAATATTGTTCAACGTTATTCACTCGTTTTAAAAGTTTGTTAGGGTCCTTGCTACTAAATATATAGAACTTGGCAAGTTTTCATGGTCAATTATTTGCATGTATGATTTTAAACACTTGAAAGTTTCAATTAATCTTCTCCAATCTGTAATGCACTCTAAATATTGATAAATATACAGGTGTAAATGCAAAGTTAAGAATCCCTTTAGGGTATGAAAGTATACACGATTCTGATGACATTACGAGAAAAAAAAATACCTTGTATTTTCACCAAAAATTCCATAATTTTTCTAAGCTATGGCTACGCAGCTCACCGGCCTTCCCTCCCCACACACCTAATTGTTGCACCCCTCATCCGAGTGGCCAGCGACCAGTGAGAGTGTCCTCGCGATTAGTGTATTTTGAGTAAAGAAAATCGTCTTATTATGAGGTACTGGTACTTTACTTAGAGATCCCTGTATTTAAAATAATATCTTTACCGATCATACTAACACACCCTTAAAGGATTCTTGCCTTTGCATTTACACCGGTAAATTTATTTTCAGTTTGTTGTTTAGTTACTCAGAACAGTCCGTCTGGTTTTTTTTATAGTATCATATGTAGACAGAAGTTCATTCCCCCGCCATTTAATATAGTAGCGTCATTTTATCAATGAGTCATTTTGGTGTTTACGTATTTTGTATCCATAAGTGCGTTTATTTCTTGCCAGAAAATAATATCTACTTGCCGTTATCAAGCGTAATTTATTTAAAACAACAAACTTAACTACTGGTTCGTGGGCGGGCGGATTGTGAATCATCCGGTGGGCGGATTGAAAAGTTGTTTTTTTTAACCTGTTTGCTTGCAGGGGATGATTAATGACAATAGATCTTATTGTTATATTTTTTTTTCGTTATTAAGAGGGTAATGTGAATTTCAAAAATCTATTGAGATTGAGAATTAGACTAAAATAATATTCACGTTGAAGCCCAAGGCTTGTAAATTATCATAGTGTACGTGGTACTATGTTCTGCCTTCCTAAAATCATTCTAGTGACTTACATATTAAGAATTATTTTGCTATACTTTGTTAGTTCTTTTATATAGTTTTATATTTGTTACAGCTTTATCTCTCTTCTATCTTTGCTCGTAGGTTGATGCTTATACATAGGTAACACTAAAAGTTTCCGGAACTGGCCACTTACATAAACAGTATTTAAAAATTTATTGCAGCATTTGAAAATAGAACTCTTTGGCTGTAGAATGCAGTTTGTTTCATCTGACTGTCTTTTGTTTTTACCTTGTGGCGCCATTTAAAAAATTGTGTGTCTGCATCAACATGGATTTAACTCCAGAAAATTTTCGTAGTATGATTTTCTACGATTTTAAGTGTAATTTGACAGCTCAACAGAGCATCGCTCGGCTTGAAACAGCTTTTGGCAATGAAGCACCATGCAAGACGACTGTTTATAGCTGGTTTGCAGAATTCAAGCGTGGTCGTATCAATCTCAGTGACGAATCTCGCGATGGTCGGCCGTCCACCGCTGTGACCAACAAAAACATCGATGCTGTGCGCCGTATGATTGAAACAGACAGGCATGTGACCTACCATGAAATTCGCGCATCCTTAGAAATAGGCATGAGTCAAATACAATCAATCCTACACAAACATTTGGGTGTGAGAAAGCTGTGCTCGCGGTAAATCCCACACAACTTGACCGAGGCTCAAAAAACGGACCGCGTCACTTGGTGCAGTGCCATGCTTACCAGATTCAACGAAGGTGCGTCAAATTTGGTGTGGGACATAGTAACAGGTGACGAAACATGGATTTATTGCTACGATCCCAAAACAAAGCAGCAATCGAGCGTATGGGTCTTTCAAGATGAGCCGAAACCAACCAAAGTGGCGCGCGTGAAAAGTGCATCTAAGCGGATGATTGCTTCTTTTTTTAATAAAACTGGACACGTGGCTACTGTTGTTTTAGAGAATCATCGTACCGTGAATAGTGACTGGTACACGACCATTTGTTTGCCGGAAGTTATTGACGAACTCCGTAAAAATAACCGTAAACGCCGTATCATCCTGCACCACGACAATGCTAGTTCTCACACGGCCAGACAGACAAACGACTTTTTGAAGACGAAAAATGTAGAACTCATGAGTCATCCTGCATACAGTCCCGACCTGGCACCTTGTGACTTTTTTCTGTTCCCAAAAATTAAGAACCAATTACGCGGTCAACGATTTTCATCACCCGAAGAGGCTGTCGAGGAGTATGAAAAACACGTTTCAGAGGTCACCACAGGGGAGTGGCACAAAAGTTTTCAAAACTGGTTTGATCGAATGAAAAAGTGCATAGACGCCAAGGGAGATTATTTTGAAAAGCAATAAATTAATTTTGTACCTTTAATAGTATTTTTTCATATTCATTCCGGAAACTTATAGTGCGTCCCACGTAATACCAATATGTTCTGTCACTTTGTGGTTAAAATTGATGCTTATTCGAAGATATTAAAGTACAGTATTGAATGTACTATCGGTATCAAGTTATTGTTTGATAACCCATATTATGCGGCGCACGTTGAAAATATCTGACGTCCTCAGTTTTTTTTTGTTTTTGCGATTTTGTGTGTTTTGCACTTGTCCTATGACTAAAACTTTTGTAAGTAGAGACAGTATATTTTTGACTATGCAACCCTTATTATTTATTAACAAAATAATAAATGAAAGGGAAATAATATAAAAAGACCAATTTCATTTGGCTGTTTTACAGTCAACAGCAACTTCGCCTCTTCTAAAGTCAGGGAGTGCATGCCTCCTACACACCTGAAAACTTCTTTATTTTAGTTTTGTGACCTCGTTATGGACATTCATTTAATAATCTTAAATTGTTAACGATTTTTCAAAGTCTAATTCAAGTAAGTATTAACTCGTTTGGCCTAACCTTTTTCGGATTATGTCGCAGACAAACAGAGAGACACCAACGCTGCCATAAACTAAAAGCACGGAAGCTAGTTAGGCTTTATAAAACAACGGTTTGTCTTTGAGATACAACTGTAAAATTATTTACGAGGATGCTTCTCAAGTCGCCTCTTTACTCAATCAAAGAGTAAATGTCAGTGATAGGAGCACAATCGCTATCAACAAATGCGTAGATCAAGTCAATAAGCTACTTTTTTTGCCAAGTACTAAATACGAAAATGCCTTGATCTGCGAGATTTTTTTCATGAAGGTTGTCCCGGAAGTTACAAGTTCTGAACAGGCTCCCTTATACGTGATGCGAACATAGAAGCAACCACTTCAAAAAAATACATACACCGACTACGCCCGTGGCTGGCCACGTGAGTTTACACGTTTGCACAAACAGTCGCTAGTCGTTCGCTCGTAATATCTGGGACAGGGCTGTTCTTCGTATGGGAAATACAATAACTAGGTTTCCTATCGATCTATTTGTGGATACTAAATAGACAATGAGCAATTGTGTATAATAGGAAATTATATAAGTGGAAGGCTTAGAACGATTAGCAAAAGATCGTTGGTGACAAAACTTTCACAAACTTCTATAATTTCGGTTGAAGAGACCGGTAGAACTTAATTTTGTTTTTCTAAAATTTAGTGTTTGTTCTCTTGGGAAATTTTAGTAGTAAATTGAGTTTGTAAAATGTTGTGTCATAAATTCAAACTTAAGTCTAGGTTTTTTGGCATGACTTTAAATAACTGCATTCACGCTCACATAGCTAGGTACCAAGTTATTCTCGGTTAATAAACTTCGTGTACTTTTATTAGGTTCATGGCCAAACCCTTCACTTTTTCAAGGAGACACAACAGGCCGTAGACATAGGCTTTGGTTTCGCCATTCAATTGTGGACTCTAAAAACTAAAATATGAGGGTATTGTTATCCCTCACGTCACGCCTATTTAAATCCTCCATGCCTTGAAAAATTTAAAAAGTTTCACCCTATTTATACATTCTTTTGTCTATGGAATTTAAAATTCGAAATGGAATGCTTTTGTACGATTCCATCGATAGGAAGACGTTGAAAATCAGCTCTTGTTAGATGGTTTTAAGGTACTCAGTTCTTTGTTTATGGTGAATTTTGTAATCAGTAATCACTTGGATGCGGTCTTGGTATAACAATAGGTGATCAAGCAAATTCCCAAGGCTTGACACCGAGTGCAAACAAACGGTGCTTTTCACGCAGCAACACTCGTTGTACTCCGCGTGCGAGGTCAATACCACTGCTTCTTTTTTCACCTAGTTACGATATGTCAATCGCCCAACGAAAGAGATAAACATATCTGAAAAAGTGCGCAGCCGAGTAGTGCGGTGAATCGAGAAAAGATTGGATATTGCTGTTTTTTTAGTGAATAATATATAACATTCCACACGAGAGCGTTCAAAAAAATGCATTTTTAGGTTTTAGATATTAGCTTTAAAGGTTTACAACTGTCATTATTGTTATTTTTAATTTATTTGTTTGGACGGACTACTGATTGAACGAAAAAAACAGCCTTCACTTTGCAATTTCTTTCGATGCAGCGAATTTTTCTCTAACACGTTTTGGGCTCTGTTATCGTCTTGGAAAAGACCTCATTTATAATTACAACATGTTTTTTTTTTTCGTAACCCTAGGTATATATTGTAGTATTTGAGTTCTACTGTTTACTCTTAATCTAATTTTTAACTACCCGTGTCGCCTTAAAGGTTATATTATGCCCTTTCATAAAGGCGCCTTTCGCGAGCGGCTCTGTCCGGGTGGGTGTATTCAATCTCTTTCCTGTTTTCGGTTTGGGCGTTATTTTATAAACAGCCCTTCTAGCCTATATATTGGGTCACTGCGATGATAATAAAAAAAACCGCATCCAAATCCGTTTAGTGGTTTTCGAGTTAAAACGGAACAGACAGACAGACAAAAATTCTAGAAATGGTTTTGGATTACCAGACTAATAACACATTAAACGACGTCGTGCAGTGACAGTACTTCTAACATTAGTCCAAAAAATTATTTGCGTGTTTTCCGTTTTCCTTAAGCGTTTCAAAGCTCGATAAAATAACGGAACAACAAAAAAGTTGCAGGAGTGTTTTTACGGTAAGTAATCTGAATTGAACAAAGTCCAATAACCTTATATGCAAGAAATAATCAACCGAGTTCAACATTATTAGCAGCATGGGAAAGTGACATTTCGTAAAAATGGTGATTAAATCATGAATAAATTTATATTTTAATCTTTTTAAGTCTTGTTATTTATTTTGAAGCAATTAATAGTGAAAAAATAATATATCTAGCTAGTACATAAAATATATTTTATTTTTTCACTATTAATTACTTGAAAGTGATTAAATCCTGTTATTTTTATACATTACTGTCAAGCCTTCAGTGTGAATTTGGCCGTATCAATCAGCTTCAATATCTCTTAGCTTAGCGATGCCGCTTTCGGCTTTACAATGTTTTCCACAGATTGTACCTTACGGTTACGGATATAAGAGCGAAACCGCGCGTTTCCCAAATGACGATGTTTTCTTCGAGAAATAAATACTTCGAGAATCTCATTTAAAATTTCTCTCAGGTTTTTTTTTACAAATGACGTGTACAAAATCACGTGGCGAGGCTGCGAACGCGCACAATCGAATATTTACTCAGCTAGTAGGTATGTAAAGGTACTTACATAAAGTGCACATGCATTAAACTCGTGTTTTTGTACAATGCCTTGTTTATTCTGTAACGGGTTGCAGTATGCCTCTAAAACGTGAACAGGCAACGTGCTGGCTTCAGAAAAAAAAAACCATGTGTTCCAAGTTATTTTTACTTGAAATAAATATATATAATTTAGCTATATAAAGCCTTTAGTTTCCTTTAACTTGTATTAATAATAAAAAAAATATTAATTTTCGAAATATATTTCGGCCCACTATGGGGCCGGCATCAGTCGAATACTTAAAAGACCTAACCTAACCTACCTTGTCTTTTAAGTATTCGACTGATGCCGGCCCCATAGTGGGCCGAAATATATTTCGAAAATTAATATTTTTTTATTATTAATACAAGTTATTTTTACAAGTGTCACTATCTTACTGCCTTTGGAAATTCTCGAGATATTTTTTTTCGTTTATATGAGTGACAATTATCAAGGTGATATGACTTCTTATTGGGAAACAGAATTCGAACTGAACTTTTAAAATTTACTTTGTATGACTTCATATTATGATAAGTTTTCTTCAGTTGTACCTATTCCAAAATAATTTATAATCATGTTTTTTATTATTATTATTTTCAATTATTTCGAAATAGGACTGCGGCCGAAATATATCAAGAAAATTAGACCTGAGAAGTACCATCGAAGAATCCGTTGACCCACTTATCGCGTTATTGTAAAGTTGGCCTGAGGATTATCTTCTAATAGTACCTATCCTATTTTAAGGTGGTAGAGCTGATGCCGGGCTCGACTGTGGAGGTACCACCATCTTACTCGCAAATCCTCCCGAAGTTATTCGGGGGAGAGTAAGAGAACAGCTCTCAGGCAAAACCAGGCAGCCCACCATTGCCTGGGACCGATGGATGGCGGTATATCCATCCCCAATTGCCGGGCCTTATATAAAATAGACTGGTGACGGGCAGCGGCGTCACTGGTGCAAGGGTTTCGGCACCGCGCTCACCAACCCGCCTGCCCAGCGTGAGTGAGTATGGGCATTTCTTCCAGGAGGACCACCAAGAGTGGCGAAATCCTGGAAAGGCTTATGTCCAGCAGTGGACGAAACAGGCTGATGGATGGATGGATGGAGTACCTATCGATGCACATGCAAAAACTCATGTTTTTGTACATACAATGCTCTGTTTACTGCCGATTGTATCATAAAAGTGCGCTGCACAGAAACGTGCTTCTAAAACGTGACGCGTGCAGAGTTGCGTGCGTTTATTACGAACACTTTAAACTCGGCATTTCTATTTACATTTAGCTTTTTTTTATTTAAAGGTGACTTTTATTTATGCAGCCAAACTTATACTGAAGGCTTGGTAAGTGATCAGTAACACGGATCGATAACACTTTCTGCTAATTTCTCAAAATAAAATCATGACTTGCGTTTGTAAGGAACACGAAAAGATTAATTTACGAATTTCACAAAAAGTGTCATCAAACCTTGTTACTGAGCACTTACCGGGTCTTCAGTAAGAGTTTGGCTGAATAAATTAAAGTCACCTTATATACATAATATATGTAGCTTTAATAATGGAAGTTGGTTGTTGTAACTGTCACTTGTCAGCACTATCATACCTCGTTTTGATGAAAACACTTGTACTTTTCTACAAATTTTATATTGTACCGTAAACTTTGCCCAGCCGGTTTCGCTAAAAAACATTTTTAAGGGCTTTATCTTAAATAGATACTTCACAAACAATGTTTACATTGCTATAGGTGTACATGGAACCGGTTGGGCAAAGTAAATTGTACGAAAAATTTGTATAAAAGTACAAGTGTTTTCATCACAAGAAAGCCCTAAATTTATAGGTACATAATGGTAGAAGCTAGTTGTATGTGATTTTTTTTCCTTTATGATTGCGTAATAAAATAAATATGAAGGTAATAAGTGTGGTTGATGTTTGGAGGATCAATTTCTTGCAATCCACGAACATATGCTGACGTCACGCGTGTAGGCGCATGTTGCTACACATTGCACTAGCAGAGAATATAAAATATTACCCAGTCTATGTTTAAAGGCTGCATTTAAAATTATCCGATTTCTGAAAATTTAAAAAAGATCAAGGATTTTCTGAGCTCATTCAAAGCTTTTTAGGGCTCCGTACCTCAATAGAAAAAAAACGGAGCCCATATAGGATCACTTTGTTGTCCGTCTGTCCGTGCGTCTGTATGTCCGTCTGTTTGTCAAGACCCTTTATCTCGGGAACGCGTTGAGGTATCGAGTTGAAATTAAAACCATATACTCGAGTTTACAGTTCCTTGAAGCTGTGAAAATATCAAACTTCCAAGTTAACGGAAAAAAAAGATACAGCCGTTTATGCTGCAAAAATGTATATTTCGACACTCTCAAGGGGATCTAAATTTATAGGGTATTTCCTGTTGACCTAGAACTATGAAATTTGACAAGTATAGGGAAGAATCTTCTGAAAACTATACATTTGTAATTAAATTGTAAAAAACATAGTTATTAACGGAGCGCTCGGTGGGCGAGTCCGACTCGCACTTGTCCGGTTTTTTTTTGGCATCGTTTGTGCTTTGGATTGAAGTTTTCGTCACAACCGGTTTCATCAATAATTACTTTTAAACGTGCACGCGTGTGCTAGTGGGTTATATAACATCGATAAACGGTACTCCTGTGCTATAGAATTACGCAATAGAAAAATTATATCGACGGTACTTGTGTATGTAGGCAATAAAACATTCATTCTTATACACTGCTAGATTACATGTATACCCACTTTCAATTTATACTCGTAAATATATGTACGATTAAATACACACGATACATTTGTACATACAACGTGAAATTTAAGTCAGTTTGATAACGAAAATTGGTGATAGTAGTCGTCCATATGAACAACTTTTACTTTGGGGCCAATCCTGAAATCGTGAAAAAAAAATCAGCTGTACATACATTTGGGTCGAGTAGGTATTAACTTTTCTATAGAACAGCTGATATTTATTATAAATTTAATATAAAAATTACTTAAATTTCACGTTGTCTAAGAATTAAGTTTGCATCTACTTTTTTTAAGATAATGCTAAATTATATTAAATTTATAATTACTTGTTCATTTCATGTACTGATATAAGTACCCACTTAAATAATTCAATGCCTCAGGAACAACATTTTGAAAATATCGAACCTAATCACTATGGCATATAAAAACTACAGTGTTCGTAGAAGCAGCGAAAACTTTATCATTTTACCGCTACGCCGTAGCTAGGACGTAGCAAAAAGTTATTCGCATGTTGTTTTATAGTTTCACAAACTAAACTAGTTTTCCTTCTTTCCAGGCTCTCAAGCGACGCGGTTGCGTGAAGCAAGACGTCTGGAACGACTTCAGCGTCTGACTATCACTACACCACCAGCGCTCCCGCCGACCGAGGACCGCGCGCCCTGCCTGCCTCATCCCATTAAGTTCATGGACAAAACCCTCCAGAACAAAGTGCTCTTAGAACTCGCTTGGAAGACCGTCTTCCTAATGCAGAAGAACCGCGTCATCCAGCAGAAAATCGTTGACCTTCAAAAGGAGACGTCAGAATACGTCGCAAAGGTCATGAGTCATCCGGACAATAAGCAACAATATTCAGACCACATACGCCTGTATACCTTCGGCGTTGGGGTCTTCCAGCAGAAACCGATAGGGGTCAAAAGTTCGCTTCATAAAATGGAACCTGATGTTTAAAGGAGTTTATATGAATGAATGAAGAATGTCTGAAATGTTTTTGCTTGTTTCGTTTATTATTGTGATGAATTAGGAGCACCTTGTACTGTTACTTGTTTAAGTTTACATAATTCATAAGAGTATGAGCAGTGATTCGTATTAAGTGAGAAAGTTTAGTTATTTATTATAGAAAATTCCTTAACACCATTAAAGAAACAGTTCATTGGCGAATTGTGATAGTTAAAATAAATGAAAACGTTGAGGGAAACTAGGTTTTTTACTTCATTTTCGCTAATTCTTTCAGCAATAATATTGTTAATTAATGCAGTGTCTTATGTAAAATGTTGTGGCTACATGTAGGCTTTTGTTTATATTGATACTTATACCTATGTACCAACGTTATAGTTTTTCTTTTTGTTTTAAATTGTTGCGGTGTAAAATTTGGGCGAATTATTTCGTAAACTGCTATTAGAAAAAAATTGGCCGTCCAATTTGAAAATAAAAACTAAAGTATCTAAGTATATAGGTAGATGAGGTTGTACCCAAGAGGCTGTTAAATGTCCTATGTACTTTCAATTACACGTGTCTTTGTACATATTATAATATGATCCAATAGATTGACCTTCGAAAAAGTGTAAACACGTGTAATAAAGACTAAACTTTTAGTTTATTGCTTGTTAAAAACATGTAACAATTTGTTATAAGAATACTCCCATATGGTTATTATAAGTCAAAGATAAGTCCTGTAAAATTTACGTTATCTGAGAGGACTTAATTTGTTCAGAGGATTTGCTTATAAGTTTTCTTTTAGACCTTTTTTAATTTTTCATGTTGTAATGCATTTAATTAATAGTAGATAGTGTTCTCAATTGCACAGATCTACCCTAATACTGTGTTCATTTTCACCGTAGTTAAATTACTTTTGGGTAAAACTTTAAGGTACACAACAGTAAATGACTTATATATAAGTAGTTTTAAGATGGCGCTAGTTGCGATGCTCTGAAAAACCAGTAGAACTTGATGATTTTACGTTGTAGTTTCAAAACATTTCAACAATGTCTGAAATAAATCACAAATATATTTAAACTTTCATTCAAACTTTATCAACTCATCAATAAGCTTTTGTTAATAAAGTAGGCCGGGTTCCGAATGGCGCTGACAGCACTAAAAGTACCATCAAACTACTCACGCCGCAACGCCATCAGTGATTCGGAATGACGATAGACGCGATACAATCGATTATGTCTTGACTCGGGACGCACTACTAGTAGTCTCTATGACAAGACCTCGCAAATAAAAAAAAGTAATTCTGTACGACGTTTTCTACGGTAGAGATGTTTTATATCATTTTAAATATTACTCAATATCATCAAGTTAACCTGAAAGAAAGGAATCCCGACTGGAGAGCCTTAAGTATAAGTATTTTTATATTTAAAAAAAAAACAAAATTGTTGCGTAAAACGGAACATTTGCTTTTGAAAAATAAAAACAAAAATGATTTGTTGCGTAGACCGGCACTTGTTCTTGTGAAAAATTAAAAATAACATTGTAAGAAGAAAACGGTTTTTTTTTCAGTTTAATTGAAAAATCATTGTATACATACAAAATTACTGGAAAATTGTTAAAACAATATCAAATTATTTGACCTCAAATTAGTTTATATCATGAATCAAAAAGTATTAAAAAATGTGCAGAAATCTGACAAAGCGAGCACAAGCCGGCGTAAAAATGAACTGAATATATTTGTACGGCTTAACGGTTCTTTGTTTTTATATAACGTATTATTAAGATTGAAAATAAACTAGTCTTTGCTAAATTAAACAATGGTTTTTATCTTTCTTTTTGTCGTCTCCCTTTTCTCAATACCTTTCTTTAGTATTTGTTGTACACACAGAAACAAATAACAAATCAGACGGTATATATTATGTAAATGTATACAGACAAGCATTTTTCTAAAAAGAGATGCAAACCTTAGTGGAAAAGAGAAGTTTTATTAAAATAAGTAATGATACATGCGTGTACTACAAAAGATATCCATCCAACCATCAGCCGTTGAGGCCGGCATCAGCTCTAGCACCTAAGACAAAAGATAAAATCTAAATTAATTAATACAAAAATCGACTAAATAAATAGGTGGTAAAGCTGATGCCGGGCTCGACTGTGGAGGCACCACCATCTTACTTGCAAATCCTCCCGGAGTTATTTGGGGGAGAGTAAGAGAACAGCTCTTAGGCAAAACCAGGCGGCCCACCATTGCCTGGGACCGATGGATGGCGGTATATCCATCCTCAATTGCCGGGCCTTATATAAAACAGACTGGAGACGGGCAGCGGCGTCACTGGTGCAAGGGTTTCGGCACCGCGATCACCAACCCGCCTGCCCAGCGTGTGTGAGTATGGGCATTTCTTCCAGGAGGACCACCAAGAGTGGCGCAATCCTGGAAAGGCATTTGTCCAGCAGTGGACGAAACACAAAACACTTTGCCTCAGAGCAATACAAATAACAACAGAATAAACAGACACGACTTTTTTACTACTTGGAATTACTTTGAAGAGATCTATAAAGAGCCAAAATAAAATAAAAAATATTAGACTATATCTTCTGGCTGCGCTTCAAATTCAAAGTATAACAAAATGCAAGGAAGAAAACATATGTTTTTTTATATTTTACTTTTTGGTATTTTTGTTGGTTAAAGCCTTATGTAAGTATATCATAAGAAATAATTATAAAAATATGTCACTTAATATCTCTAAAATTTAATAAAATCTATGTTCATTTCATTCATTTAAGGCATTTTTAAGAGATTTTAATTTCTTACGACCTTGGAACACAATCAAATTTTATGCCGCTATTTTTGTTATATTGCTGACATAAGTCCAAACAAATAAAATAACAATAAATGAAATTTAAGAAAAAAAAAATTCTTTTTCTTTTTGCATTTTGGTAAACTTTGAATTTAAAGCGCAGCCAGAAGATGTAGTCTAATATTTTTTATTTTATTTTATTTGGGCTCTTTATAGATCTCTTCAAAGTAATTCCACTATTACAATATGAAATTAGGTGGTAGAGCTGATGCCGAGCTCGACTGTACCACCATCTTACTCGCAAATCCTCCCGAAGTTATTCGGGGGAGAGTAAGAGAACAGCTCTCAGGCAAAACCAGGTGGCCCACCATTGCCTGGGCCCGACGGATGGCGGTATATCCATCCCCAATTGCCGGGCCTTATATAAAACAGACTAGTGACGGGCAGCGGCGTCACTAGTGCAAAGGTTTCGGCACCGCGCTCACCAACCCGCATGCCCAGCGTGTGTGAGTATGGGCATTTCTTCCAGGAGGACTGCCAAGAGTGGCGAAATCCTGGAAAGGCCTATGTCCAGCAGTGGACGGAACAGGCTGATGGATGGATGGAATATGAAATTAGAAAAAAGTGGAAATTTGACCCACCCGGGGCACCTCAATTATCTTAATTCCGGCATTCCGGGCGATATGTCAACATGACTGAAACTTATTTTTGTCCTACTCACGTTGTAACATAAACACGTGGTTTCAGCAAGATGGCATTACCGCCCATATACACCCGCTGGAGATATCTAAACATCACCCGGCATCAACCCATGTGATTTCTTCCTGTGTGGCTAAACCTACCAAGGTTTATGCATTTATGCCGGGAACATCAAAAAGGATTTCAAAGAAAATATCCGATCTGAAACCCGAAACATTTCACGCAGCTTTGCAGGAAAGTTTTCGCTGATTCAATCAAACTCGGTTGAAGGAGTATGTACGAATGGACGGCAAGCATATAAAGGATAAAAAAAAAAATAAGGATTTTAATAATATGTAATAACAAATACTTCATTTTATTTAAGATACTTGTTTTTCATTACCATTTAAAACTGAACTTTCTCTGTGGACCCACTATAAGTTAGCTATGTCTATAAGAAAATAATGAAGATTTTCCACCTTTATTGGGATTATTTAGTTAGTCATAGAAACGTAAAATTAGAGTATGGCCAGGGAATCGTGCCTCGACTTTACCCTACACGTATATGTAAAAAATTTACTTTCTCCATACCCGTGTTAGTAACGGTTGTGCCACGCACGATTCCCTGGCCAAAGTCTATCTTAAAATGCTAATAATGCAGGTAGTTTTGTGCTGTACGCAGTTACTAATGACATCTATTGATGGTTAGCAAAATATTTTTTTTACTGCGCCATCTGTTGTTGAGTAGGTGGCAGTTTGTTTTATAATATTTGGCTCAAAAGGACAAAATTTCCAGAGCTGTATAAAACAGTATTTAAAAATGGACACAGACAGCAGCAACTGTCAAAAATTTAGTTCCTTTCATTCCTATTTCTAAGTGTCTGCCGTGCCACTAGTGGCAAGGTAAAACGTTCGATTTGCTATATTGTCAACCGTTACGTGATTTCGTTGAATATGTCTACTTGCTATACATAAAAGAAGGATGTTTGCGTGTTAATATGTGAAATATTATGAAAACTAGGACAGTTGCCTCACTCCGCTCCGCTTCACTCGATTCATCTAGAGTGATGACTAGTTTGTGCCAAGGACAACTAGAAAGATGAGCCCACTGCAATAAGATTATATGGGGTAGGCTCCTTTATTAGGTATTATTAAGATATCTTTATAAAGTTGCGGTTATTATTAGGTATAGGTACCTAACATACCTATAATATAATTTATATTTCCATGTTGTTTTAAATCTGATCGTTGACATGTAAGTACTTTAATCATTGAATGCAGCACTAAAGTAAACTGTTAACTACTACCGGGTATACTACTGCTACTGCCTGCCAATATGCACTAAGATGATATCGATATCTGTTACTTTGCATTAGATCCTGAGTCACAAAATCGAATTTAAAGGTAAATCTAAGTTGGAGTTGCGTTTAAAATTTAAATCTCTTACTAGATAGCAACATTATTTTTACATGCGTTCAAAAAGGGCACATTCAAGAAACGCGCTGCCAATTATGGATTTAAATTCCGTTCAATGTAACTTATTATACTCGTAACGTTCCAATTATTTACATGGTTATACATATGCCTTTATTTATATCAATTTCCGTGACTTCAAAAAATACAATGGTGACAGATTTTACTGTATGGAGAGCGGCCATATTCTATAATTATATGTAAACTTAATACGATTCTCCTCGCCCTGTTTCGGTTCATTCGCCATCGCACTTATTTTTGACTTTTTGTTGAAAAAAGACGTAAAGTTAAATCACATAAAATAATAAAAATCCTATAACGATCTTTGAATTTAGTTTGCAAAGATAAGAGCCCTGAGACCGAAGCTAGTTTGTAAACAAACTATATTTTAGGTCTCAGTTTCTCCTTATTTATGATTTAGTGATATGCAATTTTCGCTTCCTGTTGGTTTTTAATAATAATAGTATACAGAATAGTTTATACGTTAATATTAATATAATAGATATATTTTTATCATTTGGTAATATCAAATACTTGAAAATGGTAAAAGGAATTAGTTTAGATAGGTTAGCTTCAGTATCTACTATCTACTATAGGAAACAATCAATTACTTTGGGAATACAAGATGTGTTTCATTGCACCAACGATTTGATATCAGAAGCGGAAAATCAAGCGAACGCATACGACGACGTAATGAGGTAACTGTCGGCAAAATAGCAAATTGAACATTTACATGCTACTAGTAATAGCAGTCAGTAGCACGGTAGACACTTTTCTATTTTGATTCGGTTCGTTTCAGTATAACTTCAGTTGACATATGTAATTTTATTATTAAAATCAAAAACAACCTACTAGAATAATCACAAGACAATGAAGGCACTTGTTCAACGAGTCATGAAAGCCAGCGTTGCAGGTAACTACTAAACTCATCTCTCTAGCTTACATTGACCTCTTTTGAGGTTATCAAAACAAATGACTTTTCTAACATTTTGCAGTTGGTGGAGAAGTAGTAAGCAGTATTGATCAAGGACTTTGTGTTCTAATTGGTATTTCTAATACAGACACGACTAAGGATATTGAGTATATGTAAGTGAAGGTACCTACCTATTTTTGTTTACTTAAGTTACCTATAGCTAAACTCAGAGTCGGACTATTCAATAGACAACTGCCTATCTATGGGCCTAGCTCTGCCTTTGGTGCCTCGTTACAAAAATAAGGCAAAGTAGTCTAATTCGATAATTTCGTTTTATAAAGATTTAAGTAATTTTTGATGCAAAAAAAAATGCATACATCTCTATATTAAAACTAGATGACATTGATAGCCACAGACAATTTTAGTTACAAAAGAGGAGAAGGGGCCTGCGCTACAACTTGCATTGTCTAGAGGCCTCTACACAGCTTCATCCCACCCTGGCAAAACTTACCTTTAGACTCACAATAAATGTTTGTATGAGAAAATATTTACACAACCAACTTCACATGCTTAGCTTTTGCTTTAACCAAATGTTACCTTGGTTACATGTGGCTAAAAGACTAGGTGTTAGTCTTATTAACATTCAGGACATGGTTTCCTATGGAGTTCCTACTGTGCTTCTAGCCTAAGATTAAAGTAGCATACCTAGTATATCTCGCTTCAGGTAAAAAAAGGGCTGGCGAGTCTCCGGAGGTCCCTTTCTCACCTCCTTTAACCCATTTCCCACTCCTGCTCAGCGGACTTTTTACCTGACACCAAGTATATATGTATACCAATTACGTATATGAAGAAACACTTGCTATGTCATGTTACTTGTTTCCATCTGGCATAAAAAGTTCTGAGTAAAGATTTGTCACTGTTATGACAGAAAATCTGTAAAAAATAGCTTAGTAGTTGACTGTAAAAAAAATATCTTAGTAGGTAGTTAACTTCAGTCTTTTGTTATAAACTGTAATAGATTTATCTCCTTTTTCAGAGTACGTAAAATATTGAATGTGAAGCTATTTGACAATGTAGAGGGCAAGAGATGGGGTCACAGCATTTTGGACAAAAACTTTGAAATTCTCTGTATCAGTCAATTTACCTTGTATCATCAGTTAAAAGTAAGTATTTTTTTTCATTTTTAGTACCTTTAAACAACTGCCAAATAAGTATCCTGTCATACTGGACTCCACACCTTTTTCTCTCACATTAAGTATTTAATAATTTTAAGAGTTCTTCTAACATCTGAGCTAAGGTTATTCTATGCCGTAAAAAGTAAAGAAGTAAAAATAATTTAAAACATCTCCATCTTTTTAATCTCTGTCTGTTTTAGTTTATGAGGCCACAACAGATTGACTAAACTATCGTTTGGATGACTGATTTAGTATCAATAACATGAAGATACAGACAGATAGCGCGCGAGTTCATGTCCATCCCGAGGAATGCGGTAGTGCTGTGACATAATCAATTATGGTAATGTCGATAATTACTACCGATTTTGTCAACAGCCGTCAATTTGGTTTATTGTAAGATTGTAACTCGAAGTAATTTTGCAAATTATGAAATAAAATAAATGTGATAAGTACTTACTTGATAATTCCCAAAAGAGAAAAAAAAAATTTATCCAATTTAATTTCAATCAGATGCAAAGACAACCGACAGAGCAGAGTTGGAATCAATTCGCCGTCGCTGACTTCAATTACAAATTTGTCGATCGTATTTTCCATTAGTCCGACTTTTCAATAGCGACTAATTTTCGGTATCGATAAGCGCGCGTCACAACCGTCAAGGACAACATTCGACTGCAGAGAAATGCGGCGAGGTGGGTGATGGCGGGGCGAGCTGCCCCCGCGCGTCGCCTCTGGCCCCGATGGACATGAACTCGCGCGCTATCTGTAACTTACGTGAATGCGATGTAGCTGGTCTTGGTGACTGAAGTTGGTGTCTTTGGTACAGCCGCTGAAACACGTGTTATTGTTTAGTAAACGATCATTAGGACTACTGATTCAAGCATAGTATAACAATGATTGTTTGTCTTGGGGGCAAAAGCTAGTCTAATAATAAAATCAGGATCTAAAGAGTTAATCAATATTTTCTCAAATCTGTGAAGAAATTTTAGTAAAATGGGGACTTTGAAAAGGATCTTATGAAAAAATTCAGCCACAAAATATAAAAGTACTAATGATGTTTTCTTTCTATATTTTTTCAGGGAAACAAACCAGATTTTCATAATGCGATGCCTGGTGAAAAATCTAAAGAATTCTACGAGGACTTTATAAAAATGTTGAGGAAATCTTATAAACCAGAGAAGATTAAAGGTGAATATTTTACAGCTTGTACATATTGTCATTTAGCAGGGTTACTGCCTTTGTTTAAACTTTGTTTACCTATTTACAATTGTTACCGTACCACTGGCTGGTGGTTGACTTGCAGAGTGGATTTTTCAGTAGGCCAAACAGAAAAATATATAATTTAGACATAAATCGATAAAACTAATTACCAGCATAGCTAACACGGACGAAGAGATAAGTTTTGTCTCTCGAAGAAACATTTGACCAATGGAAACACGGGTAAGCTTTACAACTTTATACCCGCCTCGAAAACGACTCGTCCTGCATGTCCATTGGTCAAACGTTTCTTCGAGAGACAAATTTTCTTATCTATTTGTGTCATCTATGCTAGCTATACTGAAGTCTCGATAAGATTAAAGGTGGTTTTGGCCCAAGCATAAGGTATCCTAATAAACAAATTCTGCTTGGTAGATTGTTAAGTGCTGAAAACTAGAATTAGTAACCTTTATTGGTAAAACTATCATCCAACAACTTTTACTACGAAGTCAACCCTGTACATACAGGGCTCCATACTAAAAATTTGTTGTTAAGGCGACGCCACGAAATTTTGGCGACAAGGATCTCCATTTTTCTCAGCAATAAAAAAACATATGTAATTACCAATTTATATACTAGATTAAACATTTCATTGACATCATTTTGCCCTAAGATTTAGTTGATTAATTAATTTTCATAACAGAGAAAAAAACATTTAGAAAACCTCTTTTAAAACAGAGATTTCCATTTTACTGACAAATGGGAGCGAATAAAGCCTCTAAGTTTTCTATTTAAATTAGTCTACTACAATTATATCACTTCAATATGGCCCATTGGATTTATTAAATTACTTATAGTTGTCATTTTAAATGAAAAATACCGTTTTGCTGCATACGACCTTACGGCATAAGCTAGTTCGTGAGCGCATATATGTATGGAGTAAGTCCCCCTCACTCCACTCCCCTAAGGCGCCGATTTGAAATTAAAACTTTACTGTTTATTCTAACTTGATTCCGTTAAAGTCACGTTAATTTCTGATACATAAAGGAAGATATCTGAAATTTAGGTTACTTTGTTTCAAAAAAGCGGCGGTAGGTCAGGCGGTAGAACGCTGGCCTCAATCTTGAGACCCACGTTCGATCCCCGGTCGGGTAGGCACCAATGAGTTTTTCGTAATTTATGTGCACAGTATTTGTGTTATTACCTAATACTTACCACTTGCTGAACGGTGAAGGAAAACATCGTGAGGGAACCTGCATGCCCTAAAAAGCGTGTAATTGTGCCCGAAGCAAGGCGATAGGGCTCACCACCCACCACGTTGGTGAAACGCGGATGTACCAGGTGAGGACTGTGACTTGCATTTCACAGTTCACACCCGGCAACACCTCTGACACCCCCTCGGGGATTCATGTCGTGACGGTATGTTTATGTTTTGTTTGTTTCCAAATTGCAGATGGTGTCTTCGGCGCGTACATGCAAGTCTCTATACAGAACGATGGCCCAGTCACTATTCAGCTAGAATCTCCTAATTTTCTTAATAATACAGTAAAAGAAGTTAAAAGCTAAACAGGTACTTTATTTTCATTTTTTTTCCACTTCCCAAACCTTGTGATCCAATTTACGCTTATTCATGTAATCATAGGTGCAAATTGTGTAAGCGTATTCAAATTCGATTGTCATGTGGCTATTTGGCTAAGCAAATAAGCCCGTTTGACAAATGAAATCGTACGTTTTTGGTTGTCAACAACGAAACAAGACAATTTGTATTCATTTGACAGCCAAAAATGGACGATTTAAATTGTCAAACGGGCTAATTTGCTTAGCCGAATAGCCATATGTATGACAATCAATTTTAATACCGTTGGCTTACACAATTGCACCTTAGTTCATAGATTGCAAAAGCGCCGGCCCTGGGGTACAGCGAGAAGAGCGGTCCTTCTGTGGACCTTACAATTTACGTAAAAATAAAAATTCTTAAAATTCAGGTTTAAACTTAGAGCGGAAATGGTTATTGCCCTTTATGTGATAAATTTCATAGAAATTGGCTCACTATGATAACTTATATTATTTTTTTATCATTAAGTTGTACGGAGAGAGTGTACTTTTAGTTTCATAATGTTTCGTTTTATTGCATTTAAAGCATTAAGTTAAAAAAATACTTTTATTATAAACATAGGTACTTTCATGTCAAAACTATGGGCAACAGCGTGGATGCTAATGATCTGTTTCTAACTCAAAAGAAATGCATCAGAAATTATAATTAAGCCCGGATTGATAACATGACTAGCTGTAAACCGTATTTCATAAAATATAACCTTTTAACCCTACCCGCAATTTATATTCACGACATACGTACATTCGTATTTACAAACCGTGAAATATTTTTACAAATAAAAGATGCGCACAATATTAACACTCGTAACAAAAATAAACTACATTTACCACAATCAAGATTAACAATGCTGAACCACAGTCCAAATTATATGGCAATAAAAATATTTAACAAGTTACCAGAAAATATAAAAAATGAACCTAAGTTGACCAACTACAGTAATAAACTCAAAACATATTTGATACAAAAATGCCCATACTCAATTGATAAATATTTAACTCAGTCAAAATAAATAATTATATAAAATAAAAAAATAACATACGTAGGTATATAGATAATATACATGATAACTACATTAAATATTGAACAAAAACTATCGATGCTATATCCTATTATTAAGTGTTTAAGATGTAAGGAAGAATGTTAGATATTTGCTGTGCCTAGAAAAAGGCAACTAAGTTGTAAGATCCTATTTTTGTTTCCATCTTTTTGGACACTTAGTTTGCAATAAACGTTTGACTTTGACTTTGAAATAAATTTATATATTTTTAAACACTTAAAGCGAGAGGTCCCGGGTTCGTATCCCGGTTCAGAGCTCCTCACGGCCAGATTTACTTTTCTGATTTTCTATACCGCAGTGATAAAAAGTTATGGACCTAAAGGCTATAGTATTTTCAGTTGACTTAGAAACTTGCAAGTCCGTAGGACAAAGCACACGTATAGGAAAATAAAACATTACTAATATTTAATAATATTGTATGGCTTGTGTTTTCTTTTTTTTATTACCGCAGTTCAAATGTTTCTTGTTTGGTTTTTCTTTGGTTCGTAATTGAATCCAAAATGATAGAAGAAAAAAGACAATTTTTAAAAGTTTAACGTGCTGTCTTTAAATTCCTTACTAAAGAGGGGAATTCACCAACGCAGATCAAACAACGCAAGTTTAATGTGCTTCGTGTTTTGTGCCCTTCCGATTTCGTCGTAAAGTTTTGGTCGAAGCAATTTAAAAATGATCGTGAGAGCCTGGAGGATGATCCTAGTAGTGGACGACCAATTTCAGCAGTCGCGGAAGAAACTTGAAAGAGAAACGTGAACCGACTAATACTCGAATATCGAAGAATAAAGCAGTGGGAGATAGCGCGAGATGTGAGCATCAGCAAGGAACGAGTTCTTGTAATTATGAATATTTAGGGATGTCCAAGGTGAGCGTGCGTTGGGTGCCCAGAATGCTGACACAGTTTGACATGCAGCGACGTGTCGAAAGTTGTGAAGCAAATTCACACTGGTAGGTAGCTAAATAGTTAGCAGTGGCGAAAGGTCCATACAACACGATTCCCATCAGCTTGTTTAGGAGTTGGCAATCATACCTACTACATTTCTTTATTCCATGCTCTTCGCTTTGTCAAACATTTCCATAAATCTCAATACGACAAATGCACTTGGCTGACAAAAAAAATCATTTTTTTTTGTCAGCCAAGTGTATTTGTCGTATTGAGATTTATGGCATAATACATATAACACATCGCTGATAATGCTTTAACAGCGAAACCGGTAAGGGAAATTAATATAAATAAGTGGACAAGTACAAGTGTTTATCAAACAAAAAATGTTTCAAAAGTTCCACCAAGTGCCAACAATCACGAGCATCAACTCCAAAAAAAACATGTTTTCCTTGGTTTTTTTCTGAGTAAGGCGATTTTTTTGTCCGCTTCCCTTTTTAAAATGTTCACACTCGCCACTGATAGTTAGTTTACTTGTCAACCGCCCCTCGGTGATTGATAACTGATAAACACAATTTTTGCACTTGATTTGAACAAAGCTGCCATTGTATTGAAATAAAGTACACACCAAAAGCCTTCATATGACTCATTGTCCTTTATTCCAAACATTTCCTAACAATTTTAGGTACTACATCTGTCTAGAAATTATATATATATACGTATATGTCGTTGTTCCCTTACCGGTAAGGAAAATAATATAAATAAGTGGACAAGTAAAATTGTTTTTCAATCAAAAATGTATCAAAAGTTCCACCAAGTGCCAACAATCACGAGCATCAACTCTGGGTTGTTGTTACCGGTAAGGGAAATAATATAAATAAGTGGACAAGTACAAGTGTTTTTCAATGAAAAATGTATCAAAAGTTCCACCAAGTGCCAACAATCACGAGCATCAACTCTGTCGTATTTCTGTTGAAAATTCGCTCCGCTCCCCAAATTTACACAATAATTATAGTGAAAGCGAAACTACGCGAAGTGAAGTTTATTTCCAGGGATCGAACCCAGGGATCTTGATAAATAGTTATTTGTGCAACAAGAGAGCAAAAGTAGCTTTTGTTGCGAGTGCCGAGTTTGAATCCCGAGCAGCGAGTGATTCTAAGTAAGAATCCTGAGCGTTGTGAGGGATTCAAAGGTACAAGAAACAAAATTACCTTGCTCTCGCGTGACACATACAACTTTTCACCTCACTAGCGAGAAAATACCCTTCGTTCGCACTAGTTCCATTGATGTAGCATCTGTTTCGATCGAGGTGTTAACAAAAAAGAGGCAACACAAGATGTAAAAAAAAATACATAAACTATACTCACGCCTGTCACTGGGAAGAGGGGTAGTCAGAGACTAGAGATTGATATCTGTTACGATCCTGGCACACCCCTTTCACTTCTACCACATCCATCAATCTAATCATGCAAGTACTTTTATTCCGGAGGACACTCATGTAGGTGCAGTCTAAATATTTTTTTTTTTATAATTAATTAATTATTTATTTACTAATATTAGATTAAGAACTATTGTTACGAACAAATTATGGGTTTTTAAATTGTAGTCTGAAATAAATGAATTTATTATTATTATTATTATTCCAGGTACTTTTAACTTCGCGCATCTTTGTTTGGTCGGCATGTGTCCTTCTAGGGCGGCCCGATAGAGTCACTTTATTTTTACTCATTCTTTTTAATTATATTATATAAATATATAAATATAATTTAAATTCTTCTTTAAAATATAAAATTTCATTGAAATTTTTTTTTTGTGTATCTGACTTTTGAACGACAGTAGAGCGTGGTGAATGTGGTGGTGGTCATGACCATAGCCAATGAAAGAGTCAGCCTCAGGCCAAACAAATGAAAAAAAAAAAGATATACTAATTTGCGACCACAGAGTTTCCTCTGTGTTCGCGACGTTCTTAATTTTCCAAAACACTTTTTCTCAGTGAGTGAGCAAAATTGACTTTTGCTCACTGATTTTAAGCAACAAAGGCGCGCTTTTTGAGCTGGTGAGGTGAAAAAGTATAATAACTTCCATAAACCACCAGAAATTCTCTTATTCGAGTCCCCAATACAAGTTAAAATTCTCCTTGTTTTTATACAGGTAACTATCTATACCAATAATAATGTATACTATTAATAAAGTAGTTGGTAGGTGGTAGAGCTGATGCCGGGCTCGACTGTGGAGGTACCACCATCTTACTCGCAAATCCTCCCGAAGTTATTCAGGGGAGAGTAAGAGAACAGCTCTCAGGCAAAACCAGGCGGCCCACCATTGCCTGGGACCGATGGATGGCGGTATATCCATCCCCAATTGCCGGGCCTTATATAAAATAGACTGGTGACGGGCAGCGGCGTCACTGGTGCAAGGGTTTTGGCACCGCGCTCACCAACCCGCCTGCCCAGCGTGTGTGAGTATGGGCATTTCTTCCAGGAGTGGTGAAATCCTGGAAAGGCCTATGTCCAGCAGTGGACGAAACAGGCTGATGGATGGATGGATGGATGGAATAAAGTAGTAAAAAGTCGTGTCTCTACATTATTTTGAATGAAGTGTGTTAGTATTGAACTGAAGCCGAAAGAACCAATTTTTGTCCCTCTGTCTTTAAGTTCCGAACTACTCAACGAAATTAGAAGCGGTTTTCTTTATTATCATCATAGTAAAGTCGTTTGCAATAGAATCCAACAATCATGTAAACAAATATGGCGGACTGACATTGACAGCGTATTGTTTATGCCCATAGTGATGTCATAGTGTTCTAATTTAATTTTAATTAAATTTATTTTTCTAATTATTTTCATTTTAAGTCATAGACTATGGCCCATAGTAGGATAGGTACTAAAATAAAACTGACTAAATAGATTAAATATATAAGCCATAGACTATAAAATAAAACTGATTATATATAAAAAAAGTGTTTATTAAAACAAATTTAAATCTTCGTCTTCGTCATCATCACTATCAGAAGTGTAGATAATAGATTTCCGTTGTAGGTAATAGATCTAAATCATTCTTACCTCCTGATTACTCCTTGAGAAAAAATACCAATCGTATGCTATATCAAAGTCCGTGATGCCGTGCAAAGGTCGTCGTTCCAAGAAAAATATGTCCAGCCAAATCGTAAAGCAAAACAAAAGTCCAAAATGAGAATGCAAAGTCGTAGAAATCGGAAACAGAAAACGGAAACAGAAAACACTAATGCACAGCGAACCCACAGAACAGTGAATGACTGTGAATGACAATTCTAACAAAATGGCCACCTGTCAATTTTTAAAAACTAACCATTATTTTTATGGCTTAGGATACAATCCGTTTTGGTTAATTATATTAAGCTCTTGAAAAAAAATTTTTATTGTATTCAAATGATATTAAATTAAAATAATTTATTAAATTAAAAATAAAAGATAACTTCAGATTACGAACAACACTAACTTTTCAATGACTTATAGAGTTCGATGAGTAAAAAACTAAGATGACAGCTTGTCAAATACTTCGAAATTTTTACGTTGCAAATGTTTTAACAAATTTAACTTATAAATACAAGTTAAATCGTGTTGAAGATAATGTGAAAACAATGGTGCGTTCGTTGAAATCAGACTATGTTCATAATTGATCGTCAAATGTATGTGATTACGGAGTAATCGTGACAATTTGGTTTGTTTACATGATTGTTGGATTCTATTGCAAACGATTTTAACTCATATCATAACATAAAGGTTATCTATAAAGTCCTACAATACAAAGTGAAAAAAATTCAACAGATGATAGACTATCCCTAACAGACCACATTCCAACGAAAAACAAATTTCTTTCGCGTTCTTTTTTTACCTTTCCATAGAAAGTCAGTCAGCTGTTTAAACCACTATGTACTGGGAAGTGAAAAAAATATTTGAGTAAAAAATTTATTCTTCTTCTGGAATTTGATCAGTAAACGATACATGATATAACCTAGAATTATTTTCACTTATTATTGTAGGACCTTGGCTATAAGGGGATTGAATAAATGTAGGTGAAAGGCTAGTAGTAAATATGATAATAAAAAAACCGCATCCAAATCTGTTAAGTGGTTTTTAGAGTTAAAAACGGAACATACATACAGACAGACAAAAATTATAGTTTAGAATTAATATCATTATCATTTAAAAATATCCACATCATTTAAAAATTCGCATAAATATTCAATGTACAGACACGACTATTTTACTACTTACTTTATTTTCTATGTGTATGCCTACCGAGAGCTATGTTACGCTAGAGAAGGATTTATAATAAAAACGGCATGATATTAAAAAAAACTTTATTCGAAATAATGGTTATTATCCATTAACATTTACTGTTAGGCTTGTGTACACTATTTCTGTTAGAACATTAATGTTTAAATACAAGTTGATATGCCTATAGTTATAGTGTCACCAACTTACATACATTTAGATAAATCACTTCACGGAAAAACCTCTAGAAAATGGTCCATTACAAGCTTTTTTCTTTTGTTAACAGATAATTGACCAAATAATTCAAACAATCTTATACTCTCATCCGAGAACAAACTAAAAAAAATAAACTCGTATAAAAAAGACAAAATAAATGCAATCTATAAACCCTCTATTTAAATATTACAATAATGTAATTTAACAAACGATATTAAGAGCTCTTAAATAGTGTCAGATATAAAACTATGCTAAGATAATTTATTTGTATGAGTTAGTCCAAGTGCCGTATGATTACTATTTCTATACTGTGAAATATAGATATATAATCACTTTTCTTTACATATGCCTACTCAATCGCACACTGATTCTTATAGAATTTCATTCAACACCAATCAAGGCACTAATCGTTTTGGTATATTGCTGATATACACATCCTCACTCCAATCTTTCAAGGTACTGCACAATTCCTTAAAAAAGTGTGAAAAGAGTATGCTTATTTTGTCAACATCTTACAATAAAATCTGTGGAGATCTTTACAATCTAAAAAAGAAAAGGTTAATACAAATCGGTAATCTATTACATAGTAACACCAGAAACTTCACGCTATAACCTATCAATCGTTTTTACAATAACTACCGAAGTTAATGATATTGTTACAAAAATATCTATTAATAATTCCTATTCTTAAATATGAAAAATGAATGTTACTAGAAAGGCTAAGGATTTCTATTTAACAACAAAATACCTTTAATGGACATTGCATTTGTAAATTTTTCTCGTGCACAATCAGATGACACGACACTACTAATTTGTTAAAAAGTAAAATTTGATGAATTGATGATGATAAATGCTGTCTTACAACGATCACTTCAACACGCAAATTAACGTGGGGAAATGCCGATGTTACCGCTCCGACGGCTGGAGCGCGACTGAGATGTTTTTAGCGCGCTACGGTTTATATATTCGGGTGAGTTGGCGTGGTGGGAGTCGTTAGTAGAGGGGATAGCCTACCAGAGGCCTGAGGAATAGCCGCCGGGGGGAACTTTGTTGTGAAGGATGCTGGTGCTGCCGTTGATTGAAGTCACCGTGTTGATCTGACCGTTCATTGATTTGTAGCCGTGTCCAGTGATCGGGTTGCCCTCTGGAAATTATTGAAGTCATTGTAAAAAATTTTGAAATTCATAATTCCTATTGAAAAAAAAACTTTAAATACACAAGAACCTGCAAGCTAAATATATCAAAGTTATGTGCTAAAAAGTTATTGTTTTGTTTCAGATCTACTTCATTTATATTAAATAAAATATTATCAAGATATAAAATACATCTCATGCAATTGTCATGATGTGTTTATCAACCAAGCAAATGACACTCAGACTTTTCGATCTGATTATAGTCTGAGTATTTCGTTGATAAGGTAACAAAGTTTATTTTTCAGGAAGCTTAAAAGTTGCTATTATTTGATAAACAACATCAAATGTAGCACATCAATATTATTTTGAAAGGCTAAAGGTTTAGTAACTACATTAAATAAATTAATGAAATCTACTCCTACATTAATAAGGAGAAATTACACAGTGGTATATAAGGTTGTAAAAGATGCCTTCCATCTAGAAAGTATCTGTTACCTGTTACTCTACCTATACATACTTGAACAATAATAGGTAGTTACCTACAATTGCGATAAAGTTCATCTAAGCTACCATTTTACCAGTAGGGAAAAGCAAAACAGGTTTAGAAAAGAAGTAAGAACGTGCGAAGAAGGGAAAATATACAGGTATATGAATTATACATAAGTACTGCTTAAATAAAGTAACTCATAAACATGTGGTCGAATGAAATTCCTAAAGTACAGAAGGTAATGGTTCCTAAATACACAATGACAAAATAATCACTATCATTTATACATAACAAAACAATTTTACAACAACTGTAAACCAATGGTGTTACATCTAAAATTCACTAGACAACGAAAATGCTTAGAAGCAAATAACAAAATACAGAAATGAGTGCTTAATCTTGCGTCCTTTGAAGGAATCGTCTCGTTGTTCTTTTGAAATTGCAAATCAAAATGTTTTCTACTGTAAAAGCTTTTGACAAAAGAACCTTTAAAACCTGTACAAATTATCTCTTAATTCCGGTCTTCGTATTACTACTTTAAAGGTTTAAAGGACTATTTACTTTGTATGACTACTCTAATAAAAAATAACATTAAAGATTGGTTCAATCAAATTCTTGTATCGCAAAACTTACAAACGGGCATAGGTATCTGTTTTGACTTCGCAAAATATTTTTTTCTGGATATTCATGCCCAATGCATTACAAATGATAATGCCTAACAAAGAGTTAAAATAAAGCCAGGTTCTTTTGCCATGGTGGTGCATTTAGCATTCCTTCAAAGTCAAATTAAACACCCACCCATCTCTCTCTGGCGGACATAGTCTACAAAGTACGTCTTAGGTTCGAAGTCCTCTATGTTTCGGTTTCTTTTGTAGAGGTAGCCGGGTACATGCTTGTGGAAAATCGGGGGGAAACCGGATAAGGTATGTGGTCCAGGAATCACGGGAGTTTCAAACAGGCTGACGTCAGGAATTGGACCATCTCTCTCGTATTTGAAGAGGCTCGGTGGAGGATTGAAATTGGAGACCACAAAGGGATCTATTTTTCCATCAAGCGATGGAATAGGATTGTACTTATAGTCAGGCTTGGGGCGATCACCGAGAGCTGAAGTCATTCCGATGAACGCATGAGTTGGTAAAGGATGGTGCGGTATGTTATGATCTGAAGGCTCGAGGTAATGCTGAGCAGGAAACGGAGGCCAATGCCTGTTAAGAATTGGTTGAGGGGACAAAGAGTTCGGGTCATATTCCGGACGAGCATGACTACTTTTTGAGGGATTGCTCAAGCCTATGAGGGAGTAAGGAGTTTGTTCCAAGGACAGGCTAGGTTTAGTGGTAGATTCAACGTAGTACTGTGCTGGATGGGGAGGCCATTCTCTGGTGATGTAGCGATGGGTGGGTTGCGGGTCTAGGAGATCGTAATCTGGGATGTAAGGGTCGGCACCTCGCTGGTTGGCTCCAGGGTGGCGACGCCTTTGGGGAGGCAGAATTACTCCGTCGCCAGTCACTGGATTCCTCTTCGGTGGTGAGTACAACGTGGATGCTGCGTGTCGTTACAGAACAAAGGGTTTTCATTTGATCCGTGTGCTCGTAGGGTCAACGCTCCAGTGGAATAAAAGCCTCAGTGTTGTGGGCTTGACGTGCTGTCATTTCTTTCAGAAATGATTAATGATTGTAATTTAAGAGCTTTGACCCCATATTGACGCACTAGTTCGAAACTACTTTTACATACCCTACTTACCTAATAGTTCGTACTCGTATATGAATATTAGTGTTACTGTAATTGAACTTTTACCTAAAATTATTTATTAGTTTAATTGTTAAACACAAAGTGAACGAAAATGTTCATACTGATGTCAAACGGGGAACTCTCGCATAACCATATTTGCCTCCGAAGAAACTGTACGAATATAGTCAGGCGAAAACTCGCTATTAAAATCGTGAGTAGTCGTTTCAATATCAGTACGAATCTTTTAGTAGTAAAACGAAAATGTTATTAAAATTACAAAGGCACGCTCCAAACAGTAAATAAATATATTTAGAATGTGTATTATACTTCGGTATTAGTTTGTGTTTGTCAGAATGTAAACGTTTTGTTGATGTCAGAAAAGCTGCGTGAAGATCGTGTATTTTCTTAGCGTGCTGTGTCGTGCCAAAAATGTAAGATAAATTATATTGTTATTAATTTATCATATGTGGTTTTTTAGCTAGTACTTGACTTTTAGCATACGCTTTCCCCAAAACAAACAATGCTTGATAAAATAAATCCTCCTTCAACATTAGAATAGACAAAACTAGAAAAGTTATCAGTTCATAGAGATGTCCATTTATTTTTTAAACTGTAAGTTTCCCTCGATTGGGGAAGCGTTTCCTAAGAGTTCCTAAGCTGAATTATTCTTTGTTAATCACTGTATGATCTGTTCAAATGCAAAACAGAGCATCATTGTAGCGAGTAGTGCATCTGTAGAAACAGATGGCTCGAATATGGAAAGAACCTCATAAAGCCTTGACTATTCCGAGAAATTCCCGTATCGTCCTTATAAAGGAATTTGTACAGAGGATCTGTTGTTCCTAATCAAACGATGTGCAATGCAAATATTTTCTAGAAACTAGTCGGACCACATACGTACATAAGTAGTTGAATGCGCTGTCCTTCATTTGGTTCGATAATCACTGGAGCTTTAACCCATTTTGTAACAAGTACTTTGTCTTCACAGAGCATTGCTGGAATATTTCAAGACAAAGCTATTTTATCCACGGTCTGAATAAGATTTCGCGTCTTAAATACCCAATTTTAAAGACCCATCTTTACATGAGGGAAGAAAAGGGTGCAAAGGTAAATTTTACCAAAATTGTCAGCGCATAGAATTCAGCTGATTAAAACAGGGATTATTTAAATTGTATTATTAATGTTGATCAACCCCAAGGACGATGGCCATTGCCAAAGAAGGTTCTTTCCACGAGCGTGCTTCGTGCTATCATCCCATTGGCTAGCCGTGCGTTCAGGCCTACATTGTCAATCGACTCACAGTTGTCGCTGAGCTCCATCTCACCTCGGCTGGGAGTGGAACTCGCACTGCCGTTCATCTTCGGTGCGCTGCCGTTCATCTTAGGCGAGTGCATGGGGCTGCTGCCGTTGACCTTGACCTCGGAGTCGCCGAACTGGATGTGGCTCCGGATATTGTCGGTCACCATGGGAGCGATGGGCGAATGGTTCGCCTGCTGGAAATAGATAAGACGGGAGATAAAACACAGGTAAGATAGTTATGAAAAATCACTAAAGGCTTGGACAGAGCAATGACTCACTCAACAACTCAATAAACTTTAATTTAGCTTAACTGTAAAATTACTAATTTGTTAAGGAAAATAACAGATCGTGTCGAAATGTACAGTTTTGCGCCCTTTTCTTTTTGTCACCCACCTTGGCATCTATATTTATAATAACTATAATGTTTTAGGGCTTCGCACCCGTATTGTGTGGTGGTACGGAACTCTTGTGCGCTACTACGACTTGCATTCGGACGGTTTTTTTATTCACAATAACTTGGCCACTACCGCGCCTAATGAAAAGGGTCGATAAAATTAGGAAATGCATGATAAACGAAGATTTGAAACGTTTCGTTCGTCTTCTTCTAAGAACACGTGAAGGTTTTAGTTTCACCGCCCTTATCACAATGTAAGCCCACAAAGAGAGAGTAAGCCAAGGGCCTGGTTTGGCTAAAAAGCTAGTTTCGATAAACGTCTTATTTAAAGGTTCAACTGGGAACATAATTTATCGAGTCGAGCTGTCCAAACTACTGACTTGATAAGGGGCTATTCAGGTGTCAAAATCGACATGGACTTGAAAGCCAATTTGATAAGAAGGGCAGGTCTAGGGAAATAAATCTATTTTAGGACTTTCGCTGCGAATGTAATGTAGATTAGGCTTAGTTCTGACTAGTTGAAGATCAAGCTGCTAGTTTTTGCGAAGATATCCGTAATTTGAAAATGTTACATCATTTTAGATATTTCTAGATTTAGTCATCAGTGCTTCTGTCTCATCAGTGGCATCAACGTTGAAGATCTACAGATGATGTAACTATACGAACCTGTCCAAACAGCCTGGAGTGAGTGTCCCGGGGGCGAGTGGGAGTGTCTCGGACGGCACGTGGACGCATGGTGCCGTTCCTCTTGGGGCTGCCATCAGTGGCATCAGAGCTGAAGATCTCGCCGATGCAGCTCTTGGGAGCATTGGGCACCCTGGAATGGAGCAGAATGATACTGTTAACTAATGTTCGACGGCAGAGGAGCAGCGATTGGTTCTGCTCGGGGCTATCCTGTCTTAACCCTTGATTGAGGCGTCATTGTTGCTCACACAGGTAGGAAAGGTGCGGATGCGGTGGGTGCGTTGCATGTCGGGTGACATGTGCCTGTTGCGGTAAAACGTGACGCTCGTACTGGTGCTAGTTGACGTTTGTCAATAATATCAGCGGTGCAATACGCTGCCCTTAAATGGGAAAGTGATAACTTGAATTAATTATTGAGTTTAAGTTACAGAAGACTTCCTTTCAATAACCTCGAGTTGGTTTGGCTGTCCACTATAACCTAAACTGATTAGAAACATAGCGTGTGGCTTTGTTAACCAATGTTGTTTTTAACAGTGCTTTGGTCAAACTCTTATTTCTTCCACTGCCGTGAAAATATAAACTTGGTAGTTACGTTGCTCAATAACTGTTGGTCCCATTGAACAGAATTTGGCATGAATGAATGCGGATTTTTGTTTCAAATCCGTTGCAATTATTTATTTTTATTTAATATGTTTTAGTCATTGTGCATGATCATTTACAACGTAATGCATAAAATAATACAATTTTGCTAAAAACCCTTATTGAGATTAAATTATTGTAGCGTAGTGCCATAAACCACATTTACGTACTTTTCATACAAAAATAAGCAAAAAATTATAAGTTGTGCATCTGGGAACACGACCCGGAGTGTCGTGCATAGAACTTTTTGCTGGAAATTCAATGGGAAGGTCAAGTTTGACAATAAAAAAATGTGAAAAAATTTAAATGTCACTTTGATTCAAAGATTCAAAATGTTTATTTGTAAAATAGATACATAAAGTATACGTTTTACATGTCAAATCTAATCTGTATAAAAATAATATTTTATAATGAAACAAATATGATACTTACGGGAAATATATATTAAAAAAAACTGTATTTAAGTTGGGCTACTAAAGTTATACACATGCATAAAATAAAGACTTATTGGGATATTAAGAATAATGAAATTAATAAATAAGTTGATAAATAAACTGAATAGACCATAAATTAAATATAATGCCTAACCAAATATATACTAACATGAATAAAAAATTTAAATATTGTATGTACCTACATAATGCAATGAATAAATAAGTTAATAGATAAATAAACTATAAATAGATATAATGCCTAAATCCGCCCATTCGATTAATCTTTCTAAGAAGAAGGGAAAGAAACTTCATGACTTGAAAAATCATTATTTTGTATGACGCCAGGGTAGACACTGCCTATGCCTAGGTACTTACATGATTTCATAATTTTTTTTTTAAATTGGTTTTTTTTTTTTCTTGTTATTTTTATTATCAAACTTGACCTTCTCATTGCTTTTCCACCAATAAGTTCTATATGTACTTCGAAAGATGTTTCGTGGCGGTTACTCATCTCTGATTCATAATACACGTAGATACAATTTATTTTGACAGCCCACCTCTTCACAGTCAGCTCTCCTATCAAAAGAACTGGAAATGATAATGGAGAGACTAAGAAGGAGCATTATCTAATCTATGTGCATTGAATACATTACCGAGGTACCCACATTGCTTAAAAAGAAAACAATGGCCTTTCTTCTTGGTCCGACTGAATTCATTTAAGTATTTTATTTAGCATATCTGTCAGATTTAAGAAGCGTTTTAATGCACTTTCCGTTATACCAAAGTTAAATACCTTGTGAGAACAGTAGGAAATGCACTTTTTAGGGTTTCCTTATATTCAATTATATTGTCAACTAGTTTTTGCCCGCGGCTTCACTCGCATGGATGTATGTTAACTTATATTTGTATAATTTTATTACAATTTTTTCTTTTTTCAATTTCTATATTGTTGCCTTTGTTATGTCATGCTTTTGCCGCTGTTGCGTATTCATTGTTTTTCTTTTATTTATAATATTTATAATGTTTAAATTGTGCAGTTCTTGGGAGAATTTCCGTAATGCTGTACAAATTTTATTTGTACGTAATATCGACGGTTTTCTTCTTGGTAGTTATTTTATCAACACCCCTTACAGCCTATATGTTAACTAGGGCCACTACGATAATAATGAAGAAAACAGTGAGAGTAGAATATCCATTGATAACCATTGTATTTAAAAAAAATATCACACAAATTTTGTACAGCCTTTTTACTGTAGTAATAGAAGTCACTTCAAATCAATGAAGCCAGCCTGATGCGCACACGTCAGCACTCACTAATCCAAATTAGAAACCCATTTAATCATGCACTTTTTTACTATACCGACATACGATAGTACAGAAGCCATTAAAATTGAATATCAAATAGCCCCAAAGGCTTGGACATCATGACGTGAACCCCAGTAATTAGTCCCGTAAACCAAGGAATTATAACTTTTAATACGAGGGCTTAAAGTCTGTCAAAAATGCACAGGTGTATTAGGAACCTGTTCCTTTGATGTAGGGATATGCTTCCGTTCTGATTCGGAGGGGAGCACTCCCTGTTGGTTACGTGGCCGTGATCAATAGTTGAGTTGATACGCCGCCGTCTAATTTATGATCGTCGTGTGGTTTTTTTGTTATTGACATGTTTACAAGTTATGGGTTGTTGGTATGTTTTTCAATCAGGAGTGCCACTCATATTAAGTTACCATACAGAATGTAATCATGACGTGCTCATTAAATTAAACCACACGCTCTACTGATCATCCTGAACCACTTCCATAGAAAAACTTTTGATAAAACGCGAAATACATCCACTTCCCCATACAGATTTTTAATACCTCCTTGTAGTTTTCAGTTTTTCTATGGAAGTTGTTCAGGATGATCAGTAGAACATGTGGTTTAATTTAATGAGCACGTCATGATTACACCTGTAAAGTACGTGTTTTTATACTTGACCCAAAATTACCAGTCGCTAGGACCTATTGTCTCAACAACAATGTATAGGTATCGTATGTCTTTAGCACTGGTTTGGCTTAGGTATCTGACACACTTAATTTAACTCTTGATAGTCTAGCAATAGAGGTGATTTTGAAGAGCCTTTGTATCTTGAGCCTGGTTTTGGTTGTTCAAGCATCAAACCACGTTCTATATATGTTTTTTTTAACCACATTTGCACATGTTGAGCGGTTAATACTTGATATACACAAACATACAGTATGGTTTTGAGTAAGTTTGTTGAATCGATTTGAAATAAATTTTTTCACTTCCCTGTTGATAGAAGAGGTGTACCTAATTATTCCACGTTTAATTGAAGGTAACTAAAGCAGTATTGGTACATCATGTTTTTAGGTTTAATAGCACATCTCCGTTTTCGGCTTAGTGGTCGTTTTATTAAGAACCTCTATTGCCACTACAATAATAATAAAGAATATTGCATCCAAATCCGTTGAGTGATTCTTGAGTTAAAATGGAACATACCTACATACATACATACAGACAGACAGACAGAAATTCATAAAATTGTGGTTTTTGTACAGTTTCACCACAGTAGTAATAACCCATTTCAATTGAAATTTTGCAAAAATATTCTATGTATAAATGGATAATGTACCCAGAGAGATAAATAAACAAGTATAGGCGATCACAAATATGTTAAGCTGTTGTCTTCAAAATAAAATTACCTATTCATACTCAATCAAGTCGCTAAAACTGTAGTAAAGTAAACAAAATAACTTCATTTTATTGCACTTTGTGTCCAATGCGGGTAAAACTTTTAAAACTGAAGCAATGACTAAGTCCAACTTCCTCTATATAGATGTGCAGATAACAGAAGTATCCAACTTGTTACCTAGGCACTCCTTATCGGGCCTAGATCTTATGTGTAGACCTACAAAGTACAGTCGTTGCATATTAAGAAGGCGTTTTAGCTTTACTTCGGTCGCATCAATCAGCTAAAAATAGGTCTGCAATTTACTGCGGCTGGTAGACTCAGATACTTGGAAATGTCATATGATGTTTGTGAAAGTGTTTCTATTTCAAATTCCTTAGTATTTTATAAACCTAAAATATATTTTATTTTATAACCTATTTAAATATTTCTATAAACCTGGAGTTCTAGTTGGATTCTACCTTCCCGATCACAATCAAACTTTTTATAGCTCGGCCATTGACAAAATGAGCTCGGGAAATGTTTCCTTTACAAAATGAGATGTTTTAAATTTTGTAAATGAGTAAATGGCTTGATTACTTGAAATTGAAATAAAAAAGGTAATGTTAATTATTTATACCGGTAAAGTGATTTAATTCGGATGTTGCTGCAAAATCTATGGGTTTGATTTTAGCGCTGTCAAAACTTAGATTTCTCCATTGCATAGATGTATAATATTTCAGTCGAAGTAATGAAAGCCAAATTGCATTTATTTAAATTATTTAAGAATCGCCTTCATTATACCTAATAAATAACCGTACCTAGTTATATATTAAGAAAGTAATATAAAGATCGATTGTTCAGATTCTGAACTAAATCACAAGATAAATAAGGAACAAAGTATACCAATATTTTGCGATTTTAGGAACTTACAGCTAAATTCACGACTATGGAAAATATAAAATGCATGATGTTAAGATGATAACCGTTTTCCTGAAAACGGGATATTTTACCCATTAATATGAACAACCTTTTCCGTGGCACAAACCCTGAATAAGTAAAAAAAAAATCAACTCTGCTATATTTTGGTCCAGTAGTTCTATAGAACAGCTGATTTTTTTCGCGATTTAAGGGGTTGTCAGGTTGTCAACCTACTCTGAGGTTGTCACCGATATCTGAGGTGCAATTGTGTAAGACGATCGTCATCAAATTCGAATGTCATATGGCTATTCGGCTAATCAAATTAGCCCGTTTGACAATTGAAATCGTACGTTTTTGTTTGTCAACAACAAAACAAGAAAATTATATTCATTTTACGGCCAAAAATGTACGATTTTAATTGACAAACGGGCTAATTTTCTTAGCCGAATAGCCATATGATAATCAATTTGAATACGATGGGCTTACACAATCGCACCTCAGGTCTAAGCCGATATCTTACAAAAATGGTTCGACTTTTTGAAATAATTCTTGTTGACATTAGATTATATTTTCAAATTATTATTTTTTCGTACAGACGTATGTTAAGCCATGGGCATAACAACGATACTTTCGTTTCTCATTGTTGTGCTGTCAAAGTTCATTTTGTTGACTTGTTGACTATTTTCTCCTCATTTTCATAAACGCAAGCGCCACATGACGATCGCAAACCCACGATACAGGTTGCCATGCAAATGCGATAACATGTCAAATTGCCAGCACAATTAATGAAAGGCCGCTAGATTTAAACGAGCTCGGTAGTAGGGGTCATTAAAATTATTAAATGATAGCAGTTATAATAAGCTTGCTATTTATCAAGTTAGCGAACGGGACGCTAAGGTGGGAATTATGAAAATTGGTTTTCTTTCGCGCTTAGAATCCTATAAATACGTAGCAATTTTGTCCGCCCCTTTATCTGCTGTTCATTTTGAAATTATTGGTTTTGGTGAAGTAGTATTTACAACGATCTCGAAAATATTGCGTTAGAAATATTACAGACTTTAGCGATACAGGGTTATATGAAACTACAAAATACAATATCTTGGACTGACTATCTATTGACTCTTTTGTCTTTTATTTATGCCTTTTCTTGCAGCTAAATATAATAATAAATATACTTGAAAAACACGTGAAATATTTCTCACGTTTTTATTTCAGATATTTAATTTAAACTGAAAACTTGGTAAGTAATGATCAGTACCACGGATCGATAACGCTTTTTTACAATTTTCACAAAAAGGGTAATTGAACCTTGATACACATTTGAGTGAGTCTTCAGTATGAATTTGGCTGCATAAATTAATGTCACCTTGTATGTATAATTCCACGTTTAATGTTGAAGGTACATAATTTTGAATTTAGAATTTTTGATAAGTCTCGGTACATGGAGGACATGTACGATCACAACATTCACGTCACAGAACCTTGAAAAAGGAAATCAATACAAGATACCCATCAATTCTTAGCCAACTCAGCAGTCTTATCTGAACACTTGATTGTCCAATAAATTATGTATGCAAATTGTCTCCTTTATTATTTACTGCTATGCCCCTTTACTGGGCCAGATGCGGGGCAACATGGGCCACAAATTAGAAACCGCTTTGTCTTTACAACTTTGTAATTATAACTTAGATTTACGAGCATGAAATCCGCAAGAAAAATAACTATACAATATTGCAAACGTGAAACGGAATTTCCGTTATTTATTACCAATAAAATGAGTATTAATTGAGCCGTTTTCTAGGAGCTTATTAATCAGAGATGAAAGTGCTCAATCGTCATTCGCGAAATGTATAGCCTTTCATTCGTTAAGCAATTTCTCTAAGATAGAGTTACGCGTTCTCTCATTACCGTGGATATCATTACCAGGGTTCTCATTGCCATGGCATTTGTAGGACAAAACCGCATAGAGCTATGCAGAGGCGTAAAATCATTACTAGCCATCTAACTCCGTCTTACCCTGTCATATGCTCACCACAGCTTATCAATTGCCCCGTTACTTAACTGGCAACCACTGGCAACACTGGTAAACGTATCGTTACCGTCTGGTAATTATTCATGTCAATTACATCTGTCTTCATAGCTGTTATTAGGAGAGGAGTTGTGTTTTACGCGTGTGTTTTTCTGTATGTAAGTACGTTTGGCTGGGATCCTGTGTGCCCTAAACTGTCTGATTAAATCGGTTTTTTATAATGATAGAGTGCGATCCTATGTACATGCACTAGATATGTTTTTGTAGATAGAAATCATACATAAACCTCTTTGAAGAAGTGCGTGCAAAGCAAAGCATACCTCTAAACTAAATAATTAAAACCGGAATGAGGGCTAAGGTTAAAGCGTGCATCATAGAGGTTTTTGAATATGGCTTTAAAATCGAATGTGTGTTTTAAAATTTGGATATTATTATTTTCCGGCGACTGTTTTATGCATTTAGCCGCCCCTCGCTTTAATCGCTCTTTATTTTGGGAAGACATGTTGCTCTGCGATGTGTTTTTACAGCCATGCACAGGAATTCGTGTAATAATAATATTAGTACATTTTTCTATCTTCTTTTAACCAGTAAAAGCCGTCAATATGATATAGGGTATCTTTTATCCAACAAAGGTACTAATTGTAAGATTTGGTGGAAATAAGCTATATGACGCGAATTCAACTCTCTCTCTGATTCTTGATAGGTTCACTGCAAATAATTTAGTTCTAAATGCAAAAAAGACGAAATGTATAAAGATTACTTTACCAAATGTAATTCAAGTAGATGTCAGTTTATTTTTGCAGGGGTCCAAGCTGGAGTTAGTTAACGAAACTAAGTTTTTAGGTATTACTATAGACACTCGTCTTCAGTGGGGTCCCCACATAGAAGCTGTCTGTGGTAGACTTAGTTCAGCCGCATACGCTGTTAGACGCATAAGGCAGATTACTGATGAAAATACTGCTAGATTAGTATATTTCAGTTATTTTCACAGCATTATGTCATATGGCATAATGTTGTGGGGTAGAGCCGCGGATATAGAAGCAGTCTTTGTCTTGCAAAAGAGAGCAATTCGATCTATTTATAACATGAAGTACCGAGATTAATTAAGAGAAAAGTTTAAAGAAATTAATATATTTACGGTCCCATGTGAATTTGTTTATCAAGTTATTAGATATGTCAGGAAAAATATTGATAATTTCCCGAGGCTTGGTGGTGCACCACTCTCTTGAAACCAGAAACAAACATAAACTAGCTTTTCCAAAATTAAGACTTGCCAAAGTAGGTACACTCTTTTGTAGGACATGGTATAACATTTTACAATAAGATTCCAGAGGAGGTCCTTAGTTTGCCTGAAAATAAGTTTAAACTATATATTAAGCAGGGACTACTTAAGAAAGCTTATTATAAAATCAATGATTATTTGGATGATAATGAAGCATGGTGTAATAAATAATAATAATCTTATTCAATATTGTAATTAATAATTAGCATATTTTAATACTGTATGATTCCTCTAAAGGCTTAAAATTAATTAATATGTAAACTTACTTTGTTAAAGATAATAGACAATATGAGACGGGTTGACTAAGATATATTTTTTTTCTCGTGACTAATTCCTGCAGTCTTATATTTTTTATGCCTTTACTTGAGTAGGTATGTATATGATTTTGTATCATATGTTTTATTTTGAAAAAAGGAATGTTTGCTAAGTTTCTTGTCCTTCTTGTTAGCAATACTAATCGAATGGTGCGGATGGTTAGGCATTATGTATATATAATATTTTTATTTCTATATTTATATATTTTATGCAAGTGTATAACTTTTTAATATATTTTAATATTATTATACTAATATTTTTTGTATGTATTTCCCGTTTTTATTTATGAACTTATTTCTTCATTGCATTATGTATATTTAATATTTTTATATTTTTATTCCTAGATTCCTCTATTTAATTTATTTTTTATTTATTTATTTATTTAAAAACTTACGACTATCATTTATTTATGCAGGTGTATATTTTATTTCCCGTATTATTATATATTTTTTTATATTCTAAAGATATATCATATTGTTAAAATTAACTTTGACTTGTAGAAAGTATACTTTATGTATCTATTTTGCAAAAATAAATATTTTGATTTTGATTTTGCTAAAACTTAAAACAAAAATATTCTTAATTACCATTAGCGCCGAAAATTTATGCATTTACGTTTTAGCTTCAACGTTAAACGAATTTATGAAATTTCAAGAAGATTAAGAAATTTTCAAGTTAGAAAAAATTTAATTTGATAAAACATTTATTCTATTGATTTCACAGATAGCTGTCGAGTTCGAATAATAAATTTAAGTTGTTTAAGAGAAGTCCCGACTGGGTAGTCCTTAATTTGACGATTTTTATAGTCAGTATATTTGTTCATACGAAAAGTTTAAGTATCATTGTCACTTTAAAAGTTGACATCCATTGCATGCGGCGCGTACGCAGAATGCTATGTATACCACAATCAAACAATCCAACTCTCACGCACTTTCTTACCTCTAATTATAGCCGAGAATTGATAAATAGTTTGTTTTTCATGGATTTAATTACAGGCATCGGATGTTTCTGTTACAAAACGGCGGCGTGTGGTCTTTGCTATACTGTTACGCTCTGTTAGTGATTTTCTCAATGGACGTTTAGAACATTTTCAATCATCGGCTGTTAGTCGGCAGGAGAAGCAAAGACGGCTTTCGGTGAAGGTAATGACTGGCAATCTATCTTGTCTATGCTTGCGGGGTTGCAATCCTCACGCAAGCGCCACGTGCCAGCCTTAAGGGCTTCGTGTGGTCAGGAATACTCAGGATAAGTGTTAGGTGTCGTAGTGCCTTAAGGTAAACAGGTTGCATGTTTATTTCTAATAGCTGTTGGTGCGATTGTTCTGGACACAGTTTAGTTAATGAGTATAAACAGCTGTTTATAAAAGTTCCACCGCTTAGCTTGCCAACTGGAGTGAACTAATTATGTTTGGAATGGAAATAGTTTGACTGCCCTTCAAAGAAAGAAATGCATCACAAAGATGCCCGTTTCCATGCTCGCCTGCATTCAAAGGAAGCCAATTTTATTCGTTTTCCGACCGTATGACAGGGTTATAAGAATTACTATTGCCAACCGCACACGTAGCGGAATACAAAGGCAATGTAAAACTACCTAGTATTCACTCAAATCTAGAAAAACTATAATAGCGGATTGCGGTAGAAAGTCCAGCGGTAATCGTTTGGAAACCATAAAAGCCAATTGCAATCTTCATAAAAACTGCATCACATTGTATCATAGACTAAATAGAGGCTATCAGTAAAACATTGCAGCTTTGAAACCTCTAGCTCGATATCTCGTCATTTAAATTGTCTCGCAGTATCGATGATTTTTGACTTTATTACAAAGCTATACACAGGAATGTATATACCATGCTCTTTGAAGCGCGACGGGTTGGGAAATGTCTCTGCATTAAATACCATATGCATAACATTGCATAAGAAGTTCTTGCGCCCTGAGGGTTCCGTACCATTCTTTAAAGTTAGTAGACTTGAATTAAACTTTAACCAAAGTTGAAAACTTCAACATTAATTTGATTGAAATAATTGAACAATTTAATTTCAGTATTTGTTGTTTAAACCAACGATCTAAAGATACTTGCTTGTTACTAAAAACGTCTTAAGTCAGTTTGACAGCCCTCATTTCTTTTTTTTTAAGTAAAAAGGAATATTATTTTATACTCTATTTAATAAGCTCCAGACAATGACACCCACATGACAGGGTAAGACGTTTTCCTCCTTTTCTTGTATGGGACCGCCCAGAAAAATAATTTTATTGAATTTTTAATTTAAAATTGTATTTTTGGTCAACTTTCTAAACAAAATACCTATTTTTAGGTCCGCAACTTAATTTGTGTATGAGTTGAATCAAGTATGACCCGTGCCGTGACATACGGAAGGATAGACGGACAGACAGACGGACGACAGTTGGATACGAAACACTAAAAAGGTTTTTTGTAACTTTGGTACATACTGCAAGATTTTCTCCCATTGACGCATGTTCGTATAGATGTTATAAGACTAGGGTTACCAGATGGTATCCAAAAGGAAGACATGTCCTCCCTTTTCACAAATTGTCCTTCCCTAATCAAACTAATATTCTCCTTTTTTAAATTTTGCGCGCTCGACTCCGTTACTTTTTAGTTACATCCATGTTACCTTGACAAAATATCAAATATCAGTTTAAATATATATGCAAGCAATTATAACTCTGAATATTTTTACTGAGTCATTTGTATACCTTTATTCTGGATGTCTTCCTTTTTTGTAAACTGCTCTCCCTTTCCATTTTGCCATCTGGCAACCCTATTTATGACGTACGGATATACGCGTTGGTTTGCGTGAGTGTTCCAGACTTATCATTCATAGTGGACTGAACCTGAATCAAGTATGACAGACAATGCTATATCTATGACCAGATCAGCTCCTGGGTGGAACCAGTCAGATGTGAATGATTATTATGAACTTGCAGCCTGTTCGCTTGACATTTCTAGAAAATATACGCGTATCAGATCATAACCACGTTGGCGGAGCTCTTAAATCACAAACAATGTTTTTTTAAGGATTCAAAAACACGCTATACAGTAACTTTATACCGCGATTTCGAATCCTAGTTCGTAATGTTTTATTTCTGTCCTATAAGTATAATAGTGAACTACCACGCGCTAAATATGCTAACTAATTAAAGAAAAAAATATCAATTAAGAAAAATCTTTATGTGAATGGACGTTTGGAGCTTAAAATACAAGATTTATGAGCACTTTATAAATATGCAGATAATCCAAAAAAAAATCCGGATATACATAGGTTACGAATTTAATGGTTGGGCTAGCGGTACGCGGAGGAGCACCGTCTTAAGTACAACTGTAAAAAGAGTGAGGTCTTGGTATTTAAGGCAGGTAATTATCGGCCTAGTAACATACCTCCTGTTGTTCTTAATGGATCGGCCCTTCCCGTTGTAGACCGCTCCAAGTATCTTGGTCATGTTGTGACGGAGGACCTCGGAGACGACTCCGATATTGAAAGAGAACGCAGGGCGTTGGCGGTGAGGAGCAACATGCTGGCCCGCAGGTTCGCTCGATGCACAAAAGATGTTAAAATAACGCTATTTAAAGCATATTGCCAATCGTTCTACTCGAGCGGCCTGTGGGTTAAGTACACGCAACGAGCCTACAACGTCCTGCGTGTGCAATATAACAACGCCTTCAGGATGCTGTTGCGGCTCCCGCGATTCTGCAGTGCATCTGGTATGTTTGCGGAGGCGCGTACAGATGATTTTTATGCCATAATGCGCAAGAAAACTGCCTCTATGCTACTCAGATTACGGGGCAGTGGCAACGGCATCTTAAAGATGATTGCGGACCGAATGGATTGTCCCATCCAAAAGTTCTGGATGGAACGATCCATTGGGTTATTTAAATAATAAATTTGTTTCATGAACCCTTTTTTTTACTAACCTAGTTTTAAGCCTAAGTTGATTTAATTTCACCCTGTATATGTGATTTATGGTATTGCCCGACAGACAGTATAGTTTATGTCCATTAGGGTTTTCTGGTAAAGCTTAAAGCGCGTTTGCTAGAACAGCCTAAGATATAAGGTCAGATTGAGCACCTCAATTTGGGTCAGCCAGAACTGAACTCTACGACTTTTCCTTTTAGTTTAATAGCGCGCTCTCAGCCATGGCTGTTACGACTGAAAATTACGCCTTTCTATGTGGTAAATATGTTTTTATCTAAGCAGCTTGATTTTATTTCTGAAATAACTGCTATAGGTACCAAAAAACATAGTATGTTTTCCAACGTGAAGATAGAAAATACCAAATATTTTTTCGTGATATTCAGAAAAACCGGCAGCACGTTCTAATCTAGACTTTCAGGTTCAAAACCACTGAATAGGATTGCTGCCCCAAGGGCCAGGCCTTAAGCTTGTTTTATAAACGGCTGCGTAAATGCAGTCCCCTTTAATTTCCTGTTTATATTTCGGTAGTCATTACCGCCGTCACGCGCCGTCATCCGAACACGTCGACACGCCACATTTCATCTCTTTCCACTCTCTCTTAAACTCTTATTACAAAAACCATAAATGCTAGTTTCGCTTGTACTGACCAGTGTAATTTCATAATTGACCAATCTTTCTATTCCTCACCTTTCGATTGTCAGTGAGATCGGAAAACCTGAATAGTTGCACGCGCCGTAAAAAGCTTAGCGAAGTAAACTTCGTGTAAATTGGTAGGGTTCGAGATACCTAATATTGATGTTCTGAGTTAAATCAATCGCTGATACAAAATAAATTAGGAAAAGATCTTTTTGAAAATTATAAGTTTTGATGTTTTAGACTGGTTTAAATATTAGGCACTAGCATTTGCCGCGGCTCCGCCGGCGTTTATGCAATCTTTGATCTATTTTCAGCTTATTTTGAATTTACGTTGACTGGGGTTCCTACAATGATTATGAAAAAAACCGCATCCAATTCCGTTCAGTGGTTCTTGAGTTAAAACGGACCATAAATACAGACAGACAAAAACTCTAAAATGGTAGTTATGGCTTCAGTACAATATTAATAAACCATTTCAATTAAAATTTTGGAGTACTATTCTACGTACAGACACGACGTTTTACTTCTTTATTTTTAGTATAGATAAGTTTTGTACAAAGTTGCAAAAAAAGTTTGCATCACTAGTACCTATCTTGAAAATACATTGACTTGAAACTGCAACAAAAAAATTAAGCTAAATAAAAAATGGTTTATACATAAAGATAATAACCCTAAAAACAAATTGGACGAAATTATCTTCGTCCGGCTCAAATATCATGACTCTTATTCTATCTAGTACTAGCCTCTTGCCCGCGGCTCCGCTCTCGTTAATTCAATCTCTGCCCCGTTTTTTGTTTGAGCGTTATTCTACGAACATCCCTTACAGCCTATACATTTACCAGGGTAACTACGATAATAATATAAAAACTGCATCCAAATCCTTTGAGATAAATATACATACATAAATACGGACAAACAAACAAAAATTCAAAAAAATTTAGTTTTGGCTTCAGTACAATACAAATAACCTATTTGAAATAAGCAAACTGTAACGAAGTGTTACTGATCGCTTACCGAGCCTCCAATATAAGTTTGCCTGCATAAATTAAAGTCACCAATACAGAAACGACTTTTTTACTTGTTTATTATTACATAGTATACATAGATATTGCGTTTCATGTAAGTAGCGTATGTTTGTAATTACGCTACCCACTGTTTTCGTGACAAAGATTATATTTTTATAACCGTGTTGCTTCTACTTTTAATATAATTTGGGAAAATTTGAGTCACGGTATTTTTTTATTATTATCTTTATACAACGTGAAATTCAAGTCATTTTGTTAACGAAAACTGGTGATAGTACTCGTCCATATGAACAACTTTTACTATGGAGCCAACCCTGAAATCGTGGAAAAATATATCAGCTGTTCTATAGAAATGTTAAATACCTACTTGACTCAAATGTATGGAACAGATGATTGTTTTTTCACGATTTCAGGGTTGGCTTCATAGTAAAAGTTGTTCATATGGACGAGTACTATCACCAGTTTTCGTTAGGAAAATGACTTAAATTTCACGTTGTACAGGCCACGCAGGATTGCGTAATGCCTAAGTAGAAAATCGTCTGGAATCTTCATATTGCTCATAATCGCTCCATATTGCATTTTAACACGAAATAAAAGAGCTTTTTATTAATAAGTCGTCATAAAAATATGGATAACATCTAATTTCATCTAAAGCTTGCTTTTTATTGATCACAACACGAGTGCTTGTGGCTTACATTCTAAAATTACCAAGCCAAGCAAGGAAGCACTGTGTGTGAATTTGCAAACCGCAAGTCAGCTGCTTTCAGTATAAAACCCGAGCCATTGTATTCTTTATTTGTATATGAATAAAGCTTTTAGCAATAGCAAGAGGCATTGAAAGAGGTGCTAAGCGAAATGCTGAGTATTTGAGTCCTTTGTTGCATATTTCTCACTTCGCACCTGCTTCAACATGATGCCGACGAAATACAGGCTTTCAAACTCCTTTGTTCTAAATAAAGGGAGCTTATTTTTGTGATTATCACTTTACCTGGTACTTTCAGGGAAACACCTTGCACTTTGAACGCTTCTTATATCGTATACGAAATCAAACTGACCTTCCAATTACTTAATCAATGAAATTTGAATCTCTACATTTCTGTGTAAGGATTTCTTGCAATTTTATCACCGGCCCATTATATCTAATATAAATAAAAAACCGGACAAGTGCGAGTCGGACTCATTCACCGAGGGTTCCGTACAAATTTGTAGCTAAATATTATAAATATTGTATGAAATGTAATTGATGAATTTTTTATGATTTAATTACAAATGTAGTTTTCAGATTTTTACCTATACTTGTTGTATAAGACGGTATTACTTGCCAAATTTCATAGTTGTAGGTCAACAGGAAATACCCTATAAATTTTGATTTCCTTGAGAGTGTCGAAATATACGTTTTTTGCGGCATAAACGACCGTATCTTTTTTTAAGTTATCTTAGAAGTTTGATTTTTTTCACAGCTTCAAGGGACTGTAGACCTGAGTAAGTATATGGTTTTAATTTCAACTTGATATACCTTCACGCGTTCCCGAGATAAAGGGTCTTGACAGACAGACCGACGGACGGACGGACGGACAGACGGACAACAAAGTGATCCTTTAAGGGTTCCGTTTTTTCTTTTTGAGATGCGGAACCCTAAAAAGATAAAAGTTCCGAGTAAAGTCAGTAAACAACTAAACTCTGTTGACTAATATAGAAACCGAAATAATATTTTCAATAAGAAAACCTATTACAAAGTTTGGTACGTACTTATGGTTTATTTGTATTTATATTTATTATATTAATGGTTTACATGTAGATATTATAATTTAAAGTTTAATTCATAAAGAGATAGTGAGTATAAACATCTCTTTATGATAATCGCAGAGAATTCCTGAAACGAAAATGAATATTAAAGTAGTCGTAAACCGATATTATCGAGATAACTGAGCTATGATTAATATGGCAATTCCACGCCGTAAAATAACGTATTGAAATTCATAACCGAATCATTCATGTCATTTTAAGTGAAATTCGCCTATAAATTGTCTTTATTCAATTTAAATTTGTTTTGTACGATTTAGAGAACAATGACCATTTCCCTTGTCCCATGACTTTTTGAGAATACATATACACTACATACATACACAGTTCTCATCAAAAAAATCAAAACACCACCAAGACTTTTATTCTGGCAACAAATAACAAAAAAAAGAGGATTAATTCATAAAAAAAAGAATTTGGAACGTTAGTATAGGGAATTCGAAACCTTATACTACCTACTGTTGTACGAAATTTTATATTTTTCCGTAAAAAATACAAAAAAAATTAATTGAAATGTTCTGATGAAGTGTACACGTATGACAAATAATATAATTACGTTATAAAACTAGTAAATTGCCAAACAAATGGTTTGGTTACGACTTTGGTTATCGTGTAAACTACTTATTTAGAAATACTAAAAAACAATCACATTAAAAACACTAGAAGTAAAAAGGAAACTTTCGAATTATCTAGATTTCCAGTATACATAGACCGGGGTTATTCAACTCTGAAATAGGTCTGGTAGACGTCTACCTTGTCATTACCATGGTAATCATGAATAGCTCAAGGATTCGTATCAAACGCATATATTCTCATTCCATTGACTTTTTTATTCCAGCGCGATCAATTTTGTGTGATTAAAAGAAGCATTGTATTGAGTAATATTACCTGTAACTTTGTTTCGGTGATGGCTTTTGATCGGTTAAGTGTTTGCTACAACCTACAGTTGGTTACGACAATAGTATTTAGTTGATAACGCTCCTATTTGTTTGCTATAAAGGTGTGTATAAAATGCTTCAGTAATATTTTTTCCATGGTAGGCGGGTGATATTGGATCGATGTATTTACCCCCAGCTTTGGGTCAAAAACCGGTAATTACCCCGGCATTAAAACAAATGTCAAAGTTTATTTCTGTTTCAGGTTTATTGAAATAAACTTGACACAGTTCAAGGTTCGATTTCGACTTTTAGTTATGAAGGTTTTATTTTGTCACAAAAATTTCATGTTCTGTATTAACCGATAAGAGACAGAAATGACATATGTCATACTGATAATGAAACGTCAACTCACGATTTTATAGACAGATTTCGTCTGACTAGTTCACTGTATTCGTAGAGTTTCTTCGGAGGCAAAAAACATGGTTACGCGGCGTTTCTTCGGGAACAGTGTCAAACGGGAACCACCGTTTCCATATCACTATGAATCTAAACCACGAATATTTTAGCAGTAAAAATGACATATGTCATAAAAATAACTAAATTTTAACTTTTAACTTAAAATATGTCTTTCAATCAATATAAATTGTATTAACACTTAATTCCCAATCAAAGCATAATCAGATGCATCATTATGCCCAATCGGATACAATCGAGCAATGTAAAATGATAATCAAAAGCATTAACTAACATAACGTCTAACGCATTAACCGAGAGCGACATGACTCTGGGGGTTAATGCATTGACCCCATGTAGTTCTACTTAGTTACCATGCTAATGAAATAGCAAATAGCATTCTTCTATGCCGGTACCTTCAATCTTATCACTTTGCTGCATTAATGAGACCTATTCTATAAACACAAATTCTAAATTACAGCGCGCCCAAAGATATAATGCGCATAGAAATCTATAGCCGAGTGACCGGACGTACCACGTGACCTTACTGCTTGTATAGAAAGTGTAGGGAAATACGAACTTTGCCGACCAGTGGCGAAGATTCGTATGCGCATTATAAGTTTCGGAGTACTGTACCTCATTGGCTTAGAATCGTGTTTTGGTGCTAATAGAATAAAAGCGGCATACTTTATTAGGTGATACCAAATTCATACCCGAGGCTTGGTAAGTGATCGGTAAAGGATTTAAGTATTAATAACGCCGACAAAATGGTAAAATAAATACTCGAATTTTTTTTGAGGGTACCTCTCATTTACGTAAACTGGGGATGAATTTTTTTTCTCGTCTATCCCATAGTGCGGGGTATCGTTGGATAGGCCGTTTAAAAAAATTGTGAGTGTGTGAAATTTTTCGATTTAGGGATCCGTTGGCGAAATATTAAGCTTTAACGTGAAAATTTTAGCTCCGCGTCCCCCCCTGCTGGCTTAACATAACATAACATAACATAAATACTCTTTATTGTGCACCATAATGAAACAAATTACAAAATATTTTAACAGAAAGGGTACAATGGGCGGTCTTATCGCTTAAGCGATTTCTTCCAGACTGTTGTTTACCTATAAAAATGTGAAAAAATTCACAGAAGTAGTATATATAATGAATTTAAAAGGAAAACTATCACAGCTAAGTAGGCTTTACAGGTTTACGAGTACAGGTCGCGCCAAACTTTTGGCCCCCTATAATGTATGGGACCAGAAGTTTGGCGAGGTCTGTATTAGTAGACCAAATTTACTTATATGTACCGGGCAACTACGGACACGCACTTGGCCGGTTTTTTCCATTATAAGTTTAGACGAAATAGTGTTTGGAACTGAGAAAACAGCCTTTGCATTTTTTTCGATGCAGCGAATTTTCCTCTAATACGTTTTGAGCTATGCCATCGTCTTGGAAAAGGCTCCATATATAACATGTTTTTTTTTTCAGAACCCTGTCTGTTGTAGCTTGGGAGTACTACTGTTTTAAACCTCATTTTTTACTACCGATATCATCTTAAGAACTGTATGTCAGCATACCTCTGTGGTAGACAAACAACCGTGAAGATGTACATTATGTTATAATTATAATAATTGAAATAAGAATATTCTGTAAGGAAAAAATTAGATTTTAATATCATTCATTACTTATGAACATGACTGGTGTTTCTTCTTTGGTGGCTTACATGTCAATTGTCAGAGTTTTTAATAGGATGTTAACACCTCACTTTCTTGGTCAATAGTGTCAAAGATTTGACATTTTGACAGGTATTAAAAAGTTGCTTTGTGGTCGGCGGTGTTCAAGGAATTAATTGGTACAAATATACTTGTCTAATAAATTTATTAATGATAATGATTGACTTCTAACAACTTAAATATTAGGGACTAGATAGGTGTCTACGTAAAAAATAACATAGCGTGTCATTCTAAAAGGCATGTTACAGGAAAAATAAGTTGTATAAACTGATAAACATAAACTTAGGTTTAAAACAAAAACAGAAGATAATCCGCTTTTATCACGAACACAATATTTTTCAGTGTAATACTTATGCTTTCCCATTTTAGTAGGCCATCAACAAATAGGCTTGAAAGATTGGCAATAGTCCAAAAACAGTTCCGCATAGTCTAAATCCAATAAATCTAGATTTCTGGATATTAGGACTTCAGAGAAATGTCGCTTTGTCTCTAGAGTTTTGTCTCTAGATTTGAAACAGATGCTAAAGATGAAATGAATAAACTACATTAAGAATTTAATTTGTTTCTGAAAACTCGTGATTTACAATGTGAATACAATTTTACGCTCTGTAAGAAACTTTAAGACGAGGTTATCCAGAGAAATCAGTCCTGGTCCAACGCTTTCATTTTACACTTTTCTATCCTGAGAGTGGGAGCGGATCGCTCATAAAAATTGCGATTTCGAGGTGTTTTTATTTATTATTGATGGGTTTTTAATATGATAGTCGTATATCAAATTTTTTACGACGTTTATTTTGATATAAGTTTTATTGTGTAAAACTTTATACAACTCGAATGAAATGGTATTTGTATCACAGCTTAGACCTATCTTTGCGATTTTTTTTAGATGTTGTAAAATGCAAGTATTCCTATATCAAACGACCGAAATATTAACTTCAGAGAGTGAAATATGATATATATTTTTTTCAAATGAAATTATTTCAATTTTACGGTTTAAATATTTAAAATGTATTTGCAAAGAGACAATATCGGAATAACCCCCGGCGGCGGTATTAATAGCTTTAATCAAAAAGCAGTAAAAAGTTATTCGCAGTTACCGATGCAATTTCGTTGAAGATAAGTGCATATAGATGTTCGTTACGACCAAAATTGCAGTTATGTCCTACCAGACAGAAAATTCTCTAGAGAAAAAATATCTCATGCTTTATCTACAAACAATCCATTAGCCACGAAAAGAATGTTAGATTACACAACTAACTGTTAAAAACTCCATAAATGTCAATTAAAATTACAACACTCAATTTTGCGAGCCATAAATAATATGTTTAAAAGTGTTCTTCCGACACTTAGGGCTATAAAACCCCATCCGCGAAATAACATGTATTGAAAAAACACTCATTTGATTGGTCAATAGCTCATAACGTAATTATGGCGTTTAGGATGTTAGGCAAGCCAAACTGAAGAAGGGAGATTTCAACCAGTTTTGGTGTTGAACTCTTTGGGCCCTCAGAATAAGACCCCTCTTCTTCAACGAGCCTAAAAAAACTAGTAATAAATAACAAGTCATTTTAAGACAAGCAAGACAGACAAGACTGGTGGCAAGCATCGACAAGACCCTTCGATGGAGCGCACTCGCTCAGAAATCAAGAGAGACAAAGCAGGTGAGGTGATATTCAGTCTGTCCAGAGACTTCCGCAAAAATCTGCTGCAGTCGGCAACGGATGGGTGACTGATATGCAACTGCCTGCAACCACTCCCGGTGCGGCTTCTCATGACATCATGCCGAAACACGACGAGACGGTTTCATCATGAGGGTGGTGATAATAAGCCACGGCCGAAGCCTACCACCAGTAGATAGTCTGATCCGACCTCATCCACCATCATTATTAATATACTATGCATAAGAAGAGCAGTATTTAATTGAAATTATTAGTACTATCTAGCACCTCGCCTCATACCAAAACCTTATCTTTTCTTTTTTGCTATTCATTCAGAGAAACGTTCAATAAATTGACAACAGATGCCGCTGCCCTTTAAATTTTATTTACATCATATAGTCAATATACTATCTTTCATTCGACTGATGATGGCCCGATAGCTGAAATATCGAACGTAAAAGCTTTATTGTGTTTTATATCTTAATACGTAAGTTGTGGTCAATAACTTTTCTATCACTTTTTGCTACGATTATTTAGATACACTTAGACAAGACTCAATGGGATTTTATTTTATTAAATTTTCATAAAGAGGAAAGAAACAAACGTTTCTTTAACTTTATGTATACAATCCCAAATAAAGATGAAACAGAAATTAGCGATATATTGTATTAATAAATAGTGGCATAATGTTGTTTTAAGCGGAAATAAGTCAATAATATACAATACAGCAAAATAATAGAGGAATTGAAGTACCTATACACCATAGAATTGGGTCCAATTTGAATGACTAAGCAGTTTAATACCAATGATCGCAAGATTAGGACTAGTTTTGATTGCTTTCGACTTGAGAACTGTCATTTTAATGAATGTTCTTATTTCTTTAAAGAGTGTTTAATTAATTAAAAATAAACGTGACTTGTTCAGCGTATCTTCAAAAGCGGTCAAGAACATACTCGACTTTTGTTGTGAGTTCCGTGTCAGTAATACTTTTGAGAAATTTAATTAGAGTAAAGAGCTTTCAAATCTGAAGTACAATAATAAAAATATTGAAAATATTAAAAATATTGAATAACCAAGTTGTGTATCTACTTAAAGAAATTGAGAAAGATTATTTTTTTACGTTTTACGTTGTCTAGCACAAGAACTGAATCTGATGACTTAAGAGTATGGCATACCCTAGGAAAAAATGTTATTACCCGTCCAACACAAAAAGGCCAATGTACTTTATTAGCTTTTGATGAGGCGATTATTGGTTAGCTAATTGACCTATTTGTTTAGGACGCGTAATACTAACAATTACGCGCGAAACAGCAGATCGGAGGGTTTTTAGCTAATAATGAAATATTTTGATTTAAGTAGGTTTTGGTTCACAGCCAGGATTGACTGGCAACTGCTACCTGATATTATATTTGAAGGGACACTAATTCTATACAGTAGCAAAGTGAAAAACCTAGGTCTCCTGTTAGATAGTTGCTTGTCTTGGGATCCACAAATAAATGAAGTTTGCAGGAAATTGTTTGCGGCAGCAGGATCTTTGAGAAGGCTTCGGAATTTCCTTCCGACTGCTACTAAAATTGCGCTTGCACATTCTCTATTACTACCCGTTCTCGATTATGCCGATGTCTGCTACCTTGACGTTACTGAGGTTCAGCTTGATAAACTCGAACGTCTTCAAAATTTCTGTATTAGGTTTATTTTTGGTCTTCGTAAATTCGATCACATATCTAAATTCCGCTCTCGATTAAATTGGCTTCCCATTCGTCGTCGCCGTAATGCTCATATCCTGTCTCTCTTGTATTCTGTGTTGAATAATCCTTCAACTCCCTCTTACCTTAAAACTCGGTTTCGATATCTTCATGGTACTCATGACCGCATTTTACGGTCCTCTGAGAATCTGCTTCTTACCACGCCGATGCATTCATCGTCTTTCTTTAATAATTCGTTCTCAGTCCAAGCTGTTCGATTGTGGAATGATCTTCCTTTACTTATTAGAAGAGCCTCTTCCCTGCCTGTCTTCAAGAGACTAGTCAAACATCATTACCTTTCACTCTGATTACATAAATATTATTTCTCTCTAAGTATATATATTATTATTAGCATGTAAATTACCATTCATAACAATATATATTTACCAATATGTATGTATATATCTATTAGTATACATTTATATATCTTTCAATATATTTATATATATATTACCTATACACAAATTTAGTACACCACCATATGAGTTATCCTCTTGACCAGTTTCTTCCACCCAAAGGTTGTCTGGAAGAGATCGCTTTAAGCGATAAGGCCGCCTGTTTGTATTTACCCAATATGTTACATTAAGTGTTACATTATTTTTTGATTCCTTTTTTTTTGGTGTACAAATAAAGCTGTATTGTTGTTGTTGTTGTTGTTGTTGTTGTTGTAGAAAACCTTTATATTTCTATTACTTATTTTATGAAAAAAAAATCAAGTTGATCTCTTAAACGCGTTCTCGAAACGAACGTTTGAAAACCAAAAAAAAGAGGGTGGAAAACATTTTTCTTGACAAAAGTATACATCTTAGTACATTGTTCATAAGTAGATCCCCTAGATAAAAGATCAATAAATCAAATATATTTTTTCCAATATTAAAATAGTCCTACTTTTGTCAAAAGAACCCTCGAAAAATCTGGCTTTTTTTCATATTCTAGGGTCAGGTACAGCCTTTTGCCGAGTGGTGGGACAAGAAATAGGCTTCTTAAAAAAAACCACTAAAAATGAGGTACATCAACATTACCCTAAAAATAACCTACATGACGTAATTCTGTTACCCATATTAAATACAAAAATGTACAAACTATCGAAGAAAATTCTGCTGGCCCATTTTCCACCCGCAATAAGACTGTAAAGTGGGTCAACGCTAATTTCCCAAATACATCCATACATACTTGTTTTTTATTTTGTAACTTTTACACCAAATTATAAAAGTTTTGATCTCACTTATATTTAATAAATTTATACACGTACTTAAACTAAAAAGAGGTATATTTAATGTAATGGCGAATCAGTTGGCATATTGTCAACAATAATAATACGTGAGGGTTAAACCTGGTTTTTAATAATAAATCCAACACCGAAAACATACGAGTTGGAGATATAGTTTTAATTGCTGATCCAGCACTACCCCGATGAGTTTGGCCATTGGGTCGAGGGAGAAACCTCTAGTGGTCGATGTTGATACTAAAGGCGGCACTGAGGCGGGCAGTCCGGCGCCTGGTGAAGTTACCGGTGGAACGGACAAACTGAATAGTACTTTGTACAGGGCCTCTAAAAAGGCCGACTTGGGTGAATCATAAAATGATTTGAAAGTAGAATAGAGTTAGAATTTATTCCCCCATGTAAAAGAGACGGCAATAGAACAGAATCGTAATATGATACATCCAAAGTGGCCTTTTTAAGGGACCAGGAGTCCAGAATGTTGGAAACCGGCTTGTACAACCTTTTTTATATTCAATATGTTTTTGATATCTATGATTTACCAAATTTTGAAGTTTAATAATAAATATGTCTTTTCTCTGGTATTGGTTTAATTTTACCTAAAAACCATTTATTTTGGTATTTTTCATATAATTTATAATGTCCGCTCACGTGAGTTCTAATAATATTATAACTTCTACACCATTTTTTCATGTCGCTATGGCTATACATAACTTTCAGTGGCGAAGGGTCCATATAACACGATTCCCATCGGCTTACTCAGGAACTGGCATCCATACTACATTTCTTTATTCCGTGCTCTTCGCTTTGTCAAACATTGCCATAAATCTCAATGCGACAAATACACTTGGCTGACAGGGTGTTGCAAAGCACAAAAAATTTCATGTTTTCCTTGGTTGCTTTTCTAAATAGGTCAATTTTTTTGCCCGGCTTCCCTTTTTAGAATGTTCACCCTTCTCTTCTCCACTGATAACTTTAGGAAAGAAAACAGGTTTAAAGATACTTTATTCTTACTAAAGACAATATGTCACTTACATAAGAAGAGATCTTAATTAATTAATTATAGTTTCGTCCATCCGCACAGACAATAATTGAAGGTATTGAAGAAGAAGAATATTGAAGTAATTGAAGAAGCTCCGCAGTTCACTTCTTTGATCTTATAACCACCTCTCTAACACCAGTTATTATTTATTTAAAATATGTTGAGCCAATTTACGCTTGAAATCATTAAAGAGTTCAGAATTTTTAATTTCTGAGGGTAGATTGTTAAAAAGCTGTGCTCCCTCATATGTGAACATTCTTTTGCCGTAATTTGTTCGGATCTTTGGTAGTATGACGTAGCTAGGCCGTCTTGTGGAGCGTTTAGACACTTGCCTGTGCTGGATAAATGAGATTGATGTGTGAATTGATTTTCTTAATATTTTTCTAACAAGGATGCATGTGCTGTAAATATATAATTGTTTTAGATTCATAATGTTGGTTTGTTTGTATAATGTAGTAGTTGGTGTTAAGTAGGGATAGTGAAATAACATTTTGATTAATTTATTTTGGATGATCTGCAGACCAGATAAACTGGTCTTACATGCACTGCCCCATATTTCGATAAGATATATGAGATGTGATTTTATCAACGAATTATATATTGTCATTCGCACTTTTCGGGGGAGAGAACGTACAATGCCACGTAGAGAACCCATTAGTGAAGATAGTTTTTTCTTTAGATATTCAATATGCGGCTTCCACGTTAATCGGTTGTCAATTCGCAATCCTAGATACTTTTCTTCGTGTTTCTCTTGTATTGGCATGTTGTTGATTGTTAATGGGGGATATGTATCTATAGGTTTGTTTTTTGCTTTAAATATAATATAGGATGTTTTAGAGACGTTGATTGTTAACAAGTTTGACTGCAAAACTTGAAACAAAACCAGACGTTTATTTTTATTTCTGTGTTTAGGCCCAAAATTATACCAACATTACAGAATAAATAATAGTACCTAGTTATCACCACTACTTTGATACTATTCTACTTTTTCTCACTGTATGACACAATAAGAAAAAAATCAGATCAAGATATATACAAAAACCAGTAAGGTGGTTTTATTTATGACTCGCGATGAGTAATAAATACGTAAACAACATTGGAAAGTTTAATTAATTACTTGAGAAATTTGATTTTATTTCCGCGAATACCTCGCGAAATTCTCGGGCCTTGTTAAGGAAATAATTAATTACCCAAATCAGGTTAAATTATAAATTATTGCCAATATCAATGATCAGACGAATGTCAATTAAATCGTTTTTCAATCAATTAAATCAACGAATCTATTACAAGATTGAAATATAGTTGTTATCTAAAATAAATGTTCTAAATTAGCGATTTAATTCAATTTGACTTTAATTTGAATATCCGTTTGTTTTTGTGAATTGATTTTAACCGATTTCAAAAAAAACCCTCTCAATTCGTCACTTGATTACGTATGTACTATGTTTGTGTGCTTATTTATCGAAAATTTTAATTTTTTGATATATATTTTTTACGGCTTTCAATTAGTAATGGTTTACTTTAAAATCCTAGAAGATTCACTAAAATATTTTTTTAGTTTCAGAGATAATGTCGAGAAACCATAATCGACATCGACATATTACTTGCATCAATTTACTTCTATTTCGTCTAATAACACAATATACAGTCTTAATAAAAAATAAATAAAAAAATAAAAAAAGATAAAATATTCACACCAACTTCAAAGACAAAGATTTCTTAAGATCATGTAGCAAAATAATAACGCCAATAACCGTCGGCCAAAAAATTATTTCATCCTTCTTGGAAAAATGTTGAAGGCAGTGTAGTTATTTAAGCACATTACCGCGAGCGCTCTCCATACAAGTTCCATCATATTTTGGGCAATAATCAAACTGGATGACATTTATATTATTATAATTAATAATATATATCTGAAATTGTGATAGTCAGTTTGCCATCTAATAATTTATTTTCAAAATGACTCGAAAACTCGCATTTTGAATACAACTTTTACAAATTAATCTAGACAATAAAAGGATTTTCATACAACGAACATAATCAATAATGAATTACACTAATATTATAAATGCGAAAGTTTGTGTGTGAGTCTGTGTGTGTGTATGTTTGTTACTCTTTCACGCTGAAACGGCTGGACTGATTTGGATGAAATTTAGAATGGATATAGCTTATACCCTAACTGAAAACATAGGCTACTTTTTATCTCGAAAAAAAGCATGTCGTTAAACCGAATAACACGCGGGCGGACCCGCGGGCAAAAGCTAGTTTTCCATATAAGAAACTGCTTCAAATTAACCATAATGTAGTTGAAAAAACACTGAACTAATGCGGTACACAGTCCTCTTGCATTCAGAGCGATGAGACAGACGGCTATGACTTTAAAAGTAAAAGTGTGATGATTTGCGTGTCTTCCGAAAAGTTGATAATTTATAGTCACCAGTCGTATCTCCATATGGTTACATAGACTAGGATATTGTTGTGCTTGTTTTATTACCTGCAAAGAAAGAAAAAGAAATAATTATTAAACTGTACTACACAAATTACAATAAAATTCCTGAAGTGGCGAAATATTGGAAAGGCCTGTGTCCAGCAGTGGACGAAACAGGCTGATTGATGGATGGATAATTCCTGATGCTTACATAATTAACTAAATTTTCTCGAATTTGCTGTCATTTTTAATGACTACAGCTAACATTTAACTATGTACTTTCATAACGTATGTAGAAGAAATAAAAATAAAAATGTTTCCCTTCAGGTAAAACGGTGAAATCAAGAACACATTTCCCCAAGAATTCACTTTAATAGACCACAGGTCTTTCGCCACATACTAATTCCGTCAGATTTCTCCACCTCCGCTTTGCGTACCCCCTCATTTCCACTCTTCCTTTCGATTCATCACTACTTAGCAGTCAAATCTAAATATCTAATGCGATGGTATGTCCGCACGTCCGTCTGTTCACCTCTGACCGAACGGGCGAAGTCGGGTGATTAACATGTTGCGAGATATACGTGGGAATCGAGCAGCCGTGAGTTAATCGCCGAGACTTGTGCAGTTGTGGACACTGCGAGACAGTAGCGAGCCGGCGAAGATATATTTACAAACCAGCTTGAATTTTTTATTTTATTTTTGAAATCTCACTTCCTTTTTTTCAGTCTCCAGCAATTTAAAAGTACACGGACACACAGACAGACTAAAGTTTGCATTTATAAGTTCAATAAAATATGTAAATACTTAATAACAAGTAAAAAGGTAATCAGGAAAAAATATATTTCTGTTAATGTGAATGTGGACGACTTCAGTTGCTTGAACAATATTGTCGTTATCTAGAAGTAAAAAAAGGATCTGGATGAAATAAATGAGAAACTGTTCAGACCGAGAAAAACGCTGCACTCCATTACTTGAAGACAAGAATAAATAGAGACTGTTCAAAGAAATACTTCCTCAGCAAAGTCACGATCCCCTTTAATGATATAGATTAATTGTTTTCTGGATAATAAACTGAGAGTACTAAGGTTTTCCGTATAAAGCACACGATTCTTGAGAAATAATTTAGGTTATGATTCTCTAGTATTGTGTATGGTTGCCGGGTTTCATACATTTTAATGAAATCTACTTGTAAAGGCGCTTACACAAATTTTCACTGGGGTCACAAACAACCCCTAAAACATTTCTGCTAGCCGAATATAAAATCCCTAGCTTAGCCATCAGTACGCAAAGCCTTAACCCTACCTCAGTGAAGGGAATCACTTGTAAATTAGCTGCTAACTGCCAAACACTCGAGAATGCGCAGGCGCCGAAGATCAGCGTACAAGTGCGCAGATTAAGACGTGAGAGTGTGGACGGGGAGTGACGTGCAGACGTGATTTATGAGCTCCAGTATCAAGTAATTGTGAATTATTGTTTTGTCATGGGTCATGAGAGTCATGCCATGACACCGGAGAAGAGATGAAGCTGTTCGAATCCCGGCAGAGCTCGTCACATCCAAATTTACTTTCTTCTGCGTTTCTCTACCGCATGATGTATGTTAATTTAAGATGTAACTTTAACCTACAGTCAAACAGCTCAAAACAATTCAATATGAATTTTTTTACATAATCAATAACGAGACAAAATGCCTAACCACCCATCCATCCATCAGTCTGTTTCGTCCACTGCTGGACATGGGCTTTTCCAAGATTTTGCCACTCTTAGCGGTCCCCCTGGAACAAATGCCCATACTCATACACGCGGGCATGTCTAAGAAAAGTAAAGAGAAAACTATCAAATAACATGAAACTAAAACTACATAGATACTACGTGAATATTGTACATGCTCCCAATACTACTTGCATATTACCGTTATTCACGTGAAAACTAGGACAAATCAGACAATTTTTCATGATAAAAAGCATGAAAACGAGCCATTACGGCAGTCCACTGAACCTGAAAAATCATGTCACGAAAGATTGCATGCATGATGAATTTAGACCTAAAAGAGTAAAATGCGAAAAATGTTGTACTAATTTACATACCGTCACGACATGAATCCCCGAGGGGGTGCCAGGTGTGACCGAGTGTAAACTGTGTAATGCAATTCGCAGTCCACACTCGGTACACCCGCGTTTCAACGACGAATATAACGTCCCAATGCGATGGGTGGGTGAGCCGTATCGCCGTACTTCGAGCACAATTACACGCTTTTTAGGGCATGCAGGTTTCCTCACGATGTTTTCCTTCATCGTTCAGCAAGTAGTACTATTACGTAAGAACACAAATATTATGCACATTTTCAAAAACTCATCGGTGCATGCCCGACCTGGGATCGAACCTGGTTCTCAAGATTGAGAGGCCAGCTTTCTTTTTTATTATATTAAAGCTACAAAAGCGATAAGCTTTTTTTAAATTGAGCTTGTTTTATGTTCCGCCAATTAAACACATATCGTCATGATATAATTATATCCCCGAGTTGTTACCGTGCGTGAACTGTTAATAGAAGAGTCAATACTCATTACACCCACTTTTCACTGACGATTTTAACGCCTCAAACTTTGTTGAAAGCCTTATCGAGTTACACGCTTATTAGGTTATATTTGGCATGAGTATACATATTAATCACGCTGACAAAGAAATAAAATAAAATCCTTGAAAAAAAATTGATTCTATGTAAATTAGAAGATAAAATAGTAATTTAATTTGTTTAATATTAATTGAATTGTAAATGAATTTAAAAATTTGCTTCAAGTCTACCTTTTTAAATTTCTCTCCAAAAGTACAATTATTTACCGAATTTCGCACCTCATACCTTATTCACTATATGCTTTAGTCGGTTTTACTGACACTAACTATTGTTTATTAGGTATACATTGATACTCGAATTATGTCGTAAAGTACCATCAGTATATCGAAGGATGAGATTAGCATCAAACTTTATAGCCCAATGAAAGCCTACCGTCTAAGAATTAACTTAGTGCAATAAATACATCATTATGTAATCGCCGCAAGCTTTACTGGTCTTCCGATTAGCCTAGAATAATTTATCATACATTACTTATGGAGACTTGTAGCATGGATAAAACATGGCGAGGGATCGAGAACAAAGAGGTTGTGGGAACGATTAGAAATAGTAATTTATTTAAAAGAAGTTAGCTTATCAGCTAACGGCTGATTTATTGACACAAACACTTTAAAAGGCAACAAGCAGCACGCGCTGAAAAAAAATCTAACTAAATCTAAAAAACCGTCCAAGTGCGTGTCGGGCCACGCGCAATGTAGGGTTCCGTAGTTGCCCGGTACATTTAAGTTGGTCTACTAATACAGACCGCGCCAAACTTCTGGTCCCATACATTATAGGGGACCAAAAGTTTGGCGCGACCTGTACTCGTAAACCTGTAAAGCCTACTTAGCTATGATAGTTTTCCTTTTAAATTCATTATATATGCTACTTCTGTGAATATTTTCACATTTCTATAAACAACCGTTTAGCCAGCAGGGGGGGGGGACGCTCCACTCTAACTAAAATTTTCACTTTAAAGCTTAATATTTCGCTAACGGATCTCTAAATCGAAAAATGGTTCTCACACACCTACAATGTTTTTGAACTGTCTATCCAACGACACCCCACACTATGGGACAGACAATAAAAAAAAATCATCCCCAGTTTACGTGTATGAGAGGTAACATTAAAAAAATTTTTTTCATGATTTTATTTTACCATTTTGTCGGCGTGATAAATATTTATATTCATGCCAAATTAAAGCTTTCTAGTATTAATAGTCTCTGCGCTAAGCCGCGGACAGACGGACATGGCGAAACTATAAGGGTTCCTTGTCGGACTACGGAACCCTAAAAAGCAAACGTTACACAATAATCCATACCAATCCACGCTTGATCAAATTTCTAATGCAATTAAGAACTACTCACATAAACAATTTCTATCTTGCAAAAACACGATAGTTATCTAGCTAAAGATAGATATAGCTATCTAGATAATTGCAAAGATATTCATGAACTCATTACTTTGGTTCCGGTCATATCACACGGCGGCTAATCGGCGTATGAGCAGACAGTAGAAGAATTAGACCAAGAAGACAATGTATTAACACCTTTATTCTAAAGTGCTAAGAGTCTTCCCATGTTCTAAGAAAGTTGTGGTAATGTGATGGAAAACGGTATCGCACGGTCGTGCTCTGAATCTTCAGACAAAAAAAATGGCGGAAAGCAACAACGCTGAAAAGACTGAACTTGTCCATTTCTGAATGAAAGTTTGGAGTCTACCGTTATAGTAAAGTACAATTAACATTGTGGTTAGAAACTTTGATGTGGTGTTATTTTGGTTAGCGAAAGTTTTATATGTCAATTTGTATTAACAACAGAGAGCAAGTTATTTTGCGGTGACGCTACTGAAATGGACATTGCAAAAAGTAAAAACAACGAAGATAAATTCGAAAATAATGCACATAATCATATTTTAGTAAGACAAGCAGATATGGTCGATCGAGTTACTGAGCCGATTGTCATTAGAATTCCTCTGTTGCTTCCGGCAGTGGATCATAAAAATGCAAACAAAATACGATTCTTGCATGACCAGGCACTGCTATTGTTCCTAAACCAGATGGAACATTGGATTGCTTCACATTTCAGCCACAATTGACAGGGTTGTCAGATCTTAAAGCCTTTTAGCTGGATATTTTAGGTCAATTCGATAATTGATTGCTTATCTTTTGAATTCAGTAATGCTAATTTTTTATTCAAAAAATTTCTTAAGGATATGTCATGGGAAGCTATTGATTATAAAATATCGTGTAAGGTCAGAAGACAGAAAGAATTTTTTTTTTTGAAGTACTCCATTTTGCGGTCTTGGAACCTGCAAGATGACATAACGGTAAGCCTTACGATATCAAATCGGTTACCGATTTTATTTTTTATTCAATAAGTTTCTTTAAGAATGTTTTCTCGGAAGCTATTGACCATAAATACCGTGTGAAAAGTGAACATAGAGCATTTTTTTTTGTAAATCCTTCACTTCGCTGTGGAGCCTGGAAGATGGCATTACGGTAACCCTAGCGATGTCAAACCGGTAGCCGAGTATCGATGCAGAACGAATCGAGAATCGAGATATTGTTGATCGAGAAGCGGAAGCGCCGAGAACAATCATCGATTTTCACGCTTCTACGTAATTGGAAAGTGTAAAATAATTACGTTGATCGCTGATTTTTATTTGATTTCCTTTCCAACGGTAATTTTTTTGTCCCGGTCCGTTTATTCCTAAGCTATAATATGTTTCGATGATACTGTAAATTGTAAATCAAGCGATAGACGTCGCAAATCTATAATACAAGTTATTATAACATCTTAATTACACCGATAAAGTCTAATCAGACCCTTCCCGTCTGGACTAGAAAGTTCATCCTCCCAGCTCACAAATCAAAACGTATCGAAACATCGCCTCAATTGAAAATATACGGTCGCAAACTAATTAAGCCCCTAAGGCCGCAATCAGGCTGCGCGACGTCAGAAGTGGGATTACCTTTATGTCTTTGGAATAGAGAGCGGATTCAGTTGCTGGAATCCAGTGATAGACAGGCATATATCTAGTTCCTGTTCACGTACCAGTTCAAAGGAATCGGAATAAAATCATTAGCCTCGCAGTGTCGATAAAGTAATAAGGAGCGATAAAAAAACTAGCGGCGCTTCAATCACGTCCGCTTTATCCGCATTGGAACGCACTATTGGACCCGTTGCACTTCGTTTTTGTTATAAGTTTTAATCTTAAATTCCGCTGTGACAGGCTAAAGACCATACGACAAAAAATATCTTAAATTAGAAGTACCTCCTCAAAATACAATTCCTCCAGATTTTCTTGCAATATGGCACTTTTGGGTAAACAATCAAAATTTTTTTTTGGACATACATATATTTTAAATTTGTAATAACAGCAACGACATTTTAACTGTTTTGTTTAATGATTTGAATTGTATTTGATTTCTTTTTAATTTAAGCTACTTAAGGGGGAACGTTTCGAGCTCGGTGCAAAATGCACAACTTATGATTGTTTTTTTACTATTGCATGAAAAGTACTAAATAAATATGATATATGGCATTTCGCGACCATTGTTTAGGGTCAATTAGGCTTTTCTACCAACATTTTGTAATTTTATGTATTACGTTGTAAATGAATGGGCATACAAACTTAAAACACGCTTTTAAGTTTGTATACCCATTCATTTCCAACGTAATGCATAAAATGACGCAATTCTGCTAAAAACCTCTGATAATTATCCAAAAATAGTCGCAAAATAAGATGAAACTATTTTATTTCATACATTTTATTTTAAAATAAGGTAAACAAACTTATGTTATGCACTTTGCACTGAGCTCGAAACGTTACCCCTTAAGGCTTTAGTTTTAGTAATTTTATTCGAATACAATGTATATTGTTTGTGAATTAATAACTGAAAAATGAATTTTGTTTGCCTGCCACGAGTCATTTGGCAACCATTACATAATTTTCCATCTTTGGCTCATTCGATACACAATAATCAGTGCTTTTCCTGAATAAACTTGGACTTGATCACACCATTACCTCTTAACCAGCATTAGGATGAAGTTTTTAAATTAAAAAGACGGTAGGCCAAGCGAATAAAGCCCAAGCAAAAATATACTACCCGCCGCGCTGTCCGTCGTCGTCGCATCGACATCAAAGGGTAGAACACTAATATGTCGCATTGATGCGCGCGTGTGGTACACTTACTTGACATAAACTAGCTTTAGACCTGCAAAGGTATCTGTACAGCTGGCACCCAAAACATAATCCTTATAACAAGGTGTTAAAGACGAAGGCAAAACTGACGATAATATTATTTTTATTTTTATTTTATTTTATTTCAAGGTATATACAACAGATTACAGCCGAAAATTGCTTATAATAACGTAATAACTGTTTGAACAAGGCTGCTTTCCAAAACGTATACACACAACATGCACAATTAAAAACTAAAATTAAACATTCATTAAGTACTTAACTATTATACAAACAAAATATAAAATTACAAAATTTAAATTGAACGAAAAATAAAAATTTTAATAACCTTTTTCATAAAGTGAGCACAATGTTTTTTTAAATAAACTATAGTTGTTTGAAAAAATATCAAAGTTATCGCTATGTCTTTTTAGCGCGTCATACGATCTGCACATTCTTGCTAATGGTGTATTATAAGTAATGTTGCTCTTAAAAGTGTGAAGCCCAAAAATGCGCGGGGCACGCTCTCTAATTTTTGCGTTAAAATTTATCATGTTTAAGAGTTTAGGACAATCTATGTGAGAGTTGATGATCTTGAAAAGGTAAATCAATTCACTGATGTTCCTCCTAGTCGATAGGTGCTGTAATTCGAAATATTTAGTTCTTGATTCATATGTTGGTAGCTGACGTTTTAAACCGTATCGACGACATATAATACTCATACAACGCCTTTGTATGGCTTCTATATTATGAATATGAACTTTATAAAATGGTGTCCAAACGATAGAACAATACTCGGCAAGGGGTCTTATAATTGATAGATACAAACTTAAAAGACTTTTGGGGCTTTTAAAGTTTTTGGTAATTCGTGTAAGAAACCCTATTAACTTGAAACATTTCGCAGTTAAGTAATCATAGTGCTGTTTAAAAGATAGTTTCCCATCGAACAATATGCCTAGATCCTTCGCTAATGATTTTCGTTCTAAGCAAGTGTTATTAATTTTATAATTATAAACATATTTCGGCGACTTGGTAGCAAAAGAAATTGCAAAACACTTACTAATATTTAAATACATTTTATTTATAGAGCACCATTCATAAACAGCTTGAATATCTTGTTGTAGGGCCAAGCAATCAGAAGCATCATGAATGGCTCGGAAAATCTTGAGATCGTCCGCATATAATAGGCAATCGCCCCCAATGCACTGTACAAGATCATTTATAAAGATTATAAAAAGCAGCGGACCTAAATGTGACCCTTGGGGAACACCTGATGTAACAAAAGCGGGAGAAGACTGATAACCTTTAACAGCTACCAATTGGTTACGATGTGTTAAGTAAGATTCTAACCAACGAAGTAGACTACCATGAATACCATAGTGAGATAGCTTTGAACATAGTATGCTGTGATTAACCTTGTCGAAGGCTTTCGAAAAGTCTGTGTATATGGCATCTACTTGCAGTCGTTTACAAAAAGATTCATTAATAAAACTTTTAAAAACTAGCAAGTTAGTGGCTGTGGATCTACCCTTGACAAAGCCGTGCTGCTGTTCAGTAATAAAAGGTTTAACATGACTGTAGATGTGGGTGTATACTAAGGATTCGAACAATTTAGCCATACAAGAAAGGATACTAATGGGACGGTAATTTTCACATTTAGTTTTGTCACCAGATTTAAATATAGGAATTATAAAAGCAGTTTTCCAAATACTAGGAAAAATACCCGAAGTAATAGATTTATTAAAGATAATTTCTAGGGGAATACAAATTTCATCGGCGCACTTTTTAAGAAACATTGCTGGTATCCCGTCTGGACCAGCAGCTTTATTTGCATCAAGCCTCTTCAACTTTTTAAGTATTTCAAGCTTAGATATCCAAATTTTCGACAAAACAGGAAAGTTAACTGCTTCAGTATTGTCAGGTACTGACGAATTAGTAGGTATTTCAAAAACAGATTTAAAATATTCGGAAAATAATTCACATACTGCTTTGTTATCCGATGCAGGCTGACCATGATAAGTCATTGTCTGTGGTATTGAGTTACTGGATTTTTTACTGTTAACGTAACGCCAGAACACTTTAACGTTATCTTCTAGTCCTTCCTCGACTGAAACCAAAAAGGATCTATAGCACTCATCAATCATTATTTTACAACGAGACCGCAATGTGTCAAATGTATCATAATCTCTGGGGTTACCAAACTTTTTATATAACTTATGATATTTTCTCTTTTCTTCTAAACAGCGTCTAAGGGAGTAACTAAACCAATAAGGATAATTTTGAGATCCTGATTTATGAGTTGGTGTGTATAATATATATAATAATGGGTGTTGCTAGACGGATGCGGTGGGACGTGAGAAGTCACGCTTTGGTTTCCGTGCCATTTGACAATATTTACGATTATGGAGGTAAGAAGGTGATAAATAAAAGTGGAAGCTATAATGCAATTAAAGAAGTCGAATTTTGCGTGTTCTAATGGCCTAAAGGTCAGAGGATGTGTAAGATGTAACTGTACAGATATTCTATCTCACAAAGTCCGTTTGGTTATGATTGTACTAGTGACGTGTACGTACAGATAAGCATTTGTAATATGGTATAGTACCAAATATTTTTTGAAAAAAAAAAAGGCATGTTTGCTAAGTTTCTTGCCCTTCTTCCTAGCAATACTAATCGGATGGTGCGGATGGTTAGGCATTATGTATATATCATATTTTTATTCCCATATTTCTCTATTCTATGTAACTTTATTACATTTTAGTAGCCCAACCTTAATATTTTTTGTATGTATTTCCCTTATTAGTATATACAATATATATTTTTTTATATTCTAAAGATATATGTATATTGTAAAGATTAACTTTAACTTGTAGAAAGTATACTTTATTTTACACAATAAATATTTTGATTTGATTTGCACTTTTTGTGAGTGTGTGCGTTTTATAGATTATAGACTACAACCATAGTTAATCGACTTTGTGAAATAGAATATCTGTACCAGGATCTGTGTACCGGATCTAAATATAAATAGGTAGGTCATATTAAATGAAACCACAGCTGATCATACTGAACAACTTCAACCTTCAAACATATTTAAGAAAAAAATTAAATAGCGGACTTGCCATACTAAATTCAGTAGGCATTAAAATCTTGTAAGAAAAAACATTTGCACGAGTAAGGTGTAGTTAAGCATAAGTCTTACAATTCAAAGTGAAAACAATTTAGGAGATGATAGAGTATCCCTAATGAACAATATTCCAAGAAAAAAAATTTTTTTTAGTCAGCTGATAAACCACTTTGCACTGGGAAGTGGAAAAATAATTTGACTAAAAATATACTTTTTTTATTCTGGATTGTAATCAGATAACGATCTACCCTATAAGTATTTCCATTTATTATTGTAGGACCTTATATATTGACCTGTCTATTTACAATATGTATAACTGCTATAACGAGTACATACTTAAATACGACAAACTTTTGTTTAATGCGGACAATACCAAAAAAATATGCAATTTTATGAATATATAAATCAATGTTTTCCCAACAGGACATTACGACAATTACGTACTAGTTATTATGACTGATATTGCAAATTTATTAATTAACATCTGTTTTGACAGATTATGCGGCCACACTACGAAGTTTGTTTAAGCTAATTATGTAGTTATTTGCATTTTCCTTTCAGACAATGTTTTGTCGCATCAAGTGTTTCAGTCGTGGATAACGTCAGCAAAAACATAAAAACAGAAGCGTAACGAAAATTTTAATAACAATGCGTTTTTGTTTTTATACCGTTTTCAGTGGACACTATGAATAATTTATGATTTTTTAATGTAGCTTGAGACGCATGAACCTCTTAGCCCGCGATTTTGCGTGTGATACCGCTAGAGATTCTTTCGACAAACTTGTACTTCACCAAAATATTAATTCAGTTCTTGACTTAACAAACCGGGTCATTGAATCTTGGTCGTAACCACTTACCAAGTCTCCATTATGAATTTGACTATATAAACGAAAGTAACCTTATATATGGCCAGTATTTGAAGGTAATACCTTAAATAATGTTGTGATTTTAACAGAATATAATAATGTATCAGAACTATTGCTTAGAGTATTTTATTTGAAGGATCTTTCTTGATGGATGTGGAAGGGGCGAAGCAGCTATGTCAGGATCGTGGCAGATGGATATCTGTGATCTTTACCTAACCCCTCTGGGAGACAGGCGTGAGTGTATGTATGTGTCTTTCTGATTGTGAAACTTCCTTTGCTTTTACGACCATAAGCCGCAAACATAAAGCTTGCATATCCCTTTCAGCCCTACACGATTGTACCTGTAAGGGATATGATATGATACACAAATAGGATTTCAAAAAAGGACTTTTGTTTTTATATTGTGTGGGACTATGATGGGACTTGACATATTTTGAAGGCGAGGCGATAGTGATGCCATCTGTAATTAGCTTTGCGTGGTGTTCCCCCTTGTTCAGCGTGTTTGGTCAGGATTAAACCACCGCGAACATATTTTAAGAACATTAATGCCAAAACTCGTCCAAAAAAAATAGTTCATGTGACCTAGCCTGAAAAAGATCTGCAAACACGCTCCATACCAATCCCACCCGATTTTCATGCAAGGAGGTTGTCATATACATAACATTTTATGTTTTTTCAGCGGTTTTCGTGATGACTTCGCCCTGGCACCGGCCGTGCCGTGACAACTCAAGTTTAGTCAATATTCAGGATAGTGGGAGCCATTTCAATAAGCTGGATGGGAAGGCCCATTTCACAATTTCATGCGAGTAATGTGAAATTTCAAGCGCCTAATTCCCCACTTTCGGAAAGACTTTTGAATACAGTTTAAAAATAAGTGTGTATGTGGCATATACAATTTCATTTTAAATGTTTGAATTTTATCGGACAGATAATGTCAAATGCATGTACACCAGATTTGTACGGGTTCATTTGCAAGGCATTTTTCCGAAAGACTTATCAAATTTCACACTTTCAGTTCAAGCAGCAAAAATCGCCATCGTTTAAGTCAAGTTAAGTCGTGTTACACCGAATCGATACTACTTAAAATCATTCATCCAAATTAAATAAAGTTGCCGAATGAAAATACCAGAATATTCATTATTCATCATCACATTAATTGTTAGAAAAAGATTTCCGTCAATTTTCTCGATAAATGTCGGCCGTTCAATCAAAATTTAATGTCGGAATAAACTATGATTTAATAGCAATCTAATTCTGAAAATTTATTAACAATCCTTCATTCATTTAATTAGACAGAAAATATATTAACAACATACCAAATTTTTTGAAAATTACGACCCATAAAAAGTAATTTTGTAAACTGGCTCTTAAAGGGAAGAAGCAAACTAAGTTTTTCGATAGGTAGAAAATAGGTTATTCGGCACAGAGATTTTTTCACTTATGCTATGAACAGACGGACCAAATAACTATGTATATAGTATAGATTTTCTAAAATAATATTCATCAAGCTATAAAAAAGTGTACTGCATTATAAAAAAAAAGTACTACTATGTAGAAATGTATCATTGAGTTTTAAATGATTGAATCTATATGAAATCAAACAACTTTGTTACGCAACAACTTTTATATAAAAGTGGAGTAATTGTCAATGTTACAGTAACAGAAGTAGAAATAAATAAAAACGACAGCAAAAAGCAGCCTTTTAAACTTTTCCTTTCATTTCAGTTCCGCTCCCAAACAGTTCGTCAATCAAAGCTATTACCGCACAAAACGTATACTTAGGTACCTATATTGTTGAGCACTGACTTTACGAAGTGTAAAAAATAAAAACTCCGCCGAGCCGAATCTAACTTTTTGTCCAAATTGCACACTTGCCGCATCTTAAAAAAAAAACAGTGCCTGTATTATAGTCGACTAGCATTTGCCCGCGGCTCTTTTATCAATCGCTGTCCCGAACACCCCTTATAGCCTATATGTTGATCAGGGTCACTACTATGATAATACAGAAAGCCGTATCCAAAAACAGTGCCTGTATTATAGTCAACTAGCATTTGCCCGCGGCTCTTTTATCAATCGCTGTCCCGAACACCCCTTATAGCCTATATGTTGATCAGGGTCACTACTATGATAATACAGAAAGCCGTATCCAAAAACAGTGCCTGTATTATAGTCAACTAGCATTTGCCCGCGGCTCTTTTATCAATCGCTGTCCCGAACACCCCTTATAGCCTATATGTTGATCAGGGTCACTACTATGATAATACAGAAAGCCGTATCCAAAAACAGTGCCTGTATTATAGTCAACTAGCATTTGCCCGCGGCTCTTTTATCAATCGCTGTCCCGAACACCCCTTATAGCCTATATGTTGATCAGGGTCACTACTATGATAATACAGAAAGCCGTATCCAAAAACAGTGCCTGTATTATAGTCAACTAGCATTTGCCCGCGGCTCTTTTATCAATCGCTGTCCCGAACACCCCTTATAGCCTATATGTTGATCAGGGTCACTACTATGATAATACAGAAAGCCGTATCCAAAAACAGTGCCTGTATTATAGTCAACTAGCATTTGCCCGCGGCTCTTTTATCAATCGCTGTCCCGAACACCCCTTATAGCCTATATGTTGATCAGGGTCACTACTATGATAATACAGAAAGCCGTATCCAAAAACAGTGCCTGTATTATAGTCAACTAGCATTTGCCCGCGGCTCTTTTATCAATCGCTGTCCCGAACACCCCTTATAGCCTATATGTTGATCAGGGTCACTACTATGATAATACAGAAAGCCGTATCCAAATCCATTGAATTGTTTTTGAGTTAATATGGAACATACATACATAAAGACAAACAGACAAAAATTCAAATAATGGTAGTTTTGGCCTCAGTTGGTACCAATAACCCATTTCAATTGAACATTTTTCAAAAATATTCAATGTACAGACACGATTTTTTTACTACTTTATTATTTGTTTAGATATAGATAGATGTACCTAAACTTTAATTTTCAATTACATGGAATTGTGACAGTTCAAGGAAAGGGGTGGAGTTGTCCAAGAAAGCGAAATGAACTGTACCGTTTCTCCTTAACTTGTGGAGCTCCATCCCTTTCATTGAATTGTGACAATTCCATGTAATTAAAAATTATAGTTTAATCATTGTCAACCAGTACGTAATAATCTTTGGAAAACCAAAACTTTCATTAATTTGACGTCATAACGTCACCAAACATTTGACGTTGTTTTTAGGGGATCTTAAAATGAATTTAGTTTATTCGTATTGAACGGAACTCTAGAACCTGCAATAAGAACATGACAGTTAACTTTATTACATAAATCCGTCACGAGTAAATTCTGCAATAAATCGAAAATGGTGTAACTTTTCCGTTTGAAATAAGTGTGGCGGATACATCGATCCGGTAAAAGCACGACTTTTTATTGGCTTGTAGTCGGTGGAACGTTTATTTTTTTATTTTTCATGAAAGTAGGTAAATATGATGTGAGTAATTATATCGGAAATTGCTAATTTACCATGTTTCAAGATTTCAAATATAGGAAAAGTGTCATGAAAAAAATTCAGCTCCGCTCATGAGAACCTGTGTTTTTATTTGTACGTACTTTCAGTAAATAAGTATCCTTTCAACACTCTCAAGGGAATCAAAATTTACAGGGTATTTCCCGTTTACCTAGCACTATGAAATTTGGCAAGTAATTCCGTCTAATACTACAAGTATACGAAAAAATCTTAAAACTATACATTTGCAATTAAATCATAAAAAAATCATCGAATTTAAACAATGGTATGTCATAATTGTACGAGTGACCAAATTTTTTGTAGATTTTTTTTTACTTTTACTAATTTGTACAGAACCCTCGGTGGCCGAGTCCGACTCGCACTTGTCCGGTTTTTTTTGTATGTAAGCGAAGGTTTTTCGACATAATTAGAAGTGCGGGACTCGTCGTATACATTTTCATATTTTTACAAAATTTCACTGATTTTATTTTCTCCTAAATCAAATGTTCAAAACTCGTGACCGTCTAAACCTGAGATAATCATCATAATTATGTTTGTCACTTGTTACATTTCTGGGTTTCAAACGACAATTTATTCTTATTCTTTATTGTACACGAAAAAAATATTAATATTAACAACATTAACATATTAACAAAATTAAGAAAAGACATGTACAAAGGCAAACTTATCTCTAAGAAGAGATTTCTTCCAGAATGTCTCAGGGGAAATGAAAATAGTGATAAATACAACATTTAGGTCCGTAATGTTATTAAAGTGATAAGAAGAAAGTGTTTAAAAGCGTTTAAAGAAAGCGTTTACTGCCTAACCTTAGCAACGTTATCGTGCCCTTAGAAAGTTTCAGATCGTAAAACAGAGTTTCGTATACTAATCGTTACTAAGATGTGATAAGTGTCTATTTTACTAGTTGTACCCATAGTAAACAGCTGCATTGGAGCTTTAAGCTGTTGCAAATTGTAAGAAATACCACAGGAACCGGTTTATGAAGATAGGTTATACAGTGGCTATTAAAGAGCCAGTAATAACACTAACCTAGAAACGCGATTGTACGAGATATTAAAAAAGAACAAGTATTGAAATACTAAGAATAAGTGATAATATATCTTTAAACATGTATTAATTTGACCTAAAATAACGTATATTTTAATAACGGAGATTAAAATAATTCCTTGATATATTTTGAAAATATTGACTGCAAGTTAACCGTTGTCGGCTGTCTGTTTAAAAAATAGTACTATAGGAGGCACTGAACAAAAAAGCAAGTCATTTTGTTATGAAAACGTTGTGATTCTCCGTTATTAAATCTAGTTTTTGTTACTTACGTCAACGTCTGGCTAGCTAGGTACAGATGTTGCGTTTACCTAGAACGGGTCAAGTCTTAAGTTTGATGTCGTCTGGTGGCATGAAAGCAGTGTTTACGATTTGAAATTCAGTGTATTTAGTGAATGCACAACAACATATAAAAGAATCAGCTACGTCATTATCATGTGAATGAGGTCCCCCTCTTGCAACTTCACAGAGATCTGGCATAGCTGAAGCAACTATATACTGATCCGAAAACATTACCTCGAGTTTACTAATATAAAAATCTATGAACTCAGACCGAAAAATCCTTTGTCATGCTCATGACGTATTTACCGGCCTTGCTTTTTGGATATTTACTTGACCCACTAAACGCAAAAGCTATAGCTATCCAGACGTTGACGTAAGGAACAGAAACTAGATTTAGGTAACGAAGAAGCACTACATTTTCATAACAGAATGACGTGTTATTTTTTTTCAGTGCCTCCTAGACTAAAATGGAAGAACACAATATGTCCGCTGGTCGGTTTCGTTAAGCCTCATAAAACAAAAAGTATGTCTACCAATGCAAGTTCACATTTTTCAAGTTATCTTTCAAGTATTTTTATCTTTATTTATCTTATTTGGATCAACATCTGGGCAACATTTGTAACACGAGCGCGCTCTTGATGATTTTACTATAAAAGGTAAATAGATGGTGCTTGTACAACGATCCTTGTTTTTATACAAGCTCCATACATCAAAACTATAGTAATATCCGGGATTTAATTTTAGACCATCCTGAAATTGCTTTATTGGCTCTAAGCTCTAAACTGCTGGGTGTAACTACTCGTCAAAAACCAACGTAAAACGCTTTATGGCCGAATGGGGTCAAAAGGGGATTTTGTCCTAATATTTCTTACAGGGGGCGGGAAAGGGTCTAGATATTTCTTACGTAAGATTATGTAGAATATTTTCCAATGGCTAATCCTTTATCTGATTGGTTGTAGAACCATTTGGCTTGTCTAATTTCATGGTTAGTATTGTTCACCTCGATTTGAGGTTTGTTCTGTAAACCTACAAAAAATATATATTTCTTTTTCATTTATTTTTCTTTTCTTTATTTAATTTTACGTAAAATAGATTGAAGCGGAAACGAATCATATTATTTCTTACATATGGGGGGAAGGGGGTTAAAAAAATGTCTTACGTAATGAATGAGCAGCCCCAAACCTAGCCCAAACCCAAATAAAACATAAAATTGCTTTAAAGGGAAAGATTGAAACCAAAAGGGGAAGTTAGAAAAGAAATAAACAATATTCTTAATTAATTATTCTACGACTTCGATGGGATGGTTCTTGGTAGAATATAATTTTCATTCACATCCACAAATATTTCTTTTTATTTTAACTTGTAAAGTTAGAATAAAAACAAATATTTGTGGAATAAAAGTACAGGAACTTGTGCGTATAATTTACTAAATTAATTCGGTAACAAATGTATCAAAAATCTGCATTAGTGTTTTCACGATCTAAAGATTATTTCGTTCCTATCATTTCCTGGATCTCTGTTAATGCGAAGCTCCAAGATCTAAATTTATCTATTTGTCCGAACAGGGCACGGTCTATTTTGGGCAAAGTTGTCGACCCCAGCCGCACATTATGTTTAGTCTTCCGCTTCCCTACTGCGCACGCGTCGAACGTCTCGTAAATATACAAACTTGTAACTCTATTTTACTAAACAAAGCTTAACTTTTAATGATTTTGAGTTTTTTATGAAGGAAGATGTCGATTCATCAGCATCAAAGTCAAAATTTTTTGAAGTGGCCTTAAAATTCCAAACTGACACGTAACCCCGACCTCGCAAAATTAAGAAAAAAAAAACTCGCACTTTCTCTATACCTGACGTTTCTACAATGGCACACTGAATTAGGCTTTTATTGGTAAGAAATAACACTCACTCACGGCGGAGTGGCTTCGAGAGGCTATGACTATTCAATATTCAGTAAAAGAAAATCTATTCAATCACGTTTATGCAACCTCATCATCCATTACAACCAGTTATTGGAACATTCTCGTTGCACGATCTTAGAAACTGCACTTTAATTAGTTTTATATTGGCTGTATTGAAGATAAATCGGTCTATGGGCATTTTGGAACTATTCAACAACAGTTAGGAATTCCCACTATTTGTAATTGCTACTCTATTCCCATAGGAAGCAAAAGAAGAATAATTGGTTTGCCCTTAATGGACTAGTAGGTACTTGATAACTTCAAGTAGCCGACATCAATCAAAATATGAAAACGAATAGTTAGGCTAAACGAAAGTGCTCGGAACAGAAATGTATAACTTTTCTGTCTGGTCTGCAGATGTCTCCATCCAAATACGTCAAAAGCAGCACAAGAAACGTCAAGCTCAGTATCTATAGATCTTGAAACTGCCATCAGCTTGTCAACTTGAGCTGGAAACTAATTGAAAACTGTCAACACATGGGAGCCATCACTCACTCTAAACCAGTGACCTGTCGTCAACATTATCTATAGACTCTTCCCTTACCATTATTTATGAACGAAAGGCAGGCTAAAAGAGAAGCCTGTACCATCAATCAAACTTAGAACATTTCGGTCACTTTCCACACTAACTGCTCCGTATTCCGTGATTAGAAAGTGTTATATGAGCGAACAATCGAAATTTACAAGTCAATCGCCGAGTGCAAGATGGCCGTCATTAATTATTGCAAGTTCTGTTGCGTAACGGACCATCCTTTGCTCCTTTCACCTCCAGTTGCATCAGTAATGGCATCATAGCATGCGGGCATGCAGCAGCATGCATGGGGAGCTCTGTGTCATGACGTCACGACTGTATAAGCGCCTGTGAAACGCCCCGTGAGAATTGCATCGGTTTGCGCCTCGCTGCCGCCTGATATGAATGGTATAACGGAGACTATGACAGCTGTGTTGTGTTCTGTTGTGTGTTTTCTCAATGCGAAACAAAGTGACAACCTAACAACCGGCCGCTATCTCACATGTTAGTTTGCAGAGCGAAGGATACGGAATGAGAGAGAAGTAAATATAGAAGCTCTACCCAATCGTCGATAAATCGTTCAATTTTCTAAACAAGCGTCCTGCTGTCCATCCAGCGATACCCACAGGCGTGTCAGTAGTCCGAGATAAGCGTTTTAATTAACTTTTCGTAATTTATATCTTTATTAGAAGCACGGCTAATGGCGGAACGTGATTGCCAATGCGACGACCGATCACGATAACCTGAGAGACGGTGGAGCTTTCATTCCGATATCTGCGAAGCGTCACGTTCCCTGTCAAACGGTTTATATTGCGTCTCGTGCAGGCATCTCTTCCTGGTCTGCAAGGTATTTATCATCGATGTAATGCGCGCAATGGGAGAGCTCGAAGAGTAATGGATCACGCGGCAGATGCATCGGTGGACGTGTAAGATTGCCCGATTGTGCGACCAAGTCGCGTCGGTAGAAGGCCTAATTGGACGTCTGCTTCGGTGCATCGATTGACATGCGCGATTGCAGATTCACGCGATTTTCGTGTTTCAGAAATCGCACTTTCAATTAAAAGGAAATTATAAATAAGTAAGGGAATCAGGGGATGTAAATAGAGAATAGACTTGAATTGCAGGGCGATGATAAAGGAGGCATGTCTTAATAAAATCAATTCGCAAACCTGGCTTGAGGGGTAATCGTCGGAAGTCCCCTGAATTAACCGCACGACGATGTTGCAAGTAATTACAGTGATCAGAGGAATGGAATCGTGAGATTCAATTTATGTATCGATGTCGCGAGCTACGATAATAGCCCCATGGGAACTAAAGCGAAAATTCAGAATTCATTTCAATATTGCGACAACACTGAAAGCAAGAATCGAGGCGAGATCGTTTCAAATGTACAAAATATGAGATGAAAAAACTTTCTATCCGGAATAGTTTAAAGATATTCGGAGTACAACTGCAAAAAATACAAAGCAGGTTAAAACTATTCTTAGATTTAATAATGGCAATAATAAGTTGATTTCGATTGGCATTTAGTTTCACACTAGAGACTCAAGTAAGGGATCAGAAAACATGCTCAATGACTGTCTGTGACTCTTTTTTCAAAATTCAAACCTTTTAATGTCATGTGTAAGTCTAGGCGATCGGTATGGGAAGCAAAAATAGCATTTTTTTATTTTCAATTAAATTTAACTTTTTCCTGGTAACTTACCGATTACTCAATCAAAGTCACTCCTAACTGGGAAGAATGCTACAATTTGGGTAATGTAATGGCTGATTAAAGTTATTAACTAGTAATGAGATAAAAGCTGCATACAACAGCAGAATAATTCAACTGCGCATTACAGTTCGATAACAAGAGATAAGCACAGGATGAGGCCAGGGTTTTTTGTACCACAAGCTAATGAAGAGGAAATCGAGGAGACCATATTCAGGAAGTGTTCTCAATGGATTATATTGCATGACAGTTGTTTCATATTGCTTACATTTTGCAACAGCTGTTACGTCCGGCTTAAACTTATTTATAAAGTGATGTATTTGTGCCTTTTTCATGTAAGCTTTTGGATGACGGACCCAGTTTGATGTCAAAAACGGTAAAATTTAGTCCGGGCGGCCATATAAGCAACCCTATCTCACAATATAATTGAAACAATCCACTTTGTAGAGACGCTGACCTTTAGTCATTTGATTGACCCCATTTCGCCCCATGAGCTTCGATCGAACAGGATGAAGAGAAAAACATAATTTTATACAGAAATTTTCACAAGTTCTTTTTTCATTTGTATCTCTTGTTTGGTTATATTATTATTTGGCCTATCTATAGTCTTAGGTGGTAGAGCTGATGCACCATCTTACTCGCAAATCCTCCTGAAGTTATTCGGGGGAGAGTAAGAGAACAGCTCTCAGGCAAAACCAGACGGGCCACCATTAGCCTGGGACTGATGGATGGCGGAATATCCATCCAAAATTGCCGGGCCTTATGTAAAACAGGCTAAAACGGGCAGTACCGTCACTAGTGCAAGGGTTTCGGCACCGCGCTTACCAACCCGACTCCCAGCGTGTGTGAGTATGGGCATTTGTTCCAGGAGGGCCGCCAAGAGTGGCAGAATCTTGGAAAGGCCTATGTCCAGCAGTGGACGAAACAGGCTGATGGATGGATGGATAGTCACCATAAATACACGTGTTTAAATTTCATTTGAACAAAACTATTTAGTATAACATTTGAGTTTGAACGATGTAGTAAAACAACGAATTCGAATAATGTAGAAAGTGTAGTCATAAAACCAAAAGGGCCACTCTTTTACATAGGCTTGGTCAAGATATCACATTTTCCAGAGCAAAGCATTTCTTTTGTGTTTATTTTAGAAATCATCAAAACAAGCTTCCTACCATATACTTACACTAACGAGAACAAGCTTCCTACCATATACTTACACTAACGAGAATGGGTATTTGATAGCGCTACTCTCTTTCATATGCTGATTATATTCAAATTCGATGGTCTATTATGGGTATTCAAATGGCATAGTAGACATAAAATGTTAAAAAAATTGCTTTTTTCGAAAATTTCTAAAAAATTGAGCAATACGTCCAGCAACTGATTGTTGGGTAGCCAGTTGTCGTAGGGAGCCGTCCGTAATATAATGTTATTTGAAATTAGGGGGGGTCTGGTCTGCGGATAAATGGCGAGATGACAATAATGGGGGGTCTTGCCAAAAGAACACAAAAACTATTGCTTAAACAACATTAATTGTAAATAATTTTGTAACACAGTTAAAATTTACCGAAAATTACATCAGTTTTGTGAGAGGGTGGGGTCATTGGATAACGGCGATAGGGTAGTTGAAGAAAACACTTGTACTGTTTCACAAAATTGTACAAGTGTTTTCTTCAACCATGATGATGTTTCACCAAGTGCAGACAATCGCAAGTATTAATTTTATTTTTTTGACGATAGGATGATTGGGGGGGGTCGAAAATCGTCAAAAGTCGATGACGTAATATCATTATATGAACAGCCCCCGCTCATTGGCTAGGATTGTACCCTTTCTACTAATGTTGCCTATCAAACAGAAAATTAGTTTCTAGAATGCCAATATAAGGTGACTTGTTTACATAGCCAAATTTATACTGGAGGCTCGGTAAGTTTTCAATGACACGACTTTTTTACTACCTTATTATGTATTATAAATAAATATCTTCCTTGTACTTTTATCGCTAGTTAAACGGTTACTGATTGAAGGGAACATAACTCGTATATATAAGGTGACTTTAATTTATACAGCCAAACTCATACGGGAGGCTTGCTCAGTGATCAGTAACACCGATCGATAACACTTTTTGTCAATTTCGCAAAATAAAATCTTGACGTCCCATAGTAATTGACTTGGGGCTGGGCTTGCGTTTGTAAGGAACACGAAAAGAATAATTTACGAATTTCACAAAAAGGGCCATCGATCCGTGTTACTGATCACTTACCAAGCCTCCAGTATGAGTTTGGCTACATAAATTAAAGTCACCTTATATTTGGAGGTTTATCCCGGTTCAGAGCTCCTCACGCACACACATTTACTTTTCTTCTGCGTTTTTGTACTGCAATTACATAATGTTTATTTGTATATTTTTATTTTAAATAATTAAAGACCTTAATTTCTATCATAGTTTTGAGGTCTATTTTTTGATTACTTCTATTTGAGGTGACCTAAATCAAAAGTGAGACCCAAATTCATCCGGAACAGCTATCCAAATAGGTCTTTGTCTGTCCCTATTCGATCAATATTTATGCAGAGATGTTGAAAAATAATTAATATGATACCACGAACTACGAACAATAAGTGAAAGGGCCCGAAATATCGACCCAAATTCGACCAATTCATAACATACTTCGATTAATTCGACCTATAAAACAGCCGTTACTTCTAGTAAAGGATGCAATGGCTACGTGACCAATTTTACAAACCGTACATTTTCTTCTTATTAATATTGAAAACACTGCTCTATCCAACGCAGTAAACTTATTTATTCCCCGTAGAGGTTATTTAACTGTAGAATTTGCGATGATTTCTAATCGTCCGCCAAGTCACAGTGTTGCCATTTGTTTATTTTGTGCGGAAAGCTTCATAGCATTAATACATAGGATAATTGATTCTCGAAAACAATTACTTTACAATAGAATTCCGGCACGATCTTGGCTCGGATCCACTCAACACAACAAATTAATTAATCAATAAATACGTACAGAATTTTTGTAATCGTACCTACCGTCGCGTCGGTCGATGAGAATTTAATGCATACAAGCATGCATACAAGTTTACACGTATGTTGTATCAATATTAAGAGAATAGGTTCCGATTGCATTGATCGCTGTTACTCCATGCGGAAAGGCCCGCAGTGCGAGAGGGACGAATTCTGGAAAAAATCTAAATTACGAAATATATCACGAATTTTATTATGAAAAAAAAAACTCAAGCTTGTGTCAAATATCTGTTCGTTTCAGAGTTTAATAAAATGTATACTTACAGATTTTAATTCATAAATAATATAATATGATTTTGCTCAAACAATGTTAAAACTCGACATGAAAACCTTTTTTGGAGTCTTCCATCCATCAGCCCGTGTTCGTCCACTGCTGAACATAGGCCTTTCCCAAATTTCGCCACTCATGTCGGTCCTCCGTCCTCCTCATCCGGCCGTCATCCACAACATCCTCCAGGTCGTCGGTCCAGCGGGCACGATGTTGGCCTACACTACGCTTTGCTGTACGTGGTTTTTGTTAGTTTTTGGAGTCATCTTTGATTTTTATGACTCAATGTTGGAATGACATCTGAAGATTCTGTTTCGATAAGAGTGTGAATCCCATTCTTTTTTTCAAATATGTATCTAGTATTGCTAGATTCTTCAAACACGGAAGAATAAATCGATTCTGAAAGCTTTTATTTTAGTTATAGTGCTGTCAAAGCAATTTTTTTTCCAAAGTAAATCTTCAGTTGTCAACACTAAAAAGCTATTTTGAAATGTAAAAAAAAAGTTTTGACGGCACTAAAACTAAAATTAAAGCCTTCAGAATCGGCTTTAGTATTTGTATAATTACCACCTTGTTGAACGGTGAGGAAAACACTGAGGTAAACCTGCCTTAAAAAGCGTGTATTTGTCCCCGAAGTACGGCGATAAGGCTTACCACCCATCGCGTTAGGATTTAAAAATGATCTGGGAAAAAAGGGTATACGTGTTGACTGTTCCAGTAACAGTTCACACTCGGAAACGCCACTGACACCTCGTCGGGGAAATATTATGTGTCGTAATAATGTGTACGGCTATAATGAAAAAATATGCGGTCGTTTATCAAAAACAACAACTCAATAGTTTTAAAGTAGACCCGATATTTCATTCTGTCTACTTAAGAAATATATGAAATTTGACGTAAAAAAAATAAAGAAAACCGCAGAAAATGTTGGCAGCACTGTAAGTACCGGCTGGGTTTACCGCTTGATTCACAGAAATCAACGCAATAAAACACCTACATTAGGACGTGGTATTGAAATGACTGGCTGGCTACTATTTGTCCAGGAATATTGTCAGACACTTTCATGGACTTTCTTTATAAAACCTCCACATTTCCAACCGCATAAGAAGATTCTGCGGTTTCTGGCCTTCATCTAAGGCTGTATTCCGAATGTAGTCGAGAAAGCTTAATGTTACGATTGCAACTACTGTGAAATCGTTTTGAAAAGCCTAAGTTTATTGTTTTTTAGGGTTCCGTAACGTTCATTAAGGGATCATTTTGTGGTCCGTCTTGTCTGTCAAGACCCTATTTTTCTTTCTGAGAGATATCAAGTTGAAACTAATACTTCATAAACAATCTGATAAATCTATAGGGCATTTCCAGTTGACCTTAAAACTGGAAATTCCGTTCAATGTTTTATATAGCACACATGTTGGTAAATATTAGGGATGCAACGATTCGGCCATTACGATTACGATAACGATAATAATCGTTATTCATTGCGTTAACGGATGCATAACGATTATATACTGCTCAAAACAATTAGGGGAATAAGATTTCAAAGTAAAATAAATAAAAAATCTTTGGTTTTTTATTATAACTGCCCACCAAATATTAAAGTGACATGCTTAGTGAAAATAAGAAACAAAAGAACATCAGCGTTTTTGTGAGCAGTTCTTAATATGGTGGCCGAGAGTCTATGTACACCTAAAAACAAAGTGACGCCATTGAATTTTCTTAACTTTTTCATTACAAAAAACCGATTTTAAGTGCCCTTTCAAATCTGCTGAGTGCTGTTATTGATTGAAATGAATGTTAATTTGGTTAAGATGGTCACTATGCCAGATCTGACTGAAATCCAAATCTCTCAAGCTATCATTTTGCTTCAAGAGGGTCGAACTATGGCATATGTAGGAACTGACCAAAGAGTCACCCCTTCTGTCATCTACAGAGTATGAAAGCGGTATCTAGGTGACGGGGGAATACTCAGGAAGTGGTGGTCAGGGTCTAAAGAAAAAAACCACTCCTTTGCAAGATCGCTACATTATCAATGTTGATAACATTTTCCTTGTTAATTTGTTACTTACGACCATTAAAAAAAACAGTTACGACCATTAAAACAAACTCATTATGTATAAAATTAAAATTTTACAAAATTTAGAAATTAAACATTTTAGGCGTAAAACAAACTGGTGTTCAAAAGGTCCGTCACAGAAATGTTTGAATATTCGTCTTCACTGACTTTTAGCAGCGTGTATGACCTCCATGAGCCCTTATCACAGCTTGACAATGACGCGGCATGCTTCGTGTGATCCTCCGAATATCTTCCTGCGGAATTATCTCCCATTCTTCGATTAATGCTTGAGTGAGCTGCTGGCACAGTGTTTGGGGTGCAATAGGACGTTTCCGGTTCGTCTATCAAGCAAATCCCAAATGTGTTCTATTGGGTTTAGGTCCGGGCTCATGGGAAGCCACTCCATTACACGGATTCCATGATGCTGTAAGTAATATAACGTGATGGCTGCAGTATGTGGTCTGGCATTATCTTGCATAAAAACAAATTCCGGGCCGATACCATATGCTGCGGGCAAGACGTGGTCTTCGAGCACCTTTTCGATGTAAGCTTGAGCATTCAACCACCCAGGAACAACGATGAGATCTGTGCGCTCGTCCAAACTCACTCCGCCCCACACCATCACAGAACCACATCCAGATTTGTCGTATTCTTGGACTGCCGCTGCACTGTATCGCTCGCCTGGGCGTCTGTAGACACGGAGACGACCATCGCAAAGTGTTAGACGGAATCTTGACTCGTCAGAAAAGAGCACTGGCCTCCAATGTCGAAGTTGCCAATTAGCGTGGCTTTGTGCGAACCGTTGGCGAGCTTGTTTGTGTTGAATAGTTAGACGCATGGCCCGCACTGGTCGACGTGCTCTCAAATTGGCTTCCCGCAACCCATTCCTTACCGTCTGGTTGGAAATTTCTACAGCAGTAGCCGTCCTTAGTGTATTTTGCAGATCTCTTGCAGTAGTGGTGCGGTTTCGTAAAGCACAGTTGATGATGTAACGATCTTCCAAAGGAGTTGTTTTTCTCTTTCGACCCTGACCACGCCTTCTTGAGTATCCCCCCGTTTCTAGGTACCGCTTCCATACTCTGTAGATGACGGAAGGGGCGACTCTTAGGTCAGTTCCTACATATGCCATAGTTTGACCCTCTTGAAGCAGAGTGATAGCTCGGGAGACTTGGATTTCAGTCAGATCTGGCATAATGACCTTCTTAACCAAATTAACACTCATTTCAATCAATAACAGCACTCAGAAGAGTTGAAAGGGCACTTAAAATCGATTTTTTGTAATTGAAAATTTCAGAAAATCCAATGGCGTCTCTTTGTTTTTAGGTGTACATAGACTCTTGTCCATCGTATTAAGAACTGCTTACAATAATGCTGATGTTCTTTCGTTTTTTATTTTCGTGAAGTATGTCACTTTAATATTTAGTGGACAGTTATAGTTAAAAACCTAAAAAAAAAGTTTTACATCACTTTGAAATGTTATTCCCCTAATTGTTTTGAGCAGTATATAAAAAAATGTGTCAGATGATCCTCAGAATGTGTTTTTATAGTATGTTCATTCCAATAAAAGAAATAAATGAAAAAAAAGAACAAAATTTGACATATATTTTTAGTTATTAATTTAACTTTTTAGTTTTATATTAAATTGAAATCAATGTTCAATCACACGTAAATCTTTCTTTTGTAAATCTTCTCAATAATCAAAATTTCACCCGTAAAATTCTTAACCTCAATTGATTATTTTTATTCTGTCATTATGTGGGAAGGCAAAGGGAACTAAGCCCATACAGCCATGTCTGACGAACTTTCAATTTAATAATCGTCACGATTCTTACTACGATGCATCACTTCGTTATTAATCGTAATTATTACCATTACAGATGCAAAAGGATGCACCGCTTCGTAATCGTTGCATTCCTGGTAAATATCAAATTACCTATATATAAATTATTCAAAAAGTAATGTAAGTAACTCAGTCAACCCCTTTGGGTACACGGAGTTTAATGGATCGTAGGTGTCAATTTTGTGTTTTGAATGGTATTTACGGAACCCTCAGGGCACAAGTCCTATTCTCACTTGACCTTCTTAAATAAATATCAGTGACTTCATAAAAATCCGCGTTTTCGCCGTAAAGAGACAGACTTTTCGCATCTGTTTACACGTAGTGACTTTCTTAGTCCGGAACGCACTCTAAACGCGCGGTAACTAATGTTGCAACTTTTACGATTCAGATGCCACAGCAATTTCCTTTTTAGAGAAATTCACATCCAGCGACCCATCCTGAGTGGTTATCATACTATGGCGGCCATTTCCTTAATTGCATCCGTGTACACTTTACGGCTCAAGACTACGTAGACAGGCGAAAAGGTTTTTTTAATACACCTGCTCGAAATATGATAGATTACGTGCCTGTTTATTTAGCGTGCGTAAAATGACATATTTCGCACTCGTGCTTTTTGGTTTTACTACTGACGCCATCTAGGGGAAACCAGCCACATCATTTAGTAAGCATGTAAACGTTTGTTTTACTGGATACTCTAGATGAGTATTTTCAAAGTTTTATATTTTATTATTAAATATATTATGTATGTTAAATTGTAAAAGATGTTTTAAAAATTCAAAACGGTTTTAGACGTCATAATTTATATTCTATTTTAACTATCTTAGAAATTGTTATTAAAATGATTTTAGAAAGAGAATTAATTTTTCGCAGATGTATAAAAGACGTCGTTGGATACCCGTGCGAAAGTGTTGATATTTCTCGTGCCGACTGTGACTCTAAATATCAACCTTTTCGCACTTGCATCAAAATATGCTATTTTGATACCATGCTTAAAGGAGTAATGCCGTTATGAGTTTTGATTCTTCATCAAAACAAAGGTCCTCTCTGAGTTTGAACATATTGCTCTTAACAAGAGCTAGTGTTATGGTAGAACAGATTATATAACGATGTGCTCAAATATCATGAAATCTGTAAAAACTAAACGGGTCGCCTCGCTCCGCTTCGTTCCGCTTCGCTCTCGGCTCCCGAATTTATGACTATAAACAACCTAAAAACCCAAGTTTTTGAATTTTTTTTGTTTTTGTTGGAAGTCTATCGTAAATTTCTTATTTCATACTTTACGATATTGTCGATCGGGGTAAGACAATCGTATTCAATTTGACGGCTTAATACACGATTTCAATTGTCAAACGTCTATTCGGCTAAGAGCCCTTTTGACAAATGAAATCGCACGTTTTTGGCTATCAAATGAATACGATTATCTTACACAAAATTAAACCTCTATTATCATCAAATGATCAGAGGTGCAATTGTGTAAGCCAATCGTATTCAAATTGATTGTCATATTCGGCATTCAGCTAAGCAATTAAGCCCGTTTGACAATTTAAATCGTACGTTTTTGATTGTCAACAACAAAACAAGACAATTGTATTCATTTGACAGCCAAAAATGTACGATTTCAATTATCAAACGGGCTAATAGCCATATGACAATCAATTTGAATACGATTGGCTTACACAATTTCACCTCAGTTCTACGATATGGGCAACACATGAACACTAAATATAATTTAAAAACGGGAGAAAATGTTTGCTATTTCCTTATTTTACACGATGTATAAAATTTGCATAAATATTTATTTGCAGCACGTAGGTTATGTCTTAAAATATTAAAATGAGTTGTTAAGCCCTTGAAAATGAATTAAATTTCGGAACCGGTTGGGTTAAAAGTACCTATAGTTATAGTAAGTTTGTGTAAACAGTGTACAAGTGGTTTTCACCAAGATGCTTTCCATGTTTCACCAAGTGCCGACAATCGCAAGTATAAGTTATAACATATATTCGGCCACAAGGAATGACATAGAGTTTCCATCTTGCAACAACCTTGCAATGTATTGATTGATACGATGGAAATTACATTGATTGCAGGTACATAGTTTTGCTTAAAGGTTTGAGAGCGCTTGCATTTCTTCAACTGCGATTTCTCTAAAATCTCTGCAGAAAACTGATGTGCTCTTTTGATAAGTGTCCGGATATGAAGGCATAAAGTTTTAATGTTACTCATATAAATCGTTAATTGGTGATATGCAGCTGCGATATCGTATGATATCGTATCATAGATTTGTAATCGTGTGAATTAAAAGCACTGTGAAGACCGTTAAAGCTCTTTTAATCATAATTTGCATTAATCAAATGGCTTATTATAGAAAATTCGTCTATCTTGGAATTTGACTTTCATTTGTATGTATTAAGTTAATAGCTACACAATCGTTTTATGTTGATCCTGTAAAGGTAGATGTAAGTTGAACAAATAAATAAATAAATTAAAAAAAAACTTTTATCATGCATGAGTAACATCTCTTCAACAAAAATCTATATCTATACGTATGTATTTGTCTCAAAAAAACTTAAATAAAGATTTCCGTATATTTGTGTCATAAACGGATATGTACCGTTACTTAAGAGGATAGTCCCCGCAAAATCGTAATTTGTGCTTCCTGGTTTGAGAAGTCAAGCAATACTACATATTACAAAAAAAGTAATTTTCCCAAGGACATACACTCATGCCCACTCTAATCGTAACAAAATCTTCTGAAGTGGTTCCAATAGTGAGAAAAAAAACAAAAGATTGTCTCTAAAAGTTTTCATGCCGAGGTTTAATGTTATTTGAGCAAAAACCATCCATATTTTTTATGAATTAAAATTGTTTTAACTTCATTAAACTCTCTGATTTTAAATAACTTAAGTGAATCCCATGATACGGAGGACTCTAGTCTGGGAGCCGGTATAATTCCACCTATATTGTGTTTATTGTTAGTTTTTACAAGTGTTAAAATTGTTAGTATAAATTTATCGTTCTTTACTGTATTGTACTAACCTTAGGTTAAGATTTTTCTACTTTGTAATACTAACCATTTAAATAAAATAAATTGAATTGAATTGAACTGAATTTTTTAAAATAATATAATTAATTAAGAAAATTTAAGTTTTTCTCTTTTCCCGGAACCTGTAGCACCGCGGTTCTTTCCGCAAGTAACTGTGATTGATGCAAGAGTAACCCATCCTCTTAACAATGACACTGCGCCGCAAGAAGCTAAAATTCCTCGTATACGACAAAACACATGTAGATCTCCCCATACTACAACGTGAGATATCGTATCGAATCGATTCGGTATCTGATCCAGTGTCGATCGAAGGCGACAGGAATGCGGCTTATGATAATAACGGACCATACAGTACAACGCATGTGACATGTATCTATTGTTGTATACTTTTCTTCCTGGTAAAAAGTACAAGACATTTTGAGGGCATAGGATTTTTTTTTGTTATGATCAAGAAAATTTATTGATCTATCTTCCTTCATGTTGACTGCATTGTTTTGTTTGGTTCGCCGTCTTTTAATGTAATAACTTACGATTATTGTCGCTATAGAGCTCTAATAGTAGAGTATACGCTTACCTGAAAAAATGAATGTTATTAGTTTTAAGATAAGATAATTCTTTATTTCTTAACAAATATTTCCTGAAATTAGGTATAAGTAAAACATAAAACTACTTGATTGGTAAACAATTGGTATACAATTTGCTGTAGTTAAGTACCCAGGGAGTTATCCTGTTCCCTAGTTTAGGTAATCCTGAATCTTAGGGTCACACTGTCATATCCCCTCCCAGAGATAGATGTCATATATATTTTATGTTTGCTTATTATATAAGAATAGAAAGAAGAATATCGTACACGCATGCTACAAAAAAGGAATAATAAAAAAAGTATTAAAAATAAAAATAAAACAGTGCTTAAAAGGGCTTATTGAAATGTGAGTGAGAGTTTAAATGTGTGAGCGTGTAGATGATAAATATGTATTTATGTTTAAGAGTAAGTAATATATGCATAGAAATAAATATAGATAATATTCATAATTAATCTAGACAGCTACTCACGACATATTACTGGTATTCTTCAGAGGCAAACAAGATTAAACGATAGTTCCTCGTTTATCGTGAGTACTTGTTTATCGTAAGTACTCGTTTATCGTGAGTACCCGTTTATATATATTATGAATCAAAACCACAAATATATTATTAGTAGAATAGATAATATTATTATTTATTACCGTCACAAAATATTCCAAATTATTTAATAATAATAACAATTTAAAAAATTACAACACGATATTATATCGATAGAAAAGCTGAAATCGACTAGAAATACGACCGCATTAAAAGTTATATTTACCAAGATAATGGATTTACAAATACTCTGTTAAGTGCCTATTTCCTGCTGCTTACGTAGAGAACCGAAATTGTTTATTTAATCAATGCAATGGAAGTGTGCACGATTTAAGACCCAAACAAGTGCCATCTGTCTGCATCTATACCTACTAATAATAAAGCAGTAGAATTGTCGTGTGAATTGAATATTGAATAATTTAGAAATTATATCAAAATGGGTTATTCTGTCTATATGTATGTTCTGTTATAATATAACTCGAGAACTACTGAACGGATTTGGAAGCGGTTTTCTTTATTATCATCGTTGTGACCCTCATCAATATAAAGGCTTTAAGGAGTGTTGATAAAATAACGCCCAAATCGAAAACGAGGCAGAGATTGAATAGACGGAGGTGAAGCCGCAGGCGAAAGGCTAGTAAAAATAAACTGAAAATAGAACACACCAAGCGGCTAGCGTTAAACTAGAATCAAATTAGGAATGCGCCCAAAAGACAACAATGGCGCGTTCGCATTACCCCAAAACAATGAGCGGAAGGAACGATATACTTTCATTGATTAATGTTGGATCTGGTCATGATTTAATACTATATTTGCGTTCGTAATCGGCGTCTTCCGTCAAGATGTGTATCATCTACCTAGCTAATAAGATACGTACGCCAAAGCAAATCCTTCTCTTTGTCCAGGAACCAAGATCCATGCCAGTTGTTTAACCTATTTGGTAAGTGGGAGATATAGTTTGACTGGCGCCTGTCTGATGTGATGGTACACTAACAATGCAGATGGATGTAATTTTTGCCTTCCATGGCTTGTTTCCGTGAAACGAAGCGTGTATTCGGGAAAGGTTATAGCCATCGCAATCGATTGTGAATAATAGTATATATGAGTATATAGGAGTATATAGTATATATGTAAGTAGGATCCTACGCAAAATTAAACAGTGTGTCAGAAATAAATAGGGTTGCTAGATTCCCTACAGTATTTAACAGGTTGCTCCGTTTTTCAAGTGATGATAATTCCAAAAATTGTATAAAGAAAAAATGTATTTTATATAAGGTGAATTTAACTTAGGTTTGGTAAGTGATCAGTAACACGGATCGATAACACTTTTTGCTAATTTCGCAAAATAAAATCTTGACGTCCCGTAGAAATTGACTCGGGGCTGGGCTTGCGTTTGTAAGGAACACGAAAAAAATAATTTACGAATTTCACAAAAAGGGTCATCAAACCTTTTTACTGAGCACTTACCGTGTCTTTAGTAAGAATTTGGCTGCATAAATAAAAGTCACCTTACATATATTGGCTCCTAGAGTGTAGGGCTTTTGGAGGCTGTTCCTTCAAACACAAAGTATAAATGAATTAAAGTTATTAAAAACCTCAAATCCGTCTTTTTCTAACTGGTCATTCCTTAATCGAGACACGGTAGATGGCAACCCTAGAAACAAAACTATTTTTTTTTTTTTTTTCGAATACCGGATGTAAAAGCAAAGGCAAGAATCCTTTAAGGGTGTGTTAGTATGATCGGTAAAGGTATTATTTTAAATACTGGGATCTCTAAATAAAGTACCATTAACTCATAATAAGACGATTTTCTTTACTCAAAATACACTAATCGCGTGGACACCCTCACTGGTCGCTGGCCACTCGGATGAGGGGTGCGGGTTGCGGGGTGCAATTAGGTGTGTGGGGGGGAGGCTGGTGAGCTGCGTAGCCATAGCTTAGAAAAATGATGGAATTTTTGGTGAAAATTCAAGGTATATATTTTTTTCTCCTAATGACATTTGAATCATGTATACTTTCATACCCTAAAGGAATTCTTGACTTTGCATTTACACCCTGTATAGGGTGAAATTAAATCAAACAACCAAATTCATACTGGAGATTCTGTTAGTGACCAGAAACTGGGTTCAGTAATCCTTTTGGCCAAATTCGAAAAATATAATTTTTTGCTCCCTTACTGGTTGGAGCAGTTTAAGTACAATTCCTAGTCTAGGCAGTGAGGAAGCAAAAATATTATTTTTCGAATTTCACCAAAAGGGTAATTGAAGCTTCTTTCTGATCACTAACCGAGTCTCCGGTATGAATTTGGTCGGTTAATTTAATTTCACCTTATATTGCTTTTTATATACGCGTTTTCCCTTAGTTTCAAACGTATGCTATAGGTATAGTACAACATTTCTTTTACAATATGTAACAAATGAACCGATACGTCGGTCTTCATTCATCGTTGTACAACAATTAGCTAACAGTATGGCATCGATCTCGACCTACTTCTTAAAGAAGCACTTTAACCACAAAACCAAATCAAACTAAAACCATCCTTGTTAAAATTGCATACAATTTATTTTCGATTGAGTAACCCAAAGATAGGATGTTGGTACATTTTCATTCGGGTCAACAGCTCGTATCGGAAGAAAGTAAGGTTGATTTTTTTAATGCTATCTACTAAAGGCTGAAAGGCGAGGGTCTTGGTAGTTAAACAGCCATTAATCAGTTTGTGGTGTAATATTTGAATCGGTTTTAATTGTACGCTTGTTTCTACTTTTCTTTCTTTGTTTGGCAGGTATTAGGCTGCAATAACTTGAAGTATGAAAGTGATTTATCATATTGTTTCTAACACTGACGTCTTAGAAAACAAAACATGTTATATGGGTTTTTCATTTGTTAGGATTCGTTTAGTTATGTACTACTTTGAGACTGGTTACTTATAAATAGTGTCTACACGCAGAAAACGCACAACTGACCGAGCTGAGTTAACTTATGGTTAAAACACAAACGTGAACAAGCTCTAAAATTCCCATAATTAGCTGTCACTGCCGTTTAAAAAATACTATAAATAAGATACCCAATTGTTAATGAGGACTGAGAAATATAGGTATAATCATTGCTTTTTCCATTTATTTAGATTTATTCAGGATATCGTAATTTCTGAATGTTACTTCAAAACTAATCTTAAATTTAAGACAGTCAAGTAGGTATCTTTAATATAAGGTATACATAGTGTTTAAATCTGTATGTATGTTTGTACGTAGTATCGAATCGTTTGGCAAATTTAAGCTTCATTAAATTGTAAATAGCTGTTGCTTATATCTATTTTCTTAACAGTTTTTTTTTAAGTTACTTACTTTGAGCAACTGGCAGTATTGTTTAAATTAAGCACAAAATTGATCATTTTTTACCGTGACGTTTTTTGAGTGAACCTACTTTGATATGACAATGAAGTCAGATTGTTATCAGTGAAATGATGATGAAATTACATAAACAATGAACATTTTTATCATTCTCTAAAAATCAAAGGAACAATACCATTGTTTTCAGCTCGTATTGTGCAATTGCTGGTAATTTACCAATACTTTTGATACGGTACTTTAGGAACCCAAGCTAAGTACAGTATTTTTTAAGTTCAGGATTTGGGGCACTTCTTTTTATCATAAAAAATTCAACAGCAAAATTTTAACCGTGCAAAATCGCACTTCATGTATGTATATTTAACCCTTTTACTATTTTGAGCGCCGCGGGGCGGACCCATTCATTCAGACAAGTAGTAGTAGTAGTAATAGACGTTTAATTCCATAAGAAATTACACGAATTATAAAAATAATTCTGCCAAACTGCATTACAGTTTGTGGGCAGAAAAAACCCTCTGTTAAACTTAATTAAACTTATGAAATCTATGTACTATAATTTTACACATTTAATATGATTTTAAACATATACATAATCTTACACTGTAACAGTTCTGCTTAGATTTAGATACATCTTTGTAATAAAAGTGACTTCAACTTTGTTTTAAAAATTGATCGAGTTAGATTGCATTCTGAGAGATCAACAGGTAAGGCGTTAAATATTTTAGGTATTAAGTATTTGTCAGTTCTTTGACCATAATAATTATTGAATTTGCTAGTTTGTAAGGTTTTTCTGGCTAATTTTCTGGTGGGATATTTGTACTTTATAGGGTTTTTGTACTTATTTTGTGAACCATAAGTTTTATTTGCCAATAAAAATGTTACTTTTTCATGAATGGGGGGTTATGATCAAATTGTAAGGCGTGGAACAGCATGCACTACAGTCTGGCGTTGCATTTATGCAAAAAATTATAAAGCTAGACCATTACAACACGCGAAGTTTGAAAATGGAACGAGTTTTAAATTGAGTTTTAGGTATACTTTTAATTTTTATGGCCACGTTCATAATCTCAAAGAAACGGAATTTCATTCGAAAATACAAAATAGATGAAGTGTGATGTAATTAATAAGAGAAATGTAAAGGGAAATAACATCCAATCTTACACCGTAAAAGTGTATAAACGGTTTTAGAAGATAACATCTTTATTTTGCCACAAAATTACTGGCAGTAAAGAGATAGAAACACCGCAACCCACACCAATCTAAAAGAAAATTTTTCAAATGCGTAGGAGTTCGGAAATTGTCCGTGGAATTATTTTACGCGGTTTTAACTTACAATTACTGGTACTCAGACGAATGGTTGGACTTTTATTGAATAGTTTAATGGTTTATTTAGCGATGCGAATAAACTTCGAGGAAATAATTTTTAATTTCTTTCTTACATGCATTTAAAACGTTAGTTATTAATTGTTTTCCCAGAAAAATGGTTTTTAACGGGAAACGTTACCCATAATGATCGAATTCAGAAAGAAACATTTTTTTCTTTTTGTTTGGATTCTTTGTCTGGTCACACACAAATTCAAATATAAATAAAATTCATCTCCAGTTAGACATTAAAATCAATTTAATTATGATAGCCTTACAGAAAGGAAAACAACGTGTCTATGATAATAATCTCTTTAATGTTATCCATTACACTATGTTAATTTCATGTTACGCCTGTCATAACTGAGACATAGCAACACATGAGGCGTGAATTTTGATAGGCTTATCACGTATCATTTTGCATAAACATTAGTTTTACCAATCTAATCATAATCATAAATATATTATGCCAAACATCGTTGTGATATTACTTTACATGTGTCTAAATGAGAAAGTCGGATGTGTCAGTAAATGCTACATCTCAATTACACGGGGAGACTGTGCGTGATTCTGCAGAAAAAATCTATTAACAGCATCCAACATGCATACGACTCGACAAGTATATTATTACAGCTAAAAAAACATGCTACATCTTTTTTCTTTTTACTTTTATCACGTCTTTGGTCCGCATATCTAATTCTCAATAGATGTGTCCTCATTTCTTTTTTCTTGAGAAGTATTTTTTCTGCGTGATTAGTAAAATCGTCAAACAGCATGTTTTATTAAAGAGATGTTTACGGAGAAAGTTTTAATTGAAAATTCCTCATGTATATCTTTGCAAAACATTTCGAAGATTTAAGCAAATATTGTCAGACAGATTGGTACAAAACTTTTCATAGCCGTTTACATATTCTAATCTATGTTTGCATTACTAAATTGAGAAGTTTACATCGTCATGCAGGTTAATAAGTGAATGGGCTTGAAAATAACTCCAAATTAATATTAATTACATAAGATGAATGGTCTCAGCGAAGGGAAGCCTTTGTCCAGGAGTGGGAGACATACGTTACAGGCTACATAAAAAATAAGTTTGGTTTAGACATAAGGAAAATGTATCCGATTTATACAATTATGGCTGAGTTCTTGGTCGGTAGGATTACCTACACGTATATCAATATTCTTTTTTAAAAATATACCCCATTTTAAATTATAGAAACCTAGTTTTAAAAGTTTTCTTTTTGGATACCGTTTTTGCAGAATAAGAAGAAATATTTTGGGATATTTTTAAGTATAGAGGCTTTTACCCACACTATTATTAAGATATATTTGCATGATATAGCTAAATTCATTCTGGAGACTCAGTAAGTGGTCAAGACCAAGGATCACTCTTTCTGTAAAAACAAGACATAATTTAGGCTTTCTATACATACTGACTCGGGGTTGTTATTAATCTGGTATAGGGATACAAATACAATTTTTCCTATTTTGCAAAAAGGGTCATTAAACCTTGGCTCTGACCACTTACCGAGTTTCCAGTATATAAAACAGGAAAGCTGCGTTACCTCTAACAAAATAATCAATTTTTTTTTCAGAGTGAAAATTGTTTTTAAAGAGCTCAAATTTTCTGGGCATTAAAACTTTAAGGCTTTCGGTTGATATTGTATATCGTTTATTATGTTATGACATTATGGCTACTTCCTATAGAAACGAATGTTGTAAAAGCACCTTTGTTTAAATGAGATTTCTTATTCAAATTTTAACATAAATCGGAGAAAACTAGGTACACAGAGAGACTTTTCTTTATGCGCTCATTTAAATAAACATTAAAACACCGCCATTTTCTCGCCGCTAACATTTCGGTTTGCGCGCCAATTTTCATAACTTTCAGTTTCAGTGTTGACACTCAGCGATAGGTTATTATTTATTTGCTGACCCAGCAAAATAAAAATATTTAATTCGTTTTTTTATGAAAATAGAAACTCTATTTAGTACTAAAAATAAATTTTAAACCAGTACCTACTTATATAGGTACTACCCAACATTTTTTAAGGATAATTGATTTCTCTTATATGTCTCTGAATAAGGAAATCACAAAACAAATAACTTTTTATTTATATTTCGTCTTGGCAACACTGGTCTGCTCTCCTGCTATGAGAAGTCATGTGAAACCGGCAAACTTGACTCTCTAAAATTCCATAACTAGTTGTTTTTATAATTGCTATAAAACACTCATTATTGATAACTGCATGGTGGTATCAATCAGGACGGGACAGTTTTCTAACGAGTCCGTAAATCTTGTTAAACTGCCAATAAAGTGGCTGAAGCAGTTTGATATTCGGACATTGTTTGTTGTCCTAAATTAACATACGACACACTTGCGAAACTTTATAAATCTATTTAAGGGCATGGGTGACCCGAGATTGAGCACCTCATTTCAAATCAAGTAGAATGCTTCTATATTATAAAAAATAACGCACTATGAGCCGTGGCTGTAACGAACAAGTTCAAAATAGTGGGATCAATAATAAAAATACCTTCGCGTGAATCAATTATTTTATCTCTTCAGCACCTCTAGCATGGTAGACCATATTGAGCTTTGACAGCTCGATATACCACTGTCTCTCCCTCTTTAGGTAGATCAATGGAGTGGGACAGAGCTATCGATCTCGATATGGTCCTCCATGTTAGTGGTGCTGGTGACCATGATTTATTTCTTGAGATTCTACGGAAAACTTTTTTTAAATTAATAAAAATTATTTTGGATGGTTAATTATTATGTAACTAGCATTTATTCTTTGACGATATATTAAATTACTTGGATTGGGTTTATAGTCAGCCTGTATAATATGTTCTACCAACGGAATATACCTACTATTATAATTGTGTTTGACGCATTCTCACTTTGTCTAGGCCAATGTGCAGTTAACTATTAATATTAAATTACATTATACGGATTGTGTTGCAGGTATTGACGATAAACTTGGATCTCGTTTCAATGTAGACTTATGGTCAGGTCGCTTGTTTGGGGAACGGCTGTTTCGCTGCTTATACAAATATTGCTAGAAATCCCCCGAATTTAGTAAATTGGGACATTTCTGGATAACCAACAGAAACGTAATAGCGAAGGTTCGGTGTTGGTCCATACACTCCTCCGTTGTATGGGTCAAAACATTTGGTGAACGAAACGGAGATCAAAGGAAATATCAAGAAAAACTTTAAGGCGAGGTTATCCAGAGAAATCTGTCCTGCTGCAACGCTTTTATTTTACACTTTCCTATCCTGCTCCGTCAGACAGAGCGGGCTGCTCAGAAAACTCGCGGTTTTGTGGCGTTTTTATTTATTATTTTGAAATTAGAGGGATGGATTTTTAATATAACGGCCGTTTTATATCACATTTTTTATGACGTTTATTTTGGTACCATAAATTAATACAGCCCATATGAAATTATATTTAAGCATATCATAGTTTAGACCTATCTTTGCGATTTAATTGGATGGAACAAAATTTAAGTAATCGTGTATCGAACAGCCGAAATATTAAGATCAAAGAGTGAAATATGACATATATTTTTTTCAAAATTTAATCATCTCTATTTATTGGTTTAAAATTAATTTGAAAAGAGACAAAATGGGATAACTCCCGCTTAAGGACATGGATCAAAAACAATATCGTAAAATTAGCTCATGAAGTATGAAATTAGATATTTACGATAATCCTTAAACAAAATGATGAAAATATGTGCGGTGACGAGCTATGCAAGGAGGAGCGAGTAACGTTGTAAGTGATAATTAATTCGAGAGCCAAGCGAAGCGGAGCGAGGCGAATCCTTTAGTTTTAAAACAGATTTCAGGACATTATAGTCGGTCAGATTATGAAATAGCTGATTCTACGTTTTGCGACGACATAGTACATGTAGATAGGGTTTAAATAAAGCATCCGTACATTGCGTTGCGTGCGACGAAAACTTAGATTGGATTCTACCAGAGGTTGATGAAGGCCGATCTCCATTGATCCCGAAAATGAAGGAGTGCTGCATCCGCCAACCATTCATCCAGTCGAAGGTCATCAGGGCGCTGTCTCAAGATCAATCACCATTCACAATAATAATCCACACTTATGTATATCTATGTAGGTACACACGCCCACACGACAGTTTACCCTTTTTGTACGATTATCAACACAACATAACTTCGGCTTAGTAAGAAACACCATGGTGTACCAAGATGAGTTGGAGACTGTACTTGTACATAAAATAACGTCCAATGTTTCCCTTATCGTATACTATGTTGACTAGAGATGCAATTGTGTAAGCCAATGGTATTCAAATTGATTATCATATGGCTATTCAGCTAAGAAAATTAGCCCGTTTGACAATTTTATTGAAATCGTACATTTTTGGCTATCAAATGGTTGCAATTGTCGTGTTTTGTTGTTGATAACCAAAAACGTACGATTTCAATTGTCAAACGGGCTTATTTGCTTAGCCGAATAGCCATATGACAATCAATTTAAATACCATTGCCTTACACAATTGCACCTCAGGGTCTCTATGATGATAATAAAAAAAAACCGTATCCAAATCCATTGATTGGTGACAGACAAAAATTCTAAAAATAGTTGTTTTGGCCTCAGTACCAATAACCCATTTCATTTAAATTTTCGCGAAAATATTCCATGTACAGACACGACTTTTTTACTATTTCTTTAATAGTTAGTAAAAATAGAGAAATCAAAAAAAATACAAAACAACAGATTTCGACACGACACAAGATAACACGTGTACCAAAATAAAGTTCTTGTGTTTCTCAAACCTTTGTTGTCGAAAGTTCACTTGAATTAAAGTTTCATAACATTGTGACATAGAAGGCATCAAAACAAATCCCTATCTCTTTTTACTGTAACAGTAAGTAATTGTGACTCACTTTAACAGTTCATAAAAAATTCTTCACGACTATCAAGTTTACTTCTTTAATTAATTAAGAAGAGTATTTAAGACTATATTTTCTTTAAATTTAGAGTAATAAATGTGATAGTAAAGATATTTAGAGATAAATTAAAGGCTTTTGGTGACAGAATCATCGTTTTCGCTGTTGGCGGTAGATTGAGTTGGATTTTATGGACATTCTTCACACGGTAATTTAAGAAAATATTTTGTTGAAAAGAAATATATTTTCAATAACCTTTTTACCAACAACTAAAAAGAAAATGATGCATGCTTTTGGCTTTGAATTACTTAAATAATTAGTTGTTTCAACAAATCAGGATCTGAATCAAAATAATTTGGCCAAGTGTGAGTCGGACTCGCGCATTAAGGATTCCGTACCACCACACAATACGGCTACTGAACCCTAAAAACACTATGGTAAATAACAACAATATACTCGTAGTTGCCATAGCACAGCAAGGCTACAAAAAACAAGGCGCTAAAATGGCAGCGCCTGACGAAAAAATTGGCAACTTTTGCGTAAACCCTTTTTTTTTCATTTTACTTTGGAGTATTTTTACGTATTCTCCCGAAACAAATAACGTTAAAAATTGCAACTTTTTCAAGGTTTCTTGTATTGGGACCCCCCTTGGATTTCAATTTCTTGAATTTTTTATTATTTGCCGTGATAAAGGCCACAGTAACACGTATTCTGTTAAAATTTCAACTGTCTACCATTACTGTTGCAGCTGTAGTTAGACCCCTGTGACAGACGGACAAACAGACAGACAGAAAGCAGAGGCTTCGTATTAGGGTCCCGTTTGGTACCCTTCGGTTACGGAACCCTAAAAACAAGAGTACAAAAGTATACTTTCGAATAAAATCCGAGAACAAGAAGTTCTTTGTTAATCATTCGTTTTCAATCAGATATTCAGTTCCGCCAAGTCAACTAAATATCCATTTATTGCTTGCAGGATTACTCACAGCAATTCTACGAAATAAAATACTACAATACAACGAGGAAACACAACGGGTTTTTGTTTAAATTGGGCAATTTTACAATTGTTTGGCGATTAAACAATTGTAAACGACACGTCTTTCGAACGGGCCTTAATTGTGTCTGGCCTTATTTTGAGACAACTACTGTGTCATGAAGATAATTTTCTTGGAAATAACACGTGTATTTTTTTCTTGTAATTTAGTTACGAATTACGCGGGACAAGGTCACTTTAATTTCAGAAACATTCGTTTTATGACTTTATTATGTGTATATGAGCCTCACTCACTCAACACCAGAAAACAATTACATCCATGCAGTACCCTTCATTGTTGAGTAGAAGAATTTACAGAGCTGTCGTCCCATCTGTAAAAACCGCTTTCGCTGGGCATTTCAGCAATGTTAGTTTTCCTTTTATTTATAACGCCATTTGCAAACTTACAGGCATTAAATCATCGTCAGTTAAGGAAACTAAGAGGACTGTAACAATTTATCTCTCCACATTGGATTACGACGCTACCGAAGCATTACTTCAACACCCCACATAGAGAGCCCATTAATTAATTAATTAATTAATTAACTATTTAATTATTTATTTATTAATTATTATTATCATTTATTTCCTTAATTATATCTATTTTATAAAACACATATCTATTCTATCTATTAAACTAGTTTATTTATAAGTATACCTATGTACATTTATACATATTTTATACACACCTATACACAAATTATAGTTTAATAATATAAATTTTAGTAGACATAATAATTTTCACTGTTTAAACAAGAAAATCTATCAAAACCCTTATAATAAGCTGGTAATCCTATTTCTGGATCCCGCGTGACAAGCTTGACTTAGTTTGGGGTCCACTGTAAAACGCAGACACTTATTTTCTCTCTTTGTTTGTTAGCCTAAGGATTTTATCTTGTTTTATAACATGTTTTAGTGTAAGTTTTTTCAAGTAAATAAAGAATTTGTATTTGTATTTGTATTTGTATTTGTATATATACAAAATGTACTTGCTTTAAGGACATCTACTTAATCATTTTCAGAGAAATTTGTTGAAACAATAAAGCCGATTCTGAAGGCTTTAATTTATTTTACGGGGGCGATCAGAACTAAATTTTATTCATTTCGAAATAGTTCGTTAGTTTAACAACAGAAGTTATATTACTTTGGAAAATTGTAAGGTTAGACAGCACTAATAAAAAAAATTAAAGCCTTCTGAATCCACTTTATGTATTGTCACATACTCACCACTAGTCTCCATATTTATCCAAAATAATAAAAATTCTAATGGCTTAAAAGCTTTCAAGTAGCTGTTAAAACATTTTGAGATTTTGATACAACAAAAATGCAATTCATATTCTAATAACTTAATCAGATTTCGATTCAACCACAACACAATCAAATAACTCCTCTAATAAAAAGACATAACGACATAATCCATGTATCACATCCGTCACGACGGTATTGACTTTCATCAGATTAACAATGCAAGACTGACTTTCACACGGAGTTACACTGACGAAAATGTTATATACCGTCGAGATTGATGGACCACTTACATGTCAAGTCAGCGGCTTGACTGTACCACAAAATAAATACATACAGAAGGCCAGCTCCATACAACCATCTATTCCGGGCGCACGCATACATAGATGCGTACTTACGACGATCTTGGTAGACTCGTGCACTGGCATTCGACCAACTTCAACCGAGATCGTCGTACGTACGCGTTTGTGTGCGTATACGCCCACGATGCGTGCGTACGTACGACGATATGGAGCTGGACTTCTGTATGTATTTATTTTGTTACTGCACTGTGCTGTCGTGACTTAAGATAGCGGTGCAGGCATCCATCAAAAAGAAGATTCGGGATGAAATTTTATGGCTGTTTTAATAAATTATTAATATTACTTATAAAATAAATAAACAACACGAGAAATCAATTGTAGTTTAAAGTTCCCAAAAAAATATAGAAATTCATATAATTTACTGAATTGAAAATCAAACAAAATGTTAAGTATTTGTTTATACAAAACCAAATAAATATGGTCACTGAAAAATAAGATAGCATACAAACCCACCTAAAATTGTCATTTTCTTACACCTAAAATTCTTAATTAAGATTAATCGAAGTACCTATTATTATGCAGATTTATTACGCTATTAAAATTTAGTATTAATTATTCGAAAGATATTGCACAATGAGGCAAGAATGATACACCAATTACAGACATAATGAGCAAAAAGACGTTGCCCCCTTTATTGCCAGCGATCATTTTCATGAGCAATACCATAGACTAAACTTGTATTATTTAGTCTATGGCAACACTAACAAAACAACAAACGTTTCACTATGTAATTGCCCGTCTTTAATGCTGGTAACTGCCTTTTCCTACCAACGACCCACCTTAAGGCCCTGTTTACACTTGTTTAGCGAATGCATCAATCCAACTGTCACTTTTGATGAGCGTGACAGATATTGTAACCAAACCACAAACCCCCATCTACAGTTTACACAGATCCTTTTACTACGTATTAGAGGCTGTATTTGCGTGTCTGAGAGGAAGAATTAAGGTTGTTCTCGTGTAATAGAGACGCATATCTCTCCACAGAACATCAATTTCGTGAGAGAGTGTTCACCTGTAGCTTTGGAGTTATTCACGAATGTTGGAATGCCTGTGATTTTAAATGGGACAAACCATTAAAAAGCATTTTTTCTTGTTGTATGTCTCTAGTTTTAATTTTTACCAATAAAAATTTGGTAGGCAAAATAAATTAAATAACCTATGATTATCCATTATAACATTCCTATTGCAATATACGTAAATCCAGGTAATAAGCTTGCAAATGAAATCCACCCACGTAACTCATTCAAATTATGATTAAAACTTTCTATGTTCTGCCCTTTTTATGGAGTGACCAATGAGCTCCAATAGGTCGTTGAGAGTGACAAACACACACATTATGGACCTTGTACGCATATGAGAAAAAAAAAGTATGTAAGTAAGTAAACAATTAATCTTGTTCTGCAGCCCATTTCATTATACAATGCAAGCCGTAAATAATTAAATTATTATAATTTGTATGAACAAATAAACAAACAAGCGTTTCCGCTTAATGTAGAGTGTAAAACAAAGTGAGTGTTTGAGAAAAATCTTTAGAGCAGTTTGTTGGTAGAAAATGACGACGATTGTTGCAAAAACGAAAGTGCTAGATTTGGGCCGCGATAACACTAACACAGGCACTTCTCTTTGATCAAGATTTTTATCTGGGAGCCAGATTTATGTTCAAGTAAATAAACGTACGGGTTCTTTTTAAGTACTTAAGTCGTTTTACCTGGAAATTAGTTGAATAACTGACATACGGGCAGCAAAATTATAAAAGTACCTTTTTTATGAACAGTCAAAACATTCTGAACTCTATTTTTTACGGAGTCCATCCATCTATCCGCCTGTTTCGTCCACTGCCGGACATAGGCATTTCCAAGATTTCGCCACTCTTGGCGGTCCTCCTGGAGGAAATGCCCATACTCACACACGCTGGGCAAGCGGGTTGGTGAGCGCGGTGCCGAAACCCTTGCACCAGTGACGCCGCTGCCCGTCACCAGTCTGTTTTATATAAGGCCCGGCAATAGGGGATGGATATACCGCCATCCATCGGTCCCAGGCAATGGTGGGCCGCCTGGTTTTGCCTGAGAGCTGTCCTCTTACTCTGCCCCGAATAACTTCGAGAGGGTTTGCAAGTAAGATGGTGAGACCTCCACAGTCGCGTGCGGCATCAGCTCTACCACCTATGGAGTATTGAACTCTTATTTTAGAACGGAAGAAAAACGTAAACTGAAATCATTTAGGACTGCCTTCTTAGGCACTAGGGTTAATTCTGTCGTACTAAAGTATAAGATGTCTCCTTGAAAAATAAATAATTGAATTATAAGGTGACTTTTAATTACGCAGCGAAACTCATACTGGAGGCTTGATAAGTAATCAGTACCCCGGGTCGATAACACTTTTTGCTAATTTCGCAAAATAAAATCTTGACGTCCCATACTTAGTAATTGACTCGGGGTTGGGTTTGCGTTTGTAAGGAACACGAAACGAATAATTTACGAATTTCACAAAAAGGGTCATCAAACCTTGTTACTGAGAACTTACTGAGTCTTCAGTAAGAATCTGGCTTTATAAATAAAAGTCAACTTATAGTATAATACTAAAACTCGCGTGAGCTGACATAATAAAATATTTTGAAATATTAAAAAAAAACAACTGATAGAGTAACACATTGCCTCTTTTCAGATGTGAGAAATACGTCCTGTAACAGAGACCATCAAAATAATTCACTATTAAGAAGTAAATTGCATACAAAAAAAACAAAAATACAGATTTTCATATTTGAAAACTTAAAATACCTTCACATATAAAAAAATCATAAGTTTATAATTTCGAAGAAAAAAAATTACTCAAAACTACTCTTATTCTAAAAGGCAAACAAAAACCACTTTAGCTAGCTGGAAGCCTGTACTTTATCTCTTAAATGTCAATGTTCTAATAAATCAAATGCACTGTGAAGTTAGCCGTATATCATAATGCCACCATTTCTTCGGTAGTAACTCACGCCGACACCTGATCCTATCAACAGAATAACCTTATGATATTTAATATAATTTTGTACTTAGACGACTATATTGTCGTTGAGCATAAATAAAAGAGAGTTTCGATTAACACGTTCTTTTTGTATGAGAATATAAATGTAATAAAATTATTTTTTGGCAGTGAAATTTGTGCGAAGCTGTTTCATGTCGCGAATTTAACAAGAAAAAGTAATTGCAGGGCCTTATTTATAAGATTCTTCCTAGGTATTTCCTTCATCCATATTGTAATAAAAAAAACCTCAGATTATTTTCCATTTAATGCTAATAAAAATGGGCCCATGGCAATTTTTATTTTCTTTTAGGTAACAGAAAAAACGTTCAACTTTTTTGAACTTGTAGAGGGACAATGTCATTTTGTTCAATAGAAAGTAAGAGAAAAATCTCTTTTAAAAACACGTATCAAAGATCTATCAAATTACCATCTACCAGATTCTTGTTCAGTTGCAATGGAAATGTAGTGAAAACTCTTCTCAAATTACATTTTATCTATCCCACCTAGTATACGACGGCAATTTGAAAATACATTATTTTATAAACGAACAAAAGTACCTAAAAGTAGAAATCGATGCTCTGTAAAAGAATTCTACGTTTTTATTAATCGATTCCTCTCAAAATTAAGAGCTATAACCATGGACGAATTTGTATTTCGTCCATGCTATAACTCAACCCAACGTACAAAATCATTTTTTTTTATCTCTTCATCACGCCAAATCAGTTCCTTAGAAAAGACCAAAAATGTTATACAACGCTAACAAAAATATTTAAATGAAGCAATTGTTCAATACGTCATTTTTTTTCAGGACAAGCAAATGGGTACCTATATCACATGACCATATCATTGCTTATAATGATATCAAACCGTTGATATTCACCGGTCAGGCATACCGCTACAAAAACGACTTGTTTGGAACAAATACATAAAATATCCTTAGTCTCAGGCACTTATCCAGACTTTTGTTTCAGGGGGGGATAAACCCCACCTATCTACCCCCCTGGATACGTGCTTGCTTAGTCTGATATTAGCATGTACCATACTATACGTATTGTAATGAATGATAGAACAAGTAACTGTTCTTCTTTTCTGAAATCAGCGTGTAGCATGTAATTATTATGGAATAGCTGAGTGTTTTTGAGGACAGAACAATCCATACTTAGAATTATTTAAAACTAGCTTTTGCCCGCGTGCTATTCGGTTTAACGACATGCATTTTTCCGGGATAAACAGTAGCCCGTGTGTTAATTTAGGGTATAAGCTATATCCGTTCTAAATTTCATCCAAATCCGTCTAGCCGTTTCAGCGGGAAAGAGTGACAAACATACACACACACAAACTTTCGCATTTATAATATTAGTGTGATGTGATGAGCATCTATTGCGTTGCGCGTGCACCGACTCGAAATAGTCTTAGTATTTTATTTGAGCACCATAAACTCTCATAAAATCATCGCAGTGCTTCAAGAAGAATGTATTTTCTGTTAACAGACTCCTGCGCATAAAACCCAGCTCCCACTTGACCGGTATTTACTTTGAGTTTAGAACACCCATCTCACCCCTTGAGTGATTTCTCTGTAATCATAATAATGATTGATTCTCCAATACATAGGAAGATGTATAGAAAACTGTGATTAACAAAAACGCATTCCATATGTAATCACGTGTAATCATTTGTAATTTATACTTGTGTTATGTAATGAGTGCATATTACTCAATCAGTCATATTACAGAGTATGAACCAATTTATCTCACTTGGATGGTAATAAATGGACATCATAGAGAAAGTAAAAGAGACTAGTGCTATTACTTGTCATATGAATGTATCATTACCCAAGTAGGTACTTCATTATACACTTTACAGTTATTCGTTGCTAGTCAAAGTAGCAAATCATTTTGCCTTTCAAAGTTGCATAAAGAGAAATCCTACTGCCTTTTCTACTTCTGATAATATATTCATAAAGATAAATTTTATTGGTTTTTAAAGATGGCTCTGTTTATTTTACAGTAGTTTTTGATCGCGTTTTCACTTGCGTTATTTTCATCAATGTATCATCTTTCAATCAATATATCTTTTAAAACTATTATCGTCAGTTTTTGGCCGAACGGTTATTGACACACATATATCCTTTAATATTGACCAGCGCTACGATGATAATAAAAAAAACACATCCAAATCCTAATAGTAAAGTAGTAAAAAATGTCATGTTTGTACATTGTATATATTTTTTTACGAATAATACTGTATTGAGGCCAAAACCACAATTTTTTAAATTTTGTCTGTCCGTCGTTTTAACTCGAGAAACACTCAACGGATTTGGATGCGGTTTATTTTATAATTATCGTAGGGACCCTGGTCAACATATAGGCTATAAGGAGTGTCAATAAAATAACGCCCAAACTGAAGATAGGGCAGAGATTGAATAAACACGGTCTATAAATTCAACGACATTAAGGGTAGTTGCAAGATTTTGTTGCAATGACTACCTCTTGATATGTAAAGGTATATGTATAGGTATGTATAGCAGTTCAATCAGACGCTGTTTAGGCATTATTTTTATTTTATTTATCAACTTATTTGTTAATTGTATTAGGTATTTATATATAATATGTTTTATTCCTGTATTGCTATATTTTATGCAGGTGTATAATTTTATTACATTTTAGTATCCCAACCTAAATATATATATTTTGTATATATTTCCCGCATTTTTTTTTGTAATTATATTCTTTTGTTTTATAAAGATTAATTTCTGACTTGTAAAAAGTATATTATATGTATCTATTTTACAAATGAACTTTTTGAATTTGAATTTGGAATTTGAATTCAGACGACGCGTTTTCTATCTTAAAATCATAGCTCAAATTTTTAAATCGTCGATGTAAGGAGGGTGTTTTAGTATTCACTGTTCAGGTCCAAACTCGCAGACAACTCTGACTTTCCCTCGGGGATAATATGTCATAATTGATATAGCTTATTAAAAGTCTAGTCTACCCGAGAGAACGATTCCTACTAATATTTTAAAATTTCAAGCTCGTTAGTATTAAAAGTCTAGCCATTTATCTAAAATACCTTGTGCAAATAGTAGATTTAAATAACTTAAACCTGCTCTCGTTTTATTAAAGTTAGAAACCCAGAGAATTTTAATAAACTGCTACACAGAAGGACAACTATACACCTGCAGGCCTAACATGGTTGCCACTTTAACACCATTTTAAACACCATTTGGCAGTGAATATATGGAATTTACTGTCAAATCGTTTTTAAAATGGTGTTAAAGTGGCAACCATGTTTGTCCTCCTGTAGACTTAGCATGAAAACATTACGGTTACGTTATAGTTTGAACGTAACTCTATTTTGTATGGAATCTGATACATTCCGCTACTGTCCGCTAGGGACAGTTATCAGATTCCATACGGAATCTAACGTGAACAGTAAACAGTAACGTGAACCGGAACAAATATGTTGTACCTATGTATGTATATATTAAGTCTTTTATCCTCTAAGCTCCAAGAATCTGAACTACGATCTTAGTGTATTGTTTTAACGATAATCAGAGTGTTAAGCGAAAAAGTAGTTTCAAATAAGTAAAAAATAATTACTATATAAAAAAGATCCCGTTTTTGCGTCTTTGTAAATTCATACTGAAACAACGATAAAGTTAAAATGTATTTTTTTTTTAATAATTACTTTCCTTAGTAATTTCCTCGTAACGGGCTTTCCATCGCCAGCCCTAAGGAATCATTCTATCGAAGCTGATTAATTCCAATAATATCAAGTAATTCCTTGCCATTATTAGTACTTCAACATTTTGGTCTAATAAATATTCCTTGGATCTTGATATTAATGAAGAAAACTCACTCAATATGTTCATACCCAGGATTAGTCAGAAGTTTAATGTCATTTCAGTTCGTTACCTGGAATTATTTTAGTACATAGTACTACTATGTAATACTATTTGATCGAGGCTACTTCAAAGGGCCAACATGACAGAAGAATCCGAACGATACAAAACCTCCGTACATCAAAACAAATTAAATTAAATCAAACAAGCAAAACCTTGAATCGTACTAATAGGTACATGACAGTCGCATACGTAATGTTCAGAGGTAGCACATTTCTACAGAGTGTTAATGTAATAACCTGTTTCCCGTTAACTGGAAAGTCTAATGATTTCCAGAACTTTTTTTTTACTTCTCACTCATTTTTAGCAATTTCTCCTGGTAAAGAATCAACTGGTTGAAATCCAGTCTTGTTGAAATTTGAAAAATAAATTTGCTAACGTAGAGATCCAGCTCAAAATTTTGGGGGTAAACAGAAGCTTTTTAGAAAAAAAACAAACCTTAAATTGTATAACTATTAAATTTGAATATTTATTTTACTTTACATGTCACATGTTCTATCGTATGTAAAATCAGACATTCCATGTAAGTTGAACCACCCTGGGCTCGCGCAAGAAACTCCCCACAATAAAAATTCTTCGTATTGGTAACTGCTATCAACAGTTAGCGGGAAAACGATTATCGCATTACTTGGTATAATTAAATTACAAAAATACTTAATCTGTCATTCATAGAAACAGTAGATGCTCATACATACGAATGTAATGCTGTTTTAATGATATGAATAACTTTCATTTGTCGTGTTAATTAAAGATGTTTTTTATGTGTGTTTTCTAGATAGAGTCAGATAAATAAAGGAAAATTAAACTAATGTGAGTACTAATACTAACTAAGGTATAATAAATAAAATAAGCATGAAATATACCGGGTGTAAAAGCAAAGGCAAGAATCCTTTAAGGGTGTGTTAGTATGATCGGTAAAAATATTATTTTAAATACTGGGATCTCTACAGTCAGTGACACAAGAGCGTACGGGGTGAAAATAAAGAATGGTGGACCAGGGGAAAGGGGGGATGCTACTAATGTATACAGCGGAGCAACGACTCTGATGCACAGTGCATGGTCTCGGGAAAAATATGATTGTTGAGTTCTATCTAGGTTTTGCTATGTAAAAGTGAGACCTAGTCTCAAGCCTAACCTTAGGTCTCTGTGAATATGAGCGCAAAAACTCTTTACTGTTAACCTGTAAGTGCACCTTGTTGTAGAATTGGTTGTAGGTAGCAACATCCATATCAGTAAATCGTTACAGCATAAGAACGGCCACCCGCGACGGCGATAACGCTCTTATCGCTGAACTTAAATGGTATTTATATTAATTTCCTCTCATTCAATTAAATATGTTATCGGGTTCAATTAATCGATCTCATCCTGTCCGTGGGGTTTATTGAAATATTAATAGTTCGGAAAAATGAAACAATACACCATTGTTCGATAAGGTTTGACGTCATACCTACGGTAAGGCATACCTATGGTAAGGCATACCTACGGTAAGGTGTACAGGTACACCTGCCGAGGTAATTAAGTGTTCATCACCTAACGATGGTGTGCATGGACGATTCAACAAAAACCCAAGTCTCTCGGGTTCGCTTGGTAAACTGCTTTGCGGACATGAGTGCACGCTGCAACGCTGTAGTGGGATAGCTTGTCGGAGCCGAACATCCGAAGAACATACAACATAGTCGAGTAAGACTGCAGGTCACGTAGCAAGACTGCGTGCATACTCAGCATGCCGGGGTGCTTGCAGTTAGAGTTGAAACAATCGTTGGTTGCATTTGTACCGTAACGAGCACATACTGAAGCTTACCTATACTTTTTTCCATACGGAGCATGATTGTGCTAGCTAACAGAAGTTAACACAGTGTATGATATGACTCCCGTAATAAAATGTAAAACTGTATGCATTATCCTTATCAATTTTTTCCTTTTCAGCTGAAAATAACTGGGTATTGCCGATATATGCATGTATTACCCGTTGACATCATCGATATTGCGCCATTTTACCACAAAATACGTTTCTCTACCTAATTTGCTTATCAATTCTGTCGTTACTGCGGTACACCATGATGTCACGGTATTTGAATTATCCCTCATGAACGAGCTTATTCAAGTGGGAAAAAATTCGCGATAATTATGGAACAACCAGTCCTTGTTAGGTAGTTTTCGGGTTAGTATAAATGGAGGAAAGTACATATACAATCAATCATTAGCACATATACACTCGCCATAATCACAAGGCTGTGTACAATCGATCAGTCTTAACAAAATCACCATGTCATCATTCACAAAATCATCATCCACCATGAGCGGAAACTCTGGAGAAGCCGTTCATCGAGACAACGGGGAAAAATCTCGGAAGGAGCAAGAGCGGGCGGAAGAAGAAGCAGAAAAGCGCAGACAAGACTTGGAGCGTGAGGAGAGAAAACGTCAGAAGGCAGAGCAGCGGCGACTGGACAGGCACTTGATGCAGTATGCAGAAGCTTTGCGTCAGCAGGCATCGTGGCGTGGAACTCTCAACCGGCCGAAGTAGTGCTAATCATAGATATGATCATTTGTTTATATAATAAGTATTAGGTATTTGTGTACATCAGTATTGAGTATATTGTGCATGTGAGTGTTTGTTTTTGAAAATAAAAAAAAAAAACTTGTTCCCGATACATAGTTATTTCATTTCAAAATGCATGCCGACTTACAAATGTCACGACATACCAGTTTCCTTCATGATACTAGATATTTAGGTAGTTAGTTTAATAATGATAATAATATATTGTACTAGTTCTATCCACTAAGATGTTGTACAATCTACATCCATGCATAGATAACCGTGGTCACTACACTTTGTAACACGATAGAGGGGCACCGCGACATGCTATGCAGCGATAGGTAGGTACGGTGCAGTGTTTAGGTAAGGTATCTGTCATACCATAGTCCTAACATTACAGGAATCATGAAAAGTATACATATTTAGAATTATAGTCTAACCAAACCTGTAACACCTATACAATGACAAATCTTAAGTATAAGTGAGGTGTATACGTGTATGAAGCACACGTGTATGTCCCGGTAATTTTCTATGGTCACTCATCAGTTTTGATTTCGTTTTGAAATACACGCCGCCAGTCGGATACAGATCATAAAATGAATATAGCACGGGTTTTCCCGAATATTTCAAGACAGTGCCAACTAAACGTGGGTTGCCGTAATACGCTGGAGCTACTTACGTTCGGCCGGCAGCCTGTAATAATATTTCGATGAAGGTCCCGTCGTCTGATCATATTTACCTATCTTTTGAGTAGTGACACATAGTTTGTTCCATATTTAAACGATAGCGTGCCATGTGGTCATACGTATTATCGGTCCATAAGGAGTTACAGATGTAACGCCAATTGTCATAATACTGTTTGCGGCTTACATGCAGTTATTCATGGATATAAAGTTAAGAAAAACCTTATTTAGACGTCTCATATTCCTGTATGGTCGGCTCCATACCTAAACGTCGCAGATACACGTACTCAGAGGCGAATGCACACTCAGGCCTTGCTCAAGACATATGATAAGCATATGCCAAGCATAGTTTGTGATAACGGAGCTTTGCATCCCATGTGCACATAACGCTAATCATCACGCCTTGCAACTTATCTGCGTTAGTGATGTGACGTGCTATGCAGCGGCTAGTAGCACGTTACCTAGACGTTACATCTGGTGCAGTCCAAGCTTGACTTGATTGTATCTAACATAGAGTGGTCACGAGAGAAACTAAATTTCAACTTGAAGCAACGTCAGAGGGAATGATCTCAGTACCTTACCTGCACAACTCTCCATCATCCTACACTCATAGGGGTACAAGAAAAAAAAAGTAAACATATTATAAACACAAATATTTATTTTAATAAGCGAACGTCACATTGCAGCAGCATTGCTGCACTATTTAGCACTATTATCACTGATGTTGCGAGCCGAGTGCAGCAACATTTCTGTGTCCGTCCGGTCACCCGTCGAATAGTATTCGAGGATTTGCGGATCACCTTCATGCACTTTCTGGATGACCTCTCTAAAGATTTCTTGGGATTCTTTCAGCAGAATCGCCGGGACCATGTACTTGGTTATCCACGCAGAGACGTGCGCCGTGCAGAAATGATGAAAGTGCTGTGGGATCCTGCACTCACGTCCCGGTGGTACCACTACATTAGGCCTCTTGCCGCAGGAACAGGTGTCCCCGGCGACCGCCTTGCACTTCGAAAAGCGAATCTTCTTTTCAACAAACTCCAGTATAGTGGGCACCCTCACGAGATCCCTCTCACCTGGCGGCGGCCCCCAAAATAAGGGCATGAGCCAGTCCCAGTTCACCATCAGACGATCTTCTTCTGGCCTCGTCAGATCAAAGTTGTAGCGGACGGGGCATGGCTTCCCGTTAAGGAAAGTCAGGTCGTCCAGCTGTCGTTCCGCCTGAAGAAACTGTTTGTATGCTTTATTGAATTGCAGAATTTCGCCGGGGCTGAAAGGGGCCTCCTCGGGTATAGAAGGCCCGCGCCTCGTGAAGGTGTCCACCGGGAAACTGAGTATTCTGTCTTGGGACTGCATCTTGAGTTCTGGATGGATGTCACGGGACTCCTAAGTCTATACGATGTTCTTTCAGCAATGTTGACCGTGTAGTGTCTAGCCACTGACTGCCCGCATAGCAATTTATACCACTCCAGTTGTTTATCGTACCGAATAAAGAAAACAATATAGGGATAATATCAATTTGGAATTCCCACAACCTCGCGTGCGGGTTATCGTTCGGCGCGGTAATCGGATCATTCCTAAAATAAACGAGTGAATATTAAAATATTCTTGGACCACGTCAGTCAAACTTCCATCCTTATGAAAATAGACGATTTACAATTCATCCCGCGCTCCCATACTGGGGCCCCGGGAGTCACTCACGTGTTCACATAGTCACTATAGATCGTATCTCATACCTACGATAAAAATTACGCTACCAATTTGGGACATCGATAACAACGTTTAATTGCTGTACTCGATGCATTGTCTTAGCTCGCAACACCATAATATAAATGCCGGGCATTCACAGGGAAAACCAGTTCAAAAGTTTGTACCTTTAGTATACAGGTAAAACATACCTATTAAGCACATACGGCATTGTGTGCGTGATAAGCGCGATAATATAGTAGTGGCTGTTGACAATGCCCGCTGGAGATACTGCACTGCAGTCTAGCGTTATGCTTACATTATGCAAAAGTAGCAACGTCATGTATGCTCCATCGAACGCGGGTGACCACTGCATGTCAGCGAAGCTCTGCATTTCTAGTTCTTACCATGTTACATTCGTCACCCATGAAAACGGAAAAAAAGGATGACGGCTGTAGTGTGATACCTATGCTCGGTGTGCTCTGTGGCAATATGGAGATGCAACTTGCATCGACATTGCAGAAAATGGTGCTTATACTTTTCCTAAACTACTTCCAGTCATCCTGTACTATAGAGGAATACACAAGAAAGTATACATACTTGAAAACTTAATTTAATATAATACTTAATTATCACGATATTCATCAACTTTTCACCCGATTTATTGTGCAACGGCTGGAGTAACCAAGGGAGCGTGCCGAATCAAGTAAAATCGCAGTATCCTTGCGGTTCCCCGTTGAATAATACTTTAAGACATCTGGATTGCTCGAGTGTCGCTGCCAGACGGTCTCGTAGAACAGCTGTTCCGATTCTTGGAACAAAATCTTTGGATCTAGATACAGATACAACCACGAGCGGACGTGCAATGAACAGAAATGATGGAAGTGTCGATCACTGCACGAGTCCCAATAAGTATCCAGGTCCAGGTCATCTGGTGGCGTTCTTCCACAGAAACAGGAGTTCTGTAAACCGACCTCGCACTGGTCGAGATGGATGCGCTTTTCGACGAACGTCGCTATTTTCGAGAGTCTGACGAAACCTTTAAACCCCGATGGGGTTACTCCTCCGAATAGGGGTGTCAGGGTATCCCAGTTGATGAGCAGACGATCTTCCTCCGTTCTTGTGGCATCGAAGTTGTAGAGCACTTGGAAGGATTCGCCGTTGAAGAAAGTTACTTCAATTTTGTTCGTGGACAGGAGAAACCGGCGATATTCACGATCAAAATTCAAATATTGGTTCACGTTGAAGGGGGCCCCACACGGTAGACGGAATCCACGTGTCGTGAAGTCATCTACTGTGAAATTTTCTTTTCTTTTCTGTGATTTATTTCTTTTCTGTAACGCCATTGTGACCCGATGAAGTTCTGCGGCTCTGGAGCCTTTCGTTTATGTTTGTTACTTAAGTGTTGGACCTTAAGTGTTGAGCAGCCACTGTCCACTGGTTATTTTATAGTCGTATTGTGGCTGGTGACCCCTGATGATAAGCTAGTAGTTATTCAAAGAATTGGGTTTTCCCAGAAAATATACATTACCGATAAAGGGGTGGATTCATCGTAAACAACCGAGTTAGGCACATAAATGAATCTAGGAATAAAAAACAATGCTGACACAAAATTTAGTAGGTTTTCCCGATAGATAACCGTTCGGTTATCGGGCGACCTTATGATAAACAAGCGAATTAGAATGATACGGTCCACTGGGGTAAGGTCATGTCAAAGCAGATCCGCTAGTAGGGTTAAACATTCAGTGTGCGTGCCCCTCAACCGAATACTGATAACAATGATAAACAATTCTCAGAACCAATTACCAGTCCGAAAGCAGTTACTTCGGCAAAAGTTTGTACCTTTAGTATACAGGTAAAACATACCTATTAAGCACATCATACGGCATTGTGTGCGCGATAAGAGCGTGTCTTAACAACGACAATGATGCAGATCGGATGCAGTTTTAGTAGGGTGAAACAACTAGTATGTGCTTCTTGACCGAATACTGATAACACAGAAGATATAAACAAAATAGACTGGGTTTCTCCAAAACGAGAAACTGTTAGGTTATCGGGCGACTTAGTGATAAGGTATTTAACTCGTGTAAAAGCAATGCTGAGACCACGTCAGCCGATATTCAGATACACGTCGCACTTAGGTATCATCCCACTTTAGTACTCCTGTTTGAAAAAGAACTACAATTATAGCACTAGTGGATCTTGTGAGTGCCCGCTATGAATGCTGCGCTGCAGTCCAGCGTCATGCTCACATTATGCAAAAGTGGCAAAGCGGTGTATGGCCTATGAGATGCGGGTGACCGCTGCATGTCAACAAAGCAGATAATTCTACAAGAAGTATGTTTATTCTAGGCGTTCTAGGTATCGTTCCGTGAGAACGTGAGCTGTAGGTTTCTGGCAATTCGGCCCCAGCTTGGATGCTGATGCTGCGGCCCCAGCAATTCATGTTACCTGCTGCTTTGACCCATACTCATATCACTTTAGAGGCGGCACATACAAAAAAAGTCAAAATTTTCGGAAATGCATCTGACCCCTATGCATTATAGAATCTTCATCACTGGGTACGAAAATAGTACCCTTGCCTTACCTAGATGTTTAATTTTGAAGTTATAGACCGTACGCTACCGTGTCATTGACTGTAAATAAAGTACCAGTACCTCATAATAAGATAATTTTCTTTACTCAAAATACACTAATCGCGTGGACACCCTCACTGGTCGCTGGCCACTCGGATGAGGGGTGCGGGTTGCGGGGTGCAATTAGGTGTGTGGGGAGGCCGGTGAGCTGCGTAGCCATAGTTTAAAAAAATGATGTAATTTTTGGTGAAAATTCAAGGTGTATTTTTTTTTCTCGTAATGACATCAGAATCGTGTATACTTTCATACCCTAAAGGGATTCTTGACTTTGCATTTACATCCTGTATTGTACATACGGTTTTTAAAGATGATTATCGTTGAAAATTCTTACCTGGAATGAAAAAAATACACATTAAATAGATCCAGAAATTGTGCATTTAAAAATATATGAGACCAACTAGAATTTTACACGTTCATTACGGAACGGAAAAACAGCAAGCATGCCTACAAAACCTTGCATTATTAAATTAATGTCGAAATAAATGCGAAAAGCATAACTCCATCACTTTTAGAAAAAAGACAAAGGTTATATATTATAATACTTCTGTTAAAAGAGAAGACTTTAGGATATTGAGGTTAAGCAGGAGGTTGAATAGATTTTTTCTGTCTGGTTCTGACCTCTTGCAATAATAATGACATCAATCGTTGAACCCAATTGTTTTGAACCATGTGATTCTGATTCTGATGAAATTTTATTTTATTTTTATTGTGTAGCTTTGATCTGTTGTTTATGTTTAATTTAATATTTTAAAACAATAATACTTGGTTGGTTTTGTTTATTTACCCCGCAGTTACGAGTATAAAATCTAATAATATAATTATGTGAAAACAGAAAACATTGCTCTAATAGTGGTCTAACATTACTTTAATGCAAGCCTAAATCTATCAACTGTAAGCTAGATAAATTAAATCTCTACAAAGTCTAGTTAATTTCCTCCATATTTTATGAACAAAGTTGTGTAAACTAACGATGCTATAATTTTCGCTTAATTAAGTTAAATAACCATAAAATCTGAATACATTTAATCAATAAAAAGCTACATGGCACGGAATCTAATTAGGTATTTCCGTATTAGGCTAATGCTGGCTTAAACAGCTTTAAGTCGTGTAACAATATACAGATTTAGCGTAATTCTTGTAGTTAAGCATGTAAATACCAGAATAAAAACGTGGTTTTACGGTTCAAACCTTTTACATGGTAATTGTTGCTGTACATGGTTTTTTCGGGACATTTTGAAGGAACAAATTGGTACAGATATATGGTTACAAAAATGTTTACAAACTTTAGTAAAATACTCTTTCTTCAAATTTCAATTCAGGTTGGTGATTAGAATTGGTATTTTCTTTTTTAACTTAATTATCATAACAAATCTTACACAACCATTCATTTAGACCCGCTGGTAAGATTTTTTGGTTGTACGATTACAACTCTTTAATTCAACATAATCCGTTAGCGTCACTAATCGTTTTAGTCACCCATATAAATCCACCCACAATGTTTACATGCTTTGTCCAATGAAGTATTAGATAAGTACTTTATCGCGCCGCGATGCAACGAGTGCTACAAAATGTGCGCTTGCGGAGGTCTAACGGGCCCGGCGATAATCGCGACGTGATAAAAAACCTTTCGCATAACGGGCGGTGGCGAAGTGGCGATGCGCTTCGCCCGCTATCATAAGAGCATTCTAGTGTAGAGGACATAATGTTAGATGAATTCCTACAAAAAATGTCTATTTCAAATTTAACGTTTGCTGTCATGAATGTTTGCTTTTATTGCACGGACATCTAACCATATAAATATTCTTTAAAATATGTACCTAATTTACTTTAATTTAAAACACTTAATGATGATTCTATAGCGAAACCGATTAGGTATGTTAAATATAATTTGTGGAAAAGTACAAGCGTTTTCAACACAACAATGTATAATAAGTTCCTTCAACATTTGGGTTTATGTCTTTTTATTTTAATAAAATTAATGCAAGGAATGGATGGAAGCTTTAAACAGTATGGTATTATTCTGGTTTATGTTTATGACATACATATATTTTCTTCGTAGCATACATGTACCATATTTTGGAGTTCACGTATTTCTAGTATTAGTCTGGCAAATAAGCACGATAAAACAGTAAAATGCTTTCAAAATAATAGTATTGTCATATTTTCCCCCGGAGGTAATTCTTTAATACTTTGCCAAATATTTTAACCATGGCCTAATTAAGGTAAAATAATTTATCAAATATTTTTCAGAGATTTTTATAAACCAAAAATTTCCAGAATTTCAACGGACGGGAAAAGTTAAATTCACGTTTTTGCTCACTTTTCACCCAGTGTCCATTTAATTCAACGTAATTTATAAAAAAATCTCAAGTTTGATTGAACTATACATATACCAACTTAGTGATTAACTTTGATTTATGCAGCTGAATTCATACTTTAGTCTTGGTAATTCGAAACAAAGATCAGTCTCCTCCTTTAAAAATTTTGACAACCCATACAAACGAACGATTTTTTTAATAATATGTTTAAATCACTTTCTGATGTCTATTTTATGTGTAATGTATTAATAGTATTAAAATAATGGTTATCTATTAATTGATTCTTATATATCCAAAATTTATTTGTGTTCTTAATGTATACATATAAATAAACCGACTATTGAGTCTGAGGAAGTCTTTAGTGTGGTTCAAAACTGTACCTCCTCTATGGTATGATTTTGCTGCACAAAGCATTTTTAATTTCTTTCAAGATTCCAAACCGTGACGTTGAAATTGCTTTTAAAACAAACACGGCTGTACTCATGTTATTAAAATTTTAATTTTCCGAAAGGTTTAACTTTTCAAAGAGTGACTTCAAATTGTGGATAATGGTGGCTTTATAATACGTAGGTGGCCTTAGTCAAAAATAAGAAAGAAAGAAAAGGTTTTTATTATTAAATTACAAATTACATACAAAGGAACATAATTGCTTAGAAAATATGGACCATATCAGTATGCAGCTGGTTGAACATGAGTATTATAATAATTTTATGGCATAGATGTCAAAATCACTTATTATTTCTGCCGCTCAATTAACCATGTTGTGGTCGTATTTTCTATAAAAATCTCATATTATCTCTACTAGCAGACGCCGTTATAATGGAAAATATACTTTATTTGCAAAATGGCAATAATATCTCGAAGATTTTATCAACGAGGTATTTTATGTGGCGTGAAAAGCAAATCTTGGCATCATAAAAAAGCAAAAAGTTGATAACTTTTCGGGCACAGGGATTATGGTGTATGATTAGTATGTTCTAATTATAATACTGCGAGGTATTTGCTTCCTTTACTCAACTTAAATCACACAAAGACAATATCAATATTATATCAATAAAGTTAAAATGAGTGTCCATTATTATAACGAAATACATAAATACAGCTAAGACTTTTGAAAGAAACGTCGAGATTTTCTTTAAAAAATAAAAGTGAGCTGTTTCTATTTCAGTATAACATTGATGAATTTATTCAAATTTAGGCATATATGATAAAAATACAGAAGTACGCTCGTTTGGGTTTCCTAAGACCTTTGTAAAATAATAAAAAAACATTCTGACATTTTAGTCCATCAGTCGATATTGCTTTCGAATCACTTAAAAACTACTAATTTTGCCGATGCAAAATTAATTGCTAACATTACTAATAGCGGTAAAGTTATCTTATTTTAATGGCTATAAATGGCAAAACGGTTATATTTAAGAAATTACTGGAAAGTGGATATACGATAAGCTAAAAGAGAAGCTCATAAATATTAAATGTGTTTGCAAGGAAACGTATCAAGTGATAATACCGCCTTTGTACAAAATTATGTTATCGTTAACGGAAAATACAGACAGATAAAAAATACATGTGTGATAATTTTAGTCTCCGTACAATATTAGTAAACATTAAACAATTACAATTAAATTTAGTAAAAATAAATGATTTTTTTCTACTATATTATTATTAGTTTAAAGTTATAAATAATATTTAAACTTGCATTTTTTATATAGTTATAAAAAATGCAAGGCTTTTTAATGCACTTTCGTGTACAACAGCAAATCAAAAGTTTATTTTGTAAAATACATACATAAAGTATACTTTATACAGGTCAAATTTAATCTTAAAAAAGCTTAAGAATATAATGAAACAAATATCTATAATACGGGAAATATAATAAAAAATATAGTATATTTAGGTTGGGCAAAGATATACATAATGCAGAAAATATAGGAATGAGAATATTATTATGCATAATGCAATGAATAAATAAGTTCATAAATAAACTAAATAGACCATAAATAAATATAATGCCTAACAGCTTTTTTATCTTCTTGTCATTTTCTCTGCGTCATAAAGATTAAACACAAAATATTCAATCGACCAATCAAAGCACGACAAAGCTTAATCCTTTTACTTTTAATCCATGACGAATTTTATGAACCGCAACGAATTTTGATAGGTCAAAACGTTACTAAAGCCTGCTTAAGACTTCTAAAGGGCTTTTGTGTACTAATGTTACCTGTGATAAATACAAGGAGAAAGTATGGCTCCTTTGATCAGATTTAAGGCTACGCATACAACACAACTGGTTCTTTCAATCGTTAGTTTTAATAAAATATTATTAATTTATGACAACAAGCAACTCGCTCCGGTCGCCGTCGCACCTATTTTTCACTTTGTGAAAAACATTTCAGTTTCACACTTTAAGACCTGCCGACATAGTTGGGGAGAGCGCGTATAAAAGTGCTGACAATCCGAAGAATTTGGACAATATATGTATGTAAAATCGATAGTTCACTCATAAGTGAACAACAAATGGACTATCAGCTGGCTGGGTAGCGTAGTATGTGGATTTGAAAAATAAAGGTTTAAATAGCATCTGAAGGAATATCAGCGTCACAAGTGGTATTTTGCTGAGTCAATACCTTTTTGTTTGCTGCATCTTAAAAACTACTTTAAGCTGTATAGTTTAAAGTTTTAAACTATCAAATGTATTTGGTTCTTGCATTGGTGTAGCATTCGAAATTTTCTTTCTTTTTTCTTATACAAAATAGAACTATTATTAACTTTGAAATTGACGATAAACCCTGTCAGTTGCATGTACGTGTCTAGAAAAGTCTTTGGCTGAAGCTGTAGAGGTGTACTTTTACTGCACCCTAAATTAACAATATATCGCAGTTCAGATCGTTGCTCTGATCCAGCTTAAATGTTAAGAAGATAGTGCTACTGCTATACAGCCTATATACAACTTATTACTATAAACGCGTCACAGTGTCACTGTCGTCGCCTTAATTAAAGAGTAAACTACATTTTTGTGTAGATCCATTCCACAGAGCTCGTACTAGAACGTGTGTGAGATCTTTTAGAATTCTTCAAACTTTCCGTCGGTGAAAAGTGGCAGTAAAAAGTGGTATTTTAATGAGAGACACGGGGTTCTTGTGTTAGCACCTTGTTAAAATCGTCTTTGTTCTGAGGCCTTGATTCTTGATACATTGTTTTCCGAATATTTTATGCAGTTTGACACAATTTTTTCAACGCTTGTTTTTTATAGCATTAAAAATTTATACAAGTATCCTTTCGTTTCGTTTATCTATTTTAAGTATGTTAGGGTATCTCAATAAGACACGTTTTTCTGTCTGAATCAAATTAATCAAATCAAAATATTTATTTTGTAAAATAGATACATAAAGTATACTTTCTACAAGTCAAAGTTAATCTTAACAATATGTATATTTAGAAAATAAAAAAGAATATATGATAATACGGGAAATACATAGAGAAATCTAGGAATAAAAATATCATATAGTCATAATGCAATGAACAAATAAGTTGATAAATAAATACAGGAAATACATACAAAAAATATATAGGTTGGGCTACTAAAATGTAATAAAGTTATAAAATGTAATGAATTTATAAGTGTAAATATTTTTTATGAAGTAAGTGTTTTTGTAAGTGCATTTATCTCGCTACCTTGAATATAAATAATTCTTTTGTATCGTCGACTCCAGGACCAAGACAAACCAAACATCGTTTCATGATACTGAATGACTTGTAAAAAAAATGTTGTTTTTCTAACAGGAAATATGAAAAAAAAATGGTGCCTTTGGACTTCATTCCCAAACGCACATAACTTATAATTACGAGTATTTCTTATGTTTAAATAAAAATTATAAAATAAATGTGGCACTACGCGACATTAGGTTACTGTCAACTAGACTTTGCTAGCAAAATTGAGTTAATAAAAAAGAAACGAAAAAAAATTACTCTTCACTTTGTAAATGATCCTGCACAATAGTCAAGATTAAGATGTGAATGTGTTCGCTCCATGTCTCTTTATACTAGGGTTATTTCCTTCCAAAAGTATATAATAAATATACATTTGCAACAGCGCTACCTATTGAACTAGGAGCACCAAATAGCTTAATTTTCATTACGGCAATTTCCCTGTCTAAAACAATTCGAGTCTAACTTTTTTCATACGAATCCTCGCACGCCAATTCCGAGCAAGCGGCATTATTAATCATATTTTGTGACATTTTTTACGGGTCACGAACATGGTTATTTCGACAACTGTACCATCCCTTACTGTTACTTACTAGTAATTTTGTGAAAACACGCAATACGAGACCTTGGCGTAGCATTCCGTTTAACCATCCCTATTTGGTTATCTTAACGCAGGGAAATTACTAACATTCGTGGACATTAAACTTGGAAAAATTATAAGCAAGTAGTTTGAGGTTTTCTATATTAGATAACATACCCATCTATACTTATAATAAAGTAGTAATTGTGTCTGTACAATTAATATTTTTGCGAAATTTTGAGTGAAATGGTCGCTTGTATTGTACTGAGGCCCAAACCACAATTTGTATGTATTTGGACGGATTTGGATGCGGTTTTTTTTATTACCAGTGACCCTGGTCAAATAAGGGTTCATAAAATAACGCTCAAGCCGCAAACGGGGAAAATATTAAATAAACGCTTTGAACTCGAGAACCAATCAACGGATTTGAATGCGTTTTTTTATCATAATTGTAGTGACCCTGGTCAACACATCAACCCTTCGGGGTTCAAACGTCGTAAAAGCCATTTTGGCCAAAATCGACTTTTAATGCCATCTTACTCAGGTTTTTGCGCTCTATCGATCTGTATATTTAGAATATCGATAATCGAATAAAAATGTCTTTTACTACTCAGAAAATTATGCAGTCTAAACACTAATTTTGTAAAAAAAATATGTTGTATTAGACGTTGAAATTCATAAATAAATGTTATACTACATAGCTTAAAAACTTGTACTCATACAACGATACAACAAACCGTGCAGCTCCTTAGGTGACAAATTTTGTTTTAAAAGCCAGTCAAAATATTTCTTTTTGTAGTAAAAGCCATGCTAACTTCTAAACTAAGATAGCTACTCAATTTTAGGTTTATGTTGATTAAATTTAAAAAAATATTACTGATCGGCCTAGACCATATTAATGTAGCTATAAAAACAAAAAAGATATGAAGGAAATAATTTTATAAATTTTGTTTTTTGTAAAATCATGTTTTAGCTTTTACGAAATTTGAACCCCGAAGGGTAGGCTATAAGAGGTGTTCATAAAATAACGCCCAAGTCGAAAACGGGGCAAAGATTGAATAACGCCGCCGCGGGAAAAGGCTAGTCTAAAATAATATGACTACAATAACTGGAGACTAAAAAAACAGAAATAAAATTAATCAACAACTTTGCATACGACTTAACCAGAAAAGAAGATTAAAATCGATACGATCAAAACATGAAACAGCCAAAGAGATCGTTTATCTGATACGTAGTACACTGCGCTTTCTATGTAAACTTTTTGTCATCTCTCTATCTAGGCGCCCGATCTAAAGCGATCGATTCAGTTTTTTCTCAATCATAACTGTGAATAGACCAGATTGCCTACTTACACTCCAAGAGAACTTTATTTTGATATTACAAGTCGAGATTACGTCAGTTATTTATAGACGTGATGCATTTGTCAACTTTTTATGAAGACTTTCGCTACCGATGACGGCCATTTTGATAAGATATTATTCTTGCGTAACTGACATCTTTAATTTTATTCGAGTATTTTTACCTTTACTTATGAAGTTATGTTCAAGAGAAAAATTTAGATCAATTTAGCAATCGTACAAATAGTTCCGGTTTGTTTGACAAGTCACCAATCACGCAATCTTCTTTCACTGACAGTCGAAATTTATTATTCGATGCATAACTAAATGCACATATGAATTTTGATCAGTAATCAATAAATTGCTATTTAGTTAACTTATTGGATACGGTGTTTATTTTTTTTTATTGGTTCTAAAATTGAACTTCTCAGTGCAAAAAAAACAACGGAGCCCGCTCATTACACAACGAATGCATTGGTTTATTACAATCGATCATCGATCTACTTCGGTCGACGCAACTCAATCGAGTTTTTGCGATCGCATCTCTACTGCAGTCTAAACATGAAACGAGTAACCAACCATTGAGATGTTTTATCGATAAAAAACTGCCGTTCTATCGGTTACGCGCATCTCTACTAAGAGAATGGTGGCGACAGAACAATCGGAATCGGAAAAAATATATATCGGTCAAGTAGTCAATGTAGACGAGACTTTATAGCTTCGTTACAAATAAATATTGTGTACTTTTCCTTGCTTCTTACTTAAGTTTAATGAATGCATGAATGAAGTTTACTTCTGCGAAAAGAACCGTACGGTCCGAAATAGAATTACATCGCTCAAAGCCATGAATGGTTTCAAGTGTGAGCGAGGCAAACGATGTGAAAGATAGCTCATGATTCGGACCGCTTTATAAAAGATACCTCCCTCTTAATTTTACACAGAATACAATAGGTTATATATTTTTTTATCGACTCCACAAATCCACATTCACAAATATAAATTCTTCCATTTTTGACATTTCATTCCGTTCAACGCTCTCATCGCCTCACCTCCGTCGTGTGAGCTACAAAAGTCATACGAATGAATGAAGACATTTGCTTCACTCATGGATCATTTGCCATTCACCTCATTCATTTGTTATCGATTTTAGCGATGTTATTATTTTTCGGACCGTACGTTTCATTATAAATTTCATGTTATAAGTATGTAACTATTAATGACACCCTAATCTATGAGTTCGTTTATTATGTACAAACAAGCAGGCGCACGCCTCACTAGATTTCTTTTTGTTTGCCCACCATCACTTAGAGAAACTACTTATGTCTACTAAGTGGTGGCACTTAGTCAACACTTATCGAAGTGTGTACTTGGCGCAATCAACAATATAGAGGTGTGAAAGTTGTAAACCTTTAAAAGCCCTTTCCTGACCTGTATGCGGCTTGTGCCATATAAACACCATATAATTTATAAATTAAAAGTCCTGACTTTTCAAAAGCAAAATCCAGGCACAATAGATTTTTTATCGTTATTTCGATTTAATATGAAATGAAACAATGCGTTTCCATGAAATTTAACTCGTTGTTCTAAAAATATATGAGAGATACTCGTAAATACTAATGTATATAAAGTGACTATTTCATTTATATAGGCAAATTCATACTGGAGACTCGGTAAGTGGTCAGGACTTGTTCAAGCACAACCTCGACACAATTAGTAAAGGAAGTCAAAATTAATTTTGCGTATTCCACAGAAAGGGTAATTGAACTTAGGTCCTGATCACTTACCGAGTCTCCAGAATGAATTTAAACAAAAGTCATCTTATACATATGTATTTACGTTAAAAAACATTTTATAACTAAAAGCACAAATAAAGCCTTCTGGGTATGCCACAATAAATAAATGATTACTGGTTCCGAGTAAAACCAACAAGATAGCTTTTATTTAAGAATAAAAAGCTTAAGCTCAAATATTTTAGGTTTCATATGTGACCGTTTAGCTGAATAGAAGTTATCAATATGACTCATATTTTAGCGTGCAAATTAAATAAGACTGTAAAAGTCTTGCAAAAGATAATAAAATATTAAAGAAAATCTTTTACCGGCTAAATGATAATAAAAGTGAAATTCCAAAAATCTTGAAAATCATCATATTCACTTTTAAAAGAGAAGCTGTAAAAACACGTGCGTGAATAAAATTAATACAAAATGTGTAGTTGAAATCATCGGCATTTGGTGAAACGGAACACGTCATGTTGAATAAAACGCGCTTGTACAGTGGAGCCCACATCAAGCTAAACACTTTCAGTATAAGCTGACCTCTCATTGTATAGGCTTCCCGTACACTGAGAGGTCAGCTTATACTGAATGTGTATAGCTTGATGCGGGCTCCACTGTACATACTACCTATAGTATCACGTCTATTTTAACAGTTTTATTCCTAACCGGTTCCGTAATTACACCATTCTGGGATTGTCAGTTCATCCATCCATCAGCCTGTTTCGTCCACTGCTGGACATAGGCCTTTCCAGGATTGCGCCACTCTTGGCGATCCTCCTGGAAGAAATGCTCATACTCACACACGCTGGGCAGGCGGGTTGGTGAGCGCGGTGCCGAAACCCTTGCACCAGTGACGCCGCTGCCCGTCACCAGTCTGTTTTATATAAGGCCCGGCAATTGGGGGTGGATAAACCGCCATCCATCGGTGCCAGGCAATGGTGGGCCGCCTGGTTTTGCCTAAGAGCTGTTCTCTTACTCTCTCCCAAATAACTTCGGGAGGGTTTGCGAGTAAGATGGTGGTACCTCCACAGTCGAGCCCGGCATCAGCTCTACCACCTACATTGTCAGTAAAACAATGAAACTAGAATTAAGTAATACATTTTATTACAGATAAATTCTAGGTAAATGGCGTAGAAATAACAAGTTTTGTTTTGAATTCTGGATATTCTTATCGGCCGTCCTAAATATTGTTATCAACCGTGATCAGACAATGCCCTACTCCAAAATAGGGTTCTAAATAGGTCCAAGGTCGTCTGCGTACAAAAATGCCGGCTTAAATCCGTACTGAAGGACGCCAGGGGCAAGATGGCAATCTCGCAGTGTTGCCATTTTTACAGGTTTGGCAAATGAAGAAAAGATCTAGAATTTATATAAAAGAATGAAAAATTTACCAGTTGGTGTTTTTGGGTCCCATCAGAAAAGGAAAGTCTTCTAACTATGACTTGGTATTATCTGCCTTTTCTGTTTGCAAAATTGCTCGGAAACAGCTCAGCTGGTTGGCATGTACAAAATTACACTGCGACCACGGGAACTGCCTATTATAAATTATAAAATGAAAGATGGCGTCTAATCATGAAAATAAAATTGGCGAATATTTGTGGAGTAAAAAGTGCAAGAATTCGTGTATAATTTATTGAAGATGATATTCCACCAGGAACCATCAATCGAATCCATCCAATATTCGAATAGAATATATATATTTTCGCCTTATGACAACTGTACTGATCGAAATGGAACTTTAAATTTCGTTATTTGTGTTGATTGATTAACAAATAAATACAATTTTTAACAATTAACTGGTCATTATTATAAAAATGTAAATTTTGATTTATGTTTATTGAGTATTCTTAAAGGATGTATGGCAACACCACAGCAAAGTCTTACGCGCCTGGCTGTCTAGTCCGAATAATTGCTAACTTCCGGAATATGCTAATGAAGAGGTTCGGCACGCGACGTGCGAGCCCTAGCCTAAGGAGCAGTTTGTGAAAAAAATGCGTGCTGGCTCGTTGGAGATGAAGTAGAAAAAACAACCGTTGTTCAAATACATAATTGCGAGTGGTTATACGCGAAAAGGGACCTGTAGGGATTGGGAACGCTTTTTCGGTTTTTTGGTGATTTTGATTCCTTAGACTTTCCTCTTTAATTTGGTCCAAACAGATTCGTTTTAAATGGTATAGTTTTATTTAATAATTTTTTAATGTCACTAGTCAGTCGCTATATTCATTATGATCATTAATTAAATAATATTTTGTAATAAACGCAACGCACGTGTTGTTGTTTACTACCAAGGACGCTTAATGACATAAAAACATAGCTGCAAGGACATAAAAACCTCCACGTCACCCAAAAAAACCTTAAAACATACATATATCATCTGTACACAACTCCAAACTTTGAGCTCTATTTTCTCAAAATCTTTTCTTTCCCTGCAGGTCCCTTTTCGCGTAACCACTCACAATTATATTTTACAGTACGGAAAAGTTCTATGATTGTAATTAATATGTATCTATGATTGTATTTTAGTTTTTTTTTATGGTTTACACTACATTACTAATCTTTTTTTACATAAATATATTAATAATGTAAAAAGTATTACTCTTTTGCAACCCGTTGATGTCTTTTAAGAGAAGAAAAAAAAAAACATTCTTGCCGCTGTTTTTATTTTTACTGATTACGTTTTTCTACATTACTTTTCTCTTTCTTCAATTTCTCTTCTGACTTTCATTACAATATTACTGGGGTTAAACCTTTTCTATAAAATCTTCTTCTTCCTCGGCTATCTTTAAAAGACGAATAAAAGAATATTTTTTCTCCCTTTAATAGGTACGTTCAAGTAGGTATATTATATGAATAAATATTAGTTTATATTATAATATTGTATAGTATGTATTTGTATGTATATTTACACGTAGTAGATTATTTAGTATTTAAATAATTTGTTAATTTACATTGTGCAGTACATGTATGTATATATATTACATAAATATCTCCTGTACACCACCATCAACTTATCCTTTTTAACAGTATCTTCCACCCAAAGGTTGTCTGGAAGAAATCGCTCTGAGCGATAAGACCGCCCATTGTACCCTTTCTGATAAAATATTTTTATTACTTGTTTTTATTTTGGTGAACAATAAAGAGTATTTATGTTATGTTATGTTATGTTATGTTATGTTATGTTATGTTAAACGTGTTTAATTTTTAAAAGTATTTTCCGTTATTTAAGGCAAAGATCTACCTACCATGGCGGCATGATATTCTGCTTAAATCATAACAAGGTGTGTCTGTAAAATGCTACAAAATTTAAACCACATATCCTATTAATTATTAATATTAGAGTGCATTATAAACTAGAAAAGATAAATTAGAAACAAATGTAAAGATAAGAATTTGAAATAATATAATATTAGTATTTAGAGTATTCCAAAGCGATGGATTTCGCGATAGAAACATAATCACATTTCCTACTGCTTATACTAATCACATTTGTAGAATTAATTAAAAAGTTTAACGAAGAAAGAAATGCATTTCTACATACAAAATTGACTACTGACAAGTTTCTATCGGAACATGCATTTTTTAAGTGACTTTTGCCACTATCGCTTGTAGGAGAGAATTTGTTTAGTACCTAAGTTATCATCAGTCAAATTTGGCTTAAGTGATGTGTCGCGTAACCTTTTATAAGCAACAAATACTATGAGTCTTGTACTCATAATACTATTTATAGGTTACGCGTAAACCTAAAATCTTGTTGTTAGTTTTTGTATAAGAATATAAATCCTTACCTAAATTCGCCTCTACTTAAAATGGAAATACAAACCCCTAAACAATGAGTAAGACTCTACCTAATCTACAAAGAGGGTGAATATTTATTTTTAGCTCAAGACAATAAGCGTAGGTTTCTTCCCTATACATTACATTGTTAATATAAACAAATTGTGTAAGTTTCCATGAATTAAATCTTCATAGTTCCGCTTTTGATGTATCATAGCTATAATTTTTAAATTAAAGCTCCCAACAAGGAAAAAAAATCATTGATGGAAATTTTTTTTTTATTCATTCTTTCATACAACACTAAGAAATAAAATTTCAACATGGTTCGATATAACTGCCTGTCTTCTTAAAAATAGTATTAATTAAAATTTTAATGATAATTATTTACAATAAAAATATAATTTGCATCGGTTTTTACAGTTGGGATACGTATAAATATGTTTTCTGATTGTTGTAGAAACGAATGGGAAGTAAATAATGGGCTCATATTTAATTTTTACTACCCGCATTGGCATGGGCTTAGTAATATTTCTGTCAAGTACGTCTAGTACTTTTTGATAATGTTTATATTTATTTTTTACTTTACTAGGTAATTATTAGAGTTACGTAAAAATTATTCGTTTGTCAGACAGACTTCCGTATTAAAAAAACATAACTCAAGAACGACTATACCGTTAGAGCTGAAATTTGACCAGTAGGAAGAGAATGACACTGCAATTTTGGTAAATGAAAAGAAACATTCGATGACGTCACATTATGAAAAATCATCGTGAACCGTTTTTCTGAGCAGAAAACATTTGCACAACTTTATTGACGAAATTCGTACATTACACTTGATATTTTATTTACTTCAATTATTTTTACTAACGTAGATTTTAGGATAGGAACAGCCCACTTAGCTGATATTGAGTCGCACGACACATGTGATGGTTTCAAATCCATAGACAAAATGGTTTCGTGACTGAAACACACAATTTCGGTGGATTTTAAAATTCAATTTCAGAACGATTCCGTGCAAATCGAATGCAAACTGTATCCTGTCTTCGTAAAAGATTAAAATTCAAAACCATTTTGAAATAAGATGAATGTCTCATTTTCATTTTTGGCGAAACTTTAATCAGTTTCTAGAACATTGTACTAGAAAATAAAAAAATCATACCTACTTACAGAATTATATTATGAACGAATCTACGGAGTATTAAATTTTTACATTACAGACAGAAAAAAGATTTTTCCTTCTACGTTACTAATTACATTTTATGTTTGTATTATAAACAATTACATGCCACAAACCCACAATAAGGAAAACGCGGTTAGTTATTTATTACTAAAATAACTAAATCGTACTTATTTTATTACCTACTAAATTACTTAATAAATCATCAAATCAGTCCTTTACAAAACCGTAACATGTAAATATGTTTATTCGAGACATTTTCGCAAAGCCTTATTCTAATGGCGGAGGTTTATTTAAGCTCGACACAATTAGGAATAGGGTTGGCAGGAAATAAACCATAAATTTGGACTGGTTTGAACTGAGAACAATAAATTTATAAGGGAAAATCAAGTGTGTTTAGAATGGATATTAACATTTTTAGTACAATCTCAAGCTTTTTAGCTTCGATGTTTTTTTTATCTTTGGCTACTAAAATACTGGAACTACCTACTTGTTTCATTATTATCATGTTGTAAAATTAATTTTTTTATTCTTTTTTCTAAAATCTTTTAACGGTCAAAAGTCTAAAATTTTATAATTATTCTTAAGAAAAATGTAGAGTCAAAACGAAGATCTATGGGATCACCTGACCGTAACAAAAATAATAGCAATTACTTGGTGACCTAAAAGCAACTAAATTACTTTAGTCGAAAAACTCCAATTTACTTGTAAAGTTAGTAATTTCCATGAATAAGCCGCAATGACCTACGTATCGCCGCTTGACGCAAGATTTTGAGTTCAACGTACTCTACATTCCGCACAATTTACGAACTTGGATTTTATTTTGCATTTTTTCATATATCCTTTATTTATCTTTGCAATATTATTTAGACATAATTTTTTTTTGTTTTGTAAATAGTAGACGTTTATGGTCTTTTATCTTTTCAATCTTAACCCTTTGTCAACAATTTGGTATTTGACCGTGTGAAAAACTTAAGCTGAAGTTTCAGTATTTCTACAAATCTCGTCAAAATATAATAAAACCTCATAATAACCAGACAGTATCAGCACAGACCAAAACCACCCCGTAACCATCTCCGCAACATATCAAACAAACATCATCCTTGACCTTTCTCAACTCCGCAGCATCCACCTGGACCAGGGCTCAAGACTCACCTGTTCTTCCCATGCCCGATCTTGTAGAGCTCGACGTGCTTGAACTGAGCGTAGGTGGCCATGATTGGTAACACGGGGGTACGAGTGGAGCACTGGAGGGTACACTGCGCGATCGCGTTGGAGACGGAGAGAGCGTGTGGCTGCGGCGAGGAGTGACAGCTGACTGGTCGCGCGTGGGCTCTACCCTCGGTTTTAGTCGATGCTGCCACCCTACGCCCGCGCGTGCGCGCTCGCTTCCGCTCTTTGCTCTTATTTTCCTTTTTTTAGCGACCACCTGGTCCTGTTGGACATGCGTGGAGACAGAAGACTGGTGATGATCACGTGATGATGGGTGAACGGGTTTTGATACGAAATACTAACGAGATTTTTTTATTTTTCTATATTATGGCTGGTTTTCAGGCGCCAAAAAACCGAAACCTGAGAGAGACAGTACTCGTATACGAATAACTTTCAGTATGAAGACAACTCTGAAACCAGCTGTTCCATAGAAAGTAGGTTGTTGTTTTTCAAATTTTCAGCGACTGGAAATCCTGCCAGTATAAACAAAGAGCACTGTCCTCTGTAGAGTTGTTGGACTAAATGTCGGTTGCTGAGTTGCTGGAGATTAGTTTGTTATTAAGATTATAACTTTTTGTTAAGTTGTAAACCTTTTTTCTTAAAATGGAGTGTTCTAAATACCCATTTATATGAACAACTTTTACTATAGAGCCAAACAATGTACACTGACAGTAGGTGTTGGCCAAACCCAAAATCACAAAAAAATAGCTGTTTCGTTAATTTTGGTCAAGTAGGTGTTTAATTATGTAATATATTAATTATGTACATAAAACTGTTTATTCATTTTGTTTGAGTAGGTTTTTTCCGTGATGTACTGTCGAAGAAAAATCCGCAGGCCTACGTATCACCCGTGTCGCAATAGTAATAAGTTCGGTAAGTGGGTCAGCGGTTATTTCTTTGATGGTACTTAAGTGTGCACAGTAGTCAAAATTGTCGATAGTGATGGGTAGAAAATCCAGTTTGAAGAAAAAGAAATCATTTCGTCAGGAGCTAAAGGATACGGTCGTATTCTGACAATTGGTCAGTAATCCATACAAAACTAGCTACAGGTTCAATCCTCTTAAAAGTTTATTTCTATTACTAGCTTTTGCCTGCGGTTTCACTCGCGTTGAATTAGTTTTTGTGTACTCCTATATAAAATCAGTCAATATTATTCGGACTGTTACCTACAGTAAACACAGCTAGAGAAATGTGTGTGCTAAGCGCCTCTGTTTCCCATTTTGTAGTTTTTCCATGGGAACAAAGGGAAAAAGTAGTTATTGTCCTGTTCAAAGTCTAGAACTACATTTATGCAAAATTTCAGCCTAATCGGTTTCGTAAGCATGGTGTGAAAGGGTGACACATCACATTTCTATATAAATTTTAAAGGTCTTTTTCATCCCATGGGAACTGATTTATGGGATAAAAAGTAGCCCGTGTCCTATTCCAAGTCTAGCACTACATTCATGTAAAATTTCAGCCCAATCGGTTCAGTAGTTACGGCGTGAAAGAGTAACAAACATCCATCCATCCATCCATCCTTTCATCCATCCATCCATCCATCCTTCCATCCATACATCCAAACTTTCGCGTTAATAATATTAGTGGGATTTTAAAACATATTTCTGAAATATTACTACTACTGAAGACGAAATGGAAAAGCTATATTGTATCTTAAATTTTTTTATCAATAGACAAAAAAGATAAACTTGCAGCACTAAACTAAATCAAAACAATAGTCACTAAAAATAAAATTCAATCTAACAAAATGATAACAATCTAAAACCCTAAAAGTACCTAAAACATACCGACGTACAAAAAATTATAGTTCTTTACCTATTAAGTTGCCAAAATTTTCTAACAGATTCATGATTTTATTCATGTAAATCAATAACTATTTCCATTATTTGTATTTTTTTAAAAGTTGATTTCACGGTTTCATGTCTCCGTATTAAATTTAGTTTTTTTTTTCAGTTTGATTACTAAAATTAATTACTAACCTTAAGTAATAACTTAAGTAATAACTTAAGTAATACTTAATAATTGGTAATAACTTTTAAAAGGTGACATTTTTCAAAAATTAAGTCGTTGTCATAAAATTTGGATTTGTCATCCCTAAAATAAATGAAAAAACGTTTGTACTGAAAACTGATTTTCTACAAATTATCCATGCAACACAGACATTTCAAAGGTAAAGACCTATTACAATACTAAATATTTTCCCGTTAATCGGCAGGCTCTATAGAAATTGGAGACCTTAGACCTACAAACCATTAAAAACAAACTGCGCATTTCTTCTATTTTCTCAAACATTAAAATTGTTTCAACACTTAGACCTATTTTCTAAACCTATTATTGAAACATAGGAAGGAGTTCCAAATAGCTAATTTATATTTGGGTTCGTCGTAAGTGGGCCATGCATGCCTCTCCGGCGTAAACGTCAAACGTTAGCTTCCCTATTTCCACATTAATGCATTTTACACGAGTAGTGCAAGTTACAGGATGCGAGAGATTGTGATATACGTATATGGTGCCTTTAATTTATACAGCCAAACTCATACTAGAGGCTTGGTAAGTGATCAGTAGCACGGATCGATAACACTATTTGCTGATTTCGCAGAATAAAATCTTGACGTCCCATTGTAATTGACTCGGGGCTGGGCTTGCGTTTGGAAGGAACACGAAAAGAATAATTTACGTATTTCACAAAAAGAGTCATCAAACCTTGTTGGGAGCACTTATTGAGTCTACAGTAAGAAATTAAAGCCTGTCTTCTTAGTAGCTTAGTGGTCAAGTTTTAGCTTATGAATCCGGAGGTACATGGGTTAAATCCTGTAGGAGTACGTTTTGTGTAAGGTCCGTGTGCATTGGAAACCATATGAAAGTAGTAGTGAACAAAAAATTAACCGAATTGTCCTTTCCCGCTGCTCGCGTCTCCGGGGTGGTAGTTAAAAGCACAAAACTCCGAGAAAAAAAACATTATTTTAAAGAGATTGTCAAAGTCTGAAGCCGAAAGCCATTTGGCAGTTTGACCGGTCTCATCTAGGATTTCTTAAAATGGAGTCCATGGACATCTTAGCTGTTCGTCACATAAATGCCAGAGGTCCTCAGGTAGGCTTTAATTATTGTGAATAAATTAATACGTCTTCGTTTTATACAATTTTATTAGAAAATAGAGTTTTTTAATATACAGTGGTTTTTAGAGCCTAAGAAACCCTGATCCAAACGTACCCGTCAGATGAATGTACTAAATGGTATATAGAGAAAATGTCCTTACGTCTTCGTATTTTTGTAATGCTACTTTTGAAAATAAAGGAAGAGCAAATATAACAAACTTTTTAGGTTTGATTGAAAGAATCAAGTGTAACTATAGTACTAATAAAAATTGTTATTACTTAAGCAGCGGGGAAATGTGGTTAATGTAAAAAGCAGACGAACGGAGTAATGACAAAATATCACAATCAAGAGTTTAATTTTCCCGCTATATTTGTGGTAAATTTTATAAATTTTTTGAACCCAAAAACGCTTCCACTTAATTATTGGACCAATGGTGATGTTTGTACTATCAAAGAAACTTTAGCTTACCCATTATTCGCTTGAAAAGTAGATTACAGTTTTATTTTTTTGAATTATTTTCATAATGTATTTACCGCAATTTTATTCAGTTACGAAATTGTAAAGCCTGCCTCTATCTAGTAATAGTAAAGTTTGTACGAGTATGCACTCGTAGCACTTACGTAGACATTCGTGTGGTAAAATCTGCCATTTAATAAAAAAATATTGCTCGACCAACTGTGACGTCATCAAAAAGAGGTTGGGTGGGCCCAACCATAAAAGTGATTGTTTGCTGGTCCCCATCGTCCAAACATCTGGATACTTCTATCCTAGATTCCTTTAAACGAAGAGTGAATAGGTACTTTCAGGGCGAGTGCACTTCATCATAGTTCTCACACCATCGAGGCTACAGACGCGGCAACGGCAAAGCGTGATAATGTTAATATTGTGAATTTAAAAAAAAACTAGCCAAGTGCGAGTAGGACCCGTGCCCTGAGGGTTCCGAATATACTGTTTATAACACAAACGTATTCCACGAGCAGTTATAAATTACCAAACGCTTGACACTTACGATCTAATAAACTCAATGTATCCAAAAGGTCCAATTAGTAAACAAACTTCTTTTTAATTAATTAAATATCTGTATTTTTAGATTTTTTCCTGGGTGTGTGCTAAGAAAACTAATTCTGTACGGTATTTCAAGTTTCTAAGTCAACTGGAAGTACCCTATAGGTTTCCATGGTAAGTCAATTTGTATGAAATTGATCACGTAAAGAGCAATAATTTTCTTTCGCGTTAAATTAGAAGCCTGATTTTTTATCAGCACTAGGTGGCGTAGACTTCTTTTAAGTTCAACCTGATGTCTATCTCTAACTAGGTCCGAGAAAAAGGTTCTCGTCTCGACAGATGGACAGACGGGAGACGGACAACAAAGTTTCGTCATTCTAAGGTACGGAACCCTAAAATATTGTGAAATTTTGCTTTAAACTTCGCCGTGACAGCCGGGTCGACCCAATTTTGGGATCTCAGAAGACGCATCCAGCGTAAGGTACCTTCCACTGTTTCTAAAAATGGCATGACCTTCTTTACTGGAGGAAAACTTTTTTACGTCCCACGTTTTTCATCTGACCCGCATCTAGGGTTACCATCTTTCCGGATTCATCACAGGAAGGATGCACTGGTTGAACATCTTAGCCTCTGAATTATCAATTTATCGCAAATATGTCCTTCAACTATGGCAAGCTTACTTTAAATTTATTATGTTTATACATCCATGAAAGAACGTGTACCTATCAATAATAAATAGTTTAATTTTACACCAACGTTTGAACTTTAATAACTTCCTCGTAATACTCAGAGGGACAGCTGTAAAGGGGCTTTATAGCATGTCGATATTATATAGTATCGACAGAACGTTTCAAGATCTTAAAACGAAGAATCACTTCGAGATAGAACTGCGGATTCCACTTAGTTAAAACGAAAATTGTGTTCAAATAACTGCTTTATGAAATCAAAGGTTCTGATGAATTTTGTGCAGGAAGTTTTTTATTGCCTTTTACCTGATAAATTTCATACAAATCGACTCACAATGAAAACTTATTGGGCACTTTCAGCTGTATTACATGAAATTCGGTTCACAATAAGTCTTGCAGCACACGTATAGGAAACAATAACAAAATTACAAAAATTACAAACAAAATTCTTAGTATAATTATTTGGACACAATACATCTACGAAAATCAAAATAATCGTCTTCACGTGGCATCAACTACCAATTTTATGACAAATGAGAAGAAAAAACGCGGCCTTCTTTTTTTTTCTCATTTGATTCTCTGATTTTAGGCAAGCATCTTTGTACAGCCAGTAATTTAATCGAAAGCATTCGAGGCTGCATGTCGGAGATACCTTTGCCTAGCCCAAAGCAAACGAAGAAATATCAGTCGCTGATTGGTTATCTACGCGGCGTTATAATAAACTCAGTCAATCACAGCGCAAAATCAGTAAAACAATGTAGGCATTTATAAAACACAAAAATATTCCACTCCCCCATTTAAAACGTATGGTAAAAATAAAACAAGAATTGGCTCTTTCTTACCTAACCTCCATTTAAAACTAAAAGGTGAGGATAATAGTGCAAAAGTCTAATTCGCCGGGACTAATTGTAAATGTTCTGAAGTAGCGTTTTAAACATTTAAATTTCCCAAAATGCTAAAATTGAAAGTGGCATGAATATGTTCGTAGACCACACAGTGAGTCTCTTGCAGGTAAACTTGATTGTAGTAAAAATTATAGGCCCGAAAAAGCATGAAATAACTTTTTAGTTATTAGAATTAAAAAGAGGTAAAGTTTTGTTTGTGAGTTTGTATGTAAGGGGTGATTATTAGAACTGCTGAACCGATTTTACAAATTCTTTTAATTACTAGGATATTTTTATTTATTTATTTATAATGGTTAGACTCTTCACTTGGACAAAGAGGTTAATAGTTTGATCCCACACATATTCAAAGTCAATGTGTATTATCTGTGTGTTGTGTGTTATTCTTTATTATTATTATTATTATTATTTGTTAATCTTTATTTCTAATTGCTGTAAGAAGATAAATTATGAGACATGGAGTATGGCAACTTCTTTTAAGCGTATTTCGCCTTTTTTTTCATTAATGCCATAGTAAGAAACTTACTTTTTTATTGTTCTATATAAAGTGAAATATATTAAATATATTGATTAATTTATTTTTGTTTTAAAAAATGATGAAAAATTTGTTCTGCTTACTCATTCCGTAAATTTTATGTCTAATAAAGGTTATTTTATTTGAGACTTGTTCAGTGTAAGTATTTTTTTTATTTAATGAATTTTGGAACCTTTATATTACAATAGTTGTGATGAAACATTCATTTGACGTTATTTCCTGGAACCCTAATGTTATTTTGCACGCTCACATTTAGATAAAAGAACTCACTCATGACGCAAAAGCTAGGCGTTTGGCCGCAGCCCCTTTTCCCCAACATATCATAATGAATGATACTTAATGAATAATAAATTATAAACTTTAAAAAAACCTAGCTACCTGTGAAAAGCGAACATACGTACAAACAGACATACATCGCATTTATAAGGTTCCGTACCCGAAGCGTTCCAAATGGGACCCTATAACTGAGCCTCCGCTGTCTGTCTGTCTGTCTCTTTGTCTGTCCGTCCGGCCGTCTGTCACAAGGGTCTACAGCTTCAGACGTAATAGGTAGACAGTTGAAATTTTCACAGGATACACTTTACGAGAAAAGAATTTGGTGCTAAAAAAGGCTGCCGCCAGGCAAGCCTGGAGACAGCACCAAAAAAAATGCTGAAAAATCTCGTTAAAAGTATATTTTAAATATCAAGCTTAAAGAAAATTAACAAAGAAAAGAAAATAAAAACAAGGTATAAAAACAAAATTGTAGAAAAGTATATCGTCGAGCCTAAAAATTTTACAATAAAACTTAATTTAGTAAATCACCTTTTTTAAGGTTTAGAATTTTCTAATATAGCTAAAACGACGCTTTAAGCTTATTTTATTATAAATTTGAAACTAAAAGTTAATCTATTTTTTTGGGATCCCAATGAATATCGCGGAAATATTAGTAAATCTTGGGCGAGAGTTTTAAGAGCTGTCGTTATTCAGCCTTACATAAGGAAAGAAAATTACCTAAACAGAATAAGATAATTACTAAACTACTTAGAACCTGGTTCCTTCTTGAGGTCGATTCGGCAGGCCTTCTAGTATGGGGTGGTCCCCAAAACGCTCGCTCGTAGTTAGCCAATCCTCACCACGCCGTGAACTGCAGCCAGACTCCGCTATGCGACAAGATTGTCTTCCAGATGTCGTGGAAATGAGTTTGTGTTGTGCATCCACACAAGATACCAGGAGGATGGTGATATTTTGAAATTGTAAGTTACTTTTTAAAAATCCTGAAGGGTCGCTGTAAAGAGAAGAAACAACAGAATGAAGAAATGCTCATGAAACCCGAGCAAGAAAACTAACGTTTTGGAAAAAGGACAAAAGGGATTTTCAGAGAATGAAACCAAAAGTACACAAAACTTACCAGGAGAAGAAGAGAAAATCTGAGTATTTGACAGGCGCTATCATTTTAACGGCCTTTTTGACGCCTTTATGTATTGATGTTTTTTATCATGTTTTTTGAATTCCTCACCCGTTTTATGCGTTGGTACGGAACCTTGTGTGCGCGAGTCCGAATCGCACTTGGCCAAATTATTAATGCACCCTCAGAGAAGATTAGTGTAAAGCAGATAAAGTTAATGTACAGGATAACTGAAACGGTATTTATTCAAGCACGTGTTAAAAGTATGTTGAACGAGAATAACATTCTTTTTTAATACCCTCATTAATACCAAAAAGTTAAGTATTTTAACAGAAACCATAATTATAACATGAAAGTTATTGGATGGGAACTGGAAACAAATTGTTTTCTTATCGCGTCGCCGGGACCTTTTACAAGTTTAACCCGTTCAGTTCAGATATCGGACCAGCCGAGGATTTCTCCAAACTTACCAGCAGCGAGGCTATTAAGGCCGGGTTCCGAATAGCGCTCACAGCGCTAAAAGTACCATCAAACTACCGCCGCGCCGCACGGCCATCAGCGACTGGGAATGACGATAGACGCGATGTAATCGATTATGTCTTGAATCGGAACGCACTATAAATATCTTAATATTTGTAAATTTTAATGTGGTATTTAAATTTATTTACATTATACCTGTGTTAAAATGCCATACGATAAATAAATAAATAAGTTATCAATTTTCGATAACGATTTGATAAAGTAGATATTATATTTCGACAACAATATAATGACAAATTAGGTGGGCTTATAGACAATAACTACTAGATACTATAGAAAAGTTTGTTTTTATTTATTTCCTTTAAGTACTAAAACATTTCGTTCAAAAGTAATATTGTTTTTTGGTAAGTAAATGTTTTAAGTGAAATTGACCATTAGTATAAATTTTTGAATAAAAAATTATATCCCTGGACGTAGGGATACATTTGGAACATTTAACATTGGCCTTTGATCACAAATGGTATTAAAAGGAGTATGTTTACACTCTGTATACTTAAACTCTATGTAGATTGCTCTATTTTATTTTACATTTTAACTCTATGTAGTTTGCTCATGTTTCTCTTTCACATCTTCTCTTCCACCCAAAGGTTGCCTGGAGGATATTACTATTGCCGCCTTTTTACAATATTAAATTATTTCTCCATACCCTGTGATATGTTTTTTGTAAATGTACATATAGTTGTAATAAATAAATGTTTTTTTTAATACATCGGAACAGAGAAAGTATTCGTTATTATTGTATTATCTTAGTGCAGAAAAGTAAAAAACATAAATCAATGAATTATTAAAAAATTTAAAAAGTTCTTATATTTAAAAGTTGTCACGAAGATAGCAAGCAGTTTTTAGTGCTAAAGAAATCCCCCATTGTAAGGTACATTGATTTATTTAAATAAAACTAATTTTCTTGTATGAAGTTGGCTAGGTGCAGTGACCAAATTTTTTAATTTTTTGATAGTCAATCTTTCTTTGAGCTTTTTGATGGGCTCGTGTTTCTAAGAACCGTGGTATTTTCCTTTATCAAAAATGTCAGTCTGTCAATTGTCAAACCTGACGTTTCGTTCCCATGACAACGTTACACGTCCATCTGTCAAACGCGTCTCCATCCGCATCGGTGTGAACGTTCTTAGGGTCCCTTAATAGAATTTAGAATAAATACAAAGTTGGTATTTTACAGTCAAATTCATACTCAGAAACTTGAACAGCGATGAAACAACTATATTTCCTTTTTGGATGTTTTAGTTTGGGGAAAAAGTTTCTTCGCATTTTATATGAAGATTAAAAACATTTTTAATAAAGTTTATTTACATATAGCTAAAGTATGTAGGTGCCATTTTGTTCGATAACTTTCTGCCATCTTGTAGATAGGGACGTGATCCCATTGCTATAGAAATTCTGGGGCTTCTGATCAAAAAACCGCGACAAGTGGTTTTGGCAGTCCTCTCGTGATGTTTTTTTTATATATATCGGAACAGAGAAAGTATACGTTTACATGAAATGTAAACATGTTTACATTTTATGAAATAAAATTCAATCTAACAAAATGATAACAATCTAAAACCCTAAAAGTACCGACGTACAAAAAATTATAGTTCTTTACCTATTAAGTTGCCAAAGTTTTCTAACAGATTCATGATTTTATTCATGTAAATCAATAGCTATTTCCATTATTTGTATTTTTTTAAAGTTGATTTCAAGGTTTCATATCTCCGTATTAAATTTAGTTTTTTTTTTCAGTTTGATTACTAAAATTAATTACTAACCTTAATTAATAACTTAAGTAATACTTAATAATTGGTAATAACATTTAAAATAAATGAAAAAACGTTTGTACTGAAAACTGATTTTCTACAAATTATCCGTACAACACAGACATTTCAAAGGTAAAGACCTATTACAATACTAAATATTTTCCCGTTAATCGGCAGGCTCTATAGAAATTGGAGACCTTAGACCTACAAACCATTAAAAACAAACTGCGCATTTCTTCTATTTTCTCAAACATTAAAATTGTTTCAACACTTAGACCTATTTTCTAAACCTATTATTGAAACATAGGAAGGAGTTCCAAATAGCTAATTTATATTTGGGTTCGTCGTAAGTGGGCCATGCATGCCTCTCCGGCGTAAACGTCAAACGTTAGCTTCCCTATTTCCACATTAATGCATTTTACACGAGTAGTGCAAGTTACAGGATGCGAGAGATTGTTATATACGTATATGGTGACTTTAATTTATACAGCCAAACTCATACTAGAGGCTTGGTAAGTGATCAGTAGCACGGATCGATAACACTATTTGCTGATTTCGCAGAATAAAATCTTGACGTCCCATAGTAATTGACTCGGGGCTGGGCTTGCGTTTGGAAGGAACACGAAAAGAATAATTTACGTATTTCACAAAAAGAGTCATCAAACCTTGTTAGGAGCACTTATTGAGTCTACAGTAAGAAATTAAAGCCTGTCTTCTTAGTAGCTTAGTGGTCAAGTTTTAGCTTATGGATCCGGAGGTACATGGGTTAAATCCTGTAGGAGTACGTTTTGTGTAAGGTCCGTGTGCATTGGAAACCATATGAAAGTAGTAGTGAACAAAAAATTAACCGAATTGTCCTTTCCCGCTGCACGCGTCTCCGGGGTGGTAGTTAAAAGCACAAAACTCCGAAAAAAAAACATTATTTCAAAGAGATTGTCAAATTCTGAAGCCGAAAGCCATTTGGCAGTTTGACCGGTCTAATCTAGGATTTCTTAAAATGGAGTCCATGGACATCTTTGCTGTTCGTCACATAAACGCCAGAGGTCCTCAGGTAGGCTTTAATTATTGTGAATAAATTAATACGTCTTCGTTTTATACAATTTTATTAGACAATAGAGTTTTTTAATATACAGTGGTTTTTAGAGCCTAAGAAACCCTGATCCAAACGTACCCGTCAGATGAATGTACTAAATGGTAGATAGAGAAAATGTCCTTACGTCTTCGTATTTTTGTAATGCTACTTTTGAAAATAAAGGAAGAGCAAATATAACAAACTTTTTAGGTTTGATTGAAAGAATCAAGTGTAACTATAGTACTAATAAAAATTGTTATTACTTAAGCAGCGGGGAAATGTGGTTAATGTAAAAAGCAGACGAACGGAGTAATGACAAAATATCACAATCAAGAGTTTAATTTTCCCGCTATATTTGTGGTAAATTTTATAAATTTTTTGAACCCAAAAACGCTTCCACTTAATTATTGGACCAATGGTGATGTTTGGACTATCAAAGAAACTTTAGCTTACCCATTATTCGCTTGAAAAGTAGATTACAGTTTTATTTTTTTGAATTATTTTCATAATGTATTTACCGCAATTTTATTCAGTTACGAAATTGTAAAGCCTGCCTCTATCTAGTAATAGTAAAGTTTGTACGAGTATGCACTCGTAGCACTTACGTAGACATTCGTGTGGTAAAATCTGCCATTTAATAAAAAAATATTGCTCGACCAACTGTGACGTCATCAAAAAGAGGTTGGGTGGGCCCAACCATAAAAGTGATTGTTTGCTGGTCCCCATCGTCCAAACATCCGGATACTTCTATCCTAGATTCCTTTAAACGAAGAGTGAATAGGTACTTTCAGGGCGAGTGCACTTCATCATAGTTCTCACACCATCGAGGCTACAGACGCGGCAACGGCAAAGCGTGATAATGTTAATATTGTGAATTTAAAAAAAAACTAGCCAAGTGCGAGTAGGACCCGTGCCCTGAGGGTTCCGAATATACTGTTTATAACACAAACGTATTCCACGAGCAGTTATAAATTACCAAACGCTTGACACTTACGATCTAATAAACTCAATGTATCCAAAAGGTCCAATTAGTAAACAAACTTCTTTTTAATTAATTAAATATCTGTATTTTTAGATTTTTTCCTGGGTGTGTGCTAAGAAAACTAATTCTGTACGGTATTTCAAGTTTCTAAGTCAACTGGAAGTACCCTATAGGTTTCCATGGTAAGTCAATTTGTATGAAATTGATCACGTAAAGAGCAATAATTTTCTTTCGCGTTAAATTAGAAGCCTGATTTTTTATCAGCACTAGGTGGCGTAGACTTCTTTTAAGTTCAACCTGATGTCTATCTCTAACTAGGTCCGAGAAAAAGGTTCTCGTCTCGACAGATGGACAGACGGGAGACGGACAACAAAGTTTCGTCATTCTAAGGTACGGAACCCTAAAATATTGTGAAATTTTGCTTTAAACTTCGCCGTGACAGCCGGGTCGACCCAATTTTGGGATCTCAGAAGACGCATCCAGCGTAAGGTACCTTCCACTGTTTCTAAAAATGGCATGGCCTTCTTTACTGGAGGAAAACTTTTTTACGTCCCACGTTTTTCATCTGACCCGCATCTAGGGTTACCATCTTTCCGGATTCATCACAGGAAGGATGCACTGGTTGAACATCTTAGCCTCTGAATTATCAATTTATCGCAAATATGTCCTTCAACGATGGCAAGCTTACTTTAAATTTATTATGTTTATACATCCATGAAAGAACGTGTACCTATCAATAATAAATAGTTTAATTTTACACCAACGTTTGAACTTTAATAACTTCCTCGTAATACTCAGAGGGACAGCTGTAAAGGGGCTTTATAGCATGTCGATATTATATAGTATCGACAGAACGTTTCAAGATCTTAAAACGAAGAATCACTTCGAGATAGAACTGCGGATTCCACTTAGTTAAAACGAAAATTGTGTTCAAATAAGTGCTTTATGAAATCAAAGGTTCTGATGAATTTTGCGCAGGAAGTTTTTTATTGCCTTTTACCTGATAAATTTCATACAAATCGACTCACAATGAAAACTTATTGGGCACTTTCAGCTGTATTACATGAAATTCGGTTCACAATAAGTCTTGCAGCACACGTATAGGAAACAATAACAAAATTACAAAAATTACAAACAAAATTCTTAGTATAATTATTTGGACACAATACATCTACGAAAATCAAAATAATCGTCTTCACGTGGCATCAACTACCAATTTTATGACAAATGAGAAGAAAAAACGCGGCCTTCTTTTTTTTTCTCATTTGATTCTCTGATTTTAGGCAAGCATCTTTGTACAGCCAGTAATTTAATCGAAAGCATTCGAGGCTGCATGTCGGAGATACCTTTGCCTAGCCCAAAGCAAACGAAGAAATATCAGTCGCTGATTGGTTATCTACGCGGCGTTATAATAAACTCAGTCAATCACAGCGCAAAATCAGTAAAAAAATGTAGGCATTTATAAAACACAAAAATATCCCACTCCCCCATTTAAAACGTATGGTAAAAATAAAACAAGAATTGGCTCTTTCTTACCTAACCTCCATTTAAAACTAAAAGGTGAGGATAATAGTGCAAAAGTCTAATTCGCCGGGACTAATTGTAAATGTTCTGAAGTAGCGTTTTAAACATTTAAATTTCCCAAAATGCTAAAATTGAAAGTGGCATGAATATGTTCGTAGATCACACAGTGAGTCTCTTGCAGGTAAACTTGATTGTAGTAAAAATTATAGGCCTGAAAAAGCATGAAATAACTTTTTAGTTATAAGAATTAAAAAGAGGTAAAGTTTTATTTGTGAGTTTGTATGTAAGGGGTGATCTTTAGAACTGCTGAACCGATTTTACAAATTATTTTAATTACTAGGTGATTTTTATTTATTTATTTATAATGGTTAGACTCTTCACTTGGACAAAGAGGTTAATAGTTTGATCCCACACATATTCAAAGTCAATGTGTATTATCTGTGTGTTATTCTTTATTGTTATTATTATTATTATTATTTGTTAATCTTTATTTCTAATTGCTGTAAGAAGATAAATTATGAGACATGGAGTATGGCAACTTTTTTTCTTCATTAATGCCATAGTAAGAAACTTACTTTGTTATTGTTCTATATAAAGTGAAATATATTAAATATATTGATTAATTTATTTTTGTTTTAAAAAATGATGAAAAATTTGTTCTGCTTACTCATTCCGTAAATTTTATGTCTAATAAAGGTTATTTTATTTGAGACTTGTTCAGTGTAAGTATTTTTTTTATTTAATGAATTTTGGAACCTTTATATTACAATAGTTGTGATGAAACATTCATTTGACGTTATTTCCTGGAACCCTAATGTTATTTTGCACGCTCACATTTAGATAAAAGAACTCACTCATGACGCAAAAGCTAGGCGTTTGGCCGCAGCCCCTTTTCCCCAACATATCATAATGAATGATACTTAATGAATAATAAATTATAAACTTTAAAAAAACCTAGCTACCTGTGAAAAGCGAACATACGTACAAACAGACATACATCGCATTTATAAGGTTCCGTACCCGAAGCGTTCCAAATGGGACCCTATAACTGAGCCTCCGCTGTCTGTCTGTCTGTCTCTTTGTCTGTCCGTCCGGCCGTCTGTCACAAGGGTCTACAGCTTCAGACGTAATAGGTAGACAGTTGAAATTTTCACAGGATACACTTTACGAGAAAAGAATTTGGTGCTAAAAAAGGCTGCCGCCAGGCAAGCCTGGAGACAGCACCAAAAAAAATGCTGAAAAATCTCGTTAAAAGTATATTTTAAATATCAAGCTTAAAGAAAATTAACAAAGAAAAGAAAATAAAAACAAGGTATAAAAACAAAATTGTAGAAAAGTATATCGTCGAGCCTAAAAATTTTACAATAAAACTTAATTTAGTAAATCACCTTTTTTAAGGTTTAGAATTTTCTAATATAGCTAAAACGACGCTTTAAGCTTATTTTATTATAAATTTGAAACTAAAAGTTAATCTATTTTTTAGGGATCCCAATGAATATCGCGGAAATATTAGTAAATCTTGGGCGAGAGTTTTAAGAGCTGTCGTTATTCAGCCTTACATAAGGAAAGAAAATTACCTAAACAGAATAAGATAATTACTAAACTACTTAGAACCTGGTTCCTTCTTGAGGTCGATTCGGCAGGCCTTCTGGTATGGGGTGGTCCCCAAAACGCTCGCTCGTAGTTAGCCAATCCTCACCACGCCGTGAACTGCAGCCAGACTCCGCTATGCGACAAGATTGTCTTCCAGATGTCGTGGAAATGAGTTTGTGTTGTACATCCACACAAGATACCAGGAGGATGGTGATATTTTGAAATTGTAAGTTACTTTTTAAAAAGCCTGAAGGGTCGCTGTAAATAGACAAAACAACAGAATGAAGAAGTGCTCATGAAACCCGAGCAAGGAAACTAACGTTTTGGAAAAAGGACAAAAGGGATTTTCAGAGAATGAAACCAAAAGTACACAAAACTTACCAGGAGAAGAAGAGAAAATCTGAGTATTTGACAGGCGCTATCATTTTAACGGCCTTTTTGACGCCTTTATGTATTGATGTTTTTTATCATGTTTTTTGAATTCCTCACCCGTTTTATGCGTTGGTACGGAACCTTGTGTGCGCGAGTCCGAATCGCACTTGGCCAAATTATTAATGCACCCTCAGAGAAGATTAGTGTAAAGCAGATAAAGTTAATGTACAGGATAACTGAAACGGTATTTATTCAAGCACGTGTTAAAAGTATGTTGAACGAGAATAACATTCTTTTTTAATACCCTCATTAATACCAAAAAGTTAAGTATTTTAACAGAAACCATAATTATAACATGAAAGTTATTGGATGGGAACTGGAAACAAATTGTTTTCTTATCGCGTCGCCGGGACCTTTTACAAGTTTAACCCGTTCAGTTCAGATATCGGACCAGCCGAGGATTTCTCCAAACTTACCAGCAGCGAGGCTATTAAGGCCGGGTTCCGAATAGCGCTCACAGCGCTAAAAGTACCATCAAACTACCGCCGCGCCGCACGGCCATCAGCGACTGGGAATGACGATAGACGCGATGTAATCGATTATGTCTTGAATCGGAACGCACTATAAATATCTTAATATTTGTAAATTTTAATGTGGTATTTAAATTTATTTACATTATACCTGTGTTAAAATGCCATACGATAAATAAATAAATAAGTTATCAATTTTCGATAACGATTTGATAAAGTAGATATTATATTTCGACAACAATATAATGACAAATTAGGTGGGCTTATAGACAATAACTACTAGATACTATAGAAAAGTTTGTTTTTATTTATTTCCTTTAAGTACTAAAACATTTCGTTCAAAAGTAATATTGTTTTTTGGTAAGTAAATGTTTTAAGTGAAATTGACCATTAGTATAAATTTTTGAATAAAAAATTATATCCCTGGACGTAGGGATACATTTGGAACATTTAACATTGGCCTTTGATCACAAATGGTATTAAAAGGAGTATGTTTACACTCTGTATACTTAAACTCTATGTAGATTGCTCTATTTTATTTTACATTTAACTCTATGTAGTTTGCTCATGTTTCTCTTTCACATCTTCTCTTCCACCCAAAGGTTGCCTGGAGGATATTACTATTGCCGCCTTTTTACAATATTAAATTATTTCTCCATACCCTGTGATATGTTTTTTGTAAATGTACATATAGTTGTAATAAATAAATGTTTTTTTTAATACATCGGAACAGAGAAAGTATTCGTTATTATTGTATTATCTTAGTGCAGAAAAGTAAAAAACATAAATCAATGAATTATTAAAAAATTTAAAAAGTTCTTATATTTAAAAGTTGTCACGAAGATAGCAAGCAGTTTTTAGTGCTAAAGAAATCCCCCATTGTAAGGTACATTGATTTATTTAAATAAAACTAATTTTCTTGTATGAAGTTGGCTAGGTGCAGTGACCAAATTTTTTAATTTTTTGATAGTCAATCTTTCTTTGAGCTTTTTGATGGGCTCGTGTTTCTAAGAACCGTGGTATTTTCCTTTATCAAAAATGTCAGTCTGTCAATTGTCAAACCTGACGTTTCGTTCCCATGACAACGTTACACGTCCATCTGTCAAACGCGTCTCCATCCGCATCGGTGTGAACGTTCTTAGGGTCCCTTAATAGAATTTAGAATAAATACAAAGTTGGTATTTTACAGTCAAATTCATACTCAGAAACTTGAACAGCGATGAAACAACTATATTTCCTTTTTGGATGTTTTAGTTTGGGGAAAAAGTTTCTTCGCATTTTATATGAAGATTAAAAACATTTTTAATAAAGTTTATTTACATATAGCTAAAGTATGTAGGTGCCATTTTGTTCGATAACTTTCTGCCATCTTGTAGATAGGGACGTGATCCCATTGCTATAGAAATTCTGGGGCTTCTGATCAAAAAACCGCGACAAGTGGTTTTGGCAGTCCTCTCGTGATGTTTTTTTTATATATATCGGAACAGAGAAAGTATACGTTTACACTGCCCAAACAATTCTGAAGAGACCGAAAAAAGTAGAAATCTGAAGGTGCAAGGTCAGGACTATACGGCGGATACATTAATACGTCCCAGCCAAACTCTCTTAATTTTTGCTGAGTTGCTAAAGATGTGTGAGGTCTAGCGTTATCATGATGAAAAACCACACCCCTTCTGTTGACTAATTCCGGCCGCTTTCTCTCAACTTCTTGCTTTAATCTCATCAGTTGTTCGCAGTAGAGTTCAGAATCGATGGTCCTGCCTGGCGGTAACAGCTCATAATGAATAATGCCCTTCCAATCCCACCGTACACACAGCAATACCTTGTTGCGAGATAGCCCGGGTTTTGCCAGAATCTGTGAAGCCTAACCAGCCTTTGACCACGACCTTTTTCTCACGTTATTGTCGTACGTGATACACTTTTCATCACCAGTTATCAGGATTTTCAAAAATGGTTCGGTCGTAATAAAAAATCACAAATGAGACTGTTTTGTGGTCAATCCACAGTTCTTCAGCTACATCTCAACTGCTGATAAGCCGATCTTGCTCCACTTTTTCATAAATGGCATCCATTTTATCCGTAACAGGGCGCCCAGAGCGAGGTGCATCTTTGACATCAAAATTTACGGATTGAAAACGCATAAACCAAATTTGTGCTACTCTCACAGACACTGCACTAAACATCACAATTTTTTTTCGCGGCTTGCGTTGCGTTTTTCCTTTTTTGTAGTAAAATTTTAAAATGTATCGAATTTCTTCATTACATTCACTCATCTTAACAGTAAGAAAAACAAATGAAAATCACACATTTTACCAAATTTAACCTTTTTAATAATACCAAAACCAGCCAGATACAAATGGTATAGCCAAAGAGATTTTATTATAAGTTCATACATACTATTTGCGAAAAGAGTTTTTCCCTCGGACCATACTTGGTCCGAGGTTTGTCCCCAACCTATTATTAATGCTTTTTTTCTTCGTTACCCCCCGTCCAAACACAACTTGAGAATTTCGGAAAAACAGTCTTCTTTTTAGTACTTACACAGTCTCCAGGATGAATAGTGCTATTAAAACTTGCAAAGTTACCTCCAATGCGTTGTAATATACTATAATAGTTTCCAAAAATCTATCTAATTAATAAACGTCTTTAAAGCTACATTAAAATTTCATCTAAATTACTATAGAAGAAAGAGAAGACAAGGCTTCTGAATTGTGAGAAAAAAAAACACAATTTCAGTGAAGCATAACTAAACAAAAGGATAAGCCAGCATGAAATAAAAAGCTACCCAAACAAGGGAACCCTCATCTTACAAATTTCTACGCAAACTTGGCAAGTTTATCCTAAGCGAGGTTGAAACAAAAGCCTACATTTCAATAAAGCTGCGACGACGGCTTCGTCAAGAAATTCCTTTGTACTAAACATACTGGAGTGATGATTTGGGGCCAGTTTCTGAAATAAGTAAACCTTGTTAACGAATACTTAAGCGACGAATAAGCCAATCACACACTGAATTTCAAAGTTGAGCAGTACTTAACTTGAAATTCTCAACTGTGGAATCGAGGAATAGTCTCAAGAGATAAAACGTAGTCCGGACAATCTATGATAAATATCTATATAAGGTCCTACAATTCAAAGTGAAAAAATTGTTAGATATGATAGTAGTATCCCTAATAGACCACTAGAGAAAGAAACAGTTTTTTTACATTTTGGGATTTTTGTTTGTTTAATCAGCCGATTAAACCGCCTTGTACTGGAAAGTGAAAAAAATTACTTGAACAACAATTTTTTTTTTCTAAAGTTTGGTCAGCTAAATATACATGATCTACCCTAGAATTATATTCACTTATTATTGTAAGATCTTAAAGTACAGGTGTAGAAAAGAAAAGAAAAATTACCAATAATTTATTTAAGGCGAAATAATGACTAACATAATTAGGCCCCTTGGATACATAGAGTTTAATAGATTGTAAGTGTCAAGTTATGTTGGTCGATATAACTGTACGGGGAATAAGTTTGTGTTTTAAGCGGTATGTACGGAACCCTCAGGGCACGATTTCTACTCGCACTTGGCCGTTTTTAGGGTTCCGTAGTACGACAATGAACTCTTATAGTTTCGCCATGTCCGTCTGTCCGTCTGTCCGCGGCTTAGCGCACAGACTATTAGAAAGCTGTTATTTGGCATGGATATAAATATTAATCACGCCGACAAAATTGTGAAATAAAATTTTGAAAAAAAATTTGTTTTAAGAGTACCTCTCATACAAGTAAACTGGGGATGATTTTTTTCCTAGTGTGGGGTATCGTTGGATAGGCCGTTTAAAACATTGTGGGTGTGTGAAAAACATTTTTCGATTTAGGGATCCGTTGGTGAAATATTAAGTTTTAAAGTAAAAATTTTAGAGTGAAGCGTCCCCACCCCCCCTGCCGGCTAAACGGTTGTTTATAGAAATGGGAAAAAATTCACAGAAGTGGTTTAAATAATGGATTTAAAAGGAAAACTATCACAGCTAAGTAGGCTTTACAGGTTTACGAGTACAGGTCGCGGCAAACTTTTGGCCCCTTATAATGTATGGGACCAGAAGTTTGGCGCGGTCTGTATTAATAGACCAACTTATATGTACCAGGCAACTACGGAACCCCACATTGCGCGTGGCTCGATACGCACTTGGCCGGTTTTTTTAATAATTAAAAGTCTCATAAGTATACTTGCTACATAATATACCGATTTCGTCAAAGTAGATAATCTAAATTGAAAATACGCTTCATTAAAAATTAAACATAATTAAAACTTCATTAAACCCAACATGAAATCCAAAATGTTTTCAATATGTGTCATCATCCAGAATTTTCCATATTTTGAATGGAATTCCAGATTAATTCTTTACTCACATGCCAAATTTCAGCTCAGTCAGCTTAGCCGTTGTTGCATTATGCCGCGGACTTTCTGTTTCTCGACAGAACCCTGAATAACAATACATAATTTCCCGAGGGAGAAATGTCAAATGTGTTTTCGTATGTAGACCATGAAATACAAGTAATAGTTCTCACTCGTATACAGCCGCATTTCACCGACGGATATTAACGTCCCAACGAGATGGGTGATGAGCCCTATATCGCCTTTTTTGAGAGCTGCCTTTGCGATTTTTTCCTAACACGGGAAGTTGAATTAAATTACGTTTTCAGATCTATAAATGTCTTAAGTATGAATATTTAAAAACGGTTAGGACTCGCTTTTTAACTGTGCGAGGAGGCACAGGTCGAGCTTTCGATGAGATTATGACTCATCATCATCAGGACTCTTCGGGAGTGTTTTTGCCCACGGCGGTCAGTCGAGTACTAAGCTTCCTCCCCTCTCTCGTCGCCGCTCGCCTTTCCGCTCTTCGGCTGCGTTCGGAGGTTTCCGGTATCGGAGCCAGACTCGACCGGACATTTGATAAAGTTTTCACTACTACTTCCGGGTCACGTGTTTCACTAGGTCCAGTCACACAGACGGCACTGATAATGTCCTCAACCACTGTTGGCACGTTTTTGTCATACGAAGCGTCAAGCACAGGTTGCCAAGTTGGCGCCAGGTGCCAACCACGGTCTCTGTTGAAATTCGGATGCCTACCAATTTCGATTGCTTCTATCACCTTACGGGGAACAACGAATTTCTCCTTAGCCCGGTGGCTTTATCAAAACGAATATAGTGCCTAGTATCCGAATGTAAGGCGTGTTCAGCCACTGCCGAGTCGTTTATGTCCAGATTTTTTATTCTTCGTATGTGCTCTTTCAGCCGTGTCGAGACATTGCGTTTTGTCTCACCTATGTACTAACTGTGCCCACAGTCACACGGTATTCTGTATACTCCCGACCCCCGTTCATTAAGTAACAGTTTCGTCAGGTTCCGACACTGACAGCAGGATAGCGTATTCAATTTTCAAAGCGTGCGACAGAGATGGCATTAGAACCTGTGTCGAGACTCCTAATTTATGAACGCAGCCCTGTGGTTCTCGAGGGGTCTCTATCCTTAGGAGATCTTAACATTTGTCGGATCTGCATCGGGGATCGGAAGATTGTTTTCATACAATATTTTCGACGCAGTAAGAAGCCGATCCTGTCTGTGATTCCTTTAACAAAGGGTAAATATATCGGAGCCCTATCTGCGCCCTCTGGGCGAGTCACGCACGTCCTCAAATGTAACTTGTATATATTTTTTTGTATTTTATTATTTAAATAGGAAGTGACTACGGCACTGCTAGCGGTCCTTTGATTTTTAAAATGATTGAACCGTAAGTCATATTTAGCTGTTGGAATATCTTCCTTAGCACGACATAATAAAGTTCAATTTGCAATGTAAAGTTCGGAAAAGGAAGCTATTTTTTATTTTTATAAATTATTGAAAGTTAGGTCATCGGAAAATGCTCGGAAAATATTTTTTTCTGCATATCGTGAATTCTGTTAAGACTACGGGGGTCGCCTTGCTCCGCGCCGCTTCTTACATGTCAACCTAACCGCTCCTCCTCGCTTCGCTTCGTCGTGACCTATCCTAGCGGTCGAATAAAATTAAAACTAAGGAAGCCGCTAACGGTTTCGTAGTCACTTTCTTTTAAATATGATTATTAATTTACAATATTAATTAAACAAAATGTGCATTTAGCTTAGTTCAGCTATGAAATACAGCGCTGTTACTGACTCATTTGTGGTGTGAATATAGCTTAGAGAGGTTTAGATATACAGGCTGACTCTCAAACAAACCCTGATAATTTTAAAGCTTATTAAGGAAATTAGTAGAACAGATTTTAAATGTGAAAACAATATAAATTAAAAGTCAAAATATTATCAAAAAATGGTACTTGGAAATAAAATGTAATGTTATCCTAGCCATATATGTATGGGAATACGGAAAAGGTTGAAAATAGTCCAAAATATTGGGATCAATAATAAAAATAACTTCGCGCGATCTAATTATCTTATATCTTCGGGTGACCATGATTTGTTTGGATTTTACGAAAATCTTCAAAGGGCTCCGACTTTCAAAAATAATTATGAATATGATTTTGAATGGTTTTAATAAAACCAGTTTGCATTCTTCTACAAGATACTAAATTATCGGGGTTAGGTTAAAAGTCAACCTGTATAATTTCAAAAAAAACGAATATTTTCCAAAAATGTGTGGATCAGAATGTGCATTACTGAATGATGTTTCAATTACGAGTAGTTACGAAAATTCAACGGTCTAGCATGGGAACCTAGATGGCTCAGTTAGCAGAGCACTTACCTTGTAAGCAAGAGGGCGCAGCTTAAAATGATGGCCCAAGGAAATTTATCAAAATATTTGTCTTTCTTGAAATAAATGTTTCTAATTGACTACCATGTAACATTAGGAGTTTCTAAAATGCGATTGATTCCGCAATAAATCATAGAATCCTAAACTGTTACAACAAGTTGATACGGATAATTTGAAATTAATTGTTCTTGAGTCTAAAAGCACGACCAGTAAGAGGCAATTAAAGAAAGTATAAACTTAAGTTATTTATTACTTACCGATATTTCGGTCAAGATCGAATCAAACGCACGCGCCGAGGGTTCCGTTAGTACTTGAAAAACATGTATTTTTGTACCTGGCGCCAGGTGCATTAAAGTATTCATAGCTTAAGAAATCTATATAATGTCATTTTTATTTATCACTGTTTCTTTTAAATTAAATGCCATAATTTATAAATCATCCATAGCATCCTATTAAAATACTTGGCTCAGGCTGTGAAATACACACAGACAGACGGACGGACAACGGAGTTCCACCATAGTCCATAAAGGTTCCTTTTGTAAAAAAAAAGTATATCATTGTGGTAGGTATAGAAAATCAGAAAAGTAAATCTGGACGTGAGTTATTATCTCCTTGCGATGGATAAATCGCCAAGTGTTTACAATATAGAAATTAATTTCTATCATAGTTCCTTTTTATCCGAATACGGAACCCAAAAAAAGCTTAGAAAGTGGCTCTATTTAAAGATTATTGCTTCCAATCCCACTAATCTTCTGAAGAGGGACTAAGTACAAATTGACCACAAAACCTCCATAATAGCCTCCATCCCACAATCATCAAATGCTAGACTTTCCATTAGCTGTTAAAATTGCAATAACAGTGCGTACCCATTTCACCGTCTATCGAAAGTTCAATTGAATCCATCGCTGCAGAACCAAGCGAAACAAGTGAAACTTTTTGTTTCGTTGCAGTTCGCTGGGTAACCTACCAAAGTGCGTTCAATAATGAACCCTAGACTGGGTAGGAACACTGGGGTTGCAACGCTGAGTTTTTTAACGGGTTTGATCGAGTTGCTGCCACAGACATATAATTATTACTAAATAGCAGACCAAACATAAGGATTAAATAGCGTGGCAAGTTTCCATACAAAAAATAAGCTACATGTAGGCTTCATGGTACGAATAAACGTATAAAAACGTTTGGCTAGCTTATGATTGGAACATAATTGTTAATTCCTAAACTAATCTCTGGTATATATTTTGTTTGGAAACAAGCAATATTTATATTTAAAAGAGCCCGAAGTTCACTGAGCTAAAAGTGCCACGCGTCCACTATGCGTTTTTTATTCTTAACTAGCTTTTGCCCGCGGCTCCTTTTTTCTGGGATAAAAAGTAGCCTATTATGTTAAGTTAGGGTATAAGCTATATCCATTCTAAATTTCATCCAAATCCGTCCAGCCGTTTCAGCGTGAAAGAGTCACAAACATACACACGCACACATACACAAACTTTCGCATTTATAATATTAGCGTGATGTGATGTGATATTAGGTCTGTTACTATATTATACGTCTGTAAACATCATTTGACATAATTCCAATAGATTTAGTATTGATTTTTATCTGTCATTTTGACGTCCATATACGAAACTTGCGAACCCTACTCAGAGTTGATGTTGAAAAATTTTACACCGGTGTAGCGACACTGGTATTTTGAACGGTCGGTCGGTGTTGGGACGCGGGTTGACTTTTGAACGGTTAGTGTAGCAACCCGGGTAGGAAACCCAACCCAGTGTGAGTTTTTGAACGACTATGAGAGTGGTGGCTGTGGCTGTGACTCGGAGGAACAAACCAACTGGACGGGCCACCAACAGGCGAACCTCTCTGCCAAAGGTTCGGCGCGGCGGTCAACCCTGTGTGTGAATGTGATTGTGTGCGTATAGTTTAAGCTAGTGTTTGAGTATTTTGTAGTGTGCGTGCATCGCGACGCTGCCTCGTCCCCCACCGAAAATGACAGACTTTTTTGCATAGAAATTAGTGCGCGGCTCCACTCCAGTTGGTTTTCTCCTCCAAGGGCTGTGATTGTGAACCACAAAAACCAGGCTCGTTACTACGTTTACTGACGTGAAATAATTATAATTATTTTTCTTGTAAATAAATTAAAATTTGGAAAGTAATTGAATTAGAAATTTTGCACGGCCGTCATATTGAATGCAGGTAGCATCTTGTTTTTTTCATCAGCTTCTTGTCTTGTTCATCAGCTTCGTGACTTTGTGTTCCTCATGACCTCAGCAACATGTGGTATAAGTTGCATTAAAAGGTAGTTGGTCTATGTTTCAGTCCCAAACACACAACTTATCTTATTTTTTAATAAAATGTATTGAATGGTAACTAAATTTTTCACATATCTGTAAACAACCGTTTAGCCAGCAGGGAGGGGAGACGCATGACTCTAACAAAAATTAGCACTTTAATCATTTTCATCGAAGACTTTAAAGCTTAATATTTCGCCAACGGATCCCTAAATCGAAAAATGGTTTTTACACACCCACAATGTTTTTAAACGACCCATCTAACGATACCCAGAACTATGGGATTGACGAGAAAAAAAAATCATCCCCAGTTTACGTGTATGAGAGGTACCCTTCAAACATTTTTTTTCGAGATTTTATTTTATCATTTTGTCGGCGTGATTAATATATATTATATACATGCGAAATTACAGCTTTCTAGTACTAATAGTCTCTGAGCTAAGCCGCGGACAGACGGACAGACGGACAGACGGACATGGCGAAACTATAAGGGTTCCTTGTCGTACTACGGAACCCTAAAGAGTAAAAATCAGGCGCGAATTGGTTGATTAAGTTCCATCAGAATTTCCAATTTGTAATTAGTAACCTACTCAAAATGTCGTCTAAACAGTTTTCATTTCATTTCATCAAACTGAACGCAGCCTACGAACGCAATAAACTGAAACCAGCTCATTTCTGTTAAGTCACACTTTACGAGCACTTGCATTGAAATATAAAATAAAAAGAAAACCAAGAAATCTTTTTTTCACACGTGGCCCCAAGACCTCGTAAGTTATGCCATACAAAGTTCAGCCTAGTTAGAGCAAGAGCAGGGTCTCCAGATTGTTTTTTTAGGGTTCCGTAGTCCGACAAAGAACCCTTATAGTTTCGCCATGTCCGTCTGTCCGTCTGTCCGCGGCTTAGCGCAGAGACTATTAATACTAGAAAGCTGTAATTTGGTATGGATATAAATATTTATCACGCCGACAAAACGGTAAAATAAAATCTCGAAAAAAAATTTTTTTAGGATACCTCCCATACACGTAAACTGGGGATGATTTTTTTTTCTCGTCTATCCTAGAGTGTGGGGTATCGTTGGATAGGCCGTTTAAAAACATTGCGGGTGTGTAAAAACCATTTTTCGATTTAGAGATCCGTTGGCAAAGTATTAAGCTTTAAAGTGAAAATTTTAGTTAGAGTGGAGTGTCCCCCCCGCCCCCCCCCCCCCCTCTGCTGGCTAAACGGTTGTTTATAGAAGTGTGAAAAAATTCACAGAAGTAGTATATATAATGAATTTGAAAGGAAAACTATCACAGCTAAGTAGGCTTTACAGGTTTACGAGTACAGGTCGCGCCAAACTTCTGGTCCCCTATAATGTATGGCGCGGTCTGTATTACTAGACCAACTTTCAGTAGGCCTGATACGCAGTTTGCCGGTTTTTTACGTCTTTTTAAGGAAAAATTTTAGTTCTGGGGAACTTTTGGGGAAACGAACATCGTGGGGAAATTTTTGGGAAGGAAATAGGGAAAATACAGTTATTTCCTATGTATATGTTATATACTATGTCCACTAACACCACTGTCCAGGGGAAATTTGCGAGGCAGAAAATTTTGAAATAAATGAATAAATGTGGTAAAAATCCATTGCTGGGATTGACGGCCTAATCAGTTTTTAGGGTTCCGTAGTACCTGAAAGGTTAAAGGAACCTTTATGGTGAGACTCCCGTTGTCCGTCCGTCCGTCCGTCCGTCCGTCCATATGTCACAGCCTCATAACTTTAGCATCGTTAGAGATAAAGACTTGAAATTTTTTACAAAATAGCATTCAATCGCCTACAGAATATGGTACAAAAAAAAATTGAAAAATTCTAAATTGTTCAAAATATTTCCATTACAAAAGTGAGAAAAATAAATTATTTTAAATACAATATGGGTATAAAATTGTGGACCGAAAAAAATGAAAAAAATCATGGTAATTTGGGATTACCTAAAGATTACAGGAAAAATATAGCGGTTGAGAAATTCACAATAATGAAAATGAAAATGAAAATGAAAAAAAATGAAAAAATGTTTATTCAATAACAAGGAATAGATAATGTTACAATGCTGGGGCCTTCTATTAAGTATAGAAATACCTGTTCCAGAAGACCCCGCTCCTTCAAATCCATAGTCTGAGGTTACAGATAAACTATTTCTAGTATTATGTTAATGTGTGTAAGGGTGTGGAAGTGTATGTGAGAGAGCGTATGTGTAAGAGTGTATGTGTAAGAGTGTATGTGTAATAATAAAATGACAAAATCAAAATTTTCATGGGCAAGATTTTAAATATCTTCTTCCTCACTGTTCCCAAAACTGTCAAATTACGGAACCCTAGGTATGCGAGTCTGACTCGCACTTGACAGTTTTTTTACTGTTTAAATTTTAATTAAAATTGTGGCTTGTAAATTTTTCAATAAACATGGTTAAGTAATATGTTACGGTATTTTATTATAAATAATAAATAATATAATAATAATAATATAATTAAGTTCATATAAAAAAGAAAAGATAGTTTTTAGAAAGTTGCTGAAATTTTATCTTTTGGGGTAATTTCAAAAACTCTGTCTGGAGACCCTGAGCGAAAGCGAGGGTTAAGGGTTTGGAGGATCAGTACTGAACAAAATAAATAATAAAATGCTGTAAGAGTTGTTCACTGGCAAAACAAGAATCAAGAAGCCTATACTTAAAAAGTCATTTAGGATTTGTTTCCGTTGACTATACAAATGTCATTGTTCGCACGCTGATGATTTTATCATTCCACAGGGAAAATGCTTAAAACACAGTTTTGAAGCAATTAAAGCTTTCTAACATTGAAATCAAAAAACTGTAGATACGTCTGTTTGTTTGTTGCATAACTTAAACAATATTGCCAAGGTGTAGCTGGATGTGGATGTAGATTTAGAAGAGAATGCACGGATTCAGATGGCAACGCCTGTAAAAAATGTTGAAATCTAGACAAAGTTTGTTAGGGTCCTTGCTACTGAATATATAACTTGGCAAATTTTCAGTCACTTAGTATTTGCATGTATGACGTAACTTTAAAACGTTTAAGCTTTAGCTGCGAAAACTTGCCAAGTTCTACTTATTCAATAGCAAGGACTCTTACAAACTGACTTTTAAAACAAGTGACAAACGTTGTACCTATACAGTGCTCCCAAACTTATAATGCGCATACGAATCTTCTCCACTGCTCGGCAAAGTTCGTATTTCCCTACACTTTCCATACAAGCAGTAAGGTCACGTGGTACGTCCGGTCGCTCGGCTATATATACTATATATAGATTTCTATGCGCGTTATAACTTTGGGCGCGCTGTACATTATTGCAGTTATGTATTACTGAAGAAGCCTCCATAACCCTCGGCACCCAATTTGATCGCAGTCCTTTTTTTGGCAAAGCCGACAATTCTACACTGCCTTTGTACTGAACTCGGCCCTTTTTTTACATTTATGATTTTGGTGGGATTGACTTAAAACTTAAACACACTATTACAAACCAATAGAGCGTTGAAAAAGTGCGTGGAACTATTTACATTATTATATGTATAAGTATTAGTCAAAATCCATCCATCTATCAGCCTGGTTTGTCCACTGCCTTTCCAGGATTTCACCACTCTTGGCGGTCCTCCTGGAAGAAATGCCCATACTCACACACGCTGGGCAGGTGGGTTGGTGAGCGCGGTGCCGAAACCCTTGCACCAGTGACGCCGCTGCCCGTCACCAGTCTGTTTTATATAAGGCCCGGCAATTAGGGATGGATATACCGCCATCCATCGGTCCCAGGCAATGGTGGGCCGCCTGGTTTTGCCTGAGAGCTGTTCTCTTACTCTCCCCCGAATAACTTCGGAAGGATTTGCGAGTAAGATGGTGGTACCTCCACAGTCGAGCCCGGCATTAGCTCTACCACCTATATTATATTAGTCAAAATACTAATAATATATCTGTCAAACCATCAAGTTATAGGGAAGTTTTTCGAGTTGACTTGAATGATTTGGGGGGGTGTCATGACCCCTGTGACCGCCTCCCCACCGGACCGCCACTGGTATTAGTAAGCCACAGCCTTCTCTAGAGAAGACTTAAAACTCTAGAGAAGGCTGTGAGTAAGCTCATTCTCGCTCGGCAGAACCTTTCAAAAGAGAGTACTACACTTTAAAAGTACTACGTAAATTCAAGAAAACACTTAACATGAAAATTCGCTCATATTTCCGTTGCTTTCCTCAAAGCAAAACTGTCAAGAGTCGCTTTGCTCTTTCATAAAGCTTTGCAAAACTGTGCTTTGAAATCTAAATACAAAAGGCTATCCGACCGACAAAGTGAGTCCGGGAAAAAATACCATATTGCTATAATTTGCACTGTAAGTCACCAATTAGACAAGTACAAAAACACCAAAACACCTGTTAATAACTGTCTTATCCCTTTAGAAAATAATAGTGGCAATAAATAGCAGCTCGTGATAATTATCTCGACAATTACAAGGGCGTAACGCGCGCGAATTATCGGCGCGTGCGCAAAGTGAGCGGGCATGTACAGGGCAGGACGGTGTCTTCGAAATGGATGCCTTGTTCTTTACAAAAAATACTGTATAATACAATTTCAAACGCAATTTAAATGATTTTTTTTTAGCTTTTTGGCCCATGACTTTATCCGTGCTGAAGAAAATTCATTTTTGGCCTTTTTCGAGGACTTATTTCACTGCTTCGGTAAATTTTTCCTTTTTTATATTATTTCTGTTTCCTTTTATTTTTTTTCACCTTCTTGGTTTTGTCAAAAATGCCCGCACCAAAAGCATCAAAGAAGAAGGTACCGAAATACTCTCCTTTCTTTACCCGCTCTAAGTACCTAATTGCAGTGCGCGGCTCAATGCTCTCGCGCAGATAAAAGGGCTGAAATTAGAGGATTACTGCAAGAAGCTTTTCTTTGCTTTAACCAATTAAAAATCTACCTTTTGCCCGCTGCTACGCCCGCGTTGAATATGCTTCCTACCTTCGATCGCTTTTTCTCCAACTTCTGTCACTGAAATTGTTATTGCACATTTTAAGGCTGTGTACCCTCTGTCCTCTTCACTCTTAAGGCGAAGCCGTAAAGGCCTAAAGGCCAACAGCAAAACATATCATAAAAATTAAAAACAATGATACATACTTAGTCATAATCTCAGACTCACACCTTTCTCAAGAAAACTTGTTTAATTTGTGCTTTTCTAGTAATAAACGACATAAAACAGTGGTTGCAATGGAGATTTTTGAAAGGGGATGAAAAATCTAATTTTTGTCATTTTATTATCGTAAATTTCTCAACCGCTATATTTTTCCTGTAATCTTTGCATAATCCCAAATCACCATGATTTTTTTCATTTCTTTCGGTCCACCTGTTTCGGAAATAAGGGGGGGCGACATGCATTTTTTGTGGTTTTTCAAAGATTTCTCGAAATCGGTGCCAGTAAGTATGGCAAAAGTATATATTTTTATAGTCAGCTCTTTAATATCTACAACTTGATGCCCATATTGTATTTTTATACAAAAAAAATATATTTTTATATTTCTCATTAGTGTTCGACTTTTTTTAATCGCTATAATTTTCCCGTAATTGGCCAGTTATGGCCTATAATCATGATTAATTTTTTTCGGTCTACTAGTTTCGGAAATAAGCGGGGGGGGACATGCATTTTTTGTGATTTTTCAAAGATTTCTCGAAATCGGTGCCAGTTAATGCAGTGAAAGTATATATTTTTATAATCTGCTATTTAATATCTACAACATGATACCCATATTGTATTTTTATAAAATGTTTTTTTCCATTTTTTTGGGTTCTCCAGTTTCGTAAATAATGTCCACCACATGCATTTTTTTGTGGTTTTTCAAAGATTTCTCGAAATTGGTGAAAGTAAATATAGTAAAAGTATATATTTATATAATCAGCTCTTTAATATGTACAATTTGATACCCATATTGTATTTTTGGGATATATTTTTCTCACTTTTGTATTTTGAAATATATTGATCAATTAAAAAAATTCCCTTTTTTTACACCATATTGAGAATGTTATTTTTGTAGCAAGTTTCAAATCTTTACCATTAACGGCTGTAGCATACGGACGGACGGACGGACGGGCGGACGGACGGACAACGGAGTCTCACCATAAAAGTTCCTTTTACTACAGAACCCTAAAAAACTCATTTTGTTTTTTATCTTGGAAGATTTCTGATTGGCATTGCCTCCCTGCTATTTACTTATTTATATAAAAATCCTGGACCTACTAACTTTATGCATAAAAGCGAAGTACCTCCTCTTACTCACCACGAATCTTCGGAACTTGAGAGCCTACAAACTTGAAATTTAGCAGGCAGGTTCCTAAACACGCATGTGCTAGAAAAATATTTTCATTTTTTTGTTTAAAGTTTGTACTCGTAACTAGATATGATACATTTAAAAGAAATATAGTGTATACGAGAGTAAAAGTTTTTAACAAACTAGATAAAACTATCAAAGAAAGTGGCAACCTTAATATTTTTCAAAATAAATTCAAAACCTATCTGCTTCGGAAACCTTTCTATGATCTAAATGATTTTTTTAATGATGTCAGTCAATAATATTAGTTTAATATATCGTCGTGGCCAGTGCGATTGTTTTCAAAATAAAAGCAATTTATTGGGCGACTTTTAAGTGTATTTTATGTTGGTTTATTCTTTAATATCATAATTAATATGCAAAAAGCATTTAATTTGGTATATTCATATGAAAGTCGCATTTTTACATTATTGTTAAAGTAAATAAAATACAGAATAACGGTGTGATAAGGAATGTTCAAGTGTGTTGCTCGGTTACCGCAGAAGCAGACGTAGGCAAAATGCTTATTATGTACTTACTGTGATGATAATACAGATTCCGAAACATTTACACATTTACATAAGAGGCCCGCTGATGGCGGGAAAGCGTAAAGAAAAGCCATAAGTACACTTTAATTATGCGCAAAGTGATTGTCAAGAGTTTAAATGACTTTTACTCTACATTAAAACTATCGTATGTGTCTTGTAAAAGTACTTCTATTGCAAGGAAATTGTAGCAGTCTTTTTCGACATACATTCGTTCAATTCAGAGATGTAGAAGTTTTGGAATCTACAATTTACAACACCAAAACCAAGATGGACCGCTCTTTTAGTATAACGGGCAAATATTACGAATTACGTAAACAATACATAGAACTACGTTCAAATCCCTGCAGCAGTCCTTGTCTTGTTCTAAATTATATTTCAGGGAAATACATTCAACAGAGTGTTGGCATTAATAAATTTGGAATTCTGGGCAAAACGATAGCCTTCCTAACCCAGAATAGATCACTGGACATTGTTTTCGCAGAACTTCTACAACCTTATTAGTTGACGCAGGTGGAGACATAACAGCATTGAAACGTCACGGTAGATAGAAATCGGGGGCTGTAGCAGGAGGCTATATAGATGATTCTGTGACGAATACAATTTTCGCAGAGCTTCTGCAATCTTATTCAATGACGTTGGTGGAGATATAACAGCACTGAAACGTCACGGTGGATGGAAATCGATGGCTGTAGCAAAAGGCTATATAGATGATCCTGTGACGAATACAATTTTCGCAGAGCTTCTGCAACCTTAGTAGTTGACGCTGGTGGAGATATAACAGTAGTGAAACGTCACGGTAGATGGAAATCGATGGCTGTAGCATGAGGCTATAGAGATGATTCTGTGACGAATACAATTTTCGCAGAACTTCTGCAACCTTATTAGTTGATGCTGTTGGAGATATAACAGCATTGAAACGTCACGGTGGATGGAAATCGACGGCTGTAGGAGGAGCCTATTTAAATGATTCTGTGACGAATACAATTTTTGCAGAGCTTCTGGAACCTTATTAGTTGACGCTGGTGAAGATATAACAGCTTTGAAATGTCACGGTTTATGGAAATCCACGGCTGTAGCAAAAGAATATATAGACGATTCTGTGACGAATACAATTTTTGCAGAGCTTCTGCAACCGTATTAGTTGACGCTGGTGGAGATATAACAGCACTGAAACGTCACGGTGGATGGAAATTGACGGCTGTAGCAGGAGGCTATATAGATGATTCTGTGACGAATACAATTTTCGCAGAACTTCTGCAACCTTATTAGTTGACGCTGTTGGAGATATAACAGCATTAAAACGCCACGGTGGATGGAAATCAACGGCTGTAGGAGGAGGCTATTTAAATGATTCTGTGACGAATACAATTTTCGCAGAGCTTCTGCAACCTTATTAGTTGACGCTGGTGAAGATATAACAGCTTTGAAATGTCACGGTAGATGGAAATCGACGGCTGTAGCAAAAGGCTACATAGATGACTCTGTGATGAATACAATTTTCGCAGAACTTCTGCAACCTTATTAATTGACGCTGGTGGAGATATAACAGCACTGAAACGTCACGGTGGATGGAAATTGAGGGCTGTAGGGGGAGGCTATATAGATGATTCTGGGACGTATACAATAGGTAATTAGATTATCTACAAGCGTAAATAATACAATCAAGGTATAAACACAATATGGCGCGTGCTAGGTGTAATGAAATGCTACACAGCATGTTCAACTGTCCGTTGTACCTACGTACCTTTAAAATGCCGACCCTAATTTTTAGGGTTCCGTAGTCCGACAAGAAAGCCTTATAGTTTCGCCATGTCCGTCTGTCCGTCTGTTCGTGGCTTAGCTCAGAGACTATTAGTACTAGAAAGCTGTAATTTGGAATGGGTATACAAGTTATTCATTATTTAAGTATTAAATAATTGCTGTAATTAGGTTCGCCCGTAGTAATTATAATAAATAAATAAATAAATATTAATCACGCCGACAAAATGGAAAACAAAATCTCGTAAAAAAAATTGTAAGTGTACCTAAAGGAATTTTTTTCTTGTCTATCCCATAGTGTGGAGTATCGTTGGATAGGTCATTAGAAAACATTATGGGTGTATAAAACCATTTTTCGATTTAGGTATCCGTTAGGGAAATATTTAGCTTTAAAGTGAAAATTTTTATTAGAGTTAGTGTCCCCGCCTTCTGCCGGCCAAACGGTTATTTATGAATATGTATGTGAAAAAATTCACAAAAGTAGTATATATAATGAAGTTGAAAGGAAAACTATCACAGCTAAGCAGGCTTTGCAGGTTTACGAGTACAGGTCGCGTCCAACTTTTAGTCTCCTCTAAACACGACAATGTATGGGCCGTTCTTCGGGAGAGCAACTTCCGAGCGGACTAAAAGTTTGACGCGATCTGTATTAGTAGACCAACTTGTAAAATGTACTGGTTAACTAGGGAACCCTACACTACGCGTGGCTCGACACGCACTTGGCCGGTTTTTACTCTTAGATATAAGATAGAAAAGTAGTTTATCGAGCCGATTATTTTTCTCCTCGTAATTTCGCTCTCATTTTATTCGTAATACATAGTTATATTTCACGACAGGGGGGAGTGCGGGTCATTTCATACTGACCTTATGTATTCGCTCGCACTCCCGCCGTGTCGCGTACTATACTTAGCCAATCATTTTTAATACAATAAATTCAGGTCGCATCAAATCAATAAATACCACTACCCATTAAAAAAAAATATTAAAATATTGTTATCGTTAAAGTGAATGTAAACGTGAAAGTGAAAAGTATTTATTTGCCACCAAAAAAAACACACAACACGAACAAAACATGAAAACTATAACTATATAATGTTGTCAATAAGTAAAGGTGGTTAAGGGGGTAACTTTTTACCTCGGTACAAAATGCACATCATAATATTGTTTTCCTTACTTTTGAATAAAAAGTATGCAATAATAGTACATTACGATACGAGAGCGATGAAACGTTTTCTGACGAGTGTGAGTTTGCGGCACGAGCCGAAGGTGAGTGCTGCAATCACACGAGTCGAGAAAAAGTTTCTCGCACGAGTATCGTATAATATTTTAAAGCAAAAGTGCGGAAAATGCCGACTTTACGCAAGCGCAGCGTGCGTAAAGTGGTCATTTTACGCACGGTGTGCTATAAATGTGTTTAAAGCAACTTGCGGAAATAGTTAATTAATAATAAAGTCTCCACAAAAAAATTACGTACTTTAATATATTACATTTTATTTGCATTACATTAACAAACTTAAAAGCGTGTTTACAGTTGTAATGTAATGCAGCTAATAACGCATAAAATTGAATAATTTTCATATGATCACCTAACTATTAACAAGCAGTTTGCGCGAATTGCTATAAAACGCATTTATTGCAAACTTTTTATTTAAAAGTAAGGAAAACAATATTATGATGTGCATTTTGCACTAAGATCCTCCGTTATCACCTTAAGGCGAGGAATTGGTAAACTTTTAATTTCAAATCGGCGCCTTAGGGGAGTGTAGTGAGGGGGACTCACTCCATACAAATATGCGCTCTCGAACTAGCTTATGCCGTAAGGTCGTATACGGCAAAACGGTATTTTTCATTTAAAATGACAACTATAAGTAATTTAATAAATCCAATCGGCCATATTGAAGTGTATTTGTAGACTAATTTAAATAAAAAAGTTAGAGGCTCCCGTTTGTCAATAAAATAGAAATCACTGTTTTAAAAGAGGTTTTCTAAATATATTTTTCTCTGCTATGAAAATTAATCAATCAACTAAATCTTCGGGAAAAAATGATGTCAATGAAATGCTTAATCTAGTATATAAATTAAAAACATATAATATAATGTAATATTGGGTAATTTTGTCAGTACAACCTAATAGTACATTATCATACAAATGAGCTGCGTCGGACATTACAGTCGAGGTGGTATTGCAGGCTGAGCCGAAAGCGTGGCCGTAATGGAGCCGAGAGTGTAATGTCTAATGCTCACGCGTTTCATACGGCGTTTTTCAACACACTTGCGAGGAAAAATCATGAAAAATGGCGGTGGAGATTTTGTTTTTCGCGCAGATGGAAATACAGGCACTGACGCAAAAGGCCAAACAGCCGAATATTGCCAAACAGCCAAATATTAAATATTAACAATCTGAACATATTTGTATTTACAACAAAAAAATTAGTTAATTTATTGATAAAAATAAATAATTGGATGAAATTAAATGATTATTTATTATATTTTAACTGAGACAGTCTATTTATTCGCAAAAACTTTACTATTTATCAAGACATCAAAACTCTTTGCTAAGATTTAAAAAAAAACTGTTATGTAAAACTCACTAGTGCGATAATGTAAAGTAAAAAGCACGCGTGTTTATTATGCTGCATTATGACCCCAAGAACGCTGCGATAAGGTCCACTTATAAGAAAGTGTGTTGAAAAATAGTATTCTTCTTAGGGTAATTTTGTAGAAGTTTAAAAGGAAAAAACATACTCTCTGAATTGCATTTACTGCAAAATTAATGCTCCATAAATTCTATAAGCCACGTACCATTTATTCACGTAACAATAACGCAATAATTCATGAACACGATAACACGGTCTTATTTGTTAAATAGTAATCGAAATTGTTATGAGGCGGTTACATAAATAAATGTACCATAAATACACTGGAGTCATGGAGTGTGATTATTTTTATTATTCAATTTGTTTACGTCGTAATCAATGAAAGTAATTATTTATAGTAATATGTTTATGTAATCGATGACGGCTGTTATTGAGGAACTAAGCCTTTGGTGGTGAAGATTTGAATCTATTTTAACACGTTGCTCTTGATGATATAATTATACTGATAAAACTAATTGTAGCCTGTTAATCGGTTAATGACTGGCGTGATAAATTAAAAAAATATATTGAGTTACATATACCGACTTCCAATCAAATAATTTATTCTGGAATATATTTACATTATATTTTGTAATGAATTCTAAATAATGTTTAGGGTATCCAAAGTCACGGATTTCAATACAAAGCATATAATGCATTAAAAACTGGCAATTATATTGAGATAATTATTTTTGTGAACTCTGGAGATAACATTTCCAAGACTGGTGGAAAACCTGGATGATACCTAGGATAGGGTTTGGTGGTTCACTGAAGTGGCCCATTGGGAGGAAATAAAATGCTAATTAATAAAATGAAAAAATTTAAGGAGGTTAACCCTTCCATCCTTCAGCCTGTTTCGTCCACTGCTGGACATAGACCTTTCCAAGATTTTGCCACTCTTGGCGGTACTCCTGGAAGTAATGCCCATACTCACACACGCTGGGCAGGCGGGTTGGTGAGCGCGGTGCCGAAACCCTCGCACCAGTGACGCCGCTGTCCGTCACCAGTCTGTTCTTTTATAAGGCCCGGCATTTTGGGATGGATATACCGCCATTAAACGGTCCCAGGCAATGGTGGGCCGCCTGGTTTTGCCTGAGAGCTGTCCTCTTACTCTCCCCCGAATAACTTCGGGAGGATTTGCGAGTAAGATGGTGGTACCTCCACAGTCGAGCCCGGCACCAGCTCTATCACTTCCAAAAGGTTAAATGTTAGGAACATAGAAAAGGAACATAATTTAGCCAATGCAGTTTTCTGACCAAGATTGTACCACGAGACAAATTCAATATAACAAAATATCAGTTGAATCACGGAAGCATACAAAATTACAAATTAACAACAATGTTCTATGCTGAGCAAGAGTCCTGATAGTAGAGAAGTTGTCTGCGAGTCAGTACAGTCGCTCGCAAAAAGGGTAATATGGAGGAAGCGGAGACGTTCCAAAAAAGTCCGCTTTTGGGTGCTGCTGTGCTGGAGACGTGTCAAATGTAGTGAAAAATATCTTAGAATTAGAATTTTCGACCTACTTTGGCATATTTCTATAGCAGTTACTGATACCGAAACTTCGACAGATCTCGAAATTCTGTGGACGAGAGAAATGGCAAACAACCCAGAGGTATCCAAGGTGAAATTAATTTATGCAGCCAAATTCATGCTGGAGGATTTGTGGGTGATAAATGTCACGATTCAATAAAAAATTTGCGTAATTTAAAGAAAATTTTGTCTCTCCATTGAATTAACTCGTTGCTGTGCTTGCGTTTGTATGGAAGAGGAAAAAAATAAATTTCGAATTTCCCATAAAGGGTCATCGAACCTTGATACCGACTACTTGCCGAGTCTTCAGTATTAATTTGGCTGCATAAATAAATGTCACCCTACTTGGCACACAATAAACTTTTTCAAAATCCCATTAAATTTTAATTACTAAATTCTATTTGTTCTGGGAATTATAAAACTATGGGCCCTCAAAATATTCCAAGGAATGGGTGAAACGTAAAATAAAATGGCCTTTTATATCTGATTTATTTAAAGGTTTCTATAAAAACCTATACATACTATCGTATAACTACCTTCACCTATAGAAATGAAGCTTCCCTGAGTTTTTATTTATGTATATACAGATAAATGCACCCCTGAGGGGACTGATAAATGTTCCGGAATACCAAGAGCAATCAAACCACAAGAAGTTCAGACCGTAACCAATCTACATAGCTTGTAAATGTTAACAAAAGAATTCTTACCTGAATTCCGCTGGAAGAATATTTTTATATTTATGCGTTTTTTTTTAACGTAGGATTATTTAAAATAGACTAGCGAAAATGTTTTTTTGCAAAAGTAAAGTAGCCTGTATTTTAGTCATAAATATGACTTGAGTTTCTAGAAAAGGCAAACCGGAAATCTACCACTGACCTTTTCAGTATACTAGGTGAAATTAAATCAACCGACCAAATTCATACTGGAGACTCAGTTAGTCATCAGGAACAAGGTTTAATGACCCTGCAGGTAAAATTCGAAAAAAAAATGTTTTGCCCCGTAGTGCCTGCACTAGGAATTGTACTTAAACTAGTCCAACCAGTAAGGGAGCAAAAAATATTATTTTTCGAAATTGGCCAAAAGGATTACTGAACCTAGTTCTTGATTACTAACCGAGTCTCCAGTATGAATTTGGTCGGTTGATTTAATTTCACCCTATATACGTATAAAAGTTCAATGAGTATATTTGATATCCGAAATAATTCATTAATCCATAATTAAAATGATCTTAGATAAACTTTCTACTCCAGAATGAGCGTTTACAAAACTAATGGTCACAAAAGCGGAAGCAGATCATTATTTCCATCTCAAAATTGACACCGTAGCATTATTGAATTTGTTTTAATCGCTACAATTATTGCTAATGATTTGTCTTCATGATCATACATTTATGTGCTTACAAGCCGGAGCAAAACATAACAGCTATTGAGATAGCCCGTTGTGTTGGAAACTTTTATAATCCTCCTTTCAAAGCATCAGGTAACCCCGCGGGGTTCGACGTTTGTATGATCTGCAGGAGGCAGGGAAGTCTTAATTATATTTGTGGAATAGTACCGGTGGGCAACGACAAATGGATCGCCGACATGCAATGTTTAGATATGCGTTTTGCTCTTTGTGTTTGTATGTAAGTATGTGATAAGAAATGCTTACATATTATTAATGTTTCAACGGAGTGATGCATTATGTTATGGATTCTATTTGCATCTTACTTAATTTCATCAACTTTGTTTTTTACTATTGTAATCAGAATTTTTATTATAATAGCAGCCTTCATGAAAAATACACTTGCGCCTTTGTCAAAGAGAAAAGTCAGAGATATCCATCCGCTTATTTTTAAATATAATTTTGATAACACTAAAGCTTATTAAGTATTAGCAAATATTCGGAAGATAAAAATGTATGGTGTCATTCCATCTCAAACCTAACATTATTGTAGGTAATTAATTACTTATTGTAGATAGATTTAAAAGCTAAGGTTGTTGCAATACAAATATGTATAAATTGTTTTCAAAATTATTCTGACTGTAAAATATTATGAAAGAGATAGAACAAGAGGATAAAGAGATAAAGATTCAAAGATTCAAAATGTTTATTTGTAAAATAGATACATAAAGTATACGTTTTACATGTCAAATCTAATCTGTATAAAAATAATATTTTATAATTAAAACAAATAGGATACTTACGGGAAATATATATAAAGAAAAAACTTTAAGTTGGGCCACTAAAGTTATACACATGCATAAAATAAAGACTTATTGGAATAATAATATTATTATACATAATGCAATTAATAAATAAGTTGATAAATAAACTGAATAGACCATAAATAAATATAATGTCTAACCAAATATATACTAACTTAAGTAAAAAATTAAAATACTGTAGGTATATACATACATAATGCAATGAATAAATAAGTTAATAGATAAATAAACTATAAATAGATTTAATGCCTAAATCCGCCCATTCGATTAATCTTGCTAAAAAGAAGGGCAAGAAACTTAGCAAGATCATGTCTTTTTTATCAGTATTTTTTTATCAATATGGCTTAATACTATTACAGTCTTTTTAACTTACACAAAATTATACAAAATAATGTATTAAACTTAAATAACTAAAGGATAAAAATATAAAAGACCGAAGGAAATTGTGTCACGAGGGGAAAAAAAATACATCTTAGTCTACCTGTCTATGATAAAAAAATATCTATTAATTTCGTCTTGTTTTGAATATTATTTAATTCAATTTTTGGCTTGATTGTTGTTTTTTACTATCTCTTTAATAAAACACTATTGTCGTAAAATAAAAATTATGGAAAGAAAGATATGATCTGGCTAAGTTTCTTGCCCTAATTTTAATTTATTTACGTAACGTAATATCAGCAAGCCCAAAACTTCATATGATATGTTGCATTTTCCTGTTTTAAATTAAATTAATTTAACTGTTAAATAAAGCAACCTTCATTTTTCTAGATTCGTCAACGCTATTGTATGCCGTGTGCTTTTGACTTGACCTTCTTCAGTATATCGCTAGGGTCGGCATGTTTCCATCCAGAGGAGCGTTCATTAAAGAACCGTGGGCTAGGTAGGAACACTGGGGTTGCAACGCTGAGTTTTTGAACGGATTTGGCCGAGTCGCTACACTCCAAACCAAACATCATTTGACATATTTCCAATAGATTTAGTAATGATTTTTATCTCTCATTTTGACGTCCATATACGTACATATACGCAGTGATGTTGAAAAATTTGACACCGGTGTAGCGACACTGCTATTTTTGAACGATCGGTGTTGCAACCCGTGTTGATTTTTGAACGGATTAGTGTAGCAACCCATTCATTCATCCATCCTCTCTTTATTTCAAAGCCTTATTGTAAAAACACATTCTGAAGTTGTGTTTTCGAAAGTAATAGGTAATTAAAGTATAATTTCACGACGATGAGTCTATTAAAGTCTAGTCATGGAAGTCAATTTTATTCAAGATCGAATGACTCTGTTTTATTTTATACATCATTTGCAAGCGAAAGTGCCGTGAAAATAGTTTCAAACTGCCTGTAAGTGGCCTCTTACGTATATTTTGAAGATTCGAGTATCTTTAATATCTGTCACGGTTATAATAAAACTTATGTAACGGGTTACATGATGCAATTTTAATGTAAAATTAAAGTCCTTCTGAAAGTTTAAAGCCGAGTATGTCACTGAAAAAATATGCTATCATTATATCGTGCATAGTTATTTTAGGTGTTCTTTTTTCTACATTACATAAATTGTCTTTTTTATTATCACCGCCATAATTTAAAAGTATCCAGCTGCGTGTTTATGGAAATCAAGTGTTAACTTTCCAAACAATTTTTCTGCACTGATTCAATGCATTCAGCCAAGGTAATGCGCAATCAGCCAGCCAAGTGACAGACCGTTGCTCGATAGTCTAATTAGAAAAAAAAATACAGTAGACAATCTCAACAACCGTTCCGTTACACCGTTTACACTCTATTTACCCTTGGACAGCAGTCGAAAAAAGAAAGTAACATGCTGCGTTAAACACAGAAATTCGTCCAAATTACAGCTTATTGTCGTTTTACTCTAATTGCGCGGATTCATCAAAATGGCGCATCCGACGGCCGCCATGACACTCGATGACAGCGATTTAGGCGGGAAAGTGAGATTTAGGGTAATCTCCGTAAAATGGGTACCCATTGTCTGGTGTGTAGTCTGGCGGAAGCTGTAAGTGTCAGGTCGGGTAACTAAGTCACAACATTAACTTACAAAAACATGGAATTTCGAAAATTGTAAGCTCAGTGGGTATTACGTCGGATTCTCAATCTTGAGCCCTGAGTTGGAATCCTACCCAATCAAGAATGCACCAATCAGTTTTTCAAAATATTTGTGTGGTTACGTTGAAGGAAAACACTGTGAAGTATACTAATACCCTATTACGGCGGTAAGGCTACTTTATCACGTTGGAACGTAAAAACCGTCGGTGAAAAAAAGGTGTACTAGTGCTGAATGTTGCCCGTTATATTTACAGTCTACACTCGGAAACATCGCTGATTCCCCCTCGGGAATGTTTGTCGTAACGATGTGTTGTTTTTTATATTTAAAATTAATGTATTTAATCATTAACAAGATAAAAAGATAATCTCTTTCCTAAAACAAAAAAAATTGTCCCTTATTAATCAGCACTAAAATATCCAAAGGTTTGCTACCCCTTTTTTAAGAGCCTGCATTTAATTATCAGACATCTTCGTCCAAAACATATTCCCTGCAGTTTTCGTTTTCACATTCAAGTCCAACGGAACGTTAAATCCCTCCAAATTACTATAATGACATTTGAAAATAGCGGGAAAAAAACCAAAATGTCGACTAAATTAGACGTCTCCCCAACCTATTGTTGCACTGTGTATTGAAACCGCAAACGATATCAGTGTTCAAATATCACTTTACTTTTCATAAACGGTACTTAATGGCTGATCCAATGGCACAGTTTTGAAATATGAATCATGAAATTACTTTCAAATGTCACATTATGAGCTGAAAATGACACGACCTTTCTCTTGATTGTTTTGAATGGAATTGTTACGGAAAAAATGTTATTTGGGAGCTGATTAAATAACTTAAGGTTTCCTGATGAAGTTCTTATCACTAAACGAACAGGTTTTTGTTTTTGATAAGTTTTACAGAAATGAAAATAAATATAAATAAGTGCGAGTCGGACTCGCCCACCGAGGGTTCCGTTAAAGTCTATATTTTTATGATTTAATTACAAATGTATAGTTTTCAGATTTTTCTCTGTACTTGTAGTATTAGACGGAGTTTGGAATTTAACGGAAATTAAACTTAAGACTTTAAACTTAAGTATATGGTTTTAATTTCAACTTGATACCTCTACGTGTTCCCGAGATAAAGGACGGACAGACGGACAACAAAGTGATCTATAAGGGCTCTGTTTTTTCCTATTGAGTTACGGAGCCCTAATAATACCTTTAAAAATATATATTTTTAATTATTTTACGACATACGGGATGTTAATTTGATAGACTTAACGGAACTGCTTTTAGTTGATGCGTTTGTAGGCTGCGTTAAGTTTGATCGTCGGACGACAACCGCCTACCACTGACAGCAGTACAGTATCAAGGTATGTAAGGGGCTAAAAGCAGTTTACGAACGGATCAAACTGAAAGCAGCTTATTTCCGTCAAGTTGTCAACTTGCGTGCAAAGAAAAAGAAAAAGAATGCCCGGCTATAGTTAATTTGGAGTGTTTATTGTTTGTATCTTTAATTATGTTTCATTTATTTACTCACACTATGCATTGAAAAATGTAGTATGATACACATGGGTAAGGGCAATAACTTACTCGTAACATTTAAAACGTTATCGGTAGTGTTTAAATCGTCCTCGTAAGATATTGCCTCCTTAACGCACCTATAGTGACTCGGTAATTTTCGTCTGTTTTAGTAGAAAATCCAACAAATCCTTCTTTATTATGGCAGGAAAACTGCAGTTTTCCGAATTGGTGGGTAAAGGTTGGAGGGAAGGGTTATTTTTTGGTAGGAAACGCAGTCAGAAGGATAAACTCAAAAGAAACGTCAGGAAATTTCTTTGAGTGTACTATTTTCTAATCTCAGCAGGAACACAGTCCACACTGTGAAATGTGGGTAATCAGAAACCGAAAGTGAAACCTAATCTAACAAACTTAAAACTCTCATCTCAACTTTCCCTCAGCGTTCCATTAATCAAGGCGAATGCATCGGAGCAATAACAAAGAACTGATTGCGATTTTAAATTAAAATAATAATGGTAATGAAACTAAATAGTAATATGAAATAATACGATTATCTCACGAAGTGGAACGTTCGGTACAAGCGAAGCCGCGTGCAACGGCGGCTATTAAAAGTAATTGTAAAAGTGTTGGGTTCAGTACTTTGATTTTATTAGCATTGAAACGTCGCAATACTTTAATTCTTATTTTTTATATTCGGAAAAACAAAATATTATCAACAAACAAAATATGCCCCAAAATATTAAATAAATTTGTTTTAAGGGGGTTTATCCTGATTTTGTCTCTTTTTAAATTAATTTTAAGCCAATGAATAGCGATGATAAAATTTTGTAAAAATATATGTTATATTTCACTATTTGATCTTGATATTTCGGCTGTTTGATGTGCGATTGCTTACATTTTCCTCGATCCATTTAAATCGCAAAAATAGGTCTAAACTATGATCTAATAGTACATTACGATACGAGAGCGATGAAACGTTTTCTGACGAGTGTGAGTTTGCGGCACGAAGGTAAGTGCTGCAATCACACGAGTCGAGAAAAAGTTTCTCGCACGAGTATCGTATAATATTTTATAGCAAAAGTGCGGAAAATGCCGACTTTACGCAAGCGCAGCGTGCGTAAAGTGGTCATTTTACGCACGGTGTGCTATAAATATCATTTCATGCGAGCTATGTTGAGTTTTGAGCAATAAAACTAAAATTAAAATAAACGTCGTAAAAAGTGTTACATAAAACGGTCGTCATTTTAAAAACACATCCCTCTAATTCCAAAATAATAAATAAAAACACATCGAAACCGCGAATTTTCTGAGCGGTGCGCTGCCACTGAGCAGGATAAAAATGTGTAAAACGAAAGCGTTGGAACAGGACAGATTTCGCTGGATAACCTCGCCTGAACTAAGGGCGGCTTGCACCAAAATCTTAAATCTCGATTTTATCGTTAAACCAGGTTTACGATCTGTCAGTCAATACATTTCTGTTAGTGTTTTATCCCAAATGTTGGTTGAAAGGCGTTGCCTTTGTACATAAGGGGCCATCCATTAATTACGTGAGGCGTTTAGGGGGGGCGGGGGGATTAAGCCGATTCTCACCCAATCTCACGTGGGTCGTCCTGACAAGTATCACGTATTTTTTTTCCGCAAGAAACTGTAAAATTGCGACTGGGTATTAAAATATGACTAAATCCTACACAATAATATTTATCGCGGTTATGCGAATGCCACAAAGAAGCACAGTAGCTCTTCGATTGTTACTTTTTTTTATAAATCCAACGCCACGTTAAATTAGAGGATGGGGGGAGGGGCTCGCGCCAAATCTCACGATATCTCACTAAGAAGGGGGAGGGGGGGGGGGTCCAAAAATCGCCAAAATCACCTCACGTAATTAATGGACGCCCTCTAATGGAATGTTTATTTATTTTTCTACTATATTTTGGCCTGTGAATTTGCTCGCGTGGGACTTGTATTTGGTAAAGTTTTTAGACTTCTAGTAAACAGTAGCTGTAGTTTTTTTGATTGAGTTTAGATTTTTATTTGTTTTAAATTTGGATAGGTTCAATTTTAATTGTATATTTTAGGTTTAGTTTTTTTTTGTGTTAGTAAATGTGTTGATGTATCAATATTAAATGAATACAACAATAATAAATAAATGTTTACATTTAAATGCTTAACTTGACAAACAAACGGACATAATATTATACTAACACCCGTCTCCTAGGGAGGTAGGCACATGGTTTGTAACTTACTTAAAATTTTATGATACAAAATGAAACTTTATTTCAATAACATGTACGGTTAACAAAAAGGATACATAAGCCCATCGTAAATATTCTCTTCATTATATTTTCCACAGTCAAGTTATATGCAATGAGAAATCAATAGTGATAGTATAAGTACGCATTACTCATTTCATCTATCACTGTTCTGCGGATTAAAATGGGTATTAACCCTGGGTGGGTCTAAATATTTACCTTTTTTGTTGACTGTACTTACAAAAATAAAAATAAGCAAATTTTACTATTCAAAAGTTTTATTTTTGACTACCCTTTGCCTGTGGCTTCGCCCGCGTTATTTTACTCTCTGCCTCGTTTTCGGCTTGACGGTTATTTTAGGGTCACTAAGATGATAATAAAGAAAACCGAATCCAAATCCGTGGAATGGTTCTCGAGATAAAACGAAACATACTGACAGACAAAATAACAGATGGACAGACAGACAAAAATTCTAATAAAATATGTGGTATTGTCCTCAGTATTAATTAAGTATTATTCATTATTATTAATTCAGTATTATTAACCCATTTCATTTCAAATTTCGCAAAAATATTAATTATAAAGACACGACTTTTTACTACTTTAATATAAGTATAGATGTAGCCTACGGAACTCCAAAATTTACGAGCTTTAGTAATTAATGGTAAAACCAAATCTATCGACACGCCAGTCAATTTTAATATATTGATAAATTAATGTAAATTATTTGTTATACTTTTTATAACAACGTAGAATAATAATGTTTGATGTTCTAATATTCGTACTCTCACTGATTCTCGTATTAAGTGTTTTATTACGAGCGTAAGTATTACTTTCTATAGGCTACTTAATTACATGCATTGAAAAGAAATAAAATAAGAAATTTGAAGACGACCCCAAGTGGGTTGTGAAATATAATCCAACAATTGAAGACGACCCCAAGTGGGTTGTGAAATATAATCCAACAGTTGAATTTCGTTTTTTGGATTATTTGTCAATTGAGCCTTATGCTTATGATGCTCTACTCAAATCGTATTCTCTGTGTGTATTAACTTAAAATTTAGCATATATCTATTGAAAATATAGTACATTACTGCTAAGACCAAGAAATAAGCAATCCTGGACGAATAAGTTAAAAGTCCGAGCCCGTATTATATACATACGAAGCCAGGATTGCTAATTCATGGTTGAGGCAATTATAGTGCTTTTCTCGAAAATAAAATGAGACATTTTAATGGTTTTCATGATAATGAGTTATATCAAATATAATAAACTGACTAGAAAATATTAAAAGTTACTTACTTGCTCATGTTTGGGCGATTAGTCATGTTTATTGTTATTGATTTCTTCAGCAAAGCATTAGTGGAGTACATCTATACCAGAGCCCGCTTTTGAACTCATTTTATAATTTATTTGCACAAAATACTTTCAACTAAAATTTATAGCATTATAAATTCCTGCTTTTACGCAACTTTTTTTTATTATTGCCAGCTGGGCAAAGATATTTACCCCCCTGCAGCCTTCTTCATGGACAACGCTATCTAGAGGAACGCTAAGAACTAAGAAAAAAAAACAACGAGATAAACGCTCATTATGGTTAAATTTAAAGTATTCAATGTTTTTAAATATAGCTATAAAATCAATACAAATTATATATTTTTGTTATTGTTATTGCAGTTATAAAATATACCAAACATTTCTACATACTAAACATGAAATTGTAATTCATTTTATTTTTGTTTGTAAATTGGCCGCTTAAATCTTTATGATCGCCAAACTCCTTTGTCTCTTAAAAACATAGACACGAATGGTTTTAAAAAGAAAACATATGAAATATACCTATACCCTGTGAACATATGGTATGTAATGGATTTTCATACGAATTTCCTGGAAAGTTATTCAGATTTCCTGGACACTTTTAATAGCTCGCCAGGATGAAGTATTTTCTGGTAGGTCTTTACAGTATGTAATGGTAATATAACAATGTATTTTTGAGAAAAATACCTAATATACATGCATTTTAGAATTAGGGATGCATCAATAAAAATATTTTCTAAAATCAACCCCTAAAAGGGTATAAATGCACTTTTGGAAGAAAGAACATTTTGGCTGACGGGATGTCGAAATGCTATGGGAAAATCAATGTATGTCTGAAACCCTCGCGGACGATTTCGTGGGCAAAAGTACACGATAATAAATTTTAAACGCATGAAGTTAATCCCCTCATTTTCGTGCAGAATATGCAGTGTTTCAAAAACTACTATCATCTGCACTTATTTACATCAATACTGTTTATGAATTCAAAAATAGTGCATAATGATATCTATTACGTACAAAACAATACTCGTATTTCTGCCCGACATTTTTGGTCTTACATTGTCTATGGCTGGTGACGCGTTCTAGGGTGCATGCGCGGTAGACTTTAAAATTTTGGTTTTCCCCAGTTTGTAGGGAAATCGGGAAATTTATTACAGTAAAACCAACTTATCTGTAGAATGAAAATAGCGGAACTAGGAAATCTGATTGGGTAATATTGAATATTAGCCAATGACAAGCCCGGATTATGCTAGTTCATTCTACAGATAAGTTGGTACTACTGTATATACTGTGTTTTTGGGGGTCAAAAGATTTGTTATGCTCTAAAATGGCTGATAGCAGTATGTAATACTGATGATAATTTGGCTCAACCTGACATTTTGGAAACAGCGATGAAAATAACCACAGACCAAACCTAAGGATTAAATAGCGTTGGCAAGTTTCCATATAAAAAATAAGCTACATTTAAGCTACATGGTACGAAGAAACGTATAAAAATTGGTTGTTTTGGCTGGCTTATGCTTCAAACTTAAAAAAATTATTATTTGTATTATTTGCTTGAAACATATTTGTTAATACCTAAACTAATCTCTTGTATATATTTTGTTTGGAAACAAGAGTAACTCACTGAGTTAAAATTGCTTCACGTCGACTCTATGCGTTTATTATTAATGTTAGGTCTGCTACATTATAAGTATGTGAAAATAACGAACAATCTTTTAACAGAAAAATCAAAAATGGCTTACAACAAATTTTACCAATTTTATGAAAACAGGTACCTATAGGTAACTATATCTATTTCATGAGTTTAGATAAAGTAGTGTATGAAACTGCACATTTAAGTATTAAAACACTCGTGTGATACTATTAAAATGTAATGACCTCTCTATGTAGTTTCATAAACAACTATTAATAAATATTATTATTAATAGTCTATGGAGACTAAAACACTTCCGAAAACCGGTAAATCATACCCCATCCAAGTCTTCAGAAGCCTCCAGTCGTGATCTCATAACTCATCAAATATCACAATGCACTTTAGACGCGCAAGTGGCGTTTCGAGATAAGCCATTTCTAATTCACCTCAATAATTGTTCACGAAACCGCCATAACTAAGGCATACTTCGAGAAGCAATTTATTTTGTGCGAGGAGCTGGCAATTTCGATAGCACATTTATTGTATCTGTCCCAAATTCCGACACTTTAATTCAGCCACCCGACTCGTAAAGTATGACGTAAAAACTTACATATATAGGACTCTAGATACTGTGAAAACGCTGCTACTTCATGAAACTAAAAACATTTCTTACTCTGTACTCTATAAGTCTGCTCAATTAAATACCTAGAAGTAGCAATGAGCTATTTTTGAATGCGGCCTTTTTTAGCAAAACTTCAACGTTTAGCTCGTTGAAGACGTTGCGTTTGAAATCTTTACTATTTAAAAGTAGTTCATTGCTATTTTTATGCATGCGATTGAACAGATTTTCAATAATTTATTCTAGTTAGTAAGATTTTTTTTTAAGTCTGCACTTTTTCTGCTTTTAGGGCTTTAGAACTATCTTTTACAAAAGGTTTTATAAAGTGACGTGGTAGCTACACAATACGTATACATACCACAATGTTGTATGATTTTCTCAACATTTTGTTTTTTCTAGAGTGCATGGGATTTAATTTTTCAACTATGTTTAAACTAGTCTCTTGCTCGCGGCCCTAAAAGTCTTCAGTTTTTTTTTTTACTAAGGTATTAAATTACACAGTTAAAATAGAAGTCCTTCACATAGGACGTATAGCCCAACAAACAAAAGTTCTAAATTAAATTAGGTTGATGAGAAAACACATTTCTGACACAATATCGCTAGCTCCTGCCCTATAATATTTTCTCTTCACCGATCAGCAATAAGATAGCAAAGTGAGTGGTGCTACATGGAAGCCCAGCTAATGCCCGCTAATATATAAAAAAGAGTCTACCGAAATGGTGGCCGCTATTTGCACTGAACGCCAAGATAGAAGCCCCGCAGATCCAAGGCGTTTTCTTCATTATTCCTTGGCGATAAGTACTTTGACAGGGGAATTCTTGTTGCGTTTATTCTATAACTTGTTGCGTAACTCTCTCGTAACATTTTGGCAGCGTGCGAACACTGATCGCCGATTCGAAACTATTCTTTTTTATCTGATTTATAGGTACGAACTAGTACTCTATTCTACGTATTTGCCTGTATCCTACTGCTTTTGATACTTTTTGAGTTTCATTGTGAATATACAATGCCAGAAAAATCCAATTTTCTTGCTACAGACGGCCGGACAGCCAACATGGGGCGTTAATTTTGTGACGAAATATCTTTCTCACTACACATTAAAATTTTACATGCGATAAATATTATTAATTTAATAAAAAAATATGTCTGCCACAAGTTTCTCGACATTATAACACTACCACCTATGTATTATGTAGATATGCATAATGAAAATCTCGTCCAGTACATGTATAATAGGTATTTAACCAATAATGAATATGGATATTCTCTCACGAAGTGTCATGGCTTATCGGAAAGGAATTTTAAAACGGTAATAATTATTGTGGGAACCTTTTTTTTGCTTGAGAAATAATTAATTTTGGCAATAAATATGTATTATGGCGAAATAAGAAAAACAGCATTATTAAATCGTAAAAAGATCGAAGCATAAACCGACTTTTTCCGCAAATTTTAATCGTTATTTATTATATTATAGTTAAAATTAATGTAATGTGTTACAGATATTCTATGTCACCAGGACGGCGATTCTCACACATGGGACAATTTGCGAAAGCCGAAAGCGGGTGATTTTTACAAGCTCTTTATGAAGAAACGCATCAAACTTTTAAAATATAAACCTGTTGTACGTACACAGAACATGCTTTACGTGTCTTTTAACGAGTTAAAGTTAATGGAATTATCATCACACGGCATTTATGACGCGATAAACAGAGGGAAAAGCAAAGCGTGTGAAAAAATTTGCGAGAATAGCCGTCCTGGCCCGTTTCGCTATGGTTGTAGTAGTGCGTATCTGTGCTAAAATAACTTTATATATAATATATATAATTATAATATAATAATAATTATGCATAATAATTATTAATTGTATATAATATTTGAACCCGAGACCTCCGGATTGGTGGTTGAGTTGGGGTCCCTATACGCGGAAAAACAAATATTCGCGAAGTATTTACATTTTGTATCCCTTACGAATTATTCGTGCCATAAAATACAAGGTAACATTAATTTATGCAGCCAAATCCATCCTGAAGACTTGGTAAGTACTCTGTCTCAAGATTTAATGACCCATCCATCCATCCATCAGCCTGTTTCGTCCACTGCTGGACATAGACCTTTCCAGGATTTCGCCACTCTTGGCGGTCCTCCTGGGAGAAATGCCCATACTCACACACGCTGGGCAGGCGGGTTGGTGAACGCGGTGCCGAAACCCTTGCACCAGTGACGCCGCTGCCCGTCACTAGTCTGTTTTATATGAGTCTCGGCAATTGGGGATGGATAAACCGCCATCCATCGGTCCCAGGCAATGGTGGGCTGCCTGGTTTTGCCTGAGAGCTGTTCTCTTACTCTCCCCCGAATAACTTCGGGAGGATTTGCGAATAAGATGGTGGTACCTCCACAGTCGAGCCCGGCATCAGCTCTACCACCTATAATAATTTAATGACCTTTGTTGTTAAATTCGTAATTTTTTTGTTATTCCCAACAAACGCAAGCCCAGCCCTGAGTCAATAATTACTATCATCATGTTTATTTATAACTCATGTACTTATCCACAATATATTTATATTAAATATTATACCCAACCGGTTTCGCTATTCAGCATTCTCAAGGGCTTAACTACAATACTTATTTAATTACATTTTCAGAATCTACAAATAAAATACGTGCAATAAAATAACAATTTCCACCAAGTGCCAACAAGCATCGACTATATTACTATCATCATTTAAGGCTATACCTGACCCTAGAATATGAAAAAAGCCAGATTTTCTAGGGTTCTTTTGACGAAAGTAGGACTATCTTAATATTGGAAAAAAAAATTGATTTATTGATCTTTTATCTAGGGGATCTACCTATAAACAATGTTCTAAGATTTATACTCTTGTCAAAAAAAATGTTTTCCACTCTCTTTTTTTTGGTTTTACAACATTCGTTTCAAGAATTTGTTTAAGAGATCAACTTGATTTTTTTTTTCATAAAATTGTTAATAGAAATATAAAGATTTTCTACTTAAATCCAGTATTTTTTCCCTACAAAATATTTCAGTATTAGCTAAAAACCCTCCGATCTGTTGTTTCGCACGTAATTATTAGTATTACGCGTCCTAGACAAATAGGTCAATTAGCTAACCAATAATCGCCTCTATCAAAAGCTAATAAAGTATTTGACAATGCCCTTTTTGTGTTGGACGGGTAATAATTTTTTTTCCTAGGGTATGCCATACTCTTAATTTTGCATATTATAGAAAGCTATAGCTACGCCATAGATATCATAATAGTATTATTCAAATCTACGCCCATGGTTGAGTACCACTGGACCATGGAGGTGGTCAATTTCAATTATTTACCTATTTTATTTAAATGGGAAAAATATTATTTTTGACTCTATACTTGTTCAAGAACAACCTTGACTCAATTAATATACGAAGTGTATTTCACAAAAAGGGTAATTGGACCTTGGTTCTGACCACTTACCAAGTCTCCAGTATGAATGAGGCTATACCAATCAAAGTAACCTTATAGGAATAAAGACCTTTAAACTTTAAGCGTCAGATGGTATCAATGTTTGTTAGCGCACAACTCACTATAGACAAAATGTTAGTCGCGTCAGATCAAAATAATTCCATTGCCTCAATTGAAAAGATAAATCAAATAGAATGTAACAAAACTTGCTGCTTATTTAAGGCTAGGTTATCTAGAGAAATCTGTCCTGCTCCAACGCTTTCATTTTTCACATGTTTATCCTGCTCAGCGGAAGCGGGCTGCTCAGAAAACTCGCGGTTTTGAGGTGTTTTTATTTATTCTTTTGGAATTAGAGGAATGGGTTTTCAATAATGATGGCCGTTTTATATCACATTTTTCACGACGTTTATTTTAGAATAAGTTTTATTGTCCAAAACTTAATATAGTAATAAAATGAAATGATATTTAGATCATATTTTAGACCTATCTTTGCGATTTAATCGGATCGAGGAAAGTGTAAGCAATCGTGTATCGAACAGCCGAAATATTAAGATGTAAGAATGAAATATAACCTTTATTTTTTGTAAAATTTAACCGTCGCTTTTTATTGGATTAAAATTGACTTGAAAAGTCTAGCTTTTGCTCACGGCTCCGCCCGCGTTTATTCAGTCTTTGTCCCGTTTTTGGCTTGGACGTTATTTTAAGAACACCTATCATAGCCTTTATGTTGACCAGGGTTATTCCGATGATGATAAAGAAAACCGCATCCAAATTCATTGAGTGGTTGTCAAGTTAAAACGGAACATACATAGGTGGATACAAACAAACACGCAAAAATTCTAAACTTGTCGTTTTGGCTTCAGTAAAATACTAATAATTAGAGGATGCAACGAATATTCGGTATTCGGCCTGTTCGGGCATTTTTCTAAATATCCGGTATTCGGCCGAATAGTAGACGATATTCGGCCGAATACCGGATATCTATTAATGAAAATAAAAATACATTTTAATCAGAAAGTATATATTTGGTAAGATGGCAGAAAAACTTGTTTTTATTCACTACAACCTGCTATACAAATAAGTGAAAATAAAAACGCATATTAATCAGAAAGTACATATTTGGTAAGTTTTCAGAAAAACTTGTTTTTATTCACTTTTGTCCCTACAATCTGCTACATAAATTCCATCCATCCATCAGCCTGTTTAATCCACTGCTGGACATAGGCCTTTTCAGGATTTCGCCACTCTTGGCGGTCCTTCTGGAAGAAATGCCCATACTCACACACATGCTGAGCTGACGGGTTGGTGAGCGTGGTACCGAAACCCTTGCACCAGTGACGCCGCTGCCCGTCACCAGTCTGTTTTATATAAGCCCCAGCAATTGGGGATGGATATACCACCATCCATCAGTCCCAGACAATGGTGGGCCGCCTGGTTTTGCCTGAGAGCTGTTCTCTTACTCTCCCCCGAATAACTTCGGGAGGATTTGCGAGTAAGATGGTGGAACCTCCACAGTCGAGCCCGGCATCAGCCCTACCACCTATATAAATTACAACGTAAGTATTACTAATATTTAAAATGAATCAGAGGCAGATTAAGGTGAATCAAGACAAGTTTTTCTGTATTTGCTGGTAACATACGATTGCGTTTTTCCTCATACACAATACCTACTTCTGAAACAAGTCTTTCACTATATACACTAATGTAGGGTGACGAAAGAAAAATCGCGAGTGTACGCGCGAAATGCACAGATCTCTGACCAAATATTCGGCCGCCGCATATTCGGCGCCAAATATGCTGTCCCCGAATATTCACCGGTATTGTATTATTATTCGGTATTCGGCCAAATCACTTTTCGTTGCATCTCTACTAATAATCCATATAATCTGAAATGTACAAATGTAAACAGTGTAAAAATCATACACGACTTAATAATAATAAAGTAGTAAAAAGTTGTGTCTGTACGACATTTTAAGGGGGTACCTTTTTAGCTCGGTACAAAATGCACATCATAATATTGTTTTCCTTACTTTTGAATAAAAAGTATGCAATAAATGTGTTTTAAAGGAACTTGCGGAAATAGTTTCTTGATAATAAAGTCTTCACAAAAAAATACGTACTTTAATGTATTACATTTTGTTTGCATTACATTAACAAACTTAAAAGTGTGTTTACAGTTGTAATGTAATGTAGCTAAAATGTAACGAATAAAATGGAACAGTTTTCATGTGATCACCTAACTATTAACAAGCAATTTGCGCGAATTGCTATAAAACGCATTTATTGCAAACTTTTTATTCAAAAGTAAAGAGAACAATATTATGATGTGCATTTTGCACCGAGATCGTCCGTTACCACCTTAAATGAAATGGGTTTATTGATACTCGTAATGGTACCGACCGAGGCCAAACCCATTTTTTTATATTTTTGTCTGTATGTCTGTCTGCGTGTATGTATGTATGTGCCGTTTCAACTCGAGAACCCTGAACGGATTTGGATGCGGTTATTGTTATTATTATCGTAGTGATCCTGGTCAACACATAGGCTATTAAGGGGTGTTTAAAAAATAACGCCCAAGCCGGAAACGGGGCAAAGATTGAATAAACGCTTTTAATTCGAGACCCACTCAACAGATTTGGATGCGGTTTTTTCATTACCATTTTAGGGTCCCTGGTTAACATAGAGGCTATAAAGGTGTTCATAAAATAACGCCGAAGCCGAAAACGAGGCAAAGATTGCATAAACCCGGCGGAGCGGCGGTTTAAGGTTAGTATATAATATAGATATATTGTAACGGAATATTCCGTGGCCTGGCGACGGGCAATACCCTAGAGATAAAACAAAAACTTAATTTCACGCACGTCAAATTGGGGAAAAGCAAAAGAATTGTTATGATAATCATTTTATTCGGAACTAGCCTTTGCCTGCGCCTCCGCCCGCGTTTTTTCAATATTTTCCCCATTTTCGGCTTGGGCATTATTTTATGAACATCCTTTATAGTCTAGTGCTGACCAGGGTAACTAAAATGACAATAAAGAAAACCGCATCCAAATCCGTTGAGTGGTTCTCGAGTTAAAACGGAACATACAGACAGACAGAAAGACAAAAATTCAAAAAATTGTGGTTTCCGCCTCAGTACAATACCAATAACCCATTTCACTTGAAATTTCGCGAAAATATTCAATGTACAGACAGACACGACTTTTTACTACTATATTATTAGTATACTGATATTTTTTATCGTATTATTTCTCACTATCATAAACTTGATTACATTAAGACTATCAATTAATTGATAGATTGTTTATTTATCTTTTAAAATCATGTATTGCGCACTATTTTATCTTTTAAGCTCACAGTGTAGTCTATTTTACAAGAACGATAATAGTAAAGCTGATTCTGAAGACTTTAATTTGAATTTTAGTGCAGCCAAAACTAAATGTTCTTCATTCTTGAATAGAATAGTATTACCGACACTTTCCGACCGATGACAGGTTTTGACATCCATCCATCCAACCATCAGCCTGTTTCGTCCACTGCTGGTCATAGGCCTTTCCAGGATTTCTCCTGGAAGAAATGCCCATACTCACACACGCTGGGCAGGCGGGTTGGTGAGCGCGGTGCCGAAACCCTTGCACCAGTGACGCCGCTGCCCGTCACCAGTCTAATTTATATAAGGCCCGGCAATTGGGGATGGATATACCGCCATCCATCGGTCCCAGGCAATGGTGGGCCGCCTGGTTTTGCCTGAGAGCTGTTCTCTTACTCTCCCTCGAATAACTTCGGGAGGATTTGCGAGTAAAATGGTGGTACCTCCACAGTCGAGCCCGGCATCAGCTCCACCACCTTAACATTTTTACATTTCCTCAAATAATACTTCCAGGTACGCATTTTTAACTATCTTTTTTTGTTCCAATAGGGTTCTGTGTTTTCTTTATTTAGTACGAATATATTTTATTAGCTAAGGTGTAAAACAAAATTAATGTTAACTCCATCCAGACCTTTGAAATATATACATAATACACATCTCTTTCGGCATTTTTAAATCACAGGTCCTTGTAGAATATTCAAAGGGCGTTATCCCTGCCACTCTGGTATGAGTTTGACTGTTTAGACAAGAGTCATCTTATATATATTTTTCATTTTTTTTACACATTCATTCATTTTTGGCATGAAAGTGTAAATTATTGTACCTATTTTAAAGAATAAATCATTTGAATTTGATTTGAATTTGATAAGTCCATCCAAACACCTATCAATCTCAGCACAGCTCATTAATCAAATCCTTATCACTAATATCATATCTTGTATTAAAAATGATAGAATGAAAAGATATATCACGCCTATAAATATAAGCCTATAATCATGCCTATGATGATGTATTAACTTCAGTGTATCATTTCGCGAGTCAGCACAATGTTAGGCATTAAGATATTTATTTTTTCATTTATCGTATTTAGTGTAAGTTTGGTTGATGCTGCAAGAATATTAGCAATATACCCAGTGCCGTTCCATAGTCACCAATCAGTGTTCCAAGTGTTAACCGAGGAGCTATCTCGCCAAGGACACGAGCTGGTAGTCATGACTCCACTGCCAAATGAGAAGCCACTAGCAAACGTAACATTCATAGATGTCCATGAACTATCATACGGGATGCTAGATAAAATGCAAAAAATGGCAAGAGAAATGAAGGTGGCCATATCGATACCACCTATTGAATTTATGCAGAAATTCTTTCATCCCGTAATGCTGACAATTGTTAATGCTCAGTTTAATACAACAGAGATGAAAGATTTTCTTCGTGACGAAGATCAACACTTCGATGTGATTCTTGCAGAAGCATGTGTGCCTCTTAGCATGATGGTAGCAGCTAAGTTCAACGCGCCAATAATACTAGTTAGCTCATTCTTTGGAACTGAAGAAAACTTCGCACTTACTGGAACTACAATACATCCATTTATCTTCCCAGAATACAACCTTCAAAGAACTTACAACCTCTCGTTTTTGGAAAAATTAACAGCAATATACACATATTTAAAGCTGAGAGTTATCAATTACAAAGTGCAAGAAATTGAAAACAGAATTATCAAAAATCATCTAGGAAATAATGCTCCGACCATAGCTGAATTGCAAAAGAATGTTCAAATGCTGTTTCTCAATGTTCATCCAATTTGGGACAACAACCGTTCAGTTCCACCTTCTGTGGTCTACATGGGGGGACTGCATTTAAAAAATCCGAAAGCTATTCCAAAAGTAAGTAAGGGAATACTTTTATTTCCGTAGTAAAAGCTTTGTAACATTGCCTGACATACAAGTACCTATCAATAAAGAATCTTTCTATGGAGAGACCCAAATTAGGTGGGTCTCGAAATTTCATATTTTTCAAATTTCATTTGTCATAGAAAGAAAAGAAAGAAAAAGCAATTTATTTCAAGCCACACATGATGATAATACACAAATCTTAGACAAATATAAAACAGAAACATACAACTGAAATAATTTTACAAACAGATATAAAAAGGTACTTAGATTAAAATATTAAATTAAAACTATGATTAAACATTATTTGGTGGCAAGAAAAGGGCATTATTGTCAGCATATTGCTGTAAAACCTTTAGCTTTGCAGCACTGATTTTCAAATAATACCCGATGGGAGTGACTCACGGGAATCAGTGTGCGTTAGCCTCATTTAGATGTGTTAGTGTATGAAATAAGCAGAGCAAGACAAAATTCAAATAGAAACAAGATTATAAATAGGTACGCCAAACAAAATGAAACAGCCAAAATTAATGACTGTTTTTTTTCTGTTAGCTGCAGATAAAACAACAGTATGCCATGGACTTCAAAATATTATTTAGGGTAGGTAGAACAAAATAATGTGCAAGCAATTTCGCTTGTATAATAATAGTGGAATAACAATCCATAAAAATATCGTTTAGTAAAATTAAATAACTTTATTGAATAATATTGAACTAAGTAAGAAAAAAAATATTATTTCGTCTTTTTTTTTTGTTTATGGCCTGAGCTCAACTCTCAGAATAATAAATTGTTCTGAGACTAAACTACCTATATTCATCGAAAATAAAGTCAAAATTACGTTGTATTCCGAAGCCGTACAAATAAAATCAGCTAAAAATGCCTTAAATGAGAAATATTGTGATTTTTTACAGTTTTTTAGGTTCCGTAGTCATTAAGGAACCCTTATAGTTGCGCCATGGCCGACCGCCTGTCTGTCTGTCCGCGGCTTAGCTCAGAGACTCTTAGTACATAGAAAGCTGTTTTTTATATGAGCCATTTGGCATAGGTTTAGCATTTGTTTATTAATCACGCCAACAAGGAAACAGCAAAATCTTTAAAAAAAATCATACATTTTCATACAATGTAATTTTTATTCAAGTCTTATTTGAATGGTATGGAACCCTCAGGCGGGAGTCCTACTTGCACTTGACCGTTATTTTATAAATATTTATTATTATTATTATTATTATTTTTTAGACAATAACAAATATTTTTTTAATATTATTTTATCATATAGGTATTTACTTACATAATAAAAAGATAAAAAACAAATGGTTATCTACTTACATTTCGTAAAACATGAAATACGGGGCAGAAGATAGAAGATGTAGTCCAATATTTTTCATTTTATTAAGCTTTGTCTAGATCGCTTCATTTTGTAGATCACTATTACAATATGAAATTCGAAAAAAGTGGAATTTCGAATCTTTTTGATGTGACGACAACAACACAACATATAATATAAGGACACAATGCACGAGTTACTCGTCCGGAACCAAGTTATTCAAGTAAATCTTAATTAAGTTACAATTTACAGGATTTGAAGACATATCTGGACTCCTCCGAAAACGGCGTCATATACGTTAGTTTTGGCTCCAAGATTAGGATTTCTGATTTTCCACCAGAAATTGTAGATGTGTTCCTAAATACATTTGAATCACTACGTTTTGATTTCCTGATAAAATGGGACGGAGATGAAATACCTAACAAACCTGCTAACATACGTTTAGAGAAATGGCTGCCACAAAACGATATGCTACGTAAGATGAACGTTTAATATATTTTTTAATACACCTGCTCCAAATATGATAGATTACGTGCCTGTTTAGCGTGCGAAAAATGACATATTTCGCAATCGTGCTTTTTGTTTTACTACTGACGCCATCAAGGGGAAACTGGCCACATAATTTAGTAAGCATGTAAACTTTTGTTTTACCGGATACACAAAAAACTCTTTAGGATGAGTATTTTCAAACTTTTATGTTTTATTATTAAGTATATTATATTACACTTATGTGAATTAAACGATATTTCAAATTGTAAAATATGTTTTAAAAATTCAAAACGATTTTAGACGTCATAATTTATATTCTTATTTATTTATCTTGGAAATTATTGTTAAAAATATTTTAGAAAGAGACATTGGTCTTTGTAGTACAGATTGGCGCCAACCAGACTGCGTGTTCTTCCGTCGACTTGTATCTTTGATTTGCAACAAAATTGCTTGTATTTTATTATTTCATTTAATTTTTCGCAGGTGTATTAAAAACGTCGTTTGGTACACGTGCGAAAGTGTTGATATTTCTCGTCCCAACTATTTTTTGCCTCGACTTCGTTTTGGCAAAAAAGTCAATCGTGACTCTCAATATCAACCTTTTCGAACTTGCATCAAAATGTTCTATTATGTATGGATAACGTAGCACTTTATAACGAATAATCAATTTTATAATTAAACATTCCAGATCATCCAAAAATTAAAGCTTTCATAATGCAAGGAGGCCTTCAGTCAACAGATGAATCTATTGCTGCGAAAGTGCCTCTAATAGCTTTGGCATTTATAGCTGATCAATGGTATAACGCTCAGAAGTTTGTTCAACTTGGTATTGGTATGGAACTGGACATCAATACTTTAACGGAAGAAGATCTGAAACAAGCTATTCTTACTGTCACTGAAAATAAAAGGTAAGATAACACACATTTTATTTACATAGATAGTGTTTATAGGTTTCTGTGCTATGAAACGATATTTCAATTTCTAAGTAAACTGTTGAATAAAATCGGGATGGGTGGTGTCAGAGACGCCAGCGCAACGATTTCCGTGAAACGTCTTATGCGTGCGTGTCTTTTACATCGAACAGTTTAAGTTTATTTATCTATTGAAGAAACCTAACAAACGTAGATATTGCTCCGGTTGAGGTGACGCGTTAGGACAGTTGGGCCTACTCTGGCTACCCATGGGGGCCACTGATAAGCTGAAGGTCTTATCTAATTATATTAGGGCTATAGGTGACTCAACTGGCTCAATTTGGGCCGCGATAACCCGCTTAGTCCAGCAACATTAAGGTAGGGCTCCAGTTCCTGCGCTTGGCCCAATTTGGCGAGCTCCCTTGGTTTTCGGTTCCATTCAGCTAAGATGGCTGGTGGTGATCAGGGTCACTCAGCCTCCTCTCTTCTCTTTTTAGTGGTTTCCCACTCTTTTTGATGTATAAATGTTACGTCTAGAAGGCATGATAGCCAAAATAGTCCAAAATTTTCAATAAAATTCAAGTTAAATCCACTATAAATGTGTGTTTATTTTTAATTATATGTATATTAGGCGTACCTAGAAGGCGACGAATTCTAACAAACGCGACCACTTTTGTCTTAATTTGTACTCGTACTGACGAGTTACAAGTAAACAAACGCCCTTTATGCCTCTATTTTTGGCCCAAATTGCAAGGTGTGACACGCAGCACTAGCGCCATCTAGCTGCATGAGTCAGAGGCCGCGAGTAATGGCTAGTATTCTCTACTCAACGATATATACATGAACCGCACATGGCATACAGTAACAGAGCTACATTCATCGCCGAGGCGACGTGTTTTCGTTAAAATATGTGGTTTTAGCAAGCGACCCCCTACTTACCGAATTGAAAGACGTTTCACATCATAATGTTGATGATTCTGGTTGTGGGGACTTGGTAGCATATACCGGGTGTAAATAGAGTGCGACGATTAAATGAAACCACATATTCTACCGACCCTACTGAACCACTTTTCCCAAGAGTCATACCCGCGGACACCCTTAGTTTAGGAAATAATTGAGTTCCAAACAAAAACGCGTGAACCTTGATGCACCGACATACGGGCGCGTCCCGTCCGTGAAGCGACGCGACGTCTGTGAAACGGACGACGCTCTCTCTAAACTCGCCCGTATGGCGGTGCGTTAGGGTTCACGCGTTTTTGTTTGGAACTCAATTATTTCCTAAACTAAGGGTGTCCGCGGGTATGACTCTTGGGAAAAGTGGTTCAGTAGGGTCGGTAGAATATGTGGTTTCATTTAATCGTCGCACTCTATTTACACCCGGTATACATTTTTGTTGAAAGTAAACACTTGTACCTGTTCACAAAATTATATTTTTTTCAAAAACCCTTGTTATTGCTTATAAGCGAAACCAGTTGGGTGTGTAATCTGGATAACTATAAATTTTTCAAATTTCCTTCTTCAATATTTTTGTTTATAAGCTTTGGTCTGGTTTCACCCATTTCCGAAGTGCACTTTACCGCAGGACACACTTTATTATTATAATTTCGTGAAGTGTTTTATTTTATAGTACATTAAGAATTAGCTGGCGTCTTTCCACTTGAGACCGTCATTAGCAATAACAATAGGATTAAGTCGTGGCGGGTGAATTCGCCTGAACGGAACAATAAACACTTGTAAAAAACGTTTTTGATACTTTCCTTATGAAAAAGAAATACCACTCGGTTGTTTTTTAAACTTCGAAGAGGTAAGTGCAGTGGAAAGTATCAACACTGGTTGGTTTGCAACAAAATAGATAAGGCCGAAACGGCTCCTTTAAAAATGGATGGGCTCTATGAGTGTTTGATTTATTACACCTATTGTTTGTGTTCAAGTGGAAAGACGCCAGCTAATTCTGAATGGACTATAACAAAGAAGTGTTGAATAGGTAACTAAGGAAGAAATATATTGTTATTGCTATAATTTACTGCTGATGCGAGTTCAGATCTTGACCGCTTTCACTCCTAAACATCGATGAAATAAATCAAAGCAGCCGAAACAGTGGCAGTCCGAGGGGGGGGTCACAGGGGTCAGTACTTGAGTCGAGACGACCCCCCTCCAAAATCTTGAGCTGCGACCGCGCCCGAACCGAAAGTATTCGGATTAGATCGGTGCATAACACAGAACATATTAAGGGGTAACGTTTCGAGCTCGGTGCAAAGTGCACAACTTATGATTGTTGTTCTTACTGTTGCATAAAAAGTACCAAATAAATGTTATATATGGCATTTCGCGACCGCTGTTTAGTGTCAATCAGGCTTTTCTAAACGTGTTTTAAGTTTGTATGCCCATTCATTTACAACGCAATACATAAAATTACAAAATTTTTGTAGAAAAGCCTGATTGACACTAAACAATGGTCGCGAAATGCCATATATCACATTTATTTAGTACGTTTTATGCAATAGTAAGAACAACAATCATAAGCTGTGCACTTTGCACCGAGCTCGAAACGTTACCCCTTAGGTAATATGTTCTGTGTTATGCACCGATCTAATCCGAATACTTTCGGCTCGGGCGCGGTCGCAGCTCAAGATTTTGGAGGGGGGTCGTCTCGACTCAAGTACTGACCCCTGTTACCCCCCCTCGGACTGCCACTGTTTGGGCTGCTTTGATTTATTTCATCGATGTTTAGGAGTGAAAGCGGTCAAGATCTGAACTCGCATCAGCAGTAAATTATAGCAATAACAATATATTTCTTCCGTAAGAATGGGTATACAAACTTAAAAACGTGTTTTAAGTTTGTATGCCCATTCATTTACAACGTAATGCATAAAATGACGCAATTCTGCTAAAAACCCCTGATAATTATTCAACAATAGTCGCAAAATAAGATGAAACTATTTTATTTCATACATTTTATTTTAAAATAAGGTAAACAAACTTATGTTATGCACTTTGCACTGAGCTCGAAACGTTACCCCTTAAACTGAAACATACCCGTGACATAATCATTTCGTTATCTATTTTCAGTTACCGTGATAACATTACCAGACTTTCCCGCATTATGGAGGAGCAGCGAGCTGGAGGTCTTGAAAAGGCAGTTTACTGGGTAGACTACGTCGCCAAGTACGGAGCCCTCCATCTCAGGTCCCCACTAGCTGATGCCACATTCATTGACTACTTCATGCTTGATGTTATAGGAGCAGCGCTTTTTGTTATTTTAGTCACTGTATATCTCATAGTAATTTTATTCAAGAAATTTGTGTGTCTCGTCAAATACTGTCTAAAAAGTAATAAAAAGCTGAAGTCGAATTAAATCAAACTAATTATTTTGTCGTTTTATTATTATCATAATTTATTGTTTATTACTTATATGCTAAATTCAGCATTAGAAATTCTCAACTTAGTTTGTAATCGAACTAAGAATTTGACGATTTTCAGTTGGAACTTATCCGCCAATGGCTTTGGATTCAAATCCATTTTAATGTCACAAATCACTTCGTAACGATACATCTTTCATAACCCTCTTGTAAAGTATAAGGTATGGAAAATAGCTTTTTGAGACCAAATGTCTGTTTTCATTACGGAAATAGTTAAAACTAGCTTTTGCCCGCGGCTCCGCCCGCGTGTTATTCGGTTTAACGACATGCTTTTTTCCGGGTTTAAAAAGTAGCCTATGTGTTAAGTTAAGGTATAAACTATATCTATTCTAAATTTCATCCAAATCCGTTCAGCCGTTCACACAAACTTTCGCATTTATATAGGTAATATTATAGTGTGATACGTGGGACGCACTATAAGTTTCCGGAATGAATATGAAAAAATACTATTAAAGGTACAAAATTAATTTATTGTTTTTCAAAATAATCTCCCTTGGCGTCTATGCACTTTTTCATTCGATCAAACCAGTTTTGCAAACTTTTGTGCCACTCCTCTGTGGTGACCTCTGAAACGTGTTTTTCATACTCCTCGACAGCCTCTTCTGGTGATGAAAATCGTTGACCGCGTAATTGGTTCTTAATTTTTGGGAACAGAAAAAAGTCACAAGGTGCCAGGTCGGGACTGTATGCAGCATGACTCATGAGTTCTACATTTTTCGTCTTCAAAAAGTCGTTTGTCTGTCTGGCCGTGTGAGAACTAGCATTGTCGTGGTGCAGGATGATACGGCGTTTATGGTTATTTTTACGGAGTTCGTCAATAACTTCCGGCAAACAAATGGTCGTGTACCAGTCACTATTCACGGTACGACGATTCTCTAAAGCAACAGTAGCCACGTGTCCAGTTTTATTAAAAAAAGAAGCAATCATCCGCTTAGATGCACTTTTCACGCGTGCCACTTTGGTTGGTTTCGGCTCATCTTGAAAGACCCATACGCTCGATTGCTGCTTTGTTTTGGGATCGTAGCAATAAATCCATGTTTCGTCACCTGTTACTATGTCCCACACCAAATTTGACGCACCTTCGTTGAATCTGGTAAGCATGGCACTGCACCAAGTGACGCGGTCCGTTTTTTGAGCCTCGGTCAAGTTGTGTGGGATCCACCGCGAGCACAGCTTTCTCACACCCAAATGTTTGTGTAGGATTGATTGTATTTGACTCATGCCTATTTCTAAGGATGCGCGAATTTCATGGTAGGTCACATGCCTGTCTGTTTCAATCATACGGCGCACAGCATCGATGTTTTTGTTGGTCACAGCGGTGGACGGCCGACCATCGCGAGATTCGTCACTGAGATTGATACGACCACGCTTGAATTCTGCAAACCAGCTATAAACAGTCGTCTTGCATGGTGCTTCATTGCCAAAAGCTGTTTCAAGCCGAGCGATGCTCTGTTGAGCTGTCAAATTACACTTAAATTCGTAGAAAATCATACTACGAAAATTTTCCTGAGTTAAATCCATGTTGATGCAGACACACAATTTTTTAAATGGCGCCACAAAGTAAAAACAAAAGACAGTCAGATGAAACAAACTGCATTCTACAGCCAAAGAGTTCTATTTTCAAATGTTGCAATAAATTTTTAAATATTGTTTATGTAAGTGGCCAGTTCCGGAAACTTTTAGTGTTACCTATGTAGTGTGATAAATAATCCAAGAAGAAATTATTCTGAAGCATTTTTGTATTTGGGACAACAAACGATTAGTTTATCTGTCAGTTGGGAACCAAACCTCAAGGAAGTTACTTTATTATTAGGGTGATAAGACGCCAGACAAAGTTTATATAGTATCAAAACTTGTTTGTTTGTTTTGAGAAAATAGGTATCAATGTCAGTAAGTTTTCATAGAACTATTTCCTAAATGATAAAAGAAATCATGCAGCACTAAGCACTGAGCATCATAAATAGACGGATAGAGCGGACACTATAATTTCGTCGTAGCGCGGCCAAAGGTAAAGTAAAACGAAGGTTTGTGGAGACCACAATCTAAAAGTTATAAAATTACGACTGACACAATAAAGTGCATAAAAACAACATTTTACCTAACAAAAAGTGTTACTTAACTAAACAGTAAATTCCTCGTCTGACATTACAATGGCGGCGACTACAAATCGTAATTATTCCAATGTTCATGCCAAAATAATCGATCGATCGATCGCAGACAATCGCGTCAGATCGATATTATCTAATCGTAAACATTCGGTCGACGACGACGCTATGTAGGCTCAGCCATACTTATTCCGTCTTGAACTGTCGGGTTCGACCCAATATTATTATCAAGATAAATCGTTTACTCTTATTTAACATATAATTGATTTTTTAAATATAGGTAGGTATAATGTGAAATTTATTTATGCAGCCAAATTCATACTGAAGACTCGGTAAGTGCTCAGTATCAGGGTTACATGACCCTTTTTGTGAATTTCGTACTGATTGAACTAACCCTGGCAGTAATTCTTCAAAAGAAAAAATTACAGTAATTTAGACAAAAACTTAGAGAAAAAAAGTTACTTGAATAATGAATGTGGGTAAGGGACATCCGTTAATTACGTGAGACGTTTAGGGGGGGTGGGGGGGGGGTTAAAGCCGATTTCCACGTGGGGGAGAGGGGGGCGGGTCCTGGCAAGTATCACGTAATTTTTTTTCCGCAAGAAATAGTGTAAAATTGCGAAAAAACTGGGTTAAATTGAGCAAAACGTGTTTCTCTATTAAAATATGACTAAATTCTACACAACTATATTTATCGCGGCTAAGTGAACGCCACAAAGTAGACTTAAAAAAAACAATTGTATTTTCTTTTATAAATCCAACGCAATGATGTATTTGCACTGAAAATACGCATTTTGAACAATCTCACGTGAGATGAGAGGGAGAGGTGTTAGGGGGTCGATCCAAATCTCACGATATCTCACTAAGCGGGAGGGGGGGTCCATTTTTCCAGGACAACTCGAAATGGGTCAACTCGACACGAATGCTCCGCATGACGTCACATCTAGGTACAATTTTACTTAGAAGTGACGTCATTTTCCCCCACTCCCAAACTTTGACGCGTTTTATCTCTGTAATTTTTGTTTGATTGGCAAAAGAAAAAATACATGTCCAATATTTTTTGATTACCTAAATGACGGACTAAATGTAATAATATTTTGTTTAACCTGTGTATAAGCCTATTGTAGGTTTTTGAAAAATTTAGGGAATCATTGTTTGTGGAGTGTGGCAACGTCATGTTCAAAAGACTATTGTCACTCCATGTGATCTCTTGGATGTTGTAAAAGGCGACTATGGGATTATAGACAGGTATGCTAACAATCTATATCTCTGTAGTATTGAAGGTCATCGGATATTGGCCCCATCTGCAGAGACGACGAGTGTGTACCTATTTACTGGTGGTAGACTTTGGCCCTGAGTTGTCACCACCCTCATGACGAAACCATGCCGCCAAGCGACTCATCGAGATCCGGCATGACGTCATCAGTAGCCGTACCGGGGAGTGGTTTGCTTACAGGAACTTTCGATGTAACAGTCATCCGTTACAGACTTCCCGTAGATTTTGGCGCAAGTCCCTGGAAAGACTGATTAACGCTTCGCCTGCTGTCACTCTCCCAGTTTCTGTGCGAGCGCGCTTCATCCTAGGTCCTATAGATGCTCTCCATCAGGCGGGTGAGTGGCCAAGGTGGCACGTGTGTTGAGTATGGTAAATGAAACCAATATGTCTAAGAATGAATACTCAAAAGACCGTCAATGTAACACGAATAACGGGTCTAAATGAGCATAGATCAAATATTTATGAGATCTGAGGTCTAATGGACCACAAACCAGTGTTTCTGGTGGTCAGTCACGATGCGCCATTGTTGCGTTACAATTTACGCGCCTGCGCGGTAATGCTGCGCAGACGCCCGACGCGCGAGAGATTTTCGAAAGTATCGATCTATTTATTTCATTGAAAGAATTTGAAAAAAGAATGCGGAGCGATTAGGCGGCACGAGCTGTTCAGTTGGGAATGTCGATGGTGTTCTATAGAAGTAGCAAGTGGAATTATATAAAAGTAAATAATTTTGCTAATAGGTATTTGTTTGAATCTATGAGAGGTGAGTCCGAGGTATCAATGGTGTAACCCGAGTGTAAACTGTTACTAGAACAATCAAGCCTGAGTAACATCATCAAAGTGTAAAGGTTGTCAGACTCGTTATCACCATTATTGGCGTATCTGAGTGGTATCCGACTGTAATCTCCCCGCCATCCCTAACTGATTTAGTTTTGGTATTCATCATCATTCATTTTGGGTGGTAGAGCCGATGCCGGGCTCGACTGTGGAGGTACCACTATCTTACTCGCAAATCCTCCCGAAGTTATTCGGGGGAGAGTAAGAGGACAGCTCTCAGGCAAAACCAGGCGGCCCACCATTGCCTGGGACCGATGGATGGCGGTATATCCATCCCCAATTGCCGGGCCTTATATAAAACAGACTGGTGACGGGCAGCGGCGTCACTGGTGCAAGGGCTTCGGCACCGCGCTCACCAACCCGCCTGCCCAGCGTGTGTGAGTATGGGAAATTCTTCCAGGAGGACCACAAAGAATGGCGATATCCTGAAAAGGCCTATGTCCAACAGTGGACGAAACAGGCTGATGGATGGATGGATTCATCATTGTCTGCTATCAACACCTGTACGCCCACTTTTCACCGTCTTAATTTGGATCTTGTTTTGGTATTTATTTAGTTAAAGTTTTTGATAATATCTAAAAATACAAATATCAAACATCGTGAGGAAACCTGCATGCCCTAAAATGCGTGTATTTGTGCCCGAAGAACGGCGATAGGGCTCACCACCCATCACGTTGGGACGTAATAGTCGTCGGTGAAACGTGGGTGTACCGGGTGTGGACTGTGACTTCACAGTTCACACTCAAAACACCTCTGACACCCCCTCGGGGATTCATGTCATGACGATATACTGTTTCACTAAAATAGCATCTGAATTAAACCGGAAACTATCGCTGTTTTTTCTCAAGGTCGCCAGCCAGCAGTAAGTCGCTATTACAAGCTACTGATAACTTTACTTAATTAGTAAATAATAATTGACTCACATATAAACAAAATGATAACCTCTTTATGTAATGCATAAAAATCTTATAAGAAAACTAGCTTTTGCCCGCGGCTCCGCCCGCGTGTTATTCGGTTTAACGACATGCTTTTTCCCGGGATAAAAAGTAACCTACGTGTTAAGTTGGGGTATAAGCTATATCCATTCTAAATTTCATCCAAATCACTTCAGCCGTTTCAGCGTGAAAGAGTAACAAATATACACATACATACACACACACGCACAAACTTTCGCATTTATAATATTAGTGGGAAGTAGGATGATCTTTATTCTTTATTTATTTTTTATTCTTTATTGTACACTAAAAACTTATTTTTAAATAAAACTAAACAAATAAACAAAAGCAAACTTATCTCTAAGAAGAGATTTCTTCCAGTTTACCTCTGGGGATTAGAGAAAAGATAGTAAATAGGTAGACATACATAAGTGTACATTTATTAATAATTGAATAATATATAATACATAATCTAATACATATATACTTATTAATATATAAATAAGAATACTAATACATACATATATACTAATGATACTATATTAAAATGCTAAAAGATACTCATGAGAGTGATATATAGTGCTCTTTGAGTCGCCTTTTAAATATATTCATAGAGGGACAATCACGAATATTTGCTGGAAGCGAGTTCCAGAGTCTGACTGATCGTACTTGTAACTATATAATATTAAATTATCATTCTCAGCACAGTTTTAAAACCATAATATTATAATAAGTTATTTATTATAATACTCGTATTATGGACAGACGATGATGAATACCGAGAATGTGACCTATTCTCGTTAAATTCAGAGTTGAAAAACCTAAAATAATACAAGCTCATTTAACTTTTTCCATCTGCGTTAAAGCCTATTTTGCAATGAAAAGTTTTAGGTTCCGGCAGCTCTAAATCTAATATTTGCTACATGAGAATAGGTGTCAATTTCTCGAAAACATTGTTACAATTTATAACAATGTTTTCGAGAAATGTATTCTTTTGTAAAGTTTTCTGAAAAAGATCCCTTTGCGTGTTGCTGCTGGCAGGCCGCATTTCATGTTGTCTTCCTCTCAGTTTTTTTTTTGAGTGGGGGCGGTGTAGATGTCTGGTTGTCGGTGTGCGCGGGCGCATCCTCTTGGACCATAATTGATACAAGTATTGAATTTTCTGACGTCAGAAAATTGTTTGTTCCGTACTCGAAGGGTGCCAAACGGGACCTTTTGTACAGGCAGACAGACAGTTTTACAAAACTTTGTAAATGACGTACCATCAAATGGTGCTTTAAAACTGAACAACGATGAATGAAGATGAGTAACAAAAAAATAGATAGAGCACAAGTGGAAGTTAAAACTCAACAGTTGATGCGTAACGTGCTCAACGCTCAATGCAGCGGGGCTATTATGTAACTCAGTTTCGGTTGCTAGCTATAGTTGCTATTCACCAAAAACAGATAAAAAATGAACTTCCAAAATAACCTTTAATGGGTATTGAACTATTTACGAATTGTGAAGTCATTTCAAGTGCGAACTTATCCTTAGATAAGCGGATACGTATGTTTTAGACGATAGAAACTTGGTTTGGCAACTGAGTTTACGATACAGAATCAGGGGGCAGGTCTAACCTCGAATTCATCAAATTTAGTATTTACCCTAACAATCAAGTTCTCAGAATAGCCAAAGGACCCAGCTTTCCATTTCTCGTACCAAAAGACCTTTTTATGTCATTTTCAGTTTTACAATCGCATTATGCTGCGCGTAATTTTTCTCGAAGCTACAAATACCGTTTACGATTTTGGTGAAGTTTTTAGTAATGGATATTGAATGTATACGGAGTATAACTCAGTAGATTTCCCTTTTTTATCGTCTGCCCTTTTTATTTTATCTCCATATGAAGTCTACCACATTTTAATATTTATGTTATTTCATATTTCGGGAAACACGAAAATTTTAATATTTTAGTTTTAAAATTTTGTCGCCTGCATGTGGCAATCTTGGCTAGCCCTGCCTTTTATTTTGTTTAATTAAACCAATATGGGACGAAAACGCTTTTGTTTTGTGACGTTTTGGGTCCATAATACTTGTTGGTCAGTTGAAAACCAATAGGAATGGAATGACTATTTAAAATCATGAAAAAATCTTTATGTTTGAGCGTGAATGACTATTACCGGACAAATACCACTAGCAGGCCACTGCAAACAAACCTGGCCCTTAGCTGATCAGACGGGAGCTTTGCTGACGGTACTAGCAAGTGCGGCACACTCGGTGTAAAGAGTGTATTTACGATATTGCAACAGGTGGCCGCTTGAACGTGTTTAGTGCAAGCGTGAGTTAGCGTGACTTACAGATAATGAGCTTGGCCCTGCCTGTTAGATAAATAACTTGACAACATGTGTCTTTTACTCCAATCAGTGATGAGGCTCAAGTAAACAATTATTCCACTGTTGGTGAAACCTTGCTTTATAATAAGGTTACATTTAAAAAGTTATCAAATAAAAGGAAATTTAACTGTTAGATTATATTTCTCAACTGTTATCAATGTGTATATCTGTTATATATTTAGGTGGTAGAGCTGATGCCGAGCTCGACTGTGGAGGTACCCACCATCTTACTCGCAAATCCCCCTGAAGTTATTCGGGGGAGAGTAAGAGAACAGCTCTCAGGCAAAACTAGGCGGCCCACCATTGCCTGGGACCGATGGATGGCGGTATATCCATCCCCAATTGCCGGGCCTTATATAAAACAGAAGACTGGTGACGGGCAGCGGCGTCACTGGTGCAAGGGTTTCGGCACCGCGCTCACCAACCCGCCTGCCCAGCGTGTGTGAGTATGGGCATTTCTTCCAGGAGGACCGCCAAGCGTGGCGAAATCCTGGAAAGGCCTATGTCCAGCAGTGGACGAAACAGGCTGATGGATGATATCTGTTATGGCTTATGGGCAAAACCCGAAGTCGGTTAAAGTCTGAAAAAAAATTAAAAAAAGTTGACATGTTAAGGCCTTACCCCTGGTGCACGATAATCTTACTGAGCGATTTTAAACTTCAGTATGTTGTCAAAAAGTCTACATTAGAACGCTCCCTTGGCGCGTTGCGCCCGGCACGCAAAATCATTGAATTTTCGAGATTTTTCTGGATTTTACGGAAAGGTATTTTTCACCTGACATCGGAAAATAAACCATGTTTTCTCATTATAGCAGTAATTTCAGCCATAAAATTCAAGCCGTTTGGACATAAAACGAATTAATAACTTAAGAAGGCATCATTTTCAAAAATAAAATCTATCATTGATCAGATAAGTAGTTGACTCAGCATATTAAAACAAATACCGTTGAAAGACCAAAGGCAAGCCCTTAATAAACATTGGGCGCCGAGCGAAGCGGAGCGGAACTAGGTTTACTCATACCCGGTAAACCTAGGTTTACTCATTTTTCTATCATTACCCATAACATATCTACTCTACGACGCTGCCAAGTTTAACGGGCAGAGAAATAATTGTCTGTGTCTGCCTTGTTCATTGGACTATTTTAGATTCACAGTTCACACCTCAACTTATGAACTTCACAATTATAAAACCGGTCAAGTGCGAGTAAGTCTCGCGCCCGGAAGGTTCCGTAGCATTCTAATAAGTTAGTAGACCTTAACCAAAGTTACAGATTGTCACTTATTATATTCTTCCTTCCATAAATAAATTTCAAAATGTATTGCTTAACTGAGGTTAATGGATTTTATTTTATTAAAACACAGTAGAATAAAAACTTACATAAATAAACTAATTACCTACAAATAAATGTTAATCTTATATATAACTAAATAAATCTAAAAGCTATAAATAAAAAACTGGGTCCAGGTCGCTGCCCTTCGGTAGGGTGCCCAGGATGGTGCTGGCTACATTACCTCTCTGGATGGCCAGACTAATTCTCTGGCCGAGATAAGCACCAGCCCTCTAATCCCCCATAACTTATTGCTGGCTTACATTTTCATACAAAAATCTTTTCTGAACAAAAAAAATGTTGGAACATAATGTACCAGAATTTATCACATTGACTGTTGAAAAAATTCGTACATTTTTCTAATTAACGTCCCCAATCTTCCACGATTTTCTTGTATTGAATAAAATATAATTACAATTAAAATTTCATATCACAGTACCCTTTGATCCAATGTTTTCCGCAATTGAAATTTGTCGTTAGCAATTTTTGATTTTTCTTGTAAAAGCTCTTTCTAAAAGTGTTCGTAATTTCCGTCGTTATTTCCGGAATGTCAGGTGGAGTCAAATTATCGTCACCATCACTGCTGTTAGTAATTTTAGGGCAAAATAATACTTTTGATTTGACCCATAAAACAAATAAATCCAACAGTCCACATGTGTACGCGTTGCGCGCGCTGGCAGCCATACACAATGCAGGCCAAAAATAAAATGAAATTGTGACCTCCTTTGTCACGCCGCAATATTATTTAGTACGCGTTAGAGAATATTATATGATAACCTCATCGGTTTTTGATATTAAACCTCAGACATGGCTGTTAAGGCTAAGTTCCCTTTGCCTTCCTAGTAAGTACCACTGTACTGTAATCTCAGAAAAAGTTTTTTTTATAGCATTATGTAATAATAATAATTCTTTATTGACACAAAAATCACCACAGGTAACACGAAACAAAAATATAAAGGTGATCAGCTAACTGTTATACAAAAATGAGTAGTTGCTCTGACACCTAAGGTAAGAGAGTATCTTGAGATTTAGGTGTCAGCGCCCTCCCTACGTTGACCTTAGCTTAAGTAAACATTATAGACTTTACAAGATAAAGTGCACAACATTAAATTTTAGAATTAAACAAAAAAAAGAATACAATTTCATTATGTAACGCTACGAATTAATAAGGTAGGTACATTAAAATATTAAAATTATTATATTCATCAGCAAGCAGTGTTAGTATTACAATGTGAGTGAGGGTGTGTAAGAGGGTGTGTAAGGGGGTGTGTGAGAGAGGGTGTGGCGGTGCTGTGAGGGTGAGTGTGTGAGTGGGAGTATTTATGTTTGCGTGAAGCGATAAGTGTTGGAAGGGGAGGCAGGAGGGGGATAACAAAGTAGTGTTAAAGCTAATTATGATTATTATTTAAATTTAAATTTGAATAGCAAGCAAATTTTCCGTTTCATCATAATTTAGCCCAAGCAACCACTGGGAAATTATTTTTTTGCAATGAAATTTATTAAGGTGCAAAATGGCTATAGTTCGGCTGATTTTGTTGTAGAGACGTGAACTTGCTACTACAAAATTCTTTTTGGCGAGTGAGGTTTTATGGGTGGGAATTTTACAGACGCGATCAACTCTTCGTTTACTGGTCGTATGTGAACGATTGTAAGTTACAGAAGAATGTTTAATTAGGACGGTGTGAAGAATATAGAGCTGCCTAACGGTAAGGATCTTTAATTCTTTATAAAGGAGTGCAGTGGGATACCGGATAGGTTTATAAGTCATGACCTTTAAAACAGCTCTTTGTGCCCGCTCTAAACGTATCAGTGCTGTTTTATCAGTACCACCCCAGACTGGAATGCAGTAGCTAAGGATAGATTGGGCCAGACTCAGATACACTGAAGTTAGAATCTGCTAATTGGTGGCAGATCTCAACTTTCTAAACACGAATATAAGCTTTCGCACTCGTGAGGTAAGGGCTTATATGTGCTGGTGCCAATTGAGTGTGCTGTCAATGACGACTCCAAGATATTTTATAGCCGGTACACGTGTCAGGGAACCACAGTCACATAATATGTTCTCGGAAAATCCGCGTGAATGAGCAACAATTTTGTAGGCATCAAATAAAGGCTGTGACAAAACTGGATATGAAAATGTGATAAAATTCGTTTTGGAGGTGTTTAATGTCAGAGAGTTCTCAGCGAGCCAGTTCGTTACAGCACGTAAAGCATTCTCTGCTACTTTCTGTGTCTCGATTTAGTTACTCCCGTGTAAAATAAGCGCTGTGTCGTCTGCATAGGTGACAATTTCACAATTTGGCATCAAGAGAGAGCACAGGTCGTTTATATAAATAAGGAATAAAGTTGGGCCGAGGACACTACCTTGAGGGACTCCATAGGTAACATAATGGTCGTTACTTATATGGTGATCTATTTTTACACGTTGAGTACGCTCTGACAAGTAGCCCCGAAATAGTTCCAGTGCGAGGCCCCTTATTCCAATTGTTTCCATCTTAGAAAGTAGTTTGGAAAAAGAGACAGTGTCAAAGGCCTTTGAGAGGTCAAGGAATATTCCTAAGCACTTTTTACCTCTGTCCAAGTTATGAACAATGGCATTAGTTAATTTAAGAACTGCATCTTCGGTAGACAAACCTCTTCGAAAGCCAAACTGATTGCTTGGGATGATATCATGTTTATCTAAGAAGTTTATTAGCCTTGCATTTATTATCTTTTCAAACACCTTGGACAGAGCTGTAAGGACAGAAATGGGCCTGTAATTATTGACACTGTCTCTTTCACCACTCTTATAGATGGGATAAACAAGAGCCTTTTTAAGTGCCTTCGGAAAAACACCCTTCAAAACGCAGATGTTGAAGAGGTATGTGAGAGAAGGTATTAAATATTTGCGTGCTCCCTTAATGACCGAGGTCGTAATACCATCACGCCCTACAGCACAGCTGTTTCGGAGCCCCTGGATTACTTGCTCCACCTCAGCCTCGTCAACCTCCACAAGAGCCATAGAGTTAGGTGTCGTTGGTATTGTTGTAGGTGACGCTTTACATGCTGCAGAAGGTGAAGCAGAGCCAGAAGGATGGTTAGGTCTTTACCAATATTTACGAAAAAGTTTATTTACAGCCATTTTAGGGTTAATGGATGACTTTAGTAGTTCTGTTGGAGGGGATGAGTTTTTGTTTAAGTACGCAATTTTTTTGATAGCTTCCCATGTTGCCTTGGGATTTCCTTTGGCTTCCTGAAGCTGATTTTGTTGAAAATTACGTTTAAGTTTCCTTAGTAAGTTGTTACAAAAATTCCTGTATCGGAAGTAGGTTGTTCTAACAATAGAGTTGTTTGGATAATTTTTCAGATTTCTATGAAGCTTATCACGGTGTCGAATAAATCTAAGAAGCCCTGGTGTTATCCAAGGCTTAATGTTGCGGTCCTTTGGAGGAATTGTTCGGAGACCTATACTATAATTTAATTTTTTTAATTTTTTATTTTCTTAGAGACGTTCATGAAAATTATTTTTCATCATGCCAGTAGTTTTGAGTTCTAATGAGGATTTTACGATATGAGGTTAGATTAAGTGTATTTACGATATTGCTAAAGGTACAATCGGAGATAATTCCGTTTGAACAGAATCTATACAAGTGTCGCAACGGTTTATGAGCGTTGACCTTGACTGCGCTAGTCATTTTTTCTCTATCGTACCATAGACAAAATTACGATTTATCGTATTGTTCATCCATGATCGTACTTAGTAATTTCCCTCACCACTTTCGCCGAGCGCTCATAAACCGTTGCGACACTTGTACCACATTACGTCTTAAATTATATTTAAATGCGAAATTCACTTTATATTTTACAAATTCCATTTATTTCATTCAGACACATCAAAAACCACAAACAACTGTTTCCTGAAATGAATTCTAAAAATTCTCCTAAACAAAAAGAAGAACGAAAGAAAAACCCTGTATCTAACACTAACAAACTTTTTGCTATTATGTATAGCAATTGAAAATCCTGATAGTACACATACTGGCCACATCGACGTGCCTGATGATAACGAGCCTGATACATGACCCGACATCTTGAATTACTTAAAGAAACATTACGCAATCGTCGTGAATTATTAAAACTAGCCTTTGCCCGCGGCTCCGCCCGCGTTTATTCAATCTTTGCCCCGTTTTCAGTTGGGGCGTTGTTTTATTAACACATATATGTTGACCAGGATCCCTACGATAATAATGAAAAAAATCTCATCCAAACCTGTTGGGTGATTGTCGAAATAAAACGGAACATAAACACAGACAAAAATTCAAAAAATTGTGGTTTTTGCCTCAGTACAATACTAATAGCCCATTTCATTTATTGTAATCCAATAATCCATTGCCATGTAGATTAACGTATCCCAGGCACGTATCCAGACTTTTCTTTCGGGGGGGGGGGCAGGAGGTTGCATCTATTGAAACAACAATGTGAATTGTGAAAGAAACCTGTGTAATCACTGCACTATAATATTATTAAGTATCAAATTATCGTATTTGGGTGTCCGAGCTACGCTTGACCCACTTGGTGAGATTAACCCCTTGGATTTTTTACTTGTGGCATCACTACAACCCTACCCTATCTATAACCATTCCCCCTCCCACGCCGCGCTTTCCCCCTCAGCGCTCGCGCTGGCATGCTGCGTCGGGCGACCGGTTCGCTTCCTCAGTACGTCTTGGATTTTTGAAGTGGACACTTGAGTGAAACAGTTTAGTAGAAATATTTTCCGAAGTATACTTCTGTTTCGTGATAAGAAAAGTGGATACAAGATATAGTTATTTAAGGTAAGTAAATATATTATTTAGCAGGGGTAAGCCCTGCGTTACAGTTATAGTGATTGCCCGCTCTTAGGACGGCAAACTCACTAAAAGGCACTAAAGAAAGCCTTTTAAAGACGCAGCCGACGTCGGCTGCGCGCATAGCCGACATGAAGGCTGCCTGTTCCAGCAACAGCTGACGACGGCTACGCGCACAGCCTGCGTGTTGCCTGTTTGTAACAACCACAGTCGACAGTCATGTCTTGTGCTTTTAGAAGCCAACGATCGACTGCGCAGTACTTACAAGTAGCAAAATCTTGTCGCGTGCAAAACCGACATATAAGAGTAAAATCTTTTTACTCTTTCTCAGATGGCGATGGCGCAAACTTCTATGGGTGCACTTGCGGAATGGAGTCCACCTCCTTCCGAAGAAAATTTCTATAGGAGCATAGTCCTTATACTAGACGAGTTGTTCCCTGAGGATTGGAGAGTGTGGGTAGTCAATGTAACCGATTATAACGATCTCTTCGGAGAAGCCATAACAGCGGATCAAGAATGTAGATTGTGATTCGCAATACCTACAGCAAGGTTGGCAAAAGTACACAGCGATGATACTACTCTTAGTGAACGCCGTTATAAACGTATAAAGAGAATCCTCCTTACCTGGCCGCTGGGTCGAGCGCTTATTTACACGCCCATGACTATCATGGCTAAAATACACCCAGTCCCAGCTTATAATAAATTTAGCGAAACTATAAATGCGCTCAAAGACCAACTCATATCACGCAGTGAGACCTCCAAGATATTAAGGATAGAGGAATTGGGCCAGGCTGATGAAGCATCGACCTCCAGCAGTACCCGAGCTTCGAAAAGAAGTCACAGCCCGGACCCTACTAATGTCTCTAAAGAGCCCAGAGTTTGTGAAGAGTCAACTATTAATGGCTTTATGGTGCAGCAGAATCTAATGATTGAAAAACTCTGCCAAATGATGCAAGCTACAAACGAGAATGTCAACGCAATGTTTGGTCAAAAACTTCCCTGCTCACCGTCTCATTCTAAAGAGACAACATCTTCAGCATGCGAAAAAGGGGAGGACCTTAAGAATTACGAAGATGATTGGGAAGTGCCGCCTCTTGTCGATGAGCCGCCGACTCTGGCGGGAGATACAGAAGAGCCTGTCCAAGCCGATGAGCAATTTTAAGACTTTGCTCCAGGGACTAAAGAAAGTGAGGCAAAATCACTAAAGCTGATGACGTTTTTGTTAAGCAAGTGATCAATTGCCAAAGGTTCAACTCGGAGGGATGGCAAAACATACGTTATGCCGAAGTCCAAAAGAATTTTCAAGCGGCTCCAGGGTTCACCGCGCTCAAAGTTAATAGCATCCTAGCTACCGTTACACCCTCCTGGCAGTTAGTCGGCTCTTTAGAAAAGTTGGATTTATGCCTCGGAGCAATAACGCACGGACTTTTACAGCAACGGAAAACGTTCCAAGTCATCTATGTAAATGCTACTCCTCCAGTTAAGGCGCACATTAGTAAGAACTTCTTGGCCACGGACTCAGCATTCCGAAAGACATCAGATGCCCTTTTACAATATGCATGTGGCAAACGAGCAGAGTTCATTCAACAAAGGCGAGGGCTTTACAAACCTGCCAATGAGACATTATATGAATTACTTCACGCAATTCCCCCATCTGAAACCCATTTGTTTGCTGAACCTCAGCTATGGGAGTTTGTAAAGGAACAGGGTGGCATCTCGAAACTTTTTCCTGGGAAGTTTCGGAAAGCCACTGCCACTACTACGCCAGCAAGTCGAGCTACAACCAGACGAGCACCAGTTGCAACGACATCAGAAACCTGTGATAGGCCACAGCAAAGTTATGGCTATAGAAACTCGGCCAACAGGAAACCCGAAAGATCGCGATTTCCGACAAGGCGTGGAGCCTTCAAGCAAAATAATAAAAGCAATAAAAGAAACTAAATTTCAAGCGGGACAAGTGAGTAAGAAACGTCACATTTGGGAAACACTAGGGGCACCAATAAATATATTATCAACAATATCAGGGTATCGGATACCCTTTACTTCCCGGCCACCATCATACCGATTTGACAAAAAGTCTTGCTCACGCTATCATATTACTGCTTCTAATGATATGTCTAATGAAATCAGAAAAATGGTGGAATCAGATGCAGCCCGTAGCTGCAATAGTAAATCAGGCTTTTTGTCTCCTATCTTTTTACGATCTAAATCTGACGGATCCTATCGTCCTATCTTTGACCTAAGAAATCTAAATTGTTATCTGCGACCACCTAAGTTCCGCTTACTTAATCATTTTAAGATACCTCTTTGCTTGAATAGAACAGACTTCCTTACTAAGATCGATCTATCTCAAGCTTACTTTCATATACCCATTACAGAAGCACATCGCAGATTCTTAGCTTTTGTTTATAAAGAGCATAATATGAAATGACTTGCTTACCTTTTGGCTTAGCAACCGCTCCATGTGCCTTCGCAAATGTCTCTAATTGGCTGGCAAATCATTTCAGGAAGGAGGGGATTCGCATAATCGTGTACCTGGACGACTTCCTGTTGATGCATACAAACCCACAAATTCTAGAAAAACAGACAGTACAGGTGTTGAAATGTCTTGTAAACCTGGGCTGTTGTGTCAATATGGAAAAGTCAATTTTGAAGCCAACAAGAAGGATAGAGTACTTAGGCATTGTGTGGGACACTCAACAAAATCTCAAAAGCCTTCCAGGTCCCAAAATCTCCAAAACGGATATGTGTATAAAAAACATGATAAAGAAAAAATGGTGGACATGGCACGCGGCTAAAGTGATTCTAGGCCACATCAACTTCGCAGCATTTGTTGTTCCTCTGGGAAGACTGCACTGCAGGCTGGTTCAGATAGAAAGCAATCGACTGCCAGAGGCCAACAGCAACCAGAAATTCCCCCTACCGGTAAGCGTGATACACGAACTTCACTGGTGGTTGAATCACATCCATGTGCCATCTCCTATTCATCACAAAGATCCAACAGTGTTTATAACAACCGATGCATCAGATCATGGGTGGGGCGCGACCGTAAACAATACACAGCTAAACGGCTTTTGGACCTCCAAACAACTGTCATGGCACAGCAACCAGAAAGAACTGTGGACATTAAAACACGTCCTCCAAAAGGTAGCACCCAGTTACTATGGCCAGACAATCTTAGCTCAGATAGACAAAAAATGTGTTGCAGCATACGTTACCAAGGAAGGAGGGACCAAATCTCAAAAGCTGCTGCAGCTTACAAGGGACATTCTCATAATGGCTCAGGAGCATCAGATTCACCTCATTTCTCGATATCTTCCGGGACGATACAATCTGATGGCCGACAGTCTTTCAAGATCCCGCCAAATTCCAGAATGGACTCTGTCCAAAGAAATAATACAAGTATTATTCACGAAATTCGGAACACCATCGATAGATCTCTTCGCGAGCTCTCGATCAGCCATAGTAGCTCACTATGTAAGCGAGGATGCCCGAGATCGTTCATGCACCTTTGTGAATGCCTTCAGCAAACCTTGGCACTACGACCTAGGCTGGGTATTTCCACCACCCTCACTCATACCGCGAGTCTTACGACACTTAGAAAAGAGTTCGGGAATATACCTGTTTGTGGTCCCGAAGTGGGAAAAAACTTTTTGGCAGGCAGAACTGAAACAAAGAGCATTGAGCCCTCCATTCAGAATCTGGAATCTACGCAAACACCTGATGGACTTGCAGACGGGGCAACCCCCTCCAGCAGCAGACAAGTTATGTTTGCAGGTTTGGAAAGTTCGGGCTGGGCCCATTTAACAGACTCTTGGGAAAACAAAAATAAGATCCTGATACAATCAGTTTGGCGCAAAACTACCTTGAAAACGTATAAATCAGCATGGGTAAGATGGTGCGCATGGGCAAAAGGAAAATGTTTAATTGATAATCCAAGCCCCGATGATTTAGCAAAATTTATTTGTTTTCTCCACCATGATGTTAAACTTGCTCCTAGAACAATTGCAGTTAACAAGTCAGTAGTAACGACGTTTGTAAACCCAATAAACTCAGACGCTCTTTCTGGACATCCGGTAGTAAAACAGCTAATGAAAGCCATTGCTTTAACAAAACCTCCTCCGAGAAAACCATCTACTTGGAAAGTAGGGAATCTAATTGAATATCTTCAACATTATAATATCGATGTTGGCAGCTTATTTCAAGTATCTCGCCATGTTGCGGCGCTTTTACTACTGTGTTTTGGCAGGAGAATTCATGATTTAACTTTACTAGACATAAGCCTGGAATTTTATGAAAATTGCGAAGATCATGTTATATTTTGGCCAAAATTTGGCTCGAAAACAGATACCAAAACTTACCGTCAAACTGGATAGCGGTTATCAAATAATGGACCCTTGCAGCTTAACCTTGTTCTGTGGATCAGAAAGCTCATAGATACTTCACAGAACAGAAGGAATGCTAGAAAAACTCTCAGTAGTTTATTCATCACGACTAGAGGAAGAGTTAACATGGCATCTCGAACAGTAATAGCTGGATGGATTAAAACGTTATTACGAGATGCGAATATTCAAGATTCGCCTGGTTGCTTCCGAGCTGCCGTGAACACGGACATGTGGATGAATAATAATGCAAGTATAGACGAAGTGCTAAAGGCAGGCAATTGGAGAAGTACAGATACGTTCCTTAGGCACTACTTCGAGGAGATACGTAATAAAGAAGTTGATTCTAACAATGTTAATTTAACCGAGGTATTCTTACCAGTATAAGGTATGATCTCAAAGTTGATTACTAAGGCTGTGTTTAATAATCATATAGATGAGTTTGTTTACTTTTTGATAAGAATTTATTTTGTTTTTTGAATATAGTCTGTATGAGACTGATAACTGATTTTCTCTAAGAGTTGTGACTTCTACGAATAAAAGTATAAATATGCAAAAATATTTCTTTTTCCTACCCAATCACGACTCACGTCAATCACAGTACGTCATGCAGCGCCGGCAGAGAATAAACACATCTCACCAAGTGGGTCAAGCGTAGCTCGGACACCCAAATAACACCCGTTTTCCCCCCGAAGGGTAGAAAACGGATATTTGGGTTCCAGCGTAGCTTGACCCACTCAATTTTTAAGGCCTTGCCGGCTGTGAGAGTACTGAGGAAGCGAACCGGTCGCCCGACGCAGCATGCCAGCGCGAGCGCTGAGGGGGAAAGCGCGGCGTGGGAGGGGGAATGGTTATAGATAGGGTAGGGTTGTAGTGATGCCACAAGTAAAAAATCCAAGGGGTTAATCTCACCAAGTGGGTCAAGCTACGCTGGAACCCAAATATCCGTTTTCTACCCTTCGGGGCGAAAACGGGTGTTATTTTTTTCATTAAAACGTACTTAAACGTACTTTACAGTGGTAATGAATAAACATTCCCGGACCCGTGTATGTCAAGCCAAATTTCGGGGGGAGATAAATCCCACCTATCCCTGGATACGTGCTTGACGTATGCACCAAGCTCTAACAATAGTTAACTCATTAAGTAATTCACTTCATTAAAAACATCAATAACTAAATTACTCTATATACATATAACCGTACTAACTTACTTGTCCACAAGTAAAGATTAAGTGATGTGCAGCCTAAATAGTTCTTAAGACATTGTAATTATCATCATATTATCACGTAGAAGTCATTCGATAAGTTTGTAACGGCTTTTTAACTTCTGTTTATCGTTATCTCTATCGCATGGTTGCGAAAAGCGACTACGGATCGTTATTTTTGTTCATGCTGTTTATTTAAACCTAGTTACGAGTACGTGTATTCAAAAAATTGTTATGTACTTATAGCACTTATGTATCTTCGTATAAAATCTTTATTAATGTGTTTTTTTAATAAGACAGGAATGGTGGTGTACGTACATAGGTAACACTAAAAGTTTCCGGAACTGGCCACTTACATAAACAATATTTAAAAATTTATTGCAACATTTGAAAATAGAACTCTTTGGCTGTAGAATGCAGTTTGTTTCATCTGACTGTCTTTTGATTTTACCTTGTGGCGCCATTTAAAAAATTGTGTGTCTGCATCAACATGGATTTAACTCGGGAAAATTTTCGTAGTGTGATTTTCTACGATTTTAAGTGTAATTTGACAGCTCAACAGAGCATCGCTCGGCTTGAAACAGCTTTTGGCAATGAAGCACCATGCAAGACGACTGTTTATAGCTGGTTTGCAGAATTCAAGCGTGGTCGTATCAATCTCAGTGACGAATCTCGCGATGGTCGGCCGTCCACCGCTGTGACCAACAAAAACATCGATGCTGTGCGCCGTATGATTGAAACAGACAGGCATGTGACCTACCATGAAATTCGCGCATCCTGAGAAATAGGCATGAGTCAAATACAATCAATCCTACACAAACATTTGGGTGTGAGAAAGCTGTGCTCGCGGTGGATCCCACACAACTTGACCGAGGCTCAAAAAACGGACCGCGTCACTTGGTGCAGTGCCATGCTTACCAGATTCAACGAAGGTGCGTCAAATTTGGTGTGGGACATAGTAACAGGTGACGAAACATGGATTTATTGCTACGATCCCAAAACAAAGCAGCAATCGAGCGTATGGGTCTTTCAAGATGAGCCGAAACCAACCAAAGTGGTGCGCGTGAAAAGTGCATCTAAGCGGATGATTGCTTCTTTTTTTAATAAAACTGGACACGTGGCTACTGTTGCTTTAGAGAATCGTCGTACCGTGAATAGTGACTGGTACACGACCATTTGTTTGCCGGAAGTTATTGACGAACTCCGTAAAAATAACCGTAAACGCCGTATCATCCTGCACCACGACAATGCTAGTTCTCACACGGCCAGACAGACAAACGACTTTTTGAAGACGAAAAATGTAGAACTCGTGAGTCATCCTGCATACAGTCCCGACCTGGCACCTTGTGACTTTTTTCTGTTCCCAAAAATTAAGAACCAATTACGCGGTCAACGATTTTCATCACCAGAAGAGGCTGTCGAGGAGTATGAAAAACACGTTTCAGAGGTCACCACAGGGGAGTGGCACAAAAGTTTTCAAAACTGGTTTGATCGAATGAAAAAGTGCATAGACGCCAAGGGAGATTATTTTGAAAAACAATAAATTAATTTTGTACCTTTAATAGTATTTTTTCATATTCATTCCGGAAACTTATAGTGCGTCCACGTATAAACCATTGCAGGTTTCTGATACACCTTTGTATTGTAACATGTATTTTTCTTATAACTAAATAAATTAAATTAAGTTAAATAAATAATTTAAAATTTCGCTAAATTATTCATTCAATGTACAGACACGACTTTTTTACTACCTTATTATTAGTATAGATATAGGTATAGATTTTTCTCAAAAATACACATACTGTAGAGACCTATCAGAAAATATTTTTATCCTGGCGAGCTATTTAAAAGTGTCCAGGAAATCTGAATAACTGTCCAGAAAATTTGTATGAAAATCCATTTTTATTTTATTTATTTTTAATCAAACATAACATGACATGCAATTTTACACGAAGGTGTATCAGAAACCTTTTGGGGTTTTTATGTACACCCAGTTCCAAGTCTCGTCTGAAAACATTATTCAACTATTCTCCTAGCTTTTCGAGTAACATAGTAGAAGTAGGTAGTTATTTTATAAAAAACAGATTATGTCTGAGGGTAGAACTACACACATTAAAGAACACAGTCGCACATCGTGCCTGTTAAGAATGCAGAATAACAAATAAAATTACGTGTGTAGATATTAATTGGATACATTCTTAATACTATTATCATAAGGACTATTTGAGCTTACTAACAGCGTATTACAATCAGTTTGAATTGTTAGATGGAATATAAGGATTTACACTGTTAGCTGCTATACAAGAGGATATATTATAATGATATCATTCTTGTTTTGATAAAATCACTTTTACATATGAAAAATAAATAATAACAGATTTATTGTTAGAAGTTTACAAGAATGTACTTTCTAACCTAATAAAACAATGACACTTCAATCTAAAACGTAACAGATTGATAAATAATAGCAATTATAATAAAGAATTGTTGTTTAGATAACAGTTAAAAAATACCTCTTTAATTTATGTTTAACGTTTCGTGCGTTAATCGAATCTCTGAGGGTGTTTGGTAGACTGTTAATTAATTTAGGCAGCATAAATTCAGAGGTTCTTTTGCCGTATACATTTGTCGTTGTAGGAACAAGTAGTTTATTTTTAGTTATATTTCGAGTTAAGACCTTATGATGGATAGGGAGTTTAATATCTTGACGGTGAAACTGCTCTTTTAAAATTGCCAGTTCCACCTTCAGATGAACAGGCAGTGACCTACAAAATTTAAACAGACCCATTGGATTGTCACGAAATTTTTCTTTTATTTTCACCGGAACAATTGGCTTAAGGATACGAAGTTGAAGTGAATATATTTTGTCTAGATATGTCTTAAATGTCCGTCCGTAACTACTAAGTCCGTATGAAATGATGGAGTCAGCTAAAGACTTGTAAATATCCAATAAAATGGCGAAGGGTACTTTATTTTTTATTAAGTATAATTTAGCCATGACCGCACGCAACTTGGTGCATACACGATCTATGTGACAGCTCCATTTGAATCTGTCGTCTATAAGTAGCCCTAAGTACATTTGCTGGCGCTCCTGCTTAATTGCAGGACAGTAACAATCTGGTGAGTTGTTATTGTGCATACAGTCATGACTGTGAGCCACTAGCTTGACTTACCATATGTTCACAGAGCACATTTCACATGTTTTCTTTTTAGAACTATTTATATAAGAGACTAAGGAGTTTGGCGATCATAAGGATTTATGCGGCCAATTTAAAAATAAAAATAAAATGAATTACAATTTCATGTTTAGAATGTAGAAATGTTTGCTTTATTTTTTAATTGCAATAATAGTAATAAAAATAAAGATTTTTTATAAATTTTATAGGTATATTTAAAACCATTGAATATTTGAAATTTAACCTCAATGAGCGTTATTTCTTAGTTTTTAGCATACCGGTAGATGGCGTTGTCCGTGAAGAAGGCTGCATGGCGGTAAAATACCTTTGCCCAGCTGCCAATAATAATAAAAAGTTGCGTAAAGGCGGGAATCTATGTTGCTTTATATTTTAGTTGAAAGCGTCTTATGCAAATAAATTACAAAATGAGTTCAGAAGAGGACTCTAATTTAGATTGTACTCCACTAATGATTTGCTGAAGAAATCAATAACAATAAACAATACTAACTGCTCAAATATGAGCAAGTAACTTTTAATATTACCTAGTAAGTTTATTTTATTTGCTATAACTCATTATCATGAAAAACATGAAAATATCTCATTTTATTTTTTGTGAAAAGCACTATACTTGATTCGACCATTAATTAGAAATCGTGGCCTCGTATATAAAAGTCCTCACCCTGTGGGCTCGGACTTTTAACTTACTCGTCCAGGATTGCTTACTTCCTGCCCCGTGATTCTGTATCGTAATAGTACATTATTGCAAAGGCAGCGAAACAGGCAATTGCCATTTCAGCCGAGGCATATATAGTGCTTTTCTTTAAAAAAATGCAAGGAAATAAAAAAGGGCCTTTTACATAATAAATTTACCTTTGTCGCTAAAAATATATTATCTGGGACTTCAAGTAGAAACTGCTTTATGTTTTCAGCAGTCAAAATCTTCGATTTTTTGCTCTTAAAACCAGACGATTGTCGTTTTAGAAAAGTTGTTAAATTTCCGTAGTTCTTCAAGTCAATGCTGTTTTTAATATGAACTGTACATTTCAGCATAGAATAAATCGCCCATAATGTAGATGGCTTTTTAGTTTTAGCAATTTCATTGAAATACGCCAAAAACACTGTTTCGGATAACAATTTTGCAATTTTCTCGTTTTTCCAGAACATGAAATTTTTATATACTTTCATATATTTTTCTTTTGATTTCGCTGGAAGCAGGTTTTCCATCGCTAATTTAGCTTCCGATCTTAAATCTGGTGGAGTGCAGTTAATGTCCATTTCATTTTCATTTTCAGAATCATCGGAACACATTTTAATTTATTATTAACCAAATAACAACGAACTCTGCTTTACCGCCAATTTCTTTTTATTTTACATTTTGTGCCGAAAGGTAAACGCATCTGTGGCTATACAGCCACGAGAACGCAATGTGTACGATAGATGAAAGAGTTCTAAATTCAAACAGCACACCGTTTCATACAACATTGCCGGTGCGCTCTTCGTTCCAAATTCAAAGAATGCGCCGGGAAGTGATTTTGGTTTTTCAGTCTACGTAAATATGATACTTCGCGTGTTCTTTATTCAAAAGTAATGATAATATTTCCGCGCATGTTTAAGAAAAACCAGTTGCCAAACTGAGTGCCTATTATCGAAAACATACATATCCGCTTATTTATGGATATGTTCGCACTTAAAATGACGTCACAATTCGTAAACAGTTCAATACCCATTGAAGGCTATTTTGGCAGTTCATTTTTTATCTGTTTTTGTTGAATAGCAACCATTGATAGCAACCGACACTGAGTTACGTAATAGGCCCGCTGGTCTTAGCGGTAATGTACTATTCCTCAAGCGAACACGAACGTCATCGTTCAATAATACATACCGTTACTCAGTTCGTAACACTAGGTACTAAAGACAAAAAAATGAAAAATATATTGAGTATTGAAAAAGGTACAGTATCTTGTAAATCGTGCTGCATCCTTTATTGAAATATCAGGGACTTTTTGAGAACTCACGTTACTGTATCTGATGATACTACGCGGGAAGTGCAACGCTTTCGCCCTTGCGTAACAAAGCACAGGCATCGCTCACCCCCGCAGCTTCAGCTTGCTGGTCACCATCACCAGCCTCACTCACTATGGATGGCTCGCACTGGAATCTGTGCTTTGTTACAGCGGGCGAGGGCTGCCCTCCCTCCGCGCCTCCGGCCTTTCATATACTTTCTTGTTGTAGTAACCACAAGACTGCAAGGAGCAGGGTCTCAATATTGTGTTTTTTTGCAATTTGGTGAACTACTCTGTCCGGGGGAAATTTTTTGCGAAGAAACTTTCGAGATAAATGAATAAATGTGGTTAAAATCCATTGCTAGAATTGACCGTCTTTACAGTTTTTAGTGTATATGTTACAGCCAAAGTAATTAACCTAGATATTATTTATACTAACTAGCTATTATATATAATATCTATTAAATTTGGACAAAGTGATTATTGAGGCAGAGTTAGTCAAATAATCTAGCTATTTTACATAATATCTATTAAGAGTCGGATAAAGTAATAAAACACCATAAATATTGAATTTTTCTTATATTGCACGTCTATATAAAGCTAATAAACGTTGAGTTGTTTAGATATAATGTTATATCGCAAGCTACCTTCGCAAATAAGATGATTGTGAAGCAAACTCTATGTGTAGCAATAACAAAGTGATTTTTAATAATAAAAGCGGCGGTAGCTTAGGCAGTAGAACGCTGGCCTCTCAATCTTGAGACCCAGGTTCGACCCCGTGAGTTTTTTGGAATTTATGTTTATAGTATTTGTGTCTTACCTAATACTTACTACTTGCTGGACGGTGAAGGACAACATCGTGAGGAAATCTGCATGTCCTAAACAGCGTGTAATTATGCCCCAAATATGGCGATGGGCTCACCACCCATCACGTTGGGACGTAATAATCGTCGGTGAAATGCGGGTGTACCGGGTGTGAACTGTGACTTGCATTACACATTTCATACTCGGGAACACTTCTGACACCCCCTCGGAGATTCATGTCGTGACGATATGTTTTTTTAAATGTTTTTAATAATAACCCAACTAGCAAAGAGTAGAATAGACTACTACTTATAGAACTATTTGGTTGAAAAATAAATCGAAAAGGAGATCTTAAGACATGAAATCGTCATAAAAATATTTTTTTCTCGATTTTTTTTTTGTATTCGACACATTTTGGTTATTTAAACCTACCATTTTTGTCACGGGGTCTGTCTCAAAAAGTAAACTAGTTAGGAATCTGGAATTTTCTGTATGTATATTATGTGCCATGTACTGTGTTAAACAAAAAATACTAAAAACGCAGATTTATTCTCCAATTTTAGAGTTTTGTACCCGAATGCTGGACCAATTTATATAAGTATATACATATACATAGGTAACACTAAAAGTTTCCGGAACTGGCCACTTACATAAACAATATTTAAAAATTTATTGCAACATTTGAAAATAGAACTCTTTGGCTGTAGAATGCAGTTTGTTTCATCTGACTGTCTTTTGTTTTTACCTTGTCGCGCCATTTAAAAAATTGTGTGTCTGCATCAACATAGATTTATCTCGGGAAAATTTTCGTAGTATGATTTTCTACGATTTTAAGTGTAATTTGACAGCTCAACAGAGCATCGCTCGGCTTGAAACAGCTTTTGGCAATGAAGCACCATGCAAGACGACTGTTTATAGCTGGTTTGCAGAATTCAAGCGTGGTCGTATCAATCTCAGTGACGAATCTCGCGATGGTCGGCCGTCCACCGCTGTGACCAACAAAAACATCGATGCTGTGCGCCGTATGATTGAAACAGACAGGCATGTGACCTACCATGAAATTCGCGCAACCTTAGAAATAGGCATGAGTCAAATACAATCAATCCTACATAAACATTTGGGTGTGAGAAAGCTGTGCTCGCGGTGGATCCCACACAACTTGACCGAGGCTCAAAAAACGGACCGCGTCACTTGGTGCAGTGCCATGCTTACCAGATTCAACGAAGGTGCGTCAAATTTGGTGTGGGACATAGTAACAGGTGACGAAACATGGATTTATTGCTACGATCCCAAAACAAAGCAGCAATCGAACGTATGGGTCTTTCAAGATGAGCCGAAACCAACCAAAGTGGCGCGCGTGAAAAGTGCATCTAAGCGGATGATTGCTTCTTTTTTTAATAAAACTGGACACGTGGCTACTGTTGCTTTAGAGAATCGTCGTACCGTGAATAGTGACTGGTACACGACCATTTGTTTGCCGGAAGTTATTGACGAACTCCGTAAAAATAAGCGTAAACGCCGTATCATCCTGCACCACGACAATGCTAGTTCTCACACGGCCAGACAGACAAACGACTTTTTGAAGACGAAAAATGTAGAACTCATGAGTCATCCTGCATACAGTCCCGACCTGGCACCTTGTGACTTTTTTCTGTTCCCAAAAATTATAACCAATTACGCGGTCAACGATTTTCATCACCAGAAGAGGCTGTCGAGGAGTATGAAAAACACGTTGCAGAGGTCACCACAGGGGAGTGGCACAAAAGTTTTCAAAACTGGTTTGATCGAATGAAAAAGTGCATAGACGCCAAGGGAGATTATTTTGAAAAACAATTAATTAATTTTGTACCTTTAATAGTATTTTTTCATATTCATTCCGGAAACTTATAGTGCGTCCCACGTATTCACACATTCCAATTCCTAGTTCATAAATCAATCCTTAGATATAAGCCACCTAGCATAGGTATAGTTTAAGTTTTAATTTTAGTTTCAGGGTTCAACAGAATAACAGCGCTGTGGCACTTACCGCAGCACTAAGCTGAGTTGAATCCCTTTTTATTTACCACCTTTTTCCAAATGTTAAAATCCTGCTACTTATATTTATTATGTTATACATTCTTACTCTTTGTTAATTCTAGTTGTGTGTGATTTTTCATATCTATTTTGTGTATTGTTGGAGGTATTTAAAATAAATTGCTATTCATTCTTTCTTTTCTTTCAATTTAATTTCGCAGTTTTGTTACATGAATTTTGAAGGTGATAATAAATTTCTAGTTTTGGTTAAAATTATTAACTCTATTAATTTATTAGAACGGTACGGAACCCTCGAGGCGTGAGTTTTACTCGTACTTGACCGGTTTTATTTAAACTTACAACAATAAATTTAAAAAAAACAGCAATCATGCTAAAAATACCCTATATAAATAACATTACTCAGTAAATCACCACTCCGTAGATATATGACTATAAAATGAGAAAATATAATTATACTTATTTATTCTTACAAGTAAGACTCTTGTGAAATTTTGATTTAAACAAGAGATTTGACTTTATGTGCGGAGAAGGCACGCAGCGGTGAAATGAGGAGAGGGGGGAAGCGAGTAGGACCGTGTTTATTACTTTAACCAATTCCTACTAGCTATTATAAACAATGACTAGATAAAGTGATTAATTTATCACATTATCTACTCATTTTAGTCAATATATATAATATCTAGCCATTATGTATAATCACTATTTAATCACTTTGCCTGTTTTTATTAAAATTATGGTGTGTGATTTTTTTATTAATATGATTAAGTAATATGTTATGGTGTTACATTACAATTAAAGCAATTAATATTTCATAAATTTCAATAAAATAAAGAAATAAATAGTTGTAAGATACCTATTTGGGGAAAATAGCAGAAATTGTATATTTTTGGGGAAGTTTTTTGTGTCATTCGGGGAAATTTCAAAAACTCTATCTGGAGACCGTGGCAAGGGGTCAGGGTGCACTGATTCGTTTTTTTGGACTTTTGGTTGAAAAAAATAATTATAATTCATCACTGTAGAAACTGATATTAATTAAATTGGGAATGCTCTCAGCCGATGTCAGACATCGACATATATGTATACAGCATATAAAGTGACCTACAAATTGATATCATTTCAGATAATGGCGCAATAGACTACTATCAATTTATAAATCAACTAGCCTTTGCCGGCGGCTCCGCCCGCGTGAATTCAATTTCTGTCCTGCTTTCGGGTTGGGCGTTATTTCCTGTAATATTATAAATGCGAAAGTTTGTGTGTGTGTGTATGTTTGTTACTCTTTCACGCTGAAACGGCTAAACGGATTTGGATGAAATTTAGAAAGAATATAGCTTATACCCTAACTTAACACATAGGCTACTTTTTATCCCGGAAAAATGCATGGTTCCTGTAGGATAGATCAATATCATTGTAAAATCAGGTGTCTAATTAGCGCGGTCTTTTCGTTTGTGGTAAAATAAGACAAGGCTTTGTTATTTAATACATCAGTGTCTAATTAGCGCGGTCCTTAATCGTTTGTAGTGAAATAAGACAAGGTGTGTGTGTGTATGTTTGTTACTCTTTCACGCTGAAACGGCTGGTCGGATTTGGATGAAATTTAGAATGGATATAGCCTATACCCCAACTTAACACATAGGTTACTTTTTATCCCAGAAAAAAGCATGTCATTAAACCGAATAACACGCGGGCGGGGCCGCGGGCAAAAGCTAGTAGCCCATATGTTAACCAAGATCGCTATAATCATGATAAAAAAACCTTATTCTCGAGTTAGAACAGAATATACAAACATGCCGAGAGACAGACGAATTTTTTTTTAATTTTGGTTTTGCCCTAAGTAGCTACAATAGTAATTTAACACATTTCCTTTAAAAAATTTCAAAAATAGTCAATATACACGACCTTTTTACTACATTATTATAAACTAGTATGTATACCACATGTTTTAATGCTTCCCCAAACCTGGTATATAACCCGAAGTACGTGTTGATTTAGTGCATCTTGGGTTAGCGGCAGGTTCTTATTTTTACACATGGTAAAAATTTGGAAAAACCTCTGACACCCCGTCGAGGATTCATGTCGTATATACATATTAATACACATATTGAATCCATTTATTATAAATATTTATATAATATATGGAAGATAAGTACTCGGTTAAGGTGTATAATTAATTATGATAAAATCATATTAATTGTGTATTTATTATTATTATGTTATGTTATTATGTATTAATACACCTACTTATCAATATTTTTAATTGTAATGTATGCAGTATTAATAGTTAAATATAATATTGCCTGCACTTTACGACTTACACTACTACCATAAGCAATAATATTGTATTTAGAGAACGGGAACGCTACCCTACCGTATTACAATTTTACTAGCACGGAGGGTAGAAATACTATTTATTCTGAATAATTCTACGTAAACCTATGGTTAAGCCACAAATTGATTTTAATTTTTACGTTTAATTTATTGGTTTTTGAAATTTAAAAAATATAATTTATTATTATTATTATTATATTATAATCACGGGTTGAATTGTGAAGTATGGGTAGTTATTTTAAGCGCGTTGCTCATATGAAAAGAAGGTCAAGGTGATATTATGACAATTTTGAAGTAGTTAACTACAATCAGCACCCTGACACAAAGCAATTATTGCCATCGCGAATGGTGTGCTGTCATCCATTGAAGAGCTTCAGATTCGAAGGTCATTTGGCGTTATTTATATTTTCAAGTGATACTCAGCAATCAGCACACTAACATAGTGATTGTCACAAACTGAATTATAAGGTGTCATCCATTGAGGAGTTCTAAGGTGGTGAGGCCAGGTTTGAAGTTCAAGTGACATTGGGAACATTTTAAAGTAATATCCTGTAATGAACACAGTATTAACACAAAGTGGTTGCCGCAATATCGAGTTATGTGCTGTTATCCGTCAAGGAGTTCTATGGTCATGAGGCCAGGATTTAAGTTCAGGTGGCATTATGAACATTTTTGAGTAATATCCTGCAATGAGCACACGAACACAAAGTCATTGCCGAAATCTCGAGTTATATACTGTCATATATTGTGAGGAGTTCTATGGTGATGAGGTCAGGATCGATAGTCAGATGGGTTCATGTTAATTTTCAAATAATACCCTGTAATCAGCACCCTAGTATATTAGTGTGATATGCTCTCATCCATTGAGGAGTTCCACTGAAGATCATCATTAGATCAAGACAAAACTAAAGCCGGACCTACATGGAAGCACAATCTTCCAAACAAAAAAAAAGTCTTACAAATTGGCTAAGAAATGACGGAGTCATGGAGTAATATACCCAAAAAAAACTATAAGAAAATACAGTTAAATTGAAAAACTTATCTTTTTTTAAGTCAGTTGAAAATTTGCTAGAGGTGTTCAAGGGTCGTTGAAGATGGAATCTGCAGTCAGATTAAACTCATACAGTTTCCTCGTATGGGAAAAAAATCAATACATAATCCTGGCTGTAATCACTTTTTCAAGCTTAATATTAGCAAGAGACAAAGACAAAGATTCTTTATTTGCTTATGAATAGGTAGGTACAATAGGTATGATATTAAGGTAATAAAGTTTCCGTATTCAGCTAATTATCATAGCATGCAAATAATCAAAGGTATATTTTACTATTAACTAAAATTATATTAACAGATTCAAATTATTAAAATTATAAAATAACAAAATAAAAAGAGGTGGGTCAGGACCGTTGTAGATCGAAATCTTTGGTCATATTAATTTGTTACAGTTTACCCGTATGGAAAAACGACCACGTTCTAACCATTTGGTTAAGGCACGCCTATAAAGCAGCTAAGCAGCGCTTATACTCCTGACTTGATTCACAAATATTGAATCTTCAAACTGAAAACTTATTTTTATTAAAATTAATATAGCCAATGTTACTCAGCAAGAGTGTAGCTTCTTACAAAAGAAAGAATTTTTAGAATCGGTTCAGTAGTTCCAAAGTTAACCTGAAACATACAAACAAACAAACAAATCCTCTATATATATCTATAAATAAAATTTCCTCTTTATATAATAGTGTAGATGTAGATGTAGAAGATAGAAGTGTAGATGTAGATGTAATGTATATAGATAACTAGCTACATCGAGATGAATGGTTATCATTGCTATTGATAAACATAGCTTTTATAAACACTTATAGCAATTATTTCCAATATTCATAGATCAGTATTCATGCACAACTACTGTCTTCAGCATGTGTAACGAAAAGTATTATTGTCTTTTATTTTTTCTCAACTCGTTTTGGGTCTTAACCATTGTTAGCTCAGCGCGAATCTTGGCGTTTTACCCAGTGCCATTTCACAGTCACCAATCAGTGTTCCACGTCTTGACTGAAGAGTTGGCTCGTCAAGGTCATGAGCTTGTTGTACTGGCTCCAGATACTCAAACCACGCATATTGAAAATGTCACTCAGATCGATGTCCATGATATATCATTCAAGCTGTGGGAAGAAAGGTACAGGAAATTTACGGAGAGCCGGAACAGCTTCTCCGTTTTCAAATTTTGGACTGAAATGGTCACCCCAACCCTTGAAAGAGTGGTTGATGCACAACTAGGCACGCCAGAAATGCAAGCCATTATCCGGGATCCTAATCAACACTTTGATGTTATTCTGGCTGAAGCTGTCGTACCTACGAGCATTATAGTGGGTGCTCGATTCAAAGCTCCTATTATACACGTTAGCTCATTCCTAAGTGCAGATGAAACCTTGCTTGACTTAGGTGCTTCTGTTCATCCGACTCTATTCCCGGACATAAACTGTGTAAAGAATCCGCAAAATTCGTTTTTAGATAGGTTGACTGCGGTGAAAACCTTTTTTGAACTGCGAATTTTCGAAATACAAAGAAAGCAGATTGAAAATAATCTTATACAAAAACATTTTGGGAAAGCCTCTCCAACAATGGAACAACTTAAGAAAAATATTCACATGCTACTACTTAATGCACATCACGTTTGGGATAACAATCGACCAGTGCCTCCTTCGGTAGTCTACATGGGAGCTCTACATTTGAAAAAACCAAAACCCATTCCCGAAGTAAGTAGAAACCCGTTAAAAAGATTTGAAGTCATACTTGTAAGCTAACATAATGTGTGTCAACCGGTATTAATGGATAACGGTTGTACATAAACGGCGTGACTCTTTGATGATAATGACATGATATTTTTTGTTTCAGCATTTACGAACATATCTAGACTCTTCAAGGAATGGAGTCGTTTATCTAAGTATGGATTCTAAAGTAAAATTTTCAGATTTTTCACCGGATACCATAAAAATCTTTCTCGAAGTGTTTCAGTCACTTCCTTTTGATGTCTTAATTAAATGGAACGAAGGTGAACTGCCAAACAAACCAGAAAACGTTCGATTGGAGAAATGGCTGCCACAAAATGATTTACTTCGTAAGTTCTGCTTGAAATTTTCTTAGCTTGCAAAAATATCTTGAATGTAAACTTAAACTATTGAATAGATACAACATAAAATATAAAACTAGTGATAATTTGCTTTTAGATCATGCTAAAATCAAAGCATTTATTATGCAAGGTGGTTTGCAGTCAATAGATGAAGCCATTGCTGCTAATGTTCCACTGATTGCCTGTCCAGTGTTTGGTGATCAGTTTCTTAACTCTGAAAGAATAGTGCAGCTTGGGATCGGAAAACAACTGAAAATAAACAAATTAGAAAAAGATCATCTGCGTGAAGCAATAATGGCTGTAGCTCAAAATTATAGGTGAGATTTCTAATAATGTTTTTTTCTATAATGCAACAGAAAGTCACTTGTTATATCCCACAAAATTATTTATTTTCAAAGGAATTCGTTTTAATTATATTGTTATAAGTTATAACATAACAAATAAATTTTCCGTTCATTATGTATTCAAAGTTCCACCAAGTGGCAACAATCAACAGTATCAACATAATATTTTTCATTTTATTTACAACGACATTGCCATATATTGTACGATTTTTCAAACTTTACCGTGTATTTTATTTATAATTAATTAAGGACATTTAACCATTTATTATTAATGTGTAACTAGTAATATAATTGTTTTAATGTTGTAAAGTTTGATATTTGGACTTTTTCCAAAATCTATCGAGCTTCGTAGAAAAAGAATTCGATCTTTATCTTTATTACTGTTTTCAGTTACCGCGACACCGTCACTCGTCTGTCAAAGATCATGGAGGAGCAGCGAGCTGGAGGTCTTCAGAAGGCGGTCTACTGGATAGACTATGTCGCCAAGCATGGTGCTCTTCATCTCAGATCTCCCCTTGCTGATGCCACATTCACTGACATCATTATGATGGACATTTTGTTAGCTGGAGTTTTAACATTAGTTATTTTCCTCATTATGTTATATATATTGGGAAAACTATTGCATAGTAAAATTAATACTGCTTTGAGAAATCACACTAAACTTAAGTCAAGCTAATCAAAAAGGTTACCATGCCACCGCATGGACTACTTTTAGGATCATAGTGTTAATTTATGTCCAGTAAGAAACGTCTTATTTTCACTACTGAGCTCCAAAAACTCTTCGCAGCACTCAACTCGCACGTGCTTCTGAAGTGCTTCGAGCATGTGACAATCAACTTATCAAAATGGTGTGAGGTTAATAAGGAGTCATTAAGTAATGATTATTCCACATTTAAATCAGATTCCTCAATAATACATAACATTTTTATATTGTTATTATGTTAGCAAGTAACATTTCTAATGCTATTTTTAACCTCTAATTTTAATTGTTTTCTTATCTAAAATGTGTATTAGATTGGATTGAAATCTGTTTTTTTAGGATTTTCATTTGGTACATGTGCAAAAAAGTTGCTACAAGTATAGGTGACTTTAATTTATGCAGCCAAATTCTTACTGAAGACTCAGTAAGGGCTCAGTAACAAGGTCCGATGAACCTTTTTGTGAAATTCGTAAATTTTTCATTTGTTCAACTTACATCTACCTTCACAGGATTAACCTAAGACGATAGTGTAGCTATCAAGGTGGTAACGGAGGATCTCGGTGCAAAATGCACATCATAATATTGTTTTCCTTACTTTTGAATAAAAAGTATGCAATAAATGCGTTTGATAGCAATTCGCCCAAACAGCTTGTTAGTAGTGAGGTGATCACATGAAAATTATTCAATTTTATGTGTTACATTTTAGCTGCATTACATACAACTATAAACACGCTTTTAAGTTTGTTAATGTAATGCAAACAAAATGTAATACACTAAAGTACGTTTTTTTTTTGCGAAGACTTTATTATTAATAAACTTTTTGCGCAAGTTGCTTTAAAACTCATTTATTGCATACTTTTTATTCAAAAGTAAGGAAAACAATATTATGATGTGCATTTTGTGCCGAGGTAAAAAGAGCAATGAAACACGTCAATGTTTTCCGCCACCTTATTCATGGAGGGAAAAGCTCGCGTTAGGGTCGACGACGTCAAGCCGTGTAGGTACGAGCGCGCGGCACGGCCAGCAGGCACGGCCGCCGCGCCGCCGCGCCGCGCCGCCATGATTCAGAATGAGAATCTAGCTAGAAGAAAATATTTTTTTGTTTAATTTAGTACATATATCATAAACATACATATACATTTTTTTTTTCTCGAAATCACATCAGAATCGTGTATACTTTCATATCCTAAAGGGATTCTTGACTTTGCATTTACACCCTGTATATAGATATAATAACTAAAAAATACAAATAAAATCCTTTTTAGTGTTTCAAACTGCCGCAGGGGAAGTTAAAAAAAACGTGAATATTTATGTGGAATACGAGCATGAAATTTCAATAATTATTTTATGTATTTTTGCCGCTCATATTCATGAAAAGGACAATATTGTTCAAGACTGTGGTATCTTTTCTGTAAAGGCCAAAATTGCAGTTTTTACGTTCCAGTTACTTGTGATGCTCTTTATTAGGGTTCCGTACCCGAAGGATGCCAAACGGGACCCTATTACTAAGCCTCCGCTGTCCTTTCGTCCGTCCGTCTGTCACCGGGCTGTATCTCATGAACCGTGATAGTTAGACAGTTGAAATTTTCACAGATGATGTATTTCTGTTGCCGCTATAACAAGAAATACTAAAACCATCCAAGTGCGAGTCGGACCCGCGCACTCGCATACAACAGACATGATTTTTTTGCCGTTTTTATAGATAATGTTACGGAACCCTTCGTGCGCGAGTCCGACTCGCACTTGGCCGGTTTTTTCCTCCGAGCTTGTGATGCTCTTTATTAGGGTTCCGTACCCGAAGAGCGTGCCAAACGGGACCCTATTACTAAGCCTCCGCTGTCTGTCTGTCTGTCACCGGGATCTGATTTTTAAACAGAAGACAAATAACGATGTTTAAAAAAAAATAAGGAAGGTCTCTGTACAAGAAACTTCTAAAAAGTTGTATTATTAAAACGTGATTGGTTGGGCTCTTAATTAATGACTTCAAATAGTTATGTAGTCACAATTATAAAAAGTGGTTCCGTACGCAGACGGCGCCAAATATTTTGTCAGGCGCTACTTATTTGTTTTTTGTAGCCTTGGCGTTGCTTTGGCACGTTATTTTTTGTTATTTAGCATATTGTTTTTAGGATTCCATACTCGTATTGTGGGATGCTAGGGAACCCGTTGTGAGCGAGTCTGACTCGCACTTGGTCAAATTATGTTGCTTTTATTTTATTCAAGTACCTACTTTATGTTATGTTATGTTATGATATGACCCATTCTCATTAAAGAAACTGACTAAAACTATTTTGGTTATGATAGTAGCAATATAAAAACTTATACAGCCTGTGCAACAGCGTAATTTTCAATATATTCAAACTTTCTGTAATTGCTATTTTCACCTAAACTGCTTTATATTGTTTCTTTGATGATTTTTGAGCTAAGTAATAAAATGCATCGAAAGTTACCTAGCTGAAAAACTGCAGTATTTGCCAATTCAGCAAAAAATACCACATTCTTGCACACTATTAGTGGAATATATTCTTGGAGAAACCAGTACCTACGATTTCAGAAACGAACTTTTGCTTACTTGTCCCTTTCCAAGGATACGATTGGCAAGTGATGTATCAATACTTTGTATGTTTTTGTTACTCCATTTACCTGCAGCACCTTTTACGTGTACCAAATAAAATACAAAAAAAAAAACAAAATTCAATCCACCCTAATATTTATTCAAATGTTTATAATTACCTACACCGTAAAATTATTGGGGTTACGTTTAATATCAGCCTGTACAATATTCTTCCGCATCATTATCAATAATTGAGTCCATGCTTAAGAGCATGATGCACTGTCATCGTAGTTGATAATGATAATTACTGGTGTATATAGTCATTTGGCAAATCTGTTATCAAATAGTCTGAGACCAACATTCATACTGTTGCCTACCAAAATGAACCGAGTTAAATACTTTTCAGTTTGTCTTATCCATTGTTTATTGTTAAATTCAGTTAGTTCAGCAAGAATTTTAGCATTTTATCCGGTGCCGTTTCATAGTCACCAGTCAGTATTCCACACGTTGACTGAAGAGTTGGCCCGACAGGGTCATGAACTAGTTGTGCTTGCTCCTGATCCACAATATAAACCATTAGAAAATGTCACTCAGATCGATGTCCTGGACATGTCGTATAAGCTATGGGAAGATGCGTACGCCAAGTTCGTGAGTAACCGGAACGGTTTCTCTGTATCTCCAATCACGTTCTGGGCTGACATGGTACATCCTACAATGCATTCGATCGTAGATGCACAACTCAGCACACCAGACATGCAAGCCATTCTTCAGGATCCGAAACAAGAGTTCGATGTTTTATTAGTTGAATCTATTATTACTACAAGTATTGTAATCGCTGCTAGATTTAAGGCCCCTATTATTCAAGTGAGCACTTTCTTCGGTTTGGACGATAACTTCCGAGATATGGGCGCTCCAGTTCATCCTCTTCTTTTTCCTGAATTCAACTCTGAAAAAACTTGGAAAATTTCATTTTGGGAGAAATTGTCATCACTTTATACTTTTCTAAGGTTTCGGATAGTTAATTGGAATATAAAGGAATTGGAAAATAAATTGGTGAAAAAGCACTTTGGAGAGAATGCTCCAACAATGGATGAACTGAGGAATAATGTTCATATGTTGTTACTCAACGTACATCATATTTGGGACAACAACAGACCAGTTCCTCCGTCAGTAGTCTACATGGGAGCTCTACATTTGAAGAAACCAAAACCTGTTACTGGGGTAAGCTGAAGATTTTTTTGCCGTGTTTATCTTTACAAATCAAATTTTATTTGTAATCTGTATTTATTATCTGTTTTAGTATTTACAAACATATTTGGATTCTTCTAAGAACGGTGTCATATACATGAGTCTGGGTTCTAAGATCAGATTTTCGGATTTACCGCCAGCAACAATAAATATGCTCTTCAAAGTGTTTGAATCTCTTCCGTACGATGTCTTAATCAAATGGAATGGGGGTGAAGTGCCAAAAAAGCCCCAAAACGTACGATTAGAAAAGTGGCTGCCTCAAAATGATATGCTTCGTAAGTTTCGTTTTAACTACCTACTGGTTGAGATGTGACGTGGGTGGTAAATTTTATTTTCATTTCATTTCATTTCAGATCATTCGAAAATCAAAGCATTCTTAATGCAAGGTGGATTGCAATCTACGGATGAAGCTATAGCTGCCAAAGTCCCCATGATCGCTTTCCCAGTATTTGGAGACCAGTTTTATAATGCTCAGAAGTTTGTGCAGCTTGGAATAGGCAAACAGCTTGACATCAATAATTTAAACGAAGAAGATCTTCGTCAAGCTATACTAGATGTAGCCTCAGATAAAAGGTAATATTATTTTGTATATTATTAGATCATTTCGGTTATTTATAAAGCTGCTCAAATTGAGTAAACCAAAGCTTCGAATACTAATAAAACAACATACATCATTTACATTAATATATCAGCAAATATGTTGGTATCAATGACGACTTAGGAAATTTGTAAGTACTCGTACTTTGACCATCTTTTATTTTTTTATTATTAGTATAGAACCAGTTTTCGAAATGGACCGGAACGTTCGTAAAAGCTATGTTCCTTTAGCACAATATTTTTTCAATCCGTTCCGACATATTTATATTTTTTAATTTTAGAAGGACTTTTTTATAACTATTAATATTTTCTTTAGACTAAACGATTTCGTGACCTTTAACGCCATTCAGGCTTCAAGAGGAAGGTGGAAGATTCTTATCATTCGTAAAAAAAGAAAAATAAAGCTGTGTTTTTCTATTCTTGATCAAACATGAACACAAATCGTCACCTTTCAAATGGTATTTTTAAATTTTTCTGGCCTAAGCCAATTGCAGAAGTATTTTTAAGGTTTTGTCTAATTCAATGAATGAATAGCTAGAGAATGGTGGGATGAGGGATGGTTGGCGTTCCGGTTCGTAAATACGTTCAATTCGACCACTGCATCGATCCACAGAAGAGATGAAACCAAAGATTATTTGCAAACGTCGAATGAAGTCACCTGTAACCAACGAATAGAATAGTTCGTTGTCAATAAGGATTGAAATTGAGTTTCCTTCCTTATTGAACAATTTCGTCAATGTTGTTTAGATAGTCTTATATTCCAGTGTTAATCTGCTCCTAGAGGCCTAACTCGGTGCCACTTTAACATATAATAAATACGTTTAAACAAGAATTCATTTTATATGCTGAAAAAAATCTTAAAGTAAGCGGACACCCCAAAAACCGAAGGTACACTTTTTAAAAAATACGCCCTTTAACCCCATTTTAAACACGATTTGACAGTAAATTCCATATATTTACTGTAAGTATGGGGTTTAAAATGTGTTAAAGTGGCAACCATGTTAGGCCTTCTAGTCATTTTTAATTCAAACTACAGATTATATTTTCAATAGCGAAAAATAATATTTTTACAGTTATCGTGACAATCTTCATCACCTGTCAAGAGTCATGGAAGACCAGCGAGCTGGAGGTCTTCAGAAAGCGGTGTACTGGATAGACCACGTCGCCAAGCACGGGGCTCTTCATCTCAGATCTCCCCTCGCTGATGCCACACTCGCTGATATGTTCATGCTGGACATTTTAGGAGTAGTATTACTAGTAATAGCTACTTCGTTTATAGCATTATATTTTATAGGAAAATTGTTATATAGTAGTGTAAGCACAGCGTTAAGAAATCGGAGGAAACAGAAGTCAAACTGAGATGTTCTTGTTCTTAGATATAGGTATTTTGTAAATATCCGTTTTATCTTAAGTAGCTAATTTATCTATTTACAACATTCAAAACATACTTAAAGATATTTATCTCGCTAAAAAGACCTGATTTCACCAGACCCTGTTAGTTATTTCATAAATCAGACATTACCTAACGAGGGATTAAAATTAACAAGGACACTAACATCTCTATTAATTTTTTAATTTTGTTAACACTGTCCCATGTCGAAAATGTATCAACCCAGTAAATGACTCAAAAATTATTCACTCACACAGTAAGCCAACCAAAACAAAATGTCATTATTTTTTTTTCATTGTTTGTCATTCTCATTGTCATTATCCGCACACGGGCACTTTTTTCGCTAGTCCTATTATAAGTTTCGTGTTTGGTAAAGCGACTGATTTGAAATACCGTTTATTATGTTGAATTCAATAGAAATCGGTTTACATTTCGTTTTGCTGGTTCAAATGTCAAACATTTTGAGTCTTCGAGATAGGTCAGTTGCCGGTAGCCATGACAACAATGTAAACAATAGCAAACATGGCCGATCCCGACAGCTGTGGGTCTGTGTGACAGTAAGCTAATCGTCTGTTACCAATCTAACGAACCCCTAGAGCAGTCATTAAGTTTAACAACTGATTCAGGAAATTAAACATTCGTTATAGCCACCATTCCGATAGATGATATAACAGGTGTGTCAACTAACTAACAGAGTATGGTGAAATCGAGTCTAAACTTGTGAAGTGTACTGTCATTTGCAAAATATTGAAATACAATTTTTAAGCTTTTGCGAGCCATCCTGTCTATATTTGTACCTTTAATAGTTCTTTTAAAAAGCTGTTTTAGATAGAGACATTCGAGACATCGTGTATTTTTTGTTAAGTTTGAATAAATGTATCCACTACTAAAATATATTTTAAATATGAGTAATAAACATAAAATACACGTCTCCGTGTATGTTCAAAATTCAAAGTAATGATTATTATGTTTTGTTCATTAAGTTGTAAATTTTCACGATTACTTACATTTATATACATATATGTATGTTATAATATAATTAATTCAAAAAGTTATTTCATCCGAGCAGTTCTACAAAAGTGTTGTGGTACTTTCCATAGTTAAGGGCCGAAAGTGATTGGCATACAATAAATTTCAGATTAGCCTAGTGATTTTGCATTTTCAACTTTAATTTTTTAATTTTTATTTCGGAGCCAGCAATCAAGGTAGATATTAATAAATCCACTTAATAAAAACCGGACAAGTGCGAGTCGTACTCGCCCACCAATACTTTTTATGATTTAATTACAAATGTATAGTTTTTAGATTTTTCCGTATGCTTGTAGTATAAGACGGTATTACTTGCCAAATTTCATACTCGTAGTTCTAGGTCAACGGAAAATACCCTATAAATTTTGATTCCCTTGAGAGTGTCGAATTATACGTTTTTTGCGGCATAAACGGCGTAGAAGTTTGATTTTTTCATAGCTTCAATGGATTGTAGACCTGAGTATATAATTTTAATTTCAACTCGATACATCCACGCGTTTCCGAGATAAAGGGTCTTGACAAATAGACGGACGGGCAACAAGTGATCCTATAAATAAAGGCTCCGTTTTTTCCTCTTGGGGTACGGAGCCCTAGATAAGAGATTGGGAACTATAACATCTAATGTACCGTTTTACTCGTACATGAAAAGTTTCATAGATTTACAAGATCGTTTGTCTAGCTGTTGTCTACCGGTCACTGTGCACGTCTTAACCACAATATTGCTTCCCCGAGATCGATAACTAACGATCAAACAGACAGCACGACCAGCATAGAATAAATTTCTTATTGAATAATAACCTCTCTGACAGTAGCATTAGAAGTTACTAGATCTGCAAAGAAATTGTCGAGTGTTTAATAGCCAGGATGGTCATCAAAGTTGCTCACGCGCCGACCGCACGATTCCGCTGGTTCACCAACATTGGGATCATAAAAAACAACCTGCCTTTGTTCCAGCACCTTCTAACAGCTCTTAGTTTATGTTTATATTTCTGTGTACATTTGCACATCTTACTATATCAAGTAAACTTTAAATTTTCGTAATTTCTAGACATGAAGAATATTATTATTATACTGGGGTCTTAATCACCTTGAATAAAACATACCTAAATAGATGTGCTTGACGTTACTACTCTCTTCTATCAAATTAAATTGTATGTAGTTGTGGGTGAATAAAATGCCAAATTCGTGTAGGTACAGGGATAAGCGTTCGTTTATAACAAAAATAATGAACAAAAAAATCGTATAACAAATAAGCTAGCCAAGAAATCTTAATCATACAATATATAGACATAAGTGAGAGCAATGAGGCAATACAATATAGAACCATTACACAAATTGGCAATTACGAACAAAAAACACGAAGAAAACCTGTTACATAACAGCCAATGACATTCTTTCTTTTTGTCGTGATCGAGCATTCGGAAATCAAAGTGGAGCGTCGGAAATAGTCGGAATGATCGCGCACAGCAGGTGGTGGCGCTTGCGCATAAAACGGTCAACAAAACGACACTAGCCCCGAGGCAAGATTTATTAAACCACACCTTTCCTCACGAATTCAATCGAGTCGTTTGGAGATTTCAATTTCTGATGATTTCGCCTAGTTCAAAAGCGCTCTATAACGAAAGGTAGCGTAGGTTAGTATTTTGACTTAAGGCCCTTGTAGCCTCCAATAACCTTGAGATATTTTAAACAAAGTCAAAATGGACGTTAAAATCTTGCATTTGATTTTGTAATCGACTGCTCCGAAACTTGGCGTTTACGGCAACGTTGATGCCACGCACTCTCAAAATACCTGGTTTTTATTTATTAACTCTGCTGTAAATCAACATTTTTAAATTTCCTGCAATGAGTTTTATAAACTGTACATTTTTTGTATTTTAGTACAATAACCATACAAATAACATTAGCGGTTTCCAAGAAATAGCTAATTTTATTCCAAAAACAGAAATATTTTCAAGGTGTTTCTTATAGGCGAGAATAATTTCCTACAATGAGATTATTTCTTATAACTAATGACATATATTTTTTTAATAATTTTTAAGTAAGCTGTTTAAGAGAAATAACTTCATCAATGGGAGTAATTTTCGGATGACGCGGGAACACGCGCCTTAATCTGTCATAGCTCCGTATAAAAAAACGAAATTAGTTACATTTATTTATTTAAGAGCAAAACAAAAATACAAAATGAACTTACTTACCAATTACTATTACTATACCTACACACGAAATAAAAATCTTTAGAAAAGTTGTACAAATTTGGTGTAATCGGGTTTCTAATAAATTCGATTCTGAAGGCTTTAATTTTAGTTTTATTGCTGTCGAAATTTTCATTTTTCCGAAGTAATAGATATAGCTTCTGTTGTTAACACTAAAGAACTATTTTGTAGCTAAAATTAATATTAAAGCCCTAAGAATCGGCTTTTCTGTCTGATAGTTGGTGCACATTATAATATTTCCCGTCAATTTCCCCTAAACCTCGAGACATGCAACTGCCTCGAAATGTCGTAAATTATTCGGGTGCCCCTTTTCTTAAAAAAGGTAATAAAACGTATCGTGGTAGACCGGTTTATATAATATAATAATTACAATTGATATAGCTTTCTTATTTTGCAACCTTCCTTGAGTTTTTTCCTGTACAATGAATTTTATCTGAAATTCAGCTTAAGTCCTTAAGGACACAAAGATCCATCCAGATCGACCCCACGCCAAATATAGTTTACCAACTTAGTTCTATCCAAAAACAAATATCAACTCTTTAATTACATCCTGTATAAAATCCACCAAAGAATTTCTTGGTGAATGTTTTGATTTATGCTATTAGCTCAGCAAAATGGAACTTAATGCTGATGTACTGCGTATTGCCCATGCGCAGAACAATCGAGATATTAGAGCAAATTGAACGTTTACATGAACGTAAAATGTTACTCTATTGAGGTCGGGTGCCTTTGCTTCATCCAAAGTGCTCTGAGTTTTCATCATACTTCGGATTACGGTGCTCACTCCGCTAAATACTATTGTGGATCCAGGTGCATTCAAACAGCTTTTATCTTAAACTATCCAGCAGGAGAAATAGCAATCCTTACATTTCGGTCTTAAAGTACAGTTGGGCAACAAAAAAATAAAACTTATAAACTAATATACGAGTAGAGATAAATAATTAGGGAAGCCAAAATAATAAAAAATATCATGGCATATTTTATTTAAAGACCTAAAAAATTATCAGCTTATTTTCAATTATGGAAAACTAGAAATTCTTACAAAAAATTATAACAATGTAAAATAACAAGAAGCCCAATTTTAACAGTGTAAAATTAAAGGATTGTGTTGCAAGATTTGTCATTTTTGTGCATTTTATGTTTCTGATGGGATTATGATTTATTTTTTATAATTATTACTTTTGTATAGTTATGGGTTAAGTTTTTTTTTGTGTCATCATAACATAAGTTATAACTCTTATAACAAAGTACTATATAAAGATTAAAGATATTAATAACAGAAAATTTGCAACAAAATAATACATGTTAAAATTGTGTATTCTAAACAATAACATTAAAATAAAAATGCCAAGAACAATTCACGCTGAGACCAGCCTTTGGGAATTAACGAAATTGAAGAAACGTAAAGTATTGTTTCATATCCGAATAACTGAGTCAGTATGATTGATGCTCTACAATAGCAATCCCGAGTAACTGCTGCAACAATCCATGGGATCTATAATGTAGCAGTTATTATACTTGTAGAATCCATAGTAGGAGTAACTGCTCACCAGATCTCCGTTACTTCGTATTAAACTTGTCATTTACTCGCTTACTTATTACTTCATACAACGGTGTGTACAGTCCATCCATCATCATAGTTTTAGCAGACACCTTCATATTACACCAATTTATTTATGTACTTTACTATCGGATATAGTCTCGTTCAGTTTATATATTAAATCGTCTTGAGATTTTTCAAAAATGATACTTCTTCAAGTATCTTAGTTGTTTTATTAAATATTGGCTAATGTTGTTGATTTATGACACCAAAATTTTCACTTTCGTTGTAATTTAATATTATGAAAGTTTTTGTTTTTATCGATAGGTACCCATTAACTATGGTCGTTAAGCTAACCTTATCTCTTTTAGTCGTATAGATCTAAAGCCTTTAGCTGTAATCTATATTTTTAATGCCGTTATTAGTTATAGCTGATGTATTCAAAGAAGGTACTTTTAACAAACACTAAAGCAAGGCTGGTCGTTATATTTCCTAATTTATCGTTTTAGTTAAACTTGTTGACTTTGAATCCTAAATTTCTTCCGTCAAAAGGAGCAAAAAGGAGCACAATCTACGATTTAAGGGAATCATGGTATCTAGGTCAGATATGAATGCCTAGGTGACTTTAATTTATGCAGCCAAACTTATACTGGAGACTTGGTAAGTGTTAAGTGCTAATTTCGCAAAATAAAATGTTGACGTCCCATAGTAATTGACTCCGGGCTGGGCTTGCGTTTGTAAGGAACACGAAAAGAATAATTTATGAATTTCACAAAAAGTGTTATGGAACCTTGTTACTGAGCACTTGCCCAGTCTTCAGTAAGAGTTTGGCTGCATAAATTAAAGTCACTTTATATACAGACACCGGCAATTCAAGTTCGCTAATTGTAAACAATTTTGACAGCTACGACGCCGCAAAAAATCTTTTTTATTTTTTATTTACTTATTTAGCCTGTCATGCTGCCGTCCGTACTAATAGTACATTTGCACAATATGGCGCTTCCATGATCTAAATTAGCAACTCGACAAATATACCGTACAAATATCGACAGAAACGTCATTGATATAACGGTCATATCAGCGCGCATTGCAAAGTGGCTGTTACGGCGATCGCTGCGTCTCCGCGTAACGCAAAGTAGGAGATAATAGTACTATTCACATGAACGCGATGAGCTTCCAAAATTGTACATGTGTAATATTTTAGTCATCAAATTATCAAACCATTCGTTATTTGCTCGATAAAATAAAAAAATAACGTCAATTTGAGGTGTCGGTGCATGAAATCACTATTTATTCGTACCTTTAGTGATTCTCTCGAAAGCAGATATCTTCTGGTATTTGTAAAGTAGAACATAACTTGTTTGTGGAACTGTACGGCGGCGATATATTTGAGATAAATGCTGTATTTTTATTTATTTTTATTTCTACACACTATTGAGTCAAAAGAAAGTAATAAACGGCTACGCACAGCATTTAGCTGGGGGAACTGGCTCTTCGGTCGAAGTTCTAGAGAGGCTTTCAAGATATATCTTCCGTAGTTGCAACGACTATATCAACTGCAATCTTAGCAACACGACTTTCATCTAAAAACACCATCACTCAAAATTGTAAATATCACGGCACGACATCTCAGCTGCTACTTTCAAGTTAAGTTTTTGCGATAATGCTTCTGTTATTTAGATGATGAATAAATGCATTCATGAAAGTGATAAACCACTTTTTGAAGATCATATAAGATAAATAAGTCCGGGTCATTTAAATTTCATGTTTTTGAATTCAAAATTTAACAATTCTTAGTGCTTTCTAACTGAGCATTCGCTAAGAAAAGCTACTGCGTCAAAAGGGTTAAAACCATGGTCGTGGCACGCTTAGGGCACTTAGGGTTACCAGATACAGTAACGTGAGTTTGAACAAACTTCCTCACATTTTATTTGCTTACATTATGTTTAACAATAGTTTTTGTTACAAACACAATGTAAAAGAACTACTTACTAGGAACTTGTTACTTATAACTTTTTAAGTAATCGTGTATATAGTATATACATTGTACACAATGCTGATTTTATTAAATTATGATGATTTTAAATAAATATATTAAAGTCGATTCTGAAGGCTTTAATTAAAGTTTTAGTGCTGTCAAAACTATTTTTTTTTCCAAAGTAATACCTATAGCTTCTGTTGATAACTATTTTGGAATGAAGAAAATTTAGCTCTGACAACATTAAAACTAAAATTAAAGCCTTCAGAATCGGCTTTATTATATGTATATGTCGAGTTGAGATGTGTGGCGCCACCAGTCGACAGCGAATATTTTAGAACGAGCTAAGAATCGGTTTGATCGAATGAGTAACCGAACGAAAACATTATCTATGGTCGGTTCTCTCTTCTTTTGATTTACAATCGTTGCCGACAGATGGCGCTATACGCCAATAGAAATTAAGTGGGTCTGTGGTGATTTATTTCTTTATTCTGTTCTAAATATTTTGATTTGTAATGTTGGAGGAACTGATTAAATTGCCCAATCACATTTGAAAGAATTGTGTTAAGTTGGTAGATTGTCTGTACCATAGACCTAGGAGTCTGTACGATGTTCTGTTTGATTGTAAGGTTGGCAGGACTGATTATGTTATCCAATCAGATCTGAAGTATTTGTTTTCTTTGGTACCTAATTTTATTTTATTGGTGGAAACGCAAGCGCCTAGTTTTACCGCGCTTGGACATGGCTCTTGGCGGGGGTTACGTACGACTTCCGAGGAAAAAGATAATTTTCTGGGGACTTATTTTCGGAAAGGGGTCGAGGTAACTCATGTGCCAAGAGACTTGTCCGTTCCCGCCACGTAGTTTTGTTCCTTGTAATTAAAAGTGCTGTAAGACTGTTTTTGATCACAATAAAAGTTGTATTGTTCGTCTACGCGTGTTCATCATGTCCAATACCCACGGTAGCCCTCCTATTGCCGTTCCTGACGTTCCTGTTTTGACATATAAATGTAACTGAATAATAATAATAATGTTAAGCATTTATCTTTTACAAATTCTTGTCAAATCCTTTAATTTCTTGATTTCCTGACAAAGGACCAAAGTTCCAGACATAACAGGGAGGACAATTCCTGCCATCTGGTAGCCCCAAGCACGATCGCTTTTGTCAGTAATTTGCATACAATTCTATCTTTATTTGGCAACTTTTTTGTTAAGAATCATTGAAATGGCATGTTGCAAAACTAAAAATCACACTATCACACTTCAAACTAATATTATAAATGCGAAAGTTTGTGTGTGTGTGTATGTTTGTTACTCTTTCACGCTGAAACGGCTGGACGGATTTGGATGAAATTTAGAATGGATATAGCTTACTCTGACTTAATACATAGGCTACTTTTTATCCCGGAAAAAAAACATGTCGTTAAACCGAATAACACGCGGGCGGAGCCGCGGGCAAAAGCTAGTAATAATATAAAAGTTGTTAAATTGATAACATTTTTCTTTCAAAAAAATCACAAGAAATCACGGAAAAAAAATCTGCAGTACCATAGAAAAGTTAAATACCTACTCGACCAATATGTATGTTATTTTTTCACGATTTCAGGCTTGGCACCATGGTAAAAGTTGCTCACTTTTTTAAAGAAAATGTTATCATCTTCACACCCTGTAAACATAGAGTAGCTAGCAATTACCATTGAACCATAAGAAGCATTTTTAAACACGTTACTAAAATAATATATGAAATATGGAATTGTTAACTTTTTTCAAACAACCAACAAAAAGGATATCCACTGTAAAATACTCCGTAAACTCTATAAAACGCTGTGTTGTTTGTGATTTAAAAAGTACAAAATTAAATTCCAAAGCCAAAATATACTAACCATGTGCATAACAAACAAAAAGACATCGATTAATCAAACCGCTGACGTTATCGATAAAAATCTAGACACTCCATTTAAAACCAACACCTTCAGTTGTGTTCTCGCCGATATCGATAAAGAGCTTTCTAACGCCTCGCAATGAACATAAATCGACAGTGGGAACAGGGCAGAGGTCGATAATTTGCTCCCGTGTTATCGGCAAGCAAATTATAAGTCGATAAAGTTGGGCTTTATCGATTTTGTGCATTGTTTATTTGCAGCATAAGGATGGAAACACGGAGTTTCGTATCGGTTTACCAGACACCACGATAAGATCTAGATAAGATTTAGATTCTATTTCGTATTGGCGATTTACTCGCTAGTACTAACAATGCAAGTTTTCAAAAGAAATGGAGAGAAAATGGACGAAATTTTACTGATAGGAAATATAGATTGTATGTTATTGTAATGTGGCAAACTCTGCTTTTCATCTCGAGTACGAGAAATGTGAACAAAATTTATAATATTATATGTCACAGTTAAAACCCGAAATCAGTTAGAACCCGTTTGCTATACAAAAAAAAATTGTTAAGTTTGCGACGACGAGGTACGTTTAGGTGCCGAGCGAAGCGGAGCGGAGCCAGGCGACCCCCAAAGTGTTGTATGGCACTAACTAGTTAAGAGGATAGGTTCCAAAAACAGAATTTTCAGACGTCATTCCAACATTGAACCATAAAAAATCAAAGCTGACTCCAAAAAAAGTTTTTAAATAATAAAATTCGTGATAAAATTCGTCATTTTCATAATTTTCCTGAATTCGTCCCTCTCGCACTGCGGTCCTTTTCGCATGAAGCAACAGCAATCAATGCAATCGGAACCTATTCTCTTAAAACTAGTTCTAACTGATTTCGGGTTTTAACATGAACGTAGGCTGGCCATTTTTAAAAACGGGAATGACCATTTATTATCCAACTTCAACATCTATCGCTATCGCTTTCAAACGTATCGTGATTGACTAGAAATGACGCCACACATAAGGTTGCCAGGCGTCCGGCTTAAGCTGGACATTTTTGGCCTTCTATGGTTGTGTCACGCTAAATATTTATGTGTTCGGTCTGTCCGGCGTTTTCAGGCTTTTAGTCAATGTAGCCCAGTCGTCAGTTTGAATTATCCACTGATAGTTTAGGGAGGTCTAATAATTTTTACTTCGTTACTATCATAATTACCAAATGATAGTTAAAAAAATTATGATAGGACCGATAAATTGATTGTTATTCGTTACCTTTAACTGGTTCATTTTGTAAGAAAAGTGCGATTCATTAGTAATGAATGAACAATTAAAATACCTAATCGAGTTTTTTTTATTAAAAATTATGTAATGGACAGTTTAAAAAAAAACTATATTTGGCAATTAAAAATACATGTCCGGCCTATAGCACAAAATGTCCGGACTAACATAATACCGAGTCCAGCTTTTGTATTTTAGGGCCTGGCAACCCTAGCCACACATATTTTCTGCCTAATCACGATACGTTTGAAAGCGATAGCGATAGATGTTAAGTTAGATAATAAGGCCCCAGTTCGATTTTATTAATATATTAATAATTAATAAACTGTTCCCTTATCGATTTAAAATTACAATCGACAACATTTCATTTTAGTTAATCATTTGTTTTTAATATTTATATTGAAAGTCTACGTAATAAAGAAGCTTAAGTATTTTTTCATTCTGTTTTATTTTATGTTTTTCCTGCATAATTTAATGTTTTCTTATTCACTCTTTCTATAAGGACGTAAGTCGCCACTGAGTATTTCAAAAGTCGATGCCAATGGATTATGAAAAAAAAAAAACCTTGGCATGCTTATGTCTGCTGTCACATGGCATGTAAGATTTTTTTTAAGCAAACTGAACTTAAAATCAAAGGAAATTGTTTTTAAAATCCTATGTTTACCATATTTTTAGTTTTTTTTAATGTCTCTTTATTTAATCACGATGTAATTCTTAATAAAAAATATGATGCTCGGAAAGGCCATATCTCGAAATGGTTTTCAGTTTTGCTCCAATTATTAATTTGTAATGTTGTCGATTACAGGCTGTTATACATTTATGTCATTTCGATTTCGATTGAGCGCGATTTGCCAAAATAAACTACGGGCACACCATCATGGTAGATAATATAACATCATCAAGTAACAAGAGTCGGCAAATATGTAGTGGTGTAAAAAAACTACAAAAAAACCGGCCAAGTGCGTGTCGGGCCACGCGCAATGTAGGGTTCCGTAGTTGCCCGGTACATTTTATGAGTTGGTCTACTAATACAGACCGCGCCATACTTCAAAAATTTGGCGCGACCTGTACTCGTAAACCTGTAAAGCCTTCTGAGCTGTGATAGTTTTCTTTTTAAATTCATTATACATACTACTTTTCTGAATTTTTATCTCATTTCTATAAACAACGGTTTATCCGGCAGGGGGGGGAACGCTCCACACAAACTAAAATTTTCACTTTAAAGCTTAATATTTCGCCAACGGATCCCTAAATCGAAAAATAGTTCTCACACACCCACGAAGTTTTTGAACTTTTATAGAACACTATGGGATAGACGAGAAAAAAACATTCATCCCCAGTTTACTTGTAAGAGAGGTAACTTGGAAAAAAAAATTTTCGAGATTTTATTTTACCATTTGGTTGGCGTGAGTAATATTTATATCCATGCCAAATTACAGCTTTCTAGTACTAATAGTCTCTACGCTAAGCCGCGGACATACGGACAGACGGACATGGCGAAACTATAAGGGTTTCCTGTCGGACTCCGGAACCCTAAAAACGATTTAGCTGCGATTTTGTTAGATACAATTACTCAATAAACTATTTAAAATCGACATGTTTATCAATTCCAAGCACTAAACTCAAAAGGGAACGGAACAAAATCTAGTTACTACACAAATTTCCACGCTCCAATGCTTGAACTTATGCTAGGGATATTATATCAATTTAACCAAAGATCGAGAAATCGTGCCCAAAAAAACGATGCTCGTTTGATTTTTTTTTCAAAGAATTTTATTCTTCGAAAAAATAGGCTGAATTACATTGGTAATTGGTACCTGCATAGGTAGCACAAATCTCATTTTTTCTAAGCACCTTTATACCGGGTGTAAATAGACTACTACCATTAAATGAAACCACATATTCTACCGACCCTACTGAAAACTGTTAAACAGCTCCAGGTGTCACGGTCACGGACAACGCTCTCTCTAAACTCGCCCGTATGTCGGTGCGTTAGGGTTCACGCATATTTGTTTGGAACTCAATTATTTCCTAAACTAAGGGTGTCCGCGGGTATGACTCTTGGAAAAAGGGGTTCAGTAGAGTCAGTAGAATAAGTGGTTTCATTTAATGGTAGCAGTCTATTTACACCCGGTATACGCCTTATCGAACATAGTAGGTACTTTTTACTTGTTGAGGTAATTTCATGCTGCAACCAGCCAACCTTGTACATTTTGATGCAGTTTTTTTTTTTCTACACCACTACGTATTTTCCAAAATCATGTTATTCAATTACTTATCGTTTTCTACGGTGCGCCCGTAGTCTAGAAGATTCGTCCAATTAAAAATATTTAGGCCCTATTCATATTAAATATAATTAATTCAATAAAATATTATAATGCTTTCTAAGAATGAGAAATAAAAATACTTTCCCGCTATTGGAATAGAGATACAGCAGAACCAAATCAACTATCGAAAGTGTCGTTGACGATGCGTAAATCTATTAAATTAATTAACAGAAGTGTTAAACTGCACCTAACTGTCAAATAACGTCCGGATTGCTATATTTATTCATTCATTAGCTTTAGCTACGACTTCGCCCACGTATAGAAATTCGTTTTGCTGCATCGTTAGGAGAACATGGTAGCAAGTGCAAATTATTAATTTAACTTAAGGGGGTAACTTTTTACCTCGGTACAAAATGCACATCATAATATTGTTTTCCTTACTTTTGAATAAAAAGTATGCAATAAATGAGTTTTAAAGCAACTTGCGGACATAGTTTATAAATAATAAAGTCTTCGCAAAAAAATTACGTACTTTAATGTATTACATTTTGTTTGCATTACATTAACAAACTTAAAAGCGTGTTTCCAGTTGTAATGTAATGCAGCTAAAATGTAACGCATGAATTTGAATAATTTTCATATTTGCGTGAATTTCTATAAAACGCATTTATTGCAAACTTTTTATTCAAAAGTAAGGAAAACAATATTATGATGTGCATTTTGCACCGAGATCCTCCGTTACCACCTTAAGACTTACTATAGAAAATATAAATATATATAAATACTATAAATAAGTACTGGTCTAATGAATAAAATAACTTTATTATACATCATTTAATATATTATTATACAGGTTGAAAATGAACCCCTAGCTATATCAAAGGAAACTGTTCTATGTTCGAAATGAAAAATACATGTTTTGTTACTTTTGTCATGATTCATAATATAAAAAAAATATCGACTGCCAAAGAAGAACTAATACTCCGGTGACAGAGACGACGCTTTACGAAGCCCAAGCTACATAGCCTTATGTGCATTATTTACCGCCGGGAATATGTACGGTCTATTGTCAGTCACATTTTCCGTAAAAAAAAACCCGTAAACTTAGGAACAAAAAATAACCTATTTTTAACGGTTTTGTGTTCTATTATTGATTCTGATTCATAGATTTCAATAAAGCCAGAGGGTTCATTTTCAACCTGTATAAGTAGTACTGTTTTATTTAATAAAATAATTTTACTATACATAATTTAATATACCTACATAAGTTCATATTGTTAACAGTCAAATTGTTTTCTTTAACTTGAGTAACAACGCGAAAATCGACCTAAAATTTACTTCAAAAAACAGTTTAAGGTGAATCCCGGTGCAAAATGCACATCATAATATTGTTTCCCTTACTTTTGAATAAAAAGTATGCAATAATTGCGTTTTAAAGCAACTAGCGGAAATTGGTTAGTAATAATTAGGGTTTTACATTAAAATTCTATCATGTTATCATTTACATTTTGATTGTATTCGATTAATAAACTTAAAAGCGTATTTAACGTTGTAATCGAATGTAATCAAAATATAAGGCATAAAATAGCATAATTTTAATGCGAGACCCCTACTGTTAATAAATCAATTTCCGCTAATTGCTTTAAAACGCAATTTTTGTATACTTTTTACTACCTAAAGAACCCGCTCTGTATTTTCGTCTGTTTGATGCGAAGCATTATTTTAATTATTTTTCTTGTCATTGCCACGATGTTTTAGTAAAAATCAGGGACACACACCAGTCCATATTGGCCATTAAAATGAGGACCTAAAATTTAATATTATTCAATTGTTTCTCCTGTACGCGTTATTTTGATACTTAGATATTATGAATAACGATAAGTAAAATAACTCACAAAAGAGAAACAATTCAATCAAATAAATTCTAGGCCTTTATTTAGATGCCCAATATGAAATGGTGTATGTCTCTGGTTCTTCCAAAAACATCGCGAAAAAGGCCATAAAAATATTTAACATATTGTTTTTCATCAAAGTTGTCGTCGTCACAGACCGGGATCTTAAGCACGTGCCTGAAAACACAATTGAAATTAACATTTTCACTCCCTTCAGTTCCCTTTTCACAAATATTTAAAGACGTGGGATCTTCTTAAAAGCATAAATATATATAATAGGTAAACATAGCATATAAAGATACGCCATATTCCAATCTTGCTGAGAGATTGCGACGCGAGCGGCTGCGCGCGCGCATCGAGGCAAGGAGTCGTAAGTCGTAAAACTCGTAAAGTTACGAAACGAGACGTAAACAGAAATAAACCCGAACCGGCAACAAAAGGGCCGGGTCAGGGAATAGAGGCGTTTTAGTTACTTCACATCCGAAAAAAATATTATATTTATTATTATTTACATAAAAGTACAGCTTTGCAGATAATGATATTACTCTACACATTTATTTCAATTATTTGTAGATTAAATTATTAGGTAACATTTACAAAAAAATAACATTTCCTAATAATAAAGAAAATTAAACAAAACTATCCTTTCTTGCATCTCTTTCACATAACTTTAAGCGTTCACAAAGAACATCCATCGACCTATTAGCAAAACAATCATCTCTGGTTTTGGTGACAGTAGCACAAAGAAATAAATTAAGTAATTATAACAATTATTCTGCGTTATCTCAACACAAATGCAAGACCGGGTTTTGTTACTTATTTCATACATAGTTCGCAAGTCACGATTTTTGTGTGAGTAGAGCCAAATTTAGTTTACCAGTTAACATTTGGTATTATTGGCGGTAAAAGAGTTGAGAGGGTGAAAACTTCAATAAATTTAGGGTTGCTGATGGATAGCGAACTGCGTTTTGTAGAGCACATCAATTTAAAAATTAGAACGGCTTTCTTTCGGCTAAAGGTTCTCTATGAAATAAGACAATATATAAAAGAGGAAGCTAGAACAATGCTAATTGAAGCACTTGTACTTTCAATTTTCAACTATTGTGACACTGTATACGGACCGAGGCTTTATGAGAAAACTAGCCGCGCCATACAACGTGTGCAAAATGCATGCGCACGGTTTTGTTTTGGGACTCGTAAACGTACTCATATCACCCCTCATTTGAATGAGAAAAGAATTATTAAATTGAAAGGTAGAAGAGAATTGCATATAGCAGGTTTGGTATATAAGGTGGTTCACTTGAAGAGACCGCAATATCTACATGAGATGATCCGATGGCTTGGTGAATCACATAACGTACATACACGTAGCAAAATTGTCCACAAAATGTCTATACCAAAGCATCGAACAGCAAATTTTAGAGGCAGTTTCAAGTTCGCAGCATCCAAAATCTGGAATGACTTACCACCACCGCTACAAGTACTATTTATTGTACAAGTACTAGTCTTATTTAACATTTAAAAATAAACTTAAAACAATCTTAATAGATAAAGAAATAACTGCAGCAAATAACATGTTAATTTAAAAAAGTCAAAAAGAGTAAATTGAAACAGTGTTTTTCATTCAGACCCGCGTTTTTAATTTAACACAAATCCTCCTTTAAAATGAGATTTTAGCGTCCATTAATTTATGTAGTTTATCTTATAGGTACATCTAATTACATAGAGTAAATGTAGATTGATTACATATTTTGTAACACCAAATTAAAACGTATAAATATACAAATTGTAAGCAATTATTGCCCTGTACATATTAATTATTATTCAGGGAAAAAAAGACATGATCTTGCTAAGTTTCTTGCCCTTCTTCTTAGCAAGATTAATCGAATGGGCAGATTTAGGCATTATATCTATTTATAGTTTATTTATCTATTAACTTATTTATTCATTGCATGATGTAGGTATGTATATATATTACAATATTTAATTTTTTTACTTATGTTGGTATATATTTGGCTAGGCATTATATTTATTTATGGTCTATTCAGTTTATTTATCTACTTATTTATTAATTGCATTATGTAGGTATAATAATACTCTTATTCCAATAAGTCTTTTTATTTTATGCATGTGTATAACTTTAGTAGCCCAACTTAAATACAGTTTTTTTTTATATTTCCCGTATCATATTTGTTTCATCATAAAATATTATTTTTATACAGATTAGATTTGACATGTAAAACGTATACTTTATGTATCTGTTTTACAACTAAGCAATTTGAATCTTTGAATCTTTGGAAATAGTATTGCATAGCAGATAAAGTAATAGACTCCTACTCCTACGCGCTACTATGTAATGTCTACTACTTTAAATATGATGTCTATAGAACATGCTGAAAAACAGCGCCGTTCAGATGAAAATTGCGTCTTTTATCTGACGGCAAATGCTGAGCATGGTGGCATGAACTTCAATGATTTGCCAGAACTTCATAAAAAACAATAATACTTTAGGAAAAGCATTTATAATATAAAACTTTATTCATAAGATTTCATTTTAACTATTTATTATATTTTTTGTTATACTAATCTAACACTATAATGATATATTTTTTGTTATGTATAAGTATAAGTTTAAATAGGTACTTTTATGTTATTGTGTATCGCGTGTTTTGTTTTATTTTTTAATTAAGTTCTGTAAAATTTTTACTTTTTTGTGTTCTGGCAATAAATATAATTTTATTTGTTTCTTTCTTTCTTTCATTTCTTTCAGGGGGTACTACGGGTACCATTTACTAGACGAGTAACAAAAACAGTAGGTAGTCTTTTAAAATAACTGAAAGAATTCATTGCGCAAACAAGATATATTTTTAATGGATTATTCATCATCGAATCTTCAGCTTCGAGCTGCAGTATCTTCTCTATAGCAGTAGGCGGGACGAAATAGGTCGTTTCACTTCCTAGTGGATCTTAATACGCGAAGGGCTAAAATTATCCTGAACATAACCGAGCTCCGGGCGTTTCGTCATCTTAGTTCCGGACACTCATTAGACACGCGAGTTACACGTACTATCGAAGAAACGGCCGCTTGCAGCCCGCCCATTATTTGTTGTATATACATATGTTACCGCCAATCTGTATAATCCGGTATTGTATACAATACCTGGGCAATGTATACAATGCCAAAAATATTAAGGTATTGTATGAAACATTATTTATTTAATACATTGCCTAGGCATTGTATACAATATCGAATGCGCAGCCGGTAATGTATACTATAAAAGACGTGAGCGGGGGCGGGAAATTGATTAGGGCATGTATTTAAATGATCTTTTATGAACAAAGCTTAGCCTTTTGGTTAAATGGTATTTCTGGGTGGTCATTAAAAAAATAAGCACGAAAATTATGTATGGCGGTCGCGCCACTATGTGGCGTAACTCGCCATACCTAACCTTCTAACCTAACCTGGCTCTCTTCTGCGCTGCAAGACTTCCAAAAAACTAATTTTGACTGCGAACTTACTATTATCCCATTGCTTAGTAACTAGCTCTTGCCCGCGGCTCCGCCCGCGTGTTATTCGGTTTAACGACATGCTTTTTCTGGGATAAAAAGTAGCCTATGTGTTAAGTTAGGGTATAAGCTATGTATATCCATTCTAAATTTCATCCAAATCCATTCAGCCGTTTCAGCGTGAAAGAGTAACAAACACACACACACACACAAACACACAAACTAACTTTCGCATTTTTAATATTAGTAGGAAGTAGGATAACTTTACACTTTGCCGGTGGACCAGCAGGTACTCTATACAATGCCTAGGAATTTTATACATTGCCTAGGTAAATTATGTAACGGACAATAATATTCATAATATTTCATACATTGCCGGGACGCCCCAGGTATTGTATACATTACCTAGGTACTGTATACAATACCTGAATTATACAGATTGCCGGTGAAATATATAACTAATATATATTAATAATAATAACCGAGTGGCAGTGGTTAGACATTATATTTATTTATGGTCTATTCAGTTTATTTATCAACTTATTTATTAATTGCATTATGTATCATAATATTATTATTCCAATAAGTCTTTATTTTATGCATGTGTATAACTTTAGTGGCCCAACTTAAATATAGTTTATATATATATATATATATATTTCCCGTATCATATTTGTTTCATTATAAAATATTATTTTTATACAGATTAGATTTGACATGTAAAACGTATACTTTATGTATCTATTTTACAAATAAACATTTTGAATCTTTGAATCTTTGAGTTGCCTTGTAACTTCGATAAGTTCTAACATAGTTTAGCTATCTAAATCTTTCTGCTTCTGCCTACTTATTGTTCCAATTGAAAAGTATGAAATAAAATTAAGTAACCATTTTGTATGCCATTTTCATAAAGTTTTCTTGGACACCTAGGAAAATGTTAAATACTTACCTTGAAGAATTTGCTACGCAATTATTACAGAAAAAAATACAAAGAGTTTATTCCCTCTAGGCTCGTCGTGAAAAATTAACTAAACAGTAGATATGTACTCACTTCTTAAATGACCATCTCCCGGACATCCCTTATGTCCCGATGCTCGTCGAAAAGACGACGAATCAAAGAAACAAAATCTCCTTACCTGAAAAGAAATAAATTAGCATCAAATATTTGTATTAGACTATCAAAGTTATACTGACACAAAAAATATTAAGATTTTACTTATAAATAATATAATAGCTGTAAAAAACTATTCGGAAATCAAAATCGTTGTAAGAACGTATTGAGGTAACGTACATTTATAAAAAACTAAATATTGATGTTTTACCATTGACCCCTAATAAACAACTAGACTCACAATCTCGCTCAAAAAGTGTCCGCGATGAATTTTGTCACCGCTATGGGTGACGATTTCGTATAACTGACATTGCATCTTATGTTAACGACATAACGTCTTAATGTGGTTGAAGATTTTGTTTATGAGAGGTCAATGTGTTTTACAGAAAAACTAAAATCTCTGTACAAATGCCATTGAAGTTCTACTGGAAAACTTGATAATATTTGCCAAGTGGTTATCGTGATTTTCGTGTTTTCCGTGATTACACTGTATCTAAATATCTTTAATACTATTGTTAAATAATTCACAGAAAATTAATTGTACTGCAAAAGACGATTTTAATCAAACATTATGCAGAATGCAGATTTGGACTCACCCACCGAGGGTTCTGTTAAAGACTATATTTTTTATGATTTAATTACAAATGTATAGTATTCAGATTTTTCCCTATACTTGTAGTATAAGATGGTATTACTTAACAAATTTCATAGTTCTACATCAACGGAAAATACCCTATAAATTTTGATTCCCGTGAGAATGTCGAAATACACGTTTGTTGCGGCACAAACGGCTGTATCTTTTTTCACGTTAACTCAGAAGTTTGAGTTTGTCACAGCTTCGAGGGACCGAATACTTGAGTATATAATGGTTTTAATTACAACTCGCGTTCCCGAGATAAAGGGTCTTGACAGATAGACAGACGGACAACAAAGCTTTTTCCTCTTGAGGTACGGAACCCTAAAAACATAAATTTAGGTCTGATCGTAAAAAAACAAAAGCATGTTCACACGAAGACCATTCATCGGGAGATCGGGAGCAAGCAGACCGTATCTACGAGCTCATTCTTCCATTTTACATTGATCAATATATCATGGCTCTCCTATCTGTATGTTTGTCTGTCGAAACATGATTTAAACGGGTTGCTAATGAATGATCATATTATAGAACATGATAATCTAATATCATTAAATGAATGAGCAATAAATATCGTGCTTTCTATTATATGGCATTTAATCTTCGCTGTTGCTTGCTACCGTGCGCAGTAAAATTGCGTGCGTTAGGTATGATACAATTTATATTTATCCGTACTTAATTATTGTGGATGGGAGACAGCGTTATCTACAGTTGTAAACCCTTTGAGTGGGTACTAAATATCCGGTTTCGTTTGTTTTTTATTTGATGTCTCGTTCTTTTGTTAGGGTTCCGTAACCACAGGGTAAAACGGAGCACAGTGTTCAAATAACCCTTAGGATCGGACTTTTTTTACCTGACTCTGGATTGTTATTCTTAGATTCTTGCGTGCCAATTGTGAAGTTTTATAGGAAAAAAAAACGACGAATAACGACATTTGTCACGACAATTCTGTCTTTTTTGACAGTCCCAAAAACGAAAAAAAATCATTTCTTATTCAAAGAATAAGCTAAAATTCATTACTATTCTAATGCTTGTGGTTAGGTATCAAAATTACTATTTGTCTTGGATTGTCCCTAAAAGTCTGTCCATCCTTCACGGGTTTCTAGCTCGTAGACGGAATGGAGTAGGGACCTGAAAATTTGATATTCTATGTTGAATGTTGAGCTAAAACCGAAAATTAAATTATTTGGCCTTCCCTGTTTATCACATTAAAATTAAGCCGAAATAAATATTTGTTTACTCTAGCATTTGGGCTATCATTGTCTAGACCATAGGCCGTTGAATAGACAACAAGTAATATTTTATTCAATTTTATCTTGAAAAATAAAGAAATAGGGGACCATCAAAGTTGCCAGCTTTATACCATTTTTTTTTTGTTACCCTCTCAAAGACTAAACTAGTTAGAAATTTCTGTATATTATGTACTATACAGATTATACTGTATTTAAACAAAAAATACTTAAAATGGCGATTTATAATGTAGTTTTAGTACCCAAATACTCGACCAAAAGTTTGTGGTAAGTTTTTAATTTTTGTTTAAATTATTTTAGTCTATTAACTCACTCGAATGGTTCGAAACCCTCAAGACCTACTTGCAGTTGACAATTTTTGATTGATTGGGAATACGAGTTTTTGAGTTCCATTTTGAATTAATAAATTATTTGACGAGAAACTGACTTACCACGATCCAGATATTTGTTTCCATGTCCTGTCTAAGTCGAGTGATCAATTATTGTCCAAAATATTATTAAGGCGACGATATTCAGAGAAGTCTGCTTTCATTTTACACTCATCTACCAGGCTCAGTGGAAGCGGACCGCTCAGTAAACTCGCAATTTCGGTATATTTTCAAAATTTTTCAATGTTTATTTAAAACGATGTATACAATTTTATGAGGATATCCTATATAATACTATGACAGAAATCACGCTAATATTATAAACGTGAAAGGGTGTGTGAGCGTGTGTGAGGGTGTGTGTGTGTGTGTGTGAGAGAGGGTGTGTGTGTGTGTGTATGTTTGTTACTCTTTCACGCTGAAACGGCTGGACGGATTTGGATAAAATTTAGAATGGATATATCTTATACCCTAACTTAACACATAGGCTACTTATTATCCCGGAAAAAAGCATGTCGCTAAACCGAATAACACGCGGGCGGAGCCGCGGGCAAAAGCTATAAATTTATGTATTTTAAATACTTGCCGATTTATCCATCGCAAGGCTATAAACTCCTATACAGTATCTTACGCATAACATCGTAGTTAAAAATGTATGCTTTTAATCATAAATCTATAGCCTCCAAAATGTATGTTTAGATACAGAAATCATTTATTTCTATGCATCCAGTTGTGTCGCTAATGGGCATGGAAATACTTATAATTTGTAGGAATATAATGTTATCCACATATTCATCCATCCATCCATCCATCAGCCTGTTTCGTCCACTGCTGGACATAGGCCTTTCCAGGATTTCGCCACTCTTGGCGGTCCTCCTGGAAGAAATGCCCATACTCACACACGCTGGGCAGGCGGGTTGGTGAGCGCGGTGCCGAAACCCTTGCACCAGTGACGCCCGTCACCAGTCTGTTCTGTTATATAAGGCCCGGCAATTGGGGATGGATATACCGCCATCCATCGGTCCCAGGCAACGGTGGGCCGCCTAGTTTTGCCTGAGAGCTGTTCTCTTACTCTCCCCCGGATAACTTAGGGAGGATTTACGAGTAAGATGGTGGTACCTCCACAGTCGAGCCCGGCATCAGCTCTACCACCTACCATCCACATATTGTATCCCCGATTTTTTCAAATCCCTGTGCAATGAACGTAAAAACATTTTGTTTTACGGTCGTTAATGGAGCTTGCGCCACCAATGAAGACCCGCGGCACGAAGCAATAATTTGGCCAAGTGCGAGTCGGACTCGCGCACAAAGGGATCCGTGCCACGCCACAATACGGGTGCGGAACCCTAAAAATATTATGGCAAATAACATACACGCCAAAGCCACATCAAGGCTATAAAAATCAAGCCGCTAAAATGGCAGCGCCTGACAAAAAAATTGATACCGTCTGCGTACGCAACCCTAGCTTTTGTTATTTTTTATTTTATTTTAGAGTTGTTCTACAATCAGACTAAATTTAAAACTTGTATATTTTACCGTCCTTAAGTAAGAGCCAAAACCAATAACATTTAAATAATGCAACTTTTTCGAGGTTTCTTGCGCGGGGTCGTACCCTTAATTTTCTTTTTTTTTTTTTATTCTTTGCCGTGTTAGAGCACAAAGGAACACGTATTTTGTGAAAATTTCAGCTTTCACCCCTGCGACACTAGAAGTACAGAGCGGAGGCTTAGTAATAGGGTCCCGATTGGCACCCTTCGGGTACGAACCCTACAAAGTAGTACCCGCAGCGAAGTTTTCACTGACGTAAGAACCAAAATCTGTGGTACTTCCGAGCAACCAGCGCAACGCTGCTGGGTCAACAGGGCCGTTCAAATAAACACGGATGTTGTTTAGTGATAGGTTTTACTATCTTGTTTATTACGCGTTTGTAATTTGAATTGATTGTATGGCTTATTAACAACCTCAACAGGAATCCATCCATGTTATATTATCGTTACGTGACGAGTACCTAAATACTTTACAGCGGCCCTATTATGTGACTTTGTATCGGTTGCCAACTGGTTGCCAAAACTTAAAAACATAGATAAATACAATTTCAAAATTTCCTTTAGTTTATGTTGAACTGTTCACGAACTGAGACGTCACTTTAAGTACGAACGTGTCCTTAGATAATCAGAATTCGATAGTACATCTATGTTTTCTATGATTGGCAACCAGTTGGTAACCGACACAGATATACATAATCTATTGTCTAAAAAGTTTTAAAGGTGTACTGCCGTCATAAAAAAGAGTGCAGTAAGTCGAGGTTTTGACGAAATTGAGTTAGATATATATATATATGTATATTGTGAATCAGCGTAAAAAGGCGCGTAATCAGCGTTATCATATCTAACACTGGTTTCTGTATCGTTTTTCGTTTCTTATTTACGATTAAGCAAGAGTACAGTAAGTCGATAAAGTACCTGTTCAAAACTAAGAAAAAATACAGTAAATCACAAAAAACAAGGATAGTTACTGCATTCTTTTTTAGTATTTCACTTTTGCTAGGAAATATTACAGTATGTCACATAGTTACGGTACTTTTGGTAAACTTACTTTTGGTACTTTGTAAAACTTTACTACGAAAGAATGCAGTAAACCTTCTTACTGCTATTTTGGTTCAAGTATTTAAATCTTTTACTGTATTTTTCGTTCATTAAGTGCTTCATTTCAGGAACCGTTTTTGCAGTATGTGTTTATACTGTTATTTTGACTAGTAACAATACTCTTTGACGTCATTTTTGCGTACTAGTGACTTACTGTAGTTTTCTTTACCATAATATGAGATCGAGAGGGTCGGAGGGTCGGTATTCATCATATAACCGCAGCAGTCAACTAGACTATCACATCATTCAATAAAAGCAAGCCACGTCAATCATTCAAGCTTTACTCAAACATTCATCAGGTAGCCATAGCAGTCAGCTAGGCTGAGATTCAGAGTGCATTTTGAGTCCGAACTTAATCTTACAAACGTCACTCTAGTATGATCTCACGTGGCTTTTTGACGTTTGTAAGATTGAGTTCGGACTCAAAATGCACTCTGAATCTCAGCCCTAGACTATTACATCATTCAAACAAAGCAAACCACGTCAAATCTGTCGGGCTTTACTCAAGCATTCATCAAGTAGCCACAGCAGTCAGCTATACTACCACATCGCTCAATCAAAGCAAGCCACATAAAGTCAGTCGGGCATAACTCAAGTTTAGATCAAGTAGCCGCAGCAGTCACGTAGACAATCACATCATTCAATCAAGGCAAGCCACGTCGAGTCAGTCGGGCATAACTCAAGTTTAGATCAAGTAGCCGCAGCAGTCAGCTAGACTATCACATCATTCAATCAAGGCAAGCCACGTCGAGTCAGTTGCGCTTCACCCAAATATTCTAGCAATCAGCTACCTAGACTATCACATCATTAGATGAAATCAAGCCACACCAAGTCAGTCGGACTTCACTCAAGATTAATCAGGTAGCCGCAGCAGTTAGCAAGACTATCTAAACATCATTCAATTAAAATAGGCTACACAAGTCATTCATCAGGAAGCCGCAGAAATCAGCTAGACTATCAAGACATCATTAAATCAAGCAAGCCACGGCAAGTCAGTCGGGATTCACTCAAGCATTCATCGGGTTACCACAGCAATCAGATATCGAATGAATTTTATCATTCGATAAAATCAAGCGTAAACTTGTGTAGATAAAATAAAAGGAAGATGCGGTACCCCGCTTCTCGCATGTGGCCCTGCAAATATAGGCCCCGTGGGCCTGTCTTGTGTAACCTTTCTCGCTCGCGCCACTGTCGAAGTTTGTCGCTCTATCTCTGTCGTTCAGTGGCGCTTGTTTAAACAAGAGGTCAATTTTTCAGTTAACGACATAAGAACGTACCGTATGTACATTTTGATATAGATATCTATGTTAACTTGTAGATGTCGATGGTGGGTATTTTTCTTCTGATAAATGTGATATTAGCATACTGAGTCCGTTTTTTGATAAGTTTATTAAACGTTTATTTTGTATAAGTTCTATTATGTAACGTAAGAACGTTATATTCATTAGATAATTAGATAAGACGTGAAGTCTAATTTTAAGATCCTGTTTAGAAGTGCAAACTACTTAAATGCAATGCATTTATTTCTTGAATAAATATTATAATTATGAGATTAAATATCTTTTATTTTTTTCAATTATAACCATAAATTTACATGTATGTAAGTACTTTTTACTATTTCAATACTTTTATTTCTCAGATACCAATTAAAATAACGTAGTTATGCGTAGGCAAGAGCTGGATTTATGTTAAAACGACCTAAATCAGGAGAGCTTCACTAGTTTAAAAAACAGTAAGTACCCGATTTACTGTATTTTTTACCTATTGTTGATGCCAAATCCTAGGTCGTTGTACTAAGAAAGAACACATTTTTCGATTTTTTTACGAGAAGGAAATACTTTTTTGGCTACAGGAGTATTGAGATTGGTGGGATTTTTAACCAGCTTTTTCAAGAAGTTTTAACTATTCATGTGAGAGTGTTACTTTTCAGTCGGCACGCAAAAAAAGTTTTTCAAACATTAAGCAACGTTTTCTAGAAACTTTATTTCGTCGACTTACTGTACTCTTTCTTAAGACGGCAGTGTATGGTAGAATTTTGATTTTGATTATATACCTATCTAATTGATCTTGTACTACTTTCACTATTTATTTATTTCCAATGTTAACTATCTTCAAGAGATATTGAATAAATAAATTACTGAATAAATAAATACATCAGGGACTGACCATTAACAACGTTAAAAATGATAAGGTTAAAAATAACAATGATAATGTTAATTGACTTAGGGTTAGACTTAAGGGTGTATAATACCTCACTTCGCTTCGCATGATCCTGCTTTATACCAACAAATACTGCAACAATCACTCTGAAATTAATATATGAGGACTAATGCTATGTCAACACTGTTGTGAAAACTTGATTCCATAAAATTGTCTGGATAGAAAAAAATTACAAAGTTCCAACCAAACCGTACAATAAACCGATATCATTCAATGATTACTTGAAATTAGATCTGAAATTTTGCATAATATAACTGATATTATTGTAAACCAGCTGCAGACTGTTCCATAAAAATGAAAAAACCATCAGTGTAGCCGCGAAGTCAAAATAACTGATGTTTTTGCGTGCGCGGCATCTGATTAGAGTAGGATAGACAGTTAAAACCGGCCAAGTGCGTGTCGGGCCACGCGCAGTGTAGGGTTCCGTAGTTGCCCGCTACGTTTTATGTGTTGGTCTACTAATACAGACCGCGCCAAACTTCTAGTCTCATACATTGGAGGGGACCAAAAGTTTGGCGCGACCTGTACTCGTAAACCTGTAAAGCCTACTTAGCTGTGATAGTTTTCCTTTTAAATTCATTATATATACTATTATTTTATATTTATTTTTATATACTAATTTTTTCACATTTTTATAATCAACCGTTTAGCCAGCATGGGGGGGGGGGGGACGCTCCACTCTAACTAAAATTTTCACTTTAAAGCTTAATATTTCGCCAATGGATTCCTAAATCGAAAAATGGTTTTCACACACCCACAATGTTTTTAAACGACCTAACCAACGATATCCCACACTATGGGATAGACGAGAAAAAAAATCATCCCCAGTTTACGTGTATGAGAGGTACTATTAAAAATTTTTTTTTCAAGATTTCGTTTTACCATTTTGTTGGCGTGATTAATATTTATATCCATGGGAAACTACAGCTTTCTCGTACTAATAGTCTCTGAGCTAAGCCGCGGACAGACGGACAGACAGACATGGCGAAACTATAAGGGTTCCTTGTCGGACTACGGAACCCTAATAAGCAGAAGCGTTAGAGCAGGACTGCGAATTGAGGTATTATGGGCCCTTAAGCCAATAAATATCTATTTATAATTAAATGATAAAAAAACGAATAAACTCGCTTCGAAAGCTGTGTCTTGAGGGCACAAGTCGAGCTTTATCTCAAAAGCTTTATCTCAGGACCCGCTATCCTTTTGAAGGCGCTGAAAGCATGCGGCGCACATCATTTGTACCTATGTAAATAGCGATATACTCGGCCCCAAACCACTCCGCGTGAAGATAAAACTCAAATTGATAGTCGTAACAGGAAAGGTTGCTGCAATAACTCTTTGTGTCCGAAGCGAAAGGTCATCACAATCAGCAACGACGATCGGAGGTGTAATGTAAGTCATAGAAATACTACTAGCTGCGATCTTTTTGGAGAGGGAAATGGCCTTTGTTCTTTATTTGTTTGTAGGTACTAACACATCGGCAACTCTCACACTCTTACATTCTAGGACAGTGGTTCTTAAATATTTTGTAGAATTTTAAAGATTTCACGAACTACTGTCAAAGAAATGTTTAGGAAAAGCAAAAGAAGCATAATATTAAAAATCACCTTTATTGATGAGTTTAACATCAATACTTTATTAAATAGTATCAAAACTAAATTAATGAAAAGGATACCGTTATTTGGACTAAGTATATAATAAATTTAAGAGTGAACTGAGTGGCTGCGGACTCCAGGCACTCGGGTCACGGAAACCTGAGGGGTCTATGGACCCCAGTTTAAGAAAACCTGTTCTAGGAGGTCACGACAAATCTGTCGATAAGGGAAATGGCCAAATCTGACTACTATCAAAAAACTACTTACGATGACCCAAAAAAAAATTAAGGTAAATGGCTGAATATATAGAAAGTAAGTGCTAGTTCTACTACGCCAAATATATAGAAACTGACCAAATATTTGGTTGCGTTATTGAAGCAAAGATCACTCGGCTACGCACGAATAGCATTGAATGTAACATTCGCGCGTTTCGCTTCATGCATCTCGTCTGCCGGTACCTAGCCCGATCCCGGTCTCATCCAATTACGCCTCCATCTACGAGCCAGCGTATGTGCGAAACAATATTCAGGTCAACCAAGTCAGCTTAACTTTCTGAAAGTTCCTAGCTTCGAGTATGAGGTGATTGAAAGGGTCCTCCGTATGGTACAACCATTGTTTACTCCAAATACCCCTAGCAGACCAAGGACAAACAAATCCTTTCAGTATAGCTGATGGCCATAGCTTGTCGATACCTTCAGCAAAACTGTCACGCCAAGCGACTCGTTGCGTTTCTACATGATGTCATGTGAAGCCATATTGGGACAGTGTGTATTATACGTTGTTAGGTACTTTCTGACTTTCTAGATGAGCGTTCTTCATCTTTTGGTTCTATCCAGCAGTGTATTGAGATTTAAAAAGAAAAGAAGTCGTTCAGCTGCTCAAAATTTAAGGGGGAGAAACAGACAAGCATACGTTCGTCGTAAAATGGACAGTTTCCGCCAGTGCAGATGCAGTTTTCCTGCAAAAACGCTTCAGTTGACAACCGACATGAGTTTTCTTTTACTTGCAATGCGCTTACATTTGGCCATTACTTTACTACGCCTAATAGAAAGCGCTGATAAAACCTAAGTGACAGCAGGCGAGTAAATTGAGTTCCGAAAATTCCTTTGTGAATAATTGATTGAAATAGGCGTTACCTTGTCGAAATCCATCACTAACCTATTGATATATGAATATTGCAAATTATATTCATATATCCATAAGTTCCTTTGTGAATGTAATTTTTGCTCTGGATTGTTTCATCAACCGTTCAGTCGTTTTTTCATTACGAAGGAATAAGGGTCAAATTTTTTGATATCGCTACGATGAGGAGTTCATACTCTTTGAACTCACCTCGTATCATGACATGACGTCAAGAACGAAAAAAAAAAGTCCCACCATCAGACACTGTAAATGAAGCAACCAAAACAAACAAACTCTTAGCAGAAAAACGTTAATTCTATACTGATTGATCAGGAAGTCTCAAAGAAAGTAGGAAAGATTTAGTTTAATCGCCTTGAATTGATATCCTCGTGACTCAATACTCTCGGGCGTCGAGGGCCCTTAATTTATTCAGATAGATTAATGTAATATGGTCACAAATTGTCTACTTACACGTAGATAAATTGAAATGGATCGTTTGAGCACGAGAACTCAGCCTGGACTAATTTATTATCAAAACTTGGAATTACAAACTTTCAAAAGTACTCGTATAGTAAGTATGTTCAGAAAATCTCTCGCACGCGCCTATTGGGTAAGGAACTTCTACGAGTACTCTGTCATTTTGTTAATTAATCAATTAGATAAAAATACAAACTTAATTTCGGTGCTTCCGGAGAATTCGCTAGAAGATGATCTAGTTAGGTTGGATAGGATGGAAATTTATGCCGACGCGAGTTTTCCGTATAAACTTCATAATAATAAACTAATCCGTATAAAATTATCTTCAATATTTATCCTCATAAAAATTTTAAATCCAAAATTCACAATTCCACCAGTGCCTGATATTTTATAATTATAACTTACCAAATATGTTCAATTTTTAGGGTTCTGTACCTCAAGAGGAATAAACGGAGCCCCTATAGGATCATTTTGTTGTCCGTCTGTCCATCTGTCCGTCCGTCCGTCTGTCCGTCTGTCTGTCAAGACCCTTTATCTCGGGAATGTGTGGAGTTATCGAGTTGAAATTAAAACCATATACTCGGGTCCACAGTTCCTTGAAACTGTGAAAAAATGAAACAAAAGATACGGCCTTTTATGCCGCAAAAAACGTATATTTTGACACTCTCAAGGGAATCAAAATTTATAGGGTATTTTCCGTTGACTTAGAACTATGAAATTTGGCAAGTAATACTGGTGGGACGCACTATAAGTTTCCGGAATGAATATGAAAAAATACTATTAAAGGTACAAAATTAATTTATTGTTTTTCAAAATAATCTCCCTTGGCGTCTATGCACTTTTTCATTCGAACAAACCAGTTTTGAAAACTTTTGTGCCACTCCTCTGTGGTGACCTCTGAAACGTGTTTTTCATACTCCTCGACAGCCTCTTCTGGTGATGAAAATCGTTGACCGCGTAATTGGTTCTTAATTTTTGGGAACAGAAAAAAGTCACAAGGTGCCATGTCGGGACTGTATGCAGGATGACTCATGAGTTCTACATTTTTCGTCTTCAAAAAGTCGTTTGTCTGTCTGGCCGTGTGAGAACTAGCATTGTCGTGGTGCAGGATGATACGGCGTTTACGGTTATTTTTACGGAGTTCGTCAATAACTTCCGGCAAACAAATGGTCGTGTACCAGTCACTATTCACGGTACGACGATTCTCTAAAGCAACAGTAGCCACGTGTCCAGTTTTATTAAAAAAAGAAGCAATCATCCGCTTAGATGCACTTTTCACGCGCGCCACTTTGGTTGGTTTCGGCTCATCTTGAAAGACCCATACGCTCGATTGCTGCTTTGTTTTGGGATCGTAGCAATAAATCCATGTTTCGTCACCTGTTACTATGTCCCACACCAAATTTGACGCACCTTCGTTGAATCTGGTAAGCATGGCACTGCACCAAGTGACGCGGTCCGTTTTTTGAGCCTCGGTCAAGTTGTGTGGGATCCACCGCGAGCACAGCTTTCTCACACCCAAATGTTTGTGTAGGATTGATTGTATTTGACTCATGCCTATTTCTAAGGATGCGCGAATTTCATGGTAGGTCACATGCCTGTCTGTTTCAATCATACGGCGCACAGCATCGATGTTTTTGTTGGTCACAGCGGTGGACTGCCGACCATCGCGAGATTCGTCACTGAGATTGATACGGCCACGCTTGAATTCTGCAAACCAGCTATAAACAGTCGTCTTGCATGGTGCTTCATTGCCAAAAGCTGTTTCAAGCCGAGCGATGCTCTGTTGAGCTGTCAAATTACACTTAAAATCGTAGAAAATCATACTACGAAAATTTTCCCGAGTTAAATCCATGTTGATGCAGACACACAATTTTTTAAATGGCGCCACAATGTAAAAACTAAAGACAGTCAGATGAAACAAACTGCATTCTACAGCCAAAGAGTTCTATTTTCAAATGTTGCAATAAATTTTTAAATATTGTTTATGTATATAGGAATGTTTGCTAAGTTTCTTGCCCTTCTTCTTAGCAATACTAATCGAATGGTGCGGATGGTTAGGCATTATGTATATACAATATTTTTATTCCTATATTTCTATATTTTATGCAAGTGTATAACTTTATTACATTTTAGTAGCCCACCCTTAATATTTTTTGTATGTATTTCCCGTTTTTATTATTTCTTCATTGTATTATGTATATATCATATTTTTATTCCTAGATTCCCCTATTTTATTTATTTTTTATTTATTTATTTATTTAAAAACTTACGACTATCATTTATTAATGCAGGTGTATATTTTATTTCCCGTATTATTATATATTTTTTTTATATTCTGAAGACATATTATATTGTGTAAATTAACTTTGACTTGTAGAAAGTATACTTAATGTATCTATTTTGCAAAAATAAATATTTTGATTTGATTTGATTTGATATGTAAGTGGCCAGTTCCGGAAACTTTTAGTGTTACCTATGTACTACAAGTATGGGGAAAAATCTGAAAACTATATGTACATTTGTAATTAAATCGTAAAAAATATTGTCTTTAACGGAAACCTCGGTGGGCGAGTCCGACTCGCACTTGTCCATTTTTAGGGTTCCGTAGTCCGATAAGGAACCCTTATAGTTTCGCCATGTCCGTCCGCGGCTTAGCGCAGAGACTATTAGTACTATAAAGCTGTAATTTGGCATGGATATAAATATTAATTAATCACGCCGACAAAACATTAAGTTAGTTAGAGTGGAGCGTCCCCCCCCCCCCTGCCGGCCAAACGGTTGTTTATAGAAATGTAAAAAATTCACAGAAGTAGTATATATAATGAATTTAAAAGGAAAACTATCACAGCTAAGTAGGCTTTACCAGGTTTACGAGTACAGGTCACACCAATCTTTTGCTCCCCTATAATGTATGGGACCAGAAGTTGGCGCGGTCTGTATTAGTAGACTAACTTTTATAGAACCCTACATTGCGCGTGGCCCGACACTCACTTGGCCGGTTCTTATACATCAGTATGGTCAGTTGAGTGTGTGATTCTAATGTAGATTATTTAGAATCAAGGTGCTGAACAGCATAGCAGACATGAAAGCTTTATTTATATACCGCCAAAACAATTTCCTCATAGCAAAATTATACCCAATAGTTAATAATAACGAGCAGACCCGTCGAAGATCAAAAGTGATTGACTTAGCCTGCCGAATCAGTAAGTTGAAGTGGCAATGGGAAGGCCATAGCTGTCGCCGACGTGATGGCCTTTGGGGCCGAAAGACGATAGAAAGAAGACCACGTACAGCAAAGCGTGGTGTAGGCCCACCTCATGCCCACTGGACCGACAGTCTGAAGGACGTTATGGGTGGTGGCTGGCTGAGGAGGACGAGGGCTGATAATATTGGAAAGGCCTTTGTCCAGCAGATAAATGGATGGATGGACCCAATAGTTAAATTTTGCCTTAGAAAAACCTAAGTTTTGATAGCATTAAAAGTAAAGCGTCTAGAATCAGTAAAACTGTACTCGTATGTAGAGAGGACAAGTAGGAATCAAAGCAATCCGTGAGAGCGATTAGAAATCGCAATAATTCTCCAGCTCGTAATGAAGACGTCGCCAGGCTTCCTCTAAGGACTTAATTACGCCTTTAGGCTGATAACCCATCAAATATTTAATTAAATCTATGGGAAAACTAGCAACGGTTTGATGTATGGCCAGCTGATCTGTAGATGACAACTGAACCTACTAGTTTCTGCCTACCGGCATCGGAGCTCTTTGCTGATTCTGTAGCCCTAGTCGAATTTTGTATAATTGATTGAAATTGTGTTTTTTTTATATACGTTTACGCTTGTACATTACCACGCCTCATGGAAATTAGTAGGATGGACCGTGCTCACCCAGAAACTAGAGGATTTCTGAGGCTCCATTATGTTTTAAAGGTTTAAAGAAACCCTTATAGGACCCTTTTCCTAGAGATCTGAAGTTATTAATTATTATATTATACTCGTACTTCTAAGTTCTCAGCCTCAAAAAATGAGATTGGAACAAAATAAATAGTAGCCTTTGATTTACTCTCAAAACCTAAACTTTACACGAAATGTTTGAAAGTCCATTTACTATAATAATCTTCATAATTTTCTTTTCGCTATATGTATAGGTATATGTCGTGGCCATATCGTACAAATGGTCTGCGAAAATATCGTGAAATCTGCAAAAACTAAATGGGTCACTCGCTTCGCTCGGCTCCCGAATTCATGGGGATCACAAGCAATCATCGCTTCCCTCGTCATCGCACCTTTTGACTTTTTGTTGTCTGTTTATCGTAAATTTAGTATTTCATACTCAACGATATTGTCGACCATTTTCATGAAATGACCAATATGGCCACCACATTATACATAATGTTAACTAGCAAGACAGCTACATTACTATCTTGAACAGGATTTTTACAACCTGCATTCGATAATACGTCCAACCGGTGCGGTGCAGGTCCCTAATAAATTAACAAGCAATTAACCACATTGCTTTGCAATTGATTGACTTTTACTCGATGATTAAGAACGACGTTTTTAATTGAACAGGAAGGAACTGATTACTTAAATCAACTGCAGCAATGATAATGTGCTTAAAAAAAAAACTTGTTTATTATGCACTAAGGACAGGAAAAGACTGTTTTTTAGGTTTCCGTACCCAAAGAGTAACCAATGGAACCCTATTACTAAGGCTCCGCTGTCCGTCAGTCTGTCTGTCTGTCCGTCTTGTCTGTCCGTCTGTCACCAGGCTGTATCTCATGAACCGTGATAGTTAGACAGTTGAAATTTTCACACATGATGTATTTCTGTTGCCGCTATAACAACAAATACTAAATCCAGCCAAGTGCGAGTCGGATCTGCGCACTCCCATACAACAGACATGATTTTTTTGCCGTTTTTATAGATAATGCATGAACCGTGATAGTTAGACAGTTGAAATTTTTACAGATGATGTATTTCTGTTGTCGCTATAACAACAAATACTAAAACCGGCCAAGTGAGAGTCAAACCTGCGCACTCCCATACAACAGCCATGATTTTTTTGCCGTTTTTATAGATAATGGTATGGAACCCTTCGTGCGCGAGTCCGACTCGCACTTGGCCGGTTTTTTGTTCGGCTTTTATTTGCCTACTTGATATCAGACTTGCAAAATAAAAAAATCTGCCATCTTATATCAGCGCGGAACAAAATAATTGACAAGTCTCTTATTATTATAAGATTTCAACCTCATTGGATTTTAAGTTTACACAGTCACTACTTGGCCCAATAAATGAAAAGACATCATGTTACTATCTTATGTGTTACATTACATCTTGCACTCTATCTGTCAAATTTCGCGCTTTGGCATCTATTCGCTTCATTTTCCCCTTTCTCGGCGTCGTCGTCGCGGTCGGTCGGTATGCAAAGGGCGTAAGTAATAATAATAATGTTAACAGCACGGGTTAGATAGGTAGTAACGTGATATCTTTTCATTTATTGGGACAGAATTCATCGCAGTTTCGCGACGTGTCAAAGGGCGTTGTTGGAATCGTTGACCTCTCACAAACAACAAGACACACAGTCTCCAAGAAAAGTTCGTCAGAAAGTGTCCGAACGTGCGACGTGCCTAGTAGCAAAAATCTTCAACCAAATTAAGACGTTATGTCGTTAACATAAGATGCAATGTCAGTTATACGAAATCGTCATTCGATTTTGTCACCCAATAGCGGTGACAAAATTTATCGCGGACACTTTTTGAGCGAGATTGGTTGGAATACGCCAATTTATGTGCTTGTCGTCTCATCAACGGAAGATGAAATTTTCGAAATGAAATCGGTATAAATGCCTAGCACGGTGAGTTCCGTACTCATCATGAATGTTCATTGCCACTAATGGCGACATCATTTGCAATCCCATTCTTTTTATGAATGCTAGTTATAAGTATAATTTTTTATTCATACAGATTTTCTAAATACTCCTAAGTAGCATCTTTCAAATGTAAGGAATGTGCTAAAACTCAATTCTAAACTGGGTTTATAAACCAGGCTCCTCAAACAAAGAAAAAGGCAAATCATTTCGAATTTGCCCCAAAATTTGGTCCCTGAACACAATCAATCAATCACGAACAATATTTGCTCTATCGATCGACAAAGACTCGACACAAATAGACAGCCGTGCCACTCAGTGATGGGTCCCATATATCTTCTTTATTATTGTGGTTTTCTTGAATAAATTTGCAAATAAAACCTCCTTTCCTTTAGAAGTTTTATGTCCGGTTCACAGACGCCTAAATCAGATGTCTAAATATTGAAGAGTTAGTTGTCTAGAGCATTAACACGTATCTCAACCCTTAGGTCTTGATGACTAACAGAACTTTTTGCTCGTGAAAATTATGTATTACCTTAGTAGCCTTGTCCGTCATAAATAACATAAGTGAAAACAGGTACTAAAAGAATCCATCCATCCATCAGCCCGTGTTCGTCTACTGCTGGACAAAGGCCTTTCCCAAATTTCGTCACTCATGTCGTTCCTCCGTCCTCCTCATCCAGCCGCCCCCCGCAACGTCCTTCAGGTCGTTGGTCTAGCGGGCACGAGGTCGGCCTACACTACGCTTTGCTGTACGTGGTCTCCATTCTAAAGCCTTTAACCGGGGTCTTTTCACTTAGACCATTTTTTCTTTGTATGAGAAAACGCCGAAGCATCGTCGAAGCCCTATTATAGGTTGTTTCAATCACTGCTGCCATTTTAGCGCATTCGGCGCTACATCTAGCGGATTTTTGGTATGGTTAGCGCGCATTTAGAGTTTTTGCTCCTAGCGGAGAATTTATTAGTTTTATTTAGTGTATGTTTTCGTTTCTATACATTATGTCTTTTACTGTTGAAAATTGGAACTGAATTTGGCGTTTTTTTATCTCCGAATTTTGTAGAATCTAGCGCTTTTTTGAGCGTTGCTAGCGCTGCATAGGGTTTTTGATCTGGCATTTCTGAGGTGCACTTGTGGTATTCATGATTTTGCGATAAATCAAAATCAGTGACGATTAACTTACGACGCGGCAATGTTTCATGGATTCTGTTGACTGTGTTTTATTTTGACTACCCAGCTTTCTTTTTGGACTCCGACGGTCGTGTTTGTTTACGTTGAATGGACTTCAATTTGCTACAACAATGACATCGGAAATAATGTGCTGTAAGTACCTATCTTGCGCAATTTTGTGTTTTAACCCCGGTGAATGTGACTTTAACGAACATATCGTATTTCAGATTCGCGTGAATTGTGAAACTTGTGAATTTAGGTTATCTAAAATGTATTGTTTACTTAAATTACATGTAGGTAAATAAATTATAATTAATTTCTTAAATGTTGTTTTATTTAACTAATATGTAGTAGGTATTTGAAAAATAAAAATACAATGCAGTAAGGCTGGGCTATACATGAGGTATATATACCTGTGTGGGTATAGGTAGGTACAATAAACAAACTAAGTCCGTCGTTACCCACGAGATGTCGCTAAACTGAGATAAAACTGATGACTCTGTTCCCAGTTTATAAGTTACTCTAAAAGGTTACGTAGTTGTAATACTTTTGACTACTGCAACATTACCGTCATGAGTCTCATGACATGAGTTTGCATGTTTAACATAACTGGGTGCCCGGCGAAGGTTCTGCAACTACCGTCATTTTATGTCTCAGGCTTTTAATTCGCTTTTTACCTCCACGACAATATAAATTATTAAAAACTAGCTTTTGCCCCTGGCTTCGCCCGCGTTAATTAAGTTTTTCATAGTCCTATCGTATCTATCAATATTTTTGGGACAAATCATTTTATAACTCGTGTTTGATCTATTGCTCTAGTCACAGATAAATTTAATTTATCTATGCTCTAGTTTAGAATAAGTTATATATAACCACATTTGACGTTAATAGGGTTCCGTCTACCTTTTGGGCGCGGAACCCCAAAAAGCTCTAGGAGCGAAACATTTTTCTTTTCTTATTCCGGCCTGTGGGGTGTCATTGGCTAGAACTCACTGAGAGAGTATACATTATTTTTACATTTTTACTCAAATCATTTAAATCGGTTAACATACAATGGTACAAAACCCTCAAGGCGCGTGTCCTACTCGCACTTGACCGGTTTTTGAATTTTGATAACTCGCCGTTTTTATCATCTGGGATTTTTTTACAATCCTAGCTTTCCAACAGAAAGACCACTCACCTTTCAGCCTCTGTAGTCACGTCACCGGCAGACGGATGCTCCAGCCCTAACGAGAAGACCAGTTCCTGGACGCTGGTGCTCTGTGTGTTCACATCGTCACCGGCCTCCCTGCGAGGAGGGAAAGAGTGGATAAGGAGGCAGGTTAGTGAGGTGAGAGGAGAGATCGGCATGTTTTGAAAGTTAAGGTAGAGGTAAGAGGAATAATTACGTCGAGTCGTCAGTGGACGGATGCTCCAGCTCTAACGAGAAGACCAGTTCCTGGACGCTGGTGCTCTGTGTGGTCACATCGTCACCGGCCTCCCTGTAAGGAGGGGAAGGGTGGATAAGGAGGTAAGAGGGATAGCCTGCCCAACTTCAAAAGAGCAGCGGGATTTGAAACAAAAGCCTCTCACCACCAGAATCATAGAATAATACAGGTGTATGTAGCCCTTTTGGTAGAACAATGACGCAATTAGGTACGTGTTTTCAAATTTTCCAGGAACGGCAAACTAAGCATTTTTTTTTCTTTTATTTTCTTGTCGGGCTCTATGACGTTATGTAATAAAATAACAAACATTTATAAACATTTTATAATAAATATATGATAATGAATGTACCGTTCACAAATTAAAACATTTTCATTTTGTGAACCACGTACACACAACTGACCAATGAGACGATATTATTCCAAAAACTGTGGAAAGCTACAACGACATACACGCCTCTGTCTGAAACTATTGGAAAATCATTATGAATATCATTGTGTTATTGTTACTCCATATAGAACAATACTTTTAGAACATTTTGGCATATTTAGGTGAATTTTGCATTTTTTGACAATTACGTCATTGTTCTACCAAAGGTGCGATTGTGATATGCTTAAAAACTTAATGTTCTACTCATTACGCGTAACTTGGATTTGTAGATGGGGGGCCGGCCCCCGGCTCCAACTTATGAAGTCATCAATGGGATCTGTTCTCGATCATGTGATCGCAATAAGATAAATAGAGATAACCCTCCATACAACGAGATCACATACAAACTAATAAACAGGACAATTGGAACAACGCGTTTCTTGATAGAAAAGCTCGATATTTGAAAGTGCTCGATGTTTCGGTTGTCATAACAACCACGGATCAGAGCGCGCTATTTTAATCAGTAACGAAACGTAATAAAGTTCAGTTCTACCTGGCGCAAAATGAGGTGCTCAATGTCAGGGTTAACGGGGCCTTTACATTCAGGGCAGCTATTCCGGCATTATTGCGCATTCGCAATATCAGTCATTAGATATTTGTTTAAAGTTTGATAAATGCCGTGCGATGGAAATTAGAGTGACTAAACAACATCAAATAGACGCTATAGGATATAACGAATGCTCACTATAAATTTTCAATCAAAAAATTCAACACATTTCTTTACAAAATCCCTTTAAAGTCACCCGCAATCTGCCGACGCTATTTTTGCGGACGTGCCAGAATCGAGAGCCAATTCTAGCCAGTACGCAAAAATTGTGAAGGCAGATTGCGAGTGACTTTAAAATAGATTTTGTACGGATATGGTATGATGTTTTTGATTGAAAACTGTAAATGAGCATTCCTTACATCGTATAGTTTTTATTTGATGTAGTTTAGTCACTCTAATTTTCATCGCATGGCATTTATCAAACTTTAAACAAATATCTACTGATTGATATTGCGAGTGAGAAATAATGTCGGAATAGCCGCCCAGATCTCGTAACTACTCCTAAACCTTCGTTATCGTTTTTATAAGTTTTATAAAGTCATACGTGTCTCTTGTTAAATCGGCTTTGACCGCTAACATTGTCTCTTTGGCAAATACCTCCGGCGCGCGATGTTCAAAGAAGCGTTAAACCGAGATCTTATTACCAATATGATTATGATAATAATAATAATAATTACTTATCATTAGCCAACGTGAAACTGCAATATTTTCCAACTTGTACCTGACCAGTTTTGCTTGAACCTTAGTTCTACAAGGCTGCTCTGGAATTACCAGACCAAGTAAAGCTGGTCAGGTCGAATGGTCACTGTACGAGTAATGCCAGTTTGCTGGACCAATGACTGGCCCAGCATATGGCCCAGCGTTTACAGCGGCATTGGTGCAGTATTGGCTATAATGGACCAGTGCTGGCCGGACTGCCGAATGGTTACGGCTTTTCATTCACACATCCAAAGAGTTAATAAAATTAAATTAAGTAAGTAGATTTTGAATTAAAGAGTGTTGTTTTGGATTAAAATATCATATTTTAAAGTTTTTTATTATATTGAAGTATATATGCACACAAAAGAATTAAAAAATATTATTTCAAGATATATTTCGGACCCTACTGGGCCCGGCATCAGTTGATATATAAAAAACAAGCTGGTAAAGTTTATATACATTTATTTTATTATATTTTAAAGTTGTAATAGATGTGGAGTTGATGCTCGTGATTGTTGGCACTTGGTGGAACTTTTGATATTAAAAATGACTTATAAATAAGTGGACAAGTACAAGTGTTTTTCAATCAAAAATGTAATAGATGTGATTCATTTTCAATCAATGTGGAACTAGGTGATAAGATACTTTTTGCCAAATTATTCGTAGTTAAAACCTAAAATCACATAAAATTATTTCTATGGTATTTGGGCAGAGAAAAATATCAACTTTTTTATTTACCTAATACGAGTATCTATATCCAAACATGGTGTCCTAGTAATAAAATAACGCACGCCCATCGGTGTCCCAATGCTTGGCCATGTTGCATGACCAGTGACTGGCCCAACATACGACCCAGCGTGTACGTACACCCTTGTACTAATAATAGTAACAATAACAAGTGTATCAGCTTTGTCATTACTTCAATAAATATTATATAATTGACTATTGGAGTCTTGAGTAGAGATTTAATATACATATATTTAATTAAATAAAAAAGTTTAGAAATATCTCGATATATATTTCGACCAGCATGGGTCGTATCGACAGACGGTATATCTTTTAGCGACATGTTATCCATTTTTGCTTTGTTTTATTTTTTCATTTGTTTGCATTTAACTTTTGTAGCCCAACTTAAATATAGTTTTTTATATATTTCCCGTATCATATTTGTTAATCATAAAATATTATTTTTATACAGATTAGATTTGACATGTAAAACGTATACTTCATGTATCTATTTTACAAATAAACAATTTGAATTTGAATTTGAATTTGCTTGTAATCGTCGTCAGTTGAATCAATTTCTTAACTTTTTTATTTATTAAATATATGAACCTTTACTAAAGTAGATCTGCGATTTAGTTTAGCAAACCACGTCTTTAAGAATTTTTTTTTCAGATTTGGATCATAAGAACTTCATGCTAAAAATTTAGCTTGCAGCGAAAAACGATATAGGTACTAAAATGATGTATGTACTAAATAATTTAGTTTAAATGCAACAGATGGCTTGTACAAAGGGTCAGCAAAATATTATTCTATTTAGTCCGTCATTTAGATTATCAAAAAATATTGGACACGTATTTTTTCTTCTGTCAATCAAACAAAAAATGACAGAGATAAAGCGCGTCAAAGTTTGGGAGGGGGGAAAATGACGTCACTTCTAAGTAAAATTGTACCTAGATGTGACGTCACGCGGAACTTCAGCGTGCTATATCTTCATCAGTTTTTGTTAAATTTAAAAAAGAAAAAATACGTGTCCAATATTTTCTGATAATCTAACTGACGGACTTATTAATTTTTTTTAGTCATCATGCCTATTATATTAATGGCTTTTAAATGGGGATTTTCAGTATCTATAGAGGTGTAAATTCTGATAAACAGTAAAACCAATAATACGTTCTTAGTAGTAATTGACTTTTGATGCCTAAAACTAAAAACATTCATTGCGTGCATAAGCAAATGATTGCAACAAAATACTAACATACAAAGATATAAGTGACAAACTGACTAATGGGTCGTTTAAAATTCAAATGGGATTCATAAACCAATAAAGTTCCATTATCGTAACATTAATAATTTTATCAGTACGCATTAGTTTGCAGGAATGTGATTTGTCATCCAGTCTGTTCATAAATACAAGATGCAGTGCTGCAACGATTATCAGTATTGCCACCTCTATTTTATTCTTCTCGCTAGATTTTTATAAGAAAGTCACTAGATTACCTAAAATTTCATTAAAATGTCGCCAAATGTATGGAATACCGGTTTGAAAAAAGTCGCTAAAATGTATGAAATTTCTGTTTTATTAAGTCGCTAAATGGACTACAATTCCGCTAGATCTAGCGACAAAGGTGGCAACACTGACGATTATGAACCACGCACCCTACTGCTGACCACACTAAACCACTTCAAAGTGACGGGTATTTTTAGGGCTCCATACCTCAATAGAAAAAAACGGAGCCCTTATTGGATCGGTTTGTTGACCGTCTGTCCGTCCGTCTGTCTGTCAAGACCCGCGTGGAGGTATCGAGTTAAAATTAAAACCATATACTTAGACTTAGATCTACAGTCCCTTGGAGCTGTGAAAATATCAAACTTCTAAGTTAACGTGAAAAAAAGATACGGTCGTTACGCCGCAAAAAACGTACATTTCGACATTCTCAAGGGAATCAAAATTCATAGGATATTTCCCGTTGACCTGGAACTATGAAATTTGGCAAGTAATACTGTCTTATACTACAAGTATAGGAAAAAATCTGAAAACGATACATTTGTAATTAAATGATAAAAATATAGTCTTTAACGGAGCCTCGAGCGAGTCCGACTCGCGCACTTGTCCGGTTTTTTTTCTTTCGAAGTGTTGAATTTTTTTATGAATAGGCCAGGTGAATTTCAAAGTTATATTAGCTTTGAAGTACGCCACAATACACTAAACAATTCAGTTCCACTGCTGGACATAGGCCAAAGGCCTTTACAAGATTTCGCCACTCTTGGCGATCTTCCTGGAAGAAATTCCCATACTCACACAAGCTGGGCAGGCGGGTTGGTGGGCGCGGTGCCGAAACCCTTGCACCAGTGACGCCGCTGCCCGTCACCGGTCTGTTTTATAAAGGCCCGGCAATTGGGGATGGATATACCGCCATCCATCGGTCCCAGGCAATGGTGGGCCGCCTGGTTTTGCCTGAGAGCAGTCCTCTTACTCTCCCCCGGATAACTTCGGGGGGTTTGCGAGTAGGATGGTGGTACCTCCACAGTCGAGCCCGGCACTCTACCACCTCCACCTACAGTTAACAATTCCTTAATTTCCTTGAATTAATTTATAATCCAGCCTTTTATTTTCTTGTCTAATCGCAAAACTAATGCGAAGATTTAATATTTTTGAATCGTAAGGTACAATTACAAAAAAGCACATATAGATGTTACTCCATGCGGAAAGACCCGTGGTGCGAGAGGGACGGATTCTGGAAAAAGTTAAAATGACGACATTTATCACTAATTTTATTATTTAAAAAAAACTTAGGGTTGCATGAAATATCTTTTGTTTCAGAATTGAGTAATGTTTATACAGATTTTAAACCTTAATAATATGTATGGGTTTTGCGCAAATAACCACGACATGAAAACTTTTTTTTTGGGTCATCTTTGTTTTTTTATTTCCCAATATATCTTATAAAATAGTGTTTAAATCGTTTATCTCTTTTGAACTACGTAGAACTATTTAAAGTTTGTACGAAATTCGTAGTACCTACGAGGGGTGATCCAAAATAATGATAATGACAACAAAATACGGTGATAATGATTACAAACAAAATTTTTTTTTCTACATAATCTCTAGTAAGTCAATACATTTAGTCCATCTTTTTTCTAAACCTAAGGCCAAGTGCGAGTCGGACTCGCACACGAAGGTTTCCGTACCATCACACTTATATTATAAATGCGAAAGTTTGTGTATGTCTATGTGTGTACGTTTGTTACTCTTTCACGCTGAAACGGCTGAACGGATTTGGATGAAATTTATAATGGATATAGCGTATACCCTAACTTAACACATAGTTTACTTTTTATCCCGGAAAAAAGCGTGTCATTAAACCGAATAACACGCGGGCGGAGCCACGGCCAAGAGCTAGTTATCTATAAAAACGGCCATCACGTCTGTTGTATGGGAGCTCCCTTTAATATTTATTTTATTCTGTTTTTTAGTATTTGTTGTTATAGCGGCAACAGAAATACATCATCTGTGAAAATTTTACCTGTCTGTTCATGGGATACAGCCTGGTGACAGACTGATAGACAGACGGACAGCGGAGTCTTAGTAATAGGATCCCTTTGGGTACGGAACCCTAAAAATGAACTTCCAAAATGTACTTCGACGGGTATTGAACCATTTACAAATTGTGACGTCATTTCAAGTGCGAACGTATCCTTAGATAAGCGGATATGTATACCGGGTGTAATCGTTAAGTGTGACCAGCCAATTATTCCGTAACTATTACAGATATCAAAAAAAAAATAAACTGATATCAAAAGTACGTTACCTAGTCAGTAAAATGACATCCATAACTTTTTGAAAATCAAACAAGAAGTATTCACAATTTTGACTTTAAACACTCCCATACATTTAATTTAGTATAAGATTAACAAGGACGTCACTTCGAACATCTGCTTTGCACTTACTAAGAAATAAATATTATTCAAGATAGTTTTATTACTTTGTTTGGATAATAAACAGTTTCCTTTAATATCAGTACTAAGCTAAAATAACCTTTGAAAATAAGGAAACTAAAACCTTTCTACTAATCTCATACTAAATGTATGGGAGCGTTTAATGTCAAAATTTTGAATACTTTTCGTTTTATTTTCAAAAAGTTATTGATGTCATTTTACTGATTAGGTAACGTACTTTCGATATCAGTTTGAAATTTTTTGATGTCTGTAATAGTTACGGAATAATCGCCTGGTGACACTTAACGATTACACCCTGTGTGTTTTTGACGATAGGCACTCGGTTGGCAACTGATTTTGCGATACAGGGGACTGTTTGGCCATTTCTGTTTGTGACCTATTCAGCCTTTGCCCGCGGCCCCACCCACATTTATTCAATCTCTGCCCCGTTTTCGGTTTGCCTCTATGTTGACAAATCCGATAAGCGGATATATTCTCTAATTAAAACGGAACATACTCATACATACTTACATACAGACAGGCAGACAGACGAAAATTCTAGAAAACTTTGGTTTGACTAAAGAGCCATTTCAATAAAAAATTCAATTTACAGACATGACTTTTTTACTACCTTCAGGCGCTATATAAAAAATATACTATACGGATGCTTTGGTTCTGTGTATTTCATCAAGTAAACGGAAAATTGTAATAAATTTTTGGTATATGCATTTTCACTATATAATCTAGGGTTTTGATTATGGAAAACATGTTTGGATAAATTTTCCTCGATAGAAATAATTCATGAAATGAGGTCTTCAAACACACTTTTTCTCCTCGTTTAACGGATAGGGATCATGTACAGAACTCAAAAATATTTTATTAGGTTGGTTTTAACAATATCTAGATATTTGATTTTGGAAAATTTGCTAGGTATTTTAGTTTTTTTAATAAAATTAAAAAACCTACTTTTTCTCTTTGCGCTGCATCCGCCCCTCTCGCACTACGCGTTTTTTTGCTTGGAGTGAGAGTGACAAAAATAAAATTTACATAGCCTCTTAATAATAAAAGTGTACGTAGGTTAAGATTTGTTTATGACGTATCTTCTGTACCACATCTTTATTGAATACAAAGCCCTATAGGGCAGTTGATCCACTAATTGACACTATCTGGCTTTACGGCCATTGTGCCGACAATACCGACCTCCTAATTAACGGAATGATAGTAACAGACGTTACAAACAATTAAAAGAACATTCAATGACCGACAGACAAGAGCCTATCTGATATATAGATTGACTCTCTAATTATTCATTGGTAGTGTGTTATTTAGTATCTAGGTGAAATTAAATCAACCGACCAAATTCATACTGGAGACTCGGTTAGTCATCAGGAACAAGGTTTAATGACCCTCCAGGAGAAATTCGAAAGAAAGATTTTTTTTGGCTCATAGTGCCTGCACTAGGAATTGTACTTAAACTAGTCCAAACAGTAAGGGAACAAAAAAAATATTTTTCGAAATTGGACAAAAGAATTACGGAACCTAGTTCTTGATCACTAACCGAGTCTCCAGTATGAATTTGGTCGGTTGATTTAATTTCATCCTATATATGCGTACTTTTAGGTATTAAAAATATTATATCTCAGACAAACTGAACAAATTTATTTTATAAAATAGGTACATAAAATACACTTTTTACACGTCATCGATTATAAAATAATTTGGTCAAGTGCGACTCGGACTCGCGCACAAAGGGTTCCGTACCCTAAACAGTACGGGTAAGGAAGGAACTCCAAAAACATTATGGTACGTAGGTTGCTACGAAAGTTTTTATCTGTATAAAAACTATCAACGGGTCGGGTACTTCTCAAACGGCATAATAAATTATAATATTGTTTTCCTTACTTTTGAATAAAAAGTATGCAATAAATGCGTTTTATAGTAATAGTTAGGTGATCACATAAAAATTATTAAATTTTATGCGTTACATTTTATCTGCATTACATTACAACTGTAAACACGCTTTTAAGTTTGTTAATGTATGCAAACAAGCGCAATACATTAAAGTACGTAATTTTTTGTGGATACTTTATTATTAATGAACTATTTCCGCAAGTTGCTTTAAAACACATTATTGCATACTTTTTATTCAAAAGTAAGGAAATTAATATTATGATGTGCATTTTGTACCGAGGTAAAAAGTTACCCCATAAAGTTAATTTAACCGTTAATCAATTGAATGAATGAATGAATGAATATATTTATTTATTTCAAGAATAACTTAAATCTAAATACATCCCACAAAACCAAGTAGGAATTTGGTTTGTCTGTGGGGAGGGAGTCGCACTTCTTTTTCGTAGGTAGGTACATTAACAATAAATAATAACATTGTTATTTTAATCTATGTTTACATATTTTGTAGAAGGTAAGTTTTATATAATTTTGCAAATTTATTTTTATTTTGTTCAGATCTTATACGAACAGGCATTTCATTATATAACATTGGAATTTTGCGTTTAAGCAATCTGCCGCCAAAGTAGTTATTCACTTTTACTGTTTCATATTTACCCTGAGCAGTTGCTCTCGTGTTGAGCCCATGCTGTTTAGGTATCTTATGATCTGGGGTGCCATGGCCATTTACTGCAATTATGTATTTATATTTTAATGAAGCCGGTAGTATTTTACATAATGAGTACAATATTTTGATATTATTTTTGTGTTTTTTCCTAACATTTTTACTGACTAGGAATTTTAAGAATTTTATTTGTATATTTTCAATCTTATCCATGTATGTTTTAAATATAGATCCATAGCAGTCCACACCATAAGATATAATTGAGTCAACCAACGACATATATATAGTTTTTAGCACAGAAATTGGTACTTTGTAACTAAGATGTTTGAATTTAAATAACAATATGCGTAGCTTATTTAATATCCTTTCTATGTGTTTAGTCCAGCCCATATTTTCATCGATGCACATTCCTAGGTATGTAACACATGGAACTTGCTTTATTGTTTTACATTTACAATTAGATAAGTTATTATGGAAACAGTTAAAGTCGTGGGCAACCAGTTGACATGAAGAGTCCGGGGTACAAGAGTACGGAGACCGGATAACAAGGAGGTTAGTCCAATTAGTTAGTCCAATACGTTTTTTTTTGCTGAGTATGTCGGTCCACAAAAAAATCATTTCGTGATGATGATATTCCATGCTTATAAAAGAAACTTAACAGTAACGGAATCTGACAATCCTCTCTACAGCCTGACCTGGCCCGTGTGACTTTTTTTAATTCCCCACCGTAAAGAAAATTTTGCGTGGCCGGACATTCATGAACTCGGTCGATTGGCTTTTCCTCAACATACGGCACAAAGCGTATTTAAAAATTTTTGAAAATGCGGCGATGTGTAGACCTTGGAGGAGCTTTTTGAAAAAACTAATGGTTTTTATACAGCTAAAAACTTTCGTAGCAACCTAAATACATAAAAAAATATGCATGCAATGGGAACATTAAGGCGACAAAACAAAACAATAATGAAATATATAATATAAATTTCGAAATTTATTTTATGTGGACCCCCCCCCTCGTTTATTTCAATACTTTTTCATTTTTGTTATTACATATTTGCCGTGATAAAGAGGCTATAGTAACAACACGTAACCTGCGAAAGTTTTACCTGGCTCTATAACGGTTGAAGCTGTAGATCCCTGTCACGGTCTACTTATTTATACTATGCCCCTGTGACAGACGGACAGAGAGACAGACAGACAGCAGAGGCTCAGTAATAGTAATAGAGTCCCCTTTGGCACCCTTTGTGTACGAAACGACATGGAATAAACAATGGAATAAGATATAAAATAAATATAATACGGGGAAATATATAAAAAATATTAAAAAGTTTTATTTTACCATTTTGTCGGCGTTTAATAACGTACGTTACAGCTTTCGTATAGCTCCCATATTTTTATGGATTAAAAATTGAAAATGTCATCAAGTGAGCTTAAGGAGTTTAGTGAATACTTCACAAAAGTGGTTTCAACGTTGGAGCAAAAAATATTATCACTAGAAGATGTGAGTAAGCCGCTAATTGTTCGAATTTATCCAACAGTTGTGAGGTAGTTGCTGATCGCAGCTGTGAGCAATCATTACCAGTGGTGCCACCTGGAGGGAAGCAACCGTTACGCGTCGTGGTTGACTCCGCTAACAACACTGTGGTGGGTGGCGGACCGGTTACGAGACGTACTAGACGTGCATACGTACGCTATCCACGTTATGTTCTGAGAGATTGTCGTGAGGTGCTGTGTGCCCCGCTACTATTTATATACAATACAATCTTAGCGCGTTGTACTTACCCTTCCTCCTGGAAGTTAACGAGGGTCATTCCGGTATTTAAATCGGGATCAAAGTCCATAGTTGGTGATTACAGACCAATCGCTGTACTATCGCCATACGCAAAAGTATTCAAATCAATTCTTTACCGTCGTATACTAAACCAGGTATCACCTTGGTTGTGTGACGCTCAGCATGGATTTTTACCAGGTCGGTCTACAACAACTATTTATTGTCCTTCGTCCAGCATGCTTCTACTGAAGTTGATAATAAAAAGCAAGTTGATGTAGCCTACTTTGACTTCCGCAAGGCCTTCAATCGCGTCGACAATGATGTGTTGCTCCGCAAAATGGCTGCTATTGGCTTTACACCACAACTACTGCATCTTTTTGCCAGCTATCTCTCGGACAGGATGCAGTATGTTCAATATGGCGGTTGCATTTCAAAGCGTTATTACACTCGGTCAGGAATAAGTCAGGGAAGCAATTTGGGTCCGCTGGAATTTTTAATATTTATTAATGATCTCCCTAACTTGATATCTGACGACTTTATGATATTAATTTTTGCTGACGATGTTAAATTGGTTGCTTCACTAAATACCAAAGAAGAATGCCGGCGTTTTCAGCAGGAAATTGACGCTGTGTACTCGTGGAGTGTCGAAAACCGCTTAGAGCTGAAAGTCGATAAGTCGTTTGTATTTACTTTCCACCGAAAACGTGATCCTCTTCATTATCCTTATGAGCTCGCTGGTTCAGCGCTACCACGCCTTGGGGTGTTATTTACTGCTGACTTGAAGTACTCCTACTATATTGATGAGTTGAGTAAGAAAGCGAGGAAGGCACTTGGATGGGTATTAAGGGTATCTATGAATTTTAAAGACCCTCGTACGCTTAGTACATTGTTTAATGCTTACGTTAGGAGTAGACTAGAGTTCAATTCGACTATCTGGGCTCCATACGAAGCTAAACATGTACTTACCATCGAAAAAGTCCAGAAACTATTCTTTCGTAATATTTATAAACGAAGCTGTAAGGATTATCCTTTCTTATACCCAACAATGTTTTTGTTGGGCACGTTAGGGTATAACAGCTTAGAATTAAGAAGGGGCTCCACAATGACTATGTTTGTGGTAAAAATTCTTAGGGGTTTGGTTCATGTTCCGTCGTTGCTGGCACTGATATGTCTGTGGGTGCCGGTTCGGTACGAGCGCAGTCACAGACTGTTCGAGCTTCCGGGGGCTCGCACCAACCTCGCAGCTGAGGCCCCTCTCAGCCGCGTGCTTCGCTTGCTCAACGGTATAGCCAGATATCAACCAGAGGTGGATATTTTTTCTGCATCCCTAGTCCACATCCACACACGTGTGGTAAAGTACTTAGAGAAGTGATTGTCTACTTTTTAGTATATTTTAAGTGTATATGTGCATTTTTAGCTAATATATCTGTATATTTTTTTTCTAAGGTTAAATAAATTTGTTAATAATTTGTCTACCATGTTATACGCATTGGATTTGTGTCTGTAATGTATTTCGTGTGTGTGTTAAATAAATAAATAAATACATGTATATTATATTTTTCACTCATATAAGTATATAAAATTAAAAATACATAAAATATATTAATATATTTGCTAAAATTAACAAAAATAATATATGCATAATGCAATAAATAAGTAAATGGATAGATCAACATTTTGATAATTTTACATTTTGGGCCTGGGGATAAATCTATCCACCTATATATATATATATCTATGTATCTATACTAATAAAAAAGTATTTAAAAAGTCGTGAAATGTTAAATGAAGTGGGTTATTATTACTTATTATTATTCTACTGAGAACAAAACCATATGTTTTTGAATTTTTTTCTGTCTGTTTTTCTGCCACTTAACGGATTTGGGTGCGGTTTTTTTACTATCATCGTAGTGACCTTGGTAGGCTATAAGAGTTGGTCATACGATAACGCCAAAGGGGCCGTTCAAGTATTACGTAAGCAGATTTATTACAATTATTTACCCCCCCATCCCCCTTGTCAGCAAAAGTAAGCAAAGCTCTTACCCCCTCCCCCATGCTTACGTAAACATTTTTCAATTATAAATATATATTTTTTATATTATAATGTTATAATTATAACTTTATAAATAAGAAAATAGATTTAGGATAGAGATTAGATTTTACTGATACAGTATGTCATCGAAAATAAGCAAAACAAAGACCCCCTTCCCCCCCCCCATAGTGCTTACGTAATACTTGAACGGCCCCAAAGCCGAAAACGGGACAAAGATTGAATAAACGCTTTAGTTATTAAAACAACGCCCAAGGCAAGTAAACTATAAATAAATATAATGCCCAACTTCACCCATTTGATTATATTTATATTTGCTAAGAAGAAGGGCAAGAAGCTTAGCAAGATCATGTCTGTTTTACCATTTTTGCTTTTTTTCGATACTTTTTGTGACAAAGGCTTTTATCTTAATTAAGGGATAAAAATACAAAATAGCAGGAGTAGATCACAAATTTCCAACTTTCTTTTTGCGCGATCTTTTTTTTCTTTTCCATAGAAATTTTGTCAGCTAATTCAAAATCTTCGTACTAAAAAGTAAAAAATAATAAAATCTAGAGCCTAATTTACCATTTTAAGAAAAACTTTAATACAGAAAAAAGTCCAAATTCCGTAGGAATGAATTTGTGTCTGGCGCTAGCGTGGCTCTGAAAGCCGTTGGACCCACCTATATACGGCTATTGCTTGTGTCCGCAAGAAATCACACTCAGTCACTGCAGACGTCGCAGGGGTAGGGGTGGTAAGAAATAGAACCCGACTTGCTGTACCTGCCTCCTCGAAGTCTTTACGGTCCTCTGAAACTCTTCTTCTGGCCACCCCATCTCATTCTTCCACTTTTTATAGCAACTCATGGAGTGTTAAAGCTATTAGTCTGTGGAATGATTTACCCTTCGCCATTAAGCGTGCTCCCTCTTTGCCTATGTTCAAGAGACTGGTAAAAGATCATTTCCTCTCTTTTTGATTTCCTTTTCTGTCTTGATTCTTCTACATCTAACTCAGCTGTTGTGTTTTTTTCTGTGTATACGTGCATATAGATAACGTATTATTTATGTATGTGATATGAATATATATTAGTTTATATAACTATTCTATTTAAGTATTTGTGTAATGGTTTTTTGTATAGTTTGTTTTTGTGTTCCCCGCCTTCGCGTTTTCCCGTACAATAATTCCACCCAAAGGTTGCCTGGAAGAAATCGCTTTAAGCGATAAGGCCGCCAATTGTTACCTTCTTTAACGTTTGTAATATTTTCTTTTTTTTCATGTATATTTAATGAGGTGCACAATAAAGAGTATTCGTTTGTTTGTTTGTCTTCACAGCACTATAAAATTATTATAAGGGTTCCTTACAAACTAGAAAATATCAATTAGAACGAAATCTATCTAGTTTGTAACGCACTCAAATAATAATATTTGGAGTATTCCAAAGCGATGGATTTTGTTACAAATTTATGCAGCCAAATTCATACTAGAGGCTTTGTAAGTGATCAGTATCACTTTTTGCAAATTTCGCGAAATAAAATGTTGACCTCGCAAAGTAATTGACTCAAGGCTGGGCTTGCGTTTGAGGAACACGAAAAATCTTATTGACGAATTTCACAAAACGGGACATAGAACCATGAGACTAAGCACTTATCGAGTCTTCAGTATGAACTTGGCGGCATAAATGTATGTCACTTTATACAATATAAGTAAATAAAGTAATGTCATCTCATATCACCTCGCATAAATAAACATATCAAATATTTTGTATCGTATCGCTTCTCTTATCGATTGTAATGCAAATAACTTGGTAAATAAGTACACATTCATTTGTCTTTCTGACTTCATAAGTACCGAATTTCCATATTGTTTTCAACGAAAACGATGCGGGATGTCGAAATCCTTTTGTAATGTTAAGTATGTATTGTTAATTAATAAAACATAAATACGTATGTATTTACACTGCACATAACAATGTTTTTGTCTTCGTTTATTTTGTATCATACAGTCGCAAACCGATTACAAAATATGGACAGAATAAAACAGCATTGAATGTAAATGGGGACGGTTTCAGATCCTAAAATATTGGACGCAACTGCAACTCATCTTTTATTAATTTCACTATGTACTACAATTTAACTATTAAAACTTTGACATTTTATTCATCCATCCACCCATCAGCCTGCTTCGTCCACTGCTGGACATAGGCCTTTCCAGGATTTGGCCACTCTTGGTGGTCCTCCTGGAAGAAATGCCCATACTCACACACGCTGGGCAGGCGGGTTGGTGAGCGCGATGCCGAAACTCTTGCACCAGTGACGGCGCGCCGCTGCCCGTCACCAGTCTGTTCTGTTATATAAGGTCCGGCAATTGGGGATGGATATGTCGCAGTAAAGTAGTTAAATCAGAGAGTTAATTGAATCTCTAGAGAGTTAATTAAAGATCGACATTCAATCAAGTCGCTAGCATTTTGATTTAAATAAAGCAGCGTCGAAAACGTTTAACTATCTGTCTGACCGAAAGCCAGCGTGTTGATTGATTAATAATGTAAAACAAGATGATGGCTCTGAGTTGTTTCATAATGTTCAAACCTGACCTAACGTACTGTTTTTAAATACATTTTGACCTATCCATTATGCACCTATTTAGTATCCTACTCGGGGACGCCTCGCTCCGCTCCGCTTCGCTCGGCTCTGAGTTGTTTCATAATGTTCAAACCTAACCTAACCTAGTGTTTTTAAATACATTTCGACCTATCCATTATGCGACTATTTAGTATCCTACTCGGGGACGCCTCACAAAGGTCACCCTACCAAAGTTGAAATGCGCCTAGGAACGTTTAGGAAACTCGTTAAACGTTTCGTTCACTCACTTGTCTGACGGAACTTTAGCGACTTGATTGAATGTCGATCTTTAATTAACTGTCTAGAGATTCAACTAACTCTCTGATTTAACTACTTTACTGCGACAGATATACCGCCATCCATCGGTCCCAGGCAATGGTGTGCCGCCTGGTTTTGCCTGAGAGCTGTTCTCTTACTCTCTCCCGAATTACTTCGGAAGGATTCGCGAGTAAGATGGTGGTACCTCCACAGTCGAGCCCGGCATCAGCTCTACCACCTATTCGTATAACCATTTTATTCTATTTATCCAATTTCTGTCGTTGTTATTTTTAAAATTAGTTTTTTGTAAATTTTCCATTATTTAATTTTATGATTTGTACCTAAACTGATTTGTACTTATACCATGTTTGGTTTATAATGCAAGTAGGTTTGATTTGACTTAGACTTTATAATCGCTTATTGATAAACGAAAACTCTATAAACTCTCGCTCGGATAACCGCCAAGATATTACGGATATTTTCCAAATGCATTTGGTATAAAAGACATTGTCTTTACAGAGTATCACTCATTCTGTTTGATTGGAGTTTACATTTGTCCATATATATATCAGTATACTTAAATTCACATTTTTCTTTTTCTTTTGTTTTGGTGAGTAGAGATTTATATGCATATTCAGCAAACACTTTGTGCTTATATAATAATACATATTTAGTTACTGCTAAAGTTGTTAGATTTTAGTGAAATTTGTTTTTATTTTATGTCGAGTACTTACTGTGTGTGCAGTTACTGCCACAGTTGTATATTAGTTTTATTTTAAATACTCTAACTGAGGAAACTGTAAGTCTGAATTTAAATCATGCTATACTGTAATTTTATATAAATTAGTGTGACTGTTTGTTTCTTAACTAAATAAATTAAATTAAATTAAATTACTTTGGTTGATTTTAACAATAATAATAAACGGTATGAAAGACACATTTGTTGTGATTCTTGTAACTGGTCATGCTCAATACAAAGGCATCAATTTAACAATTTTTTTTTTTGGTTAGGATACCAGTATTTTTGGGGTTCCGTAGTCCGACAAGAAACCCTTATAGTTTCGCCATGTCCTTCTGTCCGTCTTTCCGCGGCTTAGCGCAGAGACTATTAATACTAGAAAGCTTTAATTTGGCATGAATATAAATATTTATCACGCCGACCAAATTGTAAGATAAAACCTCGAAAAAAAAATTTTTTGAGGATACCTCTCATACACGTAAACTGGGGATGAATTTTATTTTTCTCGTCTATCCCATAGTCTGAGGTATCGTTGGATAGTCCGTTCAAAAACATTGTAGGTGTGTGAAAACCATTTTTCGATTTCGATTTACGGATCCGATTTTATTCTACCATTTTGTCGGCGTGAGTAATAATTATAACCATGCCAAATTACAGCTTTCTAGTACTAATAGTCTCTGCGCTAAGCCGTGGACAGACGGACAGACGGACATGGCGAAACTATAAGTTCCTTGTCGGACTCCGGAACCCTAAAAATGGTGGCTGTGACCTCAGTACAATACTAATGAGTCTAATAACCCATTTCATTTAAAATTACGCGAAAATATTTAATGTACAGACATGACTTTTTTACTACTATATTATTAGTGGTATACTCGTAGATAGGTGCATCTCGGAGTTTGCCATAAGCATCCCTTTAGACCCTGAAATACATTTTCTCTGCCATAAAGTTTTTATGGGCTGTTGTTGGATGAACAGTCATCTTTTGAAATTTAAATTAAAAACAGTATAAATTTTAAAATATGAAACATAATACAAAAGAAACATAATTTTTAATACAGTTGAATAAAAAGTAATTTTGAATTAATTTGAATGTCATAAAAAGGGGCAAACTCAGCATCTGTTCTGAGTTGTCGAACAACACAACGCTGATTTTCAATCTGTCCCGCGCGTGTCTGTCTAAGCACTATATAAAACTAGCTTTTGCCCGCGGCTCCGCCCGCGTGTTATTCGGTTTTTAACGACATGCTTTTTTCCGGGATAAAAAGTAGCCTATGTGTTAAGTTAGGGTATAAGCTTTATCCATTCTAAATTTCAACCAAATCCGTTCAGCCGTTTCAGCGTGAAAGAGTAACAAACACACACACAGACACAAACTTTCGCATTTATAATATTAGTGTGATTTCATATTACGAATACATAAACACACAGCTAACAATGACAAAATCAAAAAAAAAACATAAACATGAGAAAACATTCAAAATAATTTTATTAGATACATTCATAATATCATAAAATTTACATTAAAATGGCACTTACGTTCATGAAAAATGAAATTTCAAAGGAAATTTTAAAAAAAATGTGGCTTGGGAGCAAGACTAATTCTGAAGGCTTTAATTTTAGTTTTAGTCCTGTCAAAACTTAAAATTTTCCAAAGCAATATAGCTTCTGTTGTTTATAGTAAAGAACTACTTTGGAATGAAGAAAATTTTGTTCTGACAGAACTAAAACTAAAATTAAAGCCTTCAGAAACGGCTTTATTATCTGGTCTTTCTAAAATATATTTATTATTTTATTAGGATTTTTAAATGCAATTTGTTCAGTATTTTTATCTGAAAGGTCCAGGTTTAAACCAATAGATCCTCGGACACTATCAAGTTCCGGAGCTTCTGTCAACGGTACAAGCTTAGAAACCTGTTACCTATCAGCTCCCACCATACGTATGGCATTACTAAATCCTTTACCAGACAGACAGAATAGAAGGCATTTGGCGCCTGCTTATTACAGTCTAGCAGATTGTACTTTTCAAGGTGAAATGAATTTTAAACGTTTGTCAACAGGAGCTATTGTAAAGACTGGTCTGCGTAGGGCTTCCTATGGCACCCCGCTATCCTATTTCAAAGACTCGATTCTAATCCGTTTAGTGGTCACAAAGCTCCGGGACAAGCACGTATCCAGATTCACATTGTTCATTGTTGCTTCAATGATTGTCGCTCCCCCCCCCCCCCCCCCCCCCCCCCGCGAAACAAAAGTCTGGATACGTGCCTGCTCCGGAAAGACTTCTTGACGTTAAATATAATTTAATGAAAGTTCATAATATTTGTCTATCGAAAATATACTTCTGGACACATCTATTGGCCCACCTTGCATTTTCAGTTTCGTTTGGTCCTAGCTAAAAATTTATATTAGGTCGAGCAAAAAGTTTAAAACAATACGATCGAAAAAGATGGTAAAATTTATCAGGTTTAAAACTGGATCAATAGTTTTTGTTCAATCTAGCAATCATATTTAGGTAGGGGCCATCGAAACCTGAACTCTAAGGTGGGCCAATAGATGTGTCCAGAAGTGTATAAGTGAAATAATATCTACTTAAATATTATGTATAATTAACGGAAATGTAGGCAATGTCTAAGGTTTGTGTGTTTTCAGACGGAAAATAAAATGCAAAACATTCAGTTGATAAAATTTCTATAGTACTTAACTATCATATTGGCATATACAATACAGGTTGTTGATTTGGTCAATAATTAATGAAATGAATAATCATTTACATGATACTCATTCCAAAAAACAGCATGCAATAAAAAATACAGATTGAAGAAGGAGATATGCTCTTTTTAGGGTTTCATACCTCAAGAGGAAAAAATTGAGCCGTTATAGGATCACTTTTGAGCCCGGTCCGCGCCGACGACAACTTTGATGAAAAACAACATCTTAAATATTCTTCTGGCCTATATCGCGATGTTTTTGGAAAAACTAGGGACATACACGACTTCATATTGGCCGTTTAATAAAGGCCTAGAATTTATTTGATTGAATTGTTTCTCTTTTGCGAGTTATTTTATTACTTACGAGCCCGCTCCGAATCTTTATTAATAATATCTCAGTATCAAAATAACGCGCAAAGGAGAAACAATTAAAACAAATCAATTTTAGGTCTTCATTTAGATGGCCAATATGGACTGGTGTATGTCCCTGATTTTTACAAAAACATCGCGGCAATTACAAGAAAAAATATTAATATAATGCTTCGCATCAAACAGACGTAAAATACAGAGAGGGTTCTTAAAGACTACGTAATAATTTCAACATTTAAATGTACAATTTAGTCAATCAAAATAACTTATCGTAAGGCCTGAGTTACCAAATCAATAGCCTCCATTCAGTACTCCGCAAACTTTCAAAAGTTGGCTTCACTGTAAAATGGTAATTATAACAGCTCTCGTATCAAGGCAAGTAATCGGCACTATTAAATGTACATGGTCTCTAATACAAAGTTGCAAAACCATAATCTATAAACAAAGCTAGAGGATACAATTCTATTGTTTCGTCCCTTGCGCCCGCAATAACAAAACATAAATAAGCGAATCGAATGCTCAAAGACCGACCACCGAGTGCTGTGACGCAATTTTATGAACTTACCAAGCAGCTGGAACCACAGTTTACTATTTAGGAAACCACAATGAGCAACAAAACAATCGAGGACAGTAAAAAAATGTCACTACCCTAGCAGGAGCGGGCAAATATATTGCACAAGAAAGCCTAATATGTTCAAATAAACATGATGCAAGGTTGTTTTGTTCATCGGTTGTTACCCTTAATTGGTATGATGGCGAACGCATGTGCCGCCTACAGGGCTAAATAAATCTGGTTCTACCTACACCTGCAATTAGTCTGAGTACAGACACAAATAAAGGCACACTGGCGCCGAGTCTCAGAAACGAGGAAAAATTTATTATACTTCTCACTGAGTGAAAAGTTTTATACATATTTCCGAAGTTTAGCTTTGATCTTGGAGTTGATTGAATTTGAATACAAAAGTTCTTCAGTGTATTTACACAAATCTTGTTAGCTTACATTAAATTTTCTTAGGGTTATTCTGGTCTTATAAAAACTCTGGTATAATACACTGAAAATAAAAACAGATTTTTCTGTTCTGTGGGTATATATATAATATACATACTGTCCTGATTGTGTAACATAGATATATTACATTTATTTGGTAATCTATATGTCTACAGACCGCGCGCGACCTGCTACGAATCTTTAAAAACGTTAAATGGCAATTTGTTTGTTTGTATGTTTGAGGTAGACATTGGAAATACTGAACCGATTCTAAAAATTCTTTCTTTTGTAAAAAGCTACACTATTTTTGAGTAACATAGGTTTTATTTTATTGTAATAAAGTAAGTTTTCAGTTTGAAAATTCAATATTTCTGAACCATGTCGGGAGAAAAAACGCTGCTTAGCTGCTTTATCGGCGTGCCTTAACCAAATGGTTAGTTATACGTGATAAAACCGGTGATTTTTCCATACGAGGAAATTGTTTCAGTTTAATCTGACTAAAGATTTTCATCTAGAACGATCCTGACACACCTCTTGCTAATATTTAAGCTTGAAAAAGTGACTACAGCCAGGTTTAAGCATAAATACTTACCTACATTAAATACTATGGTTTAAGTAATGATTTTTTCCCATATGACAAAACTATATCAGTTTAATCTGACTACAGATTTACATCTACAACGACCCGGACACACCTCTTGCTAATATTCAGCTTGAAAAAGTGATTACAGCCAGGTTTATGTATTGATTTTTTCCCATACGAGAAAACTGTATCAGTTTAATCTGACTACAGATTTCTATCTACAACGATCCTGACACATTTCTCGGCACTTTGGTAAAACATGGTGACCAGGGTCTGATGATGGGACTGGAAGATGGGTACGGGATCTCCTCAACGGACAACAGCAGACCCTTCAAGTTTGGGCTTGGTATTTATTAGCACTTTGGTAAAACATGGTGACCAAGGTCTGCTGATGGGACTGGAAGGTGGGTACGGGATCCAGTTCTGGACCCACCCAATTTAACAATTCTAAATGTTCCTAAAAGCTCGCGCGCGGACTATACGGGTGATGCCCGAACTCCCCAAGTTCCAAGTTCCCCAAATTGATTTTTCATATATTCATTCCCAGTGTCCCCGAAATATAAAATTTAATTATTTGTAAGAATCTCACTTGACCAATCCTCTTACAGACGTGTACAAAAGCGTTAGAATAAAATAAAATCAGTAGGTATCTGCTTAGTTAAAATTAACCTTATTTTGGAAGATAATAATGTCCTACAATAAATTAGTGAAAATAATTCAAGGGTAGATTATGTATCGTTAACTGATCGCAATCCAGAAGAAAAATATTTTTTTTGGATACATTTTTTTTTTCTTTCCAGTACATAGTGGTTCAATCGGCTGACTAAAGTTCTATAAAAAGGTGAAAGAAAAGTTTGCGCAAAAATATTTTTCCGGTGGAAAGTGGTCTATTAAGGATACTCTATCTCATCTCTAATTTTTTTCACTTTTAATTGTTGGACATTGCATTGATTCGGCGACTGTACCATTCACAATTTCGGTCAAGACAGAGTCGTGCCACTTTTAGTTAATAATATAAGGTTTGGGGAACTTGAAACTTGGGGAGATCGGGTATCACCCGACTATACATCTACATTATTATACAAAGAGGTATTTGTTTGTTTGTACGTAAAGGGAATTTTAAAAATTCTTTCTCTATTAAAAAGCTACACTATCGCTGAGTAACTTAGTTGCCTGGGGAAGAACATTTCCCTAGGCGCAACAAAGCCATTAATTAGATACATTAGATACGTGGGTAAACTCTACAACTACTAAACCGATTTCGAAAATAATCGTTAGGTCTAGTCTAGGGAACAGGTATACGGAGTGGCATAATTCTATGACGTTCTGTTAAGACGAAATGCCGAATAATACCAGCATTTTCCACGAACCGCTTCCACCATTAGCGTATCCGACGTCGCGTCGTCCGTCGGTAACGATTACCCGATGACCTTAAAATTTTACAATAATTTGGCACTCGTATGTGGGTCACGAGAGTACAATATTTTGGCCTCTCGACCTGATGGTGAAACCAGGAAATAAAGTAGGTAACGAAATTTGATGAAGAATAAACGTACAGCAGTCACATTTGGAAGAATGATGAACTGGTTTCGCACACTTAGGTCGTGGGAAACTGGTGATGGAATATGGTCGCAGAGACAAAACTGGATCTTGTATACCAAAAGAAGGGCACTTGTAGCAAGAGACATAAACACGCAAATCATAAAAACAATGAATTCTTTTTTTGTTTTTGTTTAGAGAACTGACCCCCAGAAAAACTCCGGCATTGATAAGATAGCAGCCGTCAAAGGCTTTGTTTTGATCGTTTATTCAGGAAATGAGGCAATCCAAGTACACAGGCCAACAGAAACCCTATAGGAAGGAAGGTTGCAAAAGCCTTCAAAATGTCTCAATACATATAGTGCCACCAATTTAACTGTTCAGTAAAACCATTCGCCGTCTCTTTCTAATTATACTCTTTTCTACCGCACTAGAAAGAGATGGGTGGATAATCCAACTGAACAGATAAGTTGGTCGCACTGTACACGACAAGAGGCTCACCGTGATTCTCTATGGCTTCGCTTCACCCCCGTAATGAGCATATACTTTATGGCTGAGATTCAGAGTGCATTTTGAGTCCGAACTCAATCTTACAAACGTCAAAAAGCGAAGTAATCTCATACTAGAGTGACGTTTGTAAGATTGAGTTCAGACTCAAAATGCACTCTGAATCTCAGCCTTAAAGTTAAGGATGACTCACGCTAGACCGTGTCGTATCCGAGCCGAGTGTCGGTCGTAGCCAGTATTGCCAAATGGTGATATCGCTGTCTCGCTCGCACTCGCAGCAGCCCCTGCATGCGTCTCTTTTTATCTACTGTAACTAGTGGAAATGGCAATGCTGGTCGTAGCACTCACTACTAGCCGTCACTCGACTGCCGACTGTCCATACAAAATAAGCACGGCGACACTCGGCTCGGACACGACACGGTCTAGCGTGAGTCAAACTTTACCCAGTGGATCGGTTTCGGTAAAGGCCATACTGACGATCACTGAAGAGATCGTCACCTTCAAGGTGTCATATTGGAGTCGGTTGTTTAAGGAACGTTCCATGACTTTGCAGGATATAGAGGTGATGGCAATTGGTCTGTAGTTGGCAGGTTCAGTTCCGGCTGCCTTATTTGGGGTACGGGCTGTACATTCCCAAGCTTCCAAGATTTACGGACGAATTCCCGTTGGAATAACGAGGCGGTACAGATATGTATGAGAAAGGGAAACAACTTTGGAGCACAGTTCCTCAAAATTATGGCTGGTATAGGTCGCTCAACAAGATTTGTGGTAAGAACCACAGGCTAATAAATTAAATTAAGAGTATTATAGATGAGGCGAACACTTCAAACATAAACTTGTATTAATTAAAATTCCTAACCTAATTCAAGAAATGTGTCTGTGTGTGCACAATATTCGCCTCAACTCTCTTTGAGTTACCGTACACCATCGGGGCCACTAGCTTCAGTGCTTTTATTGTACCTCTTATTGGTAAATATTGATCTCCGACATGGTAGAGTCATAACGAGGTATTACAGGATTAGTAGCACCAGTATCTAATCGCGGCGAATTACTCGCAAAAAGAAAGATGAATGACCAATGGGTGAGGTCTTTTCTATCGCGGGATGAAAAAGAGAGCCGTTTGGCTCCGGCAGAGGTGGTAACTGGTAGAGTTGGACAACAGGAAGTAAGCGTATGTATAAAAGAGTATAAATATGTATTACTTGTATGTACTTACTTTGTGATGGAGCTCTTGCCATCCTCCGGAAGGCCCACAAACATTAACGTGGAAGACATTGGTAACACTACACTAAAACACTATAATTTCAATAAAAAAATATTATTTTATAGGAAAAATAATGTAAACAAAGTGCAACTGTCAATTTGACTCGGTCACCTTGAATTGTGATAATTTAAAAAAAAAAGATAAAATCACAAAGTTCGAAATTTAAATTGCGTGCCAGTTAGCAGAGTTTATGTGGCATACTGTAGTCTCCATCTGTTTTATGACAAAGGGCGTGTGGGTAGTATGACTGTAGGTGTTGGCCTTAGGCTCCAATATTATTTCTTATTCTCTTCCTCAGTGACAGTAGCTCAGACGGTAGAACGCTGGATTCTCAATCTTAAGAACCGGGTTTGAATCCTGCAGTGAGAAATAGTGGGAAATGCGCTTTCACCAGTGGCGGTCCGAGGCGGAGGTCCACATCCACGTCAACTCGAAAAATCTCCTAAAACTTGACGGTTTATGATCTGCCTACTAACGTCTAGGTAAGTCAAAAATATTCAAAATAACGTTATAAAAAGTAATTCAAACGATGCAAACCAAAGGAGAATGCCACGGGATCGTACTAAATGGCGTCACAAACAAATAAAAGTCATAAAATTACTTAGATATTTTAAAATCCGATCAATACCTTTTTGATCAAAAGAGTTCATTTAAATCCGGAATTCTAAAATCTTAATAAAATATATTTCGGTATTTTCATTTCCGTTGCCACTTTACTATGAATAGGATGCCAACCAATAATCGCCAAAAGGTAATAAAGTTTGACCCCCCCCTCCCCAAATCGTGAGCTGCGACCGCGCCTGGCTTTCACTCCTTTGGTGTACGAGCCATTTCACATTGTCGCAAACTTTTCAATGTTCTATCCAATAGTTGCACTATGAAATGGCTCATGCACCATAGGACTTAAAAACGCATTTCCCACAATATTTTACTGTCTATTTACTCCGTCTGTTTAGCAATCCGACGATTATGAATTTTCGGAATAATTGATGTGCATTGTATTTGAATGCTAACCACTTGCTCGTTGGGACGTTAAAATACTTAAAATCGTCGATGTAAATTCTTCAATAAAAGTGAAGACGAAACGGTGGTTACTAATTTACTAATTTAAGTTCCAAAACTTTGAACACATCAATTTCAACAATATACAAGATTCAATGAGCCTTTCTGTGAAAATTGCTAAATAATATTTAGGCTTCCTATATTAATTGACTCGCCTCCCCGGCTACAAATATATTTTTCATGTTTTGCAAAAAGGTGTACCTTGGTCCTGAACACAGTACCAAGTACGAATCACCTTATATGGTGACTTTAGTTCATATAGCCAAATTTGTGCTGAAGACTTGGTAAGGACCAAGGTTCAATAACCCTTTCTGTGAAATACGCAAAATAAATATATACTTCCTATCCTATAATACTACTTGAGTCGAGGTTCTTCTTGAACCTTCTTCATTGCACGACACGGCTACGGCACCAGTGGGAGCATTTTTGTATGAAATTGTACTGCACGCTTCTTCACTGCCACGGCCCGGCCACGGCACGGCACCCGTACTTTAAAATAAAGTATCTTACGTTATTTTGGGTCTCCGTACTTTATATTTTTGAATAGCAATAAAGTACATGAAAATACATTATTTTAACCTTAAGGTCAATCTCGATGTGAAATAAAACGGAAACGTAAATAACACCAGCCAGCGAAAACACAGCTCAGGGTTTAGAACAAGGCACAAAAAGTGTCTTTTGAAAGAGTCTTCAGCTGTCAAACTCAGCGCCGGATTTACACATTTACCGCCAGTTGGCTATTCACATGTAACCGCCCCTACCTGCCTCCACATTCACAATCATGCAAATAAATAAAATATTGTCAATGAAATTGTAACTTTATGATTTGTGCACTATCATCTTAATAACACCACCAATTTCCCGTAATTAGTATTTTATGATTGTGAACAAGGCATCGATGCGATAATTCCTAGATATTTTTTTACAAACCTACGATTTATTAAGACTGCACAAGAAATTGTTTGTACTACTAATAACGTGGGGTAAGACACCTTAATATTAATACTATTTCTACTTACACAGTAATTAACATTCAGTAGTATACAATCTAACAAAAACCTAAAACTTTTATGAAATAAACTAAACTAAAACTACCTATCAAAATTATTTAATTAAATTAGATAAAAAATTGAGCCGAAATCGCTGTCGACACGTGGAAGAGTACCCAGGATACTGGCAGCATTACCTCGTTGAATTGCTACGCCAATTCTTTGGCCGAGGTATGTGCCAGCCCTGGGATCTCCGGATAGAGATTAGATTGTATACATTCTATTATTGATTTATATTCTGATTTCATATTTCTATATATCATGGTTTCTATTCACATTCAGTAAACGTAATTAAATATTTTATTGCTCGTTGGTATTTACAGTTTGAAAGGAATTATATTTGGTAACAATTCGGCTGATGATCACGATGAAATTCAATTTATTTATTTAAAACCTGTTTTCGCGATTTTCTATTCACAAAAACATCGATTACATCGTCGTATGATAGCTCGTTCATAAGTTCTGACTCTTTGCACAAAAGAGCTGAGGCGTTTAAGGGGGATGGTCCAAAGCCGCTCTCCATACAAACTTTATGTCGGTACCAACAACCACGACAGGAGCATTATAATTTCGTTCTTTTACTTTTTTCTACTCTTACAACCGCGAATAATCAATCTTTTCACAAAAAAAATTACAATCTATAGGTAATTTTGCTATTCAATGAATAATCAAATAATTGCTTATTCATTACTTTCATACATTTTTAAAATGCAAAATTTGATAGTAAATCATTATTTTGACAAAAAAAACTGATTATTCGCGGGTGTAGAATTCGTTGAAGGAATGATAGAGTATCCCTAGTAGATCCACGGAAAAAAAATTTTTGCGCCTCTTTTTTTACGTTTCCATAGAAATTTATTCAGCTGATTGAACCAATTTGTACTGGGAAATGAAAAAAAATTTCAGCAAAAAATTTTTTCTTCTGGAATTTGATCAGTTAACGATACATGATCTACCCTGGAATTATTTTCACTTATTATTGTAGGACCTTATAACATGTTGAATTTTTTGTGTGGACCTAATAACGTTTACTATAGGTATATAAATATAAAACCTTTTAATTTCGGTAAGAAACGAAAAAAAAAATTGCTCCTAAATTCGCCGCCCCTAAAATGTGCCGCCCTAGGCTCCCGCCTACCCAGCCTGCTGGTAAATCCGGCACTGGTCAAACTTGATTTCTTACGGTACTGATGTAATTAACCTGTAAGAAAATCCAAGCAAAATTTTATGACGAGTATGACGTTTGTGCAAAAAGCACTAAATAATACAGTTTCACAAATTTGAATAAAATATAACCTTTTTTTAAGGACTGCACTTTATATTTTCTTCCCTAAAATCATACGTTACTTCTTCTAAAAGTCTCCACTATGAATTTGGCTATATATGTACATATAAACGAAAGTCACCTTAAATACGTACATAGTCCCAGAGGCAGTGGCTTGCATAGAACTTTTTGCTGAAAATGCAATGAAATGGTCAAGTCAAATTTGTAAATAAATAAAAATATGAAAAAATTTAGATGTTACTTTGAAAAACCATTACTTGTATGTGTGACGCCCCAGGGTATAGTATTATTCAGGGTAGACACTGCCTACCCTAGAGTACATGATTTCATACTTTTTTTTTCACACCACCTGCTCGACAATGTGGAATTACATGTCATGTAAGGTTGGGACTTTTGGTATCACGCTGTGGTTCTAGAATATCATGGAGTGGCTATTTATTGTAGTATTTTTTATATTTGACATGGTGCTAAGTAATATGATTTATGCCATTTTATCATGACTTTGTAAACGGTGTGTATATTATTTTATCCTCTTATCGTATGTTTTGCTATGATGTTATTTATCATCACAATTAAATTCACTTGTACAGCCAGGAACACAGATCCGTGCGGTCTATAATGCCTGAATGCAGTTTCAGGTGTGACTAAGAATCTTGCCATTGCAATCTTAACCCGATGCACTAGGATGCATTTCACTCAAAATGCACTTGAATTTTTTCACTACAAACGGTGGTTGCGAGCCTCCGGGCTTGCTCCTGGATAAGTTCTAGACATAAATCTCTGCAAAAGACTTGCAGGTGTTGCACAAAAGTAAGAAAATCACAGCTGCATAGCCCATGAAGCCCACGGCGCAAAATTTAGACTTCTAGTAACGTAACGTCGATCCTAGGCTAGCTAGGCTTTCTTAATCTAGAAACGTTCGTGACGAATGTAGAGATCATGTCACGTTTTTTTTTGTATGTGTATATGTGTGTGTGTGTGTGTGTGTGTGTGTGTGTGTGTGTCTAGTTAGTGTACGAACATTTTATGAACATTTTATTTATTTACATTATAAAGCTGTGTGTCATCCGTCACCGTCTTGCCCGCCGGACTCTCAGACGGCGAAAGCAGCAGCAAATATGTTAGCGAAAAGCGTTTTCATACTTTAGTTTTGTTTTGTGGCCGTAGCAACGAAATTAACCCAAATACTTTATCTTGGGTTTTTCATAATAACTCCACGGGTGTGTTAGCACCTCATTTATCGATTCACAAAGTGCTTTTCCTCGTTATAAACGACCCGTCGTAAAATGAAACGATCGATAAAAGTCGCCTGAATATATGTGGCAAATACATGCAATGTCGTAACGGGGAATTCCAGTGAATTTCAGCCAAGGTTGCGGCAAGTACCTTGGGCGTGGAATCACATAAACAAAAATTATGTGCGGCGCGCCCGAAGTGTCGCTACGCTAAGTGTCTTAATAGGAAACCCCAGTAAATTTCAGCGGAATGTGAGCGTGTAATGATATAATTAGAAATTATGACTGCGACACTGCGGCGCCCGTAGGCGAATCTACGGGCGCCTCGCAGGCGAGCACCCGCTGTGTAACGTTCGACTGCACTTTCGTATGTTGCGACGTATTCGCTGATGGGCTCCAAGCCGCTGTCGATAAGCCTGAGTAAAATACATGATTTTTTCTTCAAAGATAGCACAGTCGCCGCACCTGATTCCATTGTGTGACCGGGAGCTCCATGCAGCGTTGGAGAGTCACCTGCACCGCGGTTTTATCGGTAGCTCGATGGTGCGACGACTCCGACACGAAGTCTTTTAAGATTATATGTAACGTAACGTCGTTCGTAAGCTCACCTGCTCGTAGACCTTTGCTACAGACATTCCTTAATCTTGAAACGTTCGTGACGAATGTAGAGATCATACCACGTTTGTATGTGTATATGTGTGTGTATGTATATAGTTATCGTACACGTACACGTATGTTGCATAGGTAAGATAGTATGACGTGAACATGTCTTTACTACGTTTACTACGACCGTCGTCATGTAGCAGTCAGCATGTCAGCAATGATAGTATAACGTTAGGGTGCCGGAGCAGCAAGCGCAAGTACGAACGTCTGATATATGCACTCTGTATCAATGCGCCGCAACGCTCGAGACACATCGATGGTGTAATGTTGCATAAACATTATTTACATTATGAAAGCTGTGTGTTATCCGTCACCGTTCTGCTCGGACCCTCGGACGGCGAGATGTTTCGCTATGTTAGCGAAAAGCGTTGTCAAACTTTACTTTTGTGTAGCAACCAAATAATCCCAAATACCTTATCTTCGGTTTTATAAAAACTAGCACGGGTTCGTTGCTACGTCATTTCGTGATTCCCGAAGTATTTTTCTTTGTTAGCCAAACGATTAAACCCATAGGTATAGGTCAAATAATTATTTGACTTATCGACCCGTTGTAATGAGGATAACGATCACTAAAAGGTATGTCGCTAGGCATGACCATGTGTGGCAAGGCCGAATGATGTCATTGGGAATTCAACTGAATTTCAGCCAAGTTTGCGTCATGTGTGTAGTTAATTAAACATTCTCGCCGCGCCCCGTTGCTATATGCGCACCTTTGAAAACAAAATCACGGCAGGACTTTTGTATGTTACGACGTGTTCGCTGATGGGCGCCAAGCCGCTGTCGATAAGCCTGAGTAAAATACATGGTTTTTTCTTCAAAGATAGCGCACTCGTTGCACCTCGTTCCGTTGCGTTACCGAGATCTCCATGCAGCCTTGGATAGTCACGTGCAGAGCGGTCTTATCGGTAGCTCGGTGGTACGTACGGCCAAGACGGAGTTACACCTGGTCGGCGTGCAAGTTAATCTTGTACGGAGTTTGAAAAAGTTAGCATGTCAAAACGTATGCACTTTGTATTAGCTACATTAGGTACAAACCCAACTTTAGTTTAAAAACAAACGGTATGATAACATTTATTTAGTTATGGCATAAAAATATGGTGAAATTTCCGTTGACGTCAGGGTTTCAGCCAAACCACAGAAATAGTTGCCTATTATTACAATGGTATCGGCATTATTTCTGATGGGTGACGCAAAAGTATAAACCGCTCGCGATTTAACCACAATTATTTATTAATTTTAATTCAGGATTATTTCATAAATGCCTAATCAATTTTCGTTACATTGCTTCATTGGATCGTTCACGTCACAGGCGATGATATCAGCAGGCCCCTATATAATGGGCCCAAATTATCCTTGATATTCATAAACCCACCGACAGCCACTGAGTGAACAAGTTCGCCCACAGGAATACTGTGACCCGTGACTCGTGACCCTCCGTGCTCTATGTAAGTATTGAATATTTAAATTATTTATTTTGCTAGGTAATTTTAATTTTTAATTAGTTTAGTTTTGATGTAAATTGTTATTTAAGTTTTAGAATATTTAATTATTTATTTTGTGCATTTTTATACTTCTCCTGTGCCTTCTTTCCAGGGATAAAGCGCCTGTTTTATGACTGAATTCAATATTTTATTTCTTTTCATTCGCAGCTACTGAATCAAAATGCTGCCAAACAGTCTGCTGGTGCTGATGGCGGTGTGCATGCTGGTCACGGCGAGGCCTGAATCAAAGCTGGAGCTGCCCAACCATCAAAAAGCTGTGAGTATCGAATTTCTACAAACTCCTATCAACGACCCATTCAAGTTTCTTATTACCGTTGCAACTACTAAGCAAAGAGTTTGTCCTATGCCCCGACTCTCAGTACGTCTTGTAAGCTTCAACGAAATTAATGTTAATTTTTCTATTTACAGATGACCGATCCCACCAGGTCCCGCCGGAGTGCCGAAGGACCACCAGAGTCGCACGTCGTCAAGAAGTCCGGGGTGCTGGGGACCCGCATCGGATGGCGTGAGGGCCCAGACCCCAACACATACTGGGAAGTTTAGGGGAACAATACGCTTATTTGTTTTTTTATACTTTTGAAAATAAAAGTTATTGTACAATATTTCCTGGTATTATTGACGTAGATAAGCTGACGCGACACCGCGTCCAGTAGGTATCCCAACTGTTGTATATACCTGGCTGCGAGCTTAGGTTACCATCGGTCTGCTAGGCTACATGCACATGTAATGTGCATCGGACCGATGTGCAGATATAGACGTCACGCTGCAACTTGTGCAACAGATACTGCACTCTAATAGGTCGAGCATAACGGCTTGGGAGTTAGCACCATTGCATGATAGAACTGTGTCTCCTGAGTTCAAAAATACCACTCCCCGCTCCCCCCGACCCTTAACTTTGGAGTTATAGGCCGTACGGACTTGTGTCATTGGGTGTACTTGTTTCACTGCTTTTAATGTTAAGGTTTACACGTTAATCCCCACCGGTTTCGGTTAATACACCATTCTCAAGGGATACAGAAATTCAGGAAATTAAACAAACATTACGACGAGCCGTTAAAAATGTACACAATGATGTTATTTATATAAATATCCTCTTATGTACATATTTGTGTACAAACTTTCTACGGAAGTTCAAACAGCAATATCTTGACACATGAATTGACACTTTCCAATTGAAATGCTATTTTCGATAATTATATTTTATCAACTAAAATAACTAATTGGTGATATTTAAAATGAACTTAATGAAATTAATTTCTGGCTAGAGCGGTATATAATGATTTAAAATATGATGAAGAAAAATGTAAAGTATTTTGTTCCTCATGTGATGTGTGTGCATATAACTCCATGAAAAAAGGTTTTCATTTTGAATCATGTAAATAGCGTCTGTCAACAAAATAATTGTAGTGAAAAAAGCCTTATACAAAGCTGGATAGAATCTTACAAAGAACTAATATTAAGTCAAGACAAGTCAAACATTTATTGTTCCGCGTGTGACATTAACTTAAAAACTAAAAAGCAGAATATACAAAAACACATTAATAGTCAGGCTTACCAAAAAAAATGCAGCAATATTGGTGGTGAATTTTATCTAGACTTATGCTTCTTTCTTGTGAATTGCAATATTCCATGGAACAAAGTGAACAATCCAGAATTTTGGAAAGTTTTTCGACAAGTACACCTATATAACTTTGACGAAATAATTCCCGTGCATTTTCGTAATTATTCATTGACAATAATTACTTCCATAAGGGACTACTTTCGTGGCAAGAACTTTGGTCTGACTGAACTACTTTCCACATCATCTTATTTAGTCGACAATTCGAGTAAATTATCATTATCAACCAAATCGGATGCAGGTCTTTAATATAATATGTGTCAATAGCGACTACATGATACTCTAGACTAGAACCACAGCGTGATACCAGAAGTCCCAACCTTAGCATGTCATACGTAAAGTAAAGCATTATATCTTAAGGGATATAAAGTTGTATGAAAATACGAAAAAGCATATGACGAGTTTTTTTCAATGGAGAACATCAAAAGGAGTCAAGACTGTATCGTTGTCTCGCAGAAGGTGTGAAAAGTAGAGTATGCTCCTCTGGAATAAAGCCTGTCTTCGTCTTGGGCAGCTTGAACCCCTCGCTCCACTCAGGACTCTATACAACTCACTAGCTACGCTCGGGAGTTAACCTAGAGTCCCTCGTTACGCTCAGGGTTCAATATGGCTCCCGCGACATAAGACACTGCTTTATTCCCTTGGTCCATAATCGACTATTATATAAGTTTGTTTTTAATTTTTATCGTCGAACTTGATCTTTTCCAGCAAAAAGTTATATGCACGCCACTGTCCAGAGGGGTAGGCAGAGACAACAAATCTCCGTCTCCTACTATCCTGACACACCTCGTTCACTTTTACCACATGTAATTTAAAACGCAATTGGTTTTTTACTTCAATAATTTACTACAGATTTTTTTTACAATAATTACTAACGGTGTCACTATCACCAGAACTAGAACAGTGGCGACTCCTAAAATGTCCAGCATAAATATATCAGTGTATGTGGCATCAGCGAGGGGAGATCTGAGATTAAGAGCACCGTGCTTGGCAACGTGGTCTATCCAGTAGACCGCCTTCTGAAGACCACCAGCTCGCTGCTCCTCCATGATCCTCGACAGACAAGCGATGTTGTCCCGGTAGCTGAGGGTTTAAAAGTCAATCAAGACTAGTCATAATCACGAGACACCAAAAGCTAGTTCATGTTTTTATAAAAAAAGCCAGCCAGGTGCGTGCCGGGCCACGCGCAGTCTAGGGTTCCGTAATTGCCCGGTACATTTTATAAGATACAGATCGCGCCAAACTTCTACTCCGCTCGGAAGTTGCTCTCCCGAAGAAAGGCCCATGCTTTGTCGTGTTTAGAGAGGACTAAAAGTTTGGCGCGACCGTACTCGTAAACCTGTAAAGCCTACATAGCTGTAATAGTTTTCCTTTTAACTCATTATATGTACTATATCTGTGTTTTTTTTTCACATATTCATAAACAACCGTTTAGCCAGCAGAGGGGGGGGGGGACACATGACTCAGCGAGAGATGAGAAAAAAAAATTCCTCCCCAATTTACGTATAGGGAAGGTAATACTAAAAAAAAAATATTTTTTTCGATATTTTATATCACCATTTCGTCGGCGTAATTAATATGAATACCCATGCAAAATTATAGCTTTCTAGTAATAGTCTCTGAGCTAAGCTGCGGACAGACGGACATGGCAAAACTATATGGACTACGGAACCCTAAAAATTATGTTCGAAGACTTGCTATCACGGCTGTACCATCAGAACATAATATATAAAAAAATAATTTGGCCAAGTGCGAGTCGTACTTGCGCACAAAGGGTTCCGTACTAACCCTAAAATATCGGAAATAACATTAATTTACGTCAACAAAACAGTCAACAAAGTGATCCATAAGGATTTCCCCTTTTGAAGCAAGGAACCCATATAATAAAGCAACAATGTATAAATTGAACATCACAATAATTCCTTTAACCCAATAACTTGACATCAAATTTCCACAATCAACAAGCAAATAGATCCAGCCCCCTGATTCTGTATCGTAAACTCAGTTGCCAAACCAAGTGCCTATCGTCTAAAACATGATATCCACTTATCTAAGGATAAGTTCGCACTTGAAATGACGTCACAATTCGTAAATAGTTCAATACCCGTTAATGGTTATTTTGGAAGTTAATTTTTTATCAGTTTTTGGTGAATAGCAACTATAGCTAGCAACCGAAACTGAGTTACATAAATAGCCCCGCAGATGGCTGGCTGAGCCAAGAAACGGTCTCCATAACAACGCAGTCTTACCATAATGGTTCCCCTTGAATAAACAACCCAACATCACATTAATTAACCTCTAAAGAACATTAGACACCATACCTCGTATCTGAAGTGACAGTAATAATAGCTTGTCTTAGATCTTCTTCTTTTAAATTGTCAAGGTCCAGCTTCACGCCGATTCCAAACTGTACGAATTTCTCAGCGTTACACCACTGATCCCCTAAAAATGGTAACCCAATCAGAGGTACATTTGCGGCAATAGCTTCATCTGTTGACTGCAGGCCCCCTTGCATAATAAAAGCTTTGACTTTCGGATGATCTGAAAATTCAAATTATTAAATACTAGCTTTGGCCCGCAGCTCCGCCCGCGTGTTATTCGGTTTAACGACATGCTTTTTTCCGGGATAAAAAGTAGCCTACGTGTTAAGTTAGAGTATAAGCTATATCCATTCTAAATTTCATCCAAATCCGTCTTGCCGTTTCGGCGTGAAAGAGTAAAAAACATACACACACACACGCACACAAACTTTCGCATTTATAATATTAGTGTGATGTGATTTGTTGAGGTTGATCAAATCAGGAAGTGTGATGAAGTTGGAACTTACGGAGTAAATCATTCTGAGGCAGCCAGGCCTCTAAACGTACGTTTGAAGGCTTGTTTTGTACTTCACATCCGTCACATTTCACCAGAACGTCGAAATGTAGCGATTCGAATACTTTTAGGAATAAATTCCACGTTGCTGGTGGTAAATCACCATATTTTAAAATGGTGCCCATGCTAAAATATAAGACTCCGTTTTCGGACGAGTCCAGATATGTCTGCAAATCCTGTTTAAAGAGGAAACTAATAAATTTGCTAGATACCCATAAATTTAATCCATAATCTATACTAATATGATAAATGATAACAAATAAAGTAAGAAAAGTTTTGTGTCTGTATTAAATATTTTTTTCAAATAAATGAAGTCATCATCATCATTGTCGAGCATTTTCTGTCGTGACTCGTTTTTCCATCAAACAAGAGTCATTTCCACACAGTGCATTAATTTCCCAGTCATTCGGGTTGATTTCCAAAGCCAACTGTAGCCAAAACTGGCCATTTATTTTCTGTCTTTCTGTATGGATGTATGTTTCGTATTCACTCAAGAAGTTTTCTTTATTGTCATGGTTGTAACCCTAGTAAGGTAACGTATATGCCGAAAATGGGGCAGAGATTGAATAAATGCGGGCGGAGTAACGAATATATTTATGCATTACGCAGATTTATTCTATATAAAATTCGATACTGGAAATGGAAGATAACAACTAATTATTTTATTATTAAAGTTTGAGATTTTTCTTTTCAAGAAAATTACAATATTATATTTTGCATATTTAAAGTTAAATAATTATGGGTCTTAACTGTCCCGGATCATTTGATAGGCTTCCATATTAGAGCTACACGCAAAGATCTATGATTATCTGTCTTAGTAAATAAAATTATAATAATTACTAAACCTGTTTAAGGAATTTCACTACTTTATTTTAGTTTAAGGTAATTTAGAAATAATATTTTCTTATTACAGTTACCAATTACGGAATTGGTTTCTTACCCTAGGAATAGGCTTCGGCTTCTTTAAATTCATTCCCCCCAAGTAGACCACTGAAGGGGGAACCGGACGGTTGTTGTTCCAGATAGAGTGGACATTGATGAACAGCATTTGAACATGTTTTTGCAATTCGCTTAAAGTTAGAGCATTATTACCAAAATACTCTTTTAAAATATAGTTGCACATATCTTGAATGTTATAATAATTGTTAATCCTCAGCTTCAAAAACGTGTACAGTGTTGATATTTTTTCCCAAAGCGAAAGGTTATAACACCTTTGAAAATTGAATTGTGGAAATATAAGTGGATGAATCGGAGTTCCAGTAAACGCGTGTGTCTCTTCCTGTCCATAGTATGAACTTATTAGTATTATCGGAGCCTTGAGTTTTGCCGCCGCCATTAAACTTAGAGGCACATAGTCATCTGCAAGAATTAGATCAAAATGCTGTTGCTCTTTATGGCGGAGAAGAGCTTGCATTTCTGGCATTTTAAACTGCTCATGCAGCATTCTTATAAGTATAGGAGTGACAAACTTCTTGAATTCTAGTGGAGTTACTGATACGGCTTTCTTTTTTTCCCTTGACACCTTCAACATTTTATCTAGCATCCCGTATGATAGTTCGTGGATATCTATAAATGTTACGTTTGCTAGTGGTTTCTCATTTGCTAGTGTAGTCATGACTACTAGCTCGTGGCCTTGACGAGATAGCTCCTCAGTTAAAACTTGGAACACAGAATGGTGACTGTAGGCTGGCACAGGATATATTGCTAATATCCTAGCGGATTTTACTAAGCTTACACCAGAAATGATGAGTGTAAAAATGAATTTAGCCAATCGTGGCATTATGCGTACCTACTGTTGCAAGAGAGAGCCACAGAATAATTTTTATTTTGTGACCGGGTGATACAATAGCATTGTCGCTCCACCCAAACCTTTCCAAAGAATAGTTAGTTAGGATAGACAAGATATCTCATCGTTCATTATCATTACCTCCAGACCTACGCCACTAAGTGCTTTTACACACACAGGTACTCGCAGGGTTGCCAGATTGGATTTTGTATTTCTACCCAAAATTGAAATATTTTTTCACCAAAATGATACTATTTTCGTTATTTTAACGCAAAAACTTAAAACTACTGAGCAAGTAACAGCTAGAATATTTTTTGATATACATGTATGAAGTTGACTGATGTAATAACACGACATATAATATATAACTTCTGCACACTTCTTTTTATTTCAATAGAATAAAACAAGTTAAATGAATTGTAGGTATTGATTTAAGGGGGCGTCCATAAATTACGTGACACATATTTGGCTGAATTTTGACCCCCCACTCCCTCTAGTGACATCTTGGTGACATTCTTATTAACAAACTCTTCCCCCCTCCCCCTCAATGTCACGTGACTGACTTTTGTGATGATATGAGTGAAAGGCAAGTAAATTTAGCAATGAATTATTTATTAAACTAATGTAGAATGAAATGACACAATCTTAGAACGCAAAAATCAGAAGGAAAATTTACAATGCATCATGGACTCTACTGAGACTCTTCTTCGTGACCCAAAGTGACACTGGACGACCACCCCCTCCCCTAATTAGCGTCAGGTAATTTATGGACGCCCCCCAAATTTTATCTGTATTTTTTGACACTCTATTATTATTATTAATATTTGACTCTACGATGTAATACGTAGGGAAGTAATTTATGTTATTTGACAATTCAAAGTACAGAATAAACGCAACAAACGAAAAACCAATTCTGTAACACAAAGTGAAACCTTGGTCGAATTAACCACAATTCGTTCAAGCAAGAGTGAAACCCATGATCCCAAATCTTTCCGTTTTGCGCACCTAATGCTTCGTTCCGTTTTGTAAAACTGCATCGACGCATTTCATGCATAGAAACAAATCGAGCGCGTTCCCCGATTAACCCGAAAAATTCGAATTAAATTACCCAAAATTCTCCAGGGTATTATTTTTTTCTCCAAAAATTTCTCCAAAATTTCTCCAGGAACCAAATTTTTACCCAGAATTGCGAAAAAAATACCCAATCTGGCAACGCTGGGTACTCGCTCTCAAATTGGTTTTTGTGTTACCACAGGGATTGCGCCGACTTCTGAAGTATATGCTAGTGGAAAATGCGCTTTCTTTTAACTCTTTGAGAAAACGAACTCGGCAAAAGTATTCTTTCGATACCATAGGTCAACTCATAGTAGGTACGAGAGCCCACGAGCAAAACCATGTTGATACATGATGCATAGCAATGATAATAACGGTCAAAAGTATAGCAACTGCGTGGGAGGCCATATCTGCTGTGTCAAAAAAAAGGCAGTCGGTATTACAGCAATACGTCTGATATTGAACATAAATTTTGTTATTTTATGACGAAAAAGTTCGTTTTGTGAGATTTCGCGCGTAGCAAGCCTGAGCGCATTTTTTAAAATATAAAAAAAATTATCCGACCTGTATAATAGCAACCCGGATAATTTTTTTTAAACCTTTCGTTGGTCTGCTGTTTTTAGAAATTTTCTCTGTCGCTAATATACTCCCAAAAACGAAAAGAACGTCCTGGGTACCTAGCATAGATGACCATATCGAGCTGTCAAAGCTGAAGTGAAAAAAAAGAACGCGCCAAAGATTTTTTTCTCGGTGGAATGTGGTCTATTGGGGATACTCTATCATCTGTTTTTTTTTTTCACTTTGAATTGTAGGACCTTATATATTGACTAAATTGAGAAGATAATCTGATAAATTAATCACTTTATCTAGACATTATTCATAATAGCTAGTAGCAATTGGTTAAAGTAATAAACACGCTCCTATTCGCTTCCCCTCTCTTCTCATTACTGAGTAATGTTAGTTGTAAAGTGTATTTTTATCAAGATTGTTGTTTTTTTGTTATATTTTTATAGAATTATATAAATCCTAAAAAGGTTAAACAATCGAGTTAATGCCTTATAAGACCGTTTTAAGGCAATGGTGGGCCACCTGGTTGTTCCTGTCTGCGAGCTGTCCTCTTACTCTCACCTGAGTAACTTCAGATGGATTTGGGAGTAAGATAGTGGTACCTCCACAGTCGAGCCCGGCACCAGCTCTACCACCTCCAAATTTTTTTTTCCATGGAAAATAAACTTTTAATTATTGTGTTTTATTACTTCATCCAAGTCTTAATAGATATTATGTAAAATAGATAGATTATTTGATTAATTCTGCCCCAATAATCACTTTGTCCAAATTGAAAAGATATTATGTATAATAGCTAGTTAGTATAAATAATATCTAGATTAATTACCTACTTTGGCTGTAACATACGAGGCCCCTCAGAAAGTATTGTGAAAAAATGTTTTTATATATGGGAGACTGGCCAGTTATAATGTTTTTCGAAAATATGTTTATTTGTGAGTAAAAATAGGTTTGTTCTAATTTCAAAATTTCCTTCCGCATTTTTTGCGAGCTAATTCAAAGTATTGTGTCTCGCTGAAATAAGGATCTGCGCCGGGAATATTTTAGAGCTATGATTTTTTACGATTTTAAGTGTCGCCTGAAACCGGATGAATCGTACGATAGACTTCAAATGGCATTAATGGATGAAAGCCCTTCCAAGGCAACTGTGTATCGTTGGTATAACGAATTCAAGCGCAGTCTACCAACTTTGAGGGATGAAGAAAGAAGCGATCGCCCTTTGACGGCTGTTACCGAAGAAAACGTGCTGGCAGTGAAAAATTTAATCCAAGACAATAGGCGAATTACATATCAGGAGATTCAACACATATTGAAGATTGGATCGGGAAGCAATGACCTTGTGTATAGAATCTCATTGTCGGGAAGCGTTCACCAGATTCTACACAGCCATCTTCGCGTGAGGAGGATAGTATCACGCTGGGTGCCGCACAACCTCACCGATGCTCAGAAGCAGGCCCGGGTGGAATGGTGCCGTGATATGCTAAACAAATTTGAAGCAGGCTCGTCTCGGCGTGTTTACGAAATCGTTACAGGTGATGAGTCCTGGATTTATCAATACGACCCAGAAACCAAGCGCCAGTCGACTGTTTGGGTGTTTCAAAATGAACCAACGCCTACCAAAGTGAAGCGATCTAGAAGCGGGGGAAAGATTTCGATCGCTAGCTTTTTTAATTTGACTGGCCACTTGGTATCAATTCTCTTACGGGATCAAAGAAGCTTCAATGCTGAATGGTATACTACCAAGTGTTTGCCAGAAGTTTTCTCTGTTGTTAGCAACAAGCGACCGAACACAGGGCTCCGAGGGCTACTGCTCCACCACGACAATGCACCTGCGCACACCGCACTCAAAACGAGGGACTTCCTGGACAGCCCGCCAGTCAAACTCCTGGGTCACCCTCCTTACAGCCCTGATCTAGCACCGTGTGACTTCTTTTTATTTCCAAAAATAAAAAATCAGCTCAACGGAATACAATTTTCGTCGCCGGAAGATCTGGCTGCGTTCAAGCAGGCTGTAAACGAGGTGACTGGAAAAAGTGTTTTGAAAACTGGTTTAAACGTATGAAACTTTGTATAGAGGCTGGTGGAGAATACTTTGAAAAGATTTTTTTTTAAATGTACCTATAGAACATACGAGTGTCAAAAAAACCAAGACCAACAGAGAGGGAACACCCGCTCCCCGGGTACCCACTGAGAGGGGTGTCTAAAGTTGTAAAAAATAAAGTTACTTTAGTTAGGCAACTTGAACATTATCAGGTCGTAGTTTTCAAAATTCTGGACATACCTACGTCTGGACGAGCCATCAGCGTTGGCTGGGTCCTTTGGCAACTAAGGTTCCTAAGTTGCATTATTCTTAAAAAACTATGAGGTCAAGAAACATTATATATTTTTTCCTTGTATGATTACTTCTGCTGATGTACATATCATACATATATAAACAATCGTTTTTCATATAAATTTAATAATATCATTTAACAATATTAAATACTCGATTTTTGTCCAATCTTTCCATATAACCGGCTGAAGTGTGCCCTGTAACAAAATAAGGGTTAAAGATGAGGATTAAATTAAAATAAGGGGGAAGTCTCCCTGGGTGACGTACGTATAACAGCCAAAGACAATGTATGTATATGTCGCAGTAAGATAGTTATATCCCTGATATAATTATATCCCTAAGTGCAATCTAGTGTTATAAGTATCGTACTAAACTAATCTAGTTAAATTGTTATATATATATAATATCTAGCGATGATGTATTAGTACATTACGATACGAGAGCGATGAAACGTTTTCTGACGAGTGTGGCACGAGCCAAAGGTGAGTGCTGCAATCACACGAGTCGAGAAAAAGTTTCTCGCACGAGTATCGTATAATATTTTATAGCAAAAGTGCGGAAAATGCCGACTTTACGCAAGCGCAGCGTGCGTAAAGTGGTCATTTTACGCACGGTGTGCTATAAAATATGTTATGAATAACATTTATACGACTTGCCACTAATTCTCGCCGCCTAGCTAATTCGCTCATAAATTAGTGGACCACAAAGAAATAAATTAATTTAATGTCACAATCTTAGAAATTGATTCTAAGATGGTGTTGTTTGTAAAAAAACGTTCTTTTCTGTACATATTACTCTTTTACCACAACAATTAACATATGAATAAAATTAGTTTAAAAAAAGAAACTTTGTCACGCTATACTTTCGATATTAAGGCGGGTCCTGTATTTGTTAGTATTATAACAGGTGTTCAACCATATGTCGCTTGATACTTTTCCGATTTAAGGTAAGCGCACATTACAGCTGCGCTGGGCCGTGACGCATCGCATCGCAATAACTGTTTCAAATCAAAGTCAGTGACGTATGTTCAAAGTACATTAGGGAATGCCTCGGACGCATATTCGTAATACCCGACGCGTTATCAAATCGGGATATGTCGGCTGCACCTGAAATACCTGAACGTCCCGGGACGACGCGTCACCTTTCTTCTAATTAGAATTGTTTTCAAGTTCAAAAGTCGTGTCGTGCATTTGGATTGAGCATATGTTCATGACTATAAACTTATATTCATTAAACATATATAACAGCCAACAAAGATTGAAAAAGATTTATTCGAGAAAGTCAAAAACGAAAACAGTTATAGCAGAAACAGTGAAAAAATGTGAAAAATTATATAAATGGGACGAACGAATTTTTCAAAAAGATGTCTAGAAATCAGTGTTAACGGCAAATAGTGAGACATTTGGACACCGGGTTTTTTTACTAATTTGACCCTGCTGAACACAATTCTGTCCGGTGTCAACTCCTAGGCTGTCTTCGAAGACCAAAAATCAAGATGGCGCCCAGTATTACTGCGATTTCTTAACCGATTCGAATGATTCTTTTTTTGTTTGAAAGAATTAGTTTTCGGGTAGAGCCCGTTTAAGTTTGATCATGATCTGATGAAGGTCTCCAGAGATAGGCAGTGGAACTCCTCAGTGAATGACAGTATACTACTCAAAATTGGAACAATCGCTTTGTACCAGGGTGCTGATTGCAGGGTGTTACTTGAAAATTGTCAACCACTACCTGTCCCTTGATCCTGGCCTCATCGCCACAGAACTCTTCAACAGATAAAGTCGGGATTGCTGCAATCAGTTTGTGTAAGGTTGCTGATTTCAGGGTATTTCTTGAAAATTTTTGATACATCCACCTGACTTTCGATTCTGGCCTCATCACCATAGAAATAACGGATAACAGCACATAACTCGAGATTGCGGCAATCACTGTGTTATGTGTCAAATGTCATTGATCGGAAAGCAGCATATAATACCATTCATCAGAGTTCTAACACAGAGGCTCTACTGCAGTCGTTCCGGAGATATCATCAAAAGAAAAATTTCAACTCAACTGTCAAAAAACCATTTGAATGTCAAAAAATTACAAATATAAATAATGCACTGTAAAAATCTACTAAGCCCCCCGATACCAAGCTTCATGTGAATTGGACCACATTTCGAAGGCTGTCAAAAAAGTGTCAAAACCTGTCAAATCCCTTACCATTAATATTAGTTAAAACTCAGGGTCTCTAATACCTCTAGCCGTTCCGGAGATATGACCAATAGAAATGCGCCAAAAAAAAATTTTTTTCTTTGTTTATTTTTCCATTAGGTCGATCTGTCACTTTCGATGATTGGCGGGATGAGGATAACGCGGGACCTCAAAGAGTGGCGAAAAATAATAGACGAACACAGGCTGCTGTATCTATGGATGGAAAGGTCGATCTCATCAAGCCCTTTTAGTAGAGTACCTACCATGAATGAACATGGGCCTAACATTAGTTGTAATTGTAAAATTATTTAAAAATTCAAAAACGTCAAATCTGTGATTTTTTCCTACTGAGGACACACCTATCAAATCTTCCCTTTCTATCCCTTTACTGCACTAGCTGACAACAAGGCGGATTTGACTCGTTTTATATCTACCGAGGTTAATAACAGCACCTAACATGACGTGGAAGTAGTGGTAGCGGGTGGATTTGAAAACGGCGAAGAAATGGTTTCCACAGAAAAAAATACAAGTGTCCGAGTACTTCAAGCATCTCATGAAGAAGCGGGCACGAAAATGATCCTTTATACCGTTAACAGCCCTTTTAAGACGGTGGTTGTGTCGGTCCGCGATACAGATGTGTTCCTACTTATTCTCCACCATTTTAAGAAGATGAGCTGTCAGCAATGTTGAATGATGGCTGAAACCAGCAAGGTTCGCAAATTCATGCCCATCCACGACATTTTAAAGCAAAACATCTTAGCTTACCATGCTGTCACGGGTGTGATATCACATTAAACCCAGTACGGGTGACAAATAAGGAGCCTATAGTTTTTTTACTGCGAAAGCAGAACTCACTTATTGTCAGACGCTGAAGAGTTTGTTGCAAACATTTACAAGAACGATATCGCAACAATAGATGCCGTCCGATATGTCTTATTTTCACGGTGTCCTAACCCTGAGGCACTGCCCCCAACGTCAAATGCCTGGCATCAACGTCTCCTCCTAGCCCATCTTTAAACGGTTATATGGAAGCTAGCTCATTTACCATTTCCCGAGCTACCGCCTCTCACGAACAATGGATAAAGAATGCATGATGGAAAGCTCGTGCCTATGCTGATGACATTAGAAGCTGGCCAAGGCAATTGTTAAAATCCGAGATTTAAATTTTATATGACCTTAATAAACACATGTAATACACTTTTTTAACTAAATTATTTTACTTATTACCTGACGGACTTTTTCCAAGTAAACGGGTTTTCTCTATTACGTCTGCGAAAAGCGCCTTAATAGATTTTGTTGAAATAGTTACAGGCATTTTTCAGAACGGTATTACGAATATACAAAGAAATATAATTATAAATGTACGATTTATTATGAAACTTATTTTGATTTTATAACTATGAAATATGGATAATTTAGTTGTAAATTCTTATTCATAGCCCTAAATTAATAGATATATATTATACTAATTTATTATATTAATATATTAACGATTAGTGCATTAAAAAATTTACATGCATATTCTATAAGTATTGTTGTGATGAAAGCACTTGTACTTTTCCACAGATAATAGTAATTGTAATGAAAAGGTTTAAGTTTACGCGTAAAGGTTATATTATAACAAAACATTTGTCAGTGTTTAAAAAAATTGGTTTTCATGACAATAATTAACCAGGTTATTTAAGTCTGACTGAAGCAGAATACAAACGGTCTGCGGGTGATGTTATTTCTGGGTACAGTTTAGTATCATCAGCATTTATGAGATAGTTAGAGTGTGTGAAATTTGAAAGTCCAATGTCATTTACGTAAATTGTGTAAAGTAGAGGTCCCAGATGAGAGCCTTGTGGAACTTCTGACGAAATAGGCAAGAAACCTGACTTGAAACCGTTGATGGCAAGTGCTTGCGATCGATTACTAATGCATGAGTATATCCATCTTAGAAGGCTGCCATGTACATCGGCCTCCCAGAGCTTCTCAAGTAAAATATCAAAATTAATTTTGTCAAATGCCTTGGAGAAGTCGGTGTACACGACGTCCACTTGATGATTTCTTCTCATAGCTTCCAGTAAAAGTCTGTAAACGTAAGTATATTAGTTTCTACGCTACGGTACTGTCTAAATCCGTGTTGCTGTGGACTGAAATGATGACGATTCGCAGTAGACAACTGGTTTGTTACCAATACCAATGACCCTTTTTGTGAAATTTGCAAAAGTTGTTCTTGAACAGTATCGGGGCACAATAATTTTTTTTCATCTTTCCCAAGAGTCATTGAAGACTAACTTAACCACTTTTCGAGTCTTCAGTATGAATTTGGCTACATCAACCAACCAAAGTCACCTTATTAGGGTTCCGTAGTACCTAAAAGGTTAGGTCCGTCCGTATGTCACAGCCTCATAACTTTAGCACCAATAAAGATAAAGACTTGAAATCTTCCACAATAATAGCATTCACTACATAATTCGGTACAAAAAAAACGACATTGTTCAAAGTATTCTTTCCAATCCAAAAGTAAGAAAAATGATGATTATAGGTCATAGCTGGCTAATTACAGGAAAAATATAGCGATAAAAATTGATACATAACAAATGAGAAATATAAAAAAATTAAAGTAAATAAAAATAAATTTATGAAAATATAATATGGAATATGGATATCACATTGTAGATATTAAAAAGCTGATTATAAAAATATATACTTTTACTATATTTACTGGCATTGATTTTGAGATAAAAAGTATAAAATATTTAAGTCTCTCTTTTGTGGTACAATCAATTGTTTTTTTAGTTGTATAATAAACAGTTATGGGCAAGATTTTAAATAGTTTCTTCCTGACTGTTCCGAAAACTGACAAATTACGGAACCTTATGTATGCTAGTCTGACTCGCACTTGACCGGTTTTATTCTTTAAAATTATGTATATTCCCAATCTATAAGGTCCTACAATAATAAGTGAAAATAATTCTACGGTAGATCATGTATCGTTAACTGATCAAATCCCAAAACAAGAAAAAAAAAAATTTTCACTTCCTAATACAAAGTGGTTCAATCTGCTGACTAAATTTCTATGGAAAGGTAAAAAAAAAGTTCACACAAAAATTTATTTTTGGGTGGAATAAGGTCTATTATTTATTTATTTATTTAACAAAGCTTACAATTATGTTACACCATGCAGCAAATAACTTAAATCTAGTATAGTACATGAGTATTTATAAATCTAAGAGCCAACCAAGTATGTCAATAAGAGTCTGGTGTTTTAATAATAGCCCAGATAGACGTATAGTCTGTGCTAGGACTATTATGTTTTGGTTTGTTTAATTTTAAGGATGAGCTTGTCACATATTTAAGACCAAAACATATGAATAAGATATGTCATTAAATACCTAAATACATATGCATTTAAATAGACGAAAGTTTACATACATAGGTACATAAAGCATGCAAATAATATAAACATACCTACATATTATATATACAATCTAATAGTAGTTCTAAATAGTTCTATATTAAATATTTGAATCCCCCTGGATATATTTTTTCTAAATTCGGTTTTTGATTTTTCACTTAAGTACCTACTTCTATCTTTAGATTTAGAAGTTTAGAAGTCCAGTAATATTATTTGTATCTATAGGTTGTGTGATATTTAACGGTACCTAGAATTTATATATTCTAGGCGCAGTAACTGTGAAATGTTTTCTTCCAAAGGTGGTAAATCGAAAAGGTATTGAACATCTAGTATTTGCTCGTAAACGGGTACATACTTCTGTAGGTTTAAAAACCTGCTGGTTCGTTGACATAAGTACCATAGTTTCACTAGTTTGGTATAAGTATGTATAGTTTTCTGGGCGTAAGTACTTTGACCAATCCAAATAGTTTCTCAGTTTAAAATGTAATATGTTTTCTTTTCATTATTTTTAAATTTCAATTCTGAGCTTTGTCCAACCCATAGAATTAGAACATTGTTCTGAGGTCCAACCTATCCATTACCGTGTCACCACAAGCTCCCCAATCCATGATACCAGATTAACGACTGTGTCAAGGAGTAATAGACTCGTATTAGAACTTCTTCTTTCAGTTTGTACGCAGCTCTCCGTAAACATAACCCAACCTCCTTATTTTGTTAGATAAGTTAGATTAGGAATACTCCTATCATCTATTGATTTTTTTCACTTTGAATTGTAGAACCTTATACAGTGTGTCCCTCGTAAAAGTGCACATCTGAAAAGGGGTGAAACTAGACTCTATTTTATCGACGAAAACATAAAAAAAATAAACCTGGCATTTTTTTTTTGACGAAATTAATTTTTCGAGCTTTGTCTGGTAGACCCTGTTTGAAATACGGAGTGTACTTATCATGTTGAAGCAAAAACAATAATGATTAAGATTAATTGACACACAATATCAAATTATTTAAAAAGCCATAAATTTACACAGTTAATTACAAAACGGGATTTTCTAAGAAAAAGATCAAGTTTTTGTGCCCTATTTTTCAGTTACTGTCAAACTCGAAATAACTTCCCCGTTATGCAAAATTATTATTACTTATTTTGAATTAACATATCTTTACCTGTAAAACAAAAAATAGTGAACAACTAGTTCAAAATAACTCTTGCTATGAGTGAACAAAACAAGTCGTTCCGAGCGCAACGACAATAATTTTTCTTACAAAATCCTGTTTTGTAATTAGGGTTTTATGGCTTTTGTAATCATTTGATATTGTGTGTCAATTATTCTTTATCATTATTGTTTTTGTTTCAACAAGATTCACTCCGTATTTCAAAAGATACGATTATTTTTTCAAACAGGGTAATGAAGAACAAAAAATAATTTTGGTGTAAAAAAATTGCCATTTTTTTTATTTTTTTGTCGATAAAATGAGGTTCAATATAGTTTCACCCTTTTTTGGATGTGCGTGCACTCACTCTTACGAGGGACTGAGGGACACACTGTATTGTAATATATCATCTATTGTACGATTTTATTTAAATTGATAATTGACATATTTATTACCAGTGTCGAAAGTCATCATATGCCATGCATACAAAAATAAATTAATCTTATTTTTAATTTACCAAACCCGAGAACAACAACACAAAACGATTTTTTGGAGTGCCTCAATGAGGCCCGTTTTGACAGCGGGGAACGACCATATAATTTAACTTGAAATGAAATAAACGAAACCGTAAACAAATAATTATTATCTTATTGTATTAAAATAAAACTGTAATTTTTTATTATCACGTTATATAATATGACAGATAATATTCCAAGTATTATTTTTACTTGAATTCCAAAATATAATGCAAATTTTAGTCACCACAAAACGTCTCAAAAGCTTTTACGTTCTTAGTCGATTATTTTTTTAATTTTAGTGTAATAACCAATTAATCGCTAAATACATATCACCAAATTAATTCGATTCCACATGAAAATATTAATTAGATAAATATAAGGTGACTTTCGTTTAGAAAGCCAAATTCATACTGGAGACTCGGTTAGTGGTCAGGACAAAGGTTCAATGTCACTTTCTGTGTAATACTCAAACTAAAATTTAGACTTCCCATTCTAATAGAGTCAAGGTTGTTCTTGGACAACTATAGAAGCCCAACATTTTATAAAACATCTGAAGTGTGCGTGTGCATCAAAAATATATTTATTTTTGTAAATAATGACCCTCACATCATAGTAAATTAAACCAATAATTAAAAAAAAATGCACTATAACTTACTGAACAAACAGGATATAGTTACAATTCAGTGAAAAAAATAAGGTTAGAAATACTATGTTAATTAACTAACTTACTATGTTTATTAACTAACTACATTTTGTGTTCATAAATATACTGTAATATATATTATGTTAGTTTGTAAGGTGTTTGTTATTTATCTATGTGCCACAGATGCCTGATAATAATTGATTTGATTGATTGAATACAAGTTCCATCTAGAACTTATAATGTAAGCAATAAACATGAAAATAATCCAAACGATCACAAACTGATACAATTTTAAATCGATTTCTCGAGCGAATCGATTATTCTAGTTACCGGTTTGTTTCATTGACATCCTTATATACGTTGCGATGACAGATGCCAAAACGGGCCTCTTATATTGTGACAACTATATGTTCAGTTTGATCGTCGTCGGGTGGCTCCCGCTTAACATGCCATCTCTTTTGCACGCGTCGAATTTGTATATGCTATCCTGCTGTCAGTGACGATGGGTGTCATGCGGCGATCAATCTGAACGCAGCTCCTGAGCACCTGTGCCGGCACCCCAGGGAGCTTGAAACGCCGCAACTTTCGAATGCGTGCGTGAGGAGAAAAAGTTCCCCATGTATTTTGAACAACAAGTTGGTTGTAACAACCCTGCATTTTTTTTTGTTCAAAAACCGTATTTTGTATTCTATGTATATGAAACGTAAATTACCTTTCACTGTGCGCCGGAACAAGTGACATCAATAACAAAAGGTAAATATTCTTTCCTTTAGTTTTGATAGCATATAACCAAAGATATATCATATAACTATAAAAACTTCAAAATTGAAATCAGTTACACTTACAGTAGGGATGTCCACTTCACAGTTTTATTAGCGGACTACGATGGCGATATTCTGATGCAAAACGGAATACCATCTTGGTAATAAATGAGCAAGGCGATGCTTTCAGTGTGACCATATGTGGCAGGTTCCTGCCTTTTTGGCAGTATTAGTCCAGTAATTTAATCTCTGGCAGATTATGTTGACGTTTTATGAAACTGGCAGTTTTTGGCAGTATTTCACGAAAGTAAAATATATTGCCCACATCAAGGGAAAATTTACCCAATTTTGAAATGGCAACGTTGACCATTAGAGAATTTATTTTACTTACATGGTCTGGGTGGGACTCCCCATAATTAGTATAATTACTGTTGTTGTGTTTATAATCCAACCAATTATGAACCGTAACATAGTGAACATAATGTTCATAATAGTCTTCTTCATTATAAACATTGCACAATTTAGGGATGTCGATTCTTTCTATAAAAGATCGATCTTGAGATTGATTTCGAATCGTGGAGATAAAAACCGATCCAAAAAAATCGATACAGGAAAGATCGATTCAAAATCGGTACAGAAATGTAAATTAATTTTTATTTATGTTTGATTTTATAGATAGATTTGTGTTATACATTTTAAGTATATTAAGTTTTTGTAATCTTATTTCATTGGGTATAGAAATAAACTTGTGATGTGTGTGTACATATGTATCAGAAAAAATAAATGTGTAATAATCAGTAAAAAAATATATGTGTGTCATTAAGTTATTATTTTATGAGCCCCTAACAACGAAATAATTATTTTGATGGTCCCTAATCTATCTTTAAAAAGTTGGCATTTTTTCGGCATTTTATTCGAAGTGTGTGGCACTATTTGGCAGGTTTTCACCTTAAGCATTGGCAGGATTTCCAATTTCAAGATGGTCACACTGGATGCTTTGTTTACGACCAAAACGGAACGCACCCCGTAGAAGAGCGAACGTTTGTTTGGCTTGTATATTTATTTTTCGTCTTTCTGTAAATAAATTAATTATGAAAATTTGTTGACCATTGACCATGTTGAGCCAAACATCAACAGAAGCGTTGCTTTCAGCAACGTATGTGGAAAACTACTTAGATTGTGTGGAAAACCTTCCCAATGATCTGCAGCGACATTTATCGCGTATGCGAGAACTCGACGTAACATATAGAGGTAATTCTTGGGATTTCTTCTATTTAATGGCTTTCTAACAATCTAGAGATACCTCTTACGGTATATATCCCGTAAGAGGTATTTCTAAAGCACAGTTTAAAGTTTATTTAATTAGTTTTTGCGACGTTTGTTGACAAGGTTGGGATTTGAGAAAAGTGACGCCTCTGCTTGGACCCTTCACTATATATGTCCAGTTTCATAATATTATTTCTTGAACATTAATAATCTTTCAGTCAGCCACAGGTTTTTAATGCCTTTATGTACTACAGGTTATCTTTTTTGTGTTCCTCTTTTTCTAGGTCATTCATAAAATACCTGCCTGTCAAATGTCATACACTGAAGTATTATGCACGTAATAGGTTGGGATATAGATAAAGGGGCACTACATATGGAAAAACAGATTAAAAATTACAGAAATCCTTCAATGCTGAAGCAAGGCAGTAGGTTAGGTTGGGGAGTCGCAGAATGTAGCGAAGAATAACTTGAATGGTAATTTTTTTATGAAAACCGAGATATCCTTTAAGGCAGAAAAAAGTGACCCCGTAACAACACTGACCAACTATTGATCATAGGTATCTAACATCAACGCAATAATTATTATGCCATTGCTATTGGTAGTACAGTTGCTTGCAGTTCCAAGCCCCATAATTATAAACAAATATAATATAATATATCGCACATCCGGTGCAAGAACGTCACAAGTGCAAAAAAGTAAAAACTGAGAAAAATTTATAAAACATACATAATTTGACCATATACCTGGTGCGTAGTTTTTCGTCTGAGGGCTCTTTTATCTTTGCGGTTTTGGTGCAATTTAGCGAGTAACTGGAGAGACAACGTCTTAGGGTCAGTTGTTCCCCGCGCCCTCGTGACGTTCTTGCACCGGATGTGCGAAAGATACTGCAATAAGAACAGACAAAAGGTAGCCTATTATGCTGGCACCAAATCTAAGATAAGCCTTTTGACATTTGTAAAAATTTATTACTCAAAAACCATTGCATCATTGGATGATTTAACTAAACACAGCTCATAAATTAAGGTAAGTCTCTATTCTTGCACCCTTGATTTGAATGGAGAAATTGAAGTTGACATATTAGCCTTAATTATTTAGTAGGTGTTGTAGATTCATTGAATTGCAACCTAATATAAGATTTGCTGAACCAAGATCTTGGCACATATCTGAATAGCACACTACACAGAACCCACATGAATTTTTAGTGTACTGACCAAGTATACTGTTTATAATATGTATATGAGTTTGTATTCATTCAGACATTAGTTTTAATACATAAATTCTCAAATGAAAATATTCTTTGTTAATCAAACTACAGATCTGCTAAAGATATAATGCCTAAAGAAATCTGTCATAGATTGTATAGAATGTGTGTGTAAATATGACCTTTACTGAACAGTGGTGAAGTTTCTTACACATATAATTCAAATGGTACTACTGCATTTTCCGCTGTCAAACATAAGAAAGCGGCTAAGTGATATTTTTGTGAAAATTACTTTATGGCATGTTTATATTCATAAAAAAACCTATATACCCGTCTTGCAGTGATTCCCCTAGGACTTGTAGACTATTCCCATACCAACAAGTCCTAGGGGAATCATTGTAATACAGGTCTATCGGTTTTTTTTTATGAATATAAACATACATAAAGTCATTTTCACAAAAATGTCACTTAGCCGCTTTCTCACGTATGATGGCAGTTTTGCTCTATGAGTTGTCAGTATCAAACTATCCACTTTGCACAGTAAGAATGACGATGTATATCTATGGGTTTATAATATTTTCATTTTATTTTATTATTAATACAAAAATCCACAGCACATACAATAAAGAATAACATAAAAGATTAACTGAATAGAGGCCAATAATGGATTTTTCTTATACTAACTTAACTTATACAAAGCATGCAAACAAGAAATAAGATGTGTATACTTAGAGAATTCAATATTATAGAAGGAACAATGATTTAACCAAATTAGACAGGTTCATCTGACATGTAACCTGTGTGTTGGGTGAGTATGAGGTGTATAAACGTGTGTAAAAGGTATATGTTTAGTCATCCATCAGCCTGTTTCGTCCACTGCTGGACATAGGCCTTTCCAGGATTTCGCCGCTTTTGGCGGTCCTCCTGGAAGAAATGCCTGAGGCACAAATTAAAAGTTCCACTGCACGCATCGAGCAGCAGAGACATCTTCTTCTTCTTGGTGGGCTCGGTTTCCGCACCTAGTCTCTCATTTGGACCTTTGTGCGTGGAAATAGTGGGACTGGCTATTCTAGCCAGCCCAGCTCACGCCAAAATCCCAAGAGGCGGCCTAGGTCGCCACAGGACTGGCGGAGCGTCCCCGGTTCACCGAGGATCTTGGCCCGTTCTGTGCTGACACCTACGCAGTCTATAGTCACGTGGGTCGGCGTTTCTTCGGCCCCCATGCAGGCTCTGCACAGAGTGCTGTCTGTTAAACCTATAATATAGAAATGTCTGTTAAGGTTGCTATGTCCTGTAATTAGCCCTACCATCATGCGAAGGTTGGTTCTATTAAGTCGTAGCAGTTTCTTCGTCAGGCGACGGTCCACGGTGGGTAATACCTCTTTCGTCTGCCTGCAGGTTGTCACGCTTACCCATTGTTCAGCATGTTGAGTGCTGGTTCTCTCCCGCAGCCATGTTCTTATCTGGTTAAAAGGCCAAGGTACCAGTGGTTCAACACCTACCGGTTTTTGTTTTGCGCCTTTCTTTGCCAGTTCATCAGCCGCGTCGTTACCCAGCGATCCGCTGTGCCCTTTTAGCCACTGGAGGGTTACTTTATTGTGTCTTACCTCTTCCAGTTGGTTTAGACATTGTAGTATGACCCCAGAGTTTACCGTAGTCCTGCTTTGGGCCCGGAATACCGCAGTGCTGTCAGAAAGTATGCAAATGTTGAGGCCTTTAGCTTCTCTGCTGAGCACCGCGCTTGAAGCCAGGATTATACCGACGCATTCCGCTTGGAAAATCGTGTTATACTTACCTAAGGCTGTTGATTTGTTAATATTAAGTTCAGCTGAGTACGCTCCGGCCCCAGTACCCTCTTTCGTTTTGGACCCATCTGTATATATCCTTATCTCATGGATATTAGCAGCAGAGACATGTCAAGAAGTGTACGACATAATATCTGGCCATCAAATTTTGGATAAAGACAATGAAATCTAAATTTTTGTGATATGGTTGAATAATTGAACTCTTTTCATTATCTGAATGTTCAATCATAGAGCATGGCCCGAATTTGAATGATAACCTTTGCTTTGCACATACAAACAAAATCTTCACATAGAAAACATTACTAATATAATAATGTAACTTTATGTGGCAGAATGTCTCCGAGATGCAGAGACCCATCTGGCTGTATGCATCGGACCCAGCACCGAAGAACGCAGACGTGGCAGAGCCGCAGTGCGTCTGCAAGCTGCATTAGTTGCTGCACAAGACATTGGGGATGAAAAACTTCAGGTTGTGCAGCTTCTGGCAGAACTGATTGATAACAAACAGAGATCTCTTGAGAGTGATCATAAGAAACTCAGTAAGTTTATTAAAGATTGATATTTTTTTATTTCATTGTTGGCTCTGCAGTAAAAGTAATTTCCATTAATGTATTATCACCAGTTTTTGTTACTAACCACTAAAATTTCACCATGCTTAAACAAAGCTGAGGACAAAAATTAGAAACTCTTGTAAGGTTCATACTAGTAATTTTTTGTGAAGGCAATTGCCCCCTACTGCCCATGCCCATACCTGGCTACGCTCTTGAGATCTAATCCACCCCCAAACAGCATTGTCATTTCCAGTTATACCTAGGTAAAATATGCGTACATCGGTAGCCATACTGGTTGCTCAGTCGCTACGAGGCCTGATTTTCAATCTTGGTATCTAGGTTCGAATATGGCCGAAATTAGTATTTTGGAACTTATGTGCAATACATCGTATTTATTACCATTTGCTAAACGGTGAAAGAAAACAGACGAAAGGGACATTCAATTGGGGTGTATGTGACAATTTACACTTGAAAACACCCCTAACACTTACTTTAATACACAATTGGTCACTGAAACGTAATATGAAGTAAAAAGATTTGTCAGTTAGTTGGGTCTTGGTCTAACACAATTTCATGCACCCCATGATATAATATGTTAATAGTAACAACACTATCTTTCAGTGGCATGTCTAGACGTGAACACAAATGGCACAGCAAAAGAAGAGCCAAGCACAATGAATGAGTCAACTCGGACTGTCGAGAAGGAAGTGGTGTTGCAACCGGTGCAGACGCAGCATGTGCCACCGCCGCCGCCTCCAGAACGAACTACTGAACGGGAGAAGGAGAAATCTGAGCGGGAGAAAACAGGTTAGTTGTACTGACAGCTAAATGTAGCATAGGCCGACCTCATGCCCGCTGGACCGACGATCTGAAGGACGTTGCGAGTGGCGGCTGGATGAGGAGGACCGCCAAGAGTGGGGAAATGAAAGGCCTATGTCCAGTAGTAGACGATGACAGGCTGATGGATGGATGGATATTGGTGTTGATTCGGTGTAACACGACTTAACTTATTTGACAGAACTAACCTTATTTTAAGCGTGCTGTCCTTGTCTTTTTTATACAGAAAGAAAAAGACAGAATGCTCAAATTAAGTTTAATTCTGTCAAATAAGTTAAGTTTGTGTTACACCAAATCAACATAATTGTCAACTTAACTATATGATCTGGGCAGGTAAAATAAAATGTACATGCAGTTTGTGGTCATACGTGATGAGGCTTGCTTGATATTTTACAAGAAATTATTTTCGATTTTCCTGATGCTACTTTAAACATTTAAATTTTATTTTAGATTCTGTTTCTGAGGAATGAATTAAGTTAAGTTTTTTTTTGTTTTTGTTATTTTATTTAACAGTTGGGGAAATTTGTTATTGGCCTTAGTCATAGTCTTGAAATAATGTTTAGTTTTACTTTTAACGCTGTTAATTTCCTAAATAAATATAATTAAAATATATTTTTGCAATAAGTACACTATTTGTATACATTGTTCATAGCTGATAGATTAAATCCAGCTTCTAATTTTCTATTGCTCCAATATAAAGCGTTTAATTAAAATGCTATTTACAGATAATAGTAGGGATTTCAAAATATATCTAAATCTAATGCCCGCATTAGACGTGGATGAAATCAGTGAAGCAAACTGAGTAATCATCATAGTGTAGAGGCTGTTAGACTCGTTATCTACTACTACTAATTAGGTGATCTATTTTAAGTGGACTTTAACTGATTTACGACATATTCATTATCGTCTAAAGAGGCTATAAATCCTCATGTTCCAGGCGAGAGATGGTCGAAACGCGCGCGTCGTTCGCGGGCCGGCACCGGCGCGGGCGCTGGCACCGACGGCGCGGACTCGAGTGAGCGAGATAGCGAGCGTCCCGTGCACCACAATAACTCTACCACGCAGAAGAAAGGTGAACTGATCGACCTTTGTCATTTCAGATTCTGTGTTTTATAGAGCAGTATAGTTTCAAGTTTTACTAGCTGGCAGCCCCAAAAAATATCACAGCCTAGTTAACGTCATATCCCGTAGCATTTCTGTAGATAATATTATGTCGTGTGACCCCCACCACCGAATCTACCCCACCCCGAACCCAACCAGTATTAAAACATGAGAAGTTTTTTATTGCATTTGCCGCGTTCCTCCAGTCTCATCTTTCGATAGCCAGACCAAAGGTGCAATTGTGTAGGAAAAAACGTACGGTTTCGATTGTCAGACGGGCTAATTTGCTTAGCAGAATAGCCGTTTATCAATTGAAATCGTACGTTTCAAGTCGTCAAATGAATGCGATTGTCCTACACAATTGCACCTCAAATGTCTGTCCGTCCGTTGTGCCTATAACTTTACAAGGGCTCTACTTGAGATGAAATTTTATGTTTGATAACCATTGACGTACTACCAAGTGGACATCGGGTCTGTGCTCAAAAGTGTCCGAACCAAAAGAGTCAAAACCATTGAAAATTAAAAAAGGGTGTCAATCACACGTCAATCAAAATTAAACCGTGCAGCAATGACATACGATTATAATTAAAATGTTTGGTTTCGTAATATTTTGACACTTCACTAAGGACACTTTTTTGGTAAATTTTATACTACACCCGAGGTCCATGGTTTGGTGTCAATGTAGATAACATTACTTTTTTATAATTCATGCGACGAGGTGTCAAATTAAGGATATTTAATATGTATAAACACTAATCAGTCGTTCAATCTTCCAGGGATAGGCAAAAAGAAGAAACGCAAAGCGCGCCAAGCAGCCCAACGGTCAGAAACGCCACCAGAAGAAACGGACGCCATAGACCCAGATGAGCCCCGGTACTGCCTCTGCGACCAAATCTCTTTCGGGGAAATGATCCTTTGCGACAATGACCTCTGCCCCATAGAATGGTTTCATTTTTCCTGTGTATCCCTAACAACTAAGCCCAAAGGCAAATGGTTCTGCCCCAAATGCCGGGGTGACCGGCCAAACGTGATGAAACCGAAAAGTCAATTCTTAAAGGAGTTAGAACGGTATAACAAAGAAAAGGAAGAAAAAGCATAGTCTTTAATTCGTCTTAGATTTTAAGGTTATGGATAATGTTTGGTTTCATTTGTACGTGTATTTGTTTGGTTAACGGAATGTTTAACCCTTTGCGACCGATGATAGTGGAGCACAAAAATATTAAGGGTTAACTGGGAGGAATCTCCGTGGCTTTTAGTTGTCTAAATATGGGCTTCCCGGAAGTTTTATTGGATTTATTTTCATTCGGAATGTGTTTAGGTTGTGTATGGGATTCATAAAGAAGTGAATGTGCGGCTAAAAAGCGTTTGCATAATTTATTATTACAATTTAAATAGTATTATTGAATGTGTAAATAAATGAAAATATTTCTTAATTTTATAATGTGTTTCTTTTTGCTACGCTTTTGTGTGGCGAATTATAATATTAAATTACAAAAGCATGAACATTTCATTTTCGCGGTTCAGAGATTAAAACAAACTGTGCATTGAATAAAATCTTTTTATTTTGCACTTGAATAATAATTACAGAAACCCTAAGTAAATATACAATACTTTTACCATGCAGATTATATTTTTATTTATAAATAGACGTCTGAATCTTTTAAAATTAAAGAACATAATGATTTATGTAGGATGTCAACTTATTTACGTAGGTACGTTTTCTAATATGCTGTGTTAATATATTTACGAAATAAAATGTCTCATGGCATCCTATCTCGACCATTTGTATTTATATAAGGTGACTTTCGTTTATCCAAATTCATACTGGAGACTCGGTAAATGGTTAAGACCAAGGTTCAATCGTCTTTTCTGTGAATAGCGCAAAATAAAATGTATACTTCCTAGAGGTTACTATTGAACATAGGCATAAAAAAATATTTTTCGTATTTCGCAAACAGGGTTTTTAAACCTTAGCCCTGATCACTTGACGAGTCTCCGGTATGAATTTGGCTATACCGGGTGTAAAAGCAAAGGCAAGAATCCTTTAAGGGTGTGTTAGTATGATCGGTAAAGATATTATTTTAAATACTGGGATCTCTAAATAAAGTACCAGTACCTCATAATAAGACGATTTTCATTACTCAAAATACACTAATCGCGTGGACACCCTCACGGTCGCTGGCCACTCGGATGAGGGGTGCGGGTTGCGGGGTGCAATTAGGTGTGCGGAGAGGCCGGTCAGCTGCGTAGCCATAGCTTAGAAAATTTTTGGTGAAAATTCAAGGTATTTTTTTTTTCTCGTAATGACATCAGAATCGTGTAGGTATACTTTCATACCCTAAAGGGATTCTTGACTCTTCATTTACATCCTGTATAAACAAAAGTCGCCTTATATAACACGGCAAAATTTAGTATTAATTTCGCTACATAATTAAATTAACACCAGCTATTTCTTATGTATTACGCTGAAAATAAATGCCGTTGCCGTTAATACGGTTTTATAACATATTGCAATGGCTTATGTTCTCGACTAGATTATATTATTTATAAAATAAACCCTATATTTATTGCAAACACGATTCCTGCAAGCAGTTAATAAACACCAAAGAAAAATCTAACGTAATAGTACCATTTCATATTATAACAATACTATGAGATGGGACTCGCTAAAATGGTCATTTCTTAGAAAAAAAAACAATAATTTCACTACTAAATCTACGTAAAAGGTTAACTACGTCATTCATTATACATTAGTTTGATCCCTCTTTCAGTAGAATTCAAGGGATCTCTCCATTTTTCCATCAATAAATATAACGGTGGTTTTTTATGTTAATAATACGGAAACTATCATACGAGAGATCTCCTGAAAAAAGAGTATTCAATACAGTCTATATAGGCTTTTCAATCATTTATCCAAACAGTCCAAAATTGTAAATGGGCAAGATGTAAATAATACTTTTCCTTCTAATTCGCTCCCTTAAACATTCTAGTAAGTGATTAAACCAAGCACACATTTGCGACACGAAATTTAAATAATATGACACTATTTGAACACAAACACTACCTACTTATTCTACAAATTTGTGACGTGAACAAAGATCATTTTGTTACCATACAGATTGTCTAAAATTACGTATGTACTCGTACTGAGAGTAAATAATTTTGTTAATGAAGCACATACACACTATGAACTTTGATTTTTCTAACTACAGAAACACAGCTTTGTATAAGTACTTAATTTTTGTTTTAAACAGTCCCCTCGTTCCGAAATTACAAAGCAACGTTATTTTTAGCATCAGTGCGCGTTTTAAAGCTTAAGCCCGCTTTAGAAGTGGATGAATTCAGTGAAGCTAACAGAGTAATCATAAAGGCTTTCAGACTCGTTATCTACTACTACTTTAGCGTATCTAAGCGAACTCTAACTGATTTAGTGATGACATTCATCGTCTAAAGGGGCTATTACGATTAGGTATAAGTCAACGCAGGTAAAAAGAGCTCTGGGGCGTCAGTGGAAGGGATATGTTTGGGTATAGTCGCGCACAAATAGGCTTGAGTATATATACATATATATTGTTTAATTATGTAAGTAAAATGTTTATTGTAGAATAACATCTGTATAACAGCTATTTTTAATAGGTTAGAAATAAATATATACTGTGGGTGTTGATTTGATCCACAACTTGCGTCACATGAATGTTCATATAACTACATGATGCCTATTCCAAAAAAAATGCATACAAGAACAAAATACTTCTACCAGCTTCGTTCCTCATGCAACAGTAAGAACTGTAAATAATTTTTCTTTCTTTTCTCTGCAAACCCATCGTAACACAAATACATTTTTGCGCGTGACTGTATTTTGAGATCGGCCGAACGTGGACACTGCGCCGTGAAGCGAAAGTCACCAATCACGAGACAGCAAATCCACGCGCTAGGTATTTTCCCCGTCGCGGCCGCCCGCGCCGCACCTCATACCACCAATTTGGTCGTGAGTTCGCTCACTGCTCGCTTGAAGCTCTTTTTACCTGCCTCGACTTATACTTTAGTGATGAACCATGAATTGGTAAACATCTTGCCTCGAAATCGTGAGAAGCTCTAACGAGTGACGTCACTGATGGCGTTAATCTACCCACTTTACAAATAAGAGTCAATAAACGATATTTGTTAGCTGCTCTGTCAGAAATTTCGGAACGGGGGGTGTGATTTTGTCGCTTACTAAGTTCGTTTTATATTCATTTGTTCAACAGCCTAGGTCAGCAACAGCGCGTCAAAAGTGCATACTCAATGTATTGCCGCGCTTCTTTAACGGCTTGAGAGTGAGTGAGAAACAAAATCACGTACCTACATATAAACAAATACATCTACTTATTTAGACCCACACGCCGTGCGGGTTCTTATTGGTGGGGGCGGCGTTTTCAAGCTGTCGCGGAGAGCCTATGATCCTTCGAGCGCTGCCGGCCGCACACAGACCTGTGAAAAGCACATTAATGTTCTAAGAATATGAATTTTCTTGAGGAGAGGACGGATGACAGAAGAGTGACAAAAAAAATTAAGCGCAGATTGAATGTACAGTTCTACCAGTAGGCCTACCATGAGTTTTGGTCACGATACTCGTTACTTAAGCCGATTCTGAAGACTTTAAATTTAAATTTAATTATTTTTGAAATTTTAAATAAATTTTCTTCATTCCAAAATAGTTCTTTATTGTCAACAACAGAAGCTATATATATATATATACATGTATTTTTTTTTTATTTGGAAAAATTGAAGTTTTGACAACACAAAAATTAAAAGCCTTCAGAATCGACTTTAGTGACTGACTGTGTAAAGTATTTTATTTGAGAAATTTGGTTTCCTCTCGTAAGCCGCTAGGGGCGCTGCACAATTTCTCATATAAATATTTTACGCAGTCGGTAACGTGTATCGTGAACAAAACTCATGGCAGGCCTACTGGCCGCCGTAAAGGTATCATTTCAAATAGGAGAGCGGAGGGTTTGGAAACAACATGAAGGGGGGATGTTGCAATAAGCGCGGTTGCTACATACTGAAAAAGGTCAGTTATTAAGTATAAATATATATATTTTTACAAATATAAGTATATAATTTTATTACATTTTAGTAAGCCTAACTTTTGAATATTTTTCTGTATTATCCATCCATCCATCAGCCTGTTTCGTCCACTGCTGGACATAGGCCTTTCCAGGATTTTGCCACTCTTGGCGGTCCTCCTGGAAGAAATACCCATACTCACACACGCTGGGCAGGCGGGTTGGTGAGCGCGGTGCCGAAACCCTTGCACCAGTGACGCCGCTGCCCGTCACCAGTCTGATTTACATAAGGCCCGGCAATTGGGGATGGATATACCGCCATCCATCGGTCCCAGGCAATGGTGGGCCGCCTGGTTTTGCCTGAGAGCTGTTCTCTTACTCTCCCCCGAATAACTTCGGGAGGATTTCCAAGTAAAATGGTGGTACCTCCACAGTCGAGCCCGGCATCAGCTCTACCACCTTGTAAAATATCTGTATTATATATTGAGTATATATTTTTTATCTTATTCTATCTGTTTTTTAGGGTTCCGGAGTCCAACAAGGAACCCTTATAGTTTCGCCATGTTCGTCTGTCCGTCTGTCCGCGGCTTAGCGCAGAGACTATTAGTACTAGAAAGCTGTAATTTGGCACGGATATAAATATTGTTCACGCCGACAAAATGATAAAATAAAAACTCGAAAAAAAAATACACGTAAACTGGGGATGATTTTTTTTCTCGTCTATCCCATAGTGTGGGGTATCGTTGGATACGCCGTTTAAAAACATTGTGGGTGTGTGAAAACTATTTTTCGATTTAGGGATCCGTTGCCGAAATATTAACCTGCTGGCTAAACGGTTGTTTATAGAAATGTGAAAAATTTCACAGAAGTGGTATATATAATGAATTTAAAAGGAAAACTATCACAGCTAAGTAGGCTTTACAGGTTTACGAGTACAGGTCGCGCCAAACTTGTGGCCCCTTATAATGTATGGGACCAGAAGTTTGGCGCGGTCTGTATTAGTAGACCAACTTATATGTACCGGGCAACTACGGAACCCTACATTGCGCGTGGCCCGATACACACTTGGCCGGTTTTATTTATGATGAATGTCGACGTGTAGAAGTGTATTTTATATAAGTACATAATTTTACAAAATAAATTATTTCTAGCGTGCACAGAACTTTTAGCTGGAAAAGGAAAGTGAATGTCAAGTGTCACTAGTAAAAAACTAAAATAACACTTTGAAAAATATTTTTTTACACCACCTGCTCGACAATGTCCAATTACATATCATACAACCTCAAAGTAAAGTACATTATCTCTTAGGGGATATAAAGTTGTATGAAACTCCCTAGGTAAAGTGATTTGAATTTGGAACGTCAAATTCGTGTGGAAACTCGTGAAAAGCTCGTAAAAAAATGCCCATATGGCATTGTAAAGAGGTTCGTTTGAAAATCGAACTGGCCACCATAAGCAGAACTCAAAAAAAAAGAAAAAGGTTTAGGTTTACAACGAATATGAAACAAAAAACGGTGTTTGGTGATGTGATTATCAGTGAATTTTATTTGATAAAAAAATGTCGAGCGATAGTGATTCTACTCCAGAGTTTATCAAAACAGACGCTTTAGAGATTATTAATAATTTTAATTTACTACTGGAAAAATCTGAACACATATACAAAAAGAAAAAGCATATGACGATTTTTTTCAATGGAGAACAACAAAAGGATTCAAGCGGTGAATGACACTGAATGTACACTACAAATACAAGACTTTCCAAGTATATTGGGGCCCCATTTCGTTTTGCCGCCCCGGGCCCCCGACGGGCTTAGTCCGCCACTGGATAACTCATAACATAATAGATTATGGTAGGTAATATTTTTATGCTTGCAAGCTAGTAACTCTATTATTTCTATATGCGCGTAACTTATGAAATAAAATTAACCTATTTTGTAAATATTGTGAAAACATGCTGCGTAAGGAAGTTGTAGAAGCAAAAGTTTACAAAAATGTTATTTAACATTTTAAGATAAATCATACATATTTACTTTGATACCGCTAGAGTAACCATTATCTTGGATTTTACATTACAGTCTTCCAAAAATGAATAATTATTTTGAAATGATGTTGTTTTATTTGCAAAAGCAGCTATGCCCGCGCGCACATTTTTTAAATATCTCAAGTTTATAGCGGTGTCCGGTGATAAAACATTGTTGGAGTTTTCAGCAAATTTTTCTTAAGAGAGTCCATCACTTCATTAATAAAACCCACTACGGCTGTGTTTTTAAATTCACACTCGTGTTTAAAAACCTCCGTAAGTACTAGGTAGTTAAATAAAATAACTATATATTGTAAATTGCAAAATGTGAAGAAATGTTTTATGCTCACGGTAAATTATAATTACTTCTAAATTCTAGTAAAAATTGACATTGAGATTATAAATAAAGAAACATACCTAAACAGAAGTGTGACTTTTTTTCATTCCTATCGAAAATTGAAGATTGTTTGGTAGTGTCTGCCTAGTTCTAGCTTAGAAGGCAGGATGAGTCCCATTAAATATCGTTGTATAATTATTTTTTTAAATATGGTTACACTACTTAGAAAGAAATGGAATACTCTGGTTTGACTTCTCGTTCTTCACGTTTTTGCAACAAGTGCTCAGTCCTGTTTGGGTAATACGTCCATGCTAGGGACATATTAGAATAAATGTAGGTTGATGTTTCAACTTGGCAGGATATAGCTACATCACTAGCCGCAACACACATACCATCAAGTGGATGTCTAAGCTCGTCTACACTGCCGGCCAGACTCTGAAGATTAGCTTCCTTCATCTCTTGGACCAGTCGCTCCACTTGTCGCTTCTTCTCCATTATAGCACTCTCCAGAACGCCAACCTGTGTGATATTAACGTCATAAGTAAGTCATGCATGATATATGAGATTAATTTTGTTTATGTAGCCAAATTCATACTGGAGACTCGGTAAGTGGTCAGGACCAAGGTTCAATGATCATTTACGTGAAATACGCAAAATAAAATGTAGACTTCCTATACTAATTGAGTCGAGGTTGTTCTTGAACAAGTGTAGAGGCACAAAAAAATAATTTTTGTGTTTCGCTAACAGGGTTGTTGAACCTTGGTCCTAACGACTTACCGAGTCTCCAGTATGAATTTGGCTGTATAAACGAAAGACACCTTATATTTTACACAATTCGGTATGTAAAGCAAAAGTACACGGTGCTGTGTCCAAAGCCGTGTCTATAGATAAGATTTCTAGCCCATATTGTAGCTTTTAAAACCATTAGATCGTGCATATTTTAATAAAAATAAGAAAACCTTCACATTCATTTGACCTCTAAATGACGTCACAAAATAGGCTGATTATGGCTAGGCTCAATGCAAGAAAAAAATAAAGAGCTCATTGTCTTTTCCCTGTCAATATCAACTTACAGTGCCACCAACTTATCTGAAGAATGAACTAGCTTATTCTGGGCCTATCATTGGCTGTAATATTCAATATTATCCAATAAGATATGCTAGTTCCGCCATTTTCATTCCACAGATAAGTCGGTAACACAGAGTTGCCACTCAGTTAAAACAAAGGAAGTGTACCGTGCCACTAGTATCAGTCTCTTTATACTTTATGATATGAATAAAGAGGTTGATTTAGCCAACTCCATGACGTAATCGTCATCACAACAAAACTTTAAAAAATATTAGAAATTAACCTCTGCTTGGAATGAAGAAATATAGAAATTAATTGCTCATAATTAGTCAGCTTTAAAAAAATTAAACCAGTGTACTTAAAATACCGAATATATTTTTCAATTTATTTGTCTTGTCTCTTGGAATTCAATTAGAATGGTTTAAGCAGAAGACGTAGCCTATTTTAGCACTGACCTACAATATGTGTGGGCAATGACAAAGAGTGAAAGTTCGAATAGTTTTACCTCTCGCTTGAGATTCTCAGCGGTGAGATGATTGATCTCAGTCGCGTGCTTCGCCTGTTGTATCTGGCTCTGTAGATTCTCCACCTCTGCCAGCATCGAGCGTTCGAGCGCTTGTCTGAAAAACAGCGTCGTCGTTAAGGAAACTGTTGGATACCCACCATGAGCACGGTTCGTTTCACGGCCACAGTCACTCACAAACGCCATAGTTAAATAAATTAAAATATACCAGGTCAATCTCATCTGTTCATAGTTCACAGCTTTCCCGAAGAAACATAACCGCACAAACGAAATAGTAGTTTACTAAGCAATCAAATTTTAGGGTTGACTCTATAGTGAAAATAATTCGGTCTGTGACTTAAGTAAATTCGTGTGACAGTACGTTTTAGAATTTTCGGCCAGTATGATAGCGTAAGGTATATAGTATATCTTGAAATGAAAGAACTGTAAGCGACTCTGCGTCTAGATTGAATCATAAATCACGAAGTACAAGTGGATCACTCGATTGTCCCTCGTCTGTCACAGCCACTTTTGCGAAAGTTATTTGTCTTTTTGGAAAGAGTATGCACTAGAATATGTAAGTAACATGTTCATGTTAGCGCTCGAGTTTAATGCAGTCTGGAGCTGAGGCGAAGGGCGGGAACATATCCTCCCGTCGTCCGCAAACTTTCCTCGCACGCCTGCGCTGTGTGCACTGCGGCTGTGTGTGTGTATACAGGATGTAATCGTTAAGTGTGACCAGGCGATTATTCCGTAACTATTACAGATATCAAAAAAATGTAAACTGATATCGAAAGTACGTTACCTAATCAGTAAAATGACATCAATAACTTTTTGAAAATCAAACGAGAAGTATTCAAAATTTTTACATTAAAAACTCCCATACATTTAGTATGAGATTAGTAGAAAGGTTTTAGTTTCCTTATTTTAAAAGGTTATTTTAGCTTAGTACTGATATTAAAGGAAACTGTTTATTAACCAAACAAAGTAATAAAACTATCTTGAATAATATTTATTTCTTAGTAAGTGCAAAATTTTGTATTCAAAGCAGATGTTCGAAGTGACGTCCTTGTTAATCTCATACTAAATTAAATGTATGGGAGTGTTTAAAGTCAAAATTTTGAATACTTCTCGTTTGATTTTCAAAAAGTTATTGATGTCATTTTACTGATTAGGTAACGTACTTTCGATATCAGTTTAAAATTTTTTGATATCTGGCATAGTTACGGAAGAATCGGCTGGTCACACTTAACGATTACACCCGGTATAGCGCATTCCATAGATCTGCGTTCAATTCAGGTGCTGACTGTGGCATAGCAGAAGAAAACCAGTTTAAAAAAGACTCACCTATTTTCCTGTTGCCTACTGGTAATAAGTCGCTGCTCGGTGTGTATGTCGTCCATCAGTTTCCGTATTTTGTTCTTGCACTGAAGTAGCTCTGTCTCACAATTGGCGAGCTTCGACCGAACTAACACGATCTCAGATTTCAACGTCTTTTCATTCTGTTTCACTATCTCGCTCTCTTCTTCTATGTAGGTTAGCGCTTGTACCTGGGGAATTGAAAAAGTTATTTTGAAGAGTGTTATCACTTTTATGAGAACATAGCGCTTCATTCATAGGGGAGATTTAGAAAAGACTTATGGTTAGACCCCTACCGCAAAACCTCAATCGGGCCCGCTGCTCTGTCGGTTTCAGACCTGGTGAACGAACAAGAGCAAACAATGTATCACACTTTGCTCTATCTCTCTGGCAAATGAAACAGCGCGATTGATTTTGCCTTATAATCTACTACATTATTTTCTATGTATTATTTCTAGTCTATTTCGAACCGAGATTATGTTTTTATTGCGAAATCCATCGCTTTGGAATACTCTAAATATTATTATTAGAGTGCATTACAAACCAGAAAAGATAAATTAGAAACAAATGTAAAGACAAGAATTTGAAAAAATTCCTCGGGCCAGGATTCGAACCTGCGACCTTTACATTTGTTTCTAATTTATCTTTTCTAGTTTGTAATGCACTCTAATAATAATATTTCGAACCGAATCATGACCCACTATAGGACCTTGTTATACCAATCACAACTAATAACCTTCATTTGTAAACAAAACGTTAATTGGTTATTTAGTTTCAGCAACTTTACATCCCACAGACGCCGAGATGAAGTACATACGTACAGACCCCTTGCAAAAGACTTTTTCAACATTGATACTTCGTTAACTTTTCAGTGCTGATCCGCAGCTGGTTATCAGCGGAGTTGATCTGTTGCTATAGCAGCTCTAAGGTAAGGACATTTGAATATTTCCTAACGAATTTAGGGTAGGGGGGATGTGGGGGGGGGGGCTTACGAAAACCCCCTCGTGCGGAGACCAACCGTTTTTTTTAATAACGGGCCACAATAATTAGACACCTGATCCTAAGAATTTTGTTGCTAGGCGTGGTCTAACTAACGTGGTTGATTTTAGTAACACATTTTTGAATCGCGCGCCCTGAATTTGAAGGGCGTTGTGGGGGTAGGGGGACGGGTTCGAATATAATTTTTGAGAAAAAAATTATTCAAGTATGGTTAAATTTAAGGTTACATTTACATTATTTTCTAAAAGCAACGGCTGCGGCGCTCGGAGCGCGGCGCCTAGCACCATGCAATTCGTCGCAGACATCCTTACTCGCCGTCTGCTCCTTACCGCACGCTGGCGGCGCGCTCCTTCGACGCCTCCGATTTTTTATATACACTCTATGGACAAGCTACAAGGCCGGCTTCGCTAGCCTAATCACCGCTACAGTACCGTGTCGGACTTCTCAAAAAGGCCGCTGCAGTATAAAACACGTTTCTTTTCACATAAAAAAAATTAAAACTGCCATCGTTTTTAGGCACTGTACAACTTTTATTGACGTTTGACACTGCGATAAATGGAATGTAATACCGTTTTGACACTTCCTTAGGATGTTTTCAATGCAGTTAAAGCAAAAACGCAACAAAAATTGAAATTTCCAAAAATTTGTATCTTAAAAACTATTGGTTTCTGCAAGTTGAAATTATAGTATAATGTTTCTATGAACTAGACCAATCTACTATACAAATATGAAGAACGTATCAACTAGGAAATAATCAAATGTTGAGACCAATGACCTATTTCGTTACATGTTCAGTGCTACCAGTAACCTAGTTTGTTACCTGTTCAGTGCTGATCCGCAACTGGTTATCAGCGGAGTTGATCTATTGCTGCAGCAGCACTACTTGCCGCTCCTGCTCACGACCTTTGCTCTCCCAGTAACCTGTTTCGTTACTTGTTCAGTGCTGGCAGTAGCCTATTTCGTTACCTGTTCAGTACTGATCCGCAACTGGTTATCAGCGGAGTTGATCCATTGCTGCAGCAGCACTACTTGCCGCTCCTGCTCACGACCTTTGCTCTCCCAGTAACCTGTTTCGTTACTTGTTCAGTGCTGGCAGTAGCCTATTTCGTTACCTGTTCAGTACTGATCCGCAGCTGGTTATCAGCGGAGTTGATCCATTGCTGCAGCAGCACTACTTGCCGCTCCTGCTCACGACCTTTGCTCTCCCAGTAACCTGTTTCGTTACTTGTTCAGTGCTGGCAGTAGCCTATTTCGTTACCTGTTCAGTACTGATCCGCAGCTGGTTATCAGCGGAGTTGATCTGTTGCTGCAGCAGCTCTACTTGCCGCTCTTGTTCACGACCTTTGTTCTCCCAATAACCTATTTCGGCGTCGAACTGGAAAGTATATAAAAAATCAATTGGGCAATTTCGATTGGATTCCATCATCGCAAAAGTAATTCTTAAGCTATGCCAAACACAAAATATTTTTAAAATGTCTAGAATATTTTTCGTATTCTCCCCGGGTTCCCAGATTAATTTTCCGTTCTGAGTTATGTTTCTTTAACAACCCCCTCAAATCGAGGATCAAAACCAGAGCTTGAATAAAAATCATTTAAGTATTTGGTTGTTCCGATTTCTTTACTCTATTATTCACCTAAATCGGCTTTACAATATTTGTTAAAAGCAATTTGTACAAGTGATATTATCTTCCCAATCATGAGTGAAAGCTTTAAAAGTTAACATGTGAAACGCAGGTAGAACAACATACTACAGATCTATATCTAGACGATTGTTCAAGGCTGATACGCTAGATGGGTAGCAATTATTGTTGAGCTTACAAGATTCTTAAAATGGCAATTTCACACGCGCCAACTTCAGGCTTTGTTATTATTAAGGCCACCGAGATAATCTCGCTAGACTTTGCGGCGGCGCAGGAAATGGTTCTGCTGTTGCAACGAATATGGCGTGAATATGTACCTTTTATATCCATCTTACAATGGCAAAGGGTGATCATTTTAAAGAGGGAAGCCGGGCAAAAAATCGCCTTAATCAGAAAAGCAACCAAGGAAAACATGAAATTTTTTGTACTTTGCAACACCCTGTCAGCAAAGTCTAATTTTTTGTATTGAGATTTAGGGAAATGTTTGACAATGCGAAAGAAATGTAGTATGGATGCCAGTTCCTGAGCAAGCCGATGAGAATCGTATTATATGGACCCTTTGCACTGCCACCTTATAACTACGAGTTTATTTTTCTGCGGCTACGCCCGTCTGATCTTGTTTTAGATAAAAGTAGGCATATCTCGACATAAAACATCACAACTCTTGTATCTTTACTAAAATATCTAATATTGGTTAACTCTGGCACAATGTCTTTTATTCGATATGAAAGTTACGAACACAAATGCGTTGCGAGCTCGTTAACGTCATACACAGTCGCTAGGAACGGTGTAATGCAATAGGTTGGGTTATAGGACGAAAAAAAATATTTTTTCAAAATATCCTGCGCCTTGATTTAGGTCGTTGGCGACTTGTGATATATACTTGTGAGAATAGGTCTACCAGTTAACTTGCGTTTGTTTGTTAGTTACCGCAGCTGTACGGGAGAGTCTCAAAGTCTTAATGGAAGTCTTAAAAATAGAATATAAAATATAGTAAATAAATAAATACACCGTCACAACATTAATCTCCAAGGGAGTGTCAGATGTATTTCCTAGAATGGACTAAATTGCAAGTCACAATCCACACTCGTACACCCACGTTTCACCGACGATTATTGCAAAAGCTTAACGTGCCTACCAAAGCACACAGACTGAACATGTACCATTTGAACCCAGAACCTCGGGGTATTACATAGTTCATACATCGTTACTACCAGTGGCGAAGGGTGAACATTTTAAAAAGGGAAACTGGTCAAAAAACCGCTTATTCAGAAAGCAACCATGGCAAACATAAAAAAATATACTTTACAACTCCCTGTTAGTCAAGTGTATTTGTCGTATTGAGATTTATGGTAATGTTTGACAAAGCAAAGAGCACGGAATAAGAAATGTAGTATGGATGCCATTTCCTAAACAAGCCGATGAGAATCGTGTTATATGGACCCTTCGCCACTGGCAACTACTAAACCATGGTCACAGATTTATAATCACATACCTTTATAAGGTCAGCCTGCTGACTAGACAGTTTCTCTCTCTGGTAGTTCACCAACGATACAAGCTCTTTGTACTGGTTATTGTAACTGACAGGTTCCGGGGCTCTGTCATTAGTTTCTTCTATCATGTTGACGGGTGACATGTGCGTCGGTCGCTGATTGCTTCTGGTGGGGTTCGGTGATTTTCGAAGAGCTTGGGTCGGTGGCGGCGGTGATCTGTAGGGTGGTGGGGGATCTCTGTGAGGATTGAAAGAAGTTTGGTTAATAAGCGTCCTCTTTTCACATAGATTTAGGATGTTTGACCTACTTTGACAAAAATGGTTGAATGACATATTTTTGGATGTATGACATATTTCTGGGTGTATGACATATTTCTGTGTGTATGACATATTATCAAGGTTGTCACAGATGAGAGCTATAATGTAAAAATTTACAGATTATGGCAAACGAAAGAAAAATGCAATTTTTTTTATATTATTCCTTCTGTAACTATTCTTAGTGTTTACTTTTCAACACACATAGATACGTATTGGAATGAGTAATCTTGTGATGTTGAGTAAGTACAATCCTTGAGGGCATGATTTCGAAGAATTGATTAGTTAAGTTCTATCTAAATAACGTAAGGAAAATTGAATAGTATTTGACATTACTTCCCATAATTTGTATCATATATGCGATACTATCTGATGGTGCATCAGTATACAGTGCATTTTTTTCATTCGCAGTTTCTATGCTCAGCTGGGAAATTATTTTTTCCAAAATCAAATCATACAGTTTAGGGTTTCATCTAAGTTGGTCCCTACTTTGAACATTTTTCACTATTCCCTACAGTTCCGCATTTGGCCATCAACACCCACTTGGAAAACCAACCCTGTCTATGTGGGATGGGACTTGAATGTATCTCTGCCTATCGCTGGCCAGTGACTTATGCAGTTTTTCATCCACCAGACGCGATGCTAGTTGTTTAAACAGTTGTCGAGCATCAGGCCCCGACGGCCCAAATGTCTCGACGCCAAACGGCACAAACACGTAGCCCTCACCTAGAACTGCATATTTGCGCCGCTTGTTGCCCTCAGCCGTTGCCGCCGCAGCACCCGCCGTGGTAGCAGTCCACTGGACGTGAGACGCAGCGAGCGAGGGTATCGACACACGTTACATCCCACACCAGAGAGCGACCATTCTGCCACAGAATGAGTGTCATCCCATCGGGCCTCTTGCCATCGTCACGTGCGATGCCGTTCGGCTCTAAAATTGCCGGCACGTTGACAGTTGCAAGGGCCCTCCGAATGACGTCATTAAGGTTGGCGTGGCGGGACCAACGGCCAGCGCTACACTAACATGAAAGACCATGATGACCTAGCTGGTCAACGCTCGTACCACGGCGACAGCGATGACTCTCGTTAGTCTTAGTACCAAGTCGCAGACAGATGGCAAGACTAAAAGTTGTCTTGTCCAATAAACTACCAATGTTTGCAGAGGGAATAGCGTGCAGCCAGAGGCCAGATTCACGCTCACCGGTAGCGAGAAGATGAGCACGGTCTGCAAGATCAGAAGCAGTGTCCAGAAGATGCTTCTGGATCTGTTCGCAAGAGTCTCGTCCCATAATTTTTGAGATTCAGGAACGATGGGCAGTTTTTTTGCTTAAAACTCGACATTGACCATTATTGGAAGCCAGATAAAAGCATTGAATTGAAATCTGTCAATACGATATTATTAGATTGCATAGCAAACAAGGTAACATTTTTTCTCAGAGAATTGGTTTAGAATTGATTTTTCCACTTTGTCATGCATTCTTATGATATTAAAGAAAGTAAAGTGTTCATTTTTCAATTTTAACCCATAAAATTATGGCCTATTTATTCCCACGCCACAGATAATCAATAATAATATAATAACAATAATAATAATCTAAGCTTAATAATAAGCCTCTCAAAGTCCATCCCTACGTCCGAGCCGAACATCAGGTCACGTGAGAGGCGGACAACGTGTACAAAACTTACACGGCTAACAGGGCAATGGCATGCTCTTATGATGGAAAGGATTAATAGAATGCGTATAGTGCCGCTGCCTGGGGGCGACCGCCAGGGCACGTCTGGGGCTGGCGCTGGACGTGGCAGCATGCGATCCGCCAGTAGAAATCGCAGACTGGCCCGACCACCTGGTCAGTCCACCAATCCACCATCACCACCAGTCGGCTTGGTGTCGGCAGGGTCTTCACAGGCCCAGCATACGGCACCCGCCGCTGGTGAGAGAGTACGGCGCATGAGATGGTCTAGCCAAATGAACGCTAATGCCATGCGCGCGTACTTCAGAGCAACAGGGGGCAATACCGGTGCAACGGGATATCGGGCAGTAATGTTCCGCGAATTTCTGTTGCTGGAACCCTCGATAACTATCGCGGAACAAAACCTGGCGGACAGAGTTCGGTATATACAGCGCTCCAACGTATTCAGCGCTGCCGAACTCGAACAACTGAGACGCGAGACTGTTTTTGTAATGGATGATGCACCACATGTGGAAGATGTCTCTCCCCAGCCAGATAGCATTCAAGAGACAGAACATAATCCACAAAATGTCGCAGAAGAAAACATTACAGTAACAGTCTCCCAGGATTTAGAGCAACTGAGGAGCATATTAGAAGAGACGATGGAGGAGTATCGCCAAGTGCCTCTGGAACTGAGGCCGCGGCTTCCCCGAGTGCCTCTAAGCATCAAGGTTCGGGATGTGGTTGGGGCCATTAATCAGTTGCTGCCTCCATTTCTCGAAAGCAGCATCGATCTCTGGGATACGGATACGGTTCTTTTCAGCGCCGCCATGGCAGTTTGCCGGATAGTCGGCGTTCGTATGCCGGGTACTGGATCAACTACTCCCAGGACTAGTAGAATACCGGCCTGGCAACGCAGAATTAACCACCGTATCACCAGAGCAAGGATCCTCATCGGCAAACTAACCAGCTTCAGGTCAGGCAACACGAGACCTAGAGTGATGCGCTTCGTTGCGGAGGCGTTTGCTGGGCAAGACATTGATATGTCCCAACCAGACTTTGCCCAAAACATAATGGAGCGCATCGACTACCTGAAGCAGAAGATTGCTGCCTGGGGAAAGCGATTAAGGCGATACTCCGAAATGGTAAAGAGGCACCACCATAATCGTCTCTTCGAGAGTGACCAAAAGAAGTTTTACAGAATTTTGGAACGTCCGGAAACGAGACCGACAGGTGATCGACCAGAGCAGGCTGATGTAGTCGCCTTCTGGCGAAGCCTATGGTCACAACCTGTCACTCATCAGGAGGGCCCATGGATCGGAGCTGTCGAGAGAAGATGTGCGTCAATCACGCCTATGAACGCAGTCAGAATCTCTGAGGAGGACGTAACCACTGCGGTCCGTAAGGCCCCGAACTGGAAAAGTCCGGGACCAGACGGCCTGCAGCATTACTGGCTGAAGGGATTCTGGCGTTCCCATGCAACCCTCGCAAAGCAATTCCAACAGGCCCTTGACGTTGGCACGCTCCCAAACTTCTTAACTACTGGGGTCACTCATTTAGCTCCTAAAAGTGAAGATACCGCGGATCCGTCAAAATACCGCCCTATCACATGTCTTTGTACACTATACAAGACGCTTACTTCCGTTTTGAGCTCTAAGATTTCTCAACATGTTGTTGAAAATCACATCATCTCGGATGCTCAGAACGGATGTAGGGGCGGTAGCCGCGGTAGCAAGGAGCTGCTCCTCATCGACGCAGTAGCTAGCAAACTGGTCACACGCAACCGTCGGAATTTTTCTGCCGCCTGGATCGATTACAAAAAGGCATTCGACTCGGTCCCCCACTCCTGGCTTCTAAGGGTCCTTGAGCTGTACAAAGTTGACGGTTCAGTTCGACACTTCCTTGGAGCATGTATGGGGCAATGGAGTACGATTCTTAGTCTCGCAGGTGAGCGAATGACGGCTGCCGATGACCGAATACGGATAAAAAGGGGAATTTTCCAGGGTGATTGTCTAAGCCCACTTTGGTTCTGCTTGTCGCTGAACCCTCTGAGTCAACTTTTGGAGGAATCAGCGACGGGCTTTCAGTTTCGGAGGGGAGGAATGCGGATGCCGCACCTTCTCTACATGGATGACCTAAAACTGTTTGGTCCCACGGCTGAAAGACTGAGGGAGTTGCTGAAGATCACCGATGATTTCAGCAAATCCATCAGAATGGAGCTGGGGGTTGAAAAGTGTGCCGTCTTGCATTTGGAGAGGGGACATGTTGTTCGCTCCAATGGAGTCGATGTCGGCTCCAATCGGCTGAAATCCCTCTCCGAGACTGAAACATACCGGTATCTGGGCATGTCCCAAACTATAGGTGTGAATGAAGCAGACGTGAAACAAGCCGTTTGTGAGGTATTTTATGGTCGCCTGACGAAAGTGCTTGAGAGCTTTTTGTCGGGCGGAAATAAAGCCCGAGCTTATAACGCTTGGGTCATGCCTGTTCTCATGTACACATTTGGGGTGCTCAGATGGTCTCAGACTGAATTAGACGCCCTGGATAGAAAAGTCCGCACAACCATGACCTTTCACAGAATGCATCACCCGAGATCGTCGGTTATGAGACTATATCTCCCGCGGAAGTGTGGTGGTCAAGGCCTTTTAAGCGCCAAGACTATGCACAACCGCGAGATATGCAGTCTCAGGAACTATTTCCTGACAAAAACGGATGATGGAATCCATAGTGAAGTCGTGGCATGTGATAAAGGACTTACCCCTTTGTCCTTAGCTAGCGAGGAATGGCGCGAACCGGTGGTACTAAGTACCGCTGAACGAGAGTCTGTGTGGCGAGGAAAGGAATTGCACGGGAGGTTTTACAAGGCTCTTCACGAGCCTCACGTGGACAAAAAAGCCTCTCTGCATTGGCTGCGCTTTGGTGACCTCTTTGGGGAAACCGAGGGATTTGTCTGTGCAATACAGGATCAGGTGATCAAGACGCGGAACTACCGGAAATACATCATTAAGGATGGAACCCAGGATATCTGCCGGGCATGTGCTCACCCTGGAGAGTCACTTCGACATGTTATTTCCGGTTGTTCTGCTCTTGCCAACACTGAGTATCTACACAGGCACAATCAAGTGGCCAAAATCCTTCATCAAGAACTCGCCTACAAATACGGCCTCGTAGATCAGAGGGTACCATATTACAAGTACTCGCCGGCGCCAGTACTCGAAAACGACCGCGCCAAGCTCTACTGGGACCGGTCTGTCATCACGGATAGGACTATTCTCGCGAATAAACCTGACATCGTGCTGATGGACCGGACGCAGTCTCGGGTGTTTTTGGTGGATATCACAATCCCGCACGATGAGAACCTTGTAAAAGCCGAAACCGAGAAGAAAAGAAAGTATCTCGACCTGGCTCACGAGGTTACCGACATGTGGGGTGTGGCATCCACCGAAATCATCCCAATTGTTTTGTCCGCGAACGGGTTAATACCAACCAGCCTCGAAAACAACCTAAGGCGGTTGGGGTTCCGCGGCAGTTCGCTTCCAGCGCGGATGCAAAAGGCGGTACTGCTTGATACTGCTCGCATCGTTCGCCGGTTTCTTTCCCTGGGGCTCTGAACCCCGGTCGACTGTGCCTCTGCCGGGGATCCTCTCTCTTTAAATTCTTTTGGCCAAGAGAGAGAGACGAGATCAAAAATTCCCATAATAATAATAATAATCCCTACATACCTATAAGGTGGGACATCTTTTAACACAGGACTATCACTATCAGGTTTCTGCTGCACACCCTTTACAACCCCAACAGGATTGCCAGGGGATGTGTTATTGCTGTTGTTATTATTGTAAGATGTTCCAGTGTTGGATCGGTTCGTCGAGCTGTGGCTCTCCAGTATATTGGTGCTGGAAGTGTTGTGGCCTCTGCGAGGAAATAATGTTATTGTAACTGAAGACCAAAATACTATGAATAAGCAGTAAGTAGATATAACAGGATTTTTTGAATCATGAAATTAATAATTAATATCAAAGCTGGAAGAATAAATTTGGTAAATGGGGAGTTGTGTGATAACACTTTATATATATAGATGGATAAGATGGAGTTATAAAAAATTTAACTGAACTAGTCCAGTAAATTTATGAATCTCAGCCACAAACAGTATTAAAATGGCAACAGGTATGTTAAATTACTGACCCATTCGCTATTGGTGATCTAGAGTGGTTGTTTTGATTCTGTAAGGCTTTCTGATTGTTCCCAGAGTCAGATCTTCTTAGAATGAACTGAATATCATTTGAATATTCACCCCATTTCATTAGTATCTGAAAATACAATAAAATTTAACATTGCTCAAATATCTTTTAGTTTTTTTTAGAGGAGTATTTATCATTAATTTTACCTTCAATGGGAATTCTTGAGGAGCAAGCAATCGCTCATTATTTCTCCACCTCTCTATCAGGGTGAATCTGCCCACTTTTCCAGTGGCGTGAGCCAATGCAAACACTACATCCTGAAATTTGATACATCATCAGGTTCTGATAAACATATTGATCACCAGAATTAAAAATAGATGATACAAGTAGGGCTATAAAAGTGAAATTATGTTCTATTAACACACTTTACATGCTAAATAAAGTAATTAGGAGAATTTCTCTACTGACCTGACAAGTGGTGCTTTCAGTGACCCCACAAACTATCCTCTGTATACCTTCGACCCAGACCTTCAACTCCATTAATTTTAAGAGAATCTCCAAGCCACAAGGCACATATTCAACTACGACATATTTCTGTGCTTTATTTAGCTCGCTACGGATAATTTTCTCACACAAAACTTGATTGTACGCGATACAAACATACCAAAAAACACAATAGAAAAATACCAATAGTGGGTTATTATTTTGCTAACTCCACACTTTGGCCTTTTCGTTCGACTCTAATCTTTTGTCTCATAAGTTTAACCTAAAAAAGAAAGAGACAAAAAAACAATGTGATAGTTAGCTTTATGTTCGTTCGGAAACACAGCTGTTATCGCAAAAAAAATCTGCGTTCATAAATTAACATGTTCGAAGTCTATGGTTTATAGGATAAGATTCTTGTTCTTTCTTAAAACTTTAAACATTTAACACTGCACAAAAATGCTGATGAAAAAAATATTTGTTTTATTCAAATTTCAAATCTACTTGTCAGAATACGAACTTATATTGCGAAAACATTAGTCGTGTCGTGCTTGCATATATATCTGTAAATAATATTCCTTGGTCTCCAAAGACTTATTTTTCTCTGTGCCCAAGACTTTATTATCATACATGCAATGGCTGGTCTAGACGAAGATGACGAGGTGTGTAATAATTAGTAAAAAAATATTACCCTGCCTTTGTTTGAAGATGACTATACATGGTATTCAACATTTCAGGATCTAGTTTTCAACGTAGAGGAAGTCCAAAAAATAGTTCGAGATATTATTGAACTTGTGCTTGGCGGCAACGCGTACAGCCATTCACGAACACCGCAGTGGATCAATCTCATTATGGATAAGACGCTCTCTAGGATCAGTAAACTTAACAAACCTTTCAAATACATCTGTAAGTGTCTCTACACTCAATCAAACATTCTCGGCTCGAACATGGACTAATAAAAATTTATAGATCACCAAAAAGGGGGCAAGAAAACTACTCTTAGTTTTTGCTGCAGCAAACTCAAAAGCCTGGCAGATTTCTCCAAATTATACGCCCGGTGTACTCGGGACAGTTAGGCCAAGACCATTGATGCCAAGAACCGATTAACTGACAAATCGCCGTCCATTTTAACTGGCGGTAAAGTTCGGCCGTGGCTTATCACCCGTCACCACACTACTCTATCCTACCAAGTGACTCATCGTAGTGTGTGTTCCACATAATGAGAAGCTCTTTTGGGAGAGTGGTTACAGGGTTATTGCGTAGTACGTAGTATTAGTCCTAAGTCCGTTACCCGCTTCCGATCAATTTTGCAGCAGTAGGTAGATACATTGACAGCATAGATAAGAGTATTGATTGACAGACTCACTCTCCAACTTTCTGAGTGAACGAGCGAGCCCGTTACATCCTGGGGGGCAATTCCCGGAGAATCAATCGAATCGAGATCCCGAAAACTCGATCATAAAATGTATGGAGTTCGACTGATAAAATGGGTTTTTACGGTCGAGGAAGCTAATTCGACAGACTGAGAATAGACCTACCGGGCTAACGCTTTTACTCAAGCGTGGTAGTGGCTGAGCGGAAGCACAATGTGCATTCAAGAAACTCGCCATATCTTTTTCATTTATCCCTCAGAAAAATAATCCTTCTAAGTCAGAGATATTAATAACGTTACACATCTCCCTGTTATTCTTTCTACCTTGCTTTCGTTCTTTCCCATACCAGTTCCTCTATTTATTACCCATCCATCCACCACGCCGTACGGTCCGAAATAGAATTACATCGCTGAAAGCCATGAATGATTTCAAGTGTGAGCGAGGACCAAACGATGTGAAAGATTCGGACCGCTTTATAAAAGATACCTCATAACCTCTTAATTTAACACAGAATACAATACGTTATATATTTTTTTATCGACTCCACAAACCCACAAACACATTCACAAATATAAATTCATCCATTTCGAGATATTCCACAAGACATTTCAAAATTTTGTCTGAAATTATTGAGTAAAACCGTACGGTCCGAAATTTATAGAATTACATCGCTCTAACTGTAAGTGAGTGGGAGATAGCACACTATTTTTTTAGTAAGTGCGATAGGGACGGCATGAATTTGAATGAACTGTAAGATAGCTTACAATTAATTGTTAAATTAAAGTCATTTTTGAAATTTCATTCCGTTCAACGCTTTCATCGCCTCACCTCCGACGCGTGAGCCACAAAAGTCATACGAATGAATGATGACATTTGCTTCACTCATGGATTATTTGCCTTTCACCTCATTCATTTGTAATCGATTTCGGACCGTACGGACGGTATACTACGGTGCCACCTGTCTGTACTAGCCGGAACATTATGTAAGCAGTGGCGTAGCTATCGTATGGCCGGGTGGTGCAGTGCACCAGGGCCCCGGAGCTCAGGGGGCCCTGTTGCACTAATTTTGAAGGCCAATATAAGTTCAAGCTACGTGGAAAGAGGGCCCGATTCTTTCTCTATGTACCGGGGCCCTTGTCCACCTAGCTACGCCACTGTATGTAAGTAAACGTGTCCTACAGAGTTAGGATAGGTTTTGTATTATTTCTCCTGTTCTGAGCAACAAAAATAGCAACCACAGGTGGGTGGGACGTAATCATAAACATATTGGGGCATACAAGACCTATATTTACTTTGGTTGCCACAGATGGCGTGGCAGTTACATATTCTCGGAACGTCGATGAGGAAGAACTGCATGCGTGTGGGAACTGCAAAGCTGATTTCGCACCCGCCTTGTTTGTTAATGGCAGCACAGCCTTACCGTAGTCTTTTGTTTTCCAGTGAGGATCACAATAACTCAGAAGAACGGCTCCGGTCTCCACACAGCGGCCGCTTACTACTGGGACACTGCTACTGATGGTTCATGTACGGTACGATGGGAGAACAAGTTTATGTATTGCATTGTCAATGTTTGGGCACTCGCTTTACAAGTGTGAATAAAGAGATTAAATGGTATTCGAGCGAGTGGTTATTCGATATCTGACCGTGCGGTCCGATTCGCGATCAGTCACTCATAAATGAAAGATGTAGGTACCTATAAGCGGATTTTGATGCGGTTTGCATTAGGTAGGAAGTCCTGTCATTTGGTCCCGGGCCATGACCACTTGGTTATGACATGACTATAGGGAGATGAGCAGTAACAATTTTAGAGAAACGTTAGTTTCACCTCGAGCGAAACTGAGCAAACGCCTTGAAATAACGCGTTATTTACTCGAATCCACAGATGAAATAAATTAGGCTCGAATCTACAGTACGCGCGCGATTTAAATGCTTTCGGGGCCTGAGGTGAAGCCCGGGGGGAGCACCTTCGCCCGCCGTCCTCCCACACCTCACACGCCTGCAGTGTAGTGCTGTGTGCAGTGTTGCCAAGTACAGCCGTCTGTGCCTAAGTTTAGATCAAAAAGTTGCCGGATCGGGTGTTGTTTGTTAGCTATTGTAGATAAATGTATAATAGCTTTAGTCCTTAAAAAGTGGCAACTTGTCCTTGTATGAAACTTCAAAAAATTTCAGTGGCTGAATTGACCCGAAAAGTTGCTAGATCTAGTCAAAAACTGGCTAACTTGGTAACACTGACTGTGTTCATAGAGAATTCGCGTATAAAGAGAGCTGCGAATGCAACTGAAGAGTTCGTGCGCGTACTGCAGTGATTAGTAGAAAGGGTCGATTTTGAAGGCTTTAATTTCCGTTTTAGTGCTGTCAAAACAAAAAAAAAACAAAGTAATATAGCTTCTGCTGTTAACACTAAAGTACTGTTTTAGATGAAGCAAAAGTTTTGACAGCACTAAAACTAAAATTAAAGCTTTCAGAATCGGCTTTAGTACTTTGCTAATATTCTAACCGTGGTATATTCTGTCTAATAGGATTCTCTGAGTATGACACTGTTAACAGTGCATGTTTAGATAATCAACAAAAACACCATGTAAAGCATATTTTAGTATTTTTATTTTTGGTAAAATTTACCACAATATAAAATAATTATAGAAATAAATAAAGTAATAAAATGTAGACATTTTATAGAACTATGCATTGTAAAAATTGGTGCTTTTAAAGCAATCAATATAATTTAAAATAACATTAGGCAAAATGGCATTGTGTACAATTAAAAATAAAAGCATTAATTTTAACACAGAAAATAATATCAAGAGCAGAGTAGGGTCACACTTACAACTTAATGATGATTTCGTCACTTTGTGATGTTTGGTCTTTTCTCAAGGAAACTATACAAGAATAATAAAATGCACATGTACCTATAGATTGTGTATCACGCCATTTTGTAACAAATTCAGCCTAACAGTTTGATAAACCTCCTCCAAATAAGAATATTTACTCATACAAGTGTTGTCTAAATCATCAGCATGCCATGTCAAAAGTTCAAAACATTAAATCACAATACATAAAAAAAGGAAATAATTGAAAATGGAAAAAGGAAAGATTATCGTGTTAATCTTATTTGTATACAAAACTAATTATTTAAACATACATAGATGTTAATAAAATTGTAACATAGTAATTAAAATAATCTGTATGTACTTTTTAATTATTATCATAATGTCGATGCAAGTTATAACTTGGACTAATGTATCAAATGTACACAAAATAACAACCATTTATTAATTAAAGCAAGGACTTATAATAATTTTGTTTACGCCCAAGTCCACGTCTTGGTTTAAAAAAAAACATCTGTACTAAATCCAAATGTGGACAATTATTTAGTATAATCGTGTACCCCAGCATATTTCATTTCAACTAGTCGATAGCGCAATATGATTTCATTTTAACGATTAATAAGTTGTTCTATCATTATGCCTATTACAATTGAAATATAATATACCGTAGCAAAACATTTTTTAGGAAATATTGGTCTAATCATCTACTGAACAAGACGAGAATGTACAAATTTGAAAATCACGACAGCGTTACGTTTAAATACTATTATCTTCTGCTCTATTGGATTTTATCTATAAAATACTTGGGACACAATAACAATGTACATATTACTTTAATACTGCTACTGTTAGATGCAGTAACAAATTATCTTATCAAATTCAACTATGGCATTCGATCAGTTAAATATATCTTTGATTCCTTTTCCTATTGTTTCTGCATCTATATTAACTACAAAGTAATTGTAAATCAAAGACTAAGTGACTCTCAAGAACCGTGTGATGGTTATTGTGATGCCTACAATTTCAGGTCAGTCTATAAATGCTTAGAAAACAATTAATAACATTGCTTGTACGGTGTGAAAATAATTAATAGCTGTCATTAGTTGACTTGTAAAATCAAACTGTGCTGATTATATTTAAAGCTAACAAATGTGCATTTTATGTTAAAAACAGTGCCGGTGCCTTAAAGGAACGCACATTGTAAATCCAACATTGTCGCTAGAAACAAACGATTGTAAACCGCCCAAATCCCACGCAGAATAACTTATATATGTACACACTATGATACTGCTTTATAAAGTACAACCTATTCTATGACTTAACATCTTTATTATGACAGATAATTCCTCTTATTTACAAAATTAATTTCACTATACAATAAGGTTAAAATTACAAAAAAAAGTAACATTGTACTTGAAACATTACTTCCCTTCCTTTCATGTACTAAATTGATTTATTCTAAAAATTCCCCTCTTTATGTACACTTCTCAGACACTAGTCGAGACCAAATGATCACAAAAAAGAAACAATGAATTAAAAAAGGAACAAATATACACTACGTAGTTACGAACTAACCTCATTCCCGAAATCGGGGCTAAGACATATCACATCAAAAATAAGTGTTAAGGTTTTGTACCTTAGGTAGACACTTAAGCCGTTCGCGAACCGATTCTAAAAAAAAATATTTACAAAAACCTTATCACAAAATAAGAATAATTCTTAAGTAAAATCTAAGTTCAACTTATTCAAAATCCAACAATTCACTTAAACACTGGGCAGATTCAAGAGAGAGATCATAACAAGATTCATGAATACCTTCAACCAAAACATACCTCAAATGTCCAATAACACTTGAAAATACGAGGTGGGAATAATGCGATATGTGAAATTGACTTATTGTCTTATATACATACAAAAGTTGTGCTCGACCCAGTATTTCATACAACAGCAATCGCTCCTCTCTAAAACTCTAAAGAAAACTCACACTTTGAATTCTTAGGAGATCCATCGATTTATCTTTCCGTTCAATATATCGTGTCCTTTCAATATAATTCCACTTAGGTATGTACTTATTATGCGTACGTATTATGCTATATTCGTCACTACCTCCGATTTAACTCCAAAATACACCACGAAACACCAATAATTCAACAAGTATTTTTTTATCGTGACTCCTCCGCCAGTTGTCACGTAATTGACAATGCAAATCCAATCTTATCCCAAACACTTACAGTATCTAATTGAGGTACTTGCGACACTTTTTAGCGCCACAGGTGCAGGGTATTTTGACCTCTTCGAAGGGGAATTTGTAGTCGTAAGTCAACTCTTCGCCGATGGTGATGCGGCGCAGAGCGAATATTAGGATGTGTTTGTGTCCATGGATGTCAACCACACGGGAGTAGCAGTTGGGCTGGAATGAAAGGGTTATTAATTATTATTATAAAAAGATTCATGTACTTTTATTTTTAGGGTTTCGTACCTCAAAATTAAAAAACGGATCTCTTTGTTGTCCGTCTGTCAAGACCCTTTTACTCGGGCCCCGTGAAAAGTGTCAAGTTGAAAATAATATCTTCTATAGAAGTCCACGGGCCCATAGTGTTGTTGAAAAATCATCAAAGCAAAGTTATTAACCCTTTACTTAATCAATTTCATACAAATTGCCTCTATATCGCACTTCTAGTTGACTTAGAAAATTGGAATTGCGTTCACAAGCAAGTTCACAGGTGTAGGAAGAATCTGTAAATTCGAATTGCGGATACTAATCTAAATGAGACTTGGTGATGGTAAGTACATTTTAGTCTCCCCAGAACGAAGTTGGTGTAGTTTTGACGCCACGAGGCCATATATTACGCGGCCTTCTCTTTTCAAAGAATATGTGTTACTATACTATCACGACAAATAATAAAATATAAAAACCATTGTGGGATCTCCTATACAGGAAACCTCGAAAAAGTTGCATTTTTCAACTGTCTACCAATTACGACTATACAGCTTCATCCGTAATTGGTAGACATTTGAAATTTTCACAAAATATGTGTTATTAAGGCCTCTATCACGACAGTAAAAAAATAATAAAGCCATGTGTCACCATACAAGAAATTTCGATTTTTTTTATAATATAAGGTGACTTTAATTTATGCAGCCAAATTCTTACCGATACTTTGCAGTAACAAGGTTCGATGACCCTTTTTGTGAAATTCGTAAATTATTCTTTTCGTGTTCCTTATAAACGCAAGCTCAGCCCCGAATCAATTACTATGGGACGTCAAGATTTTATTTTGCGAAATCAACAAAAAGTGTTGTCGATCCGTGTTACTGATCACTTACCAAGCCTCCAGTATGAGTTTGGCTGCATAAATTAAAGTCACCTAATATATATATATATATATTTTTTTAACGTTATTTTGGCTCTTACACGGTAACACATCGGTGTATTCATCCCAAAATGCTGGGCCTTATATAAAACAGACTAGTGACGGGCAGCGGCGTCACTGGTGCGAGGGTTTCGGTACCGCGCTCAACATCCCGCCTGCCCAGCGTGTGTGAGTATGGGCATTTCCCCCAGGAGGACCGCCAAGAGTGGCGAAATCTTGGAAAGGTCTATGTCCAGCAGTGGATGAAACAGGCTGATGGGTGGATGAAAGGAAACAGAAACTCACGTCACAAGAATGGTTGATGAATCTCGCCGCGTTGCCCTTGAGCGTCGCGTCCACCACTAGGTTGTCGTCGATCCGGAACATGTAGCAGCCGGCGACGCCCCTGCGCCCGCGCATCGCTTCGTACCGCTTCTCGCGTTGGTCGGCGAGTACGGCGCGGATCACTTCGCCCGCGTACTCGATCACCATGTCGCCTGAAAATTATTGATATCACAAACTGTGGCACGCAGACTAGACACAAATTGTGTTTTCACTGGATTGGAGTTTGCAGGTCCGAATAAGCCAAAATGAAGGACAGAGAAAATAAATTATCTGTCACAAAATCTGTATTAAGAAATAAATCATCTGTGACTTTTGAATTATCAGTCTGATTTTCGAAGTGGTTGTTTTTTTATAAAGTTTATTCGGGAAAATAGTAATTGGGTAAAAAAATAGTCCATCCGGGAAAATTGAGAATTCAGGAAAGTGGTCAATTTGGGAAAGTGGTCAATTCGGGAAAGTGGTTCATTCGGGAAAGTGGTCGATTGGGGAAAGTGGTCCATTCGGGAAAGTAGACCATATGTACCGAGAGGATTCTAATTACTTGAAACTCGCTTTGAAACTTGCTGCTAAAGATTAAAATTCTATAATTTCGTAAAATACTATTTCGTTGTTTCAGTTTTATAGGCATTACAAAAGTTGCGAGAGCGCGCATCATACGCTGTAACATCATAATTAAGGGCGGATCCAGGATTTATTTTTGCGTGGGGCACAAAGGCCAATTAAGTATAGATATAGTGTCCCGCATAGTATTGGACTATATCTTAGTGTTAATCTACAAGCTCCTTGTTTAGGAGGGGGGGACGTGCTCCTGTGCCCCCCGGATCCACACTTGGTCATAATGGAAGTGCTCCGCCTCCAGTTCCTTTATTTTGTGTTTGAGTTGGTTTAACTTTCGAGTATCTTTAGGTTTGATGCTGTTTTCATTGTTAGCTAGGTTTTAATTTGGAGCACTGCACAAAGGATTAACATACCTTCTTCAATATCTCTCTTGCAGAACAGTCCACGTCCGTGAATGTGTGATCTGTAGACGCCGACAGACGCCTTCGATGTCTCTTTTAGGTGTCTGAATCTCATCGCCAGAGGTAATGTTGCCAGTCTCCTGCGAACAGATATAACTTAGGTTAGGGAAAATTATTATTTGGAATTTTATATTGGATAGGAAGTTAACGCATAAGATAGCGAGTAAATTATCGATAAATACATGGACTATGAGTTTGGCTGATTGCTTTATTATTATTCTTTTGTTTGTTTTTTAGCCTCATTTCAAGTTAACACGTCATGGCCACAGACGTATAATATACCTATAGTAGCAGACCTAACATTAATAATAAACGCATATAGTCGACGCGTGGCAACTTTAGCTCAGTGAACTTCAGACTCTTTTAAATATAAATATTGCTTGTTTCCAAACAAAATATATACTAGAGATTAGTTTAGGAATTAACAAATATGTTCCAAGCATAAGCCAGCCAAAACAACCCATTTTTATACGTTTCTTCATACCATGAGGTCTAAATGTAGCTTATTTTTTGTATGGAAACTTGCCACGGTTTTTAATCTTTATGTTTAGTCTGCTACTTATAGTATGTTCGATTTATCATGATATAGGTGGCAGTTCAAAGTTGGCCGTTATAGTTATGTGCCCTAACGAAATAGAATCGATTTTTTTAAGTATCGAGAACGTTAACAAGGGCTATCAAATCGATTTTTTATTTGATTGCTCTTTGATTATCCAAACTACTTTTTGTTAATTTCTAAATTAATTAAATTAAACGAACCAATAACTCCCGAGCTTGAGAGCTCAAAGATTTTTTTTTTTGTTTTTCTTGGCTTTATACCAAAAACAAACAACAATAACAAAATAAAAATCAACAAAAACTGTAACAAACATCAAAACAAATAGCACGTAAAGCAACCGCAACGAAAACACAAACCGCATACAAGATGCACTCATACTGACGCGATCCTATATGATGGCCGCACCAATTCATCGATGTATTTTCGATTATGTAGTGTCAGTCCCTATGGGTTAACGTTCCGATCCACGCATCAAGTAGCAAAAAGACATTATTCTTTTCTGAATCTTTTTTTGTTAAATTTAACGAATACACTGTGATTATTGTTTCGATTTATAGATAAATAATTTATTGTATTTTTGCAATAATGATATACATTCTTTCTAAAACCTAATATTTTCTTTTGCACCTGGGTGTATGTAGCATGGTGTGAGTAGTATAGGTGAAACGGTAAATTACGAACTGTCACCGGACAGCCTATAGTAATAATTATATGGAGTTGATGCTCGTGATTGTTGGCACTTGGTGGAACTTTTGAAACATTTTTTGTTTGATAAACACTTGTACTTGTCCACTTATTTATATTATTTATTATTGTACAATATATTGTACGTAAACAACCAAACAAACCTTTGATAATGCTTTAACAGCGAAACCGGTAAGGGAAATTAATATAAATAAGTGGACAAGTACAAGTGTTTATCAAACAAAAAATAATAATTATATGCCTGTCAGTGCTATTTGAGACTCGAACACAGCCGGAGTTAGCTTCCAACAACTGCATTTCAGCCAACATGCTCCAAGGATAACTTGTGTCACTTCCTTTTCTATATTACAAATAAATCGAAAAAGAATAAATCTCACCTAGATACATTAGTTTCAGTCTCCTGTCCCAGCGGCGGCGGCTCTTCTCTAAACGGCGAGGCCATCCAGCTGAACATGTCATGGGAATGTTTCCGCCCCACTGGGCCGAGCCGTGCCGATCCCCACACGCTCTCTTTGAAACCCTCGCTGAGATCCAAGTCGTTGTCCCAGGTTGTGAGCTGCCGGTTTTGGCGCAGTTTGTATTTTGTGCAGCGGCTTGCCTGAAAAGTTTAGTTTATTAAAACTATTGCATGATCATGTTGCGCTGATTTCACTGTACTCGTCCTTGATGAAGCCAATATTGTTTTGGCGAAACTGTTTGAATGCAGTATACAAATTATATATCGCCAAATAAATATTTTTAAATTGCATTACACAAATGGAATTATGAAAATGATAAATGGAACAAGCTCAAAATGAAGATTTTTTGAAAATTGTATCTTTTATATTTTTATTTTATCACATCTTCAAAAAGGCTGTGCTGTGTTGTCTTAACTTGTAATAATTCAGAAATGTATTTTAAGAATACGATAAAACTGCGATATAAGTAATTTCATAAGAAAAGATCATCATACTCACTCCAGGCAGTTGTTCAACAAGATATCTCAAGCCATTGTTGTGGAGTCCAAGTAAATGAGCACCAGATAGCGTCGCCGGCAAATTGTACTGGATGGGTGACAGCCCAGACACCTTGCGGGCATTCTGGACCGCTTCCACGACTTTGCCCCAAAGATCTGACAAAGATGTTGAAGAATAGCTGAATCCATCTTCGGATATCACTTCGTATATTAATTTTGGACCATCGTCTTTTGGTGGTTCGGGACTCAGCTTCGGTTTGTCTGAACTTTTGATATTCTCCTGGCTTTTTGTAGTTTTACCCTGCTTTTTAGTCACAGCTGCTTCGTTTTCCGTTTTCTTATCTGCTACCAGCGGTCGTTTCATTACTTTTGATGGCACTGTTAGTATTTCCGCTGGTACAGGGCCTTTGTTGGTATCTTTTGCAGTTAGAACTTTAGGGGGTTCCACTTCGACCATTTCAGCGTCTAGAGATGGCAGTGATGGCATTTTAGCTGTCTGTGGAACAGGAATGTCTTCGACTGCAGGTAATTCTGAGACAATTGGAGCTGTGCTTGTATTAGCTTCATTTGCTGTAGCCAATAATTGTGCCGCACGCGCAGCATCCCTTTCTTCCTTTGCGCGTTTGACTTTTTCAAGTTCCATCATACGTTTCGATTCCTCGATCGCCTTTTCCAAGTCACTGTCAATACTTTCATCTTTCATATTCAGGTCTGGCATGTCATGGCTGACAGGCCTTGGCCTTGGCACGGTCGTTGTTTTTGGAGTAGTAGAAGTCTTCGTCGATGATTTGTTCTGCCCATCTCTATGCAAAGGTAAAACTCGATTCATAGGCCTCATTGACATTGGGTTCACGACATTTGTTGGGATACCGGATTGCTGAGTAGGCGGCGCCTTTACAGGAAGAGTTATGCTGGAACTATTTTGGGTTTGTACATTTATAGTGCTGTTTTGAACTGGTATGCAAATCATGTTGTTATTACTGTTCTGGTTTGGAAGAATGCTGGTATTGGTTTGGAGTGGGAAGTTTATATCAGCTGCTGCTTTTGATGCAATCTTCGGGTCAACGAGATTGTTTTGAACAGTAATGTTGACTGTATTGTTGCTTGAATTGACATTGATGTTCATGGGAGCGCTATTTGGTATAGCTTGGAATGGTACGTTTATCATTGTGCCACTGTTTTCATTCTTCTGTTGGAAGTTCAATGGATCGGCAGCGATTCCACCAACATTGCTGTTGTTGTTGGTTACAACACGAATATTGTGCTGCTGGGGCATGTGTTGAGTCATGTTATTGTCAAGATTTGTGTTATTCATTCTACCTCTTTCTGGCAGATTAATTACCCGATTATTTTGGGCGTTCATAGGCATAAATCCCATTTGATTGTTGACAGAAATTGTATGGTTTTGTTTGTCATTATTTACGATGTTGACTTTAGCGCAATCGGGGTTTGATATACTTTGCATTGGTGCCATATTTGTATTAGGCGGTGGACCCATTATATTCTTTCCTCTGCAAGGTTCTTGTACGAATTTGGGCTGCTCATTGACCGCCATATTTCTATTGATTTGGCTATCCATATTCGCTATTTGAGTCTGTGGTGTGTTTGCGTTCATACTACAGCTGCTGATACTAATTTGCGCGTTAGACACTTGTGTGCCAAGCATTTGGTTTTGGTTGTTATTAGCATGAGGCTGAGAATTGTTCATCATCATATGATTAGAATTCCCGGGCATATGGTTATTGACGCTGTGGTCCGGCGTGTTACTGCAAGACATTAACATTTCATGTCCAGGCATGCCTGATTGGCTACTGCCTCCGTATATACCACTGTTATTTACACTGGGCATCATATTGTTTACATTCATGCCATGCATCATATTCCCTGATGCCATGTTTAGGTTAGTGTTTGCACTGGCACACATTTCGAACGACGATTGGTTACTGGTGAATTGGGAGCTGTTATTAGAACAACTGCCACTGCAAGATGGTTGCATATCATTCTTAATTTCTGGAATTGATGATTGTATGTTTGGAACATGCATCATTGGTTGGTGGCTAGTGTTGCTAATTTGCATTGAACTGTTTAAGTTACTGTGCATGTTCATGTTATTCATTGCACTCATATTGTTCATCTGGTGTTGCATAAGGGGAGGATGCTCCATGGAATTTCTGTTGTTTTGCATTTGATTCATGGAGTTCATATTTTGCATTGACATAGAGTTATTGTCATGTCTGCCGCCGTGTATATTTTGGATATTTGATGCCATTGCGCCTGGATTCTCCATTTGACTGCCCATGCTCATGTTTTGCGAAGTCCCAGACATGTGATGCATGTGCATATTGTTATCCATCTGTCTATTGTGCATTTGGTTAGGCAAGTGTGGGTGGATTCCCATTAGATTATTGTCAATGTGTTGCCGATTATTCTGTATTTGCATGACGTTCGGCATTTGATGCTGATGGTGATGGGATTCCATTTGCCTATTCGATTGGATAGGCATCTGTTGATTGACATGCATGTTATTGTCCAACTGTTGTCGGTTTGAATTATTCATGTGGTGATTCATCTGCGAGACGCCATGCTGTATTTGATTATGCATGTTCTCGATAGACCTATTTGAATGCATTTGATGGCCCATGCTATTTATCGTGTGACCTTGCATACTGTCTACCATCATACGGTTGTTTTGCATATTGTTTATGTTAGACATGGACTGTTGTAAATGCATGTGGTTCAAATCGCTTTGTGAGCGATTATGATGCTGATTGATGCCAATATTATGCATGTTCATCAGATTTGTGTTGTCAGGTGTAGCCCGATTTGATGAAATATTCACTTGATTGTGCCCTTGTTGATTTAAAATATTTTCGTGGAAAGATCTGTTGGCTGATCCCTGGTTCAGTAGATTTGATTGTTGGAGTTGAGAGTTGTTTTCGACTTGTCGGTTGTGTTGTATCTGTCCACTCATTATGTGTATTTGGTTGGACGAATGATGGTTATTCTCATGCGACATCATTTGTACATTTCCGTGAGACGCATTCGTTGTATTCATCGAAGTGTTTGATACGTCATGTAGCTGATTATTACACGATGAACTTTGTTGTATGCTGTTATCACTGGACACGGAAATATTGATCCTGTTATTCGAAACTTCTTGACAAGACATATTTCCACTGGGCCCAGAGTTTTGAATTTGTACTCCATGGGAGTTGTTTTGGGATGAAATCGAGCACATTTGATTTTGATTATTCTGCACAGAAATTGTGTTAGGGTTATTTTGCGACGGTGGTCTCATCATGTTATGGGGGACGATATTGATCGATGGACCACTATTTCCAGCCATTTGGCAGCTATTTAGTTTATGCAAGTTCATTTGATTGTTTAAATTCTCCAAGTGCTTATTGTCGTTATTGTTTCCAATGTTTTGGAAAGTCTTTTCGTTTTGGGCATGCTGTTGTGAATGGGAAGCCATTATTTCTTGTGAGAAATTCAAGTGTCCACCTTCAGCTTTTGATAGAGCGTTGATTTTGCTCAGTTTGATAGCAGTTTCTGCATCAAAGCTAGTACTCATTACTGAGGAAGAGGGTGGATAGATATTTCCAGCTTGTATTTGTATGACATTGTTAGAGCTTGTATGCGTTGATGAATGATGGCTCACATTGAGACTTGACTCAAATTGGTGCATATGATTGTTTGGTGCTGACATATTACTGTTCGTGTTACTTAAAGACATTGGTACTAAACAGTTTTGGTTGATCTTATCAGGCTCATTATGTGAGTGTTGCCTTGCCATACTGTTTTGTACATTCATCGAGACATTGTTCATAGCACAGCTGGTTTTGATCGTATTTTGTAAGTCAACGTTTTTGTTATCCATATTGGCAGAACTGTTCGATGTGTTTATCCGCCAAGGTGTTGGTGATTTGAGACTTTGAGTCACATTAATCGTGGGCATAGAGTTGCCTTCTTGCAAGTTTCCTGCAATTTCTATTACGTGAGAATTCTCAATCTTTGCGTTGGTTACATTTTTGTTCATAGATGGCGCAATAGAGCTAGATACGATCGGCTGCGATAGCGGAATCGATTGCAACGAGAATGATGGCATAGAGTTCGGAACCGATTGTGAAATCGCCATAACAGGCTGACCAATTGAAGACACAAGAGTGACATTCGGAGACATCGATATCATAACGTTGCTCGCTTTCGACATATTCGGTCTCGCCATATTTTGCGCAGAGCTCGATAAAGTCATTGTATGGATTTGCGACGTAATCGGATTTATATTCTGTCTTCCAGTTATAATAGTCCCTCCTTGCGATCCAACGGCAATTTGATTCGGGCTCATTTGGATGACTTTTGCAGTCTGTCTGTTCGAATTTGACTTGTCAGGTAAAGGTTGAAGAGTCAAATTCGGTATTGGCGTCTTCATATTCTTGAGAGTTTGTGGTGATGTTTGGATAGTTTGTTGCGTTACCATGTTAGGAGCTGATGATACCACTTGCGTTGCTTCACCGACGTTGTTGACTACCACATATCCAGTCGGAACTTCGACGATAGGCTCTATTTTGCTCGCTTGGAATACTTGAGTGGTTGTCGCTGAAAAACTGCTGTTTTGAGCAAGCACTCCCTGCATGGCCGTTGACACAAACTGCTGTGAAGACATCACTGTATTTTGAACTATAGTTTCCAAGCCATAGTATACTGGTTGTGTGGTCGTCAAATACATACAACCGTTAGGATCTGTCACCATTTCTAAAGTCGGCGTAGATCCAAGCAAAACTTGGTCGTTACAGAACTGAGGCAAAAGCGTTCCGTTAGGAAGAATTGTCGCGCCTTGAGCGGAAGATATCAATGCATTTCCTTGATTCGTCAATTGATTTGGCAGAATCGTCGTTTGACCGTTGGCTATTCCACTTTGTGAGACTACTGTGCCGGTTTGTAAGTTATTCGGTAATAAAGTAGCTTGAGATGTCAAGTTCCCATTTAATCCTTGAATTGTTCCTTGTGGTATTATTGTAGTACCGTTCTGGGTGTGAATCGCTTGCGGAAGTATAGTAGGGCCATTAGGGCCTTGTGAAATTATTCCTTGTTGTAACCCCTGCGGCAAAATAGTCGTGCCTTGTTGAAGAGCTTGTGGTAAAATGCCAACATTTCCTTGAGGGAGAAGCACGGGGATACCTCCACTTGGGACGGCGACTAAGCCTCCGTTTTCTGTCTGTTGGATTTGAAAAGTTTGAGGCATTAGACCACTCTGCGAAATGAATTGCGTTGGTCCGGTTTTGAAATCCCCTTGTGGAGCAATAGTGGCTATGTACTGCATGTTTTGATTCTGCTGTTGTGATAAAGCTTCGACGTATGCAGACATAATGTTTTGTTGGTTCACTGGTTGCACAATTATGGACGGTTGACCAGTCTGGTTGTTGGTTTGAAGCTGTATCACTGTGTTTCCTGTTCCAAGAGGTTGATTGATGGTTGTGTAAGTCTTTTCTAGTTTTGTATGTCTCTTTATTGTTGTTGGTTTGGGTATCGGTCGTCCTCTGGGTCTGTTTGTAGCTTGAAAAATGGGCTTTGGCTGCACTGGTTGGGGTTGTTTCTTCGGTGATTTTTGTTGTGTCCCAAGCAAAATCTGTTGTTTGTTCTGGGAATTCGGTGACGATAATCTTTGCGCTGTCATCGCTGGGACCACAATGGTATTTCCTTGCAGATTTTGTCTCATCATCGGCTGAATATTTTGAATTATTGACGTATTTGGCATCCCTTGTATCGAGTTCACGGGCAAGCCTATAGATGACGCGCTAGCCATGTTAGGGAAATTCGTTACTTGATTTTTCCCCTGAATCATAGAGTTGATATTACCTTGTTGGTTTGGTATTGTCAAAACTTGGTTGGAGTTTGACGTAAGGACTTGGATCCCGCCGGATCCTGATAGCAATTGCGTCATATCGCCACCCTGGAGTTGTTGGATGTTGTTCCCATTTCCTGGTTTCACACAAATATTGTACGGAAGGACACCTTGTTGCGTTATCAGTTGAGGTGTCATGATCTTTTGTCCGCTGGCTGATGATGTTTTAGGCGGAAGGAGCATTTGCGGGGTGACAACTATTTGAGGAGATGAAAGTACTTGTTGGTTGGCTGACACTTGAACATTAGTCGTTTTGCTCTGGTCAAAAATCACGGTACCAGACTTCATCTGCTCTGTGATAGTCATCGTCATTTCGTTTGAGGGGCCTGGGGAGGGTGTTTCTACAATAGTTCCATTTATTGTTATCTGTCGGGTGTTTATAGAAGTCCTTCTAGCTGATATTCCTTCGGCTTTGATAGTATTTTCAGTGCCACTAACTACGCCGGCGTGAATAATCATCGGTTGAGCGAAAGCACCTTGGAAAGCATTTTGAAGTGTCGTCAAAGTCCTGTTTTCTGGCGACTTAGGATTTTCGCTTTCACTTTCGCTTGTCGACATCATATCGCAAGACGGAACATGTCTGTCGTACGATTCTTTGTTCCTGTATGTGCATTGACATCTGTCGCATCTCACTGGTTGTTCCATTTGACTATTCCCAGATCCATCGTCCAAAGGTCTCATGACCAATTCCGGTTGGCCATTACCAGCGATAGTGACGGTGTAAGTACTTTCCGATCCGCTGGCTCTGTACAAAAACTGATTAGTTTGGTTTCTTGCAGCGTTGTCGTTCGCATGATTATCTTCCGCGCCATCAAGCTGCTGAATTGGCGTGAAGTCTTCAGTTTCTCTTGGACTATTTGGTCTAGAGCTACAGGTGCTTTCAGAGCCTGACCAATCGGCTGCTCCGTCCAGTTGTGAAATCGGACTACATTGGATTTTTGTGTAGAAATCTATGACGTCATAGTATCCTTCTGCCTTGTCAGATTTTTCACTGGCGGTTTCAGTGTCTTTTTCCTTGGGTGAAGTGGTACGGTAATTCAGGCCCGAAGTGTGTGGTGCTTCATCACACATAGCATTACTTACTCCAGGTTCAAGCTTCGGCTTTTTGTCTGCCACAATCGTTTCGGTATCTTTAGCAGTATCTAATGGATTTTCAAGTAATGGTATCCGTTGGACAGGGCTTAGTTTGCCAGTAACGGTAGATGTCCTGCTGATTTTACATCTCTTTATTGTTGACGATAGTAAACTAGTATCAAACTTGTTATTCCATGTCAGACTACTAGATCTTTGCTGTCCTCGGCCTGTAGTCAAAGTTTTGAGATTGTGATTTTGTAACAACATTTCTGATTTACTTCTTTTTAGTTCTTTGCTTCCCGATTCCAATCTTGCGTTTAATAACTCATCAATAAAATCTGTAGTCGATCTGGAGTCCCCCTTTTCGCTCTTATCATCTGATTGCGACATCGCTCCGTAGATTTCATTCTTCATCACGTCCATAGTAACGAGGTCCTCATACGACATCAACTTTGGGAATATGTCCTGCATAGATATCCCATCTAAAAGATCGTGATTTAGGTCTTCAAATATCGCGTCTTTCAACTCTGGTGGTAATAAATCAGCTGTGTTTTGTGGTTCTTCTTCGTCCTGTTCTTGTTTACAAACATTGTCAAGTAAAAAGTCTATAACTTGTTTTACAGCTAAGTCTTCTAGTGTTACTGTGTTTACTTTTCCGAATTTCTTGGGTGATTTATCATGTTTCATCATAAGAGCGGCAGTGCCTGCTCCGGTCTCTATACTTTCATGCCAAGCACCAATTTCTGCCATAACCCGTTCCACGGCATGAACTGACATAGAATGATCTACAGTAATATTCACACCGAAGTCAAAACCAGGTAACGGTTCTGCCAGTATCAATTTTGTTCTGATGGTATATCGCACTACTTTGGCTGGCTTTTTACATGACCAAAACAATCTTGTGCATGAGAAATCAACTGGCATTAGGAATTCTTCATAGTCAGACACTGATGGCACAATCTTTCCCAAACTTTGCACTGTCAGAGATCCTAGTAAAAACTGCACTTTGCTGATTTCACTGTATCTTTTCTTTTTCTTGTCCAGTTCAACGTAGACTGGCCTTGTAAGTTCAAAGTCAGCGTCTTTCTGCAGACTTTTCTTTGGGATGTCTTTACCGTGAGTGGGGCAGAAAACTCTTTTATCGTCCATAAAAGCACAGCTTTCCTTTCTAGCACACGCGTAATGATATGTTTCACTGCAGTTTTTAGCGCAACAACCGACACTAGCGCCTTTCATTTCACAAGCGGCGCATTTGATCATCTTCCCTCTTGATATAGCAGAGTGGACATTTTGGAGGGATCCGTCGATTTCTTCGAATACTTCAGCAGACCATAAAGCGCAGTTTGCATGAATCCAGTCATTCTGACCGCAATATAGTAACCTGCCTTCCATAGCCGGATTCGCGTCCCCAACAACTTTACAAAGAACGCAAGTTCTCGAATCAAGCATCGGAAAGAATTCGAGCAATTCTTCTTCTAATTTCTGCTCTTCAGATTCAACTTTCGGCACAATTTGGTCAAACAACTTTTCGTTTGGTGTTGAAGCTGCGGCTTTGTTTTCTGACATTTCCTGGTCTTTCAATGATTCTGTGTCGTCATTTTCACCTTCCACTTCTAAGTTTGGTTGCAAGCAATTGTTCTCGCAATCGAACCACGGGAATGTCTCCATAAACAAACCTTTGTATATGGACTTAAGGTCTATATTTGAAGTTCCCTTTATGACTTCCTTCATGTCATGATTGAAGTCTTTTAGGCTGACGTATTCGTCACTGTTGACCCTTTTTTTGATGTCGAGTAGAGATGGGGATAGTAGTCTGTTTGGGTCATCCAAATCTATCCCTGGTGTGCCCGGAAGCCTTGCAATAGCCGGGCTTAGGTCTTGTTCACTTCTTATTGGAGACGCAATCTTCATTGGTTCATCGTCATCAGAAATGGCATCGTATTTATCATCATGGATTGTCGTTGGTAACATAGATGTATTCTCCTTCTTCTCTGGGGGATTATTCTCGTGTACTTCGACACAATGCGCTTCGAATTCAGGTTTCGATCCGTAAAGACCAGTCGAAAAGCAAATCTCTTTGTTCTGCATCAACGGTTCTTGTAAATTGACGACTTTGTGCGAGGTATGAGGCATGTCTTGCTTTTCCATTTCCACGTCGTTGAGCAAGGAATTACAATGCCATATGTTTGGAGAATCTTCCGATTTCGGGGCAGGATTTCGTCGCCCTCTCGAAGTGTTTCTGTAAACTTTAGTTTCGGTGGTATTCTTCATTGGATCAACATCATCGAAATGTAGCTTCCGTATTGCTTGAGGCGACATTAGTCGATAAGGTTTGTTTGGGACGGGCGTGTTTTTGTGCGGAGTCAATTTTAGCAGCGCACAAGCTTTCTTATTCTTTGCTAGTAGCTTCAAAAGGTGCAGTAGTCTTCCTTTGAGGTGTTCTGTGAGCATTTTTCTCCACGGAGGGTCGTGGGGCATGCACTGTCGACAAATGTACTCTATGGAAGGTGGTAGAGCTGATAGTAGCTGGTAGCCCTCCCCTGATAATCCTTCGCAGCTCGCGTGGACCCACCGAGCGCACCATCCGCATTCCATCATCTGTGAAAAAAACGATATTTTAATAACAATTTTAAGTAATATCGGGTTTCTGGAAATGTAATGACTCAAGCCAAGCCCAACTTGAGGATCAGACTACTTTTTTATGGTTTTGTAATAGGTATCTAGTTTTTTGTTGTTACCCAACTTGTTGAAAACAAACTATGTGTTTATGCCTAGGCCAGTCTAGATGGGATGTAAATCAAATTATTACCGTACTAAATAAATACATCCTCCCTCCTCCTCATCCAGCCGCCACCCGCATCTTTCTTCAGATTATTGGTCCAGCAATAAATACATACAGGAGCAAAATATTTACTATGATAACTGAGGTAAGTTAGTAAATTCGTTCGTTGTATTTACCTTGCTGTCAAAGTCATTGTCCCGGTAGCAAGCTTGGCACAGCGGGCAGTAGTTGCCCTTCTGTCTCAACTTGAAGCACGACGAGCAGAACGGTAGACTGCCCACGAACTTGGTAACGCGGCTACTGTCACAACTCTTGCATTTCAAGCAGGCGGCGCATATCTGAATACGGAAAACGGTTTATTTATATCAGATACGAATATATAATAAGCACTGTAAGGTGCGAGAATATCGCAAGAATGTTAAATTGCGCACGGTAAGGAGAAGTTATATTAAAGTCACGTTGAGGAGCAATAATATTAGACGCAGGGTAAAATGCAAGTATACCACCGTCGATATGTTTACCCTATCAAACAAAAATTGTTTGCTGGATAAAATCTGTTTTGAAATAAGCTCGCCACTGTACGTTATAATTAAGACAAACATTAAAGCCACATAAGGTATGATAATATAATAAAATAGGGTAGGTAAGGTACAAACAATATCAAATGCAAGGAATCACAGGCACAATGAGGTTATTTATATCTTGTTTTGTGGTGCTTTTTTGCATATTTTTTTTTGCTACCTTTACTAAGGTAATTGTAGATAATATATATTGTTGTGCTGTCTAATTTTATGTAGGTATTGTGCTGTCCTTTGTTTTGGGTAATCAGCCTGCAGTTTGAGTAGATCAATCCACTGTGCGTTTTTTGCACAAAACTCGTCATTGGCGGAACTAATGTGCGGAGACACATTATTGGAAGTCGGATAAAACGGCATTGAATTGGATTGAAGTGCAAGGTAAAAAAGTTAAAGGTTCCATCTTTATTTGAAACTAGCTTTTGCCCGCGGCTCCGCCCGCGTGCTATTCGGTTTTTTGTTATGCTTTGGAACGTGCTAGAAAGGGGAGTAAAAATAATTTCACGTTTATTTGAGACATGCTCAACACAGAAAAGAGAGAGGAAATCTACTGCAATACGTCTGAGACTTATTGTTCTCTGCGTATATGTAGAGATTTCTGGTTTTAGTCAAGTTCGTGGCTCGGAAAGAGGCAACATGAATGCATTCATTGATAGTTGGATGATTTTGACCATCCCACGAGAACAGTCGTTTTTCGGGATGAAAAGTAGCCTATGTGTTAATTGAAGGTATGAGCTGTCTCCATATCAAATTTCATCCAAATCCATCCAGCTGTTGCAGCGTGAAGAAGTAACAGACATACTAACACAAAAACTTTTACATTTATAATATTACTAGCTTTTGCCCGCGGCTCCGCCCGCGTGTTATTCGGTTTAACGACATGCTTTTTTACGGGATAAAAAGTAGCCTATGTGTTAAGTTAGGGGATAAGCTATATCCATTCTAAATTTCATCCAAATCCGTTCAGCCGTTTCAGCGTGAAAGAGTAACAAACATACACACACACACACACACACAAACTTTCGCATTTATAATATAATATAATATAATATTCTATGATGATGTTACCTGCGGCCAGTCGCTCCTCTGACCCTGCTTGGACGGTAGACACGCCTGGTGGTAATGTCTGGTGCAAGCGCGACACCGCGCCCGCGCAGGCCCGCGGCCGCACCATGCGCACGCGACGCACCGTGCACAGAACCAGGTGGAAGATACTTCACCCGGCTCTTCTGCGCACCAAGGATGGTACCACTCCATGCACGATGAGCAGGCTAGCATCTGTAGATGAAAGATATTATTATTCTTTGTTCCTATGTTGTACTAGTGGACGCCCGGCGGCGTTGCTTGCGTGGATCCCGTTTCTTAGAATGACGTGGAAATTTCAAAAAATCCGGCCGTATTCCTTGTCTACGTCATATAAAGAACATCTGTGGCAAATTTCAGCTTTCTAGGTCTAAGGGTTTGGGCTGGACGTTGATGAGTCAGTCAGTGAGTGAATCAGGATTTCTCTAAATACATTAAAACACTTATAATAAAATCGCAATTAGAGATTTATCCGTAAAAAGAAAAATAATTTTGAAAGTAAACTTTCTAGACTCGACAAAATATATGTAACTAAATTTTCGCCGCGGCTGCGCCCACATTTATTTAGTTTTGGGTAGTCCTATCGAAACTGTTTTATAGTTAATATTTTTCAGACCAATAATTTTGTAGTACGTATTTTAACCTGACCTTTGATTCTCAAGAAAATAATTTTATATGTCTGGCCCTATGTCTATGTCCCTAAGGAACTACCTGTTTCCAGGGAAAAACTGAAGAATCAATACAACAATGTCAAAACCGGTTCAGTAATTCCAGAGATTATGGGCTTGAATTTAATTAATGGTTATGTCCCCAGGCAACTGCCCATGCCCAGGGAATATGCCCAAGTTAAGAGTCTAACTATTACAACAGTGGTTGTTAATGAATATGTCCCTAGGAAACTGCCCGTCCCCAGGAAAAAAACTATAGCTTATAGCACTCGGGGATAATATACGTTTCTACTATTGAAAGAATTTTTAAAATCGGATCAGTAGTTTCGAAGATTACCTCCAACACCAAATCTTATGTGTCCATTTTTATCTCAGACGGCCCAGAAGCACAGAAGATATATAAATCTACTGTGCCAGAAGTTTTTGTTTTTATAAAGGGGGAAACCTAACTTATCCATGTATATGGTACTAGCGGAAGCACCGCGGGGTTGCTCGCATGGATCCCGTTTCTCTCGATCCCATGAGGATTACCTAAAATCCCTTCATAGCCATTGGCATAACTAGGATTTGTACTAGTATTTGGGCCCGCCCCGCCCCCAACTTATGAAGCCACAACAAGTATCTGCAGGCCTAACATGGTTGTCACTTTAACACCATTTGACAGAAAATATATTGGAATTTACTGTCAAATGATGTTAAAGTGGCACCATGCTAGGCTTCCAGTTCTTGAATTCCGTATCGATATTTCTGGGGGGAGGCAGAGGGTACTCTGGAGAGGGTCGTGCCCCCCTGTAAGCTTATTCTCAGTCTGTCGAATTAGCCTTCTCGGCCATAAAAAACCATTTTATCAGTCGAACACCATACATTTTTAGAGATCTCGATTCGATTGATTCTCCGGAATTGCCCTCCTGGCCCCTAGCTAGTTACGCCTATCAATCTAATGTTGATAATAATAAAAATAAAATGAACTTCTTACTACCGGTTTCGTCGATTTAATCGTCATCTTCAGGCGAAAACAATTGGACACAACAAATGTATTTTGTACGATAACTATAAAATGTTGACAGATCAGTCAGTCATGGAACTCCTTTATGTATGAAGAACATAGTGTGACGAAGTAACAGACCTTCTCATTGCCCGCGCTGCCACACAGGAAGCACAACTTGACGACCGTGAACGGCTGCGTCCCGATCAGACCGAAGCCCGAGCTGCACACCTCGTCCGGATCGTAGCTCTCCCAGAAGTCCACGCAGATCACTTCTGGATGGTTCTGACCGCACTTCTGGGCACGACCGCGGCCCTGGAGAGACAACTTGTTGTTACGGAAATTGTATATATTGCTGAGCGTGAATCTGCACAGCGCTGCTTGTCGAACACAACGCGTTTGAAGCAGATAGATGAAAAATAGAACAAGGGCATACAATTATGGAATTCAAAACAATTACACGTTGAACAGGATAGAATCCATCCATCAGCCCGTGTTCGTCCACTGCAGGACATAGGCCTTTCCCAAATTTCGCCACTCTTGTCGATCCTCCGCTCCCCTCATCCAGTCGCCACCCACGTCCTTCAGGTCGTCGGTTCAGCGGACACGAGGTCGGCCTACACTACGCTTTTCTGTGGTCTCCATTCCAAAGCCTTTCGGCCCCGAATGTTGTCATTCGTGTACGGTCTGCGTATCTCGGAATGCACGTTATGCTATCGGTCTCAGATGTAATCATTTAAAACGGTACAGCTGCTGTCCTTGGGGTAACGTAATGCCAGAAAGCATTTGTGGTTTCTTTACCTGGCTTACTTTATGTGTCTTCAGAATTACCAACAGCACCATAAATAGCAATATGATTAAGTGATTGGTCAGTAAAATAACTGGTAACTCACATTAGTAATGTTGGTGAGCGGTTTTGTGGTCGTCTTTCTCGGAACCAGTTCCAACACAGTCTCGTCCTCGCTGGACTCCGCTCTAGAAGCTGGTTTGTTAGGAAGTGCCGACTCCACTTTGCGCTTCTTTGCTTCCACTGGAATTTCTGCTTCCACCTGTGAAAAACAATTTTATGGTTAGATATATATAGACTTGGATTTTAGTACTTTTCCCTGAAATCGCGAAAAAAGAATCAGCTGTCATAATGCGCCACTCTTCGGCAAAGTTCTAAACAATCCATGACAGATAGTGTCAAATAGCGCACTTGCAATGGTTTATTGAAGGTTTTCCTTCAAATAATACGATGAATAAACATGTTGCTATACCAACAAAGTTTGTATAATATTGCGCTATCGAAAAAGTTCAGGTAAATCGTAATAATTACGTAAATTTTCATTGTATTAAAACGTTATACCGATATATTTTGGTATCAATATATTTACCTACCCAAATGTTACGGTATGCCGATTATTTTTTGGGATTAATCTATTTCTCTACCCAAATGTTACAGTATTTGTCATAACTGAAAATTACAACTGGTCATATACTGAAAAATTCGTACCGCTTTTAGTCCCTGCTTAAAAGAGCTGAGAAGTGATCTTTTTAGTAAAAACAAGTAAGATAAAAAGTACCAGCAAGTCTATCTCTACTAGCTTTACTAACATTTTCATGAGCATAGTATTTAATACTTACCACTTGCTGAACGGCGAAGGAAAACGTCTTGAGAAAATATTATTATTAGAGTGCATTACAACGTACAAAAGATAAATTAGAAACAAATGTAAAGACAAGAATTTGAAAAAATTCCTCGATTCGAACCTGCGACCTCTTGTTATCAAGATAATTTATCCTTTTCTAGGTTGTAATGCACTCTAATAATAACACAAGGTAACAAAAACGAACTTTTTTGTTGTTGTATGAATTATTTTTTGTTGTTTGAATTGTTTTTTGAGTAAAATGTGTGCTGAATCTGAACTCTCATTTTCTCTATTATCTAAGACAGGTTCAATTTTGAAAAATCATGTGTTTTTTTTACTACTTTTGGTAGGTGTTCACACTTGAAACAATTAGTTTTCCAGCTTTAAATTTTAATAATAATTCTTCTTAATGGTTCTTTTTAATAGAAAGATAAAAATATTCATGAAACCAAGGGTAGTTTTTAATTTAAGAGCAAAAAACTTAGCATGAAATGCATGGACAGAGTAAGCTCCTACGGAATTATTGTTTATTTGGAAAAACAAGTATCAATCACAAATTCTGTTATTTTCGCCATCATTTAATATTGACAAAGAGCTTGTAATGATGAAAAAGAAATCTGTAAAATAAATGGCAATAAGTGCAAAACCTCTTCAGAAATCCTAAAAAAACGTATAATTTCCATATTTAAAGTTGATTTAACCAAAATTGAGAGCTGATAGAAAAAAATTGAGTTCAGGTTCGGATTCAGGACCCAATTTCGTATAGGAATAACAAAAAAATATTCAAACAACAATAACCATGTGGCCTTGTGTTGTATTTAGAGTATTCCAAAGCGATGGATTTCGCAATAAAAACATAATCTTGAGAAAACGTGCATGCCCTAAAAAGCGTGTATTTGTGCCCGAAGAACGGCGATAGGGCTCACCACCCATCACGTTGGGACGTAATAATCGTCGGTGGAACGCGGGTGTGCCGAGTGTGGACTGTGACTTGCATTTCACAGTTCACACTCGAATACCTCTGACACCCCCTCGGGAATCATGTCGTGACATATACTTTTAATAAGAACTCAAAACAAGCTTATGATTACTACGTGATTTACCTTAGCCACCACAATTTCAGGAACGATTTGCGGCGTCTTATTCTCGTTATCGTTGTCTGTATCACAGATAGGGGTCATTTCCGGAATCACTTCCTTCTCAACAAATAGAGCAGTATCATCGTCAGATTTATCTGACCTCTCCTTCGAATCTGCCGCAGGGAACGTCGCTATTGGTTGACCAAGAACAATTGAAGCGCTTCGACAAACGTGTTTCACTCTTGGTCCTTTTAGCTCGACTTTCTGCCTTTTTGGGTCTTCAACCTGCTTGGATTCGGCCTTTTCTGATGGCTCTGTTTTCTCTTTCTTTCTCACTTTCACTTTGGTTAGCCGACGTTTTCTGCTCAGGCTGAAGTCTTCATTTGTTTCATCGGGTTCTTGGTCTTTCTTCGGTTTCTCCTGTAAACACAAACACATTTTTATTTATATTCAGAATCTTTCAACAATGTTGATATGGTAGGTTTCTTAACTACGCCAAGTGAAAATAATTTAATGGTGCAGAATTGATCGAGAAAACTGGGGAAATGCGCCAATTGCCGAAACCTGAAGATTATAATTTTCACTAAGCAATTGAGTCTTTGGACTATACAAGCAATATCTAAAAGATCTCACCTCAATCTTCTCGACAGGTTCTTCCACCTTCTTGCTTGGCTTTAAACTGGAGAATCCTTTGCCATCCTCTTCTTCCTTGCCTTTGCTCAACCCGCCAAACATTGGCTGACCAGTCAATGCATTACTGGCCCCTAACCTTAAAGGATTCACTTGTGTTAAGGGGCCGGTGGGTTTGGCGTTTGCACGCATGTAGGTTGGTAGCATGGCGGTTAGGCCAGTGCGGATGGAAGGTGGTACTTGGAAGGCTTTGAGGCACATTTTCAGCCAACATGCGGGGCAGCGTGATTTGTTTGCGCAGCGCTTGAATTTCCATTGCTGTGATCGCACTATTGGCGGGACATGGCAGTTGCCTGGAAATTAAAAAAAAAATGTATTAATGATGTGGTTAAGTGGAGATAAGAAAGAAAGTATGTATTAAATTTACATACCCATGCCTTTTGGATCAACTGATGGATGAGAATAAAACTAGCATAAATAAAATAATCTGGGTAAATTTAGTATGTAAGAAGGTATCAACAGTTTTCAGAATCCAGGTTATTTTATTAAAAACTTAGATGTTGATGAGATGACTAATGATTTGGTGATGTGACGAATTTTGATGAATTGTGGTGATACAGGTATGAGTCACTGTTACAGGTTTTTTTATGTATCAGATAACTGGTACATGTCGAATTTTCACTGTCACATTACTCTATAAAACTAGACTAACCCTTAGAAACTTCCTCTCACTAGTTTGAAACTATAACAAGGTACAATACAATTAAAATCAATTAACGATTCGGCTTTTCTCAGATATCATCGCCTAAATCCCGAGATTACCGCGATTTCTTTTAATTAACATTCAATTTGAAGTATCATAAACGCAATGTATAGCACCTGCCAAGATGACATTACTAACCGGTAGACCTAAGAAATTTATTATGCAGAAGCGACATGAATTTGAAGATTCATTATTTACTGAAGCTATACTTGTATAAAATATATTTAAAAAAATTATGATATTTACTTTCTTCTTTTTTAAATAAATTAGCTTCTTTTCTAAAATAGTTATACACATTATTTACAATTTCACGAGATTGAGAAACAATTTTTTTACCACGCTTTAAATTTGTTGAAGCCATGATACATAAAACTATTGTAAGTTAATTTTGATAAAATTTGATAGAATCGAATATTTTCACGAATGAAATTAGCGTTCATAAACAAAAAATTATCATATACGTCAAACTGTTATTGACACTAAGAAGTCATACTGTCAAAATAGTCAATTATTTTTCTTATTTCAATATAAAGGTTGTGTTAGTTTTGAGCTCCAAGGGAGGTTTTGTTGCTAATATCGTTCTTGTATTGTATTCAATAAGACAACAAGGTCATATCTGTAAATTGATAACTCTATGTGGGAGAAGAGGGATTCACGACAATTACCGAGGTTGGCCGAATCGTTAACTGATTTTAATCGTACTGTACGAATATGTAGCCTGGGTTTATTATACCACTTAGTCTAGCATTCAGCCTTTCCTTTTAATCTCCACCACACTCGAAATAAAGAAATCCATGGTCTAAGTAAAGTCTATTTAACTGTTAACATTTACCCAACTTGTAGAGCCATTTAAAGAACTGCGACGCGTTGGATGCAACAACGAAGGTAGCGCCAAAAAAAACTACAGTTTCACAGCCTCGCAAAACATACATTTTTTCCTTTGATATAATACTTCTCTTTTATTAGAAAATAGTCAAGTATTATCTATACCTATATTAAAATGTTAGGAAAGTACAAAATAATAGTTAAGATCTGTAAAAATTATTTAAAAAATGTCAAAGTTTTTGTCTGTATGCCTATTTGTAAACTGTGAGTCACACATAATAACTACTGACTGAAACTAAATTGGACAGGGCTTTAAGGAGGTAAAACCGAATCTCGGTGCAAAATGCACATCATAACATTGTTTTCCTTACTTTTGAATAAAAAGTATGCAAAAATTGCGTTTTAAAGCAATTAGCGGAAATCGATTACTAATAATAGGGTTTTCGCATTAAAATTATGTTATTTTTTGCCTTACATTCGATTACAACGATAAATACACTTTTAAGTTTGTAAATCGAATGCAATCAAAATGTCAAAACAACATTGTGATGTGCATTTTGACCGAGATTCTGCTTTACCACCTTAACTGTTGTGTTGCTGAATGTAGTAAGAGTAACTTGGAAAAAGTAATCTTGAAAAGACCATCCACATAGTTATTTCTCCCTCCATCAGACAAAGCAAATTTTTAAATAAGGGTATAATTTATTAGCGCAACTACATGCTACTTAGTCGATTTACCCTTTCACTGTTTATCTACTGAACATCTTACCTTCTCTCTTTAAACAATGCATGACAGTGGGCCCAGAGCTCTGTTGAATCTTCTCCTTCTTGATCATCTTGGATATAAACTTGCGGCACGACTCGCATGAGTAGATTCCGAACTTGCGCGCTTGTTTCACGAACTTGTAGAAGCGGACCGCGCCACACACGCCGCAAGTCACCGGGATATTCGGGTTGGGCGCTGGAATGGGTTAAAGTTACAGCTTTAATAACATACTGAGGGAAACCCTCATGAAGTGAGTTCATTAAAGAACCCTAGGGTAGGTAGGAACACCGGGGTTACAACACTGCGTGTTTGAACGGGTTTGGCCGAGTTGCTACACTCCAAACGTAATAAAATAGCGAGCAAATTTATACTTTATAGAGAAGTAAAACAATCACAAAATTCTTATGAAAATCCTTTTAAAGTATAAGATATTTTTTACAATTTATTTTTCCCAGCTAAGTTTTTAAAAATCTAGTCTCAAGAAATAGTTAGAGGAAAATATCACAAAGAAGTTACCAAATAATCTAGTCGTAGTTGTGGATTGGGATGGAGGACCACCAAGAGTGGCGAAATTCGGAAAAGGCTTATTCCAACAGTGGACAAACACAAACTGATGGATGGATGGAGCTTCATAATACACAAGGTAATTTCTAGTAAATATAGTTCAGGTAGTAGCCTGAAATCTTTTCTTGTTTCCGAGGTATATTATATATAATTATATACTCGTATGCTGGGTGGCGCAAAAGTAATGTCATGATTTGAATTGGCTGCCATTTTGTTATAAATGAAAAAGAAAGAGCTGTTTTCATAAAAAGTTTATTTGGAAGTGTAAAATTGATGCCATTAATTGGAAAAAAATATATCCCCCGAATTGCCACCTCCTGATTTGATGCATAATTGCGCTCGTTTTACGGCATTTTAAGTTGTTGCTCGCAAAACATCTCGAGAGAAGAGAAGAGAATCCACATGAAATGCATGAAAAGCCATTGCATCCCCTCAACTGACTGTGACTGTTTGGTGCGGTGTTAGCAGCGAAAAAGTGATTGGGCCTTAATTTTTTCCAATGAATATCATCAATTTCACACTTCCAAATAAACTTTTTATGAAAACAGAGCTTTTTTTTTTCATTTATAACAAAATGGCAGCCAATTCAAATCATGACATTACTTTTGCACCAACCTTTATGTGGCTATTTTTAATTCCTACCAGAGAAGTGTTTTTAGTGCTATGAATACATTCAGATACCAGAAACTTGATATTCATTCTCTAGCTGAAGTCAGACTTAAAATACTTACATGAACAGGTAACAGGAGCGGAGAAAGGTCCATCTGAGCCTGCTTTGTCCACTATAGGTGGGTTCAGCTGCAGCCTAGCTTCTCTGATGATGACCTTTCCACTCAGCAACTGGGAAACAGGAGCTTTTTCTCTCTCTGGACTGGGGGGAGGCTTTTCTTCCTCCTCACCACTGCCTCCTGGACTATCACTGTCCCAACTCTCCTCGGACTCTGACCCACTACTAGTACTACTTGTACTGCTAGCATCAGAAATATCCATGAGCTTCCGCAATGCATGCCCTCCTCTACCCTCTTTGTGAGATTCACTTGACTTTGACTTCTCCAAACCCTCCAAATTTGAATTCTCATCTTGAGAATACTCCTGCTCTGGAGTTTTATCCAAACTTGAGAATAGTTTGCGGGAAGTACTCAGGCCTGAAAAGGAGTTTGTGGTGGTTTTATCCTTGAAGAGACTGGACGATGATATTAAAGCTTTGTCTTTTGGTTTTTCGTTGACAAATTTTTCTAGTTCTTCTTCATCTGGGGTCTCATCGTCCTGTTTGATGTTGTTGAAAATGACTTTCTTTAATTTTGGCTTTTTGAGTAGCTTTCCTGTTCCAATACTACTAGAAATAGCAGTTGATACTTCTTCTCCATCAATGAACTTCTTATTTGGTTTTATTACTCTGGATGAGTGAGCACTCCTTACTGGGAGCACAAACTTGTTTTGAGCATATTCTTTCTCAATTGGTGATGAATTCCGAGGTGGTGGAGATAGGCAGCGACTTTCACTGAACTGTGAAAACTTGTTGATAGGCTTCGATAAAGGATTCAGATGTTTTCTGAGGTAGCCTTCTTGGTGTTCTGATGATGATTTGGAACTTAAATCTGTAAGTTTGGCTGGCTTTAATATGCTGTTAAATGTTGAATACTCTGTTTGTTTGAGAGCTGATTTCTTTTTAATGATAGGTTGGAGGGGAGCTTGGTTTTTAGATGGAAGCTTTTTGAGGGGTAAGAATGTGTCTTCACAACTTTCTACTGTGCCAAATGTAACAGTTTTTTTCACTGGTTTAAGTTTTTCTTTAACTGGTTCCATTTTGTTATGTGAGCGAGTTCGGACTGGAGATTTAGATGATTCACTGCTGCCTTTATCCTTACTGTCAGCAGTATTGTTCACTGGTTTATCATCAACTGGGTTCTCGCTACTGGAGCTTGTTTCATTTTCATTATTATTTTCTTTCTTTTCTTCTTCCTGTAAGTTGAGAAGTAAAAACGTTTCAAGATTGTTTCATTCATACAAAATATAACCTAAAATGATCATGTCATTTAGTTTTTTGTAGTTGCCCTGAATAGGTAGGTACAAGATTATTCAGTTATTTTAATTAGGATTGTATGTTAAAGAAACAAAGGTGTGTGTATTTTCTGCACCAAAGTCATCTAAAGAAGTTATGTTGATTTATTTTCACATCAATATGAATATGTAAAAATAACAGTTTAGGACACAATAAAATGTAAAGCTTATGATAAATCAATAGCTCAATTTGCTCAAGGACACCATTTGTTAATATGTAAACTTTACATGTCAACCTTAGTAGAGTTATCTATCTGCATTTGTTTTGTGAGGTTAAGTGATTTATATTTCATCAGTATAACGTTTTTGGAGGCCATGGCGTTTGTAGAAAGGTAAAGCAATCATTTTTATTACAAAACAAAGGCGATCTCTTTGTTGACATGGATGGAAACCGAAATGTCAAACGGCGATGTAGAGCCAAAGAAAGCATATTTTTATGGTTCTTCCTAGCATCGTTTATGCTTATATAGACATTACGTAAACACAACATTTCCGCGTATACACAGGTAATTTTACGTAATGAGCCATAAAAGGGCTGAATAACACGATAAATGAGGTTTACCTCTTTCTCCCCAGCGAAAACATTGGCGGACGCGCCGTCAGCGGACGGCTGGCTTTCAGAAACGGTCTCATTGTAAACGACACCTGATAAAACACTTATACGCTTTCTGTTCTGGAATTTGAGCGGTTTCCCAGGGAATCTCGACCTTCCCATTTTGAAGTAGACGTAAACGAAGGATAGTGCGTTTTCAGCGACTGCGAGGGAACTGGCGAGGCGCGCATGCTCCAGCCGCCCGCGCGCTCGCTCGCAACGCCATTCCACGCATTTATGCAATGTGCACGACAAATTACTACGCAGTTTTCATCACATATACGTTCAAAGATTCACACGCACTGCACCCTTCACATTATCTATCACTGAAACGATCACTTTGCACTCTTTTTGCAAAAGAGGACATCATCCATCATTTTAATGGTCGTTAACGCCGAGTCGTACGCTAACGTCCATAACACACCGATGTTTGTTAGCACTAAAACAAAAGAGAATGTACTCGTAATTCCACAACACGACGCTTCGGTAGCGTTCTAAACCCGTTTTGTTCCATGATTTCGATGTCACAAGCAAAATTATTGAAATGAATCGCCCGTAATTTGACAAAGATGGCTGTACGCGATGCGTTAACAATAGTAGCGCTAGCACGGGTGATTAACGAGACGAGGCGCGAGGCCGCGGTGTGAACGACACCTGGCTCTCGGGGGCCAGTTATGGATTTTGAACCAATCGCGACGTTAATTCGGACCGGTATGAAAACAAACATGTCGCTTGCTCACTCCCCGCACTTTACTAAACGCCTCATTCATTTTTGTATCAATAAAATTATTGAATTCTTTAACGCGCGCTCTGACGGCGATGTCGAGTGGCCTTATTTTAATAATCCTCTTAATCAGATAGATAACCACCATTATTATCGTTAAATTTCATTAAAACAAACAACCCGTGTAAAAAGATTTATTACAAAGCGTAAATAACAATTTAAAGTAGATAAGGTAATAGTAGGTAGGTACCTAACCGGAAGTTAAAGTCACCATTATTTATTGATAACTGTGGCGTTATAAGATTGATCTCCTTGTTCCTATTTGGTTTGATTTTTCAACTACCTAACAATATTAAACTGGTGAACCAGGATAATTCAAACGCGATATTTATTCGTCTTTTGGAATTTAAGGATTAGGATGTTGAATCCTAAAATAGCTTATCATCAATGTTCATGGTTTAGTTTATTTATACCTACATCTAGAGAGCATGTATGTACATTGTAGATTTTTAATTGCCTTTTAATTTTAAATGTACTAAATCAAAAATCAGTTTGCCACTTGTAGGCACAATAAAACATTTTGTTTTAGGTGGTAGTAACTTATTCAGTGTTTTATTATAATGTACTACTTGAGCCGCGATAACACCATCCGATTTATCGGCATTGATTCGGCATCCTAACTAGGATAGGATTGGACTTAGGACAATGTAATCGCGTTTAGGACGGTTTGTTTCTTCGCACATCCTAACTAGAATCCTAGTTAGGAACCCTTATAAATTGGATGGTCTAATCGCTACGTTAACCGTACCGAGGACGTTATAATTCGATATAGATACCTACATTATTTTATAGGTAGGTATGTAGGTACACGCAGATGTAGAACAGAGCGTAGCGTAGTGTGTATCTATATCTACTAACCAATATACTCTCGCACCCTCCATAGCCCCATCTAAGTACGCGACTCTACATCGAACCCCAAAACTCTACCGGTCGATCATGCGTAAAGGGCGCAGAGAAGGGATGATAAAAGGGACGAGGTGTTTGAACCTTGCTTGCATACCAAATAATATCAATGAAATAAAAGTTTAAGAAAAGAGTGAACAATCTCGGAAAAGTTGTTTATTTCAATCAATACTGACCTCTAGCGTGAATTATGAGAACAAAAAGTTCCTCACTGAAACGCTTCCTGAAATAACATTCAGTATGGGCGGCATTTCCTCCGATCGAAGAGAAACAAACTCACAAACACTTTTTCGGCAATTTCTCACATACACCACATATTTTTTTTATATTTTTTTCCGAATTTTACACTTGTTACATTAGTTGCTGTTTGAAAAGTAACAATCCAAGTAGAAATATGATTGTAGAAGTATTATTTACACGAGTTTCACTGCACTGGTGTTCGTGTGTGAAACAGTAGTGGCGAGACTGGCAGAGACGCGTCGCGCATGCCGCGAGGGATACGATGTAAATATAAAAATGGACAAACTCCCCTTCTGTGGGCTCACCCGAATGAATCACTGTATTATAATATTTATAATTCACAAAGTGCTTTTGAACTCTACAATGTTTTTTTGTCCGGAGCGGAGCATGTACATGGACAGCACGAAGCTGAGTGATGTGATTTCGAAACACTTTTGATTTGAATTTAAGCGGTATTGAATAATGATGCAAACTTCCGCGTACCTTTTGACAAAATATTGATCGACGCAACCCTTGTCGCCTGTCGACATGCTTCGATAAGACTGGCTGCCTGCACGAAGGAGGATAATCACTGTAGATCGGCTTGGTGGCTTACTATCCATCCATATAGAGCGAGTCTCAGCGAGCACAAATCTGAGCTGAGACCCTCCAAATGGCAGGTAGTTCTTTTTTGTATTGTTTGGGTCGCAGAGGACGGATTTAGATGTAGGTAAAAAATGACTCACACGTACTAGACTCGGAGGATTATAAATTTTATAAGATTTAATGTTTAGGGTACAAAATTGAATGATTCACAAATCCCCATTGCATTCAGAAATAATTTAATTATACCTGACCTGAGCGTTTTGTGAACGATGTTGTGGAATATCGTTGGGTCACTTGATTAAGTACTATAACAAAATGCTAACGATCTCATACCTATAACTGTACATTTTTGAAAAAGTTGTCTATTTATTTACCTATTCGATTATCCATCCTTCAGCCTAGTTCGTCTACCGCTGGACATACATACCTAGGCCCTTCCAAGATTTGCCAGTCTTGGCGGTCCTCCTGTAAGAAACGCCCATACTCACGACCCGCTAGCGGTATGCCCAAAATGGCTGCAAAAGTGCAAATGGTGTTAAAGGCATGAAAATTGGAATGATAGATCTTTAGACCATAAGAATCAAATTGACCCGTAGCACGAAAAAAAAGAAGAGGTGTATGGCGGCAGAAACGCTAAAAGTTGCACCTAGTATGGTCAAAACAGATTACGTAAATCTTTATAAATTTGTCTTTCGATTATAGATACTGAGATAACGTGAAAATTAATACATTTCTGGAAAAACTGTTTAGAAAATCTGTTATTTTTCGCTGTATACTGTCCCCAAAGAAAACTGCCATAAAAAACGCATTTCCTCAAAAAAAAATTTTGGTACCCATCTTAATTATTGGTTCCCAATGTAAAATCGGGCTTATTGTACATATACAATAAAGTTCAAATTCGTAGAAAATATTATAGAATAATAGTAATTTGAATTGTTTAAACTTTTCCCTCGAAAACTGAACACCGGATATGTCCATGTTCCGTTACCACATTTTTTGCGTTTTCTCAAATAATTTGTTCTGAGATGGTAGTTTTTTTAATGTAGAATAAATCACTACAATATGAAACTTTAAAAAACTAATGGTTGTCTGTTAAATGTTAAAAAACAGCTAGTCTAGCATAGCAAACCGTATCGAGCTCGATAGCGCTTGATACAGTGCTCTGTCTCACTCTGTTGATCTACTTAGAGAGGGACAGACAGTGTATATCGAGCTGTCAAAGCTCGATAAGGTCTACTATGCTAGGTACCTAGATCGCTCAGTTTTTGCAAGGTTATTTTTCAATGCATTGTCCGGTAAGTTTTTAAACATTTCTCATGATTTCACAAGTAAAATGCCACAGTTCTGAGTAAATTTTTGTTTAGATTTTATTGACGAAGGCTTGACTGAAAAAAAGTAAGATTAAGGAAGTTATTTCATTGTTTTATGATAGTTTTCATTTACGTGCTACCAATTCCTTTACCTCCTGTCCGATACCAAAACTACGGTAACGTATGGTCCGGCCTAAGAACGGTAATGGACAGGAACCTTAAAGCTATTGGTACAGCGAGTGCACGAGTATATTTTGAAGTATATTTTTTTGTTTTGAGATCTCTTAAAATTTGCAAAATACTGATTCAGATGGCAGATTAAATAAGTAACTGACAGAAAATTATATTAGATAAGGTTAAAGTGATAAAAATTGTGTTAAACTTTTTTTAAATACTACTTGTAAGTTTTGAGATCTTTTAAAATTAAAAAAAGTCTAACTAAGTTGGCTGATTAAATAAGCAACTGAATTAGATACGAAACTCTTAACATAGGCAGTGTTGTATTTTTATATATTATGTTTTGAATACTTGTGAGTTTTGAGATCTCATTTTGCTTAGTGTTAATTCAACTTTATAGAGTAATGTCCAGAATGCCCCCTAAAATATTTTTATTGTTTCCACTTTTTTGTTTTGAGAAAAAATGTGAATTTATTATAAACTAGACCCGCGACTTCGTTCGGGTGGTTTAAGGATAATATTTATTCGGTTAGTTAAATACGTAGTAAGTGGTTTTAAACACTCATTAAATGTTTGCTCTACACTAACGACAATATAATAATAATAATAATAAAATTCTTTATTGCACACTATAAAATTTTTGTACACAGGCGAGCTTAATACTATTTAGTATTTTCTACCAGCTAACCTTTGGCAATGGGGAAGTTGTTGGGGGTAGTGCCATGATGTCAGAATAGTATAGATACAATTTTAAATAGATATATTATTTGTCACTAAAATACTCAATAAATTATAATATTACACTACATCCTAATAAACATATACAATATTAAGATAATGTGATAAAATACATATACTACTTGCAAGTATATATTGGAATGAACATAGAGGTAGGGATTTTTTATATAAGGTAAGTCTGTCGAATTACGCCTAGACGCTAATTACGCCTATGATAAAAAAAACCTTATTCTAATATCGCCAAAATGAATCTTAATAGCTACGCACTAAGATTAACACGTCTAGTCGCAGTCCCAAACCCCGCCAGCGGCGTTCCCCACCCCGCGAGCCAGTAGCGCACCGACTTTCGGCGTGAGTGGTTCTTGTGACATTTTTACTAACACGTAGCACAATATTCGTGGAGTTTTTTTTTGTTAATGGGTGAGTTTTGCACTCAAACCTAAGCGCAGTCGTTAAAATAACTATTTTCTCGTCAATAACCAGTTTGTACATTAACATTATGCAAACGGTTATTGATTTTATGTACAATCTTGTTAAAATGTATTACGACGGGTAATAACGCCTGGGCGGTATTACCCGTACCAAATACTACCGTAGGCGTATATATCCATCACGTAGGCGTATATAACCATCACATACGCGTATTTAACCATCATGTGTCGCATCTAACTGCTCGTGTTTATAATTTCATTTGTATAAGTCTGCAAGTAATTTATCTTATTCTTGGTAAAAATGTATAATTTATCCGTTTTAAAACATGATAATTAGCCCCTTAAAATAATAATGTAACATCGTTTTTTAGGTAAAAATGTCAACTTCAAAGAAAAAACGCTGCCTTTGGACACAAAGTGATTTAGAAAAAGCAGTCACTGCTGTTCAAACAGGCAGGCTGTCCAGTTATAAAGCAGCTGACATGTATAAGATCCCAAGAAGGACATTGCGGGATTATGTTAAAAGTGGGAAATCTAAACAAGAATTAGGCAGAAAATCAGTAATAAGCAAAGAACGAGAGCAAGATTTTGTGAAACGAATTATTAGATTTGCGGATTTGGGAATCCCACTGACAGCCAAAATGATCCGAAAATAGGCATTTCTGTATTGTGAAAAGTATAACATCCCTAACAATTTTAATACGCAGTTAAGACTTGCTGGACGAGACTGGCTTAAGCTATTTTTAAAAAGAAATCACGTCGTGGCGAAACGCAAAGCCCAGTTTATGAATCAAGCAAGAGGTCAGAAGCTTAACAAAGCAATCGTTTCACACCATTTCAAAGAAGTTGAAAAAGTGTACGACGAACTTGGGATCCATTATAATCCAGAGAGACTGTATAATATGGACGAAAAGGGTTGTCAATTGACCATGCACAAACAACAAACATGTAATTGCCCAGAAAGGAGCAAAAAGAGTACACATACAAGCAACAGAACATGGCGAAAACGTTACCATCGTGGGTTGTGTAAATGCGGCGGGTAATCGCATACCTCCAATGATCATATTTAAAGGTGTTCGAAGGAAGCCTGAGCTGGAAGCCAATTTGCCTCCAGGTACAATAGTCAGAATGGCCCCGAAGGGCAGTATGACTTCGGAGCTATTTCTTGACTTCCTAAGACATTTTGGCAAACACAAGACTGCAGGAAACTGCCTGTTGATACTTGATGGGGCAAAGTGTCATTTGGATTATAGAATTGCAGAAGAAGCTGACTTGTTAGGCATCACTCTGTACTGCCTACCCTCAAATACCACGCATGAGTTGCAACCACTCGATAAAGCGTGTTACAAACCTTTTGAGAGTTACTGATGCTCAAAAATTGTCTCGTCCCGACTTCAACAAGATTTTGTCCAAAATTTGGTCTAAATGCATGTCACATGCTAATATCACAAGCGGTTTCCGCGAAACAGGACTATATCCATTTAATCCAGATATTTTACCTGAAAAAGCTTTTGCACCCTCTGTTTTAACTGAAAAACAGGCACCTCTAAACGAAGACAGGAATGAACATACTATAGATGACAGTGAAGAATTGCCATGCCTATTAAATGTTCATCCAACAGCTCCAAAAGTTACGAACGAAGATTCGAATGAACCTTGTGACTCGTCTCCAATTATAGTCGACAGTGAAGAATTGCAACGTCTGTTGAATGTTTATCCATCAGCACCAGAAGTTACTCCACCGCGTTCACTAGTTACGGGTAGTCTTGCAAATAAACTTGTCTGCTATAGCTCGTCTTCAGATGACTACAACGATGAAGACGATACTTCTCACAATTATAAAATTACGCGTCTTGATCCAGAAATCACTCCACTGCGATCAGTTGTTGAGGGCCCATCTACAAGTGGCTTGCAACCTGGACAAGTAACTCCACAGCGCTCAGTGGATGTGATTCCTTCAACAAGTGGCTTGCAGAAGTCTCGGTCTACAACGAGTCTCGAGTGTTTATTGACTGATACTTCTGACGATGAGGATGTGTCTGAAATGATGGCTAGATTCATCACAAGACCCCTCATTCAGCCATCTTTGCGTATTTATTCTGATACTGAAACAGATAATGATGGTGAGGATATACCGTTGGCTGAGTTATCTGAAAAATCCCAGTTTCATCAATTTATGCCCACACCAAACTATGCAATTACAAAAAAGAAATTCCATCGAAAGGCTTTGAATTACAAAGGCACAAGAATAACAAAAGATTTGTTTAACGATAACAAAAAGACAAAAGAGAAGGAAAATTTGAAAATGAAACCTGAAAATGAAACTAAAAGAATGACACAAATGCTATAAAAAGAAAAGTAGATGGTAAAACCAAAACTGAAAAAATAACCAAAAGTAATGACGTAAAAAAAACAGTAAAGAGGGGAGATAGTATGACCATAACGGGAAAGGCTAAAAGAAAGGATATTGGACATGAAACAAGAACGAAAAAGAATAAAACAAAAATAAGCCACAAGGGAAAAGAAAACAAAAGTGGTGTTGATCACTGGTATTGCAACGCTTGCTATGAGGATCGTGTTGCTGATATGAGACCATGTGCTTATTGTATGAAATGGTATCACGAAGAATGTGTCGGTCTGACAAAAACAGACGTAGAAATATTTCAATGTCCTGGTGGCTGTAACTAAGGATTGTGATGGAAAGGTTAATTTTGAAGCACACATTTTGACGGAGTATTCGTAAAAACTGTCATTAATTTGCATTTCTCCTATGAACCACGTACTTAATGCGGGCTCTCTTTATGCAAACCGTTCAACGCTCGGTTAAATAGTCTGATTCAACTAAATAGGCGTTAATAACCCAACTGGGTTAAATAACGCCCAAGGATGATTTGGTTTAAAAAAAAATAAAAACATTAGATTACTTCTTTAGAGAAGCGTTAATTAGGTTTAAAAAAAAATCCGTTGAAAAAATACAATAATGTATGTTATTACCGTAGTAATAAAGAGTTATTGTTATCTATTCATAGATCTTAAATAATTATTTCAATAATAAAAAAAACTCATAATTGTGATACGATTTCTAAGACTGATTATGTTCCTAATTAAAAATAACTACGAAAACACTCTAGTAGAAAGTTATGATAATAGATTTTACATAGGCGTAATTAAAACTCAGTAGTTTAATTTTGCCAAAACCACTGTGTTGCAATTTTGTAGTTATTTGTTGGTTGCTTAAAAACAGCGTTATTTTTTATTGTTTATTCCAAAGATTATTAAACAACCCTTTGATTTACACACTGTCTTTTTCTTTTTTATTATAATAATATGATAGAAATCAGTTTCAACCTTAAGTAGGCGTAATTCGACAGACTTACCTTATACATAATTATTTAAATCGTATCGTGAGTAGCTGTGTGTTTTTTATACAATTAGCGTGTTCAATTCTTGCCTAGGAATTTTTAAAAATCTAAAGATGCAGTTTTCCTTAAGAGTCAACATGACGCAAGAATTTTTTTTTATGTTTTTCGATTGTAGTTTTCTGAAGAAGCTATAAGATCTATCCTTTGAAACAAATATACGACGTTGAGAGATCTTTTGTAAAGTGCAGTTACGTAATTATAATGAAAATAATCAAATAATTAATCCGAAAAAATAATAATTGTAGACCTCAGTTTTCTTGATATTCATGTTTAAAAAAATAATTTCTCCTATGTTCTTTAACAGATTCGCTTGTTTTTTACATAGTAAAATATATTGATGCCTATTGCAGTTACGTAAAATTGCTATTCTTACGGCAAACAAAGATAAAAAAATCCAAATAATGTGTTTATTTCACGAACGCGAGGCATTTCTGTCGTCGTAACATATTGTTTTCGCCTGATGCAAAATAAGGTGTATCTTGCCTGTACCATATCCTTAACATTAAAATCGGCCCGAGATTCCTGTGAGAATTTTTCACCTTTCCCTATAGTTTTGGATTGGCCATCCACACCCACTTGAAAAACTATACTGACTGACCGAAGTACTTAGTACTTAATACTTAGTACTTCTTTCTTCTTGAAAGATTATTAGTTTCTCTAGAAGTCAGCTCTTGTATTGTTTTTGAGTTGTTATATTTCTTAAGGAAAGAAAGAATTTGGCAGCGTTATTTCGAAATCATCGGTCAGTATAAAATAAAATTATTATACATTTTTTAGTGAATGTCTGCTTTTACAGTTGAGGTCGGTTACAATATTTTTGTTACAAAATTTTATTTATTTCACGTCTATTTTTTGTGTTGACTGGTTAAATTTTAAAATATGGGTCTTGTAAACACGCTGTTCCTATGAAACAAAGGTCAAATGGGTATTACGACAATATTTAAGAATCATCCTACACTCAGCACCATGATACAAAGAGATTGTCTCAATAGCGAGTGGTGCGCTGTCATCCATTGAGAAGTTTCATGGTCAAAGGTAGGCATAATGACAATTTTTATATAATACCCTACAATCAGCACCCTAACACCAAGTGATTGCCATATTCACGAGTTGTGTGGTGATCGGGTCCGGATCGATGATCAGATAGATAGGATTTTTTTTAAGTAACATCCTATAATCAGCGTCCTAGCAATTACCTCAATATCGAGTAGTATGCTGTTTTTCATTGAAGAGTCCCACTGCCTGAATCTCTAAATACCTTCATCAGATCATGACCAAACATCGATTTTACCCTTTGAGGGTTAGCGACTTTTGACGGACTCTACCACAACATCCCTTCAGTAAAACTGTTCATTCATCGTACCAGCACCATACGATTTTTCTGTCACTATTTCCCATTTATTTTTTCTGGGCACCAACATCTTCAACAAATTACTAACCCTATCATTTTGATATTTCACTTTATGAACCATAGACCATTCATGCCTTCTCTTCAAAGTGACCAAGCATCATGAAGGCATTTGTATAATAACAATAATAACAATTTTACTTTATCCTTGCCTACTAAGAATTTCAATTAAATTGTACTCCAAGCGATAACTTTTGTTCTCGATGAGATATCGTGATAATTTAAAGCCTACAGCACTTCTGGGACACTACTTATGCTATAAAACAGTGAAAATGTTCGTAGTTTGAAAAAATGTTATTGTATCCTTCTGCAGATTGAAAGTTTAAATGAAAAGTTAAGTATAGTTTTCTTGCAAAAAGTAACGGAATGGATAGAAATGTCGGAAAAGTTCTATTATTATTAGATAAAGCGTTGGTTTTGACCTTGTTATTTTGTGTAAATATTTAATTAAACTGTATAAAATTATTCACACTAACTATTATTGAATTATTTAGACTAATTATCGCTGATAACCTTTGGTAACGGACATGACACAAAGCACTTCCATCTACAACATTTTAGGGTTCCTTAGTCTGACAAGGAACCCTTAATATAATATCTTTTGATCGAATACCATTATTTGTGCGAGCTGTTGGAATTATTAATATACAAAGAAATGGAATATCTTTTGATCGAATATCATTATTTGTGTGAGCTGTTGCAATTACCTTACAGGTTTACGAGTATAGGTCGCGCCAAACTTTTGTCCCCCTATAATGTATGGGACCAAAAGTATGGCGCGGTCTGTATTAGTAGACCAACTAATATGTACCGGGCAACTACGGGCCCGACACGCACTTGGCCGGTTTTATTAATTTTCTTATAAATAGCCCATAAAACTGAAAACTTTCATAGTTTTTTAAAACTACAAATATAAGATAACAATAATATCAAATTCAATAAGATTTGACGATAAAATATTTTAGCAAATTTTACTGACTGGGTGCAACTTTTGGCGTTTCTGCCCTATGACGTCATATTTGTTTAAATATGTTTTTTTTTTTGTTCTGAAACCTATCATGTGTGATATCAAATGAAAGGGCTTTCCGAGCCCATTCTTAAATATAACACATCAATACATTTCATTCACTTGTTTTTAATTAAAATGAAAATCATTTTCAAAACATACCAAGTTTGGGTTCCTCCAGATCCGATACAGTTGAATATTTTTTTGTATAATATACCTCAAATGATACGAACCTCAAGAAAGCAATTTTGGAAATATTTACATTTAGTATTTTTTATTTATTTTTCGTTACTACAAAATGTGACAGTTCGTTAAACTTCAGAATTCTACGAGACATAGATGGAACTATACTCAACATTTCGTTATTATTTTTAAAGAACATTTTATTTATTTAATTTATAAATTTATGTAAATTTTTAAGGAAAAAGATATTCACAATCCGTGTCACCAGTGTTTTTGCAGTCCATTATCCCTTTTTAGGGTTTCGTAGTCCGACAAGGGATTATAGTTTCGCCAGGTCCGTCTGTCCGTCCGTCCGCCCTTCTGTCCGTGGCTTAGCCCAGAGACTATTAGTACTAGAAAGCTGTAATTTGACATGAGTATACATATTAAGGCCTTACCGCTGGTGCACGATAATCTTACTGAGCGATTTTGAACTTCAGTATGTTGTCAAAAAGTCTTAGAATGCTCGCTTCGCGCGTTGGCGGCACGCAAAATCAGTGAATTTTGGCGGTTTTTCTGGATTTTACGAAAAAGTATTTGATGTAGGAGTTTTTCCACCTGACATCGGAAAATAAACCATGTTTTCTCGATATAGCAGTAATTTCAGACATAAAACTCAAGCCGTTTAGACATAAAACGAAATAATAACTTAAAAAGGCATAATTTTCAAAAATAAAATCTATCGAGCGAAATGAGTCCAATTATGTAACCGACTTGACAACGGAAAGACAAAGCTGTGAAAAAACACGTGTCCAAGTTTTACATTGATCAGATAAGTAGTTGACTCAGCATATTAAAACAAAAACCGTTGAAAGACCCAATACACGTATTGGGGTCTTACTCGCGATAACTAACAACATACCTATCTATTATTATAGATTATATATCTATCTATTAAGGACCCCATAGGCGGGGCAAGTAAGCTCATATTTTACAAAAGAGTGGCATTAAGTCACTGCTCGAACTTGAAAGTTTTTAAATGTTATAGGTGACTAATAAATTACCTCTATGGTAACTTCCAATAGAACCATCCCTTAGGCAAGGGATGGAAAGGGGTGAATGCTATTATTGTTTATAACTTCGAGGGAAAATTATCTGTTGTCGGTGCAATTTGATATACGAATTAGAGTACCCTGATCTACGTTTGCCAAAAGTGCAGTTTCGGATACAAATTACGGAACTACTATTTTAACAAGCCCTTAAGCACGCCGACAAAACGGTAAAATAAACGTTAAACACGTAAATGGGGATGATTTTTGTTTCTCATCTATCCCGTAGTATGTAGTATCGTTAGATAAGTCGTTCAAAAATATTGTGGGTGTGTGAAAAACATTTTCCGATTTGGGGATCCACTGGCGAAATATTAAGCCTTAAAATGCAAATTTTTGTTAGAGTGGAGTGTCCCCCCTCCCTGCCTGCTAATAAAAAAAAAATTCACAGATGTAGATAATGAACTTAAAAGGAAAACTATCACAGCTAAGTAGGCTTTACAGGTTTACGAGTACAGGTCGTGGCAAACTCTTAGTACCCTCTAAACACAACAATGTATGGGCCGATCTTCTAAATGTATGGGACTAGAAGTTTGGCGCGATCCGTATTAGAAGACCAACTTATAAAATATACCGGGGAACTACGGAACACTACACTGCGCGTGGCCGACACGCACTTGGCTGGTTTTTATTTATCACTTGCCTAGTGAAAATCATTAATCATTTTGACATTTGAGATTTGCATCTTGTTAGTAGTTGAAATTAATCAGAATTACGTTCAAAAACTTTGATGATTTCACATATCAGAAACCGTCTTTTAATAAATAAACTTTTCACAAATAAATAATAACCAACTTCAAATATTATAGCAGACATTCAGTAAAAAGTTTAAAATATGTATGTATGTAACTGCTGATTGTACCAAAATAACACTTTTGCAGACTTATTCCTTCCTGTTTTCTAAAAGTGAGCGCTCTCATATTGGTTTTTGTGTTCTATGCTAGGGAATACGCCGACTTCTAGATACTTTATATGTTTCAGGGAGAAAGAAGTCGGCAAAAGTGTTATTATGGTACCATCGGTCAGTATGTAATTATTTTAAACATTTTAGTGAATGTCTACTATAATATTTGAAGTCGGTTCTAATTTTTTTGATAAAGTTTATTTATTTCACGCTTTTTAGTGTTGACGTGTTAAATTGTGAAAAATGGGTAGACTACAGTGAGCAATCAGATGTTTCATTTGAGGAGTTTCAAATTCAAAGGTCCCGTGGCACGACAATTTTCAAGTAATATCCTGCAATTAGCCTACTAACACAAAGCGATTGCCGCCATTTAGAGTTATGTGCTGTCATCCGTTGAGGAGTTCTATGGTGATGAGGTCAGGATCGAAGGTCAGTGGGAATATTGTCAATTTTAAAAGTAATACGCTGGAATCAGCACACTCACGCAAAGTGATTGCCGAAATCTTGTGTTATGTGCTGTCACCCGTTGAGGAGTTATATGATGATGAGGCCGGGATCAAAAGTCAGGTAGCATAATGACAATTCTCAGGTAATATCCTGCAATGAACACATTAACACAAAGTGATTCCCGAAATCTCGAATTATTTACTGTCATTCGTTTAGGAGTTCTATGGTGATGAGGCCGGGATCGAAGGTCAGTGGGCATATTGTCAATTTTAAAAGTAATACGCTGGAATCAGCACACTCACGCCGTGATTGCCGAAATCTTGTGTTATGTGCTGTCACCCGTTGAGGAGTTATATGTTGATGAGGCCATGATCAAAAGTCAGGTAGCATAATGACAATTCTCAGGTAATATCCTGCAATGAACACATTAACACAAAGTGATTCCCAAAATCTCGAATTCCATCCATCCATCCATCAGCCTGTTTCGTCCACTGCTGGACATAGGCCTTTCCAGGATTTCGCCACTCTTGGTGGTCCTCCTGGAAGAAATTCCCATACTCACACACGCTGGGCAGGCGGGTTGGTGAAAAAATCATCGCAAATCCTCCCGAAGTTATTCGGGGGAGAGTAAGAGAACAGCTCTCAGGCAAAACCAGGCGGCCCACCATTGCCTGGGACCGATGGATGGCAATATCCATCCCCAATTGCCGTGCCTTATATAAAACAGACTGGTGACGGGCAGCGGCGTCACTGGTGCAAGGGTTTCGGCACCGCGCTCACCAAAACGCCTGCCCAGGGTGTATGGAGAATGGGCATTTCTTCCAGGAGAACCGCCAAAAGCGGCGAAATCCTGGAAAGGCCTATGTCCAGCAGTGGATGGATGGTTGCTGTCTTCCATTGAGGAGTTCCGCTGCCTATCTCTGAAGACTATCATCAGATCACGATCATACTAAAATGGAATCTACCTTAAAGCCAATTCTATATAAAAATATTAAAATCGGTTAATAAATGCCGGAAATATTTTCCTCAAAATCAAGTGAATGCCCTTATCCGTTGAGGAGTTCTGCTGCCTATCTCTGAACACCATGATTAGATCTAGACTAAACTAAAATGGGACCTACCTGGAAGCAAACTCTTTCAAACTAAAACTATTTTTTTAATTCGATTCAGATTTGCCAGAGTTATTGAGTAACATACCAAAAAAAACAAAATACAGTCGAATTGAGAACCTCCTTCTTTTTCGAAGTCGGTAAAAAAATAGGAATATTCGATAATTCATGAGCCAAAATCTGTAATTTTTATGAAATTATATTGTTACGAGTCTGCATCAATTATTTAGCCATCCGAAGAGTTGAATTTTTCAAATAATTAATCGTTTGATTCTTTTAAGAGATTACTACTTAAACAAATTTCTGTATGTTTTAGGCATTTACATTTTCTTTTTGTTTTTTTCGAATTTGATTTATTGTTGCATACTTTTCTTATTATATTGTATATTTTCTTTTTATTACTTATTATAAATGTAAATATGCATAAATAATAAATATTTTAGCTTTGTAAAAGCTTTTTAGTTATTTTTTATTAATAAATATATATGTATAATTAATTCACTTAATTAATTTAATTATATCCTTATCATTCCAACTTGAACAAAATCTGACAAACGCTCAATCTGACTACTACTCTGAAAAAATTCGTAACAGTAACAATGGACAAAAAACAATGTGGAAAATTGTTAACGAATACACAGGTCGTAACGGTAATAAAAGTCAAGATAGCTTATTATTACTCAATGACACCGATGGACAACAGTACACTTCTATAGAAAATCTAGCAACTAGCATAAATAACTTTTTCTTATCAGCAGCTAGCACAGTGCATGCCCCCCCAGCCTGTGCGGAGCGTGCCTACCAACAACTGTGCCGCTGTCAAACACCTAGTGACTCATCCGTCCGATTACCATTATTTACTGATGAGGAAGTTCACCTTATTGTGACTAAGTATATTGCATGTAAAAATACCTGTGATATTTTTGATGCATCAACTAAAATATTTAAAGTTGCTCTTCCATTTCTACTTACTTTTCTGACCGAGATATTTAATCATCTCATTAGACAAGGTCAATATCCAAAGGTACTGAAATGTGCAAAAGTCGTCCCTGTACACAAGGGTAAAGGTCCTAAAAATGACTTAAAGTTCTATAGACCGATTGCGGTCATACCTACCGTTGCTAAAATCTTCGAAGTGGGCATAACCGAAAGATTATATAACTACCTTGAATGTAATAACAAACTCAGCGAAAAACAATACGCGTACAGGAAAGGTAGATCTTGCGTCTCGGTTATCAGAGAGGTGGTTTGGAAAATTTTACAAGCAAAAGAAAACCACAAACATGTAGCTATTCTCATATGTGACATGACCCGCGCATTTGACCTTTGCGACCATCAAGTACTTGCTCGTAAATTTGAACATATGGGAATTAGAGGCCCCGCCCTTAATCTGGTAAAAGACTTCCTTCACGAAAGACAGCAACAAGTAGCACTAAATAATGGACAAATAAAGTCAACACAAAACACATCTAAAATAGGCGTACCTCAGGGGTCAGCCCTTGCAAACTTATCGTTCTTAGTTCAAGTCAATGACCTCCCCGACGCTGTAAATGGAGATATGTATATCTTTGCTGATGACGCATGCGATATTTTAACAGGTGACTGCACACCCAACCTAGAAATTGAAATCTATAGAGATATATCTAGCCTACAAAACTGGTTTAATGTGAACGGTTTGGTTCTAAACCTATCAAAAACTCAGTTACTTTATTTCAACCTAGGGGGCCCCCCTCCTAGACCTCTATCAATTAATATAAATGGTGACACTCTGAAGCAGATAAAACATACAAAATTCCTAGGCATAATAGTGGACTCTGCTCTCACTTGGGAACCTCACATCTCAGCGCTTTGTGGAAGACTGAGCGGAGCTTGTTTCGCTCTCCGTCGTCTGTCCGTAATACTCCCAACTAAAGAAGTACGCTCTTGCTACTTCTCACTTTTCCACTCGGTGCTGTGCTATGGGTTGGAGCTCTGGGGAGATGCTGCCGAGTGTAAACGTCCTTTCATACTGCAAAAAAGGGCTATCAGAATACTTTCTCATGTACCTCTAGACGAACACGCTAAACCTTTATTTATAAAGCTGAAAATTTTAACCATGACTTCACAATACATCTACAACGTTTCAAAGTTTGTAAGAGAAAACCCAGTTACTTTTCCTACAAAAGCATCTTTCCAATCCTACCTAACCCGCCACTCTAATAAACTCCATATACCTAAACATAAATTATCTAAATCCACAAAGTCCGTCTATATAGCAGGATCAAAAATATACAATGCGCTTCCTGATGCAATCAAATCTTGTAAAGAAACCACAACATTCCTAACTAAACTAAGAGCATGGCTAATTGAAAAATCGTTCTATAGTATTAAGGAATATTACACTTCAACAAATACAAAATAAACTAAAAATTAATTAAATTTAAATTTCAGAAAATAATGTAAAATGTAAAATACTATAATCATAATGAATATAATTTGTTAAAGATTTAAATGTTAAGTATAATATTTTTAACGTTAAGTATAATTTATTGTAATAAAATAACGAATGTCATATCATATAACCTGACCTAACAATTGACCTGTAAATAATTTTATTTATTAATAAATTGAGTTTGAGTTTGAGTTTGAGTTTGAGTATTATTTGAATATATATAAAATTGTACATACATATATATATCAATAAAAAACAATTAAATATGCATAAATTAACTTCTATTAATTAATAACATAGATATCTAATGATTATTGTTGAAACTCCCAACGCTGGTGGGCGGGGGACGAGACGTCTCCGGAGTCGAGACGGGCACGTCTCTGTGGTCTCTGCTTTCGCCCGCCGGCTTCACGCGTCACTCCTCTCTTGTTATCATGCTGTGTTTACCTTTAATTGGAGTTACACTCTACTCATTGTATAGGCTAATTGTAATTGTACGTTAAAAGTGTATCATCTGTTGGTAGACCAAATAAATAAATCCATCCAATCCAATCCATCAGCCTGCTGGACATAGGCCTTTCCAGGATTTCACCACTCTTGGCGGTCCTCCTGGAAGAAATGCCCATACTCACACACGCTGGGCAGGCGGGTTGGTGAGCGCGGTGCCGAAACCCTTGCACCAGTGACGCCGCTGCCCGTCACTAGTCTGTTTTAAGGCCTGGCAATTAGGGATGGGTATACCGCCATCCATCGGTCCCAGGCAATGGTGGCCCGCCTGGTTTTGCCTGAGAGCTGTTCTCTTACTCTCCCCCGAATAACTTCGGGAGGATTTGCGAGTAAGATGGTGGTACCTCCACAGTCGAGCTCGGCATCAGCTCTACCACCTACCTAAAATACCTACCACCCACTAATAAATAAATAAAAATAAAAAAAAAATGTAGGTATGGAGATTTCATCATATACACATGTATTTTATTGTGATTCTCGTTTTTAGTCATTAGTCATTACATTACTCATTACCCACTGTTTCGAATATTATACCTTAATTAAGTCAATCTTAACACTACATAATGAAAAAGTCATAATAACTTTGGAATTTAACTAAATATAGTTTCTACCTGTGTTTTGGGCATTTAAAAGGACGTTCATTCGTTTTAGCCTTATTTGTCGTGTTTATGCCCTTTTCGCCCAGCTGGGTTTAAATTTATCTGAGGTTTAAATCCTGCGCCCATCTCTATACACTACTCACTCGGTCACTCCTCATAGGTCTATGCCTCATACTATCCGCCAAGGGGTGCGGTTATGACTTTCAACAGAATAATCACGTTCAGCTATCGTTGTAATGTCGGTCCTTACGAAAATAAACCAAATAAACACATTCACTCAACCCCCATAGTCCTTAGCATGGTCGTTCGTTGTGGCCTGCAGTTAGCCGCACAATCTGCACAATAGTCAACACATTTGACAGCAGGGTTCCCAACTTAGGGGTTTTCCCCCTAAATTTAGGGTAAAAGATGTGAAATTGGGTTTTTTTGGGGGCTTATATTTTTAGGGGTAAATTTAGGGGGATTATGAATATTAAAAAAATATATTAGTCTTATGATGAGTTAAAAAACCGTTCAAGTGCAGTGCATACCTAGGATTTCGTAATTCGAAAGTTTTGGGAACAGTCAGGAAGAAGGTATTTAAAATCTTACCCATAACTGCTTATGATTACTAAAAAAAAAATCGATTGTACCACAAAAGAGAGACTCAAATATTTTTATACTGTACTCGAAATAAAATACATACATACATATACACACGCCTGTCTCCCAGAGGGGTAGGCAGAGACTACAGATGTCCAGCTGCTACGATCCTGACAGCTTCTTCTACATCCATCAACCTAGTCATACAGGCTCTTCTATTCCGGTTACTTTTCACTTTTCCCTTTTTCAGTATGTCGCTTATTTATTTATTATTTATTTATTTATTTATCTTCAGTGTAACTTAAATATAACTTTGATATTTGGTTGGCATACGTCCTTCTAGGGCGGCCCGTTCGAGCTTTACCTTCCACTTAATAATTTTCACGTAATTCCGAATTACCATGATTTTTTTCATATTTTTCTGTTCATTAGTTGGGAAAATGAAGGGGGAACATGCATTTTTTTCTGGTTTCTCAAAGATTTCTTGAAATCGGTGGCTGTAAATATACATAAACTATGTATATATGTATTTTTAAAATCAACTCTTTAGTACCTAGATTCTAGAATTTGATACCCATATTGTATTTTCATAAAATACTAGCTATACCTGCGACTTCGTTCGCGTGGTTTAAGGATAATGTGGTTCATTGAAAACGTAATAACTCGTTTTAAACACTCATTAAATTTTTGCGCTTCAATAACAAAACTATTTGAACGAACATTAACCTGAGGATTTAGTTCTTTTTTATTATATTACGTATTATATGAATGACTAATTTGTCCAGAACTTTAACTTTACCACGTATAAAAAAAAACTTTAAACAAAAAGCAAGTTGAAATGTAACAGCAGAAGTTCCCTAAAATAGTTAAAAATAATTGTGCAGCCTTAGTTTTTCATATGGGCGTGAATGGCTAAATGGCCAATTTTGATGAAAACCAAAGCTGCATAGTAAGTTTTTTGAAAAAATAATTTCCCTTTCTTAAAATCGGGATCACCGCAATAATAAAAAAAACATGCTGTATATAATTGCACCATACAATATTGTCGGCAATAAGTATCAAATTTTGGGAAGTGATGATATACGGCAAACTAAAGAAAAGTGCTCATTTTCCTTTAGTTTGCAATTCGACATTACTTTCCAGAATTTGATCCATAAGTTATTTATGAGCTACACTCTCGGATGTTGCAATAATAATACAGTGTGTTTCTTTTTTATAATCAGCGTGTTCGATTCTTTGCTGTGGATTTTTTTAAACAGGATTGTAGTTTTGGTTTACATTAAAATCGGCCTCGAGATTCCTCTGAGCATTTTTCACTGTTCCTTATAGTTTTGGATTTAACCATCCATGTCCACTTGAAAAACTAAACATATGTTGTGTACTGACTGACCGGTAACAAAATAACGCTTTTGCCGTCTTCTTTCTTCTTGAAACATTATTAGGTTCTCGAGAAGTCAGCTCTTGTATTGGTTTTTGATTTGCTATATCATAAGGAAAGAAAGAATTTGGCAGTGTTTTTTCGGTAACATCGGTCGGTATAGAATTACTTATTATAAACTTTTTAGTGAATGTCTGCTGTTACAGTTGAAGTCGGTTACTATATTTTTTTATAAAGGTTTATTTAAATTGTGTAATATGGGTCTTGTAACGCGCTGTTCATATTAAACAAAGGTCAAGTGGATATTATGACAATATTTAAGTAGCATCCTCCAATCAAATATGTTTCAATAGCGAGTGGTGCGCTGTCATCCATTGAAGAGTTTCAGGGTTGAAGGTCAGGTAGAAATAATGAAAATATTTATGTAATACCCTGCAATCAGCACCCTAACACAAAGTGATTGCAAAAATCTCGAGTTATGTGCTGTCATTCATTGAGGAGTTGTATGATGATGGGGCCAGGATCGAAGATCAGGTAGGCATGACAAATTTTAAGTAACATCCTGTAATCAGCATCCTAGTACAAAGCGACTACCACAATATCGAGTAGTATGCTGTTTTTCAGTGAAGAGTTCCACTGCCTGAATCTCTAAATACCTTCATCAGATCATGGCCAAACATCGATTTTACCCTTTGAGGGTTAGCGATTTTTGACGGACTCTACCACAACATCTCTTCAGGAAAACTGTTCATTCATTGTACCAGCACCATACGATTTTTCTGTCACTATTTCCCATATATTTTTTCTGAGCACCAACATCTTTAACAAATTACTAACCCTGTCATTTTAATATTTCACTTTATGAACCATAGACCATTCATTCCTTCTCTCCAAAGTGACCAAGAATCATGAAGCAATTGTATAATAGCAATTTTACTTGACCCTCGCCCAGTAAGAGTTTCAGTTGTTATTTGAATCCTTCAGTTAAACTGTAGTCCAAGCGATAACTTCTGTTCCTGATGAGATATTGTAATAATATAAAGCTTATAGCACTTCTGAGACACTATGCTATAAAACAAGAAAATTTCATTAAAATCTGTTCTGTAGTTTTGACATGATGCTCTTTCATACATACATACAGGCCAAAATTCCAAGAAGTTCTGTTTTCGGCTCTGTAGCGTTAGTACATTACACAGCCATAACTCATTAAAAAAAATATTACATGTACAGTTTCAACTTCGTTACAACTTTATTATATGTAAAGACTAGCTTTTGCCCGTGGCTCCGCCCGCGTGTTATTCGGTTTAAGGACATGCTTTTTTCCGGCTTAAAAAGTAGCCTATGTGTTAAGTTAGGGTATCATAGGGTTCATCCAAATCCATTAAGCCGTTTCAGCGTGAAAGAGTAACAAACATACACAAACAATCGCATTTATAATACGTGGGACGCACTATAAGTTTCCGGAATGAATATGAAAAAATACTATTAAAGGTACAAAATTAATTTATTGTTTTTCAAAATAATCTCCCTTGGCGTCTATGCACTTTTTCATTCGATCCAACCAGTTTTGAAAACTTTTGTGCCACTCCCCTGTGGTGACCTCTGAAACGTGTTTTTCATACTCCTCGACAGCCTCTTCTGGTGATGAAAATCGTTGACCGCGTAATTGGTTCTTAATTTTTGGGAACAGAAAAAAGTCACAAGGTGCCAGGTCGGGACTGTATGCAGGATGACTCATGAGTTCTACATTTTTCGTCTTCAAAAAGTCGTTTGTCTGTCTGGCCGTGTGAGAACTAGCATTGTCGTGGTGCAGGATGATACGGCGTTTACGGTTATTTTTACGGAGTTCGTCAATAACTTCCGGCAAACAAATGGTCGTGTACCAGTCACTGTTCACGGTACGACGATTCTCTAAAGCAACAGTAGCCACGTGTCCAGTTTTATTAAAAAAAGAAGCAATCATCCGCTTAGATGCACTTTTCACGCGCGCCACTTTGGTTGGTTTCGGCTCATCTTGAAAGACCCATACGCTCGATTGCTGCTTTGTTTTGGGATCGTAGCAATAAATCCATGTTTCGTCACCTGTTACTATGTCCCACACCAAATTTGACGCACCTTCGTTGAATCTGGTAAGCATGGCACTGCACCAAGTGACGCGGTCCGTTTTTTGAGCCTCGGTCAAGTTGTGTGGGATCCACCGCGAGCACAGCTTTCTCACACCCAAATGTTTGTGTAGGATTGATTGTATTTGACTCATGCCTATTTCTAAGGATGCGCGAATTTCATGGTAGGTCACATGCCTGTCTGTTTCAATCATACGGCGCACAGCATCGATGTTTTTATTGGTCACAGCGGTGGACGGCCGACCATCGCGAGATTCGTCACTGAGATTGATACGACCACGCTTGAATTCTGCAAACCAGCTATAAACAGTCGTCTTGCATGGTGCTTCATTGCCAAAAGCTGTTTCAAGCCGAGCGATGCTCTGTTGAGCTGTCAAATTACACTTAAAATCGTAGAAAATCATACTACGAAAATTTTCCCGAGTTAAATCCATGTTGATGCAGACACACAATTTTTTAAATGGCGCCACAAGGTAAAAACAAAAGACAGTCAGATGAAACAAACTGCATTCTACAGCCAAAGAGTTTTATTTTCAAATGTTGCAATAAATTTTTAAATATTGTTTATGTAAGTGGCCAGTTCCGGAAACTTTTAGTGTTACCTATGTATTAGTGTGATGAGGTGTGATGTGATAGTGTGGAATATAAATATTTATATTTCTCATTTGTTATATTTTTTTTTAATCGCTATAGTTTTCTTGTATTTGGGCAGTTATGGTCTATAATTGTCATTTTTTCATTTTTTTGGTCCACCAGTTTCGGAAATAAGGCGGGGCATGCATTGTTTGTGGATTTTCAAAGATTTCTCAAAATTGGTGCCAGTCAATATAGTAAAAGTATGTATTTTTATAATCAGCTTTTTAATATCTACAATTTGGTACCCATATTGTATTATTCATTTTTTTCTCACTTTTTTATTGGTAACATTATAAAAAAATTTTTTTGCTTTCACCATATTGTGTAGGCAAATAAATGTTATTTTGTAGTAAATTTCAAGTCTTTATCTTTAACTGAGCTAAAGTTATGAGGCTGTGACATACGTACGGACAACGGAGTCTTACCACAAAGGTTCCTTTTATCTTTCAGGTACCAAGGAACCCTAAAAAGTAACATCTAATGAAATATCTCGTAATTTTTCTGGGACAGCTGGATAGCGCTTTTGAAATTTATTTTTGTTTTTCAGACATGTTACACATAGTAAGAGATCTATGCTGTTGCTAGTGGAAGGAGTATTTTGACAAGAGATCCTTGGAAAAGGAAATTTGGTACAGAACCATTCAATGTAGCCCTCTTCGTTTGCCTTGGTTCGAAAAATATATTGTTAGTAGGAGTGACGTAGTTATTACTTTTAGACTTCGTGCCGGACATTAAGTAAATTTGCTTACACGATGCGCAAGTCAGATACACCAAACTGTACTGAATGTGGGGTAGTGGAAGATGTGTATCACATTTTGATGGAGTGTGTGCGGAACGAGGCTCAAAGAAGACAAATAAATTACGACTCAATATTTGAACTGGGTGGATGTAACAGCAGTAACAGTGCTTTGGCTTGCCCTTATTCGGACGAGGCTAAGTTGTTAATTAAATTAGTTATGATAGGGATTAAATTACGAAGTGTTGTTGTTTAGTTAAGTTTGTATATCCAAACCAAAGACATTGCATAGTAACAAGACTGTTTGTTCACTGTTCAATTTTTGCTCAATTAAAATAGATTTTGTTACCTTAGAAATAAGTTTGTAATTCTTACGATATGTACCATTTTCAAGCAAAAAACGAGCCGAGCCGAGATTGTCGCTACTTGCGTATCCTTTTCTAGCAAGTTGCCAGTGTATATAATATCATAGACAACATGATAATATATACAAATAGTTATATAGTGTTGTTGAATTACTAACGTGTTAGAAAGGGACCAACGAGTGCCAACACCCATCTCTCTCGGATCGTTTTTCGTATCGTAGTGCACAGTCTTGTTCTCTATACAATGTCTTTGGACCAAACCATGATGACGATGACCATGTTAAAACATCGACGTTCTATAAACGATGCATCGATGTTTCAAAACATCGAGGTATTGTTTATCCCTAGTCTGTGGTCGTTGCTTGCCGTTCATAAAATAACAATTTCTTCAGGTTCCGAGACTGACAGCAAGATAGCGTATACAATATTTAAAGCGTGCGACAGAGATGGCATTAGAACCCCTGTCGAGACCCATAATTTATGGACGTAGCCCTGACTCCATTCATTAATTAACACTTTCGTCAGGTTCCGACACTGACAGCAGGATAGCGTATATAATTTTCAACGCGTACGACAGAGATGCCATTAGAACCAGTGTCGAGACCCTTAATTTATGAATGCAGTTCTTCGGCGCGCCAAAAACACTGTCAAATCGAAGATTAAATTACTGCGAGGTGCTTGCTACAGAATTTTCGGATAAATTTCGGATTTCTAAGAAAAACTACTGTTTGAGCCCAATACTATTTGTTCAAAGGTTTCACCGTTTCTTCGTCAACATATTCAAGATGCCTGCTGAAGTTCATTCCACTTTAAAATTCACCCGCATGACTGAACATGCCTTTCCGCCGGTCAAAGGATCAGAGAAAGCAGCAGGATTTGACCTCAAGAGGTTTGTTTCTTCAATCCCTCTTTCGCCAGTCTTGATAAGTGCAAATGAATTGGAAATTTTCATAACCCAGGAATCCTTCAGTGCACAAGGGAGGCGGTAGGTTAGGTACGGCGAGTCGCAGAACGTATTGGAGCGACGTCTACCTATAACCTTTGGTGAACCAGCACGTCTTAACATAGTAGACCATATCGAGCTCTGACAGCTCGATATTCCACTGTCTGTCCCTCTTTAGGTAGAATGAGGCAGAGCACTTTATCGAGCATTATCAAGCTTGATATGGTCCTCCATGTTAGAGGTGTAGAACTCCATCAGCAGTTGTGGCCCCTTATCAACACTGACCAACTTTTCAGTTGTTATTTGAATCCTTCACATTTGCAATGTCTTTCAATTCCCCAGTGCCTATGATTATGTGGTGCCAGCACGTGGCAAAGAGCTGGTAAAGACTGACTTGCAAGTAGAGCTGCCATCTGGTTGCTACGGCCGAGTGGCTCCTCGTTCCGGTTTGGCTGTCAAGAACTTCATTGATGTTGGTGGTGAGTATATACTTGTGGCTTTAATGTCACTATCTATATTGATGTGGAACCATCTAACATGTTTATTTGGAAAACTAACAGGCAGTTGGACATTGGTACTAAGTTGGCACTTAAAAAGAATAGGCCTTTGATAGAAATGATTAAGAAACATTCTTTATAGGTTGCTAGTAATCTTGAAAGTTAAGAAATCATGCTCTATACTGATAAACTTTTCTTGATTTTGATGAATCTTGAATGAATTCAGTCTTTATCTTGGAGCACACTACATTTTCACTGAACATCAGTAACTGTTGAATCTCTCTAGAAGCATTCATTGTACTTCCCAGTTAATTTATATTTTTGGAAAAGGAATGTAAACTCACCATACATATAAAATACAATGTCTGTCTGTCTGTCTCTCTGTCTGTTGTCTTTGCTTTTACATCTGGTATATAAGGTCCTACAATTCAAAGTGAAAAAAAATTTAAGAGATGATAGAGTATCCCTAGTAGACCACTATCCAACGAAAAAAATTTTGCGCAAACTTTTTTTGTTCACCTTTTCATAAATAGTCAGCTGATTGTACCAGTCTGAACTGGGAAGAGAAAAAAAATTTTTTTTTTTTACTTTATCATCACTGATCAGTAAACGATACACGATCTTCTCAAGATATATTTTCACTTTCACCTTATATAAGGTCCTAGGATAATGAGTGAAAATAATGCTAGAGTAGATCATGTATCGATAAACGTTAACTGATCAAATTCCAGAAGAAGAACAAATTTTTTGCTCAAATAAATTTTTCACTCCCTAATACAAAGTGGTTCAATCAGCTGACTAAATTTCTATGGAAAGGTTAAAAAAAGTACGTGCAAAATTTTTTTTTCCCGGTGGAATGTGCTCTATTAGATTTTTTTTCTCTTTGAATTGTAGGACCTTATATATGTAGGTACAGGATATTTTTCTGGGCTCATCATTGTGATTGAATATTTACGTAATTGAACAAACTAACGATTTTAAATCATCTTTAATTTACGATTGTGGCCGATGCGATAAGTGGGCGGAGGGAACAATATTTTTTTATAATAAACTGGTAATTTGAGCAGGAACAGTTATGTTACGCTCTTTGATCAAGCCCGAAATAATATGGATTCTGACGGAGCGGAATTGAAATGAAAATGCTCTTTCTTTTTTTGTATGGCATTGCTTTCGAGCAGGTTAATTTTTTTTAACCTGGTTTCTCTGCATGGGGAAAGATTTAAGCACACTTTGAAAAAAATGCTTCTTGAATTTTCAAATGACAATTTGTAATTTCTTAGAGTATTTTTAAAATGATAATAATGATTGCATGACATTCTTGATTTTTATATTGTATTTTAAGTGACATTTAAGTATTTGATTTGTGATTACTATATTTTTAATACATGCAATGCAATTGGGACTTTAGGGTGTAAATAGAGTGCAACCATTAAATAAAACCACATACTCTACTGATCATACTGAACAACTATTCGAAAAAAAAAACGCGCACATCTTCAGAGAAAAAGATATTCAACTGTAACGCAAAGACTTTATCTCGTAGGAGGAAGGTCTATTTTAGAACGCTGCACCGGAACAGCTGTTTCACGGACGACGCTCTTTCTATACCTCGCCCGTATGTCGCACACTGTTCCAGTATGTATGGGAGCGTTGGCCAATATTATTTTTTATTAAAAACATACTGAATATGACATAATAATATAAAAAAATGCGTTTTGCTCAATTTTGTGATCATCCATGATTTACTTCCAAACATAAAAACTGAAAAACTAAAATTAAATCCTATTACTTATTTTTTTATTATTATTAGTCCGAGTCTGTTATACTATTCTCATTAGCCGTGTCATCGTGATTTTAAGTACTGTAATCTAGTTCTGGCATACATAACAATAATGTCATGAGTCATGACTTCAGGTGGAATGTTTTTTACTTGTATTTGGTGTGCTCAAGCAAACTTGAAATGTTGGAGTCAGAGGACAATTGAGGACATCAACTATCGGTAAAAAACATCTGTTGTAAAAAAAAACTATTTCTTGAGCATTTTCGAGAAAAGTTTCCTCTAAAATTGTTTCTACATTCTTTCGCTTTCTTTGACAAAGAACACATAAGTAAAAGAAATTCTGGAACAATTTATCCTGTATCAACAACTTACGTACATACAGCTGTCGGCATGTAGTACCACCAAGGGTATTGTTAAATAAACAACGGCAGTTTTTAGGATATATATTTCAAGTGCTTGTACGTTAATTTCGTAGATGCAAGATATAGCAATCAAAATGTGGTAAGACCTTCGAATTAAATTCCCGTTATATATGCTGAAACCTCCCAGTTTAAAAAAAACGTCTTGCAGTATTTCCGTCATTAGAATTACCGTAATTTTGTTTTGGCTGATTAACAATAAGGCCTAATTTTGAATAAAATCAACAAAAAATATTAAAATAACCATAACTCCGTTTTTGTACTATATTTGTATGACGGCCGGGAAATGCCAGCAAAAATATAACTACAATAATAATATACACCCTTAGTACTACAAATCGTCTAAATAAACTAGGGCATAGAAATGTGTAGAACCTATGTGAAACTCGAGATGAACATTTTGTTAGGTATAAAAATATTAACTCCATGAATTAAGTCCAAAACCAAGAGTTAAATGTAAATTTTAGCAATTCTGTGCATTGTACATACGTGAGCTATATATTACATTTTGAATAATAATAATAGAATTTAATAGAACACACACAATCAAATTACCAACGACAACGTTTTGAGTGCAACGAAAATACGAAAGATTAATGCGTCACTTTGTGACACTCGTATCTTTTCATAAAAAAATCATACCTTTCCTCAAAATTTAAAATGCAGTGCAGCAACTAGTTAAATTTCGTTTTACGTTTACCAAAAATGTAACAAAAATTGTTTTTTGTTTTGGTTTCTGGCTGACGCTCCCATACATGATGGAACAGTGTGTGTCGGTGCGTTAGGGTTCACGCATTTTTGTTTGGAACTCGATTATTTCCCAAACTAAGGGTGTCCACGGGTATGATTCTTGGGAAAAGTGGTTCAGTAGGGTCCATAAAATATGTGGTTTCATTTACTGCATCCAAATTTGTTGAATGGTTCTCGAGAAGAGGGAACTTAAGACAAAATTTCAGAAAATTTTGTTTTGACCTCATAGTAATACTAATTGACTACAATGATAATAAAGAAAACCACATCCAAATCTGTTGAGTTTTAAACCATTTTGTAAGACTACTAATAAAAAATAAGCTAAAATTTTAAGTAGGCTTAATAAACAACTATGAGAATCATTTATTCTTAAACAATGTACATTCCATTTTTATTGGAAATACAGGTGTCCAGTTAAGAGGTATACAACTTATTTTATAAATTTTCTTTTACATAAAATGGAAATTAATAGGTATTGTTTCAAAAATATTATATTTAGGCTTGGCAATTACGTATGGAAAATAACATTTGCCAAATGTCCACCTCTAGCAGCGCGCGCGACAAATGTGAGCTCTTTTATCGCGTTTCTCATCACATTCGGCGCTATCCAAATGACAGAGTCTCGGATATTCTGTTTTAAATGTTCAATCATTCTCGGCTTGTTAGCATAGACATGTCCCTTTAGATAGCCCCACAGAAAAAAGTCAGGAGCTGTCAAATCCGGTGATCTTGGGGCCAATCAATGTCGCCATTTCTTGAAATTAATTGACCTGAAAACATTCTTCTCAATATTTCGATTGTGTCTCTGGCCATATGCCATGTGGCCCCGTCTTATTGCAACCACATGTTTTCTAAGCCCAACTGATTCATTTGATGTGACAAAAAAGTGTTGATCTTCTCACGGTAACAATCTCCATTCACTGTTACGGCAGCGCCCTTCAAAGTAGGGTCCAATTACACCTCCTGACCAAATTCCACACCATACTGTTACTCGACGTGGATGCAGTGGTCACTCGTGGATCAACAAAGGCTGTTGAAGAACTAGTTTATCTGTTACAGTGCCATGCTGCTCAAATTTATTCACCAAACGAGTTATTGCTAGCCGCGAAGGAAGGTGATTTCTACTGAAAATTGTTCATCATTTTCTCAGCAATATTGTTTTCGCAATAGAAGATTGGTTTGAGTAGAACGTTTTGATAATTAAAACACGTTCAATTGAAAAACGCTCCATATCGAATTTGTCGTATCTACATGAAATAATTGTTATCAAATAACTGTCAAATATGGCGCCCAAACAAAATGGCAGCAAAAAAAAGTTGTATACCTCTAAGTTGGCCACTGTAGCTTCTATGTTTTAATGTAAATGTTTTTAATATTACAGCTGGTGTCATAGATGAAGACTACAGAGGCAATGTTGGAGTGGTTCTATTCAACCACTCCGATCAAGACTTCACAGTGAAGAAAGGAGACAGGATTGCTCAGCTCATCTGTGAACGAATCTTCTACCCAGACCTGCTGGAAGTCACCAACTTGACAGAGACCAAAAGAGCCGAAGGTGGTTTTGGATCCACCGGGTCACAATAAAAAGCAAACTTCATTTCTTTCTTTTTAATTAATTGTGATAATTACATTAAGTTTAACTAGATTATAAGTTCCATTTTGTATTAAAAACTGTGTTTTATTTACAATGACATCAAATAACATATTAATGTATGTATAATCAAACACTATTGGTAAAATTGTCCATTATACTTTCCAATTGAAAACTGCCTGTTGAAGATGGTACAGGGCCCTCTGGTGCTGTAGTTCTTTTCAAAAATGGCTTGAGGAAGCTCTTAATCCTGTTATCATTGTTGACACCAAAATCTAATTCTGCTTTTTCCACTTGCCTTTCAAGAGTATTAATATTGTTGTGTACTTTTATCATGACCTCATTTAATATATTTATCTTTTTTGACAATATTGTGACCTCAGAGCGATACTTGTTAATGTCTTCACAAACACTGGAGGAGCATTCACTGTTTTTGGCCTTGATCATCTGCAGTACACTGGACAACTCCTCAAGCCGAGTCAGCATGTTGTCAATAACATCTTGAACAGACTTCAATTCACTAGACACGTTTAATTTTAAGTAAGCAGAGTAGTCCTTCACAGTCTGATTAAGCATTTTGCAATATTTGGTCGGCTTAAGCTCCAAAATCTGGATACAAATACTCGAATAAACTTACAAATTTATCTAGCAGATCTGTCAAAACTTTTGACAGCTCTCTAAACGTAGATGGCCAGAAGTGGATAACTTTTACGAATAATTCCATTTCAGTGGAGAAATGATACAGTTATCAGGAATTTGATTTCGCACTGAAGTCTGAACATTATTGACTAAAACCACCTCCATAGCTGCAAGTCTACGACCTCGGATTATTGAGCAAGTCTTGCAAAAGCGACCCTGACTCTTTGGAAACTGCCTACTTTCGTCAGCGTAGTTCAGTAGAATTGTAGAATAGAATCTTCGTGAGGAAATTTCTTTATTGGGGTTAATTTTCTGGGCTTAATTTAGAGATTTGATTTAGTAGGTAGGTAGTTGAATGAAGTAAAATAGAATTTGTTTGGAATTGTTCGTTTGTGTATGTAATAGTATGTATGTATTGTATACTTAGTGTTGCCAACTCCAAGAAAGCAAAAAGGAGCAAATAATGGATTTTTAAAAAATAGCAGAAATCAGATTTATAATAGTAATTTCAGAACATCAAATCTACTGTCCGACATATTATTCATATACTAGAACTGATAAATAGTTATAAAACTACTGTTAGATTTACCGCAAATAGCCTTTATTTAAGAAATTTCTGGGTAGGTATTATAAAGTCAAAATAAAAAGATTTAAATTTTTCTTTCTCCTATAGATCTATCTCTTTCTATTAAACGAGTGAAATTTCGCACAATGACACCTATTCTCGTGTAGCAAATATTAGATTTAGAGCTGCCATAAACTAAAACTTTTCATTGCAAAATAGGCTTTAACGCAGATGGATAAAAGTTAAATGAGCTTGTATTATTTTAGGTTTTTCAACTCTAAATTTAGGGTTTGCTGCACGAGAATAGGTCACAATGATCACACATTATAAAACGCTTCCTAATTTTCCAAAGACAAGTAAAGCACAGCTATCCTTGTTCCACATAGTAAACTACAGACCATTCATCATAACTTGCCCCTTGCCGTCATGTTGGCATCACGGCTTGTCAAGCTTTTGCTGTCAATATAGTTGTCAGTCAGATTTTCCAAAATTATTTGATAAAATTATGTATTATTATTGCCAAAGCCGTTGAACAATAGTGCAAAAGAGATTGCGTTGAAGGTACGCCTTTTGTGAAAGAGAAAATGCAAACAACGCACCGTGATTCCTCTCGATCAGGTTCGATCTCGTTCAGTGCCATGACGGATTAGTAAAATGGGGATACCAGCTTTAAACATTAAGCCAATTTTATGGGCAAATAATAATTAGCTATTCACTTACTTTTGCAGGCATATCGGAAAAAAGCGTTCACATTAAGTCGCCTGGAAATAATCGTAAAAAATGGGAGCTCGACTATTTTGAACAAACGTCGTCGAGCTAGAACAAGAAATAAAAATATCATTTTGATACAGAGATACATGTATAGATATTCATACAATTAGCTTATACGTATTGTCTGTAAAATACAAATCGATAAATAATTGATAATGTTTGTTTTTTCATTCTGTACATTTTATTTTTATGAAATAGTAGTCTAATTAATATATAGGTATAAAAAAAAGCAGTTAAGTAAATATTATGTATGTGTAGTAGGGTGTATGCTACGTGAGCAATTGGCTACATTATATGCAGTGCTACCATTTCCTAAGCCAGGGGACTTCTTATAGTGAATGATCTGTACAAAAGCTAGCGTATTTTACTGTTATGTCAAAAGCATTGTGTCAGTAAACGGGGAACTCCCTATGCCGCAAGAGGCCCGCTACCGTCAATCCTTACAACATTGCCCGCCTTTTTGCTTATTTTTAACATTACGCAAAATCTATTTGCTTGATTTTAAAGTTGAATATCCATCCATCCATCCATCAGCCCGTGTTCGTCCACTGCTGGACATAGGCCTTTCCCAAATTTCGCCACTCATGTCGGTCCTCCGTCCTCCTCATCCAGCCGCCCCCCGCAACGTCCTTCAGGTCGTCGGTCCAGCGGGTACGAGGTCGGCCTACACTACGCTTTGCTGTACGTGGTCTCCATTCTAGAGCCTTTCGGCCCCAACGGCCATCATGTCGGCGACAAATATGGCCTGCTCACTGCCACTTCAAGTTACTGATTCTGCAGGCTATGTCGGTTACTTTCGATCTCCGACGGATCTACTCGTTTCGAATTCTATCCATCAGAGAATTGAAGTTGAAAGTTGAATATACAGGTATATAAAGCGCAATTAAAAGAATGTTTTTATGGAATCAAAATGTTTTTATGTCAATTATATGCCGGAAAAAAATGACGGTCAAAGAGGCGGGCAACTGTTATCTCTATTGCTTTGACAATAAAATATAAAGCGAGGAATAGGGCGTAAAGATGTAAACCATCGTGAGAACAAACAGAAATACCCATTATTATTTTTTCTATTGAGGTGGGCAATAGTGTTCTACCCGTCAAAGCTACTCCCATACAAGAGGATGCAGGGTGCTAGGGTTGTTACGAAATGAAAACCATATTTTTTCTTACAAATTAATTTTATTAGGTACAAATAGTGCCAAAAAAGTATCTAGGTAGGTATTGTTAACACGTAGATAATAAAATATCAAACATCAAGTCACAATTTTATACCTCTAGGTACTTTTTACTTTAATTTTAGATTTCAGTTAACCTTATAATTAATTATCAGCTCGTACCTACTTGTAACTTAGGTACATTATAAAACTAATTAAACTTGTTATAAAAGGAGTATTTTAGTTAACAAATTGGTAGGTACAGACTGTCAAGTATTAATTGGTGTTCCATTGCTGTAAGATTGCTATAGACGCCAATGGAAATGGAACGCCAACTTATACTTGACAGTCTGTATGTCGAAGTGTTTATCCATGTATATTAATATCTATACCATAGGTTCATATATTTACATGTTTTCCTATTTGTAAAAGTGTCAACCCTAACATTATTTTTGCGGTGGGTAATGTTGTAAACATTTTGCTACACAGGGTTTTACAAGTTTGCCCATTTGAATTTATTCATGATAGAGACTGCTAACACGATAAAACAAGAATGAATCTAATGACTAATAATTCATTTATGAGTACCCGAAATTAAACTCACAGGCAATGATTATTTTGGCTACTCGGCAGTAAAAACTGCGACATCGAATTGGCACCACCTGCGGAGATCCCCACTTTGATCGCTTCTGACCCCCCCCCCCCCCCTCCTCCTCCCCCCAACCCCCCCTCACCCCTTAAATCGACGGTAAATATTGTACAGTCCTTCCAATTTTTCTTCGTAATTTCAGTGGTATGGATCCGGAAGCGCTGAGAGCTGACGTTAGTCAGATGGACTGGGCCTCTATAGCTAAAACCTCTTTAGTTAACGATAAGGTTGAGCATTTTAACCAAATCATTTTATCACTGTATGATAAGCATGCTCCCTTGAAGCAGACTAGGGTAAAACATCTCCCAGCACCGTGGCTCACACCGGAGATTAAGATGCTCATGGCACAAAGGGACAGGGCTCAGGTGAAATTCAGACTGGATCCTTCTCCTCAAAATGTCGAGCGGTTCAAGCTGTTGCGTAACCGCTGTAATAGTGCATGTAGGCATGCTATTCGTCAGCCTACATTCGAATCCATCGAAAACTGTCCTCCGAACAATCTTTGGAAATTCCTAAAAACCCTTGGTGTTGGCAAGCCAAAGTCCGGTCTCTCTCCAACCTTGATTTAAACGCCATTAATAGCCATTTTAGTAGTCCACCTTCCTTCTTATCTACCTTTCCCAAATCCAACACCCCGAATACCCTTAACAGTACTATCCCACCGACTGACTATCCACCTTTCCAGCTCCATGAGATTACCGCCATGGATGTTTGGAAGATTCTTCGCTCTATAACTACTAAGGTAGTAGGGGACGATGGGCTCAGTAAGGATATGTTCATGCCTATCTCTGATGTTTTTTCTCCAATAATAGCAGACATTATGAATTGTTCCCTGTCCTCTGGTTCCTTCCCCAGTCCCTGGAAGAAAGCCCATATTATCCCTCTCCCTAAAAAGTCCAAACCTGCTTCTTTCTCCGATCTTCGTCCTATAACAATTTGCTGAATTCCTGTCTTATAACCAACTCCTTAATCCTTATCATTTATCAACCTGGTTTTCGTCCAGCGTAGCTAGCATAGCAGTCGATATGAGCTCGATAGAGCCTGTATCTCTTCGATTTTGACAGTTATTCCAAGATGGCAGCCAATCTTATCGTCCTTTCTATTTAGCTAACATTGTACCAAGAAATAAGCAAGTCTTTCTATTTTGACAGATCGAAAGAAACCTTTATTTTTTTTTTTTTTCTTTCTTCTTTAGCTAACATTGCCACACTTTTCTTTCTACTTTTTGACGTTTTTGGAGGAAAGCTGTATCACCGACCCAAGGAGGTGGTGGGTGATAGAGTTCGATAGAGCGTGAATATTGTTTTGTTGTGGAAAATGTGTGGATTATATCATACGTTTGTGGAGTTTTGATCGACTAACCGATTAACAGACCAAAAACCACAAAATGGCTAGGCCTTATAATGTTGTGCGACTAAAGCAACTCATTTTTATTTTAAGCTACATGTAAATCTACCAAAATTCTTTGTTGGGCCTCCGTGATTCATTTTCTGGATCTATAAAATAAATTCGTGTATGTACCTATTTCTTTTTCTAAAACCGACCCGACTCGCTATTATTCGATCTTAGAATCTAAGTTTTCGATAATAAATACCTATTCGAAAAATTCAACTTTACACTTGAGAAATAGTCAAATAATAAGAATATTAAAATGGCTTTCACCAAAGATATTTAATGGTACCTACCATTAAATATCTTTCAATTCACATTTACTTTTTTGAGAGGTTATAATGCATGAAAATGAAAAGTAAACAAGAATGGAAGTGACTAAAGGTTCGCTAGCGGCCCTTTTAAAATTATTGGACCGTGAGTCACAATTTAGCTGTTGGAATATCTTCCTTAGCACGAACTAATACAGTTCAATTTGCAATGTAGAGTTCGGAAAGGGAAGTGGTCCTTTAATTTAATGAATTATTGAATCGTAAGTCATGGGAAAATGCTCTGAAAACGATGTTTTCTGCATGTCGTGAATTCTGTTAAAACTACGGGGGTCGCCTCGCTCCACTCCGCTTCGCTCGGCTCCCTAATATATACTTACCATGTCAACCTAAACGCTCCTCCTCGCTTCGCTCGTCGTCGCACGCGCGCAACCTATCCCTAGCGGTCGAATATAATTAAAACTAAGGGAGCCGCTAACGGCTATTTAGTCACTTCTAACAAAAATTACACCGGATTAGGATTATTGATGCTGTCCTGCCATTTCCAAAACTCTCATTTTTACATGCCTTCTAAAGTGCAACAAAGACTCTTTAAATTAGTCGTTTATAAGGAAGAGGTTTCGTTCATTCAAAAAATCGATTTTTCTTTCGATTCATCGACAAACAGTTCTGTGAACGCGATAAAGTAGATACAGACTGTATCAACATCTCTATCTCGTTTTTTCCCAAGTACAATGTTAGCTAAGTGGAAACAATCATGGTTTACGATAGAGGTTTAGAAAAAGATGACAGTCGATACAATATTAACTGTGCTAGCTATGCTGGACACAGCACTGTTACAGCTCTCGTCAATGTGACAGATGATTTAAGGTTAAACATAGAGCAGAAAAATCGTATCGTCCTAACGCTCCTAAATAACGCTAAAACGCTCCTTCAATACTGTCGACATCGATATACTTGTTGGCGTGCTGAGGTCTCTTAATGTGTCTCCAGTGGTAATTTCATGGTTCAATTCCTATCTCCGCGGTAGACACGCCTTTTGTATCTGTGTCACGCACCTCTAGTTGCTACGCGAATGCTCTAGCTAGAAGGCGCGTACATTACCCCACATCGAGACCATTCGTGCATTTTCATCTTTCTCCAACAGCGAATGCTCTCTCTTTCCCACCACTTCGAGCGACGAACTTTCGGGACAATGCTTAGGGATAATGAGATGCGAACTTGACCTGAGCGCGGGCGCACGTCGCTCGATCTTTCCCGAGATTATGAGAGCGAATACGCGTAACTGCGTATACCGGTATTCTATTTACGAATTGTGACGTCATTTCAAGTGCGAACGTATCCTTGGATAAATGGGTATGTATCTTTTTGATGATAGGCACTTGGTTTGGCAATTAATTTTACGCTACAGAATCAGGGGGCTACCTAGCATTGTAGATCATATCGAGCTTTGACAGCTCGATATACACTGTCTTTCCCTCTCTAAGTACATCAATAGAGTGAGACAGAGCACGGTATCAAGCGCTATCGAGCTCGATATGGTTTGCTATGCTAGACTAGCATATTTTAGTAGCAGGTTTGCCAGATGGGTAATGTAAAACCTTCTGAGGAGAATAATACTATTAAGATATAAAGGCGCGTCTCTGACGTTCATTTTGATTGATGGGCAATGCCGCCTAATAATCCATCTCTTTTGCATTCGTTGAAATTGTTACCGTGCTGTCAATGTTAGGTAGGCGTCAGCGCGTCGCTCAAACTACAGACCATTCACTATGAAGTCCCCTGGCTTAGGAAATAGTGGCACTGCATATAACGTTGCCAATGGCTCACGTAGCATTCACCCTACTACACATTCCTAATATTTACTTAACTGCTTTTTTTATACATTATATAGACTACTCCTTAATGAAAATAAAATGTACAGAATGAAAAAATCAAAATGATCAATTATTTATTGATTTGTATTTCGCAAACAATACGTATGATCTAATGGTATAAATATCTATACTTGTATGTATAATCTCTGCACTAAAACGGTATTTTTTATTTCTTGTTCTAGCTCGACGATTTGTTCTAAATCGTCAAGCTCCCGTTTTTTACGTATTTGACGATTTTTTTCTAGGCGACTTAATGTGAACGCTTTTTTCCGATTGCCTGCAAAAGTGAATAGCTGATTATTATTTGCCCATAAAATTGGCTTTATGTTTAAAGCTGGTAACCCTAGTTTACCAACCCGTCATGGCACTGACACAAGATCGAACCTGATCGAGGGGAATCACGGTGCGTTGTTTGCATTTTTTATTTCACAAAAGGCGTACCTTCAACACAATCCCTTTGCACTATTGTTCAACGGCCTTGGCAATAATAATACATAATTTATCAAATAATTTTGAAAAATCTGACTGACTGCAATATGACAGCAAAAACTTGACAAGCAGTGATGCCAACATGACTCCAAGGGACAAGTAATGATGAATGGTCTGTAAACGCAGCCCTGCTGTCAAATGTAAACACCTGCCACATTTGCATAAATGAAGCCCCGCGGATTAAGTCATTTGCGTATTTATCGTTTGTTAACAAGTACTTGGCCGGTGATGACCTATGGCGCCGAAACGTGGAAACTCACTTTGGGATTAGTTCACAAATTAACTACCCGATGCTGTAACAGGTGACGGTAAGGCAATAATAGTCTTATTCTTGTCTTAAATACATTAGCGTCCTCTAGGCGCCAAGAGGCTCACTATTATTGGGAAAGCAGATTCGTAAATTCACAGGCCGTGTTGAGAACTGGATAGCTTAGTTGGTAGAGCAATCGCTCGGTAAGCGAGAGGTCCCGGGTTCGAATCCCAGTTCAGAGCTACTCACGTCCATTTATTTTTCTGATTTTATATACCGTAATGATCAGTCTCGCGCGGGTGCTCTTAGCGTGCAGACGTGTGCATACAATACAATTACGAACTGTCGTGAAGTGACCGACAAGTAAAGAGTGTCAAACATGGTGCAGTGCAAAAAATGCAAACTCTTTGTCTCTTCTTCCCAGGATGATATTATAAAATGTAAAGGCTCCTGCGAGGGCGTTTACCACAGGAAATGTGTGCGCAATGCGAAGACTTTTCTGCAATTGGGATATGTGAAAACTGTCAGAAAGGTGAAGGCTCAAGAAAGCCGATGACACCGAAGATAACAGTTGACCCGAATAAGACAACTGATGAAGCATTACTGGGAGAAATTAACAATAAGCTCGAGATCATTTTTAAACTGGAAAAGAAATTAGACGAACTAACAGGTATTGTTGACTTCTACGCTGAGCGGTACCAGGATATGGTCGAGTTTAAGCAGAGCGCAGAAAAGAAAATAACTGCATTGGAGCAGAAGAGTGTTTATTTGGAAAAATACAACAAAGCTCTAGAAGAAAGAGTTATTGTGATGGAACAAAAAGAAAAGGAAAGAAATGTGGAGATTGTTGGGCTAGAAAAGAAAGAAAATGAAAATATTGAAACCGATAGATGTGCTATTGCTGAGAAACTGAATTTAAAATCGGAAGAAATAGAATACGTAAAGAGGGTAGGCGTAGAAAAGTTGGGTGAGAAGGAGAAGCCGCGTCCACAACCGGTAATTATCACGCTCCGTACTCGCGCTGCGCGCGATCAGTGGATAAAACAACGGAAGGCGTGACTAACAAATGGATGCTTGTATGGAAATAGTAGCCAACAACCCATTTTCATAAATGAACTTATGACTAAATACTTACGGCAACTATTTTGGTCCGCTAAAAACCAGAGTATCAGTACATATTGATACAGAATTCAAGAATATTAGTTCGGAAGCATGAAAATGAAAGGAAAGTACATAACATTAGATGCGAGGATGATATAAAGCTCCTAATCGAGGCTGTTAAAGAGCCACCAAGGATGCAATAGAATATTCATGAATACACTACGTGATTACCCTCAACATCAACATTCACGGACTTAGAGCAGATCATTAATGAAACAAAATATACAAGATACATTGACTCAAAAAATTGGAGCCAAATGATAAATAATAAAGAAAACGAAATTGATATAGTACACTTAAACATAAGATCACTCAGAAAAAACTTCAATGAATTACTTGTTTTACTAAAATTATGTGAAGAGCATATCGATATTATAATACTATCAGAAGTATACATTAAAAAGGATGAATTACCCCTTTATTATATAACCGGATACGACATTTACTCAAACATAAGGGGAAAATATGAAGGGGGCGGAGTTTTGATATATGTAAAGGAATCACTGAATTTTACAGCTGAAATAAAGGATACTTCTGCGTCAGAGACACTATATGGAAAACTTAGAGCTAAAAATCAAACAACACACCTATTAGCGACATACAGACCTCCTAAATCAAATAAATTGCGATTCCTGAAAGAAACCCAAACATTACTAAACGCGATACCAATCAGAGACGACATCGTGATGGTCGGCGACATGAACATAGATATGTTAGGCGATATAGAAAACAAAACAGTTACCAGCTACAAAACCATGATGTGTGGAGCGGGCCTTTACTGTGCGATACCTACAACAGAGATAACACGCGAGGCGATAGTGGACGGGCGACTTGTGACGTCATGCATCGACCATGTTGGGTGCGCGCTAGCGGCGCGCGGCCGCCCGGCGCACACATGCTTACCTGCAAGTTGTCGGATCACCATTTGATAGGAGTTGGGCTCGACAGCGACACAGTGCCGGACGAAAACAGACCTTGTGATACTGCCAAGCGTTTAAACAACGCGTTAGTTAAGGAAAGGTTAGACTTAGTGAACTGGTTAGAACTTTTATCTATTGATTGTCCATTGCTTTTGTATGATAAGTTATGTTTGGTGTTCGGAAGTATTTACGAAGAGTATAAGGTTATTGTTACCCAGACTAACAAAAGAGCAACGCAACCTTGGGTAAGTAAAGAACTAAACCAGTTAATGGAGCAAAGGGATGAGCTGTTCAGAAATTGGAAGTCTTCTCCGAATAATATGAATAATAGGTTGACATATACAAAGTTTAGAAACAAAGTAAATAAATTGATAAATGCGGCCGAAAATAAGTTTAGGCAAAATGAGATAGCGAAATGTGAAGGGGACTTTAGGAAAATATGGGCGAATATAAATAAGTGGCTCGGGTGAAATAAAAATAACCTAGACAATGTTGTTATGAAATATCTAGGAAAATCTGAAAGTGTACATAATATTTGCAATAAGTTCTCTACTACGTTTACTCAAGAAATAATTAATATTAAACACAATTATTGTAATAAAAAATTTTTAGACAGAGGTTCATATGTAAAAAAAAGTGATGTGTCGTTCCATTTTCAAAAAGTTTGTGCCAGACATGTAGAGAAAATAATAGACAATTTACAGTGTGAAAAAGCTCCCGGCACTGATAAAATAAGGGTACAAGACTTAAAATATGTCAAAACCGATATAAGTAAAATATTATCTAAGTTTATTAACCTATGCATATCTCATAGCACTTATCCAAATGAACTGAAGAGTGCGCTGATAAGACCTATACATAAATAGGGAAGTCATATGGACTATGCTAATTATAGGCCAATAGCTATCCTGTCAGTAGTCAATAAGATCATGGAGAAGGTTGTCGTGGGTCAGGTAAGCTCATTTCTGGAGCGACATGATATAATATCGGACTCGCAGCACGGCCACCGCACTGGCCCGGTTCACCGACTATTTCAACACTAGTCTCAACAATGGGGAGCAGGTTCTCGCTGTATTTATAGATTTTAAAAAGGCATTTGACACCCTTGATCACTGTCAATTATTACAAGCCATGGAGGAGTGCGGAATTAGTGGTCCTACGAACCAGTGGTTCCGTAGCTACCTCACAGACAGAACCCTTAGGACAACGGTGGGCGGGACAGTGGGGTCGGAGGTGCGTGTCAGGCTGGGTGTGCTGACTGGCTCAGTGTATGGCCCAGTCGGCTATATCATGCATGTAAATAGCGTTATTAACGTTGTTAAGAAATGTGATGTATTTATGTATGCTGATGATGTGTTTGTTGTTCTCTGGTAGGGATTTGGGAACTATACAAAATAATATACAAACTCACTTTGATATGATTACAAAATGGGCCCACGACAACGGCATAATATTAAATATAAATAAAACCCAATGCATGCATATATATTCTCCCTATAACAAAAAAGCAAAAGCTAGTAATTCATCAGTCAACGTTATTGGCCACACATATGAATGTTTGCACGCTGATTATCACAACTGCCATTGTAAAAAGTTAGAAGTTGTTGATCGTTGATAGTAACTTTAACTGGAAACCACATATTAACGAAACATGTAATAGACTAAGATCAGTGCTAGGCAAGTTCTATCATTTAAGCAAAGTAATAAATAAACGCACTCTGTATACCGTGTATAACGCCCTTGCAGACACCCTGTTTAGTTATGGTTTGAGCTGTTATGGCCTTACTTTTAAGACATGTTTAGATAAAATAAAACAATTACAGGTGAGATTAATAAAATATTTGGCTGATAAAAAGACAAAAGATAGTTGTGATGGAGACTATGACAAATTGTTTGCCTCATGCCGAATACTTAGAGTTCATTGTAAGTTTAAGTATCTGATTGCTATTGGGACATCTTATTCCGAAGACCATAAGACCCTGGTAAAACACCACTATTGTACAAGATCAGCGAACAATAGAAAATATATCCAGCCAAAGGCAAATAATTACTACGGAGAAAGAAAAAGAGGATACTGAACCCCAAAAATATGTAACAAAATCAAACTATTAAGAGTGGCTGAAAAATGTTGTAAGCCTACACTAAAATTCAAATTTATTTTTTTTTTATAAATAAATGTGGTAAGCTTGTATTGTAAGTAGGTATAAATTATAAGTACTTGTTATTATAAATCTAAGAGCTCATCTGCCAACAAACTGTCATGCAGTTTGGCAGAAAATAAAATGCATTAGTCGTAAGCTTTCTTGTTAAATAAATTTCTTAAAAAAAAAAAAAATTTAAAAGAGCTTTAGGTCAACTTTCTATCAAATCGGGAATAATCTCAGATACAATAACGTGTTAGAAAGAGACCAATGTGTGCTTGCACCCTTCTCTCTCGGCTCGTTTTTCTTATCGTAGTGCACAGTCTAGTTCTCTATAGATCTTAATCGCACTAGTCAGGTTACCGTTCGTAAATTAACAATTTCGTCAGGTTCCGACACTGACAGCAGGAAAGCGTATATAATTTTCAAACCGTGCGACAGAGATGGCATTAGTACCCGTGTCGAGACCCCTAATGTAAGAACGTAGCCCAGTGTGATTTCATGTTCGGTTAATGGGTTAACCTCGGTATAACTCGTGTCAATTTTTGAGCATTAAAGGGTGAAATTCGCATCACTCCGAATGAAATTCACTCGTTTTGAAACGAAAGCCTGTGTGGTTTTACATTCTCTTTGGTGTGGTTATCTATAGTTAGCAGCGGGCGTAGTCTCGTCGGACGATCAAACTGAACGCAGCCCAGGTACACGTGCCGGTGCCACTGTTGCCAACTTAGTTACTTTATAGCTCGATCTAGCTATTTTTTGGTGTCGGACAGCTACAAATTACAAAAACTTGTAGCTAGATTTTTTAGCTACTTTTTCTAGCTACTTTTTAAGTAACAGACAAAACGTGAGTGAGAGAATACACTAAATTTCCTTTCAGGAAAAAAGTCCGCTGTCAAAGTACTCAAAAATGCCTTAATCCGTGAAACATCTTTCGTGAAAAGAACTTTAAAAGCGAAACGTGGCGCTGTCTCTGTCTAAACGTCCAAAACAATAAGACGTGTGGCCCAACCAATAATCGCCTCTATCACAAGATTCACAAGGCAATAAAGTCTTCGCCATTCGTCTAATTAGCTTGGATTATTAATGTCTATGGTCGACTCGGTGGCGACCACGACCCTGATGGACGACTGACTATAGTAGCCATTGTAGCCAAACTTTTCTTTGACTATCTCTCTTTCATATCTCTTGACACCTATTTCTCTTTATCCATCTCGCTCGCTGCCGGACCGGAGCTAAGCTAACTACACTCTGACGCCATTATATATTTTAGCATGTGGTCGGTGTTGGTTGACTAAAACAGCATTTGTTTCAGTTGTATTATTCAATTTCTAACTGTGCTCTTAGTGATTTGCCTTAATTTGTCTCATTGCGCCCATTATTTATGTTGAGAAAACTTTTATTTTCCAATGAAAAAAAAAACTTAGAAACATTTATACCCATCTCTAGATAGTTCACCTATTCATAGACAAAGACAACATGGCGCTCGCTTTGTTTACATAGTCCACAATTTCTATTGTCGGCGACTTTACTTCTTTCAGCTACTTTCTGGGGTATGAAAATCGGGCGATCTAGCAACTTTTCGCGACAAATCAAGCTACTAGATATGGGTAGCAGTTGGCAACACTGGCCGGTGCTACAGATCAGTGCATACAATAGTTTCTAATATGTAAGCGCTTGAAAATATTTTCGATTCTTATCGGTTCGCAACTAGCTATAATCGTTCATTCATTCAGATGTCATCCTTTCTTTTATCCGCATCCTAATGATATTTTGTTCAAACTATATTTATTTGGAGATTACCGGAGAAAATGCTCCCTTCCACGGGTTATTTCAAAGGAATAAATTGTCCTTTTTATGACAGCGGATTATGTGAGAGGCCTTATTGTCATTTTCGCCATGTTAAGAAGGAATCCCAGTGCCTTTCCAACGAAGGCATTGAAAGTGGAGCTATCCTACAGCAACTCGTGTCTGAGGCTGTGAAGAAAGTTCTACAGCAGTCAGAGGCATCCACCAGTCCGAAATCAGCCCAGATAACAAATAACGACGTAAGCAGCAACAGTGAAATCTCTCAGAACCCACCTCCACTAAAGGTAACTTACAACCCAACTCCCATATCAGAACTAAAGAAGATTACTACTACAGATGCAGAAAATGATGAGAACGAGCAACGGAAAAGGCATATACCAGTGCCTTATACTCCAAGAAAGCCTGCCAGTTTACCTATTAAGAGGCCAATAGATACCAATGAAGAATCTAAACTATACATACCTCCTCCAGTTAAGTACCTACCGGGATGCACAGAGGGTGTAATTTTAGATCCTTATACCCCAGTAGGAGGTATAGAGTCTAAAGAGAAATATTTGCCAGGGACGGAAGCTGAATTACAAGAATATAAACCGGTAGAGACAGAGTCTTCAAATAAACATAATTATGTCCCATCAGACAAAAGTGGGAGTAAGAAAAATTTGCCTGAGAATGAACCAGAATTGCAGGAGTATAAAATTATTGAAACAAAGTCATCTAATAGGCATAATTATGTTCCATCAGATAAGAGTGTGAGTAAGAAGAAAGTATTAGAATATAAGCCTACAAAAGTTAAGTCCAAAACTGACACCCCAATAGTAACATATCAGCCTACTCCAAGGTCGCAGGTTCCTTGCTTTTCAAGTGATGAGGATGAACCAGATACCAAAAAAAGAAAACTTTCAACAGATCTTAATGGATTGGATGATTTAGGTGCAGAATTTGATATGCTTGGTGAAATATTGGATGAGGAAGATGATAACAAGGTGATGATATCATCTTGTAAAGAAGTTACTATATCTAATGAAAGTGAACAAATAAATAACCACGTAGAGCATAATAAAAATGGAAAAAGCCCCTCTGAAAAACATAAAAAAAGAAAATCGGATCATAATGATAAAGACAAAAAAGAAAAATCTTCTACAAAGGAAGAAGAAAAACATAGTAAATCAAAAAGTTCTAATAAAAAATCAAGTCATAAGAGTTTAAGTAAAGACAAATATAGAGAAAAGGATAAAGAAAGTAAAAATAGAGATAAATACAGGGAAAGTAAAGAGCAAGATAAAATCAAAGAAAGCAAAGGGAAAGACAAAGAAAAAGAAAAAAAGAGGGAAAAATATACAGAGAAGAAAAGACATTCTAGTTCTAAAAGTTCTGACAAAATATCAAAATCTACAGAAAAAAGTTCTACTAAAAGCTTAGAGAAGCATTCTAAACACTCCAGTAGCTCTAAAACTGAATCAAGACAAAAGACGGAAAAGTCTGGCGATCACAAAGCTTACCACAAAAGCATTAAAGAACAAAGTAGATCTAAGGACAGCAGGAAAGAAAAGAGACACAAAACAAAGCATGAAAAAGTTATCAATAATTTATCAGACAATGATGACTTTGATGCTAGAACCAATTTGAGTGAAGAGTTGTGTGAAGAAGTCTCTGAATCAGATGAAGAGGCAATTGCTTTAGAATGTAAAAGAATATTCGAAGAATATGTTCCTACTGAAAAACCTAAAATTTTAGAAGAATTACCATCGAAAGATGATGATAATCCTGATGAATATATACCAACAAAAAAGAGAATTTCAAGAACAATTGATAAAAACGTTAAAGTCTTACCAAAAGAACCAATGAAGCCCGATTTCAAAGTGAGTGCAGCTCAGAAAATGGCTGAAAGATTAGCCAAAGTTCGAGAATACCATGCCTCTAAGTTAGCAGCGTCTACAATTGAAAATAGCGTAACCAACACTGATCAACAAACAGCAAAAAGTGCCTTTAATACACCATCTAGTTCTGGGAAAATTCGTATTGCTCATGTCCCATATGCTTCTTATTTAATGAATGCTAAGAAATCTATACCAACTAAGCCAGATGCAGCAAAAAGCGAACCATCTTCAAGCACAATAACACAGACTGTAAAGAAAGGGACCACAAGGGTAGCACATATGCCCAATGAGAAGTTCATAGACAGGCCTGGTGTACTGGAACCACTTGCATCTAAGATACCTGCCAACATCAGATCAACATATCTTAATATGATGATTGATGAATGTATTAAAATCTATCTTTCAGCCACTGATGCGTATGCCAGAGCTCAACATGAAGAACTTGCTACTAGTAAAAAGTGTAAAACTATTCAAATTTATAAAAACTCAGCTGTACTTACTGTAAGTCGATTACGTAAGGAGTTAGCCGAATGCAATGGAGTGAAGAAATCAGGCTCTGACTGTACCACCTTGCAGAGGATTCCCGGCGCGATATCAGGAACATCTACTAATGCGAATGCAGGATCATGGAGCATAGAGAACAAAAGTAAAAGAGCGGGTGATACTTCGCACGAATTTCGTGGCAGCAAATTTTACGAAAACATTTCCAAATGGATTCTAACCGAAGAACAACTGCAAGATAATGGTTTCCCGAGACCACACCCTAGTGAAGAAAAAGGTAGAGCTATGATTTACGCACAGAATTATAAACAGAAACCACCTAAAGGCATCTACAGGACATGTGTAAGATGTAAAAAGGAATATACAGTGGATAAGAAAGGAATCCCTGCTATTAAAGAGGAGTGTATTTACCATCCTAATAACAAATACCGATTTCGTGGTGAGGTAAAGTACCAATGCTGTAGTCAGGATGGTATGTCGGATGGTTGCTGTGTAGCTCCCAGCCACGTTTATGAATATGTGGACTATGAAAATTTGAAGGGCTATGTGAGAACAATGCCACCAGATGAAGAAAAGGATGACTATGGTGTTTATTCTCTTGATTGTGAAATGTGTTACACAACAAAGGGCTTAGATTTGACTAGAATAACTGTAATTAATTCTACCTGTAAAGTTGTATATGAAACTTTGATAAGGCCATTGCATCCAATAATAGATTACAATACCAGATATTCTGGAATAACTGAGGAACAAATGGCAGATGTCAGAACAACCCTGCTTGAAGTTCAAGCTACTCTTCTCTCCATGTTTAATAACAAAACTATTTTAATAGGCCACAGTTTAGAATCCGATTTCAAAGCTTTAAAACTTATCCATGACACAGTTATTGACACAAGTGTCTTATTTCCTCACAAAATGGGCCCTCCATACAAAAGAGCTTTAAGAAATCTTTCCTCTGACTATTTGAGGAAAATAATTCAAAATTCTGTTGAAGGCCACGACAGTGCCGAGGATGCTACAGTTTGTATGGAATTAATACATTTTAAACTCAAAGAAGACTTAAAAACAAGGTAATTTATACCTTTTAGTATGAACTTTATCTGTTATTTAAAGTAATGTTACAATTTAATTAAACCGTTAATTTATATGAATTAATGTTTTCCTTATTTTTATTGTAAATATTGTATATGCAATAGACAAAATATTGTCTCTCATTTAATGGACGAACCCTAAATGTCTGGGTTACTGCATATTTTTTTACACCATTATAATGTAATTGGACAATAAAATTATTATCATCCAGTTTATAGTAAGCCATGCTTTTGTATAAAATATATTTTTCATACTGAACTGTGGTTTGTATTTAGAGATAAAATATTTTTATAGCACACTGTGCGTAAAATGACCGCTTTACGCACGCTGCGCTTGCGTAAAGTAGGCATTTTCCGCACTTTTGCTATAAAATATTATACGAAACTCGTGCGAGAAACTTTTTCTCGACTCGTGTGATTGCAGCACTCACCTTCGTGCCGCAAACTCACACTCGTCAGAAAACGTTTCATCGCTCTCGTATCGTAATTTACTATTAATGTGACCACTGAGGGGCAAAAAAACTATTTGGTTTAATTTTACATAATATTCTGCTTTTTTCCCACCTCCAGTTTTATAAAAAAAATATACAATAAAAACACAAGTATACAACCGAAAATAATATTTTACTAGAAGAGAAATATTACACATATATAAATGTCCTTGTAACACATAAGAGACATTCAAACCTTTAGTTATAGAAAACATGAAAACTGCTACACACAGTATTATGAGATTTGTTCATTGGGACAGTGCCATTTAAATGTTTAACTCCAGATCCTAACCAATTTGTGCAGCAGCATGCTAAGAAAATGATAAGGGCAACAATTTTACATTATAAATATCCAATACAAAGGTAATAAATATTTAAAATACTTGTACTCTTGTAAGGTAAACACTGTTATTTGGAAATATAACTAAACTTGTTTAAAACAAAACATTGTAAACCAATCACCTATTTTTTCTAAAGCCATCTTAAAATTATAGAACTTCAAAAGTTGTAACAAATTAAGACTATCTTGCAGTTTTTTTTTGAAGCTAGATTATAACATTATACCTATTACTTGATGTACTCATTTATTTTGATTTTGTAAAACTAACAAATTGTCAATTAAAATTTAATTTTACCTCATACTTTAGATGTTATTGCAGAATAATAAACTAATTGTAAACATTTTAGTTTAAAGAAATAGGTGTGATTGGTGTAACACGACATAACTTATTCGACAGGACTAACTTAATTTAAGCATTCTGTCTTTTTCTTTCTGTATCGAAAAGACAAGGATAGGACGCCAAAAATAAGGTTAGTACTGTCAAATAAGTTAAGTCGTGCTACATTGAATGAACACCATCGTTGGATACTATATTGAAATGAATACAATTATGCAATCATTTTAGGACTAAAATATTATCGTAAATGGTTTGGGATACACGGTATTCTATAATTATATTGTCAATGAGAATGATTGTTAATTTAAATCTAGCTTTCATTCCTAAATATATAAAGTATTACAATATTGGTGTCTAGTTTTTGATGAAACCTAACTTTAGTTGTAAGACTCGACAACTTTAATTTAGCAGACTATGCTCACAGCGTTATTATAACCAAATTGAGTTGCTGGTGTTCCTAAGGCTTTTCATGAATTTACAAAGGTTGTCCCAATGAACATACATGGAGGTAATTGCCAGCTTGAGCTCGACAGGTATAATCTTCGCATCACTGATGTTTGAGATCCAGCCTGTCCCCTGCTAATCAATAAATGACTGTTCTACACATGCTTTCACCCGTTTTTCATATTCCCTACGGTTTTCTTTGTAGAGTTGTGCTGCCATTGAGTTCGCTGGTGAATTTGGATTGGGATCACTTAGTAATGACTGAAAAAAGAAAAGATAAAAATATATTACTAATATTATACTTACATTGAACTGCACAAGGGCTGGAAAAAAATATTAAAAATGCATGTCAACTCAAAAATCTATTTGAAAATAGTACTGTGATCTTCTATTGTGCTCAATAGAATCTTATTAATTGATAGTGACAAAACAAAGCCCACTGATCAGAGTTAGTGGGAGAGCAGATTTTATTGTACTGTTACCAAGTAAACATTGTTAATGTCCATTTAAATTCATACATTTCATTATATATATTAATAATTTCTCAGACTTTTCTCAATTTTCGTTTTCATAAACAGGTGAAAACAATGAAAAAAATTACTATTATTTTGTGAAATAGAATCGTCAAATCAACTCATAACTAACAATAGAGCAGGGATAAACCATGGCCGGCATTTGATTGATCATTTGTGATGACTAGAAATTGGAATAGGTAGAGCATATCCATCTACTTAAAGGTTCTTGGAACATAGTCACAAAATGGACTTCCTTAAGATATTTTTTTTTATATTTAATATCTGAATGTTTATCAGAGATATAATTTCTCAGGCTAAAGCCTTCTTTAGATGATGATGAATACCAACACTAAATCAGCTAGAGTCCACTTTCAATAACGAGGCTGACAGCCTTTACACTATGATGATTACCCAGTTAGCTTCACTAAATTCATCCTTGTCTAAAGTGGGCTTAATTTACTCAATTTTCTTTTTCTCAAACAGGTGAAAACATTGATGTACACGTACACCTCAATGGGTGAAAACAATGCAAATTACTATTGTTTTGATATTGTCTGAATAGAATTATCACATCAACAACCATAGAGCATTGATAGACCATGGCCTGCATTTGAATGATCATTTGTGATGACCAGAAATTGGAATAGGTATATCTACCTAAACTTCTTGGAACATAGTCAAAACATGGAGACTTCCTTTAAGTTTTTTTTTCTGGCGATGACCAGAGATCAGAATAGGTAGCAGTGGCAAAGGGTCCATGTAACACGATTCCCATCTGCTTCTTTAGGAAATGGCATCCTTACAGGTCGACATGGCAATCGCGGTATGAGGTGAGTTGCGGAGGGGGTGACGCTCCTCACACCCGCAAAGCACCCGCGGCAACTTTGTTGTAGTACTGCACGGGTCGGCATCGACCGCGTTTATCGATTTCAGTTTGGTTCACGTTATTGCTTTTAGTTTTTTATCGAAAAATTTAATAATTCATTCTCAAGCAGGAGAACTAGCCAGAGAAGTTTTGGAAATTCTGACATTGAAGGGAAAAATAATTGTTATAAATATCCTGTCAATCAGACACTGGAGAGGGCTGAGTTTTACACCGGAATATAGAAAAGAACTATGTCATGAATAAAATCAAAATCAGTGAGGCCAAATGAACAATTTCTTTTCAGATAGCGATGTTGTATAAGTTCATTTGATTTTGATTGTGATGAATTAAATGTTAATTAAGTAAAAAGGTAATATTAATTTAACTCTCATTCTGTTGTTCTGTTCAAAAAAATTTATCGATGTCGACTACCTGGTATGTGATGATGTCACATCACTAGAAAATTGCCATGTCGACCTGTAGCCATCTATACATTAGCTTCCCTTAAAATGTTTCACCCTTCGCCACTGATAGGTAGAGTATTCTACCTAAACTTCTGGAACATAGTCACAAAGTGGGTACATTGAGAACTTATTTAATCTATAGGATTATCTGGCGGTCCTCAAACTAAGATGAGCTTGATTCGTGAGGAACTTTATTAGTGTGCACATTTGTTAACTATTATAATGGGTTGCGCCGATTTAATGGAAACAAACAAATTAAAACTTAGAAACAAGTTCTTGTAGATTAGATTTATAACTATTTTAGTTTTTATATTTTTTGAATTAACTATAAAAAGCAGGAAAGTTTAATATGATCATATTATCTCATTTATTATCAACTTTAGTACATAAATGTTTATAGAAAGCTGTATAAAACAAAATGGTCTACAATTTTGATACCTTATTTTTTTCGTACAGCCAATATTTATGGCATAAAATGGTATTTTGTTAACTCTTAATAAAAAAAAATATATGTTTTGAATAAAAATAAATACCCTTTTCTTAATTTTAATTATATTTGTGATCAATGTACTAAAATATCCCAGATAAAAAAAAAATTAATTAGTCTCTATTTGTCTATTTTGTAACTATGTTCCAAGAAGGTGTTGATTCGGTGTGAGTGACATGACTTATTTTACAGAACTAACCTTATTTTAAGTGTCCTGTTCTTGTCTTTTCAATACAGCAAGAAAAAGACAGAATACTTATCAAGTTTAGTCCTGTCAAATAAGTTAAGTTGTGTTACATTGAATCGACACCATTCTCTACCTATTCCTATCTCTGGTGATGACTGATGATAATACTAGTACCTGTATAGAAGTTAGAATTGCAGATACATCATATGTAGGACTCCACCTATTCTGCAAGATGTCTAAACAGATTCCACCATCAGCATATACATTAGGATGGAACATTTTTGAGACAAATCGCACAGTTGGAGGCTTGTTAGGATATTCTTCTGTAAATTCTATAGTGAGTTTAAACGTCCCATCTTCAAATGGAGTATCATGTGGACCAAATATCACAGCATTCCAGATCATAATGTTGTTGTCGGTTGGGGCACCAGACACACCAGTCGGTGGGTCCTCTTGTAAGCTGTAAATTAAAGATATAACATGTTGTTGGTAGGGGCATTGACATAGTTTTGTTATGGCATAATCTGTTGATCCTATACCTACAACAACAGAAGTGGCCAAAAAAAAATGAGTAGAGCTATATGGGCTTAATTAAGAATTATGTTTGTTTATTTATTTAACACATTTTTGCAGAATAATAGCTAACATACCCATTATAATGGGTGGTGTGAAAATCTCAAAACACATCTGGATAACTGTAAAATATGCAGTTAGATGTAACTACCTCTGAATGGGTACAGTTTGAGGATTTAAGAAACAAGCTTTTTTAACCAGTTTTATAATGTACCCGTGTTTGAGATTATAGTTGTATTTCTAGATTTTGCCAGGCTTCTTAAAATCATTAAGGTCATGTTCAACAGCTTGTTTAAGTTTATATTTTCTACAAATAAACCAACAAATAGTTTAACTATATACGCTCATAGTGATGTTTTTGAGTAGAACTAAAAATACCAAAATAAATAGGTGGGTAACCTAGATAGAAAGTGTACTAACAAAAGAAGTAAAAACGGTATGTTTAAGGTGACTCAGTTCAAGTTCGACGGCTCGACCGTGCTTGAAACGAATAGCAAACTCAACAATTATTCGATTTGGGGTCAAATTATTACGGAAATATAGCTCTGAAGAGTAGAAATCGATGAAAATGACAGTGATGTAATTAGATGAATCAGCAGGTAGAATTTCCGGAAAATATATGTTAAACCGGAACAAGGATGATGAAAACATTTTAAATACGGTTTAATACGTAAATTGCTGAGAAAAGTCTACAAACAAACCGTTTAAAATCCCTCATTAGGCGTCTTCTTGCTGGAGTTGACATTTTGATTTCACGTCTATCACAGTCACACAAGTGTCTGAAGGAAAAGGGGTAAGGATTTGATGGCTCCCAACTGATTAATTTAAATTTTCATATAATCTATCTTCACAAATTAACTATAGTTTTTGCTTGTACACAAAAAGTTCTTTGTCATGTGTGTGAAAAAATTATCGTCACGGCCAGTGAGATGGTTGCTATGACTATGAAATTAGCACTTAATAAAATTTGCGAAACCAAGCTTGCAAACACAACAAAGAAAGTTTTTTTATTTGAATATTGGTAGTTCCAACAGAACGGTGTGTTCAATTCTAAAGGAGGCTATGGTTCACCGATTAATTACGGTTTTTACTCTATACCTGGAAACCGTTTCGTAACGTGCAATCGTAGTGCGAAACACTCGTTTTCTAAGAAGAGACAAAACTATATACGAGAAAGGGAAAGAAAATGAAACGCTTGCGAGTGATTCCCGTGAGAAGTGTTTAGAACGGGTCTGGGTAACAAACGTCAGTCTCAAATCTAATTCAAGGGCTGAGTTCAGTTTGATCGCCCGCTCTCGCCCGGCGATCATAACATCTCTTTTGCACGTGTTGGTTTTGTATCTGCTATCCTGCTGTCAGTGATGATCGGGCGATCAAACTGAACGCGGCCAAGGGCGGGAAACTAAAATTGCCATAGACATGGATCAATTTATTTATTTGGAATGAATATATTTAATTAACAAAACTTAAATAAACTAATTTAAAAAACTAAATTATTCTACGAAATAAACTAAACTAAAACTACCTAGCAAAAATATTTAATTAAAGTAGATAAAAAATTGAGCCAAAATCGCTGTCGTCACGTGGAAGAGTACCCAGGATACTGGCAGCATTACCTCGTTGAATTGCTAGGCCAATTCTTTGGCCGAGGTATGCGCCAGCCCTGGGATCTCCGGAAACGTCGACCAATCTCGACGACAGTTCTTTGTAGAGCTGCCGCGCTCCCGGCCCCCACGGCCCGAGGGTTTCAACGCCAAAAGGCACAAATATGTATCCTACGCCAAGGGATACATATTTGCGCCGTTTCGCCTCCTCCGCAGACGCTGCCGCCGTCCCGGCCTGTGACGAGGTCACCTGTAAGTGGGACGGAGCAACTGTGTCAACACAAGTCGCGTCCCACACCAGGGACCTCCCGTTCTTCCAGGGTATCAACGACATCCCGTCGGGTCTCTTACCATCGTCACGTGACAGGCCATTCGGTTCCAGAATGGCAGGTACGTTTACGCTCGCAAGAGCCCGACGGATGATATCGTTGATACTGGCGTGACGAGGCAGGCGGCCAGCGCTGCGCTGACACGACAGGCCATGGTGACATTATTATTTATGTCTATGGAAATTGCCTTCACAAAAAAAAATGTAAATAGGTAATAGAAAATGAGCTCTTACGAGCCTAATGCAACTTTCATAATAATAATTTTTACTTTTCTCCCTTGGGAAACGATGAATAAATTTTTAAAGTTTTGATTTAAAACCTGGCAAAACTCCGAAGTGAACGGTCAGGCGAACTTTAACGGTATCTAGACAGCGTTATAAATCGCACTAGGGTCGTTACGCCATTTCGTTGAAATTACATTTCCAAAGCCTTAATAAAAAAAAGTAAATTTAGCTTTCAGATTTCTGTAAGATGAAAATATTCAAGGTAGAATGAAATGAGCTAAAATCAGTTTTTTACTAAAAGAAATATTTAAAAAGGTGCTATAAAAATACAAAATATTCTGCCAAAAATATTCCCATCCAATTCTATGCCATGAGTTTCACATTCATTAATTCATAAGATAAAAATCGTACATTTTATACATTGTTATCGGGATTTTATAATAAACCATTAAATAAGCAGTAAGAAAATTTACAATATCAATCGCTATGCACAGACATTAACAAGATTTAGTTATTTACACGTTTGTACAGCTTGTGTTTTCATCACCTTCCGTGCGGATTGAAAAATCCTTTTTGTATAAGCCATCAACTAAGTACGCCGCCGCAAGTGAACAGTGGCATTTCATTGATCGGTGTCTCCCCACGGTTCAAGCAATAAGGACGTTCGTCGAATAAAATAAAAGTAGTGTTCATTTTCATTCCCGAAATCTAAGTTTCGTCCGACCAAGTGACATAATTAATCATCCGAGGAATATTTTTGGAAGTATTTACAAAATAGCTTTATGAATTTTACTTTATTTACTGTCGTGATACGTATTTTAACATCCGATTTATCGAGTTCCTAGTTAAGACCCTAGTTAGGACTAAAAATAAGGACTAAGAATAATAACTAAAGATCTTGTCACGAAAGAAGTCCCACGGATTAAGGCATATTTATATTACCTATTTATGCTTTGACAATAAGTATTTTGACAGGGACTTTCGTGACAAGATCTTTATTATTCTGGAGTGCGTACATTAAAGGACCCTAGGCTAGGTAGGAACACTGGGGTTGCAACACTGAGTTTTTGAACGAAGTTTGTATTGATTTTTATCTGTCATTTTGGCGTTCCCATACGCACCTTGCGAACCCTGCTCAGAGTTGGTGTTGAAAAATTCGACACCAGTGTGTACTGCTCTAAAGGAATGGTCGGTGTTGCAACCCGTGTTGATTTTTGAACGGCTTAGTGTTAAAACCCGGGGTAGTTTTTGAACGACTATCTGAGGTGATTAAAGCCGTGATTACATCATCCGATTTATCAGCGTCCTAACTAGGATAGGAAAAGACTTAGGACTGTGTAACCGCGTTTAGGACGGTCTGTTTCTTCGTGCGTCCTAATAAGGATCCTAGTTAGGATCCCAATAAATCGGATGGTGTAATCGCGGCTTAACTAGGAAGCGATTCAAAACGTGCGAAAGGATCATGGCAGTTGGCGGCCCGCAATTTTCTCGTTTTAGCGGCATGTTCCAGAAATCAAACTACGTGCATTTTACAAAGCGCAAAAAGCTGTATCTTAGAAAAAAATGGATGCTTATTTAAAGTCCGGGAGGCAAATTAAGTTTTTCTGAAAAATTAATCCAAATAAATGGTTTTGAACGTACGAATGACTGCCACCTTGAGAACTGTTGATGGCTAGAGTTCACGCCACCACTGAAGTCTTGCGACGAAGTCTCTATTGAATTTGGAATATGAACCCAAATGCCTTAATCCATCAGACTTTAGTGGTGGCGACTTAGATGAAGAACGAAGGTGGCGAGGACTCTTATGATTGACCCATAGGCTTAGGATGGATTGACCAATGAGTTTTCAATTTTGATTATTTCTTTTCGTTCCGGTTCATGCTTATAATGTTTACGTACTTTACATGCAGTTGAGCTGTGTAACTTTGTACAAGTTGAGTAACTTTATACAAAACCATATATAGGTATATACGTTATATATTTGTTATAGGTGTATATTTGTTATATTTTTGTACTCATTCCTTAATGGTTTGCTGTAAAAAATCTCTTATTAGAGATAAGCTTTCCCATATGTACATACCTTTTTACTGTTACTGTTTGTATTAATGTTTTTGTGTACAATAAGGAATAAGAATATAGTGTGCAACACCTTTATATTTACTGTCACTCCGATATTTGACAATACATTTCTGTTTAAATAAATTAGCTTTAAATACATATTCGTGCAATGACCTCTGTCTAATATACATAATTATTTGTAATTAATAATAATTTAATGAGTAACTCTTATATAAATAGGTATCAAAGTTGACCCTAAACTCTTATTAGTTATTGATAGTGATTATTATTATTATTTATTGTTAGTTCTCGAATTCTGATAATTATTGGTAAAATACCTATTAAAACAGGGTTTTTTGATAAAGTTGGTAACATTTACAATTCGCAGTCCTACGAAAGCGTTCAAGAAAAAAATACGTCTTAGGATACGTTCAATGAAAATGGAAATGTGTGATGATGACGTCACTGAAGATCAAGTTAATGTCATCGCTTTTTTTCATATAATAAATGTTATGAAAGCTTATTTTAAAATCTGTCTACTAAAAACAGTTCAGGAAAGCTATTCCTCGAAATGGTTTTCGAATCATAAATATTGGTGAAAACAAGAATAGGCCAATTGCACCTCAGGTCAAGTGCAGTACTAGACCTGACCTTCACCTTTCACACGTTTATTAGAAAGAGACATCTATATATATTTATCTGTAGGTGGTAGAGCTGATGCCGAGCTCGACTGTGGAGGTACCACCATCTTACTTGCAAATCCTCCCGAAGTTATTCGGGGGAGAGTAAGAGAACAGCTCTCAGGCAAAACCAGGCGGCCCACCATTGCCTGGGATCAATGGATGGCGGTATATCCATCCCTAATTGCCAGGCCTTAAAACAGACTAGTGACCGGCAGCGGCGTCACTAGTGCAAGGGTTTCGGCACCGCGCTCACCAACCCGCCTGCCCAGCGTGTGTGAGTATGGGCATTTCTTCCAGGGGGACCGCCAAGAGTGGTGAAATCCTGGAAAGGCCTATGTCCAGCAGTGGACGAAACAGGCTGTTGGATGGAGATCTATATAGGAGAAAGAGAAAGAAAAATCTGGTTGCACCAATCAGGTGGCCCAGTGTGATTTTTGCATTACTGGGCCGCGTTCAGTTTGATCGCCCGCTCATCACTGACAGCAGGATAGCACATACAAATTCTGTTCACTAGTTTATATGATCTGTGATTACTGCGAAGCGTTTTACAAAAAAACACTAAAAAACGTAAAACACTTCCGTGCATCTGTCAGGTAACAGGTACCCTCGATTTAACTCTTGTCAAATTTCGGATGCTCTAGGATGAAATTCGCATCACTCCGAGTGATTTTCGGTCGCTTCGAAACGAAACCCTAAAAAAAACTCAGCTCAGCTGCTGGCTGTCATGTCATCATCATTTACTTACACATTCATGAGAATCAAATAAAAAACAAATCAATAAAATCGTACTTAATTTAATTACGTTCGTTCTACCTATTTTGTAAGATAAACATGAACGAGCAAAGCACTAAAAAGATCTTGTTCAATAAGTCAACGGTATATTCTATAGATGATAAATAAGAACTACTCATCTTAGAAAAAAATGTTTTAATTTGCTAACTATACGTATTTATTCTTCCAGCTGCTCAGTTTAAAAGCTGAGCTTCTAAAGAAGCAAGAGGAAGTATCCGAAAAGAAAAGGCTGCCTCAGCACAAGGTAGAGAATTTCAAACCTGCTCTGAAAACTGCGGAACAGACAGTTGACAAACCAGATAGGCCTTCATTCAAAGAACGACTTAGAGAAGTTGATACAGAAGAGTTAGATGCTTGCAGAAAAGCCAAGTAAGTTGTTACTAGGCTAGAAATGTAGAAATCATTGGCTACTTTTATTGGTAGACATTTTAGACAATGGTGTCGATTCGGTGTAACACAACTTAACTTACTTGACAAGACTAAACATAATTTAAGCATTCTGTCTTTTTCTTCGAAAATCGAAATCGAACCGAATCGAAAAGACTAGGTCAGGACACTTTAAATAAGGTTAGTCCTGTCAAATAAGTTAAGTTGTGTTGCACCAAATCAACACCAATATAGTGCTAATTTAAGTTTTGACAGCACCAAAACTAAAATTGAAGGCTTCAGAATCGATTTTATTTTTATATATTTTCTGTTCAGGGTAAGGTACAGTGAAATCTGTTTAATGTGACTGCTTAAAATGACTTTTAACGACGTAGACGCAACTTCGAGTTAGGTTTTCATACAATTTACTATGAAGGGACATCATTCATTCATTCATTTATTTAATTCATTAACAATAAAATTGTATTTGAAATTATCCTTATTTACTGGGTATTCACTTAAAGTCTAACAGAATAAACATATTAAAATTACAGTTCTAACAATAACAATAACAATATCAGAAATGTTATATATCAAAAACTCAAGTTCTTAGTTAAAATAACAATGTAAACTAAACTAAACGAACAAAATCTAAAAACGTTTACAAGTCATCAACAGAGTACAAGCACTTATCTAATAAGAACTGCTTTAGTTTATTTTTAAACGTAAGTTGGCTGGTAATTTCTTTAAGTTCTGTTGGCAATTTGTTGAACAACGGGACTGATTGGGATCTTGCAGAATGATTAACAATTTGTAACCTAGGTGAAAAAACTACTTTTAAGTCTTTGCATCGGAAGTCTAGTCTTTGTTTCTGTTCTACTGCAGTCTCAAACTTATTAAGATTTTAACAAGGTTCGTTAGGAGAACCAATACGTACAGACTGGGAGCTATAAGGATACCTAGATCCTTAAAATGATCCCTGCATAATTCTGTTTGGGGAATTCGAACAATCATATGAATCACTCTTTTGAATGATGAATGCCTTATTCATGTTGTACTGATACCTTTGTCCCCAAAACTTAATACTATTTCTCAGTGGTACCAGTGCGAAATAAACCGTTTTTAGTCCCTTGATTCCAATTTCTTCCCTTAAACTTCTTAAAGCATAGTGTGCTGAACTGATCGATCCTTCAATTGCAGCTAATTCACGCTTCCAGTTCAGTAACGAATCTATAAAGATTCCCAGAAATTTGACCTCCTTGACCAGAACAACTTTCTCGTTACCCATAATTATATCTAAAGTGTCACTATTTCCAGTGGTTGTCTTAAACAGTATAGCATTAGTTTTTGACGTGTTCAGCTTTAATGTGTTAATTTGGAACCAGCTATCGAATACAAATAGAGCACTGTTTACCTTGTCACTTAGTTCATCCAAATTCATGGAGTTCATAATGGCGTTTGTGTCATCCGCAAACACTACAAGTTTAATTCCTGACAGAGATTTGATGATGTAATTTATCAGATCATTTGTGAACAGGATTAGAACTTATTATTAAAAAGATTTTAGAAAGAGACATTGGTCTTTGTAGTTATAGATTGGCGCCAACCAGACACTGTTTTCTTCTGTCGGCTTGTATCTGTTTTGATATGCTACAAAATTACTTTTATTTTATTGTTTCATGTAATTAAGTGCGAAAGTGTTGATATTTCTCCTCCCGACTGTTTTTTGCCGAGACGCAGTTAATTAATAGCAAATTAATTTATTTTTTATTTCCAATTTTAGTGTATATTGGTGTCGATTCGGTGTAAAACTACTTAACTTATTTGACAGGACTGACCTTATTTTAACCATCCCGTTCTTGTCTTTTCGATACAGAAGAAAAAAGACAGAATGCTTAAATTAAGTTTAGTCCTGTCAAATAAGTTAAATCATGTATGTCGAATCGATGCAACTATTTGACAATGGTGGAAATTATACGAAAAAAAAATTCTGATTTAAAAAGAATTAAACTTCAACATAAGTAAAATATTTCTATACTTAGTATGTTGACCACAATGGTTGTTTGGGTAAAGTAACATTTTATAATGGAGGTATTCCATGTAAAAAATACACAAAACAAGAAATCAACACAAAGAAATTCATAATTAGGGTTCCGTAGTACCTGAAAGGTAAAAGGAACCTTTATGGTGAGACTCCGTTGTCAGTTCGTCCCGTCCGTATGTCACAGCCTCATAACTTTAGCACTGTTAGAGATAGAGACTTTTAAATTTGCCACAAAAATAGCATTCACTTACCTACTTAATACGGTATAAACAAAAATATGAAAAGTTTGAAATTGTTTCCAATACAAAAGAACGAAAAATAAAAAAATATCTTAGAAATACATTAAATTAAAGAGCTGATTATAAAAATACATACTTTTACTGTATTTACTGGCACCGATTTCGAGAAATCTTTGAAAAACTACAAAAAAATACATGTACCCCCTTATTTCCGAAACTGGTGTACCGAAAAAAATGATGATTATAGGCCATTAATGGCCAATTACAGGAAAACTATAGCGATTAAAAAAAGTTGACAACAAATGAGGAATTAAAAAAAAAATAAAAAATAAAATAAAAATATTTTTATAAAAATACAATGTGGGTATCAAATTCTAGATATTAAAGAGCTGATTATAAAAATATATACTTTTACTATATTTACTTGCACCAATTTCGAGAAATCTTTGAAAAACAACAAAAAATGCATATCCCCCCCTTAATTCCGAAACTAATGAACCGAAAAATATGGTTTATTGGGATTACGTAAAGATTACAGGAAACGTATAGCGGGTGAGAAATTCACGATAGCATAAAGACAAAATAAAATTTTTCATCCACGAGTTTTATTTCCAGTACAATTCTTTTTTTAGTTATCATAAACAGTTATGGGCAAGATTTTAAATAACTTCTTCCTAATTGTTCCCAAAACTGTCGAATTACGGAACCCTAGCTACGCGAGTCTGACTCGCATTTGACCGGTTTTCTTAGAAATCATAGAAAAGTTAATTAAATTAATTTTCGATAGGCCCCAAAAAAGTAAGGTAGAAAATAGAAAATGTTGAAGGTTCGAGACCACTAGAGGCATGATATTTATTACTACTTTTATAGTAATGTTTTTGTCAACTAAATTTGGTGATTACTTCGACTATTTGCCATAGGGTATTAACGGCATCTCTAGTTAGGACCTGATAGTATTGTAAATTTACGAATGTTACTGCAGTTTTTTGATGATTGTCACACACTCCTTCTTAGACCATTTAACACGGGACCTGGCAAAGCGTACTGAAATTATTCTGCCGTTTTCCACGGGAGGGGAGGTAAACACGCACAGCACACATTCACGCACACTCCTGCAATAATTGATATGTCACACTAAATCAGAAGCTGCAACACAAACACAAAATACGCACACAAGCAAACTTACATGAACAAATTCATGTACTTCGGCAGAGGGGGATAAGTGCGCTTGCCTAGTCCCGTGTTATATGGTCTAAGCACTCCTTTTATTTCTTTAAGTTCACAGCACAGTTCGAAGCTTATTGTAACTACCAACTTCTCTTTTTTCAGGTTAGCCTTAGAGAAGAAAGCAGAGTTATATGAGCACTTGGCTGATGGTGCTGGCTCGTCAGAGCTGGCTGGTCGTTTCCTTGTGGACTTCAATACAAAAAAAAAGGAAACTCCAAATCATGTGCTGAGTTCAACCCCAGAGCCATATGAGTCACCTCCTAGAGAAAATTATGAAAATGAAGATAGTGAATGGTAACTTAAAAATATTATTACTTGCTTTTGCCAGTGAGTTGTCCACCCTAAGCATCTTAAACATAACTAGTGTACTAGGGATTTTCGACCTATTAACTAACAGTTTAGTTATTCATAAACTAATAGTTGATAAACTGTAATCATTGTCCAATAGGGTTCAGTTTCAAAACGTGTAATCATCGTGCGAAATTTCACTTATTTACAAAAAAGAGACAGAGCTATATACGAGAAAGAGAAAGCAAAATCTGGTTTTGAAATACTTGCGCATGATTCCTATGAGAAAAGTGTTTTCGAACGGGCCTGGGTAACGAACGTCAGTCTCAAATCAAATTCAAGGGTGGCGTAAGGAAATTGCTTTTTGAAGTCACCAGGACAAGAAAACAAGAGCTTTTACCTAAAAATAGGGCATATAGACTTCGCATTTGCAAACCGTAATTCTATCAGAGACGTAGCTCCGAAAAAAGAGCAGGATTGTCATATGGTTACGATGAAGAATAGGAAAAAAAACGAGCTCTAACGAGCCTCATGTAATTTTTATAATTATAATTTTCACTTTCTTCCTTTTAGAAATGATGGATAAATTTTTCAAGGTTTCTAATTTTATCCAGAATCCGGGGAAACTCCGAAGTGACAACTTTCAGGCAAATTTTACTGTAATTATTATTCGCATTACTCGGAAGCGTTTTTAAAGTTTTACTCGTGTCAAATTAACACTGTGAGGTGAAACTCGTATCACTCGTGAGTGAAAATCCTCGTTTTGAAATGGAACCTTAATGTAATAACATGTAGCGCCATCTATAGGTATATACGTGTATTGTATGTTATTACTAGTTTCATGATAGTGAAATGAAAACCCTATTCAATTACGTTCAGTAGTTTTTACATGAATCACTTGCATACGGTCAGACACAAAATATTTTATGTTCGTAGTATTTGCTGTATTTGCATACCTACTTCTTGCTAAATGGTGAAAAAATTTATAAATATACAATGACACCTATTCTCGTGTAGCAAATATTAGATTTAGAGCTGCCATAACCTAAAACTTTTCATTGCAAAATAGGATTTAACGCAGATGGATAAAAGTTAAATGAGCTTGTATTATTCTAGGTTTTTCAACTCTAAATTTAAGGTTTGCTGCACAAGAATAGGTCACTGCCTACTTATTAAAATAAATGGATAAATTGATATATTTTGTGCCTAAGGATAATCTATATCACTTTGTGACATGCAAAGCATTTTAGCATGTTTTGTGTTATCAATAGGCAATTTCGAAACTCGAAAACCTTACTCTAAATGAAAATCTCTTACATATTCTCTTATATAAGGTCCTACAGTGATAAGTGAAAATAATTCTATGGTAATTGATCAAACACATTCAAGAAAAAAATTTTTTTCACTCCTATATTTTTTTACTTTCCATTACAAAGTGGATCAATAGCTGACTATGTCACAGACGTATAATATAGTAGCAGACCTAACATTAATAATAAACGCATAGAGTCGACGCGTGGCAATTTTAGCTCAGTGAACTTCGGGCTCTGTTAAATATAAATATTGCTTGTTTCCAAACAAAATGTATACTTTAGGAATTAACAAATATGGTCCAAGCATAAGTCAGCCAAAACAACCCATTTTTATACGTTTCTTCGTAGCCTAAATGTAGCTTATTTTTTGTATGGAAACTTGCCACGCTATTTAAACCTTATGTTTGGTCTGCTACTTAGTAATAATTATAAGCCTAAATGTAGCTTATTTTTTGTATGGAAACTTGCCACGCTATTTAAACCTTATGTTTGGTCTGCTACTTAGTAATAATTATAAGCCTAAATGTAGCTTATTTTTTGTATGGAAACTTCGCTATTTAAACCTTATGTTTGGTCTGCTACTTAGTAATAATTATATGTCTGTGGACTATGTTTCTATGGAATAGTAAAAAAAAAGTTCGCGCAAAATAGAAATATTTTCAGTGGAAAGGTGTCTTTTAGCGATATTTAATCGCCTCTTAAAGTTTCACTTTGAATTGTAGGACCTCGTATAAGGGTACAACATGCCTCACTCAATCGTGGATTTAGTCAATGCAGTTCCATCCATCCATCCATCCATCCATCCATCCATCCATCCATCCATACATCCATCCATCCATACATCCATACATCCATCAGCCTGTCATCATCCACTGCTGGATATAAGCCTTTTCAATACTACGCCACTCTTGGCGGTCCTCCGCCCTCTTCATCCAGCCGCCATCCGCAACGTCCTTCAGACGTAACCTAACCGTAGACCTAACGCTACGCTACGTGGTCTCCATTCCATCGCATTTCGGCCCCAACAGCCATCACGTCGGCGTCAGATATGGCACGCCCTCTATGCTATTCAGATTACGGGGCAGTGGCAACGGCATCTTAAAGATGATTGCGGACCGAATGGATTGTCCCATCCAAAAGTTCTGGATGGAACGATCCATTGGGTTATTTAAATAATAAATTTGGTTCATGTTCCCTTTTTTTACTAACCTAGTTTTAAGCCTAACACTAACCTACTTATGGATTTTTAATCTGAAAATAAACAGTCATTTATTTATTTTATTTATTTATTCTGCCACTTCAACTTTATGTCAAACAAAACAATCTTGTACAATTTCAGGGTCGAGTTCACAGACTGCCTTGGAAGAACTCGTAAATGTCACAAATCAGACCTCGAGACGTACCAACAGAAAGACAAGGAGTTGACAAGGATTATGTCCAATGAGAAGGTTCCCGAAGAAGACCCAAAGCGACTATATCCAGATGAAGATCTACCTGATGTGGAGGTTGGTTGTTTATTAAAAGAATATTGTAATCTACATAAATACAAACACTATACTGGGTGTTATACCCATCAATATCAACAACTTTTACTATGAGGGCAACACTGAAAAAAAAGTATCTGCTGTATCCTTAGACCATTTAACACGGGACCTGGCAAAGCGCGACTCTTAGTACTGAAATTATTCTGCCGTTTTCCACGGGAGGGGAGGTAAACACGCACAGCACACATTTACTCATTCACGCACACTCCTGCGAAAAATTGATATGTCACACTAAATCAAAAGCTGCAACACAAACACAAAACGCGCACACAAATTGAACAAATTGTTCATGTACTTCGGCAGAGGGGGATAAGTGCGCTTGCCTAGTCCCGTGTTATATGGTCTAAGGCTGTATCTGTATAAAGAACCACGGGCGCTGAGGAATATCAGGTTGAATTGCACCACAATGTGTGCCAGTGAATTTCTGGGACTCTTGCCATGACTTGAACCACGCCTTATCTAACTTGGTTTTCGCCAGAGGAAGAAGATCATGGTGGTAAACAACATTGTGTTCGGAAGTACCTATTTCTACAGCGTCTTTAGTCAGCGACTCATGTGGTCAGCCATTTCGTTGCCCGAAATACCATGATGACCTGGAATCCAAGCGACAGCAACGTTAATGTGTTTCTCTTTGCACATGAAAAGTGCCTCTCAAGCACGTATCCATTGGGGTAGGTGGGATTTATCCCCCCATAACCACCGTAAAGTACGTTTTAATAAAAAAAGTTACGGTACTTTTGATACTTATTAAATTATAGTACGATGGTTACAGAGGTTTTATTCACAAGTCACATTGTTGGTTCAGTGAATGTCCCCCCCCCCCCCCCCGAAACAAAAGTCTGGATACGTGCCTCTCTAATTTTTAGAATGATAGGAAAGCGGGACTTGTTCTTAAGGGCTTGTATTGGGTCTTTCAACTGTTTTTGTTTTAATATGCTAAGTCAACTACTTATCTGATCAATGTAAAACTTGGCCACGTGTTTTTTCAGACCTTTGTCTTTCCGTTGTCAGGTCGGTTACCTAATTGGACACATTTCGCTCGATAGATTTTATTTTTGAAAATGATAACTTTAAGTTATTATTTCGTTTTATGTCTAAACGGCTTGAGTTTTATGTCTGAAATTACTGTTATAACAAGAAAACATGGTTTATTTTTCGATGTCAGGTGGAAAAACTCCTACATCAAATACTTTTTCGTAAAATCCAGAAAAACATCTAAAATTCACTGATTTTGCGTGCCGCCAGCGCGCGAAGCGAGCGTTCTAATGTAGACTTTCTGACAACATACTGAAGTTCAAAATCGCTCAGTAAGATTATCGTGCACCAGGGGTAAGGCCTTAAAAGGATTAGACAAAATTGCTTGGAGACAACCCAAGGAGTCCGAAAAATAATGGTGTTATCATCCTGTTTCATACATTTAGTTCGAGTAGGTATTTAATTTTTCTATGGAACAGCTGATTTTGTTTTCGCAATTTCAGGGTTGGTTCCATAGTAAAATTTGTTCATATTGATGGGTAGGACACCCCGTTTTAAGGAAAAAGGTTGTCATCTTAACACCCAGTATTCATATAGTCACGTCACGAACGACATGAATCAGTGTCAGTGTGTGAACTGTGAAATGCAAGTCACAGTCCACACTTGGTACACCCGTTTTTCCCCGACGATTATTACGTCCGAAACGTAATGAGTGGTGAATCCTATGGCCAGACTAGGTAGTAAAACAATACATATTGCTATAATAGCTTTTGTTTTTGCTAGTTTTGATTAACGATTATGACGAATTTTGATAAACCATCAAGAGCTACCAGAATTTAGAATGACTATGCTCTTACCTGACATAGAGCCGATTTTGTTAGAGATTAACAAAACCAGAAATTCTGGTGAGTTTAAGCTAAGTTACAAAGTGACGAAATGCTCGCGATAAGTGGTCGACTATCGTACTTAGGATTTAATCGTATGTTCCTTTTATAGGTACCCAAGAATGCTGAGAGAGCAGAGTTGGCAGAGAAAACAAATGATTACCTTAGATCATTACGAGAGAAGTGGGAGCAAAAGGAACAGGAATTACTAGCTAAAGACAAAGACATTCATTATCAGGACCTCTTGTATGACGGTAACGAGCAATTTTGTTAATAATGTTTTTCGCGTATTTCGTAGGCAGCATTATTTTTCAGAGAAATTGTGGATTATATCGAGCGGTGTTTTGTTGCTTGTATCGAGTTACATATTTTACCGTCGATTTCCATTGTTTGGAATACGCCTTGAAAAATGTTCACATTAATATATGCAACCTTATTTTGATATATTAGTTGAAAGGAAATAATATTTATTAAAGTAATATTTTCATTTCAGAGGCCCGAATCCACGGCGTGGGCTACTACGCTTTCAGCACTGATGAAAAGGAGCGTCGTCGCCAAATGGACGAGCTTATGAAGCAACGACAAGAAACGCTCAAATCGCAACAAGAGGCTAGTGAACAGAGGAAGAAAAGAGATGAGCTGATAGCGGCGCGTGTGGCAGCTGCCAAGGCGAGACGTCGGCTACGCGCTGGGCTGCCGGCTGACGATCCTAAAGGTAAGAGGTGATAGCGGCGCCAGTGTGAGTCGTCGGCTACGCGCTGGCTGACGACCTTAAAGTTATACTGATCAAATTTAAATTATCAATACCGCAGTGTTTTAAGGCTAAGATGTATTATAACCAGTGCGTCCTTCCTGTGATGAGACGTGGTCTCTTACAAATAGCTTGATCCCCCGATTTAAGGTCGCTCAGCGAGCTATGGACCGGGCTATGCTTGGGGTATCTACGATGGATAGAATTTGAAATGAGAAAATCCGTCGGAGATCAAAAGTGACCGACATAACCTGCAGAATCAGTAACTTGAAGTGGGAATGGGCAGGCCATATTTGTCGCCAAAATGATGGCCGTTGGGGCCGAAGGCGTTGGAATGGAGACCTCGTACAGCAAAGCGATTGGCCATGCCGACCTCGTGCCCGCTGGACTGACGACCAGCGAGACTATTACGTATCTTTGAATCGGTTGCCAACTATGGTTGTTATTCACCAAAAACAGACAAAAAATTAACATCCAAAATAAGCTTCAATGGGTATTGAACTATTTACGAATTTTGACGTAATTTCAAGTGCCAACGTATCCTTAGATAAGAGGAATTCGATAGAACATGTATGTTTTCGACGATAGGCACTCGGTTGGCAACTGATTTTACGATACAGAATCATGGGGCTGAAGGACATTGCGGGTGGCGGCTGGACGAGGAGGACGGAGGGTCGAGAGTGGCGAAATCTGGGAAAGGCTTAAGTCCAGCGGTGGACGACCACGGGCTAATGGATGGATGGATGGATGGAAATTGCATAAATTAGAGGAGCCAGAAAATATTTTTCATTGAATTATACTGGAATAAGTGTAACTTTAATTTTGTACAGTTCCGAAAAACTTGCATCTCATTAAAAATAATTGATACTCGTTGACAAATCTTATTGATCTGACTAAAAATAAAATAATTATTTCTTTCAATTTACGCTGTTTTTTTTTTCAGAAAACGACAAAGAAGCTTTTACTAAATGTCTTCTAGAATATCTCACAAAACAGAAAAACGAGGCTGACGCAAAAGCGCAGGAAGAAGATAGGAAACGCAAAGAAGAACGAGAGAAAGAGAGACAAAAACTACGTGAGACTTACGTAAGAGATTGGGACATCGGAAAAGAGGGAGTAGGAGACAAAAAGAAATTCAGAGAAATGACACAGGAGGAGTATGTTGAACAACAAAGGGGAAAGCGAATAGAAGAGTTTGCACCTCCAAAAGAAATAAAAAGTAAGAAATCAGATTCTATTTTCGATGATCGAGGGAGGTTGTTAGATACAGAAAGACCATCATCATCAAAACCTAAAACTTGGGCTGATGTCAGACCGAAAGAAAAAACACCTCCACCACCCGATGTTGATGATTTTTCTAGCAAAGGTTTGTACTTCTCCAGTAAAAAGGAACTAAAATATAAAAATTTTGTGAAATCTCAAGTGCCAACTCCTATTGAGAATGAATTGAGTGATGATACTGATGATGGTAAAGCTGAAATAAGAAAACCAGAGAAAAGGAAAACTTCATCGAATCATACTGAAATAGCTCCTCCGCCTACTTATGATTATTATGGACCTGTTCCTAAACATTTAAGACCTAAAAAACCATTTGACTCTGATATGAGAGAAGCGTTTGATCAAGGTGCAAAAAGCTTAGAATCGAAAGATAAAAAAAGTCAGTTATCAAAAGATTATGATTTTACATTTGATTAACAAATGTCTTGTAAAATCGACAATAAAACATATTTTATTGATTTATTTTTCTTTATTCACAAGCAGAACTAAACTAATATCACAATAACTACAGATCTGCTACACATATAATGTGCTCTAAAAATATCTGCCACGGCTGCAATGGGAGACAGTATTGTGTTTATAGATTACAATAGTGAAGAAATTTTGTACCCCGGAGTAGTTATATAAATTTGAGTAAATAAAGCAAATAAATAAATATTAAATTTATTCTGAATAACGTGATTCACAAACTACGCACGATGTGTCGTTTCGTCAATGAAAACAATTGCTATCTCTTTCCAACTGTTTTGTGTTACTACGGGACGGTTTCGTACAGGTAAATCAGTTCTAATTTATTCGCACATTTTTTTGTATGTACGTTAGATCAATAAAATATCGTTACTATTGTAATCTATATACACAATACAATCTCCCATTGCAGCCGTGGCAGATATTTTGATAGCACCTTATATAATGCGCATAAAAATCTTCGGCAGTTTTCATATTCTTGAAAGTAGCCCAATCATAAATTGTAAGAACCCTAAAAGCTGCACTCTAGCATTTGGAAACTTTTTAGAGAGAAAATAGGATTCAGTCTTTTTAAAATATGTAGAAATACGACCTTTGTAGAAGAGTGGCGAAGACTCTTACGCGCAGTATTTATATACCGTCTCATGAAAAATTAAAGCTATTTCGTATAGAGATCAACATTACAGATGAACTACTAAGGCATGATACACAACTACATTCCATTCCTCTTACATACGGGTAGCTAAGAATAACACAACCGAAACTAAAAGCATACAAAAGTTACAATGGATTTTCACTCCAAACCCTTTGTGTGGCACTGACATGTTCATAGTAAATACAGTAGTCGTTTCTTCAACCATTGGTGTGGTACCCATAGTAACTGTAGTTTCAGTAATTGTTATTTCAGTTTGTTTTTCCATATTTTCTTTAGTATCAGCATGTGCTGCTTGTTGCAATGATTCGGCTGGAGGCATATGTTCTGTTGGCTTTACGTTTGTCATAGACACCTTCTCTTCAGTCTTCATAGTATTTTTCATTGGTGTTGGCGTTACAATTAATGGTGCTTGCGTTACTATCTGTGCCTTTGTAATTGCTGTTGTTTCCATAGTTTCTATTGGGATGTTTTTCTGCATAATTTCTTCACTTGTCGCCATTTTGGCTTCCTCTTGCATTCCGTCGATTTTGTTATCACTAATACTTTTCATATCACTGTTAATTTTTTTCTCAACATTGTTCTCATCATTAGCTGGTGTCCATTCTGTTTTTACAATTTTATGCTGAATAGGTGTTTTTAGCTCGGAATCCTCTTGTTCAGACTCATTAACATGCTGGTTGGAATTATTATTACTGCAACAACCATAAGTATTATCTGTACTTTCTTGAACAGATCTCTTCTTAATTCTAACATTGTGTGTTTTGGCGACCAGTTTAGTGAGAGCTCCAAAGGCTTCCTCCTCTCTTTCAGTGTTGATTCCGTTGCAAAGGTCACCTCGACAAGGACAGGTCATTTTCCATGTTTTTGTGGAGTTGCAGTAGAGAGGATAGCATTCATCTTGGTACAGCTTCACGCAGAATCTTGACTCGACGTAAGCTAAAAATTAAATATAATTAATTTAAGTATCGTATGGTTCAGTCAAAAAACGGAAACACTTCTAGCGACAACCTAGGGACTCAGCTACGGCTCTAGAAGTAAAGCCGTTCGGGGCTCACTCGACTCGTCTTCGACAAACGACAAAAGGAACAGACTTACGCGAGTGAGCAGCGGATCTAAAGCACAACCCATTGAGGCTCGTTTGTCTTGTCTTCGTCAAACGACGAAATAGACAAATGTATACAAGTAAGAGAGACAAATAATAGGTATTCAGCGGCTCTAGAAGTAAAACCGTTCGGGGCTCTCTCGACTCGTCTTCGACAAACAACAAAAGGAACAAACTTACGAAGAAGAGCCGCAGAATACCTATTATTTGTCTCTATTACTTGTAGACATTTATCTTTCGTCGTTTGACGATTAAGAGACGTACGAGCCTCGGAACGGTTGTGCTTCTAGACCCGCTCTTCATCCGCTCCATAGATAAAGGAAACAAGGGAGATATGGTGCGGCACTAGCGAACGCATCTGGCCTAAAATAGGCTTGATGCGAAACATAATGTCAATGTCAGTAAGGATGTGTTATTCAGAGTCTGGGGCTATAGGTTGATGCGCCGCCCTCTTTTTAAATCTGTACTATTATTTATTTATTTAAGAAACAAACAGCCACATTACACTTTATTACAAGTGAAAATAATTAAATTAAGCCTAAAGTCTCCTTAATTTACAAAAATGTATATTTGTAATAAGAAGCGAAGTTAACTAAACATAAGTAAGTAATACACTAGTTACAAAATATAAGCAACAAATAATGTTAGAGTTAAAAATGTCTACCTACAATACATTTTTTTCATAGCAGATTTTTAATTATTTATATTATTATTGTGGTTAAAAACAAACAGTTATGAGCAAATTGAGACCTTATTGCAAATCCCTGAATAAACTTTATATATTTACTACATCTAAATACCTACTTATTAATCCAAAATTATTAGACAGTCTTGCAATCACACTTACACACTTTTGACACTCTCGCTATGCAATCCCGCACACACACACACACACACATATCCTCACCCCCTAGTGGTTAAATTTAAATCTGATTCCAAGACCTCGGTCGTAGGACTAGGGTTTTTCACAATCATAAACATTACACTCACACATACCTTAATTTTACACATTAGTAACATTTAGTGAAACCTACATTTTAACTTAATTTTATTTTCATTTATATTTGCCATGCTTAACTTTAATCATGTAGTTATGTTAGTTATGGAAGAGCGGAGCCTCCTAAGACAGGTATTTTTTACTTAAAAGGGGACTCCAAAACCTTGTTAAAAATGTATGATTAAGTTATGGAAAATAAATTATTTTGTATTTGTATTTTGTATTTTTGTATTGTACGTTGCGTCAGAGATATGAGTAGGTGTGCCGAGTTTTTATGTTTGTATTAGTGAATACAAATAATTAGAGCACTAAGGCCACTCTGTGACTTAGGCAAATCTCTCTTATTTTCTTTATCTATGGTCCTTGAATTGACCCCTGTAACAGACGGACAGACAGACAGCAGAGGCTTAGTAATAGGGCCCCTTCGGGTACGGAACCTTGAACGGGTATATCATATTTTTTTCAACTTTAAGAGCCGTATAATATGATATGCCCATATGGCATAAATCAACGAATTATAGATTTTCGTCGGAGGCATAAATAATAAACTTCACCTAACCCTCGAGACACGAGGCCCAAGGATACAACTGAATCCTCGAGAAGGTATGTCAGAGGAGTCGGAATCACCTCTCATCTGACACACCTTTAGAGTATTCAGAATCCCACTTTTCACCAACGATCGTGATGGGTGGTGAGTCCTGTCGCCGTACTTCGGGCACCAACGCGTACTCAACATGCCCCTACGGAAATTAAACCTGTGATCTCCGGATTAGTTTGACACGTTCGAAGCATCAGCACAAGTTTTTAGTAACCGGCCTATCAACTCACGTGGCGCAGTAGCAACGACAGCGCAGTACTGGTACCCCGGCTCGCAGGCGGTGACCTGGTCTCCAGCCGCGTCGCATGGCGGTGCCCGTCTGCTCCTATGTACTTGCTCAGCGAGCGGGCCGCACCAGTGGCAGCGCCGCGGTTCATCGTTCTTCTCTGCTGCTGATACTGAAATGTAGCAGCTATTCTATATTTTTACGTACAATAGCTTACTTGGCCACTACCGCGCTTGATTGAAAGCGCTGGTAAGACCGTGGATCATGCATGCCTCTGAAAGTAGGAGACTGGAAACAGGCGAGGCGTGAGTTAACCAGTCTGTACAGAAACTTGGTCGGTAACGGACGAATGTCTGACACCATGCTCAAGGGTCGTATTTTAAGAAGGCCACTGGGCAAGAACGAACGAAGTAAAGTCCTCCGATCTTATTAGATATTACACTTGCTACTTTGTTCATCCATCCATCAGCCTGTTTCATCCACTGCTGGACATAGGCCTTTCCAGGATTTCGACACACTTGGCGGTCCTCCTGGAAGAAATGCCCATACTCACACACGCTGGGCAGGCGGGTTGGTGAGCGCGGTGCCGAAACCCTTGCACCAGTGACGCCGCTGCCCATCACCAGTCTGATTTAGATAAGTTCCGGCAATTGGGGATGGATATACCGCCATCCATCGGTCCCAGGCAATGGTGGGCCGCCTGGTTTTTTGCCTGAGAGCTGTCCTCTTACTCTCCCCCGAATAACTTCGGGAGGATTTCCGAGTAAGATGGTGGTACCTCCACAGTCGAGCCCGGCATTAGCTCTACCACCTAAAACTCTATAACCTACTTTGTTATAAATTTATTATGTATTTTTGTGCAGTGTAACAAAATGTTTAGTTGTAATTAGCGTTTTAAGACAACTCGTGTTTTAAAACTACTGTTTGAATAAGTATAGGTAGGTAAAAAGTGAGATAAAACGAAAAAGAGTTCTAATGGAGAAAATCAATATGAATAGAAAAAAATCGGACAAGTGCGTGTTGGGCCACGCGCAGTGTAGGGTTTCGTAGTTGCCAGGTACATTTTATAAGTTGGTCTACTACTAATATAGATCGCGTCAAACTTCTAGTCACATACATTTAGAAGGACGGCCCATACATTGTCGTGTTTAGAGGAGACTAAAAGTTTGGCGCGACCTGTACTCGTAATCCTGTAAAGCCTACTTAGCTGTGATAGTTTTCCTTTTAAATTTATTATATTTACGATCTTACAATAATAAGTGAAAATAATTCTAGGGTAGATCATGTATCGTTAACTGATCACATTCCAGAAGGAAAAAGATTTTTTGCTCAAATATTTTTTTACTTCCTAGTACAAAGTGGTTGAATCAGCTGACTAAATTTCTATGGAAAGGTAAAAAAAAGTTTGCGCTAAAATTTTTGCTGTCGGTGGAATATGTATGGTGGTAAATATGTATGTATTGTGGGTCAGAAGATGAGACTGCGAGTCGCGACTGAAAATAGGTATTCGGAAATGACAATTAGATACAGCGAAACGAACTGAATTATTTACAAAGCAAATAACGGAATTGGCTTGGTACGAGCAAAACAAACATTTCCTGCTCAGGGGTCCGTGTGTTGCAATGATGGTAAGGGAGTCTAGACAGTTTATATATACACCTACACGTCATAAACATACTACTGGGGGTGTACATACCTAGTCAGTTACTATGAAACCGCGTAACTCAAATTATTATACTGGTCAACATTCAGAAAAGAAGACCTATACAAAATTTACGCTAGGTATTTAAGGGATTGTATTGGGTCTTTCAACGGTTTTTGTTTTAACATGCTGAGTCAACTACTTATCTGATCAATGTAAAACTTGGACACGTGTTTTTTCAGACCTTTGTCTTTCCGTTGTCAGGTCGGTTACCTCATTGGACACATTTCGCTCAATAGATTTTATTTTTGAAAATGATGCCTTTTTAAGTTATTATTTCGTTTTATGTCTAACCGGCTTGAGTTTTATGTCTGAAATTACTGTTATAACAAGAAAACATGGTTTATTTTTCGATGTCAGGTGGAAAAACTCCTACATCAAATACTTTTTCGTAAAATCCAGAAAAACATCTAAAATTCACTGATTTTGCGTGCCGCCAGCGCGCGAAGTGAGCATTCTAATGTAGACTTTCTGACAACATACTGAAGTTCAAAATCGCTCAGTAAGATTATCGTGCACCAGGGGTAAGGCCTTAATGTAATTATGCATAATGGCATAGATATCTTAATAGTATTATTATATATCAGTGAATAGAAGTCAGTGGGTAACCTATTAAACAGATGACAAAGTACACGTTTTTTATTTGGGGTAGGTATGTTTTTTGGAAACTTCATCAGAATAGAATATTGTTTCGTTAAATATTAACTGTCTACTTACACCCGGTACTTATATATTTATATACACTTATATATTTATATTTATATACTTCCCTAATATTGAGGTATGATAATTAGATGGCGGACTAGTTATGTACACAGTACATAAAAAAAACATTTTATTAAAGGAAGAATCCATGTGCGTTAACTCATTGGATTTTTGGAATACATTCAAATTACTTCTATTCAATTTTTTTGTAAAGTCCCTGTTAATTGCTGAGTAATTATCAAAAACTCGCATAAATATAATAGGACAAAAGAAAACAAAAAAAAAGTTGAATGATCATAGTTTATCTGCTATACATCCTTCATCGCCATAATCAAACACATTTTGTCCTACTGTGACGTAGGAAAATGCGCCAGCTCTCCCGCACCACCTCACGTAGCGCGTATAACATTTTTCCAGCGGTCATACAAACAGCCATTACATATTTACAAGTGACCGCGCGATGTGTGGAAGCTGCATTATTTATTCAGACTCGGGTCAACTCATGCACGGGCTCAGAAGCGGGTTAAGGGATTACCCCCTTGCAGGTCTTACATGATTGCCACTTTAACACCATTTGACAGAAAATATATGGGATTTACTGTCAAATGGTGTTTAAAATGGTGTTAAAGTGGCCTTGAGGATTGATTTTCTGTGAAAAATTTCATTTCATCCAAAGGTTGTCCGGAAGAGATTGCTTTTTAATGACAATCCATCCATTCAACAGCCTGTTTCGTCCACTGCTGGACATAGGCCTTTCCAGGATTTCACCACTCTTGGCGGTCCTCCTGGAAGAAATGCCCATATTCACACACGCTGGGCAGGCGGGTTGGTGAGCGCGTTGCTGAAACCCTTGCACCAGTGACGCCGCTGCCCGTCACCAGTCTAATTTATATAAGGCCCGGCAATTGGGGATGGATACACCGCCATCCATCGGTCCCAGGCAATGATGGGCCGCCTGGTTCTGCCTGGGAGCTGTTCTCTTATTCTCCCCCGAATAACTTCGGGAGGATTTGCAAGTAAGATGGTGGTACCTCCACAGTCGAGCCCGGCATTAGCTCTACCGGCTAACAATAATGTGACAATAATGAATTAATTTGGGTAATTTCATTATCAATTTATGGATGGATTAACAATTTACTTTGTTCTGCTGCCAGATATGAAATTACAGATTGTTTCCTGCTTTTTGGAAATTGTTGCTTTATTTTCGATTTTGGTGTGCAATGAGGAATATTGTATAGTAGACACATATTTAGAAACAAATGTAAAGACAAGAATTTGAAAAAAATTCCTCGTGCCAGGATTCGAACCTGCGACCTCTTGTTATCAAGACAAGCGCGCTACCGACTGCGCCACCGAGGTACTTACCTAGACCGTTGAATTTTTCCACCATACTTGTCCACCGAATATTTTGTAATTATTTAATCTAACCAGCTTGTAATGCACATACTGAACGCTCACCAGGGCGTTATGTAATTTCACGCTTTGTTCTTAGGAACAGATGGCGCTGTCGTCGCTACAATATGTGTTGCTTCAGACAGTTACGAAATTCACATTTTTCAAATTCTTGTCTTTACATTTGTTTCTAATTTTTTTTTCTGGTTTGTAATGCACTCTAATAATAATATTTAGAGTATTCAAAAGCGATGAATTTTGCAATAAAAACATAAAAAGTAATTATGTCATAAAATTTTGTTTTCCGTACTTGGAACTTATCGTACACATTGTATTTTGTCATAACACTAACTGTAAATAAGTCGTGTTACACCGAATCGACACCAATGTGCGGCATATTAGGTAGGTATAATAATTATACCTATTTGACAGGAATAACCTTATTTTAAGCGTCCTTGTCTTTTCGATACAGAAAGAAAAAGAAGTTTAAATTAAGTTTAGTCCTGTCAAATAAGTTAAGTCGTGTTACACCGAATCGACACCATTATCCATTGTTTTTCGATTATTATTTTTGCGACACAAAAGTGTAGGTAAGCAGTTTTATATATAAAGAAAAATATATGTATATGTCACCGTAAGATTATTTAGTATTTTATTAACAGAAATAATTAATAAATACGAAAAAGGAGAAATTTCGGGTTCTACTGGGCCCGGCTTCAGTTGAGAAATATATCTTGAGCAAATTTCTCCCATTTTCTATTATCTGCTTATAAAATACAAAGTAAAAGCTATTAAAAGAGCATATATATTATTTATATATTAAAAACCGTAACATTCGATAGTTTATAATTTTTATAGTGAGTTTCAAATTTCAAGGTAGGTTTTTGTAAGGTTGTTTATAACCTTAACCTAGTGAAATTATAAACTCACGGATATTACAATTTCACGCTGACATATATAACTAATTTGAAACATATTTTTTTTAAAAAGCTCATTACAACCCCCCCCCTGTTCCAAGTCCGAAGCAATGTTCGCGCCTGGGTCAGCTCAGCTCCGCGTGTGTGGAAAGGGCACGCGCAACGTGTGACGATTATGAGTTTATGGCGCCGGTGAAAGTTTTAACGAGGTACAGAATGGGAGTAGTTTGTTTTGTGATGAATAGATCATTTCACAGAGGGGCGAGGGTACCTACAGATTTACCTAGTCTCGTACACCATCTAGGGAAAAGTTTTTTTTTAATAAGTACCAGTATGTACATATAGGTTGTGGTTTCTTGTTACCGGAATTTCTGTCCTCGCAGTGCCGCTCTCATTTTAATCCTTTAAAAACTTCCAAGTAACTTTTGTTTTCGTAGCGTCGCGTCGCTTAGATGGGTTGCATCAAAGAAAATATTACCTATATAAGGTGACTTTAATTTACGCAGCCAAATTCTTACTGAAGACTCGGTAAGTGCTAAGTAACAAGGTTTTGTGAAACTGAATTTTCTCAGGTTTATGATAAGATTTAATCATAATTTTGTCTTCTTACGGTTCTTGTTCAAAAGCCTAGGTTTTTGATCAAAAACCTGATTTTATCATGAACCTGCGACACATATAAGTATGGTATAAAGTTATCTTTTTGAGGATGACGAATTATTTAATGTAAAATTGGGAGAAATTCCTGCTGGGCAACTTATTGCTCTTATTGGATATATAATATTTGAGATTTTTGCTCTTATTTGATACATGGTAGAAAGGGTAAAAAGTGTGTCTGCGCAATTTTCCTCGTCATGCAGATGAATGAAATTCAATTCACAGAAATAAATTATTATTATTACGTATTTTTCTCCAAATAGATCTTAGACTAAAGAATCATTTTGGCAAGACCCCGCAAGAATCTTTTAAGAATCTTTAATCTTAACTAATGTTCCTCATCTTGGCACCTCCCCCCACGTAGCGCCTCACCCCCACAGCCTACATTGTCAATGAGATGGGTAGTACTTCCACTAATGGAAGGCATCCACAATTTCTACGAGGCTGAATGGGAAGGATATGTCACCTAAGATTGCGAGAAGCCACTTTAAATATAGATATGTAGACTTAAAGCCGCGTTCACACTATGAGGGGCATGCCAAAAGAAGTTAGATACTCTTTACTCATTGGTTTGTCACTGGCACGTTAGAACTTTACGTATGTATAGGCCGGTTAATAATTTTGAATATAGAACATTCTTTAATTCAAATTAAAAGGCAAGAGGTTTAAAAGCAAAGAATATGCACTTGCTGCATATAATTTCGACATTTCAGAGGTGGCTAGAGAAAAGTGGGCAGAGGAATTTTCTAAATGGTTTAGACGTATGGAATAGTACATTGTTCACCGAGTAGAGAAAGAGGCCGATTACCAACGAGGGTGTAGTTTGAGGTCCGAGGCGCAGCCCAGGGCCTCAATACACACGAGTTAGAAATCGCACTTTCTCCCGAGTGATACATAGTGCTTTATACTACACCTGCGAGGAAAATAAAAGACAAAATCACCCATTCTTCTATATCACTACTAGACGACATTTTGAGTTACTTTTAATAAAGATACAACCAAAGAAACAGATTGATGACTCGCGTTCGATTTGCAGTTTTTAATTTCTTTTTTTAATTATGTACATAAATAACAAATGGCCAGTATTATTTTGCAAATTTAGACATAAAAACTTTTTGACTTTCACTTTTTTCATTTTTTTATGATCATAAATAGCAGCTGGCCAGTATTATTTTGCAAACTAAGACATAAAAACTTTTTGTCTTTTGGCATTATTGTTCAAGCTAGGTTATGTACCAAGTAGTTAACACCCTTTTTAATGTAACATTTATGCTTATCATACGGATGTTCTCAACAAATAAAAAAAAAACAGCACGTTAACAATGGATTTTCATATACTTTTTCTGCCCGCTCAGACCGTAACAATGGATTTTCATACATTTTTTCCGCCCGAGTATTTGGTATGACAGCAATGACGTATATTCTCCATCGTTTTCGAAAAAGTAAGAAGAAACTTTCCAAGCAGGTGTAGTATAAAAGTGTATACGTGCTCAGGGTGAATACTTTGAGAAGTCTGATGTCTACAATAAAGAATAAATAATATAGTTTTTGAATATCTAGTTTCATTTGGCATGACCCTCGTATCATAGTCCGCTGGCTAGGACAAAGTAAACTTGGATGAGCCAGCTTCTTTTATTTTTTTTACTACACATGGGCTTTAGCTTGGCCATTATGGCATCTGTAGGCCTACTATGAGTTTTGCTTACTATACACGGTAACGTCTGCGTAAAATATTTATATGAGAAATTGTGCAGCGCCCCTAGCGGCTTACTACAGGGACCAACATTTCTCAAACAAAATATTTTACGTAGACGGTAACGTGTACAGTAAGCAAAACTCATGGTAGGCCTACTGATGGATAGCGTCGTTAAAACCCGAGATGGAGCGTGCTGGCCCAGAAATCAGAAGAGTCAGAGTAAGTAAGGCTATCCAGAAACTGTCTGGCCTGCAGCCTGCAACCACGCTCCCGGTACAGCTTCTCATGAGTTGAAAGCATGGTTTCGTCACAGTTCAAACAGTTGTGCAACGAAGATAATGATATTTATTACTATTGTTACGCTTTTTCATGTTTACGCAAATTGCTTACTCACGCTGGGTAAAAATCATTTATAATGATCGCCGATCAAAAGGTTATAAAAACTTAAAAAAGGATTGAAAGGATTATGCAAATGTTTTACAAGAATGTGTAATTTTCAACGGCTTTTAATGTCAAATTTTTTGCGAACCCTTCTCAAGCTACATCCTGAATATTTGCTTAAAAAGTGTTAATATTAGCCACGGCTCCACTAGTGCTATAAGTGTATAAATATAAAATGTTTGAACATTCTATATCACAAAATTCTTTATTAGCGGGTGCCTGCTTGGACATACATACATATGCATGGTGACATTTATTTTTGCAGCCAAAGTCATACTAGAGGCTTGAAATGTGATCAGTATCACGGATCAATAACATTTTTTACGTAATTTGAAAAAGAAAATTTTGACTTTCCATTGTATTGATTAGGCGCTGAGCTTGCGTTTGTAGGAAAAAGGAAAGAAATAATTTTCGAATTTTCCAAAAAAGGTCATCAAACCTTGATACCCACTACTTACCAAGTCTTCAGTATAAATGCATAAATAAATGTCACCTTATACAGGTTGAAAATGAACACTCTAGCTTTATTAAACTCCATGAATCAGAATCACTGATAGAACACAACCGAAAAAAAAAGATTTTTCGGTTTTTTATTTGACTTCTCTTTGTTTATCAAATTTCGAAAAAATGGCAATCCTACGCGATGCAACATCAACATGTGACTGATTATATATTCCCGGCGGTAAATAATGCACATAGGCTATGTACACATAGGTTTTGTAGAGCGTCGTCTCTGTCACCGGAGTATTAGTGCTTCTTTTGGCGGTCGATATCTTTTTTTTAAATTATGAATTATGACAAAAGTAACAAAACATGTATTTTTTATTTCGAACATAGAACAGTTTCCTTTGTTATAGCTAGAGGTTTCATTTTGATTTCGTTATGAGTTAGTGGGAGATTGGTATTTCACTTTTGTATGCAAGGTCATAAGGTAGCTTTCGCTTATTTAGCCAAATTAATACTGGAGACTCGGTAAGTGGTCAGGACTAAGGTTCAATGAACTTGTTTGCGTAATATTTTTTGTGCCATTATACTTGTTCAAGAACAACCGCGAGTCAAGTATAGGAAGTCTAAAGTTTATTTTGTGTATTTCACAGAACCCGAGTCCTGACCACTTACCGAGTCTCCAAAATGAATTTGGCTACATAAACGAAAGTCACCTTATACAAGTAGATGAAAGTTACACGACTGTCGGTGTACCAGGTCAGGCCACGGCGTGAAAAATCGTTACAGCATTGTTTTTTTAATTTACAATGGTCTGACGGTCTGACACTTGTCTTTACCGCGCCTGATGAGACCTAAGAGGAAGTCGGAGAGTAAAGCAGGCAAGGAGTTGAGGCGAGGCATTGATAAACTTTTAATTTCAAATCGGCGCCTTAGGGGAGTGGAGTGAGGGGGACTTACTCCATACAAATATACGCTCACGAACTAGCTTATGCCGTAAGGTCGTATGCGGCAAAACAGTATTTTTAATTTAAAATGACAACTATAAGTAATTTAATAAATCCAATCGGCCATATTGAAGTGTATTTGTAGACTAATTTAAATAAAAAGCTTAGGTTAGAGGCTCCATTCGCTCCCGTTTGTCAGTAAAATAGAAATCTCTGTTTTAAAAGAGGTTTTTTTTCTCTGCTATGAAAATTAATCAATCAACTAAATTTTCGGGCACAATGATGTCAATGAAATGCTTAATCTAGTATCCATCCATCCATCCATCAGCCTGTTTCGTTCACTGCTGGACATAGGCCTATCCAGGATTTCGCCACTCTTGGCGTTCCTCTTGAAAGAAATGCCCATACTCACACACGCTGCTGGGCAGGCGGGTTGGTGAGAGCGGTGCCGAAACCCTTGCACCAGTGACGCCGCTGCCCGTCACCAGTCTGTTTTATAAAGGCCCGGCAATTGGGGATGGATATACCGCCATCCATCGGTCCCAGACAATGGTGGGCCGCCTGGTTTTGCCTGAGAGCTGTTCTCTTACTCTCCCCCGAATAACTTCCGGAGGATTTGCAAGTAAGGTGGTGGTACCTCCACAGTCGAGCCCGGCATCAGCTCTACCACCTATAATCTAGTATATAAATTGGTAATTACATATGTTTTTTTATTGCTGAGAAAAATGGAGATCCATGTCGCCAAAATTTCGTGGCGTCGCCCCGGTGGACTTCCGTGAAATCTAAAGATATCCTGATAAGGATTCTCATGCTTAACAAATTTTCTAAAAGAACAGAACCTGCGAAAAAAAACACTTAAGTTTGAAAACCTACTGTCAATTTTGTTGATACCTATAGATAGATCATTTTTTTTTCATTTGGGCATTTATATTTCTTTGGAGAAGTTGTTTAGTATGATCAGAAGATTATGTGGTTTCATTCGAAGGTCCTCTTACAATATTCTTGCAATTATATATTTTCTCTTAAGGCCCGGCCCAGGCCCGTCAGAAATCGTGATTTCCTCCCCGCTTCCCCGCAAGCAGATTTTAGTTACCTCGAATCGCCGCTAGAGGCGTTTGCGTGCGAAATGTTGCATAGCTATTGGAAAAAATTAATTAAAACAGCAAAGTGGGTTAATAGGTACTAATGTTTTAAAAAAATTTGACATTACATATTTTTTTAATCAAATATAAGGAAATATATAATTAAGATCAAAACGGTAGTTTAAAAATACATTTAAAGAATATAAGGAAAATTTAAAACTTTTTACCATTGTCGCATTTGTTTACATAATAATTAATAATACCTATATCCGTTTTTATCGTTTCTTTAAATAACTACTACATTAGTACCTACTATATTTTGTAGACGTGAGCGCCGACTCGTATTTGCCGGCGGCGACTGTGCGCCGATCAACTTTGGGTGGCGTAGCGGCGCCGCGCCGCACCTCGGCGTTATGTAAATGTTACAGGCTTACACAAAATGTATACAATAATAATAATAATTTATTAGAGTGCATAGTAACATAAAAACTCAAACAGAAAAAAAAATGTAAAAAAAAATCGGTTCTAGGCCCGTCCCAAATAAAATGTTATCTGAGAATTTGTTTCCGATTGATTTTTCTGTCTTACTCAAATAATTTTTAGAGTTTCTCGAGTGAAAGATTTCGCTATAAATAATTTAATCCTATTTATACGATCTGTGAACATTAAACTAAAAAGTTTAATTTTACTTACAGTGTAAATAAAAAGAATCAATCATTCAACATTTTTTTTGTCAGGATCATAATAATGATAGTATAATAACTTTATTTACTGGAAAAAATGGTAACAATAAGAAATAAGATCATATTTATTTGCTGAAATACAGGTTTTTATTATGTTTTTATAATATTAGAAAAGTTCTACTTATAATTATTATACTTATTACAATCTTTATTATTATGCATATAAAAAGAAAAGTCCTGACTGACTGACTGACTGACTGACTGACTGACTCACTCACTCATTCACTGACCCATCAACGACCAAACCCTTGAAAGCTGAAACTTTGCATAAGGTTCCATTTAAAATGGAATAAGGAAGGATATTTCAAAATTTCACCCCTAAAAGGGTAAAATAGGAGATTCAAGTTTGTATGGATATGTTTGTTTGCCTTTGCAGTCACATTTTGGCTGCCTATAAACGTGTGCAGGGCTCCGTTCACTTTATCTTCCGCATTCACTCTTCTTTCAATATCACCGTCACACTTTCCATTGCGCGTAAATAGACAACCAAGATACACAAATTCTTTAACCTGTTCTACTTCCTCGTCTCTAATCTGAGCATTACTTTCAGTAATCTCATCATCCCTCTCTAGCACCAAAACCTTTGTTTTACTAACGTTAATTTTCATTCCTTTATTTTTAAAGGCATCATCATTCATAATTGTTACCATCTCTTGCAGCTCATCCGTCTATGAAGCAAGGATAACTTGGTCATCGGAGTATAAGAGGCATTTGATAAGTAACTCCCCTAACTTCAGTCCACATACACGCTCTTTTAAATCATTTAAACAACTGTCAATAAGATTGAATAGCCACGGTGACCCTACAAATCCTTTTTAACTCCACTTGCAAATCGTGACATTAAATTTATTATTTTGCCTGCTCTACATTTGTTGAAATGTAAGAACAGAACTGATTACTTTGGAACTATTTTTCTTCTCATTTTCACTCAGGTCTGCTCCAGTAACTTTTGATGAATTTTGTTTTAAGTTGGTGGTACCACGAAGCGGTAGATTTCTGGATTGCCTAGGATCTACCAATTCTGGTAAGATATGGGTTATGTAAAATGATTTAAGTTTTTTAACCATGCATTTATTCCAAAACTCGTCATCCCTTTCAATAATTTCTACATGCAGAGGGTTGTTCTCGCCAGACCATATAGCAAAAATGCAACTTTTTCTTTGTGCTATATGTAACCTGAAAAAATAAAACATGAAGAAATTGAAAAGAAATCTGTTAAATAGTAACTAGATCTATGTAGATTCAAAAAGTTAAATTACTTACTTGATAAAACCAGCCGTGATTTTTGTTCAATATCAGTGCATCGTCTTTCTTTTTGAAAAATGGTAATTTATTTAAGACATCTACATCTTTCAAATTCTGGTTGTATACTGACAAAGGGCACTTTATTTCCACGACTTTATCATTTCCAACCAGTCCATCCGGTGTTGCTCCAAGGTACGGAATCTGAGCATCAATGAATAATCCGCAGTTCTCTATGGCAATCCCCAGTTGAATTGACAGCTGATGGAGTGCATTAGCTTCATTCGCAACTCCGTGTCTTATTGATCTTACATTGCTGAGATCTTGCTTATAGAGAAGTGCACGCACTAACGATGGCCCAGTAGTTTCTCTTTTTTTGATTATTTTTCCGAAGTTAGACACCGTTACAATCCCTCTGAAGAATGGTTTCTTTTTCGATTTTTGACCTTTGCTCTTGAGTTTTCTCTAAGTTGCTCAGGAACGTGTTTTTCAGAAGCTCTAGTTCCTCGGGATCAACATCTGGTTTTTGGCATGCTTCGCCGTAACTCTTATCTGTGGATAAGGATTTGCTTGTGGGTGCGGGTCTGAATAATGCCTTTGGTCGGAGGTGTTGACGTTTCTGTAAGAAAACATAACTTTGGTAGCGTGAACTAGATGGATACATAGTAATACTCTGTACCATCTTATGTACTATCTAAGAAAAATCCACTGTCACTTATCACCCGTAATGCAATAGTAATAAATGCGATGTTGCATTTATCGTTTCCTCTGTTTCATAAATTTACTAGGCAACATGATATTTTTAATACATACCGTCTCGCGGTCGCGGATCCAAAGCGTGCGGTGTCGGCGTGGCGACGCCGCCACAAAGCAGAGCGCCTAGGTTATAGCAGGCCCTGCGCGCGGCCTGCCGCCACGTACTGATCAAAATAATAATGTTTTATGGAACTTACGTGTTATTTACATTTATATTTCCTGTCAAAGTGGAATGAGTGTCACAGTCCACACTCGGTACATCAGATGGAGGTTGCATGCTGAAATAAAAGTAGTAAAACCTTGAATGAAATACCCACATTCGATACATAGTAGTTTTTACATTTTATAGAGATGAAAAGAAATATATATACAGAGGCTTAGACAGACATCAGAAAAGTTTGATGTTCGTCGTACCTTCGCTTTAGTTATACTTTATTATTCTGAGTTATACCTAGAAAAAACAACAAAAATAAATATTTAGAGTGTTCAGACAGAACTGTAAATTTTCCTTTTTGTTATTTTTATTTCTTTTAGGTCATGTTATTTTAGACCCTTATTGGAATGTTAAATTAATGAAAAATCAACAATATTACAATCGACAACAAAATTCGTACCAAATGACTTTCCATTTTTAACACGCCGTAGTTCTTATTACATAGCAATAAGCATGACAGCGCCGTAATACACGGGAGAACTGATAAGGCTCGCTCGAGATCGCGTTCGAAACAGGCGGTAACGCGTACCCTGAATGAACTCTTATTACAGTACAGTAAGTGTTAGATTTACGCGGTAAAGACTGATGCCATCCACCTGTGTCGCATCCTTTGACCTCAAAGAAATCTCCCGCGTAAAGATCACTTACCTAATTTCATTCAGATCATCTGAGCTATCTTTTTGATTATCTTTTCTCGATCTGTAAGAAAATAATCACATTTTTAGTTGATATACCTACCTAATATTATATCTAAGTAGGTACATAGTTTATGATGGTATTGAAGAAAGAAATAATATTACCTATATAAATAGCATCAAAATGTACCTACCTGTAGGTAGTTTATAATGATATTTGTGTATTCAAACGTTGTATAATATTCTTACATACTGATAAAATCCGAGTGAGTGCGAATTTGAAGCATGTTTCAAGTCAGTAGCTTTATTCATCGCAGATAGGTACTTGTACCTACTACTTTTACGATATATCAGTGATCGCAGAGAGATTGTACTTGTATGTGATAAGATAATTACTAAGACGTACTAGACAGACAGATCATGAGTATGAGGGTTCTTTTGAAACATTTGGAGTGCAGAACCCTGAGAAAGGAGCTACATTTTTTATAACATAGTGAAAGGGAAGGTAGGTACTTACCGCTTCGCATCTCTCATATCTTTTAATTGATAAGCTCTCTTTCTTTTAACAACATAAATTTTGTTCCTCTTGTTTCCCATTTTTTTATGATATCGCAGTATGTATTTGAATATGTAATACTTAGTTACTAACGAATGGGTTAGTATTCTCCGCTGAGCAAGTAAAATAGTATTCTCGTCCCGTGTCTAGGTGCGCATGCGTGATAAGAAAACGGTCATAGGTCCGACGCTGACAACGCAACGAGCAATACTGACAAATTGACGGCGAGCGTTGCTATATATCTCGACGCGTAGTGCTTATAAAGTTTAAAATCGAGTGCAACCTTTGAGCGTGCTTCGACTCAGAACTAAAGGACGTAAGTCTCAAAACTAATTTCGTCTATTTACTGAATAATATTTGATGTACGACATTTTTGGTATGTCTGTACATAATAAACCATGTTTTCGTGTTGTAGCAGTAATTTCAGACATAAAACTCAAGCCGCTTGGACATAAAACGTATTTACACCTTAAAAAGGCGTCTATTTCGAAAATAAAAGCTATCGAGTGAAATGTGTCCAATTAGGTAACGGCTATGTCTATCGAAAGATAAAGGTCTGAAAAAACATGTGTCAAAGTTTTATATTCATCAAATCAGTAGTTGGCTTAGGATGTTTTAGCAAAAACCGTTGAAAAATAAAAGGTGGCCCCTTAAAAGTTGTAAGGGTCGAGGCAACACTAAAAGGCCATTCAAACAGATGGAATAATAAATAACCACTGAAGGAGCTAGACTCGAGCAATATGAAAGTCGATATTGGTAAGTTATTTAAAGCCGGTAAAAAGCTGGGTGCCAGTGAAAATGGCAGGTGTAAGGAATACCGCATCTGGTTTCAAGGCTTTACCACTAACTCATGCATTTTAGATGGCCTTTTCTAATGTACACGATACCTTTCGGGGTTCACGAATGGTAAACCTTCGTGCTTAGTTCCGGTATGATCCATTATTATAAATTTTGTAAATTATGTACACGGGCTTTTGCCCGTGGCTACGCCCGCGTTGGATTATATTTTGTGACATCCCATTGCCATCCTGTGGGAACTGATTTATGGGATAAAAAATAGCCTCTGTCCATTGACCTCTCGGAAAACAACAAGACACACAGTCTCTAAGAGAAGTTCGTCAGAAAGTGTCCGAACGTGCGACGTGCATAGTAGCAAAAATCTTCAACCAAATTAAGACGATAAGTCGTTAACATAAGATGCAATGTCAGTTGTACGAAATCGTCATTTAAATTTGTCACCCCATAGCGGTTCGGTAGATACGTCGTGAAAGAGTAACAAACATCCATCCATCCAAACTTTCGCATTTATAATATTAGTGGGATTAGTGGGATTTCTTAAGACGGCTGTACCCGCTGGTGACCTTGACAGTCGTAATGAATGCCTGGTTTTATTTAAACTATGTAAAAGTAAAACAATTGAAAAATTATTATTATTATTATTAAGTACAGAATATCTAAAATGAATATTGGATGCATTCGATTGATGATTTTATCTAAAATGATGTGGCTTGAAAAGAATTTTAAATTTTTATTAAATCTATAACTTAATAAACAAAACTTAATAACCAAACCTAGGTTTAATCAAATTTTAAACTAATGTCCGGTTTAATTAATTAAGTATGCAAAGAAACAAATTGACACGTACTATTAGTTAAATTGAAGATATTGAATCGAGAGATCAATATGGGACGATTCGTGCGAGTAAGTGAGACGCACGCACTCGGCGGGGTCACCAACAGTTATTGTCGCCTCAAAGCGCGACCGCGAAAGTGTGGGCAATTTTTAGTGTCCTATAAGAAGAAGTTACTGGTTTGATAAATATAACATTATTGAAACATTTTTCTAGACTTCTACGGAACAAAAACACGATTGACAAACTTTCACTCGATAGAAATAATGATTGAAAAGAGGTCTTCAAACACACTTTTTCAACACTCGTTTGATGAATAGGAATCGCGTACAGAACTCAAACATATTATAAGATGGGTTTTAAGTATTTATAGATTTTTGTTTAAGGAAATTTTGCTGACAAGGTTTATTCAATATCTGCCCCGTTTTCGGCTTAGGCGTTATTTTATGAACACCCCTTATAGCCTATTATGTTAACCAGGGTCACTACGATGGTAATAAAAAACCGCATTTAAATCTGTTGAATGGTTCTCGAGTTAAAACAGAACATATCTAACAGGCAGACAGACAGAAAAATGTGGTTTTGGCCTTACTCTAATAACCCATTTCATTTAAAATTTCGTGAAAATATTAAATGTACAAACACGACCTTTTATTACTTAAATATTGATAAAGATATACAATTTAATGTTATTGTATATATATTTTACATTAAAATTGACGTTTAATAAGTGTATCATGTCCCTATGTTGCATAAATAATATATTCATTATCATTATTATATTCATTCTCATTCACTCATAATGAGTGTACTGATTGTACCTATACCTATTGCATAAAGAAAACTATTTATATTCCCATTGTTTAATTGGCAGCGGAATTTAGTTATAGAAGTGTAGTGCAATGCAACATACATATCTGGCTTAGAATTCTACAGAACCCATATAGTACACCTTTATATTACTACGTCGAGTATTTGGTAGGCTTTTTTTCTTTTATCTTTGAACAATGAATTAGGTTTATGTAGAGTGGAATGAATAAAAGATCAGACATGTTTATCTAAGCAGAGCGAGTGGATATAGCGCAAGTGTGTTTATGTCTACTGTGTGGCGTATAAAGTAATCATATTCCTCTCTTAATATAATTCTCAGACAGTAATATTTACGTTATACGTTAGTCAAATAATTTTTTCACATCCCAGTAAAAAGTGGTTCAATAAGGGGGTAACTTTTTGCCTCGAAACAAAATGCACATCATAATATTGTTGTCCTTACTTTTGAATACAAAGTATGCAATAAATGTGTTTTAAAGCAACTTGCGGAAATAGTTTATTAATAATAAAGTCTTCACAAAAAAATACGTACTTTAATGTGTTAAATTTTGTTCGCATTACATTAACAAACTTAAAAGCGTGTATACAGTTGTAATGTAATGCAGCTAAAATGTAACGCATAAAATTGAATAATTTTCATGTGATCACCTAACTAACAAGCAGTTTGCGCGAATTGCCATAAAATGCATTTATCGCAAACTTTTTATTCAAAAGTAAGGAAAACAATATTATAATGTGCATTTTGTATCGGGGCAAAAAGTTACCCCCTTAAACTATGGAAAGGAGAAAATAGGTCCGCGAAAAATTTATTTTTCGTATTAGGGATACCCTATCATTACTTAATTTTTTTTCACGTTGTATTGTAGGACCTTGTATATCCATGAATACGTGTAAGTAATATTCAAAAGTTTTTATATTGCGCGAAGAGTTTAAATGTTGAAATTTTCATTAGTTCATGTATTTATGTAACAGTTTATTTAAATAAATGAATGCAATAACTTACCACATATAAATATTAAAGTGGTCACTAATAATTGTAATGTTGCCTTTGTCATGTAACTGACAGACGGGTAGTTATCGTTTACCGGTAACGCCATCTGAAGAAAACAATAATATCTATATTTTGTTACCATTACACATTCACAAGAAATCGACAAATCGAAAAGAGAATTAAAAACCCTGACTACTGACTACCTTGTTCAAAAATCCAGAGTCACAATAGCTAGTGATTCGAAATTCAAATCGAATAAAAAATAAATGAAAGTCGCGCGTCAGCCATATGTCGGCGTCTTCGCGCCAACTGGCTACGGAGTGGAACCCACTCGTAGCGCGTAGCATCGTGACGTCACCCGATTATGACGACATTTAATTGAGTATCGAGCTACAGGCTGTGCTCATTTTATTTTACTAATATTACTGCTAAGACCAGTAAATAAGCAATCCTGGACGAGTCAGTTAAGTTAAAAGTGCGAGCCCGTAGGGGGAGGACTTTTATATACGAGGCCTTGCTATATAATGGTCTAGCAAGAATAGTGCTTTTCTCAAAAATAAAATGAGACATTTTCATGATAATGAGTTTAGTATATCAAATAAAATAAACTGACTAGGAAATGTAACAAATTACTTACTTGCTCATATTTGGGCGATTAGTCATGTTTATTGTTATTGATTTCTTTAGCAAAGCATTAGTGGAGTACAATCTATTTCAGAGCCGGCTTCTGAACTCATTTTATAATTTATTTGCACTTATTTATTTGACTTTTAACTAAAATATAAAGCAACATAAATTCCCGCTTTCCGCAACTTTTTTTTGTTATTGGCAGCTGGGCAAAGGTATTTACCGCCATGCAGCCTTCTTCACGGACAACGCCATCTAGACAAGATAGCTAAACTTATTTATAACAGTTGTCACTTTCAGTTTTTTTACTTTTTTTGTCTATATGTAAATACCTTCATTCGACTGATGACGGCCCCATACCGTGTGCCGAAATATATCGAAAATTGTAAATATATATATATTGTGTGTTTTTCCATATAAATATTGTAAATAAAGGCCCAAAAAGAGTAAAATATACATTTATTCATAGTCTCTTACAAACATTATAGACACGGATAGTTTTAAAAAGAAAACATATGAAATATACTCTGTGACCATATGGTATGTAATGGATTTTCATACGAATTTCCTGGATTTGATTCAAGTGTCCTGGTGAAAAATCATCTTCGAAATATTATACACATGTTCTTGATAAGTAAACTGACCCTTTTTATTTGTTTTTAGAAATTTCTAGATTCGGTAAGAAAATATGTAAAAAATAACATCGCTCTTGACATTTTGCGTGTTAACAGAGAATGTCTAAGCTTGCTTTGTTAATACAAATCTGAACCAGCAGGTGCATTTTACCGCGTGCGTTCCAAATTCAACGCGCGTAATTCTGACCGGCCAGTAGTTACCGAGTTTGGCTTTGTTCCTCGCCGAGGGCAGGTATTAGCCAGGATCGGGAAGTAGGGCACAGCGGCGGCTGCATCAGCGCGGGCCTGCAATGCGCCACTCCACTAATGACCAGATGGATCACCCAGATTATGGAGGGAAAATGCAGATAAAATCTCTTATATCTATGAGTAAACATACAAACAGTGGTCATGAAGACTCAGATACAGATCTACTTCTGGTAGAATTTTGATAAACCTCTTTTCGTCATTGTCATATATGTTCTTTATCCATACTATTAGGATATAGGTGATATACGATTATCACATCACACTGATATATAAATCCGAAAGTTTGTGTGTGTGTGTGTGTGTGTGTATGTTTGTTACCCTTTCACGCTGAAACGGCTGAACGGATTTAGATGAAATTGAGAACGGATATAGCTTATACCCTAACTTGACACATAGACTACTTTTTATCCCGGAAAAAAGCATGTCGTTAAACCGAATAACAAGCGGGCGGAGCCGCGGGAAAAAGCTAGTTTACTATACTTACAATTCGAACCAGCGACGAAAATGACGAACGATCTTTTACCAGAAAAATCAAAATAAGCTACGACAAATTTTACCTAGTAGAAGTTTAGATGAAGTAGTGTATGAATCTGCCCATAACTAAGTATTAAAATACTCTTTGCGATACTATTAAAAAACTTGCCTACAGTTCGTTTTAGGGTTCCGTACCCGAAAGCCTTAGCTTAGCTGTCTGTCTGTCTGTCCGACCGTCTGTCACGGGGGTCTATAGCTTCAATCGAAATGGGTAGAAAATGATTTTTTTACATAATACGTGTTACTATAGCTTCTATTACGACAAATAATATAATATATAAAATTTTAAATTTAAGGGGGGTCCCCATAAAAGAAAGCTCGAAAAAGTTGCTTTATTTAAATGTTATTGGTTTTGACACTTACCTAAAAACGGACGGTAACATATACAAGTTTTAAATTTAGTCAAATTGTAGGATGTACTATAAAGTAAAATAAAAATTATAAAAGTAGGGTTCCGTACGCAGATGGTGCCAAAAGTTTCGTCAGGCACCACCATTTTACCGCCTTGTTTTTTGTAGCCTTGATGTTTATTTGGCATGTCATGTATATTGTTGTTATTTACTATAATGTTTTTAGGGTCCCGCACTCGTATTATGGGGCGGTGCGGAACCCTTTGTGCGCGAATCCGACCCGCACTTGGCCAAATTATTGAAACTCACACTCTTGTTTTAATTAACTATTCATTTAACAGTTTCATAAACTAATACTACTTATTGTCAGCTTTTATGTTCGTTTAAAGGGGTTGGTCCAAAGCCGCTCTCCATAGAAACTTGTTGGAACCAATAACCACGACAGAAGCATTATAATTTTGTTCTTTTACTATTTTTCTACTCCTTCAATGAATTCTACACACTATCATCAATCTTTTCACAAATAATAGTTTTTAAAATTTAATTTGGCGATTTAATCACGCTTCACACTAATATTATAAATGCGAAAGTTTGTGTGTGTGGGGCCGTTCAAGTATTACGTAAGCAGATTTATTACAATTATTTACCCCCCCATCCCCCTTGTCAGCAAAAGTAAGCAAAGCTCTTACCCCCTCCCCCCATGCTTACGTAAACATTTTTCAATTGTAAATATATATTTTTTTATATTATAATATAAACAATAATAATTATAATTTTAAAAATAAGAAAATAGATTTAGGTTAGAGATTAGATTTTACTGATACAGTATTCAACATAGAGTAAGGGGCAAAAATATACCGATGACGTAATCATCATCTAGGCTCCCCTACCCCCCATGTCATCGAAAATAAGCAAAACAAAGACCCCCCCCCCCCATAGTGCTTACGTAATACTTGAACGGCCCCTGTGTGTGGGTGTGTGTATGTTTGTTACTCTTTCACGCTGAATGAAACGGCTGAACGGATTTGGATGAAATTTAGAACGGATATAGCTTATACCCTAAATTAACACATAGGCTATTTTTATCCCGGAAAAAGGCATGTTGGTAAACCGAATAAAACGCGGGCGGAGCCGCGGGCAAAAGCTAGTACTTTCATACATTATTTAAACAGCAAAATTTTATAGTAAATACTGTTTAAGAAAGGCGTACTACATACACACGTATGTATGTATAAGTACCTATAGTTATGTGTATGTCAAATGTATATGAGAGTATATCATACATAAATAATGCATGGTGGGATTCTTTGATACAGCAGACGTCATTTTCTTCAACATTTTACTTCCCTTTTATGGTGCAGATAAATATTTCATATCGGTTATTTATAACTCAAAATGTAATGCTATTTCAGAAGAACGAACGAATTAACGTGAGCAGTAACGTTTTGTTGGTTGAGGGAACCCCAAAAGCTGGTAGATTGGGTAAACAGCAACGCCCTCGAGTGAAGCCGGGAGATTTATCCTCCAGGTCGTCGGGTCACCGCTTCGTCTTCATCTGACTTACCTCTGAGGTCTTTCTATAGGTGCGGTTCCGATTCGACCTTAGCCATCTTATTTCTCATCATCGTTAAAACAATATTGCAGTTCAGAACGTGGCTCGGATCCATTAGATTATATATTAATTTTTGACTTATTAATTTACACATTATATTCTCACGTAAAAAGCACCGGAAGGATCCCTTTGTTTTACCTAAGGGAAGGATGCTTTAAAAAGGGCTTGTACTGTGAACGTTTAACGTTCACGGGCTTGTATGTCTCGATTGATGATGAAGATGTGGAAGAAGCGCAATAAGTGTGTCACGATCGTGGCACATGAAGATTTGTAGTCTCTGTAGTATATAGACGTAATAAATCGTAAAAGCAATCAAAGTTACTACAGCTTGTGGTCAACGATGTTAGATCGTTGCTTGTGGTACAAATCACATCAAACTTCATATTTTAAAATGTTGTGATGACGGAGGACTCGTTTGTTTAAGTGCGAGGCACAGATGGAGCTTTGTTCCTCCACATTCCTTCTCGTCAAGTAATGCTGGGACTGTCAGCGCATGTCAAGAGACCAAATAGGACGCCAGATACAAATATTGAAATATACGTGCAAACGCGATATGATAGCTTTTGAAAACAACCCGAATGACTGAAAAATTAATGCACTGGATAAACCAGAGTGAAGTCTCTTGTTTCATTGACAAAAAGTCACGCAAGCACGACAGAAAATGACTCGACAGGCTCAAACTGAAAAGTCTTCAACACAACACGGCAAGACCACTATCAGACTTATGCTTCACACTGCGATAGATACGGCAAGCAGTGCCGCACTCGCATTGGTCTCTCTCTTCAGTCACATCACATGAACAAATGTAACCCAACCCACTGTGAAGATGCTGTGCTTATAGTGATAATGTGATGCGTCAAAAAACACCCGTTCGTAACAAATTTAATTCAAACCCGGGAAGAAGGTTTTGATCAATCAGTGACTGGGATTTTTAGTATAAAAAACCCTTTGAAAGGCTGTATCAATACCACAGTACTTAAAGGTTAAGGTTTTCAACCAGTGCGTCAAAGAGCTAGGGCACTGGCTATGCTTGGGATATCCCATGGATAAAATTCAAATGGATGAAATCCGAAACGAGGAGATCCATCGGAGATCGAAAGTGATCGACCGAGAGTACCATACTCAGTTTCAAGCATACGGTCAGGTATTATACAGAGAGAAAAACTCCAGTCTACGCCTGTTTTGTAGACCTCTCGAAGGCATTTGATTTGGTTTCTTATCAGCTCCTGTGGGACAAACTGACTCATGCAAATTTACCACCCGAGTTGATCAAAATTTTTAAGTACTGGTATCAGAATCAGGTCAATCGGGTCAGATGGCAGAACGAGTTGTCGCAGGAGTAAGGGTTGGAGTATGGAGTGAGGCAGGGGGGCTTATCCTCGCCGAAGCTTTTTAACCTCTACATGAACGAGCTGATAGTCGAACTGAGCAGCATGCATGCGGGGTGTTCCATTCATGGGGTCAAAACAAATAATATTAGCTATGCTGATGATATGGTGCTGCTCAGTCCGTCAATTAGTAGCTTAAGAGATGGTGTGTGAAAGATATTTTGGAAGTCATGGCTTAAAATATAACACCAGCAAGAGTGAACTCATGGTGTTCAAGGCGGGTAATTGGTCCCCGGATTATGTGCCCCTTGTGAAACTTTATAATACCGTATTAAATCGCGTGAAGCATTTTAAATATCTGGGCCATATTGTTACGGAGGACCTAAAGGACGACATGGACATGGAACGGGAATGTAGGACACTGGTGATCAGGGGGAATATGCTGGCCCGCAGGTTTGCTCGTTGAAGCAAAGAAGTTAAGATCACACTTTTTAAAGCATATTGTCAAAAGTTCTACACCAGCAGCCTGTGGGTCGATTATGCTCAAAAATTGTATATACATATATACGTATTCAATATAATAACGTATTCAGGATGCTGTTGGGGCTACGCTTCAGGTAAGTTCGCTCAGGAACGAACGGATGGTCTTCCCGCTATCACGAGGAAGCGCGCGGCCTCGACCCTCACCAGAGTGCGGCGTGCCTCCGGTGGTATCTTGAACGTTATTGCTTGCAGCTTTGACTGCCCAATTGTTGGACGCTGGGTGCAGATGCTGAGTGGAAAAGGGACCTAATTCATCCCTACATATTGTATTATATTTTGTGTTAACTGTGTTTTTGTGTCTAATATACCGTAAGTTTTTTAAGTTAAATATTGTGACTAACAAATGGATCTCGTTATCTGAATAATGATTAATTGATTGATTGATTGATAGCCTGCCGAATCAGTGGCATGGCAGTGGGCAGGCTGATGGATGATGGAAGATAATGATCTTTTTTATTTTGTCACAGCAGTATTATGTGGCTAAATACCTTAGTAATTGATATAAATTTCAACTTGATACCTCCAGCCATTCGTGAGAAAAAGGGCCTGACACACAGACAGATAAAAAGACAACAGAGTGGTCCTTAAGAGGTCAGTTTTTTCCATGTTGTGGTATGGAACCCTTAAAAGATATAATATAATTAACTATTGACATTTATTGGACACAAAAAGGCTTAATCCCAAGGTCCTACGGGACCGAGGATCGGTAGAAATGGCGTTATCTGTATACTGTCGGTATCGAACACGGCGGGAATTTCCGGGTTCTTGTCATTTTGACAAGAGGGTTCCGCCGTCGCCCGGGGCTCCCGATATTTGAACCGGATCACCTGCTTTGATAACATTTTGGTTTGTTATACTGCAGGAAGATTTCATTAGTTTTACAAGCCGTAGACATGCTATGTACTGGGCCGCGTTCGGTTTGATCGCCCGCTCGTCAATGATAGCAGGATCGCATATACAAATTTAAAACGTGCAAAAGAGATGCCATGATCGCCGGGCATCGGTGGGTGATCAAACTAAACTCAGCCCCGTATATTATGTAGATATTTAATGTACAAGGTAATTTTTGTTTTTATATGCAATAGTATCAGGGTTGCATATTTATTTGTGTAGGTACGAATTTTGTAAAAACCAACACAATGATACTTAATTAAACATTGTAAGCTATGAAGCTATGGAGCGGGCTATGCTTGGGATATCTCTGATGGATAAAATCCGAAACGAGGAGATCCGTCGGAGATCGAAAGTGACCGATATAGCCAGCCGAATCAGTAAGTTGAAGTGGAAGTGGGCGGGCCATATCTGTAGCCGATATGATAGCCGTTGGGGCCGAAAGGCGTTAGAATGGAGACCACGTACAGCAAAGCGTAGCGTAGGCCGAACTCGTGCCCGTTGGACTGACGATCTGAAGGACGTTGCGGGTGGCGGCTGGATAAGGAGGACCGAGGACCGCCAAGAGTGGGAAAATATTGGAAAAGTCTATGTACAGCAGTGGACGATGACAGGTTGTTGGATGGGTAGACACTCTCTCCAGCTTGAAATACTAAAGATGAAAGAGATGATATTAATATTATTTAAGCTATCGGTATTGGCATATTATTTTGTTGTTTTCATCATCTTATCTAACGATCTTATCTATCTTATCTATGTCGTTTACGTATCTGAGGCAGGGCAAAATGCGGGACGAAGCATGTCCTGGCAGGACATTTGAATTTACAACAATAATGTGGGACGTCCCGGAAAATACGGGGCGGTTGGAAAGGCTAAACAGTATTATACTATAAAAACACAACTAAGTTTGAGCCCTTTCATGGGGCCGGCCGTGAACAAAATCATTTTACTAAATACCGATTGATCGAATTTTGCGTGGTGCAAGGTGCTTCCTGCACAAATTGAGCCTCCAGGAGATTTAAGCCGGGTTAGTGAGACCAAAGTCCCAATCAACAACTAGCTAGTATTAGAAATTAAGCCGTAAAACGATATTGGTATTTTCGGTAAGACAGTAACACCATTTTTAGGCTTCCATACTATGAGGTTGCCTAACGGGACCCTATTACTAAGCCTTCCGCTGTCTGTCTGTTTGTCCGTCTGTCATTGGGGTCTACAACTTCAACCGTATTAGGTAGCCAGTTAAAATTTTCACAGAATACGTGTTACTATTAGTACGTGTTACTACTCTTACTGATCGAATGGTGGTTAGGCATTATTTTTATTTATGGTTTATTTAGTTCATTTTTCATCACATTTGCTCATTGCATTATGTATATATATATTTTTTCCTATATTTCTCTATTTTATGCAAGTATATAACTTTATTACATTTTAGTAGCCCAACCTAAATATTTTTGTATGTATTTCCCATATTTATTTATCAACTTATTTGTTAATTGCATTATGTATATATAATATTTTTATTCCTAGATTTCTCTATTTTATGCAGGTGCATAATTAAATTTTAGTAGCCCAACCTAAATATTTTTTGTGTGTATTTTCCGTATTATTATATATTTTTTAATATTCTAAAGATATATATTGTAAAGATTAACTTTGACTTGTAGAAAGTATACTTTATTAATCTATTTTATACAAAATAATTTTTTTGACTTTGATTTTGATTTATGAACTCTGTCACAACAAACAATAAAAATAAAAAAATCCGAGGGGTCCCTATACAAGAAACCTTGCATTTTAAATGTTATTTGTTTCTGCTCTACCTTAAATATGGCATTACATACAAGTTTCAAGATTCGTAAATAGTCTAAAGTCAAACAGCAAAGAATAAAAATTAGGGTTCCGACGTTCTGTACTTAGGGGGAACCGATTGTTGTCATGCGCTACCATTTTAGCAGCTTCCTTTGTGTCGCCTTGATGTTTGATTCGACATCTATGTATATTGTTGCTATCATCACATCACACTAATATTATAAATGCGAAAGGGTGTGTGTGTGTTTGTGTATATTTGTTACTCTTTCACGCAAAAACGGCCGGACGAATTTGGATGAAATTTAGAATGTATATAGCTTATACCCTAACTTAACACATAGGCTACCCTTTTATCCCGGAAAAAGCATGTCTTTAACCCGAATAAAACGGAGGTGGAGCCGCGGGCAAAAGCTAGTTTACCATAATTTTAGGGTTCCGCACCCATATTGTGTGGTGGTTCGGAACCCTTTGTGTACGACTCGCGCTTGCCCAAATCATTTTTACATTTTACTATCAGGTTAATCCAAAGTAACAAAATTTTAAGTTAAGCACAGGAAATTGATTGGTTCCATCCATCCATCCATCAGCCCGTGTTCGCCCACTGCTGGACATAGGCCTTTCCCAAATTTCGCCACTCATGTCGATCCCCCGTCCTCCTCATCCAGCTACAACGTCCTTCAGGTCGTCGGTCCAGCGGGCACGAGGTCGGCTTACACTACGCTTTGCTGTATGATTGGTTAAATAATATATAATAATTGGCTCGGGGGTTATAATTACCATTCATACTACGCTAAATTAACTTGGCTGTAATAATTTGAAATTGGGACGAGCAATAAAATGAATAATAAAGGACTCGGGCTTATTTCATGGATGTCGTTCAGAATGCGAATGTATATTTCCGGTTTAGCCGGAAGTGTATTAAATATGTTAACATAATTTATGGGCCCTGTTTCGGTTTTTGTGTAAAATCAGCCACAAAATATTTTCCTTTATGCTTTTTGAAAAATCTTTTTTCTAAACACCCTGTTCATTTAAAAGGCATGCTCACACACAATTTTCATAACGATAAAAAGTAAACATAATGTTAACCCATTGAACTAAATAGTTTCAGGCAATCAATATTAAAAGCCCAAATTGCGCCGCTTTGTTAGTGGACTGACCTAATTGCTACTAATTCATGTACGCTCCATTAAATTTAGTTATTCGTATAACGTGAATTATGGAAATTATTCATTTACTAGCTTTTGCCCGCGGCTCCGCCCGCAGCTCCGCTCGCGTGTTATTCGGTTTAACGACATGATTTTTTCCAGGATAAAAAGTAGCCTATGTGTTAAGTTAGGGTATAAGCTATATCCATTCTAAATTTCATATAAATCCGATCAGCCGTTTCAGTGTGAAAGAGTAACAAACACACACACACACACACACACACACACACACACACACACCCTCACACAAACTTTCGCATTTATAATAATATATTAGTGTGATACTGATTAATGATCTGCTCGCGATCCCGTGGGAATTTTAAAATCCCTTCTTAGTGGATGTTTACGTCAAACACGGAACCTACAGTCCAAATTTTAAGTTCCTAGGTCCAGCCGGTTGGTCTAGGTGTTGATAGAAGAGTCAGTCAGTTAGAGTATTATTTTGTATATAATGTGATGTGTTTGGTTGTGATCATAAATACGGGAGCCGAGAGCGGAGCGGAGCGAGGCGACCCCTTTAGTTTTTACAGTTTCATGATATTTGAGCAGATCATGAAATGATCAATTCTACGATACAACCACGACATATATTATAGATAACTAACATACCTATAACCCTACGAAAATCTAAATATGCCTTTATCCTGTTTCTCGCTCTTTATCCATCATAAATTAAATTTAAAATACAAACTTAAAGACCGAGGGCTGCGGAACGAAAATTGGGGGCTCCTTCGATTTGGTGTTCCATTAAAAATTTGCTATCGACTAATTTCTTGTCTGCATCAAGATGGGCAATAAGAAGTTTTATTTACGAGCTGTTCACAAAATATTCAGCGGAAAGGAAATACTATCACTTATTGACGATAAGGTTAACTGGACCTCACATATCGAGTCACTTCGTAATAAAAGTATTAAGGCTATGAATGCACTTAGCCCTATCTTCAAAAGGCGCACGAAACTAAGTCCTAAAACAAAATTAAATATATATTCAACTCTCATTCGACCCTGTCTAACATACGCTGCACCGGTATGGAGTAGCACGTGTGAGACTAATTATAATAAACTACAGATTATCCAAAACAAAGCCCTTAAAATATCGCACAACACTCCGTTTGTAACAAATTTGAAATTGCTTCACGAAAGAATTAATTTTCCTAAACTAAAAGAATTTATTATTAAAATAACCAAAAATTTCTACATTTCTAAGAATCCTTATCATTCTAACTCATTAGTGTCATCTATAGGTAGATCAAGACTACGAAACTTACCTTACGTCGATAGTTACAACCGTTATCGGTTGCCCCATCACTACGTGCTGAGGGCTGACTAAAAGTTGCTACAAACTTAACTAGACCGACTTGTACGTTTATAATTCTTACTCATACGACATAGAGTCCATTTTGTATTATGAAATATGAATTATTAGGTTTGTTAAATAATTCTTATCATAGAGAGTTGCTATGCTTGCCCAATGCAAAAAATAATTTACATATTTTGTTATGAAGATACCCTAAATATTGTTGTAGCTTTTTATGATATAGTGATATCAAAGTTTTTGTTTAGTTTAAGTTACGTGAGGCCACAAATTGAAACCTTCACAAAAGGTTCATATATTAATGTATTGTGATTTTTGTATGTAGTTAATTATGTGTAAAATTCTATTATACTCATGTTATAAGCTTTAAGAGGCGTATAAGCCTACGGAGTAACTCCTAAATTAGTTTAAGTACCTACTTGACAGTGTCTTGTTGTGTGCTACTTTTTGTTTTTATTTAATAAAGAATTCTGAAAAACAAAAGACTATCACTTATCTTTTAGCTATAAATTTCACTTATTAAAACTAAGGAAATATACGAAAATAGAGTATTTTATGTGAACCGATCGGTTTTTTAAAAGATATTTTTCTTTTTTAAAATAGTAAATTTAGGATTATCCGAGAGAAAATCACACAAAGATATAAATTATACGCAGTTTTCTTATTGCGTGTAAGTAACAGTCTGCACTCTACGTGCGTGCCGAAGCACAAAGACCAAACGAAAATGTACCCCTACGGGATTTAAACCCACGGCCTCTGGATTACGAGCTTCGAAGCCTTACACGAATCCATTAATTCCGATTCTTCGTTCGCATTAGTTCCATTGAAAGAAAATTTGATTTTTACTCGTATTTTGTCATAAATGTCAAACTGATGGATGATTAAAATTTTGTGATAATTCAACATTCACATTAGTTCCATTGAAATATAATTTGTTTTAATTTATTATTCGATAGATGTCAAACTGGCAGATGTCAAAGTAACTAACAGATGTCAAATTGACGGATGATTAAATTTTGGTAATAATTGTAAAAGTGACAGATGCTTTTTAACAGATTTTGTTACAAATGTTATTTTTAGGTCCAATTCGTTAAAGTATCTTTTCTTCGAAAATGCAATTACATAGTTTGATATACATAAAACGATAGTTACTCTTATATATTACTAGCGGAAAACATAAAGTTCTTAAAAATGTCAGCAGAAATACGAATACACGAGCCAAACGTAATTTCGCCGAAATGCTCCAGCTTGAATAATGTACTACTATAAATATAGGTAGGTAGTAGAATACGTTCCTCTTATACCTACTTGTACATTGTTTTATTCATAATGAAATTGCTGGAAGGTGGCTTTTACTTAGTACACAATAGCGTTGGATCTTTTGTAAGATGGATAAAGTGTTTTCTCTTCTCGGGTTTCCTATATACTTGGTTATTGTTATTTATTTAATACTTCCCTGATAGCTTAGTTTGTAACTACTTATTAACCCAGTACTTATCAAAGGAATTGCCATTAAGGCGACTCTATTCGCCTTAACTCCCATACTAGCGCTGTTCGCTGATAATATCCTTATTGACAGGTACTTGCTTATTTTCAATTTTCAACATATCCCATACAATTTCCGTGACTTGAACCTAAAACATTTATCAAAATCAAATACAAACAAAAGTTACAAGCGTATAAAGTCCTGGATTTTACACATATTTTCATGAATGTTTATGTACCGTAATGTCCTAGAAGCGATAAAACAAATCAAATAAATTTAAGTTCACAGCATAGCATATTTTATACAATACAAAAATAATTTTGTTTTATTTAGATTTTTGGGATATTTCTCTTGAAATCATAGGAAGACCCAAAACCATTCTCGAGTTTTTTCAAGACATGAATTTTGTCTCGCGTTAGCTTAGTGTTCGGTTAGTTCCGTACGAGCTCGGGAAATGAACGTTCGGGCCAACCAATAACAGTCAGTCAGTGCTCTATAATCCGAAGTTGAATGTAGAATGAAATAGCAAGCATAGGGACCCCGTGCGCGACTGACTTCCAGCCGCCGCCGGCCACAGGCCTCTTAAAGACCGCTTCGATTGCTACAACCAAACCCATACTGGATACTCGATCAGTGATCGGAACCAAGGTTTAAGAGGCCTTCCTTTTGAAATACTTTCACTCGATAGATTTTATTTAGTGTTTTTTTTATTTGATTTTAGTAGACTTGATCTTGATGTCTCATATTTTCAAAACGATAATCTTGTTTATTATCGCTTCAAAAAAAAGACAGAAAAATTTATTGTTTTAATTTTTATCTTAAAATTAGACCCATCTGAATCATTTCGCATGCATTTCAGCGCAAGCAGTTTTAGTCTTTATTATTCTTAGTCTTCGAGTGTAAAGCCGCTGTGCGCCAAAGGAACGGATAGGCCCTTTTTTAAATTCGAAAAATATTTTTATTTCTCAATCTAAAAATAAAAATACAAAAAAATATTACGTTACGTCATGAATCCTCCAGTTGTCAGTGGTGTTTCCGAGTGTGGACTGTGAAATGCAGGTTACACCCACGTTTCACCGACGATTATTACATCCCAGCGTGATGGTTGGTAAGCCTTATTATTGCCGTACTTCGGGCACAAATTGGACCTGTAGGTCAACGTGCCCCTACTGGATTCAAAGCAGCGAACCCTGGACTCCAGTTTAGTAGTCGAGTACTGGAACCACTGGGTCACAGTCAATCCAATCAGTCATTGTAGGAAGCTAAAAGTAAAATTGGCGAATTTCGGGCCATTGAACCTGTTTTTTGATCATTTGCCGCTTCGTTCTGCTATCTTATATACTATTGCTTAGAATACAACTAGGTGAGTAACCTATTTGTCCTATATTTTTCTGCACGAAAAGACGTACGAAACTATACTACCTACAGACTGGAATGAGGTAATTTACCCTACTAAACATAATCAGCCATTGTTCCGTGAACTCGACGACCTGACATATTTAAAGCGGCCAAGGTATTTAAGTGTTAAAGTCACGGTAGTATTTGCACAGCAAAATGACTTCCTTACCAAACGACTGCCTCTGTGGTTTTGGCTTATTAAGCCGTAGGTAACGAGTTAAATTTCCATCGCCTAATTTACCATCTTAGGAAAGACTTTTATACTAAATACTCAATACAAATAAAAATTCAAGATGTAGTTGACTCCATGTGAAGGATGAAGCAGGTCAAAAGTGAGATAGTTTCGTGTTCGTACACAGCTTGAACTTGAAACCCACACATGCGCAATCTCTCTCAGTTTTTACTGCGCGGCAAGGCAACACTCACTAAGTGCTACGTCTTGAATTTTTATTTGGTCTGACACTAAATATGGATCAATCTTTCGTATTGATCATTAAAGTAGTGATCACATCTATTATACGGAAAAATAATCACATTGTCAACTTTAAAGAGGAGTATTTTATTCATATTCAGTGACTTTGCTGCACAACCAAATATAAGACATATGAAGTTACCCTATCCTACTATCCTACTTCCTACTAATATTATAAATGCGAAAAATTGTGCGAGGGTGTGTGTGTGTGTGTGTGTGTGTGTGTGAGAGTGTGTGTGTGTGTGTGAGGGTGTGTGTGTGTGAGGGTGTGTGGGGGTGTGTGTGAGGGTGTGTGTGTGTGTATGTTTGTTACTCTTTCACGCTGAAACGGCAGAACGGATTAGAATGGATATAGCTTATACCCTAACTTAACACATGGGCTACTTTTTATCCCGGAAAAATGCATGGTTCCTGTAGGATAGATCAATATCGTTGAAAAATCAGGTGTCTAATTAGCGCGGACCATATCGTTTGTGGTGAAATAAGACAAGGCTTTGTTATTTCATACATCAGGTGTCTAATTAGCGCGGTCCATAATCGTTTGTGGTGAAATAAGACATGGCTATGTTATCTCATCACACTGCACACTAATATCATAAATACGAAAGTTTGTATGTGTGTGTGTATGTATGTTTGTTACTCTTTCACGCTGGAACAGCTGGACGGATTTGTATGAAATTTAGAATGGATATAGCTTATACCCCAACTTACATAGGTTACTTTTTATTCCGAAAAAAAAAGCATGTCGTTAAACCGAATAACACGCGGGCGGAGCCGCGAGCAAAAGCTAGTATGTACATATAATGTACTAAAATATTTATTATTCATCATTTTAAAATAAATGTGATGAATCATTGAGTGTTAAAAAAAGGCTTCCGTACATTTTCATGAATAATGTCACCAGTTTGTCACGATTTTTTGTATTAATAACCTACGATGATAAATTATTCGAATTTTGGAATTTTATTGACAATCCTTTCCGTTAATTAGACCGAAAAACATAATTAACATTACTTTGAATTCCAAGAAAATTACGATCAATAAAGACGCGCAATGCAAAAGGCGTAATTTTGATAAATGGCTCTTAAAGAGCGTGATAAACCCGGATTGGTGGTAAAAAGTACAAAACACGGTCTCTTTGGTGTTATTACAGCACGACACAGTAATACAAACAGGGCGTACTCAAGTTATAGTTGGAGACGTCAACGTAAGAAGATGAAAATATTATGCTTTATTGGACACTAATTTCAAAAATATTATTCGCACATGACGTCGTTGAAGATTTTTGTACTTTTGAGATTAATTCTCTACCTACAAGTTCATGCCAAATTTTATCTTAATCGACTTGGTCGTTCTTTGATTATACCGCGGACAGACTAAGTCAGACATTGAAGCTACCTTATAAATGTTTCCGTTTACGACGGATCCCCGAAAACAATATGATATATAAATAAACAACTTCCTGAACAAAATGAAGGACGCCGAAAATTCACACAATGTGCCGTGCGGCGTAGCATGTCGTAGACCACGCGTAGCAAATAGCCTACGCTCGTAGCACGTGTCGCTTGTATCAACAAAACGAGACTTCTCGTGATGTACCGTGGATGAATACAATTTAGTGCTTACTGCAATCTAATACGGACTACAAGACGGGATGCGACACGATGGTGCGAGTTCCACAAATTGAGGACATGGTAGTGTTGATTTTAGGCTGTATCTGAACCAGACCGTGAACTTTGCAAGCACGGCTATGGTGAAGAGCCTTTACAATGAACCACTTTTGTTGATCAAACATATTAAACCGTTTTTTGTACAAAGTGGGTTTACACTTGACCACTTTCACACCTGAATGAAAGCGTCAATGAGACCTAGGATGAAGGGCACTCTCCCCTGAAAGCGGGAGAGTAAGAGCGCCGAGGCATTAATCACGAAGTTGATGCTGATACCTGTAACCCACCTCCCGGTGCGGCTTCTTATGAACTCATACCGAAACACGATGAGTCGCTTAGTGACATGGTGTCAATTAGATGGTGATAAGCCACGTTCGAAGCCTTCTTCAGCTAAAGTGAAAGAATTTGTTAGTTGGATCTTGGTCCAAATGTCCAGGACTTAGTCTGTTCTATCCTGTCTTGAGCCTTGATTAAGGCGTCATTGTTGGTCACACAGGTAGGCAGAGTGCGGATGAGGTGGATGCGATGTCGGGCGACTTGTGCCTGTTGCGGTAGGTACTGGTGTTATTTGACGTTTGTCGATAACATCAGCAGTGAAATACGTTGCCCTTAACTGGGAAGTGATTACTTAATTCAAATATGAGTTTAATTTTGATTTAAATCTACAGAGGACCTTAGAGTTGGTATTCGCGGTCCACTGTAACCTAAACTAAACGCAGCGCGTGGCTCTGTCCAGGTCCTAGTCTTTAGGATGTACCACGCAAGTACTTGGTGTAATTTAGTGATTGAACCTTAGTTTAAGCCATTGTAAAAGGATCCTTTCGTGCAAAAAAAGTAAGTATTGGACCCCTGAATTCATATTCGAGAATCCAAAGCTAAGCGATTCTTAAATTTGCATTGGAGCACTATGATTGAATGTTTCATCACTCAAATATCGCTTTGCGATATTTCCTCAATACAGAAACTGTCCCAAAGTTTATTACATATCTTTACAGCCTACAGGTAGGCAAAGACATGGGCATGTGTCCTACAATAATCCAAGTGCTCGTAAAGACCTATTTTATATGCATGAAAATAGTTGTCACAGTCAACTTTATCACACTTGTGTTTTATTTTTATTATTTTTTTGAAAAATAGTTACCAGTCTTTTCTTGTGTACCATAAATGGACTTGACAGAAAAAAACTTCAGTTTGATCGTCGGACGACATCCGCCTACCACTGACAGAAGGACAGTAGATATTTTATGACCGAAAGCAGCATACGAACGCATCAAGCTGAAAGCAGCTTATTTCCGTCAAGTTGGCAACTTGTGTGCAAAGAAAAAGAATGCCCGCGTAAAGTTCATTTAGAGTATTTATTGTTTGTTGGTTTCTTTAATTACGTTTCATTTATTTACTCTCACTATGCATTGAAAAACGTAGTTTCATACACGTGCGTAAGGGCAATAATTTACTCGTAACGTTTAAAACACTCGCTTATCACTAGTGTTTCAAATCGTTCCTCGTAAGCTACTGCCTCCTTTACGCACTTGTAGCATAAACTACTATTGCAATTATCCAAAAGATTAGGTAAATTATAAAAAATGGGTTTAGATTTATGCTTACCTAAAACAGAAAAAAAAGAAATTGAGAAACGCCTTTCATTAAAAAGTCCCATTTGTGTGAAGCCCGAAGTATTTATTGCAGCATAGTTTACTTCGCTCCACTTGCCTCCTTCCACTCCTACTATAGGGAGGCAGGGGGGGGTTTCAACCAAAATAATTGATGCCCTACTCGCGCTGTAAAGGCCTCGTTGTATTTTTATGACCCCTGCCCTGTGTTTGACGTGGGCAAGACAAGGCGGTTAAAATTTATTTTTGACATCCCTTTTAGCTTGTAATGCTTTGTAAGTGGAAGAGATTGCCGTCGATATTTTTAGTATTTCGACAAAAATATAAAACCAGCGTTGTATGTTCGTATATATTTTTGTCTTTGAAACTATAGGAGATGGGGGATAATGTATAAAGGCAGTTTTAGGTTTGTAGGGAGTTTTATGGGCCTAATTTTGTTCCCAACCACTTTGTAGCTCCGCTTTTGAGATAGATGCGAAAAACTACAAATCAGGACCTTATTGGTCCCACCTACAGCACAACCCAGTGTGTGTGTGTGTGTGTTTACCTTCTTATTACTCTAAAAACGACCCTGGAGGCCTAACATGGTGCCACTTTAACAACATTTTAAACAAACTTTGACAGTAAATTCCATATATTTACTGTCAAATGGTGTTTAAAATGGTGTTAAAGTGGCAACCATGTTAGGCCTGCTGAAGTCAAAAATCAACTATTTCCATCTACAGCCCCTAGAAGCAGTCAGTTTGTGACTATTTTTGTTACGGGGTCTATCTCAAAAACTAAACTGTTTAGGAATTTCAAATTTCCTTATATTATGTCCCATATACTGTATTTAAACAAGAAATACTGAAAACGCCTGTTCATAATATATTTTTTAAGCTGTGACCAAAATAAACAAACACAAAAAAGTTAATTGGTCTTATTTACGCAACCCTAATAGAGTGAGGCCCAACTAGCACTTGACCGGTTTTTTTAAACTGTAATATACTATAAAAACGTCGTTGGTTGCAAAGGCTTATGTTTTATTTGGATCGTTCCTTAGACATGGACTGGTTCCAAAACAGCCAAGCACAGATGCGCAAAACAAATTTGGCTCAGTTACTGATCATAATAAATACGTAGTAGGCTTGTGTAGTACAGTACTAGAGTTCTAATAAATTGAAATTGAAATTGAAAAATATTTATTTATCACATAAAAATACAAAAACAAAAACATGCAAAAGAAATACAATACAGCATACAAAAAATAATAATCATACTTATTAATAAAACATTTCTATTGAATTTACACGTCATAATTGTGATAAAAAGGGGCAGACTCAGCATCTGCTGTGAGCTGTAGATCAGCAACACAACGCTGGTTTTCAGACTGTCCCTTTTCAAACCCTAAATTAATTTTCAAAATGCAGGTACCTTATAAATATAACATGCAACATTTTCAGCCAGGAATAATCGTTGATTATATAGCAGTATTCTATGTATAAGACATATATATATATAGTATAAGACATCATTCAATAGAAGTGAAAGAGAAAGAACTATTCAGTTCGGATATTTTTATTCGGTCTTTTAGTACAAGTCAGTCCGACAAAACGAGACGAAGCTAACGATACCCGACGAATGAAATGAAAGAGGCAGTGACTCACACAGCGACGATTCCGATCTTGTTCCGAAATTGTGTACCTTATTCCAATAGCATAAAAGTTCAAATTCTTCAGAAAAGGTTGGTTAGTCAATGACTCGATTCGAGCTAATTATGAAGAAGGTTATTAGTTCTTTCTAAACAAACTCAGCACTCAATTCCTGCTACATTAGAATCATTCATGAAATATTTTACAGAAAAGTTGACTCTAAATAAAACTTTATTGTCATCTTTTACATATATATATAAGTACTATAATAAACGTAATTCAATAAAATAATAATATACCTATCATTTGTAATTCGCGTTAAGAATAATAAATCGAACTAAAAACGCATGTATTCTTAATACTCGTACGTTCCATTGTCATTTAATTCGTTAAAAGTAAATATTCATTCAACATTACATCTAAATATCACGCATTACCTCGATCTTAAATACTCTGTAAATACCATCGCATAGGAAAAAACGTACCGTGAGCAGAGTATCGCTCAAACGTCACGTACTAATAGTACTTAATGAACGAACTAGTACGTTTTGATAAATGTACGAGATCGGATCGAACCGCGTAGTGACCGAGCAACGACAAGCCTAACAGGTAGCACATTTCGTGAACATTCGACATAATTTTATTTCAGGTAACCATTTGTTTTCAATATTTATATTGAAAGTCTGCGTAAAAATAAAGCTTACGTGTTTTTTAATTTGTTTTATTGTGTGTTTTTAATGCTTATTTAATTTTTTTCTTATTCACTCATCCTAAAAGAACGTAAGTCGCAACTGAGGATTTCAAACGCGATGTTCATTGCCAAAGGGATTATTAAAAAAAAACTTGGCATGTTTATGGTCATTGTCAATGTCAACAATCACAATGACATGACAGTTGTTTTTTTAATACGGAATGAACGAAAAAAAATTCAAAATTCTGTGTTTACCAACTTTTGTTTTTTTTATCTCTTTATTTGATAATGATTTAATTCTTTAAAAAATATATGATGCTCAGAAGGCCAATATCTCGAAATGGTTTTTAGTTTTGTACCAATTACTAATTTGTAATGTTGTCGATTGCGGAACGGTAAAGGTAAACACTGTAATGTTAATGCGCATGCTCTAAAAAGCGTGCATTTGTGCCCGAAGTACAGCGATAAAGCTCACCTCCTATCACGTTGCCGCATAAAAATTGTCTGTGAAAATAGGGTGTACAGTGCTGAATGATTCTAGTAACAGTTCATACTTTGAAACATCTCTGAAACCCGCTTGGAAATGTCGTGACGAGATTTTTTCGTACTGACAACTTGTGAGGCAGATTTATCGAACAGCAAGATTTTTAGTATCAATAAAATAAATTGCAAACTACTCCTCGGAAATGAGCTTTCGTTACAGAGAGCTCAGAAATTTGAGCATAAACTACTGTTTATTTTCTGGAAACCAGAATGCATTGTTTTGAATGCCAAAAACAGCACTTTGTTTTATATAAGCCTTAGTTTTTCATAAAAGGGCGAATCACCTGCAAAATAATGTAATTTTAGGACTCCGTACCTGAAGGGTGCTAAACGGGACCCTATTACTAAGCCTTCGCTGTCTATCTGTCTGTCCGTCTGTCACAGGGTTCAACCGTAATAGGTAGAAAGTTGAAATTTTCACAGAATACGGCTTCTGTGAATATGGCTTCGATCACGATAAATAATAAAATATATAAAAAAAAACAATTTAAAGGGGTCTTCATCCACGAAACCTCGTATAGTTGCATTATTTAACGTTATCGTTATTGGTTTTGGCTCTTGCTCAAATACGGTAATACGTACATACAAGTTTGAAATTAGTAGTGTATTTATTTAAGTTGCATTATCGTATTTATTTATTTAGTTTTAATAAGGAAAACATACAGTCTATAATATAAAACATACAGGATAAGAACACATTAAACAAAACACAGACTAAAAAAGTTTTGATAGATTAATAGAACACAATAACTAATAACACATCACGACAAGACGACAAACGAATAAAACACAAAATGCAAGAAACTAAAAAATAAAACAAAAAAATACAATTAGACATGCATGAAACCCAAAGAAATACATATATATCTAGTAGTTACATATGAAGTTACAAAATTATATTAAAACAATATTAGGCACTTGGTGGAACTTTTGATACATTTTTGATTGAAAAACACCTGCACTTGTCCACTTATTTATATTATTTCCCGTACCGGACTCTGCCCCGTTTTCGCTGTTATAGCATTTTCAAAGGTTTTTTTGGTTGTTTACGTACAATATATGAATCGCTATTCATATTCATATATATATATATTGTACGTAAACAACCAAAAAAACCTTTGAAAATGCTATAACAGCGAAACCGGTAAGGGAAATAATATAAATAAGTGGACAAGTACAAGTGTTTTTCAATCAAAAATATTAGGCTAGCCTGTAAGGATGATGTACCTGTTTATATAATAATAAATAAATTTACTCAGATTGTAGGACATACTATATAATAAAAATAAAAATAATAAAAAGTAGGGTTCTGTACGCAGATGGTGTCAAATTTTTTGTCAGGAGCTACCATTTTAGCGGCTTTCTTTTTGTATTCTTGATGTTGCTTCGGCATGTACATTGGTGTTATTTGCCATATTGTTTTTAGGGTTCCGCACCCGTATTGTGGGGTGGTACGGAACCCTTTTTTGAGTCCGACTCGCACTTGGCTAATATAACATAACTGTCCGTTAAAAAGTTTATGTTCTCATTCCGTTATGCATTGGGTGCGCCTCATCTTGAAATCTAGCCAATAAATTGGCAATAACCCAGACATTCCCGTTCGTTTATAGCCACAACAACACGACCCTGCAACTGGAGCAGCATACTGCAGTCATAAATGGTTCATGGCCATTCCGGTCCAGTACATAACGGACCCTCTGCTGACTGCATTGATTGCATGTAATGGCTGACAGATATAGCCGAGGATGCAGTTGTTCACGGCACAAAGGATATGCAGCTGTGCGTCATCTTGTATTGAGACTTGACCTTCTGCAGACCACTTCTCTTTACAATGGAAGTCTGTTTGTTTATCCACTTATTTATGAATAGCTTTTGTTTGCGGCGTTGCCCGCGTTGAAGTGTCTTTCAATGTACCTTTATCGACAGTTTTCGGCTTGACGGTTATTTTATCAGTATGTTGACATTGACCAATACGACCATGATGAAAAGCCCATCCAAATCCGTTAAGTGGTTCTCGAATCAAAAAAAAAACCGGAAGTGCGAGTCGGACTCGCCTACCGAGGGTTCCGTACAAATTAGTAAAAGTTGTTAGTTTGTTTTTTCACAGCTTGAAGAGACTGTATATTATTATTGAGTATAATATTATGGTTTTAATTACAACTCGATACCTCCACGCGTTCCTGAGATAAAGGGTCTTGACAGACAAATGGACGGACGGACAGACGGACAGCAAAGTGATCCTATAAGGGTTCCGTTTTTTTATTTTCGAGGTACGGAACCCTAAAAATAGACATACAAACGGACAAAAATTCTAAAAATTGTAGTTTTGGGCTCAGTATAATAGTTGATAAAAAAATGTAGAAATGTTCAACGCGCAGAAACGACTTTTTAGCCGACTTCAAAAAAGGAGGAGGTTCACAATTCGACTGTATTTTTTTGGTACTCCTGTTATAAGTAGAGAATAGACAAACCTTTTCAGAGTTTTGATACTTTTTTATAGAAAAAGGGTTGACCAGGGTTACTGCAATAATAATAATAAAAAAAACCGCATCTAAATCCGTTGAGTGGTTCTCGAGTTAAAACGGAACATACATATAACAGACAGACAAAAATTAAAAAAATTGTTGTTTTGGCTTGGGTACAACTTATAAACAATTTCATCTAAATTTTTGAAAAAATACTCAATGTACGGATACGCCTTTTTTACTACTTTAATATTTTATAAAATTTTAGGAGCCCAACTTATTTTATGTATTTCCCGTATTATATTTTTTTAAATCATATTCTATTGGTTTTTAACATTGACGTCCTACCAAATGGACCTCTGGTCTAGTATAAAATTTACCAAAAAGCGTCCTCAGTGAAGTGTGAAAATATTAAGAAACAAAACATTTTAATTTGAATCGTATGTCATTGCTGCACGGCTTAATTTTGATTGACGTGTGATTGACACCCTTTTTTAATTTTCAATGGTTTTGGTTCTCTTTTCGTTCGGACACTTTTGAGCACAGACCCGCTGTCTATTTATTAGTACGTCAATGGTTATAAAGATTAATTTTGACGTGTACAACGTATAAACTTTATGTACCCATCTATATTTTATAAAATTAATTATTTGAATAAGTAGTATAGATAGACTCCGGAGCCAATTACAAAGCTTTTATCACAATCAGTACTTATAATAATAGAGGTATACATAAACTATTGAGTAATTTTCTAAGAAAGGTATATATGCGTGATGGTAAAGGTGAAAATCACAAGTTAGTGACAAATACTCTGTGTGTGCGGTGAACGGGCGTATTCACTGAACAGGTTCCGTCAATGTTTGTGGTTGTAGATGTAATATATACAGCATGAAAATGCGCTATAGACATGCCACCGTTTTAGTACAAAATTTGATAAGCCGTTTCTTGGTTGTTTTTCATTTTCTATAGACAGACATAGTATAAAAATTTGACGTAAGCAATATCTGACTGAATTTTAATAAAAAAGAAAATATTAGTATTTATTTAAAAAAATCTTGTAGTCAAAAGATGGACAAGTACGGCAAAATATTAGTATCAAGTTTTGCAATGCTATGATCCAGATTACAGACATAAAACGTGATAAATACATTTTTCAGAGGTCCCTTAAGGGTTTTTTTCCATTACATGAATGATTCAAATCATGATTTTTAGATAGTCAAAAGACTTCTCATATCTTCGAAAATAATATGTATTTACTTCTGATTTTCTGAAAAACTTGTATAAAGCTGCATTTCTCAACCCCCATTTTCCCTTAAATAACTTGAGTTGTAAGAATATCTAGATTTCGCTAGCAATTTTAGTTTTCTTACATAAATAAAAAAAAGCTTTTCTTATTTCTTTCTGAATCCGTCCCTCTCGCACTGCGCGCATTTCCGCTTGGAGTGACATGACCTTTGAAAAATTCACACATCACAAATGCGTTCGAGTGATGACGGATAGAGAGAGATAGACGACAGATATAAGGTACATGAAAGAGAGAGATAGATTAACTTTCTTGGTGCATTTAAGAACTGTATATACCAAGTGTAAAAGCAAAGGCAAGAATCCTTTAAAGGTGTGTTAGTATGATCGGTAAAGATTATATTTTAAATACTGGAATCTCTAAATAAAGTACCAGTACCTCACAATAAGACGATTTTCTTTACTCAAAATACACTAATCGTGTGGACACCCTCACGGTCGCTGGCCACTCGGATGAAGGGTGTGGGTTGCGGGGTGCAATTAGGTGTGTGGGGTGCTTAGAAAAATGATGTAGTTTTTGGTGAAAATTCAAGGTATATTTTTTTTCTCGTAATGACATCAGAATCGTGTATACTTTCGTATTCTAAAGGGATTCTTGACTTTGCATTTACACCCTGTATGCATAACAGTAACTTGAAAATTGTACGAAACAGACCTCGAGTAATTGACTACGGATTTAATTAAAAAGCTATGATGAATGAGAAACGAGGATTTGACAATCACAAAGAGTTTGGAAGATCCTTTACAAGGATTAAATTGATGTAAATCCCATCAAGGCCTTCAACTTACGAACAAAGGCACAAAAGGAGGAACCATCGGGGAAACTTCCGCTGACACACTATTTGCTCCTAGACGTTGGCAGAGAGATAATTACCCCAAGTACGAGTTAGACTCGCGCACAATGGGTTCCGTACCATCACGCAATACGGGTACGGAACCTTAAAAGAATTATGGTAAATAAGAACGACCACGTACAGCAAAGCGTAGTGTAGGCCGACCTCGTGCCCGCTGGACCGACGATCTGAAGGACGTTGCGGGGGGCGGCTGGATGAGGAAGACGGAGGACCGACATGGGTGGCGAAATTTGGGAAAGGCCTATGTCCAGCAGTGGACGAACACGGGCTGATGGATGGATGGATGGAAATAAGAACGATATAGTTGCCATACCAACATTAAGGCTACAAAAAACAAGTTGCTATAAATAGTAGCGCCTGACAAAAACCTCTGCGTAAGGAAACTCTAATTTATTATTTGTTGTTTTACTCCGGTCTCAGTGAATTTTAAACTTGTATGTATTACCGTCTTCAAGTAAGAGCCGAAAACAATAACGTTTAAATGATGCAACTTTTTCGAGGTTTTCTGTCCACACTAACTATTTTCTTAAAACATTTTATTATTTTTCGTTTCGAGGCCAAAGTGAAACGTATTCTGTGAAAATGTTGACTTTCTACCTATTACGGTTCAAGCTGTAGACCTCCGTGACAGACGGACAGACAGACAGCGCTTAGTAATAGTACGGAGTAATACTTTATATTCTCCGGTAATAGGGTCAGCGTAATTTTTACCGATAGTAAGACGACATCGATTGGAATTTAAAACGTTTGAGTCAAAGAGCTTTCAATAGAAGAGGCAGTACGAAGCGACTCGTATATATACTATATATAATACACATACGTTTAAGCCGGTGCCCCATATCCGTTTCCTTCGGCTAAGTACAATTACAATGCGATCCTGACCCGTGCCTACCTCACTCAAACTGTCAGCGAGTAGTGATGTTTGAGGTTTTTATTTCGGCTTCCTTATTAAAACATGACTTGCATTACTCGTACGTATCAATCACTAAGGATTTTTTTTATATACGAATAAAAAGATTTCAAAGACAAAAAAATCCGCGTTCACAAAAAAAATCTAAAGGGGTCAATCTTTAGGATGCCAAATAAAACAATGAAATAAGGGAGTAGCTTAGGTATATAAACACAAACATGCTTTGTTTGCGCTAGTTTTCAGCTACCCCAAATATGATTTTTTTGAATACTATTATTAGAGTGCATTACAAACTAGAAAGGATAAATTAGAAACAAATGTAAAGACAAGAATTTGAAAAAATTCCTCTGGCCAGGATTCTAACCTGCGACCTCTTGTTATCAAGACAAGCGCGCTAACCGACTGCGCCACCGAGGTACTTACCTAGACCGTTGAATTTTTCCACCATACTTGTCCACCGAATATTTTTGTAACTATTTGATCTAACCAGCTTGTAATGCACATACTGAACCCTCAAGAGGGTGTTATGTGATTTCACGCCTTGTTATTCGCTACAATATGTGTTGCTTCAGACATGATTTTTTTGGTTATCCATTTAGGCAATAATCTAAAAAACTGTTACTTCTTTTACTTTTTCATATAGGTTAAACTTTTAATTAGCACGTTCATTCTTTCATTTAATGACGACCCCTTACCGAGGGCAGAATTATATGGAAAATAATGTTTTGTTTTTTATTAAGATTCCATTCTACATAAATAAAAAAAAACGTCAAAAACCAAGGTATTACTTTGCTTTCGTATATTAGGATAGAATAACTAGCATTTGCCCGTGGCTTCGCCCGCGTTTACTCAATCTTTGCCCCGTTTTCGGCTTGGACGTTATTTTATGAACACCCCTTATAACCATATAGGTAAAATTGTTCTCAAGTTAAAACGGTATATACATACATACAGATAGACAGGCTGACAGAAGACAAAAATTCAATTTTTTTTTGATTTTGCTTCAGCACAGTACGAATATAATATAATCCATGAATAAAATTTCGCAAATATAATTCAATGTACAGACACGACTTTTTTCCTACTTTATTGTTGGTATAGATATGTATAGAATAAGTATTTTGCTACAGATTTAATAAATATCCACTGAAATGGTTGAAAATTGATTCGTCATGACAGTTTCTTGTAAATAAAATCGAAAGAAAGGTCGAGGGGAAAAGAGGAAGAAATTGACGCTACTTTACTCATGTGAAGGAGAAAGATAATAATTATTATGTCGCATCAAGAAGTCAAATCATTAGCTGAAGAAAGTGAAGAATAGTGGCTACTCCACCGACATGAATGTTCCTCTTAAGTTATAGATATACTGAAATGGAGAACTATAAAATACAAGTACTACGGAAATCGCCAAATCCATTGCAATCTTAAACAATCGAAGGTAATCCCTCTTTATACCTACATTATTTTGTTGTTTATTGTTTTCAAAGTTCATGTTTTCAATAATAATCCTCCTGACTAATGTAGCATAGTTAGAAAGCTCGCGTACAAAAGTGCTGACGATCCGGAGAATTTTGACAATATGTGAAATTGGTTGTTCACTCATTGGTTAACAATGAATGGACCGTCAGCTGGCTGGGCAACTGGGTGCGGATGTGAAAGGGTTAGATGATTTTTAGACAACATAAAGCTATTTGCAGAACTTTGAAATTTGATCATATTTATGCCAAGATTGACGATAAACCCAGCCAACTGCATGTATGTGAGTGGTAAAGTCGTCGCCGTACATTGTATAAATATTTTCATATAGGTACCCAAATTTCAAAGTTCTTTAAATAGTTTCATGTTGTATGAAAACCCTTTAACAAATCCACACCCACTGCTACATAGCCAGCTAACGGTCCATTCTTTATAATTATGAGTGAACGATTGATTCTACATACTGTCAAAATTCTTCGGATCGTCAGCACTTTTGTATGCGAGCTCCCTAACTATTAGTTTCATTGGAAACCTCTGAAAGCGGTCTGGAAAATTTCTACAGGATAATAATTATATTCTATACAAAACGTTTGAAAGTCTAGATGAAATGAAATATGATATTATTTAACGTAAGAAACATTCTAGTTATGAAATTCTTTGCAGCCGAAATTGCTTCTTTGGTAAACTCTTGGGCCGATTTGTGTAATGTTCACTCAACCGGACCGCTTTTGTGCTTGACGTGTGTATTTGTACTTGTCATGTAGTGTATTTGTGTATATTTTATGAACAATAGTCTCACAATTTTCATACAAATAGGTACGGGTTAAAATAATAAATGTAGGTCGAGGAAAGATTTATGCAAGGGCATCAATATCTTATTTTATATGTATGCTATTATTGTGAGATAAATAGGACTCTTTTGAAGGAGTTATATAAGCTCGTTAATAAAATATCGTTTTTTTGTTGAATTTTATATACCATATAACTTTAACAACTTCCTTAAGAAACAACCCACGAAAATGGAAGCAAGTAAACAAACCAAATAAGGAGTTGATGCTCGTGATTGTTGGCACTTGGTGGAACTTTTGAAACATTTTTTGTTTGATAAACACTTGTACTTGTCCACTTATTTATATTATTTCCCTTACCGGTTTCGCTGTTAAAGCATTATCAAAGGTTTGTTTGGTTGTTTACGTACAATATATTGTACAATATATTGGTTGTTTACGTACAATATATTGTACGTAAACAACCAAACAAACCTTTGATAATGCTTTAACAGCGAAACCGGTAAGGGAAATAATATAAATAAGTGGACAAGTACAAGTGTTTATCAAACAAAAAAACCAAATAAGCATACATTTTTTTTTGTGCTGTGGACTTACCTTTAGGCACTGGCACTCCTTATACGACGTCGATAAGAACCAGGATGAAGGGCGCTTGCCCAGAAATTGGGAGAGCGAGGCGTAAATTAGTATGTCTAGAGACTTCTGCAAAATCTACGGAAGTCGGTGACGGACGAATGACTAATACACACTGCTTGTAACTCTCCCGGTACGGCTACTCATGACGTCATCCCGGAACATGACGCGTCGCTCGACGGCATGTTTTAGTCATGAGCGTATCTAGCCAAAGCCGAAAGTCTACCACCAGTTGAAGTAAAAATATGGTCAGTTACAGGTTGATATTGATACTAGAGAGCTCAGACCAACGAAAACATTTATCTAAAAAATCGGGCGTAACCCCAGTAGGAATAAGAGGCTATATTAATAAAATCTATTTGTATATTTAGTTTAAAAACATTGCCTCTAAGTTCCTGTATTTAAAGTTTCACACAGATCTATGTCTGTCCTTCGGAAGCGTTCGTGAAGTTAGGACTTTAGTCCAATGTGTGGTCGGTCACCTTCAACAAAAGTTTCACTTCGAAACCAACTTCAGCGGGGTTGATACTCGGGCTCCTTGCTGCACAGGAAATGCGGAACTTAAGAACTAGAATTACCGTGGCGCAGATCTACACACTAGTATTTAATTAAACACTAATTAAACTTAGGTTTTGTACAATGAATATTGTGGAATCTTTTACAGTAAGATTTTTAATTTGAATTAGATGGAGTCTCATTAAGTAATTACCTTAGAATATAAATAGTTTTCGATGCTCTTTATTGTGAGATTAAGTAAATTCCAAAGAAATGTTAACAAGTAACTTTAAGAATATTTTATAGTGTGAGGTTTACGAAAAATATGGAAATCGTCTTATATTTTTACCTTAACCTATTTCATTTAAAATTTCGCAAAATCTTCAGTTTTTAATAATTTCCATCTTTTACAGTTATAAGTTATGCATATAAATTCACAACTATGGAAAATCCAATTATTATGAAGTGATAAAAAAAAGCTTCAGCGTCACCCGCATATACCAGTATAAATACTTCTTTGTTGACTTTTAAAATAAGAAACAAGATTAACCAATCAATAAGGCACCGGACACACAGCGAGCGTTCTAAAGTTCTACGTTCAGCGTTCAGAACGTACGTGCGTTATCGTTGACCGTCACGACACGCACGTCGTGGACTATGTGTGTAAAGATCCAAGCATCGCATTAATTAATTATAGTGAACGTGGTAGAAGGTGGTAGAGCTGATGCCGGGCTCGATTGTGGAGGTACCACCATCTTACTCGCAAATCCTCCCGAAGTTGTTCGGGGGAGAGTAAGAGAACAGCGCTCCGGCAACACCAGGCGGCACACCATTGCCTGGGACCGATGGACCGATGGACCTGCGGTATATCCATCCCCAAATGCCGGGCCTTATACGTGGGACGCACTATAAGTTTCCGGAATGAATATGAAAAAATACTATTAAAGGTACAAAATTAATTTATTGTTTTTCAAAATAATCTCCCTTGGCGTCTATCCACTTTTTCATTCGATCAAACCAGTTTTGAAAACTTTTGTGCCACTCCCCTGTGGTGACCTCTGAAACGTGTTTTTCATACTCCTCGACAGCCTCTTCTGGTGATGAAAATCGTTGACCGCGTAATTGGTTCTTAATTTTTGGGAACAGAAAAAAGTCACAAGGTGCCAGGTCGGGACTGTATGCAGGATGACTCATGAGTTCTACATTTTTCGTCTTCAAAAAGTCGTTTGTCTGTCTGGCCGTGTGAGAACTAGCATTGTCGTGGTGCAGGATGATACGGCGTTTACGGTTATTTTTACGGAGTTCGTCAATAACTTCCGGCAAACAAATGGTCGTGTACCAGTCACTATTCACGGTACGACGATTCTCTAAAGCAACAGTAGCCACGTGTCCAGTTTTATTAAAAAAAGAAGCAATCATCCGCTTAGATGCACTTTTCACGCGCGCCACTTTGGTTGGTTTCGGCTCATCTTGAAAGACCCATACGCTCGATTGCTGCTTTGTTTTGGGATCGTAGCAATAAATCCATGTTTCGTCACCTGTTACTATGTCCCACACCAAATTTGACGCACCTTCGTTGAATCTGGTAAGCATGGCACTGCACCAAGTGACGCGGTCCGTTTTTTGAGCCTCGATCAAGTTGTGTGGGATCCACCGCGAGCACAGCTTTCTCACACCCAAATGTTTGTGTAGGATTGATTGTATTTGACTCATGCCTATTTCTAAGGATGCGCGAATTTCATGGTAGGTCACATGCCTGTCTGTTTCAATCATACGGCGCACAGCATCGATGTTTTTGTTGGTCACAGCGGTGGACGGCCGACCATCGCGAGATTCGTCACTGAGATTGATACGACCACGCTTGAATTCTGCAAACCAGCTATAAACAGTCGTCTTGCATGGTGCTTCATTGCCAAAAGCTGTTTCAAGCCGAGCGATGCTCTGTTGAGCTGTCAAATTACACTTAAAATCGTAGAAAATCATACTACGAAAATTTTCCCGAGTTAAATCCATGTTGCTGCAGACACACAATTTTTTAAATGGCGCCACAAGGTAAAAACAAAAGACAGTCAGATGAAACAAACTGCATTCTACAGCCAAAGAGTTCTATTTTCAAATGTTGTAATAAATTTTTAAATATTGTTTATGTAAGTGGCCAGTTCCGGAAACTTTTAGTGTTACCTATGTATAAAACAGACCGGTGACGGGCAGCGGCGTCACTGGTGCAAGGGTTTCGGCACCGCGCTCACCAACCCGCCTGCCCAGCATGTGTGAGTATGCGCATTTCTTCCAGGAGGACCGCCAAGGGTGGCGAAATCCTGGAAAGGCCTATATCCAGCAGTGGACGAAACAGGCTGATGGATGAATGGATGGAGTGAAAGCAAAACGCAGAAATCTAGAACACTGGCGGTGTGTCCAGCGCCTAACGGAAAGTTACTTAACCCTCTTTCCCATTACCTCTAAAGCAATTGTAATATAAAAGATCGCAGGTAGGTCTATTCTCAGTCTGTCGAATCAGCCTTCTCGATCGTAAAAACCCAATTTATCAGTCGAACTCCAGACATTTTTAGATCGAGTTTTAAAAATCTCACTTCGATTGTTTCTCCGGAATTGCCCCAGATCGTTGCTCGGATCAAACACTATTCTTGCCACAACAAAGTTTACTGATTTTGAAACGAGAACAATTCAAACGAAATTGGCAACAATAATCATGGAGCAATTTTTTTTCTTACTAAAAAATCTCAGTATCTAACATTTACATATATTAAAACAAAAGCTTATAAGGCGAATGGGGCTTGAGCTAAGACTTTTGTAGCAGACGCCAACATAAACTACTTTTAATACGTGGAAAATGTACAGTCCCCTTGGAATTTTATAAAACTATTACAAGACAGATAACGCAAAAAGCGTTAAAAGCCATAAAGGTACAGGTACTCAGATAACAAAAGAAAGTAAGTAAGTGCGCAATAGTGGGCACAGTTATAACAAATAACAGGGTTATGTGAACAGTAGGCAGAGCTCTTCAATCGACATCATTTCATTTCAGGTAACCATTTGTTTTCAATATTTATATTGAAAATAAAGCTTACATATTTTTTATATTGTGTTTTTAATGCTTATTTAAATTTTTTCTTATACACTGATTCTAAAAGGACGAAAGTCGCAACTGAGGATTTCAAACCCGATGTTCAATGCCAAAGGGTTATTAAAAAAAAAACTTGGCATGTTTATGTTCGCTGTCAATGTCAACGGCCACAATGACATGACAGTTGTTTTTTTTTAAAATACAAAATGAGCTTGAAACGAATGGTAATTATTTTTAAAATCCTTTGTATACCAAATTTTGAGTTTTTTTTATAAATCTCTTTATTTAGTAAAGAAGTCTTTAGTTTGAAAAAAATATATATGATGCTCAGAAAGCCAATATCTCTAAATGTTTTTAGTTTTGTACTTATTATTAATTTGTTGTAATGTTGTCAATTACTATGGGCACCTCTAATTAGGGACAAATAAGAAAGGGGGCATGTACCGAAAAAATCAAATAAAATACTACTTTGTGACGAAGTGTCCAACATTCATACAAATAAATATAGGCTGGGTTCAAGGCGAAGGATGTTATGTTTATTGAATTGCAAAATTACATTTTATTCAATTCGCCTGCCTGTGGGCAAGTGTGCAATTGTTTTACTACATGTCTATACTAAATTGACTATTAAAAAAAGTTTTATTTGGATAAGTTGCACTCAATTATGTCGATTTTCCCGTATTGGTCCGAGTACCAGGCGTATTCGCGTCAAAACAACGTAAGAAATAACATACATAAAACATATTGTCACGACATGAATCCCCAAAGGTGTGACAGGGGTATTCCCGATTGTGAACTGAGAAATGCAAGTCTCAATCCACTCCCGGTACACCCGCGGCTCCTCGACGATTATTAGGTCCCAACGTGATGAGTGGTGAGCTCTATCGCCATACCTCGGGCACAATTACACCCTTTAAATTCCTCACGATGTTTTCCTTCACCGTTTAGTAAGTGGTAAGTATTAGTTAAGAACACAAATACTGTGCACATAAATTGCGAAAAACTCATTAGTGCATGTGCCCGACTGGGGATCAAACCTGGGTCTCAAGATTACCGCCGCTAAGAAATAGATTAATTTAAAAGCACTCAAGTAAGACTGTCTCTTTGTATGATCGATCGCAATACAAAGATGTTGTCCGGTTAATTTGCAGTGCATAAGGTGCAGGATGTGGGACGCCCAGTGACGCGATCCCGTACCCTCGTGTCCCGTATAACATTCCCTACATAAGATACATCCACCTATTATATACTTTTATGAAAAATATCAAGTTAGTGTACGTTAAACATCGATAGTTTGAAAGTTCGATAACTATCGATATTTTCCAAAAAACTTAGACTATCGATAGTTTTATATTTTTTTTTATTAATTAAAATGTAAGTTAAACAAGACACATTCCATTTTTATACTTTTAATTTACCAAGAAAATTTAATAAAAAAACTGAGCATTTTGTTTGATAAACAAAAGCTGATTCAATCGTTTATCTTTGAGCCTGCTTCTACGCTCCGTCATTATTTGCCCAGCCTTTGAAAATAGTTGCAATAGATAGTGTTGTCCATTACAAATAATAATGGCCTGCGTTCAGCTTGATCGCCCGCCGACGCTCGGCAATCATGACATTTCTTTTGAATAATCAAGTAAATACTTCAACAAAGCAATAAAGACATCAGGGCCCGGACTAGGATCTTAAATCGGCTCGGGCATTTTCAAGGTTGTCGATCCTCTTGTTAAATGTTAACAAGCTTACCATAAATACACACACCCTCAAACACCCTTACTCGTTCATTTATCGATGTCTTATTTTAATAGCAAGAAATTGCAGTACTTATTGCTTTCGTTGATAGTTTTGTTGTTTATTTAATCAACTTACTCACTCACGTCCAGATTTACTTTTCTGATTTTCTATACCGCAGTGATATAAATTTAATTTGTTATCTCCTTGCGATGGATAAATCGCCAAGTGTTTAAAAATATAGAAATTTATTTCTATCATAGTTTCGATACGAGTAATGTGTATTCTTAACTACCCGATGCTGTAACAGGTGACGGTAGGGCAATAATAGTCTCAGACTTGTCTTGAATACACTAGCGCCCTCTAGGCGCCAAGAGGCTCACTACTAAGTGAGTACCTATACATATCGTTGCGGTATGGGAAAGCACAAGCGTAAATTCGCAGGTCATGTTGAGAACTGGATAGCTCAGTTGGTAGAGCAACCGCCCGGTAAGCGAGAGGTCCCGGGTTCGAATCCCGGTTCAGAGCTCCTCACGTCCAGATTTACTTTTCTGATTTTCTATACCGCAGTGATATAAATTTAATTTGTTAATCAACTTATTTCATAGTTTTACAAGAGCAAGGATCTTGCTGCTTGTAGTTTTCTTTTTTGTCGATCTTGTTCCCAAGTTTGGGAGCTACGAAACATATCGCTATTTATACCTTTTGCTTTGTCCGTCCCTTTGGTAGCTATGTACATTTTATTTTACAATTTCGAGAGTTATTTTGAAACATTAAATTTTTTACTTCTATCGCACTTTCAGGGCTTTACAAACTTTACTTACTCGTATAATAATAAAATTTTCTTGAGCAACTGAAATTATATGCGAGCATAGACAAAAATAATGAAAAATATATCATTTTTATTGGTCAAATCTAGGGATTTGAAAATTATCATTTGCTAAAGCAGCGGCCCAACAAGCAGCCTGAGCATCCCATCAACGCATTGGCCCATCGGGATTTTGCCCGGTCTGCCCTGGAAGAGGTTGTCACACAAAGTGGTTGTGCACAATTTTCTTCTTTCCCCTTTATAATCTTCTAAGTGTGGGAAACGGAAACTAGTAATATTACTCGTCTGTTCTATTAAAAAGTGCAATAACTACTAGACCAAATGTAGTTTATAGCTGTTCCGTTTTGTTTTATACACATATCTACGCACCCAGCATCCTGAGAAGATTATATATGACTTGTAATCCTATCATCTGCGGGTTGGTAACAAGATACATCTCTCAAGAACCACGTGAAAAAACTACTTCACTTCCTTTATCTTACAGTTTCACACAACGCGTGATTTTTCTCGTAACACGAAAAATCCCTGAGCTTGTCAATCCACAAACATTTTCACGTAAAAATTCTAGAGGAAATATCAGGATATTCGTAGAGAAATATTTTATCTTCCATGCGAACGGCTGGCTCGGGAGCGCTCTCAGATTCCGAAGCGTGATATGACGTCATACAGCAGAGTGTTACGTCATACGCGTCGTTGAGAGTGACAGATAAACGTTATGTGGACGTTACTACGACGGGAATGTGGACGTTGATAAGCAATGTGTTTGTGAACGTAAACTGATAATACAAGTACCCTAAAGCTCATTGCAAGTACCGAACAAAAACCATACACGACGGCTATGTAGAAAACTTTATGTTTTTGCTTTGTATTGAAATTTTAAGGAGAAATTCACCCAGACTAATTTGTATATGTAAATAAAATAAATATGTTGTCACTACATGTGTATTGAAAGGGTGTTAGGGGTGTCCCAAATGTCAACTGTTCAGTCTAACACTATGATAAACACTTTTCAGGCCACTGCTGTAAAATACATGATTGTACTCTTTTTCAACTAAATTTTGTCTATACTCTGGCGATCTGACAACTGAGTTAGGTACCGCAGCTTTTTTCATCTCATCACATCAGGAAATTTTAAACGAAATAATTAATTTTTAAGTATTAAGAGGATAGTCCCCGACAAAATCATAATAATTTCTTCTTCTATGTTTAAAGAATCCAGCAATACTATCATGGACAAACATGAGCATTTTTTCGTCCATGATACTACACATAAAAATGTACTTCTGCCAAGAGTAGATAACGCACACTCTTATCGAAACAAATCTTCAGAAATCATTTCAGTTATTGAGAAATAAAAACCAAAGATAGCGCTAAGAGTTTTCATGTCGAATTTTAAGATTATTTGATCAAAAACCTATACTGTCATATACATAATATTTATGTAAGTATTGAAATCTGTATTACCTTTATTAAACTCTGAAACGAATAAATATTTCATAAAACCTTTAGTCTTTTTAAATAATAAAATTTATGATAAATGTTCTCATTATGACTTCCCTCCGGAATCCGCACCCCTTTCGCACTGCGGGTCTTTCTACATGGAGTAAATAGTGATTGGTGCAAGCGCGACCTATCCTCTTTAATAACTCTGTAGCAGCTTATTGGATCTCGGTGTTGTTAAATTATTCCTTTCGGAACTCAGTCATTCATAAAATTTCAAACACATCGTTTATTTTATATAATTTTATAGTTTTACTTCAGAATTACATGTTAATTAGAACACAAGTTGGTGTTCACATTCCTATACTTAGTTTAAGTAAAGCTTGTCGTCCAATACCCAAGTTACTACTCCCCAGTTCACTTAGACGTAACTTATCTAAAGCAATATAAACTATCCGATATCACAAACTCGTGTCCATTAGACTCCTACATGTCGATATCAATCTTAAATTTATTAACAAACTTCTGTACCGATGTAATGGGGTTTTGATTGAACGGTTGCGGATGCTCTGAGCTCTTGAGTTTGTACATACGTATTATACGGGTAAGTGCCAGTTGTATTTTTGCTGCAAAACTTAGACCATTATCCCAAAAGAATGCCTACGCAAATGAATAAAAAAATGAACCTATCTAGATATTCAAGGATTAAAGGTAGGCATATTCGGCATTTTTATACGTTTTAACTACAGGCAGCGTAGTCAACACTAAGTAAAGGATATATGAATATAATTTGCAATATTCCGCTAAACAATTCTTGTCGTGCTATTCAAAATGCAGACTCGTGCACCGCCCGCCCGCCCGCATAAAAACATGCAACAAGCAAGCAATACAATCTTAAATAACAAGCAAGAAAACTTATCGACACGTGTTTCGCCTCTGAACGAGGCATCCTCGGGATGTGTTGCTAGCCCGGCTTCTCCGCAGCAACTGATGTGTTGCTCGCCCAGCCGCTCCGCAGCAACTGATGTTGTTCGCCCGACAGCTCAGCAGCTAGTGACGAGCCGCCGACCAAAACTCGCCTTTTATACACCGGCCTGACTAGTTGTTTGGTGGGGAAAATGGGGAGACGAAAACATGCGTAACAGTGGGGTAGTGGTAAAGTTAGTTTGTTCGTTTAGTAAATCAGGGTTACTCTTGTTTTTTAGTATTTCTAATTGTTCTAACACACACATTCATAAACCTTTTTTACAAATATGTTTTACTTCAAATGAATGGTTATCAGGCAAACTATGACCGGACTCTAGTAGATGTTTTGCAAAGTGTGATTTTTCAGGATGATTATTTCTATGGGCTGAGATATGTTCTTTGTACCTAGTTTCAAAACTGCGACCTGTTTGACCTACATAGACACCGTTACAATCATTGCAAGACAATTTGTAAATACCAGACTGTTGTTTTTTATCTAATTTGTCCTTACCATTGCAAATACGCTTTATCTTATTTTTGGTTCTGAATGCAACGCGAACACCACAACGCCGAAAAATCTTCGCAACCCGTTCAGAAATTGGACCTAGATAAGTTATGCTTGTTTTATATTTCTGAACACTCGTACTTTCAGGCTGTAAAGCAGACAAACTGTTTCTAATAATGATATTCTGTTTTTTGTGGACTAATCTATCAACCATTTTTGCACTATACCCGTTATTCACAGCAATCTGATATATTATGTTGAGTTCTTTTTCAAAGTTGTCAGGACTTAGAGGCACCGTCATCAATCTGTGAACATAACAACGAAATGCTGCAAGCTTATGTTCCCAAGGGTGACAAGATGAAGAAGGTATTACAGTATCGGTGTGTGTTGGCTTGCGGTATATTTGAAATTCATGTTTATTCTGTGCCCGAGTAATCGTTAAATCTAGAAAATTAAGGGAGTTTTCTTGTTCGACTTCTAATTTAAATTTTATTTTGGGGTGAATTTTGTTCAATTTGTCAACAAATACATCGAGCTGTCTACCAGTACCAGTCCAGCAAATAATGATGTCATCAACGTATCTGTAATAATACAAAATATTCGAACTACTGACAATGTGTTTGTTCTCAAAACTATCCATGAAAATATCGGCCATTAATGGACTTAAGGGTGAACCCATCGCTAAACCTTCTTTCTGCATATAGAGTCTATCATTGAATTTGAAATAATTTTGACGCATGCAAACTGATGCAAGGCTAATGAGGTCATCAATTTCGTTGGTGTGAAGACGTTGTTTTTCTAGTAAATTTCTAATAACAGTCAAACACTCATCGGAAGGAACATTGGTAAACAAGCTATCTACATCTAAAGATATCAACTTCGCATTAGAGGGCAAATGGACATTCTGAATTTTTGATATTAAGTCATCTTTGTTCCTAAGACAATAAATGGGCTTGAAGGCAGTTTTTTCTATCAAAATATGATTTAACCGTTTTGACAAATCATAAGCTGGAGCACCTATATAAGAGACCACCGGACGAACTGGAATATTATCTTTATGAATTTTTGGCAAACCGTACAAAGCTGGAGCTACAGGGTTCATAGGAAGTAATTTTGCTTTATAGTGAGAATTGTCTGGAAAAACAAAGGAGGTGTTGTTGACGGCTAATTTTAACTCTGCTTGAAATTTCTTAGTTGGATCTGAATTAAGAGGAACAAAGGCGTCACCCTGAATAACATCATTTACCTTTATATTATAGTCATCACGATTCATTATTACTACTGTGTTGCCCTTATCGGCCTTGGAAATCACTAAGTTATTTTCGTTGACCCTACTCTGAACAGATTTAAATATTGCTAGTTCCGGATTAATTTTGAGACTTGATGAGACAACGGACTCTTCAATTTCATGCGTAACCAAACTCTTCACAATATTGTCTTGCTTAGAAACAATTGCAGTAATCTCAGCATCAACAGCTAAATTTTCTAATGAATTTTGGGACAAACTAGAAGGAATATTATATTTTAAACCCTTTTCTAAAAGAGACATCTCAATATTAGGAAAAACAACATTAGTTAAATTTTTTACTCGAGGGTAGAATGAAGAAGTAGATGAATTTTGCACGGGCTGTCGATTAAAATCGTTATTACACTGTATTAATCTATCTAACTTACTTTTCTGAATGAGATACTTCTCGTGCACAACCTTCGATGCCAAATCTCTAGCCTTTCTATCCAAGCTGTCAAATTCAGTGCTGTGTAAAGAAAAAGTTAATTCAGTATGGAGAACTTTGAGATGAGTTTTAAGGTTATTTCTTACCGAAAACCAATACCTTATTTCTTCATTCAACCAAGCCAATTGTGCTCTTCTAATAGCTAAAAATGAAGATCTAGTGTGTGTGTTACAACGAATATTAAGTTTTATGTAGTTGGGGATAACTTGATTTTTCTTACATTGTTGATTAAACCAAACATTCTGTGCGGCTACTCTGTGTAATTTGGTAAGTTTAACATACAATTTCGCCTGTTCAGCTATGCTTTCTGACCTAAGATGATTAATTGAAATAGGCGTTACCTTGCGGAAGTCCATCACTAAGTAAAGGATATATGAATATAATTTGCAATATTCCGCTAAACAATTCTTGTCGTGCTATTCAAAATGCAGACTCGTGCACCGCCCGCCCGCCCGCATAAAAACATGCAACAAGCAAGCAATACAATCTTAAATAACAAGCAAGAAAACTTATCGACACGTGTTTCGCCTCTGAACGAGGCATCCTCGGGATGTGTTGCTAGCCCGGCTTCTCCGCAGCAACTGATGTGTTGCTCGCCCAGCCGCTCCGCAGCAACTGATGTTGTTCGCCCGACAGCTCAGCAGCTAGTGACGAGCCGCCGACCAAAACTCGCCTTTTATACACCGGCCTGACTAGTTGTTTGGTGGGGAAAATGGGGAGACGAAAACATGCGTAACAGTGGGGTAGTGGTAAAGTTAGTTTGTTCGTTTAGTAAATCAGGGTTATTCTTGTTTTTTAGTATTTCTAATTGTTCTAACACACACATTCTTAAACCTTTTTTACAAATATGTTTTACTTCAAATGAATGGTTATCAGGCAAACTATGACCGGACTCTAGTAGATGTTTTGCAAAGTGTGATTTTTCAGGATGATTATTTCTATGGGCTGAGATATGTTCTTTGTACCTAGTTTCAAAACTGCGACCTGTTTGACCTACATAGACACCGTTACAATCATTGCAAGACAATGCGAAAGTTTGTGTGTGTGTGTTTGTATGTTTGTTACTCTTTCACGCTGAAACGGCTGAACGGATTTGGATGAAATTGTTTTTATCCAGCTGTATGACTTGACCCAGATAAACATATTTTTGAACTACTTCGATGCTGACATTGTCGACGGTTATTGGCCCTTGGATAACAATTTGTTACATTGATCTTAATTTATTGCTCTAAATTATTGAAGGTTATTTTATGGATTTTATCTAGAACTAAGGAGAAATTTACTTGGTTGACTGACGTGTTGACAAAAATCATCAACAAAAAGTTTTACCATTTCACTACGCTTGGAGTAGAATAAGTCGATTCTATCACTAACTGAATTAAAAAGGGTAAATGCTCGAATAAAGTAGGAATTTTGGCGATAATTAGTGCGCACGCGCGGGATGTTCAGACTCATAGATCTCCGAGTAGAGTAAGGAGCCTCAAGTTTTATACGTGATAAAAGGTCTGCAGAGTCAATGTATCCATTTGCTATCTCGGAGAGAAGAATAATCTCACTAAACCTTCGCCTAAGTTCCAGGGAGAGAATGTGATGTCTTTACGCATCGTCTATATTAATAATCATCACAAGTTTTGGTTTTAAGCTGCAAGTACCTCTCATAAACCTCTTTTGAATATATTCAATTCTATCAATTTAGTATGCATAACGCGGGTTCCATACTGAGGAGGCATACTCAAGGACATTACGAACGTAAGAACAATAAAGTACTTGATGGCTTTAACGTTTTTAAAATCGGCGCAAGATCTCATCAGGAAACCCAATGTTTTAGAGGCTTTTTTAATAAGGTGGTCAATGTGCTTATCATAAAGCAGTTTGGAGTCCCAAACAATGCCCAAATCCCGCATACAGTCCACTCGGGTTAAGAATTGATTGTTTATAGAATATCTATGACTTAATTTATGTTTTTTTCGTGAGAACGACAGCAGCGAGTATTTGGTTACATTGCGGTCTAGCTTATTAATTCTACAATATTTTTCAAACCTTAAAAGATCTTCTTGGAAGTGGCAACAATCCTGATCGCGACGTATTTCTTTGAAAATCTTCATGTCGTCTGCGAATAATTGGAAATCAGCACTCTGGAAACAAGCTCCTATGTCATTGATAAATATCGTGGATAAAAGGGGACCTAACAGGGACCCTTGAGGAACACCTAAGGGAACTTGTCTCCAGAGCAACTGATAACTGTTAATTGCAACCGACTGAAATCGATTTTTTATGTACGAAGAGAACCATCTAAACAAGTTACCGTGAATTCCGTGAAGCAATTTTTGCAGCAATATCAGATGATCTATTCGATCAAAGGCCTTGCTATAGTCTGTGTATACTGTGTCAGCTTGGGCTCCTGAGTCCATAATTTTAGAAATTTTGTCATGGAAAATGACAGTAGACCTGTTTTGAAGGAAACCGTGTTGTTGGGGAATGAAAATGAGTCTGAGGGCATTATAAGTTTAATGGTACACAACTTTTTCAAAGATTTTAGAAAATATGTTGAGTTTGGAGATTTTCCTGTAGTGATTAATAGCATTTCTGTCGCCCTTTTTGTGAACTGGAGTTATGAACGCTTGCTTCCATACTTCAGTCAGGTAAAATACATTCTTTTAGAGATCGTTAAATAGTAGGCAGAGGGGTATAGCAAGGCTTTTTGCGCATCCAATAATAAAGATTGGGTGTATTTGGTATGTATGTAGGTAGTAATAATTAGCTATTAATTATCATAAGGAGGTAGTCTTGTTTTTCCCCGGCCATTACAAGTAATTAGACTGAGCAGACGTGTTTCATTGATCTCTTCATTATATATTATCTGAATACTTATCACTGGCGACGATTGGTAAATTATATTCGCGTGTGAAGTTCTATTGTGTTAGCCGAACAGATAACAACAATGGCTCTCGGTAAAATCAACGAGTTTAACGTGGAATCGGGTAACTGGGTGTCGTACTGCGAGAGACTGGAGAGTTACTTTAGTGTTAACGGCGTCAAGGAAGAGGTGAAGGTGGACACACTAATAGCCGTGTGCGGCGAGGAGTGCTACGAACTCATGGTGAACCTGGCAAGTCCTTTCAAACCTTCATCGCTCAAATATTCGGAACTGGTGTCGTTGGTGAGGGCACATCTGAGCCCTAAACGCTCCATTCTATCCGAACGCTACAAGTTTCGTCTCAGGCGGCAAGCGGTCAGTGAAACAATATCGCAGTACGTTGCGGAACTTAAAAATTGGCACGTACATGTGAGTTCGGTAACAATCTAACAGAGAACTTACGGGATCAATTCGTGTGTGGCGTACACAGCGAGTTAATTAGACAGCGTCTTTTTGCGGAGGATAATCTAACGTTTCCATCGGCGGTGCAACTTGCGAATTCGTTAGAGTCAGCAGAGAAAGACGCGGCTATTATGGAACCTGCTTCGTCATCATATTCATGCAGCAGAGACGGCGGGGCGAGCGTGGGAGGGCCAAGCGCGCGCGGGGAGGGGTCGACGGCGCTGCACACGCTCGCAAGCGCAACGCGACCGCAGCGCGACCTCCGCCATTCGCCCGGGGCCAGTCAACGGAGTAATACAGCTGGTAGTACATCCTTTGCAAATTCGAATGTTTACGCATGTTACGCGTGTGGTGCTACAAATCATTATGTTCAACAATGTCGCTTTAAAGAAGCGATATGCAGTGCTTGTTCTAAGAAGGGGCATTTACGGCGAGTGTGCCCGGAGCAGGCCGTGGCAAGTAAAACGAGCACGGGCGCGCGTCAAAACGGCGGCGCGTACCGACGGAAAGGCGGGGCCGGCCGCGGCCGGGCGCCGCGACGACAAAATTATTTTTTGGAGCAAGAGAATAAGTCTGACAACAACATCTCGGATTGTGAAGAAGAGGCAATGTTTCAGATGTCATTAAACAAGTATAAACCGGTAAGCATACCATTTAATGTTAACGGTCGTGAAATAATAATGGAGTTGGACACTGGGGCAGCAAGTTCTTGTGTAAGCAAAAAAACATATAACGACTATTTCAGTGACTTAGTGTTGTTTCCTACAAAAGTGGTGTTCAAATTCTACGACGGTTCTAGGGTAAAACCTTTAGGCATAATAAAACCATCGGTGCGTTACAATAATACTGCTAAGCACTTAGATTTATATGTGATTGAGAAAGGGGAGACATCCCTAATAGGTAGACAATGGTTGGCGGAGTTATCTATAGACATACCTAAGTTCTCTAACTGCAACAAGGTTGAGGTATGTAAGAATATCAAGTCAGGGGCTAACGAGGTTTCTTTGTTAATCGACAGACATAAAGGAGTCTTCGAGAGCGGTCTTGGACGTTTTACCGGGGGAGAAGCGACACTGCGGGTGCGGCCTGACGCGATGCCCGTGTTTCACCGTGCGCGACCCCTTCCTTTCGCCCTGCGTGAGCGCGTCGATGCCGAGCTCGACATCATGCTGCGCGAGGGTGTCATCGAACCGGTGGACTGTTCGGACTGGGCGACGCCGTTAGTACCTATTAATAAGAAGGATGGTGGTCTTAGGGTATGTGCTGATTTCAAAGTAACTCTCAATCCCGTACTAGAAGTTGACCGTTACCCCTTGCCAAGGGTTGAGGACTTGTTTGCGGATCTCTCGGGCTGTGAGGTCTACAGTAAGATTGATTTAGCTAATGCTTATAATCAGATTTGTTTGTCAGAAGAGTCTAAAAAATACACCGTCATCAACACGCATAGGGGTATGTTCAGATATAATAGATTGGTATATGGTTTATCTTCTAGTAGTGGAATTTTCCAAAGGATTATGTCGAATTTGCTTGCAGATATACCTAATTGCAAAACGTTTTTAGACGACGCGCTGATCGCTTCTCGTGATGTCCCTAGTCACATAAAGACTTTAGGAATAGTCCTAGATAGATTGGAAGCTTATGGCTTAAAACTTAAGCAGAGTAAGTGTATTTTCTTAGCTAGTGAAGTAGCTTATCTCGGGTACATCATCGATAAGAATGGTATCCGCCCGGATCCCAGTAAAGTGAGGGCCATTGCTAAAATGCCGGAACCAAATAACATAGGGGAGTTACGATCCTTTTTGGGAATGGTTAATTTCTATGCTAAGTTCGTACATAAAATAAGTGATCACCTTAGCCCGCTGTACGCGCTGTTAAAGAAGGCAACAGTATGGGGATGGTCGCAGGCTTGTAGAACAGCATTCAATAGAATAAAAGAATTACTGTTAAGTAGCGAAGTGTTAGCCCACTATGGCCCTAATCGACCCTTGACCTTGACCTGCGACGCGAGTTCTTTTGGCGTTGGAGGGGTATTAACACAACCGGATAACGTGGGTAACGAACACCCAGTCGCTTACATATCACGCAGATTGACAAACGCGGAGCGGAATTATTCACAGATTCATCGTGAAGCATTAGCAATAGTCTATAGTGTGCGCAAGTTTCATCAATACGTATACGGCCGGCATTTCTTGCTTAAAACGGATCATAAACCGTTAGTAAGTATATTTGGGCCTTTGACAGGAGTACCAAGCATGGCGGCCAGTCGCATGCAAAGGTGGGCTCTGATATTGTCGGCTTATGATTTCAAAATACAATACGTGTCAACGGATAAAAATATTGCTGACGCTCTCTCGAGGCTACCGATAGGCGAACAAAGGGAATTTGAAATTCCGGAACAATCTTATTTGCACTTTGCTTCGAATGCTTTATTATTGGATAACAGGGAAATTATGCGAATGACGTCACGAGACCCAATGCTAGGCAGAGTAACTAATTATATAAGGGATGGCTGGCCAGACGCTGTACCTATTAAGAATTTAGAACCTTATCTCCGCAGGAAAAATGAGCTATATTTAGAGCTGGGTTGCGTTATGTGGGGCCACCGGGTAGTTATACCGGAGGCCGGCCGTGGCCAGGTATTGCAAGAACTTCATGAGCCACATATGGGGATCGTGAAGACGAAGGCTATGGCACGGAGTTATGTGTGGTGGCCGGGGTTAGATGAGGCCATTGAAACACAGTGTAAAGAGTGCGACACGTGTGCGGCAGTCGCCCCCGCACCACCACAAAGTACACCAGTGCCATGGCGGTGGCCTTCACGCCCCTACGAAAGGGTGCACTTGGATTTTTTGGGCCCGATAGCAGGGAGAACTTACCTAATAACAATAGACGCACGGTCAAAATGGGTAGAGTTTTACAATATGTCAAGCACTACGGCGGAGAATACAATAGCCAAGTTACAGGAATCGTGGTCAAGATGGGGTTTGCCAAAACAGGTCGTGACAGATAACGGCCAACCCTACGCAAGTAGAGAATTCAACGTTTTTTTACAATCAAACGGTATACGGCACATGTACGCTGCTCCCCACCATCCGCAGTCAAACGGGGCTGCTGAGGGTGCAGTTAAATTAGTTAAAAATGTAATAAAAAAAGCGATTGCCCGGAAATGTAATATCGACGAGGCCTTACATCAGTTTCTATTGTATTATCACAACACTCCCCACAGCACTACAGGTGAATCACCTGCACAAATGCTTCAGGGACGCAGTTTGCGTACTCGATTAGATTTGGTAAGGCCGGATGTTGCAGCTAGGGTTGAAAATGAGCAAGAAAAACAAAGAAAAAATTCAACGCAGATTTCTAGAGAGATTAACTTAGGAGAACCGGTTAGGTATAGAGATTATAGATCTAATAATAATAAATGGTCAGACGGAGTTATAGCTAAGCGCACAGGCAAACCTGATTATGAGGTAGCAACTAAAGAAGGCACTTCAGTACACAGGCACATTGACCAGCTAAAACGAAAGCCACGAAATTCTTGCGTTTTTCCTGGGTCTACCATTCTTTTTGACCAAGATTGTGAAATTGGTGGTAGCGGCGTCGCCGGCCCGAGTAAACATGGTCCATCGCTTGGTGTTGCCCCGTGCAGCGGTAGCCAGCAGGGCGAAGGGCGGGATTCACCTAGCCGGGGGGGCACGGGGGTCGGGTCACCACCAGCCGCTATGTTATCGCCGCCGCGGTCGACCGACTCACCCTCGGCGACCGAGGCGGGGGCAAGTAGTTTAACGGGGAGGGAGTTGAGCTTACGTGTACCACCACAGGTTATTGAACGTCGTTACCCGTCGCGCATTAGAAAACCCGTTAAAAGATTTGGTTTCGTTATTGATTAAGTATTATTAGATATAATTATATGATTGTTCTTAGATTGTAAGTCAAGCGTAGTGTGTTAGTAAATTTTCTATATGTAGGCCTATCTCCTCCTTGTTATTATTCTTATTAATTAAAAGTTATTTAAGTTGTGTGTTAATTAAGTGTGAGGGTATTGGTATGTATGTAGGTAGTAATAATTAGCTATTAATTATCATAAGGAGGTAGTCTTGTTTTTCCCCGGCCATTACAAGTAATTAGACTGAGCAGACGTGTTTCATTGATCTCTTCATTATATATTATCTGAATACTTATCATATTCCATCAGGCCCAGCACCTTTATTTGTGTCAAGTGATTTTAATCGCTTAAGAACTACGCGCTCATAAACTTCGACGTCGCCAGTACTAACGGAGGATGATGAATCACACCTGTGGTTGGATGATGGGGTGAATCAACATCATTACAAAGAAATGCAGTCTGAAAGTAGTCAGAGAATAAATTACATATAGATTCACCGGAGTCAGCTGATTTATCACCAAAGTGCATACAGGGTGGATAAACCCCTTTCGAGTTTTTAAAGGACTTAACGTGGGACCAGGACAGTTTGGGAGTAGAGAATACAGAATACAGAACTTTATTCATAACGGTCAGTTACATGTCATATTGTTATTAAATATGAAAAAATGGAATAAAGCAATAATTATTAAATTAAAATTGAATTAAGTTAAATAACTAGTCACACAGTAATTTATCTAAGCAAATTTGTCATACACAGTGTATGAAATGTAAAATCATAATGTCATATAATACAAAAAAAAATATTTGTAATATTCTCAATGTCATCACATCGTCTAATTCTGATACAAGATATAATAACAAAAAAGTAAATAAGTTATAATAGTGTACGTTTCCACTTTATTTAAAAGAATCATCAACTGAATAAAATGCCTGCTGAATGAGCCATTTCTTATAAAATCGATAATCAATTCTTGAATAGTTTTAATATATTGTCATAGCATTCTCTTTCCATATTTTTTATGTGTTTACGAGCAAAAGAAAAGGAATTGTAATCTGAGAGATTACCGTAAGTTTTGTATTTGCGGTGGAACTTATTATTTTCCCTTAAATGTTTTTTAAGTTCAGTTGAGTACCATGGTGGAAAAGATTGTCTGGAAGTAAATTTGGGAGGAACAATCTCTAACGTTGTATAAAATTTTATAGAAATTATTTAAAGCTTCATTCAGGGTAGTACATTCATTGATTTGCTCTAAAAATGGTACATTATTTAATGAGGATGATATTTGCTTGATAGTTGCCAGATTTATAAAACATTTCATTCTTCCGTTGTTTTTTAGAGATTGGAGTGAATTGATTTTGGCTATGATTTCAAGGGATTTATGGTGCGCATCTTCAGGGACCAATGGATCCCCACATGCTTTCACTGATACTTGTAGGTTGGATAAAACCAGGTCTAGTATTTTATCGTTAAAATGTTGAATATTATTATACTGCATAAAGTCACATTGAATAAGGGTATCAAAAACTAAAACCTGACTTTCACCTGAAATGTTAAGGGGATCCAAATGGCATCCATCAGAAATCCATTCAATATTGCTAAGGTTAAAGTCCCCCATTAAAATAAAAGTGTAATTTGGATTGGAGGTAAATAACAGTGAATTTTTTTAACTGAGTTGGGAAATGCCCTTACTCACACACGCTGGGTAGGCGGGTTGGTGAGCGCGGTGCCGAAACACTTGCACCAGTGACGCCGCTGCCCGTCACCAGTCTATTTTATATAAGGCCCCGCAATTAGGGATGGATATACCGCCATCCATCGGTCCCAGGCAATGGTGGGCCGCCTGGTTTTGCCCGAGAGCTGTTCTCTTACTCTCCCCCGAATAACTTCGGGAGGATTTGCGAGTAAGAAAAACAATACTTTAATTTAATTTTTTTTCCATATTATTATGGCATTATTTTGAGTTCATGACCAGGATTTTGCGATATGAATGTAGATAAACTATTTCATCCCAAAGCTTCAGCCAAATCGATGGAATATATTTTCCCATTCATTTTGTGCGTGGTTGACGGTTTAAGAAAGGCTATAATTTCGTAACAAGTTTGCGGAAAATTATGTTTGCAAAAGATTTCTATTCTCTCTGCACTAACTTGACTTAACTCTAAGGTGCTCTTAAAGAGACAATTTTGCTTCTTCCTTTGTATTTAGTTTGAATAGCTTTTAAGTCGCCCAGTCAAGCAACGCTTCGAGCCGTATTTTGAACACTAAATAAGTTTTGGAGGTCCTCACCATCCTTACGAAATATGTACCTATACAAATTAATAAAACTGAAGTGTCTGTCTGTGATTTAGAAATATAGGTTTTTTCTTCAGCTCATTTGGTTATTTGCAGGTTACCAAAACTCAAACAGAGGTATAAAAAAAAATCTGTCTGCCTGTTTGTTTGTCCGGACTACTCGCTGAAAGGGCTGAACCGATTTCGACGGAATTAATGGGTAGAAAACTTTTCTGAGAGAATCTGACATCTGTTGTTGACATTCGTCACATACATTTTATCCCGGAAAACGAGGAATAACGACTAAACGCTTTTTGAGTGTTCCGGAAACTTCACTCATCTATCCGTTTCGAAATATCTCACTTTTAATCTCTATCACTTTTGGCGTCTGTCACTGAAATTGGTTAATTTCCTTCTCCGGCTTCACAAAACCAAAATCAACACTGGCAAAGCCGCAGGCGGCACCTTGTATTAAATTATATTAAACACGTAGCTGGAAATGGCAAAAAGATTAAATTTTACACTTCAAAAGGGGGTTAGGTATACTTTTACAGATACTACAGGTTGCTAAAAACTCGAGTGATGTAACGACCTTTGCACACCGATTTCGTGAAACGTAAAAATAATGCAAAAATATATATCGTTTTACCGGTGCATTTTATTGCTTCCCCGATACTAACACATACACAAAGTCTAAGCCAAAGACAAAGCTCTTATCATATATTCATAAATATATATTTTTTAATAGCTTCCATTATCTGCGACGCACTAGTTACATACAACGATGATGGATGACTTACGCCCTTTGCACACCGACGCCGCAAAACGTGATAGCTAAACTGGGATAAATTCTGTCTCAGTATATGAAAACATTTCCCGTATGTCGCATCTCGCTTCATCTGTCAAATATCCCCAGTTTCACTAGCACTTTTTGCAGCGTTGCTGTGCAATCAAAGGGCGTAACTTAAGTCATATATCACCTTTGTTATAGGTGTCGCAACGGCTTATGAGCGCTGGCCTTGACTGTGCTAGTCATTGTTTCTCTATCGCACTTAGTAATTTTGTGCGTGAATGACACCTGCGCTAGTCCCCCACCACTATCGCCGAGCGCTCATAATTCGTTGCGCGACTTGTAGCTATCCCCTCCGCGTTTCAATGGTAACTCTTAAAAAAAAATATATAAATATATGGTGAGAGTTAAACAAAAGACCTTCTATACACGTTAGTATCGGGGAAGACGTTAGAATGGAGACAACGTACAGCAAAGCGTAGCGTAGACCGACCTTGGAGGACCTGAAGGACGTTGTGTTATGGGTGGCGGCTGGATGAGGAGGACGTAGGACCGCCAAGAGTGGCGAAATCTGGGAAAGGCTTATTTCCAGCAGTGGACGAACACGGGTTGGTGGATGGATGGATAGTATCAGGGAAACAATAAAATAGTTGCACCCGTAGAGCGAGATAAGAAAATTGTGTAGCACATGTTACTCCAGGCAAATTAAAGATTGACCCGGACATTTGAAACCTCAAGCTAAAAATTAGTGGAAATGTCAAAGACTAGTGTTCTGATTGATATCCCGAACTTCCCAAAAATCCATCTTGCGGAAAATACGCCATCTTGAAAAAGCCGCCGTCATATTGGATTTGTCTAATTTTAACCACAGCGGCTGAACCGAGCGTCTGATTGTATTCATTTATACGCCAAATTACTTAATTCAGTAACAAATTAATAATTATATACCAATTTTGGTGCTTATAAAAGAATAATACTATTTATTCAAATGCGACAAACAAAAGTTCTAAAATTTTGATAAATGTTAAAAGTTAGGTAGATTTTTTCATGTTATAACTGGAGCTTGACTGGCTGTTAACTCACGGGTAGTGTTGCCAGTGCGCTCTAGCAATTTCGGAAGACAAGACATCTGAAAAGAGACGATTTCGGAAGAAAAGTTACGGTTTTTCAATGTTGCGTGAAATAAATTATTGGCTTGTTTAATCACGTTTAATTCAAAGACTAAAATGGTACTTTTGAAATCTTAAAATCTTGAAGGTTAAAACCTTTTAACTTTCTTAAGCCTTCTAACATTTTAGTTTTAGTGTTGTCAAAACTTGAATTTTTCCAAAGTATGCCCCTGCCAGGTCGAGCTAAAAAGCGGCATACCATACCATCCCTTTCTCGAAGCAGTTCACGCCATTTTCGACCCCCTATAACTTCGTTGTGGATAAAACTAGAAGCCTGAATTTTTGGTAACCAAGCAGGCATTGTATAAAGACGGTATTTTTCAAATTTCATTCAATCTAAACCAGTAGTTTAAGAATTATAACTAGTCAAAGTTTCTCAATTTTGTCACTCACTCACTGACTGACTGACCGATCATCAAAACTCTAAGGCACTTCTAGGAGACAGAAGCTTCAAATTTGGACTACAATTAGTGTTTAGTGTATAAATTAAGGAAAAACTAAAATATTTTGCAATTTCGGTCCAGTGCTCTAGATACACCAACTGCATAAATAACTTTGTAATCCCATATAAATATATAGGATAACAAAGTTACATTTTAAGTAGAAGGTAGGTACCGGAAAGGAAAGAAAGTAGGACTATCTACAAAAAGAAAAGAGATGCCATCAAAAACAAAACTTGTAAAAAAAACCAAGTCTCCCAACTTAGTTCTTCTACCGTAAAAAGCGATTAATTTATGTTTTAAATAAATATATTGACTTGGCAATCACACTAAATAATTTCATATAATATGTATTACTCGTGAGATACGTTGTGTTTTCATGCGATGGCCGAGTCAATCTTTTTATTTAAAACATAAAAGATTTTTAATATTGATATGGCCACTATAAGATGTTGTTAGGTTAGCTAATTATTGTAATAACTTAAGACAGAAGGTCCCTTAAGTAGGGACTGAATAAATTAATCGACTTGGATTTACATTGATCTCACAACTTTTTACGGTAGAAGAACTAAGTGGCGAGACTTGCTTTTCATTACAAGTTTTGTTTTTGAGCTATGTTCTTTGTCAACACCAAACAGCTATTTTGGAATGAAGTAAATTTAGTTTTGAAAGGACTAAAACTAAACCGTCTGTAACGAAAGGAGCAAAACAACCCAAATGAAACCTGCTTTGTCTTAAAAACGTCTATTTGTCCGTCAGTTGAGGTTAAAAAATCTGCAATGAAATGTGGGCAAATAGGTGTTGACTGTGTCACCTTCTAGAGGATACACATCATTATAAAATACGTATATTGTTTGAAGAAAGAGTTTATATTCTTGTTTTGTATGCCTTTCTTATGATATAAAACAACTTGACTGTAGATACTGTAAAAGAGTAAACTAATTCTAAGGATCTTGCATCACGACGTTGAAATACTCATACTAATATGTAGTTGTTAGACCTTTTTGAATAGTGAATGTGCTGTATACTCGTACTGTGATCCCTCGGGACCCTCGCCCGGTCGACCTGAAAGGTGCTGCGAATTAATTTTAGCTCACATCAAGGAGGACGACGGAATACGTTACCCTATAATGAGATGGTCCGGTAAACACGGTTAGACGGGACAAAGGCCTCGTGTTACCGGTAAACGGTAAAAATCAAGGGGATCTCACACAGGGGATTAGCGCCCTTGGGTTTTCCGCACGCATGGATGAGTTTCTGCTCAACGTTGTCAGCTACTGTCGTGATAGGAATTTTAAATTTTACGCCAAGTGAAATATGAATTGCATTGCTTTAATATTTGTTACAGACCCTTTGGATTTAGGGATTTTTTTAAGTCTTCTTTTTGGTCAATTGCGACTTAGTCATCGTTATTGCTTTTCGTTAAATATTTTGTTCAAACTTAAATTGATTATTCATGTAGTCGATTGCTTACAGCCATTCTAACCTCATAAGTCTGTACAGCGCAGCATCCTCGCCTCTTCGGATGACGGGAAGGACAAGTCGCTGTTACAGCCACCCGTTTCTGTAAATATATGTATTTATTCTTAATGTACACAGTGAAATACACTGGAGAAGTTATGTACAATGGCGTGCTTATCTCAATAGTGAGATTTCTTCCAGCAGACCAAGGGTGGATGAGATAATATAATATATATATATATATGATATTAATATATATACCAGGAGGGTAGGTTATTGGAGATAGTGCTCTTTTATTTTCCTTTCTCTTGACATTTTCCACTGCAAAATTATGGTTTTTCCTTTATCGCTAAGATCACGCGTTACGTTTTAAGGGTTTTTGTTTTTGTTTAACGTAGTGTTTCGCGGACGATAATTTTGCAATTAATCCGAGTAGATGTAGAAGAAGTGTGCGCAAAGAACGTGATTTTTAAGTGAGTCTAAATCTTGGGGAGTTCCACCAAAGCACGTATAAAAAAAACTGGTCAAGTGGGAGTCCTAGCTAGTGCGCTGATGGTTCCGTACATATTTAAAACTAAATCTTATTCCACGAAGAGTTGTAGAGTTTAACTTCACTTGACACTTACGATCTATTAAGCTCTTTAAAGAAAATACATACAAAAAGTAAATACATGGAATTTACTGTCAAATGGTGTTTAAAATTGTGTTTAACTGGCCTGCTGTAAATGTAAAGTGCGTGTCTGCTGACAAACCTAATAAATAAATTAAATTAAAAATATTCTTAGTTACGAGTTCTATATAAGAAAGTACAGCAATAACTAAACAACAAGTTCAATTTAAAATTTTTAAACCTCCAATCTAATTCAATGTAACGAAAGTTGTCAAAAACGCTCCATTGTCGGTTTGAGTGTTTCGGGCCTTTGTTAACAGGAATATTGTCGATGACAGGAATTGTTTATGTAATTTGTTGGTATCAGGGCACTAAATATCGCAGAGTTTATGATATCTCGACTTGTAAACAATCGTTCCAGGTCTTTTCTACCTCATGGTACTTTTAATAGTTTCTTCCTTAGATATAATTTTCTTACATTTACATGCAACTTTATATATGAGGGACGGAGGGTCAAACTCCATTAGCAAATATCCGCTAATTGTTTATGCCCTCTCACGTTTTGCATAAGGAAATACACATGCAGACAGTGTAAGTATTATGTACGAGTAGGGTTACCATCCGTCCGGATTAGTCCGGACATGTCCGAACTTTTATACTCTAGTCCGGATTTTGTCCGGCTCTTTAATTTGTCCGGATTTTGGAATATGAGTAATAAAGGTACATATGAAGAAATATCAAATAAGTTAATAATTAATTATTAACTTCTTATTTATCTAAAAACATAATATAAAATCTTCTTTAATAATCAACTTGAGAGATCAAACAATAAATCTTCAATTGCGTAATTTGCAAACAACAACCAAATCAAACATAAAATATTTTCTTCAAAACAATAGTAATTTACGTAAAATAATCAAACTTAACGTTAGTTTTTTTTCCATTTTGTGACTAAAATGTCCTGTTTTTTATCGAAATGTCAGGCTTTTTGTCAGGACTTTTCAAATTCATAAATGGTAACCCTATGTACGAGTAATGCAATTTGAATAACAAGCAAAAAAATTAGTAACACATTTCACCTCGCAATACAAATATATAAAATGTTTATTTGATGATACACATGTAAGGTGACTTTCGTTTATATAGCCAAATTCAAACTGGAGACTCGGTAAGTGGTCAGGACCAACGTTCAATGACCCTTTCTGTAAAATACGCAAATTAAAATTTAGACGTGTAGACTATACAAATTGAGTCGAGGTTGTTCTTGAAAAAGTATACAGGTATAAAGAAACAGGGTCATTAAACCTTGGTCCTGACCACTAACCGATTCTTCAATATGAATTTGGCTGTGTAAATTAAAGTCGACTTTATATAAAATAGTATACAAATCCAAAACAAAAACTAATCGAGTTGTTTTGTATGTCGCTTGCACTGTACAACTGCAACTGCCCTATTTGGCCCTAGTTCAGCAAAATACTGCGTAAATCTACAACGCTGGTATTCTGCTACCGTCTATTCTAATACGGTCTTTATTTAGCAAAATTTATATATTGGTCAGTGTTCCGAGCAACGTTAAACGTATTAGTTTTGTCTGTCATTAATTGTAAATAAAAAACGAAACACAATACCGCTGCAATCAATATCGAAAAAGAATAAAAAATATACAACAATAATACTATATGAATGAAAGTAATAAATAAATGAATTTAGAATGAATGAATTATTTTTTCTGGAAAGCACTACCTAGTTACGAAAGGTATATGTTATAAAGTTATGTGTAAAATTTAACAAAAATATAAATAGATACTATGCCAGCAGGATAGTTAACTTCAGTGCTGAGATATTTAATAAAAAAATAACGATTTGTGCTGCGATTGCGTCATTACCTATTTATCATATTATATACGCCAACGGTTTATAGATAATAGCACTCTTATATAATAAAAAAAATGTTTAAATCTTATCTATAAAACTGACATGATCCCGACTCTATAGTGAACATTATAAAAAAGTTACAATAGTAAGTATACAATACCCTTACACAGGGTAAACAAAATATTATTCTATTTAGTCCGTCATTTAGATTATCAAAAAATTTTAGACACGTATTTTTTCTTTTGTCAATCAAACAAAAAATGACAGAGATAAAGCGCGTCAAAGTTTGGGAGTGGGGGAAAATGACGTCACTTCTAAGTAAAATTGTACCTAGGTGTGACTTCACGCGGAACTTCAGCGGGCTATATCTTCATCATTGTTTGTTTAATTGAAAAAAGAAAAAATACGTGTCCAATATTTTTTGATAATCTAACTGACGGATTAATAACATTTTTTTAGTCATCATGCCTATTTAAAAATAAACATGCATGGATTACTTTTATCTTAGAATAATTATATAAAACCATGCATTACTAGAAATATAATGTATACAAAAATTATTTTAACATTTTTGTTTTAAGGTTGGCAGTAGAATCCTTACATATATCTAAAGAAAGTAGAATTTCAAGTTTATTGTAGACTAACTTGTATCTGTATGGCGCGCGTTTGTGCATCGTATTTTATTGGAATTTAAAGTAATGTTTTATGTTTTTAGGTCTAATTAAGTGAAAGGATTGTCTAAAAAATTACATTATTCGATTGGATGAAGAATTTGTTGGATTGTGGTTATGCTTTTCCTGATACGAAATATCGTGCTAAACGGGCTACAAAATGTATGGAAGTATTTATGTTCCAGTTAATGTAATAAATAATAAATATTCTAGTAAATTATGTGTTGACTTTATATGTCTGATGTTTTTGCAAATTTTTAAAGTACATTTATTTAATTCTTATGAAAGCCTGAAAAGCGATGTATTTGTAGTTGGCAATGTTATTATTTTCCGTAAACGAAGAGTGTTAGTATGACCACTGCAAAAAATGTATTTGTGAATCTGATACATTTATGTCAACACGAATCATTGTTTTTAACATGTATGCAACAATGTAAAAAGCTTTTCTAAGATGGGAAATTAGGCGCTGGAAATTTTAGATTACTCGCGAGAAAACATGAAATGGTTCTTATTTTTTGATATAAAATCCGCAATTATACAGGTTGACTTTTAACCTAACCCCGATAATTTAGTATTTTGTAGAAGAATAGAAACTGGTTTTGTTAAAACCATTCAAAATCATTTATACCCGAAGAGATAAGATAATTGGATCGCGCAAAGTTATTTTTATTATTGATCCCACTATTTTGGACTATTTTCAACTTTTTCCGTATGGGAATGGCTAGAATAACCATACATTTTATTTCTAAGTAACATTTTGAATAATATTTTTAACTTTTGATTTTAATGGTAGAAGAAAACACTTGTACTGTTTCAAAAAAATACTATATTTATATTTCCGACAAGTTTAGCTGTAACGGTATTTTCTAGGATTTAATAAATGTACGAGTATATCACAAAAGCTGTTAATGTATGTGAAAACAGGATGACAATAATCTCCAAAACCAAACATGAGGGTAATTGATTACTAATTGATATCAAATGTCAATAACATTTTTCTTTGGGTAGTCTACTAATCAGTGTTCACGGTCAAATTATTTTCCCTAAAAGTGAGGGAAACTTAACTTAACAGAAAGTATGAACTTATTAGTTTTAATTGTTTTTACATTTAAAATGTGTTCTACTAACATTTTTGATTCAACACTCACAAGCATTAACTCCATGTTCTACTAACGTTTCTTAGTAACCTCTAAAATTGTCGGGGTTTGTTTGAAAGTCAACCTGTATATTTTTATCTCTGCAAATGTAAAGCTTTTCTTTAACATGTCGAGCTGCAGGGTTTGACATCACGTGGCGTCATCCTGCGCGGCTTACCCTGTTTGTATTTACTTACGCGGAATTACCCAATTAAGATGACCTTAGTTGAGTTTGTGAAGCTTTTGACCTGTTTGTTTTGTATTTAGGAAAGCGGACCCGTGACCACGCGGGAACACCGTGTAAGCCCTTAAGACCCTTCAGAATTAGTCAAGCGCCGCAATTTTAACAATTAGGTACCCGCAAGAATATTTGTATAATGTAACGTGACTTTCGTTTATGTGACCAAATTCATACTGAAGACTCGATAAGTCAGGACTAAGGTTAAGTACATTTGTGTGAAATACGCGAAATAAAATTTAGACTTCCTATACTAATTGAATCGAGGTTGTTCTTGAACAAGTTGAGAGGCACAAACAATATTTTTTGTATTGCGCAAACAGGGTTGACTTGTAGAAAGTATACTTTAAGTATCTATTTTGCATTGACATGTAGATACTTTAAGTATCTATTTTGCAAAAATAAATATTTTGATTTTGATTTTAGGTCATTGAACTTTGGTCCTTCCCGAGTACCCAGTGCAAATATGGCTATATTATAACGAAATTCGAAAGTATTGTTGTGTTGCGCAGCGTATCGCCGCGCCGCTACACACATACAAAGAGCACGTTTATATATATAATTCAGAGTGCGGGATCCGTGATTGACAGACTCGTAAATCTTTCAGGATCATCCGCTACGAGCCAAGCCCACCAAGAGTGCTGCTCACTCGAATGAGAACCGATAGGCTTCACCAAGGGTTAAATAAATTGCACATACTGAAATGTTTATAGTCTTTCACTTTTCGATACAATCAACTTATTTTGGTCATCATGCAGTTATCATAAGAAGATGTTTGTGACCGTATCTACAATTTATTATTATAAAAAAATATATATTGTAATGTGAGAGAACACACAGTATTTTCTTTCTCTAAATAAACCATTATAAGATTATGTTTCAAGTAAAGCGCGAGATGTAATTTTTCTGGTTATAATATAAATATAAATCAATGTTCGTACTTGTTTCAAATGTTCATGCAATTACTGGGACTCTTAATAAACGGTAAATGTTAGCCTTAAATTACAGGCCATTTGGATTTTTCGTTGGCCCTGCTTAAAATTACCATTAAAAAGTTGACTAGAGAAGTTATTAACAATAACCTATTATATTATACATGGAAATTATGTTTGAATAATATTAGTATATTAACGTTAATTTTTTTTTTGGATAATCTCTGTTAATGTTAATTATAATTAACCCAGCATTAAAGACAAAGTTTGAAAAAACAGTCAAAAACAGAGAGTCGACTTTCATAGCAATATAAAGGCCTACGCCGTAGTATATAAGGTGACATTACTTCATGCAGCCAGATTCATACTGGTGGCTTGGTAAGTGATCAGTGTTTTGGTTCGAAAACTTACGAATTTCACAAAACGGGTCATCGAACCTTGATACTGAAAACTCATACAGTCTTCAGTAAGATTTGGCTGTATAAGTTAATGTTCACTTTGTATATGATAGGAAAATAGTAATGTGTACGAAGGAAACATTGTATAGTGATAATTGATTGATATATGTATATTTTTTATTGTAATAACAGCTGTTAATATACTCGTGAAGCAGGATTTCCATTGAGACTAGTTAGAAATAAAGTAACTAGCTTGCTTTAGCCGATTACGCGTATTCCACTCTACTTTCTATCTTTAGTACTATTTCGTAACTATTTCATTAAGTTAGTAATGTTTTCCTCCGTTATACTCCACTAGTTACTCTACCTGTGTGAACTAGGCATTACTATTCTAATAAGAAAAGCTCTGTTCCTATAATAGCAACAAGCAACAAAAATTACACGCCTGGTTGAACCGACAAACGTTGGTCAATATAAAGCGGGGCGGTCAGAATCGCCAAATGCAATAATGACAATCTGAATCAGTACAACTTGACAAGTTTATCGAACCTGTCAGTGTAGGCTTTATCCTAAGGGAATTAGATTCTGTATAATGTACTCTGAAATGTACAAATAACTTTGTTGTGTAGTAGATTTGGTCTGCAGCGATTCTGGCCACATTCCAAGCTGCATAGTGACCTGATTTGTAATGTTATAATAGCACCAGCTAAATGCGGTTGCCCTCGTGGCAAAACGATCTCAAGGTTATGAAGTCAATTCTCAACGGAGGCGCAATGTTTTTATACAAATCATGAACACTATCAATAACATGGGATGGTTCTTGCGATATATAGTTGCTGACCTTAGACAGGAAAAAAGCTAACCAAATTTAAATTTGACGGAAGCCTAAAAACTAAATCTGATGAACCCTAAAAATCAATAATTTTTAAATCTACTTTCAGGAAATTGATACTTCATACAGCTGGCCCCATAAATAAAATTGCCTCTGACACACTTTTTGCTGATAAATAAGTACCAATGCGTTATAGTAAAAAAGTGGCTATGAGGATTTTTCTTATACAGCTCACAAAAAGCCACGAACCGAAAATAAAATAAAATCGCTTTAACCCTTCTGTCGACGCTGCATCACCCTCGTTTGTTCTAGCAAAACTAGGAAATATTTCGTTTCCCTGATATTTTCTCCCATTCTCAAACGCGCTGGAACAGAAATAGCGGAAACCCAATAAAGTTGTCAGAACGTTGGAGCCTCGATGGGCACAGTTTCCACTGTCACGGTACGCGGCGAAACGATTTATGCTTTCCTGCGGGATCCTTATTACGAAAAAAAAAACTTGAACTGCGATCAAGCAAAAGTGGCCGTACCTATAGTTACAGAAGGTAAGTAAGTAGTCGTTTGTGTACCACCATTGTGTAGGTTTTTAAAATAGTTTTTTTTGTGGTAAGCTGCATGGGAAGTTCCGAGCCTTCAGGGGTGTCCTCCAGGGGTGCCTTGGGTCCGGAATGGACTATTCCCTGTGTATACCGGGTGTAAATAGAGTGCGACCATTAAATGAAACCACATATTCTACCGACCCTACTGAACCCCTTTTCCCAAGAGTCATACCCGCACATCCTTAGTTTAGTAAATAATTGAGTACCAAATAAAAATGCGTGAACTGTAACGCACCGACATACGGGCGAGTTTAGAGAGAGCGTCGTCCGTGAAACCTGCAGCTGTTTGAGGTCGACTCTCTCTCTAACCTCGCCCGTATGTCGGTGCGTTAGGGTTCACGCGTTTTTGTTTGGAACTCAATTATTTCCTAAACTAAGGGTGTCCGCGGGTATGACTCTTGGGAACAGTGGTTCAGTAGGGTCGGTAGAATATGTGGTTTCATTTAATGGTCGCACTCTATTTATGTACACCCGGTATATTCACATTGCAAAATATACTACATGACATGGAATCCCAACCTCAAATCCACAATTTTAGTTCGCGACAGGTCGACATGGCAATCTGGGTATGAGGTAAGTCGTGGAGGGGGCGACGCCCCGCACACCCGCGCAGAACCCACGCCATATTAGTGGTAGCGCTGCACGAGTCGGAATCGACATCTGTTTCGATTTATCGGTTTCGATCGATTAAGTGTTTGCGATGTTAGTATAAATTCATTTGATTTTGATTGTGATGAATAAAATGTTACTTTAAATAAAAGGGTAACAATAATTAAACTATTATTTTGTTGCACACCAAAAAAAAAATTGATATCGACTACCTGGTATGTGAAGTCACATCACTAAAACATTGCCATGTCACCCTATCGTGAACTTGTACATAAGGTATCAAGAATAAGGCCGCGTCACGTGGGCGCACGTTTCCACTGGGTCGCGTCGCGGTTGTCGATAAACGATTTCCTAAACGGAACCAGCACTCGCCAGGTGACTGATTGCTTCCCGCGCTTTACTATAGCTTTAACTCGCGGCTTTGCTTGTAATAGTTGTTACCTTAACTCTCAGTATATAAGGTAAATAGTTCATTTTAAACTTGTTACGACGATTTAGAACTTTTTTCCTATTAGAAAATTAAATATTACGAGTAGATATAACTCGTGTGGATAAAGAAACCATCTATTATATAAATGGCTGACGGTCTCATGCTATCTCGCTCACATCGTCGCTCTGTCTATACTCGCACAGCATGGTAATAAGTACAAAAAAAAAATCAGTTTGGATTAGCATTCTCACTGTTTTTGCCTGTAGGCAAAGCGCCGAGATTAGTTTTAAATTCTTTATTGCATACAGAAAAACAAGTACAGATTGAAGTAAAATAAATAAATGTTCTCGGGATAATGTTAACCATTTAAAAGTTTATTTAATAAAATAAATAGTTGCTAGCAGCACTCTATATACTTCCTAAAATATATTCAAAATTAATGAATGAAATATTGTTTGGCTGCCGCTTGACTTCTTTTGCTGACGCTACTCTAAGTACATTTCGCCATTTATGGATTGTTTCTTTAAGGCGCCTAGGCACGCCACCGTTTTAGTACAAAATTTGATAACCCGTTTCTCTGTTGTTTTTCATTATAGACTAAAGGTATATAAAAGTACCTCAATAGTTTAATACAGGCATTTACAAAGTCGCTATGTGGCTAAAATGTTAAATTTTGATATAGGTACAATCTGAGGCAAGAAAACAACTTTGTATGTAAATCTGTCCAGCTTAATATCTTTAAAACAAAATTAATATTCAAAATTTTGGCAAAATAGTGCCTTTTAAAATACCAGCACCAGATGATGGAGGTCATATAGTTTGGTCTGTTACGAGAAACAACAGAGAAACGGATTATTAAACTTTGTACTAAAACGGTGGCGTGCCTAGGCGCCTTAACCGCATGGGTTAAACACATTTATGACTATTATTTAGAAAGGTCCTGACCCACTCACTGACTGACTCATCAACGTCCAGACCAAATCCTTGGAACTAGAAACCTAAAATGTTCCACAGAGGTCCCCTAATGTAAATAAAGTTATAATGTAAATTTAAAAAAAGGCGGAATTTTTTGAAATTTTCCCGGGGTCAGGGGAAACGGGTTCCGCGCGATGAACGCCGCAAGACGTCTACTACTCGTAGTTATAAATAAAATAATTCGGCCAAGTGCGAGTTGGACTCGCGCACAAAGGGTTCCGTACTAACCCACAATATGGGTACGGAACCCTAAAGAAATTATGGTAAATAACAACAATATACCTACACGCCAAAGCAAAATCAAGGTTACAAAAAACAAGGCGCTAAAATGGTAGCGCTTGACAAAAATTTGGCACCGTCCGCTTACGGAACCCTACATTTTATTATTTTTTTGTTTTTATTTCGTGTATGTCCTACACATGATTTCTATCTACAATCTCACTAAATTTAAAACTTGTATTTATTACCGTCTTAAGAGTCAAAATCAATTATTATTAGTTTAAATACCTTTTCAAGGTTTCTCGTATGGGGACTAACCTTATTTTTTAAATGTTTTATTGTTTGTCATGATAGAGGCCATAGTAAAACGTACGTATTCTGTGGAAATTTCAACTTTTTACCTATTACGGTTGAAGCTAATTACTCTGAGGTCACAGGGATAATATTGTAAACCTGTGACAGACGGACAGACAGACAGCGGAGGGTACGGAACCCTAAAAAGCAGCGCTAGATCAGTTGGTAGGATGCTGGACTCCCAATATTGATTAGTTTATCTCATTCTAGGGTTCGAACCGGTCGAGTGGGCACCAATGAGTTTTTCGGAATTTATGTGCAGAGTATTTAATATTTAGTACTTACCACTAAGGTCCGACCGAACCTGGATTTTCAGTCACGGCCGAGAACGAGACCGAGACCGAGAAGTATTCTCGGTCGAGACCTTCACCGTAAGTTAGCACTGAACGGTGAAGGAAAACATCGTGAGGAAACCTGCATGCCCTGAAGAGCGTGTAATTGTGCCCGGAGAACGGCGATAGGGCTCACCACCCATCACATAACTATTATAACTATTAGTAAACAACTATTACGGTCGTAGGTTGAAAGTACCATTGTTTATTAACTTAATAAATAAGCTACCAGATTGTGTAGTAAATGAGAGAAAGCTTTTCAAAGCTAAAGATTTGCTAAAAAAGTATTATCTGTCATAATTAACTTCAAACTTATGTATCAGTTACCAAGTATTATTTATATTTATATTAAGTATTAAGGTGTGTTCATAAAGGACAAAAGTAGTTAGGGTTGAGTTAATTTAAGTAGAAACTATTAAAGCTGCTACGTTTTCGCAGACAAACTGCAAAGTTTTGCGAAATTTATGTACCTAGTATAAGTAAATTACCTGTGTGTTAAATAAAAAATTAAAAAAAAAAAAAAAAAACATTGGGACGTAATAATCGTCGGTGAAACGCGGGTGTGCCGAGTGTGGACTGTGACTTGCATTTCACAGTTCACACCCGGAACACCTCTGACACCCACCCCCTCGGGGATTCATGTCGTGGCGATACATATTTTATATATTTTTTTACATTTTAAAATATAATATACATTTGAATACGGTATACCTGCTGACGGGGAACGAAAATACTGTTAGTATACACTGAGTTGCACGAAAACCCCGCTAATTTTCCGTTAGCTAACTGGGAACTTATCTCAAGATTAAGTAATCTCATGATTAAATTTAAAGCTGTTGTTCGAAATGTTTTTACTTACCTTTAAATGACAATTAAGTGTTCCCCGATATAAAAATAAAATTAATCTGTACACAGAATAGACCGGCCTAAAAATCTTTGAACTTGAATGATTGACGTGAACGATATTTTTATAACCCGCATTAATTCTAATTTTGATGTGGCGCCACTGAATGTAAATGACTTTTATGTCCTTGACATTAGAAGCTAATTTAGCAATAGTTCGTAAATTTGCCACTGATATAGAACATACGTGCTCCCTATAAAATTTCTAACTGTCAAAAACATAAACAAACATAGCATTGTTCGTGTATCTTTCTTACTTTTGCTTATCAATCGAAGCAATATTGGAATATATTATTATACAAAAGGTTTGAGTGCACCATGGCGTCAAGTCCAAAAAAAGAGAAGGCTGCACGGAAAAGAGGGGCGAATTACACAGAGGCGGAGAAGGAAAACTTGAAGTTTTTGGCTAAACGGTAAGCATACGGTCCCCGATTTCTGAGCAATGTTGAATCTCAAAATTATTATAATAAAATTTCTTCTTTTTAGTCACAACCACATACTAGAATCGAAGAGCACAGGGACGAATATTTTCCAACAAAAGGCAGATGCTTGGACGCAATTAGCCAAGAGCTATAATGCCTCATCTACCAGTGGCATTAGAACAGCAGAGCAACTTAAGCATTTGTATGAAAATATGAAGCAAAATGCAAGAAAAGCTCTGGCCACATCCAATGTAATTATGTTACCAACCTATTGACTTTTAAAAACATTTGTATTGGACATTCTTCAAAGTATTCACCAAAGATTTTAAATATGAAAGAGAAAATTGTTTATTTCTATAGTAACTTGTTATTACCTATATTTCCTAGAAAGCCGACTACCTGCATATGTTGGAGGAAGAAAAGACGAAAAGAGCAGATGTTCAGGAGTCCTTATACAAATATGACGAAGTAGGTTAAAGTAAATTTATTCAGTAAATTTATATTAGAGCAATTGTTCAATTCTAACACTGTGTTATTTTCATTAGGATGAAGATACACCGGATTTGGAGGCCTTGAAGTTCCTGGACAAATCAGATAAAGTGGGTTTACTTATTTTATGTTTAGTGTTGTATAATTACAATTTATAACTCTGTCATAATAGATGAGAAACTCTTTTGTATATTCATATTTCAATGAAATTAATGAATTCCAGATTGAACGCAAAAAAACTGGTGGAGGCTGCTTCACTCCTGGAATCAAAGACAAAGACCTAAAGGTCTTAGAACTAATTAAAGATCAGGTGCAGCCCCTTTCCAACCCATATGATAGTGCAGCTTCATATTTTAAGGGTGAGTTCCTACTGTTATATTCAAGATTCAGTGTGAAGTTCAGATTCAAAGTCATAATAATTGTATTATTTTTCAGATATCTTGACACAGAAGCAACCTGTTAGAGAGACGGCTACAGAGGCAACAATAGAGTCATTGTCAGATATAGAGGAAAACATGGTTGTTGTGGAAATTATTGAAGATTCAACGAAATGTGAAAAACCAAAAGGTAGCTTTTATTTTGTTGTTGAATAAAAAAATACATAGTTATTTACAATTTAATTATTAAACTATTTTTATTATTTTACAGGTCCTATTAAGAAAAACACAAAATACAGAACCCAAAAAAGAAACATAAAAGGTGGCTTGTTTTATAAAATACAAAATATGTAATCACTAATCAGTATATATGTATTGTGTTGTTATTTGAGCCATTTTTTTTCCAGAAACTCAATGCCGGACAGGAATGGTATCTGCAAGCATGAAAAAAACAAACTTTTACAAAAATGCTTACTTTAAAAAGAAATATGAAAATTCAATTTTGGAGAGGAGGCGACTATACCAAGACATAAGGCTTCGCCAGAAAGAACACCTGCTAATAACCAAAAAACTCAAGCTAGAAATAGCAATTTTAGAAAAACAAAAATAAATTTAATTTCTCTGTAAACATAATTTTCATTTGACAGAATCAAACCTATTTCTACCATCGTAAACAAACATTTTATTATGTGGGCTATACGTAAAATTTATATAATTTTTTTCTTACAATTTCTGGTTCTCAAGGTTGCTCCCGGAGAGTTATTTATTAAAGATGCAACAAAATCTTTCAACTGAAAGATCAAAAACAAATCAAGGCGCTGAGCTGTAATCCTGTCTGCAAGCCTAAAAAATAACAAATTATTACAAAAATATACTGCCTAACATGTTGAGTTTTGCTGACTGATATTATTATACTATGATTGTATAAGTTTAGGTACATACCACACTTGTGATGGTGATTAAATAACTTATATAGAAAACACAGTGTTCACTAAAGTGGTCCTCACAGATGTATCCTCGCCATGCCGGAATGCCTCATGCAGTTCTTCGATTGTAGCTTCATCCATATCAAAGTCCACATTTAACTCTTGGGGTGGCTGTTCATCCCTTAGCTCTATTGCAAGGTTATGCAGTACTGCTGTTGCCACTATCACCCTTAAAATGGTACTTGTTTTTCGCAATGTTATACCTGAAAACATGTATGAGTAAGATAACTAAATTACCTTTTATAAAGGGAAGCTACATTTTATGCAGCATAACCTACCTTTTTGTAGGCAAGGAAAACGCCTTTTCCAAACACCAAAACACCTTTCAACTGTATTTCTAGTTGTGACATGGGCTCTGTTATAATTTTCCTCACTTGGTGTCGCTGGACGGACAAATGGGGTGAGCAAATATTTTTTACAAAAATACCCACTATCTCCCAATAAAAAGTTTTCACCATAGTGACCAGCTTCCAGCACTGCACATAGGGGCGAATTATTAAAAATTGTGCTATCATGCACAGTTCCAGGCCACCGAGCAATAATATCCCTTATTTTTAATTTGGCATCGCACACCACTTGGACATTTATTGAGAAGAAGTCTTTTCGACAGCGAAATACTTCAGCTAAGTCTCCACCCCGGCTTATGATTTTGATATGGGTGCAATCAACTGCCCCTAGAATGAAAAAGATACCATGAAAAAAATACTACATCTAGTCGTATATTAAAATATTGGGTAAAATAACATTGGCAACATGATTGTAGTCATTCTACTAGAAAGAAAAACAACCTGCACATCTTGGAAATCCTGCCAGTTCATAAAAATCTTCAACAACATTTCGATTTTCTTCTTCGGAAGGCATTTTTATAAATCTTTCGGCCAGCTTACACAATTCCAAAGATACTCTTTGGATTATTCTACAAACAGTAGATTTATTTGCTTTGATTGTGTCACCCAACAGCATCTGAAAGGTTCCTGTTGCATAAAACCTCAGCGTTACTAAAAGCTGGGTCATTGCGTCAATTGATTTTGACCTTTCAGTTGCAGGAGAAAGGTTATGTTCTACTCTTGTTAAAATCTCCCGGACAGCAGCTTTTGAGAACCGGAACCGTTCCATGAATTCATGTTCACCATATTTGTTGAAAAGATCTTCTCTTTCATGGTATCTTCTTGGTGTTTGCTCTTCATCTGAAGATAACGAGGACAGTGATGTATCCGACATGTTCTGCAATCATAGTAAACATAAGTATGCAACTAATGGGAAGATTTGCACAGAATATTAGTCCCCATTTTTAGGTTGGGTAGGTATATGTAGTTCATCAAGTATGCAGGTACTTAACTGGAGACCCTCGGGATACTGGTCGAAGACCTAATAAGGCCTTGGTATGCTCTCCAGTTGGTGCCAAGAACAAATATAATGGTCCATTCACAGATCTTCTAAATTTTCGTATTTCGACTGCGTGTCCACTTAATAAATACTTACACCGGTTATACCAAACTTCAATACTCACGATTTAATACAATCGTCTGCAATCACTCGTTTTTGGTAAGATTTTTTGGAAAAATTCGCAAATCTTCTGGAATAATCACGAAACAGCGCGCTATCGGTACAAATGTTAAACTTTGATCAAAAACAGCTGTGACATGGCAGCCATCTTCCCATTTAGCGGGATAAGTACCGGATAGTTCCCACTTAAATTTTAATTTAATGAAGTGTCAAATTAGGCACTAACGGAGATGAAATTTCGTTCGAACAACGTAACTTCGAAGATAATCATGAGTTTGACAGGTTTTTATTTAAATTAAGAAAGGTTGCTTAAATATTTAATTGGAGGTTTCGTGCAACAGAAAATCATGATTCTCGTGATTAAATTAGTTTAATCTCTACTTAAATTTTAAAATTAGTTTCGAACAACTCAGCGATAGTCTGTCAAAAAAGTGTTGAAATGAATATTGAACTTTAATGAACTTTATTGAACTTTAAACGTTCAAGTAGTATAATTAGGTAGTATAGTCTTGAAATAACAACGTGGTAAACTCGATTTAACAGATTTTGTACTTGTTTGTTTGGTGTTACCAGGCGAAAGAAAAATAGTTTCTTCAATATTCATTTCAACAATTTTTTTGTAAATTCCATAAAAAGAGTGTGTTTGTGCCCAAAGAGTAACTTATAAACTGGGAATAGAGTCATCAGTTTTATCTCGGTTTAGCGACATCTCGTGGGTAACGACGGACTTAGTTCGTTTATTGTACCTACCTATACCCACACAGGTATATATACCTCATGTATAGCCCAGCCTTACTGCATTGTATTTTTATTTTTCAAATACCTACTACATATTAGTTAAATAAAACAACATTTAAGAAATTAATTATAATTTATTTACCTACATGTAATTTAAGTAAACAATACATTTTAGATAACCTCAAGTGACCTAAAAAACCCTTGTTTTCACAAATTTCATAATTCACGCGAATCTGAAATACGATATGTTCGTTAAAGTCACATTCACCGGGGTTAAAACACAAAATTGCAAGAGATAGGTACTTACAGCACATTATTTCCGATGTCATTGTGGTAGCAAATTGAAGTTCATTCAACGTAAACAAACACGATCGTTGGAGTCCAAAAAGAAAGCTGGGTAGTCAAAATAAAACACAGTCAACAGAATCCATGAAACATTGCCGGGTCGCAAGTTAATCGTCACTGATTTTGATTTATCGCAAAATCATGAATACCACAAGTGCACCTCAAAACAGAAACAGACAGACATTTTGAAATTGAAACAAGTGCTGCCAGATCAAAAACCCTATTCAGCGCTAGCAATGCTCAAAAAAGCGCTAGATTCTACAAAATTCAGAGATTAAAAAAAGACGCCAAATTCAGTTCCAATTTTCAACAGTAAAAGACATAATGCGTGGAAATGAAAACACTCACTAAATAAAACCACTAAATTCTCCGCTAGGAGCAAAAACTCTAAATACGCGCTAACCATACCAAAAATCCGCTAGACGTAGCGCCAACGTGCTAAAATGGCAGCAGTGATTAAAACAACCTCTTGTAGCTCAATCTATTGAGGAACGACAAAAATAGGGCATCGACGATGCTTCGACGTTTTCTCATACAAAGAAAAATGGTCTAAGTGAAAAGACCCTGTTTGTGCCCGAGGTACGGCGATACCCTATCAATCAATCGTCGATGAAAGGCGTGTGTGTGTAGCAAGTGTTGATTTTCCACATTCAGAATCACCACTGGCAACCCTCTAGAGAACATGTGACGTAAACATATTTTTGTTTGTTACTAAGAAATACTGTTTCATTCCACAATCCCAGATCGCTACGGACTCCGTTCTATATACAATACATACATATACGAGGGCCGTATGCCTATGAGATACGAGTTAGAAGTAATTTATTCTGATTTATTCCGGCCCCACAAAGCCTTGAGATTTGAGGTAAATAATTACGAGTAAATAGTTTCTGACAAGATCAATTAAGTACTTATATAAATGAATGAGCTTTCAGAAATGATGCTATTGAAACGGCTACTCACGATTTTAATAGTCAGATTTCGCCTGACTAGTTTCACTGTATTCGTACAGTTTCTTCGAAGGCAAACACGCGGCGATTCCCCGTTTGACACTGATAGTAGCCGTTCCAATAGCATCATGAATCTAACCAACCACGAATCTTTTAGGAGTAAAATAGCTTTCAGAAACGTTTAGCTTTGTCAATAAATAAATAATAATCAACCCGTAATCATTTGAGGAAATAAATTAAATTTGTTTGTATGTTTCTCAAATAGATGTGTGTTCTAGGTAGTAACACAGTACAGAACCTCACTTGACATTTAATTGCCTCTGCATCACAGTTACCTGTGCTTTGCATAAAAGGCACAAAATTAAATTCCATAGTTAGCATAAGTTAGCGATCTCGCCATACCGCGTATAAACCATGTGGTTTTAGTCGGATGGCTTTTATTTTAATCAAAATGTATATATATTTGTCTTTGTAAAATAAACAATAAAAAAAAAAATACGAGAAGAATCAAGAGAAAGAAATTACACCTGGCATTATCTATAATCGAGTTTTGAAAGTTTACACATTTTCATGCATTATTCTAGTTTATTTATCCAAAAATTGCGTCATTTATATTTTATTGTATACATGTTTTTGCAGTTTATCAATTTTTTTTCCAAATATATGGCAGTAAATATATCATAACTATAATTTTTATAATTATCTTTTTAGTACATTACACTTCAATATTCATATTGTATTTTTTCGTTGTTTGTTGTTATACCATTCACTATTACAAAACTCGATATAGACGGACGGACGGGCGGATTAATGGACGGACAACGGAGTGTCATCATAATGGTTCCTTTTTTACTTTTGGGGTAAGAAACCCTGAAAAAACATCTCTAAATTTTAATTTTAAATGAAATTATTTCATTATCAAAGTTGTGCTTTCCCAGCTTAGCTTACTTTCCCAGATTTAGGCCTCACAATTTCAAGATGAGGGTAGGGTATAAAATAGTTCGTTAAAGAACATGTAGTTCGTAGTTTGTCTATAAAAAGCTAGTAAGCTTCGGGCTTCGAGTAGCTGGGTGATGTTAATCTTGACTAGATAGAGATATTCTCTATATTTAAAAATACCAGTTAATTTGTGTTTTATACCTACATAAATATAAAATACGGTCATGAAAAGGAATGTATCATCATCATTATCTAAGATGACTTTTGTTTATAAAGCTAAATTCATGCTGGAAACTCGGTAAGTGTTCAGGACCAAGGTTCAATGACCCTGTTTGCGAAATACGAAAAATACTTTTTTGTACCTCTATCCTTGTTCAAGATCAACCACTACTCAATTAGTATAGGAAGTCTAAATTTTATTTTGCGTATTTCGCAGAAAGGGTCATTGACCCTTGGTTCTGACCACTTACTGTGTCTCCAGTATGAATTTGGCTACATAAAACAAAGTCACCTTGTCTACGTGGAAAATGGTGCAAATCAAATTTTTGCCTAAACGTACGTAAATACCAACAAAACATAAATCTGAACTATCCGTAGATACTAAACGTGACAGGCATTCTATTCTACTTTTACATGTGGAGCCAGAATCTTCAGTTGTAAATGAAACGTATGAAAAGAAACCACCAGAAAGAACTAGAAACATAAATCTGAACTATCCGTAGATACTAAACGTGACAGGCATTCTATTCTACTTTTACATGTGGAGCCAGAATCTTCAGTTGTAAATGAAACGTATGAAAAGAAACCACCAGAAAGAACTAGAAACATAAATCTGAACTATCCGTAGATACTAAACGTGACAGGCATTCTATTCTACTTTTACATGTGGAGCCAGAATCTTCAGTTGTAAATGAAACGTATGAAAAGAAACCACCAGAAAGAACTAGAAACATAAATCTGAACTATCCGTAGATACTAAACGTGACAGGCATTCTATTCTACTTTTACATGTGGAGCCAGAATCTTCAGTTGTAAATGAAACGTATGAAAAGAAACCACCAGAAAGAACTAGAAACATAAATCTGAACTATCCGTAGATACTAAACGTGACAGGCATTCTATTCTACTTCTACATGTGGAGCCAGAATCTTCAGTTGTAAATGAAACGTATGAAAAGAAACCACCAGAAAGAACTAGAAACATAAATCTGAACTATCCGTAGATACTAAACGTGACAGGCATTCTATTCTACTTTTACATGTGGAGCCAGAATCTTCAGTTGTAAATGAAACGTATGAAAAGAAACCACCAGAAAGAACTAGAAACATAAATCTGAACTATCCGTAGATACTAAACGTGACAGGCATTCTATTCTACTTTTACATGTGGAGCCAGAATCTTCAGTTGTAAATGAAACGTATGAAAAGAAACCACCAGAAAGAACTAGAAACATAAATCTGAACTATCCGTAGATACTAAACGTGACAGGCATTCTATTCTACTTTTACATGTGGAGCCAGAATCTTCAGTTGTAAATGAAACGTATGAAAAGAAACCACCAGAAAGAACTAGAAACATAAATCTGAACTATCCGTAGATACTAAACGTGACAGGCATTCTATTCTACTTTTACATGTGGAGCCAGAATCTTCAGTTGTAAATGAAACGTATGAAAAGAAACCACCAGAAAGAACTAGAAACATAAATCTGAACTATCCGTAGATACTAAACGTGACAGGCATTCTATTCTACTTTTACATGTGGAGCCAGAATCTTCAGTTGTAAATGAAACGTATGAAAAGAAACCACCAGAAAGAACTAGAAACATAAATCTGAACTATCCGTAGATACTAAACGTGACAGGCATTCTATTCTACTTTTACATGTGGAGCCAGAATCTTCAGTTGTAAATGAAACGTATGAAAAGAAACCACCAGAAAGAACTAGAAACATAAATCTGAACTATCCGTAGATACTAAACGTGACAGGCATTCTATTCTACTTTTACATGTGGAGCCAGAATCTTCAGTTGTAAATGAAACGTATGAAAAGAAACCACCAGAAAGAACTAGAAACATAAATCTGAACTATCCGTAGATACTAAACGTGACAGGCATTCTATTCTACTTTTACATGTGGAGCCAGAATCTTCAGTTGTAAATGAAACGTATGAAAAGAAACCACCAGAAAGAACTAGAAACATAAATCTGAACTATCCGTAGATACTAAACGTGACAGGCATTCTATTCTACTTTTACATGTGGAGCCAGAATCTTCAGTTGTAAATGAAACGTATGAAAAGAAACCACCAGAAAGAACTAGAAACATAAATCTGAACTATCCGTAGATACTAAACGTGACAGGCATTCTATTCTACTTTTACATGTGGAGCCAGAATCTTCAGTTGTAAATGAAACGTATGAAAAGAAACCACCAGAAAGAACTAGAAACATAAATCTGAACTATCCGTAGATACTAAACGTGACAGGCATTCTATTCTACTTCTACATGTGGAGCCAGAATCTTCAGTTGTAAATGAAACGTATGAAAAGAAACCACCAGAAAGAACTAGAAACATAAATCTGAACTATCCGTAGATACTAAACGTGACAGGCATTCTATTCTACTTTTACATGTGGAGCCAGAATCTTCAGTTGTAAATGAAACGTATGAAAAGAAACCACCAGAAAGAACTAGAAACATAAATCTGAACTATCCGTAGATACTAAACGTGACAGGCATTCTATTCTACTTCTACATGTGGAGCCAGAATCTTCAGTTGTAAATGAAACGTATGAAAAGAAACCACCAGAAAGAACTAGAAACATAAATCTGAACTATCCGTAGATACTAAACGTGACAGGCATTCTATTCTACTTTTACATGTGGAGCCAGAATCTTCAGTTGTAAATGAAACGTATGAAAAGAAACCACCAGAAAGAACTAGAAACATAAATCTGAACTATCCGTAGATACTAAACGTGACAGGCATTCTATTCTACTTCTACATGTGGAGCCAGAATCTTCAGTTGTAAATGAAACGTATGAAAAGAAACCACCAGAAAGAACTAGAAACATAAATCTGAACTATCCGTAGATACTAAACGTGACAGGCATTCTATTCTACTTTTACATGTGGAGCCAGAATCTTCAGTTGTAAATGAAACGTATGAAAAGAAACCACCAGAAAGAACTAGAAACATAAATCTGAACTATCCGTAGATACTAAACGTGACAGGCATTCTATTCTACTTTTACATGTGGAGCCAGAATCTTCAGTTGTAAATGAAACGTATGAAAAGAAACCACCAGAAAGAACTAGAAACATAAATCTGAATGGATACGGAACCAAAGTACCGGACGTAAATGTAAAACGTGTTAGACTAGTCAGGCAGCTGGGTAGACAACCGAATTGCAAAACTTTTACACGGGAACATCCAAGAGTCGGTTTCACGTTTGTTCAGGTGAGAAATAAAATTCTGAACTACTTGTAAGAAAGATCTATCCGTCTAGCGAAATCGGTTCTTGTAAGCTTGTTTAGGGGGATGGTCCAAAGCCGCTCTCCATAGAAACTTATTGAAACCAATAACCACGACAATAGCATTATGATTTCGTTCTTTTACTTTTTTCTACTCCTTCAATGCATTCTATTTTTTAAACGGCAAAATATGAATGTAAAAACATTTTTTTTGTAAAAAAAACTGTTTATTCGCGGGTGTAGAATTGATGTTGAAAAAAGTAAAAGAACGAAATTATAATGCTTTTGTCGTGATTGTTGGTTCCGACAAGTTTGTATGAAGAGCGGCTTTGGACCACCCTTGTTAAGGTGAATGTATACTCAAACTACAATATTAGGCCCTTTGTAGGCCTACCCCTCCCTAACAGGTGGTCCAAACACTTAAAAAATACCATGTTAGGCATAACATAATTAAAAATATATTCCACTTCTCCGGATTTGTAATGTTTTGTGACCAAATAATAACAAATAATTATTTGGCTCAAAAAAAACTTTTAGCTACGAACAATGCTTACAAATGGTTTATTATACATAAAAACTTATATTTAAAGATATTATAGTAGCTTTAATATATTATAACAGAATTTTCCATAGTCGAGATTACGATCGTTTTGGTTTTTTCGTATTCGTAATCACGAATACGGAAAATCGTATTATTTTGCAGCTACAATAATATCACTAAAAATAAGTTAATGCGTATATCAAACTATTTGTGAACATTGTCCGTAGCTAAGAGTTGGATTTTGGGCGTTATCATTATTTCTTATGATTTTGTTACAAACTATTACAAATCCGGAGAATAAACAGTTACTTAAAGAAAAATCTGTCTTTTCTTTTGACAAAAACAAATCGAATAAAACTATTATAAAGGAAACAAAAGCGCTGCAGGGTATATCTGGGAGTCTTGAATATTAATATGTACAATTACAACAAATAATAATTATAAAAAAATTATCGGTGCCCCTTTAATATAATCTTAGGAAAACATATAATACATCTAGTGTATAACATGTGACATTATTTTGAAAACCTGGTGGCACTCATGGTGTATCGAAATATATGTTATACAATCTTCTAATCCAGTATCACGGTGGTGCTGGTTCCGAGGTCATCTTGCTGACAAGTCACTAACTTGAGAGATAAACCTGGCAAGTGATAAGGTTAGTTAAATGGGCGGAGAATTAATCGCCTGAGGGCAAAGGAAAGATGGCGAAAAAAAAATAACAAGTAGGTACAATACGTTTGAAAACCCAACCTAACCATTTTTGGAGAATTTTATCTAAGAAAACATAAACATAAATTATTATGAGATATATTTCAGGCATTTAGTTCACTTTGGTGACTGATCAATGGCCCGAAATAACTTAAATTTTCTCTATAATAATAATAAAATCTTTATATTTAAGTTTTCTTGTATATTTTTATATAGGCTTTTGCCCGCGGTTTCATCCGCGTTGAGTTAGTTTTTGTGTACTCCTATAAAATCAGTCAGTATTATTCGGACTGTTACCGTAAACACAGCTGGTGAAATGTGTGTGTTATGCGCCTCTGTTTCCCATTTTGTGTGTCTCTTTTATAGCTTTTCCACGGGTACAAAGGGAAAAAGTCGTTTTTGTCCTATTCAAAGTCTAGAACTACATTTATTCAAACATTCAGCCTAATCGGTTTCGTAAGCATGGCGTGAAAAGGTGACACATCACTTTTCTATAGAAATTTGAAAAGCTCAATTTCATCCCATGGGAACTGATTTATGGGATAAAAAGTAGCCTATATCCTATTCCAGGTTTAGAACTACATTCATGTAAAATTTCAGCTTAATCGGTTCAGTAGTTACGGCGTGAAAGAATAACAAACATCTATCCATCCATCCATCCATACATCCAAACTTTTGCATTTATAATATTAGTGGGATGTAACCTACTATCGTCCTGAGTAGCTCGTGTATGGGAGTCACCCTTCGCTCGAATATTCAGTGATAAATACATAATGAAGTCGGATGGTCTTCAATTTGTCACGTCCACCGTTCGCTGCGGTTGTCGACCGACTGGCTGGATTCGATCAAACTTTAACCAAAGCAGTCAAACTCACAGCTGAACTCATATATGTATCGAAGAAAAATTCACAAACCCACTTTTCATCCGTATTGCAGTAATAAAAGTGGAAAGTGTGTCTGCGTCAATTTCTTCGATGGTACGTACGTATACAGGGGCCTGTGGCACTACATTCCTCAAGCAGTTTTCTTTTTATTGCAAGTCCATTAGTCTACCATTATTGCGCTCGCACTGTATGGAATATTATGACATGTTTTTCATGTCTCCTATGTTTATGCTGCAGTGTAAAGTAGCCTTCATTTCTTATATAATTATAACCGTCTAGCACTGCCATTAGGTAGGTTGATTTGCGCCCGCTAATATTATTAATGTTATTGACACGTAGCTGCCGAGTTTTCTTTCGCTACACACCGCGCCGTAGCAAGCGTGACACTTTGAATAATTTTCATTTCGTAGCTTGCTCTTGCTACGCTGTAATATTGACGCCACGGAAATCTCTCATACCCATCGTATACATAGTGCCCATATAAAATTCCAACTCCGAGACTTACAAGTAAAAAACCCGTGGCAGTGCTGGATTTAGGGGAGGACAACCGGGGCTGAAGCCCAGGGGCCCCCACACAAAAGGGGCCTATAACTCACCGTATACATATGTTTAATTAACCATAATAATAAAATATAGTAAGTACAAATTGCATGAAGATGGCTTACGATGTTTTTTATTTGTATTGGCTTTGTCCATGAGAACTGTATTTTTCGTTTTATCTTGCTTTTTTAAGAAATGTAACTATACTAATTCAAAATTGTTTTCAAACACTAAGTACAACGAGGGGCCTCCACACCTTAAAATACGACTCTAACCCGTGGGAACGAATGAAGGCTGTAATAAATTGTTTTTCTAATAGTTCACAATATAGATGACAAGTTACGAAATAGAGTCTAACTTATATTTTAAGATGATCAGGATTTACCTTTGACGACCAGAAAAGATGATATTAACTTTGTCAGTCTGATTTCATGTATTTATTAGTCTAAATTTACATTATTCTTTTATTTAATTGTACTTCTAATGTATTTATATAGAGAACATTGAATTTTATTTTCAATCTTTCAAATGTATCTAGCCATTTTGTAAGGGTCATATAGATCTTCAAAGCTTTGTTATTGTCCCAAATTCTTCTTGAAGCGATGATGCTTGACTGGACGACTTGAAAGCTTCAAACTAAAATACAAAGGAAAAGCGAAATTGCCTCTTCTAAGGGTGCCTTCATTGTTACCAACTTGCAACACGGAAATCATTTTGTAATGTTATTTTCCACAAACTTGTTTTGGTAAGTACCTTTTATTTAATCGGACAGATGGCTTAATTTTACTTTACTGTTTATCAATCTAAGTTAGACAACATAAAAAAATAAAATCGGGGGAGAGTAAGAGAACAGCTCTCAGGCAAAAGCAGGCGGCCCACCATTGCCTGGGACCGATGGATGGCGGTATATCCATCCCAAAATGCCGGGCTTATAAAAGAACAGACTAGGGACGGGCAGCGGCGTCACTGGTGCGAGGATTTCGGCACCGCGCTCATCAACCCGCCTGCCTAGCGTGTGTGAGTATGGGCATTTCTTCCAGGAGGAAATCTTTGAAAGGCCTATGTCCAGCAGTGGACGAAACAGGCTGATGGATGGATGGGTACAGATAAAGTGATAAATAAACAAAAATAATAATTAAGTGAAAAACGCGTTCGCCCGTCATCGCAACTATTTTTTATTTTTTGTCATTGTTTTAATTTCGCTTTTCCTTAAAATATCTGGGTTTCCGCGAAAAAACAGAACAATTTCGTCGACCTTTACGCCAGAATTCGGTTGTTCACGAAAAATATATCTGGGGGCAAGGCAGTGCCCCCCGCCAAGATTAGCTAAACAAAGCGGGACACTACGTACCTTTTCTCGAAGCGTTTCGTTATATTTTCGAACCCTCAGAACTTCGGTCTGGATAATACTAGAGATACGAAATTCTCAAGATAAGATGTAGTAAGCAGTCTTATCAAACACGATAAGTTTTATTTGTCTAGCTTTTATACTTTGAATTTTATTAATACCTAAAATAAGACAAGACCTAACTCTACAAGCCCTAACTCTACAAACCCTACATCTTGATCAAAAATTATGGATTGGCCGTTTCATGAAACTATTGCATTATATTATAAGTCCATGGAAGTGTCTGTTTGACGGCTGTGAAACAGCCAAGCCATACTTTTTATCAAGATCTAGGCTTTGTAGAGTTAGGTCTCGTAGAGTTAAGGGCTTGGCTCTTAGATCTGATAACGTTTTAACCGTGAAAGCGTTATGAGCGACCTAGTTTACATGAAATGTTTTTGATGGGATTTCATTTCTTTTTGTAAGATGCTCTACTTTTTTTCTTTTTTTTCCAGGCTGCATTTCTTGCGCCTCAGTTATGACTTCTTTTATCCTTGTACTTCTACTTCTTCTCCCACTATCTTTGCCTCTTTTTCTTGTTGGCTTGTTATTTGCAATTTACTCAAGAGGGTGTCGATTGTTTGTCAGGCGCAAGAACTTTAGCGCCTTGTTTTTTGTCACCTTGACCTCTATATGGGGTGGGGAGTTGGAGGGTAAAATTAACAGATATTTTAATATTTTCGTTGGGTGTGTCTAAATCGTAGCCTTCATACCAAATTTCAGATTTCTAGGACTTTTGGAAGTTGGGAATACATTGTTTTAATAATACAGAACCGAGCCCCCTTAAGGAAGGTTTGCAGGGTGAAAGTTACAGATATCTTAATTTATTTGTTTTTTGTGTGCTAATCCTGGCCTGCATACCAAATTTCAGCTTTCTAGGACCTTTGGGAGTTAGGAATATTTTTTTTATAGTACACAATTGGACTCCCTTAAGAGGGTTTGGAGGATGAAAGTTACAGTTTTTTTTCTTTTATTAGTTGTTTGTGTGCTAATCCTAGCCAGCATATCAAATTTCAGCTTTCTAGGACTTTTTGAAGTCGGGAATATATTTTTTAAATAATACAGAACCGGACCCCCTTAAGAGGGTTTGGAGGGTGAAAGTTACAGTTTTTTTTCTTTTATTAGTTGTTTATGTGCTAATTTTAGCCAGCATACAAAATTTCAGCTTTCTAGGACTTTTTGAAGTCGGGAATATATTTTTTAAATAATACAGAACCGGACCCCCTTTAGAGGGTTTGGAGGGTGAAAGTTACAGTTTTTTTAATAGTTTTGTTGTTTGTGTGCTAATCCTAGCCAGCATACCAAATTTCAGCTTTCTAGGACTTTTGGAAGTTGGGAATATATTTTTTAAATAATACAGAACCGGACCCCCTTAAGAGGGTTTGGAGGGTGAAAGTTACAGTTTTTTTCTTTTATTAGTTGTTTATGTGCTAATTTTAGCCAGCATACAAAATTTCAGCTTTCTAGGACTTTTTGAAGTCGGGAATATATTTTTTTAATAATACAGAACCGGACCCCCTTAAGAGGGTTTGGAGGGTGAAAGGTACAGATTTTTTAATAGTTTTGTTGTTTGTGTGCTAATCCTAGCCAGCATACCAAATTTCAGCTTTCTAGGACTTTTTGAAGTCGGGAATATATTTTTTAAATAATACAGAACCGGACCCCCTTAAGAGGGTTTGGAGGGTGAAAGTTACAGTTTTTTTCTTTTATCAGTTGTTTGTGTGCTAATTTTAGCCAGCATACAAAATTTCAGCTTTCTAGGACTGTTTGAAGTCGGGAATATATTTTTTAAATAATACAGAACCGGACCCCCTTTAGTGGGTTTGGAGGGTGAAAGTTACAGATTTTTTAATAGTTTTGTTGTTTGTGTGCTAATCCTAGCCAGCATACCAAATTTCAGCTTTCTAGGACTTTTGGAAGTTGGGAATATATTTTTTTAATAATACAGAACCGGGCCCCCTTAAGAGGGTTTGGAGGGTGAAAGGTACAGATTTTTTAATAGTTTTGTTGTTTGTGTGCTAATCCTAGCCAGCATACCAAATTTCAGCTTTCTAGGACTTTTGGAAGTTGGGAATATATTTTTTTAATAATACAGAACCGGACCCCCCTTAAGTGGCTTTGGAGGCTGAAAGGTACAGATTTCTTAATTTATTTGTTGTTTGTGTACTAATCTTAGACTGCATACCAAATTTTAGCTTTCTAGGACTTGAGGAAGTACCTTAGAGGTTTTGATGATCATCAGTGAGTGAGTGAGTGACGAAATCGACGTATTTTAGGTATTAATAAAATTCAAAGTATAAAAGCTAGAGAAATGATACTTATTATATGGGATACAATATTCTAAAACCTTTCTTCTTGTTTTGTCTTAATAAATTGGATCCTTACCCACGATCTGAAATTGATCTTTTGATTTAGCGATAATTATAATTAAAAGGGTTAATTGAGGATCTATTTCAAACGTATATCCCTGGAGCTTGGTACAAAATGCTTCATAATGTTTTTTTTTCTCAATTTACCAAAAAGATAAGTATACTAGCATGTATTATGGAAACGGAGATGATTTCCCTCACTTCTGGGTACAGAGATACAAAAACACAGGCCAAACCCATACTGAGATTTTGTTGCGCTTCAATGGGGATACGTTTATGAATCAGATTTTAAAATTTTCTGCACTGGTCACACCCATCAAGTACTCGTACAATAAGCGATAGAGAGTACCCAAAAATTCTAAAATGGCACTTGACTTGAGGCTCCTTAAACCAGTACGAATGTTTATCTTTATTGACTGCTGACTGTCTCTCTACATTCCCCTCGAACCCTCCAACACACTTTCTACTGTCATTTCCTTCGAAGCCTTCGAGAGGAAATCGTTTTGAGTGCCGACATAACGTTGCCGAATCGTCACACTTTTTCACGACTAGCAATATGAGCTCAGTCTGTGTCTAAAGTTGAAACTACTTCTTGAAATTGGGATATTGAAGAATTTGAAAAAAGCCTAAATATGAACTAGTGTATTGACGTCAATACATTAACGGTCACCGTCGACCTAGCTTGATGCACACGCCACTGTCGTCTGATATCCATAGTAATTGACAGTTGGACAGTTTTGGTCGCCGGCCTCATACAAAATTTAGGACAACAATGCACTCAATCAAAACATGACGCATCTAAAGAGTCCTAAGTCTACTTAGTGTAAATATCATTGCATAATGTGACAATTCAAGCATTTTGTTTTAATTCTCATTAACAGGAAAGCAATAATTAAAGAACCTAGCATCCCAACATATCTGCGCCGTACGGAGTTGAGACACGGGGCCTTGTGGCCCAGGTGCGCGACGACTGTTTCGAGAATTGTCGTCGCGTCTGGTCGACGCCTCTGGTGACCCAAGGGTTGGAGCCTACCTCGGCTAGAGGATTAGTCTGGCGATCCAACGAGGTAACGCTGTCAGCCTCTTGGGTACCCTCCCCAACGACGACAAAAAATACGTTTTTTAATTATTATCTATTTTATTCTACGTATACGTAGTTATTTTTTTTAAATTATAATTAAAGAATAAATGAGAATCTTACAGATTAAATTCGATAATAAATTTCAAAGGCACTTTTTGAGCGTCAGGTTTTCAAGCGTCACGAGTTTGTTTACGAAGAAGAGATGTGTAGTGGTGAAATCATGAGTTTTCGTACCCCAACACAAACATACATATTATATATTTTCTTGTGGTGAAATAACAATGGAAATTCTTCATTTGAATGTGAACCGAATCTGAGGAAATTTACTTATACGTCTCCTTTTCATATTTACATAAGCCGTTTCCCATTTGGGAGCCAATTATAATAATTCGTTTACACTTCGCAGTTTGTACATGTGTGTGTAAATTATCTTTTTGATTTATAGAAGACTAGTTTTTGCCCGCGTTGAATTAGTTTTTGTGTACTCCTATAACATCAGTCAATATTATTCGGACTGTTACCTACAGTAAGCACAGCTGGTGAAATGTGTGTGTGTTATGCGCCTCTGTTTCCCATTTTGTGTGTCTTTTTCAAGTTTTTCCATGGGAATAAAGGGAAAAAGTAGTTTTTGTCCTATTCAAAGTCTAGAACTACATTTATTCATAAATTCAGCCTAATCGGTTTCGTGAGCATGGTGTGAAAGGGTGACACATCACTTTTCTATAGAAATTTTAAAGCTCATTTTCATCCCATTTGCACTGATTCAATGGGATAAAAAGTAGCCTATGTCCTATTCCTGGTCTAGAACTACATTCATGTAAAATTTTAGCCCAATCGGTTCAGTAGTTACGGCGTGAAAGAATAACAAACATCCATCCATCCATCCATACATCCACACTTTCACATTTATAATATTAGTGGGAAGTGGGATGATAAATACTGTGGTCTGTGGTGTGTGCGATCATATTCATTGAACATCGATCGAGAGAAAACTATTTTCCAGGTCTTATGAAAATAGTTTTCTCTCTTTTTATTACGAGCAAGTAATTGTTACAGGTTTTTTGTAGCGTTCTCTTTGAGCAGTGAGCACCCATCTTTACTTCAAAGAGTAATTTTAAACATAGATTTTAAACTTGTTTTAATTTATTGCCATACTCAGTTGAATATTAACAAGTCGATTAATCCATCCATCCAACAGCCTGTTTCGTCCACTGCTGGACATAGGCCTTTCCAGGATTTCGCCACTCTTGGGGGTCTTCCTGGAAGAAATGCCCATACTCACACACGCTGGGCAGGCGGGTTGGTGAGCGCGGTGCCGAAACCCTTGCACCAGTGACGCCGCTGCCCGTCACCAGTCTGATTTATATAAGGCCCGGCAATTGGGGATGGATATACCGCCATCCATCTGTCCCAGGCAATGGTGGGCCGCCTGGTTTTTTTGCCTGAGAGCTGTCCTCTTACTCTCCCCCGAATAACTTCGGGAGGATTTCCGAGTAAGATGGTGGTACCTCCACAGTCGAGTCGATGAATATCGTATTTAAATGTAATAGATGGAAGTTGAGCAGCTGTTTTAACGAGCTAAATTATTTTATTGACTTTTAGTATAGTTCAAAAAGTGAACTAGCTAGCTCTTTACGTAATTTAAAATAATTATTGTATCTCTAATGGTAAAACGTGACGCATGCAAGTACTGTTGTTAGTTAATGTTTGTCATTAACTTCAGCGATACAATACGCTTCCCTTAAGTGGAAAAGTGATTGATTACTTATATCGGTGCCATCTTCGCGTACAGTCACCCGGAGCAAATCTCCGCTTCTGTGTGCTCTGGCTTCGCTTTGTTCTCTACAGTTGTTAGTACCTGAGTATGGTATATTATGGGCTCTTAGTGAACCCTACAAAATCTCGGGCAATTATCATCGGCAGCAGATATATGACTAACCTTCTGAACAAACCTACCATTACGCAAGTTTCCTATGACAATACTTCCATTGTATACGCTGAAACTGTGAAAAACCTTGGTGTTATTTTTGACTCCAACTTATCGTGGACTGCTCACGTCAATGAAGTTAGTAGAAGAGTTTTTGCTACGTTTTACTCCCTCAAGCGTCTCCAGCGATTTCTGCCCTTTAGGACTAAGGTCACTCTTGCACAAACCCTTCTATTGCCAATAATTGATAATGCGGATGTGTGTTTCCCAGATGCCAATGAAGAGTTGCTTAACAAACTAGAACGTCTCCAAAACCTGGAAATCCGGTTTATCTACGGATTGCGTAAGTTTTATCACGTGTCTAATTACAGAGAAAAGCTGAAATGGCTTTCTATTCGTCAGGGTTTAGCCCCCCTGGAATATTTGTTTTATGTCAATGACATGTGTAATATTATTACCAACGGTAATGTTTACCAATTTGCAGACGACACGTGCCTGGTTGTCGCTCATAGTGATATTAAAATAGCAGAAAAGATCATACAAAATAATTATGACTTGATTAGCAAATGGGCACACGACGCGGGCCTGGTCATCAACTCAAACAAAACTAAGTTAGTACACATACATTCATCTCATAATAATGCGGATACTAAACCTTACATCGTCGCGCACGAGCATCATTGTTTCCATGCAAAAAATAATAACTGTAATTGCACATCGTTAGAGGTGGTCAAGCAACACAAGTACTTAGGGCTTATCATAGATGAACGTTTTAACTGGGGACCACATATTCAACATGTGTGCAATAAGTTGAGAGCACTGCTCAGTAAATTTGCCATACTAAAATATAAAGTACCATTTAGTATATTAAGATTAATTTATATGGCCATGGCTGATTCGGTAATAGGATATGGCCTAAGTAGCTACGGCAAGACTTATAAAACCTACCTCGAAAACATTTACAAACTACAAAGGAGTATTATAAAAGTAATTGTTCCTAATAAAATTGTATTAGAATATAAGGAAAACAAAAGTTATTTATTCCAGTACTGCAGAATTTTAGACGTTTATGACAAGATTAAATTAACTACACTCATCGAAGAAGACGGTAACAAAGTGTTTTTGCAAAATAATAAACGTCATTGTAGATTGCGTAAACTGAGTTATAGGCCCTCATTTGTACTACCTGGATATAACAATGTATATGGTACTAGAACCTGGATGTACGTCTTGCCAATGACGGTCAATGAGTTTCCAAAGGACCTTCAGAATCTGTATATCAATAGTTCTAAGTATATTAATAAGATGAAAAACTTCCTTATTAAAGGTTCAACTACATAAAATTATATAATTATCATAGAAATTGTATGTATTAAACATAAATAAGCATATACGAGCGCCGCCACTACAGATAAACCTTCTGGTTTTCGTTAGTGGCTACATAATTAAGTTTGTAGTTTTGTGTATTTGGGATTAATAAAGAATTGAAAAAAAAAAAAAAAAAAAAAGCGACGAAATTTCCACATTCTGTGCAGACTCTTTAGCATCCTTAGGAGTCCTTCTTCCCCTCCATATTTGCGTTGATGCGTTGACTCCCTTTTTTCCAAAGACAAACAGAACAGACCACACACAGTATCCCTTTTAAAAACTCCATGTCACAACACGGGTGCTTTTGGGAATTCGTTTACGGTGACATCCATCAAACTCTGGAACTCGCCACCGCACACGATTTGCGATTGTCAAACGATCAGCTTATTTAAGAAGAAACTTAAAGAGCATTACTTATGAATATTTTTATCTCGTAAATATAATTTACATTTGGATATGCCGATTTTTATATACAGTATTTATGTATATTTATGTTCTTATTTAAAACATAGTATGTATTATGTAAGTACGTTTATGTAGGTATATGTCCATTTATATACACAGTATTTAAGTATGTGTATTAGAGTTTTTTATATATTAGTTTTATTGTTATGTAATATATATTATACTTATTTATTTAGCGGGAATATTATGGCTAGTTTTAAGTCGATATTGTTTTCTTTGTTTTCCTCGTTTTAAATCATTTATGTATTTTTCTTTATGTGTGCACATAGTACTATGCACTTTTTTACCAACATGTCCATAGCACCTAGGTTTTGCTGTTAGAAATCTCTTTCAGAGATAAGCTCGCCTATAGCACATTTAATTTAAGACTACCTGTTTATATAATATTAATAACTGTATGCTATAAAGAATATGAATATTTGCTGATAGGTTTACGACTGTGGAAAAAGAAAGTCTGAAGTATTGCGAGGCTGATGGTTGAAAGGTTTGTCTTTAACAGTAAATTATATTTCAATTGAATTAAAAAATCTGTTTTTATTATAAGGTTTAGTTTTTACAAGTTTCACGTGTATTGTTATTGTTTGTATGATCTCAATTGAATAGCGAATAAGTTTTTTCTGTAATGTTGTATAATTTATTCGAATAAATAATAATAATTATACTCGAATTAGAATTTGTTCATGTTCGAGTTACACAGGACCTCCTTTCAATGACCTAGCTAGCTAATGACCCATAACCTCAACCTTAGACCATTTAACACGGGACAGGCAAAGCGCGACTCTTAGTACTGAAATTATTCTGCCGTTTTCTACGGGAGGAGAGGTAAACACGCACAGCACACATTTACTCATTCACGCACACTCCTGCAAAAAATGTATGTGTCATACTAAGTCAAAAGCTGCAACACAAACACAAAACGTGCACACAAGCAAACTTACATGAACAAATTGTTCATGTACTTCGGCAGAGGGGGATGAGTGCGCATGCCTAGTCACGTGTTATATGGTCTAAGACCTCAACTAATATAATAAGTAACATAGCTTGTGGCTTTGCATCTCTGCTCTGTGGTTACATAGTTTGAATCTCTTGACACACTAATCCGGCAGTCGCGGATTCAAAACCGTTGTGTAATAATCATCGGTGAAACGTGGGTGTATAAGTGTAGACTGTGACTTGAATTTCACAGTTTATATTTGGTAACACTTGTGACAACCTCTCAGGGATTTAATGTTGTTATGATGTTTTTTGAGTGTTAAGTTTTTATTGTTCTTCACGCCCACCTATCTATTTATCTTGTAACATCTGTGGGTTGACTGGTAGAAAATGATTTATGCATTAAGTCCGCCTTTTTGTACTTATTTTTTGTGCAATAAAGTATTTATTCTGATGTTGTTTTTTTGTATTTACATACATACCAGTACATACATACTGTAACCAAAACAATAAAACAGGAGTATAACACCCATGTATTGATAATTAATTAATTATGCCCAACTAATTAATTTTAATTACATCATCAAAGTAATATAAACACGCAATAACGATTCAGTGTTCCAGGCCACTTGTCAAATGTTCAAGGCTAATTAACGCGCAACTCCCGTGACGTAATAAACAAAAGTGGATACAAACCCTTCTGATAATCCCCAGAGAACGGAAGGGTGAATGTTATTTTATTTACTTTATGTCTTCTACCCTTGGGCGGTAGGGAACATAAGTTCTACTTGTTAAGAACTTGGAGTAATTTACCATGAAAAAGAAAGAAAAGCTGTATGGGTGAAGTTGAATTTAAGTTGTAATACAGCTCAAGTTTATAAAATTATCATAATTTTACACCGTAGCATTTTCGTAGCTCTTTGTAAACTCGCTACGTCGTAGTAAAAACGCAAATACACGTCAGGGACGACGTATGTTCATCAGCCTGTCATATTCCACTGCTGGACATAGGCCTTTCCAATATTTCGCCCCTCTTGGCGGTCCTCCGTCCTCCTTATCCAGCCGCCTCCCGCAACGTCCTTCAGATCGTTGGTCCAGCGGGTACGAGGTCAGCCTACGCTACGTTTTGCTGTACGTGGTCTCCACTCTAACGCTTTTCGGCCCCAACAGCCATAACGTCGACGACAGATATGGCCTACTCACTGCCACTTTAACTTATTGTTTCTGCAGGCTATGTCGGTCACTTTCGATCTCCAACGGATCTCCTCGTTTCGGATTTTATCCATCAGAGATATCCCAAGCACAGCCCGCTCCATAGCTCGTTGAGCGACTTTAACGACGAGGTAGGTGTGTGAACAATAATTAATTCCAGCGTAGCAGTTATTTTGAGTCCTACGCCGTAGCAGAATGCGTCTGTGCTAAAACGTATAGGATATGTTATAAAAAAATGCATGGGAGAAAGTGGGGTAACTATACGAGTCTATCCCTTTTTCCATGGTAAACAAAAATTCACCAACCAAGTTTGTTTTGCTTATTTGTTTTACTTTAGAGCTTCAGACTGTCTGTGGGCTATCATTCAGGTTCATCTGTAGATTTATAGTACTCCCAGGGTTACAGGGATTTTCGAACTTTTTCCACAGTAATAAGAGCTAGGACCACATGAATGTCCAAAGACAAAGCACGGCAAAACGGCTATTGCAGTCGTTGCGATGGATTTGACGTTGTTATTTGCATTATTTAGTATTTTTCCCATTGGAGGTTTCCCAACGCGGATAAATATTTTTACAAGAAATCTAATATAATATATAAGTATGTCTATTCATTTTAAACTAATTTATTCACGCTTGGTCGATATGTTGAGTGACCCAAAAGCTGTAGCTTATTAAGGTTAGTTTGCCCATATGACGCGTCTTGAGAGGCCTCCACTAATAAAAAGAGATTATTAAAAAAATGGACTCTCCCTTCCCCTTGGTGAGTAGGAGAAGGATATGATGAGGGGAAGCTTATAATAATATTTGAAATAGAGACCCATTTTTCTGCCCGTTTTTAGCTCAGGCGTTATTCTATCAACAGCCTTTACAGCCTAAATGTTGACCAGGGTCACTACGATGATAGTAAAAAAACCTAATATTTTGCTTTATACCACTAAATGCCTAAAGCGTTACTGCATGATGCCTTCTACGAAATACATATTTAGACGTGTTTTTTTCAAAATGAATACGATTCGATTTCTAGTGTAGCGCACAAAGTGCACAAACACAGAGGAAAATAACCAAGTTCTCTGTGTGCACAAACTACTTTATGGAGACATCTTGCATTTGAATTTGACATTGACAGTTATTTACATTAATTAAATTAATTATATAATAACAATCAATAGACATAGGATATACGCCAATTATAATAATTAAATATTATAAGTTTCTTGTATAGTACGCCACCCATGATAGAACTTTAAAGAAAATCCTTAATTAAAAGTTGATGTGAGATTTCGGTATACCACTTCCTCCCCATTTATTTTTCCGGACCCGTCCCGTCATTATAACTTTACGTTATTAATGAAGGCTTGCTTAAAAATACTTTCTAAAGATATTATATTCATTTAAATCAACAAATAATTTTCTTTTTATACTAAATGGATTATCCTATTTTATTATAACATTCCATTGATTTACAGGCAGTCAGGTAATAAGCGGTTTATGATTTACAAAGACGCTTTAGTAACACAACTTTGAGAAGCCTTTCTATGTATCCTTGTATACTTATAGAATTAGTTTATCTATTAAAATCACGGGGAACTAACGGACACCTTGAAAATACCACAATGTAATATCTCATTTGGGAACAAAATGACAAATATTAAATGCGTCAGAATCTAAGTCAGAAATTTTCTTATGTGTTGCAATTTAGTTTCAATTTAACAATGTGTCGGAAAGGCCTGCCATTGCTTGGAAGGTTGGAGGTAAAATCAATTTCCTCGTCAATTTGCAAACGTTCCTAATTAAATTTTTGCAACAGGATGATTTATCACCTGGGCCAACTTATAAGCTTCTTTTAGCTACGAGAGATTGAGTATTTTGCACAAAAGCGCCAATAAAATTTTACTAACTTTTATTTATTTACTTATCGTTTTTTTTGTATCTTAGTAATATATATATCATAGGTATTTCAGGTTGCACAGATACTGAGGCATCCCAAAGCAAAAGAGACAAAATAATCATTTAAATATTATTAAAAAGATAATGTGACTGATGTGTTTTAAATACAAAACAATTATATTGTTTCTAATTTATCTTTTCTAGTTTGTAATGCACTCTAATATTAATATTTAGAGTATTCCAAAGCGATGGATTTCGCAATAAAAACATAATCTTATATTGTATTAAATGTTTACTCGAACTAGACGGTTTATGTGAAGTCAATTATTCTCAAATTAGTACCAGCACGTCTCAGAACTGCTTTATCAGATAATATTGATCTGTTATATGAAGTCAACGTGTTTGGTTTGTCTGTGTACTTCTTATACACTTTAGCTTAAAATATGTAGATCTCTCAAGCTTGATGTACATTTTGGGGCATTATTTTGTTCAGTTATGGAACAGACTCTCGCAGACTCTACAATTTAATGAAATACTTAATCCATAGTTGAAATACTTAATCCTGTGAGTGTCGACGGGATCTCCAGCCCTAAGGATATTGCCGAAATGTTTAAACGCCAGTTTGCAATTGAATCACCGTTGGGATTGGCGTGCCAAGAGCTCGATGCTGAATCCCAGAGTGCAGAACATTTAACAATCATTCTAGCAAAAGATATCAGGTTCGCAATAAAAAAGATGACAAAAGGAAAGTCGCCTGGGCACGATGGGCTCAGCGTCGAGCATCTACGACACGCTGGTACTCATTTACCTCGCGTTCTCGCACTCCTGTTTAACCTGTGTCTGAGTCATTCATACGTGCCTCCAGAGCTTATGCAGACTCTGGTGGTACCTATAGTCAAAAATAGAACCGGAGACGTATCGGACGGGACAAATTACAGGCCTATTTCCTTAGCTACCATCACAGCAAAAGTTCTTGACAGTGTGCTCAACTCTCATCTGAATAAACATGTCAAGCTTCGTGACGCCCAGTTCGGCTTCCGGCCTGGGTTGTCGACGGAGACTGCCATTCTCAGTTTAAAGCATACTGTCAGGTACTACACTGACAGGAAAACACCGGTATATGCGTGTTTTCTAGATTTGTCCAAGGCCTTTGATCTTGTCTCGTTCGACGTTCTCTGGCAGAAACTAAAAGAGACAACGCTACCATCGGAGTTAGCTTCTCTTCTGAGGTACTGGTATCTAAACCAGGAGAATCGTGTGAGATGGGCGGGCGAGTTTTCAGAACCATATAAACCGGTGTGCGGCGTGAGGCAGGGGGGATTAAGCTCTCCTCTGCTTTTTAATCTGTACATGGATGCACTGATCGGGGAGCTCAGCAGCACGCATGTCGGCTGTTATATAGACGGTATTTGTCTCAATAATTTAAGCTATGCGGACGACATGGTGTTGCTGGCCCCCTCGGTCGGAGCCCTCCGCCAGCTACTCGCGTTGTGTGAGTCATACGCTGCTTCCCACGGGTTGATTTATAATACTAAGAAGTCAGAGTACATGGTCTTCAGGGCTGGAAATAAGTGTCCCTCATCTGTTCTCCCTGTTATTCTTAACGGTGCACCGCTAAATCGGGTGCATCAGTATAAATACTTAGGGCATTTAGTGACAGATGATCTGAAAGACGATGTAGACATGGAGAGGGAACGCAGAGCATTGTCAGTCCGGGCAAACATGCTGGCCCGCAGGTTCTCCAGATGTACAGATGCAGTAAAAATTTCATTATTTAAAGCTTACTGCACATCATTGTACTCGGGGGCCCTGTGGTTCAGTTATACTAAAAAGGCTTACAATGCTCTGCGTATCCAGTATAATAACGCTTTTAGGGCTGTGCTGCGGCTGCCGCGTTTTTGTAGTGCGTCGGTGATGTTCGCTGAGGCACGAACCGACGGTTTCGATGCCATATGGCGAAAGAAGTCTGCCTCGCTGCTGCACAGACTCCGGGGCAGCCCCAACACCCTCCTACGTGTTATATCCGATCGGTTCGACAATCCGTTTATGTTTAAACTGATTGATTGGACAAGATCACTCTTCGTTATTAATTACTAATATAGAATAAGTGTATTGTTACTAACATAATGGATCCATGTTGTCTGATAAATAAAGATATTATTATTATTTATTATAGTTTATTAAAATAATGCTTGTTTAAAATGTGGCCTTTGGTCTGATGTATTTTCCATAATCTGCAACGTCACGATTGGTAACGTGGAAATATTCATTACCAGGAACATCGCTTGAGTCCACCGGTACATTGTTAGACAATTAGATTATTTTTTTTGATTGTACATCTGTACAACAACCCCACTTCGCATCTCGTGGCCATTAACGTACTGAAGGGAGGCTAACTTCTGTGGTTTTATTCCCTTCGCAAATGATATTTAACTACTCTTGACTTTGTAAACTTACTTTGTGAGCAATTTTATTATTCACCTCACATAATTTTCAGAAAATGGAAGCACAATTTAAGGAACCCGTCCACTTTAATGTGTTATTATTTACCTATCCATGACACCAACTTTTTCTTGTTTTGGAATGATTGGCACATTGAAATAGTTACAATACTTTTGGGACGACATGTATAGGTAGTAACTCTAATTTTTTGATGTTACATACCTACCAACACTACAATATTATTCACATAGTAAATACTGCGTTTGTGTGTGTATGTAAACATTTTCAAAAGTTTGTTCTTTAACCTATAAAGTGATAGGAAGTACGGTCGTGCCACAAGTCTAATGTAAATAATACATATAATCAATAATTAAGAGAGGATTGAAACAAAACAGAGAAAATCTTCATTTCGGGAAAATCTGAGAAAAATTATTATGAATTGAATTTGAAAGAATCAAACAAAACTTTCTTGTAAAATATTCTTTGAAACGATAATAGACTATTAGTGAGGGGCATTCGAAAAAATCTTACAAGGATTTTTTCCTCGATTTCCATTGAAAGTTAATCGGTAGTAAATTTCACATGATTTAATATGAAAAGTCGAATTATAGATGCTCGCTCTACGCAAAAAAGCGTTAAAGTAGATAATATTTTACTTTTCTTTAGAAATCGGGGATTATATTCCGTACTAGCTTTTGTCCGTGGCGACGCTCGCGTTTTTCAATCAATGGACCTTTAATTTGCATTTAAGATAAAACAGTTTTCGGCTTGGTGGTTATTGTATCAACAACCTTTATAGCCTATATGTTAATTAGGGTCTCTATAATGATAATAGAAAAAACCGCATCCGTTGAGGGCTCTTAAGTATAAAAACGGAACAGACAGACAGACGAAAATTCTAAAAATTTTAGATTTGGCCTCAGTTTAACACAAATAACCTATTTTGCACAAAAAAATCTTTAATATTCAGACGTGAATTTTTTACTATTTTATTATTGGTAAAGATATACAAATATTATGTACTTGTATCTGTCTCTTTAGACTCTAACTAAAGTTTAGGGTCATCTATGCACAAAAACAAAATCTCCTGAATCATAGAGCCTACAAACTTGAATTCTGGCTGATAGTAGGTTCCTTTTAAGCGACGCAGACACTCAAAAAGGGTTTTCATTAACAGTAAATTAGTTTTTAATCGAATTTATAAATTTGCTTTAATTTATTAGTTTTATTTTTGTTTGTTTCATAATATCACTTGTAATTTTATATTGTTTGTGTGATCTCAATTGTATAGCGAATTAGTTTTTTCTGTAATGCTGTATAATTTATTTAAATAAATAATAATAATAAATTATCATTATCATAATTTTAGATATCATCATCATTTTAGATAAGAGTTAATTAATGCACTTGGCTTTTGCCCGTGCCACCCTGTTCCTCTTTAAAAGGAGTGAAAAATTAAATAAAAACATAAAATAATAATAGTATAAAAAAGGACTTCGTGATTCAGGCTGTTCAAGTTGTTACGTCTTCAGCGGAAACATAGGGGTACGTAAGAGGCTAGTATGATATATACTATATCATACATTACTCCAAGAAAAGCAGCTAGCAGAGAGGTTCCATGAATTACCAATTATCTGGCCGTATCTAATCTTACCTGTAGACAAGACTACCATTTATGTTTTTTCTTTTAGATAAGGAATATTAGTTCCTATTTCCAGCACAGTACGATCTTTATACAGCTAGTTGGCAATTATCAGGGTCAAGGAAGATGAGATGGCGTTTGTCGTCATTGGCAACTAATTAACCTTTCTTCATGCTCGAACTGGATTGCTTTTCAAGCGTCGTGTAGAATACTTGGTTATAAATTATGTATTATTACATTTTTAGTGTTTAGATCAAATTTTTTAAGCAATATTATGATTTTTGAAACTGTCTTAAATATTTAATGTATGATATATAACAGGGTCTTTCCTACCATAGTTATATTTATTTTAGTGAGTTCCCGGTTTTTCGTCAAAATTGCATTTGCCATGAACGCGGTTAGGTTTAGGGACAGAACGTTTAATTAGACACACCAGACAAATAACCAAAGTATTTTTAAATGTAGCGTCAATTTTCTCGTATCTTTCCAGGGTTCCCGATTAATTCTGCTTTTATGAATGAATCCAAAATCTATCAATAAGGGAAGTATTTTTGTTTTTGACATCAGTCTTCAGAATAAATAATAAAATTCAGTACCTATGTTGATTCCTACTAAATTATGATTTTTGAAATAACAAAATTTCGTACGTGCAATATGCACTTCGGTAGGATTTTCGCTTTTCAAATAACCGTGTTTGCACCCAACAAGTATGTTTGTTTGATGTACGACTCGTACATCAGTATGAGCAAATACCCACCGTACAGAGGAGAGCAGTTTTATTGCTTCGAAAGTTTTTGTGGGATTTTGTTCTTTTTTGAAGGATTGTTATGAATGATATCATTGGCTCACACTTTTAAATGGAGCCGTTATTTCTCCATAGCAGGGGATGGAATCAGCCCCATGCATAAGAATTGGCGGCAAGATTTGGGATGTAGAAAAACTAATAGGTTTTAATATTTTTGTACAGTTGGAATATAATTAATTATTATTCAATTTGACCTATCCATATTTCTAATAATAATCATATGTGTATAAACTTTTCATTACATGAAATGTTGTTTATTGTTTATTAAAAAAATAAGGATATGTCCGTAATGGACTCACACATGGTTCTATGAGAGAAAATGTCATTATATTGCTATATACATACGTACAATATGTGTGTAATAAAATAATGTATGTATGTATTGCATACGACTGTCACTTGTTTCTTTTCCGTTCGGCTCGTATAGTGTAGTATGAAGCACCCACCTAGCCGCTCATTCCGACACCGGGGCGTACAGAATGTACGTGACAGGTCGTATACGTGGGACGCACTATAAGTTTCCGGAATGAATATGAAAAAATACTATTAAAGGTACAAAATCAATTTATTGTTTTTCAAAATAATCTCCCTTGGCGTCTATGCACTTTTTCATTCGATCAAACCAGTTTTGAAAACTTTTGTGCCACTCCCCTGTGGTGACCTCTGAAACGTGTTTTTCATACTCCTCGACAGCCTCTTCTGGTGATGAAAATCGTTGACCGCGTAATTGGTTCTTAATTTTTGGGAACAGAAAAAAGTCACAAGGTGCCAGGTCGGGACTGTATGCAGGATGACTCATGAGTTCTACATTTTTCGTCTTCAAAAAGTCGTTTGTCTGTCTGGCCGTGTGAGAACTAGCATTGTCGTGGTGCAGGATGATACGGCGTTTACGGCTATTTTTACGGAGTTCGTCAATAACTTCCGGCAAACAAATGGTCGTGTACCAGTCACTATTCACGGTACGACGATTCTCTAAAGCAACAGTAGCCACGTGTCCAGTTTTATTAAAAAAAGAAGCAATCATCCGCTTAGATGCACTTTTCACGCGTGCCACTTTGGTTGGTTTCGGCTCATCTTGAAAGACCCATACGCTCGATTGCTGCTTTGTTTTGGGATCGTAGCAATAAATCCATGTTTCGTCACCTGTTACTATGTCCCACACCAAATTTGACGCACCTTCGTTGAATCTGGTAAGCATGGCACTGCACCAAGTGACGCGGTCCGTTTTTTGAGCCTCGGTCAAGTTGTGTGGGATCCACCGCGAGCACAGCTTTCTCACACCCAAATGTTTGTGTAGGATTGATTGTATTTGACTCATGCCTATTTCTAAGGATGCGCGAATTTCATGGTAGGTCACATGCCTGTCTGTTTCAATCATACGGCGCACAGCATCGATGTTTTTGTTGGTCACAGCGGTGGACGGCCTACCATCGCGAGATTCGTCACTGAGATTGATACGACCACGCTTGAATTCTGCAAACCAGCTATAAACAGTCGTCTTGCATGGTGCTTCATTGCCAAAAGCTGTTTCAAGCCGAGCGATGCTCTGTTGAGCTGTCAAATTACACTTAAAATCGTAGAAAATCATACTACGAAAATTTTCCCGAGTTAAATCCATGTTGATGCAGACACACAATTTTTTTAATGGCACCACAAGGTAAAAACAAAAGACAGTCAGATGAAACAAACTGCATTCTACAGCCAAAGAGTTCTATTTTCAAATGTTGCAATAAATTTTTAAATATTGTTTATGTAAGTGGCCAGTTCCGGAAACTTTTAGTGTTACCTATGTACACTCTACGGCCGCGGGTCACGTCTCATCGTTCGCCGCAATGCAGCGGTCAGACCTCTATTCTACGTTCCTTATTCGATACGATCAGTGATCAGCTATTACATAAAAGAATACCCTAACCGACTGGCTGATCTGTCAACGGCTGCACTAAACGGTAGAACTTGGAATATGAAATTTAGACTGTAGGTTCGTTGTATAACGTAGACATCCGTTTAGAAGAGATTTATGTAAAATTCCCACGGGGTCGAGCGAGACGGATTCCACGCGAGCAATGCCGCAAGGCGTCCGCTGATAGGAAATAATAAGACAATGCTGTAAGGGCTTGCCTTTGGTCTTTCAACGGTTTTTGTTTTAATATGCTGAGTCAACTACCTTTCTGATCAATGTAAAACTTAGACAAATGTTTTTTTAGACCTTTGTCACCACAGGTGAAAAAACTCCTGCACTAAATACTTTTTCATAAAATCCAGAAAAACCTCGAAAATTCACTGATTATGCGTGCCGGCAGCGCGCGAAGCAAGCGTTCTAATAGACTTTCTGACAACATACTGAAGTTCAAAATCACTCAGTAAAATTATCGTGCACCATGGGCCAAGCCTTAAGTAACGCCGCAAAATACTAGAGAATAATATTTCATAACATAACAAATAGAAATGAGAATCATGATATGAGCGCTGTTACTTATAAATATGTTCATTCATTCATTGTTCTCAACATTATTTGAATTGAAACAAATTTCAAGTGAGAAAAATAAGGAAAAAAAGCCTCTGGTCAGGCTTTGAATCTGCGCTACCGCTGCGTTATCGAGGTCCTCATACTGGACCATTTAACTTTTCCACAATACCTGTACACCAAATTTTTGTAACTACTTAATACACCAGCCTGTAATGCACACACTGAACGCTCACGAGGGCGTTTCTTGATTTCACGCCTTGTTCATAGGAACAAGGATGGCGCTGTTTTCGCTACAGCTCAGAAATTCACGTTTATTGCGAAATCCATGGTTTTGGATACTTTGAACATTAGAGTGCATTACAAACAAGAGAAGATCAACTAAAACAATTTTCAAGCGGGACAACTATTTGTTATTCTTAACAACAAATAAACACAACACTATACGGTCTAATTCTGACAGGACCGACCCCTGTATTTGGTAGAAAACTTGGCTGAATGTCAAAGCTGCTTGAATAGGGGTTAACCGGAACCTCGTCTAACAATAACAGCGATAAATCTATCCAGCACGAGCACAACTATCAGAGTGGAACAAACTTCGGCTGCTGGCGCTGTGATTGGAAAATGTTGTTTGTGTGTAGATTTCTCAAACAAACTAAAACAAATATAACTGTATAAAAATATTTTTATCTTAAGCTTTATTTATTGCATAGAAACTTAAATAAATGAAATACAAGAATTATAGAGAAAATATGTTACAAATTCACAAAATTAAATTGCGATAATGCCGCTCTAAATTTGCAGCGCTCACACTAAAAGATATTTTATTTTCAATAAAATTAACCTATCTTTAACTTGTGTGTAACAATTTTACGCAGTTTTCTGTACATATATTACTAATGGATCCTGTACAAACAAGATTTAAGCTGGGTACTCGTCAAGAGTCGCATGGAACGCGTTCACAGTAAGAAACAGCCTGTATAATGATGACCCTCAAAGCCTGTCTTTGTACGAAGAGTAATGTTCAGAGTGGAGCTCCATTCACAAATGAGGATCTAGATTACCGCGCTTATGACGTGTCATGTAGGGATATGGGTCGCCTTAACTAGTTGTACTGAATAACGACAACCATATTGATTTCTTACAAACCTATAAATGTGGTTAACTTCTTATTTGTGGAAAGAAGTTAAGGCGTAACCGGAATCTTGATTGATGCCGTAATGAAGGCTGTTTTTTTTGCAAAACGAGCAAGTTCTTTTCCTGGTCAAAGTAACAATTTTTTCAAAAAGCTTTGAATTCAGTTTTATTTTTTCTATAATCGATGACGAGGGTCCTTTGAGCTTTTTCATTCATTGATTGTACAGTGCAGAAGGTGAGACTGGAGAATTGCGATTGTGTGTGCGCACACCATTGACATTGTGGAAAACAACTCTTATAGCAGTGCAGGCAAGGTCTATTTTTGAAAAATCATGGTACATAAAGATACATCGTAGCAAAAGAAGAATAAGATAAAAGTCAAACCAAAACTTTTTGAAAACAGACCTTGCCTGGACTGCTATAAGAGTTGTTTTCCTCAATGCCAATGGTCTGCACGCACACAATCGCAATTCTCCAGTCTCACCTTCTGCACTATAATCATGTAAACAACGTTTTAATTTAGATTTAAGAGCCCGGTCCGTGAGAACAACTTTGATGAAAAGCAATATATTAAATATTTTTCTGGCCTTTATCGCGATGTTTTTGGAAAAACTAGGGACATACACCAGTTCATATTGGCCGTCTAAATAAAGGCCTAGAATTTATTTGATTTAATTGTTCCTATTTTGCGAGTTAATTTGGTACTTACGAGTCCGCTTCGAATTGCTATTCATAATATCTAAGTAGCAAAATAACACGCAAAGGAGAAACGATTGAATCAAATAAATTTTAGGTCTTCATTTAGATGGCCAATATGGACTGGTGTATGTCCCTGATTTTTACAAAAACATCGCGGCAATGACAAGAAAAATAATTAAAATAATGCTTCGCATCAAACGGACAAAAAATACGGAGCGGGTTCTTAAGTATAATTCCTTTGAAAATGGCATAAAGGTGAAACCGGTCAGGAAGTTAATGATAAATTTGTGGAAAGATACAGGTGATTTTCTGTTCATTATACTATCTCTTATAGTTTAGATTTGCTATACTGCGTTATCTAAACGCACTATCCTGTATAATGTCTTAGTAAAGTGAAAAAAGAAAAACCGCTGGGCTTTCAGCTGTCTGAAAAAATATGCTCATTAAGAGCTTTTAAGTAGACAAAGTTGTTTTCTTAACTTTTTCTTTTAAGAAGCTAAGTGGATCTAAACTTTTATTTAATATGTTTACTGAACTTTGATAAAAACGGCCTTACTTGGCTCCAACTACACCAAATTTAAATGTGTACATAAAAATATATATTCTTATGTATTGATCCCATTATTCACTACGACTATATCACCCCCGCCACCCCGTCTCAACCCGCTTACGCCCTCTTGATCCTGCACGAAAGACAGCTGAGAACTATGTGGCGGCGGGAAACCTTTTGAAGTTTTACTTGGGTGTAAAGGACTCGTGAATTCCATAGCACAATATTATCGTGTGCTTCAATGTAGGAAGCCTCAAGTGAAAAATAAGTTTTTTTCTATGCCACGTAACAACGAAGTGACATTATTGTAAGGCTTGTTACACTGGGAAAAATGTCTTTTTGGCTTCATTATAAAATAGCATTACATAAGTTTAAAATACGGTAAATTGTTTTTAAATTTGGTGATAATTGGAAAATATTATGCGGTAATTAAAACGTTTGAGGAAATAATCGAGTTTTTAAGGTAAGTAAGGCAATATTATGATGACACATCACCGTAAAATTGGTCACAGAAAATATCATTATCATTTTCGTATTACATCATGCCTTCCCCATAAAAGAAGTCCATCACACTACGGTATGCTTACTGTCATCATAAAAGCGGTGACGGAGCGCATAATTCTGTCTGCTTCCTACAAAGTCATAGTGACAGTGCGTCATATTATAGCGCTAGCAGCAGCAACAGTAGTTTCATCGTATTTTGTTGCGATGTCCGTATGCTCCCTCCCTACTTTACGTGAATCATCATAATTTTAGCTGAATTCACTTTATTTTATGATGAACAGTTTTCTCAGTGTATTGACTACGAAAATGTAACATCTCACAGCAAAATGAACAAACTTTATAGCAGTACTAATAATTGATAAATGAATTATTTGTTTTTAAAGATATTTGTATAAGGTCCTATAATAAGTGAAAATAATTCTGGGGTAGGTCATTTAAGTATCGTTAACTGATAACATACTAAAAGAAAAAGAAAATGGGCATATAATTTTTTCACATCCCAGTACAAAGTGGTTCAATCGGCTGACTAAATTTCTATGGAAAGGTGAAAAAAAAGTCTCCGCAAAAAATATTTTTTTCTTTGGTGAGCTATCTATTAGGGATAATAACTTCGTTTTTTGCACAGATCAAGCCAGCTGATCTAAAAATAATTTGACCATATTTATGTATTTCCTAAATAAGTATGTCCTCGTGCTCCTACCAGTAAGAGAACCCAGCAGAAGCATGCAGAATCAGTTCAAAATTGGATGCACACACAACACACGTGAATTCTAATATTGACTTGATGTTACAGACGTGCATTTCATACTGAGGTACGATGAAATTGCTTTAAATCTATAAGTATTGTTAGGTTGGGGAAAAACTCTTTTCGCAAATAGTATGTATGAACTTATAATAAAATCTCTTTGGCTATACCATTTGTATCTGGCTGGTTTTGGTATTATTAAAAAGTTTAAACTTTAAAAAAGATAATTCTAAATTCAAATTGGGTAAAATGTGTGATTTTCATTTGTTTTTCTTACTGTTAAAATGAGTGAAGAAATTCAATACATTTTAAAATTTTACTACAAAAAAGGGAAAAATGCAAAGCAAGCCGCGAAAAAAAATTGTGATGTTTATGGACCTAGTGCAGTGTCTGTGAGAGTAGCACAAATTTGGTTTAAGCATTTTCAATCCGGAAATTTTCATGTCAAAGATGCACCTCGCTCTGGGCGCCCTGTTACGGATAAAATTGATGCCATTTTTGAAAAAGTGGAGCAAGATCGGCATATCTGTAGTTACGATGTAGCTGAAGAACTGGGGATTGACCACAAAACAGTTTTGGTGCATTTGAAAAAAGCTGGGTACACAAAAAAGCTAGATATTTGGGTGCCTCATGAGCTCACTGAAAGAAACTTAATGAACCGTGTACTCATTTGTGATTCTTTATTACGACGTAATGAAACCGAACCATTTTTGAAAAACCTGGAGATGACAAGTGGATCACGTACGATAATAACGTGCGAAAAAGGTCGTGGTCAAAGGCTGGTCAATTTGAAACCCGGGTTATCTCACAACAAGGTAATGCTGTGTGTATGGTGGGATTGGAAGGGCATTATTCATTATGAGCTGTTACCGCTAGGCAGGCTCAGCAATTCTGAACTCTACTGCGAACAACTGATGAGGTTAAAGCAAGAAGTTGAGAGAAAGCGGCCGGAATTAGTCAACAGAAGGGGTGTGGTTTTTTATCATGATAACGCTAGACCTCACACAGCTTTAGCCACTCAGCAAAAATTAAGAGAGTTTGGCTGGGACGTATTAATGCATCCGCCGTATAGTCCTGACCTTGCACCTTCAGATTTCCACTTGTTTCGGTCTCTTCAGAATTCCTTAGGCAGTGTCAGGTTAACATTACTAGAGGACTGCTAAACCACTTGTCGCGGTTTTTTCCCTACCTACAAGATGGCAGAAAGTTATCGAACAAAATGGCACCTACATACTTTAGTTAAATGTAAATAAACTTTATTAAAAAATGTTTTGAATTTTCAAACAAAATGCGAAGAAACTATTTCCCCAACCTATACATTACTCTATATAAGCTTTGAATGCTGCGAGCTATTATGTTAAATTTCGGATGCTTAAAGTGCTATAAAATAAAACCCCATTTTACATTTGAGGATTGTTATCCTAGACTGGTGACGGGCAGCGGCGCGGCGTCACTGGTGCAGGGGTTTAGGCACCGCGCTCACCAACCCGCCTGCCCAGCGTGTTTGAGTATGGGCATTTCTTTCAGGAGGACCACCAAGAGTGGCGAAATCCTGGAAAGGCCTATGTCCAGCAGTGGACGAAACAGGCTGATGGATATCCTAACATATGCAATGACTAGCCTTTGCCCGCGGCTCCGCCTGCGTTTATTGAATCTCTGGCTTGTTTTCGGCTTGGGCGTTGTTTATAGCCTATAATATGTTCACAGGGTCACTACAATAATACTAAAAAAACAGTATCCAAATCCGTTGCGTGGTTCTTGAGTTAAAACGTTACATACATACAGACAGACAGACAAAAAATCTAAAATTGTGCTTTTGGCCTCAGTACAATACTAATTTTATTAAAATTTCGCGAAAAATTAAATATACAGACACGACCTTTTCACTACTCTTTTATTAGAGTATAGATTGGTGAATGATGTGATTGGCTAATTCGGTGACCCAGTACTTTTGAAAGAGATTTTTATTTGTAAAGCCGCGTTCTCACTATACAAGTACTCTCGGACCGAGTGTACTCGTATAGTGAGGACGCTACTCGTACCGTGTAAACACGTCATCCCAGCGCACTCGGACATCGGCATCCGATCAGAGTGGACTCGGGCTGGGCTCTATTTTTACGAGCTAAGTAACTCTGATAATTTTATAAAAACAAAATGGCGTCAACTAAGAAAGCGGAAGTCAAGAAAAGGTACATCATAAACGTGTCTTCATCTTCTTCATCGACTTCTCCAATAACATAGTTTGTAGCACCCAGTTGGTCACGTCTTAAAATCTAATTTCGGGTCCATTTTTTCTCTTTTTTCGATTTCAACATGTCTTTAACAATCTCTGTACCTCGCAGGAGCATATTAGTCGTTGTCATCTTGGTTGGAGAAGACAAAAAATGCTACTTGGACGCTAAAAATGTTTTTACTGTAGAAACCAAATTCCAACTGGGCTCCTATACGATTAAGCTCGTATGAGCACACTCGGTCCGAGAGTACTCGTATAGTGAAAACCCGCCTTAAAAAATACTAACTTACTCCTACGTATGTAGGTAAGAATAAGAACAGTCTCGTAAATATCAGAATACAGAATACAGAATACAGAACTTTATTCATAACGGTCAGTTACATGTCATGTTGTTATCAAATAACAAAAAAATTGAGTAAAACAATAATTATTAAATTAAAATTAAATTAAGTTAAATAACTAGTCACAAAGTAATTTATCTAAGCAAATTTGTCATGCACAGTGTATGAAATGTAAAATCATAATGTCAAATAATACAAAAAAAGTAAAAATAATAATAATAATAATAATAATTTTAATATTCTTAATGTCATCACATCGTCTAATTATGATAATTATAATAATAGCCACTTTATTTAAAAAAATCATCAACTGAATAAAATGCCTGCTGAATGAGCCATTTCTTCAACTTACATTTAAAGAGGGAAAACGATTCGATTTTTGCAATGTCATCTGGAAGTCGGTTGTAAATAGTTGGACCACATACGTACACCGATCGAGCGCTCTTCGCAAGCCTACGAGAAACTGATCGGAGCTTGTCACGGCCCCTAGTACGTTCGCATCTCCTGTCAAATTTGTGGCGGTTTTGCCTCATAAATAACGCGACTTGGAGTATATACAAGCAGGGCAACGTCAGTATACCTAGCTCAACAAAATGTGGTCGTGCTGTGTCGTCATACTTGATGCGGGCTATCGTCCGCACGGGTACTTATTTTTAGATAGACACAAACGCCAATAATATTTTCTTTGTTTAACGAGATGAATTTTTATATTCAAGTGAAGCATTAGAAAAGTGAAAATTCTCTTCGAACATAATATTAAACTTAGAGCTTCACAGCAACAACATGGTCTTTATTATAATGTAAATTTCCTGGAAGAGTCTTTTGACTCAAAGGAATACCTAAATGTGAGTCGCTTATACTTCAATTACATTCACGCTTCAGTCTTTGTGAGGCAGACAGAATCACTTTACAAACATTTATTTTTCAATTTGAGCATACGTGCAAGTTAAGTTGGTGCGCTTTGAAGCTTAGTCTGGCACAAATAGGGTTACCAGATCTAGTAACGTGAGTTCCGGACAAAATCCTTGATATTTCAATATATTTCCTCAAATGTTCGTAAAAGTTGTAATAAAAACGGAGGTAGCACGATTTTCAATAGTTTTGTTGTAAACAAAATGTAACTTAATAATTATAATAATTTTAAGAATTCATAAATGTCTCATAAATATCCTGACAAATTCAATTTTTTCCCGATTCCCTGACAGAAGGCTAAAATTCCTGACATGTGAAGAAAATTCTTTTCATCTGGTAACCCTAGGTACCAGCCATAGAGTAAGGATAGGTAGGATCGGTATAGACACACTACTCACTTCACGACTTCTCTCTATCGAGTAGAAACGACACACTGTGGAAAACCAATTAATAATAGTCAATATTTATTCGAGTGACATAGTGACTACTCTACCTTGGTGTCCACACGTCATACCCTAAATTTAATTAAGTATATATTCATAGATGGAAATGGAAACCTTTAAACTATATTACTCAGTCTCTAGGAAATGTACTAAAATAGCAATAGGCATGATGACTAAAAAAAATCATTAGTCCGTCAGTTAGATTATCAGAAAATATTGGACACGTATTTTTTCTTTTTTCAATTTAACAAAAAATTATGAAGATATAGCCCGCTGAAGTTCCGCGTGACGTCACATCTAGGTACAATTTTACTTAGAAGTGACGTCATTTTTCCCCACTCCCAAACTTTGACGCGCTTTATCTCTGTCATTTTTTGTTTGATTGACAAAAGAAAAAATACGTGTCCAATATTTTTCGATAATCTAAATGACGGACTAAATAGAATAATATTTTGCTTACCCTGTGTACAAGCCTATTGCAACTTGTAATGGATTTAAAAGTTAATACGAGTATGATTCTTGCGCGGAATAAAACATTTCATTTCAACATCTTGCATAAAGACAAAAAGATCTTAACTATAGGGTTGTTTTTGAAATGAGTAGAAGAGAATATTTATGTCTAAACACAACTGGTATATATAAGGTAAAATGAGCTCCAAGGTATCTTTCATTTCAAAGTTTTTCCCAAATAATAAAGTTCATCCTCTAAATAATTTTGGTCATTAAAATCTTCGGCAAATAGGTGCTCGTTTCGCGAAAACAAAAACAGATTAGGAAAAGTTGTTCGCGGGACAATGATTAATGTGAGTTCCTCATTTCTTTCCTCTCAACAAATGGTAACTTTATCTTTTGTTACTTGTGTCTATAGACTGAAATGTACTGGTCAATCTAAACGAATTTCGTTTTTACTTGCCTTTTAATTGTTTAATGCTATCTGTTATTTGTCACAGGACCAGCGGCTTTAGGAGAAAGCAACGAAGAAAATGAATTAGGTACGGCACGAAGATATTAATGTCGCAAAAATTATGTTTATACGTAACAATGTGCTGTAAGCTTTACTTTTCATGAAGAACAAACTTAATGGTTTGTGTTTGTGTCTATTAAGTATTGAGCTCAATAAAGCGAGCTGCTTTTTCAATGTACCTAGATATTTTCAGGTAAACATTAAAACATTTTTCAGACATTAAATTACGCAGCGTTGCTCAGCTGAACAAACCACGCGTCACGTTCGTTACAAAAACCCGCTGAAACCAGGATCCGGCACGTTTTACTCTATATGTATACTCATACCTACATGTTTATGGTCAGCTCGTTTGTCAACTGTTTTTTGTTCGCCATGGAGGTTGCAGTCCGCAAGGAGCAGGCAGCAGGTGTGGATGATACCGACTATTCCGGGTTACTGCACAAATGTGGACCAAAGCAAACCTCTCCTTTAAATTCTTCATAGCTGCATTATTTCATCATTTTCATTGAGGTTAAATTCACATTTAAATAACTGGCACACACACACGTTTGGTCGAAAAAAAGCAGGTAAATATAAATTTTACAAAACCCATTTCGTGAATTTAAGGACAACAATAATGTTCTCTTGTTGAGCTCTCACAAACTCCATAAATTACGTTCAGAAATATCAACAAGAACTGGCGGTTGTCGCCTTTACAAATTGTTCGTCATTTCTCAAACTCGCAACAGTATTCTGCCAATCTGTATGCTATTACAAGGAATCTTATCCGTTTTAGGTATCTCACAAGTAATACATATTATATTAAATTAGATTATTTAGTGCGATTTCCCAGTCAATCTATTTATTTAAAACATTAAAAAAATATATATTGATATGGTCACTATAAGATATTGTTAGGTTAGCTAATCTATATATATACTTATACTAATAATAAAGTAGTAAAAAAGTCGTTTCTGTACATTGAATATTTTCGCAAAATTTCAAATGAAATGGGTTATTGGTAATGTACTGAGGCCGAAACAACAATTTTTAGAATTTTTGTCTGTCTGTCTGTATGTTCCGTTTTAACCCGAGAACCACTTAACGGATTTGGATGCGTTTTTTTTAATTATCATCGTAGTGACCCTGGTCAACACATAGGCTATAAGGGGTGTTCATAAAATAACGCTCAAGCCGAAAACGGGGCAAAGATTTAATAAAAACAAACGGCAAATACTATTATTGTTGTTTTATAAACCTATGGGAAATCTGATTTGAATTTAAATCCGAAACCCACGCCGACAAAGTCGCGGGTAAAAGCTAGCTATGTAATAAATAACTTAAGACAGAAGGTCCCTTAAGAAGGGAATTAATAAATTAACAGACTTGGATTTACATAGATCTCACAAATTTCTACAGTAAAAGAACTAAGTTTCGAGACTTGTTTTTTTTTAAGTTTTGTTTTTGATGGCATCTCATTTTGTTTTGATGGCATCTCATTTTGTTTTGATGGCATCTCATTTTGTTTTGATGGCATCTCATTTTGTTTTGATGGCATCTCATTTTGTTTTGATGGCATCTCATTTTGTTTTGATGGCATCTCATTTTGTTTTGATGGCATCTCATTTTGTTTTGATGGCATCTCATTTTGTTTTGATGGCAGACATTTTCTCATCAGATATCTTGTTAATCGAATTTATTTATTTCCTAATAATTTTGACTACCTTGTGGGTTCCATCAATAACAACATAATAACCCGTATCATATAAAAAAAATAAAAAAAATTACAAACATGACATTTTTACTACATTATTTTAAGTGTAGACATAGACTACTTGTATCATTTAGTCTATGGTATAGACATATTAGATTACATATAACATTTAATTTTATGTTATTCTAAGATTGTACATACTCGAACAGATCCTCGCCACGTGACGGTTGATACGAACAAGTGGTTTAATTTAAACGTCAAGAGGGTGTCCCGATGTTGACGGGGCGCTTACGCTCCCCACGCTCACTAGAACCTAATATTCGTCGGTGAAAAGTAAGTGTACGCAGTGTTAATGTGTCTTGTATTTCACAGTTAACAGTTGGGAAAACCTCTGACACCACCTCGGGGTTTCATGATGTGACCATTTTATATAGGGTTCCGTACCTCGAAATAAAAAAAACTGATCCCTTATGCACTTTATTGTCCGTCCGTCTGTCTGTCTGTCACGATCTCTCGACCCTCGTTAGAGCATCCATCCATCAGCATAAATGTTCGTCCACTGCTGGACATAAGTCTTAAGAGATATCAATTGAAAAATAAAATCTCCCACAGAAGTCTATGGCCCCATAATGCTATAAAAAGCCAGGCTTCTTATTCAGTGAAAACATTTTATTGCCCTTTACGTAATCAACTTTACATAAATTGGCTGGCTCACCATGAAAACCTATAGGGTGCTCTCAGAAACATGAAATACCTTGGGTTTATTTTTGGGGAAAATCTGAAAATTATTTCATTCATTCAGTAATAATTATAGCCAACTTGAGATACACGGAGAAACATTTTTTCATTTTATTTTTTAATTTGGGATTTCAACAGCACATACAGTTTAATAACAATACGGTAAAGAAAATGCAGTAAGTATCGCCAGTAACAGAAATCTACAGTTGGGTAAACAAAAACAGACATTAGTAACTTGTTCTAGGATACATTTTTTTTTTCAATGATGCTAACGTAAGCTAAACAGTTGCTCCAAATACATCTTATTATATTATTTATAAAACATGAGAACACACACACACATACACATACGTGTATATACATAAATAAAGCAATTATAATATATACATAAACATGTATAAATATATACATATGTATTTATTAAATATATATCTATAAGATTATACTAAAATTATAATATAAGTAATAATTAGAAATAAATAAGTAACTAGAATAAAAATAAGAAAACAATATAAATAAGCTAGCACCTAGTAAGTGGAGATGGAGTTTAATAGATCGTAAGTATCCAATTAAGTTAGTCATTCATAACGGTTTGTGGAATAAGTTTCTATTTTAAATGGTATATGCACTGGAATCCTCAGGACGCGAGTCCTACCCGCACATTTTTTTTGACGGTTTGAACGGTTTCAGTGGATACTAACCTCCCTAACTTTTTATGTTATTCCTTCCTTTTCTCCATGGTTCAATGTGACAAGGACACAGCAATACAAAGTTAGGTAAGGGTTAAGTTGCTTTGTGGAGGTCGGTCTGAAAATTTCACAGGGGTTGTTGTTGTCACGATCGTTAACGAACAATTAATTTACAATTTATATAAATTTGAAATAAAATTACATCCATATATACAAAATTTAAGATGAGAAGGCTATTTGAATCCATCCATCCATCCATCAGCCTATTTCGTGCACTGCTGGACATAGGCCTTTCCAGGATTTCGCCACTCTTGGCGGTCCTCCTGGAAGAAATGCCCATACTCACACACGCTGGGCAGGCGGGTTGGTGAGCGCGGGACCGAAACCCTTGCACCAGTGACGCCGCTGCCCGTCACCAGTCTGATTTATATTCAGCTATTTGAATAACTAGAGAATATTTTCTTTGATGAAATCCCATTTTCTAACATCAAAAACTGCGCAATGAGATGGATTCATGTAAATATCAGTTTTAAAAATATCTCTAGCTTATTTTGTATTTTCAAACAAATTACTACCGCATAGATGGAACCCTAAAAACACATGATGTAACTACTAAAGTAATAGGGTGTATTTTTAGGCATTATACGAGTAACTTTAGCCCTGCTGATGAGCAGTCAGCTTTGAAACCCAATTCAAAATGATTTTAATTTCTTTATTTTCTTTATTTAATGGATATTAATGGACGAGTACCTAAAGGTATCTGTTTTAGGCAAAGAGAAGACAGAAGACTTGCAAGAATATAAACTAAAAACCGGCCAAGTGCAAGTCGGACTCGCGCACGAAGGGTTCCGTTCTATAAACACGGCAAAAAAATCATGTCTGTTGTGTGGGAGTGCGCGGGTCCGACTTGCACTTGGCTAGTTTTAGTATTTCTTGTCATAGCGGCAACAGAAATACATCATCTGTGAAAATTTCAACTGTCTAACTGTCACGGTTCATGAGATACAGCCTGGTGTGGTGACAGACGGACGCACGGACGGACAGCGGAGTCTTAGTAATAGGGTCCCGTTAGTTACCCTCTTTGAGTACGGAAGCCTAATAAAACGGCAGTAAAACTGTTTAAAATAGAAAATGCCTTTATCCGTGAAAACTGGCTTAAGCAGGAGTTGCGTTGTGTAAGTTAAAAAGACTGTAATAGTATTAAAATTTGAAAAAAAAAAATACTGATAAAAAAAAGACATGATCTTGCTAAGTTTCTTGCCCTTCTTCTTAGCAAGATTAATCAAATGGGCGGATTTAGGCATTAAATCTATTTATAGTTTATTTATCTATTAACTTATTTATTAATTGCATTATGTATAATAATATTATTATTCCAATAAGTCTTTATTTTATGCATGTGTATAACTTTAGTGGCCCAACTTAAATAAAGTTTTTTCTTTATATATATTTCCCGTAAGTATCCTATTTGTTTCATTATAAAATATTATTTTTATACAGATTAGATTTGACATGTAAAACGTATACTTTATGTATCTATTTTACAAATAAACATTTTGAATCTGAATCTTGAATCTGCTTTTATCGTTTAAGGTAAATCATATAATACAGAGAATCCAGTCCAGTCTCAGGCAATGTAATGTTTATCTTAATACTAGCTTTTGCCCGCGGCTTCACCCGCGTTGAATTAGTTTCTGTGTACTCCTATAAAATCAAAGTAGTTTTTCTCCTATTCTAGATCTAGAACTTTATTTGTACAAAGTTTCAGCCCAATCAATCGGTTCAATAGGTACGGCGTGAAAGGGTGACACATCACTTTTTCACAGAAACTTGAAACCACATTTTCATTCCATGGGAACTGATTTATGGGATAAAAAGTATTCAAGGTCTAGAACTACGGTTCTGCAAAATTTCAGCCCAATCGGTTTCGTAAGCACGGCGTGAAAGAGTGACACATCACTTTTCTATAGAAACTTGAAACCACATTTTCATCGCATGGGAACTGATTTATGGGATAAAAAGTAGCCTATTCCAGGTCTAGAACTACATTCAAGCAAAATTTCAGCCCAATCGGTTCAGCAGTTACGGCGTGAAAGAGTAACAAACATCCATCCATCCATGCATCCAAACTTTCGCATTTATAATATCAGTGGGAAGTGGGATGAGGAAGTGACCTTCTTCAAAGTTAAATTGAGGTCACGCAGTTGTCCAATAAAGCATACAAGATAAAGGATAGACAACAATGAAGGGATTATCTTTCTTCCCGGTTACGGCATGTTGGTACTCAGCCGTCTTGGCAGAATCACATAGTGGGAAGAATTCGGCTACCAAATTGTAATAATTTGGCGCAGTGCGAGTCGGACTCGCGCACAAAGAGTACTTTTAAGTTTCACATGTCCTATTTATCTGTTAGGTTAGTAATACACGCTTTCTTTTACTCCAAAGATGTAAGTTGGAGTTTTTGGATGGCAGACTGGCAGATTTCGGGTGATTTTAAAAGGGATTTTCTACGGATATTTATTGACTGTTTTGAATTGTCAAAACCATGTTGAACATTTTTTATATGCCAAGTTTATATTTGATGAGGCTTAGTAGCTTCACTTTCCATCGCATGGCATTTATCATACTGTAAACAAAAGTCGAACGACTGATATTGCGAGCGAAAAATAATGTCAGGGTGGCTATTCCGGCATCATTTCGCATGCGCAATATCAGTCGTTCGATATTTGTATTAAGTTTTATAAATGCCATGCAATAAAAATGAGAGTGACTAAACCACATCAAATAAAAACTATAGGATATAAGGAATGCTTATTATAAGTTTTCAATCCATAAAATCAATACATATCCATACAAAATCCCTTTTAAGATCACCCGCAATCTGAATTCGCAATTTTTTTGCACTTGCCAGAATTGAGGGCCAGGAGGGCGATTCCGGCATTATTTTTCACTCGTAATGTCAGTCATTAGATATTTGTTAAAACTTTGATAAATGCCATGCAATGAAAATGAGAGTGACTAAACCAGATCAAATAAAAACTATAGCATATAAGGAATGCTCACTATAAGTTTTCAATCAAAATGATCAATACATATCCGTACAAAATCCCTTTTAAAATCACACGCAATCTGTGTTTGCAATTTTCGCGCACGTGTCAGAATACACGCCCAGGCCCGCATTTCGTGCGTAAAAATTGCGAAGGCAGATTGTGGGTGATTTTAAAAAGGATATTGTAAGGATGTGTGTTGTTTTTTTTATTGAAAACTTATAGAGAGCATTCTTTATATGCTATAGTTTTATTTGATGTAGTTTAGTAACTCTAGCTTTCATCACATGGCATTTATCACACTTTAAACAAATATCTAATGATTGATATTGGAAATTAGAGTGACTAAACCACATCAAATAGAGGCTATAGGTTAAAAGGAATGCTTACTATGAGTTTTCAATCAAAACAATCAACACATATCCGGATAAAATCAGTTTTAAAGTCACCCGCAATCTGCCTTCGCAATTTTTGCGCACGTGCCAGAATTCAGGGCCAAAATATCCTTCCTGAAGCCGTCTCATGTTAATTTTACTCGATAGAAGAATAACACAAAAAGCTTTTAAAACCAAGCAACAGTTTTTTTGACACCTATGTTATTTTAAATTTCAAGTTTAATTTTTTTTATATTTACGAAATATGATTAATTATTATCATTCGATTAAGGAATAAAAATGATAAACACATCGTCACGACATAAATCCCCTAAGGGATTCGAACCCGAGACTTTTATAGTTTGAGTTTTAGTTGTTAGGTTTCCTATCAAAAAAGCAAAGTTACAAGCGCTTAAGGGGATAACTTTTTACCTCGGTACAAAAAGCACATCATAATCTTGTTTTTCTTACTTTTGGATGAAAAGTATGCAATAAGTGTGTTTTAAAGCAACTTGCGGAAATAGTTTATTAATAAAAAAGTCTTATTAACTTTGTATTGGGGTCTTACTCGCAATAACTAATAACATACCTTAATAGATATGTGCTTGACGTTTCGACGCCTCTGTAGGCTGTCGTGGTCACAAGCTAATAAGGTATGTTATTAGTTATCGCGAGTGAGACCCCAATACAAAGTTAATAATGTGTGAAAATTGCGAAAGTGTAAAGTTTCCTAATAAAGTCTTCACAAAAAAATTACGTACTTTAATGTTACATTCTACTTGCATTACACTAACAAACATAAAAGCGTGTTTACAGTTGTAATGTAATGCAGCTAAAATGTAACACAAATATTCAATAATTTTCATGTGATCACCTAACTATTAACAAACAGTTTGCGTGAATTGCAATAAAACTCATTTATTGCATACTTTTTATTCAAAAGTAAGGAAAACAATATTATGATGTGCATTTTGCACCGAGATCCTCCGTTACTACCGTAACTTCTCATACATTTTATCACCTTTCACCAGCTATATCTACTAAGCGCACCAACGAATCATGTCAGTTTTTATACTGTGCGTATAGCTACTGTGTGTAGTATTATACTATGGTTGGATCAGCTTTCGATGTCGAAAGTCGATGAGCTGGAGTTGCACCTGTGTGATGTTGCTAAGCAACTGGCTGAATGGTTCCATATAAATGGCCTTGTTCTGAATTCCAAGAAAACAAATTTGATGCACTTCAACCTGGCTGGACGTCCCTATCGTTCACTGAACGTAAAAATTAACGAAGACATCCTGTCTCAAATATCTACCACCTGTTTCTTGGGATTCAGACTTGATTTCGCACTATTGTGGGACGTTCACATTGAGTGGCTATGCAAAAGACTGGGAAGTGCATGCTTCGCCCTCTCTCGCTTAGCAGCCACTCTGCCTCGGGACGTTGTACGTACGGCATACTTTGCTACTATTCAGTCCCTTCTGTGCTACGGACTTGAGTTGTGGGGAAGAACAGCGGACTGGCACAGAGTTTTCGTCATGCAGAAACGAGCGGTGCGGACGATAGCCCGCATCAAGTATGACGACACAGCACGACCACATTTTGTTGAGCTAGGTATACTGACGTTGCCCTGCTTGTATATACTCCAAGTCGCGTTATTTATGAGGCAAAACCTCCACAAATTTGACAGGAGATGCGAACGTACTAGGGGCCGTGACAAGCTCCGATCAGTTTCTCGTAGGCTTGCGAAGAGCGCTCGATCGGTGTACGTATGTGGTCCAACTATTTACAACCGACTTCCAGATGACATTGCAAAAATCGAATCGTTTTCCCTCTTTAAATGTAAGTTGAAGAAATGGCTCATTCAGCAGGCATTTTATTCAGTTGATGATTTTTTAAAATAAAGTGGCTATTATTATAATTACCAGAATTAGACGATGTGATGACATTAAGAATATTAAAATTATTATTATTATTATTTTTTTTTTTTTTTTTTGTATTATTTGACATTATGATTTTACATTTCATACACTGTGCATGACAAATTTGCTTAGATAAATTACTTTGTGACTAGTTATTTAACTTAATTTAATTTTAATTTAATAATTATTGTTATACTCCATTTTTTTGTTATTTGATAACAACATGACATGTAACTGACCGTTATGAATAAAGTTCTGTATTCTGTATTCTGTATTCTTTCCAAATTATTGTTCAATTGACTAAAAAATAACACGTGTTTCAACGGCTGTAGCTACGAAAGGCACCAACTTCAGTTACCAAGACTGGCTCCAGCGCATTCACATAAGTTATCTACACGTTATTGATAATAAATCAGCGATCAGGCGATAAATTAGCCAATCCGTGGTCGCCTCTGGGCTTAGACCATTTAACACGGGACCTGGCAAAGAGCGACTCTTAGTACTGAAATTATTCTGCTGTTTTCCACGGGAGGGGAGGTAAACACGCACAGCACACATTTACTCATTCACGCACACTCCTGCGAAAAATTGATATGTCACACTAAATCAAAAGCTGCAACACAAACACAAAACGCGCACACAAGCAAACTTATATGAAAAAATTGTAATACTTCGGCAGAGGGGGATAAGTGCGCTTGCCTAGTCCCGTGTTAGGAATATAATATCTCCTTTGGCACCCTTTGCGTGTGGAACCCTAAAAATGACTGATACCAGCAACAAATCTTCCAAATCACGTAGTAAGATAAAATTTTGAAAGAATTTTTGCCCTAACTCTGCAAAAACTTTAGCGATGGATGTGCCCTGCTGCCAGCTAAATCCATCATCGTTATAACGAGATGTTCGGGTTCTTCCAGGAAAATATAGGCTGCTCCTACCAAAAGTAATGCTTCACTAGGGGTATTTCTACCATGCCGAAAAAAACTTTTAAATCGATCTGTATAAGGGTAACGTTGCTTGAGTGGTTTTTAGGGTTCCGTAGTCCGACAAGGAACCCTTGTTTATTTATTTAAATTATTTATTTATTCCACCAAAAATAGATTTTACAATTTTCCCAACTACAATATTGGTGTCTCTGTCTGTATCGAGTTAATAGTTTCGCCATGCTCGTCTGTCTGTCCGTCCGTCCGCCCGTCTGCCTGCGGCTTAGCTCAGAGACTATTAGTACTAGAAAGTTTTAATTTGGCTTTAGTATACATATGATCACGCCGGCAAAGCGGTAAAAGAAAATCATTAAAAAAACTTTTTTTTAAGGTTACCTCCCATACCCGTAAATGGGAGATTAATATTTTTTTCTCGCCTATCCCAAAGTGTTGGGTATCATTAAATAGGTTGTTCAAAAACATTGTGAATGTATGAAAACCATTTTTCGATTTAGAGATCCGTTGACGAAATATGAAGCTTTAAAGTGCAAATTTTTGTTACAGTGGAGTGTCCCCCCCCCTGCCCCTCCTGGCTAAACGGTTGTTTATGGATGTGTGAAAAAATTCCCAGAAGTAGTATATACACGTATAATGAATTTAAAAGAAAAACTATCACAGCTAAGTAGGCTTTACAGGTTTACGAGTACAGGTCGCGCCAAACTTTTAATCCCCTCTAAACAAGACAATGTATGGGCCGTTCTTATAAATGTATGGGACTAGAAGTTGTATTAGTAGACCAACTTATAAAATGTACCGGGCAACTATGGAACCCTGCATTGCGCGTGGCCCGACACGCACTTGGCCGGTTTTTTTCTATTTGATTTGTTTAACACTGTACAAGTGAACGGTTTGACGACATCAGAGGCTGCTAAATCTGCACTGCAACTGCTGCGCCACACTAGGCATACTATGTCTACGTCCTACTATAGCTTGGCCATAACTGCTGTGCACTCTCTGAGGTATGCGCGGCGAGGCAGGGGGAGGAAAGGAACTAGCATGAGTTCACCTGAGATCGATATTGTCGGATTTTACGAGATTGGATTACAATATTTTTAACGATATAAACTTTATACATTTATGATGATTAAATGCAGCGCTGTGATTGGCTCATTTGTGGTTTAAGCAGTGCGAGATTTTGAGAGAGGAACCGGGGGAGAGACATAACAATTTAAACTTGGTTCAGAGCCTGCTTTTATTCAAGAGAATCTAACGTATTGATCCTCAGTAGTTTGGCGAAGATTATTATTTGTAACTACATATGATATTTTGGTAAAATAAATAAAAAAAAAAAAAAAAGTAGCCTAAGTTTTTGATACTTGTCTTTGGTTTTATTTGTCGAGTTGTCTGTTTGCGTTTTTTTTGACGTTTCACAGTACTATATACAATAAGCTTAATCTCAAAATTGCGACTGTCACATGCATGTGTCAGTTTAGGGGCACCTAAGCAGTACGCACCCCCGAATCGGTGTCGTAACTTTAGGTGATTCCTAACGTCGCGTCGTTAGTCATGCATGACTTAGGAGTTAGTGAAACGTGTTTTTACTCTAGGCATTTTAGGCGTCTCCTATGGTTAGTGAAAACGGGCATTAGTTTTGTTGCACGCAACGTTGATTAGAAATTGTCATTTTCGCTGCACAACCGGGAATAGCCGAACAAAACAACTACCCACCTATAAACAATTTGTTGCTTGCGGCTGTCCGTTGATTAAATTTTGCCGGGCTCAGCGGTAAATTTGATAAATGTTTCAAATTCTGAACGAATCAATAGAACGGACAGTCCAGCGGGAGTATGCTGCGGGTATGTACCATCGGATAAAGTTTTATGGAAAAATCTTCGTTCTTATTACTATAGCAATATTGGCAAAAAGTAGGTCTACGGATCAGTTTCCCCGATAATCGTACTCGTATTACGATATGACGGGACCGTTGAAACAATACATCATTAATTACATCAACAGTCATTTATTTTATTATTTAAGTGTAAGTCTATGTACTTAATTATGTATGTCTACTTTTTTATTTATAAATATTATATGTTTTGTTTAAGTTCATGTATTCGTTTATTGTAGCTTTAGGAATGATTATTATTATTAACTCTTTAATTTGTAGTTGACTTTATTTTACATTTACATGCTTCCCTCTATACTTTTTCCTTCTCATCTTGTCTCACCCAAAGGTTGCCTGCTATTAGCAATAAGTGCCGCCTTTGTACAATATGTTCTTTTTTTATGTCTTGTTTTCATGTATCTTTTGTACATTAAGTGTAATAAATAAAAAAAATAAAAAAAACGTTTATTTTCATTCTCACATTTACGTTGTAGTTGCGAGACCTTTTTGAATAGTGAATGTGCTGTCCCTCGGGACCCTCGCCCGGTCGACCTGAAAGGTGCTGCGAATTAATTTTAGCTCACATCAAGGAGGACGACGGAATACGTTACCCTATAATGAGATGGTCCGGTAAACACGGTTAGACGGGACAAAGGCCTCGTGTTACCGGTAAACGGTAAAAATCAAGGGGATCTCACACAGGGGATTAGCAACCCACCCTCGAGTTTTCCGAGCACATGGATGAGTTTTTGTTCAACGTTGTCAGCTACTGTCGTGATAGGAATTTTCGATAAAATTTAACATGGAGTAACGTAGACTACTCAACAAAAGGGAACAAGTCAACTAATATCAACTTATTTTTTTCTATATCTACATATAATTTATTCAGAATTTTATTTTAATTCCTTAGTAGAAGAAACTTAAATAACATAAATAATTAAGATTATGTTTTTATTGCGAAATCCATCGCTTTGGAATACTCTAGATATTATTAGAGTGCGCCATCTGTTCCTAATAACAAGGCGTGAAATCACATAACGCCCTCGTGAGCGTTCAGTATGTGCATTACAGGCTAATTAGATCAAATAGTTACAAAATATTCGGTATTATATATATTCTATAAATAAATATAAAAAAATGAATTGAATTTTTATAAATATTATAAATATATTTATATATATAATATTTATATATTGGAAAAACTCAACGGTCTAGGTTTAGTATCTCGGTGGCGCAGTCGGTTAGCACGCTTGTCTTGATAACAAGAGGTCGCAGGTTCGAATCCTGGCCCGAGGATTTTTTTCAAATTCTTGTCTTTTCATTTGTTTCTAATTTATCTTTTCTAGTTTGTAATGCACTCTAATAATATTTAGAACATAAATAATACTATATGAAATAAATAACTACACAAACAATAAATTACACTAAGGAAAACACAAATTTAGATATTTTAATAAGATAAAATACCCTGTTTAGGTCATCGCTGTCGTGCGGCAGGGTATACCCAAAACACTGACTTCATTTCCGCGTTGTATGCCATGCTGATACGTTGGCCAAAGTATGCGCCAAAACTGAAAATAAAAACCAAAGGGAATATAATATACCAATGAAAACTCTATAAATGTACATTGAGAGTGCATTCAATAATATTTAAGAAAATTTAAAAAAGTTGTACAATAAGCAAAATCTTTTCGAAATAAGGAGAGAATATTTAAATCTCTCGGGGTTTTCGAACGTTAAATAAAAGTGGGGAGATTATTGTCAGTTTCTGATTTTTTCTCGTGAAAAACAACTGTCGCTGCTTTTTCGTTGTTTTTGTGACTCTGAGCGTTATATTACGTTGTCATTTACGTGGGAAGAGATGCTCAAGCACAGATATAATGTCGGTGTGCTTAAGGCTGTGGGTATTTTGGAAGCTAGGCGCAGACAACGCGAAATTGTGGACAATTTTAACACTCTTCAGTTTCTACTAATACTCGTATTTATTTGTACATTTACTGAGTATGACTACTGTAGATACATTCCAACAAAACTGATTACAGCAGTAACTAAACAGAAAGTCCATTTCAAACTCGACCCGTTTCAATCAAACAAAAGTTATCAAAAACACTTCAACTCCATTGGCTGTTTAAGCGGTTGTTCCAAGCCTTTGTTAACCAGAATTGTTTATGAATATTCCTGGTTCCTGGTTCGCGGAATACCATCAGAGCGTTGTAAATAACTTAGCGTTCATCACACCTCAACTTTGCAAACAGGTTGTTCCAGGTTTTTCCCAACTGACACTTTTAAGAACCTTACTTATAAACTAATTTATTTTAACTGGTTAAGGTTGCACAGTAAACATCTTTTATCTGAGATTGCTAAGTTTGAATAATTACAATTAGGTAATTTATCTGGTGGGCAGACAACCCCAGATTCTACATTTGAGATAAGCGATGCTTAGGTATCGAATGCAGCGCTGTGATTGTCTGATTAGGAAAATAAATTTTCTCGTATCAGAAAATGGTACTAGATTTGCCGAATATGATGTCGCGTGGCCTCATCCTACGAAGGTCTACGGCTTCACCTGTTAATATTTGCTTAACATGAAAGTTAAGTGACTTATTTCAGATGTGAGAGTGTGAGAGAGACAATAAAACTCTTGTTATACCGGGTTTAAAAGCAAAGGCAAGAATCCTTTAAGGGTGTGTTAGTATGATCGGTAAAGATATTATTTTAAATACTGGGATCTCTAAATAAAATACCAGTACCTCGTAATAAGACGATATTCTTTACTTAAAATTCACTAATCGCGTGGACACCCTCACTGGTCGCTGGCCACTCGGATGAGGGGTGCGGGTTGCAGGGTGCAATTAGGTGTGTGGGGCGTAGGGAGGCCGGTGAGCTGCGTAGCCATAGCTTAGAAAAATGATGGAATTTTTTGTGAAAATTCAAGGTGTATTTTTTTTCTCGTAATGACATCAGAATCGTCTATACTTTCATACCCTAAAGGGATTCTTGACTTTGCATTTACATCCTGTATTAGACGCGCCGCCCTCTAAAACGGGTTGTTATTTTTTTTTACAATACAAGGAACTGTTTGTTGGAATTTCAGATTATTCGCATCAATTATTTTTTGCTAGTTGTTAAGAATAAAATCAAGATCAAAAGATTTTATATTTGACATGCCATAATATTGTTTTCTTTTCTTTTAACGAGCACATTAATTGTTTATTGATAAAAGTTTAACACATATTAAAATGACAAGATCATTTAACAGAAATAACAGATACAAACATTCCGTATTTCTTTGTAAATTATACATTTTCTTATGAATTATGTTGCTAATTAGATGACCTCCGTGAAGCTGCAAACCTGTTTGTTTGAGCAAGACCAAGAGCTGACGCATGACCACGCGGGAACAGCTGTGTAAGCCCTTAATAACCCTTCAGAATTAGACGAGTACCGCAATTTTAAATTAGACGAGACTTCGCCCTCGCCCCGCCGCGTGAATATTGTATTACATTGTAGCGTGTTACATACATTGTAGCAGTATACCTTTATACATGCTACATACATCATATCCCCTTGGAACGGCTTCTTACTGTAATTAACAACTCAGTTTCATAGTGGTTCTTGCGAATGAAATTATTATGATGTGATGGTATTAAGATTATTTTGGTATGATTTTTGGTACTAGTCATTGAAACAATTCCTTTCCTCACGTTAGAGTACAATTTTGTAAAGGTACGTTTTAAAATTCCGTATTTACTATTAGTATTTCGTTAATTGATTATTTTCTTTTTATATTTCTTTTTTTGAAATCCTATTTTATTTTTACACCAAAAAAAGTAAATCTGGTATCATTTAGGTAGTCAATGTGACCTATTCTCGTGCCGCAAACCTTAAATTTAGAGTTGAAAACCTAAAATAATACAAGCTCATTTAACTTTTATCCATCTGCGTTAAAGCCTATTTTGCAAGGAAAACTTTTAGGTTGAGGCAGCTCTAAATCTAATATTTGCTATATGAGAATGGGTGTCAATATTTTAAATACACTTCGTTTCTCGTTTGGCATCAAAAACAAAACTTGTAAAAAACCAAGTCTCGCAACTTAGTTCTTCTACCGTAAAAAGTTGTGAGATCTATGTAAATCCAAGTCGGTTAATTTATTCAGCTACTTAAGGGACCTTCTGTCTTTAGTTATTACATAATTAGCTAACCTAACAACATCGTATAGAGAACATATCAATATTAAAAATCTTTTATGTTTTAAATACATAGATTGACTTGGCCATCGCATGAACACACAGTGTATCTCAGAAGTAATACGTACATATTATATTAAATTAGATTATTCAGTGCGATTAAATAAATAATAAAAATAAAACTGATTAAATTAACCGACTTGGATTTACATGGATGTCACAAATTTTTACGGTAGATAACTGGGTCGTCCTCAAGGATTCGTCCTCTTTTCTATTTTTGGTAAAATTCATCCCTCTTGACTCAAGCAGAGTAAATTCGTTCCTCAACTACATAACCGTTAGGTACTTAAAAATGTTATTGCTTCCCGATAGTACAATGAGAGTGAAAAGTGAAATCAGAACAAAATAAAAGCTTTTATATGTTTGAAACTTTTGGCCCGTGGGGTCCCAGCGCCCACAAACTCGTAAAAGATTTGTCTCATCTTATAGTGGACACCTCGGGTGACCAGAGGGCTGGCGCATTCCTCGGTCAACGTATAAGTTTGGCTATTCAAAGAGGAAATGTGGCCAGCGTTCTGGGCACCATGCCGCAGGGGTTAATTTTAGAACAATTATATTATTTTTAGGCAAGGTATTTTTAATAAGTTTAAGATTTTATATCATACTGCTAGGTGATTTTAATTTATATTGATTTGTATATTATTCTGAATAAAGAAACATATAATCTAATTCAATAAAAGTAAATTTGCATTTAACATTCTGTTTATTAAAAATCAACGATTTATATAACTTCGACTGGTGACGGGCAGCGGCATCAGTGGTGCAAGGGTTTCGGCACCGCGCTCACCAACCCGCCTGCCCAGCGTGTGTGAGTATGGGCATTTATTCCAGGAGGACCGCCAAGAGTGGCGAAATCCCGGAAAGGCCTATGTCCAGCAGTGGACGAAACAGGCTATTGGATGGATGGATGGATATAACTTCAACTAAAGTATACTTTAAAATACATATCATAGACGCTACAATATTCATTGTACAAATAAAAAAATTAAAATGTTCCAATTACAAAGTCTAAAATGAAAATTATACATAAAAATTCTTACAATTTATAATCAACAAAATATTTTCAAACCAAAGAATAGAACAATTATTTTTTTCTATAGTGAATATATTCCTTTTAACTTTTGTGACTGATAGTACTCTTATATAAAATAAATAGAAACCTAGGTATAAAATCCATTGTCAAGACGAAGGGGACGAATCGACACCCAAAAAGAGGACGAATTTACACATAATGAACATATTTTTTGAAAAAGGACGATTTTACACCAACAATAATTACTTTTAAGGGCAAATTTACGCGGTACGAATTTCAAGACGACGAATGTACCCCGACCCTTTAATAAGTTTCGAGACTTGTTTTTTTTTACAAGTTTTGTTTTTGATGGCATCTCATTTCTTTTTGTAGATAGTCCTACTTTTTTTCCTTTCTGGTACTTCGTACTAACAACTGCGAATGTAACTTTGTAATCCCTTGTACTTATATGAGATTACAAAGTTATTTATGCAGTTAGTGTATCTAGAGCATTGGACCGAAATTGCAAAATATTTTAGTTTTTCTTTGATTTATACACTAAACACTAATTGTATTCCAAATTTGAAGCTTTTATGTCTGCTTGAAGTGCCCTAGAGTTTTTATGATCGGTCAGTCAGTGAGTGACTGAGTGAGTGACAAAATTGAGAAACTTTGATTAGTTATAATTCTTAAATTTAGTATTGTACTGGGGCCAAAACCACAACTTTTATAATATTTATCTTCCGTCTGTATGTATGCATGTATTTTCCGTTTTAACTCGAGACCCACTCAACGGATTTGGATTCGGTTATTTTATTATCATTGTAGTGACCCTGATCAACCTACAAGCTATAAGGGGTGTTCATACAGGGCAGAGATTGAAAAAACGCAGGTGAAGCCGCGGGCAAAGGCTAGTTTTGTATAAAACTACTCAGTCAGTCAGCCTGAAACTAAACCCAAAACTATTGAGACCATAAAAAGTGGAAAATTTCTCAAAAATTGGGCAAATATAAAGTACAGCAGATTTTACTTCTGATTATCTGGGTCTTTAGTCTATTATTCGTAGAAGATGGTGTACTTTATTTAATTTTACGCCTAGCCGTATAACTTTAGGAAGACTCGTTATAGAATTACTTTGCTTTTTTTAAGAAAAAGCTAAAGAAATGAATTGGTTAAGTCTACCCTGTACCGGTACTGTCAGGATGCAAGTGTTACAACTTACACGCTTTTTCCGCTTTTTAAATTTACAATCTAGTCTCTTCCATCGATTAAACAAATATTAATAGATACTCGCTTCTCTCATGAACGACCTTCTCGGGATTAAACGGAGGACCTCTTTTAAAGTTAAAATTAGTCTGACCCTTACACTTTCTTCGGTCGAATGAACATCCCTAAGTTTAAAATTACCGTTCTATAGAGGAGAGTTCATTAGAAGATTTTAATTTAGAAGACAGGTCTTGTATAATGTGCTGTTAAAAAGTTAAATATTAAAGAATTTTATAACCATATTGAAGCCGATTTTGAAGGCTTTAGTTTTAGTTTGACATACAGAAAATTATACTTAAGTATGGTTAAAACGAAGAGCCATTTTCAAGTCACCATTTTATAAACGTCAAACTAAAATTTTAGTTTGACAGCCATAATTTACACAGCTTAGTGATTTTAACTTGTTTTGGTAATTTCAAGGCACCTTTTAGAGCTGTCATTTAATTGAATTAAAAAAAATTGTTTGATTTAAGAGCATTTAAAAGACTTGCTAATTTTAGTTAGTGTGCCCTTCAGAATAGCAAAATATAGTGCTGTCACTTAAAATTCCGTTTTTTAATAAGTTTCTTAGCTTAATATTAAAACCTTCAAAATCGGTTTTATTGTACTATATAGGTATAATAAGAATATACTTTTTTTTTAGGTAAGAATAGGTAAGAATGTATGTACATTATGGTACTATTGTAGATAGATATTACAATCAGTAAAAAAGTGAGTCGAATACAAAGATTTCAATGTATAAAAACCAGACACGCTGTTCGGTGTCAAATTATGCTCACGCAGCGCAGCGGAACTTTTGTCTCGCTCACTGTCACTTGCGGTAGACCTGTTGTCTCGCTCGCTGGCATGGGCAACTCAGTGCGGTACACCATGTCTATACATCTTTGGTTGAATACAATATATGAATTTACGTAGTTTGTGTTTAGATCTTGGACAACATTCTTCTATTTCTCTACATAAAAAAATATTAATAATTAATTGATAGCTTAAAACACAGTTTTATGCTAGAATTAAGATGCGGGCTTGAGCCCCGCCTCAGATTTATTTTTCTCAGATATTTTGTTTCTAAAATATATTTAAAAAAGCGGTGGATTTCACAATAAAGCAGTCGGGCGAACAACATCAGTTGCTGAGGAGCGGCTGGGCGGGCAACACATCAGTTGCTGCGGAGAAGCCGAGCTAGCAACACATCCCGAGGATGCCTCGCTCAGAGGCAAAACACGTGTCGATAAGTTTTCTTGCTTGTTATTTAAGATTGCTTTGCTTTTATGCTTGTATTGATTGCTTGTTCTACGCGGGCGGGCGGGCGGTGCACGAGTCAGCATTTTGAATAGCACGACATGAATTGTTTAGCGGAATATTGCAAATTATATTCATATTTACACAACTTAGTGATAGACTTCCGCAAGGTAACGCCTATTTCAATTAATAAATCATATAATCCAATTGTTATGGTGAAGACACGAACATTTCAATGGAAATTAGATTTAAGCTGTTACTAAGCATCTAGTCCTGATTGCGTAGAGTTATAAAAAGCATATAAGCATAAACTATATTCAGACCTACTGTTACGTTATTATCGTATACTTGGATTATCTCACAAAGTCCGTTTAGTTATGGTTGTAGTAGTGCGTGGACACGCACTTTGTTCTAGTGTGCGTAACCTCAGGAGCGCTAAAAAACGCGCCACACACAAAAGGCGCACCAAAACTTTTTTTTATCGTTCTTTTTGGGCCTTTTTATAGTCCGACGAATGCTTTGCAGGGTAATATAAATAACACAGAAAGATAGACGTTGGCTTTCAATGTAAATATATTTGTTCGCCGCCATGACAGTAGGACAGCGTATCGCCGCACATAAGCTAAGCTAAGTTCAAACATCGGACAAAAAGCCAAATTACAATAGGGTAATTACTATTTTCCCTACTTGCAAAAGTAATTGTAGTAGAATGCTGTCAACCTGGTTATTAGGCCTCTCCTACACAGGCACAGAAAAGCTCTTCGAGACCAATTCCTAATTTTTTTTTAAACAGCCGTACGTGTAATGTTTTGTAGGTATTGGTTTATATTTCTTCTTAAATTTAAATTTATTTTCATTGCATGTCCTTGTTCAACATAGATAATAAATAAAGTAGAATCGTCGTTTTTGTATGTTAGTTTCTACCGATTATGATAAAACTAATATTATGTGTTTTGTTTAGATACTCATATTTCTTCTTAAATTTATTGTTACTGCATGTTTAACAAAAATAATAATAATGTGTAACAACGTTTTGGTAAATTATTGTCAAAATCAATGTGCTATTGTTCAGATGTTCATTTCTTTTTATAAACATACTTAGGTACTTGTTCGGTACGAAATATTTATAGTATAATTAAACACTTATTTCATTCTGCACAACTGGAAAAGCACTGATGCCTACGAGTATATTACGGTTTTTACTATATTAGGCATCAGTAGCCATTTCATTAGTGCTGAGTAACATTTAGGTGGTAGAGCTGATGCCGAGCTCGACTGTGGAGGTACCACCATCTTACTCGCAAATCCTCCCGAAGTTATTCGGGGGAGAGTAAGAGAACAGCTCTCAGGCAAAACCAGGTGGCCGCTCCATTGCCGGGGACCGATGGATGGCGGTATATCCATCCCTAATTGCCAGGCCTTAAAACAGACTAGTGACGGGCAGCGGCGTCACTGGTGCAAGGGTTTCAGCATCGCGCTCACCAACCCGCCTGTCCAGCGTGTGTGAGTATGGGCATTTCTTCCAGGGGGACCGCCAAGAGTGGTGAAATCCTGGAAAGGCCTATGTCCAGCAGTGGACGAAACAGGCTGATGGATGGATGGATGGATGGAGTAGAGTAACATGACACTGAAAATTACTGTGTTTTTGTATTGTATAATATATGTTAAATAGCCTAATGTCTTGTTCAAATTTATAGTAACAATAAATATTTTCATTTCATTTTCATTTTAATCATTATATAGCGACCGTGATTAATCCTCGCCTCCCGCACACCCGACAGCATCTCAGTATTTTTATTAAATTTATAGCTAAAATAATGTCTGCGCAAGGCAAGGTAGACCTTTGCGCATATAATAGTATCAAATAGTTATTCCACTTGTGTATAAATCATAAAGTTCAAGATAGTTAAAAAATGAGAGCTTTTGTTTAAAGTATAAAATGTTTTGTAAACTTTATGTTCAAGAACTTCCCCAAACTCCACTATATTTTTTATATTAACCTTTCTATTTTCTTCCACTTTTTATCATTACTCTAGAAAAAAATTTGACGAAAACGTAAAGCTTTTTCTTCATAATTTGGCAGGACATCAATTTCTTTTTATAATGTAAAAATCTGTTTCTTTATATTTAATATTTATGACAAAAAAAGCTCATTTAAATTTTGTCCGGTTTTTGAGCTCAATAACTCCTATGTGCGCTGCACCGGTACACACATACAAAGAGCACGTTTATATATATAATTCAGAGTGCGGGATCCGTGACTGACAGACTCGTAAATCTTTCAGGATCATCCGCCACGAGCCGAGCCCACCAAGAGTGCTGCTCACTCGAATGAGAACCGATAGGTACGGGGTTCCGTCAGCTATTAAGGGGAAACTGGAGCGAATTCTACTCCTCATATTTCTGCTCTCAATGTAATATTTAACAGTAAAAATGTTTAAATATTAAAATATAAATATGTAAATGCTCAAGGGTAAAATGAATTGCGCAAGAAACTTTTTTTTATATAGTCTTGTTTTTCACCGATAATTATAATACCGAATAATCAATTATGCACGTAGAGCAATATAATAATATAATATCTTTAAGCCGTTGACGTAAGGCCAACAATACTTGTCTACGTCATGCTTCTAAGTGGCGTTGTCTTGCTTGTTACTACCCCATATAATACCAAGAAACTACTTTTAAGATTAAATCAGAAGTATGAAAAAAAAATCACGTTAAAATAATAAATACTTAGTTTACAGTAAGGTAAAACAGTTTTATACTAATTTATTTGGTTCCTTGGCTTCCTGCAACATTTTCTACGTCGTAGCATAAGGTTTGCTACGCATATAAGTCGTTGTTGCTACGCCGTGGTTTAGACCCCACGGTTGGTTCTAAATTAGTATAATAGTAACGTGTAAGTCCTAACGCAATGTGCCTTATTGATTAAACTATATATATATTTATTGTTATTCTGTAGGTCCGGTGAATACATTTTTAACTCTACTTAGGCCCAAAATGAATTATTTTTACCACTTTGCTCCGTTTTTTTCTCTAAAAAATGGTCTAACTGGAATTTGGATATCTTTAAAACACCGAAGATAGACATGTGGCAAAGTGGTTTGGTAAATTTGTTTTGCGGTACACAATGGCTTAAAAAATGTTAGTCACATGCTTAGCATTTTGTGAAATTAAGTGTAACTTTTATATGATCGATTTTCACGTTCCTTTTTTTATTTCACGTTTACTACTTACATGTGGTAAAAGGTACAAACTCGACTTAAATCATAATGTATTTAACAATGCATAACTGTTTTGGTAGCAAATGGTTTAATTCACATTTTGAACGACATATCTCTAAGATTGTATGTTTTCTAGGAGCTGAACGGATACTTAGTAAAATAACTTAATGTTATCTACATGACCCTTTCATTCTGTGTACGAAATGTGAATGGCCAGACCAAATTTTTGTTTTTTGCAAAAAGTTTAGTTTTTCTGCTCTCCTGTAAAGTTGGGTATTTTGGGTTAAATAGTTTTTCATCCGAGGCACAGAATTATGGCATCCACAATGGACCAATTTAGCTACTAGCTTTTTGCCAGCGGCGGTTTCTTCCGTGCTGGATGGAATATTGTCTCAGGCCATGGCCGCTTTTTCACTGAAATTATTGATGATGATGATGACCATATGGTACATATGGTAACAACTTACATAATATTAATGAGAGTCGAGGCAGCGCCACATCTACGATAAGTAACCAGACTTTCGTACACACAACACACCACCCACACTTATAGCACTATACCCCACCTCGTTTAGGGTGATCATTTCTGATGATTTCAGGGAAACCTCAAAGTGTTTTTTACATCTAAAACACTCAATGAAAATAAATTTGTTTGACTCAGCTATTGTTCTCTTTTATTTTATTAAATTATTAGCGTTAAGTTATTTATAATATAGTCACACGCCAAATTGATAACTAATCATAAAATCCATAGGTAACAGTGAAATCAAAACCAGTCTAATTCACTTCTTCTATTGTAAACAAACACACGGAAGACCATACACATAGACATTGCAATTTATATAATGGAAAAGGCAACTGAATTTATAGCAACAAACATTTTACGGTAGGTTAAATCGAAAATTGTTAGTAAATAAATATTAAAAGAGGCGGGCAGAATCACCAAATGCAATTACCGACCATCGAACACAACTTGACAAGCTTATCGGTTCTGTCAGTGTTAACTCTATCCCAAAGGAATAAGATTATACAAATCCTGTTTTAAATGTTCAAATAACTTTGTTGTACCTATAGTAGATTTGGTCTGCAGTGATTCTGGCCGCAATCCAAGCTGCATAGTGGATAGCGATTTGTGGTGTTAATTGTAATGGCACCAAAGCATAATAATTACAATATCTACGGATTCACAAATCAATCTTAGGGTCGTGGAATCAATTCCCAGCGAAGATAACATAACACGTAATGTATCTTACGGTACGAAATCGCCTGCAGTTCAAGCTGTTTTCTTGCGATTTTAACCCTCATGTCAGCGATAAAAGAACTTTCTAAAGTCAGCATCAAAGTCATGGCCAATTGTTGTATCTGGTGCTTTACTAATCTAAAGTGAAATTCTACTATTTACAGTTTTTTTTTCGTACTTTAGTAAAACAGAAAGTCTACTGTTTAGAAATTAAAGTTCTAAGCTACACAATATTTTTTATATAGCTAACAAAATTAAATGGCGGAAATTGCAAAAAATCGCTTCTGTTGACGTTGAATCACTCCTGTTTGTTCCAGCAAAACGAGGAAAATATTTTGTTTAACTGATATTTTCCACTCATTCTCAAACGCGCTAGAAATAGAAATAGCGGAAAGGTAATAAAGTTGTCAGAACGTTGGAGCCTCGATGGGCACAGTTTCCACTGTCACGGCGCAAAGCGCCGCGACAAATGCTTTCCTGGGCTGCGTTCATAAATTAGGGGTCTCGACTCTCGACACGGGTTCTAGTTAATGCCATCTTTGTCGCACGCATTGAAAATTGTACACGCAATCCTGCTGTCAGGGTCGGAACCTGACGAAAGTGTTAATTTATGGATGGCTCTCTATCCTACCATGAGTTAAGGCCTCGATATTCGATACAGGGTTGCCAACTCCTAAATTTTTTCCTCCTAACCAAAACCAAAATATCACTAAAATACCCAAAATTCATTGTAAAAACCTCCAAAAATTCAAAACTATCAAAAGTTTCAAAAAGTCTTTATTTACAGAATATTCTGTAGGCCAAAAAAATTGGTTTTATCAGAAGCACTTTAAAAGTTTGACTGTTAAATAAAAGTAATTTTTTTTTCTCGACCTTATAAATGACGCATGATCCACCACTCCTTTACAGAGAAAATCGGACCATCATAATGATTTGTAGACAAACTGATAGTGAAAACCAATTAGAAATTTGAAAAGCGCTAAGTATCTGGCTGTCGCAGTCAAGCTTAAAGTAACGAGTACTTTTTCAACTCAACAAGTGACAATTAAATGACTGATATATATTTTTTAATTCATTGACCCCCTAAATTTACCCCTTATATAATAAGGACCCTAAGAAAATCCCATTCCACATCTTTTCCCCGTAAATTTACTATTCGCTAGCGACTGCGAAAATTGTACAGCACCCCTGGCTGTTTAGGAGAGAAACTCGAATTTCTAATACTAAATACTTTAACGCTAACGAGAATCGAGACTCAAAGTCATGGTAGACATTATGTGGGAACAATTTAAGTTAAAGCTTGTTCCCTGAGGTCAGACAGTCTTGCGGCTCTGAGATATGATAAGCTTGCATGATTAAATTATGCAGTTACGTTGATTTGCTTACAACTTTAATGCGCGTTCTGTACTTACCTTTACAGGAACCTCGCGTGCCATGGTTTGTTATTTCACTCACGTTTTTATAGTCGCACTTGCGTTTTGCGTTCGTGAGACCAACTTAGTGTTGCTTTGGAAATGTTTGCAGATTGAGTAATACAGCCATGATATCTTCGAGAATAAGTCCGTGGACTTTCAGTCCACATGTGTATTTACAGAATTAGGCTGCGTCACGTGAGTGCTCCACTGTGAGGAATCGCGTGCGTCGTATCAGTGTGGTCGATTAACGTTTTCCTGAGCATCACCCGTCGCGTCGTTTGACAGATTGCTTCCCGCGGTGTGCTTGTCACTGTTAGCGTTCCGGAGGGTAAAAAGAAACCATTATTATAAAACTAACATATCGTCACTACATGAATCCCTGAGAGGTATTCCCAAGTATGAACGGTAAAATGGAAGTCACAGTCCACACTTGGTATACCCGCTTTTCACCGACGATTATTACGTCCCAAACGTGATTGGTTGTAAACCCTATCACCGTACTTCGGGCACGACAGACCGAAGACAACCTAATGTGCACCACGGGGATGGAACCTATGACCTCTGGGTTAGCAGGCAAGCGCTCTAACACTAAGCCACATAGATGGTAATTTATTTTTACAGTATTATATTATTACATAAGGTTTAGCTTTAACTGGTTACTGTTACAAAATTAACTTGTCTCTTAGCTTAGCCAACGTTTTAAATAGTTTGCGAAATTTAAAACTTACACATAAAACTATTGTCATAGAAAGGAACATTCTCCAATTTCCAAAATCCAGATTTGAATGAAATCAAGATCATTATGCAGCCCTAAGGTAATATGTCTTGGCCAGATCGTAAAATATAAAACAGATAATCATTAGAGAAAAGTGAAAAATAGGTGCGACGACGAGCGGAGCCATAGTAAAAACAGAATAGTAAGCTATCTTCACAGAGATGTCGCCAGCGTGGCCTACATGTGTGCGAGCCTGCACGCACGAACCACAGCACGCACACAACGACAATATCTCAGGTGGTTTCTGGCGGTGTGACCAGGGTCGGTCGGCAGCGCACCGCACGCCGCCGCGCGCCCCGCGCCGTTTGTCGCAAAATAAATTTTAACCCTGCAACTGTAGGCATTTAAGCCTCGCACGGCGCGGGCGTTGTTCTACTATTCTGTTTTACTATGGCGGAGCGAGGAGCACGTTAGGTTGCTTGTGATCACATATTTGGGAAGCCGAGTGAGCCCCTAGTTTTAACAGAAATACGATATACCTGGGCAGACCATGATATGCCCAATTCAACGATCTGCCGACTCCAGATGTAATATAAAGGTTGTATGCCTATGAGATACGAATTAGCCTTAATTAATTCTAATTTATTCTGTCATCAACATAATTCTGGCCGCACAAAGCCTTGACATCTGAGGTACACAATTACGTAGTTTGGGGAAACAACAACAAACAGGTGCTACATCAATTACAATTGAATGAGCTTTCAAAAACATGTTATTTGGCTCTGTAATTGAATAAACAATTTAGTTATAACATTTTGGGGGAATTAATTGGCAACTAGTGGGCATCCCAATTAAACAGTGCATTTTCAGAAAAGGTAGGAATAAAATTACTGTGTAAAATTTCGGATGTTTTGTATATTATACGCAAAAATGAGAATGCAATGCAGCTGGCTTAAATTAGTTTCATGATGTCAAAATCTTGTTTCCAGTCCAGTATAGACTACGATAAAAATATCGAAAGGGACCTTTCTTTATGTAAGGTAAGGCGACTTTGATTGGTATAGCCAAATTCATACTGAAAACTTTGTTAGTGATCACTTGATCAGGAACAAGGTTCTTTTACCCTTTCTGTAAAAAACACACAATTAAATTCAGGCTTCCTATACTAATTGATTCGGAGTTGTTCGTAAGCAACTATAGGGGCTAAATAAAGTTTTGTATTTTGCAAAAAGGATTATTGAACCCTTGGATCTTATCTAACCACTTACCGAGTCTCCCGTATGAATTTTGCTATATCAATCAAACTAACCATACATTAAACAAACTAAACATACCTTACTATGAATACCTTACAGTTTTAGCTATAAAACAAATAAAATATTCGGTGCGGTTCCGGTTTCTAAGCAAAAAAACATAATACGCTGCGCGTAAAAAGAGATTTTAACATATTGCTTGTATTTACAGATTATATATCAGTCGCAGAAAATAGATAAAGAGAATAAATTGCGTGCTTCATTTGTGGAATAAAGTTTGTCTACCGTGAAATTGTAAAATCTTCTACAAAGAGCGCAGAGATGATCGAACATGGTGGCTGTGTCGCAAACAAAGTAGTTTGCTTTTCATGAACCGACAAAAATTAATGATATCTTTCTTCTACAACCATACCATAATATGTAATTACAACATCAAACAGTTTTGTAATAGGTACTTAGGTTGTTTGTCAGTATTGCAAAAGCCGATGTAATAATACGTATTTGATCGACCGAAATATCATGAACTCTGTAAAAACTAAAGAAGTCGCCTCGCTCCGCTCCACTTCGCTCAGCTCCCGAGTTTATTACCACAAGCAACCTAACACGCTTCGCTCGTCACCGCTCCTACTTTTGACTTTTTGTTGGAAGTCTATCGCAAATTGCTCATTTCATATTTTACTATCCATCCATCCATCCATCAGCCTGTTTCGTCCACTGCTGGACATAGGCCTTTCCAGGATTTCGCCACTCTTGGCGGTCCTCCTGGAAGAAATGCCCATACTCACACACGCTGGGCAGGCGGGTTGGTGAGCGCGGTGCCGAAGCCCTTGCACCAGTGACGCCGCTACCCGTCACCAGTCTGTTTTATATAAGGTGGTAGGTAGATAGGTGGTAGAGCTGATGCCGGGCTCGACTGTGGAGGTACCACCATCTTACTCGCAAATCCTCCCGAAGTTATTCGGGGGAGAGTAAGAGAACAGCTCTCAGGCAAAACCAGGTGGCCCACCATTGCCTGGGACCGATGGATGGCGGTATATCCATCCCAAATTGCTAGGCCTTATATTTTACTATATTGTCAATAAATGACCAATTCAACGATATGGCCATCACTTATATCAACACAGTGCTTCTGTGCTATGATATACCCAATACGCCGCTTACATATTACGAATCAGCGACTAATATATTTTTGTCATGCAGCCTCCAATACTTCCACAGCACAGAACACCTTCAATAGGCTGTAAATTACCAACAATTAGGGTGAACTAAGCATAAAGCAACAAATAAAAAAAACGCGAATTCTTGTTTGTTTTATATGCAAAATTTGTGCAAATGCAGGTTACAGGTTACAAATAAAACTGTTATTTCCTGATTTATCGTATAGTATAGTGTTAATAGTCATCCTGCTTTCGTTCTTACTACCACGCAAGTTTTTATCATGGAATGAACATTCAAGTAGTCATTAAAATATTGACAAGTCAGATCAGTCCAGCATGTTCGGTGGTTTGGGGCGTTTGCGTGTGACGCCATGGATCTCGGTTAATGTATAGGAGGTCAGACTTAATGAAGGTGACAGAACAAGCTGTTGCCACACTAATATCGTCACTGGAATTGCCTCATAATTCTACTTTAAGACCTATCGCTCCCTTTGCATAATAGCGAGCTTCTTGAGTGTTAATGAAACTCATGTTTGAATATACACGCTTATCTTACCCATATCAACCCATAATCTTACAGTATATCCGAGAGGTGGAAAGAAGGATATTGCCTGACGAGGTGACTGCCGAGGCTTACTTTTCCCAACAATGCGAGGCAAAGTATTTATAGGTATATAACACTAGCTTTTGCCCGCGGCTCCGCCCGCGTGTTATTCCGTTTAACGTCATGCTTTTTTCCGGGATAAAAAGTAGCCTATGTGTTAAGTCAAGGTATAAGCTATATCCATTCCAAATTTCATCCAAATCCGTCCAGCCGTTTCAGCGTGAAAGAGTAACAAACATACACACACACACAAACTTTCGCATTTATAATATTAGTGTGATTGATAATTATGCTTCACAATTTGCCAAAATTTCAAAACTGTTGAAATTTTCTGTTTTTGACCATAGATATTTATGAAGCCGGCTCCATAACCTCTACACATGAAGTGCAAGTGAGGGTGCCAGATTTTTTTTATCGTCCTGGCTACGGTCTCTTCTTATAGCGCCATTTTGCCACAGATCAACTTAATTCACTTTCAAGGGCAAACGAAGTAAAATCATCACGGTCTATTAGAATAATTATTATAATTATGAAGAAATATATATATCATTAATTCTGTCAAAACAACGCGGGTCGCCCCGCTTTGCTTCGCCTAGATATCTTTGCCTGTCCCATGATGGAATAGAATGTGGAAAAAAAACTGTTGAAGAATTTAAAAGTTTGTCGTTTCTTTACCCTTAGGACGGAAGTGGATATTCATACATATATTTTTTCCCTAGGGCAAAAAACAGGGCTCCTCCCCTCTTTTTTTCTCTAAAGAAAAGTGTCCATTGAGGAACATGTTTGAGAAATGTTAATTTGTAACTCCTTGCGATGTATAATTCGCCAAGTGTTTAAAATATAGAAAATTATTTTTGTTATAGTAGGTGAAATTAAATCAACCGACCAAATTTTATACTGAAGACTCAGTTAGTCATCAAGAACAAGTTTTAATGACACCCCGGGTGAAAATCGGAAAAAAATATTTTTTGCCCCATAGTGCCTACACTAGGAATTGTCCTTAAACTAGTCCAACCAATAGGCAGCAATAAAAAATATTTTTAGAAATTGGGCAATAGGATTATTGAACCTATTTCCTGATCACTAACCGAGTCTCCAGTATGAATTTGGTCAATTGATTGAATTTCACCCTATATATGTATTATCAGTTTACAGTATAGCTATGACACGAATAGAAAACTTTTGTCTCTATTGAAGAAACGTTTGACCAATGGACATGCGGGACGAGACGTTTTATCGAGGCGGGCGATGATCACTTGATAAAGCTTATCTGCGTTTCCATTGGTCAAACGTTTCTTCGAGAGACAAAACATGTCTATTACTTTTGTCCATGGTAGCTATATGCAGGTCGATAACGATAAAAAAGTGAACGTATTTGTATTCAATACTAGAATTTTATATTTTACTAGCTTTTGCCCGCGACTCCGCCCGCGTGTTATTCGCTTTAACTACATGCTTTTTTCCGGGATAAAAAGTAGCCTATGTGTTAACTTTCAACTAACAATTTCATGAGAAGAACAAAGCGCGCTATTCTTTTTTATTTGGTCCTATCAAATTAGGAACGGATCCTAATTACAGACTAACCCCTTTTGTTCTGTAGGAGCATTTGGACTACATGGCAGAGAAACTTTGCCAAGTCTAAAGCAAAAGGGGGTAGATAAAAAGAAAGTAACAAACGGAAAAAATACGATATATTTCAACTCCTTCGAGAGTCATCATCAGTCTGATGAAATAAAATTTTGTTAAATTACATAGATAAAGAACATAAAAATTAAAATCGTGACATCTGTTGATTTTTGATTGAAGTGTTTTTTTAATTCTTTATATACGTCGTTTATTTAATTTTACTTCATTCGACTGATGACGTCTCCACTGAAAGAGACAAAATATATTGTTAAAATTTTTCTTTCTATTTATTTCCTCAATTATCCGTGTAATTATAACAATTTAAGGCCATATACTGCTAAAACAAAAAAAATATTTATTCACATACAAAAAAAGAACTTATATTGAGATAAAATTAAAATAAATATCCTAAACTTTACACAAAAACTGTTTTTTATCGTGCTTCTATTTAAATGATACAATAATTGTTTGTTTTAATAAAATATGTATTATTTGATATTCTGTTATGAACTAATCAATCAATAAATCTATGAAAAATCGTCAATTGACTTCAACGCAAGACTCACCCATAGCCCACATACAGATATGTATGTTTTACCATATACTACATTTTTACTATCATTCTCATATAACATTTAATTTTAAACAAGACAAAGCGCAGATGCGGCTTGCTTTTCAATTGGCCATAATTTTCAGATTCAAAGAAAATCAATTTCGGGAGCCTTTTGTCAAAGTTTGCGGTAAGCGAAGTTTGTCGAACAATTTGAACCATTGTTTGGACAAATAAATCCGCCGGAGGACACCTGGCTTGTTAGCAGATTCCGATTCTGCTGCATTTAGCTCCAATCCGCATTTAATACGTTTAGATCTTGATCTCTTGTTGGCATAGCAGACACCGTGCTTTGAATATTGATAATAATAAAACAAAACTATGATAGAAATAAATTTCTATATTTTTAAACACTTGACGATTTATCCATCGCAAGGAGAAAACAATAGTATATTATGCAGTTAGTTAATAAAGGACGGATTTAAAGCGAGGGCCACAGATGAATCACGAGCAAGTAAAGTACGCTAAGTACTGAATCACGACCGTAGGGAGTGATTCAAGTGTTAGAATCCTGAGCGACGCGAGTGATTCATGGCCCTCAATATAAATCCGTACTTTATTCAAGAAATGCATACTATACTTTATACCATAACTACGAGAATACAAAAAAATTCAAGCGAAAATAGACATTTAATGACAGTTCATTAAAATAAGTTAGGAAAACAGACTCTGAAAATGTGCCCGAAGCTTGATTTTCATATTTCCATTTGCAAAACTCATCGTAGGCTTTGATGTAAACGAGCCGTGATATGTTGGGTACCAAGTTTTCTACTGTATCGACTGCCCTCTCTTTCATACACTCAGATGTTAACACATCTTCTTCATCACTTGAATGCGTATTCAATCGATTTATTATAAAGTAACATTAAACTTTGTGTTCCTACAACTTACAGTACCTATTGAAAAAAATGCCGCCAACTTACTATTTTTTTTCTGTATTATGGCAGCAAAGAACACAAAACAGTTTTTATTCTAATGCTAAACTCTTTGTCGCAAATATCGACCAATCAAATCTCGAGGAGTTATTTACACAAAGAGTTTGTATGCCGAGTATTCTCTGCGCAAGGAGTTTGTATCGAGTATTTTTTGCGCAAGGAGGTTGTATAAGCATTGAGATGGAGTTCGAATATATTGGTGTGTACTAAATTCAAACACCAAAATAGTGATTAAAAGGCCATATATCTAGATATAGATACCATATACATGAGTTAATTTTATCTAGATTTAGATATTAGATACTGGGTTAAGATTGTATCTAGATAAAGATACTATATACATGAAAAGTATCTTCAGATACTAGCTTAGATACTTAATTTTATTCTCTTAGTTCATAATAATATGTTTTAATTATAAGGAAGACAAAAAAATATACAATAAAAATCAGGGCTCACCTTTAGAAACGGTACATATATGGACACATATCCTGTTTTTAGGGTTCCGTGCCCTAAAAGGTAAAAAGGAATCATTATAGAGAGACTCTGTTGTCCGTCCGTATGTCACAGCATAATAACTTTTCTAGGTACCATAAAAAATAGAGACTTGAAATTTTGCACAAAAATAGCATTCGTAGAATAGTATTTGAAATAGGTATTCAAATTTTCTCAAAATATTGTCAATAAAACAGAAAGCAAAAATAAACCATTATATTATATATAACCTAATATTGGTATCAAGTTGTAGTTATTAAGAAGTAGATTGCAAAAATATATAATTGTGCTATAAGCAGATTTTGAGAAATCTTTGAAAAACCTCCAAGAAATTGATGTCGCCCCCCTTATCTCTGAAATTGGTATACCAAAAATATGCAAAAATTCATAGTTATGGGTTATTACATGAATATTAAATAAAAACTATAGCAATTAAATAATTTTAGAACACGAATTAAAAATCTCAAAAAAAGTAAAAATAAAAAAATTATTTTATAAAAATGCAACATGCGTACCAAATTGTATGTATCAAAGAGCTAATTCAAAAAATGTATAGTTTAACTATATTAAGTTTCACCAATATTTATTATATTTAAATAATATTTAAAAATTCTATCTTTTTCTTAGTATCGGGGAGTGCAGATAATAGATACCAATAAAATTATCTACATTCTAGATTTAGATCCATCCATTCATCCATCCATCAGCCTGTTTCGTCCACTGCTGGACATAGGCCTTTCCAGGATTTTGCCACTCTTGGCGGTCCTCCTGGAAGAAATGCCCATACTCAGACACGCTGGGCAGGCGGCTTGGTGAGCGCGGTGGCGAAGCCCTTGCACCAGTGACGCCGCTACCCGTCACCCCCCGAATAACTTCGGGAGGATTTGCGAGTAAGATGGTGGTACCTCCACAGTCGAGCCCGGCATCAGCTCTACCACCTAGTTCAGATACTAGCCAGAAAATGCATCTAGATACAGATAAACGATGCTTGGAAATTATCTAGATAAAAGTATCTAGATAAAAGCATCTAGATACGACGCAACACTGACTGCGGTATAGAAAATCAGAAAAGGTCAGCATCCTGGTTCAGAGCTCCCCACGTCCAGATTTACTTTTCTGATTTTCTATGACGCAGTGATATAAATTTAATAAAACAAAACATTAAAAGATATCAACAATGACTAGAGAGAAGTTCTGGTTTTCAAAATTAGTAACCGATGACACGATTTAACGACGGACCTGTGAAAATAAATTTCTCAGCGAAATTATAGCTCATTATATTCGAGGGATGGAAAGAAGGGACTTACCTGATGAGGTGCCTTGCCTGGCGAGGTTAGTGGGCCGGGGCTTGCCGTTTCCGCCAAGGCATATATATGCCTTATATGGGTATTTTCTCAAACGATATGAGGCAATAAAAATGCGTTTGCAGAAGAGCATGCAATTTAATGGAAATAACATATAAACTCAAGAACGTTGTTTATGACCAATTGGCTTCTTCTTTTAGATTTACCTATCCCCACGCTACCACTGAAATGAAGCTACTGTATTCACTCCAACTCATTTTCCGAACATCTATAAAACAATGAGATAGTTTTACACGCCAAAATAAACTCAACTTTGAGACCATTTCAAAACATAAAAAATATTCTTTTTCAGCCATAGACATTTTAAGAAGAATTTAGCTATTTTTTTCATTCGAACACATTTTTCTATAAATACTTAATAATTATATAATATCATTGGATTTAAAAATATAACATACGAACAAACTAAACACCTCTTTATCTCCTCTCTCTAATTATCCTCTTTGTTCTGATCTTTGTTTCTGATTTTGTATAATAGGAATAAAATAAAAGCAAACAGATACAATTTATTTGATAAATAAGTATGACTTAAAATATGCAAGCTAAATAGTTGATGGAAACATATTATGATCTTAAAAGTAAGTTCAGATGCTACGCGAGTTTGTATACAGAATGTTGGTACCAGTACCATGTGATTTAGTTGTGTAGTATTTCGAAGACCAAATATTTTTCTCAAACCTACAGGTACCTGAAGGTGTATCCGAGTATAGATTGATTACTACATCCCAACTATGGATCGAGCCACATTGCTGTACTTCGTAGAGACAAACTAGTAAGGTCTATAAGCAGGCTGCACTAAAATGCCTCCACGTAGCACGGTACAGTTGCAACGCAGATATCTCACAGTCTGACGTCGCTCCGTTCACTTATTCAATGGGGCTCTCTGTTAAATTGCCAGCAGACGCCTTGCGCCGGGTCACGGGGCCGCGAGCTCCAGTTTTTGCTTCAGCGGGTGCAAATGCAAAGATTTTGTTTTTGAAAGATAGGTATCGCGATTTTTCTAGTTTTTGTGAAGATCGTTGGTAGTAAGCGTCAAATAGGAATAGGTCTAGATAATTCCTGGTATTAACAAATTAGATACTTATATTTATATTAGTAATAGATGTTAAAGTCTATTCTGAAGGCTTTAATTTTAGTTTTAGTACTATCAAAACTTTAATGATTCCAAAGTAATATAGCTTCTGCTGTTAACAGTAAAGAACTATTTTGGGCATATAGAGAGGTTGAATGAAAGTAGAGTGACGAAAGAAATTTATGCTGCACAACTGGAAGGTAAAGCTCGACCGGGCCGCCCTAAAAGGACGTATGCCGACCAAATAGGCGACATCTGAAGAAGGGCAAAGTAAAAAGTATCCGGAATAGAAGAGCTTGTATGACTAGATTAATGGATGTAGAAAAAGCAAAAGAGGTGTGTCAGGAGCGTAGCAGATGGAAATCAGTAGTCTCTGCCTACCCTTCTGGGAGACAGGCGTGAGTATGTGTATGTAACTATTTTAGAATAAGGAAAACTAAAATTCAAGCCTTTAGAATCAGCTTTATTATAATTTGCGAATTACGCCCGAGCAGCTTGTTTACTCTAAATTAGATCTCTAATTAGAATTCTAATGCATAAAAAACAGAAAATCCATCCATCCATCTTAGAAAAAAACCGGTCAAGTGCGTGTCGGGTCTCGCGCAGTCTAGGGTTCCGTAGTTGCCCAGTACATTTTATAAGTTAAGTTGGTCTACTAATACAGGTCGTGCCAAACTGCTATTCCGCTCGGAAGTTGCTCTCCCGAAGAACGGCCTATACATTGTCGTGTTTAGGGGGGACTAAAAGTTTGGCGCAACCTGTACTCGTAAAGCTGTAGAGCCTAATTAGCTGTGATAGTTTCCCTTTTAATTTATTTATACAGGGTGTAAATGCAAAGTCAAGAATCCCTTTAAGGTATGAAAGTATACAAGATCCTGATGTCATTACGAGAAAAAAAAAATATACCTTGAATTATCACCAAAAAATCCATCATTTTTCTAAGCTATGGCTACGCAGCTCACCGGCCTGCCCACACACCTAATTGCACCCCGCAACCCGCACCCCTCATCCGAGTGGCCAGCGACCGTGAGGGTGTCCACGCGATTTACGTATTTTAAGTAAAGAAAGTCGTCTTATTATGAGGTACTGGCAGGGTTGGAAAAAAACAGTTCTGTTTAAAAAGATCAAAACATCCTGTTTTAAACAAAATTAAAAAAAAACATGTTTAAAACAAATATTTACTGATTTTTTTTTGCGGCTGTTTTACACACGTTTAAAACATGTTTTAAACATGCTTAAAACATTTTTTGGGCATCGTATATGTATATGTAAAATTGATTAAAAAGTGTTTTTCAAATGTTATCATAATCTAATCATTTATTGCGTGAAAAATAATAAGTGCTGTCACAATAAACACGAAACGTATAAATGCTTAAAAATACAAGTACACACCGACACCGCCCGTTCTCGTCTTTATTTTTGGGGAAACCCCCGCCATTAAAGGAATTTTAATCGCACCGATTAATAGAAAAGGATGCGTTCAAAAAAAAGAGTAATAACGACGACACGTTCGATATGAGGAAAAAATAATAATTAATATGCTAAGAAACAGTGTTTTATATAAGAGTGTTTTAAACACGTTTAAAACAATCTGTTTTAAAGAGTATTTTAAGCAAGGGTGTTTTTTTCTCGGTGTTTTAAACACTTGTTTTAAACAATGCCAACCCTGGGTTCTGGTACTTTATTTAGAGATCCCAGTATTTGAAATAATATCTTTACCGATTATACTAAGACACCCTTAAAGGATTCTTGCCTTTGCTTTTACACCCAGTATATAATAATAATAATAAAATTCTTTAGAGTTGATGCTTGTGATTGTTGGCACTTGGTGGAACCTTTGATGCACTTTGATTAAAAAGCACTTGTCCACTTATTTATATTATTTCCCTTACCGGTTTCGCTTGACAATTGACACCCAAAAAACCTTTGATAATGCTATAGTTAATAGCGAAACCGGTAAGGGAATAATATAAATAAGTGGACAAGTACAAGTGTTTTTTAATATATATAAAAAAAAAACTTTATTTCTGGCCACTAAGGGCCCATATCATAAATACCTTAAAAGTAGGGATACATATTACAATTGTTATAAATAAATTATTTATTAAGCAACGTGCTACGATGCGGTAGAAGTGGGGGGTGTCAGTTAGCCTTCCACGAAATCGTCGAAATACAACACCCTTCGGTCAGAAGTCTTCCTTCATACAGAGAGCGAGAATCGAAGTCGGTACACGCACAACAATTGAGTTGAAAATCACATTGTTGCGCGAATGCAGCTTCTCAACTCTCGGAACAAAGTTTGTTTTCTTGTTGACTGTGTACTCCTTCTATGAATTTTTTCACATATTCATTATTTATTACATCATAATTTATCATAAATATAAGTTTAGCCAGCAGGGGGGGAACCTTGACTCTAACAAAAAATAGCACTCTAGAGCTTAATATTTCGCCAACGGATCCCTAAATCAAAAAATGGTTTGTTTTTGTTTGTTTCGTTCAATGTTACCTAACCTAATGAACTAACCGACGGTACCCCACACTATGAGATGGACGAGAAAAAAAAATCACACCCAATATACGTGCATGTGAAAAGAAAATCGAGGATTTTTTACCATTTTGTCGATGTGATTAATATGTATACCAATGCCAAATTACAGCTTTCTAGTACTAATAGTATCTGAGCTAAGCCGCGGACAGACGGACAGACAGACGGACATGGCGTTGTTGGACTACGGAACCCTAAAAACGTAGCTTGTAAATAATAATATTCTAGTAACTTCTAACAGCTAGTTCATGCTTAGTTTTTTTTATGTGTTTCCCGTTTTTTTTTCATATTGTTTTATTTTTTATAAAGATACATTTTGAACGCCTGGAAGAGCTACTGGTCCATGAAAGAGCTGATGAAGGGCAACCTTCCATTATCACTGAAGCCTAAACTTGTTGACATGTGTATTCTCCCTGTTCTTACCTACGGTTCCCAAACGCGGCCAATAACCGATCATCAGAAAACCAAACCCAAGGTTTGCCAAAGAGCAATGGAGCGCAGCATTCAAGTTGTGAAACGTTTTGACCGAATCCCCAACACTGAACCGCGCTCCAGAACTCAAATTGCTGACGTTGGTGTGCAGACGGCAAAACTTAAATGGAACTGGGCTGGCCACGTTAGTCGTATGCACTCGGATACGTGGGCGAAAGTCGCTACCGAGTGGGTGCCAGATGACGGCTACAGAAAACCAGGCAGACCAAAAAGACGATGGCGGGACGATCTTGACTCAGTTTTACCGGCGTGGTTGGAAGTATCACAGGAATGTGTGGTTTCAGCAAGAGAAGGCCTTTGTCCAGCAGTGGGACACAAGACATAATAAAATAATAAAATAAAATAAAAAATACCTGTATTAAGTATTTATTTTTAAAGTATAAATTATTTTATTTTGGATTTGTATATATGTTCTTAGGGTTGTATTTTATATGTATTTTGTGTTTCCACCAATAGGGTTTAATATTATGAGGGTGAGAAAAAGTGCCTGATATGGTTTAGTGTCGTACTATATACCTATACAGACAAATTTCCTGCTTGTATTTCTGAGCTTGGCCTAACATTATGTGCGACTTAAATTTTAGCGGGAGCACATGCAACACCGCAGTTTTTGCAGAGTATGAAGAAAATTGTTGTTCATATTAGCATACTTTTGGGAGATTTGTTGTTTATATCATTCATATATCTGTTTTCAGCATTATTCCCATAAGAGCTTTAGAAAATACTACTTGTATAATTATGTGTGGAAATTGGAACTCGCTAACACAGTAATGATAATAGAGTAAAGTTGTAATACGTACATAGACAGCAATAATATACGTAAAAAATTGTTAAAAAATATAAATACTGACTTGGACAACAATGGGATATTGCTAACGATTTTAATGATAATTTTATATCTGATAATTGATTAATCCTTTTCATTATCGCAGCATATGTAAACATATGAGCAATAGTACACCTTACTTCTGTAATGTTTGTTTATATTTTCAAATAAAGCAGAAGCATTACTCGCACCTCCTTAAGCTTATTGGAGGAAGTTCCAGTATCATAAATGTCTTGCAAATGCAACTTTTACAGCGCGAGATGCAACTTTTGTTCCAGAAACTGAACAGGCTGTGTCTTCGATACTTTGTAGTTTAACAAACCGTAATACTGATGTAACAGCATTTTCCAAGACGTTTCCTGGCTTAGCAAAATACAACCCTATCATTCAAGCGCTTTGAGTGATTTTGATTTGCTACAAAGTACAGTCGTTTTTCTAAATGTCGTTAAGGACCTTTATAGCGTGTAGTCTCAAGGAATCTGCATGGGAATGTAAGATTGAAACAGCTGAAGGGTCGAGTGGACGAGTCTAACAAGGGTTTAATGAAAACACGTAGTATTAAACAGCAAAACGGCTTCTTAAAGTGCGTTTAAAAAGCTCTTCATTTAGATTCTGACCCGAAAATATTTTTTTCATTTACTACAAAGAGTGTTAGCAAACGGTTTTTTTTTCATTTGCCGCGTTTTTTCGTATGAGTCGTTGGCATGTATAGTATAGATCATTTGAATCACGAAGACACCTATCGAAACCCTTATTGCAACGTCTTAAGACATACGTTTATAACGGCTTCATTTGCGCGTCATTGCGATATGATATAAACAACCTACGAGTATATTCTACATTTAAGAGTCAACATGACGCAAGAAAAAAAAGTTTCATGTTTTTCAATTGTAGTTTTCTGAAGTAGCTATAAGGTCCATCCTTTGAAAAAAATGTATGACGTTGAGTGATCTTTTGTGAAGTGCAGTTACCTAATTATAATGAAATTAATCAAATATTCAATTCAGATAAAAATAATTTGTAGAACTCATTTGTAGTTTTCATGATATTTCATGTTTAAAAAATTAATTTCTCCTGTATTATTCAACAGATTCGCTTTATATAAAAAATATAGTAAAATAGGTATTATGGATACCTATTGCAGTTACCTAAGATTTCAGTTCTTACGGCAAACATAGATAAATAAATCTAAATAATATGTATTTCATGACCGCAAGGTATTAAGAAGAGGTTAAAAGATTTCTTTTTGTTAAATCCACATATTAGTAGTACGAATTTATAAAAATTATTTATTTTTAGTCTTGTAAATGTTTTCATTTAAGTACCTACTTTAATATTTGTTGTACCGTGTCATACTGCGGTAACGCACACACGGCATTCGCTCGTCTTTTGTTACCCAACAACAACTCGAGCGAATGATACAAAATGTTAAAACTACCCTCTACGCGGTTTATCTTTTTTATTTAGGATTTAATAATCATAAGTGCTAGCATTAAGAGAGAGTTTATGTCTGCCGATAAACTGTTTTAACAGTTTGGCGGAATATTGTTATTGTGCCTAATTACTTATGATGAATAAAGTTTTTAAAAAATGAAATGAAAAAAATTTCTGTTGTCGTAAATGCCAGGACGAAGAGCGTGCGATTGTGGACTAAAATGCAACGTATTAAACGTTGTTTTCGCCTGGGGTAAATTAATGTAAAATAAACATAATAAAATAATGTGTTTATTCTTGCCTATGCCATATCCTTAATGCGGGCCTTTATCATTTATTCTACATTTTGTATGGGTCTTTGGCATGTATTACATATTTTATGACATGTGGATGTACCGTATAGTGCTTTCCTTCACAGCTCTTTAATTTCAGAGTTATTTATTATATAACATGTAATGAAATTTTGGCGGCTTTACCGCTAAACACTCTTACTAGATTCGCACCTACGAAGAGTAAAGGGTCACGACAAGGGTGTAAAACAGCACCTTTCGAGTCACCCAGCTGTCAACCAACAGGAAAAGATCAATCGTTAACTAAAGGTAAGGTTAGTTGAAAGGTAGAACGAGGTTGCTGTAATAGGATATTTAATATATTTTACGTTGTATCAGATAAAGTTATACCAACCCACATTCAAACACATCACAGTTGAGCGGTAAGGATAAAACGTGGATCAACGTAACTTTCTTCGAAAGTTCTTACTTAGTTTAAGAAGTGAAAATGACGGTTTAATTAATATATAGACACACCTTTGTAGCTGGTTCCCTGTAGACCAATCGATATTTGATAGTAAAGGCCATTTCTTGTTAAGACAAACGAAAGCTGTGAAAATCAGGTACACTTATAAACAGTTTATCGTCTGTGATTACCCTAAATACAAAGGAATGAGATCAGTAACATATTTAAGACGTCGAAATCAACAAAGGTTAACCGCACTTCATATTTCTTTTAGTTTGATCGAAAATCAACAACCGGATTTAGCATGAATAGCATTAATTAACACTTCAGAAACCCAAAGGATATTTTTAACAGCTGCATGACTAAATTACGCAAGAAATGTAACTCTATTGTTTTAAAGCCTTTTTAACAATATTCTCAGATTTATCTCAGATAAATAGACACAGCTCTTCAAGACGAAGAGCTTTTGTGCGTCTCAAACCCAATAAGGAACTTTCTTTGTCTGTATTTATTATAAAAGCTGGACATAATTGAATTCTGAATGTTAAAGCTGATTGTTACTACTCCAATAACGGCAAATAATTTCATTTCCTGGTAATATTATGGCTCCTTCACACTCGGTGGCTGAATAGGTAAATCGATTTAAGCGAAGTCTTTGCTTGCAGATTGTTTAGTTCGCGTCTTAGCGTCGTCGTCGTCAGTATTCCGCATTCGTATAGCTATAATTATAAATATATTTTTGGATAACCTTGGTACATAATTTAGTTCTCAAATTAATTTTTGTCCTACACAACATTCAAATTAACTACTTAAATAATAAAAAACTTTACTCAATATGTACACATTATTCAATTAGTTATATTTTAGATTATTATTTATTTGTAGGTGATTAGTTTATTTAAGTTTTTATTTTAAGATGTCCATACTCGTATTTAAGATAATGTTTTATTTAATAATAAATTTAAATAAAAATTAGATAGAGTTAAAAAAAAAGAAAGAATTTTTTATTCCTAAATCTTTACAGTAATTTTATATTCAGTTTAAATACTTTTTTTCGCAATTATTGTTTTTGACGATAGTGATTCGTCCAACAATAAAGCGATAACCGGGAAGGAACATAATCCCGGTCCGTTCATTGTTGTGTGTTCCTTTATCTTGTAGGCTTTATGGAACAGCTGCACGACCTCGGCTTCAGTTTGGAAAAAACGGTTGCGCGTATTATCCTTACATTAACATAAACTCTGCAGATTATTCGTGAGCCTAGTCTGAATCCGCTCTACAATATGATTGCTTAAAGAAAAAACATCTCCAGATTGTTATTTATTCTAAATGCCAAGGTTTGCACTGATAAAGGCATTTTACGAACAGTTTCATTATAGGAAACATAAAAACAAAACTGAATTACGCTTGTACGTTGATACGATCCTATATCAGACATAAGACAGATGCTATCATTTATAAAAGTTTTATTTTATTGACAATATAAATAAAAGCATTGTTCAAGTGTCATGTGTCACAAGCGCAATAAGTATAATTTTTAAGAAGTTTTACAAAAATACAAAAAGGACATGCATCCTTTGTAGACTAATAAAAAACCAAAAAATCCTTAATTTCATCCGACAGATAAACGGATTCGTTGACAATATAAGGTAGTTTGATCAGCCCCCTCCGTCAGACGTGACGAGGGCCTGAACAAGGGGATGATCGCAAAAAGGGTAATGGTCCGAATTGCGCCCGATATATCAGCGCCGAGAGCGATCCGTCAACGCGTCAGTCCGAACCGGGATATTCGCTAATATCGAACGTAACGCGCGATTGATGGCTTGCGTTGCGAATCAACTTTTTTTACGAGATCAATTTTGTGACTTAATACGAGTAAGTAGCTTACAAATGATCTTCAGTGGCACAAATTATTTCGTTATTGCTATCTTGCTTGCTACGCCTTTCCACCGTTACCCGTGCAGCTGATTGTTGTTTTCGTACTTTTAATTATTTAAAGAATCACTTTGTAAAATTGTATGCGGTGTACTATTACTTAATTTACGTGTTTTTTTACAAGTTCATGCGAGTAGCTTGACCCATCACACCCCCTCCACGGCGCAGCTATTTTTTTTCAGCTCAGTATGATGTCAACTATCTGTTGAGAAAAGTTTCAGCTGACAAACTATTACATTTTTTTTTACCACTTCCGCAACCTCTCACACCCAAACCCACCGCTACTTGAGCAGCTGACGGTCGATTCACATATTAGTCATGTGAGATCTACGATCGATGTCAATATCATCCGGCTTACTATGACTTTTTTATTTGCAACGGTACCTCCCGGACTAATAGTTACGTTTACCTACACGTGCGCAAAATGTTACGTTCTCAGAAAGAGAATGCCGTAATTATTATAGGTTTATATACTAGGTTTTTAGAATTGACTTGGTCTATAACAGTACGCCAGCCTTGTTTGTTTTGTAAGCTTCGAAGTTATGTTGGTCAACTGCATCATTATGAGGATTAACAAAAACCAAAACTAAAACGCAGAACCATAATTTACTCTTCGTGATTTGAAGAATCCGGAAATACTAAATTTAAAAGCAATAAGTACTTGTGCCAAGTATATAATGCACACCCTTCTTAAATGTTTCCTACTTTAAAAAAAACAAGATAGCTCTAAAAAAGTTTTCATGGCAACCCACTACGCATTATTAATGGATTAAAACATGTATAGACTTTACTAAACTCTGAAATTATTTTTGTCCTTCAGAATTAGTTATTTATTTATTTATTCGTATGGCATTAAAAAAACAATATATAAATTGACATGTCAGGAAAAAAAGAAACAGCAGTCATATAGTTACAATTGAAACCCTGAAGACTTAATATTCCTGACTGACGACGCCTTCAAATGGCTAAGACAACTGGACATTCAATTGTAACTATATGACTGCTGTTTCAGAATTAGTGAAGAAAAGTGACATTTTGCATTTTTCCAGAATTCGTCCCTCTCGCACTAGGGGTCTTCCCGCATGGAGTAACAGTGATTGGTAAAAGCGCGACCTCTATTCGTAGCACTTGCTACTTTGCACCTGCTACACCGTAGCATAATTAGGACGGAAGTTCGCTATAAGCACGGCTCTGCCAATTAATCTATTGGATCATTGTCTGATTACGAGTATCGTAGACTATGCGGAATACATTTTAACATTTTGTACACGTCAACAAGACACCTTTTTCAAAAACTGTGAAAGATTGTTGTCTGATTTTAGGAGGATTTTATTAATGTTTTCTTTTCTCACTATGCTTAAGTGCTTTGTAAGTTAGCTTTGACTTTTTTACTTATATTTTAAATTCAAGTATCGAAGACTCCAGGACCAGGACAACCCATCCATCCATAAGCCCGCGTTAGTCCATTGCTAGACTGCTAAAGCCTTTCCCAAATTTCGCCACTCATGTCGGTCTTCCGTCTTCCTCATCCAGCCGCCCCACCCAGAACGTCCTTCAGGTTGTCAGTTTAGCGGGCACGAGGTCGGCCTACACTACGATTTGCTATACGTGGTCTCCATTCTAAACACTTAACACTTTCGGCCCCAACGGCCATCATCTCGGCGACAAATATGGCCAATCCCACTGCCACTTCAACTTACTGATTCTGCAGGCTTTGTCGGTTACTTTTGAACTCCGACGGATCACCTCATTTCGAATTCTATCCATCAAGCATAGCCCGCTCCTAGCTCGCTAAGCGACCTTAAGTCAGTGGATCAGACCCTTTATAAGAGACCACGGCTCAGCGCCATACGTCATCACAGGAAGAACGCACTGGTTGTGATTGTGGAGCAGGAGCCTGTTCATTTTGTTCTTCAAAAACAGGACAAAATCCTACTTAAGAACTATAGACCAATTGCGCGCCTGAGGCCAACGATTCGACGACTTCCAACCTCCAGGGCAGGCTGGGTTTCGAAAATGGTACAGCACCGTGGACCGATTCACACGCTAAGGCAGGTTATACAGAAAACTCAAGAGTATATTAAGCCTTTATGTCTAGCGTTTGTGGACTACGAGAAAGCCTTCGACTCCATCAAAACTTGGTCTGTTCTGCAGTCTTTGCAGCGATGTTGAATGGTGTGACAAGTTGACTGGTGTTACGTGGAGATGTTGAAATGTCTGTATGTCTGTACGATGTCCGTCCAAGGACAGGGTGTACACCGAGACAGACCGATACATCTTCAGCGCGGCGTGATACAGGGAGATGTTATTTCCCCAAAACGGTTTACCGCTACGCTGGAGGACGTCTTTAAAACACTAAACTGGAATGGACGAGGCATAAACGTAAACGGAGAGTACATTTCACATCTTCGCTTTGCCGATGACATCGTGGTAATGGTGGAATCACTGCAGGAACTGGAGGAAATGGTGCACGGCCTTAGCTATTCTTCGAGACGAGTGGGTCTGCGGATGAATTTGGATAAGACTAAGGTCATGCCCAACTTTCACGTCATCCAAGGGCCACTAACCGTCAACAATGTCAACATCGAAGTCGTCAAAAATATGTTTATCTGGGTCAAGTCATACAACTGGATAAAAACAACTTCGACGCCGAGGCTGACACAAAAATATGCTTGGGTTGGGCATCATTCGGAAAGTTGCGTCACATATTTACATCTTCAATACCGCAGTGCTTAAAGACCAATATGTATAAGTGAAGTGACGCGTTGTGGACAAGCGAAACATGATTTAATGGGACTAAATATTCTTTTAAAATATTGTTCTTGTTACTGAAAAATAAAAGATTGTTTTACTATTGGAAAATGCTATAAATATTAGCGATGATGAGAATTAAGAGCACTAAGCTGAACTGGAGGTTTGATCAGTGAAGTCACATTTTGAAAATATTTTTTGGCAACGAATGTATGGTTTGGGAAGATATAATACCTATATTTTAACTATCATATCGGCACCCACGGTATAGACTACCCTTTTCTAGTCTGGGAGACACTGAAGTAGAGATACGAGTATATTGCCACACATGAAAATAATAAGTGAAATGAAATTTTTGTACAGCCATGAAGGTATCAATACGCGCATGCAAGGACGAAATGGTAACCCGTTACGGGAGTAAGAATAAGCTGTTCTTCTTTTGGTCAAGGTCACAGTGACTTTCTTTATATATTATTTGAACATCTAAAAAATGAAAACTTATGTCGTTTCTCATCACTAAGTCTCCAGTAACAATAACAAAATAAACTTAACTACAAATAATACACCTGTTCCAAAATGGACCCCTGCGGTATGGTCTCCAAACGCTGGCCACATTTCCTCTTTGAATGGCCAAACTTATTCGTTGGCCGAGGAATGCGTGACCTCTCTGGCCACCCAATGTGTCCACTAAAAGATGTGATAATCTCTTACAAGTTTGTTGGCGCTGGGACCCCATGGTACGAAAGTTCCCAATGAGGCATTTTTGCGCCGTTCGTAGTAGGTTTTGGCGGCCATACCAGGGACCCTGCTGGATTGGGAGACACGAGAGGGCGCCAGTGTATCGACGAAGATCGCGTCCCATACTAGCGGCCTCCCTTATCTCCACGGTTTTAAAGTCATACCATTGGGTCTGATCCTGCCATCGTCACGTGCTGTGCCTGTTGGTTCGATAATGGCAGGCACGTTGACGGTAGCAAGAGCCCTTCGGATGATATCATTTAGGGCCGCGTGGCGAAAGCGTCGACCCGCACCGCGCTCAATCGAAAAGACATCCCTTGGTGTCCACAGCAACGATGCCGATGTTTTAATGCCGAGCCTAGGCGTAGTCCAATGACCATCCTAAAGAAGTTGTGATTCAACAGGGTTGATGATCAATAACTGCTTCACTGCTCCCATCATTAAATCATTCACTCCACCCCTGACCGACATAGACCTCAGAACCTGGGAGACATCGTATATCTGGTCACTTGGCTCATTATGGACTTGTACTCAACAGACAGCACTAATAGACATGACCCAACCGACAGACCAACTAGACTGCTGAAAATTTCAGGTGATTTTCAAATAATAACCACACCACCTTACAATATTAATAAGACACTGTCACATCGTGCGAAGAGTAGTGATTAACGCACCATTTGGATGTCACTTATACTTTTCATAGTTACTTAATTGTCAAAATATTCTACCTTCTATTCGACTGATGACGGCCTCATGCCTCGACCAAAATATATCAAATTTGAATGTTTTTTATAATTATTTATTAATTATCCTAAATTAAATAATGTGCAGTTTTATCTTGACCATGGAATACTTTAAAATTACTGTACCTATCTATATATAAATTTTCTTTTTATTATGTTTGTAATTGATGAACAAAAAAAAATCTTGTTACGTGAAATGGTGCAGTCTCATCATTATCCATAACAAGTTGTAAGATGTCATGTAGAGCGAAATCTAGCGGTCATATTAACCTTGACATTGCTTAGAGATCACAAATCCTATCCTACTAACCCTACTAATATTATAAATGTGAAAGTTTGTGCGTGCGTTTGTGTGTGTGTGTGTGTGTGTGTGTGTGTGTGTATGTTTGTTACTCTTTCACGCTGAAACGGCTGAACGGATTTGGATGAAATTTATAATGGATATGTGAAAGTTTGTGCGTGTGTGTGTGTATATGTTTGTTACTCTTTCACGCTGAAACGGCCGTACGGATTTAGATGAAATTTAGTATGGATATAGCTTATATCTTAACTTAACACATAGGTTACTTTTTATCCCGAAAAAATGCATGGTTCCTGTAGGATATATCAATATCATTGAATAATCAGGTGTCTAATTAGCGTGGTCTACATTGTTTGTGGTAAATTAAGACAAGGCTTTGTTATTTCATACATTAGGTGTCTAATTAGCGCGGTCTTTAATCATTTGTGGTGAAATTAGACAAGGCTATGTTATCTCATCACACTTCACACTAATATTATAAATGCGAAAGTTTGTGTGTGTGTGTATGTTTGTTACTATTTCACGCTGAAACGGGTGAACGGATTTGGATGAAATTTAGAATGGATATAGCTTATACCCCAACTTAACACATAGGTTACTTTTTATCCTGGAAAAAAGTATGTAGTTAAACCGAATAACACGCGGGTGGAGCCGCGGGCAAAAGCTTAAGTTTGGAAGTAACTACATACAAAGTTTTTTATGTAGACCGGCTAAGTGCAGTTTATCCTAAAGACACAAATAGCCAAAGATGAAATTACCATTTGTTGTGAGGAAAGAAAGAGGAACACGCATTAATCATGGTCCCGCAAACAACTTTGCCTAATCTATTTTGGTTTTTAGCGAAACGAGCACCTAGATTTTGATGACTAAACTTACTTAGGGTAGAAAATCCGTCTGATTATAAATTAGTTAACATTTGTTATTTTGTGTAAACTGGTAGCTGTTATTTTGTCTATTAGTATGAAAGAAACAGTAGCATTCAAGTATAGTACATACCTATATAAAAATATGTTGAATTCATTAACCAAAAATCTTCATGTCCACCTTCAATCGTTGCCTTACCTTCATCATCATCATCATCATCATCATCATCATCATCATCATATAAAATATTCATCAGATGAGTAAAATGCATTCGCTACCTATTTACACAATCCATACTTCATAAAAATATGCCAATTTGTAGTCGTCGTTTTCAAGCCATTGCAAGTACGTTTGAGTGCAAATAACCTTTACATGTCAAAGACCTGAAGTGAAGCCATTCTTAGTATTTCTGCTTCCTTGCAAAAAAACATTTTAATAAAATGTGTTTTCCGTTGCTATTTGAGTGAACACAGCGTTGTTGCGCCTGCAAAATGCGCAATGTGTTTTTTTAGCATTTTGACAGTATTCCTGCCATGTTATGGATATATGAATATAATTTGCAATATTCCTCTAAAAAATTTAAAACAATTTTCGCTTGGTACACAGTATGGTCCAGGCTTGAACAAGCAATATTAACATCTAAAACTACCAACTTAATAATCAGTTTTTACCGTCAAAATCTTTTTCTTTTCTAGCCACGAACGGCATTCAGTGCGTCGTGGTACCATCCCATTTCATCGTTGCACAACACAAGACTATAAACAACAACTCGAAAGTCTAAATCAATGTGGGGGGATGGCACCACGTGTCTCACAACTGGTATATACATACTTTTTTGTTGGAAATATGTTAGATGTAAGTTTTTTTTTACTTGTCTGTTTAATTTTATTACTTCACTGTGTGACTGATGCCGGGCCCGAATGGCCCGTAATATAGTTCACAATAATCAATTTTAATGCGTTTTCTTAGTTTTATTAATATAAAAGCTTTTTCATTGGTTTTTGTTAATATATACAGTTTTATATATATGCAAAAAAAGAAATAATAATTTCGAAATATATTTCGATCCACTAGGGGTCGTCGTCAGTCGAATATATATTAATAATAAATAATATAATTAATAATAAATAATATAATAAATATTCGACTGACGACGACCCCTAGTGGATCGAAATATATTTCGAAATTATTATTTCTTTTTTTGCATATATATAAAACTGTATATATTAACAAAAACCAATGAAAAAGCTTTTATAAAGATAAAATATTTATTATTATAACGTTCGCACATGCGATATTTTATTAATATATATATACTTGAGCAGCTTTTGGGACAAACTCGTACATTTATAAAACCTGGAAAATGCCTTTAAGGCGAAACTAGTCGGAAATATAAAAATAATAATTTTGTGAAACAGTACAAGTGTTTTCTTCAACCATATATATATCCTATTTTAATTAATTCCTACCAAGTTTACAAAGACTGAAAAACCCGTTTCACATTTGGAAGATAAGAAAAAAACACTCACAAGCGTAATTTTTTCAATGAGCTCTTGCATGTGTATTACACTTATTTAAGCACATAGCGGAAATAGTACTCGGTTTTTTTGGCACATAGCCGTTTTTAAGTTCAAAATTCTCAGAAGAATATTGTGCTACATCCGTACCAAAATTAAAAGCGTGACAGATTTTGGGTACAAAAAATGAGTCACATTGCTTTTGAGGCTCTGTTTATTTAATTAAACTTTACATTCCATAAAATTAAATAAGGTGTACTGGTTTAAAAGACAAACAACTTTTTGTCCCTTCTCAAAAGTTGCATAAAATCATATACCGGATTTCGTAAGCGCAGCGACGACAGACTGAGCAGTGGACAGGTATTTATTAGGTTGTCCCTCTTTTCCCTTTGTGAATACTTCAGGCTATGAAATGTAGGTAGTAAGAGCAGATACTACTTGAATAAGTAATGATCACTTTGGTGTTTTACAGAGCATAGAGCTCTATCATACGCCGTCATACGTCTCCGCTTGAAAGTGAAGTAAACAAAACTCACCCGTCCGTTTTTTTTCACACACAAACTCCAATAAAAATATAAATACCTACTGAAAGTACTGAGGCAGATGTTCTGTCTGCCTCATAAAATATGCATACATATAGCGGAAGTAATGCTAATGTTTAAGTTTTCCTTTGATTATTTCATAGGCAGGGGCGAATTTCCCACTATGCCGACTAGGGCCGGGCCCAGGGTGGCCAGATATTAAGGTGTAGCTAATCTACAAATGCCCTATCTAGCTGGAAAGTCCGGAGAACAGGGCCGCTGTTACTGAATGGCCTAGTAGGTAAATCAATAGCTGAAATCTTGTCGCTGTGCCTGAAAAAATTAAATGCCGTTTTAATGAGTGACAGATCGTTAATAATTTTAATCTTCTTGAAAAAACATATTCAATGAAATAACTGTTTTTGGTTTGTTAATTCTTTAACGTTAACGACTGAAAGTGGATATTTTATTAAATTCATAATGGTGTGTTTTCTCCTACGCTTATGTATGGTAGTGAATGTTTAGTTTGACAAGATGAGATTCGAAGTAAAGTAGAGTGAACGCAGTGGAAATGCGTTCCTTACGGAGTATGTGTGGTTTAACATTGAATGACAGAGAGAAAAATATCGACATATCGTTGCGGCCTGAAAGAAGATGTAGTGACAAGAATATAAAAAGGAATGCTTTGTTTACTTAGGCATATAGGGAGGATGAATGAAAGTAGAGTGACAAAAGAAATTTATGCTGCACAAGTGTAAGGTAAAGCTCGACCGGGCCGCCCTAGAAGGACGTATGCCGACAAAATAGGCGACATACTGCAGAAGGTGGAACTCAAAGGTTGGCTGGAAGAAATTGCTCCTAGTAATAAGCCCGCCTTTGTACAATACTGTGTATTATTTACTTTTTATTCTTTATTTTTTATTTCGTGTGTGTACAATAAAGTGTCTATTCATTCATTCATTCATTCAAGGGCAAAGTAAAAAGTACCCGGAATAGAAAGGCCTGTATGACTAGATTGATGGATGTAGAAGAAGCAAATGAGGTATGTCAGGATCGCAGCAGATGGAAATCTGTAGTCTCTGCCTACCGCTCCAGGAGACAGGTGTGCGTATATGTTTGTAATATATGTATGTAAATTTTGTCTTCCTATGAGATTATTATTTTCCTACCCAACAACAAACTTTATTAGGAAAGCCACTTTGGTGTTACGTGGTTTGAAACCGCTAACTTCTACACTCACTTGAGGGTTTCTGTACTGAAGCACAAGTAATACTATCTAATGCAGTTTCTTCACGTAAAACCTCAAAGGGTTTCCCGCTGTCACCCAGTTCTTAGCCGTCTTTTGTGCAGGATCAAGGGGGCGCAGGCGGGCTTGAGAGGGGGTGGTGGGCGGTTGTTATCTTCTCTACATAATGCACGGTCGCCTGCAAGACAGTTACCTATTGGCTCTTCTTATTGGGGCCGTTATAATCCTACTAAACACAGTGCGAGCAACATCTGTTTTGTTTACATCTACACTCAAATAAAAATAACCAGTGCAAAAAGTGGTCTGTTCTTGGTGAAATTTAGTTCCACATAAAGCTGATACCAGTCTTTATACAAGAAGGTATTTACATTTGAAATTAATCATTTATACAAGGCTTAAATCTTCGTATAAAGTTTATAACCGCCGATATAAACGACCGAAATCTATAGTGTGTAAAGAAAACGCGTAAGCGCCGCGATTTGCATGGCGCTTACGACCTTTTGGACACAGCCTTTGTATTGAAGCCACAAGGTGACGAATACTGGACCTGTGACCGCCTGCTAGCGGTTGCAGTGCTACCTAAGCTTGTCTCGCTAATTCGTATTGGAATAAATATAGCGCTGTACCTTAGATCATAAGAGCTATCACCTGTCTCTGCCGCCGCACCGCCGCCGCCGTATCGTCGTACCGCTAGTCCGCATCATCCGCATTTCCTGTGTATACGTACGCTCGCTTATTCTACCTACCTACACATTACTGAGTACCTAACTGAATTGATCAATATCAACCCATATAAGATGCCTAATCCTCTTCTACATTCACCTCCGCCGCATGCATCTCAAGCTTACAAAGGCGAAATAAAAATGCTGCAACCAGTTGCGTCATCACAAAACGATCTCCAATTAGTCGCACCGAGCGGTAACAAAACCCCAGAGAATTTCGACTTTGAGGACAACAGCGTTAATACGCGAAAAAGAAAGCATGATCACGGAATAACAGAAAGAATAGATGACCTTACTCTCATAATGAAAAATATGAATTTAATGATTACCGAAATAAAGGCGCAAAATGATACGATCATGAAAACAAACCAGGAAATCCAGAACTCAATCAATACAATAACCTCAAAGCAAATTGAACTAGAAAATCGTATCGTTACTGTTGAGAAAAAAGAAGAGAAGACGGATAAAACAGTTCATTTCCTGGAGAGGGAACTTGAATTGATGCAGCGAAAAATTTGCGAGACTTCTGTTGAATTCAGAAACATTCCGCAGATTAAAAACGAAAATATAGAGGATACTGTAAACAAAATTCAGAATACACTAATCCCAGGTTACGCCGATGTCACGCCGCGTCAGGTTTACCGAGCACCTGCAAAACCCGATCAAATAAGGCCTATTGTAGCGGAATTTCAGACCATTAAACAGAAACATGCACTACTGACAGCACTGAAGATATTCAACTCGGAGAATAAAGATGGAAAGTTCAGTACTAAGACAATTGGTCTTCCCGTTGAAGAAAAAATCATCTACGCTAACGATTTACTCACAAAAAGAGCGAAGCAACTTCATTACGCAGCTCGTGATTTTGTCAGAAATACGGACTATAGATTCTGCTGGACGTCTCGGGGAAAAGTTCTTATAAGGAAAGATGAAGGAACACCCGCGGTTGAGATAAGATCACTACTACAACTGGAAGATCTGAAAAACCGGCAGAATACCCCAAGAGACACGTTATCGAACGGAAACATAGAAGCATGACTATCTGTCCAGAATGATAAATGTTACTCTTACAATATAAGCAATTGTCCACTTCTATTTATTATCATAGTTATAATCATTTGCATGCTATATTACTTGTCTTTTTATGTTTTCTTTATATTATCCAATAAGTTCTTGCACATACACACATACTCCACGCGTTTACTTGCAAAACTCACAAACACACACACTAAAAGTCCTTACTTTAAAGCACTCTTCGGGATCGGTCTATCTCAAACTCTAATCCTTGGAAACGCGTTTTTTTCCAAGGTATATTTATTCATAGTATTATGAATAATACAAGGGATCTTGGTACAGACATTGATGCAATCAATGTCTCCCAATCATTCTACATGCCCGAACCCGAACAGTGTAAGACGTATTTGAAATTTAATAATAGAACTGTCTCAGCAATAACTCTTAATATCAGAAGTGTATACTGCAATAAAAACTTTGATAATCTTCTAGTTCTTTTAAATAGATTGAATACTAAATTTGACTTAATTATTTTGACTGAATGCTGGCTAAACAAAATAGACAACAACCCACCAATCATCCCTGGCTACGATATTTACATTACAAACAATTACATAAACCAAAATGACGGAATTGTGTTATACGTTAAGGGCTCTCTTAAAAACATTAAGATAGTTGAGGAAACAATACCTAATATGAATTGCCTTGCTATTACTTTGGGAAAAGACTATGCTTTTATAGCCATCTACCGACCACCTTTCATTAAAGATACTACCCAATTCTGTGACACGTTAAATAATATCCTGGAAAAATATAAAATGTTTCCCAATATATTTCTGATGGGCGACATAAATCTTGATCTCCTTGAACGCAGTGAAGAGAGTCCTGATCCCTCCCATTACTTAACTTTACTAGCTACGCATGGTCTTCTTCCTGGACATATGTTTCACACTCGCGAACCAACCAAAACCTGTCTAGATCACTGTATGATTAAATCTAAGAACGAATCTACAATATTAGTTATCCCGCCAAGTGCTACAGACCATTCTCCTGTTATTCTAGTCACCAAATCGCAGTCTGTTGTGATCACAAATAAAAACAAAACAACGAAACAATTAGACTACGATTCCATTTGTAAGGACCTAAGCGAAGTGAACTGGGAAAACAAACTGAAATCGACAGACGTTTGCCATGCCACTGATCAATTCATTAAAATTGTTACGAATATAGTTAACAAGCATACGACCATAAAAGCCTTACCCCGTTCTAAACAGAATATGTCACCCTGGATTACTAGTGGGCTCATAAAATGTATCTTAAAACGTGACAAACTCCATTATAAATCTAAAAAATACCCTAATGACAAAGAATTAAAATCAGTATATAGCAATTATAGAAACCATTGTAATGACATCATTAGGAAATGCAAAAATACTTTTTATCAGGCTGAACTACAAAAACATGAAAATGACTCTAAGAAAATCTGGCAACAAGTTAAAAGAATATGTAATGTTACAAAAAATAATAATAAATCAGATGAATTATTAACTTTGGAAGACAATATAAGCGACTCTCTCAAAAAGGTCAATGAGTACTTTTCTACTGTAGGTGCTAAGCTAGCTCAAAGTATTCTTACGACCTTAAATTGCTCAGAGACAGAACTTTCCCATCAAATAACTTCAGAAAATTCTCCCATTCACTCATTTGCGATTATTCCACCGGATGAACATGAAGTATGCGCAGTAATAAGAAGCCTAAAACACGACTCTGCTCCTGGGTGGGACCATATAACAAATAAATTACTTAAGTATGCTATCAACTCACTCTGTAAACCTATATCTATTATATGCAAACTCAGCATAGAAAATGGACATGTCCCTGAGGCACTTAAAAAGTCTATTATCTGTCCAATCTATAAGGGTGGAGATGGGGGCGATGTCACGAACTTTAGGCCAATCTCACTGCTTCCAGCGCTCTCTAAAATACTGGAAAAACTTGTTAACAAAAGACTTATTAACTTTTTAGAAACAAAAAACTTACTTTCAGATAATCAATTTGGCTTTAGAGCTAAGAGATCTACAGAAGATGCAGTGACCAAACTAACTGAATTTGTTGTTAACAGACTGGACGACAACAAAAAATGCTTAGGTATATTTTTAGATCTGGCCAAAGCTTTCGACACCGTCTCCATCCCTATTCTCCTTGCAAAATTAGAACGCATAGGAGTTCGTGGTCTCCCACTACAGTGGTTCAAAAGTTATTTGTCCGATAGGAAGCAGAGGGTAAAATTGAGTGATTTCGAAGGAAACGATACTAATATAAGTTTTGGTGTTCCCCAAGGTAGCATTTTGGGCCCCACGCTATTTTTAATCTACATCAATAACCTTTGTAGTAAAACCTTCATTAAAGGGCAGGTTATTACCTTCGCGGACGACACTGTCTTACTATTCTATGGAGATACCTGGGATGAAGTGCAAACTCGTGCAAACGAAGGTCTATATAATGTCACCCACTGGCTGCAAAACAATCTCCTAACAGTTAACGCCACCAAAACTAAATACGTAACCTTCACAATTACTTCACGAACCCAACCGAACCAGAATTTTAATATTACTCTTCACACTTGCAACAACACGGAAAATTGTAATTGCCCAGCCCTCGAACGCCAAACCACTATCAAATACCTCGGAGTCATTCTCGATGAGAAGCTAACGTGGTCAGAACACATTAAGAACCTGTCTGCTAGAACACGCAAACTTATTCATATTTTTAAAAGATTAAGACATGTTGGTAAACAAAAGGTCGTAATGCTGGTTTACCACGCCTTAGCCCAATCTATACTTGGCTACTGTATCACTGCCTGGGGTGCAGCAGCCAAAAGTCATCTTCTTCCTCTTGAACGTGCACAGCGCGCATTGCTTAAAGTCATGCTGTTTAAGCCTAGGCGTCATCCCACTAGAGAGTTGTATAGAGAATGTCCTGTCTTGACGGTTCGGCAACTGTATATATAATCAATTATACTACGTCAACACACGAAAGCAGATTATAAAGCACTCAAACCACAGCTTGAAATTAAACGGAGGAAAAATCGTATATTTACTACACCAAAAACCCGTACCTGCTTTGCACAAAATTGCCATATTTTTCTTGGACCATATACTTATAACACCATTAGCAAAAAAATTACTTTAATTTCCCTCACTCGTAGAAGTTGTGGACAATCTATTCACCAATACTTACTAAGACTAAATTACAGTCAAACTGAAGAGCTTCTTAAAATACCTACCTAGAGTTATGCTCCAATTCCCTTCATTTCATTTTATTTATGTCAATTAAGGACAAACATACAGTCAACAATAAAAATCACATACATCACTATCACACCTTCCACTAATAAATTTACAAACATTTCATCCACCACATATAAATACTCAAAAAACTCACCGCTCATGAATACTCTCCACACAACCACACGCACGCTCACACACTCACTCACTTACACATTTAGTTTTAATGTATGAATTATGTTTTTGTTGTTCGTTGCTTTTTATGTTAAATGTATCTAAATTAATTATAACTCATGCATGTTAGAATAGTCTCTGCTTTAGAATTTAGAAGGATAAGTCTGTGACCCTACGATACACGAATACGTAGGTTAGGGGACAGTGAACATTCTTTAAGTATTATTTTGTATTATGAACAAATAAAGTTATTTATTATTTATTTATTTATTATTATTATAATCGTATCGAAGCTGTTATAATTGTTTAAATATAGAAATCTTAAATTGCAGGAGACTGCACATGAGACTGGACCTTGCAAGTGCCTCAATGTAATACAAAATTTTACTCTAATTCATTTACAGTGCGAGCAGCTCGAATGTGGAACACACTACCTAAGATTCTGAGAGATAGTCCGTCAATATCTTCATTTAAACGTAAATTAAAAGAGCACTTCCTCTCGTATGAGTAATATTTAAGTATGTATTTTAAATTATTTAAGTATATATTAATATTATATTTGTATTGATTCATTTATATCCATTATATTTATATCTATAATTTATATTTTTATTATTTTATTTGTATAGAATAAGTTGTTATTATCCTTCTGTATGCTTGCTGCCAACCTATTTAGTGTATTCTTTCACCACAGTACTGGTTGGCTGGAAGAAACCTCTTGAAGAGGTAAGCTCGCCGTTGTGCATATTTTTTACTTTTTTTGTTATCTTAGTTTAAGTTTCTGTGTGTGTGTACAATAAAGGATATAATAATAATAATAATGTTTTGCTTTGGTTGATTGGAGGCATAGTTTTCTTTTCAAGCGATTAATTAATTAATAAATAGTTTATTTTACAATGTAGATACACTTATCGCACCTTAAATAAAATAAAGCAATACCCGTTGATAACATACGTATAGTGACACCTGTCTCCCATAAGGGTAGGCAAAAGCTAGAGATTTCCATTTGCTACGATCCTGATACACCTCTTTTGCTTCCACATCCATCAATCTTTCAACAAGCTCTTCTGTTCCGGGTACTTTTGCTTTGCCCTTCCTCAGTATGTCGCCTATTCGTTCGGCATACATTGATAACATTCTAATTTTAGATCCACATTATTTCTCTTTTTCAACGAAAATCTTGAGAAAACAATTTTTTCTACTTAAGAGCTTTCCCTTAATTAAGGAAGAAGAAAAGGTGCGTTGATTACTTTAAAAAGAACAATGATCGAAATTATTTATTTACAATCATCATTGCTTCTTTACGAACAAATTTAAAATCGGTACTGATGTACAGTTTTATTTTGATTTTGTGATGCCAAAGCACAAAATTATTTTAAATAAAATTTTAAATAGTGCTCTTTTACTAAATGCTAATAAGCGTGTACTATTAATTGAGTTAAGGCGACCCATATCCCTACATGACACGTCATAAGCGCGGTAATCTAGATCCTCATTTGTGAATGGAGCTCCATTCTGAACATTACTCTTCGTACAAAGACAGGCTTTGAGGGTCATCATTATACAGGCTGTTTCTTACTGTGAACGTGTTCCATGCGGCTCTTGACGAGTACCCAGCTTAAATCTTGTTTGTACAGGATCCATTAGTAGTGTATATGTTGTGGCACGAGTGATAAATGAGGGGATTATTTATATTGCCCAGGCAGTATGAATAATGACTAGCCAAAGAGGGCAATATAATTATTAACTATTTAAACTTCATTATGTATTACAGTTTCTGGTTATTATGGATATTGTTTTGTGGTTACGGCGAGGAGGAGCGTGTTTAGGTAAGGTTACGGTAGGTACAATAGAAAGTTCTAAAAAAAAATTGAGAGAGGTATTCCTCAATTTCCCCCTTTTCCTATTTACTTTCAGTTTTTAAGGCGACATAGGTAGTAAGAAATTAGATTTTTAAACAGTGGAACTCACATACTAAAAATGTTAGGGTTCTGAAAAAAATGATGGCGTTTTCCAAGACGATAACAAAGCCCAAAACTTGATAGAAATTGCAAAGTGAAAGGTGTTTTTCAGTTTCAAACAGTAGTCGGTCCAAACTAATAAAGTAAAAATAACAATAAAACTGTTATAAACATACAATCATATTATTTAAAACACAACAATGCGTTTTTTTATAAAACACTCTCTAGTGAATTTATATTAAATATTATTCACTAAAAACAGCAATATCCAACCTTTTCTTGATTCACCACACTACTCGGCCACGCACTGTGTTGGTAGTTTTTATGAAACTACATATTATTTTACGCATGATACTAGTTAAACTCATTTCCAAGAAACAAAGCCGCGCAAATCCAAGGTATGTGGTTCAGAACAAAAAGCAGCTTTATTTCTCTGATCGTTTAAAATACCGCCAGAAAAATACCGCAAACAAACAAGGTCTTGCGTTTTCCAATCAACGCTCGCAGTCGAAGTTTGTGCTAGTCCCGCAGTTGTGCTCGCGCTGGATTGTCCCTGGCGGTGGATAGATTTATCGCTGTTATTGTTAGACGAGGTTCCGGTTTTCTCCTATTCAAGATGATTTGACTCACCTTCAAGAATATTCGTTTGGTTATGGTTTAGTAGTGACTTGTACAGATAAGCGCGTTTTGTGCGTGTGTCGCGTTAGGCTACGCAAAATCAAATCAAAATCAAAATATTTATTTTGTAAAATAGATGCATAAAGTAAACTTTCTACAAGTCAAAGTTAATCTTTACAACATATATCTTTAGAATATAAAAAAATATATAATAATACGGGAAATACATACAAAAAATATTTAGGTTGGGCTACTAAAATGTAATTATACACCTGCATAAAATAGAGAAATCTAGGAATAAAAATATTATATACAGGTTGAATTTTTGAGACGGGACAGTAAGGGCAGGTACCTTAACCGTTATAGTTACAGGAAAACGCTTTTAGGAGACTATCCATATTTTTTTTAAATATTCGAACTGCATTTACAGATTTTGAAAAAAATGTACAGTCTGCAAGAAAATGGCAATTTTAAACAAAAACTTTTTTGATGCCAATTGATCCTGTTTCTTATAAGGATCAAAAGTCTCTACTGCTCCGACTGAGGTTTGAGTACTAGAAATGTCAGAAATCGCAAAAAACATTATACACATACATTTGTACGGAAATACAGGGGGGCATAAGATAATTACAGTTTTTGTCAAGCTGGCCTCGTGGCTTACTGTACCTAGAAGCAAAACCGCCTACCTAAGTAGACAATCATCATAGTTGCATCGATAATCTCCTACAACGTTAGAACTAAAAAAAACACATTTTAATATGCATTTTAGACACAGACAAACATTACTTACATTTAGATGATCTACGAAATAAATTGTTCAAAATGAGCGCCGCTTTCACGAATACACAAGTTCACTCGTTTTCGTACTGAGCTAGTAGCAGCCGATAATTTTCTTGGATGGATATCACTTAAAATCTTTGTTAATGTATCTTTCAACTCCTGAATACTGTTGTATTTCTTTTTGTAGACTTCGTTTCTTAGGTAGCCCCACAGAAAAAAATCGAGAGGCGTTAGATCGGGGCTGAGGTGGCCACTTAGTTGGACCATGGATAGCCACTGTGACCCGAACTGCCTATTCAAACTGGAACGCGTACTGTTGTGTAGCGGAGCGCCATCTTGCTGAAAATGAACTTTTCGCAATTCTGACAGGAGCCATTCATCCAACTAGTTTTGGAGATTCCTAAAATGACGTCGTTATACACGGCAGAATTAAGAGTACCTTTATAAAATTCCACCATTACCACTCGGTTTGACATCAAACCACACCAACAGTTAAAAGAGAATCGAACGTGGTTGTGGCTTTCTTGAACTGTGAGAGGGTTTTCTCTAGACCAATAGTGGTAATTCCGTCGGTTGTACGTTCCGTTATTTGAAAAATTTGTTTCGTTTGACCAAATTATGTACTTAATAAATTCGTGATCTCTACTTATTTTTCCTCTTAGTCATCTGCAAAAGGTAATTCTTCGAACATTGTCACCTGGATGTAATGCTTGAACTATGTGCCCCTGTCGATAGGGTTTACACGTATAAGCGTGTTTTTTCAATGTTTTTAATACAAGTGACTGGGAAACACCCACTTCAAGAGCGACATATCTGGACAATATCTCTGGATCTGATTCCACATATGTAGGTTAAAATAGCAATCTCCGTGTCTATGTCCAGTACACGAGACTGCCGCACTAACTTCTTTTTGAATTAACCATATTCTTTGAGATTCTTCAAAAGGTTCGTAATTACCTTTCTTGATGGTACTTGTCGCAATGGATACTTATTCGCGTACCACACCAATGCAGATTCCGTGTTTCTATTATTTACAAAATACGCTTCAATTAAGTTCAAACGTTTGCGATTTAAAGATTTTTTTTAACACGAAGGTACATAAATTACAACTAACAATCTAGAATTTTCTCAGCACAAACATAAGAATGACCTGAAATAACTCAAGAATTCGAATCGAATTCGAAGTTTGAAATTATAACTTTTTTTTACTTACCTTCTTTTCCAGCCAGTATTCTTTATAGCGGGTTATGGCAGATCTACCCATAACAAAAACATTTGGCTACTTTAGAGGTTTGACTCTTTTTCCGAAATGTATGGGAAAAGTTTTTTGCGATTTCTGACATTTTTAGTATTCAAACCTCAGTCGGTACAGTAGAGATATTTGATCGTTATAAGAAATAGGATCGATTGGCATCAAAAAAAAGTTTTTGTTTAAAATGACCATTTTCTTGCTGACTGTACATTTTTTCCAAAATCTGTAAATACAGGTCAGAATATCTTAAAAATTTACGGATAGTCTTGTAAGAGCGTTTTCCTGTAACTATAACGGTTAAGGTACCTGCCTTTACTGTCCCGTCTCAAAAATTAAGCCTGTATATGTCGGATCGAGACGTGGAGGTAGAAGTCGACAACGATTATTTTGGATCGAATTACGAATCGGATCTGTCATCGAATGAATTTCCTAACAAAAATGTTATTCTTTCTGTAACCTACACTATGTAAACGTTGCTAACAGATGGCGCTATGTTATTCTTTGTTTTGTCAAGTTTGTCTATGTGTGTAACATTCGATTATCAATACAGACATTGTGAACCATGTGGATGTGCTATTATTTATGAGATCGACGTATCAACGACCACGTGGCATGTGAATCTGATGATGGGCATCCTGACACCCATACCTGAACCTGTCATCAGACGTGGCATGTGACTCTAACCATCGGTATCCTGACACCACCGCCCACACCTCTGAATTCCTCATATAAATGTTGCAATGAACAAATAAGTTGATAAATAAATACGGGAAATACATATAAAAAATATTAAGGTTGAGCTACTAAAATTTAATAAAGTTATACAGCTGCATAAATTAAAGAAATATAGGAATAAAAATATAATATATACATAATGCCTAACCATCCGCACCATTCGATTAGTATTGCTAAGAAGAAGGGCAAGAAACTTAGCAAACATGCCTTTTTTTCAAAAAAATATTTGTTACAAAACCATATTACAAATATACATTTTTTTATACCTACTTAAGTAAAGGCATAAAAAATATAAGACTGCAGGAATTAAGTTACGCCCTGTAAAAAAAATTGCGTGCACGCACTACTAGAACCATAGTCTTGTGCTCGACTTCGTGAGATAGAATATCTGTATCAAATCAGGGGTCGATCGCGTTGAGAGTGGGTTAAAATGCTTTGTTGTTTATTTGCTGTGTTGTCGAGAACTTTTATTATAAAAACAATAACAACACATTGTCACAACATTTATCCCTGGATGTTAGAGGTGTTTCCGAGTGGGGACTAGACCAGCCAGCTCTCGTTCACCTTCTTCTCACCGACGATTTTTACGTCCCAACGTGAGGGGTAGAGCCTTATCGCTGTACTTGTGTTTTTTTACCGTCAGCAAGTGGTAAGTATACAATAAAGTCGATTCTGGACGCTTTAATTTTAATTTTAATCCTTTTAAAACTAAATTTTTTTCAAAATAAATAGCTTCTGATGTTTACACAAAAGAACTATTTTGTAATGAAGAAAATTTAGTTTTGAGAGTATAAGTACTCTAATTAAGTACTAAAATTGAAGCCTTCAGAGTCGGCTTTAATATATAAAAACGAAAAACTCTTTGATCATTCGGATTCGAACGTGAATCTCAAGATTAAGAGTCCTACCCACTGAGCTACCGCTGCTTTAGTAAACTTGAACTTCCATAGAAATTGGGGACTGGACTATAGATGTAAGGCCGGTTCAAAACGAATCAAACCAATCCGTTTAAAACGAAAAAAACCCTTTAAAATCGATATAAACCATTTTTTCTATTTAAAACGGTTGGTGTTGATGACTATGTTTTTCTTAATGAAAATGTAGTTAATTTTCTTGATTTTACCGAGCTAGGGATATAATGGAGTACCTATAATCAGTGTAAAGATTTTTTTAATGTCTGATATACTGATAGTAGTTAGTATTAAATACTCTGCACATAAATTCCGAAAAACTAATTGGTGCATGCCCGGCCGGGGATCGAACCTGGATCTCAAAAATTGAAAGGCCAGCGTTCTACCCCTGAGCTACCGCCGCTTCTCAGAATTAAAGTTTATTAAATTTCCGATATTGTTATTTATTACTATGCTTGGTCAACATTATAGCAAGTCAACATCATGTTTCTAAAGGACTTATTTTTAATTGATTATTTTGTGTTTAGATATAAGCTTTGTTATTTGAGGTCAGTAAAAAATTGCAATACTTACCTACGTATATAGGCATGTTGGTATTAAGGTCTTATTAAAATATCCAATTAAATCAAACCTGTTGTTTATAAAAAGAGTTCTTACCTATGGGTATCGAGTATTAGATTCATTGTAAATAAAATTATTACAAGTACTTGGTAACTGTTCGACTATTTCATTGTTGTTCTATAACATCATCAAGCAGTCACGATACAATGATTTGAGCTTGAATATAACAAATAATTAAAACATTGGTTCATCTTGCTTACATTAGCAATAATGACAAACAAGATTACAGTTATATTTCTTAAAATTATTTATGTTTACAAAGTCGATTAACACTGGAATGTTCCATCAACAACCTACAACAGTAAGTATCATTTTTTTAATTAGATACATGTCTAAGACATCTTGCTGATAGAACATAACTTTCAAGTGCAGTCCAAAATGAATAATGACGTCTGTGCAAAGAGCCATTGCGGGTTATTGCAAGTATTGTAAGCTAGGATTTCTGTGTTATTGTTACAAACATACAGCACTTGTAGGTAAGTGAAGTTGGCGCAGTGAAATAAAATGAAATGGACAGAATTTACAGTTGTACTCTTTATTTCGCTTCTTGACACTTTTTGTTTTATGAAGGCAATTTAAAAATAGAACGGGCAAAAGAATTTAATGTTTATTGGCTTGACACGGATCATACCGAACCACTTTCATAGAAATTTTTAATACCCTACACTTGTAATTTTCCAGGGAGAGCTATTTTTTTAATGTATTTGCAAAAGTCATAAAACAAAAGTTTTTTTGTATGATCGTAGAGCATCGTCGTTAAATTTGAACAAATTTACCCAATAAATAATACACTGATTCAAGTACTATTAGCGCATATTTAATTCCCCAAATATACCTATAGTTACTTATTTTTGTTTTAAACATATAACCCAGTTTTTAATAGATATAAAAAGAAAAATTTTGAAAAAAAAAACATTTAAAATAAGACGCCACTCATTTTCATTTTTATTTCCATACCCATTTCAACAAGGATTTTTGAACAACTAGAAAACTTTTTTCCTATTTTAAACTTTTTTCATTATTTTTATTTATAATTTTTTATTTTGCTTTATATATAGAACGTTAGATTTTAACAATGCTTGCTTAGTATGTTTTGGAACTGCATAGAGAAGAATTATCTGATGAATACCCGTAATTTAAACGATTCTATGTTTAATACATGTGAGTACATGCATACACACAGGCTCAACTTTCTCTCCCAGAAGGGTGACCACAAGACACAGGGGACCACAGACATTGGCGTAACTAGGATTTATAGTCCCCTGGCTCCAGCTTATGAAGCCATCAACAACAAGTATCTGTTCTCGATTATTTATGTGATCGCAATAAGATAAAGGTGGTAGAGCTGATCCCGGGCTCGACTGTGGAGGTACCACCATCTTACTCGTAAATCCTCGCGAAGTTATTCGGGGGAGAGTAAGAGGACAGCTCTCAGGCAAAAAAACCAGGCCGCCCACCACTGTCTGGGACCGATGGATGGCGGTATATCCATCCCCAATTGCCGGGCCTTATATAAATTAGACTGGTGACGGGCAGCGGCGTCACTGGTGCAAGGGTTTCGGCACCGCGCTCACCAACCCGCCTGCCCAGCGTGTGTGAGTATGGGCATTTCTTCCAGGAGGACCGCCAAGAGTGGCGAAATCCTGGAAAGGCCTATGTCCAGCAGTGGACGAAGCAGGCTGATGGATGGATAAATGGAATAAGATAAATAGAGATAACCCTCCATACAACGAGATTATACACAAACCAAATAAACAAAAATAACGCCAACTGGATAAACCATTTTTACATAAATGTCATCTGTATTTCTGGGGGGGAGCGTGCCCCCTGGCCCCTACCTAGTTACGTCTATGACCACAGATCTCCATTTGTTATGATCCTGACTCACCTCCATCCCTTCTTCCACATCCATAAATCTAGTCATACAAGCTCTTTCTATTCCTAGTGCTTTCTAGCGCTTGGCTCTTCTTCTTTAATTTATCCTCTCTATAAAGATAAGGATAATTATTATTAGAGAGCATTACAAATTAGAAAAGATAAATTAGAAACAAATGTAAGGACAACAATAATTAATAAGGATAATTGCTTGGAAAATAAGTATAAATAAGGTACAAAAACATTACCAACTCTTTAACTGTCATCGGTTACTAAAAAAATGGACAATATATTTTCATCTATTATTTTGCAGAAGATTTTTCCCATTCACTGCAAAAAATAACAATAACAAGTATTATCCGAGTCAGCAGAAAACTATATAAAAACTGATTACATAGTCAGCAAAACTTTTCAATTCCACGTGTAAAAGTGATGACGTAAATAGCTGCAGCGACTTAGCGTTTACGAAGTTTGATGCACAGAAGCGCTAAACTTTACCTTAGAGTGGCTGAGTCAGCGAACTGATCAAGTGTAAAAATATGTACTTTACCTCTATTTGCTTTCAAAGCCGCTTCATGCCTGCAGGTGTGTCCATTGCTTCACACTTGAATATTTTAAAGCAAAAATCAGCTGTTGGTCAGTGATGATATAAATATGCTCAGTGATATTTATATGTCTCAGAATACAGTGTATATAAATACAGTGTATTCTGAGTTATATGTATGGCACTTATACTCATTGGTCAGGCTGTACTTAAAATGGTTTATTTATTTATTTTAAACTATCTTTAAATTTTGTAACAATAATGTTTCGTGTTTGCTTGAAATAATATCAACGACAAAAAAATTAAAACGCCTAAAATACAACTTTTAGGTAGGAAAAATATCTACCAAGGGTTAATTATATGCGAAAACATATTTTTAATTGCGGTTATATTATAGTAACTTCAAATTATTGGGTTTTTCATATACGTGATTTTTGTTACAGTTTTTGCAGCTTCTTGATAAGTATAAAGCTTATTTTACAAATAAAAAAAAAGTTTTTGTGTAAAGTACATTATTTATGAATATATGTTTTACTACTTAGTTGTTTTTGGGTGTTAGAATCATTTCCCACAGATTCGTTAGAAAGCTGATCCTTTAACCACAATAAGTAAAAGGGGCCCAGTTCAGTAAAAAAGAAGTGCAGAATTATCGCTTCGCTTAAAAAGAATTGAGATTGAATTGGGTGCCAAGTTCTATGGAGGTCCCTTAAATCATTACTGCAGGAATATACAACGTTTTTTACTTGTATAAAAATAAAGCTTGTTAGGGTCCTTCGCTACTTAATATTTTATCGGCATGTTTTCGAGTTTCAAGTTTGATAGAAAAGGTATGAGGGGTCAAAAGGAGCTCGAAATGGTTCGTGGAATACATTTCACGTTATAGTCGTATGTATCATAATAACACACGGTTGGTGTGCCAGCCTTTTCTTTTCTGAACTTTCTTCTGTGACTCGGCCCAGCACCTCTAATATGAAGGACCATATCGAGCTCGATAGCGGTTAATATAGTGCTCTCTCTCACTATGTTGATTTATCTAAAGAGGGACAGACAGTCATAGCTCGATATGGTCTACCATGCTAGAGGTGTAGGACATACTACCGTGTATCTAAATATAAACTATACAAAGAGTAAGCGCTGGATAGACAAACATATGGGCTACAGAGGTTCCGTTTCTTTGCCTAAAAAGGTTAATTAGCTGCCAATGACGACAAACGCCATCTCATTGTCCGTGGTCGTTCTTTTGTCCTGAAATTCAATCGTCTAAAGATCTCATGGTTGACCATGAACGAATGAAATAAGAGTTGTCTTTCCGGTAAGGTAAGATGTAGCCAAATAAAACGGTGTTGTTCATTTTCTTTGTTACATTTATCAGTGCTTATTAATAAAGTTACAGTCAGAAAAACTGATCTGAGAACCCCTACAACCATCTTTTTTTGTAAGAGACGTATAACACTGCTTTTTTGCTACGACATACCAAGCGCTACGACTGTAGCGACTGTAGCGTTTATCCGTTCCGAGAACAGCTACAGCGTAGTATGAAAACATGTATTGTATTATGATATGTTCTCAGACTGTCTTGAACTGTAGGTATGCCTTCAAAAACATGTAAATAAAGACGTGCGTTTGTACTTATGCCATAACAATTCAAACAAAAAGCAAAAATACCATGTAAAATGTACATAAACCATTAAAAAAAATCGTAGTTAATATCCTAGTTTGTACCTCGACTTCAATGTTTTACTCAATAAAACGCTAGAGCGATTTTTTTGTAATTCAACAAAAACATATGAAAATTGCCGCCGATTAATTTTTAAAAGTTATTGAGAAAATTCAGCGTAAGATTTGTTTGAATGTCCCTATTCATCTTAATTCAAAGAACTTATTATACTTTTAAACGGAGTTGAGTTTAAATTTCCTCGTTAATTTAGTTTTGCAGTTTTTCTTGCATTCTATTTGTGTAGAAGGCTGATTTTCTTTAAATTATTGGATTATAGCATAATATTTACCCGAAATGTTTAACTTTTTTATATTTTAAAATAACAAAATTGTTTAATTATAGGTACTTTCAGTATCATCGAGGCAAAAATGTGCTGATTACAATTAAAATAAGAGCGAAAAAAGAGCCAGCGCCACTTGTTTTTATATTGCGGGTTATTTTTTCAAAATATGGATTACATGCAAAAAAGAAAACTTCTCTCAATAATCGTAAAATTATAATTCGTCAACACTAGAGATTTTCAAGTTTCAACCACAACGAAGTCTTAATTTTTTGTCTTCTTTCCATATTTTTGTGGACCATCATTCATGGGGTATTTACAAATTTAGGGGGTCTAAAAGATAGAGACCAGAGCAAAAATGCCATGCAACTAAGACGACCGCTTGTTAAACAACAGATTTCTTTACATTCTATTAACTTTGATGCCGTTTGTACCAAAACCAAAGAAGCGTTATTTTTTTTAGTTTGTTGGAAATGGGTATTCGCGTTCCAATGGCTGCTCAAAGAGAACTCTACAAAAAACCGTAACAATTTCTAACTCGTCAGAAAATCGTTTGCGTTTTCCGCAAATCTGGAATAGCTTTGTAAAAAAACATTAAACAGTAAGTCTTAAAAACTATCCATAATAAAAACCTTTACTCGCAGAATGTCCAAATAATTATGGAGGCAGTTCTTGGACGAATTTCGTCCAAGAGGCAGTTACACGGATTTTATGTTGATGTTGATTGTAGGGGACGGCTGTCATTCATGTGCCCCTGGTACATCAGTCTCTTTCTTTAATAGAAATGCAGAGTTATAATGTATTCATGTAAAATATGAGGATAAGGATAAATGTGTACAAAATACTTGATTATAATTGACTTGGTTCGAAATGGGAAATGGCTTACGTAAATACAGAGACCGACGTAGGATTAAATTGCCTTAGACTTTCACTTTTATATAAGCAATTTCCTTTGTTCTTCCACCGCAAGAAAATACGAGTATGCGTATAAATGAGTATGGATGGTTTATTCATGATTTTTTAACGGACATATTCTAACAGATTCTTGAAAAATAAACATACGGATCCCTGTTACTAGGCCTCCACTTTCTGTCGGTCTGTCTGTCCGTCCATTTATCACAGGGGTCTACAGCTTCTGAATCAGCTGTAATAAGTAGCCAGTTGAAATTTTCACAAAATACGTATAACTATGGCCTCTACCACGACTAATAATAAAAACTCTAAAAATATAATAAACAAAGGACCCCCTGTACTTTGGTGCAAAATGCATATCATGGTATTGTTTTCCTTACTTTTGAAAAACAGTAGTAAATGCGTTTTATAGCAATATAGTTAGGTGATCACATAATAATTATTCCATTTGATGTGTAACATTTTAACGGCATTACATTACAACTGGTAAACGCGCTTTAAAGTTTTTTAACGTAATGCAAACAAAATATAATGTATTAAATTACATATTTTTTATTAGGACTTTATTGTTAATAAACACTTTTCGCAAATTTCTATAAAACGCATTTATTGCATACATTTTATTCAAAAATAAGGAAAACAATATTATGATGTGCATTTTCCACCGAGATAAAAAGTTACCCCCTTAACTACTACACATATGATACATATTATATGTTGTACCCCCTTTACCGATCTCGTTAAGTTTTTCGTCGGTAGTCGCAGACGAAGTTGATATTGTTAGTCGTGAAAATATAACATTATGTCGGCATTCAAAACGATTTCCTTTCGAGGAAATGACAGTAGGAAATGTGTTGGAGGACTCAAAAGAAGCATCGAATAGAGGCAGTCAGCAGTCGCTCAATAAGAATGAACATTGGTACTTTATTAGAAGAGCTCTTTAGGTTTAGAACTTTTGTATACTTTGTGTCTGTTGGAAGGTGTGGATCGATTGCGTATCTTCGGTGTAGATATAAAACCCTCAGTCAGTAGAAGAGAATCCCTTTCATTTATCGTTCAAAATAAATATCCTGGATCACTCTATGAAATCCTTAATTACAAATTAATACAATTTTAATATAATTAGCCCACGAAAACTTATTGTCAGGAAGTCGTATAAAACAAAAGTAAGGATGGCAGCAGTGAGGTTGCCATAACAGAATAATGGTATAGGGTTGGGAGACGATGGTGATACCATATTTAACAGTGTCGCTACCTTATGTAGTTTGGTTTGGCTTTGTTCAATGTGGTGACCACCTCCCTGTCTTTTGATTAAAACTTCTCGGCGACTGGAGGTCACGGGTTCAAATCTTGTAGGGATACATTTTACTAAAATTTTTCTTTCCTATTTACGCCTACTTTCGTCTTTGTCACTCGTACCTAATGTCAACACTCACTCGTGTTACCCGGCTCTTTTAAAAGTCAGTTACAATATACCTATATAATATGGACGCCTTTTCAGTGTACTGTTTTTAATCAGCAGGATTATTCACGCGCAATACGCTGATTTTACTGTGGGTCACTGAAAGTAGCTGTCTGTGGGAATTAAATGCGGGACAGTGGGGGACAAATTTGACGTTTGGAGGACAATGCGGGAGGATTTAAATGAGGGGAGCAAAAAAGACAAATGCGGGGCTGTCCCCCATAATGCGGGACGGTTGGCAGCCTTAATCATTTTAGTCTGTCTTGTGCTTCACGTCGATGAAAGGTGGGTGTACGAATGTGGACTGTAACTTGCACTTTACAGTCTATACTCGGAAACATCTCGGGGTTTCATGTAGTGATGCTATTTTTTGGTTACAAAATAACTTCACAATTCTACAGAGCCTACTCCATTGTACCTGAATCTCTAGCGACTGGCTTTAATTTTTAGGGTTCCGTACCCGAAGGGTGCCAAACGGGACCCTATTACCAAGCCTCCGCTGTCTGTCTGTCTGTCACAGGGATCTATAGCTTCAGCCGTAATCAGTAGAAGGCTGAATTAAAAAAAATACTTGTTACTATGATCCCTACCATAGCAAACAACAAAAATAAAAAAAAATTAAACCCAGTTAAACCCTATACAAACCTCGAAACTATAGCATATTTTTAACATTGTTTGTTTCAGCTCTAATACTTACAAGATTCAAATTTACAAGCATTATTGTATATATTAAATTAAAACAACAAATAATAAAATTAGGGTTCCGTACTCAGGGGGTGCTGGATTATTTGTCAGGTGGTATCATTTTAACGCCCTGTTTTTTGTCGTCTTAACGTTGCTATAGCGCATCTATTTTGTTGATAATATATTTTCAGGGTTCCGTACCCACATGATGTGGTGGTACGGAATCCTTTGGGCGCAAGTCCGACTCGCACTTGGCTAAATTACTATTTCTACCAAAGAAAATAAATGAAGCTGTACATATTGTATAGGCACGCACACAAACTGTCCAACGCCAAAAGTTCGTCAAATTAATTAACTTCATTTTAAATTAATGAAATGTTTTATTTACTCTACAAGGCATCAGAAGGGCTACTTCGTCAATCTTCAGTTGCTAAAATGAGAACACAAGAAAATGTTTTGTAATACTTTAATTAATAAATCTCAACAAGATACTGTTTCTTAAACAATAAATCAGCTGTCGTATTGTTAATTGACGTCTACGAGTAATGTTTACACAAGATTAGTGCTTTTAAGATGTGAAATCTGTTAAACGTCGATGATTTTTAAAAGTGAGTGATAAAATTTAACAAAACCGTAAGATATATTATTTGTGATTGTAGTTTAATTTATCGTATCGATGTCAAGAAGCTAAATTTACCTATAGATGTAAGTATAATATAGACCAATATAAACTCCAATGTTTAGCCACATTTCAATCTGTTGTTTTAAAACATTGGTACAACCAAATGTTTTGAAAATGTTTGTTTGGCACAAAACTTCAATTTTTTTTTGCATCTGGGCACTCGTAAGGTATACATTATATAGTTATTTACAGATAAAACTTATGAGTAATGCCTTAAAAAGTCACAAAGCAAAGTCAAAACATCCACTTCATCTCTGTATTGTGGTGGGTCTCAATTTTGAAATTATATTTCTTCTGAATGAATCTTTTTATTGTGACAATCCATTTAAACATTCACACCTTTCAACCATTTTATTAACATCTGTTGTTTTTTAATTATTCTAATGATAAAAACAAAATTTGTTTCTACAATACTTTCTACAATAATCGGGTTTAAATAATTTGTTTAGTTTTACTGGTTAATAGATATCATAGATTCGATATCAATTTTACACTAGGGGGCAGTAATTTCAGTTTAATTTCGAGGATTTACAAAATTTTGTTCCCATACTCTAACATAAATTTAACTTCCAAATCTCTTTGCAACTTTAACCGACACTTTTAAACACATTTTGTATACAGACACTTCTTGACAAGTCTTCCCAAGTTCCCACTATCTCATCTCAAAGTTTTAAACTATTACGTATAGGAAAAGTGGTGTCGTCACTAGGAAGTTTAAAAATAAAGGAGACGCGCTATTCTCATTTGCTGGCAAGAATGAGCTTGGAGCGGCCGGGACCGACGCGGGGCGTTTCTGAGACCTGGTCTCCTCAAATGCCCCACTCCCTTCACCTTCGTCTTCATCATCATCAGACGGAGCTGTAGCATCCTGCTTCAGAGGTTCCGCTTGTGGTAAACGCTCATGTTCAGCTTGTTTGATCGTAGTCGCTCTAAAAGTTGTAATTTCAGAAGTTGGCGTATTCGTTTTGTTTTCGTAAATTGTGCTCTTATTTATCTGAGTTGCGATGAAAAACGCGTCCGTGAAGTCTGTTGTGTTTTCCGGAGCGTGGTTGTTTGAAGTAAAATTAAGCAGTTGTTTCAGGAAATTCTCGGAGAAAAAGCTGTTGCAGAGGTCAGTAGCACAGACACAAATAACTTGGTAGATCTGTTTTTGCTGACAGTAGCGTAATGAGCAGGGTCTGTCGGTCGGCGCCGCGCAGACGAGGGACGATGTTAAATCTGAAATGAGGTTTTGAATGCATTATTTAGAGTGCTGGCTCTTTCTTTGTTAGGTGAGAGTGGTAATTGGGACATTTTATTGCTTAAAATGTTAGTAGAATAAAGTTTTAATGAAACACTGCTACTTTGTACGTGCCACGTAGTTCGAATAAATTTTCGACTTAGCTACGACTTCGTGCAAACTTAAAAATCTTCAAGAATGCTTAGTTAAAATATTACGAGTACCGTGCTCGTTACACTAAAGTAAAATTTGTGCTTCGTTTCAGAAGATACCTTTGTTATGTTTTGGATCTATGTCTGTACATACGTACAACATAGAAGTATAGATAGAGATTTTTATTATTACGATCAGTTACATACAAGTCATTTATGATATTATTTTGTCATATGTACTATATGAGATTATGTATGGTTTACATTATACACGTACCTACACACATCTATATCTATACTACTACACTATATACATATATGTTATAAGGGGGAGGTGTTTGGGGGTTTGAATGCAGGAGGTAATCTCCGGAACTACTGATTCGATTCAGAAAATGATTTCACTAATAGGAAGCTCCCTAATTCCTAAGTGCTATAAGCTATAGTTTGTTTCCTGGGAACGAGAAGTTCCCTAGGGACAAAGCCATTAAGTGCCACTAGTACCATTGATGGTACTGTTCATTGGTTAGACCCTTCATTGAACATATGCTATGGTTTGTTGATTTGGTGGGCAGTTCCCCAGGGGCAAAGTCATTAGTAAATAATAACTACAGAATTTATTTGGAATTCCATTTTAAACGTTTCGCTTTGCAACTATTATGTACAGTTATCTAAAACAGTTCTGAAGTTAATAACTCTAACATCTTAATACTCGCATGAAGCTGGATTGAAAAAACCACATCGTCACGACATACAGCGTTGAGGGAGTGCAGGGGTATTCCGACTGTCAATAAAACAGTCAACACTAGTAACCCTCTTTTCACAGACGAATATACATCCCAACGTGATCTACTATAGCACTTACGTGAACTCTATCGCCGTACTTTGGGCACAAATACATGGTTTTTACGGTATGCAGGGTTATGTTTTCTTTCAGAAAGTGGTAATTGAAAGAAAGAAAGAAAATAAATTTATTGGCGCGTTTACAAAAGAATACTTAAAGCTAACACAGTAGAAAAGATTTACTTAAGTGGGGAGTAATCTATAGATTAAAATAACAACACGACAAAAGGATGTAGCTCAGCTATGTGCCATCCAAAACATGCTTTGGTTGGTGCTGGTTTTCAGCTACCTCCGTTACAATTAAACAAATGCTATGACCACAAATTTCAAAACCGATCAGGTTCAACATATTACATTTTATACAATTGGGTGCTAGTAGCACTAAAAAACTCCAAAGAGTTTATCTTAGTACTAGTTAATTAATTAATTTAACTAAAGAAAGAATACATACTGTTTCTCGTCGTCGATAAAGAAGCTATAGTCCCACAGTACGGGTGATCTCTTGTACACTGTACTGAAGGTAGCTGCAGGCCGCACTCCTCACTCGAGCTGCTGCTCGAAGATCCGCAGTTGAAGCAGCGACGTGGTGCCACATCTGTAACAAAACAAGGTCAAGGTCAGGACAAGGATTTAACTTTCCCCCTGTAAAACATTAATAGAGGTGAATAACAGGAGGCTATTGATCTGCAAGATTTAGGGTGGCATGCAGCAAATTTTAATTTAATAAAAAGCTGGTTCAGGGCTTAATTAAGAAAATCTCGTCAAGCGGATACTTGAGCGTCGAGAAAGCCAATGACAGCGATGCATTTCAAAGTTAAGCAATACTCAACTTGAAATTCTCAACTGTGAAATCGGGGGTAAATCGGTTTGGCGACCTGTTTTTAATATATTTCTGTCTACTTAAACTCATCTTACGTGCTAATCAACAAGACCTAACTTTATGGTGCTACTTCTAGATTCAAATATAGTTTCGAGCCTCCCTTTAGACGTTCCAGTTTAGACGTTTTAAATACGGCACTACCCTCAACAACTTCCCCATTGCCAAAGATTAGTTGGTAGATAATAATAATTAGTATTAAGCTCGCCTTTGTACAGATACTGATATTTTCGTGAAATAAATAATTTTGTTATTATTATTTCCCTGTTTCTTGTTCAATGACTCCATTTTGAGTCACATATGCTCCTAGCTCATCATTTCCATGACTCCAAGAGAGATTAAATTCTACGAGTATTTAGTTTATTTCGTTGACATGTGAGTAAGCTGAAAAGCATTACCATGGACTTATGGGTTAAAAATAAATTTACACTAGAACTTAAAAAATGACTGAATTCCACCGTAAATCAATACAATTTATTATGAATACGAAGGAACGTTATGAGCCGAGTACACTCATATCTTATGTATGGGGACAGGGAACGTGTTAAATTACAAAATGAGCGGTTACAAACATCATATCAATTATATTAAATAGTACAGATTTTCTATCTCAAATGCAAATCTTATACATGATACAAATTTTAACAAATAAAAGTCCTCATAGAGTTTTAAGTTTTTGAGTGTTTTTAAACTTCAGCGGGCCTATTATGTAACTCAGGTCGGTTGTCATCTATGTTTGCTATTCACCAAAAACAGAACTATTTACTGAACTACTTGCGAATTGTGACGTCATTTCAAGTGCGATCGTATCCTTAGATAAGCGGATATGTATGTTTTCGAGGATAGGCACTCGGTTTGGCAACTGATTTTACGATACAGAATCAGGGGGCAGGAAGGACAGAATAAACTGAAATACACGTTTTTATTTTAAAATTATTGTAGGTTTTCATCTAAATCTCAATTTAAATTTTTCTTGCATATTCTATCGCCAATACAGTCTTAGACATTTTATTATATCCGATTATTCTTAGTTTACGTAGGTGTACAATAACAAGTTTTAGTAGGAATATTCCGATCAGTTTCGAAGTTTGATGATTTGTAATATAACACTTTACTTACACCTATAATTTACACTTTATTTTAAGTCTTAATTTAAGTCTTACTTTATTCGGCATACATAACGCGCGATGTGTCGTTTCGTCAATGAAAATAATTTTTATCTCTCTTCAACTGTTTTGTGTTAATACGGGAAGGTTTCATACAAGTAAATAAATTATAATATAAAAGCACATTATGTAAAAAAAAATCATGATGTTAGATCAATAAAACATCGGCACTATTGTAATATGTATACACAATACACTCTCTCATTGTAGCCGTGGCAGATATTTTTAGAGCACCTTATATACATATTATAATTGTCTATCCTACAAAAATAAAAATCTCAACTAAAACGAATATTATATTTATAAAAGAACTTGGATTCGAATACTCGCCGTCATCCATAATTTCGTGGTTTTTTCGTAAACCCTCTGTTACTCTGCGACTTATACAAGGTGACATTAATTTCCATCCATCCATCAGCCTGTCATCAACCACTGCTGAACATGGGCCTTTCCAATATTTCGCCACTCTTTCGACATTAATTTATACGCCAAATTCATGAAGAGTCGGTGAGCACCCAGTATCAAAGGTCGATGACCCTTTTTGTGAAATTCGTAACTATTTTTTCATGTGCCCGACAAGCGCAAGCCCAGCCCTGAGTCGATTATAGGTATACCAGAATCTCATGGCAAAAAAATATATGGAATCATAGACAATTTTCATATAAATTTTTGCCATCAGATTCTGGTACACCTATACTATAGGAGGTCAACATTTTATTTTGAGTAATTAGCAAAGTGTTATTGATACGTGATACTGATCATCACTTACCAAGCCTCCAGAATGAATTTAGCTGTATAAATAAATGTCACCTTAGATACTTCGCCCATGTGTATTGCAAAAAATTTAAACACACATAAGTATGTAGAGACCCGAGGTCCATTGGTAGGACGTCAATGTATGTGGTATAAACATTCAAGTCTTTGTTAAAGTTGAAGTTGACATTTAATACCTACCTAGTATAATATTGTGTAGTAATCGTATTTCCATATAATTTGTGAATATTGTTGTACTCACATATTATTACATTATATTATATGTTATGATTTGTAATCCTGGTTGCTGTACTGTTTAAATTGTTTCATGTACTGTGTTAGTGCGCCATGTAAGCAAACGAATAAAACTTGAAAAAAGTGTGATAAAGCTACCGAACTAATTCATGGCAACAGTAGTAATCGAAGTAGTTTAGAGTACATAATTATCCTATCAAAAACATTTCATGTAAACTAGGCCGCCGAGACTCAGAAGCTCACAACGCTTTCACGGTTAAAAAGTTATCAAATCACATGTAGAGCCAAGCCCTTAACTCTACAAGGCCTCAATCTACAAGCCCTGACTCTACAAACCCTACATCTTGCACAAAAAGTATGGCTTGGCCGTTTTGCAGCCGTCAAACAAACACTCCAATGGACTTATGACTGTATGTCATGCAATAGTTCCATGAAACGGCCAAGTCATACATTTTTAATCATAGAGGCGCGAAAATGTGTAACAATTCACCTCCGCCAATCGGAGATAAATTTATAACAATTTATTAAAATAAAATATAAGCAAAATTTATTGGAACAACAAAAGAAATTTGCACATTTAAGATATTCTAGGAAACAAATACACCGCTAGTCTTTTTTATGTTTTGGATATTTATTGTAAGACAATTATTATTTCTGTTTAAGTAAGCAAGTGTCGTGTTTTTATTTTGTTATTTTTAGGTATTCAGTAATGTTAAGCCCTTGTTAAATTAATTTGGTATTCGATGTTATTTAGATTTGAATTATTTTACTAAATTATTATTATACTAAACTATTTTAATTTTGTTGTCTTAATTGTATTGGAAAAAATGTACTGATAGAATGGAGGTAGCTAAAAAACAGGCAATATCAAAAAAGTCATTTCTTTTTGATAGCACAAAGCTGGGTTACGTCCATTTTTTTTTAATTTGTATTTTATTTACTTCTTAAACAATTATATCCCATCATGGTCCTTTCCTCTTGGCTAAACTATTATATTTTGCCAAAACTCTTTTCCTCGTGGCCAAACTCTCCTTCTGAGTTATAGTTTCGTTCAATTGTAGTTCCATGATGAAACTAATGCGATTTTTATTTCACTCTTTGGTACCAAAGATGATTCATTTTTGTACAGATGTCAGACAGATGTCAAAGTGACAAATGGTTAATTTTTATACGGATTTTGTGCCATTTTTTTAAAGATTTTGTGACAAATATCAGACGTCAAAATTACATATGACAGACGCACCATCTGTCACTTTCGACAAATGACAAAATATCAATGAAAAACTCATTATGTGTCAATTTTGACATCTGTCAAAATACTGGATAAAAATAAATCCTCTGTCACTTTTGACATCTGTACGAAAAATAAATCATCTTTGGTACCAAAGAGCGAAAAAGAAATCGCAGTAGTTCCATCATGGAACTATTTTGAACGAAACTCTAACACAGAATGAGAGTTTGGCTACGAGGAAACGACCCCCATCATGTGTATACATATGTGTAATTTGATAATAAAAACTTCTTTCCTTCTTTAAGGCTCCTCTTTCGCAAAATACCATGAAACTGAGTCATTTTGCATTGATATAAAACGACAAAAAATCATCTTTTTTATCAGAAAAAAATATGTGTTAATCTACAAGATATGAGGAGTGATTTTGGTGAATATTATTGTATTTAAGTTTATGTGAATCCTGTCAAATGAAACTAAAAACTAACAAGAAAGGAATAGTCGTCAAACCAATAATATCATCCGAAATGAACAGCAGGTGTCAAGTTGATTTAATTGACATGCAGATCAGTCCAGATGGTGAATTTAAATTTATTTTAGTTAACCAGGATCATTTAACTAAATTTGATCAAATTCGCCCTCTACGTACAAAAATGGCAGTGGAGGTGTCAAACGTGCTTCTTGACATATTTTGCATATTTGGCGCACCATCAATTCTACAATCTGATAATGGGCGCGAGTTTACGAACAGCGTTATAGCAGAATTATGCAGTAAGTGGTCAGGCTTGAAGATGGTACACGGCAAACCTCGACATAGCCAACGCAAGGCAGTGTCGAACGGGCCAACCATGACATTCAAAACATCTTGATGACGTGGATGAGTGATGAAAAATCCTCAAAATGGTCGGAGGGTCTTAAATTTGTACAATTAAAGAAAAATTCCGCCTATCACGACGGTATCAAGAGGACACCCTACAAAGCGATGTTTGGAAGTGAAATAAAAGTGGGTTTGAAGTCATTGTCTTTGCCTCATGAAGTAACAAACCAACTAACAACGGAAGAAGACCTACAAGAAGTGATAGATAACTTTAAGGAAAATGACTTGAACGATGAACAACAGACCTTCGAACTTCATACCTCAGAAAATACCTGCCACCTTTGTGAAGAACATGGCATTTTGATTGACGACATGACATGCCCCCTTTGTTCAAAAGAAGCAGATATTGAACATAATCGTTCAGAAGCGAAATTAAATTTAGAGTACCAAGCCATTAAAATGAAACAAAATTCAGCTGCAAAGTTTCCAGAATGTCATATAGGCGATACAGTAAGAGTAAAGATACCGGAAGTAAATCGAGGCCGAGGCGATTTTAAGAACATTCTATTGACAGTCTTAGATAAAAATGAAGACGGACTTTATAAATTGGGCAACGAAAACGGTACAATCGAACAGCTTTTTTCACGAAATCAGTTTACAGTTTGTGAACAAAAATTCGTAGATTTGGAAAAAGTGTCATCAGTGAAAATGACTATTCGCCAGCTTGCTAATGAACAGTCAACATCAGGTGGACAAGGCTTTCAAAGATGTCATTGCAAGACAAAATGTGGTACACGCAAATGCCGTTGCCGAACAAATAATGTTCTTTGTAATTCGAAATGCCATTCTAGTTTATCATGTTCCAACAAATAGCCTCATATTATTTAACAATTGTGACTAGATATTTTTTTAATTAATTTACATTGAAGAAGATTTATTTTGTAGTTTTGTTTTATTTTGAAATTTTAAATACCTACAGAAAATTCTGTAATGACCAAATGGTTACTTTTTATTTTATTTTAATGATTAGGTTGATATTGTTTTAACTAATTAAAATTTTGTAATTGTAATAATTGTTACTTTGAATACCTACATAGTACATAAAAGTATGTGTAATGAAAGTGATTATTTTTTAATAAAGTTTTCGTGTCAAAATAGTAAACATTTTTACATTGTTTCCTTTTCCATTTCCTTCTACATTTTTAGCCAAGGACCTGCAGCTACACTTAAGTTTAGCCGGCTAAAGATAGAACAAACTAACATTAACATTTCGTCGAAGATAAACCTAGGTTTAGCCGGCTAATCTTAAGTTTAGGTTCACACCTACCTTTAGCCGTAACATATACAATATTTCACATAAAGGGTCATCGAACCTTGGTCCTGATCACTTACCGGGTCTCCAATATTAATTTGGCTACATAAACAAAAGTCACCTTATATTTATTAACCTACTTAATATAAAATCGTAGGTATCTGTAATTTCACTACTCTATGGCCCTGGCACTCTCGGACGGTACGTAGCGACGAGCGTTGCGCGCGCGATCTTCCGGTGCGGGTAGCGCGGGGATGAGGTATAGGCTCCGCCCAGATTCTCAAGGTTATTCGCGTTGGGAGCAACCTTAAAGTAGTAAATAAGAAACTGGTTACCAAATAAACAGCCTGTCTAAGTAAATACAAGCTCCCCTGAACGAGAACAAATAAGCAGTCAAGGTTATTGCGTAGGAACTAAGCGATACCTAATTTACCCATGCTTCACAAGCGGCTGTTTGTGAAATGGGTTCCGTATTAGACAGAAATGATACAAACGTTGGGTTCAGCGCTCATTTGTAAGCATTCATATTTCTGCCTCAGGGAACGTGGAATATACATTGAGATAATTAGTACTAGACCTACATAGCCATACAAAGACGGTGGTTCCAGTCTCTTACGAACCCAATGAAGGCTCATGTAGTGATAGAAAAACATATCGTCACGACATGAATCCCCGATGTGGTGTCAGAGGTGTTCCCAAATGTTAATTGTAAAATGCAAGTCACAGTCCACGCTTGGTGATTCCTAGAGGCAAATAATAAAAATTAAACCAACCTCGATATCATTTTCTTAACGTATTTGTTTCAGCTCTATCTTAAAGATGACATACGAGTTTAAAATTCGGTCAGATTGGTACATTATTATAAAGTTAATTAAAAAAATAGGGTTCCGTACTTAGCGGGAGCCGAATTGTTTGTTAGGCACTACCATTTTAAAAGCTTGTTTTGCGTCGCCTTCATGTAGCTACGACATCTATACTAAATAATAAAGTAGTAAAAAAGTCGTGTTACATTGAATATTTTCACGAAATTTTAAATGAAATGGCGTATTGGTAATGTACTTAGGCCGGAACAACTTTTTTTGTCTGTCTGTCTCCGTCTGTCTCTATGTTCCGTTTTAACTTGAGAACCACTCAACGGATTTGGATGCGGTTTTTTAATTATCATCGTAGTAACCCTGGTCAACACATGAAAATGGTGCAAAGATTGAATAAACGCTTTAACTCTGGAACCACTCAACTTTTTTTGTTTTATTATCATTGTAGTAACCCTGGTAAATACATAAGCTATAGGGGTTGTTAATAAAATAAAGCCCAAGCCGAAAACGGGGCAAAGATTCACTAAACGCGGGTGAAGCTGCGGGCAAAGGCTAGTCCACTATATTGTTGTTATTAACCAAATTTTTATATTTTGATTTTTAAATTTTTATATTATAATATTATACGTAAACGACCAAAAACCTTTGATAATGCTTTAAAAGCGAAACCGGTAAGGGAAATAATATAAATAAGTGGACAAGTACAAGTGTTTTTCAATCAAAAATGTATCAAAAGTTCCACCAAGTGCCAACAATCACGAGCATCAACTCCAAATTTTTATGGTTCCGTACCCGTATTGTGTGGTGATACGGAATTCTTTGTGCGCGAGTCTAACTCGTACTTGTCCAAATTCGAACCAACCATAAATTGTAACAGGCCTTATTGTATATTTTTTCTGAAAATATAGGCTAAATAATGAAGATACATACTGTTCTTTAACTTTCAGGTGGTAATTTTACAACGAAATTATTTTTTGAAAATCAGGTTGGAGAAATGGGAATGTGACGTAATAGTCATACCATTTAGGCTCAATAGGGAGAGTTCCTTGAAGATAAGAAATAATAAAAAAAAATTAGGGGATAAAACCCGAAGATGGGATGGGATTACTGAAAATAAAAAAAACAGACGTCGGTTTTGACATTACTGTTTTTTCTTGTGGGCAATGGCCTATTTCCTGTAATGCCTGAATGACATGACTATTACGTCATCAAAGCTATTTATTCAGTTCCTGAATATTTTCGTGTATATCTTTTGTATTTCAAGGAGAAAAAAAAAATACTTTTATATGACTTTAAAAAAGCCTATTCCTTTCGAAAAAATCGACAATTAGGTGCTGTTATGGTATTCTGGACGATTCGAATTATAGTAAACTATTCTGGATATAACCACCTCGAAACAAATACGCCTCTTCGGTTTTCGGACTTGACGATTATTGAAAAACACCTCTTGAACAATTGTATATGCTAACTCTATGGGTATGTTAGGCGCTGGAAATTTTAAATTCGCATGAAAATCTAAACCGGGCCCTTAATAAGTTGACGTATTTTTATCAATGGAAATTAAATAAAAGATATGAAAATCTATCTTTTGTTTCCCTGAGCGTCTCCCTTTATCTGATCGTGGCCAATTATTAAAAATAAAATCCTTTTTCTATACCTTCATCACGATTGGAGATCTGCCGCAATAACATGGCCCACCCCTCCAAATTACCGTTACAATATAATCATATCATTACGATGGAGTTTGTATGTGGTTATACATAATATAGTATTATATACATACATGCATTGTGATAAGTGAGACTAGTTAACACTTTCACACATACATTCAATTCAACCGATTTGGACAGTGAAAGGGAGGGCCCGGGCCATGTTATCGTAGTAGATACTAAGGTATTAAAATAATGTAGCATTTCCCTTATAAAAGAGTTTCGTTTTTAGGGTTCCGTACCCAAAGGATAACCAACGGGACCCTATTACTAAGACTCCGCTGTCCGTCTGTCTGTCTGTCATGAGATAATGGTTACTAAGTTGAAGCGGCGTATATGTGTAGAGTAGTGTTAGGTGGAAGAGCTGATGCCGGGCTCGACTGTGGAGGTTCCACCATCTTACTCGGAAACCCTCCCGAAGTTATTCGGGTGAGAGTAAGAGGACAGCTCTCAGGCAAAAAAGCCAGGCCGCCCACCATTGCCTGGGACCGATGGATGGCGGTATATCCATTCCCAATTGCCGGGCCTCACATAAATCAGACTGGTGACGGGCAGCGGCGTCACTGGTGCAAGGGTTTCGGCACCGCGCTCACCAACCCACCTGCCCAGCGTGTGTGAGTATGGGCATTTCTTCCAGGAGGACCGCCAAGAGTGGTGAAATCCTGGAAAGGCCTATGTCCAGCAGTGGACGAAACAGGCTGATGGATGGATGGATATGTGTAGAAGCGTCTATTTTGTTTTTAAAATAAAAGCAAGCTAATACAATGAAAAGACGTTTCTACATTTTTGATGGGTTTTTAAGACGCAACTACACCACCGTGTTGATTTTCCCAACAAAAAAAGACGTTTCTGCGTAAATATGACTTTTCACGTCGTATTACCAAAATGAGCTTGACGCTAGTGCCAGAAACGTCTATTCTGCTAAGTATTGCTTGTTGTGTGGGGTGAAGACATGTGCATGTGCAGTCAATGGTAGCCAGGCGGATAAGCGAAGAACTTGCGCGCACGCTCCTTGTTGCACCAAAAACACCATAAAAAGGCACAAAGCAACGGCGCGTGCGTATGGGTATTGGCTTCCATTTCATGATCTTTCATTGTTTTCCTTTGCTCTGTCCGTATTTAAACAGGACAGCGTAACTTCAACATTGTAACAAATTAATGTTGTGCTTGTCTTGTCTTCTCCATTCAATTCTGCACTCCGCCTTTTTAGCAATGTGTAACCGGTATCAAGATCTTTAACTTCTTGATACGACACGACATATACTTTTTCTTTCACTTGATCCATGAATGTTCTCCCGACCTTTCTACTCTTTCTTTTTCCCTTCACTTTTCCTTCAATTATGTTTTTGATATAATTGCCATGTCGTCTCAGATGTCCCAACATCTTTCCCCTTCAATTATCAAATCTCACTTTTCATTTACAATCTGCAGGACCTCTTCATTGCTCTTCTTTTTCATTGAACTTATTCTTTCCATTCTTCGCCAACACCACATTTCAAAGGCTTCCAGTCTTCCTCTATCCCGTTTTGTCATGGTCCACGTTTCACAAAAGAACAATGCTCCAGATGTACACTTTTATAAGACATTTCCGAATATTCTGCGATATGTGGACTTTGGAAAGGTACTTTTTGTTGTTAAAAGCTTTCTTCGCCATTGCTATTCTAGCGACTATGTCTGGTGTACATCAGGAGTCATTGGTTATCAGGCTTCCTAAAAATCTAAACTGTTTCACTTGTTTTATAAGTTTTGAATTTAATTTAATTGGGTTATGTTTTGTTGTAGTTTTTGATGTTGTTAAGTTTTATTTATATTAATTTTTAGACCAATTTCTTGAAATATTCAATCCATACCTACTACTTATTCTTTTAACTGATTGAAGTCAATTATTACGAACTAGCTGATTAAAAAGGTACTTTCCTTAGTAAGACAGTAAACTTATTTGATTCAAAAAAGATTCAAAAGATTCAAATTGTTTATTTGTAAAATAGATACATAAAGTATAAGTTTTACATGTCAAATCTAATCTGTATGAAAATAATATTTTATGATGAAACAAATATGATACGGGAAATATATAAAAACTGTATTTAAGTTGGGCTACTAAAGTTATACACATGCATAAAATAAAAAGACTTATTGGAATAAGAGTATTATTATTCCTACATAATGCAATTAATAAATAAGTTGATAAATAAACTGAATAGACTATAAAAAATATAATGCCTAGCCAAATATATACTAACATAAGTAAAAAATTTAAATATTGTATATACATACCTACATAATGCAGTGAATAAATAATTTAATAGATAAATAAACTATAAATAGATATAATGCCTAAATCCGCCCATTCGATTAATCTTGCTAAGAAGAAGGGCAAGAAACTTAGCAAGGTCATGTCTTTTTTTTATCAGTATTTTTTTTCTCAATATGGCTTAATACTATTACAGTTTTTATAACTTATATAAAATAATACTAAATAATATATTATAAAAGGATAAAAATATAAAATACAGAAGGAAATTGTGTGATGAGAAAAAAAATATATATATCTTCTTAGTCTACCTATCTAATGAGGTAGTAAGTTAAAATACTAAGCAAAACATCATCTACCTGTCTCATATAGCTTATCACTTTTTTTATAGTCAGATTAGACTAATAAATGCTAAGTTTAAGTTATAAAATGTTCATGTCACTATGTAAAAATAAATGTCAAAATGATAATAAAAAAACAATATAAAAATATTAGTGTACATAAAACAAACGATTTGAAAAACACAAATCAGTTAGAAAATAAACGAACGGTAGTATCAATCAATATTCTCATGACACCAAAGGTCACTATCATCCTGCTTAATATATAATTTAAACTTATTTTCTGAAAAACTAAGGACCTCTTTTGAAAGTTTATTGTAAAATCTTATACCATGTCCTACAAAAGTGGTGCCTACTTTTGCAAGTCTAATTTTTGGAAAAGCCAGTTTATGTTTCTTCCTAGTGTCTATAGAGTGATGCTCACCGAGCCTAGGGAAAGTATCGATATTTTTTCTGATGTATTTACTAACTTGGTAAATAAATTCACAGGGAACTGTTAGAATATTAATTTCTTGGAATTTTTCTCTTAATGAATCCCGATGCTTCATATTAAGAAATTCGTGCTATTTACAGTAAATAGCACGAATTGCTATCTTCTGCAAAACAAAGACTGCGTTTTTATCCGCAGCTCTACCCCTCAGCAACATACCATATAACATAATGCTGTGAAAATAACTAAAGTACACCAATCTAGCAGTATCCTCATCAGTAATTTGCCTCATCCGTCTAACAGCGTATGCGGCTGAACTTAGTCTACCACAAAGGCCTTCTATGTGGGGACCCCACTGAAGACGAGAGTCTATAGTAATGCCTAAAAACTTCGTTTTGTTGACTAACTCTAGCTTGGACCCCTGCAAAAGTAGATCAGCATCTACTTGAATTACGTTTGGTAATGTGAATTTCATGCATTTTGTCTTTTTCCCATTTAAAACTAAATTATTCGCAGTAAACCAATCAAGAATCATACATAGAGTTACATTGTCATCATCAAGCATATCTTTATGTCTATTAACTTTAAAAATAAGTGACGTGTCGTCAGCGAATAGCACTATCTCAGATAACTCGTTATCTAAATAAGGAAGGTCATTTATGTATATTAAGAACAATAAAGGCCCCAATATGGAGCCCTGCGGGACACCCATTTTAACTAATGCTTTAGCTGACTTTACTCTGTTAATATACACCTTTTGAATTCGATCACTAAGGTATGACTTTAATAAAGCCATAGTGAGCCAATTTGCGTAATATATGTTTGCAACTGAATTTTTACATCAATTTTCTTGTTAACTCTATGAAAAATTACGTAACACGATAATTAAGGAAATCGAACAATATCCTTCATGTTACTATAAGTGTAAACGCAATTTGACTGAGTGGCTCCAGAATTCTTAGTATTTCTTACTACCTCGTTTTTTTTTCTTAAAGCATACTGCACACACACTACACACATTACATACTCGTCCAAGCACTACACTTAACATCAATACATCACTCAATAATACTTCCTGAGAACTCTTTTACTAATAAGTTAAATAATGTTAAGTTTAAAAGTTTTTATATAGCTTTAGCATATTTATAGCATTTGCCGTATCATCAACAAATTCTGCGATAGATCCAGGGCTAAATAATATTTTTGGACAACCATCTTCGTCTTATGCAAACAAAAATCTCTCTTGCCAATCTTTAAGAGAAACCGTATAAGAAAACTGATACCTGGAAATAAATAAAAGCGTGTGCTATTTTCTAGCTTATGAATCCGGTCCTAAAGTAGATGTATGCAAAGTATTATTTCTACTGTAAACTATATACTATAAACACTGGAATTTAATATACAAAACAACAGTTCAGTGGGGAGTGCTTTAAAATTTATTAACAACACATAAAGTTCCAGTCAATAGACGATGTATCAATCAAAACCCATGAAAAACAGATGATACCAAAATTATAGAGCATATAAAATTAATGTAATCCTGTCATACCTCACTACAGATGAGACCATACACCGAATAAAACATATTTTCTCCCTAAATCCAATGATGTTAAAATGTACGGTGCCTAAAGTAAAGTACCCAATAATGTCTTTGTTAGATTGTGTAAGTAAAAGTAAGTTTGATTGAAAAGGGTGTAAACTACCATATATTAGGTATTTGCAATTATTCAAGATGAAAAAAAAGAATAAACACTTAATTGCACAGAAAATCAGAATGAAACACAACATACAAAATAACAGAAGGTAAGGGCGCACTTATTCCTCAAAGAAATTTCTTCTATTCAACCTATGGTATTAGGAAGATGAAAATTTAACAGTTGAATTGGTTTTTGTGCAAATAAAAAACGATTCTTTTCAAGCCTATTTCTGAAATATAATACACTACATACTAATACATACATTTATACATCTATCCATCCATCCATCAGCCTGTTTCGTCCACTGCTGGACATAGGCCTTTCCAGGATTTCGCCACTCTTGGCGGTCCTCCTGGAAGAAATGCCCATACTCACACACGCTGGGCAGGCGGGTTGGTGAGCGCGGTGCCGAAACCCTTGCACCAGTGACGCCGCTGCCCGTCACCAGTCTAATTTATATAAGGCCCGGCAATTGGGGATGGATATACCGCCATCCATCGGTCCCAGGCAGTGGTAGGCCGCCTGGTTTTTATTTTTTATTTTTTATTATTACATTTGTACATAAATATTATGAATATACATAAAAGGCATAATTTAATGCGCATTTATGGGTAATTTTATAGACATAATAATTTGCTTAAATAATTTTATGGATGAAATAAGTAAATGAAATTTTCAAGAGTAGGTATATAATATTTTGGGAGTTTTGATGGTGGGGCCCCCAGTCCCCAAATAAAACTTCGTGAGTAGGTACTTCTTCAGGGTTTTGTATTACTTTGGGATAACAAAATGAATTAATGAACAAAACAATCGTGTTGACAAACAGGAGAAAAATCTGTTCTGTCAGAGATTAATTTATCGTAAACCTTAAATCTAACAATCCTGCCAGACCGTGTGGTATATGGCTGTTTAGAAGTGGTAGGATCTGCAGTTAGGAATAGAAGGAGCAACATCCTGTCTGTCTGGTTGTGTTAGGTTGTATTGCTCGATGAAGGCTGGTTTGACGCGAACGAGGCTGACTACCACCTTCCTACCCTTGTAATCAATGGTGAGGGTCTTGCCATCATCTGCGCGATCTACCACTTTGTAGGAGCCCGTGTACGGAGGCTGAAGTGGTCGACGCACAGAGTCGTCGCGTAGAAATACGTGTGACGCCGAAGGAAGGTCCTTAAATATAAAAGGTACTGGTTCAGGGTGTCGAGAGGTTGGAACGGGTCGGGTTTTCGACATTTTATGCTTCAGCTGTACAACAAAATCGGCTGGGTCTTCAAGAACGGGTGCTGCTACTAGTAACTCTCCAGGAAGTCAAAGAGTCTCACCATAAAGTATTTCAGCCGCTGTGGCTTTCAAATCTTCCTTAAAAGCAGTACGCATCCCGAGTAACTCTAATGGAAGCGCTCTAGTCCATGAATCGTTATGACACATCAAGGCAGCCTTGAGTTGCCGGTGAACACGCTCAATCATGCCGTTTGCACATGGATGATATGAAGTCGTCCTAATGCGCTTCGTGGCGTACTGAAACATAAGTCGACTAAACAGGTCAGATTCAAATTGAATGCCCTGGTCTGTAGTTATGACCGAGGGTACACCATAACGCGAGAACCATTCTCTGGTAAAAGTTTCAGCTACCTCTTCTGCGGTAATCGATCGCATAGGCCAAACCTCGGGCCATTTGCTAACTCTATCTATCGCTGTAAGACAGTATCGGTATTCGTTACAGACAGGTAGAGGTCCAATAATGTCGATGTGGACATGCATAAAGCGACCAGATGGCTGGTCAAACTTGCCCATAGGAGCTGAGGTATGTCTCAAGACTTTGCTGCGTTGGCACGCTTGACAAGTCCGAGAGCAGTCTCTGCAATCCTTTTTGACAGAGGGCCATACGTAACGATCTGTCACGAGACGAGTTGTAGCTCGTGCGCCGGGGTGGCTCAAATTGTGTAATTTGTCAAACACCGCACGGCGAAAGGAGGAGTCAGGTACGGGCGAGACTTGCCAGTATAAACATCACAAGTTACAGAGATGTTTGTGCCTGGAATGTTAATCTTGTTTAATTTCAGGCCAGAGGCTGAACCAGAGCTTTGAAAGCTGGCAAGCTCCTGATCAGTCTCCTGTAACTTAGCAAGAGCCTCGTAGTCTTGTTCCAATGAAATGGCTTCGATCCGGGACATCGTGTCCGCTACGACGTTAGTTTCACCTTTAATGTACCTAATATCAGTCGTGAATTGGCTGATAAAAGACAGCTGATTCAACTGAGGAGGTGGAAGCTTTTCTCGTCGCTGTACGAAAGCATACAGTAACGGTTTGTGATCCGTGTATTGAACTTCCAAGATGTGATGAAAATGCTGAACGCTTTCATAGACTGCCAGTAACTCTCTGTAATAAGCTGGCCACTGAGCTTGCTGTGGAGACAGCTTCTTACTGAAAAATGCAAGGGGAGACCATTCTCCGTTTGCTTGCTGTTGTTGTAGACAGGCACCCACATGCACGCTGGAGGCATTGGTGAAAAGGCCTAAAGGCGCGTCGCTAACCGAATGTTGCAGTAGCGTGGCGTCAGACAAACTCATCTTGCAGGCTTAGAATTTTTTGAATTTTTTCAGCAGCTCGGGTGTCCAAGGAAAGACTTTGCACCTTTTCCGTTGACCAAGGCATCAATTAGTGGCGCCTGAAATTGCGCAGCATGCGGCACGAATCTGCGATAATAATTTAACATGCCAAGAAATCGACGCATGCCTTGCACAGTCTTAGGGGGAGGGAAATCCAGCAGTGTTTGGATACAGTCCCGAGGGGGTCGAGTACCTTCGGCACTAATATGATAGCCTAAGAACACGACCTCTTTAGCACCAAGGACGCACTTGGATGAATTTATTACTACTCCATAGTCTTGCAGTCGCTTGAATAGGATGCGCAGGTGTTCCACGTGACGAGCTTCGTTTTCTGAGTAGATCAAGATATCGTCAACGTACGGAAAACAGAAATCGAGGCCCCGCGTGACCTCATCGATGAAGCGCTGGAAAGTTTGTCCAGCATTTCGCAAGCCGAAGGTCATAAAAGGAAATTCGAAGAGGCCAAACGGGGTAACGATGGCTGTCTTCGGAATATCCTCCTCAAATACGGGGATCTGATGGTATGCCTTCACCAAATCAATTATGCTAAACACCGTAGAACCAAGGCCATGAGCGAAGTCATTAATGTGACGAACCGGGTAACGGTCATGCACTGTCCTGGCGTTCAAGGCGTGGTAATCGCCGCAAGGGCGCCAGGCGTTGTCCTTCTTCGGTGTCATATGCAGGGGCGATGACCAGGCACTTTTAGAAGGTCTTGCAGTACCACATCGCACCATATCTTCAAATTCCTTCTTGGCCGAAATGAGCTTCTGAGGTGCCAGGCGTCTAGGACGACAGGCAACTGGGGGTCCGTCCGTAGTTTTAAGGTAATGCAGCGTGTTATGCTTGATTACTCTAGGAAGGCCAGGTGGTCGTGTAATGTCAGGAAACTCAGCAAGCACCTGTGCAAAAATTGAATTTCCAGCAACAACAGCCTTGACACTTGCCTGTCGAATGTCAACAGTGGAGGCGGGCGAAGACAACCCAGTAGTACCATCGACCAATTTCTTGTTGCGGCAATCAGGCAAAAGATGATAGTGTGCCAAGGTCTGACCCTATTATTGCAGTGTCGACATCGGCAATCACAAACTGCCAAATAAAAGCACGGCGCAATCCCAGATTCAAGGTCAGGTTAACAGTCCCAAAAGTCTTAATACAGCTCCCTTTAGCAGCACTGAGCTCAAAATCCGAAGTTCGTTTCCGGTCTGGGAGCCAGCGCTGGGGGTAGCAACATAAGTCCGATCCAGTATCTAGGAGAAAACGACGCTTGGAACCTTGTTCTATAATGAATAGGCGGCTGCCATGTGAGGAGCAATCAGTTGCCGCCGCTACTGACTGCTGATGGGGTTTTCCGTCTGCCAGTTACAAGGGCTGACGCATTTGGATGCTTTGGCACCAAACCTTATGTGGTACCAGCACTGATTCGACTGTCCTTCCGGTGTGGAGCTCCTTCCACGCGATGCTGAGCGGCTGCGTGACGAACGGCGGCTGTCAGTTCTGGACAATGCTGCCACTTGGCGAGACAGCTGGGCGACCTGTCGGGTAAGTACCTGGATAGGATCCTCTTGAATATTTGGTACGCCTACTGAGCAGACAGCTCTTGAGCCAGGAGAGACCTCAATGATGCGATCGGCCAGGTCTGCTACCTTTTCTAAAGATAGATCAGGGTGGGCAGGCAGGATTGCCTGTATGTGCTCAGGTAACCGTCTCAGCCATAACTGTCGCAGTATTGATTCGTCCCACAAGTTGGAACCAGCCAAGGACCTAAGGTGGCGGAGGAATTGTGATGGTTTTCTTCCTCCAATTTCCTCATCGCTAAGTAGCTGGCTGACCCGCTTCTCCTCAGACAAGGACAATCTACGTATAAGTTCTGATTTTAAAAATGTATGCTTGTCATGAGCGAGTGGATCAGCGATGATGTCCTCAATCTCACCGGCGAGGCGTTCAGAGAGGTTTCCCACAATATAATTATATTTGGTGGCATCAGTTGTTACACCAGCTAAGTCAAAATTTGCCTCCGCTTGGGCGAACCAAACAGCTGGGCGGCTGAAATTGGTACGTTATTCGAAGATTCCTTCGATAGCACGGGATGGCGCAGAAAGTTCCAAGTGATGATGTCCACAATTCAGGGCTGCTGTTAGTATAAGCGATTGACTCGAACACGATTTTGCTAGGTAGTCCAGATTATTGCTTGAACACGATTTTGTCCATTTGATTTAGGTTATGTTTTGTAATTTGTATGTTAGATATGCTAGGTACTCACAGTTTTATCTGCACATATCATGAAAATGTACCTGTCTCACACGGAAATATGTTTCACTACACTTTCTCGCACAAAATTTCACCGCCGATGGTCGCAGGAGAGATACCGGCACCGACGCACAAAAACGGAGCGTCTGCAGCTCACTATCGTTGGGTCACCACTTTGGGGGTTTTGATGATGGGGCCCCCAGTCCCCAAATAAAACTTCGTGAGTAGGTACTTCTTCAGGGTTTTGTATTACTTTGGGATAACAAAATGAATTAATGAACAAAACAATCGTGTTGACAAACAGGAGAAAAATCTGTTCTGTCAGAGATGGCAGTGTTGCCATCACTAAAATAATTTATGAAGGCGTTCATAAACGCCACAATATAAACTGTCATCAAACTACATAACACTAAATTTACTTAACTGAAAAGCAGCGAATAGGTAAAATATCTGCCTTTTCATCATTTTATCTTGATAGCGGTTACACATTGCTAAGAAGAAAAGACGCATATAACCATTTACGACAATTTTATGTATTATTACTTATTTTATTTTAATTTATTTACTAAGATGAAAAAGAAAATCAAGTTTATTTATTATTTAGTGGATATTTCATCTAAAAAAAATAATGCAGTCTGCTAGACTAATATATGAGGCATTCGTCAAAAACGGAAAACCTCACATTTTTCAATTTTATTCCCACAGCAATGGCTTAAATTTTAAAAGTATAAATCATATTTTTTCTCCATTTTTTACTTTTTGTAGAAAGGTCTTTTTTCCTTACGACGGCAGAGTTAGCGCGGGTATGTTTTTTGGGAAGAGTGGCTCTGTATGATGATCCGTAGAATATGTGGTTTCATTTAATGGTAGCTCTCTATTTACACCCGGTATATCGACCTCGTGCCCGCTGGACCGACGACCTGAAGGACTTTGCGGGGGGCGGCTGAATGAGGAGGACGAAGGACCGACATGAGTGGCGAAATTTGGGAAAGGCCTATGTCCAGCAGTGGACGAACTCGGGCTGATGGATGGATGGATGGATATATGAGTAGAACTCGCGACCTGACGGTTACGCACCATTGAAGTTTAAGACTTAAATGGTTTGAATAAGAATTACAAACTTATCAGTACCTAGAAAATGTTTGAAACAAAACTACAAAATTAAGTTGGTCGAGTATTCGGGGACGTAACCCTAAACCTGTCCATCCATCAGCCTGTTTCGTCCACTGCTGGACATAGGCCTTTCCAGGATTTCGCCACTCTTGGCGGTCCTCCTGGAAGAAATTCCCATACTCACACACGCTGGGTAGGCAGGTTGGTGAGCGCGGTGCCGAAACCCTTGCACCAGTGACGCCGCTGCCCGTCACCAGTCTTATTTATATAAGGCCCGGCAATTGGGGATGGATATACCGCCATCCATCAGTCCCAGGCAATGGTGGGCTGCATGGTTTTTTGCCTAAGAGCTGTCCTCTTACTCTCCCCCGAATAACTTCGGGAGGATTTCCGAGTAAGATGGTGGTACCTCCACAGTCGAGCCCGGCATCAGCTCTACCACCTAAAAAAACCTGTATTAAAAAGTATTAAAAATCGTGTTTTAACAATTTATTGTTTAAATACAGTGGCACATAATATACAGAAAATTCCAAATTGCTATTTTTAATATAATTTTTGAGATGGACCCCGTCACTAAAACTGATAACTTTGATGCCCCCCCCCTTCTTTACTTTTGGAGATAAAAATAAAAATAAAAATTCTACTTAATGAGTTCTAGACAATGACACCACACTGAAGGGGTAAGAATTTTTTTTTCGACTCCATTTTTTTGTATATGGCCCCCCTAAAAATTATTTCATTTCATTTTTAATTAAATTTTCGGTTTTAGGTCAATATTCTACATAGCATATCCAAATATTAGGTCTGTAACTCATTCCGTCTGCGTGATATACCCGGACGGACAGACGGACGAACGGACAGACAGCAGAGCGAAATTAATAGGACTCCGTATTTTCCTTTGGGTACCTGTGTCCTTTCGGAACCCTAAAAACCGGTGCGGTACAAGTTTTACCCACGCTTCGCTGAGTTTTCGTACATTTGGACCCGGCTCACCTCACAACCCATCACTTGCACGTAATAATCGTCGGTGAAACGTGAGCGTGGTAGTCACAGTGCACAATCGGAAACACCTCTGACGCCCCTTCGAGGATTTTATATATGAAGTTATGTTTATTTTAAAATATTATATTTGTATAAATTAATACAAAATAATTTAAAACTAGTGTTATTTGCATGCAAACTGCGAGAAAAGTAGTTTTAGATTCTGTATATAAGGTAACTTTCGTTTATATAGCCAAATTCATATTGAAGACTCAGTAAGTGGCTAGGACCAAGGTTCAATGACTCTGTTTGCGAAATACAAAAAATATTTGTTGGGCCTCAACAAAACGGTTTTTAAATCAATCATTTATGTACATTACAAGTGGTCAAATAACACATGTTCAAATGAAATGAAATAAAACCGGATTAAGAACAGTAAAATCTGTATTTTTTTTGTAGACATTTTGTTAAGATGATGCATTATTTTTATAATCTTGTTAAAAGTAAACTTATTATACATTACAATGTTGACGCTTTGTTCACAGATGAAAAAATATTAATAAATAGTTTTAGGGAAAAAGATTTTAGCAACTTGTATCCATCCATCCATCCATCCACCAGCCTGTCTCATCCACTGCAGGATTTTGTCACCTGGAAGAATTGCCCATACTCACACACGCTGGGCAGGCGGGTTGGTGAGCGCGTTGCCGAAACCCTTGCACCAGTGACGCCGCTGCCCGTCACCGGTCTGTTTTATATAAGGCCCGGCAATTGGGGATGGATATACCGCCATCCATCGGTCCTAGACAATGGTGGGCCGCCTGGTTTTGCCTAAGAGCTGTTCTCTTACGCTCCCCCGAATAACTTCGGGAGGATTTGCGAGTAAGATGGTGGTACCTCCATAGTCGAGCCCGGCATCAGCTCTATCACCTATGGAGCAACTTGTATACAGTTATATAAATAAAATGTTAATGCTATATTTTTTGCTTATTTGGTAAACACATTGTCCAAAAATATAAGGAATAATCTGAAGAAATTTAACTTGACTACATACCTGAGCTAGCTTATTGATACCTGAACCACAACAATACAGAAACCTCTAGAGTACCAGTCGTATTATTCATCAATGTCGCCTTACACTTACGGGACAAACACCATAAGAAAATTAATTCAAGAACAACCTTGAATTAATTAATATACCTAGAAAGTCTAAATTTTATTTTGCGCTTTTCATAAAAAGGGTAATTGAACCTTAGTCCTGACCACTTACCGAGTCTCCATTATATATTTGGCTATATGAACGAAAGGCATCTAATTATAATTGATTTTTGAAACTTTCTTAACAGTCATTATAAGTTATTCCACCTATATACTCATGCCTGGCTTCGAGATGACTAACGAAGAAAACAGCTCTCCATCTGATAAGATCCTAAAACACCTATTTAGCTTAGACCACATTTGTCAAATAATTCATAAAGCTCTACTATATAAAAAATACATAAAGTTTCCGCATCTGGAATGAATAAGGAAGAAAGAAAATCAAGAAATGAATAATAAAATAGACAATTAATGAGCATAACCTTCCAAAGTTTTAATTAAAATATTTCTAAGAATATTAGATCGAGAAACGATATTAAATAAAAAAACTAATTACGAAATCAGGGCGGTTATTCTGGCATTATTTCGCAAGTCTTAATTTCAGTCATGCGATTTTTTTTTCGTTTATTTCGATCATTTGAGGACTATGAAGTACTAATTGGCAATGCGAAATGGGCATTTTCTTACGCGCACGCCTTTGGATACTCTTGCGACTCGGATTTTCAACGAGACATTATGAGCCAGTTTCTGAAATAAGTAAATCTCACTGAGCGGAACTAAGGCGACGAATCAGCGAATTCTCAAATGTAAAATTGAGGATAAATCTTGTTTTACTCTTCCGAAACCAGCAACCGCGCCGCGGCCCCACTACTCACAGCCAGTTGCTAATCATCTTCAGCGTGCCTTGTGCAACATCGAAACAAAGTTTGAATCGAGTAGTTTGTACTTCTTCTTAATCTTTTAATACGAATTTAATCCCAAAGAAAAAGGAACGTTAGAAACGAAATAAGCCTTTTTATATTATAAAATCATTATTCTCTAAATTTGAAGAGACTAAACTGATGTTAAAAGATTGGAGATATACAATACTCGTACATACATAAAAAATGGCAACTATAAGATATCTTGAAAAATAAATGACGTCAACATACAGTATTTTGAAGAAGACCTACCGCAAGGCTATATACCTAAAATTATATGTATTTATAATAGTACGAGTAGTAGTTTATGCAATAGCTTTCGAGGACGATTTGAAACACGAGCGAAAAGTTAGTGTTTTTAACATTACGATTAAGTTATTGCCCTCACCCACGTGTATCATACTAAGTTTTTCAATGAATAGTGTGAGTAAATAAATAAAACGTAATTAAAGAAACAAACAAACAATAAATACTCCAAATAAATTTTAGGTGGGCATTCTCTTTTGCACGCAAACTGCTTTCAGTTTGATGCGTTCGTAGCCTGCTTTCAATCATAACAGTCTTGCTGTCAGTGGTAGGCGGATGTCGTCCGACGATCAATATGAACGCAGCCTACGAAAGCATTAAACTGAAAGCAGCTCATTTCTGTCAAGTCTATCTATGGTACACAAGAAGAGACTGGGAACTTTTTATCAATAAATTAAAAATATAAAAATCAAACACTAGTGTGGTAAATTTAACCCTGACAATAGTTTCGATGCATAAAAAATAGGTTTTTACGAGCACTTGCATTGAAAACTTTTTTTATAACGCGTCATCTATCATTGCGCTCTTGCCAGAATCGCCGCCGTGGCAGTGATTTCAATAATTTTACGAAAGGCCTTCGGAAGACAATTCTAAGTTGGAGGCTCAACTTTTTTAATAATGATCGGAAGTTACAGAATTTTTTGTAACTTTCGGGGTTGTCGCGTAGTTCTTATCTTTCTTTACCTTTGGAAGGTCGAGCGATCACCAAGTTTTAGGGTTTGGGTCTTATGGGAATACTTGTATGTTCTATCTGGGAAAATTGAGCTTATCTTTTTTCGCCCTGCTACTATTGTTACAAAAGCGAAAAGTGACAATTCTAGACCCCTATAAGAGCATTCATTGTCGGAATTACAAGGTAAAGACAAAGCACTCTGTAAAGTCAACTTACACGCCTTAAAAGGAGTGTATTTGTGACCAAAGTAAGATGATATGGCTTACCCCCTCATCGCCTTAAAAGGATAAAATCATCAATAAAAAGAGGGTGATTGATTGGTGAGTCCACAGTCGAAAACTCCCTAACACCCCCACTGGGATAGATGTCGTAACGATATGTTATGTTTATCTACTTAGTTCCCCAAAGGCAAGTCAAAGTTAAGAGAATAGGTTCCGATTGCATTGATCGCTGTTACTCTATGCGGAAAAACCCGCAGTGCGAGAGGGACGAATTCTGGAAAAAAATTAAAATGACGACTTTTATCACGAATTTTATTATTTATAAAAACACTAAAGTTTGTATCAAATATCTGTTGGGATAAAAGTTTAATAAAGTTTATACAGAATTTAATTCATAAATAATAAAATATGATTTTGCGTAAATTATGTTAAGACTCGACATGAAAACTTTTTTTGGAGTCATCTTTGATTTTTTATGATTCAATGTTAGAATGACGTCTGAAGATTCTATTTCGATAAAAGTGTGCATAATGTTCTTGACAAAAGCCCAATTTTTTTTCAAATATCTAGTATTGCTAGATTCTTCAAACAAGGAAAAATAAATTATGGTTTTTCGGAACCTATCCTCTTAAACATTTTGTTGTAACATAAATCTGCAAGTGGCATTTAAGAGTTCTCTAAGGTTGTACTGATGGTGTGACGTTACTGGGATAAGGGTTGACATACTCACGCCTGTATCCCAGAGGAGTAGCCATAGACTACAGATTTCCATCTGCTACAATCCTGACACACCTCTTTTTTTCTTCTACATCCATCAATCTAGTCATACCTTGCCCTTCTTCAACTTTATTTAAAAATCACGAGATTCAACCACTGTAGAGCGCGGAATAGAAGAGCTTAAATGACTTGATTGATGAATGTGGAATAAGCAAAAGAGGTGTGTCAGGATCGTAGCAGATGGGAATCTGTAGTGTCTGCCTAACCCCCTGGGAGACAGGCGTGAGTATTATAATTTGTATGTGATTCAACATAACCACATAATACATTTGTCAAATACCAGCCATGTTATTTATGTACGTTTAACCCGACGTTTATCACAAAGCGTGATCCACATCACAACTATTGTTCTTCAATAGTGAAACAAAATCGATAATTGAACAGGTAGAGCTCTTAACCGAAAATTCGTGGGCGACAAAAAAACCGCAACAGTCGCACATAATTGTGTGGCTACCCAACCGGAAGTATCATTCAAAATTGAACCTTACCACTGTGAGGTAAGTGTTTTTATTGCTTACCTTTCTGTAGCAAGGCAACGCTCCTTAGATCCACAAGTAGTAAAATCACTGAACTGATCATCCAGATAGACCAACACATCTTTTTACACATTGTATAAACAGTCTCGTTTACTTTATATTTTCTTTAAGCCATAAAAAGAAAACACGCCCTATAAACTCACAGGTACTGTCGTGTAAACTAGTAGAGTCCGTATAATCCTAAACTGCACGCCACTCCAACTACGTTTTCGTCTATTATTATAAAAATGCTATATTTTTATTATTATATATTATTATAGTTCGATAATATTGTATAAATATACATGATACAATTAGAAGTATATTTATATCTCTTTTTTTGTAATTGTTGTGTGTGTACAGGTTTGTGTTTTTGTTTTTTTTTAGGATTATTTAATTTATGTAATCAAATCTTCTGTTTTATTTATAGTTAGTTTATTTAAGTTTTTGTATCTTGTTAGCATGTACTAAATATTTATTATAATTATGTAGATTGAATTAAAGTATCACAATATACCTATTAGAAGTATAATAATATAATATGATTTAGTACTTCTATAATCAGAGAAAAAAACGAAGGTGGAGTGGGGTGCAGCTCAAGATTAGATTATCTCGAATAATTCGCTTCTGAACTTTAATTTGAAAACGTCGACAAGTGAATGAGGGTAGTTTCACACGATGGTACCTATTGGCAATTATGAAATAAATACGAGTGTAACTCGAATTAAATCTATCTCTTTATACTATACTGTCATTATTTACGCTACTTGAACTACTTAATTAGTTATATATTAATTAGCGAAATATATTTCACTGTCTATGGTGTTACAAATGTAATAAAATACATTCACGAAACAGGATATGCAAAATGACAAGGGCCGAAATACTACAAATATTGTGATATTAAAATATTTTACGAGTATCGAGTTTTCAACCCCTGATGTTCGATATTAATTGAATTATTTCAGAATATGAATAAATTGATTTACGAGTATTCAAAATATGCTAATTTAAAAACCGAACAGGATTCGCATGAAAATTTATTTTCAGTGTAAAACGTTAAATTATAACCTAGTTTAAAAGTTGTATCTCAGAATTAAACGGCATACTAATGAGTCCTTCAATTATATTTTAATGAAGTCTCGTCTAAAGCATAATTTCAAGCAAATTTAAATCTGAAGTTAATACTGCCTGCAAAAAGTATAATTTTCTTTTATCCATTTCCTATCTAAGAATAAACGGTTATATTATAATAATATTTACATATAAAATTATACTTATTAGTGAACACAAATATAATTCATGTTCGTAATTAAAAAGGTACCTAATTATTATTATTTAAGTGGTTTTGCCTCTGACAAGAACTAAATAATTTAAGAAAGTACATAACTTAAGTAATTGTAAAGTTTATTTACAGACAGGAAAACTGAGAAAACTTTCTTGCGCAATCTAGAACTTTATTTAGAAAAATCAACAACTGCTATTGGCGGTTCCGTTTGTTAAAATTAAAGCATAAAAATATTTTACGTTTATTGTTTATTATCTGGAATCAACATACTTTGACACTAACAATATTAAGAAATAATTATATTATAGCCTTTGTATCTTTGCTAGACACAACAATTTTGATCAAAGATAAATTAAATATTTATACCAACTTGTATTTCAAACCAACAATAATTTGGTAATGTATATAGACTTATTCTGACTAGAATTTTACTATTTTTTATTCTTAAATTACCAGCCCTATCACATTTGCTATAAAAACAGTGTAAAAACAAGTATAATTCACTTTCAAAATTCATTCCTCTGCCGCTTATTAAACAAATTCTAATTGTACAATTCACGAATTCCTGTTTCAATTAATCGACCATGAATCCAAACGAACTCTATTTAAATCCAATTAAGTTCTTTTTCGCGTTGTTAAATTCAAAATTCTTTTCAATCTCTGGGCACACATAAAAGAATAAAACTCGTAAATACATTTTATGAAACGCACACACGTGTTTTTAAGGCCTACGAGATATCGTAGCACGTAGCACGCGTAGTGTTCGCGACTGCGGCCTGTAGCAGACTGCCGTAGCAAGCCCGGGCGGAAGAGAAAACCAGACAAGTGCGAATTCATCTCATTATCTAATTCCACTGCCACTTTTCATCTCCCTCAATCATCAAATCTCAACTAGAAAGAGTAATGTATAGCGTGTAATTAGTATTGGTAATATTTCTTTACTTTAATGTATGTACATAAGTGGTGCTGTAGAGAATATCACCTGTACGTAGTAGGGGTTGGATAGGGAAAAGTAGCGATCAATTGCTTTGTAATTGGATTGATAGATCTTTTTCTGTTTATTTTGCGATGAGATAAATTGGGATATAGCAAGTTGTAATTCGTTTTTCTAGGCACATAAAATTAAATTTTATTAAGTATGTTGCTATGTAGAAGGAGATGAAAATGAAAAGTATGGATTGGATGCAGCTAGAGCTGAGAATTAAACCTGGAATATTTCGATGGGTCATTATAGCGCAGTGGTTAACGCATTTGACTGCCAATAGCTTACCCAGCTTTTTTCTCTTAGATTGATTCTCATCCTAAATTAAATATGTTTTAGTTTTTTCATATTTGTACGATATTTTTCTAATCTTTATTGAACAAGAAACTTAAATAACATGATATACAAAATTAAGAATAATAGTTAAAATATAGGCAATGTAAAAAAAAATTATCAAAAATATAACGTAGGTCGCTGCCGTAGGGGAAGATCCCCAGCTGGCTGGTAGCATTACCCCGTTGGATTGCCAGTCTTATCATCTGTCCGAGGTAGACCCCAGCCAGGTTTTCTTGAAAGAGTATGGCCCAAGGGTTTCCCAAAAGACACAAACATGCAGCCATCTTCCCCTAATTTGTTAAATATTCTTGCAGTAGAGAAAAAGCAAGTGTCAATTTCATAGAAATATTTAATTTCAGGTATTGCTTTTTTGTATATTTGGTTTGTAACATAGTTATCGAGTAAGTCATCAAAGGTTTAATTCTGTAATCGACCGACTTTATGCTCTGTAGTCGTTCGAGTAATTCTAAACAGCCGGAAAAATAACTTGGCATTAAGATATTATTAATTGAAAGAATATTCTTTGATTCTTTTGATTGAAAGAATTTTCTTTCAATTAATATTAATAAAAACCAGTTGCTTGATAACAGCGCAATTAAAACAATGAGGTCACGAGTTTTTTACTACTTTATAATTATTACAGATAATATCGGTGTATGAAAAAAATTTGAAGAGAAAAACGATGGCCAGTTTTCTTAACCAATACTTGAATGAAAACCTTTAAGTAAAATAATTCTTACGAATACAAAACTGGTGAATTGTCATAAAGACATACTTGTAGAATGTATTTCCTTATCTAAAAAGCTCACGTTTTCTCATGAGAGAAACCCACTTTGTAATCCTGAGAGTGGAATTGTACGTGATGCATTACTCATGTCAGATATCAGATAATGATGCTCATTACGACCTTCCGGAATCATCTCTCGACCGAGAGAGAATCGGAGAAATGCCCAGGCACGCAACAAAAAAGTACTATATGTAATACTCGACAAACGAAGTAGTTCCCGCGGCTATGTGTGACGGGTTTTTTGTTTGTGTGTTTGACAAGTTTGTTATTCGATGGATTTTTATGTATGGCCACTCATGGTATATCATCCTCAGCAAAAAGTACTTACACAATGTTATTACAGGGATATTAAGAAAGCAGAGATTTTATCAAATCTCTTTGAGATCATAGAGTTTTTATTAATATTAATTGAATGAAATGATAACCGGGAATTGATCAAGTCCCCTGAGATTTCTATTTTTTTAATATCCCTGCGACATATAGATAAACAAGTTCATATTTTCAAAACAGAATAAATTAATCTGCCGAGTTCTTGTTATTTCTAAAACAATAGTTTCTAAAAACTTCTAAAACAATTGTTTTACAGGTTAATTTATTTATGAAGTAATTACACGAGAAACTTGGTTGGTTTGTTCACTGCACCGCTACACAAACCTGGCAGGTAGACCGCTTATTTAGCTTTTGTGCTCTACGTGCCATGCACTTTTGTGCAACATATGTTGTGCTTACCTTATATGAAAATTAAAGAGCTTTATGGATTCCCGAAGCTCCAAGTTTACCTTTGACGCTATATAGTCTTAGGCAGTTTTAGGTTTAAAATTATATCAAAAACTACGTACATAATACCCTAATGCATTTAATTTCAATAACTGCTGAACTTATTTGGAGGAGATTTCCTTACAAAAGATAATAATATTAAGAACAATTGGTGTCTCAGGCAAAGCTGGGCGGAAAAACCTCGAAGTATAGTCTGAGAAATGAGGAAACTGTAAAAAGATTTTTTTTATATATCACATATAAAACTGGGTGAAATATTATGTTCTGTGTATTATGCAGGTTATTTTTTTATAAAAACTTATTAAGAACCCGCTCCGTATTTTTTGTCTGTTTGATGCGAAGCATTATTTTAATTATTTTTCTTGTCATTGCCGCGATGTTTTTGTTAAAATCAGAGACCATAAACACCAGTCCATATTGGCCATCTAAATGGAGACTTAAAATTTATTTGGTTCAATTGTTTCTCCTTTGCGTGTTATTTTGATACTTAGATATTATGAATTACAATCGGAGCGGGCTCGTAAGTAATAAAATAACTCTCAAAAGAGAAACAATTCAATCAAATAAATTCTAGGCCTTCATTTTGACAGCCAATATCAAGTAGTGTATGTCCCCAGTTTTTCCAAAAACATCGCGATAAAGGCCAGAAAAATATTTAACAATTATTTTTCATCAAAGTTGTCGTCGTCGCGGACAGGGCTCACTACGTATTATTTCAAAAAGTTTTTTTTTTCTTGTCATTAAAAATATTAGAGAGCAAAATACAAAAGAACATGTTATACTCATTGTTTACCTCTACACCGTCTGAATTTATGGCCTGCGGTACCCTAAACACATTATAGTTTGTTCTCTGTTTTTTCTCAACAAAATAGCGTTATTCTGGTGAAAGTTGAGAATGTATTCGCCCCCCGAGGCGAGCGGATGTTATAGAAAGTTGCTCGAATAAACACAAATGTTTGAGAGAACAAAAGTAATTAAATGCAAGCATTCCAAAAAAAATGTGATGTGGACTTATTTAATTTACACTAATACCTATAGATTTACAAATATGTATGCAGGTATGATGTATATGAATATATATTATTGGGTTTTTACTTTCAAGAGCTGATCTGAGTTAAAATTGGAAATAGAGGTGTTCCTAAAAATAGATTCTCTATCATTATTAAAGTCTTCAACATGAATCCTCTTGGGGGTATCAGACTTGTGTCATAGTATAGATCAACTAACCGTATTAAAATAGACATTTTTAGCCTGCCTAGGTGCCTGGTAACTTTAGGTACCTAGATCGAGGGGAAAGATCATTTCTACCAAATTTTGAGCTATGTGAGCTACTCGTATTAAGACTAATGTACCAAAAATTATTAAATCAATTTTTCTCCTCCAGCCAAAGCCAATCAATGTGTCAAAATCCGTTAAACAGGCTAAGGGCAAGTCAGATAATTAAAGGTCCTAATTCAAAATGAAAGGTCTGGCTTTTCCTGTCTTACTTCTGAGTCGTCATAAAATACACAAAAAACAGAAGCGCAAACAAACAAAGTTATCCGATATCGCAAGTGAAAACGTAAAAACCGAATAAAAATGAACAAATGGAATTTCGAGTCATAGTGCAGCTGTGATTGGTCAATGAGCTGTCAATAGAAATTCAACTTTTTTTGTTCTGTTTCCAGTTCGTGCTCTCAGCAATAATGTACTTGTTATTCTTTAGACCACTCGCTCCATTTTACCCCTCAGTCTCGTAATTAAAGCTGTTCACACAAACAGGAGAGCAGGAGTGATGTCCAACTGACTCTCAAATTAAATCTGGGACGGACTCGTTTCAGACGTGGACGACAAAATTGGGGCACTTCTAGATGAGATATCCTTAAGAGGATATAGGTACATTGATTACTCTTACTCGGATGAATTCGGGAAAAAAGTCAAAATGACGACTTTCATAACACTTTTTTACCAAAGGTTGTGTAAAAACCAAAGGTTGTGTAAAATATAAATTGATAAAATCATACGCATTTTAATACATAAATAAATATGAATGGGTTTTCGCTTAAATAATCTTGAAACTTGATCCTTTGATTTTTTATTTCTCCATATAAGAATGACTTTTCAAGATTCTGTATAATTAAAAGGGTACTTATATTCTTGACAGAAAATGGAATTTCTAGTGCTGTTAAAAAATCAAACTTCTAATTTAACGTGGAAAAAAGTTGTTGACCTTTGTGTAATCAATTTCATACAAATTGGCTCACCGTGAAAACTTTTAGGGTACTTCCAGTTAACTTAGAAACTTAAAAGTCCGACCACAGTTTGGTCGTATAGCACACATCTAGGAAAAAATCTAAAATTACCGATATGTAGTTATTTAAGAAGAAATTAAAGACTAACTTAATTAGACCCTTTGGATACATGGAGTTTAATAGATCGTAAGTATCGAATTAATTTTGTGATAAATAACTGTTCGTGAAATACGTTTGTATTTTAAACATTATATACGGATCCCACAGGTTGTGGTTTTGCGGGGACCGTCTTCTTAAGCTTAGTAAGCCGCAGTAAACAACTTTTCATTTCGATGTTAAAGTTAGATTTTTTAAATTTAACATTGTAGATACGAACTGTAATTTAAGTAATAACTACAATCAAGTAATGCGGGTTTTCACTTTTAAGATTTCACGGAATAATATTCGGTTTTCGTGTGAAGGTTTACTAACCTAGCTATACGCTGCTATGCCTTTTATTTTTTCAGGAAAACTTATATTTTATCTTGTTTTAATACGAGTAACTAATGGGTCAAGGGCTTTTTCTTTGGTTATCCAACGTATTCTTAAGTGAAAGAAGAAATATAATTTTATTCATGTTAGTTTACGATCCATTTACTTAATTCGAAATAGGATTTATGGCGTCGAATGTTGGCGAGAAGCATATCTCCTCATTTTTGTTCACTTGGCCGCGTTCCAAATCTGTTTGATACTGACAGGGAACCTCAACCGTATGACCGCAGCTTGTAAAATGTTTTGGAATAGGGTTCATTTAATTTATTATGCTGCTTGAAGTTATGGTACTGGTTTTCCTGTTGCGTTGGATGCTTTTGGAATGTAGTTTATGTATTTTACCTACAATAATACCCTAAATCACAGCCATCGTTCGGCAGAGTCCCCAAAAGGTTGGAAGCATTGCCCCATTGAATAACTAGACTAATACATACGCTGAGGTATGCCCCAGCCTTTGGGTCTCCCGAAATGTCGACCAGCTGCAAAGATATTTTTTTGAAAATAATCTTCGCGCCTTCGTTCCTACTCCAAAAGTTTATGTATTTGGTACATCGTGCCCGCTGGGGTCGGCAGCCTGAAGGACGTTGCGAGTAGCGGGTTAATGAGGAAGACGGAGGACCGCCAAGAGAGGCGACATCTCGGAAAGGCCATATCCAGCAGTGGATGAACACAGGCCAGGCCGATGGATGGATGGTTGGATTTATAGGTTTGTCTCTTTTGGTGAACCATTGAAATGCTCTGAGCCTGTGACGTAGGTACATTGTTGAAACATTTTTAAATTGTTGAAACGCCTGCGCATGCTATAGTCTGTGGAAAGCTTTAAATCTCTGCATTCCGGAACAGAACTGTGCTTCGAGACTCTAGTACTTTTGTAGGTTAATTACTTTGTTTCAAGTAGATTTCCACGAGAATAAGAAACGTTTCCGCATTTCATTTTCTATGCAGATGTTGAGTAAATGACTTTGTTGCCACTGTCAGACTCATTTCGAATGCAAAACCTATTTTTACTGCAATAAAAATACTTACGGAATAAAGAAGAGAAACAGTTTTTGCCGTTTCATTCAAATCGCTTTTTAACCATGTTATGCACGAAATCCCTATTGAGAGCAGCATGTGATTTTCACAAAAAAGCAATTCGTTTTGTTTTTGCTTGTACATTTATGACAACAATCGACAATTAAACATTCTGGGAAGACAACAAACCGTCTGTTAGTGTCTCTAAACACGACTTTCTCTTTTCGATCGGTTAAGCTGGATCTTTATCAATAACGTTTTGTCTACCTACATAACTATGGATGTATTATTTCCTTATACATTATGGTATCACTAATTATATACACTATAAAAGAAAGACCTTTATACGCAAATACGGAAAGTATTTTGTTGAAAAACACACTGGTACCAAACAAAGTCAAAGTCGTTTCATTTAGAAAATATATCTTACTTACCGATTTATCTATTTTTCATTGTCATTGTAACTAATGCAATGATGGACCCAGGATAGGCGCGAAATATATTTCGCTTTAAATTTAAAAGTCATTTTATTCATCATAAAGACGAATACGTCAATTAAGGCGAGGTTATCCAGAGAAATCTGTCCTGCTCCAACGCTTTCATTTTACACATGTTTATCCTGCTCAGTGGAAGCGAGTCGCCCAGAAAACTCGCGGTGTCGAGGTGTTTTTATTTATTGTTTTGGAATTAGAGGGATGGGTTTTTAATATGATGGCCGTTTTATATTACATTTTTCACGACGTTTATTTCAGTATAACTTTCATTTTTCAAAACTTAATACCTATAGTATTTAGTCTATACCTTTAGTGACTTGATATAAATGAAATGATGTTTAGATCGTAGTTTAGACTTAACTTTGCGATTTAATCGGATCGAGGAAAGTGTAAGCAATCGTTTATCGAACAGCCGAAATCAAAAAGTGAATTATGACATATATTTTTTGCAGTTTTATTATATTTAAAACACAGTTACTAAAAAATTACAAAAATTCACGAAATATTTCGACTCATTTCACTCCTTTTCCTGAAGGAGTCGAAATATTTCGTTAATTTTTGTAATTTTTTAGTAACTGTGTTTTAAATATAATAAAACTAAAATAATTTAAGGCCAAACTGGTAAAGTAAAAAATATATTTTTTGCAAAATTCAATCGTCGCTTTTTATTGCTTTAAAATTAGTTTGAAATTGAAACAAATCTCCCCCCACATCTAAAACCCTAACACACTAACCTCACCTACCTACCAACTTTTCTTGCTAACTACACTTTCCGTCTCACTGCCTACCCACTCTACCTTCTCACATGTAGCTTGAACTAGTTATAAATACAAACAAGGTTTGGAGGGTGTTAGTCTAGTATTAGGCCAAATGATCGTCTAGCAGCTGTGATAGGACCCCTCGTTGTGAACCGTATTTAAGTAACCCTAGTTCTTTTAGTGATAATAAGAATGAATCCGAACTCAACATTTCCTAATAAGTCTAGTTAAATTACCTAAAGTATCCGAGAAGTAAATAGTTCCTCTGACCCTAGTAAATAGAATAACATCTGCGCCTAGCTAAGTTATTATATGATGTCAATACTGAATTGAAACTATCCAAGAGAATATCACCTATTGACCAGGCTTATGTAAGAGAGTAAGAGGAGAAACTGAAACTAAATATAATTCATCTAGAAGATACCGCAATTTTATGTTTTTTGTTTAATAGCCCCTACCGGTTAATTTGGGTTCGGTAAAGGCAAAAGCTTCTATGGTTCTGCTTAAGTAAAGTAATAGATGAGAAGATTATACTCCTAGATAATAAGAGTATAAGTCGAACATAAAAGCCCTTACCTTTCGGATGGGGAATAACCCGTGAATTTTTTTAACAAAGGTTTTATTTAGTTTTATTGGAAATTGTGATTTAATTATTTAACAAAGATTTTATATAGTTTTATTTGAAATTGTGATTTAATACTTTATATTATTATAGACTTTAATTTTGCATTTAGTTTGATGATACATTATTTGTACCGTGCTACAGGGCACTAAGTACTTAGATATTGTAATTTGATAAGGCAGTATTATTATACTGAATATTTATAAGATTTGTTACTTTGTAATAGTAAATCGTTCATGTTGGCAAGTCTTTAATTTCTACCAAACACTACTATAGTCTCATTATAAAATCTTTCAGTAATCTTTAAATAGTACATTATTTATTGTAAGAAAACCTAAGAACAGTGATTCCCTGTCTACACACCTTGGAGGAAGAATCACTAAGAAACCTCAAGGAGTACCTACTCGTAATTAAATATCGTGACCTTACTGTGGAATATTAATTACTTCAGTAAAAGCTGCATAATTCTCCTTATCACATGTCCAATCTCTGTACCCACTGAATTCTACATGAGAACAGCTCTAAGGTAGTTTATTCTAACAGAAATTTATTAGCAGTCAATACTGGATTAATTCAATCATACAGATAACTAATTCGGTTCTACTAGTCTGACTAATTTCAATTCTTCTGAATTCCAGTTAGTAAGTATCCGTTCTGATGTCTCAGAATCAAAGCTATAATTATATGAAATATGTCTCACTCAGATAGATATAATTTCAGCTAGCTGGTTTCCTTGTTAGATCCAGAATAATTTCAGCAATATTTAAGGCTATCTCTCGGCCACATTGTACTTGAGGATATTAATTCAAGGAGAGATATATCTATTCACACTTGACGAAGTAAGATTCCTGTTCCGTTTGGTATACAGAAGATTCTTATTAGCACGGCATTGCTTGGCTAAAAGGGTGGGATTTTCCCTTAGTATGAACAAATGCATCTACTCATTACCTTTATTTTTTAGGCAATATTATTCACAAATAGAAATCATTCCTTTTCTATGGAAACCAAGCTACTTACTTTGGTAAATTTATTTATATTGAAATCTTCCTTTTTTATAAGGAAATTATGATTCCAGAATTATTTACTGTAATTAAGACTTAGAACTGGACTTTGCTCCAAACTCTGAACTGATAGTTCTCACACCAAAACAGTTTATCTCAATAAAAGGTTATCTTGAAAAACTAGACACTCGTGTAAGTAGGAGTGTTTCTGAGCTTGAGGTCGAACCTTCTTTATCTAATCAGAGAACGATGATCACAAGTTTAATCCATCTGATAGCAGAATTGAGAGCAAAACATTACTTATCTTTACTTCACAACAAAATAACTTTCAGTCATTTAAATTGCTTTCTCGACCAGACAATCAGGGAGGCTTTCCACTGAATGCTTTCAACACGTCGTTACAAGATTGATCTAAACAAATTCTGCCATTATTTACTTCTGAAATTCGCCTATTCTTTTCAAACTAAAATCTGGAACCTAGCTGATATCCGCCTACCTATTTGACCTAAATTTCACCAATCCGTGGTTCTACAAGAATTACCCCCTTAAAAACCTTTAAAGCCTACGGATCCTAACCTGAACGTGCCTACGTGTAACACCAAAACATAATTGACTAAAACATACACTACCAGGAGCCTACAACCTTCAGAACCCTATTTTCTCCGAGCACAATTCTAACGTCCTACCTACATTTTTCTATAATACTTGACTGTGTTCTAATCAATTTATTGTCCCTTCTTGCGACCCTACGTGAAATTCTAACGTCCTAAGATTCCTTGTAACGTCCTAGCATTCCCGCAAGTTCCTTGACTGATCTGGCTACTCGGGAATAGCCAAGAGAATTCTCAGCCTATTTTGGTGTAAAACAAAACTAGAGATAAAATCTCACATTTACTTTTAATTGTGTGAGTGTGTAATGCATCCTAACAAATATCGTGACTAAATTGACTATCCAAACTTTACCTGCCTATAATTTGTACCTAGAATGAGAATTCCTAGTCTGCCAAATGTGTAAAACCCAAAACTAGAGATAAAATCTCACATTTACATTTAATTGTGTTTGTGCGGTGATTCCCAAAGAGTCACAGCGGAAATCACATCCCTCAACTAGTCTAAAATAAAGAAGCGAGGCGAGTTTTCTTCTCTACGTGTACCTACTGCCTATAAACTCTCCGTGCCAGTCAGCGGGTGATTCAAGGTAAGGGCCTCACCCAACTGACCGGAAGTTCCCTATATGGTTGTGTGATAAATATATTAATATATACATAAAGACCAAAACTGCGCCACGGATGATAACCTGGAGGGGCAATGTCCGGTTCACACTTCTCTCGTGATCGCCCAGGCAACATCACATGGTAACGTCAGAAATGGGAGATATTATACGGTATAACTAAACCGCTGCAGCGTCATCTCAAAACGACTGCCCCTCCGGAGAGGTTGAAGGTACCAGGGCCGTCAGTTGTCACCGTTAAGTTTACCCAACACTGGTACCCCAAAGAGACTTCTCTTTGTTTAGCATCACATATTTTCCCTACCTATTAGCCGTCAAGCCTACTGAAAATACCCCCAAACTAAACCCAGAGACACCCACCTTTGCCACGCTCGAAATACCGAGTAGCTCCCGCGCTAATATCCCCTCACTATTACCAAACCCCAGCAAAATACAAAACCCCACGCCCAGGTCTGATATCCGCGTCCCGAGAACTGTTCTGAACTATATAACACAAATAACCGCGATTCTTAATGAGGCTTTTTCCATCCTTCCCCCGGCCAGCCGAGCCCTAGGGCTCAAAGCCTTTCACAGCCGCAACATCCAGCTTTACCTTATATTATTTAAAATATAAAGCAGACCCCAGAATTCTTAGGAAATCATTTGAAACAAGTCTCAAAAGGAATGCCCTATAACCGACCTACATGTTCGTCCTTTTACGGAAATCGCCTCGAACAAACACTCGCGGATCTCTAAATTTAAACTGCACTTTCTCGAAAAGTATCCCACACTCTAAATAATTCCGACAGAACTTTGAAGAAGATAACCCCGAGGAAAATTAATATATCTATAAAACAAACGCCCTGATAAAAATAAAACCCAAGAAAATAAATTCGCGACTAATCACTGCACTTGTATCTCGCTTGACGGACCTCGAAGACTGAACTCCGAAGACTGACCTCCAAAGACTGCCCTCCAAAGACTGAGCTCCAAAGACTGACCTCCAAAGACTGAGAGCCGTTCCCGCCCTACAACCACTTTTATCGACTCACTCCCGACGCTAAGCCACGCCGATTCTTCCATACCCCGCTCACTTCTTGTCACTCCCCGTATCCACGGCCCACGCATTCTCTCATTTCCGTATTACCTTATATGGTCATGAAATCTCAACGCCGACATCCGGACTACAGCAATCATAATGTTTTCCTTTTTAGCTTGAAATAGTATTTTTCGTGATTCTAATTTTCCTTACCACCAATTATTAAGATAATGAAAATATCTAAAATTCATTTGAGCAGGTTTTACTTTATTTTGAATTAAAATACGAAAATGGGATCTGTATCCTTTACTGCTTTGCTAAATACGCCACCTAGCTGAAACAAGTGGTACTTTTGACATAGCCTTAAAACCAATTCACCTAATCTGTACTATACCAAAGTTCATGAGTTTATTGCAAGATGCGCAGTGTCGCCCTCTTTTCCCCCAATACTAAATTCTAGCGGGCTCTGGCAATTTAACAATAACAGCGCCATTATGACGGAAAGACAGCGAATTATGATGGAACTTCTTGAATCAAAGTTTACCCAATTTCCCGCTACTGCGCCCCCATAGCCCGCCTTCTGCATTCTTTACTTGTGTAAAGCCCCCCAAATCTCTCTCCTCAAAAGACATTTCTTCTCCTCGCTTAGTGGACCCATTTCGCTTAGCAACTGTAGACACCCGAAAATCTTTAATTCCATGCATGATACATAGCCATGAAATACCCGTTTTCGGCGCGAATTTAATGTTCGCGTAATTTAGTATAGAAACAACATCTTTACTCGATTCACGTAATTTTCACTCTTTCCTTGCTTCCAAACATTAAGAATAAAACATCCGGAATTTATTTGAACATTACTTCTTCATTTCCTGAGTAAAATAAGGAAATAAGGTCTGTTTCATTTTCTAATCCCGGAAGTAATGCCATCTAACCTAAACACCTGATACTTTTATGTTTGTTGTAACATTCTTTTCAATGAACCTAATCTACCTCCGAACTCAAGCGTTTCCCACATATTAAGCAGATGTCGCTTCCACCCTCAGCTAATATCAAGACATCAATAGTAATCCGAAGGTAGTGGAACCACCCTACCACAAAATGTTAGCGAGTGGTAACGGAACGCCTCGATCCGAGGTTCGTTCTGGTACAGCTCGACCCTCAAAATTTACGTAGCGTACATTAGTTCAGCCGAAGGAAATTTTCTCTTCAGACTCGCTAACATGCAGAGACCACTGGTTACAAAACAAATTATTATGGCTTTTTCCAGAATGTAGTTGGGTGTGTGCGTTTTTAAACCAATCCACTAACAGAATCCCGCAAGTATCCGGACTCCAACCTCGCAATAACTTAATTATGGATAACTATTACTTCGATTGCAAGAAATCTGACGAAACGAGAGTACCGGGTTGTGAATCCAGTATGCCCTAGTGGCAATAAGATGGCCTTCTAACCCAATCCAATTTTTCGATTAACACTAGATTTGCCATGGACTATCTCTAATTCCACCAGATACCAAGCGATGAACCGCCTCATAAAGGTTATCCTTTAATTTAACTATCTCAGCTAGAGCCCTTCCCCTTGCAAGCCCCATAAGTTTCCTGGTGAGTGTGCAGTTGCCGAAAAGGGAGTAAGAGCTTCTGTATAGTGCGGGTTTATCATGTACTTCTTTTCGTAATTTAACCTAACTCCAATTTTCCATAATAAACCGTTTGCTAGGTATAGTGCCTCTGGTCCAAGCTACAATAACTTCATCTATACTGTCAAAACTGTTGCCTCCCTAGAGCCCTCTTTTTCAACCTGCATTCTCTTTAATAAATATTATAGTATAATTTTATATTATTATACTACAATACCATTAAAATCCTCTTTCCCCTTTTTCTTCATACTTCCCAAATGTACCACGCGTGGATTTCTCTTTCTCGCCACTCTAAGGATCCACCAGCTCATTCAATACAGACTTTCCTGTTTGACCAGGTTAAAAATGAATCGTCACAATGGCTCTGTAGCATGTAGCGTGTAAGCCGTTCTCAACCCTTAACCCTAAATCACATCAAACAATTTGGCTCAAACCAACATTTCCTACACTTAAATCTTTCCCTAGGTCTCCTAATCTAGATAACCAAAGATGTCCCTACAATTTTTTATATACCTAATTGTTCACATTCCGTAGCTTTGCTGTTTTCGTTGACATGATCGCAATTAATTTAGCTAAATTTAATCTTGATTATAACCTTAATATTGAGACATTTCCCCCGCTATCAACCTGAACAACTTACCTAATTCACGAGCCGTTAGAAATAACCCAACGACTTAATTTCTCTATATTCCCGGACCTCACTCTCTTTTGTAATATTCCTAAATATTTGATCATTCTATTACAAGGGTTTAAAGCTTAAGGGATAAGAGGTATAAGAGCATTCTGGCACTAATTATGTTTTTTTTTTTTTGAAAACCTAGGGCTTAATCTTACAACAAGACTACACGACGAGGAACCATTTACTTGAACTAACGGTATACTTTTGTGTCTAATGTGATTTAAATAGATAGATACAACCAAAAAATTGAAGTATCAGATTATCTTGTAGATAGAATTAACGATGAAACAGAACCAAAACTCATACTAGTAAGAGTCACGTTGCACCCAACTAATTGCGAAGATACTCGATAAGAATATTTCGGTCCCTAAATTATCCTATTCCCGCTCATATACATGTTGTTATAAAATTCTCAAGCAATAAACTAAATTCAGGCACTAGCTTACAAAAGTATCTAGGCCCTCGTCAAAATGTAAAGATTTACAGTCTACTATTTGGTCAACTACTTTATCTAATCTTTAAAAGGACGATGAAAACAATCCTAGCCTCCGTAACCAATTACGTATAAGTAAATAAATTGTCTCATACTCAAGTTATTCCGCCCCTCACATAATTTCTCCTGACTCTAGAACCGTCTACTTGCATATTGCATATCCCAACAACTCAACCCGAAACTGAGAGAATTATAGTGGTGTAATGTCTACAACATCATAGAGGTAAGTACGGCGGTAGACAATGAAGAAAGATACAAAAAAAGAATTCATCAAGAAAAAGGGAGAACGTACCGAGCATTCTCCTCCAGAATAAGTTTAAGCTTCCCTAATTGTGAATCCGTCCCTTACTCGTAATTTCCGCTACAAATCACGATGTTTTCCCTTTTGAATTAACGTCTATGAAATACTGCGTCACTGCATATAAAGCTGTTCGCTGTAATTAAGGTCCTGCAACCAAATTGCAGAATGAAACCTTCACGGTAGAATTCCTCTGTCTATCTGTAAATCACATTATAGTCACAAATCATCCTCTAAACCACTAGATTTAACACTCGGTAAAATAGCTTAATTCACCTATACCGCATGGAGCAATCAATCCCTATAATCCAAAATGGCTCAAAACCATATTTTTAATTTAAATGTTACCTGGGCGAACATGTAATTTTAATAAGACGCCGCACGTTCATACTACAGGGTATGTGAAGCTTGTTCACCCCTAGACTACGATTTGACTATAACATATACCGTATAATGAATACCGTTATCAAAAATATTTAGTTGTAGCAAGATAAACGTGAAAAGAATAAAATTCACCTAAGCCATCTAAACATCTTAACTAAACCCGACCCCCCTGGTTTTCGACTGAAGACGTCTTCATGGTCATTAGCCACTACGAATGTCTCGACATGTATATTATGTTAATTTTTTCACACCAATATATGGAACCCGTTTCTTCGCTCGAAACGTTTCTCCTCTCTACCATAATACCCACTTGTTTCTAACATTATATTAAACCGTCAAACGCTATCTCTGTCATCAAATATTACCCGAAACTCATATGTATATAATATTTGTACTAGAGTTCCGCACCTCAGAGTAACAATAAGATCACACTAACTAATGAATATTTGTCCGCTCTCCCGTCACAAGACTGTTATGGCCCTATCTCTACTGTTCGTAGCCTTCGCGCCAATAAGGTCTGTAGTACATTGTTGACTAATTTCGTAACAAACATAGTACATACAAGTACATACATATATACTCCCACCCGTCTCCCAAAGAGTCAGGCAGAGACCACCGACTTCCGATTGCCACGACCCTAACACACACATTCTTCGTCTCCTCCACATCCATTATTCTAATCACGCAATTTCTTATTTTATAAACAAAAGTTTATTCTTGATTTTCACAAATTCTATATAATTAAGTGATATTCCGCAAGTACCCTACTATATTTAAGCAACTATCGTATTCGAGGATTAGAAAATAGACACCGTTCAAACATCAGACGAACATACTATTTCACGCCTATCTCTTGAAGGGATAAACATATACTGTCAACTTTCATCCACTATGATTCCGACACACTTCTTTCGCCTCTTCCACTCCTATCTACGAGGTCATACTAGTTCTTCGATTTCGTATATCACAGCGCCAACACAGAACCCTGCGTTTTAAATTCACTCACCCTAACTTGACCCCTATTTGACACATTCTGAAGTACATTCGAGTTTCTCATTTTATTCATAAATCTCCCAGACTAACATCCTTTAAAACCTCCGACCCTCCAGCTTGTAAACCTGACTTCACCCTGTGTGATATTTCCATTCATTCTGTCGGACAAATTCTCACAGTTAAATATAGTAAGCCACCAACTCCGTGAAACTCTTATAAATTGTGCTAGGTTACACACTCATCATTCGTAGGTCATTTATTTATTTCAATTAGTTTCAGAATAATATAGGTATGTAAAATGTGGTTACACTACTCTATACACACGACTCTCAGATTTTACAAAATACCGAATATCTAACGCTGAAACTCTAACGTATACTTTTCTCGCTTAAGTTTACTTTCTTACGACCATCAAATTATACGGATTATCCTATTACATACCGATTCCAAAGAAAAGTTTACTATCAATTGAAATAAGTTATGATGAAACAATTTAGCTATTTTAATACCATGTGGGTATTATTCTTCAATAACTTGAAACTTAAGTAACTTAGAATAACCTGATCTATTTATTAAATCCACGTACTAATCCTTCCTGACTAACCCATGCTTAGTTGACCTAAATTTCACTCTGCGTTCTTCCCTATTAAATGTAGGTATTCATACTAAAAGTGCCCTCCCGTCGCTACCCAAAAATACTTCTCTCTCATTCTTAAGATCACATCAAAAGTGAATACTATGAGTACACAAGGGCCTACCTATTTTCAAAACCCGAATCTTATATTGTTTATCTTTTATTATTAATGCAAAAGTTTTCTAAGGGGATCTCATTTAACTGAAACGAAACTCTCGATACATACATACGAGATTACGAGTACATACGATTCGTTGATTTGATTTCCTTTGAATTTGATTGTCCTATTTTATCAATTCCTAATAATCTCTCTCTTATAATTGCTTAGTACCCGACAATAACCACTAGCTTCCAATTTACTGAACTACAAATCCTCTCAACACCAGTTTAAACCTCAGCATAGAAGTAGATAAACAAAATTATTATTTGCCTAACCACTAATTTTATTTCCCCTTTCATTTACTTATAACTTCATTCAAATCATATCTCACTTAACTCCCTTTTTCTCAATAACTTTGAAACATACTTATTTTCCACACTCCTAAACTTGCTACAAAACTATTATTTCCTTTATGAACTGCTAGCTTCCTCCCGCGGCCCCGCCCGTGCGTTACTCGGTTCAACGACATGATTTTTTTTCCGGGACAAAAGCAGCCTATGTGTCAAGCCGGTGTACAAGCCATATTCATTCCCAGCGTGAAAGAGCAACAACCAAACACACACACACCCTCACACACACACACACACAAACCCCCGCACCCATAACACCAGTGTGATGCCCTTCATCCCTTAGTAAGCAACAAGCTCTTGCATATTCCATCAATTGACTCACCGCACCTACGCTATAACATTACCAATGAAGTTAGTCTCTTGTAACTTATCGTCATAGCCCATCATCACGTTTCATTTACCGCACCTACGCTATAACGCTACCAAAGAAATTGTTTTCTCGTAAATTATCATTAACCATTCTTCATCAATCACACTACAAGGATCGAACACTCGAACCCCTTTTCACTTCTCTTATCGATGCAAGATTTTATTTTTATTTTGTAAAAACCTTTGTTTTCCCCGCAACGCAAAATATAACCAAAAGTTACAACGACATCGCAAAGCGTCACCCCAAAATTAAAATAGTTTTCTTTAAGTCTCGCTAATATTACCGATTCGGACTACCACGTCATCACTGAACAAATAAATGAACGTCATCTAACATAAAAACATTTAACAACGATCACCTTCATAAACCTCCTTTTTCTATTAGTGCATCTACCTTCCGTCCGCAAAGAACTCTTACGCAACCTTACCGAGCGACCCTCATTCTTTCAAACTTTTCATCGATAGGAGCGCAGAACAAGACTTATATGCATTCATCCACCCATTCATTACTAGGATATTATTATTGCTAAACGATTGTGGGCATTGTGTTCTACCTGATAAATAAGACCGGTAACACTACGATAATTTTCTCCTTGGCGCAATATAGTTAATATTCCTTGACTAAAAGTGAGCAGATGGTTTCCACGGGACAAACTGAAGCTAGTATAATTTTAATATAGGCGACGACAGTCATCGAAGTACATTCGTCATATCAATAACACATTATACAAGTAAATCATGCAACGGCATTCTTCACCCGTCCATGCCGTTGTCTAATTCTTTTACCGGTTTGTGATAATGCCAGTAACTACTAAGAGTTGTCAAAAGGAAGCACTACTTATAAAAACTTCAAATTAGTTTGATTATTTTGGTTTACCACGCATTGGGATGAAAGTCATTTCTAACCGTTCTAGACCGGTCGTTTATGTTTGAGATTAAAATGTGATCAAACCAATAAATAGCGAATAATCAAAAAGTGAAAGAAGGACAAATTGAACAGAAAAGCTTTGTTGTCACCCTACACATCTACTCACATATCCTTCATACAGATGACTAACCACGGAAAACATCATGTAGATGATAGATTCCTTTGATCGTAATAATCATAAGAGCGACCCTAATGCTTGGATTTGGATAAAATTTATCCGTTTCATAATGAAATGAAGAACCAGAACGCAGCATAAACACGTTCAATTCTCAATTCTCGACCGAACAACCTATCTTGTAACATTAAACACAAATGAAATAATAAGTCAATTTCCGTTTTGTTGGATAACACAAATTGGTCAAACTCATCACTAACATTGCCACAGCCTAACAGTGTACGTACATTCGCAAACTAGGTATCTAGGTGTCACAGACATGATGGCCGTTGGGGCCGAAAGGCAATGGAGGGGAGACAACGTACAGCTAAGCGCAGCGCAGGTCGACAACATGCCTGCTGGACCGACAACCTGAAGGACGTCGAGGACGGCGCGGCGGCGACATGAGTGGCGAAATTTGGGAAAGGCCCATGCCCAGCTGAGCACTGGACGAACACAGGCCGATGGATGAATGGATGGATGGATGGATGGATGGATGGATGACTACCATATCTGAACCGTAAAACTTCCTATAATATTCCCATATTCCTGCCTGATTAAATATTATTGAGCAAACTAATATGATCATAAATAATCCTTATATAGAATTTCATGTTGTTAGTTACCGAAATTATGATTTACATAGACATCATAGTGATATTTTTCAGAAATATTTCGGTCTAAAAGGGGACAACGAATTTTAATATTAACTCTACGGCTCAGTCTAACATCAGTAAATATTCCCGATATTTCTAAACATTTATTCATCCCTTTCCTACTACATATTATTATGTGTTCGTAATAAGATTATAAAATAAAACACATAATATCTCATTTCTACTCGAGTCGCAATGTATACCACGTTTACTAACCGACCCGCAATGTAAACTCATGCGATTGTTTCCGAAGTGTGACGTCATCCCTAGTCGACTTCAGATTTGCAGATTTATACCTAAGTATTTGTGCACATAACTCACTACTAAATAAGTGAGAGCAAAACACAATCGATTCCTCTCATCCTACTTAAAATATGTAAACCCTACTCCGTACATACGATTGTACATCTTTTTAGCCCGACGTACATAACCAACCACGTCTTTACTTTATTCTAGTAAAACAATTTAATAATTTCGAAAAGCACTAAAATAATACCACAGTGCTGCCAAACAATCCCCCATAATTGAAACAAAGTATTTACTACACGAAGATGAAAAACATTTTCTAAAGCAATTAGACTTGTCCACTAACACTGCTTTTGTTTTTGAACGCACGCGTCGCTATCGTTCCATGAGACTAAGAACGTTTCCACACTATCCAACCCAACACCGGTGCCGGACGACGACAGCCAACATCCGATAGCCATGCCATGCCATACACCATGCGCTGTTTTCGCATTACCCGACAAAATCGCTCCGATATGGCCATTTGCTCGATAGCTTTAGTACGGACAGGTCATTACGGAAGACTAAGACAATTTTGGATAGGTACATCCCATTGCGGAAGCTAAATATTCAGAGAGAGCATTTTATACTCTTTTTAGCGAGCTACAAAACGCACTGAGAAAGTTCTTTAATTACTTTCCTAGAAGTGAATCCACGATATGATTATTTGCCAATTTATCTGACAACCAATATCAAGAAACAAGACACACATATTCGAATGGCTTTGGGGCCTAAGGAAATGCAAGCGCACACAGAGACAATTTAGATATACGTATATCAACATAAAAACATTATCGTTCGACGGCTCACGGGCGTCCGATAGTGCCGCCAACATATCGGTGTCGGTTCCGATATCCGATACTGGATCGGACAATGCGAAAGACTACTCATCTCATACATTTTACTTGCCCCGATATCGCACCGGCGGCGTCCGACCCCGACATCGGACCGGACAACGCAAAAACCCTCAAATATGGACAAATGGACTTTGAGTCCAGAGCCGTTAAAAAGTACTAAAAACAAACCAATGCGATTATGACAGTCAAAACAAACAAACCACTTTTGAATATGAATAGTTCAAAACCATCACAAATGAGATATCTCTGATATCTCTATAAATAATAAATAAACTAACTTGTGCGTGCGTTGAGATGAAGATGGAATGCACCTTCAGCTCGGGACAACATTATTATGAACTTAGCGCAACTCAGGATGATTCTCAAAGGTGCAAAATTGGACATGGCGTTGATGATATCAATGAAACCTACAGCTACAGATTACCAAGGATAACCCAATTAACCGAGCCGAACTCATCTCATACAATGGTACGTATATTCATTCTAACCTGTTTTACAATTGCCTAATCATCAAGAACGCATTAAAACTACGTTTTCCTTTACCGGTCATTCATATTGGTTATTAGTACTGCCATCTTGAGCAAACATCTATAGTATTGCAATCCAAAAGTGGCCTAAATTACCTAGGCTACTTTAATAAACAATGCTCATTAGTCCAACAACGTCAAACACAACCCTTTATATTAAAGTAAATTTATGCTATAGCTTCTTAATGATAAAATAGGTATAACTATTCACAACAATACAGACATTCTCCATACATTCGCCCGAAATTAATTATCTTTTTCTACTTTTCAGATACAGCCTACGATGGTTGAGTTCTAAAAGCCCTATATGCATATTATGTATGACCCATCTCGCCTGAGAAGCTACGCAGGTGTATGCAATGTGGATAATCCAGTCTACTTCCTAACCAAGAACTTCGCTTCGCCCAATCGCACTAAGGAAAAGATAATAATGTGCATCTGTGTTACCGCTGAATGAATTTACTACATAGAAACTAAATATCACTCTTAAAACACCTCCGTCTCACGTGCAACAATTGAACTAGACTAACACACTCCAACCAAATAAATACTAGAAATCGCAATACAATATCCCAGCTATTAAAACATGATCACACTGCTTAAATGAAACAAAAACGCTAAAATGAATTCAAAATACAACATTACAACCATGATATCGTTAAAACTTTATTCCGACATATGTCCTAGTAGTTAATTTTAATATTATAATCGCAAAAACTGCAATATTCTGGTCACGGCTTCTAATTGAAACAAATCTCCCCCCACATCTAAAACCCTAACACACTAACCTCACCTACCTACCAACTTTTCTTGCTAACTACACTTTCCGTCTCACTGCCTACCCACTCTACCTTCTCACATGTAGCTTGAACTAGTTATAAATACAAACAAGGTTTGGAGGGTGTTAGTCTAGTATTAGGCCAAATGATCGTCTAGCAGCTGTGATAGGACCCCTCGTTGTGAACCGTATTTAAGTAACCCTAGTTCTTTTAGTGATAATAAGAATGAATCCGAACTCAACATTTCCTAATAAGTCTAGTTAAATTACCTAAAGTATCCGAGAAGTAAATAGTTCCTCTGACCCTAGTAAATAGAATAACATCTGCGCCTAGCTAAGTTATTATATGATGTCAATACTGAATTGAAACTATCCAAGAGAATATCACCTATTGACCAGGCTTATGTAAGAGAGTAAGAGGAGAAACTGAAACTAAATATAATTCATCTAGAAGATACCGCAATTTTATGTTTTTTGTTTAATAGCCCCTACCGGTTAATTTGGGTTCGGTAAAGGCAAAAGCTTCTATGGTTCTGCTTAAGTAAAGTAATAGATGAGAAGATTATACTCCTAGATAATAAGAGTATAAGTCGAACATAAAAGCCCTTACCTTTCGGATGGGGAATAACCCGTGAATTTTTTTAACAAAGGTTTTATTTAGTTTTATTGGAAATTGTGATTTAATTATTTAACAAAGATTTTATATAGTTTTATTTGAAATTGTGATTTAATACTTTATATTATTATAGACTTTAATTTTGCATTTAGTTTGATGATACATTATTTGTACCGTGCTACAGGGCACTAAGTACTTAGATATTGTAATTTGATAAGGCAGTATTATTATACTGAATATTTATAAGATTTGTTACTTTGTAATAGTAAATCGTTCATGTTGGCAAGTCTTTAATTTCTACCAAACACTACTATAGTCTCATTATAAAATCTTTCAGTAATCTTTAAATAGTACATTATTTATTGTAAGAAAACCTAAGAACAGTGATTCCCTGTCTACACACCTTGGAGGAAGAATCACTAAGAAACCTCAAGGAGTACCTACTCGTAATTAAATATCGTGACCTTACTGTGGAATATTAATTACTTCAGTAAAAGCTGCATAATTCTCCTTATCACATGTCCAATCTCTGTACCCACTGAATTCTACATGAGAACAGCTCTAAGGTAGTTTATTCTAACAGAAATTTATTAGCAGTCAATACTGGATTAATTCAATCATACAGATAACTAATTCGGTTCTACTAGTCTGACTAATTTCAATTCTTCTGAATTCCAGTTAGTAAGTATCCGTTCTGATGTCTCAGAATCAAAGCTATAATTATATGAAATATGTCTCACTCAGATAGATATAATTTCAGCTAGCTGGTTTCCTTGTTAGATCCAGAATAATTTCAGCAATATTTAAGGCTATCTCTCGGCCACATTGTACTTGAGGATATTAATTCAAGGAGAGATATATCTATTCACACTTGACGAAGTAAGATTCCTGTTCCGTTTGGTATACAGAAGATTCTTATTAGCACGGCATTGCTTGGCTAAAAGGGTGGGATTTTCCCTTAGTATGAACAAATGCATCTACTCATTACCTTTATTTTTTAGGCAATATTATTCACAAATAGAAATCATTCCTTTTCTATGGAAACCAAGCTACTTACTTTGGTAAATTTATTTATATTGAAATCTTCCTTTTTTATAAGGAAATTATGATTCCAGAATTATTTACTGTAATTAAGACTTAGAACTGGACTTTGCTCCAAACTCTGAACTGATAGTTCTCACACCAAAACAGTTTATCTCAATAAAAGGTTATCTTGAAAAACTAGACACTCGTGTAAGTAGGAGTGTTTCTGAGCTTGAGGTCGAACCTTCTTTATCTAATCAGAGAACGATGATCACAAGTTTAATCCATCTGATAGCAGAATTGAGAGCAAAACATTACTTATCTTTACTTCACAACAAAATAACTTTCAGTCATTTAAATTGCTTTCTCGACCAGACAATCAGGGAGGCTTTCCACTGAATGCTTTCAACACGTCGTTACAAGATTGATCTAAACAAATTCTGCCATTATTTACTTCTGAAATTCGCCTATTCTTTTCAAACTAAAATCTGGAACCTAGCTGATATCCGCCTACCTATTTGACCTAAATTTCACCAATCCGTGGTTCTACAAGAATTACCCCCTTAAAAACCTTTAAAGCCTACGGATCCTAACCTGAACGTGCCTACGTGTAACACCAAAACATAATTGACTAAAACATACACTACCAGGAGCCTACAACCTTCAGAACCCTATTTTCTCCGAGCACAATTCTAACGTCCTACCTACATTTTTCTATAATACTTGACTGTGTTCTAATCAATTTATTGTCCCTTCTTGCGACCCTACGTGAAATTCTAACGTCCTAAGATTCCTTGTAACGTCCTAGCATTCCCGCAAGTTCCTTGACTGATCTGGCTACTCGGGAATAGCCAAGAGAATTCTCAGCCTATTTTGGTGTAAAACAAAACTAGAGATAAAATCTCACATTTACTTTTAATTGTGTGAGTGTGTAATGCATCCTAACAAATATCGTGACTAAATTGACTATCCAAACTTTACCTGCCTATAATTTGTACCTAGAATGAGAATTCCTAGTCTGCCAAATGTGTAAAACCCAAAACTAGAGATAAAATCTCACATTTACATTTAATTGTGTTTGTGCGGTGATTCCCAAAGAGTCACAGCGGAAATCACATCCCTCAACTAGTCTAAAATAAAGAAGCGAGGCGAGTTTTCTCCTCTACGTGTACCTACTGCCTATAAACTCTCCGTGCCAGTCAGCGGGTGATTCAAGGTAAGGGCCTCACCCAACTGACCGGAAGTTCCCTATATGGTTGTGTGATAAATATATTAATATATACATAAAGACCAAAACTGCGCCACGGATGATAACCTGGAGGGGCAATGTCCGGTTCACACTTCTCTCGTGATCGCCCAGGCAACATCACATGGTAACGTCAGAAATGGGAGATATTATACGGTATAACTAAACCGCTGCAGCGTCATCTCAAAACGACTGCCCCTCCGGAGAGGTTGAAGGTACCAGGGCCGTCAGTTGTCACCGTTAAGTTTACCCAACACTGGTACCCCAAAGAGACTTCTCTTTGTTTAGCATCACATATTTTCCCTACCTATTAGCCGTCAAGCCTACTGAAAATACCCCCAAACTAAACCCAGAGACACCCACCTTTGCCACGCTCGAAATACCGAGTAGCTCCCGCGCTAATATCCCCTCACTATTACCAAACCCCAGCAAAATACAAAACCCCACGCCCAGGTCTGATATCCGCGTCCCGAGAACTGTTCTGAACTATATAACACAAATAACCGCGATTCTTAATGAGGCTTTTTCCATCCTTCCCCCGGCCAGCCGAGCCCTAGGGCTCAAAGCCTTTCACAGCCGCAACATCCAGCTTTACCTTATATTATTTAAAATATAAAGCAGACCCCAGAATTCTTAGGAAATCATTTGAAACAAGTCTCAAAAGGAATGCCCTATAACCGACCTACATGTTCGTCCTTTTACGGAAATCGCCTCGAACAAACACTCGCGGATCTCTAAATTTAAACTGCACTTTCTCGAAAAGTATCCCACACTCTAAATAATTCCGACAGAACTTTGAAGAAGATAACCCCGAGGAAAATTAATATATCTATAAAACAAACGCCCTGATAAAAATAAAACCCAAGAAAATAAATTCGCGACTAATCACTGCACTTGTATCTCGCTTGACGGACCTCGAAGACTGAACTCCGAAGACTGACCTCCAAAGACTGCCCTCCAAAGACTGAGCTCCAAAGACTGACCTCCAAAGACTGAGAGCCGTTCCCGCCCTACAACCACTTTTATCGACTCACTCCCGACGCTAAGCCACGCCGATTCTTCCATACCCCGCTCACTTCTTGTCACTCCCCGTATCCACGGCCCACGCATTCTCTCATTTCCGTATTACCTTATATGGTCATGAAATCTCAACGCCGACATCCGGACTACAGCAATCATAATGTTTTCCTTTTTAGCTTGAAATAGTATTTTTCGTGATTCTAATTTTCCTTACCACCAATTATTAAGATAATGAAAATATCTAAAATTCATTTGAGCAGGTTTTACTTTATTTTGAATTAAAATACGAAAATGGGATCTGTATCCTTTACTGCTTTGCTAAATACGCCACCTAGCTGAAACAAGTGGTACTTTTGACATAGCCTTAAAACCAATTCACCTAATCTGTACTATACCAAAGTTCATGAGTTTATTGCAAGATGCGCAGTGTCGCCCTCTTTTCCCCCAATACTAAATTCTAGCGGGCTCTGGCAATTTAACAATAACAGCGCCATTATGACGGAAAGACAGCGAATTATGATGGAACTTCTTGAATCAAAGTTTACCCAATTTCCCGCTACTGCGCCCCCATAGCCCGCCTTCTGCATTCTTTACTTGTGTAAAGCCCCCCAAATCTCTCTCCTCAAAAGACATTTCTTCTCCTCGCTTAGTGGACCCATTTCGCTTAGCAACTGTAGACACCCGAAAATCTTTAATTCCATGCATGATACATAGCCATGAAATACCCGTTTTCGGCGCGAATTTAATGTTCGCGTAATTTAGTATAGAAACAACATCTTTACTCGATTCACGTAATTTTCACTCTTTCCCTGCTTCCAAACATTAAGAATAAAACATCCGGAATTTATTTGAACATTACTTCTTCATTTCCTGAGTAAAATAAGGAAATAAGGTCTGTTTCATTTTCTAATCCCGGAAGTAATGCCATCTAACCTAAACACCTGATACTTTTATGTTTGTTGTAACATTCTTTTCAATGAACCTAATCTACCTCCGAACTCAAGCGTTTCCCACATATTAAGCAGATGTCGCTTCCACCCTCAGCTAATATCAAGACATCAATAGTAATCCGAAGGTAGTGGAACCACCCTACCACAAAATGTTAGCGAGTGGTAACGGAACGCCTCGATCCGAGGTTCGTTCTGGTACAAAATGAGACAAAGTCGGGATAGGCCCTTTTAATCACATTTATTTACTTGTATGCAACAGCTGATTGTTTTGATTTTTGGGTTGGCTCCACAGTCAAAATGGTTCTTATAGACGAGATTTATACATTATATTAATATAGTTTCCAAATTTTTAGCAACTAAAATCCAGTAAGCCTTATTATTTATTTGTAAATTTTGTATTTTTTTTATTATATTATTTATAGGTTTGTTTAAATTACAACATTACAACTTAGTGATGGACTTCCACAAGGTAATGCCTATTTCAATAATTACTATATTTTTGTTTATATGAAACAGTAAATACCTCTCCTTCTCATAAGTATGCGAAAAATATATAGGAGATAAAGTTTGAATTGGTCTTACACCCCGCGATTGTAGTCGTAAATATTGAAACATCGTCGTAAGAACGAAGACAAGGACACCTCATTTTTATTGCTACTACATTTAACTCACTGAATTGGAAATATAATGTTTTTATTGCAAAAATGGTAAAGAATTCGTGTACATTATTTAACATCGAGTAGCTATGTATACTCAGATCCAATGTAGGCGTTTCCCGCAAAAAGCAATTTGTACCCACGGGGAACCAATTTAATCCTGCCATGTTTCAATACTGCTATACCAACACTCAACGGGCACGTTTTCGAACGTATTTATAGATAATATATTTATAGGAAACTAAAGGCTTTATATAGCTAAATTATATATATTTATTTCAAGTATTTATAGATAAAAACTTTTAAACTAGGAGACGTATTTCTACTTAACAAATTAATACAAAATCCTAGTTCATCAAAATACCCATAATGGAAAGATTTAATTAAGAAGTTAGAACAAGAACCAACCCCGAGTTACCAAGTAACAAAAAACCCAATTTAGTGTTTAATCGGGCGGAAAGGGGTTGAGGGACTTTAAATTTTAATGCACGCGTAATTGGGTCTAAAATAGGTTTAATCAAGTGAACGGAGGGTAGCACTTGGCTGCCAAACTCCATCGAGACCCCGGCGACACATATGTATACGGAGCTCAGCTTATGACATCAGTTCATTTAGCTCTGAGTTAGCACAAGTGGAAGTAGGGCAACTAGTACAAATTTGTTCACCAGGCACTTTATTAAACATGTCATATAAAGTGCACACCAGTTTCCAAACTGGGGGTTTATTCACTGTTTTCTAAGAACATTGTGTGAAATCACATAACGCTCTCGTGAGCGTTCAGTATGTGCTTTACTAGCTAGTTTGTCATACAATTCAATGGTCTAGGATAAGTACCTAAGTGGTGCTTTCAGTAACACACTTGTCGTGATAAGGGTTCCAGGTTCGAATTCTAATCGAAGGATATTTTCAAATTCTTATCTTACTTGAAATTTGTTTCTAGTAGATTTTTTCTAGTTTGTAATGCACTCTAATAATATTAAATGTGTTCAGAAGCGATGGCTTCCACTATAAAAACATAATCTTCATAAACTTACTTGAATATTAGCCAAGAAATATCGAGTAGAATATTTCGGAGCGTGCAACAATTAATTCTCTAGGATCCGTTCGTTTGAACGGCACACTGTAATTAAGTTTCAGTACTTTGTTCATCTGCTCATCTATTCATGCTATTTCTCTTTAAATGTTAGTCAATCTAGACTTCTTGTCTTAAATTAACTTGAATATTACCCGAGAAACATCCAGCGAGTCATACCAGAGCTCGGTACAGTTAATTAATTCTGAAATCTGGAGATTTAACAATGGTTCAGCTGGCCATTTATTTATTTAATTTCTCTTCGGATGTTAAAAATGACAGAAGTCTTTAAGTGAGTAAACTAAACATCGGTAAAAATCTAATTTAGTTCTACGTGATATACATGCTGACTTTTAACCTAACCCCGATAATTAAGTATTTTGTAGAAGACCACAAACTGGTTTTTTAAAAACCATTTAAAATCATATTCATAATTATTTATTAAAGTTAGAGCCCTTTGAAGATTTTAGTAAAATCCAAAGAAATCATGGTCACCCGAAGATATAAGATAATTAGATAGCACGAGGTAATTTTTAATATTGATCCCACTATTATGGACTATTTTCAACCTTTTCTGTATGGGAATGGCTAGGATAACCATAAATTTTATTTCCAAGTAACATTTTTTAATAATATTTTGACTTTAAATTTTAATGGTTTTTACATTTAAAACGTGTTCTACTAACGTTTCTTAATAACCTCTAAAATTATCGGGGTTTGTTTGAAAGTCATCCTGTATAATTAAACTATACTATTCTTAAGGTATGCATATCGTTCATCTGGGAAGTTTATAGTCGTGTTCCATACGTGATTTTTGGATTGCGAGCAATACTTTCCAAGGTGACATTACGTATCACTGGTGGTAGAGCTGATGCCGGGCTCGACTGTGGAGGTACCACCATCTTACTCGGAAATCCTCCCGAAGTTATTCGGGGGAAAGTAAGAGAACAGCTCTCAGGCAAAACCAGGCGGCCCACCATTGCCTGGGACCGATGGATGGCGGTATATCCATCCCCAATTGCCGGGCCTTATATAAAACAGACTGGTGACGGGCAGCGGCGTCACCGGTGCAAGGGGTTCGGCACCGCGCTCACCAACCCGCCTGCCCAGCGTGTGTGAGTATGGGCATTTCTTCCAGGAGGACCGCCAAGAGTGGCGAAATCCTGGAAAGGCCTATGTCCAGCAGTGGACGAAACAGGCTGATGGATGGATGGATGGATTACGTATCAAAATTTTTATTTTCGTTTGTTGCATTGTGATACCAATAAAAGCGAGACTCGTCATGAGATGCCAAACATTATTATGTTTTATTAAATGTCTGTGCATTGTGCCGGTCTCGAAACTGTCTATAAACTGTCTATTTTCAACAAGTATTGCTATAACTTTCAAATGTGTCGTTTATTCGTGATTGGCTAGAAATGACATCCATCACACATAATTTTTGGCCAACCACGACGCTTTTGAAGGCGATGGATATTGAAGTTACACATTAAGAGGGTTGGTCCTCCTCCATCGTCACATTTCCATGTAACGTTGGGTCACTCTCAACGAGAATTTCCCAGATCGGGGGATCGACAGACGACTGGGGAGCTAACCGGAATAGAAAATTTCGATCGATTTATCGTTCGGGCGTATAACCATCTCATTCTCACTTTTTATTGTACACAAATATACGCAATTACACAAGTTAAAAATTAAAATTTGTGAACAGCGGCGAGCTTATGAGAGTTTTCTTCCAGCAAACCGTAAAAAGATAAGGAAAACAGTAATCATATGTGTACATACTTAATTACACTTAAAATATTTTTACATTACATTTTACATTAAATAAAAAACACTAACTTAACTTTCTATTAAATATATATTAATACATATAAATTAATTAAATTATATACATGTATGTTTATTATATTAATTCATAAAATAACTCAATGATTTGATAAATGCCCTTTTAATTTCTTTTTGAATGAGGAGATACCTGGTTACGCACTCATCTCTATCATACTGTTCGTGCGTCAGAGATGGACGTATGCTCGAACGATAAACGATCGACCGAATCTTTTTGGGAGTACCGGGCCTGGTTCCACGCCGGCTACTTAATGTGTCTCGCAGTACGCTCGGATTGGTTCGGAGTTACTTAGCGTGTCTCGCTCATACACGTGTAATCGTCAAAAACACCCTAAAAATATATATTTAACTAATGCACGACATTAAGTAAATTTACCTTCAGAATAGTAAAAAAAAATGGTGACACAAAATATGCGCTCGTACTAAAAACATGGTTTCTGAATTAGAGCAAGAACTAAAATAAATATAATATAATTTGGGCAAGTGCGAGTCGGACACACGCACAAAGGGTCCGTACCACCCCACTAAACCCGTGCAGAACCCTAAAAACACAACATACATGCCAAACAAGACGCTAACAGACGCTAAAATGGTAGCGCCTGACAAAAAATTTGGCACCGTCTGCATACGGAACCCTACTTTTTATTATTTTTATTTGCCCAAAAATAAAATACTTAGAGCAGGGAATTTTCGGAAAAAATTAAACGTTTATTATATAAAAAAATATTTTTGTATCAGACAATTCCAGATTTAATAATTGCTTATTACTTTTACGTTAGTAGCTCCCAACGGGAATAGACCGGATCACAGTACAAGTAAACCTGTACATATATAGTTACACAACACAGACTCGCTGAAACTGATGACAACATCGAGACAACCAGGCAATAACCGAGTCAACATCTGGAATTCTGGAGTGAAATGCAGAGGTATCATCCTCCCACAAAGTATTTTGTCATTTTTTAAAACTTGTTGCTTTTATTTTATGATTTTTGAAAAACTCCATAATAAAAGTAACTTACAGAATGAAACTGGGTGCCGTTACACTTGCACTCCCCTGTCTTGGAAAAATGACATATGATTTTTTTACGTAGTCGCTGGAATAGCCAGGCCAATTTTAACGTGACGTAAAATCCTATTACCTTATATTTGTTCCTATAAATAAGGATATAAAGAAATATTATATCACAACATTATCCACGCAGATGCACCCCTGACAATAATCCTGCCGGCGATGGATTGAAAACAGAAGCAGACATCGAACTAAAGATCTAGTCGAAGAAAAAAAAACTGGTCACAAAGTTGGCTTAGAATCTTGATACGGGCCCTTGGTCCATCTTTAGAGATGAAAGCAAAAAAAGTAAATCTAGATTTTTACGCATTACTACAAATAGAATTTGTAGACTTGTAGAAAGTAACCAGACGATACCAGTAAGCACAAGAAACTTTACTGTGCTAAATCTATGACGACAGTACTTATGCTACGCCACATTGAATGACCACGTTCATTCTAAACTGAACTTTATCACAGCGGGGTAGGGTTGATACAAAAGAGACACATTAGCGGGGCCCAGACAGTAGGTTGTCGACGCAGATGCTCCAGGCGGTACCACGAGGACATAGCGCTACACCTGCGAGATGAGTAATGAACAGTCCTCGCCGCAGACAACAGCTTGCCTGACAGGATTACTGAACATTCAGGGGTTTTAAAGAAGACTACTAAACAGAACAAAGTTCCTCGCTCTTATTCCTTTGTAAATAAGAGGCGGTTTACGAGATGTAATTCGTCAAAGTGCGCCAAAGCTTCGCATAATTTTTTTATCTCGGCAGCAAATAAATATCATGATGTAAGAGTAGACATGAGCTTCTAAAAGCCGCATACCTAATAGGGCTGCCATATTCTGCTAGGGTCTCTGGAATGAGCTCTACAGCTTTAAAAAATAATCCCAGTAATTTGAATGTTACTATCACAAAAAGATTTAGACTGGATGATTAATTGAGGAAATTATGTTAGCTAATAAGGCAAGTTCTATTAATAACGTCCAAAAGCTGAACATAAGCAAAGAGGTCTCACGGCTCGAGTGTTGTCCTTAACCTGTCATTAGCATTTTAGCAGAGCCAGGGTTTGAATACAAATTGAATCGCTTCACCAACCACTCTATATGGTAAGTAGCTCACTACCTGAGAGAAGACCCATATTTGTTGTCTATTCGATGCTTTAAAATCTTTAAATTTGAAAATAATGCAATTTATTAATTTAGAAATAAAATCCGCAATTAATACACATTTTTCCTGGTATTCGCATATTCTAAGATTATATCTAAGTATTTCCATTAAGGGGCTCCAACTTCAATCCTTGTCTAACGTGTATGTTTTAAATTACCTATCCTGCTCTTATTAATTACCGCGCACACAAAACTTTAGTTATTTTGAAATTAAGCAACATTAAAACTTATTCAACTATGAAAAATATTGTGTATTTTTAGTGAGTATCTGTGTGTTAGTTTCGTTTTAATCGGTTTTAAAATATAGGAGCTGAATAGCTTTTTCGTTGAAATTTATACTTTTGTAAGATTAATTTAATTATTAGAAGATTAAAAGTATGTATATTATAAGAAATGTTATTAATAATAGTGTTGAGTCAATAAAAATACCATACTTTTTCAAAATTGTATCGTCTACGGAGCTGAATCCGATGAAAATCTCAAGCTTAGAATGAGAAGAAGCAAGTTAAAAAAGATGTAATGTTTAGAAATAATTAAGCACGTGTAGCAAACACTTACTGAAATGTAAGGTGACTTTTGTTTATATAGCAAAATTCATACTGGAGACTTGGTAAGTAGTCAGGACCAAGATTCAATGACCCTGTTTGCGAAATACGAAAAATATTGTTTGTGCCCCTATACTTGTTCAAGAACAACCTCTACTCAATTGGTGTAGAAACTATGATAGAAATAAATTTCTATATTTTTAAACACTTGGCGATTTATTCATCGCAAGGAGATAATAAATTAATAATATTGGTGTAGGATATCCAAATTATATTTTGCATATTATAGAAAGAGTCTCTAAACCTTATTGAAAAATAAATATTAAATACTAGCTTTTGCCCGCGGCTCCGCCCGCGTTTTATTCAGTTTAACGACATGCTTTTTTCCGGGTTAAAAAGTAGCCTATGTGTTAAGTTAGGGTATAAGCTATATCCATTCTAAATTTCATCCAAATCCGTTCAGCCGTTTCAGCGAGAAAGAGTAACAAAAATATACACACACACACAAAGTTTCGCATTTATAATATTAGTGAGATGTGATAAAATAAATTACCGTATATAAAATTCCAATTAAAAAACTGATGCTACAATAGTAGTTTATGAAACTGGTACATAAAAAGGTTATTAAAACACGGGTGTTTTAATACCTAGTCATGTATAGTTTCATTCACTACTTTATCTAAACTCATTATAACCTGTTTTCATAACCTTGATACAAATTTTCGTTAGCCATTTTGATTTTTCTTGTAAAAGATGGTTCTAAAAGTGTACGTAATTTCCGTCGCTATTTCCAAAATGTCAGGTGGAGACAAATATCATCGCCATCCCTGCTGTCAGTAATTTTAGGGCAAAATAATTCTTTTGACCCATAAAACCACAATAAGTAATAAATTTCCTCGAAACGAAAACTATAGAACAAAAAGTTCATCCATTGACAGACCGAGTCCAACGCGCCGTAAGCCATAGACAATACCTGGCCGAAAATAAAGTTGACTGTAACCTCGTTACTGTTTTGTATGTATTGGAGAACATTATATAAAAACCTCATTGGTATTTTATATTAAACCTCAGACATGGCTGTATGGGCTAAGTTCCCTTTGCCTTCCTAGTTAGTATCACATGTACTATAATCTCGGAAAAAGTTTTTTTATAGCATTATGTTCGTCGGAGACCTATACTATAATTTAATTTTTTAATTTTTTAGAGACGTTCATGAAAAATATTTTTCATTATGCCAGTAGTTTTGAGTTCGTAATGAGGATTTTACGATATGAGGTTAGATAAAATACTTAATACACGCGAGTACATCTGAAAACGCAATTTGATTAACTTCACTCGATAGAAAAAAATCGCAAACTTGTCCAGCTGACGGAATTGAAACTTCTGAATTTTCTTTACTTATATTTATATAACAAAAAATTTTCAGGAATTTCAGTAAAACCTCAAAATTTCACTGATTACGCGGCCCGCAGCGTACGAAGCGTACATTCTAATGTAGACTTTCTGAGAATATGCTTGAGTTTAAAATCACTTAATCACTTTATAATCACTTAATTATCCCATGGGCAGGACCTTAAAGTTTAAACTAAATATTTACAAAAAATGAGGATGACATTGTCATAAAATGACTAAATCCTCTAAAAAGAAGATAAAAAAGCACCACATAATAAGTATGCCTTCTTTAGGTTGATGCTATTAGCTACCTACCTACATGCATAATGCGCCACCATTGGCGCAACCAGGATTTGCAGCCGGCTCTAACTCATGAAGCCTTCAATTATCTGTTCTGTATTATGTGATAGTAATAAGATAAATAGAGGCAATCTTCCGTATAATATTATCACCTAGAAAACAAAACAAATAACGCCTTAAGTTTGATAAAGTATCTTTTTACATCAATGACACTAGTATTTGGTACTGTGAGGAGGGCCCGTGCTTCCCTAGTCTCTATCTAGTTACGCCTATGTGCGCCACACAATTTATTCAAAGCCTATGTTATGTATGTCTTATATATGAGACACTTGACGCCTGTCCCCTCTAGTTTGCAACTTTGTTAATTTGTAAACTTTTCCCTGCTCCATATTTCATTGCGTTATCGCATGAACTTACGTTCTCATCAATTTCTTGGAAATTTTAATTAAAATCGCATGCAACTGTGCATCTAGAAAGTGCATACTAAGAAATCTAAAGTTTTCTTTGTCTATTATGGAATTTATAATTCTTCTGTGTTTCGTATTAGGTACTCGTACTGATCTTTATTTCGGTGTTTTATTGTTTCCAGAAGAAGGGCACGAGTCTCAATCCTCACACCCTACAATATTATTTTAGTGTTTGACCCCAATTTTACTACTAAAAGATTCGTGCTTTAGATTCATATTGATAGGAAACGGCTATTCACGATATAAGGGCCCTGTTGTCGGTGGCTTGAAGTCAGTTGCGCACGTGGTCGCAATGTTTGCTATTTCCGTCTACATTCAAGTTCGGATTATAGAGCACTGACTGACTGTTATTGGTTGGCCCGAATGTTCATTTCCCGAGCTCGTACAGAACTTACCGAACACCCTGTGAGAGGCAAGCTAACGCGAGACATAATTCATGTCTTGAAAAAACTCGAGAATTGTTTTGGGTCTTCCTATGATTTCAAATAAAACGAAAATATTTTTGAATAGTTTAAAATATACTATGCTGTGAACCTAAAATTATTCGATTGGTTGTATCGCTTTTAGTACATAAATATTCATCAAAATATGTGTAAAATCCAGGACTTTTATACGCTTGTAACTTTTGTATGTATTTGATAGATATTTTAGGTTCAAGTCATGGATATTGTATGGGATATGTTGAAAAAGAAAAAAATAATAAGCATAAGGATATTATCAGCGAACTGCGCTAGTATGGGAGTTCGGGGGAATAGAGTGCCCTTAATAGTCAGATTTCGCCTGACTAGTTTCACAGTATTCGTACAGTTTCTTCGGAGGCACACATGGTTGCGCGGCGGTGGCGGTGGCTCCCCGTTTGATACTCAGTTTGACACGTTTTAGTCAAGCGAAATCTGACTGTTAAGAGTAGCCGTTTGTTATCAACTTGACATCAGTCTTGAAATACGATCTTGCACCAATAAATAAGATATTCGGATTTTATGTTCCATCAAATAAATTGCCGCTCTATCGCACTTATCGCTATTGCAATACGGGTGATAAGAGGGGTTGCAGATTTTTCTTTGATAGTACATACTGTTAATGAGGTTGCATCGGTTGCCTTTACCAAGGTCATCTCAGTGAAGCGTGACGTTTTATAGTTGTTAACTTTGTCTTGTATGCAGGTTGAGACAAGTTTTCGTTAGTAAATATTTTTATTTTAGCTGCTTCTTTTATTGATCTGTTTACGAATTCTGACAAAAATTCAAAAACTTTTAGTTTTGGATTCAATACAATACCAATAAAATAAAATAAAAAAATATTCAATGTACAGACACGACTTTTTTTACTTTTCACTTTATTATTAGTACTAGCCTTTGTCTGCGGCTCTGCCCGCGATTATTTAATCTTTGCCCTGTTTTCGGCTCTGGTGTTATTTTATGAACAACCTAAACAACCTGTTACTTAATTAGTATAGTATAGATAGATATAATGCAATAAGCTGAATGAATAAAATGTAGGTATTTTTACATCCATTCGCAAATTACAGTATGGGAGTAGAAAATTATCTTATGTTTAATTTTCTCAGTCAACTAATACGTACATATGTAGATTCGTTTTGTATGTTATGTATGTTATGTATTACACACAACTTGTCAAGCATATTGAGAATGTTTTAGAAAAACCTCTAGAATTTAAAAAGTCTTTATCCGAGATCATGCTGAAATTAAAAATCAAGCCATGCCTAGGGGCGGGCAGCGTCATAAAAGAACAATAAAAACAAAAATAAAAATAAACATTGCTATAACTTTTAGCGGGGTTGCTCCGGGGTTTTTAACTGTTATCGCGTTTTTAAGTATCGAAAAACAAACATAAGAATGCGGGAAACCATAAGGCTACAGCATTGTTGTGGGTTTATAAAAAATACAAAGTTTCATGCTGGTCGTGTTTCTTCTAACTTGCCGAGTTCGAAATAAATGTTTGAAATGGGTCAAGTTATTGTTAGTAGATTCTGTTGCTCAATACAACACAAAAAACATTTTTATAAAATTTTGATTGATAAACGGATTAAAGCATTAGAATAGTATTGGCAACAAAGCCTTATAATAAATATTGGGGCCTTGATTCGGTGACCCTGTTTGCGAAGTACGAGAAATATTTTTTGTGCCTATACAGGTGTTAGAAAAAGTACTTCGTTTCTTTAAACCACGTGCGCTAACTATATTATGTAAGCGTGTTTATTTTTTTATATAAAAATTCAAATACTCTTTAAAAACTTTCATTAAATTGTTCAACCCTAATTCAGAACGCAATAGATAGATAGAGATAGGTGATAAACAATTGCAAAAAAACAGTGCGTAAGAGAAAGGGATAATGATTTTATTTAATAATATATAAAAATTATATTAAAAAAACACGCTTAACATACTTTGTTATACCTTTAGCACACGTGGTTTAAAGGAACGAAGTACTTTTCTTAACACCCTGCATACTTATTTGAAAACAACCTCGACTTAATTAGTGTGTCTCTGAATTTTATTTTGCGTATATCACGGGAGGGTTCATTGAGCCTTGGTCCCATTTATTTAGACATTTATTTATTTCATAAAAATATTATAACTTAACAGTGCTGAACCAAAACGTTACAATATTATATTAAAATCTAAGCACTCGCAGCCATACTTTCTTCTATCATTCTCTTCCACACACTCATCGCGTATCCTATCCCATCCGCAAACACATTACACTCTGGTGCTGCAGCAAGCAGGGAGCAGAGCATGTCGAGTGCTCGCGCGACCTGCGAGTACCGATACAGGTTGGTACGAGAACTTGCCTCCGCGAACAGCTTGTGACTCCGCGTCCTGAAATACCTATCGGGTACAAACAGTTTTACCACGTTCTCGACTAGATCAATAGTATCGATCTTGTTTCTAATTATATTTAATACAAACTTAGCCAAAGCCACCTTCTTCTAAGCTCCAGAGAGTCAAAACCCAAATGTCCCTGAAGAAATAGTGTTTTTTTGTGAAGAAACCTTAAAAATCTTTTTGGACCTGCTCCAGCATGAGAGTGTACTTTTTCTCATGTGGGGCCCAGACCACAGCGTTCGTTTCCACTATACTTCGTACGAGGGTGACGTAGAGTGCCTCCGCAGCAGCGGCGGTCAATGGCACAGCGGTCCGAAGCACGAATCCTAGTCCCTGAAGCGCGGCGTTGATTACCTTCTGCACGTGCAGCCGGAACGTGAGCTCCGAGTCGAACAACACGCCCAGGTCACGCACCTTGAACACGCGAGTGATGGGGTTACCGTCCATCGTGTACTGGTAGTGCACTGGCGCAGGTGCACGAGTGAAGCTCATCACTTCACACTTGCCTGGGTTAAAATTGAGCTTATTATCGACACTTCACCCGTTTACCGCAACGATGTCGCTCTGCAATGAGACACAAACTCCCTGTGATTTTATTACCCTAATCAGTTTCACATCATCAGCGAACAGCAGAACACGGGAGTGGCGGACCACGTCTGGTAGGTCGTTTATCAAGATGATAAAAAGGAAAGGAAAGGACCTAATATAGGTCAATCCTTGGTCCTACCACTTGCCGGGTCTCAGTATGGGTTTCGCTGTGTAGACGAGAGTCACCTTATACTTATTTATTTATTATTAATATTTTACATATTCTATTGTTTTTTTTTATTTTAATTGACTTGTAGAAAGTATACTTTATTGTATCTATTTTACAGAATAAATTATTTGAATTTGAATTAAAACAAGCCTAATTTATCAGACTTTATAATCTTTATTATGGAAATCGTGACTAAGTATTTAACTCTACCCATACATTCTCTCAAAGTACAATTTTACTGAAACGTGCTGAAATGTGACAACCATTTGGAGACTCGAAGCCGAGCCCCAATTTTGCTAATAGGTCGACACTGTAATAAACGGGGGCGTCGAATTCGCTCACAATTCAGAGAACATTCAGAGCTTTTACTAAATATAGCCGGAAGCTGCGGCCGATGTGAAACTGCGTAGCACGCATGTCGAGTTTGTGTGTGCATTTTTACACAAAATTAACAATGTGCGTTCACGTGCCAAATAATGTATGTAGGTAAGTACAGCATAATTCCAGTGGTGGAAAAGCAATCAGAAGGTCAAGTTTGACGATAAAAATAACATGAAGAAAATTAAAAAACAAAATTGAAAAAAAAAATGAAATCCACAGACCTTATATAAGGTGACTTTAATTTATGCAGCCAAACTCTTACTGAAGACTCGGTAAGAGCTCAGTAACAAGGTTCGATTACACTTGTGGAATTCGTAAATTATTCTTTTCGTGTACCTTACAAACGCAAGCCCAGCCCCGAGTCAATTACTAAGTGGAGTCAACATTTTATTTTGCGAAATTAGCAACAAGTGTTATCGATCCGTGTTACTGATCACTTACCAAGCCTCCAGTATGTTTGGCTGCATAAATTAAAGTCACCTTATATATTGGATCTCTGTGTATGAAATCATGTACTCTATGGCAGGCAGTGCCCGCCCTGGCGTCATACAAATAATGATTTTTCAAAGTAACATTTAAATTTTTTCATTTTTTTTTTAATTGTCAAATTTTACCTTATCGTTTCCACCAAAAAGTTCTCTGCACGCCACTGCTTAATGTGTAAATTATTTACTTTGAGTGGCATGTATCAGAATGTTATAATAAAATTAAATAATACAATTATTTATAATTATAAAGAATAAGGTATTTAGGCAACCAGTAAAAATATAAGAATTTTCCTTCCGAAAACACATGAGATGTTTATGAAAATTCTCAAAGTATTATAAGTGAATATATCAAAGAACTGGTAGAATATGTTGTTGATATTATTTTCTTAATCCAGTGCATATCATATAAAAATAATGAAAGGTGATGTGATCTTTATTTTAAAAGAAATAAAGTTCGATGGATTTTTCATTATTTCGCGAATGTCAGGAACTAATTTCACAACATGTTACTTTCCTCTCGGAGGCTGAACAGCGATAAAGTGATGTGAAACCATTTCGCATATGAAAATATTATTTTTAACACATTCTTGAAACACAACAATAACAAAAATCTTCTCTACTTAGCGTATATTATTGTAGATATATAGGATATTGATTTGGTCAGCAACTTCTGTCACAGGGTAGGTTATATTCACGATACTGATAAAGAAAAAGGAAACCTTTATTTTTTCATTTATTTATTTACGAAATTTTGGCGCCCCCAAAAAAAGTCTGGTCTACGACAAAATAATGACATTAACTCAGCACTATCGGACCGTCGTCGTGGCGAGGCGGGGCACCGCGCTGCAGTGACCATTTATCAGGTGAGTTTTAGGACAAATAAAAAAGAGCATGTCTTCTTCTTCAATTGTTTTTTTGTATGCTGTTTTTTGGAATGAGCATCATGTGCATGATTATTCATGTGACGCAAGTTGTTGACCAAATAAACATCCTGTATATTGGAATTTCAAATTCAAGTAAATTGTTAATTATGTAAAAACTGTGCACGTTTGTGTATGCTTATATATAAAACTATTAGTAAACATGGTTGATACGATGATAAATTGTTAAGAATTAGTCAATTGTTTATTTCTCTTCTACAGAGTAAGAATCCATTGCTCAGAGCACTTTGTGTAAGTTGCTGAGCAATTTACTAAGTTCGGAGACACGGTCGCGTCTCAACGAATAGCTGTAAGCATCTAATAGGTATATTCCAATCCATTTCTGAACGCTATCCATTTCAGAACTCTAAGATGTGTAAGCAAATTTGAATAAATAGATTACGTTATTAATAGTCGAGGAGTAAACTGCACTTATTTACCTTCCCTGGGATTTTTGTAAAGCAACTATGTGGAATCTCTTTATTGTGTGCTTCATAATGGCAGTTTGAAGTTATAAATATCCGGCACTACACCATTATGTAGGATACTTACAATCAAGAAATTCGACACAGTTTTATCTCCCCTTGGCAAAAAAAACACGTAGAATAAAGTTTGCGCCTTTTGACTATGAGGAATGGGGTAATTCAACTATTCATGCTTACGCTCTCAATGTGCACCACTTCACAATTTAATCTTATGTCTCAGATTTTTTGTTTGATAAACACTTGTACTTGTCCACTTATTTATATTATTTCCCCTTACCGGTTTCGCTGTTAAAGCATTAACCGGTAAGGGGAAATAATATAAATAAGTGGACAAGTACAAGTGTTTATCAAACAAAAAATGTTTCAAAAGTTCCACCAAGTGCCAACAATCACGAGCATCAACTCTTATGTCTCAGATGTTATTCCGTCTTGGCTAACGCAGGTTTAGGTGAGGCTAAGTCTTTGTATAAACTGGTTAAGGTAGCATTAAGGAATAGATGTTACGTTAGTTATGTATTTTGTTGTCCCCACGAGGGCGACATAGTCACAAAGTGTACCAAGCCTCGAATTAAAAAAAATCTTAGGGCGTGTAAAAATGCATAATTCTAGATTGTGTAGATACGAGTATTTACATATAAATAATAACGCCAAAAGGCGTTAGAATGAGACCACGTAGTATAAAGCGTATTGTAGGCCGACCTCGTGCCCGCTGGACCGACGACCTGAAGGACGTTGCAGGTGGCGGCTAGATGAGGAGGACGGGGGATCGACATGAGTGGCAAAATTTGGGAAAGGCCTATGTCCAGCAGTGGACGAACACGGGCTGATAGATGGATGGATGGAATTGTGAATATTTCAGCAATGTACCAAGACCAAGAGATACAAAATGTGCATAGATTTACTATATTTCTTTGCTCAACCACGGGTTATTGCAATATGACTGTATTTAATTTTATTATTTATAAACTAAGTACTTAGATTACCAAAGTTAGATTATGTTAAAACTGGGTACGAAGATAAATAAAAATGTTTTTGTACTTGAAAATTACCAGCAACGCAGCAAAGCTTAGGATAAACCCAAGAATTTTTTTTGTACTCCCGCTTTTCTCCCAGAAGTGTAAGTAGAGGCTACGGATTTCCATCTGCTACGATCCTGATACACCTTTTTCGCCTCTTCCGCTTCATCAATCTAAACGTACAAATTCTTCAAATCCAAATTCTTTCGACTTCACTTATCCAATATGTCGCCCATTTGATTGGCATACAACCTTCTAGGACGGCTCGATCGAGCTCTACTTTTCATTTGAGCACAACGTATTTCCTTGTCAACCTTCTTTCATCCTTTCTCTCCATATAACTAAACCAAAATGTAAATGTAAACCCCAAATAATTAACTAAACGTTATGTAGAGCCCGCACCTGTTCCTGTTAATCATCATACATTGTAGCCTTGCCGCTTGTAGAAGAGTTTCCGGCCGGGTCGCTGCATCGCATGTACACATTGTATTGTAAAGGCTGCCCGGGTTGCTCCGTTAATTGATTCGAGGCCTCCCGCGGCTGTGCCTGTAGATAAAAGCACATTTTTACCCCTTTGTTTGAAATATCAAGACTTCACTCAGCCAGGAGACTATAAACAGAACACCCTTTTACCGAGCGTTCAGGAATGTTGGAAATAATTTCGTTCAGAGCGGAATTTTAATAATTGTGTTTTGGCTTTTTACTTTGCTTCCTTAATTATTATTTTTTATTTTGTAGGTAAGAGCCAAACGATATTTTATGGAATTACAAGAAATATGTCTTTTTAAGGATGAAATTTGGTTAAGGTGGGATTGTACTCTCATTTAGGTTAGGTAGCAATAGGGGTGACTTCTTTTTGTTGAGTTAGAGCGAGGTTGTTGGTACAATAGCTTCATTGCGATACAATTTTGTGTTGTAAAAATTGATGAGACGATGAAAACAATGCAGGACAAACCATTTTTATCGAAATGGTATCGATATTATTTAAGAAAAAAAATACATAATTCTTGTTTCTTTTTACATACGTAGGCTTGTGTATCTAAAAATTACATATTGATAAAATTATCGTATTTAATAAGATGTTCAATTGGAAATATTTATTTGCCCATATTCAATCACGAGCTGTATTATTATTAAAGCTAAGAAGTGCAACTTAAGTTATATAGGTTTAGGGAAATATAACATGATACTAAATTATTTATCTTTCATATGAATATGAATTACGGTATTATTGCAAAGATCAGAGTACGCTCTATCTGTATACGAATCATGTACTAAATAACGTGGGTAAATGTAAGTAAGATAAATATTCAGCTCGTGTACATGAGTGGTTCATTTCCTATTTGAACGGAGGGGCTGGCTACAGAACCCATGTGTTACGGTTAAATTCGTGAGGGAAAGCAGTATTCAGATATTATCCCCAAAAATGTTACTAAAATAACACTTTTTTAGTTTCATACACTTTGTGATAAAAGAAGACAAAACCGTTTATTTTAAAAGTTAAATTGGCATTATCGACACAAATTACTTTTGTTCTCTTTAGAGTTTTTAACTTGTACAAGGCGTATAAATTGATCAAAAACTCTGTCATATTTTTAACAGTTGTAAGTATCTAGTATTTAGCTAGATAAATTCTGTGATAAACTTAATTTACCTAATGTTTGAATAAACTACCAGATAGTTTATCCTTTCGATACTGTATATAAATTGTGTTCCATTTTCAAATTAAAACCCTGCATAGCGCTTATCCGAGGCTGAAAAGACCGGCACATAATTAAATTAAATAAGCAAGCTCGAGAGGCAATTCCGGAGAATCAGTCGAATCGAGATCTCTAAATCTCGATCTAAAAATGTATGGAGTTTTGATAAAATGGGTTTTTACGATCGAGAAGGCTTATTCGACGGACTGAGAATAGGCATACCGGTTGTACTTGTTCATAAAAAGAAGACACAAAAAACATCAAAATATTGATCAATTTCTATAGTCTGTATAAGCTAAAGTTTAAGTTTTACGATCTTTTTGCCAAACAACAGTATGTTTCTAAAAAACTTTCCTATATCAGTGGTTTGTAACTTACTTGAAAAAACTTTTGTTTTTTTATTTTATTAATTCCTGCTTGTGTATTGCATGCCATATGGTTTCCTTGGTAAAATAAAGTCAATCTGAATATCAGTAGCACGATTATCAGTCAGTTACTGCAACATTCAGTAAGTAACTGTTTGGGCCTAAATACCCACCGGAGATTAGTGATATCCCCGGGGATTACTCCTACAGCCTCTACTATGCTAACAGATTCGGTGTATTGAATTTAGAGTTGTCCTAATTTTGTATTACTAAGTCCGTCGATTAAGATAGGTACCGACATAAAAAGCTCTGCCGGGGTTGAGGGATTATGGTTTTACTTGTATTTGAAGTACGGTTACCTGCAGTCCAGGCAGTAGTCGAAAATTTCATAGAAATCCCTGTCTAGGTTTTCGGCTAGCTGAGGTCTCCCTTTAAAAAATAGTCAACACAGTATTCTTAGAAGAAAATCGTTATCGCAATGATGTTGGTATGTTAAATTAAATTATTTTATGATTTCTTATCATCTTAAAAACATTGGATATACTTGATAAACATTTTATATTTTGACAGGTAATTTTAGTTTAGAGTATTTTTTTATGTTATATGTGTATCTATCTATATGTTATTCAATTTTATATTTAAAAGTATTTCTAAGATCCTAGTGAGAGTAAGAGGTCGTCAGGGGTTTGTATGATTAAAGATGTATTCGAGTCGTGATTTTCTTATACTTATTTTAATACAAACAAAAAATATAAAAATCTAAATAAACTAAAGCTAGCGATAAAATACCTAAAAATTCAAACCTAAACAAAAAGATATTAGCCAAATCGCCCGGTTGGTATTATTATTATGTTTTCGTCAATGTTTAGGCCCTTATTTTTGTAGTGACATGTGTAATTTTACCGTTTTTTTTTTACAAAAATTGCCTCTATGAATAACACCTAATGCTTAAAAACAATTGGACGGTGTTCGAAAAGTAGCCGCGTAGCGCGTGCGGCGCATGGTGTCTACAAACGTAGCCGCGTAGTGCGCACGGCGCATGGTGTCTACAAACGCAATTGATTTTGGGATAACTTTGCATAGCCGTAACTTAATATTTTAGTACTGAGTGATACTTAAAGAAAAACACGTGTTTCATTATTTTCACTAAACATTAAAATAAATAAATTTTGACGATGTTCAAAAAGTCATCCTGTATATTAATAACGTTACTGTTAACATGAAACCTACTATCAACTCGAGCAAAAAAGAAAATCTAGATTTTCGTGCTCAAAACAAAAAGCACCGCCGCTACGGTAGCCCATTGTTAGGTGTTCAAGAACAGCTTCATTGTACTCTTTGCAAGTCAAGGATCTAGTGTGGCACCATCGAGCTGTGATCAAAAAGATTTTCATTCTAGGACCCTGAATCCCAGTATGTCAAGATACGTCTGATGTTAATTGTCAAATCCCCGCTGGAGATTCAAAAATCTCATCTTCTATTTACCGGAATCAACATCCAGACTCAGTTTACATGCAAATGTTTAGGTAAACCACAGCCGATCACTCATGTGATGGTTGGTATGAAAATCAAACACAATTGATTTCACGTTATCCCGGAGTGATCAATCAAATTTCCATCATGCAAATCTAGCGCGCGATTTCCAGAAAAACACGATTTAATATTTTCACGAGGGGTGGTTTTCGAAATGTGCGCTCACGTATTTTGCCAATAGATAGCGTTGGGTTGCCTTTATAGTGCAATAAAGTAGTTATTGCTCGGCGACGATATCGGCGATTTACAACACTCCAGTGCCTGGGGTCGACCAGTGTGAAAGTTCAGCTGTTTACTACTATACCCACTCAGTCTTGTCTATGCCACAATAACAATAGTCCAGCAAACAAAAAAAAAATAGTATGTAGTAGGTTGAATTAAATAGACACTTGGTTAAAATTTAGAATATATCAACAGATAAATTCAAATTCGGTGGTAGAGCTGATGCCTCGACTGTGGAGGTACCACCATCTTACTCGGAATCATATGCTGAAGTATTTTAAAAAACAATAAGATAATTTACGTGCAATAAAGACACTTCACCGCCCTTTCAAAACTTTTAACTTTTTTTTGTTTTTATCCTAGGAAATAGACAACAAGATAAACAACAATTGGTTGCATGTAATCTTTGCCTTTTTTTTTAGGTGGTAGAGCTAATGCCGGGCTCGACTGTGGAGGTACCACCATCTTACTCGGAAATCGGGGGAGAGTAAGAGGACAGCTCTCAGACAAAAAACCAGGCGGCCCACCATTGCCTGGGACCGATGGATGGCGGTATATCCATCCCCAATTGCCGGGCCTTATATAAATCAGACTGGTGACGGGCAGCGGCGTCACTGGTGCAAGGGTTTCGGCACCGCGCTCACCAACCCGCCTGCCCAGCGTGTGTGAGTATGGACATTTCTTCCAGGAGGGCCGCCAAGAGTGGCGAAATCCTGGAAAGGCCTAAGTCCAGCAGTGGACGAAACAGGCTGATGGATGGATGGAATTCAAATTCATAAGAATCTCTGACAAACATTTAAAAAAAGGAACCAGCTTAGTTAGATAATGGCTAAGAACAATATTAGTGAGATCATCTATTTTAGTAAACTATTTTTAGTACACAAAATCTTAGCACTAACCTCCACCTTAGAATTATCTGTGTTATGAAAGCTAACAATTAATGACCTAACTAACGTTTTAAAGATATAAGTCAGATGAGATATAACATTTTACAGCAGGCAGCCATATTTTATTGAAAAAAAAAACACCCTAACTCACGCTCTATGTTCCAATGAAGTTGAGAGTTCAAGCCCCCTCTTTTACAAAAGATCAGGGAGGTTTTTGTGCTTTCTGCTTTTGGAAATTAAAATACTTCAGACAAAAAAAATAAAATCCCTTTTCGCGTGCCAAAAAAGCAAAGTAATAAGGCGAAATTATGTGCAGTAAGTAACGGTAGTAACTGGTAGCTAGATTTCATTTGGGCATTGTTTCGCGGTTTATACCGCAAAAAGGTTACGTTTATTTCTTTGGGCGACGTTTTAACAGGTGTTGCAGGGTCGTAAAATTTTGTGATCGAATAATACAAGAACACAATCTAAGAGATATGTTTTCTCTAACAACATTGTCCCAAACTCAAATTGCAGTCTACTTGTTGTATCTATACTTATGCTTAGATTCATGAGAAGGTTCTGTCCATGGATAGAATTTTAATGTGTTACTTTAATGAATTCTCCTTGACGGTTTAAGCTAAGTACATGTTATTTTCTCAATATTACATACAGTGGTCCCATTTATATAATCCGCGTAGGAATATTGGCAAATCTTATTTCCATTTTTCTATACAAACTATGACAGATAGTGCATGCACGTCCGATCGGCTAACCAAAATGACACATTTATTATTTAATCCTACTTCCTACTAATATTACAAATGCGAAATTTTGTGCTTGTGCGTGTGTGTGTGTGTGTGTGTGTGTTTGTTACTCTTTCACGCTGAAACGGCTAAACGGATTTGAATGAAATTTAGAATGAATATAGCTTATACTCTAACTTAACACATAGGCTACTTTTTATCCCGGAAAAATGCATGGTTCCTGTAGGATAGATCAATATCATTGAAAAATCAGGTGTCTAATTAGCGCGGTCCATATCGTTTGTGGTGATTTAAGACGAGGCTTTGTTATTTCATACATCAGGTGTCTAAATAGCGCGGACTTCAACCGTTTGTGGTGAAATAAGACAAGGCTATGTTATCTCATCACACTAATATTAAACTCAAACTCAAACTCAAATCATTTATTGCAATGTCACAAGTTTAGGGGATCTTATTATTTATAAAAGTACAGGTGACGCCCTGTTGGGGCATAGCAATCATGAGAGGGCAACTGGTTGCCTTTTAAGTACATAATGTTAAAGATTATTCCTAGGTCAAGTAAGTTAGTACTAGTTAGCATAATCATTTAGTTAAATCTATGTTAAATTTGTTAGTATTGTTATATTTTATTCAATTTTAATTGATTATTCACAATAATATTACAATTTATTACAAATTTATTCAGTCATTTAGAAGAGCTATTGAAGTATTGATTTTGTATCGTCATTAAAATATTCAGTTAAATTGTAATAGCATTTCTTTATGAAGAATTTTTTTAGGTTACTAATAAACAAAGTGTTTTTTTCTATATTTTTTAGGTAGTTTGGCAGATGATTGTATATTTTACTCAGCATGTGATGGGGACTGGTTGACACTAGTTTCATGGTTGTTAGTGGTATATCTATTTGATTTTTATTTCGATTGTTTCGTTTATTGTTCACCTTAAAAGAGTATAAATCAGTGTTCTTTCTGACAAATTTACAGGACTCCAATATGTAAATACATTCTAGGGTCAATATTTGATGCTTGACAAAATAGGGTCTACAAGAGGTCATTTGCTCAATGTTTGTAAGAATTCTGATGCATTTTTTCTGTAGTCGGAATACTTCATCAATCTCACAACTGTTTCCCCAAATCACGATTCCGTAAGACAACCTAGAATGTGCATACGCATAATAAGCCGTAAGGGTAGTATCGAAGTCAGTAGCTCGTTTTAATTGATAAAGAGCGTAAGTAAAAGAGGAGAGTTTTTTTTTCAGGTTCTGAATGTGTGGTTTCCATGTCATATTTGTATCTAAGTCAATTCCTAATAGGGTTGTAGTATGTACTGATTCTAATACAGTATTTTCGTAGGTATATGATAATTGTAGGGGTGTTTTTTGATAGGGTTTGAATTGAATTAATTTCGTTTTCGTCAAATTGAGTTCTAAGTTGTATTTTTTAAGTATGTCAAAGATTGTGTCTAAAGTAAGATTTAATTTGTCATTTAATTCATTAATATTTGAGCATGGTATGAGGATGGAAAGGTCGTCAGCAAAAAAAATGCGAATGTTTGTGTGTGTGTGTGTATGTTTGTTAATCTTTCACGCTGAAACGGCTGGACGGATTTGAATGAAGTTTAGAATGGATATAGCTTTTACCCCAACTTAACACAAAGGTTACTTTTTATCCCGAAAAAAAACATGTCGTTAAACCGAATAACACGCGGGCGGAGCCGCGGGCAAAAGCTAGTTAATTATAAAGGTAGTTGTATTCCAAGCTCTAAAAACGAAAATCGGCAGTTGTCTACCTGACAGCTATGGGTCGACCTTTTTGCTTTCTCTTTCTTTATTTTTCATTATTATTGTTATGCATGTTTTTTGTAATAGTTTTAGAATGAAAGCAAATAAACTCTGTATTATTTATTATTATTATTATTATTTAATTGCTTCCGATTTTGACTTTTCAATAGGTTCTAAAATTACTTTGACTCCGATTTTCTCTCTTATATACGAGTAATAAGGTTCTAATTTCTAAGTCAACGTTTAGGGCTCTTACAATTTACGATTTGGTTATTTTTGAGAATACGAGAACTGACAAAGAATCTAAGATTTCCAGCGCATTATATCTGTGGCAGATCTGTAGGTTCAACTAAGAAAATATGGCCTAAACAATTCTACTCATATTTTAGACACGAAATGAAGACGAGCAAGACATAAAATAAAATATCACCCATAAAAAAATATTGCGCTACTTGGAGAATTACGAACATTAATGTGACAATTTCGTTTTTAACCGATAGATAAATTTTATAACGGTGACCCTAAAACACGAAATGTTTAACAAAATACGACCTCGTAAATCGAACAAAGGCGATAGTAGATGGTCATCCATTGTGACTCAGACGGCAGTAATAGGATGTTGGGGGATGCAAAAACTCACTTCATTTAATTAAATTCTTATTTGATTTGAAAACAAGCTCAGGCCACTCTTGAAAAATGTTTTTTGATCATTTTGGTTTTGATTTTCACGATGTAAAGGGCCTGGGGAACAATGGGTAGTCAACGATTTAGAAAACATATAGACTACGGATCAGCAACATGTAACATATAGACTACGACTCAGCAACATGTTACGTAATAAATTACCGTGTAGCAACATGTAACATATATACTATGGTGTAGCAACATTTTACATATAGACTACAGCGTAGCAACATGTTTTATGGGTGAAAATCATAATTTTGCACATTTCCTTTATGTTTACATTGTGTTATAGTAACACAATAATAGCACAAATTAAATATAAAGGCGCAGCCACAATTTGGAAAGTGAATAAAGCTGAAATAAATTTACTTCTCTAACATCTCTGCCAACAAAAAATGGTTTGGAGTGATCGAGTTGAGGCCTAACTACACGTTTCCCGCAAATTCAGATGTAGAACTGTAAGACCCAACCCATTTTTATTTTAATATACATTGCTATGAATACATCTTTATAAATTTCATTTGTGTAACGATAACAAAAACGTGACACAAACATAACACTTATGAAAAAATAACTTTTATTGTAACCACAAAAATAAATAATATTATGCAAAATGTTGAACATATAAAACGGTGCTAAACCAGAAATAACAGTAAAAGCTATAAGGTACATTTTATAAAAATGTAAAATCGTATTGTTCTTACCGAATTTAAAAGCGCTAAAGTGAAATTTTTACACAAAAATGTTTATTTATGTGACGTTTAGTGCCGTGGTTTTGCCAGTAATAACCCTACGAAATCTTCTATGATGTAAAAATGACAAGCGTAACACCAACGAATAACACAAATTAATTTAATTGTGGATACATAATCTTAGTTTATTTAAATATCATATTTTTAATATAATGATATATGTATTAGTTTCGACCTTTGAATTTGTTTGTTTTATCTATCTTGATAATGTGATTTGCTTATTATATACAAATAAATACTAAAAAAACTAATAATCGTGAGCGTTCAGTATGTGCATTACAAGCCGGCTAGAACAAATAATTACAAAAAAAATATTCGATGGACAAGTATGGTGAAAAAATTTAACGGTCTAGGTGAGTATCTCGGTGGCGCAGTCGGTTAGAGCGCTTGTCTTGATAACAAGAGGTCGCAATTCGAATCCTACCTAGCCCGAGGAATTTTTTCAAATTCTTGTCTTTACATTTGTTTAAAGCGATGGATTTCGCAATAAAAACATAATCTTAGTTAATGAGAACTGTGAATTTCAACAACACATATTGTAGCGATGACAGCGCCATCTGTTCCTAAGAACAAGGCGTGAAATCACATAATGCCCTCGTGAGCGTTCATTATGTGCATTACAAGCTGGTTAGATCAAATAGTTACAAAAAAAATATTCGGTGGCCAAATATGGTAGAGAAATTCAACGGTCTAGGTAAGTACCTCGGTGGCGCAGTCGGTTAGCATGCTTGTCATGATAACAAAAGGTAGCAGGTTCGAATCCTAGCCCGAGGATTTTTTTTAAATTCTCGTCTTTACATTTTGTTTCTAATTTATCTTTTCTAGTTTGTAATTCACTCTAATAATGTCATATATAGACTACAGCGTAGCACCTGTTACATATAGACTAAGGCGTAGCAACATGTTACATATAGACTACGGCGTAGCAACTTGTTACATATAAACAACGGCATAGCAACACGTTATATATATACTACGGCTTAACAACATTTTACATATAGACTACGGCGTAGCAACATGTAACATAACATATGGACTACGGCGTACCAAAATGTTACATAAACTGCCGATCACCCCGGGTACTCGTCCAGTTTAATGCAAGTTTCTAATGTATAACGGTGTTTTACTGCAAATAAACTATTCGTATGAAGATGTCTTTTTTTAGCATTTACCATGACCCTGTTGTAAAACATAAGATCAGGTGACTGCCGGTAAAAGTCCGAAATTAAAGATTATTAATGATAAATTCGAACTTTTGCCATCTCTTTGTAAATCTTAGGTTATCTATTCTTACTTTCACAGTTACATATACAACATGATAAATGAACAGCACTTATACAGTAACATAAAACATCTTATATCTAAAGTATTTTTTAAATGCTACACTGTAAAAGAATTAAGTTTAAAAGTTTAGATTTAAATTTTATTTGATTTTGGTAAGTGAACCCTTAAATCTGCAGGTGAAGTACGAGTCTGACTCGCGCAAAGGAGTTGTCTGCCACCACGAATACGGGTACGGAACCTGAAAAACATTATGCCAAATACATAGGTATCGTAATAATATTATTTTAATACACAAAATAATAACAATATTAAGATAAACATCGAGGGCGACAAGAAACAAGCCGATAAAATGGTAGTACCTGGCAAACAATTCGGCACCCTTTGAGTACAAAATCTATTTTTTTATTATTTGATGATTTACGATAGAGTATGTACTACGATTTGATCAAATTTAAAACTTGTATCATTACACTTTATAAAATAGAACTCAAACAAATAACGTTGAAAAATTGCTTTATTTAAATATATAAGAGTGCATTACAAACTACAGAGAAGATTAATTATAAACAAATGTAAAGACGAGAATTTGAAAAAAAAATCTCGGTCCAGGATTCGGACCTGTGACATCTTGTTATCTTTTTATCAATACGCTATTTTCGACGTTTTTTTGTTTGGATATCAATAAACCTCAAAATATTTGACAAATAACCTCTTTATTATTTGGCGTGATAAAGGCCATTCTATTCTGTGAAAATGTCAACGGCTTGTCTGAAGCTCAGACTAAGCTGACGCTGTAGACCCCTTTGACAGACGGACCCTATTACTAAGCAAATGCTTCGCTTAAGCGAGGGCTTAGTAATAGTGTCTCGTTTGGCATACTCGGATACAGAACCCTAAAAAAGTGACCTTATGACATACTTGTAGTAACATTGGGGAAAGTTCCACTGCCCCACTTTACACTTTTACTCCAATCGTCTGTGACAGAAAAGCGGGGCTGCACATTTTTTTCCGACAGTACCTACGCGCTGCAATGCTATAGCATAAATGTTCAAACGCGTCTCAATCCTCTGACAAATTGGGCAATTTATCTCATAGATATTACTCGATACGCAAGCAAGGAAGTTTTAGATCGGCCGCAGCTCCCGGCTATGTGTTAGCCAATTTGACTCAGAAAAGCTTTGAATGTTATCTGAGTTGTGAGCGAATTCGACGCCCCCGGTTATCGACATATATTGGGCCGTGCTGTTTGTAAATGAGCGCTCGGCTTACAGACTCAAATAAAATTATAATTCTAAGTAAGAAAAAACCGCGAAAAGAAGAATATTTAGGTTTTATGAAAAAAAAACAACTTTGTTTTTGTCTTAATTAAGGTCCTATTGGTCAAAGCATTTTTTTCATTTCACTTGTTTTTTTTCTTTTGATGTGAAAATAACATTAAAATGGAAGGAATGTTTCTTGAAAGAAATATTGATTCGAATACTTTCTGCTCTTAAAGTTGAACCATGAATATATTTTGATATAACGCACTTTAGCGCACTTTTAATATTATTTGTAAGACTATGATTCATTTAATTTGCTTACACATAATAAAATTGAATGTAATAGAAAAAGCTTTATTGGTGTCACAATTCTATTAAAAATTTCTATTAAAATAGAACATAATAAAGAAAACAAGACAAAAGTGACATCACTACACTCGTATAAATTTCTTGATTGATAGCTAAGTGAATAATATTTTTATAATATACCTAATAAGTGTTAGTGCCTATATTAATAAGCGTTTAAAGATGTTATTTTAGGAAAACTGCAACAATTTTTCTCTCAATCCGCGACTCTTCGCTTTTAAAGACTTCGTAAATATGGAGGTATTTTGGGATATTCTCAGAGGGCCCCTCCCTAGAAAAAGAGAAGAAGAAGTTACAAATATCATAATCAAAATGTTTTTAATTGCCACTGCACATAGCCACAATCTCTCATATGAATCTTGCTCAAACTAACTGTCACCTATTTCTTCCGTCCACCAAAGAGAGCAAATACGAAAACTGAAAAGTGAAACACTTTTGATTGCCAAGTAAAGCGAAATTGCATTCAAGTTTTCAGAACAAAATAAATTGAAAACCTAACCATGAAAGCAAAGGAAGTTAAACAAAAGTCATGGAATCACTATTTCTGCTGGAACCAAGTGACTTTCATTTTACATTTTACACCTGGAGACACCTCTGACACCCCCTCGGGGATGCATGTCGTGATATATTTTTTTTGTAATATTAATTGAAATTGACATTTGGCATTTGACAAGAAAAGTCGTATTTTTTCTCTGAAGTAAATAAAATAATTAATAAATCCTTGGAAAAACAGTAATTGTAACAATACATCGTCTGAAAACCGAAGGAAACTCCAACTGCATCCGCCCCGATAAAATTCCTCGCAGCCCGTGTCCAAAATGCAAAACCCATGTTACCTATTTTTGCAGAGATGAATTTCATAAATACTTCTCGAGAGATAGGAACGCTGGGACAGACAGTGTCCACTTTCTCCTATTCGTCGGCGAAATCACCTCGAGGACAATCACAAAAAGGCTCCGAGTGTTTAAAAGACATCAAATATCAGCGACTACAAAAAACATTACAGTGCCTTTATATTTTTATACTGTTTCTACATATTATTTGTGGTATTTGATAAAACATTTTGCTATAATATAGGCACCACTCGTATGACGACGCCCCAGCGGCAGTCCGTCGCTGTTCCATCCACCAGTGCGGTTCAGCACAGCCAGGCCGCGTCTGCTGGAGACCTTGTGCAATGCCCTCAATGCCCCCAACCCACTCTATTAAAAGGACAGAGAGGCCTCAAAATTCATACAGGAAAAATACATAAACAAAATAAAAACCAACAACAAATTGAGTGCCCCGATGTAAGTACAACAGATATTCTGAATACAACCCCGTTCTGGCAGGAAATAAGTCATTTCAAAAATAACCTACCTTTAGTCAAAAGGATTCTCGAGGCGCACGAAACACCCTGGCGGCCTCTCTGTCCAGCTGCATCAAAAATGCAGTCAATAAAAATGACTATGATAGCTGGAAGCATCTCTTTACTTTCTCTTTTAGGTCTCTGCACGTCCCGAAGAGTAACAACGACGGCTCCCTAACCCAAAAAATTAAGAAAAATTGTTTGTCCGCTTTAAATCCCAACATTGACTCAACAAAAAAAAACATCACACATACAACTTAAGCCGTTTGAAAATAAATTTGGAGTCGGTGACATTAGGGGAGCTGCCCAGTTACTCTTCTCCAGCGTCGCGGTCGCCCCTGACACTCCGGAGACTCTTCTGGCCCTAAAATTAAAACATCCACCTCCAGCAACAATCCTCCGACTGCCCGATCCACCCCATTTCTCAGATCCTACACCACAAGCGACAGCAGAGGATGTGCAAGCTGCGATCATGTCCTTCAGGAGCGGCTCGGCAGGTGGCCTCGACGGACTCACACCCCAGCATCTCAAAGATCTCATATGCAATGCGAGAGGTGACACAGGCCGTGCCCTCTTGGAGGACTTGACCGGGCTTGTAAACCTGATGCTGTCTGGAAAAGTGTGTTGCCAAATAACAGACATTTTATACGGCGCCAACCTTTGTGCATTAATAAAGAAAGATGGGGGAGTTAGACCCATTGCAGTCGGTAACACCATTCGCCGCGTTGCTTCCAAGATCTGCTGCCACTACTTGTTACCTCAACTAAGTTCCAAATTCCAACCGGTGCAGCTAGGTTTTGGAAGCAAGGGAGGTTGTGAGGCCGCCGGCCATGCGGCCCGCACATACCTCAAACGCGGGGGTGGTGAGGTGCTTCTTAAAAAACGCCTTTAACTCGGTCGACAGAAGCACCCTGCTGTCACAAATAAAAGAAAACACGCCTCAAATCTACAACTATATGCACCAATGCTATGGTTCACCATCCAAGCTGATTTATAAAAATCACCTTATCGAATCAGCTGTAGGCTGCCAACAGGGTGACCCTCTCGGCCCGGCAATTTTCAGTTTGGCTATTCATCCCATTATCACAAGCCTAAATTCCAAATTTAATGTCTGGTACATATTTGTACATTGTACATTTATTTAATTTGTACATTTGGATACATATTTGTGCCTTTTGGCGTTGAAACCCTCGGGCCGTGGGGGCCGGGAGCGCGGCAGCTCTACAAAGAACTGTCGTCGCGATTTTTCGACGCTTCCGGAGATCCCAGGGCTGGCACATACCTCGGCCAAAGAATTGGCGTAGCAATTCAACGAGGTAATGCTGCCAGTATCCTGGGTACTCTTCCACGTGACGACAGCGATTTCGGCTCAATTTTTTATCTAATTTAATTAAATAATTTTGATAGGTAGTTTTTGTTTAGTTTATTTCATAGAATATATAATATACTATTTTTGTGTAGTAAAATTAAATAATAGAACACAATAAATTCACAATTAAAAATTGCAATGTCGTACCTGATTTCTCCTTTCTCCTCTTTCAATGGTGCAGTTAGTTTTTTTTCTTGTAACCCTTAATCGTCGGTAAAGAACTGCTTGCTTCTGTGGCTTTTACTTTCTGTAAATACTTCTTAGTTGTCCCAATCGAGATAAAAGTTATTGTCTTTTTTGCTTTAAACCAGATCCATCTGGTCCATCATTTCATTAAATCTATTTTTCACACTTATTTGGATTCACGAACACTTCCAAGAAAGCAAATACGCCAGTTTGGAAAAAACAAACTACCAAAATACGAGTGTAGTCTGTCTTTTCTGAGCATTTTTGTCAAAAAAGAGATGTAAGAGACGGGGCGAGAGATACTCATAATATTTGATTAATGGTGCGTGTATGTTTGTATTGACCAAGTATTTGTCATTACATCCATCACTCACCGATGAGAGTTAGGATCAAAGTGTTTGACCATCCGAAATCATCTTGTCTGTCACTCGTCCGTCAGTGGTTCTTAGGATCAAATTGTTTGATTATCTCAAGACATCTTTGTCAATGAGTCTTACGATCAAAGTGTTTCATCATCTGAAATCACCTTGTCTATCACTCGTCAGGGATCTGTAAAGTGTTTGGTCATCTAAAGTCATCTTGTCTTTCACTCTTCAGTGAGTCTTAGGATCAAAGTGAAAATGTTTGATCGTCTGAAATTATCTTTTCTATCACTAGCCAGTGGGTTTTAGGATCAAAGTGTTTGCGCTGCAATAGATGACAATAGTAGACTTAAACTGTACTCAACCTCTGACTAATTGTTTTGGTGATATTTTTATTTTTAATAAAAATTACAATTTCCAATAATTAACAACACAAAGGTCCAAGATCCGAAATTTTAAGCACAACTGAGTTTCAAGCGCATCTCTAAATGTGGCTCATTTGAAACAACTGCACAGTAACGACTGTCATTTATTTTTATCTCCCGGCGAAAGTTTCTCAGTTCTAAATGTGTGAAGTGAATAAAATGGTAAAGTCAAGCACCCACCGCACATTGATCTAGGAGTTCCGTCACATCACGTCGTTGTATCGATCATTGATCACATGCGTCTCTGTTCTAGTCTAGATCACGCACGAACTCTGGTTAACAAAACAAAGTTTGATCCTTTAAAAAACATTATGGCCTCTTGCCCATGGTGCACGATAATCTTACTGAGTGATTTTGAACTTCAGTATGTTGTTAGAAAGTGCTGCCGGCACGCAAAATCAGTGAATTTTCGACGTTTTTCTGGATTTTACGAAAAAGTATTTGAAGTAGGAGTTTTTTCAGCTGACATCGGAAAATTAACTATGTTTTCTTATTATAGCAGTAATTTCAGACATAAAACTCAAGCCGTTTAGATATAAAACGAATTAATAACTTAAAAAGGCGACGTTTTCAAAAATAAAATTATCGAGTGAAACGTGTCCAGTTAGGTAACCGACCTGACAACGGAAAGATAAAGGTCTGAAAAAACACGTGTCTAAGTTTTACATTGATTAGATAAGTAGTTGACTCAGCATATTAAATCGAAAACCGTTGAAAGACCAGAACACCAGAACACAACCCTATGAAGGTGCAGGAAAAGATTCTAAATAAAAATAACTCTAAAATAGTAGACTACACTTGGCTACGAGATTTGTGCAAGAACCCCAGCCCAACAGAGCAGAATCAGAATTATTGTTATTACCATTATCCTGCTTACAACTTTTTAGGGTTCCGTATCCGAAGCGTGCCAAACGGAACCCTTTTACTATGCCTCCGCAGTTTGTCTGTCTGTCTGTATTTTGAAATTTAAGGGGTGTCCCCATACAAGAAACCTCGAAAAAGTTGCATTATTTTAACGTTATTTGTTTGACTTTTACTTAAAGATGGTAATACTTTTAAATTTAGTCAGATTGTAGTACATACCCAAAAGTAAATTAAAAAATAATAAAAATTAGGGTTCCCTTCGCAGACGAAGCCAAATTTTTTGTCAGGCGCTACCATTTAAGCGCCTTGCTTTTTGTAGCCTTCATGTTGCTTTGGCATGTATATTGTTGTGACTTACCAAAATATTTTTAGGTTTCCGTACCCGTATTGTGGGGTGATACGGACCCCTTTCTGCGCGAGTCCAACTTACATTTGGCCAAATTACTATTTTTTTTAAGAACAGCGGTAGCTCAGTGAGATTTTGGGAATTTATTGTACTGTATACTTACCACATGCTGACGGTGAAGGAAAATGGAAAAGTATACATGCAAAGTTGGTAGAGCTGATGCCGGCCTTGACTATAGAGGTACCACCATCTTACTCGCAAATCCTCCCGAAGTTATTCGGGGGAGAGTAAGAGAACAGTTCTCAGGCTAAACCAGGCGGCCCACCATTGTCTGGGACCAATGGATGACGGTATATCCATCCCCAATTACCGGGGCTTACATAAAACAGACTGGTGACGGGCAGCGGCGTCACTTGTGCAAGGGTTTCGGCACCGCGCTCACCGACCCACCTGCCCAGCGTGTGTGAGTATGGGCATTTCTTCCAGGAGGACCGCCAACAGTGGAGGAATCCTAAAAAGGCCTATGTCCAGCAGTGGACGTAACAGGCTGATGGATGGATGGATACATGCATGCTCAAAAAAGCGTGAATTTTTGCCCAAAGTAAGGCGATAAGGCTTATCTTTATCACGTTAAGACCTTAAAATTTGCGGTGAAAGGAGTGACAGATACTTTGAAACACATCTGAAACCCCGCCGGGGTATCGTGATTATTGGATATGTGTTATGTTGTTTTTTTACAGAGTGCCTAAAGGTACACCTGTGGAATTACACCTTTATCGTTGTATGTATGATGTATGATAAGCAGAGGTCGGAACACGGGTGCGATTTAAGGCGCTACCAATCATAAAAATAAAATCCCGGGATTCCAAGAAATTTCTTACATGATTTGGAAATCCCGGGATTTCTGAAGTCGAAAAATTCCCTACTACCTAACTTGAGTTTAAAAAGGGTCTCCAAATCGTGTTTATTTGTCTTAGAAAAAATAATGCAGGATAGTAGAGACTTAAAGCATGTTAATTACAGTGCTCGAAATAGAGAGCAGTTTTAATTGATTTTAATTGATTCACCGAGGTAATGAACTGGCTGGACTCTAAATTATTAACTTTAAACAAAAATAAAACTAAATATATGTGTTATTCTATTTATAATAATTCTCAACCAACTGATGATCTCACTATATCTACTTGTCAACATGCTAACTCTTATACTGGCTGTTCATGTTCAAATCTAAACAAAGTGTCAGAAATACGATATTTAGGTGTTATAATTGATCAAAATCTGAACTGGAAGCCACACATAATTGCTATTACTATGAAACTACGATCACTTATCCACTTTTTCTGGCAACTCCGAAACATTTGTGATGTCAACCTTCTCTGGTGTGTTTATCATGCCCTAGCACATTCCGTCATTGATTATGCTATCCTTGCTTACGGAGGTTCTTGTAAAACTACATTGAATCATGCACAACCAGCACAAAATGCAATACTTCGCATCATTGCCAGAAAACCACCTCTATATCACAATGAAGACCTTTTTAAGGACACGTGCATCTTGAATATTCGGCAGCAATATATATACAGATTAGTTAGCTACTATCGTACACATACAGATTTGCATAAGATCAAAACACATAATATTACACGAACAGCTCAACGAGGTTACTTGACGGTAGATACTACAAATACTTCCTTTGGTCAGAGGTTTCACTATTGGCTGGGTCCTAGACTTTTTAATAAGATCCCTGACTATATCAAGGATAACTTACAAAAGAATAAAAACACACTCAAAAAGTGGATTAACAGTCTTGGGCTGGAAGAGTCCGAAAACTTGCTTAAGCTCATTATTACATAATAAAACTGACTGACTGACTTAGTCATGCACAAATTTACGTAACTTATAAATATATCCTATTTAGATGTTTGTTTATGCATATATATATATACCTAGTCGGTGCTTAAATTCTGTCACAAACAAAATTGGCTATAAAATGAAAACTAGTCATGATATTCAAGAAAAGTTTTTTTTAAAAAAAGGTAATTTAATTAGCTTTCATTAAACACAAAATTTATTCAAAATAGTTGCCACCATTTTTCACACAAGCCTTCAATCTTCGCGGCCAATCATCAATAGCAGCACGGACCATATTCATGTCGATATCGGCCACTGCTTTAATCAATGATGACTTTAGGCTGCTCAAATTTTTGTGAGGTTTAGAACAGACCTTCTCCTCCAATTCCTGCCAAATTTTGTAATCCAGTGGATTGAGGTCAGGGCTAGATGAGGGCCAATCTTGATGCCTTATTAGCTCGATATTCTGGCGCTCGAACCACTCCTGAGTTGTTTTGGCCTTATGAGCAGGTGCGGAGTCCTGTTGAAACACAAATGGCCGTCCTCCAAAGAGTGTCTGGGGCAGATCTTTTACTATGCGATCTAAAACCGTGTCTTGGTACACTTTTGCACTGGTTTTGACACCTTTTTCACAAAAATGCACTTCAGTAGGGCCATAGTAGGACACTCCCAACCAAATCATGACTGATGATGGATGATGGCCGTGCTGCACTCTAGGAATGGCATTTCCAGCGGCCGCAGAGCTGGTATCGTACACCCTGTCATTTTGTTTGTTGTACTTCTCTTCGATATTAAAAAATTTTCTCGTCTGTAAACAGGATATCGCGGTGTCTGTTTCTTGCGTACCGCTTTAGCAAAACTTTGCATTTTTTGGCTGTCATAGCTATCCGACGCGTGTTCAGAAGATATCCACTCCTTTTCTGTAAACTCGTAGTCCCAGGTCTTCATTGAGTACTTTTTTACGGTACTTCTGGTTAATCCCATCTCCAAAGCCATCAGTTTCTGCTTGCGGACGGGATTTCTTGCAATACGCGCTTTGATTGCTTTGATGACCCCTGGAGTCCTAACGGAACGAGGTCTGCCAGTTCTTTTCTCGTCATCGATACTAGAGGTTTCATTGTACCTCTTGATGGTACGGTACACGAACCTCTTCGTGATTTTTAATTTTTGAAGCAAGTTGAATATCGTCTTCGGTGGATGGCCGCAACGATGCAATGCAATTACTGCTACTCGGTCCTCTTTGCGAGTCCACTGCATCGTAAAAAATGAATGAATGTAATTGTGATTTGGCAGATTATTAATCAAAAAATATCTGAAAATCGAACACCATTTCATTTTTTTTTCTAGGTGTTCTATTTTTAAAATAAATGGCTAGTGACAGTATTTAAGAACCGACTAGGTATATGTAGGAATACTTTACTTTAATATTTCCTGTTTATGTATACCGTTTATGTATAGTATATTTTTTCTACTTATACGTATGTATATTAAATTATATTATACTTATACAACTCCCCTTATTCCAAATTCCAAAACTTTTACGATTTTGCAGTTTTTTTTGCTAGTTATTAAATTAGCTAATTATTAAAAAATAACAGTACGGAACCTGCTCATTTCTGCGCGGGCCTGTTTTAAGAAATGTGCAGACACATAAATTACGTGGTAGAATTGAATAACGTAAATACAAAGTGACTCAACTTACTGTGATCTACCTACCTGTGTAGTTAAGTTACATAATAATAATAAATAAATTGAGACGATTGGAACGGAACTAATTTGAGGTTATCTATTTTTGAATTAAACTCATACGAGTACCAAACTTGCATTCTTGCAGCCTTTTCCTACTAGTTGCTGGACTACAAATTTGCAAGAGTCAAGTAAAACATTGCTACACAATAATTACTGTTTGCCAAAATATAATCTGCAATCCTTTTTTACGGGTAAAAAAATGCTAATTTAACAAGATTTTAATAAAATCTACTCACCCAAACAACGCCAATTCATTTCAAAGGTATCCAATCCAGTTGCAAAATATCGAAATCCGTTTATCCAAGCCAAAAATGCCAAATGTAGAGAAATCCAAAATCCAAGTAACAAGCAAGGGTCAAACAGATAGATCGATCGCACAGAACACACAGACAAAATACAGCACTCGACAAACCGAAGTAAGCGAATGAGTCAGAATCACACCTACGAATTTAAGCGAACCATAAAATGGAAAGAGACAAAAATATCTTAATGTTGCCACATGTCACTACACACTTTAACCTCGCTTGCGTCTTATCCTTAGGGTAAAAAAATAAGGCTTCATATCCTCAGCCAAGCGACGACAGCGCCCCATTTGCCACAGATTTAAGGGAAATGAGGTAACAGCGCGTAGCGACATGTGGAAGCATTAATATACTTTTGGGCCCTTTCTATTTTGTGATTCGCTTAAATCTTAAGTGTGGCATGTGGCAACATTAAGATATTTTTTATTTTATAAAATGGAAAGGGACAAGAGATATCTTGATGTTGCCACATGCCACACTTAAGATTTAAGAAATTATGGATATACTCTAAAAATCACAAAATATACTCTAAAAATCACATGATTGTTTTATTTACTCGTAGTTTACTAACCATTTCCTGTTATTAATTTAAAGAGAAAGATTGTGTATATTACAAGCAGTAGAATCATCCTCATTCGGAATCCTTGTAATGTATTTATATCCGTTACTAAAGTACCGATTACCAGGAAATTTCGGGATTCTTGGTTCTATTAAATTTTATTGTAATTGCACCCGTAAGAAATACCGGGATTTTTAGTCATATCTACTTTTCATAGTATCGCGTGATTTCGAGTCATCGTGTAAATATAAATAACTGAATAACTTAAAGTTCGTTAACAGCGCTATCTAGTAAGATAGTAGAACGTAAGCTCTAGCAGACAGCATACAAAAGGTTTATGGGGTAGCTCGTAGTCGCTGCGCTAAATTTTGGGTGCCCTTTCCAAGCTAGTTACCCAAAAAACCGTTTTATGGGATCGCTTCTCTGTTCCCAATATATTAGGTACTCAGTGTTTTAAATTTCAAAATGCACTTAAATATAAAATTAAATATTTTTTCTAAGACAAATAAACACGATTTGGGGACCCTTTTTTAAACTCAAGTTAGATAGTAGGGAATTTTTCGACTTCAGAAATCCCGGGATTTCCAAATCATGTAAGAAATTTCTTGGAATCCCGGGATTTTATTTTTATGATTGGTAGCGCCTTAAATCGCACCCGTGTTCCGATCTCTGATGATAAGATAATATGTATGAAGTTGTTTAGACAAAATTTTTCCTTCGTAAGATGGACTTTGTATTGAAATATAAAGTTATCTGCCAAACAATATTATATTACTGGCGCCTTTGCGCATGCGCGGCGGAATCCTACAGGAAGAAAAAGTCGCCGTACGGCGGCGGCGGATTTGGTGTATCGATGACGATGGTGTTTAGTTCCGCCGCCGTTTTCACGATAAGTTCTACACGTTCGCTTAATTCGAACCAACCATAAATTGTATGCACTGCTTTTTTTTCTGAAAATATAGGCTTAATCATGAAGATACATACTGTTCTTTAACTTTCAGGTGGTATTATTTACAACAAAATAATTTTTTGAAAATCAGTTTGAAGAAATGGGAATGTGACGTAATAGTCACACCGTTTAGGCTCAACAGGGAGAGTTCCTTCACGAAAAGAAAGAATGAAGAAAAAATTTGGGGACGAAACCTGAAGATGGGGTTATTGAAAATAAAAAAAACTGACGTCGGTTTTGACATCACTTTTTTTTCTTGTGGTCAATGGCCTATTTCCTGTAATGCCTAAATGATATGACTATTACGTCATCAAAGCTATTTATTCAGTTCCTGAATATTTTCATGTATATCTTTTGTATTTTGTTATAAAAAATTTATACTTTTATATGACTTAAAAAAGTCTATTCCTTTCAAAAACATCGATAATTAGGTGCTGTTAGGGTGTTTTGGACAATTCGAATTCGTCGCTTCAGATATCAAATCGTTGGCGCAGTAGTGAAAGCACTGGGTATTAGTAACAAGGTTTTGGGGTTAAAAATCATGTCTGATATATTTTTTTGTGGAAATGTATAAGATTTTCAACGGAACTCATTTATTTAAAATAAAGATGCGACGACCAGCGATGTGAGGAGGAGCGTGTTGGGTTGCTGGTGATCACAAATTCTGTAGCCTAGCGAAGCGGATTGTAGCGAGGTGACCCTTGTACACTTGTACAGCCATCAATATAATTAGTGTAGCAAGCCAAACATTTTGATTTAAAAAAATATTTGCTATTTTGAATGTTAAGAACGCTATTCTTGAAAAATAAATTGTCTTACTGCACTATGATTTTCACGGCAGTAAATTAAAAGTAATTTCGAGGCAGAAACTTGAAAGGGAATTATTTCTTGAAAACGTGATATTTCTGCAGGGATTTAAGCAGTACACCGCCTATAATTTAATTCTGCCAGCGGATGTTTAGCTACGTATTTTTTTAAATGTTTCTCAAAGTAGTAGACAACCCCTGACGCTCGGAACCCTAAAAGAAAACTTTAAATGAGAATCAACTCAGGGTGTATGTGTATTTTGTCACGCGAAACTGTGAAGCTGCTCCCTGTAATATATGCGGCATTAAAGTTTTAGTATCTGCTTCAAAGGATGAACTTTGTGTAACGCCCCCTAGTTGAAGCAACTCGTTGGTGACACGAACGAAAGTGATAAAATTTATTTTACGGTTTTATAAGTTCAGATTTATTAGGCAGATAGTGATTATAATTCACAGTTTATCTATGAGGTAAATTTACATAATTTTATTTAACCTTGAGTTTTTATTAAGGGCCAATGACCTATATTCCGAAATTCACAAAACCAAATTTTGTTTCCATATACCACTGAGCGGGCGTGTCCCGGAGAAAAACAATGTTAGACTAATTCCCAAAAAAAATTACGAGGCTGATCTAAAAATATAAATTTTAAATAAGTATGCCACCGTAAAAACCCATTTTTTTCTCATGTTGGATAACAATTTCGCATGTTGAAACTTAATCTTCGCCCATTTTGGACGCTTAGTTGTTTTTTGCTAAAAAAAAACTAGTAAGATGCGTTTTATTGTGATCGGGGATTTTTATGATTTTCTAAAGTGAAAATGACGGAGCAAAGTATTTGTATAAAAAAACTAAATGCAGCGTCGTGGTTGGAATGATAGAGACCGCTTATGGAGATTCTTGGTGTAAACGTTTCAAAGAGGGCCTCACGTTCACGTACACACACACACACATACATTGATGACGACGAGAGGCATGGCTGCCAAGAAGTTCAACTACTAGAGAGAATACATCAAAATCAATCAAATCAAATCAAATAGATTTTTATCAATAACATCTGGACAAGTCTCGAGTAGCCGCCAAATTCAAGTTAAAATTGTTACAACAACAACAACAACAATTTATTTATTTAAAGTTTTAACGTGGTTGCATCCTTATTACATATTTATGTAGGTACAAATTCATAATTATGTGTGTTTCTATCGTAACTTAAGATAACGTAGCATGAACGCAATTTTAATTGTGAGCTTCAGATTTAAAGAGGCCTACGGCTCTTAACTAAATCTTCCGCGAGCGTCGCCTAGCTAAGAAATATAATAACTAAAAATCTATCTATAAGAACGCAGAGTACACAAAAGGAAACAAGGAACCACCACCACACAAAAGACAAGCCCACAAACACACAGAAAATGTTACCAATCTGCTGATCGGGGAAAGCCCCCCCGCCGCCGACCCACCACCCGCTCTAGCGACCCACCACCCGCTCTAGCGACCCACCACCCGCTCTAGCGACCCACCACCCGCTCTAGCGACACCATTGCATTCAGAGCGGAAAGCTGGCCCGCACTGCTTTACCAGACAGTTCTTATCGATCAGCATGTCTTCACATCACTCGTTACGTTGTTAAATAAAATAAAAAAGGTAAAAGTTGAACAAACCAATTTCACCCTATTGCAATTTGCAACACAGCAGAATTTTAACTTCAAATACTAAAGTTTATTTAACTCGTTTTTTTATCGTTAAATCTTCAACATCGTGTTAAAAAACCACGCCGTAGTGTACAGCCACCGTATTCGCCAGACTTGGGCTCCATGTGACTTTTTCCTGATCACAAAGTTGAAGAGAACTATGAAAGGACGACGTTTCACGATCATCGTAAAGATAAAAACCGTATCGCTGGAGGAAGTAAAGACCACATTAAAAAGTGTTCCAAAAATGCTTCGATCATTGAATGAAAAAGACGCTGGCAGAGCAATTTTATATTGAGGAACAATAAAAAAAAATCATAACACAACTTCGGTTTTTGATCAGTCTGTGTACTACATGTTGTCGTTTTTGGTCACATTTTAGGATTATTATTTCGTATATTTTGGAGAATTAATATTATTATTCCTATGAATACAGATGTATACTTTTTAAAATGTTACATATATTTGGATAAATCTATCGTAACATCAACTTTTATTATTAAAAAGTAAACTAAGCTGTCTTCGTTATGTTCAGTTATCCTGTGAGACAGCACAAGCCGTTGCCTGCGGCAAGGACTGTTCATTACTCATCGCGCAGGTGCGGCCCTGATAGCATCTTCAAATTATGACACGGATACTGCCTGGTTTTTAGGGTTCCGTTGTCAACAAGGAACCTTTATAGTTTCGCCATGACTTGACTGTCCGTCTATCTATCTGTCTGTCTCCGGCTTAGCTCCAAGGCTTGACTCTAAACTCCCCTTCACGCAATGTGGGGATGATTTTTTTTTCTCTTCTATGCCATAGTGTGGGGTGTCATTGGATAGGACGTTAAAAAATAGTGCGGGTGTGTGAAAACCATTTTTCGATTTAGGATTTAGCTTTAAAGTGCTAAAGTGCTAGGCTTTACAAAACACAGCTAAGAGGCTTTACAAGTTAACGATTAATAGTCGACCAACTTAATTTTGCAGTTTTTTTAAATCCTTTTTCATACATTTCATAAATTTGTAATTTTTATTCAAATAATTGAGGTGTATTTGAAATTTCTACTCGCACTTGACCGGTTTTTCGATATTGTCACGGGGTATAGCTAATAACTAGATCTAAAACGTTATCTAACCTCATAGCATACAGAGAATGTTTCGTCATGGCTTACTTTGTTTATTTTTATGTCGGTTAAGTTCGCAACCTTCACCACAATAGTGGCTATTTTTTGGGATAAATATCGTGTATATTACCATCCCCTGGAAGTTGCGGACCAAATCAATATTCTGTGAGAATATATTTGTTCAAGATTAAAACATTTGAACAATAAACCAAACTAAGGGACACCAATCACCCAACCCCAAAACCTGCGGGTCCCAATGTAGGCTTGCTTTTCCACGCCATCCTCGCAACTAGCAAAACTTTATAAAGGACACAATAATACTCGTATTTTAAGAGATTCCCGGCTGCTTAATAAATTGCCTAATTTGTTTTATATAAACTGAATGAATCGAAAACATTACAAATTAATACTTGGTACAAAACTAGAAACCATTTCGAGATTTTGGCCTTCTGAGCATCATATATTTTTTTCAGAATTAAATCATTATCAAATTAAGAGATTAAAAAAAAAACAAAAGTTGGTAAGCACAGTATTTTAAAAACCTTAATTTTATTACCTGTGCTTTTAAGTTCATTCCGTATTTAAAAAAAAACAACCGTCATGTCATTGTGACTGTTGACATTGACAGCGAACATAAACATGTAAAGTTTTTTTTTTAAATAATCCCTTGGCTATGAACATCGGGTTTGAAATCCTCAGATGCGACTTACGTTCTTTTAGAATGAGTGAATAAGAAAAAAATAAAATAAGCATTAAAAACACACAATGAAACAAAATAAAAAATACGTAAGCTTTATTTTTACGCAGACTTTCAATATAAATAATGAAAACAAATGGTTACCTGAAATGAAATGATGTCGATTACTTATACAATAAAGTTATCAAAAGAATTCCGTCAAATTTATTCCAGTTTGGAACACTGATTGCTATTTCTTTGTTGTTACTCGTATCTAAGACCTCATATCTAGAAACTGGTACAAATTTAGGCGGCCTTTGTAATAAAATACTTAATTAATTAACAAAATCCGGCTAGTTAATTTACTAGCACAATTAATGCACTAGTGTTAACTCACAGCTAAATGAAGTGCCTTCACTGACTGAGTTCCACATATGTGGTATATAGCTCGACGGAGTTTGGCAGCCAAGTACCACCCTCTGTTCACTTGACTAAACGTATTTTAGACCCAATTGCTCGGTCATTTAAACTGAAAGTCCTTCAGCCCCATTCCGTTCGATTAATATACTAAATTGGGTTTTTTGCTAAGTGGGTCTAGCTTAGTTTGTTGCTCAACTTTTAATTAAATCTTTCCATTATGGTTACAAATAACGTAAAGTGAGATAGATAGTGTTACATATTTGTATAAGTTATAAGGCTCTAAGCATAATATGCGTTGTTCTTAGAGTTCCGTACCTCAAAATAAAGAAAACGGAACCTTGAAGGTACTTTAAAGCTATTAAAGGCCTTGTACAAAGTGAATGGAGTCAGTTATATTGTGAGATGGTTGCTTGTAGTGGCGCCCGAACTGTATAATGTGATATTTATTTATGCAGCCAAATTCAGTATAAAGGTTCGATGACTTTTGATGGTCCTTTTTGGGAAATTCAGAAATTATTTTTCTCCTGCCCCGTACAAACGCAAGCACCAGGCTCGAGTCGATACTATGGAAAGTCAAAATTATCTTTTACAAATTACGCAAAAAAAAAACACTGATCCGTGGTATCATTTACCAATGAATTTGGCTGTATAAATAAATGTTACTTCTGATCGCGCGTATGTCATAAACAAATACACGTACAATATATTCAAAATATAATGGTCATAAGAAGCACCGTGTATTTGGAAATATTAGTCTTTATCTCCATCGATTTGATGTTTATCTCAATTCAAAGAGTAGGCTGATTTTCGGATGATACTTTCATTTTGGTACTTACTTTTTTATATCGGTGCCTAAATTGTACCCGGTAAATTTCCTAAAATACCCGATCTTATAAATCACCTGCCCAGTCACCTGGGCTCTGATGGAGGAGGCCTACACCCGACAGTGGGAGAACTCTGTATAAACATTAAAAATGTAATAGGTTAAAAAGTTAGAGTTCTAAATAAAGGCTTATTATTATTATTATTATTATAAATAATTTTATCCTAGATAATCCATACGTAAAAATTCAAAAACATCCGAGGGCAGTTTTCTACATGACCGAGATACCCGATCTTTTTGAGATTTGTAGTTTATTCGAGTACCTTTGAAGTTTTCTATCAACCACCATAGTTTTCATGTTGGAAAACAAAAATGTGACCCTCTCAGGCTGGGCTTTATTTTACTTTATTTTAGAATTTAGGCGAGATTACCCAAGTAGCACTCAAGCTCTATAACAAGCCATACAGTGGCCGGTTAGGCGTAATAAATTACGGTATTGGCTCCATAGCTACGCTCTACACTGGCTCTAGAAGCGGCTATAGCGCTGCTTTTACCCCAAAAGAGGCCCAATTTGTATGGCTATCGGTTCTACAATCGCCATACTGTGGTCATAAATGTGTGTTAGTACGGCAGTACAAAGGTTTTAAAAGAGCGATATTACATGCTAAGAGATGTAAGATAAGTTATTGTAGCGGGATTATAGAGCTCTCCCTCTATTTTGCCGCGTCTCTATCTCTGAAATAGATTGTATGGCTCTATATTGAGTCTACAAAGGCGATATTATTTTTTTCAACAAAGTGAATCATATTTTACATAGTGAAGAAGTAACAGAACAACAGAAGTATAACTTAAATAAATACAGAGTTGAGTTATCCCATTATGTGCGTGAAATAACAGTGCGAGTAAAATATACATACATTTAAGCTAAAAAATTTACGCGCCTCCAATATATGCAGTTAAAATTAAATAATACAATTATATTTAGGGTTTTTTACTGTGTTTCTAATTTGTAAGATATTTCAGGCTTCTTAATCGTTTTATTAGGGATGTTACAAATGTTTTTATAACCATTAAGAAATGCATGCAAACAAAAACCATGATGGCCTATCGTTACAAAAGCTTTCGGAGTTTACTATGTCCATTCTACCGGTTTCAGCCCTACAGAGGCGCCAGTATTCGTTTTTGTAAGCCTTAGGTCATGCTATTGGTGTATTGGCGCGCTTTTATTCTCTCTTGGCCCTACAGCAGCTCTTAGTGCCTCTTTTTAAGATTCTAAAGCCAAACAATGGACTATAAGATATCCCATTATTAGGAGTCCGTCACCAACATTTGTTTTGTGCGTTTTTTGGATTATATTTCATATTTATATTTTTTTAATTTGGTATTCTGTACTTATTTTGCTCTTCACACTACCACATGTTTTCTTGATTTCCACGATTTTTTCTCTCCATCGTAGATTCAGTGAGTTCTTTAAAAAATTTGCAGAGTATAAAGTAACGATTATCAGCACTCTTGTTCGGCTTTGACCCATAAAGTGACGCTATAAATGTGTTTTCCCCCCTTATGGCCGGATAAAACCTGTTTATCTTGCGTTATCTGGCTATTGACCGTACCGTACATATAAAAGGGTTTCACGCTACTATGGAGTTATATTACTCAACTGTAGATATAGCTCTATAAAGGCTCTAGTAAACTTCATTAGGGAGCTTAAAGCTTTAAAATAGTCTATAACTCCATTCAAACACTTTTACCTACAACAGACCTCTTTTAGATCTCACAGTGTTATAAAAGGTATTTATAACACTGAATTACTTCTTATGCCCGTAAAAAAGCTCCAAATTACGCCTTTGTATCCGCTTGAGGATAATAGTTACCAAATTACGGCTACTGTATCACCTGGTTGTTAAAAAGCTTTTATATACGCTACTGTACAGCTTAAGGATAAAAGTACAACCCTTAAACGGCTATTATAAGGCTTTGAGACTCTACAAAAGCTATATAAGCAGCTTGCGTGTTATTTGGGTATATTACATAATCTGGCGAGATATCTTATATTTTGCAATTAGGTACTCTATTCTTAACTCCACGACAATGTTTCAATATTTACGACTTTAATCTAGGTTCGACTGACGCTAATATTAGAGAGTAAAGAAGAAAATTACACTTTTATGTTCCGTTCTATTTTTTGCCAGTTATCGTGAATTTATTTATTTTATTTTATTTTACGCTTAGATTTATAATAACTTTTTCTCAACCATGTTCGGCAACGGTCGCTGTTCTTTTATAAAACGAATACGGAAAGAGTTTATTTTCCATTTTTGCTTAAGGGGAAAATATAAAAATGAATTTTTACTCGCTTCTACAAACTTCTAACAATAAAATAAATCTTTTGAGACTGGTGACGGGTAGCGGCGTCACTGGTGCAAGGGTTTCGGCACCGCGCTCACCAACCCGCCTGCCCAACGTGTGTGAGTATGGGCATTTCTTCCAGGAGGACCACCAAGAGTGGCGAAATCCTGGAAAGGCCTATATCCAGCAGTGGACGAAACTTCGAGTGAAGAAAGCAGCGTCAGTGGTAGCGTGAAGAGATTGATAAATTTGAAAGAAGTCAATTTGGTCGTAGAAAACTTGCTTCTATCTAAAGCGAAAGAAAAGTGTGTTTTTTCCATTAAATTGCTTGTTCTTTTGCGAACGCATATTTTATTGCCTAACATTGTTTGAGAAAAGTTATGCCTCGTCTGAAAGGGGTATTGTTTGACACGGGGAATATCCTACCTTGCGGTGTATATGTTACAGTTAAAACCCGAAACCAGTTAGAACGCGTTTTAACTAGTTAGCGCCACACAAAACTTCGGTGGTTCAAGCTCCGCTCCGCTTCGCTCGGCTCCTAAACGTATTAACAGGTAAACCTAACCGCTCCTCCTCGCTTCGCTCGTCGTCGCAACCTATTTTGTTTCTTTTTTGTACTCTAAACGGGTTCTAGCCATATTGTAGAATTTATCATTTAATGATCTGGCCATCAATTCCGGCACGTGCACAAAAATTGCTAAGGCCGATTGCGGTGATTTTAAAAGGGTTTTTGTACGGATACATATAGATTTTTTTAATTGAAAAGAAAACTGAAAGTGAGCATTCCTTATATCCTATAGATTTTATTTGATGTGATTTGGTCACTCTAATTTACATCGTATGGCATTTATCAAACTTTAAACAAATATCTAATGTCTGACATTCCGTGTGAGAAATAATGCCGAAATAGCCGTCCTGATCGATAATATTGTATGGTCGATATATGTTTGTTTTAACAAAAAGTCAATAAAGTATGTATGACGGCTAGCGTTTACAAAAAACAATGCATATCCGTAGAATATCCCTTATAAAATCACTTAAAATCTGCCTCAGCAATTTTTCCACACATGCCATAATAGCCGTCTAGGGGTGATATAATCTCAAACAGCATCAAGCATTCCATGAATTTAATTCAAAAACATTTATATGCTACGGTCACACGAAGAGATTCCCCCTACCATGTATCAAACAGATTTGGAACGCGGCCAAGTGAACAAAAATGAAGAGATTATGCTTCTCGCCAACATTCGAAGCCATAAATCCTATTTCGAATTAAGTAAATGGATCGTAAACTAACATGTAGAAAAGTGTCTTCCTTCTTATTCTTTTACGTTACATCGCATTGTACTGAAGGAGGAAAATACTTTCATTTCATATTTTCTTGTCTTCGTAAAATGACAACTAGTTTAGATACGGACCCAAGCAGTTTTTTTCCGGAACCTCAATATTATATCACTCAAACTCAAAAATCTACATTATTTAAATTTGTAGAAAATCTTTAAATGCAAAATAATATTTACTTTATTCTGATACCCAATCCTAGTTCCATACAATGTGTAACTTACATTACACAAAACCACCCCAAAATGCAGCTTTATAAACAACGACTGTGTATACAAGAGCCCTAATTGGTTGATCAATCCATGTATGAAATCAGAGCTCAGTCCTGGATCTCAACTGACCTGAGAGCTAGTCTATTGGCCATCACAATATTATACAATATGAGTGGAGGTTCTCCTTTTTGTGTACACAGCTTTAATTATGCGAGACTGGAAATGCAGTGGAACGAGTGTATTGAAGAACTATTAACCAGATAGAAAAATATATTCCTGCAACCCGCGCACGTGATGCGAAGCTCTACGGCGGCGTAGCGGTTCGTAGCATTCCGCTATCCTGTTTTGCTACGAACTGCGCCTCCAATGAGTGCGTTACCGGGCAGAATGTTGTTATTTTACAGCGTCTCGTGTAAATATGCCCAAAATTTAAATTAAATTTAAAGTTACGTATCGCTGTTATAAAGATTTTAACGAAAAATAGATTATGCTGCTTTTTTAGGGTTCAGTACCTAAGAATGAAAAAATGGAACCCTTGAACGAACACTTTGTCCGTCTGTCTGTTTGTCCGTTTGTCAAGACACTTTTTCTAGGGCCTTCTAAGACCTCCTACAATAAACTACGGCCTCATAGCCGTAAAAACTTGACGCGAAAAAAAGTTATTGCCTTTTACGTTATGAATTTCAAACGAATTGTTTCGCCAAGAAAACTTGTAGGATATTCCCAGTTCAATATGAAACTTAAAATTCCGTTAACATACGGTCTTAATTATTTAATAAGAAATTAAATAGATTCTTTGAATTAATGAAGTTTAATTGATTGAAAGTGTCAAGTTAAGTTGATAGATCGTAGGACATTAATAATGTCTATGGTAATTAATAATATACCATTTGCACCGTAAATACCAAAGTCAAGGATCATTATTTTTTATTTGTGTTGAATGACCGTCATCATCAATATAATGACTAGATTGAGTTTATGACTACTTTACACGTATTTGTGTAGAATGAGCATCTATATAAGGTGACTTTGATTTATGCAGCCAAATTCTTAAGACTCGGTAAGTGCTCAGTAACAAGGTTCGATGACCCTTTTTGTGAAATTCATAAATTATTCTTCTCGTGTTCCTTACAAACGCAAGCCCAGCCCCGAGTCAATTACTGTAGGACGTCAAGATTTTATTTTGCGAAATTAGCAAAAAGTGTTATCGATCCGTGTTACTGATCACTTACCAAGCCTCCAGTATGAGTTTGTCTGTATAAATAGATATCACCATATATATAAGGTTCCACAATTCAAAGTGAAAATAATATTACAGATGATAGAGAATCCCTCATAGAGCAAACTTCACCGAAAAAAAATTTTTTTGCGCGTACTTTTTTTTACTTTTCCATAGAAATTTAGTCAGCTGATTGAAAACACTTTGTACTGCGAAGTGAAAAAATTATTTGAGCAAAACATTTTTTATTCTTTTGGAATTTGATCAGTTAACGATACATGATCTACCCTCGAATATAGTAAAGTACAGTAAAAATACCGTACATATATATAAATAAAGTACAGTATACAGTAAAAATAGTAATAAAGTATAGTAAAAATATCTGTACATTGAATATTTTTGAAAACATTGAAATTTTTAATTAACTGCGTTATCTATTAGTATCCAAGCCACAGTTTTTAGAATTTTTGTCTGTCTGTATGTTCCGGCTTAACTCGAGAACCACTTAACGGATTTGGATGCGGTTTTTATTATTATCATTGTAGTGATCCTGGTCAACAACACATAGGCTATAAAGGTTGTTCATAAATAATGCCTGTTTGATAAATCCCCCTCTAGCCTTAGTTACTAGTTCTTAGTTACTGGGCCCATTACATTGAATAGAATCTAAACCCTACTAGAGAAGGGTCTCCAAAACAAGGAAACGTATATACTAAATCCAGTTATATGGGTAAACGATTCAAAAACTCACACTTCTATAGGAATGTTCACCTTCCTGTCATTGACGCGACCTCGGCGCTCGATCAAGGTCACGACTCAACCTTGGTTCAGAGGAAAGCACAGATCCCCTGGACGTGCTCGTCTTTTTCTTTGGAGATGCCTTCGTCACGGAGGTAGCAAACGACCAGCCCCGCCAGCAGTTTGCAGGTGTAGATTAGTACCCTAAACGCAAATATCTAACCCCAAGGCCACCTTCCCAAAGAAACCCAAGTTAATAATTTCGCAGCACTATTTCAGTAAAATGTGCTTGATGAAAATCTAGTGACATCACATTGCACAAACACTGAATTCACGAATCCTTTCGCGTATGGGTTTCGGACCACAGTTAACACTAATTAACTAGTTTATTTCACACTTTTAATTACTGATTTCCTCGAAATCTCAATTACATAACCTCTCGCAACCCGAGTTGCTGTATAGGAACGGTTACTATACTCTTTGCCGAGTTGTCTTCAAAGCCAATACCGGAAGGACGTCTACGTCACAATTGACAGGTCGACAACGCGTGTTGCCATATCAATAAAATAAAAACCTCAGCAAAATAATATGTCGCGTTCCGAGACGTTTTAAACCGAACAACGCCCATGCCGAAAACGGGTCAGAGATTGAATAAACGCGGTCGGTGCCGCGGGCAAAGGCTAGTCAACAAAATAATAATTATAATTATTATATGTTATGTTATGACATGACTCTAATAAGAAGTTATTATCGTTTTCCCTACATAACGACACGGATAAACTGTTTTTATTCCGTGTCACTTATTAACTATATTAGATTTAGATGGCCTCTAAAACTCCTACCTATCAAATATAATGTAAAGAAAATATAATATTATGGTGCATTTATTCGGTACGCAAACTTTTTTTTGTTTCAACCTTTTCTGCGTGCTGCAACAAACTTTTGTGTTTTATTTGAAAAACTTTTTATTATATCGGTTCGCCTCAGGAGGCGAATATATTCCTAACTTTCACCGGTTTACGCGATTTTGTTGAAAAAAGACAGAAAACCCACCTAAAATATGATTATAGAGTACCGGAGGACGTAAATTCAGACGGTGTGGAAATAAACAAAGTGCCGTTGCAATTAAGACTCCACTATATTATTGATAACTATCCTAACATCATTTTTTTTAACTTTATGGATATTTAAAGGGCTTTCGGAAAAGCAGTTCACATAAGTATATAGGGAAAAAGCGGTTAGTGAGGGAAAGTACCTTAATATTGATGACTGGCCTTTGCACGCGGTTCCGCTCGCGTTTTTTTTAAATCTCTGTCCCGTTTTCAGCTTCGCGGTTATTTTAAGCCTATATGTTGACCAGGGTCACTGCTATGATAAAGAAAACCGCATCCAAATCCGTTGAGTGTTTCTCGTGATAAAATGGAACACACATATAGACAGACAGACAAAAATTTCAATTCGTATTTCGCAAACATATTCAATGTACAGACACGACTTTTTACTAAGGAAACAATGCAAACAAACTATTTTTCTTTTAGTATATACATATATACCTATATATACATATGTATACTGCATTCTAAGACTTTCTCTTTGTAATGTGGCTTTCCTCTCCTGGGAATCGAACCAGTAAAAATGCAAAAAATCTGCCTGTAGTTATAGTATACATACATATACAAAGTGACATTTATTTATACAGCCAAATCACACTGGAGGCTTGGTAAGGTATCAGCATCAAGTATCAAATATTCTATTCGCGTAATATGAAAAAGAAAATTTTGACTTTTCAAAGTATTGGGGCTGGGCTTGCGTTTGTAGGGAGCAGGAGAAAAAATTTTTTTTGAATTTCTCATAAAGAGCCATCGAACCTTGATAGCAATTGATACATACTACTTGCAGAGTCTTCAGTATGAATTTGGCTGCACACATAAATGTCACCTAATACACTGATATTGAAACGGCTACTCACGATTTTAATAGTTAGATTTCGCCTGACTAGTTTCACTGTATTCGTAACCATGTTTGCCTCCGAAGAAACTGTACGAATACAGTGAAACTATAGGCTGTCCGAGATATCATGATATGGGTGACAGTTCGTAATTTTCCGTTTCACCTATACTACTTACACCATACTACATACACCCGGGCACAAAAGAAAATAATAGGTCTTAGAAATAATGTAAATAATTATTGCAAAAATACAATAAACAATGCCTTTATAAATCAAAACCAAAATCTCAGTCTATTCGTTAAATTTAACGAAGAAAAGATTCAGTAAATAATAATGACTTTTTGCTACGTGATGCGTGGATCGGAACGCTAAACCATAGGTATATACACCTAATCGAATAACTACATAATCGAAAATATATCGATGAATCGGTGCGGACATCTTATAGGATCGCGTCAGTATGAGTTCATCTTGCATGCAGTTTGTGTTTTCGTTGCGGTTGCTTCACGTGCTATTTGTTTTGACGTTTGTTACAGTTTTTGTTGCTTTTTTGTTTTATTATTGGTGAAATTCCGAGAAAAACAAAAAAAAAACTTTGATCTCTCAAGTTCTGGAGTTATTGGTTCGTTTAATTTAATGAATCTAGTAATTAACAAAAAGTAGTTTGGATATGAAATAAAAAAACGATTTGATAGCTCTTGCTAACTTTCTCGGTACTAAAAAAACGATTATATTTCATTAGGGTACATCACTGTAAATGTCAACTTTGAACTGCCACCCATATCATGATATCTCGGTCAGCCTATAGTCAAGCAAAATCTGAGTAGCCATTTCAATATCAGTATGAATCTAAACCACGAATCGTAATACGAATAGTAAAAAAGTCACCTGTATACATATTACGGGTTTACATAATTTGGAAATCATATTTTTAAAATCCTTAGATGCAGTTTTACTTGTAGAAAGAAAATATTCATTTTGAGTAAAATTGGCTATCATAGGTATTAAAGTAGGTACTTTCCTTCCGCCGATCACTTATTTTCACTACGTATACCTTGAAATTTAAACTATGTATAACTTTAAATTATATGCAAATTATCCTCTGAAGCTTTTAAATTAATCCGTCTCAGGAAATGTTTACAGCTTAAAAAATTAATAAAGGTGTTCAATTCCCATGTAACTTAAGCAAAACACACAAAAGACAAAAGCTTAAAGCTCAATCGAGCTAGCTAACTGCCAGCTTTATGTAGAAAGGAAAAAGAAATTGTAGATATTTATGAAGAACTAATGCGTTTTATATTTAAAAGAGGAACTGTAAGTCCAGTTATCATATGTATTTTAGCTTGATTACAAACATAAATAGGTACCTACTCAAAGCGGGCGAAAGAAAATAATTTGGGCAAGAGCGAGTCGGACTCGCACACAAAGGGTTCCGCACCAACACACAATACAGTTACGGAACCCTAAAAACATACATATAAACAATATGGATGCTGTTAGCAACATTAAGGCGACAAAAAAAGGTGCTGAAATACTAGCTGTGCTGAAGGCTTTATTTTTAGTTTTAGTGCTGTCGAAAGTTGAAATTTTCCAATTATAGAACATAGCCTTTTGATTTATTTAATGATATTTTAGATTATTGTTTATTTGTAGGTAGGTACATTTATTTTTAATAGTATTATATTCATTTTAAAGAAATTACACAGTTTGTTTAAATTAAAATTGTTTGTTTATGTTTTTAGTATAATGTATTTATTTTATGTTAAATTAAGAACTATTTTGGAATGAAGGAAATTTAGTTTTAACAACACTAAAACTAAAATTTATGGCCTGACAAAAAATTTGTGAAAAACACATAAATAAAATGTACCGCCTATATGTAATTATATTGCCTAAAATGTGTACTCCTGGCGGCGCGATTGCTTCGCTGGTAAAATTTAAGTTTTCAGCCATACCTAATAAATAGATTCCAGCTCTTTCGTCCCTAAAGTAAAACATAAATCTGTATGTAGCACACAATCGCATGAACCATACATTTGTGTCCAGTGTGTACACACATAGATCCTTCTCTCCCGTTCTCTCTTGCTCTAGAGATGATTCCGGAAGGTCGTAATGAACATCATTATATGATATCTGACATGAGTAATGCATCACGTCCATACAATTCCACTCTCAGGAATAAGACAGAAAATTTTTCATATGAAAGAAAAATAAGTAGTTTTTAGTTTGTAAAATGGATAACTTCGTGTTTCGGGTTTATTGAAAATTTTTGAGCGTTTCTATACCGCCATTGACATCACAAACCATGGACCTCGGGTGTAGTACAAAATTTACCAAAAAAGTGAAGTGTCAAAATATTAAGAAACGAAACATTTTAATTTGAATCGTATGTCATTGCTACACGGCTTAATTTTGATTGACGAGTGATTGACACCCTTTTTTAATTTTCAATGGTTTTGACTCTCTTTTGGTTCGGACACTTTTGAGAACAGACCTGATGTCCACTTGGTAGTAGGTCAATGTATACCGCAATTATAAAATGACATTCAAAATAACAAAATTCTTCATTTCAATTCTTTTACTTCCTAAAGCAGATCACTGCATTGTTTTCACCGTGGCGTGGTGATAAACCTCGCATTTACAAAACCAAATTGTCTCGTGACGAAGTTAGCGGACACAAAGAATCTACCAACACCACAACACCCTCGGTCTCACCTCAATACAAGTATGTCGCCCGCTGCCACAATGAGAGCGCAATCCCACCTTAATTGAATTTCACCCTCACAAATTGAAAATTGTTTACGGTCACCACATTTCAGTTATGCAACGATCAAAGTAACTTTCTTTAAAATAAATTGCTCTTTACAATGTTCGCTTTACACATTTTCAAAACGGGGTTCAAGCCACACAGAAACGGCGCGGCACGAATCAAGCGCGCGGGCGTCATTCAAATTTCGTACAAAACGCATGGAAATAAAGTCTCATTTTGAACACACCGAATGGTATGTTTCAGGCGGCAACGGGCGTGGAACGGGCGTCCGTTCTATACCTCAAATTGCGACTTTATTTCCATGCGTTTTGTATGAAATTTGAATGACGCCCGCGCGCTGGAAGCGCGCCACGCCATTTCTGTGTGGCTTGCACCTAATGCGTCCAAATTTTTTTCAGAAAAATATTTTTTTCGCATCAATTAGCCCAAATTTACTCGTAAAAAATATTTTCAGACGGATTGCTATGATATTTTTTTGTCTCATTTTTAGGGTTCCGTACCCAAAGAGTAACCAGCGGAACCCTATTACTAAGACGCCGCTGTCCGTCTGTCTGTCCGTTTGTCGCCAGGCTGTAACTCATGAATCGTGATAGTTAGACAGTTGAAAGTTTCACAGATGATGTATTTCTGTTGCCGCTATATTAACAAATACTAAGAAACAGAATAAAATAAATATTAAAGGGGCTCCCAAACACACAGCAGACATGATTTTTATAGATAATTGTACGGATCCCCTTGTGCGCGAGTTCAACTCGCACTTGGACGGTTTTTTTTAAGTTCCGGATTCGTACTTCACTACTGACTTCTGTAAAACATGTTTTCGGTATCTTACAGCTATCATCCAACTACAGTCCAAAAATCAGACAGAAGGCCTACCATGAGTTTTGCTTACTAAAATATTTATACATATGATAAATTGTGCAGCGCCCCTAGCGGCTTACTACAGGAACCACCATTTCTCATACAAACAATTTTACGCAGATATGATACAGTTCGGTAATTTTTTTTGACATTTTTTTAAATTTGGCCAGGTAAAACGCTACGCGGAAAATTTCTGGTATTGGTATTTTCGAGTTCAGGATAATCGAATCTATCAATTTGATGCGGTTTTGGCGGTATTGCTACGGAACAAAAATGTTGGGTGTGGGCTCTGGTATTCTGGTACTAAATGTGCGGCTTCTGTCAATGAAGCCAGCATTAAAGTATTGAAAGTGGACACCTACATTCTTTGTGCGCATTTCGTATTCAGGAATAACTTTTATAATTTGATTTTTGATTAAAGTTTTTTTTTTATGTTTATTATTTGTTATTTTTTATGATAAGTTAAATATTTAATCGGAATAATATAAAAAATTTAATGAGCTCGTAAGCGAATGCGCTGCCATCACTGACTTATTATTATGATATGTATGCCCTCAAATGATTCCTTCCTCTGTGATTGAGTAAAGAGGCGGCATAAGAACTATCCACTAAAATAATTTCACAATTTCACATTCCACATTTAGCATGCCAAAATTTAGCTCCATTGATCCAACTTTACTCGATAAATGCTACGGACAGACAGAAGCACCCAAGCTTTGCTATGAGGATTCTCTTTTTTTAACAGAACATTGAAACAATTCAAATATCGTATGAAAGCTACGAAATGGGGTGAAAAAAGAAAGAAAGCAATGTTGAAAGCCAAAAGAAGAATTACTTATTTAAATTCAGCAAATTTCCGCTCTGAACGAAATTATTTCCAACATTCCTGAACGCTCGGTAAAAGGGTGTTCTGTTTATAGTCTCCTGGCTGAGTGAAGTCTTGATATTTCAAACAAAGGGGTAAAAATGTGCTTTTATCTACAGGCACAGCCGCGGGAGGCCTCGAATCAATTAACGGAGCAACCCGGGCAGCCTTTACAATACAATGTGTACATGCGATGCAGCGACCCGGCCGGAAACTCTTCTACAAGCGGCAAGGCTACAATGTATGATGATTAACAGGAACAGGTGCGGGCTCTACATAACAAATGGCTTGATTATTTAAAATTTCATCTACGAATAAGCTTTTGATAACCATATATTTTTATGAATAGGTATACCCCTGTATTTCCGAACGCTTTCTTTATCCCTGGTACAATTTCGGCTCATTTTCGAGAATACGAACGAATATTTGTGCACATAGCGCATGAGCTGGATGCAGTCGGGGGCTGAGGCGAAGGGTGGGAACACGTCCCCCCCCCTCGTCGCACACCTCTCTCGCACCCCTGTGTAATGCTGTGTGCGTAGAGAGAACGGCTGTTCCTTAGCTCTGCATTCAACTCAAATAGTTTATCTAACACAAAAATAGAATGGGGTAACTCTCCCTAGGACGACCTATCCCTCTTCTCCGTCGACTGATATTACTATATTCCCAACCGCTTTGTTAACTGTGCGACTTGTTTTATCGCGCGTGGCCTGTGCTTGCCTGCCACGGTGCCGTGTCATGGCATTTCGTTTTATCTGTCGTAGGCAACGACCTTAATACAATCAAGGTCGTTGGTCGTAGGATGGTAAAAACCGCCTTTTTGCTAAAATTGTGAATTCTCTCTTTTCATAATAATACGCCTTTTCGTTAAAAACCGAATTATGGCGTGAACACAGTCCCATTACGTGATCATACGAAATAATTTTCTGTTGTTTAGCTTCGCACGGCTCCACAAATGTATTTACCTATACATAAAAACCTAACATCATCCTCTTGCTTTGCTCGTCGTCACACACAGACAAGATTCGTCGCACCCATTTTTACTTTTTGCTGAATGACTTATGCGAAAAAGCGGAATAAGTTCGCATGATCGGGAATGGGTCGGCCTTTACGCCATAATTCGGTTTTTCACGAAAAAGCAATTTTCACTATTTTACGGCGACAAATCTATTTCATTTACAAATAACGAATTTTTTGGGTCTTAGGTAACCCGTAAAGATATTTTTCGATATTGACTTTTTGTTCAAGAAAACGACACGGTCGATACACACAGATATCTTGATTTTTACTAGACATTGTTTAACTTTAAAGCTAATTATTTCAAAACATGACATTCAGAGTTACATCTAATTGCCGATGTTTGTGTTAAAATTTTATAGAAAATTGTGTTCTTTAATAAAAGCAAAGAAAATTTAAGTAAAATGCGCTATATTTCGACCCCTCGGTGGGGTCGTCATCGTAATCATCACCATCGTTCATCATCGAAATATAGCGTAATTTACTGTAATTTTCTTTGCTATATAAAAAAAACAAGTTACTATAAATCAAAAGCCAACTTCTGTTTTTTTTTAATATATTTATTAACTTGTCAAAATTTATGGCACGCTACCTGTTTTATAGTATCACTTGTTATTCTTATTCCACTGATGCTGACAAATTTTGTCGAAATATATTTGGATAATAATTAGTATAGTGTTTTTTATGTCTAAAACAATTATAAATACAAGTTTAACAAAAATTATATTTCATACGATTAAAAACCCTATTTCTGACCCCTCTTTTAAACTCTCTTGGTTCATGGCTGACAATACTATGGTTACCGCGATTTTAACTCTAGGTATACAATAAAGCCGATTTTGAAGGTTTTAGTTTTAGTCTGACATACATAAAATTAAACTTAGGTATGGTTAAAACGACGAGCCATTTTCAAGTCATCATTTTATAAACGTCAAACTAAAATTTTAGTTTGACACCCATAATTTACTCAACTTACTGATTTTAACTTGTTTTGATAATTTCAAGTCACATTTTAGAGCTGTCATTTGATTGAATTTATAAAATTTAGTTTGATTTAAGAGCGTTTAAAAGACTTGCTAATTTTAGTTGGTATGCCCTTCAGAATAGCAAAATATATTTAGTGCTGTCACTTAAAATTACGTTTTTTAGTAAGTTCCCTTCAAAATCGGCTTTAATATTGATTGAATCTACAATATATTAAAATTAAATGACGACTCTCATTCAATATCACCGTTATTCAGACTTGTTAACAAGTTGCGCAGAGTTCTGCCGTCGACATTGATCAGAGTCCAATTGGAGTAAACGTTATCGTTGAGACGCGAGCGTGTCTCCGAACTTCGCAAATTGTTCCAGAAACTTCACTTTGCAGAAGGATTACGTAATGGATTCGTGTCTTATTTTTGAGCATAGGCAACGATAGTACACGTACAGTTCTACAGAAAATGCGCTATTACAATAAATTTACAATTGAAGCGATAAATACACAAAACCGGACAAGTGCAAGTCGGACTCGCCCACCGAGGGTTCCGTTAAAAACTATATTTTTTATGATTTTATTACAAATTTATACTGTTCAGATTCTTCCCTATTCTTGTAGTGTAAGACGGTATTACTTGCCAAATTTCGTAGTTCTAGGTCAACGGTAAACACCCTATAAATTTTGATTCTCTTAAGAGTGTCAAAATATACGTTTTTTGTGACATAAACAGCTGTATCTTTTTTTACGTTAATTTAGTAGTTTGATTTTTTCACAGCTTTGAGGAATTGTAGACTTAAGTATATGGTTTTAATTTCCACTCGATACCTTCACGCGTTTCTGAGATAAGGGGTCTTGACAGACAGACAGACGGACAGCAAAGTGATTCTGGCTCCATTTTTTTATCTTGAGGTACGGAGCCCTAAAAAAAGGATGTGTATTTACGCTACCATGTTATTTCTAATAACAATTTTGTAGGGTATTCCTTCTAAGTATAAAAATACCTGTAACGGAAAGCCTCGCCCTTTCATAACTTAAGTAGGTTGACATGAAATTGAAAATCAAACACGAATTACCTACAAAAACATGAAATAATTTGGCCAAGTGTGAGCCGGACTCGCGCACAAAGGGTTCCGTACTACCCCACAATACGGGTGCGAAACCCTAAGAACATTATGGTAAATAATTAATATTATATACTTGTCTCTTCTTATAAGAGCCAAAACCATTAACGTTTAAATAATGCAACTTTTTCGAGGTTTCTTGTATGGGGACCATCCTTATTTTTTTATTATTGTTTATCATCATAGAGGCCATATAGTTACACGTATTCTGGGAAACTTTCAACTTTCTACCTATTACGGTTCAAATTGTAGACCCCTATGACAGACGGACAGAGTGATAGCGGAGGCTTAGTAATTAGTAATATTCGTGGTGGCAGAAAGCAAGCCAATGGCCAAATATACCTACGGCTTCTGAACCCTGCAAATATATATTGTTCACTAGCTTTTGCCCGCGACTTCGGCCGCGTGGAGTTCGGTTCACCCCCTTAGGGGGTGAATTTTCAAAAATTCTTTCTTAGCGGATGCATAACTCATTACAACTATCTGTATGCCAAATTTCAGCGAAATCCGTTCAGTAGTTTCGGCTGTGCGTGTTGATAGATGAGTCAGTCAGGTTTGTCTTTTATAAGGTGACTTTAATTTATGCAGCCAAACTTATACTGGAGGCTTGGTAAGTGATCAGTAACACGGATCGATAACAATTTTTGCTAATTTTGGAAAATAAAATGTTGACGTCCCATAGCAATTGACTCGGAGCTGGGCTTGCGTTTGTAAGGAACACGAAGAAAAGAATAATTTACGAATTTCACAAAAAGTTTCATCGAACCTTGTTACTGAGCACTTACAAAGTCTTCAGTAAGAGTTTGGCTGCATAAATTAAAGTCACCTTATATATTCAGAAGATTATTTAATTTTAAGTTTTTAAGATATTCAAGCAGTTTTATTAATTTAAAAATACATGCGTATTTAGCACATGAAGTGACATAACTACTGTAAAACGAAGCACGTTCTAACTCGATATCGGAAATGCTATACAAGAGCTGGAATACAAATTAGATTGATACTTCTGTCAGGGTTTTGTTGTAGGTACCTACAGCTCGTAAGATTACCCAGCACAATTTATGCTAAGCCCCCAGTAAATGTATCTTATCTTGTAATAACAGAGGTGTAAAATGAAAACACATACTGATCATACTGAATAACATTCCCAAAGAAACAAGCCCGCGCAAATGAAAAACAAAAACCGGTCAAGCGCGAGTGGTACTCATGCCCGAGGGTTCCGGACATACCCATTAAACTCGTTCTTTTTCCATATGCAGTTATTGAAATCCAATTTAACTTGACTCGTACGATCCATTGAACTCTATGTATCCAAGGGGTCTATTAATTAAGTTAGTCGTAAATTATGGCGTAAAGGCCGATCCATTACGCGATCATACGAAATTATTCCGCTTTTTCACGAATAAGCAGATTAGTCACGAAGTAGTCACGAAAAAGCCGAAGTCTTTCAACAAATAGTTTAAAATATGTGTAAGGACGAGCGAAGCGAAGCCGAGCGTGTTAGGCCTAAAAGAAAATAAATTTGTTGAAAATAAAAATGTTTTAATTTTTTTGTATAATTTCTTATTATCGTGTAATACGGTCTGTGTTTACGCCATAATTCGGTTTTTCACGAAAAAGCAGTTTTCGCCATCCTACGACGACACATTTCCGATGTACCCAGATAACGTTACGACAAATCTCGTCGGCGAAAAGAGATTGTGTGAGTGTTAACTATGCAAATCGTAATTAACACTCGGTAACAACGTTGACATCCCCTCGGGAAAACATATCGTGACGATATCCAATCCAAAATCCATCCATGCATGCAATCTATGCGCATCAGTTGGCAGAGCGTCTGCCTGGTTCAAACCACACCGGAGTAAAAGCCTGTTTCTTTTTAGGGTGCCTCAAAATGAAAAAAACGGAAACCTTATAGAATCAAATATTGGATGGATTCGATTGATGGTTCTTGGTGGAATATCATCTTGAATAAATTATACACAAATTCTTGTACTTTTATTCCACATATATGTGGAATAAAAGTACAAGAATTTGTGTATAATTTATTATAGAATCACTTTGTTGTCCATCTGTCTGTCAAGACCCCTTTTTTGGGCCCCGTGAGAGAAGTCAAGTTAAAACTAAAAACTCCTACAGTAAAGTCTACGGCTTCATATAGCTGTTAAGAAAAAGAAATCCGTTTTCTAACTCAACGCATAAAAAACTTGTTGCCCTTTGCGTAATCAATCTCATACTTTTCTCACCATGAAAACCTAAAGTATAGTGCACCATAGTGTAATCCCCTTGGACTTAGAACCATGAACTTCCGTTCTCAATAAGGTTTCATAGCACACGTTTAGGAAAAAATACCTATATTTAATTATTCAAGAAGAAATCTAAACCAAATTAATAAGATGCGTTCGTAAGTTTCAAGTTGAGTTGTTCCTTAATAACTGCTCGTGGTATAAGTTTGTATTTTAAACGGTCTGTACCGAGCCCTCAGGACACAAGTTCTACTCGTACTTGACTAGATTTTTTCGTTTTCTTTATGCCCCCGAAAACTTTAAGTTTTTCTTTTTTTTGTTACGACGTATTTGTCCATGTTGTATTATGATCGACTGGAGCTCAGTCGCCCGAGTACTAAAATATAAGGTAACTTTCGTTTATAGAGCCAAATTCATACTGAAGACTCGGTAAGTGGTCAGTACTAAGGTTCAATTACCCTGGTTGTGAAATATGCAAAACAAAATTAAGACTTCCTATAATAATTGAGTCGAGGTTGTCCTTGAATAAGTATAGGGGCACAATAAATATTTTTCGTATTTCGCAAACAGAGGGTCATTGGACCTTGGACTTACCGAATCTCCAGTATGGATTGGGCTATCTATATAAACAAAAGTCATCTTATATACATACGCGCTACGGTGCTATAACAAACATACGAAATTAGCGCCTTCTACGCCGTGACAAATTGGAAAGTTATCGCATATTACCTACTCAATGTGTTGTTTTACATCGCCCACAGCTCCCGGCTTAATGGCTTCTATTTTGTTATGCTTACTAAAAGCATTGAATGTTCTCTGAATTAAGCAAAAATTGAGTACTTAATAGTGTAGTAGATAATTCCCAGTTTTTCCATTTCGTCGACCCACTACGGCGTAGACAAAGAACGTTATCTTTAAGGTAGTTGCTCCGGATCTCGTTCACAAACGCAATAAAATAACACAACATTGCTTTTTGCCTTATTGACATAAACTATATTGTCAGAAACCATATTTATTTAAGGCGACGTAAATAGTAAAACATGAAATTTTAAAACAGTATAACTCCAATACTACAATAGATAGGGTCCTGAAAAAAAAGTGTTATAAATTGGCCTTTTCCAAGACAATAGCATAGCCCAAAACGTACTAGAGAAAAATCCGCTGCATCGAAAAAATTGCAAATTGAAGGCTATTTTTTTAGTTCAGTAGTGTATGTAAACTAATAAAGTAAAAATAACAATAATTACTGTTGTAAACATATAAACCTGATATCTAAAACATAGCATTGCGTTTTTTCAAACGCTCTCGTGTGAATTTGTATTAAATATTATTCAATAAAAAATCATAATCCAACTTTTTATTGATTCACCGCACTACTCGGACGCGCACCTTTTCAGATATATTTATCACTTTCGTTGAGCAATAAGACATATTGCGCCTTAATACTTCTTATTGAAAAAAAACAAAAACAATCATAAGGAAAACATTTGGAAATGAAATCCGAAGCAAACCCCAGAAAATATATTTGCTATTGATTTATTTATCATAACATATATTTTTATTGTGCTCTAAGAACTCCGAAGAGACACATACAATGCTTTTTAGCACCTTGGAGATGACTGCAGGAACTCAATGGTATTCTCACATATCCGAAGCACGCACCAGACACAAAAGGTGATCAAGTACTAATGTTTTATGTAGAATAATACGGCGTAGATGGCGTACAGAGCGTAGCTAATAACAAGGATATTTGCTGCTACGGCGCGACGTAGCTTTTAATATACGAGTATTTATATTTATACTGCGGGGTCGGGAATTATTGGTTTAGACTCGTTTATGCAAAACTTTAGCAGCTAAAGACATTTGCTACGCTACGACGTAGCCATATCGGTTATGTTACTTATAAAATAGTTATTTTAGTAATAAGTATGAACAAAATAACATTTATTTTATTAAATTCGATATATTTCGGCCCACTGTATGGGGCCGTCATCAGTCGAAGATCTACTAGAAGATTACAATAAAATTAATTTAATTTGGCATTTCAGTTTTGTAACTTGATTTCCTGGGAGGGAAGTAGAGTATGGAACATATAATATAGGGGTCGTTTATCGTCTCAAAACCTGCTTAAATTTTTAATTTAGAATAATTTTCGAAGCATCAAAATTTGAAATGAAAGTTTTACAGGAATATTTAAACATGGATGAAAAATGTGGAATGAACAAAAACGTCAGACTTTCTTTAAAAAATTAATGTCTACGATCTACTTTTAATATTTTTCTGAGGTAACTACCTAATTTTTTATCGGATTTATTTATCAGTTTATCATGATGTTGGCAATATGTCGCAACACCGTAACAAATGTTGTAATTATTTATATTTTTAGGGTTCCGTGCCTCAAAACTAAAAAACAGAACCCTTATATTATGGTCACTTTGTTGTCGGTCTGTCTGTCGTTGAAACTAATACCTCCTACAGAGCTCTGCAGCCTCGTGATACTGTCAAAGAATCAGGCTTCTAACTCAACAAAAAAAGGGTATTTCCCTTTTCGCCTATATTATAATACAAGTACCATGCTTCATTATCGTCTACATATTCATTATTTTGTAATATGACTTTTTTAATAGGCCCTGCTTAGTATAGTTTAAACTTATTCTCTGACACACTAAGGACTTCCCTTGGAAGTTTGTTGTAAAATCTTATCCCATGTCCTCAATGTCCTATGAAGAAATACTTACTTTTGGAAAAGCTAATTTATGTTTATTCCAGGTTTCTATAGAGTCGTGCCCACCAAGCCTCGGGAAAGCATCTATATTTTTTTTATGAATGCCGGTGCTTCATGTTATATCAAAGTAAAAAAAATTCAAGAGATATTACTAATAGAACACTTTCCACTGCAAATGTACCCCGCCTCTTAAACCTAAGTGACGTGTCATCAGCAAATAGCACTATTTCAGACAAGTTTTTAACTAAATACAGGATGTCACTTATGTATTAAAAAAATTATTGCCCCAGAATAGAGCCCTGGGGGACACCCATTTTAAATAATAATCCAAACAACTTGACCCTATTAATATCTACTTCTTAAATTCATTCACCAAGTTATGATTTTAAGAATGCTAAATTTATCGCTAACACCATACTGATCCAATTTACATAAAAGTATTTAATTTAATTTTATGCCATTGTAGTCTTCTGAATTTAAGTATGATTTCATTGTGCTTAGTTGAGACTTAGGATATTGTGTCTTCTCAGTCAGTTAGCAACCAAGATGAAACCCCAGATATTTGACAAGTGTCAGTATGTAGGAACATCTCACCACCAAGAGTAACAGGTAGGCAGTTTCCTTTTCTCTGAGAAATAGAGGTGTGCATAGATTATCTAGCCCTGGCTTTTATCAACCATGACTGTAACCATTTCTCCATTATAAAAAAATCGTAACAGAATGAATGATCAATCACAAAGTTGAAAACTGATAATGGCATATTGCACAAAGAAAAATGTTTATTTAACTATGAGGCTGAAAGCAAATGAAACTTTTGAAAAAAAAAATATCATTTTAATCAATAAATATCTTGAGGTGGTGGTCTTCCAAACAATAATTTCCATGAAACTGGTTGAACCAACTGTGAGGACAGGTCTGTATCAATCTTGAATAATGGTAAAACACTTGCTAAATAGCATACCATGTCATAAGCATCAGGAATATTATCCCCTTCTGAGCAAAACTTGTACAGAACTAAACAAGGAACAGTCTCTTCTTCCACAATTGTGTACAGCAATGAAGCAAACCCTCCACCATAGATCTTTAGTGTAGACTCACTCGGCGAATGCTCAACAAGATTCAAAGATGTTATCTTACTTTTATATGGACATGATGCATTTGCAATGTATCTGAAGGCTGAACTTTGAATTTGTTTCTTCTCATGAGCATAACTGCTGGATAACACAATAATATCTTTCACAGATCTCTCTTTAAACTTCTTAACAACTTCCTTTAAAAATGACCTCGCATATTTGTATACAAGTGGTGCTCGCAGCTGCAAAACAACTAAGCTTTTTTCTACGGATTTGAAAACTTCGCAACAACTTGAAGGGCTGTCAGAGTGCAGATCATAAGGATCGTATCCGAGCACGGGAATCAGAGCCGGGCTGTACACTGAACCAATCTTCTTCATATTCAAGGATGAAATCAGCAAGTCACAGGCCAGTTGAGCGACATTTCCAACTGCAACGCTAGGAATTATAAGTGAATATCCATCCAGGTTATGGTCTCCTATACCTTTCCAAATATTACTTTCTGGCATTGTACCTTAGCGCTGATTTTTTTCGAAAGTTTTAAATAAATTTCAACAATCAAAAATAACTTCGTTTGAGGTTATTTTCAGTTGTCAAAACGAAACAAAAGTCAGAAGTCAGAACCATAATAAAGTACTCTGTGGTCAGACAGATGTCAACGCATATTTTTTATCTGTTCCACCTGCGCTGCCGGAGCAGGCAACCACGGGTGCCGGAGGTAATCGTCAATTAAAAAACAAAAAGGATTTTTGCGCATATCATTGCTAAAATTAAGGGGCTCGCCTCGGTCCGCTCCGCTTCGCTTGGCTCCCTTAATTAATTTACATGTAAATTTAACTTCGTCGCACATATTTTTGACTTTTTTATCACGATGTGGCGATAAAGTGCGCGCCAGATAAGTCTGCGCGCAACTGGTGGCGTTACTAATGTTTTACTACTTGACCTCTGGCATGATGGTTGCCAAACTTGACCACTGAAAACTAATTAAAATGATAGACATTCTACACACTCACTAGGTACACCTGACATAACAATAACTTGGCGGCCTGTGATTTATGATTTTGGCCACGCGCAGACTTATCTGGCGCGCACTTTACTAACGTTTTACTACTTGACTTTTGGCATGATGATTGCCAAACTTGACCACTGAAAACTAGCGATGGGTCGATGGGAAAGAAAAAATAGAAGGAAAAGAAAAAATTGGGAAAGTATGGGAAAATATAATAAAATACCTGTTTTTTTTTTCACATGTTCCAATGTTTTTTTTTTATTTTTCTTTCAATACATTCTTGTACTCCTTCTACGGCAATGAAGTCCCCCATAACAACGGTCATGCCTTTCCTCGTTGTCAGACTTCTGATAGCTCCAAAATATGCCAGTTCATTCAAGGTAGCTCAGCGAGGCATCTGTCTTCCCGTAGCGTCAGTGTGCTATGCGTGTCCAAAAAGAGTCGCCGGTATTGGTGGCCATCAGTGGCGAAGGGTCCATATAACACGATAGGTTGGGGGGCTTGTTTGGGAAATGGCATCTATACTACATTTCTTTATTCCGTGCTCTTTGCTTTGTCAAACATTTCCATAAATGTCAATATGGCAAATATACTTGGCTGACAGGGAGTTGCAAAGTACAATTTGTTTTATGTTTTCCTTGGTTGCTTTTATGAATAAGGCGATCTTTTTGTCCTGCTTCCCTTTTTAAAATGTTCACCCTTCGCCACTGGTGGTCACTCCACCGGATACTCATAGCACTCAATACCCCACAGTTACCACAACCACAACCGTAGTCGAGAATAGTAGAGCTGACACTGGGACCATCATTAGCCTAACTAGGATTTGTAGATGGGGGGTGGGGGGTGGCCCCCGGCACCAACTTATCAAGCCATCAACAAGTATCGGTTCTCGATTATGCGATCTAAATTATTATGTAATTTAAACTAATAAATAATAAAAAGTTTGAAATTAATTAAAGTTGAAAAAAGTTTCAAACATTTATAATAATATTATAATGAACAACTAAAATATAAGTTCGTTGGGCAACTTAGAACTTTTTGTTTTTAATTTGTGTAATGATAAAACTTTTTTCTATTGTTATGTTATAAGAATATAAAAATAATACACCAAAGATTTTGTTGCTTTACTACTTCACGATCTTTTATTTTATTTTAACAATAATGGCACCTAGCTGCGGTAATGGTACAATATACAAGGTTGAAAATGAACTCTCTAGCTTTATTGAAATCTATGAATCAAAATCACTAATAAAACACAAAACCGTAAAGAAAATGTTTTTTCTATATTTTTTTTTTGTTTCCCCCAATTTAAAAGAATCCTCCTCAGAACAGTAACTAGTTATAACTAGTTATTGTTCTGAGGAATGCTCAAACTACGTGACGCGACATGTGACAGACATAGACAGTACATATTCCCGGCGGTAAATAATGCACACAGGTTATGTACATAAAGGTTTTGTTGAGCGTCGTCTCTGTCACCGGAGTATTAGTGCTTCTTTTGTCGGTCGATATCTTTTTTTTAATTATGAATCATGGCAAAAGTAACAAAACATGTATTTTTTATTTCGAACATAGAGCAGTTTTCTTTGTTTTAGCTAGGGGGTTCATTTTCAACCCGTATATTGCCTAAGATATAGAATAAATATAGAACAGTTTCCTTTGCTATCGCTAGGGGGGTTCATTTTCATACTGTATATTGCATATGAAATCATAAAATAATATTAAATTCATAAAAAGTATTTCCCGTCATTTGGGTTTTTTCTCAATTTTCCCGGGAGTATAAAGGGCTTTTTCCCACATGGGGAAAAAACTCGGGCAGAAACCCAACGCTACTGAAAACTAATAAAAATTATAGACATTCTACACTCTCACTAGGTAGGTACAGTACACCAGACATAACAACAACTTGGCGGCCTGCGATTTATTATTTTGGCCACGCGCAGACTTATCTGGCGCTCCAGTTAATTTGAGATATATAACAAAGTTGTGATTGTTGGAGGGTGTGAATCGGTATTGCGTGTCTTCGGTGCAGAAATAAAACCGTCAGCCAGTAGAAGAGAATCCCTTTTATTTATTCTTCATAATAAATATCTTGGATTACTATGATATCCTTAATTATAAATTGATACATTTTTAATATAGTATAGCACACGTAATTGTCAGACAGGAGGTTGGAGAGAGTGTTGCCATAACCTAATAATACTATAGGGTTGGGAGACAAAAAAGGTGATACCATATTTAACACTTCCCCTTCTCACAAACCTTAAGCTATGATACAAAATACATAAGCGAAATAATTTCTACATGCTAAATATTACAAGCAATTATGTACTTGACATTCAAAATGCTAAAATTCAAAACAATTGCACTGACACTTAACACTCATACATGCAAATACTACATGCATGTATACAATTCATTTCAATTATGTACATACATTATCTATTTAATGTTCATTTTGCTTATGAACTCGGCATGCTTCGCAAAACATAAAGGCTTTGTAAGAACATCTGCAATCATTACATTTGTAGGTAAGTATCTTATGGACATCAAATTATTTTTAATTAAATCTTTCACATAATGATATCTTAAATCTATATGTTTCGTGCGTTTATGACAATACTCTTTTACTTCTAGCAGTCTCTGCGCACTTTGATTGTCATTATAGATCACAATGTTAATGTTCCAAGGAACAATCTCTGATAAGAAATTTTTTATGAAACAAATGTCTTTACAGACGTCACCAATTGCTAAATATTCTGACTCTGTGCTGGAAAGAGCGACACAACGCTGCTTACGTGACTCCCAGTTTATTGTGTTACTTCCCAGCTTGATAACAAACCCAGTATAAGATCTCCTATCAGTGGGGTCATTGGCCCAATCTGCGTCAGTATAAGCAGTAATATTAAATTTACCACTTTTTATAAAACATAGAGAGTAGTTAATTGTCCCTGCTAAATACCGCAGTATGCGTTTTGCTGCCTGCCAATGAGTTTTGTTAAAACAATTGTTAAACTGACTTAGTTGACTGCAGGCATATGAAATGTCAGGTCTTGTGCAAACTGACAAGTACATGAGACATCCCATAAGTTGCCTATATTGATAAGTTTCATCCTTAATTAGGTTATTATTACCACTTTCTGACTGCACAAATTTACAGTTTACAGGCATTGGTGTTTTGACTGATTTACAGTTCTGCATACCAAAACGTACAAGCAAATTCTTTATGTATTCAGACTGATCCAATTTTAAAATTCCTTTAGATCTTTCTCTAGTTACATTTATACCTAAGCAGCTCTTGAGAGCACCTAAGTTCTTAACATTAAAATTACTTTCTAACAAAGGTAACAATTCATTTTTCTTGGAGCTGTAAAATATGTAAAAATCATCCACATACAATGCAATTATTGTATAATCGCGACCTAAACGTTTTACATAAACACAAGGCTCACATTTGCTTTGACTATAGCCATTGTCAGATAGTAATATATGAACTTTTTCGTTCCAAATCCTACTGGCTTGCTTAAGACCATATATTCCTTTCAGTAACAAACAAACTCTATTTTTATTATTATTACAAAAGCCTGGAGGCTGCTCCATGTATATGGTTTCTTGTAAATCTGCATTGAGAAATGCAGTGGCAACATCAACATGGTCGATATTCAAGTCTAATTCGTTAGCTAAGGAGAACAAAATTCGCATGGTACAATGTCGTACTACGGGTGAGAAAGTATCATTGTAATCAATGCCTTGGACTTGTGTAAATCCTCTAGCAACCAACCGGGCTTTGAACTTATCGAATTTACCCGTTGCATCATGTTTTCTTTTAAAAACCCACTTACATTTTATTACATTTTCATGAGGTGGTCGGTCAACAAGTTTCCATACCTGGTTTGCAGTAATAGAATCATATTCATTTTGCATTGCTGCTTGCCATTCTTGACTGTTAGGACAAGAAATAGCTTCTTCATATGTGGAAGGTTCCTCATACGATAGACCCTGAGCTATCATAGTGAAATCAGTTTCGTAATCCGCATACCTGACCGGAAGTTTGGACCGAGTACTACGAACCGACCGAGTGCACGCGCCGACAGGGGACACTGCAATCTCTTCCCCTCCAGCTGACACCTCGGGAGATGAGGTTACACGCTCATGACGCGTGCTGCAACCCGGCGACGAAGTGGAACTGTCTTCGTTCTCGCTGCCGGTGCAGTACAACTCAATACTGTCTGAAATCACCGAAGAATTGGTATTATTCTCAACGGAATTATTATTTTTAGCTGTATCAGAATTTGATCCTATTATTTGACTAGAATCCAAAACAGTACAACTGCTATTATTCGGCTCTTTATTAAGACTAGAATTCAGCAAAGTGTTTTTACTAGAATTCGAACTCAGTTCAAAATTATGACTATTAATATTATTACCACTAGAATTCAATTCATTAATAAAATTATTATCAGTAGTCAATTCATAAGAAATAAATTCATCATTATTAATACTGGTAATGTTATTTTTATAAAATTTGTTTTCTAAAAACGCTACATTTCTAGAAACTACAACATTTTGAGGATTTAAAGGGTCAGATAATCTGAATCCCTTTGAGGTTTCGCTGTAGCCTACAAAAATATACTCTTTACTTTTTGCGTCTAGTTTACGACGCTTTTGACTAGGGACAAGCGAATAAGCAATACAACCAAACACATGCAGGTGACTTAGGTCTGGCCTTGACCCAGTCCACACGCTCTCTGGAGTCTGTCCTGAAAGGGCCTTAGTAGGGCTCCTATTCTTTAAGTAAATAGCAGTCATGACTGCCTCACCCCAGAATTTCTCAGAGAGACCTGCTCCCAACATCATGCACCGAGCTTTCTCCATAATAGTTCTATTCAGGCGTTCTGAGACACCATTCTGCTGTGCACAGTATGGAACAGTTGTTTGGTGAATAATGCCCTCATTCCTCAACAATGATGAAAACTTAACATTACAATACTCGCCTCCACCATCTGAGCGCAAAATCTTAATAGGTAAACCCAATTGCTTTTCTACTAGCTTTTTAAAATTAATAAATGCTGTAATTACCTCAGATTTGTTTCGAAGTAAATATCCAAATGATTTCCGTGTATGGTCATCTGTGAACGTGACAAAGTACTTTGCCCCACCCCAACTGCTCATTTGGATTGGGCCGCAGACATCGCTGTGAATTAACTCGAGAGGTTGGCTGGTGCGCTTGGCTTCTCGTTCCGGAAACGGCCGGGCAGACATCTTCCCTTGAAGACAAGGAATGCATTCCTTCAAAGTCGTCCCATCTCCATCCTGAAACATAATACCCGTTGCACCACCACCACGAAGAGTATACATACCTGAAAAACTCAGATGTCCGAGCCTTTTGTGCCACATGTCCGTGGACACTGATGCCAATAATGCAGTGACTGCAGCACTCGGTGACTTCTGTCTACGTGATATTTCTTCACACAGAAGCAAAGAGTGCACTGATGGCAAAGACATACCTGACCTACACACTTTCCCATTCAATTTATAAATACCATTATCATTTGAAGCAAATATAATTGGGTTGCCAGAGATTTTACAACTAATACTTTCGTAAATGCTACAACCATCTTGATTAAAGCAAACTGTGTAACCCCTTTCTATTAATCTATAAACAGACAAGAGATTGGCAGATAATTGAGGTACATACAAAACATTTTGAATCATTCTTACCGAATTATCATTAGTTGTTATGTAAATATCACCAGATCCTAGACACTTTAACTTTTGATTATTAGCAGTCATAATACTATTATCACACTTGTTTTCTTTAAAGTTCATAAACCATTCTCGATTGTTGCACATATGGGCTGTACATCCGGAGTCCACGAACCAGCCGTCATTTCTAGCTAGGAATGCAGAAGCTATGAATGTTGCGTCACTGTCTAGAGTTACTTTCTTCTTCTTATCTCTTTTGAGTTTAAAACATCTAGACTTGACATGTCCTATCTTGTTACAGTAGCTACAGGAAACATTAGGCTTGTTCTTCTGCTTTGTGACATATGCTTTGCTTGTTGAATCTCCATTAGACTTTCTAATGTCTTCTTGTAATAGCCTTGTGCGAACCAATTCACTCGACAATGTCCCAGTGACACAGATTGTTTCCAGGTTGGAAACTAAGGCATCGTACTCTGAAGGAAGTCCGCTAAGAAGTATCTCAGCTACTTCGGAGTCCTCGATGGTCTTTCCAATGTCAGCGAGTTGCTGTACAAGTGTTGTTACAGTTTCAATGTAGTTCATCATACTCGAGAATTGATCGAAACTTGTGGTGTGTAGCTGCCTAAGGAGTAACACTCTTCTGTACAGACCTTTATCCTCAAATACTCTGCTCAAGTTGTGCCATGCATCCTTTGCAGAATCAGCACACCGCACATATTGATAACATGAAGGTCTAACACTTAGACAAATGCGTGCTAGTGCTCGTTGACCACGAGGAATGTCGAGATCAGTGCCCTCAACGCTAGCCCACAGTCCTTCCAAGACAAGTATCATTTTCATTATAAATTTCCAGGAAACATAGTTAGATGCACCTTCAAGTTTTTCTATATTCATGGCTACGTTGGTAGCCGCTGGAGTAGAATTACCGGCGCCTTGTCGGGTCTCACCACTTTCAGCTGGGTTAACTACGTCATTCGGTCTCGGCGTCATATCTGACGTTAGTTAGCGAATATATATTGTATTTACGCACCTTATTTCGCTTATATTTCACGCTTGTAGCTTGAGCCTGGGCATTCATAACCTGTTGGAGGGTGTGAATCGGTATTGCGTGTCTTCGGTGCAGAAATAAAACCGTCAGCCAGTAGAAGAGAATCCCTTTTATTTATTCTTCATAATAAATATCTTGGATTACTATGATATCCTTAATTATAAATTGATACATTTTTAATATAGTATAGCACACGTAATTGTCAGACAGGAGGTTGGAGAGAGTGTTGCCATAACCTAATAATACTATAGGGTTGGGAGACAAAAAAGGTGATACCATATTTAACAGTGATCTCTGTGTTTGGCACTGACCTCTAATATTAATAGCACATGTCAGTGGTGTTTGGTGTTTCGGGAGGTCTCAAGACTTGTTGTTATTTTCCTTAGAGCCTGTTTTCAGAATTTAGCAATGAGAAAGAATTTAGGGATTATTGAAAATATATATATATATTTTTTTTTAATGGCAACTACTGTCTTTGTAATAAGGTCAGTCTTGCCAGCGTCAAGTGATAAAAAAAAGGTTACGGAGAAGGACTTAGGATGAATTATTACCTCTCTGGTAATACATAAAATAAATATTATATATATATATATATAGGGTGGTAATATTAAGGTGGTAGAGCTAATGCCGGGCTCGACTGTGGAGGTACCACCATCTTACTCGGAAATCCTCCCGAAGTTATTCGGGGGAGAGTAAGAGGACAGCTCTCAGGCAAAAAAGCCAGGCCACCCACCAGTGCCTGGGACCGATGGATGGCGGTATATCCATCCCCAATTGCCGGGCCTTCTATAAATTAGACTGGTGACGGGCAGCGGCGTCACTGGTGCAAGGGTTTCGGCACCGCGCTCACCAACCCGCCTGCCCAGCGTGTGTGATTATGGGCATTTCTTCCAGGAGGACCGCCAAGAGTGGCGAAATGCTGGAAAGGCCTATGTCCAGCAGTGGATGAAACAGGCTGATGGATGGAGGGATATATATAGTTAGATAGTGCTATTTAAGGATAACGGTAAATATGAAGTGAAAAGATAAACATACGTAAGTATATATTGTTATTAATAAAAATAATTAAGTACATGATAGATATAAAAATAAGATCGTGATAGCATATATCGAAACATAAATTTTAATAAAAAAATGAAATTTACGCTTTAATGGCATCTTTATCAGTCAGAGATAAAATAAAGGAGGGACTAGTTGGGAGAGTGACTTTATTGTGGATTAAAAGTTCTAATAACGGAGGAGAGTTATTTAACGGGCAATTAAACAAAATTTGATCTATTGTCTCATCTTCAAGACCACATTCACAAAGGGAGTTTTCTCGAATCTTTATTCTTGCAAGGTGAACTTGGGAACAACAGTGACCTAAACGTAACCTTGATAATATGAAGGTGATTTTTTTACTGAATTTAGTTTTTAACTAAAAACCAAGGTTTTAATTTAATTGAAGATTGGATGTTAAATAGGTGTTTGCCTTTAATGGTGCTGCTGGATTTCCAGGAAGTGTTCCATGATTTTGAAAGAAATCGAACTGGGAGAAGAATTAGGTCCTGAGAAAATATTTTAAAGGTATTTTTTTCACCATGAGTGGTAGCTGTTTTAGCTAAAGAATCGGCGATTTCATCACCTTTAATCCCGGAATGGCCTGGAATCCATGCAAGAATAATATCAAGATTGGAAAGTGAAGCCAATCTTAGTAGATATCTGATTTTAGGAGCGATAGGGCATACGGAATTTTCGTTAAAGGGATTGGATATGATAGACCGCAGGGCGGAGTAACAGTCTGAAAGTATTAGAGATTTATCAATGTTGTATGCTACAATATATTTCATCGATTCTAGGATGACCATGCACTCACCTGTAAAAACTGTACTGATGAATGGATATTTAAAGATTTTAGAAATATTACCTGATTCATGATAAAAAGCGGAACCAACTGATCCCTCTGGATGTAGTTTTGAAGAGTCTGTGAAGATTATATCATGATCTGACCACCTTTGATTTATAATATTTCGAAGTTGAATATCCGCGTTGTTGGGGCAGTCTTTTTTAATATCCAGAGTTATGAGAATATTTGGTTGGAAATTAATGATTCGAAATCATATACAAAATTTGGATGATGAGGAAATTTGTGAATGTGAAACTTAATAGCTCGGAGTTTCCTACAACTTTTAATTAAACATGGAATGGTTTTGTTTGTCCAGTAGGTATTTCAATGTGAGTAATTATCCAGCAGACGAAGTTTTGGAATGAGAGGGTGGTTAGAGAATTGACAAATTTTAAATAGGTATCGGTCCGACAAAAACTGTCTTCTGAGGTTTAATGGGGGATCAGCTGATTCGACTTGAAGAGCGTTAATTGGGGTACTCTTCATGGCCCCAATGACAAGTCGTAAGCTTTTGGCTTGGATTATGTCTCGTTTTTTAAAAGAGATTTTATTTGCTGGTGTGAGGTTGAATGTTCCAAAATCTAATAGACTTCCGATGATGGCATTGTACAAAAGACGGAGGGAGAAAGGGTGGCCCCCCCCACCAGACCCCTCTTAAGCATCGTAGGATGTTTATATTTTTTTCGCATTTTTGGACAATATGATTAATGTGGAAACTACCAGTCATTTTTGAGTCAAATATTTTACCAAGGAATTTGGCTTCTTTTTCTATAGGGATAGAAGAACCGTCACAAAGGATATTTATTCCTGAAATTGTGCGTGTTCTCGTAAAAACAACTACTACACTTTTAGAAGCAGAAAGGGATAAGTCATGGGATCTTAACCATGTTGAAAGAATATTTAGGCCAGAATTCCCATCATCGGCTGCTGTTTCTATCATGTTATGGTTGTTATAAATCAGAAGGTCATCGGTATATTGTAGAATCCTGCAAATAGAGGTAACTGAGCGTTCAAGGTCTGCTGTGTAAACGTCATAGAGAGTGGGGCTAAGAACGGATCCTTGTGGAAGGCCTTTCCATGTATGTCTTGGGGGGACATCGACACCGGGAAATCTTATGACAATAGTTCTGTCAATTAACAAATTAAATATAAAGTTAACAATTTTCGATGGGATTTTTACATTTGTAATTTGTTTTTAAGGATTAAGAGATTGACGTTATCATATGCTGCTGAAACATCCAGGAAGGCAGCAACTAGTGATTTGTTTCTCGAAAATGCTAGATGGATATCTGTGGTCAGGATACTATGGCTGTCAGTAACACTTCTACCTTTTCTACCTTGAGATTTTGCTAGTAGATTATGGTATTCGAGGTTCCATTCTAATCGATTTTTAGTAAGATGTTCGACGACTTTAGGAATAACAGAGGATAGGGCTATCGGTCTGTAGGCGGATGGATCAGAAGGTTCTTTAAATGGTTTTAATTTAGGGATAGTAATTTGTCTTTTCTAGGATTCGGGGATGTGTCCAGTTTCAACAATCAGGTTTATTAAATTTAGAAAATAGCTTTTGGAAAATTAGGTAAGATGATATAGAAAGGAATAGGGAATACCGTCGTCACCTTGGGGCTGAGTCTTTGACATGGTCTAGTACGAAAGAGAGTTCTTGAAGTGTAAAGTCAGAAAAGTGTTAAAGGCCAGAAGAAATGAGGTGTAGTTGTATGGCATAGAGTCATAATTAGGAACTGTTGATGGGGCGAGTTTATCCATGAATGAATTAACCCAGGAAGTAGAGAAGGTAGAATTGGAGTCATCTTCATTACGACCAGACCGAAAGCATCTTATGTTTTTCCAGACAATACTCGAGTGTGTTTGAGGGGAGAGTGAGGAACAAAATTTGTTCCATCTTTGGGATTTCTTTTTACGGAGAAGTCTTTTTGTCGCCGCTTAGGTGTTCCTAAGATCCAAAAATTTGGAGAGGTTAAGGTAGTTACTGTAGGCTAATTCTTTTTCTTTACGTTTCTAAACAGCTTCAGTACAATCATGGTCCCACCAAGGAGGGGAACTAATTTTACCTTTAGACGAGTTCTTTTTTTGAAAGTAATGTTTGCTGCATTTAAAATAGATTCAATGAATTTATTCATACAGTCGTCGATGTTTGAATGAGAAGGGGTAGGGAGGTTTTTAATATCATGGTTGATTAAATCACTGAATTTAGACCAATCGCCATAATTAAGGATATGAATGAATGAATGAATGAATGAATTTATTTATAAGTATCTTAATATATTACTTAAGTTTATCTTATTTACATTTCATTTGCAATTTACGTACATATATAAATATTACAGATTTCCTTAAATTATTGTATTTATAACCTAAATAATATACAAAAAGTTTCAAACACTAATGTAAAGTAATTGTTTACTTATATCGAGGGCCGAAAACTACCCACCGTGCTAGTATAAACTGTTTGACGGTCGGATAGCTCGCCGTTTATAATCTTCGATTGGTTTAAGTATACCATACCTAAACAAACCGAAGATTTTACCTGGTATAGTGTAGTCTAAATTCTGTAAAATAAATTTACTTAACTAAATTTTAATAATTTACATAATAAATAAATAAGTGATATACGGGTTTTTATATAATAATCAATAATACAGGATACTTAATATGACAATATAACTATATAAATGCATTCAAATATTGTGTGTGTAGTGGACATCTCAACATGTAGTTGAGTGGTGCATGAGTGCAGTGTATGTATTTTGTGATGATTTGTGTAGTTGGAGAAAGTAAAATGACGCATGTTGAATTATTTTTACTATTATTATTATTGTAATTGACCGTTTTTTTGTATCCCAGTGTAGTAGAGAATTATAAAGAAATACTAAATTTATTTAATTATTACCAATAACTTTTCTGTATTATCATAGTCCAAGCGTCCCAACATGATATTTAGGGCTTGTTTCAGAGACTGTAAAGATAATTGTTTTAATTCTGTAGATGCACTTAGTCTATTATATAAAAAAGGTCCCAAAAACCGACTAAAGGTTTGAGCAAAGGCGGTTCTGCAGTGTGGTATTTTAAAAACAATATCTTTACGCCTATCTTTACCAAAAAGTTCAATCGGGTTTTTGTGTAGGTTTACTATGGCATCTCTGATTATGTGGTAATAGAGGAGGGAGAGATGGGATATGTCTGTTTTGGGATGGAAATGAGATTGATATAGGATAGTGGTCTGAACATAGAGTGAGAGGAAGACGTGACCAGTGTAATAAGCTTGCTAATGATGAAGAGCAAAAGGTTAGGTCAACATAGCTCTGGTTTCGGCCTGGTATAATTTTACGGGTATATGAACCATCGTTTAGGATACAAAGGTTAAATTCATCAATAATTTCAAAAATTTTGTTCGCGAAGATATCATTTTGTGGGGCGCTCCAGGATTGATGGTGGCAATTGAAGTCTCCGATGAGGACAAGAGGATGGGCTACAGAGTTGAGGATATTTTTGATAGCAATAAGAAACGAATTGTCTTTTTTGGGAGGTATATACGAGTAGATATGTAGGAAATATCATTTACTATAATAACTAAAACTTTAAATAGCTCATTTTGACATTGGCTCTTATTTGACATGAAACACGATTGATTAGTTTGACATTTATCTGACTTGACACTCAATTACACAATACTCGACATAACCCCCTATTTAGGTTACCCCATTATTTCATAAATTAATTTGACTATATTACTAAATCACCTTCTCACACTACTGTTGCTTATTTCAGTTTTATTTTATTTTATTTAAAAAATCAACATTCACTGACATTTTAGCAAATTAAATCCTTATTTTTGTTGATAAGATATTTTTTCGTTCTTCTACCGTGTTAACTTTATTTTTGTTATATGACAACCCCATAACTAATTCTACCATTGCCAAACCTTACCACAACGTATTTAGGATAGTGTATCTATGGAAACTTATGAATATCTTGTACAACGTTATATTAAGAAATGAAAATACTCAAATGTTTCTGTCATAGAATTTGTTTGTCCTACCCGCATGCCAAGCGATTCATATATTGTACGTAAACAACCAAAAAACCTTTGATAATGCTATAACAGCGAAACCGGTAAGGGAAATAAAATAAATAGGTAAGTATTATTATTATTTATTTATTTATTTATTATAATGAAAAAGTAACATAATTTGGACAAAAACCTGTGAGGGTTTATCCGCACACCCCATTCCTCTTAAATACTTAAATAAGCTACAGTTCATAAGCATAAGTTAGTAGATAAACATTTCTACATCATTTTAGGTAAAAGTAGGTAATGAAATACTCCAGTATTAAATTTCTACTACCTACCTCCAATTCAGGTGAAGTAAAATAAAGACTAGTTACAAATTAAATTATTACTCTCAATGAGTTCTTATATCTGAGCAACAAAGCGCAGATTCGGATAATAATGTTAACACATCGACAATTACTCGCTTGCGCTGGTCTTCGCTAAATGTATACAGGCTGATGCAAAGATTGTGAAGGTGAGTTATTTAAGTTAATTTGGATACATGATAAACAAGTATTTAAGAAATAATGATTGTGTTACAATAACGTTGCGAAAGTTGTGGTTGTATCGTATATATTATATTATTACATTATAATACCTGATTGTAATAAAATTTAACATATTACATTATTTTAAGTTATCTAAGAAGTATTGTTTTAGCTTTTGCTTTATGTTTTTAGGATGTATTTGTTTTTTGAATTAACAAGTGGACAAGTACAAGTGTTTTTCAATCAAAAATCTACAGCATTTAGACGGTTGTTATGTTGTAAAGGAATTATGGAAAAGGGGATGTTTCTTTTGATAAAGATTGCACTTCCACCGTACGAGTCACTTGTATCATCTCTGATGAATTCATAACCAGGGATCTTAAAAATAGATCCTGGGGTAAGCCAGGTTTCTGATATTGCACAGAGAAATGGTTTGTATTTGTTTAGAAGGTAAATAAAGTCTATTCGTTTGTTTAAAATACTTCTACTATTCCATTGGAGAATTTTTTCCATGATTAAGAGAGACAAATAATGATTGTGTGAACGTAATAATCAGTTTCATGGTTACGTCGTGTGGTAAATTTGATTTGAAAATTATTTCCATTATGGTTCAGACCAGTGAGTGTATCATGTTTTCAATATGATTGACTTTATCAGAAGGGATAGATGTATTATTTTTAAGTCCACAGCCATTAGAAGGGGTGGGAATCGCAAAACTCTTGATTATGTTAGTGTGTGCTTGTTGGTCATATCCTTGAGATAAACTGTGACGAGCCGAGGGCTTTGAAAATACTGTCCTTTTGTAAGTTTTATTAAGGCTATTCTGGGAATGAGAAAGGGTCTGGGAATCCGAATGGGGTTTTACTAAAGAATGTGGTGAAGTGTGTGAAGCTGCAGGAGCACATGATGATAAAACTTCTGAAAATTATTTCTTGACCGAAGAAAAATTTTTAATTGCATTTATGTACGAAACTGAATGAGACGACATATACTTTTTAATGTTAGCCTGTCTGTGGTGTTCTGGACAAGAGCGGTCAGTGGCAAAGTGGGAACCAGAGCAGTAAAGGCACATTGCTTCGTTATGTCCAATAAAACATGAATCCCCGGTATGTTCCGCTGAGCATTTATAGCATTTTGCTTTGGATCTGCAGATTCCTCGGGTGTGGCTGAATCTGCAGCATGAGTAGCATTGGATGGTTAGGAATACATATTTTTCAACTTCAAGAGCTGAATAGTAACAGAATATTTTTTTGGGGAGGATTTGACCGTCAAATGTTAAGACTATCGTTTGGGTTGGTATCCAAGAGGGAACAGAAGAATTTTCTGAGGTGATTTTTCTATTTAATCTTCTTATTTTTACGATTTTACCAGTGCCTGCTGGGAGTTTAATCCCTTCAATAATTTCTTGGCCCATCCAGTCAATCGGCACGCCACGAACAAGCCCCATCCTCGTGCTGTTATGTGAGGATATGAAAGCTTTGAAGTTATTTCTTGGGAGAATAACATTTACCAAGAATTCGTTGGCATCTTTGTAAGTATTAAAGGTATAGTCGCCGTCAATAGAAATTGTGGACTATGTAAACAAACCGTTTTCTAAATTTTTCTCAAAGTTCTGTCACGGAGTCTCACTGAACATTATTCCAAATCATGAAGCATCAAGTCTTACCTGCCATTCACTGTATTTCATCATGAAATATTCAATAATCACCAGTTAATTACGGAAAATCATAGAATCAATAGTCAATTCTGTACTGCGTCGAGATTGCTGATATATTTTTTTCTCATCGAATCTGTATTGTCTTTGAAAATTAGTGATGTACGAATCTATTTGAATATAAACCTATTTTATTCGTGGTGCTATTTTATTCCGTAATTTTTTTTTGACAGCGTTAATTCGTAATCTTTGACATAAACGTGTGTGTGATTCTATCGAGAGCTGTGTGATCTTCCAGCGTTGCTCTAAAATCTTTTGTGTTTTCGGTATTTTAACGACTTGGCTTCTCTTACTGATTTTATCGTAATACAATGCCAATGCCCCATATCATTCGAAAAGGCGCCCAACATGAGTTGGCGGAAGGAGGCTATCCAAAACTGGTTGCGCGAAAAATAAATTAAATTTCAAGAAACCGAAATCAAAGCGAATCTCATAGCTAAAGTAGACAAGAAAAATGTTTAAAAAATGTATGTAGATGAGTTGGCGACATCGAAAAATGTGACAGTTTTGCGCCATTCATTGCGAGCTTAACCCGATAGAGTTGATATTGGCGCAAGTAAAAGGTTACGTTGGAAGGTACAACAAAACATTCAAAATGGACGATGTGAAGTTTTTGTTGGACCAAGGTTTGGCGCGGATCGGACCAGAACAGTAGGCGAAATGTGTAGATCATGTCCTAAAAGTAGAAGAAAAAACACCAACGATGTGATGGAACCATTTGTAATTAACGCGGGCGATTTGACTAGCGATTCATCAGAATATTTTAGCGATGAATCAAATAAAGAAAATTAATTAAGCACCTAACATATTTTAATCACATACTTACCCATCTCTAGATAGTTCACCTATTCATAGACAAAGACAACATGGCGCTTTGTTTACATAGTCCACAATTTCTATTGACGGCGACTTTAATGGAGAGTCTATTTCTACCAATCCTTTTAATTCCATCTTCCAGGATGTTATACATTTTATTTTTGAATCAAAATGATCCGAATTTTACAGGATGCAGGGTGGAACCGGATGATGGAGAGGTTTCTTTCAATTCAACGTAAGCGATAAAAGGACCGAGGTCTTCGGAGTAATATAATTGTCGTGACTGTGAGGGGGAGTTTTGTAAGTTTGGTTGTTGGGTAAAATTATTAGTAGATTTGGATTAGTGGATTGTTACGGGTGTAGGAGTAGTTTGAGATAACGGAAATGGCGAGGGGGTGATGTAGGGTGAGATGTCGTTATTACTTCGGATAAGTTCATGGTCATCCTCAGTATTAAATGTTTTCGTTTGATTTTTATCACAGACTTTTTTAGAATAGTAGTCATGGTCGGTGGCGATAATTTTGTGTTTTAATTCTTGACGTTTCAAGAAAATGATGGATTCAGAAGAGGGGTTAAGTATGTCTTCGTCAAATTCCATATTATTATCGGATTCGTATTCTGAGTTAGATGAATTAGGGTTACGGTCCGGGGGTCAGGAGGTTTGGGATTGATGCTATGGAGGGACATGTTTGAAGAATATGAAACGTATGAAAACAATAAATTAAACGAAAATGATATAAATTATGATAATGTAAATTAAACTAATGATTTAAACTAATAAAATAGGCAATATTAACGGAAAGACTACAGAAAACTTAAATTGGAAGCAAAACACATGTGCACCTAATCAGTTGACAGTTGACAATGACCGAAAATATCATTTTTGAACTCTGTGACATCTTCACAGATCAAATCTGCGGTCTGATTCACAATAAAAAAAATCGGGGGGGGGTCTTAGATAAAGAACCAGTAGATGGACTCTTAGGCTGAGATTCAGAGTGCATTTTGAGTCCGAACTCAAGAGGAACTCAATCTTACAAACGTCACTCTAGTATGAGATCACGTCGATATTTGACGTTTGTAAGATTGAGTTCGGACTCAAAATGCACTCTGAATCTCAGCTTTAGGCTGCAGCAAACTCCTTGAAGAATTGGTTTGCTAGTTCCTAATCTGTTGTAGCCACGAATCCGTCATCTACGTATAATGTGATCATAATCTTCTAATCTCCCGCATCCTTCGTAAATAAACAGCAGCAGGCCTCATTCTGAACGAAACCTTGGCTTAGCAGTATGTCTTCAAAACAAGAGTTCCAACAACGAGGGGCTTGTTTTAATCCATAAAGGCCTCGTTTCAGACGATAGACTTTGGTTGTGCCATCGCCGAATCCTTCTGGCTGCTTCATATAGATCTGCTCTTTTAGCTTGCCATTCAGAAATGCAGTTGACACATCAAATTGTGTGACATTCAATTTTTCTTTGGCACTGACACTTAACAAGACTCTGATAGTAGCTATTCTCGCAACAGGACTGTAAGTCGGTTCGTAATCTATTCCTTTTCTTTGTTTGTACCCTTTTACTACCAGCCTGGCCTTATATTTGTCAATGGTTCCATCTGGGTTGCGCTTAATTCTAAAAACCTATTTGCATGGAAGCGCCTTTCGATTGGAAGGTAGCTCACACAATGTCCAGATTTCGTTGTCTTTCAGAGACTTTAGCTCACTTCTCATGGCTTTCTGCCATTCAACGCCGTCATGTCTCTTAATTGCTTCTTCGTATGTTACCGGGAAATCGTCAGAGCCAACGATGCATACGTAGTCTTCAAACTTCTTAGGAGGTGAGTTATTTTGTCGGTCTCTTAAAAATATCGAGGCTCCGCTTCTTGCAAGGGCTCAATTACTTCTAATCGCTCATCTGCGTCGACAAACTCATCGTCACTACCATTATTGTCTTCGCCCTCAGCTCTGATAGTTGGATCTTCCTCCTTTTGAACTTGTTTTCCATCGACAATTTCATCGTCACTATCATTATTGTCTTCGCCCTCAGCTCTGTAAGTTGGACCTTCATCCTCTTGAACTTGTTCTCCATTTGTTATATCTCCCTCTAGAACATATTCAGGATTGTCTGGCTCTTGTACGGGAACATTTTCATTATCGTTTATGCCTGTTTCTCCCTCTGAACAAATAGGGGAATTTGTGGTAATCTTAAATTCGACGTCAGTTTCGAAAGTAAGATCCCTAGACCTCAATGTCTTGTGACTATCTTAGACACGATAACCATCATCATTCTCGTAGCCACTTAATAATGTTTTTATAGTATGGCCAGCATTTTTCGCTTCTTGTAGCATTTGCAGAAGTTTGTCTTTCACTTCCGACTTCTCTTTGATAAAATAAACAAATCGATAACTCGAATATTCGTCCTTGAAAAGTACAAAGTACTAGTACTTCGAGATGATTTTTGCAATGGGACCACAAACATCGGGGTGTGCTCTTCAGCTGTTGTTGCTCTTTCCCTTGTTCCAAACGGTTTTCTATGTGACTTTACATATATGCAGCCTTACACTTTACTTTTTCTGGACTTAGTTGAATGCCTAACTCACGCTTTACCACGGAATGACATGTCTCTTGTCTTGATAGCTGCAGCATATTAAAGCCTGTCACAGCATTGAATTCTATTGTCATTTGTTTTGTTGGAATGACTGTCTTCATATCCAACTTGTACAGTCCTCCATGCGGGACTCTTCTGCCAACAACCCTAGTCGTGCCTGCTATGTCTAGTTTACACTCCCTAGTCGTCGACATAAAGATGCTCTTCTGCATCCTATCTTGCGCTGCTAATGGTGAAAATAGATATTTTGTTAGCGATGTTACTAACCACACATCGTTGAGGGTTATTTTCTCCTTGTTATCACATTTGATTCAACCACTACGGAACCCTTTCCCAACGTAGGTATGATAGTTCTGTCTGCCGTTGTTACGGTGTGATCTGAGTCAAATTCATGAAAAGCGTTGAAAACATTCCTCCTTACTGCAATGCGCGTTGTTGCTCCATTGTCAATATACCAGTTTTCATGGAAACGATGCCGAAGTAGTCCAAAATTTTCAATACAATTCAAGTTAAATCCACTATATCTATTAATGTGTGCCTATTTTTAATTTTATTTATATCAGGAGTACCTAGAAGGTAACGAATTCTAACAAACGCGACCACTTTTGCCTTAAGTTGTACTCGTACTGACGAGTTAGAAGTAAACAAACGCCCTTTAAGCCTCTATTTTTGGCCCAAATTGCAACGTGTCACGCAGCACTAGCGCCATCTACCTGCATGAGTCAGAGGCCGCAAGTAATGGCTAGTTTTCTCTACTCAACGATTTATAAATGAATCGCCCATGGCATACAGTAACAGAGGTACAATTATCGCCGAGGCGACGTGTTTTCGTCACATGTGGTTTTAGCAAGTGACCTCCTACTTACCGAATTGAAAGACATTTCACGTCAACAGTAACTTATTCTAGAACGAGCATGTTAAGAAAAATAGTCTCAATAACTATCCATATCAACTCTTTTTTGACAGACTGTATTGGCCAACGCGATAGCATGGTTTGTAACGCTAACACTAAGGCGAAACACGAACACGCATAGGTAAACAGTGCGCCGCTATCGCCTTGTGATTCACACGCTTCATATTCGCGTAAGAGTCTCAAAATGTACCACCTGCCTGACGAATGTGAGAACAACAGTCATTCGGAGACATTGAGACTTAGCATGGTTATTCGCGTCAACACTCGTACGTACCTACACGAATGTTTCATCTAATGGCAAGACGAGTAGCAAGCGGTGTAAATGAATAATAATTACGCGGTATATATGATAAATAATTCTTTTTCACTTTATGAATAATGCTAAATGTAGAGTCTAGCTCGGTCCCCTTTATGACGAAGGTCTCGCAAGAGTGTACAAATGAGCTATGAACATGAATCGGACCACACCGAGAGTTCTCAGTGTAATATAGTACTCTGTGCAAGAGTCCCAAGACACAGATTATCAATGTGGTGGGCCCAGCAATGCCGGTACGGGTATTTTTACCCGATTTCGGGTAATTTAGGCATTGAGTGGGTATCTTGCGGTTAATCATGACTGCCGGGTAATTTCGGGTAATTTTGCGACAAACACTAAAATATTTTTTCTCCTATTAAATCGTATTGACTCAGTTGATGCCCAAAACGAAATAATTTTGAGGCACATCATGCGTGAATGCGCAAAACGAAATGAATCTTATCCCTATTTTGTGTGAGGGTTTGTGTGTGTGTGTTGAGTCGAGGTTGAATCCGATCTCAGGCTGAGATTCAGAGTGCATTTTGAGTCCGAACTCGATCTTACAAACGTCAAAAAGCTACGTGATCCCATACTAGAGTGACGTTTGTAAGATTAAGTTCCGAACTCAAGAGGAACTCAGTCTTACAAACGTCACTCTAGTGTGGGATCACATCGCTTTTTGACGTTTGTAAGATCGAGTTCGGACTCAAAATGCACTCTGAATCTCAGCCTCAGACTAAGGAACCCAAGTCCGATAAGGAAAAACGTGCAAAAGAGATGCCTCCCTCCAGACAGACTCTCATTAGATAGGGCAAGGAAGAAGATTTTTTTTCAACATCACATCAAAGTAGCGTTGCCGGTGCGATTATTTTTACTCGATTTCAGGTAATTTAGGCCCTAAGCGGGTTTTTTGCAGGTAACCATGACTGCCGGGTAAAAAACCTGTACCGTCAATAAAAAAAAAAGCATGAAATATATTTTTTATTAAATCATCTTGACGCAGCTACAGCGCATAATTGAACACATCCTATCTTTCTCTACAACAATGTGAGAATCATGATTTATGTGAGGCTAATCCGCACTAAAACGACGTGTAACAGAGATGCACACACAAATCATCAGTAGAAAGCACGATTATTTTGCTGTTTGTTCCGTTTTGTTTTGTGGCTTGCTCTCAGTGCCGGTTTTAGCACTACCAGCGCCCTGGGCGAGATTTCTAGGGCGCCCCCTAACTGGAAACCCATAAGAAAAAAAGGCAAGGGATATGTAATTAAATAACCATTTCTTTAAAAATCTAACAAAATTTCACTTTTCTAGCCTTTCTATCGGCAAACTCTTTTATTAAGACATCAACATTCTACGTTTTCCGCAATTTCATTTTCGATTGACAAAGTTGCTAAGTTTGTCAATCTAGATTGAGATATTGTCGATCGTAGATAGGTTTTTCTCAGCTTAAGCTTAGAAAAACTTCTTTCCCTACTAGCGACAGTCCTTTGCTAGGGAAGTTATAGGCTCATCGGGCCTCATCGCGAGCAATTTAACTAGCATGGCGTTTAACACGTCAAATTCTCGTTGTGCTCTAAACACGGGTTCAATTTCTAGTTCTTCAGCCAACTCCTCCACATTAAAAATGGTGCTTTTGAAGCCTGTATTTCTATATTCTTCCAAGAAAGCGCAGCACTTTTTCTACATTTCTGTGCATTTATCGAGATTCATGTCCAGTGATTTTAGAGATTTAATGACAAAATTTATTTGAAAAAGTATTGAAAAAATCATAATATCATACCAAACAAACAATGAAACTAAGAAGGTGAAATCTTTTAACTGTTCGGCTAGAGTAGAAGCCTCATGAGAGACTTGAACATCAGTTTTTCGAGTTTCAATAGCCAAAGTAATTAAAGCGTCATGGATGGCACCAATTTTATAACGGACTGCTTTAACACTGCTTAATCTTGCTTCCCAACGTGTTTCAATGAGCTTTTTTATAGTTCAATATCCCAAATGATTGGTTAGAATTTTCCATCGATGAACAGAAGCTGAAAACAATGTGAACAACCTCTGAAGTACCCCGAACAAAGTAACTGATTTTACGGATGACTTAGCGGCGCCCCTTCAAATCTGGCGCCCTGGGCGGTCGCTCAACCACGCCCTACCCTAACGCCGCTACTGTGACAAGTAATAAATACTATAAAACGTGAAAATTTTGAGGGAAAGGAACCTTTAAAATCAACTTTTTTTATTATGAGTTCATTGTTGATAAATTATTATTTTTATTTGTTCATTTTCACCAAAATGGTCTGAATGTGAATGTAGAAAATTCTTTGATAATTATTTCATTTGGTAACAACGACTTAAGATATTATACTATACTTAAAATATCTTTAATTTTAATTTCTTTTCACCTTATCGATTAAAAACATTTTTAAAACAAACACATTCCTGTTCATTCTTAAAGAGGTTCCCATACCTCATCTTAAAATAAAAAACAAGGTATTTAATATTTCATTTCTTCCCTTGAAAAAAAAAATTACATTCACAAAACGGGTAATTCGGGTAATTTTCGATCTGGCTTCGGACTTTTTCTAGTTTGACTACGGGCAACACTGGGTGGGCCATTGAAAATGAAACCAGTCCATAAAAAAAAACACAGGTCACCAACCAATTTAATATTTATTTCACATTTCAAACTTCAATTTCCCCGTTGTTTCTGTTAATAATCGTACTTTAGCTTTGAAACTACAGTAAATTTTACGTTCATTGTGCCTATTATGACCGATCAAGAAAACGTTGACCCCCAGTTACAAGACTTCATCTTCGCCGAAACACAGAAACAGCGTTTTCAAGTAGGTTTTTTCGTATTCTTTGTTTGTAATTATTTCCTAGTTTGTAACCTTTCACTTTATTACTTAAATCATCACAGAGGTATCTGGACACCTAGTCCAGTGAAATTATAGTTTTCTACGTCCATTTACACTTCTGGAGACCTTTGACCTTTCTTTACAATTTTCACACATAATAATCCTTTCATATTTAACCCAAATAACAAATACAGTCATTAGACTAAAGAAATGTTGGTTAGACCGTCACTAAGGGGACCGAAAAACAACAGTAACCTAAGTAAAAAAACAACTATTCCATAATTGAATTTTTCTTTTGCTTTCAGGTTTTGGTCCACGGACTCACAGACACTTGTTGGGACATCTGTATGGGACGTCCGTCTCCTCGACTCGACTCAAAGACTGAGGTATGCATCATGAACTGTGTTGATCGGTTCATCGATGCCACTACTTTCATTACTAAGCGACTAATGAACACAACCAAGTACCGGTCAGACGCACCCCTGGAATTCCAGTAAATAAAAGTTTACATAAAAACAAAAGACTACAAAAAAAAGTAAAAATGTTCTCATCAATCAAAAACTTTTTATACCGTCACAGAAGGAAGTTCCTCATTACTAGTGCAGTAGTTGGTGGAGTTTATTTCTTGACTAACTATGCCCAGAGAAAACTAAGGGAATGGCAAGAGAAAGAAGCAAAAAAGTTCTTTGAAATGACAAGAAAAAAGCAACATTTTGAAAGCACAGAACGAACCTGTAATCAGACAATCCTGTCACTGTCCAAGATTATATCTGAAAGCATATTGAACAGCCTCAACACTGAGGAGATTGTTCAGAAGCTGCAAGAGAATCCAGATAATAAATTGGCACTATGGGAGCAAATGAAAATCATGATATTTACTAGGATTTGTGTCCTGGTTTACGCCTTGACTATTCTGCAAGTCACTCTAAGAGTTCAACTTAATGTTGTCGGTGGCTACCTTTATAGAGACTCAGTACATAAACAGGAGGCACTCATAGACAGTGGGTTACAGGCCAAGTATCTGTCATTGTGCCACCACTTTGTCTCGCACGGAGTGGAGGAGCTTGTAAGTCAAATGGAAAAAGTTGTGAGGCGAATTGTTGAACCTGTGCCGTTAAAGAAGAAAATCACATTGCAAGAAGTAGAACAAATGTTTTGGTCGATACAAACAATTCTCTGCACAGATACAACAGACGGAGACCCAGTAAAGAAAATGGTCCATTTCCTGGTAGGTCATACACAGATATCTGAAGCTAAGCTAGATACGTTAGTGAAAGAAACAATGGATATCCTAGAAAGTGATGAAGTCACATCTCTCACCATTTCCTCAGTCAGCCATTCCTTTTCATCCGTTGTTGATGAAGTGGCAAATTTATTTGTGTCGAAGGCTCCAGCTACCACCAAAAATGATTTGGAAATTGGGGATAATCATGTAGTGACTAATGGAGCACTTAAGTTGGGAGCAATAGATGCATTTGTTGATGTGAACAAGGTAGAATTGCATTTTGTGAAACTTCTGCCGGCTATTAATGAACTGATAACGAAGAACACTTGCAAAGGAAACACAAACATTCCAGATTTGCTGACTCAGCAACTCACTCTCAATGATAAACTGAAGCTATTGGGTGCCAACATATATGAAGTGTTCAGTTGTGACTAAACTGAAATAATCTAAGTTTAATAATATGGGTTACTGGTATTGTTAGGGTTTTCAAATGGCTGTCAGTTATTATAAGGATTGTAAAAATCTGATCAACTTTTTTACCCACACTTCTAGTTCTTTTAAATAAGCAACTTTAATAGAAAAAACGAGAATATAAGAAGAATAAAGATATCCTTGAGTGTCTTTTGAATCAAATTTTATAATTATTGTAATTTTCATTACAACTAGGGGGTCACTCAGTAGACAACACTGTTTTTCCGTAATAGCTCCAGGACAAACTTGTCTATGGAGTTACCATAAAATTTTCAAAAAATACATTGGTTTCTTAATATATTTTTATTTGGAAATGTTACTAAATGATCTAGTAAGCGAACAAAATCATTTTTAGGAAGAAAAGAGCGAAATTGTGAATTTTGTGGTTGATTGCTGGCAATGATCCAAAAAGTAGTGCAGGTAAGAAAGTTGATTGACCGAGTTACTTGTTTCATGGGTAAGGTTCTCTCTTGTGTAAATAAAAACATGGACTTTGAATTAAATGTAGAGCTTTTTACTTTAAATTGTACTTTAAATTTGAATTATCAGTTTCTACTAGTCACAAATTTTAGACTGAGTTTTATTTTAAAGTTGTATACGTGCATCCTGGGTACCTACCATAGTAGACCATATCAAGCTTTGACAGCTCGATATACACTGTCTCTCCCTCTCTAATTAGATCAACAGAATGAGACAGCACTGTATCGAGCGCTATCAAGCTCGATATGGTTTGCTATGCTAGACTAGCTGGCCTGAATAAATAAGGCAAACTTATCAGTGGCGAATGGTGAACATTTTAAAAAGAGAAGCTAGACCAAAAGTCGCCTTACTCGGAAAGTAATCAAGGTGAACTTTTTTTTTTGTATGTAGTTTGGATGCCATTTCCAGAACAAGCCGATGGGAATCGTGTTATGGGGACCCTTCGCCACTGCAAACTATTATTACTAATTGACACCTACTCTCGTGTAGCAAATGTTAGATTTAGAGCTGCCATAACCTAAAACTTTTCATTGCGAAATAGGCTTTAACGCAGATGCATAAAAGTTAAATGAGCTTGTATTATTATAGGTTTTTCAACTCTAAATTTAAGGTTTGCTGCACGAGAATAGGTAACTTTGTCAGACTAAAAATATATACTTCTATTATGATGAAATTTTATTATTTACAGAAATCGATTTTTAATAAGTGGAGGTTTCAATAAATTTCAAGCTACCAAACATTGTCACCCGTAGGTGACTTTCTGAAGACTCGGTAAGTGGTCAGGACCAAGGTTCAATGGCCCTTTCTGTTTAATACGCAAAATATAATTTAGACTTTCTATACTAATTGAGTCGAGATTGTTCTTGAACAAGTATAGAGCTCAGAAATAGAACATAATATGTTATAGGGGCACAAAAACTGAACCTTAGTCCTGACCACTTACCGAGTTTCCAGTATGAATGTGGCTATATAAGGTTAAATAATAATAGTCAGCGAAACTCAAAACATAGGTAGTACTGGTCTATATGAACAACTTTTTCTATCGGGGCTAAGCGAAATTCCCAACTTTTGTTCACTTCCTCTCATACAAATTGACCATTTCAGTAGTCTAGTTTACTATGAGGCGATTTTTTTTTAAAGAATTTTGCATAGTCCCCATAGAAAAAGTTGGTCATATAGACGAGTACTGCCTATGTTTTGTGTTTTGCCAACTATTATTATTTAAACGAAAGTCATCATATTATACAGTCAAAACCACATCCTTGCAAACATCGCATTTTATTCACAATCTAATATTATTTAATAATAAGTAAAATAATAGTTGAATGTAGCTCTACTTCATGACGATTACTACTCTTGTTGATATTGCAAGTGGCTGCTCCGTCACTTGCAAGATTTAAGAGAATAGGTTCCAATTGCATTGATCGCTGTTACTCCATGCGGAAAAACCGGCAGTGCGAGAGGGACGAATTCTGGAAAATTATCAAAATGATGACTTTTATCACGAAATTTATTATTCAAAAAAAAACTAAAGTTTGTATCAAATATCTGTTCGGATAAGAGTTTAATAAAGTTTATGCAGATTTTAATTCTTAAACCACATCACACTAATATTATAAATGCGAAAGTTTGTGCGTGTGTGTGTGTGTGTGTGTATGTTTGTTACTCTTTCACGCTGAAACGGCTGAACGGATTTGGATGAAATTTAGAATGGATATAGCTTTTAAAGCGGGCAAAAGCTAGTAATATAATATGATTTTCCTCAAATAATGTTAAAACTCGACATGAAAACTTTTTTTCGAGTCATTTTTGATTTTTTATGGCTCAATGTTGGAATGACGTCTGAAGATTGTGTTTCGATATGGGTGTGCATTATATTCTTGACAAAAGTCCAATTTTTTTTAAATATCTAATATTGCTATATTCTTCAAACAAGGAAGAATAAATTATGGTTTTTCGGAACCTACGTGCCCCCACCATTATGTAGAGTCGCGGCAATCCCAGAGCATGGGCGTAATAAGGTCCTACAATTTAAAGTGAAAAAAATTAACACATAGAGTATCTATACGAGAATGCATGACGAAAGCTAATTTTCGTATTAAACTCAAGAGCCATCTAATTGAAAAACAAATAACGATGCCTTGATGTTCAGTAAGATTAATGCGTAAACTTATATAGTATTTTTATAAATTATGCATCTTGTTTAGTATAACACTATTATTTGTATATTTATTTCATATTACTATTTATTTTTCACTATTTGTATGTATTTTACAGTATACGTTTTATTAAATTTATATTTAATTTAATTTAGATTTTAGTTATATTTAGATTAGTTATTAGTTTTATTTATGTAGGATCCAGCAGAAAACCAGTGCTATGGCTTTGGCTGTGGCATTAAGCTGAGCTGGACTCCCTTTTCTTAACCATAGAATATGCCTAATTTGTTAATATTACTTATTATTTGTGATAACTACTGTGGTTTTATGAAATAAAGCTCTTTTCTTTCTTTCTTTCTTTCTTCTTTCTATCCCTAATAGATAGAGTATCCCGTATAGGTGGTAGAGCTGATGCCGGGCTCGACTGTGGAGGTACCACCATCTTACTCGGAAATCCTCCCGAAGTTATTCGGGGGAGAGTAAGAGAGCAGCTCTCAGGCAAAACCAGGCGGCTCACCATTTCCTGGGACCGATGGATGGCGGTATATCCATCCCCAATTGCCGGGCCTTATATAAAACAGGCAGGTGACGGGTAGCGGCGTCACTGGTGCAAGGGTTTCGGCACCGCGCTCACCAACCAGCCTGCCCAGCGTGTGTGAGTATGGGCATTTCTTCTAGGAGGACCGCCAAGATTGGCGAAATCCTGGAAAGGCCTATGTCCAGCAGTGGACGAACCAGGCTGATGGATGGATGGTATCCCTAATAGAGCACATTCCACCGAAAAAGTGCGAACTTTTGCGCGAACTTTTTTTTACCTTTCCATAGAAATTTAGTCCGTTGATTGAACCACTTTGTACTGCGAAGTGAAAAATTATTTGAGCAAAACATTTTTTATTCTTTTGGAATTTGATCAGTTAACGATACATGAATAGAAAGAATTATTTTCACTTATTATTGTAAGACGTTATGCAGGGTGTAATCGTTAAATGTAACCAGGCGATTATTCCGTAACTAATCAGATATCAAAAAAAAAAACTGATATCGAAAGTACGTTACCCAATCGGTAAAATATTATTTATAATATTAATAATTCATTTATTTATTATATATTGATTATTCGTACAATAAAATACAAGATAACATTATTATGCAACCAAATTCATAATGAAGATTCAGTAAGTGTTTAGTATCAAGATTTGATAACCATTATTCTTCTTCGGCCAACCACGTGGCTTATGGACGCTCGCTTAGCATAGATCAGGGATAGCGAACCTTCATGGATCGACGTGCCATTTTTTCTAAAGAATTGTTTAATGACGTCATAGACGTTCCTTCAAATAACTTTACTTTGCGATTATTGGGAAGATAATAAAACTAAATAATATCAACTCAAAAGATTGTAAATTTTTACTTTCAGCAGAACGCATGCTGAACTGGAGTCATCTGTGAAACGGTTTCTAAGCTTTCATAATGAACTTTGTTACTTTGGACTAAAATTCAAACCGTTTCGATTGGTGACGTGCCTGAAATATCTTGTCGCTTGCCATCAATGGCACGGGTGCCATTGGTTCGCCTTCCCTGGTATAGAATAGATAATAGTCCATTACGATACGTCTGACTAAAGTAGTCCATTATCGCACGGCGTGAAGAAGTGAAGTGAAGCGCCGAGAGTAGCGAGGGTTCTAAACGCCATGCATATAGACCATGGATGATAGACTAACTTAAGTCACGAGTATTGTATACTATTTCATGAAATTGGTACGTAATATTACATTTTGATGTAAGTTCGAAGGGTCGATATTTAGAGTCACGACTGACTTTTTTTGCCGAGACGCAGTCGAGATAACAAACAGTCGGGACGAGAAATATCAACACTTTCGCACCTGTATCAAACGACGTTCTTAATACACCTGCGAAAAATTACATGAAATAATAAAATAAAAGCAATTTTTTTGCAAAACAAAACAGATACAACTCGACAGAAGAAAACGCAGTCTGGTTGGCGCCAATCCGTACTACGAAGACCAATGTCTCTTCCTAAAATCTTTTAAAAGATAAGTTCTAAGATAGTTAAAATATAATATAAATTATGACGTCTAAAATTGTTTTGAATATTTAAAACATCTTTTAAAGTTTAACTTATATAATATATTAATTAATAATATAAAAGTTTGAAAATACTCATCTGCTATCATACGTTGTGTTTTTAGTGTATCCGGTTACTTCCAGAAATACCAACAAAACGACAAGTAAAACAAAGGTTTGCATGCTGACTAAATGATGTCGCCGGTTTCCCCTAGATGGCGACAGCAGTAAAAACAAAAAGCACCGTGTGCGAAATATATCATTTAACGCACGCTAAACAGGCACGTAATCTGTCATATTTTGCGCAGGTGTATTAAAATAGTACATTACGATACGAGAGCGATGAAACGTTTTCTGACGAGTGTGAGTTTGCGGCACGAGCCGAAGGTGAGTGCTGCAATCACACAAGTCGAGAAAAAGTTTCTCGCACGAGTATCGTATAATATTTTATAACAAAAGTGCGGAAAATGCCGACTTTACGCAAGCGCAGCGTGCGTAAAGTGGTCATTTTACGCACGGTGTGCTATAAAGGTTATTAAAACACAAGGCGTAGGCGATCCATAAAAACTTGGTAAGTCGTAAGCTTGTTTTGATTTTGCTGTTACTCTACCATTGTTGTGAGACATTTTTGCCTAGAATAAAACTTAACTAACAGAAGCAGTAAATATTGAATTAATAATCTAAATTATGGCGTAAAAAATCTAGCAGTCCAGCGCGCATGCATGTAAAGGAGGTTACATGGCGGTGAGATCTCGCACCGCCACGCCCCCCGAAAACTCTCTTTGGTTGGGCTGTAATGTATGACGCACGCATGTGAGGTTCGGCCACAAGGAGGTTTCATAGAGGTGAGGTTTTCTGTCTTGCCACGGACCAGCAAGTCTTTGGAAGTAATATACAGCAAATGTAAATTAATAAAAGGTTATATACCGGTTGAAAATGGACCCCCTAGCTATAACAAAGGAAACTGTTCTATGTTCGAAACAAAAAATGTTTTGTTTCTTTTGTCATGCATGGCTCTTTTTTTTTAAAGTTTACGACCGCCAAAGAAAGCACTATACCCTTTTACAAAACCTATCTGTACATAGCCTATGTGCATTATTTACCGCCGGGAATGTGTACGGTGTTTTGTCAGTCACATGTCGCGTCGTGTAGGTTGGCCATTCATTCGAAATTCGGAAAAAAAACCTTTTTTTACGGTTTAGTATTCTATGAGTAATTCTGATTTCTAGATTTCAATAAAGCTGGGGGTTCATTTTCAACCTGTATATATGTATATGTTGTATAGCTATCAATCACACTAATATTATAAATGTGAAAATTTGTGTGTGTGTGTATATGTTTGTTACTCTTTCACGCTAAACGGCTGAACGGATTTGGATGAAATTTAGAATGGATTATAATATAGCTTATACCCTAACTTAAGACATAGGCTACTCTGTATCCCGGAAAAAAGCATGTCGTTAAACCGAATAACACGCGGGCGGGGCCGCGGGCAAAAGCTAGTTTTAAATAAAACACGCATGCTTGCCATCGTTCAACAATATTTGAATTTTTTACGAACATTTTACATTACTTCGTAGATAATAATTTTATGTGGCTGCGTACTTTTACTAACTTCTGAATCCTTGGTTCAGTACTACTCAAGCAGTGCTAGCAATTTCTCGGATCTTGAAATTGCGTTTTTGCTCCATTTTTTCGAATGGCTTCGCGGACCGCTTCGGTTGCTTCCAGGGACCACCGGTTAAGAACCACTGATCTAGTCATACAAGCTCTTCTATTCCGGCTACTTTTTACTATGCCCTTCTTCGGATGTCGCCTATTTGGTCGGCATACCTTACCTTCCACTTGTGCCGCATAAAAGCATAAATGAGCAGCATAAAGTGTTGTACGTACTAGGCAATATTATTTAAAAACCTCATTGGTATTAGATAACCTCAGATATGACTGTATGGACTAAGCCTTCTTACTTAGTGTGATTGATTATACTGTAATATCAGAAAAAAATATTTTATCTAGCCTCATATCGTAAAATTCTTATTATGAACGCAAAAATAGTGCAAAACGCAAAAAACATGCCGACTGATTGAAGAAAGCAGAGATCTATCACAAGACTGGATGAATAAATGGAACTTCTCACAAGGTTCAAACAAGCATCTCGTAAGCTATCGTAACATAATTTCCACGTAAATATTGGACCAAGGAGCGTATTTTTGAATCATTCGAATTTCAATGATTCGCATACGAAAACTTAAAATTAGTATTGCATTCGCATGCGAATCATGCGGATTCGTATGCGAATTGAAATTCGAATGGTTCAAAAATACACTCCCTGGCTGAACAGATTGGGGACCGGACAGGGCAGATGTGCTGAGCTTATGTGCCGGTGGGTCTTCAGAACCGATCCACATCGTAGCTGCGTAGAGATACAGTCCATGAGCCACCTTACAGAAAGCTGTCCCATATGGGCAATTGAAGGAGGGTTAGAAAAACTCAACACTGCAGATGACGACGCCGTGAAATGGCTGACACACCTTATTCCGCTGTGACAGGCTAAAGACGATACGACAAAAAAACGTATACGGTACTCGTGACTTAAGTTAGTCTATTAATGCACGACGTTTAGCACCCTCGCTACGCTACTCTCGGCGCTAACTTCACGCTGTGGAATATTGTGATTAATTACAATTATCATAACTAAAATTATTTAAAATGAATCACGGGAAATCATTTGTTGTTATAATAAAGCCGATTTTGAAGGTTTTAATTTTAAGCTAAGAAACTTACTAAAACGTAATTTTAAGTGACAGAACTATAATTGCTATTCTGAAGGGCACACCAACTAAAATTATATTCAGCGACGGAGGGTTTTAAACGCTCTTAAATCAAACTAATTTTTGTAAATTTTATCAAATGACAGCTCTAAAATGTGCCTTGAAATTACCAAAATAAGTTAAAATCACAAAGTTGAGTAAATTATGGCTGTCAAACTAAAATTTTTGTTTGACGTTTATAAAATGTTGACTTGAAAATGGCTCTTCGTTTTATCCATACTTAGTTTAATTTTATGTAGGTAGGTATGTCAAACTAAAACAAAAGCCTTCAAAATCGGCTTTACTATCTTCAGTTTGACTAAGTTTCAATGTTTCTTTGCATGCTTAATTAAACCGGCTATTCGTTTTAAATGACACCTAGATTTGGTAAATACAACGTGAAATTGAAGGCATTTTACTAAAACGAAAACTGGTGATAGTACTCGACCATATGAACAACTTTTACTATGGAGCCAACCCTGAAATCGTGAAAAAAATATCAGCTGTTTCATAGAAAAGTTAAATACCTACTCGATCCAAATGTATGAAACAGCTCATTTTTTTCACGATTTCAGGGCAGGTTTTATCATATATATTTTTACTTCTCTAAAGTTTGATTAATACCAGCCACTTATTTCGACTTTCAAGGTCATCAGCAGGTATAGCTCTCTTAATCTCCCCGCCTCCATGTGCCCAACATAATTTGCCGCGCACTATACCACGAACGTATCCGCCAATTCCTTTGATCATCCCGAAACAACAAAACTTTTAATAAAGATTGAAACTAGGACGCAAATGATGGTATAAGTGACATGAATTTTCACTTCAAAGAAACACAAACAGCTGAAGTCATTAATGAAAAATAACATCGCGATAACAGGAAATGGAAAGTAAGACCTATTGTGTTACCGATATAATTATAGAAATCTAATCTGATTTCGAAAGCAACGGCTAGCGATGGCTATTGTTATTTCACAATAATCAGTTTCCAACAGATAAAGGAACTGAGTCCAGACTTCTGGTGTCATGATCATAAATTACAAAATATTTAAGCGTAGTAAGTCGTATATTAATTTCATTGGGCCAGTTAAACTCGGACATAAATAATTAAATAAGTACCTACTTGTACAAACAATACAATTGTTCACAATTAATGAACTCTCGAAATATCTTTGACCATTCAACCCCTCAAAGCAAGTCGTTTTTTTAAACGATACCTAAGTATATAACAATTATTACTAAAGTCTATAAATAACCACAAAAGTAACAAACAATCTGAGTTTCTGCGCCGAGTAAAAAGCAAACTATTATTATTAGAGTGCATTACAAACTAGAAAAGATCAATTAGAAACAAATTTAAGTTTATAATGTACTCTAATAATAATAATATTTAAAGTATTCCAAAGCGATGGATTCCGTAATAAAAACATTATCTGAGTAAAAAGCTACTTCACTATTTTTAATTCTTTAAGCAGCATTTCTATTTTTTGTATCGTCTGTACACGGACCTGGGTACCTAGCATGGTTGACCAGCTCACTGTATCTGAGACAGAGCACTGTATCGAGCGCTATCGAGCTCGATATGGTTTGCTATGCTAGACTAGCTGAAAGATCCGTGCGTCTTTTCTATATATGTTCTATTTTATTAAAGAGGGCTTATCTCGGCTTTGTCCCTTTTCAGAATAATTTTACACTTGGTGGTATTTTATGTCTGAAAAAAAATGGATCTTTTAGATACATCCTTTTTGCAGATTTATTAACGGTTCGATTTTCGATATGTTACACTTTTCACGATAGAAAAAAATCGCAAACGTAATTGATTTTTCATGATTTTTTCGTTTCCTCTGACAAATACGTGTTTTCATTTACAATCGGATATCAATTTTCTGATAAGAAAACGTAGGTAATAAAATAACGCCTAGCAGAAAAATTATAACAGATTATAAATAAAAATGCGTATTTGTCAGGATAGAGTGTGCTTTTTGTCTCTATGGAGAGCACGCTACTGCGCGGGGGTGGGTCGGGGTGTGTGTGGGGGGGTGTGAGTGTGTGTCTGTGTATTATTTGGGATTGTTTTATTTTTCTTGCTTGCCTTTTTACAATTTATTTTTGTAACCATTTCGTTATAATTAGTCAAATATTGGGGCTGTTATTTTCAGTTTTGCATGTTGTTGTCATGCATTAAATTATTTGTTTTGAAATTGTTATGTGTAAACTGTTTTTGTATTTTAATTTTAATATTCTTGCTAACTATGTAAAAAATTACAACTGTTTGTACCCCAAATAAAGAAAATAAAAATAAAATAAAATGTGGTTTATGGCACTATGAGCGTTTTTAGCATTTTTCTAGCAAAGTTGTGATATTTTATGCATTACTTTGTAAATTATCCTGCACAACAACTTTAAACACGCTTTAAACTTGTTGTCCAAGGCAACAAACTACTGTCGCGTAGTGCCATAAACCCCATTTATTTAATAATTCTTATTAAAAAATAATAAAAACAATAAGTTAAGTTGTACGTTTGGGCACAAGACCTGCGGGCCTATTACGTATCTTTGAATCGGTTGCCAATGATCAAAAACAGATTAAAAAAACCGTCCAAGAGCGTGTCGGGCCACGCGCAGTGCCGGGTTCCGTAGTTGCCCAGTACATTTTATAAGTTGGTCTACTAATACAGATCGCGCCAAACTTCTAGTCCGCTCGGAAGTTGCTCTCCCGAGGAACGGCCCATACATTTTATAGGGGACTAAAAGTTTGGCGCAACGTGTACTCGTAAACCTGTAAAGCCTACTTAGCTATGATAGTTTTCCTTTAAACTTCATTATATATACTACTTCTGTGAATTTTTTCACATATTCTTAAACAACCGTTTAGCCAGCGGGGAGAGGGACACTAGACTCTAACAAAAATTAGTACTTTAAGGCTTAATATTTCGCCAACAGATTCCTAAATCGAAAAATGATTTTCATACACGCACAATGTTTTTGAACGACCTATCCAACAACACCCCACACTATGGGATAGACGAGAAAAAAAATCATCCCCAATTTACGAGTAAGGGAAGTAACCTTAAAAAAAAATGTTTCTTTATTTTATTTTACCAATTTGTCGGCGTGATTAATATGTATACCCATGACAAAATACAGCTTTCTTGTACAAATAGTCTCTGAGCTTAGCCGCGGACAGACGGACAATGGCGAAACTATTAGAGTTCCTTTTCGACTACGGAAGCCTAAAAAATTAACTTCCAAAATAACCTTCAATGGGTTCAACCCATTTACGAACTGTCACGTCATTTCAGTGCGAACGTATGCTTAGATAAGCGAAATTAGATAGTACATTATATTTATGTATGTTTTCGACGATAGTTTCAGCTGTTTTTACGATACAGAATCAGGAGGCTGGAGTCATATAATTGTCATTTCTAAGCTACCTTAACTAATGGGATCTTAGAAAAAACAATTATAATAAAATATCTTGATGAAAACCACAAAATTTACTAAACTCTAGATACTTTTAACCCAACCGGTTTCGAAATTCAATTCATTTTCAAGGGCTTAACAACTCATTTTAATATTTTAAGACCTAACCTACGTGCTGTAAATAAAATTTGTTTTTTTTTTGCATTACAAAATTTTGTGTAAACAGTGTACAAGTGGTTTTCATCAAGATGCTTTCCATGTTTCACCAAGTGCCGACAATCGCAATTATAAGTTAGAATAAAATAAGTCGAGAAAAAATTGAGCCATGAAAAAGCGGACAAATTCGCGTTGAATATGCTAAGTCTTACTTTTTAGTTTTAGGGTTTGTTCGTATGAATAACCCATGGCCTCGCAGCCCGGACCCAGATATTGTTTCATTGATTTATAGCACAGCTGCGGTGACGTCAGCTACCGAAATCAATGCGGGCAACCCTGAAACTAAGGTATTGCCAATTGGAAATTTATGTATTATTTTTTCAGGCGGCGTAGTTGTCAAACCGTGACAGACATTAAACTAATGATAACATCCATTGTATGTAACGAGCCTCTTCATACTTAAATAAACTATGTTGCGAACAAATGTGTTTTTTTTTTCATACTTTTGTATGAAATAATACAAAGTTTACCTTACCAAGTTTATATCTTTTGGTAGAGTTTAAATGAGATTCATAAGTCAATAAATATTAAAAGCGCATGACATTTTATGACTACGCAAACCGGAAGCGGTATTACGTAGATAGTAACGCATTTGTTATTGATCTCTCATTGTTTTAAAAAATCATCATACATATAGGTTAACAGAGTATACGTATTACCTAGAGCTGATGGCTTACATGTTTTGGAACGGCGGGTGTGCTTTGTTTTTATACAATTATTCGTAGTTACTTGTTAAAGAAAACCTAGCCTTAGTGTTGGCTGCACTGGGTCCTATAGAAGCGTTGTTATTGACCAAAAAACTGTGGTAAACTTGAAATTTCAACTACCTTTACCAATATCAGTTTTTTTTTTATTTGTACTATTTTACCTTGTGAACAAATTATAACAAGTCGGTTCTATAGTATAATGCCAACTACACGCACAACCTTTTTAAGCCTTTTTAGTCATGAATTTGGAATGGTTTTACTGTTTGTAGGGTTAAAAAAGCGGATCCCTTGAAGACTCTTTTTCTCGGGCCCCGATAAAGATCAAGTTGAAACTAATACCATCTTCAGAAGTCTACGACAAAACAAGGCTGTTAAAAAAATTGATTTCTAACTTAAACAAAAAAAGTTATTGCTCTTTACGTAATCAATTGCATACAAATTAGTTTACCACGAAAACGTAGAGAATACTTCCAGTTGACTTAGAGAAATTTGAAATGCCGTTAATTACCTATATTCAATTATTTAAGAATAAATTTAGTACATACTAACTTAATTAGACCCTTTGGACACAGAGTTCAATAGCTCGTAAGTGTCAAGTTAAATTGGTCAATATAACTGCTCGTCGAAGAAGTTTGTGTTTTAAACGGTGTGTGAACCCCCAGGGCACGAGTCCTAGTTTTTTTTAACAATCTTGATTCCTTGTTGCAGTCAAAAGAACCGCGACCTAGCCTTCGGTGTTCTAGTAACCACTTCCAAAAAAATACAATTCTAGGCGTGCCAGTCATTGCATTACTCCGAAATGAAAACCAATAGCTCTCGGTCTGGTATCTCTTACATTCCCGGCACCACACACACAAACGCGCACCGGCTCGAATGCTTGTTGTTGTTTTCTTATACAAACAATCTAGCAGACAAAGGCTTAGGACAACGCAGGATTAGGTATCGAAGATATCGATCCGGCCAAATCACAGTTTATAGAAGGCAGTAGGTCATAGAAAAAGATCATGCGAAATGTGGCAGAAGACACCGTCAATGCGGTAGAGAACGCAACACTGGCCGGCAATGCTGCGTGGTGCGACAATGCGCGCGCAATCTCCCCTCGGCCAATAGTGCTCGAGAACGGGCGGTGAACGCGCGCCCCCGTACATCGCGCGCCGCGTATCGACGCAACGTGAGCGACCGCCAATTCAGCAATTTCAGTATACCTACACCCGAGCTAATCTCTTAAAGAAAACTCAGTGAAAATATAAATAAGTGGAAAAACACGGAAGCAATTTGCTTGGGATTTTATACTGCGCGGATTTCTTTCCATGTAAGTTAATCAATTTTCTTTGGTGATAATGTGTTTAAAATGCAGTATACATATAAAACTCTAGGTCGTGTTTCTTATACAAATGGTCAACAACATTTTCAGTGAGTACTTTCATGAATATTTTTAGGAATTTCCTTAAAAATAGTGTAGGATATTGTTGCTATATGCTTAAAATAACTACAGTTTAATTTATCTAATCTCGACACTTTTTGTTTTTCTTTTAACGCGCTTGTATTTAATCACAAATAATCAACTGATAAGCTTATCAGTTATATATCACGATTGTTATACATATATAAATAGGTATTCTATATACCTATTGGTGTATTTATTCAGAAACGTTCAGTCTTTAAGACTTCTGTACCTGCGTGCGTGCACCAAACAGAAGACGATCGTTATTTATGTAAGAAAAGACATGAAACTCACGATATCTAACAACAATATGCATAATATTTAAACATACGTATTATCACTTGTTTCTGAAAAGCAGTACCTATCAGGGAATGAAAATCAACATCGTTTTCATATTACCTGCACAAGGTATATGGTAATAATATTTCTCTATCAAAATTGAGTGAGCCGATTATACCACTTTGTAATCGGGAGTAAAAAAAATCGAACAAATGATTTTTTTCTTGTCTGTAGTCAGTTAACGATGCACAATCTTACCTAGAATTATTTTCACTTACTGTCTTAGGACCTTGTTTAATAAGAAACGCAACCTCATACTTATTCCAAAACATTGTTTTTGTTCCCAAACATGTCAAAGTGCAACCCCGAATCGGTATGGTGAGTCGAAATTACGTACGTATAATATAAGTTTTTGATTACTTCCCCCTTCATTAACTTTATTAATCTCAAGAAGTATCGTAGAAACTGGAGCAGGAACAGGATGAACAGTTTACCCCCCTCTTTCTTGTAATATTGCTCATGGAGGAAGATCTGTAGATTTGGCATTAGTTGATTATCTGAATTTACCGAGACTATACAAAGACCTATCGTAGCTCTCTGGCCCAAGTTGAGCTTACAAAGCTTTAATAGAAGTTTTAGGGAAAACTTGTTAGTTCCGTTTTTAACTACAGAACCACTCAACGGATTCAGATGCGATTTTCTTTAAAAATATAGGCTATAAGAGGTGTTGATAAAATAACCGCCAAGCCGAGAACTGTCGATACTACTCAAAGATTCAATCTACATTTTATCTTACGCGCAAATAAAAATACAAAGTGAAGCCGCGGGCAATAGCTATCATCAAATAACTTAGCTGCCGGCTTACGATCTACCTATATACTCCACGTTCGTATTACCTATATAAGTGTATCAATGTACTTTTGCGAAAATAAATGTTTATTTATTTTGTTTATTTTGTATTTAAGAAAAACTGTTTGAAAGAAAATGTACTTTTGGTATCGCAAATTGTATGAAAGACGGCAAAATTAAGTATTACTGTTTACCAACATACTCGTAGATTTTTGTTTTTTCACAAATTTCAATAGTTATTTTATATGAAACTCGTACTGGAAACACCTAACCGTGCTAGAGTTAAAGGGTCATGCTCGATATGCAGGAAGCCAAACGGGACGTTTTATTGTATTTCTGTATATATTTTTATGTATTTAAGTACTATTTTATATATTTTGTAATGGTACTATATAAAATAAATAACTATAAATAAAAAGTACAAATAAATATATTTAATTAAGATAAAATACGTAGTATATTATTATTTTTGGCTTGAAAATACCTTGTCTAGGTCATGCATGCGGCACGGCAGGGTACCCAAAACACTGGCTGCAATTTGTATATTTTTAAATTAATTCCGCAGTTTTGAAATAGGTTTTCTGCAAAAAGTTTCAGGTTTGATTCGCGTGGGTTTCAGGAAAGTATTCAGTAGTATATGTGGTTTTATTTAATTAACATGTCTATTTACACGCTCGTAGCTCATAAAATATGTAGTTCGAAGACAAGAAGTTGTCCGAACCTACATAAAATTCTCATGTTCAGTTTTTCTTTGTTTCTAAAGAATGGGTAGTTGCTCTCTTTCTTTTTTATCTTTTTACTAGATAGTTCATCGAGATTGTTGACCCACGGTTCATCTCTAAACATACCTGCGATCGAAGCAGTGCTATTATGATGGCATATGTATGTAGTATTTACATACCTATTCATTTCAAATACCTACTTTAACTGATGCTCCATCATATCTAATACTATGTATCTCTCTTAAATTCTCATAAAGTTGTGAATCTACTATTAAAAAAACACGGGCAAGTGTGAATTTAACTCGGGCATGGCGAAAACGGTTCCATAGTAAAAAAGAAAAATCACAATTTGAAATTTCAATTTCATGGTACTAAATTAAATTTACCAGTACGACATTATAATTCTAAACTTATCCAAAAAATCAAGAAGTTACCTCTAGTTTTGACCGAATTTCTATTTGTACTTTGTATGGTACAAACCGCTAAGCCAAAAATATGTAAATAGTGTCACATTTATATAAAAAGAGCCCCAAGAAGCGATTTTAAAACAACTATATTTCAAGAGTTGTTTAATAAAAACTCGGTTTTTCGTGACCGCGGGTTTCTCGGTGGTCGTAACAGCCACGGCTCAGAACGCACTATTTTAAACTAAAAATAAACGTCGTAGAGTTCAGTTCTGATTGATCCAAAATGAGGTGCTCAATCTATCTGTTTCTCCGGGTCGGGGAAAAAGCAATTTCGTCTTTTCTATGCATCAAGTTGTAACAAAGTTTCTTTGGTCGTACTGTTTGTTCTGGCATTTTTTCAGAGATTGATTACTGGTGATGAAAAGTGGATCACCTACAACAAGAACGTGCGAAAAAAAGGTCAGGTTATGGTCAAAGGGCAGTCAAGCTCCACATAGACTATGGCAAAACCCGGATTAACAGGCAATAAGGTGATGCTGTGTGTATGGTGAGATTGGGAGGGCATCGTTCATTATGATCTTTTAACGCTGGGCGAAACCATCGATTCGGATCTCTACTGTCAACAGCTGATAAGACTCAAGCAATAAAATGAGAAAAAACGGGAGAATTTATCAACAGAAAGGGTGTGGTCTTTCATCATGATAACGCCAGACAACAAACATCTTTGGCCACTCAGGAAAAATTGAGAGAACTGGGTTGGGAAATGTTAATGCATCCACAATATAGCCCTGCCCTTGCACCCTCCGATTTACACCTATTTCGGTCTCTTCAGAGTTCTTTACAAGATGGCAACAAGTTATTGAACAAAATGGTACATATTTAAAATAATCAAACGTAAATAAACTTTGAAAAAATGTGTTATGAATTTTCATATAAAATACGAAGAAACTTTTTCCCCGACCTATTATTTATTAATGTGGGAAAAATCGCCATCGTTTTCCTGCTTTATTAAACACCGATTCTACAGATTTGTAACAAAATAATCTATATCTATACTAATAATAAAATAGTAAAAAAATCGTGTCTATACATAAAACATTTTCGTGAAATTTTTAATGAAATGGGTTATACTGTACTAAGGCGGAAACAACATGAGTAGGTATCAAAGAGCCGATAATAAAAAATAACTTAGCTTTACTTAGATATTATTTGCAAAGATTTCGAGAAATTAATTCTCAGAAACTATTGAATCCAAAATTACTATGAAATCATAAAGTATTATATAATATAATTGCATAATTATGACAAAAATCACGGTTAATACACAAAACTACTCAAAGCGATAAATTACCTATATAATTTATTATTTTTGAACGATGAAAAGGACTAAGAATGTAAGGGAAACTAGGGGTTATTATTAATCATTAAAATAAAATATTTAAAATTAACTCGTCTGGGGTATTAATTATTCCTCAACTTTTTTAGCATATTTGAAAACTTGTGATTTCTTTACAAAGGAATCGATTCCTAAAGAATATTCTGGTCCTATACTTTCAGGAATAAAGGCGGGAAACATAGTATGTTTTGTAACTACAATTTCTCAAATAGATTAGTAGGCCTACCATAAGTTTTGCTTACTATACACGTTACCGTCTGCGTCCAATATTTTGTATGAGAAATGCTGGTCCCTGTAGTAAGCCGCTAGGGGCGCTGCACAATTTCTCATATAAATATTTTACGCAGACGTTAACGTGTATAATAAACAAAACTCATGGTAGGCCTCCAGAATATAATTGAATCAACACAATATGCGACTAAGACATAGTCTGGCCTGGCCCCTTTAAAAATTTTGAGATTATAAAACCTGAATTAAATATGTACAAGTTAGCTTTATTTCATTCCTTTCAAGTTAGGTTATAAAATCTCATATAATAGCTATAGATTTCTTTTTGTTTTATATGTGAGGTGAACGAAAATTTGAAATTCTTTAAATATCCCCTAGCAAAAAAAACCTCATTATAAATTTCCTGTATAAAGAGAATCTTATCTGGTATAGAATAAGGTTTAGTTTACTTGGTAATTTTCCCAGATTAGTTGTCAACGACAATTGTCGACCAGTTATCGCAGTCACTTTGCAAATGGAATAACTATACTTAATCGTTTTATATGTTTATACGCCCATATTGAAAGATAATGTTACACCGGCTGCGCTTATCAAGTTAAATAGACCATTTTGCGTTATCATAATCTTATCACGCCGGCAATTTCAAGTAATCCCCCAATATTAGAGGCAGAAACTAGAGTATCAATAATCGTTCGTTACACCGGTTTATCTCAATAAACAGTAAACAGAGATGTGCGTGCTTCGAAACATAAACTACGTTTCTAATTATCATATTGAACAACTCTTTTGTCATTACGGCCATTTCAAAAATAATGCACCCTATCATTGAAAGATTGAAATAAATAAGTGTTGATTAAGTTTAAATTTCTCTTACAAATACCTTCTAAATTTAATACATTCTAAGGTTCACAAAAATATTTTGTATATAATGCTATTTGTTTTCATTATTTGTATTTTTATTTAAAGATTCGTAACAAAAAAGACGTAACAAAATCAGGGCCCTGTCATGGAAATTTCGAATTATTTTAAAATTCCTCACAGATTTAACTAATATCAAAAAGAAAAAAAAAACAAAAACAATTTTTTTATTTATTAATTATTTATTAACAGTACATATTTCCCATTTTTCATTTTCAGTTATTACAAAGGAGATAAAATATAAATAAACCTGGTAAATTTCGTAACAAAACGAGACAATTTCATGCGACAAAAAGTGAGAGAATTCTTCCGATGCTCAGCACGGCACTTTCTCAACTAATCTCAAAGCTGCCGCTCATTGGACGTGACATATTCCTGAGTAGTGTTGTTCCAGCCTAAATTATTTCACATTGTTCAGAAAGTTGTTTTAGTAATGACCGTTACAAAAGTAGACATGTCTCAAAGATGTGAAATCGTGGGACAAGCTTTAAAATTGTTTTTTTCGAGAATCATTAATTACTTAAATAAATCATTAATATAAAATAAAACTCGAGATACTATTTTATTTAACAACAAAAAAATAATAACTAATGTAGAAGAAAAAATTTTGCCGATGGGACAGTATGAAACCGTCATTTTCAGTATTTTCAAGATTCGATAAATCCATTAACTATGTTATATATTTACGTTTTCTTATTTCATCTAAAAAAACTCTTAGCTGTTAGTCACCGCATAAATTATAAATAAAGATGAAATTATGTACATACATCGACTTGTACAGATGAAACGGAAAAGAAAAAAAGTCAACAAAGATTTTTTTTTAGTTCTCCTTGAAGTCGGTTCAGTTTTTTCAAAACCTAGTTATTATTATTTATATTCTTGACGCTGATGTTGTGATAGCAGTTCATGGACGATAGGTAAACATTAACACAAACAGGAACCATTATTTTAAAAACATACTAGTGTCTTTAGCTTGATGAACAGTATACTTAAACATTTCAAAATCCTTAAATAAAAGTAAAATAAAAATTATAAAAAAAAACTGACAATTTAAAAATATTTTCTTCCATGCCCTATGCACTTATTCAATATTATTAATATATTCGAACCAACCAGCTTACAAAACATTTCAAAAAAGCTTCTTCTCGAAGTATAAAGGTCGATATGTTTTTTTTTAAACCAAAAATTTTGACTAATTCTCTTCTTTGTTAATTCTTTTCTCTTCTTTTTTTATTGCGAAATCCATCGCTTTGGAATAATTATTAGAGTGCATCACGAACTAGAAAAGATAAATCAGAAACAAAGACGAGAATATAGAATATATTTTTTCAAATTCTTGTCTTTACATTTGTTTCTAATTTATCTTTTCTAGTTTGTAATGCACTCTAATAATACTTCTTTGTAACACTATCTTTTTGTAAATTCGACGTATTTGACTTCTTTTTACATCCATAGACAGCACAAAATTATAAAAAGAGTGGGAAAACCGGAAAAATGAGCATGTGGTCTACGGAACAAAAAAGTAGGCCTAGCATGAGTTTTGATCACGATATACGTTACCGTCTGCGTTAAATATTTTATATGAGAAATTGTGGTTCCCCTTGTAAGCCGCTAGGGGCGCTGCACAATTTCTCTAAATATTTTACGCAGTCGGTAACATGTATCGCGACCAAAACTCATGGTAGGCCTACGGGTCTGGAATATTTTCCGTATTTTTCCCGAGGTTCCCAAGAAGTTTAGGCATTGTGGATTTACTCTCTTCACCACCGGGGCGACAAAATTAACTTTTGACGTGAATTTTATGAACTTTTCCTTAAGTGATTCTAACAAAAATTACAAACTTAACAAATGTATGAAAATGTTGGTCGACTATTACTCGTTAACTTGTAAAGCCTACTTAGCTCTGATAGTTTTCCTTTTAATTTTGTTATATATACTACAGCGATGAATCTTTACATATCCAAGTGCGTGTCGAGCCATGTGCAGTGTAGGCCTGTAGGGTTCCGTAGTTGCCTGGTACATTTTATAAGTTAGTCTACTAATACAGATCGCTCCAAACTTCTAGTCCCATACATTTGGAAGAAGCTACTTAGATGTGATAGTTTTCATTTTAACTTCATTATATATAAGATTTCTGTGAATTTTTCCACATATCCATAAACAACCGTTTAGCCGGTAGGGGGGGACACTTGACTCTAACAAAAATTAGCACTTTAAAGCTTAATATTTCGCCAACGGATCCCTAAATAGAAACATGGTTTTCACACACGCATAATTTTTTTGAACGACCTGTCTACCGATACCCCACACTATGGGATAAACGAGAAAAAAAGTCATCCCCACACAGATAAGCTCTGGAGTTATTGGTTTGTTTAATTTAATTAATTTAGTAATTAACATAAAAAAAACGATTTGATAGCCATTGTTAACTTTCTCGATACTAAAAAAAATCGATTATATTTCGTTAGGGTACATCACTGTAACTGTCTACTTTGAACTGCCACCGATATCATGATATCTCGGACAGCCTATAGGAAGGCAAAGAGAACTTAGCCCATACAGCCATGTCTGAGGTTTAACACCAAACACCAATGAGGTTTTTATAATAAATTTCTCCAATACGTACAGTCTGTCAAAAAGGTGTTTAAATGAATATTGAAGAAAATATTTTTCTTTCGCCCGGTTACACAAAACAAATAAGTACAAAATCTGTTAAATCAAGTTAAACGTGTTGTTATTTCATAAATATATTACCTAAATTATACTAATTGAACGTTTTAAGTCCAATAAAGTTCATTAAAGTTTCATTTTCATTTCAACACTTTTTTGACAGACTATACAAAAGAGTGACGAGGTTACAGTTCAACTTTATTTTTAGCCAGGTATTGTCTATGGCTTACGGCGCGTTAGACTCGGTCTGTCAACGGATGAACTGTTTGTTTGTTGCGCCCACAGGCGTATATTAATAATTATACGTCTGTGGTTGCGCCATAGTTTTCGAGGAAATTTATTTATTTACTTACTGTGGTTTTATGGGTCAAGAGAATTATTTTGCCCTAAAATTACTGACAGCAGGGATGGTGATGATATTTGACTCCACCAGACTTTCTGGAAATAACGACGGTCTTACTAATAGGCTCCCGTTGGTTACCCTTTGGGTACGGAACCCTAAAAACTACCCTCAGCCCCCCCAAAATAGGTTTCTGGATCCGCCACTGGACCCAGTTAATTGTTAGACTGGTTTTAGATGACCAATCAGCTATAGTATTTCTTCTTTTGCTTTGGGCTAGGCAAAGAGTGTCTTTACGTAAAGAGTAGACGCCTATATTAACCTAAAGTAATTTCCATAAAAATAAAACAATGGACCATAAAAATTTAATACTTATTACTACAGATGTATTCAGAATTTTAATAGTACATGATATGGTAAGTAATTACGATAATTTCCTGAAAACGTTTGCTGAAACCTACGCTCAGAAAGAATATGTTTCTCAAACCGTCACTCCAATCGACAACATTTCATTTTAGTTAACCATTTGTTTTTAATGTTTATATTGAAAAACTAACTAAAAAAGAAGCTTATGTATTTTTTTATCTTGTTTTATTTTATGTTTTTCCTGCATAATTTGATGTTTTCACTCATTCTAAAAGGACGTAAGTCGCATCTGAGGATTTTAAAAGTCGATGTTGATTGCCAATGGATTATTTAAAAAAAAAACCTTGGCATGTTTATGTCTGCTGTCACATGGCATGACTGTTGATTTTTTTTTAAACAAACTGAACTTAAAAGCAATGGAAGTTGTTTTGAAAATCCTGTGTTTACCATAATTTTAGTTTTTTGAACATATCTCTTTATTTAATCACAATTTAATGCTGGAAAAAAAATATGATGCTCAGAAAGCCCAAAACCCTCGAAATGGTTTTCAGTTTTGCACCAATTATTAATTTGTAATGTTGTCGATTACTGAAACAATAAAATTCAGGCAGTGACCCGTTGTGAAGTCGCAGACGGTCCCCTGATCTAGAGAAACTTGTTATTTTTTGCTGGTTTTAATGATCATTTTATGGCATAATACTAGTAGTATAGTGGCATACTAGTAGTATAGTAACCATAATATGATCATTAGAACCAGCAAAAAAATACTCTAGATCAGGGGACCGTCTGCGTAGCAATCAACATGCGATAATGGAACTACAGCGAGTAAAATTTTATAAAAACTCGCAGTAGTTCCATCATAGAACTCGGCAATGGAACGACTGCGAATGAAGGGACTTTACAACGGGTCACTGTGTGAATTTTATTGTTTGTATGTAGTACTAGCCTTTGCCCGCAGCTCCGCCCGCGTTTAGTTTCCCTGTGTGCATCGATCACCAGTTTACCACACATTATCAGAAGCTGCGAGAACTGTAAACAAGTGGGTAGATAGACGGCAATATAACTAGCTAGGTGTGTGTGCCACTCAGATGTATGAGCATTCGGATGTTTTGTCAAACAGATCGTTTAGTTTACGCTCGTATTACTAACAAATGGAGAATCGTCACAGAGTCACAGCTATTGGACTGAGATACGAGATATTTATATGCTTTTATTTTTAATCTCGAAGTTTTTCATCGATATGTGTTTTAAGGTGAATGCATACTCTAACTGCAATATTAGACCTGTCTTTGAAAGCCTACACTTAAAAAAATACCTGATAATGAAAAAAAAAACTTTTTTAACTTTTGACAAAAACAAATCTAAAGCTTCCTATGATTTGCGCAAGAATTTTCTTGCTTCTTTCGAATGCTTGAAGCGATTTTACTGATTCTTTCACCAAAATAAAGACAATTTATAGGTATATAAAATTTTTGTCCAAAATTATTTTCCATTCGTTGCGCCCAATATGTGAAAAATATTATTTTCTCTTATTTTGCGCTATCCGAAGACGCAGCGATCGTCGTAACAGCCAATTTTCAATACGCGCTGATATGAACGTTATTTCAATGTCGTTTCCGTCGATATTTGTACGACACACGAGTTGCTAATTTTGGGTTTACGTGCGCCTTACGGCCTAACAAATTTTTACCGCAAGTAATTTTTACCGCAAATATGATATTTATTTAGATAAAATTTAACACCATTTGAAAAACAAGTATTTAATTTAATTAGATTTATTTAGAATTGCCATTCAATATCATTAATTCAATTTCATTCAATAATATAATATTACGGGAGTGCAATTGTATTTTTACGCGTACTATCCTGACTCGGCACCCTAAAGATGATAGCGGACAAGTTTGGCTGTCCCTTCATGGGATACTGGGTTCGGAGATTGACCAAGGATAATTCCTGGTGAATGTTTCGTGTTCCCATAAAAACCTTATTATAAATAGTATTAATACTATTTCCCACTAAATAACGTTTGGACAATAATAAAAGCAAGCATGTTTAAGTTTTATCACATAATATTATATAAGGGGCCATCCATAAATCACGTCACACGTTGAGGGGGACGGGGGGGGGGTGAACAAAGTGTGACATCGTGTGACAAGGGGTGGGGAGGAGTCATACGCTTTGTGACGTCACATATGAAAATCTCGAGTATTATAAAAACATTTAAGTATTTATTGTCCTTTTACTTTCAAACTTAAAATTCAAATTTAATTTAAATAATATTAATAATTTTGGAATTGCTGTTTTAATTAAATAATTTTTAAATATTGAATTGCAAAATATGTTACGTCACGCCAGGGGAGGGGGTAACACACAAACGTGACCACCTGTGACAAGGAAGGGGGGGGCTTCAAAAATGATGAAATTCGTGTGACGTAATTTATGGATAGCCCCTAAGCTGACTTTCGTTTATGTAGCCAAATTCATACTGTAGACTCGGTAAGTGGTCAGTATCAAGATTCAACGACTCGGTTTGTGAAATACGAACAATATTTTTTGTGCATCTATACTTGTTAAAGAACAACTTTGACTCTATTAGTATTGGAAGTCTACATTTTATTTTGCGTGTTTTACAGAAAGGGTAATTGAACCAATTACTTTCACTGGGGGTACATTTTCAGCTTTTTTCTCGCCAGAGACAAACAGCATAAATTCACTATTTTTTGAGTCGTAGCACAGAGCTTGCGTTATGGCATACTCTTCACAAATACCTAATAGTTTTCCCATCGCGCTGATCGAAGGCGAGAGGATGACCATATCGTCCAAATAGCTGATGTTTTTTTTATATACAAATGTCATCTATGTAACAGCCAAGATGACAAAATTAAAAAAAAACGATGATTTAGAAATACCTAATTCACAGTGTATGGGGGCAAATTAATTCTTTTTTAGTCCAAATAATATCTAAAGGTGGGCTCACATTTTTACAAACAATTTAAGAGCCTGCTGCTGACCTTGGAAAGCCACGATAAGATTTAATTCAGATGTAGCGATAGCAAAAAAAATTTTTTTTTTAAATGAGAAACTACAAAATATCTGGGATGAGACGGCTTAATAAGTATATTTTTTTATCAACAACTTTAACAAATTAATACCAAAACGAGGTCCAAATTAAGACAATTTAAGACTAACGTCCCATTTAATTAATACAGTATGCAAAGAAACAAACTTAGTCAAATTAAAGATATTACGCACCAAGGTCACCAGCAGTAGGTACATAGTTTTAAGGAGTGGATCTCATAAAGAAAAAAACAGAAAAAAGGAATGTGTGTTTTTTTCCAATGGAGTTTAGAGTGTGTGGTAAAAGATCTCCACCACCACCTCTGTCCATCCACCTCTGGTATATTATGTTTTATATGGTATGGTATAATAATATGGTATACTAGCTTTTGCCCGCGACTTCGTCCGCGTGGAGTTCGGTTCAATTCGGTAAATTTTCAAAAATCCTTTCTTAGCGGATGCCTACGTAATTACAACTATCTGTATGCCAAATTTCAGCGAAATCCGTTCAGTAGTTTCGGCTGTGCGTTGATAGAAGAGTCAGTCAGGTTTGCCTTTTATATATTCAGAGATTTTTAACGTACGTACTCTATAAATATTTGGAAGCCATAATACAAATTAATTTAGCTTGGTTTCCAACGTTAACCTACACTGCTATGTATTTACCTATAAGCAAATTGTGTATATCCTGATTAATATTTTTCTATGATGTTAGTGATGAATAAATATTACCTATTTCATTTCAAATATACTTATAATAAACTAGTAAAAAAGTCATGTCTATAAATTGAATATTTTTTAAGAAATTTTAAACGGATTGCGTAATTAGTACTGAGGCCAAAACTAAGATATTTTGAGACATTTTTTGGCTGTCATTCTGTCCGACTTTTTGTCTGACTATTCCATTTACTTAACGAATTTGGATGCAGTTTTCTTTATCATCATCGTAGCAATCCCGGTCAACACATAGGCTATAAGAGGTGTTGTTAAAATAACCGCCCATCCGAAAACTGTCGATAATAGTTTTTTCAACACACTTGCTCATAAAGTGGCCATTATTGCAGCGTTCTTAGAGTCATAATGCAACATATTAAACACGCGTGCTTTTTACTTTATATTATCGCACTAGTGTTTCTTACATTGCAGTTTTGTTTTTAATCTTAGCAAAGAGTTTTGATGAGGGATTGTAAAGTTTTTGCGAATTAATAAACTGTCTCAGTTAGAATATATTAAATAATAATTTAATTTTATCAAATTATTTATTTTTATAAACAAATACATTCAAATTTTTGTTGTAGATACAAAAAATATTCAGTTTTTAATATTTAGTTGTTTGTCGGATGCGTCAGTGCCTCTATTTCCATCTGCGCGCGCATAAATAAAATATCCACAGCCATTTTTCAAAGAAAATTGTCAATTCATAGCTGTGGTTGTGGCTGTTGTAGATTATGTGAAAAAATAAAGTGTAATTTTATTATTTTTTCTCGAAAGTGTGTTGAAAAACGTCGTATGAAACGCGTGAGCATTAGACATTACACTCTCGGCTCTTAATACGCCCTCGCCGTTCGGCTCGGGCTGCAAACCCGCCTCGACTGTAATGTCCAACGCAGCTCACTTGTATCATAATGTACTCTTAAAGATACATTAATTAAAAGAAATTTCCATGCAAGCGAAGCCGCAGACAAAAACCAGTAATGCATACAATAAAATATAACGTACTGCAGTATTTTTTTATAATTTCTAAAACTTTATCATCCTGATGGATTATCCCGTTCGAAGCGAGTACAATTTACATTTAAAAAGTTTGTAACACTGCCAAGGTCAATTTATTTAGTTAACTGGTATGAGGTGATATTAATGAACTTGCTGACAAATTATGTCTGTGTTTAGGCATATTTGTGGTTATTTACCTCGGCAAGAATATTTGAAATAATTAAGTAATTGAATATTTGAAACAGCGTTTTTCCTATTATTTTCAGCATTAATATTATATGAAATATTGATATTAATTATATATAATAATAATTGAGATTAATTAAATCCATCATGTATGTTACTTTAGTTAATATAAACTCAATTTCATGTCTTCTACGTAATAGTATATATCTATATATTTTGTAATTTTTAACGTTAGCCGGTACACAACAACAAATTCAGAAAATATGTCAATTTATGTGAAGAGCGCTGGTCGTTAAATCTCAGGCACCTTAATGGCCAGAGTTCCAATTAATAGTGTAATGTGTAATTTTAAATCAATAAATATTTTTTCATTTTCATTTTTTCAAAGTAAACAGCACTAATAATTTGGACAAGCGCGAGTTAGACTCGCGCACAAATTGTTCCGTACTAAAAATTGAACGGCAATATAGAATGGCTCTCAAAACCGCTGGACAATTCCCAAGACGCCTAGAGACCTCGCTACTCTGTGATACGCTCGACTAGGATCTATGGCACCTCCTTGCACAAGACTAGAACGAGGACATGCTGCGCCGATTCCGCGAAATGCATATCGAGCGTCTAGACACCCCTGGATACCTAGCATAGTAGTCCATATCGAGTCTTGACAGCTGGATATACCACTGTCTGTTCCTCTTTAGGTAGATCAACAGAGTGAGACAGAGCACTGTATCAAGCGCTATCGAGCTCGATATGATCCTTCAGTTAGAGGTGCTGGCGACACCTACATCGGATACGGACAGCACACTCCCTCCTAAAAAAACACTAGACTAGGTGAAATCAACTATGTACCAAAAGAAAAATAAATAATTGAAAATATCACGTATGCCGGAACAGATTTAATTCGGATTTCAGTGCAGTCGGGGGACATACAAAACAACGCGTATCCAATGTAATAGACTGCTCTGAAATCCGAACTAAATCTCTATTCCGGCAGACGTGTTTTTTAATATTTGTATTATTTATTTTTATTTTATACTTTCTTGTATTAGAGCCTATACCGCTCAAGATGCTATAAGGATTCTAACAGTACAACACACTTCGAAATCGGTTCAGGCATTAGGAATTTATGGTGGAATTAATAAAAATACCCACATGAACCCTGAAAACCATACACTTTTTTTTGGGGTCAGTCGTGTAAAAGGCTCTGCAAGCTAACGACCGTTCCACGTCCCCATATACTGTAATTAACTAATTAGCTGTAAATAGGATAGGGCAATAGTGGTGAAATCCTGGAAAGGCCTATGTCCAGCAGTGGACGAAACAGGCTGATGGATGGATGGATGGATAGGGCAGTATGAAACAACATTACAAATTTATATAAATTTATTATTTACACACTACACGACACTTATATGTATATAGGTCTTTCAGACAAACATAAGTAGACTGTACGTAGCTGACGTACCAAACACATCACTGACCTGTAGGACATAATGTAACATATGAACTAGGGAAATAAACATCTTTCTATTCTATTCTAAAGGGTTCTGTTCCACCAGTACGTTAATATTTTTGAATATTTTATTATTTGTCGTGGTAGAGGCCATAATAACACGTATTTTGTGAAAATTTCAACTTTCTACCTATTACGGTTGAGGCTGTAGACCCTTGTGTTGTGACAGATGGACAGACAGACAGACAGACAGCGGGGGCTTGGTAATAGGGTCCCGTTGGGCACCCTTCGGATGCGGAACCCTAGAAACCAATACAGTTGGTCTTACTTAGCACTAAACGAGTTCACGGGTCAACTGTGCGCGAGGGCATAGCAATCATGGCAAAGCGTTCTATCTATCACCTTTTAATTAATAAAATATCCACCAACTTATCTGTTCAACGTGAAAATTCATGTCTTTTGTTGTTAAATATCAGTTTAGCATAACGTCTATCGAAGCTACCTCTAAGGATACGAAAAATATTTTTTTTCTTTTACTTTTGGTCTAATGGTCTTAATGATATAGCTCGAAATTTCTCAGAATTTTAGATTTAAAAGTAGGGTTAGTAGAATTGAGTCATATAAATAATATAAGTAAAAAAACATCTTGAGGATATTATTCAAATATATTTCGAGCCTTAAGGCTCAGGTATACCCTAAATTAACAACACGATGTGTGTCAGTTAAAAAATCAACGGAAACGAACAACGCGTATTGCAAATTGGCTGTTAGGACGATCGCTGCATCTCCAGATGTCACAAAATAGGAGAAAATAATACATTTCATATGAAAGCGATGGACGCAACATAAAAATTTTCTTTTGTATGGTGAAACAATCATTAAAATCGCTTCATGCATTCGGAAGTAGTAATAAAATTCTTGCGTAAATCACAGGAAGCTTTCGATAACTTTCCATTTGTTTTTGTGAAAAGCAAAGACGATTTTTTTAAATAAAAATGGAATTTTTTTTTGATTATGTTATGCCTATTATGAATATTTTTAAAGTGTATGGACCACCCGTATAGGACGAGTAGGCCTTCAAAGATAGGTCTAAACTGAAGTTTGAGTATGGATTGGCATCAGTCAGAATCATAAATTATAAATTACATAGTAAATGCTAGATCTTATCATATATAAAAGAAGAAATCAAGTCTTTTTGTGTTATATTAATGTAACTAAAATTTTCACAATAAAATTAATTACCGCAAAGAATATTGTACCAGTACACTCGTATACGATATACAAACAGAAAGACAATTAAGTCAAATATCTTTTATTTTTAATGTGAATTTCAAAAACGATGGCTTACAAATTGGTGCATAAATTATTTAACAATTAGGTATCTTTTAAATGTCTAGTTCTGACGGTATGTTTAAAACAAAGCGTGCTTTAATAAATTTCATGTATTTTATTCAAGCATTTTTGTAATTGCGTCCTTGTTCATTAATTAATGTACCTATTGTATGTACACCTGTACACAGGACCGTATTTTAAGATGTGTAGGCCCCTGGGCAACAACGAAGTAAGGGCCCCCGATCTGTTTATTAGATCTACACTTGCTACTTTGTTATACATTTATTATGTATTAAATTTGCAAGCCTGTTCAGCAAACTAACATAATGTTTAGTTGTGATTAGACAATTTTGTGTTTTAAAGCTATTGTTTGAATTAGTATAGTGACATTTCACGTTGACATTTCATTTAGTAACAAGGTTTGCCTTTTATATATTCAGAGATTTATAACGTACGTACTCTATAAATATTTGGAAGCCATAATACAAATTAATTTAGCTTGGTTTCCAACGTTAACCTACACTGCTATGTATTTACCTATAAGCAAATTGTGTATATCCTGATTAATATTTTTCTATGATATTAGTGATGAATAAATATTACCTATTTCATTTCAAATATACTTATAATAAACTAGTAAAAAAGTCATGTCTATAAATTGAATATTTTTTAAGAAATTTTAAACGGATTGCGTAATTAGTACTGAGGCCAAAACTAAGATATTTTGAGACATTTTTTGGCTGTCATTCTGTCCGACTTTTTGTCTGACTATTCCATTTACTTAACGAATTTGGATGCAGTTTTCTTTATCATCATCGTAGCAATCCCGGTCAACACATAGGCTATAAGAGGTGTTGTTAAAATAACCGCCCATCCGAAAACTGTCGATAATAGTTTTTTCAACACACTTGCTCATAAAGTGGCCATTATTGCAGCGTTCTTAGAGTCATAATGCAACATATTAAACACGCGTGCTTTTTACTTTATATTATCGCACTAGTGTTTCTTACATTGCAGTTTTGTTTTTAATCTTAGCAAAGAGTTTTGATGAGGGATTGTAAAGTTTTTGCGAATTAATAAACTGTCTCAGTTAGAATATATTAAATAATAATTTAATTTTATCAAATTATTTATTTTTATAAACAAATACATTCAAATTTTTGTTGTAGATACAAAAAATATTCAGTTTTTAATATTTAGTTGTTTGTCGGATGCGTCAGTGCCTCTATTTCCATCTGCGCGCGCATAAATAAAATATCCACAGCCATTTTTCAAAGAAAATTGTCAATTCATAGCTGTGGTTGTGGCTGTTGTAGATTATGTGAAAAAATAAAGTGTAATTTTATTATTTTTTCTCGAAAGTGTGTTGAAAAACGTCGTATGAAACGCGTGAGCATTAGACATTACACTCTCGGCTCTTAATACGCCCTCGCCGTTCGGCTCGGGCTGCAAACCCGCCTCGACTGTAATGTCCAACGCAGCTCACTTGTATCATAATGTACTCTTAAAGATACATTAATTAAAAGAAATTTCCATGCAAGCGAAGCCGCAGACAAAAACCAGTAATGCATACAATAAAATATAACGTACTGCAGTATTTTTTTATAATTTCTAAAACTTTATCATCCTGATGGATTATCCCGTTCGAAGCGAGTACAATTTACATTTAAAAAGTTTGTAACACTGCCAAGGTCAATTTATTTAGTTAACTGGTATGAGGTGATATTAATGAACTTGCTGACAAATTATGTCTGTGTTTAGGCATATTTGTGGTTATTTACCTCGGCAAGAATATTTGAAATAATTAAGTAATTGAATATTTGAAACAGCGTTTTTCCTATTATTTTCAGCATTAATATTATATGAAATATTGATATTAATTATATATAATAATAATTGAGATTAATTAAATCCATCATGTATGTTACTTTAGTTAATATAAACTCAATTTCATGTCTTCTACGTAATAGTATATATCTATATATTTTGTAATTTTTAACGTTAGCCGGTACACAACAACAAATTCAGAAAATATGTCAATTTATGTGAAGAGCGCTGGTCGTTAAATCTCAGGCACCTTAATGGCCAGAGTTCCAATTAATAGTGTAATGTGTAATTTTAAATCAATAAATATTTTTTCATTTTCATTTTTTCAAAGTAAACAGCACTAATAATTTGGACAAGCGCGAGTTAGACTCGCGCACAAATTGTTCCGTACTAAAAATTGAACGGCAATATAGAATGGCTCTCAAAACCGCTGGACAATTCCCAAGACGCCTAGAGACCTCGCTACTCTGTGATACGCTCGACTAGGATCTATGGCACCTCCTTGCACAAGACTAGAACGAGGACATGCTGCGCCGATTCCGCGAAATGCATATCGAGCGTCTAGACACCCCTGGATACCTAGCATAGTAGTCCATATCGAGTCTTGACAGCTGGATATACCACTGTCTGTTCCTCTTTAGGTAGATCAACAGAGTGAGACAGAGCACTGTATCAAGCGCTATCGAGCTCGATATGATCCTTCAGTTAGAGGTGCTGGCGACACCTACATCGGATACGGACAGCACACTCCCTCCTAAAAAAACACTAGACTAGGTGAAATCAACTATGTACCAAAAGAAAAATAAATAATTGAAAATATCACGTATGCCGGAACAGATTTAATTCGGATTTCAGTGCAGTCGGGGGACATACAAAACAACGCGTATCCAATGTAATAGACTGCTCTGAAATCCGAACTAAATCTCTATTCCGGCAGACGTGTTTTTTAATATTTGTATTATTTATTTTTATTTTATACTTTCTTGTATTAGAGCCTATACCGCTCAAGATGCTATAAGGATTCTAACAGTACAACACACTTCGAAATCGGTTCAGGCATTAGGAATTTATGGTGGAATTAATAAAAATACCCACATGAACCCTGAAAACCATACACTTTTTTTTGGGGTCAGTCGTGTAAAAGGCTCTGCAAGCTAACGACCGTTCCACGTCCCCATATACTGTAATTAACTAATTAGCTGTAAATAGGATAGGGCAATAGTGGTGAAATCCTGGAAAGGCCTATGTCCAGCAGTGGACGAAACAGGCTGATGGATGGATGGATGGATAGGGCAGTATGAAACAACATTACAAATTTATATAAATTTATTATTTACACACTACACGACACTTATATGTATATAGGTCTTTCAGACAAACATAAGTAGACTGTACGTAGCTGACGTACCAAACACATCACTGACCTGTAGGACATAATGTAACATATGAACTAGGGAAATAAACATCTTTCTATTCTATTCTAAAGGGTTCTGTTCCACCAGTACGTTAATATTTTTGAATATTTTATTATTTGTCGTGGTAGAGGCCATAATAACACGTATTTTGTGAAAATTTCAACTTTCTACCTATTACGGTTGAGGCTGTAGACCCTTGTGTTGTGACAGATGGACAGACAGACAGACAGACAGCGGGGGCTTGGTAATAGGGTCCCGTTGGGCACCCTTCGGATGCGGAACCCTAGAAACCAATACAGTTGGTCTTACTTAGCACTAAACGAGTTCACGGGTCAACTGTGCGCGAGGGCATAGCAATCATGGCAAAGCGTTCTATCTATCACCTTTTAATTAATAAAATATCCACCAACTTATCTGTTCAACGTGAAAATTCATGTCTTTTGTTGTTAAATATCAGTTTAGCATAACGTCTATCGAAGCTACCTCTAAGGATACGAAAAATATTTTTTTTCTTTTACTTTTGGTCCAATGGTCTTAATGATATAGCTCGAAATTTCTCAGAATTTTAGATTTAAAAGTAGGGTTAGTAGAATTGAGTCATATAAATAATATAAGTAAAAAAACATCTTGAGGATATTATTCAAATATATTTCGAGCCTTAAGGCTCAGGTATACCCTAAATTAACAACACGATGTGTGTCAGTTAAAAAATCAACGGAAACGAACAACGCGTATTGCAAATTGGCTGTTAGGACGATCGCTGCATCTCCAGATGTCACAAAATAGGAGAAAATAATACATTTCATATGAAAGCGATGGACGCAACATAAAAATTTTCTTTTGTATGGTGAAACAATCATTAAAATCGCTTCATGCATTCGGAAGTAGTAATAAAATTCTTGCGTAAATCACAGGAAGCTTTCGATAACTTTCCATTTGTTTTTGTGAAAAGCAAAGACGATTTTTTAAATAAAAATGGAATTTTTTTTTGATTATGTTATGCCTATTATGAATATTTTTAAAGTGTATGGACCACCCGTATAGGACGAGTAGGCCTTCAAAGATAGGTCTAAACTGAAGTTTGAGTATGGATTGGCATCAGTCAGAATCATAAATTATAAATTACATAGTAAATGCTAGATCTTATCATATATAAAAGAAGAAATCAAGTCTTTTTGTGTTATATTAATGTAACTAAAATTTTCACAATAAAATTAATTACCGCAAAGAATATTGTACCAGTACACTCGTATACGATATACAAACAGAAAGACAATTAAGTCAAATATCTTTTATTTTTAATGTGAATTTCAAAAACGATGGCTTACAAATTGGTGCATAAATTATTTAACAATTAGGTATCTTTTAAATGTCTAGTTCTGACGGTATGTTTAAAACAAAGCGTGCTTTAATAAATTTCATGTATTTTATTCAAGCATTTTTGTAATTGCGTCCTTGTTCATTAATTAATGTACCTATTGTATGTACACCTGTACACAGGACCGTATTTTAAGATGTGTAGGCCCCTGGGCAACAACGAAGTAAGGGCCCCCGATCTGTTTATTAGATCTACACTTGCTACTTTGTTATACATTTATTATGTATTAAATTTGCAAGCCTGTTCAGCAAACTAACATAATGTTTAGTTGTGATTAGACAATTTTGTGTTTTAAAGCTATTGTTTGAATTAGTATAGTGACATTTCAGAAAAAAATTAGATAAAACAATAAACATATTTCTCATGAATAAAACCAATATAAAAATAGAAATGAAAAAATTAAAACCATCTTGAGCCCAAAGACCGTTAGACCAAAATGTACACATCTTTATGCAATTTGTATTTATCGTACAAGTATTTTCATATATGTTTAGTTCATAGAAATGTGTATGCGGCGAGTTCTCTATTCAACATTAAAAACATATGAAGGCCCCATATTATGTTGAGGTCCCATGGACTTCAGCCCTCGTTGCCCTCCCCTAAATCCGGCCCTGCCTGTACACATGTTGTAGCTTCAGTGTCTTTGAAGTTCCGATTGATGGCGCGGGAAAGATGTAAGCTATCGGTCAAAGGGAATTCGTCGTTGATTTTAGAATAAATGAAATCATTATATTCTTTGTACCTGTCAAGAAATATATATGTCGTGCGCCATGTTGTAAAATTGGCTACATCATGAAGTATGAAATAGCAATTACGGTAACTGTTTCAACAATAAGTCAAAGTGCGATGAAGGACCGGCGAAGCGAACCAAATGATCACCTTATTGCCTAACTTCAACATCCATCGTTATCACCTTTAAAGGCATCATGATTAGCTAGAAATGATATCACACATCCTTTTTAGCGATAACATTAGATACCGAAGTCAAACAATAAGGGGGGCTTCATTTCATAAATTCGGGACCCAAGCGAAGCAGAGCGAAGGATCTAGGTATCTTGATTAGCATCTAGGAAGGTGCCATCGGCATAGTCGATTAGAGGAAGAAGAACGGGTAACAAGTGCAAGGGTAACTTTAGTTTCAAAAGGAAAAAAAGTTTCAAATGAAACGTTCCATAAACTCTACTCCTGACCTCATTGAAGTGAGAGTTCCATGACAAGTTGCACTCACTTAATAAGTTGGTTATATATGTACCTACTGCCTATCAATATTGCCTGGGACTTTTTGGGATTAACTAAGTGTCAAAAGGTTAAATTAACAAAATGTCCATGAATGAATATTTGATAGATCGGCGTTTATTGCAGAAATAGCTGTATATATTTCAGTTACATTAAAATGACAATAAATTTGTAAATGGTTTGTACATATAAAGGGTATTTGGATGAAAGAATATCGGATACAGAATTAATAAAAATTGAGAAAAGTAAAGGAGAGAGGACGCCACCTTGGGGTACACCGGCAGTAAGTTGGCACCACTCCGAGGTAACCTCGTCCGAGCGTATGCACTGATCGAACCATTCTGCAACAAGAGGAGGCACAATGCAAGAAGAACACCAATGAGTACATCAAAGTCTACACAGTTAATAAACACTACTGAAGTATTAATGTACATATAATGTATAAATTGTAAGATGGTTTTTGTCTATCGCCAATCTTATAGCCTCAGTGACTTTCAGAAGTGCCGTAACCGTGCTGTAATATAAGAAAAAATAGGAAGAATAGAGATAGGGCTATATTCAGGGAAAGATGAACGATTTGCAGTTTTTGAAAGAGGTCGATAACAAGGGAATTCTTTCAGTGCGTAGGAAATGAGCTAGTATCACGGAGTAGTCTATAATGTCAGCTATAGTGGGCAACAACTCATGAAGGATAAAATGCAGCATTTGAGCAAGGTTCCGTATAATACCTTTGTAAAAAAAAACATTATTCGGTTTTGGGTCAACATTCTACAGAACTTATCCATTTCAGATCTGTAACTCATTCCATCTGTGAGCTAGAGACCTGTCAGTGACATACGGACTAGGGGATGGACACAGAATGACATTATTAGGGCTCCGTACTCCGTATTGCCCTTTCAGTACGGAACTCTAAAAATGTAAAAATATGTTAAGCTTTTTAGTTTTCCAATATTGTTTAAAGCCGGTTATTTCACTGCTGTCGTTTTTACCTTCTTAAGGCTTTATGTCTTAAGGCAATATCTCTCCCAATTCCATAACTTTATCACGTCCATATTTTCAGGGTTTCGTACCAACAAGAAATTATACCAAGTATAATGTAGTTATCTACATGTACAAATGTAGTAAACTCCACATTATAACATCAAAGAGCAATCACGGTAATGGCTTGGTATTATAATAATACAAAATGCCGTCGTTCTATGTACAATAAACAACATAAATTAGTTACACACGCATTTTTATTTAGCAATTTTGTAGAGGAAGTTGGAATTTTATTTATTTAAACGTTAGAAAATGTAAATAATTGAACGATACATACAAAGCCATTACATAACAAGCGCATTCTCTCAAAACAGCGTTCTATCTAAATAGGTACAAGTACTTTAACGATGAAAACTGATGTAGGTACTTTATTCAGACAGAATATAGAGCAATTATGGAACGGACGTTGGGGGCAACAAAGAATATGAACGTTTTGGAAGTTGGACTGACTGCATTCCAGAAATGGTCGTTGCATGTCGAATCAAAACCAAACCACGACTGAACATCTTGTAGCGAATTGTGTGACAGATCTCTGATCTTGTGTTGGGAGCAATGATATTAAAAGCAACGAGTTATATGTACTAATTTCGTCGTAGGTTCAGAGTATTAAAGGTTGGCGCATTTCCTTTCATTTATCAATTGAAAAATCAATTTTACACTTCAAATAGATGTTATACAAAATACAGTTAACGCGCGAGTTGAATAAAATCGGGGCCTGAGGTGAAGGCACAGAACAAGAAATTCTGTGGGTGAAGAGATGGATTACTTGCCAGGAGGAACTCGAATATTGTACCTAAATACACGCAGAAGTCCTACAACGCTCTCCGCGTTCAATACAATAATGCGATGAGGGCAATGTTGCGGCTGCCCCGCTTCTGCAGCGCGTCGGGAATGTTCGCTGCAGTGCGCGTTGACTGCTTCTATACCACCATGCGCAGGTGAGCAACTGCGATGGCGGGCAGGGTGCGGGACAGCGGAAACAGCCTTCTCACCATCGCCAGCAGGTCGGACGGTCCCTTTATGAAACATTGGCAGGCGCTACAGACTCCTTCGTTCCAAATATGGGGAAGGTAGCACCAAAATAATGTGCTTGTTTGAATTTAATTTAAAATTGACATTCTAATTCTAATTGTTATATTGTAATTGTAATTTTAATTCAATTTTTATATGTCCTTAAATGTATTTGTGCTGTCGTAATTGTTTTGTAATGCTCTATGTCAGTTTGTGTGTTTATTGTAATAATAATAATTGTATATAAATCTTTATGGGTTATTGGCCTGAAATAAATAAATTCATTCATTCATTCATTCATTCAAATAAGAAATAAAATTTCACGGAGAGTCAGTGCAGGACTCATCGCCCCCGCTATGAATTTAGAATTTAGAAATAACTGAACCAAGAAGTTCATTTAGTTTTCTCCGAATTGTGAACACGTTCGCGCAGAAAGCAACGTTGGCAGTTGATTTATTAATTTAACATAAATCATGGAACACCACTCGTTTACGGGGATAAGAATTAATGCTTTCATCACTTTAATCATTTAAGTCACATAACTAAACATTTAATACATTTCTTAAAACAGGCTTGACCCAGACTGATTTTTAATATGGTTTTAGGGATAGTTATTGCCGTTTTTCAGGCCCCAAATATTTTTTTGTTACTTCTGAGAACTATTTCTAAATTATTCGTCATTCATTACCTAAAATTACTAACTTCATTCGATCACAAAAAATACCAAAGTAACCCTTTCATCGAGATTTCAATAATTTTTTCTTAGGCTTTATACGGTATAAATTTTATACTACAATGGTAGGCGTAAAATATTGTATAAGATATCGTTATAGAATTGTATACATAACTTTAAATAAACATTGAAAAAAAAATGCGAGTCTTCTGACCAGCCCGCTTTTATTGTCTAACTTCAGTATCTCTTATGGCGATAGCCATCAAAGGTGTCGTCATTGTCTACTCTAGTAGCATTTATTGTTGGCGCACGGTTGGCCCACATAGCTATCGTTAGTTGGCCAACAGTTGGGTTTGGCCACTATTTTTTAGTTGGGCCACTGGTTGCTTTGCATTGTAGGGCCTACGTATGTTACTGACAGTTACCCAACAAAGGGTTCAATTGGTTTTTAATTGTGTCTAGAAATGTTAGCCTTTCTTGCTCTCAATGCCTCAAATATTGTTTACGTAATTAATAGGTCACCCAGGGTTATTTATTCCTAGTTCTCAGGTAATAATAACTTGCATAGTAATTTTAATAATAATAGTGACATATGCCGTGACTATTTGAATTCGACATCCCATAGTTAGACAGTGACAAAACGATATCGCGATGTAACTACCATCAGCGCCATCTAGTTGTGAGTTTTTGAAACTTTTACATGAACAACCTATATGATTAGATACAAAAAAAATGTATTATATATCACCAATTATATAAATACAAAAGAATTTATTGTGATTACTTAGAACTAACCCAGGGTTGGAATAGCACCGAATGACTCAATAAATGGGTACCTAATTAATGGTAACAGAAAGAACGTGTCGCTGTGACGCTGTGAAGCTTGCTTGAGCACATGCACGTGCGCTGCCAATCCCCTCTATCCCCGCATTTGTCATGCTAAATATTGTACATTCTGTGACCGTAGGTAGGGCCTACATAGCCATTTTTTTCGTATTGAACTGAGGAAGTGAATAAAATCATACATCGAAACTAAACGATAAAAGTGCTTTAAAAATGTGTCCCTATTTCTATTTAAATTGGTCAATATTTCATACGTACAGTTTATAAAATAGTCGTGTTAATACAAATAAAATCATACGGTTTACGACATTGCGCCTACGTTCAATTCAATTGCGCCCAATCGTAGCAAAAGTTGCGGTTGGCCCATTGTTAGTTATCGCTATATTTATATTGCTAATATTAGTATCATTGGGCCAATGTTGGCTCTATGATGGCCAACTAACTAACTATAACCCAACGGTTTGCCGATCGTTGGCGAATGAAGGCCAACGGAAAATGCTACTAGGGTAAAAATTAAGAGTGATGTCATTTCCAGCATTCACGTGGCGTTTGAAAGTGATTATGATGGATGTCAAAGTTAGACAATAAGGCCCCAGGACAGATATTTCCGAATCACCTCGTCTTAATTTGTATTTTCCGCCCAATCTAAAAACGCCTATGTTCAAGCTAACCATTTCCGTACAATTTTAACGGTTATTACAGCGTAATAAGGACCGTCAATAAGTAGCTGGCGAACATACTGTGAAATAGAGACGTGAACAATGTTTACAGAGTTTCCATTACTTGGCGATAAAGCGATAAAACCCCGAAGTATGTCAGTGTAACATACAATTTTACGGTTCAATCGTGAACGAATGGGTAGGTATTCTAATATCCTTATCACTCACATAAACTACGGTTGTCGTTTTACCTGAACAAGTGATGAATAAGAAAGCTCTTTGATCGCTGACATAGGGGTGATTTCGGCTTGTCTCAGTGGACCGCCACCGGGTTCCTTATCAGAACATTGTTGGCGATGCCTTACCTTGAAAAGTCGATAGGGATCGATCATTGGCGCGTATCGGCTGCCATCTTTAATATTTTAACGGACAGACATTGAGGGCAATCCGTGACATTTTCCTTGTCAGTCTACCACTTTGCATAAAGACTACTAAATTTAAAAAAAAAAATACAAAATTCATAAAAATTATAAATAGAGCCAGTTCACGCTTTTATACTGGGTTTCAACGGTCTATTCTCCGGATTAGTAATATTTTTTTAAATCATAAGAAATAATGATAACACCCAAAGTTCAACTTTTAGCTATGGACAATGTTTACGAATAGTTTTATATACGCTTTAACTTATTTTTAGTGATGTCATTGTAACTTCGAAATAATAGGATTTTCCATAGTCGTGATTACGAATACGAAAATTCTCAAAAATATCGTAATCACGACTATGTATAATATGTTATAATCATTAAATACAAGTTTGTATGTATATTAAACTATTCGTAAACATTGTTCTTAGCTTAAAGTTTGGGCGATATAATTATTTCTTATGATTTGGTTACAAAATATTACAAGCCGGAAACTGGCGTTATGTATCCGTCCATAAAAACAACTTTTACTATGGAATCAAACCTAGTCAAATCGCGAAAAAATATGATAACGTTTATATATAGTACTGATTAATAAAATAAAATCGGGTCCTTTCCTGGGTCCGGCATCAGTCACAATGAAGTAAGTACAAAAAAATATACATTAAAAGATTGAAAAAAATTGAGTATCATCTAGCCTAAATCTAACCTATTTAAAAAATAACAGCTGTTTCATAGAAAATTTACGTAGGTACCTACTCGACCAAAATGTATGAAACAACCACAAACAACGGATGTGTTTTTCACGACTTTTCTCGTTTTTTTTTTCACGGGAAGTTGTTCGTTTGTGCGCGTACTATCGCCAGTTTTCGGCTTTCACAACATCATCTTACCATTCCATACATCGTGATTTTACTTATTTGGATTAATGTCAATTATAGTCTTCAATTTTCAATAAAATTGCAGAATTATTAGATTAAGTAATATCACAGATTTCATTTTCATTTTGAATTAAATTTTACTGTAATTTTGTTTTATTCAATACAAAACATTATTCGAAAAAAGACCCGTTCTTTAGGGTTCCGCGCCCAAAGAGCAAGACACCTTCTTGGTCTAGAACTTATTAAATAGAGTACAATTTTTTTTTGCATTTCTTTTTAAACCATTTTTGTTACGGATCTATCTCAGAAACTAAACTAGTTAGAAATTTGAAATTTTGTATATTATGTGCAATCAATATTACGTATTTAAACAACAAATGTTTTAATATAGGTTTAGGGTTACGTACCCGAATACTCGACCGACCTAATTTTGCAGTTTTATTTCATACAGTTTGTAGGTACTGATAAGTTTGTAATTTTTATTCAAATCATTAACTTATTTAAATAGTACGGAACCCTCAGGGCGTGAGTCCTACTCTCACTTGATCGTTTTTTTTAACAAAGAGTTTAGGCGATGAGATGAATAGTAAATATTCATAGTAAATTGTCTGGTACATTAAGTACATTTATCGGTATCCAATAAATTCGGATACACTTTCAAAATTCCATAAAAATTATTCAAGTATACTAAATGTGATAAAATGTACATTTTATTAAAATGATACTGAAAAAGAATAATTACAACAAATGTTTTGGAATTACTCTTAACCAAACTTAAACGTTTCTCAAACCCGCCATACTCAACACGCAGGGCATCCATTGGCATTTCTTCCCAACGTGATCGATAGCTTTTTAAATGGTCCAAATTTGCGACTTTTGGTTATTTAGCCTCGACAGTATACACGACCACCCAAAACATCAAAGAGATTCGATTTCGTAGAGCTGAAGGCCATTCATTCTTGAACAAGAAGTCTTTTAAATTAACCAACACCTCCCTTGTACACGTTTGCTGTGTGGGATAGAGTAATAATATTAGGATAATATCTATGGATAGATCTCAGTTATTAATCCCAATCATGCGTTGCAATTTTGGGGCAAAATTTTTTAACGTCTTGAAAATTTCAACTGGGCCCTCACCATTGACAAACTTTGTTATATTTACATCTCAATTTTTTTTTGACAGATGATGTATTTCTGTTGCAGTTTTAACAACAAATACTAAAAAACAGAATAAAATAAATATTAAAGGGGGCTCCCATACAACAAACATGATTTTTTTGCCGTTTTATAGATAATGGTACGGAACCCTTCATGCGCGAGTCTGACTCGCACTTGGCCGTTACGAAATAGATAAATTTAACGAATCTACCCTGTTTATAAGTATAGGTATATACACTCATGGACATATTTAGAGGAACGCAAAAAAAGGGCAGATTATCAAAAAATAAAAGGTTTATTTATGTTTATTATGGTTTTATTCAAGTAGACTTAATTAAATTTCCTTTTTTTAATACAGAAACTTAAAATTTACTGAACAAAATAAACGAATTACTTATCTCTTATTGACGTAAATGTGGAGGAAACGGTGATCTTTCATCTTATCAAATTGAATAGCAAAAATTGATCAAATGGCTGGTTTCTCATGTAATGTAAGGTAACATAAACACTTAGTCGCCGTCAATAGAAATTGTGGACTATGTAAACAAACAGTTTTCTCAATTTCTCTCAAGGTTCTGTCACGGAGTCTCACTGAACATAATTCCAAATCATGAAGCATCAAGTCTTACCTGCAATTCACTGTATTTCATCATGAAATATTCAATAATCACCAGTTAATTACGGAAAATCATAGAATCAATAGTCAATTCTGTACTGCGTCGAGATTGCTGTCATATTTTTTTCTCATCGAATCTGTATTGTCTTTGAAAATTAGTGATGTACGAATCTATTTGAATATAAACCTACTTTATTCGTGATGCTATTTTATACCGTCATTTTTTTGACAGCGTTACTTCATAATCTTTGACATAAACGTGTGTGGGATTCTATCGAGAACTGTGTGATCTTCCAGCGTTGCTCTAAAATCTGAATGTTTTCGGTATTATATCGACTTGGCTTCTCTTACTGATTTAATTGTACTGATTTGTATAGTGTTTTACCTTGAAACAACGACCTGCTTTACGGACTACGGATTCTGATACTGCCAAGTGGATTAACAACAATTACGACCAAAATAATTTCAAAATGAGTGAACCTGTTTCTACACCTGAAACATCTCGAAGTTCTGCGCCCCTTTGAAAAAGAATGATTCAGACGCCTGTAAGTGATGCTATGCCAGGAACGTCTGAAACGTCAGCACATCAAGGAAGGAAAAGACGGAAAAGACACAAGACGCCACAAATGACAGAAAAAGAAAAAAAAGGTCGCGATAAATGTCTACAAATATGTTGAAAAAACTTTCACAACATACCCGTTAAAAAAGGATGTGCTGCCCATTGTAATGGAAATAACTGGAGCATCGGAACGTACAATTGACAATCTTATTAGATTCTATGAGAAAACGGGAAACATTCCGAAGTTAAAGAGAGACCTGTAAAACGATCTATAATTGATCAGTTTGATGATTTCGTCTTGTCTGCTATTCGACGCAAAATACATCAATTTTATTTTGATGGTGAACTAACTACCGTGCAGAAAGTGACTGCGGCAATTAATGAAGATTCCAGTCTTCCGTCGTTATCTGAATCTTCAATATATCGAGTGATGAAAAAATTGAATGTTAAGAGAGCAAGCAAGAGCATCATGTTGGACAGGCCTGATCTCCAAATATGGAGACGAAAATATCTCTTGCAGAAATCAAAGCTAATCTCATAGCTAAAGTAGACAAGCAAAAATATAAAAAAATAGATAAGTTGGCGGCATCGAAAAATGTGACAGTTTTGCGCCTTCCACCATATCATTGAGAGCTTAACCCAATAGAGTTGATATGGGCGCAAGTAAAAGGTTACGTTGGAAGGAACAACAAAACATTCAAAATGGACGATGTGAAGATTTTGTTGGACCAAGGTTTGGCGCGGATCGGGCCAGAACAGTGGATGAAGTGTGTAGCTCATGTCCTAAAAGTAGAAGAAAAAATGAAAGAACTGGATGGGATAATAGATACGGCCACCGACGCTGTGATGGAACCATTTGTAATTACCGTGGGCGATTTGACTAGCGATTCATCAGAATATTTTAGCGATGAATCAAATAAAGAAAATTAATTAAGCACCTAACATATTTTAATCACATACTTACCCATCTCTAGATAATTCATCTACTTATTCATAGACAAAGACAACATGGCGCTTTGTTTACATAGTCCACAATTTCTATTGACGGCGACAGGCACATTCAGTACTTAGTGTTACCTCCTCTCGCTGTCAAAACTGCCTCCATTCGTCTGGGCATACTTTTTATTAAATCATCAATGTAACTTTGTGGCATTTGATTCCATTCTTCTACCAACGCCGTTTTAAGTTGGTTATTGCTGGAATTCTTTTTTTTATTTGTTTTCCCAGTTTATCCCACACATGTTCTATTGGGTTTAGGTCTGGCGAGCGGGCTGGCCATTCCAAAACTTCGATGTCGACCTCTTGAAGGTATTCCAAAACTATGGCGGCAGCGTGTGGCCGAGCATTATCATGCATCAAAAGGAAATTATCTCCTATATATGGGAAAAAAGGTATCACAATTTCTTCTAAAATGTCGGTTATGTACCGTGCCGCTGTCAGAGACCCATTTTCCACGATGTGGAGCTCCGTACGTGCTCCTAAGCAAATGCCACCCCATACCATACCATCACTGGAGGCACCATAAGGTTCTCTTCCGACAATGTTACACTGAGCATATCTTTCTCCTGGTCGTCTCCACACTTTGACCCTTCCATTATCTGGCTTAAGGCAAAACCTGGACTCGTCAGTGAACAATACTCTTCCCCAGTCATTGTCATTCCAATCACGGCGAGCGCGAGCAAAGTTACTCCGAGCTACACGATGGCCTGTGCTGTGTCTTCTTCTTATCGTTTTAGTGCTAACTGTAACATTTCGGACTTCCTGGAGCCTAGCTCTTACCTCAGATGACGTCGAGGTACGGTTTCTTAGCACACTGCTTACAATAAATCTATCGTCCCTAGCTGTGGTTACTTTTTTTCTAGCTTGCCCTCTGCGTCTTGTGTATTCTCCTGTCTGCCGGTATCGTTTTACATTGTGAAAAATAACAGACTTGGAAACTCGCAACATTTGAGCTACTTGATTGTAAGTGTAACCGTGTTCGATTAAAGTTACAGCTTTAGACACTTGAGCTACGCTGAGATCGGGCATTATCACTTCAATCTTTTGAAAAGATTTCCAAGCAACACCGCGACGACAAATTTTTGTAAATAAAACAAAAAAAAGATTTTGAAAATTTTCAAATACATTCTCCAATAACCTGAAAATGTTCTTACTACACACATTTATTTATCACGTAGCGAAAAAAACAAATGAAACTCTGTAACAAAAGATGATAAAAATCTTTTTTTTTTTTCAAATTACATAATGCTATAATTGCCAGTGCGTAAGGAGAACATATTAAACATAATCGAACCTTTTATGCGTTCCCCTAAATTTGTCCATGAGTGTAGTTTAGATATTATCTGTACTGCCTAATATCAACTAAATATCCTGCTACATTTCGAATTTCCAAAAGTAAATAATCATTCTCTGTCGGTCCTTATCATCGAGTTTCCAGTATGAAATTGATTGACCGTATAATAAATAAGTCTTTGTATCGTAAAAACCGTTTATAGCAAACTGAAGGCATTCAATGTAATTTTTATTAAAATAGTGACTGTATGGAAAATATAAAAATAAAAATACCATTCATAAAGATGAATGAAAGAAGATCGGCCTAATTTTATCTGTGGGACAAATTAAAGAAGACCGGCCTTATCTTATCTGTAAAATAAATGAACGAAGATCGACCTTATCTTATCTGTAAGATGAATCCGAGCCACGATCTGGACTGAGATGTATTATTTTTAGCGATAATTGATTAAAAGTCACACGTCGTAATTCATTTACTTCAATCTAATGAATTTTGAAGCAATGCTGCAGATTAGAGATAAATTCATTTTGATGGTTATGTTTGCTACGCATTGTTCTACGCGCTACGCTACGATCTGAGCTACGCCGCAGCGCCAGGACGGCTATTTTGGAACTATTTTTCACTCGCAATATCAGTCGTTCGACTTTTGTTTACAGTATGATAAATACTACGACGAAAGATAAATACCAAGTGATTTAAAATGGAGCATCTAAATATCATCTAAAGCAATGGAATATAAGGGAGAAAGTGACTACGTAGCCGTTAGCGGCTTTCTTAGTTTTAATTTTATTCAACCGCTAGGGATAGGTCGCGACGACGAACGAGGCGAGGACGAGCGGTTAGGTTGACATGTAAGTACATATTAGGGAGACGAGCGACGCAGAGCGGAGCGAGGTGATCCATGTAGTTTTAACAGAATTCACGATATGCAGAAAAAACATTTTCCGAGCACTTTCCGACGACTTACGGTTCGATAATTTATAAAATTAAAGGACCGCTTCCCTTTCCAAACTGTACATTGCAAATTGAACTTTCACTTTGCTATATACAATTTGGAAAGGGAAGCGGTCCTTTGCAAGCCACTGCAAAGAGTCCTGATGATGATGAGTCATAATCTCATCGAAAGCTCGACCTGTGCTTCCTCACACAGTTAAAAAAGTGAGTCCTATCCGTTTTTAAAAATTTATAAATTGAACCTTGTTAGTTCGTGCTAAGGAACATATTCCAACAGCTAAATAATTACTTACGGTTCAATCATTTAAAAAATCAAAGGACCGCAAGCGATCCTTTAGTCACTTCCTATAAAGAAAGTCTCCTATTGGTTTTCCGTTAAAAAAAACAACACCGTAGAAAAGCCCTTTTAAAATCACTCGAAATCTGCCTTGGCAATTTTCTGCACGTGCCAAAATAGCCATTCCATAGGAGTAGTAGAAATTGCGGGACATCGCCCTCACTTGCCGGCTATTATTGCTACATTAGTTTACTTATTTACTCATAGGTAAGTAACAATTTAAGTTAAGTAATGACTTAAGGTGCTAGGATTTATTTAAAATGGAACTCTGTATTTTAAAATAAAAACACATTTATTGCCAAATAACATTTATGTTATATATAACATTTATAATAGAAATTGCCAAAATACACAGAAGAAAGGAATGACACAGTACATACCAGACACCGGTTAATTATATAAAAAATAGTTTAATAGTAGGTACATACACAAAACATACATTTTTAAAAATGGCTTTTAGGCAAACGGAGATTATTCAGTTTTAATGCTGGACCATTTTAAAGTGGTAGTAAACCCCTTTTTTACTTTGCGTTACTAAATGAAAAAATTGGCAAAGATAACTCGATTTTAATTATTTTGTTGTTGATTGACTTTACACGGCAATAACTCAGTTGTGTGACGGCGGTCTCTCAATTGTCTTGAGATTCGATTCTAAAACCTGCAAGGGTTTTTAATATTTCATCTTCATTGTATTTGTAAGTGATCAAGGAACACACGAGCGTGCATTTATTTAAATTGACTCGATTGATGAATTCGAAAGAACCTAAGGGATGTGTGAGAATCGTGGCAGATGAAGGTTTGTGGTCTCATGCAACGCTTGTGGAGTAAAACATGAGGAGTAAGAACAAAAATCAAACAGTTGCGAACAGTGTTAGGTCCCGCAAACTAAACCTGTGCGTAGCGTTGCCATCCATCCGGATAATGCTTTTTGTTCAACAGAAAATTGGCAAGTGCTTTGGTGCACTCAAGTCCCTTTATAAAATGAGGCCATTCCTCGCACAAAAGGTTCGCCTTCAGCTCTGTAACAGCCTTGTTCTCTCTAAAAAAACTGTTAAGGCTATTCAGCGCGTCCAGAATGCGTGCATGCGATTTTGCAATGCCATACCTAGGAGGGACCACATTACGCCTCATTTGATTGCAAGGGGGGTTTTAAACATGGCAAATTTCAGGGTATTAAAACTAGCGTGTCTAATGTTCAACTTATTAAATAGTAAAACCCCTGGGTACCTGCATGAAAAGTTGGTATGGTCCTCTAGAGCTCGGCGGCCACAACTAATTATTCCCAACCACACGCTTGCCACTACCAGAGGCTGCTTTAAGATAGCAGCATCTAAATGCTGGAACGTGTTACCGTCACCTGTTTGCGCGGCTAACACACTAGTCACCTTCAGAAAAAAATGTCGCAGATGGCTGCTTTCTTTGCAGTCCTTGGCTGGTGGTAGGCCTATGGTTCAGTAATGTGTCTAATAATATAAATTGTGTAATGACAACTGTCTTAACTTTGTTTAACTTTATATAATTTTGGTAATTTTGCTTTCTAAATTCTGTGTTTTAATTTGTTTATTTATTGTCTTTCTTTTTGGTGTATTTCTTGTTAATTAAAGGCTAAGGCTGAAAATCGGCGGCTTTTTGTTTAAATAACAGACTGTCATAAGCCGAGTATTAGACCGATTTGTCTCTTTTCATGTATAAAATTATTGTGTATAAAATTTATTGTGTTTTTTGAGACAAATAAAAAGCTTTTATTATTATTATTATTATTATTATTTTGACCTCTTGTCCGGCCAAATTTGACTGCGTCCGGATTGTCCGGCTTTTGTTGGGCTATATAATTTTGTTACTTTTCACGCAACACGGCCGTGAGTCGTATCACCCCCGCAAAAATGGGTCACATATTTTAAATAGCTGAGTAACATATTTTATTATTACTCAGAGTTCCTTGCTTTTTGCGAGTATTATTTTGTAATACCGGGCCATAATGCCAGTGTGTAACAGTTCAGACCTCTTTGCGGTCTTCGTTACAATTCACAAATAAGTTTTGATGATGGGGGAGAGCATAATTTATGTAACCACACGGCTATCTTGTAAATAAGGGTTACATTTTAATATATAGATAAGTTTTAAATATGATCAGTCCAGTTGCTGATGTTCGATGACAATTATTGTCTTTCTTGTCCGAATGATTCGAAGGGTTAAGAGAAATTCACAAGATGAAACAGCATAGTTTTTATTCACAATGGTATTCTAATAAGCTTTAAACCATAAAGATACAAATTAACTTGAAATTTATCGTAAATTTACATCAAGGACGACGTCATCATACCTAAAACACTTTCAGAATATCTAGTCCTTATTTCTAAATGTAGCAAGTTGGAATCTTATTAAAATAATAAATGAAAACTCAATTAGCAATAACTGAGAAAGAAGTAGCAAGAAATACCTCAAACAGTTACAAATTATTAATAGTCACAAATAATATGAACCTTGTATTCAAACGCATTAGATTCATTGTTCAAGATCGGTAGAGTACATGAAAACAGAACACCTGACACCTGCGTGCAAGGTTATTACATCGGTGTCGTGGTTCCAAGCCAATAGAAATTGGACTTTATCTCAATGCACATTAGGTTGGGCTTTAAATAGGAAGTTGAGGTGTGTCGTGTTTGTCGTCGGTGTCGTGTTTGTCGTCGGTGTCGTGTTTGTCGTCGGTGTCGTGTTTGTCGTCGGTGTCGTGTTTGTCGTCTGTGTCGTGTTTGTCGTCGGTGTCGTGTTTGTCGTCGATTCAATTGGTATATAAGCACCTACAATATTTTATGGAGGGATTCATTCAGTTTTATTCCTTCGTCAAGTACACGTCTCGAAAAAGTGTTGTTCCGCAGTATTATTTTAAATTAGGGAAAGTATTCGAAGTTATTGTGGGCTGGGACGCGTGTTAGATTTCAGTGAAATGTATTTACGTTTCGTAGCTAGTTTGGGGTTGAAAAGGGGGTAGCATGAGGCTTTCTCCCGTAATTCCCAGAATGAGGAAGGACGAAGTACTCCGGAATTGCTTAGGATCATCGAGGATAGGGATACGGGACGCGAGTGTTTTCTTTTCCAGCATTCTCACCTCTCTCTGGGTCAAGATTCCCTAGGCACCGCCCCATAAGGGTTACCCCTGTGATCCTGCTTGTGGTACAGAGAGAAAACCCCCCGCCGTACGCATTGCACCAAGCGTACAACCCTTTTTCCTTCCCCATCCGCTTATGGTCTTAGGTCTCTGGCCATAAGTATCCTTGTTATGTATATGTGTAGTATATTTCACGACCGTATTAGGCTTAGGGCTAGGCGAGTTTTAGGGTATAGGTACTCAAGAGAATTAACTCATCTCGCTTCTGTACCAAATAGGTTAGGAACAATCTCATTGCACTTCGAGATTGCTACATGCGCAATTAAATTAAATGTGAGATTTAATCTCTAGTTTTGAAAATACTTACACACTTACCAGTATAGGGACATCTGATGTAGGGCACGATAAATAGGTCAGTGTTTGATAGGTTGGGAATACTAAGTTTTAATGGAAACCGTCAGGGAAACGCCGTTAGTGATGAATCTTCATAAAGATTTAAGATGTAGGGACGTCAGGGCTCGTTCGGCTTGAGGATCTCCAATAACGTGGGGATAAATAATATTTTAGGTCTGGATTAGTTATTGTTAGATAATTTAGGATTATTCCATCTATTCATCCATCCATCATTGGATTCTGTATTATAAAAAAGGGGTTTCTTATTTCACTAAACCCTAATCTATTTTGGTAAAGATGTTCCATTTGAAAGTCAAAATATTGAGATAATATTTGACTGTAAAAGAGACTATAAATAGAAAGCTTTCTGAAGGTATTTGAACTTACATGCCTACCAAACTTCAAAATCAGAGCTAATAAGCAACTGATAGTTTGAGCCTATAAAAGCCATAACTTTTATCACAGAACTAAAATACAGTTATTACCAAAAATCTACATGAGTAAAAAGAATAATTTCAATTTATAAATAATTTACTTAAGTATTCTCTTAAATATTGAGATTGCTGAAGGATGTATTTGTTTGTACTAGTAAGGGAAAAATAAACCCTTCTGAAAGGCAAAAGCTAGCCACTGGTTGTTTCTATATACCTTACCGGAGTAGAACAACTGTTTTCAACAACTGGTATTAAATAGATACAACTTCTTGAACTAAAAATAAAGTTCTATTACACCAAAAAGATTATATTTGGAAGTATTGAAATTATTCAATTTGGAGTCTATGTAGAATTCACTCTTTACTTACTAAAAATGGCTGAAGGTCTGAAAGGCATAAAATAAAATAAAAGATTCCCTCATAATGCATAAAGTCATGATTTAGATGTTCCTCTCTTATAAAGTAAATTAACTATGATAGTTACATTCATACATAATAGGGTTCATTCAACTTTACAAAAGCTTAAAGCAGAAAATGCATCCCGGAAGCCTTTAAAGTGGCGTGTTACTAATTTATCATAAAATGATATTATTGTCCAGCATCAAACCCAAAGTTAGGCCCATCTGGTTTTCTTGCCCTTCATTCCAGATTGGTTGTAATCGAACGGGCAGGATTTTGTCCCACAAAATTAGTACTTATATATGTACAATACACTCAAATATTCAAGTACAGTTATGTACTTCATCTCCTACATCTTTCAGGAGGATTCATTAGTCCGGTGACGGAATCCACTGGGACGGCGGTGGCGGGGCTGTTTTCCCAATCAAATAAAAAAAAAAAAAACATTTTATAGAATCATGTACTGATTCTCAACAAACAGCAACAGATCAACTGTTTTCCTGATATAAGAATAATGTATTTAGAGAGACCAAAATACTCTACAGCTACTCTGTTTCAATCATTATACTCCATCAAAGTTTATTATGACCTTATCTACGATTAATGTAGATCACAGTTCCAATTTACATTCAACTAAGATTTCTACCAAGTAGCGGGTACATTTAATTGAGTAGCATAAAGAAACATTTGAATTTTACCAGACTTATCGTTTTATGTGAGGAAGCCTTGCATCTATTTAATAGATCAAAGTTTTGTTACTATTATTAAAAGGAAAGTCACATTTTTAAATATCTAGTACATAAAATAGCATAAAACTCATAAGGTTTTCTGCAGACCTAAGGAACCCTAATTCTCGACAGCCAATTTATAACTTATGTAATCATCCATTTGTACATAATGGGGAACTAAGCCAAAACTATACCCTCGCCTTGTTGTGAACTCTTTACAACTAAATTAACACTAATTTGCTTAGGTTAACGGGAAATCTAGAACTTAGGATTTTTAGAATATTTGTCAGGGTCAGGTTAGGTCAGTCTCATCCCTTACTACTCTAAAAGAACTAGGGTTACTAACTGAGGTGCATAACGTAAGGCCCTGTCCACCATTAGCGATCACATTTGGCCAGGTTACTGATCAAAACATCTGTATATCTGTATATAGGCGTCCAGGAGATAATAAGTAGGTAGGTTTAAGTAGCTAGGTTTAATTAGGTAGGAGGTTAGATGTTACAAGTGTACAAAGAGTATTTCACCTTAATAGGACAACAATGGATAAAACACAGAAACAGGTTAAATCCTGAAACAATTACAAAAACGTTATTTGTGGAAATTAATTTCAGACATTTAACGTGTAATAACTATTTACACGAAATTATTAAGAAACTGAGCTTTTAAAGCAGGTTTCTGGCAAAGAAAATACGTCAGCAGCACTGATTAAAACTTTTAAATTTCTATTTTATTAGATTTTTAAGCGTTCGGCTTTGGGACCCAAAAGTACAGCCTTTTTGCGGTTAAGTCTGGCTTTTGGATTTTTTGAGATGGCATAACGCTACCTATGCGCAAGCGCAATGCGACAAGCGGTACTAAATTAGCGTGTTCGTGAGAATTGTGAGTTGTGGCTTGTGAGTACAGTAGTGCACTAATAGGCTATGTAAAGTTCAAGATCAATAGACTCTGGTTCAATGACTGAAGTATAAGTGTTTTATAAGGGCTGATGTTACTGTCACTTATAAGTGTTTTATCTGAAATATAAATATAACGGAAATCTCTTATTTTACGGGTTATTTTATCCCCTTGGGAGATGATTAAAAAAAAAACACTGAACGTCTTTTATAATCTGTATCCTCAGGGTTGAATGCAATTTTTGGTGTTTTTAACTACAAAAATAAAGAATTCCTTATATAAATTTTCATCCCCTATTTCACTCCTTAGGGGATAATTTTCCAAAAACACTGAAATACATTATTCCTTATTTCTAAACAAAAGGCGTAATACAATTGTTTATTGTTAAAACAAACTACAATTATTTAGTATTTTCAATCCAAGCTTTCATCTCTTATATTATCCCCTACGGCAGTGGTTCTTAACCTTTTTGTGATGAGGGGCCATTTGTCAAAATTCCTGTCTTGCCACGGACCACCAACTCCTCGGAAGTAATAAACAGTACCTTTTTAAGGTACATGAATAAAGGGGTTTATATATTACTATCCATTTTAATTAAAACACGCATGCATTCGTTCAAAGCCAACAGTATTTTAATTTTTAGGAAAATTTTACATTACTACAGAGATAATTAAAGTAGGTATATTATCCTCATGTGACTTTTGTGGCTGCATACTCTTTACTAACTTCTGAATCCTTGCTTCAGTACTACTCAAAGCCAGTGCTAGCAATTTTTCGAATCTTTTGGAAGGAAGAATTTGCTCCATTTTTTCAGATGACGTCACGGACCTTTTCGAGTACTTGCAGGGACCGGTTAAGAATCACTGGCCTTAGAGTTTGTTTTTCAAAAATGCTGTAACACTCTATTCTTCCTTTTCATCTACGAGGCTAAATAATAGGCTAAATACCAATTTTCATGGTTTCAACTAAAAAACAACGAATTTTCATACAAACGTTTATCTCCTATTTTACCCCATATTATTACCATATGGGTTGAATTTCAAACATCATTTCTTAAAATTTTAAATTAGAACCTACCAACCAAATCTACCAACTGAGCTACCGACGTGCTTAACACCTGATTCAAAATTTTCAATCTTCATAGATATCAAGACAAGATCTATAGAAAACTATCAGAAAACGACTAAACACAGAGATAAAACCTAGCTAGATCACTTGTTCGCCCCTGAAAACCCCTATACTATAAATTTTATCGAAATCCTTGAAGCCGTGTTTAATAACACACTCCCCGGACACCTAAATCGAGCCACCCCGCTTTTTCAGTTTGTAGCGTCCATAGCTAAAAAAAAAATTTTTAACGACCAAAAAGTTGCTGATCTGAATTTCAATACAAGGAACAAAAAAAAGGAATTTACACCGAGAAAATTGATAATCATAAAATTAATTGAATTCACCTGAAATTATGATGATTCACGTAAAGTAGTTAGCGTACGGACATCACAATAAAATACGATGAAACTATTGCTGCTGCTGCTATTATTATTCCCTATTACTTTGTAGGAAGCAGACAGAATTATGCGCTCCGTCACAGCTTTTATGGTGACAGTAAGCATACCGTAGTATGACGGACATCTTTTATGGGGAAGGCATGATGTAATACGAAAGAAACACAATACATGATACACATATAGATCCGCAGTACCCGCATTGGAAAAATCTGTGTTGCGGCTACTACCTAATCAGGGTCACAGCAGTTTTGTATTGCTTATTAAAGAGCATTACACGTTACAAAAACTTATTTTAACATTTTCAACTTATCTTAAAATGAGGAAATAAGACTATGCTTAACAGTTTCGACAGTTAAGTCTTAAAACAGCTAAAAAAATAAAAAGGAATATTTTCTTATCTCGTAATTATTATAGAACGGTACATATTCCAGTTATATCATCAGAAACATAAATAAAACTATAAAATTTATTTTGTACAAAATGTTAGCAATCTATACAAAAGAAAAGAAGATGATAATGATAACCAAAGTTTTAGAATCACAACAGTGAAAATAATAATCTTATTTTCTGTGACCAATTTTACGGTGATCTGTCATCATAATATTGCGTCGATTATTTCCTCAAACGTTTTAATTACACCACAATATTTTCCAATTATCACCTTTAAAAACAATTCACAGTATTTTAAACTTATGTAATGCTATTTTATAATGAAGCCAAAAAAGCATTTTTCTCAGTGTATGTGTCACATGACTCACATGTATTGGCTTCGTCTGTTTACGGTTCCGTTCCGTACCATTTGAATAAGTTAATAAATTTTAGTAATTTTTATTAAAATTAAAGACTTATCATTAGTTACAAAATGTATGTAACAAAACTGCAAAATTAAGGTGGTCGAATGTTCGGGTACGTAACCATAAACCTATGTTAAAAATCGGCGTTTTCAGTATTCAGTTCATCGCACATAATATACAAAAAATTTCAAATTCTTAACTACATATATTCAAACTCAATTTATAATAACAAAAACACTTTTTATATAAATATATATTTTTATCTAAATTGCTAATATGTAAAATAAAAACCGGCCAAATGCGAGTCGGACTCGCGCACTAAGGGTTCCGTACCATTATCTATAAAAATGGCAAAAAAATCATGTCTTTTGTATGGGAGCCCCACTTACATTTTTTTTTTTTTTAATTCAATTATTTATTTTTAAAGTGAATATATAACTAAATATTCTGTGAATATTTCAAGCGTCTACCTGTTGCCGTTATCAATATCGAGCAAAAACTAGCAAAAAAATCACATTTGTTGTACGGGAGCCCCCTTTAATATTCATTTTATTCTGTTTTTTAGTATTTGTTGTTATAGCGGCAACAGAAATACATCATCTGTGAAAATTTCAACTAACTATCACGGTACATGAGATACAGCCTGGTGACAGACGGACAGCGGAGTCTTAGTAATAGGGTCCCGTTGGTTACCCTTTGGGTACGGAACCCTAAAAAAGTATTGTTATGAATACTTATGCAATTAATATAGGGTTTTCTAGGGTTCTAGCTTTTTTTCTGGGATAAAAAGTAGCCTATGTGTTAAGTTAGGGTATAAGCTATATCTATTCTAAATTTCATCAGAATCTGTCCAGCCGTTGCAGCGTGAAAGAGTAACAAACATATACAAACACACACACACACGCACACACGCACACACACACAAACTTTCGCATTTATAATATTAGTGTGAAGTGTAATTAAAGTTGGCTCACCAGCAGGCCTAACATGGTTGCCACTTAAACACCATTTTAAACACCCTTTGACAGAAAATTCCATCATGGCGGCCATTTAACACCTCATTTCCTTGAGGCTAACATGGCACCTCAATATTTTAATGCTTTGACAGGAGTTAAGGAAATACAGGCAGGTGAACTTCACTTCAAGGACCCATTATAGACCGAAAACATGGGCAGTTTACTTTTGTACTATTAACCATTGCTTTTGACCCAAGTTTAAATGAGCCATAACTTTGCGGTTTCCAAAAAAATCACTTTAGAAATCAAAAATATATTCGACAGTCTTTGTCTAAATTTAAAAAGCTACAATCATAATTCATCATCATAGACATGCGTAATTAGCATGGAAACCGGGCTAAAATAGTTAGCGGAGAAATACACCTATCCTTGATTTTCTTACGACATTCCAGTGCGTTAGAGAGAGATGGATATTCATTCGTTTTTTTCTTAATTGTGTAGGTTGTCACTAGTTCCTTACTTTGCTGGTGATGTAACAGTGTCGACTTTTCACGTCGATAAATAAATCAAACCCAAACGAGTCATCGACCTATCTGCGTATCACACGTTATACCATAGTGTGAAAAATAAAACTAGTCAAGTGCGAGGACTCGTCCCCTGAAGTTTTCATATCATACCGTTTAAAACACAAATGTTTTCCACGAGCAGTTATAAATTACCAAACTAACGTGATAAATATGTATTCAACTCCATGTATTCAAGGGATCTAATTAATGGGTCGTAGTTTCGTCTTTAATAAGTAAAACCGTGACAATATCCCTAATATTCAGAATTTTGAACGGAATTTTAAGTTTCTAAATTAACTGCAAGTGGCCTTTAGGTTTTCATGGTAAATTAATTTGTATGTAATTGATTACGTAAGGGGCAATAGCTCCTTTCCTCGTTAAGTTAGAAGCCCGATTTCTTAACAGTATTAAGGGGCCGTAGACTTCTGTAGGAGAAATTCGTTTCAACTTGATATCCTTAACAGTGCCCTAAAAAAACGGTCTTGACAGATGGACAGACACACAGACGGACAACAGAATGATCGTCTAAGGGTTCTGTTTTTTTAATTTTGAGGTACTAAACCCTAAAAAAGATAATGGAGGTGGCACCGACCTTCCTGGTGACATCCTCTTGCTTTATATATGGGAGGAGGTAAATAGAATTCACAGCAAAGTAGCCTCTGCTTATAAAATAACAAAATAAAATAAATTTATTCATTAAGATTACATTCCATAAACAATAGTAACGTCGGGGCCCCATGATAATTACGAGAACTAAAGTACAGGAACCCCGCACTTCCTCTTGGAATTACATTTAACAATTTCTTAATGACAAAAACTAGGTACATAAAATATTTCAATATCTAGTAAATTTCCAAAAAATAATTACAATTGATTTTTAAAGAGACTGATATTAGATATCTGGAAAAAAGTTAATTTTGTATAAATTTTGAATAAAATATAACAATTTTATTAGTAATGAACTCAGAACAATAATGAATTAAAAATAAGACTACAAGGGTTTAATAAGGTGTGTGAGTGTGTGTGTATAAGAGGGTGTGTTTGTTAAGATGCGATTGAGTTATATTGTGTAATTAAAGGAAATAAAAGAATGTGTTTCGTTTAGCATCATAATTTTGTATTACAATATCATAGGCAGGTACATAAGTCAAATATTGTGCTTGTTTCTAGTACAACAACTATAATGACTACCAACAGTATTATAGTTCATTATATTTTTATTGTCCTTTAAATACAATAGTTTTAGTTCGATGGCTTCTTATTTTATCATGAGGCACACACGTCTGTTTTATAATGTGATGGATCCGTGCCGTTAGATATATAGGGTGAAATTCAATCAACCGACCAAATTCATACTGGAGACTCGGTTAGTGATCAGGAACACGGTTCAGTAATCCTTTTGGCCAAATTCTAAAAATACATTTTATTGCTCCCGTACTGGTTGGACTAGTTTAAGTACAATTCCTAGTGCAGGCACTACGGGACAAAATATTTTTTTTTCGAATTTCACCTGAAGGGTCATTGAACCTTGTTCTTGATCACCAACCGAGTCTCCGTTGTAAATTTGGTCGGTTGATTGAATTTCACCTTGTATAACTGGCATATCGAAAAGATTCTATGATTTTCATCAAAAAAAAATTCATGAAAATAAACAAACTGTTTTGAACAAATAAGACTGTGTTTTTTTCCACGCCCAATATGGCCTCTTATTCGTCTTATACATTCTTTTTTATATTTCTTCTTTCTGTGGGAATCTGTAACAAAAAAACCGGTCAAGTGCAAGTCAGACTCGCATACCTAGGGTTCCGTAATTCGACAGTTTTGAGAACAGTCACGAAGAAGGTCTATATAATCTTGCTCATAACTGTTTGTGATAACTAAAAAAATAATTTATTGTACCACAAAAGAGAGACTCAAATATTTTTATACCGTACTCGAAATAAAACTCGTGGATGAAAAATTTAATTTTGTCATTTTGATATGGTGAATTTCTCACCCGCTATATTTTTCCTGTAATCTTTACGTAATTCCAAATTACCATGCTTTTTTTATATTTTTCGGTTCATTCGCTTCGGAAATTAAGGGGAGGATATGTATTTTTGTGTTTTTTCAAAGATTTCTCAAAATCGGTGCCAGTAAATTTAGTAAAATCATATATTTTTATAATCAAATCTTTAATATCTACAATTAGATGCCCATATTGTCTTTCTATATTTTTTTATTTATTTTACATTTTCTTATATTTCTCATTTGTTACCTTTTTTTTTAAATCGCTATATTTTTCCTGTAACTGGCCAGTTATGACCTATAATTGTCATTTTTTTCATAATTTTCGATCCACCAGTTTCTGATGTAAGGGGGGACATGCATTTTTTGAGGTTTTTCAAAGATTTTTTCAAAAGAAACAAAGTTTTTCAAAAATCGGTGCCAGTAAATTCAGTGAAAGTACATATTTTTACTATCACCTCTTTAATATCTACAATTTAATACCCATATTGTATTTTTAAGAATTTATATTTTATATTTTTCACTTTTGTATTGGAAATATTTAATAATTTCAAATTTTTAAATTTTTTATTGTACCCTATTATGTAAGCAAGTGAATGCTATTTTTGTGGAAAGTTTCAAGTCCTTATCTTTAACGGTGCTAAAGTTATGAGGCTGTGATATACGGACGGACGGACAATGGAGTCTTATCATAAAGGTTTCTTTTGTACCTTTTAGGTACTAAGGAACCTTAAAAGACAGCGAAATTAATAAAAAAAAAACTATTGTGGGCAAAGACATTGTACCTATATACAGAACTTAGACTACAGTGTAAAAACATACAGTGATCGATGTCTGCGAAAATGCCGACAGCGAGCGTCTAGCTAGACAGTGGCCATATTGCTAGAGTTGTCACAGTTCTGAACAATAAAAATAAAACCCAATCGTGTATTTATTAAGTATCTTTTAATAAGTTTACACATTCATACACTAAGACTAACATAACAAAAAAGTACTCACCTAACTTAGGTTAATATATAATATTTAAAGAAACATAACCTATGATTGTTCGTAGAAAATCTATATAAAATAGGCAAAATCGATGTGAAAAACAAAATTTTTGTTTTTTTGCTACCTGTGAGACTATTTAAGCTTATTTGTGTTCATCTCTCCATATTGTATAAAATATAAAAGCTGTATGTTCTCCATATTATAAAAATAAAAATAAATAAATAAATAAAAATTATGATTTACAAAAATTGCTTTTATTGTTACTTAGTTCTAGGTATGATCAGTAACTTAATAACATCACAAACCATCAGAACTCACCGATGAAATGTTATTGCTTCGTGTTTATTTTCTTTTCTTGCTGTATGTGATTTACAGCCTTCAATCGCACAAGACATTTATACCAGAATGTAGCATACAAGTAACACAAACAATGTTTTACCAAGCTTTTACGCATTCTTAGAGGAATCGCACCAAAATATAAAATTTCAGTCAGAGAAGCTGTAAAATTTTGCAAGATTTATCAAACAATACAACGCGACTAAATTAAGATGTGACGCATGCTACGTACGACATCCCAACACAAAGAGACATTGACGAGACATATTTAATTATAAAACTACATCCAACTACATCCATTTGACATTTTGTTTCGTTCAATCTAGTGGCACACTAGGGTAAAATAACAAGTAAGTGCAGTTCTTTGTTTCATTCACTCGTACACAGAAGTCATTTACGTTAGGCGAGTACAATAGTTAATTCCAAGGTCTTATTTTAGCCAGGATTCTATTTCTATGGTAATTCATAGATATGATGACATTTTCATTTTGATGACTTTTCCATTTGTAAATTTTTTAATTCAATTTATTTATATTTTAGTAGTTATACAATTTTTTATCAAGATGCCGCTGATATACAGCTTTGCCAAACTAGTATGGGAGCGTTAATGCGTGTTAAAACATTAATAAACAAACTTTCGTTGTAAGTTCCGTCCATCTATAACCTAGGTATATTGCGTGTAGTCATTGGTGGTAAATATTTCTGCTGCAGATGTGCCGGCAGTGAGGAGCGATGTGGTCAAGGGGACGGCTCGAGGGGCTGTTCTCAAGAGGGTGCAGGGCGCCATGATGTGGGGCCGCCTGGCGCGGTCGCTGCGACGGTTGGCGCTAGTGCTGCCGCTAGCTTTGACAGCGTTAGCGCTGCTGTTGCTGCCCCGGCCGCCGCCGCTGCCACCGCCCGCGACGTCCTCCAAGTACACCCCCCCACCACCAGTAGTGAAGCACGAGGAAGAACGTGACCAGGTAGAAAGCTTGTTTTTGAGTGCCGTACCCGAAGGGTGCTAAACAGGACCATATTACTAAGCCTCCGCTCTCTGTCCGTCCATCTGTCACAGGGGGTCTAATAAGTAGAAAGTTACAATTTTCCCGAAATACGTGTTACTATAGCATCTACCACGACATAAAATTAAATATAAAAAAAATTCAAATGGCGTCCCCATATAAGAAACCTCGAAAAAGTTGCATTATTTTAACGTTATTGATTTTGGCTCTTACTATTACGTACAAGTTTCAGAATTAGTCAGATTGTAGTACATTTTCAATAGTAAAAGAAAAAATTATAAATATTAGGGTTCCGTACGCGACGGTGCCAATTTTTAGTCAGGCGCTAGCATTTTAGCGATTTGATTTTTGTAGCCTTGAATGTTTTGGCATGTATTTTGTTGTTATTTACCATAATGTTTTTAGGGTTCCTACCCGTATTATGGGGTGGTACGGAACCCTATGTGTGCGTGTCCAACCCGCACTTGACCAAATTATTTTTCTATTCTAGCATACACTCTACTCTACGGTCCCATTTAAATATCTAAGTAAAAAATGTGCGCGCTGGATTTTTTACGACGCTGATAAAATTATACAAGTTAGTGATACTACGTGTAGGTACCATAGTTTGAAAAACTTCAACTTATCTATTGATAACATTTACATATATTACACTGCACATTTCTATTAATGTATGAGGGTAATATCCATATTATGTCGTGTTTATTTTATTCTACGATCAGAACTAATCACAGTTGCCCTTATCTGGAAATAATCATATTCGATACTCTAAAATAAACAAACGTAAAAACCTTCATCCGTATCATTGATCAAAACAACTATTTTTTCAATGCGAGTGCTCGTAAAGACGTATTGCTTCAAAACTGTTGTCAAATTCAACTTTACCACACTAGTGTTGTATTTTTAATTATTTATTGAAAAAAAAATCCCAGTCTTTTCTTCTGTAGTATAGATAGACTTGACAGAAATGAGCTACGATCGCATCAAACTGAAAGCAGCTTATTTCCGTCAAGATGGCAACTTGCGTGCAAAGAAAAAGAATGCCCGTCTAAATTTCATTTGGATTATTTAATGTTTGTTTGTTTCTTTAATTACGTTTCATTTAATTACTCACTTTATGCATTGAAAAACGTAGTATGATACACGTCGGTAAGGGCCATAACTTACTCGTTACGTTTAAATAAGCTATTGCCTCGTTACCGTACATAAAGCATAAACTACATACTATTGAGAACTTTCATCATCAAACTATTGGAACGTTCAATTTTGCCTAAAACTGAACCTGCCTGCGTTGGCTAAAAACACAAATGATAATAAAAATTCATTTTATTGAACATGTTCCAGCAACAAGTGATAGAGGAAGTACAAGATGTAGAGCCCGACTTCGTGGACGCGGTGTCGAAGAGGCCATGGTTCATGCAGGGTGGGGAGCAGCGCCCCTGGCAGCACGACCCCCACGCGAAGTTGTTCCCTGAAGACGCCCCTGGAGAAGACAGGTACCATCCCGCAACATCAGACTTTTTAAAGCTCACTTATTTATAATAGCAAGGTTTCGGTGGCCGCTTCCATCCATTCCTTTCCATCCACCTTAATAAAGTATCACTCGAGAACCGCTGGGCCGTAGAACATATACAGGGTTAGTTTTTAAAGTAGTCGCCACAGTGTTTTAAAAGCCCTCGAAATCGGACATTTTTGACTGAAGTCATAGGTCGATTCAGACATGTGTCTTGAGTGCAAGAGTGAAACTCCCCCGTGCCAATTCTTTCTCTTTATGGAAAAATAAAAACAAAGTGGGACATTTTTACTGTCCCTAAAAATGAAAAATCTAAAGTATCTCGATACTTTTCAACATTGTCAATAGCTTTTGTATAGCTACCTGATAGAGTTATTAATTGTTCATAAATATTTTGTGCTTTTTTACATTATCTTAGGACTTCAGTTACGCCGGAGACATTATTTTTTTCGCTTTTCATATTTAATTTTTTTTCGCCATGGTCTGTGACTTTCGTAATTTGTTTAAGCAAAAATAGATAACTTGGTATATTGTAGTGTGATAGCAAAAATGTTCAAAGGAGTCTCGGGCCGATTTTGATGAAAACCAAAGGGGGATAATCAAAAAAAAACAAAAAAAATTCGCTGATTAAAAAAAATAGGTAAACACTGTATATTTTTTTCGTTTACTGCACGGACATGTCTATTCAAATTTTATAATATTGTAAAAAAATATAAAGAAATATAACTCTATACATATATTTAAAAAAAAGAAGATTTGGGCCTAGAATAACAATCCACAACTTTTTTTTATATTATTATAGTATATATTTTTTTTTGTTGCTCATCTTAATAGCTTTCGAAAAATACCCATATCACTAGGTTTATAATATATTAACTAACAATAATAATTTTTTATTTACAATTCGGCCTAGGCGTGACGATCGTCACGACTGTGAAAAAGGATTCACTTTTGGGAAGTAATGACAAACGGCAAACTAAAGGCTTATTATTAAGAAAATACGATTTTCCCTATAGCTTCGGATTTGACCATACACGCCCATTTGAAAAACTAACCACGTATAACAATGTGGCCCCGTCTAAAGGAACCCTTATAGTTTCACCATGTCCGTCTGTTCACGGCTTATCTGACAGACTATCAGAGACTATTAATACTAGAAAGTTGTAATTTGGCATGGGTATACATATTAATCACGTCGACAAAATGGTAAAGTAAAATCTCAAAAATATTTTTTTTTAATGGTACCGTAAATACACCTAAATTCGGGATGTATTTTTTCTCGTCTTTATGGGGTATCGTTAGATATGTTGTTCAAAAACATTGTGGGTGTGTTAAAACTATTTTTTAATTTAGGGATTAACAAAACCTGAGCTTTTTTAACGTTTAAATTTGAAGTTCAAGCTGTCAAAATCTTTTAAATTTTCAACGATAGCACAGTTGGAGTCAAGGCCACCACTGAAACTATAGGTATACGTTCTTTCTTCTAGAATCGTCAATCAGCTCATGTATACTCTTCCAAAAGACGAAGAAGACGTCCCCATAAAGAAGATATTGCTAGCAAACGGGCTAGGAGCGTGGGGTGTGCCTGGTGGCAGGACTGAGTTCATCCGAAACAAATGTCCCGTGGATAGATGCTCCCTCACAGCTGACGCTAGAGAAGCCGGCAATGTTGACGCCATCTTGTTCAAAGACCACTTCACACCGTTCAGTGCAAAACGGCATCCTAATCAGGTATGAAAACTTATGAACTCGGCAGCTTTAAGTTCAATTTCTTTTACAATAAAAGGTGTATTAGATTATTATTCAAAAATACAAACTCTTATACAGATTCAAATTACTTTTATTTATCTGTATAAAATGCAGTTATATTGCGTATCAAATGAAGAATCGTTTCAAGTCTAAATATGTTCGATTATTGCATTGTACTTTATGTATTCTGTGTATTTATGCATTTGTTTGTAGTATATTTATGTTTGTATTATAGGTTTGATATAGGTAACTTTTTATTATTTATCCATCCATCCATCCATCAGCCTGTTTCGTCCACTGCTGGACATAGGCCTTTCCAGGATTTCGCCACTCTTGGCGGTCCTCCTGGAAGAAATGCCCATACTCACACACGCTGGGCAGGCGGGTTGGTGAGCGCGGTGCCGAAACCCTTGCACCAGTGACGCCGCTGCCCGTCACCAGTCTAATTTATATAAGGCCCGGCAATTGGGGATGGATATACCGCCATCCATCGGTCCCAGGCAGTGGTGGGCAGCCTGGCTTTTTTGCCTGAGAGCTGTCCTCTTACTCTCCCCCGAATTACTTCGGGAGGATTTCCGAGTAAGATGGTGGTACCTCCACAGTCGAGCCCGGCATTAGCTCTACCACCTTAAAACTTACTACTTATTATTTATGCACTGATGTAATTTTTTTAAATTAAAGTGTTTCTATGTTTTCCCAAGTATGACTGGAAGAAATTTCTTGTAGGAATAAATCCGCCCTTGCCTTCCTTCTGTTCTTTGTATCTTTATAAATATCTTCTTTTTTGTGCAATATATTCCTTGTTTCATTCATTCAGTACTTTTTAGACAAAATAATGCATGTTTCAGGTTTGGATTCTCTACTACCTAGAGTGTCCGTACCATACTCCATCGTTACGTTCCTCGACGTACGACGTCTTCAACTGGACCGCGACATATCGTCGAGACTCTGACATCGTCGCGCCGTATGAGAGATGGGTCTACCACGACCCGCTGGTCACTGAGAAGGAGCTCGACAGGAATTATGCAGCTAACAAAACTAAAAAGGTACATACACGTTTAGAGTATCCAAAGCGATGGATTTCACTATAAATGTTATAATCATAGTTAATGAGAACTGTGAATTTCTTAACTGTCTGAAGCAACACGTATTGTAGCAACGATAGCGCCATCTATTTCCGGAGAACAAGGCGTGACATCACATAACGCCCTCGTGAGCGTTCAGTATGTGCATTACAAGCTGGTGTAGCAAGTAGTTACAAAAAATTCGGTCTCGAGGAGGACCTCGGTGACGCAGTAGCAGCGCATTTGCCTTGAAAGCAAGAGGTCGCAGGTTCGAATCCTAGCCCAAGGTTGTTTTTGCAAAATCCTTTTTTCACTTGAAATTCGTTACAGTTGATATTTTCCAATTTGTAATGCACTCTAAATAATGTTTAGGGTATCCAAAGCCATGTATTTCGCTATATAAATATAAAAAGATAATCAGGTTCACCTGTCAGAAATATCATTAGATAATCTTGCTTCGGTTCCTCGACCTGTGCCAACGACTGGGCACTTCTATTTTCCTCTGAAACACAATGACATCATCCTCTCTAAGAAAGTCAGTCACTGGTATATAGGTAAAGAAGCTAGTTATATGTTTCTTCGTAATCGGGTCAGGGGCCTTAGAACGAGATACAAAAATAGTGACTTTTGGAAGAGGCTTCAGCTGTCAAATTTGATTTTTTGCATACTAAAAATCAAGTTTGACAGTAAAAGACTCTTTCAAAAGACACTCTTTTTGTGCCTTGTTCTAAGGCCCCAGTACGGTTTATAGCAAAATGAAAATGTTCTGATTCGGAAACGCGCTTACATCACAGTGGTCTGTTGCTGTTGGTCATAAAATATCAATAAAATATACGTAGCTATCCATCTTTGATACCCAGTGAAATTAATATGACGATTGGAAATAAAATATAAATTTATAACTAGAGTTTCCTATAGATATATCGCGGTTAGGGTTGCCAGATGTTATCCAAATGGAAGACATTCTTCTTTTTTCACAAATTGTCCTCCCATCATCGTTGAAAACCAACAGAACTTTTTCCTCTTTCAAAATTCGCGCACGATACCGACACCGCTTAGTTAGACCCATGTTAAACGAAGACGACGTTCAAATATCGGTATCAATATCATTTAGGTATATTTTCAAATGCTCTAGCAATTTGACATATATTACTTGGCTTATTCCGAAAAATTTCGGAGCTTAACTCTACAAAAATACCTATTGTAAAATGTAAAGTGAAACGTCATTTAGGTCGCCCAGATCCTAGGCCTTGATATTTATCCATCTCCGCAGCATATTTCTAAACATTTACGCCGAATAATCGAGCATAAAGGCATAATTGCAAGCAAAGAGGTGTAGGCCTTCTGGAAAATATACGAAAATTCATCGGTGATGTCAAAATTTAAAGTTTTACGTATTCTTTCAAATAAAGCAGATCATTCCTTATTAGAAACAAATACTACAGACAGCTACGGGCTCCTGCATACCTTGTTGTACACTTGCATAGCAAAAAGTGCAAGGGTATTTATACCGCCAGAAATTGGTTTTGGCTGGTGCCAACAAATTCGCCATCAATTACCGTTCAAAATTACACGCTATCTCAATTTTTCGCATAAAGTCATGGAATTTTATGGTTGGATAACTTCGTCATATTGCATAATAGTGCTTTAAGAGTGACCGAACACTTCAAATACTTTTTTTCTATTACCCAGGTCGCATGGTTTGTATCTAACTGCCACGCGCGCAACCGACGTCTGCAGTTTGCAAGGAAACTCTCAAAGCACATCCAAGTGGACATATACGGTGCGTGCGGCTCACATCACTGCCCAAGGGCTGATCCCAACTGTCTGGACATGCTGGACAAAGATTACAAGTTCTACTTGGCCTTCGAGAACTCCAATTGTAAGGATTACGTCACTGAGAAGTTCTTCATCAATGGTCTATCGTGAGTTACCTTCCATTCTTATGACCGTTGACTCTGCTACTGCTTTCTGTTCTTTTCGTTCTTTAAACCAGTGGATAGCATCTTTTTTTATTTCGCAATATTATTAGAACCCAAAACATGATCCACGATATACTTTACGAATTATTCATTACGTTTTAGAATAATAGTTTCATAAACATCATTTTGATTACATATCCGGTAAAATTTATCAATAGCAAAGGTCATCCCAAATAGCAATAAAGATTTAAACTAAGAATCTATTCCGGACCGCATCTGTGGTCTATATACCGAACGCCTCGCCACTGATTCGGAGGTTGCGGGTCTTATGCGGGGCACATTTTGTATTCATCTACGTGCTTCGGAAGGCAAGTTATGCAAGAGGCCCATAGCTGGGCCCGAAGTACGGTGATAGGGCTCACCACCCACAACGGGGGTACTGGTGAAACGTGTGGGCATATCACAGTCCTTACTCGGAAACATCTCTGGCACCCCCTCGGGGATTCAAGTCACGACGATGTATTTTCATATTTATTTTTAATCTGTTCCACACAGGCACGACGTGCTGCCGATAGTGATGGGTGCGCGTGCGTCAGAGTATGCGGCGTTGGCGCCACACAACTCCTACATCCACGTCGAGGAGTTCGCGAGTCCAGCGGAGCTCGCCACCTACCTCCATCGGCTGGATAAGGAGGACTCGCTTTACAATTCCTACTTCAAGTGGAAGGTAAGCTTTCAAATAATGGCACTGTCTGTCCCACAGGTAGATTCAGAGAGGGAACTTACCAAAGAGGATAGATTTCAAAATCACATTTGTGTTGCGTATGCTTGGGCAATTTTAAGTCCATCAGAACTCTGACTCTTCGATTGTTAAGTCCTTTCCATCAAGAAATCTCAAGTCTCAGGTCAAGCAGTCTCTTTTATTAACTATTATATATATGGGAGGTGGTAGAGCTGGTGCCGGGCTCGACTGTGGAGGTACCACCATCTTACTCGCAAATCCTACCGGTTATTCGGGGGAGAGTAAGAGGACAGCTCGCAGACAGGCACAACCAGGTGGCCCACGATTGCCTGGGACCGTTTGATGGCGGTATATCCATGCCAGGGATTATAAAAGAACAGACTGGTGACGGGCAGCTGCGTCACTGGTGCGAGGGTTTCGGCACCGCGCTCACCAACTCGCCTGCTCAGTGTGTGTGAGTATGGGCATTTCTTCCAGGAAGACCGCCAAGAGTGGCAAAATCATGCAAAATCATGGATGAAACAGGCTGATGGATGGATGGATGGATTTCCCAGCTGTTGCGATTTTCGGTCAATGCAGATACAAATATATCGTCACTAAATAAATCCCCGAGGTGTTCATGTGTTTATATTAGCAATATTTTTTCCGCAGGGTACTGGGGAGTTCATAAACACTTATTTCTTCTGCCGAGTGTGCGCGATGTTGCACGCAAACGAACGCCGGAACCGCGGCTCTCACTACACGGACGTGCAGGCGTGGTGGCGCGAGGGCGCGTGCACCCGCGGTGAGTGGCGCGTCGACGCCAAGCAGGATGATTCGGAACGCGACGCAATGCTGTCCGGTGACTCCGTGTGAAACGTCAGTAAGGGGCTGTTTAGAAACCATGTGATGCATTTTAGGGGGGAGGATCAGCGTCACAACATGTCACGTGAGGTGGTGGCGGGTCCGCGTAAGTCCGTTACGTGACAGTATCGCTTCATTTATTTATTTATTGCATTTAAGAGGGGAAAGATGGTAGTAATAATAGATAAAATGGCGTCGCATGTTTTATAACCAGCCCTCCTTTGAGCGTTGGATTGAATATCATTTTAGAGGTCATCCATCACATCATGATCGCCCGATGAATCAATGTTGTGAATTAGTACACTCGAGCGCAAAGGCGACTGAAAACAGGCTTACGTCCATTACGCACGAATTTGAGCTGTATAGTATTTTAGATGATAAATTAGTCGTCTTTGGCTTCGGGTAAGTGAATGTTGGTTATTTTTAAATCTTAGCCTGTTAGTAGTAACTAGTTTTGAATGAAATCGTGCACAAAGTATCGCACAACGAAAGACTGACAAGATGGCGCCCAACGCGGTGCCCACACCCGATCACCCTGTGAACGAGACCTGATATGAACACCCTTTGTACTTAATACACTGTCAGATATATTACGGAACTATAGCTATCAAAGTTGCTAGGTAATGCTTGGGAATACAAATTGAAGGTTGAATCTTGTTTTTTTTTACGAAATCTTAAGATATAGTGCAAAAAACAGCTTTTATCTACCTATATTTTAATTGAAGAATACACACATAATGGAGTTGTTCGTGATAGCCAATCATTCTGCGAGTATAGGTAACAACAGCTTTTTTTTATTGATTTTGTTACCGTTTCAAAACAACTAGATATTCCACAGTTTTAAATTCTTAAAAAATCCAAAATAGCCAACTATATAGAGTGTTAAGATTATAACCTTTTTCCTTAATACTGTGTTATTATGAACAATTTTTACTATCGGGCCAACCCTAAAATCGTGAAAGAAACATCAGCTGTTTCATACATTTTGGTAGAGTAGATACTTAACTTTTGTATGGAACACCAAATTTTTTTGAGGGATTTATGTTTAGCACCGTAATGAAAGTTGTCCAGACCCATGAGTAGAACGTCCTTTTTGAAGGTAAAAAGTTATCAATTAATATCCTATTATGTTGATCACGAAATCTGTATTTGTACACGTCCATTACATTATGTGTACTACAAATAGTTAGGAGTTGTTTTTGGGTAGTACTGTTATTTCCCACGGCGTTAACATGAATTCTATATCTTTATATACGCCGACTATGCGCCCACGCAGCAGGCGCGGGCAGGGACGCAACAGCTTCGTATGAAATTCATACTATGCTATGAATTCTCATAGTTGCGTCCATATTGTGAACGTGTGGTGCATTCGTCACCGACCATTACGCAATAAACTTTTTAAAGTAGTATTTATTTTAGAGTGGCGCAAGTAATAAAATTATATTAAAATTAATGAGATTCTTATAACTATTTGAATACTGATAATAACACTTGGATTGTAGTGTTGATAATTCGGTAAATTTCTGATATGTACATCGGTACGAATTTAAAAAAATATATATTTATGTCAGTTTATTGTTGAGCATTGCCTCCCAACTTTGTGAAATATGGCGCCTATAGGTACAAGAAGTACCAAGCACGTTAAATTATCAGTTACCTAATATAATAATACTAAAGTAGGAGCTTCCTAGGAATACATCTAGAAATAATAAGACGCCTTCATCGCCGGTAACCTCAAAATCAAGTTTTTAGTAATTAAGTTCTCTCAAATTGAGTATTTCTACTAGTTCATCACAATCTATACGTTTGTTTCGTAAACAACATTAAGTAATTAACTTAATTAATAATTTATTAAGTTATTTGATTAATAATATTGATGAAATATTTGGATACATTATAAAATAGGTCTGTATCGATGCGAAATTAGTACTTTTCAACGTTTAGTTTCAGTTATTTCTTTCTTCTCTTCTATTCTATATAATGTTAATGCCAGAAAATTAAAACAGAAGTAATTTTGATATATGAATCTAGTGAAGCATTGATATTAATTAAAATTCACAAAAACATAATTTTGAGGTTCTCAGAGATGTTAGAAGTAAAATGTCCATTACATCGCAAGTATTACAATTTTTATGTTACCTATTTATAAAGTTAAGTTAGTGTTACCTGCCCGTTAATGAATCAACAATGTTGTAAATTACTCGGACGTTTGTTTGTTTAAATCATGTTTATGTACATACACAGATCAGATATTTTAAAAGTTTAAATTAAATATTTGTTAAGCATTTAATTTTTAATTTGTTGTATACTTAACTTGGGCTCTAGTCAATTTTGACGCCTTAATTGAGCACAAACTTTATATGTTATTGTCATAATTATATCGACTCATGGATTAAATATTATGTAGCTATTTTTTCATATTGTTGCTAGCCAAAGACAAAAGCATACTTATTAATTGATGGGTGTCAGGAACACTATGGACTTAAGCGTATAATAGGAAACCAAAAGGCTTATAGGTAAAAGTACCTCTACCATAAGAATGTTAAAGACATACAATTTGTGACATACCTAACACCTGATCTCTTTATGTAGGTAAGAAACTAGTACGTATGTATAAATTTATTATCAGGGAGAAATCGGCTGACCCACTTTTGATGTTACTTTTGAGACTTTCCTCGATGGTACATAGTATTGCTTTCACAACAATGCTATGATATTTGTATTTTGACGATACTAGTTACCTACTACAAAAATGAAATGTCCAGCTACAAAAATAAAATTAATAAGCACAATATTATGTACGTTGATTTTGTTAAATTGGGTTTTTATAATGTATCGTTTTTTTACTTACTTTATAACTTTTATGTACTGACATTTTAATTTAAGCGTGCATTTTATAATGGGTATTGTTTATTGCATTGTTGAAACTATTTACTTTAATCATAGGCTTTTTTTGTCTTTACTAGTTTAATATTTTTCATATGAATTTTTTATATATTTATTGGAATATTTTATATATTTTTAGACGAATGGTATACATTTAAATACTAATATAGTGACCATAATACGAAAAGTATTATTTAAATGTACTTTGTACGAAAGTATTAATTACTAATATTTGACACAACAGTGTCTTGATTTATTTAATTTGCGATTAAGCACCTGTCGGTTTTCATAAATACAAATAATGTTTTACAATAATTGTAACACCAAAGATGTAAAATCAAACAAAACCGAATATTATAAAACTAGAACAATTTGATCCTGCCTCATGTGTGTATGGGTAAGGAAAATTTAACATCAAAGTATACCTACAAATTTTGGTCTGCATTTATAATCATACGAGGCTTATCTTCAGTATCTTCTTGCCTAGAGATATATATTATATATAAATCATTTTGTTAAAGAGGCTAAAATGTTATTTGTTTTTTATATCTATATTTAACGGATACAAATAACCTCATCTGTCACTTGGTGTTTTATATTGAATATATATTGGATATATTATGTACTTACAGTTCACAACCGATGAGTGTAAATACGATAAATGCATTTATCAATTGACTTATTATTACCATTCCATATAAATTATTGTAAAATGGCCCTTATTTATACCTACTTAAGCATAATCTAATCGATAATATTTTTTTATTTGAAATATCTTGAGTTTTTTAACGAATAATTGGGATGACAGCATGAAAGTTGTAGGCACAAATTGCAGCGTATTTATGAATCATGCTTAGCAATTTTGTTTTTTGTTTTTTGTTACTCTAGTGATTTAATCACGTCATTGTTTCAAAATGAATAAATGAAGGAAAAAGTTTATGTGCAGTATTTATTTACTTTTATTTACACATCGAAGCCACGGTATCAGGATTTCGTCCCATATTGACACAATCCTATTTTGACACAATTTCAATATGCCACAATCCTATATTGTTACAATGTCAAATGTACACTCATGCATGATAAATGAAATCCTTAATTATTAGTAGGTACAGACAATATATATTATATATAAGTATCAGAATATAGACAGGTGCCAAAAGCAGTACCAGCCTGTTTGACTGTTTGCTTGAGGCCTAACCAGTGACAATTACGGGTTCTTCCTCTGTGTCATACTATTTTGTCATACTGGTATGACTGCCGGGATATGCAAATATGTCCTGACAGTCATACTGCTCACCAATATTAACAAAATAATAATTAATTACGTATAGGCCAATTAGGCGGGCACTACCCAGGGCGGATGGCTCAAACCTAGGTCTTTGAACGAGGCACAAAAAGAGTGTCTTAAGAAAGAGTCTTCAGCTGTCAAACTTGATTTCTTACACACTAAAAATCAACTTTGACAGTAGAAGATTCTTTCAAAAGATACTCTTTTGTACCTCGTTCTAGGCCCTTTGACGAGAGATATGGATTATTCAGATTTAGCGGCACAGCAGTCCCGACAGAAGGTTACAAAATATTTTAAAAAAAGCAATGGCTTTTTTAATACAAACCGTATTATAAGCAGGTGTTAATAGATGTTTTTTTTTCTATAATGATTTATTTAATTTTCGAAAAACAGAAGTGAATGGAAAAGACTCCACCGACAAGAGCACAGTTCTTAAGGGTGTATAATACCTCACTTCGCTTCGCATGATCCTGTTTTATACCAATATACTGCAACAATCACTCTGAAATTGATATACAGGGTGGAAAGATCGAATGAATGCAATGGATGGCAACTGCCTTAAATATTGTAAATAGCACATTCTATTTAAAGACTTTCCTTTGTTTTTAAAAACAATAAATTCCGCATTTATGGATTTATGAAAAATCGCTTGCCTCAGCCGGGACTCGAACCGGTCAAATGTGACAAAAAATAACGTGCCGTATTTTATGATGCAGATTGAAAGGGTTACTGATAAGGCTCATTTTTCTCTGAGTTTATTTAAGGCTCGTTAAAATTTTCCATTTTTGAATATCTACCTATCCAAGCTACTATGATGACTAGTTATAATGATAATAATTGATGATTGAATTCTTGTAGGTTACAAAAGAAGTGACATTAGTAATCGCAACTAAACTGATAGCTAAACATAAGTGTAGTTCATCATTGTCATGACTGTCATTTAAACATCTTTATTTTCCTTGCATTCCAGAGATTACTTTTTGTTCTTGAATTCGATCACCGATCTTAGTTGCGGTGCATTTCACGTGACGGGTGAAAACAAAATTCAAAGGTTAATTTTCATCGCCTTCCGTTATTTTAATTGTATTTGTTATTTATTTAGGTGGTAGAGCTAATGCCGGGCTCGACTGTGGAGGTACCACCATCTTACTCGCAAATCCTCCCGAAGTTATTCGGGGGAGAGTAAGAGGACAGCTCTCAGGCAAAAAAACCAGGCGGCCCACCATTGCCTGGTACCGATCAATCAAATCAGACTGGTGACGGGCAGCGGCGTCACTGGTGCAAGGGTTTCGGCACCGCGCTCACCAACCCAGCGTGTGTGAGTATGGGTATTTCTTCCAGGAGGACCGCCAAGAGTGGCGAAATCCTGGAAAGGCTTATGTCCGGCAGTGGACGAAACAGGCTGTTGGATGGATGGATGTTATTTCAAGAAAAATGAACCTTATCAGTAACCCTTTCAATCTGCATCATAAAATACGGCACGTTATTTTTTGTCACATTTGACCGGTTCGAGTCCCGACTGAGGCAAGCGATTTTTCATAAATCCATAAATGCAGAATTTATTGTTTTAAAAAACGAAGGAATGTCTCCTTTACACAGAATGTGCTATTTACAATATTTAAGGTAGTTGCCATCCATGTGGCATTCGATCTTTCCACCCTGTATGCTGCCGAATCAAAATCAGCTTTTGCATAGAAAAGGTGATACCTATTAACAGCAGATTTTTTTCTTTTAGCGACTAAAAATTACTCTTCATCTCCGGAACTATAGAGCCAAAAAAGGTAGGAAGGGAGGCAAAAAAATATCTTATATTTCCTTGGAAATTATAAAAGTGTGATACAGGTTGTTCAAATATGTTACCTCTTCAGTGCGGTAGAGCCGTGGGTAAATGGCTAGTACGTTATAGTGTCTACTGTACTCGTATATATAGGTAGGTACTTGAAATCTTCTGACAGCAAAAAAGTGAGGAAGTTGTAAAAATATTGAAATAGAAATAATTTCATTTGCAATTTAGGTACAATTTATACAGGAATATACAAAATTATATATAAGGTGGTTCTTGTGACACACATCAAAAATATAAAAATAAACAATCCAACTAAAATCTCTGCTGGAATATTTAATAAATGGAACGTAGTTTCCCGTAAATAAAATAATATGTTTGAATAAACTAAAAATAAACAGTAAATTATTTATGTACAATACAATATTTGTAACCACACTAAGTACAAATACCTACATTAATTAAGTTAAATAAATTATATGCCTAACTTAGCCCTTTCGATTAATCTTGCTGAGATTCTAAGGCAAGAAACTTAGCAAGACATGTATTTTCTTCTCTCTGAATAGATTAAAAGGATTTTGGGTGGATAATAAAAACCGGACAAGTGCGAGTCGGGCTCGCCCACCGAGGGTTCTGTTAAAGATTTTTTTATGATTTAATTACAAATGTATAGTTTTCACATTTTTCTCCATACTTGTGGTATAAGAGTATTATTTGCAAAATTTCATAGTTCTAGGTCAACGGAAAATACCCTATAAATTTTGATTCCCTTGAGAGTGTCGAAATATACGTTTTTTGTGGCATAAACGGCCGTATTTTTTTACGTTAACCGAGAAGTTTGATTTTTTCACAGCTTCAAGGGACTGTAGACCTGAGCATATGGTTTTAATTTCAACTCGATACCTCCACGCGTTCTCGAGATAAAGAGTCTTGACAGACAGACGGTCGGACGGACGGACGGACAGACAGACGGACAACAAAGTGATCCTATAAGGGCTCCGTTGTTTCCTTTTCCTTCCTAAAAAGGAATAACAAGGTACTTTTCTCATTGAAATTGATGCTTGAAGAAGATGCTTGTATGCGATTCACTAAGTAAAGACTTCGCGGGAAACATTTGTTTGTAAATCCCATCCTTTTTGTTTACCTTCTCGTAAATACCTTCTAACAAGTACAAGTACATACTCTTGTTACTGCAATAAGAGAGAAGGAAATAAGGGGTTCCTGCTTGTCAGTCATAGTAAATATATCAAAAAAGTAGTGAGTATTATACACCTTAAATACATAAATATAGAGCCGATATTTTTGTCAAATGTATTGTTGACAATAAGCAACTCAAACGCGTTCTGCTACCAACAAATGTATGAAAGACCCTGTTCCCTGTCTGGCCTGCACAAAGAGTAACTCGCTGGGCCCAGTATAAGATTACACACCAGCGGACAGTAACAAGGTTTTTCATATGAACGATTTAATAATAATATGTGACACTTACACAAGTCCAGTAAAATATTGACGGCGTCAAAATACCTCCAGAAGTCCAAAATCTGGGGTCCTCGCTATCTGTTGCTTGGCCGTCTCGTTGCTCCAGTGCTGGCCGGTATTATGAAGGGGAAAGACTTAGGCAAGGAACAGCAGGAAGGCAAGGAACGGCCGCGGGCATTCAATACGTGTCACCAAAAATTCTGACGCAATCATCCAAGTATTTTTCTGGAATTAGCCCGGCTTCTACGAGCACAATTCCCCAACACGGTTTCACTAGAAGACCTTTACTTTTATATACAACTGGCCCCAACGCAGGAATCTATTAAAACCCGTTAGGCACCCAATTTTCACAATCAACCCGGGAGAGCAAAAAATTAACCAGTCATTTCTCAACAAAATCATAGACAAGAAGAGCGAGAATTAAAAACAAACAAAGTTACTATGCCGCCACTAGCGGTCTCTAAAAGCGCAGATTATAAACTGCGAACAAAGCGCGTTCAGCTTGACTGTCGCGCGAACATGTATAATAAGGGTTTTTGATTTTTTTTTATGGCCTACGGAATACTTTTTGCCACCGATTTCTGCCAAAGTCAAGCCAGCAAATAACATTATCGAAATGAGCAGATAAATTTTAATAATAAAAAAAATCTTGTAAATAAAGCTGAAGCGGAAATAACCAGGAATAACAGGAATACAAAGTTTATACTTTTATATCGTTACAATCTATAAATTTTGCGAGTGTGCGAGCAACCATCTTATAAGGAAATGTTAACAAATAATTCATCACCTCGTTGTCATCCTTTGAAAATTTTATTTTTCCAAAAGAAGTAATCTTCGATGACGTCATACACTTAAAATACCTATATTTTGGAAATTCGTGTGGGGTGTAGTAAGATTCGCAAGCCTATTAACGAAATCTGTACACTGTGTACGAGATGTACTCGTAATTTACAGACTTTTCTATTTAATTATTAACACGTTGGAAATATCTGGACACCTCGAAAGAATGTGCTTCACCCGCCTCCGCGTCGCCTCTTTGGTACCAAGCACCGAGACCAACGAAGTGCAACGCGGGGTCGGTTGAAGCATTCCTTCGAGGTGCCGAGATATTTCCGACGGGTTATATTAAACCGTTTCCAATTGAAGGGTACACTGCAAGAAGAGGCATTGCAAAAAATACAATTTGCACAATCATTAATTAAAGTCTTTAAGTGCAACCGAACGCAAATACAATTAATTTTCATTCCTGGGCGGCTATTCCGGCATTATTTCTTACTCGCAATATCAATAATTAGATATTTTTTTAAAGTTTGATATATGCCATGCGAAGAAAATTAGAGTGAATAAACAACATCAGATTAAATCTATATGATATAAGGAATGCTTACTATAAGTTTTCAATCAAAAAAATTAATTCATATCCATACAAAATCAGTTTTAAGATCACCCGCAATCTGCCTTCGCAAAAATTGCGCACGTGACAGAATTGAGAGCCTAGTTATTTTCTTAACCTACCTATATAGTCAGTTTTTGTTAGTTTGGTGAATGACAGCTTGTAGCACTTCGTTCAGTGAACGTTTCTGCATTATTATCTCCAGATTGTCTCTGTACAGTCAACTGTTACAAGGTTGTATATACACGGTGTAAATAGACTGCTACCATTAAATAAAACCACATATTCTACCGACCCTATTGAACCACTTTTCCCAAAAATCATACCGCGCCCTCTCTTAGTTTGGGAAATAATTGAGTTCCAAACAAAAATGCGTGAACCCTAAGGCACCGACACACGGGCGAGTTTCGAGAGAGCGTCGTCTGTGAAACAGCTATTCCGGTGCAGCGTTCTAAATTAGATCTTCCTCCTACGAGATAAAGTCTTTGAGTTACAGTTGAATATCTTTTTCTCTGAAAATTGGCGCGGGGTTTTTTTTTCGAATAGTTTTTCAGTATGATCAGTAGAGTGTATGGTTTTATTTAATGGTCGCACTCTATTTACATCCTTTATATGAAGGTTGTAGGGAGAGTTTATGGTACTTCGATCTGCGTTTATTTGACTGTTTTTGTTGATTTTGACTAATTAGGTTAAATATAAAATGCACAAGTAGCTCAAAATCGAAAATTAATCAATGAGCCCCTTCCCTTCAATTTCGTTTGACCTACGACAGTCCAACACAACAGTCCAAACACCAGGATTCCTATTGATGTGTCGATTTCGCGAAATCCTAAAAAGTATTGAAAGAACAATGTCATTCAGTGGTTTCTTAGAACTTTCAGGCGTACTGAAGTGCCATACCACAACGTTAGTTGTCTCCAACACATACCGCCGCGCCGCTATCAATAGCCGCTAGTCAACACGTCTACACTTAGAAAAAAGTGGATTTAAAATAGAGTGTTGTGTTTGTTATTGTTTATCTCAATGGTCGTTAGCGAAAATAGTGTAGCGTAACTGTTCAAAAATATACCTTATTGTCGACGCAAAGATCGCTACCAACTCCTCTCTCTGCTCGGAATTATTAATGACGTAAGTATATCCATCCATCCATCCATCAGCCTGTTTCGTCCACTGCTGGACATTGGCCTTCCCAGGATTTCACCACTCTTGGCGGTCCTCCTGGAAGAAATGTCCATACTCACACACGCTGGGCAGGCGGGTTGGTGAGCGCGGTGCCGAAACCTTTGCACTAGTGACGCTGCTGCCCGTCACCAATCTGATATACCGCCATCCGTCGGTCCCAAGCAATGGTGGGCCGCCTGGTTTTGCCTGAGAGCTGTTCTCTTACTCTCCCCCGAATAACTTCGGGGTGGTTTGCGAGTAAGATGGTGGTACCTCCACAGTCGAGCCCGGCATCAGCTCTACCACCTAATACCACGTAAGTATATAAATAAGAACATTTCTAGAACCGTTATTCACATATACGAAGTAACATATTACAAAAATGTCAGTGGCTCCCAGAGTAGACGATGGGTAGTCTGTCCCGCGGGTGCCGACAGGGGCGTAAGCTAGGATTTCGTTTAGGGGGACAGGCAAAGGATAACTAATAGTACGCATGCTAAGTGCCAGAAATATAATATTAAAAATTATGTTTAATTTAGTGCAACCTAAGCTTATCAAATTAAAGTTATTTTATGTAAGCAAACAAATAAAATTATGACATGTGGAGAATTTTCTACATTACATTATTATAAAATAATTCAGCCACAAAGGTTTCCTACCAGCCCACAATACGGGTAACAACAAGCAAGAAAAAACAAGGCGCTAAAATGGTAGCGCCTGACACAAAATTTGGGTCACCGACAGCTCGACACACCGTCAACTCAACACGAATAATAATACCAGATATTTCACTGTGATTTGTACGGTCAGGCAGAAAATCCATAACTTGAAATAAATAATTTAATCTTTTCCGAAAATTTTGTTTTTTTATTTCCATACAAAGCAGGAAACCATAATTATCTACAACGCTTATTTCAATAATGATACCTACATAAGTAGCCTAAGTTCAATCTTTTTTTTTAATTGACTGGACCAAAAATCACAACGTTCTTTGCAAAGAAAATGACACACATCGGTTATCTGATAACAATAGGAAAGTTTTCTATCTCACTCTTGCATATCAAATTTACAATAGTCTAGGGCACAAAAGACAAGCCCACTTTTTCTGCGAAAAATTGACCGTGCCCTTGGCTCGCAATAACCGGTTCACTGATACTGGTAACAATGCTATTTTTTCTCTCTCTCTTTCTTTTACGCTGCATAAAGGCAATTTTTTGTGCATTCTACATGATTAGGAAAATCATTAGTTTAGTTACCTGTTGACAAGGTCGGACGAAGGGCCTTCCCAGCCTAGAACTTGTATTATAAATTAGTAAAAAATCAGCGGGGTTTAAGTTTATAACACGCCGGTCACGTTTATTTAAAACACCGTGTAACTCTAACTTCAACTGTGGGGTTATGTGAAAATAGAAGAAAAGAAAAGAGGCGTCGAAACGTCAAGCACATATCTATTAAGGTATGTTATTAGTTATCGCGAGTAAGACCCCAATACAACGTTAATAAAGTTCATAAAATTCAATTAAAAAAAAACATTACATTTATTAAGAAAAATAAATATTTAATTCTATCAATAAATTTAAACAAAATTCAATATTTTTAGAGGACGAGACTTTTCATGCCGATAGTACAAACCACTTTTTTCTGGTATTATTATTCGTGTCGAGTTGACGGTGTGTCGAGCTGTCGGTGACCCCAAAATTTGACACTGTCTGCGTACGGAACGCTACTTTTTTTTTTTTTGCAGTTTGTTCTGTAATCTGACTAAAAAACTTGTCTTAAGACAAGTAATTAATTACCGTTTTAAAGTAAGAGCCAAAACAAATAACGTTAAATAATCAACTTTCTCGACGTTTCTTGTATGGGGTTGGGGATGTCCCTTTTTTTTTATTTGTCGTGGTTTAGACCACACGTATTACGTATATTGTGAAAATTTTAACTGTCTACCTATTACGGTTGAAGACCCCTGTGACAGACGGACAAAGATGAAGACGGAAGCCTAGTAATTTGTAATTGGCACCCTTCGGGTACGGAACCCTAAAAATTACGGGTCGAAGTGCAAATGAAACGTATTTTCGGTCAAATCTACACGAACACTTTCATTGCTTTTTTTTCTATATTTGTACAAAATCACTTTATTGCATGAAAGACATTACAAAAGACATAAATTAAAATGACAATGATTATACATGTACAGTGGAGCCCACATCAAGCTATACACATTGAGTATAAGCTGACCTCTCATTGTACAGGAAGCCTGTACAATGAGAGGTCAGCTTATACTGAAAGTGTTTAGCTTGATGTGGGCTCCACTGTACATGCACAGCAGTAATACACGAAGTTGCCAAGGGTCCCCATTCTTATTAATATACCAGTAATATATATCATTGTTTACATAATTAAGTTAAGAAATTGTGTACAGGCAAAACTTTCTTCCATAGATGTCTCAATCACCAACAACCAAGAAGGGTGAGGGGATCTTAACACCGCTTCGGTTCGCCTTGCTGTGCTGCTTCCTTTTAACAATTCTGACAGTGGTACTGCTGCGTCCACAAGCGCCAAGCTCTCGACTCAGAAGGCCCAGAACGTTCTTTGCTGAGTCTGAAAGCTCAACTGGTCAGGTAACTGTAGAGCTAGTTTTAGCGGTCAGTATAGATCAGGAGTCTCCAAAGTTTTTTGGCTAAGGGCCACACTCATTTCTCTACTAAGTCCCAAGCTCATCGTACCAACATTCTGTAGTTCTGACGCGCAAACTAGCTGTGAGTGAGATATTAGCGCAGGGTGCAGGACTCCACTCCGTTCGCAGTTTAGGCTGGTACCATGTTGGTACTTACAAGCAACATGGGCAAAGGTCAAAGAAGAGACAGCCGAGATCTTTTAATAAGTACTTTTTGACAGATGCGCAACGTTAAAATTTATATGAATATTCATACCAGTAGCATACTATTGCCTCGTTTTGATGCATCAAAAGAATTATAACATAACGTATCATAATATTATTATAAATTACATTGTGAATTTTAAATTAACTATGGCGGACCAAAAAGTGTTGGCTTTAGCCTGATAGATCTTTAGCTAATTCGTCGCTTTAGTATCGCTTAGCGAGAATTTCTTTCATATTTTGATATGCCTTTTTTATTTATTCAGTTAAGAAAATACAATGTTAAAATACTAAGGTGTATCAGAAACCTGCAAGGGTTTAGAGGTACACCACCATTCCTGTCTTATTAAAAACCGTATTAATAAAGATTACAAGATATATACAAAGATAAGTGCTATAAGTACATAACAATTTTTTGAATACACACACTCGTAACTAGGTATAAACAGTAGCATTAACAGAGAAATATCAATACATAGTCGCTTTTCACAACCATGCGATGGAGGTAGCCAAACAATAAACACCAAGCAAACTTATCGAAAGACTGTCTCATGATAATATGATGTTAATTACAAAGTCATAAGAACTATTTTAGGCTGCACTTTGCTTAATCTTTACTTAGGAGGTGGACAAGTAAGTTAGTTAGTACGGTTATAATATGGGGTGATTATTTGATTATGAAACTTATCAATGTTATCTAAGCTTTCACGTTGACTCGCTAAATGGTAATTTTGGAACCAGTACAGGCAGCATAGACATATAACCAATGTCGAACTCTGTAGTAGTCATGAGAAAGTTTCCAAAATTTCGCATATCGCCATCTAGGCATGACCATTACAAATAGCACTTCTATACGCACTAGAAAACTGTCCTGCAAACCATAGAATAAACATCTGATCGCTCACTCCTCAGCCATCAACGGTAAAGGGAGAGTATGCGTTAACCGAAGTGAAAACCGAAATACCCCAATCTGTAGGAGACGATAAAGGAGTGACCACGGCGACGGAGCCGGTGAAGAGGCCATGGTTCATGTGGGGCGGTGAACAGAGGCCTGATCGACATGACCCGCACTCGAAGCTGTTTCCTGAAGATGCCCCTGGTGAAGACAGGTACCGTTGTCATTCATAAACTGATGATGATCGGTTCCGACCATTTTCGGTGATACATAGCGACTACTTCGACTCCTAGTCGGTACGGCGCTGGTGTAGCAGAAGATGGGTACCGTAGCCGATCTTCCTAGTAAGCCCCCGTGCGCACAGAGCCATAAACTACTAGGTCTTGAACAATCCATACGTTGAGGACGGACTCAAATAATAATCTTGTAAATAACTAATTACAGAATAACTTAGGTGGCGTGTTTGGTGATCTGACTGCAGAGATTTGAACCTACAGAGTGATGGTTAGCAGGTCCTTTGCCATCGAAGGAAGCCGCCAGTCTAACATTCCAGGGGTCGAGTTTCCCCCCCTCCCCCCCAACGGCCGCATCCATGCCGTAGTTCAACGCGCCCCACGCGTCTACATAAGCCCGGATTTATTTTTGGATATCTAGGTATCCTGGACTCTTCTGGACACATATTTCTGTTATTGTATTATATTAATACAACACCACAATTTATTTAATTTTTATATAATGGAAATGCCACCATATTAATTTCGGTTCGGAAAACATGTCTCGACAGTACATGAGATCCAGCGGAAATACGTAAAATGTTGGGATTCAAATAAAGCTGTAAGGAAGCAGATTAGATTAACGTTAATGGAACCCATCGGTTGGGTTCTTGACATGCGCTTGACAAACTTTCTTTTGTTCTTAGAATCGTCAATCAACTCATGTATACACTTCCAAAAGACGAAAATGTCCCCGTAAAGAAGATACTGTTAGCCAACGGTCTGGGAGCGTGGGGTGTAGACTGGGACCCGCTTGGTAGGGTGTGGTTCTCCGACAACAAATGCCCAGTAGACCAGTGCTCTTTCACGGGCGACCAGGACGAAGCTCCCACTGCTGACGCCATCTTGTTCAAAGACCATTTTATTAGGAACATGATGCGATTTTCCAGACGACCTGCTCAGGTATGAATTGGTTCGGTAGCGGATTATCCTTTAGGCAAACTAAGCACGTGTCTAGGGACGCGAAGTTTTAAGGGGCACGTGGAAGTATTTAAACGAAAAAGACAAAAACATTAATGTGTTACCTACGAATTAATAACTCAAAAATTATTATCTTCCTTCAGCCACGACTAATAAAGGACCTAATTAACAAATTATACTTAACATCGAATCAAAGTATCTTTATACTAATCATCGAATCAAAGTATCTTTAAACTGCTTAAGACGATTACATTGACAATTTCGCAAAATAGAAATGTTGACAACGAAAATTAAAAAAGTTGTAAGAGCGTAAATACTTTACACATACGTGTAGGTACCAAACAAATTATTTTTTCATAGCGTTATTGTTTTTTTATTGTTATTATTATTATGTAGGTACACTTTTTAGTCACGGGCATAGTCAACAACAGACAAAGAATTTTTTAAATCATCTAAGTAGTTCGAGAGATTGCCCGCGTGAATGCCAATGTCCCTAGGAAACTGTCCGTCCCCGGGAACAAACCATAGCCTATAAACTAAGCTATAGCAGACGGAGATACTGTAGCTTCCTATTAATGAAAAAACTTTAAGAATCGGATCCGTAGTTACTGAGATTACCTCCTACATTCAAACTCACAAACACCTTCTCTTTTTAATAAATAATAGTGTAGAATCTACACACACTGTGTAGATGGATGTATTTATAACCCCAGAGGAGAACCTCTTTAAAGCACCAGACAATTTTTACAGGTTTGGATCATTTATTATCTGGAAAGTCCCGTACACACCGAGAAAGTCGCATTACCTTACAAAGATGTCTTTAACTGGACGGCGACATACAGGAGAGATGCAGACATCGTAACACCGTATGAGAAATGGGTCTACCATGGACGTGACCCGCTCATAACCGAGAAAGAACAAAACAGGAACTATGCTGCTAATAAAACTAAAAAGGTTAGCTTTTTCTACTGACCCAAACATACGCGTGCGCGTGTGTACAACGCGGGAAACTATGGAGTCGTAGAGCTACGTCGTCGTAGCAAATATCAACAATGGGCGAATTATACCGCTCTCGTCTTAGGAACTACGAATGCTGCTAATAAATACAAAAAGGTACGCTTTTTCTACTGACGCAACATACGCGTGCGCGTGTGTACAACGCGGGAAACTATGGAGTCGTAGCGCTACGTCGTCGTAGCAAATATCAACAATGGACGAATTATGCTGCTCTCGTCTTAGGAACTACGAATGCTGCTAATAAATACAAGAAGGTACGCTTTTTCTACTGACGCAACATACGCGTGCGCGTGTGTACAACGCGGGAAACTATGGAGTCGTAGCGCTACGTCGTCGTAGCAAATTTCAACAATGGACGAATTATATTGCTCTCGTCTTAGGAACTACGAATGCTGCTAATAAAACTAAAAAGGTACGCTTTTTCTACTGACGCAAACATGCATGCGTAATGCGCGTGTGTACAAAGCGGGAAACTATGAAGTCGTAGCACTTGCTACGTCGTCGTAGCGAATTTCAACAGAATGGGTGCCTCGTTTATGTTGCCAGCAGAATTATGACGTTTTTAACCCACTTTGTTTCAAATGCGATATACATTGTAGACCCATAATCTTCTAATAACAAAACAAAAAACACTCAAAGTATAGTATGGACCCTTGTACGAGGCACCTTTTCTTAACGAATTATGCTGCTCTCAACTAAAATAGTTTAAAAAGTCTTATGCATTTTATTAATTGTAATGTGTTATCTATCGCAATGATGAGCAAACTATCGGAAAAATTCTAAACTATTATAATATGATGCCGGGCTCGGCTGTGGAGGTACCACCATCTTACTCGCAAATCCTACCGAATTTATTCAGGAGAGAGTAAGAGAACAGCTCTCAGGCAAAACCAGGCGGCCCACCATTGCCTGGGCCCGACGGATGGCGGTATATCCATCCCCAATTGCCGGGCCTTATAAAACAGACTAGTGACGGGCAGCGGCGTCACTAGTGCAAAGGTTTCGGCACCGCGCTCACCAACCCGCTTGCCCAGCGTGTGTGAGTATGGGCACTTCTTCCAGGAGGACCGCCAGGAGTGGCTAAATCCTGGAAAGGCCTATGTCCTGCAGTGGAAGAAACAGGCTAATGGATGGATGGATCTATCCCGCACCTCAACATAAATTCCTACCCCAAATCCTCAGCCGTACAGCCAGACACCCTCACGGTGTCAGCAGTGTTCTATGATTTTTATTGTTAATATTCCTCATTATCTTCTTATTGAGTAAGAAAAATAAACTATGTAATAAATTAATTCGAAAAATATTTTTTTAATTCTCGATTTAAGTAAAATTAACAGCATGAATTTAAAAACATAAAAAAATACAGTTACCCAAAATAATTATAAAAAATAGCTTTTTTAAATAATTGTCTTATTTAAAATCAGATTCTTAAGCGTTTAAATAATAATAACATTTATTAGGCTAAAGTGGGATCACAGGTTAAAGCATGATCGAATTAAACACTTAGCAGTTCTAAAGTAGTTTATGAAACTGGTACATAAAAAGGTTATTAAAAACACGAGTGTCAGCTTAAAAAACGAGCCGTAGACGAGTTTTTTAATAGTACACGAGTGTTTTAATACCTAGTTAAATTCTAACTAATGAATAAACTCATGCCTACTAACTTGTTTTCATAATTTTTGTAAATTTGTCGTTAGCCATTTTTGATTATTCTTGTTAAAGCTTGTTCTACAAGTGTTTGTAATTTCCGTCGCTATTTCTAGAATGTCTGGTGGAGTCAAATATCATCACCATCCCTGCTGTCAGTAATTTTAGGGCAAAATAATTCTTTTGACCCATAAAACCACAGTAAGTAAATAAATAAATTTCCTCGAAAACTATAGCGCAACCACAGGCATATAATTATTACTTTAAATACGCCTGTGGGTGCAACAAAAAACAAACAGTTCATCCATTGACAGACCGAGTCCAACGCGCCGTAAGCCATAGACAATACCTGGCTAAAAATAAAGTTGAAATGTAACCTTGTTACTCTTTTGTGCGTTTTGGAGAACATTATTATAAAAACCTCATTGGTGTTTGATATTAAACCTCAGACATGGCTGTATGAGCTAAATTCCCTTTGCCTTCCTAGTTAGTATCACATGTACTGTAATCTCAGAAAAAGTTATTTTATAGCATTATGTTGTTCGGAGACCTATACAAAATATTTTTTTTGTGTTTTAAAGATATATTCATGAAAAATATTTTTCATTATGCCAGTAGTTTTGAGTTCATAAAGAGGATTTTACGATATGAGGTTAGATAAAATATTTTCATCACTAATGGTCTGAAAGTAAGTCATATAACTCGAAATGCGGGAGGTAAATTCAATTTACCTACCTAGGGAGGTAAGTATATTTGAAAATCAAACGAGTGTCCCTTTAAGTTGGGCCACTAAAGTTATACACATGCATAAAATAAAGACTTATTGGAATAATAATATTATTATACATAATGCAATTAATAAATAAGTTGATAAATAAACTGAATAGACCATAAATAAATATAATGCCTAAAATATATACTAACTTAAGTAAAAAATTAAAATATTGTATATACCTACATGTGGCAATGAATAAATAAGTTAATAGATAAATAAACTATAAATAGATTTAATGCCTAAATCCGCCCATTCGATTAATCTTGCTGAGAAGAAGGGCAAGAAACTTAGCAAGATCATGTCTTTTTTTATCAGTATTTTTTTTTCAATATGGCTTAATACTATTACAGTCTTTTTAACTTACACAAAATTATACAAAATAATGTATTAAACTTTAATAACTAAAGGATAAAAATATAAAAGACAGAAGGAAATTGTGTCACGAGGGGAAAAAAATACATCTTAGTCTACCTGTCTAATGAGGTAGTAAGTTAAAATACTAAGCAAAACATCATCTACCTGTCTCATATAGTTTATCTTTTTTATAGTCAGATTAACAACTAATAAATGCTAAGTTTAAGTTATAAAATGTTTATGTCAATATGTAAAAAAAAATGTCAAAATAATAATAAAAAAACGAAATAAAAATATTAGTCCACATAAAAAAAAGGTTTGAAAAACACAAATCAGTTAGAAAATTAACGAACAGTAGTATTGGCTAGGATCAATATTCTCATGACACCAATCATCATTATCGTCCAAATAGTCATTGATTTTATAATATGCTTTTCTCAAGAGTCCCTGCTTAATATATAATTTAAACTTATTTTCTGAAAAACAAAGGACCTCCTTTGGAAGTTTATTGTAAAATCTTACACCATGTCCTACAGAAGAGGTGCCTACTTTTGGAAGTCGTATTTTTGGAAAAGCCAGTTTATGTTTCTTCCTAGTGTCTATAGAGTGATAGCATCGATATTTTTTCTGATATATTTAATAACTTGATAAATAAATTGACAAGGAACTGTTAAAATATTAATTTCTTTGAATTTTTCTCTTAATGAATCCCGATGCTTCATATTGTAAGTAGCTCGAATTGCTCTCTTCTGCAAAACAAAGACTGCGTTTATATCCGCAGCTCTACCCCGCAGCAACATACCATATGACATAAGGCTGTGAAAATAACTAAAGTACACCAATCTAGCAGTATCCTCATCAGTAATTTGCCTCATCCGTCTAACAGCGTATGCGGCTGAACTTAGTCTACCACAAAGGCCTTCTATGTGGGGACCCCACTGAAGACGAGAGTCTATAGTAATGCCTAAAAACTTCGTTTTGTTGACTAACTCTAGCTTGGACCCCTGCAAAAGTAGATCAGCATCTACTTGAATTACATTTGGTAATGTGAATTTTATACATTTTGTCCATTTAAAACTAAATTATTCGCAGTAAACCAATCCAGAATCACAGATAGAGTTACATTCGCATCATCAAGGATATCTTTATGTCTATTAACTTTAAAAATAAGTGACGTGTCGTCAGCGAATAGCACTATCTCAGATAAGTCTTTAACTAAATAAGGATGGTCATTATTATTTAATTTATCGTGCGTGTCCCGCTTTAGATTCATTATTTATGTTCTGGAGCAGTTACTAAAATAATTCTATAAGGGTTGTTCATTGCATTGAGAATAAGAAGTTATATGTAGAATTTTAGATTATCTACTCATGATTGGTAATTTGCCTTTTTTTTTAAATGTTTAAGAATATGATTTTAAATAAGTAGTGTTTAATTAAACAAGCAATTTTTATTATTATTTCGGGTAACTTAGGTATTTTGTATGGTTTTAAAATTTAACTGTAAATTTAACTTAAATGAAGAAAAAACTACCTATTTTTCCAATTAATTTACAAAATGTGTTCAACCATTGCGTCCTTCCTGTGATGACGTATGGCGCTGAGACGTGGTCTCTTACAAAGGGTCTGATCCACCGGTTTAAGGTCGCTCAGCGAGCTATGGAGCGGGCTATGCTTGGGGTATCTCTGATGGATAGAATCCGAAATGAGGAGATCCGTTGGAGATCTAAAGTAACCGACATAGCCTGCAGAATCAGTAAGTTGAAGTGGCAGTGGGCAGGCCATATTTGTCGCCGACATGATGGCCGTTGGGGCCGAAAGGCTTTAGAATGGAGACCACGTACAGCAAAGCGTAGTGTAGGACGACCTCGTGCCCGCTGGACCGACGACCTGAAGGACGTTGCGGGGGGCGGCTGGATGAGGAGGACGGAGAACCGACATGAGTGGCGAAATTTGGGAAAGGCCTATGTCCAGCAGTGGACGAACACGGGCTGATGGATGGATGGATGGATGGATTTACAAAATTTTAAAGTTTAATTTAGTTAACATTTTTTCCTTTTATCCAAAGATTGCCTGGGACATATTGCTAAAAGCATTAAATGCTGCCTTAGTAAACAATGTCTGTTTTGTTTGTTGAAATTTGTTGTTAAATGTGTGCAAATGTACAAAAAGCCTAAAAAAATATATCCATCCATCCATCAGCCTGTTTCGTCCACTGCTGGACATAGGCCTTTCCAGGATTTCGCCACTCTTGGCGGCCCTCTTGGAAGAAATGCCCATACTCACACACGCTGGGCAGGCGGGTTGGTGAGCGCGGTGCCGGAACCCTTGCACCAGTGACGCCGCTGCCCGTCACCAGTCTGTTTTATATAAGGCCCGGGAATTGGGGATGGATATACCGCCATCCATCGGTCCCAGGCAATGATGGGCCGCCTGGTTTTGCCTGAGAGCTGTTCTCTTACTCTCCCCCGAATAACTTCGGGAGGATTTGCGAGTAAGATGGTGGTACCTCCACAGTCGAGCCCGGCATCAGCTCTACCACCTATACATATAAAATATATAAACAATAACAATCATAGAACATTGCCAATAGACTCTAAACATAATAACAGAGGACATTTTCATAAGTTCATGTTTTACTGTGGTCCGTTAGGAAAATTTTCCATTTAATAAAGTATTTGCAACGGCTTAGTGGTCCGTTGGGAAAAAAATACATTAATTTGGTAGTTGCATCCAACCACGTGAGCCGATGGGTACTTTTAGCGTGATCCGATGCAACTCGCAGCAACGGACCACGTAAGCCGATGGGAATAACCCGGCCAAACTATTATATTCTTATAATCAGTTCTTAGGACCTAAAATTAGGTACGCTTATTAAAAATTACCTCTTTCTGTCTAAAGATTACTCTTTGTTCTCGATTTTTTTTATCGCGTTAGTTTTCCTATAATTTTCACGTAATACTCTACATGCTCGTATACATAGGTAACACTAAAAGTTTCCGGAACTGGCCACTTACATAAACAATATTTAAAAATTTATTGCAACATTTGAAAATAGAACTCTTTGGCTGTAGAATGCAGTTTGTTTCATCTGACTGTCTTTTGTTTTTACCTTGTGGCGCCATTTAAAAAATTGTGTGTCTGCATCAACATGTATTTAACTCGGGAAAATTTTCGTAGTATGATTTTCTACGATTTTAAGTGTAATTTGACAGCTCAACAGAGCATCGCTCGGCTTGAAACAGCTTTTGGCAATGAAGCACCATGCAAGACGACTGTTTATAGCTGGTTTGCAGAATTCAAGCGTGGTCGTATCAATCTCAGTGACGAATCTCGCGATGGTCGGCCGTCCACCACTGTGACCAACAAAAACATCGATGCTGTGCGCCGTATGATTGAAACAGACAGGCATGTGACCTACCATGAAATTCGCGCATCCTTAGAAATAGGCATGAGTCAAATACAATCAATCCTACACAAACATTTGGGTGTGAGAAAGCTGTGCTCGCGGTGGATCCCACACAACTTGACCGAGGCTCAAAAAACGGACCGCGTCACTTGGTGCAGTGCCATGCTTACCAGATTCAACGAAAGTGCGTCAAATTTGGTGTGGGACATAGTAACAGGTGACGAAACATGGATTTATTGCTACGATCCCAAAACAAAGCAGCAATCGAGCGTATGGGTCTTTCAAGATGAGCCGAAACCAACCAAAGTGGCGCGCGTGAAAAGTGCATCTAAGCGGATGATTGCTTCTTTTTTTAATAAAACTGGACACGTGGCTACTGTTGCTTTAGATAATCGTCGTACCGTGAATAGTGACTGGTACACGACCATTTGTTTGCCGGAAGTTATTGACGAACTCCGTAAAAATAACCGTAAACGCCGTATCATCCTGCACCACGACAATGCTAGTTCTCACACGGCCAGACAGACAAACGACTTTTTGAAGACGAAAAATGTAGAACTCATGAGTCATCCTGCATACAGTCCCGACCTGGCACCTTGTGACTTTTTTCTGTTCCCAAAAATTAAGAACCAATTACGCGGTCAACGATTTTCATCACCAGAAGAGGCTGTCGAGGAGTATGAAAAACACGTTTCAGAGGTCACCACAGGGGAGTGGCACAAAAGTTTTCAAAACTGGTTTGATCGAATGAAAAAGTGCATAAACGCCAAGGGAGATTATTTTGAAAAACAATAAATTAATTTTGTACCTTTAATAGTATTTTTTCATATTCATTCCGGAAACTTATAGTGCGTCCCACGTATTATAATTGTAATAGATGATTTTTTTACATTTTTCGGTTCAGCGACTTCCGAGTAATTTATACATTATTATGAAATACTAAGGATATATTTTGCGGTTTTTCAAATATATTGTATATCCAAATCTATACACTAAATATTATATTTAAAATTATATTTTTTACAATCTGATAAACCTACAATTTGATACCCATATTGAATTATTTCATGAAAACAAAATTGCATTCGCATTAGTCGTCTTGGCGGACTTATTGACTCTACAACAAAGCGCTAAAACATATATGTTTATTTATAGCGGAATCCATCGCTTTCGAAGCTCTAAATATTAAGTGCATATAAAATAGAAAATATCAATTTCAAGTAAACAAATATGTTGAAAAAAATCCTCGGAAGGATTTGGTAGCGCGCTTGTCGTGAAAGCAAGAGGTCGCAGGGTTTGAATCCTGACCCGAGGAATTTTTTCAATCAAATATATATTGAATTTTCAGGTAGCATGGTTTGTATCTAACTGTGCTACGGCAAATAATCGGGCCAGTTACGCTTCAGAATTATCAAAACACATTCAAGTAGACATCTATGGTACATGTGGAAACCACTTCTGCCCCAAAACGGATCACCAAAACTGTCTGAGAATGCTCGACAGAGATTACAAGTTCTACTTATCATTCGAGAATTCCAACTGCCGAGATTACGCAAGTGAAAAGTTTTTCGTCAACGGTTTGTCGTAAGTACCAATTCATTAAGAAAAAATTTCAGTTATAAATTATTTCACCGAAATGTGGTTTTGATAGAAAATTGGTAAAATTAAATCAAAAATATCCGTCGCTCCGGAACGTCCGAAACTCGGTGCTTTCCCTTTTAGGAATACATACAATTTTATAAAATCAAGTTTTGTAACCCTTCCTAGTTATATTTAGTGCGTAAGCATGAACTAATTTAGTGTAAATATTCTTGAGTTTGACAGCAAACACATAATCTTTTCATTTTTATATAAAAAATATGCTTGCGCAAATATTGCAAGAGAAAAAATGAAAATAGAATATGCATGCTTTGTTTCTGTGTATTTTATGAAATATAGAGAAAATGGTAACAAATTTCTCGTATATGCATTTTTAATATGCCTATAATCTAGGGTTTTGTTTTTGAAAAACACGTTTGGATAAATTTTCCTCGATAGAAATAATTATTAATCAAATCAAATCAAAATATTTATTTTGTAAAATAGATAGACAAAGTATACTTTTTACAGGTCAAAGTTAATCTTTACAAAAACATTGTTAAATTGTTTTAAAACATTTTTTACAAAATTATTGAAATGAGGTCTTCAACTTCAAACACACTTTTTCTTCTTCCTATTCCTCGTTTGACGAATATGAATCATGAACAAAACTCAAACATAGTATATGTACTAGATATATTTCTGATTTTGGAAATTTTGCTAGCTATTTCGTTTTTTTTTTATAAAATTAAAAAACCTATATTTTTGTTCTTTTGCGATGAATTCGCTCCTCTTGCACTGCGCGTTTTTTCACTTGGAGTGAGACTGACAAAAGTAAAATTTACATACATAGATAGAATAGATATTCTATAGATATTATAGAATATCATTGGGTAATAGCACAGACATATAATTATTACAAAGTAGCAGACCAAACATAAGGATTAAATAGCGTGGCAAGTTTTCATACAAAAAATACGCTACATTTAGGCTTCATGGTACGAAGAAACGTATAAAAATGGGTTGTTTTGGCTGGCTCATGCTTGGAACATATTTGTTAATTCCTAAACTAATCTCTAGTATATATTTTGTTTATAAACAAGCAATATTTAAAAGAGCCCGAAGTTCACTGAGCTGAAATTGCCACGCGTCGACTCTATGCGTTTATTATTAATGTTAGGTCTGTTACTATAATATATTATTATACGTCTGTGGGTAATAGCCATCACTTGGCAAATAAAATATTCTCCTTTATAAGATGTCGTTTCACGGGATCGGCACGCAAAGCTCGGGGTCAATTGTTTAATATCAACAGAACATATTGTGATTACATAATAGGTACTTAGGTTCTATTGACATCATATTTAAGGACTGGCCTTCTTTATCTCAAGGGTTTTGCTTAAATATGCTGAGTGCATGGATGAATGGATGGATGCTGAGTCAAATACCTACTTGCCTGATCAATGTAAAACTCACAGACATGTTTTTCAGACCTTTATCTTTATGTTGTAAACCTAATTTATCACGTTTAACCAACGAGCTATAGATAATTTGTCGTAGCATTCAAACCAGAAGATTTTATTTTTGAAAATTGTGCCTTTTTAAGTGATAAATACGTTTTTTGTCTAAGCGGCTTGAGTTTTATGCCCAAAGTAACTGCTATTGCAAGAAAACATAGTTTATTTTCAGATGAGAAAATATATCAGCTAGAAAATACCTATATCAATAGTTTTTCGTAAACTCAAGTAAATCCTCGAAAATTTACTCATTTTGCGTACCGGCACGCGCGCGTGCGTTCTAATGTAGACTTTCTGACAATATACTCAAGTTCAAAATCACTCAATGAGATTTTCGTACCCCATGGACCAGGCCTTAAGTCGACTTCCACAGAAAATCTTTGCCTTCCCTTACAGTCATGACGTCATCCCCATAGTGATGGGAGCGCGTGCGTCGGATTATGCTGCATTTGCGCCACCACACTCTTACATACATGTGGCAGACTTCAACAGCGCTAAGGATCTGGCCAAATATCTACACCAGCTGGACCAGAATGATACATTGTATAATTCCTACTTCAAGTGGAAGGTACAGTTGATGATGAATTAGGTAACCTGGGTACTTAAGTGGCCCGCGGAGCATGTACAGTTCATACAAACGAAATACCAAAATCATTATTAAATGAAACAAATTCTTAAGGTAGTGTGTGTTTATTCCGATTGGATTACAGAATATCTAGGTTCCCAAATATTAACGCTTATTTAAACATGAAATATGAGAAAAATGAGCTTTCTGTGGAAATTTTAAATTCCTTATATCTTGTCTTTAAATAATGAGTGTCATTTCAAAATATATATTTGGAAACCAACATTTTTCTGTTATCGAATCGGAAAAATCACACACTTAAGTACCCTAGAAATATCTATGATTTACAAATGGTTTTGGTATTTCGTTTGTATGAACTACACATGTTCTACTAATAATAATAAAGCAGTAAATAGGTTGTGCCTAAACATTGAATAGTATTAAATGAAATAGGTTATTCGTATGGTACTGAAGCGAAAACAATTTTTGTCTGTCTGTCTGTATGTTCCGTTTTAACTCGAGATATACTCAACAGATTTGGATGCGTTTATTTAAATTACCATAATTAACCATAGTCACAGTACATAAGTAGGTATCAATATGCCATCTACAAAAAAAACAAATTGACAGAACCCTTAGTTCACTATTTATTGACAGAGATTTGCATGAAAAAATATTTAATAGCAAGTGCCATGGCGAAATGCAAAATAAAGACAAGTTTATGTCAAAAAACATGTAAGCATATTTCGCGACAGGTGGGAGTGCGGGCCGTTTCATACTGACATGCATGTACTCGCCCGCACTCCCGCCATGTCGCCTACTATATGTGCCATTGCATGAAAGAATATTTAATAGCAAGTGCCATGGCTAAATGCAAAATAAAGACAAGTTTATGTCAAAAAACATGTAAGCATATTTCGCGACAGGTGGGAGTGCGGGCCGTTTCATACTGACATGCATGTACTCGCCCGCACTCCCGCCATGTCGCCTACTATATGTGCCATTGCATGAAAGAATATTTAATAGCAAGTGCCATGGCTAAATGCAAAATAAAGACAAGTTTATGTCAAAAAACATGTAAGCATATTTCGCGACAGGTGGGAGTGCGGGCCGTTTCATACTGACATGCATGTACTCGCCTGCACTCCCGCCATGTCGCGTACTATAGGTATATGCCATTGCATGAAAGAATATTTAATAGCAAGTGCCATGGCTAAATGCAAAATAAACACAAGTTTATGTCAAAAAACATGTAAGCATATTTCGCGACAGGTGGGAGTGCGAGCCGTTTCATACTGACATGCATGTACTCGCCCGCACTCCCGCCATGTCGCCTACTATATGTGCCATTGCATGAAAGAATATTTAATAGCAAGTGCCATGGCTAAATGCAAAATAAAGACAAGTTTATGTCAAAAAACATGTAAGCATATTTCGCGACAGGTGGGAGTGCGGGCCGTTTCATACTGACATGCATGTACTCGCCTGCACTCCCGCCATGTCGCATACTATAGGTATATGCCATTGCATGAAAGAATATTTAATAGCAAGTGCCATGGCTAAATGCAAAATAAACACAAGTTTATGTCAAAAAACATGTAAGCATATTTCGCGACAGGTGGGAGTGCGAGCCGTTTCATACTGACATGCATGTACTCGCCCGCACTCCCGCCATGTCGCCTACTATATGTGCCATTGCATGAAAGAATATTTAATAGCAAGTGCCATGGCTAAATGCAAAATAAAGACAAGTTTATGTCAAAAAACATGTAAGCATATTTCGCGACAGGTGGGAGTGCGGGCCGTTTCATACTGACATGCATGTACTCGCCTGCACTCCCGCCATGTCGCGTACTATAGGTATGTGCCATTGCATGAAAGAATATTTAATAGCAAGTGCCATGGCTAAATGCAAAATAAAGACAAGTTTATGTCAAAAAACATGTAAGCATATTTCGCGACAGGTGGGAGTGCGGGCCGTTTCATACTGACATGCATGTACTCGCCTGCACTCCCGCCATGTCGCGTACTATAGGTATGTGCCATTGTATGAAAGAATATTTAATAGCAAGTGCCATGGCTAAATGCAAAATAAAGACAAGTTTATGTCAAAAAACATGTAAGTATATTTCACGACAGGTGGGAGTGCGGGCCGTTTCATACTGACATGCATGTACTCGCCCGCACTCCCGCCATGTCGCGTACCGTATGTGCCATTGCATGAAAGAATATTTAATAGCAAGTGCCATGGCTAAATGCAAAATAAAGACAAGTTTATGTCAAACAACATATATGTACGTATAAAGTAGGTATTATTGTTCTACGTTTGGATTGGGAATAAGGTGCTAACGTCAACTTCACGCGAATATATGAAATGACAAGGTAGGATGTGCAAAAATACGTAAAAACTTTTTCAGTAGGCACTACGAAATTATAATGTGGAGAAAATGTAACATTTAACCAAAATAATATTTCGTGGAATTAAAATAAAATGATATTCTTAAAAAAAACTGTCAGCTTGCCATTTGTTTTGAATAAAAATTTCTTGAGATTTCATTTATAAAACACTTGAATAGATTCAGCTAACAGTTCAGACAACTAAATCAGGGACCATTTCATATTTTGGAGAAGCAATACTATTGATCAATAAACTTTTATAAGCATCAGTAAGTACATACATGACCATGTCCTTAGTTTTGCAATATTAGATTGTTTTAACATTTTTATTTCATTTTTCTGTTTGTAGTTACTTTTCTGTCTTATTTCTGTATCCTTGTAATTTTCTTTGTGTCTGTACGGTGATTTGGATTTAATCTGATGAGCTGTGCAGACATAAATTTGATTATTATTTTACTTGATAGGCTTAAGTACCTAACCTAAGTAATTAATTCATTTGTACTATTATGCAAACAATACTTTTGAACCCCAATTCAATCTTGGAACAATAATACATATTAAATATTTTAAGGAGCATCTAAACAGTATGAACTTTTATTGCAGGGAACAGGGGAGTTTATAAATACCTATTTTTTCTGCCGAGTCTGTGCAATGCTGCATGCCAGTGAGAGACGAAATCGGCATTATAATTACAAAAATATGAATAAATGGAATTGGGAAAATAAATGCCATGGCGGAAACTGGAAGTGGTAGGATCAAGCATAGAACCTACTTTAAGAAATTATTACAAGTGTGTCCTATGAGTTATGTTAAGAGAGTTAAAATATAATTATTATATAATACTTATGAATAAAAGATAAAAAAACTTACTTAAGAGTACTTTTTATTTGCCACTCTTGGAGTATTTTAAAACATACTTCTTTAATATTTCAATATTTTTCAAGTTACTTTGTAGTTGTAACTGGACATTAACACACTCAACAACATAGTTTATTGTATTCTGAAAGATACTTTGAGCTTTATGGAGATTTTGTGGTACTAGGACTCCAAACCAGCGCAGCGGATTGACTGTGTTTTCTGCATCATTCTCCATAACCTTTAGTTGGGTAACACCATCCTCTTCTTTTGTCTCACAAACGGTTGACGCTGAGAATTCAGGGCTGCTCTCTATTGGTAATCGGGTAGCACTCACAGAGTTCTGTCCCATTATGTATCGAGATTTGGCAAGATGTATACTACCATTGTTGATACTAGTCTCGATGTTGAGTTCGCACTGCATTTTCTCTTCCATTAAGTGTAGCTGCTTCAACGTTAGTTTGTCCAGCAGCTGGCAAGCAGTATCCATGTCAGGAAAGTCGGGAGCACTTGAATTGTCTGAAAAATAATTAAATACATTGCGAAGGGTTGCAGCTAAGAAATTTACATTAACCATTACTTCATAACTGTAACAAATATTATCAAGCGCACCTTTCAACATATTCGTCATTTTAGAGAATTTGCAGAAATTAAATTATTTCATATAAAGTTAAATAACGACAAATCGGAATATTGTAGACACACAAGCAAAGCTGCTTTGGCAAAGCAAAGCGCAAACAACACAAGCAAGTCATATGATTTTGACAGTTTTTTTTTTCTATTCTGTGTTGTCAATAGAGGTGCTGTTTGGCTGAGATTCAGAGTGCATTTTGAGTCCGAACTCAAGAGGAACTCAATCTTACAAACGTCACTCTAGTATGAGATCACGTCACTTTTTGACTTTTGTAGATTGAGTTCGGAGTTTCGGACTCTAAATGCACTCTGAATCTCACCCTAAGGCTGAGATTCAGAGTACATTTTGAGTTCAGATTTTGAGTCCGAACTCAAAAGGAACTCAGTCTTGTCACTCTAGTATGAGATCACGTCGCTGTTTGTCGTTTGTAAGATTGAGTTCGGACTCAAACTGCACTATGAATCTCAGCCTAAAAGTACGTTCAAACTACTCACGCCGCCGCACGGCTATCAGCGATTCGGAATGAGGATAGATGCGATATAATCGATTATGTCTTGACTCCGAACGCAGTCTTTGTAGGTCACGGTCATGACATTATCCAATGTAGCCTGAAGATAACTGACAACAACCACCGTACTGAAACCCTTAAGCCCATTACATAATGAAAAAAATAAGAGATAAGGAATAGGGTATAAGGAACAAGGAGCATGGAATAGCGCAGCAACCAAAACACAATAGATAATAGATAACCTACAATATTCAATTTGTATAATCCGGTAATGAATATTGGTGATCTACCTCTGTGTTTATATTTACACTGTAATTTTGATTGATCCCGAAAAAGTTTAGATACGACTCACGACGATTTCGTTGTGACTCTGAATGCACAGTTTTCCCTACCTATGATTTTTGACGTTTGTTGAGCAATCATTTTTAGTGGAAAATTATGGTTTCACGAGGGTTTCACCGAGTTTTCACCACCCATGTATTTTGTCCATGGCTTCGCGTCAGAAGGAAAGGTAAAGTGGAAAAAAGCTGAATGCCTCCAGTGCCGGAGACGGCAATCATAAAGGACAATGCCACAAAAAAACCCAGGCCCGGCGCAAAAGTTGTGTATGTCATATTTTTTCTAAGAATGTGGTCAGTAAATCTGTATATGTGGCATTATAAAATTCGATGGCTAAATGCACGATTGCTATTTGTTTGTAGCAGGGGTATTTTATTTTTGTTTCGGTATGTGTGTTGTTTTTTTGCTAAAACTGTGGTAAGTAAATATTAGATGTAAAATTATCCAAATCAATGGCTACGTGTACGATATTGCTATTTTTTTTACTATGTAAAATCGCAAAAGTTGTGGATGTTATATTTTTCTAAAAACGTGTTAAGTAAATCTGAATATGTGATATTTTAAAAATGGATGGCTAAATGTAATGATAACTTGAAGTATCATGAATGATAATTATTAACTTTGTATTGGGGTCTTACTCGCGATAACTAACAACATACCTTAATAGAGATGTGATTGACGTTTCGACGCCTCTGTAGGCTGTCGTGGTCACAAGCTAACTGACGAGGGTAGCAGCAAAAGTAAGTTAAGTTAGTTATCGCGAGTAAGACCCCAATACAAAGTTAATAATGTGTGAAAATCGCGAAAGTTTAAAGTTTACTATGAATTATAATGTTTTGTATTAAAACTTGTTATTTTCATATTTTCCGCTTGGCACGTTACATTTTTTAAATAAAATCATAGTTATTACGGATTGTACAAAATAAATAAGGCTGTGACCGATAACTATACTCACCGCCTTCTGAAAAAAAGGAATAAATATAACGTTTGCGATTTTAGATAGTAAAAACATAATTTAAAACGGTTACCCCTGCTTGAAACAAATAGCAAATACGTTTATTTAGCCATTGATTTTGAAAATATCACGTACAGATTTACTGTACTTACCGCATTCTAAAAAATAGAATATACATAACGTTTGCGAATCTAAATAGTATAAATATCATTTAAAATGTTGCCCTTATGTATTTGAAACAAATAGCAATATCGTGCACTTAGCCATTGATTTTGATAATTTTACATCTAATATTTACTTACCACAGCTTAATGCCACATATACAGATTTACTTAGCACATTTTTAGAAAAAATATGACATACATAACTTTTGCGCCGGGCCTGGGTTTTTTCTCCATACATTTGGGGCATTCTCCTTTATAGGTCAGGTGCAGAAGCAAATTGTCAATTAAAAAACGAGGAAAATTTTTGCATACCTACATATATAATAAATTCTGTTTAATCTAAGGGGGCCGCTTTGTTCCGCTCTATTTCACTCATTCATTTATTTACGTGTTTGCTTTGCTTATTGTCACGCAAACCTATTTTTGAATTTTTGTTTTAATTTCCTAGCACTAAGCCGAATCAGACTGCACCTCTTCTAGTTTCCCGAGTCGCTTCTGCGCCAGTTGCAAGGTGTCACGCACTTCTTTGCATTATGCTTGTAGCGATAGTGGTAAAAAGATAACCAATCAGGTGAGCCTGTGTTGCGTCGTGGTCTTGATGACGATCTAGCACGCTGCCGCTGTCCACTGGAACTCCTAAGCCTCTCACGAGAACGTTGCAAATTGTTAATCTGCATACTCAGTTTCGCGATTTCTGCTACTAACTCTGAATTGGCATTTTGTTGCTGTACCTCCGCTATTTCAATCGGACGGGCGCACTCCATAATTATCTCGCTTATTGCAATGACACCTCTAATATTAGCCGGAAGATGATTAGTCCACATCATTCTTAGCGTTTCGTCTGGTAGCTTACCTCGGGCGAGGTCACGCATGCGACGAAGTAGTTGTAAAGGCTTCTGCTCCCCTAATTCCATTTCACTGAGAAGTTTTTGGAATTGTCTATTTTCAGATTCGTCAAAAACTGTCAATAAGCGAGTCTTAATAGTTTCGTATTTCTTAAGTTGCGGCGGAGATTGAATAATATCACTTGTAGAATCGCCTCCTTACTCAGCTTTGCGGTGAGTAAATTATATTTTGCTTCATTCGTTAATTTCTGGCTGGCTACAGTGGCTTCAAATTGTGTAAACCACAATCGGGAAAAATCCATCCAAAAATCTGCAATATGGCTTGCAACTGTGATCTGGGAAAGTATACTCGTTGCTTCTTCATTTTCACTTGACCTTGAGTCGCAGTCAGTGCAGGTAGCTGGCCAATCGGTAATCTGGTAACTGGATCCATGATGAATACAACACAAATATAAAAATAAAAAAATAACTTCGTAAAAACGGTCCTTGAAATCGCACGAAAACCGATCTATAAGTTTTCGTGGGTTTAGCATAAGGCACAAGTGAGCCGTCTCCTTAATAACGCCTCGCCCAAAAAATGTCTATAAAATCACCAAAAAGTCTTTCACAACAACTTGAAGGCTGAATGTTCAAAATGTCTGGGGTCACCAATGTTCAGATAGGGTTCTCACTATTTAAAAACAAGGATGTAGAGTAGAATCACATATAGTTCACTGATTACTTTATATTCTGAATTACACGTTAATTACAAAACTGTAAAATAGAGCATGGCATTATGCTAAACCGGATGGGAGACGACTGGAGTGACATCGATGTATGTCGATGTTACTCAAAACTGCTTGCTGAAACTGCAGTTTGTAAATGTGTGCGTACACGTGTCTCCAGACCTTTGGAAACACAGGGGGTTAAAAAAAAAGAAAAAAAATTTTCGGCCCATATTTCCTAAGCGTTTGAAGCTAGGCCCCTGTTCCTGGTGTTTTTTAGAAGGGCTCGAAGAGATCTACACGAATATGCAAAAAAATTTGGTCACATCACATGGCTATATCTCAGGAACGGTTAGAGCTAGAGCTACTGGGTTTTCACTATAGTAAATGACTTGACAAGGGCCACTTGATGACAAAAAAAAATATTTTGTAATTTTTTTTAAATTGCTTTATCTTCGGAACACCTTGGCGCTTCCGGGTTTGAACTCGAATGATGGGTATCACGGGCACTTTCCGACCGATGATAGTTTTTGACAATTGACAGCTGTCAAAATCTGTCAAACCTGAAATTTAGTCTGATTGCTCTGAAAATCAGTTTCTACACGTTTTTACGGTTGCGCATCACAAAAATATTATGACCCGTGACAGGTTTTGATATTTGACATACGTTAATATCTGTCAATCACATTTTTTTCAAACGATTGTCTTGAAACTCGGTTTCTACACGTTTTTAAGGTCGCTTTTTGAGTTCCATGGTTTATTATATTATTAGACTTATTAAACCCCATGAACCCAAAGGGTTATATTGGCTAAAAAAATATTAAACTAACGAGTGAAGGGAGCGAGCTCTCCGAGTCTACTTCAACAACCCGGTGTTTATATGTATGTATGCATGTATGAATATTTGTACGACGATAACTGGAGTATCGTTGATCGGAATGTCATGAAATTTGGCAGGCGAGTAAATAAGGTAAAAAGAATTTTTTAGTTCAAACATAAGCAAAATAAGTCAAGCGTGAATCGGATGAGGGCGTGTTCACAGTTCGGGGTGAACTACTAGTTTAAACATATGTCAATTTTTTTCCAGTGTGTACGAAAATACCTAATTTGTACGAAATTTCAAGTTGGGATGATTGTGTGGGTTGAAAATCGTCAAAAATTGATAGGCCCCTAGATCACTTCTAAGCTATCAAACAAATTTCAACCCTTTTGTTTTTTCATTCTAATACATTCAGTTAACTTAGTGGATGGTATAGAAAGCTGTATATAACAAAAAAACATCAATGTTAATAAGGTCGAAATTCGTTTGACAACTTAGAAACTGTCTAGATCACTTGGACATCATATGTAAGGTATCAAACAAATTTCGCCCTTATTATTTTATAATAAGACCCTTTGTTTTTTCATTCTAATATAATCAGTCAACTACGTGGAAGCTGAATATAACAAAAAACACAAATGTCAATAAGGTCGAAATTCATATGACACCTGAAAAACTGTCCAAATCATTTAGACATAATTTCTAAGATATCAAACAAATTTCGCCCCTATTGCCATTTGAAACCCCTTTGTTTTTTTTTCATACTCATATACTCAGTGAAACTGATAAAAACTGAGTAAATTTATATCATTTGAGTTTTTATCCACCGCCCATCTCTACACATAGATATGTATGTCTGTGCTCCAAACAAACAACTTATCTCCTTTGGCAGCCCTTCTGAATATTAACTCCGGCACCCGTGCCAAGTGCCGGATCTGGCAGCTGAGGCAAGTGCTTTGAATCTAACGACGCAAAATTTTGTGGGTTGCCTTAAATCCATAAACAACAAAACTTTTCGATCAATATTCTATTTTCTCTATAGGTAGCAGTCGCCGCCATTTTGATTCTGTTTTCGTGCGACGTTGTTCGATTTTTCAACGTGTGCATGGTTTTTGTAGATCGTGTTCAAGAGTCAGAACTCCAGAGATATTATTGGAATTGTTCCCAAAATAACTCAACCATGTCAGATCGGAAGAGACTCCTCAAAGATCTACGGGTTATAGACTTGCGAGCGGAATTAGAAAAACGTAACCTCGACAAAACTGGAGTCCGCAACGTTCTTATCGAGCGTTTGTGCAAGGTAAATAAATTGAAAACTATTTTATAGTTATTGCTCGCATATTTCCAAGCGAAGAATAATGTCATTCATTCATATTGTTTTGTAGCACTTAGAGGAGGACGGTCACGACCCCGAGACCTATAAATTCGACATCGCTGGACCTGAACCCAAGACACCAGCGAAGAAAACTCGGCGGTCCGAGAGCACCGTCGAGCAAGAGGCAGAAGAGACGCCAGCTATAGAGGACATGATCGTGCAGGATGACGCAGGCGACGACGACGAGACAGAGGATCAGACAAACACCAGCCAGGGTACCGTCGAACCCGCTACAGAAGCCAAGGAGGAGAAAATGGAAACTGATGACAGTGAGAAAGCTACCAGAAAACGAGAAATCAAAGATGAAGATGAGGCTACCCCAGCTAAAAAATCATGCCCTGACAAAGACTTAAAGACTGAGGAAGACAACAAAGCAACTGAAAATAACACTGATGCTGAAGACAGCATTAATTTAGACTTGGGAGATGATGAACTGCTCAATGAAGAGGTATGTTTCTATGTTTTCAGTGTTACTGTCAAACTTCCAAGCGTTTCAAAAACATCAAATGGTTATATGATGGAAATAGATTAGGTACAATATTATTGACAAAAACACCCATTATTCTGTTAAAGATGTTTAGTTATGTATTACATTATTATGGTGAATGAATATTTTATTTTCATTAACAGTCACTTGTGCTAACAATGTAGAATTGTTATTTTTTTACACAATACCTTTTGAACAAATGAAGGAGGATTTTGAGGGGCTGATAATTAGAAAAACCTAAATTGGTTTTATTGATGAACCTTATTATATTACCTATCTCTCTTTCTCCTAGAAATCCTATGAACCCATTGGCTTGTTTTCTCAAAACTTACTGTAATTTGTTTCAGACTGATAGCACAACTAAAATCAGTAAGAAAGGTAAGTTCAGATTTAACCCATCAAAAATCTAAGTAATGACAAATAAATAATTTACCCACATAGTAATCATAAAAAAAACGGAACCAAATACATGTATGTAGTTATTAATAAAATGGTGAATCAATGAAAAATCTAAACATGAAATGTATTGAGTTTTGGCCAAGAATCATATTTTATAATTTTGAACAACTGCAATGTTGTGAATTAGTGACAAATTGCTTCTAAGATGTAATCCCCCAAACTTCAATAACAACTTCACTTCGTGGCTGATCAGTACAGGATATGAGATATATGGAAATACAAACAGACCAGATGATGGAGGCTACAAATAAAGAAAGAAATTGAAGCCAAATCCAATTTGTTGCTACAACACAACCGGACCAAAGAAAGAACAAATCACAGACAGCAGCTAAAATTTTGGACAAAGCGAACAATATCTCATGAGCTCTCTCCAAACTGAGCAAAACCAGCCCTTAGCCTAGGAACCTTTCTACTCATTATGTTACTTTAAACTTACATAAGTCTTGATAATTTATATTTAATGAGCTTGCTCAAGGATTTAGTGTCTCCATGCCTTTAAGGTTGTTCCATCAAAAATAGAGAAGAGGTGCTAATATGAAATCGAGTTTTCAGGTTTTTGTTATTGTATTATCGACACTGTGAATATGGAAGATAAGTTGCGTTGGCCTTTGTGCTACTGCAAGAATCAAGAGCGGAAGAGGGCTGCCAGTGCTTGCCGTGTCGACGCCTGCGCAAGGCGGAGTGGGTGTGGCGACGCCTGCGCTCGGTCGCAGGCGGCAGCGACTGCTTCCGAGCGCTGACGAATGTTCTGACGTAGATGAGGCGGCGCTGCTCGACGAGCCGGCAGCGGGCGACGCGGCGGCGGGTGGCGACGACGAGGCCGCCGGCGACGACGCCGCCACCACTGACAACCAAGAAGCTAGCTCGGAAACCCCCGCCACTAGGTTGGTGAACCGGGCCGTCGCGACCACGTCCAGGCGCTGCCATATTATACTCGACCCTCCACACGGTTTACTGTTACATTCTGTTAGCACTACAAAGTTTTGCACCAACGGACGGGAGTTGCGGTAACGATGTTCACGGTCTCAGCGTCGGCTGAAGAAGAACGACGAGGAAGACGACTAGCGACGCTCCTCCAAGCAGCGCGGCCTGTGACAGCCGACGATCGATATGCGTCGAGCAACTGAGTTGAGCTCCACGTGACTCCGAGTGAAGATCGCTCCTCTCTACGGTCCTCGTGTCATGTCAGCCGCTGATGTCGCCTCGACCTGCATATGCTCACAGATGGTGAAACATGGTGCAAAACTTTGTAGTTGTGTGCGTCTCTATACTATTACAAAACTAGCCATACGATCGCTAAGGATTAGTCAAGCGACCTTTTATAATCATATCGACATTACTCTCGTATTTGGCGTGAAACTGCATTACTGGGTCTAATTTTACGTCCGATTATTTTAGTTGACGGTTTAACGATCGCCAGATGAATCAATCTCAGTTTTGAAACACGTAATCTTGTTTGATCTACATTTATTGCGCAATTCATACTTTTACGACGTGCATATTTTAAACTTGAATTATTATTTTCAGCGATGGCACTGATGAGAAGAAAGACAAAGACCAGAAAGGTAATTTGAAACCTAACAACCTCAAATAACGATTTTAAGGATAAGTAATACCACCAAAAATATAAGTATGAAAAAGTTTCTTCTTCGCTTCGCCGAAAAATTAATTGAGATCAAATTTCGTGCTGAGGTTTGAAGGTTCCGTCAGTCATTCGTAACTGCAATAATGTGCAACGTTATTCACTTGTTTTAAAAGAAAGTTTGTAAGGATCCTTGCTACTGAATATGTAAAACTTAGCGAGTTGTCACAGCTAAAGTTTAAATGGTTACATCATACATGCAAATAATTGACATGAAAACTTGCAAAGTTATAGTGAGTATTTTAAAACAAGTGAAAAAGAAATTTCATTATTGCATTTACAACTGAAGGACTCTTCAAGTTCCAGCACGATCAGTGGGGAGCAGTATCGTCATACTTTGAGCATAAATATGGACTTATAGTTTAACATACCCTGCTAATCTCGTCGATTAAACACGACTGTGCTCCTATTGGATATTCTTGTCTTTTAAGTTGAGAGCTTTTTCAATGATAAACTCATATATTTCTTCTTTAATCTTATTTATTTTACTTCACAATCACATATCACGTTTTAACCGGAGTCTTACATTTTTACAGAAGGGGAGAGTATTGCCATAGTACAAAAAATATATTAAAGTATGCATTGCCCAACATTGCCTTATTTATTATATTGACATACACTTCTAACACACCCCCTCAATGCTTACTTTACAAAAAAAAATCTTAACAAACTTCAATCTAAAAATAAAACTTGACATCTCTACTATACTCTATAACAGAAAATAAACTGGACTATAATAATTTGGCCCTTTTTAAGATTTATTTTTCAGATAACACTATCCATGTTCATTTAATTAAGAACTACTCTATGCCAATTAACTTTCTAAAATACTCAAACAATATTTTACCAAGGGGCTTGGTTAGTATGTCACCAATCTGCTCTTTACTACATAAGTATTCTAACATTATACAATTTTCTTTAATTTTATTTCTTACAAAATGAACCCTAATATCTAAGTGCTTCATTTTTGAATGGTAATAAGGACTTTTACAAACTTTTATAGCACTCTGGTTGTCTTCATAGATTTTGACAGTAACATTACTATTTGAATCTAATTTTAAGTCTTTAATCATGTACTGAAGCCAACAAGCTTCACTAACAGCAAGGCTCAGCGCTATATATTCAGCCTCTGTTGAAGACAAAGCGACTACAGATTGTTTCTTTGAAACCCAGGATATTGAACATCCAAACACTTTAAATACATAGCCAGCAGTGGACTTGCGGTCTGCCTTGTCTCCTGCCCAGTCTGAATCTACATATCCTGTTACACAATAACTTCCATCATATTTTCTAAATACTAAACTCAGATGTAAGGTCCCTTTTATGTATCTTAACACTCTCTTCAATGCGACCCACAGATCATTACTAGCACATGACTGGTACCTACTCAAAATGCTTATGCATATACATAGGTCTGGTCTTGAACATAACATGGCATACATTAATGCTCCAATTAGACTTCTACATTTGGTTTCTATCTGTGAACTTTCAGGACCTTCTCTTTTAAGTACACTGTGGTCAAAGTTAGCATCCATTGGGGTAGAGACTGGTTTACAGTCTTGCATCTGAAATTTATGCAATACATTACTAAGGTAGGTAGTCTGGTTTAACGTTATAACATTATTTATTAGATCTTGGTGTATAGATATTCCTAGAAACTGGAGAATTTTTTACATTAGTTACTTCTACACAGTCTGAACCACATAACAATAAATCATCAACATATAGCAATAAGTACATACGACAGGTTTCATTTACTTTAATATATAAACAATATTCATGTTCTGACCTCTCAAACCCTAATGATAACATAACATCATTAAACTTTTTATTCCAACTTTTTGGAGAACTTTTTAATCCATATAGGGACTTGTTTAGTTTATGTACATAATCATCTCCACACCTTTTTATTCCTTTTGGTGGCACTATATAGACATCACCATCTATGTCTCCAAATAAAAATGCACTACAAACATCTAACTGGAACACTTGAAATCTGAGTTTATTACTTAATGCTAAAAACAAGCGAACAGATGACAACTTTGCAACTGGACTATATATCTCAGTCAAATCAACACCTTTCTGTTGGAAGCCACGGGCTACTAGTCTGGCTTTGTAAGTAATATTACCTATATCATCTCTCTTTTTTCTGAAAACCCACTTGCAATCTATTGGTGTCACACCGTCTGGTCTTTTTATGCTTACCCATGTATTATTTTCTTCCAGTGCGCTTATCTCTTCCAAAATCGCTTCTCTCCATTTATCTCCATCCTTACCTGACACGGCTTCATCATATGTGCATGGTTCACTTTCTGTACTTATTAATGCCATAGCCAAATAATAATCTTCTAAATACCTTGGTTTTTGTCGCTGTCTGCTATTTCTTAGATTTTGTACTCTTCTCTCAGGTTCATCTTGGGCCTCTTCCTCTGCCGTCATATCCATTTACTCATTCATATCAAAGGATGACACATCTTCTCGACTATTCCGTCTACTTACCTTTGGATCATCTGCACTTTGACTTGTGTATTCCATGTTCTCTAAGCTAGTACTTCTTACCTTTGGACTTTCTGTCATATTTCCATTTTCCTCGAAACTTCTATTTCTAACCTTTGAGCTCCTTACGGCTGGATCCGCATTGTCACTTTCCTCTTTCATTTCCACTTCCAAGTAACTAATATTTTGTTCTTGATTTGATTTTTGTTTGTTTGACTCAATCTTTGACCTCTCGCTTGATAGGAAAATCACATCTCTTACAACTTCTACTCTATTCTGTTTTGGAAAATAAATTCTGTATCCTTTCACGGTCTCTCCATATCCTAAGAACACACCTTCTTGACTCTTAGGGTCCCATTTTAGCCTCTTTTGTTTTGGAATGTGTGCAGACACTTGATCCAAATATTTGGAAGTTACTTACTTCTGTTTCCTGTTTATAGAACAACTCATATGGAGTCTTACCTGGCGTCTTGGTTGGTGCAGTCCTATTAAGTACATATGCCGCTGTGTTTACAGCTTCTGCCCACAAGTTTTTATTTAGGCCACTTACCATTGTCCTCGCAGCTTCTACGAGTGTACGGTTTTCTCGTTCAGCTCGTCCATTTTGCTCTGGGGTGTAGTTTACTGACCTTTGATGCTTTATTCCCAGTCTTGACAACAGCGCACTCAAATCTTTATTTATGAACTCCAATCCGTTATCGGTTCTTAGAACTTTTACCTTACATCCTGATTCCCTCTCAGCCATTACAATGAACTTCTCTATACATGACTTAACCTCACTTTTATGCTGCAGAAAATATACAAACCTATATGCTGAATGATCATCTTTTAAAAGCAAAAAATACCTGGCTCCTCCGAGTGATGTTTCCTCCATTGGTCCGCATACATCTGCGTGCACTAGCTCCAGACATTCATTAGAAACATGTTTACTTGTAGGGAAGGTCTGTCTACATTGTTTACCCAGTAAGCACATTTTACATTGGAAGTCATCATCTGTGTAACTAATATTGTTTTTCTTTAATATTTTTATAATTTGTTGTGCATTTTGATGAGCAAATTTACAGTGCCACTTATAGAGACTATCTTTTTCTTTTGCAAGGTTACAGCTGTTTGACATTTGTAGAGCATTAACAAAGTTCATCAAAAACAATTTATTTTGTCGTTCTCCTGTTGCTACTGTAATACCATTTTGATTAGTAATCTGACAATATTTGTTATTTGAATGTAGTTTGTATCCTTTATCTAGGCAGCTCCCACCAGAAAACAAGTTAAATTTTAACGTGGGAACAAACAGTACACGCTGTAGAGTTGTTGGTATATATTCATCACCTACTTTTGCTAATAACTCGATATTTCCTATTCCCTCAACTTTTACACTCTGTCCATTTCCTACGATAACTTCACTGCTTAACATTTGAATCTCAGTGAACAACTCTTTTTGGTAACACATGTGCTCGCTGGCACCAGTGTCTAAGCACCATACATTTTCCCTCGTTTCTGAAATTATAAAAGCATTATGAGCTACACTACCTCTATTCTCTCCGTTGCCTCTGTCCTCTTGCCTGTTTCCTCTAGCCTCTTGTCTGCTCCAGTTTGCTCTTCCGCCTCTGCTGTATCTTCCTCTCGTTCCTCTGTTAAAGCCTCTTCCTCTCGAACCTCTACTCGCCCCTCCTCTTCCTCTATACCAGCAGTCCGCTTCTATGTGCCCAACCTTGTGGCAACTAAAACACTTCTTCTCCTGTTTCCTTGGGCAGCTTCTTGCAAAATGTCCCGGCTTCTTGCATATGTAACATGTAGTATCTGACACCAGCGCTGTTATGGGTTCTTCCACTTCTGTTCTTTCTTCCTCTATTAGTAGTCTTGCACTCAGGTGTTGGAGTGTTTGTTCGGAGGGAGTAACAGACTCCCATGCTGATCGAAAATGCTGGTATCTCGGCGGCAACGACATAATGATTTTTGTGATTACCATGTTCTCTGATAGTTTTTCGCCAATCTGAGCCATCTTATTTCTGATCTCCTCGATTTCCGACAGAAACGCGGATACTGTGGTTTTAAACTGAAGATTATAGTATCTCTGCTGGATGAGATGTAGGGATACATTTGATTCTCTTTCGTATACTGTTTTTAACTTGGACCACATTTCGTATGCAGTGGTGCATGCTAGCACGTGGGTGAGAGGTCCTTGCTCCATTCTCATTACCAAGAACTCTTGAGCCTTAGCGTCATTTTTGGCCCAATCCTTAGATTCGGTTGATTCACATGAAGTGACAACTTCATGCAAACTTCTTCCTTTGAGGATGACTTCTGTTTGGAATCTCCATATATTCCAGTTGTCCGCTCCTTTAAGTTTAAATAAATTTTCCATTTTCTTTTCTTCACACAGCACAGATCGTTTTAAAAAATGGCGGACGCGGCGTGGGTTGCTCGAGGATTTATTCTTCATAAATCGAAGATTCTTCTTTTCTTTTCTTCGTGTCCTGGGCCCATAACCTCTTGTCTTTTAAGTTGAGAGCTTTTTCAATGATAAACTCATATATTTCTTCTTTAATCTTATTTATTTTACTTCACAATCACATATCACGTTTTAACCGGAGTCTTACATTTTTACAGAAGGGGAGAGTATTGCCATAGTACAAAAAATATATTAAAGTATGCATTGCCCAACATTGCCTTATTTATTATATTGACATATACTTCTAACAGATATGAACCCGTGAACTCTGAATTAGTGGTTGAGATGTTCGAACCACTATACCAGAGCGGTGGTCAATTTACGAACAGGGACTAACAATCAGCTATTTCAGATAATAAAGACAAGGAGGAGGGTGATAAGAAAGATAAGAAGGATGAAGGCAAGGAGGGCGGTGCTCGCAACCTGTGGGTCAGTGGGCTGTCGGGGGACACAAGAGCTAAGGATCTCAAACAGCTCTGTAGCAAACATGGCAAGGTAACATATTTCATTCTCCACAAATGTTTTACCCATTAATATCAACATAGGTAACTTGAAAAAATCTGTATTGTTATTATCATTTTCTTGGTGTCTGTTACTATAATTAATTTCAATCTTTGGCTTTGTTTAAGTAAATAATGAGCATCGTATGTCATATTACCAAAATGCTGACCTCTCAAACTAGTAGATATCAAATATCCTGAGTGGCATTGCTTGATCAGCATTCTAAACCACCACAAGCATGTCAAAACACAAAATTGCGCATGCAAGGTCAATCGTAAACACGGTAATTCAGCGATTATTGGAAAAGTCCCAGATGAATCCATGAATTTCGAATGAAACTTATTGAACAAAATTTGTAGGTTATAGGAGCTAAGGTAGTGACAAACGCGCGGACGCCCGGGTCCCGTTGCTACGGCTACGTCACGATGGCGAGTGCACAGGATGCTGAGAACTGCATCAAAAATCTACACCGCACAGGTAATTTGTTACTATGTAAATGCCAGGATAACAAGCAAAATTTTTATTTTTTTACATAATTTAAGGTGTGGTCACACTGCTTTAAAAAATTGAATACGTAAGGTGGTAAAGCAGAATCTCGGTGCAAAATGCTCATCATAATATTGTTTTCCTTACTTTTGAATAAAAAGTATGCAAAAATTGCGTTTTAAAGCAATTAGCGGAAATTGATTCTGCTTTTATTTGTTGATAATAAAAATTTAGTTATATGCCTAAAGTTTAGAAACGGAGATAGTGAAAAACTATTTTCTATAGATAGTATCTGCACTTTTCTAAAACGTGAATAATTTCCCGGTTGCAAAAATGTATTACCCTTGTTAACATTATAACAGGCTGAGGTACATGGAGTTTAAATTGCAGCTTTTCATTACGTTCCAAAGGTTGAAAGGACACCCCTTCAAAATAGCCGATAAATTAGAAAACAATGGAAATTTTAGGCACCTTACTGTTGTACACCATTAATTATTGCAGCCCAGCTATATGAAGGAAGCCTTATGGCCTTCATATCGTTTCAAGCTGCAGAAATCGTATGCTTCCACATAATATTGCGCCTTTGTATTCTACATGACAGAGGTCTTTTTATGTCGTCGCTACAACAGAATTAAATATTTCTTTTTCCACAATATTTAATGGGAACTTGTAGAATATTTTTTTGGGTGTCTATGTTCAAGTAAAAGTAACAATAACTTATGTGTTGACAGAGCTACATGGACGCATGATCTCAGTAGAGAAAGCGAAGTCTGAGAGCGAGTCCGCGGCTCGTCGCCAGCCAACGCCCCGCGACCACAGTAGCGGCAAAGATAACGAGAAACATGAGGTATACACTAGCTTATTTATATATACAGGTTGTTAAAAGATGTTTCGGCAGCCGGAAACTGGCGATTAGTACTCGTCGATACAAATAACTAACCGTGAAAGCCGGTCAATTGCGAGTAGGACTCGCGCTTGAGGGTTCCGTATATACCATTCAAATAAGTTAAAAGACTTAAATGATTTTAATAAAAATTACAAACTTATGAAATGTATGAAACAAAACTGCAGTTGGTTGACTATTACTCGTTAACTTGTAAAGCCGACTTAGCTGTGATAATTTTATATCTAGCTTTTGCCCGCGGCTCCGCCCGCGTCGAAGAGATTTTCGTGGAAATAAGGAAAACAAAAGAATATAATTTTTTGAACGACAATATGCAACGGTCACTATGTTTTACCAAAGTGCTAATAAAGACCAATCAAATAAGCCCAAACTTGAAGGGTCTGCTGTTTACCGTTGAGGAGAACCCATACCCACCTTCCAGTCCCATCAACAGACCTCGGTCACCATATTTTACCAAAGTGCTAATAAATACCAACAAAATAAGCCTAAACTCGAAGGGTCTGCTGTTGTCAGTTGGGGAGATCCCGTACCCACCTTCCAGTCCCATCATCAGACCATGGTCACCACGTTTTACCAAAGTGCTAATGGAGACCAATCGAATAAGCCCAAACTCGAAGGGTCTGCTGTTATCCGTTGAGCAGATCTCATAATCACCGTCTAGTCCCATCAGCAGACCCTGGTCACCATGTTTTACCAAAGTGTTAATAAATACCAACAAAATAAGCCTAAACTCGATGGGTCTGCTTTTATCCGTTGAAGAGATCCCGTACCCACCTCCCACAGTCCTGTCATTAGATCCTGGTCACCATGTTCTACAAAAATACTCATCAATACCGATCAAATAAACTTAAAATTGAGAGGTCTCCTAAAAAAAACATTTACCAGTGGATGATTGAAACCCCGACGATGAGACTACATACGTACAACTACGCAGGGCGTACATACCACACGATTAACTAAAAATCTTATTGAGTGCTTAAGAATTTTTAATGTCAGTTCAGTAGTTCTAGATATTACCCATTATATGCAAACAAACAAACAAATCTTTCTTCTTTATATAATAGTGTAGACAAACTTTAACGTGAGTTGATTTGAACCAGACTGCGTCAAATTCGATATTTTGAAACATGCAGCGCCATCTAGTGTATTAAAATAAAAACAATTTCAACGCCAGCTTACAAACAATTTCAACGCCAGCTTACTGAGCCGTTATCCAGGATAGCTTCCCAGAGATGGCGTTTTCTAAGCACTTGAAAATAAAAATATTTTAGTTATTGGTCTTTGCTCAGTCAAGAAATATAATTTCAGCTTAATTATTTTTTTACAGAAGGAAATATTTTTTCTGAAATAAAATAAAAGAATAAAAAATAAAAAGGGAAAACAAATTTTACCAGTCGGGGTTTGAACCCGCGACGATCGACAATGCTACGGCAGCGAACCTTCCATATGTCTCACTAAAATTCTCATTGCGCTGCTCCTTTTTGTCATAGCGTGATGATACATAGCCCTAAACATTCCCGAAGAAATGCTTTATCTTTCAATGAAAACTGCATCAAAATCCATTGATTGGTTCTCAAGTTATAAGCGAACGAACAGACAGACGTTGTATTTTATATGTATAGAGATACTGTCGTAAATTTTTTCACATATCCAAAAGCAACAGTTTAGCTGTTTTACTCTAACAAAAATTGGCAATTTTAAGCTAAATATTTCGTAAACGGATCCCTGAATCGAAAAATGGTTTTCACATACCCTCAATATTTTTGAAAGACCTATCTAACGACACCTCACATCATCAGCAGACACGAAAAAAAATTGCGTGTAGGGGGTTGTAGCCTAAATTTTTTTTTACATGTTATTTTACCACTTTTTTCGGCGTGATTAATATTTTGTTTACCCATGCCAAATTACAGCTTTCTAGTACTAAGAGTAAACGGCCGACAGCCAGACAGACGGGCGGACGGACATGGCGAATCTATAAGGGTTCCTTGTTGACTACGGAACCCTAAAAACGGTTGTTTCATACATCTTAGTCGAGTAGGTACGTAACTTTTCTTTGGAAAGACCACGACAAAATTAACGTTGACAAGTAATCTTAAAAAATTACCAAGTAAACCTTATTTCATACAATATAAGATTCTCGTTATAAAGCAGACTTCTTTCACGGTACACGTACAATTTGATATATTTTCCTATACAGGTATTTTAATCTTTGTCCTGTTTTCTCTTTTTTTACGGGAGGAGGGTAGAAAAATTTGGTTTTACTGTATAAAAAACAGCGTTTTACGAAAAAAGGGACCCCAGCGCTGTAGTTCAAAAAAATGTGCCGCAAAACAACGAATTTTTCCAGCTCAAAATGCGTCCTTAATGAATTAGCAACACGAAAAATAAAATAATTTGTTTACACAAATATGTAAAAAAAGACAGCACACTTCTATTCAATTTAAAAACGAACTATTGTCACGGTAACACACCTCGTTAAGGCAGCTATTAAAACCGCTATTGTTTCCATTCGCTTTGCTTTACCTACTTTGGAACAACGAAACTTTGAAGTGTTTAAGACGAATGAAAAAGCGTAACAATTTCTTTACAGGATGGCAAAGAGAATGGGGACAAAAGCGGCGAGACTAAACCTAAGAAAGAAGATGAAGAAGGTGATAGATCCTCACGCGGGAAGTCTGCCCGATCCGATAAGGTATGTCGGGAATAAAACAACACAGTCCGTTTCCTTGCAAGGAATATTCCAACCGCACTTATGCTTCTTCCAAACGTATGTTCTTCTCACTGACATACAGACTAAACCTAAGGATTAAATAGCGTTGGCAAGTTTCCATACAAAAACCAAGTGACATTTAAGCTACATGGTACAAAAAAACGTATAAAAATGGGTTGTTTTGGCTGGCTTATGCTTGAAACATATTTGTTAATATCTAAACTAATCTCTCATGTACATTTTGTTTGGAAACCAGCAATATTTATATCTAAAAGAGCCTGTAACTCCCCGAACTAAAATAGCTTCAAGTCGACTGTGTTTGTTATTAATGGTTGGTCTGTATGTCTGTGGTTCTTCTATATTAATCCCCACGTCTTAATTTAAAGTATAAAATAGAAGTAATACTACGCCACAATATCACAAAGTAATGCATAAAATAACACAACTACCAGATATGCCTAATTAAGAGTAGTAGTGACTAGAATAGAAAAAGATGTAGTGACTAGAATAGAAAAAGGAATGCTTCGGTGGCTTGAGCATATAGAGAGGATGAATGAAAGTAGAGTGACGAAAGGAATGTATGCAGCGAAAGTGGAAGGTAAAGCTTGGCAGGGCGTAGGAAGTATGCCGACCAAATAGGCGACATACTAAAGAAAGGCAAAATATAAAGTTCCCGGAATAGCAGAGCTTGTATGACTAGATCGATGGATGTAGAAGCAAAAAAGGTGTGTCAGGATCGCAGCACATGTAAATCTGTAGTCTCTGCCTACCCTTCTGGGCGACAGACGTGAGTATATTTGCGAAATTAAAAAAAACATTAAAAAATGAGAAAAAAATACTCTAAATGAAAAAAAAACTGCATTTAGGAACGAGAATGTGGCAACCACCTTGATAATTGTAATTCGTCATCCCTAGGAAACTGCCATCACCTTCTGTCAGTGTTCATAAACTGCCCAATTCCCCGAAGAAACTTGGATTACTACGGCAATATATATATATATATGTAAGGTCCTACAATAATAAGTGAAAATAATTCTAGGGTAGATCATGTATCGTTAAAGGATCAAATTCCAGAAGAAAAACATTTTTGCTCAATTAATTTTTTTACTTCTCATTACAAAGTGGTTCAATCAGTTGACTAAATTTCTATTGAGAGGTAAAAAAAAAGTACGCACAAAAAGATTTTTTTTCTGTGGAATGTGGTTTATTAGGGATAGTCTATCATCTGTTTGGTTTTTTTCACTTTGAATTGTAGGACCTTATATATAAGGTGGAATCGAAATACCTGCCACGTATGAAATAGGAGATACTATTATGTTTATAGATTACATTAGTGAAGAAATTTCGTACCCCGGAATAGTTAAATAAATTTGAGAAGGTAAAGTAATTAAATAAACATTTTCTTCATTCTGCATAACGTGGTTCACAAATTACGCTTGACGAGTCGTTTAGTCAATGATAACAATTGCTATATCTTTCTAACCGTTCAATGAATGAAATTCATTTAATTGTATGAAACCGTTAGGTAGTAGTCGCAAAACTTCAATGAAGTTGTCAAAGGACGCCGCTCTATCCGAGCGAGCCGCTCGTCAAATAGTCAAAGGGCAGACCGCCTGCCGCCACCCCTTCCCCCACTACCTCTTTCGTCGCACGCGCTTGTTTTTGTTTGTTGTTGTGCCCCCACCCCAGTTCGCTGTTTTCGCTGGTCGCAGAGGTGCGTATCTCGCGCGCATTCTTTAAAAATGCCTCCTAGACCACGATATTCAAATCAAGAATATCTTGAGATGGTATCGTGCTACCGCGAGTGTAACAACGTAACCGCGCATGCAGTAAACCTATACGAGCAGAGATTTGGTGTACGAGTGAGCCATCATACCATTCTGGACGCCGTATACAGATTTCGAGAGCATGGTCGCTTTGACCCGCCTCCGGTTGACGCAGGCAGGCCTCGATACTCAGCCGAATTTGAAGAGGAAGTGTTAGACTTTTTCCGGCGTCACCCTCTTGCTAGCACCAGGGACGCTGCTAGAGTGTTTGATGTGAGCCATTTCTACGTGCGGCAACTTCTTAATCGGGAAGGGCTCCATCCTTACCACTTCTTAAGAGTGCAAGAATTGCAGCCACCAGACTACGCGGCTCGACTCGCATTTTGTCATTGGGTTAGAGAAGAACGTCGCAACATTATGTGGACCGACGAGTCCACTTTCACACGGGTTGGAATGTTCAATATCCACAATGCGCATTTTTGGACCGAGACGAATCCTCGTGTTGTTCGGCCTGACCACTTTCAGATACGATTTAGTGTTAACGTGTGGGTGGGCATACTCGGCAATAGAGTTCTTGGACCAGTTTTCTTGGACAAACTGAACGGGGAAACATATCTTCGCTTACTGCGAACCCGTGTAAGCAGAATGTTGGAACGTATTCCTCTTGAAGAAATAAGTGGACTGCACTTCCAACATGATGGAGCACCAGCTCATTTCGCTGTGAACGTACGTGACTATTTGAATGGTGTGTGGTACGGTGGCGAGAGGTGGATCGGCCGAGGAGGGCCAGTGCCGTGGCCTCCTCGCTCGCCTGATTTAACCCCATTAGACTTTTTTTATGGGGTCGTGTAAAGGACCGTGTGTACGGCCAAACCGGACATGATATTAGAACTGTGCGAGAACTAAAAAGGCGCATCAAGCGCGCTTTTCAGCAAGTAAAAAGTGAAACTGACACCTTAAATAAAGTGCAAAGACATGTTTGCCTACATTTGTGTGCAACGCGAAGGCGGACTTGTGCAGCAGTTTTGTAGATAAATAATACTGTTGTAAATTATGCAAATAACTGTAGCTAAGGTGTAATTGGTGTAAATAAGGTACAATTGGTGTAAAAATGCAAAGACAGAACATACTGTTTTTGTGTAATGTGTACCTACGGCAAAACATAATCAGGAGACCCGGCTTTAAGTGTGATGGGAAGTTTACCATCTTATTACATCAGTTTTTATCTGCGGAATGAATTAGAGGAATGCAATAACTGGTAAGTGCACTTTTAAACTTTTGCCTGCGTATTATTGGGTACTGGTTGGCCAACAGATCCAGCCGTTTGGAAATTTAACAGTACCCTAATTAGTTAATTTACCGGTGTCTTAATGACCAATGACGAAGAGTAATTTGCAATGTATTTCGTATTTACATCTACTTTGCGTGTGAGCGTAAGCACATTGGAGAGGCATGCAATGGCACCTATTCTCGTGTAGCACTTTTAAATTTCGAGCTAAAAAAACCCAAGAATTTTCATAGCAAAATAGACCTTAACGCGGAGGGATGACAGTTAAATGAGCTTGTATTATTTTGGGTTTTCACAACTCTACATTTAAGTTTGTGCTACACAGAATAGGTACAAATATCTCTACCTGGTAGAGACGAACTGGGCAGCTGATTTCATTCATTGAACGGTTAGAAAGAGATAGCAATTGTTATCATTGACTAAACGACTCGTCAAGCGTAATTTGTGAACCACGTTATGCAGAATGAAGAAAATGTTTATTTAATTACTTTACCTTCTCAAATTTATTTAACTATTCCGGGGTACGAAATTTCTTCACTAATGTAATCTATAAACATAATAGTATCTCCTATTTCATCCGTGGCAGGTACTACGATTCCACCTTATATATAATAATAATAATCTTAAATTATTCTGGTGTAAAACGTTCATGGTCACTGTTCAATTCAGTATAAATTTGTGTATTTTAAACTGTAAAGTTGTGATTTTAAGTACAGTGCTCCCAAAGTTATAATGCGCACGGAAATCTATAGCCGAGAGACCGGACGTACCACGTGACCTTACTGCTTGTATAGAAAGTGTAGGGAAATACGAACTTTGCCGAGCAGTGGCGAAGATTCGTATGCGCATTAAAAGTTTGGGAGTACTGTAAACTTCTATATCTTAGTCTTAATTTTTGTTTCAATGCATTCATGATAATAATAATAATACTTGTAATTTTATATATGGTATTTGTTTTGTGTAGAGCAGTTAAATCTATTTCTATATTATGTGATTACGAAGAGTCACTTGGCAGGTTGTCTTGGGAGGGACATTTCTGTCATGTACGGTCATATTTAGTCTACTACCAGAGTTGACCAAGAAGACTAACATAATTGAATTGTAAAGAATTACTGTCTAAGCGGCGAGCGGTAGAACACTGGCCTCGCAATCTTGAGACCCACATTCGATCCCTGGTCGGGCATGCACCAATGAGTTTTTCGGGATTTTTGTGCATAGTATTTGTTCTTACCTGAGTTTTACTTGCTGAATGGTGAAGGAAAACTTCGCGGGAAACCAGCATGCCCGAAAAAGCGTGTAATTGTGTCCGAAGTACGGCGATAGGTCTCACCACCCATCACGTTGGGACGTAATAAATCGTCGGTGAAACGCGGGTGTACCGGTTGTGGGCTGTGACTTGCATTTCACCCCCTCGGGGATTCATCTCGTGACGATATGTTTTTGTTTATGTTTTGTTATTGTCTAACAACAGCTGGTAATGGGTTTTCTCCCTTATTTTCTGTAGGACAAAGGTCGTCGCAGCACACGGTCCCGCGAGCGCCGGCGGTCGCCTAGAGAAGTGCTGTCATTTTCTAAGATCTGGGTGAGTGAGTCTAGTTTCAACATGTCTGCAATCTGTGCTCATCGTCATATTAACCCCATTTCATTTTACTTCATTTAACATTTTGTGTCGCTTTGTTTTCTGCCTTTGTTTCCGGTAGACATGTTTAATCTATGCTCCTTTTTGTTTTCACCCTTACCTTGGCACGTAAAAGTTGTTTTCTAGCTATAATAGGCATGATGACTAAAAAAATTTTATTAGTCCGTCAGTAAGATTATCAGAAAATATTGGACACGTACAAATAAATTATAAAGATATAGCTCGCTGAAGTTCCGCGTGACGTCACATCTAGGTACAATTTTACTTAGAAGTGGCGTCATTTTCCCCCACTCCCAAACTTTGACGCGCTTTATCTCTGTCATTTTTTGTTCGATTGACAAAAGAAAAAATACGTGTCCAATATTTTTTGATGATCTAAATGACGGACTAAATAGAATAATATTTTGTTTACCCTGTCTACAAGCCTATTATTGCAAATTACATATTCCCTAGAAATTCGGGAATTGTATAAATTGTATTCGGGTTCTTAATGTTTTTGCATATTAATATGTGTTGTGTACTTTCGTATGCTTTGCTACAATTTAATTTACATGTGATGCAAAATACTGGTGGAAAGGAATTGGATTTGTGATATTATTACTTTGTATTTGAAAAAAGCGGTGGTTGCTCAGGGGTAGAACGCTGGCCTCTCAATCTTTGAGATCCAGGTTCTATCCCCGGCCAGGCATGCACCAATGAGTTTTTCGGAATTTATGTGCATAGTATTTAATACTTGCTGAAGGAAAACATCGTGAGGAAACCTGCATGCCCTAAAAAAGCGTGTATTTGTGCCGGAAGAACGGCGATAGGGCTCACCACCAATCACGTTGGGACGTAATAATCGTCGGTGAAACGCGGGTGTACTGAGTGTGGACTGTGGCTCGCATTCCATAGCTCACATCCGGAACACCTTTAACACCCCCTCGGGGATTCATGTCGTGACGATATATTATATTATTATTTAAATTGAAAAAAAGTATTTAGAATAATCAAAGTATCCTATCCTGCCTCTTTTTGACTGAACCAACCACATTTCAAATTGTCCAGGGAAATCACTAAGTATATTTAAAATTGCACGCTTTGTACTTCACTCTGCTGACCTAAAAAAACATCACCACTTAATGTTAATTAAAAAGCAAATTTCATCTCTGTGAGGGTAATTTTTTTGTTTTTCAAATTTTTGACGCAAGAAAATATAATCAAAGGTTCAGTTATTAGTCCGCGATTAACAAAATGTAGATCTTCTTTTACTCCGCTTCAGAACTGAATGAATGAATTATCCATCCATCCATCAGCCTGTTTCGTCCACTACTGGACATAGACCTTTCCAAGATTTCGCCACTCTTGGCGGTCCTCCTGGAAGAATTGCCCATACTCACACACGCTAGGCAGGCGGGTTGGTGAGTGCGGTGCCGAAACCCTTGCACCAGTGACGCCGCTGTCACCAGTCTGTTTTATATAAGCCCCGGCAATTGGGGATGGATATACCGCCATCCATCGGTCCCAGGCAATGGTGGGCCGGCCGCCTGGTTTTGCCGGAGGGCTGTTCTCTTACTTTCCCCCCAATAACTTCGGGAGGATTTGCGAGTAAGATGGTGGTACCTCCACAGTCGAGCCCGGCATCAGCTCTACCACCTGCGATGAAGTAATGAAACGTTTATTTGCGATAGTAAGTGTATGACAAGATCATAAAAAATATAGTGTCGGTAAATCTACCGTAAAAATAGTCTATAAAAAAAATATTACTTATATCGTATGAACGAAGTATATTAGTAACTTACATTATTAATGAACAAATAACGAATTTAATAATTAAGAGACCGCTTACATTTTCATACGAAATAGAGAACATGCATGTCGTTTTAAACCTGGGGATTCGGTTTATTTTCGGACTGCGTAAGTTTGACCATGTGTCTCATTATAGAGAGGAGCTGAAATGGCTTCCTATTCGTCAACGACGAAATTTTCACATTTTATGTTGTCTCTTTAATATCCTTAGGAGCCCTACTACCCCTCCCTATTTGCGTGAACGCTTTAACTACCTTCTTTCCAATGACAAACAGAACAGACCACACACAGTATCTCTTTTAAAAACTCCATGTCATAACACGGGTGCTTTTAGAAATTCTTTCACGGTGACATCCATCAGACTCTGGAACTCCCTACCGCATACGATTCGTGACTGTCCTACGATCAGCCTATTCAAGAAGAAGCTTAAAGAGCATTATTTATAAATATTTTTCCCTTTAAAATATATATTTATTTATTATTTATGCAGGTATTTACACTGTATGTATTTATGTTTATATTTGGTATATACTAAATTCTTGTTTTAAACATATATTTATGAATACTTTTGTTATGTAGGTTTATGCCCATGTTTATATTACAGTATTTAAGTACGTTTGTTCTTTTTATATTTAAGTAATTATTAATTAATTTATTATGTAAGTATTTATTTAAAAGTTAGGTATATTTATGGTAGTTTTAAGTTCATATTATCTCCACATTTTTATTTTTTATATCACTTGTTTCTTTATGTGTGCACATTTGATCACACACTTTTAGTTAATATTTCCTTAGCACCTAGGTTTTGCTGGCAGAAATCTCTCTCAGAGATAAGCTCGCCTATAGCACGTTTAATTTATGACTGCTTGTACGTATAACTTTTCTGTGCAATAAAGAATATGAATATGAATAATATATTGCGTTTTTTGTATTCTATTTACTTAATAGCATTTAATGATGACCATGGGAAACTATTTTATTTTATAGTTTTGTAATTACTTCCATTTAAAAATACAACATTTTGATGAAATGAAACGCAAATGCAAAACGCGTTACCATTGGCTAACTGCCTTTTGTGATGTACATTTCATCATAAAATATTTAGTTCGAAATTAATAAATGTAAAATAAAACCCTTAAATATTTTGCAATAGGTTGTTTTAATCGAAAATAATGAAAAAAACCGGCCACTCGCCATACACCGCAAGCAAGAGCAGTATCATGTGACGTCACTTGATGCGCGCTAAAATGGCAGCCGTTTGAATTGTAGAAGGTTATTATGAAACTTATTTTGATTTTAAAACTTTGAAATATGGATAATTTAGTTGTAAATTCTTATTCATAGCCCTAATTTGATAATATATTAACGATTAGTGCATTAAAAAATTTACGTGCATATTCTTTATTGTAAAATTTCCAGCGCCTAATTTACCATCTTTGGAAAGACTTCAATACTGTTGAATACATATCAATCATAAACCAATCTTTCGCATTGAAGATTAATGTATCACATTTGCAAAACTTACTTCATATTTTTTATAGTGATATCTCGTACACCTCGTTTACAGGAAAATATCTCATTGTCAACTTCAAAGAGCTAAACCTTTCATTCAAATTCAATAACTTTGCTGAAAAATTACCATCAATTGCCAAAACATCAGACATAAATTTGTTGGAACACAATGTACAGGAGTTTTTATAATGTATCACATTAACAGTTTAAAGAAAATCGTATCTTTTTCTGATAATTGTCGCCACATTAACACGATTTTTTTTTAAATTTAATAAAGCATAATTACAATTAAAATTTCATATCATACCAATCGAATTCTGCAATGATGTTGACAATCCATTCATTTAATTATACCGTAAAACATAATTAACCTCAGTATAAATTTCAAGAAAATCACGATTTCACGATCCACAAAGACACTATACAAAAGGCGTATTTGATGGAGTGGCTCTTTACATGATTAAAATCGACAAGTTAGTATTTATACTTAGTCCAATATCTTTTCAATAAGCCAGACTACGTTGTGCAGAAAATCTATAAATCGTATCGAAAAACTGTTTTCTTTATCATGTTTTTTATGTGCTTGCTACTATGGATCTGAAATATTATATGTTTTGTCATTATTATATATATAATTTTTTTTTTTTTTATTGAAAAACACTTGTACTTGTCCACTGATTTATATTATTTCCCTTACCAGTTTCGCTGTTAAAGCATTTACGTATAAAAAAAAAAATACCTTTGATAATGCTTTAACAGCGAAACTCCGTTGTCCGTCCGTGTGTCACAGCCTCATAACTTTAGCACCGTTAAAGATAAAGACTTGAAATTTTCCACAAAAATAGCATTCACTTGCCTACGTAATACGGTATAAAAATAACATTTCAAAATTTTAAATTGTTCAAAATATTTCCAATACCAAAGTGAGAAAAATAAAAAATAAATTTCCTAAAAATACAATGACACCTATTCTCGTGTAGCAAATATTAGATTTAGAGCTGCCATAACCTAAAACTTTTCATTGCAAAATAGGCTTTAACGCAGATGGATAAAACTTAAATGAGCTTGGATTATTTTAAGTTTTTCAGCTCTAAATTTAGGGCTTGCTGCACGAGAATAGGTCACAATATGTGTATCAAATTGTAGATATTAAAGAGCTGATTGTAAAAATATATACGTTTACTATATTTACTGACACCGATTTCGAGAAATCTTTGAAAAACCACAAGAAATGCACGTCCCCCCCTTATTACCGAAACTAATGAACCGAAAAATATGAAAAAAATCATGATTAATTTATGATTACGTAAAGATTACAGGAGAAATAGAACGGCTGAGAAATTCACGATGACAAAATTAAATTTTTCATCCACGACTTTTATTTCGAGTACGGTATAAAAATATTTGAGTCTCTTTCTTTTGTGGTATAATTAATTCTTTTTTTAGATCATAAATAGTTATGAGCAAGATTATAAATACCTTTTTCCTGACTGTTCCCAAAACTGTCGAATTATGGAACCCTAGGTATGCGACTCTGACTCGCACTTGACCGGTTTTTTTAAATGATCTGTACTTCATTTTATAGTATATCAAATTGTATTTATTTTGTTTAGAAATTTGTATATTTACTATCAGCTAAAGTGAGAATGCAGAGCCCTGTTGACTCTGACCCTTTGACTAAATGACCATTTGAATCAACAGAAGGAGCGTGACATAGCGCGTGCCCGCGAGCGATCCCGCGCGGCGCGAGAAGAGGAAAGAAGACGTCGCGCGGCCGAGGAAGCGCTGCGAGAGCGAGAGAGACGGCAGAGGCAAGAAAAACACAGGCTGGCCATTGAGAGGGAGAAACTGAGGGCTGAGAGGTTAGGAAGCGACAACTCTATAATATAAAGTGACTTTCGTTTATACTGGTGTTAGGAAAAGTACTTCGTTCCTTTAAACCACGTGTGCTATAGGTATAATAACAAAGTATGTTAAGCGTGCTTTTTTTAAGATAACGAATTTTTTTTATTTTTTTTTTTTATTATTAAATTAAATTACTATCCCTTTCTCTTACGCGCCGTTTTTTTGCAATTGTCTATCTCTATATACGAGGGGTGGCTGATATAAAATCTCCTTTGTTAAAGAAAGTTTAAAAAATGTTACTGGCCACTATATTCTCGTATTCTTTGTTTATTCCTTTTTTAAAAATTATGACACTTATTTGTTTCTACGAGTTCATTTTTTTTTGTCGCGTCTTCGTTTTCATCAAGTTGCAATAAAATTAAAAATGGATAAAATTGAGTATCGCGCTGTGATTAAATTCCTCGGTAAAGAAGGGAATACGCCGACGCAGGTCCGAGAGCGCGTGTTTAAGGTGTTCGGAGATTCATGTCCTTCCGAATTTGTAATAAAGTTTTTGTCAAAGCAGTTTAAACAAAACCGTGTGAGCTTAGAAGACGATCCCCGTAGTGGAAGGCCCATTTCTGCAGTTACCGCAGATAATGTGGAAAAAGTGAAGAAACTGATCCTTGCCGATCGGCTAATTAAGCAGTGGGAAATAGCTAGAGATGTTGGCATTAGCAAGGAACGAGTTCATGAAATAATTCATGAACATTTGGGAATGTCCAAGGTGAGCGCGCGTTGGGTGCCTAAAATGTTGATCCCGTTTGATTAGCAAAAGCGTGTGGAATGTTGTCAGTCATTTTTAGACTTGGTAAAGGATAAAGAGGAAGAAATTATCTTGCGAATAGTGACCTGTGATGAAACTTGGATTCGTCAGTGGGATCCCGAAAGCAAACAAGAATCGATGCAATGGAAATTTAAAGGGGAAAAACCACCAAGGAAGTTTAAGGTCCGGCTGTCAGCGGGCAAACTAATGGCAACCATTTTTTGGGATGTTGAGGGGATTCTTATGATATATTACCTGCCAAAAAACACCACGATGAATGCTGAATACTATGCGAACTTACTTGACCAGCTATGCAAAAAAATAAAAGAAGACAGGAGGGGCAAACTTAGCAAAGGCGTTTTGATTTTGCATGATAATGCACCCGCGCACACGGCCTTTAAGGCGCGGTCATCTCTGACAAAAAACGGCTTTACAGAGATCAACCACCCACCCTATAGTCCAGACCTGGCTCCCTCTGACTACTTCTTATTTAAAAATTTAAAGAAAAATTTGAGAGGGCGCAGATTTTCAACAGACGAAGAGATGAAGGACGCTGTGAATGACTATTTTGACGAACAAAATAATAATTATTATTTTAATGGTATGCTGTCACTTATTGACAAATGTCGTAAGTGCATTTCAGTTGCAGGGGACTATATTGAAAAATAAAAAATAAATTATTAATCCATGTATTTTTTTTCATAGTCAGGTAGATTACTTTTCAGCCACCCCTCGTATCTATTGCGTTCTGAACTAAGGTTGAACAATTTAATGAAAGTCTTTAAAAAATATTATATATTTTTTATATTTCAAAAAATAATTTAAACACGCTTAACATACTTTGTTATACCTATAATACACGTGGTTTAAAGAAACGAAGTACTTTTTCTAACATCCTGTATAGCTAAATTCATAAGATTATGTTTTTATTGCGAAATCCATGAGTGCGTTACGCCAGCGGCATGTTGGCGCTTTTCAGGATTTCAGCTTGACAGATAATTAATCAGATTTTATTCAAATCTGGCTACTCTGTAATGTAACGCTTCAATACATAAGTTATTATTAAGTGACGGTATATTTGATTCTACTAATAATTGGTACTTTTATCACATTATTTATCCTAAAAATTTCAGCTGAAAGAACCCCCTAACTACTGAAACTGAATGAAAAAACAACAGGGAAGCAAATCAGTCGATTAACCAACCAAATTCAAATGACTACATAAAAGCGGCCGTACCATACATGGTGCCAACCTTCTTAAATTGGTAGTTCTATAATTCAGTTTTGGTGGGTACAGGCAAAGATTACAATATAATACTGGAAATAGATAGCTCTCTCCGACCGAATTTGTGTTTATAAGGAAAGTGACGCCATCTGGTAGCCATGGTGTGTAACTACAATTTTCAACTACATACCTATAACCAGCTAGGTACCGACTACCGCTACGCCTGTAGCACAGTTGCTATAAATAAAATGGATTTTTAGAATGTATAATTAATGAGAACTCAATTATTACGCAGAACTTTTATATTTTTAATAAAATTATAAAACACCCATATAACTCAAATAAAATTTTCACAATTTGCAGCTACTGAGTGTAGCGACATCATATTGTTAATTCATAGAGCCTTGTAGGCTGCCACAAATCCCGCAGGGGTCGGATTTATGTTGCAGTAGCCGTGAGCATGAATGATGTTCTCTAAGAAGCCCTGATGGAAGTTTCGCACATGTACATGTATTTGCTGATATTCTGAAAACCTTTTATGGTTTTTACACAGCTTTGTTTTCAAATTTCATCGATTGCAAGACAGGAAGACTTTCCCACCATAGCTTATGATGAGGCGATGTAGGTTTTACAGCAGCTCTATATATTTTTCCGTTTTCAGTTTTACTAAAACTCCCGTTCAATGACTCAAACAGCATCAACACATCAGCAGTTTCTGTGCTTTTTTTCAGCAGTATTCCTTTCTCTGAAATTTAAGAAAAAAAACATTTAATAGAATCTAAACAGCTAAACAGACCGACGATCTGAAGGATGTTGCGGGTGGCGGCTCGATGAGGAGGATGGAGACCGCTATGAGTCGTGAAACTTGGGAAAGGCCTATGTCCAGCAGTAGCCGAACACGGGCTGATGGATGGAGCTAAACAGAAAATCCAAAATTGTTATCATTATAATTGTATCTAACCTGTCATGTAGCCCATTGTTACAGCGATGTTATTTTTCAGCAATAACATCGCTGTAACAATGGGCTACATGACAGGCTACTTGTGTAGCATTTGTTACCCTCATTTTGGCATCGCGTGATGCACTGTCAATTTTGGGACCAGCCTGACCAGCCCTTGTAGCCTGGGCTTCACTTTATGGAGTTCCATGATGTGTTGATGCACGGAAGATTTTTACAGTACGATTAAAATCAGTTAACGATTCGGCCAACCTCGGTAATTGTCGTGAATCCCTCATCTCTCACATAGAGTTATCAATTTACAGATATGACCTTTAATTATATTACTCGTTGTCTTATTGAATACATTACAAGAACGATATGAGCAACAAAACCTCCTTTGTAGCTCAAAACTAGCACAACCTTTATATTGAAATAAGAAAAATAATTGACTATTTTGACAGTATGACTTCTTAGTGTCAATAAAAACAGTTTGACGTATATGATACATTTATGTTTATGAACGCTAATTTCATTCGTGAAAATATTCGATTCTATCAAATTTTATCAAAATTAACTTACAATAGTTATGTATCATGGCTTCAACAAATTTAAAGCGTGGTAAAAAAATTTTTGCTCAATCTCGTGAAATTGTAAATAATGTATATAACTATTTTAGAAAAGAAGCTAATTTATTTAAAAAGGAAGAAAGTAAATATCATTAAAAAAAATTGTATATTGTCTACAAGTATAGCTTCGGTAAATAATGAATCTTCAAATTCATGTCGCTTCTGCATAATAAATTTCTTATGTCTACCGGTTAGTAATGTCATCTTGGCAGGTGCTATACATTGCCTTTATGATACTTCAAATTGAATGCTACCTAAAAGAAATCGCGGTAATGTATTTCGTGTCATTTCCGAATCGTTAACTGATTTTAATCGTATTGTACCAGGAGGTTCAGTCACAGTTCAAATGTTATTTTTCTCGTAGCAATGTCGGAGGAACCATAGCTCAGTTTAACGACCTTTGGAGAAGAATAACTATAACATACTATTACAATTACAATAAATAAAAACCAAAGTTGAGGAAGCAAAATATCCCTTGAAAGCTTTTTGAAAGAAGAAACGAAAAATAATAACTGTCAACCTGTTTTCTTACGGTGCTGCCGTTTGCCCATTAATCAAAATTACTTTCCTTTAAATAAAAGAGCTTTAAAATAAAATGTTTATGAAGTATCCAAATAATTAATGACAAAATTGGAAAGTTAAATTATTCAACAGTAATTTTATTCAAAAATTTAATTGCATACAAATAATTGTATACATGGCTTGAAATATTTTCTACCATTGGAACAAAAGTTTTAACTTTGGCATTCCAAATTAAAAAGATAACCTTGGTTACAGCATAATTATGTAAACTACCTAGATGGAGTTAGTGTCTATGTTAACAATATACTTGTTCTAAGGAACAGGGCATGGGTACAGGTGCGTACAAATGGTTTAACTAACTATTAATTTACTTTTATATAAATATGATACGTTATTAGCAGTGATAGGATGCTTTTGATTTTGATAGATTTGATAGTGATGCTTTTTACCCCAAAGTACTAATGTTCAAATGTGTGGAATGGACTTTTGTATAGGAAAATAAATATTTTATTTTGTAATTTGTATTAATAACTTACTTGATGAAACATTATAATTTGATCAAATTTGATAGGTGCTTATATAAATCATGGTGACCAGAGTCTGATGGTGGGACTGGAAGGTTGAAATGAGAACTCCTCAGCGAACAACAGGAGACCTCTCAAGTTAAGACTATTTGATCAGGCTTGTTGAGTGCTTTTGTAAAACATGGTGACCAGGGTCTGATGATGGGACTGGAAGGTTAAAATGAGAACTCCTCAACTAACAACAACAGACCTCTCGAGTTTAGACTATTTGATCGGTCTTGATGAGTACTTTTGTAAATTTTTCGTTGATGAGTTCCCGTATCCACCTTCCAGTCCCATCATCAGACCCTGGTCACCATATTTTACAAAATTACTCATCAAGACCGATAAAATTCGGGATGAATTAATTTTATACCAATTCGCACCAAAAACCACTAACTGTCTTTATTTGAAATCACACACACTATTAAAACACAGCTGAATGAAACATCGGACTGACTAATTTGACCGCACTATAATTTTAAAAATGTTTCACCACTACTAACTAGAATCGTTACCGGGTTATATTCGCTCTATGCAGTCGCACTTTAGTTTTCCGATTCGCCTCGTAGTTTACACTGAACTGCCCTGGACCGCTTACCCGTCCCGTTTTTATACCACACGCCGGTTTCTAGTTCAAGTGACGCGATTTTGCTAGAACCCTCTCGCACATTGTGGAACGCACGTCAAAGACCCCCATTTCTTCCAGGAGGACCGCCAAGAGTGGCGAAATCCTGGAAAGGCCTATGTCCAGCAGTGGACGAAACAGGCTGATGGATGGATGGATGACATTTTCTGTGATACTAAATATGTGTTTTTTATATTAATTAATGAAATATTATTCATTAAATCAAATTAACCGTGACTGTCGATTTAGCTTCTTTTGGTCGGCGCACCCTTAAATTACTTCAACGTCCAATAGTAAGTTTATTTTTAATTACAGACCATATTAAAAAAATATATTAAAACCCACTTCGATATGATGTTAGCTTTTTCAAAAAAGCATCGGATTACGGGATATGAGGCTGTGATATACGGACGGACGGACGGACAAGGGAGTCTCACCATAAAGGTTCCTTTTGTACCTTTTTGGTACTACGGTACTACTTTGGTACCCTAAAAACTTTTGTGCGAGACTGTTTCGAAAAACGGAATGTTGTTCTACAAATTTAAGAAGGTTGGCACAATGTACGGTGCGGCCGCTCTCACGTGCTCATTTGAATTTGGTTGGTTTGGTTGGTTAATCGTCTGATTTCCTTTCCTGTTGTTTTTTCCTTATGTATCAGTAGTTAGCAGGTTGTTTCAGCTGAAATTTTTGGGATAAATAATGTGATAAAAGTACTAATTATTAGTAGAATCAAATATACCGTCACTTAATAATAACTCATGTATTGAAGCGTTACATTACAGAGTAGCCAGATTTTAATAAAAATGGAATAACTCTGTAAGGAGTTGAAGTAGGAACATCTAATTTCACAAGGTGCTTTGAATTGATAAAAGGTACAAACCACCATAATTGGTAAGTTTCTAGGTATTCTCATTGAAGCGCAAGGGCTGATTTTAGGATTTTTGAAAATAAACATAATTTACCAGCGGTGTCGATTATAGAAAAAATAAGTTTGCACAGATTAGGAACGAATTAAGAAGCACCTAAAAAAATCGTCGTTGTATGTCATGCCATTTAAGAGATACAGCAATTGGCTAAACCAAGCGGCATCTTTGAATAACTCTGAAACCTCTAGACGCACTAATTTTGTTTTTGGGGCACAATTGGGCACTAATTGTATCTACCTAAGTAGCTAGTTTTTATTTCGCTACGACTACAGGAAAAAAAACATGCCGCTGGGGTAACGTTACTCCAGCGGAATCTGTTTTTCGTGAATATCATTGGATCGGCTGGAAGCACATTTTTTTTATTTCGGGCACAATTACACGAGATGACGCTCTGATTATCTGTCAAGCTGAAATCCTGAAAAGCGTCAACATGCCGCTGGCGTAGCGCACTCAAATCCATAGCTTTGGAATACTCTAACTAAGTATTATGATTATTAAAGTGCAATACATTACATTAACAAAAAGAAATGGGTAATGCTATATAAGGTGACTTTCGTTTATATAGCTAAACTAATACTGGAGACTCGGTAAGTGGTCACGAACAAGGTTCAAGCAACTGTTTGTGAAATTCGAAAAGTATTTTTGTTCCTCTATACTTGTTCAAGTACAGCCTCGACTCAATTAGTATAAATTTTATTTCCCGTATTTCTCAGAAAGGGTCATTGAACCTTGGTCCTGTCACTTACCGAGTCTCCAGTATGAATTTGATGTAAAAATATAATAACTTTTCAGAGCTTCTTTTATTTTTTAATATACATAATGATAACTGTGCAATAAAATATAATGTATATAAATTATATAGGAAAATAATAATAACCTCAAGATATACGGGGGGGCGTTTTTAAGTTCGCGGAATCGGGGGTAAGACGTGGAAATAAAAATACAAGTTTATTTTTCCTTTTCAATATATTCACCTGCAACCCTAATACATTTTTCAGATCTTTCAATTAGCTTATGTATACCCTCGAAAAAAAATGTTTTTTCTTTGTCTGAAAAATAAGCTGAAACTGCTTCCTTCACTTCTTCATCGCTTGAGAACTTCTTCCCCGAAGTTCTTTTTTCATTTTTGGAAAGAGATAATAATCACTGGGAGCCAGGTCAGGACTGTAGGGTGGATGAACCAAAATATCGAAGCCCACCTTATGCAGGGAAGCCAACGCAACACGGCTCTTGTGCACAGGCGCGTTGTCGTGCAGAAGGAGGACACCTTTGGTTAATTTTCCCCTTCTTTTTGCCTTGATTGCTTCCTTTAATCGCTCTAAGATTGAAGCGTAGTATTCTCCGGTTATGGAGACACCTTTATCTTTATAATCTATCAACAAGATTCCTTCTGAGTCCCAAAAGATTGTCGCCATAATTTTTCCCGCCGACTGTGACACCTTAAATTTCTTTGGTGGTGGTGTGCCTTTTTTGTGCCACTGCATAGAATCTTGTTTGGACTCAGGTTCATAATGATGAACCCAAGTTTCATCCCCAGTAACAATTCGAGTCAATACTCCATCCTGGTCTTCATTGCAGAGGTCCAAAAACGCGCGAGAACACCTCGGGTACAACTGAAAGAAGAAGTTATCACGTAATCCCCCACTTGGCCCTTCGGAGTTCTTTGCGCAAAGAAGTCCGACTTTTATTTTGGAACCCCTACGCTGCATCATTGTTAGTACCAGTCCACCGGCAATTCAAACGACTGACGGGAAGCCGCAGCATCGCATCGAAGGGTGCTGCCAATTGCAGAGCTACTGGAAGAGGACGTGTTTGATGGTTTCCTCAACACCAGCGGCGCTGTGGACATTGTTGGTGGTTTCCCCAACAGTTTAATTGTTTTTGAGGCGACGTGAGCATTCTAGGCACCCACCTTGCACTGACTTTCGTCATGCCGAGATGATCGTGAAGAATTTTAAATATGGTTGTATCGGATACTCCAACCATTTCTGCGAGCTGTTTCTTCTTTAGTCTAGCATCTTCCAGTATTAATTTTTCCACTTTTTGAATGATTTCCGGAGTGGTCACCTCGATCGACCGTCCTGGCCGAGGATCATTTTCAAGTGAGGCCCTGCCTTTCTTAAAAAGGGTATGCCACTTATAAACCATGGTTTTACCGGGGCAAGACTCCCCGTAAACGGATGACATCTCTTCTAGTATGGTTTGAACCGATTTACCTTGCTTGGTAAGAAACTTTATGACAGCGCGGTGCTCGATTTTCTCCATTTTTCACAATGTTCTTCCCAATTTAACTGAGTTGTTTGATCGACGATAATTCAAATAGTAATGGCCCGATTAAAACAAAACATTCTATTTATACTAATAATGAGCTACTTAACCAGTTACGACTAAGGAAAGTACCCTCATTTATTAATTACATACCCATTCCGCGAATATAAAAATGCACCCTCGTATCCGGACCCGGCATCAGTTGAGTATATACATATAGATTTATGTACACCAAAGTCACCTATCATGGCATTACCCATTTCTTTTTGTTACGCCCATAACCCTACATCTACATCAAACCGACAACTGCAAAAGTTTACGTCCGAAACCACCAAACCACAACGGAAATGCCGTATTTCATTTTGTAAATCTCGTGCTATAAAAGTGTACACTGAATAATTAAAGGCATATTCCAGGGAAAAGATCGAGCGTGAGAAGAATGAACTGCTACGTCTGGAGCGGGAGAAGCACAGACTTGAGAGAGAGAAGTTGGAGTTGGAGAGACTCGAACTGAAGCGAGCTCAACTCAGGTAAAACTTACAATCCGTAACATTTATGTTTATTAGCCTTAGGTGAAACTTACAACAGTAACATTTATTTTTATTAGCCTTAGGTGAAACTTACAACAGTAACATTTATCTTTATTAGCCTGAGGTGAAACTTACGACGGGAACATTTATCTTTATAAGCCTTTGCCCGCAGCGAGTTCCATACCTTAAAATAAAAAGCCGGTCAAGTGCGAGTAGCACTCTTGCCTGAGGGTTCCGTATTATTCAAATAAGTTGATAAACTTAAATAATTTGAATAAAAATTACAATCTTATCAAACAAAATATTTGAAACAAAACTGCAAAATTGAGGTGGACGAGTATTCGGGTACGTATTTAACCTAGGTTAAAATCGTCATTTTCAGTATTTGTTGTTGCGCATTCCTAAAAAGTTAATTTTTTGGGATAGAACCTGTAACAAAAATGGTCTGTATAAATACTGATAAAGATTGCCCCGCATTTCTTTGGTTGTAGAGATACAAAAAATTGAAAAATAATATGTACTCTACTCAATGAGTTCTAGACAATGACACCCAAAATACAGGGATAAGAAAAAAAAACTACTTCATTTTAATGTATGGGACACCCCCTGAAAAATTATTTGATTCCATTTTTAATTCAATATTTGGTTTCATTCCACATAACATATTCAAACAGCTCTGTAACACATTCCTTCTGCAAGCTAGAGACCCGTGACAGACGGACGGACAGCAGAGTTCCTATAGGGTTTCGTCTTGCCCTTTGGGCGCGGAAACCTTATAGGATCTCTTTGTTGTCTACATGTCTGTATGTAACTCGAACAGCACTAATCTTTGTTGCTCTTTCAGACTGGAGGAGGAAAGGCGCAAGCGCAGCGGGTACGAGGGTGCGGGGTACCGCAAGGCAGTGTCGCCGCCCGACCCCGGCTACGACGTGCCCAGGCATAAGCGTGTGCCGCCGCCGCCCATTGTACGTACCTTTCACACGCTAGTTTCTAGAAAAGAGCGTCAAATAATTTTTTCATTTTTAAAAACTATTCATCCTAATTATATATGTACAAATAACATAATTTTTAAAACAGTTTATCGACTGACATAAACTCTCTCTTAATGCTAGCACTAAAAAGATAACCGCGTAGAGGGTAGTTTTAACACTTTGTATCATTCGCTCGAGTTGTTGTTTGGTAAAAAAAGGCGAGCGAATGCCGTGTGTGCGTTACTACCGTATGACACGGTATAACAAATATTAAACATTATTATTAAATATTAAACTTTCGAACAGGCTTACCAAGAGCTCCGCCCCATGGTTCCTCGGCAGGACAACCGCTCCCCCCATCCCATTCCTCAACCAATTTTGTCATTTGCGGCATCGCCAGTTTACTCGGCCCAAGCATCCCCACCACCCACTCGCCAACAAGATTATTCGGCTCAACCTTCCTCCCCTACTCGTATGCCGTGCCCATACTGCAAGACTAGGGGACACAAGCTCATCGCCTGCCCACAATTTAATAACCAACCGGTTCAAGATCGGTGGGATTTCGTGAACTCACGAAACCGGTGCCGACGCTGTTTGGGTCCTCACTATGAGCATGACTGCAGGTCTACACGTGCATGCAAGGACTGTGGACAGACTGACCACCACACTGCACTGCATCGCCGTGAGGCCATGTCTCCGACACGCTCATCGGCTCATCTACTGCCTCCGAATTTACGTGAGGAACCCAGGCAGCGTCTAGCGCATGATTATGGGTACTCGGCCCAGGCATCCCCACCACCCACTCGCCAACAAGATTATTCGGTTCAACCTTCCTCCCCTACTCGTGGTATGCCGTGCCCATACTGCAAGACTAGGGGACACAAGCTCATCGCCTGCCCACAATTTAATAACCAACCGGTTCAAGATCGGTGGGATTTCGTGAACTCACGAAACCGGTGCCGACGCTGTTTGGGTCCTCACTGTGAGCATGACTGCAGGTCTACACGTGCATGCAAGGACTGTGGACAGACTGACCACCACACTGCACTACATCGCCGTGAGGCCATGTCTCCGACACGCTCATCGGCTCATCTACTGCCTCCGAATTTACGTGAGGAGCCCAGGCAGCGTCTGGCACATGAGTATCGGTACTCGGCCCAAGCATCCCCATCACCCACTCCCCAACAAGATTATTCGGTTCAACCTTCCTCCCCTACTCGTGGTATGCCGTGCCCATACTGCAAGACTAGGGGACACAAGCTCATCACCTGCCCACAATTTAATAACCAACCGGTTCAAGATCGGTGGGATTTCGTGAACTCACGAAGCCGGTGCCGACGCTGTTTGGGTCCTCACTATGAGCATGAGTGCAGGTCTACACGTGCATGCAAGGACTGTGGACAGACTGACCACCACACTGCACTGCATCGCCGTGAGGCCATGTCTCCGACACGCTCATGGGCTCATCTACTGCCTCCGAATTTACGTGAGGAGCCCTGGCAGCGTCTGGCACATGATTATCGGTACTCGGCCCAAGCATCCCCATCACCCACTCCCCAACAAGATTATTCGGTTCAACCTTGCTCCCCTACTCGTGGTATGCCGTGCCCATACTGCAAGACTAGGGGACACAAGCTCATCACCTGCCCACAATTTAATAACCAACCGGTTCAAGATCGGTGGGATTTCGTGAACTCACGAAGCCGGTGCCGACGCTGTTTGGGTCCTCACTATGAGCATGAGTGCAGGTCTACACGTGCATGCAAGGACTGTGGACAGACTGACCACCACACTGCACTGCATCGCCGTGAGGCCATGTCTCCGACACGCTCATCGGCTCATCTACTGCCTCCGCATTTACGTGAGGAGCCCAGGCAGCGTCTAGCGCATGATTATCGGAACCCTTCGGCACATGCTCAGGCCCCAGTACCTCATGCCCCACCCCAGCCCAATACATCCACTCAGTCGCGCTCGCCTACTAATGTGCTGTTGCCGGCAATGTGGCCAGCAATATTTCCGCAATCGGAAATATATGGGAATTTTGCCTAAATATATTAAAAAAAAGGAAATAAACATATTTTTGTGTAACCTTAAGTTGCGATCTATCATCTGTTGAGGGATACCAACACCATAATGTAATGTATGATCAAAACTGCCAATACTGCCGGCAATATTGCCAATATGTTGATGGCAATATTCCCAGTAAATTTCCGGTAACTTTGCTTTCCATCGGAAAAAGTATAAATAAAAAGTTTATTATTTAAAAAATAAAACAAAATTGGGTTAGTAGTAATTTTTAACCGACTTCAAAAAGGGAGGAGGTCCTCAATTCGACTATTTTTTTATGTTTCTCCGTAAATCTTAACCGATTTGAACAATTATTTTTTGTTTGGAAGGATTTGCTTCCAGGTGGATCCCATTTTAGTTTGGTCGTGATCTGATGATAGTCTTCAGAGATGGACAGCGGAACTCCCACTCGATATTGCGGCAAACGCTTTGTTTCAGGATGCTGATTGCAAAGTGTTCCTTGAAAATTGACATACCGGGTGTAAATAGAGTGCGACCATTAAATGAAACCACATATTCTACCGACCCTACTGAACCACTTTTCCCAAGAGTCATACCCGCGGCCACCTTTAGTTTAGGAAATAATTGAGTTCCAAACAAAACGCGTGAACCCTAACGCACCGACATACGGGCGAGTTTAGTGAGAGCGTCGTCCGTGAAACCTGCAGCTGTTTGAGGTCAAGTAATTATTTATTTAATAAACAGTATTATATTTGCTCATTGTTATAAGCATTTTTTTTTAGTTTATTCAGTTTAAAGCTTATTTTCTACAACTGGGAATATTGGCAATATTGACGGCGGCACATCATTACGCTCGCCAAATAGGTCTCGGGCAAGTATAGAACGTGTTTTTATACTTGAACAATCAAAACCAGGCTCAAGATACAAAGGCTCTTCAAAATCTCCTCTATTGCTAGACTGTTAAGAGTTTTATTAAGTGTGTCAGATACCTGAGCCAAACCAGTGCTAAAGACATGTGATACCTATACATTGTTGTTGAGACAATAGGTCCTAGCGACTGGTAATTTTGGGTCAAGGATAAAAACACGTACTTTAGTCCACAGTGACTACCTACCATCACTGAGCACTATGAAGGCGAGGCGAACAATACTCAGCACACTCGGCTCATTCCCACTCCACAAATTTAGCTCAAACACAAAATTTTTGTGACTCTGTACAACGTGTAGAACACGTCACTCACTCGCCAATATTACTGCCGACCGTATCGCTTAAAATAGCAGACGCTCATGGTCAGTTTCACTCAGCACGAGCCCTGTTAGACTGTGGAAGTATGCTGAATCTTTGTTCTCAGCGCATAGCCAGAATTTTAAATTTACCTTTAAAGCATACATCGTTAAAAATCTCAGGTGTAGGCAATCAGCACACACAAGAGTCAAAGGCATCAATCACAATTGTATGCCGACCTACACACCGTGACACACCTACGATCACGGCCACAGCTCATATATTAAAGAACGTAACTGAGTACCTACCGTTCGAAAAGGTTCCAGATCTCGCTCAGTTGACAGGTCACCCTTCGATTCCTCTTTCGGAACTTTTTCTTCTCGGAACCAAGGTTTCGCTCGGCCCTGGCAAGCCCATAGCCTTCGGCACGATATTCGATTTTACATTGATAAGACCTTTTGAAAGTTTACATACCTCACCCACGAATCAGGTCAATTCAGTTCACATTGTCGGCTCAGAGTGGTCCACTCATGACATTCACAAGTCTTAAGAGGTTTTGGGAATCCGAGGAACCCCAAACCTACAAGCATACCAGCCCATTAGAGGAACAGTGCGAGGACATTTTCCGCACCACAACTACTCGTGAGCCTTCAGGTCAATATGTGGTTACTCTACCATTTCTGCACAATGCGCCGGCGCTAAGTAATACTCATGCAATTGCGCTACGCAGGTTTCTCAATTTAGAGGAGCTGCAAGCTGCAACACTTTTAAGAATCATGGAGAGTCTATTACAACGCCAACAAGAAGTACTAGAACACATCAAGTTAATAGACAGAAACTTCGGAAAGAACTCCCAGGTCCGAAAGAGTCACGACTACCTACGCGAGCGTTTGGATAAGTTGGACAAACTCTGGACAGAGTTCCAAGCCAACAATCAAAAACTACAAATATATGCAAGCGAAAACGAGCCAAACTTCGCGGAGAGGCAATTTGAACAAACAAAAAAATATGCCGACTTCGTTCGCAACAAGATCGCAACATTCCCACCGGCATCAGAGAAGGATTTACTACCACTACAGCCGCCGGCCCAGAAGTCTGCAATCAAGCTAACCATACCCGGTGAAGTGTCGGACCTGCTGTTCATGCAGCAAACCAACTTCAGGGCATTCTGCCGAGCCGTAAGGAGCTTGAAGGTAGAAGAAATTCGCGACAAATGAGAATTGGAAGATGAGCTCAACGCCCTACAGATACGTTGGAAGACCACAGATCGATAACATTTTACAAGGATCGAATGAAGAGTACGATCAGCAATTTTACTCGTTCGAAGACTCATACAAAAACATTAGGAGATCTTTGAACTTAAAACTATCATCAACGGCCCATTTGGAGCATGCAACGCCTAAGCTGGACATACCAGTATTCACGGGCGACTTCACGCAATGGCCAACATTTTACAACCTCTACATTGAAACAATTCACAATAACAATGGTCTAAGCAAAAGTCAGAAGATGCAACATTTAAAAGGAAAGCTGAAGGGAGAACCAGTGCGACTCATTCAGCACCTGCACATATCATCTGACAACTACGACACGGCAAGGTCAAGCTGAAAGGAAACAAAAAAGAGGTCTCATAAACGGTGTGGGCTATATCGCAAACTCTCTGTTTGGGGTTTTGGACGAGCGCTTCGCAAGAAAATACGAAAAGGACATTGAAAAAATATCCTACAACGAAAACCATTTGCAAGTTCTACTCAAGAACCAAACAACGGTTATAGAAGCACAGTCCAACCTACTACACCGTAACGAAGCCATAATGAACAAACAGTTTAAGAATATTCAGCAATATCTTCAGGAATCCGGCTCGAAGGACCAAAAACTGTATTGTTTCCACAGTATATGTAATGTAGTTGTTAGATTAATTCCAAACTCAACGGCTGCAGTTTTGAGAATACTTTTATTGTACACTTAAACTAATATAGTTAGCTACGGTTGTCCTACTTAAGCCTGTATATACAAATATAATGGCTAATGTGCGAGTGCTGACATAGCTCGTACAGTACCATAGTGCTGGCATGGCTCAATACTCCTCATAGGCTACAGACTTTCGAAGCCAATCGAGTGGCTAAGATCACAGCCAGTTCAACCAGCGTTACGTGGAGACATGTGCCCTCGAACATCAAACGTGTCTGAGACCTTTGCCCCGTAGATAGGTTTACACTAATAAAGAAAAGTAACCTGTCAAACATGACATTTGTCAAAGAAAGAGTTCAATACTTAACTCTGTCAAATGTGTCGAGTCACAGTATGATTGTTACAATGAGTTTTTTTAACGGCCTTGTATTGTTATACCTTTTTGTAATATTTATTTTTTTAGCACAGAAACCATTCAATTTTGTAGGCTTTAAAAATATTTACGTGCATTTGTACAAAGTAAAATGCTAGAATTATTTAGACCGAGACGGGTTAATTTTTGAATGGCCTTTAGACATTCGGTCTGGTTTGAATGAACGATTTTTATATTTATTTTGGCAAAGGTACCATTGCTTGCAGTCAACCATTGAACGAAATGAACGAAAAGCAGCCGCAGATAAAATTTCAAATAATGTTAGTTTACAATTATTATAAACAAATAGTTTCCATAAGGTGTTAGAATTTTTATTGTCTTCTCAGATGACCGCTTATGAATTGTCAGCACAGCCCAGCTGAGCGGCGCTCTGGTCCGATCACAGTTAGTGAACGCAGAGACGCTCTGTTGCACTGGGTCCGCTCAGTTCAGCACAATGAGTTTGCAGAGGATATTAGCCGCCTACAGACTGCCAAACCTTGTCTAGTTCGTCTCCAACGCCTCTCGCCGTTTATAAAGGACGACCTCTTGAGAGTCGGTGGTCGTCTCTCTCACGCGTCAATTAGGTATGACGCTCAACACCCACTCATTCTACCCAGCTCAAGTCCGCTCGTGGATCTCATCATAGACCATTATCACAAAATACACTGCCACCCTGGAGCTGACACATTACACGCCATATTACGCCAGCAATTCTGGATTCTCTCCGCTCGTCGCATTATTAGACACCGCGTGTTTAAATGTATTAGATGTTTCCGGTGTCGCGCTCAGCCCACGGCTCCGCTCATGGCTGATCTCCCTGCAGACAGGGTAACTCTATAGCCAGTATCAAGCCACGTCACGACAGACTTTACCGGCCATTTCTTTATTAAATCCAGCACGTTGCGAAACGCTAAGCTCATAAAAGCTTATTTTTGTATTTTTGTTTGCCTAGCAACGAAAGCGGTTCATATCGAGCCTGCGCACTTACGACAGAAGCGTTCTTTGCGGCATTACAACGCTTTATCGCGCGCTGCGGTACCCCGGTTCTCATTCGCTCAGATTGCGGCACAAACTATGTAGGAGCTAGGAATCAGCTCATTGAAGTTCAGAACTTTCTCAAGTTAAACAGTGATGCTATCACACACAAGCTCGCGACTCGGAATATAACTTGGTTACTCAATCCGTCCAAGGGCCGGCCCTGGTTTGGTGCTCTGCATGAAATCCACCAAGCAGTTGTTGTATCGTGTGATAGGTGAACAGCACCTCACTTTTGAGAAATTTCGAACTCTTTTAGCACGAATCGAGGCGGTACTCAACTCAAGACCCCTCTGCCCACTCTCTTCAGACCCAACGTACTTTGGGCCTCTCACAGCTGGACATTTCCTTATTGGACGCCCGCTCACCGCTCTACCTGAGCATTCTCTTAACGATCGACCCATATCTGCTCTCAGACGCTTTCAGCTCATCCAAGCCCTTTCAGCTCATCCAAGCCCTTTCTCAGCGCTTTTGGACTCTGGTCTAGGTCCTACCTCCATGCCCTGCAAACCCGCTCCAAATGGCTCTCCCCGTCTACTCCTCATGGGTGTACTGGTTCTCATCAAAGAGGATGACCTGCCTCCGCTCTAATGGAAGCTGGGGAGAATTCTCCGCACAATACCTGGCAAGGATGGAGTGATCCGAGTGGTGGAACTGGACACAGCCCATGGACATCTGCGAAGACCTGTGTTCAAGATGGCCAGGCTGCCACTGGATTCAGCTCAAGATGTTCGCGCTGATGACGCGGGATTCAGCTCAAGAGTCTCAGCCCCGCCCCCGCCCCCAGGATGTACACGCCGCAACGGTGTGACGTGCACCCTCCCGCCGCCCCGCCGCCGCCGCACAGTGTAAGATCTTGCAAATCTGGCTGAACAAAATTCGTCGTCCTCGTTACATACAGGCGTATCTCATAAAAATCTGAAAATGAGTTAAATATTCAGTTGTGGTCCTCATCACATAACCTATGTCGTCACAAAAGGGTGTATCGCTAACTCTTTATATTTCCAAAATATGCCTTGGACCTACCTCCTATTAAAATGGTCATCACAAGAAGGCATAACTTGAGTAAGGGCCTTTGGCTGTAATTATTATTGTATAAAGTCGTCGGCACAAACAGCCCTAACTCATCTTTCCCCTATTTGTCGCGTCGTTAATATTTTTTGTTTTCATTCAGTAATCAAATTTGAATCAAATCAAATCGCTGGTCATTGTTGGACCTATGTTATTTCAAGGCGTTGTACTGAATAACCTAGAAAATCCTGATTTTACCGCACTGATTCAACAAAGTCCTGTCGTACCTGTGATGAGTTATCAGGATGAAGATATGGAAACTTACTATGCCGTGACTTTATTTCATGACGAAGGTATTTCGGATCCAGACGACCCTATCTTCACCCCACAAGTTACTGAATCAAGAAAATCGAAAGAACCTAGATGTTCTGAACATTAATGCTTACCTTTCTCAGTCATGAGAAGTGTCCTCCTCTCAGAAAGAAGTGTTTAGTTCATGTTTCCGTTGCTCTATTACTTTGTTAAGATCTCTTCGAGGAGGACATTTCTTCAATGTATTTTACTTGACAAGCTCAACATTTCACCAAAAAACGGTTCTCCTAGTTTAACATTTTACAAATCGGTATTACAGTATATGAACCTCTCTTTTCATCGTCTGCTAAACGGTTAGTGAAGCCTTTGTGCTACATTAAGAGATAGTTCTAACTTCATAGGACCAAAATATCAATTTAGAGAAAAATTTGAAGAGAATACATCTGAAAAAGTAACAGTTCGAGCTCTTAAAGACGATAACAAGAAAACTGCTTTAAAAGATACCCAAAGTTATACCCAAGTTTGTTCTTCATTTGACTTGCAATAAGTAATATACCTGCCAATTTTAAAAGAAGGGGTAATATTTTATAAATGACGGCTAGCTGTGTTAAACTTCACAGTTTATAAAATTTAGCTACCCGAAAGTATTACTGCTTTACATGACCTGTAAGAAGGAGCAAACGGGGATCATCGGAGATTGTGACAGCCCTGATAATGTATTTAACAGATTGTGATAAAGCAAGAGCTGCTACATCTAACCTATACACAGACAGTTGTGCTGGGCAAAACAAAAATTCAATAGTTGCCTCTGCTTTATTACATTTTATTAATAAAATTCTTCAAATTTAAAAGAAATTTCTTTTAGATATTTTGCTCCCAAAGGCGATACAGCGCATAGTGAACGTAAAGAAATTTGATTTATTTTTTCCCTCTCAGCTCTACCCAATTATGAAAATGGAACGATTTTCACATCCGTACATTAATACACAGCCATTAAAATACCAAGATCTTTTAAAGAGTAGTTTCACTAAATAGCTAATTAATATAAGGTTGGACTTTGCTATTTGTGTTTTTTTATTTTATTGTTATTTATTTAGTTTCAGTCTCTGAGTACCTACCTACCTTTTTTATAATTTATATTTATGAAAAATGAAGAAATGACTGGCCTAAAGAGCTGGCCTAACTGCAAATTCATACCTCTTATTCCGAAATTCGGTCGCGACAAAGAGGCGTATCTAACAAAAACCATATTTTACGCACAAACCCTGTAAATAAATTACAGTTTTTTGGTCTCTTATTATTGACATAACTGAACAATTAGTAGTATGATGTAATGATAGAAAAAGCCCCATTTACCATGCAAACCATAAAATGTATATACAATCGGGATAATTAATCAGTTATTTTGCTTTACTGCAAAACTTCTAAAAGCGAGATTCGCCCGTACGTAACGAGGGCGACGAATTATATGTTAAAAATAAAACAATCTTCGTTTTTATTTTATATATTTTTTGGATGTATTAGTTTCGCATGTACGAGCAAACTTTTTATTAAATAAACATTTGGCTCTTAGAAGCTTTTTATTGTTTTTATTTGTAGTAGATGTGTATAGATATATATAAAAAACAGAAAAAAATAATTCAAGATATATTTCGGGCCCTACCGGGCCCGGCGTAAGTTGAAAAATCAAAAAAAAAAAAATTTTTTCAACTGACGCCGGGCCCTGTAGGGCCCGGAATATATCTTGAATTTTTTTTTTCTGTTTTTTATAAATATCTTTATACATCTACTACAAATAAAAACAATAAAAAGCTTCTAAGAGCCAAATATTTATATTTACTGTTCGTTTAAGTCATAAATTACGCTAAGTCCTTATTTAGTCATCTGAATCACTATTCGTTTCGTCAGTATCTTCATCGTTATCACTAGCATTTTGTTCAGGCCCGGCGGAGATTGTGGGTGATGTCATCAATTTCAAAACTTCGGGATGTAGAGCTGCTTGTTTTGTTGTCTCCACTTGACTCAGACTTGTTATAAGTGGGTCGGAAGATTTATGGAGGTTATGCAAAAGATCTTCGTTTGTTTTAACTCTCGAAGTTTTTCGCGAGTGTTCCAGTCGAAATCTACGGAACTCCCTGTGCCTGGATTCCTGTGCTTCTTCCGACATTTGCCCAATAGGAGGCAATTTTTTTTTACGACTCTGACCTTTATTCCCCGTGGTCCCTGCTAGAAATGCAATGCTGCCGAATTAAAATAGCACCTAATTCAAGTCAAATTGACGAAAAAAGATGCATAAGAAATTTAGTGATAGATGTCAAAAGTGACAGATGATTAAATTTAAGTAGAAAGACCCAAGAAAAACACCAAACCACTTGAAAAAATACTTGTATTGTTACCGACTTACTGTAGTAACAATAATGAACTTCTTATGCCTAAATTTGCCTAAAATTCACAATTTGGATGTCTAAACAGTTCTTTTCATTTCTAAACGACAACTTTTATTGCTATGAAATAAGAGCTACATTTTTGTTTATCAACGCGATGTCTACCCCGGCTCAAGACCTTCTTCTTTGGCGGGCTCGGTTTCCGCACCTAGTCTCTCATTTGGACCTTTGTGCGTAGAAATAGTGGGACCAGCTATTCTAGGCAGCACAGCTCACGCCAGAATCCCAAGAGGCGGCCTAGGTCACCACAGGACTGGCGCGGTGCGTCCCCGGTTCACTGAGGATCTTAGCCACGCAATCTATTGTCACGTGGGTCGGCGTTCTACGACGACGTGTGCAGCACGTGACGTGTATAGTACGTGTGAATTCCAGACGTCGTCGCGTCAGTTCGAGGCGCCGCCGCCGCCCCGCTTCGAGATGCCGGCGCCGGCGTACGAGCGCGACAAGCGGGACCGCGAGCGCGACTACAAGCGCGACTACCCGAGACACGTCTCTTGTGAGTACACCTTTTGGTGCGTTTATATTACAACACACTTCCATAGCATTTCGTATCACGGCTTTCTAGGTATGTACAGCTTTGTGAAATGGAGCTCCTTACGAAGTGAAAGCCCATTGTATGGAAAGCTTTTATCACAACACCGGACTTAAAACCCATATGTGCGTCTGCGTCGACAACCTTCTTGATTTATTTTACTAAAAAAAGTCAATTGTTTACTGTAAAAGTCACTTAATAAGTGCCTGACTGACACTCTGATCAAGGGCTGTCAGAATCCATTCAGCTTCGCTATATGTTCACGATAGCATGATATAGGTGACAGTTCGTAATTTTCCGTTTCACCTATACTACTCAAACCATACTACATATGTACACCCAGGTACAAATGAAAATATTAGGTTTTAGAAAGAACGTATATCATTATTGCAATAATACAATAAATTATTTATCTATAAATCGAAACAATAATCACAGTGCATTCGTTAAATTTTACAAAAAATGATTCGGAAAAGAATAATGTCTTTTTGCTACGAAATACATCGATGAATCGGTGCGGACATCTTGTATGATCGCGTCAGTATGAGTTCATCTTGTATGCGGTTTGTGTTTTCGTTGCGGTTGCTTTACGTGCTATTTGATTTGACGTTTGTTACAGTTTTTGTTGATTATTGTTTTGTTATTGTTGTTTGTTTTTGGTGACACGCCGAGAAAAATAAAAAAAATCTTTGAACTCTCAAGCTTTCCTAAGTTATTGGTTCTTTTAATTTAATTAATTTAGAAATTAACAAAAAGTGGTTTGGATAATCAAAGAAAAGGCTATAACTGTCAACTTTGAACTGCCACCCATATCATGATAACTTGAACATACTATAATTAGGATAACCATCGCAAATCTGACTTTAGTTAGACTATGATTATTACACAGTAGCTAGCTACACTGAATTCATCATCGTCTAAAGCGGGCTTAAGTGTTAATCGGTGAACGGAGACAATAAATATTCAAAACTAGTAATAAGACACCGTTACGTAGTCTCAATTCACAGACGGCGACAACGTGTTTTTTCCAAAATTAACGCACGAATAAGTTAGCTGGGAGGCGATTTTGGAGAAAACTTGAGCAAAAAATATAGCTCGACAGATAAAACTGGTTTTTACGGTCGAGAAGGCTAATTCGGCACTAGCTACTGTCGCCAGATGTAATTTTAAAAAGAAAGTCGATCTTTACTTTTGTTACACTCTCCCTACTGCAACTGTCTCTAGGAACAAGATGATAAACGTTACCTCTTTCTTCCAGCGGGTAACATGAGCAAGTATCCAGCGAACGGGTCGTCGAGTGAGGACGCGCGCCAGCCCGTCCCGCCGGGCACGCGGGGCGGCAAGGAGCCGGGGCGCGGGGGTTACGAGGGGCGGGATCAGCGCGCCTACCGACCGGAGCCGAGCAAGCCCGAGCCGCGCCAGTGGAGCCAACCGCAGCGATACGCGGACAGCGCGCCCGCTGCCAAAGGTACGGCTGTATATATACAGGTTGAAAATGAACCCCCTCGCTTTATTGAAAACTACACGCAGAGAAATATCTGACTACACGAACGAGAAAAAACGTAAGTGCAACGAGAACTTCTGTTTGGATCCGTGACAGCAGTACCCACGAGTTGTCTTTACAAACATAGTCTTGTTATTTTTTTTTTAACTACTGTTTTATTCAGCACAACGAGATATCATGTTGCTGACTAATAGAATAATAACGTATTCTTTACAACACTTTTGTAATAAGAATTACAATTCTAGTAAACATTACTACCGACTTTGTAAGGATTAAATGTTTCAAGTAAATATAACAACATTTCTGTTTGTGTTAACTAGACACTTTGCAGGACATACTAAAAAAACAATATAAATTGTAATGTCAACGATATTGTACTGTAATGTTAATAGTACGGGAGGTACCGTTGCAAATAAAAAAGTCATAGTAAGCCGGCTGATATTGACATCGATCGTAGATCTCACATGACTGATATGTGAATCGACCGTCAGCTGCTCAAGTAGTGGTGGGTTTGAGGGTTAGAGGTTGCGAAAGTGGTAAAAAAATAAAAAAATGATAGATACTGAAATATATGTATAATAATGCTGACAGCGTATGCATTGTAACAGGAACGATAAGGTAATGTGAAAGCAACTATGCGGAAAGTATGTAGTAATACTGGATTTGAATAGTTCTTACAGCCTAGTGGTCTGGCGGCCACAGTAGATATTCTTAGGATTTTAGTGGACAAAAATATTGTTTCTATTTGTCTAGGACCACAATGCTCAAAAAAAATGTGACAAACAAAAACCGTATTTTTGTCCACTAAATCCTAAGAATATCTATTGTGGCCGCCAGACCACTAGACTGTAAGAACTATTCAAATCCAGTATTACTACATACTTTCTGCATAGTTGCTTTCACATTACCTTATCGTTCCTGTTATGGACGGAAAGCTAGCGACCAAATCGGTCATGTAGTTTCAGCTGTATTGAAACTCCGTTAGCTACTTCCCTGAATAACCTTTTGCCATAATCTCCGTGCTGGCAGGGCGCGGGCGGTGGGTGTAGTGGGGTGGGGAAAAAAAAGAAAAAAAATGTGGGCTCAGCGGCTTTAAATTTTTTTTCAAACAGTTGCTCTGTACTCCCTGTGCACCCAAAAAAATTTTAAATCCATCGGGTGGTGGGAAGGGGTTGCCAGCGTTAATTAAAAGTACCAAAATAATAACAATTTTCATGTGGGCTCAGCTGTATTGGTTTTTTTTCTGACGCGAGATCAATTAATATGTGAGCCCCAAAAAAATAGCCATGCAAAAATATCGGTGGGAAGGTATCGAAAAAAATTGTTGAAATCGTTGGATTTCGTTCGAAAATGAGCTGAGGGAATGTCAGCCAGCGAACGCGTCAACGCGCTCACGGCACGTCGATTTTGTTCGGCTAACAGACAGACAGCGGGCGGTACCGTTGCATTTTAGGTAGTGATTTTAAGCCGATTGTTTTCCATATTTTTCAATAGATCTAGAAAGGCTAATAACAGAACCAAGCGTCAGCTGGCGCACCCGCGGTGGGTGTGGGAGGCAGAGGAAGTGGTAAAAAAAAAGTAATAGTACGCCGGCTGAAACTTTTCTCACAGATAGCTGAGGCCATAATAAGCTTTAAAAAATCGTCAGCTGCATAGTGCAGGGGGGAAGATGCGTCAGCTGCTCGCATGAACTTGTTTGCATTTTAGGAAGTGATTTTACGCCGATTGATTTCCATCTTTTTCAATAGATCTGGAAGGCTAATAACAGAACCAAGCGTCAGCTGACGCACCCGCGGTGGGTATGAATGTGAGAGGCTGCGAAAGTGGTAAAGAAAATAAAAAAAATTGTAATAGTACGCCGGCTGAAACTTTTTTCACAGATAGTTGACATCATACTGAGCTGAAAAAAAAATCATCAGCTGACGCACCTGCGGTGGGTTTGGGAGTTAGAGGATGCAAAAGTGGTAAAAAAAAAAAGTTATAGTACGCCGGCTGAAACTTTTCTCACAGATAGTTGACATCATACTGAGCTAAATAAAATCGCCAGCTGATGCAACCGCGGTGGGTCTGGATGTGAGAGGTTGCAAAAGTGGCAAAAAAAACGAACGAATCCACGATGCAGCAGACGATTTTTTTTCAGCTCAGTATAATGTCAACTATCTGTTAAAAATGTTTCAGCCGGCGTACTATTCCTTTTTTTTACCACTTTCGCAACCTCTCACATCCAGACCCACCGCGAGTGCGTCAGCTGACGCTTGGTTCCGTTATTAGCCATTCCAGATCTATTGAAAAAGATGGAAATCAATCGGCGTAAAATCACTTCCTAAAATGCAAACAAGTTCATGCGAGCAGCTAACGCATTTTCCCCCCTCCACTATGCAGCGGACGATTTTTTTTTAGCTCTTTATGGCCTCAGCTATCTGTGAGAAAAGATTCAGCCGGCGTACTATTACTTTTTTTCTTTTTTTTTACCATTTCCTCTGCCTCCCACACCCACCGCGGGTGCGCCAGCTGGCACTTGGTTCTGTTATTAGCCATTCTAGATCTATTGAAAAAGATGGAAATCAATCTGCTTAAAATCTTACAGTTTCTTTTAAGTAATATTGAATTCCTTTAGCACAAGTTTAGTTATGTTAAATGAAATTGGACAATATTGCTCCCCCCCACTTACACAAACACAACCTATTGTTATAGATGCCTATAATATGAGCCTTTTCCGGTAACAGTGAACTGTCAATTATTTTTGTTGGGTTCCATTCCATTTAATCCTTGATTATTTATTCTTACGAGCTGGGGTTCGGGATAAATTAATTTTATACCAATTTGTACCAAAAACCACTGTCTTTATTTGTAATCACACACACTATTTAAACGCAACTGATACTAAATAACAACTGAAATTACTAACTGGACTCAGTGGACTCGCTGGAATGCCTAATTTGTCCGCACTATAATTTGAAAAATGTATCACCACTACTAACTAGAATCGTTACTGAGTTAAAATCGCTCTATAAGTCGCATACTACTATGTCATCACATATATCGTCATGATATACATCACTACTATAGTTGTCCTTTAGTTCACTAGAGTTTCCGCTTTGTCTCGTAGTTAACACTGAACTAACTGTCGACCGCTACCCGTCCCGTTTTTATACCGTATGCTGGCTTCGCGATCTGTCTAGAACCCTCTCGCACATTATGGAACGCATTTCAAGAATCCCAGCCTATATCCATCCCTTTCTAACCCGAATGCTTTCTCCTCCCACTTCTTTCTAGTTCAAGCGACGCGATGTCGCTAGAACCCTCTCGCACATTGCGTCACGCTTCACGTCAGCGTGTCAAGGACTCCAGTCTGTATCCGTCCCTTTCCAACCCGAATGCTTTTTCTCACTTCTTCGTCCGAGACATTTCGAGCTCAATGGCGGAAACTTCTCGCATTGTCCAGTTGTGACCTTGGCCTGGAAGCGTCCACACGTCATCCGCGCTGAGATTATTTACGAACTTTCTTACGCGTTCCATGATGTGCGAGATTTTTGTTTCGTGCGCCGGTACTACGTATCATTATGTTGTATATTATAATTTTCTTCGCCCATTGATCGACAACTTTTCTTCTTCCAAATATAAATTAAGAAGCCCCTGACCATCACAGGACTTCATTAAAATATTTTTCAAGGCCCGTAAGAAAAAGTGTATAATTATTGTTTGAAAATACAATTTTTTGATACATACATATTATATTTATATTATATAAAAACTTCACACAATTATTGAAAAAAATATTGTCTGTGTTAGATGGGGATTAAACTCGCAACCTTCTGCTTAGCTAGTAGTACTTCCAACTGAGCTATCCAGTCAGTAAAAATATGTAATTTGTTTCTTTGGAACAACGTTCTATAGTTATCTACTTACCAAAGAACATGACACAGTATTATCTTCTTTCCTGACTGTCTCTGTACTGCTAGGTTGTAGATCCCAATATCAGGTCTACTGGTTCTCCAAGTTGAGGCAGTCTGTTCTTCACTAATGGCGGTTGTATCATTAATTGGCATTAGAAATTCACTAATATTCATTATCTTCTTATGAGAAGGAATAAGCATATCTACGAAGTCAACCTGCAAAACAAAGTTATCATTTAGTTATGGATTTAAAACTGGGAAATACACAAGCCATTGTAGATGAGGTATACTTACATAAAAGTCATTGAACCTATTTAGAGGCAATTTGGTAGCTACCAAATTGACAACATGGTTACAATCTGATAAGAGGGTGCATCCTTTACTAGTGTCTAGTACGATTTATAAGTGCACCCCAAACCAGATTCCAACCACATTATCTTTAGTTAAGACCAGGCCTTCCAAAAATATTTCTTAGCTCGCTCCGCCCACTCACCCCGCCCGCCAACCGGCCACCCGCACCGCGTCTCTCACGCGCGATGCACTCCCGCTATTTCGTATAAAGTACGCGCTTTGCTGGAGTTGCGAACATAGGAGGCAAGGGAGTCGTCTTGATCTTTTTGGAAATGCCAGGGACTTCTTGACTTGTTACTTTTAAATGTATTTTTTTAAACGCTTATACTATTAGGCTATTTGATTGAGAAGTGAATATCATTCTTTATCTTTTATTAGTCTGGTATGTTCGAGGCAAGTCTTAATAAGTAAATTTAATGAAAATGTTATTTTGTGACAAAAATAAAACTTTGACTGTTATTGAAAATATGTAATTTATTATATGTAATATCAGTGAAGTGATAATTGACCTACTGATCATACTGACCATAATTGGATTTACTAAAAGGAATATGTATAATATGTAAGTATGATTAAGTATTTATCTATTTCATTGAATTTATTAATTCATTTAACAATATGCCTGTTTAAAATGTACCCCCTAGCTATTAAAAAATACATGTTTTATTACTTTTGTCATGATTAATAATAAAAAAATATAAGTGACAGAGACGACACTCTACAAAACCTATGTGTTCACGGCCTATGTGTTCACGGCCTATGTGTTCATGGCCTATGTGCATTGTTTACCGCCGTTCATTCGAAATTTGGAAAACCAAAAACGTGAAAAGTTTGTTTTACGGTTTTGTGTTCTATTAGTGATTCTGATTGTTAGATTTTAATAAAGCTTGGGGGTTCATTTCCAACTTGTATAAAAGGCTTGGTAAGTGATCAGCTTGACGGATCGAAAACACTTTTTGCTAATTTCGCAAAAGGGTCATCGAATCTTGATACCGACTACTTACTGAGTCTTTAGTATGAACCTGGCTGTGTAGCTAAATGTCACCTTATATTTGATACTTATTGCATATAATTTGCATTAAAAAAATCATGTACAGTATAATTTATGGTTACAAATACATGGTTAAGTAATAATAGTTAGTGAAACTCAAAACATAGGTATATAACTCCTCACCGGATGACAGCACATAACATGAGATTTCGGCAATCACTTTGCGTGAGTGTGCTGATTCCAGGGTATTACTTGAGAATTGACAATATACCCAACGACCTTCGATCCTGGCCGCATCATTATAGAACTCCTTAACGGATGACAGCACATAACTCCCAATGGCAACAATTGCTTTGTTTTAGTGTGCTAATTGAAGGATATAACTTGAAAATTGTCATTATGCCAAGGGACAGCAATCAGAGTGCTCACTGTGTAGTCTACCCATTTTTTACAATTTATTCCGTCAATACTAAAAATCGTGAAATAAACTTTTAACAAAAAAATAATAACTGACTTCAAATTTAATAGCAGATATTCACTAAAAAGTTTAAAATAATTGCATACTGACTGATGGTACCAAAATAACACTTTAGCCGACTTCTTCTTATTTCTATACTTAATAGAAGGCCCCAGCATTGTAACATTATCTATTCCTGCTTATTGAATAAACATTTTTTCATTTTCATTTCATTTCTTCCTGAAACATATGTTATTTAGAAGTCGGCGCATTGCCCATACTATATAATACAAAAACCATTGTGAGAGCACCGACTTCTAGAGAACATGTCTTTCAGAAAAAAAGAAGTCGGTAAAAGTGTTATTTTGGTACCATCGGTCAGTAGCCATGGCCAATCTATTTATTTATATCATAAAAGATTTTTAAAATTGATATGGTCACTATAAGATGTTGTTAGGTTAGCTAATTATGTAATAACTTAAGACAGAAGGTCCTTTAAGTAGGGACTGAATAAATAAACCGACTTGGATTTACATGGATCTCACAACTTTTTACGGTAGAAGAACTAAGTTGAGAGACTTGTTTTTTTTACACGTTTTGTTTTTGATGTCATTTCATTTTTTTTTTGTAGGTTTACTACCTTTTTTTCCTTTCCGGGACCTTCTACTTACAAATGTAACTTTGTAATCCTATATATTTAAATGGGATTACAAAGTTACTTATTCAGTTGGTGTATCTAGAAAACTGGACGGAGATTGGAAAATATTTTAGTTTTTCCTTGATTTATACACTAAACACTAATTGTATTCCAAATTTTAAGCTTCAATGTCTGCTAGAAGTGCCTTAGAGTTTTGATGATCGGTCAGTCAGTGAGTGAGTGAGTGACAAAATTGAGAAAATTTGACTAGTTATAATTCTTAAACTACTGGTTCAAATTGAATGAAATTTGAAATATACCGTGTTTATACAATGCTTGCTTGGTTACTGGTATTTCAGGCTTCTAGTTTTATCCACAACGAAGTTATAGGGGGTCAAAAATGGCCTGAACTGTTTCGAGAAAGGATGGTACGGCCGTGCCGCTTTTTAACTCGCCTTGGCGGGTGCACTGCCGTGCCCCCAGATAATGAAGGTACTCTGTAACTTAGAATTCTTATTATTATTATTGTACCGAATAAAAATAAATCTTTCATTTGCAAAAATGTTTATTATAATGATGGACGTGATGACATATTGATTTGATTTGAAAAGTGCGCATAATATTTCAAAAATGCTTTCAAGTCCAACTTTCGTCTTAGGACTGGTGACGCTTCTGAGCACTTTTCTGCTGATTGCATTGCAACGCAATTTACGTTTTTTAGTTGTCGTCTGATCTGTAATAGAAGACACTGCCTGTGTATTGATGTATACTGGATCCCGTATCAGTTTTTTCTTTGGATGTCGTAGGTCTACTTATTCGGGAAGTAAGCAATCCATATAAATGGAAATTAGTTTTGGTACCATCTCTCCTCTCCAAAATTCATCGTCTTCATCCAGGATACATTTTTAGTTTTTTATCGCTATACCATAGTCAAAAAGACATTTGATCTCTTTGTAATATGCATCAGTCTTGAGTACCAATCCGACTATTTATTTATTTGCACCTGGAACAAAAAAAAATGTATTCCGTATGATTAGTAACCGTAATCATAGGTAAGTTATTTAAAAATGAACAAATAAAACACTAGTGCGGTAAAGTTGACAGTTTAGACGCGTATAAAATAGGAATTTACGAGCACTTGCAATAAAAAATAATTATAAACCATTTTACCTACAGTTCTCCATAAACTAATGGAACAGACAATAGATTAATTTTGATGGCGACTCCATAGGTTCTCTATAATCCGGACATTTTTTGTTCCTAAAAATAAATTTCTTATTTTGATAAAAATTATTTTGATCAAAAATTCACTTTATACCACCTACCTATGTAGGTACTACATTTCTGGCAATTTTGATTTATCGTTAAAAAAATCATAAATCATAATTAGGAATAAAAAATACATGTTCTTTGCGGAAAACCAGTAATAATCGTAATTAAAATTATGCCGATTTGTATTAAGTAAATGTGACTTTGGATGATATAGTCAAATTCATACTGGATACTTGGTCAGGAGCAAGGTTCACTGACCTGACCGTTTCAGTGTAATACGAAAACTATTTTGTATCCCTATACTAGTTCAAGAATAACCCCGAGCCTTCATTTACGTATTTCACAGAAAGGGTCATTGAACCATGATCAGTTGGTTACTTACTGAGTCTCCAGTATTATTTTAGCTATATCATCTAAAGTCACCTTATCTATCGTCTTGTTTTCGACAAAGCATAAAATCAAAATACACTCATCTTAGTAAACCCACTATTTATTTATCAAACGATATCAAAAAAAGCTCATAAGTACGTTATTATTAGGTATAAGTAAGAAAATACTTACGCCCTAGCTTCCCTCATACGTTTTGCTAAGATTTTACGAACCCGGGCTTTCTTTCCCTTGGTAACATAATATCTTATATTTTGCTTGTTTTCCATCGTAAGTAATCTTTCGAAGTCGCTTCTAGGCGCGCGCACTTGCAAATTCATCATAGGTCCTACTCAGTCGGCGCACAGAGCGGTACTGAGGAACGATACGCGAGCATTGCTATTATAAGTCGAAGTGCAGCGTCGTAAAGACGATAATTGCTTACGCATTTGGAACGTTTTTTGGCTCAAAACTAAATGACGTAAGTCTCAAAACTACTATAATTAATTACAGTAGTAATATTGGGTTAAAGTCATTCGTCGACTTAGAACTGGTAATAAACAAGATTTTCGTATTGTACGTAAAATATGAGACAGAAAGATCAAATGGATTAAACACAAAACCAAAAAAACACTCAAAAAGAGACTATTTTCAAAAATAAAATCTATCGAGCGAAAGTTTTCCAATTAGGTAACGAAACATACAACAAAAAGATAAAGGTGTGAAAAAACATATGAATAAGTTTCATATTGATTGGGTAAGTGGTAGATTCGGTACGATCGTTCAAAAACTATTGAAAAGAGGAAGGCCTCCTCTTAATTTCCTTATAGTATTTGCTTATGAACAAACAACACAACTTAAAAACAAATCTTTCAAGATTTGGATAAGTACTAACCTTCAAATGTGGCAGTATATGCCGATAATCCCAAATTGTTCCAATGAAAGTGGAATGTCTTCGTAGACGTTCATATTCATTCGCAAATAAAATGTCTTTTGTGATAATACTGTCTTTAATATAATGTCTTTTGTGATTCCTTTGTGACTGAACAATAGACCGTACATATTCCTGGCGGTGAAGTATATGTTCACGTAGGTTTCGTCTCTGTCACCGAAGTATTAATACTTCTTTTGACGGTCGATATCTTTTTTTTTTTAAATTATGAATCATGACAAAATAACAAAACATGTATTTTTATTTGGAACGTATAATAGTATCCTTTATTAAATTTATCCCTAAAATGCAAGTATGGTTGATGTTATTTCCATTAGATGTATCGCCGGGATAAATGATACCCTAGAGTTGGTGATAAAGGAAGGCATATGAAAATTTTCTAGTTGATACTCGAAGGACCTCTCACACGGACACATGTTGGAACGATATATTCGTTCTCTTATAAATCCCTTATACTTAAGGCGACAATTACTGCTGGTGACCCCGGCTACGTGCGTCTCATTTACTCGCACGATTCGTCCCGTATTGATATCTCCGTCGCTCGACGGGGAATCAAGTTGCGAACGCGCTAAAATATACCTAAATAATTAATTACAATTATCATAACTAAAATTCTTTCAGAAATATACAAGGGAACTCATTGGTTGTGATAAAAAATAAGTATATCTCTAATGGGACCCGAAAACAAGGGTCTTGACAGACAGACAGACGGACAACTAAATGATCCTATCCGGTTCCGTTTTTTCATTTTGATATACGGAACCCTAAAAAGGCTTGTTTTCTGGACTTAATCGGCCCTTATCACGCAAAACATCGCTTCACATTACAATTTTTCGTTGTAGGAAGCAGCAGCGCCGGCGATTCATGGTCGGGCGGCGGGAGTGCAGCGGAGTCGCGGTACGGCGGCGGTGGGGGCGGTTACGAAGCGCGCTACCCCCCCACCTACCAGCCGCCACCCCCCGGCGCCAGCTACCCCGACCGGTATGCCAACAGCAGGCAAGAGTACCGCAAGTATTGAGATACAGGTAAACTTTTATTCCCTTGGAAGGTCTTCTTTGCAATGCACTTTAAGTATGTTTTGTATTCTACCAACGCCTACTGGCAAGCAATTTTTAAGGGCAGAACACGCTGGCCAATGCGTATAGTGGGAAGAGAGAGCCCTATGCGAATAAGTAGAGTGTAAGGCTTTCTTTTCGCTTACTCGCATAGCTTTGTCCCTTTCACTCTGGTCAGCGCCCACATACTTGTTAGCGTTAGAGTATCAAGGTCTAAACCAGTTTAAAAATCCATATAGTTGTCCAACGAAAGCGTTCGGACGGAGCGGTTGTGCGGGGCGGGGCTCAGATTGTTTGGAAATTGTAGCTTGGTGGCTTACCTCCCGCGTCTCGCCCTGCAGCCCCTGCACAATTGCTCTGTCGGAGCGCTTTCCTTGGACAACTGTATGGATTTTATTAAGAGTAACTGTGCCGACATCAAAAAAGCCGGGTGTGAAGGTAGCTGCCAGTTGCGTTGTTCCCCCTGCCCCGTCTTCGCTGTGCTTGCTATGTGACTATGTGCACAGTTGGAGAGATTGAAAGTGCAGATACACATATGTGGTTAAAAAATGTTAGTCTCCATCTCGACATAAAACTAATAGTGGATGATGTATTCATAAAACGCGTGCCCTTGGTACCGCTTTGAACAGGATATTTTGACGACTAGAAATACTTCACACGTATGTTATGTCATTGACTGATGATTGATATTGTCAATCACTGATTGACTGATATCATATAAGATGAAGTTTCTTTATACATCCAAATTCATACTGAAGGTTTGGTAAGTGATTATCACGGATTGGTTAACGCTTTGCTAATTTGGCAAAATAAAATGTTGACGTCCCATAGTAATCGAATCGGGACTGGGCTTGCGTTTGTAGGAACCTGAAAAGAATAATTTAGGAATTTCATTAAAAGGTTCATCGAATCTTGACACTGAGCACTTGCCGAGTCTCCAGTATGAATTTGGCTGCATAAATAAATGTCACTTTGTACGTGCCACTCCGGTTCTGTATGGCTAATTTATTTTGGGCGCAAGAAATTTTGTTCAAAAATATCAAGGCATTGAGATATTTTTGTTGTTGTTACAGGTTTCAAACGGATCACTGACGGCACGATCGACCCTGCAAATTTTATTACACAATAGGTTGGTATTGTTAACTCGATAGATATGAATATTCTCTATATGAAACATATCTTGATAAACGTCAAACTGTACATGTGACCAATTCCTATATTTGTTTGCCACTACTTTCATTATATTTGTAATGAATAACGAACCATTCCTTATTGTATAGAACATTAAATGTCAAACGAGTGTTTAACGGTTCAATTGGAGCTCGTAAAACCATTGGCACCCATTGGGGACATGTGACATGTTTATTTAAAAATAATGTTGAGTGATTTCTTATTTTATGTTTAAACTAACATATTTAGCCGGTAATATGTGATCATCACTTCATGCTTTGTATAATATATTAGGTAAAATATTATTATAAGGCGACTAGATATCAATAAATATCTTTTGATGGACATCTTGCATTATTATTATCAGATTAAACACTTTTAACTTGGTTAAAATATTTTTATTACAAACCAAAACAGAGTTTTACGCAGAATTTTGCACGAACTTTATTTTCTTTGAAAATAACTTATATTAAAAAGATGCTTAATACACTTGAGTAATACACACAAAAAAATGAAAGGTAACAAACTGACAAACTTACTGACTGCAATATTTTATCTCGAAATAAAATTACACATATAAAACTAAACAAATTCTACTCGGTCCCTAGATGTCGAAGTGAACAGACGTCCCGAGAGCTCTCCCGTAGAACTATTGGTTTTTATACGTTTGGGTCGTTCGTGTTGGAACAGTATTTTGTGTGTGTGTGTGTGATTTGAAAGAGAGGTGTAGTCATCATACAAAAGTGCAGTAAACCGGTGCAAATGTGCGGTGGACGGAGTCCTGCGTGACCAGGCTTACCAGCTCTTCCAGGCTCCGGAATCCGCCGACTCATCTGGTGAGGAAGTTCCAAACCACAAACCAGAGATGCACCGAGGCAGCGGCCCTAAACGAAGCGCAACGTGTGCAGATTTCTAGTCATTTTTCCAGTTTCTCAGCCGCCGGCGAGGTTGCGAGCTGACACGGGACCCTAAGTGGAATCGCACCAGCGGCCACATCGGGTCCACTAACTAATATACTGCCAAACTACTTGCAAGAACCTGGATTAGGCTGACTCACTCGGTAACTTATGTATCCACCCACTGAACCATCCTAAAAACAGATGAAATCTTTAAATATGTTCGAGTTCTATCCACAGTAGATCGAGTGGGACTCTCAACAGAATTAAATGTTAAAGCAATTCTTAAAACTAGGCAATTTATACACACCTCGACTTTTTTCGACGAGATAAGCAAAAGCACTCACCCATCCGATTCAAAAGTTAAGCCTCACTCAAGTCATGTTGCGTTGCGTATCTACCTACCGTAAACACGACAATTGGTGTTAAAACAATCCATGCGTGCATTATACCATAACGTGGAAAAAACCCTCTAATAAGCAGGTACAACCCAAACGCAGAATCCATTTCTTCGGACAAATAGTATACCTAATAACAACCCAAACATCTTGTAGAGTTTTATTAACTCCAACATTCACAACAAGCCATGTGTAGCATTATAAAAACAGCCCACAGCTTTCTAGAGGTAGGTAGGGTCTCTTTCGGTTTAAACAATTAAATTGCCTTCTTTGTCTTAACTTAAAAGGACCTTTAAATATAGTAACAATAGAAATAATCCCGAACTCGGCGATGAACCTAACAAAACTGTTTTGACTTACATTTAAGGGTCCATGCCACCTAAACGTGCCCCACCGTATTGCTGATTCATGACAGAAAATATTTGTTTAATAAACTTAATAGTAACCAATAAACTTAATAGTAAGCCGGGCTTGCCTGTGAGTGTCAACGGTATCAACGATCTGACAGGCATAGCCGAGATGTTCAGAGAGCACTTCACTGTAACGTCACCTTTGGGGCCATCACAGTCTTTGTGCGGTGCTGGGTGTGGTGGCCGGGAGAATAGTGCCCGATTTACGGCAAAAGATGTAAGGCAGGTTATTAAATCTATGTCGCGGGGCAAGTCACCGGGCCACGATGACCTGAGCATTGAACACCTTAAATATGCAGGTAATGGTCTGCCCAGAGTGCTGGCGATGTTCTACTCCCTGTGTGTGGGGCACTCGTACTTACCTGCGCAGATGATGAGGACTGTGGTGGTGCCGATTGTGAAGAGCAGGACTGGCGATATTAGTGACGGGAGCAATTATAGGCCTATCTCATTAGCCACTATTATCTCGAAGGTTCTTGACGGTTTGCTTAACACTCAGCTTGATAAATATCTACAAATACATGACAACCAATTCGGTTTTAAGTCAGGTCTCTCCACAGAAACAGCTGTATTGTGTTTAAAGCAAACTGTCAAGTACTATACTGATAGAAATACGCCTATTTTTGCTTGTTTCCTCGACTTATCGAAGGCGTTTGACCTGGTTTGTTATGATATTCTTTGGAAAAAACTTCACCAAACTTCAATGCCCGAGGAACTAATAAGCATTTTTAAATATTGGTATCAGAATCAGGACAATGTCGTTCGATGGTCGGGGGCCTATTCAATCCCATACAGGTTGGAGTGTGGAGTGAGGCAAGGAGGGCTAACCTCACCTAAGCTCTTCAACCTCTATGTGAATGCGCTGATTGAGAGGCTCAGCAGCACACATGTTGGCTGTCATATTGGAGGAATTAGCATTAACAATATTAGTTATGCTGATGACATGGTGCTGCTGAGCGCCTCTGTGAGCGGTTTATCAAAGCTGCTTGGCATTTGCGAAGAGTACGCTGACAATCACGGGCTGTTGTATAACGTGAAAAAAAGCGAATGCATGGTCTTTCAGGCCCGAGGAAGACATCTACATAATATACCAGCTATTAAACTCTACGGGTATCCTCTTAATAGAGTCAATCAGTTTAAATACCTTGGACATGTTGTAACCTCGGACCTGAGAGACGATGCAGACATAGAGAGGGAGCGTAGGGCGTTGTCTGTTCGTGCTAATATGATAGCCCGCAGATTTGCTCGCTGCTCAATAAACGTCAAAATCACCCTGTTCAGGGCATTTTGTACGTCCTTCTACACGAGCAGTCTGTGGGTGAGTTATACGCAAAGACAGTACAGCGCGCTACGAGTCCAATACAACAATACGTTTAGGATGATTTTGGGGCTGCCTCGCTTCTGTAGTGCGTCGGGGATGTTCGCGGACGCGCATGTGGATTGCTTTTATGCAACGATGCGCGGGCGGTGCACATCCCTGTTGCGCAGGGTGCGGGCCAGCCGCAACTGTATCCTGAACGCATTTGCGGAACGGTTTGACTGTCAGTACCTGAATCATTGCAGCATGATTCATGTGCTGACAGCAGCCAAAATATTGTTTTAATTTTATATATATTTTATTGTACTAATTGATAATTGTTTTTTTTGTGTATATGTGTATTAATAATTATGATCTTAATCGATCGAAATAAACGTCATTCTATTCTATTCTATTCTAATGAGAAATAAATAATCACACAAGTTGTCGAAGAGTTGTATTACAACCTAATTAATTTGATTTTTGCATAGAATTCATAGCAAGCTAGAAAAAAAATCTAAAGTTGCTGAAAATCACGTAAAACTGCTCTTCGCGTATTTCCCATTGACGGTTTGCCAGATGATTTTGGAAACTGAAATTCAGTCACCCGTAAGTTAATACAGAATGGTGTGATTGGTTTAATTTTGCCAAACAAAAATTGTAACTTGGTGTATTTATCCATCGAACATAATAATTCGGCATCGAACCGTGATTCTTTAGAGCGCGCGATGTTGTCGTAACAGCCACGGCCCAGAGCGCGCTATTTTAAACAATAATGAAACGTCACAGAGTTCAGTTCTACTTGACGCTAAATGAGGTGCTTAATGTTAGGGAGAACGGGTCCTTAAGCATCATCGCGCAAAGACGGGCTTAGCAAGATATGTGGTGCACAAGGGTTTCGAAAGAGAACGTATGGATGACTGGACAACTTAAAGCAAGACCTAAAACTTACTTTGATAAATGGACACGGCTGAAGACCGAGATAAGATCCACAACGCTGCCAGTTAGATTTTAACAAACTTGAAACGGACAGCGAAACTTCTGACAAATAGCAACATGTACCACAGCAAGGAACATAGCAACCACCTCACTTACAGGAGATACGCTCCAATAATAAAAATCCAACGCAACCAAAAGCTCGAGAACGCAACTCAACCGTAGGCGTCGAGTTAGCCCGGCCAAAAGATTCATCATCCACATATGGCCTCGCGGACCCCAAGTCAATAAAGCTCGACTACGACCTCTCGGGAACTCAAGTGAGAGAAGCTCGCTGAATCGACATCTCTAAAAGATGCCCACCGATGTAAAAATATTGCTCGTCTCTCCACTAATCCAATGCGTACTTTAGGATGCATATCCGGTACGCCCCCCAATCCATTCCATATCCTAAGGGTACGTCTTCCCTACCATTACAGTGCCCCCCGGTCTACTCTCTGATATGCAATGGTTCCTGTAGTCCCATAAAACATGGGACTCTAGGTACTAGTGTGAATCTTTGGGTTAATTCGATCAATCGAGTCTGGTCAAGCCACGCTGGGGTTGGTGCAATTCATTAATATAAAACTAAACAAATTCTACCACCCACATAGTCACAATTTCTACAAATGGTCTTAGATTTATTGGCTTAATAAAGTTTGCACACTTATTATATGTTATAATATATTATGCAATGCAACATTGCTTACAGATTACTACAGAAATACTTAACTCGACATCGTTAAACCATCACCAGTCACATGAAAATAGTAACGAAAAAATATACTTAATAAGCAGTGGCCTCACGATTGTGTGGTTGAAAAACATAATCGAGACTTTCAACAAATAAACTGGCATGCACTGGTAGCATGTTGTCATTTTGTGCATAGGGATGTGTGAAAGTATGTATGTCATTATTATGTGATGGTGAGGATAGTATTTCATTTTTACGCAAGGGCTCTGTCATGTCTATTTCAAGAGATTTTAATGCCTTGACAGCATCTTCTTGGCCTTTCACAGCCGCCAATCGCAGCAACCGCGTGGCAGTTTCAGTGTCGCGTGCTAGACCGCCTCGACCTTGTCCGTAGTAGATACCGAGGTTGTACATAGCACCAGGATGCTCCAGTGCAGCTGCAGATCGATACAGATCCATGGCCTGTGAATAGTACATTATCAGGGTGAATATGTTAATAGGTAGGCTACTATACTGCTATTCCTAGTAAAGTTAGAATATAATTCATACTGGAGACACGGTAAGTGGTCAGAACAAGGTCTATTGTAATGAACCCTTCTGTAAAATACGCAAAAAAAACAATGTTGCAATAACAGATAGTGTCGCTTAAAAGGATCAAATTCAGAATAATAGGTATAATTTTGAACAATGATTTATTAGGGTTTAATGAATGTAAGAGAAACTAATCTATGAAAAATTATTAAACGAAGAGTATGCAAGTAAAGAATTGCCAAACATACCTTCTGACCACGGTCCTGTTAACATCATACATTCATACACCTAGCTGACTTTACAAAAATGAAAAATCATGAAAGTATGGGTTCAGAGAATGTACCATCAGCAAGATTACCGCCTATTTATTGAGATCGCCACATGCAAGCAACAAAGTTTTGAAACTGGATAGGCGGGAATCTTGCTGATGGTACTTTCAGATCTTTGGAATAAATTGGGCAATAAGGCGATGGGTTGGATCTCAGAACTTTTCAATAATAACATGTTTGAAGGTGGAATTCTGCTGAAGTTCTCACTCTCCAATCAATACTTATAATAAAACAGTAGAAACCGCTGTGTCTGTACATTGAAGAAAGGTAATAGAAAGGGATAAGGAAAGAAATATATAATAATAAAATATTACTAAAGAGGAGTAATAGAACACAAATCAACGATTTTTAGAATTATTTTCCGTCTGTCTGTTCGTTTGTTCACGCACATCTCTAAAACTACTGAACGGATTTTCATGTAGTTTTCACAGCTGCACAGAGCTTAATTTGGAATAGAATAATAGCTTTATTTCATTAAAATCGGATCTCGGGAAAAAAAGTTATCGTCATTTAAAGATTTTTGGAATTTACTTTTCTTCTGGTACATAGGTAACACTAAAAGTTTCCGGAACTGGCCACTTACATAAACAATATTTAAAAATTTATTGCAACATTTGAAAATAGAACTCTTTGGCTGTAGAATGCAGTTTGTTTCATCTGACTGTCTTTTGTTTTTACCTTGTGGCGCCATTTAAAAAATTGTGTGTCTGCATCAACATGGATTTAACTCGGGAAAATTTTCGTAGTATGATTTTCTACGATTTTAAGTGTAATTTGACAGCTCAACAGAGCATCGCTCGGCTTGAAACAGCTTTTGGCAATGAAGCACCATGCAAGACGACTGTTTATAGCTGGTTTGCAGAATTCAAGCGTGGTCGTATCAATCTCAGTGACGAATCTCGCGATGGTCGGCCGTCCACCGCTGTGACCAACAAAAACATCGATGCTGTGCGCCGTATGATTGAAACAGACAGGCATGTGACCTACCATGAAATTCGCGCATCCTTAGAAATAGGCATGAGTCAAATACAATCAATCCTACACAAACATTTGGGTGTGAGAAAGCTGTGCTCGCGATGGATCCCACACAACTTGACCGAGGCTCAAAAAACGGACCGCGTCACTTGGTGCAGTGCCATGCTTACCAGATTCAACGAAGGTGCGTCAAATTTGGTGTGGGACATAGTAACAGGTGACGAAACATGGATTTATTGCTACGATCCCAAAACAAAGCAGCAATCGAGCGTATGGGTCTTTCAAGATGAGCCGAAACCAACCAAAGTGGCGCGCGTGAAAAGTGCATCTAAGCGGATGATTGCTTCTTTTTTTATAAAACTGGACACGTGGCTACTGTTGCTTTAGAGAATCGTCGTACCGTGAATAGTGACTGGTACACGACCATTTGTTTGCCGGAAGTTATTGACGAACTCCGTAAAAATAACCGTAAACGCCGTATCATCCTGCACTACGACAATGCTAGTTCTCACACGGCCAGACAGACAAACGACTTTTTGAAGACGAAAAATGTAGAACTCATGAGTCATCCTGCATACAGTCCCGACCTGGCACCTTGTGACTTTTTTCTGTTCCCAAAAATTAAGAACCAATTACGCGGTCAACGATTTTCATCACCAGAAGAGGCTGTCGAGGAGTATGAAAAACACGTTTCAGAGGTCACCACAGGGGAGTGGCACAAAAGTTTTCAAAACTGGTTTGATCGAATGAAAAAGTGCATAGACGCCAAGGGAGATTATTTTGAAAAACAATAAATTAATTTTGTACCTTTAATAGTATTTTTTCATATTCATTCCGGAAACTTATAGTGCGTCCCACGTAGTAATAGAAGTTATGGTATGGGATCTCCTCAACGGATACAGAGTTCTAGTTTGGGCTTATTTGATTGGTCTTTATTAGCACTTTCGTAAAACATGGAGACCAGGATGATGGGACTGGAATATGGGTATGGGATCTCCTCAACGGACAACAGCAGACCCTTCGAGTTTGGTCTTATTTCCATCCATCAGCCTGTTTCGTCCACTGCTGGACATAGGCCTTTCCAGGATTTCGCCACTCTTGGCGGCCCCCCTGGAAGAAATGCCCATACTCACACACGCTGGGCAGGCGGGTTGGTGAGCGCGGTGCCGAAACCCTTGCACCAGTGACGCCCCTGTCCGTCACTAGTCTATTTTTTATAAGGCCTGGCAATTGGGGATGGATATACCGCCATCCATCGGGCCCAGGCAATGATGTGCCGCCTGGTTTTGCCTGAGAGCTGTTCTCTTACTCTCCCCCGAATAACTTCGGGAGGATTTGCGAGTAAGATGGTGGTACCTCCACAGTCGAGCCTGGCATCAGTTCTACTACCTACTTATTAATATATTAAATATTTTTATTTATATTCAGATTCTGGTATCATAGTGGTTAGTTTAAGTAAATACAAAACTGGAAATAACAACTGCATTACCAGATTCTGTATATAAATAAAACCAATTAATTTTGTGTGTTACCTAAATGAAGATAAAGCGGTCATTTCTAAAGAGGTATTTAATAGTGTGCGGTTATTGGTTTTAAGTTCGATTTTCAAGAAGTTTTTAAGTTTGCTAAACTTTTATATAGATTTTTAAGTTCTTTCTGATCTCAAATTATAATTAAATATGGCTTATCTTAATATGCCCCCCCCCCGATTCAGGGCTGTTCCTACCTTGGGGGCCGCTAGTAAACAAGTATACTTTTTATTCAAGATTTTATGTAAACCTATTTTAGCATTTCTGTTTTAGTTACTGTAAACCATTTAAGTCGAAAATAAACATATTTCTATTAACTACATAACCAAGACATCTGCATTTATCAACATGTACTTAAGACAAGGGACTAATTTGTAAGTAGTCATTTAAGTAGAATGACCCACATCACCTTAGTTCAGGACATGTATACTAATATACAAATGCAAGTTAAAGCCCCAGCCAGCCTTAGCAAACCATTTCATGTCAAAGTCGGAGTACATCAAAGACCCACTTCTATTAAAATGTTCCATGGATGTCAGTTGCGAAATACACGCGCCGAATTCTTGGTGCATTCTGTCGCTGACAGCAGGATAGCATATACAAATTGAATGCGTGCAAAAGAGATGTCATGATTGCCAAGTGTGAGTGGGCGATCAAACTGAACTCAGCCCTGAATTTGATCCATAAAAGAGACACAAAAGGTGGTCAGCTAGACTCCAGTGCGCATTATATTACACCCGTGTCACCCATTGTGTAAAGAGTACAATCATTCAGTTAGAAAACACCCTCTGTATGTCAGCAGGCACAGCTGTTTTATATGTCAATTGTCACGTTTAACAGCCTGATATCGGTGCTGCAATGACTTTTGCAACAGATAGCTTATACTTTGCAGAGAGCAGTGGAAATTATTTGCAATGCTCGATGCTTGTCAAAGTCATGCGAAATGGTCATTTTTGACACTTTGCAACCCACTACACAATTCATCGCGGCTCCAATGCATGCTGTTAAATGTGACAAACCTTGAGTACAGCACCACTCTGGAACATGTTAAAATAAGTGTCTTCACCTTATTAACAAAAATTTATACTAGGTAAGAGCTGTAACTTTCTATTATAGTTACCACTTTTTCATCCACTGTAACTCCCAGGCCCAATTCATAGCAAAGTCCTAAATTATACAACGCAGGCGCATGATTCCGGTTAGCAGCAGACCTATTAAAAAAACACGAGTCAATATCAACAATATTTAATGTTGGTAGGTATACAATTTTTATTAAAAATTGGTATACCTTAGCAAATTCAGCCCTTCTTGATGCTGTCCATTCTCTATGGCAGCTAACCCTAGTTTATTCTCAATAGAGTTGAGAACATTTCCCAAATCATCTTCAGAAATGTCAGGTGTAGTTGAGCTGCCATTTGCTGTCCTCTCCTTGCTGTCTCCGGTTTGATCATTTGAGACTAGATGAACAGTTGGTGTTAAACTGCCCACAACCTCTTCGAATTTTGGAACACATTCCAAAATGTTGGCATTTTTACTTACACTGTAAAAGTAAGGGCTAAGAGTCTCCAAAAGGTTTTCAGCATTAAACTTCTGTGTTGCATTACAGATCTGTGGTTTCCTTTCACCTCTGCAGTGATACTTGTGCTTGAGGTGGATAAACTGGGATGTATACCAGCCCAGTACTAGAGCACTGCTCTGAAACGTAAACAAAAATCTACATTTAAATTAATTTATGAAATACAGATAAAAGAAAACTCAATGAACAGATAACTAAATATAATCAATTGGCAGCTTCTTACCCAAGTAATGGCACCTAGCCAAGAGGAGTTCAGGTGTTCGAAGTTCCATCGCTTGCTATTAGTATCATTTCTGTTTTTAAACGTAGAGTCCCAGCATTTACCCCCAACGAACCAACGACAGGGGGTGGAAGATTTTTTGTATTCGCTATTTTCATTAATATTATTGGGAGCATTGGTTAGACCAGTGGTACTGCGTTTGTCAAAATAATTAGCACTTTTTTCAAAGGTATCACGGAGACGACGGCCCATATACTTCCACATTTTTGTTTTAGCGAATTCTACCTTTATAATAAGTACACTGCTCTACAGGTGGCCCATTGTGGCGGGCGGGCATGTATCGTCTTTGCATTTAATACAGGGCAGTTGTCCTTAAATTTTATAAAAAATCTTGAGAACCCACAAACAAGGCTGAGGCTATTTTCCATGCAGATAACCATGTGTGCGTTTAAAAACTATGTACATACACATAACACAACGCACACAACATTAAGTTTGAAGTTTTTTTTTTATGCTGAGTATGGTTTAAAGGCTCTGGATACAGAAGCCTTTTTAAGCCGGTAACTAGAAAAAACTGTAAAAAGTCTTGTCTAGTCTTAATTCTGTACTTTTAATTCGCGCTAAAATGATGAACTTTTATGGCGAACAATATTGATTATGAATTAACCTATAAGCTCGACGACAGTGATCTGTCAAAGAGGACGTTGCTTCTGTGTTACATGAATGATGATGATAGATGCACAGACATCCAATAAATGGTCTGTGGATAGATGTTTCATTATTCGTAGCAACACCGAACTTAAATGTCATCAGATAACATAGTGTGAATTGACCATACATTTTAAATATCGACATTTCGTTTTTTTTTATTACAACATTTTAATATGGTAAGTAATAAATGTATCGATATAATTTAAATAGTGTTCGGGTCATTTAATAAAGAAATATCATATAGGTAAAAATAAAACAAGTCACATTTTTTATTATATTTTAATACAAAATTAAGAACCACCATCATGCTTCAATTATGAATTTATGAACCTTTACTTGGAAACCGATTTCGGATATGTTTATTTATTAAGCATGCTTTTAAAGATATTGTGCAGGAAAAGCATAATTTACATTATACTATTGTCGCGGAGTGCCATAAACAACATTTATTGGCGTCACTAAGATTTGTAGCTTATCAAATCCATCCATCCATCCATCAGCCTGTTTCGTCCACTGCTGGACATAAGCCTTTCCAGGATTTCGCCACTCTTGGCGATTCTCCTGGAAGAAATGCCCAAACTCACACACGCTGGGCAGGCGGGTTGGTGAGCGCGGTGCTGAAACCCTTGCATCAGTGACGCCGCTGCCCGTCACCAGTCTGATTTATATAAGGCCTGGCAATTGGGGATGGATATACCGCCATCCATCGGTCCCAGGCAATGGTGGGCCACCTGGTTTTTTTGCCTGAGAGCTCTTACTCTCCCCCTATTGCTTATCAAATAAACTTATGAAATAGGCTTAGTAAATAACGCCATAAAATATTTGTTAACTACTGCCTTGAATAACATAAAGCGTTATTTAAGTATATTTAGTACCTAACTACAACACATGCGTAAAACAGCTCTTTAAAATTTCCACTCGGTGGCCTTTTATGCCCTTTGTATTTTGAAAAATGCATTTTGTTTAATTTTCAACGATACCAATACATCATTCGTCGTACATTTAAAAATATCGAAATTTCAATGTCATATTATCGATAATACCAGGTTCTCGTCGAGAACTTCTCGATATATCGAGTCAATATAATGTACATATATACATCCCTATTTATTTACTTCGTTTGTTTTGATAGTTGAAAAACTTTTGTATTTTTGTGATTTCACTTGAAACCTTAGAGCTTTGAGACTACATTAATTATTGTTGGTCCTCTTCCTCTAAGCATAAAACCAATTTTTGATTTCTATAGGTACCCAAAGTAGAAAAGCTTGTATGATTAGATTGATGGATCTGGAAGAGTTGTGTCTGGTCAGGATCGTAGCGGATGGAAATCTAAAGTAACCTAGTTTCTTAATTCGGCGGACACGTTTGACAGTTAAAGTGTTGCCATTATGCGAAAAAAAAAAGTAGGGATTGATATACATCGATATGTCGATATCGATATTTACTCCAGCATGAAGTATAGTAACTAGTATATTTTTTCTAGACTCTGTAGAGTATCTTATGAAAGCTGAGTAACTTTACCTAACACCGGTATGCAAAAAAGATGAAAAAATATATATTTCCGGTCATAAATATTTTCAGCTTTTATTAGACTGACTCTAGTAATATAGTATGCTTTTTTACTTTATTTTGTAAATAAAAAAAGTATCCCTTGTAGAAGTCTTTGTAAAAAAATCGCTTAGAATAAGGGTGCTGACAAAAATACCATAATGAAAAACCCTATATTTACTGGACTAGAAAGGGTGCATCAAATTAGCAGTTACTATCGCCTGTAGCACCTTCTGTTTCTTTAGTTCTCTAAATATTCGCATGATCAAAAGTACGTATCGAAATAAAATACATATTCATTATCAAATTTTTAATCGGAATGAGATTCAATTTCTTCGTCACTGTCGTCATCATCATCACAAACATTGATTATAAATTTATCCTGCACATTATCGATGAGATGATCTAAGTTTAGCACTTTATTTTCGACCTTTTCAATAACGTGCTTGATGCAGCTCTTCCATCTATCGGCTGTTATCAAGTTTAGCGCCTCCAAAAATAAACCCTTCACTTCTTCTAATTTATAAGATTTGTTCAGTCTTGCGACGTGCCCCTTCGCCTGTGCCCACACGAGCTCTATTGGATTGAGCTCGCAGTGGTATGGAGGCAACCGCAAGACTGTCACGCCACGCTTTTTCGCCATCTCGTCAATGACATACTTTTCTGCACTTAGCTTGTGTGGTTGGGCGATCGTTATTAAATCACTCTTTGTGGAAGACACCGGAAAATTTATGTTTTTATTTTGCATCCATTCGATTATTCTCGATTTTGTCCAGTTCATGTTGGGAAAGGTGTCCATTTTTCTCGAGTGGTACGGGGCATTATCGATCACTACAACGGCGTTAGGTTTCAGTTTAGGTAGTATACCCGCGAACCAATCTTCGAAGCATTTGCTGTTCATATCTTGATGGTAGTCTTCCTTCCCCGTCTTGGACGTAAACATCAACAATCCGTCTTCCACAAAGCCTTCATCACCACCAATGTGCGAGATGATCAAACGGCGTCCTTTTCCTGTTGGCACTTTGAGACCAGTGGATAAACCTTCCAGGAATGCTTGGCGCGGTGTCTGGATATTTAGGTCTACCCATGATTTTTTTAGTGTATGCCCTGCAATAAGAAATTCAAACGGTTACAAGCTGTAAATGTACTAGTGCTAGAAAATAAAAATGTAAAGCTATAATTTACGAAATATTGACGCTAAAAATCAAATTGTAATAATTCTTAAATCCATGGCTTCTTCAATACATGAAATCCTATCTATGGTGCTTTTCGCTGTGTTTCGAGTATTTCGAGTAAATGCAAAGCACATATAGTGTTGAAAGGTAATAAATAAATTTTTATTTACCTTCGTTGAGCCAAGTTTCGTCCTGATAGTAAATAGGCTTTCCTTCTCTCCGCAAGTCTTTAATTTGCAGCAGGTACCTCCTTCGCCATAAAATGATATCCTGCCTTTCTATTAACATGCTCCGACGCGTTTTGGTCATGTATTTAAAATGTAAATACTTGCGTACTTGCACTTCGGGTAAGATAAGTTCGTTACAAATATAATATGAATTTGGCAATAACATTAATATCAAATGATTAAAAAAAATTCACATGTGTTTTTTATACATTTTAAATTATTTCCTTTCACATTGGACACATTTTTATAAACAGCTATACCTTCTCCCGTTCACAGTCACATATTTTCACAATCAGCTTTTTAATACCTACAATTAGGTACTCTTAGTTAATGTACAGATATATCTTTTTGATCTCTATTAGTTTTACATTCGGAATCGCATTCGTTATCATAATTTAAATGGGCGCCACCTTGGATTTTTTCAAGCTGATAACACAGATACTATATTACAAAACAACACCATATTAGTACAAAATTTGATAATCCCTTTCTTAGTTTTTTTTCGTTATAGAACAAAGTATAAAACCTCTATCGTCTGGTAATGTTAAATATAACAATTTAACATTAATTTTTTTAATAAAAAGGCACCATTTTGCCAAAATTTTGGATATTGATTTTGTTTTAAGGACATCAAGCTGGGCAGGTGTACACACAAAGTGTTTTTCTTGCATTATCAGCCAGATGATGATGATTTCATGCCAAGATTTCACCTCGTAAGTGCCTGCATTCAACTAAAAAGGTCTCAAACCTTAGTCTATAGTAAAAAACAACATCGACACGGGTTATACACGGTGACATGGCATGCCTATGCGTCTCAAGTGAAGTGGTGTGCAGTTTTAGATTAGACGTTTATTGATTGTTAAATAAAATGGGAAGTTTTTATTTTCGGTAATAAATGTGAAGCAAACCTAAAAAGACCACTTCAAAATAAACAAAAATATTTTTCGTAAATGATGGTGTAAAAGTGTAATGTTATATTTATGTCCAATTTTGCGTCAAGTGACCATTCCACTTTTTGAGTATAAGAAACTCCAAAAACGCATCCCGTTGCCGTCAATTTTATGATATCGATATGGAGCAGCACTGGCTGGAAACTGGCAATATTGTGCTATTTGAGTTGTCAAACGTGTCCGCCGAATTAAAAAACGTACACTTTATTTCATACTTATATTTTCAATAGGAGCACTCGTAAGATCTAAACAGCTTTTATTTCATTAATTCTATAAGTATTTTTAAAAATCACATAAGTGTCTTACTAGGTGCTAACCTACTTTAATTTCCAAGTTTTAAACTTTAAGTCGGGGCTCCTGCGCTCACCATTATGTTGGGTTGAGCACATTTTGAAATTGTTGAGTTGTGTAGATAACGGTGGAGAAAAATTTGGTGCAAGCCAGCAAACTGGGCTTTTACATTGAGAAGATTTTTTTTTTCAGCCGCCTTTTGTAAACTACACAAAATTTAATATTATTTTAGAAGTCAATAGAAAAGAGGCAATCATGCAGCCAGCCAGGTGCAATTCTACATCCTTTAAGTGCAACATGGATACATGTAGCGTGTAAACCCTTCCAAAGAAATAAAATAAATTATTTGCCTCAGGTGCAATTATGTATACTCTGAATGTATTATTGTTCCACAATTGGATTGGGATTCAGAAGTACCGTTTGCATAATAGTACAAACGAATTGATTACTTAGGGACTTAGCCCATCAAGTAAAATAATAATAATCAAATTTTTGCATTTTATGTGGTACTACCTAAGTTATAACATAGGTTATTACAAGAATATAATTTTTTATTATTGCAAGCTTATTGTAAGTACAATATAAAATTCATATTTTTCCAGCTTCAAGAATTTGCAGTTGCTGAACAAAATTGTATCTGCAGCTGTATCGTGTGGTCTAGCTTATTATTTTCCCTTCAGAAGGAACTGCTTTCCTTGCTGTATCTTGTTGTTCATAAGATCCTGTGCCATTATTTTCTAAGAGTTTTTTCAAATATAAGTTGGTTAATTTTAATTAACTACTAATACACTAACAGGTTTTATGGATATGTAGATTTTGCATGCTGCGTTCCAATTAAAATCATATGTTTACACGGGCATATTATATAGTAGCAGACCTAACGCATAGAGTCGACGGGTGGCAAATTTAGCTCAGTGACCTTCGGGCTCTTTTAAATATAAATATTGCTTGCTTCCAAACAAAATATATACTATTCGGACTGCGCAAGTATGATCACGTCTCCGAGTTTCGATGCAGATTAAAGTGGCTCCCTATCCGACTTCGCAGGAAATTGCATATCCTTTCCCTTTTATATAATGTTCTTCACAATCCCCTCTACCCCAATTATTTAAAAGAAAGAGTTGTCCTTCGCATTGACCGTAGTAACAGAACGCTTCGCTCTTGTCACCACCACGATCTGGCGATGCCTCCGCATACCAGTGATCGTTTCTCCAAATCTTTTACGGTCAATCGGCTTTGGAATGAACTTCCGCAAAATCTCAAAGATCTTCCTTCTGTGTCCTCTTTTAAATATAACTTGAAAAAATTTTACCTCTCCTCTCTCTGAATGACTTACTGACTAAGCTACTTGGTTATTTGTATGTATGTATTTGTGTATTTAAGTATGTATTTCTATTTAGTATATTTATAATTAGATTATAGATTTAGAATTAACTTAGAATGTACCTATGCACTGATGTGAATTTCTTCAATAAAAATGTTTTATATTTTCCCAAGGTTGACTGGAAGAAATTCCTTTTAGGAATAAGTCCGCCCTTGCCTTCTGTCTGTTCTTTGTATATTTGTAAATATCGTGTTCTGTGTGCAATAAAGTGTTTATTCATTCATTCATTCATACTAGAGATTAGTTTAAGAATTAACAAATATGTTCCAAGCATATGCCAGCCAAGACAACCCACTTTTATAGGTTGCTTCTTACCATGGAGCCTAAATGTAGCTTGTTTTTTGTATGGGAACTTGCCACGCTATTTAATCCATAAGTTTGGTCTGCTACTTATAGTGCGCCTGCAAGTGTACAAATACTATGTCCCGTGGAATTCTTGATTATACAAGTATGGGAGTGGTATCAATCTCTTCGTTATGACATGGAGAATCAGTAATTGGATGGTGGACAATGACCACTCGTGTCAGATTTAAGTTATAAGCAAAAAACAAAATGCCCGCCGCCCTGCCGTAGATGATACTGGTTTTTTATGTTTATCTCGTAAAATACAGTATTTACGACAACGTGATCTAGTATAAAAGTATTCAATATTAAATTCTACACAAAACGTGTTCTAACAATATTTTGTGTACGGCTGACCCTTAACATAGAAATTCTGTTTTTAAGATTCAATTCTCTGAATTAGTACCAGAAATAAAAAGACTTAAAAGATTTACGGCCAATAAGTATTCTGCCGTTTATGTCAAAAATTCTTGAAAAGGTAGTTTGTATGCAATTAACCGAATACTTATATGTTAACGATATAATAATAATAATAATATCTTTATTTATCAGACAACATGGATCCATTATGTTAGTAACAATACACTTATTCTAAGAGTGATCTTGTCCGATCAATCAGTTTAAACATAAACGGATTGTCGAACCGATCGGATATAACACGTAGGAGGGTGTTGGGGCTGCCCCGGAGTCTGTGCAGCAGCGAGGCAGACTTCTTTCGCCATATGGCATCGAAACCGTCGGTTCGTGCCTCAGCGAACATCACCGACGCACTACAAAAACGCGGCAGCCGCAGCACAGCCCTAAAAGCGTTATTATACTGGATACGCAGAGCATTGTAAGCCTTTTTAGTATAACTGAACCACAGGGCCCCCGAGTACAATGATGTGCAGTAAGCTTTAAATAATTAAATTTTTACTGCATCTGTACATCTGGAGAACCTGCGGGCCAGCATGTTTGCCCGGACCGACAATGCTCTGCGTTCCCTCTCCATGTCTACATCGTCTTTCAGATCATCTGTCACTAAATGCCCTAAGTATTTATACTGATATACTTCCACAAAAACAATCAGGTTTTAGGAAGGGTAGAAGCACGGCGACTGCTCTCTTAGATGTTGTTGATGATATTTTAACCGGACAGGATGTAGGTGAGGGAGCAATTCTAATATTGCTTGACTTTTCTCGCGCCTTTGACACCATCAATACAACATTGCTTCTTTCCAAACTCTCATACTACGGTTTTGATGATGCCACAATTAAATGGTTTACTAGCTACTTGACTGATCGTTCCCAAAGTGTTGAAATATCTGGAGATAATGGTTCTAAGAATTATTCGAAACCTACAACCGTGAATAAAGGAGCCCCGCAAGGTTCAATTTTGGGTCCGATTCTGTTCATACTATATTCTGCTGACTTACCAAAAATTATAAATAACAGTAGGTACCATCTGTACGCCGACGACCTCCAAGTCTATAAATCGTTTAAGCCCAAAGACACCACAACGGAAGTAACTAAACTCAACGAAGATCTAAGACAAATATCTGATTGGTCAGATAAAAATGGATTGGTTTTAAATCCAGCTAAAACAAAGTTTCTAGTTTTGGGGACAAAAAATCAAATTAAACTAATTAAAAGTCATATTATTGATATTAAAATTAGAAACATCCAGATAGAACAAGTTCCTGAAGTGCGAAATTTAGGAGTTATATTCGATGAGAGATTAAGGTTTGAGAAGCATGTCTTAGAGACAGTGAAAAATTGTTATTATAGGTTGAAAGTACTATACAAAGTACGTGAACATCTTAGCGTGGATACGAGAATTCACCTTTGTGAATCGCTGATTTTATCAAAGCTTAACTACGCTGATACAGTTATTGGCGGGTGCTTGTTAGCTAGAACTCGGGAATTAATTCAAAGAGTGCAAAACTCCTGCGCAAGGTTCTGTTTTCCGGTTCCCAGCCGAGCACATATTACACCTTACCTAAATAGAAGTAATTTATTAAACATGGAATCACGACGCGCACTACACTTCGCAACGTTACTTTTTGGCGTAATTAAAACAAAAAGTCCGCTTTATTTGTACAATAAACTTAAATTCTCTCAACATCAGTTACGTATTCCCCAATTGTTACTTTGTCCATCCCATAAAACATCTTTATTTCGAGGAAGTTTTCGTTACTGCGCCACAAAATGTTGGAATAATATCCCTCCCCCTCTCAAGCTCTCTTCATCAGTAAATAGTTTCAGATGTAGGTATAAAAGATTTTTAATCAATGTCCAAAAAGAGAAGCAGCAATTTAATTGATATTTTTTCGTTACATATTGTATAAAATAAAGTATATTATATGTTTTCATTTATATTTATTTTTATTGTATTTTTATAGATAAATATAATATATATATATTTATTTATTTATTCATTTTTTGTTTTACAAAAGTTGTTCTGTTTTTTGTGTGTTATTTGTTATGTTATGAATGGTATAACTGGAACTGCTAACCCAACTTTAAAACATGGGCATCCGCTGAAAATCAGCGTCGTGGCCGTAGCTGCGATATTATGCTGAGCGGAGACCTTTTTGGTATCATTTAGTTTTTAAGTAGTTAGAATATTTTATAAAATGTTTTGTTAATACAACTAGGTCTTAAGTAATTTCTGGTACCAAATAAACATTTTTTCTTTCTTTCTTTCTTTCTTTCAAATACAGTCTGTCAATAAAGAGTAGAAATTAATTATTGTGGAAATAAAAATAGTTGGCACCTGGCAACCCTAAAAAAAGTGAATAAGGTGTCAAACTCCGAGTCGTTTAATAGGTAGACACTTTCTTTGCTTGGCTACTTTCGCTAACTCGCTACTTTCCCTGATTCGACACTTTTGTTGATTTGGCACATTTCTTCATCACAAACTTCCTACCTCCATGATTTAGTACACGTGGTAGAATAATTTGCTAAATGAATGTGAAATAATATTACTATTATATTATTATTGAATAATTGAATAATATTATTATTGAACTAAATAAAATTAGATTTTGTGACAAATGATGACATGACACATGGTTTATTTTCATACAGATTTATTTTGACAGATGTCAAAGTGACAGATGGTTTATTTTCATACAGATTTATTTTGACAGATGTCAAAGTGACAGATGGTTTATTTTCATACAGATTTATTTTGACACATGTCAAAGTGACAGGTTTATTTTCATTGAGATTTTTTTTGACAGGTGAAATGTAAAAAACATGTAAAGTGGGGATGTTTTTTTTTCACGTCTATCCCAATGTGTGGGGTGTCGTTGGATAGGTATTTTCAAAATATAACGGGTGTGAGATAATTATTTTTCGATTCAGGGTTCAGCTTGCGAAATATTAAGCGTTAAAGTGTTAATTTTTGTTAGAGTCGAGTGTCCCCTCCCCCTGCCAGCTAAACGCTTGTATTTAGAGAAATTAAAAAAATCACAGTCGTAGCATATACGTGGGACGCACTATAAGTTTCCGGAATGAATATGAAAAAATACTATTAAAGGTACAAAATTAATTTATTGTTTTTCAAAATAATCTCCCTTGGCGTCTATGCACTTTTTCATTCGATCAAACCAGTTTTGAAAACGGAGTTGATGCTCGTGATTGTTGGCACTTGGTGGAACTTTTGAAACATTTTTTGTTTGATAAACACTTGTACTTGTCCACTTATTTATATTAATTTCCCTTACCGGTTTCGCTGTTAAAGCATTATCAAAGGTTTGTTTACGTAAACAACCAAACAAACCTTTGATAATGCTTTAACAGCGAAACCGGTAAGGGAAATTAATATAAATAAGTGGACAAGTACAAGTGTTTATCAAACAAAAAAAAAAAAAAAAAAAAAAAAAAAAAAAAAAAAAAAAAAAAAAGTTTTGAAAACTTTTGTGCCACTCCCCTGTGGTGACCTCTGAAACGTGTTTTTCATACTCCTCGACAGCCTCTTCTGGTGATGAAAATCGTTGACCGCGTAATTGGTTCTTAATTTTTGGGAACAGAAAAAAGTCACAAGGTGCCAGGTCGGGACTGTATGCAGGATGACTCATGAGTTCTACATTTTTCGTCTTCAAAAAGTCGTTTGTCTGTCTGGCCGTGTGAGAACTAGCATTGTCGTGGTGCAGGATGATACGGCGTTTACGGTTATTTTTACGGAGTTCGTCAATAACTTCCGGCAAACATATGGTCGTGTACCAGTCACTATTCACGGTACGACGATTCTCTAAAGCAACAGTAGCCACGTGTCCAGTTTTATTAAAAAAAGAAGCAATCATCCGCTTAGATGCACTTTTCACGCGCGCCACTTTGGTTGGTTTCGGCTCATATTGAAAGACCCATACGCTCGATTGCTGCTTTGTTTTGGGATCGTAGCAATAAATCCATGTTTCGTCACCTGTTACTATGTCCCACACCAAATTTGACGCACCTTCGTTGAATCTGGTAAGCATGGCACTGCACCAAGTGACGCGGTCCGTTTTTTGAGCCTCGGTCAAGTTGTGTGGGATCCACCGCGAGCACAGCTTTCTCACACCCAAATGTTTGTGTAGGATTGATTGTATTTGACTCATGCCTATTTCTAAGGATGCGCGAATTTCATGGTAGGTCACATGCCTGTCTGTTTCAATCATACGGCGCACAGCATCGATGTTTTTGTTGGTCACAGCGGTGGACGGCCGACCATCGCGAGATTCGTCACCGAGATTGATACGACCACGCTTGAATTCTGCAAACCAGCTATAAACAGTCGTCTTGCATGGTGCTTCATTGCCAAAAGCTGTTTCAAGCCGAGCGATGCTCTGTTGAGCTGTCAAATTACACTTAAAATCGTAGAAAATCATACTACGAAAATTTTCCCGAGTTAAATCCATGTTGATGCAGACACACAATTTTTTAAATGGCGCCACAAGGTAAAAACAAAAGACAGTCAGATGAAACAAACTGCATTCTACAGCCAAAGAGTTCTATTTTCAAATGTTGCAATAAATTTTTAAATATTGTTTATGTAAGTGGCCAGTTCCGGAAACTTTTAGTGTTACCTATGTATAACGAAATTAAAATGAAAACTATCACAACTAAGAAGGCTTTATTAGTTAACGCGTAATAGTTGAACAACTGAAAATGAAAATTTCGTACAAATTGCATTTAAAATTACTTAGATGAAGCTGTTAGTTGTGTAAAACAGGTATTAAATATCAGTTTATGAACCTTCTAAGTCCACAATCTGGTGGGAAACTACGGAACCCTACATTGCGCGTGGTCCGACACGCACTTGACCGGTTTTTTTATAGATAATGGTACGGAACCCTTCGAGCGCGAGTCCGACTCTCTATTTGATTATGTGTTAGTAAATGAATAAAACAAAATTAAAACAAACAAAAAATATTTTAATTGAAACAAAAAACGTAACTTCTAACTATATGTATATTCTGAACACCTTTTTACCTAACCCGTTTCGTTAGCGAACGTGCTGTATTTATGAGACTCAATTGGTTGACGCATTGCTGAGTGGTAATTTTTTTATCTATATAATCGCAAATTATCAATTTTATACGTTTATCTAACATCAGCAAACGCTTCTTTCTATTATTTTCAGAAAGATAAATACTTTTTTGGCGGACTTTGAAATCGACCAATTTAGCTTCTCTTTTGAGGACTGATATATATAAAACCAAGCTTGGTTTTCGTTCTGTATAATATGTAAGCCAATCGATGATGCCATGCTTCAACTAAATTTATAGTTCGATGGCGTTCGCTGTAACAGCTTAGATTGTGAATATACGTATTTAACCATGTTTCGGTCATGTAATCATAAAAAATTTGTCGAATTCGGGTCCCCTAGGTGAATTATCTAATATAGTAAGCCAAGCTTCTGGAATTTCCAGTGCTGGCAAAAATGCCATGGCTGCACAGCAATTCAAATATTTTCTATTTTCTTTATTTGCCTGAAGATCCGGTTCCATTTCCAAGTTAATGTTTAATTTCTTCGCTTTTCTGACACTGCCGGTAGTGAAAATAACAACCGACAATTTTTGAAGAAGGATACACTTCCTCAATAGCATTAATAGCGGCCTTTTCAAAATCAACATGAAATGTCTTTGGTGAAAAATTCGGTAATTTTGATTTTAGAAACTTTAATACTCTGAGATACGTGGTTTCGGATTTGTTTGGTAGAAGACAGTAAATCAGAGGCAATATATTGGACTGAGTTTCAGTACTACCAAGGTTGGCATGAAAAGTATATAACTGCATGAATGGTTTTGGTACATATTTAAAGACTCCGTCGCCAAAAATATCCTTTGCATTAGTTAATGTCTCTGCAGCAAGAGGCGTCATAAATATCAGGATCTTTTCACTTAATCCGTCGTTTAGTACTAAAAATTTGTCCGCCAAATTTTCAGGAACTTCTACATCTGCCAGTTTCCTGAAAAGAGTTTTGACTCTCCATGCCTTTCGCCTTGCTCTATACAGCCGGTTTTTAATTGCATTAAACGACGGAACATCGTCAACGAATTCCGAGTCTGAGTTCTTCAGATGGCCAAAGCACTCTTCGTATATCTTCCTTGCTGACCCAAACTCCGTTTGAACCCTCATTATGCACCTATGTAAAGCCTCGTCAATCACATTAGTTGCAAGATCAGGATCACATAGATGTTTAGATTGACGAATCACTGCACAATTTTGATTTAATGTGAGACTACCTCGGCAGTATGTTTTGTTCTTACAACGCAACGCCACCATGTTGTTCCATTATTATTTGTGCGACCATAGTTGTACCGATATCCACCTGTTAAAATCATTTTTTTATTTCTTTCACTTAAGTTTATTTTAAAATAAATGAAATTTTATTCATTTTAAATTAAAAGAATAGGAAATTATTATTGAGTTTGATTTTTTTACAAGTGACATTGTTAAAATTGATCGACATTTGTGACCATAGAACACATATACGTTTGTGACAATAAAATTTGTCTTTGGTGTAGCAAATAATGCAAATAGGTTGCAAGTAAATAGATTCTACAGATAACTTAAGAAAAGAAAACCTATATAAAGATGTGTTTATTTTATTTTTTTATTTTTTATTCTCGTTTATTCCATAGTGTGGGGTGTCATTGGATAGGTCTTTTAAAATTATTGGGGATATGAGACCTTTGTTCCCACTAGTCCTGTTAACAGCTATACCTACTAGTATAAGCACTGGATTTATCTGCCAGTAGTCTTTTTGTGCAGTTCTGTTGACTAAACTTTTATTATTTATTCTATTTATATATCTACATATTAAAACTTCATTTTCTGTAGTTTTTTGGCATATTGACAGGTGTCAAAGTATTGTTTTTTTTACATGTTTTTTTTAAAGGCAAATGTCAAACGTGGCAGGTGAAGAAATGACCACAAATTTCATTATTATCATTCTAAGGTATGGAACTAATTTCGACCTTATTAACATTCTAAGACCTCCCTGTTTTTTAATTCAGTGCACTCAGTTAATGATGTGGAAGCTGAAAATAACAAGAAAACTTGAATGTCAATAAGGTCGAAATTCGCTTGACCACTTAGAAACTATCTATTAGATCATATACCCACCATTTATAAGAATCTTATTGACATTTTACAAACCCTCTGTTTTTTTAATTCAGTGCACTCAGTTAATGATGTAGAAGCTAAAAATAACGAAAAAACTTGAATGTCAATAAGGTCGAAATTCGCTTGACCTCCTATAAGTTATCTAGATCACTATAAATTATGTACATTATTTCTAAGGTAAAAAACTAATCTATTGTATCACAACCTTATTTCGATATAGAGTAAGTAAGTTTTTCAGCGGCAAATAAAATATGAATTTCCAGAATAATTATTTTAATTGATAATCACATGTTTTTTATATTTCACTGTTGACATCTGTCAAAAAAATCTTAATGAAAATAAACCTGTCACTTTGACATGTGTCAAAATAAATCTGTATGAAAATAAACCATCTGTCACTTTGACATCTGTCAAAATAAATCTGTATGAAAATAAACCATCTGTCACTTTGACATCTGTCAAAATAAATCTGTATGAAAATAAACCATGTGTCATGTCATCATTTGTCACAAAATCTAATTTTATTTAGTTCAATAATAATATTATTCAATTATTCAATAGTAATATTATTTCATATTCATTTAGCAAATTATTCTACCACGTGTACTAAATCATGGAGGTAGGAAGTTTGTGATGAAGAAATGTGCCAAATCAACAAAAGTGTCGAATCAGGGAAAGTAGCGAGTTAGCGAAAGTAGCCAAGCAAAGAAAGTGTCTACCTATTAAACGACTCCAAACTCCAAGTTCATTGTGAAAAATTCTTGAAATTTTTTAGTTTTATGCATCGTAAACTATGTAATAATCGTTTATTCATCAAGAAAGTGGTCATCATGAATAAAACGATTAAAAGTGGTGCCAGAAAAGTCATATTTAAAGTGTACCAGCAATGTAATAAGGAATATCATGATGGGAAGCTGAATCTAAAGCTTGATGATATTTTCGGTCGAACAGCAGCGTTGACTACTAGTTTCTGTATTTTCTTCACAATAAAAGATTATTAAGAGATGAAAGATCTAAAGTATATTTATTGATTTAATTTGATAATGACAGGAATAATAATAGACAGGAGAAGACAACACCACAAAGAAAATATCTTTTGACCAAAGAGTAAAGAGTATTAGTTTATATGTTATCTATATAAACTTCAACACTTCCCCTTAATCGAAACTCTAGAATGGTCTAAAATTAATGAAGAGAATGATAATCAACAAAATTATTCTAAGACTTCCCTTAATAAAAAAAATAATAAAATAAAGAAATAATAATAATTATTATTATGCCACCTTTGCTTCTATACCAAGTTCTTTTGTGGCTGTTATATGCTTCTGTTTTGGAAGAAATTTAGTCAAGGTGTCAGCTAACATTTTATCGGTAGGAATATATTTGATATTTATACTTTTGTTAGCAACATTTTCTCGAACGAAATGGTGGCGAATGTCTATGTGTTTCGTTCTGGAGTGATAAACGTTGTTTTTTGTTAACATTAATGCTCCTTGATTGTCCACTGATAGACTAATGGCTGATTAATTTGGAAGACTTCCTTCAATATGTTATTCAAATATATAGCCTCCTTAGTAGCTTCACTTAGCGCCATATATTCTGCTTCAGTTGTAGATAGGGCTACAGTCCTTTGTTTTCTCGATTCCCAAGAAATCAGTCCGTTGAGTGAGAAAATGTAACCGGTATAAGATCTTCTATCAATAAGGCTGCTTCCATAATCTGCATCAGCATAGCCTTTAAGCGTGAACTCAAGATTATTCTTATAGACAAGTTTCCAATTCATTGTCCCTTTAAGATATCTCAGAACTTTCTTTGCTGCATGCCAGTGAGTTTCTCCAAAGTTGTTGTTAAATTGACTCAGAACACTAACCACGTGGGATATATCTGGTCGTGTAGCAATCGCAAGGTACATTAGTGAACCTAACAATCTTTGGTATGGTAAACCTTCTGCTTTTTCTCGATCTTCAGGAGTCGGATACACCAGTTTCATTCCAGGGTCAGCTGGCGTGCTAATAGAATTAGCTGTTTCCATTTCAAACTTGTTCAGAAGTTTCTTAATGTATTCTTCCTGACCTATGGTTACATAATCATTACTTACATTTACCCGCATTCCTAGGAATTGTTTTATTGGACCTAAGTCCTTTACTTTAAACTCTTTATTTAAAGCTTCTTTAAAATTTTCTTTCATATTAGCATCATTGCACATCAAGCAAAAGTCATCGACAAATATTGCAACAATTAGTAACGACTTCCCTTCGTATTTAAAATAGAGGCAATGTTCATGTTCTGATCTATGCATTTTTAGTTTTACAGGTACATCGTGTAATTTCGTATTCCACTGCCGGGGAGCTTGCTTAAGTCCATATATTGCTTTACTCAACAAGCATACCTTCCCCTTGTTGTAATCTTCTATGAAACCTTCTGGTTGTGCCATGAAGATTTCTTCTTCTAAATCACCATTTAGAAATTCAGTTTCTACATCTAAGTGTTCTAAGGTTAATTTCCATTTAGCTGCAAAAGCAAAAAGCATTCTAATAGTTGAGAGTCTTGCAATGGGGGCAAATGTTTCATCGTAATCGATTCCATATGTTTGTGTAAAGCCTTTGGCAACCAAACGAGCTTTATATCTAACAATATTTCCATTAGAATCCCGTTTTATTGAGAAAACCCATTTGCTTTGGACAATTTTTCTATCTCTCGGTCTATCGACTAACTTCCAAGTGCCATGTTCTACTAGAGAATTATATTCACTCTTTAGAGCCTTAAGCCAATCATCTTTATGTGTACTAGATATAGCTTCTTTATAAGTGCACGGTGCATCATTTTCAGCTGCAGCTTGATATAAAATTATGTCATCGGGCCACTTTTTTGGTATCCTTCTTCTTGAAGAGTGCCTTATTGTGGTATCTTCAGTTGATTGTTCTTCTTCCATGGGAGCACGTGTAATTTCATGCATATGTTCAAGAGGTGCATGTTCCATCAAATCTTCATTATCGATTCCAGGAACAATATTATTATCAAGTGAGTCATGAAAAACATCTTCAGCTATTTGATCTGTACATGGTTGTGTAAGCTGAGGAAGAATGTTGTTTTCTTGTAATACATGATTTTCTTCTATTAAATTCTCGCATTCCAGTTCAAAGGTCGAAACATCTTGCTTATATATTGTTTCATTGTCGGAAATGTTCAGTGCCGGTTCTTGATTCTTTGCGAAAATAAATTCGCTCTCTAAAAATATGACATCTCGAGATTTTATCAAAGATTTTGGTTTTTCTGGATCAACAAGTCAATATCCTTTTGTTTCAGTGCAGTATCCCACAAAAATATATGGTTTAGCACGAGGGTCAAGTTTTTTTCGTAATTCTTTGGGAACATATGAGTAAGCTTTGCACTCAAATACTCTGATATGAGAAAGATCAACTTTTTGACCACTCCACGCTTCCTCAGGTGTCTGTCCTCTGTTAGCTTTGGTAGGAGAACGATTTTTTAGATAGACTGCTGTATTGACAGCTTCTGCCCAATATGTTTTGGGAGCTTTGACTCTTGTAGCATAGCTTTTGCTTTTTCCATGATCGTACGGTTTACACGTTCAGCAATTCCGTTCTGCTGTGGATTATATGGAACTGTTGTTTGATGGAGGATCCCAGATTGTATCAAATAATCTGTTAGTGTGTAGTATTCAGATCCATTATCCGAACGAAGTATTTTAATTTTCTTACCAGTCTGGTTTTCTACCAGATTTTTGAATTCTAGGAACTTTTCTTTGACTTCCGTTTTATTTTTCAAGAAATATGCATAGGTTTTTCTTGAATAGTCGTCAGTGAACGTTAGAATATATAAAGCACCATTCCATGACTGTGTGCTCATAGGTCCACACACGTTACTGTGTATAAGTTCCAATATATCACTAGCTCTTGAGCTTGAAGGTTGAAATGGTTTCTTTGCTAGTTTGCTTTCAATACAAGGGATGCAATTATCTTTGAATGATTCCGTTGGCTTTAAATAATTAATACCAGTAGCTAGCTTTTCTCGCAACACTTCCATAGATCTAAAGCTTAAGTGGGCAAGTCTTTTATGCCATAAAGCAGTGGTTTCAATATCGGTAGCTTTTAGGACTCTACCATAACAATTCGCATCACTGTTTGTTTCAAAGAATTTCGTTTTTAGTACATACATTTCTTGTACACAAGTTGCTATAGCTATAACATTGTTCGTTGGTCCATCCAAGATTTTTGCACAGTCATTTGAGAATATTATAGTATGTCCCTTCTTGATTATGCTACTTACTGACAACAAGTTGTTAGATAGTTTAGGTACATATAGAACATCCGAGATTTTGCTAACAGCGGGCGAAATATCTAACTTAATATCACCAGTCCCTTCTGAAAAAATTTTTTCGTTATTAGCGACTTTGATAAAATTTTTTACAGGTTTAAAGTTTTGAAACCAATCTGACCTGGGAGTCATGTGACTGGTAGCACCTGAATCTAGGTACCACTCATCACTACTGGTTACATCATATTCAACGTTACAGCTCATAAGAGTAACTTCATCGCTTACATTGACCTGTTCAACTCTCGTATTGTTCTTTTTTTTAAGAATTCTGCACTCAGAAATTAAGTGTCCCTTTTTGCGACAATATCTGCAGACATTTAATTTTTCAACATTTTTATAATTCGAAATCAGAACTAAATCTGGATTTGAGGTATTTGATGTTGTTGCCACAATATTTTTATTTATTTATTTATTACAAAAAGGTACACCAACAATGTCAACACACACATTCAAAAAAAGAAGAAAGTAAACATAGGGCCTATATCTGGTGTTGCCATCAATTACAGGCGTACACAGCATTATTACGATACAATTATTGTGTAATAAAATGTTAACAGCATAATAATTAATCAAATACTAAATTACAATTACCAGGACAATATTAACAATTTGAACTATCTTAAATCTGAATTATAAATCTAGACACACAAAACACACAGATTATTTAAAAATATTATTAAATTGAAGTTATATATTAAATTTATTAATCACAATTCAGAATGTCAACATGAAAGAAAAAATTGACAATTAAAATTACATTTGAAACAGTCAGAAAGAGAAAAAATAAAAAAGTATATATATATATATATAAATTTTCAGTTATTCAAAATAATTATGATAATGGATTTGGCTGTAATATCTTATATTTAAAATTAATAGCTTTATCGTTAAAAATGTCAAGGGAGTGAGAATTCCAAAATTTATTGTAAGTGGTACAAGATCTTACATCTGGTGCATTTCGACCAAGGTTTGTCCTACGAGTAGGTACTGAAAATGTGTCCTTCACTACGCTGATCTTCTTTTTGAAGGGCTGTCAATACAACATCTGATGTTATTTTTGTGTTAGAATGTTCTAATGCCATCACAAGGGGGTTAAATTTGTCCGGTAGTCCAGCAAGCATAATAATTCCAAGAAATTCATCATCTACTGCAGCATTTATGCCTTGCAGATCATGTTGTGTGGCCATTATTTTATTTATGTATGTTTCAATGTCATTTTCAAACTTCATGGTAAGGAGCTTCTTCATGAGGGATAGTCTCCTTGTAAGGCCGCTGTCTGCATATGCCTTTTTTAAGACATTCCATGTTTCATTAGATGTCTTTGCTTGCATTATAACTGGATACACGGATTCTTGACATGCAAGACAAATTTTTGATCTTGCTTGTTTGTCTCTCCTGACTTCATTAAGGTTGTCAGTTTCAATAGAAAAGTTTTGAACAATTTCCCATAGATCCAGGTCAGTTAAATACATTTGCATGCTAAAGCACCATGTGCTGTAGTTTGTTTTTCCAACTAGTTTTGAGAAATTGATGGAGTTTGAGGCAGTATTGCGTGAGGATATACCGTGATCTCCATCAGCCATTTTTCATAATATTTCTCTACTCTTTTTCTAAAAATATATAGCAGAGGCCCATAACCTACTAGTTTCTGTATTTTCTTCACAATAATAGATTATTAAGAGATGAAAGATCTAAAGTATATTTATTGATTTAATTTGATAATGACAGGAATAATAATAGACAGGAGAAGACAACACCACAAAGAAAATATCTTTTGACCAAAGAGTAAAGAGTATTAGTTTATATGTTATCTATATAAACTTCAACATTGACCGGTATGTACGTTTCAGTTACTGTATTTTTGTGCTCAGCTGTAAAGATTTTATATCGTATTTATCTATATTTCACCTGATTTCAACTATATTTTTTTGCATTGAACTCGTAACTTTGAGGTTATATTTTAAGAAAAATTATAAGTAAAGGATATATGAATATAATTTGCAATATTCCGCTAAACAATTCTTGTCGTGCTATTCAAAATGCAGACTCGTGCACCGCCCGCCCGCCCGCATAAAAACATGCAACAAGCAAGCGATACAAGCAAAGCAATCTTAAATAACAAGCAAGAAAACTTATCGACACGTGTTTCGCCTCTGAACGAGGCATCCTCGGGATGAATTATAAGAAAACTGACTAATTTTGATCCTTTCATATTTATTATTTGTAAATAAGTTATTATTCCCAGTATAGGTTTTGCATTTAGCATGTTCTTTTACTGTATTATGCATTGAAGTTGACAATAGAGCATAAATTGAAACATGACAGAAAAATAATACTATGTTTTTTAATATTTTTAGGAGTCTCCAAATCAACTGTTCGCCGAATTGTCATTGAAGGGATGTCGAATGATGGCAAATTTGAAACACCTGCAAAGATCCGAACTGGTCGACCAAAAAAGACGGAAGATTGGATGATTTTGACCTGTGTGCGATCCTTTGAGGACACTATTACGTGTCGTAAAAGAAGATCTGGGCTATGATAGGAGTTATGAACATTTGAGACAGAAATTGATTTCAATCGGTTTTAAATACAAAAAATGTCAATCCGACAGAACTGCTCTAGTAGAAAAGCCTGTGATCTCTGCCAAAAGAGAACACTACCTCAAGCAAATACTAGATAATAGGAATTTGCCTGAAGAGCTGCAAAAAAATTGTATATATCTAGATGAGAGCTACATACATGCATCTTATAAAGTAACAAAATGTTGGCAATCGACAAAAACTAAAGGGGTTACAAAAGATGTAAGTAAAGGAAAAAGATGGATCATAGTCCACGCTGGAAGTTCAAAAGGATTTGTCCCTAATGCCTTGCTAATATTTTCAAGTCGGAACAAACAGGAGGATTATCATTCTGAAATGAACAATGAAAATTTCGAAAAGTGGGTCAGAGAAAAATTACTTCCCAACTTGACAGTACCATCTATTGTCGTCATGGATAATGCACCCTATCACTCAATAATCACAAACAAGGTATTATAATTATTTATGTTACGATTCTACTAATTCATATTTTAAATTGAATTCTCTCTAAAAAAATTTCATACATACCCCAATAACTTGATATGGTTGGTTATACATAATAACATAAAAGTTAAATTTTATTTGCTACAGGCTCCAACAACTGCTACAAAAGTAAATGAAATAAAATTATGGTTGCTGGAAAATAATATTCCGTTTGAGCCAGAACTACGAAAACCATCACTCTTGATGCTGGTAAAAAAACACAAACCAAAGCCAGTCTATCTAATAGATGAACTTTTGGGAGAGCATGATAATGATAAAACTCTTCCCAACGGCCACTTCATAGGCGGGCTACATTCATCTTTAATAAGAACCAATTGATTGGGTTCGAGGTCAGGTTGTCTGTTCTGCCATTTAGTCTGCTGCTGCAGCTCGCAAATATATTCACGGCTCCATCTGCTCCACATGTGTTGTCTTGCTTGCTCAATAAGGGCATATCTGTGAAGGCGGCTTGGATTAACATTTTGAAAGTCAGGGGCAGGTAGTGACGTGAGTGGTCTTCCTACGAGAAAGTGCCCTGGGGTTAAGGGACAAAGGTCATTTGGATCAGAGGACATTGGCATTAGCGGCCTCGAGTTCAAAATAGCTTCAACTTGGCAAAACAATGTCGTGAGTTCCTCAAATGTAAAATGAGCGCTACCTACAACCCTTTTCAAATGAAATTTTGCTGACTTCACAGCTGACTCGTATAATCCACCAAAATTCGGCGCATTTACCGGTGAAAACTTGAACTTTATGCCTTCACTGGCAAGATCTGACACAGAATCGGAACAACTTTTTACAAGGGCAGCAATTTCTCGGTTTGCACCGACAAAATTGGTGCCGTTGTCACAAAATATCTCGCGAGGCTTTCCTCGACGAGACATGAAGCGTCGTAAGGCCAATATAAAAGCTTCTGTGGTCAAGTCGCTTACCAACTCGAGATGGACAGCTTTAACCTTAAAACATATAAAAACACAGAGATAACATTTAATTAGCTTGGCCCCACGACCCTTCCTGTTCAGAATTAAAAACGGTCCTGCGTAATCTGTTCCCGTTATTTCAAATGGAGATCCAGGTGATAATCTGACAGAAGGTAAGTTACCCATGATTTGTTTTGCAGCTGCTCCTTTCATTCGTTTGCATGTCAAACAGTTATTACATACTCGTCTCGCTAAGCATCGGCCGCCAATGGGCCAGTATTGCTCTCTAACGACTGAAAGAAGCAGTTGCGGTCCTGCATGCATTAATTTGATGTGATAATATTTCATCATTAACTCTGTATAACGATGTTTACAACTCAATACGATTGGATGCCGTTTGTCAAAACTATAGTCGGAGTTTTCTAGCCTCCCCCCAACACGAATCAAGCCTGTCTGTTCATCAACAATCGGGGTTAAATTATGCAATGCAGGTAATGATTTAAATTTATTTTTATAAATAGAAAAACATTCAAGTTGTGAAATTTGAGCTAGCTTTAACTCGCTATTCTCTAGTTCCTCGACGGTCAAAGGTCCCGTTATTTTTACATTATTTTTGCATATATTGTTAATAAATCTACAGACATACGCGAAAGGACGACGTAATCTTATAAAACTCGAATATCGCTCAAAGTCAATAATTGACTTCGGATTCGCATCAATGTTTGAAAAGTGAACTCTCACTTCAGGTAAGTTTATTTGTGAATCAACGCGCTGCTGGTCAGGCCACTGATCTTGTGAGCTCTTTAGGTATGTAGGCCCATCCCACCACAACGAAAGATGCGGTACCTCCTCGGGGTACACACCACGTGACGCAAGATCGGCTGGATTCAACGATGAAGGTACGTACATCCACACACTATTACTTGCACACAACTCATTCACCTCAGCTACGCGATGTGACACAAACGTACTCAACTTGTGCGGAGGTGTATTCAGCCAGCCCAGTACAACATTCGAGTCGCACCAAAAAACATTGCTCTCTATTAAACAGCGTAATGATTCTGATACCTTTTTAAATAGGCGAGCGGCTAACACTGCTCCACACAATTCAAGTCTAGGTATAGTAGACGTTTTCAGAGGGGCTACCTTTGATTTTGCACATAAAAGCCGTACTGTTATATGCCCCAACGCATCTATCGAACGTACATAGACGCAAGCCGAAAATGCGCTCATTGACGCATCTGAAAATGTATGTAATTCAATCTTAATAGGATTGATACAGAGAGCTTGGCGCGGAATGGACAGATGCTCCATAATCTTTAAATTATTAACTACTTTATGCCACATATCTGAAATATCATGAGGAATCTGTTCATCCCACCCAATTTGTTGTAGCCAAAGCTTCTGTAAAATGATTTTACACGTAATAACGCATACACTTAATAGCCCTAGTGGATCAAATATAGTTGATGTCACTGATAGAACTATACGCTTTGTAATAACATGATTACATTGTTCATACCGTTTGGATGATTTTTCAACCGCGATAATAATCGAATCAGAATTAGGATCCCACTCGATACCTAATGTGTTAGTTACATTGGAAATTTTCAAATTATCTTGTGTATTTTCAACATTAGATTCATTTGAGATTAAATTCACCAATGAAGAAGAGTTACTTTTTACTTTACGTAAATTGAAACCGGCTGATGCAAGTTGTGCAGTTACACATTTGTAAATATTACACAATTCGTTTTCGTTAGAATAACCCGTTATCAGGTCATCGATATACAAATCATGTCTCATTATGTCGCTTATCAACGGATCTTTGCACTCAATCGCTAGTTGCACGACACATCTTGTACTTAAATACGGGGCGGACGAGGTACCATACGTCACGGTATTTAACTGTAAGTAACTTATGGGTTCCCACTCGTTTTCTCGCCATAAAATTGTTTGAAGATGTCTCTGTTTCTGTTCAATTAATATCTGCCTATAAAATTTCTCTATGTCTCCTGTAAAAATAAACGCATGCTGTCTCAATCTAATCAAAATAGAAAAAATATTATCTTGAAGAGTAGGTCCTACCATCATTATTTCATTGAGTGAGAGACCGGAAGTAGTTTTGCACGACCCGTCAAAAACTACCCTACATTTTGTGCTTTCACTTTGTTCTTTTAATACTGGGTGATGTGGCAAAATACAGCATTTTCAGGTCTCTCAGTCCTTGACAGATGCCCGAGAGCTTCGTACTCGTTTATAAATTTTACATACTGGGTTTTTACGTCAGGTTGCCTCCGAAAACGTTGCTCTAATGCAGTGGTTCTTAAACTTTTAGTAGCCACGGACCACTTTCATAATTTCAAATATAACACGAACCCCTGTCGAAGAAAATTTTAGGAAACGAAAATAAAGCGCTGACTTCACTTAATTTAAGTTCATGGAAAAGATACTGTTGTTTCGATTCGTGATACTGAGTTAATCACATCACACTAATATTACGGACGGATTTGGATGAAATTAAGAATGGATTTAGCTTATACCCTAACTTAACATAAAGGCTACTTTTTATTCCGGAAAAAAGGATGTCGTTAAACCGAATAACACGTGGGCGGAGCCACGGGTAAAAGCTAGTAATATATATGTTAAGAGTGAACTGTGTGGCTGTGGACCCCTGGCACTCATGTCACGGACCCCCAAGGGGTCCATGGACCACAGTTTAAGAAACCCTGCTCTAATGATTCAAACCTTTTACGTGCTATATAATACGAATCTCCCAATGTTTCTGGCTCCGCTTTCAGAGGCAACGTGACGCAGAACCGGCCGTCCTCAAGCCGTCGAGTGTGCTGCTCAAAATGCCGCTCGCACTCCGTCTCTTCCTGAGACATGACTGGCTTTTGAGGAACTTCCTCGAGTTCCCAAAATTTGTTTAGTTGTGTTCAAATTTCCTGACTGAAATTACATAAAATTTTAGTGGGATTATTACCATTATCGCTACACATGACTGGTCCGGATATTAACCAGCCGAACATTGAATTTTGTAAAATAGGCAAGTCACAACCTAATTTTATTTGTTCAGAACATAATATATCCCAAAAAACATCTGCTCCTAATAACAAATCAATTTGTGATGGTTTGTGATAGGTATAGTCAGCAAGAGTTAAATTTTTTGGCAACTTTATTTTCGATACATCCACTTCATGACTTGGAAGTGTACTGGTTATATCATTGATAACAAACGCATTGACGGACGTGCTAAATGCATTTGTACGCGACTGTACTTGGATATTACAGCGCTGTAATGCTTCAAACGAGATACTGTTAATTCCTGTAACACAAACTGAGTTAACATTTTCAGTTTGGACGCTCAGTTTGTTTTTTAGATCCTGACTGCAAAAAGAAGACTGTGACCCGCAGTCAAGCAAGCAGCGCGCTTCAACAAACTCATTTGAATTGGTGCACTATACCTTGACAATAGCTGTCGATAATAAAACTTGATTAGAAATGCAAGTTGATAATGAAATTGGAATAGAAACCAACTGCTTGTTCTCGCCAGTCGATTTGTCAAAATGCAAAAGTGAATTGTGTTTATATTTACATAATTTGCAAGATGTAGACTTACATTGAGGTGCTAAATGTCCGCTACGGAGACAGTTGATACAATGCCTATTTTTCACGATCAACTTGAATCTGTCTGCCGGTGACATCGCTAAAAATTTTTCGCAATAGTAAATCAAATGCTCACCATTACATACAAAACACTTTGTATTGTTTTTGTCATTCTCACAAGTAGTAGCAACAAATGACCTTTGTTGTTTATTCATCCGCTTATATTGCATAAGTTGCGGCTGCGGCTGCGATTGCTGCGGGTCAAAACTTTGCTTGCTACTACTTGCTACTGTTGCCTCGAGAACATCCGCTCTTAGACGCAAAAATGTATAAAAATTTTCTAAATTAGGTACGTCAGTTAAAGACCCTTTATATTCCTCCCACTTTGTGCTTGTAACACTGTCTAACTTCGCTGAAAATAAAAATATAATCAGAGTGTCCCAATTCTCCGTTTTTTCACCTAGAGTATTTAACGCTCTTAAATGTTTCGCAATATGGTCAGCAAAAATACGCAGAGAAACTTCTCCACTGGTACTCGGCGCGTCGAACAAAGCCTTAAGGTGAGTAAACACTAGCTTACGCTTATCATTAAAACGGTCACACAGGAGTTTCCAGGCGACTTCATAGTTACGGCTCGATATTTCTAAACTCGCGATCACAGAGGCAGCGGAACCGGTAATTGCACCTTTCAAATATTGATACTTGTTTATGCTTGCAATAGAATCATTATTATGAATCAACGAAGAAAACGTATCGTGAAATTCCAACCAATTCGATCCGTCACCAGAAAAATTAGGAATTTTAATTTGTGGTAACTTAATATTCGTATTTCGTACGGTGGCATTTGAACATGAGCTTTGTGCGTCAGTCTCAACACTACTATTGTACATTTCTAAAATCTCTTGCGCCTCGGCAATAGATTTATAAAACCTATTTTCGCTAGCTTCCCTCTCGATCTGATTTTCCGAATTTTCCCGCTTGATTTCTATGCTGGTTTGAATTAAATCATACTCTTCAAATAGATTTTCAAACTTTTTTAGTCGTGTTTTTGTTTCAAAACATTTAAGCTTACTAATAGTAGTAAATAACTTTAAATCCTCTACATCAGGGTTTCTTAAACTGTGGTCCATGGACCCCTTGGGGGTCCGTGACATGAGTGCCAGGGGTCCACAGCCACACAGTTCACTCTTAACATATATATTACTAGCTTTTACCCGTGGCTCCGCCCACGTGTTATTCGGTTTAACGACATCCTTTTTTCCGGAATAAAAAGTAGCCTTTATGTTAAGTTAGGGTATAAGCTAAATCCATTCTTAATTTCATCCAAATCCGTCCGTAATATTAGTGTGATGTGATTAACTCAGTATCACGAATCGAAACAACAGTATCTTTTCCATGAACTTAAATTTAGTGAAGTCAGCGCTTTATTTTCGTTTCCTAAAATTTTCTTCGACAGGGGTTCGTGTTATTTTTGAAATTATGAAAGTGGTCCGTGGCTACTAAAAGTTTAAGAACCACTGCTCTACATATTTCTCAAAAGTAGTAAGCCTTCCTTTTATAGAAGACCTTTTAGCTTTTAAATCTTTTATCTCATCTGTGCCAGTCATTGTTATGAAGACAGAAATTCAAGTGTATAAATACCTTTACTTAAAGCAAACCTTCAATTCAGCTGTGATGTCGAGCGATAACAATAGAAGATAGGTCACCGACACCGAGCGATCGCAGATAAGAGCGCAGTTATAAGGTCTAGGTCACTATATTATGTAGTGACTGCGCTTGCACTCGTCTGAGCAACCTGGAATTGATACAAGTTGCAATTAATTTCACTTGTAAAAACTATTTCACTGTTAGAATTGGGAAGTTATTATTATAAGTAGGTACGTGCGTATATACCTTTTTTATTTTAATCCATATCTAAAATTTTGCAATATCAATAACAACAATATCTGTTACTATGTATATCTGTAACAAGGCTGCAATAAATGGTAGCAAGCCGATAGATAAACAAGCGTATAATAACGCGTAGTGAAATAGAAATTTGTAGGTAGGTACCTAGCTATTTTATAAACCGAAAAGATGTTTTCGCATTGAAATGTGTAACAAGCTTTCGATGATGCCTTGTTTATGTAATAAATGACACAGTAAATATGAAATTATGTTTTGCTAATATTTACGTGTTAATAAACAATATTTATAGCTTGACTTAGCCGAGAAAACTCACACAAGCACGGTTTCAATGGATGCCTTTGTGATGAAAAACAAGAATAATTTTTGAACTCGAGCAAGCTAGACGAATAAATAGGATTAAAATATATATAGGAATCAGCTAAGGAACGAGCAAACCTCCATATAAGAAGCCAACTTCACTATCACACACTGCAAATCCTGTAATTCCGTTTTTCTTTGTTTCAACTCCAATATTCGCCGTTATCGATCTAAAGGTCGTCCCAAATTTTTCCAAACGAAATGCCCGTAGATGTGTGCAAATTCGTGTTGTCCTGTCACGGTCGCCAAAATGTTTATGCTTAGGATCTTCTTTTTAAATAATACCAACATGTAGTTAATTTATAGTTTACTCCTTCAAAATGATTATAAGTTATGATAATTACAACGGCGTCTGTCCTTGTGTGTTTCACACGGCCAAGTGCCGAGCCAGGGGCCCGGGCGCGGGGGCAATACGCTGCGTTGTTTGTTGCCTAAACACCGGCTTAAAAAGACAATGTATCCAGAGCCTTTAAACCATACTCAGCATTAAAAAAAACTTCAAACTCAATGTGTTGTGTTGTGTATGTACATAGTTTTTAAACGCATACATGGTTATCTGCATGGAAAATAGCCTCAGCCAAAGAATGCAGTCAAAATAGCCATAAACGTCAGTGTCAAGTGTCAGCTGATCCCAGTCTGCATGGCATTTAGCCCGCCCGAACTAACAACGCACAACCCAAATCACAAAAAAAACACCAGTAGTGATGTGAACCGGTTTAAAAAAACCGGTTTTTGTAAATACCGATAATGACCGGTTTCTATTTACAAAAACCGATTAACCTCTGGTATGTGTTGTATCAGATCTGAGACTCCCTCGAGTATGTGTTGTCGCAGCTCTGAGATTCATGCGAGTATGTGTTGTCGCAGATCTGAGCAAAAAATAGATGGCATTTTTAAAGCTATTTTAGATTATAATCCCATGAAAATAGAGTTTCAAATGGTTTTTAGAGGTATAGAATGATATACAAAAAGACTGAACGAACCATAAACATTCAATCAGTCGACCGTTATTCGCATCAGATTCCAGTTTGAAATTCACACAGTAACAAGTGCGTGTCGAATTGTAAGTGATTGCAATATTGAAAGTGTATTATTAAATGTTTTTCTTTCCCGTGAGTATATTTTCTTGATAAAAACAGTTAGTGTATATGCTAATTCACATGGGATTATAATCAAACTCAAATAAAGTAGCCAAATTATGATCAAAATATGTGTATTTCCTATACTAGACACAAATTCAGTCCGTCTGTACAATATACATGCGGTACTAAAGTATGCTCTAGTCTGCTCTACATTATTTACTAGTTATCTGGCAAACAAAAACCATCGGTAATTAGATAGTCTCCTAAACAAATATATTGTTATTTTCAACGATTAGTCTAAACTTTCGCGCGCGCTCTAACCGCGCCACAGGTGACACAGATGAGGTGCGGTGAAAAAATACTTTCCCCCAGGGGAGGGCGCGATTGTGATCCCTTCTCCACATACCAAAGGTTAATTTTGGATTAAACTACGACCCACATTTATATTGTCTTCGGTCGGGGAATCCCGTCATACAATTCAAAGTGAAAAAAATTTAAGAGATGTTAGAGTATCCCTAATAGTCCACTTCGGGGGCTTTCTTCAAAAAGCTTAGGCAACTGTAAGGTGAATTAGGTGTAAACTGATTAATTAAGTGGACTTTCGGGAGTAAATTATCCAAAAGTAATAATTAATAATTAGTTAGGCCAAAAAAAATATTGTGAAACTAGCTTTTGCCCGCGGCTCCGCCCACGTATTATTCGGTTTAACGACATGCTTTTTTCCAGGATAAAAAGTAACCTATGTGTTAAGTTGGGGTATAAGCTATATCTATTCTAAATTCCATCCAAATCAGTCCAGCCGTTTCAGCGTGAAAGAGTAACAAACATACACACACACAAACTTTCGCATTTATAATATTAGTATGAAGTGTGATGAGATAACATAGCCTTGTCTTGTTCACCACAAACGATTAAATACTGCCCTAATTAGACACCTGATGTATGAAATAACAAAGCCTTGTCTTATTTCACCACAAACGATTGGGGCCGCGCTAACAAGACACCTGATTTTTCAATGATATTGATCTATCCTACAGGAACCATGCATTTTTCTGGGATAAAAAGTAGCATATGTGTTAAGTTAGGGTATAAGCTATATCCAATCTAAATTTCATCCAAATCCGTTCAGCCGTTTCAGCATGAAAGAGTAACAAACATACACACACACACGCACAAACTTTCGCATTTTTAATATTAGTAGGAAGTAGGATAAAAAACCTAAGAGTACCTAAAAATACCGGCTTTTTTCTTAAAGTAATTGGTAAATACCGGTTCTATTTTGTAATCGGTTCACATCACTACACCACAAATCATTTAAAAAAAACACAGAAAGATCCAGAGACAGGGTTGCCAAGACCTCAGCAAGACTATGGGCTGGGTACTCTCTGTCCCCCTTTCTATTAACGGTTTTCATTTTAATATGCTGAGTCAACTACCTGATCAATGTAAAACTTGGACACGTGTTTTTTCAGACCTTTGACTTTCCGTTGTCAAGTCGGTTACGAACACATTTCGCTCGATAAATTTTATTTTAGAAAATGATGCCTTTTAAAGTTATTATTTCGTTTTATGTCTAAACGGCTTGAGTTTTGTGTCTGAAATTACTGCTATAACAAGAAAACATGGTTTATTTTCCGATGTCAGGTGGAAAAACTCCTACATCAAATACTTTTTCGTAAAATCCAGAAAAACCTCCAAAATTCACTGATTTTGCGTGCCGCCAGCGCGCGAATGAGCATTCTAATGTAGACTTTCTGACAACATACTAAAGTTCGAAATCGCTCAGTAAGATTATCGTGTACCCGGGGTAAGGCCTTAAGGTAAAGCCCTACAGTCCAAAAGGCCAACAGCAATAAAAGATGAATAAAAGTCAATCACAAAAAAAATCTATGATGACTAATATTCATGATGTGAATGTGTGTGTGTGTGCCGAGTTCATGTGTTCAAGGAAGTAAATATCAAAGAGAATATAGTAGACTAGTAAATATACCGAAATATACCTGCCATGGAGTTCATTGGGGGGGAATTCCAAAGAAATAAAATATGATGGCATTGCTTTGTTTGATTTGAAAAATTATTATTTTAGCCCAAAGACATTGTATAGAGAACAAGACTGCACTACGATATGAAAAACGAGCCGAGCGAGATGGGTGTTGGCACTCGTTGGTCCCTTTCTAACACGTTAGAAACTCAACAACATTATATAAGTATATTGTATATTTTACATACACTGGCAACTTGCTAGAGAAGGATACACAAGTAGCGACAGCAATATCGCATGGCTCGTTTTTCGCTTGAAAATGGTATAATAATTACAACAACCTTATTTCTAAGGAAATAAAATCAAGTTTAGTTGAGCAAAAATTGGACAGTGCACAGTCTTGTTATTATATAATGTCTTTGTTTTCACCACGCTGACTCCTTATAATTGACATTTGATAATTTTTTTTCTTTGTTTAATTACAACCAACTTAATATGTTTTCATCACAGACGTATAATATAGTAACAGACCTAGCATTAATAATAAACGCATAGAGTCGACGCGTGGCAATTTTAGCTCCGTGAACTTCGGACTCTTTTAAATATAAATATTGCTTGATTCTAAACAAAATATATACTAGGGATTAGTTTAGGAATTAAAAAATATGTTCCAAGGATAAGCCAGCCAAAACAACCCATTTTTATACATTTCTTCTTATCATGAAGCCTAAATGTAGCTTATTATTTGTATGGAAACTTGCCACGCTATTTAATCCTTTTGTTTGGTCTGCTACTTATTAATGTAATAATTATATGTCTCTGGTTTTCATACAGTTTGTTTTCTCTTTATATTTTATTACCTACAGAAAATTTAAGCGCTAAGTCTAGTGCTTTTTTGACCCATGAAATTTATAGAATCTAGCGGTTTTTCGTAAAGTTTTAGTGCTCCATCGATTTTTTGATCTGGCAGGTGGCAGGCGCGCCAGCTAGCACTGCGTGGCTTACGCGGGTCGCGGCTGGCTGCTGGCTTCGATGCGAAGCGAATCAAGCGAAGCCTGATAAACAGTGTTTATTAAACACGACATACCAGGCCAAAAAATAAAAAAAAAAACAAAAATTAAACACGACCAGTGTTGCCATTTCGGAACTTTAGTAACGATTTTTGTTAGTTTTGACCCCTCTGCGTAACTTTTTGTTACTTGACTAAATTTGTTACTTCTTGAGGGCTGAAAAAAAATTAATCCAGCCAAAAAAATCATTTTAGAATTTGAACGAAGTCGAGGTAGTTTATAAATATCAATCATAAACGCATCTCTTTTACTTTGTAATGTTGGTTAAACTGAGTGGCTCTATCTAAGATGTAAAATTATTTATTTATTAAAATTGCAAATTTTTAACACACAAAATATTGATGATGAATGTAATCCAAAAAATCAGCGCTTAAATCAAATTCCAGGAGTTATCACATTGGTATGAGTTATATTTCATTTTTTTGATAATGTTTTACTATTTTATAAACCAAAACTACACTATTATATTTACAAATTAATAAATGAAAAGGCAAAAAAAAGAAAAGGTCTGTTGGATATTATAAATATAAGTGTAATTGTAATTATTTTTTTCAGTTTTTACACAAAAACCAACCAAGAATCCGGAATTGTTTTTTAAAAAAGCTTCCAAAAGATAATCCCAATACACAAAAAAGATGGTGAGATATTGTTACTTTTGGTTCAAAATTGTTACTTTTTGCCTTTCCTCGCGTTACTTTTGACAACACTGGCAACACTGAACACGACAAATCATTGATACCATAGAGTAAATAACATTATAAGGTTTCGTTTCGAAATGAGCGAAAATCACTCGGAGTGATGCGAATTCCACCCTAGAGCGTTCAAAAATGGACACTAGTTAAACCGAGGGTAAACGAACTGTTACCTGACAGTTGCACGAAAGTGTTTTGGAACGCTTCGGAGTAATGCGAAAAACACACTGGGACACCTGCCCCCTGATTCTGTATCGTAAACTGAGTTGCCAAACCAAGTGCCTATCGTCTAAAACACAAATATCCGCTTATCTAAGGATAATTTTGCACTTGAGATGACTTCACAATTCGTAAATAATACAATACCCATTAAAAGTTATTTTGGAAGTTCATTTATTATCTGTTTTTGGTGAATAGCAACTATAGCTAGCAACCGAAACCAAGTTACATAATAGCCCCGCTGATGGGTGCAACCAGATTTTTGTTTCTCTTGCTCCTATATATATGTCTCTTTCTAATAAACGAGTGAAATTTCGCACTATGATCGCACGTTCTGAAACGCTTCCTTGCTTCATTGACCTAGGTCAAATTTATTTAATTCATTTGTGTAGGTCAATGACCACTGAGCAAATAAAGTCAATGACGACGACAAATATTATTTAAAATGTGCGGCCGCACTGGACTGTTAGTTAAGCATTTATCTGAAAAGCCTAATGCTGAACGTAATGATACAAATAAGGCATGGGTACTTACCTGTTTGTTTACTTCCAGATCATTGAATAAAGAAACTTTACAATGCGCGTGCAGCTTTATGGCGAAAGGTAGCAATTCCTACCAAAAACCAGAGTGGACCGATGAGCACAACGATGGAAAGACATACACGCCTTCATACAATATAGCCCCTACAGACATTACCCCTGTCTTAATATCTGGCAGTAGATTTAAAACTGGTGGTACCAATGCTCATATCAGGCTACTGAAGCCCATGATGTGGGGAATGATCCCTCCATGGCACACGGTCAGTCCTACAGACATATAAATTTACCATCGGGCAGATTTTAATGTTTAGGTTTTCTAGAAATTCTTGAGAATCATAGTGGAATATGTATATAATGGCACTGAGGATAAAAATACATTAAAAAAATCCAGCAAATAATAAACGCAATAAGTACCTATTCTTTTTCCTCCTATATTTACAGGGTGATTACAAAAACCATAACCTAAGTACAAACAACTGTCGTCTAGAGAACATACAGAACTCCAAATTATATGGTCCAGCACTCAGGAATGGAGGTAGATGTATCATAGTAGTTGAGGGATTTTATGAATGGCAAACTACAAAAACAGCTAAAAGCAAACAACCTTACTATATATTTGCACCTCAAGAAGACAACATAAAAGTAAGTAAAAGTTCAAGATCATTTTCCAAATAAATCAAAGCATATTAAAAGATAATTTATTTCTATTACAGATGGATGACCCAGACACATGGAACAACATACATAATGAAGAAACAGGGTGGAAGGGTATGAAGCTATTGCATCTAGCTGGTGTTTATAGCATGTGGAAGAATAATGACACTATCATGTATGCCTACTCCGTCATCACAATGGACTCTAATACTACACTAGATTGGCTGCATCACAGAATGCCAGCAATACTTGATACAGGGGAACAAATTAATGTTGGTATTCCTGGAAAAAAATATCAGCACTATGTTATAGATATACATAGAACCAAATCCTACCATTTATTTTACATTTCAGGCATGGCTGGATATTGATAATGTGAGTCCAAATACAGCTTTATCATATTTGAAACCAGTCAAAATGTTATCTTGGTACCCAGTTTCAACAGCAGTCAACAATTCAAAAAATAAATCTGTGGAATGCAACAAAAGGATCTCTTTAGAAAGCAAAGAAAAGAGCTCACAAAAATCAATAACAACATGGTTTACAAAAACTGTAAAACGAAAGTCCAATGATGAAACTGTCTCTGATGCTAAAAAGCCAAAAAAGGGATCCTAACACAAACATCCATCACAATAAGGTAAAGTAGGTTTTAGGAACAAACTTTATTTATTACACATCAAGTAATCTCTTAGTGTTTTTCACATCACTTAATATGAAAAGTAAACTAGTTCACAAAACTATCAATATAAACCTTTGGTATTTGTACCAAAACAAAAAATGCTTTATGCAACACTAAACCTTACAAGACACAAATTATCTTGGTAGAACTTAGATATTTTCTATTTTGAATTCTTTAAAATCTGCTTCACACCTTATCATTTTGTGGCTCTTCAAGAAATCAGTTACAAAACTGTTGACCTCATATTGATCTGCAATAGAAATGTATTGTTATTTGGATATGAGCCTCTTTTATTAAGTGTTTTTTTTTAACATTTATATGATTTTATATTTTCAATTTGCTTCATGATGAGTATGATGTGATGACCCAACTAAGGGGTATAAAACTTTACTATGTAGGTACATATTTTTTTGTTTATTTAAAAAATAATTCTTAAACGTAAATCCACTATTTATTTAATTAAAATTATTTCAGAATTAAAATACCCACCTGGATAACGGCTGCACTGATAGACAAGTCTGATCAAATGCTTGGCCAAAGCCTTGAATAAGGCCTTCCCGCGAATACGGCCTTTCACATAGTATGGTGTCAGCAACTTGACAATCCATGGAGCTATGCGTTCTTTGCAACTCAAAACAAACTCTGGAGTCTCTTCCAAGGGAGACATGATTTCCTCCTCATCATCACTATCCTCTCCAAACAAATGTATGAATTTATCTTTAATCTGTAATAAATAAATAGGTAATCGAGAATAATTATGAAAAATATTTGAATAAATGAAAATGTTATAACAATTTACCCTAGAGTGTTTCTTCCTATTGCTCTCCCTGATTTCATCCATCTTCTCAAACAAATATAATTTCTGGTAGTAATGTTCACATAGCCATTTATGGGGTCTTTTTTGATGTTTTTTATTTTCAGCATCAGTGATTTGATTTTCAGTATCATTTGCCTTGGTATTAGTGCCCAGAACGCCAGAGGACTCCAACATTGCAAGCCTTTCATCTAATGATTTTATCTTAGCGGCTTGTTCATCAGCAGTTGTTTCAGTTTTAGGTTGAATGCTAGTGTTCAGTGCACCATCAAATAGTGCTTTGGTGTGATCCGGCACATCCCAAGTGACAGAGTCTATTGTATCACAAAGAGTGCCTTCAAAGAGGTCATCTTCTAGTTCATTAGAATCGGCTCTAAAGAGCTGTTCCAACTGCATCATTACTTGATCCTCTGAGTCTTGTGATTCAATAGAAATTCTCGGCATTGGTGCCAGTTTACTTGATGTATTAACTGAGAGATGTGATGGGTGAGTGCTGTCAACTTGCTTAATATTTGGTGGTGCGTTGTCCAGAGGAAATTGTGGAATTTCAGTTTTGGAGTTGATTACAGCTGGAATTTTGTAGTGCGTATTGAAGCTTTTTTCACTGTCAAAAGTATCAAAATTCTTTGAGAATGGTGGATCATTTAGTGACTTATCTTTAAGAAATGTCTTAGTACTTGATTTATTTTGAGAGGCTGTTAGTTTCCTTCGCTTATTATTCATTCCATTGCAAGTGCATGGACAATTACAGCCTGAAGGCTTATCCAGTGATGCTTGTAATTTCTTTTCATTGTCTGGTGGTCTCTGAAGACACTCAAACAATTTTTTATAGAGTTTTCCTTTCTTTGTATAAGACTTTAACTCCTTGACCTAAAACAATAGTCACAATATTATTTCATTTTTTTAAATCCTGCTTATTCATTGCTTTTAAAATGCAGAAAACTTACCACAGTCACAACATTTCGCCTATATAACTCTGCTACCATACAAGACTGCGCTGCATTCACCTCTATATACTTAGCACATCTCCATATGGCACTTGGCAAATAAATGTTCTTGCCAAGAAGGTTTTGGTTCTTTTCATAGTTCACTGAGAGTAGACTGATTAGATATTCGAAGTAGTGTTTTCTGACCTGTTAAGTAGGACCAAACATTAATGAATGGGAATATAGACAAGACAAAAAGGTAGGTAAGAATTACAAGGGCAGTATTGTACTGACCTTGGATAGAAGAAGATGGGGTTCAGCCTCCAAACTGGGAAGCGGCATCATAGTTTCGTCCCATTCCCGCACGAGGGAATCAATTTGTTTGGAATTCAAATCTTCGTCCGGTACTTCAGTCATGATAAGTTTGAGACTCCCACACAAACAAAAGATTAATATTAAAGTAAACCAGTGATTTCTTCACTTAATCATTGGCATGGCTCCTATTAATTTAAAAATTGAATAACCGCAGCAAATGCCGGCGATCTTAGTTTTATCGTCAGATTACAGATTCTTCGAATTTCAGACATAAAAACAAACAAAATAATTTTTTATTTTTTTTTTGTATTTTATGGCCTGGTTACATCGACCTTTAGGCCAACAAAATAATTATTATTATTTTTTTTTTTTTTGTATTTTATGGCCTAGTTACAACAAAATAATTAAATGATGATCCAGTGTTGCCGGAAGTCAAGCAATAATTATTTTTCGTAACGCGGGTTCCGAATGGCGCTGACAGCACTAAAAGCAGTGTTGCCAGATGAGCAAATTGAAAATGCGGTAGCGGTGCTTCAAAAACGCGGATTTATAACATATATTTATATAACATATATATATTTTCCCATTAATATACATTAGTAGTATGAAATTGGGGGAGCTGGATCTTGATGTGAAAAATCTAGTTTTCTATTATAACATATATTTATATAACATATATATATTTTCCCATTAATATACATTAGTAGTATGAAATTGGGAGAGCTGGATCTTGATGTGAAAAATCTAGTTTTCTACAACTTAATCGATTCAAATCTACTTATTGAGAAGTGCAAAATCTAGTCTTCCACAGCTTGATCGATTCAAAATTATTGATAAGTAATTGATAATTTTGATTTTTTTATTTCAGTACATTTTATTTTTATTAATACATTAATAAACGCAGCTATGTAAATATTATGAACGTGTAGTAGGGTGAATGCTACGTGAGCCATTGGCAACAATATATGCAGTGCTAGGACATAAAGTGATACGCCAGTAGAAATTGACACTAAAAAAGGCCAAAATCCCAAAGCATCATGCGGGGACCCTATACAATGAGAGGTCAGCTTATACTGAAAGTGTCTAGCTTGATGTGGGCTCCACTGTACCTAGTTCTGATTTTTTAGTATGTTGTATGGTCTAGTTGGGGTAGTTTAAACCCAAATTTGCAACTTCGAAAAACTTGTGCTCGCTACGGAACAAGCGAAAAACTTCTAAATTTAAGGACTTTTTTCACTTGTTGTCCTGAAAGACATAAATTTAGCTTTTTAAAACAAAAAAATATATAATTTTTTAAAGTTAATTAAATTTTCAAAAATTTAAGCCCAACTGTATCTCTATAAACCTTATAGGGACCAAGCTATGGCCCTTCAAAAATGGTACATTTTTCTCGGAAATTAACAATTTTAAGTTTTGCTCCCGTCCGAATCAAAATATTTGCAAAATCGCTCGTCCTATGAAAAAAGTTGTAAAATAAAATTACAGTACATTTAATTTGCTTTTATTAAAGTACAGAACGAAGTCTGTAAGACTAATAATTCACTCACAATCTTAAAAAAAAGAAAAGAAGGTAAAAATAGTTTCTTGTAGAATTGAGACAAAGCCCTTTAGTATACCTATTTATGTGCACAATACCAAAAAAAAGCAAAAAATCATGTGAAAAGGACAATTATTTCTTAATTTTCAGGCTAGGTTAACTAACAAAAATACAAAATAGTTTTAGTTGTTGATACATGTATATTTGGGAATAATGTTTTTTTTTGGTTGATGTTCAACTTCACGTTTTTTCTTAGGTTCTTCACGATCTTTTTCAGGTTTAGCAGTTTCTTCCTCAGGTTCGTCACGTTCCTCAGGTTCGGCACGTTCTTCCTCAGGTTCGTCAAGTTCTTCGGGTTCGTGTTCTTCCTCAGCTTCCTCAGGATCGTCCTCGTCTTCGTCTATCGAAATCAGGGCAACGTTATCGCATGATTTCCCTGATAAATTCAAGCATAGAACCGAGCATTTGAGCCCAGCTTTCAGGCAAGTCCACGCCTCCCTGCACCCCTTCTAACATTTGCAGGCTATGATTTTGAGAAGCTATGGTGGGGCTGGCTCTTTGTTAGTTGCTAGTGGGATGAGGCCGGAGGAGCTCATTTCCCAACCCCACTCGGTGGGTCCATCTCTACCCCCAGCCACTTTTGCACTTGGTGGTAGGTGCGGAACGCATGAAAAGAGGAAGCCTCGGTGGGTGGGGGCAAACGTGCCAGATCAACCTTTGCATTTGCCGCTGTCTGAGTGGCTGGAACACCTCCGTAAAGAGCCACCAGACACTTTTCGCCAGCTTCCGCAATACTCTCATGCGTTGTATCTGTTAGTAGGAAGGTGGCAGCCAGGTATACAAGGTCCTTCCTGTTCTGAAATTGATACCACAATTTCCCTTTTCCCTGTCAGAAAAGGGCAGAGGTGGTGTCACATCCAGTAAAAGCGTGAAGAAACAGTTCAAACCCACTGGGCACTTCAACTTCCCCTCGGTTAAACGCACTGGTGGTATACTGAATGCACCCTGCCTCACCTCTGCTACGTCCACGTTTCTGAAAGCGGAAGTTGTTGACGGTAGAACCCAACCCACAGAGGAGAACAAGGAGGTCCACGTCCTCTCCAACCACAATCACCTGATCGTAGATCGTTGTTTTCTCCAAAGCCATCAGAATGATATCGCGGTCTGCATCTTCCGTCGCTGTCTTCGTTTCAATGCCTTTGAGAGAGAATGCAGAGCATAGATGTTGAATGAGGCGTTCTTTGTTTCGGTCATTCGACAAAATCTTCTCCTAGGGTACAGTAATGATCGTGGAGGAGAAAATACAATTTCGCTGGAAGAAGCAGCATATCGTCTCAACCGCTCTGCAGATTTTGTACTCCGATTGGCACTCGCCTGTGGGTACCCGTCGAATACTACTGATACGTTCCTACCAAAGTGATTAAACATGTATCTGAGGTAGGTAGCCACAATCGTCTGTTTATATGAGTTTCGATGCCAGATGACAGTAGTATGCAGGAGGTATCCCCCATCCACCACTACATATGTGTTGGCATTGAGAGAGATGTTTTCAGAGACTGGGTTGAAAGCTCCGTAAAACTTTGATTTGGCCCCTTTTCGCATTCCTTCTTCATTGAACAACGCCATTGGGTAAGGGGCCAATTCGAATTTGAACTGCTCTTTCAATTCCTTGTCTGACTGCTTCATTATGCACATTCTCTAAAAATAAAGTGAGTGGTTCGACATCAACACGCTTGTTGCGAACTTTGACCATGCTGGTGACAGTCACCAAGGATGAATGTTACATGTCCAAACGACCTTCTTCTCGGGCTAAATGGTAATTTACTTCTGTCCTACCCACAAATCCACTACTGATTGATAATAGTTGGTCTGTCGATGGGAACGGAGGATGACTACGGAACCAGCTGTTAAGTTTCTTCACGTCAGCAGTATGGTGTGGGTTGGTTGCATATCAACGTGTTGTTCCGTTGTTGAACACGATATATCCCAATATCGTTCTACCTCTTCACACACGTTTAACATAGATACTATCCCGCCCGTCCAGCGAGCAAGCACACTGCTGGAAATCCCTCTACCATGGGTCAATCCCCCCTTGCTCTTCATAGATCTCATCAAAACCAAAGTCCCAAAATTTCGAAGTTTTTCGCGTGGTCCGTAACTAGCACAAGTTTTTCCAAGTTGCGGTTTTGGATTTACACTACTCTAACTGGTCCATACACCATACTAAATTATCAGAACTACATCATGTAAAACGTTAGTAACGCCAACAGTCGCGCGCAGAGTTATCTGGCGCGCGCTTTATTAAGGAGTTTAGTACTCGCCTTGAAGATTGTATTACAAAAAAAAAGTCGTAGTTCAGCCCACAATTCCTTTTTTTTCTTATAACTCGACATTGGCGGTACTAATGTGCGGAGGGAGACACATTATCTGAAGCCAGATAAAACGGCATTGAATTGAATTACTATGGAGTTAATATGAGGAGAATGCCTAAGAAATAAAATTTGTTTGGCTTTGATATCTCGGTCATCCGGGACATATAAATTGAAAAATTGTTATTTTAGCCAGGCTTGCTCCTCATTCATCAAGTTCAATAATGATGGTTGATGAAGAGTTTTAATTCTGTTGGTTGTTGTGTTTTTAATCTTGAATCTTGAAATAATATGCTTGAATTATGTTGAATACAAATACTTTTTTTATTTGTTGAATTACAACTAAATATATTTTCATATAGTTTGTTTTTTTCTTTTCAATTTATTACATAAAGCGAAATTCAGTCCAAAATGTAGTGCCTTTTTGACCCATGAATTGCATAGAATCTAGCGCTTTTTAGTGCTCAATCGATTTTTTTATCTGGCAGCTTTGGTTGCTTGCTTGCCAATGTTGCCATGTTGCCAACTTAGTGCTTTCGGCACTAGATCTAGTGCATTTCTTGATATTTTAGCGCTCAAAATTCCCTAAGAGTGCCTAGTGCCCTAACTAGCGCATTTTTAAAAGTCTGCAATCTATCACGCACGTTGAAAAAAACCACAGGTAAAAACATAGGTAGATAAAAACCTATAAATCAATGGTAAAAACAAAACCAATCAATGGCGCGTTCTGAAACACAGTTAAATTTCACAGAACGCACCCCTCTAATCAACAAGGAAGGATAGCATAGGTAGCTGTTTCCTGGAGAGTGGACCAAGGACGTCCGATCAGAGTTTTGTCCTCTAGGGGAATTCCCGAATTATTTCTTCAGCTGATCTTTTATTATTTGTTTATTTTATTCACTAACATACACCCGTCTTTGAGTAATACGTTCATTGTGTGTGTTATGTAAAATAAACAATAACTTATAATTTGACCTCAGACCGCGATTCCAACTCTGATTCGGACGACGAAGATATAATTTTGTAATAACAACTTAATATTCTCAATAAAAACTTATTTTCTTTAATATATTTTGATCGATTTTATTTATTTGGTGCCCTTTTATCAAAATTAGCACAATCCTATCCTAGTGCATTTTAGGTAGCGTTCCAAATCACTTTTTCAAGATTAAAATATTGCTCGCTGTCGGAGAAAAGTATCTCGATGCTGGTTCCAAAACCTACAAAACTTACTTTTTTGTAAAAGTTGATGTTTTGGAACCAGCATCGATCTACTTTTGTCTGACAGCGAGCAATATTTTAATCTTGAAAAGTGATTTGGAATGCAACCTTAGGTTTTGTTTAGTTTTTCTTACAATAGCAGTTGGCAACACTTGCTTGCTTGCTTTGCTTTGGGCTGAAAGGACTCGAACCCAAGGCCGTAAAAATAATTAAAAAAAAAAATTATGCTTTGCTTTGTTGCTTGTGTTTTATTTTAATGAGAATTTCACAAAACCACGGTATTTTTATTTTCTCCTAAATACTACAATACACGATGGCAGATTCCGCTGTGACTGATATTAATAAAATGAAGGTAGTTGAATTACGCAAAGAACTGAAATCGCGCGGTCTCGTACATACCGGTGATAAATCCGATCTAGTGGCTCGACTTCAGGCAGCAATGGCACAGGATGACCACGGAGACATCACCCTAGACTCCGATGAAATAGACTCGGATGGAGTTTTAGATGAGGACGATGATAAAAGCCAGTCAGACATTGCGCTTGACGACCCCGCGGTGGAGGAGGCTTTAGCGGACCAGCCACCGCCGCCCAAGGAACCGGAAACCAAACCTCAAAAAACACTAAAACGTAAATTTACGACTACAGACACAAACGGAGCTAAAACAGCAGAAGCCAAGGAGGGTGGTTCAAAGAAAATTGTTCTGAATCGTACAATTTCAATAACCACCAAGTTACAGGAAACAACCACGTCACCTGAAGATAAAACAGTAGAAGAAAAAGAACCATCAGACCCAAGTAGTAAGGTTAAGATAACTGCTGATTTGGACCCAAAATCCAGGTTGGAAATGAGGGCGAAGCGTTTTGGTTTATCAGGAGACAAGATAACGACAGATGAGCAGCGCAAGGAGGCGAGGAAGCTGCGGTTCGGACAGACAGGAGGAACAACCACTACAACAACTACCACTACATTAAATACTGGTGTTGGTGGAGCTACATTGTCGGAGAACCTTGAGAAATTAAAGAAGAGAGCTGAACGTTTTGGGCAGTCTGTTTCGAAAATCATGACTGATATAGAGCTAAAAGAAAAGCTTGAAAAAAGAAAAGCAAAGTTTGGAGCAGAAGCAGTGGCTAATTAGGATATAGCTTTATGATTGTAACTTTAGACATTAATGTAACCATGTATACCTAGATTATAACAATAAATTTAGGGATTAATGGTTTTTCTTTATCTTGTTGATATTTCTGTATTACATATTTGTACATTATTGATATTATCTCTATTGTAACTTTGTAAAACTGACATTAATAATTAGTAACAATTTGTTGAAAAATCAGAAATCTGCAGAAAATTGTTGTTTATGTAACTTTTTGGTAATTTAAACAAACACTATAAAACACTATTAAATATAGAAAAGTCTGCATTGCTATACATGTCGCACAGCACAGCTGTTTGGACTGAGATCACTATGCATGTTCTTAGCACAGATGGTCTGAACGTGTGATGTTTTTCATACATACCAGCCAGGGGTAAATAAAATATCAAAAATGGATGTAAATGTGCACTGGCACCTGGGAGCCAATCACACATTAGCAGTGAAAGTGTTAATACTGCAGGTTTAATCTTTTCAAGGTAGCGTTCCAAATCACTTTTTCAAGATTAAAATATTGCTTGCTGTCGGAGAAAAGTAGCTTGATGCTGTGTTTCAAATCACTTTTCAAGATTAAAAAATTGCTCGCTGTCAGACAAAAGTAGCTTGATGCTGGTTCCAAAACATCTACTTTTTACTTTTAGGTTTTGGAACCAGCATCAAGCTACTTTTGTCTGACAGTGAGCAATATTTAAATCTTGAAAAGTGATTTGAAACACTACCCAAGACAAAATAATTGATCTATTGTATTTACAAGTAGATGAATTCATTCAACTTAACCCCTTACTGCATAGGGTTATCTTATCCTATCACAGACATGCAATACTTAGTAAATATTAAAATGTCTGTGGGATTAATCAACATTATATTGATTTCAAAATGTGCCATAAATAGCACATTGTTTTGGTAATGTCTTCATTCATTATGCTTAAGTATTTTTATTATATGAATTAGACATGGTAGCCATTTAATATGCAAATGTTTGTTTTCTCTAATGAGTGAGCCAATGTTGAATAAAAACAAAATGTTTAATAAATTTTACTTTATTTTTATAAATCAAATGACGCAATCACATTCATTTTCTACCAGATTTCGTTCTTCATAGGTAGATTCTTTATTATCCTGAGGTATATTCAGACAGTAGTCCATATACACAGCTTTGTGTAATGTTGCCCACCTGACTGCCGTTTCTTTACGAAGAGCTTTCCTAAAAGTCATACAATGCATATGTGCAAATTTTTCATATTTTATTCTTGAGAAACCCATGACTGCCAGTGCGTATCGCCAGCATTTCATAATTTTGCAATTTGCACCAACATGCTTTGAATCTGGTGTGTTTATTATTAGTAACCCTCCTGGTTTTAATAAACTATAAGCTTTTTCACAGGCCGTTATTCTAAGTTCTGATGAAGGAATGTATTCTAAGAGAAAACAGAAAGTAACAACCTCATATGAGCCTGCTTTTAAGTCTGTTACTTTTTTATCTACTAATCCAGTTTTTGTTCCTATTGATACATTGAGAAAATCACACTGGAAAACCGAATCATTTGCAGGACACAGATCAATTGCAAACACATCAATAAAACTGTAAGCTTTGAAAGGGTTGTAACAACTACCAACATCTAGAAGTCTGATAGGCTGTGTAAAAGACTCTTCCTCGGTTAAATTTACATCTATTTTATTGGCTATGATTGCTTCCTTTTCTCTGTAGGTTAGGTAAGACTTATTGATGAAATAATTGTAGCATTCGTCAGCGGTCCACTGTATGCGGGATTTGGCTGCACTATCCTGCTTAGCAGAGTTAACATCCCAGTGTTCTGTTGCCAGCTTCTCCATGTAACGAGCATACTTCCTAAGAACTTCTTTCTGTTCACAATGCTTACTCCAAGCTCGTTTAGCGCCTATTTTTGCCGATGATTGTCGTAAAGATGAATGTACATCTTTTAGGAACTGTGCTAGACTTTTATGTTCATCGCTTGCCATAATAGGTGGTTGGTACCGTGGTACCGTAGACAGCTCTATCTACGCGTGGTACCTTCAAATGTACCTAAATACCTAGGTTTATTATTTGTTTGTTATAAAAAAAATATCGAGAACTCGTAGATAGCTATATTTTGCGAGCGAGAACTCGTTACGTTACGTTACTAGATTTTTCTTTTTTTTTTTTTAATGTGTTTTACGGCCCTGGCGTTACTAGAATAGATAGAAGCATTTAATTTATAAGTTACTCTATGACTGGAAGTGACTAAAGGGCCGTAGGAAGGGAAGGGAAGCGGTCTTTTAATTTTATAAATAATCGACATCATTTCATTTCGTGTAACTATTTGTTTTTAATATTTACATTGAAAGTCTGCGTAAAAATAAAGCCTACGTACTTTTTATTTTGTTTTATTGTGTGTTTTTAATGTTCATTTAAAATTTTTCTCAGTCTAAAAGAACATAAGTCGCAACTGAGCATGTCAAACTCGATGTTCATTGGCAAGGGATTATTAAAAAAAAACATGGCATGTTTATGTTCAGTCGGGCTACAAGGCGTACAACAATACTTAACGGTGGCTTCCCCACATGAAACTGAACGGATATAAAGAAAATCATTTAGGTAGTTTTGAAGTTAGTTATCGATGAAAAGTTGTAACTTAGACAGCACTATTGAACTTACACATGTGCATTCATTTTTTTGTATCATTTTCGATATGGCATTGTTCATCTTGTACATCCTAAATCTATGGTGTAGGTATTTATTAACACTGATAGACTAAAAAAAACCGACATAACTGATTTGTTTTTTTAAGATTAAACCAATATTTCATACAATAATAAATATATTTTCAATGCACGTGCTAGTGAAGTTGTTTTATATGCGTCTAATCCGTTGTCAAAGTCAACTTTACCGCACGAGTGTTTAATGATTTCATTTTTTTTTTTTTAGTTTTGTTCCCCTACATAGTGGGAAGGCAAATGGAACTAAACTGAACTGAATGAGCTATCATACAGCCATGTCTGAGGTATGTTTTATTTTTTTAATTTATCGAAATAGTCGCCAGTCTTATCTGTTTGACAGCTCGATATACACTGTCCGTCCCTCTTTAGGTAGATCAAAAGAGTGAGACAGAGCACTGTATCAAGCGGCATCGAGCTCGATATGGTTTGCTATGCTAGACTAGTGTTTCAGTTTGATGCGTTCGTAGGCTGATGAGATGAAAACTGTTTAGACGACATTTTGCGTAGGTAGTAACTTTACAAATTGAAAATTCTGATGAAAATTAAGCCTATTTTTACATTTAGTGCCTGATTTTTACTTTTTAATTTCTTTTGATAATATACATATAGAAGATGACTTTAATTTATACAGCCAAACTCTTATTAGAGACTTGGTAAGTGATCAGTATCAAGGATCGATAACAATTTTTGCTAATTACGCAAAATAAAATCTTGACGTCTCATCGTAATTGACTCGGGGCTGGGCTTGCGTTTGTAAGGAACACAAACGCAAGCCCAGCCCCGAGTCAATTACGATGAGACGTCAAGATTTTATTTTGCGTATTTACCTCACAAAAAGGGTCATTGAATCTTGTCACTGAGCACTTACTGAGTCTTCAGTAACAATTTGGCTAAATAAATTAAAGTCACCTTATAACGGGTGTAAATATACTGCTATCATTAAATGAAACCACATATTCTACTGACCCTACTTAACCACTTTTATTTACAAGACACTTGTACTTGTCCACAGGATTTGTTCTGTGGACAAGTACAAGTGTCTTATTTAACAAGATGTATAATAAGTTCCACCAAGTGCCGACAATCACAATCATCAACATTTTAATAAATAAGAACTTTTTGATTATAATGCCAAAAGACAAAAGTTTGAAGTTCGCAAAATGATACTGGCCAGTTGCATTCTCTGTATAATATTTAAGAAAAATACAATGTTATCGATCGGTCTTCCTTGTTAACAACATTCTTTGTATCTCAAGAATAGACAATATCGGGCAGCCATTGTTGTTTACATTATTATTTACCTCTCTCGATACAATCGCGCGAGACACAGCAACGGCGTGTTGCCATGTCCAAAATCTGGGCGAAGGTGATACTGCGAAAAAAATACGGTAGATTCTAACAAATTACGGTGATTGGGCCCGGAGAAAAACGGTAAAAATAACGGTGAACCACTTTTAATAAAAGAACCATTTTAGAGCACATTTTGCTTTAGTAGTAATAGCAAATAATTTTTTTTGCTGGAGAACATTTTCAACTGGCGTTTGAAATAAAAGAAGTAATTTTATTACAACATTATTATGTAAAAAAAAAACTTAGAAAGTAAAACTAAATAAAAAATGAAATTTTTATCGCTATCAGCAGAATCAAATTCCTTTACATGGGAATTCTTCCGTGAAAAGAAATGTAAACCTAATTGGCGCTGATCTGGCAGCACTGACTTGAAGTAGTCAATCTAATCAAGTACATACAATTGGCCTGTTCTTTTTTTCATCAATATTTACGATTCGAAAACCGTTTCGAGGAATAGCTTTCCTTACCTGGTTCTAATTTACAGATTTCAAAATAAGCGTGCGTATCCTTTATTAATTGAAAAAAGCGATGTCTTTCATTTGACCTCCGTGACGTCATCACAACACATTTCCATACTGAAAAAAACATTTCTGGAACGCATCCTAAAATCCTAAAGTTTGGCAAGGATCTGACATTAAACCTAATATCATGACGTAATTTCCTGTAAAAACTAAAATGCCTTATAAATCGGTTTAAAAGAACAAAAAAAAATAATATTGAAATTACTTTCTCGAATTGATCTATTTATTCCAAAAAGCAGACAAAAATAGCACATCGATGTTTAAAAAACAACCAAAACGTTCCAATCCACGAGACGGTCAAAAATGAGTTATGTATACCAAAACGATCAGCTGGTGCCAGATTTTCATATATCAAAAACCCTCCAAGCTATCGGTTATGTATGCGAAGATATAGCCATAGTACAGCTTGTCAAAAAAGAGTTTGGAAAAAATGAGGGCGCTATACCTACCACATATTTAGTCATACCACACACTACGAGCAAAACTGTATACTACGACCAAAATATTTAGTTTCATCTGTCACCGCGTCAAACTCTTTTTTGCCAAGCTGTATCCCAACCGAAATCATAGAATCACCGTGTCCTTCACACCATAATCCTCACTTTTGAAACCTTCATGAGAATCAAATTTGACAATGCCAGAAATTACTCATTCCTGTGGACAAGTACAAGTGTCTTATTTAACAAGATGTATAATAAGTTCCACCAAGTGCCGACAATCACAATCATCAACATTTTAATAAATAAGAACTTTTTGATTATAATGCCAAAAGACAAAAGTTTGAAGTTCGCAAAATGATACTGGCCAGTTGCATTCTCTGTATAATATTTAAGAAAAATACAATGTTATCGATCGGTCTTCCTTGTTAACAACATTCTTTGTATCTCAAGAATAGACAATATCGGGCAGCCATTGTTGTTTACATTATTATGTGGAATAAGCTTGTGGAGTCGAATTCATGTTATGTATGACTGAAAATAGCCTTCGAACGCATCAAACTGAAAGCAGCTTAATTCCGTCAAGTCAGCAACTTGTGTGCAAAGAAAAAGAATGCCCACCTAAAGTTCATTTGGAGTATGTATTTATTGTTTCTTTGTTTATATATTTACATTTAATTTATTTACTCACACTATGCATTGAAAAACGTAGTATGATACTCGTGCGTAAGGGCAATAATAACTTACTCGTAACGTTTAAAACACTCGCTTATCGCTCATGTTTCAAATCATTCCTCGTACAAGCTTTGCCTCCTTTACGCTCTCGTAGCATAAACTACTATTGTAGTTTCAGTGTACGCGACTGTACCAACTTACAATGTATGTAGAAGTTTACATGCGATTTCAACATACTTCTATATAATGAAACAAGCCGAAGTTGGTCTCGTTTGAGTGGACTATTTCATGACTATTTTTCGACACCAATTTCAAACCGAACAACCTGAGCGTTCTGCAGATACCAGGTGAGGTGAAACCTTCACGCCATAATCCTCATCGAGGTACCTCTATAACTCTAGAATCACCGAAGCATTCTTTTCGAGATTCGGCATGGTGACACGACTATTTCATGACTAATTTTTGGAATTGAAACCAAGCCGGTATTTCGCACCGTTTGCTCGCATGAGAGGTGAGGATTATGGCGTGACCTTCACACCATAATCCTCACCAACCTATAGCTACAATTCCGGAGTTATGATAGGACTATTTTTCTGACCTTGGTGACTATTTATGACTATTTCATGAGTAATTTCTGGCATTGTCAAATTTGATTCTCATGAAGGTTTCAAAAGTGAGGATTATGGTGTGAAGGACACGGTGATTCTATGATTTCGGTTGGGATACAGCTTGGCAAAAAAGAGTTTGACGCGGTGACAGATGAAACTAAATATTTTGGTCGTAGTATACAGTTTTGCTCGTAGTGTGTGGTATGACTAAATATGTGGTAGGTATAGCGCCCTCATTTTTTCCAAACTCTTTTTTGACAAGCTGTACTATGGCTATATCTTCGCATACATAACCGATAGCTTGGAGGGTTTTTGATATATGAAAATCTGGCACCAGCTGATCGTTTTGGTATACATAACTCATTTTTGACCGTCTCGTGGATTGGAACGTTTTGGTTGTTTTTTAAACATCGATGTGCTATTTTTGTCTGCTTTTTGGAATAAATAGATCAATTCGAGAAAGTAATTTCAATATTATTTTTTTTTGTTCTTTTAAACCGATTTATAAGGCATTTTAGTTTTTACAGGAAATTACGTCATGATATTAGGTTTAATGTCAGATCCTTGCCAAACTTTAGGATTTTAGGATGCGTTCCAGAAATGTTTTTTTCAGTATGGAAATGTGTTGTGATGACGTCACGGAGGTCAAATGAAAGACATCGCTTTTTTCAATTAATAAAGGATACGCACGCTTATTTTGAAATCTGTAAATTAGAACCAGGTAAGGAAAGCTATTCCTCGAAACGGTTTTCGAATCGTAAATATTGATGAAAAAAAGAACAGGCCAATTGTATGTACTTGATTAGATTGACTACTTCAAGTCAGTGCTGCCAGATCAGCGCCAATTAGGTTTACATTTCTTTTCACGGAAGAATTCCCATGTAAAGGAATTTGATTCTGCTGATAGCGATAAAAATTTCATTTTTTATTTAGTTTTACTTTCTAAGTTTTTTTTTTACATAATAATGTTGTAATAAAATTACTTCTTTTATTTCAAACGCCAGTTGAAAATGTTCTCCAGCAAAAAAAATTATTTGCTATTACTACTAAAGCAAAATGTGCTCTAAAATGGTTCTTTTATTAAAAGTGGTTCACCGTTATTTTTACCGTTTTTCTCCGGGCCCAATCACCGTAATTTGTTAGAATCTACCGTATTTTTTTCGCAGTATCACCTTCGCCCAGATTTTGGACATGGCAACACGCCGTTGCTGTGTCTCGCGCGATTGTATCGAGAGAGGTAAAGAAATTAAACAATTAAATTAAGTTGGTATTGTAACGTTGTACATACTTTTTTAATTTTAAACTACATGAAATTCATTTCGTCAACAAAAAATAATTTAAATTTGAAATATTCGATTGTCAGAAAAAACTTTATTGTTCGATGTCCCAATGACTTGGGCAGGGTTCCGAATGGCGCTGCCAGCACTAAAAGTACCATCAAACTACTCACGCCGTACCACCATCGTAGATTCGGAATGACGATAGACGCGATATAATCGATTATGTCTTGAATCGGAACGCACTATAGATAGTCACGTATTAACTTAAATAAGTTTTAACGAACGTTTTTGACTTGCGTAGGATATGATCAATAAAGGATTTGACGAATTACGAAATTGACAAATTAAGCTTATGACTTGTATGTATAGGACATGACCAAACAAGGATTTGACGAGCGTCTGCGTAATCGAACTAACGCCAGACATGATTTCTTTGCCGTTTTTATAGATAATGGTACGGGACCGGCTGCGAACTGGCTTTGTATAAAATGAAAGGCGCAACGGGACTAGGCTCCTAGACAAATAAGATAAGGTCTCAAATAAAATCCTTTTATTAATATTATAGAATTTAATTAGGGTACATACAAACATTTCGTAATGAAGGTAATGCTGGAGTATAATAATCAAACTAATAAGCACTTTTTGCTAGTGGCAATTTGTGTAAGTAGCTCTCGATCTGTAAGAATATATATATAAAATATTTACAGAGAGGAGCATTCTAAATTATATAATTAAATAATAATACTCGTAACTTTGATATTACAGCTTTCGGTTGTTACAATATACAATACAGAGGTTTGTTACATGATATAGCTAAAGTTCTGACAATGTTGGTCTTTAGATGTTCTACCTTATTTGTAACAATTCAAGCATAAACGTGCTCCTCTCCCAGAAGTAACGGTCTATTTTAATGCTTAATAACTTTACATTACAGAGGTTGAGTTTAATCCATTAAAAACATTCCATAACTATTATAACTAGAGTAAAGAAAACCACACAGATATTTTGAAAGCCAACAAAACAAACGTAAGCATCACTAATAAGTGTTAGCAAAGAAAATAATGTAAATAGAATAAGACCAGTAACGCGGTGGCACCGGTTTGAGCCCGAGCTAGAGGAATGACTGTATCTTTGATATATCACAATGGTATTCATGTCTCAGCCTATTTACAGAGCTGTTTGCTCTAAGTCCATACCACAGCCGAGTACTTGTCAAAGTGGCCACCCAAACAGCCAAATTCTTACTCAGGACTCAGTAAGTGCTCAGTAACAAGGTTCAATGACCCTTTTTGTGAAATTCGTAAATAATTCTTTTCGTGTTCCTTACAAACGCGAGCGCAGCCCCGAGTCAATCACTATGGGACGTCAAGATTTCAAGTGTTATCGATCCGTGTTACTGATCACTTACCAAGCCTCTAGTATGAGTTTGGTTGCATAAATAAAAGTCACCTTATATAGTCCGGCACTAGAGTATACATGTCAAAGATACTGCCAGCCCCGTCCGCGCCCTCTCGAGTGGCGTCTTATCTTAACGCGACTTCATATTTACAACAGAGATATTCACTAACAACATCGACAGCCACTAAATTTACCCTTTAAAAGTGCAATTCAAACGCGAATCTTCCATAAATCGAGTCGTGAAAGCGTTTCGGTCGTGGCCTCGTGGATAAATAATATAACATATAGACTACCATATTATTATCTAATGAATAAACATTAAATAGTTTAATCTACCGATGTCTATACATGATGGTGCGACGTTAGAACTTACATAGTCGGGCCGCTCCGCCGGTACCGGGTCGGTTCGGACCGGCGCCGGGCCGGCTCCTTTGTCACGTCCCGGCTCTAAACGGAACGTTCAGACAGGAGGATGGACACTTGCTGGTCGAGGCGGGACGCGGCGCGGGCGGCGGGGGGGGGCCTCCTACCTGCCCTCGGGCAGCTGTCGCGCCGCCGCCACCGTGCGCGCGCACGCCTCCTAGTGACGTTAATCAGGGATACGTTAACCGGGTTTGAAAGTTAAGCCTATCATCGGGTTAACCCTTGATAGGGTATAAACCAGGCATAAGCTTAACTCAATTATAGGGTTACCCTGGGTTTGAAAGTTAAGCCTATCATAGGGTTAACCCTCAATAGGGTGTAACCCTAACATTGGGTTAACTCAGCATTTCATAGGGTTATAAGGTCCTACAATTCAAATGGAAAAAAAATGCAAGACATGATAGGTTATCCTTAATACCAATTCCACCAGAAAGTTTTTTTTTGCGCTAACTTTTTTTCACCTTTCCATAGAAATTTAGTCAGCTGACTGAACCACTTTGTACTGAGAAGTGAAAAAATTATTTGACTAAAAATTTTTATTTCTTCTTGGTTGTGCTCAGTTAACGATGCACAATCTAGCCCAAAATTATTTTCACTTATTATTGTAGGACTTTAGACGAGGTGAAATTAAATCAACCGACCAAATTCATACCGGAGACTCGGTTAGTCATCAGGAACAAGGTTTAACGACCCTCCGGGTGAAATTCGAAAAAAAAAATTTTTTTACCCGTAGAACCTGCACTAGGAATTGTACTTAAACTAGTCCAACCAGTACGGGAGCAAAAAAAAATATTTTTCGAAATTGGCCAAAAGGATTACTGAACCTAGTTCTCGATTACTAACCGAGTCTCTAGTATGAATTTGGTCGGTTGATTAAATTTCATCCTATATACGGTTTTATAGGGATACACTTTCAGATTATTCGGGGTTACATTAAGTTTTTGATAGGGTTTGCTTACCTTAATTTGAAAGGGGGTTTGCTTACCACTTACGGATAGGGTAACACTAAACATAGGGTTTCATGCAGAAACACTTTGTAAAATCCACAGGGTTACCTTTTCATAGGGTAACTAAAATGGTCCCTTTACTTACAGTCAATACGTAACTGCTATTTATATTAGGTGAGTTTCGTTTATACAGCCAAATTCATACTGGAGCCTCGGTAAGTGGTCAGGGCCAAGGCTTAATGATCCTGTTTACGAAATACGTAAAATATTTTTTGTGCGCTATGCTTATTGAAGAACAACCTCGAGTCGATTAGTGTAGGAAGTTTTATTTCGCGTATTTCACAGAAAGGGTCGTTTACCCTTGGTCCTGACCGATTACTGAGTATGAATTTGGCTATATAAACGAAGGTCACGTTATTTATACAGTTCGTTTGTTCTAATAGTTTGCACGCTTTGATATGCCGACACAAAAGGGCCGCCGACTCGTGCCGAAGATGGCATTAGCTACTTCAAAAAGACACAGCGTGTGGTTTACACCTGCATACCCACTGTGTATCAGACCGATTTCTTTATTAATTCGATAGGGTACAATGGGTAGGGATTTTGATTTTCTGTAGTTTTATTTGTTGCAGTTAATAACATTTTTTAATTTAATAAAGTACTAAATGATTAAACGTGCTTATATATTTTCAGTTTCCAAAACAACGAGCGGGTGTATTGTTAAGTATTTGAGCAACTGAACTGTACTTAAACTTGCTTTTGTGAAAGAAGTATTACCTTGGTGCGTGGAGGCGGCTTGGCCCGCGGTAGAGGAGAGGCGGGCGGCGGCGCGGCGCGGGGCGGGGTGGCGCGGGGCGCAGGCGGGGGCGGCGGCGGAGGGGCGCGGCCCAGGGATGCCAGCACGAGGCCTCGTAACAGCGCCGCGCGAGATGCAGCTTCCGCCTGGATCACAAATTATACCATTAAAAAACTACACTTATGTCGGTGCCATTAAGTTCGTTTTGCATTAATTCTTGCATGGAATTCAGGAATTTGCATTGAATTCAATCGAAAAGTGATGGAGCGAAACTTTTTAGCACGCCAAGCTAGTTCTCGAAATTTACTCGTCTCTAAAACTATGCACAGCCATTAAAAATATCGGATTAGTTTCTTTTTGGAGTAAACAAATTACCTGCATCTTAACTTTACTCAGTGATCAATAAAAACTTAAGCAGAAACTAGATGTTCCGTTGGGAATAAGAGGATAGGTCACGCTTGCGTCAGTCACTGTTAATCCATGCGGAAAGACCCGCAGTGCGAGGTTGCGGAAAGACCCGCAGTGCGAGGTTACGGAAAGCAAGTGTCAATTTTATTATTAAAGAAAAAACTCGAGGTTTTTATGACATATCTGTTCGTTTCAGGGTTCAATGAAGTTTATACAGATTTTAATCCATAAATACTATGCATGGGTTTATACTCAAATAACCTTAAACCTCGACATGAACACTTTTTTAGCGCCATCTCTGGTTTTATATTCCCAATATTGCAATGAAGATTCTGTTACGATAAGAGTGTGCATTTTATTATTGGCAAAAGTACTTTATTTAACAAGTAGTGTTGATAATATTACGGTTTTGCGGGGACTATCTCCATAATCCTGTCTCATTTGCGGCCGACGTCAAACTGGCCCCCGCCCAGTCCAGTTCCCCAACGTCAAGTGTTGCTTCTTCATTGTATAATTGTCTATGATAATAATAGGTTCCGTTTGGAAACGAGTGAATTTCACTCGGAGTGATGCGAATTTCACCCTAGAGCGTTCAAAAATTGACACGAGTTAAACCGAGGGTAAACGAACTGTTACCTGACAGTTGCACGGAAGTGTTTTGAAACGCTTCCGAGTAATGCGAAAATCACACTGGGCCACCTGATTGGTGCAACCAGATTTTTCTTTCTCTTTCTCCCTTAAAGGTCTGTCTCTTTCTAATAAACGAGTGAAAAATCGCACTATGATCGCACGTTTTGAAACGCTTCCCAAGTAGATTACTTAATATAGGTAACAGACGTGTGTGTCGAACCAACATAGTTGTAACTTTAGTGAGTTAGTGTGGGGTCTGCTGCCAACAATTACTTATTCTTTGTTAATTCTATGCTCAAGTACTTCGTTTATTGTATGCGCACAATACGTGCATATTACACTAAACTGAACATCTAGTGTCTGTTTGACTGCTACTGGAAGTTCATTGTTGAGAGTTTCATACATTGTTATACACAAATTATTACTATTAATAATTTACAGTAACTCTCCAACAAGTTTTGACAGTTACTGTTTATTAGTTTACCTACACTTCTGTTGTGGATATAGAATATTGTAAGGAATAATAATAATAGCCGGGGCCTTATTTACCTCGTGGTTGTCCTGTTGGTCGCCGAGGAAGCCGGCGAGCAGGTAGGCGGAGTCGCTGGCCGCGGGGAGGGGCGCGGGCGCAGGCGCGGGGGCAGCGGGCGCGGGGGCGGACGACGATGCTGCCGCCGGCCGCCGCGGCAGCCGTTCTAGCTGCTGGCGGGCCGCCTGCACACATACAACATACATTGTTATGTATAATTTAAATATGTGTTTTGTGTGTAAATTTAACTCTTTTGTGTATTGGCAACAAATACCATTTTCTTTCTTTCTTTCACACCTTTATTAGCTATTTTTCACGGCAAGGTCACAGTATAGGTAACAACGGTAGTTTAACTAGGCGGTGTCCTTGAAATCAATACCTACGGCCGCTCGGTGCCTAAACACGCGCTAGGACTGCCAAATGACTGTTTTCGTATTTGATAATGCTATATTATTATTAGAAAAGTTGTATTTAAACAACCATATAATGCACAAAATACTCTGCAATTCCATAATTTCGCAAGGAAAATAAACTTAAACAAAGAAAGTGCTCAGTTTTTAAGGTTCAGCGCCCAAAGAGCAAGATGGTGCCTTATTAGTGTCACTGCTGTCCATCCGTCCATATGTCACGGATCTTTAGCTTGCAGACGGAATGAGTTACAGATCTGAAATTTGGATATAGTATGTAGAATGTTGACCCCAAACCGAATATTTAATTAAAAATATAATTCAGTAGCAAGGACCCTAACAAACTTTCTTTTAAAACAAGTGAAGAACACTGTGCATTATTGCAGTTATGACTGAAGGAGCCTCCATAAGCCTCGGCACCCAATTTGATCTCAATTCTTTTTTTTTGCGAAGGCGACAATCTTGCACTGCCTTTGAACTGAATTCGGCCCCTTTTTCACATTTCTGCTGGGATAAGGTTTTCAAAATATATTGGTGGGATAAGGTTTTCAAAATTCTTCTTTTGGAGGTCTTTCTTGAGACGCGCCGGTAGCTCTTCTCTGCGGTGTCTTATCGGGTAAGGTGGTGGTTGCCGCCACCTGCGCAGCCACTACTGCCGAGGTAATGTTTGTTTCCAAAAATGAATAAAACTAATGATACCATAATAACTAGTACAAGAAATATTTTATGGACCAAATGGACCAAAAACTATAAAAATCGCACTTGGTAGACAAGGAATGGTCTAAAGTGGCAGAAGTACATATAACAGAAAGTTATTTACAGAAATAGGCTTCTTGAAGTGTGTAATTTCGTGTGTACATTTTTCAAACAAATCTTTATTCTACTTGTAGTGTATTGGTTGAATAAGTCATTGTTTTTTCGTGGCTAATAATAAATTTGTGATTAAATTTCATTTAAATAAAACCTACAGGCCTTCGATAAAGCCATCTTGACGATTGACGACACCCGACACTCCGATGTGGACACGTTGGCATTGTCGTATGACCGATAAAAATCGTTCGGTCGCGCGGCAATTCGAGCAACCAATTTTGTCGTCGAACGACTTTCAATTAGGACATACCGTAAGACTAAGGTCATGTCCAACTGTCACGTTATCTAATGGCCACTAACCGTCGACACTGTTAGCATCGAAGTTGTTCAAAAATATGTTTATCTGGGTCAAGTCATACAGCTGGATAAAAACAACTTCGACGCCGAGGTTGACAGAAGAATATGCTTGGGTTGGGCAGCATTCGGAAAGTTGCGTCACATATTTATGTCGTCAATACCGCAGTGCTTAAAGCTAAGATGTACAACCAGTGCGTCCTTCCTGTGATGACGTATGGCGCTGAGACGTAGTCTCTTACAAAGAGTCTGATCCACCGATTTAAGGTTGCTCAGTGAGCTATGGAGCGGGCTATGCTTGGGGCATCTCTGATGGATAGAATTCGAAATGAGGAGATCCGTCGGAGATCGAAATTAACCGACATAGCCTGCAGAATCAGTAAGTTGAAGTGGCAGTGGGCAGGCCATATTTGTCGCCGTTGGGGCCGAAAGGCTGTAGAATGGAGACCACGTACAGCAAAGCGTAGTGTAGGCCGACCTCGTGCCCACTGGACCGACGACCTGCTAGATGAGGAGGACGGAGGATCGACATGAGTGGCGAAATTTGGGAAAGGCCTATCTCCAGCAGTGGACGAACACGGGCTGATGGTTGGATGGAAGCAGAGAGCAGGGTACGCAACAATTTCTCTGCTTTGTTGACTTGGAGAAGGCTTTCGATAGTGTGCCTCCTAAAGCACTTTCGACAATGCAGCTCGGGTCCTCGGAGATGTTTGTGAGATTTCTAAGACTCGGAGTCGAAGTGGCTGCTGACAACGATCAGAGCCAATCATCACACACACACACACACACATCGTAGAGCTACTCTCTCAGCTGTCGGACCTTCGGCGCGGACAGCCGGGCATCTTGATAACATCACTAAAGATGGTGAATCGGGCATGGGGGGCCAGTCTCGACTCCCCTAGAGGTCGAAGGAGCCACTGAAGAGAACTCGTTGACTTTATGCGACCGACACGACAAAATACAAACATGTTTGAAATTGAAACGCGGGAACCGACAAATGCGATGTTGCACGACCGTGCGCGTAGCCAGTTAGGACAGATTCATTTGAAGCGCTGTGTTTGAATTTTGTCGCGTCGGTTGGTCGGTCGGACGACAAAAGTTGTGTCGTATTGCGACTGCCAATTAGGACATACCCTTATCCAAATTCATCCGCAGGCCCACTCGTCTCGAAGAATCGCTAAGGCCGCGCACCATTCCCTCCAGTTCCTGCAGCGATTCCGCCATTATCACGATGTCATCGGCAAAGCGAAGATGTGAAATGTACTCTCCGTTTACATTTATACCTCGTCCATTCCAGTCTAGTGTTTTAAAGACGTCCTCCAGCGCGGCGGTAAACAGTTTTGGGGAAATATCATCTCCCTGCCTCACATCACGCTGAAGATGTATCGGTCTTGTTTGTACACCCTGTACTTGGACGGACATCGTGGCGGAATCATAAATCGACGCGGTCTAAGATGTGCACAGGATGCTGCAGCTGACTCGGTGTCCCGGGTCCCGGCTGTCCGCGCCGGACGCCCGACAGCTGGGATAGCTCTGTGTTGTGTGTGTATACTCACAGTAGCCTGCTGCCGCTCCAGCTGTAGCTGTATCTGCAACTGCTGCAGCTGGCTCGGTGTCCCGGGTCCCGGCTGTCCACGCCGCACGCCCGACAGCTGGGACAGTAGCTCTGCGATGGGGTCCACCACCGCGTCCCGGGACGAGGGGGACAGCGAGGAGAGACCGCCGCCGCCGCTGGGGACAGAATGGATGCTAAAATCGAATTAATTAGTTAGGCGTATTTCCGACAGTAGTTCTACTTGATTCATCCAGAATAATAATATTCTTTAGATCATGTTTGAAAAGATTTTTTTACGGGATCTTCTTTAAATAATTTCACTTTTCGTGACGTTTCTTCAGTGTGACTACCTCTCATGGTCACTCACTAGATGTTGCGGATTTAAATCCCGTAGGCCGTAGGAGACATTTGTATTCGGCCTGCGTGCTTCTTCGGAAGGCACATTAAGCTGTCGGTCCCTATTTATGCCAGGCCTATCACACAAATTATATCGTCGGTGAAACGTGAGTATACGTGATAATATTACTGTCCCGTTTTCGGATTGCAGATGAAGAGGAGTTGTGAAGCTGTAATCTGGGTAGATGATATTAGTAGGGTGTCTCACCTAAATTGCATGTTGGTACGCCTCGCGCGACTGACGCCGCGGCCCGAGTGAGGCATGCGGCGCACTCCGCCGTGTCGAATGCCGCTCGGCTCGTCGTGCAATGGAGTTATGGAAATATTTGGATAGTGCATTTTACAGTACTGTATCAGTGGAAGATGGTCAGTAAGTAGACTACCAGCTCTATGGAAAAAAACAGCTAGAAAGGGGTCGTCCATTCATCACGTGATGTTTTTTAGCAACTATCTAACCCCTCCTCCCCCCTGGTTATACATGGTGAGGTTTTAAGAGTCCACCCACCTCTCTATCCAAAATCACGTGTATTGTTTTGGTACAAATCTTTTAAAAAATCAGAATATTATCTTTAAATAAAGGTATACAGGCGGGCGGGGAATCGTTCCTGGCAAGGGCGAGTCAAGAGACCCCCCCCCCTCCCCCCTTGTGATATTTCGTGTTTTTTTCCGAAACACTTCCCCCCCCCCCCCCTTTTTTGAGCCTCACGTGATTAATGGATCTCCTGGATGAACCCAAAGTAGTAGAAGACGTAGTGGACGCGACTAGTAAAAGACGAAAATAGTTGGCGTGAAAGAAGAGGCCAATCATCCCCATTGGCTGTTTAGATAGATAGTACACATGCCTAATTTGTTTAAAAATACGTTTCATCCCACGTTATTTCAAAATAAAACGTTATCGAAATATTTCTGAATATTTTCAGGGTTCCAGTGTGATTCTACAAAACATGCGCGAAATTTTGGCTCATCAGTTGAACGGTTCTTGGATTATGCCGTGGAAGGCAGTCAGTGATTCGTTAATGATTCATCAAAATATCCTCGACCTCGAGCCGTTAACGTCGCTACCAAAATATTAGTGTAAAAAGGACATGAGGAAATAGGCGTAAGCTGATTCAAATTTTGGATGAAAATAATGCAGATCTTTAAGGACCACACAAAAAGAACTATTCTGGTCACACATCTAATTTGTGGCACAACAATTCTTGGTTCTATAGCAAAGTCTGAACTACGACTAACCACATGGGCGTGCGGTAAGTTAACTCACCATGCATAGGAACAATCGATATATACAGAGTGTAAATGCAAAGTCAAGAATCCTTTTAGGGTATGAAAGTATACACGATTCTGATGTCATTACGAGAGAAAAAAATATACCTTAAATTTTCACCAAAACTTCCATAATTTTCCTAAGCTATGGCTACGCAGCTCACCGGCCTTCCCACACACCTAATTACACCCCGCAACCCGCACCCCTCGTCAGAGTGGTCAGCGACCAGTGAGGGTGTCCACGCGATTAGTGTATTTTGAGTAAAGAAAATCGTCTTGTTATGAGGTAATGGTACTTTATTTAGAGATTTACCGATCATACTAACACATCCTTAAAGGATTCTTGTCTTTGCTTTTACTCCCGGTATAGCACTCTTCCCCTAATTTCGTTTATTTTTCAAGGCGCAATTGCATATCTTAATTTAATTCTTCATATTGTATTAAAAAGGATATCAGAAAGGAGATGAGGTCCCGTGGCCCTGTCCTGTGCTCGAGTGTGAGATGACCCGCGAAGTCGTCTGTCACGAAGTTGGGCTCTCCGCCCGGCATCGACGCGCAGACCGGACACACCACCTGCAGCAGGACACCACGGATGACCACATGACAGGACTGACAGCACACACTCAATAAGATCATAAGGGCAAACCCTTAAGGCGAGTTTATCCAGAGAAATCTGTCCTGCTCCAACGCTTTCATTTTTGACATGTTTATCCTGCTCAGCTATGACGGTAAATGCCATAAATCACATTACTTTTTATTCAAAAATAAGAAAAACAATCATAAGTTGTGCAGTTAGGAACGCGACCATAACAAACCACCTTATGGTGAACGTGCATATTATATTTTCATGACCGCACGCAACGAATTTGTTGAAGGCCTTGCACCCATCGTCGTATCGCATTGAATTTGTACACAGACGTATAATTAATAATTATATGACGTATAATTAATAATTATATGACGTATAATTAATAATTATATGTCTGTGGCATTTGCATCGAATCTGATGACGACTTCAGAACGCATCCATGGGAGTTCACCGGTCTTCTATATTCACTGATATGCTATCCGTACGGTACGGATTTCGTAAGGAATTCTAGTAATATTCGTTGCGTTGCATGCGATGCGTATTGCTGCTATCACGCGCAAACCTCCATAGAAACGCAAACACAAAATTGTGAGGTGTTTATGAAATGTTTTTATAATATTTTAGGCTGAGTCCATTGACATTATCTAGATCTACGTTCAATTAGAACTAAAACTCAAATTAGAACTCGAGTTTTTTTACCAAAAGTGCAGCCGAATGTTTTTATTGGTTTAGGTAAAATCAAAAAATGTATACTAGTTGCATCAAAAATGTTATTTAGATTAATATTAATTAGGAATATTATTGAAAACGTCCACAATCTTGCGAATATCATGCTTATCCTGACACAAGTTTTAAATTTTGCACCCGCGACTAAATCGACAAATAGCCTTCGCAAGTTTCGTGGAGCGTGCATGTAATAGCAAAATGAAATTGCACTACATTTGGCCGCCCTCACAACTGAGTTGGTCGCGTCATGATGTCTGTTCTTAAAGAGAGTAGAGGCCTAATTGGACCGTTATGGCTAATGGTGATGAAGGATCGGGGGTGAATGACGTAACAACTAGAAGACTCACAGCGAGTGTGGTATCCGCGTGCTCGGCGGTGACATGCTCCATGAGCGAGGTGTCGGTGAAGCCCATGCGATTGCAGAATGGACATGTGTAGGCTTGCGGTTGCTCCAAGGCCAACGTTTCCCCGCCATAGTACAAGTCTGTAAAGTAGGACATTTACTTCATGTTAAATATAATATAATTTATTTTACCAGAGAGGTAACTCTCCATTCATTTGTTGCAGTTGTAAAGGTAAAAATTAGATAGCCAGCTTTTGGTATTGATATGGATAGAGATATTGTCTATACATGTCACCTATTGCAACAATTGAATAGGTCCATGGAGTGGAACACAAGTTTAGGCAATCAATCAACCAAAAGAATAACAACAGGCATTCGATAAGGTTTGGCATGAAGATCTCGCCTTTACGCAAAAGCATAAATTACCTCACAAATTTTACATGGTAACTAGAGAATTGATTACCGTAAAAAGCTCGATTCCATCATGATTTCAAGAAAACAATAATGTTTAATTCTAATAATATTAATTATTGTAATACATAATATAAGAGATTCTATTAATATTATATAACCTTCTTATTATACTTGGTCCTGCACTGTTAGTAATAAGCTGTTTTAAATAAATAAATATTCTATGTGAAAATTGGCGGATGCAACTCCAAGATATGTGATATCAAGGCAGGGATACCACCGGGATCAATGCTAGGACCCTTCCTGTACACTCTGTTTACTTCTTATCTTCCCGAGACTGAAGGTACTGTTACTGCCATTGTCTTGGACGATATGGTAGTACTCTGCAGTGACAATAAACCCGATTCTGGAGGATTTTATTTTAGTTTTAGTGCTGTCAAAACTAAATTTTCTTCATTTTAAAATCATTCTTTAGTGTTGACAACGAAAGCTATAAGAATCGTAAAGATGTCTTAAAGGCGTCTAAGTTACACCCACATCTTGATAGACTGAACTTAACATTTACGTTAAAAAAAGATGGATGCCTAATCCCCCACAACCATCCTCTACCAAAAAAGTGCTCATGGTCTGCGTGACCATTGCAGATAGTCAAATAAAAATTACTATGACATATATGCTTATCTCTGCATAGTTTTTCATTTCTATAATACTTTTTAGTCATCACTTGGAAACTGTTAAATTTTCAAGGATAAAAGTAGCCTGTTTATTAGCATGACTCATGCATGAGCAGTAATCGGAAAAAGGTGTAAAATTTAGGGTCAACAACCTCCTCTGGCATGGATAAGTCTTAAATGGCCATGTTAACAAACAGAACTGCAGGTATCCGACTAAGCAAATTCCTTAATTGAAACACCTTCATTCCGCTAAGGTGACCCTATGGGCGGTAATTCCAACTCAAGGAATCACAGGGCACTACTTAAAAAAAAAAATCACAAGATGTATTGCAATATTTTATATTTATTTATTGATATTACTGCCTGTTTCAAATCTACTTATCGTCATTCATATTCCAAAAGGTCCTATGTAAAAAAGGATGTTTAATATTCAATTCGTTCTAATTCACTAAAACAATAAAAAAGGCATAATACATATTTTACAACTCTAACAATAACACTGGCCAATAAACCTAACTAAAATTCGCCGCTTTATTAAATTAATCAGTTTTTTTTGCTCTCCTGTACAGTAGATCTTGGCTGACATAGGACCTTTTGCAATATGAACGACATTATACAACATATTTAAGGGTCTATGCACACGGCGTCTTTTTTACGCGCCGGCGATGCGATATTCACGAACGCGCGTTGTCTGTGCGTTTTCAGTCCAAAAAGCAGATTGTTGCATTTATATTGATACAAATGTGCGTTGCCTGCGCGTATGTATCGATTCAAAAGCGCGTAAGCATTGTGTTGCAAAAAAGCGGAGGGGGCATTTATTTTAAAATCAGCAATAATGCCATCATAAGAAATGTTGTCTCGGCCTACGTCATCATAGTACTACTGTTGCATCATACTACTGGAAAAATGGATATACAAATGTGTGTCTGCAGCATGTCTGTATTGACACATCTGCACGTTTGTATCAATACATACGCTTGACTGTGATTTGGACATCTGCAAAGGTTTCTGGCTGCGGCTGAAGCGCGTTTAGTTTGCGTAAGAATTGCATTGGTATCACATCATCTGTGCGTAAAAAAGAAGCCGTGTGCACAGACTCTTGCAAAAATGCGAAGTAGTTTCATGATTTCCCAAGTAAAATTAATTCACTTCCTATAGAATGTTTCTTATCATTGACCCTGTCAATTGATACCATAAAACTACAGGTCATTATTTTTGCATTCTTGCTGCTTCAATTCCCAATTGATACAAGCAATTTAAAAAATCTTTGAAAGCAGATTTACTCATTAGAAAAAGCAAAGGAATGTTCCCTTTTAAATAACATCTGCTATCATCAACATTTTAGGTACTTTCCCTCCACCAACTGCTTTTATTCCCACACAAGGGCAGAAAGTAGAATCTGGATAAATCACTGGTCAGGGGAGCAGTAGCATTACGTTGTAATAACTGGATGATGCATGAAATGGAATATGTCCCTTCAGATGCAAAAAAAGTTACACCTTACCTAAGGTTGCATCTAAGTCCTTAAAAACAATTTCACTGAATTAAATAAAGTTCTTTTCATTATTAAGGTAGCGTTCCAAATCACTTTTGAAGATTAAAATATTGCTCACTGTCAGACAAAAGTAGCTTGATACCAGACAAAAGTAGCTTAATGCCAGAAAAAATTAGCTCGATGCTGGTTCCAAAACATCTACTTTTAGGTTTTGGAACCAGCATCGAGCTACTTTTCTCCGACAGCGAGCAATATTTTAATCTTGAAAAAGTGATTTGGAATGCTACCCCGGTAAGCAAAGTCTTAATGTGCAAATCAAATTGTTTTGGTTAAAATATTAATTTGTGTCTAAATCAATTATGACTAATGTTTTGCAAGCACAGCCATAAAAATATGAGCAAACTCATCTTGGCACAAACACAGCTAATTTTATGGTTTGAAAATTATGCAAATTATTGGAAAGTTGAGCAGGCCCACTTTAAACCTTATTCTATATCTGTTTTAGTATTACATTAATATTCAATACTTACTCTAGGATTATACTTAACCATGATTATAGGTTGAAGGGCTTCAGTTAATATTTTCATGTGGTAAAGGAGCTTACCAAAGTCACTTCTGGAAAGAATGCATTGCATAGGGTGCTCAGTGGTATGTTGGTTTGTGGTGGCACCAGACTCATAGCAAGAGGCGCACAGGTCGTAGTCGATGCAGATCAAACACTTATATCTCCGTCCACGAAAGTTATTTTTCAGACAAGAATCACAGCTGACTCCTGCAAAGAGGTCAATATATTTACAATAACATTCTCCATCTTCACATAAACTGAATTTTCTTATGTATTTTCTCGCAGATAACACGTGAAACGTAGAGAAAATAGGTAATTTTATTATTTATTTCGAGTAAATCACAATGACAATAGCATCGAACAAATTTTGATAATCATTACCCACCTTCATGGCAATTCATTTTTGCCAGAAAATGTAGCCGAAACAAACACTTCTTGGCACCAGGATTGCTGCTATTCTAGTAATTATTTCTATATCTATTCTAAATAAGAAATACAACATATATTACACTAAAATACAAGATTTTTAACAAAAATTTCCAAGCAAACCTAACCCAACCAGGCCATAATGACGTCACGTAAAATTGGTGTTGCTGTTTCTAATCAACAAAACAAAACTGCATTCATAATTTTCAGTCTTTTCAATTAAACCCCAGATTATGGTCCGATGGTCCGTATGATATAATCTTTAAAAAATAACACTGAAAAATAGATTCTTAAAGTTAAACTACAAGAATCGTTATTTTTAGTTTAAATTTACTTATTGGTGATTTAATAATTTTTAAGATTTTGTTAGGAATCCGAATCATCGACCCTCTTATCTTAAAAGTAGATGTTAAATGATTATTAAATATTAAATGAATGCGCGGATCGAATTTGCTCTTTTTTCTGTCACGCGCGCGCGCAAGATGAACTGAAAACACTTCTATGTGATTCCTTTTTCTTGTTTTTGTTATTTTGCCTACCTACCTGACCCACCCCCTGATTCTGTATCGTAAACTCAGTTGCCAAACCAAGTGGCTATCGTCTAAAACATACATATCCGCTTATTTATGGATAAGTTTGCACTTGAAATGACTTCACAATTCGTTATTGGTTCAATACCCTTTAAAGGTTATTTTGGAAGTTAATTTTTTATCTGTTTTTGGTGAATAGCAACTATAGCTAGCAACCGAAACTGAGTTACGTAATAGCCCCGCCGTTCCCCCGTTCAACACTTTCGTCTGGTTCCAACGCTGACAGCAAGATAGCGTATATAATTTTTTCAACGCGTGCAACAGAGATAGCGTTAGAACCCGTGTCGAGACCCCTAATTTATGAATGCACCTCTGGGGGGCTGTAATAAAACCACAATTTTGTACCAAAAGGAATAAAAATAACGGAGCATTAAAGAACTAGGGGCTCAGCAGCTAATAAAGTTTCTTCAGCAGAGGTGATTTTACTTTCAGATGTTTCAAAAAACGTACATATTCTGCTGTTCGAGTTTTCCATCAAAATTTGACACATCAGTGTTCGGGTGTTCGGCCACGATATATCAACTCCAGTTTGTATGGTTTGTTTACGTGACCTACTGGTGAACGTGTTACTATTGGTTACCATACTATACCCTGGAATCCGGAATGCAAAGTTCAGTTTGATTATCGGGCGACACCCATCTAATATTCCATTTCTTTTGCACGCGTTGATTTTGTATGCTATTTTGCTGTCAAATATTAGGCTTCCGACGTGCTTGCGATTAAACTGAATGCAGAAGGCTGTCATTGAGTGCGGTTATGAGTCCACATTAAACTACAATTTTCTACAATAAACACCAACGATTCGGTCACGTCTCACTTTGGTTCCTTAGTCTGAGCGTCTCACGACTCACGAGCCTCATCAAATGTAAATCGTAGATAGAGGATAGAATAGATGTGTCAATGGAATAATAATACAAGAATAGAAAGAGATGCAGTCATTTGAAATCACTTATGCGTAAGCGAGAGGCATCTTCAAATTTTGTCCCTTTCTTGCGTATACGATTTTGCTTGTTTGCCACAATTCAAGTTGTGGCAGACAAACTGTTGAACGAGAAATTCGAGTTGGACTTTTTGTGTTTCTGGGCTTTACGTGTTTAATACTTGTGTTTCTGTGAAGTGCCGTGAAGTGAAACAATTGTCGCAAGATGGTGAATTACAGTATTTTAGGCTGCAAAAGCCGCAGTGAGCGAAAAGAGAGCAACATAACCTTTCATTCGTAAGTGCTCATTTTTTGTGATTATATGTATATTGTTCAAAGTTATGGTAGCAAATGAAATGACAAGTTTACTATGCAACACGTCTTCCGGTTACCTTTCCACTGCTAATTTTCGAGTAATTTAGGAAAATGATTTGCTCGTTTTTCGTATTATTCGTATCAAGTTATGTAGGGCACGATAAAGCATACATCTGCAGTATGGTTTCTGACAATTCAATTTAGTCGGGTTATTGAGACTTTAGTGTTACCATGAGGGAAAAATTTATTTTACCCATTAAGTTGGGTAAATAATATACAGTCGTACATATTTCAAAAATATGAATAAATATATATTTGACTCTTCTTGAGCCTTCTTATTTATTTTGTAGCAATAAGTATGAAAGAAATAACTTTCATTATATTCAATATATTTCGGCCCACTGTATGGGACCGTCATCAGTAGAATAGAACATCATATTGACAAAAAAAAAGTCATAAAAAATTGTAAAAGTGACACTTGTTAAGAGATTTGTAATTTTAAACAAATAAGTTTCATTTATCGGATGATTTTTGTAGTGGTATTCCTAATGTTTTAATTACTGCTCTTCTTGCATAATATAACTAGCCTACTATCACCAACATATATTGTGCAAGAAGAGCAGTAATTAAAACATTCCTAATCCTAAGTCTTATTATTATTTTTTTTAATTTTTGGTTAACCTATTTTGGAGATACGGGGAAGACATTAATTTTATATGGGATTTCAAAGATTTCTCTAAAGCTGTACAATTTAATTTAAAGCATTACTATCTATATATTTTTTCCTTCTTCCTCTTAATAGCATTAATTTTACAAAAGATTTCAATACAGGATTCATTGACATTACAAACCATGGACCTCGGGTCTAGTATAAAATTTGCCAAAAAAGTGTCCTTAGTGAAGTGTCAAAATATTAAGAAACAAAACATTTCAATTTGAATCGTATGTTTATTACTGCACGGCTTAATTTTGATTGACGTGTGATTGACACCCTTTTTAATTTTCAATGGTTTTGACTATCTTTTGGTTCGGACACTTTTGAACACAGACTCGATGTCCATTTAGTAGTACGTCAATGACAGGATTATTTTTTGGCTGATATATGAGTGATAAGATGATGTTGCAGAAGTCGGAAACTAACGGTGGTAATCGTTCACACAAACAACTTTAAATTAAGAAATTTTGAAGGATTTTTTTAAAATGAATGATCGTTGTTTTTTTGCCGAGTATTACTATCGGCAGCTTCCAGTGTCCGACTTATCATTTTAACATATATATACTATATCTTTGTATTGTGACAATATTTTGAGCAATTTCTATTTTTCCAATTTTTTGCTCCTTATTAATGTGGAGTTAACGCTATTTTTGTGCTAAGTCTTTCCTTTAAACCGTTCATAAATTATGAGGCTGTGACATTGTGTCATTTACTTTAGTGATCGTATATAGCAATGAAAAGTCTTCCTTCTAACTACATTCTTGCAACCGATGTAAACACATCAAATGTATAAATAACTTCGCATGAAGATGTTTTAAACGAAACCGGTCGCTAACAGGAGAAATAAACACTTTGGAACTAGGACAAGTAAGACTTTTTATTGCTATAATGGAGTTCCATCAATCAAATCAATTAATCATTTTAATTCAGGATTCAGTAAATAAAGCAATTATTATTAAATTATGTTTTTTTTTCGGATCACATGTTTTGATCGTGGATTTTGTAGTTCTTAGTAATTTATGTTATCTTGTGACTAGTTGTGACTATACACTAGCTTTTGGCCGCATCGTTGCTCGAGGGGAAGTATCTTTCAATTAAACGAGACTTTTCGCTTTGTGGTTATTTTATCAACATCTTTATAGCTTAAATGACCAGGGTCACAAAATCAAAATCAAAATATTTATTTTGTACAATAGATACATAGAGTATATTTTCTACAAGTCAAAGTTAATCTGCACAATATATATCTTTAGAATATAAAAAAATATATACTAATAAGGGAAATACGTACAAAAAAAATTATATAAATATTAAAAATATTAAGGTCACAATGATGATAATAAAGAAAACATAAAGTCTTCAGTCTTCGACAGTCTTCAGCTAGGCGGATATTTCATCAACACACCGTAAAGGCTACATTTTGACCAGAGCCACTACGATGATAATAAAGAAAACCGCATCCAAATCCGTAAAATACATTTAAAAATTTCACTACAATATTCAATGACACACACGAATTTTTTAATACTTTAATATTAACATAAATACGTTGACATAATGACGACTTAGGTACCTACGGTAGTACCATCTTAATTATAATGTGCATAGGAGACTTCGCCACTATTCTGCAAAGGTCGTATTTTTCTTAGTTTTCTATACCTATACAATCCATGACAGATATTGCGAGTCCAGTCGGTCGGCTATAGATTTCTATACGCATAGTAGGTACAGTATCTGAGGCAGATTTGTAATTTCATTTGTCAGAGATAAAATACATTTGGGGAGTTTAGGTTTCATGTTGGCAACCCAGAGTAACTATCTCCGTCTCAAACGTATACGCGAGTGACTCGTCTATCTTATTCTCTGTCTACGATGTAAATAATCATTGGGAAGAATGGGCTGTCAAGCGTGTTGAGTGGCTAACTTCAGGCCACAACGAACGACCATGTTCAGCACTATGGGACCGGTTGAATTGAATTGAATTGAATGTGTTTATTTGGTTTATTTGCATTACCGACATTACAGCTTGTCAATTAAATGTAGAAATTAAAAAAGCGGAACTATTATTTTCTCTTCATATGGCAACTCTAAAACTCTCAATTTCAAATCACAGAGAAAATTTCTTTATCTAAAGGTTCTTCGTGATTTTCGTATTGATATCGATAGAAAAATTAAAAAGCTCTGTTGACGTTTTCTAAGTGGAGACTGTATAGTTTTGATCCTTTTGGCATCTCAAAAACAATTTTTGTGATAATTTTTAGGAAAATCTGAAAGCACGGTGCGATGAATCGTCAAAGAAGGTGAAAGCGGTGACATAAAGTTTTCGACACCCGGTAAAAATAAGAGTGGCCATCCTTTTCTGCATATGGACGACTTTATTTTATGGGCAATTAGACAAAAGTTGCGGTTGATGAATTAACAATCAGAATAAACTCATTATTATTATTTCTTGTTCTAACCTACAAATAAATGGCATTGAGTTGTATATAAAAGTACTTTAATTTCAAGAATTCACACAGGCACAAGTGACGCCAAGCACGTATCCGGGGGGGGATAGGTGGGATTTATCCCCCTCCCGAAATTTGGTGTGATGTACACGGGACCGGGAATGTTTATATACATAACCACTGTAAAGTACGTTACAGGACGTTTTAATAAAAAAGGTACTATGGATAATATCAGGTGGGTTCGTAATAAAACGTCTGATATCACTATTACACAGTTTATTATGACTCACAGCACCTTGAAATTTACATGAAATTGTTAGACGCTCTTTCTCGTCGCAAACGAAATCGCCATCTTGAATCTCTCCTATTTTTTGTCTCTCTCTATGTGGTCTGCGAGCTTTTACGGAAACAGTCGGAAATGCGCGCGCGTTTTGCGCTGCAAATTTATTAGCCAAGCTTGTACGCCACACCACCCCCCTAGGTTGAGAGATACCCCAACCAAAAGGAAGGCACAATAATTTACATCAGATATTCAACAAAAACTTACAATAAGAAACAGTAATATCAACAATAAAAATGTTTATTAAAATCAAGATGCAATAACCTTAAAACTAGTAAATAAACGGGTACACACTATAAATAGCTGGACGGTGAGCTAAAGTTACAGATCGAGACGAGCTTTGAAGCAAACGTTACGACATGAGCGTGTCGTGTATTGCTGCGGTTGATTTGGGGTTGTGGTCGCAGGAACAGGCGGAGTTTGAGGCGCACTCGGGGCGGCAGGCACAACCGGAACAGTTGAACTTGGGCTAGGTGTCGCAGGTAAATAAGCGATTGGAGCACGGAAAGCTGATGAGGTTGGGCTGTCGAAGATAAACGCTGGCTTTACGCGATCAAGGCTCACCTGGGTGTTCTTGTCACCCACGGTGATGGTGATCGTTTTGTCTGTTCTAGAAACGACCGGGTATGGACCCCTGTAGGGAGGCTTGAGTGCAGGCCGAACAGTGTAATCTCTCAAAAAAACGTGAGACGCAGTTTCAAGTTCTTTCAAAATGAAGGTGCGCTGCTGTCCATGTCGCGAAGCAGGAGTTGGTCTTAAGCGTGCCATGTATTGTCGCAATTGGGTCACAAAGCTCGAGAGGTCTTTGGCGCTATTTGGAACTGCAGAGGATGCAATAGGATGCGTAGAGGATGCGTTGAGGATGCGTAGCTGTAAATTTTTAAGTTCTAAATTTATTTTATTATGACAAAGTATTTAGGGGCTCGCTGGAAATCAGCGCTGTAGGGATCCTTCAAAAATCTCCGACAGCAAATGCTGAGCGTGCCACCTTTTGTCGAACAAAATGTGTATTTAAGTTAGTCTAATCCTTTTTATTGTTTTAATTTTGTTTCATGTGTTTTGTTTGGCAATAAATTCCATTTTCTTTCTTTTCTTTCTTTCTTTCAATAAATTCGCCGGGCAAGCTCAGGGGTTCCCCGTAAACGAGCTCGGCTGTGGAACATTGCAAATCTTCTTTAAGGGCAGCACGCATGCCGAGAAGTACCACGGGTAGCGCTTTGTACCACTTCTCCTCATGACACATTAGAGCGGCCTTGAGGGTGCGGTGCATGCGCTTGACAAGGCCGTTTGCACAAGGGTGGTAACTAGTAGTGCGTATACGTTTAATGCCGCAAAGCTGCGTCAAATTCTGGTACAAAGTAGACTCAAACTGCCTGCCTTGATCAGTCATTAAAATGGTAGGAACTCCGAAACGGGAGATCCAGCCTCGGAAGAAAGTCTCCGCTGTCTCCTCCGCGGTCATAGTGACCATTGGCCAAGCCTCGGGCCAGCGAGAAAACCTGTCCTCGGCTGTAAAGAGGTACTGGTAGCCTTTGCTGGAAGGGAGAGGGCCAACGATATCGATATGAATGTGATAGAAACGTTTGGGTGGATTGGAGAAGGTACCGAGAGGCGTAACGTGTGTCTGGATACCTTACTGCGTTGGTAAGCGACGCAGGAGCGAGTCCAGTTGTGGCAGTCCTTCTGGATACTGGGCCATACAAAACGGTCAGTCACCATGCGTGTGGTTGCCCATGCGCCCGGATGACTGAGGTTATGGAGCTTGTCAAAGTGATGACGTTGAAATGAAGGGGTTAAATAAGGACGGGGTTTTCCCGTGGACACGTCACAAAATATCTCTGTGTCAGTACCGGGTATTAGTACTTTCTCTATTTTCAGAGACGAACTAGCTTGCGCCTTACGGAGTTCCTCGTCGGTCACCTGTTCTGCGGCGAGGGCGGCAAAGTTCTCATCAAGACGGATGGCCTCTACGCGCGACATTGCGTCGGCGACGACGTTGTCCTTCCCACTAACATGGACGATGTCCGTTGTAAATTGGGAGATAAATGAAAGTTGGTTCAGTTGGACAGAAGGCAGTTTCTCTCGCTTGTGTGAAAAAGCATAAATAACCGGCTTGTAGTCGGTGAAAATTGTAACGTGTTGTGCTTCCAAGAGGCGGCGAAAGTGTTGGACCACAGTATAAATGCCCAGAAATTCTCTGTAGTATGCAGGCCAAGTAGCCTGACGGGCAGTAAGTTTCTTACTGAAGAAGGCGAGGGGCTGCCAGGTGTTATCTACATGCTGCTGTAAGCAAACGCCAACATGGGTCGACGAAGCGTCAGTAAAGAGTCCGAGTTTGGCATCGAGTATTGGGTGAGCCAAGAGGGTCGCGTTTGCAAGGTGGTCCTTACATTTTTGGAATGCCAACTCGAGCTCGGGTGTCCATGGGACCAGTTTCGCTCCTTTAAGTTGAGTGGACGCATAGCAGTTAATTAGAGGGGCTTGAAGTTCCGCTGCATTTGGTAGGAAGCGTCGGTAAAAATTGACCATTCCTAAAAATCTGCGAAGGCCTTCAATGGTCTTGGGCAGTGGAAAATTTTGCAGGGCTTCTATGAGTTCGGGAGGAGGGCGAATGCCAGACTGGTTGATTCTGTAGCCAAGGAACGTGATCTCGTGAACGCCGGGTTGATCACAACACCGTACTCGGGGAGACGCTTGAATAGGGCGCGGAGATATGCTGAGTGTTCCTCAGGCGTTTTGGAGAAAACCAAGATGTCATCCACGTACGGGAAGGAAAAATCAAGGCCAATGGTGACTTCGTCAATAAACCTTTGAAATGATTGTCCAGCGTTTCGCAAACCAAAGGAGATGAACGGGAACTCAAAGAGCCCAAAAGGAGTTATTATTGCAGTTTTGCAAATGTCTTCTGGCACGACATGGATTTGCTGGTAAGCTTTGACTAGGTCTATCTTGCTGAAGATGAAACAGCCAGATAACTTGCTTCCAACGTCGCTGTTGTGGCGAACTGGATAACAGTCAGGTACTGTCCGAGCATTGACACCTCTATAATCACTGCATGGCCTCCAGCGATCCTGAGGACAGGCCGGTCATTCCAGATGTCTGTCTTTGGGGACCATCTGTAGTGGTGAAGTCCATGGGCTTTTAGAAGGACGGGCGGTACCACAACGAACCATGTCTTCGAAGACGGCCTTCACGACTTGCAGCTTTTGCGGTGCAAGGCGGTGAGGGCGGCTCGAAATAGGAGGACCCTCTGTCGTGAGTATGTGGTGCATGGTTGCGTGTTTGACGACCCGTGGGAGTCCTGGAGGTCTGGTGATGTCTGGGAAATCCTGTAATATTGCAGAGAAAGAGGAATAGTTTTGACACTAGCTTGTGTGATTGAGGCTACAGAAGCCAGCACAGAGAGCTTTGTAGTGGCATCAATCAGGCAGTGGTTATAACAGTCGCGTAGCAGATTATAATATGCCAGAAATTCTGACCCGATGATTGCTGTGCTCACGTCCGCGATGATAAAGTTCCACCTAAAGTCCCGTTGAAGACCCAGATTTAGGTTGAGAGAAATAGTGCCGTAAGTTTTTATAGCGCTCCCTTAGCGGCACACACGTCAAAATTAGTGGCATTATAGCAGCCACGAAGCAATCAGCGCGGGAAAAAACACAGATCCGACCCAGTGTCGATTAAGAATCGATTACCTGACCCGGAATCTGTTATGAACAAACGGCGGCTCGTATTTTCGCAATCAGACGCCGCCGTTACTAATTGCTGGCGGCGTTTCTCGGTTGGTCAGGTTTCCAATTGCACGGATTTATGCACTTCGCTGCCTTTGTGCCAAACCATTTGTGGTACCAGCACACGCCTTCTGTCTGGCGCGAAGATGACCTTGATTGGGGACGAGCGTTTTTGGAGGATCTGGAGCGGGAGCGTGCTTTGTCTTTACCTAAGGCATCAACCCTTCTGGTAAGGTCTTCCATGCATTTTAAAATGCAGTCAAGGTCTGGTGCCACACTGGAAGAAGTAGCGTTAACAGACTTACCCGGGGACGCATCAACAATAGCATCCGCCAAGTCCGCTACCTTGTCCAAGAGCAGGTCCATCTGTTCCATGAGGATCCGCTGGACCTCCTGAGGCAGGCTCCGCATCCACATTTCGCGGACGATGCTCTCATCACTCTTGCCTGCCAATGAGCGTAGATGCCGCAGGAAGATGATGGTTTGCGGTCACCGATTTGCTGCTCACCGAGTAGCTGACGAATGCACTGTTCCCTGGAACTGGAACACCTCTTTATGAGTTAATTTTTTAAATTTCCATATTTTCCTTCCGTAGGAGGGTTAGCGATAATGTCTTCTACCTCATCAGCCAGCCTAGCATCCAACACTGACAATAAATGTCCATACTTTGTACCATCCTTCGTTATTCCAGCTATTTAGAATTGTGCCTCCGCTTGTGCAAACCAAAGGTGCGGCTTGTCCAGCCAAAAAGAAAAAAGTTTGTACAGTTTATTATGACTCACAACACCTTGAAATTTACATGAAATTGTTAGACGCTCTTTCTCGTCCCAAACGAAATCGCCATCTTGAATCTCTCCTATTTTTTGTCTCTCTCTATGTGGCCTGCGAGCTTTTACGGAAACAGTCGGAAATGCGCGTGCGTAAGCCAAGCTTGGACGCCACAGTACGGTACAAGTGTTGCAACGGCTTATGAGCGGTGACCTTGACTGCGCTAGTCATTTTTCTCTATCGCACTTAGTAATTTTGTGCGCGAGTGAACACATGCGCTAGTCCCCACTTTCGCCGAGAGCTCATAAACCGTTGCGAGACATGTACTTTAGATACTTAATAACATTATAGTACAGTGATTACAGAGGTTTCTTTCACAATTCACGTTGTTGGTTCAATGAATATCCCCCCCCCCCCGAAACAAAACTCTGGATACGTGCCTGAGTGTCGCAACGGTTTTTGAGTGCTTAGTGAAAGTGGTGGGGGACTAGCGCATGTGTGCACTCGCGCACAAAATTAATAAGTCCGAGAAAAAAATTACTAGCGCAGTCAAGGTCACCGCTCATAAACCGCTGCGACATTTGTATCTCACTATATCCGTAGCTAACAGAGACCGTCAAGGCAAAAAAAATCTTTCCTACTTAAATGTGAACGCTAAAAAGTGACAGAGCAAGTATCAAGTTTTTGCGGTCGCAGTATAGTATTGCCACATAAGCGGTTGAAGCGCCTACATTTTTTTTTCTGCACTTAATTGACAATCTGTACATATAACGAAATTATTCTGTTAGAAGTCATAACCGCACCCATTGTCATATCATGAGCGCCGGCCGACGGCGGGCGATCAAACTGAACAAGTTTTGACTGACAGTGAGTGACAGCAGATAAAAATTAAAATAATTTCTATTTATCCAACCGTCGATTGTCTATCTTTGTGTATTTCGATTAAAAATAAATTTTAAATTCGTTTAACCGCATTTGGGCAGTGTATTTCGAAACTTTCTATCCAATACTTTTGTAATAACTGATTTTCCAGCAGTATTATCTTTCAAAACCATAGTTTTATGGCACCACAAAAATATATTTGCGCGGGAAGTAAAACTGGAATGGTGCCTGACCTTTCTCTTCATGTGTTTTTAATTCAGTTATAATCACAACATGACTGATGCCTTGTGCCATTTGGTGGTGGATGGAAACGATGTCCTCGAAATTAAACTGGGTGAGTTTTATGAAATGGAGAAATCACAAGCTTATTATTGAATACCAAAGTACCTACCTGCCTGTCAACTCATTGCCTCGTACAAAGTGTCGGCAAGTTGGCCGTTAATCTTAGGTCAACCAGTGGTTACCTTAGTTTTCATACCTTTTGACTTCCTTATCATCAACCTAAGCAACAGGACTACTGTTCTGTGACAGTAAGCCTCTCCATCTTGCACAAGTAGAACTATTTGTCTTGTGATGATAAGCACTTTCCATCTTGCTTGTTTTTAATTGAGCCAATAATTTAATTGAACACATCAAGAAAAGGCAAATGACGGTTGGAGTGTAGCAAAGGGTGTGCAAGGGATCCGACACTTAGAAAATTTAGTTTTTTTTTTCATGAATTCTGTTATAACTTCGGGGGTCGCCTCGTTCACGAATCCACGAAATTCCTTCACGTCCCTTTAGTTACCCGAACATTGACACAGACACACGGATCCAAGAGACATTTCGTGTTTTCGGACATTCTTCTTACTGTACAACTTAAACGTGGAATGCGCCGGTGCATGTGAAAGCATCGGAGTGCCAACAGAACATGCGCCTATAATGGACGCTGAGCAAACCATTATGTTTACGTTGAAAATTACTTAGTCTAGCAAAAAACTTTTCTAATTCGTAGCAGTTTTGTTTCAGTAAACAAAGTATACTTAGTGAAACTATTCTATTCTCTTACTTTGTAATTTTTTTCTAGTCCTGTAAAGGTATATACATCCCAATTTACAGATTGTATCAAACTTAAATGCATTCAAGTGAATTTAGCTGCAACAAGATTGATAGAAAAATACAGACCGAAAGATAGATGAACTTCAGAGGCGCATTTAAGATTTAATAGAACTGTACACCATTTGAGAACAGTTGTGGTCTTAGCTGGCAATCATATTTTTCCCTATGATTTTTGACGTTATTCGTGGGTGTTTCTTTGTAGAAAATTGTAGTTTATTGTGGACTCATAACTGCACTCTTAGTTTCACTTAATCTTCTATACTCTGTTGGGTTATTGGGTTGGTTAGTGATAAAGATAAAAATTTCATTTATTGTTCTCATAACATACAAATTATCCTTATATAAAAAAAATTATACAAAAACAAAGCTTACTATAAAAAATTAAACTTACATATTAAGGATTGCCGTTGGCATCTACGCTAGTGTGGAGCACTGTACAATAGATACCAGTGTCTTCCGACACAATTCTAAAAACAGCACATTGGCTAATCAGAGCTTAGCTCATAAGGATAAGCAATTTGGAAAAACAGAAGACAAAAAGAAAACTAAAATAAAAAGTAAATTGTCATTTTTAGTGAAACTTGTGGTGAGATTAGGATGTGTTTTATTAATTTATTGTAATTTTGTGGTTTGGGTGTAGTCAAAAATAAGTCAATATAATTGATGTCAATTGTTACCTTTCACCTGGTACAGGTTATATCCTAAATGTTTGAAAATAAAAGGTAAAAATGTCCAAATACATTATCTACACTATAGCCTGGGTGGTAGAGTTGCATTTTAGGAAGTGATTTTACGCCAATAGATTGCCATCTTTTTCAATAGATTTGGAATGACTAATAAAAGAACCAAGCGTCAGCTGACGACACATTCGCGGTTGGTGTGGACGTGGGAGGTTGTGAAAGTGGTAAATTTTTTTTTATATTATGCCATCTGAAACTTTTCTCACAAATAGTTGACATCATACTGAGCTGAAAAAAAAATGAGCTGCATTGTGGAGGGGGGATTATGCGTCAGCTGCTTGCATTTTAGGAAGTGTTTTTACGTAGATAGATTTCCATCTTTTTCAATCGATCGGGAATGACTAATTACATTCACCCGTGGTGGGTGCAGGTGTGGGAGGTTGCGAAAGCACTCAATGGTGAAGGCTTTTTCTTCTACATTATTGAAAACGCACCCAACTAGCTTGTTTACGAAAAATGACGACGCACGAATCGACCCCAGACCATGAAATTTGACTAGGTGATTCTTTAAATAATTAAAAGTACAAAAACAACAATCAGCTGCATGGGTAGCAGTGAAAAGACCGTCAGCTGATGCAGTAAAGATACAGATTAAATTTACTAATCCCGTTTTACACATAATATGACAAAGAGACGCACACTCAGATGTTTCTTTGGAGTTTTAGGGGGGGAGGCCCAGGTAGCCCGAAGGTTGTGTTATGGGCTCAAGCAATTCTGGAATCTATCTCCAAATATGCGTTTAAAGGGAAAATTCTCCAATATTTTTTAACTTTACTGCATCAGCTGATGGCTTTTCCACCCCTACCTGTGCAGCTGATTGTTGTTTTCGTAATTTTAATTATTTAAAGAATCATCTAGTAAAATTTTATGCAGCATACTATCACTTTATTTTACGTGTTTTTTACAAGTTCATCATCCCCCCTCCACGATGCAGCTGACGATTTTTTTGCAGCTCAGTATGATGTCAACTATCTGTGAGAAAAGATTCAGCCTACTTTTTTTTTTATCACGTTCGCAACCTCTCACACCCACCGCTACTTGAGCAACTGTCGGTCAATTCACATATCAGTCATGTGAGATCTACAATTGATGTCAATTTCTGCTAGCTTACTATGACTTTTGTATTTGCAACGGTACCTCCGTACCTCCCGGACTACTGCAGTAATATTCCAAGTTTGGTTTATCAAAAAATATTTGAATGTGTAATGTTGTTGATAAGGCAAGACCATGACTTGTATTTTGCAGTGAGGTCACCCCAAGACATAGAAGATGAGGACACATCATTTGGTCCAGAAATGTGTCACCAAGTGTTTGGGGATAATGAAAACATCTTTGGGTACCAGGACTTGCAGATTCACCTCTACTACAGTGCAGGCAGTCTTCAGACCTACCTCGGCATTGAGTATACAGACAAGGTTAGCCTATTTTATACTAACCAATTGCAATAATTTTATTGTATTAGGTATATGCAAATATTGTAATAATTAATCCCTTTCGTCACTCACTCTATTGTCTAAGAAAATAAAATCTGGAATAGGATGTCTGCCTATAGCAGGTCAGCTACACACTTCAGCCAACTACCCAGTACACCTATTTCAATATATTATTATGTTTAGGATTAATATTACAACATACATAAAAAATGGGATTGACAAATCGCCACCATTTAATATCTAGTGCTCTGCTCTCTAAAAACTGATAATAATAATGTATCCATTGTTTTTATGTCTGTGGTTTTTTCAGACACATTTATGAATTAAATACAATTTCAATGAGTGTACCTAAAGTCGCCGTCAATAGAAATTGTGGACTATGTAAACAAAGCGCCATGTTGGCTTTGTCTATGAATAGGTGAACTATCTAGAGATGGGTAAGTATGTGATTAAAATATGTTGGGTGCTTAATTAATTATCTTTATTTGATTCATCGCTAAAATATTCTGATGAATCGCTAGTCAAATCGCTCACGTTAATTACAAATGGTTCCGTCACAGCGTCGGTGGCCGTATCTATTATCCCATCCAGTTGTTTCATTTTTTCTTCTACTTTTAGGGCATGAGCTACACATTTTGCTCACTGTTCTGGCCTGATCCGCGCCAAACCTTCGTCCAACAAAATCTTCACATCGTCCATTTTGAATGTTTTGTTGTTCCTTCCAACGTAACTTTTTACTTGCGCCCATATCAACTCTATCGGGTTAAGCTCGCTATGATATGGTGGAAGGCGCAACACTGTCACATTTTTCGATGCCGCCAACTCATCTAGATACATTTTTTTATATTTTTGCTTGTCTACTTAAGCTATGAGATTCGCTTTGATTTCGGTTTCTTGAAATTTGGTTTCTTTTTCACGCAACCAGTTTTGAATAGCCTCCTTCCGCCATCTCATGTTGGGCGCCTTTTCGATTTGACGCGAATGATATGGGGCATTGTCCATTACTATTACGATAAAATCAATAAGAGAAGCCAAGTCGTTAGAATACCGAAAACACAAAAGATTTAAGAGCAACGCTGGAAGATCACACAGCTTTCGATAGAATCACACACACGTTTATGTCAAAGAATATGAAGTAACGGCTTTGATTTCGGTTTCTTGAAATTTGGTTTCTTTTTCACGCAACCAGTTTTGAATAGCCTCCTTCCGCCATCTCATGTTGGGCGCCTTTTCGATTTGACGCGAATGATATGGGGCATTGTCCATTACTATTACGATAAAATCAATAAGAGAAGCCAAGTCGTTAGAATACCGAAAACACAAAAGATTTAAGAGCAACGCTGGAAGATCACACAGCTTTCGATAGAATCACACACACGTTTATGTCAAAGAATATGAAGTAACGCTGTCAAAAAAAATTACGGAATAAAATAGCATCACGAATAAAATAGGTTTTATATTCAAATAGATTCGTACATCACTAATTTTCAAAGACAATACAGATTCGATGAGAAAAAAATATGACAGCAATCTCGACGCAGTACAGAATTGACTATTGATTCTATGATTTTCCGTAATTAACTGGTGATTATTGAACATTTCATGATGAAATACAGTGAATGGCAGGTAAGACTTGATGCTTCATGATTTGTTCAGTGAGACTCCGTGACAGAACCTTGAGAAAAATTGAGAAAACGGTTTGTTTACACAGTCCACAATTTCTATTGACGGCGACTGTATACAATACACAAAAACTGTAAAAAAAAAATTATGCATACAATTTCATCTGAACACATCTGGTCACACCAATCATATCACAGATGTTCTTAGATTTATTTATTTAACACACTGACCTAGAGGTCAGTGATTCAACACCATTTCAAAAATGACATCATATAACCATAAGATTATAATTCTCTGTCTATTTAGATTGAACCAAGTAAATCAGATGGGCTGAAAGCTGATGATGTGGAAGGTGCCTTGAAGAAGGTGCTGGCGCCCGGCTACATCACCAACCTAGACCGCTTTGTCTCTCAGCTGGACAAGGAAGACCAGTTCACCCCCCATGGTCGACTGGAGCATGCCTTCACTGTTACACCTGGTATGAATTGCAACCTTTTCAATATCACGATTCTAGGTGGCTCAGATGAGATTTTTCATCAAGTCTTGAAGTGGCTATCAATGCTGTAATCGTACTGTAATGTACTATGAAGATAGTTTTCGTTAAAAAAATTATGCAATGGCTGTTCCTTGTGATGCAGAAAACTACGTAAAAATAGGATGGTGGTAACCCATTGTGCGGATATGCCAGACGGATATTTACAGGCTGTCTGCTATTTAGAGTGCCGGGGCCGCCTGGTTAAACTGCTCTCGAAAACAGTGATAATGATAAGGGAATAATGTGTCGTAATTTCTCGATTCAGATGACGGTAATGCTAAACGCACATTCGAGGTGTACTACAGCGAGATCTCGACCCCAGGCTTCTTAAAGTTCCACGAGCGGCTGCAGACCTTCCTGCTGTGGTATGTGGACGCTGCCTCTTTCATCGATGTCGATGATGATCAGTGGACGTACTTTACCGTGTAAGTTGCTACCTTGTATGTTCTACCTACTATTCTGTACTAGAGACAGAACTCTCCTTGGCTTGTATTTATGGCTTACCGAACGCTAAGTGCGAGTTGCCATCGAATAACTTTACTACCGCGTGAATCGAGTTAAGGTGGGTTTTCAGCGCGTGTTTTGTCCTACACACTAAACAAAATCGTGTACACAAAACATTGTTTCGCTACACATTTTTGCTGATAAGCATGCAGTTGACACGGCTTATCAACAAAAATATGGAGCGGAACAATATACTGTGTAGACGTTTTGGTATAGCGTGCTTGTAGGACAAAACACGCGCTGAAAACCCGGCTTAACTCGATTAACGCGGTAGTAAAGTTATTCGATGGCAACTCGCACTTAGCGTTCAGAGCTGCTCGGAATAATTGCTGCTCGGTTAATACTTGCGATTATCGGCACTTGGTGCAACGTCATCATGGCTGAATAAAACACTTTTTACAGATTTTGTAATTGCCAACTAGTTTCGCTTTTCGGCATTGTCAAGTGTTTATTAAAATGTATATATAATATCATACAAATGCTGGAATGCATGTAATGAATGAGATAAAATTAATGTATAGGAATGTTTTTTTTAATTAACATTTTTATTTTGTATGAGACAAAACTTTTAATATTTATTGTCTGCTTGACTAGACTTCTTTCTCCGGGACTTACTACGTGCTAGGTCAAGTATCTATTTCCCTGTTTGTCAGCAAAACATTGGGACTGTGCTTACCAGTGCGCTGTTTGGCTTTCCACGATTCCCTTCTCTCGGCCTCAATAGGCTTTTGGCGACTGTTGCAACGCCGCATACACCTTATCGGTTAAAATCATCTCAAGGCGTATAAGTAAATTTCTTAAATTTTGTTGAAACCTGGATTGCTCAGTCGGTAGAGTTATCGCCGGGAAGCTAGATATTCTCACATCTGGCTTTAGTTTTTGCGTTTCTGTGTCTTTTTTATGTTATTGTTTTTTGTTTGTTAAATTGAGGCATGTACATTTTTAATCTTTTGTGTTTCGGCAATAAATACCATTTTCTTTGTTTCTGTGCCATAATGGTTAAGTAATGTTCAATGGTTTGTATTTCAGTTTCGAGAAGTACCACACGAGCGAGGGCTCGGCCCGGTACGCGGTGTGCGCGTACGCAACCGTGTACCGCTACTACGCGTACCCGGCGCACGCGCGCCCGCGCGTCTCGCAAGTACTCACGCTGCCGCCATTCAGAAAGCTCGGACTGTGCGCGCATCTATTGCGGGTGCGTATCTCAAATTGTTTGCAATAAATTGTTCGTGATATTTTTTTTACATCTTCAGAAGTTACCTTCTTGTAAAAGTTGATCCGGGCAGATTATTTTGTATTATTTTGATTATCTATTGAGTGTTTAAGAATTGGCGTCGAGCAACTATAGCTTGACGACCAGTAATTCTACCTTGGCAGATAAAGACAAAGGGATCTTTAACATATTTAACGTGCCAATGATGACCGCATTATTCATACCTATGTAAATAATATCTAGAAACCTCCCTAGATCAGATGATGATCTGTCTTTTAATTTTAGGATATTTAATTCATCATTCTCTTTTTGAAGACTCAGGTTTTGTGTTGGTTGTTTGGTTTTCAACCTTAAATGTGAATATTTTGTATCATATCTATGTATACACAGTTTTATTTAGTGTAACCCATTTAAAGATTTATCGACAAAGCATGACATCGCTAATCATTTATAATCTGGATAACAATGTTGTTATACAAATAAATATGTCTGTTTTCCCCATTTTATACAAATAAATATATATATGAATATTTTTTTTACAAATTTATGCTCCGTACATCTTTGTTTGTGGCATTTTCCATTTAGTGGCCAATCACCCACATTATATTTATCGATTACACGGGAATTTTGATTACTGATAGTAGCGTGTGTTTACAGGCGATATACTCCCACTTCACCCTCTTGCCGGAAGTGATCGACCTGACGGTGGAGGATCCCTCGCAGGAGTTCCAGCGCATCAGGGACTACGTCGACGCGACCAACTGCGAGACTCTGCCCGCCTTCCACCGCGACAGACTTGTACAAGGGTGAGTTTAGAGACCAGCACCCTTATTGTCTAACTTCAATATCTATCGCTTTCAGATGTATCGTTTTTGGCTAAAATGATGTGTGATATCAGACGATACACTTGATAGCTATAGACGTTAAGGATAGATAATAAGGAGACATTTCTTGGTACGCGATTGTCGTGTGAAGTACGTCGTAAGCAATGGAAATGTAAGCTACCTACTTTGAAAGATGCTTCCTTTAATACTACGTGAATTATATCTGTGTGATAAACCCCCCCTCTCGACAGGTACTATTCAGATTTCACTTGCTGGGCCCATTGGTATTGAACAGAATCTAAACCCTACCAGAAAGGGGGTCTCCAAACAATGAGACTTATATACTAAATCCAGTTATATGGGTAAACGATTCAAACACTCACATTAATGTTCACGTTCTCGGCCTGGACGGGACCTCGGCGCTCGATCAAGGTCACGACTCAACCCTGGCTCAGAGGAAAGCACAGGTCCCCTGGACGCGCTCTTACCTTCTTCTGACGTTGATTGTCGTCGCCCTCAGCACGGAGATTTCTGACAAATGACCAGCCCAGCCAGCATGTCAGCCAGATTCGTATCCTATATTCAAACATCTAACCCTAGGCTAGCCTCCCCGAGAAAACACTATTTCAGTAAAACGTGGTAATGAAAATCTTTTCACATCACTTTGCACTATTATTGAATTTACGAATCTTTTCGCATATGGGTCCCGGACCACAGGTAACACTAATTAACTGGTTTATTTCACACTTTTAATTACTGCTTTCCTTGAAATATCAAATACATAACCTCTTGCAACTCTGGTTGTCTTACAAAGCAATCAATCAATGGCGGACCCACCGTCACGTCACCGCTCGACAACTCGTGTTGCCATATCAATAAAATAAAAAAAAACGTCTTAACCGCGTTCAAATACGTTTTAAAGCGAACAAATACAATGCTGCGTTCCTAGACGCTTTTTAAACCGAACAATATCAGTAAAATAACTACTATAATTGGTATAACTATTAATTGTTTACTATGAGGAGTTTTTGACGGTATTTTGAAGTGGCCACATGCGCCTAAGATCCCTGCTAGTAATATAATTATTCCAAAATTATTACTGGATGATAATGCTGCATCAGCATGCGACGCTTCACAAATGCTACCGAATGGTATAAATATAGACACTTTCTTTTCAGGTTTTCACAAGAAATGGCGACACAAGCGCGAGCGAAATACAAAATAAACAAGAAGCAAGCGCGGCGAGTTTACGAGATACTCAGGTTGAAGAACACTAACACGTCGGACAAGACTGCCTACTTGGAGTACCGGCTTGATGTCAAGAACAGACTCAATGCACCCTTCCAGGTACTAAAATTACATCTTCATCTCTAACTCTATAGTAACAAAGTACAAAATAAACAAGAAGCAAGCGCGGTATATGTACGCGATACTAAGGTTGAAGTACACAAACCGGTCGGACAAGACTGCCTACTTGGAGTACCGGCTTGATGTCAAGAACAGACTCAATGCACCCTTCCAGGTACTAAAATTACATCTTCATCTCTAACTCTATAGTAACAAAGTACAAAATAAACAAGAAGCAAGTGCGGTATATGTACGCGATACTAAGGTTGAAGTACACAAACCGGTCGGACAAGACTGCCTACTTGGAGTACCGGCTTGATGTCAAGAACAGACTCAATGCACCCTTCCAGGTACTAAAATTACATCTTCATCTCTAACTCTATAGTAACAAAGTACAAAATAAACAAGAAGCAAGCGCGGTATATGTACGCGATACTAAGGTTGAAGTACACAAACCGGTCGGACAAGACTGCCTACTTGGAGTACCGGCTTGATGTCAAGAACAGACTCAATGCACCCTTCCAGGTACTAAAATTACATCTTCATCTCTAACTCTATAGTAACAAAGTACAAAATAAACAAGAAGCAAGCGCGGTATATGTACGCGATACTAAGGTTGAAGTACACAAACCGGTCGGACAAGACTGCCTACTTGGAGTACCGGCTTGATGTCAAGAACAGACTCAATGCACCCTTCCAGGTACTAAAATTACATCTTCATCTCTAACTCTATAGTAACAAAGTACAAAATAAACAAGAAGCAAGTGCGGTATATGTACGCGATACTAAGGTTGAAGTACACAAACCGGTCGGACAAGACTGCCTACTTGGAGTACCGGCTTGATGTCAAGAACAGACTCAATGCACCCTTCCAGGTACTAACATTAACAGTGGCGTGCATATCATATATGCAAATACGCAATTCCTACCCTGGGCTTGGCTTAGCTAACTAGACCACTATCTTTTTAGATATAGGAAAGTACACACAACTATTTCAATATTATAATCAGGTCAGCTACACCCTTTCTTTGAAATACCTAACTGCCTGCTCCGCAGCGCTCGCGCTACCGTGGCAACACGCATAACTAAAATTCGAAGGCAATTTTCTATGTGTGCATCTGTAACTATACCACCATGACGTCAGCGGCTCGCGCTAAGCACGCACACATTCTCATCAAAATACGCAACGCCTGTGCGAAGCAACCACGTTGTCATGATTACTTGCACTACTTGCTACTAGATGGCGCCACACGTTTTTAAAAAGTGGTTTCGTGCGTAGGTAGTCGGAGATTCATTGTTGATAATGGGGTAAGAGGTTTTTTGCCAATGAGCTTGGACAAAAGAGAAAGACACCTGTGCGAGTTATATCGTTATTTATAAAACGTGTAAAGAACATAAGGACAGTTTTGTGCCTACCCTACTTAAAAATCCTATGCACGCCACTGAGCATTACATATTTATTTTCATACATACATATACCATAGATTTCCATCAGCTATCCTGGCACATTTTCGTAATACAAGCTCTTCTATTCCGGGTGCTGTTAACTATGCCCTTCTTTAGTCGTCAAACATCCTATTACGGCCTTATTCTCTAACTTCAACATTTATTGCTATCGCTTTCAGAGGTATTGTGATTGGCTAGAAATTAAACGACAACTAATTTTTAGACCAGCACGATATCTTTGTTAGCGATAGATTTTGAAGTTGGATAAATAAGGCTTCACCTTAACCCTCTACTTATGAGCAAATCAAATTATCAACATTTTTCTTCCAGAGAAAAACAAATTAGCCACCTTAAACAAATAAAATAATCAACATTTTCCTTCCCATAGAAATTAGCAACCAATAAACAATAAACATTTTTCTTCCACAGAAAAAGAAATTAGAAATGAAGAAGATCCAAAAAGTGTTGAAGCCAGAGGAATACGCGGCGACGATGATGAGCGCTGCTGGACCCGCCGAGACTCAGGACCGACTCAAGAATCAGTACATAGTGCTCGAGCAAGAGTACCGCAGGGTCATACACCGGATGGAGCTTGATTAACGACCTTGTCTCCAGGGTATTAGGATGGAATTCCTCTGTCCGTTTCGTGGCTAGGCTGAGTGTTTTTCTATCCTTAATTCTCGCGATCTACATACTTGTTAACACTTAAACTAAAATTTCAAGCGTTAACACCAGGTGTAAAAATAGAACAGACTTACTGAAACCACTTAGGTGTTCTTATTATTGTTATATTTTTTTTTATTTAACTCTAAAATGAAGATACAGTAGATGTAGAGAGGACTCAAAATAGGCAAAGCCTGACTCGTGGTTGTCGTTTTTAGTAAAGTTTTATACAAATGGTAGCGAGCCGTGCCTATGGTATAAACATATAAGAATTCTTAATAATACTAGAAACTTAAAATAATGTTACTAATTTTCTCCATAGTAACTTTCCCAAAGATTCGTTAATGTTAGCACTTTAGCACCTGGTGTTTATGTGAGGGTAGTTCTAAATTAGTAATCAAAACTATCTGGTCTGGTAACTTGAAAAAGGTTCAAGTATGTTTGTAAAACTTTGATTTATTTCTAAATGGGTCGAAATACCCTCAATGGTCTGATCTTTGCTGGCAAAGCTTTCGTGGATCTATTTATCAATGTCAATGTATTGTCTAAATCTGAAACCTTGGTAGTTTATAAGTAATTTGAAACTTTAGGGTGTCGTCTTGTTACTTTTCATATTGATTCAGTTTCATGCATGTGTAAGTTTGTTTATCTACACCCAGTATTGTATAGTGCCTTACGTGGAAGACTAGAACAACTTTTAACCATTCAGTTTTGTTTCCACTTCAAATTATTGGTGTAATACGTACTTCCGAATATTTCTTTTTTGAACGAATTTATTATGTCATTCATTAAAGTTTTCTGTTTTGATTATGACTTCGTTATAATTTGTGATAAATAATACAAGTTGAAGAAAACAACTATTTTTATTTGACAACATGGTAAATGAAAACTCCAAATTAGATTCTCAAAACCTAATTTATTGTTGGCTAACCCCATTGTTTGTAGTTACAACTACGATTGATTGTACAACAACACATAACGCGCGAGTTGAATGCAGTCGTGGGCTGAGGCGCAGGGCGGGAACACGTCCCCTCGCCGTCCGCACACCTCCCTCGAACCCCTGAACGCTAAGTGCGAGTTGCCATCGAATGACTTTACTACCGCGTGAATCGAGTTAAGCTGGGTTTCCAGCGCGTGTTTTGTTCTACACACTACACCAAAACGTCTACACAGTATATTGTTCCGCTACATATTTGTGTTTATAAGCCCCGTGTCTCCTGCATGCTTATCAGTAAAAATGTGTAGCGGAACAATGTTTTGTGTACACGTTTTTGTTTAGTGTGTAGGACAAAACACGCGCTGGAGACCCGGCTTAACTCGATTCACGCGGTAGTAAAGTCATTCGATGGCAACTCGCACTTAGCATTCTGCTCTGTAATGCTGTGTGCGTAGAGAGAACGGCTGTGTGTGTATATAGCGCATTCCTTAGCTCCGCATTCAACTCGCGCGCTTTCATAAAATCTCTTAGCGGATATCTATGTCATATAAAGAACCTAAAGTCCTTTTCAATGGAACTTTCCTCTCTAGTAAACAAACACTAAATTTTTCTCGGTCATCTTTCGCGGAATTTAATTATTCCTTAAATGGACCCATTTATTGCTTCTCTTGCACTGCATTTAACTATAAAAGTGATGTTCGTGTAAATGACAAATATCATAATACTATTATTGTAAATTGAAAAAATTAAATTGAACCTTGAAAATTTAGCAGTTTTTGGGCAGTCGTGTAATAACAACAGTATAGACGCCAAAACAACAACAAGGCGACAAAAACAAGTTGCTAAAATGGTAGCGCCTGACAATTAATTTGGCATACTCTGAGTATGGAACCCTAATTTCTATTATTTTTCGTTTTACTTTAGAGTATGTACAGTGGAGACCGCATCAAGTTAGACACTTCGGACTTTGTACCTATCATAAATTCTTTTCTGTAGGGACTAATGTCGTACTGCAAGTGTATAGCTTGATGTGGTCTCCACTGTACAATAACTTGAAAAAAACAGCGCTTTCCTTTTTTATTTTCCGTGAAATTATAAGTAAAATGTATTGAAAAATTAAGAGAAGACGATATTTTTGATAGTTGTAGATAAAGTTTTATGTCAAAGCGGACATAAAATTAGTCATTGGGACACTCGTACAGCCAATAACGAAGTTATGTGACAGTTACACAAAATAATATTTCAATAACTACCCCGTCACTAGAAAGTTCATCCATTCATAGACAGTGCCAATATGGCGGTTTGTTTACTAGAGGGGAAAGTTCTATTGAAAAGGACATTACTTCTAGGTTTCATTTAAAACTGGACTGTTCTAGCTATTAAATAATATATTAAACACGAGAGATTCGTGATACAAAGATCGAGGAATGTACTTTGAATTTTGTACGTTTTCAATGATTGACTATCTTTTTATCTACCGAGTTCTATGATTACTCTCTGGTACATAATAGTACATTTCTCCAAACCACTCGTTGTGCTCTTCCAAATACCTGAAGCAAAGGAAAAGGCATTAATAAAGTATATCTAACACAAACGCAGCAGCGGTAGAACTCTGGCCTCCCAATCTTGAGACCCAGGTTCGATCCCCGGTCCGGCATGCACCAATGAGTTTTTCGGAATTTATGGTATTTGTTCTTACCACTTGCTGAACGGTGAAGGAAAACGTGAGGAAACGAAAGCATGCCCTTAAAAGCGTGTATTTGTGCCCGAAGCACGGCGATAAGCCTCACCACTCATCATTGGGGATTCGTGTCACACAAAGGCGGACTAAGATCAGTTCTAGGGGGGAAGCACAACCAACACTGGTGGTAAACTTTGGCCGTGGCGGAACCGTGACGCCAAGCGACCCGTGTCCCAGGCAGTATGACGTCATACGTCAGTTATTTTACCACATAGACCTCTAGAAAATGTCACTATTATCTGCGTTTTTATAACAGTTACAGTTAATATTCGTTTATCAAGAAATACTACATCTCTATACATATAAAATACAACGTCTGTCTGTCTGTTCGTTCGCTTATAACTTGAGAACCAATCAATGGATTTTGATGCAGTTTTCACTTAAAGATAAAGCATTTCTTCGGGAAGGTTTAAAGCACGCTATGACAAAAGGGAGCAGCGCAATGAGAATTTTAGTGAGACATATGGAAGGTTCGCCGCCGTAGCACAGTCGATCGTCGCGGGTTCAAACCCCGACCGGTAAAATTTGTTTTCACTTTTTATTTTTTATTCTTTTATTTTATTTTCAGAAAAAATATTTCCTTTTGTAAAAAAGATATTAAAGCTGAAATTATATTTCTTGATTGAGCAAAGACCAATAACTAAAATATTTTTATTTTCAAGTGCTTAGAAAACGCCATCTCTGGGAAGCTATCCTGGATAACGGCTCAGTAAGCTGGCGTTGAAATTGTTTTTATTTTAATACACTAGATGGCGCTGCATGTTTCAAAATATCGAATTTTACGCAGTCTGGTTCAAATCAACTCACGTTAAAGTTTGTCTACACTATTATATAAAGAAGAAAGATTTGTTTGTTTGCATATAGTGGGTAATATCTAGAACTACTGAACTGACTATAAAAATTCTTTAAGCACTCAATAAGATTTTCAGTTAATTATGTGGTATGTACAACTTGCGTAGTCGTACGTATGTAGTCTCATCGTCGGGGTTTCAATCATCCACTGGTAAATGTTTTTTTTAGGACACCTCTCAAGTTCATGTTTATTTGATCGGTATTGATGAGTATTTTTGTAGAACATGGTGACCAGGATCTAATGACGGGACTGGGAGGTGGGTAGGGGAATCTCCTCAACGGATAACAGCAGCCCCTTCGAGTTTGGGCTTATTTTATAGGTCTTTATTAGCACTTTAATAAAACATGGTGACCAGGGTCTTATGATGGGACTGGAAGGTATAGGTACGGGATCTCCTCAACGGACAACAGCAGACATTTCGAGCTTGGGCTTATTTTATTGGTCTTTATTAGCACTTTGGTAAAACATGGTGACCAGGATCTGATGATGGGACTGGACGGTGGGTACGGGATCTCCTCAACGGACAATAGCAGACCCTTCGAGTTTAGGCTTATTTAGTTGGTATTTATTAGCACTTTGGTAAAACATGGTGACCAAGGTCGTTGATGGGACTGGAAGGTGGGTATGGGTTTTTCCTCAACGGACAACAGCAGACCCTTTAAGTTTGGGCTTATTTGATTGGTATTTATTAGCACTTTGGTAAAACATGGTGACCGTTGCATATTGTCGTTAAAAAAATAATATTCTTTTGTTTTCCTTATACCCACGAAAATATCGACGCGGGCGGAGCCGCGGGCTAAAGCTAGTTTATAATAAATGAAAGAAACGTAACAAATTAATAGCTAAAAGCTGTCACTCTTGATACAAGTCGCGCAACGAGTTATGAGCGCTCGGCGAAAGTGGTGGGGGATTAACGCATGTGTTCACTCGCGCACAAATTACTAAGTGCGATAGAGAAACAATGACTAGCGCAGTCAAGGTCAGCGCTCATAAACCGTTGCGACGACATAATACCACTTGTTCCACTGATTTTATATATTAATTTCGTTATCGATTACATCTTCAGACAGTTTAGATTCGGTTTCAGTGACACATCATTGCCAATGGGGTTCGCAGTTTCAAGAAGTTCTTATTTATTACCTAAAATGAAATGAAGGTTAAGATGTTTGAGCTCGACATAGGTAGGTCCCATAGAAAGACGCTTGCTTACTGAATTTACAACTAAAAAATAAAAGTTTTAAATAGCTATTTATGTTGTTGGCCTTGTGGCCATCACAACTTTACCGAACAAAGGGAGGGAAGCCGTTAACTCCAGCAAGGGACCTCAAGACGTTGATTTGCACGTCTTCTAGCAGAGAGAAGTAAGGGAGGGTAAAAGTCATAGCAGGTGTATTATAGGTACGTGGTAGAGCTGATGCCGGTCTCGACTGTGGAGGTACCACCATCTTACTCGCAAATCCTCTCGAAGTTATTCGGGGGAAAGTAAGAGAACGGCTCTCAGGCAATACCAGGCGGCCCACCATTGCCTGGGACCGATGGATGGCGGTATATCCATCCCAAATTGCCGGGCCTTATATAAAACATACTGGTGACGGGCGTCACTGGTGCAAGGGGTTCGGTACCGCGCTCACCAACCCGCCTGCACAGCGTGTGTGAGTATGGGCATTTCTTTCAGGAGGACTTCCAAGAGTGGCGAAATCCTGGAAAGGCCTATGTCCAGCAGTAAACGAAACAGACTGATGGATGGATGGATTATTATAATATGCATGTACAAAGTACTTGATATTAGGGTGGGTCCTTTACACAGGAAATTGTTAAAAAGGTACTTACTGAACGAACATGTCGATATGTTTCAAGATAAGTTTTAATTTCTGGTCTGGCATCTGCATTGCGTTCAAGAAGTCTGGTAATTTAACTGCAAGAAGAATTAAGTTTTATTTTATCACCTTTATTGACAAATTTAAACTGATTAATTAAACTCTTGTACTAGTCCACAAAATTATAATTTTTCTCACTACACGCAACTGGTTTCGCTTATAAGCATTTTCAAGGGATTTAGAGTAAAAGTAAATAAACTACAAAAAGTTTCACAGGGTACATTGTTTGAAGCATGCAAATTATAATTTTGTGAAAAAAATACCAAGTATTTAAGGGTCCATGCCACCTAAACGTGCCCCACCGTATTGCTGATTCATGACAGAAAATATTTGTTTAATGAGAAATAAATAATCACACAAGTTGTCGAAGAGTTGTATTACAACCTAATTAATTTGATTTTTGCATAGAATTCATAGCAAGCTAGAAAAAAAAATCTAAAGTCACAAAAAATCACGTAAAACTGCTCTTCGCGTATTTCCCATTGACGGTTTCCCAGATGATTTTGGAAACTGAAATTCAGTCACCCGTAAGTTAAAGAGTATACAGAATGGTGTGATTGGTTTAATTTTGCCAAACAAAAATTGTAACTTGGTGTATTTATCCAATGAACATAATAATTCGGCATCGAAACGTGATTCTTTAGAGCGCGCGATGTTTCGGTTGTCGTAACAGCCACGGCTCAGAGCGCGCTATTTTAAACAATAATGAAACGTCATAGAGTTCAGTTCTACTTGATGCTAAATGAGGTGCTTAATGTTAGGGAGAACGGGTCCTTAATTTCAACAAACATATACAGTGAAACTTAAGTCATTTTAGTAACGAAAACTGGTGATAGTACTCGTTCATATGAACAACTTTTACTATGAAGCCAACCCTGAAATCGTGGAAAAAAAATCAGCTGTTTCATACATTTGGGTCGAGTAGGTATTAAACTTTTCTATGGAACAGCTGATATTTTTTCTCGATTAAAAGTTGTTCATATGGACGAGTACTATCACCAGTTTTCGCCAGTAAAATGACTTAAATTTCACGTTGCATAAGGTGACTTTTATTTATACAACCAAACTCATACTGGAGGCTTGGTAAGTGATCAGTAACACGGATCGATAACACTTTTTGCTAATTTCGGAAAATTAGTTCTTCATGTCCCATAATTATTGACTCGGGGCTAAGCTTGCGTTTGTAAGGAACACGAAAAAAATAATTTACGAATTTCACATATGGGGGATCGAACCTTGTTACTGAGCACTTACCGAGTCTTCAGTAAGAGTTTGGCTGTATAAATTAAAGTCACCTTAATAATCCATCTCACCAAATAATCTCGCTAGATGTATTGCTCCATAAACTCTGCAAGGCAAGTACTCCGTGTCTTCCCGAGGTATTATTTGCCACTTTGCGACCTGCAGACAGGATTATATCAAGATAATATTACTGTTCAGACAAAAACAATACGTGATGGCCGTTGGGGCCGAAAGGCGTTAGAATGGAGACCACATACAGCAAAGCATAGCGCAGGCCGACTTCGTGCTCGCTGGACCGACCTGAAGAACGTTGCGGGTAGCGGTTGGATGAGGAGGACGGATGACCGCCTAGAGTTGCGAAATATTGGAAGTATTAAGAACAACGTACCTTATCCATCAGTAGAGAGAGCGGGGTCCGGGTGTGTTGCGGCGTGGGCGCGGGGGCCGGGGCGCGCCGACCAAGCCAGCCCGAGCTTATTGACGACTCACTGCTGCACACACTGTAATCAATCAATCATTTAAATTAAAAATTTTCAGAACCCACATAAACAAACAAACAAAACTGTAATTTATTTATATTTATCTATGGTAACAGAGTACTATTTTATATTTTTATAGGCGGGCAAAGGTTATATTCGTACACTGCTGTATAAGGACCGCAATTCTGAAATTTAAACGTTTGTATTTTTTAATTTAATTAAGCCCCCAAAAAATTCAATTTTTTTTCCAGTTTATGGGAAATGTTATTAATTAAACTAAACGCGCAGGGAACGTCATCTACACTGCGCAATATCAACAGTAAAGCCTGACCAAAAATTAAAAACATTATTTTTCACGAATTTATTTTCTATCTTTTTTTACGAATATTCGTATTTGTCGAATATCATTGCGACTATTCGTGAAGATTTAGTACCTATGTTCATTTCATTAATTTGTTGAGTGAAACAGAACGCAATTCGTTGACACGTTGTCTTTTCTCTGTGACCGGGGATTCTCCATGTCGTATTCTTGCTATATTAGATATTAGTATAATCAATCTTAGAAATATTATGCGGTAGTTGGTTGAAAGGAATTAGTTTTTCTTAAGAAATGCTTGCTTTTCTAAAGAATAACTTGCATGTCGTTGATATTTATTATTTGGGTAAAAAAAGATATTTTTTAATCAAAATTTACTATTCATATTCGACGCATCGTTGATATCGTTGCATCTCTACTGACGAGCACCGCACCTATAGCACAAAATAGATAGGTACAGAAGGCCTGCTCCCTGCAACCAGCGATTTCAAGCGCACGCGCACATTGACGTGTACGTACGACGATCTCGGTAGGATTCAGTCGAATGCCAGTACGACTAGTCACGAGTGCTTGCGCTTTGCGATACATGTGATGAGTAGGTATTTACATAGACATATAAAGGTATTGTTACGTAGTACCGGCGCACGAAACAAAAATCTCACACATCGTGGAACGCGTAAGAAAGTTCATAAATAATCTCAACGCGGATGACGTGTGGACGCTTCCGGGCCAAGGTCACAACTGGACAATGCGAGAAGTTTCCGCGGAAGAGGTCATTCGACCATTGAACTTGAAATGTCTCGGACATTCTCGCACGAAGAAGTAGGAGAGAAAGCATTCGTGGTTGGAAAGGGACGGACGCAGACTGGAGTCCTTGACGTGCGTTCCACAATGTGCGAGAGGGTTCTAGCGACATCGCGTCACTTGAACTAGAAAGAAGTGGGAGAGAGAAAGCATTCGGGTTGGAAAGGAATGGATATAGGCTGGGGTCCTTGAAGTGCGTTCCACAATGTGCGAGAGGGTTCTAGAAAGATCGCGAAGCCGGCGTGTGGTATAAAAACGGGACGGGTAGCGGTCGAGTTAGTTCAGTGTTAACTACGAGGCGCATCGGAAAAGCGGAAACTAAAGTGCGACTCTAGTGAAGTGGCGACTGTATAGAGCGAATATAACCCGGTAACGATTCTAGTTAGTAGTGGTGATACATTTTTGAAATTATAGAGCGGACAAATTAGTCAGTCCTGTGAGTCCAGTTTGTAATTACAGTTGTTATTTAGTTTCAGTTGTGTTTTAATAGTGTGTGTGATTCCAAATAAAGACAGTGGTTTTTGGTGCGAATTGGTATAAAATTAATTTATCCCGAACCCCAGCTTATACGTCAGTATACAGTATTATACGTCTGTGGGTATTTAAAATCAAGGTCAGTCATAGCTGGCCTACTGTACCTATCTATTTTGTGCCTTTTGTATATTTTTTTCACGAATGAGGAAATTGACCGTTCATGCTATTGGAAAATGCGCTTTTAACTCAATTGATACATGAGCTATTTCACATTGCAACATTCAAAAGTTCGCGACGATGTGAAATGGCTTATGCACCGTAGGAATTAAAAGCGCATTTTCCACTATAACGAACTGTCAGTTTTATCCTTCGTGCAACAAAATATACTTTAGCAGCGAGTGTATTTACCTGGAGGACAGAGTCTCGAGGGTGCGGGGCGGTTCGCCCGCGGACGTCGACGCTGCCGGCTCTTCGCCCTCGTTCTGCGACACGGCCGACTTGTGGGAACGTAACCTGGAGTTACATCAAATAAATAAAACTGATTTATCACTGAGTTTTTGAACAAGTAGTACTCCCAAACTACGACAGATATGGTTCTGAAATAAATACATGTTATAAACAAAGCCTTTTCCAAGGCGATGTAACAGACCAAAACGCGATAGGAAAATTGACTCGATCGAAGAAAATTGCAAGTGGTCTGTCCAAACTAATAAAGTAAAAATAACAATGATTGCTGTTTAAAACATATAACCCCTTATGTAAACGATAGCACAGCGCTTTTTTATATACTCCTTGGTGCCCCGAGACTGCTTTGAGCATTTTTCATAGTTGCTAATTTGGCCATCCACGTCCACTTGAAAAACTATTCCTGTAATTAATATTTATTTAGAATAACAAAGTTATTTTTTATTTTCTATGAAATTTGGGTCGAGGCGATAGTGACATGTGCCGGCATGTGTCTTGAATTTTATGGAAACCATATTTCGCGTCCGGAAAGCCACATTCATACACAGACGCAGCGAAAAAAAACGACACGCGTGATCAGTTCATTTAGATATCGGAAAATTACTTCATACATACTTAAATACTTTTTTACTTAAGGTGGTAGAGCTGATGCCGAGCTCGACTGTGGAGGTACCACCATCTTACTCGCAAACCCCCCCGAAGTTATTCGGGGGAGAGTAAGAGAACAGCTCTCAGGTAAAACCAGGCGGCCCACAATTGCCTGGGACCGATGGATGGCGATATATCCATCACCAATTGCCGAGCCTTAAGAAAACAGACCGGTGACGGGCAGCGGCGTCACTGGTGCGAGGGTTTCGGCACCGCGCTCACCAACCCGCCTGCTCAGCGTGTGTGAGTATGGGCATTTCTTCCAGGAGGACCGCCAAGAGTGGCGAAATCTTGGAAAGGCCTATGTCCAGCAGTGGACGAAAGAGGCTGATGGATGGATGGATGGATACTTAAATACTCATGGCCGATTGCTAGAAGATAAGTAACTAACCTAAATATTTTCGGTTAAATTGTGTCTTACCGTCTAGCTAGGTTGCCACTCCTTGTAGCGCACCGACTTTCCCGAGGCTTCACACTGTGGTTTGTGTCTTCAATTTTATCGTTTGCCTTGTCGTTAGTGGCTTTATCTTTATCCAGAACTGCTTTATCTTTATCGTGAACTGATTTTTCTTTATCGTGAACTGATTTCTCTTTATCGTGAACTGATTTATCTTTATCGTGTACTGATTTATCTTTATCGTGTACTGATTTATCTTTACCATGTACTATTTTATCTTGTATCGTTCTATCTTTATCGTTTACTGCTTTATCTTTATCATGTACTGCTTTATCTTTATCGTGTAATGCTTTATCTCTATCATGTACCGCTTTATCTTTATCGTGTACAACTTTATCTTTATCGTGTACAATTTTATCTTTATCGTGTACAACTCTGTCTTTATCGTGTACAGTTCTGTCTTTATCGTGTACAACTCTATCTTTATCATGTAACGCTCTATCCTTATCGTGTACTGTCTTATCTTTATCGTGTTTTGCTCTATCTCTATCTTGTACCGCTTTGTCTTTATCGTTTACCGTTTTTTCTTTATCGTGTTCTGCTTTATCTTTTTGGTGTACTGCTTTATCTTTCTCGTGTACTGCATCTTTAACTATATCGTGTACTGCTTTATTTTTATCGTGTTCTGCTCTTTCTTTGTCGTTACCATCCTTATTGTTTACAGCTTTGTCCATTGTTTCACATTTGTTGTTAAGTTCTGTCGCTGAGGTTTCATTTGATTGCGATCCTAAATAAAACAAAAACATTAATAAAATATTTAAAACTTCTTAACATTTTAAGAGTGTACATAGGTAACACTAAAAGTTTCCGGAACTGGCCACTTACATAAACAATATTTAAAAATTTATTGCAACATTTGAAAATAGAACTCTTCGGCTGTAGAATGCAGTTTGTTTCATCTGACTGTCTTTTGTTTTTACCTTGTGGCGCCATTTAAAAAATTGTGTGTCTGCATCAACATGGATTTAACTCGGGAAAATTTTCGTAGTATGATTTTCTACGATTTTAAGTGTAATTTGACAGCTCAACAGAGCATCGCTCGGCTTGAAACAGCTTTTGGCAATGAAGCACCATGCAAGGCGACTGTTTATAGCTGGTTTGCAGAATTCAAGCGTGGTCGTATCAATCTCAGTGACGAATCTCGCGATGGTCGGCCGTCCACCGCTGTGACCAACAAAAACATCGATGCTGTGCGCCGTATGTTTGAAACAGACAGGCATGTGACCTACCATGAAATTCGCGCATCCTTAGAAATAGGCATGAGTCAAATACAATCAATCCTACACAAACATTTGGGTGTGAGAAAGCTGTGCTCGCGGTGGATCCCACACAACTTGACCGAGGCTCAAAAAACGGACCGCGTCACTTGGTGCAGTGCCATGCTTACCAGATTCAACGAAGGTGCGTCAAATTTGGTGTGGGACATAGTAACAGGTGACGAAACATGGATTTATTGCTACGATCCCAAAACAAAGCAGCAATCGAGCGTATGGGTCTTTCAAGATGAGCCGAAACCAACCAAAGTGGCGCGCGTGAAAAGTGCATCTAAGCGGATGATTGCTTCTTTTTTTAATAAAACTGGACACGTGGCTACTGTTGCTTTAGAGAATCGTCGTACCGTGAATAGTGACTGGTACACGACCATTTGTTTGCCGGAAGTTATTGACGAACTCCGTAAAAATAACCGTAAACGCCGTATCATCCTGCACCACGACAATGCTAGTTCTCACACGGCCAGACAGACAAACGACTTTTTGAAGACGAAAAATGTAGAACTCATGAGTCATCCTGCATACAGTCCCGACCTGGCACCTTGTGACTTTTTTCTGTTCCCAAAAATTAAGAACCAATTACGCGGTCAACGATTTTCATCACCAGAAGAGGCTGTCGAGGAGTATGAAAAACACGTTTCAGAGGTCACCACAGGGAAGTGGCACAAAAGTTTTCAAAACTGGTTTGATCGAATGAAAAAGTGCATAGACGCCAAGGGAGATTATTTTGAAAAACAATAAATTAATTTTGTACCTTTAATAGTATTTTTTCATATTCATTCCGTAAACTTATAGTGCGTCCCACGTATAACATGATGGAAAAAATATTAGAATTGTATCTTGGACGGGGATCATCGCGGGACGGCAACTTATCCAGTTTGTCAAACATTTGTTTTGACACTTTCGTTTTTGTAACTTCTTGATATCGTGTGTATTTCATACACAGGGGGGCTACCCCGAAGTAAAAATGTTTGATCGATTATCGTTCGGTCATCATTCTCCATGAAGTAGGGGCTGACGGAATGTGATGATTCATGATTCAAAATGTTTATTTGTAAAATAGATACATAAAGTATACGTTTTACATGTCATATCTAATCTTTATAAAAATAATATTATATGATGAAACCAATATAATACGGGAAATATATAAAAAACTATATTTAACTTGGGCTAATAAAGTTATAAATATCCATAAAATAAAGACTTATTGGTATAAGAATATTATTATACATAATGCAATTAATAAATAAGTTGATAAATAAACTGAATAGACCATAAATAAATATAATGCCTAACCAAATATATACTAACATAAGTAAAAAATTAAAATATTGTATATACCTACATAATGCAATGAATAAATAAGTTAATAGATAAATAAACTATAAATAGATATAATGCCTAAATCCACCCATTCGTTTAATCTTGCTGAGAAGAAAGGCAAGAAACTTAGCAAGATCATGTCTTTTTTATCAATATTCTTTTTCTCATCGTATGGCTTAATACTAATACAGTCTTTTTAACTTATATAGAATTATTTTACTTAACAAGGTGTTTAACGTTAATAACAAAAGGATAAAAATATAAAAGACAGAAGTAAAATTGTGTCACGAGGAATAAAAATACATCTTAGTCTACCTGTCTAATGAGGTAGAAAGTTGAAATACTAAGCAAAACATCATCTACCTGTCTCATATAGTTTATCTTTTTTTTACAGTCAAATTTATCAACTAATAAATGCAAAGTTATAAAATATGTATGTCAATATGTAAAAAGAAATGTCAAAATAATAATAAAAAAACAATATAATAATATTAGTCTACATAAAAACAAACGATTTGAAAAATACAAATCAGTTACGAGATTTTTGAGAGCGCGCGATTGTAACAGCCACGGCCAGCCACATGTCGTAAAAATCGATCTCTATCATACGCGTCAGAGATGGACGTATGCTCGAACGATAAACGATCGACCGAATCATTTTGGGAGTGCCGGGCCTGGTTTCGTTAATGCTCTTATTACGCCACATAAAATGTTCTTTATCACATCCGTACAAAATCTCTTTTAAAATAACCCACAATCTGCCTTAGCAATTTTTGCGCACGTGACAGAATAGTCGTCCAGGACGGCTATTCCGGCATCATTTCGCATGCGCAATATCAGTCGTTAGATATTTGTTTAAAGTCTGATATATGCCATACGATGGAAATTAGAGTGACTATACCTCATCAAATAGAAGCTATAGGACATAAGAAATGCACACTGTAAATTTTCAATCAAAAATATCAATACATATCCGTACAATATCCCTTTTAAGATCACCCGCAATCTGCCTTCGCAATTTTTGCGCACGTGCCAGAATTGAGGGCCTGGCGGGCGATATATTATTATTATAATATATTGATTTTTTTATATGAAAACTTATAATGAGCATTCTTTATATCTTATAGCTTCTGTTTCATGTGGTTTAGTCACTCTAATTTCCATTGCATGGCATTTATCAAACTTTAAACAAATATCTAATTACTAATATTGCGAATGCGCAATATTGCCGGAATAGCCACCCTGGGACGAATTCGAAGGCAGGAAACTTTTGGGTTGGTTTGAGGGTCGCAATGGTATGATAAAATCCAGACGAGTATTTGCTTACCCTCAGATCTCTCAAGGTCAACAGGGTCGGGTGGCAAGTGGGCGTATTCAGGGATCTTGGGACTCTTTATGTTGGCTTCAATGTCCGCTGTCGAAGGTTTCAAACCTTCAGACACCTTGTGGCCTTCCGATGTTGGACTAAGCTTCTGTTCTTCGTGTCTGTACGTATAATGGGTTCAATAGCTAAGTTACAACGTTTATTATCGATTACATCACAATAACAGGTCGGGGATTTATTTCTGTATTTGGGACGAAAATGTATAAGGTGACTTTTATTTATGCAGCCAAACTCTTACTGAAGACTCGGTAAGTGCTCAGTAACAAGGTTCGATTACTCTTTTTGAGAAATTCGTAAATTATTCTTTTCGTGTCCCTTACAAGCGCAAGCCCAGCCCCGAGTCAATTACTATGGGATGTCAAGATTTTATTTTGCGAAATTAGCAAAAACTGTCATCGGTCCGTGTTACTGACCATTTACCAAGTTTCCAGTATGAATTTGGTTGCATAAATAAATTTCACCTTATGTATGATCCTACAATTCAAAGTGAAAAAAATCTAAGTGATGATTGAGTATCCCTAATATACCACTTTCCAACGAAAATAACTTTTTTCGCGCGAACTTTTTTCTCACTTTTCCATGGAAATTGAGTCAGCTGATTGAACCACTGAAAAGTGGAAAAATTATTTGATCAAAAAAAAATTTTTCCTTCTTTATCGTGATCAGTTAACGATACATGATCTACCCTATAATTATTTTCACTGATTATTGTAGGACCTTATAGAGGCAGAACATAGAACTACAAAGAAAAAAATCGATTCGGGAATTTTGACAGATGAAACGGACAACCCTTATTGCTAAGAAATAAAGAGCAAACTCAGTTATGATTTGAAGGCACAAAATCTTACTTTGGGAGGTATTTCCCGCAGACTTGGTAGAACTGGTGGTGTTCCTGCTTGTATAGGAGATGTCCCTCCAGGATGAAGTCGAAGTACACTCGCAGCCCATCCGCCACTTCGCGGACCAAGTTTAGTCTGCGAACATTCCTTGTAGTGTAGTTGCTATATAATAAATGAAAACAGACTACTGCCATCTATTGACCCGAGCTGTCACAGCTCTCTTGAGCTTTACATTAGTAAAATTTTCTGCCTTTATTCACTAATTTGGTAATGTATGTAGCAAGGATGACTTTCGATGGTTACTGCGTTATACATAACATATCCATCCATCCATCAGCCCGTTTCGTCCACTGCTGGCCTTATATGCCTTTCCAAGATTCCGCCATTCTTGGCGATCCTCCTGGAAGAAATGCCCATACTCACACACGCTGGGCAGTCGGGTTGGTGAGCGCGGTGCGGAAACTCTCGCACCAGTGACACCGCTGTTCGTCACCAGTCCGCGTGCCGAGCGTGTGCGTTTGAATGTATACAGAAGCAAAGCAGATTAGTCATCGTGGATTGCAAGAAATACACTTCCATCCATCAGCCGTGTTCGGCCACTGTTGAGGCCTTTCCCAGATTTTGCCACTTGTGTCCTCCTCATCCAGCCGCTAAGAACTACCCTCATGAACGATTATATTGAACTTGAAGGTGAGTAGAGGCGACGTTACCTGCAGCAGACGTCGAGCAAGTCCGGGCGGTGCGGCGGATCCTGCCCGGCCCGTGCGCGCGTCGGCCGCCACGCGCCGCTGCGCGCGAACCACTTCACGAACGACTCCAAGATCTCGGCCGCGCTTGGGGACGCCGGCACTCGGGGGAGCCGCCCGCGCTTTACTATCAGGTGGTAGTCGAACGTTAGCCGGTCCCTGAACATTTAACATTTTATTTATTTCATTTAAATGGTTAGTATTAAAAAGAAAAAAAAAAAATTTACCTAAGATTAGTACAATACAGAAAAGAACAACAATTTTGAACATCTTAGCAAAAACTAACAATTGACACAATATGGCTGAGAATTATATCGGCTCTCAAACTAGAATCCTCCGTTTCATAAGATGCACATTAGTTGATTTCGCCACAAGGCGTCCAGTGCTTAAATAAATAAAAAAAACATGAAACATTTTTGTACGTAGGTTTAAATTTGTGTGAGCGACGCTTAAGCGTATTCCACTCGACGAGGTTATCCCAATCGTAATATTAATAGAGGTATTTTGTGATTACATGCAACATGCTAGGACAACAAAGCTGCAGTTTACTGCTGAAAATAGTCACAAAAGCAATTAGTAAATTGGGAGTGTTTGCCTTTCGGACCGATGTTTGCTCTAATAACCATGCAGGGCTCGGTTCAGTTAGATCGCAGAGTGACGCCCGCGTAACATGCCATCTCTTTTGCACGTGTTGAATTTGTATTATGCTATCCTGCTGTCAGTGTTAGGCGGAAGATCAAACTGAATGCACCCCAGAGGGCAGGCAGTAGGGCCAGAATAAGAAGTTGAAGTTCAGGCCAGGGGCCTGCACACAAGAAAGGCTTCCACAAGTTTTAGTTTTCACATTTTGCATAAACTGTTACCAAACCATAATAGTTACTTTTAATAGTTATTTTGATAATAATTTAAATCGCTTAATCTCAATGTTTCCGAAATGAAGCTATTGTAATCCAAACGATACTTTTGGAAGCAAAATTTTCGTAATTTTATTTTATTTATTTTTAGACTAATTTTTACAGCAAAATAGCTTACGGAGTATTATCTAATTCGATTCTATTCCATCTTTGTTTCAAAATATTTGTTGTTATTACCATGCCAGGACTACGTTCATAAACTAGGGGTAGCAAAGCAACACGTCTCTATCGCACGCTTTGAAAATTGTATACGCTGTCTTGCTCTCACTGTGGGAACCTGACGAAATTGTTAATTTATGAACGGCTACCAATCGGGTTAGTTAATGCAGATGCCGCAGTAATATGAAAACCATAAAATTTCTTAAAATAACTCTTAATTATAAGATGTACCTAAGTGCTGGAGGTAGATTGATCTGCGCGCGTCCTATATGGGGGTTTAGTGGAGGCGTGGGCCCTTGCGAGCTGGATCCAGAGCACATGGACGAGTCGGTGTCACCGGCTGTCTCGCCCTCTGAAAGTTCACCAGGAAAGTAACTAATGTTTTTAAGGATAATAATCAATGGAACACGAAGACTATCTACCTGTATCCCCCTCTATCTTTGTCTATGTTTTAGGTATCTCAATACACGTCGTCGCTCCAGTCGGTTGCTTCTAATGCTTGGATCACGACGACTGTTTTGTGATAACATGACACTAGCGCCCTCTATCTTCATTCAAAGTTTTACTGCATCAAAATATAGGTTTGGTAAAATGCTACTGATAGTCAGACAAATAAAAGTGGTTACTCAGGTACACTTACCATCAGGCTGTGTGCTACTGGAGGAGCCATCATCACTGAAGCCATGTTTCCCGCGCTTGGCGGGCCCCGCGCCCCCCGCACTGCTACCCTTCTTGCGCTCGCGTCGATATAAGTAGGCGCCTCTGTAAAGTTTTATATTTTTATTGCTTGACAATTTTGCAAATGCTCATTGCTATATCCACAAATATGGTAATAGCAGTTTGCTACAATATCGCATATAGTATAACCAAATCAAATGGGTTGCTGCCACTGTTTCCAAAAACCGGTCAAGTGCGAGTAGGAATCGCGCCTGAGGGTTCTGTACCATTCAAATAAGTCAGACTTAAATGATTTGAATAAAAATTACAATGTATGAATGAAAATTGCGAAATTAACTTGGTTGACTATTACTCATCAACTTGTAAAGTAAAGCCTACTTAGCTGTATTTGTTTTCCTTTTAACTTCGTCATAATAACATAACTGTTGTGATGTGAATTTTTTCACAAATCCAAACGCAACTGTTTTACTGGCAAGGGGAACACTTGACTCTAACAAAAATTTGCACTTTAAAGCTTAATATTTTGCAAAAGGATCCTTGATTCGTAAAATGTTTATCACACACCTACAATATTTTTGAAATACCTATCCAACAACACCTAACACTATGGGGTAGAAGAGAAAAAAAAACATTCCCTTCTTACGTGTAGTGAAGAGAAGGCCAACCTAAAATTTTTTTTTCACCGTTTTGTTCTACACTTTCTTGGCGTGAAAAAACGTGCGTCTCTAAGCTAAGCTACGGACAGACATGGCGAAACTATTACGGGTTCCTTGTTGACTACGGAACCCTAAAAATGACCCTTTTGCAGTTTCTATTTTTCTCGAACAGCTGAGCGGTAAAGTCAGATCCACTGGCAAAATAATTTAAGCTATGAAAATATAATAACTATAATATTGCAACTTTATGACTTGCAATTAATAATACATTTACAGGATACTAGGCTATATTTTTAGTCATCAAAATGGAATGTGTTATAAATTATAATCCTCGTTTCCTAGAAATAATTAAAAGTCTCTGAGGGACAGGATAGAAGGGAGTGGAAGAGGTTAGGGGAGGTCTTTGCCAAAGGGCAAACAGACAGTTAGTATAAATAAAAAAACTATTTTTAACTATTACTATTATAGGTACTTTAATTTAATTATAAATGTAAATAATTTGCTATTGACCAATTGATTGAATTGAAGGGCATTGGTATGGTAAGAGGAAAAGACTTGACAAGTTTAGTTATTGAGTAACCGCTTAGACATGGTGTGCATGGTCTTATGTTAGTGCATCACTCGCAATACCGGCTAGGGTGCTCATTGTACCTCAAGCTTATTGGAATGAAATGAGAAATAGTTTATACAACATTTTTTTGCGTGTAAAAACGTGGGGAACTCTTAAAGGAATTTATAATTTTAAAAAACAATAAATGGGAAGATTAGGAATAACCTGCTCAAATATACGAATCATCTTCAATTATATAAGCCGACATTATTTTATGCAGCCAAATGCATACTGGAGGCTTGGTACGTGATTAGTATCATGGAAAGATAACATTTTTTGTAAATTTCGCAAAACAAAATGTTGACTTTCCATAGCATTTGACTCAGTGCTGGACTTGAATGAAAAAAAAATTGAAAAAAAATTACATAAAGGTTATTGAATGAATACTAAGTACTCATAAAGTCGTCAAAATTAATTAAATCTATTAATGTAAACTTGTATAGGGTAGAGCTAAGACTAAGTATTTAAAATTCTTTACTTACAAGAAAAAGTACTGTTTGTTTAATTACAATTTTATTATTCAAATGAAAAATACTTACAATTGAAGTTGGGATTTCTCAGCAAGATCTCTTTGCAGCTGTCTATTCTCCTCAGTATCTTTCAATACAAAGTCCTCACTGACGCAGCGGTCCCATGACGAGTTCCATCCCTGGAAGTGAATTAAGTACTCCACTGTGCGACGGCCTCGCTTATCTTTGCTTTCTATTACTTCTAACACCTGAAGAATAAACATGCCAAAGTTAGAGTTAGTTCTAGAGGCAGATTTGTTTTAATCGTGTGTATGCTTTTAACATTTTCTGCGCAAATTTCAAGTCAATAAAGGAGAATGCCACGGGATCGTACCAAATGGCATCATAACCAAATAAGTCATAAAATTACTTGAATATTTTAAAATTCGATCCACATCTTTTTGATCAAAAGAGTTTTCGGTATTTTCATTTCCGTTCCCTCTTTACTATGATTAGGATGCCAACCAATAATCGCCTCTATCAAAAGGTAATAAAGTCTTTGCAATTGCCCTTGTCAGTATACAGAAAATTCGAATTGTTGATACTAATTTAAATGAGACTTGGTGATTTGGTAAGTACATAAATTAACTTGGTTTGGTTTTGTGCCACGACTTTCGGTTCGGTACAAGGCGCCATATATTACGCGGCATTCTCCTTTCTGATGGTGTTTCATTCCCAATGTTTACCCACATAACCTTAAAATGTTTAGCCGGTCTTTCTAAGCCATCTAAGAGCATATCACAACTTACCTTGGAGTCGTAAAGAACCTTAGCTTTAGTAGGATCTGGTTCATAGCAAAGGACACGCTCTCCTTCACTGAATTTATAGCGAACACCCCTTGTAGAAACCATTGGGTTTTTTTTTGTGAAATGTAATCGCTATCACTTTTATTATTCTTGTGGCACACTCTACGTATGTTTTAAACCGAATTCATGATTATCAATTGTTTATAGTTATGACTCCAATTACTTAAGTATGTAAAGCAACAATATTTTAGAATAAATCAGTCGCAAGCAAAATAAATAACCGCCATCTTTTGTTTGTTTTGTTTATTTATTGTTTTACTTACGAAACATTTGACAAAATAGTTTCGATAATATTCTGATAAGGGTCCAACGTTGGTTAAAAATTCATAAAAAAATAGTTCCATAATACAACAATTGAATAATAGACTAACATAGATGGATATGTTCTTTTTATAATATGTTTTACGGCTCTGGAAACAAGTCCTTTTGAGCCCATTAACATACCAAATATATTGGTTCTATGCATTATACTATTTTTGGCAAGTAATACCGTCCGTCTTACACTACAAGGGCCCTAGTGGACAAACTTGACTTACATACCTTACCCCAAGTTTGCTTCAATAATATACCACTACCTTACTGTACCGAGGTAAAAAATTTGGGTTTGCACATTAGAAATAACATGTCTTGGGATTTGCATGTGTCTGAAAGCAGCAAAAAAATATTTGCATCTTTGCATGCTATTAAACGCATGCAAAAGTTTCTGCCATACTCTGCTAAAGTTACTCTTGTTAATTCATTGTTGCTCCCCATCTTAGATTATGCGGATGTATGCTATCCCGACCTCACTATGGAACTTTTTAATAAGCTTGACCGTCTTCTCAACTTATGCATTCGTTACATATTCGGACTGCGTAAGTATGATCACATTTCCAAATTCCGCACTGAACTCAATTGGCTTAATATCAGGTTCCGTAGAGATTCCCATATTTTGACGTTTCTTTATGGTATTCTCCATAACCCTAGTTCCCCATCTTATCTTAAAGAACGTTTTGTGCCCCTTTCGTCCCTCGACCGCAATCAGCGTCCTAGCAAGGCTTGGCTTCTTCGCACACCTGAGCATAGTTCATGCATGTATACAAATTCTTTTACCGTGAGTGCAATACGCTTGTGGAACCGTTTGCCGCTATACATCCGTGAAGCTTCATCTGTGTCAGTCTTCAAGACTAAGATAAAGCAACACTTTCTTGATTTGCAGAACGATCCATGATAAATTAAATCTTTTGTTTATAATGATTTGAGTTATTCGATAAATTCTCCTCAATAAAGCTATCGACGAGTCTTTGAGTACTTATGTATGTAAACTTGCAAGTAGTATATGTATTTTATCACATTATGTTGTTAGTTCTTAATATTGTATATGTTTATTAGGATGTAGTGTAATATCATAATTTATTGAGTATTTTAGTGACAAATAATATATCTATTTAAAATTGTATCTATACTATTCTGACATCATGGCACTACCCCCAACAACTTCCCCATTGCCAAAGGTTAGCTGGTAGAAAATACTAAATAGTATTAAGCTCGCCTGTGTACAAAAATTTTATAGTGTGCAATAAAGAATTTTATTATTATTATCATTACAAGTATAATAGGGAAAAATCTGAAAACTATAATTGTAATTATATCATAAAAATATAGTCATGTCCGGTTTTTTTTTTGGGTGTCCAAGTGAAATTAAATTAACCGACCAAATTCATACTGGAGACTCGATTAGTGATTAGAAACAAGCTTCAATTACCTTTTTGGTGAAATTGGATAAATTTTTTTTTTGCTTCCTTACTGCCTAGACTAGGAATTGTACATAAACTAAACCAAACAGAAATAGAGCAAAAAAAAAATTTTTTTGATTTTGGCCAAAAGGATTACTGGATCTATCTAGTTCCTGATCACTACTCCGGTATGAGTTTGGTCGGTTGATTTAATTCCAGCCTATATTACTTACCTACTCCATCATTTCTTAGCCGATTTGTAAAATTCTTTTTTCTTGCTTGGAAGGTTGTGCTTCCAAGTCTTAGGCTGAGATTCAGAGAGCATTTTGAGTCCGAACTCAGGAGGAACTCAATCTTACAAACGTCATTCTAGTATGGGATCACGTCGCCTTTTGACGTTTGTAAGATCGAGTTCAGACTCAAAATGCACTCTGAATCTCAGCCTTAGAACATAAGTTCCAAGTAGGGTCCGGTTTTAGTTTTGTCTTGATCTAATGACTGTTTTCAGAGATAGGCAGTGGAACTCCTGAATGGATGACAGCCTAAGATGACAGCATATCACTCGACAGTCGACTGTCTCGACTTTAAGGCAAACGCCTTGTACAGTGGAGAGCCCGCATCAAGCTATACACATTGAGTATAAGCTGACGTCTCACTGTACGGGAAGCCTATACAATGAGAGGTCAGCTTATACTGAATGTGTTTAGGTTGATGTGGGCTTCACTGTACTAGGATGCTGATTACCTACAGGCTGTTATATGAAAATTAACATGAGCCCTCTGACCTTCGATCGTGACCTCATCACCATAGAACTCTTCAATAGATGACAGTACATAACTCGAGATTTCGGCAATTACCTTATGTTAGTGTGCTTATTACAGTATATTACGTGAAATTTGTCATTATACCACCTGACCTTCGATCATGGCCTCATCACAATATCATTTTTTCCATTCTAAAATAGTTCTTTAGTGTTAAAAAACAGAAGCTATATTATTTTGACAGCACTAAAACTAAAATTAAAGCCTTCAGAATCGATTTCTGTGTCAATCTTTTATTCATATTAGTCCATGGTGTTTTGAAAAAGGTTTTTTATTAGTTAATTTATTTTGTACTTTTTAATGAATAACGTTATTTTGCTTGTCAAGTAACCTAAATAAAAGCTTATAACGATCTGCGACATAATTAGTATAGGCTCCTGAAAATCAGTCGGAAGGAGAACGATTTCTCAAACTCAAGATGTCGACCTTGCGAAAATAAGGTAAAATCTTTAATTACTTCACATTTAGAAATCTCCTCAATCTAAAGCCGAACGGCATTGCCACAGCCACCTATACAGGTGGCAGGAGGTGGCAGGTGGCATTGCACGTAGGGATGGCAGAGGCCCGACGACGGTATGACACTAATTATTGGAAAGCGGCAAGTCACTATTATACTATCTTTGAATCGCTTGCCAACTGTAACTTGTACTGTGTCGGCCGCGCGTCGGCAGAGACACTTGCCCCTGCTTTGTATTACCCTCATAATACAATCCTGGCGCGGGCGTAGCTGCTTGGGTGCGGCTGATCGTATACTAATTTGAATATATTATAGGTATACTGCATTATAATATTTTTTATGTTAGAGACTCACGGATCCCACAGTCAAACTGTACATGCAGTTTTGTGGGTCATGTATTGGTTTTATAAAAAAAAAACCTGGTTATAAAGTATCTATCCATTTATCTATAGTTGCTATTCACCAAAAGCAGATAAAAAATGAACTTCCAAAATAACCTTTAATGGGTATTGAACGGATGTTGGATATTAGGTGGATGGATGGGTATTGTACCATTTAGGAATTGTGACGTCATTTCAAGTGCAAACGTATCCTTAGATAAGCGGAATTCGATAGTATATGTATGTTTTCGACGATAGGCATTCGGCTGGCAACTTATTTTACTACGATACATATCAGGGGGCTGGTGTGGTACGCAATATGCAGAGCTCTGTTCTGAATACCTAGGCATTTGCGCCTTTTGGGGTCAAACGTCTTTTTGAAGAGATTTTTTAGCGTCTGGTCAGGCTTGTTCCACTCTGCGAAGGCAACAAGAAGTTACAAGTACATCGGCGGCCCGACCGGGCGGGTTATTCAGTAGGTTAAAAAGAGATAGAGTTACGCGATAGAAAGAGAAGCGCAGAGAGGTGTCTCGAGGTGGATTAAATTGTAGCCATGCGGCGCTGTGCGAGCTGAATTGCACTTTATTGCCGCGTGGCGAGAGTGGCTTTGAATTCAGGTGTCTTTGAAGAGTGAACCTTCTGTAGTACTATTTATTCTGTGGTCTGGTTGACGTCTTCGGACACTCAAGAGCTATGGCCACGGATCTCTTTCAGGTCCGTGCCTGGGGTATACCTCGGCCAACGTCTTAATTTGGCAATCCAAAGAGGAAATGCCGCCAGCTTCTGGATACCCTGCCACAGGATTGCAGCGACCTGGTAAAAATGTTTTACTTACTTTAACTTTTAGTACCTAAGTATTTTCTTAATTTTTAATGTGCAGGTATTTTTAGGATAGTTATTAATTACCTAATTTGTGTAAGCGGCCAATGTGTTCAAATTAAGTTATTAAAAATAAAAAACATTACATGATATTATCTTTTTTTTAGTTTTCGATGAAGATCAATGGTAGTGCCCGTTTTTAGGGTTCCGGAGTCCGACAAGGAACCCTTATAGTTTCGCCAAGTCCCTCTGTCCGTCTGTCCGCGGCTTAGCGCAGAGACTATTAGTACTAGAAAGCTGTAATTTGGCATGGATATAAATATTAATCACGCCGACAAAATGGTAAAATAAAATCTTGAATATAATTTTTTTTAAGCTTACCTCTCATACATATAAACTGGGGATGATTTTTTTTTCTCGTCTATCCCATAGTGTGGGGTATCGTTGAATAGGCCGTTTAAAAACATTGTGGATGTGTCAAAACCATTTTTGGATTTAGGGATCCGTTGGTGAAATATTAAGCTTTAAAGTGAAAATTTTAGTTAGAGTGGGGCGTCCCCCCCCCCCCCCCCTGTCGGCTAAACGGTTGTTTATAGAAATGTGAAAAAATTCACAGAAGTAGTATATATAATGAATTTAAAAGGAAAACTATCACAGCTAAGTAGGCTTTACAGGTTTACGAGTACAGGTCGCGCCAAACTTTTTCCCCCGTATAATGTACGGGAGCAGAAGTTTGGCGCGGTCTGTATTAGTAGACCAACTTATATGTACCGGGCAACTACGGAACCCTACATTGCGCGTGGGCCGACACGCACTTGGCTGGTTTTATTTGGACCTGTAGCGTACTTTGACAGAGGACTTCTTTCGTTCACTCCATTAACGACTATACTCCAATTTTGTAACAAAATTAAGGTTCTTTACAACCAAGCTATTACGAGTATAGCAGGATTGTAAAGAACCTTAATACAAAATAGAAATACAAAATACAAATACAAATACAAAATACAAATATAAAATACAAATACAAAATTTATTTATTTATACACAAGTAATTTATAAGTACTTTGGACCCTCCTTTTAAGCTAACAAAACCTGTATTAGAAGAGACCGTTCTTCCCTAGTTGTTACATTATTCTTGTGCTGTTTGTAGGTATTACAACTACAGATTATATAAATTAATAAATCAACAGAAACCTTTATTTTGAAGAAAAAAAGGTGAGAGGTTATACATAATATGTTTGTGTGTGGTGTGTGAAAGGGTGTGTAGGTGTGTGTGAGGGTGTGTGTCTGTGTGCGTGTGTAAGCGTATTTGCATTTGCGTGGTTAAGAATCCATGGTATATATGTATAATAATACGTTTAAAAAAAGTATTAAATATAGTTTACAACTAATAATAATTCTCTTAAATATAGGTATAAGGTCCTATGATAAAAAATTTAAGAGATTCATAATTTTACGTAACTTGGCGCTCTTTGCCTACATCCAGCTTATATATAGATTTAAGGGCGTCCGTAGGTGCCTGAGTGACGAGGTTGCGCAAATGTCTAGCTCTTCGCATTTGTACCTCTCGTGGGAAACATGGAAATATCAAGGTTGCCTGTATGGCGAGAGTTCATACGGTTGACTTAAGTTTAGGTATAATGCAGCAAGATAACTATCAGGTTTACCTTAACATTTAGGTGTACGTCGCGCGAAAAATAATTAAAATTATTGAGGGAGCTAGATGTTAACTGAGTATAGATCTTATTATATACTGATTTTGCAGGCTTTAAGTTTAAAACTAGTATCAAAACTTTGATTTATGTAAGGCGATAAATAGGTGTCCTCTTTCAGTTAAGGAATTACTATTTTGCAAAATAAATTTTACTTTAAAAGTATTAGAATAAAATTTGAAGCCTTTAAAATCAGTTTTATATATATTTGGTTTCATATTATCAAATAATATCTAGCTATCGTAATGTTTTGAGGTTAAAGCTCTTTACGCTGCTATATAGTCACTTGAAGTGTTCGCATGTAACCCTTCACAAACGATCATCTTAGAACCTATAGTGAGAAACTTTGTAACTTTGAACTTTAATAGAAAAGCTACCTATCTACAAAGGTTATTTTAGATTTCTTCTGTGTTTTAAACTATTTACTACAAATTTTAAGAGTAGGTTCGAATATCAGATTCCATGTTTAAACTGAAGTAGACCAAATTGCTTGCGATCCATTACAGTCTTTTAGGTCTGTAAAGCTTATTCAGGTCCACTCTTTGATGCTATCTATCCATTAGTGACGTTGGCGTACGGTGCTAGTTCTTGAGTAGATATAAGTACTTACATGATGTTTATGGATTCGAAATAAGGAAGCTTTTATAAGGACAGAAAATATTTATTTTTATAAATTACCTATCCTAATGAGTATGCAAGACATGACTAACTGTATTGAAAATAATACATTAACCATGAATTTAATTTATTTCCTAAAAGTTTTGGCATCAGTTTAGTGGTGGTACTGGGAGTAAGCGACAGGGGCAGAGTGGTAGGCGACAGGGGCGGAGTGGTAGGCGACAGGGGCGGAGTGGTAGGCGACAGGGGCGGCGATCTTGGCGACCGGGGCAGCGTGGTAGGCCACGGGGGCGGCGGCGTAAGCGACAGGGGCGGCCTTCACGGCGAGAGCCTCCCTGTGGACCACAGCGTTGAAGCCATTGTGGGGGTCAGCGGTGTAGTCAACGGTGCGCTTGGTGCCATCGGGGTCGACCACGGAGTAGGAGCCCTTCACGACATCTCCATCACGGGTCTCGTGCTGGGACTTGGAGTCACCAGAGTGACCGTCTTGCACATCGTAGGAGAAGCTGTACTGAGGGTTGTGGTCGTACTCCTCAACGGCAACCTTAGCGACGGGGGCGGCGACGGCGTATTTGGCAACGGGAGCAGCGGCGTATGCCACAGGGGCGGCGTGGTAGGCCGGAGCGGCGTGGTAGGCCGGAGCGGCGGCGTAGGCCACAGGGCCGGCGTGGTAGGCCGGGGCGGCGTGGTAAGCCGGAGCCGCAGCGTAGGTAAGGGGCGCGACGCCAGCGCTTGCAGCCGCCACCAAGCAAGCGAGTACCACAAACTGTAAATAACAAAACAGATATTAGAACGATCACTTGAGACACTTATCACTTAATCCACTGTTCACAGCACATACACCGCACTGTACCTTGAATGCCATTGTGTGTTGTGTGTTGATCGAAGAGGTTGAATGATGTCGGTTGAGGAGAGCTTAGAGCTTTTATATCGTGGTCGGGGGCGCACCCTTTCACTTCGCGCGGTAGACGCGAGGCTCTGACCGTGAATGTGAGCCCGGGGCGCTGACCATATGTTCCCGGTTCCCTAAATACTGTTTCCCACTATAGACTTTTTTAGTGTTTTTACTATTATGTTAACATATAGGATTAAATATTCTGTTAGTGGTAGCGGTACTCAGCGATTTTAGGTAAAAAGCTGCAAATGGTGTTAAAAGCATGAAAATCAGTTCAATTGATCTTTAAGGCCATTTTAATAATTTGACCTATGGCAATCATTTTATAAAAAATAAAGTAAATAAACAAATTAAGAAATTATTCAAAAATTCAGATTTTCGTTTTTATTAGTCCTTTAATCTGAATCTAGTTTAGTTTTACTCAGGTACTCATATTAGATAAATTGCAAAAAAAATGGTAATGAAAAAAAACTGGTTTAAAACAGGAACCACTTTCGTTGAAATGGTTCTAAATAAGTGATCTTGGTGTCAATTTAATATTCGGAACAAGTATTCTGATAGGTACCTGCCCAAAATAAAAAACTATAAAGTCATTTTAAGTAAAAACAATAATGACATTTGATTATATAATTTTGAATAGGCCTGCAGGTAAAATACAATTTTGTCTCCGCTGATAGTTTTTTCCACAAGAGCCCTTAAAAACGTTTTGTGCCACCGGTCACGTATTTCATATACATCGACACCTACATCACTTACTAAAGTCGTTTTTTTCATTTTTATTTCCAATGTTTTGCGCAACGGGACGAGGTAGGTAAGAGGCGATTTTTAAGCTCATAGAGTATACTTTGATAAATTTTTGGCGATGTTCAGAAAACTGAAGTTGTATCGTATGCATAATAAAAAAAATTAAACTAAATACGAAGGTTAAGATTATACGTAGTTATGTCATAGGACTACTACACAATAAATACTGATCTACACTCTCTACACTTATGTACATAAAGAGGACATTTATTTGTTTGTTTTTATGTAATGGGTAATCTCTGGAACAACTGAACCGATTTTGAAAATTCTTTCAGTAATAGAAAGCTACACTATCGCTGATTAACATAGATCTTATTGAGTTCCCTGGTGACTGGGAGTTCCCTAGGAACAAAGCTTTTAATTACAGTTGTGTAGGCAATCTATATTGTAATATAGTAAGACTCTGTAATTATATTATATTGTTATATAATAAGACTTGGATGGACATAGGCTATAGCTTGTTCCGGTTTAAGCCGGCACTCTTTTTGAACTACTGCAAATAAAGTTTTTTTTTTTTTTTAAACCTTTTTTAATTTTGTAACAGCGAAACCGGTAAGGGAAATAATATAAATAAGTGGACAAGTACAAGTGTTTTTCAATCAAAAATGTATCAAAAGTTCCACCAAGTGCCAACAATCACGAGCATCAACTCTACTGCAAATATTTTGAAAATTCTTTCCCTGTTGTAATGGTTATAAACTCTTCTCTTGGACACGGACTATAGTTTTTTCCTTAGAAATATACGGGTAAATAGATACCTAAAAATATAGACATAGGATCAGACATATACAATTTATTATAATTATTATCACGAGAACCACAAGTCAAAGTCGAATACGTACTATAAAATTATTAGTCAAAAAATAATAAAAATTTGATAGGACTACGCAAAACCGGGCATAATAAAACGTTATTACAACGCGGGCAAAAGCTAGTCTGTAATTAAGAGAAAACCTGAATTTTAAATACATTTTCAGTTATTTGTTTCAAATATTTTTTTCACGTCTTTTTTTTTTGTAAAACGTTTAAAAATTTGATTAGTATGACCTTAAGATCAATTATACAAAATTTCATGATTTTAACATCATTTGGAGCTTTTTTAACCGACTTCAAAAAAGGAGGAGGTTCTCTATTCCACTGTACATTTGTTTTCATTTTTAGTGTTCCGTACCTTAAGAGGAAAAAAACGGACTTTGTTGTCCGTCTGTCTTAAAACTTTACATTTGTAAATAAATCATGAAAAAATCATCGAGGTTAAGCAACGGTATGCGCGGTCATAATTGTAGGTACGGGTGACCAAATCTTTTTGTAGATTTTTTTAAACTTTAATTAATTTGTACGGAACCGAGTCCGACTCGCACTTGTCCGGTTTTTTTGTTTGTTATGTTACTCCATAGCTCTGTCTAATGTTAACCGATTTGAAACTTGGAAGGGTTTGCTTCAAGGTAGGTCCCATTTTAGTTTGGTCGTGATCAGATGATGGTCATCCATCAGAGTTAGGCAGCAGAACACAACGGATGACGCATTCACTCAATTTCACTCGATATTGAGGCAAATATCTATGGCATTTCTTAACCGATTAGATTTTTTTTTATTAAAGAGTTTGCTTTCAGGTAGATCCCATTTTAGTTTGGTCGTGATCTAATGATGGTCTTCTGAGATTGGCAGTGGAACTCCTCAATGGACGAAAGCATATCATATCACTCGATATTGCAGCAAACGCTTTGTACCAGGACGGTAATTGCAAGGTGTTCTTTGAAAATTTACATATATCCATCTGACCTTCGATCCTGGTCTCATCACCATAGAACTCCTTAACGTATGACAGCACAGAACACGAGATTTCGGTAATCATTTTGTGTGAGTGTGCTGTGACTTAGAATGTTAGAAACCAACATCATACTTATATTATAGGTATATGTGTATGTGTGTAGTTTTATTATTTACATATATCCATCTGACCTTCGATCCTGGTCTCATCACCATAGAACTCCTTAACGTATGACAGCACAGAACACGAGATATCGGTAATCATTTTGTGTGAGTGTGCTGTGACTTAGAATGTTAGAAACCAACATCATACTTATATTATAGGTATGTATGTGTGTAGTTTTATTATTTACATATATCCATCTGACCTTCGATCCTGGTCTCATCACCATAGAACTCCTTAACGTATGACAGCACAGAACACGAGATTTCGGTAATCATTTTGTGTGAGTGTGCTGTGACTTAGAATGTTAGAAACCAACATCATACTTATATTATAGGTATATGTGTATGTGTGTAGTTTTATTATTTACATATATCCATCTGACCTTCGATCCTGGTCTCATCACCATAGAACTCCTTAACGTATGACAGCACAGAACACGAGATATCGGTAATCATTTTGTGTGAGTGTGCTGTGACTTAGAATGTTAGAAACCAACATCATACTTATATTATAGGTATATGTGTATGTGTGTAGTTTTATTATTTATTTTTATCAATTCTAATTTATTTTAACTCTGTGTATGTGCATCTGTGTTGAATATCATTTCAGTAAATAGGTCGATACAATCACTCAGTACGTAAAGTTCAGCGGATCTTCGTTTGCCTACTTTAAATACGTACAACAATAAATGTTGTAGCTAAACGAACTTTAACAAGAATACAGTAAAATAAACAGAGTGGCTAAACTTGCGCGGGTGGAATAGCATTGTGGACGTTAACTTCCGCTGGGCTGGTTTTGGGTGAATTTTTTAATTAAATGAATAGGAATCCGTCGAAATACCGGCCATTTTGCGCACACGCGGCGGAATTCTGTAGGAAGAATGATAAAAGCCACTGTACGGCATATTTAGTGTATTTATGATCTTAGTCCCGCTGTGGTCGTTACGTGACGTGACAAACTTGATACGTTCGCCTGATTTGTCGCTTCAGATATTAGGCTTGTGCTTGCTCGGTCACTGCGCGGTTCGGTCCGATCTCGTACATTCATCAAAACGTACTATGTCGTTCATTTAGTACTATTAGTACGTGACTCGCTCGTCGCTATTAGATTATTAATATACATTTCCTTATGAGTTTTAGTTCGATTTGTTATTCTTAACGCGAATTACAAATTATAGGTATATTATTATTTTATTGAAATATGTTGAATATAGTATAATATATAAAAGATAATTAATGAAAGTTTAATTTAAAGTCAACTTTTCAGTATCATGTTTCATGAACATTTTAATGTAGCGTGATTTGACCGCTGAGTTTGTTTAGAAAGAACTAATAGCGTTCTTCATAATTTGATCGGACGGAACAAGTCATTGACTAACATAACCAACCTTTTCAGAAGAATTTAAAATTTTTAATATGGGAATAAGGTACATAATTTCCGAACAAGATCGGGATCGTTGTGTGTCACCTGGCTCTTTCATTTCGTTCGTCGGGTATCGTCTCGTTCTATTGGACTGACATGTACTAAAGACCGACTAAAAGGATCCGAACTGAATAGCTCTCTCTCTTCCACTATAAGGAATGATATCTTATTAGTACTTTAGTACTGTACTACACAGTCCTATCAGATATCAAATCGTAGTTGGTGCAATTGGTAATAGGACTTGAATTTAGTAACCAGGTTTTGGGGTTCGAATCAATGAAAGAAATTTCAATTTTTTTGCTCTTTAAAGAATTTAAAAAAACTCAAGTCAAGTGGAAAGAAGCATCAATAACATCTACAGTACGCGTCTTTTATTATTCCGCCGCAAATACACAAAATGTACGACATTTCAGCGTCTTTTTATTTAAATTAAAAACCGCCGACCAGCTAAATAATAACGTCTACCATACTGCAATGCGACTGCGCCGGCGGGCGTTTAGCCGCACCGTAAAACAAAATGAGATTGTATAAAAATGATATATTTTATGTTGTATTGTTTTAATTTTACTGTCTGTATTTTTTGAGATAATTGAAATAATATATGACGATTATAATTGAATACAAGGTACAATTCAGAAGAAATAAAAATTACAAAGTTGAGGTAAAAACGTCTTGGCTTACTTCTTTCTTTTGCAGAGAAGCCGTGCTTTTGATCTTGGTTTATTATTATTCACCACCATTCACAGATATGTAACGCATTCTCCCAAAAAACATGCGGCAAAAGAAAGAAAAATTTCGACAAAGAAGTCGGTGTAATTTTTGTAAAACTTTTGAATTTGGGTTAACTGTATTAGAAAGTGGTCCTTTACCTAAATGAAAAAGGACTTAATTAATCCTTACGATTACAATAGCAGATAGCATACGTAAATGGCCCATCTTCTATTGCTTTAGTATTGTGCGTTTTTTCAGTCTTAAGTTCAGTTCACAACAACACTAACGTATAATCGCTCGGTGATGTGAATGAATAGTGGACTTTCAATGATACCATATATCGATAATAATCGATAGTCGTTAAATTTTTTTATTCAGTTTTAATTTTAGTTTTAGATACAATGTAAGTTATTTTTAATGATAGCATTTAATAAGTGTAACAAGTAATATTACATTATATCCGAGAGGTGCAAAGAAGGGTATTGCCTGATAAGACGAGTTAGCATACGAGTGCTATAATCGAGTCATCCATGTTCTTAACTGTCACAACCATGTCAGCAAATGAAAGAAAGAGAGAAAGAAAACAGATTTATGGCCAAAAAACTTACAATGAAGTCTATATTAAAAAAAATTAAGAATACAATCTCATGATATAGACTCTCAGATAAAGAATATAGACTTAAAATGAAAAGGTCATTGCTTAAATATTAATATTTTTTTGGCAACAGGTAGTAGCTCGGCTGTCCTGTCAAATAATAAAAAAATATGTATGGGTTGTTTTTCAGCGTACACATATGTCACAACCAAGGGTACGAGTACCTTTTTAGGGTTCCGTAGTCCAACAAGGAACCCTTATAGTTTCGCGATGTCCGTCTGTTCACAGCCTAGCTCAGAGACTATTAGTACTAGAAAGCTGTAATTTGGCATGAGTATAAATATTAATCACGTCGACAAAACGGTAAAACAAAATCTCGAAAAAAATTTTTTTAAACGTTTCCTGTACACGTAAATTGGGGATGATTTTTTTTTCTCGTCTATCCCATAGTGTGGGTGAAATATTAAGTTTAAAGTGCTAATTTTTGTTAGAGTCAAGTGTCCCCCCCTGCCGGCTAAACGGTATTATTATGTGAAAAAAATTCACAGAAGTAGTAAATATATTTGTAATTAAGTTAAAAGGAATACTATAAAAGCTAAGCAGGCTTACGGGCTTACGTGAGTACAGGTCGCGCCAAACTTTTAGTCTCCTCTAAACACGACAAAATGCATGGGCCGTTTTTCGAGAGAGCAACTTCCGAGCGGATTAGAAGTTTGGCGCGATCTGTAATAACCAACTTATAAAATGTACTGGGCAACTACTTGGCGGGGTTTTTTCCCTTCCCAGGACTAAGCATATAAACTAGACTGAAATTTTGCTTTTTGTACACCTTTTACCAAAAGTTTACCACATCGAAATAAGAAAAATTGTTTTTATTAATTATTTTCTCAGACTATTATAACACACATATATATATATATATATATTCACGCTTGTATACCAGAGGGGTATGCAGAGACTACAGATTTTCATCTGCTACAATCCTGCCACACCTCTTAAGCTTCCACATCTACAATCCAAGTTTTGCATGGTAATTGTAGCATTTAAACCTATAAAGTTTCTAAACCATAAGCAAAGAAACATACACACATAGATGTGACAAATAATATAGATCTTTATTTATTTGCAATTATTATTTTATGGCTTTTGCCCGCGGCTCCCCCCCCGTGTAATACGGTTTAACGACATACTTTGTAACTTTGTAGCGTGTTAAGTTAGGGTATAAGCTATATCCATTCTAAATTTCATCCAAATCCGTCCAGCCGTTTCAGCGTGAAAGAGTAACAAACATATACACACACACACACACAAACTTTCGAATTTATAATATTATAGTGTGATAATGTGATGAACAAGTAAATGCAATTATTGTTCCAAAAAAGTTATGGCACGCAGCAAACAAACTAACAGACAGACGTCCCTCAATGGAGTCTATTCATAATTGTTCTTAATTTACCCTAAAATAAATGTAATTTTTTGGTTTAATATACCATATATTTGCCGAATAATATCAAGGAATTTGCTAACAGGCTTCCTGCCTGCCAAGGCATTTTTTAAGATATTTTCACTGGGGGGGCACTGGAGATTCATAAGTTATCTAGTCTACAGTATGAACTCGGCTACTTTAGTAGGCCTATGACTTTACCCGAAGAAGCACTTAACAAGGACACCAAATTTTGCTTTTAAAGTACAACCTGAATATAAAACGAATTATAGAATAATTTGTAGAAGACAAAAAAAAAAATAATAGTGAAAATAGAAGCTAGGCCGCCCGCCAGTTTCACCAGCATGCCTCCCTATCCGTTGGGCCACCACAGCTTTGATTGAATTCTTGAAGAAAGAATTTTTCAATATTAAAAAATTTAAAAATCAGCGTTTTTACTTTGTGGGCAAACTGCTTTCACTGGGGGGGCAAAACTCGCGACTGGGGAGGCAGTTGCCCATCCATTTATACCTTAAAAAATGCCTTGCTGCCTGCTCAGAAGGGGTGGACTGCACTGGTGCAAGCCAAGGCCAGAGCAACGTTCAGAGTGAAACAATTATGTTGTCATGGTTTCATTAAAATTAGAGTGATAATCAGACGTTTTAATAAAGGAAAGGACTCGAATTTTCATCGAAAGTTCGATATCCAACTCTTTGCACGATTAAAAAAGTTAGTCCTATCCGTTATTCGTGTTGTCAGTGTTGTTGGAGAGACCGAAGGGAATGGCGTAACACAGTGGATAGAGGGCTGATCGATGATAAAGAATAGATAAAAAAAAATATCAAAAGTAAACACCAAAATTTAGTTTGATTAATCCATCCATCAGTCTGTTTCGTCCACTGCTGGACATAGGCCTTTACAGGATTTAGCTACTCTTGGCGTCCTCCTGGAAGAAATTCCCATACTCACACACGCTGGGTTGGTGAGCGCGGTGCCGAAACCTTTGCACCAGTGACGCCGCTGCCCGTCACCAGTCTGTTTTATATAAGGCTCGGCAATTGGGGATGGATAAACCGCCATCCATCGGTCCCAGGCAATGGTGGGCCGCCTGGTTTTGCCTGAGAGCTGTTCTCTTACTCTCCCCCGAATAACTTCGGGAGGATTTGCGAGTAAGATCGAGCCCGGCATCAACTCTACCACCTATTTGATTTATGTGTGTACAAAACGTTGGTGCCTTCTAAAACAATTGCATATTGCAAAAAGTATGTATCCATTCATTAAGGGGGAACGTTTCGAGCTCGGTGCAAAATGTACAACTTATGATTGTCTTTCTTACTATTGCATAAAAAGTACTAAATAAATGTGATATGTGGCATTTCGCGACCATTGTTTAGTGTCAATTAGGCTTTTCTACCAAAATTTTGTAATTTTATGTATTACGTTGTAAATGAATGGGCATACAAACTAAAAACACGCTTTTATGTTTTAATCACATTTTTTGTTTAATTTCCTGAATTTCTGTATCCCTTGAGAATTGTGTATTAACCGAAACCGGTCGGGATTAACGCGTAAACCTTAAAATTAAAAAGCAGTGAAACAAGTACAAGTTAATTTAATTGTGATGATACCCATTCATTAACAACGTAATACATAAAATGATGCAATTCAGCTAAAAACCCCTGATAATTATTTAACAATAGTCGCAAAATAAGATGAAACTATTTTATTTTATACATTTTATTTTAAAATAAGTTAAACAAACTTATGTTATGCACTTTGCACTGAGCTCGGAACGTTACCCCTTAAAGAGCTTTAAGTTTATTTAAATTAGCTTCGAGAACAAAACATGACGTGAAATGTGTTACGATTTACACTCATTATAAAAAAGCGGCGGTAGCTCAGGGGTAGAACGCTGGCCTCTCAATTTTGAGACCCAGGTTCGACCCCGAGTTTTTCGGAGTTTATGTGCATAATTTATTCTTACTTACCACCTGTGAACGGTGAAGTAAAACATTGTGATGAGGAAACCTGCATGCCCTAAAAAGCGTGTAATTGTGCCCGAAGTACGGCTATAGGGCTCACCGGGTGCTCATGTTGGGACGTAAGAACCGTCGTCGGTGAAACACGGGTGTACCGGGTGTGGACTGTGACTTGCATTTCACAATTTACACTCGGAACACCTCTGACACCCCCTCGGGGATTCATTTCGTGACGATATGTATGATATGTATTAAATGGAGCCTTATACATCTGCAAAATTTATTGACTTAATTTTACAGGTCATATTTATAAAAACAACACTATATGATGAAACAAATATAACACGGGAAATATATAAAAAAAAAAACAAAACCTTGGGCTACTAAAACAATATTAGTCTATAAAACAACAAAATTTGAAAAACACTAATCAGTTAGAAAATAAACTAACAGTACCTATATTACCTATTATGGCCAAGATTAATATTCTCATGACACACATCATGATACCACGCGTCATTATCGTCCAACAGTTATCATACTTTTAAACACAAAAATAGAACTTGATCCATAAAATTCGGTTCATTTCACAGAAAATTGGGTAATCATCCTTTTATATGGACCGTAACGTTTCGTGACCTTTTCTGGTGCAGGTTCAGAGAAGCAAAATGTCGCGTAAGTGCGATATCGGATAGGAAGCACGTAATGCGGTGGCCCTTGGTGCGTCGAATTCAAGTACAGATTCAAGGTCGTTTAGTAGAGCAGCGCGGTGGAAGCCCGGGGCGACCCGACGACGACGCGCCGCCGCATGCTCCGGTTAGACTTGCACCAGATGCTTTCCAGTTTGCAGACGACAACTGATATTGTAGACTTTACAATAAACATTTTGTTTCCAATTTTAGTGTGTTCTTAGAAAAAAAATACCAATTGGGTATTTAACTCAATCAAATTAATACTTACGAAATCTTAGCGAGTTTTAAAGACAGCTGAGCTCGAATCTAAATAAGTAAGTAAGAATACAAACATAATAAACTTCTATTAAATTTACACGATTTAAAAATCCGAATATTTCATGTTAAAACCTGAACGTCCATTGATTGGTTGTTATTATATGTTATTATTAATAATAGCATTTACTTTGTAATTTATAATTTCTGACTGATGCTGCCTACTTAAAGGTCGAAATATATTTCAAACATATCTTCTATTTTTAACTTTTACATGTATAATACGATTATATTCTGTATAAAAAGAAGAAGACGAATAAGTTAAATATTTTAATTTTTAATAAATTAATTATCTCTTTAAACGTACTCACATAGTTTAAAGTATAACTTGGAAAACACATAATATGACTCGAAATGAAGTGGTAATGAAGAAGTTTGAACACAGTATATGAATGTGAGAGGTCCGCAGTGTGCTCAGCACCACCGGTTCACATTTCTGGAGCTCTCCTCGCGGTCGGAGTTACGCAACTTCTGAGTAATGAGTCGCGATGAAGGCGCACTACTGAACTACTGCATTTAGCCGAACGATTCAATTTATTTTAAACGCGAACGCTTAGGTAGATTTTACCAACTTTATTTTTGCTTATTTTCATTTATATACTCTATTTATAGGAAAAAAATACCAATATAAATAGTAGGTTATGTATTCGTACTTAAATTTTGGTTCTAATGAATACTTCGACAATTTCAATTTCACATTAAGCCCAGAAAATCTTGCACTTGTAGCTCCCGTTGATGTCTTTACTATGCGCTACGGAAAAGCGTAGCTGTACTTACTGTGAATTTCGTAGCACTCTATTTTTTACCGTGATTTTATAGTTTAGATAACATAAGCTGTGTTTAATCTTGAAATACTAAATGGAAATATATATTTACTAGTAATATATAGGTATATATTTACTAGTATATTTCTAGGGAGGTAATTTTTTATTTGTTTATTAAAATATTTTACTCAATAACCAATTTTAAATTTTTGCTAAACTGCAGTTTGTTGTTTTAAAAAAAAATAAAAATCCATGTATATAACTTAGGGTACTTCGCGTTTATCTAGGAAACATTGTAGATTTGTTTTGGTCATACAGTTTCTACATAACGAAAAGGTTTCATTTTGATTTTCCACATATATACGTTACATTTTTTTTATAACTGTATGAAACTTTGTACGATAAACATTACTTTTTCAATTACAAAATAATAAAATGATGTAACATTTGGTATCTTACTAAAGTATATCAGATACTCGACGCGCTCAAAATATATCTTGAGACGATTTTTGTGTGCATATTTATAATTGCACTATATATTTATCTTCAAAAACAAACGAATTGAGAACTTTTATAGCATAGATGTGTATATAAGGTGACTTTTATTTATACAGCCAAACAGTATAACAGGAGGCTTGGTGAGTGATCAGTAACACGGATCGATAACACTTTTTGCTAATTTCGGAAAATAAAATGTTGACGTCCCATAGTAATTGACTCGGGGCTGCGCTTGCGTTTGTAAGGAACACGAAAAGAATAATTTACGAGTATCACAGAAAGGGTCATCGAACCTTGTTACTGAGCACTTACCAAGTCTTCAGCAAGAGTTTGGCTGCATAAATTAAAGTCACCTTATATATTTTCTAATTTACTTGATAAAGAAGATACCAATTTTATGTTGGTATTTTAACAGAAATACTAGACCCATATTATTGAACCGAAGTGTTGAACTGTCAGAATGTAGCGGCAATTGACGATACCTGCAGCTAGAAGTATCCTTTAGTTATTTATCTTTGTCAAACCAGTAGTCAGTGCTCTCATTACGTATTCTTCTACATATACACACTTACTCGTACCTACATGTACATGTAGCATAGCTCGTTGCACGCAACAGTCAGATTTTGCTATTGCGCAAGTACCGCGCCCGAATCCGCCCGGCTCAAGGATGTCTCACACGGGGAACCTCTACGAGTATCCATCACTAGCTAGTTTCATTCCACTTGCCCTCAAGAAGGAGACCTAGTTTCAAATTTATTACAAAACAAATTGTATGAACTAAAAAATGCTTCAAATACTCTAAAATTAATATTTAAAACAAGACAAAACTAAAATGTAATAAGGAAACAAAAATCACAGTAAATAAAAATCCTTTTGAAGCTGTCGCTGCCACATGCCAGGTTGCCCAAGACGCTTGTCCATCAGTTGATGATTTTATAAAAGATAGATGACCCGCACCACAGGAAGATGCATGCTGAGCAAATTGCAGCTTTGTCGAAAAATACGTAGAAGATCTTATGTATATGAACAAGATAATGGCATATATATGTTACAGTAGATCCTATCTTCTAGTATTACCCGTAACATATACATTTATTTAGGTATAGCCTCTACTTCTGTGGAGTATAACAGTAAGTTCATACAATTACTGTTAGCAACTTGTTTTTTAGATACATATGTTTTTTGTACAAATTTCTGACATCACTTGTTGTGGTTTTCGACGATATATTTGTTTTATGTGTAAACTAGAAATACCTCGCATTTCGATTTGATAACTTTTTCATTAGGATGGCTGTTTATGTTCACGTCTAGAGTAACTACGTATAAATGATTTGATATTGTTGCCCTTCTGACCCGCACCGACTGGTTGCGTAATGTTGAGAATTGGCATCAACCTCATGCCACAATCATCGATCTTTTCATGCGTGATTCAAAGAAACTTCATTCATTACATACCGACATGCTTTATACTGTATGTAGATGGTATTGAGGGCGATTCGATTGGCTTTTAGCAACTAATATAATATGAAAAGTGTAATTACGTTTATGTTACGCTATTCGTACGTACATATATATAAGGTAACATTTATTTTTACAGCTATTATAAATAAATTATAAATAAATCAATAAATATAAATGAATTAAGGTAAGAGATATTTAGAGTCTTTATATTGGCAGTTGCATTGACAATCATTGACTGTCAAATATCTGTAAATCAAATAAAATAAATAGTAAATCTATAAATATTTATTAAGAAAAGCCGAACGGTAATATACATTTTATAATTTTTACAGCCAAATTCATACTGGAGCCTTGATAAGTGATTAGTATCACGTATCGAGTGTTGCTAATTTCTTAAAATAATTAATAGTAATTGACTCGGGGCTGGGCTTGCGTTTGTAGGGAACACGAAAAGAATAATTTGAGAATTTCACACCGTGTCATCGAACCTTGTTACTGGGGCATTTACCGAGTCTTCAGTATGAATTTGGCTTTATATGTTAATGTCACCTTGTATGTTTAAGATTTTGATGTGAGATAGGAAAAAATAATTAATAAGTATGAATAGTTTAGGCATTACCAAAACAAGCAAAATTTGTAATTAAATTGAATTAAATTAAATTTTGCATTTAAACTTTAGATCTGGTTATTAGGAAGCGTTTATCTTCTAAGAAAATCAGTTAATTGAGAGATAAAGCCTTCAGTGAAGTTTAATTTCGCGCATAAAGTCGACCTTTAGTTTGGTTTAGTTTTTGCACATCACGAAGACCTGTAGTTAAGACTCGTAGTTTCAGGCCAATAAAAACACTTTATTTTTTGATGCTCAAATATTTTTTTCTAGGTTTCTTGTAGATAACTGTGTCCATCCATACATCCATCAGCCCGTGTTCGTCCACTGCTGGACATAGGCCTTTCCCAAATTTCGCCACTCATGTCGGTCCTCCGTCCTCCTCATCCAGCCGCCCCCCGCAACGTCCTTCAGGTCGTCGGTCCAGCGGGCATAAGGTCGGCCTACACTACGCTTTGCTGTACGTGGTCTCCATTCTAGAGCCTTTCGGCCCCAACGGCCATCATGTCGGCGACAAATATGGCCTGCCCACTGCCACTTCAACTTACTGATTCTGCAGGCTATGTCGGTTACTTTCGACCTCCGACGGATCTCCTTGTTTCGGATTCTATCCATCAAAGATACCCCAAGCATAGCCCGCTCCATAGCTCGCTAAGCGACCTTAAATCGGTGGATAAGGCCCTTTGTAAGAGACCACGTCTCAGCGCCATACGTCATCACAGGAAGGACGCACTGGTTGAACATCTTAGCCTTTAAGCACTGCGGTATTGACGACGTAAATATGTGACGCAACTTTCCGAATGCTGCCCAACCCAAGCATATTCTTCTGTCAGCCTCGGCGTCGAGGTTGTTTTTATCCAGCTATATGACTTGACCCAGATAAACATATTTCTGAACAACTTCGATGCTGACATTGTCGACGGTTAACGACGACGATAACTGTGTGCTAAATTTGAATTCGAACTCAGTTTTTCTCTATCACGTCGCAATATTAGTCAGTAAACTATTTTTACTGATTGTAGTGGGGCTCCACATTCAAAAGAAATACTTTTCCCGCCTTAATATGTAATAATATTGCACTACAATAGCTCTCTTAGATAGTAAGATAAAAAGACTTATGAGACAAAGTGTAATTTTTAATTCAAAGACAGAAAACCATCATAACCGTTTTTTCATAGAAAAGACTAAGCATGAAATGTATGGGCATATTGGGCATAAACAATCTGTAACAAAATATTTTTTACTTGAAAATTAAGCTTCAATCAAAAATTCAGTTATTTTTGCCATAATAAATATTGATTTCGAAGCTGTAGACCTAAAAGAACGAAGCCGTTAAGTAAATGCCCATTAAAAGTAATAAAAAACGAAAATGTTGGATTTTTAAAGTGAATTTTACAAAAAATTTTGAGCTTATAGAGGAAATTTTGGTTCAGATTTATATTCAGCATACCATTTCTTATAGGAATAACAAAAATCGTCCAGGCACCAAAAACTTTAATGGACTGTGTTATGATTTGGTTAAACATTTTCCTTCAAAATATAGTTACTTTCAAAGTGAAAAAAAACCAAAATATGATAGAGTATCCTTAATAGACCACTGTACAAAGAAATTGTTTTTTTGCGCGGAAGCTTTTTTCCCATTTCCATAGAAATTTAGTCAGCTCATTGAACTAATTTATACTGGGAAGTGATAAAAAATTCACCAAAAAATTCATTTTTTTGATTGTTGTCGATTAACGATATACCCTTAAATTATTATCACTATTATATTTATACAATTTTTTTTTATCAAATTTTTTTTCGCTTTACAGTGCAAGGTGGTTTAATAGGTGGAAAAAAAGACAGGGGTTGGTATTTAAAATTCCTTAAACACTTTCAGCTCCTTTTTCACCCACTCAAAGGATTACTACGGACAATTAACAATTAATTAATTTAATTTTTAATTTAATACTAGGTTTTAGGTCAACATCTTAAATAAAAAAGAAAACAAATTTCAGATTTGTGACTCATTCCGTCTGCAAGCTAGAGACCCGTGACATACGGACGGACAAACGGACAGACAGCAGAGCGACATTAATAGGAGCTCTGTTTTTCTATGTAGCTTTTATTACAATTATATTTCTGTCGTCTGTCTGTACACGCCATAACTCATAATAACATAACTCAAGATACGTCAATGATATTATGCAAATGGTACTAAAGGTGCAGTCAAAGAGCGGTATCCAAAAACATCTTTGAAAAAGTCTATTTCTAGGCTTGCCGTAAAATCGGTCAATGACCCGCATTAGCGTCAAAAGAAAACGATTCGTATCGCTCTCCATTATACAGTTATACGCATCTTTATCGCTTACAATTTATTACCGCGTTTCATAGTACAGGGTCGCAGTCTCGCAGTACTATGAAACGCGGTAAGAAGCATTTAAGGTGGTAACGGAGGATCTCGGTGCAAAATGCACATCATAATATTGTTTTCCTTACCTTTGAATAAAAAGTTTGCAATAAATGCGTTTTATAGCAATTCGCGCAAAATAGTAAGGCGATCACATGAAAATTATTAAATTTTATGCGTTACATTTTAGCTGTATTCCATTACAACTGTAAACACGCTTTTAAGTTTGTTAATGGAATGCAAACAAAATGTAATACATTAAAGTACGTAATTTTTTGTGCAGACTTTATTATTAATAAACTATTTCCGCAAGTAATTTAAAACACATTTATTGCATACTTTTTATTCAAAAGTAATGAAAACAATATTATGACGTGCATTTTGTACCGAGGTAAAAAGGTACCCCCCCCCCCCCCATAAGCGATTGAGAAGTGTATACGGAGTGGAGAGCGATATAAGTATCGTTTCCTTTTGACTTTCGTTCTTTCACCCGCCTTTGAAACTATTCTGAAACGTCATGCAATAGGCTTGTAGACAGGGTAAATAAAATATTATTCTATTTAGTCCGTAATTTAGATTATCAAAAAATATTGGACACGTATTTTTTCCTTTGTCAATGAAACAACAAATGACAGAGATAAAGCGCGTCAAAGTTTGAGAGTGGGGGAAAATGACGTCACTTCTAAGTAAAACTGTACCTAGATGTGACGTCACGCGGAACTTCAGCGGGCTATATCTATATCATTGTTTGTTTAATTGAAAAAAGAAAAAATACGTGTCCAGTATTTTCTGATTATCCAACTGACGGACTAATTTAAAAAAAATTGTCATCATGCCTATTGTCAAAAGCAGCGTATCCTAAATCAAATCACGTTTGCATTGACGAAACCAGTACGAAACTTCTTACTACGCCTGTTGCGGACGCCGAGCAAAGACCTAGATCAGAAGGCTTGAAACAGTAAAAAACACGCTGGACAGCGGACCACGGGATGGAGCATCAAGAAAGAGCGAGAAAGCGAATGCTAACTCGCGTCGAAGCTGGCCTACCTCAACGTGCTTTCCTCGTGCCTCACCTCCCCTGCGCTCTGTTGATGTCGCGCGTATAGGCACTAGCCTCGGAGGAAAATTTCCTCCGAGGCACTAGCTAACATCATAGATTTAAGGATATAAATAAGGCATTTTGTTTGTACCTATATATTCATTCACTTCACAGTAGTACTTCAATAAATAATAAATATTTAGAAGTTGTTTTACATACAGTCCACTGATCCTGACCATAATAACGCCCGTACTAGACATTTAGCTTTTTGTCCAGTCATCTTTCTGCTAGTGCACTCTTTCGTAAAACGCATCGACTGTATTCGGTAACATAGCATAATAACTACTTGGAGGTCTCGAAGTGACGAAAACAAAAGTGGCCAAACGGGTGGCACAGTAAATTACATACATCAGTCAAAGGCGTGTCCATGCTGAATGTGTGTGTACGACAAGGCTCTAGGTCACTTGTAGATGTATGCTAATGTCTTTTGTTTTTTGTTGGGTTTGTTTAAAGCGTCATAGCTACTTATCTGGCTTCTTAAATCCTTAATTGTAAGTAGAGTTTTTGGTAAGCACGAAATGGTAAAAAGGAATTTCAATATCTTCAAGCATTGTACAAGTGAAATAAAAAAAAATAACTAGAACTTGAAATTTATTTAACAGGTCAACAAATAACAAGATTGTCGAGACTATCTGTACTAAAATAATAAATTATAATAGAATATGTCGTTCTGCGGCTATGCGTAAATAAGGACATAATCAAAACGTAGCAATGTATTATTAAAAGCATACAATTTCTGCTTGTCATTATTTACAAGACACCTAAATCTGAGGTGTAATTGTTTAAGGGAATCGTATTCATTTGTTTGACAGCTGAAAATGTAAGCAAATTAGCCCGTTTGATAATTGAAATCGTATGTTTTTGGCTGTCAAATGAATACGATTGTCTTAGACAATTGCACCCCTGAATGTGAAGATCTATAAAGAATCAAAACGTTAATAGAGATTTATTCTCTAATGCTTACCAATTACTGCACAAATAAATGCAATAATTGTATTGATAACGTCTTGCTGAAGTTAGATATAATATATTTTTGCCTTACAAAGCTACAATGATCAGAACACTCTCCAGCAACGCGGCCCACTTACATTACGATAATCATCAGCACGTTATCGGTAGCTATAGCTATAATGTCAAGGTGAAATCAGCCATTGTTTTTGTACCGAGAGGAGAAGCGTTTCAATCATCGACTGTCAGTTTGAAGACTTCGAATGATAGTTTTATGGGCACTTGGTGACCCTTTGCTTATGGGTTACTGCTGGTGATCATGAGAAAACCACGGTCGTTGTTATATGTTATGTATCTAATTGTCTTAATGATGTTTTGGGAGACAGGGTCAAACGAATTGGCTAATACTGCGGACTGAAACAAATTGGTATCATAATTATAATTGTATTATAATTGGGCTAGCGGTATGAACTCCTATAAACCCATGAGTTTTGGGTTTCGAAGCATTTATACAATCTATAACAATAAATTAGTAAAAAAGTAGTGTCTGTACATTGAATATTTTTGCGAAATTTCAAATGAAATGAGTTATTAGTATTGTCTCTGGCCAAAAATACAATTTTAGAATTTTCGTCTGTCTGTCTGTTTGTATGTATGTATGTTCTCTTTTAACTCGAGAACTACTCAACGGATTTGAATGTGGTTTTCTTTATTATAATTGTAGTGACCCCGAGTGATAGGCTATAAGGGATGTTCATACAATAACACCCAAGCTGAAAACGGGGCAAAGATTGAAAAAACGTGGGTGAAGCCGCGGGCAAAAGGCAGTAAATAAAGAAAAACGGTTTTAATAAAAATTATTTATGACGATTCAGTTTATAGAATTATATGAAGAACATAGAACATATAGGTATAATTACAGGTTTTTGAGATATTCTAAGAAAAATTACAATACTTGACTCATTTTACATTTTTCACATGTATCTTTAGTTCAAATAATAGATGACATTTATATCCTAGTAATGAAGCGGTTCTAATTGCATAGTTTTGAAGGTTTAAAAATTCGATTAAGAAGATTTCTTATCTAAATTTGATTTTTTATGCACGGTTTTGAGAATAATAGTTTACATAACTGGGGTTATTGAAACACGAGTGTGAAAACCGAGCCGTTTAGGCGACGAGACTCTTTTGCCCAGAATTAACTTTTGAACAACAAAAACACAGTAAATATAAATTAACAACGTTAATTATGACGCCAAAATCCAGTATTCCATGTGATATGTGAGTGGCGCATGTTAGAAAAAGGGCTCGGTCACGAGTTCAACTATCGTTTGAACCATTCCCTATTTTAGAGCCAGACGCACTACCCTTCAAATCTTGCAATCGACAAGTATTTAAAAAATACCGGACAAGTGCGAGTCGGTCTCGCCCACCGAGGACTCCGTTAAAGATTATATTTTTCATGATTTAATTACAAATGTATAGTTTTCAGATTTTTCCCTATACTTGTGGTATAAGACGGTATTACTTGCCAAATTTCATAGTTTTAGGTCAACGGGAAATACCCTATGAATTTTGATTCCCTTGAGAGTGTCGAAATGTACGTTTTTTGCGGCATAAACGGCCGTATCTTTTTTTCACGTTAACTTGAGAGTTTGATATTTTCACAGCTTCAAGCAACTGTAGACTTGAGTTTAAGGTTTTAATTTATACTCGATACCTTCACGCGTTTCCGAGATAAAGGGTCTTGACAGACAGACGGACGACAGACGGAAAACAAAGTGATCCTTTAAGGGCTCCGTTTTCTTTCTATTGAGTTACGGAGCCCTAAAAATAAGGTAAAGAAATAAAAATCGATTGAAGATTTTTGCTTTTTAGGGTTCCGTACCCGAAGGATGCCACACTAAGCGTCCGCTGTCTGTCTGTTTGTCCGTCCATGTGTCACAGGGTCTACCTTCAGCCGTAATAAGTAGCCAGTTGAAATTTGCTATTTTTCCAAGGTTTATTGTTTCAGCTCTATCTTAAAGACGGTAATAAGTACACAAAAGTTTCATATTTGGTCATATTGTTATACCTACACACTCTAAAGTAAAATAATAAATAATAAAAATTTGGGTTCCATACCCAAAGGATGCCGAATTATTTGACAGGTGCTATCATTTTAGCGTCTATTTTTTGACGTCTTGATATGGTTGTTATTTATCATGTTATTAGGGTTTCTTACCCGTTTCGTGGGGTGGTACGGAATCCTTTGTGCGCGAGTCCGACTCGCACTTGGCCAAATTAATTCAAGACCTACAGTCCTACTCGTATATTATACGTACAAGTATAGAAGAACCTTTATCTTTATCACGCGTGTTACTTTGAAAGAATCTATCGAGTATTACAATGTCTATTAACAATAGACAGTCATCATCAGACGAAAATAAACTCTAATGCTTTGAAAGCGATGTTTACAAACAATATTCAGATAGAAAGATTAATAGCAACAATAGCCATGAGCAACCTTTATAACTGGTTGGAGGGAATTAGGAGCCCAGAGCACGTCACGCCGAGTCTGCGTGGGTGACGCAACGGTTGACCCCCGGGGCTGCCAGCCTGGCTTTTTGACACGAAAGACCTACCAAAACCTAAACACGTGAATTCATCAACAATAGATCCTATTGCTTTGTAATAAAAACTATAGATGCATTTACCTCTAATTGTGGTTTAAGTTAAATTGAAACACAAAGCCTCGTAAAAATTTACAGTTGCAGTAATAGGTTTTACTTATTATTATAATCTCATAATAGTAATGAAAAGATTTATAGGTATATTTTGTAGCATGTAGGTATGTACCTATAATTATTATCACCTTCAAACAGCAAGCTTTTGGGTGCAAAATATTTAAGGAGTAGACTTCAGCCGGAAATAGAGTCGCACTGCCCTGAAAGTCAAAATAAAGCCTTTTGGGTTTGTATTATACATTATACACACAATCTACTAATATCATCGAATGGTTATTCTCGTATAATACGTAATACGCCCCAGAACCATTTAAGTTTTTGGTATGTACCACCTGCAGGCCTAACATGGTTGTCCTCCTGTTAGACAAATGCATAAAGACAGACGCATCTGAATAATTATCTTTTATCGCTAAGTGCACTACAATTTCAGTAAAACTAGCATACTCGTAGATGACATGAGTTGAGAAGTTTTGTCTCTGCTATTATAATATAGTAGCAGACCTAACATTAATAATAAACGCATAGAGATGACGCGTGGCAATTTTAGCTTAGTAAACTTCGGGCTCTGTTAAAATATAAATATTGCTTGTTTCCAAACAAAATATATACTAGAGATCAGTTTAGGAATTAACAAATATGTTCCAAACATAAGCCAGCCAAAACAACCCATTTTTATACGTTTCTTCGTACCATGAAGCCTAAATGTAGCTTTTTTTGTATGGAAACTTGCCACGCTATTTAATCCTTATGTTTGGTCTGCTACTTAGTAATAATGATATGTCGGTGAGGACGAGTCGTTTTATCGAGGTGATAAAACTTACCTGCGTTTCCATTGGTCAAAGATTAGAGATAAAATCTCTTCGAGAGATAAAATTTGTTAGTTGGTTCCATGAGGGACAATAATTTTAACCCAAAAACCTCTGATATGTACATAAGTAGGCATGTATGAAAGCATGTACAAATGAGACATTATACAACGCTGAAAGATAAGATCACGGATACCCGATAGCGGCCTCAGTACTCAAATGAAAGCTACTAGATATGTGCCGGTGATAGACCTCATACAATATGGTGATTGCAATTAGATTGTACTGGGTACGTTGGGAAACCTGATATAACTGTGAGGTTCTGTGGCTGGCTGCCGGAATCAATACGAAGAATGGAGTGCAAGTTTACTTAGGCATCTTTTGAAATGTAATACCCAAAAGTTATTTTAAAAAAATTGTACAATTCTGTTTTAGAAACGAAGGTACAATCCGTTTCAAATCCTATTAGGATTACTAAGATAGGATCTTTTGGAATGGAGTGGTTTACGATGTCTGTGTGCGTTAGCAACACTGTTAGGCCTATAAGCAGCTGCAGACTGTTCCATAAAAATGAAAAAACCATCAGTGTAGCCCCGATTTAAAAATAACTGATGTTTTTGCGTGCGCGGCATCTGATTAGAGTAGGATAGACAGTTAAAAAGCAGAAGCGTTAGAGCAGGACTGCGAATTGAGGTGCCAACGTGTTAGGCTGTAATGTGTCGCTGGAGATCCATCAATTTCCGTAGTTTGTAACATGTGATTCTTTCTTTCACGGGTTATTGCGATGTTACGGAGCCCTAATAGAGCATGGCCCAACTCTAATTTGGCCGGTGTTTTTCAACAAGTTTGTTGTGTTTTCTAAAAGGGAGTTTTTACTTCACTTATACTCTAACATTCAATGAGCCTGTTTGTTATTCAGATAAGGTTTCAACTTACATTCAGTTGGCATCGTAAAACCTACTAAGTTTACCATACAAGGTTAATTACAACGAACATGATTTACTAACAAGTATTTTATTAAATTACCGTGTATGTATCAATTTGTTTGATTGACGATTATCCAATAAATATACATTTATACAAATGTCTTGGGTTTTAATGAGATCTTAATAAGATAAAAATTCTGTTTAATAATACAAATAAATCAGATATCCCAGAATAATATAATGAAATGGTGTCCTTGATGTCTTAATATGTACTTTAGTTAAAGAATTTTGCAACTTTAATTTAATCACAACCTAACCTAACCAAGACTATGCAAAATATTAATATAACTGGCTTTTTCCCGCGGTTTCAGCCGCGTTGAATTAGTTTTTATGTACTCTTGCATAAAATATTTTGTATGAGAAATGCTGGTTCCTGTAATAAGCCGCTAGGGGCGCTGCACAATTTCTCATATAAATATTTTATGCAGACGTTAACGTGTACACTAAGCTAAACTCATGGTAGGCCTAAGTGCGTGAGTGACAGCGTTGCCAACGCACACAGGCATCATAAGCCTTTACATTCCAAAAGGTCCTATTCTAATAGCATTTGAAACGGATAGCAGAATTTGTAGACATTTGAAAAATACATAAGTATCCATTCAGTCCAAAGTCTCGGAAAAGCGAGCACATACAGAGCTTCAGCGGTATCACTAATATGGAAGAGTAGAGTTTGACTATGAAGCTATGCTACTTTTGGTAAAACTAATTGTCATCAAATCCCACTATCCCACTAATATTATAAATAACTTAATAATATTAATATTAATAATAAGCGAAAGTTTGGATGTATGTATGGATGGTTGGATGGATGTATGGGTGGATGGATGTACGGATGGATGGATGTTTGTTACTCTTTCACGCCGTAACTACTGAACCGATTGGACTGAAATTTTGCATGAATGTAGTTCTAGACCTGGAATAGGACGTTGGCTACTTTTAGTCCCATAGATCAGTTCCCATGGGATGAAAATAAGCGTTCAAATTTCCATAGAAAAGTGATGTAACACCCTTTCACGCCATGCTTACGAAGCCGATTGGGCTAAAATTTTGCATAAATGTATTTCTAGACCTTGAATAGGACATAGGCTACTTTTTATCACATAAATCAGTTCTTATGGGATGAAAATGAGATTTCAAGTTTCTATAGAAAACCACCCTTTCACGCCGCCGCACTAACCAATTGGGCTGAAACTTTGCACTAGGTCTAGAATAGGGCAGCAAATACTTTTTCCCTTTGTTTCCATGAACAAGCTATAAAAGAGACACACAAAATGGGAAACAAGAGGCGCTCAACACACGCATTTCACCAGCTTTGTTTACTGTAGGTAACAGTCCGAATAATATTAACTGATTTTATAGGAGTACACAAAAACTAATTCAACGCGGCTGAAACCGCGGGAAAAAGCCAGTTATATTAATATTTTGCATAGTCTTGGTTAGGTAAGGTTGTGATTAAATTAAAGTTGCAAAATTCTTTAACTAAAGTACATATTAAGACATCAAGGACACCATTTCATTATATTATTCTGGGATATCTGATTTATTTGTATTATTAAACAGAATTTTTATCTTATTAAGATCTCATTAAAACCCAAGACATTTGTATAAATGTATATTTATTGGATAATCGTCAATCAAACAAATTGATACATACACGGTAATTTAATAAAATACTTGTTAGTAAATCATGTTCGTTGTAATTAACCTTGTATGGTAAACTTAATAGGTTTTACGATGCCAACTGAATGTAAGTTGAAACCTTATCTGAATAACAAACAGGCTCATTGAATGTTAGAGTATAAGTGAAGTAAAAACTCCCTTTTAGAAAATACAACAAACTTGTTGAAAAACACCGGCCAAATTAGAGTTGGGCCATGCTCTATTAGGGCTCCGTAACATCGCAATAACCCGTGAAAGAAAGAATCACATGTTACAAACTACGGAAATTGATGGATCTCCAGCGACACATTACAGCCTAACACGTTGGCACCTCAATTCGCAGTCCTGCTCTAACGCTTCTGCTTTTTAACTGTCTATCCTACTCCAATCAGATGCCGCGCACGCAAAAACATCAGTTATTTTGAAATCGGGGCTACACTGATGGTATTTTCATTTTTATGGAACAGTCTGCAGCTGCTTTATACTATATCAGTAATATTATGCAAAGTTTCGGATCTAATTTCAAGTATTCATTGAATGCTGTTTGGAGGTAACTTTGTAATTTTTTTCTATCGAGAAAATTTAATGGAATAAAGTTTTCACAACAGTGTTGACATAGCATTAGTCCTCAACTTTATCATATATAGGTATTCATTTCAGAGTGATCGTTACAGTATTTGTTGGTATAAAACAAGATCATGCGAAGCGAAGAGAGGTATCGTCAGGTCTCGTTACCAAACGCACAATCTATGATTGTTTATTGTTATTATTATATTATATTGTCGTTATTGTATAAAAATTACTAATTTAAATTATTAAATTAAAATTTTGTTTTTTCGTTGGAAATTGGACTATTGGGGATACTCTATCATCTGTAAAAAAATACACTTTGGATTGTAGGGCCTTATAATATACGTCGGCGTAAAATTGTAAAATCCGTTTTTTAGTTTAGTTAGATTAGTTTAAGTTAGTTTATAAACTACCTAACAAAAACCTACCGTTAAATGATAAATTCACTAGTTAAATGATCTATACTACCGGATCGTATGTATAATCTTACGGTGACATATATAATTCTTAGGTACTGAATCCATTACCTACTTAGGTACAGTATGTAATCGATAGATTTGGAACTGGGTATTGTTTAGAATAACTAGGTATTCCATACAATACTGTTTCATATTAATTTGTCACCAAGCGTAAATAAAACGTGCATATATTTCACAGGAATTAAAACTTCATTTAAAGTTACCTATGAAAAGGTCTATTTTGTACTTAAGTGCATTGTATTGACAATTTAAATAACATATTGAAACATATGCACGACTTCAAAACAGCTTGGCTTTTTTGTAGGTGTCCATGATTTTGTGTGCAGTGTATTTTAATACGCACTAAGGCAGAGGTTTCCAAACTCTTTAGGCTAAGGGCCACTCTGATTCCTCCATGAGTCCCAAGGGCCAAGACCTAGATAAAACAGAACGTTCTGTGGTTTTTCGCAATTTCGGGTGGTAGGTACCATCGAAGAAATGGCCGCAGACCTACTTTTCGCTCTTATTACCATTACAATACGGGTGAAAAGTAGGTCTGCAGCCATATCTTCGATGGTACATACGAGCAAGTGTCAACGACTTTTCATTGCGGCGGAGATAGCCGAAGCGCGTACTGTGCACAGAACTTAAAAAATCGTTAATAAAAACGTTTTTTAATTATACTTTTAGACAAATGTGCGTGATAAATAACGTTTATACATATACCGCTATTATAATCGGTAGTATCTCGTTGGGATACATCTCACATGACATTATTATATAAATTACATTGTGAATTTTAATTTTAAATAAACTATGGCGGACTGTGGCGGGCCGGATTGCTGGTGCTTGCGGGCCGTAGTTTTGAGACCCCTGCACCAAGGGACTGGTAGTGGTCGCGCGCGCATCAATCACTCTTCGGCTGCCATTGCGCAAGAGTTGCCACTTGGTAGAGTGAGCCTTGTGAAGGACGCGGTCGCGCATGCGCCGGGGAAATGCTACTACAGCAACACAATCAATACATAACACATTTTCATGCACTCGCCGTTCATAAATAGGTGCAGTCCGGGCTGTGTTCAGCGCGAAAAATGTCGCGCTGGTCGAATGTCGAATCAGTATAATGAGAAAAGATGCCTTATTTATTTCGCCAAATAATCTGAGGGTTATTTTGTTTTAGCGTATATTTATGCTATAAGATGTCCAAGAACTCGTAGGGTTGTTTGAGCATAATGATGACATGTGATATGTGATGTCGTTTATGGTCCGAAACTATACGCTAAAACTTCAAGAGCAGTTCAGCGAGTTCAGAACGCATGCGCCAGGTTTTGCTTCTCGGTACCAAAAGGGGCTCATATTACACCCTTCTTAAACCAGAAAGGAATGCTCAAGATGGAGGCTCGAAGAACTGTACATCTAGCCAGTCTCATTCATAAGATTGTACATGGCAAAAGACCGTTGTATCTTTACAACAAGTTTGCTTGGGCTCGTGAAGTGTGCAGTCGTGAAACTCGCAGTAGGCAATTAAATTTAATGATTCTGCCGAAACATGTAAGATCTGGCTATAGGGGTAGTTTCAAGTACGCGGCCGCAAAGATCTGGAACAATCTGCCTCCCCCTTTGCGTAAGTCTGTGACAGCTCACACGTTCAAGTCAAAGTCTTTTTGATAAACAAAAGCAAGAAAGCCGTTATAATCAAATATAAATATTTTTTATGCTCAAATAATTTCAATTGTGGTTTTATTTAAAATTTATTTTCGTTTCTTGAAATTGTAATTTGGTATGTGTTTTTATATATATTTTGATTGTTGTGTTGTAGTTACTCATATTGTGCATCACCTATCGAACTTTATGTTTAATCGTAGATGATACAGGATCAGCTGAAAATCAGTGCTGCGCAGATATGTTTTACCATACTCGTAGCATGCTGAGCTGTCTCCTTTTTGTTTAATGTATTTCTGTGTTTAATTATGCTGTAACAAATAAACTTTTTTTATTTTATTCTGTTCTATTCTTTAATATTTAAATCGTTTAAAATAATTAAAATCATTGATAAAATTTAACCCTCTCAATTTTTATTATAGCTAAAACAATAGATCGCAGTCAATATCATGAGTAAGATCCATCTACAGACGCCGATCTTAGCCTGAGATTCAGAGTGCATTTTGAGTCCGAACTCGATCTTACAAACGTCAAAAGGCGACGTGATCCCATACTACAGTGACGTTTGTAAGATTGAGTTCCTCTTGAGTTCGGACGTTCCAAATGCACTCTGAATCTCTGCCTTACTGTCTGGTGAAACAACATTCGCTCAAAAAAAGGCAATCACAACAATTTGCGTTTTAAATTACATACGAAAAGAAAAAATATAATAAAAATCTGTTTGATTCCTTAAATGAGCATAGGAAATGTCTCCGAAAATTGCCTTGAGGTAATGATTACACCAAAAAAACATTACTTTGATATTTAATTATTTTTTCCTGCAAGATATTTAGAGTTTGGCGCATTCCATATTAACTATACAACACAAAAACCAAAATGAGAGCGCCGACTTTTAGAGAACATATGTTTCAGGAAGAAAGAAGTTGGCAATGATGTTATTTCAATACCATCGGTCAGTATTTAATTATTTCAAAGTATTAGAGAATGTCTGCTGTATATTTGAAGTTAAAGTTTTTTTTTTCGTTAAATGCTTATACTATCGTAATTAATACTGACTTACATATAATCAACTGTAGTAGGTCGATAATTTCTACGACTTAAGGCTAAATTTTGAGCTTCAGTATGTTGTCAGAAAGTCTACATTAGAACGCTCGCTTCGCGCGCTACCGACACGCATAATCTGTGAATTTTCGAGGTTTTAATGGATTTTACGAAAAAGTATTTGATGTAGGAGCTTTTCCAGCTGACACTGGAAAATAGACCATGTGTAGACATAAAACCAATCAATAACTTATTTCAAAAATAAAATCTATCACGTGAAATGTGTCCAATTAGGTAACCGACCTGACAACGAAAAGATAAAGGTCTGACAAAAGACGTGTCCAAGTTTTACATTTATCAATCAGATAAGTACTTGACTCAGCATATTAAAGCAAAAACCGTTGAAAGACAAAAGGCAAGCCCTTAACACAGATCTCGTTCAGATACGATCGACTTAACATTTTAGTAGTATTGCTACATATAGATGTTATCAACTGGTTAAATTTGAGCTCGTAATCAGCTTAGACTGAACGTCTTGTCAAAGTACTTATAATGAAGGATTAAAGATGAAAATGCCTTGGTCCGCCAGACTTCTTTTGTGGCGTTGACTCTACGTGCTTGCCTCACCTTGAACGGTGCCAGGAATAAAGTTAACTTGTTATTTGTAGCAATGAAATTATTGCAATGCTACCATCTCCTATGTATAAAGTACTGTTTGGCTACCATGTTAAAAAATATGACGTGTGTAAAATCCAAGAGCTGAAAATTACAGCAATCGGCACCATGATTGAATGCTCAATACATACATAAATAAGTTATATTAATTGAATTATCTGCTATGAATTTATAACCAGATATCTTGAGAGTCATTTGACAAAACTATATTTCTTATTGTTTAAATTTTCCTCTTACTGCAACATCTCAAAAACATTCCATTTCCTCATTGCATTTCCCAAACACTTAAAATTGGAAAATGTTCCACTTATTTCATTTACTGTTATATAAGGTGACATTTATTTATGCAGCCAAATTCATACTGGAGGCTCGGTAAGTAATCAGTATCACTGATAGACCGGGTGTAAAAGCAAAGTTAAAAGTTAAATAAAAGTATAATGACCAATTCTTCGGTTTGATACTGGCCATGATGAGATCTTTTAGATGTTAAATTTTATGTCACAGAGCTGGTTTTTATCCTTCTATTTGAAATATGGATGTCAATGGACAAACAAATATTCTTTGTTTAATTCATTGCGTAGGTATGCAATTTGCTATCCCTTGGATAAAATTAAAGTGCAGCTACATACGAGTACATTGCCCTCATTTCTTTGATAATTAAAGAGGTATTTTTTCATACAGTTCTTGTGAAGGTGTACGTCTGCCACAAAAAGCTATTTACTAAAAACTAAAACTGCATCAAGGTAAAATAGCGAGGCTTTCAGTACTTGATCTGCTACAAATTTCTCACAAATACGGTACAAATTCAAGTATTCCTTTACTTTTACTTGACAGACTATACATTTCTTTAATTATGCCCTAAGTCTAATTCTAGTTTTCTGTTTCATTTGTTGGATGCCGGTATTACCCTTCTCTACTGAGTTGGATTCTTCAGCATATTTTTATTGTTTTTTTTGTTGGTTTTCCCTTAAGTATGTAAGGTATAAATGTATATTTATTGGATAATCGTCAATCAAACAAATTGATACATACACGGTAATTTAATAAAATACTTGTTAGTAAATCATGTTCGTTGTAATTAACCTTGTATGGTAAACTTAGTAGGTTTTACGATGCCAACTGAATGTAAGTTGAAACCTTATCTGAATAACAAACAGGCTCATTGAATGTTAGAGTATAAGTGAAGTAAAAACTCCCTTTTAGAAAATACAACAAACTTGTTGAAAAACACCGGCCAAATTAGAGTTGGGCCATGCTCTATTAGGGCTCCGTAACATCGCAATAACCCGTGAAAGAAAGAATCACATGTTACAAACTACGGAAATTGATGGATCTCCAGCGACACATTACAGCCTAACACGTTGGCTGCGAGCATAGTAGCATCAAGGTAAAATAGCGAGGCTTTCAGTACTTGATCTGCTACAAATTTCTCACAAATACGGTACAAATTCAAGTATTCCTTTACTTTTACTTGACAGACTATACATTTCTTTAATTATGCCCTAAGTCTAATTCTAGTTTTCTGTTTCATTTGTTGGATGCCGGTATTACCCTTCTCTACTGGGTTGGATTCTTCAGCATATTTTTATTGTTTTTTTTGTTGGTTTTCCCTTAAGTATGTAAGGTATAAATGTATATTTATTGGATAATCGTCAATCAAACAAATTGATACATACACGGTAATTTAATAAAATACTTGTTAGTAAATCATGTTCGTTGTAATTAACCTTGTATGGTAAACTTAGTAGGTTTTACGATGCCAACTGAATGTAAGTTGAAACCTTATCTGAATAACAAACAGGCTCATTGAATGTTAGAGTATAAGTGAAGTAAAAACTCCCTTTTAGAAAATACAACAAACTTGTTGAAAAACACCGGCCAAATTAGAGTTGGGCCATGCTCTATTAGGGCTCCGTAACATCGCAATAACCCGTGAAAGAAAGAATCACATGTTACAAACTACGGAAATTGATGGATCTCCAGCGACACATTACAGCCTAACACGTTGGCTGCGAGCATAGTAGCATCAAGGTAAAATAGCGAGGCTTTCAGTACTTGATCTGCTACAAATTTCTAACAAATACGGTACAAATTCAAGTATTCCTTTACTTTTACTTGACAGACTATACATTTCTTTAATTATGCACTAAGTCTAATTCTAGTTTTCTGTTTCATTTGTTGGATGCCGGTATTACCCTTCTCTACTGAGTTGGATTCTTCAGCATATTTTTATTGTTTTTTTATTTGGTTTTCCCTTAAGTATGTAAGGTCTGTAGCAGGCTATTAAAATTTTATGCTTTTTTTGTCATCAATGCTTTTTCACACATCGTCCTTAATGAGTTCATAAGCACTTCCAATGTTTTTATACCTTTTTCGCAAAGAAAATTTTACTTTTTAATAGTAAATGCACAAGTTTATGCCTTTAACATCGTCTTTACTTCTCTCGTGACGATTGATCAGCTTCACTGTGTTTGTTCATCTCGTTTCACTTGAAGTTTATCCAATGAACTATAGAAGAAAATATACTAAATGTTGCATTATATCATAACTACAATAAAAAGGCAATAAGTATTGTCTAAATTCCTATGCGATCTAGAAATATTAAAATAATATTGTGTATCGCAATAACTATCGGACTTACCAAAAATTGCTTAATCACAAGATTTATATGCTTTTAAGAAAAGGATTAAAATGAGCTTTAAATACAAATTGAACCACAAAATCTAGCAGTTTGGTGGCCTTTTATAGTATAAAACCGGCTCAGTACATTTTATAAGTTGGTCTACTAATACAGATAGCGCCAAAATTCTAGTCCGCTCGGAAGTTGCTCACCCCAAGAACGGCCCGTACATTTTGTCGTGTTAAGAGGGGACTAAAAGTTTGGCGTAACCTGTACTCGTAAGCCTGTAAAGCCTACTTAGCTGTAATCGTTTTTATTTTAACGTCATTATATATACTACTTCTGTGAATTTTTCACATATTTATAAACAACCGTTTAGCTGGCAGGGGGGAGGGGGAACAGTGACACTTGACTCTAACAAAAATTAGCACTTTAAAGATTAATATTTTGCCAACGGATCCCCAAAACAAAAAAAAGGTTTTCACACACCCACAATGTTTTTGAACTACCTATACAACAATACCCCACACTATGGGATAGACGAGAAAAAAAATTACAATTTACGTGTATGGAAGGCAACTAAAAAAATGTTTTCGTAATTTTATTTTACCACTTTTTCGGCGTGATTAATATGTATACCAATGCTAAATTACAGCTTTCTATTACTAATAGTCTCTAAGCTAAGCCACGGACAGGCAGAAATACGGACAGACAGATATGGCGAAACTATAAGGGTTCCTTGGTGGACTACGGGACCCTCAAAACGATCGTTGGACTACGGAACCCTAAAAGCAATCATGATCTGAACCATGAGAAATTTTATTTTATACTCCTATAAACGTTTATTATAGCCCCACAACAAAATTTAGGGGTCTAACTGTACATGTGACATGGACTAGCACCTAGGCTGTTACGAAAACCTTCTATTCAACCGAAACGTTAATTTAACAAATATGTTGTCCGATAAATATCATCCCAGTAAACAATCTAGTGGTCCGGTAGACGTCCCCGTCATTGAGTATTGAATATTGAGTCCCGTATCCTTGTTTTATAAGTTCATCATATAAGTGACTTAAGGACGTCCTTAGGGTGGGATTTGGGCCCACTTTGTACGTCTTCCCATCGTATAAGCCTCTTCTAACAGTCCTTTTTAGTCTTACTTAGACGTATAGTCGACATATATACATTATCGCTGTGTCCACTAGGCGTATAATGATACCTGCTGCGATGTTTATACGCCTGCATATGCTAGCGTAGCCTAACCTAAAATTGCTAAGTGACGGTTACGCTTTATTTATTAATCTCAGTGGCCATATTGACATTGAAAAATAATAAAAAAGTACGTAAGTAGTGTATTTCCAACGAAGTATAGTTGCGTATTTTTCAGCTGCGATCTATTGGAAAGGTAAGTTTATCGATAAATATGAAGTAGGTTTGAAACAATTATTTCATGGGCTCCCAAATTTTTTAGTATTATGATTTTTTAAATAAAATGTTAATCTGTACCGTGTTGTATGCTTTTTATAGGTCTACCAGACTTAAAATTGTCTGTTCAAAAATATTCGTTCGCTATTGCAGTAGAATTAGGGTTCATTAAAAAATATATAAAACCAGCCATTAACTTTATTAATTCATTTGACTTGCACCAAATAAGATTGAATGCAAAGGTTAAAATTTTTTTTTTTCACCTTCAATATGTTGAAATTTTTATAAAAGTCTATTTACCGGTCTAGGTGACGTATAACGGGCGTATAAGCTCTCTGGAAGACTTATAAAAGACGCAATCGTAACTCTTTACCCTCTTGTTTTATAATGATTAGCATCACGACGTATAAAAGATCACTGGTCATATAAACGTTTTATAACCGACACAACAATGACTGTTACACGGCAACCAGGCTTATAGACGGTATTGTGAGGACTAGTTTGTAAGTGTCTTATAATATAGATGAAAAAACGTCTTTAAGACATTATTATATGCCAAGAAACTTATAAAACTAAGGAGACCGATTATGTCTACCACTATAAGACGACGTGTAAGCACTGTGATAAAACGTTTATAAAATCATGACCAAATTGTTTGCTGGGATGGCTGACACCGTTAGATGGCGTCGTATAAATTTGTCGTGGCAACGCCTTTATCCTTTCTCCAATGTTTAATTTCTTACTGTATATTGCCACAACTTTTTTGTCACACAATAAAGATAAGCACTATACAAAATAAATAAAGATATATAAATATAAATAAGATTATCATTGTTGGGCCATTTCAATTACTGCTGCCCTTGCATAAAATCTGTTGGCATTTCTACATTTTCAAAAATAGGCCCATTAGACCAACACTGACCCAATAAAGTAAAATCTTATCATTACGGCCAACCAATTACCAACGCTGGGCTATTTGGACTACTGCAATCGATGCGTAAAACTGTTGGCATTTCTGCTTTGTCAATAACGTAGGTCCTTCCCAGATAACATGTATACTTGTTGTTTGTTCAAAATTGTTGATGCAAGTCTTTTTTAGGTTGTTGCAGGCTTTATTTTAAATTCCCACGTCATAATTGTCGAGGCAGTTTTGCATTATACTTGCTGGAAACTTGTCAGGAGCTGGCTTATATTTTACTTGCGTATATCCCTTTGTCTGACGACATCAATTGTGGACATTGGCTGTATACGTATTGTATAAGCATCAATTCACTGGTTACAAAATCAAGTACTGTGGTCGACCGTTTACAGCAGCGTCCGGAAACATCGTCGTCACTAAGGTCAAGGTTCATCAACTAATAGATACTATACAAATTAAAAATCTTATAAAATATGTAAACGGTGTTTACTAAACGTTCTTTTTGAATTTTCTTTTACGTCTGCTTTGCGTTTTCAATAAAAATGGAAAATTTAATTATAGATGCAAAAAAAACAGTGACTTCCGTAAGAATTTCTAGATGGTCGTTGGATGTGGTACGTTAAAAAGATGACCAAGCCAACTAACGATATATGGCCAAATCTAACTATGGCCCACTAACGAGGTGCGTATGACTCAACCCAACACCAACAATAAAATGCTATAGGGAATAACTAAGCCATACATTTTCAATTATTAAGTATTGTTCAATAAATTTGACACCAAAGTTTAAAGGAGCGGAAACAACGCACGTATTTACCGGTTATTACCGGGATCCGCCAAATCTACTATCCGGTGCATCTGTAGTAAAAACGTTTATTCAAGGTTCATAATAAGACATTATAGTTGCGCGACTGAAACGTCGTAAGAGAAACATATACAACGTGATAGTTAATTAAAAACCACTATGTCACTGTTACATAACTTGAAGTCGTATAAAACGGAAGTTACTCGTACACGATGTTTTTGCTTCTTGGGTGGTACCTAATCGTCGCTGGACGAGATTCAAATAAATAAACTTTGGTTTGCGACGGAACGAAAACGAACACCAAATATGACATGGTGGCCTAGTTCCATTCTTATGCAGAATGGAATTTTGTATAAATAACTCATTGTCATTTCCACCTTGAACGAAGGAAAACTTAGCCTTGAAGACTAAAACATCCAATACTTATTAAATTCCTTGACAACGTAGCGTTTTGGCTAGGTAAACACGATTATTGTTCTTAAATGGCCATAATTACGATGGACCCAACAAATCTACCAAACTGCCTATGTGCAATCTCCAACAAGTGACGGTATACTATGTAGCTGTGGCACTTTTTGATAAGTCCTCATAAAGGTGACGGATCTTATAGTCTTATGTGCTGTCGACGAAAACTAAACAGGCTTTTATAGATATAAGTTGTGTCTTGAGTTGTTGCTTTTTGTTTTTATCTCTATACCAAAAAATCTGAAGTATTTCTGTGTATACGTTCACTTAAAACTACAGAATCACTGAACCGATTAACATGCGGTTTTACATTTTGTTGGAAACTGTTTGATGAAGATTTAAGGAAATGATTAAGTGCGCTGAGCAGTTCCTTACTTGATGAAGCAAGTCGAAAAAAGGGAGAGATTTTATTCAAGACTAGCTTTTGCCTGCGACTTCGTTCGCGTGGGCTTGGGATATAAATTCGAATCAGACTTCCCATAGATTTATATAATAGCCTTTGCCGTTTGCGTCTATTCAATCTTTGCCCCGTTTTCGGCTTGGGCGTTATTTTATGAACACCCCTTGTAATCTATGCGTTGACCAGAGTAACTACCATAATGAAAAAAACCGCATGCGAATCCGTGGAGTGGTTCTCGAGTTATAAAATCGTTTATTCAATCTTTGCCCCGTTTTCAGCTTGGACGTTATTTTAAGAACACCCCTTATAGTTTATGTGTTGACCAGGGTAACCACAATGATAATAAATAAAACTGCATTCATTCTCGAGATATAAAAGCATTTATTAAATCTTTGCCCCGTTTCCGGCTGGGGCATTATTTTATGAACACACCCTATAGTCGATGTGTTAAGAAAGGTGACTACAATGATAATTAAGATAACCGAATTCAAATCCGTTGATGGGTTCTCGAGTTATAAAAGCGTTTATTCAATCTTTGCTCCGTTTCCAGCTTGGGCGTTACTTTATGAACACCCCTTATAGCCTATGTGTTGACCAGCATCACTACGATGATAATAAAAAAAACCGCATCCGAATCCTTTAAGTGGTTCTCGGGTTAAAACGGAACATACACACAAAAATTCTAAAAATTTTTGTTCGGCCTCAGTACAGTACCAATAACCCATTTCATTTAAAATTTCGCATATAAAAAAATATTCAATGTACAGACACGACTTTTTTTACTACTTTATTATTAGTATATAGATGGGTGGAGCCGGGGGCAGCAGGTAAAAAGCTAGTTTTACTATAATACCAGTAGCAACTAGCAGTCCTCTACTGAACATAGATCACCCTCGGTAGCTTCTCAACAGGCGCTATAAGACGGATGTGCCCTAAAATCATGGGCATACGGATTGGCGATCTCTATGCCTTCAACAGTTGGGCAATTAGTTGACAGGGCGCATCATGAGCAAGAGACGTAAACATTTGGGGTGGCTCGGCATTTAGCCTATTTTTACCTCAAATATGTGAGATCTGAAGTTTCTTAAACTATACTAGCTCATGCGAAACATGTACTAACCAACGCGCATATACAAATCTATCTTTATTACATAAAAATTACATACCCGTACATATCGTCATGACATGTATCCCCGAAGGGGTGTCAGGGGAGTTATACAATGTGCAAGTCACAGTCCACACTCAGTACCCTCGCGTACTTATACTCTACGTGGTTGAAAGGATCGCAGTACTTTTTCTAACAACCTGTATACGTATATCGTCACGACATAATCCCCGAGAGTGTTTTAGAGCTGTTCGCAAGTGAAATGTAAGTTACAGTCCAGACTCGGTACGCTCGCGTTTTACCGACGATTATAACGTCCCAATGTGATGGGAGTTGAGGTGAGCCATTACCAAACTTCAGACACCAAAAACGCCTTTTTAGGGCATGTACATAGGGTTTTCTCACGGCGTTTTCATTCACCGTTCAGCAAGTGGTAAGTATTAGATAAGAACACAAATACTATGTACATAAATTGCGAAAAACTCATTAGTGCATACCCGACCAGGAATTGAACCTGGGTCTCAAGATTTAGGGTCCGTCCGAGCTACCGCCGCCAGTTCTCCTGGAATTAAACATTTTAGGGATTTAAAGTTCTGGGCGGGAAGCCAATTTTGCAGTGCATAAATCATAATCTATAAAAGAAAATTAATTATTTTGTCTTTAATACTCAAAGTTCTTTCGTTCCAAGACCCATTGAGAAGTGACGCCCTGTGTAGCGAGTTACAAGAAGCGTTCAATTGATTCTAATTAGCAAACTGCTGCTGTAGTCCTGTAATTATACGCAGTGTGTGATAAACTGATAAGAAACCCGACCGCTTAGTCTCTTATAGACCGCACTAGAATTGTCCTGCAGGTTGCAATAGATATCTACGGTATTTTGTTTCTCCACTGCGTACTTAGGCAACTGCGATGCAACGAGGCCAGTTCTGCAAGTATCCGAAATTTACCAAACTGGATGTTCAAGTGTCACATCATGACTCGTGACGTGGCAACAGGTACCAAACAGTCCACGAAGGTTGACTGGTTTACTTTATAGCGAAGAAGTTCTTTCAAAAAGGAGATACGGGATATCACTCTAAACTTCCTGAATACACATCAAGCAATTGACATCAACGAAATTTTGAATCTAATTTCAATGCCATTTTATCTGGCTTCCAATAATTGTCTCCGCACATTAGTTCCAACTAGACTAGTGACGGGCAGCGGCGTCACTGGTGCAAGGGTTTCGGCACCGCGCTCACCAACCCGCCTGCCCAGCGTGTGTGAGTAAGGGCATTTCTTCCAGGGGGACCGCCAAGAGTGGCGAAATCCTGGAAAGGCCTATGTCCAGCAGTGGACGAAACAGGCTGATGGATGGATGGATGGATTAGTTCCAACAGGAATAACTGAACTTTATACACAGAGAGATGACGTAGGTATATACGATACCTTCTCGGAAATATTTACGTAGAAACTTTCCTGAATGACTAACAGTTAATGAATTTCACTTGAAAGCGAATTCATTTTCGCGACAATAACTGACAATAGTCCAGTCTAGACGGTGAAGAATTGCGCAAATATGTACCCCTGAAGAGTGGTTAGTTACCGTGACGCGTTGAGAATCACATTGACCGTAATGTGTCGCTAGCTCCGGCCCGAGTCGAACTATGTATGTAGTTGCACAAGTAGCCACTTTTGTTTACGTGGTATTGTCCAGTTCTGAGCAGCGATCTTCACGTACGTGCGTACTTGAATATATTCAAATTTGAAGATGCGGCGGGATGAGGCAAGCGCTGACAACTTCGTATATAATGTGGATGGCGGAGAGCAGGGAGCACAGTGCTCATCCCAGTGCACCTCGACCAACATCTCACACGAAGCAAAATGGCTTTCAAGGTACGAACCCCCGAGGATTACAAGTGCCAGTGAATATTAGTGCTGACTGAAAGTGAAAAGTGATATCAATAAGTGATGATCCTATTGTGCGATAGACTTTATCACAACTTATCTTACAATGCCGTTATTAAATGTGTCATAAGTTTATTCATCTTAATCTCAAATGTCCTTTTCTAGAGGAAGATAGCGTCTTAATCGGAAACAGTGTTTAACAATGTTTTATCCCGTTTCAGTTGGTCGTGTTCGCTTGCTTGGTGGCGGTGGCTCGCGGCAACGTCGCCGTGGCAGGCCCTCCGAGAGCGCAGCTGGTCGAGTACGACAATCCTTCCTATAAGTTCGGATACAACGTGGAAGACTCCATCACCGGAGACTTCAAGACACAGGAGGAGAGTCGCGAAGGAGACGTGGTCCAAGGCCGGTACTCGTTGTTAGAGTCTGACGGCACGAGGCGGGTGGTGGAGTACATCTCGGACTACACCGGCTTCCACGCGTTCGTGCGCAACGAGCTGCCCGAGGCCGTGATCGGAGAGCCCGTAGCGCGGTTCGCCCCTCGGCCCGTGGTGGCGGAGCCGGTAGTCGCCAAGCCCGCGCTCGCTCGGTACGCCGCCGGCGCCGAGCCCGTCGTCGAGCAAGTCATCGCGGCGAGGTATGCCGCCACTTCCCCTGCGGTCTACGCCGCTGCCCCAACCAGGTTCGCCGCACCCGTCGCCGAGTTTGCCGCTCCCGGGCCCTTCGCCCGTTACGCCACCGCTCCGGTGCCAGTGTACAGGGCCGCGTACCCCGCACCCGTAGCTGCTGCATATGCCACGCCCGCCGTGGCTTCAGCCTACGAGTACACGATAAACGCAGGTCCAGCAGCCTACACGGCGGGCCCCGTCACCGCGAGGTTTGCGCCCGCGCCGGCTGTGTATGCCGCCCCTGGGCCCGCTCGCTTCGCCGCCTTCGCCAAGCCCGTGGCCCGCATTGCACCCGCCAACATTGTGGCATCCGCCCCCGCTGAAGGATATCGATACCCTTAAACATTCCATTACCACGGCTGACTTGATGGCTCATTTTGAAAGACTTGATATTTTTTTATTTAGTTTTATTTAATAAAACATAAGTTTAACTCTGACGTTTATTCCTGTTCCTGGCACCAAACCCCTGTATAAAAAAACTATTGAAATAAAATTAAACGTTGAAAAGTTTGAATTAGGATATTAACCACGAGTGGAAATTCAAATCCAAATAATTTATTTTGTAAAATAGGTACAATACCTACACGTTCTACAGGTCAAAATTAATCTTAAAAAAACCACAGAATATGCAAGCTTTCTTTTTTTTTTCTTCTATTTGGCCATTAACTTGCTTTCTGCCACCATTTTCTGCCTATAAGTATCAGGTAGTCAGCAAATCGCGATTAAAAAATACAATAAGAACGACCACGGACAAGCTTCCTTTATTGTGTAGTATAATTTTTGACACAGATCTCCGCGGTCGCAAAAACTTAATTAGACTTTACAAAATTGTTTTCACAAAACTTTAAGCTCAGAAGAAATGAAATGCCAAGGGTCTGAAGAAAATATGGAAAAATTTTTCGCGGTATTCTTAGAAACTAATTTAGAGATTTTCATTCGGTTTTTACTAATAGACAGACTGACTCACGGTACATAATTTATGAACATTTTGCGCAAATTCGGTTATAATTCAAATTATTATTGAATTTTTTAAGCAATTTATTTCAATATCAGGATGAATCTGAACCACATACATGTGAACCTAGCCCGACCCACTCAAAATTATACAATTTGGGTTATGTAGATCGTTTGTTTACCGTTAGTTTACGATTGTTTCATTGAAATCATCGTTACTTTCGTATACCAAGGGTGATTTTTGAAAAAATATTTGGGTGCGGCCAGTTTCTTCATAACCCGACCCAAAGCATAAAAGGGTTGTTTGGTGATTGATTCGGGTTCTGTACGGTTAGTTTACGTTTGTTTCGACAAAATTTGCGTTTGTTTGACGTTGGAAGAGTAAAAACGATAACTTCGAAAGTGGGTGCGGCCAACTTCCCACAGTCCGACCCAAGTGCAAAATCGTTTGTTCGACTCATGAAAATTGTATATTTATATTTAATTTCGTTTGTTTAACAATAATTACCGTTTGTTTCATCTCCTACATATGTAGATATTTTTTTAAACGTGTTTGAAACTCGTAATATTTGAATCTCGCACCTTTGAAGTTGACAGACGCTCGGTGCTGTCATTGTCAAATACAGTGAAACTACCAAAGTGGAAAAGCTCGAATAATGTTTCTTAAACACAATATTGTGCTATAAATAAACTAAATATATAGTAAGTTTGGCTATGTAGATCATTTATTTACTTACGATTATATAATTGAAAAGATTGTTTGTTTGGTATCCCAAAGGTGATTTTAAGAAAAATATTTGGTGCGGCTTGTTTTTCAATAACCCGATCCAAAGCATAAAATGTGTGTTTAGTGGTTGGTTAAGGTTCTGTACGGTTCGTTCACGTTTATTTGCACCAAATTTGCGTTTGTTTGACGTTGGAAGAGTAAAAACGATAACTTCGAAAGTGGGTGCGGCCAACTTCCCACAGCCCGACCCAAATGCAAAATCGTTTGTTTGATCAGGAAAATGGTATGGTATGTTTCATTTCATTTGTTTACCAATAAGTACTGTTTGTTTCATCTCCTGCATATCTAGATATATATTTAAACATGTTTGAAACTCGTGAATTTTGTGCCTTAGAAGTTGACAGACGCTCGGTGCTGCCATTGTCATAGAAAGTGAAATTACCGAAGTGGCAAAGCTCGAATAATATTTTTGAGCACAATATTTTGCTATAAACTTAAAACGAGATCATTTTGGTGTAGTACTGATCTTTTATTTTTGCGACGACCAAGAGAAATATATAAGGATTAAAGTAAATTTATTAAGGATGAGAAAACAAATACTTGTAAATTTTCAACGGATTACGGAAGCGAAATAATTGGCTAAGTGTGAGTCCGACTTGCGCACAATGGTTCCGTACCACCACACAATACGGGAATGGAGCGCTAAGAACATACATATCAACAACACATGGAAGGGTAGGAGCACGCGACGACAGACTGATACCACGAGTCCAGTTGCCTTGGCAGGATAATAATGGTAAAAACGTTCGTCTTCCGTATAGCACTAGAAGTTGGCCTCAGTACCAGCGGATGCCGTGTAAGTAACCTTGACTTAAGTAAACTGTGTTGCGAGGAAATATCAATTGTGTCGAGATATTTATTTATTTATTTATTTATTTGATAGGAGAAAAAACAGAAATAGATACATGTTTGACAGTAACAATGGTGATAACATTAGTTTAAGTATATCTATTCCCTTAACATTCTCACAAATTACATAAAGAGATAAAAATGAAGCAGATAAAGAAGATAAATGGTTTATGACAATATTGGCTATAAACCCAAAGCCAAAAATACAGACTAAGCAAAAAACCCACAGCATGCACATGCAAACTTAAAATAAAATAAAAAAATCATTAAAACTAAAAATTAATAAAGAAAAAGATACATTTTATATTTACCTAAGAATAAGACATATAATTCTGCTTTACCCTATTTATTTTGTTTTATTTCCTTTTTTTTTCTTTTCTATGAACGCTTTCTTTACTTTATTTTTATATCTGTTACGAGAGCAGTTAAAGAAATCTATATTTAAAACATTATCATTGTAGTAATTGCACATACGATGTATCGGAGCTCTTTTTCCATTCTGAGTTCTAGTTCTTCTGAGATGAAAGAGATATTTGGGTCTATTACTACGATGACGGAGACTGGGTAGTTGGAAGTTAATCTGACTTAAGAGGTCTGCACATTTATATTCTCCAACACATATATTTCGAAGAATAACTGAATCAGTCACATGTCTGCGATCTGCAAGAGACATAAGCCCAAACTTGGCAAGAAGATCGCTGTAGGACAGACGGCTGTTAATAAATGTGTGGATAAAGTTCGTGCAATATAAATGCTACACATAACGTTAAGACGATAAAATGGTACCACCTGACAAACAATTTAGCACCCTCTGAGTACGAAACCCTAATTTTAGTTTATTTTAATTTAGAGTATGTACAATAATGTGTATGAATTTGAAAGTTGCAAGTATTACCGTCTTTAAAGTAGAGCTCATTTATGTTTACTGTATGGGAACCCCCTCTTGGGCTTTTTTTTGTTTTATTATTTGTCGTGGTAGAAGCCATTGAAATACGGTTTTCGTGAAAATTTTAATTTACTATCATTACGGCTAAAGCTGCAGACCCCTGTGACAGTCGATCGGACAGACATACAGTGGAGGGTCCCGTTAGGCACCGTTCAGGTACGGAACCCTAAAAATGATTAAAGATGACCCTAAAACCTACATTAGGGAACACTGCCGACCATAGACGTTTTTTTGCTCCCTTAAACATGTTCATGATTTTGACATTTGTTTCATTACGTAACGTCATAAGCACAACTACGAGCAAAAACATGTTTTTCGGACTGTTTTTGTTTATCTACTCAAAAATAAATGTGTTGAATATATTGGGTTTTATAATGGATAATCAAGCAGAAATGACGACTAGCAACAATAGAAAATTGTAGAGACGATGATTTTACCCAAGATTGTACTTCAATTACGTATTATAGAAAATATTACTAAATGCGCGCTGATATCTTACTTTGACAACATTGAATGATAGTAGCGTAACCATAGAAGTACAAAAAAGTCGGCAGAAGTTTGCCAACCAAACACTAAAGCACCCATGGTAAGCCTACGAGCGTGTACGCATGAGCGCGGCACGCACACATTCACATTATAGCAAGCCAAATTCTATAGTAAATCCACTCACACACTTGTAAACCGACAATATTGCTACAAATACTTAATATGTCTGTAATCACTTTCTCAAGCTTAATATTAGCAAGAGGTGTGTGAGGATCGTTGTAAATTGCAATTTTTAGTCAGACTAAACTGATACAGTTTTCCAGTATGGAAAACAACCAGCAATTTGCACGTAGAATCAACCATTTAGTCAACGCACGCCCATAAAGTAGCCAAGCACCATTTTTTTTCCGACTTGATCCACAAATATTGAAATTTCAAACAGAAAAATATTTTTTACTAAAATAAAATGCAGCAAATGTTACTCAACAATAGTGTAGCTTCTAATTGGTGAAATAAATTTTAGAATCGGTTCAGAAGTTCCAGAGATTACCCATTAGATACAAACAAACAGACAAATCTTTCCTCTTTTTGCAATAGTGCAGTAGATGGTAGACTAGCCTTTGCCAGTGGCTCCACCCACCTTTATATAATCTTTGCCCCGTTTGCGGCTGGGATGTTATTTTATGAACACCCATTATAGTCTATGTGTTGACCAGGCTCACTACGATGTTAATAAGAAAACCACATTCAAATCCGTGGAGTGGTTCTCGAGTTAAAACGGAACATACATACAGACAGACAGACAGAAATTCCAAAAATGGTAGATTTGGACTCATTTTATTTAAAAATTCGCGAACATATTTAATGTACAAACGCGATTTTTTTCACTATTTTATTGTTAGTATATAGAAATACAAAATTAAATAATCTATGATCCTGGTGTAAAGCGATTGCCTCAATATCGAGCGGTGTGCTGTCATTAATTAAGGAGTTCCACTACTTACCTCTGAAGAACTCCATCAAATCATGACCAAACTTGAACATAATTTACCTTAATGCAAACATATTCAAACAAAAATAAAATATTTAAGTCGTTTGAGAACTGATGGAAGTATGTAGTGACAAAAAAAAATACGGCTGAATTGAGAACATCTAGCTTTTTAAAAGTCGGTTAAGAAGGAACGTAATATTACATAAATTTCAAAAAATAAAAGAACAGTACTACACCGAGATGATCTCATTTAAAATATTTTTTGAGACCAGCAATCTGGAGGTAGCACTGATTCAACAAGAAAATATGTCCGGTGGGGTCTTGTTTACCATCAAATCGGTATTTATGCGATTACAACGAATATAGGCTCATTTCTATCTAGAGTAGTTGCAAAGCTAAAAGTGTTCGTGAAAAGTGGGGTTAAACGAGCGTTTGACTGTCTGAGTTTAGTTAAGAGCTTAGTTAATCAATGGAAACCTCATAATTATTGTTCTTACATTGTTCTTTTTAGGGATTCAAACCCAAAGGTAGCATACCTTAGGTAGGACATGTATAATATGTACCTATATTCTACTCCGTTGTCCGTCCACCTGTATGTATGTCACTGCTCCATACTTTTGGTCCGTTCAGGGTAGAGTCGTTAGATTTGCCGCAAAAACATAAGTAACTTGCCAGCATAATACCTATAAATATAAAATAAAATACCCTGACTGACTTATCTATCGACGACGCCTAGACAAAATGGCTGGAAATAAGAAAATAAATTGTGGATACTAAGTTTCTTTTATGACGGAGATAAGAAAGGATTTATCTAAAATAAACCCCTAAGGGGGTAAAATAGGGGATAAAGGTTTATATGGAGGATTATCATTGTTATAGCTTAAACCATGAAAACTGGTATTTAGCATTTTGTTTTAAAAATAAAGAATTAAGTGTTTTAGTGTTTGTGAAAAGTTAGAAAATCATTCCTTTAATAGGTATAATAGGGGATGAAACTTTTATTGAAATATTATATATTTCTGTAGGTAAAACCACTGGTATTAAGCCTCTTGGTTAGAAATTAAAAATGACGAGGTTCAATGTTTTTGGAAAATCATCCCCTAGGATAAAATAGAGGATGAAAGTTCGAATCGGAATTCCGTAAATCTATGGTTAAAAATATTTTTCGAGCTTTTCCACTTCTGTAGTTTCACTGTATTATACAATGGCAGCACTGAGCGTCTGTCAACTTCAAAGGCGCGAAATTCAAATATTACGAGTTTCAAACACGATTAAAAAATTTTCTAGATTTGTAGGAGATGGAACAAACGGTAATTATTGATAAACAAACCAAATTAAACAAAAATATACCATTTTAATGAGTCAAACAAACGATTTTGCATTTGGGTCGGGCTGTGGGAAGTTGGCCGCATCCACTTTCAAAGTTATCGTTTTTACTCTTCCGACGTCAAACAAACGCAAATTTTGATGAAACAAACGTAAACTAACCGTACAGAACCCGAATCAATCACCAAACAAACCTTTTATGCTTTGGGTCGGGTTGTGAAGAAACTAGCCGCACCCAAATAATTTTTCAAAAATCACCCTTGGAATACGAAAGTAACGATGATTTCAATGAAACAATCATAAACTAACGGTAAACAAACGATCTACATAACCCAAATTGTCAAATTTTGAGTGGGTCGGGCTAGGTTCACATGCATCTGAACCACGAATCTTTTGTACTAAAAATTGGCGGTTTATCCATCCCCAATTGCCGGGCCTTATATAAAACAGACTGGTGATGGGCAGCGGCGTCACTGGTGCAAGGGTTTCGGCACCGCGCTCATCAACCCGCCTCCCCAGCGTGTGTGAGTATGCGCATTTCTTCCAGGAGGACCGCCAAGAGTGGCGAAATCCTGGAAAGGCCTATGTCCAGCAGTGGACGAAACAGGCTGATGGATGGATGGAAGAGAATGTAGTATTGTCTAGTTATTTAATAATAGTGTAGCGCCACACGACCAAATCATGTAGCGCCTGACATATATAATTCAGCTCCCGCCAAAAATGGAACCCATTTCAATTTCATTATTTATTGTTTTACTTTACAGTATGTACAGTAAATTTTATTTGTGAGGTTATCCCATTCTCATATGTCATTACTTAATCAATCGTTTTTTTATAGCTATGGTATAAATAAACCGGCCAATTTAATATTCTGTTAACAATTATAAAACAAAAACTTAAACTAATTACCTTAAAAATTAATATAATACTATTGAAAATAAATCTACCCACCTACAAATAATAATAACAATCTAAAACATAACTAAATAAATTTAAAATCTATAAATAAAAAACCTACCAAGTGCCAGTCGGACTCGCGCACGAAGGTACCATTATCTATAAAAACGGCAAAAAAATCATGTCTCTCGTATGGGAGCCCCCCTTAAATTTAATTATTTATTTTTAAAGTGAATATATTACTAAATATTCTATGAATATTTCAAGCGTCTACCTGTTGCCGTTATCAATATCGAGCGAAAATAAGCAAAAATTCACGTTTATTGTATGGGAGCCCCCTCTAATATTCATTTTATTCTGTTTTTTAGTATTTGTTGTTATAGTGGCAACAGAAATACATCATCTGTGAAATTTTCAACCGTTGGTTACCCTTTGGGTACGGAACCCTAAAAACTGGGTCCAGGTGGCTGCCCCAATTAATAATTAATTTGAAATATTATTATGTTACTTACTCGGGTACCTGGTCAACCACATAATCCTAGATGAATAAAAATTATTATAATCATTGTTATTAATGTAATAAACGACACAGATCGAAAGGTGAATACCTCACCTTGTTCAATAGACCGTACAGCGATCTGACCAAATTTGAAACTAAGATAGAGTTAAAACAAATAACGTTAAAAATGTATAGTTTTTCGAGGCTTTTTGTATTTGTATTTATGCGTTTTTTGTACCATAGAAGGATTTAATTTTTTCTAGTTTTATTATTGCCTTGATAGAGGCTATAGTAACACGTATTCAGTGAAAATTTCAACTAGCTACCTATAACGGCTACAGCTGTAGACATGACAGATGGACAGACAGCGGAGGCTGAGTAATGTAGGGTCCTGTTTGGCACTCTTCGGTTGCGGAAGCCTCAAAATTATAATTCGTAAGAAAGATGACATATCGGCTTGCGAAGTTCGTAGCGTATTTGTAAACGTGGTCGTCAGCGCTACGAATTTCACAAGCCAATATGTCCGTACGTGCTACGCGGCGCTGCGGTCGGCGCTGCGCTGGCGGCGAAGCATCTGTAGGCACGATGTTTTCCTATTCGCAAACTTGCTACAAATACGTCACGTAGCAATGATGAATATCAAAAAAATAATTGATGGAAAACCTTTTTTTAAAACAAGATTTTATTCAAGCCGTGGATTAAAACGAATAAAACAAGTTTAGATCGGCCAAACAGCTTTAATACCTTTTGTGGAACTATTTGTTTTCAAAGGTTTGTCGAGCGACGTGTAAAGAAATATATACTTCGGCAAGTAATAATAATAATAAACACTTTATTGCACGGAAAACACAGATAAATACAATTCACATTATTGAAAAACATAGCAAAGGCGGACTTATTTCTAAAAGAAATTTCTTCCAGTCAACCAAAAAAACGCTGATGGAGAAAATATTTACAATTTGGCTCTGAAAATTATTTCCAGTACAAAAGATTAAATAAATAAGATAACGTACATACACTTACCAACCTAAGTAGTACTAATCAATATTTTTTTCCGGTGAACAACTTATTAACAAGTGAATTATGACATAAATCAATTCTTGATAATACATACCTATAGTTTGGTAATAAACAACTTCTTTTTGTGTCAGAGTCAGTACATGGCGCGACATCCGACCATCATTAAGTAAATAATAATATAATGAACACTGTCTATGACATTTGAATTTAAATTGTGAAATATTAATTAAGATTCATTGAATTACGATTATATTTAATTTTGCAAGCTACCGTCCCTAGACCAGTGTTTAGCAAATAAAATTTGTTTGGGTGAAATTAATCGATACCAAATTTTATGAACATTTCAAGCGACAAATGTATTGTGTCTGGAAAAGACAGGCCACTTGATCGCTGACCACTTTTATTCTTTAAGAGTACTTAAAATCTTTTCTCTTGATTTTTTGGCTTGCATCCAAAATATGTGTATTTATTTACATTCATATTTGAATCACTTCCAAAATTGATTTTAGTATGTCTATCAGAGTAACGACATCTACGCCAAGCTTTGTGCACCTATAACAAAAGATATGCGTTTTTGCAAAAAATCAATACCTTTATGATGGTTCACCTGATTATATACGTGATTTCGTGAAGAATCCATTTCAAGGGTAAATAATTTATTTAATAACCTCTAGAGAAGGATATCACAACCTTCTGTTACAACCTGCGTTATCTTTTATACTACTGAAAGATTCGTGGCTTAGATTCATACTAGATAGCGTGTCAAACGGGAAACCGCCGCGTAACCATGTTTGCCGTGAAACTAGTCAGGCGAAATCTGACTATTAAATCGTGAGTAGCCGTTTCAATATCACTGCATACTCTTCCTATATCATTGTCAAAATAAATTACAATGTTTGGTTTCCAATAAAATGTTTTATTAATACTATTATACTATCTACAACAACATTCAAAACACGAAAATTGTATGAAGCCTTGCACAAGGACGCGCAAAATGTTTGTCGTCTGGGAGATACCTTATACGACCATGTTTTTACAATGAAGAGTGTGACTCACGCGTTTGTAGCGCGTGTCCCAAGCTGACCAATTATTAAATTGTTTCAGTGCGTAACAAGCAATGTATTCAATATAAATGCTATCTATCTGCGTGTGTCTATCCCGAAAATTGTAAATTATACCATGGATAAACAATATTTGTCTATGATTATACTAAAAAATCATTGTACAAGAGTCGAAGTCTCTGTAATAATAGATTTCAGGTATGCTTAATTGCATATTTAAAGTGGTATAATTTATAAACGCTTGCAAACCTAACTAAGACGAGGTATTTCTTATCGGTTGGACCCTTCTCCACTCTCTAATAGCAAAGTCCACACAGAATCAAATCTTTTTTTGGGGCAGCTGACTTATTTAAAGTCTCTATTTTTGTAAACGTCTGGCATTGGGTCCAATTTATTCTAGACGTTAGTGTGGATGTGTGCAACTCTAATACGCTTCCTACTTCGCAACTAAGACTTATATATTCGATATCTCCTGCAAAATGTGAACATCACCATATAGGTCTGAACCCAGAATCAAATCGCTCACATTTTCATACCCTTAGAACGAGGTCTATTAGGGTAAACTGAGTGTTTTATTTATTAATTAAACATTTATTGTGTTGTTTGTAGAACAGATACACACGGATGTTACATTTTAAAAAACAGGATTATTTTGTTAGACACGGGCTGCTTTTTGTAAACAATTACGAGTCTATCTTACCGAAGTATTAACCAATGTTTTCCTGCATCAAAAAATCGCGGTTCCCAACAAAAATTTGATCAAGAACCAAAACTGTAACAGCTGTGGGCACATCGTCAGCATATCGTCGCATCGCGCAACGCATCACTTTCTTCAGCCCTCGTGGTATTGTGCTCACGTACTTAGTTACGCAGTGCTCGATATAAAACCGGGCCTCAGGGCTCGGTGGTCACAGTTCCACTTGTCTTCCGTCTCTGGACATCTTCACTTCACACGCACAAACATGGACAGCAAGGTGAGTCGGGATTTTGGGGATTTGGGGTCATAAGTTAAGTGAAAATTTACAATAGTGTAATATTTTGGAGAAGGAAACAAAGTGCCGAAAAGTGTCTTAAGCAAATTATTATTATTTGTATTTTGTAAAGTTGTTGTGCTCATTATAAATTTTAAATCTCTAATTGAATGTCTTTAAGTACGACAACCTTCGAATAGCCATCAATAACAAAAAAAAATTGTCGATAATAATGCAACACAAGGCTTGACAAGTTGCGCCCACGTAGTCGATAGCATCATATTTTTCTTAATCACGAGCTTTGTTACTATTACTTAGTATTTCACTGAATTAACTGTTTGGTTCGTTAGCTATCTGCCAAACATTTGGATTTGGTCATTAAGACAAAGCTTGGCCGAAACTGAGGGTGCTAATTATATCCTGAGATAAGCTTTTATCAAGTTTTGCTAAACACTGCAGACTTTGGATAAAAAGAACTATGCTCATCTCTGCAATAACAGTCCAAAAGTTTATATCGCCCACCTATAATACTATCCAGCCCTATTTTTTTTAACCCAAACACACACATGTGTAAAGTTTTAATAGTCCACGGTTCACGATATGCTACATTAAAACAATACTTATAATTATTATTGACCGTAATTTGTTTACTCTGTTTTATTTTTTAGTTACCCTGTGCTGTAAGTTTTTCTTTAATATAAATAAATAAATAATTAAATAAATAAATAGTTGACTTAAAGAACTATGTGCTAACATAGCTCTAATTAAAGACCTCGTATCATTGCCACATGCCTACATAAGAGTAACATATCACGACCATTTAATTTAACAAAACCAGTGTAGGATAATTTATTTATGTCTTAAAATCGGCATCTCGTAAATTACCTTAAGTGTACATTTCAAGTACATCTCATGCCAAAATTTGTCAATTTATTTTAGCTCCGACGTTAAAATTAAAGATACTTGTAGGAAAGATTCAAATTGTTTATTTGTAAAATAGATACATAAAGTATACGTTTTACATGTCAAATCTAATCTGTATAAAAATAATATTTTATGATGAAACAAATATGATACGGGAAATATATAATATAATAGCGTAAAATATCATCATAGGTATAGTTTAAAGATTTTAAAATAGTTTATATATTTTTCAGGATGTACATAATATGAATGCATTATACCTACTGAGATACTTATACATTAAATGTTACCATTAAAAAATACAATTTTGCAATAATGTGATTCAGGACTCGCACAATCAATCATATTGTATGCTAATGTGTCCTACCCACTTAGATACCCAATTGAGTTTTAGTATAACCAGTCGAAAGTGTCTCCTTGACTTGAAAAACTTTAATACCCGATTACTTGTATGCAAACGAGAAAAAAAACTAATTAGGCAATTTAGTTTCGAATATATAATTACATACAAAAGACATCAACGCGGGCTAGAACTTTTTTTGGCGTATAGGTTTTCTAGAGAAACCAGCCCAAAAATTAAAAGATGTATAAACGGACAGTTATTAGTTTCATAAATAAACCATTATTATTCCAAAGAGCAGACGTAGAAAAGGGCCTCACAAATTGATCGCCTGTCTCATGTTGCAAGTGCGCGTGAGTCTAAGAAGTAGTTGAAGTAGTTAATATGCAGGACATCACCATGTCACCGATTGTTGCGCAAATTAGCGGCCGCTGTAGCAATCGAATTAACATTTCTTTATTGATCGATCACGAGTAGTCACTTATGAGTAATACTAAAGTGAAATTAGAGTAACGTCCTGTCTTACAAATTAAATTTTAATTGCAAGCTCTTTGTCTATTTACAGAAAAACATTAGCTTCTAAAGATAGACCCAAACTAAAAAGGGCTTTAAAAGTTCATCTGCTGAAAATGGACTGCAACACTTTTGATGCGTTATGGAAAAAAATAGATATTTCTAGGTCACACAATTAAACCTATGATATATATGTATATATAATAATTTTAAATATTATATAATATATAAATTATAATATATAAATATGTTTGTATTTGATAAATGGTAGTATTCTATATGTATAAGTATTATGATTTGCATGCTCCCCCAAAATATCAAATAAATGCAAAAAGTAGCTTCATGTGTTCGTGACGGATTGACTGCTAATTCAACTGATCAAATTGATGTAGCCAGCCCTAGCACGGACCTCGGTCTATTTTGGGCTGCTACTGCCACAATTTATACATAAGTAAAGCAATGCATCAGTCAAACCCAGTTTCCATACCTATTGATCAGCGCTCTGCATGTACTTTTGCCATTAAATTTTGCGATAAATAAATAAATAAACATATTTGATTTGGGATCCATGACAAAACTTTAAGGCATGCCACATTATACTTTTACGAATCATAAACAATGTTACTGTGGCAATTACAATGAATATCAGTCCTTAAAACTACTAATAAAATTTAAATGAACATTCCAATTTTCTTGTTTCAGATTGTAGTATTGATCTGCGTAGTGGGAGTGGCGTCAGCCAGCGTGGTGGCTCCTCTGGTGAGGGTGGACCCGGCTCCTCAATACTCGTACGGCTACGATGTGCAGGATGCCCTCACCGGCGACTACAAGGGTCACCAGGAACACAGGAACGGAGACTTGGTCACCGGGTCGTACTCCGTCGTCGACCCTGATGGTACCAGGAGGATCGTTGATTACTCCGCTGATCCCCTGAACGGTTTCAACGCGGTCGTCCGCCGAGAGCCGCTGGTTTTTCCCGCCCCGGCTAGGGTAGTCGCTCCCGCCCCGGTCATCGCTCGTGCCCCAGTTTTCGCCCAAGCCCCAATTGCAGCCCCTGCTCCGCTCGTTGCACCCGCCCCCCTCGTCGCTCCTGCCCCGTTGTACCCCCGTGCCCCAGTCTTCGCCCCCGCAGCAGCGCCCCTCCTAGCGCCAAGACAACCCTATCCCTACTACTTCTAGATGAAATATTACAATATTGCTGAAGCTGTGTTATGTTATTTTAGGATAATTGTTACCTGACTTTTGTATATTTTGTTATTTATGTTGTAACTATTAAATTCAATGAAAATTATCCTTTGTGATTTTTATACCTAAGGACGTTCCTATCTTCTATTTGGTAGCAAAAATAAAGAATTTACGCATGACTTCATAAGTATTTAAATATAATACACGCATAATGTGTTAGTACGAATATACGCAAAGTAATACTAGGGCAGATTTCACTTGCTCAATTTAATTTTTTTATACATAACTATTGATTTTTCCATCTTGTTATGCACTATTATAAGTTTATTTAAAACTGCTTAAATCTTTAAAACAAAAAGCAAATTACTGTCACAACAAGAAATAAAGTACAAATAGAACAAAATTACATATTGATACGAGCAAGTTCCTCAAAACTAAATAAACCAATAAGTTGTAGAGAATCTTAAAGATAATTAATCTTAAAATGTATCTACGTAAGCTGAAACGGTATGGGTATCCTATATTATGGACTAAGCTATTTTTTAATTTGATGAGTCTCGGTAGGTTTAGAATTTTGCAAACTTACACTTTAATTACATTATTTTTAGTTTATTATCCCTAAGATTATTTTCACTTATTATTGTAGGAGTTAAGTTAATAATATATTAAATTAAATAAAAATGTAAAAAATTTAAAACATGTCAAATTACAATATTGATTACATTAATTACATTATATAATAAATATTGGTTACAATCATATAATTTATCTCAAAATCCATCTCGTAGGAGTCTCTAATTATCATTAGAGTAACATTAATTTTTTATATATATAAATCCATCGCTTTTGAATACTCTAAATATATATATATATATATATATATATATATATATTCTTAAGAGCCCTGTAGTCGGTGGCTTGAAGTCAGTCGCGCACGGGGTCGCTATGCTTGCAATTTCATTCTACATTCAAGTTCGGGTTTTAGAGCACTGACTGATTGTTATTCATGTCTTGAAATAACTCGAGAATGGTTTTGGATCTTCCTATGATTTCAGGAGAAATATCTCAAAAGTCGAAATGAAACTGTGAACTTAAAATTATTTGATTTATCGCTTCTAGGACATTACGGTACATAAACATTCATCAAAATAATGTGTAAAATCCAGGACTTTAATGCGCTTGTAACTTTTGTATTGGTTGGGGAAAACTCTTTTCGCAAATAGTATGTATGAACTTATAATAAAATCTCTTTGGGTATACCATTTGTATCTGGCTGGTTTTGGTATTATTAAAAAGTTTAAATTTTAAAAAAGATAATTCCAAAATAAATTTAGGTAAAATGTGTGATTTTCATTTGTTTTTCTTTCTGTTAAGATGAGTGAATCTAATGAAGAAATTAGATACATTTAAAAATTTTATTACTAAAAAGGTAAAAATGCAACGCAAGCCGCGAAAAAAATTTGTGATGTTTATGGACCTAGTGCAGTGTCTGTGAGAGTAGCACAAATTTGGTTTAAGCATTTTCAATCCGGAAATTTTGATATCAATGAATGATAAAATGGATGCCATTTTTGAAAAAGTGGAGCAAGATTGGCATATCAGTAGTTACGATGTAGGTGAAAACTGGGGATTGACCACAAAACAGTTTTGGCGCATTTGAAAAAAGCTGGGTACACAAAAAAGCTCGATATTTGGGTGCCCCATGAGCTCACTGAAAGAAACTTAATGAACCGTGTACTCATTTGTGATTCTTTATTACGACGTAATGAAACCGAAACATTTTTGAAAAACTTCATAACTGGTGATGAAAATTGGATCACGTACGACAAGAACGTGTGAAAAAGATCGTGGTCAAAGGCTGGTCAGGCTTCACAGACTCTGGCGACACCCGGGTTATCTCTCAACAAGGTAATGCTGTGTGTATGGTAGGATTGGAAGGGCATTATTCATTATGAGCTGTTACTGCCAGGCAGGACCATCGATCCTGAACTCTACTGCGAACAACTGATGAGATTAAAGCAAGGAATTGAGAGAAAGCGGCCGGAATTAGTCAACAGAAGGGGTGTGGTTTTTCATCACGATAACGCTAGACCTCACACATCTTTAGCCACTCAGCAAAATTAAGAGAGTTTGGCTGGGACGTATTAATGCATCCGCCGTATAGTCCTAACCTTGCACCTTCAGATTTCCTCTTGTTTCGGTCTCTTCATAATTCTTTAGGCAGTGTCAGGTTAACATCACGAGAGGACTGCCAAAACCACTTGTCGCGGTTTTTTGATCAGAAGCCCCAGAATTTCTATAGCAATGGGATCATCTCTTTACTTACAAGATGGCAGAAAGTTATCGAACAAAATGGCACCTATATACTTAGTTAAATGTAAATAAACTTTATTAAAAAATGATTTGAATTTTTTATATAAAATGTGAAGAAACTTTTTCCCAACCTATTATGTATTTGATTTTGATAAATGTTTTAGGTTCACGTCATGGATATTGTATGGAATATGTTGAAAAAGAAAAAATAATAAGCAAGTACCTATAAATAAGGATATGATCAGCGAACTGCGCTAGTATGGGACTTGGGGCGAATAGAGTGCCCTTAAGAGCAAGGCGTGAAATCACATAACGCCCTCTTGAGCGTTCGTGCCCTACAAGCTGATAGAAAAAAATATTCGGTGGACAAGTATGGTGGAAAAATTCAACGGTCTAGGTATGTACCTCAATGGCGCAGTTGGTAGCGCGCTTGTCTTGATAGCAAGAGGTCGCAGGTTCGAATCATGGCCCGAAGAATTTTTTCAAATTCTGTCTTTCTATTTGTTTCGAATTGATCTTTTCTAGTTTGTTATGCATATTAGATTATTAATATTTAGATATGTATACAATATATTTAGATTGTACAAGAAACAATATAGAAAATATCTAAGAAAAATAAATCCAAGACGGGGCTTGAACCCGTATCCATACCTATCGGGGGCGAGGATGGCAATTCTGGCATTATTTTTCACTCGCAATATCATTCGTTCGACTTTTGTGTACGGGATGATAAATGGCATGCGATTACAACTGGAGTAACTAAATAACATCTGATGAAAATTATAAAATATAAGGAACGCTACCTATATGTTTTAAATTAAGAAAATCAACACTAAATCTGTAGAAAGTCACCCGAAATCTGCCTTGGCAATTTTTCCGCGCGTGCCAGAATAGGCGTCCAGCGCAGTGACTTTTTTTCTCAAAGATTTTGTTTCTTGTCATCTTCAGTATATTAAAATAAATCTATATTAGTAAGTGCGGTGTGGACAAGTAACTATTAAGTTGTAACTAATTTTCTCACACAAATATGAACCTTATTTACAAGTACGTATTTTAAGCGCATCCTTGACAATTGTTTATTCAATATACCTATACATAAGGAAATCCAGTTGATTCAAGGAAACTTTAACCGTAATTACAACTTTGTCCAATAAAATTGCTATTACACACTCCAAATTTATATTTTAGAGGTTACGTTCAGTGCTTATTATTGCATATTAAGTATACGAAGAAGAATAAAGCGATGTGATCATAAAGGAACAATAAATGGTCGCATTCCATCGAGGAGCGCGACCTTGCCTTCGGATACCTCAATTAAAAACGAAAGTTTCAATAAGCTTTCGTCGGTCCGGCCACCAGCCGCGTCGTGTGACGTCACATAAAGCTGAATGTCACGACCAAACAAGCTTGATATAAAACGAGAGCTTGCTCTCAATTCAGCAGTTCAATCTCACTGTTCAATACAATCAGTCCCAAAATGGCATTCAAGGTACACAATACATATGAGAATCATTTAACAATAATTTAGTAAAGTTTCACGCAATCTCACGTTGCATTGCAAATGTAGTTTAGTATGTAGCTCAAAATGTTTTTTTTTTTTCAGTTTGTCGTCTTCTCCTGCTTGGTAGCGGCAGCCAGCGCTGGCTTGCTCCCGGCTACACCAGTGGCCTACTCTGCGCCTCTGTCTTACACACACGCCGCCCCTGTGGCATACGCCGCCGCCCCGGCCTACCACGCCGCCCCTGTGGCTTACGCAGCCGCCCCTGTTGCCAAATACGCCGTCGCCGCCCCCATCGCCAAGGTCGCCGTTGAGGAATACGACCACAACCCTCAGTACAGCTTCTCCTACGATGTGCAAGACGGACACACGGGTGACTCCAAGTCCCAGCACGAGACTCGCAACGGTGATGTCGTCGAAGGTTCCTACTCCGTGGTTGACCCTGATGGCACCAAGCGTACCGTTGACTACACCGCCGATGCCCACAATGGTTTCAACGCTGTCGTTCGCAAGGAGGCTCTTGCCGTGAAGGTCGCCGCTCCCGTCCACTACGCCGCCGCCCCTGTCGCCAAGCTCGCCTACGCTGCCCCCGTGGCCAAGATCGCCGCCCCCGTTGCCTACTCTGCCCCCGTGGCCTACCACTCCTCCCCTGTGGCCTATCACTCCTCCCCTGTGGCCTATCACTCCTCCCCTGTGGCCTATCACTCCTCCCCTGTGGGTTACTCCGCTCCTCTCTACCACCATTAATGAAGTCATTAGCTCAGAAACTTGAAAGCCATTATTAAAATAAACTATTTATTGCTTTACTTTATTGTTTGAATTTTACAGCCCAACCCTTGTTTTTCTTAGTTATCTTTGTTTTATAATTTCAATGAATATCAATAATACATGTTATAGACTAACTTCCAGTACTTAGATGATTTGTCGCAGCACAGCTGGCGTTGTTATCGATTTGTAGTATAATTTTTCTTAAACATGCTCGGCAATAGTCGCTTTTATTTTATATAAAATCTTTTTTACCCATAGATATCTTAATAGTATTATTTTATGTGCCATCGAAGAAATGGCCGCACACCTACTTTTCGCCCGTATTGTAATCAAGATTGATTACAATACGGGCGAAAAGTAGGTGTGCAGCCATTTCTTCGATGGCACATATCAGTGTTTTACCCAATACGATAAACTTTAGAAAATCGAGACAAAGGGGAAAATGCCATACAGCTAAGTTTTATGTTAGTTTTATAACGGTTTTTTTATTCATTTTGGCTCTGGAACGCCATTGATAGCCTTTTCTTAACAGTTTTATCTTGAATTTTTCGTTCCATCTTAGAAAAGGCAAGGGGCATTATCGCATAAGGCAATTTTATACTCAGTGCGTGTCTGAGAGAGCGTGCTAGATTTCTTTTTGGGAATGCATCGGTGCCAGCGCCTCGCCGTGTAACTTGACAGCCGGACCGGAAGTAACTTGATTTCGTTCTTGATAGGTTCTCTTGATTCTCTGCTTTAGTTATCAAATCGTTGGTGCAGTGAGTAAGAGCACTGCTTTTAGTGACCAGGTTCTGGGGTTCTAATCCGCATCAGAAATTGTTCTATTTTTTGTCCGCGGCCTAGCTCAGAGACTATTAGTACTAGAAAGCTGTAATTTGCTAAGGGCATACATATTAATATCACGCCGACAAAACGTAAAAAAAACAGAATAATTTGAAAGAAGAAAACTTGCTTCCAGCTAAAGCGAAAGAAAGGTACATATAATCGAGTTTATATGTTACTAGCTTTTGCCCGCGGCTCCGCCCGCGTGTTATTCGGTTTAACAGCATGCTTTTTTCCGGGATAAAAAGTAGCCTATGTGTTAAGTTACAGTATAAGCTATATAAATTCTAAATTTCATCCAAATTCGTCCAGCCGTTTCAGCGTGAAATAGTAACAAACATACACACACACACGCAAACTTTCGCATTAAAATATTAGTGTGATTTCCATTAAATGTTATTTTTAAACGCACTTTATCCCACATTGTCTGGGAAAGGCTCCTAATATGCCTCGGCAGAAACTTGCCTGCTAACCAGCTCTTCAGCCAATATCATTCATTCCACCCCTCGCATATAATATACCTATCTATCCTACCTACGACTTGCGCACAGGAAAATAAAAGGAAGGATGATGGTACAAAATAGCAATATTTCTTTACACTAGAGTTGACTGTTCTGGACTAAGGTCATTGTGTTTCAGACGTGGTCTTTATTTGTAAAGTGGGAAAAATTTATTTTAAAAAACGATTTGGCGTTATTTATGAGTTTCATATTTGTCTATGTAATTAATCTCCAAAAAATTGACAGGTAGCCGTTGAGTTGGGAGTGGTTATTAATAATTTCTGACTATTACCTTCTAACTTTTCTATTTTACCCCGTTTTAAACTTCTTGATTTTCTATTCCGGGTTTTATTAGGTTTCTTCTTTATATTTTTTTTTATGATACCTATTGATATTGAAAAAATTGCGTTTTTATTCCAATAATAAGAATACCTCACAAAAATTCGACTGTACATATTAACAACTCAGTTTTTTCGAGAGCGCGTAATATTCCGCTGTCGTAACAGTGGCTCAAAAGTTCAGAAACGTCCTAAAGTTCAATTCTAATTGATGTAAAATCAGGTCCCATTATCCCTATTTTGTTTGTTTTCACATTAAGAGGCCGCTCCGTATTTTTCGGCTGTTTGATACAAAGCATTATGTTAATTATTTTTCTTGTCATTGCTGCGTTGTTTTTGTAAAAATCAGGGACATACACCAGTCCATATTGGCCATCTAAATGAAGACCTAAAACTTATTTCATTCGATTGTTTCTCCTTTGCGCGTTATTTTGGTACAGATATTATGAATAACGATTCGGAGCGGGCTCGTAAGTAATAAAATAACTCAGAAAAGAGAAACAATGCAATCCAATGAATTGTAGGCCTTTATTTAGACGGCCAATATGAAACGGTGTATGTCCATAGTTTTTCCAAAAACATCGCGATAAAGGCCAGAAAAATATTTAACATATTGTTTTTGTTCAAAGTTGTCGTCGTCGCGGACCGGGCTCTTAACCTCTAACCTTCAAACGGTAAAATTATGATGATTATATTTTGGAAAAAGGAGATGAAATAATCTTTGATTTTAATATATCGGCCGTTTCAATCATGATTGCTTGCATTTTACTGCATCCAATAAAATCGCAAAAATAGGCCTAAACTATGATCTAAATATCATTTCATTTCAGGTATATTAGGTTTTGGGCAATAAAACATATAATATTATTAGAACTCACGTGAGCTGACATTCTAAGTTATTATTTAATACCGGTTTAACACATGCCGAAATTGTTTTAGTGAAACAGTTGGCATATAGTCATAATACGTGAGTGTTAAAACCGGTATTAAATAATAATAAAACATATACCAAAATAAACGTTATAAAAATGTGATATTAAACGACCGTCATATTATAAACCCAACCCACTTATTCCAAAATAATAAATAAAAACACATCGGATTGCGAATTATCCGAGTGGCCCGCTTCCACTGGGCAGTAAACACAATTGTAAAATTGCGTTTGAGCAGGGCAGATTTATCTGAATATCATCTCCCTAAATATCGAATGTTTGTAGTCCAGCGATGCTGGAACGCGGCACAGGCGGCAGAGACTGCTCCGGCCCCGGCACGATGGTGAGGCCGCGCTGTGTGCACCGGCGTCGCTCAGCGTCCGCTATCTGCCGCTCCGGCTTGCGAGGCAGCACCGCGAACCGTCTGCCCGGCGGGACTGTGGCTATACGCTTGAACAAGATCTTCATCTCCACACTCTGACTGTCATCCATTACCTTCAAGATCTGCCGCTCTCGGTGCACGATCGCCTTGCGATCATCCGAGCTCGTCGTCTCCGCTGCCATCTCTGCACATTTTGTGAGAAATGATTGAACACACTCAGCGTCTTGCAGTTTTTTCGCCCATTCGAGCGCTTCCTCGACCTGAAACCGCACTTCGTTTGTGTTTCCTTGTTGCATATCTCCACTTAGCAGAACAAAGCAACCGTTTAACCACCATATGGGGTTTGATATTTCATGTGCTTCACGTTGGCAGCGCTTTGCAAAAAACTTTGCGGTTGGATAGTTCTTTTGCGCGCATAAGAGTCCAGCCAATTCGTAAAGTAGCCAGCATCGCATCACTGAATTTTCACAAAATTCCAAAGAATTACTCACTTTCTCTGTTGCTCGTTTAATATCATATTTGTAAGGATAATTTGCCATCACTGAGTCGTATGATGAAGGGCGGCCGACTGGAAGACCCATGAGGAAAGCTATGCGACGGCGATTTCCTCGTTCACTCAAGGAGTAAGAGAGGCGATGTTGGGCCAAGTATCCCTTTCCAACAATATTGTAGAGCCGGTCGACGTAGGATTCCTTGTCTGGTAATGTTCTTGGTGTTTTAATATCCAGGAATAATTGCATACGTTGAGCTTGAGCCATCAATTGATTAATTTTCTTTTCGCGTAAACTCACTTCTAGTTGCCTAAGGCATCGTTCAGCTGATTTGATTCCAATCTCACGTTCTCTTTCCAAGATAGCTTCTCTATATTTATTTTGATGTTTTGATTCAGCTTTTTCAGCTAGTTTGATCGTGTAATACGGACGTTGAGCTCGCAGCATCTCTTGGCGCTGGCTGAGAGATCGAAGAGCCTCCTTCACAGTGGCGCGTAGTTCACGACTACCAGCAGCGTTTGCTGAATCCAACCGTGAATCATTCACCAATTTTTGTAAAAAGAACTTGTCATATGCCATCGGCCCCAGATATTTATTAGCGAGGACCCTGCTTAAAATCAGGTGTTTTCGTGCCTCTATCTGAGTCATCTTCCGTTTTGTCTCCGGCTGCGGTATGCGAGAAATATGTTTTGTCTTTTTCGGTTCGTTTTCATCGTGTGCTTCTATTTTTCTAATTATCGGAAGAAAATCCATCATAACGTTTCCAGCATTCTCACCAACACAATCTCGTATAGTTTCGATGCCTTGACTTATGCCCTCCATGAAGTACGGTGGTTGCTGGCGTTGTCGCGAGCCGCGATAATTCATGACGACGGAACGTTCAAAGTCGGACATTGTGTACATGGCACGAGCTTGCATGTTTTTGGCATTCATATTTTCTGGCTCCAATTTGAGGGCTAGTTCGGCATCAGTGAAGGCCTGTTGCGGTTGCACTGCATCGGAGCAGACCTGGCTGCGGCCGGTCAGCAAGCGGACGTCGTTGGGGTCGGTTCGGAACGCTTCATCGTATGTCGCCTTTGCCTTCTCGAACTGCTCGAGTCTTCGCAAATACGCACCGCGCTCGCGGTACACGGTCAAACAACCGAATAACTGCTTTTCTTCCATTTTTGTAGCCATTTCTAATACGTATAAAAATTTACTTTAAAAAGAAGTATGTAGAAATATTTTTCTATATGTCAAATATTAATTATCTTTTCCGGTAAATGCTGTTCCAGTACGATTGACTGGCTAGTCTTATAAGGTTTTATTGTTTAGGTTTGGAAAAAGAATAAAAAATTGCTTTCATTGGTATAAAATTTTCATATAATTTGGTAGAGAAGATCAGTCCGTCGTTTTTATTTTTGGTTGCTTAAACAGTTACAAAAGGTGCAGCTGGCGCATAATTGTATGCGACCGGGGCAGCTGCCAGTCTGGCGTAGGGAGCGGTGTACGCGGCGGCCACAGGGGCGGTGTACGCGAACGGAGCGGTGTACGCGGCGGTATATCTGGCGACAGGGGCGGCGACCACGGGCGCGGCGACCTTAGCAACGGGGGCGGCGGCGAGGCGGGCTGGCAGGACGGTGGCGGGGGCGGGGGCAACCAGCGGCTCGTTGCGCACCACCGCGTTGAACCCATTGACAGGGTCTGCGGAGTAGTCCACCACGCGACGCGAGAAGCCATCAGCCTCTACGAGCGTGTACTGACCCAGCACTACGTCACCGTCCCGCTGCTCCTGTTGGGTCTTGAAGTCGCCAGTGTTGGTATCGGCCACGTTGTATCCGAACCTGTATGACGGTGCGGGGTCGAACTCCTCGAGGCGCGCCGCCACGGGCGCAGCGACAAGCGGAGCCGCCACCGGGCCGGCCACCAAGCCACCATGGACCACCGCCACCAAGCAAGCGAATACGACGAACTGCAATTAGACAAACGCAATTACTTCATTAACTCTCAGGTGACCATTACTCGTATGGGCATCGTGTACAATGACAAGTGCGCAACAGTGTACTAGAAACATTGACACCGTTTCGCGAGCAGACTAGAGCGGTGACGCAACATGGCGCGCGGAGAAATTACAAACAAGTTGAGGATGGCGTCAAGGACGCCTGGCGACGCCTTCTGCATCCAGATGAGCTTAGGACACGCTGATTTGACGACCTTCGTGTAACGGACTGTGTTTGGGATAATGCTCACAATAACGGAGATTAGTGAGGCTTTGTGTGTGGCTCTGTGGCGAATGAAGCCATATGTAAATTTTTTCATTTTATAAATATGCTAAGAACGAACGGTGGACGAAGTTTCAAAAGGGTTTCTTTTTCTGTAAGTTTGAAATGTTCAAGAAAATATTTTAATGCACGTGTTATTATTATTAATTAATGACGTGATAAATGACAACCCGTTTTAAGGGTTCTGTGAAACAGTATTGTGTACGGTACGATATAGTTCAAGAACAGCCGAACTGATTTAGTTATATTTGTGTAATAATCACGCATGTACAATAACAAAAAAAATGTTCCATGACGTAACATTTCAAAGTAGGCGTATTTTCAAGCAAGTTTCTAAAAATTCGCTCTGAGAAGTGACAGTTTAAAAATAAAAACATTTCGGAACCTGTATAATGTGTGAGGAGTAAGTACGTATAATGTGTGAGGAGTACGTACGTTTACTTAGACTGCGTTTACCACCTAGATTTTATTTTTAGTTTTTCTTTATAATATTTTAGTTAAGAAATACAAAATGAGTGACTCCTTAGAAAATACCTAATCATAATGCCCCCCAAAAAAATACTTGCATCTAAATATAAAGTTATTGTCCCTAAATAAATAATGTACTACATGCAGGAAAATAGTTTTTAATTATATTGGTATTAACATAATTGGATAGGTATTCAATTTAACGTTTTTTGGAATGTACAGCATTATTCACGACTAAACAGAAACTATGATTTTTAAATACTGAAAAGAACAAAATTTTTTTTTTACCTACACTTAAAAGTGGACTCGAGTATAGGCACGAACAAATGTATCGGTGGCGCCGAAATAGAAATAAACATTAAAAATCGACTTGTTTGTCTTTTTATAGAATTTATGCATAGATATACTGACTAAAATAAAATTAAAATAGATATGTGTACTTCGGACCCAGATACTCTTATTTTCAATTTAATTTTATTCTATATTTATAGAAATTTTTAACATAATGCAAATTGAATATTTTTCGTTCACCTGATCGTACTGAACAAAATTTCTTCAAATTTAAACCAACATTGAAATCAAAATAACCTGGTATACTAATATTTTAGATAAACCTTTTTTGGATGAAATAAAAACCGGTGTAGTGCGAGTAGGACTCGCGCCTGAGGGTTTCGTACCATTCAAATAAGTTAAGGCGAGGAATTGATAAACTTTTAATTTCAAATCGACGCCTTAGGGGAGTGGAGCGAGGGAGACTAACTCCAGACAAATATGCGCCACGAACTAGCTTTTGCCGTAAGGTCGTATGCGGCAAAACAGTATTTTTCATTTAAAATTACAACTTATAAGTAATTTAATAAATCCAACCGGCCATATTGAAGTGTATTTGTAGAATAATTTAAATAAAAAACTTAGAGGCTTCATTCGCTCCCGTTTGTTAGTAAAATAGAAATCTCTGTTTTAAAAGAGGGTTTCTAAATATTTTTTTTCTCTGCTATGAAAATTAATCAATGGACTAAATTTTCGGGCAAAATGATGTCTTAAGGCGCATATTCACGCCACCATTTTAGTGCAAAATTTGTTTACCCGTTTCTTTGTTGTTTTTCGTTATATACCTAAGTACAAGACCTCTATAATCTAGTACTGATATTTTAAAAACCACCATTTTGCCAAAATTTTGAGCATTGATTTTGTTGCTGGACAGATTTATATACAAAATTGTTTTCTTGCTTTAAATTGTACCTAAACTAAAATTTTACATTTCAGCCATATAGAGGCTTTGTAAATAACTGTATTATATACATTATATGTAGACTGTATTCTATGTAGAGGTCTTGAATTTAAGTCTTTAACGAAAAACAACAAAGAAACGGGTTATCAAAATTTTGTAGGTACTAAAACAATGGCGCGTCTATGCGCCTTAATAGACTTAAATGATTTGAATAAAAATTACAAACTTATGTATACTATATTACAAAATTACAAACGTATGAAAATAAATGAAAAGAAAACTACAAATTTAAGTTGGTCCACTATTACTCATTAACTTGTAAAGCCTACTTAGCTGTGATAGTTTTTCTTTTAATTTCGTTACTTAAACTACTGCCGTAAATTTTTCTACATTTCCAAAAGCAACCGTTTAGCTGGCAGGGGAAATACGTGACTCTAACAAAAATTTGCAATTTAAAGCTTAATATTTCGCAAACGGATCCCTGAATCGAAAAATAAATTGACAAACTCACAATATTTTTAAAAAACCTATCCAACGATATCCTACACCATGGGATGTACGCGAAAAAAAGTTCATACCCATTTTACGTGTAGGGTAACCTGAAAACATTTTTTTTTACATTTTATTTTACCACTTTGTCGGCGTGATTAATAGGTATATCTATGCCAAATTACAGCTATCTATGAGTATCTGAGCTAATAAGCCGCGGACAGAAAGATACAGCAAAACTATAAGGGTTCCTTGTTGACTACGGAACCTTAAAAAAATACACGGCTGTGAATATAATTTTACATTAAAGGAACTCAGTAAATTAACCAAACTGTAAGAATTATTTTTTATGTTAACATTGTATGTGTATATAATTAAAATTGTATGTGTAGGGTAGTCAAAAATAACATAACTATGAACTTAAATAGAGAATGCAATAATGTTCTATTAGAAATTGCGAAGACAGAATCTATAAATTTACCTTGAAAGCCATTTTTCCTGTGTGGGTGGATGCTGCAGTGAATAGAGCTGGACTATGCCCTGGAGTGGATCACCACCGTATATATACGAGGGGCAAGAAGGTTGTGACACATCGCCAACTTCGCGCTTAGTATACCACCTGCGTAGGCGCATCACTATGGATGTGCACGAAATTGGGAATGAGCTGCAATTTGTCAATGGCGGAAAATTCGAATGCGGTCTTGACTTTAGGCCAAGTGTTATGAAATTAGTACGGGCTGGACTTCAAAGTAGAGTGCTGGTGTGAGAACTGAAGGTACCCAGCTTTGTATTCTTTCTGGAATCAATTCTGGAAGTCGAAGTATTTTTAGAGATTTATTTTAAACTAACTTTTCTCGCGCGGAATTGTCTTTCAATCTTTGTACAGTATCGACAGTTTCGGCGTGGGCGGTTATTTTATGAACACCTCTTAATAGCTTATTTGTTGACCATAATAAAGAAAGCTGTATCCAAATCCGTTCAGTGGTTCTCAAGTTAAAACTGAACATGCAAACAGACAGACAAAAATTCCAAAATTTTTAGTTTTGGCCTCAGTATAATACAAATAAAATAGCATTTTATTTGAAATATTAAATGTACGACTGTTTTACAGAGTTATTTTATTATAAGTAAGTATAGATAGTGTTAGGTGGTAGAGCTAATGCCGGGCTCGACTGTGGAGGTACCACCATCTTACTCGCAAATCCTCCCGAAGTTATTCGGGGGAGAGTAAGAGGACAGCTCCCAGGCAAAACCAGGCGGCCCACCATTGCCTGGGACCGATGGATGGCGGTATATCCATCCCCAATTGCCAGGCCTTATATAAATCAGACTCGTGACGGGCAGCGGCGTCACTGGTGCAAGGGTTTCGGCACCGCGCTCACCAACCCGCCTGCCCAGCGTGTATGAGTATGGGCATTTCTTCCAGGAGGATCGCCAAGAGTGGCGAAATCCTGGAAAGGCCCATGTCCAGCAGTGGGCGAAACAGGCTGATGGATGGATGGATAGATAGATGGATGTGGAAAAGGCGAAAGAGGTGTATCAGGATCGTAGCAAATGGAAATCTATCGTCTCTGCCTATCCCTTCGGGAGACGGGTCTTTATTGAATGTAGTACAGATACACTAGTAGACAAGATTTTTATACTAAGAATTACACTTTATAAAGGTCATACGATTTAAGAAAATTGCGTACTCTTAACTGTCTCTAAGAGGGGTAGGCAGAGATCAAAGATCGTCAAATGCTACGATTTTAACAATAATTTGCTTCTTCCACATTCGACTATCGAATTGTACAGGTCTCCTATTCCTGGTGTATTTTGAATATTGACTTGATATTTGTTTGCTTTTATGCGTCGCTAATTTGTTTGATTGATGTCCTTCTAAGGGTGTTTCAAAATGTGTGATCGTCGTGAGAAATTTCAACGGATCTGGTTAACCAATGTCAAAGTCACACCTTAAATCAAATTCAACGGCGGGAAACCAAAATTGCTTATTGTAGTCGCTGGGTAAGGAAAATTTGCGGCTTAAGGTGAGACGTCGTTGGTCACTCCAAGCGGAAAAACGCACAGTGCGAGAGGGAGCGATTCACGGTAAAGGAAACGAAGGATTTTATTTATATAAAAATAGTAAACATGTAAATTTATTTTATTCCGGCTGTTATTTACCTATATACCTACGTTTAGTATTTCTGTTTTTATTGTAAATCTTTTATGTCAAAAATAAACATATTTCTATTTCTATAAAAAAACTAAAATAGCTAACATTTCCAATTAATATTAAAATATAATTATAGTAGTTTATGCTACGAGTACGTAAAGGAGGCAATAGCTTATACGAGGAACGATTTGAAACACGAGCGATAAGCGAGTGTTTTAAACGTTACGAGTAAGTTATTGCCCTTACGCACGAGTATCATACTACGTTTTTCAATGCACAGTGTGAGTAAATAAATTAAGTAAGCGTAATTAAAAAAACAAACAAACAATAAATACTTACTTCAAATGAACTTTAGGCGGGCATTCTTTTTCTTTGCACGCAAGTTGCCAACTTGACGGAAATAAAAGCTGCTTTCAGTATGATGCGTTCGAAGGTTGCTTTCAGTCATACACAACATAATTCGACGCCACCAGCTTATTCGAATAATGCAAACAACAATGGCTGCCCGAAATTATTCTTTAGATACAAAGAATGTAGTTAACAAGGAAGAACGATCAATAACGTTATATTTTTTTTAATAATGTACAGAGTTTGCAAGTGGCCAGTATCATTTCGCGAACTCGCATATAAAAACTTTTTGTCAAAAAGTTCTTATTCACATTACGATTAAATGAGGTTACCTACCAAGAAGTTTATTTTAACCAGATTTCAGTATCCTTCTTGTTACCTATATATTAACAAAAGAAAAGCGGCGGTAGCTTAGGGGTAGAACGCTGGCCTCTCAATCTTGAGATCCAGGTTCGATTCCCGGCCGGGGCATGCACCAATGAGTTTTTAAGAATTTATCTGCAGAGTATTTAATACTTACCACTTGCTGAACGGTGAAGGAAAACATCGTGAGGAAACCTGCATGCCCTAAAAGCGTGTATTTGTGCCCGAAGAACGGCGATAGGGCTCAACACCCATCACGCTGGGACGTAATAATCGTCGGTGAAACGCAGGTGTACCGGGTGTAGACTGTGTCTTGCATTTCACAGTTTACACCCGGAACATCTCTGACACCCCCTCAGGGATTCATGTCATGATGATATATTTTTATTTTTTATATATTATTTGTATCAAAAGATTGGTTGGTTAAGTTTCATCAGAATTTTCAATTTGTAAAGTTACAACCTACTCAAAATGTCGTCTCAGTAGTTTTCATTTCATTTCATCAATCAAACTGAACGCAGCCTATGAACGCATCAAACTGAATCTGTCTTGTCTATCTATTGTACTCAACATCCTCTATGGTACACGAGATAAGACTGGCAACTGTTGTCGATAAATTAAAAAAATAAAACATTCCTCGGACATGGCTGTATGAGCTAAGTTCATTTGCCTTCCCACTATGTAGGGAAAACAAAATTAAAAAAAGAAATTAAAAAAAATGAAAACATTAAACGCTCGTGCGGTAAAGTTGACTTTGACAACGGATTAGACGCATATAAAACAGAACTTTACGTGCACCTGCATTGAAATGGTAGTTTATGCTATAAGTGCCGAAAGGAGGCAATAGCTTATGTTATGAGGATGATTTTAAACACGAGCGATAAGCGAGTTTACCCACATGTATCATACTACGTTTTTCAATGCATAGTGTGAGTAAATAAAAAATAATAAAATAATATGTGGCAGTGGGCAGAGGCCATATTTGTCGCTGACATGATGGCCGTTGGGGCCGAAACGCTTTAGAATGGAGACCACGAGCAGCAAAGCATAGCGTAGACGCGACCTCGTGCCCGCTGGACCGAGGACCTGAAGGACGTTGTGGGTAGCGGCCTTCGTGGCGGCTGGAGGCCTCCGTCCTCCTCATCCACACGGGCTGATGGATGGATGGTTGGAACCGTAAGTTAACAGTAATTTGGAAGGACATAGAGGAAATAACGGTATTTTCCTTACTTCCTTTTTCGATTCCCCAAAAGTTCCTAAGAGCTGAAATTTTTCCCCAAAACTGGGAAAAAACCAATCTGGAGTTCCTGAATACATCGTCACGACATGAATCGCCGAGGGGATGTCAGATGCAACAGTCCACACTCGTACATCCACGTATCACCGACGATTATTACGTCTCAGCACGTGAGCTCTATCGCCGTTTTTTTGTGAGTGACTCCGTTATGCTGTTGGCCTTCTGGCCTTTACAAGTTTACCGGACAAGTCGGGGGAACGCCTAAAACGCTCACCTCTGGGGCATATATAAGATGACTTTTATTTATGCAGCCAAATTCTTACTGAAGACTCGGTAAGTGCTCAGTAACAAGGTTCAATGAACGTTTTTGTGAAATATGTAAATCTGGGGGCACGGTAGTGCCCCCGCCAAGTCGAGCTGAAAAGCGGCACGGCCGTACTATCCTTTTCTTTCAGGCCATTTTCGACCCCCTATAACTTCGTTGTGGATAATACTAGAAGCCTGAATTTTCAGTAACCAAGCAGGCATTGTATACTTCTAAACACGGTATATTTCTAATTTTATTCAATTTGAACCAGTAGTTTATGTATTATAACTAATCAAAGTTTCTCGATTTTGTCACTCACTGATTCACTCACTGACTGACTGACCGATCATCAAAACTCTAAGGCACTTCTAGTGGACATAGAAGCTTCAAATTTGGAATACAATTAGTGTTTAGTGTATAAATCAAGGAAAAACGTAAAATATTTTGCAATTTCGGCCCAGTTTTCTAGATACACTACCTGAAAAAATAACTTTGTAATCCCATATAAATATATGTGGTTACAAAGTTACATTTGTAGTTGTAAGGAAAGGAAAAAAGTAGGATAAGTAAGTAAGGCCAAGTCAATCTGTTTATTTAAAGATTTTTAATATTGATATGGTAATTACAAGATGTTGGTAGGTTAGCTAATTATGTAATAACTTAAGACAGGAGGAAGGTCCTTTAAGTTGGGACTGAATAAATTAACCGACTTGGATTTACATGGATCTCACAACTTTGTACGGTAGAAGAACTAAGTTGGGAGACTTGTTTTTTTTTACAACTTTTGTTTTTGATTCTTTTCTTGTTCCTTACAAAGTCCAGCCTCGAGTCAATTACTATGGAACACCAAGATTTTATTTAGCGAAATTAAGAAAAAGTGTTATCGATCCGTGTTACTGATCACTAACCAAGCCTCCAGTATGAGTTTCGCCTTATAAATAAAATTCACTTTATACAATATGGATCTATAGCTTAGAAAATGGGCCCCTACGGGATTTATAGCCACGACCTCTAGATTCTGGTCAACCACTCGACCACCGAAGCGTATAAAATAAAATAAGTTATCATAAGAAATGTAGATGGACGATACTATTTTTGTTTTTGCATGAATATGTTAAAAGACAATAAGGCAATTTTTTTTAAACGATTTTATAAATTTCCTTAGGCACACTGAAAATCCGCTAAATCCAAGACGCCAGATTCGTCCCAAATAGACAAAATGGTCCACTGAATTTTTTTTCAAACTTTTAGCGTTTGTTTAAGTGTCCTTGAAATATACGTGGTTAGTTTTTCTGATGGGTGTGGCCAAATCCGAAACTATATTGAATGGCGAAAAATGCTCAAAGAAGCCCCGGGGCCGATTATGATTAAAGCAAAAACTGTTTCGTTGGACATAAAAGAAATTAAAAAAAGCTTTAAGCTTGTCGCTGCGTCTATACACGACATAAAAAAGAAATATACAGCGTTTCGGAAGCAAACAATTTCTTTTGACAGGGTTTGGACCCAAGAATGGATTTAAGAAGTGGAGCCATCAAGATTGTAAGTGGAGAGAGCCTATAATAGCTAGCTCCAAATATTTCTACGCACAAAGGTCCAAATATGAGACTAGGTGCGGAAACCGAGCCCGCCAAAGAAGAAGAAAAATAAGATGAAGTGGAGAGAGCCCTCAATCTGACCTTGATACCTATATAAGTTAAGCTACTATCATACATAACTTATGCTTTAATAAAACATCATGTTAAATATGTTTTATAACTTAATCGAACGATCTTTATCTTCAACACCTTGAGAATTTCAAGAAAAGAAATATATAATCTTACTCGCAAATCGTCCCGAAGTTATTTGGGGGAGAGTAAGAGAACAGCTCTCAGGCAAAACCAGGCGGCCCACCATTGCCTGGGACCGATGGATGGCGGTATATCCATCCCCAATTGCCGGGCCTTATATAAAACAGACTAGTGACGGGCAGCGGCGTCACTGGTGCAAGGGTTTCGGCACCGCGCTTACCAACCCGCCTGCCCAGCGTGTGTGAGTATGGGCATTTCTTCCAGGAGGACTGCCAATAGTGGTGAAATCCTGGAAAGGCCTATGTCCAGCAGTGGACGAAACAGGCTGATGGATGGATGGATGGAATATATTTTACGAGTATCATATATCGTTAGAAAAGAAAAGTCTTTCTTTAACTCAGTTGTGGCATGAACATGAAATGCCATTATTTGATGGTATGAAGATTCTCATAAAAATAAATGCCCTAAATAATTAACGCAGGTTATTGATTGATTTCTGATGCGGTCTCAGGGCGGGCGGTAAACGCCGCGCCGGCGCAAGTTGCCCCGCCTCGGGCACTTCGCAACTCATATATAATGGCAAGTTCAGTACGAAGTCAATACAGTTCTTTCATCTCTCGTTTAGAACACTTATCAAAATGGCATTCAAGGTGTGCATTCATTTAATATTATTGTGATGTGAATATTTTGTTTTTGTGATGTGATCATTAATTTGATCCAACTCTTTCTTTGTAATTTTTAAACATGTTACAACTCAAAGTGACCATGTGTTAAAAAAGTGATTAGTGTTTGTCGTAATTAAAATATCTAATTCATGCTTTATTGTTTACAGTTTGTGGTACTCGCGTGCTTGGTGGCGGCTGCCAGCGCTGGCGTCGCGCCCCTTACCTACGCCGCCGCCCCGGCTTACCACAACGCCCCTGTGGCCTACGCCGCTGCCCCAGCCTACCACGCCGCCACAGCCTACCACGCCGCCCCTGTGGCCTATGCCGCCGCCCCGGCCTACCACAATGCCCCTGTGGCTTACGCAGCCGCCCCTGTCACCAAATACGCCGTCGCCGCCCCCATCGCCAAGGTCGCTGTTGAGGAATACGACCACAACCCTCAGTACAGCTTCTCTTACGATGTCCAGGACGGTCACTCTGGTGACTCCAAGTCCCAGCACGAGACCCGCAACGGTGATGCTGTCCAGGGCTCCTACTCTGTCGTCGACCCTGATGGCACCAAGCGCACCGTTGACTACACCGCTGACGACCACAACGGTTTCAACGCTGTCGTCCGCAAGGAGGCTCTTGCCGTGAAGGTCGCCGCTCCCGTCCACTACGCCGCCGCCCCTGTCGCCAAGATTGCAACCCCTGTAGCCTACTCAGCCCCTGTCGCTTACCAATCAGCCCCCGTGGCCTACCACTCCGCCCCCGTGGCCTATCACTCCGCCCCTGTGGCCTACTCCAGCCCTGTGGTCCACGCCGCTCCCGTTGCCAAAATCACTGCTCCTCTTGGCTACTCTTCTCCGGTCTATCACCACTAAGGAAGAGAACTGAACGAAAACGTAACTAATTTATTGAAATGCCAAATACGCAAAATATTGCAAACCAAAAGTAATGCAATAAAATTATAAAATGAATCTACTTCTTTGATTTTACCCATAAAAGATATACTTAATTAAGTTTTATATTCGGATTATTAATTTATTTATTGCTTAAAATATTGTACTTAAAATATTGACAACAAGGTTTTATCCAAATAGGTGAAAAACAAAAATTACAATACGGAAGATTCAAATACCTAGTAAAATACCTTAAAATCCTGTTAACTCAACACGCAAGGTAACGCAGACTACTGTCTACTGTAAAAAGATTACACAGATTTTCAAGATTAAGTAAGCAATCATTTCTAAAATCTATATACTTAGTCAGGCCTAGCACTTGTACAAATTATTGACGAAGACGCAACATAGGTAATTGTTATGTGAATAAAAGTTGGAAATCCGATCGATCTACTGGAGAAGTGTAGATACTAAGAATTTCCAAATAGATTAGTTAAATTAGATAAAATACTCTTTTTCAAAAACTGACAAATGACAAAAATGTTACCCAAAATCACAAACGATTATATGTCTGTGCCCAAAATCTATTTTGATTTCCCTGTGATGATCTGCATGTGTGAGCTTTCTCTTGTTTCATTTTGAACGTAAGTTCTAAGATGTGCTTTAAATTTGAAAAAACAGGTACGGCATTTGGTCCTATATCCTGCAATATGCTCTCTCTAAAGTTATTTTGGGCGTCGTCGTTCGGCAGGGACCATGTTCGTCGCTAAATAAGATACTTCGCGTGCTCCTTTTTTTGTTAATAACAAAGTTATTTCCAAAAAAATAATTTAAGTTGAATATTATTTTTACTGGCCTGTTTAAAATACACTAACTTCTAGCTTACCAATTTATATAAATTGATCTAACTACTAATACACTATTATTTAATGATAACTTGATAAGATAAGAGAAGATAATGTTTATTTCATGCAAAAAAAGAACATAAAATTTACATACTACATTAAAAAAAATGAAAAAATAACAAGTTTGATTTAAAGTAGTAAATTTTAAAGTAACATTAAAATAATCGCTAGTCCCTACATTATGATTCCCTGGGTGGTAGGGACTAGTCTCCTCTGCTCGCCTGCACAGAAGTATTAAATTAAAATATAAATAATGTGGTGCTATCCGCTAAAATTACAATTATGAATTACTGAGTGGTAACATTCATTGAAGTAATTAAAATATATGTACCTCACAATTACAAAAGATTCAATAATAAGTGAAATCAATAATGTCAAAGTATTAAAATTACGGAATAAAAAAATAAAATAAATTAAAAAGGAAACAATAATTAAAAAAGAAACAGTAATAAAACAGTCTAAATGTACAATAAATTCCATAAGACAATAAAAACGTAAAAACTCTATTAAAACTAATTTCATTCTAAATCAATGTGTTTCTGCTGAAGTTTAGACAAAATAAAAAAATAAAAAAGTATGTATATGATTGTGTGTAATGGTTTCATTTCATCAAGAATGCAAAATAAATTTATTCTTAATAACAATTAATTCAAACACCACTACCATACGGGTTTTTCTCATGGAGTTCCATTTGCTTACCGAAACACTTACCGAACCGACTACCGACCCTACACAAATTTCCGAAGTATTATAAAATAAATATAAAATAAGACGTCATGAAATATTTCCCTTATTTAGAATATAATAGAATAGAAAAAGCTTTATTTGATGTCGCACAACTAAAATACAATATAAGCAATAATAAACAAGACAGAAGTGACACTCAGCATGTGTCATGGCACCATTCTGTACCACGACGCTGGTCTTCGGTGACGTATTATTTCCTCCTTGTTGCTTGATGCTGAGTGATTCACCGGAAGTTTCCGTTTGAGCCATCAGGGACAACCGTACCGGCGTCTCATCACACTTTCGACGACTCGTGACGTTTTTGCAGGAGTCACAGCGCCACGAGCGACGAAGCTCCGTTATGTTTCTCATAAACTCATTTGATGTAACGTTCACACAGTTATGGTGATATTTCCCCTTACCCCCAACACATGCAAGTTTTTCGGTACTCGCAATACGTTCTTGGCAAGCAATGCACTGCATCTCTTTTCTCTGATCGCGGTCGAAAAGAGGCAAAAATCAATGAAGTTAATTCGAGTATAGCTATATTTAGATAGGTACAGCCGTACACAGTGAAGCCGTAAATTGATGAAACATAATTTAGACGTTATAGTTTTAGATGTATTTAAACATATAAATCTACCTACGAGTTATGCTGCGATTAAAACTCGCTCCTGGATGGTTCCAAACCTCTTTCACGCTGTAAGTTAACATTCGAACCGTTATTAGGACCTTATTTGAAGTTCAACGATCTTTTAGTTTCTGAAGATTGTCATTTTTTTATACAATAGTATTCTGATGAAAAACATTAATTCTGAAAAAAACTGGTGACGGGCAGCGGCATCACTGGTGCAAGGGTTTCCGCACCGCGCTCACCTACCCGCCTGCCCAGCGTGTGTTAGTATGGGCATTTCTTCCAGGAGGACCGCCAAGAGTGGCGAAATTCTGGAAAGGCCTATATATGGACGAAACAGGCTGATGGATGGATGGATGGATTCTGATCGGTTATGTGATCCTATCTGAGCATGTATGAGGTTCCATTACAACTTCGATACAACTCGATGCGTTTTGATGCGCTTTCCTATGTCTTCGACCTAGTGGCGGACTCAGATATAGACTATGTGAATAAAATAATATCCAAGCTGAAAACTAGCGATTCTTCTCAAAGATTCGATTAATTTTCCCAATATTATGTTTTCAAAATTCGTACCTCACTTTTAAACTGGGAACACAATTCATAATTAATTTTTACTAATGAGACTTCAAAATATTTACTATTTCTTTAGATATGGTTGTGTTAGGCGGTATCAAATAATTTCACGAAAGCAGTTAATTACTTTACGTTCCCTTTTCAATTCTTATAAAAGCATAAATAAAATTATTAAAAAGCACGACTGCCGAAATAGAGATTTAATTCGGATTTCAGTGCAGTTGGGGGACATACAAAACAACACGTATCCAATGTAATAGTCCTCCGACTGCACTGAAATACGAATAAATCTCTCTTCCGGCAGTCCTGTTTTTTGATATTTTTTATTATTTATTCTTGTCCAATACTTTTTTGTTTATATTTATAGCCTATTCCACTCAGGGTGCTACAAGGATCGGCAGTCGTGTTTTATTTAATTTTAATTATTTAATAATTTTGATAAATTATTTTTATTTTAAACTTGTTTATATATAAGGTGACTTTAATTTATGCAGCCAAATTCTTACTGAAGATTCGGTAAGTGCTCAGTAAAAAGGTTGGATGACCCTTTTTGTGAAATTCGTATATAACTCTTTTCGTGTTCCTTACAAACGCAAGCCCAGCCCCGAGTCAATTAAGTGTTATTGATCCGTGTTACGGATCACTTACTAAGCCTCCAGTATGAGTTTGGCTGTATAAATTAGAGTCACCTTGTATATTTAGACCTATTCCACTCAACATGCTATAAGAGTAAGGTTCAGGCATTAAGAAGTTATGGTGGAATTAAGAAAAATACGTACATGAACCCTGAAAACAATACACTCCTTTTTGGGGTCAGTGTTGTCGTGAGATTTGAAAATGGGAGATGAGCTTCAGATAATATTACTATTGATTGCGACGTGGAGTAGGGGGCCTCCAGGTATATGGGCTAGTTTTTAAGACATACTTACATGTGTCATATATTTTTTAGTGTGTAACCTTGAACCTCACCAATTAACAACTGTAGGCCTACCATGAGTTTTGGTCACGATAATCGTTACCGACTGCGTAAAATATTTTGTATAAGAAATTCTGGTTACTCTCGTAAGCCGCTAGGGGCGCTGCACAATTTTTCATATAAATATTTTACGTGGTCGGTAACGTGTATCGTGACAAAAACTCATGGTAGGCCTACAGGGGGAGTAAAAAAGTCGTAAAATGTGATTAATAGACGATCGCTGAAGATAGATGTAGCTTGACGTTTTTTTTATCTGAGGCATTGATTTCGTTCGAATAAGTAACACCTAGGATTCGTAAAATTTACGTCATTAATGGTATTCATCTTTTTTACCTTGTTAAATTTTTTTCGTGAATATCGCGGAAGATAGATGTGGCTTGACGTTTTTTTTTATCTGAGGCATTGATTTCGTTCGAATAAGTAACACCTAGGATTCGTAAAATTTACGTCATTAATGGTATTCATCTTTTTTACCTTGTTAAAAATTTTTCGTGAATATTATATTTATTCACGAAAATTATAAGTAGAAAGATCGATTTTTACAGGACTCCAGAATATTAACTATCCCAACTCCTTGGTCTTTATACCACCTTAAAACACAAATAATATCCTGTTATTATCTGATTCATGCGGTGTTGTTTACACTCAGAAATCTTGAACCAGCAATTTTAAATTTCAGTGTACAGACCCCCGTTTTCGGATTGGCCATTATTTTATCAACGTTCCCTACAATTATAATAAATAAAACCGCATCCAAATCCTTTGACTGATTCTCGAGTTAAAATGCAATATTCATATAATACAGACAAAAAAAAACTAAAAATTGTTGGTTTTGGTTCAGTACAATACCGATAATATTACACAACTCAATAAAAAATATATATATATTTAATGGACAGACATGGCTTATTTACTACTTTTGATATTAGATTTATTTATTTTTATACGAGTATTATGTATGTAGTATAAATGATTCGATGTCGGAGTAAAAAATAAAGAAAAAGTAAGCAAAACAGTTTTATTTGCTTAAAATAACTTGCTTTTATCGGCTATAATAAATACATTATTTACATGTTTTTTTATTGACGTGCTTGTTTTGACTAGCGCACGAGGAATTTAATGGTGGTAGAGGGGAGCAGAATAGGCGACGGGGGCAGCTAGCTTGGCGACTGGGGCGGCGTGTACGACAGGGGTGGCGTGTACGACAGGGGCGGAGTGTACGACAGGGGCGGAGTGTACGACAGGGGCGGAGTGTACGACAGGGGCAGAGTACGCCAGAGGGGCGGCGATTTTAGCAACAGGAGCGACGGCAGCGACCTTTACACCGAGGGGTTCCTTATGGACGACAGCGTTGAAACCGTTGTGGTCGTCAGCGGTGTACTCCACAGTGCGCTTGGTGCCATCAGGGTCAACGACAGAGTAGGAGCCGTGCACGACATCACCGTCGCGGGTCTCATGCTGAGTCTTGGAATCGCCGGTGAGGCCGTCCTGGACGTCGTACGCGAAGCTGTACTGTGGGTGAGAGTTGTAGTCTTCGACGGCGACCTTAGCTACGGGGGCGGAGTATGCGAGGGGGGCGGCGTGGACCAGAGGGGCGGCCGGCGCGGCATGCACGAAGGGTGCAGCCGCGTATGCGACCGGAGCAGTGTGCGCGGTGTAGGTTGCAGGAACGACTCCCGCCTGAGCCGCCGCTACTGCGCACAACAGCACTACCAGCTGAAAATAAAGAGTATTCACTTTATGTCCTATCCATTAACCGTGATAGAGACAAAGAGTAGATTTGCGTTCCTATTTTTATAGGTCGTATATGTAAAGCTTAGTTACCTTGAAGGCCATTTTAAAATGGTTGTCTGTGACTTCAATGAGAGGAGATCTCGAGTTGAATGTGCCGTAACATTATCAATCGCAGTTTTTATACGCAGTCTGTTGGCCTGAGGCATTGCATTGTCGTTGGCCATTGTGCCCGCGTCTTGAAGTTAACCGGTTTATGGAACAAGCGAGATATGTGCTCTATAAGCACGAGTTACGAGAGCTTTTTAATTGGATCGTATATGAAATCAGAGCATTGTAAAGATCACTTGCGCTTTCGGCGCGGATCAGCTTTTTTCCATATCGGTGGGTGTTGATGGGTGGCGCTCGACCTTGCATTGTAACTTGATGTAATTATATTATTGAAGATGTAATCATTTTGTTGACCACGGTATCTTTATCATGGAAAGATACTTAATATGATTTTATTTTTAACTAGCTTTTGCCCGCGGCTCCACCCGCGTGTTATTCGGTTTAACGACATGCTTTTTTCCGGAATAAAAAGTAACCAATGTGTTAAGTTGGGATATAAGCTATATCCATTCTAAATTTCATCCAAATCCGTCCAGCCGTTACACCGTGAAAGAGTAACAAACATAAATACACACAAACTTTCGCATTTATAATATTAGTGTGAAGTGTGATGGATGAGATAACAGAGCCTTGTCTTATGTCACCACAAACGATTAAGGACCGCGCTAATAAGACACCTGATTTTTCAATGATATTGATCTATCCTACAGGAACCATGCATTTTATCGGGATAAAAAGTAGCCTATGTGTTAAGTTAAGGTATAAGCTATATCTATTCTAAATTTCATCCAAATCAGTTCAGCCGTTTCAGCGCGAAAGAGTAACAAACATACACACACACACACACACCCTTTCGCATTTATAATATTAGTAGGATAGGATAAATTGTAGGCGAAGCTTTTTTTTGCCTTTTTATCTGGCTTCGAAAATAGACAGAGACTGTCCGCAACGAAGAATCGACAATGATGAAAAATATGAATGTCATTCACTACTTCAAACTGCATCGTTGGTTGAAACAAATCAACAAACAAACAATTTATCAGTAAGATTCTAAAAATACGTGATTTATTAAACAGAAGTTTTCATTCTAGGCTCGATAATAACCTAGGCATTAGCTCCCAGGTGACAAGAAATGCTATCTGCCCTGCGATCAGGCGTTCGTCAGTTGCGTCGGGCAGGGTTCCGTCAGTACGGCGAGCTTCACGACCCCGTAGACCACGTGACTGGGATACAGAAGCGGGAACTGTTGGCACATCTCTGTGGGGACTGCGACCCGTTCCGCATGCTCGCCTTCAAGAGAGGTGGGTGTTTGGTTTTAATACAAATACAACGTGAAATTTAAGTCATTTTGTTAACGAAAACTGGTGATAGTACTCGTCTATACGAACAACTTGTACTATGAAGCCAACCCTGAAATCGTGAAAAAAATATTAGCTGTTTCATACATTTGAGTCGAGTAGATATTTAACTTTTCTATTGGAACAGCTGATATTTTTTCACGATTTCAGGGTTGGCTCCATAGTAAAAGTTGTTCATATGGACGAGTACCATCACGTTTTCGTTAACAAAATGACTTTAATTTCACGTTGTACATATATAAGGTGACATTAATTTATGCAGCCAAATTCATACTGAAGTCTCGGCAAGTAGACTGACTACTGATCAAGGTGGGAAATTCGTAAATATTTTTTTTCCTGTTCTCTTTAAATAAACGCAAGTCCAGCTCCTAGTCGATACTATGGAAAGTCAAAATACTGTTTAAATTTCGCAAAAGAATGTTATTGATCCGTTACACTGATCACTTACCAAGCCTCCAGTATAAATTTGACTGCATAAATCAATGTCACCTTGTGTCTTGTATATAATAAAAATAATATAATAATAGTGGATATTTGTATAGGTATGTACTCGTAATTGCCTTACGAGATGCTATTCTATTTGTTTACAAGCATATACACACGCCTGTCTCCCAGAGGGGTAATTGGAGGCTACAAATTTCCATCTCCTACGATCCTGACACACATTTTTTGCTTCTACATCTATTAATTTAGTCATATAAGCTCTTCTATTCTGGGTACTTTTTACTTTGCCTTCTTCAGTATCTCGCCAATTTGTTCGGAATACGTCGTTCTACTGTAGCTCGGTTGAGCTTTACCTTCCACTTCCGCAGCATAAATTTCTTTCGGAACTTCGGAACTTTACTTTCATTAATCGGCTCTATATGCCCAAAATACCTATTTTTTATGGCAAGTAATAAAATCTCCGAAAACTAAATTAAAAATGAGGATGTTCCATTTATGAATGTTACTGTTTTAAATACTAAGTTACCGAAAACTTCTGTCCTAATAAAATATAAACTACCAACTACCTTAAAAAAAATGAAATACTGAACATTCCGAAAACTTAATACATCAAAAAGCTGACATAATACTATTTCACCAGCTCAGCGAATACATTTCAGCGAAAACTTTTATAAGTTTTTTTAGTCGTAGATCTCCGAATTAAAATTCAAAGTTGCTTCTGAGATCAGTTGATCATGAGATCTGTTAAAACTTAAGGCGTCGCCTCGCTCCGCTCCGCTTTGCTCGGCTCCCAATATGTATTTAAATGTTAAACTAAAACGCTCCCCTCGCTGCGCTCGTCGTCGCACATATTTTTTTACTCAGCAGACCATTTACTTAACTTAGTATTTCTTTCGGAAGTTCAGTAATTTATTCGGAGGTTAATTATTAATCGTAAGAAATTTTAGTTTGCTATTTTTTATTTATTTTGTCGGTAGATGTTACACAGTTAAATTAGTATATGTTTCGGTAACTAATTTTACCGCTGCATAGTATTACAGTGTGCAGCAGTTCGCTGGGATTTAATTTGTTTTTCGGAGGCTTTGTTATTATCCTTTGTTTATTTATTTTGTCTATTTGTTTAGTGATTATTCGGACACCTGCATAGATGCCCAGAAACACGGGCCTTTGGGGTAGTCTACAAAAACATCCTTGGGAATTTTATGGGCAGAAAAATACTTTTCTCAAATTTCTTCTCTGTATCTCATATCATATCATTTATTAATTGCTATCATGTAGTACGTTTTGGTCTTATGGTATTCTCCTTAACTTTAGGATCTTTCATGATACCCTAGATGGGCACTGCAATATAATACGTTTAGTATCGCACCTTGTATGTACATTATTTACACAGGTATTTAAGAGAATAGGTTCCGATTGCATTGATCGCTGTTACTCCATGCGGAAAGACCCGCAGTGCGAGGGGGACGAATTCTGGAAAATTATAAAATTGACGACTTTTATCACGAATTTTATTATTTAAAAAAAAACTAAAGTTTGTATCAAATATCTGTTCCGATAACAGTATAATAAAGTTTATACAGATTTTAATTAATAAATAATGTAATATGATTTTGCTCAAATAATGTTAAAACTCGACATGAAACCTTTTTTTGGAGTCATCTTTGATTTTTTATGGCTCAATGTTGGAATGACTTCTGAAGATTCTGTTTCGATAAGAGTGTGCATTATATTCTTGACAGAAGTCCAAAATTTTTTCAAATATCTAGTATGGCTAGATTCTTCAAACAAGGAAGAATAAATTATGGTTTTTCGGAACCTATCCTCACGAGATTGAGAGATCATGTAAAAATTCTTCGACCGTGTAATAAGTCTTATTTACTAAAATATCTTTTAGTTTTCATACAAATATACTGTCTTTTTGTTCCGATATTAATATGTTAGGAATATTATTAAAACTTTGATAAATCTTCAATATAGACTGTTATTAAACATTTGCATATTTGATGTGGGTAGTGCTAATTTATTTTTATTGTGTGTGTTGTATTTAGGGGTATTTTTATTTATTTAAAAATATGAATATTTTTCCTTCTAAAATAAAAACATAAAGGGGAATAATATATTTATTACATATTCTAAAACTTAAATAACAAATAAAACTACCTACCGATATAAATATCTAAAAAGAGAGAAAAAGAATAGATACCTACCTTAAGGCGACGCGACGAAAAGACATACGTAATTACCAATTTATACAATAGATTAAGCATTTCATTGACATCATTTTGCCCGAAGATTTAGTTGATTGATTAATTTTCATAGCAGAGAAAAAAATATTTAGAAAACCTCTTTTAAAACAGAGATTTCAATTTTACTGACAAACGGGAGTGAATGAAGCCTCTAAGTTTTTTATTAAGATTAGTCTACAAATACACTTCAATATGGCCGATTGGATTTATTAAATTACTTATAGTTGTCATTTTAAATTAAAAATACTGTTTTTCCGCATACGACCTTACGGCATAAGCTAGTTCGTGAGCGCATATTTGTATGAAATAAGTCCCCCTCACTCCACTCCCCTAAGGCGCCGATTTGAAATTATAAGTTTATCAATGCCTCGCCTTAAACTAAGTATATAAAAAATCGAAGCCAAATCGCTGCCGTCACCCGGCAGGGTACCCAACAGGCTGGCGGCATTGCCTCGCTGGATCGCGAGGCTTAATCTTTGGCCGAAATAGGATCCAGTCCCTGGATCAGGCGCGACGATATCTCCTTGTAGAGGCGTCGCGCTTAGGTATATGGATAATATGGTACCATCGCCCCACACAGGATTATGCCATATCGAAGCCACATGTATGCATACGCGTAATATGCTGACAGTGCAGTTTTATAGCCTGTGCTGGTTTTTATCACGTTTAATACATACGTGACTTTTAAAAATTTAGATTTTATTTTTCTTACATGTGATTTCCAATTGATATGCCTTGTGGGCTTTGATACCGAGAGTAAATTTAATTCAGACTTCATTTATGTTTTCTTCATCTATGTATTTTCAAGTTCAAATCTAGCGGTTGTCTTTGATAAGGTTTGAACTGCAATATTTTTGTTTTCTTATATTTTATTCCCAAATGATGGTCATCTAGCTAGCTTACTGTTACAGCTTAATGTTTGTGAAAGAATGCTATTGTTATTTTATTTATTTTGGAAGTTAAATGTGTCCATCATCTGCAAAAATTTCACTGGTGGAGTTGATTACTTTTGGTAAATTATTTATGTAGATAAGAAAAAGAACACATCCCAGAACACTGCCCTGAGGAATTATAATTTTATTAAAAGTTTTGTTGATTGAATAGATTCTAGTTCATTTGTGAGGTGAGGAGTCTATCTGAACATACTGAGCGCGGTTGTATCTATAAATAGGATTTAAACTATTGGTGCACTAATCCTCGCACTCCCAACTCGTAAAGTTTTGTAACTAATAGTTTGTAGGCTACTTTATTATAGGCCTTGCTAACAATAAAGCTACTGCAAACTGTTTGTCATTTATGTATGTGTGTATTTTTTTGGATAAAATTATAGACTGCAACTCTTTATGTACGTATATAGGTATGATATGTCTTCAATATGATACGTTACTTTTGCTCTCAGGCAAAGGCACCTGCTCTCAGCCAAACCTGGTGCCGAGTGCGTTCAACAGACGACTGGTGGGCTGCATCTGCAACAAGCACCAAATGTACATAGAGTACATGTGGCTCTACCGGGGGGAGCCGAGGCGATGCGGCTGTGGCTACTGGTTCGAGCTGTGTCCCAGTACACCGCTCTAGAGGTTATACATTGATTACGTTCAGAATTATTGAGTTTTATTACATTTCTATAGCATTGTTGTTAAATAAACGTGTAGTGGGCTGCAACTGCAATAAACGTCAGTTGCACATACAATACATGTGGCTCTACCGGGGGGAGCCGAGGCGATGCGGGTGTGGCTACTGGTTCGAGCTGTGTCCCAGTACACCGCTCTAGAGGTTATACATTGATTACGTTCAGAATTATTGAGTTTTATTACATTTCTATAGCACTGTTGTTAAATAAACGTGTGGTGGGCTGCAACTGCAATAAACGTCAGTTGCACATACAATACATGTGGCTCTACCGGGGGGAGCCGAGACGATGCGGGTGTGGCTACAGGTTCGAGCTGTGTCCCAGTACACCGCTCTAGAGGTTATACATTGATTACGTTCAGAATTATTGAGTTTTATTACATTTCTATAGCATTGTTGTTAAATAAACGTGTGGTGGGCTGCAACTGCAATAAACGTCAGTTGCACATACAGTACATGTGGCTCTACCGGGGGGAGCCGAGGCGATGCGGCTGTGGCTACTGGTTCGAGCTGTGTCCCAGTACACCGCTCTAGAGGTTATACACTGATTACGTTCAGAATTATTGAGTTTTATTACATTTCTATAGCATTGTTGTTAAATAAACGTGTGGTGGGCTGCAACTGCAATAAACGTCAGTTGCACATACAATACATGTGGCTCTACCGGGGGGAGCCGAGGCGATGCGGCTGTGGCTACTGGTTCGAGCTGTGTCCCAGTACACCGCTCTAGAGGTTATACATCGATTACGTTCAGAATTATTGAGTTTTATTACATTTCTATAGCATTGTTGTTAAATAAACGTGTGGTGGGCTGCAACTGCAATAAACGTCAGTTGCACATACAGTACATTTGGCTCTACCGGGGGGAGCCGAGGCAATGCGGCTGTGGCTACTGGTTCGAGCTGTGTCCCAGTACACCGCTCTAGAGGTTATACATTGATTACGTTCAGAATTATTGAGTTTTATTACATTTCTATAGCATTGTTGTTAAATAAACGTGTGGTGGGCTGCAACTGCAATAAACGTCAGTTGCACATACAGTACATGTGGCTCTACCGGGGGGAGCCGAGGCGATGCGGCTGTGGCTACTGGTTCGAGCTGTGTCCCAGTACACCGCTCTAGAGGTTATACATTGATTACGTTCAGAATTATTGAGTTTTATTACATTTCTATAGCATTGTTGTTAAATAAACGTGTGGTGGGCTGCAACTGCAATAAACGTCAGTTGCACATACAGTACATGTGGCTCTACCGGGGGGAGCCGAGGCGATGCGGCTGTGGCTACTGGTTCGAGCTGTGTCCCAGTACACCGCTCTAGAGGTTATACATTAATTACGTTCAGAATTATTGAGTTTTATTACATTTCTATAGCATTGTTGTTAAATAAACGTGTGGTGGGCTGCAACTGCAATAAGCGTCAGTTGCACATACAATACATGTGGCTCTACCGGGGGGAGCCGAGGCGATGCGGCTGTGGCTACTGGTTCGAGCTATGTCCCAGTACACCGCTCTAGAGGTTATACATTGATTACGTTCAGAATTATTGAGTTTTATTACATTTCTATAGCATTGTTGTTAAATAAACGTGTGGTGGGCTGCAACTGCAATAAACGTCAGTTGCACATACAGTACATGTGGCTCTACCGGGGGGAGCCGAGGCGATGCGGCTGTGGCTACTGGTTCGAGCTGTGTCCCAGTACACCGCTCTAGAGGTTATACATTGATTACGTTCAGAATTATTGAGTTTTATTACATTTCTATAGCATTGTTGTTAAATAAACGTGTGGTGGGCTGCAACTGCAATAAGCGTCAGTTGCATATAAAGTACATGGATGTTTATTTTTAGTCAGCTGTATTTATATGTACCTAGTCCTGCCAAAAGTTCTGTCCCTCACATTAAGTTGGATATTTTTCATCCCAGAGTGAATCTGGTAAAATTAATGAATGGAATTTGTTGGCTAGCTAATCAAACACTTTAAAAATATTATAGCTGCTCAAAGCAGTGACCATTAAAAAAAACTATTATTGAAGCGTCCGAAGCAGACATCTTATAACACGCGACACAATTTGAGCTTTTCGCTTAGTATTTCTAAGAAAAAGGGCAAGAAACTTAGCAAACATGTTTTTTTTTCATTTGTAACATAAACTTAATCTAGCCCTTACAATTAGAATTTGTGGTAATGCTTAAAGCTGACTATTTTCTCTTGGAGATAAGTCAATAAACATTGGAAAACAAAGGAGTTTGAAATATTTTGGGAGCCATTTTACAGCACCACCGTTATGAACAAATCACTTCAATTAGAAGTCTAAGAAAAAAATTATTGTTGTTTTAGAATTTATAACTTATAATAACAAAATATTGTCATTGTCTATCCTATCATTGGCATAAAAATTCAACCTTTAACTCGTTTTCGCCCATCCCAATGGAATTTTGTAGACCCAAAATCAACCGTGTTTTTACAATGTGTTTTTACAATGTAGATCTGCTACTTGGAGACTTGTTAAAATACATATTTTATAATATTATATTACAATCACTTGTTTATTGTAGTTTGAAACCTACTCGTTCCTGTGGATATAGATTTGACTTCAAGGGTTTTCTTGGATTATCCATAAAAACAGGGACAGAACTTATGGCAGGACTATTATGCTATATTTCGAACCCTTCAGTGGGGTCGTCATCCGGCCACTCTCTCACACATCGCAATCCAGAAAAAATTCACGGGCTGTAAGATTTTTCTGGATTTTTGTTAAAGCTTGGAAACTTTAATAAAAGCCTCACCGACTGTGTTACTTTTTATTTATTTATTTAAGAAACAAACAGCCACATACATAACACAAGTTGTTACAAGTAAAAATAATTAAATTAAGCCTAAAGTCTCCTTAATTTACAAAAATGTATATTTCTGATAACAAGCGGAGTTAACCAAACATAAGTAAGCAATACACTAGTTACAAAATATAAACAACAAATAATATTAGATATCAAAATCTACAAGAAATTTTTTTCATGGCAGATTTTTGAAGGTTGGAAAAAGATACAAAAAACATTTCGACATCTGTTAAATGGTCATTATATAAAAGGCGAATACGCCTAACGAAACTATTTATTTATTACACTTTTCAAGTTATTCAGTGGTGGCCAACCTTATTCAAAATTTTACGTTGTGTCGCATACCAATTCATTTTTAATCAAATTAAATCAAATAAGAAATATACGATTTTATATCATTGAAACTACAGTGAGTTGACATCATAAATGTTAGATGAACGGATAAGCTCACTTTAAATCTGTCTATAGGTCACATCGATGTAATGTACGACCCACGCTTATTAATCTGTTCGTATTCATTTTCTTACAATACGGATAATCGTAAGGTCGCCATCTTGGCAGGAAGCATTATGGCATTCAGTTGGGTGTCACAGTTTATTGGCGGTACCTAACATTGAGTACAATTCCCGCAAATAAAGCAGCGGTTGAGCATTTTCGGAGCTCTAAAAAGGAAGGAGGAGGTAATACGACAGCATACCTCATACCCGCTATCTTTGTTGATCCAAACTGTATCTCTACCTCTGCATGTTTCCACATTGTCTATGCTTATGCACCTTGTCTAGGCTTAATACTGAATTATTCTAAAATATCAGAAGAGATCTAAGTACAATAAAATTGTTGATCATAGAAATCCCAGCCCGCTCGCCGGCCCAGCTCTCGCGATATACGCGTCTGACCTTGAACCGACCGGCTCTACAGTTGCTTTTAGACCGGAACCACACTCTGCCAATATTTTTATGTGCGATAACTATATCAAGGTCTATAAATAAGATCCTATGTCTAAATAAAACCCAAATCTCCAAAAATAAACTGTTTATTAAATAAATCACAGATAGAACAAAGGACTTAACTTAAAATTCTAAAGCAATTCAACGTATTTTTTAAGGATTATTTGAGTAATTGGGAGAAGGTTCAAAATATCGATTGGGTCCTAGGGAATTTCTCAAAATCATCTTCCTATCCTGGGTAGGTTTGAAATAGGTCACTTCCTGTCCCTCTTCCACAGCTTCTTTTGGCGCAAAATAATAAGAAATAGGCAGAGCTGGTTTTTCTGAGTATTCACCGAAAGATTTTGGAGGTAATACAACGCGGGTTAAAAGATGCAGAGGAACATATTTATCAGGATATAGAGAATTAACTACGTGAGCAACATTTGTAGGGACATAGTTATCTATAACCGCTTCAGATCCATGGCTTCCAATGTTAGTTGTTATAGGAACTGTATGGACGACGGCTTGGAACCCATTCTTAGGATCAGCTGTATACTTGACAGTACGTTTCGTTCCGTCTGGGTCTAATACTGAGTAAGATCCACTGACCACGTCTCCTGTCCTCGTCTCATGCTGACTCTTGCTGTCTCCTGTGGTAGGATCTTCGATGTTGTACGAGTAGTTGTACTGGATGTCCTTTGCAGGTGGATCCTTGACGATTATGCTGATGATACTGGGCACGAAGGAGGCGATTATTATAACCTGGGAATTGAAAATGGAAATTAATGACACAACGAATCTTCATCCCTTATTATTGTACACATTTCATTTGGGGATTTTATTTATGCTCACCAATCAAAAGTACATCCACCAACAGCACGTACTAATTTTAAAAGATAATAGAATTTAAAGAGCTCTATTTACCCTGTTCATCTCGCAATCGTCGACAAAGCTGGCTCTAGCGAATGCACGAACTCGCCACGGACCGGGCTCCTATTTATACTTAGAGTCTTGCATTCACTAGAATGTTCTCTGTTACCACCACGATCGTATTTGTATTTGAGGTCCTAATACTTTACTTTTTGTTTGCTTTAGTCTTAAAAGGGTATGACCGAAGTGCGCGGTAAGCTTTTGGCGCTCTGTTGGTTGAAAAAGTTGAAATGCAGTTCATGTCAGCTTACTCATGCCGCCTCTCATATGTTCCAGTTGCTTTAGAACAACATAGGTATATAATACTTATTGCAAGGTATATCAGTATATTATCTGCTAGTAAACTAAATAACACCCTTAATAGACAACAGTTATTTAAAGCCTAGAAATTGAAAATCCATTAATATTTTCTATTTCAAACTAAGCAAACTTACTAGAAGACAAAATACAAACTTGATATGTCATACAATTAATCGTAATCACAGGTCAGTTTAAAACTAGCGATTTCTTAATATTGTCCAAAGTTTAGAATAACTCAACGTAATTTTAAAGCTTCACCTGAATAGCATCAATGTAATGGAAACAAATTAGCATAATGAATGGTTACGATGAGTCATTTATTTACCATCTCGTTCCGAGATCTTTTCATTGATAACATTCATGCATGGAAGTGAATAGAGCGAAGATTTGCATAGCACTGAAGTGATGCATGCTGTGAGGTATTACGATATTTTGTTGTTTTTAGGGTTACGTACCGTGTAGGTAGAGTTGAGTTGGTAGAGCTGGTGCCGGGCTTAACTGTGGGGGTACCACCATCTTGCTCACTAACCCGAATAACTTCGGGGGAGGGTAAGAGGACAGTTCACAGACAGGCAAAACCAAGTGGCTCACCATTGCTGAGACCGATTGATGGCGGTAAATCAATCCCCAATTGCCGGGCCTTTTAGAAAACAGACTGAGTAGAGAAATCTTTGAAAGGCCTACGTCCAGCAGTAGACGAAAAAGGCTGATGGATGGATGGAGGGTTTCGTAAATCAAAATGAAAAGCCGTAGCCCTTATAAGATCGCTTTGTTGTCCGTCTGTCTATCAAGCAAGACCCTTTTTTCGGGCCTTTATTTCACAGAAGCACTCGCCCGATAAGAAAGAATTTTGTGAAATGCAAATGTTGAAGTTAATATCCTGGGCGCCAAAAGAGCGTCAAGTGTACTGTAAACATTAAACTGATCAAAAATTGATTTAAAAAAATTCTTATACAATATTGAAAAAATTCTTGAAAAAAAGATGGACAATAATCATTGACGTCTCATAAACGACTAAACTCACAATCTCGCTCAAAAAGTGTCCGCGATGCATTTTGTCACCGCTACGGAGTGATAAATTGGAATAACGATTTCATACAACTGACATTGCATCTTATGTTAACGACATAACATCTTAATTTGGTTGAAGCATTTTTGCTGTTATGTACGTCGCACGTTCGGACACTTTCTGACGAACTTTTCTTAGAGACTATGTGTCTAGTTGCTTATGAGAGGTCAATGACAATTATTCACAAATATTCGTGTCAAATTTTGTAATGATTTAGGTACGATCCACATAGCAGACATACGAAGTGACAAATAAAATTTTCAGAGGTCTCTTTAGGTATTTTTTCCATTTTATGAAAGCTTCAAATCATATTTTACTCGTATGATAGTCAAAAGATTTCTTATATCTTCGAAAACAATGTGCAGTTGTTTTTTTTAGTTCGGTATTTACAATTGATTTTCTAAAAACTTGTATAAAGTGGATTTCCTAATTGTCCTACTTCGCCTTACGTTCAATGACTTTCTTCCCAGTTTAGCGAGTAGTAATTCGAAGTATTTAGAAGAATTTGTGCTTGCCCAACTGGCAGGATTCCGACCTAGGTCACAATGAGATCATTGTACCAAGTAAGTTGCTTCTAAACAAACTAAATATAAATAAAATTAAACTGGTAACTTTGGGCAGAATTTTTACAATGATGACTCCGAGAAGGGCCCAAAACCAAATGAAACCATCTTTGGTCATAGGCGTAGATAAAGATTAGCTTATAACAATGGCATAAAGACTTTTTGCTTGAATTGATTTGAGTAATTTCATTATTTTTAATTATCATTTATACAGAGTGTCTCATTTAAATCGGTCAGTATGGGAAAGTCTGAAACTATAAGACATACGAAGATGCACCTCTTTGCGGAATGGTTTAATGCAATGCCAATGCCATGATACGTAAAGCGGTGTATGTAACAAGTTGCGCCACCGCCTACGAATGCAGTTTTTCTTGTTATTAAAATCGATGACATGGTTCATAAGAACAGATCTTCGTATGTCTTATAGTTTCAGACTTTCGCATACTGACAGATTTAAATGAGACACCCTGTATAACTTCTGCGTTAACGGTTGTAATTAAAATATGGAAGATAACAAAAAAAAGCTATTTTCCGGCTGTGCATCGTCAGTGAACTTTTTCTTACAGGAATATAAATTTTGCACACAGATAGAGCCTATGCACACGGCGTCTTTTATACGCGCAGGTGATGCGATACAAACGTGATTCTTACGCAAACTAAATGCGCATTAGCCGCAGCCAGAAACCTTTGTAGACGTCCAAATTACATTCAAGCGCATGTATCGATACAAGCGCGCAGATATGTCGATACAGACGCGCTATGGACGCGCATTTGTGTATCCATTTTTCCAGTAGTACGAAGCAACAGTAGTACGATGATGGCGTCGGCCAAGACAACATTTCTTATGTTGGCTGTATTGCTGCTTTTAATAAGAAAACGTAAAAATAAACGCCCCCTCCGATTTTTTGCAACGCAATTCTTACGCGCTTTTGAATCGATACATACCCGCAGGTGACCCGCGTTTGTATCGATATGAATGCAACAATCTGCATTTTGGACTGAAAACGCGCAGCCAACGCGCCAACGTGAATCGCGCGTCGCCTGCGCGTGAAAAAGTCACCGTGTGCCCGGCTCTAACTACAGATATTCTATCCCAAGAAGTCCGTTTCGCTACGGTTGTAGTAGGGACGTGTACAGATAAGCACGTTTTCTGTGTGTAGCGCGTCGAGGTTACGCGCACTGCAAAAAAGTTTGTGAGCACGCACTTCTACAACTGTACCCAAACTTATTCCATGAGACAGAATATCTGTAATTTATTCCAAAAAAGGATCTAGGTATACAATAGCGTGTTAATCTCAAAATGGAGATTTTGTTTCAACAAAATTCATTAAAATTATGGACTTCACGGTCAGTCTATATGCCAGGAGTCTTCAACCTATTTTAGCTCGAGGGTCAATAATAATCTATTCCAGGTCGGCCAAAGGGCCATATTGCCGCACGTTAACATACAATCTCAACAATAATTTAAATACCAAACAAGTGAATTGAAATATTCTTTATTTGTTCAAAAAATAATAATAAACAGATTAATGTGAGGATTGACACTGTTTACTTTTCACCAGATTGTCGATATTTGCTTTTATTTTTATGGTTGTAACCCGCAGACTGTCTTCCAGATGTAATCCGTAATCTTCGTCCTGGTTTTGGACTTTACATTTTTCATCCTTAAGTGCTGCTAAACGTGACAATATCATCTTTTTGGGTGTGATTTCTTATTATAATATATATTCAATAGATAAATAAATCCTTTAAATAAATATTTCCTTTACCCTTTGAGGGCCGCAAAAAATGTCCCGGCGCGGCGGGCCGAATTTGGCTCGAAGGCCGCGGGTTGAAGACCCTTGCTATATGCAATGCATTATACAACAGCTATTATTACGTAAATTGCAACAATCTAGCGCTTAATACGTACTCTTTGCTCGATCATTACAAAGTGGCCAATTTTCTGACTGTTCTTCCACCTACACTTCAAGTTCACTGAATTGAAGGTCAGAATTGAAATATGCTTTGGGATCCAACTCCATAAAAGGTGACTTTCGTTTATATAGTCAAATTCATATTGGAGACTCGGTAAGTGGTCAGTACCAAGGTTCAATGACGTTGTTCGCGAAATATGAAAAACATTTTTTGTTCCTGTATACTTGTTCAAGAACAACCTCGACTCAATTACTATATTAGTTAAGAATTTTTTTTTTTTTTTAATTTATTTAACCAAAGTGTTGTAGGTAGTTACAAATAATAATCTTCGCCAAACTACTGAGTAGTTTGTTGGCGACTAAGCTCTTCCAATTTCTCTATTCTACCTTAATATAATACATATTTTCTCTAAAATCTACCACAATATCTTACATTTTATATCTCTTATCTATCTATTACTCTAACATGCATCGCTTAAGTTTTTCTTTTAGAAGTGGCAAACATTTCACCTTTTTTGAATTCTAAATTTTGTTTTGTGTATTTCTCAGAAATTGAACCTTGGCTTTTACCACTTACCGAGTCTCCAATATGAATTTGACTATATAAACGAAATTCACCTTATATACATGATAGCGCTTTAAGATAGGATAGTATGGGAAAAAAGCTTTAAGGGATAAATAAGGAATAAAAGTAGTATGAATTCCAAGAAAATAAACAAGACATTTTAACAGATTGAGGTGCATAAAGCACACATTTAACTTCTGTGTGATTTTTTATGAAGGGAAGGTGCGACTATGTGGAATCTCTTTATTTTATACTACATAATACCATAGTACCGGTGCTTTCCTTCAAAATGCGCTGTTTGGTTTTAATACGTCATAATTTTTGTATGTTTTTTTTTTAAACCAGTCGTGTGGTTATTAAGTGAAAGGGCTTCATGAGTTGATTGTAAAAATGTACTGCATCATGCATCAAGTCATAACATTTTCAAAAGAATGTAATTAATTATTTTGATTGTATCTTAAACAATAAAAACATATTTGGCTACATTTTTGATGAAAAAACCGTAAAATTTACGTTATGATTTCCAATTTTAACGATTTAGCATAGATCTAGATAACGTCAATGTGAGCCTAAAGTATTATAAAAACATTCCATGAGGTGTCTCATGACTTTGTGTTTGCGGTAGAATCTGTCTAGCGGCACATAAAGAAACACTTCTACCCACAGCTGCCCCTTCTGTGGCACCTAAATTTTCCTTTGGCAGACAGTATTGGCAAATTCGGAGCTAAATCATGATATAAGTGAAATTCTTTTAGGAACTTAGGGTCCGCCAAATAGACGAACACGAGGTTGGTGCCTGATGGTTGTCTTTAATAATTATACTTATTGGGTACAAGCTTTTGCCCGCGGCTCCGCCCGCGTCGAAGAGATTTTCGTGGAAATAAGGAAGACAAAAGAATATGATTTATTGAACGACTATGTGCAACGGTCACCATGTTTTACCAAAGCGCTAATAAATACCAATCAAATAAACCCAAACTCGAAGGGTCTGCTGTTGTCCGTTGAGGAGATCCCGTACCCATCTTCCAGTCCCATCATCAGACCTTGGTCTCCATGTTTTACCAAAGTGCTAATAAAGACTAATCAAATAAGCCCAAACTCGATGGGTCTGCCGTTGTCCGTTGAGGAGATCCCGTACCCACCTTCCAGTCCCATCAGCAGACCCTGGTCTCCATGTTTTACCAAACTGCTAATAAATACCAATCAAATAAGCCCAAACTCGAAGGGTCTGCTGTTGTCCGTTGAGGAGATCCCGTACCCATCTTCCAGTCCCATCATCAGACCCTGGTCTCCATGTTTTACCAAAGTGCCAATAAAGACCAATCAAATAAGCCCAAACTCGAAGGGTCTGCCATTGTCCGTTGAAGAGATCCCGTACCCACCTTCCAGTCCCATCAGCAGACCCCGGTCTCCATGTTTTACCAAAGTGCTAATAAAGACTAATCAAATAAGCCCAAACTCGATGGGTCTGCCGTTGTCCGTTGAGGAGATCCCGTACCCATCTTCCAGTCCCATCATCAGACCCTGGTCTCCATGTTTTACCAAAGTGCTAATAAAGACTAATCAAATAAGCCCAAACTCGATGGGTCTGCCGTTGTCCGTTGAGGAGATCCCGTACCCACCTTCCAGTCCCATCAACAGACCCTGGTCTCCATGTTTTACCAAAGTGCTAATAAATACCAATCAAATAAGCCCAAACTCGAAGGGTCTGCTGTTGTCCGTTGAGGAGATCCCGTACCCATCTTCCAGTCCCATCATCAGACCCTGGTCTCCATGTTTTACCAAAGTGCTAATAAAGACCAATCAAATAAGCCCAAACTCGAAGGGTCTGCCATTGTCCGTTGAGGAGATCCCGTACCCACCTTCCAGTCCCATCAGCAGACCCTGGTCTCCATGTTTTACCAAAGTGCTCATAAATACCAATCAAATAAGCCCAAACTCGAAGGGTCTGCTGATGTCCGTTGAGGAGATCCCGTACCCAACTTCCAGTCCCATCATCAGACCCTGGTCACCATGTTTTACCAATGTGCTAATAAAGACCAATCAAATAATCCCAAACTCAAATTCTGTATCCGTTGAGGAGATCCCGTGCCATAACTTCTAATTACTACCAGTAGAAAAGTAAATTCCAAAAATCTTTAAATGACGATATTTTTTTTCCGAGATCCGATTTTAATAAAATAAAGCTATTATTCTATAATTAGGCTCTGTACAGCTGTGAAAACTACATGAAAATCCGTTCAGTAGTTTTAGAGATGTGCGTGAACCAACAGACAGACTGAAAAGAATTCTAATAATCGTTGATTTGTGTTCTATTACTCTTCTTTAGTCACCCCCTTTCTATTTCTACTACATTTCTTCAATGTACAGACAGCGGTTTCTACTGTTTTATTATAAGTATTGATTGATTAATTAAATTATGAACTTTTTGTAATATTGAAACTTTTACAAGCAAATTGTCCAAATCAAATCCACAACAACATTTTATTATGTATTATGTTGTATCTAATAAATTATTTCTTGAAACTTGGTGTCGATATAGTTTTAATTTAAACACCATAAAAAAATAGAAATTTTCCTAACCGGAGTTTGAAATATTCGTCTTCTTTTCTACAGCCAGCAGGCCGTGGGAATCTAAACATAATATTGGGGGAAAAGCTTCTTCGCATTTTATATGAAAATTCAAAACATTTTTTAATAAAGCTATTCTGTGAAGCCTGACCAGCCTTTGACCACGACCTTTTTCGCACGTTCTTGTCGTACGTGATCCACTTTTCATCACCAGTTATCAGGTTTTTCAAAATTGGTTCGGTTTCATTACGTCGTAATGAGTACACGGTTCATTAAGTTTCTTTCAGTGAGCTCATGAGGCACCCAAATATCGAGCTTTTTTGTGTACATCGTAACTACTGATTCGCCGATCTTGCTCCACTTTTTCAAAAATGGCATCCATTTTATCCGTAACAGGGCGTCCAGAGCGAGGTGCATCTTTGACATCAAAATTTCCGGATTGAAAACGCTTGAACCAAATTGTTCTACTCTCACAGACACTGCACTAGGTCCATAAACATCACAAATTTTTTTCGCGGCTTGCGTTGCATTTTTACCTTTTTTGTAGTAAAATTTTAAAATGTATCGAATTTATTCATTAGATTCACTCATCTTAACAGTAAGAAAAACAAATAAAAATCACACATTTTACTTAATTCGAATTAGGAATTATCTTTTTTAAAATTTAAACTTTTTAATAATACCAAAAGCAGCCAGATACAAATGTCATACGTGTTCATGACTCAGACTAATGATAAGATTCGTAATCATTATTAACAGGTAACACTTTTTTTTGTAGGTGGTAGAGCTGATGCCGAGCTCGACTGTGGAGGTACCACCATCTTACTCGCAAATCCTCCCGAAGTTATTCGGGGGAGAGTAAGAGAACAACTCACAGGCAAAACCAGGCGGCCCACCATTGCCTGGGACCGATGGATGGCGGTATATCCATCCCTAATTGCCAGGCCTTAAAACAGACTGGTGACGGGCAGCGGCGTCACTGGTGCAAGGGTTTCGGCACCGTGCTCACCAACCCGCCTGCCCAGCGTGTGTGAGCATGGGCATTTCTTCCAAGGGGACCGCCAAGAGTGGTGAAATCCTGGAAAGGCCTATGTCCAGCAGTGCACGAAACAGGCTGATGGATGGAACACTTTTCAAAGAGATTTTATTATAAGTTCATACATACTATTTGCGAAAAGAGTTTTTCCCCAACCTAATATATGTAAACGAGCTTGAAAAACGTAAACATCATAAAACATAGGACAAACATATGAAACATAAGATTGTCTCATACCCTGGCCCTTAAATTGCTTTTACCATATAAAAGACATCAACGTGCGCGCAAGTTCTTTCTTCCTTGTATTGTCTCCCCGTGCCATGCATGCCGTGACGGACGATGCTCTTGTTATTAAACTATGGCAGATAATAAAGGAGTTAACTTAGTTGCATAATTGGATATTTCACTTTTTCTCGGATTTGCTTCTGCAATTCGAACCAACCATAAATTGTAACAGGCCCTTTTGAATATTTTTTCTGAAAATATAGGCTAAATAATGAAGATACATACTTTCAGGTGGTATTTTTTGTAACGAAATTATTTTTGAAAATCAGTTTGGAGAAATGGGAATGTGACGTAATAGTCATACCGTTTAGGCTCAATAGGGAGAGTTCCTTGACGTAAAGAAAGAATGAAAAAAAAATATTTATGGGATAAAACCTGAAGATGAGATTACTGTAGGTAACAGTCCGAAAAATATTGGCAGATTGTATAGGAGTACACAAAAACTAATTTAACGCGGGCTAAGCCGTGGGAACAAGCTAATATATTATATACCTGACAGATTTTTCTGTTCCGCAAATTCTAAAAATGTCTTTATCTATATCTTATAATAATAATTTTAAGTTATTTTGCTGCAAATAAAGAAAATATTACAAAAAAACTGCACTTCACACTACTATAATACTACACTATAACTTTATTTAAAAAATCTCGAGTGACGTATAGTCCTCGCTCGCCCAAACTGACGCTTGAGGAAATAACAAATCTCCTTGAGCTGTTTTTTTCTAATTTTTATTATTGCTCATCGCTTAAATTTTTGGTATCAAAGTAAGTAATAGTAAATAGGTCTTACCTTTGAAATTGCCGTCTTGTATGGAGAATTTGAACAAAACTCAGTTTTCACTACAAACGTTGATCCGTTTATTTTAAGAATGACAAACCAAAATTTTATTTTAAAAAAATGTATATGAATGAAGCAACATTAGCCTAACAGAAAATACAATTTAATTTTTGAAAAGTGTTACCTGTTAATAATGATTAGTCTGAGTCATGAACACGTATGACACTTAAGACGAACTGTCTTTGAAGACTTAATTTTGTTAATAAAACTGAAAATAAAAATGAAATTTAATACGGAGATATAAAACCTTGAAATCAACTTTCAAACAAAAAACAAATAATGGAAATAGATTTTGATATATAAGAATTATGAACTCATGAATCTATTAGAAAATTTCGGCAACTTCATAGATAAAGACCTAGTATGATTTCATTTTCTCTAATTTACTTTACGTTCTAGATATTATAAAAATGTCTCAAAATGTGGTGTTAGTCAAAAACATATGCATAAAAATATAATTAGTCAATTAGTAATTTCACTCAAAACAAGTATTCACGTATTGGTTGCATCAGTTATCTTCAACGATACAAGTATCAAGGCAACCCTGTCTGTATTTTAAAAGCCACTTACACATAATCGACCTTATTAGTTCTATGACATGCATGTGAGCTAGCACCAATTTTTATTACTGTACTAGAAGCAGCTTATGTGGTCATAGGCCTTAGGTGACATTTTAGTAGCCTAACTTATTTAAATTAAGTACTGGATTCAATATTTTGAAACAATATAAATCAATAGGTTACAGTCTGTCAAAAAAGTGTTGAAATGAATATTGAAGAAACTATTTTTCTTTCACCTGGTTACACCAAACAAATAAGTATAAAATCTGTTAAATCGAGTTAACCGCGTTGTTATTTCATAAATATATTACCTAAATTATACTACTTGAACGTTTAAAGTCCAATAAAGTTCATTAAAGTTTCATTTTCATTTCAACACTTTTTTGACAGAGTATAATTAGTCCACAATTACTAAGACTTCTGAATCCTATCTCTATTATACCAACTAAGTTATAGCACTGAAAATTACGAAATGTTCTTCCACATTACTTACACACAGCATGCCATTTCCATAAATTTTATTTAAAAAACTAAATTAATATGTAAATATGAATTAAAAAATCTTTACATGAGAGAGTAATATGTAGATACTGCAGTGACATTTTTCTTGATGAACTGCAAACTACTGTATTTTAATCAAATTCAAACCATTCGTCATGAGTCCGAAAGCTTCATATTCATAGAGCTTTTTAAATTTCTTAATCGACAAGATTTTGAATCGGGGTCTCGTTCGATAATGGCATTAAGGCGCGGCGCGGCATACACTCGCTCGACACATTGTGCGAGTATAATAGAACTGGTTCATGCATACGAACTGCACTAGTTATTGCTTATGAATATTATATTACATGACTACATGTGATAGATAGTTATTGTTGGTATAAGTACGTCAAATGTGCCTTAATTTTAAGAATAACTAATTTAAAAGCCTTGGTTTGCTGGACATTTGTCTTGCCGCCAACGGGCTATAAATAAGTCGTTGCTTGCCGCATTGGGCTTGTACACAGGGTAAACAAAATATTATTCTATTTAGTCCGTCATTTACATTATCATAAAATAGTGGACACGTATTTTTTCTTTTGTCAATCAAACAAAAATTGACAGAGATAAAGCGCGTCAAAGTTTTGGAGTGGGGGAAAATGACGTCACTTCTAAGTAAAATTGTACCTAGATGTGACGTCACGCGGAACTTCAGCGGGCTATATTTTCATAATTTTTTGTTAAATTGAAAAAAGGAAAAAATACGTGTCCAATATTTTCTGATAATCTAACTGACGAACTAATAAAAATTTTTTAGTCATCATGCATCATCATGTACTTATTATATTGAGCAGTGGAAACCTTATAAGGAGAATGACAATTTATAAGACATGACAATTTGTAAATCGATGTTGGATGTCAATGACAGCGTTTTTTAAAAACATGTTAAGACTGTTGGAAACCGTTTTTTTTTTAAATAATCGTTTATTGATAGGAGAGTGACGAAAAGTAAAATGCACCCAAATCGGTTCCTCTTATTTATTACCTCAGCTTTAACATACCACGTTTAACAAGACTTATAAAGCATAACCTAATTAAATTAATAAACAGTATAGTTCAAGGTCAGGTAACATCGACGTAGCCTATATAATTATTTTGCTTATTCAGACTGTTTGAGACTTATCATATCATATCAAAAGGGCAAAATGTCCTATATCGAAGGGGTCCAGCCACAATCGTTATGTAACAAAAACTTCCAATGAATTTTCACTCTAAGACAGTCTAAACAAGGTCCACAATCCAGAGTTTTGACTAGTGAAGCAGGGCGGGACCGGCAGCTACAGCCTTGACGACTCCGCCCAAGGGTTCCTTGTGGACGACCGCGTTGAAGCCGTTGTGGGGGTCAGCAGTGTACTCCACAATGCGCCTGGTGCCATCCGGCTCCACTAGGGAGTAGGAGCCCTGTACCACGTCTCCAGACCGGGATTCTTGTTGACTCTTAGAGTCACCTGGGGAAATAAGTTGTGGTTAGGAGAAGATAGTAGAAATAGGTATTCACTTGAAATTAAATTTTACATCACAGAAGGCTTTGAACTGTGGCCTGGAATTTTGTGTCTTATAGTTCATAGTTGAGTTTTCATTGCATTATCGCTTAAACATTAGACTGTAGACAAAATGGTGACGTCACCCAAATCAATTTACGGGTTAATCTAAGTAAAATTCAGTTTCATATTTCTTTTTTTTTCAAATTTGTTTATTTATATAATTAAAATCCACAGCACTTTACAAAGCAAATATGAATTAGTAACTATACTAAAAAAAAGGCCAGTTACGGATTTCTTTTCTGTTAAATTTAGGCCCTTAAATTTATATAAAAGCTACTATTTTACCGAATTTGACGCTTGGGATCACATAATTTCATGTCTACATAAAAAATATAATAATGGAATCAAGTTTTCCGCATCCCTTACTAGGCATACGTAAAGTTAAGAAACTATACCTTAGACAGGTCTATATTTATACAGCGTTTACATTGACCTCCGCGTATAGCAATACCCAGCGTGTGTGAGTATGGGCATTTTTTCCGGGAGGACCACCAAGAGTGGCGAAATCGTTGAAAGGCCCATGCCCAGCAGTGTACGAAACAGGCTGATGGATGGATGGATGATAGCAAAGCACTTTATTATTTTCATGGAAAACTAAGCTGTTGCAAGCTTAAACTGAATAAATACTCACCAGTCAGAGCGTCCTGGATATCATAAGCGTAAGAGTACTGAGGATTCGGGTCGTAATCCTCAACAGAGGCCGCCACTTTAGCAATAGCAGGGCCAACCGCTAGCGCTGGTCTGGCGTAGCCGATTGGAGCTGGCAGGCCATATGGTCTGGCGTAGCCGACGGCTGCAGGGACCCCCACGCCGTAAGGATGACCGTATGGTGATGCGACGCCAACTGGCACGCCAATGGCTAGGGCGCCACTGCAGACCGCCAGAACAGTAGCTACGATGAGGACCTGATGTAAACAACTTGGGTTATTCTTAATGTAAAACCAGTTCAAAAGAAACTAAATTTGTTATTTAATATCTACTGTTTAAATTTTATCACGACGGAAGTATTTCTTGAACAACAATTTTATGAATTTTATGGTATTTATGATGTATGGCAATTAGTATATTATGGATATTTTTCCAAAAAAGAGAATCTTCGTTTCATTTTATTTAGTTTGAATTAAGAAAACATACAGTCCTTTCTATAAAACATACAGTATTAGAACACTATACACTAAATAAAACACGGAACAAAAAAGTTTCTACGTAACTCACTACGAAAAACAAACTATTGGATAATATAAGTATTGGTCAGTTTTATTTAAAAATATTATATTAATATAACTATTTAAACATTAAACTCATTATTCTAAAAGCTCATACATGCCTGATAACGAGTATTTCAGTAGGCAATTTAGGGAATCCATTAAAGCTTGTAGTCATCATTTTTAACAAATAATTTAACATAATAATATGAATATTTTAAGTTCGGTTTCTAAAGCCTAATCAGTATGGTTACCTGCATGTTGCGTGTGGTCTGCGCCCGCGATAGTGAATGCAGGGGGTACGTTTGGAGAGCTTTTATACGCATGCGTGTACCATTATAGACCCGTCTTAGAAAAATGGATTATTTGCAACCGACCTATACTCTATATTTTGTTAAATACCAAATCTATTTATACCTAAATTATAATTCCTTAGAAAACTTCACCTAGCATATATGTGTCACTACGCGTGTAAGCGTCTCTACCATCCCAAACTAAGCTGAAATTGGGTATTATTGACAGAGAAAACTTGCGTGCGCTTTGATGTCTTTTATACTCGTAGATAGTGGGTTTGATATGAAAGTAAGTAAGTAAATATCCATACTTTCGTTTATATAGCTAAATACATACTGGAGACTCGGTAAGTGGTCAGAACCAACGGTCAATGACCCTGTTTGCGAAATACCAAAAATAATTGTGGTGTCTCTATTCTTACTCAAGATCAACCTCGACTCAATTAGTATAGGAAATCCAAATTTTATATGGCGTATTTCACAGAAAAGGTAACTTTTAACTATAACTCAATTACCGAGTCTCCAGTATTAATTTGGCTATGTATAAGGTGACTTTATTTTATACAGCCAAGTTTTTACTAAAGACTCAGTAAATGCTCTTAAAAACAGTAGTAATACATACAAGTTTTTTGGTCAGATTATTTATTGCTCTAAAGTAAAACAATAACAATAAAAATTAGGGTTATTATTATGAGTGCATTACAAACTAGAGAAAATAAATTTGAAACAAATGTAAAGACTTTTTAAAAATTCCCCGGGCCAGGCTAGGCTATTAAAATACAACTAAAACGAACTGCAACCGATCGTACTAGTTTCACTGATAGTCGAGTATAAACCTTTATGAGGCTGTACCTTGTGTTTTTAGGTCACAGCTGCGCGTTATCATTATCAGGTCCACACGCGTGTGGGTGTGTGTGTGATATCATAGAACAGGACCTTAAATAACGGACCTAACCTTTTATAGGCTTGAAAACAAAACGCAAATATATAGTTCGATATATTCCTAGTTAAAAAAAAATGTTGCATATATATGTACTTATAATAGAGTAGTAAAAAAGTCGTGTTGAATATTTTCGCGAAACCACCATTTTGTCTGTCTGTATGTTCCGTTTTAACTCGAGAACCACTCAAAGGATTTGGATGCGGTTTTTTTATTATAACCGTAGTGACCCTGGTCAACTCATAGGCTATAAGGAGTGTTCATAAAATAACGCCCAAGCCGAAAACGGGACGAAGATTGAATAAACGCTTTTAAATCGAAAACCACTCAACGGATTTGGATGCGGTTTTTTCTATTGTCATTGTAGTGACCTCGGTCAAAATATAGGTAAAGAGTGCTTATAAAATAAGGCCCAAGCTGAAAACGCGGCAGAGATTGAATAAACGCGGGCTAGTTTGAAAATAAGGCCAATATAGCTAAATAAATCATCCTGTTTTATAAATAGACAAACTCAAACACGTCACGGTTAGCTACCAAGATATTTCATCCATCCATCCATCAGCCTGTTTCATCCACTGCTGGACATAGGCCTTTCCAAGATTTCGCCACTCTTGGCGGTCCTCCTGGAAGAAATTCCCATACTCACACACGCTGGGCAGGCGGGTTGGTGAGCGCGGTGCCGAAACCGTTGCACCAGTGACGCCGCTGCCCGTCACCAGTCTGTTTTATATAAGGCCCGGCAATTGGGGACGGATATACCGCCATCCATCGGTCCCAGGCAATGGTGGGCCGCCTGGTTTTGCCTGGTGGTACCTCCACAGTCGAGCCCGGCATTAGCTCTACCACCTCAAGATATTAAGTCCGCCCAACACAAAAGTATATAGGGTGAAATTTATTATACAGCCAGATTCGTGGCTTGGAAAGTGATCACTATCACGGATTGGTAACGCTTTTTGCAAACGCAAAGTAAAATGTTGACCTCCCAGGGACTGGGCTTGCGTTTGTAGGTTGTAGGTAACAGGAATAAAATAATTTTCGTATTTCCCAAAAAGGCTCATCGAACCTTGATACCGACTACTTACCGAGTCTTCAGCATGAATTTGGCTGGATAAATAAATGTCACTCATATAAGGTTACTTTCGTTTGTGTAGCCAAATTCATACTGGTATAAAATATATTTTTTGTTAAACTTTTAGTTTGTTAGTCTTTAATACTTATATTTATGTTTATGAATGTATAAAAAACACGACATCAATTATCCTAATATTTATCCATTCATCAGCCCGTGTTCATCCACTGCCTTTCCCAAATTTCGCCACCCATGTTGGTCCTCCGTCCTCCTCATCCAGCCACCACCCACGACGTCCTTCAGGTAGTGTAAAGCTTTGCTGTACGTGGTCTCCATTCTAAAGCCTTTCGGCCCCAACGGCCATCATGTCGGTGACAAATATGGCCTGCCCACTACCACTTCAACTTACTGATTCTGCGGGCTATGTGGTTACTTTCGATCTCCGACGGATCTCCTCGTTTCGGATTCTATCCATCAGAGATACCCCAAGCATAGCCCGCTCCATAGCTCACTGATGAGCGACCTTAAATCGGTGGATTAGGCCCTTTGTAAGAGACCACGTTTCAGCGCCATACGTCATTACAGGAAGGACGCACTGGTACACTGCGGTATTGAGGACGTAAATATGTGACGCAACTTTCCGAATGCTGCCAACCCAAGCATATTCTTCTGTCAGCCTCGGCGTCGAAGTTGTTTTTATCCAGCTGTATAACTTGACTTATAGTTTTGAACAACTTCGATGCTGACATTGTCGACGGTTAGTAGCCTTTGGATGACGTGACAGTTATAGTCTTATCCAAATTCATCCGCAGGCCCACTCGTCTCGAAGAATCGCTAAGGCCGCGCACCATTCCAGTTCCTGCAGCGATTTCGCCACTATCACGATGTCATTGGCAAAGCGAAGATGTAAAATGTACTCTCCGTTTACGTTTATGCCTTGTCCATTCCAGTCTAGTGTTTTAAAGACATTTTAAAGCTATACATAAGGGCTGATTATACTCTGAAGTTTTCTGCATAACCTGCCTTAGCGTGTGAATGTGGTCTACGGTGCTGTAGCCTTTTTGAAACCCAGCCTGCTCTAGAGGTTGGAAGTCGTTGAATCGTTGATGGGCGAGACGATTCGTGATAGCTCTTGAGAACAGCTTGTAGGTGTGGCTCAGGAGCGCAATTGGTATATAGTTCTTAAAATAAAAATATTTATTGACCATAATACATTTACATAAAACAATGAGTATCCAACTCCTATAAAAGTATAAACTGTAAGCTAGGAGTCAGTACATTCCCATAATTTCAGTTTTTAAATATATTATCTAGCCAAAAGGTACAAAAGTTTTTTTTTTTTTTTTTAACTAAGGGTTAGTATTATAGCTATACATGATTTAAGACCAGTAGTACACAATTATTAATTGTAATAATAACTGTGAAATTATCTTTTGTTATTTTAAATTAAAAAGATAAATAAAAGAGCAAAGCTAAAATTTACAACATTTAAAGTAGATAAGGTTTGTTTACGTTTAGTTACATTCATTGGTAGTAGTGTTTGTAAATGTTAGAATATAACTTATAATATTATTAGTCTAAACAAAGTTAAAAGAGGTTGTACTTATACTGTATGTGAGAGGTGTGAGTGGGTATTGAGTGTGTTGCGAGTGATATTATGAGATCGGTTGAGTGTATGTGAGAGTGAAAGATCGTGCGTGTGTGTGAAGGCTATTTGTGTCTGAATAGTTGGTTTAACAAGCCAATTAATAATCTACAACAGTTTTTCAGTCTGCTCATAAGTTAAGTCGCTTAGCCATTGGAAAACCCTATGACGCACCTGATAATTACTTAGTTTTTTTAATCTTACTGTACAATTTATAGCATTGTACAAATTTGGAGCCTGAAAATCGTAGTGAGCACGTGCAAACACGCTTTTGACCGCAGGTAAAGGACAGCGATCTGTGCGTTGCCTTGCTTCAGTAAGGTGTGGAACTGTATATCGATGATACCTTCTAAGGCATTGATATATATAAGACTTACGCACACTGAGAACTTCAGATTGTTCATATACTGATATTGTAGGATGTCTCCATGGTAGGTACAACATGACCTTAAGTACAGCGCGTTGGGCACGTTCCATCTCAATCAGATGGGATTTTGAAGCTCCACCCCATGCAGTTATACAATAATTAATCACGCAGTGACCCAGAGCATTATACACATGCACAAGGTTCTTCTTTTCGGTTACAGTACGTAGGTTTTTAAAAACAAAAATTAACTTTCTTAGCCGTTTGGCAGTACTTGAGATGTGAGAGTGCCAGTTAAGCCTATTGTCGATAATTACTCCAAGATATTTTAAAGTGCTAACTTTATCCAGATGTGGACAGTTACATGTTTGTAGATCGGTAGGATTAGTATTGCAAGGATAAGTATGAATCCTTATTTTGAAATCTTCTTTAGGGAGGCACACAATAGTTTTACTGAAGCACATGTATTTTGTCTTGGTCGTGTTTAGTGACAGAAGGTTTTTCTCTAACCAGTTAGTTACTTTAGAAAGGCCTCGTTCAGTAATACTCTGTACCTCGTCCCAACTAGCTCCATGGTAGAGTATGACCGTATCGTCGGCAAACATGATAAGATTTGAACCAGCACCAGATAGTTGACATAGGTTGTTGATGTATAAAAGGAACAGTGTTGGTCCCAGAGTGCTTCCTTGGGGGACACCATAAGTGCAAGTAGCACTATCACTGAGCTGATTGCAAACTCTAACACGTTGCTCCCTGTTTGTAAGGTAATCTCTAAACCACTGTAAGGAGGTTCCTCTGACACCTACATTCTCCAATCTAGACAACAGGATAGGGATCGAAACCGTGTCAAAAGCTTTTTGCAGATCGAGAAAGACTCCCAAACACTTATTGCCTTTATCTAGGTATTTCGTTATTAATGATGTTAATTTAAGAACAGCATCTTCTGTTGACCTTCCGGTTCTGAATCCATATTGGTTTTCAGATAAGTAGTTATTAGTTTCCAAATATTTGGTAAGTCTTTTATTTACTAATTTTTCAATAATTTTTGAAATAGTTGACAAGAGAGAAATAGGTCGGTAGTTAGAAGCTAAGTTCTTATCACCACTTTTGTAGATGGGAGCTACAATGGCCTGTTTGAATATTAATGGAAAGCAGCCTGTTTTAAAGCTTAAGTTACAGAGGTGTGCAATAGGTTCAGATAGTTTGCGGCAATACGTTTTGAGAAAAGATGTAGATATTTTATCCCAGCCTGGTGCGGTTCTTAGTTTAAGGCCAGTTATGATCGCTTCTACCTCAATATGATTAGCAGGAAACATCATCATTGAGTTGCTCGGACCTTGATCAAGTGCATTTCCTGCCAGTACAGAATCCGTAGTATTTAACTTGTTCAATGTATTATTGGCTAGATCAGCTCCTATGGAGGTAAAAAAGTTATTGACATTGTTTAGCGAATCTTTTGGTGTTTCTTTGGTTGTAAGTAACTCTGGTGTCGACTTTTTTACATTTTGTAGGTTGCAAAGTTCTTTGATTATTTTCCAAGTCTGTTTCATGTTTCCCGAAGATTTTTGGAGTTGATTAGTATAATATTGTTTTTTAAGTGTTTTGATAAGGTTGTTTAATCTATTCCTATATGTATTATACTGTAGTTTCAACTGTTCATTGTTAAAATTATGCCCTTTAATCAATTTTTTATACATTTTATTTCTTTTATTAATAGATTTGACCACTCCAGTAGTGATCCAAGGCTTTAAAGGTGTATGTCGTCTAGGTAACTTAATAATCGTTGTGTTGTTTTCAATAACTTTTTGTAAGCTAGAGACGAGCATATTTGCGGCAGTATTGGCATTTGTGATTGCATAATACTCATTCCAATTTATTTCATCAAGAGATTGTTCAATACCATTGTGATCTATCGAGACTTTTTCATAGGCAATTGTTTTTTTATCGACGTTAGTTTTGTCGAGGTATAATAGAATTGGACTATGATCAGTAAATTTGTCAAACACAATAGTTTTTATTTTACAATTGGATCGAACCATAAAGTGATCTAGACACGTTTTATGTCTCGTGGGACGGTCTATACACTGACGAAGGCCGTGTGATGCTATTAGATTTAGGTATCTAGAAGCATCGCTGGTGGGATTATTTGGCAAAGTATCAAAGTTAATATCACCAGTAAAGATAAGATTTTTACAGCAACAGCCCCTTAGTACTAAGTCAATTGAGTCAATGTAATTTTCTGTATTCAAATTCGACGCTGGTGGTCTGTAGGAACAGACGACTGCAAAATCATTGGCGAGTTCAAGCACCAAAAAGTTACCGTCCGTTGTATCTTGTGGTTCAGAAACAGATGTGACCGTAAGGCCCTCTCTGGTGTAGGCAATAACGCCATCATTTTGGTTTAAAGAGCGTTTTGTGTAATACTTGTTGTAATTAACTATGGTAGGAATATTAGAATCTTCGTCCGTCCTAGTTTCAGTCAAGACAATTATGTCCACTGTTATGTTTAGACTAGTAACAAAAACCAGAAACGCATCCAAGTTGCAGTTCACACTTCTAATATTAACTGTAAGCACACACAATGAAAATTTTGAGTTCCTACCATAGTCAAGAACCTTGGGGCACAGGTGTGGCTCATCTAAATTAATACACTCGGTATCTATATCTCTGTCCAAGTCTTCTGTAATTTCTATGTTAATTTCTTCGAGAATGATTGTTTGAAGTTTCATGGTTTAACTCACTGTATTTGATACTAACGTTAGTATCATTTATTTGATGTAGTTCTTGGCTGTTAGAAAATTTTGGTTTTGTATGTCGTTTCATTATTGGTAGAGTATTGGTAACAATTTGAATAAGTAATTTTTCAGGCGTTAGTGTGTATGCGAGGGAGTTATATAAAGACTGCCGGGTATTGATAAATAATGTTTGCGAGGTTGTGTGTTCAAATGTGTGTGTGAGTACAGTATACGAGCAATATGGTTTATTAAAAGGTATGGAATAGGGTAAAACATAAAAACTAAATTCTAAATAAAATATCAACAATATGATTAAATCACTGTTTTTTCTGAAGCTTTCCGATATCACCTTCAGTATCAATTCTAATTTGTGGTGATCCTTCAGTTTTTCTAATGTAAATTCTTCCACGCGATGTCCAACAGTATTTGTAATCATTTGACTTAACAAAGTCCCTGGCCAGAAAAAACAGTCTCTTGGTTTTGGTTGTTAAGTTATCTGAAATGAAGATCGGTTTGGTGTCGCCCTCTATTTGCAGTTGGGTAGTTGTAAGTTTCTTTTCCTCTCTATTAACGGTCTTACTCGCTCTCAATAACTTTTCTTTAATGATCGCGCTATTAAACTCGACTATAATGGGATTAATTTCAGCTTTTGTGTTATACCGAAACACATCTTTAATATCCGATGATCTGACTTCAATTTTCATTATTTCACCCACCTTTTTTATTGTTTTCACCAGATCATCTTTATTCTCAGACTGCTTTTTGGGTAAATTTCTTATTTCGATACTTGTAGATCTCTGCTGCCTCTCCATGTTTTCGACTCTTTCCTCAAGTAACTGTATGTACTCAAAGTTCTTCTTTTTTTCACTTTTTTCTTAAGTAGGATTTTGTCCCCTTTTTTGAAGAACAAAATGACCAGGCTCCTGTTTCACTCCTTTGGCGTAGTACCCGTACGAATGACGGCATTAGAGGTCCTGTAGCTGTCCGAGTATAAGGTAGCCTCCAGCTTTCAGGAGTTCAGTTGTAATGCCGTCCTCGCTCGGCGCCTTGTTATTTTTCAGCTATTCAATATTATGTTCAATCTTAATCTCACCCATTTCGACATGCGGGAGTTCATCGGCGTAATGGCGGACAGAGATGCACGTTTGTTTGTCGTCTTCTTGATATGTCAATGTACTATTTTAAACTTTACGCGGCCATGCCTAAAACCTTTACGCTACAGAAAATAATATACATATATACTTTTAGTTTATACATACTAAAAAATCTAGCCAAGTATGGAGTAGTCGATACTTCCCTGAATTGGTTCACAAGCTACATGTCAGGGAGGAAGCAGGTCGTTAGGATAGGGAACAATACTAGCAGTAAGGCTGAGGTTACATTTGGAGTTCCACAGGGAAGTGTGTTGGGGCCGCTTCTGTTTAACATCCATCTCAACGATTTTTGTAAACTATTAGCTGGCGCGAGAACTGTGTGTTTTGCAGACGACACCGTATTACTTTTTTCAGCTGAAACGTGAGATGAGGCGTATCAAAAGACAGAAGCTGGCCTTAGAGAAGCTAAACTATGGTTTAATGAAAACTTGCTTAAACATAATGATGACAAAACAGTATATATGTATGTGCTTTGCACGCCTAAAGCTGGTTTAGCCCCCACTGATAATGTTATAAAAATACACTCCTGCAATAGTGCATCCCACTGTAAATGCAAGGCGATAGAAAGAGTGACTAGTACTACCTATCTAGGGATAGTGATTGATCAACATCTGAAGTCGGATGAACATGTCACTAACTTATCCAACAAAATAAGGAGGTTGGGTTATGTTCACGGAGAGCTGCGTAACATACCGAAAGAAGAAGTTCTAATGCGAGTCTATTACTCCCTGACACAATCGTTATTAATTTATGGTATCATGGCTTGGGGAGCTTGTGGTGACACGGTAATGGATAGATTGAACAAAGCTCAGAAATTTAATTTAAAAATAATGAAAAGAAAACATATTAGATTTTCAACTGAGAAACTATTTGAATTGGTCAAAGTACTTACGCCCAGAAAACTATACATATACCAAACTATGGTATTTATGTCAATGAACCAACACTTTTTTTAACCTGCAGAAGTATGTACCCCGTTTATGAACAAATACTAAAATGTAAATTTTTAATACCTTTTCGATCTACTTTGGAAGAAAACATTTTATTATACAGTTACTGCGCCTAGAATATATAAATTATTACCGTTAAATATCACACAAGCTATAGATACAATATATATATATTATTTATACAAATAATATTACTGGACTTAAGGTTAATCTAACGATTATACTTATGTGAAAAATCAAAAACAGAATTTAGAAAAATATGGAGGGTCCTAATGGATTCAAACTATTTAGAACTACTATTAGATTATATAAACAATATGTATGTTTATATCATTTGCATGCTTTAAGTATGTATGTAAACTTTCGTCTATTTAAGTGCATATGTATTTAGGTATTTAATTACATATCTTATTCATATATTTTGGTCTTAAATATATGACAAGCTCATCCTTAAAATTAAACAAACCAAAACAAAATAGTCCTAGCACAGACTGTACGTCTATCTGGGCTATTATTGAAACACCAGACTCTTATTGACATACTTGGTTGGCTGTTAGATTTATAAATACTCATGTACTATAGATTTAAGTTATTTGCTGCATGGTGTAACATAATTGTAAGCTTTGTCAGGTTTGGTTTTGGTTTGGTCAGGACCAATATAAAGTACTCTTTGGTCAGGACCAAGGTTCAATGATCCTGTATGCAAAATACGAAAAATATGTTTTATGCCTCTTTAAACTTCTTCAAGAACAACCTCGACTCAATAGTTACTATTAGGAATAACGAGTTAGTTAGTAGCATACATTTTATTTTGCGTATTTCCCAGAAGGTGAATTTCTACAGTGTGAATTTGGTCGTATAAACAAAAGTCATCTTATATACGTTTATATATAATATAAGGTGACTTCTAATTATATAGCCATATTAATACTGGAGACTCGGTGAGTGGTCAGGACTAAGACTTGCAAATATTCGAAAATTTTTGGTATTCGAATATTCAACTTTTTTCGGGTATGATTAGAATAATACAAAAAAGATAAAAGCTGTTATATTAATCATATTTTCATGTTTGTACCAATGTGTTACTTAGAGTACAATTTCTCTCAATTAAAATAAAATCTTAGATAAAAATAAATGGAATTGACTGCTAAAGAAAGTTACTAAAGCAGTCTTACAAAAAAATAGATATGCTAAACAACCAGAACACACAACAAGTCTTATATATCGGGATCTGAGTATTATAAAATAAAATCGAACAATCAATAACAATTAACACCTTTAAATCTTTGATATAATTAGAAATAAGTACCAAATTCCATAAATTTGCGGGATTACGTATGGGGGATTCGCGGGATTTGCAGGACTGAAACAATTTCGTGAAAAGGTGCGTAAAATCACGCGCTCTACGATCCACTCTAACGCCCGGAATCATAAGTGGCTCTTCCTGCCTAAAGTCCACGATCTTTCCCGACGCCCCTGGCATCTGACCTGTTTTTAGTTGAACATTCATAGCAGTTCAACAACTACTGCTTTATAAGAGAAAAAAAATGGAAATAAGCCATACATTCTTGTTTGTATTTTATACTTGTACCTATTTGTACTCGATTTATAGCAAAAAGAATTAATAATAGGCCAGACTTATCTTACATTCGAAATTACAATAATTGTGGTAAATATTGTTATTAGAGTGCATTACAAACTAGAAAAGATAAATAAGAAACAAATGTAAAGACGAGAATTTAAAAAAATTCGTCAGGCCAGGATTCGAACCTGCGACCTTTTGTTATCAAGACAAGCGCGCTACCGACTGCGCCACCGAGCTATTTACCTAGACCGTTGAATTTTTCCACCATACTTGTCCACCGAATATTTTTGTAACTATTTTATCTAACCAGCTTGTAAGCACATACTGAACGCTCAAGAGGGCTTTATGTGATTTCACGCCTTGTTTTTAGGAACAGATGGCGCTGTCATTGCTACAATATGTGTAATATGTTCAGTATGTGCATTACAAGCTGGTTAGATCAAATAGTTACAAAAATATTCGGTGGACAAGCATGGTGAAAAAATTCAACGGTCTAGGTAAGTGCCTCGGTGGCGCAGTCGGTAGCGCGCTTGTCTTGATAACAAGAGGGCGCAGGTTCGAACCCTGGCCCGACGAATTTTTTCAAATTCTTGTCTTTACATTTGTTTCTAATTTATCTTTTCTAGTTTGTAATGCACTCTAATAATAATATTTAGAGTATTCCAAAGCGATGGATTTCGCAATAAAAACATAATCTTAATTAATCAGAACTGTGAATTGCTGTAAACCCAAGCAAGTGTCAGGCTATTATTGTTGGTAGCACAAGACAGATTGTTAAAATTGATCCTGATCTGCTGGGAAAGGTAAGCTATAATAATATTTATATGTAACTAGGCTCACCACCGCTGTTGAGTTTAAGTTAATGTACGACTTATTGGAGGGCCTAGGACTAACAATATCAACTTCTTTGGGGGAGAGATGTCGATGGGAAAGGTTAGTGCCCATTTAAACAGTACGAGAGACATCAAACACTTCTTCAATATTATCATCGGGGTCGTCTCCATCTTCTTCTACATCCTCGATTGGTGGGACATTCGTGCACTCACTCCCCTTACAATATTTGCAGACTGTAGAGCACTTCATCCCAGCCTTCCGGCAAGAGCAAGACCCAGTACACCCTTTCTTGCACTTGCAGGATAGGCTTTTTAGTAGTAGTTAAGGGGCTAGGGGCATAGATGCCGTGGTTGGCATTAAACCCCAATCAGTAGGAGTCTTGTGTGCCCCCAACTACTGCTAAACCTTGTGGTAGCTCCTGAACGAATGAAACTTGGCTGCGTATTTGGCAGGTAGAAGGCGAGCTAAATTTATTTTGTTGCTCGCCGAGGCCCTCACAAATAGGGTATAGCGCAGAGTGTTGAGAGCTTCACGGCCATCTTCGCAATATAGAGCAATTAAAAATGCCTCGCCTGCACTCTCGATCACTTCTGGACAGGAATCTGGCTGCAGGAACACTTCCAGGTGTTGAACGAGGTCGTGGTTTTGTTTAAGTACATTAATCAATTTCAGTTTTCCCTGCCTAAAATGGGCAGAGGTGGTATTACACCCAGTGAATGCATGGAGAAAAAGCACCATGCCTTTTGGAAGGCCATCAATCCCGCTATTGAATGAGGTGGAGGAAAACTGGGTGGGATCTGACCTCCTCTGCCACTTTTATGAAGTCGTAAATTAGCATAGCTGGAGCCATGAAGGATGCAGAGTAAATCAATGTTCTCTCCAAAAATGATGACATCGATAAAAGCTTGATTTTTTGAAATTGCCGTCTCCACAATCAATACATCGGCATCCCCTTCTGCTTGCTTGGCTTCCACTCCGTACCTCTTGAATTCATCTTTGTTGCTTTCATTGGACAGGAATTTCACCCGGGGTGCTGTGACTATGGTTTCCCTTTCGAATAATATACTCCCTGACAAATGAAAAGCTATTATTATTATTCATTTAAAAAAGTTGTGGGTATTTGTAAATCCACCCACATAAAATCGTATTATATTAGGTACCTGCGTCAATTGATTTGATTGTAACTTCTCCTTAAAATAAGATTTTTTTGTTTAAGATCATAAATGAAGCTAATAAAATATGGGTGTCATAGACTTTCCTTTCATCTTGACATTGTCACTTCATTATTATCTAAATTTTAAACTGAATAAAGCGTTATATTCGTAGGTTTGTCTTTAATATGTTAATTTATTCAGTTTATTAAGTATCTTAATTGCAATTATCGTGCCAAACAATAAAATGGAAAAATATCTGCGGCCCAATCGTTTCGATGTTGACCCATCGTCCAACAATGCTTCCAAGGAATGGCGACACTGGCTCAAAAGCTTCGAAAGCTTTCTAGAGTCTAACGAGTCTGAAGACAAGGTAAAACTTCGACTCCTTACGAACCATGTTTCTACCGAAGTGTATGAATATTTTAGCGATTGCCCCACTTATCAGAGCGCTATTGATGTCCTAGAAAAGACTTACATAAAACCGAAAAATGAAATCTACGCTAGATACGTATTAGTTCCGCGAAAACAACAAGGCGATGAAGACATACACCAGTACTTGCAAGCCTTGAAAAGCTTGAGTAAAAACTGTGAATTCAAAAAAACTGACGCAGAACAGTATCGAAACGAGTATATTCGGGACGCCTTCATAGCTGGCATTACATCGACAAAAATTCGCGAAAGACTTCTGGAAAAATTATCAATGACCCTAGAAGAAGCATTTAATCAAGCAATTGCATTGGAAATGGCAGAAAATAACAACCAAAAGTTCATATCAAAACCAGCATATTATGACGCAACAAACCCTTCAGCTAGCGTATTAAATGAAACTAAATCTATGCCTGCCAATACCTATTCAAACTTTTCTGAAACTGTCAACGCTGTCACAAAGTACAAAAGTGGCCAAAAAATCAACAAAACGAAAGTGCTTTTTTTGCGGAGGTCAAGTACACACGCGGATAAACTGCCCAGCACAAAATGAAACCTGTCAACTTTGTTCAAAAAAAGGACATTTAGCTAACGTTTGTCGTAGCTCAGGAGCTAGCATGAACGCGACCATAGATGACCCCGTATTAGCTACATCACCAAAAGCCAAAAGACTTATGTCAATAGTCGCTGTCAAGTTGAAATAGCTGTGCATAACAATGATCTTATTGAATGAAGGGCCAAGTCCAAAACACTTTCCCAGTTGTTAACACTCTTGTTTTTGTCATGTTCTTTTAGATTTTTACCACAGATAGTGACGTCATCTAAATAGGCGTAAGTATTCTGTAATTGTTCGTGTTTAATCAACCAGTCAATTGTTCTTTGAAAGCTGCTAACGCCATTCGTCACACCAAATGGGATTCGACGAAATTGGTAAAGTTTGCCGCAAGCTTCAAATGCAGTAAATGGTTTTTAGTTTCAATTATGTTGACTTGATGGTATGCGCTTTTGAGGTCAATTTTGCTAAACATGACATATTGTGAAACATCATTAACCATACCTTCGATATTTGGTAACGGATTTGCATCAAGTTCAGTGAACTTGTTGATAGTCTGAGAGTAGTCAACGCAAAGTCGTTTCCTATGATTCTCGTTTTGGGTGACGAGCAGTTGAGCTCGCCACGGTGATTTGCTTTCTTCAGTCGAAAATTGGCAATTTCCTATTTCTCAACATTTTTGAAAAAAATATCAAATTTTGGGAACCTGTATCTTGAGAGCTATAGAATCTAGAAAACTGAATTACAGCTCAAATTGTTGGAAATTTTATCTACTTTAAAAAAATTCTAGTAACCTTTCACGTTAGAGACTTTCTATGAGGTATTGTTGCATAAATCTAAAAAAAGTTACAAAATTAAGCGGCTTTTCAGCAATAACTCAACCCCCTTGCATTTTAGGGTGCAACCCAAACAACATATCAAAAATGTAAGTAATTTCAGAGATTTTAAGTGTACGTTACGACTAGCCTATAAGTTAATATTACCATAATGCACGAAATCCTTACGATGTTACGAACACTAAATAAAATTTTAAAAAACCGGCCAAGTGCGAGTCTGTACCGTACGTTCCGTACCATTATCTATAAAAACGGCAAAAAAATCACGTTTGTAGTATGGGAGCCCTCCTTACATGTTTGTTTTATTTTAATCAAAGAATCAAGAATTAAATCAATTATTTAATTCAATTATTTATTTTTAAATTGAATACCCATATAACTAAATATTCTGTGAATATTTCAAGCGTCTACCTGTTGCCGTTATCAATATCGAACAAAAACGAGCTAAAAAATCACTTTTGTTGTATGAGAGCCCCCTTTAATATTCATTTTATTTTGTTTTTTAGTATTTGTTGATAAAGCGGCAACAGAAATACATCAATACCTTTTCTCGTGCGCTCGTGGTTATTTATTGCTGAAAATTGTTTTCTGTGAATTTAGAAAGTGTATTTTCTTCTTCAAAGTTTGACAAATATTAAAGCTTATAGGTTCCTGTAAAAATGAGTATGCATATAGTATTTAAAGAGTGCAAAAGCTCACATTTTGTTTGGAAACATTTTTTGAAGTCTGAAAATGGCTAGTCCGCAAGTTATGCCCTGCTGTAATTAAAATAAGTGCTCGATCTACTAAGAGCTTACAAACACATTTGAGGGCAAAGCACAATCTATAGTATGTCCGAGTTAGCATGATATGGGTGACAGTTCGTAATTTTCCGTTTCACCTATAGGTATTACTACATACACCCAGGTACAAAAGAAAATATTAGGGTTTTAGAAAGAATGTATATCATTATTGCAAAAAGACAATAAATTATTTATCTATAATTCGAAAAAATAAGTGTATTCGTTAAATTTAACGAAAAATGATTCAGGAAAGAAAAATGTATTTTGGCTACTTGATGCGTGGATCGGAACGTCAACCCATAGGTGCTGACACTACATAATCGAAAATACATCGATGAATCGGTGCGGCGATCTTATAGGATCGCGTCAGTATGAGTTCATCTTGTATGCGGTTTGTGTTTTCGTTGCGGTTGGTTTACGTTCTATTTGTTTTGACGTTTGTTACAGTTTTTGTTGATTTTTGTTTTGTTATTGTTGTTTGTTTTTGGTGAAATGCCGAGAAAAACAAAAAAAAAATCTTTGAACTCTCAAGCTCGGGCGTTATTGGTTCGTTTAATTTAATTAATTTAGATATTAACAAAAAGCAGTTTCATCATCAAAGATCAATCAAATAAAAAATCGATTTGATAGCCCTTGTTAACTTTCTCGATACTAAAAAAAATCGATTCTATTTCGTTAGGGCACATAACTATAACTGTCAATTTTGAACTGCCACCCATATCATGATAACTCGAACATACTATAGTCCTTGAAGACCAGAGCAAAAATAGTAGTACTAGTACTAGGTACTACTATTAAGTCAGAGCCAAGTACGAGCAGCGCGATCAGTTCCACTGCCACTCAATGACACTACTCCTGTATCGGCAAAGAAGGTAAAAATGACGGATTCTTTTCTATCTTGGCAGAAAGTAACAATGGAAATGAGAGTATCTCGAATGGCAGCCAAAGACGGCTTGCGATTTTCAAAATTTGTGACTTCACATGAATTGAGAGAATAATATTGATGCTGTGCTTTCTTAAGCTGAAGTTGAACGTATGAAAGGGGCAGATCTTCAATCAAATGAGAATCTGATTGTTCATGGCTACGATGTAAATGTAATCATTCGACTAAGTCTGAGGTACTTTCGTACAAAACTCTTTATGTCAGGCAGTTGGATTTGTATCTTTTGCCAATTTGCACTACCGCACACCGATCAATACGAATGATTTGCACGGGTCCACTGTTGAAATTTCGTACTGACCTGTGATTACGAACAAATTTCAAACACCTTCCACAAGATTAAATCTCGAAAAATTTCTCGAGATCTCGCAAACAACGAGATCTCGCGAGATCGAGATTGCATTCCCTAGTCCTGACCACTCCAAATCGTCGCCCGGCGATCAAACGGAACGCAGCCCCAATATATATTTGTTTTTGGATATGTGAGGCAAAGCTTGTCTAGTGGTCCAAACTCTTCTAATTTTTAAGCTAAGCTCAAAACTCTTCTAATTTTTTAAAAGGTCCTAACCTCAGACTAAGGAACCCAACCCAAAGTCCTAAGACATCAATAAATTATTTATTTTTTCCATTTTTCCGTTTTTAAATCGGTAACGTGCAAGGTCAACCGCAAGCAAGGCTGCGTTCAGTTTCATCGCCCGCTCATCACTGACAGCAGGATAGCATATACAAAATCAACGCGTGCAAAAGAGATGTCATGATCGCCGGGCATGAGCGGGCGATCAAACTGAATTCAGCCCAAGACTTGCAGGGGAAAGTTTATATTTTATGGCAACACAGGTCATCTGTTTTGAAACGTCACTTTGTTATGTCGCTTTCATAAAATTGTAAAATCCTCAAAACAAAAACTGTGCTTTGTTATGTGTAGATAGATGAATTCAGTGTTTCAAATAAGCTAGTGAATAGTTAAAATGGCAGACTTTGATGCTATATATCCAGATGAAACGGAAAGTGAGGAGAATATAGAGGAAATGCATGTGACATTGGTTCCTGACCCAATAGTCGTCCGAGGAGCTGGTAACATGACAGTGTAAGGACCCTCTACCGTCTCTTACTATGGGTTTGCTTCTCTTTACATCTAGCAAGACTAGTCTATAATCTTCGGAACAAAGATCTGGGTTGATAGCACCTTTTTCTGACGAATTAGTCGAGCCTTTGTCGTCTGTGACCTGTGGCATTGAAAGACTTTTTTCTTGCACTGTGCCGTTGACTAGAGGCTAAATATAATTTCACTTCATTTTCCTCGCCCTAATTGTACCTACGTATTTATGCTCATAGGAAGACCATCAGAAACACAGTGTGGGTACATATAACACATCATGTACAATACAATAATACACAATAATTATATGTATGTACTGTTAGTGGTAAGTGCATACAAACTAGGATATTCTTCAAGGATACTATTTTGCAACTTGATCAGGCAAGTAAACCCTAAACTAAAACACTAGGCAACCCCATAGAAAGTAAAATAACTTATTGCATAAGTTAGTACCAAATTGAACCAAGTGAATGTAATGAAGTAACTTGTAATTGTGATTGGAATCAACAGATGTCTACGTATAAGAGTTATATAAGTCTCTGTCTGGTCAAAATATATTGAGTTTATATTTTACTGTTCTGGCCTCAAATTTCCTTGATGGGTATTTAAGTTGCATCCTATTTGTTAATGATGCAAAATATGTGTTAAATACATTTAATTACCATTACTAATAGGTAATACTATTATTTTTTTGGCTGGAAATATATTCCATTACTATAATCCAAACAAACATGCTTTTGCATTGTGAGGGATTTTGTAACTTTACCTCTAAGTTTAAAATTGAGATGCGATGTATTTTAATTTATGACCTGCTAATGTATCAGTGTTCAAATAACTTATGATTAGAAAAATATGTATTCCTTACTGTAGAACATATATATGTACATATTTAATGGAATACTAAATTCCAAGATGGATGAAGTGTATATATTTCTTGGGAAAAGTGGTGCAGTATGATTGGTAGAATATGTGGTTTTATTTAATGATAGCAGTCTATTTACACCTGGTATAGTATGATATTATGGATAAGGAACTGCCTCTGTGGCCTAGTGGTTTGAGTACTCTACTACTAATGTGGGTGTGAGTGGATTCAAATCATGTAGGTACATACTAATTTATGTTCGGTGTGCATGCTTTAGAATGTACGCTAAACTGTGGCATTGGGTTAAATTTGTGCCTGAAGTAAAGCGATAGGACTCACAACACATGCTGTGACGTAATAGTCACTGGTTAAACATGAGTGTATCAGTGTAGATTGTGATGCATGATGTTATTATCTTTATTTGTAAAACATAAGTGCAACAAGTGTCATAAAGAAAATCATTTAGGTTGGTCTCAGCTCATTACAAATCAAAGAATCTATAAATGCTGCTACTTAATTATAGGCCAATTACAATTTTTTATCATATTTTCGAAGAAAAAAAACCAGTAACAAAACTTTCATAAAAACAGAACAAAATTTGAGGTCCAGAATTGAGTCTTAAATTTAATTGACCCCTAAAAACAAAAGCTAAGTTTATGGCAATTAAGGTAAAAAATAAAACTTATCACTTGAAATAAAATAAAAATCTTACAAATATTTTTATAAGCTTAAACATAAGTTGGTAATTAGTGTGAATGCCAAGAAAGAAGCCCACTGTCAAAGTCTAGACAAAGAATAAATACTTAGAAAAGTTCACTCTATTGTATTTATTTTTGAGACACCACTCATGCCCACCCTTCTCTAAATTCCAGTTTCGGTCTAAGCAACCGCTTTAACAGCGAGTTCCCTTCAGGGCTGCAGTCGCGCGTAGCTCCCGAGGAGTACCGTGACACGATCGCTCGGATCAACAGCGTGCTGAAGAAGACCTTACCAGTCAATGTCAAATGGCTGTTCTGTGGCTGTGTGTGTTGCTGCTGCACGCTTGGATGTTCACTGTGGCCAGTCATTTGTCTTAGTAAAAGAGTGAGTTTGTCTTTTTTATTACATAAAATAACTATGTTCAAATCTATAGCGTGTTCAACAAGACTCTACTGGTGAACGCCAAATTGATGTGTGCATTGATTGCTACTGCAAACTGCACTTGATAGTATGTCTCTTTGCGTGTTCCGGATGGCGCTAACAGCACTAAAAGTGCCATCAAACTACTCACGCCGCACGGCCATCAGTTACTCGGAATGACGATAGACGCGATATAATCGATTATGTTGTGACTCGGAACACACTATCTGTCTAATTTTGCAATTGAATTTAAAACTTTAGTAAGGTAAGTCACGTCTTTCTCAATCCAATATCGAAGACGCGACAAGATGGTGATTAATATTTCTATACTAACCTCGTTTGACATGTATAAACCACACTGCGAATAGGCGCTTTTGGCGCGTGGATTCGTCGGAAGTCGAAACCATCGCATCGCCGCTATCATAATAAAACATAAAACGTTTGGGCCTTGTTTCACAACTGCGCCCCCCTGTCAATGTCACCCACGCGCTTAAAGAGCGTTGTCGCACTATAAAGTAGTAAAAAAGTCTGTTAGTACATAATAGTAGTTTATGCTACGAGTGCATAAAGGAGGCAATAGCTTATACGAGGAACGATTTGAAACACGAGCGATAAGCGAGTGTTTTAAACGTTACGAGTAAGTTATTGCCCTTACGCACGTGTATCATACTATGTTTTTCAATGCATAGTGTGAGTAAATAAATTAAACGTAATTAAAGAAACAATAAATACTCACTTCAAATGAACTTTAGGCGGGCATTCTTTTTCTTTGCACGCAAGTTGCCAACTTGACGGAAATAAGCTGCTTTCAGTATGATGCGTTGGAAGGCTGGTTTCAGTCATACATAACATAATTCGACTCCACCAGCTTATTCGAATAATGTAAACAACAATGGCTGCCCGAAATTATTATAGATACAAATAATGTTGTTAACAAGGAAAATCGATCGATAACATTGTATTTTTTTAAATAATTTACAGTGATTGCAAGTGGCCAGTATCATTTCGCAAACTCGCATATAAAAACTTTTTGTCAAAAAGTTCTTTTCATATTACGATTAAATGAGTTTACCTACCAAGAAGTTTATTTTAACCAGATTTCAGTATCCTTCTTGTTATAGGCACAGAACACTTTAATACCCATATATTATCAAAAGAAAAGCAGCGGTAGCTTAGGGGTAGAACGCTGGCCTCGCAATCTTTGAGATCCAGGTTCGATTCAAGGCCGGGGCATGCACCAATGAGTTTTACGGAATTTATCTGCAGAGTATTTAATCTTACCACTTGCTGAACGGTGAAGGAACCCTGCATGCCCTAAAAAGCGTGTATTTGTGCCCGAAGAACGGCGATAGGGCTCAACACCAATCACGTTGGGACGTAATAATCGTCGGTGAAACGCGGGTGTACCGGGTGTGGACTGTGAATTGCATTTCACAGTTTACACCCGGAACACCTCTGACACCCCTCGGGGAATCATGTCGTGACGATATATTTTTCTTTTTATATATTATATCAAAAGATTGGTTGGTTGTTTCATCAGAATTTTCAATTTGTATAAGTTACAACCTACTCAAAAGGTCGTCTAAACAGTTTTCATTTCATCAATCAAACTGAACGCAGCCTATGAACGCATCAAACTGAATCTGTCATGTCTATCTATGGTACACAAGATAAGACTGGCAACTGTTTTCGATAAATTAAAAAAATAAAACATACCTCGTACATGGCTCTATGAGCTAAGTTAGTTAGCCTTCCCACTATGTAGGGAAAACAAAACTAAAAAAAATTAAAACATTAAACACTCGTGCGGTAAAGTTGATTTTGACAACAGAATAGACGCATATAAAACAGAACTTTACAAACACTTGCATTGAAAAATATTTTATCAAATTTTTATATGCAGTGAACTCAAACTGCTATTTTTTGAATTTGAATAGTCTATCTGTGCTGGTTTGGATTCGTTTTTTTTATTATCTTTGTAGTGACCCTGGTCAACGTATAGGCTGTAAGGGGTGTTGATAAAATAACGCCCATGTCGAAAATGAGACAGAAATTGAATAAACGCGGGCGGAGCCGTGGGCGAAGGGCTAGTGGATATAAAAAAAGGAATTGACAAGGAGAATACGATAAGCTAAATAATATCAGCCTATAAATCTAATATAGCGTGCTCCAAAAGGACCAACCAATATTACACAGATCATGGATAGATGAACAGAAATTCTAAAAGTTGAAATGATTTATTTTTTGTAAACCAAGAGGAAATAATAGGCAGTAAGCGATGCTTGCAAACATGTTTACACTTAGTAAACATTGCTAAAAATAGGATAATATGAGTATATTACTCACGACACAAATGTTAATAAAATAATAACACAACTTAACCATACAATGTGTAATTTTTAATTGATTTTCCCGAATGTAATGCATTTTATGGTTCGCATGGTACGAGGGAGCTTTGTCTTGACTGACGATCTGAAAGAGGTTGCTGGTGGTGGCTGGATGAGGAGGACGGAGGACCGCCAAGAGTGGCGTAATATTGGGAAGGTCTATGTCCAGCAGTGGACGATGACAGGCTGATGGATGGATGGACTATAAACTCTTCAATAAAGTTACATCATTGATATAAAGAGACCAGAAATAACACTAACTTTCACATCTTTATGAGATACGCCTGTATGTAACGAGGGTGACGAATTGGTAGGTAAAACAAAAAAGACGTATAAGTGCGGGAAAACGCGCAGTGCATAACTTGCACGGATTCAGGGCGAAAGAAAAAAGTAGATTTTTTTATTTATACAAAACAAAATATACTTGCGATTGTCGGCACTTGGTGAAACTGGAAACACATCATCAATCAATACTCAATACTTATAATAAAACAGTAGAAACCGCTGTGTCTGTACATTGAAGAAAAGTAATAGAAATAGAAAGGGGATGACTAAAGAAGAGTAATAGAACACAAAACAACGATTTTTAGAATTCTTTTCTGTGTGTTTGTTTATTCACGCACATCTCTAAAACTACTGAATGGATTTTCATGTAGTTTTCACAGCTGTACAGAGCTTAATTATAGAATAATAGCTTTATTTGAATAAAATCGGAGATGGAAAAAAATTATCGTCATATAAAGATTTTTGGAGTTTACTTTTCTACTGGTAGTAATTGAAGTTATGGCACGGGATCTCCTCAACGGATACAGAATTCGAGTTTGGGCTTATTTGATTGGTCTTTATTAGCACTTTGATAAAACATGGTGACCAGGGTCTGGTGATGGGACTGGAAGGCGGGTACGCGATCTCCTCAACAAACAACAACAGACTCTTCGAGTTTGGGCTTATTTGATTGGTCTTTATTAGCGCTTTGGTACAACATGGTGACCGTTGCATATTGTCGTTCAAAAAATCATTTATTTATTTATGTATTATTATCTGCACAGCATAACAGATTAAATCCAAATCACCCTACAGACACAAAGAAAATTACAAGGATACAGAAGTGAGACAGAAAAGTAACTACATACAAACAGAAAAATGAAATAAAAATGTTAAAACAATCTAATATTGTAAATCTAAGGACATGGTCAAATATCAAATCATCTTTATATATTCCACAAAAATCCATTCGACGCGGGCGGAGCCGCGGGCAAAAGCTAGTCTTGAATAAAAACACTAGTACAAGTGTTTTCAACAAAAAAAATGGTCTAGGACGAATAGGACTCGTACCCTAAGGGTTCCGTAAACACCATTTAAAACACAAACTTATTCTATGAGCAGTTATGAGTCAGACGATCGAATAAGATTATAAAATGTACATCTGTGAATGCAGGAGTAAAATACTCCAAAATGAAGGTTAGTCTCCTAAGTACGTTTTTTGTAGCTATAACGGTTCTGGTAGCTGCCCCTTGTGATCCATATAAACTTTCCAAATCTAAATAAATATATTTAAGATCCTACAATTCAAAGTGAAAAAAATTCAAGAGATGATTGAGTATCCCCAATAGGCCTCTTTCCAACAAAAATAAATTTTATTGCGGGATCTTTTTTTCTCACCTCTCCATAGAAATTGAGTCGGCTAATTGATTAAACCACTTTGTACTGGGAAGTGGAAAAAGTATTCGAACAAAAAAAAAATTTTCTTTTTTTTTGTGTTAATTAATTATACATGATCTACCCTAAAATTATTTTCACTTATTATTGTAGGACCTTATATATTTATAATTTTTGAAAAATGTTAACTTTGTTTTTAATTGTATCACCATTTAAGTTGTTTTTTGGCCTTAAAACTAATACTAATACTACAAATTCAAGTAATGCTAATGTAGCTAAAAAGTGATCATCCAAATACTTCAAACACAAACATTAAGAGATAATACGGTTGATCGAGACCAAACTAACAAACCTAAATACAAATATCTCCATTCCAGACCCAACACTCGCTGAACAAACTATTGGAGTGGGAGAACAGCCGGCTGTACAACAAGCTGGGGCTCCGCTGGCGACTCACGAAGCAGCACTGCGACTCCTCCTCCATGATGGAGTACGTCCTCCTCATTGAGTTCATGCCCCGGATACCCATCTACAGACCCGACTAGGTGCACCTCGGATGGGCACTACTAACACGTGCCATGGACTCATTAACCCTACATTATATCAAGGAATGTTAGTGCTTTCTTTAATCGTTTTGCCGCCGTTTCGACACTACAACGCATGGCCAAGCCAACGTGTCTAATGTTTAATGATAGTACAATACTGTCATTACTCAACTTGTGCGGACGTTTGTAAATAAGTTAAAGTAATATTTTAAATTTTAAGGGACAAAGTAAACATTTATATATGCTTTTTATGTGTAGGTGTAACCCAGAAAAGGTTGTATCCACAGACGTATAATACAGTAGCAGACCAAACATCAATAATTAACGCATAGAGTCGACGCGTGGCAATTTTAGCTCTGTGAACTTCGGGCTCTTTTAAATATAAATGTTGCTTGTTTCCAAACAAAATATATACTAGAGATTAGTTTAGGAATCAACAAATATGTTCCAAGCATAAGCCAGCCAAAACAACCCATTTTTATACGTTTATTCGTACCATGAAGCCTAAATGCAGCTTATTTTTTGTATAGAAACTTGCCACGCTATTTAATCCTTATGTTTGGTCTGCTACTTAGTAATAATTATATGTCTGTGGGTTGTATCACATTATTATAAGACTACAACAGTTATTTGTATCTGTGATAATGTGATACGCTCTTGTCGACAACGATAATTTGGACTATAAGAATTATTATTAAAGTACTTTTAATAGAGAAGTATTTTGTTGGCTCTTGGTCCAAAATATGGTTGTCAATGGGTAATAGCAAGCTTTCAGGCGTGAAATGCGAGCTCTGTTATAATAGTATGTAAATGTATGAAATTCTCTAGGATTCGCAGAATGATCTAACGTCGTTAATCTTGTGTTAAGGTAGATTGTGATAGCTATGTGAGAAGTATGGAAATGAATCTTAAGATGGCGGTTCTTATTGCAATAAAATATTCTTATCGTTGACTCTTTGAGTACTGAAACACTTGTTAAGTATACTTCACGTTTTTAGCTTAGTCATTTTATCATCGACCCAATGTCGGGATTTGGCACAAAAAACCTATTACTTGTATCAGACCATTTGTGCTATAGTCACGAATTTCCGATAATCTCAGCTGTTATTTTTCAGCTATTCGGGTTAAGCATACATTTTCTTTAAACGTCCAATCGAATTTAAGGGGAAACTTGAGTTCTGTACTTCGATGAGAAAAGTGTTCAGAGTAATTTCCTTAAGAAAACGCATAATATACTATTATCTACTATATCGAGTTGCTTATTTTCGAATATACTAACTTAGATCTGCAAACATTGCTTCAGATACGACTATATCTGATAGTTTATGTTCCTGTTATCTATTTTAACGTTCGATTATTGCATGTTTTATATCTTACGTCATATTTGTAAGGTTCCTCAAAAGGTAAAATGCAACTATTATTTTATTACGCCGTGAGGACTCTGAAGGCACAGTTACAGAAGACCGGGTTCTGTTCATTTTACGAACACGATAGGAATACGAGTAGCTGCCGTCCCTTGTTTATAAACTAGTTATTTTACAATAGAAGCCGGGACCAGCGACTTGTCATGTTTTGCAAGACACGGAAACCCGGGCACTAGCTACCAAACTTTCACAGCATTTGAATTAGTGACCGCTAATATTGATATTAGCTAACCAAAATTCGAATAGACCACAGGCGATGTATTGTTAAATCAATCAGTAGCGGATACAGGGGCGGAGGGGGGTTGAAGCCCCCCAAAATATACGTTATAGGACTCACAAAATTTTAAATTTTACTTATGTTGTGCTACAGTCTTAATTTTATTTACGTAGACGTATTTTAATAGTACAGGATATGATAATTACTATGGCTCTTTTGCATTTTTATCTTTAAATTATCTAGAGGGCGCTGTATTTGCGGTAACACATTTTTGCCTAGCTTGACTTTGGATTTTTTTTTCCATTTCCATTTTTGAAGTAAGGGATATTTTTACTCCATTTCTATTTTAAAGCGAAGATAGCAAAGCATTCATTTCTATTTTCAGTGCAAACATAACTGCTAATTTCAAAAACAAACCAAAGGATAAAGACAAAACCTTAGGGAAAAAAATTGGGAGTAAGTCCAGTTTTTCCTTTTGTTTACATTTTTTGTTGGTGTTCAATTAAACTGAAAACTAGTTACATAATTTAGTTAGATTTTTTGTAGTATTCATTTAAAAGTCAACTATATAATTTATTTTTAGGTTTGTACTGAGGTTGTATATTATATTTCCTGCAAACGTAGTTAAATATTTTTCTGGCCTTTATCGCGATGTTTTTGGAAAAACTAAGGACATACACCATTTCATATTGACCGTCTAAATAAAAGCCTAGAATTTATTTGATTGAATCGTTTCTCTTTTGCGAGTTATTTTATTACTTACGAGCCCGCTCTGAATCGTTATTCATAATATCTAAGTATTAAAATAACGCGCAAAGGAGAAACAATTGAATCAAATAAATTTTAGGTCTTCATTTAGATGGCCAATATAGACTGGTGTATGTCCCTGATTTTTACAAAAACAACGCAGCAATGACAATAAAAATAATTAAAGTAACGGAGCGGAGCGGGTTCTTAAACGACATCAACTCGTGATGACGTACCTAACTATAGTCAACTTCAATTCAGTACAATATCGATGTTTTAGTTTAAAAAACATGTAAACTATTGCTGCATGCAGTATCACATGTGTTTTGAATTTTTTTTTAATCTAAGCATGGCCTGCGACATACATTAAGAAGCCTATACTGGGTGTAAATAGAGTGCGACCATTAAATGAAACCACATATTCTACCGACCCTACTGAACCACTTTTCTCAAGAATCATACCCGCGGACAGCCTTAGCTTAGGAAATAATTGAGTTCCAAACAAAAATGCGTGAACCCTAACGCACCGACATACGGGCGAGTTTAGAGAGAGCGTCATCCGTGAAACCTGCAGCTGTTTGAGGTCAATGGTCGGTAGAATATGTGTATGAATATGTATATGAATATGAATATTTCTCGCACTCTATTTACACCCGGTAGAACTCGTCGGAAATATCTCGGCACTTCGAAAGAAGTTCACCCCGGTCTCGCCCCGTTACTGACGAGTCCGGGGAGAAGTGCGACGTGGGGCGGGAAAGGCGAAGTGCCGAGATATTTCCGACGTGTTATAGGCTTCTTATATGTATGACGCAGGCCATGCTAAGATAGATTTTTTTAAATACCTGCTATATTCTAAGTTTATTTGTTCGTAATGAGTCAGTGAGTGGTACTCGCTTTTATAAACTAGGTTACATCAATTTATGTAGCCAAATTCATACTAAAAACTCTGTAAGCGCTCAGTATCGAGGTCCCTTGTAAGGCGATAACGAGGAAATTCGTAAATTATTTCTGTATTAATTATTTCCCTACAAACACCAGCCCAGCCCCGAGTCTATTAATATGGGAGATCAACATTTTATTTTGCGAAATTAACAAAAACTGTTCACAATCAATCAGTATGAATTTGGCTGTTTCAATTAATGTCACCTTGTGCAGATTGGATTTCTGTTATTTACAAATAGAAGGAAGACAAATACGTAAACATTGGTTGTGTTTGTGACGTTATAAACTGTGTCGAATGGGAGTACCTACTTGGATACAAATTAATTATTAACTTGATACTTACTGTACATTATAATTTGTTGTACGACTTTCACATAACTACATCTTAATCAGCTTTTCATATTAAAGCCGATTTTGAAGGCTTTACTTTTAGTTTGACAAACATAAAATTAAACTTAAGTATAGTTAAAACGAAGAGCCATTTTCAAGTCACCATTTTATAAACGTCAACTAAAATTTTAGTTACTCAACTTAGTGATTTTAACTTGTTTTGGTCATATCGAGGCACATTTTAGAGCTGTCATTTGATTGAATAAAAAAAAATTGTTTGATTTATGAGCATTTAAAAGACTTGCTAATTTTAGTTGGTGTGCCCTTCAGAATAGCAAAATATAGTGCTGTCCTTTAAAATTATGTTTTTAGTAAGTTTCTTAAATTAAAATTAAAACCTTCAAAATCGGCTTTATTATCTTTATACGAGTACCTTTATTACTATATCGAAATATAAAACCGCAGCTCCGGTTTTCGCCCGTACTGCAAATTGCAGTCTGCAATAGTATTAAGACCAAAATGTGGCTTAGCAGTAATTTCTTTGATTGTACCTATTGCTGATCACAGCCACATTGTCTTTATGAAGTGAAACACTTGTACAGTACTCCCAAAGATATAATGCGCATACAAATCTTCGCCACTGTTCGGCAATATTCGTATTTCCTGACACATTCTATAGAATCAATGACAGATTTTGCGCGTCGAGTCGCTCGGCTATAGATTTCCATGCGCATTATTCTTTGGGCGTACTGTTATTCTTTAGACCATTCCATCATATATTTGGTCGTATACACGCTTTGTGTCTATTCCATAGTCGTATGTATTATGAACTTTAAAACAAAACGTTCAGGCTTTAATTATATTGATATATAAGGTTAAATAATAATAGATTTGGCGAAACTCAAAACAGGCAGTATTGGTCCACATGAATTAACTTTTTCTACTGGGGCTAATGAGCAAAAATCATAATATTTCTAAATTCATAAAAATTGACCATATCAACCATTGACGTACTACCAAGTGGACATCTGGTCTGTGCTCAAAAGTGTCCGAACCAAAAGAGAGTCAAAACCATTGAAAATTAAAAAAGGGTGTAAATCACACGTCAATCAAAATTAAGCCGTGCAGCAATGATATGCGATTCAAATTAAAATGTTTTGTATGTTAATATTTTGATACTTCACTAAGGACACTTTTTTGGTAAATTTTATACTAGACCCGAGGTCCATGATTTGGTATCTACAGTCTGGTTTGCTATGAAATGAAAATTAAGCATAGACCCCATATAGACAAAATTTTTATACGAGTATGGACCTGTACTACCTATCTTTTGAGTTTGGATAACTACCGTTATAATTTAACCCTATATAATACAGGTTAGTTTGAAAAAGTCTTTATATTTTTAATTATAACATACTTGTTAACTTTACGTTTATTTGGAATGGTACTGTTTTACCTAACTCAATTTTACATACAAAATTACTTTAAGGGGGAACGTTTCGAGCTCGGTGCATAATGCACAACTTATGATTGTTTTTCTTACTATTGCATAAAAAATAATAAATAAATGTGATATATGGCATTTTGCGACCATTGTTTAGTGTCACTTTTCTACCAAAATTTTGTAATTTTATGTATTACGTTGTAAATGAATGGGTATACAAACTTAAAAGCGTGTTAAATTGCTTATAAAAATAAATAACAACGCATTAGACATAAAATATTATAATAATTTCAATTGTTTCGAGAAAAGGCAGGCCTTTCTGGTTCTGACGGCTGATTAGTTTCCACTCCAACACGTCTCGAAACACGCTTTTAAGTTTGTATACCCATTCATTTACAACGTAATGCATAAAATTACAAAATTCTGTTAAAAACCCCTGATAATTATTCAACAATAGTCGCAAAATAAGATGAAACTATTTTATTTCATACATTTTATATTAAAATAAGGTAAACAAACTTATGTTATGCACTTTGCACTGAGCTCGAAACGTTACCCCTTAAGGGGGATCATGACCGCCTTGACTTCCCCCTGGGCTCACGCATGTATGACCTAGTCCGTAAGTTTAGAGTCGAACTAAGCTGAGTAGAGACTATCAAATCGTACTCTTGTTCTAGATCTTTTTTACACATAGCTGTAGTTGTCTAGTAATTTCTAGTGATTTTGCGAATTCTGCAGAGTTTAAGATAATGTTCGGGACTGTGTTATTAGATATTTAACTGTACCGTTTGTAAGTGGACGGGGAAATTAAATAAAACTATAATACATACTCTGTGGACTTAAGGATACATTGAGTGGCTTTCTTGACCGATGTGAACCAGAGGCGAGTGCGAGTTCACGCAAGTACAGTCAACAAAATACTTGTACTATAATTTGATCAATTTTATTATCACTCGTTTATTTTTTCAGTAAGAAGTTCAGCGATTGCCATTTTTATTTAATGCATATTTCGCAACTAATTATAATAATGTAGTTGATTACTACAAAAAAATATAATAAACTAAGATAAAAGACGACAAATGTATTAATTTAGTGTGATAATTTAATTAAATTGCTAATAAAAATAAATAACAACGCATTAGACATAAAATATTATACTAATTTCAATTGTTTCGAGAAGGCAGGCCTTTCTGGTTCTGACGGCTAATTAGTTTCCACTCAAACACGTCTCGACACATGATTGTACTTTTGTAGCCTTAATTCAAAATTTACCCTTTGCTCAGCCACTTGTATGCAATTCATATCAGTCAAGAAGTTTGCCGCATGTTCCATCGTCGCGTTCAACGCATAAGCGAAATCTCGGGCTCTCCACGTGTAGAATGTGCGTTAAACGTGACATGCTTCTTCGGAAGTAGTTAGTAGAGTATGATTGTGGTTTGATTGAATGTTATCTGCCCATTTATACCCGGTACATAATTGTCTGTATGTATGGTATTCTACATTAGAAAAGCCCCGCCCTCTTTTCCCTTTTCAACATGTTGCTTATTGTGAAGCAAATTGTTATAAAAATAGGAATAGGTATTTCTTAGGCATGAGGTGGGCTGGGGGCGTAATAAATGCCACATTGCTTGGGGTAATTATTTTATTTTCATCGTAAAACGCGCTCCTTACCCCCGCATCCCGCCATTGCCTCAGACGTATCTTTATCTACTTATATAGATTCAATTATTATCAGTGCGATTGACAAAAATATATCAAAACGCTTCCAAAATTATAGTTATATAATTATGTGTTAAAAACATTTTATGAACTGTCTTGCCACTGAGTTGTGCGAAAAAGAGATAGTTTTTGTTGAAAAACACAACGGTTGAAAAGCGAACAGGGTATGTTGACACTAAAATGTAATTTAGTAAGAAATTGTACATATTTTAAGAATATAGATTATTTTTGTTCAATAAACCTCACTTGACGTGATGAAATAATTGTTTCAATCAAATACCTTAACAACTCATGGCAATAGAAACATCTCTCTTTAATAAGTAGGGTATACATAAATGTTCCCCGGTAAATACGGAGTCATACTGCCTAGGGTCTTAGCCCGACCTAAAGCTTGCATGTGGCTTTGATAACCTCACGTCCATTTGGAAACTAAAGCCTGTCATGGCTTAGCTAAAAACAATATGCTAAATATTTTTCTGGCCTTTATCGTGATGTTTTTGGAAAAACTGGGGACATACACCACTTCATATTGGCCGTCTAAATGAAGAATTTTTATTTGATTGAATTGTTTCTCTTTTGCGAGTTATTTTATTACTTACGAGCCCGCTCCGAATCGTTATTCATAATATCTAAATATTAAAATAACGCGCAAAGGAGAAACAATTGAATCAAATAAATTTTAGGTCTTCATTTAGATGGCGAATATAGACTGGCGTATGTCCCTGATTTTTACAAAAACATCGCAGCAATGACACGAAAAATAATTAAAACAATGCTTCGCATCAAACAGACGAAAAATACGGAGCGGGTTCTTAATGAAAAAGGTAATACAAGGCCCGCCTTCTCGGTTGGCACAAACTTTATTAGATTAAACCGCTCGATCTAAATTGTGTCTTGATCTGGTTGCAGGTATTGTTAGACAACAGGTTTACCAGGCATGACTTTTAAGTTCTGTCGTTTATATATTTGCCGCCAATTTTAAATTTAGAACTGTTCAATGTTCAAATTTGGTGAATTTAGAATTTCAAAACAATTGAAAGAATTAGGATGCGTTGTTTTGAATCTGTCAGGTCACGTACGAAAATGAATCTTACTAAGGAAAATGTCCGTGCAATCATTTTCTATAACTTCCGAAGAGGCCTAACACGGATTCAGTGTTCCGAAGAGCTAATATCTGTGTTCCATGATGAAGCCCCATGTCTGCGGACTGTCAAACGCTGGTATTTAGAATTCCAACGTGGATATATCAGTCTTAGTGACAAATCTCGTGAATGATGTCCAAAATCCGCCTACACTGAAGATAACATTGTCGCTGTGAGAGATCTAATCCTCGAAGATCGTCATGTGAAATATCGGGAGATAGAGGCGTTATTAGGCATCTCAGGGCCAACCATTCAGAAGATCTTGCATGAGGCGCTTCGTGTGAGAAAGCTAGTTTCCCGTTGGATCCCGCATTTGCTTTCCGACGATCATAAGAGGGCCCGCGTCAGATGGTGTAAGAAAACTCTTCAAAGGTTCAACCGAGGAGAGTCAAATCACGTCTACGACGTTATCAGTGGTGATGAATCTTGGATCTATGCCTACGATCCTGATTCCAAACAACAATCCACAATCTGGGTCTTCAATGACGAACCAAAGCCGACAAAAGTTGTTCGCTCTCGAAGCACTTCAAAGAAGAGGGTGGCTACGTTCGTGGCGAAAACCGGGCATGTTGTGACAGTTGCACTTGAAGATCGTAGAACGGTTAATGCAGAGTCGTATACCACAGTAAGTTTAAGTCATCGCCGAACTTCGGAAATCTAACCCAAAGCGACGCATCATCCTACATCATCACAACGCAAGCTCACACAGCGCTCATCAAACGATTGAGTATTTGATGCAGGAAAACGTAGAAATTCTTGACCATCCTCCATACAGTCCTGACCTAAGCCCTAACGAATTCTTTACATTTCCTAAAATTAAGAAAACTCTTCGTGGTCAAAGGCTCCAGTCCGGTGAAGAAGCAGTCGACGCTTTCAAATCAGCCATATTGAACACCCCCACTTTGAAGTGGAATAAATGTTTTAATAACTGGTTCGAGCGAACGGAAAAGTGTTGTAAACTACGCGGAGAATACTTTGAAAAACAATAAAAAGTACGATTAGGTTCCAGTTGTTTTTGTTTCTTCAAACGACAAAACTTAAAAGGCACGCCTGTATACCTTCTTATAAATTCCCTCGATTTACTATTTCCTTTGTTGTTTTTATGATCTTCCCAATCCAGAAAAGGGCTTATAGGGTAAAATGCAAAGAAATTTTAAATTTTGCATTAGATTTCATTTTATTACATAAATAAGCTCATTATATACACATTAGTTGTTGTTAAAATACATTAAGGCACTTAAAACGTATGGTCCCATCAAAACGAAAATATAACACGACACATTCTGTTAGATAACAAAAATAAACAATAAATATTTCATAATGTACACAGATAAAAACAATGCAATTGTAATAAACATAAACAGGTACATACTTTTATTAATGCTAATGAATTATGGAAGTCCTGTCTAACAATAAATAATAAATGTACACATGTAATTATTTGGGTCATTATATATCACCATGTTTTGACGGAGACTTTTAAAAATACTGATTTGCGTCTCAATAAAAAAAAATCTGATAAGAAATAAAACATCGACACCGATTTATTTATCAGACAAACAAAAGATAAACGAATTGCGTTCTAAACAAAACCCAGACCGCACTCCAGTAAGCCACACTTTGATCAAAACAAAGTATATGGATACTAAGTATTTGGCCTCAGATAGTGCCTTCACATATTAATACACCTTACACCTATCTAGTTCCTACTTTACACCTATTTATTCAGATCAATATTTTTCATATCATACAATTACAGCTACAATTATATCCTATTCCGAATCGTTCCACGTTTATACAGGCACTAAAAGGACATTATTTACATCATTCACTCGGTATAGTTTACAAAGACATCTGACTCAGTTTCATATTAAATCTAGCTGGTAGAATATGAAGTGCATAACTAGCACTTTATTTTTATTGCAGTAAACTCGTAAATCAGAACAATGGCCAGCATTTAAACTGATAGACGAGCTTTACCTTTAGAAACATTCCACAACTGAGTCAAAGTAATATCAAAGAAAAGTTCAAACAACAAATAATAAGCCATTTGGGTTTCAGCCGTAGTAGTTTAATTCTAAAAGATACTAACGTTATTATGGCAGCAACGTGCGAATACGCAATTGTACATAACAATGGCTCAGGACGCAATTTTTTCGAGATGTATAGTTTAAAAATTATAGTCCTTATAAATATAATTTCACTCAGACAAATACGATCACAAGCAATCTAAAGGTATCGCTTCAATTGATTCTAGAATTTAGACATGTGCCGAACCTGGCGAAACCTTTACTTTAACCGTAAAATTAGTGGCAATGTGATATAGATGACATCAGTCTTCGAGCTGCCTGTCACATCAGCTGACCACCCTTAACTCATTTGCATTGACAACTTTAGAACTTCATTTCGACATAGTTTATAGGGAACTGTCCTTTGACGCCGTTGCATTCACCGAAATACCATTCCTCGTTGAGCTTGTGAGTGACTTTGATGGTGTCTCCACACATGAACCTAAGATCGCCGGTCTGAGCTGGCTCGAAGTCGTACAGAGCAGTGGCGGTGCCGATGTGTGGAGTCGACGGCATGTGCTCGTTCGGCAAAGGCACTTTAATCTCGACATAGTTCGCGGGGAAGAGACCTTGGCTGCCATTTCGAAGCTTCCCGAAGAACCATTCGTCGGTCTCTTTTCTTATCAGCGTTATTCTGTTGTTGGCCTGAAAACAACAATTCACGGAATTAAACTCAAGCTGAGCAAACATGCATCAACAGGAATTTGCATCACGTAAGATAACGTATCAGAATTATGTAGAACTCAAGTAAACAGGTCTGAGAATTTCATCTTTTGGCCTCATAGAATGTTATTTAAAATTTTCCTCCACATATATTACGGGTGCTGAAATATTTAACTTGTGTGACAAGAGAGAGAATAATATTCTGCCAGCGATATAAAGTACCGGTATAAGGTATAAGTAGCGATATTAGGCACTTTATATCGCTGTATTCTGCAGTAATGTAGGTACGTTATATTGTTTTCAGCGGGCAACTTGGTGCATCGGGAAATACCAAAATTTCGTCTCAAACTTAAATTATGTAGATGGGCATCATACACAGATGTTTTTCAGAGTTAACGACCAAAAACATCTTAATTACCGATTCTTACTTCAAATTATATAAGCAAAAAGTTAACAAAATAATAAATTCAAATACGAATATCTGTGTCTTGAGTTGAATAACAAAAGTGTCGAACACGAGCTCCTTCTCCGCATTTAGCCTCGAAAGGTCGAAGGTCCCAGCGGATTAAAAGGCGCGTCTACGTTGTGCCATAGTGGCTCTGCATTCATTATTCAGTACATAATGAATGATTGTGGCAAGGACCTCATTCGTTCGCAGCAATAAACTGTAATCGGTGTTATTTAATTGTTCTCATTTCTCTCATCACCTACTTACGAGTAAAATACAACGTACGATAACAGTAAAAATAGAAGTTTAGTAAACCGGTTTCTTTCATTACAAAACAAGGCGTACAGTAAAGCCTTTATCTAAATTGATAAAGCGATTATTTTATTATAATACTAGCTTATGCCTGCGGATTCGTTTGCGTTGAAGTGTCTTTCAATCAATTTATCTAATATTTGCGCCTAAAATAAAAACTATTTTTACAATTTTCGGCTTAGCGGTTTTTTTATCAACAACCCTTATACTATAGCCGATATGTTGACTTGGATCACTACGATGATAATAAATAAAACCGCATACAAATCCGTGAGGCGGTTCTCGGTTTAAAAAGGAACAAAGACAGACGAAAACAGTTTTTGCCTCAGTACAATGCTAATACATACGTATAACCCATTTCATTCAAAATTCTCAAAAATGCTGACATGACTTTTTTACTACTTTATTATTACTACAGATTTATAAATTTCTTGTATTTCCATCACCACAGGAATCACGACTCGGTTTTGATCGTCAAAGAGATAGCTAAATAAAAACATGAGTTGCAATAAACCGCGTAATGTTTACATTACTTGTAAACACTATAAAGACAAAGAAGCTTCCCCCAGGGCGGAAGTTGTAGGGCAGTTGTTGTAAAACAATGTATTGTGTTTTTTGAAAAAACTATTTGTCTTATTTAGTACCATAACTTTATTTAAACGATAGTGTTTTAGTATAAATAATAATAGGTCTTTCCTTTACCTTTGAAACTCAGTTTTCCGTAGAAATGTTTTTCCATTTATTTTAGGAATGACAAATCCAAATTTTATAAAACAAGATGTAAGTATATGAATGAGACAACATTAAGCTAACAGAAACTAAAGTCGTTTGCAATAGAATCCAACAATCATGTAAACAAACCAAATTGTCACGATTACTCCGTAATCACATACATTTGACGATCAATTATGAACATAGTCTGATTTCAACGAACGCACCATTGTTTTCACATTATCTTCAACACGATTTAACTTGTATTTATAAGTTAAATTTGTTAAAACATTTGCAACGTAAAAATTTCGAAGTATTTGACAAGCTGTCATCTTAGTTTTTTACTCATCGAACTCTATAAGTCATTGAAAAGTTAGTGTTGTTCGTAATCTGAAGTTATCTTTTATTTTTAATTTAATAAATTATTTTAATTTAATATTATTTGAATACAATAAAAAAATTTTTTCAAGAGCTTAATATAATTAACCAAAACGGATTGTATCCTAAGCCATAAAAATAATGGTTAGTTTTTAAAAATTGACAGGTGGCCATTTTGTTAGAATTGTCATTCACAGTCATTCACTGTTCTGTGGGTTCGCTGTGCATTAGTGTTTTCTGTTTCCGTTTTCTGTTTCCGATTTCTACGACTTTGCATTCTCATTTTGGACTTTTGTTTTGCTTTACGATTTGGCTGGACATATTTTTCTTGGAACGACGACCTTTGCACGGCATCACGGACTTTGATATAGCATACGATTGGTATTTTTTCTCAAGGAGTAATCAGGAGGTAAGAATGATTTAGATCTATTACCTACAACGGAAATCTATTAGACGCACTTTAATATTGTATTGCCCTCGTAACTAATTATTTGAATAGATCACAATTACTGAAATGTATGTGTGTAAAATTATATTTGTTTTTAAGGTTATAATGAGCGAGCCGCAGCCAGGTTCGTCGGGGACTGCTCCGCCGCCGCCGGTCAAAAAACCAAAATTGGCTGTTAAAAAACGCTGTTAAAATTACGAACTGTCACCCATATCATGCTATCTCGAACATACTTTAGTGCTTACCAGCAAGTAGTGAAACAGGCCTTAAAAATAATGTTATAATTACGGTCACCGGCGACACTTCTGATAGTGATGATGACGAAGACGAAGATTTAAATTTGTTTTAATAAACACTTTTTTTATATATAATCAGTTTTATTTTATAGTCTATGGCTTATATATTTAATCTATTTAGTCAGTTTTATTTTAGTACCTATCCTACTATGGGCCATAGTCTATGACTTAAAATTAAAATAATTAGAAAAATAAATTTAATTAAAATTAAATTAGAACACTATGACATCACTATGGGCATAAACAATACGCTGTCAATGTCAGTCCGGCATATTTGTTTACATGATTGTTGGATTCTATTGCAAACGACTTTACAATTTAATTTTAAATGTGTCACTTAAAAATGTTATTACGAATCTTATCATGAAAACGTATGACACTTAAGACGAACTGTCTTTGAAGACTTAATTTTAATAATCAAACTGAAAATAAGAACAAAATTTAATAGGTAAGGAGATATAAAACTTTGAAATCAACTTTCAAACAAATAATGGAAATAGCTATTGATTTACAAGAATTATGAAATCACGAATCGGTTAGAAAATTTCGGCAACTTCAAGACCTATATTATTATGAATATATAAAGGAAATAAAACGCTAAAAGATAGCGATTATATCTTTTTAAATATTTATTTAATTTACTAACCATTATAGGATATAAAAAGCTAAATTATAGCAATTAAGTATATCTTTTTAATATTTATTTTAATGACTAACCATCTATCCAACTATTTACTGAAGTAACAAATACAAATAACCAGCTCTAGTGACCTGCATGATCAGACCACAAATCCAGAGACAAACAAGTTCATAATTTCAAAGAAACCAACAACAGACCAATGTGTGGAAGTACAGATGATAACAAGTTCCTGTCGCGATATCACGCTACATCAATGGAAACCAGTCTATCTGCAAATTTTGCACTCCTACGCAATACAAATTGATATTTGAAACACAAATTCGCAATATTCTACTTATCTACATAAACAAACAAACCCAGTGTAAACGCCCCAAACAAAAGTCGTCGTCACTAGGGCATGTGTTCTTCATTTACACCTGTTTTGTGACGTAGATACATGCATTGTATTGAATTGATTGCAGCCTCAATTACATGGATTTGTTCAGTACCTACATATTTGTAAAACAAATACAACTCGGTTATTTAACGGGGTCACCTCCAAGCTATAACGGCGTGATTTGAATAAACTATAGTGACACTAATCAAAGAGGCTGTTTATCAAAAACTGTACACTGTGCCCAGAATAGATGACACGTCTGATAACAAGCTAAATAATGTCATATCAGTGTAGGCTAAGGATTTATTTGGGAAAACAACGCCATAATGGCGGCATTGAACTTATCTTTCTAGAAGTAAGGTTGCGGATAGCGAGTTTGTTGCGTCATCGCACGAGATCCGACTTTTATCTCATTATAACGTACTCTAAAATGTACGTATTTTGCTACAAACTTAATTCGTTTTATAGTATACTACAGTTTGCCCGCGGCTCCGACTGCGTTTTAATATCTGCCCCGTTTTCGGCTTGGGCGTTATTTTATGAACGCCCCTTATAGTTTGTGTTGACCAGGGTCACTACGATGATAATTTAAAAAATCGCATCCAAATCCGTTGACTGGTTGTCGAGTTAAAACGGAACATACATTCAAAAATGTGTGGTTTAGGCCTCGGTACAATATGTAATAATCCTTCTATTTTAAAATTTCGCGAAAAAATGCAATACATGACTTATAGATTCAATGTACAAAGGATATGTATAGCTTCATTGTCAACATACATTTTGTTTAACATAACGGATTTTTAAACTGTGACTCTACCATTGATCTCTCATAAACAACTAGACACACATTCTCTAAGAAAAGTTCGTCAGAAAGTGTCCGAACGTGCGACGTGCATAGTAGCAACAATGCTTCAACCAGATTAAGACGTTGTCGTTGACATAAGATGCAATGTCAGTTGTACGAAATCGTCATTCGAATTTGTCACCCCATAGCGGTGACAAGATGCATCGCGGACACTTTTTGAGCGAAATTGTGAGTCTAGTTGTTTATGAGAGGTCAATAGACTCTACGCTTCAAAATGTCCTCTGTGTGTGCCCATCTGACTAATAATATAAGTCGGATAAACGTACAAAAGCGGCTTTAAAACGCCAACTATGATGCAAAAATAATTATATTTCATTACATTTACGTACGCACGACTCACGGTAGTTACAAAAGTCGTATATCCATACACGCTCCAGTTATTTTGACGTCTGTGCTTTACTGGTATCATGAGCACTTTTCAAGCATTTCTTTGTTATTGTTAGGTAAATATACCCACTTACTTACTGCACAAAAGTTTTTAGTCTGAAGGGGTAATAATAAGGCCTATGTTGCCTAGATACTCGTACACTTGAAAATGAAAAATGCAAACAAGTTTTTTTTTTATATAATAGAATTTAGCACAAGTATACACTTTACAAATTTCGGGAAACTGCTAAGCAGTTTGTTGGCGATACGCTCTTACATTTAATTAAGAGTAGGTACTTAAAATCTAATACTATATAGTCTTAAAACATATACATATTTGTAGGAGATCAATATGTAAGATATAATAAGTTCTAGTTATGTAAGGGAAGAAAACAATATATTTTTTAATTTATGTTTTAGGGTGTCAATTTTTATACTTATTTTCTTCCAGTAGGAGAGGATATTAATTACACAGCTTGGGAGTTAGGTACTTCCGAGTTCTCTCTCCATAATAGTTTTTAGATGATGGCTGTGATAGTTTGCCAGTTTTTACTGCTCTAGTGAAATGTCTATTTGGTTTAGGAACTTTATAGTCTTTAGTGTAGTAAATTTCCAAACCTATGAGATATTTAACTTTCTGGTGTACTGGGAGAATTTCACAAACTGTAAACAATTTTTCATACTCTCCCTTATATTTAGCTTTGATATTTTTATCTACTAAGTGTTTAATAATTCTTAATTGTAATTGCCTAATTAGATCCAGGTATGTTTTTAAAGTAAGTCCATAATAACTTAATACATAGCTCAGCAGTGAGTCAGCAAGTGCATGGTAAACAATGTACAGGGTTCGTTTATTTAGTGTTTTGGGGGTTTGGCAACTTGGCTGTAATTACAAGTTATAAAATAATATGCCGCGATGAAAGAGGCTGGTCCATATAGAACAGGTTTTTATACTTATTTTATGGGCCAGAGCTCGATTATTTAGCACAGCCATTTTATAATGTAAAATATATTTTTTACCTTCATTCTCTTCAATTTTTCATCTTGTTTACACCAATGTTTTAGTTTTATTTTAAAGTAAAGAATATAAATTAATAATATAATTTAATTTCGACTTCATACATTTATCACATAATCTTTATTTAATTTTAATGTTGACTGATGCCGACCGACCATAGTAATGGCCGAAATATATCTCAATATTATTATTTCAATGTGTTCTTTAACTTGTATATACAAAAATAATTAAAAAAATACACTCAGCGCCACAATTAGCGGAACAGAGCAAAATTTTCATATAAATGTGGTAATTTCGAAGCCTCGGTTTTCCGTCAGGTAGCGATTCGGATGAGATCTGATAGAAGCTATCTAGACTACAGATAGATAAGGTCCAGACTGCTTAAGGAACCCAACTGATCAAACCGACAGTTAACATAAGAGTTATCCATGAAACAAACAGCCTCATAAATGGTATCAAAATGTATGTAAATCCGAACCCTCAAAACTCTACACAGTGGTATAAATGGCTTGTCTGATCAGTTGGGTTCCTTAAGCGGTCTGGATCTCGTCCATCCGTGCTCTAGATAGCTCCTATCAGATCTCATCCGAATCATTACCTGACGGAGAACCGAGGCTTCGAAATTACCACATTTATATGAAAATGTTGCTCTGTTCCGCTAATTGTGCCGCTAAGTGTATATATGATATAAAAAAAAAAAGTTTTATTTTAAGTTTGATAAGTAATGTAACCTTTAGTTATTAGAATTTAGATTTTTTGTTTTTGGTTTTTTGGCTTATGGCATTATTAAATAAATTTGATTTGATGCATGTCTGTCAGCGATCGACCTTCGTTCGATGTTACGAACCGAACCAGACTATCAAACAACCATTTCCAATTTCGAACTAAAAACCGGTCAAGTGCGAGTAGGACTCGCCCCCTAAGGGTTCGGTACCTTTCTAATCATATATTATGATCCCTAAAACTTTACATTACCTACAAAATGTACGAAACAAAACTGTAAAATTCAGTTGTTCAAGCATTTGGGTACGAAACGATTAAACTATGAATCGGCGTTTTCAGTATATTTTGTTTCCATACATTATATGGTAGATAATATACAGAAATTCCAAATTCCCATCTAGTTCAGTTTTTAAAATAGACCCCATAACAAAAATAGTCTAAAACTGACCACTTAGTTAGCCTTCCGCTTCTTTACTTTTTGAGATACAAAATTTTTTAAAAATGTATTTGTACTTCTCGACTCAATTAGCTCTAGACAAGGAGACATTATATGCCAGGGCAGGTAAAAATTTATTTTTCCGTTCCTTTATCATGAAATATAATTTTACTGAACTTATTATTCAATATTCGGTTTTAGGATTATTCTACATTAAATATCCAAATTTCATGTCCGTTACGTATTCCGTCTACGAGCTAGAGAACCGTGACATACGGACGGACGAACAGCAGGATGACATTAATAGGGCTCGGGTTTGCCCTTTGGGTACGAACCCTAAAAACCGAGATAATAATAGATACTACAGTATATTATACAATACACACATACTATGTATGTATAATATAGGTAGGTATTTATTTAGCTATCCTATGGCTTCAGTACAATCAACTGCGTGATCACAAGCCGCGACGGTCGCCGTCCTTAGCGCGGCGCGGCCGGTCAAATAGCAGCAATTTCCTTCATATTGATTTCACCTTTTCAATATTTGTCTATTGGCCGCCATTCGCCAGTCACAGGAAAAAGGTTAATGAATCAAGCACGCATCAAAGATGATCAAGTCACAACGCCTGCGTCATAGCTGTCTCATCTTGGTTCAATAGGCCTGAGGTTAATTGATGCCTTCTCTGTTTATTGTTTCTCAACTAGAGACACGTCCGCACAAATAGCAAAAAAAAACACGTCCTTACATTGTCTACCATGGGGTACATTGGGAATTTTCGTTAAGTAAATGCTCATTCTGCATATTTGCACCTTACATGAAAACTCTGTTTAGTTTTAGTTCTAGATTTGGTTTAACAAAACTTCAGTTTAGTTAGGAAGGTTTCCATCTCATAGTCTAGTAACATGCACAGGTGTTTGATCTATGAACGAAACGAATGAACCTTATCCGGTAGAACAGCTAGATAACGACCATTTAGAAATCGCAATCTATAAATAATCCGCACGCTTGGCTTGCCGCCACGAGACAAAACAAAACAAAACACTGAGCGTTATTCTTCAAGATGTTTGAAAACACTTTCGCATTTTACAAATTCGTAATTTCATACGTAGTCGAGTCGAAATATGAATTACAAATATAATGTTCAGGCCGCAATATTCCTTTCTCGAGACTGCATTTTGTATCAACTCACACGTCCTGGCTGACGGGGAGGGCAATTTAACCAATTACTCAAAGATATCCCAGGGTATATAGACATTTTCTTATTCCTGCAAACTTTTCTATATTGCAGTCTAAAACATTGAGTCATTTCAACTCATTTCCCACTATCATATTGGCAATTTTCTAGAGCAAACTTGAAAAGTGAAAATTTATAGAGAATCGGAGCGAGAGAAATGTCTGGTGAGATAAGGTTTGATGGAAGGCTGTGTTTATCGTCAGTTTCGTCAGCGTCACATCCATCATGTAACGTTGCTACCATCTCGAGAAGTAAAAAACATACTACTTGGCTATTCATTTATTACGTAAGACAGTTTTGGCGTTTGTTAACCCCCTGTGTATGAAATAATTAGATTTGATCGTCCTCTTCCACCTATCAATCTTACGTAGGATTACATTTTATTTTTTGTACAGGAAATATGAGTAAAATCTAAATTAAACAGTTTATTTATTGGCAGGCGCACCTACAAACCGAGCCGGAAAGTAACAAGCGAATCAAATAAAAGGTAAGCCACTGGAAATACTTCACAATAATCTTAATAATCACAAGGACCTAACCCCTCCCCCATGAAAGAAAAACTAAGATTTCGTCTGACCCCGCCCCCCCTAAAACGTCATAGATACGTAATAAAATAAATGAACAGCCCCTAACCGCAAAATTAAGACTAAACGAAACAACCTTCAGTGGGTAATTTCCACGTGCAAAATTACGACAATTTGTGATATCACGACACGAGCACGGATAGAAGTAATTATATGTGTGCTTGCGTCCAACAGAAATAAGACTAAACTACCTATAGATAGGAGTGATTGCACAATTTCGAGCGCAGTGGAAGTCTTAACAACCTCCTGTATTAGCTGATTGACTACTAGTCACGTTACCAATTTAGACGGCGAGCTTACTACGATAACATGCGTACTATTTACCAATTCTAATGGTAGACTGGATAACAATAGCACGCAAGGAAAGTAAAGAGCATAGCGTAGGTAGGAAGCCCTTCGCGGTCCGCTGCGTCGAAGCCTTTAACGGAAGCCCGTAAGATGGGTTGCTCAATGGGGGACCAACCTTTATTAAACTAAGGCTCTACTTACCGAAAATGATAAATCGTCCGGATGGCCCGTGTGGTAGTCGAACAATGCTATCGCGTATGGCTCTTCTTCGTCTTCTAAAGTCGGTAGATTGAACCCTGGGGCTGGCGGAGCGAAGGCTGGCTCTTCGAGGTCTTGAGGCCACGCCACGGGAATGTCTTCGAAGAACTCGAGGGGCGGAGGGGGCGGGGGAGGTATGGATGGCATCGGAGGGGAAGACTCCCGATCGAGAGACTCTTCGTGCTCCCACGAGAATGGCTTTGGATCATCCTATAACAACAGGCTTCGTTAAAACTACTTGGTGTTAGTCATGATTGTTAGAAAGTAATCTATTGATAGCTTATCAAGTAACATTTGTGTCACCATTCGCATCGTTATTGGATCGATAAGTAGCGAGTTCAACACGCTCGTAAATATTTAATATTCATTCTGGTAGAAATCTCAGCAGGTATACCAACAATATTGGTTGGTTTTTAAACTGTTTAGTTTTATATGTATGTATGTATGTATAGTAAAGAACACTGCATCAGTTCTACCAATTATTTTTATTTTGAATATTCATAGCATACAATAAGTGATCATGCAACCATGCGCTTAAACTTGCATCTGGCTGTGACCATGACCAGTTACAAGAAATAAATTAATTCATGACTCGAATTGATAAACTGCTTATAAGAATGAAATCTTAAGAGCTCTGAAATCATGAAATATTAGCACTTTACTCAGCGAATCAGGGTGATGTAACCACTTGATTATCCATTGTAGTTGAAGCGTGTTTCTGCCAAGAATTCATGCATTCATGTGAAATTAATGAAGCAAATCAAAACAACTACACTTGTAACCATCACAATTCAAAAACCAAAAGTATGCATATGTTATGGCATATTTTATAGTCTAAAAAGAGTTCTACTTAATTGAATAATCAACAGACTAATTAGTAGTAATAAACACTCATCAATGCAATTGTTTCAATGACTGGCTGGAAACAAATAATCCAAGGTTACTTACAAAACTCTCTCCAAAGCTGCTAACTTTCTGTATAGGGGTCGTTGTGTTGACATTCATCAGGGTCACTGGCATAGTGTTTCCGAAGGTGCTCTTCAATATAGCTGCATTATCAGGAGGCTTGGGACGTGCTGGCTTGGCACGAATTATAGTTGGTCCTTTTAGCTGAATAGTACTACTACTCTTGCCATTACTAGTGACATCATACAAATCTCTATTCATGACTGGTTTCTTCAATAAAGGAGGCTTGTTACTGGCAGATTGTGGGGAAAAAGGATCTACAGCAGCAAAATCATCGAAAGTATCTTCCTTACTAATTGCCTTTCTAGAATGCAGGAATAGATCAAAGTCATCTTCAAATCCACTCTCAGCTTGAGAAGTACTGCCACCGTTTATTGCATTGTGATGATTGGTTGAAGTTGTAGCATCTGAACCAAAGCTGTCCACACTGAGTCCATCACTGCTGGATCTTGTAGTGAAGGTTGGCGAGCTAGGCGGTGAGGAGAAGTCTATCAAAGCTCCAGTTTGCACAATTTTAGGTTCACACTTGGGAAACATTCTGTGTGTATCCACATCACTAGTTGTGTCTTTTAGAAGACTTGGAGTATTTACACTTGGGGGATTAGGCACAGCGGTTTTGTTTTTTCGAGACAAAAGAGATGAAAGAACAGTAGGTCTCCTCATGAAGTGTGAAGGCTTGGTTGGGATGTCGGGTTGCTTGTTCACTTTTGGTGGAGGGGGACGAGGAGGAGGCATTTTCTTCTGTGTATATTGAGGGGTTGGCTCAAAGACATCAGCACCAAATGGGTCATCATTCCAGTTGGTGACGGGAGAGTAGCGATTCACAGTGAACCCAGGCACTGCTGGGGCAGGCCTAGTCGGGCCTTTCATACCTGCTGACAAGCACATTTATAATAAGGAAAAGAATAAAGGAAAAATCCTTACAAAGTTTTTCAATCTGTTAATAATAATTTTGTTGGGTTTTCCATATATTTTCAAGCTTGTCTGATTTGATTACAGAAGAAGGGTAGACAGACACATAACAGACACCTGCAGTTCAAGCTTCCTATTTGTAAATGATTAGGTACAAAGACTATGATGCCACAATAAGAACTGCTAATAGGAAGCTGGTTATGGTAGGAGCCCATACAAAAAATTTAACTCACTTGGAAACTATTGAAATTCACAATTGAATTTTGACACAATTTATATCTCAATTTTAGTTGAATATCTTTATAGCATGTGAGATTCTGAGTCACGATGGTTTCGTATTGGATCGCGCCGAGCAGACTACGCTTCTTACTCGCTAGAATCCAGTTGACACTCGTCGAGGACAAAGATCGCGAATAAAATGATCAATTGTCGACGCGGGACGCGAGCCTAATGCATGATAGTGTATAATTGATAATATATCGAGATCCACCCACAGCTAGCGCAGTGTGGACGTATCTTTAGTATAACAATATCGCGTACCAGGTACGACCAACCACGGCCTTGATAAAGTTCGCCGTACTATCGCGCTGCAAGTGGACAGTTTGTTTCACTGTATCCCGTCGATGTTGACTTCTTTCACTTAACAAAGGGGCGTATTATGAAACAATGCACCTCTTTCAGGAAAATACCAGCATTCTTCACAATTTGTCACTTACCCTGCTTGAAAATATCCATTACGCGAGTTGAGATTCACGGTACCCAAAAAAACATTTGAAGATAGACCTTTGATATATTGTCGTTATGATTTGGCCCTCATCGGTTATTTGAATAATTATACGTCCCTAACATTACAAAGAGAACAAAAAATTTAATTGGTTTTATGTACTAACTACGGAGAAGAAATCGTTTGACGCAGTTTGACGTTTACCGCAAAATAACAAGTGGCATTCACTTGCAGTGTTGCCGGTAGTCAAACTAGAAAAAGTCCGAAACCGAATCAGAAATTACCCGAATTACCCGTTTTGTGAATGTAGGTAGTTTTTTTTTCAAGAGAAGAAATAAAATAAAATTTTAAATACCTTGTCTTCATTTTGACATTTCCCATACCTCTTTAAAAATTAACAGGAATGTGTTTGTTTTAAAAGTGTTTTTAATTGAAAAGGTAAAAAATTTTAAGTCGTTGTTATCAAATAAAATAATTAATAAAAAAATAACTATATTCACATTCGATTTTAGTGAAAATGGACAAATAAAAAGAAAAATTAATCAACAATGAACTTATCTACACTTTTGCACTATTATATAAAGAGGAAAGATTTTTTGTTTGTTTGCATATTTGAGGTAAACTTTGTAAGTACTGAACCGATTCTAAAAATACTTTCTTTTGTAAAAAGCTACACTATTGCTGAGTAACATCACAGACATACAGACCAAACATTAATAATAAACGCATAGAGTCGACTTGAAGCCATTTTAGCTCAGTGAGTTACGTACGGGCTCTCTTAGATATAAATATTGCTTGTTTCCAAACAAAATATATACGAGAGATTAGTTTAGGTATTTAACAAACATGTTTCAAGCATAAGCCAGCCAAAACAACCAATTTTTATACGTTTCTTCGTACCGTGTACCTTGAATGTCGCTTGGTTTTTGTATGGAAACTTGCCAAGACTATTTAATTCTAAGATTTAGTCTGTATGTCTGTGAGTAACATAGGCTATATTTTATTTTAATAAAAGTAAGTTTTCAGATAGAAAGTTCAATATTTGTGAACCATGTCGGGAGAAAAGACGCTGCTCAGCTGCTTTATCGGCGTGCCTTGACCAAATGGTTAGTTATACGTGATAAAACCGGTTGTTTTTCCATACGAGGAAACTGTATCAGTTTAATCTGACTAAAGATTTCCATTTACAACGACCCTGACACACTTCTTGCTAATATTAAGCTTTAAAAAGTGACTACATCCAGGTTTAAGCATAGATAAATTAAATACTATGGTTTAAGTAATAATTTGATTTATTAATAATTTATCTGTCCAAGGCGCCACTGTCGCGCGCGCTTCACACTCTTAATCTCATCGCAGAAATAATCGATCCTTTCTGTTGTGCTCTAAAGTGATTTCACAAAGATAGCCATGTACATAGTATGTTATGTATGTGTTTAGTTTATAAGTTGTATGGTTTTTTAATTTTCTAATTGATGTTTTTTAATTACATTCTATTGCATTAGGCTTGGCCTGTAACGATAGATGTAAGTTTGGAAGAAATAAATAAATAAATAAAATAAATAATTTTTTTCCCATACCGGAAAACTATATCAGTTTAATGTGACTACTCTACTGCTCTTGCTAATATTTAGCTTGAAAAAGTGATTACAGCCAGGTTTATGTATTGATTTTTTCCTATACGAGAAAACTGTATCAGTTTAATCTGACTACAGATTTCGATCTACAATGATCCTGACACACTTCTTGGCACTTTGGTAAAACATGGTGATGGTTTGATAATGGGACTGGGAGATGGGTACGGGATCTTCTCAACGGACAACAGCAGAGATTGGACTTATTTGATTGGTATTTATTAGAACTTTGGTAAAACATGGTGTCCGTTGCATACAGTCGTTCATAAAATCATATTATTGTTTTCTATATTTCCACAAAAATCTCTCCGACGCGGGCGGAGCAAAAGCTAGTAATTAAAGAAGTTGATTTTGAAAGTTCTTTTCTCTCGAAATTTTCACGTTTTATAGTATTTATAACTTTTCAGAGCAAGCCGATTGCCGATTTGTGTATGCATCTTTTGCACGTCCTTTTAGGGCGGATTAGCCTCACTTATATCATGATTCTCACACGCACACAAATAGTAGAGAAAGATAGGATGTGTTCAATTATGCGCTGTAGATGCGTCAAGACGATTTAATAAAAAATAAACATTCTTTTTTTTATTGACAGTACAGGTTTTTTACCCGGCAGTCATGGTTACCTGCAACAAACCCGCTTAGGGCCTAAATTACCTGAAATCGAGTAAAAATAACCCCACTGGTATCGCTGCTTTGATGTGATGTTGAAAAAAATCTTCTTGCTTGCCCTATCTAATGAGAGTCTGTATCTGGGCATCTCTATTACACGTTTTGCCTCATTGGACTCAATACACACACAGACACACAACACTGACAGTAAATAAGGATAAGATTCATTCCGTTTTGCGCATTCACGCATGATGTGCCTCAAAATTATTTCGTTTTGGGCATCAACTGAGTCGATACGATGTAATAGGAGAAAAAATATTTTTGTGTTTGTCGCAAAATTACCCGAAATTACCCGGCAGACATGATTACCCGCAAGATACCCGTTTAGTGCCTAAATTACCCGAAATCAGGTACAAATACCCGTACTGGCAACGCTGTTCACTTGCCACCTCCTTGTTAATCTGTGAACTTAACGTCTGAAAAGTCCGTCCACAGACAACAAAAACAAGTTTTGCGATATGTTTACGTTTTGTAAACTTTTGTGTGCTACAGAGCGTTCCAAATCACTTTTTCATTCATTTTTTTTTCAAAATATTGCTTGCTGTCGGTGAAAAGTAGCTCGATGCGCTGGTTCCAAAACCTAAAAGTAGATGTTTTGGAACCAGCATCGACCTACTTTTGTTTGACAGCGAGCAATATTTTAATCTTGAAAAGTGATTTGGAACACAACCCTAGAAATTAAATAAAGCGGAACTATTATTTTCTCTTCATATGGTAACTCTAAAACTCTCACTCACAGTTCCAAATCATCAAATCACAGAGAAAATATAATTTAAAACCTCGTTCTATATCTATGTTTAAAACTGATGACTCTATTCCCAGTTTATAAGTTGTCATCACAGACATTTAATTATTTTATTATGTAGCAGACCAAACATAAGGAATAAATAGAGTAGCAACTTTCTATAAAAAATAAGCTACATTTAGGCTTCATGGTGCGAAGACACGTATAAAAATGGGTTGTTTTGGCTGGCTTATACTTGGAACATATTTTTTAATTCCTAAACTAATCTCTAGTATTATTATAAGAGTGCATTACAAACCAGAAAAGATAAATTAGAAACAAATATAAAGACAAGAATTTGAAACAATTCCTCGGGCCAGGATTCGAACCTGCGACCTCTTGTTTCCCAGACAAGCGCGCTACCAATTGCGCCACCGAGGTACTTACCTAGACCGTTCAATTTTTCCACTATACTTGTCCACCGAATATTTTTGTTACTATTTGATCGAACTAGCTTGCAATGCACATACTGAACGCTCACGAGGGCGTGATGTGATTTCACGCCTTGTTCTTAAGAAACAGATTTTTTTCAAATTCTTGTCTTTACATTTGTTTCTAATTTATCTTTTCTGGTTTGTAATGCACTCTAATAATAATATTTAGAGTATTCCAAAAAGATGGATTTCGCAATAAAAACATAATCTTAATCTCTAGTATATATTTTGTTTAGAAACAAGCAATTATATTGAAAAGAGCCCAAAGTTCACTGAGCTAAAATGGCCACGCGTCGAATCTATGCGTTTATTATTAAGGCGCTTAGCCACGCCACCGTTTTAGTACAAAATTTGATAACCCGTTTCTCTTTGTGTTTCGTCATACACCAAAGTTTAAAACCTCTATCATCTGGTACTGATATTTTCAAAGGCACTGTTTTGCCATATATTTGAATATTGATTTTATTTTAAAGATATCTAGCTGGATAGATTTACATACAAAGTTGTTTTCTTGCCCTAAATTGTACCTATACTAAAATTTTACATTTCAGCCAAATAGTGTCCTCGTAAATGCGTATATTAAACTATGGAGTTCTTAAACTTTAGTCTATGATGAAAAACAACAGAGAAACGGATTATCAAATTTTTTACTAAAACGGTGGCATGCCTATGCGCCTTAATGTCAGGTCTGCAGGTCTGCTACTATATTATACGTCTGTGGTTGTCATGGCCCACGCCCACGGCTTTCCTCTTCATTATATAAGACTGCAGGGTTGCTTAGGTCTGCAGGTCTATCTGCTACTATATTAAACTTCTGTGGTTGTCATGGCCCACGCCCACGGCTTTCCTCTTCATTATTTAGATTAGGACTGCAGGGCTGCGTTCATAAATTATGGGTCTCGACACGGATTCTCAGGATTCTAATGCCATCTTTGTCGCACGCTTAGAAAATTGTATACACTATCCTGCTGTCAGTGTCGAAACCTGACGAAAGCGTTATTTTATGAACGGCTAGCCACGAACCTTTATTCATATCCATGCGGCTAGCAGATACCTACCACAGACATATTTTCTGAATGTATCCGCTAACGTCAAATTCAACATGTCAAAAGCAGCTGTTTTGTTCCCTTCCTTCCCGTCCCCCTCGTGTTTTCTTTCATTCAAAACAAACAAAAACTTCAACCTCAAACCACCATCACCTACCCGCGTATCCTTTTTCAGGATTTCCCGATAACTATGAGTCCTATCTACAACACAAAGCCCACCGATGTCTGCCGGGTCGCTGCTGGAGTTGCCGCTAGAAGTTCTTGCAAACATATTCAAAAACCTGGACATTGGAGATCTTAGAAATGTGATGCTGACCTGCAAACCCCTGAGGAACTTCGTGATCAACGACAATGCTCTCTGGAGACACCTTTCCCGAGAAGACCTCATTGTTTGTAAAACTTCCAGTAGCTGGTAAACAAAACTTTGTATTTAAACTTGTTTCAATGCCATTGATTTTATATTTGTATTTAGCTATCTAGCAATATATCTCTATACAGCAAAAGTACTAACTAAACAATGAAATTGTATTTCAGCCAACTATTAGCACTATCTCCTTATAATCAGTGCAGAATTTCACATAACTGGCGCAATGGAATCTATCGGGACAAGGTAATATTTTCCCACTAAATATTATCAAAGGTATCAGAGCTAACTTAACCTGAGAAAATAATTATTTAGTATAGCATTTCCCAAAGTATGGGTCGTGACCCAGCACCGGGCCATGAAAATAACATACTGGGTTGCTGCATTGTCTTGTTTTTAAATTTATCATGCTCCTAAATGATCAAGTGGCGTAAATAGTTTATAGTATGAGTTCATTGCTGCATGATACCTCAGCTCTTATTGAGAAACATTTGTTAGGACCAGAGACTAATTGGAAAGAATATTTTCCTGCAGTCATCAGCAACAAAGCATAAATAAGGGACCCATTTTCAGCCAATATAGAATTGAAGAAAATTGTTTGGGTAATTTGTGTTTCACAAAAACATATTAGTTAGAATATAATTTTGGGATAACTTGTCATCAAGAGTACCCAACTTCAGCGATAAAATTTCTTATGCCCTTTGTCATGACCTATAACTATAAGCATGAAGCAGGATTCCAACACTCATGTTTCTGGGAAACAAACCAAAGAATAAAATTAATGTATTTTTCAGAAAACTTACTGTAAACAGCTTCATCATTCCTCGTTCTCACTAATACCGCTGTCATACGAAAGAAGGCAGCATCTGCTTATGAACTTAATAGGTAGTTGCCGCCTTCTTCCATATAACGCCAAAATAGTACTAAACAAATAAGCTGTTACCTATTTACTGTGTTGGTTGCTAATATAAACATTGGGCCCAATTTTATTGTTATGGGCGGTATACATTATTCTTAAAAGTTAATGCCAAATTTTTATTATAAACATATGTGGGTATTCAGCAGTGATGAAGGGCCCATATAACACGATTCACATCGGCTTGTTTAGGAAATGGCATCCATACTGCATTTCTTAATCCTGTGCTCTTCCCTTTGTCAAACATTTCCATAAATCTCAATAAGACAAATAAACTTTTGTCCAGCTTCCCTTTTTAAAATGTTGACCCTTCGCCACTGGTATTCAGATATGTTTTATTTTGCCTATCTAAACACCAGAATAAAAAATATATATATTGGGTCCCAAAGAGGAAGACTAAAAATAAGCAGGCCAGAGCATGGTACATTTGGGAAACGCTGATGTAATTTATTTCCTAAACCCTTAAACAGTACTCATGACTTATGTACAGTGCCATAGCGTGGTAAGTATTTGTGCCTAAAGCAAAATAGCACTTTGGTACTAAAATTATGAAATCAACTGTATTAAAACCAGTCAAGTGAGAGTGGAAATATGCTTATCATAATTAACCGATGTTTTGAAAGTATTTGTATTTATTTCATTTCAAACTTTTTGCATGCACAGCCAACACTAGAATCCTGAAAGTGTGTAAGTCTCTCTGACGTCAGCAGCTTCACTTACATCCCAAAGTTTCCCCTTAATACATCCCTGGGGCTTTCGTAACATAATACCGGGTGTAAATAGACTGCTACCATTAAATAAAACCACATATTTTACCGACCCTTCTGAACCACTTTTCCAAAGATCGTACCCGCGGACACCCTTAGTTTAGGAAATAATTGAGTTCCAAACAAAAATGGGTGAACCCTAACGCACCGACATACGGGCGAGTTTAGAGAGAGCGTCGTCCGTAAAACTCGCCCGTATGTTCACGGTGTCCGCGGGTACGATTCTTGGGAAAAGTGGTTCAGTGGGGTTGGTAGTATATGTGGTTTGATTTAATGGTAGCAGTCTATTTACACCTGGTATAATCCTTGATATTTATTTGTGAGAATATTTCACTCAGTTAAGATTGGCCTGTAAGAAAAGTAATTAGGATGTATCAGGATTAGGTCTGAAGATGGAAGTTATTCAATTAAACGAAAATAGAAACTGAAAAGTAAACAAACAAACATTTCTGTATTTATGTTAACGATAAGTTAATTTTTATCTTTGTGTTGTTTTTTGTTTGTTTGGAACTTGAAACTTGGAATTTCAAATAGGTACTTACTGAAGTGAAATTAAAACAGAAACTTGAAAATAAAGAATTACGAACTGATTAAGGCAAAAAAGATGAACAATATGTTATTACAAAATTCTTTCATATTTCTAGTGTCTTTATGCAAATTTTAAAATAATGCACACATTACAATAACCTACATGAAACGTAATCGTAATAGGTACTTACTTATATGAATGATAGCTTTTGCCCGCGGCTCCGCACGCGTGTTATTCGGTTTAACGACATGCTTTTTCCGGGATAAAAAGTAGCCTATGTGTTAAGTTAGGGTATAAGCTATATCAATTCTAAATTTCATCCAAATCCGCCCAGCCGTTTCAGCGTGAAAGAGTAACAAACATACATACATACACACATAACACACACACATACATACACACACACCCTCACACACACACATACACACACACCCTCGAACACACACACTCTCACACACACCCTCCCTCACCCACACACACACCCTCACCCACACACACACACCCTTACCCACACACACACCCTTACCCACACACACACCCTCACACATACCCTCCCTAACTTTCGCATTTATACTATTAGTGTGATGTGATTCTTTCATATTCCTAAAGTCTCTTTGTCCTAGTATTGAAATAATAGACGCATCGCAATATTTATATGAAATGTAATTACAATATATAAAAGATCATTTTATATTCTTATATACTAGTCCAGTTTAACAGGTGGCGTAAAAGTTATAAGATGGACGGACAACTTAGTCTTGCCATAATGTTTCCATTTGTACCTTTTAGGGAAGAAACCCTAAAGATCAGTTAACTTTAAACAATATTTAGAGTGCATTACAAACTAGAAAAAAATAAATGAGACACAAAAGAGAATGCCGCGTAATATTTGGCGCCTCGTACCGAACCCAAAGTCGTGGCGTCGAAACCAAACCCAGTTAATTTTAGGGAGACTAAAATGTACTTACCAAATCACCAAGTCTCATTTAAACTAGTATCCGCAATTCGAATTTACTGTACACTGACAGGGGCAATTGCAAAGACTTTATTACCTTTTGATAGAGGCGATTATTGGTTATTATATTATAATTATCTTCTACATCTACACATCTATCTTCTACTATCTACATCTTCTACACTTATTCTACATCTACATCTATCTACACTATTATATAAAGAGGAAAGATTTGTTTGTTTATTTGTTTGTATGTTTGAGGTAAACTTTGGAACTACTGAACCGATTGCTGAGTAACATAGGCTATATTTTATTTAAATAAAAGTAAGTTTTCAGTTTAAAAATTCAGTATTTGTGAACCATGTCGGGAGAAAAAACGCTGCTTAGCTGCTTTATCGGCGTGCCCTGACAAAATGGTTAGTTATACGTGATAAAACCGGTTGTTTTTCCATCTACAACGATCCTGACTTACTTCTTGCTAATATTAAGCTTGAAAAATTGACTACAGCCAGGTTTAAGCATAGATACATCAAATACTGTGGTTTAAGTAATGATTTCTTCCCATATGGCAAAACTTATCAGTTTAATCTGACTACAGATTTCCATCTACAACGATCCTGACACACCTCTTGCTAATATTAAGCTTGAGAAAGTGACTACAGGCAGGTTTAAGCACAGATACATTAAATACTATGATTTAACTATATCAGTTTAATCTGACTACAGATTTACATCTACAACGACCCGGACACACCTCTTGCTAATATTAGCTCAAAAAAAGTAATTAAAGCCAGGTTTATGTATTGATTTTTTCCCATATGAGAAAACTGTATCAGTTTGACCTGACTGCAGATTTCCATCTACAACGACCCTGACACACTTCTTGGCACTTTGCTAAAACATAGTAACCAGGGTCTGATGATTGGACTGGAAGATGGGTACGGGATCTCCTCAACGGACAACAGCAGACCCTTCGAGTTTGGACTTATTTGATTGGTCTTTGTTAGCGCCTTGGTTAAACATGGTGTCCGTTGCGTATAGTCGTTAATAAAATCATATTCTTTTGTTTTCCTTATTTTCACGAAAATCTATTCGACGCGGACGGAGCCGCGGGAAAAAGCTAGTATGTTATATATTTTTTATTACAATGGTAGAATTCCGGATTTAAGTAAACTCGCTTTTGATCAAAAAGATGTTGATCGGATTTTAAAATATCTAAGTAATTTTATGTTTATGACGCCATTTGGTAGGATCCTGTGGCATTCTCCTTCCAAGACAATTTTTTTAATTTCTCGGGCCAGATATTCAACGTTAAACTTTTTGGTTATACGGCAAGTGCGCTTTCGACTGCACCATCGAGGTACCTACCTATCTTAGATCGTTGAATATTTCCACCATAATATAAGTTAAGTTTGTCTCATAATAAACCATCAAACCGCCTTTAATCTATAATATAAAGGAAAATTCAGCAATATATTGCATCATTTTTTTATAATTGGTCTGTGTGATGATCATCATATAGGCCTGACTGAAAAACAGCGCGTTGCTGTTGTCATCGCAATGCTTATGCTAAGTCGGACCTTTTCGCTGCTTCAACTAAAAACCATTTTCGAAGTTGTTTTATTTAAGCTGTGTGTGTTATCTTTTAATTTACTTTCTTTTTATATTTTGTTTTTATTTTTAAGTGCATGTTTGTTGGCAGCGAATAAATGTTATCTTATCTTATCTTATCTTATTTCCTTTTTCAGATAGTAATACATCACAATACTAATTATATGCCATGGCTTCAATACCACAACTCACAATATCTGCTTCTATCCATCGGTTCCATTCTAAAATGCTACTCCATAGAGCACAAAAGTATCCCACAATGCAAGGACTTGCTTTGGCAAGTTGACGTGCCCAAAGTAATGAGAAGAGACATCAGAACCAATGACATATCCAGATTTATGTTAAAGAACGATATTCTTGTATGTGGAAACAGGTTGGTGGTATTTTTATTGCTACCTATTACAGTTTATACATGCAAGGTGACTTTCGTTTATTTAGACAAATTCATACTGCAGATTCGGTAAGTGGTCAGGACCAAGGTTCAATGTCCCTTTGTATGAAATACGCGAAATAAAATTAAGCTTCCTATACTAATGAGTAAAGTGACTAATGAAATGAGTCGAGGTTGTTCTTGAACAAGTATAGAGCCACAAAAAATATTATTCGTATTTCGCAAACAGAGTCATTGAACCTTTGTCTTGACCACTTACCGAGTCTCTAGTGTGAATTTGATTATATAAACGAAGGTCACCTTTAATGTATAGCAAAAACTCGTACTTCCTCAAACCACGGCAGGTCAACAAGTTTTTAATCATCATAACTTAAAGCTGGGTGGAGTCAGAATCTTATTTTTTTGCCTTCTTTTTGTCTTCACTTATTATTTTTTACTATACGCATAAATAAAACCAAAATAATTTAACTTGAAATAAATATATATAATTTAGCTATATAAAGCCTTTAGTTTCCTTTAACTTGTATTAATAATAAAAAAATATTAATTTTCGAAATATATTTCGGCCCACTATGGGGCCGGCATCAGTCGAATCAAAAATAATTTAATGTAAATAGAACCTGAAGAAGTCGCTGTTATTTCAGAGATGGTTGCGTAGCTGCTTACAAGCTAGACAATATCAGGAGAAAGCCAAAACTTGTGCAGCACGTAAGAGACTGTCACGAGAACGGTCAAGTAGAAGTTTCGGCTGTGGAGTTCCTAAGCAATGATGATGTTCCATGTGTGGTGACTGGCTCGTGCAATAGTCCAGACCTCAGGTTGTGGAAGTGCTACCCTAATGATGCTGAAAAAAGACGTACATCTGATGGTAAAACTTATTTTCTAATGCATGTTTCAGTTTCCCTTAGAAAGTTTCGTATCTATTACTATCGATTTGTCTTTGACATTGTATAAATGCAAAAGTTAAAAGTACCATTTTACACAAATGAATTGACGGAACCTGTTTTCAGGGTTCCGTACCTCAAAATAAAAATAAACAGAACCCCTATGGGATCATACCTCAGGAAAATTAAAATGGTAGTTTTATTTATTTACCATTGTTAGAGTTCATGCGAAATAATTTGTATGTTACAGCTGTGAAAGAAATAACAATATCAGGCGATGTTGGCTTACGATGCATGGCTGCTAATGATGTTGAAGATAAACTAGCCATTGGTCTAAATGGAAACAGTAAGCCTATTTTGCTAGATGTCGAGACGTGGGTTTATTTTTTCAAATTATTATTTAGTAAATTACATAATGTATAACTTTTAAAAGTGTATTTGTCGCTTTCATTTCAACATACATTCTTTGACGGACGCCTTCCATTAGGCGTCGGGTACGGGTGGGTGGTAGTGGTAGTGGCCACTGCCACTTTGAGCCAACTAGAGATGGGATTCTACCCGGGTAATTTCCTGATTGCGGGTAAATTCCTGGAAAATAAATAAAAAACTCCAGTGTGAGCGCTTGAGGTTCAGGCGGCTGAATCCATTAAAATGCAACGTGTTGCCAGAACCTGCAGCACTTGATATCCTGCATGTGCGTTGAACGCGACAAAAGACCCGTTTTTAAGGTTATAGCAACATTCGGGTATGGCAACACGGAACCTTACTAATGTCGCTCTGCTGTCCCTCCATCTGTCCATCCGGTATGTCACAGCTCTCTGGAATGAGTCACAGGCCTGAAATTTGGATATGTTTTGTAGAATGTTCACCCAAAACCGAATATTGAATTAAAAATAAAATTGAATTATTTTTTACATAAAAAGGCGCCCGCGGCTCTACCCGCGTTCATTCTATGTCTGCCCCGTTTTCGATTTTGGTGTTGTTTTATGAACCCCCTTACAGCCTATGTAGGTCATTAAGATGACGATAAAAAAAAATTATAGTGTTGGCCTCAGTACAATACTAATAACCCGTTTCGGTTTCAATAAAAATTTCGTAAAAATAATCAATGCACAGACACAACAAGTCTATTAACTTGTTTAAATGGTACGGAACCCTCAGGGCGCAAGCCCTTATCACATTTGTCTCGTAACAGACGTAGAGAAAAAGCTAACATATATATGTTTCTTGTTACAGTGGCGTGCTGTTAATGGACAAAGATAAAGCAGGGAATAGAAAACAAGCTGTTAGAGACATCCAGTGGCATGATCCCAACACTATCACATATGTGACACATTCAGGCTTCCTGAGATCTATCGATAAGAGAAGCCATGAAGTGGTAACTATCAACAATAAATCTCTAAAGTTTAAACTATAAATTAAAATTAAACGATTTTGAATAGGCCTACTGTTTTTTATGGTTTCGCGCCCAAAGAGCAAGACGCGTCTTGACTAAATGTACCTTGTAGGGACGCCAATGACGTCACGGACCTGGCCGACTTCGGATATAGTTAGCAGATCACATTTTCGAGTAAACACTGCTACTTACCGAGAAACCGCTACTCGGGTATGTTTAGTAGCAAGAATTTAAAATAAATCATTACTGAATATAGCCAATTTCGATAGAATAACTTGCTTGAGCGAAATCGGTAGGTACCTTGAAAAAGCAAGTGGTACTAAGTATGTATACTTGAGCAGGATTCGTCACTCTCACCGCCCATTACTCTTAATAAATGGGGTCTGTCTTCTACATAGGTTCGCGCGCCCTTGTTTCCTTGTCTGTTTGTTTACTTGCGTGATTTTAGTTTTGATGACAGTTGCCAAGTTAGCCTAAGTTATTGACACAAGTCATTATTTCGGTGCAAATTAATTGCTAGTTTGGCGATTTAATGGTTTAAAAGAACAAAAATTACGTTAATTGTGTGCCCTAAGAGTGTACAATACCTCACTTCGATTCGCATGATCCTGCTTTATACCAACAAATACTGCAACAATCACTCTGAAATTAATATATGGTAAAGTTGAGGACTAATGATATGTCAACGCAATGGTGAAAACTTGATTCCATTACATTCTCTCGATAGAAATAAAATACAAAGTTACCTCCAAACCGTACAATAAACCAATAGCATTCAATGAATACTTGCAATTAGATCTGAAATTTGCATAATACAGGTTGTAAATGCAAAGTCAAGAATCCCTTTAGGGTATGAAAGTATACACGATTCTGATGTCATTACGAGAAAAAAATATATACCTTGAATTTTCACCAAAAACTCCATCATTTTTCTAAGCTATGGCTACGAAGCTCACCGGCCTCGCCACTCACCTAATTGCGCCCCGCAACCCGCACTCTTCATCCGAGTGGCCAGCGACCAGTGAGTCCACGCGCTTAGTGTATTTTGAGTAAAGGAAATCGTCTTAATAAGAGGTACTGGTACTTTATTTAGAGATCCCAGTATTTAAAATAATATCTTTACCGATCATACTAACACACCCTTAAAGGATTCTTGCCTTTGCTTTTACACCCGGTATAACTGATATTAGTATAAAGCAGATGCAGAAAATAACATAAAAATGAATAAACCAGTGTAGCCGTGATTTCAAAATAGCTGATGTTTTGCGTGCGCGCCATCTAATTAGAGTAGGATGGACAGTTAAAAACAGAAACGTTAGAGCAGGACTGCGAATTGATTATGGGTATTATGGGCCCTTGATGACAAACTTGGTTAATATTTTGCTAAGGGACTTTTTAATATTATATTTTGTTATTATCTAAAACGTTCATTTTGTTCTCTTTCAGGTTTACGACGCAATGGATCCGTTTCAATGCACCTTATACTGTGTTAAAACAGACGGAAAAAACGCTATCGTCGCTGGGTCATCAGAGTATTCGCGATGCGTGCTATTTGACTCAAGATATTCCGCTCATCATGTGCAGGTAAAACGAGCGATAGCTTTTGCAGCAGATATATCTATACTAATAATGAAGTCGATTTTGAAGGCTTTAGATTTTAGTTAAAATTCTATGTAATAATTTTAATTATAGTTGACAGTTCCTCATATTTACATTAAGTACTAAAAAAAGTATTGCCTTTACACTAAATATATGTTTTCATGACTAATGCTCTGAAAGTAAGTCGTATCTAACTCGAAATCCATCCATCCATCCATCAGCCTGTTTCGTCCACTGCTGGACATAGGCCTTTCCAGGATTTCGCCACTCTTGGCGGTCCTCCTGTAAGAAATGCACATACTCACACACGCTGGGCAGGCGGGTTGGTGAGCGCGGTGCCGAAACCCTTGCACAAGTGACGCCGCTGCCCATAACTAGTCTGTTTTATATAAGGCCCGGCAATTGGGGATGGATATACCGCCATCCATCAGTCCCAGGCAATGGTGGGCCGCCTGGTTTTGCCTGAGAGCTGTTCTCTTACTCTCCCCCGAATAACTTCGGGAGGATTTGCGAGTAAGATGGTGGTACCTCCACAGTCGAGCCTGGCGTCAGCTCTACCACCTAATTCGATTTACCTACCTAGGGAGTTGTTGATCTATCTTGTTGAAAACGTTGTTGCAAACATAATTTCATTAACAACATATTTCATTGATTGCTCGTCGAATTAATTTTTATATCCTGCAAAATGTGTTACTAGCTATTTTATTATAGATAGACCCTTGATAATGGTGTCAAACCGAAACCGGTTGTGGGATAAATATAATTACTGTGAAACAAGTCCAGGTGCAGTTAATCATCATGTTATAATTTTGTACGTTTTTTTTTTATTTCCTCGCATTAGTAATAAAATGTAGAGTGTTACACACGGGTGCAACTCGTCCGCCTAAATATCTCAGGTCCAATTGATCGCTTACCTCCCTTGTATAACAATCTACTATTTCAATGCAAGTGCTCGTAAAGACCTGTTTCATATGCTTTAAAACTGTTGTATCCACACTAGTTTGTTGAAAAGAGTTGCCAGTCTTTTCTTGTGTACCTACCATAGATAGACTTGGCAAAAATGAGCTACAAACGTAGTAAATATTCAAAGCTACACACGCATCAAACTGAAAGCAGCTTATTTTCGTCAATTTGGCAACTTGCGTGCGAAGAAAAAGAATGCCCGCTCAAAGTTCATTTGGAGTATTTATTGTTTGTTTGTTTCTTTGAACTTAATTTTCATTTATTTACTCACGCTGCATTGAAAAACGTAGTATGATACATAAAACACTCGCTTATCGCTCGTGTTTCAAATCGTTCTCGTAAGCTACAGCCTCCTTACAGCACTTAAAGCATAAACTTCTATTGCGAAATTTTTAAATGCGGTTAATGCGGTGTGGTTATGAGTCCACAATAAACTACAATTTTCTACAAAAATACCCACGATTATTCAACAAACAAAGACAAAGAAACTTACGAAATGTCCATTTTCAATATAATTTGAATTAACTATTTAATACTTACCTCAATTTGGCATAAGAAGAATTTATATTTTATTGTATTTCATTTTAATTTAGATTAAGAATTTTTTTATACATTAATATCAATGTGATATAATTGTTTTAATTTGTAAAACATTATTATTTTTGACTGGCCATGTAACATCCCTGTTTTATGGATAATAAATGATTACTGGTAACAAACGTCGAAAATAGCAGGGAAAAACGTGGTTGCCAGCTAACTTCAGGCCACATCGGTGAACGTCATGACCACTAGCTAAGTCCTAAGTGGATGCATATTTACAAAGTTATTTTTCAAAAAATTATGAAAGCGGCTAGTGTATAAAGTCACGCACGGCCATTCAATGTTCCCAGGGCCGCGATCAGTTTGATCGCCCGCTCAGCACTGCCAGCAGGATAGCATATACAAAATCAACGCGTGCAAAAGAGATGTCATGATCGCCGAGCGTCGGCGGGCGATGAAACTAAGCTAGCCTAAGGCCGAGTACAAAAATGTTTTGCAAAAATAAATCAATTTATTTTTATTACCAAAATCCGATATCTTTGAACCCTTATTCAAATCACGGAATCCTCAAGGCGTGAGTCCAACTCGCACTTGATCTTTTTTTTTCATTTTGATGTACGGAACCCTAAAATCAAAATAACTGTTTTTTCCAGATGTACTTCACCCAAAAAAAGTCGTCACCAATCTACAGTCTTAGTTTCGACGCGACCAAGTTGATCGCTGCCGCAGACCGCAGCGTCGCCGTGCTCAACTTTAACATAAACATTACGACAGCGCAGCTGAGGGATTACTCGCAGACGTTCGAGATTGTAACCAGATTTGCATAAATATAATTTATTTTTTACGAACAGTGCATTTTAATTGGTAGGCTAGATATATTGAATTTTCTTTGGCTAGGACTACGAGCCCGGTTTTCATAGGCGTAACTAGCAATTTTGTCTAGGGGGGGGGGGCTGGCATCGCAGGAAAAATTCAAGTACTGATCTACTAAAAATCGGGAAATTTTAACCATTTCCTAAAAACGTTTACGGTTTCTTACCAAAAGTGTAGCCGAATGTGTTTTTATTGTTTTAGATAAAATAAAAAAATTTAAACTAGTTGGACACCGAAATTTTTATCTAGAGTAATATTGCTTAGCCACAGATATGTTTGAAAACGTCCACAATGCCTCGATCATGCCTTCAATGCTTTTTTTGCCATTATGCGTTACCTATTATTGGTTATTTATGTATTATTGATTTTCCACATAAAGTTTTTGTTTTAATCAAACTGTGTTTTTCTCTTATAATTATAATTTAGTCTCTATAGGCTTAAAATGGTGGCCACTTTAACACCATTGGAAAGAAAATTCCATACATTTACTGTCGAATGCTGTTTAAATGGTGTTAAAGTGGCACCATGTTAGGCCTCCTACTCTCAAATTCATAATTCTCAGTAAAAAATAGGTCAAACTTGATTTCTATTAGTATCTGCCCTCACTCTTACCCCTTTGGCGTATATGAGTGCATGCTACAACATTGTAAGAGGGTTAATAACACTTACCTACTAAAAGTAAGAACCCAAGCTTTCGGGTCTAAACCATTTGGGTTTAAACACAATCTTCCCATCTAAACCCTCCGTACATCTCTAGATATCTCCATTTCGTTGCGGTCCACTTTTTTGACCAGGGTATCCGTATGCACAGAGTACATTTCCCGTATGTTGGGGTGTGATTTTAAAGACGTTTCACCTCAAAAAATAATTTAATTTCCGAGTATATATATATGTCGTAACCTAAGTCTATGATCTTTTAGATAGAAAACATTGAGGTCCTCTATAGCATGGTTAACCAGTAGAATTTCATCGTGCCAAGATCTTGACTAAACGTAATGTGTGTTGACTAATATTATTTAAGAGTAGTTATTATAATATACCGGGTGTAATCGTTAAGTGTGACCAGCCGATTATTCCGTAACTATTACAGATATAAAAAAAAAACTGATATCGAAACCTAATCAGTAAAATGATATCAATAACTTTTTGAAAATCAAACGAGAAGTATTCAAAATTTTGACTTAAAACACTCCCATACATTTAATTTAGTATGAGATTAACAAGGATGTCACTTCGAACATCTGCTTTGAATAGAAAATTTTGCCCTTACTAAGAAATAAATATTATTCAAGATAGTTGTATTACTTGGTTTGGTTAATAAACAGTTTCCTTTAATATCACTACTAAGCTAAAATAACCTTTTAAAATAAGGAAACTAAAACCTTTCTACTAATCTCATACTAAATGTATGGAAGTGTTTGATGTCAAAATTTGGAATACTTTTCGTTTGATTTTCAAAAACTTATTGATGTCATTTTACTGATAGGTAACGTACTTTCGATATCAGTTTGCAATTTTTTTGATATTTGTAATAGTTACGGAATAATCACCTCGTCACACTTAACGATTACAGCCTGTATATATTGTAACTAGCTTTTGCCCGCGGCTCCGCCCGCGTCGAAGAGATTTTCGTGGAAATAAGGAAAACAAAAGAATATGATTTTTTGAACGACAATATGTAACGGTCACCATGTTTTACCAAAGTGCTCATAAATACCAATCGAATAAGTCCAAACTGGAAGGGTCTGCTGTTGTCCGTTGAGGAGATCCCGTACCTACCTTCCAGCCCCGTCATCAGACCCTGGTCACCATGTTTTACCAAAGTGCTAATAAAGACCAATAAAATAAGCCCAAACTCAAAGGGCTTGCTGTTATCCGTTGAGGAGAACCCGTACCCACCTCCCAGTCCCGTCATTAGATCCTGGTCACCATGTTCTACAAAAATACTCATCAATACCGATCAAATAACTTAAACTTGAGAGGTCTCCTAAAAAAAACATTTACCAGTAAATGATTGAAACCCCGACGATGAGACTACATACGACTACGCAAGGCGTACATACCACGTGATTTAACTAAAAATCTTATTAAGTGCTTAAAGAATTTTAATAGTCAGTTCAGTAGTTCTAGGTATTACCCATTATATTATGCAAACAAACAAATCCTTCTTCTATAAATAATAGTGTAGACAAACTTTAACGTGAGTTGATTTGAAACGGGCTGCGTCAAATTCGATATTTTTAAAAATGCAGCGCTATCTAGTGTATTAAAATAAAAACAATTTCAACGCCAGCTTACTGAGCCGTTATCCAGGATAGCTTCCCAGAGATGGCGTTTTCTGAGGACTTGAAAATAAAAATATTTTAGTTATTGGTCTTTGCTCAGTCAAGAAATATAATTTCAGCTTCAATATTTTTTTTTCAAAAGGAAATATTTTTTCTGAAAATAAAAGAATAAAAAGTGAAAACAAATTTCACCAGTCGGGGCTAGAACCCGCGACGATCTACTACGCTACAGCGGCGAACCTTCCATATGTCTCACTAAAATTCTCATTGCGCTGCTCCCTTTTGTCATAACGTGATGATACTCGTACATAGCTTTAAACCTTCCCGAAGAAATACTTTTTCTTTCAGTGAAAACTGCATCAAAATCCATTGAGTGGTTCTCAAGTTATAAGCGAACGAACAGACAGACAGACGTTGTATTTTATATGAAAACAAATGGTTACCTGAAATGAAATGATGTCGATTTGAGACCCAAATTTAACCTTTTTTACCCCTTTTTTTTCTTTTTTTTTCTTTATATTTCTCTACAATATTATAAAATTGAATAGACATACACCCAATGACACAAGTCCGTACGGCCTATAACTCCAAAGTTAAGGGTCGGGGGGAGCGGGGAGTGGTATTTTTGAACTCAGGAGACACAGTTCTATCATGCAATGGTGCTAACTCCCAAGCCGTTATGCTCGACCTATTAGAGTGCAGTATCTGTTGCACAAGTTGCAGCGTGACGTCTATATCTGCACATCGGTCCGATGCACATTACATGTGCATGTAGCCTAGCAGACCGATGGTAACCTAAGCTCACAGCCAGGTATATACGACAGTTGGGATACCTACGTCAGCTTATCTACATCAATGATACCAAGAAATACTTTATAAAAAATTTTATTTTAAAAAAAAACCCCCTGACCCAGACTAAACCAATACTGGTGCTATGACGCCTCATACCACCAGTATTGGTTCTCGTCTGGGCCGTTTGGGAAACCCATCCGGGTCCCAATGGCCTCCCACTTCTTGACGTGGTGAGGGCCCGCAGCTTCGCCGCTGCAGCGGGACCTGGTCGGATCAGTAATCTGTAAATAGAAAAATTAACATTAATTTCGTTGAAGCTTACAAGACGTTCTGAGGGTTGGGGCATACGACAAACTCTTTGCTTAAAACTTCCAACGGTAATAAGAAACTTGGATGGGTCGTTGATAGCAGTTTGTAGAAATGATATACTCACAGCAGCGACGTGCGGAGGCACCTCAGGCCTGGCGTCAGGCCTCGCCTCCGACATCAGGACGATGATCATAGCCACGCAGATGACGGCCGCCTTCATTTTATAGTTTAGTGGCTGCGAATGAAAAGAAATAAAATATTAAATTCAGTCATAAAACAGGCGCTTTATCCCTGGAAAGAATGCACAAGAGAAGTATAAAAATGCACAAAATAATTAATTTAAATATTCAATACTTACATATAGCACGGAGAGTCACGGGTCACTTGGCACGTTGGCTGTCGATGAGCTTATGAATATCAAGGATAATTTGGGCCCATTATATAGGGGCCTGCTGATATCATCGCCTGTGACGTGAACGATCCAATGAAGCAATGTAACGAAAATTGATTAGGCATTTATGAAATAATCCTGAATTAAAATTAATAAATAATTGTGGTTAAATCGCGAGCGGTTTATACTTTTGCGTCACCCATCAGAAATAATGCCGATACCATTGTAATAATAGGCAACTATTTCTGTGGTTTGGCTGAAACCCTGACGTCAACGGAAATTTCACCATATTTTTATGCCATAACTAAATAAATGTTATCATACCGTTTGTTTTTAAACTAAAGTTGGGTTTGTACCTAATGTAGCTAATACAAAGTGCATACGTTTTGACATGCTAACTTTTTCAAACTCCGTACAAGATTAACTTGCACGCCGACCAGGTGTAACTCCGTCTTGGCCGTACGTACCACCGAGCTACCGATAAGACCGCTCTGCACGTGACTCTCCAACGCTGCATGGAGCTCGCGGTCACACAATGGAATGAGGTGCAGCGACTGTGCTATCTTTGAAGAAAAAACCATGTATTTTACTCAGGCTTATCGACAGCGGCTTGGCGCCCATCAGCGAACACGTCGCAACATACAAAAGTCCTGCCGTGATTTTGTTTTCAAAGGTGCGCATATAGCAACGGGGCGCGGCGAGAATGTTTAATTAACTACACACATGACGCAAACTTGGCTGAAATTCAGTTGAATTCCCAATGACATCATTCGGCCTTGCCACACATGGTCATGCCTAGCGACATACCTTTTAGTGATCGTTATCCTCATTACAACGGGTCGATAAGTCAAATAATTATTTGACCTATACCTATGGGTTTAATCGTTTGGCTAACAAGGAAAAATACTTCGGGAATCACGAAATGACGTAGCAACGAACCCGTGCTAGTTTTTATAAAACCGAAGATAAGGTATTTGGGATTATTTGGTTGCTACACAAAAGTAAAGTTTGACAACGCTTTTCGCTAACATAGCGAAACATCTCGCCGTCCGAGGGTCCGAGCAGAACGGTGACGGATAACACACAGCTTTCATAATGTAAATAATGTTTATGCAACATTACACCATCGATGTGTCTCGAGCGTTGCGGCGCATTGATACAGAGTGCATATATCAGACGTTCGTACTTGCGCTTGCTGCTCCGGCACCCTAACGTTATACTATCATTGCTGACATGCTGACTGCTACATGACGACGGTCGTAGTAAACGTAGTAAAGACATGTTCACGTCATACTATCTTACCTATGCAACATACGTGTACGTGTACGATAACTATATACATACACACACATATACACATACAAACGTGGTATGATCTCTACATTCGTCACGAACGTTTCAAGATTAAGGAATGTCTGTAGCAAAGGTCTACGAGCAGGTGAGCTTACGAACGACGTTACGTTACATATAATCTTAAAAGACTTCGTGTCGGAGTCGTCGCACCATCGAGCTACCGATAAAACCGCGGTGCAGGTGACTCTCCAACGCTGCATGGAGCTCCCGGTCACACAATGGAATCAGGTGCGGCGACTGTGCTATCTTTGAAGAAAAAATCATGTATTTTACTCAGGCTTATCGACAGCGGCTTGGAGCCCATCAGCGAATACGTCGCAACATACGAAAGTGCAGTCGAACGTTACACAGCGGGTGCTCGCCTGCGAGGCGCCCGTAAACTCGCCTACGGGCGCCGCAGTGTCGCAGTCATAATTTCTAATTATATCATTACACGCCCACATTCCGCTGAAATTTACTGGGGTTTCCTATTAAGACACTTAGCGTAGCGACACTTCGGGCGCGCCGCACATAATTTTTGTTTATGTGATTCCACGCCCAAGGTACTTGCCGCAACCTTGGCTGAAATTCACTGGAATTCCCCGTTACGACATTGCATGTATTTGCCACATATATTCAGGCGACTTTTATCGATCGTTTCATTTGACGACGGGTCGTTTATAACGAGGAAAAGCACTTTGTGAATCGATAAATGAGGTGCTAACACACCCGTGGAGTTATTATGAAAAACCCAAGATAAAGTATTTGGGTTAATTTCGTTGCTACGGCCACAAAACAAAACTAAAGTATGAAAACGCTTTTCGCTAACATATTTGCTGCTGCTTTCGCCGTCTGAGAGTCCGGCGGGCAAGACGGTGACGGATGACACACAGCTTTATAATGTAAATAAATAAAATGTTCATAAAATGTTCGTACACTAACTAGACACACACACACACACACACACACACACACACACATATACACATACAAAAAAAAACGTGACATGATCTCTACATTCGTCACGAACGTTTCTAGATTAAGAAAGCCTAGCTAGCCTAGGATCGACGTTACGTTACTAGAAGTCTAAGTTTTGCGCCGTGGGCTTCATGAGCTATGCAGCTGTGATTTTCTTACTTTTGTGCAACACCTGCAAGTCTTTTGCAGAGATTTATGTCTAGAACTTATCCAGGAGCAAGCCCGGAGGCTCGCAACCACCGTTTGTAGTGAAAAAATTCAAGTGCATTTTGAGTGAAATGCATCCTAGTGCATCGGGTTAAGATTGCAATGGCAAGATTCTTAGTCACACCTGAAACTGCATTCAGGCATTATAGACCGGACGGATCTGTGTTCCTGGCTGTATATCCATCCATCCATCCATCAGCCCGTGTTCGTCCACTGCTGGACATAGGCCTTTCCCAAATTTCGCCACTCATGTCGGTCCTCCGTGCTCCTCATCCAGCCGCCCCCAGCAACGTCCTTCAGGTCGTCGGTCCAGCGGGCACGAGGTCGTCCTACACTACGCTTTGCTGTACGTGGTCTCCATTCTAAAGCTTTTCGGCCCCAACGGCCATCATGTCGGCGACAAATATGGCCTGCCCACTGCCTCTTTAACTTACTGATTCTGCAGACTATGCCGGTTACTTTAGATCTCCGACGGATCTCCTCATTTCGGATTCTATCCATCAGAGATACCCCAAGCATAGCCCGCTCCATAGCTCGCTGAGCGACCTTAAACCGGTGGATCAGACCATTTGTAAGAGACCACGTCTCAGCGCCATACGTCATCACAGGAAGGACGCACTGGTTGAACATCTTAGCCTTTAAGCACTGCGGTATTGACGACGTAAATATGTGACGCAACTTTCCGAATGCTGCCCAACCCAAGCATATTCTTCTGTCAGCCTCGGCGTCGAAGTTGTTTTTATCCAGCTGTATGACTTGACCCAGATAAACATATTTTTGAACAACTTCGATGCTGACATTGTCGACGGTTATTGGCCCTTGGATGACGTGACAGTTGGACATGACCTTAGTCTTATCCAAATTCATCCGCAGGCCCACTCGTCTCGAAGAATCGCCAAGGCCGCGCATCATTTCCTCTAGTTCCTGCAGCGATTCCGCCATTATGACGATGTCATCGGCAAAGCGAAGATGTGAAATGTACTCTCCGTTTACCTTTATGCCTCGTCCATTCCAGTCTAGTGTTTTAAAGACGTCCTCCAGCGCGGCGGTAAACAGTTTTGGAGAAATAACATCTCCCTGTCTCACGCCGCGCTGAAGATGTATCGGTCTTGTTTGTACACCCTGTACTTGGACGGACATCGTAGCGGAGTCATACAGACATTTCAACAACTCCACTTAACGCCAGTCAACTTGGCAACGCTGCAAGGACTGCAGAACAGACCAAGTTTCGATGGAGTCGAAGGCTTTCTCGTAGTCCACAAACGCTAGACATAAGGGCTGATTATACTCTTGAGTTTTCTGTATAACCTGCCTTAGCGTGTGAATGTGGTCCACGGTGCTGTAGCCTTTTCGAAACCCAGCCTGCTCTGGACGTTGGAAGTCGTCGAATCGTTGGGCGAGACGATTCGTGATAACTCTTGAGAACAGGTGTGGTTTAGGAGCGCAATTGGTCTATAGTTCTTAAGTAGGATTTTGTCCCCTTTTTTGAAGAACAAAATGACCAGACTCCTGCTCCACTCCTTTGGCGTAGTACCTGTGCGAATGACGGCATTAAAGAGGTCCTGCCCCCTGATTCTGTATCGTAAACTCAGTTGCCAAACCAAGTGGCTATCGTCTAAAACATATATATCCGCTTATCTAAGGATAAGTTCGCACTTGAAATGACTTCACAATTCGTAAATAGTTCAATACTCATTAAAGGTTATTTTGGAAGTTCATTTTTTATCTGTTTTTGGTGAATAGCAACTGTAGCTAGCAACCGACACTGAGTTACATAATAGCCCCGCTGTAGCTGTCCGAGTATAGGGTAACCTCCAGCTTTCAGGAGTTCAGTTGTGATGCCGTCCTCGCTCGGCGCCTTGTTGTTTTTCAGCTGTTCAAGAGCTATCCTAATCTCACCCATTTCGACATCCGGGAGTTCATCGGTGTAATGGCGGACCAGAGGTGCACGTTTGTCGTCTTCATCGCGAGCAGTTGGCTTGGGAGCGTGTGAAGAATATAGAAGCCCATAAAATTTCTCGATTTCGGCGAGGACTTCTGGCCTAGAGGTAACAGTTCTATTGTCAGATGTCTTCAGCTTCGTCAGATTGGTCCTTCCTAACTGCTCGGCAAAAACTTTTGAGCCTTTATTTCGCTGGATCGCGTCTTCAATGACGCGAGTGTTATGTTGGCGCAGGTCAAAACGAATTTGCCTTTTAACACGCTTGTTAAGAAGGGAAAAATCCGCAGAATCTGAAGACATTTCCCGTCTCTGCCTCATCAGGTCCAGAGTTCCACTCGAAATTTTGGACTCCTTAGTCCTTCGCTCCGGCTTAAAATAAGCCCTCCCTATCTCGCGCACGACATTCGTGAAATTGTTAGCAAGCTGGTCAACATCCACATATATATAAAATGTTTTTTTTTGTTTCGTATAGGAAATTTAATCTAGTTTTAGAAAAAGAAAACCGCATTAGAATCTGACAGCTACTTCCAGAGATATAGCCAAAAACAAAATTGACGGGAAAAACTGGCGAAAAAGCAAAAATCGCAAGAATTCTACTGGGTCCACTAAAACCTTTGAGAAGAAAACCAATTCAAGGTTTTTTTAAAAAAGCCACTTTTAAGCTCATGCGAACATGGGCGGTTAAACACGACAATTGTGACCAGTGGTGCCAGATTAGGCGAATTATCACCATTGAGGCTACCTCAGAGGGTCAAATGGCGACCAAAAAATCCGATCGGCTACCAGTAGCCATTTAGGAACGGGCGATTTAGACTATTTCAGGATTAAAGCCTGACCAGGAATATATGAGAGCTGTCAAGAGGGACCCACTTTCAAAATGAATATGGCAACATTTACTATAGTGCGCACAAATTGAATTAGCCGTTTGTTGAAAATGTTCTTTATAAGAAATTTCATTTTAATTTAATGAAAATTTTATATATACGTTGATGTCAGTGTCAAAAAAATTAGGCAACATTTGTGATGATTTAATGAGGAATGTATGTAAATTTGACTCTTCCAAGCTCAGACTTCCAAGTATATAATGGGCTTATTTTGACATCTAACGCTTTCTATTTCTCTCGAATACCTTTCACGCCAAGCAAAAATATCATATCCTAATAATAGGATTGTTCGCTTGTCTTATTTTTTTTTTCATTTGTAAGCCGATGTATGCAATAGAAGCCGTAACGATTCGCTACATCCAGGGAAGTTAATATCCTCTTGTCAGACTACTTATAATTTTTTATGGTCGGCACTTCTTTTTTTACTGTATAAAATTCGTGTATTTTTTGACGTATGACACTGGAGTCTTTTCTTTTTGGTTTTTTTTTTTGGTGACTGAAATGGTAAGCCAGTACGCCCCTCATTTGCTATACGGAAAATTGATGCTTGGGATACACCTAAAATCAAAAATAATTACCTAATTGTACATTACGGCGGCCAATTCATAGCACTCGCACTACAATGACGTACTGTTTTTACCTACCAGTTAGTTCAGAAGCCAACTTTACTACATAATTTAGAGGAATACTTTCACATCCTGCCAGGGCCGTTTTTAACCATGTGAAGGCCCTGGGCATTTTCCATTTTGAGGCCCTCTGCCATAAGAACGTTGTGGTTATGTTAAAAAACTACAGCTTACCTACAAAGAGAGACAGCGCAGACATATCAAAGGTAGCATACAAGTAATTTCGCTTGTGTTTCTGATGTTGATAATATGATTAGTAAATCATAGGAAAATGAGCTGTGAAAATAGGATAAAAGATTTAAAAAATCAAAAATAAGACTTTATTGTATTGTATTGTTAAAAAAATAACCAAAGATATGTTAACTTTCTAGATTGAGAAAAGTGACGTTCTTCTTGATATAAGATTACTTATAACATCTTCGGAGTTTATTTCTTTTAATACGTCACATTCGATGCTCATCAAAGATGTACGACTATTAATTTAATCTATCTTGATGGATATTCTTGTCAGCTTGCTAAATGAGCGCTCACCACTGCATTTCGTTATCATTAACAACAAAAATATTCCTAATAATTTGGAAAAGTATTTTCAATCTTTTACAAGTGGTTACGCTAAATTAGTATAAAAAATATAAATTATCTCAAACCATTCTACCTACCCTTTCCTACCGTGCATCACCTTTGACACCCCACCACAGCGCCGCAACAAGCTGCGCGCGCATCATCGATTCCCAATGTGATTGGACGATGAAGATCTGACCAGTGGCCAGTCAGTTGTTGTTGCTCTTCCGCCCGCGCTGTGATAAGTGCTAACACGCGCGTCGTACTTATTAAAAGTAATTACCGTAGACAATAACGTGTACAGCTGTAGTTCATGACCAGCTTCACATATCGCCCATCCGCTAAATGAACTGTCCTATATCTTGTGATAACCGTGTGTGGAATCGAGGACTCAATAACGGACACTGAGAAGCCGCCATTGTGGACGCCATCCCGTATGATCGAAGCTAATTGCAGCGGACACCATCAGGTTAGTGCACGGTTTCCAGCTTCCCTCCTCTCTCATCATCCATTTGTTATTGAGATTCAATTCTGTTTATGCATTTGGTAAACGCAAGTATAGGCGTGATCATTGTTGGTCCTTCGAAACCGGATATTTCCACCCGCCCTTGTTAGGATTGCCCTTACAAGTATTTATTTAATCGCTTTACTTTATATTTATATTATATTAAATACGCAATATATTATAATAAGTAAATTCATAAAATTGTTCACCTACCGCTCCGATAAATATACGTTACGCGCTTTCCCGCTCATTTTAGTCACCTATTATTCTTCCACGTAAGTATTATACTTGCACATATTACATACTCACTACATATATATATATATATATATATATATATATATATATATAATACTTTTCTACAGTGTTTGTATTACGTATTTCGTAAATAATATTCGCCATCTACCTACCTATCTAACGGCTAAGGTTCGCACTCGATCGATTCATTATCATAATCAGGATCCCGCTCACAACTTATTGTTGTTTCACTTTAGTTAATGATTATCGTACTTCGTGTAACAGTTGCATAATTGTACAATTATCGAAATGGCCAAAACCGAAGTGTCCGATCCTGAGCTATCTATTTTAGTAGCAAAACGCAATGTCATATTTGAATGTTTACAAAATATGTACGATTTGTCGAACACTATAGGTATAGACACAGACGCGAAGGACGAAGACGTAGGTACCTTTTTAGACGCTAGCAGTAACGTTGATACTCTCCGGGCTGAATTTATAAGTATACTGGATTCATATAACAAACGATTGTTAACCCTAAATGCCGCCGCGAATCCAGAATATAAAAGCTTGATTTCCTTCGAACGATTGTACAGTCGCATTAAGCGACTTACTACTCAGTACAGTCGCGAACTATGTAACTCAACGCAGCCCAGTGATTTACCGCAAAAAAGTAAACCTCGATTGCCAGCTATCGAATTAATGTCATTTAATGGCGAATTTCGCTCATGGCCGCTGTTTTACGCGAGTTTTAAATCGACGATACACGATAATTCATCGCTGACAGATGCTGAAAAGCTTTATTACCTTTTAGGAAGAATATCAGGCAAAGCTCAATCCGCGTGTTCAGGCATTACGCCCTGTGCAGAAAATTACCAGCTTATGTTTAAAACGTTGGTAGATAAATACGAAGACAAACGGATGCTCGCTTCCACATACATGAATCAAATGTTCGAGTTTAAGCCGATACCTAACGCCTCCGCTAATAACTTTGAATCATTTATTGATACCTATGTAAACGCCGTCCAAGCGCTTAAAAACTTAAAAATAAAAGATCTGAGCGACTTGTTTATTTTGCATGTCGCTCTTAAGAAACTAGACTCGGATACTGTACGCGCGTTCGAAATGCATAATAATTCTAACGAAATACCCTCTTTCAATAGCTTGGTGGACTTTGTTAGGAATCAGTCGAAAATTCTCCAACGCGCACCAGTTGCAACTACCCTCAAATTACCGAGTAGCACTTCGAAGAAAGCTAACGACCGCGATCGTCCTCATTCGAATAATAATATGAATAATGTTGCTTCTCCGCCGAACTATCAAGCTTATGTTAGCACGTTTGACAACAATAACATGCATAAATGTTTGTGTACCAATATTACCCACCAACATTTATTTAAATGTACGGAATTTAATACTATGACACCGCAGCAACGCTTTAGAGCGATTAAGGAGTGTAACGGTTGCGTGAACTGTTTAAGTATTAAACACAGGGTTTCGTCGTGTAATTCTAACTCGACTTGCCGGGTCTGTAAGCTGAAACATCATTCGTTGCTTCATTTCAACCGCGAACCCGCGACCCTCCGGCCCTCCGCGACACTAACCACTGTGCCGCCGATCGTGCCCCGCACGCCCGCGCTCGCATCTACTGACACTCCGCCGATACCGCCGCGCGCGGACGTGGCGCTGTGTGCAACGTCCATTGCCGCTCCGCCCCTGATGCCGCGTGACTTGCGCATTGCCAACGAGCAGTGTACCACTGTGTTATTGGCTACCGCTCAAGTCGCCACTCGCGACGCCCGCAATAATACACAAAACGTTAGAATAATCCTAGACACGGCCAGCCAAGGGAACTTTATTTTAAGGGAGTGCTGTGATCGTTTAGGTATTCACGCTCAGGAAGTAAAAGGCACAGTAGTGAAAGGCTTCGGAGGCTCAGAAAACGTAGTAAACGGCTCTGTTAATTTCGAGTTTGCATCCCGCTATAATTCCGAGATTAAATATAATGTTAACTGTTTGGTCGTAGATCGGATTACGGATAGTTTGCCAACCGCTCTCGTCGATGTATCCGCTCTGCCACATTTGAAAAATTTACCGCTCGCGGACGATACTTTCGCGACGCCTAATAAAATTGATGTTTTGATAGGCGCATCCTTATTTCCGCATTTGATATTACCCGGTGTAGTACACGGTGACTCATCGGCACCACCCGCTATAGAAACTGTGCTCGGATACGTGATCATGGGTTCAGTACCCACCGCTCATTACAATGCAGCATCTTTAACGTCGTGCTGTGCCACAGTGCTTGAGCCTGTTGACGTTATTATTAAACAATTCTTCGAGCTTGAAGAAGTACCCGGCCCGCCCATTCAGCGTTCAGAAGACACTGAATGTGAAGAATTTTATCGCTCAACTATAGAAAGAGATCCAATAAGCGGTCGTTACACTGTCGCTTTACCGTTTCGTGACGATGTTTACTCGTTAGGTGACTCACATGAAATCGCCCGCAAGCGCTTTTTGTGTTTAGAACGCAAGCTAGAGGCGTCCCCTAAATTAAGAGCTGCTTATGATACTGCGATTAGGGAGTACCTAAGCAAAGACTACTTGTCTCCCGCACCTCCGGATGACTCGCGGTTACCATCATATGTCATCCCGCACCACGGTGTCGTTCGCGAGGATAAACCTTTGCGTCCTGTTCTGGACGCCAGCTGTGAATCGACCTCTAAGGTATCTTTGAACCAAATTCTCCACAGTGGCCCGAATCTTCAGGGCGATCTCTTTCAGATTATTCTAAACTTCCGCTTATATCCCATCGCTATGACTGCCGACTGTCGGCAGATGTTTCTCCAATTAATTTTACGAGATGAAGATCGTCGCTTCCAAAGAATATTTTATCGCTTTAGCCCGCAAGAACCTCTGGTACTATATCAATTTAACCGAGTCTGCTTTGGATTAAAATCGAGCCCCTTCCATGCACTGCGCACGGTAAAGCAGCTAATTAGCGACGACGGACATAAATACCCGCTTGCGAAGGAAATTGCTTCCTCATCACTTTATATGGACGACATTGCATTTTCTGTTCTTGATGAAAATCTCGCACCCGTCATCTGCGAGCAGCTGATCGATCTGTTCAAGGGAGCTCAGTGGGACATGGTCAAGTGGAACAGTAATTCCCAGTCCATTCTCGATAGCATACCTGTATCGCATAAACTTAGCTCGGGAGTAGAATTCGATAAAAACGTGCAGCATAAAATACTAGGCTTGCATTGGTCTACTGAAACAGATGAATTTTTCTTCAAGCTGTCGCCGCCGGAAGATAAGTGCACTAAGCGCTCTATCTTATCCACAATCGCTAAGCTGTGGGATATCATGGGGTTCGTGGCACCCACAGTCTTATTTGCAAAGCTTCTTATCAAGCAGCTCTGGCAGCTGAAGATCGACTGGGACGATGCGCCGCCTCCCCACCTCGTCAAGGTATGGCGTCAATATTGTACTGAACTTCCATTACTGAACGAGTTCCGCATTCCACGACATGTAGGTGTGACTGATAATTGCGTCGTCTCTGTGGTTGGGTTTTCAGACGCGAGTGAGGGTGCTTACGGCGGAGTAGTATATCTACACGTTAAATCCAATGACGACATAATGGTGCAGTTGGTTTGCGCTAAATCTAAAGTAGCGCCCACTACACCACATACCATCGCACGTATGGAACTTTGCGCAGCTGTGTTGCTTTCGAAATTAATGCGAACAGTCTTAAATAATTATGCCACCCGCCCTGCAGTAAAGGCGTTTACACATTCAGGCTGCGATTACGCCGGCCCTATCGCATATACTCCGGTGAGACGTAGAGGAGTAAAAGGTGAGAAGGCATATATCTGTGTCTTCACATGCCTAACAACCCGCGCTGTACATATTGAGGTAGCTACAGATCTAAGCACCCCTAGCTTCTTGGCAGCTTTAAAAAGATTCCTATCGCGTCGCGGCCCCGTTCAATATATGCATTCCGATAATGGGACTAACTTTGTAGGAGCTAACACGTATCTAAAGGAACTCTATCGTTTCATAAATGACGAATATCGTCCTCGTTTCGAAGAGGAACTTACTCAAAACCGCATAACTTGGAAGTTTAACTGCCCAGCAAGTGGTCATTTCGGTGGATGTTGGGAAAGTATGGTGAAGGTTATAAAAAACCATCTCTTCAAGGTTATAGGTCAACAGCTTCTGTCGTATGAGGAGCTCATCACCGTCCTCGTACAAGTTGAATGTCTGTTGAACTCGCGCCCCCTCACCGTACTAAGTCCTGACCCTGCAGAGCCCGCTGCTCTAACGCCAAGCCACTTTCTGCATACCGCGCCTTTATGCTCTTTGCCCGCGCCTGAAGTAGAGTCAGACAATGTGTCCCTGCTTCATAGCCATTCGCTCCTAGACAAATTGGTTCAGTCGTTCTGGAGGCGATGGAGTATCGAGTATTTACATGGTTTGCAAGTTAGGCAGAAATGGAATACGCCTTCCGCGCCTATCACCCCAGGGATGGTCGTAGTAATCATCGTTGAAGGCTCTCCGATTCTAACTTGGCCGTTGGCGATTGTAGAGAAGGTTCACCCCGCTAAAGACGGAACTGTGCGAGTAGCGACGGTCAAAACCGCAAAAGGTACTTGCCTTCGTCCTGTCGTTCGGTTGTGCCCTCTCCCCAATCAATAGTTTAACCATTCTTATTATGACTTGCAATTATTCTTTACATATTTATGATTTTTATATATTTATGATATACCTACTTTATTCGTGACCATATACTGTCACAAATTACGCTATTTTTCACATATTTGTTTGTTATTAATATTATATTATCTCCGCATTATTATGGTTGTTTTTTAAAGGTGACCCTTTAAGGGCGGCTGGAAATGGTTACGCTAAATTAGTATAAAAAATATAAATTATCTCAAACCATTCTACCTACCCTTTCCTACCGTGCATCACCTTTGACACCCCACCACAGCGCCGCAACAAGCTGCGCGCGCATCATCGATTCCCAATGTGATTGGACGATGAAGATCTGACCAGTGGCCAGTCAGTTGTTGTTGCTCTTCCGCCCGCGCTGTGATAAGTGCTAACACGCGCGTCGTACTTATTAAAAGTAATTACCGTAGACAATAACGTGTACAGCTGTAGTTCATGACCAGCTTCACATATCGCCCATCCGCTAAATGAACTGTCCTATATCTTGTGATAACCGTGTGTGGAATCGAGGACTCAATAACGGACACTGAGAAGCCGCCATTGTGGACGCCATCCCGTATGATCGAAGCTAATTGCAGCGGACACCATCAGGTAAGTGCACGGTTTCCAGCTTCCCTCCTCTCTCATCATCCATTTGTTATTGAGATTCAATTCTGTTTATGCATTTGGTAAACGCAAGTATAGGCGTGATCAACAAGCAAAGGAGACTGTACCATTCTGGGACATTTACTTCATTGCGTGCATCATCATAGCTTCTTAAGTATTGCTGTAAATGAAGACAATCCGAGTTCTTCGGCGTTTACATCCTTATAGTACTTTTCACTAAATTCCTTGTAAGAATTTTCCGCTTGTTGTATGAAACTACGCTACTATTTTACTCTTACCACTTTTCTTATTGCTTGAGCATTTGGGTGGGGTCCATCTGGGGCCCTCCGGGACACGGGGCCCGGGCCCCTCTGGCCCCTTGCGTAAAAACGGCCCTGCATCCTGCACGTTTTTTTATCTTGTAAACTCTTATAAACATGGTACACAGTATTCCGCTCCCTGCTATGAATAGTTTTTGGCATTTTACTTAGATATTTTATCGTTTACGCAAGAACAAAATACAATGCGTGCGATGGTGAAATGGTGAAAATGTCACAATGACAAATCATTATAAAGAATAAAAAATATCGTAATGCCAGTGTTAAAATTAGTTCCAACGAAATTCCGCAATATGGCGACCTCTCTTATATTCCAGGGTACCTAGCATAGTAGACCTTAACGAGCTTTGGCAACTCGATATACACTGTCTGTCCCTCTTTAGGTAGATCAACAGAGTAAGACAGAGCACTGTATCAAGCGCTATCGAGCTCGATATTGTTTGCTATGCTACTAGCTGGTCAGGCTTTACCTTGAATTCATTTTATAATTCCTTGATAATTCCATAAAATACGTGTAACGAAACGTCATATGCACGGTTGAACGCAGTGTTCCATGGATCCAATAATTGTAGGATTGAGATAGATAAACGCGTATGACAACGAGAAAACCATAGACATAGAATAGTTAAAACATCATCTCATAAACATGAGAAAAAATATCTTTTCATTCTAACAAAAATTGTGGATAACTGCTTGAAAAGAAGAACGCTGATGGCCAGTATGTTTGCATAGAGGTGGCCAAGTTTGCTCTACGCTCCTCGTCTCTTCTAATGAGTAAAGCCACAGTAGAGCGTGTATTAAGCATTATGAACATAACATCCAAAATATGGAACCGCATGCCAACCATGATGCAAGTGATAACTCGCATACGTTTCTATTTTAGTTCTTTTTTTGAGCTAAATTTAGGCTACTTAGCTCAAAATGTTAGGCGAATCAAGCTACATGACAAAAATAAAAAAAAAATTGCGATTTCAGTAGTCAAAATTTGGCGAATTTAGTTAGCTGATATCTGGCAACCCTAATTGTGACAGAACAGAATAACTTTTTGTGTGGTCAATGTTTTTTTTTTCGTGATGGAGTGAAAAAACTTGGAATTTGAGAAAAACATTCAAAATTCAACCCCACATTATTCATTATGTACCGAAATAGACTGTTCTCCATTTTAAAATCAGTTTACAAGGGCCATAGAAGGACTGTTGTTTCTAAAATACGTAACTATGCACCGGTTCCACTAAGTTTACTTGCAACAGTCTCTTGCTCTGCTAAGAAAGATGAGGAAGTTCTGTCTTGGGATGACGAGAGTTTAGGACACGAGTTTCTGATTCGACAAGCCACCACAGTCAACGTGAATGCTGCTACACAACTTATTACGGTTACTCTAGTCGCCATACAAGACACCAGTGACAGGTTAGAAACTGTTCTCATAAATATATAAGTACTCATAATTTCTGCTTATTCAATAACCGTCGGTCGGGGTGTAGATAAGGGACACAATGAGATAAGACTTCGAAATGCTCCTGCACAGAAGCAAGTCAGAATAGGTTCAAAGGTTAGGTATGTATGGCCAATTGTGAGACACAATGTTTGTTAAGACTGACCTGGAATCCTTTCGCACAGAGATTGTGCCTCCTTATCGACACTGACCGAAACATCCAGCTCGTTATATTGTCTGACTTTAGGCCTACTATTGCAATAGTTACAAAACATACCATTCCCTTGCCCAACAAATTACAAATCAAGGTAAAAAAACAAAATGTAATATAATAATAATAATATAAGCCTTTATTGAGAGTATACTTAAATTCTAATAACATTCTTATTTTTATTTTTTCTCTTAAAAAAACAAAAACTTCTTAATATTTCAGGCTCAGAGACGCCTTATCAAAAGAGATCAGTCTTGTTCAACAAGCTATGGAGTGGGGCGAGGAGGGTACTCCACCGCATCACTGGGACCAGCTGGTAGCAGTCCGAGGGTCTCTGTGTGACCTAAAACATAACTTGAGAACCTTATTCAGTCAGTTTTCTCTTCTATTATCTTCTTGCAAATCTTATACCTTAATCAGTTTTTAACAAAAGTAATCAGCCCAGTAGTTCAAAGCATGGGCGTCGGAAGAGTGGGGCAGAAGCCCCCCTAGAAACGGAATGGGACATTAAAAAATAGTACTAAAATACGCATACAGCGGACATACAAGAGAAAATACATATTGGCAGTTTTTGTTTGCACAAAAGTAAATTTTTTTATTTTTCAACTATAAATCCTGTTTATATTTAAAATAGGCTGCCCCACCCTAGACTTTCATCTTCCGACGCCCATGGTTCTAAGTACCCCATTTAATATTAACGTAGAGGATCTTGGTGCAAAATGCACATCATAACATTGTTTTCCTTACTTTTAAATAAAAACTATATAAAACGATGTAATTTTATGCATTATATTTTGAGTGCAACATTACAATTGTAAACTCTGTTAACGTAATGCAATCAAAACTCTAAGATGCATAAGATGAGATAATTTTCTTTTACTAATTATTTTAAAGCGATTTTTGCAAATACACTTAAAATGCATCTATTGCATACTTTTTATTCAAAAGTAGGAAACAATATTAAGATATGTATTGTGTACCGAGATCCTCTGTTATCCCCTTAAATGGTGTTTAGATAATTTGCAATGCTTCTTCTGTACAGGCTACATGGATTATGCAGAAAAGATAGCAACAGTAGCAGCTGAGATATCTTACTTGTCTGGAAACATTGCAGCCTCCGATGCTATCTGTGAAAGGATAGATCATGCATGCAGGTAAGAAACAAAGTGAAATGAAACAGAATAGATATATAGCAAAACAATTTTTATTCAAGAACAGTAATATTTTTTTACATTTTAGTCTTGTTTCCTATTTTTTTATAAATTATAATAGTAGTAATAACAAAAAAGTATGCAATGATCCTTTATAACTTTAAACACTACTTGCTTTCAAATCATCAATCCTTATAATAGCCAACGTTAGTCACTCCTTTGACTTAAAATATTGTTATAGTAACGCGATTAAACAAAACATATTGGTCGTAGTTATAGATAAAAGTTATGTAATCGATGTGTTGTCATGTGCAGGGCCTGTAAGACTCAGAAGCAGTTGACGTCTGATCTTCAACAAGAGAGTCTGGAACTGCAACAGAGAGCCATCGTCAACGCTCCCACACTTGAGGAAAAAATCAAAGATGATCCACCAACTTATGAGTCCCATACCACAATTAAAACTTGAACAAAATCCCCAAGTTATTATATAACAAATAACCATTGATAGTCTTCAATTTATCTTAGGGCCCTTTTAGTGTCATCCGGATCTGCGCCCGCGTGCGGATCTGGTCCGCATGCGTACCGTCCGCTTCATATGTTTTCATACATTATTTTATTATCATGCTTGACACACGCATGCGGGGCGCGGGACGGAGACATGCGTGTCGGGGATGCATGAGATTTGGTGCCTAGTTTTGATGATCTAAGTATTAAAGAATGTATATATGTGTAAGTGTCAAACATTTTATGGATATCCGAATATTATTTTGAAACTTGCGTTAATTGTGAGTTTCTAATAATTACACTAAACAAACATTCTCCGAATTTTTGTTTTTGTACAGAATATAAGCCAGAATTACTTTATTTACTTTCATCTTCTTCACGACTGTACTCACGGACGACACGCACAACACTGCTGCGTAGCGAACAACGAACAATCTACTCTGCGTGCCGACCGCAGCGGGACAACGCACGCATGCGGACCTGATCCGCACGCGGGCGCAAATCCGCATGACACAAAAAGGGCCCTCAAACTAGCCAGTTTTAGGATATGTAATTCAAATTCTCTGTTTGTAAATAAATAGTTATAAAAGTGATACTAGCTCATAAGAACTTTATTAAAATAAAAAGACATTCTTGTTGTTTTTTGATTCCATATCATGCATCGGTATGTGACCTATTCTCGTGCAGCAAACCTTAAATTTAGAGTTGAAAAACCTAAAATAATACAAGCTCATTTAACTTTTATCCATCTGCGTTAAAGCCTATTTTGCAATGAAAAGTTTTAGGTTATGGCAGCTCTAAATCTAATATTGCTACACGAGAATAGGTGTCTATGTATGATTGAACAGTACAAAAACAGAAACAAAACCAGCGACTTACAAATAGTTGAGCTAGAAAGCGGCGTCTTTGCTGAGATGCGTCTCGATGTCGACGCGACATATTGGGCAGTGCTTGTTGGTGCTCAGCCATTGGTCTACACACTCCATGTGAAAGAGGTGCATGCATGGCAGCCGTCTGGAAACATTTCAAATGCACGGTCTGTCTGTGTTTTCACTTCTAAAGGTAGCTTTCTACGGGTATGTATTATCAATCACTTAATAAAGAGAGCTGAGCAGTAACGATTTTAGTGAATTTTACATCCGTCGGAAATCGAAACGCATTTTTCGGACTCACTAAAATCATAATTTACGCAGCGGTTCCTTGTTTGACTTTGAAGTCATGGGGGAACTGTCAAACGGGAAACAGCCGCGTATAACCATATTTACCTCCGAAGAAACTGTACTATTCCTGTTTATTTATTATAAATTACATACTAAAATCCAAAAGGAAAGGATTATGGGAATAAGAGGTCACCTGACCAGCCCTTATGACGCAGCAGGCTCAAAACATGGGGCACCGGAATGTCTTCTTTTACATACCAATTCGCACGATCCATCCGGAATCCATAACATTTCAAAATACTAACCCGCTAATTTCATTAGCTATTTAGAAAGAAGGTAAAAAGCTAAAGGACTTGTAAATATATCCCTTTTCCAAAATTTTGAATTTTACATACTGAAATGATTTTTAAAACTTTGAATTTTGAACAAAAGCCTTGTAGGCTTAATGACTTTCGTACCAATGCCAGTAACTACTTTGACTGTATTAAAAAAAAACGAATGACCATAGAGCTTAATATATCAAATGTCATTGAAACTTGACATTGACAGCTATTATTTTCATTTATTGATAGGCAAATGTATTCTAGCTGTTCAACCCACATCGTTAAAATTTGTATTTTTTTCAACATATCTCTAGAACCAAGGAATAAAATAAAAAATTAACATGTTTTTTGGAATAAGAATAAAAAGATATCTCCATAGATTTTTATTTTTTCACCTTAACCTTTGAAAACTTGTGGATTGCGACACATACGAAGAGAGCAATCTACCTAGTCGGTTCTTAAATACTGTCACTGGCCATTTATTTTAAAAATATAACACCTAGAGAAAAAATGGAATGGTGTTCGATTTTCAAATATTTTTTGATTAATAATCTGCCAAATCACAATTACATTCATTCATTTTTTACGATGGAGTGGACTCGCAAAGAGGACCGAGTAGCAGTAATTGCATTGCATTGTTGCGGCCATCCACCGAAGACGATATTCAACTTGCTTCAAAAATTAAAAATCACGAAGAGGTTCGTGTACCGTACCATCAAGAGGTACAATGAAACCTCTAGTGTCGATGACGAGAAAAGAACTGGCAGACCTCGTTCCGTTAGGACTCCAGGGGTCATCAAAGCAATCAAGGCGCGTATTGCAAGAAATCCCGTCCACAAGCAGAAACTGATGGCTTTGGAGATGGGATTAACCAGAAGTACCGTAAAAAAAGTACTCAATGAAGACCTGGGACTACGAGCTTACCGAAAAAAGAGTGGACATTTTCTGAACGCGCGTCTGATAGCTATGAGAGCCAAAAAATGCAAAGTTTTGCTAAAGCGGTACGCAAGAAACAAACACCGCGATATCCTGTTTACGGACGAGAAAATTTTTAATATCGAAGAGAAGTACAACAAACAAAATGACAGGGTGTACGCTACCAGCTCTGCGGCCGCTGGAAATGCCATTCCTAGAGTGCAGCACGGCCATCATCCATCATCAGTCATGATTTGGTTGGGAGTGTCCTACTATGGCCCTACTGAAGTGCATTTTTGTGAAAAAGGTGTCAAAACCAGTGCAAAAGTGTACCAAGACACGGTTTTAGATCGCATAGTAAAAGATCTGCCCCAGACACTCATTGGAGGATGGCCATTTGTGTTTCAACAGGACTCCGCACCTGCTCATAAGGCCAAAACAACTCAGGAGTGGTTCGAGCGCCAGAATATCGAGCTAATAAGGCATCAAGATTGGCCCTCATCTAGCCCTGACCTCAATTCACTGGATTACAAAATTTGGCAGGAATTGGAGGAGAAGGTCTGTTCTAAACCTCACAAAAATTTGAGCAGCCTAAAGTCATCATTGATTAAAGCAGTGGCCGATATCGACATGAAAATGATCCGTGCTGCTATTGATGATTTGCCGCGAAGACTGAAGGCTTGTGTGAAAAATGGTGGCAATCATTTTGAATAAATTTTGTGTTTAATGTAAGCTAATTAAATTACCTTTTCTTAAAAAAAAACTTTTTTTGAATATATTGACTAGTCTTCATTTTATAGCCAATTTTGTTTGTGACAGAATTTAAGCACCGACTAGGTATTTTCTGGGCACAATCTTTTACTATCGGACCCCAGTCTCCATCATTCGCGCTGACAACTACATTTTTGGCAGTTTAAACAACTAAACGTTGCGTTCCAAAACTACTTGTATATTAATTTGACTCTAAATTCAATATATTTCTAGTGAAACGCGAGAGAAGACTACTCTTCCCTACTCCCGAATCTGAGAATATGAGACGAGAACTGCTTTGAACAAACAATCGTATTCGTCCTCTCTTGTGCCCATTTTTAGGGTTCCTTCCGTAACCAACGGGACCCTATTACTAAGACTCCGCTGTCCGTCTGTCACCAGGCTGTATCTCATGAACCGTGATAGTTAGATAGTTGAAATTTTCACAGATAATGTATTTCTGTTGCCGCTATAACAACAAATACTAAAACCGGTCAAGTGCGAGTCGGACCCGCGCACTCCCACACAACAGACATGATTTTCTTGCCGTTTTTATAGATAATGGTGCGGAACCCTAAGTGCGCGAGTCCGACTCGCACTATTCAATGTAAAAATCAGCTAACAATAAAACGCCAAACAAAACGTAAATAAAAATACATAGTTCGACTTCGACACGAAAATATCAGAGGTCCTCAAACACTTCACTGTTTATCAAAAATCACATTTAGACACGGGATGGTCCAGATTACCTCGGGTTTATAATTTTATTTCCCCTAAAATATTGGGACAAAATGGCGGATTATTTTACGCCCCTCTATATAAGGTGACTTTTATTTATAGAGCCAAACTTATACCGGAGGATGGTAAGTGATGATCAGTAACACGGATCGATAACACTTTGCTAATTTCGCAAAATAAAATCTTGACGTCCTATAATAATTGACTCGGGGCTGGGCTTGCGTTTGTAAGGAACACGAAAAGATAAATTTACGAATTTCACAAAAAGGGCCATCGAACCTTGTTACTGAGCACTTACCGAGTCTTCAGTAAGAATTTGGCTGCATAAATTAAAGTCACCTTATATTAAAAGTGCGTTTCAAAACAAACTAAACAATAACAGTGACATTAGTCAGCCGAAATCACTAATAAATCTTGAGGGTAGTTTTGTATTATTATGATTTTAGTGAAGCATCAAGTAGTTAGTGTATTACCTGCAATCGCTATCCACCTCGAACAAGGACAGACAGATGGTACACTTCTCGTCCTGGTGGTGCGGGGCGGGACGCGCGTACGCATGTCGGTACGTGTTGCGCTCGATGACGGCGCGCGTGGCGCCGCGGGTCGCCGCGCGGTGCGCCTCGCTCACGCGCATCATCATCTGTCGGAAACTCGCCGCGGCCAGCGCCTCAGAGCTCTGGGGGAACCAAACAATGTACTATAGGTACGGTATACCCCTTAGATAAAACAAAAGGAAGATACGGTACCCCCCTTCTCGCGCGCGGCACTGCAAATATAGGTTTGTTGAGCTTGTCTCGGTCGTGTTCTATATGTCGTTGGGTGGCGCTTGTTTAAAAAGGAGGTACATTTTTCAGTTGACGACATAAGAACGTATCGTATCTACCTTTTGTTATATCAATGGTATACCCAACGTTGCTTGGCTAGTGATTTAATTTTTATTCAAAAACCAGCAACCCTTATGGTGAATCTCCCTTATCTGTTTGTAACCCGAGTGAGGTAAAATTTGCATGCAAAGAAATTATCTAGGACGTCTGAAAAAACACTCCATCGTCACATTTAAATCCGTGTGGGTTGTCAAATGAGGCGTATATTAAAACAAGTAAAGTCTACGCAGACGCAACCGATACATATAAGGTGACATTAATTTGTGCAGCCAAATTCATATTGGAGGCTGGATAAGTAAGTGATCAGTATCGATAACACTTTTTAATAATTTCTCAGAATAAAATGTTGACCTCCCGTAGTAATTATACAGTTTAAAAATCCATACAGTTGTCCAAACAGAGCAATTGTGCGGGGCGAGACGCGGGAGGTAAGCCACCGAACTACATACAATTTTCGAACAAGCAGTTAGGAGTCTCGCCCCCATAGATATCTTAATAGTATCATTCTAATCTCGCCCCGCACAACCGCTCCGTCCAAATGCCTCTGTTGGACAATTGTATGGATTTTTAAACTGTGCTAATTGATTCGGGACTGGGCTTGCGTTTGTAAGGAATACAAAAAATATAGGACGCATTTCACAAAATGGGTTATTGGGCCTCGAAATACTGAGCATTTACCGAGTCTTCAATATGAATTTGATAACAAAAGTTACTGTTAAAAGCTTCGTACTTTTATTTTTTTTATATGTATACAACGTGAAACTTAGGTCGTTTTGTTAACGAAAACTTTCATATAAACAACTTTTACTATGAAGCCAACCCTGAAATCGTGGAAAAAATATCAGCTGTTCCATAGAAAAGATACCTACTCGACTCAAATGTTTGAAACAGCTGATTCTTTCTTCGCGATTTCATGGTTGGTTTAATAGTAAAAGTTGTTCATATGAACGAGTACTATCACCAGTTTTCGTTAACAAAATGACTTAAATTTCACGTTGTATAATAAAAAAAGAAAAATATGAATTTGGCTTCATAAATATATGTCTCCTTTTATACCTAATAATACCTATTACCTATACATAGTGTATAGGTTGTTTATCTCACGGTGACGCGTAAATCAAGCCGTTATAATTCTTAAGACGTTGCAATAAGGGTTTCGACAGTGAACTCACCATGACGGAGGGCTGTATCGAGATGTGTAGATGCGGCGTGTGGAGCTGCAGGAAGTGATGCAGGTGATGGTGCACGTGTCCGCCGTCTCTGTTACACGCACGCATCGTTACATTACTGTAGGTACTTGCTATCTCTGTCACACGTACATACATATACAGTCAGCAATCCAACGCAACCATTTGACTGACGAGTGAGAGATGATCAATAGTGCATGTGTTTGTACTAAGTGTTGAGTATAGAACTTAAATAAGAAGCCTCTTCAGTGTGACAATGGGTTTACTTTAATTAGTAAAATTACAAGTGGCTATGTAGGTAGCTCAGTATTTAATGGTATGGTGTGCAGTGGCGGCTGGTGCCTCAGAGAACCGGTGGTGCACTGCATGGTTTTATTAAAAAGATCAAATAAAATGCCGCAATTTAAGGAAACAAATTTTATTTATATTCCGTCCAAATCGCTTCTCCGCCGAAAATAACACAGGGAAAGCAAAAAAAAAGCATTTAGTCTCTCACATCCACATATAACCATTTCTTTTTAACATACATTTCACTTTTGAACGTTATCGTGAACGATTTATTTTTTGTTTTGCATTCCTGTTTTATATTATGATGGTTTTCATGAGTCCTGTTGGTTTTAATAAAGTCAATATTGTAATTTACACTCATTATTATCACTATTTCCAATCTTTAGTTTACTTTTTTAGATAATTATAGTAATTAAATAAACAATTACTCCTCCGCAAGCGCGCGCAAAAAGTGACAAGCTGACGACAAGTGCATCGTGCGTAGGTCAAGGCCTCGGGGTAACGCGAGTGAACTACTCGTTTCGTTTCGTATTCTTTCGGCAATTTCCGGTCGCGTGCGGCGCACGAATCTGTCCTAAAACTGCCATACATTTTGTACTACGCATCTTCTGTCTCACGCGCCGGGCTGTTTACTCCGTGTTTCATAGAAGTTGTATAAGCTCGCTGCGTGCGCTTTCCCGAGCGCACGGGGCCGATTTTGTTCAAGCAAAAATAAGATTTAATTCCTTTGCAGTAGAAATCTATACATTTTTATTCACCTCGTAATAACAAAACATGTATAATATATGTACTATAATCAGATATTTAATTTCCGTATAGGGCAGTATGGATGGATGGGTAATGATAGGTATAGGACATTATTGTGTAAGTTTAATTTAAATCACTTAAGGTGCAGCCGCCACTGATGGTGTGTACGCGTTGGAGCTTCGTCCTCCGCGCCCTCTCAGTACTCGCGGTCGCCAAGGGATCTTTAACACTTAAGGCTGTACCTGCAGATGACGTCACGGTCTTGATCGAGTCTCAGTCCAGAGCGGCCATTGAACGCACAGCCGCCGCTGTGTTGGCTAGCGTGGCTGAGTGGGGCGTTCGAAACTGACTTTCTTTTTCCCCGGCTAAGTCGCTGACTATGACAGTCCGGGGGAAGTTTCAGCGCCCTCCAACCATAAGGATGGGCGGCGACTCTGTCAGGAGCGTGACGCAGGCGACGGTTCTGGGGGTGGTTCTCGACGCAGGACTGTCCTTTGCGCCACATGCACTATCGATCGGCGAGCGTGCGGCAAACTGTTTCGGCAAGATGAGCCGCGTCTCATCATCTAACTGGGGCGTCAGGTACTGTGCGCTCAAGATCTTATACAAGGGCACTTACGTGGCGACTGTGACATACGCGGCATCAGTTTGGTCCCATCGTGTGAACTTTCACACGGTGCGTTCAGCCTTGCTGAGGACCCAGCGACCTGCCCTTATTCTTTTGACCAAGGCCTATAGGTCTAGCAGCACACCAGCACTACCATTGCTGGCGGGCGTTCTGCCGGCCGATCTCGAGGTCATCCGCGCCGCGAGATTTGAAGAAGCACGACTATCCGCAACTAAGACCGAATTGGGAGGAAGGAAGCGCACGATAATGGCTGAGATCGTTGCTCTTTGGCAGGACCGATGGCAGATTGAGGAACGGGGAAGAGAACTGTTTCAGTTCTTCCCTGACGTGCAAACGCGACTCAACTCCAGATGGATCGAGCCGGACTACCAGACCTCGCAACTTCTTATGGGACACGGATGCTTCCGCAAGCGACTCCACGACATGACGCTGTGCGAGACGCCGCTGTGTGAGTGCGGTCTGGCGGAGGAGGACCGTCACCACGTTCTGTGGGACTGTTCATTGTACGCTGATGAGCGTGGGAAGATGCTGCAGGGCATACTGGGAGCGGAACAGGGCCCAGTTGGTTATGGCGACCTCGTCTCCTCGGAGGCGAACTTCAGACAGCTGCGGGACTTCGCGCGTGCCTGGCACAACAAACGCAAGCTATGGGAGGTGGGCTGATGCCTACCTTTAACCAACCAACGAATACTGAAGATATAAAGAAGATTATGTGCAGCTCGGCGCCGAAGGCGTAATTTGTGACGTCTCTTCTCCGAAGAAGCGCTAGTAGTAGGCCACGCCCCCTGAAAGGGGGAGAGGTGGCTGGGACATAGGCCAATAAAATAGTATCCGGTGTAGGGGGACTCAAGAAGTGCCGGCGGGCAAAAGAAGAATAAGGCCTGCCCTCTGCGCATGTTCCCCCGGCTTCCCCCTTTGATACCAAGACTTGGTGGAAACGGGGATAGGTGGTGGTTGTTCCTGGCAACAGGAACATTGGGTATTTGTACCTGACCCTAGAATATGAAAAAAAACAGATTTTCGAGGGTTCTTTTGACGAAATTAGGACTATCATAATACTGGGAAAAACATATTTGATTTATTGATCTTTTATCTGTGTGATCTACTTATAAACAATGTACTAAGATTTATACCTTTGTCAAAAAAAAAATTTTTTTCCACCCTCTTTTTTCTTTTTGTTTTCAAACGTTCGTTTCAAGATAGAAATATAAAGTTTTTCTACTTAAATCCAGTATTTTTTTTCCCTACAAAATATTTCTATTTATATTTCTATAAAAACCCTCCGATCTGCTGTTTCGCGCGTAATTATTAGTATTACGCGTCCTAGACAAATAGGTCAATTAGCTAAGCAATAATCGCCTCTATCAAAAGCTGATAAAGTATTTGACATTGGCCTTTTTGTGTTGAACGGGTCATAACATTTTTTTATAGGGTATGCCATACTCTTAAGAGAGAAGTCCCGGCTTCGAATCCCGGTTCAGAGCTCCTCACGTTCAGATTTACTTTTCTGATTTTCTATACCGCAATGATATAAATTTAATTTGTTATCTCTGCTATGGATAATTCGGTGAGTGTTTAAAATATAGAAATTTATTTCTTAGTTATCCTTAACAGAAAGTATTCCGCATATCATCTATGTGACTGTAGGTCTTAAGACAAAAGTGTTTGCGCTGAGCCTAGGTACTTTGCTGACTGTACATATCATTACAACATGTAATTCTATTAATTATAGCCTTTGCTCGTTCATTCAATATTTTTCGGCTTGGGCGTTACTTTATGAACATATTGACCAGCATAGCTAACATGGACGAAAATAATAGAGCAGTTTTGTCTCTCAAAGAAACGTTTGACCAATGGAAACGTTTAAGCTTAATCACGTGATCATCGCCTCGATAAAACGACTCGTCCTGCGTGTCTATTGGTCAAACGTTTCTTCGAGAGACAAAACTTCTCTATTCGTGTCACCAATGGTTAGCTAATACAGGATCACTAGCATGATAATGAATAAAAAAACACATTGAAATCCGTTGAGTTGTTCTCAAATTAAAACGAAACATACATACAGACAAACAAAAATTAAAAAAAAAATGTTTTACCTACAGTACAATACTAATATAATAATCCCTTCGTAAGATAAAATATCTATAAAGAACGAATGACTGGTACTACGCCACTCCCGGTGTAGCAACTTTACTGCAACATTGCATTATCTCGACAGGTGAGATGACGTCACCAATAAAGTATATATGATATACTCACAGCATCATAGGCCCGTACATGCTGGGAGTGACGCCGCTCGTCGATAGGTCGCGCTGTTCCAAGTCTTCTGGGAACTGAATGTTTACACAAGACACATTATTCACCTCTTACTACCCATACATCCTGACCTGGATATAAAGTGCGACAGCAGAATGTAGTGTGCTCTTATTTATACTTCGTATTTATATATTTACTAGCCTTTGCCAACGGCTCCGCCTGCGTTTATTATCGCCCCGTTTATGGCTTGTTCGTTATTTTATCAACAGCCATTATATCTTACATGTTCAACCGTTTACCGCATCCAAATCCATTGAGTAGTTCTCGAATTAAAATGGAACATACACACAGACAGACAAACAAAAACTCTAAAAAAATGGTAGTCTTTGCTTCAGAACAATCATTTGTTCATTTTGAGACAATAATAAAAAGATATTGTATTTTCGAAATATATTAAATATATAATATATTATTATTACAGATACAGATAGTAGTACAAATCAATTGGTAGTGAAACTCACAGTAAAATCAGGTAAATGCGCAACAGGCGCGCGCGGTGCGACTGGGGGGTGCGCGGGGCGCGGCACATAGACCACCCTGCCGCCCGCACCCACCACGGACCCCGCCATAGTGCGCCGTTGAGCTTCCTGGAACACATGCACGGTTACTATGAAATATCGCAATACCATACGTACAAACAGGCACATGGAACTTGTACCAGCCCAAAACTTACACAGATAAAACACCGGATGACGTCATCTTAACACCGGATCATACCTTAATGCCAAAATTCATTTAAATGGGTGCAGTAGTCTTTAAGTTGCTAAGTAAGGAGAAGTGAAACCTGCCAAAATTTGCCAGTGCTGTCGATTCAGCGTAACACGACTTAACTTTTTTGACAGGACTAACCTTATTTTAAGCGTCTTGTCCTTGTCTTTCAGATACAGAAAGAAAAGGACATCCATCCATCAGCCTGTTTCGTCCACTGCTGGACATAGGCCTTTCCAGGATTTCGCCACTCTTGGCGGTCCTCCTGGAAGAAATGCCCATACTCACACACGCTGGGCAGGCGGGTTGGTGAGCGCGGTGCCGAAACCCTTGCACCAGTGACGCCGCTGCCCGTCACCAGTCTAATTTATATAAGGCCCGGCAATTGGGGATCCATCGGTCCCAGACAATGGTGGGCCGCCTGGTTTTGCCTAAGAGCTGTTCTCTTACTCTCCCCCGAATAACTTCAAGAGGATTTGCGAGTAAGAAAAGGACATAATGCTTAAATTAAGTTTTGTCCTGCCAAATAATAAGTTAAGACGTGTTAAGGGGCTATTTCGATAAAAATTGCACTTTTTGAAATTATATACCTGCTTTTCAGATGAAGCCACTAATTTAATAAATCAGTATATAAATTTCGGAACCTTTTTCTAGTTTTGTTAAGTACAGAAACGTGATTGCGTAACTTTCGCTCGATAGAAATAATTATTGAAATGAGGTCTTCTTCTACACTTTTTTTCATAGTATGACAAACAGGAATGACGTATAGACCTGAACGATATTTTATTGGATAGATTTTAACGATATCTAAATTTTCTCAGTTGGAAATTTGAATAGCTATTTTAGTTCATTTTATATTAATTTAAAACCGACATTTTGCAATTTTTTCCGGAATCCGTCCCTCTCTACTGCGGGGCGTTCCGAACGGAGTAACAGTGACCTTTGCAAGCGCGACATATCCTCTTAAACCGAATCGACACCAATAGCGTTCCAGTTTCCAGAGGGAACAATAAAACAGAAGTGACTCACCAGCATGCTCTGTTGTCGTTGCCACAGACGCTCGTGGACGAGGTACGGCGGCGGCGCTACTGGGACCTCGCGTCGCCGGTACACTGTGCAACACAAACATTACATAACAGACAAAAACACCTCATTTCACATTTGAGAATTTCAAGTAAACCCTCTCTTATCTCATTATAATAAAACAATTCAAACCAACCATAAATTGCAACAGGCCTTTTTGTATATTTTTTCTGAAAATATAGGCTAAATCATGAAGATACATACTGTTCTTTAACTTTCAGGTGGTATTTTTTATAAATAAATTATTTTTTGAAAATCAGTTTGGAGAAATGGGTATGTGACGTAATAGTCATACCGTTTAGGCTCAATAGGGAGAGTTCCTTGAAGAAAAGAAAAAATTCTAAAAAATTTTAGGGGATAAAACCTGAAGATGGGATTACTGAAAATAAAAAAAACAGACGTCGGTTTTGAAATTACTTTTTTTTTCTTGTGGGCAATGGCCATAGACATCTTATAATATTATTCTAATACACTAGGCCGGCTTTCGGCTTGAAACGCCGTAAAAAATTCCGTACCCATTCGAATTTTATCAAAGACAATATAAGATGTCAAAAATATAAAATTAAAAAGTAGAAGATTGGCGTTAGTTTGTTTACATGTTCCGTATAGGGATGTTCCGATACCCACAAGGTATCGATACTTACCCATATGAGTAGTACTCAGATAATTTTTCGATACTACTCATATGAATACCTTTAAAGTATCGATACTTACTCATATCGACACTCTTTAGATTTTTTCATGGGATAGTTAAAATAGTTTTTTTTTCGGAGTTGTTGTTAAAAGTAAGTAGAAGTATTAAATGAACCATCTTTTATTAATTGCAAAATTATTTTAAACCCCGTTATCTTGTCGCAATGACGTCACAAAACGGTAGATAGGGGACAAAATGGGTACACCTTGGAGTTTGTGGTGTTTTGGAATATTTTTTTTATAGATCTTGCTGTGGTCTGTTTATTTAACTGGCCGTTGAGGCTTTATCATCACAAACATGAAGATATATTTTTAATTGTTTTTGTTTACTTTTATATCTATCTTGAAATATTGGTCATAGGCGATGCGATAACCATAGATAAAGAATTTATTTACAGTCTGTCAAAAAAGAGTTGAAATGAATATTGAAGGAGTTATTTTTCTTTCGGCTGGTTACACCAAACAAACAACAACAAAATCTGTTAAATCGAGTTTACCGCGTTGTTATTTCATAAATATTTTACCTAAATTATGCTACCTTAACGTTTAAACCTCAATAAAGTTTATTAAAGTTCAATATTCATTTCAACACTTTTTTGACAGACTATACAACTGCAAATCACACTGACATACAGTAGCATCCATAGGTATCTGAAAGTGAACTTTTTGTTTACGAATCACACCAAAAAGACACCATACAAAAACAATTAAATTCATAAACGCATAATGAATAAGCAACCGGAAAATTCAATCAAGAAAAGTTCAATACGGATCTATTAAAATTTATTATATAATCTAATATATATTGTTTCATAATAGTATATTTATTTCAAAGGCAAGATATCATACATTGTGCATGCAGTGATTTCTTTAATAAGTTAGAAGCTAAGCATTTAATTGAGAATAATTTGTTTTTTGTATTTATAAAGGCTAACTAGCTACTAGATATCCGAATAAAGAAGAAAAAAAAAACAGTGTTACTGACAATAATAAATTAGTTTAAAGTTATAACTTGGTTTCTCTGAATTATATTTTATCGATAGTTACCGATACCTAAGGTTGAAATAGGACATCACTTAAACGTCATCATCATAAATTCATAAACTATAAGTACCAAAAAGGTGACATCCGTCGTAGCTGATATATATGAGAGCCACCTATTAGTTGACAAAATTACATGGTGTACCCCGCTACCCCCTCGCACCCCTATTACGTCTGTTCTCGATAGAAATGTTCATTGTAATTATTTGGTTGACTAGTAGGTGGATCTCGAAACGTCAAAATCACGTCGGTACGCTGTCAAAGCCCTGAACACCTATCCATATATATATAGATCAGTGGCAATGGCCTATTTCCTGTAATGGCCTGAATAACACGACTATTCCGTCATCGAAGCTATTTATTCCATCCATCCATCAGCCTGTTTCGTCCACTGCTGGACATAGGCCTTTCCAGGATTTCGCCACTCTTGGTGGTCCTCCTGGAAGAAATGCCCATACTCACACACGCTGGGCAGGCGGGTTGGTGAGCGCGGTGCCGAAACCCTTGCACCAGTGACACCGCTGCCCGTCACCAGTGTGTTTTATATAAGCCACGGCAATTGGGGATGGATATACCGCCATCCATCGGTCCCAGGCAATGGTGGGCCGCCTAGTTTTGCCTGAGAGCTGTTCTCTTACTCTCCCCCGAATAACTTCGAGAGGATTTGCGAGTAAGATGGTGGTACCTCCACAGTCGAGCCCGGCATCAGCTCTACCACCTATAATTCAGTTCCTGAATATTTTCACGTAAATTTATTGTATTTCAAAGAAAAAAAAAATTACACTTTTATATGACATTAAAAATGCCTATTCGTTTCAAAAAAAATCGACAATTAGGTGCTGTTACGGTATTCTGACCATTCGAATTGATCGCAGTATGGATCATGGTTCGGTTCAAATGGCTGATTCGTCGCTTAACTAGCCCTCAAACCCACTTGCACCAAGTAACATAATACAGATCAACTAACTGTTTATGCTATGTTCTTATCTTTATAGTTTTGTTATCTCAACAAAGGACGTCTGCAATTTTATCAGCCTGGATTTGGGATAGAAACATCGCGTTATATCTGTTGGAAAGGCATATTCGATACAAAAATGTATACCCCTTTCATTCCGAAATTCGATAAATCCTTTTGGGCCAAGTGGGCACCTCTAAAGCTCTTTAGGAACATATTTTACAAATTTTAAGTTTCCATCTTCAGCGGTCTATCAGTCAGTCAGAGACCCCTTAGTTATTTTTTTTATATGAGGTCAAGTAATACAAATCCTGTGAAAATTTCAACTGTCTACCTATTACGGCTAAAGCTGTAGACCCCTGTGACAGACGGACGGACAGACAGACAGCGGAGGCTTAGTAATAGGGTCCCGTTTGTCACCTTTCGGGTACGGAACCCTTATTATTAGAAGAAATACAAAATGAGATCAGAAGATAAAAAGTAAAATGTGACATAACATTGATCACTATTCCATGTCACTGAAGAATTTAAAGAAACAAGTTCTTTAAAATCAGTTAAAAAAAAACAATTTAGTAGTGGAGAGGACGGAGGACAATAGTTCAATGGTCATGTTACGAAGCACAAATGAAATCCCAAGTGGAACACTCACTCAAGTCTCGTTCAGCAGCGCACGGCGGGTTGAGCGGCTGCGTGCCGTGTGCGGGATGTGCTACGTGTGCAGCGTGGGGCCGCACATGCGCCACGGCCGGCGAGTGCGCCACCACCGGCGAGCAGCAACAGTTGCGCGACGACACCATGCAGTTGCCCACGCGCATCCTTGCAATCATACAACATAACATAAAATACTAGCCTTTTATTTAACGCCTGCAGCTGCGTTTATTCAATCTCTCCCCGTTTTAGACTCGGGCGTTATCAATACTCAATACTCAATAATTTTATTTGCGTTCCACAAAATGTTTCTTAATGCAACACATTCACATCATACAAGTTGTGGACCCTGTTGGGCACAGCAAATTAGGAGAGAGGAAGACAAAATTATCGATAAAATATCTATATTTATATACCTACATAGATGTACACATGCACACACTCAACCAATGACATTATTATGTAATAATTTATTGTTATAGATTCTATTTTAAATTATCATTTAAGTATTCCCTAACACTATAATAACATTTATTTATTAATATTTTTTTCAGTAAATGAATAAAAGTTTTATTATTCGACTCTTCTTTTAAGGTCTTTGGTAGTTTATTGTATATTTTTATTGACATTACATAAGGACTAGATGAATGCAAAGAAAGATTAGATTTTGGCAACATAAGTAAATTTTTATGACGCCAAGAGTAGGTTGAAGTTGAAGGTTTTTCTTTTCGGGTCACAAATAATTCGGAATTGTATCTGACAAATTTACAAATTTCTAATATAGAAATGCACGGAAGGGTAAGGATTTGATGTTTCTGGAAGTATGGAAGTATAAACATCCTTCATGTTGAGCAGAATCACTATTACACAATGTTAATAAAGAAAACCGAATGCAAATTTGTTGAGTGGTTCTCGAGTTACAACGGAACATACAAACAGACATAAAAATCCAAAAAAAAAAATTACTATGTACTGTTAAACCATTTTATTTAAGATTTTGCAAAAATAATCATTGTACAAACACGACTTTTTTCTACTTTATTATTGTATAGATTTACACTATATAAGAGTATCACAGAGTGGGGCTTAGAGAGGGAGAATTATTTTGAAGATCACTAGTCCGGTGTTTTGGAGACAATAATACCTGAACCACTGGAAAGTACTTTGAGATGGTCCTTGCGAAGTGAGCGGCGTACAGAATAAAGAAAACATCCAGCAGTGGGCTTCAAACTGTTGCCACACTGGACGCCGTCATCAAAACACTAGATTGAAATAGACGAGCGAGGCAGAAACGTGAACGGAGAGTACATTTAACCTTTTCGATTTGCTAGTTTGCCGGGCTCATGATGGTCATTTAGAGAAGGGATATAGGAATTCAAAATCCCGTTGTCTAGAGCAATATCCATTCATCCATCAGCCTGTTTCGTCCACTGCTGGACATAGGCCTTTCCAGGATTTCACCACTCTTGGCGGTCCCCCTGGAAGAAATGCCCATACTCACACACGCTGGGCAGGCGGGTTGGTGAGCGCGGTGCCGAAACCCTTGTACCAGTGACGCCGCTGCCCGTCACTAGTCTGTTTTAAGACCTGGCAATTAGGGATTGATATACCGCCATCCATCGGTCCCAGGCAATGGTGGGCCGCCTGGTTTTGCCTAAAAGCTGTTCTCTTACTCTCCCCCGAATAATTTCGGGAGGATTTGCGAGTAAGATGGTGGTAAGCTCCACAGTCGAGCTCGGCATCAGCTCTACCACCTACCTACGGTAGAGCAATATATTAAATCATAATTAAAACCACTATTCTTGGGTAAAACAATTATTTTTATCTGTATAAAAAATACATTCAATAAAACCTATGAGATAAATATATTTTAATCACTTGGCGATTTATACTTCGAAAGAATATACCTACAAATAAATTTCACGGAAATCCTTAAAAAACAACAAGTTACTTATTATTATTTTAAAACAATAAATACGTGTTAGAAGTTACCACATTATCACAATAGTTTGCAACAATTAAAAGAAACACTGCGTGATTCTCGAACAGAAACCAAATGATTTATGTGTTTAATTTTCATTGGACCAAATCTATCAGTTAATTATTATTCTGGAAGCGGAGAGAATTGATTTACTGAAATCGTAAATGTTTGAAAAGTTGTTTGGATTTTTATTCAGAATCAGAATGCTTTTCGCTTTAGAATAAATCAAAAAATTAATACCATGTTTGGCCGTAAAGTTTCACCGCGAGCACTCACGTCTTACTGATAGCGCGATATCTTTTACTGTGGCTAAAATGCACAGTACTTGGCAAGAGGGGTACAGGCGAATGTGGCCAACGTCTCGTGTCCCGTGGTTAATTCGTCCAAGATACAAACATATAATATTAAGTTTGTTTCAGCAACTACAAGGTCATCCTTTTTTCGACCTTATTTTTTCATCGGATAACGATGTACGTTTGCAATCTATTACGTAACACTGGCAGAATAATCGACATCGGTTGCCTTTGCCACAATAAACATTGAAAATAAATATATTTTCTTTTGTTATCTAGAGGTACAGGATATTCATAATAATACCAACTAGTAATGCACGCAAATATGTAGATGGATGCCGATATTTCCGGAGTGAATCATTGCTCAATCAATCAGTTACACTATTATACTACATCTTTACAAACTGTTAACACAATAGTACTTATTAGATACCCCATATGTAACCAAAATGGGAAACCCTTGTAATTGTCTTGGCTGCATAGGCGTAACTAGCTATGGATGGATGGATGTTTTTACGAAGATTCATTGTTGATAATACTTGCTCACAGAAACATGAAGACCCATCCATCCATCAGCCCGTGCTCGTCCACTGCTGGACAGGCCTTTCCCAAATTTCACCACTCATGTCGGTCCTCCATCCTCTTCATCCAGCCGCCACCCACAACGTCCTTCAGGTCGTCGGTTCAGCGGGCACGAGATCGGCCTACACTACGCTTTGCTGTACGTGGTCTCCATACTAAAGCCTTTCGGCCCCAACGGCCATCATGTCGGTGACAAATATGAAGACCCGAACATAGATAATTTGCCAAGGATGTTTTGTTTAATTAAATTTGGAAGTTAACATTTTGGTATTCGAATATTGTTTTTTGTGGGTTTAATAAATAGATGACAGGGTTTTAATCGCGGGCCAGATTAAATCATCTCGGGGCTGGACTTGGCTCGCGGGCTACCATTGACCCATCCCTGAGTACGTTAATGAGCCCATACCTGCTCCGGAGCACGTGATGGTGCGCCTGCGGCGGCGCGGGCAGCACCTGCGACTGCGGCTGGTGCGCGAGCGGCGGCGTCGTCGCCGGTGTCTGGTGCGCGAACGGCGGCGTGGGCAGACGGCGCCGGTACAGCGTCGGCGGCAGCTCCGGCAGCGGCGGGTACAGCGGCGTCGCCGACACGAAGGGGGAGGAGATGCGCGGCGGGGAGCGCGGGGAGCAAGCCGTCAGGTCTATCACTTCGCGCTGGAACAATCATAATATTCGTTGGACGGACAACTGTACGGGTATGAACTCTTATAATCCGTAAAGAATTTTGGCTGCTGACAAAATAGTACTGTTAAGACGAGGCCGAGGTGGAATAAATGCATAAGGTGATATTATTATTGGAGTGCATTACAAACCAGAAAATATAAATTAGAAACAAATGTAAAGACAAGAATTTTAAAAAATTCCTCGGCCCAGGCTTCGAACCTGCGACCACTTGTTTCCCAGACCAGACGTGCTACCGATTGCGCTACCGAGGTACTTACCTAGACCGTTGAATTTTTCCACCATACTTGTCCACCGAATATTTTTGTAACTATTTGATCTAACTAGCCTGTAATGCACATACTGAACGGTCACGAGGGCGTTATGTGATTTCACGCCTTGTTCTTAAGAAACAGATGGCGCTGTCGTCGCTACAATATGTGTTGCTTCAGACAGTTAAGAAATTCACAGTTCTCATTAACTAAGATTAAGAGATTTAGAGTATTCCTAAGCGATGGATTTCGCAATAAAAACATAAGCATAAGGTGATTTTTGTTTATGCAGCCAAATTCATACTGGAGAATCCGTAAGTGGTCATGACCAAGGTTCAATGAGCCTGTTTGCGAAATAAGAAAAATACTTTTTTAATACACTTGCTCAATACCAGGCATGCCTTTTAAGTTCTGTCGTTTACATATTTGCCGCCAATTTTGAATTAACAACTGCTCAATATTCAATGTTGGTGAATTTAGAATTTCAAAACAATTGAAAGAATTAGGATTTAAAAAAATTTGGATAAGTTTTGAAACTGTCAGGTCACGTACGAAAATGAATCTTACTAAGGAAAATGTCCGTGCAATCATTTTCTATAACTTCCGAAGAGGCCTAACACGGATTCAGTGTTCCGAAGAGCTAATATCTGTGTTCCATGATGAAGCCCCATGTCTGCGGACTGTCAAACGCTGGTATTTAGAATTCCAACGTGGATATACCAGTCTTAGTGACAAATCTCGTGAAGGACGTCCAAAATCCGCCTACACTGAAGATAACATTGTCGCTGTGAGAGATATAATCCTCGAAGATCGTCATGTGACATATCGGGAGATAGAGGCGTTATTAGGCATCTCAGGGACAACCATTCAAAAGATCTTGCATGAGGCGCTTGATGTGAGAAAGCTAGTTTCCCGTTGGATCCCGCATTTACTTTCCGACGATCATAAGAAGGCCCGCGTCCGATGGTGTAAGAAAACTCTTCAAAGGTTCAACCGAGGAGAGTCAAATCACGTCTACGACATCATCAGTGGTGACGAATCTTGGATCTATGCCTACGATCCTGATTCCAAACAACAATCCACAATCTAGGTCTTCAAAGACGAACCAAAGCCGACTAAAGTTGTTCGCTCTCGAAGCACTTCAAAGAAGATGGTGGCTACGTTCGTGGCGAAAACCGGGCATGTTGTGACAACTGCACTTGAAGATCGTAGAACAGTTAATGCAGAGTGGTTATACCACAGTTTGTTTACCACAAGTCATCGCCGAACTTCGGAAATCTAACCCAAAGCGACGCATCATCCTACATCATCACAACGCAAGCTCACACAGCGCTCATCAAACGATTGAGTATTTGATGCAGGAAAACGTAGAAATTCTTGACCATCCTCCATACAGTCCTGACCTAAGCCCTAACGATTTCTTTACATTTCCTAAAATTAAGAAAACTCTTCGTGGTCAAAGGTTCCAGTCCGGTGAAGAAGCAGTCGACGCTTTCAAATCAGCCATATTGAACACCCCCACTTTGGAGTGGAATAAATGTTTTAATAACTGGTTCGAGCGAATGGAAAAGTGTTGTAAACTACGTGGAGAATACTTTGAAAAACAATAAAAAGTACTACGTGGACGCACTATAAGTTTCCGGAATGAATATGAAAAAATACTATTAAAGGTACAAAATTAATTTAATGTTTTCAAAATAATCTCCCTTGGCGTCTATGCACTTTTTCATTCGATCAAACCAGTTTTGAAAACTTTTGTGCCACTCCCCTGTGGTGACCTCTGAAACGTGTTTTTCATACTCCTCGACAGCCTCTTCTGGTGATGAAAATCGTTGACCGCGTAATTGGTTCTTAATTTTTGGGAACAGAAAAAAGTCACAAGGTGCCAGGTCGGGACTGTATGCAGGATGACTCATGAGTTCTACATTTTTCGTCTTCAAAAAGTCGTTTGTCTGTCTGGCCGTGTGAGAACTAGCATTGTCGTGGTGCAGGATGATACGGCGTTTACGGTTATTTTTACGGAGTTCGTCAATAACTTCCGGCAAACAAATGGTCGTGTACCAGTCACTATTCACGGTACGACGATTCTCTAAAGCAGCAGTAGCCACGTGTCCAGTTTTATTAAAAAAAGAAGCAATCATCCGCTTAGATGCACTTTTCACGCGCGCCACTTTGGTTGGTTTCGGCTCATCTTGAAAGACCCATACGCTCGATTGCTGCTTTGTTTTGGGATCGTAGCAATAAATCTATGTTTCGTCACCTGTTACTATGTCCCACACCAAATTTGACGCACCTTCGTTGAATCTGGTAAGCATGGCACTGCACCAAGTGACGCGGTCCGTTTTTTGAACCTCGGTCAAGTTGTGTGGGATCCACCGCGAGCACAGCTTTCTCACACCCAAATGTTTGTGTAGGATTGATTGTATTTGACTCATGCCTATTTCTAAGGATGCGCGAATTTCATGGTAGGTCACATGCCTGTCTGTTTCAATCATACGGCGCACAGCATCGATGTTTTTGTTGGTTACAGCGGTGGACGGCCGACCATCGCGAGATTCGTCACTGAGATTGATACGACCACGCTTGAATTCTGCAAACCAGCTATAAACAGTCGTCTTGCATGGTGCTTCATTGCCAAAAGCTGTTTCAAGCCGAGCGATGCTCTGTTGAGCTGTCAAATTACACTTAAAATCGTAGAAAATCATACTACGAAAATTTTCCCGAGTTAAATCCATGTTGATGCAGACACACAATTTTTTAAATGGCGCCACAAGGTAAAAACAAAAGACAGTCAGATGAAACAAACTGCATTCTACAGCCAAAGAGTTCTATTTTCAAATGTTGCAATAAATTTTTAAATATTGTTTATGTAAGTGGCCAGTTCCGGAAACTTTTAGTGTTACCTATGTATTAGGTTCCAGTTGTTTTTGTTTCTTCAAACGACAAAACTTAAAAGGCATGCCTCGTATATGATAGATTACGGACCCGTTTAGCGTGCATAAAATGACATATTTCGCACTTGTGCTTTTTGTTTTTACTACCTACCTACTGACGCCATCTAGGGGAAACCGGCCACATCATTTAGTAAGCATGTAAACTATTGTTTTACCAGATACTCTATAATAGAATGAGTATTTTTAAACTTTTATATTTTATTATTAAATATATTATGTATGATCAAAAAACTTTGTAGTTGTTACTTGCTCACTAGATTTAAGTTTTTGGGTAAAACTATAGAAAATAGTATCATCTTGGGAAAAAAAATCGAATTTAGAGAGAAATACAAAATCCAATCTGGCCACCCTGACAGATTGGCGCCAATCAGACTGCGTGTTCTTCAGTCGACTTGTATCTGTTTTGATTTGCAACAAAATTGCTTTTATTTTATTATTTCATGTAATTTTTCGCAGATGTATTAAGGAACGTCGTTTGATACACGTGCGACAGTGTTGATATTTCTCGTCCCGACTGTTTTTTGCATCGACTGCGTCTCGGTAAAAAAGTCAATTGTGACTCTAAATATCAACCTTTTCGCACTTGCATCAAAATGTACTATTTTGTAGCTCTATACTTGTTCAAGAACAACCTCGACTCAATTAGTATGGGAAGTCTAAATTTTATTTTGCCTATTTCTTGGTCCTGGACGCTCACCGAGTCCCCAGTATGAATTTGGTTATGTGTATGATGTCGATGTTATTTTATGCTTCTGTTTTATAACAGTATTAAAAAAGGGCGATAGGCTGTGTCGGCTCCTGGACTACACGCTGGGCACGCATGCATAGGCTGAATCATTTATTGGTCATGTAACCAAGCATTGGGAACCCGTTTACACGCTGGCGGATTGTTGATATGGTACCTATCGGTCGTTACATCAAAATGGACATGAAAACCGTTGCTGCTGCATCAATGCAAACGATCTTGGTGCATTGGCGTCAAAATCCTGTAATGTCTGATTATATAGGTATATGATATGAGGCGTTTTTTGGTTCGAGTTGAGTCGAGTTGTTTGGTTTAGTCTTTTTCATAAGCAATCCTATTTTTGTTTGTGGTTATGAATTTTGACAGAGAAAGTTTAGCAGTTTTAAGTGACCACGTACCTAAACTACCTCGAGACTAGGTTTGTGTTTACGCTACAAATTGTCAAATTAAGATATCGGCGCGCATTTTATTTAGACTTCATTATATAATACATAATTGAAATATTAATCATCGGTTTAATAATAACTCTCGTCTCTATAATTTTCTACGATTGCTAGTCGTAATTTCTGCTTTATTATCAATTTTGAACAAGATATTTTATTTTATTTAGGTTATGTTTTGTATATTCACCCATCCATCAGCCTGTTTCGTCCACTGCTAGACATAGGCCTTTCCAGGATTTCGCCACTCTTGGCGGTCCTTCTGGAAGAAATGCCCATACTCACGCACGTTGGGCAGGCGGTTTGGAGAGCGCGGTGCCGAAACCTTTGCACTAGTGACGCCGCTGCCCGTCACTAGTCTGTTTTATATAAGGCCCGGCGATTGGGGATGGATATATCGCCATCCGTCGGTCCCAGGCAATGGTAGGCCCCCTGGTTTTTTTGCCTGAGAGCTGTTCTCTTACTCTCCCCCGAATAACTTCGTGAGGATTTGCGAGTAAGATGGTGGTACCTCCACAGTCGAGCCACGAGTTTTAGTATATAGTTAGGCAGAAATAGTCTGAAAAACATGTTTTTGCTCGTGGTTGTGTTTATGACGTTACATAATGAAACAAATGTCAAAATCGTGAACATGTTTAAGGAGTCAAAAAACGAATGAGAAACAGATACGACGCGGCCGCGGCTGTCCAACCAACTTAACTCCGAATAGCCAAAACTACGCCACGTCACCGTTTACATGCTAGCCCAGCACAGTGGCCCAAATGGCACCAAGACGTTAATTATGTGTCTATCGAAAACATTTATACATGCACCAGCACCAACTTCATTTCCGCATGCAATAGTCCAGCTAGTCTAGCATAGGAAACCATATCGGGCTCGATAGTGCTTGATACAGTGCTCTGTCTCAATCTGTTGAACTACTTAAAGAGGGACAGACAGTGGTATATCGAGCTGTCAAAGATCGATATGGTCTATTATGCTAAGTACCCAGCCCCCTGATTCTGTATCGTAAACTCAGTTGCCAAACCAAGTGGCTATCGTCTAAATCATACATATCCGCTTATCTAAGGATAAGTTTGCACTTGAAATGACTTCACAGTTCGTAAATAGTTTAATACCCATTAAAGGTTATTTTGGAAGTTCATTTTTTATCTGTTTTTGGCGAATAGCAACTATAGCTAGCAACCGAAACTGAGTTACATAATAGCCCCGCAAGTGGTTCATTCATCACGGTCACGTTCCGAAATACACAAATTATGATCGTTTTTCTTATTTTAGAATAAAAAGTTGGTAATAAAATATGATTTATGGTATCTACCGGCCATAGTCTAATGAAAAGGCGTTTCTAGAAAAGTTGTGTTATTTTATGCACTACGTTGAAAATGAATTGTGCACGTTCATTTTCAATGTATAATGCATAAATAACACAACTATACATAACCAAATCTATTTAATACTTTTCATTCAAAGATATATCATAAGTTGTGCGTTTAAGAACGAGACCTCACAGACCACCTTAAGGTGGTAACGGAGGATCTCGGTGCAAAATGCACATCACACTATTGTTTTCCTTACTTTTGAATAAAAAGTATGCAATAAATGCGTTTTATAGCAATTCGCGCAAATTGCTTGTTAATAGTTAGGTGATCACATGAAAATTATTAAATTTTATGCGTTACATTTTAGCTGCATTACATTACAACTGTAAACACGCTTTTAAGTTTGTTAATGTAATGCATACAAAATGTAATACATTAAAGTATGTAATTTTTTTGTGAAGAGTTTATTACTAATGAACTATTTCCGCGAGTTGCGTTAAAACAAAAACGTACTTTTTATTCAAAAGTAAGGAAAACAATATAGGGTGAAAATAAATCAACAGAAAATTCATACTGGAGACTCGGTTAGTGATCAAGAACTAGGTTCAGTAATCTTTTTGGCCAATTAAAAAAAAATTGTCTCTGGTTGAACTAGTTTTAAGTACAATTCCTAAAGCAGGCACTATAGGGAAAAAAAATCGAATTTCACCTGGAAGGTCATGAAACCTTGTTCCTGATGACTAACCGGGTCTCCAGTATGATATTGGTCGGTTGATTTAATTTCACGTAGTATTATGATGTGCATTTTGTACCGAAGTAAGAAGTTACCCCCTTAAATGTGTGAATCATGTGTGATATAAACATGTAGAGACTGACGGGGTTAGTTTCCTGAGGCAGCAGCTGCACGTCATCGTCGCTGGACTCGGAGACCCAGTCGAGTTGCAGGTCGGGCGCTGCGAGCGCGCTGCCGCCTTCGCTCGACCCGCTGGTTTCTTGGGACTCCTGTACCGAACGGTTCATTTAAGGTGACTTTTATTTATACAGCCAAACTTGTACTGAACACTCGGTCAGTGCTCAGTATCAAGGTTCCATTACCCTTTTTGTGAAATTCATAAATTAATATTTTCTACAAACGCAAGCCGTCAGGGGACGTTAACATTTTATTTTGCGACATTTGCAAAAATTCTTATCGATCCGTCATACTGATCACTTACCAACCCTACATTATGAATTTGGCTGTAAGTATAAATAAAAGTCACCTAATTTATGGTGACATTATTTTATGCAGCTAAATTCATACAGGAGGCTCGGTAAGTGATCAGTACTACGGATCGAAAACATTTTTTACAGTTTTCGCAAAATTAAATCGTGACCTCTCATAGTAATTGACTCGGGGCTGGGCTTTGGTTTTTGGGGAACAAGAGAAAATGAAATTTAGAAGTTTCACTAAAAGCTTTATACTAAACACTTACCGAGTCTTCAGTATGAATTTGGCTGCATACTTTAATGCCACATTGTATACTTGTATTATATATACTAGTCAAAACAAAATAAGGGCCACTAGGTTTTTAAGGTGAACCAAGAAAATTATAAAATTAATACATTGTTTAATTACCGTAAACATAAAACAATGTTATTTTCTACCGTTTAGGCTACTTATTGTTTAAATTAATTATCATTAAACATGGTTATTTAACTTTTCATAAAAAAATACAATTTAGAATAAAAAACACAAACAACGAAAGGTCATTGAAAATTTGAAAATTCTTTACTTTTGATTTATTTTTCTGTTTGTTAATAACGGATATGTCCTTCTCTTTTAGCTATGCACTCCTGTAGCCTGGAATGCATGCTTTCGGTCAAATGCCTGACGTTTTCAGCTGGAATCTCTTCCCAGGCACGTTGCAAAGCGTCAACCAGTTGCTGCTGGTTGTAGACCTCTTGCTCACTCTCTTTAACAATTTGTTTCTATTGGTCCCACATGTGCTCGATCGGATTTAAGTCTGGACTGCTTGCTGGCCACGATAACACTTGAATGTGAGAGTCTTTCAGTACAGACTGGGTTGCTTGAGCTGTGTGTGCACGGGCATTGTCTTGCATCAGGATGAATCCAGGACCCATTCGCTGGGCAAATGGGACCACATGAGGCCTGATAACTTCCTCAATCTAACGCTGAGCAGTTACGGAACCCTCATTTAAAATAGCGAGCTCAGTTTTGCCATGTAAGCCAATCCCACCCCAAATCATTACGTTGGGACCACCGAAACGGTCAACTTCGTGTATGCAAGCTTCCGAAAATCGCTCGCCGCGTCGTCTCCACACCCTAATGCGCCGATCGTCATTGAACATTTTTACTTTACACTCGTCGGTAGAAAGCACCATGCCCCACTGATTTATGCCCCAGTCCAAATATTGACGGGAGAACCTTAAACGATTTGCACGTCGAGTCCTGGACAAAGGAATTCGATGAACTCGTCGTTTTGAAGTTTGTTGGTCTTCGTGCAACCGATTACGGATCGTTTGATCACTGACACGAGTACCCGTTGTCAACTGTAGGCGATTTTGTAACTTACGAGCCGTTACTGTGCGTTCTCGGCGGGCACTTTACCGGATGAACCGATCCTCCTGAGCAGTTGTAATGCGAACTCTACCCGAGCCAGGTCTTCTTGCAACACTGCCGGTTTCTTGAAAGCGATTCCAAGCATTTTGGATAGCTCTTCGAGAAAAACCCAAGTGCAAACCCACACACTGCTAAGAATTTCCTTCTCGGATCATTGTAACGGCTCTGGTTGCAGTAATTGTGTCCATATGTCTTTGTACTTGTGGCATTTTATCGTTGAATGTCGTTTAGACAAGATAACTAAACAAAATTATGATAATTTTCAGATTATCAAGACGCTAATCGAAACAAATCTCAAAGAAAAATCGACACAAAATTAGAAGAAAATTTGAAATTGAATTTTTTTTTTTTTGCTAAGCTCCAGTATTTAGTTTAAGGCACTTCATCAAAGAGGTTAGATACCAAAGAGTTCGTAACGTCAACGTTTTGCTACATATCAATTAGTTATGTTCATTTAATTAAACTAAAATGTAAAAATAACAAGTGGCCCTTATTTTGTTTTGAGTAGTATATATTATAATAATAAAGTAGTAAAAAGCCGTGTCTGTAAATAGAATATTTTTGCAAAATTTTTAATGAAATGGGTTATTAAGTTATTATTGTTAGTATTGGTACTGTAACGGATTTGAATGTGGTTTCTTATCATCATCGTAGTGGCCCAGCACAGCACCTCTAACAAGGTAGATCATATCAAGCTCTGACAGTGACAGCTCGATATTTAGACCGGGAGAAGGTGACACATAATATAAGGTCATTTGTACCAGTATGGCGGTTCTTCAGGGGTTTAATTACGTAATAATAAAAAGGAAAATGATGGTCATAGCGCTGGTACCGGCGGCGGCCCAATCGCGTGGGCGTTAATCGAACGTGTCGGATAAATAACCAGTGTCGAACGATTTGTTCCACAAAAATTCTTGTATTTTCCGATAGTCGATAAAAAAAGAAGTAGGCGGTAGCGTAATGCCATACTTCTCCGACTTACAGCACGCCATACCGACGCGAATACATTAATTTAAAAAAAAAACAACCATTTGTACCAGGCCAAGTATTATTTTGTGTCACCATCTCACTGTCTGTCTCTCTTTAGGTAGATCAACAGAGTGAGACAGAGCACTTTATCGAGCTCGATATGGTCCTCCATGTTAGAGGTGCTGGTCAACATTTATATTATAATATGGCTTTAAGTAGTGTTGATAAAATAACCACCAAGCCGAAAACTGACAATTATAGTTTTTCATCACTAATCATTGTTTCCTACCAACATTTAGTGACTGTATCAATATTAGACATCTTTATTGATTACGTTAATTAAAGAACAACAAAGCCAATAAAGGTAGCCAAAATCACATTAATTTGTTTACAAAAAAGAACACAAAGAAATTGTGAAAAATTAAAATTTGCTACTTTCAGTAGTTGCAAAAACAAGATTTACAGTCGAGAAATTGACGAAGCGAGATCGCTAGAGTAGCATTTTTATGTTTTGAAGCGAGATTCACGAATTCTCGATTGATTTTTCGATATCGAGTTTTTTTCGATTACGCCGGAATTGCCCCCTAGGGCAGCGTTGCCATATATACAGATTTCTCCGTATTTATACAGATTTTTGATGTGGAATACAGATTGGCACTTGATACAGATTTTTATACAGAATTTTCTCATTCTATTGATTAAATCACTATAACCTGCTTAACGGAACGTAGCAAAATAAATGACACAGTTAAATACCACTTTATCTATTACTTACTTATTAATTTTTATTTTAACAAACTACGTACATTTTTTAATATGGCCACGTGTATTAACGGACAAAAGAGAATGCAAAAAACTTGCAATATACAACGACGTCAATATACTTAAATATAAAAAAGTTATTTTACTAGCGACTTCTATAAAATACTCTTGTTTAATAAACATAATGTATGACTGACTAATAATAATAATTCGTTCGTTCGTTGCAAATTTTTAAGTTCTTGCTTTGTTTTAATTAATTAATTAATAATGTTTGTTTAATATAAAATAATTAAACATATACCCTTGCTTTTAAAAGAAGCAGAACAAAGTAACTTGACTGTATAAAGTAAGTAGGTACATAAGTGTATTATTGTTTTGCTTCTTTTGACAGAACATAATTCAGTTCACAATTCAATACAGATTTTAGCAGTTTCTACTACAGATAAAAGGTTCAATGCATCTGGCAACACTGCCCCAGAGTGGAAAATCAGGTGAAGAAATGATTAATTACGCAGTTTGTGACACCATATTAGAAGAACACAAGAAATGTATATATCCATCCATCCATCAGCCTGTTTCGTCCACTGCTGGACATAGGCCTTTCCAGGATTTCACCACTCTTGGCGGTCCTCCTGGAAGAAATGCCCATACTCACACACGCTGGGCAGGCGGGTTGGTGAGCGCGGTGCCGAAACCCTTCACTAGTGACGCCGCTGCCCGTCACCAGTCTGTTTTATATAAGGCCCGGCAATTGGGGATGGATATACCGCCATCCATCGGTCCCAGGCAATGGTGGGCCGCCTGGTTTTTTTGCCTGAGAGCTGTTCTCTTACTCTCCCCCGAATAACTTCAGGAGGATTTGCGAGTAAGATGGTGGTACCTCCACAGTCGAGCCCGGCATCAGCTCGACCACCTTTAACCAATATGTTTAATGTATATATGTATAGGACAAATACCAACCGATTCTAAAATTAGTAAAACAGTTACATTACCAAAGAAACTAAATGCCACAACCTAAATGTATTTACCTTATTAGTATATATTTTTTTATATATATTGTAAAGATTAACATTGACTTGTAGAAGTATACTTTATGTAAGTATCTATTTTACCATAGACTAAATAATGATTTTACAAAATAAATAAATATTTTGATTTTGATGTGAAGAACACAGAACCTTGTAAAAATTCATTAAAACAGAATGCAACCAATAGTTAAGAAGCCTGTAGTCGGCGGCTTGAAGTCAGTCGCGCACGGGGTCGCTATGCTTGCTATTTCATTCTACATTCAATTTCGGATTATAGAGCACTGACTGACTGTGATTGGTTGGCCCGAACGTTCATTTCCCGGGCTCGTACGGAACTAACCGAACACGGTGTGAGAGGCAAGCTAACGCGAGACAAAATTCATGTTTACATTACAATCTATTACGCAGAATAGTCAACATGGGCAGCCTTGCCATAAAAAAAATTGAATTGAATTGAATATGGAGTAGTCTACATAGATTTAGAAAAGGCGTTAGATAAGGTAGATTGGAAAAAGATGATGAAAGTTTTAAAAGATGTAGGATTGGATTACAGAGATAGGAGAATAAAATACAAATGTTACAACGATTAAGAAACAGTCATATAAGGTAGGCAAAGAAAAAGAGAAGGCAAAGATAAGGCAAGGAGTTGGACAAGGATGTCAATGTTTACCATTAATATTGTTACGAGCTGGGGTTTGGGATACATTAATTTGTTTGGGATACATTAATTTTATACCAATTCACACCAAAACCACTGTCTTTTTTTGAAATCACACACACTATTAAAACACAACTGAAACTAAATAACAACTGGAATTACTAACTGGACGCAATGGGCTCACCGGACTGACTAATTTGTCCGCTCTATAATTTCACGATATTTCACCACTACTAACTAGAATCGTTACCGGGTAATATTCGCACTATACGATACAGTCGCACTTCACTAGAGTTGTACTTTAGTTCACTAGAGTCACTTTCCGTTTCCGCTTTTCCGATTCGCCTCGTAGTTAACACTAAACTGACTCTGCCCGCCAATCGCGTCGCTTTTTATATCTGTGGCACGCACCTCTAGTTGCTACGTGAATGCTCTAGAAGGCGCGTACGTTGCTCCGCATCGAGACCATTAGTGTATTTTCATCTTTCTCCAACAGCGAATGCTATCTCTTTCCCACCGCTTCGAGTGACGAACTTTCGGGACAATCAGTCGCGAAGTTGCTGAGCGCGGGCGCACGTCACCCAATCTTTCCCGAGATTACGACGCGCGACTGCGTATGCCGTATTCCGTAACAATATTTTATAGAATGTGAACACAACAAATAATAAATTTGGAAAAGGGTGTGATTAAAATCAACAGAGAAAGAATATAATTTATTAGATTCGGTGATGACATTGCAGCATTTGCAGAAAACAAGACTACACTAATAGCAAATATGGATTTTAAATTCAAAATTCAAAGTGGGTGTGATTGATGGTCTTGGAAGGTCTCTCTGTGATTTGATCCAGTGAGGGAAGCTGGAGCTTATCATTACCCTATTTTCGTTCTTAATTTGAACTCAATATAAACAGTGCTTAAACAAAAATTCACAGGTGGTAGAGCTAATTCTGGGCTCGACTGTGGAGGTACCACCATCTTACTCGGAAATCCTCCCGAAGTTATTTGGGGGAGAGTAAAAGGACAGCTCTCAGGCAAAAAAACCAGGCGGCCCACCACTGCCTGGGACCGATGGATGGCGGTATATACATCCCCAATTGCCGGGCCTTATATAAATTAGACTGGTGACGGGCAGCGGCGTCACTGGTGCAAGGGTTTCGGCACCGCGCTCACCAACCCGCCTGCCCATCGTGTGTGAGTATGGGCATTTCTACCAGGAGGACCGCCAAGAGTGGCGAAATCCTGGAAAGGCCTATGTCCAGCAGTGGACGAAACAGGCTGATGGATGGATGGAAACAAAAATTCTAACAACATCAGCCTCAGTGTTTGAAATATGGTACTGGAGGAGGATGGAGAGAATTACGGAGTGAGAAAAGACTAATGAGGAAGTTCTGGGAATTGTAGAGGAAGAAAGATGTTTGTTGGAAACGATTGAAAACAGAAGAGTAACGATGATAGGACACTTGATTTGACGTGACAGTGTCACAAGGATACTTTACAAGTGAAGGAGAATGTTATGTTGTAATGTTAAAATCAAATCATTATCAGAAGAAAGAGAAAATGACAGTTACTCCACTGACAAGAGTGGATAACTCTTTTAAGTTATAGAATATAGATAGATGACTGGTATTGTGGTTTTATTTAAAGATACCTGACACCAGTCCATTTACTTAAGATTGGGAACTGTTTCGCATTTGCTGACTACCACTTACATGATTGTGAATCATGACACAATCATTTAGCAAATGCACCAAAGACTCTTGCTCTGTCACGCAAATGCTCAAATTTTAGAAGTCAGAGTCATGTCATGTATGGTCATTTCGTATAATTAAGATTGGCTACAAGATATTTGGCACTTACCTGATTAAAACAGCTGCTAGCTCCATTTTCTGCAGCATTTCTTTCAGAACTCGTTCCCGGCTGTGGCGATGTGACTTGGACCCTCCTGTCTCCTCCAGCATCAATCTCACAAGATCTTCTCCTTGCTCTATCTGCTTCCTGTTTCACAACCACATCCTCAGCTTGAGGACTTGTATTATATACATTTTCGCTGCTACTACCTGGTTCTATTTTAATATCAGGGTTTTCTTTTGTTTCCACTTTAACATTTGATACTTGGACTTCTTCTGAGGCCTGTTGACTTTGTGAAGTGCTAGCTTCTTGTTTTATAGGTTCTTCTGGATCTTTTTTTACTCCAGAAGTAACTGCCTCAGATATGGATGTTCCACTGTTCTGGCTACAAGGTTTGGGTTTATAGTGGTGATGATGATGTGAACCACTTTGACAGTTGAAGTGACTAGGACTGTGTTGAGGACAGTCCCAGTTGTGACTGCAGTTGTTATGTAAGTGATTAATTCTGCTGGAACAACTGTGAACATGACTATGAGCACAACCTGGGATCTCCTGCTTGACTGAGACAGGAGGAGAGTTTTTAACACAGTTTCCATTTGATGTATTTGAGCTACTCTGCTGGCATGTATTTTCTCTTGGACAGACATGAATGGAGTGTTGAGACAGTCTACTGGCTTCAGCATCACCTGCTGCTTGTGTAGCTACTTCAGAATGGTCATGAGGTTCTCTCTTTATATCAATTCTATTAGGTGCAACATATAAATGACTACAGCTGCCTCTACTTGATGATTCAGGGGTAGTTTCTGTCTTGATTGTGTGACCAGCACCATTGTCGCACTGCCTTTTGGGGGCAGAATTGTTGTCTTCCTCTTCTGAACTCAATTCAATTGGATTTGTCTCACTCTCTTTAGATTGTCTTCTTCTGGGAGATATGTTTAGTTTTCGACTTGGGCGTTCGAGATTGATTATTGGTGGGTCACTGGGAGGGACAGTAGGATATGCATGATGATGGTATCTATTGCTGTTACTTGCTATCACCTGGTCATATTCATATCTCATTTGCCTCATTCTATCATCTCTTATTTGTTGATTGCCAGCAATTGCATACATTGGATGGGGTAAATAGTTTCTATCTTCATTTAGCACAATGACATTATTTGCTGGATATGGTGCAACAAGGTACTCAGGAGCCGGGTGAACCCCAACAGGATAGTGTGAGTAGGAAGGGTAGAAATAGCTGTTTGGTTTTGGCTGGTAGCGGATATTATCAGGTAGTCTACGTTGGCCGTTCATACCAGTGCTATCAGGAACATTACCAATAATGTAATCTAATGAGCTGGAGCTGTCCGGGAGTGGCTGGTATTCTTCAGGGACTGGGGTATGTGATGACACTGGAGGAGCAAGTGGCACCAAGTTGACCTCATACGGCTGGGTTGATGCAGAGCTTACGTAACTTGAAGATACGGGTGTGTTGTGAACTTGCTCTATTATAGGAACAGCTGTTGATGAAGGTAGCACTTCTACATCATCATCACTTTCTGCAAACAAAGCCTCACATTCCATTTCCTCTGTAACAATCGTTTTGTAGTTTATTAAAATTAAACTGGAAAATTGTATGTCTTTAAAAATACTTAATTTAGTAAATGTGCTCAAAAATAATACACACCATGTCTAGGCTGATTATCAGCTGCAGAAGTAAATGCTGTGTCCAAGATATCAGCGAGGGATGACGGTCCAGGGAAATCCCAAGAAGATGACTGCTCGCCTTCGTATCCTTTTTCAGTCATTGTTAAAATTCACAATCATATTGCATTGAATTTCTTTCATGGAGGAAACTTGAATGCAGTCGCACTGTCAGATTCGTCGGATTTTACAGTATTGCATTCATTTTTGCATGGGATGCTTTTTTGTTACTAACACATTTGGAATTTTTTTAATTATTAGAAACAATAACTTGGACTTTTTTACTAATTTTCTGCACAAAATAGCTGAAAACAAACAGAAAATTACGACATATTTACTAAGTTTTTTTTTCATAGTATTCCCATCGCAGAAAAAATAATTATTTTTCTCCTGCTTACGCCAGACTCATGGCCAAAGACATTGTTTAAAGAACAAGACTGTGCATGTGCACTACGATAAGAAAAACGAGCCGAGCGAGATGGGTGTTGACACTCGTTGGTCCCTTTCTAACACATCTTGAACAAAACCACTTGTGCTAGTTTCACTGTTATATTTTATATGCACATATATCTCTTCCAACCGGTTTCGGATATTACACCATTTTCAAGGGATGTTTAGCTTTTCAGACCATTAGATTTTAAACATTACGTACAGGCTACAGCCATTGACGACAGACGATGATAATGTTGACACAATAAAGAATATGCATGTAAATTTTTTAATGCACAAATCTTTAATATATGATCAAATTAGGGCTATGAATAAGAATTATAATAAACGTTATCATAAAATTATACAAACTACCTTCATACTGATTCTTGACCCTATCACATCTTGTTATCTATTTATACTTTGTTTCAAATAATAATTTATGTCCACCTATCTTACATCATTTGTTGATTTTGAACCTTTTTAATGAATAACGACATTAACGAAGTAATTAGCAACATGGACAATTTTGAAGTCTCACAATCCTTCTCCTGTGATCCTGAGGAGTGTATCCATTATCTAAATAATCCAAATAAGAAATTAAAAATAATACACCAAAACATTGGGAGCTTAAATCAAAACATTTCCGGCTTTCGAACACTACTTAATAGATCTCAAATTGAACCTGATGTCATGGTCTTCTCGGAGTGTTGGCTAAACTGTTCTACAAATGCCATTCTTCCACACTTTGACAGCTACACTTGTTTTGCATCTATGAATAACAACTACCAAAACGATGGTATTGTAGTTTATACTAAGAATGACATTAAAATACAAAACTATGAACCAACTTTCCATGAAGCTAATTGTTTAGTCTCAATTCTAGGAGATAATACTGCTCTTATATCGATCTATAGATCACCCTCCTATGAAAAAACTGAAACTTTCATAAAATCGTTAGACAATGTCCTTCTTTCTCTCGATAAATACAACAACATAGTTATCGTCGGGGACATAAACATAGATATTACTCCAAATACTGATGATACCAGAGCCTCTTCCTATCTAGAACTTGTTGCCTCCCATGGGCTTCTCCCTGCTCATGACAAACCAACAAGAGAAGACGCATGTCTAGACCACGTTATACTAAAGTCACGACAAATTTCTAAAACACTTATAATTAAAAATAGCCTCACGGATCATGACACTACCTATATTGACTTCACTGACCTTACACAGCGCAACTTGTTAATAAAGAAAACGTTTACAAAAATTAACTATCAGGGTATTACGGATGATATTACAAAATCAAATTTTAGTCAGGTTATGGATTGCTCTGACCCCAACATGGCCACAAACATTTTTGTTAATTCCTTAACCAATATAATTAAAAACAACTCATCTACAGTTACTTTATCCAAACGTAAAACACCGATAAAACCCAGGATTACGCAGGAGCTGTTGCGCTGTATGAGAAACAGGGATATGATGTATAAAAAAGCTAAGTTAAATCCAGATAGCATAATAGAACCCGTGCTTGCAAAAACCCACCATACGCCACTTTTACCGAAAATGTTTTAGTATCCCTATACACATATACGTAAACTGAATGCAAAAACACACCATAATTCATACTCTTACCCTGCAAAAACTGACCTTCCAAAGATAGGTTGCGTCAAGTTGAGTGTAAAAACCCTCCACGTCCGGGATATGGTGGCTTTTTACAACCAACTGATGGTAACACTACATAAAAAAAACAAACGTCAAAGTGACATTGGTTTTGTTTTGCATTGCTTGCCGGGTTTTTATTCTTTTTGTCATAAAATTACTTATTTATACATGTAAGATATAGATTCCGACAATAATAATAAAATTGATGGAGAAGTCCCAGTTAAGTGCCGTAAATTTATAAACGGCATTGTTAAACATACTTTTCTTTTTAAAACTAATAAGAACTTGACTACCTTTGCCTACACAGTAAGTTAAAAAAAAATGGATGATTTTATAAAATGTAATGAATATGTAACAGAAGAATCCAATACACAATTCTGAAATGACCTGCTTCGTTGGCCAACAACAAGGGATGATGATGATGATTGATTGAATAAATGTAAACTTAGATTTTCAAATAAAATAATGCCTTAAAATGTATATAAATAATATACCTGCTTGTTTGTAAAAACACAACACCTCCTTGTTGATTGTAAAAAACCACCATATCCACAAAATTTAAACTTAAATATATAAATAATAAAACTTTAAAAACAATTTTTTTCTAAAAATATCCATCATAAAATACATAATTTATATATAAGTCAAAAAAAAATATTAACCACCCATTAATTTTTTTTTGGTGAAGCATATTTTTTCAATTTTCCAAAAGTTTACTCTATGGCATGTGGTGGGTTTTAGCAATCATGCATTCAATAATAAAAACTACTTATCGCCGCGCCGTTATAGAAATTGTCTAAACTCGATTCTAAAAAAACCAAAAAGACAACATGAAAAATTAGAATTAGAAAAAGCTAGTAAATCTAACATAAAACAAACTTGGAAAGTTATTAACAAAATAACAAACTTTAAACCTAAGCAGATGGCTTCTCAAGATATATTATAATCCAACACAGATCCACTAAACGCCGTAAATTCGATCAACAATTATTTTGCAAATATTGGCGAAAATTTGGCCAAAGAAATAATAAACCAATACTCACATGATACCGTTTTGGATAACTGTTCTAGTGCTCATGGCGTATCTCATAAAAATTCTTTTGTACTTTTAGAGACCAATATCTCTGAAGTAGTTATATTAATTAACTCCCTTAAAAATACATGCTCTTCTGGCTGTGATGAAATCTCATCCAAAATACTGAAACAAAACTTACAATGTTCAGCTGCACCCATAACACATATTTGTAAGTTATCTATTGCTTCGGGCATTTTTCCCAAGGCTTTTAAAAAATCAATGATAACCCCTTTACACAAATCAGGTGACAAGTCCGCGTTCAGTAACTATAGACCTATCTCCATTCTATCAACTCTGTCTAAAATCCTTGAAAAAGTTATAAATAAACAAGTTACAAACTACCTAGAACACTACAATCTGCTATCACATCATCAATTTGGTTTTCGTTCAAAGAAGTCTACTGCCGATGCAGTAACATGCCCTACAGACTTAATTGTAAAAGGACTTGATGGAGGAGACAGGTGCCTGGCTATACTTATAGATCTTCAAAAGGCCTTTGATACGATTTCAATATCAGTTCTCATAAAAAAGCTGGAATCTATTGGTGTGCGAGGCCTTCAGCTACGTCTACGATTATTTAAGTAATAGGGAACAAAGTGTTCGTGTTGGAGAAGTGCTAAGTGATCCACTACCTGTAAACTATGGTGTCCCTCAGGGGAGCATCCATGGACCTTCCCTATTCTTGGTTTACCTAAATGGTATCTGTAATTTAAACATTACTAATGGTAACATCATCTCTTTCGCGGATGACACTGCTCTTGTATTCCAGGGAGAAAATTGATACTCAACCTTTAAGTATGCCCAAAAGAGCTTAAATCTGGTAAAGTGTTGGTTAGATCACAATTTATTAAGTCTAAACTGTAGTAGATGTAGATACATGTCTTTTTCAAATGTTCCTCAAACCCAACCTCGATTAAATACCTTCTCTATTACTGCCCACTCTGTACAGTGTCTTTTGTCACCTCCCCCTGATTGTGATTCTCAGAAATTAGACCATGTCAACTCAATCAAATATTTAGGCCTTATATTGGATAAACACATCTCTTTCCAGGAACATATAAGGGCGGTTACTGCCCATGTCCGCAAACTGATATACATTGTCAAAAACATACGGCATGTAGCTGAACCTAAAATAATTAAAATGATTTATTTTACTTTGTGTGAATCTATACTCACTTATTGTTTAACTGTTAGGGGAGGCTCTGCCAAAACTCATATTATTAACCTCGAAAGAGCCCAACGAGCCGTCCTTTAAGTGACATCACATGATACTGCTCTTGCTTGCGGTGTATGGCGAGTGGCCGGTTTTTTTCATTATATTTTATTAAAACAACCTATTACAAAATATTTGAGGGTTTTATTTTACATTTATTATTTTGAACTTAATATTTTATGATGAAATGTACTCACTTTGTCACAACAGGCAGTTAGCCAATGGTGACGCGTTTTGCATTTGTGTTTCATTTAATCAAAATGTTGTATTTTTTAAATGGAAATAATTACAAAACTATATAATAAAATAGAATACAAAAAACGTTATTTAAACGACATGCATATTCTCCGCACAAAAAGTAGGTAAGTTGAAAAATGTTGTCGGGGATGTCATAGTATAAAATTTCCCCAAAAATAGGGAATTTGCTTAAATTTTATTAAAAATACTGGTACTGTCTTATGTCAATGTTGTTTAAATGTCAGATAAGTAAAATAATATCAAATATCAAGTAAATTAGAAATAATAATTGAAAATAAGTCACACAAAAAATTATTTGAAATACTGAAGTAGTGCTGATCTATTAATTTCTAATTGTTGGTTCAAGATGATGTCATTGCTTTTATTCATGAGTTTATTGAACTCTAATGCTTCTAAGGCGGTCATTTTTATGCCTTTTTTGCACATGTGGAGTGGTTTAAAATTGTGATTTATGTCAAATGAGTGATTTTCACTTATTACATGGTTGGCAAAATTAGAGTTCGATGTTTTTTTCGGCGCCAGCTACTTACATGCTCTTTGATCCGAGACTCAAACGACCTCCCTGTCTGTCCTATGTACTTCTTATCACAACCGTGACATAATAGCTCGTAAGTGCCACTTTTATTTATTGTTTTGGTGCGGTCTTTGTTATTACATAGGATATTTTTGAGAAACTTTGTGGTGTTTTAGGCAGGTCTGTGATTTTTCATAGCTGTGGAGCATTTATAAGATATCTGTCCCAAAAATTGCATTTTCTCCCTGTTAGAACTCAACAACACTTCATAAGTATATTATATATATTATATACACTGGCAACTTGCTAGCTAGTAGCGACAGTTATTTCGCTTGGCTCGTTTTTCGCTTGAAAATGGGATCATAATAATTACAAACCTTATTTCTAAAGAAATAAAATCTTGTTAATCACTGAAATCCTTATGTCAATTTTTTATGTGTATTGTTGTGTGTTCTGTACTGTACATAGGCAAACACGCATGTGTTATTAAACTGTTGGATATAATATAATTTTAAGTGTTTTATGCTCGCAGTACATTGAGTTGATCTTATGCTCCTCTGTATTTGCATTGCATTGCAACTGTTAGAAGCAGTTTATCAAGATAGTGACTCTACGTTAAATTTGAATACAGTGACTTTTTGTGGTAGGTATAGAATACAGTTGTGCGACTGATTACAGACTGTTTTCGTTTCATCATGCCCAAGGACTATGGCTCATGGTCCCTTGCCAACTTGAAGGCCGAACTACGTAAAAGGAATGCCAAAGTTACGGGAAGGAAAGCAATCTTGTTTCAGAGGTTGGTCTAATCAAGTAAAAAGTTATTAGGGTATTTGCTATTCATAGTCGCCCACATGGTTCTATATTCAATGGTAGAAGATGACAGAGACATAGTATTTAAACTTAAGGTGCTTCATTATTTCGTTTGCTGGGAAAGTATGCACTCCTTTATTTTTACATGATAAAAAGGCACAGGCATGCATGACTTTTCATCCGAAACAAGTCCAAAAAGATGTGTGGAGTTGATTTGTATTTGTTGTCGTTTTGAGTTTTGTTGGACCAAAGCAAAGCACCACAAAGCACAAACAAAGCAGAGTCTTTGCTAAAGACAATAAAAATGTTTTTTTCTAAGTAAAATGACAGCTTGATTTCCTTGTATTCAGCGCCATCTATTGGCTGTCAAAAATATTCATCTGACAGCTGTCAAAGAAAACGCCTTATTAAATAAGTTGATATTAAAGGTTCCTTTCCCTCAAAATTTTCACGTTTTATACTATTTATAACTTTTCAGAGCAAGCCACAACACAAAACGGAATCGTGCTTTCTACTGATGATTTGTGAGGGCATATAAATAAATATATTTGTACTTTTTTGACGTGTAAATTTTTATTTATTAATAAATGAGTATTTCACTATTTCATCTCTTTTGCACCTCGTTTTATTAACCTCACTTATATCATGATTCTTCCACACACACAAATAGTAGAGAAAGATAGGATGTGTTCAATTACGGGCTGTAGCTGCGTCAAGACGATTTAATAAAAAAAACATGCTTTTTTATTGACGGTACAGGATTTTTACCCGGCGGCTGTCATGGTTACCTGCAACAAACCCGCTTAAGGCCTAAATTACCTGAAATTGAGTAAAAATAACCGCACCGGCAACGCTGCTTGGATGTGATGTTGAAAAAAGTCTTCTTGCTTGCCCTATCTAATGAGAGTCTGTATATGGGCATCTCTATTCACATTTTGCCTCATCGGAATCAACACACATACGAGCAATTCCGAAAAAAGGTGCAACGACGTAAAAGCCATTGTCACAACAATGTTGGGACAATTTACGATAACTTTTTGCTTATTGTTTCTTTTCGGATTTTTCTTTGTGTATAGCTTTGTTCTTTAAAATAATGTATAACATAGCCATTTATGATATAATTTAATTATGGACAAAAATATGGAGCATAAACGGTCATTTTAGCATGGCACACCTCTTCTTGCTAACTTTAGCTAGCCAAAGTTCATGTTTTTTTAAGACAGCTCAACGTTTGTTTTTTTCTCATTTAAATTTAATATAGATTATTGAAATTAGAGCATTAATTTAATAAATACCATATAATATTAGAGTAAAATAATTGAAAAAGGAATAATCAAATTTTCACTTAGGTGGACTGTTCACTTTAGTCACCACTATTCTACCTGCTCCCGATATTACGAAACTATCAAAACAAGTTAATTTTATCATCCTCATATCACCACTGAGTCAGGAAAGCCATTTTCTTTTCGCCTTTATCGGCATAAGCTGGGATTTCTGTGACGAAAGTAACGGTAAGTTTTTTAAACTTTCTGTCAAATTGTAAACAGTTTATCTGGGTATGTAATGGAATAATGATATCCTTCAAAAGAATACATAATAGTGATTGTTTTTGTTAATATTGTTAGGCAAGACGGGGAGTCGTCACGTCCACTTAGTGACGTGACATACTAGTGGAACAATTTTGTGACTAAAAGGACACATTAGGTCAAGTTTACAGTAGTAATCTTTTTGCATTTTTATTTATCCGACAGCAATTAAATGCAGTTCATGTGTTTTCAATTACTTGAGAAATTTTTTGAATTTTTTTCTGTACTTGTGTATAGTGTATCGATCGTTTGACTATTCTTACTTACACATAAAAATAAGTTTTTTAGCCTTTCTGTGTTCTGATTCATAGATTTCAATATACCTAGAGGGTTATTTATCAACCTGTATATTTCTTAAAACAATCTTTTTCCGTTTTCATTCAAAATTCAAAGCTTATGATCTGTGTGTTGAACTAAATTTGGAGCGGTTTTAAAAATTTCACTTTTTACATAAAAATCACTATTCTTAAAAACCTATACCGTATACATACAGGCTGTTAAGATGAAGTTGCGGAAGCAATAGTAGGTACTCGTACAGTTTCGGATTTTGCACCTATCTTATATTATTCTCTGTAGAGGCTAATGTATAGCTTGATGTGGTCTCCAATGTAAATACGACCAACTTTTCGTGATTCATCAAAATCGTCAAAAAATCTACCTATGCAAACATTTTATTTGATAAAAAATAGAGCATATGAACACAGCTTTATGTTTCCATTAGCCACGTTGGCATGTCATATTACGTCACGGTCACAAATTTTTACTCTGAGTAATCATCTCTAAAATTACAATTTATTAAGAGAAGAGTTGTTAATTGGGTTTAAATGTAGTAGAATGCGAAGGACATTTCATAAAAAGTAGTTTATTTTGATTTAAAGGTGGCTAAATAGTTACACAAAGTAAAAATGTAATCGTATCGGCCCAAAACGTGACGAAAATATTTTCATGTCATTTTAAATTTGACTTGTTCATTGAAGATGGGGTAAATAAATACATTTTTGAGATAATGTTTGTCTTTATTTATATAAAAGTTGTTTTTTTCTTTATTTAATAGCTTGTGTTGTTGATAAAATGTATTTTAGTAGTGGTTACTAAATGGACATAGTTTTCTCATTGATCATTTCTGTTTTTCTAAAACTTTCATCAAATCGCCTATTTTTTAAATATCAATGTGCTATTTTAGTCAGCTTTTTGGAATATATAGACCACTTTAGGAATTTAATTTGAATAATATATATCTTTATGATTTATAAGCGATTTTATAAGTATTTTAGTATTTACAGGAAATGAAGTCATCACATTAGGTTGGATCACTATTAGCATTTAGTTTTGAAACGGAACCCAATACAAACGAATGCAAAGCAAAGCAGTCAAAGTGACAGACACATACATGTCAGTGATTCTAACAGCACAGTAATTTTTAAATTTCGACCTAGGTATTTCTTTTTTCAAAACTTCGATTCTCTCTGATAGAACTAGAAAATATAGGTACCTACCCAGCTACTGTGAGTTCGAATAAAAATCATAAATCTACATTTAACACCTAAATCAAGTTCATGATCCGACAGCCTATACATTTCTGTTAAAATAAACTAGCTTTAATATCTATTCGTGCAATGACCTCTGTCTAACTTAAATAATTTGACATAATAAAACTCTAATCGATAACATTTCATTTTAGGTAATCATTTGTTTTTAATATTTATATTGAAAGTCTACGTAAAAAAGAAACTTAATTATTTTTCATTTTGTTTTATTTTATGTTTTTCCTGCATAATTTTAATATTGTATTTTAATATTTTATGTTTTTTTATTCACTCATTCTAAAAGGACGTAAGTCATATCTGAGGATTTCAAAAGTCGATGTTCATTGCCAATGGATTATTAAAAAAAAGCTTGGCATGTTTATGTCTCCTGTCACATGGCATGAAAGTTTTTTTTTTAAACAAACTGAACACGTCACTCTAGTATGAATCTCAGCCTCAGAGTGCATTTTGAGTCCGAACTCAATCTTACAAACGTCAAAAAGCGAAGTGATCTCATACTAGAGTGACGTTTGTAAGATTGAGTTCCTCTTGAGTTTGGACTCAAAATGCACTCTGAATCTCAGCCTGAGGCTGATTATTAGATTCAATCTTACAAATGTCAAAAAGTAAAAATAAAAATAAAAATAAAAAGATGTTTATTTGTCTTCAATTAAAACAGTATACAAAAAAAATAACTTTACAAAATAATGACAAGATTAAAATTAAATTAGAAAAAATAGACATACTTAAAAAAGATTACATGAAGACAAAAAGGCTTAAGTTTCGGCATGTAGCTGTTGAACATGCAAACAGCTGCCGATTTTCAAACTTAACCTAAAAGGGACGAAGAACACAATAAATCATTTTAATAATAAAATAATAAACCAACACAACTCTGAAATTGGAAATAAACAATATTAAAAAGATGTCATTATAATAAATAGATGTCAATTAACACTAGCAATAACAAAAAGTTAATAAATTTAAATTTAATAAAACGTAAATAACAATTATAAAACACTAATGAGTTACAGAATTAATTAATTAATTAAAGGGATCCCACTATCCTTGGACTGCTTCAAAAGCAACCACCTACGACATTGCTTGCGGAATGTTAGTAATGTTCTAGCGTCGCGAATAGGCGGTGGTATGACGTTCCAGCATTTACAGGCAGCAATCTTGAAGCAGCCCTTGGTTCTGGCTAGGAAGTGTTTTGGGAACAAAAGTACAGGTCTACGTGCACCTTTGGACCAATTTAATTTTTCATACAAGTAACTAGGGCTTTTAGTTTTAATAAGATTGTACAAAAAGCATGCAAATTTTAACGCCCTAGTACTTTTCATTGTTAATAATCCCTTAGCCAGAATATGTGGAGTAATATGACGAAGTAAGTGACGTGATCTCATACTAGAATGACGTTTGTAAAATTGGGTTCCTCTTGAGTTCGGACTCAAAATGCACTCTGAATCTCAGCTTTAGACAACCCCTCACACAAAGATAAGGATAAGATTCATTCCGTTTTGGGCATTCACGCATGATGTGCCTCAAAATTATTTCGTTTTGGGAATCAACTGAGTCAATACGATTTAACGGGAGAAAAAATATTTTTGTATTTGTCGCAAAATTACCCGAAATTACCCGGCAGTCATGATTACCCGCAAGATACCCGCTTGATGCTTAATTTACCCAAAATTGGGTAAAAATACCCGTGCCGACAAACAAAGAGTTATAATATACACGACAAGACCATTTCACATGACTCTGACAAGAATCGATGCAAGCATCGAGCAGCGCAATTAAGGCCGCCATGTTGTGCTATCATCGCCCATGCTTCTGGGCCTTAGACCATTTAACACGGGACCTGGCAAAGCGCGACTCTTAGTACTGAAATTACTCTGCCGTTTTCCACGGGAGGGAGGTAAACACGCACAGCACACATTTACTCATTCACGCACACTCGTGCGAAAAATTAATATGTCACACTAAATCAGAAGCGGCAATACAAACACAAAACGCGCGCACAAGCAAACTACATGAACAAATTGTTCATGTCTTCGGCAGAGGGGGATAAGTGCACATGCCTAGTCCCGTGTTATATGGTCTAAGTCCGCAGCGTATAGGCTATCTGTAATTTTGAGGTATGGCCGTTTAACACAAATCCATCGCTGCAACCATTGCAAATTCATCGCGGCTCTGATGCAAAGTCGTTAAACGCGACAATTAGGTAAGTAAAGTGATAAGTAAACGGTGCTTATTCCGAAACTATTTAGAGATATTAAATGTCACCTTGTATAAATTAGAGACACCATAAATAAGACGACTTTCGTTTGTATAGCCAAATTAATACTGGAGACTCGGTAAGTGGTCAGGCAGGACCAAGGTTTAATGACCCAGTCTTAAATTACGCAAAATAAAATTAATTAATAAGTGAAAAGGAAGATGTCCGCATTCTATGTCTATGAGCACTGTATAGTATTCTCTTTCTACGTGTCAAATCCACCCACTGAGCTGCATGCAGGGCTTCCATTAGTACGATTTAAATCGTACTCCTACCATTATTTGCAAGCATGTACGATCGGAGTTTTCGGTGACACGGTATCGGTAGGCCGCAGTCTGTAGTAGGTATTCTATGTCTATGGGGAGAGGGAGAACATAACCAAAAAAAAAGGCTATCATGGTCCTAGATACTTTTGCCGTCGATTCTGCTTTCTTGTTTATAGGTGAACAGACATCTTAGTGAAGTTTTGCTTATTTTTCGGATATTTTTCATCAAATAACTTGATTTGTTTAGTTTTAATTGTAGTTTATGTGTTGTTAGTGGTAAATTTTGTATTATTTAGTAAGTATTATTGTTTTTAAAAGGATCGTTTAGGTTATCCATTCCATAAATGGATTCCTCCGATCCTCCTGATCCGGACCCTCCGGATGGGCCTCCTTTGTCTCCTGAACTGTTCTCACTACCTGCAACTGAGCCAAGTAGAAAACGTCCTGCTGATGGTTCAGAGAATATGTTGTCTAAACGTACGATTGTAAATCCAGCAATGGCATCCATACAAACAACATTTGTACACCCTAGCTTCGGAGGCGGCAAATTATACGATATTAAGGATTTAGGCCCTTTTATAGTCCATGTTTCTCGCGAGGAAACTGAACCCTCGTCTGGTACTTCCATCAGACCCATTAAATTTGGAAAATTCTTAGTGGATAATAAAATTACTAACATCAAAATGGATGGCATTAAAAGCGTAGGACGGAATAGAATTTCTGTAGAATTTAAATCTGGGCAAGATGCCAACAAATTTATTGAGAATGTGTCCCTGAAAAATAATAAATATCATGCACAAATCCCTGCTTACAATGTTACCCGAATGGGCATAGTAAAAAACGTTCCCATTGACTGGTCAATGGAGGAGTTTGTTGAGTCGGTTGAACTCCCTGATGCCTGCGGCATTATATTGAAGGCTAGACGCCTTAACCGTAAAGTCATATCAGATGGTAACCCCTCCTGGATTCCTACCCAATCTGTGGTGATTACTTTTAGAGGCCAGGTTCTCCCCAAAAGGATATTTTGTTTCTACACCTCTTTACCAGTAGAAACATATCATCTACCAACAATTCAATGTCTGAGCTTAAAAATGCCTGGATTCAAGCTTGCAAGTTACTACAGCAGAAGCAAACTTAAACGTAAAAGGGAAAATAGAGGGGGTGTAGCTATACTGGTAAGGGGCAATTTGGAGTTTAAGGAAATACCTTTGTTAAATCAATTAGCTGTTAATTTTACTTTTGAATGCTGTGCTGTGGAGATTGCAAACATAATAATTGTTTGTCTATATCGCATACCAAGCACAAATTATGAACCTTTCTTCAAAAAATTAGAAAACTTACTTTCATTTTTAAGTAATACTCGAAAAAAAATCGTTCTTTGTGGAGACTTTAACATTGATAGATTATCAAAATCTGGTGCTTCCTCTGATGTTAACCAGAGATTCGAAAGTATTCTAGAGGAGTATAATCTAAGCATGCAAATCACTGAACCAACCAGAATTACGTCGCGATCAAAGACATGTATTGATAATTTTGCTGTAAATTATACACAAGTTAGATGTAGAACCATAGAGTTAGATTTATCTGATCATAAAGGAATACTCATGTTTGTTCCCCTACAAAAGAAATTAAATAACAAACTGCAATCTTGGTACGCATTAAAAAGAGATTACAGCAATGAAAATATTAATAAGTTCGTATATTACCTAAGTCAATTAACCTTTAATGAAGTATACAATGAAAAGGATGCAGATTTAGCTTTTGATAGATTCTCAGAGCTGTTTAGACTATTCTATGACTTGTGCTTTCCTTGGTGTAGGGTCAAAGTAAACCTTAAGCGAAAGCCATCTTGGATTTCAAAAGGAATAAAACTCTGCTGTAGAAAAAAACGACAAAAATTATGGCCATATCGAAAGTCACCAACCGAGATTAACAAAAAAGTCTACAAAGAATTTTCTAGAAGACTACATACTATAATAAAACAGACAAAAAAGGCTCAAAATACACATTTCATAAACTCTGCTAGTAGTAAATCTAAAGCAACTTGGAAAATTATTAAAAATAATAATAACAAACTAAATAACAACCACATTGATAAAATTGAATCCAAACACAATATATTTATAACTGATCCTACAGAGATAGCGAATGCTTTTAATAATTTCTATATTGACCAAGTGAACACAAAACCCAAAAAAAGACCAGAATGCAGTAATAATGAAAAAACGTACAAATCTATTTTTTTGTCACCAACCGACAAATATGAGGTAGAAAAAGAAATAATTAACTTGAAGAACAAAAGTAGCGTAGGTAATGACGGAATCCAAACAAAAATCATAAAAATATGTCATCAAATTATAAGTAAACCAATCACATATATATTTAATTTAATGATAGAACAAGGGATTTTTCCTAATGGTCTCAAAATGTCCATAGTAAAACCTATTTACAAAAAAGACGGTAAAACAGACATGTCGAAATATAGGCCTATCGCGCTTATCACGATATTTTCTAAAATATTTGAGCGTCTAATATATAAAAGGCTTTACGCATTTTTTGACAAACAGAATATACTTGTTAAGGAACAAAACGGGTTTAGAAAAAACAGGTCCACTAATCTGGCTATATACGATTTTTTAAAGTTGATGATTGAAAGCATCGACAAAAAACATCAAACTGCAGCTCTTTTTTTGGACATGTCAAAAGCTTTCGACTACGTGAGTCATAAGCGTCTTTTATCAAAACTTTATGATTGTGGAATAAGAGGCATAGCTTATGACCTACTTAAGTCTTATTTAGATGACCGTAAACAAGTCTGTGAAATAAGTCGACTTTGCCTAAAGACCAATACAGAAAGAATTTTTACATCCAATGTTAGATCAGTAAAGAGTGGAGTACCCCAGGGCAGTATTTTGGGTCCTCTCCTTTTTCTCATTTACATTAACGACCTACCGAGTCATGTACCAAAGCCAGTGATTCTCTTTGCTGACGATTGTACTGCTATTGTATCATGTAAGGACAAAAATAACCTAAACCATGAAATAAATTTAACCTTGGATTCCATAGTTAACTGGCTCAGCAATAATGACCTTTTAATAAATTTTAGTAAAACTAAAGTGATGCAATTACATCATACACAAAACATTCCACCCATATTAAATATTAAATATAACAATAATGCGATAGAGGTAGTGGATAGTATAAAATTTTTAGGAATCCAACTGGATAAGCATTGCAACTGGAAGTCTCATGTTGCAAAGCTAAGGAATAAAATAAACAGCTTTGTGTATCCCTTAAGACAACTCACAAGAGTAGCGTCAATAAATGCAGCCATAACAGCATATCACGGATATGTAAATTCTATAATCCGATATGGTATAATCTTTTGGGGCAATAGTAGTGACTGTATACAGATTTTTAGGATGCAAAAAAAATGTATCAGGGCAATTACTGGAATAAAACCTTGGGACACTTGCAGACAGCACTTCAAAGATTTGAAAATATTACCGTTCCCGTCGCTTTATCTTCTCGAATGTCTTATGTTTGTCAAAATTAATTACACAAAGTTCAAAGAGACGCAACATGTATCAAGGCGGCTGCAACACAGAATACACTTAGAAATGCCCTATTCAAAGTGTAAACTACGTGGAAAGAGCATCTATGCTATGTCTGTAAAACTATATAACAAGCTTCCAAATTCAATAAAATCTTTACCTATTGGAAAATTTAAATCGATTTTATTCAAAATTTTGTTACAAAAATGTTATTATGACATAAATGAATATTTAAATGATGTTAATTTTTTATCATAATGAAGCCTAGAGTGTGTCTATCTATGACATTCAAACGGTATTTGACAATAAAATTTGTATGTATAATCTATTTTATATTGTTGTTTTGACATTTTACTTGACATTTGTATTAACTTTCTCATTGTGTAGTATTCCTGTATTTTTTAGGTTAGTTTATAATTATAATTTGTATGCTTAGTGGCAAAAAGCATTGAGCCAAAGTGACATGTTTTCCAACTTATTATGTAACATGCTTTTTACAAATAAACGATTGATTGATTGATTGATTGATTGATTGATTGATTGGTTGCCGGTTTGGGCATATCAGTGCCCAATGTAGATCTAAACCACGGTGCTTCCGATGTGCCCAGTCTCATTCGGGACAGGGATGCAGTGTCCCTGAAATCCAGGCTACATGCTTGTATTGCTCGGGAACTCACTTTGCCACTAATAAAACGTGCCCAGAGCACAATCGGCAAAAGTCCATTAAAACTGTCATGTCCCAGGAAAGCATTTCATATGCAGATGCCTCTACACGATTTGCACAAGTCCGCAGACCATATGTGGAACTCACACAACAACATATCCCATCTTCAGTTGCAGTATTCTTGCCTTCTCAGTTGGATTCGTTTTCTAGGGCTGTCAGCTCCTCCCACAAAAAGACTATTTTTACTCCACCCCGTCAAAGGCCAGTTATAGATATATGGCTCATGCAGAAATTGTTTCTGAGGGCCCTTCATCACAACCTAATGGTTGTGCATTAACCCAGCCTCCAGATATTTCACCAAATGAAAATCTCATGGAGCTCTTAATAGCTACCCTAATAAATTTAATTTCTAAATGTAGTGATTCCCTACCGTCCAACGTTGCTGCTAAACTCAATGAAATCTTCCTTTTAATTAATAGCCATGGCTCTAACGGACTCAACAGTAACCCACTTTCTCCAGTGGAACACTAGAAGTGTTTCCACAAAAAAACCAGACCTTGTGTATTTAATTAATAAACACAATCCTGCTGTCATTGCCATCTCTGAGACGTGGTTGGTTCCTGGATCCCATTTTAGGATACCAGGTTTCTCCTGTCTTAGGGATGACAGAGATGATGGATATGCTGGTTGTGCTATCCTTGTCAGACGAAACTTCACTTTTTCTCAAATTTCTCTCCCTGTACACAGTCAAGATATTAATGCTATTGCCATCAAATTCCTTAACATGGTAATCTTATCAATTTATATAGCTAATCCTAGACCTTCTGTTCTACCTGAACTGATTTCTATTATCTCATCTCTTCCTGCACCTGTTATTATAATGGGTGACTTCAATGGCCATCACATATCATGGTCTTTTAAAACTGACAGTTTTGGGAGCGATCTTGTTGAAACTTTTGACTTCCTTAATATATGCATACTGAACGATGGTTCTCCCACTCGACGTACTCGTCCAAATGAAAATCCTGGTAGCGCCGTCGACCTATCTCTTTGTTCTCCATCTCTTTCTTCTGTCTTGTCCTGGAGGGTTCTACCTCTCACTCATGGTAGTGATCATTTCCCCATATTAGTTTCTATGCCTAATCACTCTGCTTCCCATTGTAATGACTCCCCTTTGTTAAAATATAGGCTCAATAAGGCAGACTGGGAAAACTTTTTATCTTCTGTAAATGTAAAAATTTCTTCACTCCCTTCCACTTCTAATGCAAACTTTCTTTCCAATTACTCTCAGTTCATTGACATCCTTTCCTCCTCTGCCAAAAATCATATTCCTATGAAAAATCCTTTTCGACGTAAGCTTTCCCCTCCATGGTGGGATCCTGATTGCACTGCGGCCGTTAAGAAAAGAAGCCAAGCCGAAAAAAAATATAATTCAAATATGTCCATGAGCAATTTTTTATCTTATCAACAAATCGCAGCGCAAGCTAGGAGACTGCTTTCAAAAAAAAAGAAACAGGGTTGGAATAAATTCTGTGAGAATCTTTCCCCCAGAACGCCAGTTTCTTTAGTCTGGCGTAATATAAGAAGGTTTCGAGGGTCACTTAATGTTCAGAATCTTACCTCGAATGATTCTGATTCTTGGGTGGGAGCTTTTGCTGAGAGGCTAGCTCCTTCTTGCCCTCCGGTCATACCTCCTGCTTCTTTACACATTACTTTTTCTCCTTCTTCATGTCCCAGTAATAGTTTTGATTTTATGAATTCCCCTTTCTCTTTTAATGAACTACAGTGCGCTATACATGGCCTCACTGACTCCACCCCAGGTATTGACAACATCCCTTATTCATTCTTAATTAACTCTTCTGAATCCACAAAATTATTTTATCTAAATTTAGTTAATCACTTTTATGAGAACGGAGTTACTCCGGATGAGTGGAACACCCAGATAATAATCCCGATTCTGAAACCTGGTAAGGATCCTTCTGATCCGTCTGCTCGAAGGCCAATAGCATTATCTTGTTGTTTGGCAAAGATTTTAGAACGAATGGTTAAAAACCGGTTAGAGTGGATAGTAGAGAATAAATGCTTACTAGCTAGATCTCAATTTGGTTTCCGGAAGGGTATGAGTACTTTGGATAGTCTTAGTATTTTAACTATTGACATTCGGTCATCATTTAAGAAACAAGAATTTCTTGTCGGGGTTTTTCTTGACATAGCCTCTGCATATGATAACGTTCTTCTTCCTGTACTCAGGCAAAAATTGCATCAGCTGATGATCCCAGAGAAACTGATTCGTATCATATGTAGCTTGCTCATTAACAGATCTATCCAGATTAAAAATAATAATTCCCTTCTTCCACCTAGGAGAGTTTGGAAGGGTCTTCCTCAGGGATCCGTACTCAGTCCTATCTTGTACAGTATTTATACACATGATCTTGAAAAAGTTGTGGACTCTTTTTGTAACATTCTACAATATGCGGATGATCTAGCACTTTATGTTTCATCCCCATCAGTAGAAACCGCAGTTAATCGATTAAACTCAGCTCTTTTTTACCTTAATGATTGGCTTCAGAATAATGGGTTATCCCTGTCTGTTGCAAAGAGTTGCGCAGTAATTTTTACAAAAAAACGTTCAATCCCTGGAGTGTTAATAAAATACAATGATGATCCCATTAAAATTGAAAATAAAGTGAAGTTTTTAGGAGTGATCCTTGATTCAAGACTTACTGGCATGCCCCATTTCACTTATATTTCTCAGAAGTGCGAGAGGGGAGTGAATGTTCTCCGTGCGCTCTCTGGTGTATGGTGGGGATCTCATCCTTACTCACAAAAACTTTTATATAATGCTATTGTTCGGAGCCATTTGGATTATGGTAGCTTTGTTTTGGATCCCTGCAACAAATCAGAATTTGAGAAAATCAACAAAATCCAAGCTAAATGTTTGAGAATTATTGTAGGTGCAATGAGATCTTCACCTAAAAATGCCTTACAAGTAGAATGTGTCGACCCTCCTCCTCACCTGCGCAGACAATACCTTTCAGATAGGTTTTTCTTCAAAATTGCTCAAAATACGAATCACCCTCTTTTACCAAAGTTAATGCATTTATTCAACCTTGTATCCCAATCCGGTTTTAGCTCAGAATCAGATTTACCTTGTGTTATAAGAAGTTATATTAGTCTTTCGAAAATTAACCATCCCACTGTAAAATTACAAATCAACCCTCCATTTCATATTCCCTTCAAAGCCTTGATTTTTGAACCATACGTGATTACGAATTTTGGCGTAGATAAAGGTTCGACCGTTGCTGACAAATCCTTCCAGTATATTTTGGAGAAAGACTGGCAGGGCTGGCTGAACATGTTCACTGATGCCTCTAAGTTATCAAATGAAACTAATGTTGGAGCTGCAGTTTGGATTCCCAAATATAAAATTATTCTCAACTTTAAATGTCCCCCAGAAGCTTCTGTTTTCACTGGAGAAGCAATTGCAATTTTGGAAGCAATCTCATTTTCCAACGCTCACAAACTTAATAACACCATTATTTTTTCGGACTCTTTGAGTTGTCTCCAAGCAATTTTGTCTAATCCTTTTAAGAATAAGTCCCGCTTTCCTATCATTCTAAAAATTAGAGAGGCACTTTTTATGTGCAAAGAACAACACATTAACGTTGCTATCGCTTGGATTCCAGGTCATCATGGTATTTCAGGCAACGAAATGGCTGACTCATGTGCTAAAGACGCTGCAGAATTAGGTACTTCCGAACACAATGTTGTTTACCACCATGATCTTCTTCCTCTGGCGAAAACCAATTTAGATAAGGCGTGGTCCAAGTCATGGCAAGAGTCCCAGAAATTAATTGGCAGACATTATGGTGCAATTCAACCTGATATTCCTCAACGCCCGTGGTTCTTTAAATACCGTGATGCTAATAAGATTTCCACATCCATAGTTTGTCGTCTCCGGCTAGGTCATGTATGTTCTCCCGTTTTTCTGGCAAAAATCAGGGTGAGGGATCATTCCCTCTGTGAATGTGGCTTGTGTGAAGGGACTGTAGATCATATGTTCTTTGAGTGTCAAAGATTACAGTATTCTTTATATGATGTTCTCCCTCCGCAAATCCCCCGTCCCGCTAACTTCAGCTTTCTGCTGACTTTTGTATATAGTCATTTTGTATACACGTTATGTAAGTTTATTAAATTAAATAATATAAAATTATAAAAGTAGCATAGTGTGTTGTATAGGTACTTAGTAGTGTTTTAATAATATTCAGTATTTATTGTAGGTAACATATTACGGTTTTATTAATGTTTATTTTCCTCTGTGTATATATTGTGTACTTGCTTAGTAATGTTGTTTATATTTTGTTGTAGGTTAACGCTTCAGAACTCAAGTTAACCAAATTTTAACTTGAAAACTTCCAGCAAGTCTATTCACTTAAAACTAGATATTGGCGGAACTAATGTGCGGAGACACATTATAGGAAGCCAGATAAAACGGCTTTGATTGATTGATTGATTACTTTTGCCTGTGCCTGAAAGGGACGAAAGGAAAAAAAAGTACGATCTGTCTGTTACAGCGTTCCGAATGGCGATAACATTGCTAAAACTACCATCAAACTACTCACGCCCATTAAGTCATTCCGAATGGGAAATTGCGTCGATCAGAGCTTAAACTTATGATCCATTCGGAACTCATTTGGACGCGATGTGGATGATGACACTTGTCAGTGACAGAAAAGTTAACCTTTAACCTTTTTATATGCTCAGTGCCTTTAACCACAATTTGATAACGTTACGTGAATACAATTCAACGCAGGTAAGAAGAGCTCTGGCATGTCAGGGGAAGGGATATGTTTGCGCATGGGGGTATAGTCGCGCACAAAAAGGCTTGAGTATAATATTGTTTGATTAGCTAAGTAAAATGTATATTGTAGAATAACATCAGTATAACAGCTTAACAGTTAGTATTTAACAGGTTAGAAATAACAATATACTGTGGGTGTTGATTTAGTACACAACTTGCGTCACATGAATGTTACTAAATCTACATGATACTTATTCCAAAAAAAAAATGCAAACAAAATCAAAATACTTCTACTAGCTTCGTTCGTCATGCAATAGTAAACATTGTAAATAATTTTTCTTTCTTTTCTCTGCAAACCCATCGTAACACAAATACATTTTTGCGCGTGAGCGTATTTTGAGATCGACTGAACGTGAACACTGCGCCGTGAAGCGAAAGTCACCAATCACGAGACAGCAAATCTACGCGCCAGGTACCTTCCCCGTCACGGTCGCCCACGCCGCACCTCATACCACTAATTTGGTCGGTAATTTGCTCACTGCGCAGGTACACCGCTCGGAGCTCTTTTTACCTGCGTTGAATTATACCAAGTATACTTTACCTACGCTACGTTGTTGTGGAAGAGTTATTTGCGCCTCATTGAGAGCAATCATTGCGTGTTGGTTTATTCTTTCGTCAAAAATCCTTTTCTGGGTTCGTAATTATTTAGTACTATAAACTTACGTCCACGAAGCGAATTCATGGTTTAATATTAAACTCTTAGACTAAGAATAACCTAATTTTGAAATTGCCGCCGGTCGTCTGTCACTTTTGATAGATCACTCACAGTGCTCACGCTCAAAACGTAGACCATATAACGCGGGACTAGGCAAGCGCATTTATTCCCCTCTGCCAAAGTACATGAACAATTTGTTCATGTAAGTTTTCTTGTGTGCGCGTTTTGTGTTTGTGTTGCAGCTTTTGATTTAGTGTGACATATCAATTTTTCGCAGGAGTGTGCGTGAATGAGTAAATGTGTGCTGTGCGTGTTCACCTCCCCTCTCGTGGAAAACGGCAGAATAATTTCAGTACTAAGAGTCGCGCTTTGCCAGATCCCGTATTAAATGGTCTAAGGCCCAGAAGCATGGGCGATGATAGCACAACATGACGGCCTTAATTATGTCATTCATGACGTCATAGCAACCATTTTAGTGCTATCGTTATCGGGCTAACGTTGACTCGGAATGCCAATAGACGCGATGTAATCGATTATGTTTTGACTCGGAACGCGCTATGTGTGTGTGTCAAATCAAGCAAGCAAACCGAACGAGTGTCAGCTGTCAGATCAACACATCACAAACTTTTTCATAACTATTTAATTTGAAATTAATTATTTGTCCACGTGTATTATTCAAGCCGTACCAATTCGGCCACAATAAATTTTGTAAGTTACATTTTATTTTTACATATTACATAGTATTGGCTCCGGGAAAATCAATTTACCTAATTTAGATATTTATTTTGATAATCAAAATTTAATCTTATACATAATCAATCACTCACGAATAATAATAAGTAAGGCTATAAAGGATAGTCTTTGTTTTAGGCCGTCACGCACGCTCTCTGACTTTATATGCGTTTATTCAAAGTATTTTCACTATTTAAGAATAAGAATATGGTTTCGTCACACTTGCCGCTGTTTTTGGAGGGAGAAGTTGTTCAAGGATTTGGCAGAGGTTCAAAGGAATTGGGATGTCCTACAGGTATGTAAGTAAACTTAATTTATAATTATTTGATTTATTTACATTATTAGATTGATGTAAAAGGGTTTGCTAAGAAAACACTCGAGATTTATTGATGAATATATTTTATGCCCCTCGTAGTGTATTTTTGAATCATTCGAATTTCAATTCGCATATGAATCTGCATGATTCGCATACGAAAACTTAAAATTAGTACTGTATTCGTATGCGAATCATGCGGATTCGTATGCAAATTGAAATTCGAATGATTCAAAAATACACTCCCTGTAACAACACTGTTAGCGACAGAGTGTTGATTAAGCTTATTTTTAGGGTTCCGTAGTACCTAAAAGGTAAAAGGAACCTTTATGGTGAGACTCTGTTAACCGTCCGTCTGTATTGTCACAGCCTCATAACTTTAGCACTGTTAAAGATAAAGACTTGAAATTTGCTACAAAATAGCAGTCACTTGCTTGCATAATATATTTGTAAAAAAAAAAAACAAAATGTTTCCATAACAAAAGAGAAAAAGTACAATATGTGTATCAAATTGTAGATATTAAAGAGCTGACTATAAAAATATACAACTTTTACTATATTTACTGGCACTGATTCCGAGAAATCTTTGAAAAACCACAAAAAATTGCATGCCCCCCCCTTATTTCCGAAACGAATAAACTGAAAAATAAATAAAAAGTCATGGTAATTTGGGATAACGTAAAGATTACAGGAAAAATATAGTGGTTGAGAAATTAACAATAACAAAATTTCATTCATCCACTAGTTTTATTTCAAGTACATACATATATTATGATTACCCGAAAAGAAATATATATCAGATAACATATCTTATCATCCATCACAAAATGAAAGCATACAATTAACTAGGTAGGTCATTGGCGCCGACAAGATTATTGTCAGGGGGGTGCATTACCTGTACAATATTGTAATACTTATTATGTTTCTTCATATCCTAATCTATAGGAACAAATATAAGGTAATACATTTAGGAATTTACGTCACATTAAAACTGGTGTAGCTATTCTAGCGTCAACTTAAAAAAAATCATACATACAGTGTGTCCCTCGTAAGAGTGCACATCCGAAAAGGGGTGAAACTAGACCTTACTTTACCAACATAAAAATGAAAAAAAAAAGAAATTTTGGCAATTTTTTTTTATATACAATTGTTTTTTGGTCTCCATGACCCTGTTAGCAAAAATAATCGTATCTTTTGAAATATGGAGTGAATTTTGTTAAAACAAAATCAATAATGATCAAGAATAATTGACACACAATATCAAATGATTACAAAAGCCATAAATTTACACAGTTAATTACAAAACAGGATTTTGTAAGCAAAATTTTTGTTGTTGTGCTGACTTGTTTTGTTCACTCATAGCAAGAGTTATTTTGAAGATAGAAGGTTCACTATTTTTTTAGTTTACGGGTAAAGATATGTTAATTCAAAATAAGCAATAATAATTTTGCATAACCTGACAGGGAAGTTATTTCGAGAAATTTGACAGTAACTGAAAAATACGACACAAAAAGTTTATGTTTTTCTTACAAAATCCTGTATTGTAATTAACTGTGTAAATTTATGGCTTTTTTTTAATCATTTGATATTATGTGTCAATTATTCGTAATCATTATTGTTTTTGTTTTAACAAGATACACTCCGTATTTCAAATGATACGATTATTTTTTCAAACAGGGTCTACCATTCGGAGCTCGAAAAAATAATTTCGTCAAAAAGAAAACTAAACGTCATGATGCTAGTCATTATAAAATAAGCAGATGAAGAGTTACGTATACGCCCGCTATACGTCACCTAGACCGGTAAACGTTTTCAAATAGACTTTTATAAAACTTCCACTTTTTTGAATATGTAATTGTTTGTAAAATGTATCCAATGAAAAACGAATGAAAACCATTGCATTAAATCTTATTATTATAAGATAATGGCTGGTTTTATATTTTTTTATGAACCCTATTTCTACTGCACAGTGTTTTAAAAACCCTCGTAATCGGTCATTTTTACTGAAGTCATGGGTTAATACAGTTTTATGTGTCTTGAATGCAAGAGTTAAACTCCCCCGTGCCAATTCTTTCTAGTTACAGAGAAAAACGATCCCCAAAGTTGGACATTTTTACTCTCGTAGAAATGATTTTTTTTAAATATCTCGATGTTTTTCAAATGACAATAGCTTTTTGTACAGCTACTTAAAAGGTTTATTAATATTGGTCAAATTTTGTGCTTTGTTACATTACCTTTTCATCCGAACATACTTTTTATAATTGCATTAAAAAATATAAGAGCAATACTTTACAACATTATTGCCGACAAAATTATAACAGGCGTTTTAAAAAAAAAACATTCAATTCGTCATAGCTCGTAAACTCCACGCGACGCACAATTGATATTTTTTTTATACTTATCTATTATTGTTTAAACAAATTGCGGAAATCACAGACTTTGTCGAAAAAAAAATTAAATGTGGAAAACGAAAAAAAATTGTCTCCGGCGTAACTTAAGTCATAAGATTATGTAAAAAACCACAAAATATGAACAATCAACTCTATCAATAAGCTATACAAAAAGCTATTGACATTTGAAAAATATCGAGATATTATAGATTTTTCATTTTTAGGGACAGTAAAAATGTCCAACAACAAATTTTTTTTTCCTTTCTACCATGACATCTATACATATAAAATACAACGTATGTCTGTTGTCTGTCTGTATGTTCTTTCGCTTTTAACTTGAGAACCACTCAATGGATTTTTATGCAGTTTTCAGTGAAAGACACATTTCTTCGGGAAGATCTTAGGCTATATATCGTCAATCACGCTATGACAAAAGGGAGCCGCGCAATGAGAATTTTACTGACACATGTGGAATATTCGCCGTTACACAGTCGAATGTAATCTGTTAGTCGCGGGTTCAAATCCCCCACTAAGTTATTATATTTTGTTTTTTTTTGTTTTATTTATAAATATAATATATTTTTCTGAAGCTAACATTATATTTATGTTTGCTCTGGCGCTGAAACCAGTGGAGTTACGAAATCGGCTGTATGATGGTTTACACTGATTTTAGTTAGAAATAAATATAGGTACATACCTAAATGTTGTACACCGTCACTTCAAATATAAATATAGGAACATTTAATTTCACAAGGTGCTTTGAGTTGATTAAAGATACAAACCACTATAATTGGTAAGTTTCTAGGTATTCTCGTTGGAGCCCAAGGACCGACTCTTAAGGGTATTGAAAAAAAAATACTTACGGTGTTGATTATAGAAAAAATAAGTTTGCACAAATTAGGAACTAATAAAGACGCGCCTTGGTAAAAAAAAATCGTCGTTGTATGTCATGCCGTTTAAGATATACAGCAATTGGATAAACGTTACCCCAGCGGCATCTTGAATAACTCGGAAACCTCAGGACCCACTAATTTTGTTTTTGGGGCACTAATTATTTCTACCTAAGTAGCTAGTTTGTATTTAGCTACGATCACAGAAAAAAAACATGCCGCTGGGGTAACGTTACTCCAGCGGAATCTGTTTTTCTTGAATATCTTTGGATCGGCTGGGAGCACAAATTTTTTATTTCGGGCACAATTACACGAGATGACAAAATAGCACAAATTAGAAAATAAATAAGACGCACCTTAGTAAAAAAAAAATTGTTGTTGTATGTATGTCATGCCGTATAAGAGATACAGAAATTGGCTAAACGCTACCCGAAAAACCTCTGGACGCACTAATTTTGTTTTTGGGGCACAATTGGCCACTAATTATATCTACCTAAGTAGCTATAGTTTGTATTTAGCTACGACCATAAGAAATAAAACATGCCGTTACTCCAGCGGAATCTGTTTTTCGTGAATATCTTAATATCGTCTCGAAGCACAATTTTTTTATTTCGGGCACAATTACACGAGATGAGGATCTGATTATCTATCAAGCTCAAATCCTGAAAAGCGCCAATATGCCGCTGGCGTAACGCACACTCATAATTATCAGACCAGTGTATTTTTGTATAGTGCAGCTGTGGGCTGCGCACTAAAAGCTTTCCAAAAAAACCTGACTCAAACAAAGGACCCTGATGCCAAAGCGAGTCAATTGGAGCGAACTGGTGTTACACATACCTAAATATTTCATGTAATGAGTATATTCCTACCATCAACATCTACATAATCGTATAACTTTAAAATAATGAATATATTCCTTTTAACTTTTGTGACTGATAGTACTCTTATATAAAATAAATAGAAACTTTGCTATAAAATTCATTGTCAAGACGAAGGGGACGAATCGACACGCAAAAAGAGGACGAATTTTCACATAATGAAAATATTTTTTTAACAGGGACGAATTTACACCAAAAATAAATACTTTTAGGGACGAATTTACGCGGTACGAATTTCTGGAAGACGAATGTACGCCGACCCTCCGATATCAGGGTCGAAAATTGCCCAAATCTTGAAATTTCACTTTTTTGGTAAAAAATGTAAATTTTTGTAGAGCTGTATCTCGGTATGTATTGAATCTACAGAGCTGGTTCTGATCTCAAATTGTAGTAATTATAGTCTACTTTAAAAACGTACAGGCAATATTTTATAAAAAACGCAAATCTTAGGACTTATATTGAGAATACCAAAAACAGTGCGAAAATTTCGTGGTTTTTTGAGTGCTGCAAAGTTAGCACAGGTCTTTCGAAGCTGCAAACTTTCATAATATATGCTGCTGGTAGTGGTCCTAACAACATATCAAACAATCAGAACTAGCCGTTAGTTTGCAATTTTAGCGATTTCTCGTGTTAGATATGACAGGCCTATCAGAAAACATTCCGCTAATGAAATTTCTAAAATTATGTCATAAGATTTGGTTAACTGGTCAACAGCTCATGAAGATACTGCCATAGACAATATATTTTCTAATGTTCATTTAAAATGTGGTACAATCAATTCTTCTTTTAGTCTTTTAAGTCTTGGCCTTTTTTTAGTCATCATTCCTGACTGTTACCAAAACTGTCAAATTACGGAACCCTGGGTATGCGAGTTTGACTCGCACTTGACCGGTCTTCTTAAATTGTAAATGTATGTATACAAGGTGACATTAATTTATGTAGCCAAATTCATACTGAAGACTGTAAAATATCAAAGCCTGATGGTGATGACCTTTTTTGTGAAATTTGTATTTTTTTTTTCGTTTTCCCCGCCAATGCAAGCCTAGCCCTGAGTCAATTATTATAGGAGTCCACATAGCATTATACAATAATACTGATCACTTACTAAGCCTTCCGTGTGAATTTGGCTGGATAAATTAATGTAACCTTATTATATACATATTTCATTTGTTTCTATTAGTGCATTGTGTAGAGATAGTTGCAATTTTATGTTTCACGAGTTTTCTCTTACAATGTACCTTAGTTGAGAGTTAGAACAAAATTAGTGTGACTTATTCAATTTGTTCAATGTCTATTTTAACTACATAGATAAAGATATGTTGTATGAATAGTCATGATATGATATGATAACAATGTTTAAGTAAATATGTGCCTATTTGCTGTTCCATTTGTAAGTTAAATTGTTCTTCAATTTAATCATTATGTAGCTTAATTTATTAACATTTTCTAATTAACTGTATAACCTAAATTAGATTTATGTTTCTTTATACTTATTTACTAAACTTTAGTAGAACTTGAAAAAAGCAATAAATATTTCTACTAACTGTTAGCTTTTAGTTTTAAAAAGGATAATTTATTTTTTTGACTAAAAAGTGAACCCCAAGTGGTTCGAAATGTATTTGAAAAAAAAAAAATACTTTTTAATTCATATTATAGATAGTAATACTCAGTTTTTTTATACAACGTGGAATTAAAGTCATTTTGCTAACGAAAACTGGTGATAGTACTCGTCCATATGAACAACTTTTACTATGAAGACAACCTTGAAATCGTGAAAAAAAAAATCAGCTGTTTCATACATTTAGGGTAGGTATTTAACTTTTCTATGGAACAGCTGATATTTTGTTCAAAATTTCAGGGTTGGCTCCATAATAAAAGTTATTCATATGGACGAGTACTATCACCAGTTTTTGTTAACAAAATGACTTTAATTTCACGTTTTATATAAGGTGCTCTAAAAGTATCTGCCACGGCTGCAATGGGAGATGGTATTGTGTATGTAGATTACAATATAGTCAAGAAATTTTGTATCCCGGAATAGTTATATAAGGTGACTTTAATTTATGCATCCAAATTCTTACTGAAGACTCGGTAAGTGCTCAAGAACAAGGTTCGATGACCATTTTTGTGAAATTCGTAAATTAGCCTTTTCGTGTTCCTTACAAACGCAAGCCCAGCCCCGAGTCAATTACTATGGGACGTCAAGTTTTTATTTTGCGAAATTGGCAAAAAGTGTTATCGATCCGTGTTATTGATCACTTACCAAGCTTCCAGTATGAGTTTGGCTGTATAAATTAAAGTCACCTTATGTACATAAGTTTGAGAAAATAAAGTAAATAAATAAATACTATTAAGACCCTAATACAAAGTTAATAATGTGTGAAAATCGCGAAAGTTTAAAGTTGACTAAATAAATATTTACTTTATTCCGCATAAAGTGATTCACAAACTACGAGCGATGTGTCGTTTTATCAATGAAAATATATTAATTTCTATATCTTTTCAACTGTTTTGTGTTATTACAGGACGGTTTCATGCAAGTAAATCAATTCTAACTTATGCGCACAGTTTTTGTATGAAAAAATGTATGACGGTAGATCAATAAAATATCGTTACTATTGTAATCTATATACACAATACACTCTCCCAGTGGCAGATATTTTTAGAGCACCTTATATACACACTGGTGGACAAAAGATCGACTCAAGCATTGTTGTCTTACATTCAAGGGAATAACCCAATCATACAAACATAAACATATGCAATATGTACAGGATTGGGCAGATTAAGTGTCCTAGTTTGAAAGGGCTGTAAAAGTCTTAAATTTACATACACATTAAAACTCTATATATGTATATCATTTTAAAGGTGTAGGCCTCCACCTTTTAATAAATAAGTATTCGCTATACCTATACAGGTTGTGAAATTCATTTACCGTATTTGAAAAGTTTTTAACTCGGATAGATACGTACGCGTTAAGCGTCTTTTATCCCGTTAAAAGGGCATACAATTTTTTTTTCCTCACTTGCTTACGGAATTTCAACTTGTTAACACCTACCCTAATTACCCAATGATTACGTCATCCGAAAATGGACACCACGCCATTAGATGCCACTCAAGTGCTTGCCCTATTGCGAATAGGGCGAAACCAACGAAGTGTGGCTGCAGAATTACACCTAAGCCAATCAGCTGTCTCCAGAGTCTTCAGACGCTTCGTGGAGACCGGCGGCGTCATTCGGAAGCCAGGGTCTGGCAGAACAAGATGCACTTCTGAGCAAGATGACCGCTTCTTTGTTTCAAGTTCTCTCAGAAAACATCACATGACCGCAGTTGAGATCCAACAAGAACTCAGACAAGTACGAGATCGGGCTGTAAGTCGGCGGACGATCGCTAAAAGACTAAAGAAAGCCAACTTGACCACAACTCATCGGCAAGCGCGACTTCAATTTGCCCGAGAACGCGTAAACTGGACCTTGGGCCAATGGCGCTCCATTTGGTTCTCTGAAAAGTCCCGAATGTGCTTGCTTGGCAACGACGGAAGAGCACGGGTCTACAGAAGGCCTGGGGAACGTTACGCGCAGTGCTGCATCACTGAAACGGTTGCCCACGGAGGAGGTTCTGTTATGGTGTGGGCGGGCATTTTGTTGGATGCAAAGACTGACTTGGTTTTTGTCAATGACGGAACCGGCAGGGGTGTTTTAACTGCTCACCGGTATATTTAAGATATTCTACAGCAACGTTGAAAGCTTCGTGTTAATGCATGATAATGCGAGGCCACATGTTGTTGCAACGGTACGGAAATACCTAACCGAGGTGGGGATACTCACATTGGACTGGGCAGCGCGAAGCCCCGACCTTAATCCCATTGAGCACATGTGGGATGAGGTTTAGGGAAGAGTAAGAAAGCGAAATCTGGCTCCTGCGTAACTCAGTGACTTGAAGATTGCGATGACGGAAGAATGGGATGCCATTCTACAGACAGCAGTGAAAAAACTTATAAGGTTTATGGAAAACCGGCTGCAGGCAGTTATAAGGGCCAAGGTGGGGGGGGAACACGTAGCACTAATCTTGAACTTTTTTAATCACACTATTAAACTAATATTATAAATGCAAAAGTTTGTGTGTGTGTATGTTTGTTAGGTACTCTTTCACGCTGAAACGGCTGGACGGATTTGGATGAAATTTAGAAAGGATATAGTTTATACCCTAACTTAACACATAGGCTACTTTTATCCCGGAAAAAAGCATGTGGTTAAACCGAATAACACGCGGGCGGAGCCGCGGGCCAAAGCTAGTGAATACATGAATGATTTCGTAAAAAGTTTTATTTTTTATTTTTCGACACTTTTATTATTTCAATATTTTATGCATTAATCACTTTAAAAAAATTACAGCCTGTATAGCAAATTCTTTAAGACAAAAATGCATTTAATCAAAGGGGGAGGCCTATACCTTTAAAATGATATCCATTTATGTAAGTTTATGCTTGTATGATTGGGTTATTTCTTTGAATGTAGGACAATAATGCTTGAGTCGACTTTTTTGTCCACCAGTGTCATTTATGTATTCCATTCGCCTGATGACGACCCCACTGAGAGGTCGAAATATAGCGCATTTTACTGTAATTTTCTTTACTTTTATCAAAAAACACACAATTTGTATAGTATAAAAATACTTGCAATTTTTATTTAAACTTCTTTTCTGTAACTCGTAAGAAAATGTCAATCCAATACATACCTCGAGAGATTTACCTATACTTACTGCTTCTCGTTCTACGATAAAAAAATATATTAACAGAAAATACAAAGCTTTTCTCTCAAATTCCAGCAAATTATCCACTGGAAGTGGTAAAGTCCCTGCCGTCAGACCTGCAACCTGGAGTGTACTACGGCTGGGCACAAGTTGACTGCGGTACGGTTTACAAGATGGTGGCTAACATTGGCTGGTGCCCTTTCTACCAAAATAAGGAGATGTCTGTGGTATGTATGCACCTTTTGCAATATCAAACCTAAAACAAGATCATGATAAATGTATTTAAATAAAAGAAGTACCTAGCCTATGTCCAGCTGAGGACAGAAAGGAGCTGACTAATGATGATGTAGATCCAGAGGGAGGGATCATGGAGTCCATTTTTGTAAGACAGGCTTAAGTTAAGAATTTGTGAATACAATAAGTTATAGACATCGGTAAGCAATATTCCCACCTGCAGGTCTAACATGGTTACCACTTAAACACAGAAAATATATGGGGTGTACTGTCAAATGGTGTTAAGGTGGTACCATGCTAGGCCCCCAGGAAGTATTTGAGTACTGAATAGATGGTATTATAATCCACAGGCCTGAATCTGGCCTTCACTACATACTTATTGTAGACTGTATAAGTAGAGTATATGAGGCAGTTTCACAGTATCAATTTAGATAAGATTGCTTTAGAATAAAACTTAAGTAATAAAAGGTATTTATTTTGCACTTTTTAGGGTTCCATACCCGAGGGGCAAAACAGAGTCCTATTATTGTCACTCTACTGTTTGGTACCTATTCGGCTCTGGCTGTTTAATATTTTGAGCAGAGTGTTCACCGAAAAGCGAATATTAAATTAAAAAAACCGGCCAAGTGTGAGTCGGACTCGCGCATGAAAGGTTCCGTACCATTATCTATAAAAACGGCAAAAAAATCATGTCTGTTGTATGGGAGTGCGCAGGTCCGACTCGCACTTGGCCGATTTTAGTATTTGTTATGGCGGCAACAGAAATACATCATCTGTGAAAATTTCAACTGTCCTATCACGGTTTACAAATGCATTATCTATAAATACGGCAAAAAAATCATGTCTGTTGCATGGGAGTGCGCAGGTCCGACTCGCACTTGGCCAGTTTTTGTATTTTTTGTTATAGCGGCAGCAGAAATACATCATATGAGAAAACTTCAACTGTCTAACTATCACGGTTCATGAGATACAGCCTGGTGACAGGCAGACGGACAGCGGAGCCTTAGTAATAGGGTTCCATGGTTGCCCAGTACATTTTATAACTTGGTGTACTAATACAGATCGCGCCAAACTTCTAGTCCGCTCGGAAGTTGCTCTCCCGAAGAACGGCCCATACATTTTCGTGTTTAAAGGAGACTAAAAGTTGGCGCGACATGTACTCGTAAACCTGTAAACCCTACTTAGCTGTAATAGTTTTCCTTTTAACTTCATTACTACTGTGAATTTTTCTACATATTCATAAACACGCACTTGGCCGGTTTTTTTTAAGAGGAGTTATGTCCCTGAAAGTTTCATTGTCTAGCTAAGCTCATTGAGTGTAGTACAAACATGTTTTTTTAGCCTTAAATATTTAAAAAATTGGGGCCGTCAAAGCTGTCAATCTAAACCATTTTGAAAACGCCCATTTATAAAGAAGTTATAGGGTTACGTACCTGACCTGACAGTTTCCGATACTCAACTACCTTAAATTTGCAGCTTGTTTCATACGTTTTTAGGTCATTCTGTAATTTTTGTTCAAATATATTTAAGGGCCCATAGTACCTCAATTCGCAGTCCTGCTCTAACGCTTCTGCTTTTTAACTGTCTATCCTACTCTAATCAGATGCAGCGCACGCAAAAACATCAGCTATTTAGAAATCGCGGCTACGCTGATGGATTTTTAATTTTTATAGAACAGTCTGCAGCTGCTTTATACTAATACCAGTTATATTATGCAAAGTTTCAGATCTAATTTCAAGTATTCATTGAATGCTATCGGTTTATTGTACGGTTTGGTTGTAACTTTGTATTTTTTTCTATCCAGACAGTTTTATGGGATCAAGTTTTCACAACAGTGTTGACATAGCATTAGTCCTCAACTTTATCATATATTAATTCCAGAGTGATTGTTGCAGTATTTGTTGGTATAAAGCAGGATCATGCGGAGCGAAGTGATGTATTATACACCCTTAAGTCCATTAACCTATTTGGATGGTACGGTCGGAACAGTTGGGGCGCGAGTCTTACCCGCACTTGACCGGTTTTATTTTTACTTTTCTTTACATATCTTTTCTTTGTTTCATTGATTCGCCGGCGGTCGTCGTGACCATACGTGTTGTTTTGTAACTTGGCAAACCGGTTTATTGTTATCGCTCGCTTCGTACGATGTTTGCTATTTTATCTTTAATCAGTACGATCTGTGGATATGATTAGTAGCAAGATTGGAAATGAGCTAAGTGGAGATAATACGGATAAGTCTGCGGGAGATGTGAGCTGTTTGTTAGAAGTGCCGAGAGATAATGAGAATATTGTGAATATTGAGCAAAATTCGGGAAGCGAGATGACAGAAGAACAAGAATCTAATAACAATCGCGGTGAGAAGAGAGGCAGGAACATAGACCAGGACGAAGTTTGGACAAGAATAGGAAGAGGTGGTAAAAGGTTTGCTTTAAACTTTGAGGAGGATGTAGTCATAGTAGCGGAAGAAAAGGTGGAGATATCCTTGACCTGTGAGCAAAAACTTCCAAAGCAGATTGGTTTAGCCCGATTATTAAATGAGGAACGTATCCTTGATATTACGAGAGTCAAATATATTAATGCGTACAAAGCGATAATCCAATTTAATAACGATGAAAGTGCAGAAAAGTTAACGACCAATCAAAACCTTATCAATAAAGGATATAAATGCCAGCGCACTATGGAAATTACAAAATCTTATGGGGTCATAAAAAATATTGAACTGGAGCTTTCTGACGAAGAGATCCTAGCGAGTTTGAGTAGCGAATGTGATATTGTTGCAGCTAAGCGACTAAAGCGCAGAAGTATGGAAGAAGGTAAATGGGAGTCATGTGAGTCTGTGCGGCTTTGTTTCAAAAGCTCCTCGTTACCTACATATATATATGTTTACAACATCAGAGTAAAAGTTGACCCATACATCTTCCCAGTGACTCAATGCTCAAGATGTTGGAGATTCGGTCATTCATTAAAAATGTGTCCATCTATTAAAACAATATGCCCAAAATGTGGCAAAAGTCATGCTAACTGTGAAACGACTGAGTTCAAGTGTGTCAACTGTACGGGTAAGCATATGGCATTATCAAAATTGTGCCCGACATACTCTAAGGAGAGACGTATACGAGAATTAATGTCTGAATTTAACTGTACATATCGCAAAGCTATGACCGTTTATGTGCCACCCTCACCTTCTCCTAGAAACAGTAAACAATATGAATCATCTCTACCAACAACACAGCCGGTAGCAGGTATGAGTACAAATCGGTTAGGTGTCGCGAGTTCGGGCCGTAGTCTGTATTCAGAGGTAATAAAGTCGACAATTAGAGAAAGCGAGATTGTACCGGAGAATATTCAGTCTCAGTCTGCTCATACTAGTACCAACTTGAATAGCGGCTCTAAATCATTGCCGCCGAATGCATGTAAGGAAAACATCTATCGTAAAAAGTATAATAACAAGAAGCAGCCTAAGAAATCTCGAGAGAATTTAGGTATGGAGTGGCAAGATGAAATTTATTCTTCAGACTCAGAAAGGCAGGAAGATACACGCCAAGAAACGGTGAATCGGGATGACTTACAAAATAACCCCTTCTACGATTTGTTTATAAAAATTAAAGATATTATTTTATCAAAAAGATGTGGTATAGAAACAAAAATTCAGGATTGCTTAATCACTCTTTGGAAATGGCTTTTACCCTTCATAGGTAAATACATCACTGCACTGCCTGTTTTCAACCTCCTATTTAAATATGATGCAGAACATAATAAGTAAATCCAAGTTAAATGTGTTACAATGGAACGCTCAAAGCTTACGTCCTAAATTTGCAACTTTTGATCAATTATTGGCACAAGAGAAAATCCACATAGCCATTTTAAGTGAGACTTGGTTGAAACCTGACAGTTCATTAAAACTTTCTGGATATAATATATTCCGCCAGGACAGAGATGATTCTTACGGTGGTGTTGCAATAGTAACACATATTTCAATTAAATGCCTAATGTTGCCGGTTCGACCCAATAACACGGGAGTTCAAGTTGTTCTTATCAAACTACTGAATTGTGAACATATAGAGAACATATTATCAATATACTGTCCTTCAGATGTACGTACGACTCAAGGAGACTGGGATCAGATATTTTCTATGGTTACTCAAAAAACAATAATTGCTGGAGATTTTAATGCTCACCATTCAACCTGGTCATGCAAGACTGATGCTCGTGGCCGTCTTATATTTGACTCATTAATTGAGAATAACTGTGTTGTATTGAATGATGGTTCCCATACTCGCATGAAGTTGGTTGAAGGTAGGATGCAGACGTCTTCTCCGGATATAACAATAGTAACATCTGACATTGCTCTAAGATTTAGTTGGAAAGTTACCAATGAGAACCTGGGAAGCGACCATCTGATTATCAACTTCTCGACGGACCTGTTGACACCGGGGTTATGTAGAAAGAAGAGAAATTTCAAAAAAGCGGATTGGCTGGGCTATAGATCTAGCATCGATAGGTTGATTTCAACAACGGGTATATCTCTGGATCCACAAGAGGCGTATAATCAATTCATTGAAATGGTGAATAAAGCTGCGGATGGAAACATACCCTATACAAAAATATGTGATAACCCACAACGTCTCCAGAGATTTAGACCAAAACCATACTGGAATCAAGACTTGTCTAAGGCCGTGGCGGAAAGACGTCTTGCCCTTGTGAATTTTAGGAAAAATCCCACCCCACAAAATTTTCAAGTGCTTAAACAAAAGACATCTAGTGCCCAAAAGTTCGTTCGTAATGCCAAAATCAAATCTTGGCAGTCATTTTGTGATAATATTGACAATGTTACTTCCTCTAGTGAGATGTGGCGACGTATGAGATGGCTTAAAGGGTATAGATCCACTGGAACGTACATTGATAATGAAAAGTCCAATAACCTTTTACATAAATTGGCTCCTGATTATGTAACCCCATGTGTACCTAGGTTCGTATCTAAAAATGAACAGCTATCAATGCAGATATCGGCACAGGAATTCCATAAAGCGATTAAATCCAAGGATACGGCTCCAGGCGTTGATGACATATCTTTCTCAATGATTAAAAGACTGCCGGAATCTGGAAAGAGTCTTCTTCTATCTCTATTTAATAGGTTTTTCTCTCTGGGATTTGTACCAGAACAATGGAGGAAAGTAGTGGTCGTCCCTGTGCCGAAATCTGGATCAATAGGTAGATCTCCTGAAGTAAGACCCATAGCACTTATGTCTTGTCCCTGTAAAATATTTCACTCCATCATAAATCACAGAGTAGAGTGGTACTTAGAAAAGAATTTATTGCTTTCGAAAAATACTTATGGTTTTCGAAAATCTAAATCATGTTTAGATAGTCTCACTCATTTAGTTTCTAGCATTCAAATAGGTTTTTCAAAAAAACAAGTCACACTGGGATGCTTTATAGATATAGAAAATGCATATAATAATGTAGACATTGGCAGTTTGCTCAATACACTGGATAGTCTGGGTATAGGTTCGGAAATATGTCACTATCTTTGGAGCTTTTTATCACTAAGATTTCTTCAAATACGCTCCTCCGAGTCTACTCAAATAATAAGAGCTACCGGTTGTGGATTGGCTCAGGGTGATCCAATGTCTCCATTATTATTTAATGTAGCTACTGTAGCTTTTTGCCAGGATATTGTCAATGTGGGCATCTCACAGTATGCAGATGACTTTGTGTTGTATGTTACAAGCTGTAATATTTTGGAGGCTACGTTAAGGATGCAAAATGCGCTAGATATTTTTGTTAAATTAATAAATAATTTAGGTTTAGAATTATCATCTAGGAAAACCAAAGTTTGCCTATTCAGTCGCCGCTTTCGAAGAGATAATATTAATATATTTATAAATGGACACACAATAGAGTTAGTAGAAAATGTTAAATATTTAGGTCTTTGGTTGGATCGGGCTTTATTATGGGGGAAACATGTAAATGAAACTAGCCAAAAAGCCCTTAAATTTTTAAGTACACTTAAAGTGTTAGCTGGGGCCTCATGGGGTGTTCATCCCAAACATTTGAGACGACTTTATATATCCATAATAAGAAGTAGATTAGATTATGCTGGTTTTTTATATGACTGTAGTGCCAAATGTCATCTTTATAAACTTGACAAAATTCAAAACCAGGCAATGCGGGTAATAGGGGGCTTTATAAGGAGTACTCCAATCCATGTGATGGAGAGTGAGCTTAGCCTTCAACCTTTGAAGGTGCGTCGATGGTATTTGGCAGGAAAATTTTGGTTGAGGTCAAGGTCATTTTCTTGTAATGTGAACATAGAAAGAATAGACGAATTAAATAGGCTTAACACTGACAGTTATTGGGCTAGAAAAAAAAAACCGCTTTTATCTCTTCTTCATGAATATTTGAAGAATCTACCTATTTATTCTAGTAAAGTTTTAGAAATGTATAGTTTGGACACATGGGTTGCAAATATCGAGTTATCATCTGTCATTAGACTAGATATAGAGGGAGTTGATCGGTCTAAAAAATGTCTTGGTGCTTCTTATTTAAAAGATAAGTGTAAGATTATGATGCAAGGAGAATATACACAATATTATAAACTTTATACCGATGGTTCGAAAGACAGGGATGGAGCCGGTGCAGCTTTTTATGATCCACAATTGAACACCAATATGAAATTCCAAATTAAATCAAACATTTCAATAATGCATGTCGAACTTTTGGCAATTTTAGAATGCTTATCATATACTAAGTCTCTTGCCTGGGAAAGGATTGTAATTTTTTCTGACTCAAAGAGTGCGTTACAACATTTGGCTCGGTGCACCTCGAATAGTCGAGGTATTCCGATAGCCTACGATGTATTAGATACTATTCTAAAATATAAGTCTAAAAATAAAAGTATAGTTTTGCAGTGGATTCCATCTCATGTCGGAATTAGGGGAAACGAAGAGGTCGATTTGTTGGCCAAACTTGCTACTACTGAGGGCATACCCGTGATATGTACTTCACTCTTTTCAGACATGTTACACATCGTAAGAGATCTATGCTATTGCCAGTGGAAGGAGTATTTTGACAAGAGATCCTTGGAAAAGGGAATTTGGTACAGAACCATACAATGTAACCCTCTTCGTTTGCCTTGGTTCGAAAATTATATTGTTAATAGGAGTGATGTAGTTCTTACTTTTAGACTTCGTTCCGGACATATTCCATTAAATAAATTTGCTTACATGATGCGCAAGTCAGATACACCAAACTGTACTGAATGTGGTGTAGTGGAAGATGTGTATCACATTTTGATGGAGTGTGTGCGGAACGAGGTTCAAAGAAGACAAATAAATTACGACTCAATATTCGAACTGGGTGGATGTAACAGTGCTTTGGCTTGCCCTTATTCGGACGAGGCTAAGGTGCTGATTAAGTTAGTTAAGATCGGGATTAAATTAAGAAGTGTTGTTGTTTAGTTAAGTTTGTATATGTGTACAATTAGGGTGACATGGTCACTACGTGACCAAACCCTTTAAATAAAGATAAAAAAAAAAAAAAAAAATCTTTTCTTTGTTTTGTTAATTCAGTGATAACTATCTACCAGAAAGATTTATAATGTAAATGAAAATTAAACGTACTCGTACATATGTGCACTTTTCGCACAATGTTACTAGTCCTAATTGGAGTGAAAAGTGAGGCAGTGAAATTTTCCCTGATTGATAAGTAAATAGTAATGAACGTGAGCACCGCTCAATAGCTTTTCTGATAAAATAACGACTCCAAAAATTTGATTGAGATAAAAAGAAAGCTTATTAAATTTTCTGAGAGAAAAGCCCCTATCGAAATGAAAGTTGATTGCTTGACTAGCTAAAACGCCAGTTGCTGCCTGGGCCTTGTTTTAGCTAAATAACAATAAATTCGGCATAATTTAAAATTTTGGAAATATCAACAGTCTTCTAACATAATATACAAAAAATAAATGTTTTATACAACATTGAAAAAAAAATCCGCCAATCGCATTTTTTTGGAGTAATTGATTGCACTCTCTCGAGCTGACATTTAATTCCTAGAAACATTTGATGCACTTTTTAAACCTTATCTAACAATGTCTTTCAATCTTTCATTGCTCAAGACAATTTTCTTACTATTCGTTCCTTCAGTCACAAAATTGGAATACCTAGTTTGCTTCAAATTATCGTCTTGTTGATTTTCTCACAGATGTGTAGGCTCAAATTAGCAATGTAATAGCTAAATGTTTGTTCAGTACTATTTATTTAACAGATGACCTTGTGATCATGCACATGCTTGTCTGAGTCATTTATGGCGGCTAAACCATAGTATAAACCTATACTGTGGTTAAACTATCCTGCCCAGCATTTTGCCCGCTGCCTCACCTGCCCAAAGTTGCTTTTCTTTGACTCCGTCTCAAGATAGAGCAGAAACAACTGTAGCTAAAAAAATGTTTATCGAGGTTTGTTGTGTGATTTCCTCCCTTGCGTTTCTTTTTTTTTGTTTCGGCATTATTTGCCGTGATCAAGGCCAGTAACACGTAATCTCTGTGTACATTTTAACTGGCTACATTTTATGGCTGAAGCTGTAGACCCCTGTGACGGACAGACGGCGGAGGCTTAGTAGGGTCCCGGAACCGGAACACTAAAATGTCATGGTTCTGGCGCAGCTATCGTAGGGCCGGGTGGTGCAGTGCAGTGTGCTAATTTTGGAGGCCAATATAAGTTTAAGGTACGTGGAAAGAGGGGGTGAGGTGAGGGCCCGATTTTTTTTCTTTGCACCGGGGCCCTTGTCCACCTAGCTACGCCACTGGTTCTGTTGTATATAATAGGCTAAAATAGTTATAGACTAAAATTATCACTGCTCAGCTCCCTTTCGTTATGGGGCGCAATGACTACGCTAAATACTATTTGAATCTGTAAATTGGATCCGAGCTACTAATCAGGGGGGCGATTCCGGAGAAACAATCGAATTGAGATCTTTAAAACTCTATCTGAAAATGTATAGAGTTCGGCTGATAAAATAGGTTTTTACGATCGAGAAGTCTAATTCGACAGACTGAGAGTAGGCCTACAAGTAGAGCTTCCAAAGTCGGATCGTTTCCAACTCCGGAGCTAGTTACGATGTTGAGCAATCAACTAATCAACTCCGGAATTTTTCCGGTTCCGGTTTTATTAGAGAATTAAGAAAATGGCACGTTTTTTAGTCAGCATGAGTTGTACAATATTGTACATGGCCGCGTTCAGTTCATTGCCCGCTCATCACTGACAGCAGGATAGCAAACGCGTGCAAAAGAGATGTCATGATCGCCGGGCGTGAGCGGGCGATCAAACTGAACTCAGCCCTTGTAATAAAATCAGTCATTTTTATTTCTGTATTATCTGTACTATTGTTTATAGAGATAAACTTTTGTTTGTTTTTAGGGGGTAATCTGTGGAACTACTGAACCGATTCAAAAAAATATTTTAAGATTAGAAACCCTATCGCTATTGACCTGTAGAAAGCATACTTTAAGTATCTATTTTACAAACGAAATATTTTTTTTTATAAGTAGGCTATATAATTCTTTTTATTTAAATAAAAATGAATTTTCAGTTGAAAATCTCAATATTTCTAAATCAAGTCTGAAGAAAAAGCGCTGGTTGGCTGGTTCATTAGCGTGCTTTGACCAAAAATTGTTGGTTAAAGAAAACCGGTCAAGTGCTAGTGGGGCTCGTGCTTTCCGGGTTCCGTAGATGCCCGGACAGTTAATTGTAACCAACTGAAGTTGACACTTACGAACCATTAAATTCTCTGTGTCCAAAGAATTGATTGGGTTGGCGTTTTATTTCTTCTTGGACAATTAAATATATAGTCTAAGATCTAGCGACCAAATTGGTCATGTAGCTTCAGCTGTATTGAAACTCCGTTAGCTACTTCCCTGAACAACCTTTTCCCATAATCTCCGTGCTGGCAGGCCGCGGGCGGTGGGTGCGGGTGTAGTGGGGTGGGGAAAAAAAAGAAAAAAAATGTGGGCTCAGCGGCTTTAATTTTTTTTTCAAACAGTTGCTCTGTACTCCCTGTGCACCCAAAAAAAAATTTAAATCGATCGGGTGGTGGGAAGGGGTTGCCAGCGTTAATTAAAAGTACCAAAATAATAATAATTTTCATGTGGGCTCAGCTGTATTGGCTTTTTTTCTGACGCGAGATTAATTAATATGTGAGCCCCAAAAAAATAGCCATGCAAAAATATTGGTGGGAAGATATCGAAAAAAATTGTTGAAATCGTTGGATTTCGTGAGAAAATGAGCTGAGGATAAGGCAAAAGCGGACGTGGAGGGGCTGTCAGCCGGCGAACGCGTCAGCGCACTCACGGCGCGTCGATTTTGTTCGGCTAACAGAGAGTAGCTGCTGTCCTTCTCGCACCTGTTAAACGGGAAAACCCGAACGTTTCCGAACTAGCAGCTGCTTCAGCTGTGCGTCTACGCATTTTCATAGAAATTAACCTTATTTTTATTCGTGCGAAAAAATATTCCCTGCTTCTATGCCTTTTTTTGTCCATTATTATTTACGAAAAATATTATATTTATTTATATTTCTTTATTTATTCATTTTTATTTATGCAAAAATATAATTCAATTTTTTTTCTTTATTATTCATGCAATAAATTTTATTCAATTTTATTTCTTTTTTTTCTCGGTATTATTTATGCAAACAATTGTATTCATTTTATTCCTCTTTTTATTCATTATTATTATGCAAAATAATTATGAAAAAATTTTATTGAATTGTATTTCTTTTTTTTTTCGTTATTACTTACGCAAAAAAAGTTGTTTTTTTTCTCGTCATTATTTATGGAAAAAAATGTTGTTCAATTTTATTTCTTTTTTTTCTCATTTTTATTCATGCGCAAAATTGTATTCATTTTACTCCTCTTTTTTATTCCTTATTATTATTCAAAATATTATATTTATTTATATTCCTTTATTATAAAAAAAATCAAAATATTCCTTTTTTTCATTCATTTTTATTCGTAAAAAAAATTTTTTTTATTTTTATTTCTTTAATATATATACAAAAAAATTTGTAAAGTATGATTTAATTAACGTCCAATATTTGATTGATTGTCAGCTGTTCCTTCTATTCGTACTCATCGGTATCGCTGTCACTTCCGGAGTCGCTGTCACATTGATGGTCCTCTGAAACATATTAATTGTGTTTATTGAATAACAATTTTAGCAGTGTTCATTTTATTCGGACTTTCAATTACTGTTTGTTTTTTAATTGCTTTTTAGAATTGAATTTTATTTTATTGGGATCGTTATTGTGTTAATTTGATATGAATTGTCAACGTTGTTTTTTTTTTACATTTTCTTGTACGTATTTCATTCAAATGATTGTACGTTTAATATTGCACTCATACCTGATTCTATTTCGTCGTCTTCATCACATTAGGTTGAATTATGACATCTGTTGTAAACTTTGGTAATTGGTCACCTTCGAACCAAACGAAGTTGTACGTTGACTTTTCTTCAATCCACCCATTTCCTTCAGGTTTCAACGGTGAAGGAATGTCCAGATGAGCATTGTTCCAGATACTAGTTATGTATCTAGTGCGCAGTAGTTGCTGATGCACCTCAGCGTGGCATGGAGGCAAGTTGGAAGCGTCGTAATTTTTCAATTTTTTTTGGAACAGTTTTTTTTCCGCTGGTTTATAATTCACTAAGAAGAGATGTAATCTCGCCTCATTGATGTCTCCAATGTGTTTTATTCCATACATTTGACAAACGAATTTTTCCAAGATCTTGAAAGTATCTGCGGTTGCGTGCTCTGAGCTGACATCTCCAAAAGACGCGAAGACTGTTTGAAACTGTGTTGACTTCTCAAGGATTTTGAAAGGAGTTGCTTTACCTCTCCTATAAAACGAAGGGTTGTAATCACACCCAGTGAGAGCGTGGAAGCCTGGCAACGCCTTACACAAAAGCCCACCCAATGTATTATACATTTTCGTCACGTGAATATTCCTCAAAGAATTTCCAGAGCCGATTTCCATCCAAATATCCATTGTTGAGCACCAGTGGTCCATGTTTCCAAGCAATATAATAAGAACATCTGTATCGGAACACTTGATGAGAATGTTTTGAGCCGAACTGATTTTGGATACGTGGAACGCGATTTTTGTGTCGGCTTCTTCGTGATGTCTGCATTCTAACTCTTCTTGTCTGGTTCGAACGACGTTTTTATCGAGAACATTGTAAGAATAACAACTTTTTTGGTTCAAATAAATTGTCTTGTTACCGATGAAGGGTATCATTTCCTCCGTTGCCCAATGTTCCGCGAAGAAATTTATGAGAGCTTCTTTGAACTTGGTATGTTTTAGTTCTTTCACAAAATCAGCTGGCCTGGCCTGGTCAGCCCCACTGATCATGTAATTACTGCCTTGACATCCGTCTCTTAATGATCGTTCATGATCTTTGATCGATGGCGTAAAATACTGATCGAAGACTATATCAATCCTTTGAGTACTCGTCCTCGTTACCAATGTCAAGAATTTCTTGGATATTGATCCGAACGTTTTCGGTACCTCTTTCATGAGATGTAGCATAAAAAATCCATCCACAACAAGGATATCGATTGGCGGTGGTGATGGTGATGGACTTTCCATTTTTTTTCCAAGACTTTAACCAAGACAGATTTCGCAGTTTTAAATATTTTCCCATCCAAGTGGCACAGGGACATTGGCACTGGTGTAAGGGGAAATTTCATTACTTTGGCAATGTCGATGTTATGCTCGATCGAAATACCGAGCATTCGTCCGAAGAGGTCTCTCTGCATCCGCACTTCCTGAACTTTGTTGTTTATTGTTATTTTCTTCTTAACACCCTCAGTGTTGAAATTATTTATCTTGTTCTTTGAGATTGCAGTTTCAAATCTTTTAGGGTTTTCATGGCATCCAGCAATAAAATCCTGACGTAAACGATTTCCTTCTTCTTCGATATTTAAAAGAAAGTCGGCGGTTGAATCTTTTGCTGCTTTACCTGTTGCAATATTGAACAGCAAATCAAAATTCTAATAAAATGAAAATAATACTTCAAATAAAATGAAAATAATAATTCAAATAAAATGAACAAGATACTGACGAATAAGAAGAAACAGCTGACAATCAAATATTGGACAGCACGCTCATCAGCCCCCTGCCAATTGAATGATAGTTTATAACTTTTTCACATGAATAATAATGAATAAAATAAGGAATAAAAATGAATCAATAAAGGAATATAAATGAATAGAATATTTTGCGTAAATAATAAAGAAAAGAAATAAAATTTAATAAAATTTTTTGCATGCATAAAATGAATAAATAAAGGAATACAAATAAATAGAATATTTTGCATAAAAATAATGAATAAAAAGAGGAATAAAAATGAATAAAATTGTTCACATAAATAATACCGAGAAAAATTTATTGCATGAATAGTTAAGAGAAAAAAAAAATTGAATTAATATTTTGCATACATAAAAATGAATAAATAAATAGAATATTTTTCGTAAATAATAATGGACAAAAAAGGGCATAGAAGCAGGGAATATTTTTTCGCACGAATAAAAATAAGGTTAATTTCTATGAAAATGCGTAGACGCACAGCTGCAGCAGCTGCTAGTTCGGAAAGTTCGGGTTTCCCCGTTCAACGGGTGCGAGAAGGACAGCGGCTACTCTCTGTTAGCCGAACAAAATCGACGCGCCGTGAGTGCGCTGACGCGTTCGCCGGCTGACATCCCCTCCACGTCCGCTTTTGCCTTCTCCTCAGCTCATTTTCGAACGAAATCCAACGATTTCAACAATTTTTTTCGATACCTTTCCACCGATATTTTTGCATGGCTATTTTTTCGGGGCTCACATATTAATTAATCTCGCGTCAGAAAAAAAGCCAATACAGCTGAGCCCACATGAAAATTATTATTATTTTGGTACTTTTAATTAACGCTGGCAACCCCTTCCCACCACCCTATCGATTTAAAATTTTTTTTGGGTGCACAGGGAGTACAGAGCAACTGTTTGAAAAAAAAATTAAAGCCGCTGAGCCCACATTTTTTTTCTTTTTTTTCCCCACCCCACTACACCCGCACCCACCGCCCGCGGCCTGCCAGCACGGAGATTATGGGAAAAGGTTGTTCAGGGAAGTAGCTAACGGAGTTTCAATACAGCTGAAGCCACATGACCGATTTGGTCGCTAGCTCTCCGTCCAATAGGTTATTTTATTATCTTTTCGTATACGCATCCTATTAGACCTGCTTGGGGACGGAATTTCAAGTTTCTCAGTAACTAAAAGTGCCCTATAGGTTTTCATCGTGAACCAATTTGTATGCAATTGATCACGTAAAGGATCACAACTTTTTATCGAGTTGTGTTAGAAGCCTGTCAAAGGGGTCTATAGCTTCAGCCGTAATAAGGAACCAGGTGAAATTTTCATAGAATACGTATTATTAAAGCCTCTACCGCGGCTAATAATAGAAAAAATTAAAGCCAAGTGGTGCCAAAAGGGGGACCAAAAGTCTATCATTTCAGTAGTTTGTTTTTTACCATAATATTTTTACGGTTCCGTACCTGCATTGTGTTGTGGTACGGAACCATTTGTGCGCGAGTCCAACACGTACTTGGCCAAATTATTTTTACTACGGGGCTGTAGTCTTCTGGAAGAAGTATTAGTTTCAACTTGATATCTCCCACGGGGTCCAAGAAAAAGGGTATTGACAGACAGATATGAGCTGAACTGAGCCGGGTACTACCGAATAATACCGAAGTGATACTGAGCGACCAAAAGAAGTGCGTTTTTTTTTACACTTTATGTTTAAATTTAATTATTCAGAACAAATACCAACACGGACGTTGCGTTTGTTTGTAGGAACCTTTGTATAAAGGAATTTAGAGGCTACCATGTCGAGTCACATAAATCTACATTAGGTAGGTACCATCTAACGTTTGCTCTAATATACAGGATGTAAAAGGAAAGGCAAGAATCCTTTAAGAATTTGTTAGTATGATGGGTAAAGATTTATTTTTAAATACTCGGATCTCTAAATAAAGTACCAATACCTCACAATAAGACGATTTTCTTTACTCAAAATACACTAATCGCGTGGACACTCTCACTGGTCGCTGGCCACTGATAACGTCGGTATGTGATCGAGCCAGAGAATGAAAGAGAATTAGCAACGGTGCGGCCTCAGATTGAGGCGCTGCACGATTTGGCAACAGGCGGCCACTGTATACCCAAGCGGTGACGGTGGTCACAGATAAGGGGTGCGGGGCGCAACTAGGTGCGTGGGGAAGCCGGATTTCGTTGATAAGAATGCGTAGCCATAGCTTAGAAAAATGATGGAATTTTTGGTGAAAATTCAAGGTATATTTTTTTTCTCGTAATGACATCAGAATCGTGTATACTTTCATCATACCCTAAAAGGATTCTTGAGTTTGCATTTACAGCCCGTATAGGGCAGCGCCTTGAGATGAGGGTAGTAAGGAGAAAATCTAAACTATAAGAGAGATAGAGAAATGGTCAAAGGACTCACGTTATCTATTTCAAGGACAATAAATACAGCAAAAAAATACCTTGGCCGGGAAAACAAACTGCTCGTTTTACATTTTAAAAACATTCTATATTATGAATGACCGTAATCGATAGTGTTGCTCTAGTTAGTTAAGAACAAAGTCTTGCACGGAAACATTAAGCATGTGTCGAATCAATCCATCCATCCATCAGCCTGTTTCGTCCACTGCTGGACATAGGCCTTTCCAGGATTTCGCCACTCTTGGCGGTTCTCCTGGAAGAAATGCCCATACTCACACACGCTGGGCGGGCGGGTTGGTGAGCGCGGTGCTGAAACCCTTGCACCAGTAACGCCGCTGCCCGTCACCAGTCTGATTTATATAAGGTGTAATCGAAATACCTGCCACGGATGAAATAGGAGATACTATTATGTTTATAGATTACATTAGTGAAGAAATTTCGTACCCCGGAATAGTTAAATAAATTTGAGAAGGTAAAGTAATTAAATAAACATTTTCTTCATTCTGCATAACGTGGTTCACAAATTACGCTTGACGAGTCGTTTAGTCAATGATAACAATTGCTATCTCTTTCTAACCGTTCAATGAATGAAATCAGCTGCCCAGTTCGTCTCTACCAGGTAGAGATATTTGTACCTATTCTGTGTAGCACAAACTTAAATGTAGAGTTGTGAAAACCCAAAATAATACAAGCTCATTTAACTGTCATCCCTCCGCGTTAAGGTCTATTTTGCTATGAAAATTCTTGGTTTTTTTTAGCTTGAAATTTAAAAGTGCTACACGAGAATAGGTGCCATTGCATGCCTCTCCAATGTGCTTACGCTCACACGCAAAGTAGATGTAAATACGAAATACATTGCAAATTACTCTTTGTCATTGGTCATTAAGACACCGGTAAATTAACTAATTAGGGTACAGTTAAATTTCCAAACGGCTGGATCTGTTGGCCAACCAGTACCCAATAATACGCAGGCAAAAGTTTAAAAGTGCACTTACCAGTTATTGCATTCCTCTAATTCATTCCGCAGATAAAAACTGATGTAATAAGATGGTAAACTTCCCATCACACTTAAAGCCGTGTCTCCTGATTATGTTTTGCCGTAGGTACACATTACACAAAAACATTATGTTCTGTCTTTGCATTTTTACACCAATTGTACCTTATTTACACCAATTACACCTTAGCTACAGTTATTTGCATAATTTACAACAGTATTATTTATCTACAAAACTGTTGCACAAGTCCGCCTTCGCGTTGCACACAAATGTAGGCACGCTTGCGTACATGTCTTTGCACTTTATTTAAGGTGTCAGTTTCACTTTTTACTTGCTGAAAAGCGCGCTTGATGCGCCTTTTTAGTTCTCGCACAGTTCTAATATCATGTCCGGTTTGGCCGTACACAAGGTCCTTTACACGACCCCATAAAAAAAAGTCTAATGGGGTTAAATCAGGCGAGCGAGGAGGCCACGGCACTGGCCCTCCTCGGCCGATCCACCTCTCGCCACCGTACCACACACCATTCAAATAGTCACGTACGTTCACAGCGAAATGAGCTGGTGCTCCATCATGTTGGAAGTGCAGTCCACTTATTTCTTCAAGAGGAATACGTTCCAACATTCTGCTTACACGGGTTCGCAGTAAGCGAAGATATGTTTCCCCGTTCAGTCTGTCCAAGAAAACTGGTCCAAGAACTCTATTGCCGAGTATGCCCGCCCACACGTTAACACTAAATCGTATCTGAAAGTGGTCAGGCCGAACAACACGAGGATTCGTCTCGGTCCAAAAATGCGCATTGTGGATATTGAACATTCCAACCCGTGTGAAAGTGGACTCGTCGGTCCACATAATGTTGCGACGTTCTTCTCTAACCTAATGACAAAATGCGAGTCGAGCCGCGTAGTCTTGTGGCTGCAATTCTTACACTCTTAAGAAGTGGTAAGGATGGAGCCCTTCCCGATTAAGAAGTTGCCGCACGTAGAAATGGCTCACATCAAACACTCTAGCAGCGTCCCTGGTGCTAGCAAGAGGGTGACGCCGGAAAAAGTCTAACACTTCCTCTTCAAATTCGGCTGAGTATCGAGGCCTGCCTGCGTCAACCGGAGGCGGGTCAAAGCGACCATGCTCTCGAAATCTGTATACGGCGTCCAGAATGGTATGATGGCTCACTCGTACACCAAATCACTGCTCGTATAGGTTTACTGCATGCGCGGTTACGTTGTTACACTCGCGGTAGCACGATACCATCTCAAGATATTCTTGATTTGAATATCGTGGTCTAGGAGGCATTTTTAAAGAATGCGCGCGAGATACGAACCTCTGCGACCAGCGAAAACAGCGAACTGGGGTGGGGGCACAACAACAAACAAAAACAAGCGCGTGCGACGAAAGGGGTAGTGGGGGACGGGGTGGCGGCAGGCGGTCTGCCCTTTGACTATTTGACGAGCGGCTCGCTCGGATAGAGCGGCATCCTTTGACAACTTCATTGAAGTTTTGCGACTACTACCCAACGGTTTCATACAATTAAATGAATTTCATTCATTGAACGGTTAGAAAGAGATAGCAATTGTTATCATTGACTAAACGACTCGTCAAGCGTAATTTGTGAACCACGTTATGCAGAATGAAGAAAATGTTTATTTAATTACTTTACCTTCTCAAATTTATTTAACTATTCCGGGGTACGAAATTTCTTCACTAATTTAATCTATAAACATAATAGTATCTCCTATTTCATCCGTGGCAGGTATTTCGATTACACCTTATATAAGGCCCGGAATTGGGGATGGATATACCGCCATCCATCGGTCCCAGGCAATGGCGGGCCGCCTGGTTTTTTTGCCTGAGAGCTGTCCTCTTACTCTCCCCCGAATAACTTCGGGAGGATTTCCGAGTAAGATGGTGGTACCTCCACAGTCGAGCCCGGCATTAGCTCTACCACCTAAAAATGTGTCGAATCAATGGAAAAAACTTATTTTTGTATTTTTAGGGTTCCGTACCTTAAAAGGGAAAAACGGAACCCTTATACACTTTGTTGTCCGTCTGTCTGTCAGGACCCTTTATCTCGAGAACGCGTGGAGGTATCAAGTTAAAATTAAAACCATATACTCAGATCTAAAGTCCCTTGAAGCTGTGAAAAAATCAAACTTCTAAGTTAACGTCAAAAAAGATATGGCCGTTTATGCCGCAAAAAACGTACATTACGACACTCTCAAGGAAATCAAAATTTATAGGGTAATTTACCGTTGACCTAGAACTTTGAAATTTTGCAAGTAATACCGTCTTATAGTACAAGTATAGGGAAAAATCTGAAAACTATACATTTGTAATTAAAACGCATTGGTGTAAGCTGTAATGTTATACTTTTTAAATAAATAAATAATAGTGAAAAAATAATCAATTATATTTCATAAAATATTTATAATTTCTACCAACAAATTTGTACGGAATCCTTGGTAATGTAACTCTATGTATGATTCTTGATTGGTTTAAAAAGACAAAATGTATGAAATTCACATTACCAAATGTAATTAAAGTAGATGCTGATCTACTTTTGCAGGGGTCCAAGCTAGAGTTAGTCAACAAAACGAAGTTTTTAGGCATTACTATAGACTCTTGTCTTCAGTGGGGTCCCCACATAGAAGGCCTTTGTGGTAGACTAAGTTCAGCCGCAATGAGGCAAATTACTGATGAGGATACTGCTAGATTGGTGTACTTTAGTTATTTTCACAGCATTATGTCATATGATGTCATATTTACTAAGAGAAAAATTCAAAGAAATTAATATTTTAACAGTTCTTGTGAATTTATTTACCAAGTTATTAAATATATCAGAAAAAATATCGATAATTTCCCTAGGCTCGGTGAGAATCACTCTATAGACACTAGGAAGAAACATAAACTGGCTTTTCCAAAAATTAGACTTGCAAAAGTAGACACCTCTTTTGTAGGACATGGTATAAGATTTTACAATAAACTTCTAAGGGAGGTCCTTAGTTTTTCAGAAAATAAGTTAAAATTATATATTAAGCAGGGACTCCTGAGAAAAGCATATTATAAAATTAATGACTATTTGGATGATAGTGACGCTTGGTGTCATGAGAATATTGATTGATACTACTGTTCGTTTATTTTCCAACTGATTTGTGTTTCAAATCGTCTGTTTTTATGTAGACTAATATTTTTATATTGTTTTTTTATTATTATTTTGACATTTCTTTTTACATATTGACATGAACATTGTATAACTTAAACTTAGCATTTATTACTTAGTTGATAATCTGACTATCAAAAAAGTGATAAACTATATGAGACAGGTGGATGATGTTTTGCTTAGCATTTTAACTTACTACCTCATTAGACAGGTAGACTAAAATATATATATTTTTTCCTCATGACACAATTTCCTTCTGTTTTTTATATTTTTATCCTTTTTTAATACATTATTTAGTATTATTTTATATAAGTTAAAAAAAAAACTGTTATTGTATTAAGGCATATTCGGAAAAAAAATACTGATAAAAAAAGACATGATCTTGCTAAGTTTCTTGCCCTTCTTCTTAGCAAGATTAATCGAATGGGCGGATTTAGGCATTATATCTATTTATAGTTTATTTATCTATTAACTTATTTATTCATTGAATTATGTAGGTATGTATATACAATATTTTAATGTCTTACTTATGTTAGTATATATTTGGCTAAGCATTATATTTATTTAGGGTCTATTCAGTTTATTTATCAACTTATATATTAATTGCATTGTGTAGTTATAATAATATTCGTATTCCAATAAGTCTTTATTTTATGCATTTAACTTTTGTAGCCCAACTTAAATATAGTTTTTTTATATATTTCCCGTATCATATTTGTTAATCATAAAATATTATTTTTATACAGATTAGATTTCACATGTAAAACGTATACTTTATGTATCTATTTTACAAATAAACAATTTGAATTTGAATTTGGTGGGCGAGTCCTGTTTTTTTTGGAATTTTTATCACTTTTTACTAGTAAAAGGTATCGTATTAGGTATTTATAAAATGATAATCTTTTTGTGATAATGGGATCATAACGTACAAATAGTCTAAATTAACACAACAGCCTGGTATGGGTTCCGTTGATAGATGTTTTTTTTTTCTGGAAAGCCTAGTTGTCATAGTTCCGCACCTATGTAGGTATCTAAGTAGTTTCAATCTTCAATATTAATTTATGTAGCCAAATGTATAATAATAATAATAATGGAGGCTTGGTAAGTGATCAGTATCACGGATCGATAGCACTAATTTCGCAAAATAAAATGTTGACCTCCCATCCCACTTCGGGCTTGCGTTTGTGTGAACACGAGAAGAACAGTTTACGAATTTTCCAAAAAGTGTCATCGAACCTTGATACCGACTACTTATCGAGTCTTCAGTGTGAATTAGACTGCATAAATTAATGTCACCTTATACATAGCTAAGGCGACTTTCTTTAATATAGCCAAAAAGAAAGAAAGAAAATAAATTTATTAGCGCGTTTACAAAAAAAAAAATTAAAGCTACTACAGAAAAGGTTTACTTATATAGGGAGTAATCTATAGATAAAAATAACAACACGACAAAAGGATGTAGCTCAGCTATGTGCCATCCAAATCATGCTTTGGTTGGCGCTGGTTTTCAGCTACCTCCTACCGGAGACTCAGTAAGTGGTCAGGACCAAAGTTCAATGAGCGTTTCTGAGATACGCAAAATAAAATTATGCCTTCCTATAAACAAGTACAGAGGCACAAAAAACAAAATTTTCGTAAGTATTTCGTTACGGGATCATTGAACCTTGGTCCTATTCTGAGCACCGAGTCTCCGGTATGAATTTTATATAGAAAAAACACTCCCACTGAGCAATGACTAATTAAACTATTACTTAGATAAATTTTTGCTAAACGGAAGCTATAATTTATTATTTTAATGCTATTGGCGGATATTTATTAGTAATAATAATATAATATAGCATAAATTATAAATAAAACTTACCTAAATTAAAAGGGTAAAACTAACCTAAAATCCTTGTGAAATCTCTAATAAAAGTAAACTAAACTAAATAAAAAATCCTATCTAAATCGCTACCGTCATGTGGAAGGGTACCTAGAAGGCTGGCAGCGTTTCCCCTTTGAATGGCCAGGCTAATTCTCTGGCCAAGATACACGCCAGCCTTCGGGTCCCCACAAACGTCGATCAGCCGTGCAGATATTTCTTTAAAAGAGAGTTTTGCATCTGGACCCCACGGCCCGAGGGTCTCGACCCCGAAAGGCACAAATATGCAGTCCGAACTAAGGGCTGCATACTTGCGCCTCTCATTTCCCTAGGCCGCTGCCGCAGCCGCACCAGCAGTAACACCGGTGTGGGACGGTGCTAGTGTGTCAACATTATTTTAATTAATTTTGCAAACAGCTGTTTGGGCCACGTTCAGGGTTGCCAGCCGAAAAAAAGAGACATTGCTAAGCTTCTCATTATGGCCTGTCATATTCTGTAAAATAATACCCGCACTGACCTGACGTACCGTACTGATAATTATTGAACGGCTGGACATGCACATGAAATTTGGACCGTTGTTTCCTTGTGTGACGTAGATACCTGCCAAGAAGGGAATCGGGAAAAACGGAATCCAAGTGAGCAATGCCCCGAGGCCTTCGCTAGTTGTAGGTATTAACCATATTTTTTCTCAATTTTCAGGAAACCCACGTGATGCACAAGTTCGATAAAGACTTCTATGGCTCAATACTGAGAGTGAGCATAGTAGGGTACCTGAGAGGAGAGAAGAACTTCAGTTCCCTGGAAGCACTGATTAATGCCATCAACCAAGACATAAATAATGCTAATCAGAACTTGGATAAACCTGAATTTCTTGAGCTGAGGACACACAGCTTCTTTACAAAACATAGTTGTTTGTAAATTAGGCGATGTCTTTGGTTGATCGATCGATATTACTGGAATGTATTATTAAAAATCGGGAATGGCATTTAGAACACCATGAAAGAAGTTCTTTTTGTAGATAAATAAATATGAAAATTCCACAGGATTTCTTTCTTGGCGTTGATGCTTGGCAACAATGAATTTCTTTTCAATGGATATTTCAAAAACTGTGATATTCCCAACCAGTTTCTAATCTCCCAAAAAACAATTTTACATAAAATGTAACTTTTTTATAATTTATACGCAAAGTGGCCGGAATTGTAAATTTTTAAACTGTGACAAAACCCATTTTGGCCTTAGAGATACCTAAACAATGTTTTGTATGTATGATATAATTCTACCTAAGTTATTGTTTTGCGAATTGAAAATTAAGCAACTTCTATACTAGCAAAAATGAATAGCGCTTTTATTTTTGAATCATTTAATTTAAGATATTATGAAATTCAATTACAAATTTAGTTTTAGGTTAAAGGAAATAGTAATTTTATTAGGGTGACTCGAAATTACACTTTTTTAATAGCATTTTATGTAAGTAGAATTACTTTGCAGCTATATATAATAAGCTTAAATAAAATAAAATATATGACTACATACTCTACTCCTTCGTATTTGAATCAAAGTTTAAAGGCCTATAAGTAATTTACCAAAAATAAGGTCATAAAGTTCTAGTGTTTCAAGGTCGTACGAAAGAAAAATCCTGGTAATTAATGCATCAATTTTGTGAATTTACAGTTTTCTAAAGTAAATTATTGACAATATGTTAAAAGACGAATGTTTTCATAATATTTTTTCATGATAAGTATACTTCACAAGGCTATAACAAAGAAAAAATAAATTATTTTGTAATTTCTTCCTTACTTTTTAGAAAACTTTAAAATGCGTTAAAGACGTAGTCTAATATTTTCATTTTATTTGAGCTCTCTGTAGATCGCTTCAAAGTAATTCAACAAATACAACATGAAATGGAGTTGATGCTCGTGAAAAAAAAAATACATGAAATTCTAAAAAATACAATTTCATATCATTTACATACACACTTCAAGTATATTCAACTAGCTTTTGCTCACGGCTTAGCTCGCGTGGAATTATCTTTCAATCAATGTATTACTTGCGCGTATCTATACTAATAATAAAGTATTGAAAATTCGCGTCTGTACATTGAATATTTTTGTGAATTTTAAATGATATGGGTTATTCGTATTGTACTGATGACGGAACTATTTTATTTTTTTATTTTGTCTCTGCCTGTTTTAACCCTAGAACCACTGAACGGATTTGGATGCGTTTTTTTTAATCATCATCGCAGTGACCATGGTCAACATATATGTATAGGCTATAAAGTGTGTTCATGAAATAACGCCCAAGCCGAAGACGGGGTAGAAATTGAAAAATGCGGCCGGAGCCGCGGGGTAAAGGCTAATAATTATCTAGAGTTTTTGGCTTGGTGGTTATTTTATATACAGTGTGTAAATGCAAAGTCAAGAATCCCTTCAGGGTATGAAAGTATACACGATTCTGATGTCATACGAGAAAAAAATATATACCTTGAATTTTCACCAAAATTTCCATCATTTTTCTAAGCTATGGCTACGCAGCTCACCAACCTGTCCACACACCTAATTGCACCCCGCACCCCTCATCCGAGTGGCCAGCGACCAGTGAGGGTGTCCACGCGATTAGTGTATTAAGTGTAAAGAAAATCGTCTTATTATGAGGTACTGGTACTTTATTTAGAGATCCCAGTATTTAAAATAATATCTGTACCGATCATACTAACACCTTAAAGGATTCTTGCCTTTGCTTTTACACCCGGTATATTCCCTTTAGGGCCACTACGATGATAATAAGAAAACCGCATCCAAATACGTTAAGCGGTTATCGCGGTAAAACGAAACATAGACAGAATAAAAAAATTTAGTGTTGATTTCAGTACCTACCAATATAAATAACCTATTTCAATTCAATTCGTAAGATTTCGACTTTTTTACTACTTTATTATTAGTATAGATATAATTAAACTGTTACTGTCTTTCTTGCAATAAAATTCAGTTCTTTGGAACTGATGTATGATTTCAGTGTATGACTGAATAAACCTTTAAATAAAACAATTGCTCTAATTTGTGATATAGGTAGTTAAATAAATCAAAATTATTTTGTACCTATATAAATTATTAGTTTTTTTAATAAAATATTTCATGTTACCAATGGCTTTATTATTTAACCTGAGTCTGTAAGGACTTTCATGTAATTTTTTTTTAATTATAAAATTTTAATTAATATTTGGAATAATGAAATAAAAGATTGAGATCCCTTTGAAAAAGCCTTTATTTAATGCTTTAACGGATCCATTTTAATGAATTTGTAAAATATGTCACTCATTCACAACTGGAAAATAAAATGCAAATCTTAAATTAGGGCTGACTCTCCAGGAATACCTAATGTTGTTTTCTCCTAAACGAACACCCTGAAACAAAAATATCTTATTTAGTTTTTGTAAGAAAATAAGAAAAAACAAGAGAAAATTATTGCATAATGCAAAGTCGGTACGAGACAGAAAGCACTATTGCAAAACTTTTATAATGCTTTATTGCACAACATTATAATGCATTATTGCACAATATTATTTCCATACAAGATAGAATGCATTATTGCGCAAAATTATATCCATAATGTTATTTACCAAACAATTGCTATTGAATAAACTGAGGGCTTTCATGTCCTTCGAATTTAGTACAGAAAAATAATTATAGCTAAAGGTAAACAATAGGAGTGCTGACCATCAAGCATATCAACATTGCAGTCTTTCTTCACAAGTTGCAACAGTAAGCGGGAATCAAATTGGCAATACCTAATTTAACTTTAAAAAAATTGTTTCAATGTGAAACCTCGAGGGTTTGTCATAGTCATAACACACACTTGGGGCCCTTGCTTTTCACAATTGACTTTTATGTCCCAAATGTGATGTGTGGTGAGCCCTAACCTCGTACTTAAGACGACGGTAGTAAAAACGGAGTTTTTGAACAAGTAGTACTCCCAAACTACAAAAGATATGGTTATGAAATAAATACATGTTATAAACAAAGCCTTTTCCAAGACAATGTAACAGCCCAAAACGCGATAGAGAAAAATTGGCTCGATCGAAAAAATTTGCTAAGTGAAGGTTTTTTTTTTTTTTCATTTAAAACAAGCAGTCTATTGAAACTGATAAAGTAAAAATAACAATGATTACTGTTTTAAACACATAAACATATTATCTAAACGATAGCACAGTGATTTTTTTTAAAACGCACTTGTGTGAATTTATATCATATTTTATTTCTTGAAAAACAGCATTATCCACTCTCCTCTTCCTCTGCTCAGGGGCGCGCTTTTTCAGATATGCTTATCTCTTTCTGTGGGATCGACCTACTACACCTTAACGCATAAATGGACCAACAGCTAATGTGCCTTCTTCAGCATACAGACTGAACATAAATGATTAAGCATTGTGAGGATTAAACCCTCAGGGTTAGCAGGCAAACAATCTACCACTGGGCCGTCAAGATTACTGCATTATGTATAAAGAAAGAGAAATATCATTGGCTTCACCATACCAGCTTGCAACCTGGATATTTTCTGTTCTTTCTTTCATAATAAATGTTACTTTTAACCTGTCCGGTTATCGTGCATTTTTGCAAGTTTGCAAATTTTCCCGCCAATTTGGTTTTTGGCTATATCTCCGGAACTAGCTGTCCAATTCTAATGCAATTTTGTTTTTCTAAAACTAGATAAAATTTCCTACAAGAAAACATTTTTTTTTTCTTGGGGAAGTTAGGGGGGGGGCTTTCTCCTTGAAAAAATCTTAGTTATATATATGAATATATGTATGTATACTATATATATATGTCTATTCAAATTTTATCACATTGTAAAAAAATATAAAGAATAATAAAAAAAAATATAACTATACATATATTAAAAAAAAAACAAAAAGAAGATTTGGGCCTAAAATAACAATCCACAACTTTTTTTTATATTATTATAATATTTTTTTTTATTTTTTTTCTCATCTTAATAGCTTTCGAAAAATACCCATGTCACTAGGTTTATAATATATTAACTAACAATAATAATTTTTTATTTACAATTCGGCCTAGGCGTGACGATCGTCACGACTGTAATTCTACAGGTTAAGAAGTATCCTCAATGGTCTTCTAAAAGGGCTCTGTATTTAGAATTACAAAATACAAACAGGTTTTTTTTTTCTTTTTTAAGTGTTCCATTTAACAATTAAACTTTATATTTTCAAAATATCTATGAATCTATTCACCAGTTGTAGTGTGTAAAAGGGGAAAGAAAAAGTTTTCCCTCAGAGCCCCTGCAACTACATCCTACAGAGGAAAACATTACACACATTGTGAAATATGTCACAAACTGAACAGGAACCATGAACCCTCACGTAGAAGACAAATTTTATTAATATAATTATTAAACTTTATTTTATATAGCACAGGATGTGAGAATAGAAACATGCAAGATCAAAATCAAAACATAATTTTAACATTAAATATGGTAGAAATTGAATACAAAAGAAATTGTTTTTTTTTTGTTAAACTGCAGTAGTAATTTGACAGAATGTATATTTTTATTGAAAATTATTTGTAATTTTCTGTCTGTTTTGTACCTTCATACCATAAAAGATGCAAGCATTAAAAACTTTTCTTTTTTTGACCTGGAATATTTTATTTATTTGATTGCTTTTAAAGTTTTGTATTGAATAGATGGCATCAAGATGATATAAAAGAAAAATTAAAATCATGGAGGTCACCAAATCTAATTATAATGATCAGATTATATGAAACAGAACTGAAGCTTATATCTAGATGCCAAAGAGCCTTGTCATACTGTATGTGTAACATACTTCTCTGTTTCCATGCATAAAGCCAAGACACAGACTTAAGATGTTCGACCAACATTGAAGGTCCAGAAAATTCCCAATTTATATTTTTATGTAAAAAATAAAGCTTCTAGATGTATTTTTTTATCCTTAGACCTTTTAGAGCACTTTTATTATTTCTTTGTTAACTCTTGCTTTGAATGAAATCATGTTCATGCAGTTTAAGTCAAGCTGTTTTAGTTTCTTCATACAGGCTCTCTGAATTTAGTATAGCTGGATACTCTGTGCAGCATAAACTGCAAATACTTTTGCTGTTGTCTGTCAATTGTTGTGCAATGTTCATATTGTGTGAGAATGGCTTGTCCTAAACTCTACTAATTAAGTTATTATCAAAAAGCAGTCTTCTTTTTTATAAAATACTATAAATGCTTGATTTAGCAATGCTTGACATAATATAAACACAACCTCCAAATAAGATTTGAAATCTGTAATTTACTTTCTAATGGATGTGCATAATATATGAATAGTTATCTGATTAATTGGGAATACTTTGAGCTTTGCATCATTTCATACTTGACTGCTGCACAAAATTCTTTGTGTAGTGCCTAACCTCCATACAAGAAAAATAGAAAAATCTATCTCCTCTCTAAGTGGTTAATAAAAAGGATCAATAATCATTGCTACAGCATTGGTCAGATTTACGCTCACTGATAAAAACATATAAATATACTTCTTAGATCTCTAATAACCCCTAGGGGTTAAGTGTAAATCAGTTAAATTTTGTTACAACACTGCACCTTTGTAAGTAAACAAAAAGTGAAATGAAGCCACAAATAACTTACCCTCAGTTAATCTAGCGCGACCTCCAGTAGGCTGACAGAGGATTGTGGAGCATCCTGCGCAAACGACAACCCTCTGAGCATGACTGAATACGGTCGTGATCTTGTAGCAGCCGGGGCATTTGACATCCATGAAGTACGAGTTGGGATGTGGCACTAGCCTTTTCAACTTGTGTTTCCTCCTCTCCGACGCGGGGGATGGATGCAGTAGGTCCACGGCGAGCTGAAAGTGCCATCGAAGAGGTTAGATATCGAAAACTTACGTTAACCGAGGTTTTCTTCAATGTCATTTCGCACAGGGTCACTAATTATGAAGTTCAACGGGACGAGCAAAGTTCGAGAGACACTGGGGTATTAGGATTTTGTGATCGAATCTATTGCAAGATGTCAAAAACTGCCATGTGTATTGCCCGATTATGCGCAATATGGTGACGAGTGATTTAGAGCGAGATCACTAAATTAAAGTAATGAAACTGCTTCCTGAACTTGCGGGGCACTTGAATTCATCACTGGTTAGTTAAATAATTCGTTTATTTTCGCGTGAAATAGAAAAATACACACCGGCATGGTTTCAGCTTTGATGCAGAACCGGAAAAGGAAAAGTGCTTCAATGTACCAAAGACAAAAAAGATACCATAGATCTTATTGCCGCGTTCAAATATATTAAGGGTTCATTTCAAAATGTGTGATGTTGGTGCGTTTCAGTCGTTTTTATGGAAGAGAGAGACAAAGGTATCATCACCAGTTCCACAGATACCCAATATATAAGGGAGGAGCACACAGAACATATTTTATTCGAGAAACATCGTCTATCCCGCTCATGATCCAAACTATATAACATAACTCTTTCCTCCGTAAATATTTTAGGGCAAAATAATGGTGAAATGCTGTGTGTACATGTGCAAAAGTGCACTGTATAGAAAGGTGCCAGGAATAACATTCCAACGGTAATTATAGGAACTTTTTGTTAACGTTCATACTGATGATAAAATTTCGTTAAAATTTTATAAAAATTTGCGATCCTAGTCTTTTGCAATGACGTTGATGAGTAATTTCATTTATTCTTTACTTAGGTATTATAAAAATTATAGCCCCTTGTTAAACAAACATATTTTAATTCAATAATTTCGTAAACGGTCGTTATAATATTTACTTTTTTACATTTTAGTAGCCCAACCTTAATATTTTTTGTATGTATTTCCCTTTTTTATTTATGAACTTATTTCTTCATTGCATTATGTATATAAAATATTTTTATTCGAAGATTCCTCTATTTTATGCAGGTGTATATTTTATTTCCCGTATTATTATATATTTTTTTATATTCTAAAGATATATTATATTGTTATAATTAACTTTGACTTGTAGAAAGGATCCTTTCAGTATCTATTTTGCAAAAATAAATATTTTGATTTTGATTTTTTCTATTATTTTTAGGTAGCTTCTTTGGTCCAAGTATGTACCTATTTAGGTTAGTAAGTATATCAGTACTTTCGTAACCCAGCTCCCCTCCCCCTTCTCCCCCTACACAAAATACTCAAGTTCAGTACTTAAAATAATCATGTTTAAGTAAATTAGTTCAACGTATTAATTAACAGTACTACCACAACCAGTCCCCCCCGCCCACCCCGCAACCCCCGCAAGAGTTGATAATCGGATTCAGCCCACTCAAATCTAAAAACGTACCAAAGAAGTGCGTTCATTAAAGAACCCTAGAGTAGGTAGGAACACCGGGGTTGCAACACTGAGTTTTTAAACGGGTTTGGCCGAGTTGCTACACTCCAAACGTCATTTCACATAATTCCAATAGATTTCGTATTGATTTTTAACGTCATTTTGACGTCTCATACGAACCTTGCGAACCTTGCTCAGAGTATTTATTGTTGAAAAATTCGACACCGGTGTAGCGACACTGCTATTTTTGAACGGTCAGTGTCGCGACCCGTGTTGATTTTTGAACGGTTTAGTGTCGGAACCCAGGGCTGAGTTCAGTTTGATCGCCCACTCACGCCCGGCGATCATGACATCTCTTTTGCACGCGTTGAGTTTGTATTTGCTATCCTGCTATCAGTGATAAGCGAACGATCAAACTGAACGCGGCCCAGGGTACGAACCCAAGCAGGTGTGAGTTTTTGAACGACTATCAGGGGGCTAGCATGGTGCAACTTTAACACCATTTGACAGTAAATCTCATATATTTTCTGTCAAATGGTGTTTGAAAATGGTGTTAAAGTGGCAACCATGTTAGGCTAGCAGCTAGTGAATTCGGGGAAAACACTTTTTTAATGTAGCTGCGTGACAAAGTATGATATGTTTGGAATAACACGAGATGGAAAATAGAAAGACTAGTGCAATGAAAATCACATGAAGCTATACACATTGCACTTTTTACCTATCGCAAACTTCATTATAGGGGCTAATGTAAATAGTACTGCAAGTGCATAGTTTGATGTGATCTCCATTGTACATACATGGTGATTTTGATGTGATTTGCTCATTTGAATGACGAGTTTATTTGCTTTTAACTTTGGATTATCTTATTTGTTATTCAAAAAGTATTGTTGATTTTTTTCTATCTTTTCATGAAATAATTTTAATGGTATTTTGTTTGGATTATGTTCTCCACAAATTTGGGGGATTTTGACGTTTGTATGAGGCAATCTGGAAAATTGGTATTGGCAACCCTGCCTCAGAGTAGATTGTTTTAGGACTTTTTGGCGGGCTTTCAAAAAATAAAGACGTCTTTTTTCAAACAAATTTTCAAAAAGTTGTTTTATAGTCAAAAGCTGTACATATTTCTTTATAAATAGTATAAAAACTTTGTTTAGTGTATACAGTGTTAAACAGAATGAATGACCCTCCTGGGGATGATCCCCCAGGGGGTAAAAAACCACCGGATTATATCGCCACCCATACTGGAATAAAGAGAGGCAGGGAGGAGATTGATGTAGAGGCATCTTCTAATAATTATGCACTTATACCGGATACAAGTATGTATAAACCTTTTATTAAACCGGGTTACAAACGAGTCTTTGCAGAAAACTCGGTAAATACAGAATTTGTGGTATACTTGGAAAGTACCAAAGAGGGAGAAAAGTTGGGCAATAAAAACCCCTCTTTATTAAACACATTACTCCAAAGCGAAATTAAAGGTATACATTTAATACATCGAGTAAATGCTAACAAAATAGCCGTTATATTTACCCAGGCAAATAACGCCAACAACTTCCTAAAAAATGGGGATTTCCAAGAGAAGTACAGCTTCAAGACTTACATTCCAGCAAGAGCAGTTGAGAAAATTGGGGTCCTAAAATATGTTCCAACTACTATTTCAAACGAAGAATTATTTAGAAAATTGCAGGCAGATTCTGAAATAATAAGTGTTAGACGGTTTCAACGCAAGGTCAATGGTGAAATCAAACCATACCAATCTGTGAGCGTGACATTTCTCGCAAATGTCCTACCCAAGTATGTCTACTTAGACTTGTACAGGTTCCAAGTTAATGAGTATGTAGCACCCTTGTTGCAATGCTTCAAGTGTTTCAAGTTTAATCATGGTGCCAAGATTTGCAAAGGTGTTCAGACATGCAGCATCTGCGCATCTGATCATCATTTCTCGAAATGTGACAATAAAGATATTATAAAGTGTGTTAATTGTGAAGGCTCTCACCTAGCAATATCTAGAGATTGTCCCATCAAACAAAAAAAGATTGCAGAAAAGAAAAAAAACTCAAGCAGTTATGCTAATATTTTACAAAATAACTCATTTCCTGCTCTCCCAAAGCCTAGACCACAACCGACTTTAGTACCCGAAATAATTAATAAAACCAAAAAAGGAACGGAACAGTTTAATGAAAAAAATACTCATTTAAATAAAACTAATAAGAAAATTGAACAAATGGAAACTGACAATCAATTAAAAAAAACTGAAACTTTTAATAAAAAACAATTAATTGAAGGAATTTTAAAAAATGATGACATTATAACGAGCTTAATTAAAACCCTTGTTGAGCTGGGCAATTCTACTAATCCCAAACCACTTACATTCAACAACATTAAAGAAGTTTTAAAAAAATCCCTTGTCTTTGATGGATAGTAATTTTATTAGAATTTGTCAATTTAATATACAGAGTATAAATAACAAAAAGCCTTTACTGATTGATTTTCTCAATAATCAAAATGTTGATGTCTGCTTATTAAACGAAACTAGACTAAAAGATTCGACTAAAATAAACATCCCTGGTTTTCATTTCATAATCCGAAATGGGAAAAATGGACATCACGGAGTAGGTATTCTCATTAGAGATACTTATAAATTTGATATTATACAAACACCCTTTTATGACTACTTACAAACAGTAGCTATTGCCTTACACACAACTGCAGGTAAACTAACTATATTATGTACATATTGTCCACCACCTCCAACACGTTTAAGGGTTCATAAACTCAGGAATCTTATAAGTACACTTCCAAAGCCAATCTTATTTTCAGGAGACGTTAATGCTCATCATGTTGCATTCGGCTGTCACAGTACTAACACCCGAGGCAGAGATATCTTCAACTTATTAGACGACAGTGATCTATGTCTGTTAAATACTGGATCTTTGACAACTGTAGGCACGGCTACGGCTAGACCATCAAGCATTGATATTTCTTGTGTATCTCCCAATGTTGCTCCACTATGTCATTGGACAGTTCATGACGATCCAATGGGAAGCTATCATTATCCTACTTTTATTAATATCCAAACTACTGTTGAAAAATATACAGTAGGCGATTCCCCAAACAAATTCCTCTACAATAAAGCAGACTGGTTCAAATTCTCATCTGTAACAGAAAAAGCGTTTGATAATTTAGTTTTAAATCCTGATAACCCCTTAAATAGTTATGATCAGTTTTGTGATATACTTAACAATATTAGAGAACAATGTATCCCTAAATATTGTAAAAAAGACAAACTAGTAAAACTACATAAACCTGTTCCCTGGTGGGATGATGACTGTTTAGAAGCAGTAAAAAAAAGTAAAGAAGCCTTAAATGCTTATAGATACTATCCATCAATTACAAATTATATAGAGTATAAGAAATATGATGCACTTAAAAAACGACTACTTAGTGAGAAGAAAAAAGACGGATGGCGTAAACTTTGCGAGTCATTCAATAGATACACACCTATTTCTGTCATATGGAATTACATACGACGATTTAAGAGAGCTTCCATTAATAAGCCACCAAAAAATGATGAATGGATTCCTCCCTTTATAGAAAAGTTTGCACCTGCTTTAGCACCTGAAAAAAATATAGATATTATTAGTTTAAATAACATCTTTGCAAAAAGTGGCACTGAAAAAAGCAAGTTTCTTTGTGAACCATTTACATATAATGAATTTCAAATAACCCTAAATTCCAGAAAAAATACTACTCCTGGACTTGATGACATTCCTTATATGTTAATACAAAGGTTACATAGCAATGCACAAAAGGTTTTATTAGATTTATTTAATTTACTTTGGTCTAGCCAAAGTATTCCCTTGCAATGGAAATCTCAGTGTATTATTCCGATACTTAAACCTGACAAACCAAGCAATGATTACAATTCGTATAGACCCATTTCATTGTCATCTTGCATAGGCAAAATATTTGAAAATATGATTAAAATAAGGCTTGATTATTATGTTGAAACCAATAACATCCTACCTATGCAACAGTTTGGATTCCGTAAAGGAAGGAGTGCATTAGAAAGCTTTTCTACTTTAATATCAGACATTAATAATTCACTACATAGTCACTCTGCTACTGTATGTGCATTCTTGGATGTACAGGGTGCATTCGATAACTTGAATCCTTCCATATTGATTTCAATCTTAGATGATATTGGAGTTCCCGGGAAGCTCTGTAAATGGTTTTTTAATTTTTTATATGACAGGAGCATGTATGTTAAATATAATAATATTATTTATGGGCCACACAGCATTTACAAAGGCACAATGCAGGGTGCTACAATATCCCCATTATTGTATAATATTTATACCTGTCAAATGTCTCAATACATAACTAACAGGAACATAAAGTTTTTACAGTTTGCAGATGATCTTGTAATTTACACTGCACACAAAGATGTAAATATTGCTGTACATAATTTAAATAATGCACTATCTAATGTAAATAATTATTATACTAATAAACTAAAACTAACCATAAGTGCCAATAAAAGTGCAGTGGTAATCTATAGTAAAAGGCCATATCAGTTAAGTAATATGATTATCTATAACAATACTCCATTATCTTTATTGAAAGAAAAGAAATTTTTAGGCATTTATCTTGATGAAAAATTGAATTTCAACACACATATCAATTACCTAATTGGTAATGCATGTAAAGGATTAAACATAATGAGATCCCTAGCAGGGGTTCATTGGGGATCTGATCCTAAAATACTTTCCATGTTATATAAAAGTATAGTGAGAAGTCACTTTGATTATAGTTCAATTGCTTATTGGAATGCTAATTCAAAATTACTTCATAAATTGAATGTTATACAGAATAAGGCTTTAAGAATAATTACTGGAGCCATGTGTTCAACACCTATTTATGCAATGGAATCTGAAGCTTGTATATTACCTTTGATCTTGCGACGACTTCAAATTGCTGAACGATATTCTCTAAAGTTACTCTCCTCTAATAATTCTCTGGTAATTAACAGCCTCCTTCCAAATGCTGCTCTACAATTTAGGGTTGATCAGCCTCATATCTGTAGCTCACAAATATTGGCAGGCCAACTTCCTGGAATGTTGAGAATTATGTTACACATTAAAACACTAGCTAACAACATGTACAAATGTTTTCCATTACCTCTATATAATGTTGAGTTGAATGCACTTATTAATAATAAATATGAAATTTTATCATCTAATGTTGCTAATCAAACTGAGTTCTCTAATTATATGGAGGACAAAAAAAAACAGTATAAAATATTTACAGATGGTTCAAAAACTTTTAACTCTGTTACATCTGCATTTTATGACCCACAACTCAAATTTAAAGTGTGTTGTAAGTTAGACAATGATTGTAGTATATTTACGGCCGAGTGCTATGCTATTTACCAGGCATTACTACATATTACTAAAATAAGTGTTTCTGAAGTATTAATAATAACAGATTCCCAGAGTGTTATATCAGCTTTAAAAAATATGGTGTTTAAATACAATGTTAACTACATAACATATAAAATTAGGCAAATAATATATAATCTAAAAACGAAGGAAATTCATGTAAGTTTCATGTGGGTGCCATCCCATCAAGGCATCACAGGTAATGAAGAAGCGGACAGAGCAGCAAGAGGCTCATACGATGAAGACCACTCCTCATTATTGAAAGTCCCTTACACTGACTATAACCTACAAATAAATAAAGAAATAAAAGAACTGTGGAAGGAATGTTGGACGTCATTAAGCCAAGAAAAGGGTAAATGGTATGCTGAAATACAGAAAAGCCCGCCCGGTATACCATGGTACAACAAAAATAAACAGATAGATAACAGAAATTTTGTTACCACAATAAACCGTATGAGGTTTGGCCACTGCAGAACTCCTTCTCACTTAAAAAGACTTAACATAATACAAGATTCCTCCTGTAATTACTGTGACTTTATAAACGCCGATTTGGATCACATCATCTTTAACTGCCCAAATTTTGGAATTCACAGACTAATACTTGTGTCAGAACTGGAAAAAATCTGTGATGACGGCGATGTTCCTACGCGACTTCAAGACTTATTAGCTGAACCAAAATTCTATATGCCGCTTTTTAATTATATTAAAAACACAGTGGATAAATTGTGAAAAGACAAACGAAATGCTATTTGAAAAATAAACAAACGAATGGCTCAAAAGGACAAGAATCCAGGGCCGTAAAACAATTAACAAAAAAAAAAAAAAGTAGATTGTTTTGAGGTTTTGGTTCGTTTCGTTCGGTGCTCAGAAGAATCGGGTTCCTTTGTTAGTCGGAGTCTGAGGGTTCGTGTAGCGTAAGTTAAACATCGATAGTCTATCGATACTATCGACAGTTGATGACTATCGATAGTATCGACATTTTTTGTTACAATCGATTGCCTGCTACATCGCTCTATTGCAACTCTTTTGTCCATGTTTGAGGTAATCCGAAAAATAAGATTGGTGCCAAGAATTAAGTCCCGCGGATTTAGTAATTTTCGTTTTTATTCTTTGAGGATTAGTAGGTACCTCGATAAGTGATATTTTCCTGGCATTAACGTTAATGTAATAAAAAAACGCGGGTCAGTATTTTAAAATTCATTTGGTTCACTCTTTCACTCAGTTACAAGTAAATATTAGGTAAACTAAATATGAGTAAATGACGCATTTGGAATAAATTTACAAAAAAACACAAAAAGTTTGCAAAATGTTTATTGTATGCCGGCGAGTTATAGTCAAAAAGTGGAAATACCACCAATTTAATCGATCACCTCAAAAGGAAACATTAAGAAATGTGGTCGTCCATCCCGATATCTACACCTACTCATGTTTTTGATTTAATTTACTTTAGGTTTTAAATAAAGGTATAAAAAATTAAGGTGCTATTCAATAAATTCAAGGTAATTACCCTACATCCAAAAAAAATAATTAAACTATGGATATCTATCAATAGTATCGATAGTTTCTTGGAAAATATCGATAGTTATCGTACTTGCAAACTATCAATGTTTAACGTACACTAGTTCGGTGCTCTGAAGAATCATCTGCCCTCTGATTCTGTATCGTAAACTCAGATGCTAAACCAACTGCCTGTCGTCTAAAACATACATTATTATTTAAAGATTCAAAACCGAAACTCAGAATTGTGACGTTGATCGTGAGTGTATGAGTTATATCTTCTATACATGATAAGTTTCTCATAAAAATCCAATATAATACACGAATTATGAAATGAAAACAAAAAAAGTTTAAATTTCTTTGTTAAGCTTGCTAAGGCTTAGATATATGCCTTAAATAATCTATATACATCAAGAAGTATCGATAAGTAAGTGGTCATTAAATTCGCACCTCTATCGTAACACGACCACACAAAAGAATCGAGACAGAAATACTACGGAGTACAAGAGGGTACAAGAAATATTGAAAAACATCAACGGGATGCGCAAGCTTAGATTAAAAGATGATCAATTTAAGTTGAACCATAATGATTTTGTAATAATATTTGTATTAAATATTTAGGTAATTTCCCATGAAATATAATGTGTTCGTTTTAATATTGCGTTGGCTACTGATTTTTCCACACCATTTACACCAATTTTTTTTCCTTTTTTACGATTTTTGCTCCTAGAAACTGAGAACGTGGATCCGTATCATATATCTGGTCGCAAATAACACTGTTTTGAATCAGCAACCTTATTTAGGACTTATTTGACTGAAATCGGTCGCCGTTTATTGGCTATCTTGTCTATGCCGTATATATATATATTATTCTTGATAAATTATCAGTTTATCCTTTTACAAAGTCTACTTCCATGGTGCTAGATAATATAAATATATATATAAAAACTAAACACAAACTTTACTAATACAATACGTGTATATTTTACATTGATATAGCATTTATTGAACAGCTATACGCAAAATAACAACCAAGACGTGGAGTGGTTCGGTAGCGTGACGTCACAGCGGGGTCGGGGTCCCGCAGTCTAGTGTACGTTAAACATCGATAGTTTGAATGTTCGATAACTATCGATATTTTCCAAGAAACAATCGATACTATCGATAGCTAAATATTTTTTTTGAATATAGGAAATTTTACAGCAGCACATTACATTTTTATGCTTTTGTTTAAAAAATAAAGTAAATTAAACCAAAAACATAAGTAAATATAGATACCGGGTTGGACGACCACATTTCTTAATGTTTCCTTTTGAGGTGATCGATAAAATTGGTGGTATTTCCACTTGACTAAAACTCGCCAGCACACAATGAACATTTTGCAAACTGCTTGTCTTTTTTTTGTAAGTAAAATAAATATAAACGCGTCATTTACTCATATTTAGTTTAATATTTACTTGTACTTGATTGAATGAGTGAATTGAACGAATTTTAAAGACTGTCCCGCGTTCTTTTTTCACCCAAATAAAAACGAAAATTGCGAAATCCGCGGGAATTAATTCTTGACGTCAATCTTAGTTTTCGGATTTCCCCAAACATGGACAAAGGAGTTGCAATAGAGCGAGGTAGCCGACAATCGATTGTTACAAAAAATATCGATTACTACTATCGATAGTCATCAACTATCGATAGCATCGATAGACTATCGATGTTTAACGTACACTACCGCAGTCATTCTGCGCTAGACTTTATTTACTCAAATAATAAATTTCGCAGTACCTAATTTTATGACGGATAAAGAATATATTTCGGCGCTTTTTTTGGTTTTGGTCTATATTTATTTTAATCCTATGAAATTAAATATGATATTATCAACTTCATGAAACTTGTTAATTATAATAATAATCGATTAATATTGTACATCCCTAGTGCCGTTTCGTTTTTCCATTTTCTCATTAATTTTATTTCCGTGTTTTCTGCCGAAAGATCAATTTTACAGCTGAATAATACTGATCTTTCTGAACCCTTAATAGAACCTATATATATAATCAACTATGGCTGACGAGGAATATGAGGCAGACGACGCGGGAGCAGACTATGATGATATCGCCGAAGAAGACGACAACATTGAGGAGACAGAGGAACAGGAGGAAGATGGATACAACGTGCAATGCCTTGCACCAGGACAGGCCGGTGGGGGCGTCGAGAAATCCAAGCGCATCACCACTCGATACATGACCAAATACGAACGCGCGAGGGTTTTAGGTGAGTGTGATTTAAGGTTATGTTTTTAAATCACCTTGTTTTTATTCTCCATCTATGCTGGAGCTACTAGATATTTAAGTGAAATAGGATAGGTATCCAAAAATGAAATCAAAAGGCCATTAAAGGCAAAGGATAACTTATATTTATTGATGTCAGATTTCTTGAAAATTTATTGTCATTAAAACACTTTCTTAGCTCAGTGAGTTCAATGCTAAATCTTGAATTTCGTTTATTTAAAGTCATAGGGTTTATATAAAGGATCACTGAAGAAAAATGTGTGAGAGGCTGGACGGCGGAATTTTTAGATTGCTTTTGAGCAGTTTTCAGCCTCCTTTTTGAAATTGACTTGATGATGATGTTCTAGATGGAACGCGTGCTGAGGTGTATGGTCAGCTCTCAAGTTGTAGCTATTCCATCCAATTCCTTTTGCTTACAGCTTTGCTATCCTGATCTGCCATGGGCGTTCCCTCCAAACTTCTGCTAGTATTAATAAACAATCTACTATTGAACAATCACCTTTAAATGCCTTCTGTGACTCAAAATTATCTGCTTATAGAATTTAGACTGATTGCAGACAGTTCACAGTACATAATAAAAAAATTTGGGCTATTAAAGCTTGCTTCAATGTAATCCCGCTATTAGGTACATCATGAATTTCAAAAAAAATAAAATTTTGAGACATTCTTCTATTTAGCCAATGGCCAGTCAGAAAGCCTACCAACATACCTAGGTCTATCCAGCAGTGGATGAACACAATGGATGGATGGATGGATACCTAGGTTGACTCTGCTTAGGTTAATGAGACTGATTAAGAATCCTCAGCTAATTTTATGCGTTTGCCAAAAGTGGATTATAGCTTGATTTATCTCAATCAATCAACAGCCATTTCTTCAGCCAATTTTGTTTACATTTATTAAAATTTTTTTTTTTTTTTTTTTTTTCCCGTTTCGCCAACTTGCAATCGGTCCGAAGACCATAAGCAGTTTTTGTGAGAGAAATTAATGGCTTGTTAGGCATGCCCTTCCAGTGTCGGGTTGCCTCCATGAATTATATTATTATAAATTGTCCCATGTGTGTTGCCTTTTTAGGCGTCTCGTTTGGAGTGGTTCACTTAGACAATGAGCAAGTCTGTTTTCATGGCTCATAATCCTATTTCTGTAGGATTTAGTCCTGGTATTTACTTCTTCTTTTACAGTAGGAAGTTTGAGGTATTTATGAACTTCATCTATTCTTGTGAACCATGGAGCATTCACTATAGCTTTCAGTACACCATTTTGGAAACGTTGCAAAATTTCAATGTTTGAGTTCTTTGCTGATCCCCACAGCTCAATTCCATAGGTCCAGACTGGTTTCAATACTGCTTTGTAAACAAGAGTTTTGTTATTGAGGGATAATTTGGATTGTCTTCCAAGTAGCCATTGTAAGGACCGAAACTTGATATTTAATTCATCACGCTTCTTCTGTATGTGAGCCTTCCAAGTCTGCTTGCGATCAAGATGGAAGCCAAGGTATTTCACTACAGTGTTGTGTGGCAGCACGTCCTTCCCAAATTTTACAGCAGGACAGTCTTCTTTCCTCAAAGTAAAGGTGATGTGGTTAGATTTTGCTGCGCTAGCCTTAATCCGCCAGTCGCTCATCCAGGAATGTACCTTATCAATGTGTGTCTGTAATATGTTTGAAGCAGTTTCTGGATTCTTATTTGATGTAAGTACAGCAGTATCATCTGCGAAGGTAGCTGTCATCACATTCTCCGAATCTGGAACATCAACTGTGTAGAGTAGATACAGGATGGGGCCCAGCACTGATCCCTGTGGTACTCCGGCATTTATATCAAAGAAATCTGATATTGCATCATTGATTTTTACAAAGAAGAATCGGTTCTCCAAGTAGGATTTCAGTAGAAGAAACATGTTATGGGGTAGATATTTTTTCAGCTTATATAGAAGTCCATTATGCCAGACTTTATCAAATGCCTGCTGAACATCTAGGAACACTCCAGAACAGTATTCTCTTTTTTCTAAGGCATATCTTATATGTTCACATACTCGGTGGACTTGTTCAATCGTAGAGTGATTGTTCCTGAATCCAAACTGATGTTCTGGAATGATATTATTATATTTGAGGCATTCCTTCAGTCTACTAGAGACTATTTTCTCAAATACTTTAGACAGCACAGGTAGCAAGCTTATTGGCCTGTATGATGATGTCATGTGCTGTGGTTTTCCAGGCTTAGGTACCATTGTTATTTGGGAAACTTTCCAAATACTAGGATATGAGGATGTTCTGAGAATAGCATTGAAAAGCGATGTAATAAAGATCAATACTTTTCTTGGTAGTTGTCGCAGTACCTCTGCTGTTATGAGGTCGAACCCCGGTGCTTTCTTTTGTTCCAGTTCAAAAATAGTACGTCTTACTTCCGCAGGTGTACAACGGTGAATAGGTGGACTGAGTTGAAGGTCGCTTTTGAGAAATGATTTGACTTCATAGTCAATAGTCTCAGACCCCAGGTCATCATTTGGTGTAAAAACATGACTTAAAAATTCTGCATAAGCCTCTGCTCTTTCTTCATCTGTTTTAGCCCATGTACCGTTCATCATTTTTAGTGGATGTTGTGGTAGCTGTGGTTTTTGAGAGGACTTGACGTTTTTCCACAACGAATGTTCGCTGTTGGCTGGTGCTGACGGGGTTATGTTTTGTAAGTGAAATTGAAGAGTGTCATTTTCCAACTCAATAAGGAATTGTTTTAACTCTGCTGCTGCCTTGTTGTACGCAGTTTTGTCTGTTTGGTGTCGACTTAATTGCCATACCCTTCTCAGTCTTCGCTTCTCTAACACTTTCTGTTTCACTTCTTGAGGCAAGTTATTGTGAGCTTTTTGTCTCATGTTTCGTTCACTAGGGGTACTCATCCATGCTGCTTTTTGTATTAATTTGGTAATGTAAACTGTTGCAGTCTCAATATCGTCTTCAGTCTTCAATCGTACATTCAGATCTACATTTTTGTCTAAGTATTGTTGAAAAGCATGCCAGTCTGTTTGCTTATTGTACAGAAAAGGCTTAGAAGGTCTTTCAATTATGGTTGTACTTATAGTAGCAATTACTGGTGTGTGGTCAGAAGAAGTGTCATAACAACTTTCAATTTTCAAGAAGCATGTTTGTATGCCTTTGTACATAAAGAAATCTAAGAGATCTGGGGATTTATTTGGGTCAGTGGGCCAATAAGTAGGCTGACATGTTGTGAGGGCACTCAAATGGTTTCTGTCCATGCTGCTCTTTAGGTGTCTACCTCTAGTAACTGTGAGTCGTGAACCCCAGTGTGTATTTTTGGCATTCCAATCGCCACCGACGATAAACCTATTTCCTAGGGTCTGAAAGAAATCATCAAATTGTTCACCATTCGTTTCTGTTTGTTTTTTCTTTTTTGGAGGACAATATACTGATGACAATGTAATTGAACCTTGTTTGTCATGCAACAGTATTGATGTTGCTTGGATCTGAGGTGTCCGATACTCTGGAAGTAGCTCATGCTTTATATTATTTCTAACAATTACTGCTGTTCCTGCATGTGCCGTGTTATCTGGATGGTATGTGGCATAGGTTCTGTATCCTTTAAGACTGAATGCTAACTGTTCCGTAAGATGAGCTTCGGAAATTAACAGAACATCAAGATTTTGAATCTTGAACAAGGTGTTCACATCTTGTTTTCTAGCGGGCAAGCCGTTGACGTTCCACGTTGCAATCCGTAGAGCCAACTCTTTAACGAACTAGTTTATTGACAATTGTTGATAGGAGACTCATCATAGCTCCCATATGTTCAATGAGGCGGTCTAGCTTTTCTGCATTTTTTATAAGAATAGTTTCTAGATTCATTGGGATAGCTGATGTAACTTGTGCATATGTTTTAGTAGGATTCTTATTATCATCATACTCCTTATTTTCGGTTGAGGAAATAACTTCAATTTTGCTTAATGGATCTTGCTTTTCAGTAGATTTCCTTTCGCTTTGTTTATGTGTTTTGTTCTTTGTTTGTGAGCTAAATTTCCGTTTTTGTATTTCCAAGTAAACTTTACATCCTTTATAGCTTGCAGCGTGATCTTCAAGACATAAAGCGCATTTTGCTGGAATATTTCTGTCTTTTCTTGGACAGTCTGTTGTGTTATGGTTTTCTGCGCACTTAACACATCTGTAAGGCCTCATACAATTATTCCTTGTATGGCCATATTGTTGGCACCTTTTGCACTGAGGAATCATCTTTTTACGAATAGGATCCTCAATGATAATAGAAGTATGATAGATGTATTTCAGGGATTTTACATCTTTATTGTTTGGACCTTGTTCTAAGTTCACAAACCAAGTAAACAGAGGTATTTTAGACGGACCATGCCGGGCATTTATTATTTCGCCTTTTACAATATTACCAGTGCTTTCTATAGCTTCTTTAATAGCCTCAATTGGTGTAGAGGGGTGAAGATTTCGAATGACAATTCTATATGGTCTTTCATCTTTTCTGGTAAATGTGTGTCCAATCAGACCCTTCTCTCGGGCTAGCTCAATAAGTTTTTTATAAGAAGCTATATTAATACATGTGACTCGAAGCTGATTTTTGGTCACAATTTTGTATGAGTACTGTGTTTTATCCAAAATTTCCCCAATGAGGTCATTAAGTTTTGTTATATTCTTGATACCGTAGAGCATAATTGGTGGAGGCTTTTGAACTTTTTCTTGATGAGAAGCTGTATTGGTCTCTATATCTTCTAGCCGTAGTTGTGCATATCTGTTTTGTACTGGAACTTCCGAGTCAGGGGATGGTGTATTTTGTCTCATCCTTTTATATCTTTTGTTGTTTTGGCGGAGTATTGGAATTGTTTGCCAGTCATTTTCTTTATCAGAAAGTTGGTTGTTAGGGTCTAGGTTAACTTTTTCTAGTCGGAGCGGCATATTTCCAAGTGATGAATGTCTTTGTCTTGGCTTCAAGACTTGCTTGAGAAAGTTTTGAACTTGTATGTCAGTAGCATGATTCTTCCCGGAAGCCTGAACAGCCACTTCCGGTAGATGAGGTTTTTTGGGGGAATTTATTTTAGCATTATTTCAACAAAATTATTATTGTTTTACATTTTGATAAAAGTTACTTTTTATGAAGGTAGTTTTGTTTTAGTTCACACACACTGTAATTTAGAGGTTTTGCCCATAAAAACACTTCACTTCACCTAGATAACACTCTCACTGCATTTCCAAGAGTTTAGAAGAGCTTTTATCGAAAAATTATATCAATATTCCAATTAAAAGTATTTTTTAAGTTTAAGAAAGCACAAGGCCAAGTTGACAATATTTTTATTAAAATTAAAGTAGAATAATTATTATTGGTCTGGTAGACGTCATCCTCACCCTGTCTCCTTGTTTTATAAGGTCATCATATAAGTGACTTAGAGACGTTTTTAGGAGGCTTATTACTGATTTCCTCCAAAAATTTCAGTTTTTAATATCTGATCTCCTCCACACAAAAATCAATCATCAATCATCAATACTTATAATAAAACAGTAGAAACCGCTGTGTCTGTACATTAAAGAAAAGTAATAGAAATAGAAAGGGGGTGACTAAAGAAGAGTAATAGAACACAAATCAATGATTTATAGAATTCTTTTCTGTCTGTCTGTTTGTTCACGCACATCTCTAAAACTACTGAACAGGTTTTCATGTAGTTTTCACAGCTGTACAGAGCTTATTTTTTAATAGAATAATAACTTTATTTCATTAAAATCGGATCTCAGAAAAAAAAGTAATCGTCATTTAAAGATTTTTGGCATTTTTTCTACTGGTAGTAATTAGAAATTATGGTATGGGATCTCCTCAACTGATATAGAGTTCGAGTTTGGGCTTATTTGATTGGTCTTTATTAGCACTTTAATAAAACATGGTGACCAGAGTCTGATGATGGGAGCGGAAGATGGGTACGGGATCTCCTCAACAGACAACGGCAGACCCTTTGAGTTTGGGCTTATTTGATTGGCCCTTATTAGCACTTTGGTAAAACATAGTGACCAGGGTCTGGTGATGGGACTGGGAGGTGGGTACGGGATCTCCTCTACGGACAACAGCAGACCCTTCGAGTTTGGGCTTATTTGATTGGTCTTTATTAGCACTTTGATAAAACATGGTGACTGGGGTCTGATGATGGGACTGGAATATGGGTACGGGATCACCTCAACGTACAACAGCAGACCCTTCGAGTTTGGTCTTATTTGATTGGTCTTATTTTTGTAAAACATGGTGACCAGGTCTGATGATGGGACTGGAACGTGGGTACGGGATCTCCTCAACGGACAACAGCAGACCCTTCGAGTTTGTGCTTATTTGATTTGTCTTTATTAGCACTTTGGTAAAACATGGAGACCAGGGTTTGATGATGAGTACTGGAAGGTGGGTACGGGATCTCCTCAATGGACAACAGCAGACCTTTCGAGTTTGGGCTTATTTGATTGGTATTTATTAGCACTTTGGTAAAACATGGTGACCAGAGTCTGATGATAGGACTGGAAGATGGGTACGGGATCTCCGCAACGGAAAACAGCAGACCCTTCGAGTTTGAGCTTATTTGATTGGTATTTATTAGCGCTTTGGTAAAACATGGTTACTATTGCACATAGTTGTTCAAAAAATCATATTCTTTTGTTTTCCTTATTTCCACGAAAATCTCTACGCGAGCGGAGCCGTGGGCAAAAGCTAGTTATTAAATAAAATACTTCCCATTCTCCTCCATGAGACATCACAAGGTACAGTCCATGACACAAACACAAGTCATAAATGGATATTAAAGTTATAGTAAATAGGTATAGGTATAGTCTGTCAAAAAAGTGTTGAAATGAATATTGAACTCTAATGAATTTTATTGAACTTTAAATGTTCAAGTAGGATAATTTAGGTAATATAGTCATGAAATAACAACGCGGTAAACTTGATTTAACAGATTTTGTACTTGTTTGTTTGGTGTAACCAGGCGAAAGAAAACTACTTTCTTCAATATTCATTACAACAATTTTTTGACAGACTGTACCTAATAGCCTGTGGAAGCTAGTAGGAGGAGGAAGTATTAATAGAGCGCGATCTATTGTTTTAGTGTTGTTAAGACCCTTACTGGTCATTCAGGATTAAGTATGTTATCAGAGAAACTGGCTCAAACAATAAATGCGTTCAACATGCCCTTTAGCAATCGCCAAATGAAGGATTTATTACTCAAGCTTAGTTAGCTTGCTTCTTTGTGCGAATAAAAAAGATTCCCATGACTCCAAATACGGAGTTCTGCTTAGAAAACAGGTGTTCTATATGTCATGTCACACCAATTCGTCTGTAGTTTAGCATGAAAGATTCTTTTTTGTTTCATACTAAATTAATACCAGTATTATTATTTGAATAATTACAATTTAACTAGGTACCTGACTGTACTCAGTAGTCCTGGAGGAAAACGGAACTCAAAAACAATATTTTTAAATAATAATTAACTCCATGGAGGACATCGGGAACTGATGTATGGCATTTTTATCTTTTCGAAACAATGGATTGGAGGAATTCATAACCCTTTAGGATGGGATTTGGGCCCACTTTATGTGTCTCCCCATCGTATAACTGTCTTTTTTAGCTTAACTTAGACGTATAGTCGACGTATATACATCGTCGGTGTGTCCACTACCACTAGGCGTATAATGGTACCTGCAGCGATGTATATACACCTGCATGACGGGTAATGATCTGCAATGGGACAGTTATAGAAAGGGGTGGCTTATCGTATTAATATGCTAGTGTAGCCTAACCTAAAATTAAAATTGCTAGGTGATGGTGACGCTTTATTTATTAATCTCAGTGGCCATAAAATAATATGAAAGTACGTAAATAGCGTATTTCTCAGCTGCAATCTATTGGGGAGTTAAGTTTATTGATTGATGTTTATTGACATTAAATATGTGGTAGGTATGAAATTTTTTTTCAATTTTCCTAAAATTCTTTAGTATTATGATTTTTTATTAAAATTTTAATTTGTACCATGTTATATGCCCTTTATAGGTCTACCAGACTTATAAATTGTCTAAATATTATTATTAGAGTGTATTACAAACCAGAACAGATAAATTAGAAACAAAGGTAAAGACAAGAATTTGAAAAAATTCCTCGTGTCAGGATTCGAACCTGCGACCTCTTGTTTCCCAGACAAGCGCGCCACCGAGGTACTCTATGCACTGTAATAATAATATTTAGAGTATTCCAAAGCGATTGATTTCGCAATAAAAACATAATCTTATAAATTGTCTGTTCAAAAATAATTCGTTTGTCATTGCAGTAGAATTATGGTTCATATAAAACCAGCCATTATCTTTATTATTTCACTTGACTGGCGCGAAATAAGATTTAATGCAATGGTTATCATTAGTTTTTCATTAGATCCATATTACAAATAATTACATATTAAAAAAAGTGGAAGTTTTATAAAAGTCTATTTGAAAACGTTTACCGGTCTAGGTGACGTATAGCGGGCGTATAACCTCTCTAGAAGACGAATAAAAGACGCAATCGTAATTCTTTACCCGCTTGTTTTATAATGATTAGCATCACGACGTATAAACGACCACTGATCGTTAAAACGTTTTATAACCAACACAACCTGACCGTTACACGCCAACGAGGCTTATAGATGGCGGCGTTGTGAGGACTAGTTTATTATAATATAGACGATTAGACGTCTTTAAGACATTATTATATGCCAAGCAACTTGTAAAACTAAACAGACCCACTATGTACCACTATAAGATAAAGTGTAAGCAACATTACTGTAATAAAACGTTTATAAAATCAGTAGGCGTATAGGCGCTTGGCTACACGACCAAGTTGTTTGCTGGGTAGTTACTGCTGTATGTTTGCCCTTTGGCAAAGGTCTCCCCAAACCTCTTCCACTTCCTTCTGCCTTGTGTCAGCCTCTTCCATGTTCCACCAGCCACCTTTTCAATTTCATCCCTCCAATGTGTGTGCTGCCTGCCTCTTACACTATCTCGGGAATTAAGTGATTACTGTTTTGCTCCATTTGTTAAGGCCTCTCATAATGTGGCCAGTCAACCTCCATTTTACTCCTTTGCATATTTCTGATTTATTTCCTGAACTCTAAATAACTGTTAACTTAAATTGCCTGCCCAATAAATCTTAGCATTTAAAATTTTTGTTCTTAACCTGTTTTAACCTTGATTTGTTAAATTTCCAGGGACCCGAGCCCTACAAATAGCCATGTGTGCACCTGTGATGGTGGAGCTAGAAGGTGAGACGGACCCTCTTCAGATTGCGATGAAGGAGCTCAAGCAGCGCAAGATCCCCATCATCATCCGCAGGTACCTCCCCGACCATTCCTACGAAGACTGGAGCATTGATGAGCTGATCATCATTGACCATTGATATTTGTTAGTATTACATTTTGTGATTATAATTATGTAATAAATGTTTCTATAATGGTCTCATTCTGCACTAATCAAGACCAGGTCAGAGGAAAATAAATATCACATACTCATATAAACAAGCAGTCTGTAATATGCGAATGTGAAATGGTTTTACTTAAATATTAATCCGTAAGACTGGTACCACTAAATGGTAACATTATTTTCACATGAAATAGTGACCATTGTTTGCCAGAGTTTAGCAGAAGGTTACGGAGTTTATTTTTAGCTAAAACAGAGGATTAAAATGCGAGAAAAATAAGTGCTAACTTAAAGTTCAATCTATTTGCAGCTTGGACAATTCAATTCATCACCCTGCAGAATGATCCAATTGAGAAACCTTAAGTGCTGTTTTTAATTTGGAAAGAAAATGGGCTTAATTTATGTATAGAGGGCTATATGTCAATCGCATCTTACTTAATCTCACTGTTCCATGTCATTCTGAAATCTTGAAAATTTGTTATTTGTACCAAATTACTCTTTAGCAATCATTCATCCTAGCATAGTATACTTAGATGGAGGTAATCATTTATTGCTTCACATCAAAATCTCCAACTTTAATTTAAAACTATCTGTTCATGTAAAATTGTTTCAAGGTCATGGGCTACCCCTTGGGGTGACCGAATGAACTCGTGCCACTCTTCGATGCTATGCGACGGTCGTGCAATGTGATCACTTGCGACGCGTAGTTTGGTTTTGCCTATATTGTATGTCGCACAGCGCCAATAATGCTGATTTTGTAGCCCCACATAAATAAGCAAAGTTTGTCAAAAATCCCAGGATTCTGTGTATTATCTAGGTCCTAGAAATACAGGTGGAAATTTCAAGAGGAAACTTCAAGGTTAGGACATTGTCACAGGCATACCTTGCCAGGAAAAAGTAGGTATATATAACTGAGTAGTGTCCATTGAAACAACTAAATATGTTATTTTTAATGCCCTATCCTTGTTTATACTACATGTTTAAAAAAAACTGAGAATCGATACCGTAAAATTCGAAGGAATGTGTATTAGAACAAAACTCTGTATTTGTGTAAAATAAGGGGTAAATAATTACTACTTTAGACGTACCTCTTAAAATTTCCATCCATATATTAATTTGTGTTATATCTGTGAAATAAAGCCTGTAAATACTTGTGCTAGCCTTAGTAACATTTTGCAACAGTTTATTTATAATTTATAACAAATTGTGGAGATAACTCCAAGCCCACAAGAAATTAAGGACTAAATAAATAAGTTAAGCTAGGTTAATTTTATCCCATAAGTAAGAAAAATAGTTTTTCAAAAAATACAAGTTATATAAACTAACATTATTTTTTAATGAAATCCCAATATCCTCGTTGAGGGAATTAAAATAAAGATATTGTTCCCGTATATCTCTCTATATTTATACTAATAATAAAGTAGTACAAATGTCGTGTCTGTACATTGAATATTTTTTGCGAAATTTTTAATGAAATGAGTTATTATTATTGTAAGTATTGTACCTACAGAGGACAAAACCACATTTTTTAAATTTTGTTTCTGTTTGTGTGAAATTTTCTGTTTTAAACACTCAACGGATTTGGATGCGGTTTTTATTGTCATTGTAGTGACTCTAGTCAACATATAGGCTATAAGGGGTGTTCATAGAATAACGCCCAAGCCGAAAACGGGGCAGAGATTGAATAAACGCGGGCGGAGCCGCGGGCAAACGTTTGTATAATATAATACCGAAAAGATAGTGGTTGTGTTTAATTTAGGCCTTGTCTAAGAATTGGCAACGACTCTGAAACCAGCACCCTAATTAACGTATTTCTATAAAGCGAACAAGAAACAAGTGAAAAAATTGTATACCAAGTTTCGCCTGCGCGGTGTCTTTACGCCTTCAGTCACGCGTTCATGAAATAAGGTAATTGGGCAGCTGGTTGGTCATAAAAAAGAGAACCCCTTTTTCTGGACCGCGTTTTTTAATGACTTGCTCAGAAAGTTAAACCACATGCTCATCTTACTGATTCTCCTCCATAGAAAAATCTTTGAAATCACGCAAATTAAAAATACACTCCCACATATGAATGTTTTTTTCGTCGTTATGAAAAGCAGCGAAAATCAATTTCATGTATTTGCAAAAGTTATAAAACAAAAGTTTATTTACGAGTTTACCTTTAAAACCGTAAGGTTTAATTTTCCGAGCACGCTATCAATACACACATAGTTTTCAGAAAGTTGATATGGATGAAATAACATATTTTTACGGTTCCGGAGTCCGACAAGGAACCCTTATAGTTTCGCCATGTCCGTCTGTCCGCGGCTTAGCGCAGAGAATATTAGTACTAGAAAGCTTTAATTTGGCATGGACATAAATATTACTCACGCCGACAAAATGGTAAAACAAATCGTGAAAAAAAAATTTTTAAGGGTAAACTGGGGATGATTTTTTTTTCTCGTCTATCCCATAGTGTGAAGTATCGTTGGATAGGCCGTTCAAAAACCGTGGGTGTGTGAGAACCATTTTTCGATTTAGGGATCCGTTGGCGAATTATTAAGTTTTAAAGTGAAAATTTTAGTTAGAGTGGAGCGTCCTCCCCCCCCTGCCGGCCAAACGGTTATTTATAGAAATGTGAAAAAATTCACAGAAGTAGTATATATAATGAATTTAAAAGGAAAACTATCACAGCTAAGTAGGCTTTACAGGTTTACGAGTACAGGACGCGCCAAACTTTTGGTCCCCTAGAATGTATGGGACCAGAAGTTTGGCGCGGTCTGTATTAGTAGACCAACTTAAATGTACCGGGCAACTACGGAACACAACATTGCGCGTGGCCCGACACGCACTTGGGCCGGTTTTTTATATTAAATTTGTTCTAAATGCTTATCAAACAAATTCGAACCCCTGTTCGTGAGTAGGAGCATCTGCACTAAACCTTGGGAAAATATTCTTCATTAATTTGCCCTGGTCAAAGCATTTAAACTCGGCTCTACCATTGTATTTAATTTGGCGCTAGCCTACATAAATACGAGAATACATTCTGTAAAATCCCCGCCCACACCAACTATTTACGTAACAAAGTGAAACTGTGCGCCTGATCATGTCAATGCATACATGCATTCTGTGCATAGGGATACTTTCGTATAGCGCAAGCCAGTAATTTCAGTTTGACAGCGTGAAATATTGTTGCGGAGTTGCGAGCGGGCGAGCTATAGGGAGCCAAGTGATTTAACCCACGGCTGACGGCTCGTATTTATCAACGCTGAACGATCTTAGCTCGCGATCTTTGTTAATGGCATTATCATTTTTCATTTTAATAAATCGCCCTGTGTGTGATGCACCGTACGTATAGTTGAATCTTGAACAAAAGTGAAAACGTTTGTTATTTTGTTTATGAAAATCAATGAGGACGTATTTTATATTTATTTGATGCTTAGCATGCAGCGTCGGCTATGCAAGGTGATCGTGGTCATGAATCTATCGCTTGTGTGCCGTAGACTGACGAGGAAGCTCGTGTGGGCAGCTCTTGGCACGCTCTCCGCTCTGAAGCACGGGCGAGCGGTGCGCGGGGTGGGGGGGCGGTCAGCGCCAGCGCCAGTACACCTCCGACCAGCGATGCTGTGCTGTCTCCGGAAATAGAGTACGACCGACGCTACGTGCTCTACCGCGATCTCACCGCGGGCCGAATCGCCGCTAAACCGCGGTTATTTATAGAGTAATAGTTCAATTTATCGTCGCTCTTGCATTGATGACACTTGTAAATTAATAATTTTAATATATAGCCGACCTTGAGGTCGCTCGAACCGTGGTTTAGCGGTGCAGTTCGAACTGCATTCCTACGGGGGTACGGTTAGTGTCGGCCCGCGCGAGTGAGGACGCTCGTTCAGTGTAGATGCGTTGACTGTCCGCAGATCGGCCGACCGGGTGCGCGAGTGTGAGTGCAAATGACAGAAAGCCCGACATAGCGGGCTGGACTTGTATAAAATGTGGACCAAAAGATTAACGTTATGGAGGTTTACGTTGTGCTTGCTGCTCGCCGTGTCAACGTTAGCGGTGACGGCGAGAGGTGAGTCCTGGCTTGAAGTCGCCGCGCCGGAGCGCCCGCGCGACATTGCCTCTGCGTCATCAATTCGAGGCTATTTTCGGCGCAACTTTGCGCTGAAATTATGTAAAAAGCTCACGTATATACTCTATTTTTGGCTGCAACCTTAGGTGAAGTGTTATATGACGTAATGATCTACTAACCCAGATTAATAAGGAGTCGAAACGGCGGGCTATCAGACCACCGATTGAACCGCGTCGGGCCGGGTCTACTAACTGCCTCGCAAAGCTACGCAAATAGAAATACAGGGATGTGTCGTTCCGTTCTCAGTCGCCATCTTGTGAAAAACGATAGGATCGTCATGACATTATGACAATTTGAACAGAAATGGGTCAAATTCTACTTTCTTCATCTTGGTTTACTAAAACAGATGCACTATACGCACATGTCACTGTACGCACCAAGGTAACAATTACATATTTATGTCCTTACACATCGTAATTTATACATAACGGATTTTATTAGCACCATAAACTAAATTAACAACACACAGGTCTAATAAAATTTCATCTTTAGCCGAGCTACGTATGAGCTATATATTTGCATGTATTACTGAAAACAGAGTTGCTCTCTAACTAATAACCCACTAGTTATTCCGTAAACATCTCTGTTCATCCCACTTTCTCCGATAAGACATAAATATTTATCTCAATGTCATGAAATTCAGCAACCTGTAAAAGAAGCATCATGGGTGTGCAAATAATATCAATGATGAATAGCCATCAGATAAACAGACTTCAAACGAAAGCACGCTTGTAGGAAACGCGGAATGTCACGAGAATTCACGAGATAGAAAATCACCAATGCCACCCGGGCTCCTAGACCAAGGCCAGATTTTTAGGTCATTCTGCGTTTTAAAATAATATGTCGAGCAGATTGTTGGAAAATTTGCGTGTGAGGTTTCTTGAAAACATGCAAGATTATTAATTAGTTGTATGCCGTTTCTGATTTGGAAAGATCTCGCTAACGATTAATCCGCCAATCGCAGCAATGCATTGCATACTTAATGGTATATGGGTGGTACAAATACTTTAATAAAAACTAATAATCTAAAGTTTCATATGATTTACGCAAGAATTTTCTTACTTCTTCCGCATGCTTGAAGCTATTTTAATGATTATTTCACCATAATAAAGACAATTTATGGATCTAAAAATTTTATTGTACAAATTTTATTTTCGCGCTTCGCGCCCTTGCTTTAATTATTATTTTCTCCTATTTTGCTATAACCGGAGACGCAGCGATCGTTGTAACAGCCACTTTGCAATACGCGCTGATATAAACGTTATTTCAATGTCGTTTCCGTCGATATTTGTACCGACACACATCGATTTGATAATTTAGGGTATTCATGCACCTTAAGGGCTTGTATTGGGTCTGTCAACGGTTTTTCTTTTAATATGCTTAGTCAACTACTTATCTGATCAATGTAAAATTTGGACACGTGTTTTTTCAGACTTTTGTCTTTCCGTTGTCAGGTCAGTTACCTAATTGGACACATTTCGAGCGATGGATTTTATTTTTGAAAATTATTCCTTTTTAAGTTATCATTTCGTCTAGCTTGAGTTTTATGTCTGAAATGACTGCTATAACAAGAAATCATGGTTTATTTTCCGATGTCAGGTGGAAAAACTCCTACATCAAATAGTTTTTCGTAAAATGCGGAAAAACCTCTAAAATTCACTGATTTTGCGTGCCGCCAGCGCGCGAAGCGAGCATTCTAATGTAGACTTTCTGAAAACATACTGTAGTTCAAAATCACTCAGTAAGATTATCATGCACCAGGGGTAAGGCCTTAAGTTGAAATTTTCATGTAAAGCAGGGGTAAATGTATCTCGCTCGAATTGCCGGGTGACGCGGGACGGATATCGATAGAGCTACCGTTATAGATGGTGGTCAAAGTTGTCGTTATTTGTGGGTTATTAACAGCGATCAGACTAGCCCCCTATTACGTTGGGGCGACAGACTATCGGTAAAAAGTTAGTTTTGATACTCAGAACATTTCTGACACACCATCTGATGAAGTTAGTAAAAAACTTTCTGTATTATCTATCTTCTATACATCTTCTATGCATTAATAAAGATGTAACGAAGTCGAAACTGTACATCTAATATTTTTTTAAATTAGTAATTGCTGTGTATTTCACGCTACAGAGCTCAAAACAGAACTTTTTGGAATTTTTGTCTGTATGTATGTATATATGTATGAAAGAGCATCACGTCAAAACTACTGAACGGATTGTCTTAAAGCGTAGTATCCCAGAAGTGTTATAGGCTTCAAATTATCACAATATCTTATCGAGAACAAAAGTTATCGTTTGGACTACAATTTAATTCAAACTCTTACTGGGCAAGGCTCAAGTAAAATGGACAATTGCTTTCATGATGCTTGGTTTGGAGAGAAGGCACGAACGGTCTAAGTTTCTTGAAGTGGAATAGAAAAATGACAGGGCTGGTAATTAGTTGAAGATGTTGGGGCTCAGATAAAATTAATGTGAAAATTGGGGCAAAAAAATCGTATGATGCTGGTACGATGAACGAACAGTTTTCTTCAAGAGATGCTGTGATAGAGTCTGTCATAAATCGATAACCCTCAAAGGTTAAAATCGATGTTTGGTCATGATCTGATGAAGGTATTTAGAGATTCAGGCAGTGGAACTCTTCAATAAATAACATCATACTACTCGATATTGAGGTAATCGCTTTGTACGAGAATGCTGATTACAGGATGTTACTTAAAATTTGTCATACCAACTGATCTTCGATCCTGGCCCCATCACCATACAACTCCTCATTGAATGACAGCACATAACTTGAGATTTTGGTAATCACTTTGTGTTAGGGTGCTGATTGCAGGATGCTTCTTAAATAACTAATATTATAAATGCGAAAGGGTGTGTGTGTGTGTGTGTATGATTGTTACTCTTTCACGCTGAAACGGCTGGACGGATTTGGATGAAATTTAGAATGGATATAGCTTATACCCTAACTTAACACATAGGCCACTTTTTATCCCGGAAAAAAGCATGTCGTTAAACCGAATAACACGCGGGCGGGGCCGCGGGCTAAAGCTAGTATTGTCATAATACCCACTTGACCTTTGTTTCATATGAACGGCGCGTTTAAAAGACCCAAATCTCACAATTTAACTAGTTAACACAAAAAGAAAAAGTGAAATAAAATAAACTTTTATAACAAAAATATAGTAACCGACTTTAACCATAACAGCAGACATAAAAAGTTTATAATAATTTTATACTGACCGATGGTACCGAAATAACACTGCCAGAGTACCGAGACTCCTTTGAGCAATTTTCGGTATTCCCCATAGTTTCGGATTTGGCCATCCACGCCAGCATGAAGTATATAATATTGTAACTGTATAATAATTTGTAACTATTTTAGGGAACTTCTGTTGTTACATTTCAGCCCGGTTTTTGTTGAAAGTTTATTTTATGTCTTTTAATGTTGTGAAGACCTCATGACTCAAAGCACAAATTAGTCACTCATATATAAATAAAATGAGTAAATTCTTATTTTAACAAAATAAATTGTTATTTAAGTTTTAGATCGTTCATATAGGGCCTAAATTTCATGAGTGTTTAAAACGAGTTTTCAATTACCGACACAATATCCTTAAACCACGCAAACGAAGTCGCGGGTACAGCTAGTAGTAAAACAAAATCTTGAAAACGATTTTTTTAAGGGTACCTCCGATACACGTAAATTGGGGACTTGGGATTGGCTGGTTTCGTAGTAATCTACTAGGACGTCGGCAACGCATCCGCACTGATAATATTTTTTCTGACTGGTGCTTTCTCAAGATGGCTACCTATCTCCTCTACCAAGGCATTTTTTAAGAAATTTCCACTGGGGGGGCACTGGAGAATCATAAGTTATCTAGTCTAAAGTACGGCCAACAATACACGTTATAGAATGTAAGCACACTTTTAGGGGTTCAAAACTGTTATTATCATCGAGCTGACCATCGATTTAGTACCTGAACTAAAAATGTGGATGAGTCATTTGAAAGGAGCTTCAAGGTATTTTCGAACCTCTCCCGCAAAATTGAAGAAAATTCATATTTATATCCTTATTTTGAAGTAGGTTTTGCAGAACATGTGCATAATCTTATAACTGCAGTGCTACATAATCTCCCTGGGTGCATTAGATTTTGGCAAGAAATTGGTAACCGACCCGGACCCTTCCATGCGTCGTGGAAAAAGTACTGCAGCTGGAATGCTCAAGACATGGAATTGTGAGAATTGTCTCCAACACAAGCAAACGTGTTTGATGGCGGACATTACTGCGATTTTACAAACCTTGCGGAGAAATCTTCAGAAGGGAAATTTAATCTTGCCTGACTTAATAACTGTACGAAAAAACGCCTTGCGAAAACTACAATTGATGGTAGATAACCCGTTTCCAGGCGGTCACGAAGAAAAGCTGGTGAATAATGAGATGCCGGTTGATGATGAGCAAAACTTGTTGCCAAGGAAAAGGCGGAATATTGGGAACATGTTCGTTACCACTGGCCTCAGAGAATGGTAGGCAGTCAGAAAAGATCATACATTTTTTGGAGGACCGTTTAAATATTGAAGAAAGCAGCGCTATGAAAGCGTTTACTTTGTTCATAAACGCTAAGACGCCTAAGGAAATATATGATGGTGGCCGAACATAGGTTGAGAACATTTTTAGTGAAGAGGATGCTGTATCTGAGTTCTCATCCAACGTTTGTGATTGCTGGGAACAAAAAGAAAAAATCGACGACCTCGATATTTCCGATGTAGGAGTAAAAATACATAAATAAATTATGAACACTTATTTCTGAAACAACAAGAGTTTTACAGAGATTAATCTGCGCACTCATGGTATTATAGCCACATTTGATGACAGTCGGAAAAAGTTATATCTCATTACAATCAAATGAAATCGACACATCGGATGTCTACATCTAAGGTAACAATCAATGCCAGAATGTTCATAGCATCAAATGGAATTGGAACGGCACATAACGACTCACGACCGACCGGCAGTCGCCGAATTTTTACTGAACGCCGTTACTGGGACCCAGACTTATCTGTGTATGCAAATCGAGACTTCATAAAGATTTTTTTTAGAAAGGAAGCGAATTTGTGAATCGGGCACGATTGTTCAATAAAGTACTTTAAATAAAATACAAGTTATTTCATTCCATTGTCAACATTTCCGCAAATCTTGTAAAATTAAAACAAATCAACGTTTTTACTTTGTGGGCAAACGGCTTTCACTGGGGGGATGGGGGGCAAAACTCGCGACTGGGGAGGCAGTTGCCCACCCATTTATACCTTAAAAATGCCTTGTCCTCTACTTTTCGCTATTATTAATAATATTTCTCAGTTTATATCTTCTTCCTACCACCTTTACGCAGATGATCTCCAAGTCTACATACAAGCCAAATTGGAAGATCTTTCACAATCCATAATCACAACCAATGCCAATCTATCTAGAATATCTGTGTGGAGTAGCGAATATGGCTTAAAGATGAATCCCAAGAAGACCCAAGTTATCATTATAGGTAGTTCCTGGTTCACAGCCAGGATTGACTGGCAACTGCTACCTGATATTATATTCGAAGGGACACTAATTCCATACAGTAACCAAGTGAAAAACCTAGGTCTCCTGTTAGATAGTTGCTTGTGTTAGGATCCACAAATAAATGAAGTTTGCAGGAAATTGTTTGCGGCAGCAGGAGGAGGCTTCGGAATTTCCTTCCGACTGCTACTAAAATTGCGCTTGCACATTCTCTGTTAACCCGTTCTCGATTATGCCGATGTCTGCTACCTTGACGTGGGTCTCTATCAGAATACTCGGTTGGCAGAAGGACTAAATCGGCAAAACACCTGAAAATTATAATGTCATGTGGGCCAAATAGTCTTAATAGCAAAATACCCTAGTAGCAAAACGTCTGGATTGCTACATGACAGTACAGATGGGTTGATAAACAACAGCCCCTGTTTATCAATTTTCCTGTATCCAAGCTGTCTTAAACTTGAAGTTGATAAAGCTGAAGGCAAAATACTCCTGAATCAGTTCGCCCAAAAGAAGCCCTCAAATCGGTCCAACTATTTCAAAGTTATTGTACGCGTAAGTTAAGACTGTTTTTATTTGCAAAGTAAAATAATAAACTTTTTTAGAAAAACAAAAAGGTCTTCATGCCTTCAAACCAGCGCCAACCAAAGCATGTTTTGGATGTCACATAGCAGAACTACGTCCTTTTGACGTGTTGTTATTTTTATTTATAATACAGGTAAAGTAAGTTAATTAATCACAGTTTGGCGGCAAATTGTGTACATAAATGAAAGTTTGATTATTAACTTTATCTTGCTAGTAGAAAAGAGGATCTGCAGAGTCCGCCCAAATTTTGGGGGTCCTACCCTCTCCAGGGATATAAGTAGGGGGAAACTAATAAACAATGCACATTTAAAAAAACTGGTTTGAGTGGAGTGTCGCTTTATGTTTCCGTAGTCAATAAGGAACCCTTATAGTTTCGTCATGTCCGTCCGTTTGTCTGTCTGTCTGTCTGTCCTCGGCTTAGCTCAGAGACTCTTAGGCCGACTTGCACCAATATTTAAATCTAGATTTAGGACTTAAGCTGAGTTTAATTTGACAGAAATGTATTGACTGACAGATCGTAAACCTGGTTTAGCGATAAAATCGAGATTTAAGATTTTTGTGCAAGCCGCCCTTAGTAGTAGAAAGCTGTGATTTGGCATGGGTATATATAATACATATTAATAAGGTCGACGAAGTGGTAAAATAAGACAACGAAAAAAATACTTTTTTTTATAGGGGAGGTACTATACGTAAGGTGGGGATGAATTTGTTTATTCTACCCCATAGTATGGGATGTCATTTAATAGGTCTTTCAAAAATATTGTAGAGTATGAGAAAACCATTTTTCGATTCAGGGATGCCTTTGCGAAATATTAAGCTTTAAAGTGCAGTTTTTTGTTAGAGTCAGCTGCCAGCCAGCTAAACGGTTTCTTTTGGAAATGTGAAAAAAATACGGCAGTGCAATAGTGTATATAACGAAGTTAAAAGAAAAACTATCATAGCAAAGGCTTTATAAGTTCACGAGTAATAGTCAACCAATCTTATTTTGCAGTTTTGTTTCATAGATTTCATATAAAAGTTTGTAATTTTTATTCAAATCATTGAAGTCTTATTAATTATGATATATATATATATTGTTAAATATAAAGACTAAGAAAACACATTAAAATGAATTATTGTGAGATATATTTCGGGCCATTCGGGCCCGGCATCAGTCACCTGAAGTCTTATTAACTTATTTGAATGGTACGAAGCCCTCAGGCGTGGGTTCTACTCGCTCTTCACTGTTTTTTTCATGTATTTTTTCGCACTGAAACGAATAAAAACATTCTTATTATGAGATATAGATGTAGAATTTTTGTTGAAAAAAAAATTAAAAACACGTTTTTATTGGACGATTTTGTATAGTGGTGTACAAAATGGTTGTAATAAAATAACGCGCTACAAACTACAAACTATTTTTTTCTAACATATTTACGTATGTGAGTTCTTATGTTATGCATAGGAATGCGTATTATACACGCTTCTTTATTGATGGCTCTTGATTGTGTGTACAATTTTGGCCTAGTGAAGGTGTTTGTCACCTTTGATTTGCCCTTATAAAGTGTGTTCATAAATTTCGAGACGAAATAAAAGTTGCATAACTTTTTTAACAAGTAACTTATATTTCTAAAATTTTTAGTGAACATTAAGTAGATAATAATCAACAATAAAATATAATTATTATTCAAAATGGCCACCCCTGTTTTTAATACAGGCCCATAGACGATTTGGCCAGTCATCAACGACGGCTCGAATCTTTAGTTCTCGGACAAGGGCTCGCTTCAGTGACTCCAAGTTTGGGTGGGACTTTCGGCAGGCCCTGAGCTCTAATTCAGTCCATAAAGAGTAATCCAGGGGATTGAGGTTGGGGCTAGAGGAGGGCCATTCGTTCGCCGCGATGAAGGCCGGCACATTTTCTTTCAACCAAGCTTGGGTGTTTTTTGCCTTATGGGATGGCGCCGAGTCTTGCTGGAAAACCCAATCCTTGTTGTGAAATAAAGTATGAGACTGGGGTTTCATAACAGGTTCTAAAATGTCACTTTGATAATTCTTGGCTTTCACCTTGACGCCTTGTTGGTAGAAATGGAGCGGAGTGACACCTTCATACGAAACTCCCCACCATACCATCACACTAGCTGGATGATGAGTACGCGAGACATTCCGTGCTGAAGCTGGGACATCCTTGCTACTTTTGGCATACACTTTATTGTTTTGTCGGTTGAACTTTTCTTCGACAGTAAATATTTTCTCATTGGTGAAGAGTATCTTCCTCGCATCGTGTCTCCAAAGTAGTATTGGACAACGTTCGCGTTGCAACTTACGAAGGCGTTCGTTTAAAAAGTGAACTTTCCTGCGGCTATAAGCTTTTACTTTAAGATCATATTTCAGTATTCTGTTGACTGAGGTGCGCGAAAAATATTTCGACTAATAAGTCTGCAGAGCGAGTTTCTTCTGAGTGCGACATGGATTTCGGAGAGGTCGCTTTCGGATGATTTTGATGTTCGCAGGCGTCCTCACAGAGCGTGGCCGACCACTCCTTTGGCGATCTTGCAAAGAACTTGTCTCCTTGTATCGTTTGATAGTGTAATACACAAAGTTACGGCTTACACAAAGTTTTCACCTCACGGAAAATCTCCATTGGTTTTTTCCCCACCTTAAATAGCGAAATCACGATCGCACGTAATTCGTTGGTTTCCTCCATCACGAGAAAATTTAAACAAATGAATTTGAAAATCTAAGAAATTCAAAGTTAACATTCCAAATTCAAAATTAGAAAAAGAAATAAATTGCAGCCAGGAATATTTTATTTTATTTTTTTAAGTACAAAGTTTGTCTCAAAACTTATGAACACACGAGGTATGAAGGCAGCGCAGATCACACTGCCCGCAGGTATGAAATATCTCCTTGCACATTCATTGTCTTTCTTTACTAGTACTGGTATGAGGAAAATGGTTAAGGTGACTATGTATGAGGAATTCAGGAGTGTATATAATGACGAGTTGATAAAAGTGCTATGTATATTATCGATGGAGGCTACCTCTTGCAAACAGTCAGATGGAATAAGAGCACTTGTCGAACATACTTTGATGTTTACCAATTGTATGCGAAACATCTGCAAAACTATTACCAATCAAAGAGACCTACAGTAATTGTGTTTGATGGCCAATGAATTCAGAGAAGACGAAGAATTCGACGAACCTGAACATAAAAAAATCTAATTGTTTTTGTTGATTACATCCTACTTTTGAATATTATGTTTTTATTCTCTTTTTTTTTCCTAACAACAACTCTCCGCATCTTGCAAAAAATTATCCTATAAGCATGGGGATGGTCTCATTCGATTCAGAGCAAAAGAATACATGAAAAACGACATTTCACTCAACCTTGTTTGTAAAATTTGCGTTTTTTTTTCAAATTGACCCCCCTAGAAGGGATTGGGCCCCTAAATTTTGGACGGACTCAGCAGGTCCTCACTTCTACTACCAAGATGAAGTTATAACCAAAGTGTCATTGATGTACATATTTTGCCGCCAAAATATCCAATTTTTCCAGTACTGCGAGTATTATGGATTACTCCCTACTTAAGTTAACCTTTTCTACTGTGTTAGTTTTAATTTATTTTTTTGTAAACACGCCAAAAAATTCATTTTCTTTCTTACAAGTAAAAAAAATATCAGTAATTATTTTGAAATCCACCCATATCCTTTTTGAGAAACCGACTTTACAAGCAAGTCACAAAATATTGCTTCCGTTTGCTACGGCGCGGCGTAGCTAATGTAACAAAACCGCTACGCCACGTGTACTCGCAAAGCTGCATTACTTCGTAATAATGGATAAAAAAATTGGCCAAGTGCGAGTCGGACTCGTGCACCAAGGGTTCCGAAACACAATACAGCTACGGAACCCTAAAAACATTATGATAAATCGTACGAACCGCTGTCTATAACATCAGCAGTAATAAAATAAATAGCCAGTTGAAATTTTGACAGAATTCGTCTTACTGTGGCCTCTATCAAGGCAAGGCAAATAATAATTAAAAAAAAGGGGGTCCCAATGCCGATTATTCAAACCAAGGTGTCTAAATAATTTTCATAGTCGAATGATTATGAAAGCATTGTTTGTCCATATAAACAACTTTTATTATGAAGCTGACCCTGAAATCGTGAAAAAATATCAACTGTTCCATCTCTGTTCCATAGAAAAGTTAAATAACAACTCGACCAAAATGTGTGAAATAGCTGATTTATTTTTTCACGATTTCAGGGTTGGTTCTATAGAACCATTTTACTATAGTAAAAGGATACAATTTTAAAATGAATAAAGTCGCGTGCCTAAAATTCTTCCTTTATATAATTTTATTTAGTTTTAAGGTCATACGTTTATTTTCTATATCAGCACTTCGCAAAGTGTGGGTAGCATGCAGATATTTTGTGGATCGTAAAAAAAAACATGGTAACGGAAAAATGGTAACTCGTTCCAGTTTGAAGTAACGAGTTTGAATAAATATGTAACTTTAAATTTACTAAATATGCATGTTACTATTTTCACCCCTTTTCTAAGTCACTAGGGCTGAGATTTAGAGTGCATTTTGAGTCCGAACTCAAGAGAGGCATTTTGAGAGAAACTCAATCTTACAAACGTCACTCTAGTATAAGATCACGTCGCTTTATGACGTTTGTAAGATTGAGTTCGGACTCAAAATGCACTCATTTGTTTTGAGTCACGATTCAATTAGATGGGAACCACTGCTCTACATTTATATTTATTTTAAGAAAATGGACAAGTATCCCTGATATAATATTATAAATGTGTATGTTTGTTTGTTTTTCTGTCATAGGATGTTCATAAAATAACGTCCAGCAGGCCGAAAACGGGGCAGAGATTAAATAAACGATTTTAACTCGGGAACCACTCAACGGCTGAACCTTTTTTGATGAAATTTGGAATGGAGACATCATTAATCTCATACATAGTATGAGACCTTGGATAGGACATAGGCTATAAAGGTTGTTCATAAAATAACGCCTAGGCCGAAAACGGGGTTAAAGATTGAATAAACGATTTTAACTCTGGAACCACTCAATGGATTTTGAGGTTTTTTGTTTTATTATCATCATAGTGATCCTAGTCAACACATAAGCTATAATACGTGAACACGTTGTGTTCATAAAATAACGCTCAAGCCGAAAACAGGGCAGAGATTGAATGAACGCGGGCGAAGCCGCGGGCAAAGGATAGTTTTTAAATAAACCCACTGGTCATACTGAAGAACTTTTTATATAAAAAATATTTCTAATACATTATGTATACAGGATGTAAATAGAGTGCGACCATCCAATAAAACCACATAGTCTACTGATCATACTGAACAACTATTCGAAAAAAAACCTCGCGCAAAACTTCAGAGAAAAAGATATTCAACTGTAACTCAAAGACTTTATCTCGTAGGAGGAAGGTCTATTTTAGAACGCTGCAATGTAACAGCTGTTTGACGGACAACGCTCTCTCTAAACTCGCCCGTATGTCGGTGCGTTGGGGTTCACGCGTTTTTGGTTGGAACTCAATTATTTCCCAAACTAAGGCTGTCCGCGGTATGATTCTTGGGAAAAGTGGTTCCGCAGGGTCGGTAGAATATGTGGTTTCATTTAATGGTAGCAGTCTATTTACACCCGGTATACTTTCGACATCAGTCGAATGAATGACACAAATAAAAACATGTAGAACCCCGACCAGTGAACATTTATCGACCCTGGCTTATAAAATATTAGGTTAGGGAAAAAGTTTCTTCGCATTTTATATGAAAATTCAAAACATTTTTTAATATAGTTTATTTACATTTAACTAAAGTATATAGGTGCCATTTTGTTCGATAACTTTCTGCCATCTTGTAGGTAGGGACATGATCCCATTGCTATAGAAATTCTGGGGCTTCTGATCAAAAAACCGCGACAAGTGGTTTTGCCAGTCCTCTCGTGATGTTAACCTGACACTGCCTAAAGAATTCTGAAGAGACCGAAACAAGTGGAAATCTACACACAGCATTACCTTGTTGCGAGATAACCCGGGTTTCGCCAGAGTCTGCAAAGCCTGACCAGCCTTTGACCACGACCTTTTTCGCACGTTCTTGTCGTACGTGATCCACTTTTCATCACCAGTTATTAGGTTTTTCAAAAATGGTTCGGTTTCATTACGTCGTAATTAAGAATCACAAATGAGTACACGGTTCATTATGTTTCTTTCAGTGAGCTCATGAGGCACCCAAATATCGAGCTTTTTTGTGTACCCAGCTTTTTTCAAATGCTCCAAAACTGTTTTGTGGTCAATCCCCAGTTCTTCAGCTACATCGTAACTACTGATATTCCGATCTTGCTCTACTTTATCCGTAACAGGGCGCCCAGAGGGAGGTGCATCTTTGACATCAAAATTTCCGGATTGAAAATTTGTGCTATTCTCACAGACACTGCAATAGGTCCATAAACATCACAATTTTTTTTTGCGGCTTGCGTTGCATTTTTACCTTTTTTGTAGTAAAATTTTAAAATGTATCGAATTTCTTCATTAGATTCACTCATCTTAACAGTAAAAAAAACAATGAAAATCACACATTATACCTAATTTAAATTTGGAATTCTCATTTAAAAATTTAAACTTTTAAAAAATACCAAAACCAGCCGATACAAATGGTATAGCCAAAGAGATTTTATTATAAGTTCATACATACTATTTGCGAAAAGAGTTTTTCCCCAACCTATTATATTACTTCTAACAGTGTTGTACTACATACATACTCTAAGTTTTAGCAAAACAACAAATAATAAAAATATGGGTTCCGTACTAAGCGGGAGCAGAATTGTTTCTCGGGCGCTACCATTTTAGCGGCGCGGCGCGGCGTGTTTTGTGTCGCATTGACGTTGCTACATTTATATTGTTGTATTTGCAATGTTTTTACGGTTTCGTACCCGTATTGTGTGGTGGTACAGAACCCTTTGAGCGCGAGTCCGGCTTGTACTTCGCCAAATTATTATTGCTAGTAATAAAAGCTCCGAAAACTAAATTAAAAATGGAGATCTTCAATTTATGAATGTTAATGCTTTAAATTCCAAGTTACCGAAAACTTCTGTGCTAATAAATAAACTACCAACCGTTGGACAGTTGAAATTTATTAGAATAGATTCTTAGACCATTTAACCTATAGATGACGTGTTATTATGGCCTCGGCAAATTAAAAAAAAACTAAAACCCATATAACCTAGAAAAACGTGCATTTTTTAACGTTGTTTGTTTCAGCTCTACATAAAAGACGGTAATACATGCAAGTTTTAAATTTGGTCATGTTGTTGTACATATTCTATGGAAAAACAACAAATAATAAAAAATAGGGTTCCGTACACAGTGGGAGCAGAATTGTTTGTCAGGCGAGGCGCGGCGCTACTATTTTAGCGGCTTGTTCTATGTGGCCTTGATATTGCTATGTTATATACCTATTATTGACAACAATATTTACCTACTTCTTGTATTTTACTCTAAAGTAGAACAACAAATAATAAACTCAGAGGGAGTCAAATTGTTTCTCGGGCGCTACCATTTTAGCGGCTTGTTTTGTGTCGCGTTGATGTTGCTATAATCGTACTGTTGTTTTTGCCATGTTTTTAGGGTTCCGTACCCGTATTGCGGGGTGGTACAGAACCCTTTCTGCTCGAGTCCAACTCACACTTGGCTAAATTATTCTCAAATATGTAATGAGGTTATTTCCGATAGATTTTGGGAAAAATACGAGGGTCATGCCAATGAAACTAGATATTCAAAAACTATATTATTTAATCTTTATTGTAGACATCAGACTTCTCAATGTATTCACCCTGAGCACGTATACACTTTTCCATACGTCTAATCTAAACCATTTAGAAAATACCTCTGCCCACTCTTCTCTAGACACTTCTGAAATCTCGAAATTATATGCAGCGTGTGCATCTTCTTTGCTTTCTTGCCTTTTAATTTTTCTTTTATTTTTGGAAACAGGTAAAAATTGTAAGGTGCTAGGTCAGGGGAATATGGCGGGTGAAGTAGGGTAGGCACATTTTTCGTATTGAAAAAGTCGAGTGTTCTGGCAGACGTGTTCGCCGAGGCATTGTCGTGATGCCAGAGAAGCTGCCGGTTTCCTGACTTCGGCCGCTTGTCACTCGAAGCTGACAGTACCTTTGGGGCGCAAACTGTCACGTATACCATTCGGATCGGAGTTAACGGTTTTTTGATCCTCTAACACCACAGTAGCAATATGATTTGTCTTGCAGAAAAATGAGGCAACCATTTGTTTCTGCATGCTTCGTGTACGGCGACATTTCGTGGGAGTTGGCTCATCATCAAAGCACCATACCGTCGACTGGCGCTTTGTTTAAGGGTCGTAGTTATATAGCCATGTTTCATCACCAGTCAGTATATCATAAACGTTTTTTTTCTCGCTGCCGTTGAATTTATCTATCATAAATTTACACCAATCCACGCGACGCTCTTTCTGCTCATTGGTGAGTTTGTGCGGCACCCGTCTCGAACAATGCTTACGGAGAGAAAGGTGGTCGTGTATGATGGTCTGCATTGCTGCTGATCCGATGCCCTCTTCTCGCTCGAGCTCTACATATGTAATTCGCCGATTTTCACGAACAAGTGTTTCGATTGCTCGAACATTTTCTTGAGTGACCGCTGCTGGCGGCCGACCAGTCTCCACCTCATCTTCAAAGCTTTTGCGTCCTCTTCTACATTCAGCAAACCAATTATAAACTGTCGCGCGTGAACAAGCAGATTCACCAAAAGTAGTAACCAAAAGTTCAAAACATTCTTGATGCTTTAAACCTTTTTTATAGTCATAATAAATCATTGTCCGAAAATCTCTTCGAGTGAGCTCCATTGCTACGACCGAATGCCCGCCAAATTGTGAAGGAAAAGCAAAATAAAAAAATAAAAATTGAATTAACGAATGTTCTATATTCAAAATTATTAGCCGATAACCGGCCTATACGTAAAGTTCTAGCGTGCCAGTGACAGTTCTCACCATTATCTTCACATTAAGAAAAGCCAAGGATCTATCCTTCTCCAATTCATAAGTAAATTTAACCTTTGAATGGATGGAGTTTAGATGTTTACTATACTGTTCTACTTGCTCATTACCTCCTTCGATAATACAGAAGATATCATCCACATATCGTTTCCAAAGTCGTACTGTAGAAGGCCCGGATCGTAAAGCTTTTTCTTCAAAGTGTTCCATCCAGATATTAGCCATAACGGTTGCAACTGGACTTCCCATAGCCACGCCATCTATCTGCAGGTAGTACTTGGTAAAGGAAATAATCACCATCTAAACAATGTTTCAAGAGAACAATATACTCCTCAGGTAGATAATTTTCAATCAGTTTAGCTTTGACAACATCCAGACACTCTCTTATTGGAACATTGGTGAATAAAGACTCAACATCAAAACTCACCATGACTTGACTGTGTTCCAGCTTCATATCTGTGGTTATCGTAGCAAAATGGCGAGAATCTTTCACAAAAGATGATGTATTTCCAACCAGTGACTGCAGTACTCCCGCAACGTGTTTTGCTAGATCGTAAGTAGGAGAACTAATCTGACTTACGATTGGACGCAAGGGAACGTTGGACTTATGTACCTTTGGCAAGCAGTATAATTTTGGTGGTTGTGAGATCTTGTGCCAGTTTTGAAACTCATCTTCCGTGAACAGGTCTTCGTGATTTTTGATGAGCGTGCGAATACGACGTTTTACTCTGGGGCGGTGGGGTTGTAAGACACTGGTTTGTAGACATTTGTATCCGTCAACAACAATCGGATTTTACAATCATAATCGACAGTATTCAGAACCACAGTGGCGTTGCCTTTGTCAGCTTTCAGCGCTAAAATGCCTTTGTTTTCACGAAGGAACTTCAGCGCTTGACGCTCTGCTCTGGACACGTTGGTCTTTGGCAGGCTAGTTTTACGTAATATTACAGCAACATCTTGTCGCAAAGTTTCCGCGTCACTCGATGGTATTTTGTTACGTAAAATAGCTTCCTCAACACTGCCTATTATGGTTTCATATGGAATCCTGTTGGGCGTTAAGGCGAAATTCATCCCTTTTTCCAGAACACTAAGGGTTGCATTATCCAAGGTGGCATCCGACAAATTTATCACGGTATTTACAAGGTCACCTGTGTTATTTCTCTTGCTGTTTCCCATATTTTGTTGTAAGACCAATTCGTCGAACTTTTTCTCGTGTGTAGCCGAACTGATTTCAAATATTCTCGACGCTAAGATGGATGTAACCCGATCACACAATTTGAAATCACTTTCCGATAGCCACTCACTGCAATCTGTCAGTTAGCTTGTGACCACGACAGCCTACAGAGGCGTCGAAACGTCAAGCACATATCTATTAAGGTATGTTGTTAGTTATCGCGAGTAAGACCCCAATATACAAAGTTAATAATATAAGAATCAAATTCTGTGAACTAATGTCAAACAGCAAACTGTTTCACTCAAAATCGTCCCCGTCTGAGACTCCTTTGACCGTTTTTCGCTATTACTATGTATGTTCCATTTTAACTAGAAAACCACTCAACGGATTGATTTGGATGCGGTTTTTTATTATCGTTATGACCTTGGTCAACATATAGGCTAAAATGGGTGTTCATTAAATAACGTACAAACCGAAATCGGGGCAAAATGAGGTCACCAATCACGGGTAACGGCTTATAAGTTCACCAAGGTCACTACAAAAAAACCGCATCCAAATCCGTCCAGTAGTTCTCAAGTTAAAACGGAACATATGCGTATTCCAAAAACGGTAGTTTTGGCTTCAATACAAGACTAATAAATAAAGTTTTTTTTTTTTTTTTTCCTTTTGTTTTATCTGCAATCAGTCGCCAGACTATAATCAGATGTGTTGAGAATGATGATATAATGGCGTTTGAGAGAACTGACCGCTGCCAGAATACTCTCTTATGAGTCGAGCACATCTGCTCGTTTCAATCGCTTTGTGGAACTGGACACGTCCAGCAGGTGACGCTAGTGCATTAGGGTGATTGGCTAACCGCATCTTATATTTGTTTTTGTGGGTAGATATTTCTTCGTGTATGGTTGGTACTCCCAAGTATTCATGTACTTCAGTTGTTTTGATAAACCACGGAGCATTTGATATTGCCCTGAGAACATTGTTTTGAAATCTTTGGAGACACATGATGTTTGATTTAGCAGCCGTCCCCCATAGTTGAATACCATATGTCCACACTGGTTTTAAGATGCTGTTGTAGATAAGAAGTTTGTTGTCAATTGATAGAACGGATTGTCTACCTAAGAGCCAGTATAAATTTCTAAATTTATGATTGAGTTCATCTCTTTTCTTCTTGATATGTTTACTCCAGGTTAAGCGTCGATCCAGGTGAAACCCAAGGTACTTTACTGAGTCTGAGTGAGGAAGAGTATTGTTCCCCTGTTTGACGGTCGGGCAATCACCTCTATTAAGTGTAAAGGTCATATGATTGGATTTTTGAGCACTGGCTTTAATACGCCATTTGGTCAGCCATTGTTGGGTTTCATTTAGTTGAGTTTGAAGTTTTGCAGTTGCTTTTTCGGGATTACGATCACACGATAGAAATGCGGCATCATCAGCATAGGTCGCTGCAACTACCTCTGTTGTTTGGGGCAGGTCTGAAGTAAAGATGTTGTAGAGGACTGGCCCAAGGACTGAACCTTGTGGGACACCAGCTTTGCATTCGTAGAAACTTGATCTTGCATCCTTCAGTTTCACTTGGAAAATCCTATTCGCTAAATAGGATTCCAAAATAGGATAATACGTGTGCGGTAACAAGGTCTTGACTTTGTAAAGAAGGCCTTTATGCCAGACTCGGTCAAAAGCTTGTTGAACGTCCAGGAAGGCAGCTGAACAAAATTCTTTTCTCTCAAAACATTGACGAATTGTGTGGTGCACTCTGTGAACTTGTTCAATTGTTGAGTGGAATTCTCTAATAAAGTAATTAATTTAAAATTTTGCAAAAAATATCCTGTGTACTGACACGACTTTGTTACTTATTTATATAAAAAATATATATTTATAAGGGAAAAAAGGTCTGTCAATACTAGTGTAATCAGAGGCCTTATTTATTACCTTTATATCTATCGCTATATCTTTCAAATGTATCGTCATTGGCTAGAAATAACGGCATACTATTTTCTAGCTAATAGGCATGATGACTAAAAAAATTGTATTAGTCCGTCAGTTAGATTATCAGAAAATACTGGACACGTATTTTTTCTTTTGCAATTAAACAAACAACGATGAAGATATAGCCCGCTGAAGTTCCGCGTGACGTCACATCTAGGTACAATTTTACTTAGAAGTGACGTCTCACTCCCAAACTTTGACTCGTTTTATCTCTGTAATTTTTTGTTTGATTGACAAAAGAAAAAATATGTGTCTAATATTTTTTGTTAATCTAAATGACGGACTAAATAGAATAATATTTTGTTTACCCTGTGTACAAGCCTATTACGGCACCTTTGAGGGCAATAGTGATATTGTATGTTATCAAAGATCAGAAGAAAGAAAGAAGATAATAAGACTCCTGATTTCATTAACACTGGCAGTCATAGACAGACCTTTTTTTACACGACTGACCCCAAAAAAGGAGTGTACCTAATGTTTTCAGAGCTCATGTGGGTATTTTTATTAATTCCACCATAACTTCACCGATTTCGAAGTGTGTGGTATCGTTAGAATCCTTATAGCATCGTGAGTGGAATAGGCTACAAATATATACGAAAAATGTTAAATAAAAATTAATAATAAAAAATATTAAAAAACAGGACTGCCGGAATAGAGATTTAATTCGTATTTCAGTGCAGTCGGGAGACTATTACATTGGATACGTGTTGTTTTGTATGTCCCCCGACTGCACTGAAATCTGAATAAAATTTCTATTCTGACAGTCCGTTTTTTAATATTTTTTATTTTTATTTCTAATGTATATTAGCAATTAGGTTATGGGCCCATTTTTTTATAATTTCTATATTCTAGCCGCTGCTGTTTTTCAACTAACCATTGATATGTTTATTATTAGTTATTTTATTAGGTCACGAAAGTACGCTTTCAGAATCAAATAAATTTACAGTATAATAAATCAATGATAATTTCTATTATAAAATAAATATAATATGAATAGATCTTGAATGAGTTGGGAGTGTAAATCATTAAAGTAGTGAGCTTTTATTTTAGTTTTAAAGGTGTTTACAGTACGAAAGGTTTGAACAGATTCGAAGTTGATATGTTTATAATTAATTTCCAGGTGATGACAGTGCGCCTTCAGAATCACAATGCCGTCCATATATCGAAAAAGCTCTTAAAGATGCGGAATCAGGTAAATATTTTGCATATAACTAAGTCATCGTATATTTTTGTTTTTTTTACGCTCTATGAGCGTACGCTTGGCGATTACCGCGCTTGGTGGAAAGCGTCGATAACATCTGGGATGAAGTGCGCTCGCCAGAAACTGGGAGGGTGGCAGCAAGCGAGACGTTAATCAGCCTTTCAAGGGACATCCGCAAAAATCTACGGGAGTCGGTAACGGATGAATGACTGATAGGCAACTGCCTGTAACATTTATTAGTTGTTGATTGAAAGGCATGACACGTGACATTAGTGTGTTTAGTGGTGTCATAGCTGAAGCTTATCATTTGGAGGTCGTTCGTTTAATTCCCAGTACAGTGCGCCCAAAGTTATAATGCGCATAGAAATCTATAGCCGAGCGACCAGACGTACCACGTGACCTTACTGCTTGTATAGAAAGTGTAGGGAAATACGAACATTGCCGAGCAGTGGCGAAGATTCGTATGTGCATTATAAGTTTGGGAGTACTGTACGATTAGTTGAAATCAAATTTTTCACTAAATCTTTGTCTATTTGTCGTCGGCCTATCGTAGAATTCGGCATATCATAATCTGCCTAGGTAGATCGTTTTTTGAGGGTCGCTCAGTATAACTAACACGTTTCTCCTCGCTCCACCGTCGTCGCACCTATAGGTACAATTTCTGGTGAAAGATTCTCGATTTTATACTTTATGATCTGCCGAGGCAATTCATTATATCCCGAATTCTACGGTATGCCGAACGACAGTATCGGATATACAGTATCAGTATAACAGTATCAGTATCTTTGTGAAAAATATCGGCTAACTGTTCCACGATATCTCGGTGTATTAATATCTATATAAAAAGAAACCTAATTGAAACTATTGAAAAATCAAAATGTAGTCAATTTAGCTGTTTTGCTAATAATTTACGCACGTAAGTAATTAGGTTTGGCAGATCAGTCTAAGCGGACTTAGTTTTATTTATGTTTTAAAGTTTATGCTGGCTTAGAAAACAATTAAGATTATACAGCAATCTACCGAATTTGCCAACACAAACACTAGTAGAAAGAACAGCCAACTGAAGCTCTGGAAAAATCATGATCTTAAAAATACATTTTTGCGTGCCTAGCCCACTAAAACCGACTAAAACTAGATAAACAGCTGTCACAACACGTAACTACAATGATTCATTCAGTCATACACAAGACTATGAAGTCTTGAAAAATAGCGACAAAGCGCGTTGGTATCTATTATTGCGCTTGCGCTTCGTTTGTATCGGTGACGTACCGCGACTCTAACGCATCCACGGTCCACGTACGCAAGCTAAAATAGATTCTACATATCTCGACCGACAAGACAGTAAAGCGACTGTAAACTTTGTGTCAATCAGAGTTATTCTCGCTTCTCGGAGGTCAATTTTAATGTCGACTTTTACTTCCGACCCAATCGTAAATTTCATGGAACCGCGTTATAAATCTGGACTACGGGCTACGTGCGACCGGGATTCTTTCCCGATGTTTTATGGGTTTTTAATGCAGGGTTTTAGTACTTTAATGACGCGTTTCGTGTAAACTATGATGATGAGGATACTCAGAACACTAAACGATGACCTATTTTATATGCTTTGAAAGTTTGAAAATACTGTAGATCTTTTGAAAGAATAAACAATTAAACACTTTGAACTATATTTTGATTCGACGAAAATATCGACGTTTCTTAATTGTATATTAAGGTTGAAGCTGATTGAATTGAAATTTGGCATGTACATAGAAAAATGTTTATAATGAATCTAAACACAATTGAATAGATAGGCGATATTTCTTATAAAATCGCGAAATAGGTCGGATATCCTAAATATATGTAGAGTCTACGGAAGAACTCCGAGTTCAAGTATCTTAATTCTGAATAAACAGAGGAGAAAAAAAAATATAATAGAGGAGACTTGTTTCGTGCTGTTCTCTCTAGGTAGTCAAATCCACATTAATAGAAATTAACGTCCGCTCTTCTGCATCTAATCTACACCACTGATCTAAGTGCTATTTATTTTATTTTATAACTAGCCACGGCTTCCCTTGCGTCGAAATAGCGACGTCCGCGTCCCATAGGATTTTTCCATGGGTGTCGGAAGGGCAGCAGCCCCCCCACTCTCCTGAAAACGGAATGGAACAGTAAAAAATAGTACTAAAGTACATAGAGCCATTGAGAGCAAAAAAAGCCTAACATTTCCAGACATAATTGATTTTCAATTGTGTCTGGAAATGTTAGGCTTTTCTTGCTTTCAGTGCTTCTACAGTGGATATATGAGATAAAAGTCCGATCGGCAGGTATGTTTGCTCAAAAATACGTTTTTAATTTTTCAACCATAAATATAAATTGATATTTGAAAAGAGGTCGCTCCGCCCTAGACTTTCGTCTTTCCGGATCTTTCCAAGATGATAATAAACCCATGTTCAAATAAAAACCGTCGTTGTGGAAATGGTAAAATAATTTTAAAATCTCGAAATGGTTATTGAATACAAATATTAAAATAATAATCTAATTTATTCTCTGGTCATCAGGGTTAGTTGTTATATGAAATGATAAAAATGATGTTCTTTTAGAAATGATTGTCCCCGAAATCGTGTCGCAGGGCCATCTAAAAATAATACTTATTTATACCAGCACACTGACGACTGGAGCGGTAACAGCTGTAACGGAGTGTCAAATAAAAATAGCCTTGCATTCTATTTAAAAACATCAAATCCCTTGCAGGTACAAAATGTCTACTTCTTCTTCTAAGCTACAATAAGCTGATTGCAAAGTCAACTAGCCTGTGCTTTAGCAAGTTTTGGATACATATAAGGATAAAACAATTTGTCGTTAACCTACCTTTTTATCATATCCGGATATTGCATTTGATACAAGTTAACTAATCAGAAATAACAAAATTGTATGAAACAGTACAAGTATTAAGTTTAGGCATTTGAATGATTTGTACGCTCGAATTATAATTAAAATAAAATTGTCCTCAGAATCCGCGATAAAAAACGAAAGTAGTGAAGTAAGTATAGATGAAGAAACGAATGAAGTGAGCTCAGCGGAAGATGAGGGCGAAACGGCCGAAGCGGGAGACACGAGTGAAAACGAGGCACCATTCGTCGAAGTAGCTGACGAACCTTACGTGGCTCAAGCGTCGGTCGAGGTGGGCACTACTGAGGATAGCAAGGAGGAAGAGGATGCTGAGGCTGCGAGAGAGGACGAGAGTGCCGAGACAGCTGAGGGTCAGGACGACAACGAAGACGGAGACAGCAAGGAAGAAGCATCCGCTGACGAACAAGCAGCCGAAACAGGTGTGGATTTTAATAAATACTTTGATCTGTTAAAATTAAATTTAAATATATAAGGTGAAAATAAACCAACCGACCAAATTCATACTGGAGACTCGGTTAGTTCAGTAATCATTTTGGCCAATTTCGAAAAAATAATTTTTTTGCTCCCTTACTGCCTTACTGGTTGGACTAGTAAGTACAATTCCTAGTTGCCTGCATATGGTATGCTACGGGGCAAAAAAATCGTTCGAATTTCACCTGGAGAGTCATTAAACCTTGTTCCTGATGACTAACCGAGTCTCCAGAGAGTTTATCTAGTATAAAATTACTTAAGTCGTAACCGAACTGTTATGCTTCGTTAAATAAAGATAAACATCAGGGCTTCGGTGGTTCCGATACTAAAAATTTATGTCCAGTTTGGATGTATAATTGTATATACGAAGCATTCGGATTATGTGTGGATAACTTGAAAGTTATTTTCTACATAAAAATTGTTTTTTTTTGATTGGAAATATATTTTAAGCATGCAAACATGTTACAATTAAAGTTTAATGCAATTAACCACACTTGAAAAACACGTGTAGCATTTACAATCTGTAGCCGGTAGTGCAAAGAGAACGGTGGAAGCGCGAGGGCAGAGGCGTTCGGGCTTACTGGGATCGAGAATATCGAGGCCCTGCTGAATTTTGGTAAATCAACAGTCGATTAGCATATAAATATTGCGTAGTTACAAAAACATTGTTTCTTCTGCTTCAGAAAGTGGTGAAGAGAAGGAAGAATCCGACGATGCCAAAGATGACGATGGAACCAAGGAAGATGATTTACAAGAGGCCGAAGACAGCGAAGACGTAGAGCAAGCTGGCGAACCAGTAGCAACAGAAGAGGAGGCTGCCACGGAAGAATCGGCAGACACTGACAAGGAAGAAGCCGCTGAGACTTCAGTAGAACAGAAAGATGATGATGATGATGACAGCAAACCTAAAGAGGATGACGAAGGATCTCAGGAAGAAAAGCCCGAATCTCAAGATGAGAAAAAAGATTCTGAAGACGCACAAGATGATACTGAAGAAGAAGCTGAATCCAAATCAGTAGAAGAAAAAGAAGAATCTCCCGAAGAAACAGAGGAAGAGAAATCTACTGAAGAACAGGAAGCAGTAGATGTTGAAGAAGCGCCCGAAGGTTCTGATGAAGCTGCTGAAACTGAAGCTGACGAAAAAGGTGATACAACTGAGGAAGAAGAGGTTGCCACGACTGAAGAGGCTGCTGAAGGCGAAGAAGAAGCTGTAGAAGGTAAAGAAGAGGCTGCAGAAGGTGAAGAAGAGGCTGCAGAAGGTGAAGATGAGGCTGCAGAGGGCGAAGAAGAGGCTTCAGAAGGTGAAGAAGAGGCTTCGGAAGGTGAAGAAAAGGCTGTGGAAGGTGATGAGGAGGCTGCAGAAAGTGAAGCTGAGGAAGAAGAGGTAGAAGGTGCCCCTGAGGAAGAATTATTATTTGTAAGAATATTTCTTTACTTTTTTTGCTAAAATTAATGTCGCAAATGGCATTTTGCTACTTTGATCTAGCGTCGGACTGGGCCTAAGGGACCTGGGTGGTATTATAATTTATACCATCAGGTCAATAGGTTAGGAATTAAATTTTCGTTGTCACTCATTATTCATTACCCATAAAATTACATGATTACAAAGAAATATGATGTATTTCATGTACTTTATTTTTGTCTGACACACTTTTGACGTAGGGTCAGTGGTCAGTGGCATTAAAAAAGGTAAATTTTGGTAACCGTAATCCAAGATGGTGGCGCGCGCCTGCACCTCTCAAGGTCGAGAACTTGAAATTTTTCACAAGGACCCCAATCTACATGTATCATAATATCAAAAAACGCGGAAACTAAACCTTTTGCTAGGCGATAATACCTACATACTGGAAAACCAAATTATAATTATAATCAAATAGGCAAGAGTTTTTGGAAATCTCTGAATATGCTTAAATCGTATGTGGACTATTTTGTGTGTAGTTAGTATAGTAAGTCTTGTGCGCAGGCTAGGGCCCGGGTGGCAAACACCATCCTGACTCTATAGCGAGTCCGACGCTGCTTTGATCTGTTTACGTTTACGATATCTTTGCTGTTTGCCATTAATTCCGTTCAGAGAGCTAAGTGGGAGTTGTCTTTGTCTATCGAATATCTTTATTACCGCGTGAATAGAGTTGAGCCGGGTTTCCAGCGCGTGTTTTGTCCTATACACAAAAAAAATGTGTACACAAAACATTGTTTCGCTACACATTTTTGCTGATAAGCATGCAGGAGACACAAATATTATCAACAAAAATAACAATGAAAGGTTACTTGTACCTGTACCTATAGATAGTTCTTAATTCAGCGTCTTATAGCCCGTTTAAATCGTTTACAAATAGAGAGCTGTGTATATGACAGATCTTAATAAGATAAAATATAGTACTTACTCATTTTATATTGTTTCTACAGTAGCGTTGAGGTGCACCTACTGCAAACAATCTATAAATGTGACTATTCAGCATTTACCATATGACTTTGGTAAAACATAAGATTAACCAGTTGACTGCCGGTAAACGTCCGAAATTAATGATCAATAAAGAACAATTCGAATTTTTACCATAATCACTTGGTAAATCTTAGACTTTACCTAAAAATCCTAGGATTTACACTATTCGGGTTTTTATATTAACATGCCTTAGTTCTCTGTTCGTGTTCAGATGTCTCCACGTTTCCTGCCACTTATTTTACCGACATAACCACGAGACGAGAACTGTTGTACGGCACACGTACTCATATATCTCACGCACACTAAATGGTACACATGCAAAAAGAGGGCGGCGCTTCAACCTGTAGCCACAGACAACACAACTCATCACATCTCTATTTTAGGCTAGAACCTCTAGTATGTAAAACCATATCGAGCTTTGACAGCTTCACTCTCTCTACCCTCTTTAGGTAGATCAACAGAGTGAGACAGAGCACTGTGTCAAGCGCTATCGAGCTCGATATGGTCCTTCATGTTAGAGCATGCATGTCACCACGCCTCCTTCTGATATTTTGACATCCTCACTTATGCTCTCAATTTGTACTTTGTTCCAGGAAATGGAAATTCCCGACAACCTTAGATCTCGTGCCCACATTACCCAAATCCTTAGACTGGACGACGAAGCGAGTGAAGATGAAATCACGATCGAGAGATCCGCTGACATCATCCTGAGAGACTTGAAGAGGGTTTACGAACAATCCATTAAGCCACTCGAGGGCTTGTATAAGTACAGGGACTTGAGTAACAGGCATTTTGGTGACCCAGAAATTTTCTCCAAGCCTTTGGTACTCTTCATGGGACCCTGGAGTGGTGGCAAATCCAGTATCCTGAACTATCTGACCGGCCTTGAGTTCACCGAATGGTCCCTAAGAACTGGTAAGTTCATGTTAAGCTAGCGTCATCTGTGTGTTGATAGCGGCAGCGAAATTATTCATAAGTTAATCGACGCAAGTTATTGATATTTCTTGATGGAACATTTTCAAAACATTAATTCTGAAAGAAGTTCTTAAGTTGTTACAAAGCAGCGCTAGTGATGCTTTTGATTCGATCAGAAGTTAGATAAGTAGTTTTAAAATAGTTTTTTGGTCCTCTACATTTTTCTTTTACTAATTCAAAACCGTTATGGATCTTGAGTACTGTACAGGAAATTTGAAGGCGAAAGCGCTGCGCAGACATCCCTGCCTCACTTACCCCCTGCCTTGTTAAACTTGCGTTCCGCGGTTGTGTTAGCTCTGACATTATGGGTCGCAGTAAGATTGTTAAAGCCGCGATATAATTATATCTTAGGGATATAGCTGTATTCCGTAATATCATAATTACACAAAAAAGGTTTATAGCTATCTTACTAGGGATATAACAATGACACGATCGAAATCTAGTAATGTAACTTATATAGTTCAATTTTTATAAATTGACCGAAGGATATAATAAAATAATGTTTAAATTTTCTTAAATATGTACAACTGTTAATCATTTTAAATAAAACAGGACATTCAAATTAAAAAAAACATCATTTTTATTACAAAATCATTAGCAACAATGTTATAAGTATTCAGTAATTAAAGCAACTAATGTTTTACTACTAAAATATTCGTGGTTTAGATTCATATTGATAGGAAACGGATACTCTCGATTTAATAGTCAGATTTTAGTGTCAAACTGGGAACCGCCGCGCCGTGTAGCCATGTTTGTCTCCGAAGAAACTGTATGATTACAGTAAAACTAGTCAGGTAAATTCTGACAGTTGAATCGTGAGTAGCCGTTTCCTATGAATATCAGTCAATGTTATTATAAACAATCTGTTTTTATACGCATAAAATCAACAATATGATAGCGTTCCGCACCCTGTACCGATAATCATTTCACTAGATTAATCTAGTAATATAATAATATGGCTATAATATCAGATTACATCCGAGGGATGTAATTATATAACGGCTTTATACAAAAAATTGTGGGGAAGGACATTGAGTGCAATTACCGATAAGTAGTGCTTTGTTTTCCCTGTGTTTTTTTAATTTTTTTTCAAGAAAGACTGATTTTTACTCAAGTGTAAGTTTCAGTATTATATGGAAAACAAACCAAAAGCATACTTGATTTGATTACATGTACTTTTTTTAGAGCGAATTTTTGTAAGATAGGTAATTACCTATACATTAATTAAATTGCCCCTAGATCAACAGAGCTCGATATGGTCCTCCATGCTATAGGTGCAGATATTCTCTATAAATTTTACCAGTTATATCCCTCTTAATAAGTTTCGGTTACTACCGTCATAGCAGAATCTAAGCAATATTCCTTTTTGTCAGGTGCGGAACCGTCGCCCGCGTACTTCAACATTCTGATGCATGGTAAGGAGCCCGAAGTGTTGGACGGAACACAGCTGGCTGCTGATTGGACATTCTCCGGTCTGCAGAAGTTCGGACAAGGGCTTGAAGAAAGACTGAGGGGTCTCAAATACCCGAGCAAACTCTTGGAAAAGGTAAACATTGTGCAGTTTCCTAGAAAAAATATCATGCACATTCCAGCGCATATAAGATTTAAAAAACATATTAGACATTTATAACTGATAATGTTAACACTAGGGCCAATCAGACGACTAAAAGCAAATAACAAAGGCGTGTAAGCTGTATTAATATATAGGATCACTCTTGTCCCTTTTTCTCGGGCTTCGTGAGACATACCAGGTTTAAACTAACATCTCCTACAGAAGTTTACGACCCTATAATGTTGGCGAAATTCTTTACATAATCAATTACATACAAATTAGCTCATGAAAATCTATAGGGCACTTTCATTTGACTTTGGAACACGACTTAACGAAGAATTATCCAATAACCTAGCTTTTGCTCTTATTACCACTGCAAAACAGGCGTAAATTAGCCCTGTAGATTATCTTGGACAGTACAGCGAAACCGGAACAAATTTCAGGTGAACATAGTGGAGATCCCCGGTATCTTGGAAGTGAGGAAGCAAGTGTCTCGCGTGTTCCCCTTCAACGATGCCTGCCAGTGGTTCATCGACCGCGCGGACATAATCTTCCTTGTCTATGACCCCTCCAAGTTGGACGTCGGACCCGAAACCGAGGCCATTCTCGACCAACTTAAGGGCAGGGAATCTCAGGTGAGCTCGACGACAGACATTATATTTCCTGTCTAAACAAGGAAATACCTTATGGTAAAAAACACGTTACTATGGCATGGCTAATGGTAGGTAAACTATAGGGATTAGTCATGTCATGCATGACATGGCTTATGGTAATATGTTACTGTAGAAGCCCGATTAGTAGTAAATTCTAGGGTTTTCCGCTAAAAGCAAAAATGTTTCATGTGATGATGGTAAAAGTCCGAATTATTCTTTTTAATCGTTAATTTCGGACTTTTACCGGCAGCCACTGGTAAATCTTAGGTTTTACCGGAAAATCCTGGGATTTACCACTGTTCGGGCATTTATATTTTTCATCATTGCTCAGTGTGACAAACAATATAAAAGTATTTATCAACGCCAACATGACAGTTCTTAGTGCGGCGTCATAGCCGTTAAAATCGTTTACAACTAAGGAGCTTGAACTGCAGGCGATATCTCAGTTTTTAATACTTTCACCAACAGACTCGCATCGTCTTAAACAAAGCCGACACCGTGAAGCCTGAGGAGCTGATGCGTGTCCAAAGCGCACTGATCTGGAACATCTCCCCCCTAATGAGCTCCGCCCAGCCCCCAGTCATGTACACAGTTTCCCTGTGGTCGATGCCCTACGAAGCCGGCGCGCCGGTCAGGTTGCTGCAGGCTCAGGAGCGCGAACTGCTGAAGGACCTGCGTAATGCCATCGACAAGCGCATTGAGAACAAGATCGCTAGTGCTAGGAGATTCGCGGTAAGTGGACAACATTCCATCCATCAGCCTGTTTCGTCCACTGCTGGCCATAAGCCTTTCCAGGATTTCGCCACTCTTGGCGGTCCTCCTGAAAGAAATGCCAATACTCACACACGCTGGGCAGGCGACGAAACCCTTGCACCAGTGACGCTGCTGCCCGTCACCAGTCTGTTTTATAAAAGGCCCGGCAATTGGAGATGGATATACCGCCATTCAGCGATCCCAGGCAATGGTGCACCGCCTGGTTTTGCCTGAGAGCTGTTCTCTTAGTCTCCCCCGAATAACTTCGGGAGGATTTGCGAGTAAGATGGTGGTACTTCCACAGTCGAGCTCGGCATCAGCTCTACCACCTATAAACAGTAAAATATCGGAATATATACCTATTTTACTAGCCCCGATATTGGATCGATACAGTACGATTCTCATAACGATATTACCCATATAGGATAGTGTAAAATTGCACTTGATGTTATGTAGGTACGACAAATAAATAAATGAACGTTCGGCAGGTTCGAGTGCGCAACCACGCCAAGATGGTGGACTGCTACCTGACCACGTACTACAATCACAAGACGATCTTCGGCAACCGCAAGCTGATCGCCGACGCAATCATCGAGAGCCCGCAGAACTACCACATCTACGAGGGGCTCAGCACTCTTACCAACATTTCCAGGTAAAAACTGTCTAGGAAAATAAAAATACTGCTCAAAGGGCGCCACATTTGCTTTTATGATTGCAATCACACACACAAAAACAAAGATTTTTTATTTAACCTTTTTTGTTTTGAAAATCTTTGAATTCAGAAGTGAATTTCCAATTTCAGTCGCCTAAGTAGGTACGTTTTCTGGTATCTATAACGTGGTTCTGCAAATCTGTTTCTAAAAATGTTTAACTTTTTTACCCTTTATATGTACCTCAGAAATAAGGTTTCATATTCATTGACCTCTCATAAATAACAAGACACACAGTCTCTAAGAAAATTTCGTCAGAAAGTGTCCGAACGTGCGACGTGCATAGTAGCAAAAATCTTCAACCAAATTAAGACGTTATGTCGTTAGCATAAGATGCAATGTCAGTTGTACGAATTCGTCATTCGTTTTTGTCACCCCATAGCGGTGACAAAATGCATCGCGGACACTTTTTGAGCGAGATTGTGAGTCTAGTTGTTTATGAGAGGTCAATGTTCACATTCCCATTATTTAAATAATTGCTTAACAAGAAGGACATAAATGAATGATGGCCGCCATACACATTTTTTTTTATTTGTCGTCCCCGTAATTATATATCAACTTAATATCGAGTATCATCATTACAATTAGTCTGTATAGTCGCCGTCAATAGAAATTGTGGACTATGTAAACAAAGCGCCATGTTGGCTTTGTCTATGAATAGGTGAACTATCTAGAGATGGGTAAGTATGTGATTAAAATATGTTAGGTGCTTAATTAATTTTCTTTATTTGATTCATCGCTAAAATATTCTGATGAATCGCTAGTCAAATCGCCCACGTTAATTACAAATGGTTCCGTCACAGCGTCGGTGGCCGTATCTATTATCCCATCCAGTTGTTTCATTTTTTCTTCTACTTTTAGGACATGAGCTACACATTTTGCTCACTGTTCTGGTCCGATCCGCGCCAAACCTTCGTCCAACAAAATCTTCACATCGTCCATTTTGAATGTTTTGTTGTTCCTTCCAACGTAACCTTTTACTTGCGCCCATATCAACTCTATTGGGTTAAGCTCGCAATGATATGGTGGAAGGCGCAACACTGTCACATTTTTCGATGCCGCCAACTCATCTACATACATTTTTTTATATTTTTGCTTGTCTACTTTAGCTGTGAGATTCGCTTTGATTTCGGTTTCTTGAAATTTGATTTCTTTTTCACGCAACCAGTTTTGAATAGCCTCCTTCCGCCAACTCATGTTGGGCGCCTTATCGATTTGACGCGAATGATATGGAGCATTGTGCATTACTATTACGATAAAATAAGTAAGAGAAGCCAAGTCGTTAGAATACCGAAAACACAAAAGATTTTAGAGCAATGCTGGAAGATCACACAGCTCTCGATAGAATCACACACACGTTATGTCAAAGATTATGAAGTAACGCTGTTAAAAAAAAATTACGGAATAAAATAGCATCACGAATAAAATAGGTTTATATTCAAATAGATTCGTACATCACTAATTTTCAAAGACAATACAGATTCGATGAGAAAAAAATATGACAGCAATCTCGACGCAGTACAGAATTGACTATTGATTCTATGATTTTCCGTAATTAACTGGTGATTATTGAACATTTCATGATGAAATACAGTGCATGGCAGGTAAGACTTGATGCTTCATGATTTGGAATTATGTTCAGTGAGACTCCGTGACAGAACCTTGAGAAAACGGTTTGTTTACATAGTCCACAATTTCTATTGACGGCGACTGTAGTGGTCGTTGGGCCTTGGGCCTAACCACCATAGTGGGTAGAAACGTTGGTGAATAGTGATACCTATATGATCAATAGCTAGTACAGCTACTACTCAGCTCTTGTTAGTCAAGGCGAAGCAGTTACATTAATTACACAAAATATTAAAAAAAAAAAAACTTGCGATAGTGACAACCACAACAAAGATTGTTTCTATAGCGAAATCCATCGCTTTCGATCTAAATATTATTATTTAATTTAATTATTAATTTCTAAGTGATCTTTTCTAGTTTGTAATGCACTCTTATAATAATGTTTATACCACAATCAAATCCATCTATTAGTTCTCTAGGTATGAGTGAACATACGAAAAGAAATACGTAGGTATTTGTCGTAATATATACAGAGAAGTAGAGAACAATCATAATTGGATTGATTTTATTACAACGTGAGAACGAAAAATCATACATGGAAAACATTATAAAGGTTTTTATTATTCAATCAATAATATTAAATTACGGCCAAGTGCGTGTCGAGCCACACGCAATTTAGGGTTCCGTAGTTGCCCGATACATTTTATAAGTTGATAGTTTTCCGTTTAAAGTCATTATATATACAACTTCTGTGATTTTTTTCACGTTTCTATAATCAAACTAAAATTTTCACTTTAAAGGTTGATATTTCGCCAACGGATCCCTAAATCGAAAAATGGTTTTCACACACCCACGATGTTTTTGAACGACCTATCCAACGATACCCCACACTATGGGATAGACGAGAAAAAAAAATTCTTCCCCAGTTTATGTGTAACAGAGGTACCCTTAAAAACATTTTTTTTCAAGATTTTTCTTTACCTTTTTGTTGACGTGATTGATATGTATACCCATGCCAAATTACAGCTTTCTAGCACTAATAGTCTGGGAGCTAAGCCGCGGACAGACGGACATGGCGAAATTTTAAGGGTTCCTTGTCGGACTACGGAACCCTAAAAATGAGTAATTCTAAAACGAAATTTCTCACTTGAAGGTACGACCTGCCCGACCCCGAGACGTACAGAGACTTCTTCCGCCTGAACCAGCTGTACGAGTTCCAGCAGCTGTCCGCCACGTGTACATACTTCCGGGGCTGCCCCATCAACAAGCTCGACGTGGCCATCGCCTACGACCTGCCTGAGCTCGTCGGCAAATACAAGAAGATGGTCGAGACCGCCACACCCCAGGGCATGCCCAAGAGTTGATGCCTCACCGAACGAACGAAACCCCGCCATACCTAACACCCGCTTTTACACGCCAATTGGTTCGATAACACTTTTGGGCACATCTTGCATTTCTTTATTAAAATCTGGCGTCGATTTTTTTTGTCAAAACGCATTTCTCTGGTTTTTACACTTTTTTATTTCGCTTAAATCTCGCTTTGTTCCTACGGTGTGTGGTGAATGACGTCGTATGATTTGTTCATTGTGATTTTTTTGTTCAGTGAGCGTTTTTTTTGAGGGGGTAGACGCAATATTGTACAATACAATTTTCCAATTTCCTATTAACATTTTTTACAAATCTCAAACGATTGTAGTCAAAATTAATCTAGTCATTATGTTAAAGTTTGTTAGTTAATTATTGTTATTTATTATTTATAATTTTATTGAGGTGAGTTCCTACTGCCCTGGGCTGGGACTAGAATAAATTTCATTATGCGGTCTCTGTCTTGATTATTTTGTTAGTTTTTAATAAAACACAATGTGACTTATTTATTTAAGTAAAAAAATAAACAAAACTAAATAGCGTTTCTTTTATAAGCCTTTTTATGGGTGTCCATAAATAAAACAGTGGCCTTTGAATATATATTCATTAGCGTTTGTTAGTAATGAAAACCTACAATGCTCGCGGTTACTTACAGTTGCAAACACAAAAAAAACTGCCAGGGAGCGAACCGGGAAGGGTAGATAGATGTCAATACTGAGACAAACTCATATGTATCTTAATAGTTACTATTTTAAGGTAAACTGCATTCCAACTCATGATCTTATTCCAGTATGTTATTAAATACGACCTCATAGTGGACGGTGTACAACGAAGAAACACAGAGGGCTTTTCCACTTGATTGAATCAACTCATGAAGTGACTTCCATACAAAAGTCGAGTGCGTTACGCCAGCGGCATGTTGGCGCTTTTCAGGATTTCAGCTTGACAGATAATTAATCAGAGCGTCATCTCGTGTAATTGTGCCCGAAATAAAAAATTAGTGCTTCCAGCCAATCCAAAGATATTCACGAAAAACAGTTTCCGCTGGAGTAACGTTACCCCAGCGTCATGTTTATTATCCCGTGGTCGTAGCTAAATAAAAATTAGCTACTTAGGTAGATATAATTAGTGCCCGATTGTGCCCAAAAAAGAAAATTAGTGCGTCCAGAGGTTTACAGAGTTACTCAAGATGCCGCTGGGGTAACGTTTAGCCAATTGCTTAGTTCCTAATTTGAGCAAATTTATTTTTTCTCTAATCGACGCCGTTGATCAGTTATAATTTTTTTTCAAAAACCCTATAATCGGCCCTTGCGCTTCAATAAGAATACCTAGAAACTTACCAACTATGGTGGCTTGTACCTTTTATCAATTCAAAGCACCCTGTGAAATTAGATGTTCCTACTTCAACTCCTTACAGACTAATTCCATTTTTATTAAAATCTGGCTACTCTGTAATGTAACGCTTCAATACATGAGTTATTATTAAGTGACGGTTTATTTGATTCTACTAATAATTAGTACTTTTATCACATTATTTATCTCTAAAATTTCAGCTGAAACAACCTGCTAACTACTGAAACACAAGGAAAAAACAACAAGAAAGCAAATTAGACGATTAACCCACCAAATTCAAATGAGTACATAAAAGCGGCCGCACCGTACATTGTGCCAACCTTCTCAAATTTGTAAAACAACATTTCGTTTTTCGAAACAGTCTCGCACAAAGGTGTTATAATTTATTGTTTATAGGGTTCTGTAGCTGTAGTACCAAAAAGGTACAAAAGGAACCTTTATGCTAAGACTCCGTTGTCCGTCCGTCCGTATATCACAGCCTCATATCCTGTAATCCGATGCTTTTTTGGTACTTATGAACGAATTGCTAACATCATATGGAAGTGGCTTTTAATATATTTTTTTAATATTATCTGTAAAATTAAAAATAAACTTACTATTGGATGTTCAAGTAAATTTTCAAGGGTACTGACGTAAGACTGGTAACAGCACCATATTATCTTGCTGATGAACTGGTCTGATGATGGGACTGGAAGGTCGAAATGAGAACTCCTCAACGAACAACAGCAGACTTCTCAAGTTTAAACTGTTTGATCGGTTTTGATGAGTACTTTTGTAAAATATGGTGACCAGTGTCTGATGATGGGACTGTAAGGTTGAAATGAGAACTCCTCAACGAACAACAGCAGACCTCTCGAGTTTGGACTATTTGATCGGTTTTAATAAGTATTTTTGTAAAACATGGTGACCAGGGTCTGATGATCGGACTGGAAGGTTGAAATGAGGACTCCTCAACGAACAACATCAGACTTCTCGAGTTTGGACTATTTGATCGGTCTTGATTAGTAATTTTGTAAAATATGGTGACCAGGGTCTCATGATGGTACTGGAAGGTTGAAATGGGAACTCCTCAACGAACAACAGCAGACCTCTTAAGTTTGGACTATTTGATTGCCTTAATAAGTACTTTTGTAAAACATAATTTTACTTACTACAAGATGGACATCGGAACTCTTTTACGAATAACAGCAGACCTCTCGATTTTGAAAAATTTGATCGGTCTTGATGAATACTTTTGTAAATTTTTCCATCATCAGACACTGGTCACCATGTTTTACAAAAGTACTAACCAAGACCGATCAAATTTTTCAAAATCGAGAGGTCTGCTGTTACTCGTTAAGTTGGTATCTTTTCATACAAACTTTCTGAGTAATATGTGTGAAGACGCAACAAATTCACGACTTAAATTAAGGCAAAACACAATGTACTTATAACATGTACTGCGCAAAGTTGTTAAAATTACAAGATTATTGCTTGGATACTCTAATATCAGGATTTCGAAAATGAACTCTTTTCGTCCGGTTTGCATTGGTGTGTGGCTCACGAACAGGGCACTTACAAACACATACGCAGACGTCTTGTGTAAACACGAGTGCGTTCTGAAACCTAGAGCACGACCTATCCATTTTTGAATATACTTTTTAACCAATCTAAAATAAGAAAATACCTTGTAATGAGATATCAATTAATAACCAATACCTAAGCAAAGCAAAATATTTTGTTTTATTAATTTTTAATTGGATATTTTATATACCAATTATTCACTTTCCTAAAAATATTATGTTTTTGGACGATTCTTCTTCGTAAGCCGTCATCACTGACCTAAAGGTCAGTGGCCGTCATGCACTGCACTACAAAGGCGGTTATAATTTGGTTGGTTTCCTATATTATACATATTCTGTAAAGTGACGCATATTTAATTTATTTGTTTTTATTTTTTTGTTTATTACACTCATTGACATGGTTGTTTTAGTGGAAGGAGTATTTTCTCAAATCATTTACTGTCTAACCGAGCTGTCAAAAACAGGGATTGGTGACAGTATCCATGGATTGTTTTTTTGTCATTTTCTCCAATACCACACCACCCGGAGTAAAAAAAAAAAATTTTTAAATGTGTGAATAAAAAATTTTGTTTTGGCCATCTCCGCGACATTTGATCTTGGACCCCCCAGACGTGGACCCCGGGGCACCAAAAAAGATTGTTTTCATTTTTTTTAAAAATTATCCAAAGCGCGAAAATAATTTTGTTTTGACTATATTTCCACGACGGTTGGTCTTGGAACCCCCAAACTTGGAACCCAGAAGTCCAAAAAAAATGTCCTTCTTTTTCAAGTGTCAAATCTTTTTCGGCCCATATCTCCTAAACGGTTGAAGCTAGACCCCTGTTCCTGGGTTTTTTTTAAAAGGGCTCGACGAGATCTACCCGAACATGCAAAAAAAATGGTAGAAAATGTCAAAGTCAAAAACGCCAAAATAAAAAAAACTCTATGGGTAGACCTTGCTGGCTTAGGAAAACCGTTAAACCCCTCCCCCCACCCAAATGTCAAATGTCAGATTTTATCTCCAGTCACAATTAGACATTCTACAACCCCCCCCCCCCATAATTCACTTTTACCCAAAATGACAGGAACAGACCAAACAACCACGTCAATCAGTCAGTGAGTCAGTGACCGTATTGCAACTTTATATATAATAAAATAAAATAAATAAATAATAACAAAACAAAATATATATCACTGATCACCATGTTTTACAAAAGTACTAATCAAGACCGATCAAATAGTTCAAACTCGAGAGGTCTGCTGTAGTTCTTTGAGGAGTTCTCATTTCAATCTTCCAGTACCTTCATCAGACCCTGATCACCATGTTTTACAAAAGTACTCATCAAGACTGATCAAATAGTCTAAACTCGAAAGGTCTCCTGTTGTTCGCTGAAGAGTTCTCATTTCACCCTTCCAGTCCCACCATCAGACCCTGGTCACCATGATTTATTTATGTACCTATCAAATTTGATCAAATTATTATGTTTCATCAAGTAAGTTATTAATACTAATTACAAAATAAAATATTTATTTTCCTATACTTTAGTCCATTCCACACAATTGAACATTAGTACTTTGGGGCAAAAAGCATTTGAATATCCTATCACTGCTAATAACTTATCATATTTATATAAAAGTAAATGAATAGTTCGTTAAACCATTTGTACGCAATCGCAACTGTACCAATCAAAACTGAATTATAGAACTACCAATTTCAGACGGTTGGCACCATGTAGGTATGGTACGGCCGCTTTTATGTAGTCATTTGAATTTGGTTGGTTAATGGACTGATTTGCTTTCCTGTTGTTATTTCCTTAAGTTTCAGTAGTTAGGAGGTTTTTCCAGCTGAAATTTTCAGAATAAATAATGTGATAAAAGCACGAATTATTAGTATAATCAAATATACCATCACTTAATAATAACTCATGTATTGAAGCGTACATTACAGAGTAGCCAGATTAGAAGGAAATGAAGTAGGAACATCTAATTTCACAAGGTGCTTTGAATTGATAAAAGGTACAAGCCACCATAGTTGGTAAGTTTCTAGGTATTCTCATTGAAGCGCAAGGGCCGTTTATAGGGTTTTTGAAAAAAAAATATAACTGACCAACGGCGTCGATTAGAGAAAAAATAAGTTGCTCAAATTAGGAACTAATTAAGACGCACCTTAGTAAAAAAAATCGTGGTTGTATGTCATACCGTTTAAGAGATACAGCAATTGGCTAAACGTTACGCCAGCGGCATCTTGAATAACTCTGAAACCTCTGGACGCACTAATTTCCTTTTTTGGGCAATCGGGCACTAATTATATCTACTTAAGTAGCTAATTTTAACACGGGATAAGAAACATGCCGCTGGGGTAACGTTACTCCAGCGGAATATGTTTTTCGTGAATATCTTTGGATCGGCTGGAAGCACAAATTTTTCATTTCGGGCACAATTACACGAGATGACGCTCTAATTATCTGTCAAGCTGAAATCCTGAAAAGCGCCAACATGCCGCTGGCGTAACGCACTCACAAAAGTCTACGTCAGATGGTCATAATATGATCGCCATCAGACAAGGGAAGCTCCGCTTGTCACAACAGGTCACTGGTTATGGGTATTCAAAACCCCCAAAGGATTTTTTCACGAACTGCGGGCCAAAATGATTGTTAGCGATCGTAATTTGCGGTGTTTTATTTATAACCCAGACACGGTCATATTAAATCGAAGCTAAGGAAAGGGGCGGTAAATAAGGGGACGAGTCCTTTGTCTTGCTTGACCGTTTCCGTCACTTTGTAGATGATGAAGCAATTATAAGGTGAAGCTTTCTGAGATTGGGCGCACGCATCCACAGGGGTAAGCGGGTTTTGAAATCCAACCTAGACAAACAATAAATTTTTGAACGCATCTGTTAGCGACTCCGAAAACTGAACGTATCGTTACAAGAAATGTCAAATTTGACATTTCGGACGGACGGGTACCAAGTAAGGATGGACCAGTGAGATATCGATAACTATATTGATTCCAGCACCAGATTTATGAAGACGTGCGACTTCGTTTGTCGCGCCTTTTATCGCGCTTGTCGACCAATCATAGCGCTTCGCGCGACAAACGAAGTGGCACGTACTCATACTACGGGTGCAGGTAGGTAATATCGTTTGTTAACGGTATTTTAGTAAACTAATAGTTCGCCTCGAACTGTGAACTCGCGCTCGCCTGATTCTCGCTTGACCGATTTGGCTTATGTTCGAAATTAAAAATTCTTTTTGTCTTATTTAATCGCCTACCAAATTTCATTACCTACGTTTCGATCAAGGATACTCGAGTTATCGTCGAACAAACATTCATACATAGATACATAAAAACGCCGTATTATTCAAGAAGACTCTGAGAACTCGCTCGCTTCGCTCGCTCGTTCAATAAACTTTAATAATTACTTACCAAATCATAATAGTAAATTCTAATTAAATTATGTCAACTTAAGTTTTTAAGAAGTACTCGTAACTACATAAATTTCAATTGCTATTGTACAACTTAAGTGCAAAGGCTCAGGTATAACAAGCGAAACGTCTATTTAAGTATTATAGCATATTTTTATAAAACATGAAAAGAATGTAGGTACAGTCTGTCAAAAAAGTGTTGAAATGAAACTGAAACTTTAATGAACTTTATTGGGCTTTAAACGTTCAAGTAGTATAATTTAGGTGATATATTTATGAAATAACAACATGGTTAACTCGATTTAACAGATTTTATACTTATTTGTTTGATGTAACCAGGCGATAGAAAAATAATTTTTTCAATATTCATTATATCACAATATTTCTTTTAATAAAAATCGACATCGATAGCTCCATCAATTTTCCTACCTCAATAGCATAATAATCCCTATTTCGGGTGAGTAGTCTCTGTGCTATGGCTGAGATTCCCATAGTATTGTACGGATTGTACCATAGACAAAAATGGTTTCGTCTCGACTCACACTCTTTACTGTTTGTTCTGCTGTTACGTTATCTTATGATATACAGGTTGTAAATGCAAAGTCAAGAATCCCTTTAGGGTATGAAAGTATACACGATTCTGGTGTAATTACGAGGAAAAAAAATACTTTGAATTTTCACCAAAAATTCCATATTTTTTCTAAGCTATGGCTACGCAGCTCACCGGCCTTCCCCACACACCTAATTGCACCCCGCAACCCGCACCCCTCATCCGAGTGGCCAGCGACCAGTGAGGGTGTCCACGCGATTAGTGTATTTTGAGTAAAGAAAATCATCTTATTATGAGGTAGGTACTGGTATGTACTTTATTTAGAGATCCCAGTATTTAAAATAATATCTTTACCGATCATACTAACACACCCTTAAAGGATTCTTGCCTTTGCTTTTACACCCGGTATATATTGGTTGAGGAAAAAGTTTCTTCGCATTTTATATGAAAATTCAAAACATTTTTTAATAACGTTTATTTACATTTTACTAAAGTATGTAGGTACCATTTTGTTCGATAACTTTCTGCCATCTTGTAGATAGGGACATGATCCCATTGCTATAGAAATTCTGGGGCTCCTGATCAAAAAACCGCGACAAGTGGTTTTGGCAGTCCTCCCGTGATGTTAACCTGACACTGCCTAAAGAATTCTGAATAGACCGAAACAAGTGGAAATCTGAAGGTGCAGGGTCAGCCCCCTGATTCTGTATCGTAAACTCAGTTGCCAATCCAAGTGGCTATCGTCTAAAACATAAATATCCGCTTATATAAGGATAAGTTTGCACTTGAAATGACTTCACAATTCGTCATTAGTTCAATACCCAATAAAGGTTATTTTGAAAGTTTATTTTTTATCTGTTTTTAGTGAATAGCAACTATAGCTAGCAACCGAAACTGAGTTACGTAATAGCCCCGCTGGACTATACAGCGGATGCATTAATAGGTACGTCCCAGCCAAACTCTCTTAATTTTTGCTGAGTGGCTAAAGATGTGTGAGGTTTAGCGTTATCATGATGAAAAACCACACCCCTTCAGTTGACTAATTCCGGCCGCTTTCTCTGAACTTTTTGCTTTAATCTCATCAGTTGTTCGCAGTAGAATTCAGAATCGATGGTTCTGCCTGGCGGTAACAGCTCATAATGAATAATGCCCTTACAATCCCACCATACACACAGCATTACCTTGTTGCGAGATAACCCGGGTTTCGCCAGAGTCTGTGAAGCCTGACCAGCCTTTGACCACGACCTTTTTCGCACGTTCTTGTCGTACGTGATCCACTGTTCATCACCAGTTATCAGGTTTTTCAAAAATGGTTCGGTTTCATTACGTCGTAATAAAGAATCACAAATGAGTACACGGTTCATTAAGTTTCTTTCAGTGAGCACATGAGGCACCTAAATATCGAGCCTTTTTGTGTACCCAGCTTTTTTCAAATGCGCCAAAACTGTTTTGCGGTCAATCCCCAGTTCTTCAGGTACATCGTAACTACTGATATGACGACCTTGCTCTACTTTTTCAAAAATGGCATCCATTTTATCCATAACAGGGCGCCCACAGCGAGGTGCATCTTTGACATCAAAAGTTCCGGATTGAAAACGCTTAAACCAAATTTGTGCTACTCTCACAGACACTGCACTAGGTCCATAAACAGTACAAATTTTTTTCGCGACTTGCGTCGTATTTTTACCTTTTTTGTAGTAAAATTTTAAAATGTATAGAATTTCTTCCTTAGATTCACTCATCTTAACAGTAAGAAAAACAAATGAAAATTACACATTTTGCCTAATTTGAATTTGGAATTATCTTTTCTAAAATTTAAACTTTTTAATAATAACCAAAACCAGCCAGATACAAATGGTATAGCCAAAGAGATTTTATTATAAGTTCATACATACTATTTGCGAAAAGAGTTTTTCCCCAACCTATTATGTGAAAGTAATTGTTTTTCTGTGAATTAGCAGCTTAAACCAAAATATGGTCTAAGATTAGCAGTGATAATTGGTGTACGGGATGAATAAGTTTTTTGTTTTTCATCAAGAAACATGCCTCCAAAGTAAAATCAAAGTTATCGGCCAGAGTGGGATGGAAGCAAATGGCAGATTTTAAACAGTGGCTAAAACCTATTGATGATGGTTCGGCGAAAGCATATTGTAAGTAGGTATTGCAAGTGCAATATGAACGATAGCAAAATTACATTGTCTAAAAAAATGTATTTTAAGCACTGTGCAGATAAAAGCTACTGAGCCCTAGAAAAGTCAGTAGAAAATCAAGTTTTCCTCGCTTAAAGAAGCTTATTAAAATTTGGCATACCTATAACTTAGCATTTTTTTAAAGGCATATTTTAGCATATTTTTCACAGTCATTTAGCATATTTTGCGTCAGTCAGCGTAGTTCACAGATCATAGTTGGCAACACTGCGCCTGGCCTAGCTCACTGAGCAAATAAAATAAAACACTAAGGCTGAGATTCAGAGTGCATTTTGAATCCGAACTCAATCTTACAAACGTCACTCTAGTATGAGATCATGTCGCTTTTTCACTCCGAACTCAAGAGGAACTCAATCTTACAAACGTCATTCTAGTATGGGATCACGTCGCTTTTTGACGTTTGTAAGATCGAGTTCGGACTCAAAATGCACTCTGAATCTCAGCCTTAATAGCTTTGGTCCGTTTGGAAACGAGTGAATTTCACTGAGTGATGCGAATTTCACCCTAGAGCGTTCAAAAATTGACCCGGGTTAAACCAAGGGTAACCGAACTGTGACAGACTTGCACGAAAGCGTTTTGAAACGCTTCGGAGCTTTCGGAGTAATGCGAAAATCACACTGATTGGTGCAACCAGATTTTCGTTTCTCTTGCTCCTATATAGATCTGTCTCTTTCTAATAAACGAGTGAAATTTTGCAATATATGATCGCAGTTCGCACGTTCTGAAACGCTTCCTAAATAAATTAACTTTGTAATAGGTATTTGGTTTGGTTGGGGCTTTTTGCCACAATTTTTTCGGTAATTCGACAAAAATATAACAAGTTATGCATACGGACTTAGCGCCTCATTTACACACTGACGAATGTAATGTTTACATAAGGGAACTGCAGAACTGCCATGCAGAGGTAATGTTTTGGTAAAATCTCGATTCAGTAAAGAGTGTATTGCATAATTTGACTGTATTGTGATAACCATTAACCTCAAAATTTACCTTTCAGCATCCATTCTTGAAGTTCACAGGCTACTGCAATGACTTCGATAGTGTTATGAGAAAGTGCTTAAAAGGTGAACGATTAGTGCGCCAAAAAGCCAACTTAGACGAGTCTAAAAGACGCCACGCAGAAATACGAGCTAGGATCCTGAGTTCCGAGCAAAACACTCAGTAAATACGCATTTAACAGATATGGCGGAAATTCCAGACAGTATCCTGGATTCCATACCAGACCTCAGCACCTACAAGTCATTTACAGATAGATATTTTAGTAAAAGATACATTGTCAATGCACAAGGCATTGAAAATAATGATATAATGTTGATGTTTCATTCAAATCGGATAACTTTGATCAGTTTAGCCCCAAGTCACTTTTTCTTCAAGAAATCTGGTGATTATAAAATTAACTTCAATGTTGGAAAGGTGGACAGATTGACTAATTCTGTAAAAGGTAAAGGGAAGAAAGGCGGACAGTGTTTGAATGCTCAATCTATTATTTGTAAAGTGGAACTGGCTGATGGTACTAGCTTTGATGTTCCATGCGGCATGAAGGGAACACTCATTGAAGTTAATGAGGAACTAGTAAAGAAGCCCCATTTGCTAAGAGAATTTCCAGATTCTGATGGCTTTATTGCAATTGTTCTGTCCAGTATTGCCAACTCGGAGGCTACAAAGAATGAGTTGTTGGCACCTGAAGACTATGAAAAAGTGGTTAAGAATAGTTAAATAAAGTTACTTATTTTTTGATATTACTGTTTTTAGATTTAAACTTTTTACTTCCTAATTTGTTACTTAGCAATTTATGCAAGATTACAAACAACATTATTACTGTAAGAACTAACAGTCACTTATTGCTTATGTTACTCTAGCTCCTTTGTTATTCATTTTATGTAATCAAATGTTATAATCACATGTAAACATTGGTACAGTATAGAATGACTTTCTGACCCTCACATAGTAAGTTACTGATAACAAAGTTATTTAATGTTTATCAGTTTCTTACTGTCTTGTGAACTGTGCTCACTTACAAAAATTCAAATTTGAGAAACGATGTGTTCTAAAAGTATTACAAAAGTGCTCTATAATGTCAAGTTTTCAAACATCAGACAGAACATACCAGCTTCATTTCAATGCAGACTTTATAGCGATGGAGATAAGAAAGCAGTCAAAACACCATTATATGACTTACACTTGAAATATGGAGGAAAACTCGTTGATTTTGCTGGGTTTCTGCTGCCGATCCAGTACTCTGATATGAGCGTCTCTGCTTCACACTTGTTTACTAGAAAGAGTGCTTCGATTTTTGACGTATCTCATATGCTTCAGACTCGTGTGCAGGGTAAGGATTGTATTGATTGGTTCGAGTCTATTTGCCCTGTTGACCTAAAAGGCATGGCTGATGGATCTAGCTCCTTGACTGTCTTCCTCAATGACAAGGGAGGAATTATCGATGATTTGATTGTAACAAAGGTGAACTCTAAAACTCTCTATGTTGTCTCCAATGCTGGGCGGCTAGAGGTTGATAAAGAGCATATGAAAGAAACTTCAGAGTTATTCAAGAAAAGGGGCAAAGATGTGACTGTCGAGTTTTGGGGTTGCAGCGAACGTGCCTTAATCGCTGTACAGGGGCCTAAAGGAGTGCCGGCCTTGCAGAATCTGACAAATCTACCATTGAAAGATTTGATGTTTATGACGTCACATGTTGGTATGGTGGCTGGTGTAGAAGGCTGCCGCGTTACTCATTGTGGATACACTGGTGAAGATGGTGTTGAGATCTCCATCCCGGCAGACAAAGCTGACAATGTTACTGAAGCATTATTGCAATCGTCTGATGTAAACCTTGCAGGTCTTGGCGCTAGAGACTCCTTGCGATTGGAAGCTGGTCTGTGCCTTTACGGGAACGATATAGATGAGAGCATAACACCTGTAGAAGCGAGCTTGACTTGGCTTATTGCTAAGACAAGGAGAGGGGATGCCAATTTCCCAGGAGCTGAAATCATTCTTCGGCAGATAAAGGAGGGAGTTTCAAAGAGAAGAGTTGGTATTCGTATGGAGACTGGAGCACCAGCTAGAAAGGACGCTTTGCTGAAAGATCCTAAGACATCGGAAGTAATTGGTAAAGTGACCAGTGGTTGTCCAAGCCCATCTCTAGGTGGTAATGTTGCTATGGGGTATGTCGCAGAAAAGCTAAAGAAAAATGGTACAGAACTACTGGTTAATATTCGAGGCAAGGACATTTCATGTGTTGTCGCAAAAATGCCGTTTGTTCCAGCTAAATACTATGTAAAGAAATGAAAATAGATTATCATAATAAAACAACTGTTTTATTTATATACTTACAGTCTTCTAAATTAAAAGTTTATAAAGGAAAATATTCCGCAACAATACTAAGTAACACCTATTATGTGGAAATTAAGATTCACTAAATTCGATAACAATTTGAGCAACTGATAAAAATAGAATTTGTTTTCATTATTTGTATTTGAAAAACAAGAGAAATGATAAATGTGAGCAATGGAATCAAAAGGAATGTAAGTCATGGCATTTTGGCACTTATATATATAGTAATACTGTCACATTTCAATATATCTGTACTTAACTATCACAGGTTATCATTTTAGCATTCAATGCACGGAATAGCAGATTCAAGATTTTTTAATATTATTATAGTATTTTTGAATTCTTGCTCCTAATTTACTGAACAATACAAACTTTGCTCAAATTGACAACATTATTTCAAACGTTTGAAGCATACAAGCAAAATAAAACTAAAATTAAACCAATCATTACATTTAAAAGAAAAATATTAAAATATATGTACATTGTAATTTACACATTTTACAAATTCTAACTTTCAGTAACAGGGAAGTAACCTTTCATAATAAAAAATAATAATTAAGTACAAAATATTGGTCCCGAAAATTCTCCGAAGTAAACTTATTGCTTGAATAGTTTTTAATCACAGTTTTTATAATAAAACACCTACATAAATAAAGGTTCTTCGTACATACATCTTTCGAACTGAATTACAAAAATCGAATTAATTTCGAATTAAATACCAAAAATACACTATTATTTTGAAAATTTTCATTTTCATCTTTGCTATTTAAATATAAACCGATTTAATTGCTGTGGGGCTGAAACTTCGACGAACCAAGCGAAGTTGACATCAATTTGCAATAACAGTCAGTACACAATTTGTACAAAAATGATTTTGACAAGGTCCGTGTCTATCAGCAATTCAATCGGTTTTTTTTATCAATTTAGGCATTTATCATAAGCACATTTAAAAATTCCTGTATTCAAATTGGGCTCATGACAATCAATCTGTCAATAACCAGGGGGATGTTTTTGCTAGATATCTAGAAGAAATCATATACCGGGTGTAAATAAATTGCTGGTACTGCTACCATTAAATGAAACCACATATTCTACCGACCCCACTGAACCACTTTCCCGAGAATCATACCTGCGGAATCCCTTGGCTTGGGAAATAATTGAGTTCCAAACAAAAATGCGTGAACCCCAACGCACCCACATACGGGCGAGTTTAGAGAGAGCGTCGTCCGTGAAACTTGAAGCTGTAAATACACCCGGTAAATACATTGGAGTGGTGTATATGTCAAGGTATTGTTTAAAAGTAATTTAAAGAGATGCTAATGTTTTTTACAACATTTATAATTTTCAAGAAGCATTTAATCATATTAAGCCGTCTTGTTTTTCTATGAGCAAATACAATGGAAGCACAATAGACAATGCAGCAATGTCCATCTGTCGCGCCTTATAAAAGTAGACGTGACTTTCACAGATTTCCTAGTCGGCTGTTCAGACTTGCTATCTGGCGTAGACCATGATATTTGATAACAGCCAACAAGTTTTTAGTAAAACAGAATGGTAAATAATAATGGTTTCATCTCGATAATATGTATGTCCATACATTTAGTACATCCCCCCAGACACTGCATCTCAGTAATTTGTACAAACCGCAAACAAACACCGGCCCGGCACATCGGTTCAGTAAACTATTTGAATTGTGTTATGCTGAAACACAGACATACAGACTAAACATTAATAATAAACGCATAGAGTCGACTTGAAGCAATTTTAACTCAGTCAGTTACGGGCTCTTTGAGACATAAATATTGCTTGTTTCCAAACAAAATATATAGGAGAGATTAGTTAAGGTATTAACAAATATGTTTCATGCATAAGCCAGCCAAAACAACTCATTTTTATACGTTTCTTCGTACCATGTAGCTTAAATGTCACTTGGTTTTTGTATGGAAACTTGCCAACGTTATTTAATCCTTAGATTTAGTCTGTATGTCTGTGTGCTGAAATCAAATATTATTTCAACCTATAGATTTATGAGGGTTGGTATGCCTATTAGGAACTAAAGTACGTCCGATCATCAGAATTTTCATACCTCTCTGTATCTCTATGACGCCAGCGCCGCGCCGTTTCCAATCCAAGACGGTAGCGCTGAAAAACAATTTTAGTTTCACTCTGCCGCTAGGACCGGTTAGATGGCGTTGGCGACGTTTGTGCAAAATTTCGCGTCACACACACTACACAGACGTATCGTCCGTTCTTCCTAGTCTGTGACCAATTTTAAAGTCGCTATCTCATCTGGAATCAGGCGTGTCTTCATATTTGGACTGGGCTAGAGCTGTTATGTCACTTTGCAGTCTTTGCAGCATATCGGAATACTAAAAAAAAGTAACAAAAAATGTCTTATGTATAAATACGCTTCATTGAGACTAGTAAACCAGATGGCGTTAAATATACATCGATCAATCCATCACATTTGCAATGCGTGCATTCATCTTAGACCATATACACGGGACTAGGCAAGCGCACTTACCCCCCTCTGCCGAAGTACATGAACAATTTGTTCATGTAAGTTTGCTTGTGTGCGCGTTTTGTGTTTGTGTTGCAGCTTTTGATTTAGTGTGACATATAAAATTTTCGCAGGAGTGTGCGTGAATGAGTAAATGTGTGCTGTGCGTGTTTACCTCCCCTCCCGTGGAAAACGGCAGAATTATTTCAGTACTAAGAGTCGCGCTTTGCCAGGTCCCGTGTTAAATGGTCTAAGGCATTCATTGAGCAACATATCAAGATGGGACTAATAGTGGTTTACAAAATTGGTGGTTAACTAAACATTGCGGGCAAAAGTTTGTTAACAATTTACCATATGTAAGGTGAATTTTTTTATCACAGCCAAATTCACACTGGAGACTCGGTAGGCGGTCAGGACCAATATTCTATATTATTATAAGGAAAAGTATTTTTTGTGCCTCTAGACATGTCCAAGAACAACCTCGAGTCAATTAGTATAGGAAGTATAAATTTTATTCTGCGTATTTTACAGAAAGGGGCAATAATCCAAATAATATAATAATAAATAAATATAATAAATATTTGGACTTGAGGATTGTACCAATCATGTATTGAAATCAATAATCGTGAGATATTGAATATGTACATACAATAATACAATCCTCGAGAAGTCGAATCCAGCAATGTATTGGAATAATAGGCATAATTTCAAATAATTGTTTATAAGGTATATTATTAATGTAGGAAAAATAAAACAGTAGATTAAACAGTTTATTTTTTTGTTCTTTTTTTCATCAATATTTACGATTCGAAGCCCGTTTTGAGGAATAGCTTTTCTTAACTGCTTCTAATTTACAGATTTTAAAATAAGCGTGCGTATCCTTTATTAATTGAAAAAAAGCGATGTTATTTATTTGACCTCAGTGACGTCATCACAACACATTTCCATACGGAAAAAAAAATTCTTGAACGCATCCTAAAGTTCGGCAAGGATCTGACATTAAACCGATATGATGAAGTAATTTCCTGTAAAAACTAAAATGCTTATAAAATCGGTTTAAAAGGACAAAAAAAATGATTGAATATAGATTCCTAAATTTATCTATTTATCCAAAAAGCAGACAAAAAAGCACATCGATGTCTAAAAAACAACCGAATTCCGATTTTGGGGTAGAGAAATTATTTTTTCAAAAATCAATTACAGATCAAAATCAAATCCAGACTCAAGTACTACTTTCAACATACAGATTACTTCGAACAAAATTCATTCATATTCATACGGAATCGAATGAATGGAGATGTCGATCTAACATTTCGTAAGCGATTGGCCGTGTAGTTTGGTTTGGCAAGTCGTTGGTTGATTTACTGGCGGTAATCGACTTGATCAATTCATTTGTAGCAGTAGTACAAGTGCGTAAGCATCGATTCGGTAAATAAAGACTGATAAAATCGATAAATTCTAAACGACATCTCATTGCAAAGAGTCACATTTTTGTTTATTGAATCGATAATTTTCCAACTATTAACTTCTCTATGGTTCTTATAATAGCAATAACATAACATTGAATAATAGCGACTGCTGATTCTAAGAACAATAATAAAATTTGAATAAAAATAAAAATCTATATTCAGCAGTCGCTTGAACCATTGATGGTACTGTTCAATGGTACTAGTAGTCCGGAGTCTATTATTCAATTGTTCTTATGTTATTGCTATTTTAAAAACCCTTTATTCTAGAGAAGATAATTAATGAATTAAATTAGTAATGAATGACAAATACACATAGAAACCATCCATATCATTTAGTTGATTACAGACCTTGACCTTTAACCGGAGCAATTTGAACATTAACATTAGTTACAGGATTTCGAGTCGGGTCTGGCTAGAATGGTTGGAAGACGCGCGAATTTAGGTATGTCCTTTGTATTGTTAAAACCACACATTCTGAAAATGTTAAGTGTATAGTATACGTTATTAAATGTGGTTTTGTTATTATTCGAAAACTGATGGCCTTCCGTGAAGTATTTACGCCTTACTTCGGGCTTACTTTGTTTTTAGAGATAACTTTGTTTATTTTTTCTATGGAGGAAACCACAAGTAATCGCCTTTTTAAAGTGTATGATTTATGGAGTGAATTCTTAAATATCTTACATATTAATTGCACAACTAAAGCTCAAGTAAAAACGATACGGCACGGGATCAAACAAACGCAATTATTTCGAAAAAAGTTCGGTGCCTCCTTAAGTACATTAAAAACTTACGTCATTTGTTTGTATATTGTCCTGCTGTGTGCCGGCGCCGTCTTGTGCACTCATCGTCTCCTGAATACGACAGTTCACAAGGAACTTGATTCTATTCTCCATTTTCATGAACAGCTTCATATACTCGTTCTGTATGCGACCCAGTTCTCCGTTCACGTGCTCATCTTTCTTGTGGACATAATCCTGGAAAATATTAATACATTGTCAATTCACGACATGAATCCCTTAATCCCCTTGTTTGCGAGTGTCGACTGCAAGTCTATGTACGTACGGCTATGCTTTAACGCTTCTGGAAACGGCATGGGACAGTAAAAAATAGGATTTCGTAGCACGACTAAAGTACACATACAGCGGACATATGAGAGACAAGACCGATCAGCAGTTTATGTCTGCACAAAAATACGTTTTTTTTTATTTTTCAACCATAAATGCCGTTGATATTTGAAAGATTGCCCCGCCCTAGACTTTCGTCTTCCGACGGCCATGATGTGAGGTGACTGAAAGCAGCCTACGAACGCTTCAAACTGAAACTAGTTTTTTTCTGTCAAGTTGGCAACTTGCGTGCAAAGAAAAAGAATGCCCGCCTAACTTAAGTTCATTTGGAGTATTTATTGTTTGTTTCTTTAATTATGTTTCATTTATTTTCTTACACTATGCATTAAAAAACATATAATGATACACGTGGGGTGAAGGCAATAACTTACTCGTAACGTTTAAAACACTCGCTTGTCTCTCGTGTTTCAAATCGTCTTCGTAGGCTATTGCCTCCTTACCGCACTAATAGCATAAAATATTAACACGATCGTAGCTAATTATACGTTTTATGAAAAAAAAACGGACAATTTGCTTACTAATAATTAGGTTTTCGCAAGAAAATGATGTCATTATCAAATGATGGCATTAAATTAACAAACTTTAAATCGTTTTTACTCTCGATAAATAAATAACAGCTGAATATTTAGAATATTAACCATCCATTTAATGACACCTATTCTCGTGTAGCAAATATTACATTTAGAGGTGCCATAATATAAAACTTTTCATTGCAAAATAGGCTTTAACGCAGATGGATAAAAGTTAAATGAGCTTGTATCGTATTATTTTAGGTTTTACAACTCTAAATTTAAGGTTTGCTGCATGAGAATAGGTCACAATATACGATTTAAGTTAAGTTAAAGGTGGTCGAGCTGATGCCGGGCTCGCCTGTGGAGGTACCACCATCTTACTCGCAAATCCTCCCGAAGTTATTCGGGGGAGAGTAAGAGAACAGCTCTCAGGCAAAACCAGGCGGCCCACCATTGCCTGGGACCGATAGATGGCGGTATATCCATCCCCAATTGCCGAGCCTTATACAAACCAGACTGGTGACGGGCAGCGGCGTCACTGGTGCAAGGGTTTCGGCACCGCGCTCACCAACCCGCCTGCCCAGCGTGTGTGAGTATGGGCATTTCTTCCAGGAGGACCGCCAAGAGTAGCGAAATCCTGGAAAGGCCTATGTCCAGCAGTGGACGAAACAGGCTGATGGATGGATGGATACGATTTACTGTTCGAAGCGTGGCGACCTGCCCACTGATATTTTTGAAAATACAACACACTACAAAGAAAGGAAGAAGCAGTATTTACCTACATTTAAGCATTACCTTATACATGTAGGCAGTCTTCTTAGCATTCTTGTACTTGGATTTCAATAACTGATACTCCGAATCGAGTTCAGAACATTTTTCGCTCAAAGTTTGTTTCTCTTTCTCCCATTCCGCCATTGTAGTTTTGTACAACTCCCTTTCATTTTTGTATTTGTCTTCTAACGCTTTTAATTTCTCTTGATATCTGTCTTTTAAAACTCCAGCTTTATCTTTTAATTGTTGGTACTCTTCTTGCAATGAATTGTGTTCTTTTATAAGTTCCGATATTTCATTTTCTTTCGCGTTAATTATTTGTGAGAATTTCATTCTTTCGTTTAGTATAAAGTCTTTCAAAGTTTCAACTTCTTGTGCTTTCTTTTCTAAGATTTGTTTTAGTTTGCACAGCGCGTTTATGTTATCGTTCTCCATCTCTTTCAGTCTCTTCGTGCAGTTCATTTCTATTGTTTTCATTTCTAGAGTGTATTTTTGAGTGATTTGTTCGCGTATCTCTTTTTCTTTCAGCATAAGATTTGCCTGTAATGAAAAATGTGTGCTTAAAAAGCTAAAAGTCATATCAAGTGTACAAGTGAACCCTACGTCGCAAACGTCTACGTCGTCTAAAGAAGTTTCGTTAAACTTTCATTTAATAATAAGTATTAAATAATTGCTGTAATTGGGTTCGCCCGTAGTAATTATAATAAATAAATATAATATAATTTTTTTAAATATTATCACAATGTAAAAAGATTTAGGTACCATATTTTTGCCGAGATCTGTATGTAAATATCTAAATTAAAACAGATTTAATGGTTTTGAATCAAATCAAAGTCGTATAAAAACAGAGACATCGCTTTTCAGAGCTCTATAGACCGTAAAAAATAATTTTGTGCGATTTACTATGCAAACCAAAATCAGCAACTTTGCGCTCTATTTTACCATAATTATTAGTCGCGTGAGCGCCCTTTGTCCAGGAAACCCTAGAACCTAGATTTGGTGTTTGTGTGCAGAATTAGAAGATCGTGGGAGAAATTATTAGTTAATCTTTTATTGTTTTGCACACCGCCGAACAGCAAATTTTTTCTGTGAGATAGATGAATAAATTACAATTTAAAATTACCTTGGAAGCGGAATCATCGTCATCGGCATCATTAACTTTATTATAATGTACGCCATTTTGGTCCCCAACTCCGCCATTTGCCTCAAGTTCGAATGGTTCAGTGTTCGTTGAGACGGTTCTTTGTTCCTGTAGCTTTTGAAATCTCTCCAATATGTATTTTGTGAAGAATTCGCCTTTGTTTTTTAATTCCTTCATCAGCTCTTCGTTGCTTTCTTGGGCCGCTAAAAAAACAATTTCATTACATTGGGGTCACTAAAAAGGCACGAGTGAAGCTAGCTGTCGCCTTCGCAATACCCATAGGCGTAACTAGGATTTGTAGCCCGGGATGGGGGGGGGGGAATAATAAATGTTTTGTTACTATTGTCATGATTCATAATAAAAAATAAAGATATCGACCGCCAAAGAGAGACGACACTCTACAAAACCTATGTGTACATAATCTATGTGCATTATTTACCGCCAGAAATATGTACGGTCTATTATCACATTGTCAGTCACATGTCGCGTAGCGGAGTTTGGCCGTTCATTCGAAAATAAAAATGAACTTTTTTTTACGGGTTTGTGTTCTATTAGTGATTCTGATTCATAGATTTCAATAGGGTTGGGTTCATATAGAAAGCTAGGGGGTTCATTTTCAACCTGTATAAATGACGCCCGTATTCCTGAGGGGCGCCAGACGGTGTCCTGGGGGAAGGCCGTGCCCCCCTGGCCCCTACCTAGTTACGCATACGGCAGTACCTCTCGCGCACCCCCTGAGGGACTGCGACGCTACCTGTGACTATGAAGCCTTCAACACTCGAATCGACTCGAGAAAGAAATCTACTGGTGACGGCCTTATAGATAAACATAACATAAAGCATTTTTTTATCGGCGTGTTCGATGTCCGGCTAGGAAAAAAAAAAGGAATGATGCAGTTTTGGTTTTAATCAAAATCGAGCCCGAGACTCCTTTGAGCATATGTACGCGGGATGACTATTACCGTCCATCCATCCATCCATCAGCCCGTGTTCGTCCACTGCTGGACATAGGCCTTTCCCAAATTTCAACACTCATGGCGGTCCTCCGTCCTCATCCAGCCGGCCCCCGCAACGTCCTTCAGGTCGTCGGTCCAGCGGGCACGAAGTCGGCCCAAACTACGCTTTGCTGTATGTGGTCTCCACTCTAAAGCCTTTCGGCCCCAACGGCCATCATGTCGGCGACAAATATGGCCTGCCCACTGCCACTTCAACTTACTGATTCTGCAGGCTGTCGGTTAATTTCGATCTCCGACGGATCTCCTCATTTCGGATTCTATCCATCAGAGATACCCCAAGCATAGCTCGCTCCATAGCTCGCTGAGCGACCTCAAATCAGTGGATCAGGCCCTTTGTAAGAGACCACGTTAACGTAACATCTTATAATGTTCAGAAATTAAAACAAATAGGATGCATAATAATTACCTAATTTAACACTACATTTACTGATCTGCTCCTCCAAATTCCTTATAGTCTTTATATACTTATCACACTGTGCGCAAGATTCCAGCTCTTTGCGCATTGAGCTTTTCTCATCTGTAAATAAAACTACCGGTTAATATTGTGTGCAAACAAATTTAAAACCAAACCTTAAGGCGACTCTATTCGCCCAAACTCCCATACTAGCGCAGTTCGCTGATCATATCCTTATTTATAGGTACTTGCTTATTATTTTTTCTTTTTCAACATATTCCATACAATATCTATGACGTGAAACTAAAACATTTATCAAAATCAAATACATACAAAAGTTACAAGCGTGTAAAAGTCATGGATTTTACACATATTTTGATGAATGTTTATGTACCGTAATATCCTAGAAGCAATACAACAAATCAAATAGTTTTAGTTTCATAGCATAGTATATTTTATACTATTCAAAAATATTTTTGTTTCATTTCGGTTTTTGGGATATTTCTCCTGAAATCATAGGAACCACCAAAACGAGTTATTCAAAACATGAATGTTGTCTCGCGTTAGTATTCCTCTCACACCGTGTTCGGTTAGTTCCGTAAGAGCTCGGGAAATGAACGTTCGGGCCAACCAATAACAGTCAGTCAGTGCTCTATAATCCGAAGTTGAATGTAGAATAAAATAGCAAGCATAGCGACCCCGTGCGCGACTGACTTCAAGCCGCCGACTACTGGCGTCTTAAGGCGCATAGGCATGCCACCGTTTTAGTACTACATTCGATGTCCCGTTTATCTGTTGTTTTTCGTTATAGACTACAGTCTGAGACTCCTATAGTTTAATACAGGCATTTACAAAGTCTATGTGACCTATTCTCGTGCAGAAAACCTTAAATTTAGAATTGGAAAACCTTAAATAATACAAGCTCATTTAACTTTTATCCATCTGCGTTAAAGGTTATTTTGCAATGAAAAGTTTTAGGGTACGGCAGCTCTAAATGTAATATTTGCTACACGAGAATAGGTGTCACAATCTGCCTGAAATGTAAAATTTTGGTATAGGTACAATTTGAGGCAAGAAAACAACTTTGTTTGTAAATCTGTCCAGCTTGATATCTTTAAAACAAATATAATATTAAAAATTTTGGCAAAATGGTACCTTTTGATGTTTTGATTTTTTGACCTTTTGATCTTTTGATGTTTTTAGTACAAGATGATAGAGGTCTTATACTTTGGTCTATAACGAAAAACAACTGAGAAAAGAATTAACAAATTTTGTACTAAAACGGTGGCGTGTCTATGTGCCTTAAGTAAGGAAAACAATGCCAACTGGACAGTCGAACTCTCGTACGCCTACTTTTGACCCAACATTCTTTAGATTAGCGCCACTTCGTCTGGCAAGATTAAAACCTGGATTCCAAAGTTTTCGAGAGTTCGGCGTCACTAAACTCACTAAACCACCGCCGCTTACTTACTTTCGTAACTTTTTAATGAATTTTAATTCCACCCATTCCATCCATCAGCCTGTTTCGTCCACTGCTGGATACAGGCCTTTCCCAGATTTCGCCACTCTTGGCGATCCTCCTGAAAAAATGCCCATACTCACACACGCTGGGCAAGCGGGTTGGTGAGCGCGGTTCCGAACCCCTCGCACCAGTTACGCCGCTGTCCGTCACCAGTCTGTTATTTTATAAAGCCAGGCAATTTGGGATGGATATACCGCCATCAATCGGTCCCAGGCAATGGTGGGCCACCTGGTTGTGCCTGTCTGAGAGCTATCCTCTTACTCTCCCCCGAATAACTTCGGGAGTCGATTGGAAATTTGAATTACCTTCAAGATACTGATTAAGTTTACTAGTAAACTCTTTCTGCTTATCAGTAAACTCCTTCTGCAACTCCGATATTCTCTTGTTGGCTCTCTCCAACTCCTCTCTACTGCTAGAGAGGTCGGAAGCGAGCTTCTCTATATGTTGTCTATCTCTCTCTAACCGCTCGATGTACTCTTTCTCTTGCGTTTTGAATACTTCTCTCTCTTTCTGGACTTTTGATTGGATGTCTTTAATTTCTCTGGAAACAGCGTCGCGCGTACTGCAAGCCTGTAAATTTAAATAAATAAACATGTTTCTAAGGGCGCTATCTCGCACTCTAGTGTTAGGTATTTTTCGGTCTCGTGACGCGCTCACATAGGTGATGTGATTTGCAGCGATATGTTACGACTAAACACAAATGTGCTTGCATTTAGCATAGCATAGCATTTTTCAAATATTTTTATGCATTTTCCTATCTTCTTCAAGCACTAAAGCGCGGTCAAAGTGAAATATTAGTTTCACTTTGTTTATCCAGCCGCTGCGTCATGAACAAAGTGAAATATTAGTTTCACTTTGTTTATCCAGCCGCTGCGTCATGAACATCTGGGCAGAATAAATTGACATATATGTGCAAAATTACAACAGAATCGTAGAAAATAAGAATACTTACCCTTTGATGATATTGTATTTAATACTTTGTTATTATCGGCTCATGATGGAACTTTGAAAACATTATTAATTCCAGATAGGAATAGATTATAAATTTGGTATTTTAACAATTTATCATGCAAGTTCGTTACATTTTTAGGGTTCCGTACGGGACCCTGTTATTAAACTCAACTGTCTGTCTGTCTGTTCTTCTGTCACAGGGCTCTACAGCCTCAACCGTAATAGGTAGAAAGTTGACATTTTCACAAAAAAATATTTTCCTTAAGAGTATTAATATCCTACAATCTGACTTAAAACTTGTACGTTTTACCGTAAGAGCCAAAACCAATAACGCTTAAATAATGCAACTTTTTCGACGTTTCTTGTATGGAGACCACCGTTAAATTCAATTTTTTGAATGTTTTATTATTTGTCGTGGTAGAGGCCATAGTAACACGTATTCTGTGAAAAATTCAAGTTTGTACCTATTACGGTGGAAGCTGTAGAGAACCGTGTGACAGACGGACAGACATATAGCGGAGGCTTAGTCGGGTCCCGTTTGGCACTCTTCGGGTACGAAACACTAAAAATATTCTCTCTAATAACAAAACAGCATCAAAATCCTCAAGTTATAAGCACATACTCACAAACTGAAATACTTTAAACTCCGTTAATTGAGAAGAAGACGCCATTGTAAACCATACCTGCAAGTACAAAGTTTTCAGTTCCCCGTTTTCTTTGAGCGTGTCCTTGAGCTGTGCGGAGTATCTCTCCAACTCCTTCAGTAGGTCATTGTTCGCTTCCTGCACTAACGTCGCGCGGCCTCCTCTCTCCACCCTCAGCTTATCGTACTCCATCTCTAGCTCTGTATATTTTAGATCCAGCTGCGAAACATCGAAGATAAATTATACAGACTGGGTTTTTAGTTCCTGATATTAAAACTATAGAGGCAATCTAGAAAAAAAAATGCTTTTCCATAGAAAAAGCACGTCCTTACTAATAGTTTTTATCCATCATCCATCCATCTATCAGCCCGTGGTCGTCCACTGCTTGACATAACCTTTCCCGGATTTCGCCACTTTTGGCGGTTCTCCGTCTTCCTAACTACGCTTTGCTGTAATACATGGTCTCAATTCTAACGCCTTTCCGACCCAACGGCCATCGCGTCGGCGACAAATATGGCCTGCCCACTGCCACTTCAACTTACTGATTCGCAGGCTATGTCGGTCACTTTCGATCTCGAACGGATCTCGTCGTCGGAGAGTTTACTAGTTTTTACCCGTAGTGTAACTATTAAACTTGACCATTGAATAATTGTTCTTATCACAATGGAATAAGAAATATATACTTTTACTCCAACTTGTCTCTCTGGTAGGTAGGTAGAAACTACAAATTTCCATCTGCTACGATCCTGACACACCTATTCCATGTCTTCCATATCAATCTAGTCATACAAGCTATATCCCATTTACTTTTACCTTTGCCTTTCCCCAGTATGTCAATTTGGTCGGCATACGTCCTTTTAGCCATATTGTTACGAATTCAAATTTAAATAGGTACATAAAATACACATGTCACATTTCGATAATAATCTTAAAAAACAATAGAATAACATAAAATTGTAAATGTAATAAGGGGAAATACTGCAATAGTACGTTATGATACAAGTGAGTTGCGTCTAATGCTCACGCATTTCGTACGACGTTTTTCAACACACTTGCGAGGAAAAAAAAAAATTTCACTGTTTTTTTTTTCCACATAATCGTAAACACAGCCATGAACTAACAATTTTCTTTGAAAAATGGCGGCGGAGATTTTGTTTTTTGCGCAGATGGAAATAGAGGCACTGACGCAAAAAGCCAAACAGCCAATATTGCCAAACAGCCAAATATTAAATATTAGTAAACTGAATATGTAGAGTTAATTTGTAGATAAAAATAAATAATTTGATGAAATTAAATGATTATTTACTATATTTTAACTGAGACAGTCTATTTATTCGCAAACACTTAACTATTTCTCAAGACATCAAAACTCATTGCCAAGATAAAAAAAAACGATAATGTATAATATACTAGTGTGATAATGTAAAGTAAAAAGCACGCGTGTTTAATATGCTGCATTATGACCCTAAGAACGCTGAAATAATGGCCACTTTATAAGCACTTGTGTTGAAAAAATATTTAAAGGTTAAGCTTACTTTAAATAAGATTTAAAGAAATATATAATTCGGGGAAATACGACAAAAATACTAACATAAGTTAAAAAAAGTACTTAGTGTACACAAAAACAAAACTCCTCTCCACATTTCCTGCAACTATTTACCTATAAGAAAAGGAATAAAATAAACCAGAAAGTATAAACTACTCACATTCTTACACTCCGCCCTACACTCTTCGAGTTCACGCTGTAAGTGGTCATTCTGTTGTTTGTAGCTCTCCAAAAGTTCACTGTCGGAGTTACTGCCCAGTAGCTCGAGCTTATTTTGCAACACAGCCACGCGCGACGTCAACTGCATTTCTACACCCTTCTGCTCTTCGATTTTGGAACGCAGCTCCGATTCTTGCTTTCGGTGCTGTTCCAGTTTTTTATCCCTGTTTGATGCAAACAGTAAATATCTGATCAGAAGCTACGGGTTGTGTATTTTCTTTGGAATTGTTATTTCTAACCATGGTGCAAACCATTTATAGATTTCCATTTCGTGACAAACTTGGAAACTATTATTGTAATTACAATAACAGTTCTAACTTTCTTGCGGTTCGCACTTAGACAAATGCGGTAACAGAGCCAGCGAAATAGAAATGCAGGTGATTTACTGATTAAGCCAGTCCAAATCTTCATCATTATCATCCTTCAAAATAATGATGATATCGACGAAAAAAATATTTTAAGACAAAAAAATGTCTGATAATCTTCATTTTGTAAGACTTTGAATCAAATGCGCGAGCAGAAGATGCATTGAAATATTTTTTTACTTATTATATTTGAGTTATTATAGATCGACGGCATCAAACTGAAAGGGCGTATCTGCAAAAATATAAAAATACCCCATCCTCATTCGATTAATATTATTTAAAAATATATACATACGCCCTTTTACATTGTAGGCTTTGCCAAATAGTACCTATGAAACAAGTGGAGCGACTGTAATTTTCTCGGTATAGAATAATCTAATAAATATGGAGATTCGCCAAAAAAAGTCGTAAATGTCGGATTTTCGAAAATATGTAGATACGACCTTTCAGCTTGATGCCCTCGATATTGCTTCAAACTAAGTAAACTATTATAATTATGAAACTCAAAAAAAGTGGAATTTCGAGACACCCTCGTTTGTATAGTAAACGTAAGTACATACATACATATATTCAGGCCTGTTTCCCAGAGGGGTAGGCAGAGACTACAGATTTCCGACTGCTACGATCCTGACATACCTCTTTTGCTTCTTCTACATCCATTAATCTAGTCATACAAGCTTTTCTATTCCGGATACTTTTTACTTTGCCCTTCTTCAGAATGTCGCCTATTTGGTTGGAATACGTCCTTCTATAGGGCGACCGCTTTACCTTCCACTTGTGCAGCATACATTTATTTCGTCACTCTACTTTCATCATCCTCTCTATACACGTAAGTAAGGTGACATTTATTTATGCAGCCAAATTCATACTGAAGACTAGGTAAGTAGTCGGTATCAACGTTCGATGTCCCTTTTTGGAAAATTCGTTTTTTTTCCCCTACAAACGCAAGTTTAGCCCCGAGTCAATACAATTGAAAGGCAACGTTTTTTAATTACGCAAAAAATGTTATTGATCCGTGATACTGACCACTCGACTCGGCTCGATTGTGGAGGTACCACCATCTTACTCACAAATCCTCCCGAAGTTATTCGGGGGAGAGTAAGAGAACAGCTCTCAGGCAAAACCAGGCGGCCCACCATTGTCTGGGCCCGATGGATGGCGGTATATCCATCCCCAATTGCCGAGCCTTATATAAAACAGACCGGTGACGGGCAGCGGCGTCACTGGTGCAAGGGTTTCGGCACCGCGCTCACCAACCCGCCTGCCCAGCGTGTGTGAGTATGGGCATTTCTTCCAGGAGGACCGCCAAGAGTGGTGAGATCCTGGAAAGGCCTATGTCCAGCAGTGGACGGAACAGGCTGATGGATGGATGGATGACCACTTTCTTAACCTCCAGTATGAATTTGGCTTATATTATAAATAATTGTCAACTTGTATAGTAAGTAATACAATAACAATCAAACCTCTTTGATATTTCTTCTTGTAGCGACGAAAGCTTTTGTATTTGCAACTTGTTCCGACTCAGTATTTCCTTCAATGTAGACAGCTTCCCAGGTGACGGTGGTTCGCCTGAAATACAGAACATATTTGTGACTTTAAAAAATTTAACTTATTTAGCTAACAAACCTGAAACCCTGACATGTTAATTTAAATTTTAATATGCTTATTTTTATTTCGGGATAGACGAGTAGATTTTCTTATGAACACGGTAGAATTAACGTAAAAGAACAGGTTGTTAACAAGTTTTTTCAACTTGGGTTGATTTTGCTAAGTGGGTAAATAATTAAAGTAGAATTATGTACAATTTTAACAAGTGTTTTTATCACTATTTTTATTTTGGCCCTAAATATTCTTATTCTTATACTAGCCAATGCCCGCAGCTCCGCCCGCGTTTATTGAATCTCTGCCCCGTTGTCGGCTTGGGCGTTATTTTATGAACACCCCTTATAGCCTTTATGTTGACCAGGGTAACTACGATGATAATAAAAAAAATGTATCCAAATCCGTCGAGTGGTTCTCGAGTTAAAACGGAACACACATACAGACAGACAGACAGACGAAAATTCTAAAACTTGTACGTTTGGCCTCGGTACACTAATAAGTAGGTGGTAGAGCTGATATCGGGCTCGACTATACCACCATCCTACTCGCAAACCTTCCGAAGTTATTCAGGGGAGAGTAAGAGAACAGCTCTCAGGCAAAACCAGGCGGCCCACCATAGCTTGGGACCGATGGATGGCGGTATATCCATCCACAATTGCCGGGCCTTACATAAAACAGACTGGTGCCGGGCAACGGCGTTACTGGTGCAAGGGTTTCGGTACCGCGCTCACCAACCCGCCTGCCCAGCGTGTGTGAGTATGGGCATTTCTTCCAGGAGGACCGCCAAGAGTGGTGAAATCCTGGAAAGGTCTATGTTTAGCAGTGGACGAAACAGGCTGATGGATGGATGGACACTAATAACCCATTCATTTTAAACTTCACAAAAATATGCAATGTAAAGCCTGACCAGGAATATATGAGAGTTCGCCATATTGTAGAATTTCGTTGGCACTAATTTCTAACACTGGCAACAAGGATATTTTTTATTCTTTATAATCATTTGTCATTGTGACATTTTCACAATTTCACCATCGCATTGTATTTTGTTTTTGCGTAAACGATAAAATATCTAAATAAAATGCCAAAAACTATTCATAGCAGGGAGCGGAATACTGTGTACAATGTTTACAAGATAAAAAACGTGCAGGATGTGAAAGTATTCCTCTAAATGATGTAGTAAAGTTGGCTTCTGAACTAACTGGTAGGTAAAAACAGTATGTCATTGTAATGCGAGTGTTATGAATTGGCCGCCGTGTACAATTAGGTAATTATTTTTGATTCTAGGTGTGGGATACATACATAAGCAAGGTTTTAATTATATTTTTGACTGGTTTCTTTCCCACTTCTTAACGCTAAATACTTCTAAAACAAAGTTTATCACCTTTTCAATTTCGTCAACTTCACAACCATCATCTCCCCCTTCACTCTTTGCACACTCTTGTTCTAGCCCACCATCAACTAACTGTAACTGTCCATCAATCTCACCTACCGATTCCATAAAATACCTTGGTATTATTTTAGATAAGCATCTAAATTTTAAGCCCTACATTAATCTCCTTACTACTCGAATACGAAAACTTATCTTCATCTTTAAAACTATTAGGCATGTTGCCAAACCTTCTGTCATTCGCACTATTTACTATGCCCTGTGTCAATCTATTTTATGTTACTGCATCACCTCTTGGGGTGGTGCAGCTAGAACAACGTTAAAACCACTTGAGATTGCGCACCGTGCTATTTTAAAAGTTGCTACTTTTAGTCCTATCCGTTTCCCAACAACTGAATTATATAATCACGTCCAAGTACTAAATGTAAGGCAACTATTTATACTTCAAACCATTCTCCATCAGCACCAAATAACACCTTACAAACAATTAACACAACGCCGTAAAGACAGAATCTGTTTTATTCCCAAAACAAAAACTGAATTTGCCAAAAGATTTATCTTCTATCTCGGACCTTACCTATATAACAAAGTCAACCTACATTTACCCATACTCGGATTACCTCGATATCAGTGCAAGTATAGTATAACCTCTTTCCTTTTAAAGAAAACATATCAGCAAACAGAGAACTTTATTAAAAATCTATAACACTTACTTATACTTTTCTTTTTATATAAACAGACCTCCTATCTATACATTTTTACTATACTCTCATCTAGACACCCTCTCACTCTCACCTTTTATGCACCGTCTACAACTTTTTTTCTTTTTTTTCTTCACATAAACTTTCAACACATAAACGCATACCGCACTCATGCACATACCCTCCACACACTCACGCAAACACCTTCTCAACACTTACACACACACCCTCACACACACACATACACACACACCCTCACACACACACATACACACACACCCTCACACACACACATACACACACACATACTTTTATAAAATATCGCATAATTGATACAGTTTTAAATGTTAAGCCGATAACCCGTCCTTTTATAATGTTTTTTACCCCATTGTGTTTTTCCAAGGAAACGGGGCTGTTATTCCTTTCTACAGGCGTAAAACCCTATTTAGGATAACAGCAAACATTTGTTATTTATACTACATGTTAATATTAGATTTTAAGCTCTGTGTTTATATAAGTCTCTTGTATCCCCTTTTTACGTAATAAAATTCTATTCTATTCTATTCTATTCTATAAGCATCAATTTTACGTTTAGCAAATGAGGAGCTTACTGGCTTACCATTTCAGTCGCCAAAAACCAAAACTAAAATTGACTTAGATGACTTTGACTCCAGTGTCATACGTCGAAAAATACACGAATTCTAGATAGTAAAAAAAGAAGTGCCGACTGTAAAAAATGGGTTGGGTTTTGCAGGCGGACGCCAGAATTATATTATGAAATAACTGTAGGGGTCTTTTCGGGGTTCGAATCGAACATTAGTTTAAGCTAACATTTTATTACCGGGCATGCAGTTTTAATTATTTACAATAAAAATAAAATTTACGAAATATTCATACAACGGAACCTAATTTAGAATTTTGTATCCTAAATTGGTTTTTATCATAAAAACACATTAAAAATGTGTGAAACGAAACGTAATGCAATGACGTCGACGTGATTTTGTTTTTCTTAATTCCGATTCTCTCGTAGTTTTGTGAATGTTCTCTTACGCGTTTTCTGTGATTTAAACGGAAGTGGCCATTTTGTAATTCTGAATTCCTTCGCTAAATCGGGGAGAGTGCAGAAGTACATCACCGTACTGTAGCGGTGATCAGGCTAGCAAAGCCAGCCTTCTAGCTTGTGCATAGAGTGTATATAAAAATCAGAGGTGTCGAAGGAGCGCTCCACTAGCGTGTGGTGAGGAGCAGACACGGACGAAGCCGGAGCTACCAAAAAGCCGAAGCGGCGACGGCAAGTGGGGACGTTTGCGGTGAAATTAAATGAAATTTATTTTTGCAATATAGGTACATTTATCACACGTTAGGATTTATTCAATAATAAAAATAATTAAATGTAAAAGAGGAAAATACAGTATACCTAGTCTGTCAAAAAAGTGTTAAATAGGTTTTGGGTTTGCTTATATTTAATAAGTAAATACACGTACATGAACTAAAATAAAGGTATATTTAAAGGATTCGATGCAAAAATTACAAAAAATGAGAGGTTATGATTTTTTTTTAAAAGTAAGCTCTTTTGATTTTTTAGACTTCAGGGAATATTCCTCCATCCTCTCCAACCCCTTTTCCTCCCTCCCTTTAATGTTTAGGCACAAAAAAGTGAGGTTAAAACTTTTACAAAAAAAATGATAACTAAAAAACTATACGTTTCCGGTAGGGGGGACTTCGGGGGGGTAATACACCCACCCTCCTCTCCCTCCACTCCTACCCCCAACCCCCTACGAAGGCGTCCTCCTGTAAGATTTTAACCAAAAAAATTATTTGCAGTCTTAAAAGAGGACATTAACTTCCTTGGAAGTTTATGTGATGATGCTATCGCGTAATACGTCTCGTTACTTTTTAAAGGTCAGTAGTTACTACAACAAACTTAAAATATTTTGTTATAACCAACCAGTCTTAGTTTATTTTGACCATAGTTATTTAAAATTGAACATAAAACTTTGTCAAAAATAAATGGCTCTGTTTGTTGAAATGTAACTATATGGCTAGTTTTTTTGACACTGACATCAACGTTAATATAAAATTTTCATTAAATTAAAATGAACTTTCTTCTAAAGAACATTTTCAACATCCAGCCAATTCAATCTGTGCGCACTATATAAATGTTGTCATATTCATTTTAAAAGTGGGTCCCTCTTGACAGCTCTCATATATTCCTGGTCAGGCTTTACAAACGCAACGTTTTTACAACTGTAACGCATCAGTTTGCGTAAAAAGGCTAGTAAGACAGAAACAAACACTACTATAAAGGTTTTAGTTTGTAAACGGAAACAAAGCATATCTCACCGATATACGTAGAATCCGGTAAACATTCCAGAAGGATCTGATGTAGGTTAGTGCGCCAAGTGTCGAACTCCTTCTGCGCCGAGGCCAGCTTGTTGCGACACAGCACCAGCTCGTGTGCCGTGATCTCCAGCTTTGACTGTGACAAAGAATGTTAAATATTGGATGGATTCGATTGATGGTTCTTTATTAATTATACCTATACACAAATAATGGCATTAAATATGTATGCTGTAACTAGAGATGGGCGGCGGAAAGCTTTCCGGGAATCAACCCAAAATTAGTGTAACTAAATGAATTAACAAATATAAAATGAGTTCTTGATACGTTATAGGCTCTAAATATTTAGTTTTATAGTTTTTAGGGTTCCGTAACCAAAGGGTAACCAACAGGACTCTATTACTTATTACTAAGACTCCGCTGTTCGTCCGTTTGTCACCAGGCTGTATCTCATGAACCGTGATAGTTAGACAGTTGAAATTTTCACAGAATACGTGTTACTTCATTATGGCCTCTATCAAGAGAAATAATAAAACAAAAATATATAAAAAAAACGTTGAACACTAAACCTCGTGTTTTAACCATAGCGCCATGTGAGATGACTTGTTTGATAGCTTTTATCGAGATAATAGATGGCGGTAAGAGTAGCTTGACAACCTTTTTGCACCGAGGTTCATTGGTAAGATGAAGGATGGGGTTAAGATCTTAAACGCGGTCATTTGTATCGCAATTTTACCATATTTTTTTTAGGGTTCCGTTCCGTAGAGGTACGGAAACCTTTCTGTGCGAGTCCGACTTGTACTTGGCCAAATTTATTTAACTTTCAATGTGCTATTTTTGTCTGCTTTTTGGAATAAATAGATTAATTATCGAGGTACGTAATTTCAATAAAACAAAATTTCGTGCATCTAAACAGATTTTACAATTATTTTAGTAATTACAGGAAGTAATGTAATCAATCATATTAGGTTGAATAGTCAGATCCTTGTCAGACTTTAGGATGCGTTCAAGAAATATTTTATTCGTATTGAAATTTGTGGTCATGACGTCACTGATGACAAAATAAAGGTCATTGTTTTTTTAAATTTAGTAAAAAGGTTGTCACGCTTATTTTTAAACCTGTCCACAGAAACAGTTCAGGGAAGCGTTTCCTCGAAACCTTTTCCAAATCGTTCAGCTATGTAAAATTTTAAAGACAATTTTTCTAATACATATAGGTACAACCGAATTCATACTGGAGACTTTGTAAGTGAATGTAACATTTCTCAATGCCACTTTTGGCGAAATAATAGTTTGGGGAAAAACTCTTTTCGCAAATAACGGGTGATTTTTTCGAGGTTAGGATTTTCATGCATTAGTATTTGACAGATCACGCGGGATTTCAGACATGGTGTCAAAGAGAAAGATGCTCAGTATGCTTTGCCATTTCATCATGAATAGACTTACTAACGAGCAACGCTTGCAAATCATTGAATTTTATTACCAAAATCAGTGTTCGGTTCGAAATGTGTTTCGCGCTTTACGCCCGATTTATGGTCTACATAATCGACCAAGTGAGCAAACAATTAATGCGATTGTGACCAAGTTTCGCACTCAGTTTACTTTATTGGACATTAAACCAACCACACGAATGCGTACAGTGCGTACAGAAGAGAATATTGCGTCTGTTTCTGAGAGTGTTGCTGAAGACCGTGAAATGTCGATTCGTCGCCGTTCGCAGCAATTGGGTTTGTGTTATTCGACCACATGGAAGATTTTACGCAAAGATTTTGGTGTAAAACCGTATAAAATACAGCTCCTGCAAGAACTGAAGCCGAACGATCTGCCACAACGTCTAATTTTCAGTGAATGGGCCCTAGAAAAGTTGGCAGAAAATCCGCTTTTTTATCGACAAATTTTGTTCAGCGATGAGGCTCATTTCTGGTTGAATGGCTACGTAAATAAGCAAAATTGCCGCATTTGGAGTGAAGAGCAACCAGAAGCCGTTCAAGAACTGCCCTTGCATCCCGAAAAATGCACTGTTTGGTGTGGTTTGTACGCTGGTGGAATCATTGGACCGTATTTTTTCAAAGATGCTGTTGGACGCAACGTTACGGTGAATGGCGATCGCTATCGTTCGATGCTAACAAACTTTTTGTTGCCAAAAATGGAAGAACTGAACTTTGTTGACATGTGGTTTCAACAAGATGGCGCTACATGCCACACAGCTCGCGATTCTATGGCCATTTTGAGGGAAAACTTCGGAGAACAATTCATCTCAAGAAATGGACCGGTAAGTTGGCCACCAAGATCATGCGATTTGACGCCTTTAGACTATTTTTTGTGGGGCTACGTCAAGTCTAAAGTCTACAGAAATAAGCCAGCAACTATTCCAGCTTTGGAAGACAACATTTCCGAAGAAATTCGGGCTATTCCGGCCGAAATGCTCGAAAAAGTTGCCAAAAATTGGACTTTCCGAATGGACCACCTAAGACGCAGCCGCGGTCAACATTTAAATGAAATTATCTTCAAAAAGTAAATGTCATGGACCAATCTAACGTTTCAAATAAAGAACCGATGAGATTTTGCAAATTTTATGCGTTTTTTTTTAAAAAAAGTTCTCAAGCTCTTAAAAAATCACCCTTTAGTATGCAGTAACTCATAATAAAATCTCTTTGGCTATACCATTTGTATTTGGCTGGTTTTGGTATTATTAAAAAGTTTAAATTTTAGAAAAGATAATTCCAAATTCAAATTAGGTAAAATGTGTGATTTTCATTTGTTTTTCTTACTGTTAAGATGAGTGAATCTAATGAAGAAATTCGATACATTTTGAAATTTTACTACAAAAAAGGTAAAAACACAACGCAAGCCGCGAAAAAAATTTGTGATGTTTATGGACCTAGTGCAGTGTCTGTGAGAGTAGCACAAATTTGGTTTAAGCGTTTTCAATCCGGAAATTTTGATGTCAAAGATGCACCTCGCTCTGGGCGCCCTGTTACGAATAAAATGGATGCCATTTTTGAAAAAGTAGAGCAAGATCGGCATATCAGTAGTTACGATGTAGCTGAAGTACTGGGGATTGAACACAAAACAGTTTTGGCGCATTTGAAAAAAGCTGGGTACACAAAAAAGCTCGATATTTGGGTGCCTCGTGAGCTCACTGAAAGAAAGCTAATGAACCGTGTACTCATTATGACGTAATGAAACCGAACCAATTTTGAAAAACCTGATAACTGGTGATGAAAAGTGGATCATGTACGACAAGAACGTGCGAAAAAGGTCGTGGTCAAAGGCTGATTCAGGCTTCACAGACTCTGGCGAAACCCGGGTTATCTCGCAACAAGGTAATGCTGTGTGTATGGTGGGATTGGAAGGGCATTATTCATTATGAGCTGTTACCGCCAGGCATGACCATCGATTCTGAACTCTACTGCGAACAACTGATGAGGTTAAAGCAAGAAGTTGAGAGAAAGCGGCCGGAATTAGTCAACAGAAGGGGTGTGGTTTTTCATCATAATAACGCTAGACCTCACACATCTTTAGCCACTCAGCAAAAATTAACCTTTACATGTCATATTTTAGCTCAGCAGTTTTTGCGCTGTGGCGCAGACAAAGGTTTGATTATGAATTAGAGTTGCCAACCATACTTTAAAAACAATATTTATTATACTTTATTTACTGTACAACTAAAATGAAGTACACAAATAGCGTTTTCAGCATCATCACTGGTATCCAGCAATAAATGAAGCCTATTTACTGATAAGCGAGCGTTCGGCGGGCGATCAAAATGAACGGAGCCCTGGCAACCTTTATTGCGGAACGACTCAATTTGCATAGGCTAACTTAGAGTTTCAAACTCACCCCAAGCTCCTTAACCTGTTCCCTCGCAGTGTTCCTCTCCGACACGAGGTGTGATACCTTCTCCTTCAGCCTGTTGGCTTCCCCGCCGACCAGCCTGCTCTGAGCCTGCTCCAACTCTCCAGCTAACCGGTTAATTGTGGCGCCCTTCTCTATGAGGATCTCCTCTTTCTCTCTGTTACACTCCATGCAGCGTTTCTCGAGGGTTTTGATTTCGTTTTCCTGCAAAATTGTTTGGTTCAGCTGTTAGTTTCCATAATACTTTTTAATCTATACTAATAACATTGACCTCTCATAATAATAATAATAATAATAAAATTCTTTATTGCACACTATAAAATTTTTGTACACAGGCGAGCTTAATACTATTTAGTATTTTCTACCAGCTAACCTTTGGCAATGGGGAAGTTGTTGGGGGTAGTGCCATGATGTCAGAATAGTATAGATACAATTTTAAATAGATATATTATTTGTCACTAAAATACTCAATAAATTATAATATTACACTACATCCTAATAAACATATACAATATTAAGAACTAACAACATAATGTGATAAAATACATATACTACTTGCAAGTTTACATACATAAGTACTCAAAGACTCGTCGATAGCTTTATTGAGGAGAATTGATCGAACAACTCAAGTCATTATAAACAAAAGATTTAATTTATCATGGATCGTTCTGCAAATCAAGAAAGTGTTGCTTTATCTTAGTCTTGAAGACTGACACAGATGAAGCTTCACGGATGTGTAGCGGCAAACGGTTCCATAAGCGTATTGCACTCACGGTAAAAGAATTTGTATACATGCATGAACTATGCTCAGTAATAAACAACGTGCGACGGACATAGTAGCAAAAATGCTTCAACCAAATTAAGACGTTATGTCGTTGACATAAGATGCAATGTCAGTTGTACGAAATCGTCATTCGATTTTGTCACCCCATAGCGGTGACAAGATGCATCGCGGACACTTTTTGCGCGAGATTGTGTGTCTAGTTGTTCACGAGAGGTCAATTAAAAGTCGTCTCTGTAGATAATTTTTGTTTTGTCTGGATGCGGATTTCTTTATTAATATCTTAGTGACCCAGCCCTTTTATTGTCTTACTTCAATATCCATCGCTATAGCCTTCAAAAAAGCGTCGTAATTGGTCAAAAATTACGTGTGATTTCATTTGTAGCCAATCTCGGCGCGTTTGAAGGGGATTGCGACGGATGTCGAAGTTAGACAATAGGGCTATTTATATAAGGGGTGCTGATAAATTAACGCTCAAGCCGATAACGGGGCAGAGATTGAACAAACGCGGGCGAGGTCTAGTAGTAAATAATGAAGCTCTTTATTCACATAAAATAAATAAATTTAAAAGGAAACTGACATAAAAACTTATTTCAGGGTTCGATAGTTTTTTTTTCTGTGCTCATGTTGAATAGTAATAGTTGGTTTGATCTATCCTCATTTCAATTTAGAAGAAATTTAGAAGAACCCTCCTTTAACACTTTGCCCAAATGATTAACTGCCAAAGTAACAAAACCAACCTTTTCTTCGAGTCTGCTCTTAGCTTTCTGCAGATCAGTGTGTAGTCTATCAACTTCTTCTCTGTGTCTGTCTTGTTGTTCTCTGAACAAAGCGTCCGTGTTGTGACTGTGAGCCATCTGCGAACGGGAGATTCATTGGTGAAGGTATGGATTCATGTAAGACATGTAGCATGTAGATTTTCCATCCATCCATCAGCCTGTTTCGTCCACTACTGGACTAGGCCTTTGCAAGATTTTGCCACTCTTGGTTGTCCTTCTGGAAGAAATCCCCGAACTCACACACGCTGGGCAGGCGGGTTGGTGAGCGCGGTGCCATAACTCTCGCAGCAGTGAGGCCGCTGCCCGTCACCAGTCTGTTTCATATAAGGCCCGGCAATTTGGGACTGATATACTGCCATGAATCGGTCCCAAGCAATGGTGGGCCACCTGGTTGTGCCTGTTTGAGAACTGTCCTCTTACTCTCCTCAGAATAACTTCGGAGGTGTTTGCGAGTAAGATTGTGGTACCACCACAGTTGAGCCCGGCACCAGCTCCACCACCATGTAGACTTTGGTGATATAAAGTTTTACCTGAATTGTACGTGCAACAAAATGTAAAACTTGAATAGTTTCACACGAAGGGTAGGTTTAAGTAGAAGGTAACTAATAAAATTTGAGGTTTCGATTTTAAGTAGTCATACAGAGTAGACCAACATTGAACTTTACAGTCTTTTATATGAAACAGCTTTGTAGGAAACTGAAAAATAGCTAATGAATCAGTTAAGGTTCAGAGCTACTCTATCTCTCGTTCATTCTCACCATTCTAGTCGGCTACACTAGCAAGTGTCTGTATATTTATGTTGTGCTATGTCGTGAGTTGGCTCTCAGCTCCAGTCTGAGCTGCTCCTTCTCTTGTTCACTCTCACCGAGCTAGTCAGTGACACTAGCTAGCTGCACTAGTACAAAGCTACAAGCTGCACATTATCAAGTCTCTGCTGCAGCTGCTGCAAGCTGACCGAGTTGGCTCTCAGCTCCAGTCTCAGCTGCTCCTTCTCTTGTTCACTCTCACCGAGCTTGTCAGTGACACTAGCTAGCTGCACTAGCAAGTGTCGGTATATATCGTGCTATATCCGCTAGCTCACCTGCACATTATCAAGTCTCTGCTGCAGCTGCTGCAAGCTGACCGAGTTGGCTCTCAGCTCCAGTCTCAGCTGCTCCTTCTCTTGTTCAGTCTCACCGAGCTAGTCAGTGACACTAGCTAGCTGCACTAGGAAGTGTCGGTATATATCGTGCTATATCCGCTAGCTCACCTGCACATTATCAAGTCTCTGCTGCAGCTGCTGCAAGCTGACCGAGTTGGCTCTCAGCTCCAGTCTCAGCTGCTCCTTCTCTTGTTCACTCTCACCGAGCTAGTCAGTGACACTAGCTAGCTGCACTAGCAAGTGTCGGTATATATCGTGCTAGATCCGCTAGCTCACCTGCACATTATCAAGTCTCTGCTGCAGCTGCTGCAAGCTGACCGAGTTCGCTCTCAGCTCCAGTCTCAGCTGCTCCTTCTCTTGTTTAGTCTCACCGAGCTAGTCAGTGACACTAGCTAGCTGCACTAGCAAGTTTCGGTATATATCGTGCTATATCCGCTAGCTCACCTGCACATTATCAAGTCTCTGCTGCAGCTGCTGCAAGCTGACCGAGTTGGCTCTCAGCTCCAGTCTCAGCTGCTCCTTCTCTTGTTCACTTTCACCGAGCTTGTTACTGACACTTGCCACGGTCTGTTCCAGCTCTACCAACTTGTGTTTACTGGAAGCTGTGAAAACAAGCATTATTATAATAACAGCTAGCAGCTAGCATAAACTAAATAATAAACAAGTTTTGTCTCTCGAAGAAGCGTTTGACCAATGGAAACGTAGAAAAGCTAGATCACGTGACCATCGCCTCGACAAACGACTCGTCCTGCGTTGCCATTGGTCTTCGTCGAGAGACAAAACTTCTCTATTCATTTTATCTATAATGGAATGGAAAATAACAGTATTTGATGTAACTGTCACATAAAAAAGCCATTAAGACAATAGTGCTCTTTTATAGTATGTTCGAGTTATCATGGTATGGGTGGCAGTTCAAAGTTGACAGTTATAGTTATTTGCCCTAACGAAATAGAATCGATTTTTTTTAGTATCGATAAAGATAATAGGGGCTATCAAATCGATTTTTTAATTGATCGATCTTTGATTATCCAAACTACTTTTTGTTAATTTCTAAATAAATTAAATTAAACGAACCAATAACTCCCAAGCTTGAGAGTTCAAAGATTTTTTTTCGTTTTTCTCTGCATTTCACCAAAAACAAACAACAATAACAAAACAAAAATCATCAAAAACTGTAACAAACATCAAAACAAATGGCACGTAAAGCAACCGCAACAAAAACACAAACCGCATACAAGATGAACTCATACTGACGCGATCCTTTAGGATGGCCCCACCGATTCATCGATGTATTTTCGATTATGTAGTGTCAATACTATGGGTTACCGTTCCGATCCACGCATCAAGTAGCAAAAAGACATTATTCTTTTCTGAATCTTTTTTTGTTAAATTTAACGAATTCACTGTGATTATTATTTCGATTTGTAAATAAATAATATTATAATACATTATTTCTAAAACCTAATATTTTCTTTTGTACCTGGGTGTATGTAGTATGGTGTGAGTAGTATAGGTGAAACGGAAAATTACGAACTGTCACCCATATCATGCTATCTCGAACATACTACCTATATAGTTACGAGACGAAGTCATTGGCACCAAAGGCAATGGTTTTCTAACATCCATAGCTCACCAAGTAAATGATGAGCTTGTTGTAGAGACAGATCTGCCTTGTCTCTATCAGACACAGCGGCAGCCAGGCGAGCTCGGAGGCTTTCAGTCTCCATGTCGGAGTGCGATCTTAGTTCCTCAAGCTGAGAGGCTAACTGCTGGCATTCTTTCACCCTCATCTAGAAAATTTGAAATAAAACTAAAATACCGTTAGTTTTAGAGCAACTTGCACAAGAACTTGCACTTGTAAAGCAAATAATAAAAAAAAATTGCCTATCTTGCCTATCTAGTGGATTGCTATTTGTAAATATAAAATAATTTAGCCACGTGCGAGTCGGCTTCGCTCACAAAGGGTTCCGTACCACCACATATTACGGGTACGGAACCCTAAAAACATTAAATTACATAACAAAATTAACAAATGACCGCCTTTGAGATCCGTTTGGCACTCTTTGGGTACGGAACCCTAAAAACTAGAGGTTTTTTTAATTTTTTTATTTCAACATATTACATTTTATACAATTGGGTGCTAGTAGCACTAAAAAACTCCAAAGATTTTATCTTAGTAGATTAAATGGTTTAATTTTAAAGATATCACTCCATTAACACCGCATATACATACTCGTACCTTTAAAATAAGTCTTTGGCAGACAGAGGCGGATTAAATGTCAAGAGCGCCCTGGGCAAGCACTTCATCGGCGCCCCTGTAGCGGCCATATTATCTAGTATTAATGTAACCCGCGTGATGCCCCCCATCCCGTGGTTATTTCGGGATAAAATCTGAGTCTTCAGCTATCTAAAGGTTGTCTCAGCAAGAAGTTGAATTTTAAAACATAAAAAAAACATGAATTTAATGTTTTGTTTACATTTACACCCTCCAAATGTTTCTATATAGACCACATATTGTGGGTAAAAAGTTACACTTCTCCCCCCCTCCCCAACAAACCCGACTCTAAAAATAGTGTAACTTTTTACCCAACAATACGTGGACTATATAGACCAATGTTGAGGTTAGGCCGTTTTTTGGTCTAATTAGCCATGCATGTTTCTGATATATATTTTTTAAATAATTTAGTTTGAAAATGTAGACTATTTTATGAAACTAATTTCATTATTTTTGGGTTTTATTCATTGCATCTATTTAAAAACAAAATCTTAAATTTTACCCGCCAAAAGTGAACGTGACGTCACTAGAGGCGTTCCGCATGGCGCTAATAGTGCTAACACTACCATCAAACTTCTCACGCCCATCAAGTCGTTCCGAATGAAAAATGGCGTCCATCACTGTTTATACTTATAATCCATTTAGGGTTCTTTTGAACGCAACATGAATGATGACAGAATTTGTAGAAATTCATTTAAGTTACGTGAATACAAAGGATATACTACTTTACTAGGTCCAAGAAGTAATTTCTTCTAACTACAATCTTATAATCATGATTTAACTAATGCTCTTATTCTTCGAAAAACCTATTTTTGAAATTGCCACCGGCCAGCTAGCACTTTTCATAGATCGCTCATAGTGCAAACGCTCTGAAGCATAGACATATCACAACATGGCGTCGTTAAGGATTTCGTCTATGATAAACAAGGTGAAATTTAATCAATCACCCTTATTCATACTGGAGACTCGGTTAGTGATCAGGAACAAAATTCAATGATCGTTATTTTCGAAATCATAAAAAAAATTGTTTCCATACTGACTGAATAGGCAGTAGGTAGGTACGGGAGCAATTTTTTGTTTTCAGTTTTACCTTGAGGTTCATTAAACATTGTTCCTGATCACTAACCGAGTCTCCAATATGAATTCTGGCGGTTGATTAATTATCGGGCTCACAGTGACTCGGAATGATGATAGACGCGATATAATCGATTATGTCGCGACACGGAATGCACTGCATGTCAAATGTCATGTCATGACGTCATAGATAAGTCAAATGAAGTTTATTGTGTTTTGTTAAAATATATTTAAAAGTATAGATTTATTTATTAATCTGATGAGTAGCAACTGTACAGAAAACATATTTCTCGAAATGGTTTTAAGATTTCCGTTCTTGTCCAGAAAGTTAGCACCCCCAAATCTGACGACATAGGAATAATCAAGAAGCGGAGCACGCTTCCGAAGCTCTACATCTCTATAGAATTACCTATTTTTTTAATATGTTAATTTTGATTTGATGTTATTTATTTTCTTTGTTTAAAAACTTTAGTCGCGCCCTCTTCTAACCTCGCGCCTTGGCACGTGCCTAGTTTGCCTTAGGGATAGATAATCCTTACAAGGTTATTTAATACAATCGGCCCTTAAGGCCTTAGCCCTGGTGCACGGTAATCTTACTGAGCGATTTTGAACTTCACTATGTTGTTAGAAAGTCTATATTAGAATGCTCGCTGCGCGCCCTGGCGGCACGCAAAATCAGTGAATTTTAGAGGTTTTTCTGGATTTTACGAAAAAGTATTTGATGTAGGAGTTTTTCCACTTTACATCAGAAAAAAAAACACGTTTTCTTATTATAACAGGTATTTCAGACATAAACCTCAAACCGTTTAGACATAAAACGAAATAATAACTTAAAAAGGCATTATTTTCAAAAATAGAATCAATCGAGCGAAATGTGTCCAATTAGGTAACCGACTTGACAACGGAAAGACAAAGGTCTGAAAAAATACGTGTCCAAGTTTTACGTTGATCAGATAAGTAGTTGACTCAGCATATTAAAACAAAAACCGTTGAAAGACCCAATACAATTGAAAGACCCTTAAATTGAAATCTTAGCAAAGAAATAGTTTTATTTTACCTCATACATCAGCTTCAGTTGTTCATGGTTCATGAGTTCTTGCCTGGCTTCGTAATTATTACCTCCATTTAGGTGTCCTGAAAAATAATAATGGTAGTCACAGTCTGCAAGATGAATCCCAGCCACGACCTGCGGGCTTATTACGTAACGTATCGGTTGCCAACTGGTTGCTATACACTAAAAAAATAGATAAAAACTGAACTTTCAGAGTATTGAATTGTTCACGAACTGTGACGTCACCTTAAGTATGAGCGTATCCTTAGCCAATCGGAATTTGATGGCATATTATGTTTTCGATGTTTGTCTACCCGTTGGCAAGTGACTCAAAGACACATAAGTTAGGGGCTGGACTGTAATCTATTGTTTTAGCGGTAAAGAGAATTAAGAGGGTTAAGATCAGTTGAAAATTAAATATGCATTACAAAATCTCATTAATAATTGCCAAAAAAATTGGAGACATCCTGAAAAAGGGCAAAGTAAAAAGTACCTGGAATGGAAGAGCTTGTATAACTAGATTGATGGATGTAGAAACAAAAGAGGTGTGTCAGGATAGTGGCAGATGGAAATCTGTGGTCTCTGCCTACCCTTCTGAGAGACAGGCGTGAGTATATGTATGTAAAATCTCATTAACCCAAGTGATTTAATTTATTATCATCAAAATTGAATACAAACCTCTAAAATCCTGATGATAATAATGATTCTGTCCATCCCCAGCCCCAAAAGGACTAAAGTTAAGCTTCACTGGTTCTTCTTGAATCATGCCATGTTGTATGTGGTGGTTCTTTGGAGTCTCGCAGTAGGCCTTGGGTGATTCATGTTGTGCTTCCTTGAGGTGGTTCAATGACTCCACGTATGTCGGCAAGCCTGGTCGCGAGTCCCGAGCTTGGGATGAACATTTATTGCATGATTTTAAAACATGAAGTATATTGGAGTGGTGGAAAGAAGTTCGAGGTGAGTTAGGAGCTACCTAGTTGGTCAAAAAGTTCTGTTACTGAATTTTTTCATGGATTTATAGGTATCAATACAAATGAAAAACAAAAAATAAAAATTACTAAAAATTAACAGTTTTATAAGCTGTAATTCCATACCACACTTACACCACATACTGCTTAATTCACCATGGAATGGGGGTTGAAGGAGAATCGTGTTGCTGTAATTGCCCTGCACAAATGTGGGCACCCACCAAATATGATTTTCAAGTTGCTACAAAAGCTGAAAATCGACAAGCAATTTATTTATTGCACTATTGGTAGGTACAGTAGTACCCTGACCGTCGATGACCGGAAAAGATCAGGAAGACCATGCACCGTTCGGACACCAGCCGTGATTAAGGCAGTGAAGGCGAGAATCCCCTGAAATCCCGTCCGGAAGCAAAAATTGATGAGTGCACAGAGCAGTTCCTTCATTTTTTTATCAATAATGATTAATGTTTACCGCAGACGAAAGGGTCATCTGTTAAACGCACGTTTGATGGCCATGAGGTTGGCACGAAGTCGCATGCTCCTAAAGTAGTACGCACAAAACGGCCATCGGCAAATCTCATTTACTGATGAAAAAATCCTCACCATTGAAAAAATTTTCTTCAAAATGATAGATTGTATGCTAAGAACAGTCAAAAAGCCAGCATGATTGCTCGGAGGGTCCAACTGGGACACCACCCCTCATCGGTGATGATTTGGCTGGGTGTGTCCTATTCATGACTAACTAAGGTTCATATCTGTGAAAAGGACATGAAAACTGACAATACAAGATCAAGATACCATTCTAGAACCTGTGGTCAAAGCATTAGCCACACCTTGTTTAAAAACCAGCCATGGGTCTTCCAGCAGAACTCAGCTCCCGGACACAAAGCAAAATCTATGTAAGCTTGGTTTCGGGAAAACAAAATTGATTTTATGGCACAGGAAGAATGGCCATCCTCCAGCCCAGACCTAAACCCTCTGGATTATGCCATATGGTAAATGATTGAAGAGAAAGCTTGTGCTAAGCCTCACATGAATCTCAACTCTCTGAAGTGCGTTACTGTCAAGACAGTGGCGAAATTGGACATGGTGGTAGTGAGTGCTGCCATTGAAGACTGGCCTCGTCGTCTAAAGGCTTTTGTTCATGCCAGGGGTGGTCATTTTGAATAATTTTAATACATGTTAATCTTGAATATCTGTGCTTTCATTTGGTATATAATTAATTGTTTTATTATTTGCATATTTATCATAGTTACAGAACGTAGTAACCAACTAGGTATAATACGAGTCAGGCAATACCCGTTTCCACAGAGGCATATACATATTTACATATAGTGCTTTTCTCAAACTACGCGAGGCAATAAAAAATGAGTTTGCAAAAGAACAAGTAATTTCATAGAAATAACACAAACTCTGTTATATGCTTTATACCTATATTTCTTTGCTTTAGCTGGAAGCAAGTTTTCTATGACCAAATTGGCTTCTTTCAAATTATCTTAATTCACTCTATCACTGATGCCATTTTCTAGATATTTTTGCCTGTCCGTGAAATGTGTTGAAAAATGAGCTGTAGGCTTGGCTGTATGGCATTTTTGTCCTTGGCATCAATTTTTAAGTTTGTTATTTTTTACAATTGAAATGGTCTTTCATAAATTTATTTTTCCCCTAGCCTACGGTAAAAAAGAAGCTCTTCACATGTATTTTTTCAAAAGGAAAGCGCCTTTTTATGAGCATGCTTGAGAAAAGGTTTTTATTGATATAAATATACATTATAAAGTATACCTACATAAAATAAAACAATCTTTAATTTGTTTTTTATGATATTTTGTGAGATGGAACATTAAATATAGGATTATTTCTGCTATTTTGGTTATAAATCAAATTTGCCAAAATAAGATTTTTCTTTCTCTTCCTCATATACTATAGCTGTCTCTTTTGAACAAGTGATATTTCACACAGCGATCACACAATTTAAAACATACCCTCATTGTAAAACAAAAAGACAGGGCACTTTATATTCATTTGAGGCTGAGAAACGATTAATGAATGAAGTTGAACCTAACTGGAAAACTATGGATTTCAAAAGTATTTTTCTCTGACGATACCTTGATCACATTTCAATCATTATTGAAATAGTACTTTAGGGTTGCTAAGTACTAGAGCTATGATTATTTATATAAAAACATATATCCATCCATCCATCCATCTGGTTGGTTGGTTCATTTACTGCTGAATATTAACCTTTCCAAGAATTCACCACTATTGGTAGTCCTCTTGGAAGAAATGCCTATACTCACACATGCTGGGCAGGCAGGTTTGAGGATGTGGTGCCAAAACCCTCACACCAGTTTAGCCACCAGCCTGTTTTGTATAAGGGCCGGCAATCGGGGATGGATATGCTGTCATCAATCAATTCCAGACATAGTAGGCCATCTGGTTGTGCCTGTTTGAAAGATGTCATCTTACTCTCCCCTGAATGACTTTGGGGGGGTTTGCAAGTAAGATGGTGGTACCTCAACACATGGCCATAGCTATGGTTTTCTTTTCTAGTGGGAAGGGGGGTCCATGGATCCAAAAATGCAAAATACGTAAGAGATACAAAATGGAAATATTATGGAAAAAAATATTTTTCACCATATGCTAAGGGGGTTCAGTCCTCTAAACCCTCCCCTTATACCCAAGCCTCCACAGTCGAGCCTGGCATCTGCTCTAGCACCTGATATATATTATCTAGAAATTACCTTCTTTTCTAATGCCTCCATTGGTAAGCCCAGCATCCAAAGTAAAATTTCCACTGCTGTTAACTGAACTAGCATCGTCATCATCAACCAGGTCATCGAAAGCATTGGCAAGTTTGTGTTTTAGCTGGAACAGTGTTTGAAAACAAAAGATTGTGACAATATAATGAAGATATTTTTTAAGGTTATATTCAATTTTGCATGGGTGTCAGGTTTGAAAGATACAATATATAGTATGGAGTAATAATACCTCTTCATTCCGTCGCTTCTGGTCTTCTAAATCCTCTTGTTCTTCAAGCCTGTCTTGAGCGCTGTTGTTGATGTGAATGCTGCCAGCGCCTTGGAACAGACTCATTCCTGGACCTTCCATGGTGCTGCATCAATGAAAAGTGGTGCCAAAACTTGTGAATACGCAAGTAGATAAATATTGAGTATATTTTGTACTTTTCCTTTTCCTGTATATAAATCGTGATTATCGCGTAGCAACCGTTGACGACAACAAAAACATTGCGTTCTAAAATTTATTTCGTTTGTTGGTTGATTTGATTGATTGATTGTTGATTGTTGAACTAAGGACCACGGACATATAATTATTAGGTTAGGACACGGTTAGTATCGGTTTCCACTTTTGACATACGATAGGGGTCATGTTGGCCTAAAGGTCGCTGTAACAAAGAAAGAAAGAAATTTATTTGATAGAAAGTGAAAAACACAAGAGCAACATACGAAAATTAATTAATGCTTATCTATCTAAAAATACCTTAGGATAAATATTAAATAAAAAAAAGAACATCAACATAAATCAATCTTGTGTCTTCACCGTCACCAAATAAGCTGCAACTCAGCATGTATTGTGTCGAGATGACACAACGCTGGTATTATGTTACGGCCTGTGCGAGTGACTTGCGGTAGCAAACGCATATAGTGCTCGCCAAAGAGTATAGTAACTAGTTGGTGCTCGCCATGTTAAAAGAGCGCTGGAACCGATTGGTTTCCACATGGGTATACTCACGCACGAAATTACTAGGCCTATCTAATATATTTTTAATGTACCTACCAATAACCAATATACGAAGCCGCAAGCGAAACGCTAGTTCAAAAATAAAACAACAGGCCTAGTAATTTCGTGCGCGAGTATACCCATGTGGAAACCAATCGGTTCCAGCGCTCTTTTAACATGGCGAGCACTATATATGTAGTGATTGATAATGAATAATACTATTAAGGTAGGTATCTAAGGTGATAAAAAATAATAATAATAACAGTAATAGTTTCTTAAACTATTGATATACAATTTTTTCAACACAAATTTGAATACTCGTACATAATAATAAATACATACACAACAATCAGAAATTAAATGTGAAATGTTCATTAAAAACTTCATTAATTATGGCAAGTGAGGGTTTATAACAAAAACAAATAAAAGTTTTTGAATGCCTACAAACATTTTGCTGGAGGACAATAAAGAAAAGAGCACTGGGATTGACATGCAAGATAACAAGTAATAGCAGTAAAAGCGCGTTGGTTAAGTAATTCTACTACCGATAGAATAAATTCTGATTCCTTTGCCCATCAAGCAGGAATTTTTTATATCCGAATTTGAAAGTAGAAACTAGTTTCAGATCACGTAACGGTGGTGGAAAGATGCTCCAACATTTCGTGGCTGCATACCTGAGGCTGCCACGAAACGCAGCAGTACGGTGTTGAGACGTGGGCAAAAGATACGATGATGCTCTTGTATTGTATCGCAACTGATCACGGGACCATTTCAGTTTGTCCTTTAGATAATCAAGTGATCCAGTTTTGATTACACCAAACAACAATGTAGCCATGTGGAGATGTCTACGTGCTTCCGGTTTTAATAAGTTTGATGTATTCAGATAGGGCGTTACGTGCGTCCGAGGTGGAATCGGGAAGCAAAATCTCGTGCAAGCGTTTTGAATTCTTTGAAGCAGTTTAATCGTTCTTACTAGCAAACATGGGCCATAGACTGTATCCGCATAGTTAAGCCTTGATAATATAAGGGACTCGCACAATTGAATACGTAAATCTACACTATGGTAATCACGGATCTTGTAGAGGATTTTCAGCCTATAGAAGCAATTTCTTACAGTAGCTAAGACGTGACTCTCAAAACGCAGATTACCATCCATGAGCAGACCTAAATTGCGTGCTTCTTCTTCTTCGTCAAAAGGCGCTTTTTTTTTTAATAAATACATGTGAAGAGCTTCTTTTTTATCCTAGCCTAGGGGAAAACAAAATTATGAAAATCCATTTCCATTGTAAAAAAATAACAAACTTTTAAAAATTGATGCCAAGGATAAAAATGCCATACAGCCAAGCCTATCCCTCATTTTTCAACACAGTTCAGGGACAGGCAAAAATATTTAGAAAATGGCACCAGTGATAGAGTGAATTAAGATAATTTGAAAGAAGCCAATTCCGTAATAGAAAACTTGCTTCCAGCTAAAGCAAAGAAAGATAGGTATCAAGCATATAACAGAGTTTGTGTTATTTGTATGAAATTACTTGTTCTTTTGCAAACTCATTTTTTATTGCCTCGTGTTGTTTGAGAAAAGCACTATGTATGCCTCTGCAGAAAGGGTATTGTCTGACTTCTAAGTTCTGTAACCATGAAAAACACTAATATACGCCAGTCACCGTAGACATTAAAATCGCGTTAGGTCGCAAACGACTGCACTGTACTGATTTTTCGGGATGTTGTTGGGATAGACACCAATTACACAATTCGCAGCTTCGAAAGACTTGTGTTAACTTCGTGGTGCTCGGCAAACTTTGAAATTTTCGGACTAAACATCATTACTTGACTCCATCTACCTGTTATATTTCTATGTTATGATTAGAGATGGGCGGTGGATAAAAACTCAAATGATAAAAACTTAGTTTTTATCAATTTTTGGATAAATACTCGTATTTTTCCGTTTCTATCGGATAAAAACTCAAAACGTAGGATTAATACTTTTTCTATGGAAATTTGAAAAAACTGCATTCGCCATTGCAATAATATTCTTTAGGCATGCACAAAGAAGAGCATAAGTTACATATGCTCATGATTTGGTCATAGAATCTGACTCAAGACATGGAAAATATAAATCTAATCATAAAAGTGGGAGAACTATCGACGTTACGACATACTATCCGCTGAATTTTCAAAATAATTTATTTAGCTAAGTACTTTGAATGGCCAGTTTCTTAGGCGTTGAGCGAATTTCGACCATTCATGTTTTTCATGTTTTTTTGTTAAATTCAGCTACCACGTAGTACTGAGTATATGAGAATGAAAAAACAAAGGGGTTTTAAAATGTCAATAAGGGCGAAATTTTTTGATATCTTAGAAATGATGTCTAAATGATTTGGACAGTTTCTAAGTGGTCATACGAATTTCGACCTTATGGACATTTATGTTTTTTTGTTATATTCAGCTTGCAGCTAGTTTACTAAGTATTTGAGAATGAAAAAACAAAGGGGTTTTAGAACGTCAATAAGGGCGAAATTTGTTTGATAACTTGGAAATGATGTCTAAATGATTTTGACAGTTTTTAAGGTGTCATACGAATTTCGACCTTATGGACATTTACGTTTTTTTGTTATATTCAGCTTCCACGTAGTTTACTGAGAACTACCTAGCAAAAATATTTAATTAAAGTAGATAAAAAATTGAGCCAAAATCGCTGTCGTCACGTGGAAGAGTACCCAGGATACTGGCAGCATTACCTCGTTGAATTGCTAGGCCAATTCTTTGGCCGAGGTATGCGCCAGCCCTGGGATCTCCGGAAACGTCGACCAATCTCGACGACAGTTCTTTGTAGAGCTGCCGCGCTCCCGGCCCCCACGGCCCGAGGGTTTCAACGCCAAAAGGAACAAATATGTATCCTACGCCAAGGGATACATATTTGCGCCGTTTCGCCTCCTCCGCAGACGCTGCCGCCGTCCCGGCCTGTGACGAGGTCACCTGTAAGTGGGACGGAGCAACTGTGTCAACACAAGTCGCGTCCCACACCAGGGACCTCCTGTTCTTCCAGGGTATCAACGACATCCCGTTGGGTCTCTTACCATCGTCACGTGACAGGCCATTCGGTTCCAGAATGGCAGATACGTTTACGCTCGCAAGAGCCCGACGGATGATATCGTTGATACTGGCGTGACGAGGCAGGCGGCCAGCGCTGCGCTGACACGACAGGCCATGGTGACCGAGGCGGTCGACTCTCTCTCCGCAACGGCAGCGATGTGGCTCATTCAAATTGACGCCCAGTCGCAGTCCGATGGCCAGTGAGAAAGTGGTGCGGTCCAGCAAGGTGCCGATATTAGGCGTTGGTAAAGCGTTTAGCCAATACCCCGACTCTGGTTCACTAGTGGCTAGGAGGCGAGCCCGGTCTGCAGCGTTTGTCGCAGTGTTTAAGAGATGTTCCTGGACTTGGCGGCAGAGGGGCTCGTCCCATAGCTTTTGTGAATCTAACGTAAACGGGGAATTTTGATTGGGGCATGCGTGTGACCAGGCATTCCTGGCCTCGGTCAAGCCCGTGACCTCGACATCACCAAGTGATGAATTTATTAATTTTTCGAAGAGGTCACGTGAGCTGTAGGCTGAGGACAGGAAGGCCGGTAGTGCGACACTAGAAATTTTTCTAATACCCAAGCCACCCATCCAGACTGGAAGGGTGGCTTGAGTCCAACTGCGTTCGTCTAATGGGCAATTTATAATATTCGTCATGGTGTTTTTGACAATATCGTCTAAGGTGTTTAAGAGACTGTCATGTTGCCAAAGGAGGGTACAGCGTAGGGCATACGTAAATTTAGGGACGAACATGCAGTACCTTATGATAAATAAAGCCATGTGGGGTGAGATTTCTGTAAGGCGACTAGACGACTCCCTAAATTTTGAAATTTGGTCTCTCACGTAATCTGGGATAGCGTCGTCTAAAATTGGTGCGCCAAGGAGGCGAAGCGATGCTTTTGTTAAAACTTTTATATCTGGTGCAACATTGTTAAATTTGGAAATAATATCATTTTTGAGATTTTCGTCTATGGAATCTGAGATGTATAGTTCGCATTTTGAACTATTAAGTGTTAGGCCTATAAGTTCGAATTCCTCTATCATTTTCTTCAGATCTTCTAACACGGTGGTCGCGTCGCCTCCAATGGTGCCGTCGTCCAGGTACCAGACATTAAATTTTGAATTTAGGCTTGTGATAATGGGATGAATAGCCAAACTGAAAATTGCCGGGCCGAGAGGGTCACCCTGTTGGCAGCCTACAGCTGATTCGATAAGGTGATTTTTATAAATCAGCTTGGATGGTGAACCATAGCATTGGTGCATATAGTTGTAGATTTGAGGCGTGTTTTCTTTTATTTGTGACAGCAGGGTGCTCCTGTCGACCGAGTTAAAGGCGTTTTTTAGGTCCACCTTCAGGAGCACCTCACCACCACCGCGTTTGAGGTATGTACGGGCCGCATGGACGGCGGCCTCACAACCTCCCTTGCTTCCAAAACCTAGCTGCACTGGTTGAAATTTGGAACTTAGTTGAGGTAACAAGTAGTGGCAGCAGATCTTGGAAGCAACGCGGCGAATGGTGTTACCGACTGCAATGGGTCTAACTCCCCCATCTTTCTTTATTAATGCACAAAGGTTGGCGCCGTATAAAATGTCTGTTATTTGGCAACACACTTTTCCAGACAGCATCAGGTTTATAAGCCCGGTCAAGTCCTCCAAGAGGGCACGGCCTGTGTCACCTGTCGCATTGCATATGAGATCTTTGAGATGCTGGGGTGTGAGTCCATCGAGGCCACCTGCCGAGCCGCTCTTGAAGGACATGATCGCGGCTTGCACATCCTCTGCTGTCGCTTGTGGCGTAGGATCTGAGAAATGCGGTGGATCGGGCAGTCGGAGGGTGATGTTGCTGCTGGAGGTGGATGTTTTAATTTTAGGGCCAGAAGAGTCTCCGGAGTGTCAGGGGCGACCGCGTCGCTGGAGAAGAGTAACTGGGCAGCTCCCCTAATGTCACCGACTCCAAATTTATTTTCAATTATACGGCTTAAGTTGTATGTGTGATGTTTTTTCTTTGTTGAGTCTGTGTTGGGATTTAAAGCAGACAAACAATTTTTCTTTATTTTTTGGGTTAGGGATCTGAGAAATGCGGTGGATCGGGCAGTCGGAGGGTTGCTGCTGGAGGTGGATGTTTTAATTTTAGGGCCAGAAGAGTCTCCGGAGTGTCAGGGGCGACCGCGTCGCTGGAGAAGAGTAACTGGGCAGCTCCCCTAATGTCACCGACTCCAAATTTATTTTCAATTATACGGCTTAAGTTGTATGTGTGATGTTTTTTCTTTGTTGAGTCTGTGTTGGGATTTAAAGCAGACAAACAATTTTTTTTTATTTTTTGGGTTAGGGAGCCGTCGTTGTTACTCTCCGGGACGTGCAGAGACCTAAAAGGGAAAGTCAAGAGGTGCCTCCAGCTATCATAGTCATTCTTATCGACTGCATTTTTGATGCAGCTGGACAGAGAGGCCGCCACGGTGTTTCGTGCGCCTCGGGGAATCCTTTTGACCAAAGGTAGGTTATTTTTGAAATGACTTATTTCTTGCCAGAACGGGGTTGTATTCAGAATATCTGTTATGGACATTTACGTTTTTTTGTTATATTCAGCTTCCACGTAGTTTACTGAGTATATAAGAATGAAAAAAACAAAGGGGTTCTAAATGTCAATAAAGGCGAAATTTGTTTGATATCTTAGAAATGATGTCCAAATGATTTGGAAAGTTTCTAAGGCGTCATAGGAATTTCGACCCTATTGCCATTCATGTTTTTATATACAGGCTGTAATCATGACGTGGTCATTAAATTAAACCACATGCTCTACTGACCATCTTATACCACTTCCATAGAAAAACTTTTGATAAAAAATGACATCAACAGCGACTTCTGCTAGGACTTCTGCTAGGTCTTTTTTGTATTATATTCTTGTGTTTGTGTTTAGATTAAGATACTAACATAGTTTTTATGCATACAATTGTTGGATTTCGGTCCGAAATAAATATATTCATTTCATTTCATTTCATGAAAAATTTGTATGGGGAAGTGAATTTTTAAGGGCTTAAAAATGTTAATAAGGGCGAAAAGACATCATTCAGCGTTCATACATTTTTGGGCTAAATCTGAAAGTGCCGGCCAACAAATTATACTGTTATATTTCGATAAAATATGTCATTATAATCATTTGTTACTATCGGACCAAAGCTGTAGGGTCATTCTCTGCTTAGTTAGATGATTTCGAAAATTATTATTTTAGTATTAATTTTGGAAAAAATATCACATTAATAATGATTTTTTGTGCAGAAAAAAAATGTTTTAAACATATTTTACTATGAGACCAATGCTTTAGAGTTATTCTCTGTACTCGTAAACCAGTTGAAAATATATTTATATTCATACTTTTTCGATAAATATACCAGAATTCATTAATTCACTTGTCTAACGTTTAGTGGTTTAAATATGAATAAAAACCGTAATATGGAATGAAATATTTATTTAAAAGACAGTAAAATGGTCAATATTCGTTCTGTCTGACTATGATATTTTCAAGACCCTCTACCGATGGAACTATCGCAGGATCATGCCGCGTAAAACCCATGTACCATATGATCGTCATAACGTGTGCACAGCATCCTAAAGTACGCCTTCCAATATTGCAGCTACAGTAGTAATGAGAAATTGGCTTCTCTCCCAAGTAAACTAGGCTCAACGGCAATGTACACGTAGTAAGTTTTAGCTTGAACATGTCTTGACTGTATGCGACCTCTTATAAGCCAAAAGTCTCTTCCGTCAAGCTCCCGAACTTCTTGAGCTGGCACATCCCCGCCAAGCTCTATGATAAACGCACCATCAGGTTGAACGTGCTCCCCGTAATAACTTCGAGCCTGCTTTATTTGATAGCTACCCAAGGCAAACAATGTTAGTTGCTCTTGCGTAAATCTGGGGAACTGATCGAATTCCGGTGTATTGGCTGTCATCGACTGAAAATGCGCTCTTCTTCTATTATAATTGAGCCGTTAGATTTCAGAATCAGCCATATCCACTTTTGACGGTTTTATACTTTTTGTTGTTTATGGAAAGATAACAAAACGTGCAGCGCAACGTGTTTTTCAAAATCAGCCTATTCCCCATACATTTCGTACAAAACCACCGTATACTTTATTTCAAAACAAGCCAAATCATTGTGGGCCAATGAGAGCCGCGCTTTGTTCTAAGATGGCTACCATTTGCATTTTGCTTGTTGCGGTGTGAAGAGTGATCGTGCGCATATTTTACAAATTTGTTCAAAAAATTTAGTGGAAACAATTAATAAAATACCAACTATGCCTCCGGATAAAGCGAGGAAACGCGTGATAGCAAAAAGTTCCACAGTACTTGAGAAATTGAAAGCAAAACGGTAAGTTTCTTTGACAATTCCTCATCATAACCCCATTAGTCCAGGTCCGTACCGAGATAAAATTGTTGTGTTCACATGGCGCCAAACCAAGCGATTTGTGCATCGTTGAGAAAAGACTATTGTTCAGTATTGGATATAAAAGCTTTGTAAGTTTGCATTTTGCAGATTTTGTAAAAGTACACACAATATGCTATCTAAAGTCGTTTGCAATAGAATCCAACAATCATGTAAACAAACCAAATTGTCACGATTACTCCGTAATCACATACATTTGACGATCAATTATGAACATAGTCTGATTTCAACGAACGCACCATTGTTTTCACATTATCTTCAACACGATTTAACTTGTATTTATAAGTTAAATTTGTTAAAACATTTGCAACGTAAAAATTTCGAAGTATTTGACAAGCTGTCATCTTAGTTTTTTACTCATCGAACTCTATAAGTCATTGAAAAGTTAGTGTTGTTCGTAATCTGAAGTTATCTTTTATTTTTAATTTAATAAATTATTTTAATTTAATATTATTTGAATACAATAAAAAATTTTTTTCAAGAGCTTAATATAATTAACCAAAACGGATTGTATCCTAAGCCATAAAAATAATGGTTAGTTTTTAACAATTGACAGGTGGCCATTTTGTTAGAATTGTCATTCACAGTCATTCACTGTTCTGTGGGTTCACTGTGCATTAGTGTTTTCTGTTTCCGTTTTCTGTTTCCGATTTCTACGACTTTGCATTCTCATTTTGGATTTTTGTTTTGCTTTACGATTTGGCTGGACATATTTTTCTTGGAACGACGACCTTTGCACGGCATCACGGACTTTGATATAGCATACGATTGGTATTTTTTCTCAAGGAGTTATCAGGAGGTAAGAATGATTTAGATCTATTACCTACAACGGAAATCTATTAGACGCACTTTAATATTGTATTGCCCTCGTAACTAATTATTTGAATAGATCACAATTACTGAAATGTATGTGTGTAAAATTATATTTGTTTTTAAGGTTATAATGAGCGAGCCGCAGCCAGGTTCGTCGGGGACTGCTCCGCCGCCGCCGGTCAAAAAACCAAAATTGGCTGTTAAAAAGCAGTTATCGCAAAGGGAGAAAAAATTTTTGGTGAATATTTATAATCACTTGGAGAAAACCTCTCCTACATGAGCTCATTTGGGCACAGGTTAAGTCGTATGTTGGGAGAAATAACAAATCTTTTAAAATGGCGGAAATAAAAACTTTATTGAACGAAGGGTTGGCGAGAATCGGAGCCGAAAAATGGTCGAAATGCGTAAGTCACGTCCTAAAGGAAGAGGAAGAAATGAAAAAGCTCGACGGCATTTTACACACGGCAAGCGATGACACAGTGGTTCCATTTATAATTACGGTCACCGGCGACACTTCTGTTAGTGATGATGACGAAGACGAAGATTTAAATTTGTTTTAATAAACACTTTTTTTATATATAATCAGTTTTATTTTATAGTATATGGCTTATATATTTAATCTATTTAGTCAGTTTTATTTTAGTACCTATCCTACTATGGGCCATAGTCTATGACTTAAAATTAAAATAATTAGAAAAATAAATTTAATTAAAATTAAATTAGAACACTATGACATCACTATGGGCATAAACAATACGCTGTCAATGTCAGTCCGCCATATTTGTTTACATGATTGTTGGATTCTATTGCAAACGACTTTAAGAGCACAAAAGCATGCTATTATCCTACTACTACGAAGTAAAATACTATCTATATAGTAGCATTGTGTTATTAGACATAAGCTGAGCATGCTCAAAAGAAAATGTCAAAATGATGGCAAATGAGGCATAATTTTGGCGCGCTCAAGTACTTACTCGTACATAATTTAATCAAGCAACTTCGTGAAAAGTATGGAACAATTTTTTTTCATTTTTTTTTTGTTTACTTTTCATTATTTCGATTATTTTTCAACACGTTGAATGATTATTCTGATTAATGCTGTCTTTTAAAATAAAGTTGGATGATTAAATTTAATTTTTCGATGGACAAAAATTCCTCCTCTTTTAACATTTTCCTTAGTCCATCCACCTCTAAGTCATATCATCAAACCAAACTAAGTCCATATCTAATTTTTTTCGAAATAAACCAAGTCGCTAAGGGGAATCTGCTATAATTACATAGGTAAAGTGTTAGACAAGTATAAAGCATTTATAGTAAGGAAATGTACTGACGTAACCAAGCCAACGCATACTCACGCATAATCAATGAAAGTAAAAAAAACGTTTTGCCGTTAACCAACCTTTCTGGACTTGGCCGATTTTGACATTTAGCGACTCAATTATTAGCGATGACAAGATCTGCTAATCTATTAGGCAGAGTTATTCTCTCATTAATAATACTTGAAAATTCATTAGCATGCACATTATTTTCGATCAGGACGTGGAAGTCATTTAATAGAGCTGCAGTAATTCTAAAGTAGTCTATCACGTGTCTTAGTGATCGGTTACTGTGGACAATCCTTAATAGGCGAAAATCTATTTTGAAACGTCCATTTATGACTTCAACCACCCACCGACAAATGGTCACAAGCCGAGACTTGTTGGCTTGGTCTGTGGTAAGCTGCAGTTCCCTTCGGTTCTTTGTCTCTGGCATATGCACTACGTAACCGTAGTATTAAAGGGGCCGCACCGAGGACCCTGAATCCTCGGTCTAAAATGAATACGTCTCCTGGTCTAAAAAACCAATGAAAACCGCCTTCTTCGTTATCTACCGTATTGTTCATAATCACCGCATCAGAGGTCGTTGCGGCGTGTGGTCCAGATACCTCAATAATGTGTCCATCACAGCATACATATAACATTGGTTTGAGAAGGTGACGATACTTATGACCACTGTACGATTTCCGTTTCAAATGTCATTAAGGGCGAAATTTGTTTAAAATCTTCGAAATGATGTCCAAATGAATTGGACAGTTTCTAAGGTGTCATAGGAATTTCGAATGTCAAAAATTATCATTGGTCGGAAAGTGCCCGTGATACCCGTTATTCGAGTCCAAACCCAAAAGCAATAGCCCCAGCCGTTCCGAAGATATAGCAACTTAAAAAAAAAACATTTTTTTTTATCATCAAGTGGCCCTTGTCAAGCCACCTTTAGTGAAAACCCGGTAGCTCTAGCTCTATACGTTCCCGAGATAAAGCCATGTGGCCAAATGTGACCAAATTTTTTTTTGCATATTCGGGTAGATCTCTTCAAGCCCTTTAAAAAAAACACCAGGAACTTTTAGGAGATATGGGCCGAAAAAGATTTGACACTTGAAAAAGAAAGACCATTTTTTTGTACCCCTGGTGTCCAAGTTTGAGGGTTCTAAGATCAACCGTTCCGGAGATATGGGCCGAAAAAGATTTGACACTTGAAAAAGAAAGACAATTGTTTTTGGACCCATGGGGTCTAAGTTTGGGGGTTCCAAGACCAACCAATCCGGAGATATGGTCAAAATAATTTTTTTCCACGCCTCGGATTTATTTTTTTCAAAGTTTAAAACCTTTTTTTGGAACCCCGGTGTCCAAGTTTGGGGGTCCAATACCAACCGTCCCGGAGATATAGCCAAAACAAAACTTTATTTCCAAAAATTTTTTTTGGAACCCCCCGTTTTCCCTGTATCTACCTATCCAGTAGGAATTTTTTCCCGTTCGAATATCTCAACGGGAACAGGATTTAGCGAAAAATGTCAAAACTGTCAAAAGTTTTTTCCATGGATACTCCTCGTAGGTTTGACCTTTGGTCTCGCCAGCTCAGCAAGACACCAGTAGGAATTTTTTCCCATAGAAATATCTCAACGGGAACTAGAAATCCCGTACAAACGACCTCGCTTTGAGCAAGTCATGTCAAATGTCAAAAAATGACAAATGTCAGATTTTTCTCCGGGACACATAATAGTCCCCTATGAACCCCCCCATACATAATTTTAATGTCAGACCCCCCAACTAACTAATCTACCATGTCAATCAGTGAATCAGTGACCGTTTTGTAGCTATATGTATTGTCAAAATAAGGCATTAAATAGATATAATAGTTATAACTACTTGTGGAATACGTTTGTGTTTTAAACTGTATGTACAGAACCCTCAGGCCACGAGTTCTACTCGCACTTAACCAGTTTCATTTTGTTAGATTTAGCTTTCAGATCATTTACCTACTGAGTACCTACAGTACGCTTGAAAAAGAGAAGGTGTAAAATAAAATGTCGATAAGGATGGAAAGGTTTGATATTCTACTGATATTCAATTCTCATGGTCAGGTCATGTGCACACAAGACCAATAATCATAAGGTAAAATCACCATATAGAATGAAACACGAAACAAAAGTAAAAATGAGTTTAAACTTGGATAAATACCATCGCTAGTTATGATCAATAATATGGTTGTTGATATTTTTGATTCCTCTTTTCTTAGAATATCTTTGATGCCTACGGTTGAAATTTTCAATAAAATTTTGGAAAAGTGGTTAAAAAGTGCAGCTACTGTTATAAAATTTGTATAAAACATTATTTTTTTTCCAAAAATATCATTTCGGGGAATTTGTGGGTAATTTTTTAGAAAGCGTTTCAGAACGTGCGATCATAGTGCGAAATTTCACTCTTTTATTAGAAAGAGACAGATCTATATAGGAGCAAGAGGAAGAAAAATCTGGTTGCAACAATCAGGTGGCCCAGTGTGGTTTTCGCATTAATCCGAAGCGTTTCAAAACACTTTCGTGTAACTGTCAGGTAACAGTTCGTTTACCCCACAGTTACCCTCGGTTTAACTCGTGTCCATTTTTGAACGCTCTAGGGTGAAATTTGTATCACTCCGAGTGATTTTCGCTCGTTTCGAAATAAAACCTTATTTGGCAGCATCGACAGAAAAAATAGGAAGTGACCAAAGAACCGCTAGCGGTCCTTTGATTTTTTAAATTATTGAACCGCAAGTCATTATTTAGCTGTTAAAATATCTTCCTTAGCACGAACTGATAAAGTTCAATTTGCAATTTACAGTTCGAAAAGGGAAGCGGTCCTTTAATTTTATAAATAATTGAACCGTAAGTCTTCGGAAAGTGCTCGGAAAATGATTTTCTCTGCATATCGTGAATTCTGTGAAAACTACGGGGTCGCCTCGCTCCGCTTCACTCGGCTCCCTCATATGTACTTACATGTCAACCTAACTGCTCCTCCTCGCTCCGCTCGTCTCGCAACCTATGCCTAGCCGTCGAATAAAATTAAAACTACGTAAGAAAGCCACTATACCTAGTTTGACCGTAACCGCTGTGCACCGCCTTTGCGCCGCGCGGCGAGGCGGGGGGAGGAAAAGAAAGAGTAGCATGAGTTCACATTATTCAAGTTGCTAAGTACGTTATATTAAAATTATACCTTTTTTATATTTGATTTTGATGCTGATTTGAATTATATGTTTAGTTTCTTAATAAAACATGACATATTTAAGTAAAATTATAATTTTAATATAACGTACTTGGATACTTATTTCACTTACCTTATCATATTATATCATATTTCCTAATAAATATATAAAGTTTATATCCTTAAAAATAAAGTTTATATCCCTAAAAATAAAGTTTATATCCTTAAAAATATTGAATCTCGTAAAATCCGACAATATTGATATCAGGTGAACTCATGCTAGTTCCTGTCCTCCCCCCGCCTCGCCGCGCGGCGCAAAGGCGGTGCACAGCGGTTACGGTCAGGCTATAACTAAAGTAAAGTAACTAACGGCTATTTAGTCACTTACAAGAAAATTTAAGTGATTGTAAGGGTTTTCGATCGAAGATTTATAAAATTTAATAAGTAAATATTTTAAGAAATATGTCTTTCCAGACAGTTACTCACGTCCTATTCGATATGGATGGTCTTATATTGAGTAAGTCTTCAGCCTAATATCTTACCATAACAAAAATAACCTAAACTCCACTTTTCAACCCCTGTTTTCCTTGTAGATACAGAGGATTTATACACGGTAGCGTTCCAAAACATCGTGTCTCGGTTCGGAAAAGAGTATACATTTGAATTGAAACTGCAGTTGATGGGTTCCCAATCCCATGAGACAGCTGATAAAATCATATCAGCTCTGGATCTACCAATGACTCGTGAGGAGTTCTTCGAAGAAAGTAGAAAGCAGTTTGAACTTCTTTTTCCCTTGACTGAAGTTATGCCAGGTAGGTTTAGTAAAAATGTTACATCTAAACAATTGATTGAATGGGTGCATTGTATGGGTCTATGCGAAAATTGTTTTTGTAGGGATAATCAAACTATGTATAAGCTCTATTTATAAAAAAAAATAAAAAAATAAAAAGCCTTTATTATTCCAAAATTTTTAAGTGTTAGGTACAATTTTTGCAACTTGTATTTGTTAATATTGTTAGTAATTTTCTTATTTTAGTAATTAGTAGTGTTAGTTTCTGCAGATTTGGACCCCTCTCTGGGTGTAGGCCTCCTCCAGCTTGTTCCATGTCTCCCTGTCTTCCGCCTTTTTCAACCAGTCCTTTCCAGCCGTCTCCACTATATCATCTGCCCATCTCTTATAGGGTTTGCCGACTTTTCTTTTCCCAATTGGGCCCTTCCATTTTGTTGCGAGTACTGTCCACCTTTTGTCCTTATAACGAGCTAAGTGTCCTGCCCATCGCCATTTTAGGTTAAGGGTTTGAGTTAGTGCATCTTTTATTTTGGTTTTGTCTCGTATATCTATGCTTCTGATTTTTTGTATTCTCTTTATTTTCAGCATGCTTCTTTCCATGGCTCTTTGCGTAGTTCTTATTTTTTGTTTAATTTTGTCAGTGAGGGTCCATGTTTGACATCCGTAGAGAAGACTCGGTAAGAGGCACGAATCCATCACAACTTTTTTCAAGTTGATGTTGTAATTTCCTTTAAGAATTTCTTTAAAAGACCAGAATTTTTTCCATGTTATGTTAGTTCGTCTTTCTACTTCTTCTTCGTTATTTGTGTTTTTGAACGATATCTGTTTACCCAAGTAGATGTAGTGATCAACATAGTCTATAGTTTTGCCATTGATGGTAATTGGGACTTGATGGTTGTTTGTCATAACTTTAGTTTTACTGGCATTCATGTGTAACCCCACTTCCATGCTGACTTCGTCCAGCTGGCTTATCATGTCTTCTAGTTCTTTGGCAGATTCTGCTATGACAGCTATATCGTCTGCGAATCTGAGATGATTGAGGTAATTACCGTCTAGTCTTATACCCTTCTTTTCCCAGTGTAGCTTCTGAAATATGCATTCTAGGACAGCAATAAAGATTTTCGGCGATAGAGGGTCGCCTTGTCGTACCCCACGCTCTACTCTTACTTGGTCTCCTCGGGACTCTAGTCTGACTCTGCTGGTGCTATTTGCATATATATTTTTTATGATGTTGATATATTTTTGATTGGTGCTGGTTTTTCTAAGTGCGTCCCAGATTGCAATGTGGCTTAGGCTGTCGAACGCTTTACTATAATCAATAAAGCCCACATATATAGTTCTATTGTACTCTTTATATTTTTCAACTACTCGTTCCAGTGTATGAATGTGATCAGTTGTGCTAAAACCTGCACGAAAGCCAGCTTGCTCTATTTGCTGGGATTTATCAATCGTTTTAGATATCCTTGTTAATATAATTGAGGAAAAGAGTTTATAGGTGCTTGCCAGTAAACTAATTGGCCTGTAGTTTCCTATGTCCAATGGGTTCCCTTTTTTATAGATCAGGGTGATGTCGGATGTACACCATTGGTTTGGTACTGTCTCTGAGTCTAGTATCATATTGAATAGTTGCGTGAGATGGTAGAGTAAAACTGGTGCACCTAGTTTTAAGGCTTCGTTGGTTAAGTTGTCTGGGCCTGGACTTTTTTCTGCTTTAAGTTTTCTTATATGCTCGTATACTTCTTTCTATTCAGGTCTATCTCTATTTAGGTCAAGTTAATTTCTAGTAAGTAAGGTTTATTTTTCTTCTAAGTATTCTGTGCTGCCAGCAGAATTATGATGTTTTAACCCACTTTGTTTCAAATGCGATATACATAGTAGACCCTTATTCTTCTAATAACAAAACAAAAAACACTCAATGTGAGTCATTTTCAAATTTTTTGGGCCTTTGGGGAAAATGACATGACTTCAAACTTTGAACAAGAATATTTATTAGCGTTAGTATCTCGTTTATTATTTCAAAATTCATTATTTTAAGAAGAAGTATAAAATTTCATGGATTTATTAAAAAAAAAAATTATTTTTGAATTAATGCCAATTTTTATTGTTTTATGAATTGTTGACTTTCCTTCTTCATACAAAAAATATCTGTCCGCCCATGCCTTCACAAGTTCAGACAGGATTTCCACAATTATTTTGAAACTTTTAAATAATCTCTGTGACTAAGTTATATTTGTCATATATATAAATAAAATATGCATATCTTTCAAAATAAATAAAATAGCAGCGGTTCTATACTTGTCCTGCTAAATTAACAATTTGGTTACAAATAGTTTTATAACGTTATTTCAAGATGATCCCTGATAAATTTTGAACGCAGCTTAATGTTGGCAGAACTTACTAAATTCTGATTGGCTGATAGTAAACTATCATGGTGTATGTCAGCCCGACTTTATTCGTGTGTCCGTGTTTACAAGGCGTCACCAGTTTGTTAACGAAAAAAGAATATTGTGTTTTTTTGGAAAACTTGTTACTTTTATGCAAGTGTGATTAAAGAGAGCTATTTATAAGACATTTTTCTTATAATCTTACACTGTTTCCTACTTGTGCGTTCTGTTGTTTTTAGGTTACTTTTTACTTAGAGTTTTGTAATGTTTCGTTACGTTATAAAACTGTTCTGTGTAAAGCTAGGTGCAAATTTTGGATTTAACCGACTACGTCATTAAATACAGGTTGATGCTTTTCTTGGTTTTATCTCAGCAGCTTCCATGGAGTGGGGTTACACATGAACGCCAGTAAAACTAAAGTTATGACAAACAACCATCAAGTCCCAATTACCATCAATGGCAAAACTATAGACTATGTTGATCACTACATCTACTTGGGTAAACAGATATCGTTCAAAAACACAAATAACGAAGAAGAAGTAGAAAGACGAACTAACATAACATGGAAAAAATTCTGGTCTTTTAAAGAAATTCTTAAAGGAAATTACAACATCAACTTGAAAAAACTTGTGATGGATTCGTGCCTCTTACCGAGTCTTCTCTACGGATGTCAAACATGGACCCTCACTGACAAAATCAAACAAAAAATAAGAACTACGCAAAGAGCCATGGAAAGAAGCATGCTGAAAATAAAGAGAATACAAAAAATCAGAAGCATAGATATACGAGACAAAACCAAAATAAAAGATGCACTAACTCAAACCCTTAACCTAAAATGGCGATGGGCAGGACACTTAGCTCGTTATAAGGACAAAAGGTGGACAGTACTCGCAACAAAATGGAAGGGCCCAATTGGGAAAAGAAAAGTCGGCAGACCCTATAAGAGATGGGCAGATGATATAGTGGAGACGGCTGGAAAGGACTGGTTGAAAAAGGCGGAAGACAGGGAGACATGGAACAAGCTGGAGGAGGCCTACACCCAGAGAGGGGTCCAAATCTGCAGAAACTAACACTACTAATTACTAAAATAAGAAAATTACTAACAATATTAACAAATACAAGTTGCAAAAATGTACCTAACACTTAAAAATTTTGGAATAATAAAGGCTTTTTTATTTATTTTTATTTATCTCAGCAGCTAGCAGTCAGTTATAATATAAGACACGTTAATGCACGTGGGTACTCTCAACTACATTAATTTGTAGTAAAGCTAAATGACCGTAAAAGCCGATTCTGAGGGCTTTAATTTTAGTTTTACTGACGTCGAAATATGACGGTTTTTTAAAATTTTGTTTTGACGGTACTAAAATTGAAATAAAAGCCTTCATAATCTGCTTTAATGTTAGCGAAAATAAAATATTAAATAAAAAAATGCCATTACAGAAAAAAAGCTAAATTAAAAAATTAAATTTAATACAAATTAATTAATTAATAATAATAAGGTATATAATATATAAATCGTGATACGAATATGTACAGAATAAGTTTTTATAAAACTATCGGAAAAAATGAAGCACTGAAGTTTACTACACCAAAACGTTAGGACGAGGACACTGTTCCTTATATTTCAATCGTTAAGACAGTAGATTTGCTCCAAATAAATAAAACCCAATTGAATATATGTTGATGAATGATGAAGATGACACATTTTATTTTGATTAAGAAAACAATAATTGAGTAAATGTGTTGTCCTACCTATTTAAAGTTCCTATTAGATAGGTATAGCTTCAAAATGATTGTTGTAACTGATTTTATTCCAAACCAAAATACTTAGGGTTTTCATTTATTTGGATTATTGCAGTAAACTTATCTTGTAGAAATTTTGATTGAGTCTTTTATTTTAATTTGAGCCTTTATTTCTTCCAGGAGGACTGCCAAGAGTGGGGAAATCCTGGAAAGGCCTATGTCCAGCAGTGGACGAAACAGGCTGATGGATGGAATGTGAATAAAATAGAATAGACGATACTAACTGAAGGGTCACTTATGTGATTTAAAAAAAAAAAGTCGGTAGAACCTTCGGGATATTTTTTAATATTTTATTTATTACTTTTACGGTAATCTACAACTTATACCGCAAATTTTGACGGGTCTTGTGTAGTGAAAATCGAAAAAAATATATTCCGGGACACCCTAATATAATCTCTCTGTCTCTCTCTCTCTCTCTGGTACCACCAAAGGGGGAACACCTTCTTCAACTAAATCTTATGAGGGATGCTAAATTTCTGCTCTGTTAGTGCCAGAAAGTAAAGAGTACAAGTATTTTGTTAAACCACTTCTGTTCTGATTGCCTATTATACCCTTTTGTAGATAAATTTCATTACAAATTATCTCTTTCTGACATACCTCCTAAAAGTTTATTTATGAATCCTTTATAAAATTCCAGCTCTTAGAGGTCATTAATCCGTTTTCAGGTGCCAGACGTTTAATAGAACATTTCCACAAACACAACATCCCAATAGGATTAGCAACCAGCTCGAGCAAGGAAAGCTATGACATGAAGGTCAACAAACATCACCAGGAACTCTTTTCTCTGTTCCCATACAAGACATTTGGGTCATCAGACCCTGAAGTGAAAAGAGGCAAGCCACATCCTGACATATTTCTTGTGGCAGCGTCTAGATTTCCTGATAAGCCAAAACCTGCCAATGTAAGTTTATTGTCTTTTGGATTCTATTTCTTGGTTCAAAAGTTTGAACTTTAACTCTATAAATGCAAATATATTATTAAATTCTGTCACAACACTGTCGATCAATCAGAGAACATTAAAAAGTTTATTGATAGTACATACACCAAATAAATTAAAAGTAGTACAACTCCACATTACATTTTTGAAAATCAACCTCTGTTTCAAGATTTAACCAAATATTTAATGAGTCCTTAATCTACTAAGCTAATTGATTTAAAACCATAGCTATTATAATAATATTATTCTAAAATAGAAAACAACAAGTATCCATCAGTGAACGAATTTTTTCGTACAAACTATTTTTTTTTTCGAGACTTGTTTGATTTCGTAAAAAATAAATCATGGGACATTTAAAGTTGTACCATTATTTATTATTATTATTATATTACAAGTGACTAAAAATATCTGTCAAATGTCCGTATTTTTCGTCTGTTTGATGCGAAGCATTATTGTAATTATTTTTCTTGTCATTGCCGCGATGTTTTTGTAAAAATAAGGGACAGTCCATAGTCCATCTAAATGAATACCTAAAATTAATTTGATTCAATTCATTCTCCTTTGCGCAATATTTTGATACTTAGATATAATGAACAACGATTCGGAGCGGGCTCGTAAGTAATAAAATAACTCGCAAAAGAGAAACAATCCAATCAAATGAATTCTAGGTCTTTATTTAGACGACCAATTTGAAGTGGGGTATGTCCCTCGTTTTTCCAAAAACATCGCGATAAAGGCCAGAAAAATATTTAACATATTGTTTTTGATCAAAGTTGTCATCGTCGTCGCGGACCGGGCTCTTAATGTAAAAGTTACACAAAATTCATTGCATGAATTCTAAATCAAAGCTTGCATTTGAATTTCGAGTTTTCGAATCATACTTGCTTGACTGGTTTGACGTTGGTTTTTATTTTTGTAAAAAATAATACCTTTTTCAGTGTTTGGTGTATGAAGATGCAGTGAATGGCGTAAAAGCAGCGAGAGCAGCTGGTATGCAAGTCGTGATGGTACCAGACCCGCGGTTAGATACCAGCATGACATCTGCCGCTACCTTAGTCCTGAAAAGTTTGGAGGAGTTCAAGCCTGAACTGTTTGGGCTCCCACCTTTTGATAGTTGATGATGGTGAATTTAGAAATACCATAGTTCGTTGACATGACATCTAAAATAATACAAAATACATAATAGGTATAATATTAGTTACTGGATTATAATTAATTTATTGTAAGAATAATTATTTAAAGAAAATGTATACTATAAAGTCCTAAAATTCAAAGTGAGACAAAAAGAGGTGATTGAGTAAGGCCAAAACTAAATTTGGCGCGTTCTTTTTTAAATTTGGTTCATAAACTGTATCAACCGATTGAATCACTTTGTACCGCGAAGTAAAAAAAAAATGTTTATTTTTATGTTTTTATATAATGTAATCAATCAGTTTGCGATACACAATCTACCCTAAAATTATTTTATTATTGTAGGACCTTACATAAGGTGTCTATAATTTATGCAGCCAAACTCCTACTGGAGGCCTGGTGATCAGTAACACGGATCGATAACACTTTTTGCTGATGTCGCAAAATAAAATCTATTGACGTCCCATAAGTAATTGACTCGGGGCTGGGCTTGCGTTTGTAAAGAACAGGAAAAGAATAATTTACGAATTTCACAAAAAGGGTCATCAAACCTTGTTACTGAGCACTTACCGAGTCTTCAGTAAGAATTTTGCTGCATAAATTAAAGTCACCTAATATGTATAATTTGAATAGATTGCAACTGCAAATATGTTAAGCATCAGATGACGTGTCTCTTATTTTGCATTTATGTACGTACAGTCTACTACACAGTTCAACCTCCCTATTTGTAAACGTTTTTACCGGTTATAATATAATTTATAACACAGCAATTAAGAACTGCCATTAAGTAGTATAGTCCATCACAAAATAAATACATACAGAAGGCCAGCTACGTACAACCGGGTTGGGTTCATATGGTCTAGAGTCTAGATTGTAAAACGACTAGGTACCTAGGCAAAATGTCCTGATTGCAAAAGGTCTTGGTTGTAGAATGATCAGTACACCCCGTTATCTAATGCTCAGTTTGGGGGCAGTTGCGATAATCAATATCGATAAAACATTAAGTTGATTTACTCACTTAATAACATATAAATAGATCTGATCCATACTTTACAGAGATCTGCTATAGTTTATAATATAATAACATATTTAAAAAAAATTGTAATGAAATAAAAACTTTTATTTATTGTAAGTTTTATAATAAATTAACAATATTTTTCATATTGCATGACGTCAAACTTCGTCGCCTGCTTGTGAAAATCCATTTCATAAATGAAAATGATTTTTCGACCTCGACAGATATAACTGGCAAAAAAGTTTTTTGTAATGCTCTATGCAACTTTTGTTTACAACGCTGTTATCAATTTGAACTTCCTTATTTTTCAACAAGTGATTAATAATATTTACAGATTTAGAGGTTCTGCTTTCGCGTTTGTAGGTGAACAGACGTCTTAGTGGAGTTTCGCGAAATTTTTGGCCATTTCCTATCAAATCTCTTCTTCTTGTGCTGTACTTGTAATTATATGTGTTGGTGGTGGTAAATTTTGTATTTTTTGTAAGTATTACTTGGTTTTTGGATAACGCTAAGGATTTCAAAAATCTAAAAGCAATAGAACTTCTTTTTACAGCTCTTGTGAGAAGTAAGATTGAAACTGGAGCCATCGTCTGGAGCCCTCATGAATCAACATACGTGCTATTGCTCGAAAAAGTGCAGAAAGCGTTCCTCCGTTTTCTGTACAAAAAGAAATTTGGGTACTACCCTTTTATGTATCCGACAAAATACCTCCTTGGTATGCTGGGGTTCAACTCGTTGGAAGTTCGACGAGACTGTGAGCAGCTTGTTGCAGCATGTCGCATGTTGCGTGGTGAATCAGACTGCCCACAGCTCACCAATCAAGTATGTCGACTGTTTGTGCCTGACAAATACCTCCGAACTCGTAAGCACGTTCTATTGTCGGTTCCGGCGTCGCATACTGTTGCTCGTAGCATGTCTCCGCTCGTCCGGGCCCGGTCATCACTCAACACACTGTTGTCTTCGGTACCAGAGTGTGATTTGTTTGCTGATAGATTGATGACTGTGAGTGAGAAATGTCTGGCGTTCTGTGAGTGTGATGAATGAAAGGAACGTCCCTATTTATAATGAATTGTATATCTTACTTTATCTTTTTAATTGTTAATTGTACATATTGAATTTATATTTTATTTTAATCAATAATTAATTTTAATATATAATTGTATAACGCATTGGTGTAAGCTGTAATGTTATACTTTTTAAATAAATAAATAATAATAATAATAATAACAATAATTGTTTTTAAAAGAAAGGACTTTTGAGGTTACCATTCCGTGATGGATACCTCCGGTCCTCCTGAGCCGGACATGTTCTCCCAACTTACTCCTGAATTAGAGTCGGACAAAAGTAGAAAACGACCTGCGCCTGGTTCTGAGAATCAGTTGCTTAAACGTTCAGTCGCTAACCCTGCAATGGCGTCTATACAGACCACATTCGTTCATCCTAGCTTTGGGGGCGACAAACTATATGATGCTAAAGACTTGGGCCCATTTATAGTGCATGTATTTCGTGAGGAAGCAGACCCATCGGCTGGTACCTCCATTAGACCTATCAAGTTTGGCAAATTTTTGGTTGACAATAAGTTCACAAATATCAAAATGGATGGCATAAAAAGTGTGGGACGTAATAGGATCTCTGTCGAGTTTAAATCTGGGCAGGATGCTAATAATTTTGTAGAGGATTCCTCACTAAAATCTCACAAATATATTGCTCAGATCCCTTCATACAACATTACCCGGATGGGCCTTGTGAAAAATGTTCCATTAGACTGGTCCATGGATGAGTTTGTGGAGTCAGTCGAGCTCCCTGAGGCCTGTGGTCTTATATTAAAGGCTAGACGTCTCAATAGAAAAGTTTTAACAGATGGTACACCTTCCTGGATCCCCACTCAATCTGTTGTGCTAACATTTAGAGGCCAGATCCTCCCTAATAGAATATTTTGTTTCTACACTTCCCTACCGGTCGAGACATATCACCTACCAACTATCCAGTGTCTGAGTTGTTGTAGATTTGGTCATATTGGAGCAAAGTGTCGTTCCAAACCTCGGTGCTTTCGCTGTGCCCAGCCTCACATAGGACAGGGATGCAAGGTCCCTGAAGATCAGGCTACGTGTATTTATTGCTCGGGGTCTCACTTTTCACAATTAATCATCTCACTTTTCAACCAATAAAATTTGCCCAGAGCAAAACCGACAGAAATCCATCAAAATGGTCATGTCGCAGGAAAGTGTTTCATACGCAGATGCCTCTTCTAGGTTCGCAGCAGTCCGTAGACCTTATGTGGAACTCGCACAAGAAATTCCATCTTTAGGCCCAGATTTTCCTCCGTCGCAATTGGGCTCTTTCTCAAGGGCCGTCAGCTCCTCATATAAAAAGACTGTTTTCACCCCTCCTCGTCCCAGACCAGCTATGAGTAAGGGTTATGATCGTGTGGCTCATTCGGAAATTATTTCCATGGTACCTTCAGCTCAATCTAATGGTTGTGCTTTACAATCCCCCAATATTTCCCCAAATGACAACCTCATGGAGCTATTGTTAGCTACCCTGATAAATATAATTTCAAAGTGTAGTGATTCTACTGTACCGTCCAACGTTGCCTCGAAATTAAATGAAATCTTTCTGCTTATTAATAACCATGGCTCTGGTGGACTCGACGGTAGTTCATCTTCTCCAGTGGAACACTAGAAGTGTTTCCACAAAAAATCTGATCTGTTGTATTTGATCAACAAACACAGCCCGGTTGTCATTGCCATCTCGGAGACTTGGTTGGCTTCGGGTTACCGTTTTAGGATCCCGGGCTATTCTTGTCTCCGGGATGACAGAGATGACGGATATGCGGGTTCTGCAATCTTTGTCAGGCGTTGCCTGAATTTTTCTCAAATTCTCCTTCCCCCTCACAGTCAAGAAATTAATGCTGTGGCCATTAAATTTCGTAATATGTCAATCCTATCGATTTATATAGCAGATCCAAAAACATCTGTTATTCCAGAGCTTTTCTCTATAATCTCATCTCTGCCCAACCCTATTATTGTTATGGGTGACTTTAATGGTCACCACATCTCATGGTCATATAAGACTGACTGTTTTGGTAGTGATCTTGTGGAAATGTTTGATTTGCTTAATGTGTGCATCTTGAATGATGGTACTCCTACTCGTCGTGCTCGACCTACTGAGAATTCTGGTAGTGCTGTTGATATATCTCTATGCTCCCCTTCTCTTTCTTCTGTTTTGAACTGGAAAGTTCTTCCCCTCACTTATGGTAGTGATCATTTTCCCATTCTGATTTCTATTCCTAATTCCTCTGTAACTCATAGTAATGATTCTCCACTATTAAAATATAGACTCAATAAGGCTGACTGGGCGAGTTTTTCTTCCTCTGTTAGTGGAAAAATTTCACCTCTTTCCCCCACTTCCAGTGCTAACTTCCTGGCTAATTACTCTGAATTTGCAGGAATCCTTACTTCTTGTGCTAATGAGCACATTCCTATCAAAAATCCTTCACGTCGTAAACTCTCTTCCCCTTGGTGGGATCCAGAATGCACTGCTGCTGTTAGGAAAAGAACCTTGGCAGAAAAGGGTTATAATGCTGACATGTCAATGAACAACTTTCTAGCATATCAACAAGCTGCAGCTCAGGCTAAAAGACCAAGAAAAAGAAGGAGGGATGGAACCGTTTTTGTGAGAATTTGTCTCCACGTACTCCGGTTTCTCTAGTCTGGCGCAGCATAAGAAGATTTCGTGGATCTCTTAACGCTCAAAATATATCATCCAATGATCCTGATTCTTGGATAACGGCTTTTGCTGATCGTCTGGCTCCCCCTGGTCCTCCATGCACTCCCCCTTTTTCCTCCTTCTCTGTGATGCCTTCTCAATCTAGTCTCTACAACAGTTTGGACTCAATGAATTCTCCTTTCTCTTTTATTGAACTTCAACTAGCTTTGGACGGCCTTATTGATTCCACTCCAGGTTTGGATAATATCCCTTATTCTTTTATTATCAATACTTCTGATACGTCAAAAATGTTTTTCCTAGATTTAATTAAAAACTTTTTTGAAAGTGGGGTCACTCCCGTGGAATGGCACTCTCAGATTATTCTTCCTATTTTAAAATCAGGTAAGGATCCTTCTGATCCTTCCTCTCACAGACCAGTTGCGCTATCTTGCTGTTTAGCCAAAACTGTAGAACATATGATAAAGAATCGCCTGGAATGGTTAGTGGAGAACCGGGGACAGCTTGCCAAATCCCAGTACGGATTTCGTAAAGGTATGAGCACTCTAGACAGCCTGAGTATCCTGACAACGGATATTCGTACATCTTTTAAAAAACAAGAATATCTGATTGGTGTATTTCTGGACATATCCTCGGCTTATGATGTTCTCCTTCCAGTACTCAGGCAAAAACTGCATCAGCTGAGTATACCTGTGAAGCTGATAAGAATCATATGTAGCCTACTTATGGATAGATCAATTTATATTAAAGTAAACAACTCCCTTCTTCCACCTAGGAATGTCTGGAAAGGTGTCCCTCAGGGCTCAGTGCTAAGCCCAATCCTCTATAGCTTGTACACATATGATCTAGAGAAGTCGGTTGACTGTTTTTGTAATATTTTTCAGTATGCTGACGATATAGCCATTTATGCGTCTGATTCTTCAGTGGAAGTTGCATCTCGTTCCTTAAATACAGCTCTTTCGTATTTAAATGTCTGGCTTCAGAATAATGGCTTATCTCTTTCGGTCTCGAAGAGCTGTGCTGTTGATTTCACAAGAAAGCGCTCTATCCCTGATGTAGTAATTAAAGTAGAAGATAATATCGTACCGTTTGAAAGTAAGGTAAAGTTTTTGGGGATAATTCTTGATTCCAGACTTTCTGGCGTCGCCCACTTCTCGTACGTTGCTCAGAAATGTGAAAGAGGAGTGAACGTCCTTCGGGTGCTCTCGGGGGTATGGTGGGGTTCCCACCCTTACTCACAAAAACTTTTATATAATGCATTAGTTCGTAGTCATTTAGATTATGGTAGCTTTATTTTAGATCCATGTAACAAGTCTGAAAACGAAAAAATTAATAAAATTCAAGCAAAATGTCTTAGAATCGTTTTGGGGGCTATGAGATCCTCACCGAAAACGCTTTACAAGTTGAATGCGTGGATCCCCCTCCTCACATTCGGAGACAGTATTTATCAGACAGGTTCATGTTTAAAATTTCCCAGAACCCAAATCATCCTCTTTTATCAAAATTAGAATCTCTTCACAATTTATTTTCGCAATCAGGTTTTAATTCTGTATTCGATCTTCCCTGCGTACTCAGAAGTTATATAAGCCTCTCTAAAATTCCTAATCGTCTTGTTAAATTACATATTAATCCCCCATTTCATATCCCGTATGAGGCTTTAACTTTTGTCCTAATGGTAATCATGAATTTTGGCATTCAAAAGGATTAGTTAGGGGCTGGCAGGGTTGGCTGACCATGTTTACTGACGCTTCCAAGTTAGCTGATGTGGGTAATGTTGGTGCCGCTGTCTGGATACCTAGATACAAAATTATTCTGAGCTTCAAATGTCCCCCTGAAGCCTCGGTATTCACTGGTGAAGCTATTGCAATTTTGGAAGCTGTTTCTTACGCAAATTCTCATAAATTAAATAATACAATAATATTTTCTGACTCTTTGAGTTGTCTCCATTCCATACTGGCAAATCCGTTTAAAAACAAATCTCGTTTTCCTATAATCCTTCAGATTAGGGAAGCACTTTTTCGGTGTAAGGAACAGAATCTTGACATTGTCTTAGCTTGGATCCCTGGACATAGTGGCATACCTGGTAACAAAGTAGTTGATTCCTACGCGAAGAGTGCCGTTACACTGGGTGTTTCCTCGCACTTCCATATTTATCATCATGATATTCTGCGTTTGGCCAAAACTAACCTTGATGAAGCATGGTCCAAGGCTTGGATTGAATCCCAGAAGTTCAAGGCTAAACATTATGCTGGAATTCAACCTGTAATACCAAAACGGCCGTGGTTTTTTAAATACCGCGATGTTGATAAGTTACAGACATCTATAGTTTGTCGTCTCCGACTGGGACACGTTTGTTCTCCTGTGTTCTTAGCGAAAATCAGGGTAAGGGACCATTCCTTGTGTGAGTGTGGTTTAGATGAGGGTACAGTAGATCACATGTTTTTTGATTGCCAAAAACTGAAATTCTCGTTGTACGATATCCTCCCTACTGAAATCCCTCGCCCCGTCAATTTCAACTTTTTGCTGACCTTTGTAAATAGTCCCTTTGTGTATACATTATGTAAGTTTATGAAGGTAAATAATATTAAACTTTGAATATTTATTTATGTATTGTTTTGTGGTGATTTATTGTTTGTTTTATTTATAAATAGTACAAACTATCTATCTTTACTAACATGGTTGTAGTTATTGTATACTGTTTGTGCTGTCCAATTTTATGTAGGTATTGTGATGTCCTTTGTTTTAGGTACTCGCCTTGAAGATAGTGATAAAAAAAAATTAAAAAAAAAGTCGCTGTTCTGCCCACAGTGCGTTTTTTGCTCATAACTCGACATTGGCGGAACTAATGTGCGGAGACACATTAACTGAAGCCAGATAAAACGGCATTGAATTGAATTGATTTACAGATTTAAAGAGCATTCACAAAATAAGAATTTTATTTTGACAAACAACCCTTTAAAGATAAATATGAATCGACAATAATGTGAAGCGGCATCACTATTTGCCCCCAAACTGAACATTAAATAACGGGGTGTAATGATCCGCGATTCCGGGCGCACGCACACATGGACGCGTACGTACGATGATCTTTGTCGAAGTAGGTCGAACGCCAGTGCACGAGTCTACCGAGATTAGGTCCAACAAAAAAAATCTCCACTGTACCCCCAGGCATACCAGTGGTACCGTGGGTCCGACACGATGCTTATGTGTGCGTGCGCCCGGTATCGCTAGTTGTATGGGCCTGGCCTTCTGTATGTATTTATTTTGTGCTGCCATGCAGGTGTCATCCGTAGGTACGTTTTATTTGTTGATTGTGAAACAGCGTGGCTAAATGGCATATGCCTTCTTACAGTATTCCGTAAAATCATTCCAGGAGACATCTTAGTGTTTGAAAAGTCGTTGATGACTGTGATAGTATTATTTGTTTTAGATACAAAATAAAATATTATTTAAAGCAGTAACTTACACGTTTTATTTGATATTATCACATAAGGGGTAACTTTTAAGTTCGATGCAAAATGCACAATATAATATTGTTTTCCTTACTTTTGAAAAAATAAGTATGCAATAAATAAGCGCATTTAATAGTTCTTAACCCTCCATTGCTACACGCCAGAGATAAAGAAGCAATCAAAGTAATGGCTTTCAGCCAAAATGTGCCCTGAAAATAGCGAAAACTGTTCATTCGGTATCGATATCTTAACAGTATCAGTTAAATTAGTCAAATCACGTTATGAAATTCTGGTGAAAATCGTGCTGAAAATATGAAAAAAGTTACCTGGCGGGCAATGTTGAAAATGCCTGGATGGCAGAAACAGAAGCGTATTTTTCAGGGTTTAACAAAATAAACATTTTGATTAAGGTGAAGCTTCGTTCGTTGAACCTATAGAGCTGATAGATTATGACGAAAAAAAAACAAAACAAGTAAAAAAAAAACCTTAAACCGGCATACAATTAATTAAGTATCACGCACACTGTTTGCATGTATTAGATGAGCGTAGCTATAGGTTTCTCATGGGGGGGAGACCAAGGATCAAAATAAAATGTTGACTTTTCAAATAGTAAGTAATTGATTCGGAGCTGGGGGCGATTCCGAAGAGATAAAACTCGATCAAAAAATTTAATTATGGAGTTCGACTGATAAAATGGGTTCTTAAGGCCTTACCCCTGGTGCACGATAATCTTACCGAGCGATTTTGAACTTCAGCATGCTGTCAGAAAGTCTACATTAGAATGCTCACTTCGCGCGCTGGCGGCACGCAAAATCAGTGAATTTTAGAGGTTTTCCTGGATTTTACGAAAAAGTATTTGATGTAGGAGTTTTTACACCTGACATCGGAAAATAAACCATGTTTTCTTGTTATAGCAGTAATTTCAGACATAAAACTCAAGCCGTTTAGACATAAAATGAAACAATAACTTAAAAAGGCATCATTTTCAAAAATATAATCTATGGAGCGAAATGTGTCCAATTAGGTAACCGACTTGACAACGGAAAGACAAAGGTCTAAAAAAACACGTGTCCAAGTTTTACATTGATCAGATAAGTAGTTCACTCAGCATATTAAAACAAAAACCGTTGAAAGACCCAATACAAGCCCTTAAGATCGAGAAGGCTAATTCGACAGACAGAATAAGGCATATTGTTTCTCCAGACTCCCTAACCCCCCCCCCCCACCCTATATACGCCCATGCTTAGATAACTTATTTCATTTTAATCTTCTACTACTGTTTCTTTTGTGTACCCGTTCAAAAAGTGTGCGTGTGCGTTTGTAGGTACTATCCATTTCAGATGCTATTGGGATAGGACCTTGTCATACCTGATACTTTATGTGCATCTCACTCACTCACGCGAATCCGTCAACGTTGCTAACCGACGATGATTGGAATCGTTGCTAACGCACACAGGCATCAGGTATGACAAGGTCCTATTGTAATAGCATCTGAAACGGATAAGAGAATGATACGAAAAAATACTATTATATTTATAATTTATTATGATAATGTAGGTACTCGTACTTTAAAAAACTGTCTTTAAATGGTTCCTAGAAGCACCTACCAATTTAAGGCGAGGTTATCCAGAAAAATCTGTCCTGCTCCAACGCTTTCATTTTTCACATGTTTATCCTGCTCAGCGGAAGCGGGCCGCTCAGGAAACTCGCGGTTTTGAGTTGTTTTGTTTATTACTAGCCTTTGCCCGCCCGCGTCGAATGGATTTTCGTGGAAATAAGGAAAACAAAAGAATAGGTATGATTTTTTGAACGACAATATGCAACGGTCACCATATTTTTACCAAAGTGCTAATAAATACCAATCAAATAAGCCCAAACTCAAACGGTCTGCTGTTGTCCGTTGAGGAGATCCCGTACCCATATTCCAGTATCCCATCATCAGACCCTGGTCACTATGTTTTACCAAAGTGCTAATAAAGATCAATCAAATAAGCCCAAACTCGAATTCTGTATCCGTTGAGGAGATCCCGTGCCATAACTTCTAATTACTACCAGTAGAAAAGTAAATTCCCAAAATCTTTAAATGAAGATAACTTTGTTTTCCGAGATCCGATTTGAAATAAAGCCTATATTCTATTCCAAATTAAGCTCTGTACAGCTGTGAAAAATACATGAAAATCCGTTCTTAGAGATATGGGTGAACAAATAGACAGACGGACAGAAATTAATTCTAAAAATCGTTGATTTGTGTTCTATTTCTTTTCCTTAGTCACCTCCTTCCTATGTCTATTACTTTTCTTAAATGTACAGACACAGCGGTTTCTACTGTTTTATTATAAGTATATTGATTTTGGAGTTAGAGTTTTTAATATGATGGCCGTTTTATATCACATTTTTCACGACGTTTATTTTAATATAAGTTTTATTGTAGAGAACTTAATATAGCTCAAATGAAATGATATTTAGATCATAGTTTAGACCTATCTTTGCGATTTAATCGGATCGAGGAAAATGTAAGCAATCGTGTATCGAACAGCCGAAATATTACGATCAAAGAGTGAAATTTAAAAATTTTTTTGCAAAATTTAATCGTCGCTTTTTATTGGTATAAAATTAATTTGAAAAGAGACAAAGTCGGGATAACCCCTCCTTAAGTAATTATCTATATGCATATTTTCAATATCACCTATTGTTGTAATTGCAATACAAGAGCAATACAACTTAAGTTTGTAATTAAGGCACTTGACAATATTACATTTTCATTACAAAATGATTTTCAACCAACCGTATTATGGTACAAAATATCGTAATAGATAATTAGTCACTACTACATATAAAGTTCGTGGCAGATAGATAAAATTAACGTCGTATGACGTAATCCCCTCGGTTTCTCATGTACGCAAGGCCAAAATTATGTATGTGATGTGATAATCAGTAGATGTTTGGAACTCTTCAGGCATAGTTGAAATACTTTAACGCTTAACTTTACAAAATGGAATTCAGACCAGTGACCCACGTTTTGTTTGATATGGACGGATTGCTTTTGAGTAAGCAAGCGTTAAATGTTAAGTGTTAAATTTGCCTACTTATGTAATGTATTTACGTATGTTTGTTAGGCATGGAATAAATATTAAAGGAGGCTCCCATACAACAAACGTGATTTTTTTGCTCGATATTGATAACGGCAACAGGTAGACGCTTCAAATATTCACAGAATATTTAGTTATATTTTCATTTCAAAGATAAATAATTGATTTGAAATAAAACAAATATCCCTAACAGACATGATTTTTTTGCCGTTTTTATAGATACGGTGCGCGAGCAAGACTCGCACTTGGCCTGTTTTTATTAATTCCAAGCAGATCCTACTATCTTTTACGACGTACCTTGACAGCTGGAGACTTATTTATACGCTAACTAAGCCTGAATTTAGAACATTACTTTTACTCAACATATAGCAAACGTGCCCATACTACGTGAGCCATTTTTTTACCCCCCGCTGTGACCACCCGAAGTATATGCCAAGAACCCCCTCACTCCCTCTAGTTTTCACGTAGTAATTCATAAATAATTTTTTGCAAACAGAAAGCGCCAGCCGCTTCGCGCTATAATTTGAATATAGACCGAAAAAGGGGACGAGATTTCCCTAGAGGATATTGACTATGTCTCGGGAACGAAGTGTCTGTTGTAGATGTTATTTAAACTCCAGCTTATTGTTAACTAAGAAGTTTTATTAAATTGAATGTTATTACGAGAAAATGTTTAAATGTTGATGTTACGTGAATGCAGCTGAAATCGGTTGATGCACTGGTTTGTCGAAATTAGGAAATCTTCGCCGCGCGCCGCTTGCATGTCAGCTGATCGGTTGTGCGTAAGCATAAAACCGAACAGACTACGTGACGAAGACCTAAGACCCCCCCCCAGCCCCTGTGACCAAGCGTGGTACAAGTGTCGCAACGGTTTATGAGCGGTGACCTTGACTGCGCTAGTAATTTTTTCTCGCACTTATCTCTATCGTAATTTATGCGCGAGTGAACACATGCGCTAGTCCCCCGCCACTTTCGCCGAGCGCTCATAAACCGTTGCGACACTTGTATTTTGGAAGACCATCTATCCCCTCTGAACGGGTCACGTAGTATGGGTACTTTCCCCAAGTACCGACTTACTTGAATTTTCAGATACGGAAGATCTTTACACAATCGGTTTCCAAAAAATAGCGCATCGTTTCGGCAAAGAGTTTACGTTTGCACTAAAATGCCAGATAATGGGTCAACAGAGTCGCGAGTTCGCCGACTGCATCATCAAAGAGTTGGATCTCCCGATTTCCATCGATGAGTTCCTCAACGAGCTTCGGAAGATCTTGGAGGAACTGTTTCCCCAGTCGAGGGTAATGCCAGGTTCGTACCTATCTATTTACCTATAATCTAATCATCTAATTTTACACAAGTTAACGTGACTCCGTCGAAAAAAATTACAACTCGATTCGTGGTGGTTGAAATTTCTAACAAAATCCTATTAAGGCGACAATATCTGCTGGTGACCCCGGGTTCGTGCGTCTCACTCACTCGCACGACTCGTCCCGTATTGATATCTCCGTCGCTAGACGGGAATCAAGTTGCGAACGCGCTAAAATATACCTGAATAATTAATTACAATAATAATAACTAAAATTCTCAAAAAATAATCAAGGGAAATAAATCATTTGTTGTTATGATATCTTCAATTTGACTAAGTTTCAATTTGTTTCTTTGGATACTTAATTAATTAAAGCGGATATTCGTTTTAAATGAGACCTAGGTTTTTTTTTTTTTTCTTCACTTCTATGTAATGTGACTTTCGTTTATGTAACCAAATTCATACTGGAGACTCGGTTAGTGGTCAGGACCAAGGTTCAATGACCCTTTCTGTGAAATACGCAAAATAAAATTTAGACTTCCTATACTAATTGAATCGAGGTTGTTCTTGAACAAGTATGGGCACAAAAAAAAAGATTTTTCTTTGTCTTGGACAGAAAATATAAATTATTGGACAAGTATAGAGGCACAAAAATATTTTTCGTATTTCAGAAATGTCAGACATTTTTTACCAATTTGCAGGTGTTGAAAAACTAATCCATCATCTTCATGCAAACAAAGTCCCCATGGGCTTAGCAACAAGCAGCAGTAAGGACACCTACGAGGTTAAAGTAGTTAAACACCAAGAGCTATTTACATTCCTGAACCCAAAGACATGGGGTTCGTCCGACCCTGACGTGAAGAGAGGGAAACCTCATCCCGACATATTCATCGTGGCTGCCAATAAATTCCCGGAGAAACCGCATCCAGAACAGGTACCTACCTACTAGCCTTTGCTGTGCTAACAAACTACTGGGGTCGACCCATTGACTATTATTAAATTTAGGACTCGTAACCCCTGTCCAGGGGCAATTCCGGCGAAACGGTCGAAGCGAGATTTCTAAAATGTATTGACAGATAAAATGGCTTTTTACGATCGAGAAGGCTAATTCCACAGACTGAGAATAGGCCTACAGCCTTTCATTCTAATTGGGGTAAATATTGTAATTACGCATAGGACTAACTTTTGCACAAATAAAAAGGTGTTTCCTATCCGTGATTACAATATTTATGATGTCATCTCACACTAATTTAACTGGGGTTTTGAGAAAACCTGTCAAAAAGTTGTTGAAGTCGGTCACACTGAACAGAACAGGTATGTTCACCGGAATTTCAGCACATCAAGTGGAGATGGCATTGTTTCGTACAAAGACTTTTAGTTATTTGCTCAGTAGGTATCTTATCTATAGGTACACTATTATATAAAGAGGAAATATTTGTTTGCATGTTTGAGGTAAACTTTAGAACTACTGAACCGATTCTAAAAATTCTTTCTTTTGTAAAAAGCTACACAATTGCTGAGTAACATGGGCTATATTTTATTTAAATAAAAGTAAGGTTTCAGTTTGAAAATTTAGTATTTGTGAACCATGTCGGGAGAAAAAACGCTGCTTAGCTGCTTTATCGGCGTGCCCTGACCAAATGGTTACTTATACGTGATAAAACCGGTTGTTTTTCCGTACGAGAAAACTGTATCAGTTTAATCTGACTAAAGATTTCCATCTACAACGATCTTGACACACCTCTTGCTAATATTAAGATATTAAGCTTGAAAAATAGACCACAGCCAGGTTTTAGCATAGATACATCAAATACTGTGGTTTAAGTAATGATTTGGTCCCATATGGCAAAACTAATCAGTTTAATCTGACTACAGATTTCCATCTACAACGATCCTGACACACCTCTTGCTAATATTAAGCTTGAGAAAGTGACTACAGCCAGGTTTAAGCACAGATACATTAAATACTATGATTTAAGTCTATATCAGTTTAATCTGACTACAGATTTACATCTACAACGACCCAGACACACCTCTTGCTAATATTTAGCTTAAAAAGTGATTAAAGCCAGGTTTATGTATTGATTTTTTCCCATACGAGAAAACTGTATCAGATTAATCTGACTACAGATTTCCATCTACAACGATCCTGACACACTTCTTGGCACTTTGCTAAAACATAGTAACTAGGATCTGATGATTGGACTGGAAGATGAGTACGGGATATCCTCAACGGACAACAGCAGACCCTTCGAGTTTGGTCTTATTTGATTGGTCTTATTTTTGTAAAACATGGTGACCAGGTCTGATGATGGGACTGGAACGTGGGTACGGGATCTCCTCAACGGACAACAGCAGACCCTTCGAGTTTGGGCTTTATTAGCACTTTGGTAAAACATGGTGACCAGGATCTGGTGATGGGACTAGAAGATGGGTACGGGATCTCCTCAACGGACAAAAGCAGACCCTTCGAGTTTGGACTTATTTGATTGGTCTTTATTAGCGCCTTGGTTAAACATGGTGTCCGTTGCATATAGTCGTTCAAAAAATTATATTCTTTTGTTTTCCTTATTTTCACGAAAATCTCTTCGACGCGGGCGGAGCCGCGGACAAAACCTAGTTATTAATAAGATACCTATTGAGCAAATAACTAAAAGTCTTTAATAAGTTATTAATAATAAAGTCGTGTCTGCAAATTATTAGTATCGATTGATTGTACCGATGCCAAAACTACAATGTTAGCTACCGGCTCTGAGCAGTTCGATGACGTCACAGGTATTAAGATTTGCTTGAACAGACCGTGCAGTTCAATCTCCATTTGTAAACGATAGACTTGCATATCTTCCAGTGCCTGGTTTTCGAAGACTCGATCAACGGCGTGAAGGCAGCACGAGCCGCCGGCATGCAAGTGGTGATGGTGCCCGACCCTCGTCTCGACAGGACCCTGGCGAAAGACGCCACGCAAGTCCTCAACAGCGTCGAGGAATTCAGACCAGAAGACTTCGGCCTACCTCCTTACGACGACTGATCAAGACCAGGGACCTATCTAACTTCGACATCCATCGTAATCGCTTTCAAACGTGCCGTGATTGGCTACAAATGACATGACACGTAATTTTTGGCCAATCACGACGCTTTTGAAGACTTATAGCGATGGATATTAAAGTTAGAAAGTAAGAGGGCGGTTCCTATATCTCAAATATACAGGACGTTGGTTTGATTTACCAAGTTTTTTGAAAAGTGGCTTTGTTAGAAAGAAAAGTGAAGGTTTTCAAATATTATATTTTCACTCAATTTGAACCAACCATAAATTGTAATAGGCCCTTTGTATATTTTTTCTGAAAATATAGGCTAAATCATGAAGATACACACTATTCTTTAACTTTCAGGTGGTATTTTTTATAACGAAATTATTTTTTGAAAATCAGTTTGGAGAAATGGGAATGTGACGTAATAGTCATACCGTTTAGACTCAATAGGGAGAGTTCCTTGACGTAAAGAAAAAATAAAAAAATAAATTTGGGGATAAAACCCAAATGAGATTACATATTATGTACTGAAAATCAAAGATATATAATCTGAAAATAAATAAAAACAGACGTCGGTTTTGACATTACTTTTTTTTCTTGTGGGCAATGGCCTATTTCCTGTAATTCCTAAATGACATGACTATTACGTCATTAAAGCTATTTATCCAGTTCCTGAATATTTTCATGTATATCTTTTGTATCTCAAGGAGAAAAAAAATCATACTTTTATATGACTATAAGAAAGTCTATTCCTTTCAAAAATATCGACAATTAGGTGCTATTATGGTATTCTGGACCATTCGAATTGCGATGATTCCTATAAGGATAATTTTACTCACAGAGACCATACCTGTGAAATTGCTCTAAGTGTAAAATATCTAACTTGAAAGTTCTGCATAAATTTAATTCGAAAACTCATCAACAAAAATTACCACGAAACAGCCAAATGTAATGAAATCGCTTGTTATAAACTTTGAAATGGGTTTGGCTAGTGAAACAAAAATCAGATAAGTTTTCTTTTAAATTTAATCCATGCGAGATTTGCAGAAATTTTTCGTTTTAAATTTCACTGTAAAAAGTAATTTTAAAGGTTCTTCTGAGTTGAGAAGACCCTAATAAGCAGAAGTTTATTGAAGTAGAACTAAAGATTTTTTTTTGTTGAAAAACTTAATTTTCATGCAAAGCATGCTTTTTCCATAAAATGAGTATTAAGTCATTTAAAACATTAGATAATAACAATAAGTAAGGAAACTTTCCTAACACGAAAAGCCTGTAACTATTACAATAACGGGTGTTAAAGCATGAGCCCCTTTTAAAATTTCCATTCCGTAATTAAGTCCAACTAATATGTGTATACTGCTGATACAAAAGTAGCCACAAAATTCACATGAAAAAATTGCATAGAATAACAGAGTAAGGCGACGAACAAGGAGACACGGGGCGTCAAGCGGCTCGGTGCGCGAAGCGGGCCGCCCGGAAACACAAACATACACCGATGTATGGAGCGTTCAGGGAGAAGCGTTTTTGCACGCGTTTGTTTGAATTGTAGCGTCGCATGCGACGGGGAAGCCGCGTAGGACGCGGCGAATGAAGCGACAGGCGACGCCGCGATTGAAGTAACGAGTGACGCAACGGGAGACGCGGCGGATGAAGCGACGGGCGACGCCGCGATAGACGCAGCGGATGAAGTAACGAGTTCTGATCTAGCGGTGAATAAGATACTTTTTAAGTAATAATTATCTTCAAGCAATAGGTATGTCGATAAAGTCGCCTATGATTACAAACATAAATACACACGTTTACCCGTTGTTACTATTCGAACACGACTGGTAGAATGCAAGAAATAAGAAAGCTGCGGTAGCCGCAGTGAACGACGCCGAGTGCGCTGCTGCGGAATTCGCGGCGGATGCAGCGGCGTAAACCGCTTATCCGTATGCCCCGCTCCTTCATAAACGAAACTACTAGTTACCATATGTTTGTTTTTACGCGTCAACTGCGGCGGGCAGTGACACGCGCTGCCTCTCCATAAACGGAGAAAACGCTTGACGCCACACAGCCCGCTCTCCTTGAACGTACTCAAAGGCGACTAGAAGAACAAGAGTCCTAAGGAATCTAAATAATAGGTTTTTAATAAATACATAATATTTACTATTTTATAAGCTTTTATTTTGTGATATTTGTAGATATGTTATGTAATTTTTTTATTTTACTTCCCATCCCAACTGATGCCGGGCCCAGTAGGGCCTGAAATATAAGCTGACTTTAATTTATGCAGCCAAATTCTTATTGAAGACTCAGTAAAAAGGTTCGATGACCTTTTTTGTGAAATTCGTAAATTATTCTGTTCGTGTTTCTTACAAATGCAAGCTCAGCCCCGAGTCAATTACTATGGGACGTCAAGATTTTATTTTGTGAAATCAGCAAAAAGTGTTATCGATCCGTGTTACTGATCACTTACCAAGCCTCCAGTATGAGTTTGGCTGCATAAATTAAAGTCAACTTCTATATCTTGAATACTTTTTACTCCTTTCTCAGCTCTGCTGTCACGGGTCTCTAGCTTGCAGATGGAATAACGTACAGATCTGAAATTTATTTCAATATTTTGAATATTTAAAGGCCCGTGTTTATGACATTACCTCTAGAAACATCTTAGAGAGAGAAAAAACAATATAAGAAATAATAATAATAGCGTAGGGAAGTGACGACCCCACCGCCTACTGGTGCGTCCAGATGGGGCGTCGGGGTGTGACGACCCCTTCGCCCTCTGGTACGTACAGTGCAAGCAGTCACCGCAGGGCGGCTTGTGGCGAGCCGATGGTGAGTGGCGACACCACGAACCCTACCTCCAGGAGAAACACACACACATGCACTTACAAACACATACACACAGCGACACACCTCCCCGCCTCTGCGCTTGCCGGGCAGAGTGGAGTCGCAAGAGCGGAACCTATGCTCCAGGTTGGAAGTGAAAATGTCATAACGCCGGGGGCACTTGACTGTATAAGGATCTTGCGCCCCGCAGACTCACCTCTCGACAACTTTAGCTGCTTACATAGTGTTGCCCCCTGGCCGCCCCATGGTGGCTAGATAGGAGCCCACAACGGCTATCCTTCTGGGTAGTCATCAAGCAGCAAGTCACCATCTACCAGACTTAAATTTGTGAGAGATTTTTAAGGCAGATGTCCGTTATCTCACTCCATATCCCTGTTATCTGGCCCATTTAGCATCCCATCCTCATAGATTCAAAAAGTTCATTTGTAAAATAGATACATAAAGTATACGTTTTACATGTCAAATCTGGCCCGCTCCAAGTCTTCCTTCCTGGCATAATAGTTTGGCAACTGTGGGGGACTGTCCGTTAGTTTATCCCAATTAGAGATGGGTGGTGGATAAAAACTCAAATGATATTTACTCAGTTTTTATCATTTTTTGGATAAATAGTCGTATTTTTCCGTTTCTATCGGATAAAAACTCAAAACGCAGGGTAAATACTTTTTCTATGGAAATTTGAAAAAAAACTACAATCGCCATTGTAATAAAATTCTTTAGGCATGCACGAGGAAGAGCTTAAGCTACATAATGCTCATGATTTGGTCATAAAATATAAATCTAATCATAAAAGTGACAAGCAAGTAGGTACCCAGACAGCGTTAGAATTCGCACTAGCCAGCAAAGAGAATTAGGTTGGGGAAAAAGTTTCTTCGCATTTTATATGAAAATTCAAAACATTTTTTAATAAAGTTTATTAACATTTAAATGAAGTATGTAGGTGAAATTTTGTTCGATAACTTTCTGCCATGATCCCATTGCTATAGAAATTCTGGGGCTTCTGATGAAAAAACCGCGACAAGTGGTTTTGGCAGTCCTCTCGTGATGTTAACCTGACACTGCCTAAGGAATTTTGAAGAGACCGAAACAAGTAGAAATCTGAAGGTGCAAGGTCAGGACTATACGGCGGATGCATTAATACGTCCCAGCCAAACTCTCTTGATTTTTACTGAGTGGCTAAAGATGTGTGAGGTCTAGCGTTATCATGATGAAAAACCACACCCCTTCTGTTGACTAATTCCGGCCACTTTCTCTCAACTTCTTGCTTTAATCTCATCAGTTGTTCGCAGTAGAGTTCAAAATCGATGCTCCTGCCTGGCGGTAACAGCTCATAATGAATAATGCCCTTCCAATCCCACCATACACACAGCATTACCTTGTTGCGAGATAACCCGGGTTTCGCCAGAGTCTGTGAAGCCTGACCCGCCTTTGACCACGACCTTTTTCGCACGTTCTTGTCGTACGTGATCCACTTTTCATCACCAGTTATCAGGTTTTTCAAAAATGGTTCGGTTTCATTACGTCGTAATAAATAATCACAAATGAGTACACGGTTCATTAAGTTTCTTTCAGTGAGCTCATGAGGCACCCAAATATCGAGCTTTTTTGTGTACCCAGCTTTTTTAAAAAGCGCCTTAACTGTTTTGTGGTCAATCCCCAGTTCTTCAGCTACATCGTAACTACGGATCAGCCGATCTTGCTCCACTTTTTCAAAAATGGCATCCATTTTATTCGTAACAGGGCGCCCGGAGCGAGGTGCATCTTTGACATCAAAATTTCCGGATTGAAAACGCTTAAACCAAATTTGTGCTACTCTCACAGACACTGCACTAGGTCCATAAATATCAAAAATTTTTTTCGCGGCTTGCATTGCTTTTTTACTTTTTTTGTAGTAAAATTTTAAAATGTATCAAATTTCTTCATTAGATTCACTCGTCTTAACAGTAATAAAAACAAATGAAAATCACACATTTTACCTAATTTGAATTTGGAATTATCTTTTTTAAAATTTAAACCATTTGGAAACCAGCCAGATACAAATGGTATACCCAAAGAGATTTTATTATAAGTTCATACATACTATTTGCGAAAAGAGTTTTTCCCCAACCTATTATATACTACGTAAGCTAGCCAGTTTGATTTTAGCATCACTCGGAAGCGTTTCGAAACGCTTCCGAGCAACTGTCAGGTAACAGTTCGGTTTAACTCGGGTCAATTTTTGAACGCTTTAGGGAAATTCACTTGTTTTCAAACGGAACCTAAGTATCGACTTTATTAGCTTAAAGAACAAAAGTTTTGCGCATTTATTTAAGGCATCACATCAATATCCAAAAAATTTGTGCTATCATTTCTGTATTATTATTCTTAAAAAAAAAAAACCTAACTTATACTGCCCCTTATTGAGTGCGTAGCCTGTAGTATCTAAGGTGACTTTTATTTATGTAGCCAAACTCATACTGGAGGCTTGGTAAGTGATCAGTAACACTGATCAGTAACACTTTTTGCTAATTTCGCAAAATAAAATGTTGACGTCCCATAGTAATTGGCTCGGGCCTGGGATTGCATTTGTAAGGAACACGAAAAGAATGGTTTTCGAATTTCACAAAAAGGGTCATCGAACCTTGTTACTGAGCACTTATCAGTAAGAATTTGGCTGCATCAATAAAAGTCACCTTACATAAGCCGTTTTGGTTTCGATTCGACTGAAATAATCCCAAGGGCTCATTCTATTTCATTTCACATACAGGTATGAGAAACGAAATGAAAATCTGGGACCGACCAATGAAAGGCCATAGGCTGCGTTCAATGACGTCCGTGATTCGGTAGAGCTCCGAAACTGATTGGCCTTCTGGTAGAATGGCTTCTCGCAGTGGCGTGCATAGGATTTTTAAGTAGGGTAGGCACAACACTGTAAATTGGGAACGCGATATAAGATTTTGGACTCTTCGAATAAGGTAATTTACAGATAGTTCAGACTTTAAGCATGCAGATGTCGTTACTCTCTGTACCAATAAAATGTCAAACATCAGTCCTCAGTCAAACAAAAGCAATCTTCGACCACATCAAGCCGGACTCTTGCAGTACGAAATAAGCCCCTATAATGAAAGGATAAGGTAAAAAGTACAAACTGTCCGACTGGACGTTGTAATGATTTTGGTTCTTGAGCTATGAATATTTAGAAGAAAGGCAGGTTAGATGCTACATTTATAATATTGTGAACAATAACACGTTAAAACTAGCGCCTTATATTGCTTACTTATATTATGAAATATCCATTACCCATTAAAAACCTTAAAGCTAATAAAAATTAATGAAATATTATAACTAAAATAATTTTTAATCATAAAATAAAATAAAAACATACATAAATTAGAAGATCAAGCGGCCCGCCCTAGGATTGAACCGGGAACCTCTTGCTCGACTTCCCAACTCCTTAACCGCTAGGCTGCAGATACTCTGACCAAGCGAACGAAAAAATGTAGACTCACGACCGATGACTTGCCAGCTATATAGGATTCCTCAGGATGTTTACCACGGTTTTGGCTGTATTTCCTAACTATCCCGGACGTAGGAAGGGGCATTACAGAAAGCTGCAGCAATTATAATTGCACCAATATAAATGGTAAACAAGAAAATGATCACTTTTTTACGATCGCGACTAGAAGACGAGGGAAATCAACACACCCCGTGTCTGATTTCCTTAAATTTACAGTAAATCAACTAAGAATACTGCACAACACAATGCGCACAATGTTCTTAGGTTCTTTGCACGTATTTATAGCGAGAATTATGATTTAAAAAATGGAACAGATGTCTTTTTCTTTGTCCAAGCTCATTGGAAAAAGACTTCTTACCCCACTACCAAAAATAAATCTCCGACTACGACTACTTACGTACGAATCCACAATTTAAAAACATGTGGCGCCATCTAATAGCAAGTAATCATGACAACGTGATTGCTTCGCACAGGCGTTGCGTATTTTAATGAGAATGTGTGCGTATTTGACGCGAGCCGCTGACGTCATGGAAGTATAGTTACAGATGCACACGTAGAGAATTACCTTCGAATTTTAATTATGCGTGTTGCCATGGTAGCGCGAGCGCTGCGGAGCAGACAGGTAGGTATTTCAAAGAAAGGATAAAGCTTACCTGATTAAAATATTAAAATAGTTGTGTGTACCTTCCTATATCTAAAAAGATAGTGGTCTAGTTAGCTAAGCCAAGCCCAGGGTAGGCATTGCGTATTTGCATATATGAGATGCACGTCACTGGCTTCTCGTGTCCGAGGATTACCGGCTACCGATCCTATTGGGATTCATATTGTTTTTACTTTTTCTGTTTATAACGAGCCCGTGTTATTTATGAACGTAACCAGAACTTGTGTAAAAATATTAGTTGTTTAGTGTGATTGGCGCCCAACGTGGGGCAAAACAATTTCTATCACAAAATAGCGTACCGTTAATTGCTGGACACGAGAAGCCTTTCTTCCGGAAGGCCCACTAGCTTAGGGGCTCTGCCGAATCACATGCCATTGGACGCAGCCGATGACGTGGGCTTCTCTAGCCTCTCATTCGTCGGTGCCCGGGGTTTCTTTCCGTTTCTCATAAAGCTTAAACGGTAGAATGTCATCGTGCCAAGATCTTGACTAAACGTACTGTGTGTTGACTAATATTATTTATGAGTAGTTATTTTAATATATATGTATATAGTAATATCTTTGTAAAGCTAGAAAGATGAGCAACAAAAAAAAAAAAAGTCGTGGGTTGTAATTTGAGACCCAAATTTTACGCCTACCCGCTTTTTTTAAAATATATATGTATAGAGTTATATTTTTTTATTTTTGTACAATATTATAAAATTTGAATAGGCATATACCTATATATATAGTATATGTTTATATATATATAACCAAAACTTTCTACAGGAGAAAGTCCCCCACCCTCTATCTCCAAGAAAAAAAAATGTTTTGTTTTGTTTCGTATAGGAAATTTAATCTTGTTTTAGAAAAAGAAAACCGCATTAGAATCTGACAGCTAGTTCCAGAGATATAGCGAAAAACAAAATTAGCGGGAAAAGTTCTTCTGGTTAAAATAACTGTGCACCTTCTGCACTGCCCCGAACTATACGTATAGCTCTATAAAAATGCTGAAATACGTTTGACGTTGTACTTAGTTATATCGTCACTCATTCATTAAGCATATAAGAATTCAGTGTTACTCATCACTGAGTTTTCTGACTTAAGATTACCTGAATTTATTTTATACTATACGAGTATATGAAGTTTTTGACTATACATTAATATACATGTACTTAATTTTAGATGATTTTATGCAGACTATTGAATGAAAATCGTTAAATAAATTAAAATTTAAACAAAATATATTCCCAAAATAATAATTTATTACGTAAATTTTCCTGCGTATAGATAGCATCACTGTTTTGACTAGATAGATTGACAAACCTAAATTGTAAAAGCATTTATCAAGATTCTAATGAGAATCTCATAGAAATAGCACCTTAATGAAATTATGTCATAACTATTGTAAACTTACAGGAACATTTCATTTTAACTTCAACATTAACTATTTAATACACTGTCAGCTTAAGTGTACGGCGCGAATATTAATAACATTCAACATGAACAACAACAATATAATACACGTACCTAGCACGTAAGAAGTCATACTTCAAACAGGTAGAATTATAATCTTATATTTGGTACAAAATGCTTATAAAGCATACTGCAATATGAAACCATATAAACAGCACTTGATTCACGGCAATACTTTATAATACATGTTAGGAAAATATACAAAAAGTAATTGACAAACATTATGAGCCCTTTTAAGAACGTTAAAGACACAGTTTTATGTTGAAATGCATTCCTTGTGATTTTATGATATTTTGTACATTTTACAACACAGGTGGACACACACAAGGGCGGATCCAGGAATTATTTTTATGGGGGGGGCACAAAGGCCAAATAGGTATAGATATAGTGTCCCGCATAGTATCGGAGTAGATCTTTTAGTCCTACCGGTAGTCCAAAAATGCTGCAAATGTAGTTAAAAGCATGACATAAAAATAAACTCCTACTGTTAAAGTGGCATAGTGTTGATCTCCAGCTCTTTGTTTTATTTGAACTGTCTGCGGAGGGCACGTGCCCCTGTGCCCCCTATGGATCCGCCCTTGGGTACAGAGCTCTTATTTAGCCCATGTAATAAAGATTTTCATCACACATGAAAGGTGTTATTATCGGCGTGGCAGATTATACAACATATACTACCAATTTATATTATACAACATACTATTTTTCATTGATCAGATCACATAACAAGAAAACATCTTTATTTCTAATGTTACCCAAAACACAAATATCGCAATCATGTTATCAACCACAAACCTCTAATCAAAAGAAGGTAGCCCAAAGAGCTCAGGCTTGAAGTCTTCCAATGACTGTAGCACCAGAGTAGCATCCTGCAGTTGTTCCACTTCAACTCGAGGATCTGGCACTACTACTACCTGCATGTTGGCAGCACAAGCTGCCTTGATGCCATTTACTGCATCCTCAAACACTAGGCACTGGAATCAATAAATACACACAATAAATAAAACAAACATAAAAGTAGAGTCTAGGTTCAATACCAATAAAATTACTGTAAACTGCTGTAAATTACTATTATAAAAATTACTGTAAATATTCCTAGCCATGACAAAACTAATACAACTAGATTTACTTCTTAATAAGCTGCCTTTTTCATCTTCCAGAGTGGTTAAGTACAGAAGCGTATACAAACAGGGGCGTGCCCCCCCCCCATGCTTGCGGCAGTGGCTTGTATTTAACTTTTTGCTGGAAATGCAATGAGAAGGTCAAGTTTGACAATAAAAAAAGATGATAAAATTCAAATGTCACTTTGAAAAACATTATTTGTATGACGCTAGGGTAGGGCACTGCCTACCCTAGAGTACATGAATTCATACAGAAAAATTTGTTATTTTTAGCGTCAAACTTAAACTTCTCATTGCATTTCCAGCAAAAAGTTCCAATGCATGCCACTGGCTTGCAGTACCTATATTGTATGTACTTAAATATTGTAGATGGATTGACATTGATTGTCCTATCGACAATGTAATTACAAAAAGAGGAAGATTATTCTATTAGTTAGACCCTAAGACAAATCTACAAATGTTTTTAAACATAACATTTTTGGGTTTGCTATAGATATCCGGTATAGATTTTGAGTTTAGAGGGATTGTTTCACTTCAGTTTGCTCCTTTTCAACTGTTTTGTGTTACCAGAAATACTTTTTTAATTGATGATGATAATAAATAAAATACACAAAATATGCATAATAATTAATAAATAAGAAACGAAATTCTGACAATTTGGTAGAGGTGTCAAAAACTTATAAAACTATACATTTCCATACTGAGAGAGTTTCAGGGGGGACAGCCCCATCCAATCCCTTCTACCCTCCCTGCCCTCTATTGTCTATAGTTTTACCAAATTTTCTTTAGAGACTAAGAATTTAGAAAAACACTTGGTTGGGGTGTAGATAAGGGGGCACTATGGGAAAAAAGACTTAGAAAATTTTCGAAACACATACATCTTCGGGCCTAGGCTTATCAGGGAACCTGGAAGCGCAGACCAGGAATATGGATGGATCAGGCTTTCCTTTAGTCACCTCAGGATCTGAAGACCCCATGGTCTTATGGTGAAAGAGGTTCAGGAACTGCTGATGGTTCTTCATCTTCATATCAACACTTTCCTGGCTTGAACTTGTTGCAAGGGCTATGGGAACATCATTTTTGTATAGGTGTTTTACTAGCTTCTGGGCTCCTAAAATAAAGTTTTTGGTTATTAACTACTTCTGTATGCCAGCCAGATGACGAAAATTGTCATGTAATAAATATTTCAGCTTTACCTGGCATCAGCTGGACACTAGGAAATAGTAGCTCATACTCCTTAGAACATTCCTGCATAAATTGATCTTTATTTATAGGTAGGTCCAAGCTCTGAATAATCATTTCAGCACACTCATGACCTTGAAATCCTAGCAAGGACTTCTTCAATTCCCATGTGAATTCCTTACCATAATTAGCACAAACAGATGTAAACGCTTTGGTGTACAATATTTCAGAATCTGAAATTTAGTAAACGTTATTTTATGAAGATTATTGCAATATTTTTGAGTGAATAAAGCATTTCCGGAATGTTTACCTAATAATAAACCGTCCAAATCGAACAAAACATGAGTTACTGTTTGAAAAGCCATTTATTCGAAGTTTTCTTTGAAAATGGATAAAAATATGACAAAAACGAAATCTGATAAAATCCATGCAATAGCAAAGCAACTTGATAGTTTTTTTTTTTTTTTTCTTTTCGTCCCTTTCAGGGACAGGCAAAGGTATCTAGGACCATGATAGCCTTTTCTGTAACCATTTTTTTTTTAATGTGTTTTACGGCCCTGGATTCGGCAACTTGATGGATGACCCAAGTGTTGCCAGTGCCTAGTCCACAAAAGTAACCCAAGACTGTTCGAAAAGTAACATTTTCAGAAGAAAAGTAACGCTTTTATTTAATATGCACAATTTATTTAGTACTTTCACATATACCTCTAACTATCTTAGCATTTTCTTAGTGGTTAATTTTATTCGTTGGGTGTAATCCTGCAAAAAAAATGGTACAATAAAAACAATAAAAATATTTTTACTTACGTGATCATTGAAGAAGAAATTAATGAGGCTTTAAATAAACTGAATGAAAATTTAATAACAACTGGCCACTGCTTAGATATTATTAGTCGTTTTATTTAATATTTATATATATATATTTATATTTATATATTTATATTTATTCTTAATGTACACAGAAAACATATTAATAAAATATACACTTGAAAAGCTATGTACAATGGCGCGCTTATCTCAATAATGAGATTTCTTCCAGCAGACCAAGGGTGGATGAGATATATAAGATATAAGTAAGGTATTCATAATGTGCACATAATAATACTTCCACAAAAACAAGATTAAAATAGTACCTAAAATATACAAACAAGTAAAAAATACATACAATAAACTACATAAAATGTACATACATATACCTACACAGTATTAATAAATAGTATCCTATCAATAAATATATAATCATACATATATATATATAATTATACATATATTATATACATAATATGTATACCAGGAGGATAGGTTAACGGAGATAGTGCTCTTTTATTTTCCTTTTGAATACACCAATGGAAGGACTGTCTCTGATAGTGTGAGGAAGAGAGTTCCACAGTTTGATGGACTGTACAGTAAATGATTTTCCATACGCTGCGGCGTTATGAGAAGGTGTTTTTAAAAGTGAGAACGTGTTAGACCTGACTTGCTTGTCTCTAAGGAAGATATACTCATAACGATCGCGGAGGTATGGAGGAGAAGTGGGACTGTTTAAAATGTTGAAAAGGCAACAAAGGATATTAACATTTTGACGCTGTTTGATTGGAAGCCATTTTAACTGTTCACGGTACTGAGATACGTGGTCATATTTTCTTAGCCCATAGATAAACCTGATTCCCAGATTTTGTAAACGTTCAAGTTTACCAAGCAACTCCTGACTGGCATCTAGGAAACAAACATCAGCGTAGTTGATAATCGGCAAAAGAAGAGATTGTGCGAGAGTAACTTTAGTTCCAAATGGGAGAAACTTTTGGAGACGCTTAAGGGAATGAAATGTCGCATAGACTTTCCTGCTGACCTCATTAATATGCGCAGCCCACGTCAAGTTACAGTCGAATATGACACCCAAATTTTTTGCAGTTTTAGTGTAGGCAATACAGACATCATTATACACTACTCGTGGAATTGTCGTTTGATTAAGAAGGTTGGTCATATACCTACTGCCGAAAATAATGGCTTGAGATTTCTTGGGATTAACCAAGAGTCCAAATGCTTTCGCCCACATGAGAATATTTGAAAGATCACAATTCATTTCTGAGATAGCATTATCTACCTCGGCTATGTCAAAGTGGCGGTAGAGTTGTAAATCGTCTGCATAAAGATGGTAGTTAGCAGAAAGAATATCGGATATGGAATTAATAAAAATCGAAAAAAGGAGAGGAGAGAGTACACCACCTTGGGGTACACCGGCAGTTAGTTGGCACCACTCTGAGGAAACCTCGTCCGAGCGTATGCATTGCAGGCGACCCCTTAAATAAGTATCGAACCATTCTGTAACAAGAGGAGATACGTTAAGAGAGCTAAGAATGCCAAGGAGTACATCGAAGTCTACACAGTTAAATGCACTACTGAAGTCCAGTAGTGTGAGTATAGTCAGTTTCTTATTATCAATAGCTAATCTTATATCATCAGAAACTTTCAGGAGTGCTGTGACAGTGCTATGCCCTGGGCGAAATCCGGATTGGAAGTTATTCAGTAAATGGTTTTTGGATAGAAAATGAGAAAGTTGGTTGTGGACTAAAGATTCAAGAACTTTAGAAAGGATAGGAAGGATGGAAATTGGACGATACTCAGAAAATGATAAAGGGTTATTATTTTTAGGAAGAGGGATGACAAGTGCATTTTTCCAGGCTGTGGGAAATGAGCTGGTGACAAGGGAGCAGTTGATAACGTCAGCTAGGACAGGTAAAAGTTCATCTAGTACAAGATGCAGCATTTGGGAATAAATTTTGTCATCACCTACAGCCTTCGAAGTAATAGAAAGAATTGCTCTCTTAACGTCACTCTCGGAGACAGTCTTAAAGGTAAAATGATCGCAGTCGGGTTTAGGCTTGTTTCGAAGGTTTTGGAGAGTTTTGTTTTTTACTTTGTCTTCTAAAGAGACAGGCGGTTTCGAAAAATGCTGATTAAGTGCATTAAAATCAATAGTCCCCGGATGGGTTTCAGATGATTTGCCAATTCCGAGCGTTTTTAAGAATTTCCAAACCTGAGCAGGACTGTAATTCTCGACGGATTCATGAATATGGTGCCTCTTTGCGTTTCTACACATCTTTGTACAGCGATTGCGCAGCTTTTTATAATTTTCTAAATAAATTTCATTAGGACATTTCATATATTTACGCTTGGCCTTGTCTCGCGACGCCATGGCATCACGTATGCTTTGTGTGAGCCAAGGAACTGGTAGGTGCTTTACTTTAATCTTTTTAATAGGTGCGTGTTTGTCAAACAGTGAGATGAGTATTTTATTAAAGTTTTCCACCTTGGCATCTACAGTTTGAGAGTATAAAACTGGCGTCCAATCTATGGCCAGTGCATCCGCTTTAAGCGCCTCCAGTTCTACCCCTTTGAAACTCCGCAGAAGAAGAAACTTTGGCTTATGTTTAGGGGGTCTTACTTTATATGAAAGGAAAATTAGATCATGATATGAGAAAGGAGAAGTGAACTGACCATGAGTGGCTACTTTAGGGGGATTAGAGACAATGATTAAATCAAGAAGAGAAGGGACACAATGGGGCTTGTAATGAGTTGCGGACAAAGGAAGTAATTTCATATTTAAAGAGGAAACAATGGAACTAAGTTGCTTAGAGCGATGATCGTTTTTTAATAGACAGGTATTGAAGTCACCAAGAACAATGACGTCATCATATAGAGGGCTCAACTCATCAAGTAAGGATTCAAACATGCCAAAATAGTCAATCTTTAGGGAGGGACTGTATAAAACACCCAGAAGTACCTTGGTGTGGTGGAGATACAATTCGATAAATAGATATTCAGCCGACTCAGTGTAAAGATTAGGAGATTGCTTGACAACCTTACAAGGAATGTCTGCACGAAGGTAGATCGCAACCCCTCCCCAACCCTTACCTATTCTGTCATTGCGAATTAATCTAAATCCAGGTAGGCTATACATGGTGGAGGCTAGGGTAGGCTTCAATACAGTTTCGGAAACAAGTACAGCATCTACACGCAAGTTGCTAAACGCGGCTAACATATCTGGATAGTGAGCATGTATGCTTTCAGCGTTAATATGGACGATATTTAGATTTTTTTTATGACTGCTGTTAAAAACAGAAAATAAGCGGTTCCGTAAACTACCACTGTTATCAGAGTCATCATCACTATTCGCACTGGCGTATTCATCGGAAGAAGAGCATGAAAAGAAACTATCATTTAAACATGGTATACTCATTATATCGTATACTACTTAATAAATAAATACAATAATTATAAATATAATATAAAAATGCCTATCTACTAAAATAAACTAAAATATGATACTTATTAAAAATTTAAATATTTTGTTCGACCCCTTCTACCTTAGGGACAGCAGGAAGAAAACTCGAAAATACATGCTTAAACTAAAAAAGAACTATTTAACACCAAACACTTTAAAGAAGGAAACAAATATAGAAAATAAATACTGAAAACAGAAAGAATGAAAAATTTTAAACATATCAATATTCTCAAACTTAAATACGAAACACAAAAACAAAGTAAATAAATTAAAAGTGAATTAAATTGCGCCTGTTTTGCCTACAGCAAAAAATATTTATAGGATAATAGAGAAAAGAATAGAGTATACACCTATACCGGGTGTAAATAAAGTGCGACCTTTAAATGAAACCACATACATACTCTAGTGGTCATACTGAACAACTTTCTGAAGAAAAATACCCGCGCAAATCTTCAAAGAATATATTCAACTGTAACTTAAAGACTTTATTTCGTAGGAAGAAGGTCTATTTTAGAACGTTGCACCGTAACAGCTGTTTTATGGAAGACGTTGTTTCAAAAAACGCCCTCATGTGTCGGTGCGTTAGTTAGAGTTCACGCTTTTAGGTTTGAAACTCAAACATTTCCTAAACTAATAGTTAGCGCGGGTTTATTTCTTGGGAAAGTGGTTCAGTATGATCCGTAGAATATGTAATTGTTATTTTTCCCATTATTTTTCTCCCGTGAGTACTATCTACTTATGAGAAATGGAGGAAATCGAGTTTTATTACAGAATAAGAACAGAAGATCGTTTTTGGTAACTGTACTATAAAATATAACAGAAATTCTTTCATGGTAACAATTTAAAAATATTTATAAGTCCACTAAAATATTTACTAGTTTGTAACTGGTTACGGGAAACGAGAAAATTTTCTTCTTTTGTAACTGGTTCCAGATACAGTTACATAGGCGGCCGAAAGGAGAAAATTGACTCTGCTGCCACGCCACGCCTCACCGATCTGTCAGTCAGTCAGTTATTTCCATCATTCATTGTGGCAAAAATATGTACACGTTCATCTCGCTCTTTCTGTTTGCTCATTCTAGCCGTGCGATAGAGAAAGATATTAAATTCTAGCTTTGGTTTACTTGCAATGCTCAATTGCCAACGTTAAGAAATGCACAACACCATAGAGGTACTGACTTATGACAGTTCCTCTGAGCACGATACTTGCTTGCGTTACGTTTCATCTTGATCGTTAATTCAAATTTTAAGAATTTGTAAAAAATTTGAAAATTACTCCGTAAAGTAACGTAAAAGTAACGTTTTCAGCCATGTAACGTAAATGTAACGTAAAGGGGTCCAAAAGTAACGTAAAACGTTACAAAAGTAACGTTCTGGCAACACCTCAGCATCACAATCACAAACAAAATTAAAAATTTTAGAAAGTGACTAAATAGCCGTTAGCGGCTTGCATACATATTTTCAATATTATTCGACCGCTAGGGATAGGTTGCGACGACGAGCGAAGCAAGGAGGAGCGGTTAGGTTGACATGTAAGTACATATTAGGGAGCCGAGCGAAGCGGAGCGGAGCGAGGCGACCACCGTAGTTTTAACAGAATTCATAATATGCAGAAAAAATCATTTTCCGAGCATTTTCCGATGACTTACGGTTTAATAATTTATAAAATTAAAGGACCGCTTCCCTTTCCGAACTGTACATTGCAAATTGAACTTTATTAGTTCGTGCTAAGGGAGATATCCCAACAGCTAAATAATGACTTACGGTTCAATAACACTGGTCAACAAAATTGTAACTGTCCCAGAAACGAATTATTGAAATTATATTAGAAATTTCTGTGGATTTTCTCTATCACGCCGTAATATTTGTCTACTACAGACTGAATTTTGAAAAATCTCGTGTTTTTACTACTTTTGGTGGGCCTTTACGCTAGCACACTTAGTTTTTCGGCTTTAATTTTCAATAATACTTCTTCTCAGTAGTTATTTTTATTAGTATGATAAAAAGATTCACGTAACCAAGCCTAGTTTTTGATTTAATGTCTCAAAGCAATCACACCCAATTTTTCATGGTAAAAACTTGGAATGAAATAATATACATAGACAAAACAAGCTCTCACAAAATATTATTTATTTTGAAAAATAAGGTTCATTCGCGAACTCCGTTATTTTCACCTTGATAAGTATTGATTAAGGATTTGTAATGATAAAAAATATATTTATTTAGGACGATTTAGGCATTATATCTATTTTAAGTTTATTTATCTATTAACTTATTTATTCATTGCATTATGCAGGTATATACAATATTTTAATTTTTTACTTATGTTAGTATATTTTGGTTAGGCATTATATTTATTTATGGTCTATTCAGTTTATTTATCAACTTATTAATTAATTGCATTATGTATAATAATATTCTTATCCCAATAAGTCTTTATTTTATGCATGTGTATAACTTTAGTAGCCCAACTTTAATATAGTTTTTTATACATATTTCCCGTAAGTATCATATTTGTTTCATTATAAAATATTATTTTATACAGATTAGATTTGACATGTAAAACGTATACTTTATGTATCTATTTTACAATTAAATATTTTGATTCTTTAAATCTTGAATCTATAAAATACATTTGTAATAAATAAAAAAAATGTTCAGGAGCATTAAAGAAACGTTTAAATAGGTACTTAAAGTTGATTTCACAAAAACTGGAACTTGATAGAAAAAATCATTCAGATTTGGATTCAGCACACAGTTTTCTGCAAGAATTTCAAAATATCGTTTCTGGGAAAAAAAATTGTTGGCTAGTGATAATTTTAAATATCAAAGAACCGCTACCGGCCCTTTAGTCACTTTCCAAAATAAATGTCAAAATTAGGGAAGTACAATAGAAGTTTTTTTTTTAGTTAGTACGTGTACTTACGTGGCAATCGTAATTTGACAGTCTGTCGATCTGTCTATCTTGAACTTGGAAAAAAGCAAGAAGATCGATTGTGCTATCAATAGTATCGTTATTACATCGATATTATTAATAACACAAAACCATCTATAGTCAAAAAAAGAAAAACACTCATTTACTGAGTCTCCAGTATAAATTTCGCTATATAAACGAAAGTCGCTTTATATTACCTATATTATGAGTTGACTTTTATTTATGCAACCAAATTTGTACTGAAGATTCGGTAAGTGCTCACTAAAACGGTTCGGTGACTCTTTTTGTGAAATTTGTAAATTATTATTTGTGTGTTACAAACCCAAACCCAGGCCATTTTATTTTGTAAAATGAGCAAAAAAGTACTATCTGGGTATGGCCGTAAAAAAATGTACTTTATTTTTCTTTTTTGTGTCGCCTAGCGACTTTAATTTTTTACATAAAATCTGATGGTCGTATGCACAACACAATTAAATTATGGTGAAGTAGAATAACAAATGAACTGAAATTTAAGAAGTTATTGCAAATAAGCATTGAAGTGACGATATTTTCACGATGACACTAACAACATATTTTAACCTGTCCGATTAACGTGCATTTTTGCAAGTTTGCAAATTTTCCCGCCAATTTTGTTTTTGGCTATATCTCCGGAACTAGTTGTCCAATTCTAATGCAATTTTGTTTTTCTAAAATTAGATAAAATTTCCTACAAGAAAACATTTTTATTTTCTTAGGGTAAGTTGCGGGGGGGGCTTTCTCCTTGAAAAAATCTTAGTTATATATATGAATATATGTATGTATACTATATATATATATGTCTATTCAAATTTTATAATATTGTAAAAAAATATAAAGAATAATAAAGAAAAATAAAAAAAATATAACTCTATACATATATTTAAAAAAAAAGAAGATTTGCGCCTAGAATAATAACCCACAACTTTTTATATTATTATAATATTTTATTTTATTTTTTATTTTATTGCTCATCTTAATAGCTTTCGAAAAATACCCATATCACCAGGTTTATAATATATTAACTAACAATAATAATTTTTTATTTATAATTCGGCCTAGGCGTGACGATCGTCACGACTGTGATTCTACGGGATTGTCTAAGAAAATAATAATGTCGCCATTGCCTTTTGATCCCTTCTAAGATAAGATGTGATCAAAATAGCCTTACATAATTAAAGGTGGGTGTCTTAACGTAAACATAAAAGGTGCATCTTTTGTTTAATTTAGTAATCGTATGAATAAATGTCATATTTATACAAAATATCTATTTTAAATATTATGTCGCCTATTTCGGTTCTTGGATGTTACATTTTGTTTGTGTTACCAATTTTATCGACATTTGGTAAAAGAAGGACAACACTATATATTTTTTGCAAATAGCAACCCTTTGTAGCAGTATAGGCAACTTAATGAACTAATCCGCCAATAAAGTTTTGTTTTGAGTGGGTGAGCGACGTCGCGTTCGTGAAGGTTTTTGTTTGTCGTGACAATTTTGAGTGAGATTTAGCTTGGAAATATCAAGGTAAATATGCGAAATGTCTATCTGTTGTATATTTTGCTCATAGATTCACTAGTGCTTGTAACGATTATATATTTTAATCGTCGCTAACAGCATTCATTTCCAAATAAAACAATTATGAGGTGATGTCGCGCATGTTTTTGACTCACGAAAGTTACCGTATGTTACCAAGTCTTACTGGTGTGTTACATAACAGTCGTGAAACAAAGATGTATTCATATTGCTTTCATTTAAATCAATAACTATTTATTATAGTTAAACAATTATGGGCATTAAGGATAATATAATAATAAAACAAAGATTACCAAAATTATTAATTAATATCAAATCATGGAGCTGTTTCACCTTTTTTAATAATAGTGCTTATTTATATTTCTCCTGCTCATCCTGACATCTACATACACAAACCGTATTAGACTGCTCCATTTAATATTAACACTGGTATTTCTGATTTTCAGATGGTCTTAAGTAATGCTAAAAAGCAAAGAAAGTACCGAGAAAAAATGAAGTCACAGAATCCAGAAAAATATGAAATGGCCAAGAAAAAAAATGCTGAACGAAAGAAAAAAAGAAAAAAGATAAAGGACTATGACGAAACATGTCTAAGAAAAAATGTTAATTTCCTAGGGTCAAACAAATAATAAAACTAAATGGTGCTCATTAGCTGACTTACATTTTAAACAGACCTTTAGGAACTAACGTATGTTACGTTATCTTGAATGTTACCGATGACATAGTGTGTTACTGATTCACGGATGTTATGGTACATTTTTTTACGGCGATACCCGTAAAAAAATGTTGATATTCGTGATACTAATGACTTACCAAGCCTACAGTATGAATTTCGCTGCATAAATAAATTTCACTGCATAAATAAATTTCACCTTGTATTCAACTATGGATATTGTTGAATTTTAAAGGTCAACTATCAATATATCATCGACTATCGATAGTTGCAACACAACTGTAAGCCGAGCGAGGCCCGTAATGTCTAGGGCCGGGTTCCGAATGGCGCTGACAGCACTAAAAGTACCATCAAACTACTCACGCCACGCCCCGCGCCGCACGGCTATCTTGAATCGGATGACGATAGACGCGATGTAATCGATTATGTCTTGACTCGGAAACGAATACCAACAAATACTGCAACAATCACTTTGAAATTAATATATGGTAAAGTTGAGGACTAATGATATGTCCATGCTGGTGTGAAAACTTGATTCCAGTAAATTTTATCGATGGAGAAAAAATACAAATTTAGCTCCAAACCATACAATAAACCAACAGCATTCAATGAATACTTGAAATTAGATCTGAAACATTGCATAATATAACTGATATTAGTATAAAGCAGCTGCGGACTGTTTCATAAAAATGAAAAAACCATCAGTGTAGCCGCGATTTCAAAATAACTGATGATGATTAGAGTAGGATAGACAGTTAAAAAGCAGAAGCGTTAGAGCAGGACTGCGAATTGAGGTATTATGGGCCCTTAACGTAGAGATAGTAGATAGTACATCCTAGAGGAAAGGAAAGGTCATTGTCACCGGTTTTGTGTCGGTGAAGTTAGGTATTTGTAATAAGGTTCCGTTTGGAAACGAGTGAATTTCACAGGAGTGATGCGAATTTCACCCTAGAGCGTTCAAAAATTGACCCGAGTTCGAACTGTTAAGTACCCGACAGTTGCACGAAAGTGTTTTGAAAAACGCTTCGGAGTAATGCGAAAATCACACTGGGCCACCTGATTACTGCAACCAGATTTTTCTTTCTCTTGCTCCTATATAGATCTGTCTCTTTCTAATAAACGAGTGAAATTTCTGAAACGCTTCATACAATAATAGTCAGGCTGAGATTCAGAGTGCATTTTGAGTCCGAACTCAAGAGGAACTCAATCTTACAAACGTCACTCTAGTATGAGATCACGTCACTTTTTGATGTTTGTAAGATTGAGTTCGGACTCAAAATGCACTCTGAATCTCAGCCTATGTGTGTATAGTTGAGGTAAATTCCCAAGAAATGGGCAAATTCACAGAATAAAAACAGTCAAATATTATTATATTTAATAATGTTTAACTGCTACCCAAAATAAGCATTTACTTACCGCATTTTTTCATGTAATACATTCAATGAAATTAATACTTTATTTCTGCAATATAGGTACCTACATAAATACACTTATTGCACGTTAGGATTTATTGAATAGGTAAAAGAGAAAATACAATACTTATATTAAAAATAGGTTTTGGGTTTGCTTATATTTAATAAGTAAATACACGTACATGAACTAAATTAAAGGTATATTTTATGTATACAATTATGTATATACGATATGATAATAATAATAGATACTAATACGTTACATACAAGCACGTATCCAGGGGGTTGGATAGGTGGGTTTATCCCCCCCCCCGAAATTTGGCGTGACATACACGGGACCGGGAATGTTTATTCATACCCACTGTTTTTTCAATGAATATCCCCCCCGAAACCTACGTGCCTGGTTACATAATATATATAAATACATGCCTAACTCCGCCCATTCGATTAGTCTTGCTAAGAAGAATGGGCAAGAAACTTAGCAAGATCATGTCTTTTTTTTTTCAAATAATCAATATTTATATACAACAATGTTTTAGTAAAGAGATAGAAGGTACAGGACAAGAGAAAGTCGGATAATCAGGCCAAAAGTTGATTTAAATAATATTAAAAACAAAACGAAATTATCTCTTTATCCTCCTGTTCTATCACTCCTATCATCTCTTACAGTCGGAATAATTTTTTTATTGCAATAACCCTTAGCCTTTAAATCTATCTACAATAATTTTAAGTACATACAATATATGAAGTTTGAGATGAATTAACACCATGCATTTTTATCTTCCAAATATTCACTAATTCTGTAGTAAGCTTTCTTATAAAGACATTTCTTAACATACTTTTTGAATTTATTGTCTGAAAGACCAAGTATTTCCCTTGGTATTTTATTATAGAAACGAATACTGTGACCAACAAAGGAAGTACCTACTTGTCTTGTGAAGTCTCAATTCTGGAGCAGCAAGTTTATCTTTATTTATAGTACCTATGGTGTGGCTTGCACCGACCCATGGCAGCATAGTGGTGTTTTATCTAGCATACATAATATTTTCATATATAAATTGACTAGTTACAGTTAGGATTCCTATTTCCTTGAATTTTTCTCTCAGTGACTCCCGACATTTTAACTTATAAATAGCCCTAATTGCTCTTTTCTGAAGAATAAAAACAGCTTCTATGTCAGCACCTCTGCCCCAAAGAAGAATACAATACGCCATTCAATACAACTATTCAAAAAAGTTGTATAAAAATAAATAGTAAATAATAAAATAAATAACAAAGTAGTAAAAAGGTCGTGTCTGTACATTGAATGTTTTCGCGAAATTTTAAATGAAATGGAATGGGTTAATAATAGGTTGGGGAAAAAAACTTTTCGCAAATAGTATGTATGAACTTATAATAAAATCTCTTTGGCTATACCACTTGTATCTGGCTAGTTTTGGTATTATTAAAAAGTTTAAATTTTAAAAAAGATAATTCCAAATTCAGATTAGGTAAAATGTGTGATTTTCATTTGTTTTTCTTACTGTTAAGATGAGTGAATCTAATGAAGAAATTCGATACATTTTAAAATTTTACTACAAAAAAGGTAAAAATGCAACGCAAGCCGCGAAAAAAAATTGTGATGTTTATGGACCTAGTGCAGTGTCTGTGAGAGTAGCACAAATTTGGTTTAAGCGTTTTCAATCCGGAAATTTTAATGTCAAAGATGCACCTCGCTCTGGGCGCCTTGTTACGGATAAAATGGATGCCATTTTTGAAAAAGTGGAGCAAGATTGGAATATCATTAGTTAGGATGTAGTTGAAGAACTGGGGATTGACCACAAAACAGTTTTGGCGCATTTGAAAAAAGCTGGGTACACAAGGTGGTAGAGCTAATGCCGGGCTCGACTGTGGAGGTACCGTCATTTTACTCGGAAATCCTCCCGAAGTTATTCGGGGGAGAGTAAGAGGACAGCTCTCAGGCAAAAAAACCAGGCGGCCCACCATTGCCTGGGACCGATGGATGGCGGTATATCCATCCCCAATTGCCGGGCCTTATATAAATCAAACTGGTGACGGGCAGTGGCGTCACTGGTGCAAAGGTTTCGGCACCGCGCTCACCAACCCGCCTGCCCAGCGTGTGTGAGTATGGGCATTTCTTCCAGGAGGATCGCCAAGAGTGGCGAAATCCTGGAAAGGCCTATGTCCAGCAGTGGACGAAACAGGCTGATGGATGGATGGATACACAAAAAAGCTCGATATTTGGGTGCCTCATGAGCTCACTGAAAGAAACTTAATGAACCGCGTACTCATTTGTGATTCTTTATTACGACGTAATGAAACCGAACCATTTTTGAAAAACCTCATAACTGTTGATGAAAAGTGGATCACGTACGACAAGAACGTGCGAAAAAGGTCGCGGTCAAAGGCTGGTCAGGCTTCACAGACTCTGGCGAAACCCGGGTTATTATCTCGCAACAAGGTAATGCTGTGTGTATGGTGGGATTGGAAGGGCATTATTCATTATGAGCTGTTACCGCCAGGCAGGACCATCGATTCTGAACTCTACTGCGAACAACTGATGAGATTAAAGCAAGAAGTTGAGAGAAAGTTTGGCTGAGACGTATTAATGCATCCGCCGTATAGTCCTGACCTTGCACCTTCAGGTTTCCACTTGTTTCGGTCTCTTCAGAATTCTTTAGGCAGTGTCAGGTTAACATCACGAGAGGACTGCCAAAACCACTTGTCGCGGTTTTTTGATCAGAAGCCCTAGAATTTCTGTAGCAATGGGATCATGTCCCATCTACAAGATGGTAGAAAGATATCGAACAAAATGGCACCTACATACTTTAGTTAAATGTAAATAAACTTTATTGAAAAATGTTTTGAATTTTCATATAAAATGCGAATAAACTTTTTCCCCAACCTAATATATTAGTATTGCTCTGAGGCCAAAACCACAATTTTTTAATTTTCGTCTGTCTGTCTGTTTGTCTGTATGTTCCGTTGTAACTCGAGAACCACTGAAGGGATTTGGTTGCGGTTTTTTTTACTGTCATCGTAGTGATCCTGGTCAACACATAGGCTATAAAGAGTGTTCATAAAATAACGCCCAAGCCAGAAACGGGCAAAGATTGAATAAACGTTTTTATAACTCGAGAACCACCTAAGTGATGTGAATGCGGTTTTCTTTATTATCATTGTAGTTAGCCTGGTAAACACATAGACTATAAGGAGTGTTAATAAAATAACGCCAAAGCTGAAAACGGGGCCAAGATTGAATAAACCGTAGTTATCCTGGTCAACACATAGACTACAAAGAGTGTTCATAAATTAACGTCCAAACCAAAAACGGGGCAAAAATTCGCAGAACGTAGGCGAAGCTGCGGGCAAAGGCTAGTACTTGAATAAAAACTAGCGGACCAGTGGCAGCAACCGCTGAGTTGATAAATTAATGGATCGGATGGCTTATTGTTAAGGTAGGTAAGGATACAGAATTTGTCCTGTTCCAACGCTTTCATTTATCCCTTATCTATCCTGCTCAGAGAGGAAGTGGGCCGTTTCGGAAAACTTGCGATTTTGAGGTGTTTTTATGAGTTTTCAATGTTTATTTTAACTATTTTACAAATACATTGGTTTTTGTGTTGCCAGGTCAAAGGGAATGCGCTGACTTCTAGATAACATGTTATAAGAAAGAAGTCAGCAAAAGTGTTATTTCGTTACCATCGGTCAGTATATAATTATTTAAAATTTTTAGTCCATGTCTCCTTTAACATTTGACGTCGGTTCCTTTTTAGGGTTCCGTATTCCGACAAGAACCCTTATAGTTTCGCCATGTCCGTCTGTCCGCGGCTTAGCGCAGAGACTATTAATACTAGAAAGCTGTAATTTGGCATGAATATAAATATTAATCACGCCGATAAAATGGTAAAATAAAATCTCGAAAATATTTTTTTTATAAGGGTACCTCTTATACACTTAAACTGGGGATGAATTTTTTTTTCTTGTCTATCCCATAGTGTGGGGTATTGTTAGATAGGCCGTTTAAAAACATTGTGGGTGTGCCAAAACCATTTTTCGATTTAGAGATCCGTTGGCGAAATATTAAGCTTTAAAGTGAAAATTTTAGTTAGAGTGGAGCGTCCCCTCCCCTGCTGGCTAAACGGTTGTTTATAGAAATGTAAAAAAATTCATAGAAGTAGTATATATAATGAATTTAAAAGAAAAACTATCACAGCTAAATAGGCTCTACAGGTTTACGAGTACAGGTCGCGCCAAATTTTTGGCCCCCTATAATGTACCAGAAGTTTGGCGCGGTCTGTATTAGTAGACCAACTTATATCTACCGGGAAACAACGGAACCCTACATTGCGCGTGGCCCGACACGCACATGGCCGGTTTTATTTTTTGTTATCGATCGACCATCAGCAAAACATGATGTATAAAAATCTTATCACGAGATACGAGATCAAGTAATCAGGCGCGGTCGCAACTCAAGATTTTGGGAGGGTCATCTTGGCTCAAGTACAGTTCAAGAAACCAATTTTAACAGTAAAACAGGTTAAGCAAATATAGAAATTTTTAATAAATATTATTATTTGATTGCATTGCAAACTCGAAAAGATAAATTAGAAACAAATGTTTTTAATAATATGAAAAATCTCGAGACAAATCTATGAATTTTATGGGGTGGGGGGCCGCCGCCGCCGCCACCAACATCCGGCCGCCTTGGCACGTACCTATATTTCGCGGCCTTTTCAAATTTCGTTTACACCGTTTGAGTTATTTTGAACATTTTTGACTTAGACGTTAGTAGAAAGATAAAAATTGGTTGGTAATGTTCGAAAACCGTAAAAAAAATACTGATAAAAAAAGACATGATCTTGCTAACTTTCTTGCCCTTCTTCTTAGCAAGATTAATCGAATGGGCGGATTTAGGCATTAAATCTATTTATAGTTTAGTTATATATTAACTTATTTATTCATTGCATTATATAGGTATATACAATATTTTATAGGTGGTAGAGCTGATGCCGAGCTCGACTGTGGAGGTACCACCATCTTACTCGCAAACCCCCCCGAAGTTATTCGGGGGAGAGTAAGAAAACAGCTCTCAGGTAAAACCAGGCTGCCCACCATTGCCTGGGACCGATGGATGGCGGTATATCCATCCCCAATTGCCGAGCCTTAATAAAACAGACCGGTGACGGGCAGCGGCGCCACTGGTGCGAGGGTTTCGGCACCGCGCTCACCAATCCGCCTGCCCAGCGTGTGTGAGTATGGGCATTTCTTCCAGGAGGACCGCCAAGAGTGGCGAAATCTTGGAAAGGCCTATGTCCAGCAGTGGACGAAAGAGGCTGATGGATGGATGGATGGATACAATATTTTAATTTTTTACTTAAGTTAGTATATATTTGGTTAGGCATTATATTAGTTTATTTATCAACTTATTTATTAATTGCATTGTGTATAATAATATTATTATTCCAATAAGTCTTTATTTTATGCATGTGTATAACTTTAGTGGCCCAACTTAAATATAGTTTTTTTTTATATATATTTCCCGTAAGTATCATATTTGTTTCATCATAAAATATTATTTTTATACAGATTAGATTTGACATGTAAAACGTATACTTTATGTATCTATTTTACAAATAAACATTTTGAATCTTTGAATCTTTGAAACCGTCAAGTTATAGGGAATTTTTCGAGTTGACATAATGATTTTTGGAGGGGGGGGGGTCATGACCCCTGTGTGACCCCCCCCCACTCGGACCGTCACTGAAAGTACTTTAAATTTAAAAATTTCAAATTCAGTCGCATACGAGAATTTTATTTAAATAGACATTGCTTTCCGAATAGTTTATAAACATAAGTTTTTAAAAGTGGCTTTTAAACATAGTATATTTTATGCACTGGTCAAGTGCGAGAAGGATTCGTGTCCTGAGGGTTCCGTACAAGCCGTTTAAACAAAAGCGTATTCCACGAGGAGTTATATATTACCCAAATTAACTTGACACTTACGATCTATTAAACTTTATATATCCAAAGGGTCTAACTAAATTGTGTGAAAAAAAATCTTCTTAAATAATTAAATATCTGTAATTTTCAGTTTATTTTCCAGAGGTGTGCTAAAATACCCAAATTTGCGGTCATGGAATTTTAACTTTCTAAGTCAACTGGAACTGGAAAGTACCCTGTAGGTTTTCATAGTGAATCAATTTGTATGAAATTGATAGCGTAGAGGGCAATAACTTTCTTTCGCGTTTTGTTAGAAGCCTGATGTTTACCAGCACTATGATGGGGCCGTAGATTTCTGTCGGAGGTATTAACTTCAAGTTGATATCTCTAACGGGGCCCGAGAAAAGGGGTCTTGAAAGACGGACAACAAAGTGATAGTGTAAGGTTGTCATTTTGAGGTAAGAGTTTTTGCCAGAGCAGTGACGACATATAATATACGAATAGTAGATTGTTAATACAATACAAGGGAGGTAAACGATCACTTACACCCGTGTAGAGCACTCTACATTTCATCACTAATGCGAGGAAATAAAAAAATAAAAAATGTTTAGTGCGAGTCAGACTCGCATACCTAGGGTTCCGTAATTCGACAGTTTTGGGAACAGTCAGGAAAAAGGTATTTAAAATCTTGCCCATAACTGTTTATGATAACTAAAACCAGAATTGATTGTCAAAAGAGAGACTCAAATATTTTTATACCGTACTCGATATAAAAGTCATGGATGAAAAATTTAATTTTGTCATTTTGTTATCGTGAATTTCTCATCCACTATATTTTTCCTGTAATCTTTACATAATCCCAAATTACCAGGATTTTTTAAATATTTTTCGGTTACTTATGAAATGATGGCCCAAAACGAAAATACGAAAAAAAAAATTGTCGGCCCACCCTAATGTACATTCAAGGAAACCGTATATTGCGTACGACGTACGTTTTCAGTATTTCTTGTTGTAGCCTGCTTGATTATGCGTTTGTGCAATAAATTGAATGTTGTTACCGATAAATAGCCAGATACAAAGAAAATTTGTTTTACCAATATTACTAGATATTTAGCAAACAGACTATAAATTGCAAATTGTATAAATTTAATCACCTTATCATTTTTAGGGTTCCGTGTCCGAAGGGTGCCAAACGGGACCCAGTTTGTTATTTGATACTTTTATTATATAAGACACTTTTTGTACAACAAGAAAGCTGAATAAATTTATCTTATCTTATCTTTACTATTCCTCCCTGTCTGTTCATTTATCACGTAAGACCATTTTATCCAGGTAAGAAAAAATAAGACTTGGATGAAACCCCTCCCCCCTTTCAATCTTACGTAAGATAAGTTACTACCAAAATTGCAAGGAAAACGTAGGCATAGTAGTTTAGGAAACACTACAAATGAAGGGTGCACGGGTTTTTTAATGTCAAAACATTGTTTTTCTATTTAAGTCTCGTTTTCAATCGCAAAAAACTGAAATACAATAAGGCATGGCAACCAAAAGTACGTTTTTCGATTGGCCTGAATGTGAAATAATCGCAAATTTAATTTAATTTCTTTGTATTTTATAAAGTAACTAGCTTAATTTTGCCCACAGCTCCGCCCGCGTGTTATTCGGTTTAACGACATGATTTTTTCCGGGATAAAAAGTAGCCTATGTGTTTAGTTAGGGTATAAGCTATATGCATTCTAACTTTCATCCAAATCCATCCAGCCGTTTCAGCGTTAAACAGTAACAAACATACACACACACATCCTCCCTCACACACATACACACACACACACACACACACCCTCACACACACACACACACACACACACCAACTTTCGCATTTATAATATTAGTGTGATAAATTAGTGAAAATGTAAGAAAATATATTTTCATATTAAGTACGAATTTATTTAAGTAGGTACGTAAACTTTCAATTGTATTTATAGTATCATTAAAAAGATGTTGTGCACTGTCAAAGGTTTAAATGTGTTTTTCTCGAAATGTAGTCAGATAATATATACATTCCCTGTCCTTCCCCTGCACCCTGCACCCTTCAATTGATACTGACATTGCTGCTACGATACACGGTCGCCTCTGCAGGACTGCGCGCGCTTTTTGTTTACTTTAGTGATCTTACGTAAGAACAATCTAGACCCCCTCCCACCCCCGTGTAAGAAAAAATAAGACTTGTTTGGAACCCCTCCCTCCCCAAATCGTCTTACGTAATAAATGAACAGCCCCTTGTCTGTCCATCTATCTGTGGACAGGGGCTACAGCTTCAGCCGTAATAGCTAGAAAGTTTAAATTTTCACAGAATACGTAGTATTGGCTTCTCCCACAACAAATAAAAAAAATATGAAAATCAAAGGGGGTCCCCATACAATAAACCTTGGAAAATGCTATATTTTTCAAGGTAAACAAGTTTCAAGCGTATTTCACTAGGTAATTGAACCTTGGTCCTGACCACTTACCGAGTCTCGAGTATGAATTTGACTTTTTAAACAAAAGTCGCCTTATACAGGTAGAAACTGTGCGCCCTAGCATTATTGAAATCTATGAATCAGAATCACTAATAGAAGACAAAACCGTAAAAAAAAATGTTTTTGGTTCCCAAATTTCGAATGAATGGCCAACCTACGCGCCGCGAATTGTGACTGACAATAGACAGTACATATTCCCGGCGGTAAATAATGCACATAGGCTATGTACACATAGGTTTTGTGGAGCAATACTACGCTACGTGCAGCTGCAAAAAAGGGTTTACTGGACGTTGTAAATGGAACAAAGCTGCACTGAAGTATACCGCACTTTGTTTCTGCGCCGGGGATTATAAAGTTAATTGTTAATAAAAATTATTTAATACCATTGCACTAAAATTTCATATAATAGTATTATTGTTACTATCACACTATTTATTTATGAAAAAAATTATACAAAATAAACAGACGAACTACTATATTACAAACAATGAACAAATCTTCATTATTCTCTTGCCTTTACGGTTGGCGCATTATTTTTTCCTCTTTCATTGTTCTCTATCTGGTGTAAAAGCAAAGGCAAGAATCCTTTAAGGGTGTGTTACCATGACCAGCAAATATATTATTTTAAATATTTACTCCTCGAATTATCATGTTCACTATGCTAACAGTGATGACGGAACAGCATTATACTGGCAATTTTCCTCAATTGTCCCATTATACTCGTAACTTAGCTTGAAGATATCTTCACGCACAACTTTAGCAACTCGCATTAAATCCATGGCGTTGTTATCGTGAGAACAAGCTGCATAATTACTTCTCCAATGTCGTTCTCAAAAATGAGAAGAATATCTCTTCCTTTCACATGGGCTCTTAAATCAGGGAGAGTAGAGCAAGCAGTCTGTTCTTCAGTTTCGTTGTGTTAACGTGTAGACCTAGTTGTCCTAATCTCACCTTGTATATTTTAGCTAAATCTACCAGTTTTCTGGTAATGTATCTTTACTTCCTTTTCTCTCTTCTAAGTACGCTACTAACTCGGCAAAGGCTATCCCATGAAGGCAGGATTCATCGTCGTTGTTTGTCATAGCAGACTTGTTTTTGTCTCTTTTGTAAAGTGAAGATATTTTTCATCAATGGCTATCATGTCTCCTGCAGTAAGTAAGTTGTTGCGATACATTGTAATCAGCTCTTCTATATTAATAAAATATTTAATAAAGTAATCCACTGGATTATTCCACTTATAGGTGGTAGAGCTAATGCCGGGCTCGACTGTGGAGGTACCACCATCTTACTCGCAAATCCTCCCGAAATTATTCAGGGGAGAGTAAGAGAACAGCTCTTAGGCAAAACCAGGCGGCCCACCATTGCCTGGGACCGATATATCCATCTCCAATTGCCGGGCCTTATATAAAACAGACTGGTGACGGGCAGCGGCGTCACTGGTGCGAGGGTTTCGGTACCGCGCTCACCAACCCGCCTGCCCAGCGTGTGTGAGTATGGGCAATTCTTCCAGGAGGACCGCCAAGAGTGGCGAAATCCTGGAAAGGCCTATGTCCAGCAGTGGACGAAACAGGCTGATGGATGGATGGAATCCACTGGAAACATCAACTGGGACCTGGGGATTAGCCAGCTATGAACAAAATACACGTACTTAGCTAGATAAAAACTTATAAAACTATTGTAATGAAACATTCCAAATTTATTTACTAAGTCCACCGTCACTGCTGCGCCGCCGCACGCACAAGAAATCTGCAGGGTTGTGATGGTTTAACACGACGCGTACTTCATTTATTTCTTGTAGTAGTTGTGTAACAAGTGTCAAAGAAGTATTTATTTTTGTAAACAAGATTAAATAATGCTTTCATACAGTATTTTTAAGTTTCAATTAATCATGATTTAGAAAGATTTGACGATTTGAATGAAACAATAGGTACGCGCTTTTTTTCTTTTTTTTTACTTTTCGTTAATAAATTGTTTTTTTGGTATGAAAATATACCTCTGAAATAACAAAAAATAATTCCTAGTGTTCGTTTTATGCGAAAACGACATCACACATGCTCTAGTAGCGTTTGCTGATCAGCAAAAAAATAATGATCGAGAAGCCTCTTTCGACCCCCTTTACGCCCCCGAATCGAATCTGACTTCCCTCCACATCTGAAAGTTATCGTCTCAGGACATTCTATTCTATTCTATTCTACCTTTCAGGGAACAATCTTTTCCCCTTTTGTATGGGCTCTCACTTCTACTATATGACAAAAGTAACAAAACATGTATTTTTTATTTAGAACATAGAACAGTTTCCTTAAGTACAACCAGAGGGTTCATTTTCAACTTGTATAGCTTTCGTAACTCACCGGCTCGCGGTTCTACTCGATGTAAACCATAGACTAAATAATACAAGTGCATTTTTTATTTAGAACATAGAACAGTTTCCTTAAGTACAACCAGAGGGTTCATTTTCAACTTGTATAGCTTTCGTAACTCACCGGCTCGTGGTTCTACTCGATGTAAACCATAGACTAAATAATACAAGTGCATTTTTTATTTAGAACATAGAACAGTTTCCTTAAGTACAACCAGAGGGTTCATTTTCAATTTGTATAGCTTTCGTAACTCACCGGCTCGCGGTTCTACTCGATGTAAACCATAGACTAAATAATACAAGTGTATTTTTTATTTAGAACATAGAACAGTTTCCTTAAGTACAACCAGAGGGTTCATTTTCAACTTGTATAGCTTTCGTAACTCACCGGCTCGCGGTTCTACTCGATGTAAACCATAGACTAAATAATACAAGTGTATTTTTTATTTAGAACATAGAACAGTTTCCTTAAGTACAACCAGAGGGTTCATTTTCAACTTGTATAGCTTTCGTAACTCACCGGCTCGCGGTTCTACTCGATGTAAACCATAGACTAAATAATACAAATAATACACACAGTATCTCTTTTAAAAACTCCATGTCATAACACGGGTGCTTTTAGAAATTCTTTCACGGTGACATCCATCAGACTTTGGAACTCCCTACCGCATACGATTCGTGACTGTCCTACGATCAGCCTATTCAAGAAGAAGCTTAAAGAGCATTATTTATAAATATTTTTCCCTTTAAAATATATATTTATTTATTATTTATGCAGGTATATACACTGTATGTATTTATGTTTATATTTGGTATATACTAAATTCTTGTTTTAAACATATATTTATGAATACTTTTGTCATGTAGGTTTATGCCCATGTTTATATTACAGTATTTAAGTATGTTTGTTCTTTTTATATTTAAGTAATTATTAATTAATTTATTATGTAAGTATTTATTTAAAAGTTAGGTATATTTATGGTAGTTTTAAGTTCATATTATCTCCACATTTTTATTTTTTATATCACTTGTTTCTTTATGTGTGCACATTTGATCACACACTTTTAGTTAATATTTCCTTAGCACCTAGGTTTTGCTGGCAGAAATCTCTCTCAGAGATAAGCTCGCCTATAGCACGTTTAATTTATGACTGCTTGTACGTATAACTTTTCTGTGCAATAAAGAATATGAATATGAATATGAATATGTACAAGTGTATTTTTTATTTAGAACATAGAACAGTTTCCTTAAGTACAGCCAGAGGGTTCAGTCTAGACTTGTATTATTTAGTCTATGGTTTACATCGAGTAGAACCGCGAGCCGGTGAGTTACGAAAGCTATACAAGTTGAAAATGAACCCTCTGGCTGTACTTAAAACATAATATACAAATAAAGCACATAATGCCATGTAGAGCACAAAACATTTTTTTTTGACTTCGCATTATAATTTATTAACTGCTTAGAAATAGAATAGAAAATACAAATAGAAATATGTTTACTTTCGACTTAAATGGTTTACAGTAATAAAAACAGAAATGCTAAACTAGGTTTACATAAAATCTTGATTAAAAAGTATACTTGTTTACTAGCGGCCCCCAAGGTAGGAACAGCCCTGAATCGGGGGGGGGGATATTAAGATAAGCCATATTTAATTATAATTTGAGATCAGAAAGAACTTAAAAATCTATATAAAAGTTTAGCAAACTTAAAAACTTCTTAAAAATCCAACTTAAAACTAGTTAATTATTTTATAATTAAATGTAAAAATAAAATAATAGTTTAAATATAATATACCGGGTGTAAAATCAAAGGCAAGAATCCTTTAAGGTTGTGTTAGTATGATCGGTATAGATATTATTTTAAATACTCTAAATCTCTAAATAAAGAACCAGCTCCTCATAATAAGACGATTTTCTTTACTCAAAATACACTAATCGTGTGGACACCCTCACGGTCGCTGGCCACTCGGATGAGGGGTGCGGGTTGCGGGGTGCAATTATGAGTGCGGAAAGGTCGGTGAGCTGCGTAGCCATAGCTTAGAAAAATGATGGAGTTTTTGGTGAAAATTCAAGGCATATTTTTTTTTCTCATGATGTGATCAGAATCGTGCATACTATCATAGCCTAAAGGGATTCTTGACTTTACATTTACACTCTGTATATGCTTATTATATCTAATCGACTTATCATGGCACTCACTGATTGATCATACTTCAATCGTAATTCGAGTTGAGTCGACCCACTTTTCGGTCCTTTCAACGGCAGTAAAATTTTCCTTGATAGTACGTGTGATTCTTAGGGATCCCTACCCGACCAATCATCTGTCTCTCACAGAGGTCTACAGTTTCAACCACAGCTTCTATCACGGGCCTCGAGCATAACCATAAACCAGCTATGTGCGTGTTGGTCGGGCCACGCGCAGTGTAGGGTTCCGTAGTTGCGCAGTACATTTTATAAGTTGGTCTAGTAATTCAAAATTCTAGTCCGCCCGGAACTTGCTCTTCCGAAGAACGGCCTAAAGTAAGTTTAGTAGGGACTAAAAGTTTGGCGCGACGTGTACTCGTAAACCTGTAAAGCCTACTTAGCTGTGATAGTTTTCCTTTTAACTCCATTATATATACTACTTCTGTGAATTTTTCTACATAGGGGCCGTCCATAAATTACGTCATCGATTTTTTCAGATTTTAGACCCCCCCCCCCCCTATAATCATCCTATCGTCATTTCTTAATGACCCCCCCCCTTCTCCCAAAATTGACGTCATTACTAGTTTGACAAAATAAAACATTGCAGATTTAAGAAAAATAGGGTATTATATGATTAAAACACTTGGTTATAGAATCACCTTTTATTATTTTTACTTTGGCAATAATCATTGATATAATATAACTACTTATTTTTTACTTTTCTTTGGATAACTCCCACGGAGTTTTCACCCATTCTTTTAAATTCTGGATCACGGGTAATATCTCCGTATCCTCCCGATATTCGTTTTGGCTCGATTCATCCATGACGTCAATTTCGAAACACCCCCCCCCCCCCATCTATCATTTACCGTCACCCGCAGACCAACCCCCCCCCCCCCCTAATTTAGAATGACGTAATATATGGACGGCCCCATATTCGTAAGCTTAATATTCCGCCAGGATCCCTAAATCGAAAAATCGTTTTCACACACCCATGATGTTTTTGACTATGACTATGGGATAGACGAGAAAAAAAAATCATCCCCAATTTACGAGTATGGGGATTATAAAAAAAAAACTATTGTAATAAAAAAAAAAAAATATTATAATTTTAACTATTAAAATAAACTATTTATAATATTAATAAAAAAAAACGGGATTTTATTTTTACCGTTTTGTCGGCGTGATTAATATGTATTCTACCCGTACCAAATTACAGCTTTCTAGTACTAATAGTCTCTGAGCTAAGCCGCGGACAGACGGACATGGTGAAACTAAGGGTTCCTTGTCGGACTACGGAACCCTAAAAATGAAACCCAAAGGGCGCCCTCACACAGAAGCCCTCGAAAAATATCATTTTTTTTCCGCTTATTGTTTAAGCTTTATCTTAAAAACGTAAATACATGCGAGTTTCAAATTTGGTCAGATTGTACAGTATATTTTTAAACAAATCAACAAATAATAATAATTATAGAGAGTGCCCAATTGTTTGTTATTGTTAGGCGCTACTAGTTTAGCACCTTGATGTTGCTATGGCATCTATATACTTGTTATTTACCATGTTTTTAAGGTTCCGTACCCGTATTGTGTGACGGTACGGAACCCTTTGTGTGCCTGTCCAACTCGCACTTGACCGGTTTTTTATTCTAAACTCCTTATACCTGTAAAATTTTGCAATAAAGACATGTGTGTATCTAAGGTCCTACAATTCACAGTGAAAAAATTTAAAAGCTGATCGAGTATCGCGCTTGTAAATATTTTTTATTTTTGCGAACTTATTTTCTCTTTTACATAGAAATTTAATCAGCTGATTGAACCACTTTGTACTTCGAACGATTTTTTTGTTCAAGATCCACAATCTACCCTATAATTATTTTCACATATTATTGTATAGGACCATAAATTGCTCCTTGAGTATGCAAGTACTCTACGCCTCTACGCAGCGCTCCTATATCAAGCTTTATATGGGTCAAGCGAAGACCTAATTGTAGAAGAAAGTAGGATATGATTTTCGGTCACATACGTCCATCGTCTTCAAGCTTGAAGATTTCATGGATGTAGAGCGTGAAATGAAGCGTTCAGGCAAGTAAAAATTAAGTATATAGGGGCGCAACTTGGTGCCGGCTTGCCAGTTGTGCGATAGGAAGGTTGGAGCGCGCCGGCCCGGCTGTTGTTAGAGTTAACTTCACTGCGCGCTTGTGTCTGATAATGATAAACACTCGGTGATGTTATTAAACAAAAAGTGTATAAATAAAAATCAAAACGTGCCCTTGCCGTCAGTACAGTTTTGAAAAGGAACTGGTAGCCATGTCTCTTCCGGGAATTTTCTTTTTCTACGTCGAGAGCTTTTGGGTGAGTTTCGTAGCGATAAGTTTGGGAGCTTTTTGAGAAGTTTGAATTACGGCTTTTTACCAGTGGATGCGGAGTTCTCCTTATTTTAATACATATTTTATTTATTTATAATAATACATAGTAAAAATGGGTAATGTATTTTTATTTGACAACAAACTTAATTAACATTTCTTAAATATTTTTTGTAATAAAAGTGAACTGTATGTAATATAATAACTTAAAAATATATATACAACTAAAATAAATTATATCCAAACTAAAAGTAAACATTTAATCATGACATTTCATTTAATTCCTCCTAAAAGATTGTATTATTTGAAATTTCATTAATTAACAATTAGCGCTAGAAATAAAAAAAAATATTATAATATAGGCTTCCTACCTGAGTAGTTAGAATCCAATGTTAAAATTTACATGACGGACACCTAAATTGATTTAAATGTTTAATTGAACCAACAATTAAGTAAACTCGGCTATCCAAGCGTGACGAACCATGGTTACGGTTGAATTATTCTCGTAAAGTTCAGCACTTCCCGTCTACAGCAGTTTCGTATATTACCGACCTCCTTGAACGGTCGCGAAGGGTGCTGCATCGTAAATAAAGACGCGATGTCTTTGCGAACTTTTTCAACCGAGTTCAATGTTGATCGCGAAGTCTTGTTTGCTGAAGTGAGTATAAATAGGTGATTAGTTTTTAAACGGCTGTTGCTATTACTGTAGGTAGAAGTAGAGCGTCTTCGGTTGCTGCAATTTGAGGCTCGATGGAAGATGGCCGCTGCGTGCGCCCATCTGACCGAGACGATGAATATTATTCACTATTTGTTCACGCCACACTTGTGTAAATATTCAAAATGGTAGCTTACTCCTGCCTATAATTCAAGGTTAGTTAGTTTTTTATGTGATGCCACTACTGATTGCAAGGAACGCTCTATTTATGTACAGAATGTCTTCAAACACTTATCTGATCAACATTATTCGCGAAGTGCTTGTTCCGTTTTTTGGGTCACTGATTAGGTATATCGATTAGTTTTATTTACGTATTTAGAGAATCACGTGTCACTTTATTGCCATGGTCAGCCAAGTCTCAGGTTTCTATGTCAAGTTTTCGCAACGAGGTGACTGGTCGTCTAATTCCGCGGGTATATAGGTCGGATCGGTCTTCGATATCGCGTGCACATTGTAGCGAGCAGCCAGCCCACTTACCTATTACTTGTTTTGTAGCAAAAAAGATTAATTTCATCATACTCGTAGAGTGCTTGAGTGGCTAGAGGTTTTTGCCAGCCCTGTCTGAATCGGCGATATGCTTCGTACGTAATCGGTGTTTTGCAGTGAAAGTACTAAAATGGTGCACGTTATGTACGAAATGATTTTTATAAATCAGCGTTACAGGTGCTTTTCTGGCTAAGATAAATAACAAGTTTGTTGCAGATCGGTTAGACAAATACTTAAACTTATACCCTTTAGAGAGGAACAAGTCCTACACTAAAATCGGTTCCGACAGTAGGTCCAGATATTTTTTTCTTCACATACAATATCCGATCTATCGATTGATATAAACAAGAGTTGAATCAATTTGGGGTAATCTCTAGGGCTACTTGAAAAGTGTTTTCTTCCTAAGTGCTTTTATAGCGGTTAGCTAGCTCCTTGAGAATGACTGTTTCTTAAGGACTGAGCCGGGTAGTTATGAAAGAACACAATAAACAACGAAAACCTAGGGCAAATGCTAGTTATATATAAAGTTTCGTATAAGGATATTAGCTATAAACGGAACGTCGCGCATTTCCAATTCCTACAACGCCGCCGACTCGCGGGACTGCGGACTAATCGCCTATACCATGGATCAGCCATTTTACAAAATTATACAGTGTGTAATTATAATTAACACAATAATATTCCATTATTCCTGACCGGTTTCGCGTTTATAGCATTTTAAAATATATTAAAAACAGTTTACATTCGTTTCATTGATTGCTATAATGTAAACTGTTTATTTTGAAATAAATCAATTTTGAAAATGTTATAAAGGCGAAACCGGTCAGGAAATAAATAAATTCTCGGAACAGTACAAGTGATTTTGTGTTCATTATGTATTCAAAGTTCCACCAAGTGCCAACAACCAACAGTATCAACATTCCTTAAACAGTGTGACTATGAAACTATTGTGTGTAATTTAGAATCAGTTAGTCGTACGATTTTGAACTCTTCTGCACACGGCTATGCGCTAAAGTATACCTTTTTGTACAAATATCATTATTTAAATATTTTTATAGACAGCCATGAAGTCGTATAATGTCATAGCTAGACAATTTTATAGTTGGAAAACGTCTGTACTGTAATAATTTAAAATAACTTTTACTTTTTACCACGCATAGTCTTGTGCAGTGTAGACCTAGACGTACATTTATTAAAATTTATTCATTACAAGTCATTTACATAAGGGGCATACAAAAAATAGTACAAATCATCTTCCTACTAATATTATAAATGCGAAAGTTTGTGTGTGTGTGTGTGTGTATGTTTGTTACTCTTTCACGCTGAAACGGCTGGACGGATTTGGATGAAATTTAGAATGGATATAGCTTATACCCCAACTTAACACATACATTATTTTATCCCGGAAAAAAGCATGTCGTTAAACCGAAAAACACGCGGGCGTGTCGCGGGCAAAAGCTAGTTATTATATAAAATTAACATAATAGTAATTAATAACTAAATAAAAATGAGTCAATTTAATTGCATAACAAAAATAATGGTACATGTCATTTAAATATGTAATTAATGTCGCAGTGTTAGTACTAAATAACTAATAATTCAAAAATTCATCAAAGGTGAAACCAGTTTTTAAATTTTGTTTTGAAAATAGGTAGGCTAGGTGCCTGTGGGGGGAATTTAGACCTTCTGAACTCTTTCCTGGATAAATGATAGAGGTATATACCTGTAGGGGGAGTTTGGACCTTCTGAACTCCTTCCTAGATAAATGATACAGGTATATACCTGTAGGGGGAGTTTGGACCTTCTGAACTCCTTCCTGGGTATGTGTATACTCCTCAACTATCTCGGCCTAGACGTATTTCGGTCGGTACAAAACAAACACAAAGCAGACTTAACACAATGTAGGCTTAGTTCAGTCTTTGTTTATAAATATTATTCTTTATTTATATTGCAAACTTAACATTTTGCAAGCGTTTTTATCTTATATCTCCACTAGCATTTCGCCCGCGGCTCCGCTCACGTTTATTCAATAGCTACCCTGTTTTCAACTTGGGCATTTTTTTATCAACACCCCTGACCACCAACAGGTCAACATATAGCCTACATGTTGACCAAGGTCACTAGGATGATAACAAAGATACATCCAAATCCGTTGAATGGTTCTCGAGTTGAAACGGAACATACAAAAAGACAGATCAAAATAAAAAAAAACGGACAAGTGCGAGTCGGACTCGCCCACCGAAGGCTCCGTTAAAGACTGTATTTTTTATGATTTAATTACAAATGTATAGTTTTCAGATTTTTCCCTATATTTGTAGTATATGACGGTATTACTTGCCAAATTTCATAGTTCTAGGTCAACGGGAAATACCCTATAAATTTTGATTCCCTTGAGAGTGTCGAAATGTACGATTTTTGCGGCATAAACGGCCGTGTCTTTTTTTCACGTTAACTTAGAAGTTTGATATTTTCACACCTTCAAGGGACTGTATGTAGACTTGAGTATATAGTTTTAATTTCAACTCGATACCTTCACGCTTTCCTGAGATAAAAGCTCTTGACAGGCAGACGGACAACAAAGTGATCCAATAAGAGTTTTTCCGTTTATTCTATTGAGGTACGGAACCCTAAAAAATTGTAGTTTTGGATTCAGTGTTTATTTTTTGAATAGATATTTGACACGACCTTTTTAGTATTTTATTATTAGTATACATAGATAGATGTAGTATATTTTATCTTTGTGCTCTGGTAGAACGTAGAAACTACGATAGGTACATTTTAGAAACGAAAACATTGCCTGGCAGCTGTAAAAAAAATTATACCGACATTTTTTACATTGTTTTTTATTCAAAGTTTTTCCATTATAATATGGGCGCGACAAGCCTCGTAATAAAGCTATATGTATTAGACATACGCACCAACGTCGCTTTTATAATAAACTTTACAGATCAATAACCATTTGTATTAAAATTAATTTAAATCATACGTTACTAAGGTTGTTGGTTGGCCCGATCAATCCTATTTAATATGATAATGGATTAATAGATTGCCAAACCGGGTCGTTAAGAGTCGGGTGTCCTTGATATAGTATTTTTTTCTTTAATTCGACACGTACCTCCTTTACCTTGAACTTGCTTCACATCCAAACTCGTAGCACGTATATATAGTACTACTAGCTTTTGAACGCAGCTCCGACCGCGTTAATCTAATCTCTGCCCCGTTTTATGCTTGGGCGTTATTTTATTCACATACCCATAGCTTATGTCCTAACTAGGGTCACTACGATGTTAATAAAAAAATCGCATCAAAATCCGTTGAGAGGTTCTCGAGGTAAAACGGAACATGTACAACGTGAAATTTAAGTCATTTTGTTAACGAAAACTGGTGATAGTACTCGTCCATATAAACAACTTTTACTATGGAGCCAACCCTGAAATCGTGAAAAAAACATCAGCTGTTCCATAGACAAGTTAAATACCTACTCGACTCAAAGCAGCAGATTTTTTTTTCACGATTTCAGGTTTGGCTTCATAGTAAAAGTTGTTCATATGGACGAGTACTATCACCAGTTTTCGTTAACAAAATAAGGTTAAATAATAATAGTTGGCGAAACTGAAAAGATAGGTAGTACTCGTCTATATGAACAACTTTTTCTATTGGGACTATGAAAAATTCTCAAATTTTTTTTTGCCTTCTCGTTGTAGACCAGACGGCTGATATGGTCGATTTGTATGAGAGGAAGTGACAAAAAGTTGCGAATTTCGCTTAGCCCCGATAGAAAAGTTATTCATATAGACCAGTACAACTTATGTTTTGAGTACATAATTATTTGTTATTATTATTATTTTGTTAATTGTACAGTCTCTAACAGTTCAAGTTCCCTGTAAGAATTGCCAATAGGTAGCCTGATAAGTTGGCGTCCGTACACAGGTCATGGGTTCTGCAAACGTAAAATATAATTGACAAAACGATTCAGACAAGTACTTCCAAAAATATGTAAAAAAATTGACGTTTAGGAGTTTTTCCATAATTTCCCCGGGGTTCCGGTTTTAAAACGAAGTTCAATTAGTCTTGCCCGAGGACATGAATTATTGAACGAACAGACAGACGGATAGATGAACAGACAGACACTGAAAATTCAATATAAGGATTTCCGGATTGGATTTTGACCGAACCATAAAAACGATAAGATAAAATAAAATAAAATAGTTAAAGCTGTGGCGCGTGCTAGGTGTGCTTATAATATACGAAATCTTTCGAACAACCTGATGCCTCCGAGGACTCTGTGCTGATGGAGCTTTCCTCGGCCAGAGAATCAGTCTTGCTGGCAGGTAACGCAACCAACTTCCTGGGTACTCTTCGACACGACGGCAGCGCCTCGACAATTTTTAAAAATTCAGTTTCTACGTAAACTGAAAGGGCCCTATAGGTTTTTAACGGTGAGCCAATTCGTATGAAATCGATTACGTAAAGAGAAGCCTGATTTTTTGACACTAGTATGGGGCGCAGAATCCTGTAGGGGGTATTTGATATCACTCACGGGCCCGAGAAGAAGGGTCTTGACAGACGGACAACTAAGTGATCGCATAAGGGTTTAAATTTTTCCTTGTGAGGTACGGAACCCTAAAAAGTTGTAGAAGTGTGAATAATTAGGGTAGAGGTATGTGGATCGGTGTCTATGCATGGGGACCATCAAATAAAATGTCGGTGACACACTTCGCATCAGACACTTTACACGATTACAACCGTTCTTCTTATTGTGTACTTACCCTTAATACTTTATGCTCTGAACACTACCCTAAGAGCTGGGGATTACTGAAAACCAGCACTGCACACTTAACTGTATGACAGCGTCAGAAAATTGCTGAGTTATTCCCATTTGTCCAAATGTATTCATATCTTGTGTATTAACTGTTTGTATCTTTTGTTTATTTTTTATTTTAACATTTATTTGCGCGCATATACTTGTAAAAAATGTTCTTTGGAATTTGTTTTAGATGAATATGTGTAATATTATATCAATACTAGCTTTTGCCCGCGGCCTCGCTCGCGTGGAGGGGTCTTTCAAAAACTATTATCGACAGTTTTTGGCTTGGTGGCTATTTTATAAACACTCTTTATAGAGTATAAATATGTTGACCTGGGTCACTCACTACAAAGATAATAAATAAGGCATTCAAATCTGTTGAGAAGTTCTTGAGTTAAAACTGAACTTACAGAAATAAAATTCAAAAATTAAAATAATAACCTATACCCAAAGATATTATAAGAAAAAGAAAATAAAACCTCATTGCCTATACCATTAAACATTTTGCAAACGTATTCAATGGACAGACACGACTTTTTAACCAATTAATTGTTAGAATACAGATAAGATAATGGTATACAATAAAAAAAAATAATGGTCATGCATTTCCACAGCTTATCTAAAGGAATAAATAACAAGGATAAAATAGAAATAGTCCAAAGAATCACAAACAAAATTGGGTGGCCTGGATAACGCGTGACCTCGCTCGCGTTTGAGAGCTTTTTTGAACTTTTTATTAAAAGCTTCGCTCAGCATCCTTATTAAGGGTCGCATGCGGACGTGCGTAGTGTTATAGTGGCACATATCCAATACGCCGAGACAAAGCAGGCGGGCTTCGAACCCACAAGACCTTGTCTTGAACCCTGTCTTACTTACTTTGAAGTATCATACAAAAATTGAAACTTTTTAGACCCGTTTACGTAATGGAGCCAAAATTTCCTTCTGCGAAGTTTACCATGCCTTGAAAATCTTTGTCCAGCCCTCTTATTGTCTAATCTTACTGTCCAACTAATCGCTATAGCCATCAAAGGTGTCGTGATTGGCTAAATAAGATGTGTTATGTCATTTCTAGCCAATCACGGTGCGTTAAAGGTGATTGTGATGGCTGTCGAAGTTAGACAATAATACCCCTGATCACTGATCACGATTTCTTATGTATCTACTTTATGAGTTTGACTGAAAACAATACATATTATGTGTTCACTGAAATCCCATCCCACTATCCCACTTCCCATTCTTCCCACTAATAATAATAATAATATTATAAATGCGAAAGTTTGGATGTATGGATGGATGGATGTTTGTTACTCTTTCACGCCGTAACTACTGAACCGATTGGGCTGAAATTTTACATGAATGTAGCTCTAGATCTGGAATAGGATATAGGCTACTTTTTATCCCATAAATCAGTTCCCATGGGATGAAAATAAGCTTTCAAATTTCTATAGAAAAGTGATGTGTCACCCTTTCACGCCATGATTACGAAACCGATTAGGCTGAAATTTTGCATAAATGTAGTTCTACACTTTGAATAGGACAAAAACGACTTATTCCCTTTGTTCCCATGGAAAAGCTATAAAAGAGACACACAAAATGGGAAACAGAGGCGCATAACAATAATACACATTTCACCAGCTGTGTTTACTGTAGGTAACAGTCCGAATAATATTTACTGATTTTATAGGAGTACACAAAAACCAATACATCGCGGGCGAAGCCGCGGGCAAAAGCTAGTCGTACATAGTTTTGGTATCTATCTTGACATTTCTGACCAGTGAGCAGGAACACAGAACAGAGGTATAGAAATAAAAAAAAACATTTACAATTCTCAAAACTTCTTTGAATCGTGCCTCGACTCTACCCTACACGCGGCGGATATGGAAAAAATTAACTTCCTCCATACCCGTGTTAGTAACAGTTGTGCCACGATTCCCTGGCCAAACTCTACATGGTATAGCCTTTTGGCCGTAAAACGGGGCAGCCATTTTGTTGTGGGTCCAAAAGCCCTCGTCTCACCGGGTGTTGCTACCAGGCGACCTTCGGGAAGCAAAACAACCGAAGCCGCATCGTCTCCCGCGTAACCTTGACTGTTCTGTCTGGAGATCACCATCATCACAATTATAAATAGTGGATGCGTACAGAGAAATTGTATTGAGCGTGTTTATCAGTGATTGTGAACGCGTCGAGAAAATATTAATGCATTAAGATCCCGCTCCGTATTTCTCGGCTGTTTGATGCGAAGCATCATATTAATATTTTCTTTTGTAATTGCCGTGATGTTTTTGTAAAAATCAGGGACATACACCAGTCCATATTGGGCATCTAAATGAAGACCTAAAATTTATTTGATTCAATTGTTTCTCCTTTGCGCGTTATTTTGATCCATCCATCCATCCATCAGCCTGTTTCGTCCACTGCTGGACATAGGCCTTTCCAGAAGTTCACCACTCTTGGCGGTCCTCCTGGAAGAAATTCCCATACTCACACACGCTGGGCAGGCGGGTTGGTGAGCGCGGTGCCGAAACCCTTGCACTAGTGACGCCGCTGCCCGTCACTAGTCTGATTTATATAAGGCCCGGCAATTGGGGATGGATATACCGCCATCCGTCGGTCCCAGCCAATAGTGGGCCGCCTGGTTTTTTGCCTGAGAGCTGTTCTCTTACTCTCCCCCGAATAACTTCGGGAGGATTTCCGAGTAAGATGGTGGTACCTCCACAGTCGAGCCCGGCATTAGCTCTACCACCTATTAGGTGGTAGTTATTTTGATACTTAGATATTATTAATAAAGATTCGGAGCGGGCTCGTAAGTAATAAAATAACTCACAAAAGAGAAATAATTCAGTCAAATGAATTCTAGGCCTTTAATAGACGGCCAATTTGTATGTCCCTAGTTTTTCCAGAAACATCGGTATAAAGGCCAGAAAAATATTTAATATATTGTTTTTCATCAAAGTCGTCGTCGTCACGGACCGGGCTCTTAACAATTTAGGACGTTTTGTGCGTATATAGCAGGCAATATCGTAGGTAGATTAAATCCATTTTACGGATTATTGATAATTACCACAGCTATACCATCAATACAATATCATACAATAAGGTGACTTTAATTTATATAGACAAATTCATCCTGGAGACTCGGTAAGTGGCCAGAAAGTGCAATGACTCGTATACTAATAGAGTCGAAGTTGTTCTTGAACAAGTATACAGGCACAAAACAATATTTTTCGTATTTCGCAGACAGGATCATCGTACCTTGGTCCTGACTAATTACCGAGTCTCCAGTATGATGCCGTCATAAGAAAGAAGGCGGCATCTGCGTATGAACTTCATTATGATTGTTTTTTCAATTGTTTATGCTATTTTATGCATTACTTTGTAAATGATCCTGCACAACAACTATAATCACGCTTCAAAGTTGTTGTGCAGGATCATTTACCTGTATATTGACCAGGGTTATTACGATGATAATAAGAAAACCGCATCCAAATTCTTTGAGTGATCCTTGAGTTAAGGACACTCTATTTGCCCGAACTCCCATACTAGCGCAGTTCGCTGATAATATCCTCATTTATAGCTACTTGCTTATTATTTTTTTCTTTTCCAACATATCCCATAATACAATATCCATGACTTTAACCTAAAACATTCATCAAAATCAAATATAATATATACAAAAGTTACAAGCGTATAAAAGTCCTGGATTTTACACATATTTTGATGAATGTTTATGTACCGTAATGTCTTAAAAGCGCTACAATAAATCAAATACTTTAGGTTCACAGCATAGTATATAAGGTCCTACAATTCAAAGTGAAAAAAAAATGTAACAGATGATAGAGTATCCCTAAAGAACCACATTCCACTGAAAAAAAAAAATTTTTGGGTTTACTTTTTTCGATTTTTGGGATATTTCTCCTGAAATCATAGGAAGACCCAAAACTATTCTCGAGTTTTTTCAAGACATGGATTTTGTCTCGCGTTGGCTTGCCTCTCAAAGTGTGTTCGGTTAGTTCCGTACGAGCTCGGGAAATGAACGTTCGGGCCAGCCAATAACAGTCAGTCAGTGCTCTATAATCGGAACTTGAATGTAGAATGAAATAGCAAACATAGCGACCACGTGCGCGACTGACTTCAAGCCACCAACTACGGGGCTCGGGAGACTGACGAAAATTCTAAAAACGGTAGTTTTGGCCTTAGTATACTTAATAATAATAACCAATTTCATTTAAAACTTCGCAGAAGTATACAATGTACATAAATGGATGTTAAAAGCACGAGGTTACGACGAGTGTAATTCATATTACGACAAATTACAAAATAATTCGAAAACAAGCAGATAGGTAATTAAAAACCACGCTACCTTGCTTACGGATTATAAAATTACCTACTTACGTGTGTGGTTGGGGGAACTAAATAATTTATTTTATGTCCCGGTTGTCCTTACGTGTAGATTTAATTATCGAGGGGGAAAATAGCCACCTGGATAAATTAAGTTTTAATAGTTGAGGGGCACAGCACTGTAGACTAAAAATAAGAATTATTATCTGAAGTCACGAGTTTTTATTTTCGTATTTCTTACTATATTATGCCTATAATGTTTTTAATGCAATTTTAAAAGTATTCCATCGACCCTTACGGGAGGAGTAGACCTTCAAAGAAGGTCTAGTTTCAGTATCTAAATATTCGTAAAGTTAATAGTTGCGATTGTCGGCACTTGGTGAAACATCATCATGGTTGAAGAAAACACTTGTACTGATTCACAAAATTTAATTTAATTTAATTTTGGGGAACAGTACAAGTGTTTTCTTCAACTAAATATTCGTCTTAACGAGTAATACAGTCCCGTTTCTACAGATGTAGTCCAGAGGATGCAAAATTAAGATCTTCCAGATTTCAATATGCTGAGTCAATTACTTAGAGGTGCAATTATGTAAGACAATAATCATCGAATTCGATTATCATATGGCTATTCCACAGGTTTAGTTCTATATCTGTGGGCTATTCGGCTTATCAAATTAGCCCGTTTGACAGTTGAAATCGTACGTTTTTGGTTGTGAACATTATTTCAGTCAGTATTCAGTAGTCAAATAGGCTAATTTGCTTAGCCGAATAGCCATATAACAATCAGTTTAAATACATTATATTGTTTATGACAATCAGTCTTACACAATTGTACCTATGAATAATGTGTAACTCTTAGGCATGTTTTTTTAGACGTTTATTTTTTTGTTGTAAAGACAGTTACTTAATTGAACACATTACACTAGATAGATTATATTTTTGAAAATGACGCCTTTTTAAGTGATCAACACATTTTTCATCTTTTATCTAAGCGGCTTCAGTTTTATGTCTGAAATAAATGCAAGAATTCATAATGTAAAGTTAGAAAATACCAAATACTTTTTCATAAAATCCAAAAAAACCTTGAAAATTCACTGATTATACGTACCGGCAAACGTGTTAATATTCACCAACCACTTATCTAACACACAACATGTTAATTAGTAATAACTTTAGGAAATGTTGTTGTTAAAATAGTTAGTAAGGAAATGTATGAATTCTATGAAGATAACTTTATTTTTTGATTTAGGTTAATTACATGAGAAACTAAGATCCAAACAATATGAAATGTTTAAGGAATTTTAGTCGTTTTTTTTTTACTTTGGCGTTTTTTTATGAACATCCCTTATAGCATATGTCATGCATGACTAGGGTCACTACGATGATAATTAAAAAAACCGCACCCAAATCTGTTGAGTGGTTCTCAAGTTAAAATGGAACAAACATACAAACAGACAGACAAAAAAAATATTTTTAGCCTCAGTACAACACCACCGGATTATTTTATTTAAAATTTCGAATCGTCAAATTTATTGGACATCGAAAACGATACTATGAATAACAATATAAAACCCATCACGTTGGGACGTAATAATCGTCGGTAAAACGCAGGTGTACCGAGTATGGACTATGACTTGCATTTCACTTTTTTTATAATGCTAATAATAAAGTAATGAAAAAGTCATGTCTGTGCATTGAATATTTTTGCGGAATCCCTTTGCAAATTAATAACTAGAGTGGAAACTAGAAAAAGGTTCCGATATTTACCTATATATACCAATTTATCAAATTAGTGGCTCTTTCTGGAAAGCAGGTAAACAACTTCAAAAAGTGCCGTTTTTATCGAAATAGACCGTAAAAAAATTTTTTTGCCTTATTTACTAGCCTGCCAAATTTCATGACATTCCGATCAACGACACACGCTACGCTCGCTCGTTCAAAAATAAAAAAAAACTACAACTTACCAAGCCTCCAATCTCACCTTGTGTAGGTTCAGATATTAACGGGCTTATAATTTGGCCAAGTGCGAGTCGGACTCGCGCACAAAGGGTTCCGTACCACCACCACGCAATACGGGTACGGAGCCCTAAAAAGAAGGTAAATAGCAACAATATAAATGTCGTAGCAATATTAAAGCGACACAATAGTAGGTCGGAAAAATAAGGTTTTAGAATTTTCCGTTCAAGTCATCTCTGATATGTTGTCATCTGGTGTTATTGCGTTCAGTATGACCTCCTGAACACTTATATAGGGTGAAATTCAATCAACCGACCAAATTAATACTGGAGACTCGGATAGTGATCAGGAACATGGTTCAGTAATCCTTTTGACCAAATTCGAAATATACATTTTTTTGCTCCCGTACTGGTTGGACTAGTTTAAGTACAATTCCTAGTGCAGGCACTACGGGACAAAATATTTTTTTTTTCGAATTTCACCTGAAGGGTCATTGAACTTTGTTCATGATTACTAACCGAGTCTCCAGTGTGAATTTGGTCGGTTGATTAAATTTCACCTTGTATATGAGATGACCAGGGGGCAGACTGTGGGGATAGATACTATGACGTCATGACGATGTCAGTATACAAATGAAAAAAAATAATAATATAAATTATATAAATCATGTGGGGTATCAAATGTAAGGTATTTATGAGTAGATTACATATATATAAGGTGACTTTTATGTACCTAAATTCTTACTGAAAAATCGGTAAGGGCTCAGTAACAAGGTTCGATGATCCTTTTTGTGAAATTCGTAAATTATTCTTTTCGTGTTGTTTACAAACGCAAGCCCAGCTCCGAGTCAGTTACTATGGGATGTCAATATTTTATTTTGTGAAATTAGCAAAAAGTGTTATCGATCCGTGTTACTGATCACTTACCAAGCCTCCAACATGAGTTTGGATGTATGAGTAAAAGTCACCTTATATAGCATACTATAACATTTTTACTACTTGGTCAAACAAAATATTAGAAAACGACCAAAAATGTCACAATTTAGAGTTGACTTGTGCCAAAATCGTATTTAAGCGTCTTTTTTTGCTTTTTCCGATCTACTACAAAGGAGGCTGCTAAAAAATAGCACATGTCAAACGATGTGGTACGATGAGTACGGAACCCAAATTTGCATTATTTGTGGTTTCACTTTAGAGTATGTACAACAATTTAACCTTTGAATCTTGTATGTATTACCATTTTTATGATAGAGCTGAAACAAATAATAAAAATTTAACTATTTTTCGAGGTTTCTTGTATGGGATACTTGTATAATTTAAGTTTTTTAAATTTTTTCATTATTTCTCGTGATGGAGGGCGTAATAACACGTAGATCTTCTGTGAAAAATTCAACTAGACAACTACCTACTACGGTTGAAGCTGTAGACCCTTGGCTGTGACAGACAAGACAGAGAGCGGAGGCTTAGTAAAGCCGATTCTGAAGGCTTTAATTTTAGTTTTAGTGCTGTCAAAGCTAAATTTTGTTCATTCCAAAATAGTTCTTTAGTGTTTGCAACAGAAGCTATATTAATTTGGAAAAATTAAGTTTTGACAGCACTAAATCTAAAATTAAAGCCTTCAGAATTGACTAAAGTAAGAGGGTCCCGTTTGGCACCCCTCTGGTACGGAACCCTAAAAAGTATATGTTTTAAGTTTTTGAAGGCGTTAATGCTTTTAACAATAACAATAGAGATACCTTGTATGATGAAGTGTTTAGAAAGTACGTAAGTAATAATTTGCTACTTATCTTCTATCTTACTAATAAGGTCTACTTATCTTACTCTTACTAATAATAAAGTAGTAAAAAAGTCGTATCTGTACATTGAATATTTTCGCGAAATTTTAAATGAAATGGGTTATTAGTATTGTAATGAAGCCACAACTACCATTTTTAGTTTTTTTGTCTGTTTGTCTGTCTGTATGTTCCGTTTTAACTCGAGAACCACTCAGTGGATTTGGATGCGGTTTTTTTTATTATCGTCGTAATGACCCCGACCAACACATGGTATGATGAGTGTTCATAAAATAACGCCCAAGCCGAAAACGGGGCAAAGAGTGAATAAACGCTTTTAACTCTGGACCCACTCAACGGATTTGGATGTGGTTTTTTGTTTTATTATCATTGTAGTGACCCTGGTCAAAATATAAGCCAAAGGGGGTGTTCATAAAATAACGACCAAGCCAAAAACGGGCAAAAATTTACTGAACGCGGGCGAAGCTGCGGGCAAAGGCTAGTATGACGTCAGAAAAAATTGTGCGTACATTTTATCAATTTACTTCAACTGTTATCACTTTTACTGAAGTGCAATTTTATTGTTTCAAATGTAAATAAAGCACTACGTCTTCATGTTATTGTTGTTTTTTAGGGTTCCGTAGTAAATAAGGAACCCTTATAATTTCGCCATGTCCGTCTGCCCGTGGCTTAGCTCAGATACTCTTAGTACTAGAAAGCTGTAATTTGGCATTGGTTAACATATAAATCATGCCGACAAGTAAAATAAAATCTTGAAAAGTGGTAAAATAAAATCTTGAAGAAAAAAAGGAAGGTAAATCTTATACATACTCAAACTGCAATATCAGACTTTTCTTTGAAGGCTCACTCCTCCTACACGGGTGGACAATAAAGTTAAAAAAAAATTACATCCCTGTTACGTTCTGTTTGAAAGATACAGATTGCTACGACGTAGCGAGTTCTACGTCTCGTAGCATAATTATGGCTATACAAATTGTGTTCCAGTTTGCACCTAATTTCAGAAATTGTATCAATTCCTCCTTGGGGTCATAGAACTAAATATAAATACCATAATGCGGCATGAATTTATTTGCACTGTGTATATTATTAAGAATATTAAGAGTGATGCATTTCGCTTTGAATTAATAATCTTAGTTAAAGAGAAGGTAATAAAAACAAAAAAGATATGCATCCCATTATTTCAAACGAACTAAAGCCGTCCTCGTTATCTTAGCTACTAGCTAGCGTAATTATTAGATAACTTTAAATGGTATTTTAAGTTAATGACAGCTGTTATGAGCTACATTATGTTCTATCACGCAATGCTTCTTAATTTAACATAAATAATTATATTCACATTGTGTTACTTACATACTAACATTAGTTTAATATTAGCTCCAAAGTATTTGATTGATGCCAAGCAACAGGCCTTTGAACAACGATTTAAGTTTAAAGCTTTTGAAGCATATATGTATATCGTATTCTATATTTTTTTATATATCTAACGTGAAATTTAAGTAATTTTGTTAACGAAAACTGGTGATAGTACTCGTCCATATAAACAACTTTTACTATGGAGCCAAAAAAATATCTGCTGTTCCATAGAAAAGTTAAATACCTACTCGAACCAAATGTATGAAACAGCTGATATTTTTTTCACGATTTCAGGGTTGGCTCCATAGTAAAAGTTGTTCATATGGACGAGTACTATCACCAGTTTTCGTCTAGATCAGTTTATAATTATTACAGAATTACGAAAAACCACTAAGTCCGTTGTCCGTCAACAGCATATGCTTAAACTGCTGTTTAATGCTGTTGACCTGAAATTGGTAGTAATAAATATTGTTTTCAGGAAATAATACATAGGTAACACTAAAAGTTTCCGGAACTGGCCACTTACATAAACAATATTTAAAAATTTATTGCAACATTTGAAAATAGAACTCTTTGGCTGTAGAATGCAGTTTGTTTCATCTGACTGTCTTTTGTTTTTACCTTGTGGCGCCATTTAAAAAATTGTGTGTCTGCATCAACATGGATTTAACTCGGGAAAATTTTCGTAGTATGATTTTCTACGATTTTAAGTGTAATTTGACAGCTCAACAGAGCATCGCTCGGCTTGAAACAGCTTTTGGCAATGAAGCACCATGCAAGACGACTGTTTATAGCTGGTTTGCAGGATTCAAGCGTGGTCGTATCAATCTCAGTGACGAATCTCGCGATGGTCGGCCGTCCACCGCTGTGACCAACAAAAACATCGATGCTGTGCGCCGTATGATTGAAACAGACAGGCATGTGACCTACCATGAAATTCGCGCATCCTTAGAAATAGGCATGAGTCAAATACAATCAATCCTACACAAACATTTGGGTGTGAGAAAGCTGTGCTCGCGGTGGATCCCACACAACTTGACCGAGGCTCAAAAAACGGACCGCGTCACTTGGTGCAGTGCCATGCTTACCAGATTCAACGAAGGTGCGTCAAATTTGGTGTGGGACATAGTAACAGGTGACGAAACATGGATTTATTGCTACGATCCCAAAACAAAGCAGCAATCGAGCGTATGGGTCTTTCAAGATGAGCCGAAACCAACCAAAGTGGCGCGCGTGAAAAGTGCATCTAAGCGGATGATTGCTTCTTTTTTTAATAAAACTGGACACGTGGCTACTGTTGCTTTAGAGAATCGTCGTACCGTGAATAGTGACTGGTACACGACCATTTGTTTGCCGGAAGTTATTGACGAACTCCGTAAAAATAACCGTAAACGCCGTATCATCCTGCACCACGACAATGCTAGTTCTCACACGGCCAGACAGACAAACGACTTTTTGAAGACGAAAAATGTAGAACTCATGAGTCATCCTGCATACAGTCCCGACCTGGCACTCTGTGACTTTTTTCTGTTCCCAAAAATTAAGAACCAATTACGCGGTCAACGATTTTCATCACCAGAAGAGGCTGTCGAGGAGTATGAAAAACACGTTTCAGAGGTCACCACAGGGGAGTGACACAAAAGTTTTCAAAACTGGTTTGATCGAATGAAAAAGTGCATAGACGCCAAGGGAGATTATTTTGAAAAACAATAAATTAATTTTGTACCTTTAATAGTATTTTTTCATATTCATTCCGGAAACTTATAGTGCGTCCCACGTATAACATTTTTTTAACGTATCGAGGCTTTTTTTGTTTTGTATAAATATACATAGTACACTTGTAGGTATAGGTAATAGAGGTAATATAAATAAAAAACCGGCCAAGTGCGTGTCGGGCCACGCGCAATGTAGGGTTCCGTAGTTTCCCGGTACATATAAGTTGGTCTACTAATACAGACCACGCCAAACTTCTTGTCCCATACATTATAGGGGGCCAAAAGTTTGGCGCGACCTGTACTCATATGTAAAGCCTACTTAGCTGTGACAGTTTTCCTTTTGAATTCATTATATATACTACTTCTGTGAATTTTTCACATTTCTATAAACAACCGTTTAGCCAGCAGGGGGGGGGGCGACGCTCGACTCTAACTAAAACTTTCACTTTAAAGCTTAATATTTCACCAACGGATCCCTAAATCGAAAAATGGTTTTCCACACTATGGGATAGACCAGAAAAAAAAATTCATCCTCAGTTTACGTGTATGAGAGTACCATTAAAAATTTTTATTTTACCGTTTTGTCGGCGTGATTAATATTGAAATCCATGCCAAATTACAGCTTTATAGTACTAATAGTCTCTGCGCTAAGCCGCGGACGGACAGATGGACATGGCGAAACTATGAGGGTTCCTTGCCGGACTACGGAACCCTAAAAAGGAAAAGAAAATCTTTGAGCTTAACACATTTTACGTATAGTTAGTGAGACAGACAGAACCCACGATTGTATTAAAAGTTTACTTGATAACAAATAAAAGATAACCGACTAAATGTAGAGAGATAAAAGCAACAATTTCAAAGTTGCACTGCTCATGAGTGTCACGAGTATGACGCGCAAGATGCGTGCGCGCAGCAAAATAGGTGCAATCTATTGAAGTTAGCGATGAACCCGTGAACTGGCCTCAATTCACGCGGAAGGGACTATTTAACGACCATTTAACCACTATGTACACTTGACTTTAACTCTAGGCACGCCGTTGTTCACAACGAAGATGCTCTCTCTGTGGAACTATTTGTCCTTTTCTATGGAAAGAAAATGTGGATATTTTTTGATCTACCGTATCTAACATTCCTCCTATTTCCATACAAGGTGTAATAATAACCATCCATCCATCAGCCTGTTTCGTCCACTGCTGGACATAGGCCTTTCCAGGATTTCGCCACTCTTGGCGGTCCTCCTGGAAGAAATGCCCATACTCACACACGCTGGGCAGGCGGGTTGGTGAGCGCGGTACTGAAACCCTCGCACCAGTGACGCCAATGCCCGTCACCAGTCTGATATACCGCCATCCGTCGGGCCCAGGCAATGGTGGGCCGCCTGGTTTTGCCTGAGAGCTGTTCTCTTACTCTCCCCCGAATAACTTCGGGAGGATTTGCGAGTAAGATAGTGGTACCTCCACAGTCGAGCCCGGCATCAGCTCTACCACCTTAATAATAATATTAATACTTTATTTTCACAACTTAATCATACAAAATTATTTACAGTGTTTGGGTAAGGAATTACTTGTATTAGGAGGCCCCGCTCTTCCATAGCATTACAATAATTTACATGAACGAGTTGAGATGAATAATTCCAAAGTAAATAGAAGAGAAGTTACAATTAGGAATTCTGAAGCAAGCTTTTTGACATTAAGAGTTGTTGAAAAAATTTTACAGTACAAGCTTAACTACATTTATTACTTGTTGTTCAGGTGTCTTTCGTTTGTGCAGCTAAATTCATACTGAAGCCTCGGTAAGTGGTCAAGATCGAGGTTCAATGAGTCTTTCTCTAAATAGGCAAAAAAAATACTTCCTAATACTAATTGGGTCAAAGTTGTTCTTTAAAAAGTTTAAAGGCACTTTTTTTTTTATTTTGCAAACATGGTAATTGGACCTTGGTTCTGAGTGTCAAACGGGGAACCGCCGCGTAACCATGTTTGCCTCCGAAGAAACTGTACGAATACAGTGAAACTAGTCAGGCGAATTCTGACTATTAAAATAGTGAGTAGCCGTTTCAATAGAATTATGAATCTAAGCCACGAATCTTTTAGTAGTAAAACTTATACTATTATAATAAACGTCTATAAAAACGTGATATAAAACGGCCGTCATATTAAAAATCCATCCATCCAATTCCGAAATAAAAACACCTCGAAACAACGAGTTTTCTGAGTGGCCCGCTTCCGCTGAGCAGGATAAACATGTGTAAAATGAAAGCGTTGGAGCAGGACAGATTTCTCTGTATAACCTCGCCTTGAAAAATCGGTTAATTCGAGAGCGGGTGAGATATTTCGGTTCAGCGCTATTTTAAACAATGTTATCAGACGTCATAAAGTTCAATTCTACTAAATGTCAAATAAGGTGCTCAAACTCGGACCATCCATGCCTTTAACGAGATTTTCATAATTAAGAAACTGGCCTATTGTCGAGTACTATGTGAAAAAATGTTTACATTTATACATTGTATATCACGCGCGCGGCTATTGACTTAGATATAAAAAGTATTGACAAGTGTATGTACAACTTATACCCTGAGGGATCCGTATCATCATATTCAATTGGTTACGTGAACAGTATACGGAAAATAACTTTGTGTAGATGGTTCTCTTTACTTTAAAACAAGATTTTCCTTCGTGCCAAATAGTTTTCAAGATTCCAACTAATTCCAAACAACGTCGCGGTCACCAGTTGTGGCAGGTTGGTATATAGGTAATGAGGAAATGAAGAATGTAAGATAAATCGAATTACGTGATGAAGAAAATAATATTTTATTTTATACTAGCTTTTGCCCGCGACTCCGCCCGCGTGTTATTCGGTTTTACGGCATGTATTTTTCCGGAATAAAAAGTAGCCTATGTGTTAAGTTAGGGTATAAGCTATATCCATTCTAAATTTCAACAAAATCTGTCCAGCCGTTTCAGCGTGAAAGAGTAACAAAGACACACACACACACACACACACACAAACATTCGCATTTAAAATATTAATGTGAAGTGTGATAGTGTGATTTATTTGTCAGATGTGAGTGATGTGACTCAATGACTAGTGTTGTCTTTGATCTTTTTTTTCACATTTTCTGCTGATCAGACAAACTTTTGTTTTTTATTTATGATATTTTCAAATACAAAGAAAAAATCGCTTTCCCTTGGACAATGACGATTAGGTATTAAAAATTAATAAGGGAAGAGTTTTGTATAAAAAAAGATGGTGTTGATCAGGATGATCAGTAGAGCATGTTGTTTAATTTTCTGAGCACGACAATCAACATCAATAAGGGTCGCGGTATAGGTTTTGATGAGTGGTTTCGTAACAAAATACAAACTTCATTGCGTTAGAAGTTTTATAGTCTACTTACTATTTCAACATAATACCGTTTTGGAGTTTCTCGAGAGAAAGAGTCATTAGTATTTCATAAAGGCAGCAGTTAAAAAGAAAAAATATATTAGAAAATATTAATAATATATATATGTATATATAGGTGATTTATAGGTGGTAGAGCTGATGCCGGGCTCGACTGTGGAGGTACCACCATCTTACTCGCAAATCCTCCCGAAGTTATTCGAGAGAGAGTAAGAGAACAGCTCTCAGGCAAAACCAGGCGGCCCACCATTGCCTGGGACCGATGGATGGCGGTATATCCATCCCCAATTGCCGGGCCTTATTAAACAGACTAGTGACGGGCAGCGGCGTCACTGGTGCAAGGGCTTCGGCACCGCGCTCACCAACCCGCCTGCCCAGCGTGTGTGTATGGGCATTTCTTCCAGGAGGACCGCCAAGAGTGGCGAAATCCCGGAAAGGCCTATGTCCAGCAGTGGACGAAACAGGCTGATGGATGGATGGATATGTATATACCTATATATATTTTTTTCATCATAATAAAATTTCATTTATTTCCAACATAAGAAAAACTTATTCTAAACTAAAATTACCTAACAATATAAATTACACTCTTAAACTAACTAACTACCTTCCTTCAATTAATATTGGGACACTCCTGGACAGATCCGCTTTTACTCTGGCTGTTGGCCTGAGACTTGGATGTAAGACAAACGAGCCACATCGCTGCCGCTGTGGCGAGAGTGTCGACCAGTTCGGCCATCACGGCCTATCGTGCCAACGTAGCGCTGGCCGGCTATCACGTCACGCCACACTGAACGACGTCATTCGGCGGGCCCTTGCCAGCGCCGCTGTGCCAGCAATTCTAGAGCCAAATGGGCTGGCACGCGACGATGGCAGGAGGCCTGACGGAATGACGCTCGTTCCGTGGAAAAATGGGCGGCCGCTGGTATGCACCCATACAGTGGCACCATCTCACTTACCAGCGACTGCTGCCAAGGCTGGCGCGGCGGGTATAAAAGCGGAAGGCACGAAGAGGCGAAAATACACAGTGTTGGGACAAAATTACCACTTTGTTCCCTTTGCTGTGGAAACCCTCGGTCCGTGGGGGCCAGAAGCGCGACGCCTCTACAAAGAGATATCGTCGCGCCTGGTCGATACTTCGGGGGATCCAAGTGCTGGATCCTATTTCGGCCAAAGATTAAGCCTCGCGATCCAGCGAGGCAATGCCGCCAGCCTGTTGGGTACCCTGCCGGGTGACGGCAGCGATCTGGCTTCAATTTTTTACTTAGTTTAGGTACCCATCCTGTGTTTTATTTAAGGTAGGTATTCTTCTTCTGTATTTTTTATATATATATTTTGGTAGTTAGTTTTATTTATAGATAATTTGTTATTTAAGTTTTAGATAATTAAAATAAATCACTACAAAATAACTACAAAAAATATAATATAATATAATATAATATATATTTTTTTGATTTCGGTAATAAAATCAGACTACAGAAATTTGCGCCGTGTAAATTCGTCGCTAAAAGTATTTATTTTCGGTGAAAATTCGTACCTCTTCCTCAGACCAAATGAAAAACCTCTTCAAAACATTTATTCGTAATGTGAAAAACTCTTTTTGCGTGTCGATTCGTACATTTCGTCTTGAAAATGGATTTTATACCGAAATTTCTATTTATTTTATACATGCTGTAAATGCAAAGTCAATAATCTCTTCAGGGTATGAAAGTATACACGATTCTGATGTCATTACGAGAAAAAAAATATACCTTGAATTTTCACCAAAAATTCCATAATTTTTCTAAGCTATGGCTACGCAGCTCACCGGCCTCCCCACACACCTAATTGCACCCCGCAACCCGCACCCCTCATCCGAGTGGCCAGTATTTTGAGTAAAGGAAATCGTCTTATTATGAGGTACTGGTACTTTATTTAGAGATCCCAGTATTTAAAATAATATCTTTACCGATCATAATAGCACACCCTTATAGGATTCTTGACTTTGCTTTTACACCCGGTATAAGAGTACCATCAAATCGGCATATTCTAAGTTTTACTCTTATTTATAAAATATATTATGTGTTTAGGCAATAAGCTATAGTTCGTCGTAGTGTTTAGGTTTATTTATATTACAAGGTGTGAGTTTTTGAAGATTAATAAGTAATAAATGAGGTCCTACAATAATAAGTGAAAATAATTCTAGGGTAGATTATGTATCGTTAACTGAACACAAAAAAGACGAAAAAAAATTTTTTTTACAAGTAATTTTTTCACTTTTCAGTACAAAAATCAGCGCTGACAAAATTTCTATGAAAAGGTGAAAAAAAAGTTTTTTTTTCTGTGGGTGGTCGTCCATAAGGGATCCTCTATCATCTCTTAATTTTTTTCACTTTGAATTGTAGGACCTTATATATTTCCCATGCCTACATATTTTGAGGTTTTTTAATAAACAGAATGTAGATGGAAAATGTACTTCTATTTTATTTTATTCACTTTTCACTCTCACTGTACGGGAAGCAATAATAATTTACCCTGCCAGATGCAGCGTTTTTCACGGCACTCGCGTGTAGTTGAAGTACTAGGCTCCAATACATTTGATTGCGTCCACATGCTACGCGCGAACCAACGCGCGAGTTACAAACGTGGGATGTGGACGCAATGTATTTGAGTCTAGTACTTCGACTACGCGCGAGCAAAACGCGGCATGTGGACAAGGCCTAAGTCTAAGAGGTGCGAATTTTCCGGCCTATAAAAAAGTGTACGAATTCTGTAATGCGAATATTCCACGACCGATTTTTATAATGCTGCAGTACGGAATCCTAAGAAATAAAGAAGAGTTACTGATGCGTCAAGATGCGTGACGCTGCCCGCCAAGTTATAAATTAAACAGGCTCTTACACAATACGTGTTCACAGATAATGTTTGTTTTTAATCGAAACGCATTTTCCTTTTGATACATTTTCTAATGTGTCATTTTAATTCTTTTTGTAATGCTGCAGTACGGAATCCTAAGAAATAAAGAAGAGTTACTGATGCGTCAAGATGCGTGACGCTGCCCGCCAAGTTATAAATTAAACAGGCTCTTACACAATACGTGTTCACAGATAATGTTTGTTTTTAATCGAAACGCATTTTCCTTTTGATACATTTTCTAATGTGTCATTTTAATTCTTTTTGTAATGCTGCAGTACGGAATCCTAAGAAATAAAGAAGAGTTACTGATGCGTCAAGATGCGTGACGCTGCCCGCCAAGTTATAAATTAAACAGGCTCTTACACAATACGTGTTCACAGATAATGTTTGTTTTTAATCGAAACGCATTTTCCTTTTGATACATTTTCTAATGTGTCATTTTAATTCTTTTTGTAATGCTGCAGTACGGAATCCTAAGAAATAAAGAAGAGTTACTGATGCGTCAAGATGCGTGACGCTGCCCGCCAAGTTATAAATTAAACAGGCTCTTACACAATACGTGTTCACAGATAATGTTTGTTTTTAATCGAAACGCATTTTCCTTTTGATACATTTTCTAATGTGTCATTTTAATTCTTTTTGTAATGCTGCAGTACGGAATCCTAAGAAATAAAGAAGAGTTACTGATGCGTCAAGATGCGTGACGCTGCCCGCCAAGTTATAAATTAAACAGGCTCTTACACAATACGTGTTCACAGATAATGTTTGTTTTTAATCGAAACGCATTTTCCTTTTGATACATTTTCTAATGTGTCATTTTAATTCTTTTTGTAATGCTGCAGTACGGAATCCTAAGAAATAAAGAAGAGTTACTGATGCGTCAAGATGCGTGACGCTGCCCGCCAAGTTATAAATTAAACAGGCTCTTACACAATACGTGTTCACAGATAATGTTTGTTTTTAATCGAAACGCATTTTCCTTTTGATACATTTTCTAATGTGTCATTTTAATTCTTTTTGTAATGCTGCAGTACGGAATCCTAAGAAATAAAGAAGAGTTACTGATGCGTCAAGATGCGTGACGCTGCCCGCCAAGTTATAAATTAAACAGGCTCTTACACAATACGTGTTCACAGATAATGTTTGTTTTTAATCGAAACGCATTTTCCTTTTGATACATTTTCTAATGTGTCATTTTAATTCTTTTTGTAATGCTGCAGTACGGAATCCTAAGAAATAAAGAAGAGTTACTGATGCGTCAAGATGCGTGACGCTGCCCGCCAAGTTATAAATTAAACAGGCTCTTACACAATACGTGTTCACAGATAATGTTTGTTTTTAATCGAAACGCATTTTCCTTTTGATACATTTTCTAATGTGTCATTTTAATTCTTTTTGTAATGCTGCAGTACGGAATCCTAAGAAATAAAGAAGAGTTACTGATGCGTCAAGATGCGTGACGCTGCCCGCCAAGTTATAAATTAAACAGGCTCTTACACAATACGTGTTCACAGATAATGTTTGTTTTTAATCGAAACGCATTTTCCTTTTGATACATTTTCTAATGTGTCATTTTAATTCTTTTTGTAATGCTGCAGTACGGAATCCTAAGAAATAAAGAAGAGTTACTGATGCGTCAAGATGCGTGACGCTGCCCGCCAAGTTATAAATTAAACAGGCTCTTACACAATACGTGTTCACAGATAATGTTTGTTTTTAATCGAAACGCATTTTCCTTTTGATACATTTTCTAATGTGTCATTTTAATTCTTTTTGTAATGCTGCAGTACGGAATCCTAAGAAATAAAGAAGAGTTACTGATGCGTCAAGATGCGTGACGCTGCCCGCCAAGTTATAAATTAAACAGGCTCTTACACAATACGTGTTCACAGATAATGTTTGTTTTTAATCGAAACGCATTTTCCTTTTGATACATTTTCTAATGTGTCATTTTAATTCTTTTTGTAATGCTGCAGTACGGAATCCTAAGAAATAAAGAAGAGTTACTGATGCGTCAAGATGCGTGACGCTGCCCGCCAAGTTATAAATTAAACAGGCTCTTACACAATACGTGTTCACAGATAATGTTTGTTTTTAATCGAAACGCATTTTCCTTTTGATACATTTTCTAATGTGTCATTTTAATTCTTTTTGTAATGCTGCAGTACGGAATCCTAAGAAATAAAGAAGAGTTACTGATGCGTCAAGATGCGTGACGCTGCCCGCCAAGTTATAAATTAAACAGGCTCTTACACAATACGTGTTCACAGATAATGTTTGTTTTTAATCGAAACGCATTTTCCTTTTGATACATTTTCTAATGTGTCATTTTAATTCTTTTTGTAATGCTGCAGTACGGAATCCTAAGAAATAAAGAAGAGTTACTGATGCGTCAAGATGCGTGACGCTGCCCGCCAAGTTATAAATTAAACAGGCTCTTACACAATACGTGTTCACAGATAATGTTTGTTTTTAATCGAAACGCATTTTCCTTTTGATACATTTTCTAATGTGTCATTTTAATTCTTTTTGTAATGCTGCAGTACGGAATCCTAAGAAATAAAGAAGAGTTACTGATGCGTCAAGATGCGTGACGCTGCCCGCCAAGTTATAAATTAAACAGGCTCTTACACAATACGTGTTCACAGATAATGTTTGTTTTTAATCGAAACGCATTTTCCTTTTGATACATTTTCTAATGTGTCATTTTAATTCTTTTTGTAATGCTGCAGTACGGAATCCTAAGAAATAAAGAAGAGTTACTGATGCGTCAAGATGCGTGACGCTGCCCGCCAAGTTATAAATTAAACAGGCTCTTACACAATACGTGTTCACAGATAATGTTTGTTTTTAATCGAAACGCATTTTCCTTTTGATACATTTTCTAATGTGTCATTTTAATTCTTTTTGTAATGCTGCAGTACGGAATCCTAAGAAATAAAGAAGAGTTACTGATGCGTCAAGATGCGTGACGCTGCCCGCCAAGTTATAAATTAAACAGGCTCTTACACAATACGTGTTCACAGATAATGTTTGTTTTTAATCGAAACGCATTTTCCTTTTGATACATTTTCTAATGTGTCATTTTAATTCTTTTTGTAATGCTGCAGTACGGAATCCTAAGAAATAAAGAAGAGTTACTGATGCGTCAAGATGCGTGACGCTGCCCGCCAAGTTATAAATTAAACAGGCTCTTACACAATACGTGTTCACAGATAATGTTTGTTTTTAATCGAAACGCATTTTCCTTTTGATACATTTTCTAATGTGTCATTTTAATTCTTTTTGTAATGCTGCAGTACGGAATCCTAAGAAATAAAGAAGAGTTACTGATGCGTCAAGATGCGTGACGCTGCCCGCCAAGTTATAAATTAAACAGGCTCTTACACAATACGTGTTCACAGATAATGTTTGTTTTTAATCGAAACGCATTTTCCTTTTGATACATTTTCTAATGTGTCATTTTAATTCTTTTTGTAATGCTGCAGTACGGAATCCTAAGAAATAAAGAAGAGTTACTGATGCGTCAAGATGCGTGACGCTGCCCGCCAAGTTATAAATTAAACAGGCTCTTACACAATACGTGTTCACAGATAATGTTTGTTTTTAATCGAAACGCATTTTCCTTTTGATACATTTTCTAATGTGTCATTTTAATTCTTAGGTAGTTATGCTTTTATTAGACCAACATTAATACATTTTTTTTTGTTTATGTTTTTCCCCCGATTTAAATTTTCGAGGGAGAAATTTAATTATAATGTTACATATACTGGTAAAATAAAAAAATAAAATAGCTTTTGGCCGCGGTTTCACCCGCATTGAATTAGTTTTTGTGTACTCCTATAAAATCAGTCAATATTATTCAGACTGTTACCTACAGTAAACATACCTAGCTGGTGAAATGTGTGTTATGCGCCTCTGTTTCCCATTTTGTGTGTCTCTTTTATAGCTTTTCCATGGGAACAAAGGGAAAAAGTAGTTTTGGTCCTATTCAAAGTCTAGAACTACATTCATGTAAAATTTCAGTCCAATCAGTTCAGTAGTTACGGCGTGAAAGAGTAACAAACATCCATCCATACATCCAAACTTTCGCATTTATAATATTAGTGGGAGGGATCATCCATCCATCGGCCTTCGTTTCGTCCACTGCTGGACATAGGCCTTTCCAGGATTTCGCCACTCTTGGCGGTCCTCCTGGAAGAAATGCCCATTCTCACACACGCTGGGCATAAAACCTTGCACCAGTGACGTCGCTGCCCGTCACCAGTCTGTTTTATAAAGGCTCGGCAATTGGGGATGGTTATACCGCCATCCATCGGTCCCAGACAATGGAGCGGCCGCCTGGTTTTGCCTGAGAGCTGTTCTCTTACTCTCCCCCGAATAACTTCGGGAGGGTTTGCGAGTAAGATGGTGGTACCGCCACAGTCGAGCCTGGCATCAGCTCTACCACCTCGAGCTAGTGGGAGGGATAGTGGGATTTGATTTATATATATACAATATTAAGAAAAAGGGTTTACTGTCTTAAAACGTCTTTTCAGGTGCCTTTTTCTCAAATAATTTGGCTAAAAGCGAGTCGGACTCGCGCACAAAGGGTTCCGTGCCACCAATACGACAAATATTTTTTTGTGTCTCTACACTTGTTAAAGAACGATATCGACTTAACTGGCATAGGAAGTCTAAATTTTATATTGCATATTTCACAGAAAGGGTTATTGTACCATGGTCTTGCTTACCACTATCCGAGTCTCCAGTATGAATTTGGCTAAATAAACGAAAGTCACCTTATGTGTGCAGTGCACGTCAACGAGACCTCTAACATTAAAAAAAATTTTTTTCAAGATTTTATTTTACCATTTTGTTGGCGTGATTAATATTTATATCCATGGCAAATTACAGCTTTTTAGTACTAATAGTCTCTGAGCTGAGCCGCGGACAGACGGACAGACGGACATGGCGAAACTATAAGGGTTCCTTGTCGGACTACGGAACCCTAAAAAAAAGGAGTAAGGATGCGGCAAAAGTAGTCAATTTTCAAGGAATCACTCTAAAAGAGAATAATATTTTTTATGTAAATTGCTTGATTGATGAATCATTTTCATAATGTACCTAAATCCTAAAATACGTAATATAATACTACCAATTTACGAATTTGCCAATTACGATAATATCACATTACATTTTATTCATCACAAGGATCAAATTTGACTAGGTATGAATAAAAATTCCTAATTAAAGAATTTGTAGAGGTATATATTATTCATTTTTTTTCGGGCAGGAATTCAAGCATATTTCCAAAAACTATACAGGTTGTTAAGATTCTACTCATTAATATGAAAAATATTTAGTATCAAATGAAATGAACCGTGAAATAAATCAGGAAAAAGAAACACCTGTTTCCTCACAATGTACGAGTTGGTATTTAACTTTTCCATGGAACAGCTGATTTTTTTCGCGATTACTCGTTTTAGCCGATAGTATAAATTGTTGAGGAGGACCGCCATGAGTGGCGAAATTTTGGAAAAGCCTATGTCCAGCAGTGGATGAACACGGGCTGATGGATGGATGGTGGAAAAAATGTTCATATTAAAGAAAAAGGTTGTCATGCTATACAGGTTGTAAACAAAGTGCGAGTTTTTAATAAAACCACACACTCTACTGATCATACTGAACAACTAATCGAAAAAAACTCGTGCAAATCTTCAGAGAAAAAGATATTCAACTGTAACACAAAGACTTTATCTCGTAGGAGGAAGGTCTATTTTAGAACGCTGCACCGGAACAGCTGTTTCACGGACGATGCTCTCTCGACACTCGCCCGTATGTCAGTGCGTTAGGGTTCACGCATTTTTGTTTGGATCTCAATTATTTCCTTAACTAAGGGTGTCCGCGGGTATGACTCTTGGGAAAAGTGGTTCAGTAGGGTCGGCAGAATATGTGGTTTCATTTAATTGTCGCACTCTATTTACACCCGGTATAGTAATAAAGAGTAAAAGTTAGTCTGCTTGTTTGTTTAAGGAAACTAATCTCCGTAACAACGAAATCCGATTTTTAAAATTCTTTCATTGTTTAAATCTTCACAGTCTTCATTTGGACCAACGCCACAACTTGTCACATGATTTGGTTTGAAAAGGGTTGAAAATAATGAAATTATATATATAATTCGTAAGAGGAGATCTAGATCTAGGCACTGGGGGCAGCTGCGCAAGAGCAGGTGATGCAAGGCATGAGGGAAGGGAGGCAGGTAGCGCGGGCGTAACGGCCTTACACCAAAATTGACCATGAAACAATATTACGTATAACATTATAATTATAACAAAATTGCAGTTGAATTCATCCTGAAGATTTGGTAAGTACGCAGTATCAAGATTCGATTACCTTTTTTGCGAAATAAGTAAATTATTTTTTTCGTGTACGCAAGAGTCAGTTACCTACTTCATAGTAAATGTGACCTATTCTCGTGCAGCAAACCTTAAATTCAGAGTTGAAAAACCTAAAATAATACAAGCTCATTTAACTTTTATCCATCTGCGTTAAAGCTTATTTTGCAATGAAAAGTTTTAGGTTATGGCAGCTCTATATCTAATATTTGCTACACGAGAATAGGTGTCAATGCCTACTTTATGGGAGGTCAAAATGTTATTTTGCTAAACTAGCAAAAAGTCTTATCGATCCGTGGTACCGATCACCTACCAAACCTTTAGTATTCATTTGACTGCATAAATTAATGTAGTTAACTTTATAAACTTTCAAGATTATAAGCGAAAACAAATAAATCTTAGAAAAAAACAAAGCCGTTAATTGATAAATATAATTAGTGTTATTGTAGATACTGCTTACATGTTTTTTTTATTACGAGGTTTTTCACCCGCCATTATTATATCACTATGTTTAAGGGGCCGTTCAAGTATTACGTAAGCACTATGGGGGGGGGGGGTCTTTGTTTTGCTTATTTTCGATGACATGGGGGGTAGGGGAGTCTAGATGATGATTACGTCATCGGTATATTTTTGCCCCTTACTCTATGTTGAATACTGTATCAGTAAAATCTAATCTCTATCCTAAATCTATTTTATTTTATAATTATAACATTATAATATATAAAAATATATATTTATAATTGAAAAATGTTTACGTAAGCATGGGGGAGGGGGTAAGAGCTTTGCTTACTTTTGCTGACAAGGGGGATGGGGGGGTAAATAATTGTAATAAATCTGCTTACGTAATACTTGAACGGCCCCTAAGGCGCCTAGGCACGCCACCGTTTTAGTACAAAAAATACCAGCACCAGATGATAGAGGTCATATAGTTTGGTCTATAACGAAAAGCAACTGAGAAATGGGTTGTCAAATTTTGTACTAAGACGGTGGCATGCCTATGCGCCTTAATTTGTCATAAGCTCTGTTTGACTGTTTTGATAACACTAAACTTGAGGTTTTTGACCTGAACAAATCATTATTAAATTAAATAAACTGCTAGATAATAATGGCTATAAAGATATTGTGTGTCAGACTATTTGTTGTTTGGAGATAACCTTCATACCAAAAATATTATTTTTAAATTGTTAACGGAAAAAATGCTGGGGTAAGCGTAAGTTAATCATACTAGGTATAATTGGAACTAACAAGCTCAGTGATTTGTTAAGTAATTTTGACTAGGTTGGCGGTAATTTATGGAAACAAGGTGCGGTTGCTAAGGATGCAACACGATGTAAAACTGCATTTGCATTGCAAAAGAAAATTAGTTGCTTTCCGTTCTGTTTTACAGGCTCCTTTAGTAAGAAACATTGAAAGGCTGTCCTGACCATTATTAATATTTTGTGAATTACTAACTTATTAATGAATGTTGATACTATTGATTGTTGGCACTTGGTGGAACTTGGGAACCATAATGAACAAAAAATCACTTGTACTATTCCACAATTTATTAAATACTAGTTTTTGCCCGCGGCTCCGCCCGCGTGTTATTCGGTTTAACGACATGATTTTTTCCGGGATAAAAAGTAGCCTATGTGTTAAGTTAGGGTATAAGCTATATTCATTCTAAATTTCATCCAAATCCGTCCAGCCGTTTCAGCGTGAAAGAGTAACAAGCACACACACACACACACACACACACACACACACACACACAAACTTACGCATTTATAATATTAGTGTGATAGTGTGATTAATTTCCCGACCGGTTTTGCCTTTACGGCATTTTCAAAGGAATTATAAAAATCTAAATTAAAACGTATGCATGAGTAGAACCAATGAACTTATTAATATTCTGTGATATACGATTGGGTAATTATTTTGATCTTTGCCGTTATTTATACAACTTTGTTAATCTGTGGTATAGGCCATTTGATACTTTATTATCCTGTGGCATCATAGACATCTTATAATATTATTCTGATTAGATCAGTGTGTGGCATAGGTTATTTGGGTTATTTTATTTTGCCGTCACAGACATATTATACTGCCGTTAAGTTATACAACTTTGTTAATCTGTGGTACAGTTCATTTGATACTTTATTATCCTGTGGCATCATAGACATCTTATAATATTATTCTGATTAGATCAGTGTGTGGCATAGGTTATTTGGGTTATTTGATTTTGCCGTCACAGACATATTATACTGCCGTTAAGTTATACAACTTTGTTAATCTGTGGTACAGTTCATTTGATACTTTATTATCCTGTGGCATCATAGACATCTTATAATATTATTCTGATTAGATCAGTGTGTGGCATAGGTTATTTGGGTTATTTGATTTTGCCGTCACAGACATATTATACTGCCGTTAAGTTATACAACTTTGTTAATCTGTGGTACAGTTCATTTGATACTTTATTATCCTGTGGCATCATAGACATCTTATAATATTATTCTGATTAGATTAGTGTGTGGCATAGGTTATTTGGGTTATTTGATTTTGCCGCCACAGACATATTATACTGCCGTTAAGTAATACAACTTTGTTATTCTGTGGTATACTGTTTTGCGTTTCCTTTACTAAGAAACCTTGAAATGATTACTTACAAACTTTTAAATATTCTATGATATACGAGTAGGTGATATTTTATCGTTGTCGTTAATTTAAACAACTTTGTTATTCTGTGGTATAGGTCATTTAATTCTTTATCATCCATGTGGTATAGGCTTAGCCTAATACATTATATACATTATAGGTTATTTGGTTGTTGCCATCATAGACATAGTATATTGCCGTTAAGCTGTACAACATTTTTGTTCTGTGGTCATTTTGTTTCTTCCCGTTAAGTTATATAACTTTACTAGACTTTGCCACCGCTCCGCCCGCGTTTTTTTCAATCTCTGAACCGCTTTAATTGGTTTAAAGTTTGGCGGCTTATGTAATAATAAAATATATAATTTAGAAAATTATAAACAGCCCCTATCTACACTATATTATATAAAGAGGAAAGATTTGTTAGTTTGTTTGTTTGAGGTAATCTCCGGAACTACTGAACCGATACCAGAACTTCTTTCTTTTGTAAAAAGCTACACTATCACTAAGTAACATAGGCTATATTTTATTTAGATAAAAATAACTTTTCAGTTTTAAAATTCAATATTTGTGAATTAAGTCGGGAGAAAAAGCGCTGCTTAGCTGCTTTATCGGAGTGCCTTGACCACATGGTTAGTTATTTTTTCACACGGGAAAACTGTATCAGTTTAATCTGACTAGAGATTTTCATCTACAACGATCCCGACACACCTCTTGCTAATATTAAGTTTAAAAAGTTATTACAGCCAGGTTTAAGCACAGACAAATTAATACTATGGCTTAAGTAATTACTTTTTTCCATACGGGAAAACTAAATCAGTTTAATCTGACTATGGACGCTTTTAAAGACTATTCTGTAGACATAGTTTAACAAATAATAATAAACTTTAAACTATATTTTAAATTAAATGCTTAGTGGAAAAACTTTCGAAAAGTGTCAAATTTAGGGAATTTTCAGAAGAAGTTAGGGTAATCAGACGGTGGTAACATGCGTGATTTGAAGTTGTACAGAAAGAAGAAAGCTTTGGTTTCCTTACAAAATATTGCAGTTTTTGCGGAACAACTAGAAGTAAGAAAACATATTACATAGCGTCTAACTTGTATAGCTACAGAAGTTGCTTTACGGCCTTACCCCTGGTGCACAATAACCATATTGAGCGATTTTGAACTTCGGTATGTTGTCAGAAAGTCTACATTAGAATACTCGCTTCGCGCGCTGCCGGCACGCAAAATCAGAGAATTTTAGAGGTTTTTCTGGATTTTACGAAAAAGTATTCATGTAGGAGTTTTTCCACCTGACATCGGAAAATAAACCATGTTTACTTCTTATAACAGTAATTTTAGACATAAAACTAAAGCCGTTTAGAAATAAAACGAAATAATAAGTTAAAAAGGCATCATTTTTAAAAATAAAATCTGTCGAGCGAAATGTGTCCAATTAGGTAACCGACTTGACAACGGAAAGACAGTCTGAAAAAACACGTGTCCAAGTTTTACATTGATCAGATAAGTAGTTGACTGAGCATACATAGGTAACACTAAAAGTTTCCGGAACTGGCCACTTACATAAACAATATTTAAAAATTTATTGCAACATTTGAAAATAGAACTCTTTGGCTGTAGAATGCAGTTTGTTTCATCTGACTGTCTTTTGTTTTTACCTTGTGGCACCATTTAAAAAATTGTGTGTCTGCATCAACATGGATTTAACTCGGGAAAATTTTCGTAGTATGATTTTCTACGATTTTAAGTGTAATTTGACAGCTCAACAGAGCATCGCTCGGCTTGAAACAGCTTTTGGCAATGAAGCACCATGCAAGACGACTGTTTATGGCTGGTTTGCAGAATTAAAGCGTGGTCGTATCAATCTCAGTGACGAATCTCGCGATGGTCGGCCGTCCACCGCTGTGACCAACAAAAACATCGATGCTGTGCGCCGTATGATTGAAACAGACAGGCATGTGACCTACCATGAAATTCGCGCATCCTTAGAAATAGGCATGAGTCAAATACAATCAATCCTACACAAACATTTGGGTGTGAGAAAGCTGTGCTCGCGGTGGATCCCACACAACTTGACCGAGGCTCAAAAAACGGACCGCGTCACTTGGTGCAGTGCCATGCTTACCAGATTCAACGAAGGTGCGTCAAATTTGGTGTGGGACATAGTAACAGGTGACAAAACATGGATTTATTGCTACGATCCCAAAACAAAGCAGCAATCGAGCGTATGGGTCTTTCAAGATGAGCCGAAACCAACCAAAGTGGCGCGCGTGAAAAGTGCATCTAAGCGGATGATTGCTTCTTTTTTTAATAAAACTGGACACGTGGCTTCTGTTGCTTTAGAGAATCGTCGTACCGTGAATAGTGACTGGTACACGACCATTTGTTTGCCGGAAGGTATTGACGAACTCCGTAAAAATAACCGTAAACGCCGTATCATCCTGCACCACGACAATGCTAGTTCTCACACGGCCAGACAGAAAAACGACTTTTTGAAGACGAAAAATGTAGAACTCATGAGTCATCCTGCATACAGTCCCGACCTGGCACCTTGTGACTTTTTTCTGTTCCCAAAAATTAAGAACCAATTACGCGGTCAACGATTTTCATCACCAGAAGAGGCTGTCGAGGAGTATGAAAAACACGTTTCAGAGGTCACCACAGGGGAGTGGCACAAAAGTTTTCAAAACTGGTTTGATCGAATGAAAAAGTGCATAGACGCCAAGGGAGATTATTTTGAAAAACAATAAATTAATTTTGTACCTTTAATAGTATTTTTTCATATTCATTCCGGAAACTTATAGTACGTCCCACGTATTAAAGCAAAAACCGTTGAAAGACCCAATACAAGCCTTTAATAAGTTTACTTTATAAGGCGACTGATAAAAGATAAATAAAAATGTACGATAACAAAAAAATACATTTCAAGTTCATAGGCCTTTACCATTACTATCTCGTTTATTTGAGATGGCATAGAGTTGAGATAAGAGTGAAGTTCATACAGAGCATAGAGTCGGCTTTGAATGAAATGTATTAACAATCGAAGTACTTGTTTGCGCTATTTACGACTAATGTTACGCTGAAAGATGAATGATAGTATAATATATTTATGCAAATAGGTATAAGGTAAATAATACGAGTATATAAGATGACTTTTATTTATACGGCCAAACTTTTTGGTTTGTTGCATAAATTAGGCATTAAATTAGTTTGGCTGCAAAAATTAATGTCACTTTATATACTTGTTATACGTCAGTTATATATATATATATACCTATAGTATAAGGTCTTAAAATAATAAGTGAAAAATAATTCTAGGGTAGATCAGAGGTGCAATTGTGTAAGCCAATGGAATTCAAATTCAATTATCATATGGCTATTCGGCTAAGCAAATAAGCCCGTTTGACAAATGAAGTCATACTATTTTGGTTGTCAACAACAAAATAAGACAAATGTATTCATTTGACAGCCAAAAATCTACGATTTCGACTGTCAAACAGGCTAATTTGCTTAACCGAATAGCCAATAACACAATTGCACCTCAGATATCTTTAACTGATCACATTCCAGAAGTATAAAATTCTTTTTGCTCAAATGATTTTTTCACTTCCCAGTACAAATGAATCAGCTGACTAAATTGCTATGGAACGGTAAAAAAAAAATTCGCATAAAAATGTTTGTTTTCGGTGGAATGTAGTCTATTGGGAATACTCTATCATCTGTTAATTTTTTTTCACTTTGAATTGTAGGACCTTAGATAATGTAATAATTAAATTCAATTAAACAAAGCAACATAAACGGCTCTATTCTAAAATGTCCTATCCTAAATCTGTATCTTGGCAAAATGTATCCTAAGATAACATAAAAATATCAATAGGTACTGTTTTTTTATTTTACCTTTTTTTCTCTATTTGGCCATTGGCTTGCTTTCTGCCATTGTTTCATCTTGATAAATAAACTGTTGATATTGGCAACAATTGGCGCCTAAAATAGCTGCCATCGCCAAAAGAAAAAAAAAAGTAGGTAAAATGTACTTGTATTACTTACATCTACGTATAAATGGCAATGCACAAGCAGACGAAGTGACGTCCTTGTGAAATGTTTATCGAAATAAAGTGAAGCACAATGACTCAGATACCCAGAGAAGGTGATTCTGGCTTTGCGGTCCGATTGATAACTCAAAAAGAAAAGATCAAACCGAAACACATTTCAAGAAAGACAAGAGTTTAAAAATATTCTGTTGGCGCCTTTGTCGATGGCGCGTGTCAGTAGCGCGCTTGTCGCGCTGTTTTTTTAAATTCTTGTCTTACTTTAAATTTGTTTCTGATTCAACTTTTCTAGTTTGTAATGCACTCTAATAATAATCAAAGTTATCAAAAGCGATGGATTTCGCTATAAAAACATAACCCTTAATGTAAACATGTTATGAATCCAGGTAAAAGAGCTTGGTACGTTTCTGTAAAATGAGCTTCTAAAACTTACCCGCTTTCTGCCTTCGCTTTACGCATGTCTATCGGAGAGAAGGGAAAAGTTTCATTATTCTTTTGGTGTGTGGTAAATAATATTGAAGTGACTTTCGTTTTATAGCCAAATTCATACTTTATACTCGATAAGTAGTTATAAGGTGGTAGAGCTGATACCGGGCTCGACTGTGGAGGTACCACCATCTTACGCGCAAATCCTCCTGAAGTTATTCAGGAGAGAGTAAGAGAACAGCTCTTAGGCAAAACCAGGCGGCCCACCATTGCCTGGGACCAATGGATGGCGGTATATCCATCCCCAATTGCCAAGCCTTATAAAAAACAGACTAGTGACGGGCAGCGGCGTCACTGGTGCAAGGGTTTCGGCACCGCGCTCACCAACCCGCCTGCCCAGCGTGTGTGAGTATGGGCATTTCTTCCAGGAGGACCGCCAAGAGTGGCGAAATCCTGGAAAGGCCTATTTCCAGCAGTGGATGAAACAGGCCGATGGATGGAAGTAGTTAGGATCAAGGTACAATGACTATTTAAAAAATGTATACTTCCCCCATCAATGGCGTCATATGGTTGTTATTGAACAAGTATAGAGGCACAAAAATATTAATTAAATATACAATTTTCGTTTTTCGCAAACAGGATCATTGAACCTTCGTCTTGACCACTTACCGAGTCTCCAGTATCAAAATCAAAATCAAAAATCAAAATATTTATTTTGTAAAATAGATACATAAAGTATACTTTCTACAAGTCAAAGTTAATCTTTACAATATACGAGTATATCTTTAGAATAAAAAAATAATATGTATATACTAATAAGGGAAATATATACAAAAAATATTTAGGTAAGTATGAATTTGGTTGCATAAATGAAAGTCACCTTATATGTTAATACAAGTTTAGCAAGGACTTTGATTGATAAGATAGCGCGAACCATAGACATCATAATAATATTATTCTAATAGTATGAATAGAGATCCATGGCGCGAGCGACCACATTTGGCGCCGCGGTCGGATTTATACCAAGGCTGAGATTCAGAGTGCATTTTGAGTCCGAACTCAAGAGGAACTCAATCTTACAAACATCACTGTAGAATGAGATCACGTCGCTTTTTGACGTTTGTAAGATTGAGTTCGGACTCAAAATGCATTCTGAATCTCAGCCTTGGTATAAATCCAACCGCGGCACCAAATGTGTTCGCTCGCGCCATGGATCTCTATTCATACTATTAGAATAATATTATTATGATACGTGGGACGCACTATAAGTTTCCGGAATGAATATGAAAAAATACTATTAAAGGTACAAAATTAATTTATTGTTTTTCAAAATAATCTCCCTTGGCGTCTATGCACTTTTTCATTCGATCAAACCAGTTTTGAAAACTTTTGTTCCACTCCCCTGTGGTGACCTCTGAAACGTGTTTTTCATACTCCTCGACAGCCTCTTCTGGTGATGAAAATCGTTGACCGCGTAATTGGTTCTTAATTTTTGGAAACAGAAAAAAGTCACAAGGTGCCAGGTCGAGACTGTATGCAGGATGACTCATGAGTTCTACATTTTTCGTCTTCAAAAAGTCGTTTGTCTGTCTGGCCGTGTGAGAACTAGCATTGTCGTGGTGCAGGATGATACGGCGTTTACGGTTATTTTTACGGAGTTCGTCAATAACTTCCGGCAAACAAATGGTCGTGTACCAGTCACTATTCACGGTACGACGATTCTCTAAAGCAACAGTAGCCACGTGTCCAGTTTTATTAAAAAAAGAAGCAATCATCCGCTTAGATGCACTTTTCACGCGCGCCACTTTGGTTGGTTTCGGCTCATCTTGAAAGACCCATACGCTCGATTGCTGCTTTGTTTTGGGATCGTAGCAATAAATCCATGTTTTGTCACCTGTTACTATGTCCCACACCAAATTTAACGCACCTTCGTTGAATCTGGTAAGCATGGCACTGCACCAAGTAACGCGGTCCGTTTTTTGAGCCTCGGTCAAGTTGTGTGGGATCCACCGCGAGCACAGCTTTCTCACACCCAAATGTTTGTGTAGGATTGATTGTATTTGACTCATGCCTATTTCTAAGGATGCGCGAATTTCATGGTAGGTCACATGCCTGTCTGTTTCAATCATACGGCGCACAGCATCGATGTTTTTGTTGGTCACAGCGGTGGACGGCCGACCATCGCGAGATTCGTCACTGAGATTGATACGACCACGCTTGAATTCTGCAAACCAGCTATAAACAGTCGTCTTGCATGGTGCTTCATTGCCAAAAGCTGTTTCAAGCCGAGCGATGCTCTGTTGAGCTGTCAAATTACACTTAAAATCGTAGAAAATCATACTACGAAAATTTTCCCGAGTTAAATCCATGTTGATGCAGACACACAATTTTTTAAATGGCGCCACAAGGTAAAAACAAAAGACAGTCAGATGAAACAAACTGCATTCTACAGCCAAAGAGTTCTATTTTCAAATGTTGCAATAAATTTTTAAATATTGTTTATGTAAGTGGCCAGTTCCGGAAACTTTTAGTGTTACCTATGTATCTATGGTTCGCGCTATCTTATCAATCAAAGTCCTTGCTAAACTTCTTGTCACGAAAGAAGTCCCACAGATTAAGGCATTTCCGTATTTATACTTTGACAATAAGTATTTTTACAGGGGACTTCTTTCGTGACGAGATCTTCACCTTATTATTGTGAACTGTTAAAGTGCTGCAAGGCTTATCTAAACGAGTGCGGAGAAAGGATATGTCGTTTTTCAATTTCTAATGAAATAAAATATATCCATCAGTAGCTAGCATGCGCCGGAGATACGGCCGTATAATAGTATACTTGCGCTCTCGCTCACGCATACCGCGTTTGAGCGGGAGAGCAAGTATGACGGAAAGATACTGGGTCGATTCGGTGTAACACGACTTATTTGACAGGACTTAACCTAATTTAAGCTTTCTGTTTTTTTCTTTCTGTATCTAAAAGACAAGGACAGCGGGGCTATTATGTAACTCAGTGTCGGTTGCTAGCTATAGTTGCTATTCACCAAAAACAGATAAAACATGAACTTCCAAAATAACTATTAATGGGTATTGAACTATTTACGAATTGTGAAGTCATTTCAAGTGCGAACTTATCCTAAGATAAGCGGATATGTATGTTTTAGACGATAGGCACTTGGCGTGGCAACTGAGTTTACGATACAGAATCAGGGGGCAGGACGCTTAAAATAAGGTTAGTCCTGTCAAATAATGTTACACCGAATCGACACCACAGTATCCGACGAGACGGTGCCTGCTACACCGCGTATAAATCCGAACATATTTAGGGTTCTGTACGCGAAGGGTGCCAAACGGTACCCAATTACAAAGCCTCCGCTGTTTGTTTGTCCGTCTGTCACAGGGGTCTACAGCTTCTCTACAAAATTATATACTTTCCTATTTTTACATGCGCTTTTAGTATGCTCGTTTTGATTGGTTGTTATCAGTGTGGGGTTACTAAGGAAGCGCTAAATACGTTGTCGCGTACATTACGTACTGTCTTATTATTATTTAACCCTTAAATGCATGATTTTTTCTTTTTGCATGAAACTGAAATATATGCTAACAAAATACTCAAATATAATGGAAAAATTATAATAATATATATAGATTTTCAAATTGACTTAGATATATATTTAATAAATTATTTTTATATTATTTTTTGTTCTTAGATCATACCTGTATACACTTTTAAAAATTGGTAAATTATTCCAGAAAAAAACAAATATTTACGTTTTTTTTCCAAAAGGTCTCGTTACGACATCGTAACAAAATAATAATCCAAATCTAATATTGAAGGTTCAAAAAATCATATAAAATCAAGGAATAAAGTTTGAATCAAATGCATTGAACATTATAATACCAATTATTTTGAGTTATCATTTATTATATTTCTTTATTTAATTAAATACTGGTATGGTATGTTGCCGGGTGGTAGAGCTGTGTCGGGCTCGACTGTGGAGGTACCACCATCTTACTCGCAAATCCTCCTGAGGTTATTCGGGGGAGAGTAAGAGAACAGCTCTCAGTCAAAACCAGGCGGCCCACCATTTCCTGGGACCGATGGATGGCGGTATATCCATCCCCAATTGCCAGGCCTTATATAAAACAGACTGATGACGGGCAGCGGCGTCACTGGTGCAAGGGTTTCGGAACCGCGCTCACCAACCCGCCTGCCCAGCGTGTGTGAGTATGGGCAATTCTTCCAGGAGGACCGCCAAGAGTGGCGAAATCCTGGAAAGGCCTATGTCCAGCAGTGGACGAAACAGGCTGATGGATGGATGGATGATGTTGTCAATTGGCAATACAATGCACTTAAGGGTTAAAAGGTTCACTTCCCCACACTCTGTATTGTATACTGTATATGACACGTCAAAGTCCCGACACTCGTGTTCCGCACGTGCTTTCTTTCACCATAAGCTTTAGTAGTGCACGGGTCATTGTTCAATTGAACATAATTTTACGACTCTGATACTTGGTTCCCTTTCAAAAAATTGAGGTCAAGAAGGGTCCTACAAACCGTGACCTAAAAACTGATCATAAAGGGTTAAGTTTCGTGTTGTTGTTTGTTTTTACCGCGCGCGTCATTCAAGCTTTTCGTGCATCTTTGTTCTTTTTATCTGTATTTGATTCTGAGTGGTTCAATCTGGGAATTAACACGGGGTAATAGTGCTAAGATTAGAATTTTATTTGCACGTTAATTCTTTTTGGCACGCTTTTCTTTCAGAGTTAAAGTGTATTGTGGGTAAGAAGCTTATGTCACAGAAGTTACCACAACTACAAGTCTACAACGCATCATCGTGTTGTATAAGTTTCTCCTTGTTTTAGCCATGCAGTTATGGATTTACGATAACATTTGAATAACTATAGATATAGAGCGCAATCGCACCTTGAGGAATTGTACATAATTTTGTAAAATCGTTAGGATAAAGTCGAGTTGAGTTACCCCATAAGAACATGAGGTTTTCGAAACATTTGGTATTATTACCCCTAGCTAGGTTTTCTTTTTTGTACTTAGGTTTGTAACTAGATATCGTATTATTGTCTATGCTCCCGCTGACGTAACTTTATTTTTTCATGATAGTTCCAGTTGCGCTTGCGCTTGCGACTGACTATAAATCGTGTCCGGTTTCCTTACAAGGAAATCCAATTTAAAAGATGTCTAGTTATTTATTCATATTTATTGATACATAGAAAGTGCAGTGGGATAGGTTAGTGTTATGGCGAAAGTGAAGTATGTTGTGGACCGGGGCAAAAGTAACATTTTTATTTTCAATAATATTTGTACCTACTTGGATTCGACTGTTGCATACAATTTCAGTATGCTTGTCAAATACGCAAATGTTTACGTGTCTAAATAACTTGGATTTTGAGTAGATAATAAATAAAATGTTCTGCTGATTTAAAACTCATTAAATATGTATAGTTTCTTTTAAATGGTTTATAAATATATAATGAACAGAAAATCACTTGTTCTATTCCACGAATTTATTTATTTCCTGACCGGTTTCGCCTTTATGGCATTTTGTTAGGATTTATAATTAGATCTTAATATAATACCAATACTTTACATCAGTGCAATCAATATAAATAATCAATTTTTTAAATATTAACATGATTTTTAATATTTTTTATTGCCGTGTGACCATATTTAATCCCCGACAAATAAAAAGGTACCCATAATTATCAGAGCCTGTTTTATTATGATAAAAAATAGGTATCATACCAATAAAAATAGACAATATAAAAAACATAAGTCGTAGGGATTGAAGAAACCTTTTCCTTGCCAATAGTCACAAGTAAGTATTACGGATCGATAACTTTTTTCTTATTTCGCAAAATAAGATGTTGACCTCCCATAGTAATTCATTCGAGGCTGCGCTTGCGTTCGTAAGGAATACGATACTGAGCACTGACTGAGTCTTCAGTATAGTAAAATAATAATACGACATTATGCGTGCCATTCCGTTTTATGAATGAACTATTTATCGATAAGTTATCGCAACTGAATCAGGGCCGAGGTTTGATACACACGAAACTTCGAAACCGCTATTTTGTTCTTTAGTTATACCTACATGTAGTAAAGCCGATTCGGAAGGCTTTAATTTTTATTTGAGTGCTGTCAAAAAACTAAATTTTTACATTCCAAAATAGTTCTTTGGTGTTAAGGCGCCTAGGCACGCCACCGTTTTAGTACAAAGTTTAATAATCCGTTTCTCTGTTGTTTCTCGTAATAGACCAAACTATATGACCTCCATCATCTGGTGCTGGTATTTTAAAAGGCACCATTTTGCCAAAATTTTGAATATTAATTTTGTTTTAAAGATATTAAGCTGGACAGATTTACATACAAAGTTGTTTTCTTGCCTCAGATTGTACATATATCAAAATTTAACATTTCAGCCACATAGCGACTTTGTAAATACCTGTATTAAACTATTGAGGTCTATACCTTTAGTCTATAATGAAAAACAACAGAGAAACGGGTTATCAAAATTTGAACTAAAACGGTGGCGTGAAAAAAAATAGTTTTGACAGCACTAAAACTAAAATTAAAACCTTCAGATTCGACTTAATATCACTGTATTCCACAGACGTATAATATAGTAGCAGACCTAACATTAATAATTATTATAATAAACGCATAGAGTCGACGCGTGGCAATTTTAGTTCAGTGATTTTCGAGCTCTTTTAAATATAAATATTGAAATATACATATATTGCTGCAGTGAGCTTTTAATTTATATAAATTGTTAAAGTAAAAAAAATAAAACATTTATAAAATATTCAGGTTTTCGAAATATATTTCGGCCCACTTTGGGGCCGGCATCAGTCGAATGAATGACAATTATAAGTATGACATAAATTATATACAACCTTATGACTAATGTAATGAGTTTTAGCTAATGACAAGTATGATAGGAAAAATAATATTTCCAAACAAAATATATACTAGAGATTAGTTTAGGAATTAACAAATATGTTTCAAGCGTAAGCCAGGCAAAACAACCCATTTTTATACGTTTCTTCGTACCATGAAGTATAATTGTAGCTTATTCTTTGTATGGAAATTTGCCACGCTATTTAATCCTCATGTTTGGTCTACTGCTTAATATTAATTATAAGTCTGTGCTGTATGTAGATCACTGTTCACTTTGCTCGTCCCCTAGCAATAGTTGTGCTGTTTGGTAATATTGCCAGTTTAAATTACGTGTAGAAAATCCCGAAAATATTCACATAGTAACAAAAACCTTGAACAAGCGTTATCCCACGACCAGAGAAGATGAAAAGATAAAACCTGTAACTCATGAATCTGTATGTATCACAAAATCCTTTTTAGGCACCTGCCTGCGTGGTCCAAGAAAATTATAATTATAAATTCACAACAAATATGAATATAAGGTGACTTTCGTTTATATAGCCAAATTCATACTAGAGACTCGGTAAGTGAGCAGGACCAAGGTTCAATGACCCTGTTTGCGAAAAATGAAGAATATTTTTTGTTCCTCTGTAAGTACCTACTTGTTCAAGAAGTACCTCGACTCAACTAGTATAAAAAGCCTACATTTATTTTTGCGTATTTCACAGAAAGGGTCTTTTAACCTTGGTCCTGACCACTTACCGAGTCTACAGTGTGAATTTGGCTGTATACACGAAAGTCATGTTATTGTATATGGTGTAAAACATAAGGACTTGCTGGAAATGTGGCAGGATGGAAATATTCCAGAAACGTGGGCTTTTACAAAAGATCGCCTGTTTTTAAAAATGTACCCAAGTGCGACTCGGACTCGCGCGAAAAGGGTTCCGTACCACCATACAATACGGCTACGGAACCTTAAACGGTAAATAACAACAATATAGATGTCGAAACGAGCCGCTAAAACGCAAAAAGAAAAACTAAAAACTAAATTTATTACAAGGTTTTTGTATGGGGGTTAATTGAATTTAATTTTTCTTTAATTTTTATAGAGGCCATAGTAACAAACATCTTGTGAAAATTTCAACGTTCTACCTTTGACTGAAGCTGCAGACCCCTGTGATAGGCAGACAGACAGACAAACACACAGACAGGCTTAGTAATAGTATGGTAATAGGGTCCCGTTTGGATTAAGGATTTGCATAAAAAGTTATTAAATGTTATTTCTAGATGGGTAATTTTTGATACGTCTGTTAATGCAACTAAAAAACTTTTAATGATGATCAAAAAATATAAAATACGCATTGAATTTCCCGTTTGGCACCCTTCGGGTACGGAATCCTAAAAAATATCTATTTGTAGTGTGGGTGAATAAACAGAGAGTGGCAGATCAGTGCCGTGCATAGAACTTTTTGCTGGAAAAGCAATTAGAAGGTCAAGTTTGACGATAAAAAAAACATGAAAAAAATTAAAAACCAATTAAAAAAAAAATCTTGTATGAAGTCATGTCCTCTAGGGTAGGCAGTGCCTACCCTTGCGTCATACAAATAATGATTTTTCAAAATGACATATACATTTTTTCATACTTTTTTTATTGTCTAACTTGACCTTCTCTTTTCATTTCCAGCAAAAAGTTCTATGCACGCCACTGTGGCACATAATTTTCAATAAGTTAAATAAATTATGTAGAGTGCATTAAAAACAAGAAAATTATATTTTTTAAGCAATTTGCAAGAGCAAAAAGAATTTTGAAAAAAAATAAGACGCGCATCTTTAGCGCATGAAACCAAGAGGTCGCAGGTTAGAATCCTGTAAGCATATTCTCAGTCTGTCTAATTCTTATATTTATGTTGTTTTTTTCATGCCCCAGACTTTTTATAAAGAGTTCATTAAAAATAGGCTTGGGCTCAATATTATCGGTGAGCTAAGGGGCCTGTTACGAAAACTATGCTTTTACTTAAACTTATCGCACATTTAAATTTTTATGTACTAAAAATGCGGTTTTTTTGACAAATTATGTAACTATGACTTCAAAACTTGTTCAGTTTTTTTATCTTTCCTGTAAATTACCCATTTTAGGGATACAACCCTATGGTTTGAAGCACTCAGGATGTCACTGGCCAAACCAGATTTTAGGAGTAACCAGCTTTGCTTGGCCGAACTCGTCAGTGTCGATGAGAGGGCACAATCTTTGGTGCTAAAGGATTCCTCGGTTATCATAAAAAAAACACAAATGCAAACAAGCAAATGATAATTTCTTAGAAAAGTGTCGGTTGTGTATATCACAAACTGCTCATTTAGATGAAATAAAGATGGTAATCAACATTGATTTTGATCTTGTCTATAAACGTTCGTCCTCTGTGGTGTGTTACGCCATATTATGGCAAAAATTTTGCAGCCGCGACATGTTACTTGCCATAATATGGCTTTTTTCTTTCTTTTTTTTTGTCATTTTTTGGTGTGTGCCTTCGTTTTAGAATCGGTCTGTGGTTTGTTTGAAATGGCCCCAAAAAACAGACAAAGCAGTCGTCGTCCTGCAGCACCCCCCCATAGAGCAGGTCATTGGTAGATATATATTTAAAAAATATAATACCTACTTATTTATTTCCAACATACGCATCCCTAAGCCACAGGACAAATAGATCACGATTCACACCAAATAATAAAACCATAATAAAAAAAACATAATAATAAAAAAAATCTGTCTTGAGAAGTTGATGAAAGAAACAGGGTTTACAATACACACCGATAACCTTAATTTATAAATAAAAACTGACTCACGCACTTTAGAAATGTGTTTGAAATCTGTTTAATAAATTGGCTAAAACAAAGGTTTGTTTTGACTACTAAAGTACTTATAGGGCCAAAGGCACGTGTGAAAGTTTATGATAGTATGCGAGTGCAACGTACATTTCATATTGTTTGGGGGCTCTGGGACTATGAATGCAACTTTTATTTCCGTAGATTCCATGCTGTCTCCATTATTCATTTCAATTTTGTATGTTTCCCAATATCAAAATTTATCCGCGTATCTACTGAAAATGTAAATTGGTAACTAGAATCTAACAAATTAACATAGCGGTATATAATCGTAGAATAAAATGAAATCCAAGTATGAGGAGCTCCGAAACACAAAAATAAGAACATTACATTGATTACCTGGAATTTCTATTACATAAGAAGGTATAGTACATTATGATTAATAAGTATTTTAACCCAGTCAGGCTAAATGTTGCTTTTAGGGAATATGCAAACGTAAACTAATATTTAAAACCGTAGTTTAATTTTAGTAATATTTAATGTGTCTCACATCAGATACAGCCGTCGATCTACGTTTACGCTGACAACAAATTATTGGAATTTTTTCAATTTAATTTCCATTCCACATCATAAATAAGCAACGTCACCTTCGACTGGTTTCATTAAAATGAGGAAATGCTGCGGAATGCGCTCTCAGACACTCAATTCCTGCTCTTCGGTACCGTTGTTGTATTGCATCTTGCGTGTTGCCGCTTGCCGTTGCCGGCCACGGCTGCGTTACGTAATCTACTGACGCAATGTCAATGTCAGGAGCACAGCGTCAGCTGCCACGTTGTTGAGGCCTTGGTTAGTTGAATTTGGAACGTAGCTTGTGAGCCTGTTTGCTATCGAGGGTCTTGTTACTTATTGCTTATTTTTATTCCTAGCACGAATATAATTGAGTTTAAAGTATTGATTCGCATCTTAGGGACGGAGATTAAATTTCCCAATTCTAATTGTGTGGTTTGAAATGACCAAAGTTTCAGTAAATGGGTGTTTAATAATTGAGGAACCCTAAATGGGGTCATTCTAGTTTAACGATGTGTTTGGTAGACACTGTAGGTCAGTGACCGAGATAGCAAACAATATAAAAATTCTTTGACCGAACCCCAAACACGTTTCGATTGCGCAAGATAATGAAGTGTTCACCAAAATGCGACGCAGAGAAGCCCGTTTAAAAAAACAGATTGATATGTTTTAAGCGGGAACGTTTCGATCCCGGTGCAAATGATTGTTTTTCTTAATATTGAATAAAAAGTACTTAATAAATGTGATTTATGGCATTTCGCGACCATAGTTTAATGTCAATTGGGTTTTTCTACCAAAGTTGTGTGATTTTATCCATTACGTTGTAAAAATGTCCACGCTTTTAAGTTGAAAGGATATTCACGCGTCTTATAATCAATAAAATTATGTAATTCTACTAAAAACCAATGATAATTATTAAACAATAGTCTAAAAATAAGATGGAACTATTTTATTTCATACATTTTATTTAAAAATAGGTGGTAGAGCTGATGCCGGGCTCGACTGTGGAGGTACCACCATCTTACTCGCAAATACCCTCAAATTATTCAGGGGAGAGTACAGCTCTCAGGCAAAACCAGGCGGCCCACCATCGCCTGGGACCGATGGATGGTGGTATATCCATCCCCAATTGCCGGGCCTTATATAAAACAGACTGGTGACGGGCAGCGGCGTCGCTGGTGCAAGGGTTTCGGCACCGCGCTCACCAACCTGCCTGCCCAGCGCGTGTGAGTATGGGTATTTCTTCCAGGAGGACCGCCAAGAGTGGCGAAATCCTGGAAAGGCCTATGTCCAGCAGTGGACGGAACAGGCTGATGGATGGATGGATGGATTTAAAAATGAGAAACAATCATAAGTTGGGGATTTTGCACCGAGATCAAAGCGGTTCCGTTAAAATACTGAAACTCGACAGCGACAATGTTAACTTACACTTAATTATTATCTGAGTGCATTACAAACTTCAAGTAAACAAATGCACATAAATGTAAAAAATTATTAGTCCGTCAGTTAGATTATCAGAAAATATTGGACACGTATTTTTTCTTTTTTCAATTAAACAAACAATGATGAAGATATAGCCCGCTGAAGTTCCGCGTGACGTCACATCTAGGTACAATTTTACTTAGAAGTGACGTAATTTTCCCCCACTCCCAAACTTTCATTTTACCAAATATGTGTAAATTATTTTTTGATAATCTAAATGACGGACTAAATATAATAATATTTTGTTTACCCTGGGTACAAGCCTATTATCAGAAAGTCCAAGTGTCCATTGTCAAAAAGTCCAAACGTTATAATGCCCTAATGTCGTATAATCCAGGGGCCTTATTGTCTAACTTCAACATCCGTCGCAATCGCCTTCAAACGCGCCATGATTGGCTAGTAATGACATCACACATCATGTTTAGCCAATAACGACACCTGTGATGGCTGTAGCGATAGATATTGAAGTTAGACAATAAGAGGGCTGGTGCCACACAATGCATTTTAATTGAGGCACTGAGAGCAAGAAATTCCTCACATTTCCAGACACAATTAAAAATCTATTATGTCTGGAAATGTTAGGTCTTTCTTTCTCTCAGTGCCTCAATTGTCATGCAAGTGCAACTAAGCATTTATAAATATGAGAGTAGTTCGTTCGTCAAGGAGGGGTTATCCCCATTTTGTCTCTTTTCAAATTTATTTTAAACCAATAAATAGCCATGATTAAATGTTGTAAAAAACATATGTCATATTTCACCCTTTGATCTTGATATTTCGGCCATTCGAAGCACGATCACTTGCATTTCCCTCGATCCGATTAAATCGCAAAGATAGATCTAAACTATGATCTAAATATCATTTCATTTGAGCTATATTAAGTTTTGGACAAAAAACATACTAAAATAATTGTCGTGAAAAATGTGATATAAAACGGCCGTCACATTAAAAACCCATCTTTTTAATTCCAAAATAATAAATAAAAACACCTCAAAACCGCGGGATTTCTGAGCGGCTCGATAAACTTGTGTAAAATGAAAGCGATGGAGCAGGGCAGATTTTTCTGGATAACCTCGCCTCAATCTTGACAACAACGTGTGTTCCTTTCAGAGCGGCCCCCGCCCCCTCGTCGACTGGTCGGGAGTGCCGACCCTGGTGCTGACGCTGGTCCTACTGCTGGTGCTCGCCACGGCGCTCCTCTCCAGGACCTCGGACGGCAAGCAGCAGCGCATGCCCGGGCCCCCCACGCTGCCCTTCCTCGGCACGAGGTGGCTCTTCTGGAGCCGGTATCGGATGAACAAGCTGCATGAGGCTTATGAAGGTGGGTTCGGAAAGACCAAGAATAGGTTCAGTTGCTTAAGTTGAAGAGGCAAAATTAAAATATAAGGTGACTTTTGTTTATAAGACCAAATTCATTCTGAAGACTCGGTAAGTGGTCAGGACCAAGGTTCAATGACCTTAGTTTCTTCACCAATCTCATGAACGAACGTTGCGATCTTCTGAAAACATTCAATTAAAAACACCACCACACTCCTCGACTTTCTATGGCAAATCCTTTACAGTTGAAGCTGTGCGTTTGTGAAATGCTTAGACTATTTCTATAAAATCTGCTTCTTTGGCTATTATCAAAAGAAGAATTAAAGACTATTAAGTGGGTAACTTTTTACCTCGGTACAAAATGCACATCATAATATTGTTTTCCTTACTTTTGAATAAAAGGTATGAAATAAATGTGTTTTAAAGTAACTTGCGGAAATAGTTTATTCATAATAAAGTCTTCACACAAAAATTACGTACTTTAATGTATTACATTTTGTTTGCATTACATTAACAAACTTAAAAGCCTGTTTACAGTTGTAATGTAATGCAGCTAAAATGTAACGCATAAAATTTAATAATTTTCATGTGATCACCTAATTATTAACGAGCAGTTTGCGCGGATTGCTATAAAACGCATTTATTGCATACTTTTTATTCAAAAGCAAGGAAAACAATATTATGATGTGCATTTTGCACCGAGATCCTCCGTTACCACCGTAATTAAGATACATACGAGTATATTCGTAGGTATATTCATTTCTCTCTGATATTGGTATTATGAATATATATTAGTAAGTACAATATGATATATCGTGTATTTTTATATGCAGATTGTTTTGTATTTAGGTTACTAGTTTAATTACTTTATTTAATACGTAGATATTATCTTTACACCACCTACACCTTATTCACTATTTAATATTATCTTCCACCCAAAGGTTGTCTAAAAGAAATCGCTTAAGCGATAAGACCGCCCATTGTACCCTTTCTGTTAAAATATTTTGTAATTTGTTTTATTATGGTGCACAATAAAGAGTATTTATGTTATGTTATGTTCAATGACCCTGTTTGCGAAATACGAAAAATATTTTTTGTAAGATATACTTATTCAAGAACAACCTCGACTCAATTAGTAGAGGAGGTCTAAATTTTATTTTGCGTATTTCACAGTAAAGGTCATTGGACCTTGTTCCTGACCACTTACCGAGCCTCCAGTATGAATTTCGCCATACAAACAAAAGTCACTTATACAAGGTGCGCCGCGGAATCTTGCTGATTTGAAAGGTCAATAAAAAACCGGACAAGTGCGAGTCGGACTCGCTTACCGAGGGTTCCGTTAAAGACTATATTTTTATGATTTAATTACAAATGTATGGTTTTCAGGTTTTTCCCTATACTTGTAGTATAAGACGGTATTACTTGCCAAATGTCATAGTTCTAGGTCAACGGGAAATACCCCATAAATTTTTATTCCCTTGAGAGTGTCGAAATATACGTTTTTTGCGGCATATGCGGTCGTTTTTTTTACGTTAACTTAAATGTTTGATTTTTTTCACAGCTGCAAGGGATCGTAGACTTGAATATATGGTTTTAATTTCAACTCGATACCTCCACGCGTACCTGAAATAAAGGGTTTTGACAGACAGATGGACGGACAGACAGACGGACGGACAGACAGACGGACAACAACCTCCAACTTCCAGATGTGGATGTGGACCTTCGACAGAGGCGGTCAATGAAAACCTAATAAATGAAAATGTTTTTTTTTGTAACATAAGGTCTTTACATAATGGGCTGTGGTAACCCTTGTAAGTTTATACAAACCTGTAACAGGGTTACCAATAAAACATTAAAGAATTAAATTTTTATCATATTTTAAAGATTCATTCAAGTTGCAGGAGCAAGATATTCAAACCTTCAGGAAAATTACGACACTAAATTGTTGTGTTCAATTAGTATATCGAGTTTCGTAAACGTCTGATAACATCCGGTATGTGCCAAATCTTAACAATGTTACTGAAGTTCGTTTTATTGCTTGTTACTGAAACTTCCGAGTAATATACATTAATAATTTGAGGATAAAAATGTATCAAAATTATATGAAATCCAGAAAAAGTTAGAGGTAAACAGGAAGTCATTAAAATATTTTTGCAGGAATAGACACACAAAAAGACGCACTCGCAACTTCATAGTTGTTCAGTATCAACTATTATATATAACGGTACAATAATTTAAGCTAAAATCGCAAAATGAAATATTAATGTACATAATTGACTCACGGCTGACTGCCTTTGAAGAGAACATTGAAAATAAACTTTGGTACTGAGCACATACCGAGTCTTCAGTATGAATTTGATTGTATACATTAATGTCATCTTGTATAAACTATAAAATTCGCTCATTCATTTGCTCGTACGACCTGAAAATGCTGGCTCTGGGAAACACAACACAGCCTTATATTCCACATTTAAGGAGCTCCAAAAGCTGCAAAACTTTTGTCCTGCTCAAACGCTTTAGTTTTTAGGCGAAAAAAGCTTTCACTGTCTGTCTGTTTGTCACGGGCCTTTAGCTTGCAGACGTAATGAGGTACAGATCTAAAATTTGGATATCTTATATATTGACCCAAAACCGGATATTGAAATAAAAATTAAATAAAATTAATTTTCAGGGGTGTCCCAAAATTCAAATAGTTTATTTTACAAAAAATTTTGAATTTCTATAAAAAAATATACAATATAAGGTGACTTTTATTTATGCAGCCAAACTCACACTGGAGGCTTGGTAAGTGATCAGTAACACGGATCGATAACACTTTTTGCTAATTTCGCAAAATAAAATGTTGACGTCCCATAGTAATTGACTCGGGGCTGGGCTTGCGTTTGTAAGGAACACGAAAAGAATAATTTACGAATTTTACAAAAAGAGTAATCAAACCTTGTTACTGAGCACTTACCGAGTCTTCAGAAAGAATTTGGCTGCATAAATTAAAGTCACCATAAATATATTTTCACGTAGACGAAATTCTATCCCATGCAAAATTGAAGTTTCGCATTTTGGAGCCCGTGAAAAAACGCACATGAAAAAACCCCTTTGCTACATTGTTAATGCTTAGTTTTATTTGTCCGTGGCATACTTTTTTTTACTGGGTCGATACTGACTGATTCTGATACAGAAACGGGTTCTAAAAAGGAGGTTAGGTTTAGTTTTTAGGTCTAAAATAGACCCATTGGCGGAACCATAATGTCGTATATGTGCACTTGACAGACTTTTTATACATCAATAAAGTCTGTCGAAAAGCAGTTTTCGAAAGCAGATGTAGTTTGGGGCCTAGAAAGCCGGTATTATAAATACAATAAATTTAATAACCCCTCGTACCTACTCTTTATATTCTATATCTATCTATATCTTCTATACTAATAACAAAGAAGTAACAAATTTGTGTCTGTACATTGAGCAATTAGCGAAATTTTTAAATAAAATGGGTATGGGTTATTATATTAGTTATTATATAAGTATTTGTACTTATACTCGACTGGAAGCCCTCGACGCTAAACGCTTACAACGCAAGACTCGCCTAAAGCCCATACAACTCAAGTGGACAATTACACTGTACTTCATGTGACAGAATATTTTTGCCGAAACTCGGATTTTCCAATCACATCCGAGCTCATGCCAGGAAGCAGTAAGGGTCGCCGTCAACGAATACGTCGAGGAGGAGATCATCATCATCATTGTACTAAAGCCAAAACTATAGGTTTTGTCTGTTCCGTTTTAAATCGAGAACCACGGAACGGATTTTAATGTACCTAGTTTTCTTTATTATTATCGTAGCGTCCCTGGCATTGACCTCTCATAAAACAACAATACACACAGTCTCTAAGAAAAGTTCGTCAGAAAGTGTCCGAACGTGCGACGTGCATAGTAGCAAAAATCTTCAACCAAATTAAGACGTTATGTCGTTAACATAAGATGCAATGTCAATTGTATGCAATCGTTATTCCAATTTGTCACGCCATAGCGGTGACAAAATGCATCGCGGACACTTTTTGAGCGAGATTGTGAGTCTAGTTGTTTATGAGAGGTCAATGGTCCCTGGTCAACATGTAGGCTGCAAGGGGTGTTGATAAAATAACCACCAAGACGAAAATTGTCGTTAATAGCTCTTACGCGAGCGAAGCCGCGGGCAAAAGCTAGTCATACTATAAAGCTGTACGTAAAAAGAACCGGATTATAATTTTGGTAGTTTACGACCCCATTAAGGTCATAAAACTTGAAAAAGTTTTGGATTCTGACGTGATACTGATAATCTTGAAGCTGGCTTTATTTTAATTGCGACTGGCTAGATATCCAGCCAATTAACTAGGTAGTTTACAAAATCTAAAACACATAAAACGTCTAGAAATAGAAAAATGATCTAGAAGAGTTTATAATATAAGAGTTTTTGTCATTCTATTGCCTAATCTTTTCTCTTGAACAATTTGGTATCAAAATTTGTAAACATTTGTTTCGATTGAAGAACAATGAGGTTCAGTCAATGATTACTATGTCCGATTATAGATTACAGTTGGTAATAGTTCAGAATTATCGATTGTCGTTAATAGATAAACTGTGAAAAGAAAACGTTAATTATATTTTACTCGTTTTTGCCCCGTGCTTAGGGAATCTAAAACTTGAATATCCTGTATCACTAATAATTTTAATTTCGAAAAATCTTTTCTTCATTGTGTACGGAACCCAGCTATTTCGTGATGTAAGATGTATAGAAGATAAATAAAGACCTACAGAAAACCCCTCGTAACCCGCCCCTTTTATCACAATTAGAAAATATTTGCACGCAGACATGTTCAGGCGATACGGGTCAGTGTTCGTTGAGGTGATGCCTGGAGGGGCCCCGGTGGTCTCCATCGCCGAGCGGGGGGCCCTGGAGGCCGTGCTGAGGACCCCGGCGCGGCGGCCCTACAGGCCCCCCACTGAGATCGTGCAAGTCTACAGGAAAAGCCGCCCGGACAGATACGCGTCCACTGGATTGGTCAATGAGTGAGTTTCTTTTTGTATACTAAAATATTATTTAATACTATAATTGCAATTCTTTTTGCAACGTTTTTGAACCTGAATAAAAGTATAAACTTATACATCTTACAATAAAAACTTAAATAAACTAATTACCTACAAATAAATAATAATCTAAAATATAACTAAATAAATCTAAAAGCTATAGATAAAAAACTGGGTCCAGGTCGCTGGCCCTCATTAGGGTGCCCAGAATGCTGGCTACATTACCTCTCTGGATGGCCAGACTAATTCTCTGGCGAGCACCAGCCCTCTGATCACCAGAGACGTCAACCAGGCGCGATGAAAGTTGAATTCCTTATACAGTTTTCGCGCCTCCGGATCCCACGGGCCCAAAGTCTCGACGCCAAACGGCACAAATGTACAAGCTACATAATGTGGCATATTTGCGCCGCTTGTTCTTGTTGCTTTCGGCCGAATCCGCCGCCGCACCAGCGCAGCAGCTTTACAGCTTTCCCTAACATGGGAGGCCGCCAGCGTGTCTACGCATGTAGCGTCCCATAATAAAATTAAAATGCTCTAACTGTAATTTAGATATCTTTTATTACACTGGAGATAGACAATGACGAAATGGTCTAAGTACATTTTTTGCGGTACACATTTGTTTAAAAAGAGTAAGTCGCATACTAAAACATCACATCTTGTGAAATTAGATGTAACTTTAATTAGATCGATGTTCACGTTTCTTTATTTGTTTTTTTATATGTTTACTACATTATGGTAAAAGGCACAAACTCAAAGGTACGTAATTTTTTTGGCGTCAAATAGTTCAATTCGGCTTCTGAACGATATATTTCTAAGATAGTCGTAGTATGTTTTCTAAGGGCTGAACTGATACAAAAAATATAACTTAATGTCATCTACATGACACTGATTTTGTGTATAAAATGTGGAATGGTTTTTAGAAAAAAACACATTTTTTTGCATAAAAATTAGTTTTTTGGCTCTCCTGTAAAGTTGGGCTTTTTGGGTTAAATCGTTTCTTACCCGAGGCACAGAATTTTTAACACTTGGTTTTCATTCTCATTTGGCCGGGCCGTTTCTGAGATACAAAATTACGAGTGTACTGCGGTTGTAAGAATTGTGGCAGACAGAACCCTAAAATCGTGTTGATTTTGCACGGAGTATTTAGCGTAGTATTCTTTTTTCCCATGTGAAGGGCAAAAACCTATTTTGGACAAGACTATGTCGTTTATTGCTACTTTATTGTACCTCTAGACCTACTTAGTAAGTAGTTCAGATTTTTTTGGACCCTCAGTCTAGTATTTTCAAGGCTAGTCTTTGTTTTGATAGACAACATGAGTCAGATCGTTTTTGTTAAATGCATTTGCAAAAATAACAAAAAATACCATTAATTTTTATTGTTATACGATGTAGTGTTTTTTTTGTTCAGCGTAAAATTTTGATGCGCAATCGCTAAAATCTTTACCGGGTTGGGTTGAAGGCCATCAGATTTAAATTTAAACCATAGCAAAATTTAATGAGTTTATAGGCGAACATGACAAAATATTTAATCGAAAAATAAATCTCTGTTTACAACTCAAAAACTTGATACGTTCTTAACAAGAATGATGAGGTGACCACGAGAGTTTGTTGAAAACAAAATATATTAAACAAGCCATATATAAGACTTAATAAGTAACAATAAAACCGGCCAAGTGTGGGTCGGACTCGCGCACGAAGGGTTCCGTACTATTACCTATAAAAACGGCAAAAAAAAAATGTCTGTTGTATGGGAGTGCGCGGGTCCGACTCGTACTTGGCCGGTTTTAGTATCTGTTGTTATAGCGGCAACCGAAATACATCATTTGTGAAAATTTCAACTGTCCAACTATCACGGTTCAAGCCTGGTGACCGACGGACAGACAGACGGACAGCGGAGCCTTAGTAATAGGGTCCCGTTGGTTACCTTTTGGGCACGGAACCCTAAAAACATGATAGTTTCTTTCAAGAATAAATAATAAGTAACTATAGCACATCAAAAAAATACAAACATTAGTACATTACGATACGAGAGCGATGAAAAAAAGTTTCTCGCACGAGTATCGTATAATATTTTATAGCACAAGTGGGGAAGATGCCGACTTTACGCAAGCGCAGCGTGCGTAAAGCGGTCATTTTACGCACGATGTGCTATAAAATAAATTTATTAAGGTATTTAATAATTTAACCGATTAATTGCTAAAAACTTTCAAAATGTTATTTTAAGCTTTTTAGAGAAATCACGATTTGATAATAGTTAAATAAATTTAGATGAATAACTAACGTTTTGTATATAATTCGTCTTTTCCCGTTACTTTCTTGGCAAAGTAGAATGTAACATCGCACTCTAAGCAGTGACTATTTTAGTGAAAAAAGTCGGAGAAAAAGAGCCGAAGGCAATTCTTCCTCAACTAGAGTGAAAACTCGGGTGAAAGCATTGTTAGAACTGTGGATTTTATATCGAGCTAAACATTAAAAGAAAGTAAATAAAAATATAACCCTAAAAAAAAGAAATTGAACATATTTGAGATTTTCGCCGGCTGGACCGACGACCTGGAGGATGTTGTGGGTGGCGGCTGGATGAGAAGGACGGAGGACCGACATGAGTGGCGAAATTTGGGAAAGGGCTATGTCAAGCACTGGACGAACACGGACTGATGGATGGATGAGATTTTTTACTTGGATTTTAAATTTTGGCTCGGGCCGTGAGTGAGTGCGTCCCATTTGCCCTTATGAAAAATACGCCCCTGGCTATGCCAGCTAATAGGACTGTTTTTTGCTGCTTTAAATTTTGTTGATAAAGAAGAAATGGACACGATAAAATACGGTTGCCTACTAAACATTATGAGAATGTAATGTGGTTACCTGTTACCTCATTACCTAACGTTACATGCCCAGACGCATGCGTGGTGATACTTATTATTATTAGAAAGGGTTTCTAGTTGCAAGGTAATGGCTACACACATTAGTCCAATAATGAAGCAGATAATACATTGCAGTTAAGAGTTGATAACACCTATATTCTAGAGTCTTTTCGAGTTATCATGATATGGATGGCAGTTCAAAGTTGACAGTTATAGTTATGTGCCCCAACGAAATAGAATCGATTTTTTTAAGTATCGAGAATGTTAACAAGGGATATCAAATCGATTTTTTATTTAATTGATCTTTGATTATCCAAACTAATTTTTGTTAATTTCTAAATTAATTAAATTAAACGAACCAATAACTCACAAGCCTGAGAGTTCAATGATTTTTTTTGTTTTTCTCGGCATTCCACCAAAAACAAATAACACTAACAAAACAAAAATCAACAAAAAATGTAACAAACGTCAAAACAAATAGCACGTAAAGCAACCGCAACGAAAACACAAACCACATACAAGATGAACTCATACTGACACGATCCGATAGGATGTCGATTATGTATGTATTTTCGATTATGTAGTGTCAGTACCTATGGGTTAACGTTCCGATCCACGCATCAAGTAGCAAAAAGACATTCTTCTTTTCTGAATCTTTTTTTGTAAAATTTAACGAATACACTGTGATTATTGTTTCGGCTTATAGATTTTATTTAATAATCTATTGTATTTTTGCAATAATGATATTACATTCTTTCTAAAACCTAATATTTTCTTTTATACCTGGGTGTATGAAGTATGGTGTGAGTAGTATACGCATGAAACGGAAAATTACGAACTGTCACCCATATCATGATAACTCGAACATACTTATAGTAAAGAATGGGATTTTAAAACAGTAGAGCTCACATATTACAATTGGGTAGGATTCTGACAAAAAAGAGGTTATAAATAAGGCCTTTTCCAAGACGATAACAAAGCCCAAAACGTGATAGAGAAAAAATCGCTGCATTCAAAAGAATTTCAAACTGAAGGCTGTATTTTCAGTTTAAATCAGTACTCCGTCCAATCTAATAAAGTAAAAACAACAATAATGACTGTTGTAAACTTATAAATATAATATCTAATACACAACAACGACGCGCTTTTTTTTAAACGCTCTTGTGTGGAATGTTATTCACTAAAAAACAGCAATATCCAACCTTTTCTTGATTCACCGCACGACCGACTCGGCCGCGCACTTTTCCAGGGCCGCATTCATAAATTCGGGTTCTCGACACGGGTTGTAATGCCATCTCTGTCGCACGCTTTGAAAATTGTATACGCTATCCTGCTGTCAGTGTCGGAACCAGACGAAAGTGTTAGTTAATGAACGGCGGACAGATATGTTTATCTGTTTCGTTGTACGATTTATAAAACTGTCTTGCTGATGAACGGGTTTATTCTATCCGTGTCATTTTTCCAAATAAAATTTTAATCTGTTATACTTTCACTATAGCAAAAATAATAGCTAAACAATAAATAGCAGGTGAGATATAAAGCTAAGAGATTGTAAGCTCGAATCCGTTTACAGGTTGAGAAAATATATTTCAATCTTTTAAACAGCTTATTTATTTGATCACGAATGGAGGAGTGACAAAATATTAATAAGTTCATAACCTTTATAACATCTGATTACAAATTAACACGGTGTTGCCTGATAGCCTACCTGATATCATTGCCTGTTTACCTATTCATTCAGAAATAGCTGAACTCTTTGTGATTACAGAGACCTTGACTTTCAGATCGGTACAATGTCGGCGATATGGCGCCGCCATTTTTCACAGTTTCATTTAGAGCGCTATAGATAGTCTTCTAATGAGCTTCTTCGAAAGGGACTAGATTAAAATTCCACTTATCAATAATTTATAGCATGAATGTCAGACGCCCCCTGCTAGGTTAACCTCCAGACTCCTGGAGTCAGTTGGCGTCTAGATAATCATGACGGACCTTTTACTTGCGGATCACGTAATTTTTGGCGTAACCTCGACCGGTTTTTACAACTTCCTGCCAATCTATTTGTATGCATTCAAGGATCGGGGAAACATTTCGCCTTTTTAACAGGTACGAGTACTTATCGTGAAATCAGAGTTAAATGTCACGATCCACTGTAGCTATTGTATTATATAACTAGCTGTTGCCCGCGACTTCGTACGCATGGATTTCGAATATAAACAGTTTTTAATAACAAGTTTTATATGACTAATAATTGCGATTGACCTAAAGGTTGAGGCCGACCATATTAGTATTAAAGATACTTCAAGAAAAAACAAAAATTATTAAAAACTTAATTTGATTTTTTTATTGTAATTCAGCCTCAATTAGACGCTGAATATCTCCTGAAAGGCTACCATTGTACTTTTTACAAAGAATAAAAGCATCGGACAACTGACAAATTATGAACATATACGAGTATCACTACAAAATAATTCCCGAAATAGTTTAATAAATCAAACAGCTGCTTCCGTCAGAGTTATATTTCAGTGCCTTTCGTCTGCTAATTAATGGTTTTGAAATTCCATCCACTATTACGGACTTCCGCGATTTTTAGGTTTTAGGAAATCTGAAACAAATTTTTATCCTCTATTTTACCTCCGTAGGGGATGATTTTCCAAAAACGTTGAAATTCATTCTCAATTTTAAACTAAAGGGATAAATACGAATTCCTTATACATATTTTCATTCCCTATTAATCCCTAAATTTTATTGATAACCTGTGATGATTTTCTAAAAACCATGAAACTATAAATTTACCAGCCTGCACAAATAGTCACAATTTTTATGGTTTTAACGTTTTAACTACGAAACTAGCGAATTTCTCATATAAATTTTCATAGTTTGGGTAGAGTAATTTGCAAATACAATTTCTGGGAAAATACAAGTGTTTTCATAACAACAGTATTTATGATATCATGATGACCATTTTCCAAGTATTCTTTTCCACAATTCCAGACAAGGCGAGAAGTGGCATCACCTCCGGCGCAACCTGACCTCAGAGCTGACTAGTCCACACACGATGCTGGGGTTCATGCCGCAACTGAACAGTATCTGCGACGACTTCGCTGTTCTACTCCTCACCAATAGAAGACCAGACGGGACGGTCACTGGCTTCGAGCAGCTTACCAACCGGATGGGCTTGGAATGTGAGTATATTTCGAAGAATCTACTCCAAAGCAGACTCCCGTCACTCCCGGTACTTAATACAACGGAACAGATTGAATTTACTACTACCTAGTACAGCACACGTCTGCGTGTATGCGTGCAGTACCGTGCTCCCAGCGTACTTCTAATTTGCGGGCGACGACGTCACACTAGAGGGGGAGATCCTAGCGTACTTCTAATTTGCGGGCGACGACGTCACACTAGAGGGGGAGATCCTAGCGTACTTCTAATTTGCGGGCGAGGACGTCACACTAGAGGGGGAGATCCCAGCGTACTTCTAATTTCCGGGCGACGACGTCACACTAGAGGGGGAGATCCTAGCGTACTTCTAATTTGCGGGCGACGACGTCACACTAGAGGGGGAGATCCTAGCGTACTTCTAATTTGCGGGCGAGGACGTCACACTAGAGGGGGAGATCCCAGCGTAATTTTAATTTGCGGGTGACGACGTCACACTAGAGGGGGAGATCCTAGCGTACTTCTAATTTACGGACGACGACGTCACACTAGAGGGGGAGATCCTAGCGTACTTCTAATTTGCGGGCGACGACGTCACACTTGAGGGGGAGATCCCAGCGTACTTCTAATTTCCGGGCGACGACGTCACACTAGAGGGGGAGATCCTAGCGTACTTCTAATTTGCGGGCGACGACGTCACACTAGAGGGGGAGATCCCAGCGTACTTCTAATTTCCGGGCGACGACGTCACACTAGAGGGGGAGATCCCAGCGTAATTTTAATTTGCGGGTGACGACGTCACACTAGAGGGGGAGATTTTTTGCCAAAACTATCACTGATACCTGTATTTTTATTAATGCAAGTGTATTAATTTATGTTTATCAATCAATCACTCAATCTTTATTCAGATAACGAGATCCACATATATTAAACACCAAATACCAGTTAACACAAAATATAATACAATATGTGGGGATAGATCAGGTTCCCTTTTCCACTCAGCATCTGCACCCAGCGTCCAACATTCAAGATACCGCCCTATTTAGGTAAGCCCTAATTTTTAAAATTGTTATTGTATTTCCCGGTATTATAAGTAGTTATATTAATTTTTAACATTAGAATTTAACTTGTCATAAGAGTATATGTTACCGGCCAAACCCGATTTTAGGACAAACTAGTTTATGCTAGGCCAAAGTAAAACGACCCGACCCCGACGAGCGAAGCGAAGATGAGCGTTTTAGGTTGCTTGTAAATATAAATTCAGGCGAAGCGGAGCGGAGCGAGGCGCCGTCTTTTTAACTTTTAACAAAAATACGATCTTACCATATATGAACTATAGGCCAAACTAGTTTGTCGTAAAATCGGGTTTGGCCTATCCATCCATCCATTAGTCTCTTTTGTCCACTGCTAGCATAGTCCTTCCCAAGATTTCCCCACACCTGCACCTCTGACAGCTCGATATACACTGTCTGTCCCTCTTTAGGTAGATCAACGGAGTGAGACAGAGCACTATATTCAAGCACTATCGCGCTCGATATGGTCCTCCATGTTAGAGGGGCTTGCGGTCCTCCTGGAAGAAATGCCCATACTCACACACGCTAGGCAGGCGGGTTAGTAAGCGCGGTGCCAAAACCCTCGCACATTATACCTATATTGTAGAATAAATGATTTGATTTGATTGAAACATACGAAACGAATTACGAGTTTCTGTTATTTTGTACAGTTCAGTAAAAACGAAAAGTTTTCTTGCCTCGGTCTGAGTCAAGTATCAGGATTTATTACCCGAGGAGTAAATAAAGTTGAAACTGATACTATTTACATAGGAATGGTCGGTTTGTTTCTTCGATTGTGATGCGATTTAAACCTACGCTACATAAATATTTATGTTCCGAGGTAATGCTACCGATCAACCTCTACTACATCGTTTAAAGGTGAAAGTGATTTGTGAAAGTCGAGATAAAGAAAATACAATGCATACCTAGTTATTTAGAATGCTGTTTAAAAAGTCTCTTTGCTTAATGAAATAGCCAAGTATCAAAATAGTTTAGTCCTTTGAGTAAAGATTAATAATTTTTGAAATGTTACGGTTAGAATAGGCACTCACAGAATAACAGCGCCCTATTTGGTTTTTGGCTTTGGGTACAAGAGCTGAATCATTGACCTTTTCAACAAAATCTTAATATTGGTTAAGTAACTTGTATGGTTATGTAAAATGTGTGATATTTTTATTCAATATTTTTATTTGTGACTTCATACTATAATTTTTTATAATTTTTCGGGTCCTAGTGTATAGGTATATGTACAATCGGGCTAGCCAATTTAAAGTTGAGTATACACCTCTTCGTGGTTTCAACTTTCAAGGATTTAAAGAAATTGAAGATCCTCGAATAAGAGACTAAGTTTCATTAAAAATAATTCCATAGTAGTATATCTAACCTCAGATCGTAGAATCCTCATTACGAACTCAAAACTACTGGCATAATGAAAAATATTTTTCTTGAACGTCTCTAAAAAAATAAATAATAAAACTATAGTATAGGTCTCCGAACAACATAATGCTATAAAAAAACTTTTTCTGAGATTGCAGTACATGTGGTACTAACTAGAAAGGCAAAGGGAACTTAGACCAGACAGCCATGTCTGAGGTTTAATATCAAATACCAATGCGGTTTTTATAGAATGTTCTCTAATACATACAAAATAGTAACGAGGTTACAGTTCAAATTTATTTTCGGCCAGGTATTGTCTGTCTATGGCTTACGGCGGCGCGTTGGATTCGGTCTGTCAATGGATGAACTGTTTGTTGGTAGAGAGTACTATATTCTTTGGCTTGTTGCGCCATAGTTTCCGAGGAAATATATTTATTACTTACAGTGGTTTTATGGGTCAAAATAATTATTTTGCCCTAAAATTACTGACAGCAGGGATGGTGATGAATGATATTCGACTCCACCTGAAATTCTGGAAATAACGACGGAAATTACGAACACTTTCAGAACAAGCTTTTACAAGAATAATCAAAAATGGCTAACGATAAATTTACAAAAATTATGAAAACAGGTTAGAACGCATGAGTTTAGATAAAGTAGTGTATGAAACTATACATAACTAGGTATTAAAAAAGCCTAATGACCTTTTTATGTACCAGTTTTAGAGACTACTATTACTTTATCAGTTTTTAATACCCGATAATATAATATAAATAATAACCTTTTAAGTAAAAAAGTATGATATTAATATTTTATATGTACAATAAAGAACAAGATTATAGGTGCCGAATTTAACTGTAATCTTTGCATTTGTTAAATTGTTTTTTTTTCAAGTTTTGCCGCGGACTTAAGGACAGAAACACGTTACATTAAAGTTTTCCCTTTTTCGGCGGACCCTTAGAACCAAAATAAAAACAGTTAAGGCGCATAGGCACACCACCGTCTTAGTACAAAATTTGATAATCCTTTTCTCAGTTGTTTTTCGTAATAGACCAAACTATAAGATGTCTATCATCTGCTATTGATATTTTAAAAGACACGATTTTGCCAAAATTTGGATATTGATTTTGTTTTAAAGATATCAAGCTGGACAGATTTACATATAAAGTTATTTTCTTGCCTTATACAAAATTTTACATTTCAGCCAGATAGTGACTTTGTAAATGCCTGCATTAAACTATAGAGGTCTCAATCAAAGAAAAACAAAAAAAGTGATTGTTGATCCTTCGATGCTGGCAAAGGCGGACCCACAAATTAACAAATAAACATAAAAAGATTCTTAAGTAATTAAAATTATTTTTACAATATTTCATGTACATTATTTTTTTTATTTTTTATTTATGTATTCATACCACATAGTGTGAAAAACGTCCATACTTTACTGTTATGTATAAACCTTGCATATATGTATCTATATATATATATATTTATACATAAATATAATATAATGAGATTGTTAGAGATTAGTCCTGTTAATTTCATAGTTTAATAATAATGTAATTAAATAATTTTACTAGAGCGCCCGCTTTTTTTTGTGCTAAATTTATTTTATTATGACAAAGTATTTAGGGGCTCGCTGGAAATCAGCGCTGTAGGGATCCTTAAAAAATCCCCGACAGCAAATGCTGAGCGTGCCACCTTTTGTCGAACAAAATTTGTATTTAAGTTAGTCTAATTCCTTTTTATTGTTTTAATTTTGTTTCATGTATTTTGTTTGGCAATAAATTCCATTTTCTTTCTTTCTTTCTTAAAACATTAGTCTATAACAAAAACAACAGAGAAACGGGTTATCAAATTTTGTACTAAAACGGTGGCGTGCCGTTGTGCCATATGTAGGTTAGCAACAACAATCACTGCAAGGCATGCACATAATAAAATGGAAGATGTGACGTCAGATATGTATCACGTCGGTCCGGAGGAACATCATGTAACTAGTATTAAATGCACTAGTAAGACAGTTTAGAAGTAGCAAACCAGTTTGATATTATGATATGCATCATAGGCAGTGTCAGAGGTGTGATCTTTACGTCTAACGGTTACAAGGCCTTGCTTCTTAGGTTCAGATTTATTTAGGTAACCTAGAGAATACTAGGGCTTTATGTTAAGGTTAACAGGGTTGAGCTGGATTTGAATGTTCTGCAATCTCAGTTATCGTTTAAACTAGAGATGCAACGAATAGTGATTTGGCCGAATACCGAATATTCGGCGGCGCTTTAGGCCGAAGCGCCGAATATTTGGTGAGAGATCTGTGCATTTCGCGCGTACACTCGTACTAGGTTACGTTACGACCAGTCCCGGTGAAGGGCCACGAGGGGGCGGAAGAATGCTCATTTTCGAGCACACCGTGCGTATCACGGACGCGCTGTGTATTTGTTTTTACTTTTGTGATCGCAATTTGTGTTTGATTTTCTTAAATGCAAGTTTTTTACAACGAACAATTGAAAATGTTTAACTTAAATAATCTGCCTCTGATTAATTTTAAATACCAATAATAATTACGTAGTTATTTATGTAGCAGATTGTATTCAATAAGTGAATAAAAACAAATTTTTCTGCCAACTTACCAAATATATAGGTACCTACTTTTTAATATTTACTATATACCGGGTGTAAATAAAGTACGACCATTAAATCAAACCACATATTCTACCGACCCTACTGAACCAGTTTTACCACGAGTCATACCCGTGGACACCCTTAGTTTAGGAAATAATTGAAATCCAAACAAAAATGCGTGAACCCTAACGCACCGACATATGGACGAGTTTAGAGGGAGCGTCGTCCGTGAAACCTCCAGCTATTTGAGGTCAACGCTCTCTCTAACCTCGCCCGTGTGTCGGTACGTTAAGGTTCACGCGTTTTTGTTTGGAACTCAATTATTTCCTAAACTAAGGCTGTCCGCGGATATGACTCTGGGGAAAAGTGTTTCAGTAGGGTCAGTAGAATATGTGGTTTCCTTTAATGGTAGCAGTCTATTTACACCCGGTATACCTACTTATTTATATAGCAGATTGTAGCGAAAATAAACAAGTTTTTCTGCCATCTTACCAAATATATACTTTCTGATTAAAGTAAGTTTTTATTTTCATTATTAAGTTTTCAGTATTCGGCCGAATACCGTCTACTATTCGGCCGAATACTGAATATTTAAAAAATGGCCGAATAGGCCGAATACGAAATAGTTGCCGAATGTTCGTTGCATCCTAGTTTAAGCCACATTACATAAAATTAGCGGAGAGGGAGAAGTTCGTAAGTCGGAACTTTTATGTTATTTTCTTAATTTGGGGAGTTTTCTGACAATTATTAATTTTAATCCTGTAAAGCTAACGCGATGTATGCTTTGATGTCAACGCTCGAAGAAGGAAATAGACGCATGCATTCTTTAGTTGCTCAAAAAATACTTGTGAAAATGGATAATGGTTGACGAAGAAAAATGGGTATCATATACCTATATATATTTTTTTATTGTTTAGCGATTATAAAGTTTTGGTTGCCGAATTTCGTCTAACTTTATGCGATCCTTTCGTATTTATCAGAAAACTACGTTTTTAATACATTATCCCCTTTAAATATACTAGCTTTCGCCCGCGACTTCGTCCGCGTGGAGTTCGGTTCATCCCGTTAGGGGGCGAATTTTCAAAAATCCTTTCTTAGCGGATGCTTACGTCATTACAACTATCTGTATGCCAAATTTCAGCGAAATCCGTTCAGTGGTTTCGGCTGTGCGTTGATATGAGTCAGTCCGGTTTGCCAAAGAAGAAAGACTAGTCTTTTGCCCACTGCTCTGCCCGTGTTTAAGATTTTTCTTGAATTAAAAAGAAAAAGTCCCATAGATTATTCCAGAGGGAAATATCCTGGAGCTGTAAATGACTCAGGGTTAGAATGGAGCAATGGTTAAGAGAGACTAATTAATTATGTCTCTGAATGTATTAGGTCATAGAAGATAACCTTTGGATTGCGTAAAAGGAAATGCGCTTATTTTACTTCATCTATTTATCGAAGTATTTTTAAGAATGATGCTGGTTTATTTTAGGTCATTGATACGGTTCGAGCGGAAGTCCGAATTTCACTTGTTTCTATTTACTTATCTGTTAGTAGACCAGATACAAAATGCAGACAAACATTATGTAAAGTCTGTCTTACCGGCTGACAGTTATTTGTCGAACCGAGTCTCCAGTATGAATTTGGTTGGTTAATTTAATTTCACTTTGTATAATATACTAGCCGTTTGCTCGCGGCTCCGACCAATTTATTCAATCTCAGCCCCGTTTTTGGCTTCCGCGCTATTTTATGAACACCCTTATAGCCTACGTGTTGACCATCACTGAGATGATAATAAAAAAAGCATCCAAAACCGTTGAAAGGTTCTCTAGTTAAAACGGAACAAACATCCGGACAGACGGACTGACGAAAATTCAGAAAATTGTGGTGTTATCATTACTACAATAAGAGTAACCCATTTCAAGATATTCCTTTTTATTTTTAACGCATAGTTTTATTTCCTCATTTTAAGATAAGTTAATAATGTTAAAATAAGTTTTGGTAACGTGTAATGCTCTTTAATAAGCAATACAAAACTGCTGAGACTCTGATTAGGCAGTAGCCGCAACAGAGATTTGTCCAATGCGGGTACTGCGGATCTATACTAGGTGAAATTAAATCAACCGACCAAATTCATACTGGAGACTCGGTTAGTCATCAGGAACAAGGTTTAATAACCCTCCAGGTGAAATTCGAAAAAAAAAATTTTTTACCCATAGAACCTGCACTAGGAATTGTACTTAAACTAGTCCAACCAGTACGGGAGCAAAAAAAAATATTTTTCGAAATTGGCCAAAAGGATTACTGAACCTAGTTCTTGATCACTAACCGAGTCTCTAGTATGAATTTGGTCGGTTGATTAAATTTCACCCGATATGTGTACCATGTATTGTGTTTCTTAAATAAACCTTTCTTTCTTTCTTTCAATATAAATTTCGCGAAATTATTCATAGTACAGACATTTTCACTTCTTTTTATTATAATGACCAAAGCCATTTGTCTTGGCACCACAGCTAGTTGTTGCTCATAGAAGCTCCTATCTTAGACTGTTAACCTTCACGTGGGCATCAGAAAGTCTATAGGTCGCCCTCATTACACACGATAAGAGTCTCAAATTAGGACGAACTTGTTTAAAAGTAGGTGAAATATGAACTTCATTATTGTGACGAGATGGTGAGCAATGCTTATGCCATTACAAGTAATACATTAATAACGTGGAATAACTCTCTCAAGATAAACTTCAATGAAGTGGACTTTACGATTCCAGTGAGGGGTTCCTACGGACCCAAGGACTAACTACATATTTACTTGGTGACGTCTTGCCTTCTTATATACCGTTGCAAATAAAAAAGTCATAGTAAGCCGGCTGATATTGACATCGATCGTTATGTGAATCGACCGTCAGCTGCTCAACTCAAGTAGCGGTGGGTTTGGGTGTGAGAGGCTGAGAAAGTGGTCAGAAAAAGTAACAGTACGCCGGCTGAAACTTTTCTCAACAGACAGTTGGCATCATGCTGAGCTGAAAAAAATAGTCAGCTGCACCGTGGAAGGGGGATTATGCGTCAGCTACTCGCATGAATTTGTAAACAAACGCGTAAAATAAACCGTATAAAATTTTACTAAGTGAAAGTTTTGTTGTTGTTGGTTGTACTTTTTGCACTTTTTGCATGATATATTTGTGACTTCACACGACACTTAGTTTAATATGGAAGCTTTTACATAATTTGTTAGAAAATTACCTTATTAAAAATAGTAACGCTTGCCTAGAACGGGCATCATTTAATTTACATGGTATAAAAGAACCACATTGTTGTAATAGTGGGGTTTTCGCTTTTATTTAACCCTAACAAGGCTCGATGTAGGTCAGATGGCAGAGTAATGAACATTAGTATGAAGAGAGTTCGCCCGCATTATATTGCAGCTTGCAGCAGAAAACGCACAAGGTTATACCTCTATGTATTTTATGTTTAAGAATGCGCCATGACTACTCATGCATGGTAAGACCTTTTCAAGACCAGGTGAATTAAATAAACTTGGCATATAAATTATAGATAAAGAAAGATACAAATACTTTTTCTGGATAACCATTTGCGATAAACAAGAAAGCTGCACTGAGTGTATGATAAACAAGTAAACATCGTTATGATGATTGGGCTTTACCATCTGTCCGGACATTTTCTGAGTTTCGGCATTGCGGCTTGTTCGGCTTTTTAATGTGTCCTGATTTTTTACTAAGATGGAAACTTTTGACTGAATGTTTAATTTTCGCATAAAATTACTTAAAATTGAAAAAGTCTTCAACCTTACAACTATTTCTACTAGTAAACCAGTCTGATCTTAAAACAATAGACTTTTAGCTCAAACATAAAATTTAAATTTCCACACGCACGGTAACACCAAGACAGAAAATATAATTCTGTTATTCCTGTAAAATGTGCGTCGAGTGTGGGATTTATTATTTTATTTTGTGACTAAAACGTCCCGACTTTTTTTTAATATCCGGCGTTCTACAGGATTTTCCAAATTTTTAAATGCAAGCCAATGTTGGTCATAGTTTCAATGGTCAAATAGTTTGGAATAATCATAATATACAGGAGGATGTAAATGCAAAGTCAAGAATCCTTTTAGGGTATGAAAGTATACACGATTCTGATGTCATTACGAGAAAAAAAAATATACCTTGAATTTTCACCAAAAATTCCATCACTTTTCTAAGCTATGGCTACGCAGCTCACCGGCCTTTCCACACACCTAATTGCACCCCGCAACCCGCACCCCTCCTCCGAATGGCCAGCGACCGTGAGGGTGTCCACGCGATTAGAGTATTTTGAGTAAAGAAAATCGTCTTATTGTGAGGTACTGGTACTTTATTTAGAGATCCCAGTATTTGAAAAAATATCTTTACCGATCATACTAACACTGCCTTGAAGGATTCTTGTTCTTTACACCCGTTATGGATAAATAAATACCTATATCTGCATGAAGTGTATCCTTGATAGGATGTCAGAGGTGTACCCGGGTGTGGATTGTCACTTGAACACACAAAACTTGTACACCCTCAGTTTACTGACAACTTTTTCGTCCCAAAGTGTTAAGGGTGTGCAACTGTGCATATCGCGGAATAACGGGCACACGGTACGTTTATGCTTTTTAGAGGGCATGCAGGTATTTTCCTTCACCGTTCAGCAAGTGAGTAAAAACCCAGTGCATGTTCGACCTTGTGGGTTTGTTTACGGTTAGTGGGATTGAGAGTTCAGCGTTCTAGTCTGCTACAGTGCCGGCTGAAAGTCGAGCGATAAGTAAAACCAGGAACACAATGATAAACAACAAACTTTTGCCCTTTCCAGCTGTCTGTGGCCTGATGCTGGGTTCCCGGCTCGGATTCCTCGAGCGGTCCATGTCCGGCCGCGCGGCTACCCTGGCTGCAGCAGTCAAGACCCACTTCAGAGCCCAGAGGGATTCATACTATGGTGCCCCATTGTGGAAGTTCGCACCTACTAAGCTCTATAGAACGTTTGTGAGAAGCGAAGAGACTATTCATATGTGGGTACTAAAGCGCTTGTGGTCTAAATCTTTGCTGGAAGCCGGTTGGGGCCTGAAATAAAATATTAGGAAATTTATTGTTGAGATTCCTACAATGTTTTGGAAAAGCACTATAGTTTTTCACCAAAACAATGATTACTACTGCTAATAGCCATATGCAACACATCAATCAATCAAATCGATAGAGAGCTAGTAAACTTAGGGGTTGTTTCACCACTTGCTGTTAAATGCACGATAGTTTATATGTCACAAAATACGTTCCATTTTTAAACTAAATTTCTGGATAGCTCTTATCATCAAGAGGTGAAACACGCCCTAAATCTCTTGTTTTTTTGCCAGGATAGTATCAGAGCTCATGGAAGAAGCAACGGGCAGGATAAGGGGCAGTGCTCAAGATGACGGCATGCAGGAGATATTCCTCAAGATCCTGGCAAACCCAGCGCTCGATATGAAAGACAAAAAAGCTGCTGTTATAGACTTCATTACAGCTGGAATTGAGACGGTAAGCTTCTGTCAAGAGCTTGAGTACATAACTTTTATAGTGCTCGTAAGTTCATTTTACATTATTTTTTGGGACATTTTCCTCAAGGGCTGTAAAAATAGTGACAGAATATTTAATAGGGCAACGGGTGTACCATAGCTGGCTCAAAACATGAAAAAACCAATTTCAACCGATGATGATGATAACACTGAAAAATAAGTAAAGTTTATATAAAATAAAGCAATAACTTTTTCTTACTTACAGTTAGCAAACAGCCTAGTCTTCCTCCTGTACCTGCTTAGTGGACGACCGGACTGGCAAGAGAAGATCCGGTCCGAACTGCCCACTTCCGGTGACTTGACCGTTGAGGACTTATCAGCGGCACCCTCAGTGAAAGCTGCTATCAATGAAGCTTTCAGACTGCTGCCAATAGCGCCCTTTCTTGCCAGGCTCCTGGATGCGCCCTTGATTATTGGCGAACACAAATTACCTGTTGGGGTAAGTCATTTAAAACGACTTGGTAATTTAAAATGAAGTTATTCATTTTATTTAAATTTCTATTACATATTAACTATAAAGTAAAATATAGTCACTGGAATAGAAACAAGAATTACTACGCTGATGGCTTTGGCAAAGATTAATGAATAAAAAATACTGTAATGCAATGCACTGCGCAAAATATAGAGCTTCCAGACCGATTGGGCCGTTCTTAGAAATACTTATTTCCAACAAAATTAGCGGTATCCCGAAATAAGGCCAAGTCTTAGGAAATTTTTGATGAAGCCAAAGTTACATTGACTTTGAGTTAAGTACTCCTTCCAGGCTATGGATATAAGTGCCCAAACATTGTGAAGTGATTTTCGAACTTTATAAAATTCAAGAAAATGAGTTTTTAGGTTCCCTCTGTATAAAGTGTAAATAAAAAAAACGACTATACTAGAAAAAGAAAACCAGAGTAAATCTCCTTTCTTCTTCCAGACCTTCGTGCTAGCTCACACAGGAGCGGCTTGCCGCCGCGACGAGAACTTCTGGCGAGCGGGGGAATACTTGCCAGAACGTTGGATATCACCCAAGGAACCCCACGCTTCATGCTTAGTGGCACCCTTCGGCCGCGGCCGGAGAATGTGTCCTGGGAAGAGATTTGTGGAGGTGGAACTGCAGCTATTGCTGGCTAAGGTGAGCAACTATTCACATTTAAAACTAGTATTAAATAAAAGAGAAATTAATGTCACTTTATTATTATTTCACAAGCAGCGGTATTATGTAACTCACTGCCGATTGCCACTTGGTTGCTAAACACTAAAAACATAGATAAAAACTGAACTTTTAAAATTGTCTTTAGTGTATATTGAACTGTCCGAACTGTCAGAGTTCGATAGTATATCTATGTTTTTGAGGTTTGGCAACCAGTTGGCAACCGACTCAACGATACATAATATAGGGACAGATCACTCCTTTTTAACTTTTATCCCAAAAGAGTGTTATTATCCCAGTAACTACAATTTATGTGAAACGGTAGTTTTTCCGGCGCGCTGCTGATTTTCAGAATCAAGCGTCGGATGCGTCACTCGCTGCGTTCCGTAATACCTGGGTTGATCTTATTTTGCATGTAAAATTTAAAAAAATGGAGTAGGCGTCATCCGGAAATCCGATTAGCGATGTTTTTATTTCTTATAAGGTTCCAGCGAACTTACACAGTTATTGCAAGTAATTGTGCCGTCTAGCACGTGCCCGATGTACCATGCCTAGTTATTGCGCCCGCATTATTGTGATAGAACATAATTATAGTTGTATAAAATACGTAACGCGTGACCATCAGGATTAAATAACTGGTTTTTATTTACCCACAGATAATCCAGCGATGGCAAGTACTCTTTGACGGAGAACTCGATATTCAGTTCGATTTTCTGCTGTCACCGAGATCACCAGTAACTTTGCGACTAGTAGATTGGTAGACCCAATAAGGATCCCTAATTACTTACCTATTTAAGAAAAGTTTATTCTTATTTAAAGGGATAAAGGTCGATTGATAACGTGACTGTTTATTAAGACCCTTCTTGGTAAAGGGTTATAAGGATATATAATGTAGATACCTTATATTGCCTGTATCATTTTAGCTCAAAACGATGTCACAAATTCTGACCTTTCCTATGTATAAGACTGTTTAAATTTAAAATGCCAGTTTTAGATAAGCTTCGAGATATAATTTTATTCGTAGTTACCTAGATATTTATCTATTTCTTTGGACTACAATGTTTAAACTATTTTTGTCGCCCTACATAATTCGACAACTTTGTTTTTGGTCCTTTGAGCTGGATACGTAGAACAAAACATGTCTAATGTAATTTGTATGTAAAGTAACGGTGACGGTGCCATGACGGCTAATGAAAACAAGAAGTGATTTGATTACAGGGCATTGGCACATTCTGCTCAATTTAAATTCAGGTTTTCTGTACTTCAAAGTTGACTAATAATTTTTATTATTTTATTTATGTTGTTTTAGCGCTGTATGAGTTTGAATTTGGCCTGGTCAGGAAAATTGCGACTTTGGCAATATGAGACTGATTTAAAATAAGAGAGAAAAAAAAAAGAAAAAAAAATTAAATCTATTGCAAAGTAAACAGTAACATGATTAACGGTGGTCTGAGGTGCAATTGTGTAAGCCATTGGTATTCAAATTAATTGTCATATAGCTATTCGGTTAAGCAAATTAGCCCGTTTGACAGTTGAAATCGTACATTTTTGGCTGTCAAATGAATACAATTGTCTTATTTTGTTGTTAACAACCATAAACGTACGATTTCATTTGTCAAACGGGCTTATTTGCTTACCCGAATAGCCATATGACAATCGAATTTGAATACCATAGCATATGCAATTATAATTGCACCTCAAATCTGTCTATATTCCTGACCATGCAAATAAGTTAAGGTTGCAAACTTTACAATATGGCTGTGTTAATATCAAAAAGACATAGTTTTATATAAAATATTTATAACCACGAATACCTCTTGTTATAGAAGACTGCGTACGATCAGCACAAGCATTTTGTCAGCATTTATAATTATAATTTTGTACTGTAATAGTATTCTAATGGTTATATTTAGGTTAGAACTTTCGATAATTTTTTTGTTGCATTCCAAAGGAAAAAAAATCATTTAAAATTATTGTGCAGCTTCGTTAAAGTTTTGAAGCGACGATTTAAATATACTAGTTTTAAGGAAATACTTAAAGACGTTAATCATATATTTATGTAATTCCATCCTTGCTAGTTTAAGTGATTGATTTTGTATATCTACTTACTATACTTATACGTATGTACATTTTCATACTCTGTAACGAAAAGACTTTTAGTGACTGTTAAAGATTTAAAATGTGATGATGAATTGAAATGATAGTAATCTCAATAAGCCAAATTAAATTTATCACAAAATATTTAAATATTTAAAATAACCGTTTTTTTTTCCTTCCCAAATCAGCATGCCACAGGTGATTAGCATGCAGCTAAAATGGAATAAAGTGAAGTGATGGGCAGATATATTAGAGCGTGTTTAAAAGAACATGATGTAGTAGGAAGTATATTTGAGAAACACTGAAAACTACAGAGGAATCTTTTAAACGAGGTTGACTGAAGGTGGAGTTAACAAGAAGAAACATGACCTAGCAGTGGTCTTAAGAACGGATGGCTGACGTTTCCACTGAACAAGTTACCGGATCTACCAATCTATGACAAATGGCTTAGGATTAAAAAGTAAAGAATATTCTTTGGTACTATACTATTTATTATCAATGCGAACATCTCTCGGAATAATTTAGATAGTTCGAAAAAGATAGTTAAATCTATACAAGGTCCTACAAAAATAAGTGAAAATAATTTTGGGGTAGATCATGTATCGTTAACTGATTACAATAACGAAAGAAAAAAATTTTTTTTGGCCAAATAATTTTTCACTTCCCAGTACAATGTGATTCAATTAGCTGACTCAATGTCTATGGAAAGGCGAAAAAAAAAGTTCGCGCGAAAAAAATTATTTTCGTTGGAAAGTGGTCTATTAGGGATACTCAGTCATCTCTTGAATTTTTTTCACTTTACATTTTGGGTCCTTCAATATACTAATTATCTGTACTTTGAATGAAATTTCGTGAAATTTAAATGAAATGGGTTATTGGTACTAAACAACAATTGTTAGAATTTTTGTCTGTCTGCTGTCTGTCTGTTCCGTTTTAACTCGAGAACCACTGAACGGATTTGGATGCGGTTTGTTTTATTATCATCGTAGTGACCCTGGTCAACATATAGGCTATAAGATGTGTTCATAAAATAACGCTCAAGATGAAAACGGGGCAAAGATTAAATAAACGCAAACGGAAAAGGCTATTGTTATATAAAACTATGGGAAATCTGATTCGAATTTATACCCAAAATACACGCGAACGAAGTCGCGGGCAAAAGCTAGTAAATAAATAAAGCTATAGAAATATAAATGTTTAAGTTGGTGATAGTAGTGACATCTACAAAATTGTGTCTGAGGATGTTCCCTTTTAAGCATGGCCACCAGCCTTGAGTAGACTCCAAAGATTCTCTTAATGTAATTATGACATTAGCCGCTAGAGGGCGCTACTGTACAAATACATTCTGAAACACACCACCATATCACACAGCACTACAAACTTATCTAACCTAGTGAGCAAACTAAAATTACCTTTATAATTATATTATGACGGTCCTTGTCACCGAATCAGATAAGTTTGCTTCACTGCTAAAGCTGAGTTTGGTTTACAAACGTTACCTCAAATGTCACATTACGAGCTCTTGCATCAAGAAAAAGGTTCCGCGGATTAGAGAATTTTTGGCATTACTCCTCTTTGTGAGCACTTTGAAAATTCCTTGACAGTGAATTTCTTTCGTGGCGCGTATTCTACATGTTTCTATTTACTGCAAGCAACTGTGTGTGTCTGACTGTTTTATCAAGCAAAATAAGCCTCTCCAGCACAAGTGGAAGTGGTATTGTGATAAAAGAAATAGATAACCGTGAACTTGCGGTCTACGCAGACCATTAGCGAATTGATAAAATCAAGAACTGTTTTCATTCTGAAAAATTTTCGTATAAAAACTCAACGTTCAGAAAATTAAAGGTTATTATTGCAAAAAATTAAAAGAAGCTCAACGAGAATGAAGTTTTGTGCGAATTTATCTTTTATGTTTACCGAAGGAAGTACATTATTGGAACGGTATGCGTTAGCTAAAGATGCTGGGTTTAAAGCTGTGGAGACCGGCTTTCCGTTTGGACACAGTTTAGAGCAAGTTAAACAGGCTAAGATAAACTCTGGTCTTGAACAAGTTCTCATCAATTTAAATACAGGTAAGCTCTTATTTTGTACAGTATTGCATATAATGATAATATAATCTTTTCGAAATAGGTCCCCCTATAAAACGGATTCATATTTTCAGGAGATGTAAGTAAAGGAGAGCTTGGTGTAACAGCAATTCCTGGCAAAGAGGATATATTCAAGAGTAAACTTCAAGAAACCATAGACTATGCCAAGGCTGTTGATGCCAAAAAGATCCACATTATGGCGGGAAAAATGGACAATGTTACGGCCAAGAATTGGGAAACATATGAAAATAATTTAAGAACTGCAGCAGATTTGCTGAAAAAGGATAATATTGTGGGAGTGATTGAGCCGATAAATAAGTATTCTGTGCCTCAGTACTTCCTGGCTGATTATACCAAAGGTTGGTTTTATGTTTCTATATTTGTTTTTGTAACAACTTTCACAAACATAATGCAATGGGTTTCTCGTCAAGACTTTTAATTTGAATGTTAAATATGGGTTGAATACCTTATCTACTTTTTCTAGCTGTGGACATAATAAAGCGCATCAATAGCCCTCACATAAGATTGCAGCTTGATGTATTCCACATGCAGCAAATTTGTGGAGACCTGTCACACAATATCAAGAATTTAATGCCTTACGTAGGACATGTTCAGGTAATTGCCACAGTTTTTAGTTTTCCACTGAGATATTTTAATTTGGAAAATTTAAAGTTAATGATTAAAAATGTCATGAATTTTTTACGTCTTTGTCTAAAAGTTCTGCTAGTTACCTCATAGGCTAGTAATACATGGTAATACTTAGAAAATAAAGTGCAAATATTCAGTAAATATATTAACATCTTTTAATGGTTTCAAACTGCTTTTAAATGGTTTCATTTCAGTTAAAGAGGAGTTCAGTAGTAGTGCTCTTTATGATAATTCATAGGTAACGCTAAACAAAATAAAATGATCGAAAATGTCCAAAGACTCCGAAACAAAACCACTCAGCGATGTTGTGATTTTGTTCAACATATAGGTACCTTGTGTTACAGATAGCCCAAGTGCCGAATCGTAACGAACCGGACACGGCAGGGGAAGTCAACTACGAATACATACTGGAACACATAGAACAATGCGGCTACACCGACTGGGTAGGTCTCGAGTACAAGCCGATCAGCGGCTCTAAGGATGGACTCAAGTGGATCAAGGAGTATGGTTATAATCTGTAATTGTAAAGAATTGTTTGAAAAATACCTACTTTTCATTCAAATCAGATTTTTTTCTTTTTTAGGCCTCACACTCAATCATTATAAAGTGAATAGATGAGTTAGTGGCATTAACGTAATGTCGTTAAAAAATAATCGACATCTTGGCTGAGTTCAGTTTGATCGCCTGCTCACGCCCGACGATCATGACATCTCTTTTGCACGCATTGATTTTCTATATGCTATCCTGCTGTCAGTGATGAGCGGGCGATCAAACTGAACGCTGCCCAGGAAGTATCGTGTCTCAGCTTATTCCTTTCTTAGGTTAACCAGCCACGCATTTGTTTTACCGCCTTGATTTAGAAATCTATATTTTTATGATGGATATGTACTGTGCCGATCTCAAAATCAAATCATTTATTTAGTAATGTCGGTGCAATATATACAGTTATTATTACATAGTAATTCTATTGTAAAGAAAGCAATACTATTCGTACGGGAAATACAATAAAGAAATAATAAGGGCTCACTCTCCATTGGTAATGCTCTGATAGGGATGCAATTATAGCGTTGTTTTCAACTTTGTATCTGGAATAAAAAGGAACCCGGAAGGAACAAATTAGATAACCAAGTTAAGAAGCCAGTTATGAAGTAAGAGGCCGAGGATGCACTTTGCAACAGCCGTGTTGTTGTAAAAACAGGCACTACACCGCCAAGTAGGGGCGGGGGAGGGGTTTCCGCCCTCACTGAACCCTAACCAACCCCAACCCCTAGCCGTTATCCCCTTGCTCGTCAACATAGCATAGATAATGATTATGCACTTCCGTATTTATTTGTAGAAATGAAATCACATTATATTATTTTATAATTTAATATTTGTAAACATTTTCGACATCTGAGTAAAATAAAGGCTTAGAGATATATTTGTATTACAAAAGTACAATTACAGTATAAAAACTGTGGTGTTATCATCATTCTAAAATAAATTAAAAGTTTATCTGAACTGGAACTGCATCTGAAGAAAATAATGAGCAAGATCAAATGTGCATGTGTAACAAAATTTGCTCTGTATTTTTATCAGGCGTTAACTTTCACAGCCGTGTCGGGCTAGCACGGGAAAACTTGTTTGTTATACGAGCCACCCCCTAGCTGCGGAGAGTGGCGGGAAATCGTGGAAAACGCGCGCAACCGGGTAGGTCCCTTCACACAGTTGCCGAGACGCGACCGCGCGCCCGTCTAATCAATACAACCGGGCTTTTCACACACAAAACAGCGTATTAAAACCAAAATAACACCGATTTAATCATATAGTTCCTCTCTCAATTCTATCTTTTGAATAGGTACGTAGACTTTAATACTTGGTGGCAAAAGTTGAAGAGGCAAAATCAGTGTGACGCAGTAACGTTTTCAGAAGGGATAGGGTGAGTGTTGTAATAATTATCGGCACGTTGTTTTTGATGACCTAGTTATTTGTGCCTTCATGCTTTCTAGTGATATATGAGGATATGTCTGCATGCATTTCCTTACATCCTTCGATTTCTTTAAAATGTTGGTATTCGGTTAGACTTTATTGTTGACAAACAATTCAGGTTTGGATTTCAGTATCTATTCAGTTTGTGTTGTAATATGATATCTGATATAATATCTCTGCCTTGTGGTATTGTTTAACTTACTATTAGCATTTATCTATCATTTACCTATATTAGCACACGAGGTACCTCTGGTTAATACTCCTAGTTAAGACCTTCATAGTTATTTAGGTAGATACTTTAATGATAACAAATACCCGGCCTTTTATCACCACTGGGCTATTTTAATAAAAAATTACCTTATAAAAATTAATTCGGGCAGATTTCAGATTTCACAAGTAACATAGCTTGAGGCACATATTACTTCTCATTTCGTAGAATCCAATGCCAGACCAGACATGTGGCGTGCAACTCGGTGCAACTAACAGAACTTTAGGTTAACATTTTTGCGGCTATTTCACATTCCGCATTTATATGCAGCCCCTAAAAATGCCAAAATCGTGAGAGGAATCGGTCTCGGTCATCGACCGTTCGTGCCAACCAGAATAGCTAGCTATATAAACTACCTTAAAATATCCTTTATTTCAAGATGTTTAGAACTCTCTTAGGTTTACGGTTAAAATTTATGCCATCTGAGGTCCCTAGCTAGGAACGCGTGCCAAATGTTTTCCTTGCTTCTTGAGACGGGGTGAGATAGTCTGGATTATATTACGGGCCCCCATTCATTGCTGTCACGGGAAGATAAAGTATGGGGATAGCGGGTAGGGGGTTTGCATAGAGATGCATCATTGCTAGAACTGTATGTATGTACCTAACCTACGAGTACGCTTATACTTAAAATTCAATTTTCATCTGCCTATTTATTAGGTAGTAGGTAGCTAGGTAGTTATTAGTTATAGGCATGTAATTAAACAGACTTCTTTTTAATTGCATTTTTCGCCTCTAAAAATCTAAATTGCCTTCTGCTGCTTACTTAGAAAAAGGGAGTTGGATAATGTGGCCAAAAAACGTTCTGTGGCTAGACTTATAATTTCTCTTAGTTATATCATGACCAAAAGTTCAGCCATACTTAAACCTTTAGGAATGTAAAATGTACATATAATTACAGTACTTGTTGAAGGTCTGACTGATTACTTTTTATGTAACTCGATATTTGTCGTATTAATTTGCCCGAGAGAAATATTGGTCCCTCGAAAGTGTCGCATCATGCGTTATACAAACATTTCAACAGTATCCGTTTTGTTTCGCGTTACGCAATCGCGAATATGGCGTCGCATTTTTTAACTTCGAGTTTGGTTTGGGCTATAGAAAATATAAATTATACAAATATTAAAAACAAAGCCTTAAAAGTCAATATAAATTTATTTAAGAAAATATAAATACTGTTAAAATGTACTGTAAATACACAGAAAATTATAATCGATTTCTGGTATAAGAATTTTGTATACATAATCTGGGGTTTTGTTACATGTTTCAATAAAGTTTCCTCGATGGAAATAAGTTTTAAAAAGAGGTCTTCAAACCCACTTTATCTATTCGTTTGACGAATAGAATTCATGTGCAGAAATTAAAACATATTTGATTCGATAGGTTTTAATTAAACTGGTTTCAACAATATCTTGTTTTTGAAGTTGTTGCTTGTGATCGTTGGCACTTAGTGGAACATTCGATACATTTTGAAGTTGTTGCTTGTGATCGTTGGCACTTATAACTCGGTCCCAATATCTGTGCACCTCGCTGGAATGTGGCGCCTCTCCCGCTTCCCCTGTCACCTCTCCGCGCACTCCCCGGTGCGACAGTACGGTTAGCATCTTCGTTGCCGCTACACGTCCCGATAATTTTGATATTTTTGCTTTATTGTTGTTTTATTTTTTAATGTTTATTGTTAAGTTTAGACTGTTTACAGTTAAGTTTGGACTGGTTTGGTTGTTATTAAAATTGTTGTAGCTGTTAAACTGAAGTCATGGGAAAAACAATACACAGCGAATCAAGAAATTTAATCTTGAAAGTGCTCAAGTTTTTTGAATCGGAGAAAGCAAACGAACAAACTGGGAATAGGATCATCTAGCAGATGACAACATCACACAACTTTTAATATCACTAGGGGAAGACAGTTCGGCGAGTTCAGAAAGTGAGAGTGAGGAAGATACAATGTCAGGCATAGAGTCAATAATTTATAGTGACTGAGTTTAATAATAAATGTTTTTGTAATCAAAATTATTGTTTTTTTAATAACAAACCCTTCATCAATAATAAATTGATTTGAAAAGGTTAGTAATTTTTTTTTACCTCCACATTTCTCGAAAAAACTTTTTTTCACACCGTACCCAGACCGCCGATATGACGTCACGAGGTCAGGTGCACAGATATTGTGACCGGGTTGTAGTGGAACATTCGATACATTTTGAAGTTGTTGATTGTGATCGTTGGCACTTAGTGGAACATTCGATACATTTTGATTGAAATGCACCTGTACTTGTCCACATTATTGCTGCTAGTTAGGTTTCTTTATGTTACGTGCAATATATGCATTTATATTACACGAAATGTAAATAAACATAAGAAGCAGCAACATATAAGGTAACCTTTGTTTATAGTATAGCCAAATTGATAATAATCATCAATCATCATTGATACTTGACTGATGCCGGGCCCAGTTGGGGCCCGAAATATGTATATCTTGGGAACATTTGGTGTATTGTTTATATTTATAATTTCACTGTATATTGTTTAATAACAAACAAATTCATAATGGAGACTCGGTAAATGGTCTGGACCAAGGTTCAAAGACCCTGTTTGCAAAATACGAACAATATTTTTTTGTTCCTCTATTCTTGTTCAAAAACAACCTCGACTCAGTATAGGAAGTCTTAATTTAAATTTGCATATTTTCACATAAAGTGTCATTGAACTTAACTTTCTTACCACTTACCGAGTCTCCAGTATGAATTTGGCTATATAAACGAAAGTATAATGCAGAATCCGGCTTTTGAACCTGGCAACCCTACTTGCACTGCGTGTTTTTCACTTCAAAAATAAAATATACTAGGGATTACTTCAATTTTTAGAATTTTTGTCTCTCTATATGTTCCGTTTTAACTCGAGAACCACTCAGCGGATTTGGATGCGGTTTTTTTATTATCATCGTAGTGACTCTGGTCAACATAAATTGTAACCTACCTATATATTATAGGTTATAATAGTGTTCATTAAATAATGCCCAAGCAGAAAACGGGGCAGAGATTGAATAAACGCGGAGCCTCCGATAAGTGGTTAACCACGTCACAACCAGCAACTCTTGTCGATAGAAGGTACATTTAAGGGGCTCGATAATGCTAACCTTCAGTCTTGCTCTAACGCCTTTGTTTTCTAATTGTGCTCTAGTCAACTGCCGCGCATCCAAAGCTTTAGTTATTTTTTAATTGTAGCCACATTAGGACCTTAACGATAGTTTTTCATGTAATAAAGATGGTTTTTCTTAGTAATATCTGCGTGGGTTAGTTTCATTTTAATTGGTTTTGAAAATGTAAGCTGAACCGTATTTTCCTGAAATTCATACTTTTTTTAAAGTCATTTAGTTGTAAGAAAATTAAATGTATATGTTTATGAAGTGTAATTATTAATGGTTCAGGGTCAAAACACACCATACACACATACAAACATATACTCAAGCCTGTCTCCCAGAGGGGTAGGCAGAGACTACAGATTTAAATCTGCCACGATCCTGACACACCCTTTTTGTTTCTTCTACATCAATATTTATTTCAAAATTTTATCATCAACGACGTAGATTCTACGTGGACGGAACTAAATCCGAAGCAAAACTGAAGTTCAGCATTATAGAGCCCCTCAAGAGTATAGCAGAGGCTAGGAAAAAATGTTATTACCCGTCCGACACAAAAGGCCAATGTCAAATACCTTATTAGCTTTTGATAGAGGTGATTATTGGTTAGCTAATTGACCTATTTGTCTAGGACGCGTAATACTAATAATTACGCGCGAAACAGCAGATAGGAGGGTTTTTAGCTAATACTGAAATATTTAGTAGGGAAATATATTGGATTTAAATAGAAAACCTTGATATTTCTATTACCTATTTTATGAAAAAAAAAATCAAGTCTATCTCGTAGCCGCGTTCATGAAACGAACGTTTGAAAACAAAAAAAAGAGGGTAGAAAACATATTTTTTTTGACGTAAGTATAAATTTTAGTACATTGTTTTTATGTAGATCACCTAGACAAAAGATCAATAAATCAATTATATTTTTTCCTATATTTAGATAGTCCTACCTTCCTCAAAAGAACCCTCAAAAATCTGGCTTTTTTATGTTCTAGGGTCAGGTACAGCCTTAAACCGAGCAACGTTGTTTGTTTGTCGGTCTGAGGGCCGTGGAAAGCTGTTTACTGGCAGATACCTACCTCGTGTGACGACCGTTGGTGAAAAGCCCTTGATGAGGGGATCTGTCATTTAGTGTTGTGAAGGGACTTTCTTATCAACTTTTGATGGATGAATTCTCTATGGACACAAGTTAATTGGTTTTGAAGAGCCGACGATAGGTATTTGGTTATTTGTCTTCTGAAATACAAACGAAAGTAGCTTTTTCTGTGCACAGTGATCGATCATTGTGTCAAACGAATCAATCAACCAATCAAATATTGGTTCTACTCTTCTTTATTCATGACTAGCCTTTGACTGCGGCTCCGCCCGCGTCTATTCAATCTTTTTCCCCATTTTCAGCTTGGGCATTATTTTATTAACACCCCTTATAGTCTATGTGTTATGCAGGGTAAGTAAAATGATAATTAAAGAACCGCATCCAAATCCGTTGAGCGGTTCCCAAGTTAAAAGCGTTTATTCAATCTTTGCCCCGTTTTCCGCTTCGACGTTGTTTTATTAACACCCCTTATAGCCTATGTGTTGACCGTAGTGACCCACGATAATTAAAAAAACCGCATCCACATCAGTTGAGTGCTTCTCGAGTTAAAACGCAACATACATACAGACAGACAGACAAACATAAATTATAAAAAGTGTGGTTTTTGCCTCAGAATAATACTAATTACCCATTTCATTTAAAATTTCGCGAAAATATGGTACATAAATGAGTTTTTTACTACTTTAATATGGTAGAGATGTCGGAGATTGCACTGCAAGTCCATGACATGGTCATAGCAATAACAAACAAGACGTTAACTTTTTGAAGTAGCTTCATGCTACGAATATTTATCTTCTTACGCAGGATGCAATGCAATGTCTGTCTGTCTGTCTGGATGGATGCTTATAGCCCGACGCCCACTGAATTTATTCAAATGCAAATTTCACTGACGTTTTGACGAAAGTTTTGAGCTATCACTATAAGTTGAGAAGTAGGGTTAAATTAGAAAAGTGCGAGTAACGAATAGAAATGAGAAATAATTACGGAAGCAGACAGCCTGTCGCCTTTTGATGAAACTATTTCGGGATATGACATAGATAACTTTTTATGACGTCATAAGCGAACATGGTCACCCTGGTACTCAAGTACCGCTATAGTCGCAGATAGGTGGGTACCTACACTTTCACTCTGCCGTTCCGTCTACCTCGGATTCTTGGAGTCTCGGACCACGCCTCCGATGTGCTGATAGAGGGTCTTAATCATCGTAAGACTAAGCTGGCCTTTGATTGGTACCTCGGCTGTTTCCTGTAGAGCTGCTTTGGTTGAAGAATCCTGAAAAGATGAAAAGAGATACAAGTTTAAAGACGCATACCGTTAGAATATCCTACATTACAACAATAAGTTGAAGCAAATAATTTGGCCTAGGCCAAGCTAATTGTCCTAAAATCAGGTTTTTCCGGTAACATATGCAAGGTGACATTTATTTTTATATTTGCCAAATGAATACTGGAAACTTAGTAAGATCAGTATAATGTACCAACAAAAAAACATTGCGTAATTAGAAAATGAAATTTTTGACTTTCCGTATTATTGCTGGGCTTGCGTTTGTAAGGATAAGGAAAAAACAATTTTTGGAATTTGCCAAAAAGGGCCATCGAATCTTCATACCCACTACTTACCGAGTTTTCAGTATAAATTTGGCTGCATAAATAAATGTCCCCTTATATACCTGTAGTTCTATAAAATCTAAAATTTCATGAGAAATTTTAATCCATCAACTGATATTACCCATTTTGGAGTAACACAAAAAACAATGCTGAGAAAAAATACTACAATAACAGTTGCATTGCAATAGGAGTTTGTGGAAGCTCCTCTGATAGTAATTGGTTGACCGATCGACACAGAATTTAAAGACGCAGCTGTGTTTTACTGAAAAGTTCGCGTGTATCATGTTATTATGATGCAATGTAAAAGTTTTCAATAGGTTAATGAATGTAATATCGAAGAGATTAATGTTTATTGAAATAATGTTTTCACAGAGCCACGATTAAGGTTATAAGTAAAACATAAGCTTTTTTTGCCTAATTTTAAAGTCTGAATTTGTTGAAATTTTGGTTTTAATGTTGCAGCACCTCACTGTTACACTTATTTACTCGTAAGAGGAGAGGACGCATTGAAATTGTTGCCGGCACGGATCAATTTTTTTCTCAGCCATTACAAAACATTTGGAACTGATCTTTATGTATTTAATTTATCATGTCTTTGACATAAGTTTTTTAATTGCTTTTCTTGATTGGTTAACTTTTATACAAGAGAAAAAAAAGGACAAAAACTGCTCTTTAAAACCAGAGAGCTTCCTTTTCAGGGACACGAAACCGATTTAAGCCCCAAAACTCTCTTTACAGATAAGTCTAAGTTCGTATTTCAAAACGGTAACTGGATTTTGTTACATTAGCGATAGTCATAAATTTAAACAAGAAGCATTGACCTCTCATAAACAACTAGACTCACAATCTCGCTCAAAAAGTGTCCGAGATGCATTTTGTCACCGCTATGGGGTGACAAATTCGAATGACGATTGCGTACAACTGACATTGCATCTTATGTTAACGACATAACGTCTTAATTTGGTTGAAGATTTTTCCTACTACGCACGTCGCACGTTCGGACACTTTTTGACGAACTTTTCTTGGAGGCTGTGTGTCTTGTTGTTTATCAGAGGTCAATGACAAGAAGTTACAGTTTTGGCTCGAATACGACCATACGGTTACGGTAGTTCGCGAGCGTATATTTGTATGGAGTTAGTCCCCATCAGTCCGCTCCCCTAAGGCGCTGATTTGAATTGATTCCTTGCCATAAGATGATGACAGCTTACAGTCAATTTGCCCCCCAAAAAGTGCTCTAAATCAGCAACCTGCCGCCATCGCAGAAATTCGTGAAGCAGGCAGGTACCCCATAATGGGTTATAGCAAGAACAGTTGTCTGTGAACAGATGAAGTGGAGCGCGACTCTGCACAACCGCTACGTTGTCCGGCGCGACGACTGATGGCTGGCTATATTACGTCGGTCGACCATTGTCCGTCGCCGACGAAATTACTGACATTTTGTCCGATTTGTTGTCGGGACTTCAAGCTGGGTGGCTACTCGTAGGTGTATAACTGACTTTCTACAAAGGGAGTTATAAACTCTACTAATTCTCTTTGTTGTGCCCACAGCGTATTTAAAGTGCTAACATTCAAAGTGAGAAAAATCAAGTGGTGATAAAGTATCGGTCATAGACACCACTTTCAATCAAAAATTATTATTTTGCCCATCGAAATGAAGTCAGCTGATGATTGAACTACTTTGTACGAGGATGTAAAAAATTTTTTGGACAAAATATTTTTCTTCTTCTTCGTTGTAATCAGTTAACGATACAAAATCTAATCGAGAATTAATAATTTTCACTTATTATTGTATAGGACCTTACATAAGGTGCGAGGTTTTGGGTGCAAATTTTCGTTAAATCTAGTCAGAACTTAACTTACATTGGCAAAAACAATATTTGTTTTAGAAAATCTTGTGGAATGGATAATTGAGAAGTTTAAATGGATAATTCACATTTTCACATTATTGCATATTATATTTTTATTAAAAGACCAGCTGATTTAATTCGAATTGTATGCAGTAATGTAAATTATGAAGATCAAGATCACCCTGTTCCTGCAGTTGTACAGAGGTTTCCTCTACGAATTTTCAAGGTTGATCTTGGAAGGCAAGTTTCTCGGGAAAAAGCACAAGAACGTGAACGTCACTAATGGATAGATAACATCAAAGAGTGGACTGGACTATGCTTGGGAAACCTGAAAACACAGCAAGGAATTTTACCTACTGACCCCCGAACTTCAATTTGAATAATATGGAACCCTAGACAACGGTATTTTGAAAGATGAGAATGAGATTTTTTTTTATTTAATAAAAGAACATGATAAACTTATCAAATATTACAAATTAAAAGAACTTATGGCTAGGGTTATACTAACATTTATAATATATATATTATATATATCTACCTAAGCTTTATGTACATATGCCTCAGAATTTAAAAACAAGGGCAAAGACTATTCGCCGTGCTAGCTAAATAAAATAGCACACCGAATCGAATTAAATAAAACTTTATTTTTCATTTATTTTTACTATTATAAGTTTTGTATATCTAACACCTTTCATGAGTCATCCAGAAAAAATCCTAAAACCAAACCCGAAGGAAAAAATTTACGGCAGGATATCCGTCCGTCAGACAGTTTTGTTCACATATGTGAAGATATAAAAATATATACTGTAGTGTATTGGTTTGACTATAAAAATTAAAGTAAAGTATTTATATATGCTTGTGTATCTTAGTGGTCTAAGATGTGTATAGATGATAAATCTTTATGTGTTTATGTATTTGTTTGTTAGGAGAACATATTAACTGGTTTGACATTGAGCCAGGCTAAACTGACATGAAACTGTTTGCGCTATGATTATACTAATACTCTTAAGTGTTCATTTTATAATTTCAAGTAGCTTTTCGGTGTTGTCATAATCAAGTTTGTTTAAGAAAGTCATAAGTGTTCGTTTAAGAGCCCGTAGAGATATATTTTGTAATTTAGCATATGCACTTACTCTATTATATAAAAAGGGTCCCAAAAAATGAATCGATCTTTGAGCAAAGAAAGTTCTGCATCTAGGAGTGTAAAAAACTATGTCTGTTCGTCGGATTTTATTTGAAGTCACAGAGGGGTTTCTATGGAGATTTGATATTGTGTCTCGAATAAAGAGCTGTCTAACCGTAAGTACAGAATTTTCAGCATAGCTCTCTATTTTTGTTGGGTATCTGTAAGTTTTAAAGTTCATAACTTTTAAAACAGCTCTCTTTCGAGTTTCAATAGTTTGGTCTTATGTGTACCCCCCCAAGCAGGTAGACAGTAGGTAATTATTGATTGACAGAGGGCGTAATACACATTCTTCAGTATTTCAGAGTTACCAATGTGCCTTAAGTTTTCGTGTATTAGTTTACGTACCCGTCCTGTAAGGGCATCGATGTGTTCTGACCAGGATAAGTTTCTGTCAACGATGACACCAAGGTATTTTATAGATGATGCTTCTGATAAAGTATAACAAGTACATGATGATGTGTCAGTGCAGTCATGATTGTGGACTTTGACATGAAAGTTATCGAGAGGTTGTGTATTTTCTCGAATGCTAAAGGTTAAAACTTTATTTTTGTCAAGATTTAGCGTAAGTAGGTTTTGATTTAGCCAATTGTAGATCTCAGCAAAACCCTGTTCGGACACCTCTTTCAATCGAGCCCATGTCTTGTCATTAAACACAATGACTGTATCATCAGCAAATGTAATTATCTGGGCTTGTTTCAGCTGCTTTCGGCATAACCCATCAATGTATATAAGAAATAAAGTTGGGCCTAGCACACTACCCTGAGGAACACCACACGTTATATTCTCCTCAGAACTGAAATGCTCATCGACTTTTAATATCTGTGATCTTCCTGTTAAGTAGTTACAGAAGAAATCGAGAGGTATTCCCCGAATACCTATGTTTTCAAGCTTTTTAAGCAGTATGGGAACAGAGACGGTATCGAATGCTTTGGCCAAATCAAGAAAAAAACATTTTTTTTGTTATCTAAACTTTGTACTGTATGATCAGTTAATCGAATAACAGTATCAGCTGTGCATCTCTTTTCTCTAAAGCCATATTGGTTGTTTGAGAGTAGATTGATATTATAGATATTAGGGGAATCCTTATCGTTTTTATCCATCCATCAGCCTGTTTCGTCCACTTCTGGACATAGGCCTTTCCAGGATTTCGCCACTCTTAGCGGTCCTCCTGGAAGAAATGCCAATACTCACACACGCTAGGCAGGTGGGTTGGTGAGCGCGGTGCCGAAACCCTTGCACCAGTGACGCCGCCGCTGCCCGTCACCAGTCTGTTTTATATAAGGCCCGGAAATTGGGGATGGATATACCGCCATCCATCGGTCCCAGGCAATGGTGGACCGCCTGGTTTTGCCTGAGAGCTGTTCTCTTACTCTCTCCCGAATAACTTTGGCAGAATTTGCACGATATGCCCAATTCTACGACGATACATTAGATTACAGTGACCACGGAACGCCAGAAAGTGTGGTCGGCCCCTAAAGTTCAATTTACGATAACCACCTATGACAAAATTTCCTAGTCTCGAGCTATACAGATTGAAAATGAACCCTCTAGCTTTATTGAACTCCGTGAATCAGAATCACTAATAGAACACAACACTACAAAACAAGTTTTTTTTTTATGTTGGTTTTCAAATTTCGAAAAAATGGCCAACCTACGCGACGGACGCGATTCCCGGCGGTAAATAATGCGCATAGGCTATGTACACATAGGTTTGGTGGAGCGTCGTCTCTGTCACCGGAGTTTAGTGCTTCTTTGACGGTCGATATCTTTTTTTATTATTATGAATCATGACAAAAGTAAAAAAAACATGTATTTTTTATTTCAAACATAGAACAGTTTCCTTTGTAGCTAGAGGGTTCATTTTCAACCTGTATACACACAGTTTGGAATCCGCATCCGCATCTACCTCTAGTATCTGTTGCAGTTTAGCGACTTATTTATCTCGATGTTCATAGAAAATATCAGGACCAACAAGAGTAGCGAAAAAAATTGCGATATAGGCCCATGTCCAGCAGTGGACTAAGACAGGCTGATGGATGGATGGATGGATGATCTATGCTTTATTGATAATATCACACTATGCTATTATCACACTTCACACTAATATTAGAAATGTGAAAGTTTGTGTGTGTGTGTGTGTATGTTTGTTACTCTTTCACGCTGAAACGGCTGGACGGATTAGGATGAAATTTACAATGAATATAGCTTAAACCCTAACTTAACACATAGGCTACTTTTTATCCCGGAAAAAGCATGTCGTTAAACCGAATAACACGCGGGCGTAGCCGCGGGCAAAAGCTAGTTGTGAATATAATCTTTGTACTCTTAACAATGACGTCAACTGATGAAAATTATGGTATTGCATTACAATGTATTTTATTGTAATGCAATACCATAATTTTCAAGAGATACATATTTTACATTTTTCTACACCGAGTTTCAAACTACTTAGTGGAAAGTGCACAACTCTATGCAATTTCCTCCTTCCTCAAGAATCTAATGAGTTTCCCGGTTCTAATATTAAAATCCCATTGTCGTTTCAACCGCAAACGTTCAGCTCCCCCGAGAGCAGTCGTGAAGCTCGTGATTTACTGTGGTTTGAAAAACGTTATCTCCCCTCAGGAATGTGACTAACAGTAAAGCAGATGGCATTCCTGAGATTTAGTTTGATAGCACTTGGAATAAATACTGAAGATGAGCCATGTCAGAAGGATTTAAAATAAAATATCATTTACAACTCGATTTATTTGTTGAAGGAAAAGAAGGGTATTAGGATCGTAGCACATGGAGATCTGTATTCATTACTTACGTATCTAGGATACATAAATAAATGTATAATGTTGTAAAGCTCATCTTGGCAACGTTATGCATATCTTCAAATTGACAGATATCTTTTTAGGGTTCCGTACCCAAAGGGTGCCAATTGGGACCCTATTAATAAGCCTCCGCTGTCTGTCTATCAGCCGTAACAGGTAGAAAGTTTAAATTTTCACAGAATACATGTTACTATGGCCTCTATCGAGGCAAATACAAAAAAAAAATGAAAACCAAGAGGTCCCCAAGAATGTGGGCTCCACTGTACATAATAAATTCTAAAGCAAGGATCCGTACTCAGTGGGAGCCGAATTGTTTGTCAGGCAAGGCACTATCATTTTAGCGGCTTGTTTTGTATCCCGTATGTTGCTACGACATCTATATTGTTATTATTTTCCATATTTGTAGGCTTCTGTACCAGTATTGTGTTTTGATACGGAACCCTTTGTGTGCACGTTTGAATCGCACTTAGCCAAATTATTACATTCATATAAAAAAGCACCTTGCATTAAACGTATTAGTTCTTTAATAATGTAACACAACGTTTTTATTAATTATGCAAAATATATCGAAGATATAAGAGGAAAACTTCTTTTTCCTTTTCAAATATATATCATACTAGCTTTTGCCCGCGGCTCCGCCCGCGCGTTATTCGGTTTAACGACGTGCTTTTTCCCGGGATATAAAATAGCCTACGTGTTAAGTTAGGGTATAAGCTATATTCATTCTAAATTTCATCCAAATCCGTTCAGCCGTTTCAGCGTGAAAGAGTAACAAACATATATATACACACACACACACACAAACTTTCGCATTTATAATATTAGTGTGATATGTATGAAAGTAAACTTTAAAGCGTGTTTACAGTTGTAATGTAATGCAGTCAAAATGTAACGCATAAAATTGAATAATTTTCATGTGATCACCTAACTGATCACCAAGCAGTTTGCGCGAATGGCTTTAAAACGCATTTGTTCCATACTTTTTATTTAAAAATAAGGAAAACAATATTATGATGTCCATTTTGCATCGAGATCCTCTTTTACCAACTTAATGGAGATAGCAGAGACCTAGAAAAGGACCTTTTGAATATTCTATGCAGTTAAATGTAGCTCGCTCTGTACCATCAGTCACACGCATAATTTCACTTTCATCTCATTCCATCACTTTCTCTTCACATCCTACCTAGAGACTAATTGGCACTTTTCTCTTTCCAGAGATAAACAAAATTACCGGCGTAAAATGAGATATGTTAGTGAAATTATGAAGGAAGTTCGAAATTAGAAGATAATTCAAAATGGCGACCGCGTCGGCGCCGCCCGCGTCGTGCTTGAACACCGACCAACATGGATGTTCCAGTAACATGTTCAGCGCCGAACATGGGTGTTCGACGAACATGTTTGACTGCCTCGTCCATCTGTGGGAATGGTAAGTTTAAAACAAATGTTTTTTACCCGTGACGTCGCGCTGCCCACCTAATGCGCAACTCCGGATACAGAAAAGTTGTTCATTACTTACGTTTGCTAATTATTAACACATTAAACGTTATCGTCCTTTAGGTGCACGTAGTTTCTTCTAGTAATTATACAACCAAAATGCCCTTAGAAATTGGTATATTACCCACAGAAAATTAAACTATACAATTTTATCACTTGGTGAAACATGGAAAGCATCTTGATGAAAACCACTTGTACACTGTTTACACAACATTTACCAAACTATAGGTACTTTTAACCCAACCGGTTTCGAAATCTAATTCATTTTCAAGGGCTTAACAACTCATTTTAATATTTTAAGACCTAACCTACGTGCTGTAAATGAAATTTGTTTTTTTTTTGTAATGATGAAATTATGTGGGTATGTTAGCAGAACCTTGGTTTGTCAGTGCCATCCGAAAATTACCAATAAAGTAGATATTTCATGTCGTTGCAAGTCATTCAGTTACAATTTTAAAAAAGCCCATACAAATCGTTTCAGTAATTTTTACATGAATTGCATACAGATAGAGTACCCCAAGTTTCCTGTTTGGCCCCAAGCTTTTTCCCTTGTTCGGAAAACCCTCCTTATACGATTTTACCATAATATGTAGGCAAAGACGTGCGTGCTGAATACGAAGGTAATGTTATCACATCCTCTACTGATCATATTGTACAAACTCTGTGTTATTTGGACATTGATTCGTAAAAGCACTGTTCATGGAAATAATAAATGCAAACCATTGCATTTAACTCAACAACTCTCAATGGCGAAAGTGTAGGAACGAGTATAATACGCTTAGTTACGGTTAAATTTAAATATTAGTTCAAGTAATGACCTTTTCCGAGTTTAATTTCCTTACAAGCCGCCTGCTGAAACTTATTTTAAATAATAGAAAGTAAGACAATTACTTTGGAAACTTTTACAAGTTTTACTATCAATTTCATGCCTTTGTGGGATAAAAGACCAAAAAGGTTTTACGTTATAGCACGTTCTTACCGTAAAAGTTCCGTTCTTTGACCGCATACCGTCCGTTATATAGGTTAAAGTCGTATAAAAGGCATAAACATTGAAAAATTTTGATGCGGTGCTTTTACATGTTTTAGCCTTTATTAGGGTTCTGTATCGGAAGGCTACTAAAGGTATGATTCGGAAGGCGACAGCAGCAGCAGACTGCAGCTGCACGCTTCAGCTGCAGGCGGCTGTGCTGCTGCTGCCTGCAGTCGAATCAATGTTGTACGCGGCGACACGTTGATACTTGCAGTCGCTTGGAAGCGGTACGCAACGCAAGATGTCAGACGTGTTTGACACTGCTGATACAATTTTAAGTCTTTTGTTGGAAGAGGAAGAAGACGATGATTACTCTTTGTTATTGTATACAAAAAAGAAAAGAAAGGCTACAATGCCTTTATTTAAAAACAGATTATACGAAGGAACTTACTCTTACTGATTAGAGTCATTTGACTGGCGATGAAGAAATATTTAGAAGCTACTGTCGTTTAAATAAGAAGCAGTTTAATTTTACACTGAGTTTTATTTATGAAGAAATTAATCCAAAAGTGCTAAAACAGCACTCACTGCACTGCTGCCGGCGTCAAAACTGGTTCCCGACCGCTGCACTGGTGCGGCCTGCAGTCGCGCCACGCTACGACTGCAGGCGACAGTGACGCCGTGTTCCGAATCCATTTCTACTAAAGTCATATAAACCGGTAGTGACGCTTGCGGTTTGCAGTCGCAGTCTGCAGTCTGCAGTCTGCAGTCTGCGGTCTGCAGTCTGCAGCTGTGTTCGGAATGGTACCTTAAACGGACCCTTTTACTAAGCCTCCGCTGTCTGTCCATCACAGGGGTCTATAGGTACAGTTTCAGCCAAATTTTCACAGAATACGTGTTACTCTGGCCTTTATTACGACAAATTCGGATAAAAAAGTTAAATGTTGATGCCTTGCTGTTGCTATGGCATCTACGACCATATTGTTGTTATTTACCATAATGTTTTTGGTTTCCGTACTCCGTACCCGTATTGTATGGTGTTGCGCGAGTCCAAATCGCACTTGAGCAAATTATTTGGTGGAATCTTAAAACGGCAATATTTATGCCTAAGAACGGAAATAAAATAGGCACCATATTGTGACCTATTCTCGTGCAGCAAACCTTAAATTTAGAGTTGAAAAACCTAAACAAATTTACAATACAAGCTCATTTAACTTTTATCCATCTGCGTTAAAGCCTATTTTGCAATGAAAAGTTAGGTTATGGCAGCTCTAAATCTAATATTTGCTACACGAGAATAGGTGTCAATGATTCCCCAAAAAATATTTTCGATGTGTGATTCCATTAAAAAATAAATTTCTTTTACATAAGAAAAACTGTTGATCTGTTTTAATGTTCGATACGACGTACACTTGTCAGGCTAATTGTTAAAGTTATCTAAAACTTTCATATACTGGGTGAGTTTTAACCAAACCATTAAAGTCATTAAGAAACGTTAGTAGAACACATTTTGTTTATAAAAGCAAATAAAATCTTTTAACTTTAAGAAATGTTATGTACTATACTTGGAAATACTTTATGGTTATTCTTGCAATTCTCATACGGAACAAGTTCAAAATAGTCCAAAATAGTGGGATGAAAAATAAAAATATCTTCGTGCGATCTACCATATTATTATTTCTTCAGGTGAACATGATTTCTTTGAATTTTACGGAAATTTTAAGTAGAGCTAGTTAAAAACAAAATTACTTGTAATTTTCGATGGTTATTATGAAACCAATTTTTATTCTTCTAGTACAATCTATAAAGTTATTGGAGTTAGGTTAAAATTCATCCTATATATAATATAGGAATAAATACCTAAAGCTAAATCCTCCAAACACATACATTACGTACAAAATATTTTTAACTTTTCTTGCCAGTGAAATAGTCTTTAACATAATTTTCAGTCAAAGCTCCTGTACCCCAGAACTGTCACATACGAAAAGGTAATCCAATTCCAGGTGAAAATTCCCTGCAATATTTTCCTTTACATCTACGTCGTATGTAACTGCCTCCACCTCCCTCTCTCCCACTCTCTTCAGACCGCCTGCCGTCCTGCTCGTCGTACCATGTTGCGCACTTACTTTATGTACCTAATTGAATTCTACGTTGGGATGTCATGCCATTTTCTAAGACCAAACTACAATTATTTTAAATATAAAAATATAAGTATGAAGATTTCAAAATGAATATAATGTAACTATTATAGAAATAAATTTCTAATATTTTTTTATACCATAATGTATTTCGGAAAACTGGACGTAAAGATTGACAAGAAAAAGGAAGCTATCAAAACCAAAACTTGTAAAAGAAACCAAGTCTCGCAACTTTGTTCTTCTACCGTAAAAAGTTGTGAGAAACATGTAAATCCAAGTCCATTAATTTATTCAGTCCCTACTTAAGGGACCTTCTGTCTTAAGTTATAACATAATTAGCTAACCTAACAACATCATATAGTGACCATATCAATATTAAAAAAATTTTATGTTTTTAAATAAAAGGATTGACTCGGCCATCGCATGAAAACACAATGTATCTCACAAGTAATACATATTATATTAAATTGGATTATTTAGTGCGTGCGGCTCGACTTGGCGGGGGCACTACCGTGCCCCCAGATTTACAATTTGTAAAAAAAACTACAATTTTGTTGAAAATACAAGTACTTTTCCAACCATGGTAGGATGGCGGTCTATTTTAGTTCACAATCCGTGACAGCTACTCGCAAACTGCTCCCGCCAGCCCATTGTGCTATTCAATTGGAACTTTACCTGTCACAGTTACTTACCACAATGTTACTGACTGCTATGCCTCTATAGAAAGACGATGAAAAGCGTATCCTATGGAAAGCTGGGATGACTCTTTTGTATTGACTGTTTCCATTACAGCCTTACAATGCCTTTTTCCTTCTAAAACCTGAAGAAAAGATAGGATTTTTTGTTAAATTAACATGCAAACATATGTGTATATATCCATCCATCCATCCATCAGCCCGTGTTCGTCCACTGCTGGACATAGGCCTTTCCCAAATTTCGCCACTCATGTCGGTCCTCCGTCCTCCTCATCCAGCCGCCCCCTGCAACGTCCTTCAAGTCCTCGGTCCAGCGGGCACGAGGTCGGCCTACACTACGCTTTGCTGTACGTGGTCTCCATTCTAGAGCCTTTCTGCCCCAACGGCCATCATCTCGGCGACAAATATGGCCTGCCCACTGCCACTTCAACTTACTGATTCTGCAGGCTATGTCGGTTACTTTCGATCTCCGACGGATCTCCTCGTTTCGGATTCTATCCATCAGAACATAAATGTAAATGTATATAAATGTAATCAGCACGAGTCTTGAGCATAAAGGAGGCATAGTGGGGGGTAGTTGGTGCACGAATTTCACCCTGAGGTGCACCAAAATAGAGACCATGCGTTTCCCCCACTACGACGCTTTTGTAAAAAGACTCGTACAGCGTATTGTAAGTTTGAAAGCACGCTTTATTAGATAGACACCACACACAAATTTACTATAAGAATACGTATTAATATGGCCTCTATCACGACAAATAATAAAAATTAAATTAGAAAGGTAAACCCAAGGGGGGTCCTCATACAATAAACCTTGATTTAACCGTAGCGCCATCTGAGATGACTTGTTTGACAGCTTTTACCGAGGTTCATTGATCAGACGGTAGATGGCGCTTTGAGTACATTGTCAACCTTTTTGCACCGAGGTTTATTCGTAAGATGATATATGGCGCTAAGACCTTAAAGGCAGTGATTTTAGGGTTGCGTACCCATAATATGTGGTGGTACGGAACCCTTTGTGCGCTAGTTCTACTCGAACTTAGTCAAATTATTTGTAGTCGTTTTTTATCTTGTACTTTTAAACAGGAAGCTACATTGCAAATTGCAAACTCCGGTTTTCCTATTTCCTGTTTTGTGCCGGCTTTCTGAAAATAAACATCTAATGCACTGGCTAGACGGCAGACGTATTGTTACTGAAATATTACCGAGAGAGTCGAACAAAAACATCGTCCGTGTACCCGGGAAATGGACGATCCTTAGAATACTGAGCCTTATTTCTAGGGCTGAAGGGTTATGACACTTTTGGTATAGTATACTTTAGGCTCTTAAGGGGCACTACTTTTTTTTAAGGCTATCTAGAGTTGCGGTTTTTTAAAGAGTTTATGCCTGAGTAATATTTTTTCTTTACGTTTAGATTATTTTTTTCCCGGATAATCAACTATTCCGTTACAAAAGGTTCATAAGACTTAATTAGATGTCTTCATTAATTAAAATAGCAAAAAAAACCAACCTTGGGAAATGATGTAAGTGGAAGGTTTGGAAAATGATTTATAACCCAACAAATTACTTCTCTTCTCCACCACCCATTCCCGTTTCGACAAACATCTATCTATACTAATAATAAAGTACTTAGTATAAAGTTGTATCTGTACATTGTTTTTTTTTGATAAAGTTTTTATTCGTTTTGTATTGATGGCAAAATTACAATTTTTAGAATTTTTATCTGTCTGTATGTATACATGTGGTTATAACGTGTGTTTTTTTTAGAGGTATAGAACTTTGAAATGGAATAAAACAAAGATGTTTTTTTTTATTGATATGAAATTTATTTTATTCGAAAGACAATCTTCTGGCATTATAATTTAAATATGACTTCTGGCATATGTCCACCACGGTTGGCTCGGACGTAGTCTAATCTGGAGGTCCAATTTTCGATGACTTTTTCCAACATTTGTGGCCGTATATCGGCAATAACTCGCCGAATGTTGTCCTGCAAGTGGTCAATCGTTTCGGGCTTATCGGCGTAGACTTGGGACTTCACATATCCCCACAGAAAATAGTCAAGTGGCGTCAAATCGCACGATCTTGGAGGCCAATTCACGGGTCCGAAACTATGCGGTTACCAAACGTTTCCTTCAATAAATTAATTGTGGCACGAGCTGTGTGACATGTTGCGCCGTCTTGTTGAAACCACACCTCCTGCACATCATGGTTGTTCAATTGATGAACGAAAAAAATCCCCGCGTTTCTATACATTATATACTTTCTATACCGTATTATATACTTTCTCATTTCAACATTTTGATTTTGATCGCTATTTGTACGTTTCCACATGCGTTACATATTTGTGTTAAATGTTTTAGTTGATTTCTGAGTAGCAATTTGAATAAGTGACATCATTTGTGATATTTATCAGCAGCGCTAGTGGGTGCAGAATGTATTTTAGAATTTTGGCAGAATGCCGTGGTTCAAATTTCTCTTTGGTTAATGAACATTAGCTGAAACCTGTAACATTTTCAATTTATTTGGTTAATATGACCCGATCTGTATTTAATTTTAAAACTCTGATTTTCAAGCCACGGGCACATTTTTCTTGCACTAGGACTAGGAGCTAAGGACTAGAATCCAGCGCCGGTAAAATAAAAAAAAATTCACCATGTACTGTAAAGTACAGCAGCATGAAGGTTACCTATTTGCAATTATTATTGCAGCGTCATAGCCGATAAAAAAGTTTACAAATAAAACGTTTGAACTGCAGGCGACTAAACTGCGAAATATCAAATATCCATGAGTAATAAACAAAAAATTTGTTAGCTGAGAAAGTTGGCGCCATCAAGTCTTTATCTATAAGAGCCCTGTAGTCGGTGGCTTGAAGTCAATCGCGCACGGGGTCGCTATGCTTGCTATTTCATTCTACATTCAAGTTCAACTTATATAGTTGACCCGAACGTTCATTTTCCGAGCTCGTACGGAACTAACCGAACACGCTGTGAGAGGCAAGCCAACGCGAGACAAAATTCATGTCTTGAAAAAACTCGAGAGTGGTTTTGGGTCTTCCTATGATTTCAGGATAAATATCACAAAAATCGGAATGAAACAAAAATATATTTGAATAGTATTAAATATAATATGCCGTGAACCTAAAATTATTTATAGCACACCGTGCGTAAAATGACCACTTTACGCACGCTGCGCTTGCGTAAAGTCGGCATTTTCCGCACTTCTGCTATAAAATATTATACGATACTCTTAATTTGTTGTATCGCTTCTAGGACATTACGGTACATAAACATTCATCAAAATATGTGTAAAATCCAGGACTTTTATACGCTTGTAACTTTTGTATGTATTTGATTTTCATTTTTTTTTTAGATTCAAGTCATAGATATTGTATGGGACATGCTGAAAAAGAAAAAATAATAAGCATGTACAACCTATAAATAAGGATAATTATATATCAGCGAACTGCGCTAGTATGGGAGTTGGGGCGAATAGAGTGCCCTTAATGGTTGAAAAGTTAAGTGGCAACGAACGGACAACGAAGTCTAATAATTTCATTTTAACTTTTACCCTTTCGGTATGCAACCTAAAAAAAATAGTGGCATAAGCTAAATAGACCCGGCGACCGATGACCGGATATACCCAAATACTATGTTTGTTTACAGACAAAACGTTATATGGATGGTATTTCCGCTCAGCTAGGTTATTAAAAAATAATTAATGTCCACACTATTAATCGCCACATCGTAATTACTACCTCCAGATTATAATTTTAATAGTCTCTTAGCGGAGACGTGCCATGAAATTAAGATAACGACGCTTGTATTTTTATTGTGAGCTACTTTGTTTATGAGCAAGTACATGCAGCTAAGAGCACGTTAAGTTGTACACTTACAGTACGACATTAGCCTCTATAGTGAAGCATATAAGATATGTACAATTCCAATAGGTAGTAGAGCTGATAGCCCGGCTCGACTGCGGAGGTACCACCATCTTACTCGCAAATCCTCCCGAAGTTATTCGGGGGAGAGTAAGAGAACAGCTCCCACCATTGCCTGGGCTGGGACCGATGGATGGCGGTATATACATACCTAATTGCCGGGACTTATATAAAACAGACTGGTGACGGGCAGCGGCGTCACTAGTGCAAGGGTTTCGGCACCGCGCTCACCAACCCGCCTGCCCAGCGTGTGTGAGTATGGGCATTTCTTCCAGGAGGACCGCCAAGAGTGGACGAAACAGGCCGATAGATGGAATTCCAATATGTGATACTTGATCAAGCTTAATTGATGAATATGTGATAGAGCTTGTATACGTGCTAGCTACGGTTGTTCGCATGTCAACTTCCCTACATATAGCATTCCTTATGTATGACACTGTTCTATGATAAAAATATATATAAACTGCAGACGGCTAGCGCCTGTATATTATCATTACGATATCTTTGGCGCATTGACAATTTTGTCTATGCTTTGGCGCCTGTATTGTAAACCTGCTTGAGTAGGTATAGATAGTTCAACTAAGAAACGCGATTTGTGTAAAAAAAATTAACTTCGTACGGTCTCTTCTCAGGGCGCCATTTTGCCGCAGATCAAAATAAAGTCCTGTCAAGAGCAATTAATTATAATTAATAATCAGTTTATTAAAAATCCCAACTCTAAGATTTTTGCCGCATAGTGTTTATTTCCTGTAATTTCAAAAAGCCTGTCGACATTCGTGTTGTTAACCACAATTAACTATATTCTAATCTTAGATCAAACGGATTTTTTGGCAGGGAAGGTAATTTTGGTTTCTTTTTTAACTGAGTTTCTTATGGTTCCGTTGACGTCAGAGTCAACACGTGTGTCTTTTTTAAGACATTCGTGTCACCGGAAATAAGCATTTCCAGCAATGACGTTTCTTTTTGTGTCGATGTATGTTTTACGTTTCACAACTCACAAGCGAACTTTTCCGTCCCTGTACAAAATATTTTATACTACACCTGCTTGGAAAGTTCCTTCTTACTTTTTCGAAAACGATGGAGAATATACGTCATTGCTGTCATACCAATATGCGGGCGGAAAAAATGTATGAAAATACATTGTTAACGTGCTGAGCGGGCAGAAAAAGTATATGAAAATCCAACATCGTACGATAAGCATAAATGTTACATTAAAAAGGGTATAAACTTCTTGGTACATAACCTAGCTTGAACAATATTGCCAAAAGACAAAAAGTTTTTATGTCTTAGTTAGCAAAATAATACTGGCCACTTGCTATTTATGATCATAAAAAAATGAAAAAAGTGAAAGTCAAAAAGTTTTTTATTAAAGATTTTGTCTTTTATTTTCCTCGCAGGTGTAGTATAAAGCACTATGCATCACTCGGGAGAAAGTGCGATTCCCAACTCGTGTATTGAGGCCCTTGGCTGCGCCTCGGACCTCAAACTACACCCTCGTTGGTAATCGGCCTCTTTCTCCACTCGGTGAACAATGTACTATTCCTTATTTTTATTCGCTTTTCCTTTACACTTGTGGGCCTTAACTTAATAGAAGCTCAAGTAGGGGCACAAAATACGAAATGCATTTAATTTAAAATTGTGGGTTTTACTGTAAACTCATTTAATTTATATTTTTAGGAATTTTAGGAAAAACTAAGCTTAATAATACTCCCCTTAAAAAACTCTTTCTAGCTTAAAATTCTCATGTAAATGATACAAATAACACAGACTTTCAAAGGCAGAACTTTACAGTGAATAAAATGAAGAATTAGCATACTCAGATTTCCCTGTCAAACAGTTTTAAGGTCAAAAGCTTCCAAGGGCTATTGTCTAGGAGGCACTGAACAAAGAAAGCACGTCGTTTTATTATGAAAATGTTGTGCTTCTCCCGTACTTAAATATACTTTCAGTTACTTACTTCAACGTCTGGCTAGCTACAGCTGTCGCGTTTACCTATAACAGATCAAGTAAATATTCAATATTGATAATATTAATATTGATAATGACAAAGGAATCGTCAGTGTTAGTTAATAGTTTATTAATATTAGGAAACTTGAGCTATGTCAGACTTATGTGAGATTGCAACAGGGGAGACCACCTTAAATATACTTTCAGTTACTTACTTCAACGTCTGGCTAGCTACAGCTGTCGCGTTTACCTATAACAGATCAAGTAAATATTCAATATTGATAATATTAATATTGATAATGACAAAGGAATCGTCAGTGTTAGTTAATAGTTTATTAATATTAGGAAACTTGAGCTATGTCAGACTTATGTGAGATTGCAACAGGGGAAACCACCTTAAATATACTTTCAGTTACTTACTTCAACGTCTGGCTAGCTACAGCTGTCGCGTTTACCTATAACAGATCAAGTAAATATTCAATATTGATAATATTAATATTGATAATGACAAAGGAATCGTCAGTGTTAGTTAATAGTTTATTAATATTAGGAAACTTGAGCTATGTCAGACTTATGTGAGATTGCAACAGGGGAGACCACCTTAAATATACTTTCAGTTACTTACTTCAACGTCTGGCTAGCTACAGCTGTCGCGTTTACCTATAACAGATCAAGTAAATATTCAATATTGATAATATTAATATTGATAATGACAAAGGAATCGTCAGTGTTAGTTAATAGTTTATTAATATTAGGAAACTTGAGCTATGTCAGACTTATGTGAGATTGCAACAGGGGAGACCACCTTAAATATACTTTCAGTTACTTACTTCAACGTCTGGCTAGCTACAGCTGTCGCGTTTACCTATAACAGATCAAGTAAATATTCAATATTGATAATATTAATATTGATAATGACAAAGGAATCGTCAGTGTTAGTTAATAGTTTATTAATATTAGGAAACTTGAGCTATGTCAGACTTATGTGAGATTGCAACAGGGGAGACCACCTTAAATATACTTTCAGTTACTTACTTCAACGTCTGGCTAGCTACAGCTGTCGCGTTTACCTATAACAGATCAAGTAAATATTCAATATTGATAATATTAATATTGATAATGACAAAGGAATCGTCAGTGTTAGTTAATAGTTTATTAATATTAGGAAACTTGAGCTATGTCAGACTTATGTGAGATTGCAACAGGGGAGACCACCTTAAATATACTTTCAGTTACTTACTTCAACGTCTGGCTAGCTACAGCTGTCGCGTTTACCTATAACAGATCAAGTAAATATTCAATATTGATAATATTAATATTGATAATGACAAAGGAATCGTCAGTGTTAGTTAATAGTTTATTAATATTAGGAAACTTGAGCTATGTCAGACTTATGTGAGATTGCAACAGGGGAGACCACCTTAAATATACTTTCAGTTACTTACTTCAACGTCTGGCTAGCTACAGCTGTCGCGTTTACCTATAACAGATCAAGTAAATATTCAATATTGATAATATTAATATTGATAATGACAAAGGAATCGTCAGTGTTAGTTAATAGTTTATTAATATTAGGAAACTTGAGCTATGTCAGACTTATGTGAGATTGCAACAGGGGAAACCACCTTAAATATACTTTCAGTTACTTACTTCAACGTCTGGCTAGCTACAGCTGTCACGTTTACCTATAACAGATCAAGTAAATATTCAATATTGATAATATTAATATTGATAATGACAAAGGAATCGTCAGTGTTAGTTAATAGTTTATTAATATTAGGAAACTTGAGCTATGTCAGACTTATGTGAGATTGCAACAGGGGAGACCACCTTACAAGGCTGATTTTTAGGGTTCCGGAGTCCGACAAGGAACCCTTATAGTTTCGCCATGTCCGTCTGTCCGTCTGTCCACGGCTTAGCGCAGAGAATATTAGTACTAGAAATCTGTAATTTGGCATGAATATAAATATTACTCACGCCGACAAAATGGTACAATAAATACTTGAAAAAAAAATTTTTAGGGGTACCTCTCATACACGTAAACTGGGGATGATTTTTTTTTTCTCGTAGTGTGGGTTATCGTTGGATAGGCCGTTCAAAAAAATTGTGGGTGTGTGAAAATAATTTTTCGATTTAGGGATCCGTTGGTTAAATATTAAGCTTTAAAGTAAAAAATTTAGTTAGAGTGGAGCGCCCCCCCCCCCTGCTGGCTAAGCGGTTGTTTATAAAAATGTGAAAAATTTCACAGAAGTAGTATATATAATGAATTTAAAAGGAAAACTATCACAGCTCAGTAGGCTTTACAGGTTTACGAGTACAGGACGCGCCAAACTTTTGGTCCCCTAGAATGTATGGGACCAGAAGTTTGGCGCGGTCTGTATTAGTAGACCAAATTATATGTACCGGGAAACCATAGAACCCTACATTGCACGTGGCCCGACACGCACTTGGCCGGTTTTTTTATTTATATTGTGCATTCCCTAAACATACTGCGTTTGAAATGACAGACCATTAACACGTCGTTGATTTCAAGCCACCAGACGACATAAAACTTCAGACTTGACCCACTCTAGCTAAACGTAACAGCTGTAGCTAGCCAGACGTTGACGTAAGTAACTAAAACTAGATTTAAATAACAGAGAAGCACAACATTTTCATAACTAAAATGACGAGCATTTTTGTTCAGTGCCTCCTAGACCACTAGGCGGGCAGACAGATTTAAGTGCCCTTCTCATTCGAGTTCGAAGAGAAGCTTCTAATGCATAATGGCTGACCCTTAATTAAATTCATTACGCCTTTCAATTCAATGATTTTATTCGGCGTTCGAACTCATACGAGTAAGTAGCATTGCGCTGACTATAGGAAGGTGAAGTGATACTAATTTGGAAAGAGTTTTTATATCAGCGGGAGTGCAAGCGCTGGCTAGAGATACTCGTATTGAATAATAGAATAGAAAAAGCTTTATTGGTGTCACACAACTAAAATAAAACATAATAAACCAAATAAAACAAAAGTGACACACAAAAGGCCTAATAATTTAGAATATAACAATAATAATTTCAGAAAAGATGTTGCGTGGGTTGCCTAACTTCTAACACATTAAATATTAAATAATGATCTCAGCTTTATATCTTTAGTCATTATTAATCACTTAATGAGTCACCTACGGTAGTCTAGTCAAAGAGCTAGTCCGAAACTCAAAAGATAGAATGGAAATATTTATATCATACAACCTCATAAGCTAGTATGTACACAATGTACTATTGAGGAAAATTATGCAGATCGCCTTGTTGCAATAAAACTAAGAGCGATATCAGGTTGGCGGAAGATTCTCCGATTACTCGATGGTTCTGCCGAGGCAGTCAAGGACCCGAAAAAACCGGACAAGTGCGAGTCGGACTCGCCCACCGAGGGTTCCGTACAAATGAGTAAGAGTTTAAAAATAAATCTACAAAATGATTTGGTCACCCGTACAATTATGACCGCGCATACCGTTGCTTAACCTTGATGTTTTTTTATGATTTAATTACAAATGTAGAGTTTTAAGACTTTTACCCATACTTGTAGTATTAGACGGTATTACTAGCCAAATTTCATTGTTCTAGGTTAATGGGAAATACCCTGTAAATTTTAATTCCCTCGAGAGTGTCGAAATTTACGTTTTTTGCGACATAAACGGCCGTATATTTTTTTCACGTTAACTTAGAAGTTTGATTTTTTCACAGCTTCATGGGACTGTAGATTTGAGTATATAGTTTTAATTTAAACTTGATACCGCCACGCGTTCCCGAGATAAAGGGTCTTGACAGACAGACGGACAACAAAGTGATATAAGGATTCCGTTTTTTATCTTTTGAGGTACGAAACTCTAAAAATGAAGCCGTGTTGCAACCCTGATAAAAATTAATACTCCAGCTCCTCCCCCCGCGCCACAGACCGCAATCATCAATCAAAACACTTTCGCTCAGAAGGTGAGCAGATAAGGAAATTCGGATTATTATAAAAAAATATAGAATGTCTATTCTAAAATTAAATCCAGATGAAATATAAATTAGGGATATTAAAAAAACATCCTTGGTCATAAAGTTATTCATCCTAAGTGGATTAATTTATCCATTTAAAACGACACTCCAGCTATTCGAATAAAACAGGAAGTGCCGCTGATAATTTTCGTAGACGGAATCAGTTACAGACCTGAAATTTGTATATTTTGTGTATATTGATGACTCAAAACCGAGTATTGAATTAGAAATTTAAAAAACAATATTTAATTAATCATACCTTCATAAAAAAGAACCGATTTGATCATCTTTTATACCTTTTGCCTGTTTGGATTGTCATTGTTTAGATCTCATTAGGTAGACTAAAAGTTACACTATGTAAATTTTATATTTGTCACACGCGCAGTGCGAGAGGGGCGGATTCAGCGCAAAAGAGAAAAAAGTAAGTTTTTGAATTTTATAAAAAACACTAAAATACCTAGCAAAATTTCCAAAACCAAATATCTAGATACTGTTGGAACCCATCTAATAAAATATGTTTGAGTTCTGTACGTGATCCTTATCCGTCAAACGAGGAGAAAAAGTGTGTTTGAAGACCTCATTTCAATAATTATTTGTATCGAGGAAAATTTATCCAAACGTGTTTTCCAAAATCAAAACCCTAGATTATATAGTCAAAATACATATACGAAAAATTCATTACAATTTTCCGTTTACTTCATGAAATACACAGAAACAAAGCATCCGTATATTTTTTGCATAGCGCCTAAGGTTATCAGTTTTTGCTATGGCGAGAGGTCTATCTCAAAATCTAAACTAGTTAGGGATTTAGAGTTTCTATATGTGTATCACGTTAATTCACGTTTGAACCACAGTATTATTTAACTTATGTATGAACTGTGTGGGTGAATGTATGTTTAGTTTTCTGCCGTTTGTTTTGTTTGAAACAGATAGAATTTTCTTGTCTCCGCCTACCTTATTGGCGACAAGCATGAGTATATCGGATATAAGCCATTTTCTTTTCTTTAGGGAAGATAAATTTGGAAAAGTTGTGCAGTATGATCATAAAAATTGCTATCAACCTGTATGTACTATCGAAGAAATGGCCGCACCGCAGACTTATTTTCGCTTCGAATGTTTACAATTTTTTTCGCGGCTTGCGTTGCATTTTTACCTTTTTTGTAGTAAAATTTTAAAATGTATCGAATTTCTTCGTTAGATTCATTCATCTTAACAGTAAGAAAAACAAATGAAAATCACACATTTTACCTAATTTGAATTTATCTTTTTTAAAATTTAAACTTGTTAATAATACCAAAACCAGCCAGATACAAATGGTATAGCCAAAAGATATTTTACAATAAGTTCATACATACTATTTGCGAAAAGAGTTTTTCCCCAACCTATGTATAGGCGTTTTTAGTTTTTGAAATTTCTAGTCATTTCGACTATTTACGACAAAGATAACAAACCGGTGTTTCTTGTCTCTCGTAATTACCATCATTCTAACAAGTTATGATCCAATTTGTTGCCATTGTCAGACTGTAAAACAATAGTAGATTGAAAAACGGTTGAACACTCGCGTATTATTGTTGCTGACTTCATCCCAACTGTTTCACCGATACACTTTCGGCATTTTCAAAATAGTTTAGTATGTCAGCTCACACAGTTTCATAGTATTACAATTGTATTATTATTATATCGAGCGGAAAGGGACTTGGTGCTCTTGGTAGTTCCTCGAGCGTAAATTTAGTACAAGAGAAATGACAAATTACGTCACTCTTTGTCAAAACTCAGAAACAGTTTACTATTGCAAGTAATGTTCAAATGTGTTGTTTTTGTAAATTATTTTAATTATTTAAAGAATCAACTTAGTCAAATTTCAGGCGACGTACTATAACTTTATTTTACGTGTTTTTTTATAAGTTCATGCGAGCAGCGGACGCATCATCTCCCCTCCACGATACAGCTGACGATTTTTTTTTAGCTCAGTATGATGTCAAATATCTGTGAGGAAAGTTTCAGCCGGCGTACTATCACTTCATTTTATTTATTTTTTTACCACATTATCTACCTCCCGCACCCACACCCACCGCGGGTGCGTGAGCTGACGTTTGGTTCTCTTATTAGTCATTCCGGATCTATTGAAAAAGATGGCAATCTATCGGCATAAAATCACTACCTAAAATGCAACGCTACCTCCCAGGCTATTACAACCCTTACACATACATACCCTAAATTAGCAACTCGATGTGTGTCGCTATAGATGTCGACGGACATTCAAAGTGTCTGTTATGAGGACGATCGCTAGCTAGTGCATCTCTGGATAGCGTAAAATAGGAGAAAATAATACCTTTTACATGGACATGATAAACAAAAAAAATGTAAACAATAATTTTATAGATGTATAAATTGTCTTTATTATGCTGAAAGAATAATTAAAATCGAATCGGAAGGAGTCAGAGAATTCTTGCGTAAATCATAGGAAACTTTCGATAACTTTCGATTTGTTTTTGGCAAACGTCAAGACAGAAAACAAAAAAACGTGGAATTAATTTTTAATTAGGTATGTTTAAGCATCTATAATTTTTGTATTCGAATCATCCGAATATGAGGAGTAAGCATTCAAGGAAGGTCTAATGTTGCAGTTTGAGTATGTATTCACCTAATCACTCTCGTTAAGGGGGTAAATTTTTACCTCGGTACAAAATGCACATCATAATATTGTTTTCCTTACTTTTGATTAAAAAGTATGCAATAAATGTGTTTTAATGCAACTTGCGGAAATAGTTTATTAATAATAAAGTCTTCACGAAAAAAATACGTACTTTAATGTATTACATTTTGTTTGCATTACATTAACAAACTTATAAGCGTGTTTACAGTTGTAATGTAATGCAGCTAAAATGTAACGGATCCAATTGAATAATTTTCATGTCATCACCTAACTATTAACAAGCAGTTTGCGCGAATTGCTATAAACGCATTTATTGCATACTTTTTATTCAAAAGTAAGGAAAACAATATTGTGATGTGCATTTTGCACCGAGATCCTCCGTTACCACCTTAACACTGCCGCTACCCATACAGATACAATGACCGTTGACCACGTTCCGTCAGTGATTGATTAGAATCAACACTTCCAAGTAGCAAGGATCGATCAGGGTATGTTAGTGGTAAGTAGAATGTCCAAGTGTGGTCATTACTATTCAAAGTACAACGGGGTCAGTTGTCAATTTCCAACTCAGTGTTACTGGCCACACTCTAAGTTACGTTTTTTGTTCGATTATCACCTTAAAGTAGGTGGAATAAGAACTGTGGTCTAACGTAATAGTGACTGCGTAGGAACTTGGACCTCCTCTATGTATGAGCTTAGTGAAGTTAGGGACGTAATTTACCGAAGATAAGTATTCGTAAGATAGAGCGCTGCTCATTTAACACTGAGTGATGTGATGATATCGAATAAAGCTAAAACTGTACGGGTTATATTGAACAATATCCTCAGAGAAAAATATCTGCGGACAGTAAGTGAAAATATTGAATGAAACTAAAACTGTACTGGTTAGACTGAACAACATTCCAATTATTAGGGACGTGTACTGTAAAATTTCCCGAAAAATGAGGAATTTTCTTAAAATTTCAAGCTGTGTTGGACTTGGAGTGCACATTATAAACTGTAAAGGATCAATTGAAACAAATTTCAAGCAGGAAAAGTATTTTTTTTTAATACCTCATGCCAGTATTTTAACCTGCGACCTCTTGCTTTTGATGCTACGATCGAGGTATTTTTTCAAAATATTTGTCTCACTTGTTTGTATTAATTTTAGTCAAAATGTCAAATAACCTCAGACATATAATTATTACTAAGTAACTAAATCAAACATAAGGATTAAATGGCGTGGCAAGTTTCCATACAAAAAATAGCCTACATTTAGGCTTCATGGTCCGAAGAAACGTATAAAAATGGGTTGTTTTGGCTGGCTTGTGCTTGGAACATATTTGTTAATTCCTAAACTAATCTCTGGTATATATTTTGTATGGAAACAAGCAATTTTATATTTTAAAGAGCCCGAAGTTCACGGTGCTAAAATTGCCACGCGTCGACTCTATGCGTTTATTATTAATGTTAGGTCTGCTACTATATTATACATCTGTGCAAATAACTTATAATTATCATAAATGTCAAATTAATGAGAATAAGTTGTAACAATAATTGTCAAGGTGAATTAATTGAAGTAATAAACTAGGGATGATCTGTTAACTTCTAAAGTTCTAACTGTTGATTCAATTCACAAATATCTACAAGAATAATTTCGTGATCCGATCGAGTGCTCATCAAGGAATTCACGATAATTCTGCATCTAGTGGCTCTTATTCAGCACAATTGGCTCGGTCGTTTTCTAAAGTTATCCGCAGATGGGATTCAGTTTTTTGAAGAGTGCTTACGTTGGGAAAATACATATCCACCGGCCGGCCCCAGATAAGTAATTCGGTATTCCACGACGTATAGAGGATAATGCGATTCGCAGCACGCGGTGACATCTGGTGAAAATTGCTACTTTGCCGTCGGCGTCGTCCCGGTGCTGGGACGCGACTTGCATCCATTATGGGGTTTAACTTTGTAAATGGGGCATTTTGGATTAATCTAACTGTACTGATGGTATTGTCTCGTGATCTTTGATTTACGGTTTCATGCCCTATTGTTGGTTACGTGACTGTTTGATTGGTGGGTGATGTATTTATTTTCATTTTATTTTTACAAGTTGTTCGAAGGGATACAAATTAAGCCCAAGAGCTTTTTGTATAAGCTTTGTAATTTATCATTATCACCCACGTCTTGAAGGTGTTGATCATAAAATAGTTCCTTAATAAATTAACATAAAAATATAATTGACTTCTTGTCTTTTAGTATTAATATTATATAAATAAAAAAAAAAAATTAACTAATATTTGAAAATGAAAAACACAATTAATCATAGATTTTATTCTACCTAATCAATTTAGATTTTCTTTTGAGGTAAGTATATGTTTTTATTTTATTATTTTTATTATTATTCCTTGTATATAGGTATTCTAAAAAAAAAAACATTTTTATAAAATTGAAATGTATTAAATAAAAACTGGTCAAGTGCGAGTAGAACTTATGCACTGGTTCCGTACACACCGTTTAAAACACAAACTTATAACACGGGCAGTTATACCAGGTGGCTTTTATTTCTACAGCCAAACTCACACTGGAGGCTTGGTAAGTGATCAGTAACACGGATCGATAACACTTTTTGGTAATTTCGCGAAATAAAATCTTGATGTCCCATAAGTAATTGATTCGGGACTGGGCTTGCGTTTGTAAGGAACACGAAAAGAATAATTTACGAATTTCACAAATAGAGTCATCGAACCTTGTTACTGATCACTTACCCAGCCTCCAGTATGAGTTTGGCTGCATAAATTAAAGTCATTTCCTTCTGTCTTTTATATTTTTATCCTTTAGTTATTAAAGTTTGATACCTTGTTTAGTATAATAATTTTATAAAAGTTAAAAAGACTGTAATAGTATTAAGCCATATTCAGGAAAAAATACTGATAAAAAAAGACATGGTCTTGCTTAGTTTCTTGCCCTTCTTCTTAGCAAGATTAATCGAATGGGCGGATTTAGGCATTATATCTATTTAAAGTTTATTTATCTATTAACTTATTTATTCATTGCATTATGTAGGTATATACAATATTTTAACTTTTTACTCATCTTCTCTTCTTCTCTATACATATAAAATACAACGTCTGTCTGTCTGTCTGTCCGTCTGTCTGTTCGTTCGCTTATAACTTGAGAACCAATCAATGGATTTTGATGCAGTTTTCACTGAAAGATAAAGCATTTCTTCGGGAAGGTTTAGGGCTATGTATCATCACGTTATGACAAAAGGGAGCAACGAAATGAGAATTTTAGTGAGACATATGAAGGTTCGCCGCCGTAGCATTGTCGATCGTCGCGGGTTCAAACCCCGACTGGTAAAATTTGTTTTCACTTTTTATTTTTTTATTTTATTTTCAGAAAAAATATTTACTTTTGTAAAAAAAATATCAAAGCTGAAATTATATTTCTTGACTGCGCAAAGACCAATAACTAAAATATTTTAATTTTCAAGTGCTTAGAAAACGCCATCTCTGGGAAGCTATCCTGGATAACGGCTCAGTAAGCTGGCGTTGAAATTATTTGTAAGCTGGCGTTGAAATTGTTTTTATTTTAATACACTGGATGGCGCTGCATGGTTCAAAATGTCGAATTTGACGCAATCTGGTTCAAATCAACTCACGTTAAAGTTTGTCTAGACTATTACTATTAGAAGAAAGATTTGTTTGTTTGTTTGCATATAATGGGTAATATCTAGAACTACTGAATTGACTTTAAAAATTCTTTAAGCACTCAATAAGATTTTTAATTAATCGTGTGGTATGTACGCCTTGCGAAGTCGTACGTATGTAGTCTCATCGTCGGAGTTTCAATCATCCACTGTTTATGCAAATAAATGTTTTTTTAGGAGACCTCTCAAGTTTAAGTTTATTTGATCGGTATTGATGAGTATTTTTGTAGAACATGGTGACCAGGATCTAATGACGGGACTGTGGGAGGTGGGTACGGGATCTCCTCAACGGATAACAGCAGACCCATCGAGTTTGGGCTTATTTTATTGGTCTTTATTAGCACTTTGGTAAAACATGGTGACCAAGGTCTGTTGATGGGACTGGAACGTGGGTATGGGTTCTCCTCAACGGACAACAGCAGACCCTTCAAGTTTGGGCTTATTTGATCGGTCTTTATTAGCACTTTGGTAAAACATGGTGACCGTTGCATATTGTCATTCAAAAAATCACATTCTTTTGTTTTCCTTATTTCCACGAAAATCTCTTCGACGCGGGCGGAGCCGCGGGCAAAAGCTAGTGTTAGTATATATTTGGTTAGGCATTTTATTTATTTATCAGTTTATTTATCAACTTATTTGTTAATTGCATTAAGTATTATTATTATTCTTATTCCAATAAGTCTTTATTTTATGCATGTGTAACTTTAGTAGCCCAACTTAAATATAGTTTTTTTATATATTTCCCGTATCATATTTGTTTCATGATAAAATATTATTTTTACAGATCAGATCGGACATGTAAAACGTATACTTTATATCTATTTTACATTTGAACATTTTGAATCTTGGATCTTGCTACGTGTACGTACAACATAGATAACACCTAATTTTGAACGAAATTTCAAGTTGCTAAGTCAACTGGAAGTACCATTTGGTTTTCGTGGTGAGCCAATTCGAGGAAAATTGATTACGTAAAGGGCAATAACTTTTTTCACGTTGAGTTAGAAGTCTTAGGTCCACTTGCACCAAGCAAGTTTAACTCGGGTTAACACATTTTTTATGCTTCATCCTTATCTGTATGGTTTGATGTGAAAAGGACAAAACATAAAAAGTTAGTTAAACCGAGTTAAGTTTGCTTGGTGCAAGTCGGCCTTAGAAGCTTGATTTTTAACGGCACTATGGGGTTTACTATGCTATGAGGCCGTAGACTTCTGTCCGAGGTATTACTTTACTTTCGAGTTGATGTCTTCAACGGAAATAGGGTTTGAGAGACGGACCGACCGACGGACAACAAAAAGATCACATGGGTTCCGGTTCTTCATTTTGAGGTTCGAAACCCTCAAAAAAACCTAATTAAGCTCCACGAAATTTTCAAGACAACTTCATTTATGTAACATTTTCAGTTATCGATTTTATATTATAATGAAAAGGTGTGAACGTGTCTTGTGGAATAAAAGTAACTAATTAAAGTAATGAAATTTTTTTAACTGGTTTTAGTTGGTACTTTACATACTAGTACCTTCGGGATTTTACCTACTTCGGAGAGAGGGCTGCACGAATCCCTTGTTGCTTACGTAACGTCACTAATAAAAGCAAAAATATCCTTTTTATAACATTGCGTTCTAAAACAACACTAGTATTTTTACTCATTTTGACTCATCCCTCTGGTATAGTGTTTGTCTCATGCAAGTGTTTTCAGTTAATAGCAGTGAACGGTTATTTTTTTGGTTTCCGTCAAAAATGCCAACCCTTATAGGTAAGCCTTTGTTTCTGTTCGTCCGTCCACTAAATTACTCAATAAAATGTCGATAAGCAATCGTAGTAAGACCTCCGGAAAATACGTAAAATCTTCAATTATAATATGTTGATTGTCTTCTCATGAAGAAATTATGCCGCCACGACAAGCGACTCGTGTTCTGGCATGATGTTGAGATGAGAAGCCGTACCGGGAGAGTGGTTGCAGGCAGTTTCGTGATACCATTAATTTCGTCCATTACCGACTCCCCGACTTTGTGTTTGGTCTACGTGCTTCAGAAGCTGTTGGTCCATTTTAGCCCGAAGTACGGCGAGGGGGCTTATATTTTTAATAGGTCTTAAATCACCACCCTTCATTTGACAGTTCATACCTGGAAACACCTTTGACACCCACTCGCTTGGGGATTCATGTCGAGACGATATGTTTTTTGTGTGTTGACGGAACTGTACGACATAATAACGTTTCACAGATTTTTCGTCTTTTCGATACCTGACGAAACGTCGTCAGACGTACACTTGACTTGTCTTCAATTTTATTTTATCGCTTTCATCGACAAATAACTATTTAGGTCGTCGATTGCTATCATCGATTACTTGTCTGAGACCAATATCGCCAACGCCATTATCAAAGCTATTATCTGTGAATGGAAACAGCGACTGCCGCCGCAGGTGCAAAAGTGTGCCGATTGCAGGTAGATTTTCACTTCGTTTGGGAAACAGAACGCTCTTGTCCAAGCGGCCAGTTCGTGAGTCAACTGGTTAATTGGTAAAAGTTCAGCTTTTCTTCGACCATTGTCAATGGGAAAGGCAAATAGAATACATTTAGCGTTGTTTTGCGGTGAATCATTTGGACTAGCGGAAAGGTTTGAACACAAAGAAAGCTTCGTTCAATTATAGATTTCTATTTCTGAACAAGTAATTTAATTACGTGTTTTAAACTATTTAGTGTAAACATTACATGAATAGAATGTTGATTTTGTAGGCTGTGGTCCGTCGGGATTTGGGATAAAGCATATTTGTGTAGGATTTGGTATTCACGCTATTAAATTCTTGTGCCTCTTCTCCGAGAGTAGAAACAATTTCAAAAGCTATTTTAGTCATTTTTTGCCCCTTAATTAATAAATCTGTTATGTCAGTGTTATTTATTACCTAACCCTTTTCTATTTATTTCTCTGCAATACCTATAACTGGGAAATTGGCACATTAAACAGGCTTCTGTGTTTATTAAATTAACGGAACTTCGTTTATTTTTTATGTTTATGTGAATTGAGAGGGCAATTCTCATGTAGTATGTAAATGTTGATATTTCTTGGTTTTTTAGATATTTGGAGAGTATGTTCAATGTCTTTAGAATGGTTTCTCTATCTTTTGTTGCTTGTGAGTGTTTCTTGTGAAACTGTTGCCTGCAATGTTTACTTACGCATTTACGCCACTGTTTGCTATTACGTGGTCAGTCAGAGATAAGTTGAATGAAGTCATTGTGGTTTACTCACGCAGTAGTCGTACTAGTTACAAGGGATGATTAAAAATCCAGTCAAATCCAGATTGAATAATAGTAAAGATACACCTTCGTTCAAATTCCTGGCGTTAACGAACGCCGTATTCAAATTAAATTTATTGAAATTTCTTCCCAAAGCATAGGTATGCCTCACACATATACGTACATATGACCGTACGTTCCGGTATACCTTTTTGTATAATTTTCATCCTTATTCGCGCGTGCTAAGAGCTGCTATGGTATACCGTGACGTGTTGGAGGCTGTACGTATGTGTAGATAGAACCTCCGTCTTTTTCCCTCTGCTGGAATTCAAATTACCTTATCGGCACGCGGTCCTACAGCCAGGTAAACCTGTATTACTCCGACAAATTAAAATGAATCAAATTTGACAACGGGTTCAACGAATTGAAAGACCGTTTTCATTAGTCCGGATTATGGATGTACCTGTAGTAGCGCTGTTTGTTGTCTCTTTCATAATCACTTGAAATGCTATTTTTTTCTCTGTCTTTTACTCCTACACGATATTGGTGCCATGCCAAGTTTGCCAAGCCAACGACGCTAACAGCAGCAGTCGACGGCCGATCGCGTTCTACATTACTAGTGTAACCAGACACATTACACAATTTAAACTGTCGACAAAACATAACAAAAAAACGGAGAAAATGTGACTGAAAGTACAATAGAAAATTTTCAATTAAGTTACACAAACGAAGCTCTAAGTTAATAAAAAAAACAAATTCGAACAAAGTGAAGACCGACAAAAGTTTTTCGTGTTTTGTGTTAAAGTGACTTTGTTTCGAGTGGTTCAGAATATACACATAAAAGTGCTTTTAGATGATTGCTGCCAGGAGATTAGGGTTAAATGAACCGAGATATTATCCGTAGTACGAGGATTTGATGCTGCAAACGAATAAGGTACAGAAACCGGATACTAGAGTATAGTTGTTTGACTAGTTCATAATGCTTGTGGTCTGTAATCCTTGCAAGCCTTTCAAGGAAGATGCCTTGCTTGTTTTTTTTTAATGGACCTTTCTGAGAAACATGAAAATTGAAGGCGTTCAAAGTTCCGACAGCACGCAAGGTTCAAATATTTAGTTTCGGAGATATAAACATTGGTTTCGTTTAATCTCAGATATCCCCTTTTTGTGGGCCAGGTGTCAGTAACAGGTGGTTTTAATTTTATGCTTTGTTTAACTGTTTATAATTGCACTCTTTGTAATATAACAACTAACGTTAAAATTTAATGTGTATTATTTATTAGGAGTGTCAATCTGGCCGTAAAAAACCTAGTAAGTAGCTGTGTAGTTATTCACAGGTGCTATTATCTTTGAATATATAATTATTACTTACTGACTAAGTACGTATTACTCAGTTAAGTTGTAATACTATAAAAGAGTTGCTCAAGTTACCGAAGAAAATAGTAATGTTAGTAATAAAGTAACCATTGCGTATTTATTTATCATACCTTTTATCTGGTATTATACTACCTTTGCCTATATGTATATACAAGTATATATAAGGTGGAATCGTAATACCTGCCACGGATGAAATAGGAGATACTATTATGTTTATAGATTACAATAGTGAAGATAATTTATTGATCTAACTTCATAAATTTTTCCATACAAACAAATGTGCGTATAAATTTAAATTCATTTAATTGTATGAAACCGTCCGTCAAAGGACGCCGCTCTATCCGAGCGAGCCACTCGTCAAATAGTCAAAGGGCAGACCGCCTGCCGCCACCCCGTCCCCCACTACCCCCTTCGTCGCACGCGCTTGTTTTTGTTTGTTGTTGTGCCCCCACCCCAGTTCGCTGTTTTCGCTGGTCGCAGAGGTGCGTATCTCGCGCGCATTCTTTAAAAATGCCTCCTAGACCACGATATTCAAATCAAGAATATCTTGAGATGGTATCGTGCTACCGCGAGTGTAACAACGTAACCGCGCATGCAGTAAACCTATACGAGCAGAGATTTGGTGTACGAGTGAGCCATCATACCATTGTGTACGGCCAAACCGGACATGATATTAGAACTGTGCGAGAACTAAAAAGGCGCATCAAGCGCGCTTTTCAGCAAGTAAAAAGTGAAACTGACACCTTAAATAAAGTGCAAAGACATGTACGCAAGCGTGCCTACATTTGTGTGCAACGCGAAGGCGGACTTGTGCAACAGTTTTGTAGATAAATAATACTGTTGTAAATTATGCAAATAACATGTTTTTGTGTAATGTGTACCTACGGCAAAACATAATCAGGAGACCCGGCTTTAAGTGTGATGGGAAGTTTACCATCTTATTACATCAGTTTTATCTGCGGAATGAATTAGAGGAATGCAATAACTGGTAAGTGCACTTTTAAACTTTTGCTTGCGTATTATTGGGTACTGGTTGGCCAACAGATCCAGCCGTTTGGAAATTTAACAGTACCCTAATTAGTTAATTTACCGGTGTCTTAATGACCAATGACGAAGAGTAATTTGCAATGTATTTCGTATTTACATCTACTTTGCGTGTGAGCGTAAGCACATTGGAGAGGCATGCAATGGCACCTATTCTCGTGTAGCACTTTTAAATTTCGAGCTAAAAAAAAACCAAGAATTTTCATAGCAAAATAGACCTTAACGCGGAGGGATGACAGTTAAATGAGCTTGTATTATTTTGGGTTTTCACAACTCTACATTTAAGTTTGTGCTACACAGAATAGGTACAAATATCTCTACCTGGTAGAGACGAACTGGGCAGCTGATTTCATTCATTGAACGGTTAGAAAGAGATAGCAATTGTTATCATTGACTAAACGACTCGTCAAGCGTAATTTGTGAACCACGTTATGCAGAATGAAGAAAATGTTTATTTAATTACTTTACCTTCTCAAATTTATTTAACTATTCCGGGGTACGAAATTTCTTCACTAATGTAATCTATAAACATAATAGTATCTCCTATTTCATCCGTGGCAGGTATTACGATTCCACCTTATATATACTTTCCTAAATTAACATGAAAAAAATAATAATAAGAATCAATAACAAAGAGCTCGTAGCTTTGAAAAATCTCATGAGAAAATTGAACCAATTATTCTTTCAGCGCAAACAAAGCAGAGAAGATATTTAGTAAGAGACCTAGAAGAAAAAAAAAAACAAACTGGAAAGTAAAACAAAATTCTTCCTCACATTTGGTATACGTATAGTAAGTACTCTTAATAGTAGCAACGATAAGGCAAATTCTACCTGCCAACCTTTTTAACGGTCAACAGCCTCGAGATTTATCAAACCGTCATCCACCATTCAAGGTTCACAAAAAACGACTATGCACATTATTTTGACAACGGCTATGAGTCAGTATCGATATCAGCTGCTAAAAATTTGGGGTACCCAGGGTTAAAGAAGTGGAGACAAACATTGCGTGAGTGTCATCGACTTCCTTATGCTTCCAACCTTTTTGAGGCCTTTGCGGCTGTTCGCTTTGAAGCAGGTAGCTATTCACAGACCTTTCGCAAGCAAAGAATGTCTTTTTTGTCTCCAGGACTTGTAAAGTGGCGCCTGAATGGAGGTCCCTCATCTTCGTGTGAAGCCAAGCCAGCACTTGCTGCTATTGTCCTAATGGCCCTATTGTTTTTTGCTGGTCACGTATAATCTGTTCTAAGAAATGCTAAATCGGTATTAATTCCTTTTTCTATTGGTTTCTTTTGTTAGTGAGCAACTTTAAACGAGCAAGCTTATTCGTTCGGCAAGAATTTCGATGAGAACGGTGGGTTTGAATTTCATGCTTCACCGATATTATGCAGAATTTAGCTTTAGTGAAAGTAGCCACTACCCTAATCGAATAGCTAGGTAGATTAAAAAAGTCTAGAGGTAAAATGTAAGAGTTTACCTGTAAGATATATCTTAACTGTTTACCCACTTTACGAGACAATGGTTAATTAGCATCTGTGAAGTAGGTAAAACATTACATCGGCCTCCATTACACCCAAAACTTCACAAAACCTCAAATTGAGCACACATTACTATATTGACATGACATGTAGATGAAAATTGTTTATTGTCCCGTGTTTGTGTTGGCTTTTAATTTCCGCCTTTTAAAACCAGTCAGCGGCATAAAGTACACAGCTGAGCCAAGCTGACTTTAGCTGACAGGGTTTTCTACCCCTCCCCCGAACCGCCGCCGGGGTGAGTGCTCTCCTCGCAAACACCAGCTCAGCAAAATACTTCAGAAAAACACTCGTATATTAAAACGTTTTTAAAATTTCTTTTTAACCTGTTCTTAGCGCCTCCCCAATTTGAGGTCAGAAATTTCCTGCTGGCTATCCAGTGGAACAGTCGGGACTAATAAGTTTAGTATAATTTCATTTACATTCCTTTCTATGCGGAAAAGGAATTTTAATCGTTTTGTGCAAAAAGCCATAGTATACTATGAAAATGGACTAATAAGTACGTTATTTGACCACTATAAGCGTATCGAATTAAAAATCTGTAGACTACGGGGCCCGGCAGCAGATTTGAGTTTATGTTCTCCATATTTTATATTCTCTGCCTTACGTTCAAAAGCGGTTTCGAATTATATAACTAATCATCAATCAATAATAACTGGACTTCAAGCAATATTACAGAAACTCACTGAATCGTTATATCAATATAATTTTTATTTATTATGGCATTCTGAACTAGGCGAGCGAGTTGAATAAAATCCTCGACATTTACGTGTCAGAAGATTGCCGAGAATATTGCAAGCATTGCATCGAGCGTGAAAGGAACTTTGGAATGCGGTGATCACCTCTTACACTTAGTTATCTTCATAAGAAATCTTAGGTACATAAAATAATACAAGCTCATATAAGTTAAATGAGCTTGTATTATTTTAGGTTTTTCAACTCTGCTGCACGAGAATAGGTCACACTGACACCTATTCTCATGTAGCAAATATTAGATTTAGAGCTGCCATAACCTAAAACTTTTCATTGCAAAATAGGCTTTAACGCAGATGGATAAAAGTTAAATGAGCTTGTATTATTTTAGGTTTTTCAACTCTGCTGCACGAGAATAGGTCACACTGACACCTATTCTCATGTAGCAAATATTAGATTTAGAGCTGCCATAACCTAAAACTTTTCATTGCAAAATAGGCTTTAACGCAGATGGATAAAAGTTAAATGAGCTTGTATTATTTTAGGTTTTTCAACTCTGCTGCACGAGAATAGGTCACACTGACACCTATTCTCATGTAGCAAATATTAGATTTAGAGCTGCCATAACCTAAAACTTTTCATTGTAAAATAGGCTTTAACGCAGATGGATAAAAGTTAAATGAGCTTGTATTATTTTAGGTTTTTCAACTCTGCTGCACGAGAATAGGTCACACTGACACCTATTCTCATGTAGCAAATATTAGATTTAGAGCTGCCATAACCTAAAACTTTTCATTGCAAAATAGGCTTTAACGCAGATGGATAAAAGTTAAATGAGCTTGTATTATTTTAGGTTTTTCAACTCTGCTGCACGAGAATAGGTCACACTGACACCTATTCTCATGTAGCAAATATTAGATTTAGAGCTGCCATAACCTAAAACTTTTCATTGCAAAATAGGCTTTAACGCAGATGGATAAAAGTTAAATGAGCTTGTATTATTTTAGGTTTTTCAACTCTGCTGCACGAGAATAGGTCACACTGACACCTATTCTCATGTAGCAAATATTAGATTTAGAGCTGCCATAACCTAAAACTTTTCATTGCAAAATAGGCTTTAACGCAGATGGATAAAAGTTAAATGAGCTTGTATTATTTTAGGTTTTTCAACTCTGCTGCACGAGAATAGGTCACACTGACACCTATTCTCATGTAGCAAATATTAGATTTAGAGCTGCCATAACCTAAAACTTTTCATTGTAAAATAGGCTTTAACGCAGATGGATAAAAGTTAAATGAGCTTGTATTATTTTAGGTTTTTCAACTCTGCTGCACGAGAATAGGTCACACTGACACCTATTCTCATGTAGCAAATATTAGATTTAGAGCTGCCATAACCTAAAACTTTTCATTGCAAAATAGGCTTTAACGCAGATGGATAAAAGTTAAATGAGCTTGTATTATTTTAGGTTTTTCAACTCTGCTGCACGAGAATAGGTCACACTGACACCTATTCTCATGTAGCAAATATTAGATTTAGAGCTGCCATAACCTAAAACTTTTCATTGCAAAATAGGCTTTAACGCAGATGGATAAAAGTTAAATGAGCTTGTATTATTTTAGGTTTTTCAACTCTGCTGCACGAGAATAGGTCACACTGACACCTATTCTCATGTAGCAAATATTAGATTTAGAGCTGCCATAACCTAAAACTTTTCATTGCAAAATAGGCTTTAACGCAGATGGATAAATGTTATATGAGCTTGTATTATTTTAGGTTTTTCAACTCTAAATTTAAGGTTTGCTGCACGAGAATAGGTGTCAGTAGGTACGTTGGCTTCCTTCTACTAATGAAAGGTAAATGTATGATTTAATTCAAATTGGCCTTTTACTAATCTATCATATTTCTTATGCAAAGTTTTGCATCTAAAACCTTTGAAACATCAGCTCTAATTTGAAATTTCTCAGTAGGGTAGAACACGATTGCGTGGCATATACAGTTGCCCGGTCGATAGTTCCATGCAGTTATCTCTTGCGGAATTCCATTACGTAACACCTGCAGCTCTGAGAAAAGTACCTTACTCCTGAGGGCGTTTATCTCAAAGCTTCCGTTACTTAGTTTGCTATAATACAACACCCACTCTTGATACGGACAAGTAAATATTTGAACTAGATAACGATCTCGGTCGCGGTTACACCTACTTTGTTCACGTGGATTTTAGAAATCCAAAATGTCTTGTGGTCTTTGTGGTCTGTTATTGGGGTTAAACCTTTATTGACGGTCAGTTAGTCAAAGCTTCTTAGCAATTCGGTGTAATTCGAGTATTTCGAGGAAACAGTGGTTGTGGCAAGGGTCGGGTTACTTCAAATTATACTCAACTTGGTAGAAGATGCTAAGGTTGTGTTATCGTAGATGCGTTGTTTAGATAACATACTCGGACATGGTGGCGGTGGGCTGTGAGCTAGTGAATTATATGCTGTTCTTGCATTTGAGTTGCAATTAAAATCTTTATATGATTTTGCTATGAAGCGTTTGACGCTAAAAGCTTTAATATAGCTTTGCAATTCGTTGTTTTTGGCCATGTTGGCGTATTCTTTTTAGGATTGTTTGTTTTAAACAAACGAGACACCAGCACGTTTGGTTTTGAAATGTCATCATTTATTACCGTGGGTTTGCAAGGACACGTCCTGTCTATTAAATAAAACACCTAAGCGACCACAAATCATTATCTGGTATTGTTGCCAGCTTTGGTCCAGCAGAAAATTGCAATACATAATATTTTACAGACTGTAGAAGTTTGTTTATAAAAAGACGTGATAATAAGTTGTATTTAGGTCACGATAATTCGTCTCGCTATAGTGATAAAAAATACGTGTTACACTTTTCGTGACATTATTTATTAATGTTATCGTTCACTGTGGCCAAGAAATATCGATTTTATTTTATTATTTTTGTCACATGACATGACGCAACGTCCTTTCCAAGTCGTGATAATTTATTAATTACCTAGCTGCGACAAATTACCTAATAAGTGGTTTGTAGCAACTAGATACACCTCGATTTCTTCAAAGACAAGATATTTAATCTCTACCAAAGTAGGTCATGTCGTCGTGCTCCCATTTTGACCATATCGTCAGAAAGATCTGGTGTCGCGACAGTGGCACGCGCCTGGTGATTGCCACTGTCGTCTACGTATCCAGATATGTGACAACGACTTTCTTCTCTCACGATTTTGTCATTATATTACACTCAGTGCGTGTGTAATGATAATGTGTCAACAGTAGTAAGATCTATGTAATTGGCGAGTTGATTGTTTGGTTGTCTATCGCATCAGAGAAGATTATTGCCATAGATTTAATAGAAAGTCAAACATTGTTTGCAGTTAGGTAATGTGTATGTATTTGGTATTTTGTCAATTTTATTTAAATATTATTGCTTTAGCTTGAGCCTTGAACTTCAGGTTTCTTGTGATACGTGTGAAATCGTCGTCATGTGGAAGAGTAGCTATGGTACTGGTAATATTACCCCGGTGCCATGGCTTTTTGGCCAAATTTTGCCTCAGCCATAATAGCCTTCGGAGTTAGACGAGAGTTTTCTTACTCCCCTTTTGCAAGGTATTCCAACGAGGTTCGCCAACTTGCCACCTCGGCCCTTATGACAGCCTGCCTGAGTGCGGGAAGGATCAATTGTGTCGAAACAGAGATCCGCCTTTCTTCCAGGTTATCAACGTTGCTGAAAAGGAATATCGCCATGTTACAGACCGTACACTGGCACATAATAAGAGTTTGACGGATAATGTCGATGATCCCGGCGTGGTATGGCAAGTCATGACAAGCGACAAGCCGTGGTGGCAAGGCAATCGATAAGAGTCGATAAGCATTTATTTATACCACATAACCTTTTCCGTGAGGTGTGGGGTTGGGGAAGATTCGTGCCGCGGAATTCGTGCTCTTTTTTTGGTGTCGACTCGTGCCGCTGTTTTTTACCAGTGACGATTCGTGCTTCCTTGAAATTATTTACTTGTAAATTGGCAATGCTTCTCAAAAATAGAAAAGTAAAGTTGGTGTAAAAAGTGAAAATAGTATAAATTAATAAAACAATTTAATTATCAGTCTGTTTTTATTTCTATAAAATTAACACTTTATATTACATGATATATTTATTATTATAACTAATAATAACACGGAAAAAATAGTGATTAGAAAAATTTTGCTGTTATTCAGATTTTAGTACTTTGAAATCATTCAAACATTTTGCGATCAACATTGGACTTCGGTGCCAACAACGGCAAATCGATGATGTTAAGCAAACTTAATCAATTTTACTTCTATTTATTTATTATTTTTGAAATGACTTTTGTGACTGGTAGTAACTCCAATGTGAAATAAATGAACATTTTTAATTGTCAAGTTGTACGGCACGAATATACACCAAAAAAGGGGACAAGTTTACACCTAGTGAATATACCTATATTTTATTAACGGAGCACGAATCTACACCAAAAATAAAGATTTTTGGCACGAGTTTACACGGCACGAATTTCGCGGAGCACGAATCTTCCAAACCCAATTGTGGTGAGACATTCAAGTGGCTTTTGAGCTGCCAATGGGGATTACCGTAAACAAAACATGCACGTTTCGTCACGACATCATAGGTGATTATACTTCATAGGTGGCTAATCTTTTGCCGAGGTATGCTATTGCTAAACTATAGGAATGCAATAGGCATACACAATTACACATTCATTTGTAATATTTAAAAACTGGCCAAGTGCGTGTCGGGCCACACGCCGTGTAGGATTCCGTAGTTGGCCGGTGCATTTTATAAGTTGGTCTACTAATACGGATCGCGTCAAACTTCTAGTCCCATACATTTAGAAGAACGGCCCATACATTGTCGTGTTTGGAGGTGACTAAAAGTTTGGCGTGACCTGTACTCGTAAACCTGTAAAGCCTACTTAGCTGTGATCGTTTTCCTTTTAACTTCATTCATTATATTATAAGGTGACTTTAATTTATGCAGCCAAACTCGTACTGGAGGCTTGGTAAGTAATCAGTATGACGGATCGATAACACTTTTTGCTAATTTTGCAAAATAAAATCTTGACATCCGATATAGTAATTGACTCGGGGCTGGGCTTGCGTTTGTAGGGAACACGAAAAGAATAATTTACGAATTTCACAAAAAGGGTGATCGAACAGCACTTACCGAGTCTTCAGTAAAAATTTGGCTGCATAAATTAAAGTCACCTTATATACTACTTGTGTGAATTTTCCACATATTTATAAACAACCGTTTAGCCGACATGACTAACAAAAATTAGCACTTTAAAGCTTAATGTTTCGCCAACGGATTCCTAAATCGAAAAATTGTTTTCACACACCCATAACGTTTTTGAACGACCTATCCAACGATATCCTACACTATGGGATAGATGAAAAAAAAATCATCCCCAATTTACGTGTATGGGAGAACCTTAAAAAAATAAAGTTGTAAGTATTTAAACATTAGGGAAGTTGATTGTTGTGAGTTTCAGTATTTGGTGGAACTTATCATACATTGTTTGTTTGTTATAAAAAAAACCTTTGTTATTTACCACGAATTTACCATTAGGCTTACTAAGTTTTAATAGTAAAGTCGTGGAAAAGTACAAGTCTGTTTTTGTAACACTACATGGTTAGTTTTTCAAGTGGGCGTGGATGGCCAAATTCAAAACTATAGTAAATACCACGAATTTACCATTAGGCTTTCTAAGTTTTAATAGTAAAGTCGTGGAAAAGTACAAGTCTGTTTTTGTAACACTACATGGTTAGTTTTTCAAGTGGGCGTGGATGGCCAAATTCAAAACTATAGTAAATACCACGAATTTACCATTAGGCTTACTAAGTTTTAATAGTAAAGTCGTGGAAAAGTACAAGTCTGTTTTTGTAACACTACATGGTTAGTTTTTCAAGTGGGCGTGGATGGCCAAATTCAAAACTATAGTAAATACCACGAATTTACCATTAGGCTTACTAAGTTTTAATAGTAAAGTCGTGGAAAAGTACAAGTCTGTTTTTGTTACACTACACGGTTAGTTTTTCAAGTGGGCGTGGATGGCCAATTTCAAAACTATAGTAAGTAACGAAAATGTATCAAAGAAGTTTTGGGACTGATTTTGATAAAAACCAAAACTGCTTCATTCGATTTATGAAACGGTGTGTTTTTTTTAATAAGCGGGTTCGATTCTTGTCTAAGAAAATTATCAAAAAAATCTAATGATGCAGTATTGGTTTTCATCAAAATCGAACTCGTCCTTTGAGCATTTTTTACTATTTCCTATAGTTTTAGATTTGGCCATCCACGCCCTTTTGAAAAACTAACCCAGTATTTATTCATTGGTAAAGAAACTATTATTTCCCTAAGTCCACTGAACGATTGTGTAATCCGTCTATGTTTAATTACGGTATAATTTTCGAAACCTTTCATAAATAAGCCTAATGATTGGCTCGTATTATTGGATGATGTAACAAGTAAAACCTCTCCACTATATAGTATCAATAAATTACTTTGGCCTGAACGAGCAAGGTAATCCTCACGTGTCCTATAATGAGGATAATCTAACAAACATTAGACTTGTATGTATTACTGTACGATGTATATTACAGTAAACAGTGTGGTTGGGCACGGGCAAGTTGTTTCCCGACTTAGTTCTAATTTGGCTTTAAGAGGATATGTCGCGCTTGCAAAGGTATCTGTTACTCCATGCGGAACGCCCCGCAGTGCGAGAGGGACGGATCCCGGAATAAATAGCAAAATGTCGGTTTTAAATTAATATAAAATGAACTAAAATAGCTATTCAAATTTCCAACTGAGAGAATTTAGATATCGTTAAAATCTATCTAATAAAATATCGTTCAGGTCTGTATGGCATTCCTGTTTGTCATACTTTGAAAAAAAGTTTAGAAGAAGACCTCATTTCAATAATTATTTCCATCGAGCGAAAGTTACGCAATCGCGTTTCTGTACTGAACAAAACTAGAAAAAGGTTCCGAAATTTATATACTGATTTTTCAAATTAGTGGAAATTTTAAGCTATGAAACTTACAAAAAATGTAATTTTAAGTGACAGCACTATATTTTGCTATTCTGAAGGGCACACCAACTAAAATTAGCAAGTCTTTTAAACGCTCCTAATAAAACAATTTTTTTAAAATTCAATCAAATACAGCTCTAAAATGTGCCTTGAAATTACCAAAACAAGTTAAAATTACCAAGTTGAATAAATTATGGGTGTCAAACTAAAATTTTGGTTTGACGTTTATAAAATGTTAACTTGGAAATGGCTCTTCGTTTTAACCATACTTAAGTATAATTCTATGTATGTCAAACTAAAACCAAAGCCTTTAAAATCAGCTTTATTGTCAATGGACTCGGTCTAAAGTATTATAAAAGCATTCAATAGACAGTATAGACACCTCACAATTTTGCGTTTGCGTTTGTATGGGGGTTTGCGCGTGATGTCTATTTAATATTTAAATATTTTATAAATAACTTTACTTATTCTCCTATTCAAGTTCAGTTTTAAGGCATGAGCTTGTAGCCTCAAATATCTTATACGTATATACGCCATGCATGTTGGATGGGTATTTCCTATGATAAGGAAAACCAGAGAGGAACATCTGTAGTAAAGATGCCAATATCGCATGATACGATGCCAATATTATCTTCACATATTTTACGGGCCGTAGCAATGGCAATAGCAACAATACTCGTATATACCTAATGGTAACTACCTATAATGTATATAGCGGAATATACGACGCGAGGAACAATTTCCGATTTCTATGCTGCAGCAGCAATCAGTGTTGAGCTGTGACGTCAGACAGGCTTGGCGGGAATGCCGTATCGTGATCACAATAGCAACCTACCACAATAAGTGCAGACACTGGGAAAGATCTTACGCGCTCAAAATACAGGAGGTTATTGATCAGCTCCACATTTTGGGCATTACTTGTCTGCTCCCACGACTTCACTCCACAGTTTATAATGTGCCGTATTTACATTATGTAAATATCGTGCATGCAGGCGAGTATCTCACTGAAAGATGCATACAGGAAGGGTTTTGTCGGAGACGATATCCGCTGACGTGATTGAAATCCATGACATCTGTTTTAAGTCATGGGAATGGATGGCCCCTCGATATCTTAATTCATTAGACAAGGATATTATATTAGTATAGACAGACAAAATAGCTGGCTTCTATCTGTGAACATTCTCTAAAAATAGAGCAGCAAATTCTAGCCTAGTGGCCAAAACATCAATTTCAGATGTCAACGACAGGCAAAAATTCCAGTGAACTTTTTACTGGCTCATTTCAAACCGGTCCGTCTGAAATTTTTGGGGTCTGGACATTATGCAATGCAAAGTTTCGACGGCAGGTTATTTATTTGCTCAACATTAATCATCGCTTAAGCTCACCTCAAGATACTTGCAAATTGAATTTTTGTAATCTACTATTGTTACCTAAATGTGATTGTCTCGTAATGATTAATTAGACTGGCCACGTTACTTTGCGAGATTTGTTTTTATCACTCCTATTAGGGTTTATTTTGATTTACGTAACAAATATTCGGTTAAGGAAGCCAGTAAAAGCAGAGCTAGAGATAAAAACAAAATGTTTATCGTTTTTTTTACAGGAGAGATGTGTGCTCTTTAAAACAGACCGCTCTCAAAACGATACTAACTGAAGCTAAAGCAAACCTTCTACCCTTAACTCCCGAACTATAGGTATGTATATTGAGAGATTTGTTTTTATTGCATTCCAACCACAAATAAAACCATTGGTCACTGGATTATTTTTTGTTTTGGTTTGCTCACATTTAACTCTGTTACATCATGTCAGTGTTTCAATTATGTTTTAACCTTCAATCATTTACTTATCTATCCAGTACTATTAATATTAAAACATGATATCTTTATATAGCCCGTTATTCCTGCTTGCCTGAACTAAAAAGTGGTGACTATCCTGTAACTCTACACTGGGACAACAGCACACAATCGTCTCGTACACAAAAAGCTCAGGTTTTTGTACTCTTGTGTTCGAGTCATGGTCTGCCGACTGTAACAACGTTTACAAACATTATTTAACTACTTGCATATTCTCCTCAATTTGCAAAACACATTCTTGACACATTAAATCAGTGAGCATTTTTAACAGTGTTTTGGTCACATTATCTCTAAATTATGGCCATCATAAAGTTCTGACTCCAAATGACGCCATACGTTTAACTGTCTGTTTTACCAGTTTGTGTCGAGTGTCTGAAGTATACTGTTTAAGATTTTATCGAGTATTGAGATACAGGGCCGTCACTAGAACCTCTAACTCCAACATATCTATTTAATGGAAACAAGTTGGAGGTAGCCATTAACGGCTTATCTGGCTCAGAGTTCAGAACCTGTCTTCACGCAACGTGAAAGGCAACACTACATTTCTAGTTTCTGCGTACCTATAAGTATTTATAAATGTATCATTGGTTGTTGCTGCTGAGGCATCCTAAACTTTGCAATTTCAAAACGATTATGTTAAAAGAAATTCTGGTATTACAATAAATTGTGAAAATAACAGATATGGAATCTGATACGGCAGGAGCTGTTGGAATATTTTTATTTTGGAAATCGAATCAATTACTGTTGCCGTTTGCACACCTTTCAATTTCCTACAAGACGGAGAAGTCGACTTCTATTATTTGATTAAGGATTTCAAATATTATAAAGAAGTATTAAGTATTAAATCAGTAAATCTAAATCGCTAAGTCACTTTGAGCAAGAATCTGCAATTCACAACTTGGTCTAACGCTCAGAAGAAAACCAACAATGGAAATAAATGTCAATAGTGGTCGGTTATCGTACGAGGTAGTAGTATCCACGTTCGGTCCAGCGGCCGTACATGATGCTGGCTAGAAAGGAGCACGAGGCTGCAAGGACGACGCGCGTGCCGGTTGTTCACCTCGAGCCGTGGTCAGGAATGTGCGGGAACTGATCGCTTGCGGTTCCGAACTGGTCGTGCTTGGTACAACTTACCTTTACATGTGTATGCAGCCCATTGAATGCCGTTGCGATGAGTCGCTGGATCGGGGACACTACAGTTCATTGGAGATCGGGGGTGCTTCAAATAATAAAATTGTGGATCATCTTTTCATACAGATGTCTAAATATTGATATTTGGATTATCAGTTCTGGTTGCTCAGTATTTTGACAATGAATCAGTATCTGTTCTATTTAAGAGTGCTATATTTCTAGCCACTTTATCCTGAAACTCATTGGTGTCAGAATCAGATCAAAACTACTGGCATCTGATATCTTAAAAACATATATGCAGTTATGTAAAAAGTAATCCAATACCAATCTATCCACTGAGTCAACGTAATACGCGTCGTAGCAAACGAACAGTATGACCGAGATCTCCAGATGGAGATCATTCTTGTGAATAGATCGATTTCCGCACTACCATATCGATTACTGTTGAAAAAATATTCCCGTATCATATTTTATGTCTAAGCCAAGCAAAAATAGTTCCTACCAACAAATAGTAAAAGTCCTCTGGCTATTATTCTTTTGCAACTTTGCAACGTCCTCGTCTCAGGGGTGACACTCTAAGACCTCTGCCACTATCATTTCTTTTGTGTGTCTGCGCCGATCAATATTTGAATACATCCGGTGAATGGTCTATCTAGCGATGAGATTATTTCTCAGAAATCTTGCCAAGTAACCTAACTTATATGAACGTGCTTACAAGCATCGCAACGGTTTATGCGCGGGTACCTTGACTGCACTGGTAATTGTTTCTCTATCGCACTTAGTAATTTTGTGCGCGAATGAACACATGCGCTAGTCCCCCACCACTTCCGCCGAGCGCTCATAACTCGTTGCGCGACTTGTACCTTGCTTGACATACTAGTACCACAGGTGCTACTGCCTGCCGCGGTTTAGACTAGTTTAAGGGCTAAAGGCCCATAGCTAAATGTGATGGAAGAATTTTTACAAAAGCAACCAATCATCTAATTAAGAGCTTTAAATGTTCAAATGCAGCTAATTTATTTATCGGCAAGTGTGGTTGCTGTTAGTAATTTGAAAAGGATGGGAAAACATGTTCTGTGGTCAGTAATAAACATAATATTGCAGATAGTAGCCAGGATGTTGGCTATTTTATTGCACTTGTTAGTGGTTTCTGACTTGTCTGAACTAGACGAACAGGTTGCGTTCGATGCAAAGCATTAATTATAATTATAAAAGGTAGAGGACATCGAATGAAGTACAACTTTATATAAAGATGTACCTAGAAGGACAGCTTGTTCTCAAGAAACGAATTCAATAGCCCACAGTCCCATGTAACGGGATTTTGGTAAGTACTTCTATTAATATAAGATAACGACAAAGAGAATTTCAACAACTGTTATCTTTGACCTACAAAACAAATGTGTAAACACAATGTTTCTTAAATAAAAATATCGATGTGGGTGATATCGTGGCAGCCGAATATGCAATCATAGAGGCTGCATTTGTGCAAATACCAGTGGAAATCATTGTATGCGATTTTAATGGGAAAATCGTGGTGCTCGTCGACATTGTTATTGAGGATTTGTTGATTGTTGTATTGATGGCTTATAGAGGTGTTGTTGAGTTTTTTTTATTTAACTCAAGGTCTGAACGTAATGTAAGAATGTTTGTAGATTTTTGAATATTCTCTGATAAGACATAAACGAAAACTCACTAACTCATCACGAAATCTCCGCTTGAAATTTAGCACGAACGAGTAGGTTCTTAAACAAAGTAGTCATCCGCTGAAGTTTGTTTGAAATTCAGAGGATAAAGTGTGGGAATTCATAAGTTTTGTAGTTATAGCAATGAAACTTGTTATTAAACCTTTTGGTTATAAATTAAGAATGATGTAACATTTTTAGGATTCTATACCGAAAAGGAGCCCTAATAATGTCACTCTGCTGTCCGTCCGTTCATCAGTCTGCATGTCACGGATATTTGCTCGTAGACGGAATGAGTTACATATCTGAAATTTGGATATTTTTAGTAGAAAGTTGACCCAAAACCGAAGAAAAATATTAAAATCCTCAAAATAATAAATGGGGGCCATCAAAGTTGTCAGCTTTAGCCTATTTTTGTGACGGGTGAGTCGGGTCTATCTCAAAAACGAAACTATGACTACTTAGGATTTTGGAATTTCTGATTATTATAAGCCATGTACTGTATCTAAACAAAAACTGAAAATGCCGATTTCTAATGAACAAACAAACAAACAAACAAATACTCTTTATTGTGCACCGAAAAAAATTGCATGAAGTTTATAAATACTCGACTAACTTAATTTTGCATTTTTGTTTTATTAACCTATTTGAATGGCACAGCACCCTCATAGTGCGAGAACTATTCGCACTCGACCGGTTTTTATTAGAAAATAGAAAAATGGGGGAAGAAAGTTAGTTGGAAATTTGTAATTTTTGCCTTTTGGTTGAAAATTAAGACTGGTGCGATTCAGCCTTTTTGGGAAAATTTCACTGAAATCAGGGATAAAATGTTGTGTGGGTAATTCGTTATTTTCGTAGTTAAAAATATGAAAAGTGGTAATCTTAACCTTTCGGTTTGAAATTAATACTGATATGTATTTTTTAACATGCGTTTTTTGGAAATATACGGTTTTGTCGGTAGTTTGCATGGGAATTAAAAAATGTTATAAAGCCTTAAATAACATAAATAGGTAACCTAAAATACTTAAAAATATTAAACTAGTAAAAACTAAAATAGTTACCAAATAAAAGCTTTGAGTAAAAAAATGTTTGTCAGATCGCCGCCGTCACGTGGTAGAGTCCCCAGAAGGCTGGCGGCATTCCCTCTTTAGATTGCCAAACTGAGGCGTTGTCCGAGGTATGCCCCAGCCCTTGGGTCCCCGGAAACGTCAACCAGTCGCGAAGAAATCTCTTTAAATCTCTGTCAGTTGGTATTCGCAAGTTAATAATGACGCGTTTTAATCTTTTTTGGAAAAAGGATAAAAATTTGCACCGGAATTCCGTAAATAAGGTTCAAATATGGAATAGAATTATTGAAACAAAGAAAGTTAAGGCGCTGCTGTGATGTAACATTGGTAGAAGCAGCTGTTTGTGATCCTTGTTAAGGATATTATTTCCGATAATGTTTATGTTTTATCATTTCTACGAAGCTTTAAGTCTTTATGAGATGTAATAATCAATTATATAAAACATTTCTATGCATACTTATATTCGTCCAAGATACTTATGTATGTATATTATGTATTCGATCTTTACGCGATCGAAGTCGCGGGCAAAGCTAGAAATAAATACGTTTGTTCACACCACGAAAGTATTAACTAAAAGATTCGGTTGTCGTTAGGCAACTAGGTACTTAGGAGGAGATTATTACACCTTATTCTATTCATGAAAGAGTGTGATTCATCATTCGTGGAATCTAGAAAGTATTGCGGCAAGCAGGTAGGTATTTGTCCAAAAATTTATCGATACGGTTGGTTGTCTTCCGGCGTGAAAGCCATATCCGAGACAAACTTTTGTTTTCTTTACAATTTACTTTCTTTCTTGCCATTCTCATCGGGTTCCGAAGGTTTGTGTCGCTGGGCTACCTTGATTAGTTGTTTTATTAAACTGTATGTCAGTGGCGTGCATTGTGGACTTTTTGCTGGTAATGCAATGAGAAGGTAAAGTTTGACAATACAAAAATATGAAAAATTTTACACGTTTATGGTTTGTGGCACTTTGAAAAATCATTATTTGTATGACGCCAGGGTAGTCAAGTACGTGATCTCATAAAAAACATTTTTTTTTAATTTGTTTTAATTTTATTTATGTTATTTATATATCTTCAAACTTGAACTTCTCATTGCATTTCCAGCAAAAAGTTCTATGTACGCCACTGTATGTATTACATTAGTATCACTGTATCACTTATTGCTGATCGGTCAGAAGAAGAGTATATACTTAAGTATGTATAGCGTTCGCGTTCGACTAAACAGAACAGCTACTTTGAAATAATGCTAAGTGGATCTGAGGACAGAAAGGCTTATAATCTCATACAAATAGACTGGAAATCTACTAGTTTAACGTAATGCGTAATAATTATATCTCTAGCTTTAAAATTTAAAAAAAAATTCCAATATTTAAAGGGGTAAACTTTTTATCTCGATGCAAAATGCACATCATAATTTTGTTTTCCTTATTTTTGAATGAAAAGTGGGCAATAAATGCGTTTTAAAGCAATTTGCGGGAATTGTTATTAAAAACAAATTCTTTATGAAAAACTTATGTAATTTAATAATACAATCTTTAAAGCGTGATTGCAATTTTTAATGTACAGTCAAAATTTAATGCATACAATGGAATAATTATAATGTGATCAGCTAACTATTCAAGCAGTTTGCGCGAACTGCTACAAAACGTATTTATTGTATACTTTTTGTTCAAAAGCAAGGAAAACAATATTCTGATGTGCATTTTACACCGAGATCCTCTTTTACCACCTTAACAGATAGCATGGTCCCAAGTTCGTTAGACAGTGTTGTATTTGTTTTTTTTTCCTTTGCTTTAGTCCTACCTCATTTAGGGATCCGTGCCTTGTAAGGTAAAAGAACCCTTATAATTACCAGATTACTCGTATCCGTCCGTCGAATTTGTGCATTTTTCAGTCATCACATAACATCACAAGCAAAGGTTAAAATTTAAATATAAAAAAAGGTTTATTAACTACTAACTGTTTGCTAGTGTATGTAAGAAACCCTTATTTTTATAGTTTGAGGATACTTTTAATGCGTTTTGCAACTTACATCCTAGATGAGTCAAACTTGTCACCTGGGTTTAGGCCATTAACATTCTTTGCTGAACTACACAGGCTCCGTCAGACTTGACGATGACGATGACTATCTGACTCATAGCTGTTTTGTTATGCTAACGAGTTGCACATTACCTCTTTAGTTTCAAAATGGTCGGCATTATGAAACTGCCGACCGACTTTACAGGAAGGTTGTTTTGGGGATATTTGAAAAACGAAAATGATTTAACCTTTAGTCAAGGATCAAAACAATTTTAATTCCATTGTTATAATTCTTATGAACGTACTAGCTTTTGCCCGCGGCTCCGCCCGCGTTTTATTCGGTTTAACGACATGCTTTCATCCAACACAAACACACACCACAAACGATTAAGGACCGCGCTAATTAGACACCTGATTTTTCAATGATTTTTCCTGGATAAAAAGTAGCCTATGTGTTAAGTTAGGATATAAGCTATGTCCATTCTAAATTTCATCCAAATCCGTTCAGCCGTTTCAGCGTGAAAGAGTAACAAACATACACACACACATACACACGCACAAACTTTCGCATTTATAATATTAGTAGGAAGTAGGATAGGATATGATTTGGGTAATGGATAAGCGTTTATAGTTTGTAGCAGATATAATTTGTTGATTTTTCAGCGTGCAACAATGCATATGTTTCCTGTTCAAAATAATTGAATCCCAAGGAAATATCATTCAAGTTAATAAAAATACATTAACATTGTTCGCACAAGCTGTACAGAAACGCAAATCATGCCACACGAAAGCTCACATTGCCTTTTACAATAGTCTCTACAACAATAAGCATATCTCCATAAGCTGATAGAGCAATTTCTCTATCAATTTCACAGTAGGTCAATCACACAGAGATTGACATTGAAAGGAGATCAATCGGTTGAAACCGTTCCTTGGTTATTATAAACAGCACATCACGTACTGGCAGGAAGCCAAGTGGGCCAGACCAGACGCGGTTGGCTGATGTCAATTAAAAAACGTACCATTGCAAGATCACTGGGGCTTGGACATTTATTTTCAGCCAGTGGGTCTTCAAGTGATGCAATGCTCCATTTGCATATTTATAAAAGTAGATACTTAAAAGTATTCTAATAAGGAATACAATAAAGTGGTCCTGGAAATACTTAAAAGCTTTTGACATACTGCTTGGATTAATTTTGAACTCACCTAAATCTCGGTGTTATCTTTGATCACAACTAGAAATCGAATTTCCAAGCTTAAATTAAAGCCAGCTAAATGTGAGCATTAAGTTACTCCGGAGCCCGTATTCAAAGTGGAAGTATAGCACCTAATTGCTCTCCAGCTGTTATTAATGTTATTTATTAGTTAGAATCAGTTTTAGTTGATTTTGCTGTATATTTTCTAACGATTGACACTTCTTAATACCGGTCTCCTTTAAAGCTAATGATTCTCATGACTATAGAGACGTGTTGACTATACTAAACACTTAGAGGTAAACTTAGAGTACCTATTAAGGTTTTGCTGTTGTCGTCAATATAATTTACAGTTTCAAGATCATAAAAGTTATTTTCGCATGGCAAGATGGAAGCTGGAGAATATCCAGGAAGTAGTGTTGATGGACGGACGGAAGCCCTCCTGATGGAGTGCACCTTGCTATATGAGGGCTTCCGATTGTTACAGTTACTGTTGAACGATCAGTCATTTCTGAGACGGAAAATTAATTATGTGTTGAACTACTTTATCTATTAGTGGTGGGTGGCATCATTGAAGTGGAGTAGGTGGGAAATATCATTCAAGTGATGGATGGAGCTGAAAAAAATGTCTCAAAACATGAGTGTTTTGATCAAAAAATGGTTTTATGAATTAGTTCAGGCATAGGTCAATTCGATCGTTAATCATCAATGTGCTAATTTTGTCTGCTTTTTGGAATTAACAGATCAATATAGGAATCAAATTTCAGACCTTTAAACCGGTTTTATAAGCATTTTAGTATTTACTGGAAGTGACGTCATCATTATAAGGTTTAATGGTCAGATCCTTGCCAAGCTTTAGAATGCGTTTAAGATTTATTTTTTTCTATGGAAATTATTTGTGAAGGTTAAATGAAAGATATCGCTTTTTTTCATTTTATAAAGAATATTCGTGCTTATTTCAAAATCTGTATATTAATAACTATTGGCATTAAAAAGGGTTATTTATTGTGTCAATTCATTGAGTTCTCATTTTTGCTAATTAATAGTAAAACAGCAGTAAATTAGCAGGTAAGATTGCGTCTTAAAAAGTTAAAAAGTTGCTTAAAAATAAAAGTTTTTGAGCATTTGGACATGGGAGCTCTTCAGTTCCCTACAATACTCGTAGTATGAAGCAGATGGCCGATAGAGATTTTTTCCCTTTCAGCTAAGTTTTTATTATTGAATCAAGACATGCACTTCCGTAGTATAATCACGCAAAGTCGTGGGAAAGTGATTCCAGTATAGCCACTATCATTATTATATAAATTCCATAACATTTCATTTCATGCGTATAATTTTTGTAATAATCTTCGTGATAGTATCTAGTAATTGTGTTATTTATGTACACTCACTTTAATAGGTATTATAGAATCATTCTGAAAAGAGAAGGCAATTGAAAATACATTTGGTAGTAAATACTACATGGTTTTGACATGTCCAACGTATCTGATGTGGTTTTTGATGGGGAAGTGGAGTCTTACTGAATGACTGTGAGGAGTTTGAGGGGCATTGATGTCTATCTATGTATGGGTTTTTTAGCAAAAAATTGCTTAGGCATCAATTACTAATGTATTTTTTTTTATGTGTTTGTTATGTTGAGAAATATGGTTTGTACCTAACTTTTATTTGGTTCAATAAACGATTTCATTATTTGGGTATATGTATGGATCAAATGTGTCTTGGTCTCCACATGTCGATGTATTCCGCTCATATCAGAAGTTCCTGCCACACCTCAATCTCTTCTTCTTCCCCTTCTGGATTATGCCGATGTTGCTTATCTAGATCCCACCGAAGAGCTACAATTGGAGCGTCTTAAGAACTTCTGCATCCGATTTAAATACGGACTGCAAGTATGACCACGTCTCCGAAATTCAATGTAAGTTTAAGTGGCTTCTTATTCGTCCTCGCAAGAACTTCCATATTCTTTTCCTTTTATCTAATATTCTTCACAATCTCCTCTAACCCAATTATTTCAAAAAAAGATTAGCAATTCACACTGACCGTAACGTAGCAACAGAACGCTTCGCTCCTGTCATCATCTCGGTCTGGCGATACCGCGCCCGCCACCGATCGTTTCTCCAAATCCTTACTGGTCAACATTCGGTTCTGGAATGAAATTCTGCAAACCATCATGATCTTCCTTCTGTGTTTTCTTCTAAATATTAATAAATAAACAAATACCTCTATCGTTTGTATGTATGTATTTGTGTATTTCTGTATATGTATTTTTATGTTTAGATTATAGGTTTAAAATAACTTTTTATTATTTATGCACTCATGCAATCTTCTTAAGTAAAAAATGGATCTGTTTTTCCCACTCTTAACACGGAGACATTTCTTGTAGAAATTAGTCCAATTTTACATATCTTCGGTATTCTGTGCAATAAAGTGTTTATTCATTCAGTCTAGTAGGCTTTTCAGAGTTTTAAAATAAATAAAGAGTGCCTTTTGTTTTTAAGCCCGACTACCGTGTCCTGCGATCCATCAGACATTTTCAAGCATGCCACCGCTAAAAGTGCATGAAGTACTTTTGCTCACAAATGCTAGGTCTTGTGATATTCATTAAGAATTCTATTTGGATGACGCACTTGTGATATTGTCAATACTTACTCGCGGAAATCGAGATAGTTTAATCTTAATTTAAGAACGTCGTTACCACTTTTCATTCAAAAAATATGTAGATTCGACGTTCACCTCCATACGCCGTATTCGTAAATATTAATAAGCATGTATGGAACTTTCAAAAGCTGTTAAATATCCATTTTAATTGCCTTGTCTAGGTATAATGTCAACACTCTATAAGCGTCTCGATGTTTACTATTTGTTTTTACGAGTGGAAAGTTGTGCTAAATGAGTGTCGTTATGTGACAACCAAGAGTTGGTCAAGAAAATGGACAATCGACAAATAAAGTCACTAGGCACTTGGATTACGTTGACAGTAACAGCTGTTGCTTTCATACCGTGGCGTAAAGTAGCTGAGAAAGCTAACATCTTTCAGTTTAGGATGATCGAGCATTTTTGTGATTGATTGTACTTCTTAGTGCTCAGATGGGCCTTATCCAGTGATTTAATCCCATAAAAAGTGATCATTTTACGGAGAAAATTGTTTTCAATAGCCAGTTGAACAACTATTCATATCTTTAAATAACCTATGTTTACAAGATCCATCTCTGTTTACTTATGATGTTTATTAAAGATTTGTTCAATTGCCAGTTTGCTACCGGTTTGAAGATAAAATTGGGTTATGTTTTGTTGTTATCTTGTATTTGTCGTTTGTATTTTACCTATCTTTATTGCACTTGTAGCGTTATCATATCATACAGATAATACAAGCCCGTCATAAAAGTTGTTCGTAAGACGAGGATCAGCAACACTTTGCGGATTGACAACGATCAAAGGTTAGATCGAATATAAAACTGTATGTTAGTAGTATGTTTAAGTATATTCAATTTTTTTAAATTTTGGAACATTTGCTGTGATGTAAGTAATACCAATTTAAGCGGTAGAGCTAATTCGGGGCTCGACTGTGGAGGTACCACCATCTTACTTGGAAATCCTCCCGAAGTTAAATTATAGTTAATATTAGTTAAATATTAAAAAACCAGGCGGCCCACCATTGCCTGGGACCGATGGATGGCGGTATATCCATCTTCAATTGCCGGGCTTTATATAAATCAGACTGGTGATGGGCAGCGGCGTCACTGGTGCAAGGGTTTCGGCACCGCGCTCACCAACCCGCATGCCCAGCGTGTGTGAGTATGGGCATTTCTTCCAGGAGGACCGCCAAGAGTGGCGAAATCCTGGAAAGGCCTATGTCCAGCAGTGGATAAAACAGGCTGATAGATGGATGGGTGGAAGTAATACCTATAATATTAATCAGATCTCTATGATAATCTGGCCAAGTGCGAGTCGGGATCACACACAAAGGGTTCTGTACCACCACACAATACGGGTACGAAACCCTAAAAACATTATGGTGATGCTAATGTACAACAACAATACATATAAGGCGACAAAACAACAAGGCGCTAAAATTGTAGCGCTTGAAAAACATTTCGACACCCTATATGGAACTCATTAGATATTATTTGTTATTATATTTTAGGATAGCTCGTTGACTTTAGGGTACAATAATTAGACCTTTGAAGCTAGTATGTTTCCCGTAAGACAGAGCTGTAAAAAATTACAAAAAAATGCATTTTTTTATGAGAACTCCCTTTTTGTTGAAGAGTAATACGTATTCTGTGAAATTATCAACTGGCCACCTGTTACGGCTGAAGCTGTAGACCTCTGTGACAGACGGTAGGCACACGGACAGACGGACGGACGGACAGCGGAGGCTTATTAATAGGGTCCCGTTTGGCACACTTCTGTTACGGGACTATGAAAATAAAGTGCTGCATATACATAATCGTGAGTAGGTTAGCGTAAACTTTTAGAACTATGTATTTATTTTCCCAATGTACAAACCGGCTAATAGAGAAAACTTGTAGTGTTTTCACAGTCTGCTAGGCACGAGGCTTGACAAAAAAGTATTCCTTACTCATAAACAACTTTACTTTATTAGCGATTTCTCACGGTTTGCTGTAGGTAATACTTAAATACAGCGCACGCTGACATTCGGTTAACGTGAGAATCGCCATTCGAGCGTAAAATTTCTCGTTTCCATATTGCAAACGCAAAATGGTAACTTTATATACGGTTTACTTGACGGGCTAGCTGGCAAGATCATTTGCTTACGGAAGGGAAGAAGAAAGATTACTTTGATATCCATATTAATAGGATTGCTTCTAAAATGTAATATTTAAACACTTCTAGAGCCTTGCGATATAGCTTTTATGAATGTTTCTTTTCCTTGGTTTTCCCAATCCTTTATTTTTTTCTATCCTTTCTTCTCATGGACCTATCTAGTATTATTAAATTTCATCGGTCTGTCTTTATTTTTTATGATATCTACTGGAAACCGATATTGGAAATCTTTGCTAAAAGGGTTCCAAAATGTGAAACAAGCTCTAAAAGACAAGATAAATATTGTTAAAAATCGGTAAAATGGAAACAGAACTAGTCGGACGTGACGTGCAGTGCATGCGCGAGATTCATCGTCAACGGTGCGCCCACAATACGTACATTCAACTACGTGATATGATAACATGCAAATACTACGTTTATTCCCTGACTGAACGTACCTTATCACACCCGAAGATGATAACAATCATATTCGATTGAGCAACTTAATACAAAATAGTATGGTTTACGTGCTCCGTCTCATGCGATCGTTATACGAATATCAACTTTATTTCTCAAAGTGATCTCTTTTGTTACAGGTTTGACCCACAAGAGCCCCAGTCACAGTTTCACATGGAGAACAAGAAGGGGACACCCGCTACACAGCAGCCGCTGACTCAGCAACAACTTATGACACACCATGTCCACCCTGGAGAACAGATCTATTCCCATCAGCATCCACAACTTACCAACCTGAGTTCACCGCAGTCTGGTCAGATACAACCAAATGGCGTCATGCATCAGCTTTTACAAAGCCAATACCACTCAAACATGGACGCTCGTTCTCCACTCCTCGAAAATAGACACGAGCTATATGGTACTGGTCATAATCATGACTACGCAAGGCATTATGGAGCTAACGAGAATTATAATTATCCACAGTCACCTTTGAGGCCTGAAAGACAAGATATGCACACGGACCAAAATGTCAACCATGAACTACTCCAAAATATGCCGAAAGGATACAATGCGGAAGTCTATCAAGATTATTTGAAACGTAACCCACCGAAAGATACCAATCAAATATACCAAAACCATCAACCAACGTATAGACCAAACGCTAACCAATACAGCTCAAAACCATACCTTCCATATTCAAATAGAATAGGACCTCAGAGTAATACAGAATTATTACGGCGGCAGTATAATGAGATTCAGCAAATGAAACTACAGCAGCAGATGCTTTATCAAAATCAAGCGCAAATGCACCAACAACAGAAGTTTGCTGAAAGACAGTTGCTGCTTCAACAAATACATGGAGTACAACCGCCACCAAATTTACAAAACAGCATATACTCTGACGGTTCATATAGAGACTTAGATCGATATAGTAGCAAATATGATTTTAAAGACTACAGTCCAACAGATATACAAAAAGACGTCGATAGATACGCCAAAAACAACGAATTCAAAGATGTTGAGAAATATAGCACTAGACAAAACCAAGAACCTCAATGGCAGTCAAACCAACAAACTGACTATAGAGAAACAGAACAGTTCAGAAGACAATCCGAAGGAGATAAAGGAAATAGTCAGTCACCACCGTCAGATTATTCACAGACCCAAAAAAGTAACGTAGGATTAATATCACCCATGAAATCAAGCGAGTCGAGTAGTCCAAGTGTAAAATCCCCCTCTTCAGAGAGTCGAAGAAGTAGTGGTCCCTCTGTAGTGTTGAGGTCACCTATCGCGCAACGAATACAATCGGCTCCTGTTACCTTGCAAGGGATCCTATATAAACAAGGATCGGATGGGTTGAAGGTTTGGAGGAAGAGATGGTTCGTTCTTTCGGAGTACTGCTTGTTCTATTACAAAGGTAAGCTTATTAATAAAAACTGATTTCTGCATAAACTACACCGCAATAAAATAATAAAAAGTTCAGAAATTATTTCACCGCCAGTAAACACTCGTACTTATAATGTAAACCCAAAATAATCAATATATTTTTAAATTTATAACTTTCTAATATACAATATAATAATAATACTAATCATCAAGCCATTATAAAATGTACTACTTAATTTTTAAATATATATTTCAGGTCAAGAAGAAGAAAAGCTACTAGGTTCAGTTCTCCTTCCATCATATAAAGTCTCAGCTTGCACCCTTGAAGACAAAGTCCTCAGAAAACACGCTTTTAAGCTGGAACACGCCAATATGAGGACGTACATCTTGGCGGCACCAGATCAGGAGTCCATGTTGAAATGGGTCAAGGCTCTGACCATGGCGGCTCTCATGCAGACTCCAAGGTTAGATAACTTTCAAGATTTGATGAAGTCGTTAGATTGCTGTAATTAACAGTCAATTATAGTTCTGTCAGTAGATCGTGTACGATAAGAATTACCTGTTGTTTAGATTTTGAGTGCTGTGTTGTGCTTAGCAATTAAAGTGGTTCTTATTTCCATACGACTCTGAATTCTTGGTAGAATGCGTTCGTCCAGTTTCCACGTGATTCCAATGGCAAGGGCGTCATGAGGTTAAGTTTTAATGCACCGGTAATTTTAGACCGATCGTTATTTCTATTTTCAGTGAGCAGAAACAAAAGCTGGCCGAACGGGCAGCTGCGAAAACAGAGGTATGTAATTTTTTTCATTTATTCCGCATCTACGCCATCTCTACTAGTAAATCTATGATATAGAAAGTTCGCATGTTTGTCACATAATTATCTTCAGGATTACACAATATTGATTAGCGTCGATGGCATCCTATTGGATATACTTGTACAAACAGATTAAAAATTTCATGCAATGATTTGTACAATTATTTGTACAGATTAATTGCTCTATTAGCAAGAAGAATTTGCTGAATACCGTATATTTATAAAATTTGATGTAATCAATCAACAGAATATTTAAATATTCCTGTTTGACAATGTTATTAATGAAACGCTTTCAGTATTTGAGCCTAATTTATACTGTTTTATACTTTTGATTCCGTTCTTAGAGAGCCAAAAAAATATGTACAACACAACTGAAGTATTAACAAGAAACAATATCGGACATCATTACTAAACTTGTAAGCAATGCAGGTGATCGGTAATTACAATTTGCCAGAGCGGAACCTTGGAGGACACTCTGCTATTATGTCGTTATAACAGTACATAATGAATAAGAGCTTGTTCATCTAATTGATAGGATAATTTATTTTATAAATGTTGCTGATATTGATACCTCTCATTATTTACCGGGCGGAAAAATGTTTTGCATTAACGGAAAGAGATACGTTTTTTAAATATATGTAGGTATTTAACTCTGTAAGTTATTTTAAGTTTTGTAAAATGCTATCTGTTTATTTTTATTTTGTTTATATCTTTATCATAAAATCGTTATTTACCATTTCACCGAAATTCTGACGAAATGGTAATCATTGTTTTCAGGATGACGACGAAGTGCCAGGACCAACTTACGCAAATGCCCCCCCGAAACCTAGGCGCTCCAACGAAGGATACAATTCACCTAGTCCGGATCTGTAAGTGTCTTATTAGATAACTTCTTTTAAATGCTGTTTATTTTGCGACATTAAATGATCACCTAGATCTAATCAAATCACTATTCTTCACACTTTACTCTACTCACACTTATTTTCTCTTATATAGTAGTGCAAGTAGATACTTATTACTTCCTTAACTTATTGGCTTATTTAAAATTCATAAATCATTTTGTAATCGCCATAAATGACGCATTTAAAATATTCCAGGTACGATCCAAATTACGATCTTCTCAAAAAACCAGCATCACACTACAGCCAAGGACCTAGTCATACTCATCCTCAGGAGCACACGACTTATCAAACGAGTCCACCCGAAAACATTTACACCACTAGAAGTCCCCACACACAACAGCCGCAATATCAAACCAAACAACGACCATACGACTCGCACAATCTATCACTGCCTCTTACAAACACAATGCCTGAACGACTAGAAAACAACCAACCGAGCACATCATCCACGTATAGGAATAACCCTCAATCGCCTTACTTTGATAATAGGACCAGAAGTCAACAGCAACATCAACAACAACAACAACAAAGACCGCAAGAAAAAACACAGGAACAAATATATAGTAGACAAGCTCGAGCTGCCAATCCGTTTCTAAATACCACTCCTCAGAATGAAACTCCTAAGGAAAGTGACATCGCAATGAGGAATTATCAAGCTGCTTTGGAGCAAGAGAGGGCTAAGTCTGTTCAAAATGAAATCAGTCCAGAATCTCAAATGCATAATTCTGCTAATGCGATTTATAACAGAGAAATCTACGGCGAAGCAATTCAAAGGCCTACCAGATCTAACGCAGCAAATGATAGATTATTGATAGAAAGACGAACTCCGGATGCTTATGGCAGGTCTACAGCTATGTCCTCGTATAACAAAGGTAAAGCTGGTGATTATGAAGATGTGTATGCGTATGGTACCGAAAGCGAATATGGGAGAGCACATACGAAAGCTACAAGTCCTCGTCAAAATAGAGATGCTGGTACATCTGGGCAACTGCAGCAACAACAACAAATTCAAGAACCAGCAAGTACAAGTAATTACGTAAGTATATTTTAAACATATCGTCACGACATTTTTTTGTCATAGATGTTTCCGAGTGTGGTTGGACTATTACTAGAACGGTCAATATTTATGACTCCCTTTTCACTGACGGCTTCACTTCCCAACGTGATTGTACTTCGGGCACAAATAACTCTTTTAGGGCATGCAGGATTACCATATAGTGTTTTCCTTCAGTCCCAACAAGTATAAAGTACTATGCAAATCAATTCCGAAAAATTGATTGGTGCATGGTCGACCTCCTGATTCAACCCAGATTTGAGAGTATTAAAGACTAAACTACCATTGCCACTGATTAGTAGTATTCACTTTCCTTATAATAAGTAGAAATAAATACGTAATAGTTATATATTAATAATATTTGCTATAATAAGCTTTTCATTTAATAAATACGAGTATATAAGGAGCCTTTAGTTTATATAGCCAAGTTCATATCGAAGACTCTGTAAGTGGACAGGGTCAAGGTTCAATGACTCTGTTTGCGAAATACGAACGATGTTTTTGTGCCTCTGTACTTTTTCAAGAACAATCTCGACTCGTTTAGTATAGATATGAACTTAGGAAGCCTAAGAATTTTGCGTATCACAGAAAGGATTATTGAACCTTCCGAGTCTCTCGAGTATGAATTTGGCTATACCGGGTGTAAAAGCAAAGGCATGAATCCTTTAAGGGTGTGTTAGTATGATCGGTAAAGATATTATTTCAACTGGGATCTCTAAATAAAGTACCAGTACCTCATAATAAGACGATTTTCTTTACTCAAAATACACTAATCGCGTGGACACGTGGGGGAGGCCGGTGAGCTGCGTAGCCATAGCTTAGAAAAAATGATGGAATTTTTGGTGAAAATTCAAGGTATATGTTTTTCCTCGTAATGACATCAGAATCGTGTATTTTCTTACCCTAAAGGGATTTTTGACTTTGCATTTACACCCTGTATAAACGAAAGTCACCTTAAAGCTACGATAAAATTTAAGTATCTATAACTCGTTGCTTTACAGACAATAAAAATCAAACAAATTATTTCCGAGATATTTTTCGGCTCATTTCATAATTCAGATTAATCATATAAAACATATACACAGTAGGTTAGATTGATTAGTCATTAAGTTATACGTATATGTCGTGGCCATATCGTAGAATTGATCATTTTATGTCATTCTGGTATTTTGTCATTCATTCAACTGAAGCCGAAAATGGGCCGTAATATATCTCGGAAATAATTTGTTTTAATTTATTGTGTCTACTTCAGCGCCGGATGGTTAAATCAGCCTCCTAATTGGTCGCCTAGATCGTTAATTAATTAGCGGCAACCAATTGAATGCCTAGGCTGGTGGTTGTATAAGTTAAGATATTAAGAAGTATCAGTACTCTTAGATAAAATCAAATTCCACCCAATTATGGTCCCTTGGTCACGCTAACAGTATGTCATAATACCATCTACCCAAAGGTTAAGCGCCATTCGCCTTCTGATTAAACGTTGCGGTTAACTATTGGGCTAAGCACCCTTTAGCCGCCATTTAATAAACAACCTAGACTCCAATTAGGAGGCTGATTTAACTACAGGGTGGTACATATAACAACATTGGTCAGTATTTCGTTATCATAATAAACATAATTATGTAATGCTTAAATTTCATAATCTTTTTTTAGAACCAAGAAAAAACCTTTACTGGCCCGTCAGTCCTACGTAGAAAGAAGATGCAGTCAAGTGGTATTCAACCATCTGTACCAAGGCCACACAGTGCAGATTTCTTAGAATATGAATCTAAGAGCGAAATGCATAATAAAACTATGCCAGCTAGATTAATGAACGACCCACCGAAACAACCTCAGAGACCTAAATCTAGCCTTGATATAAACTCGTTTTATGACCCTAGCTCAGACCGCTATTATTCTGAAGAAAGTTATGCAGAGAAAATGCGTCAGTCAGCTCAATACTTACAACATGGCATGGGAAGTACAAAAAACATTCAAATACCTCTCGCAAAATACGCGAGTGGCTTGGCTGAGAAACAACTGCATTCACCGTATAACCAAAATGTAAACAATAACTACGAAACCGAATTCGGACCAACGAGAACTAACAGAGATAATGTAAGCTATACTTCCAAATATAGTGATCTTGAAGGCATGAATTCTAATTGGGTATTGAAAGAGAAATCTGAAAATCAAAAAGATTATATGAATAGAAGTGGTAGTGTTATGAGTGATGGATCCAACCTCAGTGGGTTTACTAAGGAAATGATGAGGGATAGTAAGTTTGATCCATCAGCTGAAGGGTTTATAAGATCTCATAGTGCTCGGTTACCTTCAAATCCTACACCTGAAAAGGAAGGGGAAAAGAAAGTGCAGCAGGTAACGCATTCAGTTGGAGGCTACTTGTACTATTGTATATTTTGTACTGAAAAACTCTTTTTTAAATTATACTGTATTCGAACGGGCTATAGTTCCAATTTAAACTTATATTTTTTCCAAAATGATTCAATTCCCGAAATTACTTTTGCCCGAAAATGTAACTACTTCTTTTCTTGATTTTAATTTTAAATACTTACTATCCTGGATACAAAATAAGATACCACTATATTATTTGCCGGTATATTGCCTATATTGCGTAACTAGTGGAGGCAGATGAAGCGATTAAACAAAAGTAGAAAAAAAATTTGGTTTACAAAATAATACTTTTAAGAATATTTAAATAATATTTGAAAAATATTGTTATTGTTTGTAAAACATGACCATCATAATAATAATTTGGCCTAATTATTAGGCCAACCAATAACCGCCTCTATTAAAAGTTAATATAATCTGCCATTGGCCTAACTGTGATTGGGGTCGACTGTCGGTTAGTATACTTATATTTTCGAAAATCGGAACTTGAAATTTAAGACGAAACAATAAAATTTGAAGAATCATAATTTGACTCCTACTTGTATGATACATTATTTCGAACTGTATTAATGAAGCCTTAATTAAAGGATTAACTGTTATTTTCATTATTTTAGCGTGAGGAGTCAATGAAACGCTTGTTAGAGTGGAAGCAAAGAATGTTACAATCACCATTAACAAGGAAAAGCACACCAGCAACAATTTCGCTTGCCCGCTCTTTGAATCAAAGTCGACAGTCCTTAAGGTCTGATCAGTATAAACCCAAAACCTATACGAATGCTTCCTACAACAGCTATTCTTCGGACGATGAAGGTATGTTTTAGTTGTATTTTATGATAATCGAAGGTTTCTGTAGCATGACGATAAATTTATAAACTACCAAGATAAAACTTGTATACGTTTTACCTATGGATTTTGCTTGTCCCTGGTTTCACTTGTAAAAAACGAGATACTCTTACATTGTATGAGTAGGTAATAAATCATCATGATTATTGACATAAACGTCAACAGCATGTTAAAATTAAAAGAGTACCACGAGTTACCATACTACAGTTTTATGTTCTGCATGAAGAATAAAGTGTATTACGTATAAGTATCAGTTCATTCACAACCACAATGTTGCTACTGTGTACGATTATATGAAACCATTTATGCCCTCAATCCCTTACATATCATGTAAGTTAAAGTTTTAAACCATTTACAACCTTTTCAATCCATTATGATACTTGTACTCCTTAGTTACTTATCATTAAAACATTAATTTGGGTTCATGTTTATGTCTACTTAGATATATATTCCTTTCCACTCCAATAATTAAATAAATGCCGCAGTAAACTGTAAGCCACTGAACAGAATTTGTATATTTTTGTATGTATTTTTTATTTTATGATCATCGGTAACTAGTATTATTATAATGACTTCGCTTTGCGGAAAGGTACCTTCCTGCCTGCTGGGACACTGTGCCACTAACAAGATTTTTATTTGAATGTCGGTGGTGGGTTTAATTTGGTTTTATAATTAGTAGATGGATAACATTCTAACATATAAAAATCAAGCTAATTAAAACTTGTGTACTAACCCTGTAGGTTGAAAATCTATTGCTAAAGAGTATAGAAACATAAACGAATGATTGTATTGATCGGTTTAATATTTGCACCGTAGAGGAATCATCGGGCACTGATCTGCAAAAACCAAGAGAAATGCAGGCAGGAAGGTCCCAAAGGGAGAGTTTAACAAGTCCTATTCTAACTCGACCTGTCACCCCGCACGAGCCCTCTGCCAAAATAGATACAAATGTTGTTGACAGTTTTATAGCCATTACGGATAAAGTAGATTCTTCTGAAAATACTTACGTAAATATGCACATCACCATCGAACAAAATAAAGAAAAAGAGGCATCAGTTGAAAACGATTATGAAAATCCATATTCTAGTATTGAGGAATGTACAAATGAAAATAATAATACGATAAAAGAAGAAGACGATTTTGGATCGCAGGACAGTGAAGCAGAATCTGAAACCCAAATAGAGTACACAGATAATGATTTAGATGAAGTACTCTTGGATTCTGATCATGAAATTCAAATACTCAAAAATAATACATTGATAAATAAAGCTGAAGACGCGAAAAAAACACCAGATAAAGAGAAAACACCTGAAACACCGCCGATAACTTCAGCTGAAGATCATTATCTGCCAATGAGTCCTCGTAAGAAATCAACTATTGAACCGGCACATAAAATTATAATACAAGGTCTGAGTGTCTTTAATGACACTTTGCCTCACGGATTTGAAGACAATCCTTATGTGGAAATGAATCTTGGAAACGATGGTGATGATCAGCAAACGTATGAAGTGGTTTGTGTAAACAATGGAAAAGTAGAACCAGTGTATATGGAATTAACGAATGATTCTGTTTTTAATGAATCAGTAGAAATCAGCCCTGGATCTACAATAAAATCAGTATCCGATACTGTAGCAAATTTCGCTGATACAAAATCCCATACTTTAAAACGCAAGAGTGAAAAGTCTGAAAAACAATCAAAGTTTCCTGATAAAATTAATAGATTTAACTCTAGATCTGATTGTTCTGACGCTGATGATGAAAGTTCCAAGGACATTTCATTGGACACGCCCTTTAACAGATTTAGTATTTCTGATAACTATAGGCCAGCTTCATACTATTTGGGGAGTAGCAGAAATATTTTAGATATTCAGGATAGTTCCGACAGCGAAATACTACCGCCACCTCCTATACCAAATTCACCACCTCCCTGTGATGAATTATCAGACGAAGCCCTATCTAAATATGTATTAGATAAACTGGATCAGTCGAATATGTCACAAGATAACTCTATATTGAAAATGTTGACTAGTGAAAACCAAAAGATGAATACTGTCAAAAGAAAAACAACTTCTTTGATGATATATGGCAGTAGAACTTCAATTCATGATACACTATCGCGTGGCGAGAAAATTCGTAACAGCAGAGCTAGTTTAAATGAAAGAAGCAAAGTGAATGAAACGCAGTCAAATTTATTGTGCAATTCTATACTTGAACATTACAATTCTAATCGAAGTATTGAGACCGATTCTTTAATGAGTTATAATGCGGACAGAGGATCGTCAAGACTGTCATTAGAATCTGACATTAGTAGTAAGTTTGAAATGGCACCCTCAAATTTTTCTTCAGAAGTTACTAGTCTAAACGAAAGTGATGCCGTACTAGAACTGCGACATTCATCAGGTTATCGAGATATTGAAGCAATCATGAAAAGAAGACCTTTATCGGATGATTCATTTTTTGATTTAGCTCCAGAAGCAGCCGCAATGGACAGAAATGAGGTTACAGGGAATGTAGATTTAGATAGTTATTTGGGAAATTTAGAGCCCAATCAAATTGAAAATTCCAGTAATAGCCAAATACATTCCGGACAGATATGTCTAAATCATTCTTTAGTAGATGAAAATCCATTTTATAAAGATAACGTTGCAAGAGCTGCACAATTAGAATCTGTTACTCATGTAAGATGTTCAAGTACCCCAGTTGCACAGACAAGTAGATCTAGCACTGCTGAAATCCGTAAAGCTATTGGATACAAGAATATTTCTGACCAGCAGTCTGGCTATACAGGCTCACAAAGTTCGTGCAGCTCCGCTGGCAATGCTAAGTCACCAATATCGTATTATTGCAAGAGTTACGATGAAGAAAAACTTTTAGACAAAAATCTAAATAAAGCTGATAAGGTAAAAAAGATAGACAGAGAAAAAATAATGTTGAAGTCTGCGAACGATACAAATGCTTCGACAAGTACTACAGGATTCCATAGCAGGGAAAGTTCAACTGAGCACAGTGCACCTTACTATTACTCTGATTTATCTTCTCAGGAGCACATTAACACTTTGCCAACATCACACTTCTTAAAAAATACTAACATTCATCGCAAATTAAATAATCAGAGACGTAGAGGTCCATTGCACAAAAAGAATGAAATCTCTCACATTCACAATCCAATACATAACAACCGAGTCTTTATGACAGACCAACCGTTTGAACTAGCAGCAGCTGCAAGAAGCATCTCCGTCGAGTTCTTGAGTGCGGCAGAAAAAGATCCAGAAATTGATATGAAAAACATTTACGAGTCAACTAGTGGTAGAGTTTCAAAAATTCCTGAAACAATGGGTCTTTTGGGCTGTTACGGTGTTAAGAAAAATTCTTATCATGAAAGTTCTTCACCGGAATCAAACAGTAGAAACATGACTAATGAACAGGCAAGTTCATCTGTAAAAGCTAGTTCTACAAGCATATCTTCACCTTGTAGTGAGAATTCTTCAAACACAGTTTATTATGACGCTGAAGCTGATACGGCATATGAAAATTTAATTTGTCAAGGTGATAAACTTTGGGACGAAGATGCTGTATGGAGGGAAAATTTAAGAAGAGTGTCACACAGACATGCCCGCTCACTGGACGACTTAGATGCATTACCTTCAGACTCGTCTCCTTCCAGTAGAATCAGCGTAGATGTTTGTGCAATGAACAGTATTAAACGTATAAAAAAAGAGAAGAAGATATCCCGAAATGTGACTTATGTTAATTGTGATATTCAAGATCAAGTACTAAAACGGCTTGAGAGTGTAAGTCTTCGAAATGCCAATGAAGTTGAAGAAAAAGTGGAAGATGATGATGTTTATGTCAGCTTAGTTGAGAATCCTGAAATAGAACAGTCAGACGAAGGAGTTTATGAGCAGTTAGCGGTTGAGTCATCTGAAAATTCTCTAGTCATGCCCAATAAATGTAAAACAAGTACTGAAGAAAGAAGAAGAAGAAAGTTTGAGATAGATAGGGAAAAGCTTCGGCAATGGGATCTAATGTCAAGTGGTCTAATGAAGGGTGGTATGGTCGTGCGGGGTGCGGGTGTCGGGCCGGTCGAAGCTCTATGTAGTACGGACAGCGGGGCTGACAGTGCAAGCATTGAAGGTATCCTCTAATATACTATGGTTCTCGAAAGGGAAAATACGTAAGTTTCATTCCTTATACACTTTTGAGCAAAGCAAAGTCATTATTGTTGTAGTTATGTAAATACCTCAATATTATCATTAAAATACTGTTCAATTAAATAGGGCAAAACACGATAAGGTGTACAGTTTTTTTTTGGCATGCAAACTAAAATACTGTGTATGAAATTTTTGTATATAGTAATGAATGTACTAATTGGTTCATTAAACACTTTATCATGTTTTTACCGACTCCACTTAAATATTTTATTCTTATTTTCGGAAGTGAATTCAGTAATTTTTGTAACAGTCTTTTTCCGTATTTCAGCATCATTGTCCATGTCAGGAGCAAATATAGAGTCAAACCAAAATAGCATACAAAACCAACAAGCATTGTCAAAAAAAGCTTTTCTTGGAAGCAACACATCTATCGGAAGAAGTAACAGAGATAATAATATCCCAGTAAGGGCAGTGAGTCCAAGAGTTCGGTGGGTGGAGGAAAAGCCAGCCAACGACCACTACGGCTCACAACAGATGTCCATTTCTCAACAAAACGTAAGTTGGCTTATACAAAACTATCCAAAATTTTGTACATTTTACATTTTAATGTGACAAGTTAAAAATCTTTTATTTTTCTGTCAATGATGATGTGTTTTATTTTATACCCTGTAGATTTCTTAAAGTAAATAATCTTTATTTGGAATATTTTAGTTACATACATTGACTACAACTGAAGACTCTTGGGCAAATACTCGGTCTCCATCCAGAGCATCCCAACAACCTATTAGGGCTGTAAGTCCAAGAGTCCGAAGAAACACTGAAACTGATGATCTTGTAAGTATTTAAATTAAGTCTTGTTTGTAACATTTATAGTTTGGTTAGTTAATTTGTCTTATCATTTCAATTGTCATCTTCGTTTCATCTTCTTCTGAACAATATCTTTTTTTAGTTATCATATATTTTGTGTTATTTGTTTTACTTATTATGTTTCGTTTGATATTATGTTTTGCATCCCCATCCTATGATTAGCCACGTGACACACAGCCTGGTCAACTTCGGGAACAGATTATGGAAGTGCCAACTGCGGGAGAACTACTAGGAAGGACTCATGAAGAATTGGTACTTTTGTTGATTCAACTGAGAAGGAGACATGCTGCTACGCATAGGGCAATAGAAACTTGTGTTGTGCAGATTCGTAGTATTGAGGTGCTTGTTTTATGTATTTTTTTGTTCCGCTATTTTATGTTTATTTGTCTTTTGTGTTAATCACTAGATTTTGTTTGTACTTCCTTGTTTTGTGTTTTTTTTACCAATAGTAGTTTAACTGAATACTTATTTAAAAATAAGAAAAACTATAACAAAAATATACGTGTTCTTTAAGCCCACCAAATCTCATAATCTAATAAATATCTAAGGGAAAATTTTATTTTCAGGATTGTCTCAGTTCTCTCAAAGCAATTGAGCGTGAAGAAAGCCTACAAAGGCTGGATCAACTTAAAATGCAACTAATTGAATTAGAGCACCAATATGAAAAGAGCAAGCCTTTAGTGCAGCTGGTTGATAATATGGTCAAACTGGGGTCTTTATATAATAGGCCTGGTTCTACTATGGAGAGATTAGAAAGAAATCAGCGGTTAAGACAGAAGGTGTTGGCCGAACATGCCTTTGAACAGCAGAGGTAAAACTCTTGCCACTTTTTTGTATTGTTGCCTTAAATCATTTAGATTTTTCCCAAGTTATATAGTAGGTCCCTTTGAAATCATATTGCTTGCTAGCGTAATTATTTTAAACAATGTTAAGGGGGATGGTCCAAAGCCGCTCTCCAAACAAACTTGTCGGAACCAACAACCACGACAAAAGCATTATAATTTCGTTGTGTTACTTTTTCTACACGTTCCACAAATTTTACATACGCGAATAATCACTTTTTTCCAAAACAATATTTTTACTCTCAAACTTAGATATTTAACTACTTTCATACATTTTTAAACCGCAAAATTTTATAGTAAAAGCATTTTTTTGGTGAAAAGAATGATTATTCGCGGATGTAGAATTAATGGAACATGTAGAAAAAAGTAACACAACGAAATTTTAATGCCCTTGTCGTGGTTGTTCCGACAAGTTTTTATGGAGGGCGGCTTTGGACCATCCAACTTAAAATAATATAATATCTCTGTCTTCAATTGAATCTTCCTTTCATAGATTTCCAAAGTGAAATTTTTCCTTATTCCCAATTACTGTAGGCAAACTAAAACGCCTGAAAATCAACTTAACCTTTCAGGTGGCTAGAAAGTGCAGCGGCAGGCAAACCTCTAGAAACGGAAGCAGCACGTGCAAGAGTTGCAGAGTTGTGGGCTTTAGAACAAGAGTTGGCGGATGAAGCTGCGATACTGCAGGGATTGAAGACAGATAAAGATGCTATCGAATCTCTACTTTCTGGTGAGTTTTTAGTATTAGAAAAAACATTATGGTATACTTCAAAAAGATTGAATACTTACTGCTATATAAGGTGTAATCGTAATACCTGCCACGGATGAAATAGGAGATACTATTATGTTTATAGATTACAATAATGCATAAATTTCGTACCCCGGAATCGTTAGATCAATTTGAGAAGATAAAGTAGTGAAATTAAAATTTGCTTTATTCTGCATAACGTGGTTCACAAACTACGCGCGTAGTGTAGTTTCGTCAATGAAAACAATTGCTATCTCTTTCTAACTGTTCTGTCAATGAACTCTGAAATCAGCTGACCAGTTCGTAACTTAACTATCTGAATCTATTAGTTACACAATAATACGCAGGCAAAAGCTAAAAATTGCACTTACTTACCGTTACTGAATTCCACCAAGCTTACTGCAGATAAAAAAACTGACGTAATAAGATGCTTAACTCCCCATCACACTTAAAACAGGCTACGGACAGTCAAGTTAGTGTAAGAATCGCTATGTTTTTGCTGTGACTCGTCAGTCCACAGAATGTTGCGGCGTTCTTCTCGAATCAAATGACAGAACGCGAGGCAAGCCGCGTAGTCCTGTGGCTGCAATTTTTGTACTCTCGTAAAGTGGTAAGGGTATAGCCCTTCCCGATTTAGAAGTTGCCACACGTAGTTGTCGCTCACGTTGAAGACTCTAGCCCCGTCTCTGGTGCTCGCAAGAGGATGACGTCGGAAGAAGTCCAACACTTCCTCTTCTCTGCGTCAACCGGAGGCGGGTCAAAGGGGCCGTGTACACGGCGTCCAGAATGGTATGAGGACTTATTCGCACACCAAACCCCTGCTGGCATAAGTTCGCTGCATGCGTGGTTATGTTATTGCACTCGCGATAGCACCATACCATTTCAACATATTCTTGATTTGAATATCGTCGTCTGGGAGGCATTTTTAACGAATGCGCGCGCAATTCACACCTCGCTGACCACTGATAACAACGAACTGGAGCGGGCGGGGCACACAAAAACAAAAGCAAGCGCGTGTGACGAACGGGGTGCGGGTGGGGCAGGGGAGTCTTCGGCCTCGCTTTGACGAACGATGCCGACGCGCGGTATTGTTTGTAAGTTTGCATGAATAGCTTCATTGACGTTTTGCGAAATGAAATGCTGGGTTTTTTTCAATTTCAACGCGCGGTTTTTCCCGTAGAAATCTGTGACAAATGTATGAAGCTGCACGGATGCGCGAACTGATAACAGCGAACTGAGGCACAAACACAAGCGCGTGCGACGAACGGGGTAGTGCAGGCGGGAGGGGGGTAGGCCGTCGTCGGCTTGCGCTTTGATGAATGAATGACGAGCTGCCGGCGCGGACCGGGGCGGCATTTGTTTGATAAATATGGCAACAGTACGGGGTGGCTTCATTGAGTTGCGAAATGAAATGGCGATGCGGCAACAGCTAAGTTACTACGGGACGGTTTCAAACAACTAAATCAATTCAAATTTATACGCACATTTTTTTGTATGAAAAAATTTATGACGTTAGATCAATAAAATATCGTTACTATTCTTTTCTATATACACAATACACTCTCCCATTACAGCCGTGGCAGATATTTTGAGAACACCTTATATACTCGTAGTTTCTATCACTAACATAAATATGAGGTAAATAAAATGATAACGAAAACCTTAGTTGTTTTCCTTAGTGTATAAGTGTCGCAACGATTTATGAGCGCTGACCTTGACTGCGCTAGTCATTGTTTCTCTATCGCACTTAGTAATTTTGTGCGCGAGTGAACACATGCGCTAGTCCCCCACCACTTTCGCCGAGCGCTCATAACTCTTTGTAATTCTGATGTTATTTCTTTCTAGGAGTCCGCAACAAGTTTAGCGGTATGCAAGTGAACGACTCCACTCGAGGCGAAGATTTAGAAGCGGAATTGGCGCGAGTCCACGCGATGTTGGCGCTCAATTCAAAGGTTTATAAGGTTTTCTGCTATAACTGCACAGTTTTATTTTGTACCTATACTGTCTTTACTATTTATTTCTCTTCTGTTTTTGCTTGGGCACGTAGTTTTAGTTTTGGCTTTATATTATCGCATGAATAGTAGTTGTTATTGCAAACCGGTTACCTTTATTTTGTAACCTTCAAATTTGTTCGTTTTTAGGGTTCCGTACCCAAAGGGCAAACGGAGCCCTATTAATGTCACTCTGCTATCTGTCCGTCCGTACTTATGTCACGTGTCTCTAGCTCGTAGAAGGAATGAGTTACATATCTGAAATTTTGTTGTGTTGTGTAGCATTTTAACCCATAAATAAAGTTTTAACAAAAAAATAAGAACCGACTTCAAATATTATAGCAGCCATTCACTAAAAAGTTTAAAATAATTTATTTGCGGACCGATGGTACCACAATAACACTTGCCGACTTCTTTCTTCCTGAAACACATGTTCTCTAGAAGTCGGCGCTCCACTATTGGTATTTGTGTTATTTACTATGGGGAATGCGCCGACTTCTAGATAACATATGTTTCAGGAAGAAAGAAGTCAGCAAGTGTTATTTTGGTACCATCGGTCCGTAAATTATTATTTTAAACTCTTTAGTGAATGGCTGCTATAATATTTGAAGTCAGTTCGTATTTTTTGTTAAAAGTTTATTTATTTCACGCTTGTGAAGAATGGGTAGACTACAGTGAGCATTTGAGGGGTTTAAATTCGAAAGTCCCGTGACATAATGACAATTTTGAAGTAATATCCTTCAATGAGCACACTAACACAAAGCGATTGCCGTCATTCAGAGTTATGTGCTGTCATTCGTTCAGAAGTTCTATGGTTATGTGGCCAGGATCGAAGGTCAGTGGGCATATTGGCAATTTTCACGTAATACCCTGGAATCAGCACACTCACACAAAGTAATTGCCGAAATCTCGTATTTGCTGTGACCCGTTCAGGAGTTCTATGATGATGAGGCCAACATCGACAGTCTGGTGGATTATATCAATTTTCAAGTAACATCCTGCAATCTGCATCCTAGTACAAAGTGTTTGCCGCAATATCGAGTGATATGCTGTCATCCATTGAGGAGTTCCACTACCTATCTCTGAAGACCATCATCAGATCATGACAAAACTAAAATGGGACCTACCTGGAAGCAAACCCGCCCAAAGAAAAAAAAAATTTTCAATTCGGTTAAGATTTGCCAGAGTTATGGAGTACACACCCAAAAAAATAATAAAAAAATACAGTCGAATTGAGAGAGTTCTCCTTTTTTGAAGTCGGTTAAAAATATTTTTTGTTACGAGGTCTATCTCAACAATAAAACTAGTTACAAGTGCCGACAATCAAAGGAAAGGTATCTATTAATAACAATTTCACCTTGTATATAAAATTGTAAATACTGTGAAACAGTGCAAGTGTTTTATTCAGCCATAAATATAAACGTATATTATGTTTTTCAATTCACATACACCAATTTAGGGTATTTTATGTACAGTCAGCAAAAGATAAAGGTATACAGGCCTATCGCAAACACTTTGATCTTAATCTTGATTGAATGATTGATCTTGATTTGATCTTTGATCAATATATGTGTATGTATTGACCTACTAAACCTTATGTCATCTATCACTTACCTGTGGGTCTTAGGATCAAAGTATTTGCGATGGGCCTGTGTACCTTTATCTTTTGCTGACTGTACCTAGTAGTAGTTTGTATGAAATGATTTAATGTAACTCTTATGCATGCTTATCTAATGCACTTTACTTCTTATTAACCCAAACCTAAATTTTATGCTTTGTTTTAATATACAAAACTTGTAATTTTCAGAAACTGGAACAGACGGTGGCAGACAATGCCCGTTTGGAGCGAGAACTAATGCAGCTGAGACGTGCATTGCACGCGCAGAGACAGAACAACGCCCCTCAACACTCTGCCGCCCCGGCTACTGCCATGCTTGAAGATGGTCAGTCAACTATTTAATATCATTTAAACCCCTACTATATGTAATAGATGTTTATTTCATAGACACAATGATAGAATATAAATTATTAAAACTAACCTGAATTAAAAAGGGTAAAACTAACCTCAAATTCTTGTTAAACATTTAATAAAAATAAACTAAACTAAACAGAAAATACTATCTAAATCGCCACCGTCATGTGGAAGGGTATCTAGAAGACTGATGGCGTTTCCTCTTTGAATGGCCAGGCTAATTCTATGGCCAAAATACGCACCAGCCTCCGGGTCCCCACAAACATCGATCAGCCGTGCAGATAATTATAATAGATTGTAAATATATACATAAAGAGTATAGTAACTGTCCTGTTCTATATATCTCTAATTATGGCGATGTAATGAAAAAATTGAAACAGGCCAAACGTCAAATAAAGTTAAGAACAAGATCATCTATAAGTTCTAAGTAATATTATGTTTCTTTTCTTTTTTTGTAAAACGTTATTATTAACTACCAAATAAACATTATTCTATTCTATTCTAAGCAAGAAGCTTTTGGAAAGTGTTGCTACTTTTTGTTTTATTTATGTTTTTCACCATTGCAACAAAAAATTATGCAGGTTGTCCCTAGTTTCACCTCATTCCAAATTTGATTTACAGAGGTATCCCGAGTTCAGCAGTTGGTGTCAGCTCTTCAAAGGCAACGACAGGAGCTGAGTCGTGCTGTGAGGCATTTGACTCAGCAGTCCAGAGCTTTGCAGACTACGCACAACTCTTTACCAGGTACTTTAAAATTCCTAAATTGAGGCGATGAGTGCCAGAGCGACCTATCTTTTCCAGACACAATTGATTACTGGTACTGTCTGGAAAAGATAGGCCGCTCTGGCACTTATCGCCTCAATTCATCTTGCAGTGTTAAAAAAATTGCCATATGCACCAAAAAAACAACGCTCAATTGTTTTATTATTATAATATTTTTTATAATTAATTCTACTCAAAGAATATACTCTCACATACAAAATAAATAATACTTGTTTAGTGGAAATACGGTCTGTCAATAGTTTTTAAACTTTACCACCCGTCTCGAGGGACCATGATACCAGAACCAAGGGCTGCTTCAAGATTGCTGCCTGTAAATGCTGGAACGTCATACCACCGCCTATTCGCGACGCTAGAACATTACTAACATTCCGCAAGCAATGTCGTAGGTGGTTGCTTTTGAAGCAGTCCAAGGATAGTGGGATCCCTTTAATTAATTAATTAATTAATTCTGTAACTAATTAGTGTTTTATAATTGTTATTTACGTTTTATTAAATTTAAATTTATTAACTTTTTGTTATTGCTAGTGTTAATTGACATCTATTTATTATAATGACATCTTTTTAATATTGTTTATTTCCAATTTCAGAGTTGTGTTGGTTTATTATTTTATTATTAAAATGATTTATTGTGTTCTTCGTCCCTTTTAGGTTAAGTTTGAAAATCGGCAGCTGTTTGCATGTTCAACAGCTACATGCCGAAACTTAAGCCTTTTTGTCTTCATGTAATCTTTTTTAAGTATGTCTATTTTTTCTAATTTAATTTTAATCTTGTCATTATTTTGTAAAGTTATTTTTTTTGTATACTGTTTTAATTGAAGACAAATAAACATCTTTTTATTTTTATTTTATTTTATACCCTTCGTACAACGATAAATCTTTCCTCTACAGTATCAAAACAACAGCACATTCGTGGCCCCACCTCCTCCTGGCAAGAGACCAACCTAGATACGGGTAATACTATCGATCATGGTCAGCCAGATTATGACTACGATATAAATGGCCCTATTTTACCTCCCGGGCATTATGAACCAGTGAACAGTATGGCTCCTGGACATTACGACCCTAACATGGAGATGCTGTACGTTGACACCAGAGGGGTTAATGATGTCACGACACCGATGACTAGTGAAGAAATGCAGCAAAATGGATTTGGTAAGTTTGGTTTGGTAACTCATAGCGTAAAAAAAAACATTTGGGAAGAAAATGGCAATTCTTGATACTTTTATGGAACGTTATAAGGAAAATAAGTTTTTAAGGGGTCAATCAAAGTCAAGGTATTAAAAAACGAAAAATTTCATTCCCAAACATTTAGTAACACAGTACAGTTTTCTTGGACCAATCTTTGAAGGTTATATAGTTAGTCTTTTAAGTACGTTTTCTTGTAGCGATAACCTATAATGATGTGTAAATAGATTGGCCAAGTCAAATGCAATTATAGTAGAACGCGGCTATGAAGTCAATCCTGACACATGCCTCTAGGGTTGTTATACGTTCGATCACTGTATCGATAAAATTCGTCAAGTGTGAGTAAAGTCGAATGCAGTTATCAGATGTAAGTATATGAAGAAAGTGAAAAAAAAAACATCTAGGTAGAGATCATAGAAGTAGTTTAATTACTTAATACTTCTATGGTAGAGATAATATTTATATTCTTTACTTTATTATGTATCACTTTCCGAAGCACCATCACCATTATCACTACTGGAATCGTTTGTATTAATAACTAACTCAAAGTCATTATCTAAAATATTATCCACTTTAATGTCTCTGTTGCAATCGTCCCATATTTTGGCTTTAGTTTTATTCACTACCATTTTCCAATTATTTTTGGTTACGTGATTGCACGCTTCTTCTAACAATTTCATCATTTTCGCTGTGGAAAATGGAGGTTCAGTATTATGGCGTGCCGCATGTCCTTTGATCTGTGCCCATATCAATTCGATGGCGTTATACTCGCAATGATACGGCGGTAAACGAAGTACTCGGTGCCCATGTTGCAGTGCTAGTTCATCAATGACGTATCGTTTTACTCTCGATCTGTGAATATTCATCAATCTAATCAAATCTCCTTTCAACATAGACATACTTGCGTCTACACCTTTTTTTTGAAGCCATGCAACCAGATGGGCTTTTTTCTCAGAGTTTGAAGGTGGCTTATCAACTAACATGGAGTGATAAGGTGCATTATCCATAATAATAACTGATGGCTCAGAAAGGCTAGTCAGCATATTAGTGAACCATTGGGTAAACTTCTCACCATCCATTTCTTCATGGTAATCACCTGTGGTTTTAGACGCAAAGGCCAATAAACAGTTGTCTATAAAACCACAGGCGTTGCCAGCATGACAAATAATTAGTCTGGCTCCTTTTCCGGAGGGGACTTTGGATGCCGATGCCGCCGTATCGTCCGTCCACGAGCGACCAACTGTGTGATTCGCATTTAGCCACGTTTCGTCCAAAAAAACTACATTATCCCAATCATCTATAGCTTTCGCCTCGCGTAAAAAATCAGTCCTTTTCATGGCAATATCCGATCTTTCCATTAGCACCTTTCGTTTGTTGCATTGTTTATATCGGAATCCAATGTTTTTCAAAACCTTTGACAATGACTTTTTTGATCCGGAAAATAATCCAGTTTCCTTTAATGTCTGCACTAAATTCGACAACGTTGGGTACTCTTTACGTAAATAATAATTGTAAATATGCCTGCGGATGGCGTCAACGTCAAAATTATCTACATCGGTAAGCTTCGCTCTTTTTCTCTTGTTGGGAGAATATAGAACATTATCTTCGATGCCAGTCTCACCCAATTTTTCTTTCGTGATTTTTATAATAGTTTTTTTGCTGATATCGAGAGCATCTGCAACTCGATCCAACACCGATGTCACGGGCAATATCGGTCCGCCGTTTTGAGCTTCTCGTTCAAAAAAGTCACGAACACGTATGATAAGCTCACGAGACTGACTGTTAAGAACGAATTTCTTCGATCGTTTTGGCATTTTAACAATTCCAAGTAGTAAGCATTTCAAATTCCAAGTTCAAGCCCTTGCTTCAATCTGCCCCTTGGTCAATGGGTGAGATGGGGGATGGCACTAGGTATTAATAGCCAAAAACATGCACAAGTTTAGCACAATCAAAAGTATCAACCTTTGGAAAAGCGATCAAGGCAATACTTAAAATTGTTTTATCATACCTATTGACGTGTCATTGAATTAATTGACAGGAAATATTGTACTTTACATTCAAATTCAAAAAGTTTTCTCTAGGTAAAAAGAGTTCAATTCCCAGAGGTTAGTAATAAAGAAACAAACTCATTTATTCATTAATATTTATAATTAACTGAAGGAGAATATTACTAATATATCTAATTTTACGTTTTATTTACAATAATGCACATCATCATAAAACATAACAATATTTTTAGCTATACGAACTTTTTAACGTGTATCGATATATTGTCTGTGATATTATTGCCACTCACTATTCTGTCACACGCAATAAGTAATTATGTAATTTTTTCCTATGTGGTTGACATTGTCATTATTCAGAAACTTCATAGTTGCGCAATGTGTCAGGATTAACTTCATAGCCGCGTTCTATTATAGAATTTATGAGCTTGTCTGACCTGATTGATGAAAATTGAAAAAGCGATAAAGCAGATGAAGATTTGTAGTCTCTGCCTACCCCTTTGAGAGACCCTAAAAATGTGTCGTGATAGTCAATCGAAAATTAAAATACATAAACTTGAAAAGAAGAAAATACATGGTGAAATAAAATCTAAATTTAGTATAAACGTGTGCTACTAGGAGTTAATTACAAAAATAAATATTCTTTCAGCAAACTTATCGAATGTCGAAAAGCAAGAAATCAAAACGGTTCGCATCGTTAAACGAGAAAGCGAGAGACGCCAACGAGACCGCGAGCGTTCCTTGCAGCCCATGTCCGATTGGCCAAATAGCAACATCACAGCCAACCTCGACCAGTTCTTAGAAGAAGAATTATTACAACCCACAAATCAACACCAATATAGCCGAGCATCTTCCGTACCCAGAACAGACTTCAGTAAATTTGAGGAATACTATTCCAAACCCTCCAATGACCCGCCAAACTATTTAAAGTTAAATAACATGACTTCATCTATGGAACTAAGCCCCAAGTATCCTTCAAGCCCGTCCCTTTCAAACTACGATTACTCTCGAGACATATCTTCTATGACCAGTAGCTATAACAAAACTTACGACCGTTCAGGTTACGATAGAACCATTTCTATATCCACCCAATATTTAAATAGTCCTACCGATAGTTCAAGGACTTTGACCAATGACCCATTATCAAAAACTAGCAGTATTGGCTCTTTAACAAGACACATGGAACTGTCACCAATTTTCAAGAGTGAAGCAGCAAAACAGATTATAACGGAAATGTCCGGGGAACCGAAGAATGGATCGTTGCACAGGAGACAGGTCCCTAAAGAAAAGAGAAGGCATTACACGGCGCCACATCATTTGAGTGCAAAGACTCTGAATGAGATGCCGAATGATATGTTTAATCAGGATGTAAGTAAATAATAATTGATTTGAATAAATGTTGAAAATTAATTTATAATTTACAATTTCCATGATATATTTCCTTCCACAGAAGTTAGGTCGCTCTCTAGACGACGCAGATATGGAGCGGGCTCTCCGAGCTGGCGCACCTCCGGATGTGGTGCGCTCTGCCATACAACCTCAGAGATATGCCGAGAACACTATCGACCAACTTTTGGCTGCGCCACAGAAGATTTTAATACCGGAGCGGTATATCCCTGAAAAGGTAACAATAATTTTACTACAATCTTTTCAAGGGATATTTTTTCGACGTTAAACGATGACATGACATGATGATGTTAAGAGATGACGTGATATCCTGAAAAGGAAATGTAAAAAAGTTTGCCCATTACCACGCCTGATGGAGCCCAGGAATTAGGAGAGTAAGGGGTCAATCATTCTTTTTAGGGATTTTCCCAAAATCTACGGAAGTTAGTAACATACGTAAACTAATAGTACGCAACTACCTGTAATCACTCCCCGGTACGGCTACTCATGACGTCATACGGGAACACGAAATAGGTACTACGTCGTCTCTGCAGACGGAGCCAAGATCCGATGACATTATTACCCTCAATACTGCCGAGACATATATGGTGTACCTTTTTATAATCCCTTATGTAGTCGGCTTTTACGACATCCACGAGAATACATGGAGTGATAATATTATTTTTAAATGACCTTGCTACACCACGTACATGAATATCATACTCAAAATGCGATACAAAATCGATTCAAGAAAATTTAATTTTCCAGCCTCCAGAACTTTCACCAGAGGAACAGCAGAAGCGACAAGAGAAGGTGGAGTCGATAAAAAAAATGCTTTCTAGTTCTTCAGCTGATCCAAGCAAGGTAGATTTTTGTTTGTTTTTTTATTTAATTGTAGCTTTTGAATAAAACTGATCAATGTTTGCAAAGTTTGCATCCTCCAGTCTCTGTTTTCTTTTTTTATATTTATATCTTGTCGCGCACTGCTTTGTCATAATATCATAAAAACGTGGAGACTTCCACCAATCATACTTCAGTTGTAGACATGTAGCATAAAACCAAAAAATACATCCGTAGATTATTTTTATTCTCACCTTTCGACATCTATACTCTAGAGTCTTAATAAATGTCATCATGTCTATCTGTACATAAATCTAATTTCATTTGGCTCACGAGATTTTCTAATCAGAAATACTTTCTTATCATGAATGATACATTAATAACATTAGTTCCATGAGATAAAATTGCACTTGCATCATGACGCGCAGCTTTTAGTGTTGTTCTGAATGATCTTTAAAATTTTTGTTTTTCTGCATGATAACCTAAGTAATAAGCAAATTACTGAAAATAACCAGTTATGTGAAATGAATACCACAAACATGGGTGTTTACAGGCCAATACTTATCAATACCTATTTTATACTTATAATTCTTTCTAACGAAGTTTTTGAAAAGTATTTCATAATGGCGTCTTTCTTGCTCAGCCTTTCTACTGTTTCCCAAGAAAGACTGTTCTTAAAAAATATAAGATATTGTTGCCTTTAATCACCCCTAGCTTAAATAGTATAGAAGTTGGCTGTAACATAGCACTTTTATGTATGCTATATCTATTGTACCGAAGAGTCCGGACGGTGAAGAGAGGAAGCAACGCGCCCATCTGCTGCAAATGAACCAAATATTGGCGAAGCAAGTCACTGAGATGAGCAAGATCATAGCAGGTGAGGAAAATATGTTTTTATAAGAATAGAGGGAGGCAATCAAAAGGTGTCATTTATATTATTTTGAAATTAAGTTAATACGAGTAATAAATCTATAAATGCAAGTATGTTTTATTAATAGGTAAATAATGACAAATTTTGATACAAGCTTTCTCTTGAATTTGATGTTGTATTTAGTTTTCTTTTTGATGTTGTTGTATTTTATGTTTTGGTAAATGTGAAGCACTTTAAAACAAAAAGGCATCCAAATACACTTTTAACTTGAAGTGTTATCTCATATAAGAGGTTGGTTATCATTGCAACCAAGGATTGCAATATTACAACATTTAATACAATTTTGAATATTTACACATTTCGTTACGTTTGCCTAAGTTTTGGTGGTCACTTCAATTAGTGACAAGCCTTTTTCATTAAAGTGCTAAGCATTGACTCAATATTTTGAATTTGCTATTTTACCATAACCCTGACACTGAAAGCAGCATTAATATCAAGTGCATTGTAGGTTGTTTTCTGTGTTTGCACTTTGTTCTACAGTGTTTATATAACGTTACTTTAATTCATGCAGCCAAATTTTTACTGAAGACTCGGTAAGTGCTCAGTAACAAGGTTCGATGACCCTTTTTGTGAAATTCGTGGATTATTCTTTTCGTGTTCCTTACAAACGCAAGCTCAGCCCCGAGTTAATTACTATGAGACGTCAAGATTTCATTTTGCGAAATTGGCAAAAAGTGTTATCGAACCGTGTTACTGATCACTTAACAAGCTGAGTTTGGCTGTATAAATAAAAGTCACCTTATATATATATTATGATTTAAATTAATGCATTTTTTTGGGATTGCCAGTGATTTTTTATTGTATTTGTTATGAATTTCAAATCTACAAATTTTTCATCTTTGATATCAAAATTACGGATTACCTGGCCATCCCAAAAGTCAAGTAACTAATTACCACTGGTGTCCACGCATGTAACAACATTTGCTTGATGTCGTGTGTTTGTCGCATCTTCTGCAGGAACCAACACCGAGCAAGGACCGTCTTCCAACAACTGACTAGCCACACCCCACATCCACATCCACAACGCACCTTAATTTCAGTTATCATATAACTCATCCTCCTTTAATATAAACGTAGATTATCTACTGGCTAAACCTGGACGGTCAATTTTGGAGATTGGAGTGCCTTGCAGCATGGTATCGTTTTTTTGCATTTTGTTGTGAGTAGCTATTGTTTCCTTTATTTATTTATTTTGATTTTTACGATTGGAACTGTGCATTTTGTGTGTAAATCTTCGATCACTGTACATTCAATCTTGTTATTATAGTTCATATTTTCATGAAGTAATTTTCCTTATGAGTGTTTACTTTTAAATCAAATTTAACCACTGGGTCTGCATCCAAACACAACATTTCATCAACCCCACGGTTTCTAACTATTAATGATAATATGATTCCTTGTTCTGTCCCAAACAGTTAAAGCTTTGGAAGAGCTGCCACTCCAAAGAAACGGAAATGACTTTGACGACAGATCACCAGACGTTGAACTACCGATTTACCAACAGAGGGATAACTTTTTCTCCTAAAAAGTGATTTTAACGAATTTTACTACGTCAATTAATCAATTTTAGCAACCTAGCCCACTATATCGTGTTGTTTTATGTGAATTCAGATGATAAATGAATATTGATGTGTAGAAAGTGAAACAAGATCATAATATAAACAAACACGTATTTCTTTGTTTTCATTTAAAATTTCAGAAAGTGTGCATTATTTGCCAAGAATTGACGTTTAATTAACTATTACACTTATAAAGTAACTTGACTGGTTAAAATCATATATTTATAAACAATTTCAAGCTGGTTTTATTTTAATCTTTGTTCACAGCAAACAGTAGTATACATATTTACAAATTGAGTAAATTACAATTAATTTGTATTTTTTAAATTTTATTTGCCTTTTCGAACCATATAAACAAGTTTCCAATTGTAACAACTATGATATTCGTATGTGGTTAAAATGTAAATAAATATATTTCTTTATTTTACCAGTTATTGGCTTTAAATTATTGTAGTTTTATTATTTAAAATACAGTAACTAAAAAAGGGAAAAAAATAACCATATATTTCGACTCCTTCAGTGGAATGATGACGACTCCACTGAAGGAGTCGAAATATATCGTTAATTTTTTTCCTTTTTTAGTTACTGTATTTTAATGAATAAAATTACAATAATATGTGGTTAAAAGCAATTCCAACAACAGTGACCGCAAAAAAATCTCGTACAAAAAAATAGTAGCTAGAGTTCGTGCCACCGAAGAAGTTCCGTAAAATTAGGGCATTTAGATTCTTATTACAACGTATATAAAGTATTCGCGCGAAATTTTTCGGTGGGCGAATTCTACAATCTGCTAAAATATTTTTATCGGAATCTACAGGTTTGTTTGTGATCGATGTGCAAAAGTTTGTATGTACACAAGTCCGATCGATCAGAGGTTTACAATAACCGAAACTTAATTTACATTTTCGAAAGTTTCTAGACAAAACTCCCTAGATCCTAGATGTATGATTCTACTCACTCTATTGCACATATCCAAAGTAAATATCTGATGGATTCAAATAATGGTCCTAGGTGGACCATAATCTTTGAAAAATATATCTGATGGATTCAAATAATGGTCCTAGGTGGAACATAATCTTTGACAAATGATACGCAAACTCGATATTGACTATTTCAAACACCGAATATGTATCATACAAATATTCGGTGTGAAGTTCATATTCGTACCTACATTAAGACAAAATACTCTGGTAAAGAAGAGAATAAAAGCTTAGTACATCTTGCTCAATTTCCTAAGACATTCCCAAGTTTCAGGTTTATTTTCACTAGCTAATATTGGGCCAGTTACTAAAAAAATAACATTAAATATAACTAAGTCTTCTTGCAAGGCCTTCAATTTGTTACATGTTAGATTTAACTTAAAAAATGTACTTAGAATATGTTTAACGATGCCATTTTTGATGTATTTTTTATTTAAATGTATAAAAGCACAGTAACTTTATTAAAATGAACATTGTATCTTTAATTGAACGAATTAAAATGCGTTTTAGTATTATTTCGTTTTCTTAGTTATGTTTTGTATTTACTGTACTATATTTTATTTTTTAAATATTCTTAAGTTTGTAACTATATTTAAAAATAATTTGAAGTAAAAATATATGTCTACACGTAGTTTGTCAATTGTACCTAATACAATGGATCTTATGAAAAACATATACCCATCTATCTATAATTATATCAATGTAGAATGTTTTAATACTAACTGTATCGAAATTATTGTTGCTTCTAATTGTTATATTTTAAACTAATTGACTCAAGACCGTCAAAAATTAAACTGGTTCTCTTAATTAAAAAATATATACGTAATGTTACTTTATTTTATAAAATTTTTCACGACTTTCTGATAGTAACAAACCATAATGTGAAGTGTGAACAACTGCGCATAATTACATTTTTTCATTAACAATTTCTTTTTAATTTTAAAGTATATATTTTTAATTTTAAAACTTGTTTAGCTGAAAATGTGGTTGTTTTCTAACAGCTGTATACTTGTATAAAACTACAATGTTATTTGGTCTTAAGTCAAAAAGTTTAATAGAGGCAAGGAATTAGTTACTACATGCAAGGTGAAATTAATTCAATCGCTCAAATTTCTATGGCAGGTTATGTAGGTGATATACCTACTGCACATGTGAAATTTCAGGTTGTTCAGACAAGGTCGTGGCAGGTCACGTAATGTCGAGAATCGTATGCATGTCTGAATAATTTTTTATTCAGTTATGTGAGTGGACACCGTGTGGGTTTAGCTTTGGATTCATCGTGTAAGTTTGTGTGCGTCTTTAACTTTGCTGATTCAATCAATGTTTCCTTTTCATAAAACTTCCAAAAAAGGCTGATCCACCTGAAACTTACAAAATTCTGGGCAGTTGAATTAATTTCACCTTATCTATGATACCGACATACTTACATATATTTATGTCGCAGTATATAATTACTTCAATGTAAGCTAAATTGGCTTTTGCGAAAAAGAAAAAGTTTTTATAGACACCATTTTCTCTTTAACAAGTTCCAAAATTTTCAAATAGACAATTAAGGGCCAACTTGAAAATACCTATTCATGAAGCTTTAAATATAATCTACTGCAAGTTTTTGCCCCTTTCTTTACCTATATATAACTTTAAAAACTAACTTATATCTAGACAATTATATCAAATAGTAAATACGCGGGAGTTTATCAAAAACCGCAGTAGATTGTTATCGTAGAAGTTATATAAATTAGAAACTATACAGACTGAATTTAGTTCTGCCTTAAAAGTCTGTATATTAGGAAGACTCCTGTGCGTTTTTATAATTTGGACTTCTTTTAAATGTGACTATCAACCCATTTTTCTACCCAAATAGTGTACCCTAAAATTAGATCTTACACTGACTTTATTACGAGTAATATCTACTTTTTATTCTACAAATGCACCCATGGTAGAATATTGACACAAGTGCGAAATCGTTATTTTTGAGAAATCACGATTGAAGTTTTTCAGATTTCGTTAGGTTGAATAATACTTAAACTTAACATAATTTTGAGTATCTCATGAAGCTAAAAGGTGTATCAACTCTCGTTTTATATGATAATTGTATTTTTTCATGGATATGTCAAAACTATTTCTCTTATAGCTCTTCAATTTGGTGGGTACCCATCCATTAGGTCATTGTGCTTCTAGAATTTTCAGTTTTTACCGGAAATGTAGAGTTGTGACATAAAATAAATATTTTAGAAATAAATAAAAGGTTTTTATTTTGTATGATACTAATTACTGGGAATGATAATTGTTATTTCAATAGTTTTTAGTCAGAACTAAAAATATAGGGCCAACATAATATGAAAACTATTCACTTTAAGTCAGTGTTCCTCCAGGAAGTAAATTAATAATATTTGTCAAATTACTTTCTACGTCGTTGTAGACCCAGTGAGAATAACTCTCCGTGATGAACTGACCAGTACGGCGATGTAGCTCCAGGGATCACTGGTTTTAGTACCAAAAGAACAACGACATAGACGCTCTCTGACGCAGAGAACTATTTCTGCGTCATTTTTCCACCGAAAAATCTAACACATTTTATGCACTTCGGCCTATTTAACTAAAAATTACCTTTTTTGCACTTGTGTCAATGTTCTGCCATAGGTGCTAAATGAAGTTTGTAACCGAGTTTTTATTAGGTAGGGTAGTATTCAAATTCCACTCCTTATTTTTTAAAATATTTTAGTTTTTGGTCAAAAAATACCGTTTTAATTTGGGGTAGCGTACATATAAGTATGTATCATCAAAAAATTGCCGCTAGTTACTCTTATTTGTCATCGCGTTATTAGAAAAAAAAGGTTTTTTCTTCGATAGCACTACAAGTACCTACATATTGTTTGGGGTCTGAGTACATTGTGCTCGCATATGCTACCTCTAAGTATAATTTTTAGTACACATATTTATCAGCTCTGTCGACTATGCCTTAACTTTGTTGTGTAAATATCTACAGGGAAATTTGCAGTGTGCATATTGTGTTATATTCTATCATATAAAGGAAACAACCTTGTAATTATAGTGTACTTATATTGTTTTCATTTCAAAGGTAAAAAAATAAAGTAAGGCTACAAAACTCAATGGTTTCACTTAACTTTCCTAATTGAGATACTAGCTAATAATAAAAAAACAGTAATAATTGTTGTTCCTCGATATATTTCGGCCCTCGGTATGGAGCCGTCATCAGTCGAATAAAAGGTACAATATATTAACAATGATATAAATATATAAGAAAGTAAAAGTGACATGTTGCATGAATTTATAATACAGTATAGTATACAGGGGTGGACTCAACAGACAGCACTAACAGACATGACCCGACACCGACAGATATGCTGGACTGTTCAAAATTTCAAGTGATTTTCAAAAAACAACCACACCACCCCACAACATTAACTATGTACCGCCAATCGCCATATATTATGCGAAGAGAAGTGATCAAAATCATTAGCACTATCTAGCAACCAGTGGCGGATCCAGGGGGGGGGTCATGACCATCCCTGGGCTTAGTTTAACCTTTTTTTAGGGTTCCGTACCTCGAGAGGAAAAAACGGAGCCCTTATAGGATCACTTTGCTGTCTGTCTGTCTGTCTGTCAGTCCATCCGTCCGTCTGTCAAGATCCTTTATGTCGGGAACGCGTGGAGTATTAGAGTTGAAATAAAACCATATACTCAAGTCTACAGTCCCTTGAAGCTGTGAAAAAATCAAACTTCTAAGTTAACGTAAAAAAAAGATACGGCCGTTTATGCTACAAAAACGTATATTTCGACACTCTTATGGAAATCAAAATTTATAGGGTATTTCCCGATGACCTAGATAGAACTGTGAAATTTGGCAAGTAATACCGTCTTATACTACAAGTATAGGGAAATACCTGAAAACTATTTGTACATTTGTAATTAAATCATAAAAATATAGTCTTTAACGGAACCCTCGGTTGGCGAGTCCGACTCGCACTTGTCCCGTTTTCTGAACCAGCACACTAAATTTACATAATTTTTTAATCATTCACACATACTAAAATAACTAATTTTAATCTTCACCCATTAACCCACTGGTGCAGGCGAGCCCTCGTTCAGTTCGGTCGCTCATAATAGTTTTTAACTGACTTCAAAAAAGAAGGTTCTCAATTAGACTGTAATCTTAACGGATTTGAAAAATTTTCTTTTTGTTTTGAAGTGTTTGGTCTTGATCTGATGATGGTCTTTCTAGATAGGCAGTGGAACTCCTCAATGGATGACAGCATATCACTCGATATTGCGGAAAAAGCTTTGTACCAGGTTGCTGATTGCAGGGTGTTCCTTGAAAATTTACATATATCAACCTTTAAACTTTCGCGATTTTCATACATTATTAACTTTGTATTGGGCCTACAGAGGCGTCGAAACGTCAAGCACATATCTATTAAGGTATGTTGTTAGTTATCGCGAGTACGACCCCAATACAAGGTTAATAATATATCAACCTGACCTTCGATCCTCGCTTCATCACTATAGAACTCCTCAACGTGTGACAGCACATAACACGAGATTTCGGCAGTCACTTTGTGTGAGTGTGCTGATTCCAGGGTCTTACTTGAAAATTGACGATGTGCCCAGTGACCTTCAATCCTGGCCTCATCACCGTAGAACTCCTTAACGGATGACAGCACATAACTCTCAATGGCGGCAATGGCTTTGTGTTAGTGTGCTCATTGCAGGATATAACTTGAAAATTGTCATTATTCCACGGGGCAGCAATCAGAGTGCTTACTGTAGTCTACCCATTTTTCACAATTTATCCCGTTAACACTAAAAAGCGTGAAATACCCAAATAAACTTTTAACAAAAAAATAATAACTGACTTCTAATTTTATAGCAGACATTACATACTGACCCATGGTACCAAAATAATACTTTTGCCGACTTCTTTCTTCCTGAAACATAATATGTTATCTAGAAGTCGGCGCATTCCCCATAGTACAGAACATAAAAACCAATGTGAGAGCGCCGACTTCTAGAGAACATAATGTTTCAGGAAGAAAGAAGTCGGCAAAAGTATTATTTTGGTACCATGGGTCTGTATGTAATTTTACAATTTTTTTGGTAAAAGTTTATTTAATGCAGTTTTTGAGCCTGTGATTCCCCCCCCCCCCCACCCCCCTGGCTCGCAGGCTGGACCCGCCACTGCTAGCAACTCATTCCATAATTACTTTGTTATATAGCAATGTCAAAATATTTTAACTTTTATTATATAGACTGATGACGGCCCCATACAGAGTGGGCCGAAATATATCGGATGATAAAATATATGTTATTTTTTCATACTTATTGCTACAAAATAAATAAGAAGGCTCAAGAAGAGTTTCATATATATTTATTCATAAATAAAATAAAGCTTAGAAGAGTATCCATAACATATCTTTTTTCATACTTTCCTATTTTAAATATTTTTGATTGATAGTACTACTTTGTCAATAAAATGCGAGTCTTTAGATAACAATGATAGTAGATACTCGATAGTACTTGTCGATTCTTTACAGGAAATGCAACTTTGATACATTTATCTCCAAAACAGTAGAACGTTCAGATGTCAAGTGGATTTATTAATTCATTCAAAGAAAGCTGGTCATGTGCGAGTAGGACTCAGGCCCTGAGGGTTCCGTACATATACCATTTAAAACATAAACTTATTCCACGCGTAGTTATAAATCACAAACTTCACTTGATACTTGCAATCTATTAAATACTAAGTATGTCTCCTTTGGTACTTTATTTTCTCTTGAATAATTAAATATAGGGATTTTTTTTCCTAGAATGTGCTAAGTCAACTGAAAGCTTAATTAGGCTTAATAGTTTCAAGTACGAAGATATCTCTAACAGGGCCCGAGAAAATCGGTCTTGACAGACGACAACAGAGTGATCCTATAAAAGCTAATTTTTTTTCATTTTGAGTTACGAAATCCTAAAAACAGCATCTTAAAACCAATTTAACCGCTTAGTTCTTGTATTGAATTCTAAGAAACAACCATAACAAGAAGTCCCCTCAGAATTGCAATATCAATCTTCTTCTTATTGTGTGGGCTGCAAGACCTATCGGCCCGACAAGCCCTGGTGTCAGAGTTTTTAAACCGCCTTACGGCCTCTGACGTGGTTTATGTAACGACCACTCTACTAGAAAGTGGCCGGGACCAACGGCTTAACGTGCCTTCCGAAGCACGGAATCATCTTACTTATCGGACAATCAGGTGATTTAAGCCTGCAATGTCCTAACCAAACTGAGAAAAATTCACAAAGTGACTTTCCACTATGTCACTATGTGTGTTCCCGCGGGAATTGAACCCACGACCTCCGGGTTTAGAGCCTAAGGCTCTCACCACTAGACCACGGACGTAGTTGAAATATCAATCAATCGTGTTGATTCGTTATCGGTTTTCCATGATGGATTGCGTGTTTACCAGCGAAGGTCTATTAGCCTAATAATTGTCGGAGATGGTACAGTTCCTACGAATGCAGGTCGAACTCTGTTCTAGTATTCTGTGATCTGTGTCACCGGTAAATGAGTCTCCATTGTACCTCTACACCGTGTATGACAAACGTTAGCATGTGTTTACAATGTTTTGCACGAAGTATGCAAGTAGATATACTTTGTCACATCTTTCATACAGAAAGCTAGTGGTTTCATCCAAAGCTACTATGTTTTTATATTAAATAATAAATTAGGTTTATTCTTATTCTTGATTTTTGTATAAGATTTAGAAATAACATTTACAAAGTGTAAAGATAAATCCATTGAAAGAGCGGGTCTCTTTTAATACAGGTCAATAAGACTTAATAGAGGAGTCCCAACCCCCATAATGCTATCTTTGTAATTTAAATAAAGAATTTGTTTGTTTGTTTGTATTTACTTGGTTCTTGAGGATATTTTTACGGGATAGCGGTGGTTTTAGTGATATTATTTTCGTTTTAAAGAGGTGTCTTACTAAAACGATTTATAAATTTAACTTATCTGACGTCCAATCCAACCCAATCCAATTTGAAGGCGATATTCGTCCACGGCTGGTTTTTAAAGCCTTTAAATAATTGATCTACAACTATAAAAGTAACGTTACAAGAAATAAGTAATTCATGACATCGTCCTTAAATCTGGTAACATATATAGTAACCACGTGTTCTTCTTTTTGGAAATATAAAGACAATTCTTGTTGACAAGACTTGTTGCATTCCTAAGCAAGATTTGTTCGTCCATAAAATAGCACGCCACGCCACGTCTCTTGTCGAACAGTGGAGCCGCACCCATAATTCGGTTGATCGTTAGCTCTTATCTCTGATCAGGGTACCCTCGCGCGAATGCGGCTAGGCATCAATGATAGTTCCCTTAATAGTTCCGCTGCCACCAAATTCCATTTCCACCTTCAAACACCCATAACATTGAGACCATAAAGCTCTGAATACAATGATAAAAGCGCAAGGTGTTCTTGGTAGAACTATACAGATGTTTCTGCATTTCGATATTGGACGTAAGGCTGATTGATTGCCAGTTACTGCCTGTCTTTGTAAATTAGGTGTGCTTGTCTGATGAAGGGTTCGGGATGGATATGTTTCATAAAATGTGCTAATATTAAATATAATAGTAAAGGTCCTTTAGCAAAGCCTTTGTGTTTATTTATTACTATTGACATAAATAGCTGCAAGGCGTGTTGGCATAGATAGTAGTATTTAATTGTAGTTTATGAAATATAAAGAGTGTGAGCTCACAATACATTGAATTTAAATTTGAATTGCCCTAAATGATAATTTTGGTATTTTTTTTTAGTTTTTCCCAATTAAAATCTCTTGCAGCAGTGATTTAATGTCAAAAATGTTACTATGAAATAGCAAATAATACAACTTTCATTCACTTAAGGCGAGGTTATCCGGTGAAATCTGTCCTGCTCCAACGCTTTCGTTTTACACATGGTCATCCTGCTCAGCAGAAGCGCGCCGCTTAGAAAATTCGCGGTTTCGAGGTGTTTTTATATTTTTTAAATGGATCGAGGAAAATGTAAGTAATCGTGTATCGAGCGGCCGAAATATCAAGATCAAAAAGTGAAATATAACATTATATTTTTTACAAATATTTATCTTCGCTATTTATGATTAGAAAAGAGACGAAATCGGGATAACCCCCCCTTCATGTCAATTAAGTGAGTAAGTATTGTCATGAGTCTTCTGAAAGTACTAAGATGTTCTATAAAAAATCTATGTATAAAAATAATTCACACGATATTTTGACATTTGTCACAAAATCTGTATAAAAGTTAATTTACGTTTCCCATCTGTCACAACATCTCTATAAAAATAAATTAAAATTTGACATCTGTCACAAACTCTCTATAAAACTCATTTTTGTGTTTTTCATTTTGGATTTAACATTCAGGGAATTGAGATTCAACGTTATAAAAATTCAACATTCTCAAACTCAACATTTTAGGAATTTTAGAGCTGTGGGCCAATAAGGAACAATAGTTTCATATTTTTAAGTAGTACGAGTGACAAAAGTGAAAATTTAATGAAAACATTAAGACATTATCGGAGCCATAAATATGGTTAAAACCCCTAAACGTAATATTTTTATGACGCTCATTATGAAACTGGAGCAATTACAAGAAAATAAACATTATTAAGAAAAACAAATAAAAACTGGAAGTTTAAATGTGATCTGAAACAGATTTAAAAAATCTATGATGTCAACTCAATGTAATTTGAATTAAATAAGTGGTCTGCAATAGTATTTAGACTGATATCACAGAAATAATTTTATGTTTATTAGTTAGCAGATTTATTAATTAATGGACCCGCCCGTCAATGCTTAATCAAAGACAATTTTTTAGGTGAAAAGAATAATCTTTTAAGTTCAAATAAATAACAAAAACCACAATAAAAACAGAAATCTTCGAATTAACCAAAAATGTAACAATCTGAAATAAATAAATATGTATACTTAGCTATAAATATTATAACACTAGGGATTAAAACTCTTTATTTCATTCCAGTATATTCCAATACACGATTATAACACGAAACACAATACTAAAGAATAACAAAAGAAGACGTTAATCCACATAATATATTCAAAGCGGTAAGGAAACAAAAGTTTGAACTCATTTTCCTTTACCCCTGAGTCACTCGGTGATTTATTGTATACAGATTTTGTTCTGATTAAATATCAAGGCACAAAGAAGCTTGTCATCGACTGTGAAAGCCCAAAACATGCACTATAGACACAAACTGACTTTATGTAGATGTGGTGACCATATTTCATGATCTGATCGACAATATTGTAGAGTATGAAATAAGTTCACGATATATGTCCAACAAAAGTAAAAAATAGCGGCAACGAGCGTGTAAGGTTGCTTGTGGCCATTATTTAGGGAGCCGAGCAAAGCGAAGCGGAGCACGGCGACCGCTATAGTTTTTACAGATTTCATCATATTCGAGCAGATACGGCCACGACATAGTAAGTACGAGAACTCATACGAATAAGTATTAATTGAAGGCAAATAATTATTACTGTCGTGATATCTATATTTTGTTTTCTTTTTAAGCTTCTCTATGGATTAACCGGATCTGATGATCCGGTATATGTCGGTTTAGTTTCTGAGCAAGTACTATATTTATTTTGGTGGAAACCCTGATCGCTATATTGCGTTATTTATTATATTAGTTATGATACCAGTCTACTTTACGTAAGGAAGAGCAAGAAGTCTCACGTTACCAAGAATTGAAGGATTTGGCTCTGCAAAGAGAACGATGGAAAATGCTACAATCTAATAGGCTCTGCAGTAGTTGACGAGTAAAATAAAAAGGCAATAAAAAGGCAAAAAACATTAAATCCTACAAAATATTGTCGATTTAGTTTCTGACTAAGTAGTACATTTTTTTTATAGAAACTCAGATCGCTTTATTTCGTTATTATTTATGATACTAGCGCTACCGCAAAAACATTTTAATGTTTTGGATTTAAGAAGTTACTATATTGATAAATTAGTAGCATAACATTTTTTTTTATTCCTATACGACAGAAACGTGACTGAAAAACTTTCACGCCATAGAAATGACATCTTCAAATACACTTTTTCTCCTGGTTTAACGAGTAACAAACTAGATAGGATAGAATAGGACATTTTGGAAGCTATTTTAGTATTTTTATATAAATAATTGAAATCTATGTCGCCCTGAATAATACTGTTATTGTCTAAGGGCCTCCATTTATTATAATCGGCTCTGCACTCCGGGAACAACCCTAGTAAGAAGGCTCCCTAAAAATTGCCCACCTGATCCCACCCAGGGAATATTACATAATATATATACATTTACAGGTATTAAGGCTTATGAGTAGGATCCTTAAGGTAAGGATCCAGGTTTAAATCTCATTTCAGTCTTGTTTGTTTGCTGTCAATTAAAGAGCTTCTGGGTACCTATTTGGAAGTGTCCGAAAGTTTTCGTTCGCTCAAGCTTAATACAATGTTTGTTTTTTCCAAACTTCTGACGAATTGTACAGAGGTACTTATTCAACCACGGGGTGATAGGGTGCTACTAGAGTACAACACTAATTCTCAATTCATGATTCCTGTACGAATGCTGAAGCATAGCTAGAGGGCTGTAGTCACTTACAAGATGACATGCTGTTGACAACCTGTCAATGACAATAAGACATTGAAACTTCACCTTCTCGTGATTTTCAGTTGAGTCGCTCCTTGTAAAATGAAAAATGATACTAAAAATTTCTTTATTACAGAAAAAGGTTACATTATTTATAAAAGTGCGAGTCAGACTCGCCCACCGAGGGTTCCGTACAAATGAGTAAAAGATTAAAAAAGTGTACAAAAAGATTTGGTCACCCGTACAATTATGACCGTGCATACCGTTGCTTAACCTCGATGGTTTCTTAATGATTTAATTACAAATGTATAGTTTTAAGATTTTTTCCTATACTTGTAGTATTAGATGGTATTACTTGGCAAATTTCATAGTTATAAGTCAACGGGTAATACCTATAAATTTTGATTCCCTTGAGAGTGTCGAAATATACGTTTTTTCCGGCATAAACAGCCGTATCTTTATTTTTTAAAATTAAACTTAGAAGTTTGATTTTTTCACAGCTTCAAGGGACTGTAGACTTCAGTATATGGCATGGTAAAGTTTATAATATTTAGTCGATGATAGTTTACTAGGACCAGTATGGAAACTTAAAAAAAATTGAAGGATGTTTTTCGTGCTATATAAAAATCATCCGAAAATGGTTTAAATATTATTAGAGCATTTACAACATTACAATCTGGAAAAGATTAATTAGAAAAAAATCTCTCGTAAGAAATCACATTACGCCCTCATGAGCGTTCATTATGTTCCTTACTAGCTAGTATATCAAATAGTTACAAATATTAATAATAATCTGTGGTATGGTGGAAAAATTCAACGGTCTAGGATAAGTATATCGGTGGCGCAGTCGGTAGCTCTCTTGTCGTGATAGCAAGAGGTTCCAGGTTCGAATAGGGGCCCGAGGAATTTTTTAAAATTTTAGACTTTATTTAGATGTGTTTCTTATTAATATTTATTATACCTATATATTTAGAGTATTCAAACGCAATGGATTTCGCTATTAAAACATTATCACAACAATTAGTTTTATAATTAATTGTATAATCTTTACTGGTATAAACTTCTAAAACGTACGAGTAAAATTAGTTAAGTAGTGTGGACTAGATAAATAACGTCTTTGTGTTTCAGAGTAGGACCCTGCTTCTCAATGCTATAATTTGTGATTCTGTTTGACCTGTGAAGATAATTCATTAGGTAAGAATTCTCTCGGAAGTTACGCACAAAATGGTTAAAGGAATGAACAGTTATTTCTGGTATCTTTTATCTTTCTATGTGTTGATATTGTTAACAAGTAGCATGTAGTTAATTTTCAATTATTTATAATGATTCCACTTGTGATTCACAAAGAGTATTGTCTCGAAAAGACCGATCAACTGTAAATTTTCCAGTCATACATTGTTACTGACTCTTATTATTCTGATTTCAATCAAGAAAAAGGTGGGTTTGTTCTATATTTCTCCGGAATTTCTAGAAAAAAACATTAACATTTTTCCTTTTCTATCTTTAAATAAGAAGTGGATGATAAGCCACAGTGGATTAAAATTTAAGCCATATTCGACAGGTCGTTGTAAAACTGGTATTAACTTAATTGAATTGTACGGAACAATAAGGATGCGTTTCCTGCTCGCACTTGACCGGTTTTCTTGACATTTTCTTCGCAATTTGAAAATTCCGTTAGTCTATTTTGTAACAAGCTTATGAGGGCATGTCAAGTCATGCTGTCTTATTCTCCTTATCATGTGTAGGAAAAGGCCTAGATGTCTACGTTCCATAAGCCTTCTCTCTTTAAGTATACCATCACGACATGAATCCCCGAGGGGGAGTTAGAGGTGTTTCCGAGTGTGAACTGTGAAATGCAAGTCACAGTCTACACCCGATGCATCCGCGTTTCACCGACGATTATTACGTCCCAACGTGATGGGTGGTGAGCCCTATCGCCGTAGTTCGGGCTCAATTACACGCTTTTTAGGGCATGCAGGTTTCCTCACGATGTTTTCCTTCACCGTTCCGCAAGTGGTAAGTATTCGGTAAGAACACAAATACCTACTGTACACATAAATTCCGAAAACTCATCGGTGCATGACCGACCGGGGATCGAACCTGGGTCTCAAGATTGAGAGGCTACCGTTCTACCGCCTGAGCTACACCCGCGCCGCGCCGCGGAATTATTTTTTTGTTTGGTTCACCTTCTTCGACTAATCTTGTGATGAGAATTAATAATACGAGCCCTTACAGTGGTCCCAAAGTTATAATGCGCATAGAAATCTATAGCCGAGCGACCGGACGTACCACGTGACCTTACTGCTTGTATAGAAAGTGTAGGGAAATACGAACTTTGCCGAGCATTGACGAAGATTTGTATACGCATTATAAGTTTGGAAGTACTGTACGTACGATTAGCAAAAATATAAAAAACCAGTCAAGTGCGAGTAGGACTCGTGCGCCATGAGCGTACCGTTATATCAAATAAGTTAGTAGATTTGAATTATTTCAATAGGCACACGTATACTTAACATTACGTAAAGCATGTATGAGAGAAACTGCAAAATTTATTAGTCTAGTATCATTAGCAAATCAATGGCTTTTTATTGCGTCAAACAAAAAACTTGAATTTTGTGCATAAGACCTTAGTCTTAGATATTAATTTTAACTTAATACCTCAAGCCGTTCCTGAGTAAACAGACAGACAGATGAAGACTAAAGTAATCATAATATAGGTTCCGTTTTTCCATGATGAGGCATGGAACCTTAAACATTGGGTTATCTTTAACATAGAGTTTATATATAGGATATAATTATTAAAATGTAATTTAAATTGAGTGTGAGATATATTACGGGCCCTCTCCAGGGTCCGGCAATTTCCGGCATCAGTCACAACGGGACGTTTCCTTAAAATCAGTGTGTAGTGTCCAATTTTCAAGAAGATTAACGGAAGTTGTACACTTTACAGAGTTCTTTTGTAATCGTATTTGCCTTCGTCTTTGTCCACGCATTCGCCACTTAGTTCGCTTCGGCCAACAAACCTTAGAGAATACTGTCAATGTTTGTCCCTTCCTTGTACCACACGACCATTTACTGAAACCCTTCCCCATCCTTCTTCGCAGTACTAGACAAGGGTCTCCTAGGGGGGAGACAGAAGCCGGACGCCAATCTTACTTTTAGGAATAACCAACCACCAAACTTAGAACTGCCTCGTCCGGCGAATTGGTATCAAAGTGAGGTCAACAAGGGAGGATAGGAAGTGGAAGACAGCTCTACAAATGTTGGTTGGATAATGCGATTGAAATTCCGTGAGTGTCTCCATCTACATGCGACTCAATGTCACGGAGCTTCCTTCCGTTATGTTTGGATTGTTGGAGCCTTTGAGCAATTAGAGTGGACTGAAGGGTTTGTTGTGTAGAGATGCTGCAATAAACTGAATTTTGACCTGCTAGAAAACCTTACCCCAAAGATGTCAGAACTATTAAAGGGCTTTACATTGCCAAACTTCAGTTTCAGTTCCGTCTTGGAAGATGATACAAATTTGAAGAAATATGGTGTGCTTTTTGACTTAAGATCGTTATTATATTATGCTTTCTGTATAAGGTGACTTTCGTTTATGCAGCCAAATTCATACTGGAGACTCAGTAAGTGGTTAGGACTAAGTTTCAATGACCCTGTTTGTGAAATGCAATAATATTATTTTGTGCCTCTATTCTAGTTCAAGAACAACCTCACCCTAATTAGTATAGGAAGTCTAAATTTTATGTTGTGTATAACATAGAAAAGGGTCACTGAACCTTAGTCCTAACCACTTACAGAGTCTCCAGTATGAATTTGGCTATATAAACAAAATTCACCTTACAAACCTTGTAATATACAGGATGGAAAAAATTCAAGGGCCCTGGAGGGGAACTAAGTTCTTTAAGAACTTCAAAGAACTTTAGTTAGCTCATTTTACTGAAAGGAAACATTCCTTTATTTTTTTAAAGAAACAAAACTGCATTCGAAGATCTTCTTAAATTCGCTTGTCTCACCCGGGAATCGAACCGACTAAAAATAAAAAATAAAAGCCGGTAGGATTATTGTTCAGGATAAAATTTGTCTAAAAAACATTTGGTCGTACACTCATCTGTTGTACGAGTTACCCATGAAATTGAATATTTATTGCAAGTTCTTTATTATCAATACCAAGCCAAAAACAGGGCAAAGATAAAATAAACCCGAGAACCACTCAAAGGATTTGGATGTGATTTTTTTATTATCATCGTAGTGATTCTGGTCAACACATACTCTATAAATAATACGTGTTCATAAAATAACGCCCAAGCCAAAAACGGGGCAAAGATTGAATAAACGCGGGTAAAGGCTAGTATAAAAATAAGTTTAAATGCGTTGTTCCAACACCTACTGTCAGTGTACATTATATATGTCGCAGGCATTTGGTTAAATCAGGCAGAAGAGAGGAGGTAGCTTTAGGTTAGGTTTTAGGTTAGGCTTTGGTAATTTTTTTTACTACCACTATTTAAACCAAAAGCCTAGTAATTTAGCTTAGTCAATGAATTTAACCAGATGCCTCTGACATATATACTGTTTAGCTCGTAGAGTCTCACAGAGGACTTTATGCAACACGCTGTACATAATAGGGATGACATGAAGGGGAAAATGATATTATGAGCGAAAAGTGGGCCTATGGAATTTTCCCTGAGAGTACATATAGATGTAAACAGGTAGGGTAACGAGTACATTTTTGTATAGGAATCATTTTATTACGTTTTATTACAGGCATAGCGAAAAAGCTATGATTAGTTTGCCTGTAGGGCGAGGACTTTTATATGCGAGGCCAGGATTGCTAATTAATGGTCGAAGCAACAATAGTGCTTTTCTCAAAAATAATATGAAACATTTCATGTTTTTCATAATAATGAGTTATATCAAATAAAATAAACTTACTAGGTAATCAAATTAACTTGCTCATTTGATTTCTTCAGCAAAGCATTAGTGGAGTTCAATCTATATGAGAGCCCTCTTCTGAACTAATTTTGTAATTTATTTGCACAGAACACTTTCAATTAGCAACATAAACTCCTGCTTTTACGCAACTATTTTTTATTATTGCCAGCTGGGCAAAGGTATTTACCGCCATGCAGCCTTCTTTATGGACAACGCCAAGCTAAGAACTAAAAGAAACAACAACGAGAAAAACGCTCATTGAGGTTAAATTTTAAGTATTCAATTGGCTTTAAATACACCTATAAAATCAATATAAATTCTATATTTTTGTTATTGTTATTTTTATAATCATTTTATTTTATATATATACGAGGGTGCATTTTTATATTCGCGGAAGGGGCAGGTAATTAATAAATGAGGGTACTTTCCTTAGTCGTAACTGGTTAAGTAGCTCATTATTAGTATAAATAGAATGTTTTGTTTTAATCGGGCCATTACTATTTGAATTATCGTCGATCAAACAACTCAGTTGGGAAGAACATTGTGAAAAATTGAGAAAATCGAGCACTGCGCTGTCATAAAGTTCCTTACCAAGCAAGGTAAATCGGTTCAAACCATACTAGAAGAGATGTCATCCGTTTACGGGGAGTCTTGCCCCGGTAAAACCATGGTTTATAAGTGGCATACCCTTTTTAAGAAAGGCAGGGCCTCACTTGAAGATGATCCTCGGCCAGGACGCTCGATCGAGGTGACCACTCCGGAAAATATTGATAGATTATAAAGATAAAGGTGTCTCCATAACCGGAGAATACTACTCTTCAATCTTAGAGCGATTAAAGGAAGCAATCAAGGCAAAAAGAAGGGGAAAATTAACCAAAGGTGTCCTCCTTCTGCACGACAACGCGCCTGTGCACAAGAGCCGTGTTGCGTTGGCTTCCCTGCATAAGGTGGGCTTCGATATTTTGGTTCAGCCACCCTACAGTCCTGACCTGGCTCCCAGTGATTATTATCTCTTTCCAAAAATGAAAAAAGAACTTCGGGGGAAGAAGTTCTCAAGCGATGAAGAAGTGAAGGAAGCAGTTTCAGCTTATTTTTTAGACAAAGAAAAAACATTTTTTTTCGAGGTTATACATAAGCTAATTGAAAGATCTGAAAAATGTATTAGGGTTGCAGGTGAATATATTGAAAAGGAAAAATAAACTTGAATTTTTATTTCCACGTCTTACCCCCGATTCCGCGAACTTAAAAACGCCCCCTCGTATATACAAAAACACGTTAACTAATAGTCAGATATATTTCGACAATTATTATAGTCGGCATCAGTGGAATACACATACAAATATTATAGTAATATGTACATGACGTAAAATGTTCTAATGGTGTAGATGATCAGACTAAACCAACACAGACACACATCAGACTCTACCCATCCCTACCCACACACGACTTCACAACCTGACTTTTAATAACTGCTTCACCGCACGCATCATAAAATCATACTCTCCACCACTCACAGACATTCAACTCAAAACATGGGAAGGGTCCTGTATTTGTTCGCTTGGTGCCCATTACGGTCCAGGTCTAAATAAACAGAAATAGATTATTTTAGCATCTCCACAACAAAAAGCCCATACAATTATTTACAATTTTTTTTTCTTTTTGTATTTTACTGTCTGTCAATCATCCACACCATTAGAACATTTTACGTCATGTACATATTACTATAATACTCGTATTATATTTTATGTGGATTCCACTGATGCCGACAATATATTTGTCGAAATATATCTGGCTATTAGATAACGTGTTTTTTTGTATATAATATATACAAAATAAAATAATTATATAAATGAACGACCAAATAGATCAATAAAAAAATATATGCTCTTTGTTATTATTATTGCAATTATAAAATATAGCAAACATTTCTACATTCTAAACATGAAATTGTAATTCATTTTTTATTTTTTTGTTAATTGGCCGCTTAAAACCTTATGATCGCCAAACTCCTTAGTCTCTTAAAAACATAGACATGGATAGTTTTAAAAAGAAAACATATAAAATGTACTCTGTGAACATAATGGTATGTAACGGATTTTCATACGAATTTCTTGGACACTTTTAAATAGCTCGCCAGGATGAAGTATTTTCTAATAGGTCTTTACAGTTTGTGATGGTAATATTACAATGTATTTTGGAGATAAGAATATATGAACAAATTAATCTATTAATTAACCCAATAAATTAATTAACCCAACAAAATGTCGGTTAATTGCTCATCTTTATTTCTGATAAAAGAAGGTATACGATAAAAAAATTATGTGACATTAATCGATATTATTGCATTTAAGGCTGCAATTTTTTATTTATTGAATTTAAACGTATCGTCACGACTTTTATACGCGAGGGGGTGTCAGAGGCGTTTCAAGGAGTGACTGTCAATATAACACTGAACTGGGAAATGCCAGTTACAGTCTACACTCCTACAACCTCTTTTCAATGACGTTTTTTGTTTCCCAAAGTGATAGCGGGTATGTCTATTATCGCCGTACTTCGTACAAGATATACAGATTTATCTCGCAGTATTTACTTAGCTGATGCCGGGCTCGACTGTGGAGGTACCACCATCTTACTCGCAAATCCTCCCGAAGTTATTCGGGGGAGAGTAAGAGAACAGCTCTCAGGCAAAACCAGGCGGCCCACCATTGCCTGGGACCGAAGGATGGCGGTATATCTATCCCCAATTGCCGGGCCTTATATAAAACAGACTGGTGGCGGGCAGCGGCGTCACTGGTGCAAGGGTTTCGGCACCGCGCTCACCGACCCGCGTGCCCAGCGTGTGTGGGCATTTATTCCAGGAGGACCGCCAAGAGTGGCAAAATCCTGGAAAGACCTATGTCCATCAGTAGACGAAATAGGCTGATGGATGGATGGATTCAACAAGTGGTTATAGTTTACAAATATTCCAAATCTTACATTAAAGCAAGAGGATCTTTGATAGCTCGATACTATACTACAAATAAGCGTCTATACTAAAATTATCATGAATCAGTATAAATAAAAGACTATCTTGACTGACTCAGTGGCTCATTATTGACCTTGGACGAAGTTATTGACTCACTGACTGACAGACAACGTACAGCCTAGCTCACTGGACACAGAGAATTATATATTTGGGGGGTGCAAATGCACACCAAGAAAGGATTTTAGAAAATTAGCACCCTTAGGGGTTTAAAAAAGAGTCGATGTTTTAAAAAAAAAACCTGAATTTTGCCGACACCCTTCACGCTAGGCAGTCGAAGTTTTGAATGTAGGCTCCCGAGATAATACATGTTTCAGGATATGACTGATTGACAAGCAACCCTAAACCGCTACAAAAAGAAACATGAATATTCGTTCTTTAGTGAGTACGCGGGTGTGTTGAGAAAGGAGTTTTTGAAAATCAACCCCTTAATGGACGTAAATTTACTTTTGTATGAAAAATTGTGTTGCCTGACGGGATGTTGAAGTTCTATGGGAAAATCTGATTCGAATTTATATCCAATTCCCACGGGGATAAAGTCGCGGGCAAAAGCTAACATGGATATAAAGTTACTTTAATGAAAACAAAAGTAAATTTTTTGTTAGATTTAATATGGGAAAAATAAGTTATTTGATATAGAGCTTGTACAGTACTGCTTTATCTCCTGGACAGAATGTAAAGAGAAATGAAATACCTGAAAATCCATGGTTTGGTATGATCGGTAGAAAAAATTGTAGCATGTCACCTGTGACTACTTTTATGTATTTACTATATTTTACGATTAGTATCTTAAATAATATTCGCAGTAGCTTTAGTATCAAAAATAATACAACGAGAAATACCCTGTTTAGTTTGATTACGAGTTCAAAGTTTAATTATTCGTTAAACCGCCAATAAGCTTTCGGCAAACCAATAAAATTTATGTTCCATTTAATTGTCTTTATTGTGTTCCGAGTGTCAGGAAATTGGTCTGAGGAATTTGATTACGAATTTCGTGAGGGTAGGTATTTTTTCCGAGGATAAGCGAATAATAAATAAATACAAAGAATAATATACACATCATTGCATTTCCTACAAGTGAAAAGTTTGGTCCAAGGACATGAATAATGTATGAAATGAATAATGTATTACCGGCTATTATAAAAAATATACTCCGGCACTTTCTTTTTGAATGAAGGGCTTAAAGTGAGTGAATGAAAACCTATAATAACATAGGTACTATTCTATTTTTTCCTTGAACACGACTGGCGGCGTACAGCGCTGGCGGTGGCTACGAGAATATGTATAAATATTGAATCAAAGAGCCTTGCACCAAATCTAAACCTAAACATAAGAGAGAAAAGCTGCCACGAGCTTCAAAGGCTTTACGATTTCAGAGGAAACATCTCTACAGTGTCGGACTGGCCATAAAGTCAGGGTGGTGTTTGCCACCCGGGCCCTAGCCCGCGTGGGCCCCTCCAGGCTTACCTTTTACTTATACACAAAATAGTTCACACACTAAGAGGAATTTTCATACTTTATTTTCTTTGTCTAATGATTCTGCAGAACTACCTACCTACTTACTTATGAAATTTGTCTCAATAAACGAAACGTATTTTTCGAGATAGTTTTTATAGTGAAAAACAGTAATTTTTGTACTAAATAAAAATTGCAGGTGATAAAACGTTGCATCTTATCATCCAAGCTCATGATTTTGCGTATAAAAATAACACGTTAATCACCTGCCCCTTGATTCTGTATCGTAAAATCAGTTGCCAAACCGAGGCTACGAAGGATACGTTCGCACTTGAAATGACGTCACAATTAGTATATAGTTCAATACCCATTGAAGGTTATTTTGGAAGTTCATTTTTTACTGTTTTTGGTGAATAGCAACCATAGTTAGCAACCGATTGAAAGGTACAATAGATAGGCCCGTTGGTCGATTGGAAGCTAGCCTGGAGATTTTGAAGCATATTCATTATTTCATTTGTTAGTTAACCTGAAGGTATCATCTGTCCTGATCCTAGGCAGGGGGTGGGCCCTAAAATCATAATGCCACCCGGGCCCCTTAGGTCCAGTCCAACACTGCATCTTTGCTAATACATTTGGTTGGTGGTTGTCGCAGCTTATTTTTATTCAAAGAAGTGGACTACTTACTGGCAACTTTTCTCACAGGAGTTCCTTTGATATCCTTCGGTGTTAGTGTCAGCCGAGAAATGCGGCTGATTGTGCCACTTTAGGGCAATTAAACGGGTTAATATAAATTGAATCTGACGGTATGTACGTTTTGAAGCAGGTAAGCTTATCGATAAGTGTATTTAAGTTGCTTTCGCTCGCATACTGGTTTGGGGACCGTTGTGTGACCTTTCTCTGGTCTCATTGTGTGATACACTGCACTTTTGATTGTCTCCGAAGCCTCAATGCGTATCATCACAGTAGATTTGAAGCTACGTATATTTATACGTATCTAGATTATTTTACTTGTTGCTGGCCTTTCCGTATGTTAGTTAAAAACAGAAATCACGTTTGCTTCTAAGTAGTTAAACCTCTGAAAAACTACATTTTTTAGAGTATGTATAAAAATTGTCGTTTTATTTATTATTTGTACAAACCTCAATGTTTTGTTTTTTTGAGTTTTTCTTGTATTCAGGTAATAAAAAAGTCGTTTCTGCACAATTAATATTTTTTCAAAATTGTAAATGAAATGGGTTTTTGGTATTGTACTACCGTTTTTAGAATTTTTTGTCTGTCCGTATGTTTCGTTCTAATTCGACAACCACCGAACCCGCTCCGAATTTTTCGTCCGTTTGATGCGAAGCATCATTTTAATTATTTTTCTCGTCATTGCCGAGATGTTTTTGTCAAAATCAGGGACATAAACCAGTTCATATTGGGTATCTAAATGAAGACCTAAGATTGATTCAATTGTTTTTCCTCTGCGTATTATATTGGTACTTAGATATTATGAATAACGATTCGGAGCGGGCTCGTAAGTACCAAAATAACTCGCAAAAGACAAACAATTTAATCAAATTAATTCTAAGCCTTCGTTTAGACGGCCAATATGAAGTGGTGTATGTCCCTAGTTTTTCCAAGAACATCGCAATAAAGGCCAGAAAAATATTTAACATATTGCTTTCCATCAAAGTTGTCCTAATCGCGGACCGGGCTCTTAACATATGCGGTTTTTTTACTATCATCGCATCGTAGTGACCGGTAAACATATAAGGTTAACAATCCAAAGTGAAAAAAATTCAACAGATGATAGAGTATCCCTAATAGACCACATTCCACCGAATTTTTTTTTTCCGTGAGTTTTTTTTTACCCCTATATATAAATTTAGTCAGCTGATTGAACCACTTTGTACTAGGAACAGAAAAAAATACTTGAGTAAAAAATGTATTCTTCTCGAATTTGATCATGATCTACCCTAGAATTACTTTCATTTGTAATTGTAGGACTTTATATAGCCTATAAGTGTTGTTGATAAAATAACACAGAGACTGAATAAACGCAGGCTGAGCTGCGGTGGAAAGGCTAGTCATAAATATCGATCTATTTGGTTCGGGCTAAGCAGAAACAAACCCCAAGCGTCGGCTTCTATGAAACAAATCAAAGCAATCGATAAACAATTTGTTCAACCATACGCTGCTAGTAACATAGGTCATAGATATAGGATCTCAATGGTAGGACTAATCAAAAGCTTCTAACAAGAAGTGCCACAACGTTGAGGGCTGTAAGTGCACAAAAGGGTAGGTCGCTCTTCCCTACGCGGTAATTTAATTGATTAAAAATACTAGAAGGCATTCAGCACTAATTAATGATTCATTCTTCACTTGAAGAGTTTTCACTGATGAGACTCTTGGAAACTAGGAGTAAATGGAGATTATTTTTCAAGGCAAAGAGTAAATATTTATAGAAATAATTAAACAAATAAAAGTTATCAATGGATTGATTTGATGGTAAGTAATGGTTTTAATATAGGTGGTAGAGCTGATGCCGGGCTCGACTGTGGAGGTACCACTATCTTACTCGCAAATCCTCCCGAAGTTATTCGGGGGAGAGTAAGACAACGGCTCTTAGGCAAAACCAGGCGGCCCACCATTGCCTGGGTGGGACTGATGGATGGCGGTATATCCATCCCCAATTGGTGACGGGCAGCGGCGTCACTGGTGCAAGGGTTACGGCACCCCGCTCACCAACCCACCTGCCCAGCGTGTGTAAGTATGGGCCTTTCTTCCAGGAGGACCGCCAAGAGAGGCAAAATCCTGGAAAGGCCTATGTCCAGCAGTGTCCGAAACAGGCTGATGGATGGAATGTTTTTACTCGCAAATTTTATTTTGTATTTTATAAAGTACCTTCTAAACTGAAACAAATTCAAGAGGTGGTTGAGCATTACCTTCTACCGATTTGGTATTTCTTGCGGGACTGAACTTAGGGTTACCAGACGACAGGAATTTTCCTGACATGTCAGGAATTTTGGCCCTGTGTCAGGAAAAAATCAGGAAAACATAGGAATCTCCAGGAATTTTTAAAAGAGATTGAATAAATCTGTCAGTTACTTACGTTTCTAGATCTGGCAAACCTAACTGAGCCAGTTTGTAAGGGGAGGTGAAAAGTAATCTACAGGAAATGATAGGTACTCATTGATCGCCAAATTATTTTCACTTATTATGTTAGTACTCGTACTTTAATAGGGTCATACTTGTTTCTGTTGGTGGAAATCTCTACACTGAAAAACTAATATGTTCGTTTTTTGATATTATTCTATTATTGTTTGGTAAAAACGATATTTAGGGCATTGTTTTAACTCCATCCATCCATCCATCCATTGTTATAATTAATTAGATTTAATAGATTTTTTCCTTGTTGTAAGTAATTCCCGAAACTTTTGTGATAAAAGCTTCAGATTTAAATAAATCTAATCGTTTTCAGGAACAGATCTTAGGAAAGGATTTATGTTTTGAAAGCAATCTGTAATTTTGATTTGATTCTTCTGTTATTTGGCAAAACGTTTTGTGTATAATTTTACCCAAAAATCCATTGAGTAAACTGGCAGATTTTTCAGTTGATGTATATATTCTTAAGCTATTTGGACTAAGGCAAGGGATGTCTCTTAAGTTGTGAAAGTTGACTATCCCCGATTTCACAGTTGAGAATTTTAAGTTAAGTAGTGCTTAAGAACAACTTTTGTGAAAAATAAATCAGCGGTTTCATAATTTTGGTCGAGTAGGTACATAGGTAACACTAAAAGTTTCCGGAACTGGCCACTTACATAAACAATATTTAAAAAATTATTGCAACATTTGAAAATAGAACTCTTTGGCTGTAGAATGCAGTTTGTTTCATCTGACTGTCTTTTGTTTTTACCTTGTGGTGCCATTTAAAAAATTGTGTGTCTGCATCAACATGGATTTAACTCGGGAAAATTTTCGTAGTGTGATTTCCTACGATTTTAAGTGTAATTTGACAGCTCAACAGAGCATCGCTCGGCTTGAAACAGCTTTTGGCAATGAAGCACCATGCAAGACGACTGTTTATAGCTGGTTTGCAGAATTCAAGCGTGGTCGTATCAATCCCAGTGACGAATCTCGCGATGGTCGGCCGTCCACCGCTGTGACCAACAAAAACATCGATGCTGTGCGCCGTATGATTGAAACAGACAGGCATGTGACCTACCATGAAATTTGCGCATCCTTAGAAATAGGCATGAGTCAAATACAATCAATCCTACACAAACATTTGGGTGTGAGAAAGCTGTGCTCGCGGTGGATCCCACACAACTTGACCGAAGCTCAAAAAACGGACCGCGTCACTTGGTGCAGTGCCATGCTTACCAGATTCAACGAAGGTGCGTCAAATTTGGTGTGGGACATTGTAACAGGTGACGAAACATGGATTTATTGCTACGATCCCAAAACAAAGCAGCAATCGAGCGTATGGGTCTTTCAAGATGAGCCGAAACCAACCAAAGTAGCGCGCGTGAAAAGTGCATCTAAGCGGATGATTGCTTCTTTTTTTAATAAAACTGGACACGTGGCTACTGTTGCTTTAGAGAATCGTCGTACCGTGAATAGTGACTGGTACACGACCATTTGTTTGCCGGAAGTTATTGACGAACTCCGTAAAAATAACCGTAAACGCCGTATCATCCTGCACCACGACAATGCTAGTTCTCACACGGCCAGACAGACAAACGACTTTTTGAAGACGAAAAATGTAGAACTCATGAGTCATCCTGCATACAGTCCCGACCTGGCACCTTGTGACTTTTTTCTGTTCCCAAAAATTAAGAACCAATTACGCGGTCAACGATTTTCATCACCAGAAGAGGCTGTCGAGGAGTATGAAAAACACGTTTCAGAGGTCACCACAGGGGAGTGGCACAAAAGTTTTCAAAACAGGTTTGATCGAATGAAAAAGTGCATAGACGCCAAGGGAGATTATTTTGAAAAACAATAAATTAATTTTGTACCTTTAATAGTATTTTTTCATATTCATTCCGGAAACTTATAGTGCGTCCCACGTATTTAACTTTTCTATAGAATAGCTCATATTTTTTTCACAATTTCAGGGTTGATTTTTATTATGAAATATCGTTTTGTGACGGGGTCATCTCAGGAACTAAACTAGTAAGGAATTTGAAATTTTCTGTATATTTTCCATTTACTGTATTTAAACATCAAATACTGAAAACGCTGATTTTTTAATAGATTTAGGGTTACGTACTGGAATACTTGACCAACATAATGTTGCAGTTTTGTTTAAAACATTTTTTAGGTAATGATAACTTTGTAATTTTTTTAAAAACATATAAGTCTATTAATTTATTTAAATGGTACGGAACCCACAGGGAGCGAGTCTTGCTCGCACTTCATCGGTTTTTGAGAATTTTTGTTTGTCCGTATGTATCTATGTTTCGTTTTAACTGGAGAACCACTCAACGAATTTGGATGCGGTTTTATTTATTGTCATCGTAGTATCAGCGATCTTTCTCCATGACTACTTACCGAGTCTCCAGTAAAATTTTGGCTACATCAATCAAAGTCACTTTATATATAGGTTCATGTTTTGTTTGAGTCTAAGATACCTAATGTGACCTATTCTCGTGCAGCAAACCTTAAATTTAGAGTTGAAATACCTAAAATAATACAAGCTCATTTAAATTTTATCCCACTGCATTAAAGCCCATTTTGCAATGAAAAGTTTAAGGTTATGGCAGCTCTAAATCTAATATTTGCTACACGAGAATAGGTGTCAATGTACCCCTTGTTACCGGGTAAAAGTATCCATACGAGAATATGAATAATGTACGCAATTAATTGTAAACGGCTTCTCAACATTGTTATCGCCAGCGGCTAACAACGTCAAACCAGGAATCGTTGCGCAACCCCTTCAAAGAAGCTATACTAATTATAGCGAAACTTGTCAAGCGTTTATTATATTGTGAGTAATCCTTTAAATTTAATTATGAAACTTTCAGCAATAAATTGCTTTGCGTACAGTTGCCTGCTATTTATGCTACCTATTTTCATACGATTTTATTTCCTATGGCAGCATAATACGAAATTAAATATACATAATAATTTTAACATCCTATCCTATGTGACAGGGAGTGAGTCTGTTCTTCAGCCAGAAATCGTGTATTTTGTAATTTACCTCTCAATCTTTTTCTTGGCTGTCAGCAAGGGTAAGTATGCAACATATGGCATAGGCTAGGAAAAAATGCTACTACCCGTCCAACACAAAAGGCCACTTTATTTTCTCTTGATAGATGAGATTGTTGGTTTGTTCATTCTACTATTTGTCTTGAACGGGTGAGTAGAGCTGGTGCCGGGATTGTATGTGGAGGTACCACTATCTTTCTCGCAAATCCTACCGCAGTTATTCGGGGGAGAGTAAGAGGACAGCTCGCAGACAGGCACAACCAGGTGGCCCAACATTGCCTGGGACCGATTGATGGCGGTATATCCATCCCAAACTGCAGGGCCTTATAAAAAACAGACTGATGACGGGCAGTGGCGTCACTGGTGCGAGAGTTTCGGCACCTCGCTCACTAACCCGCCTGCCTAGCGTGTGTGAGTATGGGCATTTATTCCAGGAGGACGCCAAGAGTGGCAAAATCTTGGAAAGGCCTGTGTCCAGCAGTGGACGAAACAGGCTGATGGATGGATGGATTAAATACTAATCACGCGAGAAACAGCTGATATTTTATAGGCAAAATAAATAGGAATGTAGTAGATTTACTTCATAATATATGATGTATTATCTATTTTAAGGATAAAAAATCAAGTCAAACCAAACCAAAAGTGGGATAATTTTTTTTTAAGAGAGTATAGTTCGTTTTTTATTAGTATACTTTTCATCAAAAAAATCAAAACACTTCTCAAGTTTGTGGTTTTAATGGATTATTAGTAAAATATTGTATTATACGGAAAAAATTAAAATTTCGTACAACAGTCATAGGTAGTACAAGGTTTCAAATTCCCTTTAATAACGATCCAAATTCATTTTTTTTCAAAGAATTAATCCTCTTTTATGGTTGTTTGTCGCCAGAAAGAAAGTCTTGGTATTTTGTTTTATTATTTGCCGTGGTAGAAGCCATAGTAATACTTATTTGGTGAAAATTTCAACTGTCTGCCTATTACGGTTAAGCTGGACAGGCGGATGGACAGATAGACAGACAGCGGAGGCTTTTTAATAGGATCCCGTTTGGCACCTTTCGGGTACGGAACCTTAAAAATTAATAGCTTGTTACTCTCTGTAATTATTTATACGGACAAATCCGTAGTCTCTGTGAGCCCTTTTGGTAGTAATAATAACGTTTTAAGAAAAAATGCATACATTACATACCTACTTCGAAAATGTTGCTATAGCGATGGTTGTTTTTATATAAGTATTTTTCTTTCAAATTCATTTGACACGCCGCTCCCGGTGTCCTCTTCAGCATTGTTCCTACAGCACCCAGTGCAGCGGCCCGGCGATGACTGTGTGCGCACGCGCATAAATACGAGCCGCGCGTGCGCCTCGACGCATTCACACGCAACACGCACACCGCGCCGGTGAGTCTCATATTTTTATTTGCACGCAAAAGTACACATGTACGATCGTTGTAAAAGTCTTTAGGACAAAGTTTTTTAAAAACCTGTTTTCTTAGAACGTAGTGATAAGTTTCGTGCAGTGATACTCTTATATTTACCTGTGAAAATAACAACAACGAAATAAAAATAAAACACCGTGACTTTTTTCTGCTAACAGGATAATTGATAGACACATTTTTTAGACATAAATCAATTCCAAAACGAAACGATGTAGCTATGGTTCTTAAATGAATAGAGCTAATACTAGGTAATAGGTTTAATAGGTATTAAATTTAACTGAACAGCGGCAAATTTTGGAATTTTTTACTGTAATTTCTTAATCCTCTCTCAAAAAACCATACAGATGAGACTGAATATATATCCAACCAATATTTTCAAGTTATAACTGTAAATCTAGACAGAAATAAAAATTATGCATTTCATGGGGAAGTTCATTATTATATGAATAATTTACAATATTTTTATTAATATCATCAAGATTTGTAATCTTTGAAGATTTTGAACCCAATAAAAGACTTGCAGCCTTAAGAATATCGTCTTTTAGCCGACACAAAATACACAAAGGATATGCAAAAATAAACCGGCGAAACTCTGCTTTCGACTTTCATCCTCTTTCTTGTTTACTGCAAACAAACAGTTTTAACATATTTGCAATAACTTTACATATTTTCATTTGCAAATCAGCTTCCTTCCCAATCCAAATCTGTCGTCTTTAGAGTGAAAGTGAAATGTAGACTATAAAAGAGAAGCTAAAACAGATTATGCTAATTTAATTGATCGGCATTTAGTTGTGTGATGAAATAAAATTGCTATCGTGATAATTACGTGACAATGTGTTTATTTAACAACGATCTGATATTATATTTGTGGACACGCGAATGTTGCAAATGCATTCAGAAATACTTAATGAACTATTCAAGTCTCTGTAGTGTATGTACCTATAGTTACCTACGAACGGTTAACAAAAGAGATTTGATCCTAAGCCCCACTGATAAGTAATAAATTAGATGGGGAGTATTGTATACATAGTATCATAACGTACATATGACATAATATGCGTTTACCAAGTATTCGTTAGCTTATCTATCACTCGGCTGTGGGTCTTGGGATCCCAGTGTTTATGCTGGGCCTGGATCCATTTATCAGCCTGGTGCGTTCGCTGTTGGAAATATACCTTTCCAAGATTTCGCCACTCTTGGCAATCCTTCTGGAAGAAATGCCCATACTCACGCACGCTGGGCAGGCAGGTTAGTAAGATCGGTGCCGAAACCCTTGCACCGAGATGCCGCTGTCCGTCACCAGGTCCTTTAATAGAAAATAGAAAAATATAAAATAGTTTATTTGCAATTGTTTTTTAATAAGACCCAGCTATTGGGTATGGATTATCCATCATGGATATTCCGCCATCAGTCGGGCCATCTGGTTGTACCTGTTTGAGATTTGTCCCCGAATAACTTAGGTGGAGGGGGCGGGGGGGTTACGAGTAAGAGGGTGGTACCTGCATCAGCTCTACTACCTAAGGGCCTATGGTTACTCATATCTTTTGTTGACTGTACGTAATATATAAACTTTACATTTTTGAAACCACATACTGACATGCAGCGTTTAAATAGCCCATATTCTACTCATCTGCAGTACTAAGGGGGATGGTCCAAAGCCGCTCTCCATAGAAACTTGTGGGAACCAACAACCATGACAGAAGCATTAAGCAGAAGGATTTTGTTGTCAGAGTGTCTTTGGGGCACTAAAACTAAGGACTTCTAAAAGATGTATAGGTGACATAAACTAACTGTAGGTATTGAAATTTGGTACGGGGAATTAATTTAATGGATTTGCAAGTTCATTATAATTATTACGTACTGTGATACATTCAAATATATAAAAAAAACATCTAGGTTTATTATTGATCGAAAATTGTTATTCATCTAACATAGGTATACTTTAATTCATATCGTGAATTACTGTTTCGACAGTGGTAAACTTTACACGATACGTGTTGAAATTAAATGTAATAATTTAATGATTCATTAGAAAAGTAATTAAGAGAAAAAATAAACAAATAAACATTTATTTTCATGTTTTTCACAAAACCATATTAAAGTATCTAAGTAGTTATCTTACTTAGTTACTTACCTTTTCTTGGTTAGGTAAACTCCTGATAAAATATTCAGTTTTCGTTTCGGTATGCAACTCCATCATAAGCTCATACCGACAAAGGATAACGACACCTGGTCTTGGCCTCCAGCACAGCAGTCGCTTAGTATTCCTTCACCATCCTCTCCCATATATGACATACAACTCGACTTATTCGTTCAGCCCCTGTAACTTCTATCCCGAAGAAGTAGAGCTTAGAATATTTCAATCAAACTGTACATACAAGTTTGTTGTTTGCAGAGAATGGATATGGGTACTTATTCAGTCTTCATTAGGTGCTTTTTTAATTGTATTTTTACAGTGCATATTGGTTTCCCATTGATACGCTAAACGGGAATGCTGTGTATCGCGCGTAGCATAACTTTGCTTTATTGACAGTAGTAGCGGGCTATATGGGCACATAATGTATATATGTCACCAACCTGTGGTTAAATCAGCCTCTTAATTGGACGGCTAAATTGTTCAATAAATGGCGGCATCCAATTAAACGGCTAAAGGATACTTAGCCCAATAGTTGAACGGAACTTTTAACCAGAGGACTGAACGGCGCTTAGCCGTTCGGCTAAATGATATTATGATATATTGTTACTGTGACCAACAGACCATAAATCTGATCAAATCTATTACATAAGCCAAATTATTAGTTATTTTTAATTACACCCAAACCTCAAAATTGCGATAAATTAATACTCTCCCTTTTTATAAAATATACCAACAAACTCACACTCATAAGCACACGTGAAACACATTCCTTATCTAACCTTACCACGAGTTTAACTAAAAATGGCAATTTCCTTTGTATTTATTGTTTTATTTTTTTTGTCTTCTGTTTTTCAAAATTGATTATTTTTATGAGCTATGCCCCAATTAGCCGATATGTTGTATTTAGAATTGTGTCGGAAGACGCTGGTATCTATTGTACAGTGCTCCACACTAGCATAGATGCCAACGGCAATACTTAATTAGATAAGTTAAATTTTCTATACTAAGATTTGTTTTTGTATCGTATTTTTTATATAAGGATAATCTGCATGTCATAAGAACAATAAATGAAATTTTTATCTTTTATCTTCATAAGGAAGGAGGAATTTAAATTTATCTAAAAACACAGAGGATTTTCCCTCATGTAAAGAGGAAATCTCTGCGAGTACACGAAGGACAATAATCTCCTATATGAAAGTGCTGGTAAACATACACGTGCTCTAACAAATAAAATCAAACATTTTATCTTTTAGAGGCAAAAAAATTTAATTAAACTCAGCTTTCGGGCAGCCAATATGTTAAACGTACCTTATGCAATCAGCAGCTTAGCCATTCACTTGGATGCCGTCATTTAAATAATGACGACCTAGGTAACTAATCAGGAGGTTGATTTAACCACCTAGCGGTAAAAAATACATACCCGGCTGTGATATGGGATTATATTTCTTTTTTGGGCTGCTTGAACTTGTGACAAAAATCATCAGAATGATAAAATTTATTCATGGTGGAAGATTTATTGTGGAGACCATAGATATATATTACCTAAGTCTAAAAATCTGGGACATTTAAAAAAGGGTAATAGATAATTAAAACAATTCAGCAGCATTCAAAATGTTATATTTATCACAACTAAGTTGCTGAAATATTTTCTTTGAAGTCGTTTGCTCCTTTGAAGCATGAATTTTTTCTTGATTAAAGCTAGAAGAAATTAATCGTAATTAGTAAAAGGTATATCAAAATTTTATAAAATTTCAGTGAACTGGTCCATTTGAATACCTTGTGGATTTACTTAATCGTTATTGTTCATGGATATTTATTAATCGGAAGCACAACTAAAGTTTACGTAAGTATACCTCTGCTGTTCGTCACGGGTCTCAGCTTGTAGATGCATCATTATTTCGGCATCCAAAAGACTTTTGGCATTGCTTCACTGGAAAAATATGTCCCAGCCCTGGGGCCACAGGAAGCATCAGGAGTGATGAAATCTCCATAAAAAGTTGTCGTTCCATACTCTTGGTCCTCAAGGCCCGAGAGTCTCACTCCAAAAGGCACAAATATGTAGCCTTCCCCTTGCGACACATACTTGCGCCTCTGAGTGAGAGCTTTCCGCCCATAGACAAAAAAATACACTTTTATGTTTCCGCCGCTCTCGACCTGACTGTAGTCGCTTGGACAATTGACGCCGCCACCGGACTACACAAGCACAATAGATAAACTATTCTGTAAGTCAAATCAAAATATTGAGTAAATAATTAAGATTTATATGGTAAATACCGAGAAAATTAAAGTTAAACTCGATACATTTTTTTAAGCTCCCCTGCAAAATTTACCAAATTGTAGTTGCTTAAATGCAGCTTAGAGCAGCCGACATGTTGCATCTCACATTCCCACATTTGTGACCTTTCATTCTTTCACGGAATGAGCGTCATTCCATCGGGCCTCTCTGTCATCATCGCACATTGCTCGCACGCTGGTACAAGCTAGGTAGGGCCCGTCAAAAATTACTTCATTAGCGGGTATAGCGTGGAAGGCGACCGGCACTGTGCTGCGCTGACACGCCAAGCCATGGTAACTTCGACATTTCTTCCGCAATGGCAGCGAAGTGGGTGGTACGTCTAAAGATGCCGTCTTATCGAAGTGAGTCCCTGAAGTAGCCGATGGGAGATGTCACTAGCCAGACTCTGGCTCGCTAGAAGCTAAAATACGAGCTGGTTTTTCATGGCTTTGAGAAATATCTAATGGGTTGTTTTGAATCTTAGTATAGAACAGCTCTTCCCAAGACCTCTGCGTTGCCCGATTTTCGGGATACTTATTACGTTGTAACTAGTGGATAGCTATTTTATCAGTTGTTTTAACCAAATTTATTGACGTACTTACTTTTAGCAATGATTATGTTGGCTAAACCGTGGCAGTGTTTATCGTTAAAATTTTGCATTAAAGTGATAGTTGAATTTTACCTGACTAATCTTCCTATATGTGATAAGATCAACCAGTATTAGCTTAGGCTGTTTTTTTTTTGTTCTTTAAAGCCCGATATGATGAACCAGTTTAGCTTAGGTCCTACTATGAATACGCACACACCAAGATAAACGTCAAAAACCGACCAAGTGCGTATCGGGCAACGCGCAATGTAGGGTTCCGTAGTTGCCCTGTACATATAAGTTGGTCTACTAATACAGACCGCGCCAAACTTCTGGTCCCATACATTATAGGGGGCCAAAAGTTTGGCGTGACCTGTACTCGTAAACCTGTAAAGCTTAGTTAGCTGTGATAGTTTTCTTTTTAGCTTCATTATATATATTTTTTCACATTTCTATAAACAACCGCTTAGCCAGCAGGGGGGAGGGACTCTCCTCTCTAACTAAAATGTTTACTTTAAAGCTTAATATTTCACCAACGGATCCCTAAATTGAATGATGGTATTCACACACCCACAATGTTTTTGAACGGCCTATCCAACGATACCCCACACTATGGGATAGACGAGGAAAAAAAATTCATCCCCAGCTTACTTGTATGAGAGGTAACCTTAACAATTTTTTTTTTCAAGATTTTATTTTACCATTTTGTCGGCGTGATTAATATTTATATCCATGCCAAATTACAGCTTTCTAGTACTAATAGTCTCTGCGCTAAGCTGCGGACTATAAAAATCTGGCGAAACTATAAGGGTTCCTTGTCGGACTACGGAACCCTAAAAATGAGTGCGACGACAAGCGAAGCTAGGTGAACGTGATAGGTTGCTATTGATCATAAATCCAGGAGCCGAGCGAAGTGGAGTGGAGCGAGGGGTCCCCTGTAGTTTTTAACGGGGGCGAAGAAGAGTGCATCCCACTCTCAATTTTCTTTCTAGAAATAAACTTTCTGTTAAGAACTACAGGGGTTGCCCCGCTCAGACCCGCTTTGCTTGACTCCCAAAATTATGTTCACCAGCAACCTAGCACGCTTCTCTTTACTTTGCTCGTAGTTGCACCTATTCTTGACTTTTTGTTTATCCAGGAGTGTGCGTATTTATCATAGGATTAACCAGTTTGACCTAGGCTAAACTGGTTCATTCTGTTGGGTTTGGGGAAAACTAGTTCCGCCTAGGCTATAACGGTTGATCCCATCGGCTTTGGAAGGGTAATCTGGTTCATCCTATCAAGCTAATGACGAATAGGACAAACTATAGGTAGTTCAGTTTAGTTTGTCCTAAAACCGGGTTGGGCCGGTAACATATCCATGCTACATTATAAAGTTTTCCCTCGTTTTAGAACCACTAAATGGCATTCTTACTAAAACGTGTAACAACTGAATTGCATGTAGTTTTCATAGTAAGGTCCTTGCACCCGGGCCATACACGGTTTTATGGACCTTAAAACTTTGCACTGGTTTACGACTTTAAAGTAATAGACCTGGGGCTATGCCGTGCATGTGAAACGTAGGGGCAGGGACTGTCAACTTTTACACGTTTTGAGGAAAACATGTCTTTTTGAATGTCTGGGTTTATGAAGACTAAAGTCATTTGCAGATTTTATAAAATTATGTAATGGTAAAAGTTTTGTAAGCAACAACTTGTTTTCTACTTGATAAGATTATGGAATTATTTTGTATGAATTTTCGGTGCTTTCCTATAAGAGATTATCTATGCCAGAAAAAAATTACAAAAAAACTGCTTTTTCAAATAAATCAGGGCAGCTGGTGGGGGCAGTTTTTACCAATTAAACTCGTTTAGGGATAAAACCCACGGTAGTTTCGTAATAAATTTCATCCCGCATATCGAAAATCTATTTATAAACTAAATGCAATTGAGCATGTAGCTTTCACAAATGACCTTTTTACATATTTTTTTTGTGAAATATCTAGACTAAATTTTAAATGTTATTTAATTTAATTTATATTCCTGATTTGGTAATTTAACTAGCATGCTTTGTTTTTTTGTACGTTTATATATTTATGAGTTATTGTGTGTATACTTAACACATGTATTTTTCTAAAGGTTGAGAATCTCTGATTGATGTGAGGTTTTTCTTGAAGCATTCTGTATGCATTAGGCGCGGAAAGTTTATTGCTCGTTGTTGGCTTGTAATCCTTCTAGTGTACTGTGACAATGTAGAATTAAGAATTGTTATTTTTTATTAAGTTGGAAGATTCCTCTTTAAAAAATAAACAAAATAGGATGTGTAGGAGACCCAAAAAGATTCTTACTATAAAAATACTATATTGTGTTACATAATTGACCGGTTTTTTATGTAATACGGTAAAATTAAAAAAATTAAAACTCTAAGAGCGTCGTGTTTGTTTATATTTTTGTAACACTAAAAATAAGCTTTTTAATATGTGTAAACAACAGATTGAATGTTCCAAATATAGGTTTCACGTTATTTTTATAGGGTTCCGTACCCAAAGGGTGCCAAACGGGGACCCTATTACTAAGCCTCCGCTGTCTGTCCGTCTGTCACAGGGTCTACCTACAGCATCAACCGTAATAGGTATATAGACAGTTGAAATTTTCACAAAATACATGTAACTATGGCCTTTAATAATAAAAATTAAACCCAGAGATCCTCATACAATAAACCTTGTGTTTACCATCTGAGATGACATGTTTGACAGCTTTTACCGAGGTTCATTGATAAGATGATAGATGGCGCTAAGATCTTAAAGACGGTGATTTGTTATGTACCATAATGTTTTTAGGGTTCCGTACCCGTAATATGTGTTGGTACGAAACCCTTTGTGCGCTGACTCCCACTTCGCCAAATTATTATATAGCTTAGACTTAGACACAACATATTTATATTTTTTTCTTTAACTTTATATTATTTATGGTATTTAGCGTTTAGTAGCGTAATAGCGGCTGTTTTATAAAGCTCGTATTGTTACTTATCTCTCGTTGTGACAAAGGGAGAGAGCATAAACGGCTGCTAAATTACGCCTTAGGTAATTATTTTCTCTGTAATTCTGCTTATGACTACCCTAGAATAGAACTCCTCAAACTACTCGATATTGATGCAACCGTTTTGTACTAGGATGCTAATTGCTGGGTGTTACTTGAAAAGCCTCTTGATATCCAGGTTCAAACCCGGGCCGGGCATGCACCAATGAGTTTTTCGGAATTTATGTGCAGAGTATTTATCTCTTACCTAATACCATAGTATAAATAAGTAATTGTAATCTACCTCCATACAAACGGGCTGAAACGAACCTCCCCCAAAACTCGGTACAATTCGGTTTACGACAGTCGTGGTCGCACCGCAGTTACGTACGCACGTTGTCTCTGTGACGTTCCCGCGCATTTTCGTAAATTATGTGAATTGTATGGATGCTTAAATACAACTTTTATAATAATAATATAGCATTATCAAATACGTAAACAGTCAAATGGCAGCCCTAGGGCGTGTTTAGGCGCCGAGCGGCCGTAGGTATTGATTTCAAGGACACCGTCTAGTTTAACTACTGTTGTTACCTATACTGTGCTAATACTTACCACTTGCTGAACGGTGAAGTAAAACATGAAGAAACCTGCTTGCCCTAAAAAGCGTGTATTTGTGCTCGGAGTACGGCAATTGGGCTCAACACCCATCACGTTGGGACGTAATAATCTTCGGTGAAACGCGGATATACCGAGTGTGGACTGTGACTTGTATTTCACAGCTCACACAGAACACCTCTGGCACCCCCTCGGCGATTCATGTCGTGACGATATGTTTATGTTATTATGTTCTGAATCAAATATCATCGCTTTTCTTGTAAATAAAACACGTGGTTCGTGTTATCGTTACCCAAGCTTTGTTTTGGATACCGGTTTCCAAACAATACCTTTCAGCTTCAGGATAGAGCGGTGATGACATATGGCTTGTACTTACTCGAAATAACAAAAAGGTGGAAGATTGATAAGCTGAGGCCTGCGACGAGTGTGGGTATCCCATATCGTGTTTAATGTCACCGGCAAAGTATAATTCAGTCATTGTATAGAACATCTAGTTATTTTGTACAATACCGTGTTCGTCAAGGAAATGTTTAATAGTACATTACTGCTAAGACCAGGATTGCTAATTCATGGTCGAAGCAAGTATAGTGCTTTTCTCAAAAATAAAATCAGACATTTTCATGTTTTTCATGTGAATGAGTTATATCAAATATATACTTCTGGACACATCTATTGGCCCACCTTGCATTTTTAGTTTCGTTTGGTCCTAGCTAAAAATTTATATTAGGTCGAGCAAAAAGTTTAAAACAATACGATCGAAAAAGTTGGTAAAATGTATCAGGTTTAAAACTGGATCAATAGTTTTTGTTCAATCTAGCAATTATATTTAGGTAGGGGCCATCGAAACATAAACTCTAAGGTGGGCCAATAGATGTGTCCAGAAGTGTAATAAACTGACTAGGAAATATTAAAAGTTACTTACTTGCTCATATTTGGGCGATTAGTCATGTTCATTGTTATTGATTTCTTCAGGAAAGCATTAGTGGAGTACAATCTATATCAGAGCCAGCTTCTGAACTCATTTTGTAATTTATTTGCACAAAATACTTTTAACTAAAATTTAAAGCAACATGAATTCCCGCTTTTACTCAACTTTGTTTAATTATTGCCAGCTGGGCAAAGGTATTTTCCGCCATGCAGCCTTCTAGCCTCCTTCGTAGACAACGCCATCTATAGGAACGCTAAGAACTAAGAAAAAAAAACAACGAGAAAATCCTCCTTAGTCTCTTATAAACATAGACACGGATAGTTTTAAAAAGAAAACATATGAGATATACTCTGTGAACATAATGGTATGTTAAAATGGATTTTCATATTAACGAACTTCCTGGACAGTTATTCAGATTTTCTGGACACTTTTATTAGCTCGCCAGGATGAAGTATTTTCTGGTCGGTCTTTACAGTATGTAATGGTAATATTACAATGTATTTTTGAGAAAAATAATTTATTTATGTTACTGTACCTAAGTCAGAGGTGCAATTGTGTAAGCCTCAGTTATAGAGGTGTAAGCCAATCGTATTCAAACTGATTGTCATATGGCTATTCGGCAAAGCAAAATAATCCCGTTTGACAATTGAAATCGTACATTTTTGGCTGTCAAATGAATACAATTGTCTTGTTTTGTTGTAGACAACCAAAAACGTACGATTATTTAAATTGCCAAATGGGCTTATTTGCTTTGCCGAATAGCCATAATAAATGACAATCGAATTTGAATAGGATTGGCTTGCACAATTGCACCTCGGGTGTGCAATACTTAGGAATTATAACTATGTCATTAGGAGATTAGGTAATAAATTATACACAAATTCTTGTACTTTTATTCCACATATATATATGTGGAATAAAAGTACAAGAATTTGTGTATAATTTATTCAAGATGATATTCCACCAAGAACCATCAATCGAATCCATCCAATATTTGAGATTAGGTAAAGTATAAAATGATGGACTATGTTGTAAGATATCGTGCAAAATCAATAAAATGAAATGCAAAAAATAACGCCGTTGTGCTGATTTAGTGCTACAGACTGTTCTGCTTTCTTTAAATTTCCTCATTTCACTGCAATAGGAAAATTGCAGTTCACGCTTTGGTCGTACCGAGTAAATAGTTACTTATGTGACAAACATGGTGGACCGCTTGGATGGACTAATTGTAGTTCTACTTATTGTATTTACTGCACAGGTATTATGTAATACTAGCTTTTGCCCGCGGCTCCGCCCGCGTGTTATTCGGTTTAACGACATGCTTTTTTCCGGGATAAAAACTAGCCTATGTGTTAAGTTACGGTATAACCTATATCCATTCTAAATTTCATCCCAATACGTCGAGCCGTTTTAGTGTGAAAGAGTAACAAACATACACACACACACACACAAACTTCGCATTTATAATATTAGTGTGATCACTGAATCACTGATCATTGAACCTTGTTTATGATGACTAAACGAGTCTGCAGTATGAATTTGGTCACTTGATTTAATTTCACCTAGTATAATCAACTATCGTCCGTGAAACCTGCAGCTGATTGAGGTCATCGCTCTCTCGAAACTCGCCCGTATGTCGGTGCGTTAGGGTTCACGCGTTTTTGTTTGGAACTCAATTATTTCCCAAACTAAGGGGTTCCGCGGGTATGACTCTTGGGAAAAGTGGTTCTGTAGGGTCGGTAGAATATGTGGTTTCATTTAATGGTCGCACACTGTTTACACCCGGTATAATCCATAAATTTGTTACAACTCAAAACACAGAAAAAAGGTCCCTTTGTGGTAAAAATAACAGTCATGTACGAAATTTACATATATTATTATCTACTATAAATAACATGTAGAAAGCAACTACCCTTAAACATTTTACTGGTACAAATTATAAGCCACATACCTATCGATATCAATAGAAATTTTAAAATGCACATACTTAAAACCTGTAATTATAATTACTTTGTTGTCCTGAGTTTTATTAAAGTAATAAATTGTTCATGATATTGTGATGTTACTATGAATGTTGAGATTAACATTAAATTATGGTTTGAGTTAGTTTTATGTCAACTATCAACAGATAAGATGGGGATTTTATTATAACTTTATAGCGATGATTTACAAAATGGTCTATATTGACTCCCAGGGGTCGACTCGGACCAGCTAGGGGTCCATGATAGCGAAAACAAAAATTGTGGGTCCATGAGATGTAAATAGAGGACAACGAGACGAGAGTGGATCTCATTTAGCAAGGTTATCATCAAAATTCCGCAAATGCACCTATCACAGACAGTACCTAACGCAGGTACATATAATATTATTTAATAATAAAGTTTTGGGTATGTTTATTATTGCTTGTTCTTAAACTTTTTGTAGCCACCGACGACTTTTACAACTTAAAATATTCCACGAACCCCTGTCTAAGAAATATTAAGGAAAATAAAATACAGCATAATAAAAAAAAAACAATTTTATTGGTTAGTTTATATTAATACTTCATTGGATAGTGTCAAAACTAAGTTAATGAAATGGATACCGTTCTTGAGACTCAGTATAATAAATATGTTAAGAGTGAACTGAGTGGCTGTGGATCCCTAGAACACGTGTCACGGAGCCCTAAGGGGACCATGGACCCGAGATTAAGAAACCCCGCTTTGTACCGATGAACTTGGCTAATTTGCTAATTTGTTGTAAAAGTGAATCGCCTTGTTCCGGGTGTTAAAAACAGGTATTAAGAAAGTTTATGAATTTTCCTAAAATTCTATAATTCTCAGAGACTAAGGGAGGGACCTACGGAAAACAGGAAAAATCGGCATGTAGTAAAAATGGGGACGAAAATGTGCGTTAACTTCTGCTTTCTCGGAACGCTTATTCATATGCAAAATAGGGATTATTGTTGTATGATTTTATTTGTCATCATAGCTTTCAAAAGAATTTATACCGGGTGTAAATAGACTGCTACCATTAAATGGAACCACATATTCTACCGACCCTACTGAACCACTTTTCCCAAGAGTCATACCCGCGAACACCCTTAGTTTAGGAAATAATAGAGTTCCAAACAAAAATGCGCGAACCCTAACACACCGACATACGGGCGAGTTTAGAGAGCGTCGGTCGTCCGTGACCCCTGGAGCTGTTTGACGGATGACGCTCTCTCTAAACTCGCAGTTACACCCGGTATATGGTGAATTTATTTGGTGTAGCCAAATTCATACTGGAAACTCGTCAAGTGGTCATGATCAAGGTTCAATGACCTGAAATACGCAAAACAAAATTTGGACTTCATATACCAATTGAGTCGAGGTTGTTCTTGAACAAGTTTAGGGGTACAAAAAGTCCAGACCACTTACCGAGTGTCCAGTATGAATTTGAATACATCAACCAAAGTTAGGAGGGATTTTATCTTTAGTAAAAGCTAATAAAACCAGCTGCATTTCGTAGGTACGCGTATCACTCACGTCACGTATAATATAGACCATCACCCATTATTCTATGAATTATCAGTAAAAGTTCTCTCTTGTCATCTAGATCCAGTTAGAGATGACAATGAGAGGCGTGTCTCGGCCACCAGGTCAGTAGACTGGCTGATCCAGAGCATCTTAGGTCGACCACCATAATGCAATAGAACCTTAAAATAAAAGATATAGCGGTCAATATGCCATAACTCTGCCGTCTATTTTCTATAGTGGAATAGAAGTGATAATTATAGGTAATATTATATAGGGCTTATGGCTTCGGAATACGGGCTGTTATTGGTTGACTAGTGTTGTAGAGTCGGTGTAAAGTTTGCTTTACCGTTACGAACTTAAACTGATTAACAATATGTGTATTTGTTTAAAGACACGTGGAGAGTAGGTGACATTCTTTATTATTGACTGGCCTTTCGCCTACCGCTTCGCCCGTGTTTATACAATCTCTGCCCAGTTTTTGGCTTGGGCGTTATTTTATGAACACAATCTATATGAGGTGAAATTAAATCAACCGACCAAATTCATAATGGAGACTCGGTTAGTGATCAAGAACTAGGTTCAGTCATCCTTTTGGCCAATTTCGGAAAATAAATATTTTTGCTCCCATACTGGTTGGACTAGTTTAAGTACAAATCCTAGAGCAGGCACTACGGGACAAAAAAATTTTTTTTTTCGAATTTCATCTGGAGTGTCATTAAACCTTGTTGCTGATGACTAACCGAGTCTCCAGTATGAATTAGGTCGGTTGATTTAATTTCACCTAGTATGTATGTTGACCAGGGTCACTACGATGATAAAACATTTTAAAAAAAGCATCGAAAGAGTTAAATTGAATCGTCTAGTGGATCTCGAATTAAAGCGGAACATACACCACAGACAGACAAACAAAATTTAAACATATTATGATTTTTACATTAATAACATAAAAATAATAATAACATTTAAAGTTTTGCGGAAATATTCGATGTACAGACACGACTTTCTTACTACTTTATTATTAGTTGTAGATTTTATTGATAGATCTAATTTTATTTTATTTAGAACATAAGCCTGGGGTCTTAATTGCTTAAAATTATAAACAGTAGCGGATTATCCTCAAAGCAAACCAGGCACGTGCCTATAAATAGCAATATGTCTGGAAAGGAAATAGCAATGAACTGTTTTAAAATGGTATAGTTATCATATCATAGACAACGTCTTTGACGAGCTTAAATTTTAACTTTCGCTAAAAACGGAGCTTTTAGCATTGGTTTAATATAAGCTGTACATAGAAGTTGTTTATGAAAACTTTGCTGAATGAAAATAGTTCATTGCTATCCCTAAAAATTATTTCAATAATTTTATTCTGGTAAACAGAAAATGTATTTTTAAAGGGGCAAAACTTTTGCAGCTCTGAAAACTTTAAAATAAGAAAAAAATGCGTCACTAATTCATACTTATAAATATGTTTACTAATTCCACAATGAACCAAGTAACTATGTATTCTGGGGATTTGGAAAATGCTTTTAATAAATGTACTTACCAGAGTCCGCGTCACTACTGAAGTCCTGCGATGAAATATTTATTGTCTTAGGAATATGAACCAAAATGCCTTAATTCATCGGACTTCAGTGGTGGCACCGACTATCTACGAGTTTATATAATAACCATGGCCTGTGGCTGAGTCTGCCTCGAACAACTTGATTTATTTCGCCTCAGGGAAGTGCGTATCGGCGGTAATCAGCAACTGCACTGATGAATGAAGGTTTTCGCATCTAAAGAGGGTGAAAAATTACTGCGGAGGGGAGTTCTTCTTCCCTCCTCTCTCCCACCGCATCCACTCCTTCAAAATCGTAAATCTGGATACTAATAAAAAAATAATAATCTCGTCTTCTACATTTCTGCGTTGTGATATTGTCAATGACATCTTCATAGTCCAAAAAGCATAAGTTCGATTCGATGTTTAAAATTGCTACAAGTCTTTATCAGTCATGGTTGAACGAAGGTAATTTTTTAACCGAGTTCAAAAAAGGAGGAGATTTTCAATTCGAAATTTCGAATTTTGTTTAATTTTGGGTACGTTACTCCATAACTCTGTTAAATCTTAACCGATTTAAACATTTTTTTTGTTTGGGAGGGTTTTCTTCCTGGTAGGTCTAATTTTAGTTTGGTCGTGATCTAATGATGGTCTTCAGATATAGGCAGTGGAACTCTTCAATGGATGACAGTATATCACTCGATACTGAGGCAAACGCTTTGTACTAGGATGCTGATTGCAGGATGTTACTTAAAAATTAACATAATCCACCTGACCTTTGATCCTGGCCTCAACACCACAGAACTCCTGAACGGATCAGCACATAACACGAGATTTCGGCAATTACTTAGTGTGTGTGTGCTGATTCCAGGGTATTATTGAAAATTGACAATATGCCCACTGATCTTCGATCCTGGCCACATCACCATAGAACTCCTGAACGAATGACAGTACATAACTCGAAATGGCGGCAATCGCTTTGTGTTAGTGTGCTCATTGCAGGATATTACTTGAAAATTGTCATTATGCCACGGGACTTTTGAATTTCAAACTCCTCAAATAAGGCAACCAGAATGCTCACAGTACTTCACCAGAAGTCTACTCATTTTTTACAATATAACCCGTCAACACTAAAAAGCGTGAAATATTTAAACTTTTAACAAAAAAATAATAACCGACTTCAAATTTCTTAGCACCCATTCACTAAAAAGTATAAAATAATCATACTGACCGATGGTACCAAAATAACACTTTCTACCGACTTCTTGCTTCCTGAAACATATGTTATCTAAAAGTCGGCGCATTCCTCATAGTAAATAACACAAAAACCAATAGTAGAAGTAGAACTAGAGAACATGTGTTTCAGGAAGAAAGAAGTCGGTAGAAAGTGTTATTTTGGTACCATCGGTCAGTATATGCTTATTTTAAACTTTTTAGTGAATGGCTGCTATAATATTTTAAGTCGGTTATTATTTTTTTGTTAAAAGTTTATTTTCACTTGTTAAACTTTGTCGATTTTTACAAATTATGAACATAAAATTCGTGTCTTGATCACGTAAAATAAAAATATTCCTTATATCAGATATGTGCTTGACGTTTCGACACCTTCGTAGGCTGTCGTGGTCAATGGTCAGAGTAGCAACAAAATGTCCTCGGTGAGCCGGCGGGCGGTAGTAAAATAATTATTTTTCTTTTTCTACCCACATTTTGTCTTTTGATAATAATTGTTAATATCGTCACACATGACACAACACTAAATATCTAATAATATATCACATAATATATATTAGTGGCGGTCGGCGGAGAGGGTTTATGGGCCATTTTTGTTTTGTATGATAATACCCGAGATTCATTTTCATAATTTTCCACTCTCATTCATTAGATCGCCAATTTCACGTGAACCATCTTTATGAGTAAATATTATTTGTTACTTTTGTACTTCTATGCTCAGTTGTCATACTTATGAGTACTATTACAAAAAATTGTTTTGTTTGTTTTGATCAAACTGTATGAAAGACAGATATTTCATGCTTTATCAAAACAAACGAAGTATATATTCAAATATTATGATGAAAACAAGCCAATGTTTACTTCAAAGTTTTCAATATTAAGATAAAGTCTGTTTTTATTTAGCTGAATATTGATCTACTAGGTTTTGCCCACGGCTTCGCCCGCGTAAAAGTGTCTTTGAGGAGTATCGACAGCTTTCGGCTTCGCAGCTATAACATATCCACGATCCTTATATACACTGTACTAAGATAATAATGAAATCCGCCGAGTGGTTTTACAGTTAAAACGGAACATCCAGATAATCAGACAAAAATAAAAAATACGTAGTTTTGGCCTCAGTCAATACTAATAATCCATATAATTTAAAATTTTGCAAAAATTTTCCGTTTAAGAACACGAAGTTTTTACGTACCTATTTATTATTATAATACTACTATAGATAGGTTGCGTAACAAAACTCATAATATTGCAATAGAGAAAGGCTGATTTTTCGATAAAATATCTAGATTTCCGAGAAAAAAAAACAAAGCAAATAAAACGTGAGATATAATTTTAATAAGTTTCTGCTAGCTCAGTGTCGGGATCGGCGAGAATTCTTATCAAACAATTTTATTCATTAAAATTCTGAAGTGTTATAATCTGACTTTATTTTTAATAACCAGAGTTTCTGTTACCGAAGTATTTTTATTATTATTCTTTACTGTACCTTATTTTCAAATAAAACTATACAAATAAACATGTGCAAAAGCAAAACTTTGGTAGAGCTGATTTGGTGGTAGAGCTGATGCCGGGCTCGACTGTGGAGGTACCACCATCTTACTCGCAAATACTCCCGAAGTTATTCGTGAGAGAGTAAGAGAACAGCTCTCAGGCAAAACCAGGTGGCTCACCATTGCCTGGGACCGATGGATGGCGGTATATCCATCCCCAATTGCCGGTCCTTATATAAAACAGACTGGTGACGGGCAGCGGCGTCACTGGTGCAAGGGTTTCGGTACCGCGCTCACCAACCCGCCTGCCCAGCGTGTGTGAGTATGGGCATTTCTTCCAGGAGGACCGCCAAGAGTGGCGAAATCCTGGAAAGGCCTATGTCCAGCAGTGGACGAAACAGGCTGAAGGAGGAGGAGGAAAAGCAAAACTGTTTAGAAATGTAATAAAATATAATACAAAAAAATAACATTTCAATGAATTTCTGCAAATCATCACATATTTCAATAATTAAAGCTGTGGTTTTAAAAATGGGGATTAGGGTGTTCTTTTGTCCTGGGATATAACATATCTTCAATGCATGAATCTCCGTGGAGCTGTCAGAGTGTAAACTGTGATATTATAAGTTATCTCAAGCAATATTAAGACCCATAAAGCCGTGTCTGTACAATAAATTTTTTCGCAAATACTGAGGCCGAAACAGCAATTTTTTGAATTTTTGTCTGTATGTTCCGTTTTAACTCAAGAACCACTCAACACAATGGATTTGGATGCGGTTTTTTATTATAATCGTAGTGACCTTGGTAAACACATAGGCTATAAGGGTTCTTCATAAAATAACGCCCGAGCCGAAAACGCGGCAAAGATTGAATACTCGTAGAAAATTAGTATGGCAACCGCTGCGAGCTGCGACGTTGCCGTTCTGACGCGCCAAGCGCCGCCGTTCGGCATTTCTCCCTGAAAACGACTCGCTTCAATCACAGCCGACATTAGGCATTGAATTAGACATTAGAATTAGAAAAGCAAATTTTAGAATTTAGTAGAAAAATAAATCCGGGACACAACAATAACTCAGAAAAGACGTTAAAAAAGAGATGAGTCAGTATGAAGCGAAAAGCAAGAAAGGTCACCATTTAACTCTTATTCAAGACTACATGATGTCCACAAGACCAACTAGTGTAGAACCTGAGAGGGCTTTCTCGGCGGCGGGGTATATCTCCAGTAAGTTGCGCACTAGGTTAGGTGATGAAACTATTAATACAATTTGTTTTTTGAGATCATTAAATAAAATAGGTAATTGGTTTGCCATATGCAAGTTAGATTATACTTTTTGTTCTGTTGTTAGTTAAGACTATACCAAACCTACCAAAGTTGATTATTGTGATTATTGTTGATTTGATAGTTTAAAATAAATATTACTTCGTAACCTTGAATCATTGTATTTTTCCATTAATATATAGCAAATTTTCATAAAATACTTTAAAGGTTTCATCGCCGGCTGGGCTGACAAACACACCGGGTTGCAATCCCTATAAAGCACCTTTTACTTTTTCTTTAACTAAGGAATAGAGGACCATCCATCCATCCATCAGCCTGTTTCGTCCACTGGTGGACATAGGCCTTTCCATGATTTCGCCACTCTTGGCGGTCCTCCTGGTAGAAATGCCCATACTCACACATAGAGGACAGCACTTTAATAATCGACAACATTTCATTTTAGTTAACCATTTGTTTTTAATATTTATATTGAAAGTCTACGTAAAAAAGAAGCTTAAGTATTTTTTCATTTTATTTTATTTTATGTTTTTCCTTCATAATTTAATGTTTTCTTATTCACTCATTCTAAAAGGACGTAAGTCGCATCTGAGGATTTCAAAAGTCGATGTTCATTGCCAATGGATTATCAAAAAAAAAGCTTGGCATGTTTATGTCTGCTGTCACATGGCATGATAGTTGTTTTTTTTTAAACAAGCTGATCTTAAAAGCAAAGGAAATTGTTTTTAAAATCCTGTGTTTACCATATTTTTAGTTTTTTTTTAAATATCTCTTCATTTAATCACGATATAATTCTGAAAAAAAAAATATGATGCTCAGAAAGCCCATGTCTTGAAATGGTTTTCAGTTTTGCACCAATTATTAATTTGTAATGTGGTCGATTCTCTTTATTAGACTGTCCCTTGTTTAATTTATTGAATTAGGTCAATCATTTCTATAATAATGGGAGGGCCACCACGGGCAACATCGCTCCAAGCGAATCCGCTTGGAGCATCGTTAGTGGCCCTCAGGTAACGTAGTTACTTTGTTCCATGAAGTCCCATCTATCGAATAAAATGAAACTTTTCCGCAGTTGATGAGAAAAGGCAATTTCTAACTTTATAAATCCACTAGTAAAATAACCTATTGCCTTTTCATTTCAAGAATTATTTTATTCTTACTTATATTTATTTATCTTACGGATTCATAATAACAAACAACATTTTTCAATATATCTCTAAAAATTGTGAAAATATCTTGTTATGAAAATTGTTTACGAATATTTTCCTTGAGCTGAGGATGTGTTTTATTAAGGCGTTCAACATTGCAAAATTGCTTGCCAAAAACAGATAATCCAACATATTCTAATATCACATTTTAAGAAAAATTTCTAGTTCTTTATAAATTCCTATATATAAGGTAACTTTCGTTTATCTAGTCAAATTCATACTGGACACCCGGTTAGTAGTCAGGACTAAGGTTCAATGACCCTTCCTGTGAAATGTGCAACATTCATTTTGGTTTCCTTCACTATTTGAGTCGAGGTTGTTCTTGAACAAGCAAATAAATTTTTTTTCGTATTTCGCAAACTTGAACTTTTTAACCCGGTCCGGACAACTTACCAAGTCTCCAGTATGAATTTGGAAATATAAACGAGGGTCACTTTGAAAGTGACTTTTATTTATAAAGCCAAATTTTTACTGAAGACACTGTAAGTGACAAGGTACGATGAACCGTTTTGTGAAATTCGTCAATTATTCTTTTCGTGTTCCCTACAAACCCAGCACCGAGTCGATTACCATGGGATGACAAGATTTTATTTTGTGAAATTGGCAAAAAGTGTTATCAATCCGTGATACTTACCAAGCCTCCAGTATAAATTTGACTGCATAAATAAATTTCACCTTGTAATAATAATATGGGCACAGTACTGAATAAGTTTAAGACGCCAAAAATTCAAAATCAAGGTGGTGAAACTTTGTTTTATTGAAAATGCTCTTATAGGATAAAAACTATTTAAGTTGGTATTTGTAGAACACATATGCCTTAAAAATATATACTCGTATATATCGATGCATTTAACAGCTAGCGCCATTTACGTTAGAGTTTTAGAAGCTCAAAATTTTATTATTTAACATAAAATTCTGTGCCGATTTATTTTTTGGACTTGGAAGACATCTTACATCCTGAGCTGAACAGACAAAACTAACTGAAAGACCGACCAACCTCATACAAACTTATGTATAAACAAACGACACATATAAAACACAAACACATAGAAAATAACTGCGATTGGGCTCATCTCACCCGCCATCCCAGTTGGGACTTAATGATTGTCGGTCGTTACCAAGGACCAAGCGTGGACTGTGCCTTGAATTTTACAGTTCCCACCTCGACACCACCTCGGGAATTTAATATCGTGACGTATTTTACAACGACCTCAAACTTTTTACATATTTTGCTGATCGATAACTCATGCCAATGAGGTTATGTTATCATTGGTTCATAGATAAAAATATTGTATTGAAAGATGAATTTCTCAAATCTCTATTATTTATGGATGGCTGTATTTCAGATAGGTTATTGGATTGACGAAATATTTCAACTTTTGAATTTCATACATAATACAGATATTCATTAAGCTACGGCATAGAAATTAAGATTCTCTCGAGGTGAGCATATTTTCTATATCCACACTAATACCACAGTTTAACCCATACATTTATCCAACGAAAGCGCTCAGACAGAGCAATTGTGCGGCGCCTGCGGGGCGAGACGCGGGAGGTAAGCCACCGAGCTGCATACAATTATAGAACAAGTAGTTTGGAACCTCGCCTCGTAAGCCCCGCACAACCGCTCCGTCCGAACACCTTCGTTAGACAACTGTATGGATTTTTAAACTGTGTTAAAACATACTAACTCGTACATACATATACTGACTCCTGTTACCCAGGTAGGCGTAGGCAGAGGCTATAGATCCAATCACATAACCCTCTACTACGATCGGAACACAGCTCCTTTGGTTCTTTCATATTATATATAGACACCTTAAAATGGTGTAGTCAAATGAAGCTTTTTTGCATTTTATAGATAAACATAATGTATATCGCTTGTAGTTGGATGGCTAGGTTGTTAAATGACGGCAACCAATTAAACGGCTAAATGATGCTTAGCCCAGAAGTTGAACGCAACGGTTAACCAGAGGGTTGAATGGCGCTTAGCTTTAAGGTTGCATGGTATTATGGTACATAGCGTGGCCAAGAGACCATAAGGCAAGTGGAACTTAATTTTCTAATTCTGAGGATACTCATACGAAAAAGTGCAGGTGTTAAAACTGAGTAGAAAGGCCGGTTTTAAGAGTGGGTTAGAAAAACTATGTACATTAAAACTACAAAACGATCAAGGTTGTGATGAAAGAAATTCGATTCTCTAAAGAAAGCAGTAAAAATTGTTGATTTTTAATTTTGAGCCTTTTATCTGGCTTCTTAGCAAACATTGTTATCACATAACAGCTGTTGAAGCCATGTTTATACGACGCATTGGCTTTTTGTTAAGCCATTTCTAAAGGGCTAGCTTTAAATAATATTTTTACTTATACTACAAGCAACCGTGTCATTCAATTGGATGCCGCCATACTAGGCGTCCAATCAAAAGGCTGATTTAATCATTCGGCAGCGATGTATATAGAATAACACAGTTTATGCTTGGACTAGTATAGTGTATATTTTTATTCCTAGATTTCTCTATTTTATGTAGGTGTATAATTAAATTTTTGTAGCCTAACCTAAATATTTTTTGTATGTATTTCCCTTATTAGTATATACATATTATTTTTATTTTTTTATTTTATTTAAAAACACTTTTATTTGTCCACTTATTTATATTATTTCCCTTACCGGTTTCGCTGTTATAGCATTATCAAGGTTTTTTGGGTGTTTACGTACAAACATGTATCAAAAATGTATCAAAAGTTCCACCAAGTGCCAACAATCACGAGCATCAACTCTATTATTATATTATTTTTTTTTAAATTTTTTTTATTGTAAAGGTATTTATTGTAAAGATTAACTTTGACTTGTAGAAAGTATACTTTATGTATCTATTTTACAAAATAAATATTTTGATTTAATTTTGAATTGATTTGATTTGATGTGTAATAAGAGACACGTTAAGTCCCAGGTTTAAATGATACATGTCTTAGACAACTTTGGGGCTGAATACTTCTCTAATAAATTTGGTAACGGATTAGGTCACCAACTCGGAATGTCATATTATCGCCTAGACATTAAGATTAAGAGTTCTTGTATTTGGTATAAACATATAAACGTCAATTTACATATACTTGAACAAAAGGCACGTATGTTTGGATATTTTCAGGAATGTTTTTCATTGTTTCAGGTTCAAGATGCGTGCCCTTCTGGCGACGTTGGCCGTCCTGGCTGTTACACTTTCTTCGGTTGAATGTAAGTTTTATATTTAAATAACACTTTGGCTTCAATTTTTTATTTAGCTTAAGGTAGGTATTCTTGTTCTCTTTTTTCATGTATTTATATTGGTAGGTAGTTTTATTTATAGGTATAGTTTAGTTTTTCAGTTACAAATGTACCTGTTTTTAGTATAATGTTTTAGTAAAGTTCTCCCTGCATCGTTAATTGCAATATCTAAATCCTAAAAAATTAATCCTATAATAATGCTTTATCGTTGTTAATAAAAACTTTCTATGAATGCTTCATGTGAAGCTGAAAGCCACTGGAAAACTGAAAAAAGAGAAATGTAAATTTAGCAAGATCTCCAGATGAGCGCAACATGATGTCAGTTTCCTGTACTAACTAAACTTGTTTACTTGATCATAAAAACATTGGAAACAACCAATAAATTAGTTAATATAGCCAAACAAGACAAACAAGCCTCTTGTTTGGAAGCTATTTGTTTCAGTGTAGTCGACAACACCGAAAGTCTTTGAATTATATCAAGTGAATTAGCACGACGACATCAACTAACTTTTTTTTCTCGTAATGATATCAGAATCGTGTATACTTTCATATCCTAAAGGGATTCTTGACTTTTCATTTACACCCTGTATTAAGGGTAGAAAAGAATAAAAAGGCTCAAAAACATAAAAAAGAGAGGACAATGCAATTCGATAGTAAATTAGTAAATAAACCTATAATAAAATAAAAACTGTCAAGTAGGTGCTCGTTTTGTTGTAATCCTAGATTAAAAAATGAGCGCCTTAGTTTCTCTTGCCCTTCACATTAAAAAAATATATATATATTATTATTATATTTTTAGCCATGATAATTATTTTCGATATCAAGCGTCCACGTAAAAAGGATTTATGCGGTGAAGTAAATTTTTCGTTCACCGGATTTATGCAAATTCCGAAGAGCCAGTATAAACGCAATTTATAAATATTTGATGTTTGAAAGAGGCTTGAGCCAATTTAAAAGGGTTCATTGGTTTTTGAGATCCTTGTAAAAGTCTGGTTAGTTTCTCAAGTTTATAGAGATTTGCTTAATGGAGTTCAAGTCCTCTTATAATTTTGTTTTAGGACAAAGAAATGAAAGTAATGAAAATTATTTAAGATCTCTGTAATACTCTAGGATTACATGTTGTGAAGCTTTTTAATACCATTATTATTATGTGTGCTTTGCATTCACAAGCAAAAAATATGCCGTCGTAAGATGTCAAATTCGATAGTTTACAATTACACTACGAAAATTATAATTTCACGGCTGTCCTATAGTGAAATTATAAACTGTCAGATTTTATAAGGTAATGATATATAACTCGTATAACAGAAAGGACCGACGTCTAAAATAGTCATTAAATTATGTGTCAGATCAGGACAGAACAAAATCTTTTTTCAAACATTTCTCTACATGATAGCGTCTCCAGTGCCTGAAAATCTTTAAAAAATCGTCTTAATCACAAACTGAATAATTAATAATTTTGAGTATTAATTTTTATTCTGTGGTTTAAGGTTGAATGCAATTTCTTTTTAATCTTACCATTAACAAAGTTTTAGAGAAAAAAAAATATTTGTTTTTGCCACAGTAAAAGCACAGATTTAAAATCATCGTCAACGTGTTGTACACCAACAAATGTTTGTTTCTGAAATCAAATCAGATTGAATCACTTATTTTGTAATACAAATGCATTATACATTTACTATGTTAATTCTAAATAATCTAAAAACATAACGGGGAAAGACAAAAAAAAATGGGGCTTACTTAAATATAATGAAATAATACGCTTGCATAAATCAAAAATATAGAAATATACAATTAACGTAATGGAATAGATACATTAAAGTTAACATGTAAATTAACTATAAATGGATGCAAATAGATAAAAAACAAATTAAATATTGTCCTAAATTCTCCTAATTCGATTAGTCTTGCTAAGAAGAATGCAAGAAACATAGCAAGATCATGTCTTTATTTAAATAATTCTTGTTACAAGACTTAGTATTACAAGACAGGAGGAATTTATGTCATGGGGAAATAAATAAACCTATGCCCTACTATCCTCAGCGGATGACAGAGCTCGCATCGTGTGTTACTTCAGTAACTGGGCGGTCTACCGGCCCGGTGTGGGCAGGTACGGCATTGAAGACATCCCAGTGGACCTGTGCACACACATCATCTACTCCTTCATCGGTGTCCAGGAGAAGACCAATGAAGTGCTTATCATCGATCCGGAGGTTTGTGCCCTTGCTCTTTTTTTGTTTACCAAATAAATAAAAATACCAGATAAAGTTTTGTCACTCAAGTTTGATAAAGTTTTCACTTTTATCTCGGTGGTTTTATAAATTTCTTTTCAGTGTACAGATAAAAACAACCGATTTGATATTGTAGGATCACAGATCAATCTAAACAACTTTTGTTCTAAGACTTATAAAATGGCGTAGATATTTTTCGGTTTCAGATAGAAAGAAATTGGTAACAAACTGAGGCCCGTTTTTTTAGGGATGGACTTTTTCACGTCGCTTTAAATTTGATCACCACTTACACGTCACAGATAAAGCTAACAACAACTCTAACAACTCTGATGCATCGTGAGTCGCGTTATTGTAACGGTAGAGTCGTTATCGATAGAAGATAGTAGTGTGGCCACTATTACCATAACTAGGATTCGTAACTGGGAGGAGTAATAAAATAAATAGAGATAACCTTCTATACAATGAGATCACACACAAACCAATAAACAACAAAAATAACACATTAAACTGGACAAAGCATCTTTTCACACCAATGTCACCTAGTTACGCCTATGGTGTCCACTAAGATTTGTGATAAGGGGAACTAGAACTAAGTAGAATTGGGTATGCCCCTAATCTCCAACTTATTTCAGCTGAAAACTCCATTTGTCTTTCAAGGGATTTACGAGGACATCGCAACTTGTTCAAACTGTATTTCATTAGGGTTGCAACGACAAAGAAACTTAGCTGGACCCATTTCTACTGAATTTATTCAAGAGGGACAAAACAGATTAATGCAACTCAAGCACTTTGGTATAATTTATTATTTAATTCTGAAAACATTACTCCGAATTTACAGCTTGGTTCACTTTATTAGATCGTTATTTGTGACTGAAAACATTAATGAAATATGAATGTTTGGATCATATGTAGATTTCTTTGTAGAATTGTTGAATACGTCTTCTGTAATAAATATATTTTATGTATTGACTCGAATAAATAAAACTTTGGGGCAATAGAACCAAGTTTGTGATATCCACAATCAATATTATTTAAGCAAGGACTTTATCTAAAAAAACAAAATTTGTTTATGGTATCTATTGAACATTATGTTTATTTTTATCACTTGTACTTATCCACATAAATATTTGTAATATATACGAGTATTAACCCATCGAAGTTGATATTGTAGTAGTTTATTTGTAAAATCTCAAATTGTAATTAAATAACTGTTATAATATAATATATAATACAAATATTTATGTGGGTAAGTACAAGTGATAAAAATAAACATAATGTGTATTAATTTCCACCAAGTAGCAGCAATCACTAGCATCAACTATGTATCTATTGAAGAGTATTTTCAAACAGATCATAGGTATCTACGTTGATGGACCTCATACATTTTGCATTATTGATTTACCTGATGATGGTCTCCCTCTACCAGTTGGACGTGGAGAAGAACGGGTTCAAGAACTTCACGTCGCTGCGGCAGTCGCATCCTCAGGTCAAGTTCACGGTGGCGGTCGGCGGCTGGGCGGAAGGGGGAGCCAAGTATTCCAGAATGGTGGCAGAGAAGCGGAGCAGAACGACCTTCGTCAGGAGCGTTGTCGGTATGTGGCTTACAATTGACGAATTCATCCAATTTAAGAAGTAACTTCCATTTAATATTTTTTCCTCACAGGTTAAAAGCCTTGCAGCTTTGTTTCTATCATATTAGGCCGATTGAATAACATATCGTCACGATTGGTGCATATGTGTTCATAGACAATTTTTGTAACTCTACCGCCGTTCTTCGGGTATAAATACAGGACGGTCATTATGAGCGCAGCAACTTAGTTTTGGGCGTGTTCAAATGAAATGCTACATAGGCGACTCTATTCGCCTGAACTCCCAAGCGCAGTTCGCTGATCATATCCTTATTTATAGGTACTTGCTTATTATTTTTTCTTTTTCAGCATATCCCATAAAATATCCATGATATAAATATCCATATATATCTAAAACATTTATCAAAATCAAATAAATGCAAAAGTTACAAGCGTATAAAAGTCCTGGATTTTACACATATTTTGATTAATGTTTATGTACCGTAATGTCCTAGAAGCGATACAACAAATCAAATAATTTAAGTTTCACAGCATAGTATATTTTATACTTTTCAAAAATATTTTGTTGATTTTTGGGAATCCTGAAATCAAAGGAACCACCAAAACCATCCTCGAGTTTTTTCAAAACATGAAAGTTGTCTCGCGTTAGGTTGCCTCTCGCAGCGTGTTCGGTTAGTTCCGTACGAGCCCGGGAAATGAACGTTCGGGTCAACCAATAACAGTCAGTCAGAGCTCTATAATCCGAAGTTGAATGTAGAATGAAATAGCAAGCATAGTGACCCCGTGCGCAACTGACTTCAAGACGCCGACTACAGGCTTCTTGTATGCACGCACTATGAAACTTGCAAAGGCAATACAACCGCAACGATTTCGTCCTGGGCACAAAATTGAAAACGTGTGTCGGGAGAAACAACATTTTGGCAATAATGTGAAGGTCAAACACATTATTGGTTAAAATTAAACAAGATTACATTTTCGACGAGAAATTGGCGCTCATTTTTAAATTTTATCTAAAGCAATAAAAACACATTCGGCTACACTTTTGTAAAACACCGCTATGTTTAGGTATTTTAGGATTTTGTTCAGTGGCGTAACTATACCATCTGGGGCCCGTGGCAAATTATTTTGATGGGGCCCTATCCTATCAGTAAAAATCGTCACGTTGTACTCAGTTTCATTTTAATAAACTTCGAGATTTTCAGCGTACTAAATTACAAGTTGTATATGTCCCACTAATGGCCATAGGCCTCCTCTCTTAGGCGAAGGAAATGGTCTGTAGTCCCCACGCTAGCCCAATGCGTATTGGAGACTTCACATTCATCCATAGGACATAATATCTCAATGCATTCATCATCTATTCGCTAGCTTTTCGGTGAAGGAACAACATCATGAGGAAACCTGCATACATTTACAATGAAATAAAAATAACAACTTAATTTCAAGAAGATATTTATTAAGAAAAATCTTTTTTTCGAGCTTTCTGTTCCGCAAAAGTGTCTATAACATCATCAAAGTTTAAAGATCGGGCCATAGAATTTTCAATAAACAGAATAGCCAAGTTAACCTGTCTTGTCTCATAGAGTTTCTTAAATAGGTTCTTATCAATTTTAGTTTTGAAAATGATCGTTCAGCACTAGCTGTAGTCACAGGAATTGCAGTGCATACTTCAGGAAAGCTGCAGGACATTTGTTTGTTGCTAAAATTTGATACAAATTTCCCACTTTAAGGCTCCGTAGTACCTCAAAGGCGTTGTCCGTCTGTATGTCACAGCTTCATAGGTTTAGCACCGTTAAAGATAAAGACTTGAAATTCACAACAAAAATAGCATTCACTTGCATACGATGTAAAATAAATATTGAAAAATTTGAAATTGTTCAAAATATTTCCAATACAAAAGAGAGAAAAATAAAATGTCAAATAATAAAAAAAATATATTTCATAAAAATACAATATGCGTATCAAACTGTAGATTATATGACCTACTCTCGTGCAGCAAACCTTAAATTTAGAGTTGAAAAATCTAAAATAATACAAGCTCATTTAACTTTTATCGATCTACGTTAAAGCCTATTTTGCAACGAAAAGTTTTAGGTTATGGCAGCTCTAAATCTAATATTTGCTACACGAGAATAGGTGTCATTAAAAAGCTGATTATAATAATACACACTTTTACCATATTTACTGGCACTGGTTTCGAAAAATATTTGAAAATATGAAAAAAATCATGGTAATTTGGGATTACGTAAAGATTACAGGAAAAATATAGCAGGTGAGAAATTCACGATGACAAAATGATAAAATTAAATTTTTCCTCCACGACTTTTATTTCGAGTACGGTATAAAATATTTGAGTCTCTCTTTTGTGGTACAATCAATTCCTTTTTTTAGTTATCATAAACAGTTATGGGCGAAATTTCAAGTACCATCTTCCACTGTCGAATTACGGAGCCCTAGGTATGCGAGTCTGACTCGCACGTGACCGGTTTTTGTTCTAATTTCTTTCTTTCTAAATACTTTATTGCACAAAACAAAAGTTACATGTACAACAGGCGGACTTAATGCTAAAAGCATTTTCTCCCAGTCAACCCGACAGAAAGTACAAGAAATGAACAGAGGCAGGCGTGCAGAAAGGCTTTAAGACATAAAAAAATAAGTGAGAAAAAAAAAACAATTTGCCATAGATCTAGATAATGTCAATGGATTCAGCTTAAAATATTATAAAAACATTCCACAGACGCCTCATTGAGTCACAATTTTGTATATGTGTATATGCGCGTGATGGCTTTTTAGTTTTATCCACTGATCTAGAATAATATTATAAGATGTCTATGGGTTTATCTCACTGTTTTCGTTAACCGTTCAGCGAGTGGTAAGAAACAATTTTTTTATGCACATACATTCTGAAAACCTCAGATAAGAGTATGGCCTGCTACCGACTAAGTTGCTACTGAAGCCGATTAACTTAAAATACAAATGAAAGAATTACGCCAAATATTTGATGATTTCATGTCAAAACAAGAAATTAAATTGAAATATAAAGATGAAAGGATTGTTTTGGTATATGTTTATAACGCATCACTGAATACTAATTGTTGTATTGTCTTGAATATGGTGAATACTGTCAATTTTAGCGGTTTTATTAACGGAAAACTGGTGATATTTTTAAAAACGAATCATGTTTACGTTTTGTGACATCATGATGAAAATATAGGTGGTAGAGCTGATGCCGGGCTCGACTGTGGAGGTACCACCATCTTACTCGCAAATCCTCCCGAAGTTATTCGAGAGAGAGTAAGAGAACAGCTCTCGGGCAAAACCAGGGGGCCCACCATTGCCTGGGACCGATGGATGGCGGTATATCCATCCCCAAATGCCGGGCCTTATATAAAACAGACTGGTGACGGGCAGCGGCGTCACTGGTGCAAGGGTTTCGGCACCGCGCTCACCAACCCGCCTGCCCAGCGTGTGTGAGTATGGGCATTTCTTCCAGGGGACCACCAAGAGTGGTGAAATCCTGGAAAGGCCTATGTCCAGCAGTGGACGAAACATGCTGATGGATGGATGAAAATTTGGTAGAAAGAGTGCAAATACCTACTCGACCAAAATGTATGAAAAAGCTGATGGTGTTTCAACATTTTTTCATGTTTTATCGAAAGTAAAAGGTGTAGATATAGACGAGTACCTTTCCTTTCCAAAATCATTGCACGTAAGGAGATTCCGCCATAATAAAAAATGAATTCTTCTTTCATTCTTCCATATTGCCTTATTTTTTATTGATACCTAGATATGATTTGATCTAACACATAAGTCCCTGTTGTTATTTTTTAACTCAATGTTTTAGGAGAATAAATACAGAGTACAGAATACTCGTTAAACGGGAAAACACCATTTTGAGAGTCACTTTTTAGTGATAAACTGCTTATATTCTATTTACAAATCTAACAAAAGGTATGTCTCGCTAACTTTGTCTTGAAAAACGCACGTTCGCTTATGAACAACCTACAACTTCTCTCCCACACTAAGAATAGGGTGTATAGCACTGAGCGAGACTCAGCAATTTTTTTTACATAAAGATAAAATGTATCCAACTGATGTATAAGTTCAGCCTGAAAAGCTAAAATTCAGTTTGGGTACACATGATCAAATTGGTACGGTTTTCCCCAGTATAGACGTTGTTTTAGGATAGGTCCCACAAAAGGCAATTGGTCGAACCCTCAGGCAAGGCAACTGGAAACTGTAGAAAGGGCTATGTCCGATGACCTTTACACCCTCATTAGTATTATCGAAGCTTTATCCCAAAACACATTTATTACCGGCATCTGATAAACATGTTGGACTGAGATAACTTGGGGCTGCCAGGGTGGAAAATCTATCCATATACCGCCTGGCAATTCTGAGTTGCGGCAACATATTTATTATATGGGCTCCGACCGTGTTCAGTAAATCTTTGCCCCGTTTTCGGCTTGGACGGTATTTTATGTGACGATGATAATAAAAAAACTACATCCAAATCCGTTGAGTGGCTCTCGAGTTAAAACGGAATAAACATTCAACAGACAGAAAAAAATTCTTAGAGTTGTTATACTAATATCCCATTTCATGTAAAATATCCCGAAAATATTCAATGTACAGAGAAGAATTTTTTAGTATTTTATTATTAGTGTAGAATATTAAAACGGAAGTCATATTATTTACTCAGATATTTCTATTTCAATACATCGTAATGCATAACACGAATCGTCGAGGGGGTGTTAGGTGTTTCAGATTATGGACTGCAAAACGCAAGTCACAGTCCACCATCGTGCGTCCATGTTTTATCAAAGATTATTACTTATTTTAAATAAAGCATTTTTTAAATATAAAATTAGATTAAACACAAAGTGATGGTACCCTCGGATAGATCCTGGGTACTTTTTTGCTACTAGACGTAGCAAGCGCTACAATTACATAAAATTCGTAGTACGCTACGCCGCTACGCGTAGCTTTATTTGTATTCTTCCACGGAAACTACATTTTGATTAAATATCTCGGTTATTTCACTGCGCTACAACTTTGTCTACCCTATTAGTGTCTACCTAATATATCTTCTTACTTTTTTACTCCCAATGAATCAGCGAAAGTTTTATCTTGTTGTCATGTCTTTTTACGGGCTGACCATAAGAAAACGATTTATTATGTTCGCTAGATATTAATGGTAAATAATAATACTCGTATATTAAATAGTTTTTATTGATTTGTAATGGCATTTTGGCGTTGAAACTCTGATTTTTGTGGAGTTGATGCTCGTGATTGTTGGTACTTGGTGGAACTTTTGAAACATTTTTTGTTTGATAAACACTTGTACTTGTCCACTTATTTATATTGATTTCCCTTACCGGTTTCGCTGTTAAAGCATTATCAAAGGTTAACCTAACCTATTAACCTTTGATAATGCTTAAATAAAATTACGAATGGCTAACCACAAAAATCAGTTTTTTGTTTGATAAACACTTGTACTTGTCCACTTATTTATATTAATTTCCCTTACCGGTTTCGCTGTTAAAGCATTATCAAAGGTTAATAGGTTAGGTTAATAGGTTAGGTTAACCTTTGATAATGCTTTAACAGCGAAACCGGTAAGGGAAATTAATATAAATAAGTGGACAAGTACAAGTGTTTATCAAACAAAAAACTGATTTTTGTGGTTAGCCATTCGTAATTTTATAATTTTGAATAAGCTACATAGTCCGTGTCACAATGAATCACTAGGCACATTGTTTTAGAAGTTTGAATCAACGTAAAGGGTTGTTGATCTTTCTTGGTACATTTTATAAAACATGCAACAAAAAGTTCGTGGTTAAATACTTTCACAATAAATTAAACCAAACTATAAAATTTTCGAGATATGTTTCGGCTCACTTTGGGGCGAAATAATCAGTCGAATTAAGCCGAAATCTATCTCGAAAATATTATTTATTTATTTATTTGTTGCGAAAAAAGTTATAAAATATGTAGTAGTTTATGAAACTGGTACATAAAAAGGTAGTTATGTATAGTTTCATACACAACTTTATCTAAACTTATGTCTAACAACCTGTTTTCAGAATCTTGATAAAATTTGTTCTTAGCTATTTTTGATTTTTCTTCTAAGAGCTCGTTCTAAAAGTGTTCGTTATTTCCGTCGTTATTTCGAGAATGTCAGCTGGAGTCAAATTATCATCACCATCACTGCTGTTAGTAATTTTAGGGCAAAATAATACTTTTGATTTGACCAATAAAACCACAGTTAATAGTAATTTCCACGTAAGCTATGGCGCCAAAATCCAACGTCCACGAATGTCTCCGAAATCCACGCATGTGGTCGCGTTGGTGCGCCGGCAGCCATAGACAATGCAGGCCGAAAATAAAATGAAATCGTGAGCTCCTTTGTCACGCCGCAATATTATTTAGTGCGTGTTAGAGAATATTATATAATAACCTCATTGGTATTTGATATTAAACCTCAGACATGGCTGTATGGGCTAAGTTCCCTTTGCCTTCCTAGTTAGTATCACATGTACTGTAATCTCAAAAATAGTTTTTTTTCAACACACCTGCTTACAAAGTGACCCTTATTGCTGCATTATTAGGGTCATAAAGCAGCATATCACACACGCGTGCTTTTTACTTTAGATTATCGCACTAGTGTTTTTACATTACAGCTTTTTTTTAAATCTTAGCAAAGAGTTTTGATGTCTTTAGAAATAGTAACATTTTTGCGAATAAATAGACTGTCTCAGTTAAAATATAATAAATAATCATTTAATTTCATAAAATTATTTATTTTTATCAACAAATTAACTAAAATTTTTGTTGTAAGTACAAAAATATTCATTTTATTAATATTTAATATTTGGTTGTTTGGCGAATGCGTCAGTGCCTCTATTTCCATCTGCCTAAAAAACAAAATCTCCGCCGCCATTTTTCAAAGAAAATTGTCAGTTCAGTTCAGTCAGCTGTGGTTTCGATTATGTGGAAAAAAAAGACAGTTAAATTTTATTATTTTTTCTCGCAAGTGTGTTGAAAAACGTCGTATGAAACGCGTGAGCATTAGACATTACACTCCCGGCTCCATTACAGCCTCGCCTTCGGCTTGGCTTGCAATCCCGCCACGACTGTAATGTCCAACGCAGCTCACTTGTATCATAATGTACTATTATAGCATAATGTTGTTCGGAGACCTATACTATAATTTTTTTTTGTTTTAGAGGTTCATAAAATAGTACATTACGATACGAGAGCGATGAAACGTTTTCTGACGAGTGTGAGTTTTGGTGTGCAATCACACGAGTCGAGAAAAAGTTTCTCGCACGAGTATCGTATAATATTTTATAGCAAAAGTGCGGAAAATGCCGACTTTACGCAAGCGCAGCGTGCGAAAAGTGGTCATTTTACGCACGGTGTGCTATAAAATATTTTTCATTATGCCAGTAGTTTTGAGTTCGTAATGAGGATTTTACGATATGAGGTTAGATAAAATAAATAAAAGCTCAGTATATCGATACATATATTTATTTACAATGTGTAATTAGATATACCATTACTTTTGTTTGGTTGGCTGTTTTCTAGGCAGTCTATATATATGAATTTTATTCTTAATAAGTATTTTATTATTCCGGACTCACTCAACTGAAACTACCAATGCACGTTAAAATACAATAAAAGGGGATTTTTCCGGAAATGCTAAGTTACGGCACTGAAACGGTTTTACGGGAATCTCTGAATCCGGGGAGCATTCTCGTTATTATGGCTGAGGTCACTTGTAAACGAACTACTTTTGTTGTGAGACGGTCGTGTGAACAATTTTAATATGTAATATTTTTTGACCCACATAGCAAGGACGTAAGCATCGATTCGATAAATTTGACAGAAAAACTGAATAAATTCTAAACGAAAACTCTTATTGCTATGTAATAAGAGCTACATTTTTATTTATCGCAGCGATGTTGAGTCGATATCATGTTCGTACTTGATACCCTGGATTGTATTTGTGACGTCACTCGAAATATTAACTAAATACAAACTATTTATTAATACGATACGACTTTTGTTTAATTAATTTTAAAATACATAACGAATTTCATTTTACTTTTTCATAGAAAATCTAGCCACTCCACGGGAAAGCAAAATCGAACAAAATAGTTGTTCTGTTTAGTAACCAATAGTAAGTATGATGTGTTAGTTTTGATGCGTTCATGTCAGTTATGCTAATTCTGATTGAGAAGCGCAGAACATAATAAAGTTTTAAATTGCAATAATATTATGTCACAATTTAATTTTTCTTAACTAATTTTAAATAATTATTTTAGATTTAAATTTAATGCCTCTATACCGCGTGTAACAGCTTCAGGTTTCACGGACGACGCTCTCTCTAAACTCGCCCGTATGTCGGTGCGTTAGGGTTCACGCATTTTTGTTTGGAACTCAATTATTTCCTAAACTAAGGATGTCCGTGGTTATGATTTTTGGGAAAAGTGGTTCAGTAGGGTCGGTAGAATATGTGGTTTCATTTATACCCGGTATTTAGCCCAGGGACGGTAAAAAACTAATAAAAACCGGGCAAGTGTGAGTAGGACTCGCGCAATGAAGGTTCCATACCAAAGTTAATAGATTTAATTGATTTGAATAAAAATGTATGAAACATAACTGCAAAATTAAGTTGGTCGAGTATTTGGGTACGTAACTCTAAGCTTACAAATCAGCGTTTTCATTATTTTTTATATGGCACATAATATACAGAAAATTCAAAATTCCTAACTACTTATTTTTAAAGACACCTGTAAAATGAATGGTCTAAAACTGACAAATTTGATGGCCATCCTCGAGATGGTGTTAGAGGTTTTCCCAAGAGTGAACTGTGAAATGCAAGTCACAGCCCAAACTTCTTACATCCGCTTTTGACCGACGATTATTACGTCCCAAACGTGATGGGTGTTGAGCCCTATCGACGTGCTTCGGGTTCAAAATGTGTCCCTGCGGGATATCAACCTGTGACCTCGGTATTAGTAGTCGAGTACACAAACCACTGGAATACAGAGGCGGTCAAATATAATAAATATACCTTACACATATTTTTCTGTTTTTATTGTTGTAAAGTAAAATAGGGATAAAAGTTTTGAGTCACAAAAGTGCTCGGCAATAAAACATCGCCGATTTATCGCGCTTTTTAATATAACATGTTTGTTCAAAACTACACACAAACAACATTCCACTTGCGTACCTGTGTATGTTCGCACAATAAATTTATCACCGCTTTTTGTGTTAAAATCGCTTTTTAATAAACGGTGCGCCCAAAAATGTATACAAGTGTTTGTAGCTACCGTCAAAATTCTGATGTTTATAATAGCTGCACTCAATCAAAAGATCAATTCAAATATTATTTTTTCAGACATACCCCATAATGGTTAGTAAGTAGTAACTTAAGTGGTATTGTTAGTGTTGTAGACATAAAATAAAAAGTAATGGAATGTTATTAAAAATTATTAAATTAATCATGACTCACGACAGACACGTTTTGATGTTTTTTTGTAAGAGTTAGTCCTTACTAGTAATATATTACAGATATATGCCATAATACCGGACCTTTTTTTTGCACAGTAACCATATTCTGTTCCCAGGTAAGGTTATTCATTAAAAAAATATTTTTAGTTTCTACAATATCAACGACATATGTTTTTTGAGCAAAGGGGTTTCTACATTTTGGCCTCTATCGACTTTCCATCACTTTATGAAAATCGATTGCGGACATAAATGCAAATAAAAATATAACCTCGTAAACCATCACGTTTTGAAGATATAAGCAACCAAGTAGTGCAGGTAGTAATCCAATAATGTCAACTTCGTCAGCGAAATAAAAGCCCTGCCTGCTTTATCTTCAAATCATTTGCCCGTTTTCTTTTCTGTTGGAGGAACTCCGTCACGCAGAGATCCAATACCCTATTTTAAATACACTGAAGCTGATTGGAGAGGATATCGATCTTCTCTAGATGAAAATATCGCATTATCATCTCAAGTATTTAAAACTGAATCAGAAATTGATGAGGCGATTGGCAATCTGCACCAGTGTATTTTGAAAGCCAGGGACTTGAACGTACCTGTTGGAGTTAAAACAAACAGCAAGGTGATTGAGCTTCCACGTTATATTAAACGTATCATTAAACACCGTAATCACCTTCGTCGCAGCGAACAGCACACATTAGACCCAAAAATTAAGAAACAAATTCGTACTACTATCAATAAACTTCAAATTGAAATTCATTTAAGCATTCAAAAATACATGGACAAAATTTGGAATGACAAACTAGCTCGAGCTGATAACCCAAGTCACGACATTTGGCGAATAGCTAAGTCACTCCGTCTCAAACCCTCAGTCATACCTCCATTAAAAATAGCTGGTGGTACATTTACATCTACCGTAACAGAACAGTCAGAAATCCTTGCGGATGCGTTTTACAACAACATGTGTCTTACAAAAAATTGGAACGACGAAGAAGTTAAGACTGAAGTTAATCAGTCAATAGACTCGGTAAATGCTTCTGATCCTGATAAAATTGATTCTCCAACGAGACCTTTTGAAATATGGAAAGCTCTGCGAAGGCTAAAACGTAGAAAATCTCCTGGTGATGACAATGTCCATAATGCTTTGCTAAAAAACCTTTCACAAAAGGCGGTCGTTTTGTTAACTAAAATATTCAATGGATGTCTTAATCTCAGTTATTTCCTGAAGTTTTGGAAATTTGCTAAAATTATTGCTTTAAAAAAACCAGGGAAGGACGAAAGCATTCCAAGTAGCTACCGACCAATTAGTTTGTTGGCGTCTCTTGGTAAGTTATTCGAGTCAATTCTATACTCACGTTTGATGAAAGCATCTAAACACCTCTTAAAAGATGAACAGTTTGGGTTTAGAGGATGTCATTCTACAACACAGCAACTTGCCAGAGTTGCAGAGCATGTAGAACATAACTTGAACCTAAAGCAGTCAACTGGAATGGTACTCCTAGACATCGAAAAAGCTTTTGATACATTGTGGCATGATGGGCGTATCCACAAACTTTGGAAGAGTGACATACCTGTGAGACTCATAAAAATCATTCAGTCCTACTTACAGAATCGAGAGTTTTCTGTTCACATAGGTGATCACGTAAAATCAACTTTTCGACCAGTTCCAGCAGGTGTACCAAAGGGCTCTATCCTTGGGCCATACCTATTTATAATGTATATTAACGATATACCCATTCAACCGCGTACTAGTCTGGCCTGCTTTGCAGACGATACAGCATCGTTAACATCATCTAAAGACGTAGATCTAATTGTTGACCGGCTTCAATTTTCGTTAGATACGCTTCATTCTTACTTTACAAGGAGGAAGCTTAAGCTCAACGAGGGAAAGACTGAAGCCATCCTTTTTACAGGAAAACGTCAGGAGCCCCAAAAATTACTAAAAATTGCTGGCCATTCCATCCCTTGGAGTAGTCGGTACGCTATCTTGGTGTTACATTAGACAAAAAATTAAATTGGACAACACATATGACAGGATTAAGACGTAAAGGTTTAAATACATTGTATTCTCTAAGCCCCATTTTGAATCGATACAGTAATCTTAGTTCTATTAGAAAATTAAGAGTCTATTTAACACTGGTTCGCCCGTGCATTACCTACGCTGCCCCGGTGTGGAGCAGCACTTGTAAATCTAATTACAAAAAACTGCAGGTTATTCAGAATAAAGCAATTAAAATAGCCTACAATACTCCGTTTAAAACAAATATATTTCGGTTTCATGCTAAAGTCAAGCTTTCATTACTTCGTGACTTCATTATTAAAATTACGCGTAATTTTTATGCTATAAATTCACTTAGCTCTAATAGTCTAGTTTCACAAATTGGAATTACCAGAATAAATGATCTTCCATACATCGACATGTATGGAACTTATAAATTACCCCATCACTACTTGCTTTACCCGTCGGAGTGACGTCGCTGGGAACATGTCGACTGACCAAACCAGTTTTGTCGACACTAGTCCACTCAGCCGGCGTACTCTGTGCCTTACGGTGTCCCCTCGCTGGCCCGCATGCTTTTGTGTCGCGGGAGGTGAGGTGTCTCTTTTTACGGTCGCTATCTGCCTCACTCAACTTTAATAATTTTCTGTTGGCAGAATGTTTACTTACCCCCCTCAATTTAAATGAATGATAAGTGTTTGTTTTCTTGTCATTTATTTTTACATCGCATTTAGCGAAATATTTCTGTGTACACGGGTTTTAATGCCATCTCTCATCTCTGTCGCACGCTTTGAAAATTGTATAAGCTATCCTGCAGTCAGTGTCGGAACCTGGCGAAACTGTTAATTAATGAACGGGGGTCAGAGTGCATATTTTACTCCCACTGAAATGTTCCCAGTAAAACTTTGGTTGCTCATATTTTTGAAATTTGACACTTATCGGGCGTTTGTCTTATTATTTTTTGTTTGTATTCATGTCAACTATTAATTTTTACAAGAATCATTCGAAGCCGCCAAAACTAAATAGCGGACGATAGGCCAGGCTCCATATTAAAATCTTCAAAACCCTTTCTTGACCTCTTGTAGTTTAGATTTTCCCATACTTGCCCATCACAACGCGCTATCCTGTATACATATAGTTTTAGTCGGACATTCATATCTTAACTAATCTTTACCTAGACTCATCTTTACTAATCGGGTAATATTGAGATATTGCAGGAGTCCTATTCCCATAAGAATTTATTCTGAAAAATAGACACACAAAATGACCTCCATGACCTGTGCCATATACCTAAAGAAAACGAAAAGCGTTTATATATAATTATTAAGAAATAAACTAAGCAATATTTTTTTTCTATTTTTTTCTGGCTGTCTGTTCTGTATGTCGTGACCCTACGCCCGTACGAGTGGCATGATAGATAACACGCGAGTTTGTTTATCACGTTTTATAACGCGTACATCTAAGTGGCGCCGCGAGATGTGCTACTCAAGCGCGATAAGAGCATGCTACGGCCGCTGATCAACACATATATGCTATAAGTTGGGTTGATAAAATAACCGCTAATACGAAAACTGTCCATATATGTTTAATCTTACGCGTAAATAAAAGATACATTGATTGAAACACAATTTTACGCGAGAAAAGCCGCGGGCAAAAACTGGTGGGACTAAATGAATTTTTTAAATGCAATTTTCAGTAAGTCTGTTCATACATTTTAAAGGCCTCAAAGTTTGTATGTTTTTTTTATATGACGTATAATTTTCATGCTGAAAAATGTAATTTTCCGCTAAGTTCCACTCAAATGGCATCCAAAGGTTTGGATTCTCATCGATCAAGCTGCCTGTATACTGAGAGCGACAATTATCCACTCTGCCACACCGTTTTCGGGTGTCATTTATCATCCCGCGCAACTCTTTCTTTTCGTTATACCGCTTGAATTATACTGTCTGGTTTATTTGAATATGAGATTTCGTTTTTAGGGTTCCGCGCCCGAAGGGCAAGACGTAGCCCTATTAATGTCACTCTGCTGTCTGTCCACGTCGGTCTGGCTGTCTGTGTCCGTTTGTCCGTCCGTACGTCACGGGTCTCTAGTTTGCAGAGCAGTGGCGTGCATAGAACTTTTTTTTGGAAATGAAATGAGAAGGTCCAGTTTGACGATAAAAATAACATGAACAAAAATTAAAACCATTATGAAAAAAAAATATATGAAATCATGTAGCAGTGCCTACCCTAGTGTCATACAAATAATGAATTTTCAAAGTGACATTTAAATTTTTTCATATTTTTGTATTGTTAAACTTGACCTTCTCATTGCATTTCCACCAAAAAGTTCTATGCACGCCACTGGCAGACGGAATATGGGATTCAGATCTGAAATTTGGATATGAATGTTGAATCAAAACCGAATATTTAATTAAAAACTAAAATATTTCAGGGGGAAGGAGGTAAAATACATGAAAAAAAACATTTTTTTTTGTATATTTGTGGTGTCATTATCTAGAATTCATTAAGTAGAGTACAAATATATTTTTTTAATCTCCAAAACTACAGAAATGGGGGGCCGTCAATGTTGTCAATTTTAGTCAATTTTTGTTGCGGGGTCTATCTCAAAAAATAAATTTCTTAGGAATTTGGAATTTTCTGTATATTGTACCATAAAAGTATGATTTTTTGAAACAAAAAATACTGAAAACAATGTTTTATTGTATATGGTTACGTCCTGAATCCTCGATTAATTTAATTTTGCAGCTTTGTTTAATACATTTTCTAGGAAATGATTAGTTTGAAATTTTTACTCAAATCATTTAAGTCTATTAACTTATTTGAATGGTCCGGAACCCTCAGGGCGCGAGTCCTCGCACTTGACCGGTTTTTTCATCTTGTCTAGGTATTGAGGGTTATTTCTAGGCTTCGAATTTTTCAAGAGCAAAAGGCAAATAAATAAAATTATTGTATCTAGTCTAGCCCAAATCAACGCTTTCGAGGTGATGAAAAACACAAAACTAAAGCATTTATTTAACTGACTTTATTGGCCTTTTTTGTATTTGGTAAAATAAAAGATTTACGCAGAAACAAAACCTTTCATTTTATTGATTTTTTCTAGAGGTAGGTAGTTTACAACTTTTATTTCACTGTATAATCTTAGAAATCGACGTAGTTTAGGGTAAACATATAAACCCATTGACGACCTACCAAATGGACCTCGGGTCTAGTATAAAATTTACTAAAAAAGTTTCCTTAGTGAAGTGTCAAAATATTAAGAAACAAAACATTTGAATTTGAATCGTATGTCATTGCTGCACGGCTTAATTTTGATTGAAGTGTGATTGTTGCCCTTTTAAAATTTTATATGGTTTTGGTTCTCTTTTTGTTCGGACACTTTTGAGCACAGACCCGATGTCTATTTATTAGTACGTCAATGTATAAACCTATAAAAAACAATAAACGTTAATATTTCAGCTCTATCTTGAAAGTGGTAATATGTTATTATTATAGTGCATTACAAATTAGAAAAGATCAATTAGAAACGAATGTAGAGACAAGAATTTGAAAAAATGCGCTCGGTGGCGCAATTGGTGGCGTGCTTGTCTTGATAACAAGAGGTCGCAGGTCCGAATCCTGGCCCGAGGAATTTTTCAAATTCTTGTTCTGACATTTGTTTCTAATTGATCTTTTCTAGTTTGCAATGCACTCTAATATTAATATTTAGAGTATTCCAAAGCGATGGAGTTCGCAATAAAAATATTACCATGGTAATATGTATTAGTTTCTTTGGTCAGATAGTTGTATTACACTTAAATAGACCATTTAACACGGGACTAGGCAAGCGCACTCATCCTCGTCTGCCGAAGTACATGAACAATTTGTTCATGTAAGTTTGCTTGTGTGCGCGTTTTGTGTTTGTGCTGCAGCTTTTGATTTAGTGTGACATATCAATTTTTCGCAGGAGTGTGCGTGAATGAGTAAATGTGTGCTGTGCGTGTTTACCTCCCCTCCCGTGGAAAACGGCAGAATTATTTCAGTACTAAGAGTCGCGCTTTTCCAGGTCCCGTGTTAAATGGTACATAATCTAAAGGATAACAACAAATAATACAAATTTGGGTTCCGTACTCAGGGGGAGTCGAATTGTTTGACAGGCGCTACCATTTTAGCGGCTTTGTTGTGTGTCGCCTTGATGTTCCTACGACATCTATACTGTTGTTTTTTACCATGCTCTTAGGGTTCCGTAGCAGTATTGTGTGGTGGTACAGAACCCTTTGTGCGCGAGTCAAACTCGCACTTGGCCAAATTTTCATTAACAATGATTTTGAGAACACAAAACTCTAGCACTAGGATTTCAAGATCTGTGAGGAGCAGTTTATCTTTTAAAAAGTTTGCAGATAATAGTTCCATGCTGCATAAGGTTTGATATTTGCAAAACAATAAAAAAAAACATAATTTTTCTCAATCTTAAGAGCAAAAATGCCGTGCCTACTAAAATTATGTGGTTATCGAAATTCAAGTTGTATTTTTCGAGATATTATGCGAACGAATGTATTACAGTTCTCATCAAAGAAATCGAAACACTTCCAAGACTTTCTTTCTGGCGAAAAATAACCAAAAAAGAGGATTAATTCTTGAAATAAAAATAATTTGAATTTGGAACGTTAGCATAGGGAATTTGAAACCTGGTACTACCTACTGTTGTACGACATTTTAATTTATTCCATATAATACAAAAACTTTCCAATAATTCATTAAAAACACCAACTTGAGAAGTGTTTCGATTTTTTTATGAGAAGTTTTTTTCAATCTCTGTCCCGTTTTCTGCTTAGTGTTTATTTTATGAACACCAGGGTCACTATGGTGATAATAAAGATAACCGCATCCAAATTTGTTGACTGGTTCTCGATTTGAAACTGAACGTACATACAAACAGATATACAAATAGAGAAATATTCTAAAAAAAATATGTTGGCTTCAGCACAATACTAATACCCCATTTCAATCAATATTTCGCAGAAGACGACGACTAATTTATTGTTAGTATAGATCATGTATCCTTCGAAGTTGGTTAATTAACTCAATCTCCTAAGTTTATAAAGCCCAATGGTCAGAGCGGTTACAGCTTACGACCCAATTGAGATCTAACACCTCGGTCGCACTATTTCTGAGAAAAGCTCCAATACAGCTAAAGTTAATGTTTTCTGCATCCGATTTCTTTTAAATTATGTTCTTTTAATTGATAAAAAAATAATTTATTGTTCTTTAAACATGCAGATTATCCATAAATAAAATACGGTACAAAAACTAAGCTTAGTATAAAAATTAAACTAATATAATAAGGATTGCCGTTGGCATCTATGCTAGTGTGGAGCACTGTACAATAAATACCAGCGTCTTCCGACACAAATCTAAAAACAACATTTGGAAAAACAGAAGACAAAGAATAAAAAAAATAAAAAGGGAATTGCCATTTTTAGTGAACTCGTAGTAATGTTAGATTAGGAATGTGTTTTACGTGTGTTTATATAAGGTGACTTTCGTTTATTCATAGTGGAGACTCGGTAAGCGGTTAGATAGAAGGTTCAATTACCCTTTCTGTAATATAAGTACTATCAAAGAAATGGTCGCAGACCTACTTTTTGCCCGTATTGTAATGGTAATACGAGCAAAAAGTAGGTCTGCGATTATTTCTTTGATGGTACGTAAAATAAAATTTAGACCTTCTATAGTAACTGAGTCGAGGTTGATCTTGAACAAGTATAGAGGCACATAAAAGAATTTTTCGTTTTTCGAAAACAGGGTAATTGAACCTTATTTCTGATCACTTACAGAGTCTCTAGTGTGAATTTGGCTAGATAAACGAAAGTCACCTTATACCATCTTTTGCCCGCGGTTTCGTTTGCGTGGAAGTGTTCTTCAATCAATGCAAAAAAGACCGCATCCAAATCCGTTTCGTGGTTTTCGAGATAAAACGGAGCAAATATACATAACATACTCGTATATACAGACAGACACACAAAAATTCTAAAAACTGTAGTTTGGACTCAGTAAAATTAATATCTCATATGCAATTTTACAAAAGTATCGACTTTTTTACTACTTTATTATTGGTATACCCGTAGATAAACTCTACCTACTCGTTGTAATTTCTCCACCAGTTCCTATGAAATTAAAAACCTGTGTAAATTTTGGCTTTGTAACCTTTTTCAGCTAACATTTTATAAATTATTTTCTAAAATCAAGTACCCAGGATTTTCGTCGAGTTGAGGAGGCGGGGAATAGGTTCAAGCAAATGGTTAAAATAACGCGTGATTAAAAGTTTCTCGTAAATTAAAGGGCCCAGCCGCAGGTCGGAAATATCACAGACAGAAAGGCATTTTTGGCGCTGTATTTAGGAATTTAGTCATTTGCGTGTTGTATATAAGATTTGCGGGAGGGGGGGAGGGGGGGAGTCTGTACGCCTTGGAGACCCCCTCTGGGTACATACTTAAACTTACTTGTAATCAACTGAAAGTCTCACAAGAAATTTATGAAGGAAGAAATAAAGGAAAACCTTTTATTTCGTTTGTTTAGAAAACAAACTACAAAAGGTCTAAATGCTCCAACGCCGATCATCAGTTTCTTAGGGTTCCGTAGTACCCAAAAGGAACAAAAGGAAACTTTCTGGTGAGACTCCGTTGTCCGTCCGTCCGTCCGTCCGTCCGTATGTCCCAGCCTCATAACTTTAGCTCCACAAAATAGCATTCACATGCCTACATAAAACAGTACAAAAAAATGAAAAATTTGAAATTGTTCAAAATATTTCCAACACAAAAGTGAGAAAAAAAAACAATTTACTGGCACTGGTTTCGAAAAATCTTTGAAAAGCCCCAAAAAATGCATGTCCCCCCCTTTATTTCCAAAACTGGTGGACCTAAAAATATGAAAAAATTGAATATTATAGGTCATAACTGGCAAATTACAGAAAAACTATAGCGATTAAAAAAAGTTGATAACAAATAAGAGATATATAAAAAATGTAAAATAAATAAATAAAATATTGTATAAAATACAATATTGGTATAAAATTTTAGATATTAAAGATCTGATTATAAAAATATATACTTTTATATATTTACTGGCACTGATTTCGAGAAATCTTTGAAAAACCACAAACATTTTAACCCCCTCCCCCTATTTCTGAAACTGGTGGACCGAAAAATATTTAACAAATTATGATAATAGGCCATAACTGGCCAATTACAGAAAAAAATATAGCGATTAAAAAGAATAATAACAATTAAGAAATATTAAAAAAAAGTCAAATAAATAAAAAAAATATTTTATAAAAATACAATATGGGTATCAAGTTGTAGATATTAAGGAGTTAATTATAAATATATATACTTTTACTATATTCACTGGCACCGATTTCGAGAAATCTTTGAAAAACCACAATAAAATGCATGTCCCGCCCGCTTATTTCCGAAACTAATGAACCGAAAAATATGAAAAAAATCATGGTAATTTGAGATTACGTAGAGATTACAGAAAAAATACAGTGGGTGAGAAATTCACGATACCAAAATGACAAAATAAAAATTTTTAATCCACGATTTTTATTTCGAGTACGGTATAAAAATATTTGAGTCTCTCTTTTGTGCTACAATCAATTCTATTTTTAGTTATTATAAACAGTTATGGGCAAGATTTTAAATACCTTCTTCCTGACTGTTCCCGAAACTGTCAAATTACGGAACCCTAGGTATGCGACTCTGACTCGCACTTGACCGGTTTTTTTTTGACTTATGTTCAAAAAATTGGAGTATTCCAAAAGTCAGATTCTAAAAGTCCCCAAGTCCCAAAATAGTGTTTTGAGATATCATACATTGAAGTTTGTTAAAAGAGCCAATGGCGCCATTCAACTTTTTTCGTGTTTAAATTTTTGGAGGTCCCAGATACGACAAAACCATAGCATAAATGAACTCTTTATCACTGAACAAGATGGTATTCTTAGATAAAAAATATATTAACATCTAGAATTCGGCCGTTTATACAGGGAACCTTGTTATTGAGTCGTGGTACAAAATAATAAAGCTATCAGCCATGCTATTATGCTCCAAAAATCTCATTTTTCATATCCGTGTTTACGTGAAGTAGTGCCGCGATGCACTTGCCAAACTGTCAAAAGCTTGAAGATTTAAAATGGCTTGTTGCAAGAAATTTAATTAATAACGATATAAAATATACAAAACTCAAAATAAGACAACATTTGCAACCATAACATCAGTAACATTGTTGTTAATTGATCGTTTGATGCAACAAAATGTTTCATATTAAAATAGTCTAGCACTGAAAGCTCGATTTTACTACTTCACTCGTATGTTCTCAGAGCTAAGCGTTCCCTTGATACCCTAGTACATATAGAATTGCGCCCTAAAGACTTGCTGAAGAGCTTCTAGTGGTAAGGTCGTTCGTTATATTTCCAACTTTCATACCTTTTCAATGATATATTCTCATAAACCTTGTTAGTAAATCACTGATCCCATTTATTTTTCCGCTCGGAAAGCTCATCGAAAAGGGTTTTACGCCTAGTTTCCCTTTTTACTCCATTAAAAAGTGAGTAGAAAAGAATTCTACAGAGAAATTTAGGTTAATCTTTTAGACATTACTGATAAAGGCTTTTATCAAAGCTTATTGCTTTATTGTTGGTCTTTTTGTTAGCTTCAGAGAGAAGCTTAAGGTTACTACGTAGGAAAAACTAGCAACTCTATTCGTGATGGCTGAAATTTCGAACAAAACCCTAATAAAATAAAGTTCTTATAAGCTCGTACTCAAACTTGGCTGTTACGTTAGGTGCTCCGGCTGACAACTTCGAAAATAGTATGTTTTTTATTTATTTTCAATACAATAAAAAGAATATCCAAAAAGTGAGACAACCATAACATTTCATATTGTTGTGTCTGGTTTTTTTTTATACCTTTTCGATAAAAACTGCGGCAGTGAATTTAGAATTTATTTTCTTCACTTCTATACAGGGTGTAAATGCAAAGTCAAGAATCTCTTTAGGGTATGAAAGTATACACGATGCTCATGTCATTACGAGAAAAAAAATATACCTTGAATTTTCACCAAAAATTCCATCACTTTTCTAAGCTATGGCTACGCAGCTCACCGGCCTCCCCACACACCTAATTGCACCCCGCAACCCGCACCCCTCATCCGAGTGGCCAGCGACCGTGAGGGTGTCCACGCGATTAGTGTATTTTGAGTAAAGAAAATCGTCTTATTATGAGGTACCGATATGTAGTTTACCGATCATACTAACACACCCTTAAAGGATTCTTGCCTTTGCTTTTACACCCGGTATATTAAAATAAAATTCATCTTCGTGTCATGTATATTAATTACTATGTACGATATATATGTTACGGTACAAATTAGTTACAAATTTACTCAGTTCATGGTCGTTGGCATTTGGAGAAGCCTTAAATGTCTGACCAGTGTCCATCCGCGGTGTAACTCGAGAACAGTTGAGCCAGTTATGCTGAACTTCGTTATTATAATCTTTTATAGCAAAATTCATCTCTTTGGATGCTCTAAATATTATAAGAGGACATTACAAGATAGAACAGATCAATTAAAATCAAATTTCAAGTAAAAAAATATAAAAATAAATTGTTCAGGATTCGAACCTGCTACTTCTTGCTTACACGGATAGTGCTCTACCGAGCTCAGTAAATTATTCATCATCATTCATTCGTCATTTATTTATCGTAAATAATTAGACGGGTACTTTGAGGAAAATGTGGAAAATTACATGCAAATATGTTGATAATCACTGGTCACCGCTTGGAAACTCTACCCTCGGAGAAACTTGATAATCTTTTTACCATAGAGGTCAAATTAAAAAAATCCTGTAGAGCGTGTAGAAGAAGGTGTCTTTCTAGTAACTAATATTTACATAAATGGTGTTCGTCCCCTTGTTTACGATTTCAATACTCAAAATGTAAGCATAAAGTAGTTCTGTAACCAAAAAGACAACCAAAATAGATCCATAGGCGTTCTACTGTTTGCCAAAATCTCTAAGTATATTTTGATTTAGACATAGGCGATCGATTTTTGTCCTTATTGTCACGAGGAAAATAGTTTTCTGCGGTAAGCGTCGGTCGAGTGCACTTCGGTCTAGAGCAAAACGTTTTCAAGAAATAAGCAGAAATAATTTCCAAGTACTCGTATATGCTCGTATGTAACTATTTATACCCACTTCACGTATTCGCCCATGAACTTTGCTTTGGTATTGTCTATACTAACATTAAAGTAGTAAGAAAGTCGTGTCTGTACATTGAATATTTTTGCAAAATTCTGAATGAAATGGGTCACTTATATTTTTTTTAAATATTTTTCTCTCTCTGTATGTTCCCTTTTAACTTAAGAACCACTCAACGGATTTAGATGCGGTTTTCTTTATTATCATCATCGCAGTGATGCTGGTCAATATATCGTTTATAAAAACTATTAAAAAAAAACGCTACAGCCGAAAATGGGGCCAAGATTAAATAAACGCGGACGGAGCCGCGGGCGAAAGGCTAGTGACTATGACTATGACTTATGGGTGTTGAGAAAAGAACTGCCAAGCCAAAAACTGTCGATAATAAAATTTATAGACTTACACGCGAGCGCAGCCTCGGGCAAAAGCTAGTACGTAAAAGCATTGTCTTCTTACGTGACTCTTCCAGCCTCACCCCGGGGAGAATCTTTGCATTCCAACCGCCCTTTCTTTGCATGAACCCGCAAATAAAATGCCGTTTATTCAAACAATAAGGAAGAAAAGGTCCGTACAGCGGACTTCGTACACAAAGGAACGGTTCCGTGAATGTGGATTCAATCTCATTAAAATACTCGCATGTGTCAAATTATATGTTCCATCCATCCATCAGCCCGTGTTCGTCCACTGCTGGACATAGGCCTTTCTCAAATTTCACCACTCATCTCGGTCCTCCATCCTCCTCATCCAGCCGCCACCCACAACGTACTTCAGGTCATCGGTCCAGCGGGCACGAGGTCAGCCTACACTACGCTTTGCTGTACGCGGTCTCCATTCGAAAGCCTTTCGGCCCCAACGGCCATCACATCGGCGACAAATATGGCCTGCCCACTGCCACTTCAACACACTGATTCTGCAGGCTATGTCGGTTACTTTAGGTTTCCGACGGATCTCCTCAATTTGGATTCTATCCATCAGAGATACCCCGAGCATAGCCCGCTCTATAGCTCGCTGAGCGACCTTATGTCGGTGGATCAATGAAATCATATGTTATATGAATATTATATATGTCTGATCATTGGATTTTTTACATTTTTGGAGCACAGTCTTTTTCTACAGCTAATTGCTTGGCTTACGCAACAACTCAAGCGATTTTAATAATTCTCTCACCACTATAAAGACAATTTATAGACTTAAAAAATTATTGTAAATTTTTTTCCGTCCATCGGACGATTTCCGTCTGTAGAAAGTATTATTTTCTCAAATTTTGAGCTACGCGGGCGGACACACAGTGATCGTTGTAACAGGCACTTTGGAATACGCGCTGATATGAATGTTAAGAAGTGTGTCAGGATCGCAGATGGAAATCTGTAGTCTCTGCCTACCCCTCTGGGAGACAGGCGAGAGTATATGTATGTATGTTATTTCATTCAATGACGTCTCCTTTCGTATTTGTACCGACACACATAGACTTGCTAATTTAGGGTATGCATGCATGTCGCTTTATCAAGTCGCTTTTACTACCCGTGTTTAGTTTAAGGTGGTAACAGAGGATCTCGGTGCAAAATGCACATCACAATACTTTTTTCCTTACTTTTTAATAAAAAGTTTGCAATAAATGCGTTTTATAGCAATTCGCGCAAACTGCTTGTTACTAGTTAGGTGATCACTGATCATCACATGAAAATTATTCAATTTTATGTGTTACATTTTAGCTGCATTACATTACAACTGTAAACACGCTTTTAAGTTTGTTAATGTAATGCAAACAAAATGTAATGCATTAAAGTACGTAATTTTTTGTGAAGACTTTATTATTAACTAGCTTTTGCCCGCGGCTCCGCCCGCGTGTTATTCGGTTTAACGACATGCTTTTTTCCGAGATAAAAAGTAACCTATGTGTTAAGTTGGGGTATAAGCTATATCCATTCTAAATTTCATCCAAATCCGTCCAGCCGTTTCAACAAATTACAAATTTATTTATTGATACAAAAAAAAACTTAACCTAGAATAACAATATTGTTTTAAGCCTAAGTATATAAACAGTACAAGTGATCAACTGACTCTTAATAAGGCGAGGCCTGTCATTTAAAAGTCAGTTTCTTCTACTCAAGGTGATACAGGTTGAATTTAGCCAAAAAGAGAAGAGCATGCAAATTCATAACGAAAGGTACAAATCTTATATTACTGTATGATTGATTAATTAGTGTGTGTTTTTTGAGAGTGATGAAAGAGGATGTGTGTTTGTGTGTGTGAGTGTGTGTTATGAGTGAGGAATTGAGTAAGTACATCAGTCAGTCAGTGTGAGTAAGTCAGTAAGTGAAAAAAGCTCGAAAAAGGTGATTTTGAAGTGCGTAAGTAACTAGGTTAATGAATTAATAACAAAATATAAAATTTATTCAGAAATTTTTAAAACGTGAAAGAGTAACAAACATACACACATACAAACTTTCGCATTTATAATATTAGTGTGAAGTGTGATGAGATAACATAGCCTTGTCTTATTTCACCACAAACGATTAAAGACTGCGCTAATTAGACACCTTATGTATGAAATAACAAAGCCTTGTCTTATTTTCCACAAACGAAGACACCGCGCTAATTAGACACCTAATTTTTCAATTATATTGATGTATCCTACAGGAACCATGCATTTTTCCGGGATAAAAAGTAGCTTATGTGTTAAGTTAGGGTATACGCTATAGTTATTCTAAATTTCATCCAAATCCGTTCAGCCGTTTCAGCGTGAAAGAGTAACAAACATACACACACACACACACACACGCACAAACTTTCGCATTTATAATATTAGTAGGATAAACTATTTCCGCAAGTTGCTTTAAAACACATTTATTGTATATTTTTCAACGGAACCCAAATATTCTGTCGTGAGAAACTTCAATGTTAAATTGCCGTCTACGTGTAATTCAATATTTGTACACTTTCGAATATATAATTGCGTTAAAAGGCTCTTATCGAAGGTTATTTCAACCCTTGACAAATTATTGATTTTACTTATTGCTTTTAGTCTGAAACTTTCATGTATCATTTGATCATTTCATTTGGAAGCATAAGCCCCGGTCATAAATGCCGCTTCAAACAATAAAAGTCGACAATAAAAGCACTTTTTATACTGTCAGGCTTCGTGGATTTGAAATGATTTGCATTATAATTTGTTTACCGGTATCACGCTTAAATATTTCGTACTTTCACTTTGTAAACAAATCACATTATGTTCCAAGAGGGGTACATATTCTTAACTACACTAAATAAATTCATCAAGTTTTATTATTCTCTCTTTCAACAATTTTTATTGCTTTGTATAGTTGAGTTATACTGTCATACGTACATGACATGTCATACTGTTGTTGTACGATGTCATAACTATGACGAAACCGATCGCTGAAAATAAATTCACTGAAACAAATAGAAGGATTAAAAAGTTTCTTTCTAAGATCTTACAACTTTTATTGCATCTCTTGAGTAGTAAAATATTTCTCAAATGTCATATCATAAAATATTAGTTTTGTGTTCCAAACACAAAAAGTTCAATATACAAAACTTGTAAGACCTGTATACAACTATAGCTTAACTTGTCATCATGAACATTTGCAGACTTCCTCCACAAATACGGGTTCGACGGTCTCGACCTTGACTGGGAGTACCCTGGAGCGGCAGATCGCGGCGGCTCCTTCTCTGACAAGGATAAGTTCCTGTACTTCGTTCAGGAGTTGAAGAGAGCCTTCGTGAGGGCTGGCAAGGGCTGGGAGCTGACTGCGGCGGTGCCCCTCGCTAACTTCAGGTTGATGGAGGGATACCATGTGCCGGAGTTGTGCCAGTAAGTGCTGGGAAGTTTTAAAATACTTCACATGACAAATTATTCAGTTAGCAATATGGAGTTTGTTCAATTAAAATTTCATGATTAAATACTAGTACTATATAGTAATACTGGTACAAGTGTATTTAATAATCATGTTTTGGAAGTTTCACCAAGTTCCGACAATCGCCAGTATAGATTATAAAACAATTTCCCGTAACATATTTTGGAAATCAGCAGATATTATTATGTCAGTATTCACCTAGTTTATTTAGCAAAGAGGGGAAAGAGGAAGAAAAAGACTTAGACGTAGAACTTATACAACATTTTTTTTACTTTTCTTCAGATATGAAGAAAGTTTTTTAAGGAACAGTGTTTTACTACATTCATTTGGATTGTCGAAGGTATTCAACGACAAATTATTTGGGCCAAGACCAGTTATAAGAATTTCATATTTTACTTACTCATTACTCATTATTAATAAGACTAACTTTTGATTTATCAGGCATATTTTCTACGGAAGATTTTGTTTTTCAGAGAATTGGATGCCATTCACGTGATGTCGTACGATCTTCGCGGCAACTGGGCTGGGTTCGCGGACGTCCATTCGCCTCTGTACAAGCGGCCTCATGACCAGTGGGCTTATGAGAAACTCAATGTGGTTAGTCACCCCGACATTGCAGCCGTAGACCATAAAGTATTAAACCAATAATTTGAGCATCTGAAAAATCTAATTATATTTATTTTTAATGTGTTTCAAAGGCTTTATCAAAGATCAATGTTTGTTTTATATAAAAATAAAACAAAAAAATTAATCAAAAGTAATTTATAAGTGCTATATAGTCTGATTTGGTGGAGCCATCTGCATGCTGATTAATAGCGCCTTAATGTTACGGCAAAGCAAATATTACAAGCAAAATTGTTTCCATAATGAAAAATTTACCTAAAACATCAAGGCAACTCAAATGTTTTAATTTTCAAAGATAACATGTTTTTTTACGAACTTAATCGCTTGGAAAACAAAAGATAAATCAAAAGTAATTTAAAAGTATTATATAGGTAGTCATGATTTGGTTGAGACATCTACATGCTGAGTTATAGCGCCTCAATATTATGGCAAAGCAAATATTAGAAGCAAAATTAGTTAATGAAAAATGTGCCTTAAACATCAAGGCAACTCATGGCATGTTTTAATCCATTCATCCATCCATCAGCCTGTGTCGTCCACTGCTTGACATAGGCCTTTCCAGGATTTCGCCACTCTTGGCGGTCCTCCTGGAAGAAATGCCCATACTCACACACGCTGGGCAGGCGGGTTGGTGAGCGCGGTGCCGAAACTCTTGCACCAGTGACGCCGCTGCCTGTTGATGTTTTAATGCTTTCATTTTTTAAACAAAAAAATTCAAATTCCAGAAATTTTATGATTGTAATTGTCAATCCTCAGAACGATGGGCTGCAGCTTTGGGAAGACAAGGGTTGTCCGTCGAACAAGCTCGTCGTTGGAATTCCCTTCTACGGTCGCTCCTTCACCTTGTCTGCTGGTAACAACAACTACAACCTCGGCACTTACATCAACAAGGAAGCTGGAGGTGGCGACCCTGCACCTTATACTAATGCTACTGGCTTCTGGGCTTATTACGAGGTAAGGGACATTAATCAAGAATGAGGTTGCAGTGATTAAAGAACTTATTTTGCATTATTTTCACATAGAGTTAGCCCTGTAACCATCAATTTCTAGAATATACATTTCTAAATTACAAATAATTTAGAAAAATATGGATGATATTGTGTTTTTTTCTAGATCTGTACCGAAGTCGACAAAGAAGGCTCAGAATGGACCAAGAAATGGGATGATGCTGGGATGTGTCCATACGCCTACAAGGGAACCCAATGGGTCGGCTACGAAGACCCTCGCAGTGTAGACATCAAGATGGAATGGATCAAGAAGAAGGGTTACCTTGGAGCTATGACGTGGGCTATTGACATGGATGACTTCCAAGGTCTTTGCGGGGAGAAGAACCCGTTAATAAAGATCCTGTATAGACATATGAAGGTTTACTATGTACCACCAGCGCGTCATGAGAATACCACACCTACTGTAAGTATAAAATGGAGATATGTAAATGTAAAATTATAATGCCATGAAAAGTAAATTAAGAAAAATACTTATGGAATTTCTGTTTTCGTAATAAAAAACATGCAATAACTTAAATTTATTTTATTAAAGAAAAGCATAAAAATATCTAGAACTTGTACAACAACATTTAACAAACGGAAGCCGATTTTCAGCCTGAATCTTTGATAGTAATAATAGGTTTGTAGCTTAGTATATATTATACATATATAGATATATAATTTTGGCCTGATTATCCGACTTTCTCTTGTCCTGTACTTTCTATCTATTTACTAAAAAGTTTCTTGCCCTTCTTAGCAAGATTAATCGAATGGGCGGAGTTAGGCATATATTTATATATGTAACGTATTATTATTCAGTATATGGTTAGCTATCATTATCATATAGTAGGTATATATATTATTGTAAACATTAAATGTACCTTTAATATAGTTTTTAAACGTGTATTTACTTATTAAGTTTATATACCCAAATCCTAATTTAATATATTGTATTTTCCTCTTTTAAATTTAACCATTTTACTTATTTAATATATTCTAACATGCGATGTGTATTTATGTACCTACATTGCAAAAGTAAGGTATTCATTTCATTTCATTCATTTCATATTGTTGGTTGGTCTGATTTTTTATTTCTTATCAGCGCGTTCAGAGCCAGTATAAGTTTGTATGTTGGACGAGGCAGTTTTGTCCGCAGCTTTTGGCTGCGTGAATTTTCATTCAGAGGAATAACCAATTTTCCAAGACAAGTGTAGGTAGTTTTCTAACTCCCGATTTATGTACAGGAATTAACACCAAGTGAAAAGATTTGGCTGACGAGTGTATTTTTAATGAAGACCATAATGATACGCTTCCTTATCGTCTGCGCTATGATTTCCATTGTTATTGCCATCAATCCGAACATTTGGTTTGTCGAAAATTATTATTTTGTAGTTAGCTTTAGCTTTAGTTAGTTGAACTTTTTATGTATTTCGGTATGTGACTGTTTGTGTATTTGTATTTAGTAGATATTTATTGCATTTTGAACATGTATATACAGCGTGTAGTCATGATCTGCTCGTTAAATTAAACCACATGTTGCATCCTGAATCAATTCCATAGAAAAACTAAAAAAAAACACGAATTAAAAATTCACTTCCTCATACAAATTATACCTGCTTGTCATTTTCTATGGGAACTTTTCATGTTTTTTCGCGTTTTATCAAAAGTTTTTCTATGTAAGTGGTTCAGGATGATCAGTAGGTAGAGCATGTGGTTTAATTTAATGAGCACGTCATGATTACATCCTGTATTTTATCTTAGTGATCCAGCATCATCGTCTCACATAGAGTTCATTCTACTTGTCTCTTGTCTCTCTCTGTATATAGTTATTCTTATTTTTATATTGAACCAAGATTATTTGATTTGTAGCAAAATCTGTCGCTTTGAACACTCAAAAAATCATTTTATCTACAAGATAAAAAAGATGCACCAGAAACAAAAAAAATAGTATTTCCAAGATTGTCTTATTTGAAATTTATTTTTGATTGATCATTTCTATCTTGTAATGGAATCTAATAACACTTATTTAGAACGTTAAATTCTGTTATTTAGATTATTTTCCTGTCCAGATTTAGAGAAGTGCACTCATATTCATATTTACTTGTGTGAAGTTGGATGAAAAGCACTCACACACCTCATACTGTTACAGCCGGAATGGGCGCGCCCGCCCTCTACAGTTGCTGACCCGATGGAAGGCCCACTTGTCCAAACCACGTCCCGACCACGACCGGAACAGACAAGCACTGGTCCAAGTCCTAGTCCAGCAAGCACTGCAGGAACGACGCCGTCTCCAACGACGCCAGAAATAGTAACTACAACCACTCAGAGGATCACGTCGACTGACTCTGATGATACGTCTGATATTGAGGTGCCACCTGCGGTAAGTATTCATGTACTTTATTTCTAGGGCAGTTGAAAAATCGGTCATTGACCTTTGCGCATTTTGTATTGGACCCTTCATTGGACTTGTACCACGAGAGGTAGCGATAAATATTGTATGGCGCGATTGGCGAGCGATATGTATTGTTTTCTTTCGCGTACAGTTTTTCTATATGCCTGAACTGTAAAACCTGTTTGTGATTCTAAATCATTTGATGTAAAGTCGCAAATAGACGTAAGGTCAATTTAAAATTTCCTTAATTGTCTCGAACTACTTTTATTAGGATACTCATAAACGACGCAACTTTTCAATGACCACCTCAGAATAAAGAGTGGAAACAATATTATGGGCAGTATAATTCATACCATCAAGTATTTTTCCATAATATTATTACCGTCGTCGTCCTAAGAACGACACTCCCCTTGACAATGCCGAAATTGTCTCGGTGAAACAGTTGGCTTATAGTCAACAATAATAATACGTGAGTGTTAAAGCCGGTATTTAAAAATAATTAAGTATTTTTCCGTTTACAAAAACGGTTGTGATCATAATATGTACGACTACTTATCAAGTTGTATTGTTGTCATTGACGTAAAGCACTATACCTAATATATTTTCTCTATTGATAGAATCATGGTAACAGATATTGCTTTTCAGGAAAACGAGATTGATAACAATGTAGACACTGATGTCTGCGACTCAGAGGAAGATTACATGCCTGACAAAAAGGCTTGCGATAAGGTAAATATATTATAAATTAATTTATCCTCTCATTATAACCAACATCTTTGTTTAAGTTTGAATGTTTGAAGTTTGAACCACTATAGATCACAGAGGCAGTCATTTCATCAAACTTTTATGCAGTAATATTTTAAGCGAGCCATATTTTCGGGCTATGGGTTTTCGGGAGCGAAAAATCGATCTATACTAGCTGTCTCATCTTTGGAAAAGTCGTTTTTTGTGAGTTTTTGAAAGAAAATTAACTGTAATTGTAGAAGATTGAAAATTTCGCACCAGTTGATATGCACGTTAGTAGCTCAGTTGGTAGAGTGTCGGCGTGGTGCTCAAAGGAACCACACTGTAATGAAAGCACCTCTTTCCTTTTTGTACACGAAGATTTGTACGTTTTCCTTTTTATTACGTTGCGCATTTGTCCCCAAAGTATTTTGATCGAGCGGAACTCGGTCACCAAGGCACTCATAAACTATTATAAAATTGATAAGTAATAAAATAACCGATTTACCATTAGGCCGCTAATATCAAAATTTAAATTATGATTAACCCGTAAGATGGATCCGAGCCAAGATCAAGATTGCAATTTATTGTTTTAGCAATAATGAGTATTTAATAGAAGAATTATAAGGTCCATGACTGCACTGAAGCGACTGACGACTATTGTCTTCTTCCTCAGTACTGGCGATGCGTCAACGGCGAGGGCGTACAGTTCTCCTGCCAGCCTGGCACCGTCTTCAACGTCAAGCTCAACGTCTGCGACTGGCCTGACAACGCTGCCAGAAATGACTGCCAAATGTAGACTCGCATCCTCTTCGTTTAGATATTCCCTTATTTATTTTAAGGAACTTAGCATTGTCGTTATTCGTTCTCTGGGGTCTATTTCTAAATAATCAGCGGACATAAAAACAATGAAGATATCTGATTTATGTTGGAAAATGACCCTACGATATATTGCGTTCAAAATTGTTTAGTACGGCAAGGGCTCCAATAGCATTCATTGTGTCTATGAGTCAGCCAATCACAGCTATCCTTGTATCGCATGACACACGGTACGAACCAATCAGAGCCTTTTGTCATTTTGGTACCATTTTCGAAACGCGTCTACTATGTTTTCTTATTCGCTGTTAATAATACTTTAAATTCGCTTTCATTTGACTGAATTGGCTAAAGAATGATTGTGAGTGTCTTTTGAAGGGCTCCTTATGAACTTATTACGCTAATGTTAACACCTTGAGACACCTTTTATTGTAAATTTGTGATCTTAATAGTTTTAGTTAATTTTTTAGTTAGTTTAAGTGCAGAGATTGCTTTGTACCGCCTTAAAATATTTTTAATACTCGAAGTAATGTCATTAGATAGTTGTCTGTACAAGACTGCAATTTATACAAAAATTAAGTTAAGAATATTATCATGATATATTTTAGCTCGTGGTTTTTAATGAAACTATCATAACTTTCTCAAAGCTGATTCTGGAAGTTCAGCACTTAGAGCTTTGATAAACGTAATCGTTGTAAGTTCTTATCTGAATATTGTTGAAAGGATTAATACATTTTTGGTTAAATTAGTTAAGGAATTTGTAATGTTGTTTAGTAAAATACAAAATAATTTCGAAGTCAAGTTGAACGCAATTAGAAATCTCTTGGCTCCGCAAAGTTTGATGAATAAACATTAAATTCTGCTTCCGACTGAATTCAAATATTTACCCTTTTATGGTTTATTTATTTTGGTTAAGAAAATGAATAGATATATCGCTATAATAAGATTTTTGTGTATTTAACACATCTGCTGCTCATCTTAAATCTAAAAAGCCTCCATTGCTGTGTAACGCGCACAGCCGTTGGACTGAGATCACGCTAAGCATGTTCTTGATAGAGGTGGTTTTGACATAAATAAGTTTACAAGAACGGCTGCGCGTGTAAACAGACAGGGAATGCTTTCTAACTGAACGTCAGGGATGTAATAAATAAAATCACTGAAAAAATTATGAGAAAAGTGGAAATTGGCGTCTGACAGCCGATAACACCTAATGATTTTTCAGCATACTTGGTTTTGTTGGCAAAGCGCTTGGGATGTAATAGCACACGGTCGGTATGATAGCGTTTACATTACTGGTGGGTTTTCAGCAGCGAAAGTGTTAAATAGATTAAGAAAATAAACATATAAACAAAATCATGCTGTTTTTTTTTGTTATACCTTAAAAGAAAAATAATTATTTCCTATAAACTGAAAACAGCAGCAAATAATCTAGAACAGCAACTTTAAAATTAAGGTGACCCGTAAACTTGGAATAATTTAGAACTTTCAGAAAAAGGCGAAATACTTGCCTGCAACTAGGTATTTGAAACATTCAGTTTGTAAGCCAAATGGAACCCTTAAGTGGCTACTTACAGGTCCCATTATTTATTTTAAAAACAACAGTGGGTTTTAATGATGTTTTAGTCAGTTTAATTGTAAGAAACAATTGTCACCAAAGAATCGAAGTAAATATATCAACACGTAGGCTATAAGGAGTACCCAAACCGAAAACGGTGCAAAGATTACATAAACGCGGGCGGAGCCCCGAGCAAAGGCTAGTCGAATAATAAGGTCGATTTCCTCATAATGCTTCTAGACCAGTGTTGTGATGGTAGTAAAAAACCGCAACCAAATCAGATAAGTGGTTCTCGAGTTAATAGGGAACATACATACAGACAGACAGAAAAAAGTTCAAAAAATTTTAGTTTTGGCCTTAGTACAATACCTACATACTCGTATAACCAATTTCAATTAAAATTTCGCAAATATATTCAACTAGCTTTTGCTCGCGGCTCCGCCCGCGTGTTATTCGGTTTAACGACATTCTTTTTTCCGGAATAAAAAGTAGCCTATGTGTTAATTTAGGGTATAAGCTATATCCATTCTAAATTTCATCCAAATCCGTTCAGCCGTTTCAGCGTGAAAGAGACAACATACACACACACAAACTTTCGCATTTATAATATTACTGTGATGTAAAAACACGACTTTTTACTTTTTTTTAATATTAGTAAACAGCTACGGAACCGTCAGGGAAGGAGTGCGACCGATTCTTAAATAATAATTCGGAAAATGAAAGACAAAAAAAGATAATGGGCTCGTCCGGGATTTGAACCCGGGACCTCTCGCACCCTAAGCGAAAATCATACCCCTAGACCAACGAGCCGGCTGCGGAGAGCGTCGAAATTATTGATCTGGGTCAGCGATTCAGTGACGTCATATATTCTCGCGGCGACCCGAAGCGACGCAAAGTGAAAGGAAGTCGTATCTATCGTCACATAATTATGGTGACCTATTCCCGGGCAGCAAACCTTAAATTTAGAGTTGGAATACTGAAAATAATACAAGCTCATTTAACTTTTATCCATCTGCGTTAAAGCCTATTTTGCAATGAAAAATTTAGGTTACGGCAGCTCTAAATCTAACATTTGCTACACGAGAATAGGTGTCATGAGCTTATCAAAAATGGTTTTTATTTCTGTTGATCAAACTTACACCAATTAGTTGATAGTACAATGTATGGAAGACGTGGAAACGCACATTTTTCCACATTATGTTAAGTTGTGCCACGATTGGCTGATTTTTCTTAGATTTTTTTTCTTTAGCTTTTAGATTTAGTAAATGATAGCAAAATCTCCGAAACTATTAAAGACAGCAAGCATCCACTAAAAAAGGATTTTGTGATACGGCGAGCGGAGCATGGGCATAATAGGGTGTTTTCAACGCGGTCACTACGGTGATAATAAAAAAAACCGCATCAAAATCAGTTGAGTGTTTCTTGAGTTAAAAGCATTCAATCTTTCTCTCGTTTTCGGCTTGGGTGTTATTTGATGAACATCCCATATAGCCTATGTGTTGACCAGGATCACTACGATGATAATAAAAAAAACGCATCCAAATCCGTTGAGTGGCTCTCGAGTAAAAACGGAACATACATACATACAAACTGACAGACAGACAAAAATTCTAAAAATTGTTGCTGAGGTACAATAACAATAATATTTACAATAACCCATTTCAGTTAAAATTTCGTAAGAATATCAATTCACTGACGCGAATTTTTTACTACTTTATTATAAGTATAAGATATTTATTTCAAGTTTCTTGCTTATACAGCGCAAAAGTTAGAGACTGTTATAGTTTCACACGGGTAGATGGATTCATCATAATGGTTTCTATTTTACCATTTGGGTACGGAACCCTAAAAAAGCCCCTTCGCTGGCCAAGCTCTATTACAAAGTATCATACCAAGCGATTGCATCGTTAAATAAATAAAGCGATCAGTAGCAATTTTTCTTTAATTGACCCATAAACTGTGTTTGGGTTAGGGTTCCGTAAAAATGAAACCCGTTTTTGGTTTTCCATATGTAAACACGATATCCCATAGGTATTTATTTTTCAAAGAGCAGGAAAAATATTTTTTTTTTGCTTTCATCAGACTCTTAATAACTCCTATATATTTTTAATCAATTGCTGCGTATCCAGTATACAATTAGCTGTGTAAAACAATGTAAACCTTTACTAATAATACACAAGATATTATACTAATAATAATACATATGTATAACGTGTAACGCGTCCATCTGAGCATAATATGCACATGGAATTGCGCGAAAAGGAATTTTACCTCGAAATTTGTCAGTAGGTATTAAAATTTCCAGAAATTTAGAAATTTGCCCGTCGACATAAAATTTTGCATGTCCACAGAAATTTGTCAGTATGTTTTAAATTATACCTTTCCTTGGTACCAGTAGGTATTCAATTTGATATTCCCATAGTGCCATAATCCTCGTATAATTAATTAAACTTTTAATATAATTATTAATATTACTTGGACAATTCAAATATTTTAGTAACGTACCATAGCTGAGCAGAATAAAGATAATAATAAAAATAAATAAATTTATTTGTTCATAACAAAAGGGGGTAACAGTATAATAGAGGATATTCAAAATGCACATCTTAATATTGTATTCCTTACTTTTGAATCAAAAGTATGCAATAGATGCGTTTTATGTATATTGGCGAAAAAATGCATGAATTACAATTAATTTTAATCTAAAATTATAATGAACAATTACATTAATGCCATAAGGCATTAAACTGTCGTAGAATACGTGGTTTGAGTCTTGTAGCACATAACATTACATATTGTAAATTTTGAAGTTATTTTGTTTAATAAATTACTTATTACCCTTAAAAACGATTCCATTAGAACAAAATTAAATTAAATAGTTAAACACAAACTATTCATAAGTTCAAGAATCTCATGCCTGAACTATTTAAGGCTTTCAAGTTGGTTGTTAAAAGTCTACAGACATCGCTTACCGTATTAAATTAAAAGAAATACATGAATGTGATTTTGTACTTTTCCGATACTATAATCGACAACATTACAAATTAATAATTGGCGCAAAACTAAACATCATTTCGAGATATGGGCCTTCTGCGCATCATATTTTATTTTCAGAATTAAATCGTGATTAAATGAAGATATGTTTTCAAAAAACTAAAAATATGGTAAACACAGGATTTTAAAAACAATTTCCTTTGCTTTTATGTTCATTTTGTATTTAAAAAAAATCAACTGTCATATCATGTGACAGTGGACATAAACATGCCCAGCTTTTTTTTTAATATTCGATTGGCAATGAACATCGACTTTTGAAATCCTCAGATGCGACTTACGTCTTTTTAGAATGAGTGAATAAGAAAACATTAAATTATGCAGGAAAAACGTAAAATAAAACAAAATAAAAAATACATAAGCTTCTTTTTTACGCAGTCTTTCTATATAGATATTAAAAACAAATGGGTAACTGAAATGAAATGTTGTCGATTGGAATGGCATCCGAATCGAAGTTCAAAGAATCGACGAAAGCAAGGGAAGTCTATAAAACAACTCATATAGTACTAACAGGGTCTGAAAATGTCGTGGGCTGTAGAGAAGTAAGTCCGCGCATCGTTTCGCGCACTGGTTTTCCCGCCCGATCGACGCTTGGCCTCTAGTACATTGTGGAAAATCGCGCGAGTTGTATCGCGGACGCGCTTTCCCGCCACTAGCGTTCGATTACGCGGGAAAACTTATGCTGCGTTCCGAATTTAATGGACATTGTGTATTTGATGGATATCGTTATAATGGTGATAAAATTGAAAAATAACATTTTAATCTGATTTTTGTCATGGGTTAATTTCAGTTTCAAGTGGTAAAATGATAGATAAATGTAAAACAACTTGTATAAAAACTAAGAACTGGATGTTTTGGGACAATAAATACTTGAGTGTGGCTGTCGGTATATGAAAAACATGGATACCAACGAAAATAAGACAAATTGTGCAAAAGTTACTGGTATAAGTGAAATATGGATTCAACTTTTTTCCAGTAGAGTGAATGTACGACATTTATACATACTTATTTAAAAAGGTAAGTTATATTACGTGTTTTTTATAAAATGTATTGATTAACTTAAAAGGTTTTTGATCATTTACTTTTAGGCAATTTATCTTTAGGAATATTTTTAGGCAATATTTTAGGCTTTTCAGTACCCACCATAAATAAATATTTTATCTTTAAACTTGAAATTTTTGTACAAGATATTTATTTATTTAACTACAAGGAGAACAAACAGAGAGAGAGACATAATAGCTTACATTAAAGTTATGTGTTACTTTCACATTGTACATAGTAATATCAATAATAAATTAGAATAAAAAACGCATTATACTAACAATCTATGTCTCTGTAGTATTAAGGGTCTTAAGGGTGTATAATACCTCACTTCGCTTCGCATGATCCTGCTTTATACCAACAAATACTGCAACAATCACTCTGAAATTTATATAATGGTAAAGTTGAGGACTAATACTATGTCACCACAGGGGTGAAAACTTGATTCCATTAAATTTTAACGATAGAAAAAAATTACAAAGTTACCTCTAAACCGTATAATAAACAGATAGCAATCAATGAAAACTTGAAATTAGAGCAGAAACTTTGCATAATATGACTGATATTATTATAAAGCAGCTGCAGACTGTTCCATAAAAATGAAAAAACCATCAGTGTAGCCGCGATTAGAGTAGGATAGACAGTTAAAAAGCAGAAGCGTTAGAGCAGGACTGCGAATTGAGGTATTATGGGCCCTTAAGAGCATCGGATACTGGTAGCTGGCTTCGCCTGTAGCTTGTTACCAACCTCATGTCGAGACCATGACGCCAAGGCATGATGTCATACCGGCGGAGTTAAAGGCAGCTGCGTAAAACAGTCATTCTGTTACTGACCGACTTCCGTAGATTTTTGCGGAAGCAAAGAAAAGATTCATCATCGCTTCGCCTGCTGTTACTCTTCCAGTTTCTGGGCGAGCGCACTTCATCCTAAGTCTTATCAACGCTTTCCACCAGGCGTGGTAATGGCCAAGCGTTTAAAAAAATGCCAATATTGTTGTATTTTTTCGAACGGCTTTGTGACAATTTTACCAAGGAAATTATAATTGCTCAATATTATAGGCAATAATATTGCGTGTGTACGAAAAATCTATGACTAGCTTTGCATTGCAAGTCACTATTAAGTGAGTTAGTACATAAATACAACGTAAAATTCAAGTCATTATGTTAATGAAAACTGCTGATCTGATAGTACTCGTCCATATGAACAACTTTTACTATGGTGCCAACCCTAAAATCGTGAAAAAAATATCAGATGTTCCATACATTTGGGTCGAGGCAGCAGATATTTTTTTCACGATTTCATGGTTGGCTCCATAGTGAAAGTTGTTCATATGGACGAGTACTATCACCAGTTTTCGTTAGCAAAATTACTTAAATTTCACGTTGTATTATAGCGGTATGGAAATGCGGATGAATATACTCTCTATACGTGTTTCCATTTCTTGACGGGACTATAACAAGTAGGTATATATGGTAGAAGAATAAAGAATAAACGTACAGTTAAAGTTCGTAGTCTTTTTGTTTAGTACAGCTATGAAATCCTTACATTACATATGTCTCATCTTCTTTGAAAGTCTGGTACTATAATTGAAAAAGTTACAAGACAGCTCCTAGTCGAGAGCTAGAGCTAGTACTATTGTAGTTAGAGAGCTACTTATCACTTAAAATGTAAAGCAATTTCTTTCAAAACGAAGATTAATTTGAAGATTGCTACCCTAAGCGCTATAAAATCGACAAGAGTGAAAGCAAGGGTAAACGAAAACGCTGCCTCGTTTGACAGTTGATTCTTCGGAGTTTTATTGAGTTCTGGACATATTTTAAAACTTATTTTTATACTTAATACTCTCTTTTCAAGGTGGTAGAGCTGATGCCGGGCTCGACTGTGGAGGTACCACCATCTTACTCGCAAATTCTCCCGAAGTTATTCGGGGGAGAGTAAGAGAACAGCTCTCAGGCAAAAAAACCAGGCGGCCCACCATTGCCTGGGACCGATGGATGGCGGTATATCCATCCCCAATTGCCGGGCCTTATTTAAAACAGACTAGTGACAGGCAGCGGTGTCACTGGTGCAAGGGTCTCTGCACCGCGCTCACCAACCCGCCTGCCCAGCGTGTGTGAGCTCGTGAGAGCTCCTGTTTCTCCCTTTTTTTCATCATCACTCTCATCCACTGTAATGACAATCGCGCTCTTTTTTAGGGTTCCGTACTGCAGGATGCCAAACGGGACCCTATTACTAAGCCTCCACTGTCTGTCGGTCCGTCTGTCACATGGGTCTATATCTTTAGCCGTAATAGGTAACCAGTTACATTTCTCATAGAATACGTGTTACGATGGCCTCTACCACGGCAAATAATTTAAAAAAAAAACCTTCGAAAAATGCAATTAATGACGGTTATACGTACAAGTTTCAAATTTAGTTAAGCTCTGAAGTAAAATAACAAAAGCGGCGGTAGTTCAGGCGGTAGAACGCTGGCCTCTCAATCTTGAGACCCAGGTTCGATCCCCGGCCAGGCATGCACCAATGAGTTTTCTGAATTTATGTGCATAGTATTTATGTACTTACCTAATACTTAGCACTTGCTGAACGGTGAAGGAAAACATCGTGAGGAAACCTGCATACCCTAAAAAGCGTGTATTTGTGCCAGAAGCACGGCGATAGGGCTCACCACCCATCACGTTGGGACGTAATAATCGTTGGTAAAACGCGGTTGTACCGGGTGTGGACTGTGACTTGTATTTCACAGTTCACACTCGGGAACGCCTCTGACGGCCCCTCGGGGATTCATGTCGTGACGATATGTAAAACAAAAAATAATAAAAAATGGGGTTCCGTATTGCCGAATTGTTGTTCAGGTGCTATCATTCGGTGGTTTGTTTTTGTCTCCTTGATCTTGCTGTGGAATTCATACAGGTTGAAAACTAAGTCATTAGCTTTATTGAACTCTATGGTTCAGAATCACTAGTAGAACACAAAACCGTAAAAAGAAGTTTTTTTTTCAGATATTTTCCAAATTTCGAAAAAATGGCAAACCTTCTCAATGCAACATGTGACTGACACTAGACCGTACATATTCCCGGCGGTAAATAATGCACATAGGCTATGTATTGTCTGTCAAAAAACTGTTGAAATTAATATTGAAGAAACTATTTTTCTTTCGCCTGCTTACACCAAACAAATAAGTACAAAATCTGTTAAATCGAGTTAACCGCGTTGTTATTTCATAAGTATATTACCTAAATTATACTACTTGAACGTGTAAAGTCCAATAAACTTCATTAAAGTTTCATATTAATTTCAACACTTTTTTGACAGACTATACACATAGGTTTTGTCTCTGTTACCGGAGTATTAGTGCTACTTTGACGGTTGATATCTTTTTTTTAATTATGAATCATGACAAAAGTAACAAAACATGTATTTTTTATTTGGAACATACAACAGTTTCCCTTGTTATAGCTAGAGGTTTCATTTTCAACCGGTATTGTTATTATTTGCTCTAATATTTTTGGGTTCTATAACCGTATTGTGTGGTGGTAGGGAAACCTTTGTGCGCGAATTCGACTCGCACTTGGCCAAGTTATTTGGAACTGCTCCGATTTAATACTAAGGCTAGCTAAAATACAAAGGCCATATTATTTTCGTTCTCTAGCGACTACAAAAGCCATTTCAATTTTTCTCCCTTTGATTCGATTTGACGTTAATGTGACTTTGACGTTTGTTAACAAGACCCGTTCAAAAACACTTTTCTGACGAAAATCACTGCCAAATGTTTCAATTCATTCTCTTTCTCCTATTTATCTCTGTCTCTTACTTAAAATCAATAAAATTTGGCACAATAGTTAAACCTATATTATATACCCTTGTTAAATACCAATGCCATCAAAAACAAAAGTTGTAAAAAAAACAAGTCTAGCAACTTAGTTCTTTTACCGTAAAAAGTTGTGAGATCCATGTAATACCAAGTCGGTTAATTTATTCAGTCTCTACAGTCTCTACATAAGGGACCTTCTGTCTTAAGTTATTACGTAATTAGCTAACTTAACAACATCTTATAATGACCATATCAATATTAAAAATCTTTTATGTTTAAATAAATAGATTGACTTGGCCATCGCATAGCACCACAATGTATCTCACAAGTAATACATTATTTACTCCGATTGCCAAGTAAATCTATTTATTTAAAATAAAATTGTGTTAATGTATTTATAATTGTATCTGTATATTTAAAAATGTCATTCATTTTGAACCAGTTGCTTAAGAATTGGCCTGCTTGGGTACTGAAAATTCAGGCTTCTAGTTTTATCCTCAACGAAGTTATAGACGGGTCGAAAATGGCCTGAACTGTTTCGCGAAAAGGATGGATGATTTTTAGCTCGACTTGGCAGAGGCACTACCGTGCTCCCAGATTTATTATCTGATCGAGTACCTATTTTGTAAATCCTAGATTTCACTATTGACATGTACTAGTGTAAGAGTCTAGTTTCAGTTTATACATTATTAGGTTATTTAAACAATATCCTATCACAGACCAGTAAGCCTAGTCTGTGTACAATATACAAGGGAGATATACGTAGTTAGTGACAAATAACGGCATTTATGTTTTTTTCCCTCGTAATGTGGATACATTATAATTACATTTTGTCGACTTATCGTAGATTATTCGGCATATCATAATCTGCCTAGCCAGATCGTATTTTGTTTTCGGCTCCCCAAATTTATATGTAAACCCAACACGCTCCTTCTCGCTCCGCTTGTCATTGCACCTATTTTGGACTTTTTGTAAAAGATTTTCGATTTCACACCTTACGAGGCAAATAATACCGAATTCTCCGTGTTGCCGACAGCATACCTAATACCGTTCAAGCTGCACAGCGAGCTAGTCTGTATGGTAAGAAGCCAAAATGTGTTATTTTTTTGTTGAAAATAGTCTTTGGAATTTGTGTCTGGTCACTAGCCGAGTCTCCAATACTCATTTGGCTGTACCTATTGGCACGGTGGCTGTCCAAGCCATTTAGGTCAGGTCTGCCGTTATGTTCATTCGTTTTGCAATAAATTTCTTTTCGCCTCTTCAAGTAAATGTATTAGACGTTAATTAAAAGACAGATACTTTCCACATGTGAACCAAAAATCAAATTCCGAGCGTATGTCCAGGTAAATAAACTCCATCGAGTCATGCCTCTCTCAAGTCTTGTTTGAGAAAAAAGCCTTGACAAACGGACACGCAGACAGACTATCAACAAATTGATTCCATATTTCTTTTTAAATATGCGGTATACAAAAAAAAAATCATTGTGTTTAAAGTTAAGGGCTCGGCCAATGTGAATCAGTAGGTATAATATCTTGCCAAGTTCTAGATATTCGTTGTACATTCCTAGAGTTATATGCGTTTATGACTTAAGGCGACTCCATTCGCCCGAACTTCCATACTAGCGCAGTTCGCTGATCATATCCTTATTTATAGGTACTTGCTTATTATTTTTTCTGTTTCAACATATCCCATAATATATCCATGACGTGAAACTAAAACATTTAACATAATCAAATACATAATCAAATACATACAAAAATTACAAGCGTATAAAAGTCCTGGATTTTACACATATTTTGATGAATGTTTATGTACCGTAATGTCCTAGAAGCGATACAACAAATCAAATAATTTTAGTTTCACAGCATAGTGTAATTTATACTTTTCAAAACTATTTTTGTTTCATTTCGATTTTTGGGATATTTCTCCTAAAATCATAGGAACCACCAAAACCATTCTCGAGTTTTTTCAAAACACGAATGTTGTCTCGCGTTAGCTTGCCTTTCACAGCTTGTTCGGTGTAGAATGAAATAGCAAGCATAGCGTGTCCCCGTGCGCGACTGACTCCAAGCCGCCGACTACAGGCTTCTTAAGGAACCTTCATAGAACTCGGCATCTTCTTTTTTCGGCGTATATGAAATCCGTGTTATTTGTTGTGAGTACGAAGCCCTATAAAGAAAATAAAATATACAGGTAAATCTAGAAAAGTTTACCCGTAAATATTAGGTCTACTCAATGCTTGTGGGATAAAAAACAAAATGAATAAGTCGAAAATAGGCGCGACGACCAGCGAAGCGAGCGAGACCATATTGTTAGGTTGCTAGTGATAGGTGGTAGAGCTAATGCCGGGCTCGACTGTGGAGGTACCACCATCTTACTCGCAAATCCTCCCGAAGTTATTCGGGGGAGAGTAAGAGAACAGCTCTCAGGCAAAACCAGGCGGCCCACCATTGCCTGGGACCGATGGATGGCGTTATATCCATCCCTAATTACCGAGCCTTGTACAATAAATCAGACTGGTGACGGGCAGCGGCGTCACTGGTGCAAGGGCTTCAGCACCGCGCTCACCAACCCGCCTGCCCAGCGTGTGTGAGTATGGGCATTTCTTCCAGGAGGGCCGCCAAAAGTGGCGAAATCCTGGAAAGGCCTATGTCCAGCAGTGGACGAAACAGGCTGATGGATAGTGATAATGTTCCAGAGCCGAGCAAATCCAAGCGGAGCGAGGCGACTTCTTTATTGCGACAAAAATGACGCAACACGTAACATCCCCCTGTGCTGGACATAGACCTTCCCAAGCTTTTGCCGCTCTCGGCGGTCCTCTTGTAAGAAATACCCGTACTGACACACGCTGGGTAGGTGGGTTGGTGTACGTGGTGCCGAAACCCTTGCACCAGTGTCGCTTCTGCGGGGAATTGGGGATGAATATGGGGGGCCACATCGTAGAATTGGTAATTTGATGATATAATCGCATTGAAACCTGTAAAAACTGAAGGAGTCGCCTCGCTATGCTCCGCTTCGCCTCGCTTGCCTTGCCCGGCTCCCAAATTTATGATCATAAGTGTGACCTAACGTGCTCCTCCTTGCTTCTCTCGTCTTCGCACCTATTTTTGGCCTTTTCTTGGAAGTCCATCGTAAATTTCATGGTTCATACTAATACAGTAATATCGATCAGCGGTCCTTTTACGTATCTTTGAATCGGTTGCCAACTATGGTTGCTATCCACTAAAAACAGATAAAAAATTAACTTCCAAAATAACTTTCAATGGATATTCAACTATTTACGAATTGTGACGTCATTTCAAGTGCGAACGTATCCTTAGATAAGCGGATATGTATGTTTTCGACGATAGGCACTCAGTTTGGCAACTGATTTTACGATACAGAATCATGGGTCTGGAGGCCTAACATGGTTGTCACCTTAACACCATTTTAAACACCATTTGACAGTAAATCCAGATCATGAAATCATAAATTTATATAGCCACCACATATAGACCACAAAAGCGGTTTTAAAAAGTAACTGAATTATAAAACACAAAGTATAATAAATTACATATACCTAGGTAATATATAATATAAATTTATTTAAATTTGCTTTGGTAGTAAACCGGGCTGGTTACACAAGTTAGGGAATTTTAATAATCTTCAATGGTAAACTTTCAGGATGGCTTACCGAACTATTATCAGGGGCTGTGTTTACTCATACAAGCTTACCAACTTTGCAGGAGCACAAACCACCTCAAAACACATTAACAAGTTACCGCAAACATGAATTAATGCCTATTAAAATGTTCTCTGGAAGGCCTTCTGGTTTCCCCAATTTGCGGTTTGACGATCGAAATAAATACTTTACAGTGTAATAATTCCATTATTTTATTGTTCATGATTTACGTATATCCATATATCGTGACCCGTGCGTAATATACCAGGACGGACAGGCGGACAGACAGTAGAGCGACAATTAATAGGGCTCCGTGTTGCCCTTCGGATACGGAACTATAAATAAACTGATTTTATAGCTCTCTGAAAAATTAGTTTACTTAGCCGGGAAATAGAACATTTATTTTGCAAAAATAATTTCTGTATTATGGCATCAATCGATAGTGTTGCTAGTTTAAGAGTCAAGTGTTGCACTTAAAGAAAAATTTAATGTTAAATCAATTAAAAGGTATTTTTTATTTATTTAATTTTATTTAGTAAACATACAGTTGTTTACAATTATTACAAAAGAAAAATACAAACACATCTAAAGTCCCATAAAGGTGAAACACATATTGAAAAATTTCGAACTCGGTTATGACGACACGGAATAAACTCAAAATTAAACTTCGAAATTACTTATTAACACGACCATTTTACAATAAATTAAATTTATAATAATATTATTGATTAATTGTATTTAGTGACATCTATTTCCCGACATTTCATTTATTTAGTATTTGTATTTACTTATTTTTCACCGCGCTTCAATCTTTTATTAATTTCACATTGCACTAAAATTTTACTATTTAAACTTAGATATTTGATTCTATTTATCCAATTTCTATCGATGTTATTTTGGAATTTTGTTTTTTGTGAATATTCAATTATTTATTTTAAGTTTTACGATTTCTACCTAAACTGATTTGTATTCCATGTTTGTTTTAAAATGCAAATAAAGTTGAATTGATTTGAACATTTGAAATACACGTACGAATATTTAACCCTCACAGGACTGAAAACAAAATGAACAACAGTAAAACAACATAAGATGGGACAATAATTATATCCCATCTGTACTGTAAGGGCTAAAAAAATCGTGTGAGCGCTATCATTATAAATTTTACTTTTACAACATTGACCTCTCATAAACCACTAGACACACAGTCTCTGAGAAAAGTTCGTCAAAAAACGTCAGAACGTGCGACGTGCATAAGTCGTTAAAATAAGATGCAATGTCAGTTGTATGCAATCGTTATTCCAATTTGTCACCCCATAGCGGTGACAAAATGCATCGCGGACACTTTTTGAGCGAGATTGTGAGTCTTGTTGTTTATGAGAGGTCAATGTTTTACAAGTAAAAATATTAAGAATTGAAAGAAAGTACAAAAAATAATACATTTTCTTTGTTTCTTTCGAAGACTTGGTTCTTACTAACTTGGTCCAACACTATTGATTCATGCATATAATACAAGTGTATTTTTTTTTAAAACGCACTAGCAAACGCTTTTTCCCGGCTTAGGTAATTCAATTTTTTAAAAGCGTTCAATGCAATTTTTATTTTCTCCAAAATCGATGATGGATTTCCTTTGAGTTCTCCATCTCTTAATAGTTGAGATTTTTCCATACTGCTTCATCCCTTTCCACTACTCATGACGAATCTTCGACACCAATGAACGATATAACTTAGCGATATTATGCAACGCAGGCCCCCGCTGAGAAACATACTACATTATAAGGTACTAGCCTCTCCCCCGTGGCTCCGCCCGCGTTATTTCATTCTCGGCCTTTTTTCAACAACCTATAGCCTATATCTTGACCAGGTCACTACGAGTCGGACTGACCCACCCAGGGTTTCATTAATTACAAATGTATACTTTCAAGATGTTTTAGGTTAACGGAAAATACCCAATAAATTTTGATTCCCTTGAGACTGTAGAAATATACGTTTTTTGCAGCATAAACGGCTATATCTTCTTTTTACGTTAACTTAGAAGTTTGATTTTTTTACAGCTTCAAGTGGCTGTAGACTCGAGCATATGGTTTTAATCTCAACTCGTTACCTACACGCGTTCTCAAGATAAAGGGTCTTGACAGAGAGACGGACGGACGACACAAAGTGATCCTATAAGGGCTCCGTTTTTTCCTCTTAAGGTACGGAACCTTAAAAATCTCATCCAAATCCGTGGAATGGACACTTTGACGCGAACGAAGCCGCGGGCAAAGGCTGGTACAATAAAAAAGAAAATTACTCCGATTAGATACGCGAAAAATATAGATGAAGCTCAGCTGAGAAACGCTTCTTCGTAAGAAGAAAGTACTTGCGTCGTCTAATAAACAGAAATATATCGTGTTGCTTCATCGAGAACATCGAGTAAACATCCAAAACTCAATATTTTATCAACGACCAAGGGCTGCGTGATATATAGCGGATGGGTTCAGTCATAGTGAAGGAAAAAAAAGGTTTTTCAGAAAGCATATATCATTATTGAAGATTAAAATATTTTGGAAGGGTAATCCCTTTCAGGATGAATCCATCATCCCGAACATTTCGTAAATTTTCCGGTATCCCTGAGTACAGTCAACAAAAGAGATGGGTAACCAGGCCCAGCGCAAACACTGATCCTAAGACCTACAGGCGAATGATAGATGAGAAGAGGAACACTGGGTCAGAACATACACACATGCACTATCGATTACGTATTCCTCGTCTCATAAAGATGACTATCCGTGTCAAAATGTGAAATTCGATATTTTAGAATATCGAAGACGCTGCAACTAGAGATTGCAACCCGGTATGTTTCTCAACCCGGCCGGGCCCGGTAGCATTCGTCGCCAACCCGGTCGGTTCCGCCAGGCCCATCCGGGCTCATTGGTTAGCGATGAAACCTATAAAGTTTTAATAAATTTGCTATTTAAGAATGGAAAAAGAGTTACAAATTTATATTTATTTCAATCTAGCAATTCCATAATAATCACAATAAATCAGTCTCAATCAAAGTCTCAAAATCACTGGTTTAATACAGAATTGATTACTTTTAGTATGGTATGGTATGGATGGAATAGTAACATTAGTATTAGTGATTATTAATTTTTATAAGTTTAAGCAAGCAGGTCTTTCTCTTTACTCTATAAAGTGTCTTTTTGAAAACATAGTATTGAAATTTAGAATAAGAAACTAATAACCCAGATTAAAGTACTAAACTCGTCGTATCAACTTAGATTAGATAGATAGATAAACTTTGGTAGCTTTGGTATAAGCAAAACAAATTCTTATTTGCTTCAAGCAAAATATTATGTTTTTTCTTAAACTTAAATTTTCTACGAGTAAGGGATCCCGCGCCGCGGTTTTCATACCTACCGGGTCCGGTGACCGGGCCCGGTAAGAATGGCCGGGCCAGATTTGCAATCTCTAGCTGCAACCTGGCGATTTGGGAAATTGAAACTCTGCATAAACATAGCAAAGTCCTTATTCTAAGACACTGTATCTTTAGTTTTTACATATTTTATCATTTTAAAGCTGTAGTCAACTACAAAAACATAAAAACAAAACCGTTTTTCATCAAATATTTTAATAATAATTTAAAAGCGCCTCCAAGAAAAATGAAACAATAACTGACGTTCTTACAAATTGCTATTAGAATTAATTAGGAGCTTTGGAAAAACAATTCGCGGTCATGTAAAATTGTGGAAACAACATTTTGACAAAATATTGCGTGTTTTAGTAGAAAAGTGCATTTAACGACTTCGATATCGTATTATTATTGTGAACTAGTGGTGTGTTGTGGTATAATAATGTAAATATTCCATTTTGTCCGAGTTACTCTCGCGGCTTGGTTCAGTTGCCTATTTTCCCGCAAATTAGACTGCGATAGTCGTCGTTCTTAGGATCAAAGTGTTTGCACTGGGCTTGGTTACCTGTTTTATTGACCATTACACCCCATACCTAATTCTCCGCCTACAAGACAATCAGCTCATTGGCTGTCGTTCGTAAAACCGCGGCCAAACAGGCAAGCAAACCCTCTTTCTCCGACGCAACCCTAAAAGTATGTAAAATCAGTAATATTCGGTACGAAGGACACGTTTCTTCCCTCTCCTTTAGTAAGGTCGTCACGTGATCCAAATAATCTTATCGACATGTCGATAGCTTATAATTTATTGACATGTATGCATGTACAGTCACGTTCAGAGATATTGTAGACACTCCTTTTAGTCCGATAGAAATGATGAAACCTTTAATTCACGAGTCACTTTTTCCGGTGTTAATAGATGTTTTCTAACAGATCTTGGTCGAGGAGTAAGTATTTTATATGCGATGTGGATAACTAAAAGGGGGAAAAATGTATAGACTTTTCAAACGTTTATTTGTTCAAATGTGTTAAAAAAGCATGCTTTTTTGTAACCGTTTCAATAATGTATATAAATTTGATTAAAATACGAAAATTCTATTTTTATTTTTCCTAAAAGTGTTTTGAAATTATTTACATGGTTGGAATTGTTTTAAAATCATAGAGCATCTCGATTACCGTCTTTGAACCTAGAAACGTTTTTTTCCTTTATTCATGTCAGTTATTAGTATTAGTCTAGTCCTCGACAAGATCAGTTAGAAAAGTGTACAATAAATAAATATCCACACAAGAGAACCCATTTAACAAAAAAAACTAGACTCGGGTTTTTTTTATTGATTTCTTTAATATTTCCGCTGGGCTATTTGGAAAGGTCGTGGATTAATTAAAATATAATAATAAATGCACTTTTTATTTAGTTAATGATGAGTACCTATTTCGATTCTACATCCTTACATGAAAAAAAAATTAATAATGATTATTATAATTCATAAGTTAATCCGCGACATTCTCTGAACGCAATTAGTACTTGATTGTACGTATCCAGGAAGTACGGTCAGGTAATAAAGCAGATTAAAATTAATATAAAGGTAAGTTGTTGATGTTGCCAAATTCATATTGAAGAGTCAGGTAGTGATCAGAACAAAAATTACGTTTAAAAGAGCACCTTTTTCTACTGTTTCACAAAACGTATATTGGTGACTTTTATTTATGCAGCCAAATTCTTACTGAAGACTCAGTAAGTGCTCAGTAATAAGGTTCGATGACGTTTTTTGTAAAATTTGTAAATTATTCATTTCGTGTTCTTTACAAACGCAAGCCCAGCCGCGAGTCAATTACTATGGGACTATGAGTGTTATCGATCCGTGTTATTGATCACTTACCAAGCCTCCAGTATGAGTTTGGCTGTATAAATTAAAGTGGTACCGACGCCGTTTGAGTCCAACCGAATTATGCAACTTATTCTACTATTATCGCAAATTATGGGTCAACTTAAGTCTTTTCTAACATTGAAATTGAGTATTGAAAATGGCCTTAGAAAGGTGCTTAAGAATAACTTGTCACTATCTCATCGAAGGTTGCTCTATCTCAAGGTCAAATGGTGCTAATCTGTCTTGTTCCCCCATGTGCAGACTCCCTACTGCGTCGTTTAGCCCCACGTGACCTCTCAGCCAAGGTTTTACCAAGTGGAGTTGAGGTGGAATTATATTTTTCAGGTACCTATATTAAGTATATAAATGTTCATTGACCATACAGGATGCTATGATGATGCTGCGGCGCCAGCACTGATGTATACAAATAACATTTATTGTAGACCCGCTCGAGAAAACGAAACGAACATTTTTGGAATTGGATAATTCTATGTTCGCGTCTAGTCTAACGAACTTTTCAACGAAGAATGATTTGATTTTTGATTGCAGATTATTCCGTTTTTTAATCGTTTATTAATTATTTAATGCTTTTTTGGTCAGATTAACGAAATGTTGAAATGCCTTTGTAAGAAAAGTGTTTCTTCCTGAGTGATTGACATCACTTTAGTGCAGACCTAAACTATCGATATTTGTGTCCAAAATTCTTTATCGGCTAAAATTGAATACAGATCAAGATCAATGGTAGGTTGTTTTGGGTTACAAAATTCAGCAAACTGTAAAAATATTATACGAGGCGAGCGTGAAAAACACTTGCACTGAAAATGATGAAAATATTCGGTTGACAAGTTCGCCTAACAAGTCAACATTGGCATGTAAACTGAAGGATCCAAAAAGTTCTGCTGATAGCCCCAATTGGAATGGAATTGGTATCCAATTGAATCTACATATTTACGAATTCACTTTTTGGAATAATACATTTTGTATTGGATTTTATAGTAACCTAGAATCAACCTAGAATAAATAATTATTGAAGAATTCTAAACGCAACGTTATCACTTTTGGCATAGAAGTTTACAATAATACATTGTAATATTACCATTACATACTGTAAAGACCTATCAGAAAATACTTCATCCGGGCGAGTTATTTAAAGTGTTCAGGAAATCTGAATAACTGTCCAGGAAATTCGTATAAAAATCCATTACATACCATATGTTCACAGAGTAGGTACATTTTATGTTTTCTTTTTAAAACTATCCGTGTTTATGTTTTTAAGGGACTAAGGAGTTTGGCAATCATAAAGGTTTTAAGCGACCAATTTACAAAGAAAAATAAAATGAATGAGCCGTTTTAAAAAAAATCAACACGTTTTCATTTCGTGTCAATAGATGGCGGAGTAATAACTAAAATTCTTATGTCAAATTTACGTTTAAGTGTATTGTTGTGTGTTCTGTTCTGTTGTACATACGCAAACACGCATTTGTTATTAAACTGTTGGATATAATATAATTTTAAGTGTTTTACGCTTGCAGTACATTGAGTTGATTTTATGCTTCTCTGTATTTGCATTGCATTGCAACTGTTGAAAGCAGTATAACGGGATAGTGACTCTACGTTAAATTTGAATACAATGACTTTTTGCGGTATAGAATACAGTTGTGCGAGTGATAACTGACTGTTTGCGTTTCATCATGCCCAAGGGCTATGGCTCATGGTCTCTTGGCAACTTGAAGGCCGAACTACGTAAAAGGAATGCCAAAGTTACGGGAAGGAAAGCAATCTTGGTTCAGAGGTTGGTCTAATGAAGTAAAAAGTTATTAGGATATTGCTTTCCTATTCATACTCGCCTACATAGTTCCATAGTCAATGGTAGAAGAGGACAGAGTTTTTAAATTTTAGGTGCTTCATTATTTCGTTTGCTGGGAAAGTATGCATTCCTTTATTTTAAATGATAAAAAAGCACAAGCAGCATTTTTATAACTTTTCATCCGAAATAAGTCCAAAAAGATGCGTGGAGTTGATTCGTATTTGTTGTTGTTTTGAGTTTTGTTTAAGCAAAGCAAAGCAAAGCAAAGCACAAACAAAGCCGAGTCCTTGCCAAAGACAAAAAAAATATATTTTTTTAAGTAAAATGACAGTTCGATTTCCTTGTATTTAGCGCCATATATTGGCTATTGAGAATACTCATCTGACAGCTGTCAAAGAAAACGCCTCATTACAATTTCATGTTTATAATGTAGAAAATGTTTGCTGTATTTTATGATTGCATTAATAAAAACAAAAATATATAATTTATATTGATTTTATAGGTATATTTAAAACCATTGAATACTTAAAATTTAACCTCCACGAGAGTTTTTCTCATTTTTTTTTCTTAGTTCTTAGCTTTCCTCTAGATGGCGTTGTCCATGACGAAGGCTGCATGGCGGTAAATACCTTTGCCCAGCTGGCAATGATAAAAAAATTTGCGTAAAAGCGGGAATTTATGTTGTTTTATACTTAAGTTGAAAGTGTATTGTGCAAATAAATTACAAAATGAGTTGAAGGGGGCTCCGATATAGATTAATTGTACTCCATCTAATGCTTTGCTGAAGAATTAAATAACAATAAACATAACCAATTTCCCAAACTTGAGCAAGTATTTTGTAATATTACCTAGTAAGTTTATTTTATTTGTTATAACGCATTATCATGAAAAACATGAAAACGTCTCATTTTATTTTTGAGAAAAGCACTATACTTGCTTCGACCATTAATTAGCAATCCTTGCCTCGTATATAAGGTTACTTTAATTTATACAGCCAAACTCTTATTAGAGGCTTGGTAAGTGATGAGTATCACGGATCGATAACAGTTTTTGCTAATTTCGCGAAATAAAATCTTGACGTCTCATCGTAATTGACTCGGGACTGGGCTTGCGTTTGTAAGGAACACGAAAAGAATAATTAAGGAATTTCATAAAAAGGGTAATTGAATCTTTTTACTGAGCACTTACCGAGTCTTCAGTAACAATTTGGCAAAATAAATTAAAGTCACCTAATATAAAAGTCCTCGCCCTGCAGGCTCGGATTTTTAACTTACTCGTCCAGGATTGCTAACTTCCTGGTCTTGGCAGTAGTACTACATCTACACTCTTATCGTAAAATACTGATTATGAAATCAAAAATTGTGTATAATGTCAATTATGAATGACATTACTGGGCTTAAGTTTATGTCATTCGTATGTTATTGTATATTCTACGGTATATTTTATCCATAGTTGTCGATGATTTTTAATTATTTTATCCTATTCTATATTTGACTGACGACGACGTCCCCAAGTGGTTCGAAATATATGAGGAATATGTATTTTTCTATTAATTTTTCAATACTTAAGAAAATACATAACATATTTATTCAAAATAATGAACAAAAATAATTATAACATAGTTTTCTTAACAAGATTATGCTATGAAGTATTTTTTTATGCTAGAAGGCAAAGAAAACTTTGCACATACAGACATGTCTGAGGTCTTAAATATCTAAAAACTTATTCTTTGATGTAGATCGCTGAGGAGTTTCATAAGGTTTCATAACATAATTGACACCTCATTATAAGATTTTGTTTCAAAAAGGCGAATCGAAAGAGTCCTCACGTGATCATTGAAAAGTTCATTTTCTACTTCATGGCATGTTTTGTCAACCACTTCGCAAAGATAACTTGAAAGAGCCTACGTATCGCAAAACGGCACCAAATTACGTATTTTATCAGCACCATAAGGCCGTAAATTTATTATAGTGAAAATGGCCTTGACAGACGGACAAATGGATAAATGATCCTCTATGGGTTCGGTTATTTCCATTTTGAGGCACGGTGCTCTAAAAATTGATGAATTAAAAACGAATTAATTAATATTATATCATTGCGGTACAGAAACACAGGATAAAAGTGAACCTGGATATGAGGAGCTCTGATTTGGAGTATTAGTTTCTTTTATTCACTCACTATACATTAAAAAACGTGGTATGATACACGTGGGTAAGGCAATAACTACTCGTAAAGTTTAAATCGTCCTCGTAAGTTATTATTGCCTCCTTACCTCACTCATGACATAAACTACTATTAATGTTATCTGTATACTCGTATTTTAAGCTATTATCTTATAAAGTTTATGTTTTCCTTGTTTCCGTAATCTTTTCTTAAGAGGCATGTGTAAAGTGTTAATTATTTTTAATCAGTCTCAATTGTTTAAAACTGATACTACGCAGACCTTCACCTCAAAAAGTAACTTCTTCCGGCATGACTGTATTCGGCAGATAATAAATGGGAATTCCTCTGTAAACGGACAAATGGAAATTTCCCCAAAAAATCCGCACTGTCGAGCGAAGAGGGTGCGTTTGACAGCTCTAATTAAAAAGAAACTTTTATAGCCATGTCCCTTGTAAAATGAGTTAAGACGTTTTTTAGGAAAATTCCAACAAGTACTCAGGGTCTCAGGTGTTGTAGATAAGATGCTTTAGTAGAAAGGTATAAGAATTTATAATTTAGCCAAATTTCTGTATAAATATGTTCCTAATTTACTTCAGGTTTTTGGACACTTAAGCCATCAGCCGTGTCTCGTTCGTTGTACTTGAGAAATTCTTATCTGGAAGAAAATTGGAAGAAGGTCGTGTTTGTACATAAATTTATTTTTTCGCAACATTAATATAATATCCTTTAAAAATTTAGAACCACTCAACGATTTTTAATGCAGATTTGCTATAAAAAAACCGGTCTAGTGCGAGTAGCACTCGCGCCCCGAGTGGTGTGTGGTTAACAGATCCAGTGACGTGAATTACTGACAATATCCTTGATAAATCAATACATTTTCTGATATTTTCGTTAAGTTATAATGTGTGTAACACGATTTTCAAGAAATTTTGTAACAAACTTAATGAATATAATAATTTTACCATTTTATTCATTCGCTTTTAAAAATTCCTGACAAATCCCATATATCATAGGTGGTAGAGCTGATGCCAGGCTCGACTGTGGAGGTACAACCATCTTACTCGCAAATCCTTTCGAAGTTATTCGGGGGAGAGTAAGAGAACAGCTCTCAGGCAAAACCAGGCGGCCCACCATTGCCTGGAACCGATGGATGGCGGTTTATCCATCCCCAATTGCCGAGCCTTATATAAAACAGCCTGGTGACGGGCAGCGGCGTCACTGGTGCAAGGGTTTCGGCACCGCGCTCACCAACCCGCCTGCCCAGCGTGTGTGAGTACGGGCACATCTTCCAGGAGGGCCGCCAGAGTGGCGAAATCCTGGAAAGGCCAGCAGTGGACGAAACAGGCTGATGAATGGATGGATGGATGTAAAAGTTCTTCAGATGAAAGACACGCCCCACACTTTCCCCAAGAAAAAAAAACATTTTTTTGTTTTGTGTAGAAAATTTAACTAGTTATGGAAAAAGAAAACCGCATCAGAATCTGACAACTACTTCCGGAGATATAGCCAAAAACAAAATTGGTGGGAAAATTCGCGAAATTGCAAAAATCAGCAATAATTTGACCGGTGACAGGTCTAATATTGCAGTTTGAGTATGTATGTATGTATTATGCCGTAATTATGTAATACAGAACTGAACGCGTTTGTTTTTGTATTTCCCCGAATTTTGCGCATTACATAATGACTGATTGGTGTAGCAAAAACAAACACCGTGAGTGTTCTACTCCTAATAATGTTTATGTGACCGTGTAAATTGAAAATCTTATTTATGTAACTAATACAGCGCTTACTTAGAGCTACGCCCGACAAACATATAAAGGATCTCTTTCATTGATAATTTACTGAATACTCCTGCATAAATAAACATTCGAATCAGTATATCATACAAACAAATCAATGACACAGCAGCCCCTATTCATATTTATCTTGAAATCTCTATGTATCTTTTTTCTATTCGTAATAGAGTTCTACATGATTTCGGCATAGTAGACGTGACCAATAGCGCGACTGTGCCGTTTTCTCGGAGTCCATACTAAACTCAACTATAGTGTTAGGGCTGGTATTCAACATTTTTTGATGATTTTGTGATACGGTAAACCGTAATTATGATAAATATCGGAATCCGTTGCTTTATAATATTCTATCTAGAAGCGAATGTTCTTTCAAGTTTTTAAAACAAATATATATCGAGTTAAATTATTTGTTATTGTGAAACATAACAAAAAAGAACTTGATATTTACGAATTATTGATCACTTGATTGCTAACTATTGTTAATTTTACCCATTAAATGAAAATGTACGTAAACACCCAAAAAACCTTTGATAATGCTATAACAGCGAAACCGGTAAGGGAAATCAATATAAATAAGTGGACAAGTACAAGTGTTTTTAAATCAAAAATGTATCAAAAGTTCCACCAAGTGCCAACAATCACGAGCATCAACTCCAAATGAAAATGTATTTTTAAACCAAATAAATAATTTATCTTTTAGGAATTTATTTAATTTCTTTAACATTTTAGGAATTCAACATTTTGGGCTTGAAGGGTATTATTTATTAGTATTTGTGTGTCTATAGATTTAAGTGAAAGTGAGATTACCTATTATCAAATAGTTTGGAATATTTTGACGTATTTTGTTAAGTTCAACTAGATACATTTCTGCTGGTAAAAGTTTTCAAATTGTTTTACAAATCAACTATTCACATAGAAGGGGTGGCCGGTGTTATGGCAACATTTTTCACACGCTTTATTTTTAGTTATCAAACGAAATTTTTGTTATCGTTTGATGATAATTCTACGAAATATAACTCCTTGAAAGTAATGTAAAACATGTTATGAATCCGAACAAAAGGTTTTAATTTTGAAAGCTTATACGTGTCTGTATAGTTTTTAAAGATCACCAGCCTTGCGCTTTCGAAAATATTCGCATTATGTATCAGAATTACGGTCTTGGGCAGCAATCACTTCCATCGTCTACGGTCCTGCACTTTGTCAAGTTCATTTTTGCTTTTGTTTTTCGGTCAAAAGTTCACTACCGAAATTCGGCATCGGCTGAAGACAAGACCCTAGAGAAGCAAAAAATACTTTGGCTGGTAGCCAAGCGAGGCTTGCACGCAGGCTTTCATATCGGGTGACTGTAAATCTCTACTGGATGGAATTATTGAGCCTCCAAGATATATAATATTATATCTGAGGCCCGCCCGCCTGGTGGTGTCATTGTTGGATAAGATAAGATTTGTTGGTTTTAATGCATTGTCCATTGTCCACAAGAGGGTGAATTTTATTTATCTTAAATTCATTATTAAAATGAATAGCTTTCTTACATCCTAGGTTCTGTAGATCCTAAGGCATCCGTTTCAGCAATATTCGTTGCGACTAGAAATTGGTGTTTGCTTTAAAAGTTAATGGATATATATGATTTTATCATACTTAGGCTTAATATTATTAATCTTGAGCCTACAGCTATAGAATTAAGGTAAACTTTTAAAATATTTGACCTATATTGTTTGTGTCATCAACATTTTAACATTTGAGCTTTTAAGAATTAATAAATCAAGCCGACCCCAAAAAAGCTTGACAAGGTATTTTTTCATAACTAAAAAGTAGACACGAAGGGAAAATAAGAAAATACTCCAGATAATAAAGCTAAACGTCTAACATAAAAGGCCCTCCATTTAGATGAAAAAGTTCTCTTTTACGCAAAGAATATTTCTAATAAGGCATAGAATCAAGACAGGCAATTTTGTAATTACGGCATACTTAAGGCTGGTTTTCTTAGATTTAGCAGCAACAGCTCAGAGCTAGGCTCCCCCCTCGAACAGAAAATGAAGTTTATGAAGTAAACCAAAGTGTTTTGAAGTGTTTGCGGGCACGAGTATAATTCGGTATTTTTAGGGTTCCATACCTCAAGAGGCAAAAACGGAGCCCTTATAGGATCACTTTGTTGTCCGTCTGTCCGCCCGTCCGTCTGTCTGTCAAGACCCTTTAACTTGGGAACGCGTGGAGGTATCGAGTTGAAATTAAAAGCATATACTCAAGTGTACAGTCTCTTCAAGCTGTGAAAAAATCAAACTTCTAACAATGTGGTAAAAGCGAATCTCGGTGCAAAATACACATAATAATATTGTTTTCCTTACTTTTTAATAAAAAGTATGCAAAAATTGTGTTTTAAAGCAATAAGCGGAAATTAATTACTAATAATAGGGTTGTGATTTTATGCCTTATATTTTGATTACATTCGATTACAACGATATGTACGCTTTTGAGTTTGTTAATCGATTGCAGTCAAAGTGTAAATCATAAGATGATAGAATTTGAATGTAAAAACTTAATTATTACCAATCAATTTTCGTAAATTGCTTTAAAACACAATTTTTGCATACTTTTTATTCAAAAGTATAAGGAAAACAATATTATGATGTGCATTTTGCACCGAGATTTTGCTTGCTACCTTAACGTAAAAAAAAGATATACGGTCGTTTGTGCCGCAAAAAACGTATTTATGATTTAATTACAAATGTAAAGTTTTCAGATTTTTCCTATACTTGTAGTAGAAGACGGTATTACTTGCCAAATTTCATAGTTCTAGGTCAACGGGAAATACCCTATGAATTTTGATTCCCTTGAGAGTGTCGAAATGGAGGTTTTTTGCGGCATAAATGGCCGTATCTTTTTCACTTTAACTTAGAAGTTTGATATTTTTACAGCTTCAAGGGACTGTAGACTTGAGTATATATTGTTAATTTCAACTCGATAACTCCACGCGTTTCCGAGATATAGGGTCTTGACAGACAGACGGACGGACGGACGGACAGACGGACAACAAAGGGATCATATAAGGGCTCCGTTTTTTTCTTTGAGGTACGGAGCCCTAAGAATGATTTTCTGAACTGTTTTTAATAGACAGATTTTAAAAGAAGCGTACATGACATCCTTTATTGTAATAAAAAGAGCGATATCTTTTACTTTCAGTGACGTTATTATCACAAATTTCCATAAGCATTTATTTTTCTTGAACGCATTTCAATGCGCGATGACGTCACTACCTGTAAATAATTATTTAGTAACAAAAATTATTTAAAAACACAAATTAGATTTTATTAGGTCGCTTCGACCTAATAAAATCTAATTTGTGTTTTTTATAATTGGTGCACGTTGTGTTTGTCTTATATACATACTTTTGTAAGTGTAGTGTCTGTTGGCAGACCAATAAAAAAAAACCGGTCAAGTGCGAGTCAGACTCGCATACCTAGGGTTCCGTTATTCGGAAGAAGGTATTTAAAATCTCGCCCATGACTGTTTATGATAACTAAAAAAAGAATTGATTGTACCACAAAAGAGAGACGCAAATATTTTTATACCGTACTCGAAATAAAACTCTTGGATGAAAAATGTCATTTTGTTATTTTGCTATCGCGAATTTCTCACCCAATATATTTTTCCTGTAATCTTTACGTAATCCCAAATCACCATGATTTTTTTCATATTTTTCGGTTCATTAGTTTCGGAAATAAGGAGGGGGCACATGCATTTTTTGTGATTTTTCAAAGATTTCTCGAAATCGGTGCCAGTAAATATAGTAAAAGTTTATATTTTTACAATCAGCTCTTTAATATCTACAATTTAATACCCATATTGTATTTTTAAGAATTTATTTTTTATTTTTATCTCTTTTGTATTGGAAATATTTTGAACAATTTCAAATTTTTAATTTTTTTATCAACCTTATTATGTAAGCGAGTGAATGCTATTTTTGTGGAAAATTTCAAGTCTTTATCTTTAACGTTGCTAAAATTACGAGGCTGTGACATACGGAGTTTCACCATAAAGGTTCCTCTTGTACCTTTTAGTTACTAGGGAACCCTAAAAATGTGCTATTAAGTTACTAGATCTAAATTTCTATGATCCTTACTACGAAAGGTTAGTTTCAACGGCTGATTTGCAATTTTTTCTGATACCGAAACAACTTTTATACTATTTTTGTTTGGTTTATCGTTTAATCACAGCAATGCATTGATTTTTAAGCGTTGAGTCCTGAGTCTATTAAGCACTTGACGTCAAAAATTCAGCTTGACTTACGTTAAAGTGAGGTAATTAGATAATCAAACTTTTCCTCAATTCCTTTGCCTTTGAAAGGAATTAGTGTAAATTTTTTAATTTAATAAACTGTGACTTTGGTTAGGAATAAATTGATCTTAATTGATAATTGAATCTTAAACCAAGTTTGTAATTCACTGTGTTTTAATTACTTTGACGTCCCGCTGAGTTTAATTTACTTATAGAAAAAGTTTTAAGAAATGAAAATAATCTCAGTTCTAAACCCGTAAATCTTTTCCTTTTCTATTTTCTAAACGAAATATTTTTAATAAAGATTGCACATATGAGGTAACTTTGGTTGATATAGCCAAATTCATATTGGAGACTCTGTAAGTGGTCAGGACTAAGGTTCAATAACCCTTCTTACAAAATAGAAAAAATATTAATTGTGCCCTTTATCCTTCCTTCAAAATATATTCCAGTTATTTCAGAAGACGACCTTATGCACCTGTGTTTTTATTAAGAGTAAAGCATGAACTTTGCCTTAACAAAACCAACAGGCGCTAAACATTTTCAACTCAATATCGTCCGTCCATCTGGCACAGGGGTCTACAGCTTCAGCCGTAATAGCCGTAACCAGTTGAAATTTTTACACAATACGTGTAACTATGGCTTTTACCACGACAAGTAAATAAAAACTAAAAAAATATGAAACTCAAAGGGGAAATGCTATTTCTTTCAAGGTTATTTGTTTCAGCACTATCTTAAAGACGGTAATATACACAAATTTCAAATTTGGTCAGACTGTTTTACATATCCCAAGTAGAAAAATAAATAATAAAAATTATGGTTCCGTACTCAAAGTATGCTGAATTATTTCAGCGATTTTTTTTGTACTTTTCGTGTTGCTATGGTGCCTATATTGTTGTTACTTATCATGTTTTTAGGGTTCCTTACCCGTATTGTGTGGTACTAAGAAACCTTTTGTGCGCGAGTCCGACCCGCACTTGGCCAAATAATTATTTCTTTTGGAAAGTGGTTCAATATGATCAGTAGACTGTGTGGTCCAATTTGAAGATATGTAAATTTTCATGCTGTATTATTATTATTTATAGAAATTTATACTTCATTCAATGTTTCGCTTTTGTCGAAACAAAGTTATATTCAATCAGAGTCAGTCTTTTGGCAGCAGAGGCCTTCAGACAAGAGCTAAATATAAAATATTATTTCTTGATTTATTTACGAAATGGCCGTACATTTTGTTCCGAGAATATGTTGCCGCCACATTTGAAATATTGTTTTCAACCGACACGAATGTAACCGTAATTGAAACGGGAATGAATGATCAATAGGTTTTCTGTTAGACGATAACATCTAAAAAAAGCAATTTCTTTTTAGGGTTTCGTACACAAAAGGTGCCAAAAGTCCCTGTTAATAAGCCTCCGCTGTTTGTCTATCTGTCACATGGGTCTCTAGCTTCAACCGTTAGCCAGTTAAATTTTTTATCTACACTCATGTAGTAAAATCCTGTTATGAATTCAAAAGTAGTGCATGATGGTATATTTTATTTACAAATTAAATTTATATCACTGCGGTATAGAAAATCATAAAAGTAAATCTGGACGTGAGGAGCTCCGAACCGGGATTTGTTATCTCCTTGCGATGGATAAATCGCCAAGTGTTTACAAATACAGAAATTTATTTCTACAATAGTTATTTTATTTACAATAGTATGGTCTCTCATAAGGAAAAAAAAATAGTCATTGATGTATATTTATACAAGTCGTTGATTATAGTATTGTTTTCTTTACAAAATAATGCTATAATATTTTTTTCTGCCTGTACTAGGAAGGCAAAGGGTAGTCCATACAGTCATACCTGTATTTTGTTTATTTATAATTTATGATAAATAAAAAATAAATAAAATAATAAATACCAGCATTTTAATAGCTAAGTAATACCAGTGAGGTTTTAATATAATATTCCCTAATACACACAAATTATTCACAGAAATATTGCAAGTGTGTGAATTCAGGGATCCATTTGCGAAATATTAATCTTTAAAGTGCAAAATTTTGTAACAGTTGAGTGTCCCCCCGTCTGACAGTTAAACGCTTGTTTTTGGATATGTGAAAAAATTCATGACAGTAGCATATACCTATATAACGAAATTAAAAGGAAACTATCACAGCTAAGTAGGCTTTACAAGTTTTTTTTTATTTAACTACATAACACAATATATATATATAAAAATATAGGTAATTGACTTCTTGTCTTTTTGTAGTAGCATTATATAAATAAGGAAACACATAAATTAAAAGTAGTTTTGTAAGATATATTTCGACCACTTGATGTGGTCGGCTTCAGTTACATTATATCTATACTCGTACAATTAAATAATATTTACAATAATAAGATATAAAAAAGAAAAGATTAATGATTTCTTTCCCCTTTTAGGTTTCCTTGAAACTCCATTTTCCGTCCTTTCTTCCGTAAGTATCCATGTATGACAAGCTTAGAGATTTATACAATTTATTTCATACTGGAGAATTGATAAGGTCAGGACCAAGGTTCAATGACCCTATTTGCGATATACGAAAATAAGGTAAAATCTGCATGCTCTTACCATATATTTTTGAATCGAACTGTAGCATCAAAAAAGGAAAATCGATTGTAAAACCTAGGTTTGATTGTGAGAAAATATAAAATAAGTGAATGAGGTGTGTCGAGATCGCAGTTATTGTCTCTCCCCTCTTGATAGGCTTGATTAGGTAGCAGTGGCGAAGGATGAGCATTTTAAAAAGGGACGCCGGACAAAAAAGCAGCCTTACTCAGAAAAGCAACCAAGGAAAACAACATTTTTTGTACTTTGCAACACCCTGTCAGCCAAGTGTATTTGTCGTTTTGAGATTTATGGAAATATTTGACAAAGCGAAGAGCACGGAATAAAGAAATGTAGTATGGAAGCCATTTCCTAAACAAGCCAATGGGAATCGTGCTAAATGGACCCTTCGCCACTGGTAGGTAGTTATATGAATGTATGTTACCAGTTTGGAAATAATAAAATCGATGGTGCTATGCGGGGTGCTGGCGCCTGCAAGTCTGAAAGCTGCGGTTCCAAGAACCGCTTGAGGTTGTGTGACTGCGGCTTCTTCGTGGATTCCGTACCCGAAGAAAACTAAAAAGACCATTATGATAAGGGTACGTTATTCGTCAAGTGGTCCCTGTTTACAATGGTTTATATTTTCCTAATACTCGCGTGGTGTCAAGTTATTTTCTGTGAAATAGGTATCATTAATGTTCTTGTTCATTAGGCTGACATATTATTCTGAATATAAACGGTACTAGTAGTTTTAACTATATTTTGTATATTCCCTTTCGTTTTTATCCTTGTTGAGCATCTATGAAAAAGTCAATTTCATTTAATTCTACCATAAGCTACGAGTGCGCGAATGTTCGTTCTTGCAGTTATCAACGATTATATTCAGCATGAGCTCAAGCTTGAAAAAACTGAAGCTTAATTTATTAAAGGTTTTCATTAAAGTAGTCTTGAAAAATAGGTCATACCTTGAAAACATATTTGCCTAGGATAAAAGGCATCTCTCTGACGTCAAATATTTATGGCACCTGAAAAACTAGGTTTATGTCAAAAAAAGAAAAAGAAAGCAATATAGTAATATGGTTTATAGGGTGACCTTTGTTGATACAGCAAAATTCACACCGGAGACTCCATTAGTCATCAGGACCAAGGTTCAATGACCCTGTTTGCGAAATACTAAAATTAGGACCAACGCCCGTCCAAAGATGCTTTATTGTGTCAATACGAGTATCATCAACATACTGATTAGTGTCGATTAGAAGTAAAAATTAATTACAGTATTTATGATCAAATAAGGTGATAATATGCTTATATCCTAATTGAACGACGAATTACGTACATTGGCGTAACTAGGATTTTCTGGGGGTGGGAGGAGGGGGGGGGGGCTGTGCCCTGGCTCCAATTAATGATGCCATCACATCAAGCATCTGCTTTCTATTATGTGATCGTTATAAGTTATAGATAACTTTCGACACAACAAGATCACATATAATTCAAAAAACATCATATATATATCATGGGTATATCATGGCGATATCATGGGTATCGGACATGATGAAATTACAGTAAGAATACAATCAATAACTAAAGCCTCATAGTGGGAACAGACAAGTTCCTTCGCACCCAGTTACTTCGACCACGCACTAAAAAAAAGTTTTAGCTAATTCCATTTGAAAAGTCAGATGTCTTCTCCTTCGTGTAACTATGCCAAGAAACATGTCCAAGTGCGTTATAACCAAAACGCTTGCGTTTCCACCAATCAAAACGAATAAGTTACAGTTACCAACTCAACATAACAAATCTTTCAAATCTGATTGGGTAACTCAATCAGTCTACCGGTTGACTGGAAGAAATTTCTTTAAGGAATAAGTCCGCCCTTGCCTTCTGTTTTTCTGTATTCTGTGTTTTTATTTTAATTTTCTGTGCAATAAAGTGTTTATTCATTCATTCAGTCTAGCCAACTTTACAAAACAAAAATACTCAGAACAGAGATAAAAATTATTGCTAGCTTAAAATATCACCACAGACAAACTATGTGGTATGATTTTACAACGAATAGTGTGGATCGCGTGGTTGTACCACGATGCGAATATATTGCATTCCACACGCTGATAAATTATTAAATTGTTTCAGTGTTTAGCGAGCAATGTATTCATTGTAAAATATGCTGTCCATACCTAAAATTGTCATTATACTAAAAAGCGCTGTACTAGAGTCGAGATCTCTGTAATAGTGGATTTAAAGAACGTATGTAAATAGACGAGATTTTTCTTATTAATTGGACCCTGCTTCATCCTCTGATAGCAAAGTCAGTACAGAATCTATTGAAAAACTGACCTATTTCATATAGTCTGTCTCTGTAGAAGGCTTCCTGAAAACTGTCTGACCCAGGATCCAATGAATCTCCAGGGTGGTAAAATTCTGAGATGCTTCCTACTTCAAAACTAAGACTTATATAAGGTCCTACAATATTAAGTGAAAATAATTCAAGGGTAGATCATGTATCGTTACAATTTCAGAAGAAAAAAATTTTTGCTCAAATAATTTTTTCACGTCCCAGTACGAAGTGGTTCAATCAGCTGACTAAATTTCTATGAAAAGGTAAAAAAAAACGGGCAAAAAAATGTTTTTGTATGTGTTCTATTAGGGGTACTTTATCATCTGTTACATTTTTTTCGCTTTGAATTGGAGGACCTTATACCGGGTATAATGAAACCACATATTCTACTGACCCTACTGAACCACTTTTCCCAAGAGTCACACCCGTGGACAGCCTTAGTTTAGGAAAAATTTGAGTTCCAAACAAAAATACGTGAACCCTAACGCACTGACATACGGGCGAGATTAGAGGGAGCGTTGAACTCAAACAGCTGGAGGTTTCACGGACGACGCACTCTCTAAACTCGCCCGTATGTCGGTGCGTTAGGGTTCACGCATTTTTGTTTGGAACTCAATTATTTCCTAAACTAAGGGTGTCCGCGGGTATGACTCTTGGGAAAAGTGGTTCAGTAGGGTCGGTAGAATATGTGGTTTCATTTAATGGTCGCACTCTATTTACACCCGGTATATTCGACATCTCCCACAAAATGCGAACCTCACCATAGGTCTGAACCCAGAATCAATTCGGTCACTTTTCCATACCCTGAGAACGGGGTCTAAATCAGAATGATGTTAATGTGAATGTGAGTCAGAGGTTGGCGGTTAATGTATCACATTTACAAATTCTACTAAATAGGTATTTATTTCGTAGTGATCAATTTCCGAATCACGTTTACGCAAAAATTATCACGTTGTCAACTTCAAACAGGTGGTAGAGCTGATGCCGGGCTCGACTGTGAAGGTACCACCATCTTACTCGCAAACCGCCCCTGAAGTTAGTCGGGGGAGAGTAAGAGGACAGCTCGCAGACAGGCACAAATCCAGGCAGCCCACCAAGCCTGGGACCGTGTGATGGCGGTATATCCATCCCGAATTGCCAGACCTTAAATAAACAGACTAGTGACGGGCAGCGGCGTCACTAGTACGAGAGATTCAAAAATAAACGGCCCTCAATCCCCGGCAGCCCCACTATTCCCGATTACGGTGGCGGTCGTGGTAACGGTGGGGCAGGGGGTGCTAAGAGTCTCCGGTTGAATGGCCACCAACACCGACGCCTTTTTTTTGGCGACGTATAATACATGGACGTTACGGGAAGACAGACACTTCGCTGAGCTTGAGTCAGAGTTAGGTAGAATCAACTGGCATATTCTGGGGCTATCGGAAGTCCGACGAGCAGGTGAGGATACCATAACCCTAGAGTCAGGACACCTGCTCTACTATCGAGAGGGCGATCAATTGTCTGTCGGTGGAGTTGGCATGCTGGTCAACAAAGACCTCACTAGCAACGTGTTAGAAATCGATAGTGTCTTCCTTGAAAGCCAGGGGCTCTATTTGATGAATTAATTCTTAAAAAAGAAGCCTCAAACGAAGTGGACCTGGCGAAGCCCTGATGGTAAGACTAAAAATGAGATAGACTTCATCATAACGGATCAAAAGCACATAATCCAAGATGTATCCGTGATGAACAGGTTTTGTACCGGTAGCGATCACCGACTTGTCCGAGGTATCGACTTACAGCTTGAGAGAAACCGTCTGATGAAGCCTACGCTCCGCCCTTCTCTGCGCCAAACCACTCTGGGATCCGAAATGTTCCAAATGGAACTTCAGAACCGATTTGCCATGTTGGAAACCACTGAGGACGTTGACCAGCTTGCTAGCAATTTCACGAATGTTGTGCGCGAGGTAGGCAGTGCTTATTTTAAGCCGGAGCGAAGGACTAAGGAGTCCAAAATTTCGAGTGGAACTCTGGACCTGATGAGGCAGAGACGGGAAATGTCTTCAGATTCTGCAGATTACTCCCTTCTTAACAAGTGCGTTAAAAGGCAAATTCGTTTTGACCTGCGCCAACATAACACTTGCGTCATTGAAGACGCGATCCAGCGAAACAAAGGCTTAAAAGTTTTTGCCCAGCAGTTAGGAAGGACCAATCTGACGAAGCTGAAGACATCTGACAATAGAACCGTTACCTCTAGGCCAGAAATCTTCGCCGAAATTGAGAAATTTTATGGGCTCCTATATTCTTCACATGCTCCCAAGCCAACTTCTTGCGATAAAGACGACAAACGTGCACCTCTAGTCCGCCACTACACCGACGAACTCCCGGATGTCAAAATGGGTGAGATTAGGATAGCTCTTGAACAGCTGAAAAACAATAAGGTGCCGGGCGAGGACGGCATCACAACTGAACTCCTGAAAGCTGGAGGTTACCCTATACTCGGAAAGCTACAGGACCTCTTTAATGCCGTTATTCGTACAGGTTAGCCAAAGGAGTGGAGCAGGAGCCTGGTCATTTTGTTCTTCAAAAAAGGGGACAAAATCCAACTAAAGAACTATAGACCAATCGCACTCCTGAGCCACACCTACAAGCTGTTCTCAAGAGTTATCACGAATCGTCTCACTCAACGATTCGACGACTTCCAACCTCCAGAGCAGGCTGGGTTTCGAAAAGGCTACAGCACCGTGGACCACATTCACACGCTAAGGCAGGTTATACAGAAAACCCAAGAGTATAATCAGCCTTTATGTCTAGCGTTTGTGGACTACGAGAAATCCTTCGACTCCATCGAAACTTGGTCTGTTCTGCAGTCCTTGCAGCGATGCCAAGTTGACTGGCGTTACGTGGAGATGTTGAAATGTCTGTATGACTCCGCTACGATGTCCATCCAAGGACAGGGTGTACAAACAAGACCGATACATCTTCAGCAAGGCGTGAGACAGGGAGATGTTATTTCCCCAAAACTGTTTACCGCCATGCTGGAGGACGTCTTTAAAACGAGGCATAATCGTAAACGGAGAGTACATTTCACATCTTCGCTTTGCCGATGACATCGTGATAATGGCGAAATCACGGCAGGAACTGGAGGTAATGGTGCGCAGCCTTAGCGATTCTTCGAGACGAGTGGGCCTGTGGATGAATTTGGAGAAACTGAAAGAAAATAAACTGTCACGTAATCCAAGGGCCACTAACCGTCGACAATGTCAGCATCGAAGTTGTTCAGAAATATGTTTATCTGGGTCAAGTCATACAGCTGGATAAAAATAACTTCGACGCCGAGGCTGACAGAAGAATATGCTTGGGTTGGGCAGCATTCGGAAAGTTGCGTCACATATTTACGTCGTCAATACCGCAGTGCTTAAAGGCTAAGATGTTCAACCAGTGCGTCCTTCCTGTGATGACGTATGGCGCTGAGACGTGGTCTCTTGCAAAGGGCCTGATCCACCGATTTAAGGTCGCTCAGCGAGCTATGGAGCGGGCTATGCTTGGGGTATCTCTGATGGATAGAATCCGAAACGAGGAGATCCGTCGGAGGTCGAAAGTAACCGACATAGCCTGCAGAATCAGTAAGTTGAAGTGGCAGTGGGCAGGCCATATTTGTCGCCGAGATGATGGCCGTTGGGGCCGAAAGGCTCTAGAATGGAGACCACGTACAGCAAAGCGTAGTGTAGGCCGACTTCGTGCCCGCTGGACCGACGACCTGAAGGACGTTGCGGGGGGCGGCTGGATGAGGAGGACGGAGGACCGACATGAGTGGCGAAATTTGGAAAAGGCCTATGTCCAGCAGTGGACGAACACGGGCTGGTGGATAGATGAATGGAACTTCAAAGAACTAAATCTTTCATTCAACTTCAATAGCTTTGCCGAAAAAGATTGCGAATATAATGTACCGGATTATTTATATAAATTCGGTCCACCAGTTTCGGAGATAAGGGATGGGGACACGCATTTTTTTGTGGTTTTTCAAAGATTTCTCGATATTGGTGCCAGTTAATGTAGCAAAAGTATATATTTTATAATTAGCTCTTTAATATATACAATTTGATACCCATATTGTATTTAAAAATATTTTATTTATTTATTTTACAATTTTTTTTATATTTCTCATTTGTTATCAACTTTTTTTAATCGCTATAGTTTTCCTGTAATTGGCCAGTTATGGCCTATGATCAGGATTTTTTTCATTTTTTTCGTTCCACCAGTTTGGGAAATAAGGGGGGGGGGAACTTGCATTTTTTTGTCGTTTTTCTAAGATTTCTCGAATTTGGTGACAGTAAATATAGTAAAAGTATACATTTTTATAATCAGCTCTTTAATATCTACAATTTGATAACCATTTTGTATTTTTAGGATATTATTTTTTATTTTTCTCACTTTTGCATTGGAAATATTTTTAATAATTTGACAATTTAAAAATTTTTATTTATTTTTTGCACCATATTATGTATGCAAGTGAATGCTATTTTTGTAGCAAATTTCAAATCTTTAACTTTAACGGTGCCAAAGTTATGAGGCTATGACATACGGACGGACGGACGGACAACGGAGTCTCACCATAAAGGTTCCTTTTAACTTTCAGGTACTAAGGAACCCTAAAAAAAGGGGATTTTATTTTATAACTTTGTCGGCGTAATTAATGTGTATACTCATGCCAAATTACAGCTTTCTAGTACGAATAGTCTCTGCGCTAAGCCGCGGACAGACGGACATGGCGAAACTATAAGGGTTCGTTGTCGGACTACGGAACCCTAAAAAATACTTCTCCCCTAACAAAGTCGCTAGTTATATTTTTAAAATAAAGCACAATTAAAATCAAAATTTCACCACAATATTTTTGAATAATCGAAATTTATTGACAATTTATTCGTTTAATTACACCGAAAACCATAATTAACATCACTCCAAATTACAAGATTATTTACTAAAAAAAAGCACACCATACAGAAAGCGTAATTTTGGGAAATGGCTCTAATGATGTATATACAATATGATCTGAAAGGCCCACACTGTAGAGCATCCATGCCAAAGAAACTAAACTGGGACTAAGTAGGTATCATCTTGATTTCTAGGGGAGAGGGCAAACGGTTCTCTGCGGGGGGGGGGGGGGGGGGTGCCCCCCGGCCCCTACCTAGTTACGCCTATGATTATGTATTTGACCGTATCAGTTAATAAATGCTGTAATTTATGATTATTACTAATCGACAATATAATCACCACATACCTGCCTTGATGATATTGTCACGATATAGCATCTTTGAACGGGCGTTGCTTCATATCATAACAAAACTGTATGTATTTATTCATTTTCATAAATTATACCAACCAAAAGCTAGTCTAACACTTTTCAGCAGAAATGTATTTTCAATGTGTATTAAAGTATATATTAAATTACCTCATGACATTAAACTTCTTCCTTTGACTTTATTTAAAAGAAAAATTAAGGAATATTTATTAAATAATTGTTTTTATAGCGTAGCCAGTTTTTTGGACCAAGGATTCTATTTTGTAAAATTTTATAGACATGGACATTTTTAATGCTGTTATTTTAGGTATTTTGACTACTTTAGTTATTTAAGGATTTAATTTTGGAAATATTAAGCTTAAGACATTTTAATAGATATATTTTCCTTTTTGAACTTTTGTTTGTAAAAAAAATGATTTTTATTATAATATTTGTACGCCAATTTCTGGTTGAATTTGATGGGATTTATCTTTTATGTTATCTTTTATGTACCCAAATTCTGTGACAAATAAATGATTTACTTACTTACTTCAGTTTTTATATATTTGACATAGTTTTTCAGGCAGCATAATATATTGATTACGCAAACACTTCGCGCAGCCAGACCAACATATTTGGTATCATAGAAGTGTTTTTTATACTGTGAACTCAGATTCAGCCTTTCGGGATACCGTTGCCAAATTTGTTGCGACCTCTTAATCGAGAAATGGGTAAGGAAAAAAAAGTCAAGAAACACAAGGTCGGGGGGGCGCAAGATGCTGTGTTTTGTGCAGTCGTATTTAACACATCTCGTTACTCGATGACGCAAGGTTAGCGACATTGCACTCTTTTCTATACAATTTTTATTTCATTGGCGCGGATGTGCCTTGATATGTTTGAGTAATTGTTACGAGTATAATAGTACAGTTTGGAAAAAAGACGACGCAGTGACAGGTGGATGAAACTAAATATTTTGGTCGTAGTATAGCGTTTTGGTCGTAGGGTATAGATAGTGTGGTCAGACATGTGGTAATATCGCCCTCATTTTTTCAATCAAACATTTTGCCAAGCTGTAGCTCGATGGTGATTTATATCTTCTTTGATAAAGCCACGGACGTCCAATATTGGAAGTCTGTGGATAAAGCTTACAATAAAGACGTCAATTTACTAGTTTTCTCTATGAATTGTCATTGTGGTGAATGAGGAAGAAGTTTTTATTGTACATAGGTAACACTAAAAGTTTCCGGAACTGGCCACTTACATAAACAATATTTAAAAATTTATTGCAACATTTGAAAATAGAACTCTTTGGCTGTAGAATGCAGTTTGTTTCATCTGACTGTCTTTTGTTTTTACCTTGTGGCGCCATTTAAAAAATTGTGTGTCTGCATCAACATGGATTTAACTCGGGAAAATTTTCGTAGCATGATTTTCTACGATTTCAAGTGTAATTTGACAGCTCAACAGAGCATCGCTCGGCTTGAAACAGCTTTTGGCAATGAAGCACCATGCAAGACGACTGTTTATAGCTGGTTTGCAGAATTCAAGCGTGGTCGTATCAATCTCAGTGACGAATCTCGCGATGGTCGGCCGTCCACCGCTGTGACCAACAAAAACATCGATGCTGTGCGCCGTATGATTGAAACAGACAGGCATGTGACCTACCATGAAATTTGCGCATCCTTAGAAATAGGCATGAGTCAAATACAATCAATCCTACACAAACATTTGGGTGTGAGAAAGCTGTGCTCGCGGTGGATCCCACACAACTTGACCGAGGCTCAAAAAACGGACCGCGTCACTTGGTGCAGTGCCATGCTTACCAGATTCAACGAAGGTGCGTCAAATTTGGTGTGGGACATAGTAACAGGTGACGAAACATGGATTTATTGCTACGATCCCAAAACAAAGCAGCAATCGAGCGTATGGGTCTTTCAAGATGAGCCGAAACCAACCAAAGTGGCGCGCGTGAAAAGTGCATCTAAGCGGATGATTGCTTCTTTTTTTAATAAAACTGGACACGTGGCTACTGTTGCTTTAGAGAATCGTCGTACCATGAATAGTGACTGGTACACGATCATTTGTTTGCCGGAAGTTATTGACGAACTCCGTAAAAATAACCGTAAACGCCGTATCATCCTGCACCACGACAATGCTAGTTCTCACACGGCCAGACAGACAAACGACTTTTTGAAGACGAAAAATGTAGAACTCATGAGTCATCCTGCATACAGTCCCGACCTGGCACCTTGTGACTTTTTTCTGTTCCCAAAAATTAAGAACGAATTACGCGGTCAACGATTTTCATCACCAGAAGAGGCTGTCGAGGAGTATGAAAAACACGTTTCAGAGGTCACCACAGGGGAGTGGCACAAAAGTTTTCAAAACTGGTTTGATCGAATAAAAAAGTGCATAGACGCCAAGGGAGATTATTTTGAAAAACAATAAATTAATTTTGTACCTTTAATAGTATTTTTTCATATTCATTCCGGAAACTTATAGTGCGTCCCACGTATGAACGCTAGCATATGACAGGCTGCCTATTTGTAGTTCTTATTGCGGTGTCGTAACCGTATTTGGATTTATTTATTTGAAACATTAATTTGATGTAGAAAAATTTCTTCAGCCAACTTTTTTTTTATAGTTCTGCACGAAGAAAATAATTTTTCATAGCCTGTCTATGTCATTGAGAATTATTTCTTCGACCCTTGCTTGGCCAAAAAGAGTTGGGAACGGTATACAACGACAAAAACATTTAGTTCCAGTTGTCACCGCGTCAAAATATTTTTTGCCCAACTGTAGTTTTACGAGTAAATACACGCTGGCCTGCATTTGAATGACATCCTCAAACAAAGTTAAATTACGTCTATTGGTTGTACGTTACGATGATATTTTTTCATTATCGTTTTTAACAAGAAAATCCTTGTTCGTGAGAAAACGTGAGATAAGAGAAAATCTTCTAATTTATTCATGATGTGGCAGCCTTGACTTTTAGAACAAGGTTGACCCTTTCTTTTCCATATTCATTGGTTCTAGCATGTAATATAAAAAAAGGGGTGAAGTGCGAGCCATTTTAACAACGACCTCTGACGCATTTCGTCTGATGTTACGTTTGATGATGAACTTAAGATTAGCCGGTTGATCTTCAGTTTAGTTTTGAGAATTAGTTAATGTTCGAAATCAGTTAGTTTATTTCACCTTTACTTTAGCCGGCTCAAGTTTCCAATATGAATTTAGGTGTATCAATAAAAGCCGTCTTATATGCGACCATAATACGATGAGATAAAGCAGGTAAATAAAATGTCTTTGTAGCACTTTTTAAGAAGCAAAAAGCAGTAGCGAACGCGTCATGGTGGGAAAAGGTTTAAGGGGGAACGTTTCGAGCTCAGTGCAAAATGCATAACTTATGATTGTTAATCTCATTTTAAAATAAAATGTATGAAACAAAATAGTTTCATCTTATTTTGCGACTATTGTTTAATAATTATCAGGGGTTTTTAGCAGAATTGCGTCATTTTATGGATTTTAGTTAGCGTGAATGTCCATAAAAACTTAAAAGCGTGTTTTAAGTTGGCGTGGACATCAATTTACAATGCAGTGCATAACATTACAACATTTTGGTGGAAAAGCCTAATTCACATTTAACTATGGTCGCGAAATGCCATAAATCACATTTATTTAGTACTTTTTGCTCAGTAATACGAAAAACTATCATAAGTTGTGCATTTTGCACCGAGCTCGAAACGTTACGCTTTAATTTCGTATTACCACTAGCCATGTGCCTCCTCCCCCTCCCGCGCAGTTTTTCGCATTTTCTCTTACTTGTTTCACAAAACCTTTACTGCTCAGTTAGCTTTGGTTAGGTTAATTAGCAGGTGAATTTTGTCGATTTGAATATTGATTACCCTGCCAAATTGCTGAGGCACATATTTTGGGGGATGTAAGAGGGTTTTTCTACGGATATGTATGATTATAGTTGTTTGTATTGTTTCTATATGAAGATATGAAATGATAATGAACATTTAATAGAAGCATTCCTTTTATTCCATAGCCTTTATAAGATGAGATTTTGTCACTCTACTTTAAATTGTATGTCATTTATCATACTGTAAACAAAAGTCCAACGACTGATGTTGTGAGTGAAAAATAATATCAGAGTCTACCTCAAACAAAAGAGTAGAACACGAAATGGGCGAAAAAATGCAGTAACCTCGAAATATGAAATGATGGCCGTTGGGGCCAAGAGCCGTTAGATTAGAGACCACAACTACAAAGCGTAGCGTAGGCTGACCTCATGCCCACTAGACCGACGATCTGAAGGACGTTCCAGGTGGCGGCTGGATGAGGAGGCGCCAAGAGTGGCAAAGTATTGAAAATATTGTAATATCGTCCAGCAGTCCACTACTTTGTTTTTTTTTACAGTTCTGTACCTCAACATGAAAAAACTGAACCCTTTCAGGATGACTTTGTTGTCCGTCTATCTATCAAGACCCTTTTGGTCAGGCCCGGTAGAGATATCAAGCTGAAACTAATATCTCCTGCAGAAGTTTACGGCTGTATACCGACTTAATTAGACACTGATATCAGTCAAATAGGTTTGTGTTTTAAATGGCTTGTACGAAACCATCTTAAAAATAATCGATATATGACGCAAATAGAAACAACAAAAGCTCCTTGAGTGTTACGTTTCGAAAATATAAACAACCAAGGAACGTTTTAGTGCCACCAAATTCCGCGCTATCTTGCAAAGACCTTTGCGCGGATTGTAGAGGCACACCATGCTCTAAAATTTTTTTTGCAGTTTCCAGTATAATTTCGGTTACTTATTTCTTTATATCTTCCAAAAGTAACACTTTACGAGATTCAAAGAATATTTTTTGTTTGTAATGGTATCAGCAATCGATTTTTATTATGTTTATAAACTATACGTGGCCCCAATTTAAAGAAAACAAAGGGCGGCTCCTCGGTAGGGAGAGGCCAAAATTTACTTATCTACCCTAGTAAATTACTCAAGTTTGTAACTTGTTACTAAATTTGGTAACCGCGGTTTGCGATTACAATTCCTGTAATGCAGTGGTAACACTTTATTACAGGACAGTGGGATCAGTTTTATAAATAGCGGTGGTAAATATTTCATGTAGGCCAGTGGTAAATATACATTAAGGGCAGTAGATTCACTTTTATACAAGGTAGTGATAGCCATTTCATTGGTGTTTAAGGAAAGTACTGATAATTTTGGACTAGTGACGCCGTTGTTCAGCTCTACGTAGTACTTTATCACCCAAGCATCAATACCCCATTTTATTTTGTGTAAATGGAGTAAATAAACAAAAAAAAACCTTTTTTACGAATCTGGATTTATATGTAGAGATACCTTTGTGCATCCGCATGCGATCTCGTGGCACCTACGTAGCATATTCGAAGTACTCACATAGCAAAACAACGTTAGTATAAATTTGTGGCTCCAGTTGTAGCAACAATACATCAAACATTGCTGCTTACATATTACTTCTTGATAAAATTTACTTTCACTGATTTAGTTTTAAATATTATTCTCATCGCAAACTAAATTGATTGAATAAGCATATTTGAAAAGTAATTGCAATAAAACCTTTGGCTAATCGTTCCATAATAATATTAAGAATCCATACGGTTTCTGATTAAAAAAATAACAGAATATCAACGGATGCTGGACCGCACGGCGGAAGTCACTAGTCTTTGGTTGGGAATGAAAGTTGAGTTTATTTTTGTTACATTACTGAGTTCCTTTAGTCTTTAATGTGTAGCCTTATAAGAAAATGGGTGCATGTTTGTGGATGAGGTGATCTTTCATAGTTTCGATAACTTGAGTAAAAGTCATAGAGAATGACTGCGAAACTCAATCTTACAAGAGAAGTTGGCTATGGGCTTTTCATATCACCTGTCTTTAATAAATTTATAACCTTATTTTTTTCTATTACTATTTTATTAAAATGATCAAACAATTATTTAAATGTTACATTGACCACAATAAAGTAAAAGGCAGTGAAATAACAGATCTGACGCCATTTACTGGATACTTCAGGGATGGAAAGACACGCATAGATCTAATATGCGTTGTTAAGAATTTTTGCAGAAAAGGTTCTAAAAATGATACAATTTTGACTGAATATTTCAAGAAAATCGTGAAATCAGGCTTCAAATTAGAAGTGGAGCAAGGTCAAATGCCTGAGCATTTACATTTAAGCTTTGTTAAAATACATGCGACAAATGAATTTCTTGAAAAACATGGGTATTATTTTAGCTACGTAAGACATTTTAAGGATATGCATAAAGAGTTTATCGGCCAAGGACGCCGCTGCCCGTTTTTCCCGATTCCGCCGGTGCACTTTGAGAAAGCATATATGTGTCTCATTCGAGAGCACTATCCAGGCCCATTAGGGTTTTCATCATTAGATCGTAGTAGAATACTATACGAGTACCTTTTGAACGTTAAATTGAAAGTCGGTTGCTTCAATCGAAAAATGCACTATTACTGTCTTAAAGACATGTTAGATAAAAATCTTGTAATGGACGTGTACGCTTTACATGATGGACCTTATTTCCTGGTAGAGGCCCAAAAAGCTTGCTTTGTATCTGGACGCCAAGTGTTGTTTGAAAATTGGACAGGCTTTGGTAATTTATTCAGAGTACAGCCAATACATATAGTTTCCGAGTACTTGGGAGAGAAGATCGGTGTCTTTTTTGGATTCTACAATTTCTACACACTCTCTCTGATCTTTCCAACCATTGTGGGTATACTTGTATATTATTTTGACTGGGTTGTAGCAAGAATGAGTGAGGTTACAACAGAAATATGCATTAAGAGTAGAGCTGAGCCCGCAAGAGTTGAGCATATAGGTGATAACGAAAGGCGTCGGGGCCATTATGACTATATAGGCAACATAAATTTACATTTCGCATATTCAGACAATATTTACATCTGTCCAAACTGTCGACACTTTGCATTATGTCCATACAGATACATACGGGATTTTTGTGAAGAGTCTAAATTAACTGATACGCTCGAGACCCGAGGAAGGTTGTATTTGTTGCCAACTTTAGTATTTTTTTGGGCCGCAATAGTATTTAAATTGTGGAGACGAAAAGAAAAGTACTTGATATGGCTGTGGGAGGTGGATGCTGAGTATGTCAAAAGCACCATCAGAATGTACTGCAAAGGACCTCATTTCGACTATAAAAGGACATACTTAAGATCACGACTTTGGACATTGCTTTGGAATATTATTCAAGCCACTTGTCTTTTCCTATTTGCTGTTTTAATTTGCCATGGCTTGATCCATTACAGATACTTTTTAATGGAACAATATGCAAGCGTCAAACCGTTTTGGCGTAGAAAGTATTACACGCTTTTCTTTCTCGGCGTAACAAACATGATGATCGTTTTCGTAACAGAATACATCAGCAAAGTTCTTGTTAACTGTTTGATTAATCTTGAACAGCCAGACACTAATGCAGACAAAGAATTTGCTATAGCAGTAAGACTGTTTACTGTTTCATTTGTCTCCACATTCACGTTCATATCATACGTTGCTTTCGTTAAAGGGCAATTCTACAAATCTCCTACCGACGAATATACCTGGTGGTTTTGGAGCGGAGTATTAATGGAAAACTGTCAACCGTTAACTTGTATAGATGAAGTATTAATATTGATTATATCCATTGTGATTGTGAGAGAATTTGTGTTGAAGTTCCTGCCATACATGTGGTGTTTTGGGGGTAAATCTGACTACAGTGACATAATGTTTGAGAACAACAGTAATTATCCTTATTATGAGAGAGAGAGACTCATGTACACGGATGTGGAGACTGATTACTTTTTGACGCAGAAATACAACGAGATAGCGATTCAGTTCGCATCGGTGACTCTGTTTGTGGGAGTGTTCCCACTAGGCCCAGCGCTTGCCCTCATCACAAACATCATAGATATTAGATTCTGCGCACGGCGCATACTGTTGCGCAGTAGGCGACCATTGCTCCCTAAATCCATTGGCATTGGACCATGGCGGCACATATTACTGTTTTCGGTATTTCTTATGGGATTGTTTAATACTTTGGTTATCACAGTTACTTCAGATTCCATCGTTAGAATAAAAAATTTGGACGTTGAAACAAAAATGTTCGACCACATTAACTACATGCAAGCATCTACGTATTATTATTATGATTTCACCGTTCTGTTTGGATACAATAACACTATAGATAAACAAATTAAAATTGGACATATACCCCTAAAGCTCTTTTCAGAATTCGAGTATCAACCGCACGAAAGTAAACTTGATTCGCCTCACAAAGAATATATGAAATACGAACCAAATAGTTACAGTGTGAATAATTTATGGTGCGATTTTACAACACCTCCACCTTACCCAATGCGTGGTGTACAACATTTGCAACAAGAATTTCCTAATGATATCACTTACACCATCGAGTGTAGTAAGACGTACCAATTAGCTGAAAGGAGATTTTGTTATTACAGAGGATTTTCAAAGAAGTATGGTCACTGCTTGCCAGGTATAACCGCGATTGCATGGACAGAAAAATTCACTGTTACTGACTCTCTTGCACCCCTATTTTATCCTGATGTATTGCAATACCCGGGTTGGTACCCCGGTTTCAGTGGTATTTCAGGTTTAATGACAAGAGGATTTAAAAATTTTGATTGGTGGTGGGGATCACGTGTCAAATCAATAACAAGAACATGGTACCCTGCTGGCCACATCTATCACGGTGAGAATTGGTGGGATTGGCGGTGGTATTGGTCCTACTATGTGGTTTACTATGCCAATGTCTGTGTGGCGTTAGGCAGCGCTGAGAACTGGCAAGCAGTGTACCTGTCCAGTTTAAAATGGTGGTATACGGCAGTATTGATGGTGGCGATAACCTTTGTACTTGTTCTCATATACTTTTGCTGGCCAGATTCCAGTTACGAGGTATTGGAAGGCTTTGCAACTGAAACAAATTTTAGAATTAAAAGCCAGATGAAGGAGAAACGTCCATAAAACAATAAACGATATCTGATTTTAGTGTATTTTAGTGTTTTTATGGTTCTTAATTATTATTTCTTAGAAAGTCATTGTTACATAAGATTAATAAAAAAGTTTTTTTTGTGATTTGATTACTCCATTTTGCAGATTTTTTGGTTTTGGGTATACTGGGAGTGAATGGACTGCTGATTTTAAATAAAACCACACACTCTACTGCTCATACTGAACCACCTTTCAAAAAAAAACATGCCCGCTCAAAGCGGACACCACGCGCTGTTAGTCAAGTACCTACTTGGCCTTTCTCAAATGCGTAGTTTACATCTTATCTAATAGCCTGGTGCAAAGTTTGATCACAGTAATTTTTTTATAGCATTCATTGTAGAGCGTAAAGAATGCTCAAAAGACTCTCGTTATCGATTTTAGCAGAAATAAAAACTGCCCTTAAAGCTTTTGACTTACCTTAGCCGGGAAACGAACCTGTTAATTTTACAACAAATAGCATCTCAAAAATGACTTAACTGAAATTAAATAAGGCAAAAAACACACACACACACATTCATTTGGACTATTTGTTCGTTGGAATCCTAAAATCACAAAAAGATTATCACGTTTATTTTCGATTTCCAAAGAAGCTAAATAATTTTCCTAGAGGCTTCATTAAAAAGGGTCATTGAACCTTGGCTCTGACCACTTACCGAGTCTCCAGTATGGATTTGGCTGTATAAACGAAAGTCACCTCATATAAATGGACCCATGGAAATTAAATAGGTGGTATTTTTTTCGTCTATAAGGGGGTTGATTCCAACCCCATTAGTGAGAAAAACAAACATCTTATCTGAAATTAGCAGTAAGTTTACGGTAATGGATGAATACACAAATACTGTATAGTGCAGGATGAATATTTAGTTTTCTATGATTATTAAGCTAATCACCTTTATGGATAAATATGTGATATATTTATCGTTTGAGTTAGAGTGTCGAAAGTGGCTCGAAAAAGATTGTATACTTATATATACACAGTTAGTGCTTGTTATTTTTCTTCTGAACTTGGCTAACATACTGCCGTGCGTCTAGATGTGTAATACTTTGGGCTAGTATTATATTATCTGTGCTTTGGGATTAAGGTGATATGTGAATTGTTCAACGGTCACTGTTACTCCATGCGGAACGACCCGCAGTGCGAAAGGGACGGATTCCGAAAAAAAATGCATAATATCGGTTTTAAATTAATGTAGAAGACGACCTCATTTCAATAATTATTTCTATCGAGCGAAAGTTCTGCAATCGCGTTTCTGTATTCAGGAAAACTAGAAAAAGGTACCCATATTTATATACTTATTTATCAAATTGGTGGCTTCTTCTGGTGGTCTCTAAACTAAATTATTGTATAGCTGTTTACGGCCCTTGCCTCTACGCGAAGACCATGCGACTCATTCAGCGCGTGCAAAATGCGTGTGCTCGCTATTGCTTCCGTATCCCCTGGCGATCACACGTCACACCTTATATCAATGCCGCGAATATTTTAAGGATCGTCGTCGTGAGCTGCATCTCGCTGCTTTACTGTTTGGTGTAGTAAAAACTGGTTCTCCGAAATATTTACATGACAAGTTTACGTGGTCATCTATTGTTAGCAGATACAGCACCAGGATGAATCGAATATTGTTTCCAAAGCACAAAACCACTGCATTTAGGGGTAGTTTTAGGTACATGGCGTCAAAATGTTGGAATAACATTCCACCACCGCTACGTGGCCTTAAGTGTAAGTATACTTTTAAAATTAAACTAAAAAAGTATCTCCTTGACTTACAAATGTCTTCGCCTGCCTAAAACTAGACGCTTCATCGCCATTTTAATAATTTTTGACCAACGAGTTACTGACATTTATTTAAAGCTTACCTATTAATTGAATTTATTTATTTACAAATATTAGCACCTGCATTATGTACTCGTATATGTATATCATATTTATTCTGCCATTCGTAATTATTATTTTCAAAATGTGCAAGAATACTCGCGCTGTTTTGTTTGTTCCTGCGTTACCTACGCGGACTCGGACTGAAAATCAGCGCTGTCGGTCTTACTCTGTAAGACTACAGCATATGCTGAGTTCTAGCCTTTTTTTCTGCTTCGACACATGATTTCATTTAGCTTTAGTCACATTGTTTTATTCTTTTATGTTATTTCCTTGTGTTTGACTTTATAATTAGTTTTTATAATTTATTGTGTTGTGGTAGATAAATAAATGGATATTCTATTCTATTCTGAAAAGCAGGTAAATAACTTCAAAAAGTGCCGATATTAGTGAGGTAGCGCCTTAAATGACATAAGATGATATGGGATGGGATCAATCTTGTAAGTATATGAACTATAGGACCAAACCAGAAATAGCGGAAACAAAAATGGTGTTGTGCTGCAATACGTATTGATACTATAATAATATAAAACAGCTATTATTTTTATTATTACTATTGTTATTTCTAGGAATTTTTTTCTTTCATAGTTGTCTTTAATCAAGTCTTATTTAAAATCAACAGTTAAAATGTGTATTGTAACTATTAATTTTCAATTACAACTTTAAGAAAAAAGACATGAGAAAAGAAAAAAAAAATTTTTTTTCGGTGTTCTTCTAGTCTTTCTTTGACTAGTAGTGTTCGCGTAAAAGTCTGTCATCTTAGCGCGAGGTGACAGGACAGCCTCGTCAGATAATCCTTGATTAATACCCCAAAAATGGCTGGATGGGTTAAGTTCCCTTTGCCTTCCCACGAACTTGGAAGAATGGAGACTGGAGTGTGATGAGCTCTTATAACTATCATTGCCATTATGTATCTACCTTTCTGAAGGTATCGCTGTCTTTTTTACTCTTGAAAGGTAAAGATTTGAAGGTAAAATTTTATACCGTGGTCTTAAACTAGCGCTCCACAAAGGTTTTAAATATAAATTAGCTTTCTTAGGCTCAATGCAAACAAAAAAATGCATTTAAATTTAGAAATCGTGACGGGGTCTCCAATATGATCCAGGTTGCTTAAAAAAAGTCTCCTTAGTTATCTAAAAAATAGCTTTATATATTTTGCAATAAAAAATACAAATATTGACGTTGTCGCCACTTGGTAGCATTCACTAAAAAAAATTTTAAAAAGATGAACTATCAAAAAATAATGATATTACAGAGTTCTACACTATTTTTTTTGTTGTTATTGGGGTAAAGTTTGTTTCTATTGCAAAAACTTCCGACACCTGGTAACTGGTATCAGGTAAACAAAAGTAGATCAAAATAAGTGCAGCTATTATTGCAAGTATCATTATTGTGGTATACCACCATTTCAAAGTTGATAGAAAAACTGCTTGCCAGTTTTCTGCGTTACCAAAAGAAACGCAAAGTTCTGCAAAATAATTAAGATGGTACAACCAGTAGTGACGCCAATCCCATTTATGTGTTTCTCCCCCATGATAAAAGATATTTCCAGGCGGATACCATGTTTTTGTTCGGACTTTATACAAGAGTTCTAAACCTTTGACATGATGGTTGGGAGCTCTAGTAAAAACAAGAAAATAAGTAGTTAGATCATCAGCTGGATACAGCGTGTTCGTAAATGGGAATATTGTATGTCCTCCTGCGTCAGTTACATTTTTCCTTTCTCGAAGTACATGCATTGTGAAACCGGGAAAGCAATGGCCATATTTTTTTGCAAATCCTCTAAAATAACAAAATTTTCTCTCTATTAATTGGTACGTTTTACTACAGTCTATTGTATAATAACTATTGGATTGATATTCATAATTCTCATATGTTACACCGAGCATTGGATAAGGAGGTGGCTCTGTAAAATCACACAACAACTTTTTATCTTTGTAACGGTTTATATCACGTTCATATCTGAAGTATTCCTTGTAAGGTGAATCATCGTCATGGGCAAAAGGTTCATACTCGTATTCTGTAAAAAGTTTGAGAGGAATGTGACCTATTTTAATTTGCTTGTCAAAGGTAGAATTATATCCATTTATAACGGTAAAATCGTAATAATATACTGGTTTTTGAGTATAGTCAATATGGTCAAACATTTGGGTGTTCACATCAAAGTTTTTCATTCTGACAATAAAATCTGAAGTCACTGTGACTATCAATGTATTAAACAATCCCACGAGGAACACCAAAAATAATAATATGTGATGCCATGGTCCAATGCCAATGGATTTCGGGAGCAATGGACGCCTACTGCGCAAGAGTATGCGCCGTGCGCAAAATCTAATATCTATGATGTTGGTGATGAGGGCAAGCGCTGGGCCTAGTGGGAACACTCCCACAAACAGAGTCACCGATGCGAACTGAATCGCTATCTCGTTGTATTTCTGCGTCAAAAAGTAATCAGTCTCTACATCCGTGTACATGAGCCTCTCTCTCTCATAATAAGGATAATCATTATAGATAAAAAACATAAAATCACTGTAATCAGGGTTGCTTCCAAAGCACCAAAAATATGGCAGAAATTTAAAAATCAGTTCTCTCATGATTAATATTGATATAATTAGTATTAAAACTTCGTCTACACAAGTCAACGGATGACAATTTTCCATAAATATTCCGTTCCAGAACATCCATGTGTGTCTGTCAGTTGGAGTTTTGTAGAACTGGCCCTTGACAAAAGCGACGTATGATATAAACGTGAATGTAGAGACAAATGAAATGGCAAACAGTCTAACTGCTGTAGCAAATTCCTTGTCTGCTTGAGTATCCGGCTGCTCAAGATTTATTACAAATTTAATCAGAACTTTGCTGATATATTCTATTACGAAAGCAATAATCATATTTGTTATACCTAGGAAAAAAAGGGTAAAGTACTTTCTTCGCCAATATGGTGTTATTCTAGCGTATTGCTCCATCAAAAAATATCTGTAGTGTATAAGGCCATGGAGCATCAATATAGCAAATAAGATTATACTAGAAACCTGAATAACGTTCCAAACAAACGTCCAAAGTCTTGATCGGAAATATGTGCCTTTAATATCGTAATGAGGCCCTTTGCAGTACATTCTTAGACTATTTTTAATATACTCGGCATCAATTTCCCACATCCAGATGAAGTATTTTTCTCTTCGCCTCCATAATTTCAATGTAATTGCAGCCCAAAAGAATACTACTATTGGCAACAAATACAACTTGGCTTGGGTCTCGATAGCATCGTTCAGCTTAGACTCTTCACAAAAATCGCTTATGTATCGAAATGGGCATATTGCATAGTGCCGACAGTTTGGACAAATGTATATATTATCTGAATAAGGTGATTTTACCGTTGTTCGACCAAGTAAATCTTTGGGATACTCAGCAGTCGATATCAAAATTATGGATCTTTCAGTTTGGCCACATATTTTAAGTGAAACAGGACTTGGTATTAATGTTGGCAAAAACCAGTCAAAACATATAACAATTATGCCAGCAAAGGTAGGAAATACCAAGGAACAAGTATAAAATCCGTAAAATCCAAAAAAGAATCCGATTTTTTCTCCCAAGTATTCTGTAACTATGTGCAATGGCTGTTGTTTAAATGTGTTACCTAGACCTGTCCAATTTTCAAACAACACTTGACGTCCAGTAACGTGAGGTGCTTGTTGGCCAATCACTAAGAAATAAGGCCCATCGTGTAACGCATACACGTCTAGAATGAGTTTTGTCTCCAACATGTCCTTGAGACAGAAACTACTTCTCTTATTACAATAACTGATGCTGAATGTAGTGTTTAAAAGACACTCATATAGTATTCTGCTCCGATCTATAGTAGAATAATCATTACAGCCTGGATAGTTCTGGCGAATTATTCTGAGGTAAGCTTTTTCAAAGCAGGCTAAAGTCCATGGAAAGTAGGGGCAACACATTCCTTCATGGATGAACTCTTCATGTAGATATTTAAATCGTCTTTCGTAGCAAAAGTAATCAACATGTTTTTGAATAAAGGAATTGGTGGCATGTATTTTTACAAAGTTTAAATGTGTATGCTCTGGCATTTGACCTTGCTCTATCTCTAAATCAAACCCTGCTTTTACAATCTTTTTAAAATATTTCGTGAGGATAGTTTCATTTATAGATTTTCTCTTGAAATCCTGTATAACACACACTAGATCTATACGTCTTTTCCCATCTCGAAAGTATCCGGTAAAAGGAGAGAAATCACCGTCTGATAACATCGTTTTGTTAATAATCTTTGGATTTCATTATTTCCAATAAAGCTTTCTGTGTCGGGTGTCATTTTAGCGACCATAGATAAAAGTATTGTATACATTGTAAAATAGAGAGTGCGGTTATGACTTTAAACGGAATAATCTACTTCAGCTATCGTTGTAATATGGTTGTAATTCGTTCTATGTCTATGGGTTGCAATAACGGTCATGAAAATAAACGAAATAAACTGAACAAATCCGTATGGACTTCGTGACCGACCATAAACCACAACACATTCAACCACAGATCATATAATATTCAACTGGCCCCCATATTACTTAGCATGGTCGTTCGTTGTGGCCTGAAGTTAGCCACACAACACGTTTGACAGCTCATTTTTCCCAACGATTTTTGACATTTGATGAGGCTCATGACCGAATCGTTGGTGTTTATTGTAGTTTTTGTGGTCTCATAACCGCACTCATAATAGATTTTAGTTCTTTCTGTGTTTTTTGATTTAATAGCTTTTGCCAATGACTCCTTATAATACGCGTGACTCAATATCTCAGACCTCAGTATACAGTGCCATCTGATCTGGTTGGTTACCCCAATAAATGAACACTTTAAAAATATTGTGGGAAAATCTATAGAAGTATATTTTTTAAAGCTTTTTCAAACATACCCAACAGTGTTTTATATCGTTTTCCTTTTAATTCTGATCCTGGATTGCTTATTGAACTTTGAACTTTTTTACTTTACTCGTCCACAATTAGCTATGAACAGACCGGATCGCGCGTTTTCACGTTTAAAATCACTTTTCATCAAATATTCTGAGATTGCTTTTTCACTGGTTGTGAAAATTTTGCATGAACTGATTTTATAATCTGCCTAAAATAGCTGCTAACATAGATGAACAATAAAATGAAAATGTAAAGTGGCTAATAAATACATAAATTTTATTTTTTAAGCATGTTTATTACTTTTATTTATAGATAAATAAGTCTACACCATATACAATCCTGTTGAAAGTCTCTTGATATCCAGAATAAACAACAAAATATTTACAAAGGTCATCAGCTGCAGTTCAGTGCACGTAGAAAAGCCAGAGTAACGGATAAGTGGAGAGCCTCTAGCGCTCTCTCGCCCTCTCTCGCGGGGAAGCGAGAAGCTCCACAAGAAGCGCCGCGCAAAGCTTAAAGTCGTGGCCGAGTACGTTGGTTATAATGCGAGGGTATACGCAAGCATCATCAGTTCAGGAACAGCAAAGTAATATGGGTCATAATAACATCAAATCGTCTATAAAAATATTCCTCCGACGAAAATAATAGAAAAGATAGTTGCTTCTGACCTCAGATAAAGATATTTATAATAATAAATAACACAGACATTCGATATGTAGGAATATTGACTGTGTGTGCATAATAATGAAAAAGTATGTCTTAAAATAACTCACATACAAAAAATACAATTGCCATAATTGTAATTGACCTCTCACAAACAACTAGACACACAGTCTCTAAAAAAAGTTCGGCAGAAAGTGTCCGAACGACGATGACGTGCATAGTGGCAAAAATGCATTCAACCAAATTAAGGGACCGTATAAGGCTAGATGCCCAACTTCAAATGAGCATTTACTCTTTGTGTAACTTGGTTAATCGGTATAGTGAAAATAATATAGACAGTAGACTATATGGCTGATAGGCTGATCTTAGAAAAAACGCAGTCTTTAAGTTCGCTTGATAGAAAAAAAATACGAAGTTATCCCTAAGTAGTGTAGTATTAAATATTATCTGTGGAAAAGTACAAGTGTTTTTTCATCACAACAATGTTTGATAAATTCCACCTAGTGCCGACAATCTCAACAATCAACTTTCAATAATATTAAATTCGTTTTAAAGATTTAAGACATGTTCAGAAAGTGGGGCATATATCCTGCCTTTACCCTGTTAGTTAAATAAATTATTGTGTCCAACTGTTACTTAATTAGCCATAGGGAAACTTGTGCAGCCTATTATGAAACTAAGCTTCACTTCGTTTCAAAAACAATCACTGTTGTCCCAATGACCCCCACATTTGGACAAAATACTTTCGTAGTTTTGTAAAACACAATACAAAATTATGCGACTGTAAAAAAATGTATCAAAGCTTTTTTAATCATTTTGGTATAATTTCTATAAATAAACAAGTTTGATTATATATATACCAAAACTAAATAAAAAATGCACATTACATAAAAAAGAGTTACAAAAACTTTTCCTTTCTTATTCTTTTGCCTTTAAGGAGTACGTTTGTTTCTGTTGCAAAAATTTCCGATACCAAGTAACTGGTATCAGGCCAACAAAAGTATATCAAAACAAGTACTGATATAATTGCAAGTATCATTACTGTGGTATACCACCATTTCAAAGTCGATAGAAAAACTGCTTGCCAGTTTTCAGCGTTACCAAAAGAAACGCAAAGTTCTCCAAAATAATTAAGATGGTACAACCAGTAGTGCCGCCAATCCCATTCATGTGTTTCTCCACCATAATAAAACGCGTTGCCACGTGGATACCACGTTTTTGTTCTGACTCTATGCAAGTGGTCTAGACCTTTGAAACGATGAAAGCGACGTCTAGTAAATACAATAAAATATGTAGTAAGGTCATCAGCTGGATACAACATGTTCGACCACGGATATAGAGTATATCCTCTTGCGTCAGTTACATTTTTCCTTTCTCGAAGCACGTGCTTTGTAAAACCGGGTAAGCAATGACCATATTTTTTTGCAAATCCCCTAAAATGACAAAATTTTCTCTCAATCAATTGGTACGTTTTACTACAGTCTATTGTATAATAACTATTGGATTGATATTCATAATTCTCATATGTTACACCGAGCATTGGATAAGGAGGTGGCTCTGTAAAATCACACAATAACTTTTTATCTTTGTAACGGTTTATATCACGTTCATATCTGAAGTATTCCTTGTAAGGTGAATCATCGTCATGGGCAAAAGGTTCATACTCGTATTCTGTAAAAAGTTTGAGAGGAATGTGACCTATTTTAATTTGCTTGTCAAAGGTAGAATTATATCCGTTTATAACTGTAAAATCATAATAATATACTGGTTCTTGACTATAGTCTATATGGTCAAACATTTGAGTGTTCACATCAAAATCTTTCATTCTGACAATGAAATCTGAAGTCACTGTGACTATCAATGTATTAAACAATCCCACGAGGAACACCAAAAATAATAATATGTGCCGCCATGGTCCAATGCCAATAGATTTTGGGAGCAATGGTCGCCTACTGCGCAAGAGTATGCGCCGTGCGCAGAATCTAATATCTATGATGTTGGTGATGAGGGCAAGCGCTGGGCCTAGTGGGAACACTCCCACAAACAGAGTCACCGATGCAAACTGAATTACTATTTCGTTGTATTTCTGCGTCAAAAAGTAATCAGTCTCCACGTCCGTGAACATCAGCCTCTCTCTTTCATAATAAGGATATTTATTATATATGAAGAACTTAAAATCACTGTAGTCAGGGTTGCCTCCAAAGCACCACACGTATGGCACAAACTTAAAAATAAGTTCTCTCATTATTAATATTGATATAATTAGTATTAAAACTTCGTCAACACAAGTTAACGGATGACAATTTTCCATAAATATTCCATTCCAGAAGATCCATGTGTGTCTGTCAGTTGGAGTTTTGTAGAACTGGCCCTTGACAAAAGCGACGTATGATATAAACGTGAATGTAGAGACGAATGAAACGGCAAACAGTCTAACTGCTATCGCAAATTCTCTGTCTGCTTGAGTGTCCGGCTGTTCAAGATTTATTACACATTTAATAAGAACTTTGCTGATGTATTCTATTACGAAACCGATCATCATATTTGTTATACCTAGGAAAAAAAGTGTATAGTATTTTCTTCGCCAATACGGTTTAATCCTAGCGTATTGTTCCATCAAAAAATATCTGTAGTGTATAAGGCCATGGAGCATCAATATAGCAAATAAGATTATACTAGAAACCTGAATAACATTCCAAACAAATGTCCAAAGTCTTGATCGGAAATATGCACCTTTAATATCATAATAAGGCCCTTTGCAGTACATTCTTAGACTATTTTTAACATATTCGGCATCAATTTCCCACATCCAAATAAAGTACTTTTCTTTTCGCCTCCACAATTTGAATGCAATTGCAGCCCAAAAAAATATCACTACTGGCAACAAATACAACTTGGCTTGGGTCTCGATTGCATCGTTCAACTTAGACTCTTCACAAAAATCGGTTATGTATCGAAACGGGCATATTGCATAGTGCCGACAGTTTGGACAAATGTATATATTATCCAAATAAGGTGAGTTTACTGTTGTTCGTCCTAGTAAATCTTTGGGATATTCAGCAGTCGACATCCAAAGTATAGATCTTTCAGCTTCTTCGCCACATATTTTAAGCGAAACAGGACTTGGTATCAGTGCTGTTACAAACCAGTCAAAACATATTGCAAATATGCCAGCAAAGGTAGGAAATACCAAGGAACAAGTATAGAATCCGTAAAATCCAAAAAAGAATCCGATTTTTTCTCCCAAATATTCTGTAACTATATGCAATGGTTGAACTTTTAATGTATTACGCAAACCGGTCCAATTTTCAAATAAAACTTGACGTCCAGTAACATGTGGTGTTTCTTGGCCCTTCACTAAAAAATAAGGGCCATCATGTAAAGCGTACACGTCTAGAATGAGATTTGTATCCAACATATCTATTAGACAGTAACTATACCTTTGATTACAATAACAGACTCTGAATTTAGTATTTAAAAGATACTCATATACTATCCTGCTACGATCAATGGTAGAACACTCATTGAACCCTGGATAATTCTGGCGAATTATTCTGAGGTAGGCTTTTTCAAAGCTGATCTCAGGCCATGGAAAGTAGGGGCAACAAATTCCATCGAGGATAAACTCTTCATGCATTTGTTTGAAACGTCTTGCATAATTAAAATAACCTCCATGTTTGTCAATAAAGCAATTGGTGGCATGTATTTTTACAAAGTTCAAATGTATATGCTCTACCATTTGACCTTGCTCTACTTCTAATTCAAAACCTGCTTTTACAATTTGTTTAAAATAATTCTTCAGGATAGTTTCGTGTCTGGATCCTCTTTTAAAATCCTTTATAACACAAACTAGATCAATACGTTTTTTCCCATCTCGAAAGTATCCAGTAAAGGGTGAGCAATCGTCGTCTGTCGTCGGCTTTTTGCATTTTGTTTTCTTGGAATTCATTATTCACAATAATGTTTGGTCAGGTCCTCTGAGGTATTGTTCTGAGCTCATGGGCCAGGCAGGTGACATTTTATCGACCATAGATTAGAGTATTGTATCATAGAATTGGGATGTGCAACCTCAGAACATTATGCAACCTACTTCGTAGTTGTTTATATGTTTTGTGTAATTTATTGAGAAATTATATAGACTTCGTAATACGTGACTCAGTGAATAACGCCATATTGTTGTTCACCCCGATAAATAAATAAAATCAATATGAATTTGTAAAGGGTAAAGCCTTATATAAAACAGACCGGTGACGGGCAGCGGCGTCACTGGTGCAAGGGTTTTGGCACCGCGCTCACCAACCCGCCTGCCCAGCGTGTGTGAGTATTGGCAATTCTTCCAGGAAAACCGCCAAGAGTGGTGAAATCCTGGAAAGGCCTATGTCCAGCAGTGGACGATACAGGCTGATGGATGGAATTATGTATGATGATGTATCACTAATTTATATGTCTGTGATGGTGTATACAGGATTAGTTTTTCAAGTGAGAGTGGATGGCCAGATCTGAAACTATAGGGAAAAGTGAAATATCATGTCATGGAAATCGGCTCCGAGACTCGGTTGAGCATTTTTCGCTCTTCCCTATAGTTTCGGATTTGGCCATCCACGACCACTTGAAAAGTTAACCCTGTATTGTATATGTTATCGGAAATGTATAAGATACGGTATTATACAACGTGAAGTTTAAGTCATTTTGTTAAGGAAAACTGGTGATAGTACTCGTCCATATGAACAACTTTTACTATGGAGCCAACCCTGAAATCGTGAAAAAAATATCTGCTGTTCCATAGAAAAGTTAAACATCGATACCTACTCGACCCAAATGTATGAAACAGCTGATTTTTTTCAGCTCGATATGGTTTGCTATGCTAGACTAGGTGGAGTAGAAGAGCTCGTATGACTAGAGTGAATGTAGAAGCAAAAAAGGTGTGTCAGGTAGGATTGTAGCAAATGGAAATGCAGATTATTCTCTGAGAGACAGGCGTATGTATGAATGAAGCTAACTTAGTCCTTTTGCGGCTAATGTGGTTGAAACAAGCCTCATGTTGAATACTCGTGGTGGGCTTGGCGGCGCGGCGGTGTGGAATGCTATCCTCTTGGTGGAGTTATCTGAAGCTTTGTGACTTCAGCCATCAGCCTAGGCTTAGTAAGCCAACTTTTTAATGACATAGCACGAGTTAGGTGAGAATCATGGACGGCAACTACCTTCGAGATTTTTTTATACTTCCTGACCTTAGCCACGCCTGATTTACGAAACCTTAACAATGATAACACTTCTCTTTCACCTACATGTTTTTTTTTACTGATTTTAATGGATTAGTATTTAATTACAATTCATTACAAAGTAAAATAAAACGTAGCAAGCAGGGCAAATTTCGTTGTTCATTAGTTTATGCTGAAGACACTACCTAAATTTCACGGTATTTGCATTATGTTTATGCTGAAGTAACTATAGGTACATACGAGTGATTACATACTTGATCAATGAGGATCTTAGTGCAAAATGCAGATCGTAACATTGTTTTCTTTACTTATGAATAAAAAGTATGCAATAAATCCGTTTTATGGCAATTTAATTAGGTTTCTAGAAAAAAAGTGATATTTAATGCATTACATTTTGATTGCATTGCATTACAACCATAAAAACGCTTTAAATTTAAAACATGAAACGTATTTATTGCATACTTTTTATTCAGAAGTAAGGAAAACAATATAAAGATTCAATTCAATTCAATTCTACACACTTTATTGCACACCATATATAAATGAATAAAAAGTTACAGTAGTCTAATGGTATATGCAAAAGGCGAGCTTATCTCTGGAAGAGATTTCTACCAGCGAACCCTCGACTATGGAAGCGATTAACAAAAATGAGTATTTCAACAGTGTACACACAAACAAAAGAGAAAATTGCTTAAAACCATGAATAAAAAAATTAAAAAATTAATAATATACTACTCGGTCTACATAAATTAATTGAAATACATATATTATCAAATAAAATAAAAATAAATAATACTTATAAAATAATATCAATACTAGGTAGCAGAGGTAATGCCGGGCTCGACTGTGTACGTACCACCATCTTACTCGGAAATCCTCCCGAAGTTATTCGGGGGAGAGTAAGAGGACAGCTCTTAGGCAAAACCAGGCGGCTCACCATTGCCTGGGACCGATAGATGGCGGTATATCCATCCCCAATTGTCGGGCCTTATGGTATAAATCAGACTGGTGACGGGCAGTGGCGTCACTGGTGCAAGGGTTTCAGCACCGCGCTCACCAACCCGCCTGTCCAGCGTGTGTGAATATGGGCATTTCTTCCAGGAGGACCGCCAAGAGTGTCGAAATCCTGGAAAGGTCTTTGTCCAGCAGTGGACGAAACAGGCTGATGGATGGATGGAATATCAATACTTATGTATAAAATAAATAAAATAATAAATATTAAGATAATACTACATAATTTTAAACACATACTTTTATACATTATATGGAAGGAAATAATTACAGAAAATGCTCTTTCGTTCTCTTCTTGTTAATGCTTATAGTTGAACTATCACGAATTGTGTGTGGTAGTGAGTTCCAGAGCCTGATCGACGCTACAGTGAAAGAGTTGTCAAAGGCACCAGTGTTGTGAGACGGGGTCCTCAAGAGTGAGATAGTGTGAGATCTGTGCTGCTTGTCCCTTGAGTAGAGATACTCAAAGCGGTCACGCAAATACAAAGGTTCAGAAGGGCTCGTAAGAATACTAAAAACAGCGCACGCACAATATGTGTATGTTTTAACGTTGCCGAATTGGGAGCCATTCTAGCTCCTTTCTGTATTGGGACACGTGGTCATACTTGTGCAGTCCAAAAATAAATAAAGTGGCCAAGTTTTGTAGGCGTTCTAATTTACTACGCGACCCTTCAGTAGCATCCAAAAAGCAGACATCGACATAGTCTATGAGAGGTAGGAGAAGTGTTTGAGCAAGAGTGTTACCTTAGTTCGGAATGGTAGGAATCGCTGAAGATGCTTAAGGGGAAAAAAGGTAGCAAAGACTCTTCTACTGATTGCATTTACAAGAGTACACCATGATAAATTAGACTCAAAAATGACACCAAGATTTTTAATATTATCAGTGTATGCAATATATATTATCAATGTATTTTTAATATTATCAGTGTCGTTGAATAAAACTTAAGAATTTCTTTCATTCAGTAGATTGGTCATGTACCTACTGTCAATTATAATAGCCTGAGACTTTTTTGGGTTCACTATAAGTCCAAATGGATCAGCCCATTTCCTAATGTTGTCCAGGTCTTCATTCATATGAGAAATTATGGTTTCAACTTCGGCTACATCAAAATGACGGTAAAGTTGCAGATCGTCAGCATAAAGATGTATTTGCAAGAAAGTACTTCGGATATAGAATTAATAAATATAAAAAAGAGTAAAGGAGAGAAGAAGCCACCCTGGGGTACACCGGCAGAAAGTTGGCACCACTCTGAGGTGACCTCATCCGGGCGTATGCACTATTGGTGACCTCTTAGATAAGTATCAAACCATTCTATAACAAGTGGAGATACGTTAAGAGAACTAAGTATATTGAGAAGCACGTCAAAGTCAACACAGTTAAACGCAGTGCTGAAGACTAAAGGCGTTAGAATTGTTAATTTTTTGTTATCGTTGGCAAGTCTTATATCGTCAGTTACTTTTAGTGGTGCCGTTACCGTACTGTGACCGGGTTGGAAGCCAGATTGAAATTGATTCAACATGCCGTTAGTTGTTAGATAGGATGAAAGCTGATCATGAACGATGGATTCTTGGACTTGGACAAGATGTGCATTTTGCACCGAGATTCTCTGTTACCTCCTTAACGGTGCTGGCGGTCGTTTAGACACTCGAAAAATTGAGTAGAACATGTTTTTGCAAGGCCTTGTAAATTCACCATCAACACAATTACATAACTGTAAGATTTTCTTTCGACTATTTTATTTTTGAATGTAAGTGCCTTTAGGGGGGCCCTGTATATGAAAAAGGAACGGATTTTTTTTTTTACCCTTATGTTAGTTCTAGACAGGAACTCATTAAGTATAGTACAAATAATATTTTCTTTTTTTTATCTCCAAGAACCAAGAAATCGGGGCCATCAAATGTGTAAATTTTTGTTAAGAGATCTATCGCGAAAACTAAACTACTTAGGAATTTAGAAATTTCTGTATATTATGTGCCATATGTTCCTTTTAAACAACTAATACTGAAAACGCCGATTTTTAATATAGGTTTTGGGTTACGTACCCGAATATTCGACCAACTTAATTTTGCAGTTTTGTTTTATACCGTTTGTAATTTTTCTTCAAATCATTTAAGTCTATTAACTTATTCAAATGGTGCGAACCCTCAGGCCGCGAGCCCACTCACACTTGACCTATTATTTTAAACTATAGACTTAGTATATATATATTCCTAAGTCTATGTTTTAAACGGTTGCTTTTTCCAAAAAGACAAAAAAACAAAATTCTAGTTCATAGATTTTTCAGTTTTAATCACAGACATTTAATTATTACATTTATTTAACCTCATATCGTAAAATCCTCATTACGAACTCAAAGCTACTGGCATAATGAAAAATATTTTTCATGAACGTCTCCAAAAAATTAAAAAATTAAATTATAGGATAGGTCTCCGAACAACATAATGCTGTAAAAAAACTTTTTCTGAGATTACAGTACATGTGATACTAACTAGCAAGGCAAAGGGAACTTAGCCCATACTGCCATCTCTGAGGTTTAATATCAAATACCGATGAGGTTTTTATATAATGTTCTCCAATACATACAAAATAGTAACGAGGTTACAGTTCAAATTTATTTTCGGCCAGGTAGGTATTGTCTATGGCTTACAGCGCGTTGGACTCAGTCTGTCAATGGATGGACTGTTTATTGCGCCATAGTTTTCGAGGAAATGTTTTTATTACTTACAGTGGTTTTATGGGTCAAAATAATTATTTTGCCCTAAAATTACTGACAGCAGGGATGGTGATGAATGATATTTGACTCCACCTGACATTTTCACTTTCAGAACAAGCTTTTACAAGAATAATCAAAAATGGGGGACTACAAATTTACAAAAATCATGGAAACAGGTTAGTAGGCATGAGTTTAGATAAAGTAGTGTATGAAACTATACATAACTAGGTATTAAAACACTCGTGTTTTTAATAACCTTTTTATGTACCAGTTTCATAAACTACTATTATTTATACGTCTGTGGTTTTAATATCTACGCCACTTTCTCGTGAACCATCATTCACTACGTAGGCTTCCATTTTAAACCTAACCATTAAGTACATGATAATGTATAATCTATACTAATAATAATGTAGTTAAAAAGTCATGTCTGAACATTATTACTTTATTATTATAAATAATACAATAACTTTAAAACCACACGAATTAAATAAGAAATCCTGAATTAAAACAAAAAAAATATTAATAATAATGAAAAATAAAAAATACATGAAATGAAAATTTCACTGAGCTGAAGCTAAAATTATTATTTTTAGAATTTTTGTCTGTCTGTCTGTATGTATGTATATTCCGTTTTAAGTTTTAACTCAAGAACCACTCAAATGATTTGGACGCAGTTTTCTTTGACATCATTGTAGTGACCCTGGTCAACATATAGGCAACAACCCAAAAACAACCCAAGCCGAAAAAAGGGTAGATATTGAATAAACGCGAGCGGAGCCGCGGGCAAAGGACTAGCTACGTATGTAAAGGAATAGCTGCATTATAATATTCTCTAGGTATATTCAACTTGAAGACGGTAGAAGGGGAAGTCTACATAAACTCTTATTTTATTACGTAGATAACACGCATTTGTACCTCTGAGCTCCGGATTATGACATACATTTTATCTCTGTTTTATTATTCGTGTGACACGTACGGGAGCCCCGCTGAAGTGTATGTACTATCAAAGAAAAATCCGCAGGCCTACTTATCACCCGTCTTGCAACAACAATAAGTGGGTCCGCGGCAATTTCTTTGATGGTACATTTATTAGGGAGAGTTACAGCGGAATGCAAAAGTTATGTTTAAGATTCCGATAAGGTTGTTTGTGGATAAATGTGGATAAGATTGTGTTTTTTTCATGCCTGTCGGTTTCGAAGAAGAAAAATTTCAGACTTTTTGAAAATGTAATATCAAAAGTAATAATTTGGACAAGTGTAAGTCGGACTCGCGCACAAAGGGTTCCTTACCACCCCATAATTCGAGTGCGAAATCCTAAAAACACTATGGTAAAAACAACAATAAACATGCCAAAGCAACATCAAGGTTACAAAAAACGAGGCGCAAAAATGGTAGCGCCTGACAAAAAATTTGGCACCGTCTGCATATGTACGATATCCTCCTTTTTCATTTAACATTATCGCACTTGTGGTTTTTACATTACAGTAATTTTTTAATCTTAGCAAAGAGTTTTGATGTCTTGAGAAATAGTAAAGTTTTTGCGAATAAATAAACTGTCTCAGTTAAAATATAATAAATAATCATTTAATTTTATCAAGTTACTTGTTTATTTTTATCAACAATATAACTCTAATATTTGTTGTAAATACATAAATATTCAGCTTGGTAATATTTTATATTTGGCTGTTTGGCGGGTGCGTTCAGTGCCTCTACTTCGCGCGCATGTGATCTGTAAACAAAAACAAAAAATAAACAAAATCTTCGCCGCCATTTTTCAAAGAAAATTGTCAAGTGGTTTTGATTTTCTGGTAAAAAGACAATGAAATTTCATTATTTTTCCTTGCAAGTGTGTTGAAAAACGTCGTATGAAACGCGTGAGCATTAGACATTATATTCTCGGCTCCATCACGCCCTCGCCTTCGGCTCGGGCTGCAAACCCACCTCGACTGTAATGTCCAGCGCAGCTCATTTGTATCTTAATGTACTATTATGTATTACCGTCTTTAAGGCTGCATATAAAGTAAGATTGAGCAACTCATTTTACATCAAGCAGAACTGAACTCTACGACGTTTCCTTTTAGTTTAAAATAGCGCGCTCTCAGCCGTGGTTGTTACGACCACCAAGAAACACGCGCCCACAAAAATCTTAAAATATTTTAAGACGGGTTGGCGATGTCATTTGTAAACTTATTTTTGATACAAATTTCAAGGCTGTATGATTAAGGAAGGCCCTTTAACACTCGAAAAACATGAAATTTAGAGGTAACTTCGTATTTTTTTATATTTTTTATAACTGTCTATACATATAATTTTTACTATACCGATTAACCAAATCACACAATGTGATATGCTCATTTGAAGTTGTGTTGTCTAGCCGTATACGGACCCTTAAGTAAGAGCCAAAACCAATAACCATAGACATAATGTTAAAATAATGGAACTTTATAGAGATTTCTTGTATGGGGTCCCCCCTTAATTTTTTAAATATTTTATTATCGCAAATCGTCCCGAAGTTATTCGGGGGAGAGTAAGAGAACAGCTCTCAGACAAAACCAGGCGGCCCTCCATTGCCTGGGACCGATGGATGACGGTATATCCATCCCCAATTGCCCGGCATTTAAGGTACCGGGTGTAAATAGACTGCTACCATTAAATGAAACCACATATTCTACCGACCCTACCGAACCACTTTTCCCAAGGATCATACCTGCGGACACCCTTAGTTTAGGAAATAATTGAGTTCTAAACAAAAATGCGTGAACCCTAACGCACCGACATACGGGCGAGTTTAGAGAGAGCGTCGTCCGTGAAACCTGAAGCTTAACGGACGACGCTCTCTCTAAACTCACCCGTATGTCATTGTTTGAATTTCTAGAAGATAGAAGTCGGTAAAAGTCTTATTTTGGTACTATCGGTCAGTATGAAATTACCTATATACGTATTTTAAACTTTTTAGCGAATGGCTGCTATTAAATTTGAAGTCGGTTATTATTTTTTTAATAAAAGTTTATTTTTTCAGAGAAAAAATGCTTGAAATGGCATACATTTTGGTAATGTAGACTGCACAGTTTTACCTAGTGACTAGCGCACCCTTAACTAGATGTTAGTAAGTTTTATGGGTAAGTACTCCAAATTTCAAGTTGATTCTAAGACTAAAGTCCATTCCAGAAAAAAGCGGCTCTAACAAACGGACAGAGAATCACATGAGACACACTATATTCTCCTTATTTTGAGTAAGGAACTATAAAAAATATCAAAACACCACATGATGCAAAAAGATTTTCTTCCTTTGTTGCCAAATAGGCAGTTGTTGGCGAGTAAAATTATTATATGAGGCCAACAATTGGCATTTCTGTCGAGCATATACTGCTTTTCTCAGAGATAACGAGGAAATAACAAAACATACTTGGGAAACTAACTAAATACTGAAACAATTTATTGATTAAAAACTAAATACTATAGGTACCATGACCGACTTGATAAGTTGTGATTATTTATTGTAATTTGTAGTATCTCATAGGATCAGAAGAACGTGCCCATCTATCTACACTATTCTATTCTCAGACGTAGTTTAGCAAAAACGTTCCAAGCCACACGAAGCTATATAGTTTTGAGATATTGACTTTTGAAGTTTATTTTGTACTAGGTGATTCTGATTTGGGTTGGAATACTATAGCTATATCTTCGCACACATAACTGATAGCTTTGAGTGTTTTTGATATGTGAAAATTTGGCACCAGCTGATCGCTTTGGTATACATAACTCATTTTTGCCTGTCATGTGGATTGGAACGTTTTTGCTAAACTACGTCCTGTAAAGTATTAAGAAAGTCGTGTCTATAGATTGAATATTTTTGCGAAGTTTTATATGAAAAAGGTTATTATACTGAGGCCAAAACCATAAATTTTAGAATTTTTGTCTGTCTGTCTTCTACATAAACCAATCAAAGGATTTGGATGCGTTATTTTTTATTATCATCGTAGTGATCATGGCCAACAAAAAACAAATGTGTACACAATTAAGTACGTTTATTCGGCAGGTACGGCTTAAATATATATTATTTTTTTTACTATTTAATTATCTTCGAAGATACCATGTTACCCAATTCTTTGTTTTCGCTTCGTAAGACCTATGTATAGTCTGTCAAAAAAGTGTTGAAATGAAAATAAAACTTTAATGAACTTTATTGGACTTTAAACGTTCAAGTAGTATGATTTAGGTAATATATTTGCAAATACAAATACACATACAAATATATTTATTTCCAAAAAGAAAAAATCTTACATACCAGGCAGTTAGAAAAAGAGGGTACATCCGATCTTAACACATTACACAAACACAATTTCAGTTATTATAATTACTTAATTACAATTTACACAATAGTTAGTATGTATTAGGTATTAAATAGGTGGTAGAGCTAATGCCGGGCTCGACTGTGGAGGTACCACCATCTTACTCGCAAATCCTCCCGAAGTTATTCGGGGGAGAGTAAGAGAACAGCTCTCCGGCAAAACCAGGCGGCCCACCATTGCCTGGGACCGATGGATGGCGGTATATCCATCCCCAATGGCCGGGCCTTATATAAAACAGACTAGTGACGGGCAGCGGCGTCACTAGTGCAAAGGTTTCAGCACCGCGCTCACCAACCCGCCTGCCCAGCGTGTGTGAGTATGGGCATTTCTTTCAGGAGGACCGCCAAGAGTGGCGAAATCCTGGAAAGGCCTATGTCCAGCAGTGGACGGAACAGGCTGATGGATGGATGGATGGATGGATGATTAAATGAATTTATTTATTAAATTAACTGTAATCTCCGCGCTAGGCCGGGCCTGTCCGGCGGAGATTCTGTGATGTTGTTTAACAAAATAGGTAATTATGTCGCGTAGGGTAGGAGTGATGCTTAGTGATTGTGTATAGACCAATTGAGTTCGGAGAGGAGTAGACAGGACGTTAGGCATAATTGTTACGTTAAAATTAAAATAAAATTTCCGTAATAGTGATTTTGGGAAACACATTTTAAATAATTACCTTTACATGATTTAGATTATGATAGTATAAAATACAATTTGTAAAGATACATGAATATTAAAAATAATAATATATACAAGGTGCTCCAAAAATTTTATATAATAAAAGTTAAAATTTAGTATGTCTTAAAAAATAATAAATAAATAAATATATAATATTTATATACTAATACATATATATATATATATATATATTAATACATATACGTATATGTTTGTCTATATAAACACAGTTTAATGGGGGATAAAATAATTACCGATTGCATATGTCATTATTTAGTATAACGATACATTAACTAAAAACGAAACAATTATAAAATATTAATAACTGACATACTTTACTTTATCACAGTCAATAACTCTTCAGTTTTATCATAAGAAAGTTCCAGTAACCACTTGATTATTTTAATTTTTGCTTGACCTGTGGGACAGTCGCTGATTTTACATTGTTGAATAATTTTATTGTATGCTGAGGATGGAACTATTAGAAAACGCCTCGCGAAGCGAGTCTTACATACTGATTCAATTTTTGATCTCTGTACACGTCTAGTTTGATGTTCTGAATTTGATGACAGAACGGCTTTGTGTGTTCTTAATGCGGATTTTAGAGCGTATAATTGCCTAACCCGGAATATATTTATGAAATAACAACGCGGTTAACTCGATTCAACAGATTTTGTACTTGTTTGTTTGGTGTAACCAGACGAAAGAAAAATAGTTTCTTCAATATTCATTTCAACACTTTTTTGACAGACTATGTATAAGATAAACTAAAAAAAAACACCAAATGGTCAATGGACCATAATGGACCATAATCTACTCAGACATTATTCACAAAATGATTAATCCTTAATTTACTACATGGCAGTCGATGGAAGGTGGAAAACTTGCGATAACGTTTTGCATTTGTACTTAGTCCGGCATTAATGTTACTTAGGCCTCGTCTTATTTGTTCGCGACTATCAAGAACATTTCCCGCTTTAAGAAAATATATTTGTAGACAAAGAGAAGCCGACCATTATTTCGTTTTATTCAAATAGTGTCTATGCCGCGCGTTTCTTATCGGCCAAATGTTCCGATATCTGTCCAAGTGTCCCAACAACATTTTGCTTTATACTGCTTCTGTAAAGTATTTTGTTCTCTCGCTAGGTTTGTCGACCTTGTTTCTTCACAGTTTTGCTATAGTTGTGCTGCCTACAAATCTTTATGGTTTTCGTACGTTTTATAAGGCTTTGTTGAAGATAGCCGAGATCATCCATCCATCAGCCTGTTGCGTCCACTGTTGGACATAGGCCTTTCTAGGATTTCGCCACTCTTGGCGGTCCTCCTGGAAGAAATGCCCATACTCACACATGCTGGGCAGGCGGGTTGGTGAGCGCGGTGCTGAAACCCTTGCACCAGTGACGCCGCTGCCCGTCACCAGTCTGTTTTATATAAGGCCCGGCAATTTGGGATGGATATACCGCCATCCATCCGTCCCAGGCAATGGTGTGCCACCTGTTTTTTTTGCCTGAGAGCTGTCCTCTTACTCTCCCCCAAATAACTTCGGGAAGATTTCCGAGTAAGATAGTGATACCTCCATAGTCGAGCTGGGCATTAGCTCTACCACCTAAAGCAGAGATAGTAACCAATAATTAACAGGAAGTAAATGTAGGTAGTACCTGCGCACATATATTAGTTTGTTAATTTAGCTGAATTATCACTTTATTAAATTTGTTGCTTTTAGTAGGTTTGCTACAAATTGCATTAGAAACAAAACATGTACCTATGTAGGTATAACAGGGGTCGCCAAGTAATTTTAAATGGGGTCCCGGGATACCGCTGACATTTTTCAGTGAGTTCCAGAAAAACAAAGTTACGAGAATTTACTACATAGTTGAAAACTTTTATGTTGACAAATATAAGGTGCTTAAAATTAAGTAATTAAATCAATGCGAGAAATCACACCTGCGGTTTTGAGTCAGATTTTTAAAGTTTGGTTTACGCGGGGAACAGCCTAGGTAAATAGCTAGTTTTTGCAATTTTCTTGTTTGTCTGAAGTCTGGTCCAGATACGGACCGCGGTCCGCCTGTTGCTCACCGATGCTATTATAACATTTCTTAATTTTCTTTCTAAGCGGTTTCTCCAGACATCTTTCTGGCAAAAAAAAATTACCTAATATCGAATCCAAAATGTGCCTCGGTTGAAAAGAAACACAGTCGACATAAACCGTGTGTGCGTTCAAAGTAAAAGCGACCTGTAATTTGGCTATTTAACGTAGAAACGGAACGAAAAAAGGCTCTTGTGTCAGATCGAGATGTTTCGCAAAGTTAGAACTAAATAATAGTACTTGACATCGTCTCTGTTTTAATAGTTTAGGAAAAAATTAAGGTAACTGGTCCGTTGTTGAGATAAATAGGTAATTGGGTATAAAAATGTAATAACACTAAAATAACCCATGCACATACATAAACTACTTAACTTACCAATTTTGTATTTACGTAGACCATTGCATTTTACTTGGTAGATAGGGAAACTGTCAAGTTAAAAACTTTAAAATGTCTTGATAGTTGAGGACCATTGCGACTATGTGGAATGGCTTTTTTGTATGCTACATAATTCTGTTGTACCGGGTGTTTTCTTTCAAATTTTTATGACGTCATAATTTTTCTTGTATGGATTTATTTTTGTTTTTATGAGACATATGGTGTGAAGGATCAAATGAAAGGGCTTCATAAGCTGGTTGTGAAAATATACTGCCAATTTCAACCACTCATTTGCTAAAAATCAACTAAACGTATTAAGCTTGGACACTCTAGGTAGTAGGATTTTTTGTTAAACATACGTCAAATTACTTTTTATATCTTCGGGATTAACGACATTAAAGAAAGAAAAAAAGAATGGTGTTAAAAACTTTAAAAATATCCATAATTTAAAATAAATAAGTATTCTTTTTGCTTATCTGTCTTTAGACATAAGGATACAACGAGTAATTTGACATATATAAAAATTCCTACAGCCGTTAACTACCTAAAAGTGCCAAAACTTTAATGTGTTTTAAACGTGTTTGTTTTTTAGATGACGAGTGGCTGAAATGTCATGTTGCATGCTGTACATTTTTACAATCAGCTCATCAAGTCCTTACATTCGATACCACAAACACATAAGGTGCAAGCCACATAGAAAAGCGCGGGTGCGGGCACGCCCTCAGCGCACCTCTTCTATCTGTTTTATGGTTTTACACCACGTCCCTCTTCTTTTTTTGTATGAATGAACATTGGACGGGCGTCGAGACGGCACGCCACGGTTGCGCCGCGGGGGCACTGAAAGCGCACCGGCCTCACCTTCGTCGTCAGAGGAAGACATCTTGTCACATCAAAATCAAACACTTAAATACCACCGATACACACCGGTTTGTGTGGATTGCACCTAAGGTAGGTTTCAGAAATACAAAAAAAAAACATACAAAATATGATGACGTTATAAAAACCAAACAGTATTATGTAGCATACGATAAATAATTTCCACATAGTCACAACTTCCCTTCACAAAATCCCACAGAAGGTAATTTGTGTGATATGCGCTTCAAATATAGATAGTTATAAGCATAGTAATACATACAAGTTTGTTTGAAATTCGGTTACCCGTATTGAATACAAATTGCTCACAATGTTTAGCGAAGAGATTATTTCGAATAGGCTGATTGAAAATTGTAACTATTGTGTATATTTGGTGTTAGACTTTTGTTAAACAACATTTATATACTTGATTCTAGGAGGTAGAAAGTTTTTGATTCTATGGGCTCCACTGATAACAAAAAAACCGCATCCAAATCAATTAATGGTTCTCGAGTTAAAACGCAACATACATACAGACAGACAATACGATACTAAACACCCATACCACTTAAAATTTTGAAAAATATTCACTGTACAGACACGACTTTTGTACTACTTTATTATAAGTATATGACTTCCGTTTATATGGCCAAATTCATATTAAAGATTCGGTAAGTGGCCAGGACCAAGCTTCAATGACCCTGTTTTTGAAATAACAAATATATTTTCGTGTGCCTCTATACTTGTTCAAGAACAACCTCGACTCAATTAGTATGGGAAGTCTAATTTATTTTGCTTATTTAACAGAAAGGGTCATTGTACCTTGGTCTTGACCACTTACCAAGTCTTCAATATTAATAAAGATACATAAAACGAAGGCACCTTATGTTTATCAGTGGTTTACTTTATGTTCGTCCTATAGCGATAGCGTAGCGGCTTAGCATAGCATTTCTGCTACGCCATCGTAGCCAATATATTTTTTGCAGGTAAGCAAATTTATGCAGCAATTTAAAAATATTTTTCGTACCGTACTTATTGAAATAATCTTCCTGAATTTAGGGTGAACAAAACGTACACATTTTTCCGGATACTTTTTGTCTCGACATCCCGCAACTCGCGAAAAACCCCCGTGATTTATAATCGTTTTTATGAATTGTCGCTCTTCTGCTGAACTTGTCCGTTTTGTTCCTAAATTGGAACAAATCGTACGTTACGTTGAAATATGCACATTATATTTGAGAATATTTTTCTGTATTTTGTTTATATCGTGAAAACTCTTATTTAACTTATAATTGTTTTTTGGAAAACTCATCTCAGATCTCTTAAGAACTCTATTTTGATTACGATCGTAATGAATTTCGGTAGAGATGTGCTATTATCTCACGAAGTCTGTTTTGCCATGGTTGTACTTTTGTACTCTATTTGTACACACAAAGAATCACATACCGAAAAATATTTACCAAACTACCGGTCAAGTGCGAGTGGGACTCGTGGCTTACGGTTCCGTACCATTCAAATCATATTTAATAGGCTTAAATAATTTGAATAAAAATTACAAACATAAAATGTATAAAACAAAACTGCAAAATTATCACATATCAAAAAACAACCGTTTAAGTGGCAGGGGAACCCCCTAAGGCAGGACTTAACTCTAACAAAAATCTGCAATTTAAAGCGTAATATTTCGCAAACGGTTCCCTCAACCAAAAAATGGTCTTCACACACCCGCGATATTTTTAAACGACCTATCCAACGTCAACTCATACTATGGGTGCTATGGGATAGACGATCCCCTTTTTGCGTATTTCCAACAAATTATCATTCGAAAATGGTACCAAACACTCAGAGGGGCAAAAAAACTCATGTTCTGCGGGCCTATTATGTAACGCTGTATCGGTTGTCAACTGGTTGCCAAACACTAAAAACATAGTTAAAAACTGAACTTTCAAAAATTGCCTTCAGTGTGTATTGAACTGTTCACTAACTGTGACGTCACTTTAAGTACGAACGTATCCTTAGATAATCGTAATTCGATAGTATATCCATGTTTTCGATGTTTGGCAACCAGTTGGCAACCGACTCCAAACTAGTTCGAACTGTGTGTCATGCGGCACCGGGCCAGCCAGCCATGATTGTGAATAGGAATGAATAAGGAACCAACGCCATACTAAAGATGTGCTCGGCGGCACAGTTTTCATGGGTTAAGGGGGTAACTTTTTACCTCGGTACAAAATGCACATCATAATATTGTTTTCCTTACTTTTGAATAATACGTATGCAATAAATGTGTTTTAAAGCAACTTGCAGAAATAGTTTATTAATAATAAAGTCTTCACAAAAAAATTACGTACTTTAATGTATTACATTTTGTTTGTATTACATTAACACACTTAAAAGCGTGTTTACAATTGTAATCTAATGCAGCTAAAATGTAACGCATAAGATTGAATAATTTCCATGTAACTATTAACGAGCAGTTAGCGCGAATTGCTATAAAACGCATTTATTGCAAACTTTTAATCCTTGATTTAATTTTTAAATATCAAAATTTTGAATACTTTTCGTTTGATTTTCAAAAAGTTATTGTTGTCATTTTACTGATTAGGTAACGTACTTTTGATATTAAATATTGGATGGATTCGATTGATGGTTCTTTTGATATTAGTTTAAAAATTTTTGATATCTGTTATAGTTACGGAATAATCGCCTGGTCACACTTAGCGATGACAGCCTGTATATTCTAGGTATTTTAATTTTTTCGTGGCACTACCTGCATAACTAACATGGACGAAAATACAAATACAAATACAAATTTTATTTTTCTCAAATGTTAGTAGGTACAAACAAAAAAACTAGCCTATGGTTAACTTTTAAAAAAATCTTATGTAATGTTAACTTAAAATACACATTAAGTAAATGAAATATTATCCATATTTAAAATTTTGTACAAACTAAATTGATACACGTCACTGAATAGAATATGCGTGCTCCCATACCAGAATTCTCCGTTTCATGGGATGCACAAAAGTGTTTTTTGCCAGAAGGCGCCCACCCGTGCTAACTTAAATAAATTAAACTTTAATCTAAATATGTTTTTATAAAATAAATATATATGTTATAATAAATAAATATTTAACAATGTGTATTCGTGTGTACATTATTTTAAATAAGTATATATAAAATGCTAGCAACAACAAAAAGAAGGTATTAAATCAACAAAAAAAAAAAAATGTTGCTACTTTATATAAGTGACACCAAAAACGTTAAGACAATTTTAATAAATAATAGAGAAGTCTTGTCTCACGAAGAATCGTTTGACCAGTGGAAACGCAGGTAAGCTTTTTCACATGATGAAACGAGTCGTCCTGCATTGTCCATTGGTTAAACGTTTCTTCGAGAGATAACATTTATCTATTCGTTCATCTACGCTAGCTATACAGAACGCTATGAAAATATCTTCTTTCAGGTCTCTAAATAAAAATCGTAAATGCAGCTATACCCATCATGATTCTTAAGCTGTTGTTCATTACTCGGATAAATATTTCTTCATAGTCCAGTTCATATATTTGCTGACAACCTTTGATGAAATTCGTTAATAGATTTCCTTTTTCACCCAACTGTAGTCTGAAAGAATATTAGAAAAAATGTCATTAACAATGTTTGATTGTTTGTTTTCTGTATACGAAATTACTATTAGTAGAATCATTGCCTAATAAAACCTGCACGAAATCGCCAATCTTCACGGCTATTAAATATTCCATAAAATGAATCCTATTCTATTTGAAAAAGGATCCTAAAATTATATATATGTTCAATAATGTGTTATTGTCTTATTTGTTGTGTTATTTTGTAACGTTTTACACACATCCAACAAGGCTGGCATATGATATTCATGTTCGTATTTGCTAACGTTGCGATTTTATAGAAAATTTAATGAAAATTTGGGTTTTACGACTGGAGTTTCAATTCAACTAGGCTTATATATACTATCAGACTTGCTAGTCTTGTTGGATGTGTGTAATACGTTACAACATAATACAGAAGAAATAAGACACCGACGGGGTCGGGGAGGTTTCTTACGCAATAATGAGGGCCATAATTAAATTAGTTTTGAGATATATTTGAGTCCGCTGTAGGGCGCCATATCTGTAAGTCTGGATTATTTTAAAAATAAATTTTAAGATTTAACAGCGCGTGGTGTCTTAGTGTCGTCATCACCAAATGCTAACTTGCTGCTGCTTGTCATTTAGTTACACTTCCAACAGTAGAGGTCACCAAAGGCTTGTTTGCATATCAGAGAATGCTCGACGAGCAGGTACTCCGTAGGATTTAATGTTTACTGTTCACTTTATGTTTGCACAAAATTACTTTGTCGTTAAAAATCCATCCATCCATCTATCATCCTATTTCGTCCACTGCTGGATATATGAATTTCCATGATTTCGCCACTCTTTGCAGTCCTCCTAGAAGAAATGCTTAGTCGTTAAAATACCAAACATCTTAATTATTTTACTAAATTATTATTATTTTTAGTTTTTTCTATTTCTCAGAGATAATTGACTGAAGGAAACGCTTAGTTTGAAAAACATGAATTTAATGTAGGTTTTGTTTGTTCCAGCATGTTGCATAGTGTAAAAGCCATTTAAGACCGCCATTTTGCTGCTATTTTGAAGAGAATTTCAAATTACGTCGGTGAATATCCGGTTAGATATTGCTTTTTGCTGTAGGGTAGGTACACTGAGGTGTTTAGAGGGTAAACGGTGTGTTTAAGGTTCCTTTAGGAACTGGTCGATAATACCCCAGTTTCGTTTTGACATTCTGTCTGTCCATCTATTAAATTGCCAACGGCTTAATCTGTAAGATGGATCCAAACCACGATCTGGACAGTCATTTATTGTTTTAGCGACGCTGAGAATACGAAATCTACTCAGTTGACGTTACGAAGTTGCTACAAGATTTGATTAAAGATAAGGTTTATTAAGTAACCTTACAAACTAGCTTCAGCTAGTTTTAGTTAGACTGAGACTTAGCTTCACTTCGACTTCTAAATATTATGTCTAATACAGAAAAAGATATGGATTTTCCATTCTTGGAATCGTAAGACTGTTTCTCGGAATTAGTCACGGGCATATAATAATAAAGCATTTAATATTTAATGGGTGATTGTTTATAGAATTGCGAAAATACCAGTTACAGTATTGAATTGTTCTGTAAATCAGTTATTTTGAAGAATTGAAGGAAAATTGCTAAATATCTAAGTATTATTAACACTTTGATTCGAAATATTTTTATCGTTAACTAGCTTTTGCCCGCGGCTCCGCCCGCGTGTTATTCGGTTTAACGACATGCTTTTTTCCGGGATAAAAAGTAGCCTATGTGTTAAATTGGAGTATAAGCTATATTCAATCTAAATTTCATGCAAATCCGTCCAGCCGTTTCAGCGTGAAAGAGTAACAAACATACACACACACACAAACTTTCGCATTTATAATATTAGTTAGATAGTAAGATAAGATTTAATCTTGAGTGCTAAATAATGATTCAGTTTACTAAACTAAATAGTGGTTATAGATTTTTCATCTCACGAAGTCTCTTTGGCTCTGGTTATAGTAGTGCGTGTACAAGTGGCGAAGGGTCTATATAACACGATTCCCATCGGCTTGGTTAGGAAATGGCATCCATACTGTATTTCTTTATTCCGTGCTCTTCGCTGTGTCAAAAATTTCCATAAATCTCAATACGACAAATACACCTGTCTGACAGGGAGTTGCAAAGAACAAAAAAAAAATGTTTTCCTAGGTTGCTTTCTGAGTAAGGTGATTTTTTTGTCCGGCTTCTCTTTTTAAAATGTTCAGTCTTCGCCACTATGCCACGCACTTTTTTCTAGCGTGCGTTACCACTAACGAGAACCACCCCAACGGATTTGGATGCTGTACTTTTATTGACCCTGGTAAACACATAGGCTATAAGGGGTGTTCATCAAATAACGCCCTTGCCGAAAACGGGGCAAAGATTGGATAAACGCTCTTAACTCGAGAACCACTCAACGTATTCGAACCCTTATAGTTTTACCATGTCCGTCTGTCCGTTCGTTCGTCCGTCCGTTTGTCCGCGGCTTAGCTCAGAGACTATTAAAAGCTGTAATTTGGCATGAGTATACATATTAATCACGTCGACAAAACGGTAAAATAAAATCATGAAAAAAGTTTACGAGTACAGGTTGCGCCAATTTTTTAATCCCCTCTAAACATGACAATGTATGGGTCGTTCTTCTAAATGTATGGGACTAGAAGTTTGGCGCGATCTGTATCAGTAGACCAACTTATAAAATGTACCGGGCAACTACGGAACCCTACACTGCGCGTGGCTGCGCGTGGCCCGACACGCACTTGGCCGTTTTTATTTTATTATCATCGTAGTAACCGTGGTCAACGCATAGGTTATAAGAGGTGTTAAAAAAATAACGCCCTAGCCGAAATGGGGCAAAGATTGAATAACGCGAGTGGAGCCGCGGACAAAGGCTAGCCGAGGAATAAATAAATACGAAAATGCCTCTATCCAGGGGATTTCTTTGATCAACTAACATAAAGAAACAAAACTTACGATTCGCGTAAGTGTTTTGCATCTTGAATGTGCATCGCCCAAAGTGCAACAAAAAGGCCGCATTCAAAGAGTGCCAACAAAAAAGCGAGTGAAACTTTTTGAGTGGAACTTTTAATGTCAGCTCATTTCCAAATAGCACTTCACTTTGCAAAATCTACTTGCCGAGAAACATTTTCATAATGTCGGTGTTGAAAGTTGTAACGAATATTCGGGTATATGTGTTTGGTCTACTTCACTACTTGCACTTTTTTGACACACAAATGGATTCTCACTAGTCCCCAGGATCCATATCAAATAATGTTGCATCTGAGTGTATAATTAATCAATATTTATTATTACATTAATGTTTGTCAAAAAGATCTAATACTATTGCAATAATTTCATTGGTCCCTATGTCAGTGTTATTAAAATATTATTGCGATTCGGTTGGAAAAAAGGTTGTATTTTGGCACATAAGATATTGCAAGATGAAAAACAATACTGAAATTGTATGAAGAATAAAATGTTTTCTTGTTTAAATTACCTGAAATAGCTTCATAGTACTCAAAGATCTATGAGTATGTTTATGTCTAGACCAGCATATAAAATATACGTTTATTATACACGACGACAAAGTGTTAAAATAAAATCCAAAAATATTTTTTTTTTAGGATCCCTCCCCTGATCCGTTTGCAAAATATTAAGCTTTAAAGTGCCAATTTTTGTTAGAGTCAAGTGTATTCCTGCGAGCTAAACGGTTGTTTTTGGATTTGTGAAAAAGTTCAAGGTAGTTGTATATACATATAAAGAAGTTTAAAGGAAAACCATGACAGCTAAGTAGGCTTTACAAGTTAAGGAGTAATTATAGTCCCTCACCCCGTTATAAGTTACTCTATGGTCCACCGACTTAATTTTGCGGTTTTGTTTCATACATTTTGTAGTTATTGATAAGTTTGTAGTTTTTATTCAAATCATTTAAGTCTGTGGTACGGAACCCTCAGGCCCGAGTTCTACTCGCACTTGACGGGTTTTTATTTCTTCTAAATTAACAAACAAATTTGTATTGTGTCGACTGCAGCGGTGGCGATTTTTACAAACTAGCGACCACTTTTCTCGCTAGATGAGTTGTGGATACTTAGTCGGGATTGGTTCCATCCTCCCCGGTGCGTCATCCCCGATACCGGGGAGGATGGGAAAAAAAGTGCCATCGTCCCCGATGAGAACTGCAACGGGGACGTTGGCACAAATAAAGTGCCATCCTCCCCGGTGATAAATTTAACGGGAATGTTGGCACTTATCATATGCAGCCGAAGTGCCATCGTGTCCCCGGTAGTAGTGGTTATTAGGAAAGATGGCCAAGTGTTATCGTCCCCAGCAAAACAGAGAGAGAGGGAGAGAGAGACAAAGATTATAAAGGATGGCACAAAACTAATATTATGATTTGAATTGGCTGCCATTTTGCTATAAATGAAAATAAAGAGCTCTGTTTTCATAAAAAGTTTACTTGGAAGTGTAAGTGGTTTACCACCGGGGAGGATGGCACTTTATTTGTGCCAACGTCCCGGTTGCAGCTCTCACCGGGGACGATTCCTCTTTTTTCCCATCTTCCCACCGGGTACCGACCCGGGACTACGCACCGGGGAGAATGGAACCAACCCCTTAGCCGTAACTTATAGGGCAAAATTTCAGTACGTAGCAGTTTGTCTAGTATATGTCTATCATCGACAATACAGCCCAAAAACCTGAGCCAAAAACAGATAATGTTCAATATCTCGCTAAAGACATTGTATAGAGAACAAGACTGTGCACTAAGATACGAAAAACGAGCCGAGCGAGAAGGGTGTTGGCACTCGTTGGTCCCTTTCTAACACGTTTGAAACTCAACAACAAAATATAAGTATGAGGAATTCAGAGGTATGGGCGGTGTCAGGATGCCGATGGTTAAAGTCACATGCAACGTGGTCGTTGATACGTCGATCTCGTAAATAATAGCATAGCCAGGTGGTTCACAATATCTGTATCGATAATCTAATGTTAATCTTTAAACATAACGTGATGCACAAGATAAAAGGCGATATCATGGGTATCGGACATGATACAATTTCAGTAAGAGCACAATCAATAACTAAAGCGTCATAGTGGGAATAGACAAGTTTCTTCGCACCCAGATACTTCAACCATGCACCAAACAAAAGTGTTTTCTAATTCCATTCCAAAAGTCTTCTCCAGTCGGTCGTTCGTGTAACTCTGCCAAGAACCATGTCCAAGCGCGGTATATCTAAACGCTTGCGTTCCCACCAATCCAATAGAATTAGGTACATATAGTCTACCAACTAAACAAAACAAGTCTTTCAAATCTGATTGGATAGCAATAATCAGTCTAGCCAACTTTAAAAAACAAAATAAAATATCACCACAGACAAACTTGACAAATTCATAGACTAACTATTGGCGTATAGCATCATCTGTTGGCAACGTTAATAAATTGCAAGCTAAAAAAAAAATAACATTTTCGTTCGGAAATTCATCCGCTACCACATTCGATTCGAAATTCGTTCCAAAATAATCGTTGTCCATTGGTGGCTCCACATCTCGATTCGACAAGTATATTGACACTGGCAATTTTGCTATAAAGATTTAATAAACGCTTTTATAACTCGAGAACCACTCCACAGATTTGGATGCGGTTTTCTTTATTATCATTATAGTTACCCTGGTCAACACATAGATCATAAGTGGTGTTCATAAAATAATTACTAAGACGAAAACGGAGCAAAGATTGAATAAACGATTTTATAACTCGAGAACCATTCCACGGATTTGGATGCGGTTTTCTTTATTATCATCGTGGTTACCCTGGTCAACACATATACTACAAAGGCTGTTCATAAAATAATGCCTAAGCCGAAAACGGGGCAAAGATTTAATAAACGCAAACGGCAAAGGCTATTGTTATATAAATCTATGGGAAGTCTAATTCGAATTTATATCCGGAACCCACGTGAACGAAGTCGCGGGCAAAAGCTAGTAACTAATAATCACGCAGCAAAACAACAGATTGGAGGGTTCTTAGCAAATTCTGAAATATCTTTTATGCAAAAGAAATTGGATTTCATATTTGTATTAACCATGTAATGAATACAAAAAATCAAGTCGACTCGTAATGGCATTCTTGTAAGAAATACTTAAAAACAAAAAAATAGAAGCATATTAATTCATTTTTCATCACTATGCTCACTAATAAAAGTGAGTGGTATATAACTCGAAATGCCTGGGGTAAATTCGACTTACCAACCTAGGGAGGTAAGTAAATTTCAAAATGAAACGAGTGTCCCTTACAGTCACTAACTATCAAGTAAATCACTTAAAATAAATTTATAAATTATCTTGTTGGAAACGTTGTTGCAAACATAATTTCATAATTGATTAACGACATATTTCATTGATTGCATGTCGAATTAATATTTATATCCCGCAAAATGTGTTATTACTTTTTAGTTATTTTAAGATAGACCCTTGGTAATGGTGTAAAACCGAAACCAGTTTGGATAAATATAATTACTGTGAAACAAGTCCAGGCGCAGTGTGCAGTTAATCATCATGTTATAATTTTGTATTTTTTTTATTTCCTTTCATTAGTGATGAAAAGTAGATTGTTACACACGGGTGTAACTGATCAATTGCACCCGAGATATTTAGGCGCACGAACGAGCGAAGCGAAACTTACCTCCCCTGTATAACGATCTACTTTATTGGTATTGTGTTGTAAATGAACGCACTTATTGAAAGACCAACAAACATATATATTTTAGATTTTAGGAAAGTTCTTATTTCTTTAAGCGAACCCTCGAAAATATGGCGTTGTTGATGTTCTAGGCTCAGTTCCAGCCGTTACCCTAATCGAAATCTGAACCTATTCTGTAAGCTGATGTAATCCGACTCGGTCCTCCGAGACTCGTTCATTCATTCAGCTACTTACCAGAATGGCCGAATCTTTCCTAACTGCTCCCTCGCGGCGGGGCGGCAGCTTAATGAATCTATTGCCATATATTTGTGTTGGTTTGTGTTTTCTATAACAGATATTAACTTGAGATTGTTTTTTATTTTATTTATTTTATTTTATTTATTTATTGTATTGGCTGTTTAAATATTAAAGATATATTTTCGGAAAGTAGATAAGTACTTTTTAATAGAACTGCTTTTTAGGGTTCCATACCCAAGGGGTGTTAAACGGGACCCCATTACAAAGCCTCCGCTGTCTATCTGTCACAGGGGTCTACAGCTTCAACCGTAATAAGCAAACAGTTGAAATTTTCAGAGAATACGTGTTACCATAGCAGAAACCTCGAAAAAATTGAATTTTTTATGTTATTTGTTTCGGCAGTTTTTTAAAGACATGCAAGTTTCAAAGGAGGTTGACCAAATACAATAGAGTGTTTGTGTCACTGTTAAGATTTTTGTGTCACAATGAAACATAGATTAAATCTATTAGGAAAACATCGGCTTTTAGACACAAAAATCTTTTTTAAATTCCTAACCCATCAACCAGGCGTCCTTCAGAACTCAAGTCAACCAAATTTTAACTTGAAAACTTCCAGCAAGTCTATTCACTTAAAACTAGATATTGGCGGAACTAATGTGCGGAGACATATTATAGGAAGCCAGATAAAACGGCTTTGATTTGATTTGAAATCTTGATTATATTATACCGTTTTGAGGTTATGTTTAAAGCATTCATATTTTTCTGTGTTATTCAATATTGTGATGATTTTGTTATGATTTTTAATTTCGTGAAATGGATACTATTAACATAACAGTAGGAAACTAAAAAGCGATTCACGAGAAAACAAAAGCACTTTTTAATTTCGGATTTTTTCCATTCATGTAAATGATGATGACGATGATGATGGTGATTATGGTGATGATGGTGATGATGGTGATGGTGACGGTGATGGTGATTATGACGCTGAGGGTAACGATGATGATCCACTCCGACCGTGTTCGGTCAAGGCGACCACTTCAACTCGTAGTTGCGGCTAGTCGTTATGGCGCTGGTGAGCCCGAAGATGGCTAATGTAGCCGATCTTCCTAGTAAACACCCGTAAGCACTGAGCGTACCTGAGTATACCGCCTAAATAATTAAAGTGAATGGTCGTGGTTGGGCAGGCTTCTAACTCGATTAGCCATGCTGTTTGAAAAAACTCTTTTCCTCGTAAAGAACATGCAGTCAGTCAGCATGGAATCACCAACGCTGTGATACGACGTGATTAAAATGTCTTTGCGCTGTGAGTGAATCTATGAATTATGAGATCTGACCTATGTCGTTACTTTTTTACCAAAGTAAAATGCTTATTAGAATCGATTTCTTATGTTGATAGATAATCGCTTTATTGTTTTTTGGTAAGTAAGGCCACGCTTGATTAATAGTACTCATTATAAAATAAAACTTCAAAGAAAGTAAACGCAAAGTTATGAACATCTTCTATTTTAACTTGACAGTAGATATACGGAGAACGCTGCCCTATATTTTAAGTCCTTCTTCAGTGCCATTTATGTGATTTTATGGAAATTAGTCTGGAAAATAGCCCAACCACCGAATGATTACATTATATTTCGATTATGGAAACCTTTGTTGTGCCATTTGTAGAGGTAACTGGCTAAAAGGACTAGTATCCAGACTGAAAAAAATCATCAAAAAAACATGCGTAGAGGGAGAAACTTCAGTTATGTATAATATTGTAAATTTGCATTAAAGAGACGTTGAGTTATATGTCTTTTGAAGACGCTATAGGGATGCCATTATATGCTAGTTTACAATTTCTACAAATACCCCCTCAGTGGAGTTAACTACTTGATTTCTTTTGTGTACATTTTAAAATTATTACATTTAGGGTCCACACTACTAGAGAACCGATAACTCTATTGATTCAAATTTGTGTGTTTCCAAATACCACAAAACGCGGTCTTTTCAAAAAAATTGTGGGTTTTTGACGCCTGATGTTGATTTGGCATCTATTGTTGTTAAAATGACCATAATATTTTTAGGGTTACATACCCGTGTACCATCTTAAAGGTACTTTGTGCGTGAGTTGGACTCGCGTTTGGCCAAATTATTACGCTATTTCAGGGTTAGCTCCATAGTAAAAGTTGTTCATATGAACGAGACCTTTTTTTCGTCGATTAAAAATCCACCCAGTATTACTTATATTACATTAACAAAACCCGTATATAGTCTATTATTTCTACAACCTTTTTCATCCTAAAAGAAAGACAGTTGCTCTTGTTATTCCCCTTGAAACTGTGCTTTATTAGCATAGTTTATTAGCGACGTCATTTCAGAGCTGTGTGAAGTAGCCAGCAATAATGAGATCCTACGTTGGAGTGGCGAGCCTGATTGTAGCGATAAAGGTTCAATATTGAATCTTTTGTTGCTGTCTCGGGAACTTTTCATTTATAATAGGGAAGAACTTGAAGAAATTATATGAAATTTTCTTTAAATATTGTATTTATTGGCTTATGTTTAAGCAATCAGCAGATAATAATAAAATATAATGCCAAAAGAATCGCTATAAACCGCTAAAAATAGTAAGTGTAGTGTAGTAGTGTGTGTAGTTTAATACTCATTTTAGTATAAAATGATAACCAATAAATTTATAGCCCACCAACCTACATAGAGCAAGTATCTCTAAAATTAATCGCTGGACAACCCAGAAATAGTAAGCAACCACCAAAAATTTAACCACATTATAATAAAAAAAATCATATGTTACATATTTTTATCCTATAAAAGTAAACTAATCGATAGTAGCAATTTTTTGAAATGTCGGAATCGGCTGCTTATCTTCCAATGAATGGCATTGTGTTGCCGTTAAAATTTGTTTAGGTGCTAAAGTTGCTATTAACATAAAATATTTTGTTGTTTATGCGTTTAGTTATGCACTGCTTATTAGCGGTCAAACTTAACAATAGATAATAATTCCATTCATTAGAAGATAAGCTCTTAAGCCGATTCCAACATTTAAAAAACTAATATACTATAGATTACCCAAAAATTATAAATTAATTCCCAAAGTTTGACCTATTTATGTATTTTACCGTAAAATGTTTACTAAAGTTGGAGCTTCTTTGTATAGTCAATGCTATAGCTATAGCACCGGTACATACCCTTGTAGGCGTCAAGGCAATCCTAACCTTTTTGTGTAAATTTTACTATGAATAAACCATATTCTATTCTATTCTATACAAAACTTCGAGGTTCGCCTCGCTCCGCTCCGCTTTGCTCGAGCCGTCGTCGCTACTTATTTCCGGACTTTAACCCACTTCGGGCTTTGACCATATTTGGTAAGCATTTATTGGGTAGTAATAGCACAAAAATTTGCTTGTTATAATTTGGTGATTATTTACAAATTTTGGGTTTCGAATACATTTTGAAGTGCAGGCATGACTTTAATAAAATTGCTAGAAAGGTTGTAATTTAAGGTATCATATTTTTGGTACAGGTTTAATTTTTTTGTGCTTATTATAAATTTTTTGGGTAAGGCAGCTTATGGTTACAAATTTTTTTTTGTGGTAATTATATTTCAATCCGTATTTATTGCAACTGTGACAGGATGAGGGCCAGTGGACAGTTTCGTTATAGGCTTCACTAGTGTCCACAATACGTTATCTACGACCATGTTTAGGGATCCGTAGTCAACAAGAAACCCTTATAGTTTCGCCATGTCCGTCCGTCTATCTATCTGTCTGTCCGAAGCTTAGCTCAGAGAAAATTAGTAGGTACTCGAAAGCTGTAATTTAGAATAGATATACATATTATCTCGTCTATCTCTATTCGCGAGGTGTCATTGGATAGGTAGTTTAAAAATATTGCGGTAGTGTGCTAATTTTTGTTAGAGTCAAGTGTAAACAGTTGTTTTTGGATATGTGAAAAAATTCACCGCTAAGTAGGCTTTACAAGTTAACGAGTACTAGTAGACGAACTTAATTTGACAGCTTTGTTTCATACATTTCATAAGTTTGTAATTTTTATTCAAATTATTTAAGTCTATTAACTTATTTGAATGGTACGGAACCCTCAGCCGTGACCAAACTCGCACTTGAGCAGTTTTTTTAAATAAGAATTTCATGAAGAACGAGAAAAAGAAACCTCGGGATTATGCAAGGGTCTAAGCTATTCACCCTAGTTGTCTGTAATTTACGGACAAACCCTTATTGAAGATGTTTTGTCGGAGTATTTGAGGCTGCATGGCAGATATACTCTTTGCCTAGCCCAAAGCAAAAGAAAAAATATTAGTCACTGATTTGTTATCTAAACGCTGTTAAAATAAATGGGGCCAATCACATATTTACAGTCCAGAAACACGTTATATACATAATATACATTATTATAACATAAATTGTTGCTACACCCTATGGGTAGAATTACATTGAGACAATACCTTGTATCTATTAATTACCATGTATACCAAGTAATCAATTGAATTAAATTTAATTGAACATTTGTTTTTGCGATACTGACAAACAACGTAGGTACTTGTAAAATCGTTTTTGATGTTGTAATTACCTTGCAGCAGGTATTTATTGCATTAGGTACATAGCAAATAAACCTATTTAATTCAATTCAAATATTAATTTCAAGTTTTTTTATTTAGTTAAAGTATTCCAAAGATATGATTTTGTTTTATTATACACATTTTGTATGTATTTACCAATACTGTACTTATTTTTACACATATAATTTATTATAATAGTTCTAAATAAGTAGAATGTTTATGTCAAGCATTGGGCGAACACAGTCTGATAGATGGAATAAGTAGAACCGTATGAATGTGTCACAGACACTGACCTCTTATAGCGGTCAGTGGTCACAGAATATCTTAGCATTGCCTCTTGGAATTTCTCTGATTGACACAGCAAACAATCGAATACAAGAAAACCATTGTGTGCGGGCGTGGTGAACCAGTGAAAACCAGTGCTCTATAAATATTATTTGGTAGCATAATCCGATTTTCTTCTTATAAAACGTAGAAATATAATATACAAGTCCATCAACCTTACACAATTAAGTATTTTATTAATGTAAATATAATAAGTCTTCCGACGCTACAGGGAGGCACCACAGAAAAGAGAAACCCCTGAAAAATATGCTAACTAGATTTTGAATACTTTTTAGGTATTATTGTTCCACGTTTGGATTGGGAATGAGGTGCGATCGTCAACTTTACACGAATGAATGAAATGACAGTTACTAAAGGTAGGATGTGAAAAAATACGTAAAAACTTTTTCAGTGCGGCGAAATTATAATGTGAAGAAAATGTAACATTTTACCAAAATAATATTTTGTGGAATTAAAATAAAATGATATTCTTGAAAAAATTGTCAGCTCGCCATTTGTTTGATGATCAATCAGTCATGGGTTTATCAACTTCATCATGAATGCCAAATAGTGACAGATTTGTCAAATAAAATTTAAAGATTTCATTTATAAAACAGTTGAAAATAGATTCAGCAAACAGTTCAGACAACTAAATCAGCGATCATTTATTTTTTGGAGAAGCAATATTATTGATCAATAAACTTTTATAAACATCAATAAGTATGCAAAAATTTGATAATTATTTTACTTGATGGTCTTAAGTACCTAAGGAATGTAGTCATTTGTACTATTATGGAAGCGGTACTTTTGAATCCCAATCCAATCGTGGAACAATAATATTAGTTAGTTAATATAGGCTTCCAGGGCCTGGAATAAAGACATGTATTTGTATTATTATTATAATCTGCTTAAAATGTTGTTTTTAACTTTCAGAAGACATTCATTTAAGTGAAGATTTTTCAATTTTTTTCTGATTAGTTAGATGGCGCTTTTATGGCTTCCATTTTTTTCTGGAACCCTATAAGACTATGATGTTTAACTGACTCTGCATAAAAGTTTTACCTACAATGAAGCCTATTCTGGGCACGCTAGCTTACGTCAGAGAATCAAGTGAACAGTCTGCCCATACGATGAGTATTTATGGTTGCCACAACTGACTGAAACCCATATTATGAAGTTAAGAGGGCTTCTCCCTAGACCATTAAGGGTTTAATAGGCCTATTAAATACACACTATCATTCAGCTGTCCCTTTCTTTTATCCGAGAATAAATCGAGTAGGTGTGTTAGGGCAAATACGATTTTTGAGAATTGTTTTTGGAGTTTTTTGTTACTCGATTCGTCAGATCTTCGGAAGAATTGACAGCTTTCGGGATAAGAATGGCGGGTTTATTTTAAAAAACACTTAACATTGTTCGAACTGTTTATTTACTAAATAAAAACTCTGAGGAATCCATCGGTCCAAGACAAGAGCCAAAATAAAGAATTTTTTTTCATGAATTTTTCGTAGTCTATCACAAAAACTAAACTAGTTAGGAATTTTAAATTTTCTGAATATTATTAGATGTGCCATATAGGTACTTTATTTAAACAGCAATTACTAAAAACGACGATTTTTATTAATGCAGGTTAAGGGTTACGTACCTTAATACTCGACCAACTTTATTTTGCAGTTTTGTTTCATACATTTTCTAGTTAATGATAAGTTTATAATTGTTATTCAAATCATTACTAGAATGGTACGGAATCCTCAGGGCGCGAGTTCTACTCGCACTTGACCGGTTTTTTATTACATACCTTGGACATGTAGAAGAGCTTAATAAATGGGTTTTCTTTACTTACAAGGACTTTGTACTCTTCAGCCTCAAATCATGATAATTATCTGGTATATGTAAAAGTGGAAAGTGCAAAATTAGCCTAACAAAAGAAATTATAACACTTATTTTATATTTTTATTTAATATTAGTAAATCAACACATTTACTAACACAAGAAAAAGCTTGGACTCGACCCACTATCCAGTAGGAATTTTTTCCCATACAAATATCTCAACGGGAACAGAAATTGGAGAAAATGTCAAAAAAATCCTTGGATACTACCCAAAAGGTCAAAGTCAAATTTTTTTTCAGCGGCTAGCGTCTTGTGCACCCTGCCATGTGGCAGCGACAACCTCGACAGCATTTTTTATTTGTTTTAAATTTAGATAGGTTTAATTTTAATTGTTAATTGTATATTAAAATCCAGACTGAAACATTGGCTTCTCGAGCGGACGTTCTACAGTGTAGTGTAGACGAACTGCTGAAAGATAAGCATTAGTTTATATTATAATTATTATTAAAATAGCAAATATTTTTTACTTTGTGACATTAATATTTCAATTTGACATGTTATATTATTGTTTATTTATAATTCACAATTTATGACATTTAAATGTATTTTATTTCTAAGAATATTATTATTAAATGCAATTTATTTTTGGTTTTAAACTACATTCATGTAGTCACAATGTGTTTTGACGTATTATAGTAATTACGAATAAAAAATGTCTTATGTCTTATATTTTAGGTATAGTTTTTTTTGTGTTAGTACTCGTAAATGTGTTGATGTATCAATATTAAATAAACATAACAAAAGTATATTTGACAGGTTATTTCTAATCCAGAAATTGTAAGCTTTACACCTATATACTTATACATAAGTAAAACAAAACTACGTACAACTGTTACCAAACTGTTACTGTTACTATTTTCCCAGTATTCTCTCCAATGCGTTTCGTCTCGTTTGGTCCTTCTAATAAAATATAGGCATAGATTAGTGGGATCCATTCTATTAGGGTAGAGGGCCATAAGCCTGAGCCAAAAGAAGAACGGGCTGAACAATTAATTACGGAAAATGCCCGCTGGAAAAGGCGATATTTCCGAAACAATTGTATTAGGGTTTTAGTTATATTTTTGTCATTTAAAATATGAGTAGGTAAGTATACATGGGTCTACATCTTTTTTTTAAGAAATAAGACTTTTCAATTATAATACTATAAGTAATCTTAAATGTTTAACACATATATTATAGAACTTTAGACTCTCGCGTTTTGTAAACATAATGTTTCCCGTAGACCACAAACTATAAGATTTAGCGCACATTATGGACAGCACTGATAGACACAAAAAATAACGGTTTCAATAAAATTAGGAACTACACTCAGAAAACTGATGACTAACCGAAATTTATTGAAGCATGTTAAAAAAAGTAACAAAAACAACATTATTATTTATATTAGAGTTAGTTATATTAGTATGTATGTTAGATATATTTATATATTTATATATATTTTATACACCTATGTAAGTATTTTAGTATGTAGTACGTACACATATGGTTACCTATTTATTTTTTAAAGCACTCCTATACTCATTCGGTTTGCTATAAAAAATCTCTTTGAGAGATAAGCTCGCCGCTGTACTCAAATTATTGTATCAAATATTTGTAATCTCCTTTTTTGTGTACAATAAAGAATAAGAATAAGAATATTATTAAAACATTCAACATTTTGTTCACCCTTTTTTATCAACAATTTTATCGTCTCGTCTGGTAAAAATAGACCGGGCATGCAGCAGGTACTCGTATACTTCATAATTTTTACCTTTAGCGTTCACAAATAAATATTATGCACATACATTCAAAAACTCACTGGCTCGTGCTCGAAAGATTTTACCGAATGAGCTACCACTGCTAAAAGTAGTTATCATTAAACCACAAACGTGGACAAGCTCTCAAACTGCTGTTACTATCATAGTCGTTTCAAAATAAAGGCTAAATATCAACAAAATACCTAAATGTTGACAACATATTTACTATAATAAGGTATTGGTTTGCACATTTTACCAAATTTTATGATATACACCTTCGTATTATAGACAAAATTATAAAAATTGTATTATAGAGAGAATGGACATTTATTAAACTGCTTGGTCAGGTACTCATATATATCAGGTACTACATATTTTATTAATCGTTCCAACAAAGTTTGCATAGTTTCTTTTAGCATCAAATACTGGAAGCTCAATCATGGTAATATTGGTTGCTAAAATTTAGCACAATAGTGATGATTTTTCATTACCGAGACATTTTTTTGTGTGCAGGTAAGATGGTACACACCCTAATCTATGCCAATAATTTTAAACTTAACGAGAAAGTTATCCCAACTAGCTTTCAAGAAAGTTTTCACGCATATGCCATACTTCATGGACGAGCTTACTCAGTAGGTAACTTAGACCATTTAACACGGGACCTGGCAAAGCGCGACTGAAATTATTCTGCCGTTTTCCACGGGAGGGGAGGTAAACACGCACAGCACACATTTAACTAAGATTTTGTTTTTATTGCGAAATCCATCGCTTTGGAATACTATACTAATGGCTAATAACGCCCTCGTGAGCGTTCAGTATGTGCATTACCAGCTAGTTAGATCAAATAGTTACAAAAATATTCGGTGGACAAGTATTGTGGAAAAATTCAACGGTCTAGGTAAGTACCACGGTGGCGCAGTCGGTTTGCGCGCTTGTCTTGATAACAAAGGTCGCAGGTTCGAATCCTGGCCCGAGGAATTTTTCAAATTCTTGTCTTTACATTTGTTTCTAATTTATCTTTTCTAGTTTGTAATGCACTCTAATAATAGTTAGAGCACACATTTACTCATTCACACACACTCCTGCGAGAAATTGATATGTCACACTAAATCAAAAGCTGCAACACAAACACAAAACGCGCACACAAGGAAATTTACATGAACAAATTGTTCATGTACTTCGGCAGAGGGGAATGCGTGCGCTATCCTAGTCCCGTGTTAAATGGTCTAAGGTAAGACCATATAACGCGGGACTAGGCAAGCGCACTTATCCCCCTCTGCCGAAGTACATGAACAATTTGTTCATCTATGTTTGCTTGTGTGCGCATTTTGTGTTTGTGCTGCAGCATTTGATTTAGTGTGACATATCAATTTCTCGAAGGAGTGTGCGTGAATGAGTAAATGTGTGGAAAACGGCAGAATAATTTCAGTACTAAGAGTCGCGCTCGTGTTAAATTGTCTAAGTGTTATCTACTCGGAAAGACGCTTTGTCAATTACATATAAATTAACAAAATGTCACTCTCACGAGCGTTTTCCGTATTTTTCAGAGTCCATGTACAATACTGAACGCATTTTTTCCGTTATTACAATATTTTTCTGAAAACCAAAAAAAACAGCTAGAACGATAAAATGAGGCCATAAAACTCAACTGTAAAGCCATAAAAAATCTCCTCCTGTTTACTCCCCATGTCCAATACACATTATGTTTGGAGTAAAAGGTTTGTGGCTTCCTGTAGAGAGGTTTTCTAGCTATTTGTGTTTCCTTTACCGTCCTTTTAAAGGCTTTTTGAAAAGGATTTTTGAGATTTAGGGCTTTTCCTGCCCTTCGTATAACGTAGTTTAAGAATTATGGTTTTCAAATTCGCATTTATTATACTCGTAGACTCGATCGAAAGGCTTCCATAATCTACTTCTGAAGAATATTATATTCATTACAATATACACTAAAATATTGTTCTGAGGATATAGACGTGACAGCACATTTTTTGTAATTTTAAACTCAGAATAACTTGATAATATTTTCTTTGGTGAATCATTATTTAAGTTGCGCGATCACGTTTTATTCTGTTTTCCTACTGTTTTACTGGCAATTTGCCAAACTTTACCTATTACAAAGGTCAAAAGGCTTTGCTTCAGAGATCAAAAAGTGGGAAGAACACACATAAAGAAATTTTATACGGGCTACTTACTTTTTCTTCGAAATACTAAGAACGTTACGTGGGGTATAACATATCTAAAAATTTGTAAAACATTTTACCTATTCCTACTGCATAATATTTATTTCATATATATTTTTAACTACATGTTAATTATTAATGAATAAAATGTTACAAAACCTGCATAATTACTTTTACTGATGCTCAGTTGGATAAAAACTTGCCCTTCGTTAAGGAAATTGTCTACAAATTTGCATTAATTAACGTAATTAGACCTCTTCGTTTTCGTATAAGCCGGTAGGAATAAAATCTCATACGAAGCCAGAAAAGGTCGGAGCAATTGAGGTAATGATGCTATCTATATAGGTAAAGTACGTTAGCATCGATTCGGTAAATTTGACAGATAAAATCGAATTGTAAAAAATAAGAGTCACGTTTTTAGGGTTGCGTAGTCCGACAAGGAACCTTTTAGTTTTGCCATGTCCGTCTGTCCGCGGCGTAGTTCAGAGACTATTAGTGCTAGAAAGCTGTAATTTGGTATGGGTATACTTATTCACGCTGACAAAATGGTAAAAAAATACGTTTTTTTAAGGGTTATCGGTGAATCATGAGTGTGTGAAAACCATTTTCGATTTAGGGATCCGTTGGCGAAATATTAAAGTAGGTGCTAATTTTTGTTAGAGTCAAGTGTCCCCCCTGCCAGCGAAACGGTTGTCTATGAATTTGTGGAAAAATTCACAGAAGTAGTAAAAAGGAAACCTATCACACCTAAGTAGGTTTTACAGATTTAAGAGTACAGGTCGCGCCAAACTTTTAGTCCCCTCTAAACACAACAATGTATGGGCTGTTCTTCGGGAGAGCAACTTCCGAGCGGACTAGAAGTTTGGCACGATCTGTATTAGTAGACCAACTTCTGAAATGTACTTGGCCGGTTTTGTTTATTGAATCGTTATCGAGTCGATAGCAAGTTCATGCTCGTAATAAATATTGGAAAGTTTAATTTAGGCACAAAAGGCAGTTACCAAAATAATTATACTAGCTACAAGAAAACCTACTTATTCGTAATATTTTTCTGGATATTACTTCTGCATTCACAGATTTTGAAAGAATTGTGATTATAATATGGAAACACTTCTAACACCACCTTAGCAATTTATATCGTGGCGATATGTTTTTATGTTTATAAATATAAGTACCTATTTTTTTAATACAAATAAAATAAACACAAAAAGCTGTCAGTTTAAATATATTTTAATATTCATTGTCACGACATGAATCCCCAAAGTGTTACCGCGGTATTTCCGAGGATTGTCTGTAAAATGTAAGTCACTGTCCAAACTCGTACACCCATGTTTCAAAAACGATTTTTACGTCTCAGCATGATGGGATGGGTGGTGTGCTTCGGACATAAATATGGAGCTACAGCTTAAAGTACCTTCCAAAGCAAACAGATCGCATACGAATGTGCTTTGAACCCGTGACTTCCGTATGGTCGAGAACTCGATACACTAGTTAGATAGTTGAAATAACTAGACTACACCAATAAAAAACATAAACCACTTAAAGTAAAATATGTTTATGTCAGCGTAATATTGTAAAATTTGATAGTTTGTAAATTTACTAGTTTAGGTGAGGTTAGTTTATATACTACCTAATAAAATCCTACGGTTAAATTATAATCTCGCTAGTTAAATTATAAGCTATCGGATCGTACAATCTTACGGTGACATATGTAATATATATAGTGACGATAATTCATCCATCAGTTACTCTTAACAATCATAATGAATAAAAGTTGTAAAACTTTGACTCCAGTTTGTTTGTACAAAATCCAATAAAATGCTAATTCAATCATTACATTTCAACCAAGCCTGTTTTGTGATTCAAATTCTGTTGTATCTGTTTTGAACAGTTATTATTGTAAAGAGGGTTTTTATTTATTCTGATCAAAATAAATGAATTCGAGATACAGGTTGTGTATTTATAACAGCACAATCAAGTTTTTATTTTTAATCGACTTCAAAAAAAGAGGTTCTCCATTCGAATAATTTTTTTAATGTTTGTTTTTTTATTGTTTTATTGCTTTGTATTTTTCATTCTTCAAAGTAAAAAACTAAATATGTTATCCAAATATAAAAACTTACTACAGTGCTGTAGATGACTTAGGTACTCGTTTTATATTTGTTGATAAAGTGTTGTATAGTTCATGTTTGATAAAGTGTTGTATAGTTCATGTGCTAACAAATTTAAAATAAACTAGTAATTCGCCCTGAACTTTGAACTCACACTCGCCCGATTCGCGCTTGACCGATTTGGCTCATGTTCGAACTAAAAATTCTTTTAGTCTTATTTACTCGCCTGCCAAATTTCATGACATTCCGATCAACGATACTCTCACAAACATTCATACATACATACATACAAACGACGGACTGTTCTAGTAGACTCGGAGAACTCGCCCGCTTTGCTCGCTCGCTTAATTACACATAAATTCTTGTCCTTTTTATTCCAAAAATATTTATTTTAATTTTAAATTAGGAAGGCTACCGGTTACGTATTATACGTCATCTGGTCAACAAATTATTTAATAGTGTATAAAAATAAACAACTCAAAAACATAATCCCACAAAAAACATAAATGTGAAAAAGGGGCCTAGTTCAGTACAGAGGCAGTACAAGATTGTCGACTTGGCCAAAAAAAGAATTGAGGTAAAATTGGGTACCGATGCTTATCCTTCCATAACTGCATTAATGTACAATGTTCCTGGCTCGTTTTAACAGAAAGTTAGTTGGGGTACTTTAATATGTAGAACTTGGCAAATTTTCATAGTTAAGCGTTTTGAAGTTACGTCGTACATGCAAATAATTGACAATAAAAACTCGCCAAGTTTTCATTATTTTTCTCAAGATTATCAAATCATCAACTTACGGTCAGGCTTTATGACCTCTGAACCGTGAAAAGTCAATTAGAAGATTACTATCTACTAGACGGAGAGCTAGCGACCAAATCGGTAATGTAGCTTCAGCTGTATTGAAACTCCGTTAGCTACTTCCCTAAATAACCTTTTCCCATAATCTCCGTACTGGCAGGCCGCGGGCGGTGGGTGCGGATGTAGTCGGGTGGGGAAAAAAAAGAAAAAAATGTGGGCTCAGCGGCTTTAATTTTTTTTCAAACAGATGCTCTGTACTCCTTGTGCACCCAAAAAAAAATTTAAATCGATCGGGTGGTGGGAAGGGGTTGCCAGCGTTAGTTAAAAGTACCAAAATAATAATAATTTTCATGTGGGCTTAGCTGTATTGGCTTTTTTTCTGACGGGAGATTAATTAATATGTGAGCCCCAAAAAATAGCCATGCAAAAATATCGGTGGGAAGGTATCGAAAAAAATTGTTGAAATCGTTGAATTCCGTTCGAAAATGAGCTGAGGAGAAGGCAAAAGCGGACGTGGAGGGGATGTCAGCCGGCGAACGCGTCAGCGCGCTCACGGCACGTCGATTTTGTTCGGCTAACAGACAGACAGCTCATTTTCGAACGAAATCCAACGATTTCAACAATTTTTTTCGATACCTTCCCACCGATATTTTGCCCACATTTTTTTTCTTCCCCCCCCCACTGCACCCGCACCCACCGCCCGCGGCCTGCCAGCACGGAGATTATAGGAAAAGGTTGTTCAGGGAAGTAGCTAACGGAGTTTCAATACAGCTGAAGCCACATGACCGATTTGGTCGCTAGCTCTTAGACTATACTATTAGTCCTGTAAAAAAAGCATTTAATATCAACGAAATTTAATATATACGCTCTTCTATGTTTATGTTTCCTGAATCACTCACCCAAACCTATTATAGTATATAGTTCTCCTATAACCTACACTTAGAGATCATCATGAAAGTTTGAAAGTCGTTAATTTCAAGTGTTAAAAGTAGCATTTGCCCGCGGTACTCCGTTCACTTTGAAACCCAATTTAAGCTTATAAAAAATAACCTGCATAAATTGACCTATGTCCAGCCTAATCATTTCTTTGAGAACTTTTCTTTAAGTTACGTTCTAGACACAGAGATGAGTGAAAACTACCTCAAATCCGTTCAGTATTTTTAACGTGAATTATAAGCATGTGTACAAAAAGACGAAAATAACCAATTTACGCTCACGTGGAATGTTATGATAGAAAACAAATTTATACATTTTCAATACTTGATAACAAAATAAATGTTATATCATTGGGGTATTAAAAAGCAGAAAAGTGAATCTGGATGTAAAGAGCTCTGAACCGCGATTCGAACCCGGGACCTCTCGCTAACCGGATCGTTCTACCAACTGAGCTATCCAGTACTCAACACAATCTGCGAATGTACCCATTTGGATGCCAAGTGCGTCATTATTAAGTGGTATCTATACGTATCGTTGCGTTATGGGAAATCATTATTGATATGAGTTTAGAGCTGTATAGCTCAGTTGGTTGGGCAATCGGCCGATTAGTGAGAGTTCCCGGTTTCAAATTCCGGTTCAGAGCTCCTCACGTCCAGATTTACTTTTTTGCTTTCTATACCGCAATGACCTTTTTTTTTTTTACATGGGATATTATAATTCTTACAATTTTCAACTTGCATACCCTATTTACGATTATTTTAGTAATAAGTATGAACAAAATAACATTTATTATATTATATTCGATATAATTCGGCCCCATACAGTGGGCCGAAATATATCGAATATATATATATATATATATACAGTGGGTATATCGAATATATACAGTGGGCCGAAATATATCGAATATAATATAATAAATGTTATTTTGTTCATACTTATTACTAAAATAAATATAAAGGCTCAAGAAGAGTTAAATATATATTTATTAACCATTTACGATTAGAATAACCACATAGATCGCAAGTCTTACTGAAACTTGTACGTATTGGTTTTTAAATCCAAAGATATGACATATTTAGTACAAATAAATTTGCCCACAGTAAATTTTAAAATAAACCGAGGAGACACACAATGGTGAATGGTCGAATGAACGCACATAAAGGAAAATAAATTTGTTCACAATTGATCACCATAAAAACGCCTCTCCGTTTCAAAAACATGTTTTGGTGCACATACCTACACTGACAATTGATTTTAAAACTTTATTTTGATCGAACGGCGCGTAGCGTTAAAGCTTGTTGGAGCGTAAAAAGCGTTCGCTTGCCACCAGCCGCTCGAAATACCAATAAATAAAACTGTTTATTGACGGACGGATGTACGAAGTTTTATTATTGGCAAGTACAATACAGTTCCGATGGTAAGGGTTCCTTTAATAAACACAAATTTGGCATGTTAACGGATTGTGTTGGGCTCACCACAGGCTTTAATTAATCCACGTTACTTAAAATAATAACTGCGATATTAATAAACGTACAAAGAGCTTGATAATAAATAAGACCGGCTAAGTGCGTGTCGGGCCACGCGCATTGTAGAGTTCCGTAGTTGCCCAGTACATTTTATAAGTTGGTCTATTAATACAGATCGCGCCAAACTCCTAGTCCGCTCGGAAGTTGCTCTCCCGAAGAACGGCCCATACATTGTCGTATTTGGAGGGGATTCAAAGTTTGAGTTTTCCTTTTAACTTAATTATATAAACTACTTCTGTGAATTTTTCGACATATTCATAAGCAACCATTTAGCCGGACTCTTAAGAAAAATTACAGCTTTCTAGTACTAATAGTCTCTGAGCTAAACCGTGTACGGACGGACGGACAGACGAACATGGCGAAACTATAAGGGTTCCTTGTCGGACTAAGGAATCTTAAAAATGCAGTGCTTATTATAAAAGCCTCTTTGATGTTCCATCCATCCATTTTGTGAACGCCATGATTAAAAAAACAGCGGGGCGTACACTGGGACCCTGAGGAAATTAAAAATGTCTTCTGTGACGTCATGCTTCGACAACTTGTAATAAATGATTGGCCATATTTTTCAAGCAGACAAAACTACGTAATAAACAGATAAAAAAATTAAACAAAAAGAACTCCGAAAATGTATGCTTACCTAGTTTGTTTTAAAAATTTAGAATGGCGTAACCATTTAAGTTACGATTTCTAAGCACCAAAATGAAGCTCAATCCAATGTTTCAGATAGTCACACGCCCACCTTCTTTGTGCAAATAAGACAGTCGTTAAAGAAAATTTATCACCGACAGTAAATAAAATGGGACATATTGCGTTTTGTGCAATAAAACGATAGCTCGCCGTGTGTTAACGATATAACAAAGTCACAATCTGAGATCATAACAATTTCATCGAAATATTCATGCCTCAAGCCGCGAATCCTATCCTACTAATATTATAAATGCGAATGTTTTCGTGTGTGTGTGTGTGTATGTTTGTTACTCTTTCACGCTGAAACGGCTGAACGGATTTGGATGAAATTTAGAATGGATATAGCTTATACCCTAACTTAACACATAACCAACTTTTTATCCCGCAAAAAAGCATGGTTCCTGTAGGATAGATCAATATCATTGAAAAATTAGGTGTCTAATTAGCGCGGTCCTCAATTGTTTGTGATGTAATAAGCAAGGCTTTGTTATTTTATACATCATGTGTCTAATTAGCGCGGGCTTTATCGTTTGTGGTGTAATAAGACAAGGATATGTTATTTCATACATATTAATTGTAAACCAAAATATAAATCCTAGATAGATGAAAAAACCGGCCAAGTGCGAGTCGGACTTGCACACGAAGGGTAAGCTAAGTAGGCCTTACAAATTTACGAGTACAGGTCGCGCCAAACTTTTAGCCCCCTCTAAACACGACAATTATGGGCCGGACTTCTAAATGTATGGGACTAGAAATTTGGCGCGATCAGTATTAGTAGACCAACTTAGAAAATGTACGAGGTGAAAATGTACCAGGTAACTACGGAACCCTACACTGCGCGTGGCTTGACACGCACATGACCGGCTTTTTTATTGTTTAATGTTGTAAAAAAATATAAACATATGACTTACCTTGTGCAACGTATACTGTTATAATGTGGCTAGTAAATTATGTCTATGTCTAACAGTGACGTGCATTGAACTTTTTGCTGGAAATGCAATAAGAAGACAAATTTTAACAATTTAAAAAAATATGAAAAAAAATTAATGTTACTTTAAAATTAAATTTTCATATCGGTGCGGTAAAGAAAATCAGAAAAGTAAAACTGGACGTGAGGAGCTCTGAACCGGGACTCGAACCCAGGACTTCTCGATTACCTCCAGATTTACCTTTCCGGTTTTCGTATACCGCAATGATATAAAATGTTTATTTGTTATCTCCTTGCGATGGATAAATCGCCAAGTGTTTAAAATATAGAAACTTATTTCTATCATAGTCACTTTGAAAAACCGTTATTTGTGTGGCGCCAGGATAGGCACTGCCTATGCCTACCCTAGAGTACATGATTTTATTCAAATCTCTTATATTGGTTTATAATTTTTTTCATGTTATTTTTATGGTTAAACTTGACCTTCTCATTGCTTTTCAAGCAAAAAGTACTGCACGCCACCTGATGTCTGACACAATCCCGTCCAATTTTTCTACAGCGTATTTCTTCTGCTACGGCATAGCTCTTCTGCTACGCCGTAGCAAGTGCCACGACTCGTATGGAGTTCTCCCGCTTTTTAGACCTAAAGTCTGACCAGTCGAAAGTCAATCAAAGGCAATCGAACCTCCAATAAGTTATGCAGTGAATTATTTTGAAAGTTGTACATAAACTCAAATAATTTATTTTGAAGAATAAGTACATATAATACACAAATTACATAATGTATTTTTAATAAACTTATGGGCGGGAGCGTATTTGTCCGTCTATCTGTATCTATACTACTAAAAACAGTAGTGAAAACGTCGTGTCTGTATACGATGAATGTTTTTTTATTACACTTTTAAGTATTAAACGGAAAATATTACAAAAATATTTAAAAGTTAAATTAAATAAAATTAAATCTTTTTATTTAATCATTTCATATTGATATTTGATCATATTTATAAACAAATTAGTAAAAATTACCAAAAGGATAAACAATTATTAAAAATTAAATGTTAATGTGCCTGAATAATGAGAACAGAAATTGTTTAAAATATTATGACAGAACCATAAGACAATGGAACGGTTGGGCTGAATGGGCTGTGTTATTTTGGTGTCGAATTTATGTAGGATTCGGAAAAAATAAGGAAAATAATCAAAAATTAATATAAAATTTAATAATGAATGGAGTGGAGTGATGGCGGCCCCGAATATATTTTTAAGTATTATATATTATGTTTTTCTTCAATGTATTGTAAGGTACAAATAAATAATCTATAGTAAATTACCTATATATATACAAGATATATATTCAAAATATAAAATTAATTTTTTTTTTTGAAATTTTTAATGTAATTGGTTATTATGTTATTACTTATTAGTATTGTACTGAAGGGTATTGTACTGGTAGGTAGTAGAGCTGATGCCGGGCTCGACTGTGGAGGTACCACTATCTTACTCGCAAATCCTCCCGAAGTTATTCGGGGGAGAGTAAGAGAACAGCTCTCAGGCAAAACCAGGCGGCCCACCATTGCCTGGGACCGATGGATGGCGGTATATCCATCCCCAATTGCCGGGCCTTATATAAAACAGACTAGTGACGGGCAGCGGCGTCACTGGTGCAAGGGTTTCGGCACCGCGCTCACCAACCCGCTTGCACAGCGTGTGTGAGTATGGGCATTTCTTCCAGGGGGACCGGCAAGAGTGGCGAAATCCTGGAAAGGCCTATGTCCAGCAGTGGACGAAACAGGCTGATGGATGAATGGATTGTACTGAAGCCAAAATTAAAATTTTTAGAATTTTCGTCTGTTCGTATGTTCCGTTTCAACTCAAGAAGCACTCAACGGAATTGGATGCGTTATTTATTTATTATCACCGTAGTGACCCTGGTCAACATATAGACTATAAGGGATGTTAATAAAATAACGCCTAAGGCGCAAACGGGCAGGAATTGAATAAACGCGGGCGGAGCAAACGATACAGCGATATTCAATATTTTGGTCGCATATCTTTACTGGAAACTCCCATCATAGTTTAACTGCGGCGAGTGCTATGATCTCACAGTTTTCCTGCTTTGTAAATATAGACCCGCCACGTCTCAATCCAAAGGCATATATGCGACAGGGGCAACGGCATTACCACTTATCTGGAGCACACAGGTTCAAACCCTATAGGGGACATTTGTATATGCGTGCTCTGTAAGGCAAGTCAACTATCACGGTAACCGTCGGAATTACATAATGTATTTTTAATAAACTTATGGGCAGGAGCGTATATTTTGTCCGTCTATCTGTATCTATACTACTAAAAACAGTAGTGAAAACGTCGTGTCTGTATACGATTAATGTTTTTTTGTTTATTTCAAGGGAAGTTGGTTATTAGTGAAGCCAAAACTACCACTTTTAGAATTGTTGTCTGTCAGTTTGTCTGTTACGTTTTAACTTAAAAACCACTTAATGGATTTGGATGCCGTTTTTTTATTACCATTTAGTGACCCTGGTCAACATATAATATAATAGGCTATAAAGGGCGTAATAAAATAAGACATAAGCCTAAAACGGAGCAGAGATTGAATAAACGCGGGCGGTATATAAAGGCTAGTATTTATAATAAGAGGCTGGGACCGCAAATTTCAAAATAAAAGTCCAGATACAGGAACATGATGCTGCTTTATTGGATACCATTTGAACAAGAAGGCAAAGTATAAAATGTTGCCACAGATAATTTATAATTTGTTGGTGAGCAACATCAATGCAACAACTTATCAGTCCTTGGCCGCGTTCAGTTTGATCGCCCGCTCATCACTGACAGCAGGATAGCATAATATACAAATTTAACGCGTGCAAAAGAGATGTCTGAACTTCCCCAGCGGCAGTGTCAAACGATTAGGCGAAATCTGACTATATAAAAATTGTGAGTAGCTGTTTCGATAGCATTATGAATCTAAACCATGAATCTTTTAGTAATAAAATGTATCAGTCCTTATTCTGAAACACCTCTTACACCCCCTCGGGGATTTGTGTCAAAGCGATGTGTATTTTTAAAGATTGTACGATGTATAAAGTTATAATGTAAAAAAGTTTTGTTATAAACACAGATTCAATATAAAAGCCAATCTTTTCTTACCAAGAAAACAAATTGCATGAATAAAATCAAGTTAATAAAACCCAAAGTTAAAGGTAAATTATTTCATTTCTCACAAAGGATAAATACGAGTAGTAAAAGGCTTCTAAGGCCTCAAGGAACAGCAACTTAATTCTACGAATACGTAGGTGTTGCAAGTGGGATGGCTTTGTATAAAATATATTTTTCGTAAGCCCCTCGATGCGAAAGAAAAATAAACAAAGCGTAGGCAGCCATTTTCCAAGTTAAGGAGAATTTACAGTAAACAGAAAACCTTTTTTAGGGTGCCGTTAAGAGTAAAACCTAGAAAAACTCAAGCACGACTAGAATAATTTAGCTGATGTTGGATAGGTTTGTAGTTGCAGGATTTGACTAGGATTGCGGATTAATTAAGAATTTTCTTTTAATTTCGTGTAAATAGATTTCTGTCATTAAATAGAATACTTATACTTATTCGTAAAAGACTTTTTTTGAACGAATGTTTTTATTGCCAAACTTTAAATGGGACCTTGTTTTTAGGGTTCCGTACCGTTCCGTCCATACCCTTATAGGACCACTTTGTTGTCCGTCTGTCTGTCCGTCCGTCCGTCCCGCTGTCTGTCATCAGCCTTTATCTCGAGAACGCGTAAAGGTATCGAGTTGAATTGAAAACAATATACCCAAGTCTACAGTTCCTTAAAGCAGTGTAAAAATCACTTTTCTAAGTTAACGTAAAAAAAAGATACGGCCGTTTATACCATAAAAGCGTATACTTCGACACTCTCAAGGGAATAAAAATTTATAGGGTACTTTGCGTTGACCTAGAACAATTAAATTTGGCAAGTAATACCGTCTTATACTACAATTATAGGGAAAAATCTGAAACTATACAATAAAAATATAGTTTTTAACGGAACCCTCGGTGGGCGAGTCTGATTCGCACTTGTCTGATTTTCAGTTGTTATTTAGATCAGAGGAGCGCCAGCTACTTAATGTTGTTTTTTGGCACAAGCTTTCGCTTGGCTTTAAAGAATAAAGATTTTTTTAAATTTACTGTATTTGTACTGAACCGTTGTAATTGATGCCCCAGAAGTTTCATTTTGTGTTTTTTATGTACACCTACTAATACAGTTTTGTTTGTAATTCTTTGATATAAACAGAGCTTTCTTGTGAAAAAAATTCATAATGATCCGTTAGCTTACTTTGGCTAGGGTAGGGTAGTGTTTTGTTAAGGAAAACAATTTTTTGAAATAAATTATGATTCATGGGAACACACTGAAGTTGAATTGTTTTCCTTTTTGTTGACGGTATAATTTAGGTCATTAATAATATTTTTCATGAAAATAGGCTTAGAAAGCGAGGGCTTGTATAACCGAAGATAAATAAACTTTTAACAAGAAAATAATAACCGACTTCAAATATTATAGCAGACATTCACTATCCATCCATCCATCAATCAGCCTGTTTCGTCCATTGCTGGACATAGGCCTTTCCAGAATTTCGCTACGCTTGGCGGTTCTCCTGGAAGAAATGTCATTCTCATTCACTAAAATATTTAAAATAATTATAATTACATAGTGACCGATGGTACCAAAATAACACTTTTGCCGACTTCTTTCTTCCTGAGCTGTATTAGGTTCTCTATATAGAAGTCGGCGCTCTCATATTGGTTTTAAAATTGTAAAACTTGGGTAGACAGCAGTGAGCACTCTGATTGCCTCAATTGCAAATTGTACGCTGTCATCCACTGAGGAGTTTCAAATTCATTGGTCCCGTGGCATAATGACAATTATCAAGTAATATCCTGCAATGAACACATACTGATACAAAGGGATTCCCGAAATCTCAAGTTATTTACTGTCATCCGTTTAGAAGTTCTATGGCGATGAGGCCAGGATCGAAGGTCAGGTGTTTATATTACAATTTTCAAGTAACATCCTGCAATCAGCATCCTGCTACAAAGCGTTTTCCGCAATATCAAGTGATATGTTTTTATCCATTTAGGAATTTCACTGGTTATTTTTAAGACCATCATCAGATCACGAACGTAGTAAAATTAGACCTGCCTAGAAGTAAACTTATTCAAATGATGAAAACATTGTTCATTCGGTTAAGATATGCCAGAGTTATGGAGTAACATAACAAAAAAAACTGTCGACTTGAAAACAGGAGGAAGTGACATCATACCTTTTTTGATTCATAATATAACGATACTATGTACGTCAATGGATACTATAATCTCTCTTATTATCAAAGTTTAAACAGATACACCTAAGCTATAAAGGTTGCATTAAAAACTGATTTCCTAGTTAAACGTCTTTGCTTTTATTTTTGTAAAAATATTTATTTTAGGTTAATATGCTTATTTATTATTAATATTAACATTATCAATACATATAATAAAACAGTAAAAACCGCTGTGTCTGTACATTGAAGAAAAGTAATAGAAATAGAAAGAGGGTGACTAAAGAAGAATAATCGAACACAAATCAACGATTTTTAGAAATCTTTTCTGTTTGTTTGTTCACGCACATCTCTAAAACTACTGAATGGATTTTCGTGTAGTTTCCACAGCTGTACAGAGCTTAATAATTTAGAATAGAATATAGGCTTTATTTCATATACCAGCTATTAAACTCTACGGATATCCTCTTAATAGAGTCAATAAGTTTAAATACCTTGGACATGTTGTAACCTCGGACCTGATAGACGATGCAGACATAGAGAGGGAGCGTAGGGCGTTGTCTGTTCGTGCTAATATGATAGCCCGCAAATTTGCTCGCTGTTCAATAAACGTCAAAATCACCCTGTTCAGGGCATTTTGTACGTCCTTCTACACAAGCAGTCTGTGGGTGAGTTATACGCAAAGACAGTACAACGCGCTACGAGTCCAATACAACAATGCGTTTAAGTTAATTTTGGGGCTGCCTCGCGTCTGTAGTGCGTCGGGGATGTTCGCGGACGCGCATGTGGATTGCTTTTATGCAACGATGCGCGGGCGGTGCACATCCCTGTTGCGCGGGGTGCGGGCCAGCATTGCAGCATGATTCATGTACTGACAGCAGTCAAAATATTGTTTTAATTTTATATCTATTTAATTGTGTATATTTTATTGTAACAATTGATAATTGAATTTTTTGTGTATATGTGTATTCATAATTATGATCGAAATAAACGTTATTCTATTCTATCTCCTGGAAAAAAAAGTAATCGTAATTGAAATATTTTTGGAATTTACTTTTCTACTGGTAGTAATTAGAAGACATGGTACGGGGTCTCTACAACGGATACAGCAGACCCTTCGAGTTCGGGATTATTTGATTGGTAAAACATGGTGACCGTTGCATAATGTCGTTCAAAAAATCATATTCTTTTGTTTCCCTTATTTCCACGAAAATCCATTCGGCGCGTACGGAGCCGCGTGTAAAAGCTAGTAATTAATATTTGGTCTATATTCATTTTTATATGTTTTGTTTGACGGTATTTCAAAAAGACTTGTTTATACGCTATTTTGGGACGATAAATATATTGTTGCTGAACGTTCGAATAAATGTTTCATTTTTGATTGATCACTATCGCTTTTTAGGGCTCCGTAGTCCGACAAGGAACCCTTATAGTTTCACCATGTCTGTCTGTCCGTCCGTCCGCGGCTTAGCTCAGAGTGCTAGAAAGCTGTTATTTGGCATGACTATACATATTAATTACGCTGACAAAACGATACCATAAAACCATGAATTTTTTTTTTTATAAGGGTACCTTCCCCACTCGTAAATGGGGAATGATTTTTTTTTCTCATCTATCCCATAGTGTTGGGTATCGTTAGATAGGTCGTTCAAAAACATTGTGGGTGTATCACAACCGTTTTTCCATTTAGGCATCCGTTGTTGAAATATTAAGCCTTAAAGTGAATTTTTTTGTTAGAGTGGAGTGTCCCCCCCCTGCCGGCTAAACGGTTGTTTATGGATACTTATGTGAAAAAATCACAGAAGTAGTATATATAATAAAATTAAAAGGAAAACTATCACAGCTAAGTAGGCTTTATAAGTTTACGAGTACAGGTCACGCCAAACTTTTCATCCCCTCTAAACACGTCAATGTATGGGCTGTTCTTCTAAATATATGGGACTAGAAGTTTGGCACGTTAAGACCAACTTATAAAATGTACTGGGCAACTACGGAACCCTACACTGCGCGTGGCCCGACACTCACTTGGCCGGTTTTTTATTTTATAAACGAGTAACGAACAACAGTTTACAAGAACCCTCAGACACTCCTTTATTTTTTAAGCGTACAAAAGTGTTTTAAGTGAAAAGTTAAATTGTTTGTACACTTTTTGTCCCGGTTGCCTCACTAAAGTCACGAGTCTTGGAGGAAACAATGGCGAAGATAGGAACTTTTAAAACGAAATTTTCAACTTTTTAGTCCATACAGTTTGAGCACAGAAGGCGGGCTTGAATTTAGCAACAAATAGCATTACAAGTGCGCAATTCGAACCAACCGTAAATTGTAACAGGCCCTTTTGTATATTTTTTCTGAAAATATAGGCTAAATCATGAAGATACATACTGTACTTTAACTTTCAGGTGGATTTTTTTATAACGAAATTATTTTTTGAAAATCAGTTTGGAGAAATGGGAATGTGACGTAATAGTCATACCATTTAGGCTCAATAGGGAGAGTTCCTTGACGAAAAGAAAAAATAAAAAAAAATATAGGCGATAAAACCTGAAGATGGGATTACCCAAAATAAAAAAAACAGACGTCGGTTTTGACATTACTTTTTCTTCTTGTGGGCAATGGCCTATTTCCTGTAATGCCTAAATGACATGACTATTACGCCATCATAACCATTCATTCAGTTTCTGAATATTTTAATAGATATATCTTTTATAATTCAAGTAGAAAAAAAATTATGCTTTTTCATGACCCTAAGAGAGTCTATTCCTTTAAAAAAAAAACGACAATAGGTGCTGTTAGGGTATTCTGGACTATTCGAATTGAAGCATTCTCAGAGTTTCAATGAAGAAGCGGGGATCATGTGCAGTGACAGCTTGCTTCTGATCTCACCTCTTTTCGGTGAAGTTCACATTCTTCTCGTTCTTCTTGACCTCTTGATAAGGTTTATTATTAAAGGAGGGTTAGCCCATTTTGTCTCTTTTCAAATTCATTTTAAACCAAAAATACCCATCATTAAATTTGGTAAAAATATTATGTCATATATGTCTCTTTGAAAATAATATTTCGGCCGTTCGATACATGATTTCTTACATTTTGTTCGATCCAATTAAATCGCAAAGATTGGTCTAAACTGTGATCTAAATATCATTTCATTTGAGCTATATTAAGTTTTAGACAAAAAAAAATATAAATGCGTAAATATTTTGGCTGTATATTTGTTACAAATATCAAAAAACCAAATCTGAGTCTTTTGTTTTCTATATAACTAGCTTTTGCCCGCAACTCGGCTCGTTTGTTATTCGGTTTAACGACATGCTTTTTTCCGGGATAAAAAGTAGCCTATGTGGTAAGTTAGGGTATAAGCTATATCTGTTCTAAATTTCATCCAAATCCGTCCAGCCGTTTCAGCGTGAAAGAGTTACAAACATACACACACACACACACACACAAACTTTCGCATTTATAATATTAGTGTAATGTGATGTGATTAGCGGCTCCGCCCGCGTTTATTTAGTCTCTGCCCCGTTTTCGGCTTGGGCGTTATTTTACTAACACCCCCTATAGCGTATATGTTGAATAGGGTCACTACGATGGTAATAATAAAACCGCATCCAGATCCGTTGAGTGGTTCTCAAGTTAAAACGGAACATAAATACATACAGACAGAAAAAAATAAAAAAATAAATAGATTTGGCCTCAGAACAATACCAATTTCATTTATAATTTAACAAAAAAATATTCAATGTACAGACACGACATTTTTACTACTTTATTATTATTTATTGATTGATTGAGTAAAACTTGTCAGTGAATTGTATTTTTTTGTGTTTTTTCAGGTAAATAGAAAAACGTGCTGCGTGATTCTACATTGCTGGGAAAGCCTCGAGAATTCTTTGTATGGTTCGATTCTCCTTAGTGCCCAAGTATGTAGGCTGGAGTATGTAACTCCGAAGTTAAAAAGGAATCGGTCGTCTATCGTTCGGCTGTGTGTCAGAAGAATATTTATTGTTCTTAGGGCTGTAAACTAAAATGCGTGTATCAGAGCAGAGCCGGGCGTATGCTCTAACGATCCATCTAAAATGTCAAAGTTTAAAAATCCATATGTCTGGTTGACGTTTGGAAGCCCATGCTAAAAAGCCCGTCAGTTCGATGACAAAGTATAGATCAGTGAATTGCATAGCTGACACGGAGTGGTCACCAAAACCGGCGCTACTAGCCTGGAGTTTTCCGTTTGGATTACCTGTTACCTGCGCCTGTTACCTCTTAGTTGCAAAAAGATGACGCGAATGAAGTGTCTTATTTTTATATTAAGCTTACTCTTGGCCACTAAGCGCCAGCACTAATGTTAGCTTGGGTGGCAGTCGTTTTCGGTACATCAAAGAGATTAGCGCGCTACTTAGCGGGTTATTGTGGCTATACATTTGTGTCTATCACTGTGCATCCTGAAGTCAACTAGCAGTGACGTATTAATAATGATTAATGCTGATGTATGTAATACAAAAATACAAAATACAAAATACAAAATTTATACACTTTTAATACATTTACTTTTTAATACACCAGTGCAGTAAGTTTGACTTCCATCTTAACTCACTAAACTGCGTGCTAGTGGAGCTCGTTTACTTCATTGAATCTTTGCCCTGTTTTCGGCTTGAGCGTTATTTTATGAACACGTATTATAGCGTATGTGTTGACCAGGGTCACTATGATGATAATAAAACAAACACCACATCCAAATCCATTCCCGAGTTAAAATCGTTTATGAAATCTTTGAACCGTTTTCGGCTTTGGCGTTATTTTATGAACATTCTTTATAGCTTATGTCCTTTCTAGGGTCTCAAACTATCTCTATTCCAAATTTCATCAAAGTCGGTTCAGCTGTTTTGAAGTGAAAACGGAACATACAGACAGACAAACAAACAAACAAACATACACATTTTCACAGTAGGGATTACAGCATAAACTAACGCATTTATTTGTGCTGTAAGGCGTTATGTACGCTAATATGGTTCAAGCACTTCATCATAGGCGTCGATGAAACCTAGGCTAGGATGAAGTGCGCTCACCCAGTTAATACCAATTTACTCTTCTTTTTGAGGAAGTACTCGTATTGTATTCTAGTTGACCAAGCATCTGTGACAGTGTGTGCTGTTAAATCCAACCAAATAATATTCCTGGATAACTCATAAAACTGCTTTTATGTTCGTAACCTCAAGAAAAGCCGTTTATTATTCACACCTTTTCCAGATAGTGGGAATCAGCAGAAAACGCCCGGAAGCGATTTATCAAACAAAACTTCGTTCGACTTCATGAAAGCTGTCCCAAGAGTTAGGCAATTCTCGGTTTTATTTCCAGCCCGTAAGCACTTTCGTAAGGAGAAAATAAATAGCACGTGTCTACATTACGATTCTTCAAAGTTATGCAATCGGAAAATTAAGTTACATCTGAACCTTATGACCATGAAAATAAAACTTATTTTGAAACGGGCGGTAGATTGAAATACCACGTTTGCAACATTTGAAGAATATCTTCTTATTTGCAAACAAAAGTCATAATTTTGTAACAAGTAACAAGCAAATAAGTTTTCGAGTTTTCGAATAACATTGTTTACGCTTTTTGGAAGGAAGTAAGGAACATTTTCGTTTGTTTCAATTACAATTTTTTCTCTGGATATCATAACTCATACAAGAATTGAGTCATCATTCTTTTACCAAGGTTTCTGTTTCTGCTACACTGAGGATAGAATTAATAGTCTTAAAGCATCTGGCAGGTAATTTAAAGGGATGAAATTTATCATAGAGTATACCCATTTATTTTCTAAGACCAATCTCTTTAAATCCTAATATAATAGCTTACTCGTAAAAAATGTTTTAAAACGTCGTTGATTTCTGTCCAATAAAACAAAAATGCGGTTTGACTGATAAATTCGAAAGTAACGCATAATAAACGTTTAAATACGATTGTTTTGTTGCTTCAAAAGTTAGACGGATATCTTGTGTATGTGTTTTATACTCGTATCTACTTTTAAGTACTTTCTCATAAGCTGTCATGTATGTTATCGGGGTGAAAAAACTTCGTTGAAGCCTGAAGTTTATGTAACTTAGGAGGGGTAACACAATTTAGTATCTTGGATGCAAACTGACATTTCGTTAGCTTCTTCTAGTGTTGTACCCATTTCACATGCACGTAACGTTAGAAAATTTAACTGGTTTTTAGTTTTAAGTATTGTCAGAAGAAAAAAATAAAAGGAATTTATTTTTTTGGGAAAAAACTTTGCTGGCTATAATTACCCTATGCGGTAAGGGGTAATTTATTTTGAACCCTGAAAAAAACCCTGTTTCTGCAATATTTTTTTACGGTTCATTATGCGTTGCGTTATACTTTGTTGATCGTTAAATTATGTCGATTTTTATTTTCTTTCTCCCTTTGTGTGAAATGTAAACTGTATATAACCAAACAATATGAAAAATGCATATTATAATTAAAGATAAGGTACTAGGAGGGATCAAAAAGTAGTAAGAACGACATAATATACTCCTCGGTAAGAATAAAAATAAATACTGGCAGGCATAGCTCAGATATTTGTAATAATAATGAAGAAAAAAATCCGAGATTCTCTTTTGGATTTCTTTCTGATTGTAGTAATTTGTTTGCTTAGTGTCGGAACGTGTTCTCGAAAATGGAGAAAAACGAAGTGCGAGCCGTTATTAAATACCTCTGTTTAAAAAAGTTAACGACGCAAGAGAAGGCAACATTAGGAGAGTCTGCTCCGCCGTATTCCACTGTCGCAAGGTGGGCTTCTCAATTTAGATTAGGGAGAACGAGCACGGAAGACGAATATCGTTGCGGCCGTCCATCGATGTCAGTCACCCAAGAAATGTTGTGAAAGTCGAGAAAATTGTTCTGAGCGATCGAAGAATTACCATCTGTTACTTAGTTCAAGAAACGGGCATTACATATGGAAGTATTCAGTCCATATTGAAACAATTTTTGAATATGAGAAAAGTCTCCGCAAGATTGGTGAGAATATTAACCGATAGTCAGAAACAAAATCGACTTAACATTTCGAAGACATTGTTGGACAAGATTCAAGAAGATTCTGAAAACTTTTTGTCTCGTTTTGTAACAATGGACAAAACATCATCATCATTTTGGTCTATCATTTTGATCCCGAGACAAAACAGCAATCTTCGCAATGGAAACGGCCATCATCACCGACCCCAAAGAAGTTTCGTGCCGTGGCATCGGCTGGCAAGGTTATGGCCTCAATATTTTGGGACTCAGAAGGGATATTGTTGATTGATAACCTGGAGCGTGGAACCACTATTACTGGCCAATATTATGCAGCTTTAATTCCCAAGTTGAGGAATGCCATGAAAGAGAAAACTTCGAAGGGGCGTGCTGTTTCATCACGAAACAGCTCAGGGATAAAGCATTGGAAAATCTTTGGACTCGGTGTGTAGAGAGACACAGAGACTATGTAGAAAAGTAAATTATTAAGTTATCAATACACAGTCATTTTATTCTATCTTATTTCTATTCTTACTACTTTTGATCCCTCCTCGTAGATATTCTAGTAAGTACCTTGACGGATACATACATATTTGAAAATTAAGGTTTCAAAAGTGAAAATCTCGTATTTTGGGAGTGCGCGGTGTTTCGGTTGAGGTAACACATACCTTAAGGGGGTATCGAGCTTTTAGCTGTATCGTTATTACTTAAGCTTTAGTTATACAATTAATATCCAAGATATTTAAGGATTCACTCCATAAATCATACACTTTAGAAACACGATTACTAACAGTTCCCTCGATAGAAAATAAATATAAAGTTATCTCTAAAACATCAAATAAACCCTTAGTACGGTTTAAATACTTCACGGAAGGTTATACATTTTTGAATTATAACAAAACCACATGTATTCCATAATGTGTACACTTTACATTTTCAAAATGTGGATTTGTTTTAACAATACGAAGGAAATACCGAAATTCTCGCGATTTCCGCCCAGCCTAACCTGAGCCGCCTCGCTTCCCCCTGTCCGCAGTCCTACTTCAGCCCTCGGACGGGGAGCCTTATGGCTCGCACTTATAAATTGCTCACTCGCTCTTGCCGGTGTGTCTCACGCACACATACACAGCCTCGGTACCCTTAAATAATAATGAAAGATTGTAACGCTCAGTTTTACTTGACGCAAAATACTCAACTCAGTGTCAGAGATAAGGTGCCCCATATACCGATATTGAAACCCTATTATCCTTAAGGCCTTACCCCTGGTGCACGATAATCTTACTGAGCGATTTTGAACTTCAGTATGTTGTCAGAAAGTCTATATTAGAATGCACGCTTCGCGCGCTGGCGGCACGCAAAATCAGTGAATTTTAGAGGTTTTTCTGAATTTTACGAAAAAGTATGTGATGTAGGAGTTTTTCGACCTGACATCGGAAAAAAAACATGTTTTCTTGTTATAGCAATAATTACAGACATAACACTCAAGCCGTTTAGACATAAAACGACATAATTATTTAAAAAGACATCATTTTCAAAAATAAAATCTATCGAGCAAAATGTGTCTAATTAGGTAACCGACTTGACAACGGAAAGACAGTCTGAAAAAACACGTGTCCAAGTTTTACATTGATCAGATAAGTAGTTGATTCAGCATATTAAAGCAAAAACCGTTGAAAGACCCAATACAAGCCCTTAAGCGGAATTAAACCTAATAATTACCCTATATTTAAAACTCTGAGACATATTTCAATTATTGGCGGTTACGGCGACCAAGATGGTGGCGTAATATTTTTTTTTCTCAATCAAATAAGAATATCAATATTATGAAAGCCATTTATAAGTAAAAGTCTTTTAAATGTTTTGTTATCTATTAATACCTATCTATAGGTACTAATAATAAAGTAGTAAAAAACCGTGTGTGCACATTGAATATTTTTCAACATCTGAAATTAAATAGGTTTTTAGTACTGTACTGAAACCAAAACATTGTATGTACAATACGATTAAAATCAGTAAACGATTCAGCTTTTCTCGGATATCATCGCCTAAATCCCGAGACGGAAATGACACGAAATACTTTACCGCGATTTCTTTTAGGTAGCATTCAATTCGAAGTATGATAAACGCAATGTATAGCAACTGCCAAGATGACATTACTAACCGGTAGACCTAAGAAATTTATTATGCAGAAGCGACATGAATTTGAACATTCATTATTTACTGAAGCTATACTTGTATACAATATATAAAAAAGAATTTATGATATTTAATTTCTTCTTTATAAATAAATTAGCTTCTTTTCTAAAATAGTTATATAGATTATTTACAATTTCACTAGATTGAGCAACAATTTTTTTACCACGCTTTAAATTTGTTGAAGCCATGATACATAACTATTTAAAGTTAATTTTGATAAAATTTGATATTTCGATTTGATATTTTTGAATCGAATATTTTCACGAATGAAATTAGCGTTCATAAACATAAATGCATATACGTCAAACTGTTTTTATTGACACTAAGAAGTGATACTGTCAAAATAGTCAATTATTTTTCTTATTTCAATATAAAGGTTGTGCTAGTTTTGAGCTACAAAGGAGGTTTTGTTGCTCATATCGTTCTTGTAATGTATTCAATAAGACAACGAGTAATATAATTAAAGGTCATATCTGTAAATTGATAACTCTATGTGAGAGATGAGGGATTCACGACAATTACCGAGGTTGGCCGAATCGTTAACTGATTTTAATCATACTGTACGAGTATGTTTGTTCCGTTTTAACTCTAGAACCACTGTACGGATTTGGATGCGGTTTTTTATTATCACGGTAGTGACCTTGGTCAGCATAGGCTATAAGGAGTGTTCATAAAATAATGCCCAAGCCGAAAACGGGGCAGAGATTTAAAAAAACGTGGGCGGAGCCGCGGGCAAAAGCTAGTATCATATAAAATTTCCTAGGATATGCCACTTTCTAAAATACGACTTCGAGATACTGGTATTGCTACTGCTTTCTCTTAAATGAGGCATTTAGTACTCCCTGCCGTATCAACGAAAATAAAAGTTCAGCAACTTCGTATTTCGTTTTATATGACTGCCGGCGTCGGTGAAAGTTATGGGAAGCAATAACATAAATACTTACTAAAGTCAGAACTAAGAAAATCTGAAAGGAATTCTTGAAGCAAGTGAAAATTATGAAAAAGATTTCCTTGGCAACAAAGAGAAAATATTTAATTAATCTTTTTTAAATAGTATATTTTTAGAACTCTAAACTCACGTTCATTCCATATTACAACGAAAAAGGATATTTTTGCTGGGCTGAATATATTGGCTTGAGTATAGTGGGGCACAACACAATTCAGTTTTGCTGATCGGAAAACTTCGGTCTACGATTTATCTAAGGTAAAAATAACCCTAACAAAGCTTGAAACAAAAGCTGGTCTATATTTGTTGAAGTTGTCAATATACTACGTCCCACGAGCACTATGAAGGCTCCAACAATAGCCACCTTGATTGGACTTGACACTGAACCCTACATCCAAAATCAACGAAATTGGCGGGTTGATTAGGGTGGGCCGATATTTTTTTTTTTACAATTTCATTTATGACTAGTGTTTAAAAGTTGTGGATATGTCTAAAACGACAGAATATAACTAATTTAATATTTAAAAAAAATGTTTTGAGTTTCCAAAAACTCTTTGAAGTTTATTGAAATTGTTCAAAATATGGGCTATTCTGAACTTTCGTCTATTATATCCTATATTTTTATCACATACTTATCTAATAAAATAAAGACAAATAAGTCATCAAAATTAATTTTGCATCGTAAATAATACGTTTTTATTATTATTTAAACCAATATAGCAAATAGAGATAGTTCACAAAGTGCACAGTTCACGCACGCCCCGCTGCACCGCTACCGCTCGCGCCATGCACCGGTAATTAGTCATAAGACTGACGGTCGAAAAGCACGGAGGTAGAAGAACACGGGTGTCTCTGTTTGTTGAACCAGGCTCTCACTTTTTGACTCATGTAAAGCCAACATCAGGTACGGCAGTTAACAAAGGTAGTGACAGACTACCTTGCAGGCCAAATCATTTCACTTGACCATCTTGTAGCTGTGGGCTGTGACGGAACGAATGTGAATACAGGTTCAAGTGGTGGTGTTTTAAGATTAATTGAGAGATAACTTAATCGTCCAGTACAGTGGTTGATATGCCTCTTGCACTGCAATGAGCTCCTTCTGCGCCATTCGCTTATAAAGCTGGATGGACCAACTAGTGGACCCCGTGCTTATTCTGGCCCTATAGGTTCTGCCCTACAGAAATGTCATAGCTGGCCAGCTAAATCTTTCACAAAGATTAATGTGGAGTACTCTATTACTGGGCGCTTCTTCGACTTGAGCACTGACCAAAAGTACTTGCTGGATATTTTATAGTGCCATTGCCAGTGGGTATTGCTACCCTGATCTTGCAAGAAGAAATCCTGGAGTTAGGTCACTGTACGTTGGCTTAAAACAGCGAACCGTGTTCTAGGACTTTACATTGTAAGCGAAACACCGTAGTAACTTTGATCACAATAACAATGTTTAATGAAAGTGTATGCCCGGATGTGGTTTGTCATAAAGTTACATGCATCATGGAAATATAGGACAAGGCACCTTTTTAACAAGATTAAGTACTCGCGTTACCTTTCGAATGAACACAAAGCCATAGTGGATCCTGTGATACAGCGAAACGCATATTTTTCCCAACACGAAAATATTCTGCTTTCGATAATCATGGACCCCTGTTACAAAAGAGCTTTGTATAAGACGCCTTATTATATAAAAACGGTCAAAAATAAAGGAAGTCGAATATTAAAGGTACCGAAATTAAGTTTTGATACCCAATTTCACACTGAGGTGCTATCATGGCATGATACGCTAATTACTTATCCGCCTATTCTGAACGACGTTACAGAAGGAGGGCTTTTGGAATTTTTGACATCAGAAACCACAGGTGTGGACTTGTTTTTGAGAGGTTTCCGTGTCAGACGCACTCAGTAGAACTTTAATAAATAAATAATAACTTTACTTTGTGTAAAAACCGTGAGTGGCAGAAGTTTAATCAACTGTGTGTGGCTAGCCGAATAGATATGGAGTTATCAATACCACAATTAATCAAGAAAAATTATGCCGGGATTTGAAACCAAGCAAGATTTTGTACTTGAGTAATGACTGTAATACTAAAATTAGGTTAAAGGTATTATGTATTATATTTCTTGTATATAAAATAAGGGAAATATCTTTGTTTTCTAATATTTGCCCAATCTCTTGCCCATAACTCTTCATCCCTTTGACATGTTATGATGATCTGTACATCAAAAAAATCTCAAGAAATTAAGGTTTGTGGTGAAAAAATAAACTAATATAACCAGTGGTTCTAAAGTTATATAGTAACAAAAGTCAGTATGTTATATTTTGGGATATTTTTTGTATGGAAAACCTTCAATCGATTTTCGAAACCTAAAGATTGTAACTTTTTCTGAATTTTATTCTGATAAATGGATTTTTGGAACCATACGCAAGTTTTGGAAAGTAGTCTTTAATGATATAAGAAAGTTTTATTTTTTCATAATGAAGCGGCCCACGCCAGCGTTGATATCAATAGTATTTTAGTTCCAATGGTAGTTTTAATTAATTTCATACGTAAAATAAATAAAAATATGTTTGTTATTAAATTTTGTAATTCTGTTATATAATTGCAGTCTTTTAACTGAAAAGAAAATATAATCAATGCGTGCTAAGCTATACAGGGTGTAAATGCAAAGTCAAGAATCCCTTTAGGGTATGAAAGTATACACGATTCTGATGTCATTACGAGAAAAAAAATCTACCTTGAATTTTCACCAAAAATTCCATCATTTTTCTGAGCTATGGCTACGCAGCTCACCGGCCTCTCCACACACCTAATTGCACCCCGCAACCCGCACCCCTCATCCGAGTGGCCAGGGACCAGTGAGGGTGTCCACGCGATTAGTGTATTTTGAGTAAGGAAGATCGTCTTATTATGAGGTACTGGTACTTTATTTAGAGATTCCAGTATTTAAAATAATATCTTTACCGATCATACTAACACACCCTTAAAGGATTCTTGGCTTTGCTTTTACACCCGATATAAAGTGAAATTAAATCAACCGACCAAATTCATACTAGAGACTCGGTTAGTGATCAAGAACCAGGTTCAGTAATCCTTTTGGCCAATTTCAAAAATATTTTTTTTGCTCCCTTACTGGTTGGACTAGTTTAAGTACAATTCCTAGTGCAGGCACTATTGGGCAAAAAAAAATTATTCGAATTTCATCTCAAGGGTAATTAAACCTTGTTCTTGATGACTAACTTAGTCTCCAGTAAGAATTTGGTCGGTTGATTTAATTTTACCTAGTATTATCATATACATATACTCTGCCTATGTTTTGTTAACAAGAACATAATTCAATTCAATTTAAAAAAAAAATTCGGACGTTGTCCTTAAAGGATTAGTAACAGTAACATAAGTGATATGTTAGTATGTAAAAAAATCCTAATTAATTATATTACAGTGTGGAGCTGCATAGCCCACCAACCCGCCTGCCCAGCGTGTGTGAGTATGGGCATTTCTTCCAGGAGGACCGCCAAGAGTGGCGAAATCCTGGAAAGGCCTATGTCCAGCAGTGGACGAAACAGGCTGATGGATGGATGGATGGATGGTGGAGCTGCATCCATCTCTGTATCATATATGACACAACTGGAAACTGTCATCTATAACCTATTAATGTGCCAGAAGATTATTCTTCTGAAACAAGGTTCCAGAGTGGGTCAGAATTTAGTTACTAAGATTCTTCATTAGCCCTAATATAAAATCAAATATTAACACTGTAAATGAGACCATGATTTTTTACCACTTAGATTTATGCGTTAATTTGTATGACATTAATAACATTTTCAAGACTTTGTTTTGAAAACATTTTCATAGAAATAACCTTACAATTTCAGTTTGTTACCTTGATGTGCAGTGAGCGTGAGTGACATTTATTCCGACGTGCCAGCTACTTTGCCCTTGTCATCCTATCTTTGCTTCTGTAGTAACAAAAGAATCACAATCATGGGTGGCAGAACAATATTTTTCATGGCAATAGCGTGCAGTTTTTAGCTGTTCCATTTTTTCAAGTCGCGTGACTGTTTCCTTAGATTGATGAGAACTTTGCAAAAGCTTATTCATCGTTGATCGTTTATCTTGGACTCTAATTTGGGCTTTCATTAGTAATTTTGGACGTAATTATTACGTTTCTGTTTCTTGCGATGCCGAATAATAGTACATTTAACTTTGGTGCGATAAGATCTTGTAGTTTTTACTTTTAATGTTAGATTTAAAATCAGATTAACAAAAAGGGCACCATTTGTCGTAAACATAATATTGTAGAATGGAATTATCATTCAGAAGGGTTGGACTTGTGTTAAATGATACATTGAAATACAAAGAACGGGGCACAACAACATGTAAAAATTTTTGTTGTTTACATTTGCATTTATATCTTAATTAGTATTAAATATCAGCTTTTGTTTTAGGAAAATATTCGTAGAAAATGTCCGAGGATTTTAATTTGTTGCTTTATGGCCTTACCCCTGGTGCACGATAATCTTACTGAGCGATTTTAAACTTCAGTATGTTGTCAAAAAGTCTACATTAGAATGCTCGCTTCGCGCGCGGGCGGTTCGCAAAATCAGTGAATTTTAGAGGATTTTCTGGATTTTACGAAAAAGTATTTGATGTAGGAGTTTTTCCACCTGACATCGGAAAATAAACCATGTTTTCTTGTTATAGCAGTAATTTCAGACATGAAACTCAAGCCGTTGGGACATAAAACGAAATAATAACTTAATAAGGCATCATTTTACAAAAATAAAATCTATCCAGCGAAATGTATCCAATTAGGTAACCGACTAGACAACGGAAAGGCAAAGGTCTGAAAAAACACGTGTCCAAGTCTTACATTGATCAGATAAGTAGTTGACTCAGCATATTAAAACAAAAACCGTTGAAAGACTTAATACAAGCGCCTTAGGCTGTGGCTTTGTATGATTTGTATGTATAGAAGGTACCGTAATACGTGTTTGTACATTTAAGTGATCTCACTAAGTACAGATAAGGCGCGGGTTGAATGCAGAGATAAGGAATGCGCTATTTACACACAGCCGATCTCTCTACGCACACAGCAGGCGTGCGAGGGAGGTGTGCCAATTTTCAAAATTTGCAAGCTTGGTTCAATATGTGTACCGTACTGTACCTGATACTAACTATAACGTAGCGGGTCTACATAGCAAAAAAATATGGAGTCGGGGCAAAAACGGAACGTGATCACATCAACTGAAAATAAATAACAAGTATATAACCAGTAGGTGGTAGAGCTGATGCCGGGCTCGACTGTGGAGGTACCACCATCTTACTCGCAAATCCTCCCGAAGTTATTCGGGGGAGAGTAAGAGAACAGCTCTTAGGCAAAACCAGGCGGCCCACCATTGCTTGGGACCGATGGATGGCGGTATATCTATCCCCAATTGCCGAGCCTTATATAAAACAGACTGGTGACGGGCAGCGGCGTCACTGGTGCAAGGGTTTCGGCACCGTGCTCACCAACCCGCCTGCCCAGCGTGTGTGTGAGTATGGGCATTTCTTCCAGGAGGACCGCCAAGAGTGGCGAAATCCTGGAAAGAAACAGGCTGATGGATGGATGGATGGATGGATGGATGGATGGATATAACCAGTATTAACTTTTCATAATCATTTATTTATTGATACATTTTGATTGAAATGCATTTGTATTTATCTAATTTACCCAAACGGTTTCGCTGTAAAAGCATTTTCAAAGGATTCATTATTTTATTTATAATTATTGCTGAACAACGCAAATTACTAAATCACAGACGCAGTTTATTTGAACTATAAACATGCTATCAACAAAGCGGCGGTAGCTAGATGGTAGAACGCTGGCCTCTCAATCTTAAGACCCAGGTTCGAAACACGGTATGGCATATGCATCAATGAGTTTTTCGGAATTCATATTATTTTGTATTCTAATTTTCTAATACATACCACTTGCTGAATGGTTAAGGAAAACACCGAAAAAAAGCCTGCATGCTCTAAAAACGTGTATTACTTTCACGTTGGGTGTAATAAATCGTCGGTAAAAAGCAGGTGTACCGAGTGTGGACTGTGACTTGATTTCATAGTTCACACTCCGGATCACCTTTGATATCCCATCGTGGAATCCATGTCGTGACGATGTATATTATTTTTTATGTCAACTTTACAAACTACAGAACTGACCACTCGGATTGGCCCCTTTTCCACTTACCGGCAATCCACCGGCACCGGCATCGGCACCGGCACCGGCAACGGCGACGGCGACGGCACGGCTATGGTGTAAATAATGTAAATTTTTACCACCTTAGCCGTGCCGTCACCGTCGCCATTGCCGGTGCCGGTGGATTGCCGGTAAGTGGAAAAGGGGCCATTGATGTGTCAAAGTCACTAATGCTGAGCTCAAACGGGTGACCCAACATTGAATGTCCCTGGAGGTATCCAACATGAAACCACTTGTAATAATAACCAACACGTACTATATTATACGTCTGTGCGAACACGTTAAATATAACAGTTATATATCTTGAATAAATCCATCCATAAGCCTGTAAACTGGATAAATAATGGGAATTATTATGAAAAAAACACCGGTTTTACTTACTTACTCGTGTGTACATCTTAAGAACAAACAAAAAATAAATGAAAGTAGAGAGCTTTTTAATGAAACTTTGTTTATGTTTTTTAAAAAACTTGTTTTATGCGGTTCTTGACAGCCAATTAAGAACAAAGAACTTATAAACAAAGAATAGGTTTGAAAGCGGTACATTCTATTATTATTTATTTATGTCGTCTGGAGTCTAGACAAAATACAATGGCATTCACCTTGGAGTCAGTCTTTTATATAATAAATTACTGATTTGACTAAAGGTCCACATTATTTTTAGTTTGCGACTATTTCCATTATTTATTATCATTAGTAAATAAAAGTTGAAATATAAGAGACGCAAATGTAGGAATGAAGAGTTAGAATTTATGTAATAGGTTGGCTAACATAAGTTATAGAAATGCACGCTTACGTATCAATTTTATAATATTGTGAAAAAACATCTTCTGTTTTTTATTAACCCTTTTGCGGCATAGAAAATAAGAAAAGTAAATCTGGACGTGAGGAGTACTGAACCGGGATTCGAACGCGGGACCTCTCGCTTACCGGGCGATTGCTTTCGCTACCTGGTAAGCGAGAGGTTCCGGGTTCGAATGCCGGTTTAGAGCTCTTCACGTCCAGATTTACTTTTCTGATTTTCTATACCGGAGTCATATAATGTTAATTTGTTATGTCCTTGCGATGGAAAAATCTTCAAGAGTTTAAAATATATTAATTTATGTCTAACATAGCTTTTTCAGTTTATCCCAATTTGAGTGGCTTACCACCTTCTGGGGTGACCTTTCGTAATTCGTTTTTCATCTCCATTTCTCTATCCCTAAACTACCGAAGCTTTTTTGCTATCCTAGTCACTATACTTTCAAGCGCCAAAGATTTAAAAATTTAACATTAAATGTCAATAAATGATTAGAAGTTTTCTCATCCACAATTTGGTACCCAATTATCAACTCAATCGTTTCAGTAGTTCTTTAAATAATTGAGAAGCGAACTAAAGAACTGATCTTCCTAAACAAGGATATCTGTTTAACAGGACCCCAGGTTTCTTTATTTTAATCAACATTAAGGCTGTCTGTACACCAGAGCTGTGCATGGAAACGAAGCGGTAAGCTAAAAAAATATATATACAAACTCTTAATTTTCCTATCGATTTTTTTCTAGTTCACCACTCCGGTTCCTTGTAAAGTTCTGGTGGACAGCCAGCCTTAGCACGGATAATATCATATAATATATAACCGTCTGTACCAAAATGAGAGCTTCACAATGAAATCCTCTTTGCTAACAAAAGTGGATTCTGGTAAAATTTACATTTTAATTAGATTAATTAATTTACGCAACATTGTGATTTTATCTTGCCAGCGGTGGTTCTTTAAATTTAGATGTAGACTCGCGAGGTAGTGAATCCTACGTCAGTAGGTATACATACTTCATCACGACATGGATCTCCGAGGGGTTAGGTTTTGACCGTGAAGTGCACACGCACTTTTTAGGATTCCGTACTTTTTACGGAATTAAATTGATTATATAACATGGAAAGTATTTTAGGATCAGATCCCCAATGAACCCCTGCTAGGGATCTCATTATGTTTAATCCTTTACATGCATTACCGATTAGGTAATTGATATGTGTGTTGAATCACACACTTGTCATCCACGTATGTTGACGATTATTACCAGTGGTCGGCGTAGGTAGTGCGATTCATGAATGCTAGCATAACGTGGACATGCCCTTATTCCGGGATTAGATCTTGATATCCAGGATTCGCATTTAATTATCAATTCAAAAGGAAATAAATTTGTCACTTGACAGCAACGTATAAACTCCGGCAAATTTCTTGGCACGATTTGATTATTATTAAATAATTATATTATTAAATAATCAAATCGTGCCTAGTCCCTAGGAATTGCGGTGGCGTTGCAATTTGCCTGCGATCACACATTCCTTTCTCTATAGTCAGTATGTCTGCCCAACCCCCACCGACAGATGCTGGCGAACACCTATTTATTGAAGTCACGTTAAATCATACAAAGATTCTTCTTGGAGTTTACTACCCCCCTTCCATGAAAATCAATTACTTTTTATCCTTCGAAAGTCTTCTTCAGAACTTAGTTCCATCTTACAGTCATACAATTGTGATGGGCGATTTTAACACATGTCTCCTCAAAAATGACCACCGTTCATCTTCCTTCAGATCGCTCATTAACTCCAACAATCTACACATCCTTCCGTCTAGTTCTACGCACCATTTTCCAAATTGTCAGCCTTCTCTTCTTGACCTTATTATAGTTTCATCCTTAGCACACGTAACAAAGCATGGGCAGTATAATGCTGATGCTTTTTCGTACCATGATTTGGTTTTTCTATCCTATAAAGTCCGTCCCCCCAAGGCTAAGCCAAAAGTTCTTCTGCAGCGCAATTTTGGTAGTATGAATCTGGATAACCTTAGGGAAGATGCTAAAAACATTGACTGGAACGTGGTTTTAAATGCTGATTCCGTTGATGGTCAAATTAGTGTCTTTAACTCGTTACTGACACAATTATTTGACAAACATGCTCCAGTTAAAGCCATCAAAATAAAGCATGCTCCTGCTCCTTGGCTCACCGAGGACATTAAACAATTAATGGTAAAAAAGAATCTTGCTAAGGCAAGATTCAAACGTCGACCAACTGACCCCAACAAAGATAGGTACTCACGTATTCGGAATCACTGCAACAAGGTGTGTAGAGACGCTCAACGACGCCATATTCACGAATCCGTCGAAAACGGTGATCCAGCCAAAGTCTGGAAATTTCTCAAATCTCTGGGTGTGGGTAAATCTCGTAAAGACTCAATTTCGAAAGATTTGAACTTAAATTCACTTAACCAATATTTTTCTTCTTCGTCCACTATTGACAGTGCAACGAAAATAAAAACTCTAAACTATCTTTCTTCAATCCCAACACCCGACTACCCTTCTTTTAATTTTAGTCAACTCACCGATTGTGATGTTAAGAAACACATTAATGCCATTTCATCCAACGCTGTAGGAAGTGACTGTATTAGTCGTAAAATGATCGTTCCTATCCTTGATATCCTCTTACCCATCATCACCTGTATCCTCAATCGATCCATCTCCACAGGATCTTTTCCGAACTTATGGAAAGATGCTCAAGTGACTCCCTTAGCTAAAAAAGCAAATCCCACTACTTTTTCTGAGTATCGTCCTATTTCTATCCTTTCGTTTCTTTCCAAGGTCCTTGAACGTGCTGTCCATCATCAGTTAAGTGTTTTTTTGAACAAAAACAACCTTCTGAATCCTCATCAGTCAGGTTTCCGCCCTGGTCATAGTACCGCTACGGCCCTTCTAAAAATTACTGATGATATACGCAAAGGAATGGATGATGGACAACTCACAGTTCTGACCCTACTTGATTTTTCTAACGCATTTAATACAGTTGACTTTGAAATCCTACTGGGTCTGCTACGTTCTCTTAACATATCTCCAACGGTGATTGACTGGTTTCGTAGTTATCTACAGGGGCGCCGGCAACGTATCCGCATTGATGATACCTTTTCTGAATGGTGCGACACTACTGCCGGTGTTCCTCAAGGTGGCGTCCTATCTCCTCTTCTCTTCGCTATATTTATTAATAATATATCTCAGTTTATTTCTTCGTCCTACCACCTTTACGCAGATTATCTCCAAATTTACACTCAGGCCAAATTAGAAGATCTTCCAGAAGCCATAGCTACGACAAATGCCGATCTATCAAAAATATCTGTCTGGAGCAACGAATATGGTTTAAAAATCAATCCCTCCAAGACGCAAGTCATTATCATCGGAAGTCCTTGGTTCACCGATAGGATTGACTGGCAAACAGTTCCTACTATTGTATTTGATGGGACTATAATACCATACAGCAACAAAGTAAAAAATTTAGGTCTCCTATTAGATAGTTGCCTGTCATGGGACCCCCAAATAAATGAAGTTAGCAGAAAACTTTTTGCGGCTGCAGGAGCTCTGAGAAGGCTTCGAAATTTCCTCCCGACTGCTACTAAAATTGCGCTTGCACATTCCTTGTTACTACCGATTCTCGATTACGCAGATATTTGTTACCTCGATCTTACTCAGGTCCAACTTGATAAACTCGAACGTCTTCAGAATTTCTGTATTAGGTTCATTTTTGGTATTCGTAAATTCGATCACATTTCTGAATTTCGTTCGCGTCTTAATTGGCTTCCTATTCGTCGTCGTCGCAATTCTCATATTCTGTCTCTTTTGTATTCTGTATTAAATAATCCTGCCACCCCATCATATCTCAAAGCTCGCTTTCAGTTTCTTCATGGTACTCATGACCGTATCTTACGGTCCTCTCAAAATCTACTCCTGGCTACCCCAATACATTCATCGTCCTTCTATGACAATTCCTTTTCAGTACAAGCCGTCCGTTTGTGGAATGATCTTCCTCTATCTATAAGAAGAGCACCTTCCCTACCAGTCTTTAAGAGACTGGTAAAAGAACACTACCTCTCACTCTGACCACTGAACTATCTACATTCCTCTTAAAGTTTATTTATTATTTATGTAATATATGTATGTATGTATATATTTATTCATTCATGTTATTTATCTATAATACATTATTATTTTTCTTTTAATTTATTAATGTAGATTTTGTATAGTATATTTAAATATTATTTTAAAATTAATGCACCGCCTATTCATCAATCTCCTTTTAAACCAGATTCTACCCAAAGGTTGTCTGGAAGAGATCGCTATAAGCGATAAGACCGCCTGATTGTACCTACGTTATTTGGCTATTGTAATTTATATTATTTTTGTTTCCTTCTTTGTGGTGTGCAAATAAAGTTATATTGTATTGTATTGTATTGTATTGTATTATTAATAATATCATTATTATTCCGCCGAAAATATCGCTTCCTATAAAGTAAATAGGTCCATCCATCCATCAGCCTGTTTCGTCCACTCCTGGACATAGGCCTTTCCAGGATTTCGCTTCTCTAGGCGGTCCTCCTGGAAGATTTGCCCATACTCACACACGCTGGGCAGGCGGGTTGGTGAGCGCGATGCCAAAACCCTCGCACCAGTGACGCCGCTGCCCGTCACCAGTCTGTTTTATATAAGGCCCGGCCCGGGATGGATATACCGCCATCCGTCGGTCCCAGGCAATGAGGGGCTGCCTGGTTTTGCCTGAGAGCTGTTCTCTTACTCTCCCCCGAATAACTTCGGGAGGATTTGCGAGCAAGATGGCGGTACTTCCACAGTCGAGCCCGGCATCAGCTCTACCACCTCAAATATAAATAGGTAAGTAAATAGGTAATCAATAGAATTTTAGAATCCCGGGATCCCAGGGGTATATCCATATTATTCATAATGTTTGAAGTCGTTTACCCCAAATGGCACTACCTACGCCGAACACTGATTATTACGTCCGTATTTAGAGTACAAATATGGAACCGCAGCAATTGAGCCAGCAAACTCCGGATTTGTGGTCGAAATGTTCTGATATATATGAATCTGAATAACTAGGCACTAGAAGTCGCAATGCCACGGTGACTCCTACCTAAGTCACCAGCGGCAAGGGAGTTGTGATTTAGTACCACTCGAATCGTTGGAGGTCAATCATTATCAAAATATGATTTTTTAAATTATATCTAAATGAAAAAAACGCTACCAAGACCTGTAATTAATACTAGAAAAGGGGTTAAATTCCATCGATAGGTAATTTTAAGGCAATAATATCGTTTTTATAAAAATAAACCAAATTAAAATTATTCTTATAACAGTGCAGTTAACAAACATCACAATTATGGAGACCGAAGCCGGTGTCCATAAAAACTTGTTGGAACCAACAAACACGACAGAAGCATTATAATTTAGTTCTTTTACGTTTTTCTACTCCTTTAATGAATGCTTTACCCGCAAATAACCAATCCTTTCACAAAACTTTAAATAGCAAAATTTTGAAAAAACTGATTATTCGCGGGTGTAGAATTGATGGAACGTGGAGAAAAAAGTAACACAACGAAATTATAATGCTTTTGTCGTGGTTGTTGGTTCCGACAAGTTTATATGGAGAGCTGCTTTGGACTAGCCCCCCTAAGTAGGTTCCCATTATTGCAACATCTATGGCTGGTAAAGTTTTCAAATATTCGGAGTTTAATAAACTGTACGCAGTAAAGATTTCTTCCAGCAAGCGAAAAATTCATGGTACAGCAGAGGGTGACAATAAAATAAACTTCCAATCACATACACACAGACCAAACATTAATAATAAACGCATAAAGTGATGAATTGGTTATAATGAGACAAGATTGATTTATTTAGAAGGGATTTTATTATTGAGAGGTGACACACAAGTTAACATGGCGGCGGTTGACAGTGCAAGAAAGAGATGACACATAAGTGAACGAGACAGCAGATGATTGCGTTCCGTTTACATTTCTAACACTGGCCCTTAAACAATGCAATCATTTATCAAACTGGCCCTTAAAACAAAAGCTATAAAGTTTTTATGCAACTTAAAATGAACAGGTAACATTATTAATTGATTTTACAATATTTAAATTGTCTCCGCTAAGCCAAGTTGACTGACAAATTTTTCAGTTTTCTCTTTAGTTAAAGGTTTAGTTAAAACATCAGCCGTCATTTGATCGGTAGACAAATAATTTAAATCAATAATACCTTTGTTTACAATTCCTCGAATGAAATGATGTCTGACATCAATATGCTTAGTTCTAGAGTGATACATTGGATTAACACAAAGTTTTTGTGCTGATTGACTATCATTAAACATAGTAATTTTACAACTTGTACCTAAACATTCATACAAGAAAGTTCTGATAAACAAAGCCTCTTTACATGCGTCAGAGAGTGCCATGTACTCCGCCTCCGTGCTAGAAAGAGCGACCGTCTTTTGTTTTCTGCTTTCCCATGATACTGTAGACTTACCTATTTTAAAGACAAACCCAGTGAATGACCTCCGATCTATCTCATTGGCGGCCCAATCTGCATCAACGTAGGCGCTGACATCCATACTACTCTTTTCATAAGTAAGACAATGATTAACCGTACCTTTCAGATATCTAAGCACCCGTTTTGCTGCCTTCCAGTGTATTTCAGCATAACTATCGTTGAACTGACTGAGTATGCTGACTGCATGAGCAATGTCTGGCCTCGTGCAAACTGAAATGTACATTATACATCCTACTAATTCTCTATACGGAAAATTATTTTCATTACAATCTGCTTTTACAAGCTTCAGCCCAGATTCCATAGGAGTGCATGCTGGCTTGCAATCAGACATTTTAAAACGCTCCAACACTCTTTGAATATAACTAGACTGATCTAAAGTCCACTTTCCATCTCTTCTGCATAGTTTCATGCCAAGGACGTGATATGCTGGCCCTAGATCCTTCATTTCAAATTGAGTCATAAGCTTCTCTTTAATTTTCAGTTTCTCTTGTTTGTTATTCGAAAATAAGATTATGTCATCGACATAAAGTGCTATAATAGTCACAGTTCCAACATGATTCTTCATAAAAACACATGGCTCTGAAGAAAACTTTCTAAAGTTAAGTTTTTCTATTAAAACTGTATTTATCTTCTCATACCAACTCTTAGAAGCCTGTTTGAGCCCATAAATCGCTTTATTCAGGCGATAGACTTTGTTCGGGTTCTCTTTATCCTCAAAGCCCTCCGGCTGTTCCATGTAGACGGTCTCCTTGAGGTCTCCATTCAAAAATGCAGTCTTCACATCAAGGTGATCTATCTCCATATTCATCTCAGCGGCCAAAGCAAGCAAGATTCTAATAGTTGAGTACCTCACCACTGGTGAAAAAGTTTCATTGTAATTTACGCCATATTTTTGTGTATAACCTTTTGCTACTAATCGAGCTTTATATTTCAATACTTCTCCATTCAATCCTCTCTTCCTTTTATAAACCCACTTGCACTTCACAGGTCTCTGCCCATCTGGCAAGTCAGTCATGGTCCAGCATTTGTTATCCAAAAATGATTTATACTCATCTGACATAGCATCTCTCCATTTCTTGGATTCTATTCCTTGCAAAGCTTGTACCACTGTCTCTGGTTCGTCATCAAAGCGGCTTATCTCGGACAAGTGTGGAGACTGCGATGCTAAGTTCACAACTTCAGTGTACTCTTCTGAACTGTCCATCGATGTGTCACCTGGAACGTAAGTTTCATCGCGCGAATCATCTGATTCAAGGCTACTCACTGATATAATACTATCCCGGGGAATTATAGTAGATTTATCAGATCCCGCATTACTGGGTATCCCTGTTACATCATTTAAATCTGATAAGGACTGATCTAGTCTTGACTGCTCTGGTGACTGATCTGATATGGACTGTTCTTGTGACTGATCTGACATGGACTGGTCTAGTGACTCTGGAACAGTTTCATTGCCCATATTATCTTCAATCTCATGAGAAGTTGAAGAGTTTTGATTGTGAGAATATGTTAGAATTAGCTCAGTGAATTCATCACTTTTACCTTTTGGTAAATAAAATTCATTTTCTAAGAAAGTTACATTTCTTGCTTTAATGCATTCTGACGGACGTGAAGGGTTTAGTAATCTATACCCTTTTGTCTCTTCACAGTAACCCACAAAAATGTATTTGTTACATTTTGAATCGAATTTCTTACGTTTTTCTATCATTGCATAAGCTAAACAGCCAAAAGTTCTAAGGTGAGTAATATTTACCCTTTTATTTGACCATTTTTCCTCAGGAGTAGTGCCCAGAACAGCTTTGGTTGGTGTCCTATTCTTCAGGTAAACAGCAGTATTAACTGCCTCTGCCCAGAACCGCTGATCAAGGCCTGCATCGAGAAGCATGCACCTGGCCTTCTCCACTATGGTGCGGTTGGCTCGTTCAGCAATTCCATTTTGCTGCGGTGAGTGCGGTACTGTGGTCTGGTGACGGATCCCGCAGCTCTTTAGGAAATCCTGTAAACATTTATTTACATATTCACCACCATTGTCAGTGCGCAATACCTTTATCTTATTCCCTGTTTGATTTTCTACCATAGCCTTAAACTCTTTAAATTTATCAAAAACTTGATTTTTGGACTTCAGAAAATACACATAGGTTTTCCTAGTGAAATCGTCAATAAATGTTAGAAAGTATTTCGATCCACTAAATGAATTCTTTGAAAAAGGCCCACAAAGATCACTGTGCACAAGCCCTAACGAGACTTTTGCCCTACTCTTGGACTTCTTTGGAAAAGGTAACTTTGTTTGTTTACCTTGAATACAAGCAACACATGATTTGAAAGTTGAGTTATCAAAATCCATGCCAGTAGCCATACCTTTTAAAAGCTGCATACTTCGCACATTGAGATGTCCAAGCCTTCTATGCCAAACCTCCTGCGACTCCCTGGATGCAGCCTGAGATCCTGGCACGGCCACCTCTGCAACTGGGTCTGTTGGTAAAACAAAATCTGTCCCCCTTCCACACACAGACGCAGCACATGACTTCTCTTTAGTAACAAAAGAAGCTTCACCTTTGGTATTGAGTACATAAATACCATTTTGAGATCTAGCCGTTGCAACTACCTCATGGCCATCACAAACTTTACACAATTTTCCCTGAAATGTTACACTAAAACCTTTACGTGCCATTGCACTGACTGAAAGTAAGTTAGTCGCTAGCTTAGGTACATATAACACATCACTTACAGTTCTTAAAGTGTTCTGTAAAGGAATTTTCACATTTCCTCTTCCCGATGACATCAGTTTTTCACCATTCGCAACACTCACCGATACTGGAGTGTCAAACACGAAATCGTGTAACATGTCTTTGTCATTACACATGTGACTGGTAGCACCCGAGTCCACATACCAAACATCCCTGGATAATTCAACAGATAACGCAGATAACAAGGCCTTATCTGAACTCTTTCCCTTTGAATGACCATCATCCTTGGCTCTGCGAGGACAATCCTTGATGCTGTGGCCCGGTTTCTTACATCTGAAGCAGCGAAACACCTTTGCCTGTTTCCTTACTATCAGCGCTGTGCTTGCATCGTCTCTTTCTTGTCTCCGCTGATATTCTTGAGTTAATCTTGACCTCACAAACTCAGTTGTGAGTTTCAAAGTCGAATTTTCTAAAGTCATGATGAGTGGGTCGTAGTCTGATGAGAGCCCGCTCAGCATTACGATAGCTAGAAAATTGTCTTCCACGCCAGCGCCTATATCGTCAAGCTGTTGGCCTATCTCGGCCACCTTCGTGAGATATGACTCTATGTTTGAGAAAGAATCGAGCTTCATCCCGAACAACGTGCGTAACAATGACAAGCGCCTGCTCAGGCCTTTACCTTCATAAACATTTTCAAGGTTGCTCCAGGCCTCGTGTGCCGTCTTCGCGTTTCTTATGTGCGGATATACACATGGTTGAACAAGAAGACAAATACGAGCTAATGCCTTCTTCTGTGTTTTGTCATCTTTTTCCTTCTTTTCTTCCACAGCGTCCCAGAGTTCTTCATGTATCAGTAACATCTTTGTTACAAACTTCCAAGTGCCGTAATTGTCGACACCACGTAGTTTTTCGATGGTCGTCTTGGGGTCGGCCATGATGCTTGGAATTACGAACTTGGGGGAAAACTATGACAATCTGTCTGAATTCAAAAAATATATTTAATTTAATCACAGGGAAGCAAGCTGGTGCCCATAACCTGATGAATTGGTTATAATGAGACAAGATTGATTTATTTAGAAGGGATTTTATTATTGAGAGGTGACACACAAGTTAACATGGCGGCGGTTGACAGTGCAAGAAAGAGATGACACATAAGTGAACGAGACAGCAGATGATTGCGTTCCGTTTACATTTCTAACATAAAGTCGATTTGAAGCAATTATACTTGTGCTTAGTCCGAGATACTTCAATAATTTACTATGTAGTTTCAAAATGTTTGCATTGTTTATCCAATTATTGAAGTATCTCGGACTTAGCACTTCATATAATTACAATAGAACTTCACTTAAGGTAAGTTCGTTTAATTTAGTAATTTTATCTCAGTGAGTTACGGCCTCTTTAGGATATAAATATTGCTTCTTCCAAACAAAATATACACGAGAAATTAGTTTATTTATTAACAAATATGTTTCAAGCCATATGCTTATACGATATAATTATGCATATGCGCCAGCCAAAACAACCCATTTTTATACGTTTCTTCGTACCATGTAGCTTAAATGTCGCTTGGTTTTTATATGGAAACTTGCCAACGCTATTTAATCCTTAGGTTTAGTCTGTATGTTTGTGCTTCCAATAGAACCCGAGTTGAAATGTAACAGCAGAAGTTCCATAAAATAGTTACAAATAATTAAACAGGCTTAGTATTTCATGTGGGCGTGAATGGCCAAATCTGAACCTATGAGAAGAGTGAAAAGTTCTCAAAGGAGTGTCGGGGCCGATTTTGATGAAAACCAAAACGGCATCATTTAAAAAAAAAAGGAAAATTGAAAAAAGACATGTTTGCTAAGTTTCTTGCTATTCTTCTTAGCAATACTAGGATGGTCAGGCATTATTTTTATTTATGGTTTATTTTGTTCATTTTTCAACACATGTGTTCATTGCATTAAATATAATATAATATTTTTATTCCTATATTTCTCAATTTTATGCAAGTGTTTAACTTTATTACATTTTAGTAATCCAACCTAAATATTTGTATATATTTCCCGTATTTATTTATCAACTTATTTGTTGAATGCATTATTTATTTTTATTTATTTTATTTATTTATTTATTAAGGAACTTACACTATCATTACAGGCTGGACCTAATTCAATAGTGAAGTAACACATCATATACATCATAATTACTATACAACATACACATCCAATACCAAAAACAATTAACTTACCTACATATATTTTCATCTTAAACAATAACAAAAAAAAGAAAAAAAACAAGGACAAAGAGCCATAAAAAACAATAAATTAACCACAAACCTAATAGTAACATAAAATTTGCAAAGTTATCCTTGTGAATTCACCCAGAGAACACGTGAAAACGTCCGTCTTTTCTGAAATTTTATTCAGCAACTTAATAGCTCTAGTTAGCGGCGCTTCCGCAAGCAAGTTGGTTCTGGCGCCGGGCACGCAGAGCAGCCGCTCCTCGCGCCGCCGCAGCCCATGCTCACCAAACGGAACCACCAGTCTAATGCTGTCAAGTACTGTCGAATTGCACAACATTCCTCTAAATATCTTAAATACGGTTATCGCTAAAGATAGGTCTCTCCTAACCTGAATTTTGGTGTATAATATTTTTTTCCCTAGATTTCTCAATGTATTTCCCGTTTTTATATTCTAAAGATATTATTGTTAAGATTAACTTTGACTTGTACAAAGTATATTTTGTGTATCTATTTTACAAAATAAATATTTTGATTTTGATTTTTGATTATTTTTATAATAATTTCCCTAGCAGGTAATCAGAACCGCCGAACCCAATCAAAATCAAAATTACAAAAAATTTTGTTTTAGGTTCTGTAGCGTTAGTAAAGTTTAGAGGAATTAATATTTAAAAAAATATTGCATGTACAGTTTCGACTTATTTACAATATATATGTATAGATAGATAACGTCATATTTTCAAAGCGTCGAAGAGAAGATTGATAACTGCGCAGATGACAACTAAATTCAAACCCGCCTTTTCTGCTGGTACAAACTGTAAAATAGCAGTAAATCTCTTCACAAAGCAAACTAGCGAAGCTTGCTTCCTGATCCGGAACATTCAGGCTCCATATTTCATAAAACCTTTTTATTGAATGACACTTATTATTGAAACTTGAGAAATAATGGGGATTGACTAGTCCATTTCAAAATTTACATCTCTGTGAAAGAATTTTATTAGACTGTCAATTCTAATACTTCAGAAATAAAGCTCATTTTGGAATACTAACGGGCAAATTCGTAGAGTAAAATATTTTAGAGTAAGATTTTTTGTTTGGCTTTTTTCTTGGATATATTTTGCTGAATTTATATTCAAATAAGGGATGATTATTTCTTGGTTTTAAATGCAATAAGACGACACACAATTTAATCTAAGCAATGAGCAAAAAAATAGGTTTTCAATTTATTGATAAGTTCAGATTTATTCGAGTATAACATCGTGTAACTGTTTTTAAATATAGTACTCAAATTTCTTAGCAATTAAACGTTCGCAGGACGAAGAACTATTTTTTTATTTGGACTCGATTAATGGCACACTAAATTGTATGATAAATACTTTTGTAGATATTATAACTCAATATAATAAAATAGTTGAAATTCTGTCAAAATCTTCTAGGTAGTTTTTTCGTGACGCATTTTGAATATACGTACATATTTATAAACACATCGAAAGCAAAAAAAAAAAACACAAAATGTTTAGGCCCTTAATGTCCTAAGAATTAACAATCTTAAATAATTTCAAATGACGTGGTGGTATAGACCAATATTATTTTTAAGAACACAATTTAATTTCCATTTTGAATATATATTTTCTAAAAACTACGTTTCTGCTAATAATGATCAAATCGGAATCGTGTTGTATTATATTATACATACAATATATATACAAAACCGATCGGGAGGGCGAAAAGGGCGTTATGACTACGGAAGCGAGTTTTATATGCAAACTTTTTAATAATACTTCCTTTCATCAGTGGAGAGAGCTGTACAAAACGGGGAAATTGAGGTGCAGAAGTTTGGCAGTTATTGATTAGGTTATGCTTTGCGGAAATTGTTCTACTTTTTAAATTAGAATTTTGTAATATTTCTCAATAATACTTAAAAAAGGTCCTTTTTCTTTCTCAATGCTACGTATCCTGTTATAGGTACTGAGGAAATTACGTGTTACTTTGAACTTTTGTACATTCTGTAGATGTTGACTGGGTTATTAATTTATCACAGAAAAATATAGCCAGCTGTTAAAATAATTAACCGTATGTAGATTTATAAAAGTCGAATTTTTTTTTTTACTAGTGTATCAACTCTTTTTTAAGAAATATTCCTTGGTCTATATTAATATGGATAAAATTATATAATGGTTGTACTTACGCATTTAGTAAGAGTTTCGAATTTATAAAGACATCGTATCGTTTTAAGGGACCAACATTATTAAACTCTACAATTTTGAAAAATTATTATAAAACTGCGATAACCCGTAAAAATACACACCTACTTATTTTTCAAGAGTTTGATTCCGACAAAAAACCATTATTTCCAATGGACTTTTAAAAGCAAAAGCTATATTCAATGTTTTTGGCACACTGAAATAAAAACTTTTGTGCGGTTTTGTTTTTATCTTCACGAAATCCCAGTTACGCGGAACTCTAGTTTATTTTGTAATGGTTTCGAATATTAGTTTAATCAATATGAAATAAGAAGTGCACGTTTCTTCCCAAACGTTTGGTTGCCCGCACGTTAATCTGTCTCATATAATGGTACATAATAAAATCTTTATTCATAAAAAAAATTCACATACTAAAGAGATAGGTCAACCTTGATGCTTAATCCTGGGTGTATGTGTGCCTATTATTTTGGTATCAAGCTCTTCCTTCACATAAACATCTTTACCAAGTATGAACAAAATATATCACAAATCATAGACTTAGGATATATCCTATATATCCAAACACAGTCATGTCACAGTAGATTCATATAATCTACCTATATTGTGGTTATGTGGTGTGGAGTGTGCGTATCTGTGTTATGTGTGAGTGAAAAAATAAGGGTTCGATGTCAGTGATACCAATAGATGGATGGTTTCAAGACAAGAGAAACAAACAAATTCTTAGTGTAATAATATGTCAGGGTTTTTGCTAAAGAACAATTTTACTGTAAGTCTCGATTCTCACAATAATTTAGAAAACGTATAACGTAAAATTTATTTGCTAAGTTATGCTAAAAACCACCAAGACTCAAAAAGTTAGTTTTGTAAGTGCCATTGATCTTCTAACTCTGCTAGAAGTTCTAGAAAGTTAATTTGGAGTCGATCGAAATTTCAAAACACTTAACGTAGAAACTAATTCGAGCTTGTCATAGCCACAGATGAAGAAGCCACACTAACAGAGTTAGAAGAATCTGAAGAACTCTCTTGGCCCATGCGATTGCAAGGAGAGCTTTGTATAATGATTTAGTTATTAAGTAATTGAGGTATTCTAATTGGAAATGGAAGAAATCATTTCGCAATTCCAACCAAACATAAATTTTAACAGGCCTTTTTGCATATTTTTTCTGAAAATATAGGCTAAATCATGAAGTTCTTTAACTTTCAGGTGGTATTTTTTACAACGAAATTATTTTTTTGAGAAAAAGAAAGAATGAAAAAATAAATTTGGGGATAAAACCTGAAGATGGGATTACTGAAAATAAAAAAAAAAACAGACGTCGGTTTTGACATCACTTTTTTTTACTTGTGGGCAATGGCCTGTTTCCTGTAATGCCTAAATGACATGACTATTACGTCATCAAAGCTATTTATTTAGTTCCTGAATATTTTCATGTATATCTTTTGTATTTCAAGGAGAAAAAAATTTATACTTTTATATGACCTTACAAAGGACTATTCCTTTCAAAAAAATCGACAATTAGGTGCTGTTATGGTATTCTGGACCATTTGAATTAACGTTAATGTATTGAAGTCAAGTTGAACAAAACGGAAAGCGGTCCTTCCCTTGGAATAAAATAATCATACGGTGCGAATTTTAACAACCCTTTGAAGAGTAAGATCACAAAGGTCATTTATGTATACATACTAAGAAAAGGGTTCGAATGAGTATACTGTCTTACGGAACTCCAAAAGAAATGGGCAAAGGAGGACTAGTAAATGGCCCTACTTTTACAAAATGTGAACGTTCAGAGAGGTTATCTCTAAAAAGCTCAAAGTACGCCACAGCTCCTAACTTACTCAAGAGCGATGCAACCGAGACGGTGTCAAAAGTAATAGCACGATCCAGAAATATTCTCGGACACTTTTTGTTGCCCTCATTGCATTATTAATCTGAGGAGAACCCTAAATTTTACTATTTTTTGTTTTACTTTATAGCATCAACTACAATCTAGCCAAATTTGAAACCTATAGGTATGACCGTCTTTAAGATAAAGGTAAAACAATGAACGTTCATAAAAATCAATTTTTTCGAGGTATTTTATTTTAATTATTTGCCGTGATAGAAGCCACAGTAAAACTTATTCTGTTAAACTTCCAACTGGTTAAATATTACGGCTGAAGATGTAAACCCCTATGACAGACAGACGGACAGACAGCGGAAGCTCAGTAATAGGTTCCCATTTGGTACTTTGCGTACGGAACCCTAAAAACGTTGATTTACGAATTATCATCATCATTATTTTATTTATTCAAAAACAAATAATATTGTATTTGAAAATTTCTGAAAATATAAAATCATGAAATCAGTATAGTATAGTATAGTATATAAAATGTCGAAATTAATAATATTAGTTAAATTCGTAGTATACAAGCTTTTTGTAAGTATGTTTTATATAAAAGTCACTTTGATAAAGTCACTCTGTTAAAACAATGAACCTTTGCAATTTCATTTTCATAGCAAAGTCTTTATCGGGAATGTTCGATGAGTGTCGATCGAGGGGGCGTGTGGCACGCGCGTTCATTTCCCGCCAATAAACAATTCTATTACAATGTTTGGGCCCTTTGTCGACGGGCGACAGAACACACGTCTCGATGTAGGGAAGGTATAGTTCCAGCATGCAATCGTTATAAAAACGATTTTCATTCTTTATAAAGGCTTATTGGTGCCTCAGTCATATTGACTAGCTTAAATTTCAACCAGGTTGCCTGTACAAACGATTGGTTTGTTTGTGTACCCAATTTTGGGCATTGACTCAAATGAAGATTCATTTGATATACCCTAATAAGTAATGTCGCAGTAAACGTATCAGAACCCATTAATTTCATTGTAACTGAGATCTGCTCTCTAAAAGACTCCTATAAAGTTGCACCTATTACAAATTATTGGAAAGCACACTGCAGTGGTTTGGAAATGTGATGACAGGAAAAGATGTTTACGTCGTAATAAACAAAGCCATGAACATTCCATATTGACTAAGAGGAAGAGGGCTATCACCATCAACCCGGTGGTAAAATATCAAGAAGAAAATTAAAGACCAGCCCACAACGACAACCCGGGATCGAATATCCTGGCGCCGACATACGAACAGCTATACTGGGAAGAGGGCTAGAGAAAGAAGAAGTAAAGTTACTGAGATCTGCTTGCCATCTAAATACAAACTCATCCATTAGTGTGCAACATGAATTTTAACCGTATAAAACAAATATTACTGTTTCACTTCCGAAACTTGCATACTGGGTTTTTAAATACCAATCTTCTGAAACGTTTTAATATTTTTTGTGGCACATTCCTCTCCATTAGGGGAATCAAATCACTATAGCTAGAGTTTCCGTAGGTAAGGTTAATAGACAAACAGACAAAAACGCACTAACAGACAGACGAATCGAATCGATTGATCATCTGTTTCATTGTACATAGTAGTAGTAGTCATCTTGTAGTGTCTGATACATTAAGAACTGGTCAAGAAAGAGTCGGACTCGCGCACAAAGGTTTTTGATTTATCTAGTATCTTTAAAAATATATAGGTATAGCGCGTGTGACCAATTTTTAGTAACGTTCTTTTATTGGCAGCGGAAAAAGGCAATAGACATTGGAAGTGTGATCGGAAAGGATGCCATAAAAGCGAAATACAAACTAACGCTAAACTTTCTTATGTGACCAACATTACCTGTTATATATATGGTCCTACAATAAATCAGTGATAATAATTCTAGGGTAGATTGTGTATCGTTTTTGATTTTTGATCAAATATATTTTTTCTGTTCCCAGTACAAAGTGGTTCAATCAGTTGACTAAATTTCTATGGAAAAAGGAAAAAAGTTCGCGCAAATAGAAATTATTTTCGATGGAAAGTGTCCTATTAGCGTTACTCAATCACCTCTTAAATTTTTGACAATTTGAATGGTAGGCCTTTATACTCTTATATTGCGTTGTTGAATTCACAGGTTACTTGAATTAACAAATTTTTTGAGTAAAATTTAATGAACAGTGGAGAGGTGAGAAGAATAGCAGAGGGTAATTCTTCAATTTTGGACGTATTTAGAATTACGTCTTCTTGCTTTAAAATATTGTTACATTTAAATCGTGTTTTCGCATGCTAAGGAAGATTGCCAAGGTACATAACTTAATTCACCCTACTATCGTATACAGTGTTATTTAGAAAGGAAAAGAGAAAATACATCTCTTGCTAAATATCTTACTTTTCTTCTCCACAAGACTAATTGCAAGGGCCAAGTTAGGCATATATATTATAACTAACGTGTTTGTGCGCAATATATATAGATATATCTTTATTATTAATAAATTTATTATTCTTATTAGCTTTTTATTTTATTTAGTGATTATTTTAATATATATAAAGTTATATGTTTCATAATATTGCTTTTACATCAATAATTTATTACTTTTATTAATTAAAAATAATTTTATAATATTTAAGTCACACAAATTCGCATTCTATGAATTGTATTTTCCGTTAGAAAATGTTCATTGTTTATTATTATTATGTTAAAATTTTGACTTGTAATACTCGTACGTATATACATAATTATATCTATAATGTACCTATATTGCAAAATTTCTGTTTCTGTTTTCAATATCAATATTATTGGTCGTACTAAATATTAATACTGCATCTTCTCTTTAAGCCCACACTGGAGAACACGTGGTAAATGGGATTTTGTACTTTACATAATGTTTGTTTCCTTCGTAAACGAACGCGTAGAGAGAGAAAGAGACGGAAAGCACACGAAAACGTTTATTGTGGTTTCTCTTTGGGGTTCAAAACCAGCTTAAGTTAGTTGGAATAATGGTTAAATTGCTAACTTTTTAGCAGTTTCTAAGGACTGATGTTGTGGTGTGGATGTGGCTATTTTGCTTTATTTAGGTGGGTGATATAGGTACAAAAATGGATATTATTATAGTAAATACCTTTCAAAATACCATGAAGGCGAAACTGTTCAGAAAATAAATAGTTTTGTGTGATAGTACAAGTGACTTTCTGTTCATTAGATATTCAAACTTACACTAAGTGCCATCAACAGTGTCTGTACAAAAAACCGGCCAAGTGCGTGTCGGGCCATGTGCAATGTAGGGTTCCGTAGTTGCCCGGTACATATAAGTTGGTCTACTAATACAGACCGCGCCAAACTTCTGGTCCCATACATTATAGGGGGCCAAAAGTTTGGCGCGACCTGTACTCGTAAACCTGTAAAGCCTTCTTAGCTGTGATAGTTTTCCTTTTAAATTCATTATATATACTACTTCTGTGAATTTTTTCACATTTCTATAAACAAACGTTTAGCCAGCGGCAGGGGGGACGCTCCACTCTAACTAAAATTTTTACTTTAAAGCTTAAGCCTGCCAACGGATCCCTAAATCTAAAAATGGTCTTCACACACAGTTTACTTGTATGAGAGGTATGTACCATTAAAAAAAATTTTTTTTCAAGATTTTATTTTACCAGTTTGTCAGCGTGATTAATATTTATATTCATGCCAAATTACAGCTTTCTAGTACTAATAGTCTCTGCGCTAAGCCGCGGACAGACGGGCAGACGGACAGGCGGACATGGTGAAACTATAAGGGTTCCTAAAAAGGATTTTTATTGTATTTCTTTACTTTTTTCATTTCGTCAGTTTTTTTTTGTTTCTGAGGATCTGCGGTAACAACTATAAGATAAAAACATGTCAAATCAAATCAAATCAAATCAAAATATTCATTTTGTAAAATAGATACATAAAGTATACTTTCTAAAAGTCAAAGTTGATCTTTACAATATATATCTGAAGAATATAAAAAAATATATACTAATAAGGGAAATACATACAAAAAAAATATTTAGGTTGGGCTACTAAAATGTAATTATACACCTGCATAAAATAGAGAAATCTAGGAATAAAATATTATATATAAATGATGCCATGAACAAATCAGTTGATAAATAAATACGGGAAATGCAATAAACTACAAAAAAATATTAAGGTTGGGCTACTAAAATGTAATAAAGTTATGCACCTGCATAAAATAGAGAAATATAGGAATAACAATATTATATATACATACATAATGCCTAACCATCCGCACCATTCGATTAGTATTGCTAAGAAGAAGGGCAAGAAACTTAGCAATTTAAATGTGTCTACAACATTAGGAAATATAAGGCATTGGGTCTTCTTACCATTTAATATTAACAACACTTGTTTTTAGGGTAAAGTCCGAAGGGTGCTAAACGGGACCCTATTACTAAGCTCTGCTGTCTGTCACAGGGGTCTCTCTAACAGCTTCAGCCGCAATAGATAGCCTGCTAAAATTTTCACATAATACGTGATATTATGGCTTCTATCAGGGAAAATAATAAAAAAGGTCCCATACAACAAAAAAAAACCACATTACTTACTCATTATTTACTGACTTATTTCACCTGTATCTTAAAACGGTACTTAATATGAATACATTTAAATATAAATTTGGTCAGATTGTGAACCTGGATTCCATACTCAGATGTTGCCGAATTGTTTGTCAGGCCATTTTAGGTCTCTTTTTTAGGGTTCCGCACCCCTATTGTGAAACCTTTGTGCGCGAGTCCAACCCGCACTTAGCCGGTTTTTGTACACATCCACCATCATCAACGGAAATCAAACAATATATAGCACTCACTTTTACTTACAGTATCCAATCACTACCATCGATTCCTTATGAGTCTGAGTATAAACTGAATTTGTTAAAAATGTAGGTAGTAAAAACGGAGTTTTTGAACAAGTAGTATTCCCAAACTACAACAGATATGGTTCTGAAATCAAAACATGTTATAAAAAAAGCCTTTTCCAAAGCGAAGTAACAGTCTAAAAGGCGATAGAGAAAAATTGACTTAATCAAAAAAAAAGTTCAAACAAGCATTCTGTCGAAACTAATAAAGTAAAAAAAACAATGATTACTGTATAAAATTTATAAACCCATTATCTAAACTAAATGATAGTACAGCGATTTTTTTAAACGCACTTGTGTAAATTTATATCAAATTTTGTTAATTGAAAAACAGCATCATCCACTCTCTTCTTGATCTACCGCACTGCTCAGACGCGCGCTTTTTCAGCTATGCCTTAAATCGTGAACAACTGGTTTCTTCAATACAAAATTTCCAAATATCAGGGCATGTTCTTTTTAATTTTCGGAATTATTGAAATATTGATGAATTGGAAATACCACATACAACATGTCAGTTTCCTTGTAATATAAAACTCTCTAACACTCAATTTCATAAAGTTTTATTGAACATCTTGATATGTTGCTTAAACTTAACTTAAATTTTTACAGTGCAGAAGGTGAGACTGGAGAATTGCGATTGTGTGCGTGCACACCATGGACATTGTGGAAAACAACTCTTATAGCAGTGCAGCCAAGATCTATTTTTGAAAAATCATCGAAGCATAAAGTATACATCCTAACAAAAGAAGAATAAGATAAAAGTCAAACTATAGTTTTTTTGAAAACAGACGTTGCCTGGTCTGCTATAAGAGTTGTTTTCCACAATGTCAATGGTCTGCACGCACACAATTGCAATTCTCCAGTCTCACCTTCTGCACTATAACTTTATTACTTATCCAGTCAAACATACAAAATAATACGATAAGTTTGATATTTACTTTGCATAGTAGCTGATGAAATTGATATACAGAATTATTTTTTTAAGCGGGCGTGGCTGACCAATCCAAAACTATAGAAAAATGCTCAAAGGCGTATCAGGGCCGAATTTTATTAAAAACCAAAACTGAATTATTACATTTTTGAAACAATATTTTCCCTAACCTAGAATCGATCCCACTGATTAAAAAAACCCTGTTTATTGTTGAACCATCCGGTAGTGTCGCTTATAAGAATCAAATTCTGGGAACTAAAGGAAAGCTAACATGAGCATTTTTAGCAGGGATGCAACGATTACGAAGCGGTGCATCGTTTGGCATCTGTAATAATTACGATTAATAACGAAGCGATGCATCGTAGTAAGAATCGTGACGATTATTAAATTGTAAGTTCTTCAGACATGGCTGTATGGGCTTAGTTCCCTTTGCCTTCCCACATAGTGAGAGAATAAAAAAAGTCAATTGAGGTTAAAAATTTTACGCGTGAACATTGTTGTGTCAATTCAATTCTTCAATTTACTTTTCAGATTATATAAATAGATTTTATCTGGGGATCATTCATAGCAGCTGTGTTTAAACAAAAATGTAATGAGTGCCAATTATGATAATCGAGAAGATTTACAAAAGAGAGGTTTGTGTGATTGAGCAGGTGATTTAAATTTAATATCAAACTAAAAAGTTAAATGAACTTAAAAAAAAGTCAGATTTTGTTTTTCTTTTTTTTTTCTTTTATTTATTTTAGTGGAATGGACATACTATAAAAACACATTCTGAGGATTATCTGACACATTTTTTTTTAGATAATCGTATGCATCGGTTATCGTAATGAATAACGATTATTATCGTTATCGTAATGGCCGAATCGTTGCATCCCTAATTTTTAGCTAAATATTCCCTATAGTTTTTGATGTGGCCATCCACGCCTATTTGAAAAACTAACGCTGTGTACATGCTGTGTATATAAAATCTTCGACGGAGACCAAGACCATGCCAAATCTATAGAAACATTCTCTCCCAATTTCAAGATCAACATTCCATCCAAGTTTCCCATTCCATGTTTATTAACGGATACAAAACAGAACCCTCTAAGTTGCAGTTTGTCGTGAGTTATTAGGGCCATTAATTTTTCTCGAACTGCGCCCTTATCTTCCTTTTCGTTCGCTCGACTGACGTTGACAAATCTGTCAGCTCTGTGTAGCGCTGATAGAATGGGAATTGAAGCCACGCTTTTAAAAGGATAGTCCGCCCAAAACTGTAAGTTATTATTTTTGGTTTAACAATTGTAGCAATATTACATGTTAAAAAAAGTATTCTACCAAGAATATAATGCAAACACATAATTTCCTGAAAAAGGCTTTAAAAAGGTTTTCATGTCGAGGTTTAAAGTTATTTGGGCAGAAATATGTATGTATTTATAGCTAAAATCTGTATAAACTTTATTAAACTCTGAAATGAACAGATATTTCATATAGTATATATAAAATATAATTTAGTTTGCGAGTGACCTTTTATCAAAACATAACAGCCCTGAAATATTTTAGTTTGAATTTTACAGAAAGATTGGGTATAACTATGGACTGTTCATCAAAAGTCGAGAAATATAAATTATTTTAATTGTACCGATATTACTACTTGGGATATCGGATTTTAGTTAATTTAAGCGGTAAATTATACTATTAGCAGGCCTAACATGGTTGCCACTTTAACACCATTTTAATCACCATGTGACAGTCAATATATGGAATTTACTGTCAAATGGTGTTTAAAATTGTGTGCAAGTGGCACCATGCTAGGCCTCTTGGTTTGAAAATGTTATGCCTGAGTATAAGGAAATGGAGCAAGACATTCTATGTAGTTGTGGCGTTTTGTCACTTGATGCCAGGTTTTGGTATTTGTTTTAGCGTGCTTGCTTTAATTTGATCATAGAACTACTATGTACATCTGTCTGCAGTAATGTTGTCTAATTACTATAAATCATTTATTCTAAAATATATTTATTTTTCGAATGTTTAAATTAGAATAAAATTGTAATTTTGTTATGCTTTCTGGAATCCGTTCTTCTCCGACTTCAGTTCTTTCCGCATGAAGTAACTATGATTTATGTAAGCATGATCTGTCCTCTTAATGTTCTTCTCAGAATACACAACTACAATACATGTTTAATACGCAGTAAAGCCAATTTTAGTAATACTTCGTATACGTGTCGCACGATAATCGGAAAAAAGCGGATCAACGCGTAAATCTTAAATAGAATGATCGGCAATTAGAAAAAATAGTCCAATCGAATGGGCTCGCGTAGCACTTTTGTAGTACTTTGTTACATGAGTGTTGTAGCACGGCTTTCGTAGCACTTTCGTATAAATTTTGCTACGTGACTGGTGTAGCACAGATCAGGTAGCACTATCATCATAATTTGATACGTAACCGTTGAATCGCAACTCGCAAATTTTATTTTAAAGAGTCCTACAATGTTCCTGAAAAAACCTGAAACTCCAAGATATGAAATTCGTACTGTAACACAAGTAGATTTTAAGCTTGTATTTTGACTTAAAACCCAATCTGAAGGCTTTAACTTTAGTTTTAGTGCTGTCAAAACTAAATTTTCTTCATTCCAAAATAGTTTATTTAGTGTTAACAACAGAAGCTATATAACGATGAAAAAACAAACTAACTTCACAGAACTAAAACAAAAATTAAATCCTTCAGAATTGACTTTATTATCATGATTAATATATTCTTGATAAATCTAGAATTGTAATAGAAATATTTTGTAAGACCTGATTCAACGAGTAGGTTATTATATTCGTTTATATAGCCAAATTCACACTGGAGACTCGGTAAGTGGTCAGGACCAAGGTTCAATGAGCCTATTTGCGAAAGACGAAAAAAGCGAGAGAAGTTTCAGGATCGTAGCAGATAGAAATCTGTAGTTTCTGCTACCTCTCTGGGAGACAAACGTGAGTATAAAGTATACAAGCTTGACAGAAAACCCCATTCGTTAATGTATTAAATTGCTTTGCAAAATGTAGAAGCTTTCTAAAAAATTGTTTATTTCTGCATTTTACTCATAAATGCTGCCAAATCAGTTCTAATTCAGGCGAAGTTTATTTTCGGAAGGCTGTCTGCATATAACTCAATTTCGCTTTAAGGTCACGGGTTTTCTCATTGTCCCATTTCGTTTTGTACATAAATCAGTCAGGACAGGACTTGTTCTATTCGTACAGATCCGTAGTAGATTTTAGGGTACCGTAACCAAAAATGAAAAAAAAATAACGGAGCTGTTACACGATCCTTTTTTGTCCGTCTATCTGTCTCTCCGTTTATCAAGACCCTTTTTCTCGGGCCAATCGTATCGCTAATCGTAAGTTAAAGTGGTCATTCATAACTGCTCGTGAAATAAGTTCCTGTTTTAAATGGTATCTACGGAACCATCAGGGCACGAGTCCTTCTCGCATTTGACCAGTTTGCTTATGGACATCATACATGTACGTTATTTATATATTGTACAGCAATCAAAGTGATCTCATTAAGTTGTGGAAGTACCCATTAATTCAACTATTTTAATAACTGTAATTAAAATAACTTAGAAACTACACAAAATAAATTAGAAAACCTAAAATACAAGCAATAATAATACTAAAATAAAAATATATACTTACCTCGAAAGATAATTAATTAATTTAAATGAAATAAATATATATATTTGGCTATATAAAGCTTTTAGTTTGTTTTAATATTTTAAGGTACTAGTATGATAACAATAAATATATGTTAATTTTCGAAATATATTTCGGCCCACTTTGGGGCCGGAATCAGTCGAATAAAATCGATTTTAATAATAATAATTTTAATAACTAATATTTTTTTTCGACTGATGCCGGCCCCAAAGTGGGCCGAAATATATTTCGAAAATTAACATATTTTTATTGTTATATTACAAGTACCCTAAAATAATTAATTTCAAAAAATTCTACTATCAATTACAGCAAAAAATCGTAAATTTAAATAACCGAAATATTATTGCGATAATTCTGTCACTGAAATATTCTAGATGGAAATGATGGGAAATTAGAAAATAGAAACAACAATTTTGTAAGCTTAATTTAAAAGGACTACCTATTACCATATTTTTGCAATATTTTCCTAACAATCGAAATATAAAATAAAAAAATAATCGCTTTATAATTTAAGATTTTTGGTTACTACCATGTCACTTTAAACATTATTAACTATTTAAGAGTATGGTACTCAACATGTCTAGTTACTCACTCACTATGTTTATACGTATATTTTCCCGAATTTTTCGGCAGTTACAAATGCCATAGTCACGGGACGAAAAACTAAACACGGTGAAATTGATGGTAATCAAAATTATTTTTTACAGGATCAATATAACTTTTCGAGAGTCTGCAAACTCATAATTTATGAATTAAAAGTTGGACCAAATTTGCATTTTTCCACGAAGTTTTTAAGTGGAGTGAAACTTCATATTTCACTTGTTCAGCTAAGAATTTTTTCATCACTCATTTAAAGTCTACTATCACTTTTCACAACTTTTATGAAATGTAATGTAAAAAAGTCTAGCCACTTAACATCGAGGGACATTTTATTCTTAAAATCTCCTTAATAAAATAAAAATATGTTATTTTTATATTTCTTTCGACTATTAGGTAGTTTTTACTTCTCCTGGAAAGGTAGGCGAGACTACAGATTTTCATCTACTACGATCCTGACATACCTACCTCTTTGCTCTTTCTCCTTTTTCTTTAAGCCTAGTGTTTATTTATTTATGAGTATAACATTTATGCAACTATACATTATATTATGAACAGTTATACTCCCAAATAGGAATAAATTGACTCGTCTTGGATCAAAAACCCATTTTACCTTTCTCAATCTCTAGGGGTCACTTAAATGTAAAACCTACCTAAATACAACTACGTATTTTGCAGGGCTGATTTTTAAATAAAACAAACACGATTTTTTTTCTTAATCAATTTATCCTTTCTTTTAAAGCTCTAGTTGGTCTAAACATAATACGACTAATACCTTATTATTATTATTATCCGGATATATGTATGTTATAAGAACTACGGATATTATTTATCTTTGTCTCAGTTTGACACAGAAAATTTAAGCAAGAAAAAATATAAAATCAAGCATTGTCTAGTTCAGTCAAGTGAGCGTACAAAGATGTGCGTGTGTTAGTACAGTGCAAAACGCTCGCTGTCCACAATATTTTAAGGTAACGAGTGCATTTTAAATACAAATACAAAACACTTTATTCCACTAAAAATACAATAGTACGATGAAACGTTTTCTGACGAGTGTGAGTTTGCGGCACGAGCCGAAGGTGAGTGCTGCAATCACACGAGTCGAGAAAAAGTTTCTCGCACGAGTATCGTATAATATTTTATAGCAAAAGTGCGGAAAATGCCGACTTTACGCAAGCGCAGCGTAAAGTGGTCATTTTACGCACGGTGTGCTATAAAATATATTAAAGAACTCTGTTCAGAAATAATTTGAAAAACAAATGCAATCATTATTTCCAGCAGGCATAGCCGAAACACACGTATGCGAGCACAAAATAAACTTACGTTACCTGTACATAAAAGCAGTGGATTTAGAGGATTCTTCAAATTTACATCCGCAAACATATGGAACGACCTCCCCCCACCACTACGTTTGAAAAGTCACAGAAAATATTCAAGAATAAATTTAAATTGTTTCTTATAAATACCCAAATAAATTCCCCAATCTGAATATCCCAAAACCTACATATTATAAATTTTTGAGCTGTTTGTTAAGAGCAGTTTGAGTATGTTGCTTTAATTGTTTGTATATTTTTATTTTTTGTATATTATACTATCTTCTTAGGGTCTTGCTGAAAAACAGTGCTGTGCTGTGAATCTTGTATTTATATGCGCAGCAAATGCTGAGCCTGTTCCCTTTTTTCGCCAACAACATCACTGAATGCTTGTAAAATAAATTTAAAAGGATTGTGAAATGTTTTAACTATTTAAGTATGTAGTTTATGTCTGTAGTTATTTTACGTTAATTTGTCGTTTATATTTAAGTTGTGGCCACAATAAATCTTTCTTATTCTTATTCTAAAGGAATCCGATACAGCATGTGATTTCAGGATCTCGCTGAATTTAAACCAATATCTTCTTGAAAATTAAGAAGAAACAAAATCTTATTTATTAATACCGCTGTGTGTTACATGAACAATAAAAACTATACGTACTTTAACCCCTATTTTTATAAAATGAACAACTTTTTTAATGACAAATATCAAGTACTCCACAAGTACTCTAAACAAAAAGAATGATTACAATTGCAGGTTTTTTTTTCTTATACATTTTGCTTGACATGAAGGTTAGGTTGCAAGTTCGAATCCTGGACCGATTTTTTTTTTTTAATTCTTATCTTTAAATTTGTTTCTCATGATCTAGTTTGCAAAACACTGTAATAATAATATCTTTGGATAAGTAAATTAGGGGTTACAACATTTGTAATAATATTAAGAGTATTCCAAAGACATGGACTTCGCTCTACAGACATAATCTTATCCAAAAATGTTTATTGCATTTTAGATTTAATTAGATTTTTTATACAAGTACTATTTATTGTGTAAGTATACATCTAAAACGCACTTTATATAAATATTTTTTTGTCCCTCAGTTCCCTATTCAGAATATCCCTGCATTATTAAATGTACTGAAGCTTAGGTAGGTAGCAAAATAAATAATCTCTTAAGATGTCAGGGCTGAGTGAAGACGGGTTAAGAGGCTACGGTGCGTGTGACGTCTCTAATCTGATTCCAACGAAGATCGATGAAATGGAAAAATGTAGGTCATTACCTTTTCAATTTCTATTTTTTATTTATGAAAACACTTTTTGAAGGAACTAAACTGATTTAAAAGTAGTGCTCGGTTGTAGTATGGGTATCACTAGCGTTGTACTAGTGTGCTTGAAAATACGTTTTATTTGACACTGCAAAGTAAAATGGCGTACTTTCATTAAATTTAGAGTGAAGCAATTGATATCGTAAATGTTATGTCATGGATAGGAATCACTTGTTCAACTTTAGGGGGCATAATGACGTCACGAAAGGTAAGATAGAGTACAAATATCATACAATTTTATATAATAATGATATATAATATTATGCGTACGTAATCATTATACATCAAAAACTGGTTTGGAGTGAAAATTTAATATTTTTGTTTGACTGTACCGGTATAGAACAGCACGGAAAATACGGAAATACATAAAAGTGTATTTTCTCAAAAGGGGCGATTGGCATGATTAAGCATTAGGGTGATGAAATTAAGTTCCTTTTTCCAAACCGCTCTACCCACTACCATTTTAACGCGTTGCTTTTGTCTCGTTAATGTTGCTAATGGCATAGATATTGTTATTATTTACCAGAATGTTTTTAGGGTTCCGTATTTACATTGTGTGGTGCTACGCAACTCGTACTTCATCATTATTGGTAGCCAATATTATATTTCGAGACTGGAGACTAATAATATTGCAAGTGTTATCTTTGATGGTGAAGTTCTGCAGTATAGCGAAACTGTCAAGAACTTGGGCATAATCATGGATCAGACTTTGTCGTGGGAGAGTCATGTTAAGGAAGTTAGCCGTAGGATGTACGGTTCATTTCACTCACTGAAGCGCCTTCAGTACTTCTTGCCTTTGCAAACTAGAATCACTCTAGCCCAATCTCTTCTTCTGCCTCTTCTTGACTATGCTGATGTTGTGTTCTTGGATGCCACCGAAGAGTTGCTCGACAAGCTGGAACGTCTTCAGAATTTGGCTATCAGATTTATTTTTGATTTGCGAAAGTTTGACCATGTGTCTGAGTTTCGACGTAAACTGAAGTGGCTTCCAATACGTTTTCGGAGGTATAGTCATATCTTATCTCTACTATATAATGTCTTGAACAACCCTTCTTCCCCCAAATACCTAAAAGATAGGTTCAATTTTCGCACTGATATGAGCAAAAGGAATCTTCGGTCCTGTCATGATCTTATGTTATCTTTCCCAACTCATTACACTGAACGTTACTCTAGGTCTTTCACAGTTTACGCTGTTCGACTTTGGAACGATCTTCCACTCTCTCTTAAAAGTCTTCCCTCAATTGCTTCTTTCAAATTCAACTTGAAGAAGCACTTTTTGTCCTCTCAGCAGTCTTAGCTACTAAATATGTATATATTGTAAGTATTTATGTAGTTTATCGTAGTCAAATATATATATATAAATATATATGTACTAATTTAGTACGGTATGTTAGTGTTTAGGGTGTTAGGTTAGGCATACTTTTAGGTTAATAAGTGTATGTAGATTTATCTTATTTATAAACATATTGTACTGGAATTAATTTTCAGCGCCAATTTGTACATATTTTCTCCATTTGTGTTTTGGTTGACTGGAAGAAATTTCTTTTAGAAATAAGTCCGCCTTTGCCATGTACTTTCAACATTGTGAATTTTATTTATCCGTGTTTTTTGTGCAATAAAGTGTTTATTATTATTATTACTTCGTCGGTTTTTTACAGTTAAAAGGAACCGATAACTTTTAACATACTTATTTATTTAAACTCGCTTATGCTGACATACTAAATTAATAATAAATACTGGCTTTATAACTCACGTACTGTTATTGTTGACTTTATGCCAACTATTTGATCTAACCAGCTTGTAATGCACAGACTGAACGCTCACGAGGGCGTTATGTGATTTCACGCCTTGTTCTTGGGAACAGATGGCGCTGTCGTCGCTACAATATGTGTTGCTTCAGACAGTTAAGAAATTCACAGTTCTTATTAAGAGCTTGTCTTGATAACAAGAGGTCACAATTCAAATCCTGGCCCGAGGAATTTTTTCAAATTCTTGTCTTTACATTTGTTTCTAATTTATCTTTTCTAGTTTGTAATGCACTCTAATAATAATATTTCGAGTATTCCAAAGCGATGAATTTCGCAATAAAAACATAATTTTATGCCAAATGTTTCACAGAGACCATTTCGGCATTTTCAAAGCGAAAAGCGTGTGACGACGTCGGTGAACGCCTAGCCTTATTTATTTTAATCTTAGAGTTGTCATGTTTCTGTTTGTTACTTTAAAGGGTAACATAACCATTTGTAATCGTTAACTATACGATGTCGTCACTAGTATATATTTTGAAATATCGCCCAACACACATTTCAGTCGTCGATAAAAAATAACAATGGCCATGGCCCTTTAAAGCATGCCCCGCGGCCGACCCCCGACAAATGATTTATGTTCCGAGTTAGACAGCAATCCGTCGCGCTAAAGGTTACTTATCTAATTTACGACAAAACTGTCGTGACTAAATATCGCGTTGACTTTTTTATTTTTCAGGGGTGCGTCATTGGAATGCGAACTTTTACAGAACCGTTCACAGTTAATTTACCTCCAGGCTGATCGAAAATGTTCCTTAATGCCCTAACCCTGGTGCACGATAATCTTACTGAGCGATTTTCAACTTCAGTATGTTATCAGAACACTCGCTTCACGCGCTGCCAGCACGCAAAATCAGTGAATTTTCAAGGCTTTTCTGTATTTTACGAAAAAGTAATTGATGTAGGAAATTTTTCACCTGACATCGGAAAATAAACCATGTTTTCTTGTTATAGCAGTAATTTCAGACACAAAACTCAAGCCGTTCTGACATAAAACGAAATAATAACTTAGAAAGGCATCATTTTCAAAAATAAAATCTTTCGAGCGAAATGTATCCAATTAGGTAACCGACCTGACAACGGAAAGACAAAGGTCTGAAAAAATACTTTACTTTACAAATTTTACATTGATCAGATAAGTAGTTGACTCAGAATATTAATACAAAAACAGTTGAAAGACCCAATACAAGCCCTTAAGGCGACTCTATTCGCCTTAACTCCCATACTAGCGCTGTCCGCTGATAATATCCTTATTGATAAGTACTTGCTTATTATTTTTTATTTTCCAACATATCCCATACAATTTCCATGACTTGAACCTAAAAAATGTATCAAAATCAAATACATACAAAAGTTACAAGCGTTTAAAGTCCTGGATTTTACACATATTTTCATGAATGTTTATGTACCGTAATGTCCTAGAAGCGCTACAACAAACCAAATAGTTTTAGTTTCACAGCATAGTATATTTCATACTTTTCAAAAATATTTTAGTTATATTTTGATTTTTGGGATATTTCTCCTGAAATCATAGGAAGACCCAAAACCATTCTCGAGTTTTTCAAGACATGAATTTTGTCTCGCGTTAGCTCAGTGTTCGGTTAGTTCCGTACGAGCTCGGGAAATGAACGTTCGGGCCAACCAATAACAGTCAGTCAGTGCTCTATAATCCGAAGTTGAATGTAGAATGAAATAGCAAGCATAGGGACCCCGTGCGCGACTTACTTCAAGCCGCCGGCTACAAGCCTCTTAAGTATTGGAGAAGAACAACTGTCAGAGGTAAATAAAATGTGAACGATCTGTATAGTGCCGCCATCTTATGTGTTTAATTGCAAATGGCGGAACCAACTTTTTTGGCCAAAATTGAAAGCGTTTAATAACAGTGCTGCCATCACAACTGGAGAAATAAGCGGACCTGTAACTACATTTCATTATTTTCCATGTAATTATTTCATTTAATTTCACATGTTTTCATTTAATTTCATTTTGGTTCATCTTAGCCGGCAGAAATTAATATACCTAAGGCGACTTTCGTTTATATAGCCAAATTTACACAGGAGACTCTCTAAGTAGTAGGATCAAGGTTCAATGTTCCTGTTTGTGAAATACGTAAAGTATTTTGTTGTGTTTATATACTTGTTCAAAAACAACCTCGACTCAATTAGTATAAGAAGTCAAATTTATTTTACGTATTTCACAGAAACGTTAATTGAACCTTGGTCCCGACCATTTACCGAGTCTGCAGTTTAAATTTTGCGATAAAAACAAACGTCAAATTTTATAGTAGTCAAAGATGGCGTCGTGCACGCAGAGAACGGACAACGAGCTCGATTTAAATTTAAAACCTTATTAAAAAAACACTTACGTGAACATGCGCTCAAAACACCGTTGCTCTCGCAACCTTTACAAAAAAGGCTTATTTTGTTGGCTACCGAGACATTTGGATAGTAATAAGGTTAAAAAAATGAAAATTTTAAAATTTCACCATTAAGTGATTTTAACTAGCTGGAGTGGAGGCTATATTTTATCAATTGTTTCAACAAAGTTTAGTGTCTAACTTTACGCAGCGAGAACGTCATAAAAAAGGAATATTCTTCTCGTGGATGCCGTAAACGGCGACTAAGAGGTATAACAATTTATGTCCATACAGTATTGAGGGTCATAAGGTCATTGGATCTTGACCCCGTCTGCAGAGACGACGACGACGACGTAGGGACCTATTTACTGGTGGTAGACTTCGAACGTGGCTTATCACCACCTTCATGATTCTTTAGTCATGACGTAACCAGACCACCAAGCGACTTGTCGTATTACGCAATGACGCCATGAGCAGCCGTATTGGGCTAGTGTCCGTTACTGATTAACGTAGATTTTTGTAAAAGTCCCTGTAAAGACTGATTAAACCCCTCGCCTGCTATCACTCTTCCATTTCTGGACGAGCGCACTCCAGCCTAGGTTATGTCAACAGTTTCCCCCAGGCGTGATAATGGCCAAGCGTAAGCCCATTCTACGTAAAAAAGGCGGAACTTTAGCAGTATTTATTGTCTAAATTTTGTACAGAAGTGATACATTTTTACCAAGACGTGACTAAGGGTTTGCGCATTTGAGAGCCTGAACAAAGAAAAGGCGTGAGTGGGAAAATACTGCCTATCTGACAGGTTAACTTACACCACCCAATTGACTCAAACTGTAATTTTGAGTCTATTTATTTATTATACATTTTTTATTGAAAACCCCTCAGTTTGCGAATATTTAAGAGGGGTCTGACGTTTCTCTATTAATAATTTTGTATGGTATAACTATACAAATAATTTTGTAAATTGTGTTTAAACATCAAAGGACTAGGATGAAAATATTTTTTACTACTTGTATTGTTTTATACATCCATCCATCATCCTTTAATATACATATGAGTATTTAATTGCTAGCTAATTGCTAGAAATGAATACTTTATTTCTGCAATATAGGTACATAAATACACTTATCGCACGTTAGGATTTATTAAATGGGTAATAAAAATAATTAAATTTGAAAGAGGAAATACAATATATTAAAATAGGTTTTGGATTTGCTTATATTTAATAAGTAAATACACGTACATGAAATAAAATAAAGGTATACATATATAATGTGTACAATTATGTATATACGATTTGATAATAATAATAGCTACCCATGTACTAAATACTAAAAGGTTATATATATATAAATACACGCCGAACTCCGCCCATTCGATTAGTCTTGCTGATTTAATTTTATAATTAATATTGGTTCCAAGATTATGGTTACCACATCTATACTATACTAAGTGTAACGGACGGACAGACGGACAACAAAGTGATCCATTAATGGTTCCGTTCCGAAGACTTATAATAAAGTAGTAAATAGGCTGTGTCTGTACATTAAATGTTTATTCAACATTTGAATAAAGTGGTTTATTAGTATGGTACTGAAGCCAAAACTATACAATTTTGAATTTTTGTCTGTCTGTCTCGTTTGTTTGTATGTATGTGTTATCTCAGATAACCGCCCAACGACTTGCATGCGGTTTTTAGGGTATCGTACATCAAAAAAGAAAAAATGGAACCATTAATGGATCACTGGTCTGTCCGTCCGTCAGTCAAGACCTTTTTACTCGGAAACGCGTTGAGGTATCGAGTTGAAATTAAAATATACTCAAGTCTATAGTCTTTTGAAGTTGTAAAAAAATCAAACTTCTAAGTTAACGTGAAAAAAAGGTACGGCCGTTTATGCCGCAAAAAACGTATATTTCGACAGTCTCCAGGGAATCAAAATTTGTAGGCTATTTCAAAATTTATGGAAATTTGACAAATAATTCCGTCTAACACTACAAGTATAGGAAAAAATCTTAAAACTATACATTTTTAACTATGATAGAAATAAATTTCTATATTTTTTAAACACTTGGCAATTTATCCATCGCAAGGAGGTAACAAATTAAATTTATATCATTGTGGTATAGAAAATCAGAAAAGTTAATTGATCTGGACGTGAGGAGCTCTGAACCGTTTCTGATTTTCTTTACTGCAATGATATAAATTTAATTATATATTAAATTTGTAATTAAATCATACAAAAATCATCGCAGTTAAGCAACGGTATGCGCGGTCTTAATTGTACGGGTGACCAAATCTTTTTGGTTTTTTTTTTAACTTTTACTAATTTGTACGGAACCCTCGGTGGGCGAGTCCAACTCGTACTTGTTCAGTTTTTATTATCGTCGTAGTGACCCTGATCAACACAAAGGGGTGTTCATAAAATAAATCCCAATCTGAAAATGGGGCAGAGATTGAATAAACGCGGACGAAGTCGCGGGCAAAGGCTAGTATTGTAACGTGTGTTTTTTTTAGAGGTATAGAACTTTGAAATGGAATAAAACAAAGATGATTTTTTTTATTGATATGAAATTTATTTTATTTGAAAGACAATCTTCTGGCATTATAATTTAAATATGACTTCTGGCATATGTCCGCCACGGCTGGCTCGGACGTAGTCTAATCTGGAGGTCCAATTTTCGATGACTTTTTCCAACATTTGTGGCCGTATATCGGCAATAACTCGCCGAATGTTGTCCTGCAAGTGGTCAATCGTTTCGGGCTTATCGGCGTAGACTTGCAACTTCACATATCCCCACAGAAAATAGTCAAGTGGCGTTAAGTCGCACGATCTTGGAGGCCAATTCACGGGTCCGAAACGTGAAACTATGCGGTTACCAAACGTTTCCTTCAATAAATTAATTGTGGCACGAGCTGTGTGACATGTTGCGCCGTCTTGTTGAAACCACAACTCCTGCACATCATGGTTGTTCAATTGATGAACGAAAAAAGTCTACGCCGATAAGCCCGAAACGATTGACCACTTGGAGGACAACACTCGGCGAGTTATTGCCGATATACGGCCACAAATGTTGGAAAAAGTCATCGAAAATTGGACCTCCAGATTTGACTACGTCCGAGCCAGCCGTGGCGGACATATGCCAGAAGTCATATTTAAATTATAATGCCAGAAGATTGTCTTTCGAATAAAATAAATTTCATATCAATAAAAAAAATCATCTTTGTTTTATTCCATTTCAAAGTTCTATACCTCTAAAAAAAACACCCTTTATAATGGTCACGTTTATGTAACCAAACCCATACTGCAGACTCAGTAAGTGGTCAGGTTCAAGGTTCAATAACCCTTTCTTAGAAATACGCAAAATAAAATTTAGACTTCCTTTACAATATTGTGTCGAGGTTGTTCTTGTCATTGAACCTTAGTCCTAACCACTTACCGAGTCTCCAGTATGAATTTGTCCATATAAATGAAAGTCACCTTATATATTTGTGGAGCATTAAAAATAGTGCCATAAACTGAGATACAACAACTGATTACTCCCAAAGACAATACAAAGTCCATGGCATACTCCAAATAGGTACCTCTGGCGCACCCTCGACAGTTTGACGAGTGGAAGTCTTTGGCTATGGCTATGGCCTTTATGACGAACCATGAAGTCAAGCGACTACGTATTCTGGTATGACGTCATAAGAAGGCGTACCGGAGAGTGGTGACTTTACTTTTTAGGTACATTTTGGGCAAGCTTCATCCGAGGTCTCATTGGCGCTTTCCTGAAGGCGATAGATGAATAAAAAACTGGTCAAGTGCGAGTGGGATACCTGCCCTCACAGTTCTGTATATACCTTCAAAACACAAACTTATTCAATGAAGGACCAACTTAATTTGACGCTGACGATCTACTTAACTCTAGGTATGCAAAGGTCTAACTAAGTTGGGAATTATTTTCTACTTAAAAAATTAAATATAGGCAAATTTAGGTTTTTTACATTGTGGACGGCATTTCAAGATTTTAAGTCAGCTGGAAGTGCCCTATAGGTTTCAACGTGACCCACTTTGTATGAAATTGATTACGTATAGGACAAAAACTTTTTTTCGCACTATGGGGTCGTAGACTTTTGTAAAAGGTATGAGTTTCAACTTGATATCTTTGACGGGGCCTGAGAAAAGGTTCTTTACGTCTTGACAGATGGGCAGACAAACAGACGGACAACAAAGTAATCGTATAAGGGTTTCATTTTTTCATTTTGAGGTACGGAACCCTAGCTCCGGATCTAGGGAGGGGGGCAAACCGGGGCACCTGCCCTGGGCGGCAGTTTCAGGGGGCGCCAAAATCATAATATAATATGGTTGAACATAAAAAAACTTGCTCCACAAAGCGCCTAGCATGCAGCGTGTGTTGTTCTATTATTTATTCATGTGATTTTAAAACGCACAGTTGGTTTTTGAACACATCCTAAGGGTTAATTCTGAAATTCTGGCGCCAATGTTGTCTATCGTCTTTCCTGGTTATGTTTCCTATATATAATTTTATGTCACACAAATGAAAAAGTGATTTATTAGGTCCATCCATCAGCATGTTTTGTCCACTGCTGGACATAGGCCTTCCCAGGATTTCGCCACTCTTGGGGGTCCTCCTGGAAGAAATACCCATACTCAAATACGCTGGGCAGGAGGCGGGTTGGTGAGCGCGGTGCCAAAACCATTGATTTTATATAATACTAATAATATTTTTATATAAGGCCTGGCAATTGGGGATGGATATACCGCCATCCATAGGTCCCAGGCAATGGTGGGCCGCCTGGTTTTGCCTAAGAGCTGTTCTCTTACTCTCCCCCGAATAACTTCGGGAGGATTTGCGAGTGAGATGGAGGTACCTCCACAGTCGAGCCCGGCATCAGCTCTACCACCTAAATTAGGTAATAGATAATAAAGAGTGCAAATTTTTAAAGGGTTCTCATTGCCCCATTCACGAAAAATGCTAAGGAGGGTGGCGCATAAGTAATGTCATACTTTGAATCGGCTGCCATTTTCTAATAAATGAAAAAAAAGTGCTCTGATTCATAAAAAGCATATTTGAAAGTATAAAATTTATGACATTAACTGGAAAAAATTATATCGCTCAAATAGCCGTTACCCGAGTCAGCATCTGCCTGTAACGTTCACCAATTATGGTTACGGTGATGCTGAATGCCACACCAAACAGTCACTTTAAGGGAATGCAATGACTCTTCATGCATTTCATTCTCTTCTCTTCTTTTCTCTCGACAATTTGGAGCCAGATGTTTTGCGAGTAACAATTCAAAATGCCGTTAAACGAGCGCAATTATGCATCAACTCGGGTGGTTGCCATTTGTTCGATATGATTTTTTCCAATTAATGTCATCAATTTTACACTTTCAAATAAAATTTTTATGAAAGCAGAGCTCTTTTTTTTCAATTATCATAAAATGGCAGCCTATTCAAAATATGATATCAATTTTGCGCCATCCATCACAAATTTGTGAGTTTTTTTAGGCAATTTATCTCAAACGCCGGAAAACGGGGCCACTATTAAGTTAAGGTTCAAAAAATCGTAGGGACTGCGGAACCCTCAAACCTTTCAAGTTTGAATTTATCGGAAAAGTACATGCGTTTTCTTGCATTGATCTAGTCTAAATTAAAAATATCCAATAAATATCGTATATACCTTGTACTTCGCCTGCTATCGATTGAAATCGCTAAAATAGCATCGCTAAAAGGCTAAATAATTTTGAGCAACTTATCAAAGGCCAAAAATATCTATTAAACTTTTTAGTATCTTTGTTACAAAACACGAAATAGAACATTTATTTAGTAAAATAATATTTTAATTAGTAAAAGTATGAAAGATTCTATTAGTTAATTAAACTTAAACAATAAAGCCAGAACAGATTCATTATGTTATATGTATTAAATCCACAAGCTTAATTTTTCACCCTCATTGCATTGATAAAGTGAATAGTGGGTCTGCGACAATTTCTCCAATAGTACTCGTACATTTAGGAGAGCAAACCAGGCGATCAAAGGAGTAATCTTTTCACAAAACGAGCACAGAGTAAACTTAGATTCTCTTTAATCAACGAACTAAGAAACCTAAAGAACAAAACGTGCTTGTTCTTTAAAAATGTAGACCTAAAATTAATTTCAGACGTTTTCACTTTGTAAAGTTTCGTTAAAATTAAATGTTCTTTTTTTTTTTGCGTGTAAGAGTTGCTCAATATTTTTCGGAAAATACCGTATGGCCAATTTACTTCATAGGTCTTATGAATGTTAAAAAAAATACATATCCCCATAAATATTTTTTATTTATGTTATAAATGGATTCATAATGCATTGGAGTAATCTTCTTAAAACTTGACCTCATTGGACATCCTATAATATAATAATTATTATGCATTCGTATGCTTTCATCTATATTAATGACTCGACCGTCTTTCTTGTTTGTATGTGAGTATTTATGTATATAAGGTGACTTTCGTTTATATAGCCAAATTCATATTGGAGACTCGGTAAGTGGTCCTGAACAGGACCTTTTCTGAGAAATACGCAAAATAAAATTTTGACTTCCCACACTAATTGAGTGGTAAAAGGTGCAAGAAGTTTATTATTTATAAATATTATTCGTATTTCGCTAATTGAACCTTGGTCCTGACTACTTACAAAATTACAAATCCAATTAAATAGTAAAATTCCTATTTTCCCAATACCATCGGTTGACTCGAAGAAACTTCTTTGAGAAATAAGTCCGCCTTTTTCTGTTAGTTTATATTCTGTGATTTTATTTTCTGGGCAATAAAGTGTTTTCTAAAGTCCCGCAGATAAATACAGAAGTCTTGCTAAGGATCACTTAAAAATAAATCATCAGTTTTCCTAATTAATTAACCAACGGCAAACCCGTGGACGTTTATTTCTGTCGCCGCAGTATTCAGGTACTTTTGAGGCTTCGCGGGTAGAGGGGGGAAGCTGAGGCTCGGCAGAGTGGGGGGGAGACTGAAGCTCCCTCATGTGGACCGAGTGCTTACGGGCCACGTAGCACAATTTGTTTGATCTCATCGCTTGTGCCCGCGCTATTTACGGACCAAGGACAACTACGACATACGGGCTGGAACTGCTTGAGTCTTCGATCGGTAGTGTCTATGGTCCTAGACATCTATAGAGCGTAACATTTCAATTAGAATTATAAAATGAAATACTTGGAAACCAGTTTTGCGTTAGTTATCAAGTTATTCGGCTATACAACTGGTTTTAGGATTATCAAATGTTAAAGCCTTATACTTGTAATTACAGATTTTAGATGAGAATGTACCTTTATGTCGTCGTAGGACGGTGAAAACTGCTTTTTGCCAGAAAAAGCGCGTATTTTCATCAAAATACGAATCAAACAAGTAAATACGTACTGTGCAATCATACGAAATTATTTTCTGTTGAAACTAAAGGAAGTCGCCTCACTCTGCTCCGCTTCGCTCGGTTCTCCATAATAATATGTAAACATGTAACATACCTACATGTAAACCTAACCCACCCCTCCTTGCTTCACTCGTCGTCGCACTTACTTTTGAGTTTTTCTTAAAAGGCTTTCGTTATTGTTTTCATGTCGCTTTTTAGTGAAATATCTGCTTTTTAGCTGAATAAATTTGTATGATCGCGTAATGGGTCTGCTTTTACGCCATAATTCGTTTTTTCACGAAAAATCGGTTATTTTGTGAAGAAGCAGTTAACGCCATTACACGGAGATATACTCGTTTAAACCTATGTAGCTTGGTTTAACCTTGAAGAGCAAATTTAAACATTGATTACTTTTGTATTGTGAAAACGTAACTTGATTTGAATACTCCCAATGTCTTACTTAGATATTTTAATCAGATATAATAGTGTTTTGTTAAACGGTGACATAATGAGAGTGCTACACGAGCGTTTCAATGGTTAATGATGTCAAAGTTAGATGCAGTACTCATTATGCTCATCCCTTTAAATAATAGTTCTATGAAAAAATAAAAACGTGGCAAAATATGCCACATAATAAGAAAGCGCGATTTTTATTGTTTTTTACTAATTTTTTGCTGCTTTAAGCTAAGGCAAGGATTTTAGCTGTTCCCCCTAATTTTCAAATTTACCCTTATTGAAGGTATTCTGTGGAAGCATTCGAGGCTGCATGGCAGATGTACTCTTTGCCTGGCCCAAATCAAAAGAAGATATACTAGTTGCTGATTGGTTATCTTAGCGGTATTATAATAAATGGGGCCAATCACAGCATAGAAACGCATTGTTATATTATGTATATACGCAAATCTTCAGATTCAGATTCAGATTCATTTATTATTCAATATCATACAGATGTCGTCACAAAAATAATTGCAAAAAATAAAATTCTGTGATGCACTCTACAAATATTATGAGTTTCCCAATTTATTTTAAACTACTCGTAGCTTTTGCCCGCGTGTTATTCGGTTTAACGACATGCTTTTTTCCGGCGTTTATAATATTAGTGTGATGTGATATTGTGATTGATTATTGATGGATGCGGATACTCCTTTAGTTGACAGGCGTGTGTATATGTATCTATGGATTTCAAAAATAAGATGTATTTTTTTTGTCAGTTTAAGATGACTAAATTTTAATGGAAAAGATAAAAGTGCAAAATTGTCTATTAGCGATAATCAATCTAAATATTCTCTTGATTTTTTTCACTTTTAACTTTAGCACCTTATATCTACTTATTAATGAATATTTTTAATGTAAATTAAATTATTTTTTTGTATAAATATATTTTTGGCCAAATGAAAGAGTGTTATTCCTTTATGTTTTGTCTTTCTAATATAATATGAGTCTTCAATAATACAAATTGCTACCTCTACCTCCTCTTGCATAAATACCGGTACTACGCAGAATGTTCACCAACATTCTAATAATCCACGCTATCCGCATGAAGAGTGAGTCAAGACCGATTTGTCTTCGCATAATCTGAAACTTCATCTGTGATATTTCTGTGAAGGTCAAAGTTGAACCTGCAATCTCGTTTTGTCTGAAAACTAGAACTGCTGGAGCAAATTTATCTTAATTTTAGCTCGGAATGAATTTAGTTTCGATTCAAGGGTATTTCTATAATTAAATTTCCATCGAATCGCTTTAATTAGCTTGACCAAATAGTATTATCGTGAAAAGTGATATCTTTCATTTTCATACAGATACGTAATAGTGGTTATGATAAAGCTTTTAGGGTGAAATAACTACGGTTTTTACTTTAATGTTCCAACTTGTACACAACTTTGCTTGGAATATTGTGATGTTTTTTAATGTATATTTTTCTTTGTTGCAGCATCCGAGTCTACACATCCAGTGACGGCGTGCAAATTATGCCAAAGAAATATGAGCCCGAAATTCGAATACGGGAATACAATGCCTGCCAAGAACGTAATCTCGAAATGGCTGCGGGCGAAACAAGGAAAACATAAACACCAACCATGCCGCTAGCGAGCAAATAGCAACCAGAAAAATATGAACGCGTCCGGACCGGATATAGTGGTGGCAAAGGGCCAACATGAAGAAATATACAAGGGGCCGGAGTACGCCCTTGTGACACTCCCTGCTGCGTTCAACACGGTGTTTGACTTCAATGTCACATTCGACAACACTTCAGATTTAAACTCTAGCGATGGTTCCGTCGAGCATTGGAACGAATACATCAAACTCCTCCAAGATCGTGCGGTCCTAGTATCATTCCTTCTCCTGTTCTCTCTAACCACAGTTTTCGGTAACATGCTAGTAATACTCGCGGTTGTGCGAGAACGATACCTGCACACTTCAACGAATTATTTCGTGACGTCACTAGCAGTAGCAGACTGCTTAGTCGGTTTAGTGGTGATGCCTTTCTCTGCCTTATACGAGGTATTAGAACACACGTGGTTCTTTGGGGTGGACTGGTGTGACGTATGGCGATCGCTGGATGTGCTGTTCAGTACGGCGTCAATTCTTAATCTGTGTGTGATTTCGCTGGACCGCTATTGGGCTATAACGGACCCAATAACTTATCCGATGAAAATGAGCGGCCGGAAAGCCGCGTTTCTCATCGCAGCCGTTTGGGTTTGCTCCGGTGCTATATCGTTTCCGGCGATCGCGTGGTGGCGTGCAGTTCGGGTCGAGGAAGTGCCCGATTATAAGTGTCCCTTCACGGAGAATTTAGAGTACATTATATTTTCGTCAACTATATCGTTTTATTTGCCTCTGTTTGTGATGGTGTTCACATATTACCGGATATACAGAGCGGCTACTATTCAGACTAGGTCTTTGAAAATGGGGACTAAGCAAGTGATGCGGGCAAGTGGGGAACTGGAGTTGACTTTGCGGATACACAGAGGTGGTACCATGAGACAGAGGAGTGATGCATGTCACGGTGGGTGTACGCCTGACGATGCTGACCAAGAACCGTTGACGGCCCTTCAGAATAACGGTCTTTCAAGGTCATCGACGCGTTTGACGAATGTCGCGCACCCGAAGCATTTGCCGAAGAACTTTTCACTGTCACGGAAGCTCGCGAAGTTCGCCAAAGAGAAGAAGGCGGCTAAGACGCTCGGTATAGTGATGGGTGTGTTCATAGTGTGTTGGTTGCCATTCTTCGTGGTGAACCTGCTGTCTGGGATCTGCTCGGCATGCATAGCTCACGAAGAGATAGTGAACGTGGTGGTCACGTGGCTTGGCTGGGTCAACTCTTCCATGAACCCGGTCATCTACGCGTGTTGGAGTAGAGACTTTCGGAGGTACGTACTATCATATTTTTTCATTAAATAATAATAAATAGTTTAATGCTACAATTCAAGATTACGAGTAATTATTGCTAAAACATCAGAATACTATCTAAATTAAGACAATCAACTAATTGAAAACTTAACAGAATACATCTAATTACAATTTAATAAAAGTTAAACTGACGTTGTTCTGAGTCTGGTACATTTGCCTGCAGTGTTTTATTTGTAAACGATTTTAACGTCTATTACACCGTAATAATAACTACCCATAGTTAGCCTGTTTTTCTAGTGTCTGTGACTAACTACTAAAGCCACCCACGATGACGGCTGTGGCAATCACGCTGAAAGTTCAGAAACGCTAAAATAAATGTACACCGAGATAAGAACTCGTAAAATATGCTAAAATAATTTAAATAAGTTTAAGTGAACTACGTCAATGTCCAGCTCAAACGTAGAGACCGCATATCCTGATTGCAATGGCAGAAGCACGATGTGCAAATAAAGCTTGTATGCACTATGAATACTCTAACAAAGTTCGGACACAGGAAGTAACTAACCATAAACAAACATGCGATAGCACTCAGCTTTGTTAAAACTCCTCGTTTTATATAAAATGAAACGTGTACCTCTTATTCCTGAGGGTGACCCTTAAAAAGAGAATATTTTTTGCTAACAATAATGCTCTGGCATCCTTTTTTAAGGTGTGCGAAAATGGTGTAAAAACTTCTGTCAAACCTTCGTCAGAAATAGAAAGGCCTTGATTGTAAAAACAAAGGAGCATAAATTATATTTTACAAAAAGCTTTTGCTTAATAAGTTTATTCGTAGTTTAAAGAATCTGATGTAACAAAAACAAAAAATTTTAGGTTCCATCAAAAACTGAAACCCTTGCAGTAAAGTTATGAATGCGGATTTTCCAGTTTTGCACGCGTGGATTCCGTTTCCATCGATCGTGTGGGAATTTTATTAAATCACTTATTGTCTGATGTTTACGTCGTACAAGGAACCTACAATTCGAATTTTATGTGGAATATACAACAGTCTAGACGTGGATATATCCAGTGGTACCGTGGCGCGTTTTGTGGTACGAATTTCACAAAAAGGGTAATTGATCCGTGTTACTGATCACTTACCAAGCCTCCAGTATGAGTTTGGCAGTAGTGCGTGTACCACTACAACCAAATAATATTTAATGTCTGTGTATCTGTATAAGATGGGACAAACTGAAAATCAGCGCTGTGAATTGCTTGCAACAAGCAGCATTTGTTGAGTTTGACCATTTTTGCCACTTAGTTAAAGTCTCCTGATTTATATTTCAGTGTATTTTTTTTATATACCAATTGACTCTAGAGTTCTTCGTTAATTAGTATTGGGGCACAAATTTTATTTTGCGTTTTTCACAAAAAGGGTCATTGAACCTTAATACTGGCCACTTACTGAGTCTCCAGTATGAATTTGGCTATATAATTAGAAGTCACCTTATATAATAGGAAAAAAGGTAACTTAGCTAAGATCCTGGCAATTTCACCACGGTCCGGCTGATAGTGTTTGAATGAATGTATTTTGGCCAAATTCAACTCTAGTACGATAACATACGAGTAAAAGTGGTTTTTATAACTCGGAAATCCTTCAAACAGGAAGCGAGCCGGTAGCTTAGGTTACAGGCGAGTCGCGGAACGTAGTAGAACGATCACCATACATAACCTTCTCGGTAATTTTTATGACAAGTTAGAAATCCTTTAGTTATTATATAAAATGCTAGCTGCCGGACCTTAGCCAACGTCCCGGAATTTTAGTGAAATTACGTGTTTTCGTATTATCCCGCGACAAAATACAATGTACATTAAATAATAATGGTATGATACTTTTAATGCCAGACCTACTCTTTATTTAACATTTTTTTTCATTCAAGTAGTCTTCCAAACTGTGCCGCCAGCACCCATGACTCCATGCCAAAAGTTGACCATAATCGAATCGTGACCTGCGTCCAGATTTTACTTTGCCATAAATCTAATTATCTTGGCTATGTTTGCTGAAAGCCTGCACTAAATCACGTTACTTTGACGACCCTAAACATTTCAGGGATGAAATATGTTCAAACATTTATGGCACTAGAATCAGTTTGACCTCTTTTATAGCAAGTCAGAAATGTTAGCTACGAATACTAGCAGTGTGGACGTGTCTTTTTTATACAGCATTTCTGGGTTGTAATCAGTCAGGAGACTTAATCTAAATCTAGTTACTTAAATAATAAAAAATATACATATGATTCTCCACTTTACAAAAAGTACGTTAATGTCATCAGTTTCACTGATGTAAACAATGTTAATTTAGGCCCAGAACAGACGGTGAAACGCAACTGCAACGAAACCCCTTTGAAATTATTAGTTTGAAACCAGTTTCAATCGTTTTCCACACACGCCGCAACCTCCCTCACAATCATTTCGGTGTTCTTTGAGAACAGCCGTCAGCAAAATGTGTAGTTCAAGTGAAGAATAAGTTGTGGTTATGTATTTGTATCTTCGACAAAGAAAAAGGCGTAAAAGAAGAACTATGTGGATACATCCCTACATTGAGAAGAATATTGATTCAGGACCCTATCCTTCACCTTTATCTTTAAGAAAATATTAAAATAATTACTTTTTCACACCTCGGATATTTTGTTGTACCGAAAAGACGCCAAAGTCGATGAAACGCAAACACTAGTTTCCTGCACGCCGGTTTCAAAGCAACTGATTTGCATTGCGTTTCAAACCGGTTTCAAAATAGTCGTGCCATGTGCGGTCTCTCTTAGGTGTCTATGGCAGAAACTCAAATGAAACTCTAAAGTAACCAAAGGTTGCAGTTTCGTTGCAGTTGCATTTCACCGTCTGTTCTGGGCCTAAAGACGAATGCCATGAAGGCGAAACCGATCAACAAGTAATAAAGATTTTTTGCCCATTATTTAAAAAAAGCTTAGCTCCTATGTCTAATTACGTTCAATAATATTTTTTTCGGTAAAATATATAAAGTGACTTGAATTTATGCAGCCAAATTCTTACTGAAGACTCGGTAAGTGCTCAGCAACAAGGTTCGATGACCCTTTTTTTGAAATTCGTAAATTATCCTTTTCGTGTTCCTTACAAACGCAAGCCCAGCCCCGAGTAAATTACTATGGGACGTCAAGATGTTATTTTGCGAAATCAGCATAAACTGTTATCGATCCGTGTTACTGATCACTTATCAAGCCTCCTGTATAAGTTGAACTGCATAAATTAAATTCACCTTATATACCGTAACTTCATGTTTCCATAATAATTTTAAAAAACTACTGTGAATTTTGAATGGTCAAGTAAATATTTTTTTATTTGTTCTGTTTTATTATTTATTGAATGAATGAATGAATGAATAGACACTTTGCTGGCACAACACACGAACCATACGGTCCGAAATAGAATTACATCGCCCAAACTGTGAGTGAGTCAGAGATAGCACACTATTTTTTTTAGTAAGTGCGATAAGGGCGGCATGAATTTGAATGAACTGTAAGATAGCTTACAATTAATTCGGACCGCGGGGGAAATAAAACATAATACAAAAGTAACAAACACACATTATTGTACAAAAGCGTAAAAGCATTTTTTTTAATTTCTATGGCATAGTTGTTCAGAGTTATTGTAAAACTCTTACTTCAGATTTTCTAAAGGTTCTTTAAGGTGAAGTGGTCGTTGGAAATTCGCGCCAAAATCTGCTTCCTCCCTCCCCGCAGAGGCGTGGCTTGTCACGCGCCCACGCTTCGAATATTTTGCCATTATGGCAAAAATTTTGCAGCCGCAACATGTTACTTGCCATATTATGGCTTTTTTTTTTCTTTTTTTTGTCATTTTATGGTGTGTGCCCTCGTTTTAGAATCGGTCTGTGGTTTGTTTGAAATGGCCCCAAACAACAGACAAAGCAGTCGTCGTCCTGCAGGACCCGCCCGATAGAGCAGGTCATTGGTTAACAGAACCGAGTGCAACGCCATCGTTTGTCAAAAAGCTGAGTTTTGTTTTAAACAGAGACTGACAAATATCTAGATGAACCGAAACGGACCGGGAGTGTAGCCTGGATCCAGCTCCTATCATCAAGTGCACAGTTCAATATAGCGGTCAGGGTCTCCCGAAGCACGTTGTCAAGTAGCTCGAGTAGACTATCGAATCTCCACAAAGGTGACGAACGAAGTACGTATGTCAACTTGGGTACGAATAAGTAATGACGAATGATAAAAAGGGCCATGTGTGGATTTATTTTGGTGAGGCGTTCCGATGAATCCTTAAATTTTGCCACTTGATCGTGTACGTACCCAGTGATAGCTTCCTCAAGGACTGGGGCACCAAGGAGGCGAAGCGAGTTTTTATCTGAAGTTCTAATGTTAGGTGCAAGTGTATTAAATTTTGAAATAATGTTGCCATATAGATATCTGTAAAATTTTTGTTACTAATCAACTCTGACACGACCGTGAAAACTAGTGTTGGAACGAACAAATTAATTCAGGTCATCATATCTAGATGTCGTTGTTTATTGGAATAAATCATTATAATGCATAATATTTATGAAATCAGTATATATTTGTAAATATGAAATTGCATTAGCTATACTAAGTTAAAGCATCTAGATTCAAATAATATACTTATTTCTATTTCATGAAAGTTCTTTTCTAAACATCTACTTCTAAAAAAAAATCTATAACAATGTTGATTTTATATTTTTATTTTAAGCGAAACAGGGGTTATGTTACATTATCAATACATTATGTTAAATTTAAAAATCTAAAATCGTTTATTTTGTAACGAGGATTAAAAATCGAAATTCACCAACAAATTTTATACTTACGAGCATCTACAAACAACTGTATTTCATCCGAAAAGTTTCACAGTTAACTTTCACCATGAGCTAAATTAATTTAATAAAATGCAACCCTTTGAACATTATGCTGAAAGTTTCTAAAATTTTCAACGCAATAGAGCAGTTTTCAATCAATTGAGAATATTTTAAATTGCTTCTCTATTACTTTTCTTTGGAATTTGTGATTTGCAAGCTTCTGTTTTAAAAATATGTAGCAGAAATTTGCTACGGTGTTTGTTACGCAGTACCTATTACGTTTAATATTTCTTCCACGTTCGTCACGACATGAATCCCCAAAGGGGTGTCAGATGTGTTTTCAGGTGTGAACTGTGAAGTGCAACTCACAGCCCACCCACTTTTTACCTAGTCCGAGCATCATTGGTGGTAAGCCCTATCGCTATACTTTGGGCGTAAATATGGCCCAACAGATTCTTCGGAGCACGCAGACCGAATACAAATGTGCCCCTACTGGATATAAGCCCGATACTCTAGATCAGTGGTCAGTTTTTTTTTGATAACTAAACGTTATATTTTCTATTTATTTTGACTGGACTATACGTAAGGCGATTCCGCTGTGCAAACGAGTTCCACTTTAATTTTTCCAGATTCCTTATTTCTTATTGAAATGTAGATAAGCTTGATCGAACAAGTTATATCTGGAAGTCCCTGTTGTTCTTTTTAACACAGTTACTTATAGAAAGAAATGCAGATATCATAAAACTCGTTAAATCAGGAAACTTTAGTGTTTTATCACACCATTTTAAGTCTTTTTTCAGTCATAAAATAATGAGTAAAATGTAATCTCTTCAAAAATCTAACAACAAGTACCTATATAAGGTGCTCTAAAAATATCTGACACGGCTGCAATGGGAGATGGTGTATGTAGATTACAATAGTGAAGAAATTTTGTACGCCGGAATAGTTAGATAAGTTTGAGAAAATAAAGTAAATAAATAAACGAACATCAGTGGCATCCTCTCTGTGCCAATGTATATACAGTCTTGGATAATAACAACGAAGACAGCTGGAAGCAATTGCTTACTTTTTCATACCGGATACTGCACTGAAAAGAGATGGGGGTGTTGGCGGCTCCTTGACGCAAAAGATCAAGAATAATAGCAAACAGCCACAGAATTTTGATTCACCACTTACAAACAGTAATCAAGTATCATATAATCGATTGAAACAAATTGAATCAAAAGTCAATGATGCAGATGTTCGAAGGGCCGCTCAGTTACTCTTCTCCGATGACACGATCGCTCCTGACACACCGGAAACTCTTTTGGCTCACGCTTCAAAGCATCCGCCTCCAGCAGCGACGACTCACCTGCCGGACCCACCCGGTCCATCAGACCGCACGCCCGAGGCAACAGCAGATGAGACACTGGCCGCCATCATGTCGTTCCGGAACGGATCGGCCGGCGGCCTCGACGGTCTCACGCCACAACACTGCAAGGATCTGGTGGGCGGGATCGTCGGGGAAGCCGGCCGGACCCTCCTGAGCGCCATCACGCGGTTGGTGAATCTGATGCTGTCGGGTAAGGTGTGTGAACAAATCCTGGACGTACTGTATGGCGGAAATCTTATAGCTCTTAAAAAAAAAGATGGTGGTTTAAGACCCACTGCGGTTGGTAATACAATCCGCCGCGTGGTGTCTAGGGTTTGTTGCAAACACATTTTGCCGGAGTTGAGCTTGAAATTCGAACCAGTACGATTGGGGTTTGGGATCAAGGGGGGTTGTGAGGCCGCAGTACACGCGGCTTGCACATTCCTTTACAACGACTCAGGTGAAGTCCTGCTGAAGGTGGATGTGCGGAACGCATTCAACACGGTGGACAGGTTGACTGAAAAAGAACCATCTTTTTCAGTCAGCTGTCGGATGTCAACAGGGCGATCCACTTGGACCGGTCATCTTTAGCTTGGCCATCCACCCAGTCATATCGTCATTGATGTCTAGGTTCAATATGTGGTACTTGGATGACGGCACCATATGAGGCGACGCAGCGTCAGTTCTCAGTGATTTAAAGATTCTTATTGAAAAATTCGAAAAAATTGGTTTACTCCTCAACTTCTCAAAATGCGAACTATTTATTTCTGATTCCGTTTCATCTTTAGAAAAATACAACATTATTTCAAAATTTAATACACCTAACATTAGAACTTCAGATAAAAACTCGCTTCGCCTCCTTGGTGCCCCAGTCCTTGAGGAAGCTATCACTGGGTACGTACACGATCAAGTGGCAAAATTTAAGGATTCATCGGAACGCCTCACCAAAATAAATCCACACATGGCCCTTTTTATCATTCGTCATTACCTATTCGTACCCAAGTTGACATACGTACTTCGTTCGTCACCTTTGTGGAGATTCGATAGTCTACTCGAGCTACTTGACAACGTGCTTCGGGAGACCCTGACCGCTATATTGAACTGTGCACTTGATGATAGGAGCTGGAGCCAGGCTACACTCCCGGTCCGTTTCGGTGGCCTGGGAGTAAGAAAGATTTCAAGCATTGCACTCCCCGCGTTTCTGTCTTCCGTTTACAGTACGCGCGTCCTCTATGGTACAATCATAAACCCGTCACTTGGTGACGTAGAGGCGTCGTACTTGGCGGAGGCCAGAAGCGCTTGGACGCTCGCTTGCCCAGGCGAAAACCTGCCCATCGCGTTGAAATACCAAAAATCATGGGACGAGCCGATTTGTGGGCAGGTCCAGAAGCATCTTCTGGACACAGCTTCCAGCATCACAGACCGTGCTCATCTTCTCGCAACCGGTGAGCGTGAGGCTGGTCACTGGCTGCATGCGCTTCCTTCCGCACATATTGGCACACTGTTAGACAAGACCACGTTTAGCCTCTCCATCTGTCTGCGACTCGGAGTAAGAACCAATGAAAGTCATCGCTGCCACTGTGGCACAAGCGTCGACGAGCTAGGCCATCACGGTCTGTCATGTCAGCGTAGTGCTGGTCGCTGGTCCCGCCACGCCAGCCTGAATGACGTCATCCGGAGGGCCCTTGCAACCGTCAGCGTGCCGGCCATCCTAGAGCCAAATGGTATTGCGCGTGATGATGGAAAGAGGCTTGACGGAATGACACTCATTCCATGGCAGAACGGTCACTCGCTCGTGTGGGACGCGACATGTGTTGACACTCTTGCCGCGTCTCATGTGCGATCGACCGCTGTTACAGCTGGCGCAAATATGCGGCTCTAGGAGAGGGTTACATGTTTGTGCCGTTTGGAGTAGAGACGTTCGGACCGTGGGGACCAGATGCGCGACAGCTCTCTAAGGACATAGCGTCGCGCCTGGTCGACGTTTCGGGTGACCCAAGAGCTGGGGTTTACTTCAGACAAAGAATCAGTCTCGCTATTCAGCGAGGCAATGCCGCCAGGGTCTTGGGCACCCCGCCTCGTGTTAGCGATGACCTGGACAAAATATTTTATTTGGTTTAGTGGTCTGTTTTGATTTAGTTTTGCAGTAAATAATGTAGATTCTTAATTTCATACATTTACATAATTTGTTTTATTTTTTTTAGAATTTTATAATTTATGTTGTTTTAAGATGTTTTGTACAGGTATATAAGATAATAATATTAACAAAAATGCCAATTTGGAAAAAATAATTTACTTTATTCCGCATAAAGTGATTCACAAACTACGAGCGATGTGTCGTTTCATCAATGAAAATAATTTCTATCTCTTTCCAAATGTTATTACAGGACGGTTTCATGCAAGTAAATCAATTCTAACTTACGCAAATTTTTTTGTATGGAAAAATTTATGACTTCAGATCAATAAAATATCGTTACTATTGTAATCTATATACACAATACACTCTCCCATTACAGCCGTGGCAGATATTTTTAGACCACCTTATATATGTAAGGCTACTTTAATTTATGCAGCCAAACTTATACTGGAGGCTTGGTAAGTGATCGGGTAAAACGGATCGATTACATTTTTTGCTGATTTAACGTTGACGTCCCATAGTAATTGACTCGGAGCTGGGCTTGCGTTTGTAAGGAACACGATATGTATTTATCGTATCATATTTGTTTCATCATAAAATATTATTTTTATACAGATTAGATTTGACATGTAAAACGTATACTTTATGTATCTATTTTACAAATAAACAATTTGAATCTTGAATCTTGAATCGAAAATAATAATTTACGCGTTTCACAAAGAGTCATCGAACCTTGTTACTGAGCACTTTCCGAGTCTTCAGTAAGAATTTCTAGTCTAACATTGTCGAGGTAATGATCAAAGTCATAAAATTTCCTTTAATAGGAACGGAAGGCGTGTTTTTTGATACTCATATTTTTGTAATAATACGAATAAAATAGATAAAATATCGAAACTTCCTGTACTTTGTTCCTCAAAAATATTTTTATTTAAATTCACAACAATCACGCTACTGGTCATCCAAAATATAAACATTGTTTATAATTATCATATAAAATGCACTTGTTGTGTCCAATTTGTGAGGTATTTTCGCCTGATGATGTCGATTAAATTTGATGAAACCAGTAGTGTGACCATTCTGACAAATATATTAGTGGAACACTTTTCAATGGCTTTTCTATTATTTTCAAAATGTTGCGTTAAGAAATAACAATATACACCATTAATTATATTTTTGTGTTTATTTTTGCATGCTTATATTTTTTATGTCTAAGAAACCCAAGCGTAAAATAATTGAATTGCAAATAAGCACGTTCATATAATTTAAATAACATAAATTTTAGATATTTTATCTCTAATAGGTGGTAGAGCTGATGCCGGGCTCGACTGTGGAGGTACCACCATCTTACTCGCAAGTCCTCCCGAAGTTATTCGGGGGATGGTAAGAGAACAGCTCTCAGGCAAAACCAGGCGGCCCACCATTGCCTGGGCCCGACGGATGGCGGTATATCCATCCCCAATTGCCGGGCCTTATATAAAACAGACAAGTGACGGGCAGCGGCGGCACTAGTGCAAAGGTTTCGGCACCGCGCTCACCAACCCGCCTGCCCAGCGTGTGTGAGTATGGGCATTTCTTCCAGGAGGACCGCCAAGAGTGGCGAAATCCTGGAAAGGCCTATGTCCAGCAGTGGACGGAACAGGCTGATGTATGGTGTGTATGTAAATTTTAGATATTTTACGAAATCTCTTGTTTATTTTGAATCTACGAGTATAGCATCGTTTGCCAAAAAATCATGATTAAATCTAAAGTTTAATCTAAGAATAATGATTTTTTTCTTATGTTTATAGTTATTTATAATAAAAAGTAAAAAGCTCTTACAGCGTTAGAAGATATTAAGTTTATCTAAAACGTATTCACAGTTTCGGCATATTTTAAGCCAATCGATGCTTAGGTCCATCCAGGAAGAGCCAACAAATTCAAATGAAAGTACCTATAAGTGAAAAGATTTGTGACTACAGTTAAACCAATTATTATATTTTACAAGAAAATGTGATAAAACGTAGCCAGCGTCCTTCCCTTCGGACCAACGCTTCAGACAGATAAGCATTAGACCAACAACTCAGTCACAAACATATCAAAAATATCCGTTCGTATATCATGACATGACCGCATTTATTAAATCACCGCAAACTATTTAACTGTTTCTTTTACATCAGTTTTATGATTAAAATGTGAATAAATATATATATTTTTTATGAAAAGGTTAAAATTATAAATTTTTGATTTTATTTTGTATTTTGTTATTGATTTTTTATTACTATGTATATGTGGTGTATAAATGAATAAACATTTTTATCAATTCATCTAATCTATTTATATATTTGTACATCCCCAATATTTGTAGCTCCACACAATAGAAACCAGAGAAAAAACCTGTGTCGGTACAGGTATCTCTTTTGTGAAACATTAATATACGTTTTGAGAATAATCTTAAAAAATAACTTGCAGCTTGAAAAAAACGAATGCAAATTTACTGCATGCAAACCCTTATTTTTAACACTATTATAGTATGAAATGTATATTAACTAATGAATATTATAGTAGCTTCAAAATAATTGGATTTTCTATAGGTTTGTTATGTTATAAAAGTTGCAAATTCCTAAAATATTGTAAACTTATGGCTAAAAAGATAATTAAAAAACCGTTTTTGGAATTATTTGCACAATTAGGACCTACGATATTTAGAAAAAGAAAACGGATCATCATAAAAATCCTAGAATTTTAAAGCAAAGGTCCGGACAATTGAAACTTTCTGTCAAGAACTAAATGGAGTCGCCCCGCTCTACTCCGCTCCGCTTGTTGTTGCCCTGAGTTTTTGTGAAATGCAACGCAATCATGCTAGGATAATTACGAAGTTCTTTCCTAGTTTCCAATTATCCGAAACGTTGCAATAGTCCTAGGATTTTCACGTTGACCCATTTTTCTGATTATCCTGCAACATTTTATATTGATTTTAGCTCAAAGTAGTTTTCAGGCGATATAATTATTTATTACGATTTCGTTGCAAAACACATTGTGGACCCCAGCTAATATTAAAATTCAAACTGAAACTCTCTGCGTTTAACAAAAAATTAATAATAACTTTTTCCAAAGACCGAGTTTACCCCTAAAAATCCATGGTGATCAGCCAGGAATAATGTACATAACTGGATTATGAACGAGGCGCTGAAAATCGCTCGAAGGCTTAGCCGCCCAATGAGGTTGCGAAACAGAATTTGTGCCTAAGTAAATTAATGTAGAAAATTGCGTCGAGCGGCGCCTTCGTTGATTGCGTTCATTGAAATTCAATGATGTACGAGTACATCCAGTGACTGTTTTGGTGCAATGCAAATGCAGATAAACATTAAATAGCATTTAGCATAAATTACGTGTGCAGTCACCTACAGTTAAAGCATCCTTTTTACGGTTTCGTACCCCAAAAAAACGGAAATCTTTTAGGATGACACTATTATTCGTCTGTCAAGACTCTTATTTTTCTCAGGCCCCGTGAGAAATATCAACCTGAAAATAATACATCCTAGAGAAGTCTACGGATTTAGTATACAGTTGACAGTCAGACTTCTAAATCAACGCGAAAAAAAGACCATTGCCCTTTGCGTAATTAATTTAATACACATTGGCTCATCATGAAAACTTATACCTAAAGGACATCTTGACTTAGAATCTTAAAATTCCGTTATTTTATGCATATATATGCATAATCCAGCCCAACAACTTTAAGACGTGTTTATTTTTGTTATGCAGGGTCATTTACAAAGTAACGCATAAAATAACAAAACTTTGCTAGAAAAGCTTATTTGACATTAAACTATTGTCGCGTAGGGCCATATACCACATAAATTTTTTTTCAGAACCATATATATTGTTATATGGGAGTTTTACTGTTTTAAAATTTATATTTTTACTATCTATGTGGCCTTGATAACTTATGTAACACTCAATAATTTGTAAGTGCAAGATATGGCAGCTACGACGAGAAAGAAATGTGGCGGAAGTAAGATCTACAGATTGCAAAATGTTTTAAGACTGTTCTTCCAAAAATAAATTTAAGTTTAACTATTTCCATAGAGGTTGAAGAAAACACTTATACTGTTTCACAAAATTATTATATTTATATTTCCGACTAGTTTCGCCTTAAAGGCATTTTCCAGGTTTTATAAATGTACGAGTTTGTCACAAAAGCTGTTCAAGTATGTGAAAACAGGATGATGGATTTCAACCTCTCAACATCCTCATCATCTCTGAGGTCAGCGGTAATAATATGCCCCAGATACTTAAATTTGGACACTCTCTGTAGTTCAGCGCCATGTAGAATAATGGGGGGCACATTCGTTGGGAACTTACCTCCGGCCACAAAAACCATGATCTCGCTCTTCTTTACGTTATAAAGAAGGCCATGCTGAGCCGCATAACGCTCGCATATAGCTACAAGTTTCCTGAGGCCATCGATCGACGCGCTGAGCAGCACCATGTCATCGGCGTAAATGATATTGTTCAAGCATACAATTATGAAAGTAAAATAAAAATGTCACGAAATGTTTTTTACAGTATCATTTAATATCATTGTCTAAACTCTAAAATACATCATTTGCCCACCAAACCTTTATTTTCGGGAAGCTTAAAAATCGAGTTATTAAATGAATAATTAGTTCCTTATAATACGTTTCAAGCAAAAACATGTATTTCACGTCAATACAATAATGTAACGATTTCGTTTTGTTACTTGTTTTTTTTTTTTTTTTTTTTTTATTTATTTATTAACTTTACATTAAATATTTAAATGGACCAGTGATGCTGTAAGATCACATGTGATCTATCCCAGCATCACAATACGTTATACAGAATTATTAGTAATTTGGTGGGACAGCTATTTTCTTTGAGCACCTCTACCAACTTCCCTACTGACCGAACCGTTGCGTGTCTAGCCATGTCAACGACTTTTAAATGGATTTTATTACAGTAGTCAGTATAGAGGTCCTATTCTGTAAACCCTACCTTACTCTGACAGTATTAATAACTTCAATAACGATTTATAAAATTTTCAAACCTTTACTCCCTTTTTATGCAATCACGGTTTTTATTTATAAAAAATTATTTCGTATTTTGATATCAAAAAATGTAAGTATACATCTGAGATTACAGTTAACTGTTAATTGTTTTTTCTTTACTTACCAAATTACACAAATACAGCAGATCAAATCAAAAACTTTACTCATTATCCACATACTAAAACTGCTAAATCCTCTCACGTAGCGTATTTTTCTATCATAGATTGTGAACAAAATCAATGTTAAAATGCCTTATAACGGCGAAATCAGTTGAAAAACCAACCAAATAATAGAATAAATCATACAAGCACTTTGAATTTTTTTTTATCTAATGCTCAGTTATATGAAATATATGAATTTTTTCACATTCGAGACTTAATCGTAACAAAGTGGGAGCTTGTTTCTTATTCTGATTTAGCAACTTTTTAACAGAATTCGTCCGCCCTTAGTTAACGTGTCTCACAACTCACACGCAATCGCCGGCCTATAAAAGTCATTCGTGAAACACATTTCAATAAAATAAACGAGCACTGATTCAATTTTTATGCCTTTTGTGCCCAGAATTTAGGACAGGCACGTTATTAAATTCCTTGGAAAGACGAAGTTCATTGTGACGGCCGACTTTGGAGGGCCGGACCAAAACGGAATATTTTACAGGAACATTTTCACATTACTCGTCATAATTTTCAGTTCTGGAGTCGGGAAGCTTGCAAACAAGATAATGAAATTGTTTTGATAACGTGGGAGGGAGACGAGGTCACTAAGCTTCTCTGTCGTGGAGATAGGAAGGACACCTTTTGTTTCGCAAGGTAAGACATAAATAACAACTTAAGACGCTACATGAAAAAAGAGGTTTTAAGGCTTAAATATCATACTTTATATAACCTATTTCAAAACAATGGTATCTATATACTTATAATAAAGTTGTAAAGAAATCGTGTCTCTACAATGAATTTTTTTGCGCGAAGTTTTAAATTAAATTGGTTATTAGTTGTACTCGGGCCAGAATTTTTTTAGTTTATGTCTTTCTGTCTCTCTGCATGTATGTTCCGTTTTACCTCGAGAACCACTCAACGGATTTGGATGCTTTTTTTTTATTATCATTATAGGGACCTTGGTCAACATAAAGGCTACAAGGGTTGTTCATAAAATATACGCCCGAGCCGAAAACGGGGTAAATATTGAATAAACGCGGGCAAAGACTAATATAACATATAACTAAACAGTGATTCCTTAATTTAACTCTGAAAAATCAACACTCAGGTAAAAATAAGTTTTATCTAGGTACTTCTATCTTACAAGTATCTTAGTTGCTTGACAGAATCGCAAAAACTGATGTCATAATATATATGTACTATAACATTGCAGTTATTGGCCCAATTTAATATAGCACTGCTTAAATAACAAATCAGCAAGTATTATTTCTTCTTTTCTTTTTGCTGGGCAAAGAGTATCTCAGCCATGTATTCCACGATTGGATTGGGATTCAAAAGTACCGTTTGCATAACAGTACAAATGAATTGATTACTTAGGTATGTAAACCCATCAAGTAAAATAATAAACAAATTTTTGCGTTTTATGTACTTACTGATGTTTATAAAAGTTTATTGATCAATAATATTGCTTCTCCAAAATATGAAATGGTCCCTGATTTAGTTGTCTGAACTGTTTGCTGAATCTATTTTCAACCGTTTTATAAATGAAATCTTGAAATTTTATTTGTCAAATTTGTCACTCTTTGGCATTTCCGTTTTCACTTTACTGAAGCAATCGATTTTTGAAAATAATAAAGTTGTATATGAGTAACCACGGTGGAATATTAGATTTTGATTAGATTGTTTTCAATATTCTAAATTATTTTACGAAGGACAATGATAGAACAAAATTGAATCCAACAGGTCGTGGTACTGACAGCTCTGATGATGAAGTTGATGAACCCATGAGTGATTGGTCAACAAAACAAATGGCGAGCTCACAGTTTTTTAAGGAATAAGTATCTTTTATTTCCACGAAATATTATTTTGGTTCAATGTTACTTTTTTCCACATTATGATTTCGTAGTAATGAAAAAGTTTTTACGCACATCCTACCTTTGGTAACTGTCATTTCATACATTCGCGTAAAGTTGACGTTAGCACCTCATTCCCAATCCAAACGTGGAACAATAATACAGTGCGACAACGATCGTAATGACATTGTGGCAAAAAGCATAACTAACACCGCCTCATATAAAACGTCACATTTTAACAGTTCGCCGCGTTGTATAGCTCCATCCATCGCTGTCATCCACGTTCATTTAGATCTTTGTCGCACTGTAGCTTCATATGCTCGCACAGAACACCTTCAATAACGGTTAGTCCGTAAAATAACGACAATTAGAGAGACCAGTTAAAATCCTTGCCAAATTAAAAATGAAAAGAGAATCCCGCGCTTTCTTTTTCTCATTTCTTTATGAAAATTAATAGCTGAAAAGATTTCGTACAAAGAATAATAAAAAAACTAAACAACCACAAAAATCGGAATAACTACAAGTTGAGTAAATTTGGTTATGTTGCGTTCAATTTCCCAATTACAATATTGTTACATTGTTAATGTTATACTTGCCGGCTAATCAATTATTGTAATGTATTCGGGGCTTGTTGCTTTCGGACTCACTCAACTGGGAAACGTATGCTTTGTTAACTCACTTTAGTTTTCCCGTGGGTGGATGTTGCTATAACATTTTCCGAAATGCTAGGAATGTTGACGTTAACTTTCATAAGAAAACATAGAGCCACGACATTATGTCGTGGAAGTGTCAGAGGTCTTCACTGAAACAATCAATACTAGTTATTACGTTCAAACGTGAGCTCTATTTCCTTCTTCGGGCACAAATGTATTTTTCTTAAGGGGTCACCGAGTCTCAGAGTATGTGTGCGTGAGGCACACCGGCTAAGGCTAGCGAGCGTTTTAAAACCGTGCATAAAGCGCAAGCAATAAAGGCTTCCCGTTCGACAGCCGAAGCAGGACTGCGGATAGGGGGGAAGCGAGGCGGCTCTGGCTAGGATGAGCGGAACGCGCGCAAATTTAGGTATTTCATTCGTATTGTTAAAACAAACACACGTTTTGAAAATGTAAAGTGTATACGTTATAAAAAACATGTAAATTTGTTATTGTTCAAAAACTGATGGCCTTCCGTGAAGAATTTACGCCGTACTACGGGTTTATGTTATTTTTTTGAGATTCTCGTAACTTTGGATTTTTTTTATAAAGGAAGCTACAAGTTATCGTGTTTCCAAAGTGTATGATTTATGGAGTGAATCTTTAAATATCTTACATATTAATGGAACAACTAAATCTCAAGTAAAAACGATACAGCGAGGGATCAAACGAACGCAATTACTTAGTAAAAATCTCGATGCCGTCTTAAATTCTAAAAAGCTCATTGGTCCATGCTATACCGGTAGAATTTTAACCTGGTTCTCAAGATCGAGAGGCTGGCATTTCACCGATTGCGCTGCTGCTTCTTAAATGTAATCTACTATACTAAATAATAAAGTAGTAATAATTTGACCAAGTACGAGTCGGACTTGCGCACAAAGGGATAAAAACATTATGGTACTAAAAGGTTGACAACCGAATATTAGCGCCATCTATCAGCTCACCAATGAACCTCTGCACAAAAAGTTTGACAAGCTACTTTTATGGTTAGCGCTATCTATCATCTAATCAATGAAACCACAGTAGAAGCTGTAAAAAAATCATCTCAGATGGCGCTATGGTTAAAACGAGGTTTATTATATGGGGACCACTCTTGGGATTAATTTTTATTATTTGTCGTGATGAAGGCTATAGTAACACCTATTTTGTAAAAATCCAACTGGCTACCTATTACGGTTAAAGCTGTAGACCACTGTGACAGACGGACGTACAGACAGACAGACAGACAGTGGAGGCTTAGTAATATGGTCCCGTTTGGCACCCGTCTTGTACGAAACCCTAAAAAGTCTGTACATTGAATATTTTTACGAAAATTTAAATAAAATTGGTTAGGAATTGTATTGTGGCCAAATAGTTTTTTTTTTTAATTTTCTTCTCTTTGTCTATCTGTATGTTCCGTTTTAACTCGAGAACTACTCAACGGATTTAGAAACAGTATTTTTTTGAGGAAAATAAATAATGTGTGTTTTTATTTATAAAATAACAAAGTGCTTATACTACCTTGCCAGGATAAAAATTGGAGAGGCAACTGCTATGCATTTCTAAGAAATAAGAAAATTCTTCTAGTGCATACAATTTCACTCAAAATTGCTGCACGATTTGGCGAGGTTTTCGTTGCATCATTTTTCCTACATTGCTGAAATCTGCACGATGCATACTTTCAACGTTTCCGTATTTCTTGTAGTCCTGAATAATAAATTTATGAAAATTCTGTAGTTAATTTTACCTAGAATACAAAAATTGGAGTGGCATTTCTAAGCAACAATAAAAAAAATGCTTCAAGTGCAAAGTCTCTTAGTCTCTTAGTCAAAATTGTTGCACAATTTCATTCAAAATTGTTGCACAATTTGGCGATGTTTTCGATTTCGTAGCATAATTTTTCTTACATTGCTGAAATCTGCACAATACATTATTTTCAACGTTTCCGTATTGCTTGTAATCCTAAACAGTAAAAAGTATTTTTAATGTAGTTCTTTGATTTTACCTATAACGTATTTGTAAAAGCAAAGTATACAAACCTATGTAAAAAGGCATTAAAAGCTGCCATTCATTACCTACACTTAAACTGCAACCTGTTTGAACTTTAAGTTATATTTGCAACCGAATTTGTTCCACGTTATGCTATTAAAAAGCACCAATGTTACATACACAAATAGTATAACAATAGTAGGTAGGGTTTAAATCCGTGTGCTGTAAAGTTACAGGTGCACACATTTTTCAAAATTTTAAATTTAAATCATCCTTAAATTAAAACTATAAGTAACAAATTATGATAATAATTCTGAAAAAGTAACTTATACATATGTCGCAGTAAAGTAGTTAAATCAGAGAGTTAGTTGAATCTCTAGACAGTTAATTAAAGATCGACATTCAATCAAGTCGCTAAAGTTCCGTCAGACAAGTGAGTGAACGAAACGTTTAACGAGTTTCCTAAACGTTCCTAGGCGCATTTCAACTTTGGTAGGGTGACCTTTGTGAGGCGTCCCCGAGTAGGATACTAAATAGTCGCATAATGGATAGGTCGAAATGTATTTAAAAACACTAGGTTAGGTTAGGTTTGAACATTATGAAACAACTCAGAGCCGAGCGAAGCGGAGCGGAGCGAGGCGTCCCCGAGTAGGATACTAAATAGGTGCATAATGGATAGGTCAAAATGTATTTAAAAACAGTACGTTAGGTCAGGTTTGAACATTATGAAACAACTCAGAGCCATCATCTTGTTTTACATTATTAATCAATCAACACGCTGGCTTTTGGTCAGACAGATAGTTAAACGTTTTCGACGCTGCTTTATTTAAATCAAAATGCTAGCGACTTGATTGAATGTCGATCTTTAATTAACTCTCTAGAGATTCAATTAACTCTCTGATTTAACTACTTTACTGCGACACATACACGAACTCAACAGAACATGAGATCATCCATGACTTAAACAAGACCGAGGCGTCTGACTTAGTGAATCGGGTGAGTCTATTATGCTGTTTGATATTTTGTATAGTACCGTCATATCTATTAATGTCCTACGATCCTCAAGAGAGGACAACTTAAAATGCTATTTTTAGTCAAATACGAGTACATCGAATGTTAAATAGAAATTTATTCTAAATTTTATTTTTTATTATTTTATTTGCGATACTCGTTAATAATTTTAAAATCAATAAAATATATTTTTACTCCATATATTTCAGCGCACGGTATGGGGCCGTCATCGAATAGAAGGTACAGCTAAAGTGAGAAATATTGAAACTTCGTGTTTTGTCGGCTAAGTTCGATTCCTATCCTTTTTGACAAGTCCATAAAATTTTCTTTGTCATAAGACGTCATTAAATAAATACGATTATTCATAGATTTCGCGAATGCCGAAGTCGCACTATTTCTCACTAGACCAGTACAGTATTTTGTCAATTTCATAAATAAATACAAAAAGTAAAACTGACATCTGTTTACAAATTTTAGAAGTGTTTGGCATGAATTATGGTTTATGGGATGAGTTGCCAGATAGTGCTAATGATGTTGATTACTGCTCTTCGTACAGTGGAGACCGCATCAAGTTAGACACTTCGGACTTTGCACCTATCTTATATTCTTCTCTGTAGGGGCTAATGTCGCACTGCAAATGTATAGCTTGATGTCCTCTCCACTGTACAACATGACAATGGATTTATTGATATTGTGGGGTGGTGTGGTTGTTATTTGAAAATCACCTGAAATTTTGAACAGTCCAGGCCCTCAATTCTGGCACCGTGCGCAAAAATGACTTTAAAAAGGATTTGTACAGATATGTGTAGATATTTTTGATTGAAAACTTATAATAAGCATTCCTTATATCCCATAGCTTATATTTGATATGGTTTAGTCACTCTTATTTCCATCGCACGGCATATATCAAACTTTAAACAAATATATAATTACTGATATTGCGAATACGCAAAAATGCCGGAATAGCCGCCCTGTTCGACTGTCGGTTGGGTCATGTTTGTTAGTGCTGTTTGTTGAGTTCAAGTCTATAATGAGCACCAAGTGACCATATGTATGATGTCTCCCAGGTTACTTTATATACTAAGTAAGACATTGATTCTAATCACAAAAATGTAAAAGTTTTAACTTTTCGGATTTAACAATTCAATCTTTTTGGTGCACTGCTGAAGTAACTATTCATAAGTTTTTTTTACTTTTGGTGATAGCAGCAGCTATTTTATGCGCCAGTCTTTGCTAATATCTTATACAATCTGACATATTTAAATGCCGTTCACATCACAGTATAATTTAAAAAAACAATAATAATGTTATAAAACGTAGTGGGTGAAACTAGACTTAAATTGATCGACAAAAGGTGAACCAAAAAAATCATTATAACATAAATTGACGTTTTGAAACTTTTGCTGCCTACCAAGGACTATACTATGTATAAAATAAGTCATAACTTTTGATATACCGCGAGTATTTCTATATGAAATAAAATCTGTTATGATCCGTAAGAATAGACTTTATATATCAAATTAAAAACAAACCATAATAAAGTACCATTGCCATGAAAATAATATCCTAAAAGTTTTTTTTTAATTTTCTATCTTATTTTTTCAGAAATTGTCGATTTTCTTGAAATAATCTTCCCACTTTACAGAAATTTTACTCCTTTTTATTATTCCTTACTTCATTAGCTTTCTAATAAAAAAAATGCAACCTTCTATCTTAAACACAATAATTTCTACAAGCGGTTAACAATAGGCACTGCGCTCGCGCTCGTATCACTTATGTCACCGTTAAAGGTAGAGAGAAAGGAGAGTCGAATAATTTTTTTTTATTGATTCACTGAAAAAAATATGAATACATAAATGCTATTATATAGGTAGTGTTGATGAAAACTTAAGGGGTTTTTAAAATAGAATATATAACAAATTATTTAACATATTTAATGTGATGTGAATATATGAATAGATAAGGTGACTTTAATTTATGCAGCCAAACTCATGCTGGAGGCTTGGTAAGTGATAAGTAACATGGATCGATAACACTTTTTGATAATTTCGTAAAAAAAATCTTGACGTCTCATAGTAATTGACTCGGGGCTGGGCTTGCGTTTGTAAGGAACACGAAAATAATAATTTACGAATTTTAGAAAAAGGGTCAATGAATCTTGTTACTGAGCATTTACCGAGTCTTCAGTAATAATTTGGCTGCATAAATTAAAGTCACCTTATACTGGGTGTTAATATGAAGTTGTAGGAGCCGGAAACTGGCGATAGTACTCGTCCATACGAACAACTTTTACTATGGAAACAATCCTGAAATCGCGAAAACAATATCAGCTGTTTCATACATTTCGGTCGACTAGGTATTTAACTTTTTTATAGAACAGCAGATTTTTTTTCGCGATTTCATTGTTGGCTCCATAGTAAAAGTTGTTCGTATGGACGAGTACTATCGCCAGTTTCCAGCTCTTACAACATCATAATTACTAACACCCAGTATACCTATACAACGTGAAATTTAAGTCATTTTGTTAACGAAAACTGGAGATAGTACTCGTCCATATGAACAACTTTCACTATGGAGCCAGCCCTGAAATCGTGAAAAAAATATCAGCTGTTCCATAAAAAATTTAAATACCTATGTACTCGACCCAAATGTATGAAACAGCTGATTTTTTTTTCGCGATTTCAGGGTTGGCTTCATAGTAAAAGTTGTTCGTATGGACGAGTACTATCACCAGTTTTCGTTAACAAAATGACTTAAATTTTCCGTTGGATACTGTAAAGAAATACTTCTGATATTTTGTCGATAATTTTATGTCTTCCTTGTGTTTACATTATCATAAGAAACATTTTGTGGAATTCAAATAAAAGGTATTGAGTATTGTGTATGGAGAGGTTTTTTCCAGCCAACCAGTACTGTGGTGAAAGATTACACGAAATAGGTTGGCAGCAAACATACAACCGGATTTTTACAACACATAACTTATTCTACACAAATAAAAAATAAAAATTATAGATATAAATTTAATGGATATGCATGCACTAATTAGCTCCGCAGCAACGGAAGTTGTTCGCCCGACAGCGCAGCAGCAACTGAAGTTGTTCGCCCGACAGCGTGGCAGCAAATATTAGGTTGGGGAAAAAGTTTCTTCGCATTTTATATGAAAATTCAACACATTTTTTAATAAAGTTTATTTACATTTAACTAAAGTATGTAGGTGCCATTTTGTTCGATAACTTTCTGCCATCTTGTAGGATGATCCCATTGCTATAGAAATTCTGGGGCTTCTGATCAAAAAACCACGATAATTGGTTTTGGCAGTCCTCTCGTGATGTTAACCTGACACTGCCTAAAGAATTCTGAAGAGACCGAAACAAGTGGAAATCTGAAGGTGCAAGGTCAGGACTATACGGCGGATGCATTAATACGTCTCAGCCAAACTCTCTTAATTTTGCTGAGTGGCTAAAGATGTGTGAGGTCTAGCATTATCATGATGAAAAACCACACCCCTTCTGTTGACTAATTCCGGCCGCTTTCTCTCGACTTCTTGCTTTAATCTCATCAGTTGTTCGCAGTAGAGCTCAGAATCGATGGTCCTGCCTGGCGGTAACAGCTCATAATGAATAATGCCCTTCCAATCCCACCACACATACAGCATTACCTTGTTGCGAGATAACCCTGGTTTCGCCAGAGTCTGTGAAGCCTTTGACCACGACCTTTTTCGCACGTTCTTATCGTACGTGATCCACTTTTCATCACCAGTTATCAGGTTTTTCAAAAATGTTTCGGTTTCATTACGTCGTAATAAAGAATCACAAATGAGTACACGGTTCATTAAGTTTCTTTCAGTGAGCTCATGAGGCACCCAAATATCGAGCTTATTTGTGTACCCAGCTTTTTTCAAATGCGCCAATACTGTTTTGTGGTCAATCCCCAGTTCTTCAGTTACATCGTAACTACAGATACGCTGATCTTGCTCCACTTTTTCAAAAATGGCATCCATTTTATCCGTAATAGTGCACCCAGAGCGAGGTGCATCTTTGACATCCAAATTTCTGGATTGAAAACGCTTAAACCAAATTTGTGCTACTCTCACAGACACTGCACAAGCTCCGTAAAATTTTAAAATGTATCGAATTTTTTCATTAGATTCACTCATCTTAACAGTAATGAAAAAGAAATGAAAATCACACATTTTACCTAATTTGAATTTGGAATTATCTTTTTTAAAATTTGAACTTTTTAATAATATCAAAACCAGCCGGATACAAATGGTATAGCCAAAGAGATTGTATTATGAGTTCATAGATACTATTTGCGATAAGAGTTTTTCCCCAACCTATTATTTAATTTCGTCCATGACTATACCTACTTACCCATTGCTGAACGGCAAAGAGTAATATGAATAAACGCAGAACGGCCTTCACCGCATGCCCTAAGACATAGCCTGAAGATAAAGGAGGCTATGCCTAAGAGCATGCATTTGTTCCCGAAGTACGGCTATTCTCTATCAAGTTGCGACGTAAATAATTGTCGATGAAAATTGTACGTATAGTCTGTCAAAAAAGTGTTGAAATGAAAATGAAACTTTAATTAACTTTATTGGACTTTAAACGTTAAAGTAGTATAATTTAGGTGATATATTTATGAAATAACAACGCGGTTAACTCGATTCAACAGATTTTGTACTTATTTGTTTGGTGTAACCAGGCGAAAGAAAAACAGTTTCTTCAATATTCATTTCAACACTTTTTTGACAGACTGTACGAGTGTTGGCTATTCAACGTACATTCCTGAGTTATGTAGTTATGCCATTATGATATATGTTTTGTTTTGTGTTATTTTTACCCTGCTCCATCGTCTATCTGTATAGGGTAACATTGCATGATATAAAGATAAAAATCATTTATTGTACCAAAAAGCACTATATTTAAAAGTAGGTAACAAATCAAAAATAGTTGTGACATTTGTATTATTTGAGTAGTATTTGAATACTTAATGAGTAAGCTGACTTAAATTTATTTTATAATAAATGAAACATTAATAAAATATTTTTTTTAAAAGAAAAGTCTACACAAAGCCTAAAAAGATAAAAACCCACATACGGTAATATTATACAAAAACATAATTTAATAGGTTTGATATAAATTCAGAGAAAAATAATCAATACGGTTGGATAGATACATTTATATTTATATTCATTATATTATATTCATATTGGACACTCAGTAAGTTGGAATAATGTTCAATGACCCTTTTTACAAAATACGAAAAGTATTACTTGGGCCTCTTACATTTATTTAAGAACGACCCCGAGTCAATTAGTGCACAGAGCCAAAATTTCATTTGGCGTTTTCGCAGTAATTAAAGCTTAGTCCTGACCACTTACCGAGTCTCCAGTATCAACTTGGCTATATAAAATGAAATGAATACTTTATTTTTGCAATGTAGGTACATAAATATACTTATCGCACGTTAGGATATATTAAATAAGTAAAGTAATTAAATTTAAAAGAAGAAAATATAATGTATTCAATTAGGTTTTGGGTTTGGATATACACGTACATAAACTACATTAAAGGTATATTTAATGTATATATTATTATATATATGTACTACTGGTGTATGATAATGATAGCTTCCCATATACTATACCTATATAAATGAAATTCACCTTATACCTACATAGATGACAACAATCACTACTAGCGATGCGATAACAAAACAACAATCAAACTAGAGCCGAACATGCGCCCGGCCCCGCGTCGCATGTCCAAACAATGGACTATTAGTGTTGCATAGACGGATTTGCGACTTTGTGCCTTGATGCAAGCTATTATAATTACTACCTCCCGGTTTATTTCCGAACCAGGCCTGCGGGTCTACCACGTAATTCGATGATCATGGTAATGGGCTTCGTTTTGACAGTTGAAGCCCATTATTGAGCTTCGTCGTACCGCGTAAAATAATTGTGATGGTCTTCAAGCCCATGTCAATTGAGTGAATGATTTTCATACATATTTGACGTTTGAACACAATTATTGGTATCGCGTAACAAAAAAAAAAAAAAAAAACCAAGTTCATGACCATTTTGAAATGTCAAATGAAAGCCGGACCACCAGAGCTCCGGTGTTCATAATAAATTTGCACAATTTTGGTATTTTCCAGCAATATTGTGGGGTACCTAAATCTACTATGCTTGGTTTTTCGTAGATATAACTTTTCGTGCCTTGTTTACGTGTTTTTTGTTCTAATAATCGAATGGCGAGAGCGTACTTGCTGTCTGCGGCGGGCGGAGGAGGAACACCTAAAAACCAGGGAAAGAATCCAGCGAAGGATGCAGAAAGATATTTGCAGGCCGATGCTTCTACCCAGCGACCTAATCTTCTACCAGAGATATCGTTCACGGAAAACTTTCGCCTTTCAAAGGTATGGCCTGTTGTTACCTACTAAATTATGCGAAAATTTTTTCCCATAGTGCCCCCTTATCTACACCCCAACCCCCCCTTATCTACACCCCAACCCAAACTTATTGTCACATGCCAATTTCACGAAACTTTGCGACGAAAAAAACACTGCAGTGCGTCCAGAAATCAAGGTAGTTTATTGTAGTTTCAACCAAACCAAACAAGAAAATGTAATGTTACTCATCTACTTACTTCAGTGTACTTCTGTAATCAAATAACCAAGCCTAACATTGAAGTTTACAGCTTACTGTGTAAACGAGTAATTAAATTATCAAACATAACAGTGAAGTTTCTGACATCTTTTTACAGATTCTGGTAGCATTACAGATGTATGCCAGTGTTACCAAGGCGACACACGTAGGGAAAAACAACTCCCTAAACCTTTCACAATCAAAATGTCTGATTGTCTGATGGAAGTTATGGAAGAGCTGAATCCACCACATATCTTGCAAAAATATATTCATTTTCCAAGATCTCAGTCAGAAGGGAATGAAACTTCAGAGAAGTAATGTTGATTTATAATAATACCTTCAATTTGTAGTTGTTAAAATCAAGTACAAATACTGTAATATTTCAAATATTCACACACAACATTAATATTATTTGCATTTTCTTTAAGATTTATGGAGAAGTTTGGATTTCTTGTGCATTTGCCCCAAGGACAATGAAGAATCATCCTTCAACATGAAGAGACCACTCACTCAATGTCATAGTGGTATTTAATACTTTCCAAAACATGAGATGAATTAATTTGGATGCACTGAGCATGGATCTTCAGCGTCCACCTCCACAAATTCCATTCCATGGAGACCATAAACGAATTGATGAGGGAAGAGTTGCTTTGGTCGATAGGCTGTGGAGGAGTTGACATCTAAATTAGTTATAGAATATGTTCATTATTTGTATACCATATTTTTTATGTTTTAACAAATTTTAGTGTAATTTATAAGAAATGTATAATTTGCAGCAGTCGCTGTTTGTACCTTAATTTTAAAAACGGGTATATAATACAATAATACTATAGCTTATAGTCTTTCACAGGTGATGGGACTAATGCATGGTACATGTATTTACTAAATTTTGTAATTAAATTATTTATATTGATAAGTTTATTGTAAACATGACATGTAATTTTTTTTGGTTGTTTTTTTTTGTATTTAGACTTTTAATTTAAGTCTTGATTCTGCAAATTCTGCTCAATTAAATATATTATGTGGTCTATTTTAATATCTGAAGTATGAATAAATAGTATTATTGTATTATGTACCCTTTTCTGAAATTAATATTTAATGACTAGAGATAATTATGTACATAAAGCAGCTATTGATCAATTAACATTGTCAGTTTTAGATCACATTTAATGTTATTAAGTTAGGATGCCCACAGAATTTCTGGACACCTCTTTACTCTGCTTAGGATATAAGGCCTTTGGTAAATAAAGTGTATGTTAGGTTTTATCACTGTCAGAACAATAAATGGCTTCTGTTTTGGCTATGACTTGTTCTTTTTTCGTCCCATCATCTTCCTGAATGGATTGATTGAATACATAATAAGTACATAAGGCTTATGTCCAGCAGTGGATGAAACAGGCTGATGGATTGATACATACATAATACTTATGCCTGTCTCCCAAAGGTATAGGTGGAGACTGCAGATTTCCATCTGATATGACTCAGACCTCCGTTCACTGATTAAAACTTTCGTCAGGCTCCGACACTGACAGCAGGATAGAGTATACCGTTTTCAAAGCATGCAACAGATGGCATTGGAACCTGTGTGGTGTTAATTTATGAACGCGGCCCTGGCATACCCCTCACATAATGTCCTTCTAGGACAACCAAGTAGAGTTATATCTTCCACTTTCCTTACCATTCTTTTCATTTGTCATTCTACTTTCATTCATACCCTTTATATTTAGACCAAACAACTAAATGTTTTTTTCCATACTATTAGATTTTAATTCTTTTATAATCTTGTCAAACTTACATAGATACTTTTCTCAGAATAACATCATTTTGAACCTATATGGAATTTCAGAAATAAAACACTACTTTTGCACTGGTTATTATTTATGTATTAACACACTTATTTTTAGTAAGTACCTACTGAAACTTCAAGTCTTACATATTAGATTTTTATCATCTATTTTAACAATTAACTTAAGTAATTGCTAAATTACCTCATTAACAACACTGCATTCAAAATCACAATACATTTCCACTGTGACTTAACACATTGCCCGGTTAACATTGTACCAATATTGTTGACCATCTTTTCGACAGCCAAGTCCAACTTCATTCACAATCACAATACATTTCCACTGAGACTTTACATGTTGCTTCGCTAATAGTGCTGCGATGTTGTTCACCACCTTCTCTACAGCCAAGTCTAAGTTCTCCATGAAAATGTCTTGTCTCTGTCTGTGTGCTGGCATTCTGAAACATAATATTTGATTGTTTTAAGTAAAACAAAAAGAGAAACAGGCACTGTATTGATGATGTTGAGTTGGGACGCCTGCTGGGCTCAGTCAGGCGGATGGTTGGCTCTCCACTTGGAGCTATTCCATCCAATTCCCATTGCATGAAGCTTTGGTATTCTAATGTCTATTTCCTCCTCAATTCTTCCGCAGGCACTGTATTATGTTACACTGTTGATTTTCCAAAACTTCTACAGATTTTGGTAAAAAGTAAAGAAAAATTGACATTGCCTTATGTTATGATATTGATTTTCCCAGAAATTTGAAATTAAATAGAAGAAAAACACAACAGTAGGTAGGTATACTTACTTACTTTTATTTACAAACTTGAAATAGAAATGAAAACGAAACTTTTCGAGGGAGGTTATTTTTGTCCTGTGCGTTTGGTTATTCATTTCTCATTTGCATTTATTACATTAAGTGATAAATTTGAAAATAAAACAATAAGAAACATTGCAAAACTTCTTTTCAATACGAAAAGAGGATCAGACTAATTAAATAGGTGCTAATATCTACGAATAACTTGGTTTATAATAACTTCGAAAACGCATCAACCCATAACTAAATTGAATAAACAAAACGCAGATTTTCATTCGTTCATGATGTTCATTGTCATTGCAATTTTTACAAAATAGGTCCGATTCAGACTCTTGTAATGGTAATGAAGTTCAAAATGATGTTCAAACCCATGACAATCAGAATTACGTGGTAGACCCGCTGCTCTCTACTTCGCGAAGGCTACAAGTACAGACTACACTGGACTCCTCACCAGAGCTTATTTGCGTCGAAAACATTCTGTCAAGGACAGGGGTATGCGAGGGCCGTGCGGGGACAAATGCCCGCATCACAGTAGTGTCGATGACGCTTTATTATTTATCGATAAATTGTTTAAAGATCCTTTAGAAAACCCGAACTCAGTAGTGTGAGGTAGTGATGTGATCCTGATAATATATTTATTGTATTGTTGAATTTTATCGAATATAGATTCTTTTTAAGATTTTTACTAAATAAACCAAATTAACCACAAAAGAAAAGGTATATAATAGGTTGGGGAAAAACTCTTTTCGCAAATAGTATGTATGAATTTATAATAAAATCTCTTTGGCTATACCATTTGTATCTGGCTGGTTTTGGTGTTATTAAACAGTTTAAATTTTAAAAAAGATAATTTCAAATTCAAGTTAGGTAAAATGTGTGATTTTCGTTTGTTTTTCTTGCTGTTAAGATGAGTGAATCTAATGAAGAAATTCGATACATTTTAAAATTTTAATACAAAAAAGGTAAAAATGCAACGCAAGCCGCGAAAAATATTTGTGATGTTTATGGACCTAGTGCAGTGTCTGTGAGAGTATTAGTAGCACGTATTTGGTTTAAGCGTTTTCAATCCGGAAATTTTGATGTCAAAGATGCACCTCGCTCTGGATGCCATTTTTGAAAAAGTAGAGCTAGATCGGCATATCAGTAGTAACGATGTAGCTGAAGAACTGGGGATTGAACACAAAACAGTTTTGGCGCATTTGAAAAAAGCTGGGTACACAAAAAAGCTCGATATTTGGGTGTCTCATGAGCTCACTGAAAGAAAGTTAATGAACCGTATACTCATTTGTGATTCTTTATTACGACGTAATGAAACCGAACCATTTTTTTAAAACCTGATAACTGGTGATGAAAAGTGGATCACGTACGACAAGAACGTGCGAAAAAGGTCGTGGTCAAAGGCTGGTCAGGCTTCACAGACTGGCGAAACCCGGTTTATCTCGCAACAAGGTAATGCTGTGTGTATGGTGGGATTGAAAGGGCATTATTCATTATGAGCTGTTACCGCCAGGCAGGACCATCGATTCTGAACTCTACTGCGAAAAACTGATGAGATTAAAGCAAGAAGTTGAGAGAAAGCGGCCGGAATTAGTCAACAGAAGGGGTGTGGTTTTTCATCATGATAATGCTAGACCTCACACATCTTTAGCCACTCAGCAAAAATTAAGAGAGTTTGGTTGGGACGTATTAATGCATCCGCCGTATAGTCCTCACCTTGCACCTTCAGATTTCCACTTGTTTCGGTCTCTTCAGAATACTTTATCAGCCAACGAACGATCCAACTTTTTTTTAAATAAATTAAGCAAATTAATAGGTAATACTTGTAGAGATAGGAATTAAACAAGAAGTTAATTATAGTTGTGTGGAAATTGTGTATATGGTTGTAAATAGTTATTTAGACATTAGCTAGAAATAGAGGTCTTAAAAACATCGCCGTTATAAAAGTTTTCATATTTGTTACTAGCTTTTTTTACTTGAAAAATATTCACTTATCGTTTTCCAGTCACGTTTTTCTGAAACTCTTGGAAACACGCGTCGGTTCGTGTGTATATTTTAAATCAGATTTTGCCTAACACACTTGTTGGTAAAATAGTACGTGAGTTTTATGTATGAAAAAAGAAAGTTGGTATAACATACAGTTGATTGATAGTTGAAGCTTGTGATTGTTGGCACTTGGTGGAATTTACTACACACTATCTACACTTACTTATATTATAAAGAGGAGATGATTGTGAGTTTGGATGTAAGAAGAAGTCTCCAGAAATACCAACCCGATTCTGAAAATTCTTTAATTTATAGGAAGCTACATTATCCCTCAGTGCTATAGGCTTTTATTCGCTGAGGACGGGCAGTTTCCTAGGGACATAGCTATTAATCAAATTGAAGCAGGTATACCCTGGAACTAAAAAAACAATTTTAAAAATTCTACCGCTTTTTCAACGGTTATACTCTTATCTTGGACATAGGCTATAGGTTGTTCACTAAGGACGGCAGTTCCCTAGGGACATAGGTAGTTTCTGGAACTACAGAATCGATTTTGAAAATTATTTGACTGTTGTAATGGTTAAACTCCTCACTTAGACATAGGCTACAGTTTGTTTCCTGGGAACAGGCAGTTTCCTAGGGACGACAATATTTTACTGTTGTAATGGTAATAGACTCTTCACCTGGACATAAGCATCAATTACTCGTACACTCGTACATTTTGAAGCTGCGGGAAAACAAGCTATAATAAAGAAAAGATCTGAAACCTTGGTATTTCTTAGGAGACGGGTCCATCACTTAAAATTACGGTTGCAAAATTTTGACGTTAAGATTCAAATTTACTTATTAAGAAATAACTTTATTAAATAATAACTTTATTATTTAAGAATTTATAAGAGAGTGAAAAATTACCTCCTTATTCTGTACTCAGTCGATTAATCTGTCTCAGTTTGGACGAAAGCAGCCTATTTTTCAGTTGGTGTCTTGTTCAATTGTACTTCTTTTGATCAAGATAGAATTCAGCAAGCAGTGAATGTCGAGGGTTCAATTGTTTATCTTTTGTGTTGGAATTACAAAGAAAAAGAGAACCTATTTTATTTTATATTTTTGAGACAAAGTTCCTTATCGCACGTTATAAGACGTTATAAGTGTTCAGACACTTGGCAAATGAGAGCTCAGCCGAAAAAGTGTAAGACTTCAATTCTCATGACACTTGGGCTATAGGACGTACCATTATCTATAAAAGCGGCAAAAAAATCATATCAGATGTATGGAAGGCCCCATTCATATTTATTTTATTCTGTTTTTTATTGTTATAGCTACAACAGAAATAAATCAAATATGTGAAAATTTCAACTGTCTAACTATCACGGTTCATGAGCCTGCCTGGTGACAGACGGACAGACAGACGGACAGCGGAGTCTTAGTAATAGCGTCCCGTTGGTTACGGAACCTAAAAACTACAGTTGGATGGATCGAAATCGGTTAAAGGAAATTTGGTACCTTATGTTACACGTGTACTTTATTCTACTATTACATTTCTCAGATCTATCCAACTTTCAAAACACACGGAATCCTAAAAAACTGAAAAACGACTGAATTAGCAGGACCAAGGGCTGTAATTACCGGAGCAAGTGTAGCGGAACATCATCCATATCCTGAGCCAGACCTTTCAGGAAATTTAAAACTCTCCGCCTGAAAGATTAAAATTTATTCCCTGACTAGCCTTTGCCCGCGGCTTCGGTCGTGTATAGAAGTTTCTTTAAATCTTTGAGTAATATGGACAGTTTTTAGCTAAGTGGTTATTTTGTCAACACTCCTTATGGTTTATATGATGACAAGGTCACTAGAATAATAATTAAGAAAACCGCATCCAAGTCTGTTGAGTGGTTCTCGCGTTAAAACAGACAATATAGAGACGACAGACAGACACTAAATTTTCTAATATTTTATAGTATTTTTTCCTCATTTGGTGATCTGGTAATAACTAGTAGTTCGCCCCGAACTGTGAACTCGCGCTCACCCGATTCGCGCTTGACCGATTTGGCTCATGGTAGAACTTAAACATTATTTTTGCCTTATTTACTCGCTTGTCAAATTTCATGACATTCCGATCAACGATACTCGAGCTATCATCGAGCAAACATTCATACATACATACAAATGCCAAATTGTTCAAGTAGACTCGGAGAACTTCGCTCGCTTCGCTTGCTCGTTCAACAAAACAAAAACACAGTTAAACTAGTAGTTCGCCCCGAACTGTGAACTCGCGCTCACCCGATTCGCGCTTGACCGATTTGGCTCATGGTAGAACTTAAACATTATTTTTGCCTTATTTACTCGCTTGTCAAATTTCATGACATTCCGTTCAACGATACTCGAGCTATCATCGAGCAAACATTCATACATACATACAAACGCCAAATTGTTCAAGTAGACTCGGAGAACTTCGCTCGCTTCGCTTGCTCGTTCAACAAAACAAAAACACAGTTAAACTAGTAGTTCGCCCCGAACTCTGAACTCGCGCTCGGCCGATTCGTGCTCGACCAATTTGGCTCAAGTTTGAATAAAAAAAAAACATTTGCTTTATTTACTCGCCTGCCAAATTTCATGATGTTCCGATCAACGATACTCGAGTTATCGTCGAACAAACATTCATACATACATGCATACAAATGCCGGATTGTTGAAGTAGACTAGGAGGACTCGCTCGCTACGCTCGCTCGTTGAATAAACAAAACACAAAATAAATGTTTTAATAACGGATAGGACTAAATATATAATATTTATTATATTTTATAATACAAAATTGTGATAAAAAAATAAATCTATGTTTTAAACATCTATTGATAGGAGATAAAAACTACTCAAATCCACATTGTTTTTAAATACATTTTTATACCATACATAGAGGCCATAGCAATACGTACTCTGTTAAAATTTCAACTTTCCACCTATAGTGGTTGACGCTGTAGACCCCTGTGACAGACAGACAGGGGAGGCTTAGTAATAGGGCGGGACCCTTCGAGTACCGAACCCTAAAAAGTATATTCATTTACAAACAGCTCAATATGAGTTCCAGTTCTTATGATTATCCGAATAGGGCCATGCAAAATTCCGCGGGTATCGTTTGGGACACAATACATACATATATCATGGATGAACATTTTGTCTATGCATATATGTATAAAACCGTAATATACCATGAAATGCGTGGCGGAACTCTTACTGTCTAAGAATAGAGACTATTTATGTAGAGAAAAAGTATCTAAAAGTCATGGCAGATAAACCTAAAACCGTTTTTATGGTCCTATAGGAAGTCAAATGTCGTATAATGGTTCCGTGAATTATCTTAATGCCTTCTTAATTCAGGCATCTCGAACGATCCAGGCCTTAACTCATATGTAATGTAGATTTTAGATTAATGGCTGCTTCCAGGATATTTACGAGTATTTCCTTTATGTGTAGGCGGAATTTATTTGATGGATCTACGTTTATTTGCCTATTCTCATCTTTGTTTTATTAACACAGATCAAAAAGATAAAAATGTCGGTCAAAAATCGGGAATCTGTAAGTCGGGACTACAGAAGCCCAATTCGTTCCGGACTGAGGGGACAAATCTACGAGAGTAAGCGGAATTGTCTGCGTTTTACCTGAGTCAGTCAGGCTTACTCGCTTAAGTTGTCACCATAAATAGACGATTTGTGTGCCCATAACAGGTCTACGGCTTAAAAAAAAATGAGTTCACCATATTTTCTTTTTTGTTCACTAAAGGAAGTTTATTTCTCACCTAATGTTTGCATTTTCTAAGCATTTTTTTAGATTTTAATCAGATATAGTCTGAAAAAAAAACAATAGTTATTTAGTTTTATTGATTTAAATAAATTGGTCATCTGAGTTTGCATATTTGATGTCGATATTAAAATCATCATGCAACGCGTTCAGTTTGATCGTCGGATTACGCCCACCTACATACTGGAACATTTGTAATACCTGTGTTACTGATAGATAGTCTAGTTGTTTGTGGTTAGGTGGGTGTCGTCGTCTAGCGATTGAATTATTATTAAGGCCAGGTATTTCCCTAATTAGCCAAATTTTTCATTTTAATTTTTTTGGTCTATAGTTTAGGGTTCCTGAACAGAATGAAAGGCTAAAAAAAGCCCGGCATTACTGATAATAACACAAATTTAATGATTATTCGAACATAAATATTAAAAATTATTTAGCAAATATCTGTAAAAACTAATTGCAAGCTATATGCAAACTATACCTTGAAAGTAAATAATGTTGTTATGATATCTATGTGGTAGAATCATATATTTTTTTCTTGCCAGGAATAACAATTTGTCACGTTATTGGCCAACGTTTGCACAAAAACCCTATCAGCCATTTTGAATTTTTAACCTTTTAGATATTTTATGAACAGAGAGATTATTCAGCCTAAGAAATGGCAAAGTCAGATATTCAAGTCATAATCTATAACAAGTTAAAAAAAAAAACTGTATCTGGCTCTCATTGGCTGATCCAAAGACATTGTATAATAACAAGACTGTCCAATTTTTGCTCAACTAAACTAGATATTATTTCCTTACAAATAAAGTTGTAATTATTACGATACCATTTTCAAGCGCGTTTTTCGCCGAGCGAGATAGCTCTCGCTCCTGGATTCTCGTGTATCCTTGTCCAGCAAGTTGCCAGTGTATAATATATATACTTATACAGTGTTGTTGAGTTTCTAACGTGTTAGAAAGGGACCAACGAGTGCCAAAACCCATCTCGCTCGGCTCGTAGAGCACAAGTCTTTTTCTCTATACAATGTCTTCGGGTAGCTCTAAATGGGTTTATTTTGAAACTGTTTGTGAATGTATATTAACTACTCATGGTTAGTTATAATGAATAAATAATAAAATTAAGAATTATTAGTCATTTCAGAGAATAGCGGAGGAAACCAGTAAATGCCAGCTGGGCTTTCAATATAGGATACATTCTTTAACGTTTCAGGACCAGTCTCTATAGGTTTTTGCCGATCCCCTTCAACAGGGAACAATTTTTTTTTAGAAGAACGATAGTCCTAAAGGCGCCTATCTCAAGGGATACAATTAGAGTTAAGAGCGGCATTCTGATGCAAATCCGATCATTCGGCGTGTCTCGTTATACGAACTGGAAGGACGTTAATCTCCTTAGGGACGGCTCCTCTTGATACTTATTTATTTTATGCGGGACCGCAGGGGTTTTGGTACTATTTCTATCACAAACGTACACTGCACCGTCAACAAATAAAGCAGGGGATAAAATATTTATCAGAACGTCAATAAAAAACTGATGTGGCGGGTTGCGCTTAGGTTTCCAAATTAGAATATTTCGCAACGCCATTTAAAAGGAGGGATATCGATAGGTCACGTCAATAGGACAAAAATTTAAAGATGTCTCATTATTTTAGTACAATACCAGACACCAACTCTCCCTTCTCAAAAATCCCGTCCGTCTGTCACAGGGGTCTACGGCTTCAGCCGTAATAGGTAGACAGCTGAAATTTTCACAGAAATTTTCTGTATTCTGTATCACGGAAAATAAAAAAAGTGGTCCTTATTCAAGAAATCACCTCGAAAAAGTTACATTTTTAAGCGTTCGTATTGGTTTTGGCTCTAGTACATCCATCCGTCCATCCATCAGCCTGTTTCGTCCACTGCTGGACATAGGCCTTTCCAGGATTTCGCCACTCTTGGCGGTCCTCCTGGAAGAAATGCCCATACTCACACACACACTGGGCAGGCGGGTTGGTGAGCGCGGTGCCGAAACCCTTGCACCAGTGACGCTGCTGCCCGACACCAGTCTGTTTTATATAAGGCTCGGCAATTGGGGATGGGGATAAACCGCCATCCATCGGTCTCAGGCAATGGTGGGCCGCCTGGTTCTCTTACTCTCCCCCGAATAACTTCGGGAGGATTTGCGAGTAAGATGGTGGTACCTCCACAGTCGAGCCCGGCATCAGCTCTACTACCTATTATTGGCTCTAGTACATACAAGTTTTAAATTAAGTCAGATTGGAGGACATACTCTAAAGTAGAACAATAAAATTTAAAAAGTAGGGTTCCTTAAGCAGATGGCAGCAATTTTTTTGTCAGGTCCTACCATTTTAGCCGCTTGTTTTTTGTACCCTTGATGTTGCTTTGGCATATACCTATATTGTTGTTGTTTACCATATTTTTTTAGGGTGACGCAGCTGTATTGTGGGGTACTCTGTACTCTGCGCGAGTTCGACTCACACTTGGCCAAATTATTTATTCTATCTTGTAATGCACTCTAATAATATTTTCCTTGTTGCACGACTAGTGAATGTGAACAATTTACCCCAAACTTGTTTGAATTCTTATCACAAGTATCACCATTGACATAACAAAATGTAGATACGGTACGTTCTTATATCGTCAACTGAAAAATGAAACTCTTTTTTAAGCAAGCGCCACCGAACGACGGAGATAGAGCGACAAGCTTCGACAGTGGCGCAAGCTAGACAAGCTACACAAAACAGGCCCATTGGGTCTATATTTGCAGGGCCTCGCGCGAGAAACGGGATACCTTATCTTCCTTTTGTTTTACTTTAGATTTGCGACCGTAAGAAGGTATGGACGGAATACTAGAATACTAGAATAAAGCTTATGGGGGTAGTTAAATAATTTGCGGCTCAACAAATACGATATACTCGTGGCCACAAGGTAGATACATTTTCTTTGTTAGATTTACGATATTACCCAAAACAAAGGCGAAGGTTGGAGGCCCGCAATTTTCTCGTTCTAACGGCATGTTCAAGGAATCAAAGTATAGTCTGTCAAAAAAGTGTTGAAATGAAAATGAAACTTTAATTAACTTTATTGGACTGTAAACGTTCAAGTAGTATAATTTAGGTAATATATTTATGAAACAACAACGCGGTTAACTCGATTTAATAGATTTTGTACTTATTTGTTTGGTGTAACCAGGCGAAAGAAATATAGTTTCTTCAATATTCATTTCAACACTTTTTTGACAGACTATACCTACGTGCATTATACAAAAGCACAAAAGTTGTGTCTTGGAAAAAATTGTATGTTTTTTTAAAGTCCGAGGAAAAAAGCAAGTTTTAAATTGACATGGCTTGAAGCAAGAATATCGGGAATATAGTTGTCTCTTTTTTGCGCACATGGGAACGTAACGTAGCCACCACCACACCGAGCGCAAAACAACCCTAGCTAGCTGCCGCACAGTCCAAGATTCAAATACGGCCAAATCCTTCCCGTAACGCAGTGAATGTGTTAAACTTTGTACAAGTTAAGTAACTTTTTACAAATGAACGTACATAGCATGTCATAAAAACGCAAATATCTTTTTTTTCAATACTGTTAGACATTTATGGGCCATTTTAAAAGTAATGCACCCCTATGTCTGAAAGATGGAAAAATAAATAAGTATTGATTAAGTTTAAATTTCCCTTACATATACCTTCTAAATTTAATACATTTTCACGTTAACGAAAAATATTTTGTGTATAATGCTATTTGTTTTCATTATTTGTATCTTTATCTATAGTTACGTAACAAGAGAGACGTAACAAAATCAGGGCCCTGTCATAGAAATTTCGAATCATTTTAAAATTCCTCCCAGATTTAACTTTAAACAGTACATGTTTCCTTTTTTCATTTTCACTTATTACAAAAGAGATAAAATATAAATAAACCTAGTAAATTTCGTAACAAAACGAGACAATTTTTTGCAAAAAAAGTGAGAGAATTCTTTTGATGCCCAGCACGGCACTTTCTGGACTAATCTCAAAGCTGCCGCTCAGTGGACGTGATATATTCCTGAGTAGTGTTGTTCCAGCTAAAATTATTTCACATTTTTAGGCAAGTGGTTTTAGTAATGACCGTTACAAAAGTAGAGATGTCTCAAAGATGTAAAATCGCGGGACAAGCTTTAAAATTGTATTTTTCGAGAATTATTCATTATTTTAATAAATAATTATTATCAATTAAAACTCAAGATACTATTTTGCTTAACAACAAAAAAAAAACTTACGTAAAAGAAAAATGTTTTAAAACGTAGTCAGAAGTTACAAATTTCGCCGATGGGACAGTATGAAACCGTCATTTTCAGTATTTTTATTAATCAATAAATCCAGTAAATATGTATTAAAAATGCAATTATTGTAATTGGTTCTCAGAAACTTCTTATTTAAGTAAAAAATAAGAAACTTCCGTGGCTAATATCCTGGAAATAGAAAAAAAAATTTGCGAAATTAGCAAAATGTGTTATCGATCCGTGTTACTGATCACTTACCAAGCCTCCAATATGAGTTTGGCCGTATAAATTAAAGTCACCTTATATATAAAAATATAAGTACATACTTAAGTAATTTAAAATACATACTTAAATATTAATCACAAGAAAGGAAGTGCTCTTTTAATTTATGTTTAAATGAAGATACTGGTGTCGATTCAGCGTAACACGACTTAAGTTATTTGTCAGAACTAAACTTAAAAACTAAACTTAACGACGCCTAAAATAACTAAACTTATTTCAAAAAGTCAAATAAGTTAAGTCGTGTTCCACCGAATGGACACCACCGACGGACTATCTCTCAAAATCTTAGGCAAATAATACTGGGCCAAGTTGTAGGTTATATCTGCCATTCGCTTTTTGAAAATCTCCCGCCCGTGACGTCACTTTTTATTAATGAGGGATATTTTATAAGGATTACATCTACACTGAAAAAGAACACTATTTAAATACACATTTAATTCAGCTGTTTTTGCAATCGGATTATTGGTTTTTAGTATACTAAAATAGGAATTTTTTCTTGTGCATAAATACCTATTCAAATAAAAAACAATATCATCATTTATTTTTACGCTGCCATCTTTTTAAAATTAACATCATTTTACTCTCGCATCTTATAGGTAAGTATAATAGGTAAGTAAAACGTTTCTCGTTTTCTTAACTAGGTTTCATGAGAACTGTGAACATCTTAACTGTCTGGAAAAACACAAATTATTGCGACGACAGCGCCGTTTGTTTGGTAAGAGCAAGGCGTGAAATCAAATAACGCCCTCGGGGGTGTTCAGTATGTGCCTTACAAGCTGGTTATATCAAATCGTTAAAATAGAAAAAATATTCGGTGGCCAAGTATGGTGGAAAAAATCAACGGTCTAGGATAAGTACCTCGGTGGCGCAGTCGGTAGCGCGCTTGTCTTGATAACAAGAGGTCTAATTCCTGGCCCGGGGAATATTTTCATATTCTTGTTTTTAAGTTTGTTTCTAATTGATCTTTTCTAGTTTGTAATGCACTCTTATAATAATATTTATAGCATATTTCTTTGTTAACCAGAATAATTACTAGTTATGAGCAGTGGTAAATTAACCTTCTACGCTTTAACTTTTTGGCTAATAATATGATAAAGTCTTTGTTTTTTCAAATAAAGAATAAAGCACTGAAAGTTACAACGCAAATTCATTGTTTCAAATATTGCTTTTCTATTATTAATCCTCCATATGTGACAACAGAATTAAGCTTTACGATTTCATTTCATAAAATGATTTATAAGAGAACAAAGAACGTACGAAATATTTCAGATAAAGTAAACAAATGCTTTTATTCCAACAGTTTCATTTCAAACATCGAATAAGGATAAATTGTTTGAAATTAAAAAAAACCAGCCAAGTGCGAGTCGGACTCGCGCACGAAGGGTTCCGTACCATTATCTATAAAAACGGCAAAAAAATCATGTCTGTTGTATGGGAGCCCCCTTTAACATTTATTCTATTTTTTTTTTAGTATTTTTTGTTATAGCGGCAATAGAAATACATCATCTGTGAAAATTTCAACTGTCTAACTATCACGGTTCATGAGATACAGCCTGGTGACAGACCAGCGTCTTAGTAATAGGGTCCCGTTGGTTACCCTTTGGGTACGGAACCCTAAAAAATAAACGCCGTTCATTTGTCCGTTTGGCTATGGTTGTAGTAGTGACGCATACATGCATATAAATACGTTTTGTAGCGCTTGCTCCAGAGGATATGCACACTAGAATAAAGTATGCAGGTTGAAAATTAATCCCCTAGCTATAACAAAGGATGCTAGATAAAGACGCTATCTTATGCTAGAAATGAAAAATACATGTTTTATTACGTTTGTTGTGATTCATAATTTTTTTTAAAGATATCGACTGTCAAATGAAGCACTAATACGCCGGTGACAGAGACGACGCCCTACGAAGCCGAAGTTACATAGCCTTATGTGCATTATTTACCACCCGGAATATGTACCGTCTATTTTCAGTCACATCTTGCGTCATTCGAAATTTGGGAACCAAAAGAAAAAGCTTTTTTTTGCGGCTTGGGTTCCATTAGTGATTCTGATTAATGGATTTCAATAAATGAACCCCGATTTTCAACCTGTGTATACCTCTAAATAACGATAGCCAAACGGACTTTTGTATTACCATAATAATCTAGGGCATAAAAAACGTGATACAAAGGTTGACCCTAAACACTACAAAGCCATCCTTGTGTATTGGTCGGCCAGGGAGATAAATGCGGTATATTGTTCAACATTTTTAGGATTCCGTAGTCAACAAGGAACCCTTATAGTTTCACCTTGTCCATCCGTCTGTCTGTCCATCTGTGTCATAGCTACACGTAACGTTGGGATACATTTTTTTTCGCGTATAGCCCATGGTTTGGGGTGTCGTCGGATAGGTCTTTCAAAAATAATCTGTGTATAAAAAACTATTTTTCGATCCAGGGATCCGTTTGAGAAATATCAAGCTTTATAGTGCAAATTTTTGCTGGAGTCTAATGGTCCCCTCCCCCTGCCAGCTAAACGGTTGCTTATGAAAATGTGAAAAAATTCACGACTGTATTACATAAAACGAAATTAAAAGAAAAACTATCACAGCTAATTAAGCTTTACCAATAATAGTTGACCAACTTGAATTTACAGTTTTGTTTCATTAATTTAACTTATTTGAATGGTATATACGGAACCCTCAGGCGCGAGTCCCACTCGCACTTCACCGGTTTTTTTGTATATTTGTTTGTGACCAATTTGCACATTTTTGCATGTCATTTATGGATTTCGGTAAAAGACCATTGGAAACGATATGATAATGTAAGTTTGAAAGACTGACAATATTTGAAAACCGTCCCCCTTTTCCCAGCGTATGCAGTTTAGGTTTTCCGTGGTCAAAAACTAGTTATTTTGCACTCTGTGATTATGAGACTGTAGAACTCTCTGATTACCAGTTTGTTTGAACATAACGTAACATAAGCCTATGAACTACAATAAGTATATCTAACCACTTCGTGTTACTATACTGAGAACCAAAAGTGAAACTATGTATAATAAAATACTCGTGGAGAAAATTATCAATTTCTGTCACCTGCTTATTGTATCACAAACTTTACCCGACAGCGGATTTAGTTGTAACACACTCGTTAAGCTCCATCGAAATGTATGTAGACTTGTTCACTTATAATTCATATTTTTATTTATAAGAATAAATCAGTCGAGTAGTTTATAGGGAAGACTCCAAAAGTACTTGTTACTTGCCAATTTTTTCATTTTTTATTTAGAACTGTTTACTCGGTTTTGTTATATCGACTTTAAAGCACGCAGTGTAAAATTTTGAATGAATTCTAGCTGTGCCGCCGCCGCGCCGCCGTGCCTAGATGTCCAGTCAACTATTGTAGGGCCATTAGCAACTATTTCATTCCAAATAACAAACAAAGTACTTAAGTTTCGAACGAAGCGAAGGTTACGTAACCTGTGTTATGTGTAAATAAATTTGGGAGCCGAGAAAAGCGGAATGGAGCAAGACTGCCCCTTTATTTCTTAACAGAAAGCTACCAATTATTATTACCCGGACTCTTTTTCCAAAAAGCCTAGGATTTTCACGTTAGTCCGTTTTTTTCTAAATATTCTGCGACATTGTATAAGAGATTTTTGTTTACATAGCCAAATTTATACTGGAGACTTCGTAAGTGGTCAGGACTAGGGTTCAAATACCCTTTTTGCGAAATATCATAAATATTTTTTGTGCGCCCATACTTCAAGTTAAAACTCGACTCAATTAGTATAAGATTACATAATTTTATTTTGCGTATTTTACAGAAAGCAGCTCAATTAAATTTTCATCCTGACTACTTACAGAGTCTAAAGTATGAATTTGGCTATGTAAACAAAAGTCACCTTATACTTCTATATTAAGTTGATCAACACTTTCATCCATATGTAAGTATCTCACTAAAATGATTGTGCTACTGCATATTAGTAGTTATTGAAAATCCTTTATATTCACATATATTTCAGCAGAGTAAACTTCCAACAAAAGGACATTTATATTCCTGCGTGGCAGCGAGCGCATTATGTAATATCAGGCTTACCTATGTTTCTCAGTACAAGGAAAAATGTTTCAGGCTAATAAAGAAAAGCTCCTGAAATTCAGCCTAGATTCCAACAGTTCCTTTTAGCCCTTTAAAGTGAGTGCACCCGAGTGAATTTTCTTTTTTATTTCTGTGACAAAAGGTAAAATAGATCGTTATAGGGAGCAGGAAGCCAGATCTACTCTTTGATGTTGGTACAAAAAGGTAAAGAGAAGTAATACATCATGTATAATCCACTCCCATACTATTGAACATTAAGTTAATTAAATAATAACATCAGAAACGGTTTTAAAAGTACCGTACCCTTCTGATAAGTTAATAGACTTAGATGATTTGAATAAAAATTACAAAATTAAGTTGGTCGTGTATTCGGGTACGTAACCCTAAACCTATATTAAAAATAGACATTTTCAGTATTTGTTGTTTAAATAGAGTATTTAACACATATACTCGGAAAATTCCAAATTCCTAATTACGATAGTTTAGTTTTTGAGATAGACCAGGTAACAAAAATAGTCTTAAATTGACAACTTTGAAGGCCACCCCATTTGTTTATTTTTGGAAATAAAAAGACAAAAATGTACGTGTACTCCACTTAAGGTGGTTTAACGAAGGACCTCGGTGCAAAATGCACATCATAATATTGTTTTCCTTACTTTTGAATAAAAAGTTTGCAATAAATGCGTTTTATAGCAATTCGCGCAAAATGCTTGTTACTAGTTAGGTGAGCACATGAAAGTTATTCAATTTTATGCGTTACATTTTAGCTGCATAACATTACAACTGTAAACACGCTTTTAAGTTTGTTAATGTAATGCAAACAAAATGTAGTACATTAAAGTACGTAATTTTTTTGTGAAGACTTTATTATTAATAAACTGTTTCCGCAAGTTGCTTTAAAACACATTTATTGCATACTTTTTATTCAAAAGTAAGGAAAACAATATTATGATGTGCATTTTGTACCGAGGTAAAAAGTTACCCCCTTAATGAGTTTTAGACAATAACACCCTATATGCCGAGGTGGAAAATATTTTTTTTTTCGGCTCCTTTCTCCTTTATCCTCTGAAAATGAATTCAATTCAATTTATTATTCAATGTTCGCTTGTGGGTCAATATGTTTATTCAATTAGAATAAATTTAAACAAAATGATACTAAAATTACAATAAATAAAAAAAAACTTATTTAAATAATATAAAGATAAAAGTTAAATAAAATAAAATTTAAGTCATCGCTGTCAATATTGTACAAAACATATCCGAGTTTTTGATCTGTAGGTACCTCATTCCGCCTGCAATCTGAAAGAAATTAAATGAATACTTAATTTTTTATATAAATACAGTTATCGTACGTTAGGATATAATAAAGAGACCGTGATATACGGACGGACACACGGACTGAGAGCAGAGCGACATAAATAGGGCTCCAATTTTCCACATGGGCGCGGAAGCCTAAACAGAATCCCGCGAGTTCTTCTTTCCATTTTGAATGAAATTGTTAGTTAAAAATATTACACATAATGTCACACGAAGACGATGTTTTTGACGGTCGTGGACAAAGTATTGCGTCCAACTGGACATAAATTTGCTATTTACACACTTATGTAGCTTAATACGAAATGAATGAATTTGCTTTGGTATGGGCCAAGTTATCTCTGCCATGTCGCTTCGAATGCTCCCACCGAATATATCTTAGTAAATTACTGACATTAAGGATCTATGTTTTTAAAGAATATGGCCTTTTCTTTTCCTCGTTTCTTAAAGTAGCAAGAGTTTAAAAGATTACAAATAATTTCACGTGAAGACGGTATTTTTGATAATTTTGTGTAAAGTATTGTGTCAAACTGAACATAGCTCGGACACCCGAGTAGACAATACTTCATTTAGTAAGCAAGCACTCTTGTCCTAATGGCTCTCACATCGACAGTTATCTATGGGCTTTCATTATGTTACAGTTGCACAAAACACTAAACATTATTTAGACTATTAAAAATATAACACATATTTCATGTTTTTTCAATACAGTTAGTTTTTATTGCTTCGTAAAATTGCATTTGCTAATGATGTGTACTCACTTAAACCGTGCAATAACCCATTGAAAATAAATTAAATAGAAAGTTATAATTCGCAAACATTATATCGCAACACATTTTCACTTAAAGAACGTCTTTCTAATCGGATGTTGTTAATGTTAAATATCTAAGGGAGTTTCTTGAAGAAGTATTGTATTATTTATCATTCAGATGGGACTAAGGCGACGTAAGGGGAAATATTTTAGCGAAGTAAAACCGAAGGAAAAAGGTAGAGGCAGAATCATTCCCGTCTTAAACACCCAGAACCATTTATCATTCTCTGTAGTTTATGTTTTATATAACCTCTTTTATAGGTTTATTATCAACATTTTGTGTACTTATATGTATTTCGATAGTAAACAATCTAATTTATAATCTAAAGTTTACTATACAAGTAAAATACTTTCTGAGGGTTTATTTTCTGTAAGTGTTATATATTTATTTATAGTCCTCATTGTTTATATAAGGTCCTACAATAATAAATGAAAATAATTATAATGTAGAACATGTACAGTTAAATGAATGCATTACAAAAAAATAATTTTTGGTCAAATAATTTTTTCACTTCCCAGTACAAAGTTCAGGTGTGCATTATGATCATCAAGTAATCCCCTAATGATAACCCTCAAAAAAAGTTATGTGCTGTCATCCATAGAGAAGTTTTATGGTGACGCGGCCAGGATCGCAGTTCAGGCGCGAGATATAACGACAGACAATTTTCAAGTAACACTGCAATCAGCATCCTGGTTCAAAGCGGTTGCCTCAATATCGCGTGATATGGTGTAGTTCATTGAGGATTTCCACTGCGTTTGTTTGAAGACCTTCATCAGATCATGACAAAACTTATATTGGACCTGGCAGAATACGCTTTCAAAAAGACTCGTCAAATTGGTTAGGAAATTACGGAATTTATCAGCAACATGCGCAATAAATAAAATATGCAGGTGAATTTAGAACCTCCTCCTTTTTTGAAGTTTGTTAAAAACAGCAAAGCCTAGTTGATACAGAGTAACATTCAAACTTTCAACGACACCCAAAGATTCAACCACATATTTACCAACAGAACATAAATATCTAGTTGTTAACAGAAACTCCTGAAATCCGAACTTGAGTCTAAGTTTCAACATTTCTGTGTACTGAGACGTGGAACTTAGTTCACACTTAGTCAGCTCGACGGTATACACCATAAGCTCTACAGTTCTAGATTCGCGAACCAAGAAGTTTTAAACGATAGGTAGACAGGTGTTTTCAAAACCAAAATGAATGTAATATTACGTATACTTACATTAAAAACTTTTTGTATTCCGACGAGTCAACGTTGAAGTGTTACAAATAAATGTATTGGTTCCGTCGATATGGATGTTATTGCTTAAGGGCTTGCCTTTGGTCTTTCAACGGTTTTTGTTTTAATATGCTGAGTCAACTACTTATCTGATCAATGGAAACTTGGACACGTGTTTTTTCAGACCTTTGTCTTACCGTTGTCAGGTCGGTTACATAATTGGACACATTTCACTCAATAGATTTTATTTTTGAAAATTATGCCTTTTTTATTTCGTTTTATGTCTAAACGGCTTGAGTTTTATGTCTGAAATTACTGCTGTAACAAGAAAACATGGTTTATTTTCCGATGTCAAATGAAAAAACTCCTACGTAAAATCCAGAAAAACCTCAAAGAGGCCTTAGGAACAGCTCCGTATTTTTTGTCCATTTGATACGAAGCATTATTTTAATTATATTACTTTGTATTCCTTCCTTCCTTTACATATTGCTTTTCATCAAGGTTTTAGTCATCGCGGACCGGGCTCTTAAAATACGTTTTTCTAGAAACACGAAATGTATATTTTTATATTGAAAATGATGTTATAGAAGAAATACATATTTTACACAAAATTTTTCTCAAAACTTGTAGCACAAGTACAGCCATTTTTGAGTTGTGCTCCGGGTAGACAAGACACTTATACCAAACCTAAAAGAACTACTTTCACACAATTTTTCAGTATAAGAAAATAAATTTCCTGAAAAGCACGAACCACCTACGCATTTATTCAATCCATTTGGGGGTGATCCCGTTGAAATTACACATTCCATTGAACCACCTGCCGCCGGTAAAATCGGCAAATGGGTGATCAAATGCACAATTTATTAAACTTTCTGGCGAAACCACTATTTCCACGTTCAAAGCGGGAAAATTTAAATTTGGAAGGCTTTTATGATATTAGGGGCTGCAATTAAGTGCATGGAATTTTGATACCCGCCTAATGTTGTAGCTAAAGCATTATCGATTCGTAGCATTCACTTTTCGGCTCAGTACTGATTTATGAGTGCAGTTATTGTAACTAAAAACTTTTTAATTTATGGAAGAGTACATTATTCACCGAGGTACGGAAAGGGGGCGATTATATTACCAATGAAGGTGTAGTTTGAGGTTCGAGATATAGCCGAGGGCCTTAATACACACAAGTGGGGAATCGTACTTTCTCCCGAGTGATGATACATCTCTTAATGATTTAACCCTGACAGGACTGATGGGACATGTAAGGTGACTTTCGTTTATATAATATCCAAATTCTTACTGAAGACTTGGTTGGTCAGGACCAAGGTTCAATTTATATATCCCTATTTCTATTGTTTTACTATCATTGTTTATTTTTCAGTCCCGTCAGGGTTATACTACACCTAAGAGGAAAATAAAAGACAAATTATTCCAATTTAGAAGGCGTTATCAAATTTTGACTATCACTTTTTTTTAAGTAGCTAGTAATCATACAAATTGAAAATTTTCAGATAAACCGAAAGAAAGCATCTTGCAAGCGATTTTTTTTCATCTTTATCTAAAAATCAAGTGGCCAGTATGATTTTGCGAACTTGGACATTATAACTTTTTGTCTTTTGGCACCATTGACATTTTATCAAAAACAGTGGTCAAATGGCTGCTATCGCCATAAGAAAACAAACTGGACAAGTGCGAGTCGGACTCGCCCACCGAGGGTTCCGTAAAATTTTTCATGATTTAATTACAAATGTATAGTTTTCTGATTTTTCTCTATACTTGAGTATAAGGCGGTATTACTTGCCAAATTTTATAATTGTGGGTCAACGGAAAATACTCTATAAATTTTGATTCCCTCGAGAGTGACGAAATATACGTTTTTTACGGCATAAATGACCGTATCTTTTTTACGTTAACTTAGAAGTTTGATTTTTTCACAGCTTCAAGGAACTGTAGACTTTAGTAATGGTTTTAATTTCAACTTGATATCTTTACGCGTTCCTGAGATAAAGGGTCTTGACAGACAGATTATGGACGGATGGACGGACAGACAGACGGACAACAAAGTGATCCTATGAGGGATCTAAACATAAACCCTACCAAAGGAACCCTAAAAAAGGGTAGACTCGTGCACTGAGGATTTTGTACATACCGTTTAAAATACAAACTTATTTCACAAACAATTATAAATTATTTTTATAATTTTTATTATTTATTTAACTTATAACCTGAAAATTATGATCTATTAAACTCTATCTATCCAAAGGGTTTTATTAAGATGGACTATAATTTATTTTTTGAATAATTTTATAAAGGTAATTTTCAGATTTTTTCCTAATTTGTGTTATAGGACCTGATTGTCAAAGAAATTTTCAGTTTCTAAATTAACTGGAAGTACCCTATAGGTTTTAATGGTGAACAAATTAGTGTGAAATTGATTACCTACATAAATATTGATTACATGAAGAGCTTACTTTTTTCACGTTGAGTTAGAAGCCTGATTTCTTAACAGTACTATGAGACCGTAGACTTCTGTCGGAATATTAGTTTCAACTTGATATAAGGCCCGAGAAAAAGGCTATTGACAGACGGATAACAAAGTGATTCTATAAAGGTTCCGTTTTTCTATTTTGAGGTACGGAAGGTTTTTCATACACTTTTTCCGCCTACATATACAATATCTGTATGAAAGTAATGAATGACCTACTATCCGTTTCAAATGCTATTAGGATCTTCTAGAATAGAGTGGTTTACGATGCCTGTGTGCGTTAGCGACGCCGTCCCTCACACACTTCCATCAGTGTTGCTAACGCACACAGGCATCGTAAACCACTGCATTCCAAAATGTCCCATCCTAATAGCATTTGAAACGGATTGTATATTATTCTGCATAATTTTCAAAAAAGTAAGAAAGACGCTTATAAATTCGTCGAGAAATTTATTAATTAATCTAAAATTCATCAACAGTTTTATGTTGAAAATTCAAAACGACGCAAGCGATAATCTCAGAGTTTGTACATTGATTTTTTTTGTTCCTTATTTGTGAAATTTGGTTTGTTTGCTAAAAGTCTATTTATTTTATACTACCCTTTGCCTGGGGCTCCACCCAAGTTTATTAAATCTCTGCTCTGTTTTACGGCATGGTATTACTACGATGATAATAAAAAAACCGCACCCAAATCCGTTGAGTGATTTTGACATACACACAAAAATTAATAAAATTGTGGTTTTGGCCAAATGCTAGTAACTCATTTCCATTGACCTCTCATATACAACAAGACACACAGTCTCTAAGAAAAGTTCGTCAGAAAGTGTCCGAACGTGCGACGGGCATAGTAGCAAAAATCTTCAACCAAATTAAGACGTTATGTCGTTAACATAAGATACAATGTCAATTGTACGAAATCGTCATTCGATTTGGTCACCCTATAGCTGTGACCAAATGCATCGCGGACACTTTTCGAGCGAGATTGTGAGTCTAGTTGTTTATGAGAGGTCAATGGCAATTTCATTTAAAATGTCAAAAAAACTATCAATGTACATATGCACGACATTTTTACTATTTTATTATAAGTTATATTTACGAGTACGTGATCTTTGATAAGTAATAAATGGTTTTCATTTATCAATCACTCATTCTTTACAAATGAAATATTCAAAATGATAAATGACAAACATTTTTATCTTACTTGACAAATCATCAATTTATCGTTGTCATTATTTTGACAGACGGTCCTGCATTACTGAAATGAAGTGCCGTCACACGGGGAAATGTTATCGATTAACGTATGAATTAGTTATGAACTAGAAGTACTTGCACATAGCACGGACTAGCCGGTGAACTTTTCGTTGCTCGACCAATCGCGGACGAAAAATCAATTTAAGACGACATAAGCACTAAAAAACGATATTTTAGAACAGTAGAACTCACATACAATAGACGGGGTTCTGAAAAAAAACATGACGTAAATAAGGCCTTTTCCAAGACGCTAACAAAGCCCAAAACGTGATAAAGAAAATTCTCTGCATCGAAAAAAAATGCATAGTGAAGGCTGTTTTTTCAGTTTAAAACAGCATGAACATAGTAGTCTGTCCAAACTAATAAAGTAAAAATACTGTTGTAAACTTATAAACATATTATCTAAAACATAACAATGCGTTTTTCTAAACACTTTTGTGTGAATTTTCATTAAATATTATTCACTACAAAACAGAAATATCCAACTTTTTCTTGATTCGACGCACTACTCGACTGCGCACGTTTTCTTAAATGATTATCTCTTTCGTTGTGCGATAGACATATTTGAATAGATAGAGTTTAATAGATCATAAGTTACAATTTTGTTCAAAGTGTGTGACTTTTACGGACTTACAAGTTTGACGGGGCGTTTTTGGAAGAGGACGTTGTGAAATATTGTTGTTCAGTTTTAGGTTGCAGAGTGCTTGTGTTAAATTAATAATGTAGACAAGTTTTGTCTGATTTTACTCTACCGCTCAACCGAAACTTTTCTATCATGATTATATTTCATGAGAATTCTTGAATGGAAAAGAATGATCATGTAAAGTCTATTATGCCTTTTCATACGGATTCAGATGATAATATTTTGTGACCTTCTGGAAACAACAACAACAGGTGACTTTAATTTATCCAGCCAAACTCATACTGGAGGCTTGGTATGTGAACAGTAACACGGATAGATAGCACTTATTGCTAATTTCACAAAATAAAATCTTGACATCCGATATAGTAATTAACTCGGGGCTGGGCTTGCGTTTATAAGGAACACAAAAATAATAATTTATGAATTTTACAAAAAGGATCATCGAACCTTGTTATTGAGCACTTACTGAGTCTGCAGTAAGAATTTGGCTGCATAAATAAAAGTCACCTTATATCTTAAAAAATACACTTATAAAGTGAATTGAAGTGAAACAGTATAAGTGTATTTTTTAAGATGTTGATGATGTTTCACCAAGTGCCGAAACTCGCAAGTATTAATCGTATGTGACCTTATATATGAAAATCTAATATTATACCATACTCGACCATGCTCGACCATGCTCGACTGTGGAGGTACCACCATCTTACTCGGAAATCCTCCCGAAGTTATTCGGGGGAGAGTAAGAGGACAGCTCTCAGGCAAAACCAGGCGGCCCACCATTGCCTGGGACCGATGGATGGCGGTATATCCATCCCCAATTGCCGGGCCTTATATAAATCAGACTGGTGACGGGCATCGGCGTCACTGGTGCAAGGGTTTCGGCACCGCGCTCACCAACCCGCCTGCCCAGCGTGTGTGAGTATGGGCATTTCATCCAGGAGGACCGCCAAGAGTGGCGAAATCCTGGAAAGGCCTATGTCCAGCAGTGGACGAAACAGGCTGATGGATGGAATATTATACCATATACTGTACCTCGTACCACACACATATTTTCTCAGTAAATCTGAATATATTTTTAAATGCAGTTAAAGCTTGCTCCGCTTCGCTCGACTCCCGAATTTATGATCGACAGCAAGCTAACTTTTTGTTGAAGGGCTATCGTGTAAAGCCAATTTTACGATATACCCACGATATATACATTGTATGTATAATAGCAAATAAAACTCGTATGTATATGTACAATCTGCCCTACTTCAACATAACTATAGATGAAAATTAATAAATAGAATAAATAAAATAGATAGATAAAATAAATAGATTTTACACATAAAATCAATACACAAACAAAGAAAATCAAAATATGTAGTGACAGTAATTTATGCAGCCAAATTCATATTGAAGGCTCGGTAAGTGGTTGGTCTCAAGGTCCGATGACCATTTTTGGGAAATTCGAAAATATTATTTTCCTCTCACCCACAAACACAAGCCCCACCCCGAGTCATCTACTATGGGAGATGAATATTGTATTTCGCGAAATTGGCAAAGAGTGTAATCGATCCGTCATACTGGTCACTTGTCTGACCTATAGTATAAATTTGGCTGCATAATACTCCGAGATCATTTCAAATTCACGTTTTCCTTCATTTTCAACACGATTATTTGTAAAGCAAAAGTGTTAATGAATTGACTGTAATTTATTCAACATTTCTACGTGCATAATTTAATAGTGTATTACTTGGTTGTAAATCATGCTGCACGTTCGTTCATTCACGCCAACATCAATTTAACGGTATTTTGCTTATATTAATGGTTTAACTAACTGGCTGATCGCATGCAGTGATCAGTCCTTACGACCGAAGTTTACTTGCTTTGTACAGGTTTTATTAAAAACGTATTAATCATTGTAGTACGAGCTTATATTTTTTCAGTAAACATTGCTCACATGCAACTATAGTAGTAACATGACAAATGATTACGATCAATTGCAGATTCAAGCACCGAATTGCATACTATTACCCTTTATTTTATGAAAATTCAACAAAAAGTATGGTATGTGAAGGTTATATGTAAGGGGCTTAAAAGTTCAAATCAAAATCTAGAACCAAAATTGTATTTTCAAAAAAGAGGTATTGGCTTCTATACACCTGAAACAAAAAAAACATATTTGTCTTTATTTTGTGGTTTTTGCCAAACAAAAAAAAACAAGCCCTACTAGATTGAAAAATATACATGTTACTAGCCTTTGCCCGCGACTCCAGCCGCATTCATTCAACCTTTTCCCCGTCTTCGGCTTGGGTGTTATTTTATGAAAAGCCCTTATCTATACCATCTGTCTATACTAATAACAAATTCTAAAAATTGTACTTTTGGTTTCATTGCAATACAAATAACCCATTATATTTAAAATTTCACGAGAATATTCAATGTACAGACATGACTTTTTACTACTTTATTATTAGTATAGACAGATGGTATAGATTAGGCTTTTCTTTACTTTACTGTTAGTAAGTATATAAAATGTCAAAAGAAGCTCCGCGCGCCGTTTTAAACGAAACGACTAAAATACCTACATTAATAAATTTTGTACGGTTAAAAATGAACTGACATAAAATAGACTGCAAAGAGAAGAAGCTTTTCTTTCCATCCTCGTTATTTCTAGAAGCAATATGGAATTAACGGTGAAAGTTCCCGGACCTGTTTCCTTTTTAAATAAAGAATAAATAATAATAAATAACCGAGTACACCAATCAGCCAATAACTCAAGACTGAATTTATCGTAAATACCTGCCCGTGGCAAAAACGGCTACACAGTTATTTTATAACGGAATAGAACAGGAAATTGCTAGTCACAGACAAATTGATAGTGCTTCCACCGTGGGGGGTTTTCCCTTAATTTTCGTTATTTTTTCATGTTTAGAGGACCTCTTAGGGTATAAAATTTATGCAGAGTGTTAGAGAAACGTTATTTCGGAAGAGTTTTGGGTATCAAACATGGTGCGTAGTTTTCTATCGTTAGCAATAAACGATAGATATCTTGACTTTTGACTGTTTAAGGACAAGTTTGTCATTAAATATCTAAATACTAGTTATTCTTAAATTGTGTTTCAATATTAAATTAAATGCTTAGGGGAAAAAGAAAAAAAAATGTAAAATTTAGGTATTTTATAAGGAGTTAGGGGAAAACCTAAATCAAATGGTGGCAGCACTGTCGTCAATTCAGTCTTGAAGATAGCTGAAAGAGAACTTCGTTTACTTTTCATGTTCTACCTTAACGGTATGTTGTTTTGGGCTATGAACAGAAAGGGGTTCATTGAACGGAAATAAGAGTTCAGATATTATAGACATTATTGTGGGTGTGCAAACTAAAAAAGATTTATTGAAACAAATTTCCAAAAAGATAAATAATTAAAATATACACTAGGATACATTACTAATTATAAATAAAACTTACCTAAATTAAAAATAATTAATTATTTTAATTACCTAAAATCCTGAGAGAGAAAGATGAGATAAATATTTCGAAATAATACCTCCGGGGTGGATTTCAACCGGCGACCTCTTTCTTTCACGGCAAGTTTGCTGCCGCTGTGACACCGAGATCCTCATGTACACAGAATTTTTTACACTTAATTTGTTTCAGTTGATCTTTTTCAGTTTGTAATGCACTCTTAATAATATTTAGAGTATCCAAAGCGATGGATTTCGCCAAAAAATCATATAATCGGGGTTCACATAATATACAAAAACCCTTACAGCAGTGTAGCTTGTTGTTTTGGACTTCAATCTAAACAGAAATCAATTCTAACAAGGTTAAAATGCCAATAGGCTGGAAATTCGTCTCATCAAGCGGCGTTGACATTATTTGGTACGAACACGTTTATCAACCTGATTTTCGTTTAAAGGTTTTGATAACTACCTACTTAAAAACTCTGCTTTAATTTAATTATATCGACATAAGACCTAAGGTGTATTAAATGTAATATGCAAAGCCAGAAATAGTCATAACTCATAACCAGTATGCCATCCGTCCATCCATCAGCCTGTTTCCTTCACTGCTGGACATGGGCCTTTTCAATATTTCGCCAAACTTGGCGATTCTTCTGAAAGAAATGCCCATATTCACAAACGCTGTGCGGGCGGGCTGGTGAGCACGGTGCCAAAACCCTCGCACCAGTGACGCCGCTACCCGTCACCAGCCTGTTTTTTTATAAGGCCCAGCAATTTGCTATCGATATACCGCCATTAATCGGTCCCAGGCAATGGTGGGCCGCCTGGTTGTGCCTGTCGAGCTGTCTTCTTTCTGTCCTCCGATTGACTTCGGGAGAATTTGCAAGTAAGATGGTGATACCTCCACAATCGAGCTCGGTATCAGCTCTACCCCCTATTACCAGTATTAGAATAGCACGATCACATTTATTATAGTTTTGTATTTATTATCGATGATATGATTGGGTAATCAAGATAATTTAAAGACAACAACAAGTCAGCGATATCTAGTTAAAGAGGTCCTAAGGCAAAGGCTAAAATTGGCCACTTTCCCTCTACACGCAATTATCCATATCTGAACCTATTATTATTTTAGGCATAAAATATTTAAGCGGCACAAAATTTAATTACTGTTGAAACCGAATGTGCGTATAGAACACCTAAACATGGAAAGTATGTTAATGAACACACCTTTCGTGTTCCTTAAAACCGTAAAAAACCTATTATTAATTATTTTGTTTTGTTATTAAATCCGCTTCTCCAAGCGTCAAAAATACTCAACATATTTTTGATAAAAATACTTTATTCACAGGCTCAGACATCGACACCCGACCATTGGTTTATATGGGCTGATAGATTATCGATAAGAAATAAATTTCATTTGAGAGTGCAGTTTAACAAAACGTTCAATATGGCAGGGCAGGATTGATCATGTCTTCTCATGGATGTCGGAAAAGGCAACTACGGAGTTATAAGTAAAAAATGTATGCCAACACAACCCTCAACCATGCCTCCAATCGACTCCTCGTATCCCGGAATTATGTCACTATTAGCCGCAACGGGGGCATGGTTACTGGCAGGCAGTCGTCCGTTACCACCTTCCGTAGATTCGGTCACGGCTTGTTGCAACCCTCAACGATGCCTCCAAGCGACTCCTCGTATCCCGGAATGATGTCATTATTAGCCGCAACGGGGGCATGGTTACTGGCAGGCAGTCGTCCGTTACCACCTTCCGTAGATTCGGTCACGGCTTGTTGCAACCCTCAACGATGCCTCCAAGCGACTCCTCGTATCCCGGAATGATGTCATTATTAGCCGCAACGGGGGCATGGTTACTGGCAGGCAGTCGTCCGTTACCACCTTCCGTAGATTCGGTCACGGCTTGTTGCAACCCTCAACGATGCCTCCAAGCGACTCCTCGTATCCCGGAATGATGTCACTATTAGCCGCAACGGGGGCATGGTTACTGGCAGGCAGTCGTCCGTTACCACCTTCCGTAGTTTTGGTCATGGCTTGTCACAACCCTCAACCATGCCTCCAAGCGACTCCTCGTATCCCGGAATGATGTCATTATTAGCCGCAACGGGGGCATGGTTACTGGCAGGCAGTCGTCCGTTACCACCTTCCGTAGATTCGGTCACGGCTTGTCACAACCCTCAACCATGCCTCCAAGCGACTCCTCGTATCCCGGAATGATGTCATTATTAGCCGCAACGGGGGCATGGTTACTGGCAGGCAGTCGTCCGTTACCACCTTCCGTAGATTCGGTCACGGCTTGTCACAACCCTCAACCATGCCTCCAAGCGACTCCTAGTATCCCGGAATGATGTCATTATTAGCCGCAACGGGGGCATGGTTACTGGCAGGCAGTCGTCCGTTACCACCTTCCGTAGATTCGGTCACGGCTTGTTGCAACCCTCAACGATGCCTCCAAGCGACTCCTCGTATCCCGGAATGATGTCACTATTAGCCGCAACGGGGGCATGGTTACTGGCAGGCAGTCGTCCGTTACCACCTTCCGTAGTTTCGGTCACGGCTTGTCACAACCCTCAACCATGCCTCCAAGCGACTCCTCGTATCCCGGAATGATGTCATTATTAGCCGCAACGGGGGCATGGTTACTGGCAGGCAGTCGTCCTTTACCACCTTCCGTAGTTTCGGTCACGGCTTGTCACAACCCTCAACCATGCCTCCAAGCGACTCCTAGTATCCCGGAATGATGTCATTATTAGCCGCAACGGGGGCATGGTTACTGGCAGGCAGTCGTCCGTTACCACCTTCCGTAGATTCGGTCACGGCTTGTCACAACCCTCAACCATGCCTCCAAGCGACTCCTCGTATCCCGGAATGATGTCATTATTAGCCGCAACGGGGGCATGGTTACTGGCAGGCAGTCGTCCGTTACCACCTTCCGTAGATTCGGTCACGGCTTGTCACAACCCTCAACCATGCCTCCAAGCGACTCCTCGTATCCCGGAATGATGTCATTATTAGCCGCAACGGGGGCATGGTTACTGGCAGGCAGTCGTCCGTTACCACCTTCCGTAGATTCGGTCACGGCTTGTCACAACCCTCAACCATGCCTCCAAGCGACTCCTCGTATCCCGGAATTATGTCATTAGCCGCAACGGGGGCATTGTTACTGGCAGGCAGTCGTCCGTTACCACCTTCCGTAGATTCGGTCACGGCTTGTCACAACCCTCAACCATGCCTCCAAGCGACTCCTCGTATCCTGGAATGATGTCATTATTAGCCGCAACGGGGGCATGGTTACTGGCAGGCAGTCGTCCGTTACCACCTTCCGTAGTTTCGGTCACGGCTTGTCACAACCCTCAACCATGCCTCCAAGCGACTCCTCGTATCCCGGAATTATGTCATTAGCCGCAACGGGGGCATGGTTACTGGCAGGCAGTCGTCCGTTACCACCTTCCGTAGATTCGGTCACGGCTTGTCACAACCCTCAACCATGCCTCCAAGCGACTCCTCGTATCCCGGAATTATGTCATTAGCCACAACGGGGGCATGGTTACTGGCAGGCAGTCGTCCGTTACCACCTTCCGTAGATTCGGTCACGGCTTGTCACAACCCTCAACCATGCCTCCAAGTGACTCCTCGTATCCCGGAATGATGTCATTATTAGCCGCAACGGGGGCATGGTTACTGGCAGGCAGTCGTCCGTTACCACCTTCCGTAGTTTCGGTCACGGCTTGTCACAACCCTCAACCATGCCTCCAAGCGACTCCTCGTATCCCGGAATTATGTCATTATTAGCCGCAACGGGGGCATGGTTACTGGCAGGCAGTCGTCCGTTACCACCTTCCATAGATTCGGTCACGGCTTGTCACAACCCTCAACCATGCCTCCAAGCGACTCCTCGTATCCCGGAATTATGTCATTAGCCGCAACGGGGGCATGGTTACTGGCAGGCAGTCGTCCGTTACCACCTTCCGTAGTTTCGGTCACGGCTTGTCACAACCCTCAACCATGCCTCCAAGCGACTCCTCGTATCCCGGAATTATGTCATTATTAGCCGCAACGGGGGCATGGTTACTGGCAGGCAGTCGTCCGTTACCACCTTCCATAGATTCGGTCACGGCTTGTCACAACCCTCAACCATGCCTCCAAGCGACTCCTCGTATCCCGGAATGATGTCATTATTAGCCGCAACGGGGGCATGGTTACTGGCAGGCAGTCGTCCGTTACCACCTTCCGTAGTTTCGGTCACGGCTTGTCATAACCCTCAACCATGCCTCCAAGCGACTCCTCGTATCCCAGAATTATGTCATTATTAGCCGCAACGGGGGCATGGTTACTGGCAGGCAGTCGTCCGTTACCACCTTCCATAGATTCAGTCACGGCTTGTCACAACCCTCAACCATGCCTCCAAGCGACTCCTCGTATCCCGGAATGATGTCATTATTAGCCGCAACGGGGGCATGGTTACTGGCAGGCAGTCGTCCGTTATCACCTTCCATAGATTCGGTCACGGCTTGTCACAACCCTCAACCATGCCTCCAAGCGACTCCTCGTATCCCGGAATGATGTCATTATTAGCCGCAACGGGGGCATGGTTACTGGCAGGCAGTCGTCCGTTACCACCTTCCGTAGTTTCGGTCACGGCTTGTCACAACCCTCAACCATGCCTCCAAGCGACTCCTCGTATCCTGGAATGATGTCATTATTAGCCGCAACGGGGGCATGGTTACTGGCAGGCAGTCGTCCGTTACCACCTTCCGTAGATTCGGTCACGGCTTGTCACAACCCTCAACCATGCCTCCAAGCGACTCCTCGTATCCCGGAATTATGTCATTAGCCGCAACGGGGGCATGGTTACTGGCAGGCAGTCGTCCGTTACCACCTTCCGTAGATTCGGTCACGGCTTGTCACAACCCTCAACCATGCCTCCAAGTGACTCCTCGTATCCCGGAATGATGTCATTATTAGCCGCAACGGGGGCATGATTACTGGCAAGCAGTCGTCCGTTACCACCTTCCGTAGTTTCGGTCACGGCTTGTCACAACCCTCAACCATGCCTCCAAGCGACTCCTCGTATCCCGGAATTATGTCATTATTAGCCGCAACGGGGGCATGGTTACTGGCAGGCAGTCGTCCGTTACCACCTTCCATAGATTCGGTCACGGCTTGTCACAACCCTCAACCATGCCTCCAAGCGACTCCTCGTATCCCGGAATTATGTCATTAGCCGCAACGGGGGCATGGTTACTGGCAGGCAGTCGTCCGTTACCACCTTCCGTAGTTTCGGTCACGGCTTGTCACAACCCTCAACCATGCCTCCAAGCGACTCCTCGTATCCTGGAATGATGTCATTATTAGCCGCAACGGGGGCATGGTTACTGGCAGGCAGTCGTCCGTTACCACCTTCCGTAGATTCGGTCACGGCTTGTCACAACCCTCAACCATGCCTCCAAGCGACTCCTCGTATCCCGGAATGATGTCATTATTAGCCGCAACGGGGGCATGGTTACTGGCAGGCAGTCGTCCGTTACCACCTTCCGTAGATTCGGTCACGGCTTGTCACAACCCTCAACCATGCCTCCAAGCGACTCCTCGTATCCCGGAATTATGTCATTATTAGCCGCAACGGGGGCATGGTTACTGGCAGGCAGTCGTCCGTTACGACCTTCCATAGATTCGGTCACGGCTTGTCACAACCCTCAACCATGCCTCCAAGCGACTCCTCGTATCCCGGAATGATGTCATTATTAGCCGCAACGGGGGCATGGTTACTGGCAGGCAGTCGTCCGTTACCACCTTCCGTAGTTTCGGTCACGGCTTGTCACAACCCTCAACCATGCCTCCAAGCGACTCCTCGTATCCCGGAATTATGTCATTATTAGCCGCAACGGGGGCATGGTTACTGGCAGGCAGTCGTCCGTTACCACCTTCCATAGATTCGGTCACGGCTTGTCACAACCCTCAACCATGCCTCCAAGCGACTCCTCGTATCCCGGAATTATGTCATTATTAGCCGCAACGGGGGCATGGTTACTGGCAGGCAGTCGTCCGTTACCACCTTCCATAGATTCGGTCACGGCTTGTCACAACCCTCAACCATGCCTCCAAGCGACTCCTCGTATCCCGGAATGATGTCATTATTAGCCGCAACGGGGGCATGGTTACTGGCAGGCAGTCGTCCGTTACCACCTTCCGTAGTTTCGGTCACGGCTTGTCACAACCCTCAACCATGCCTCCAAGCGACTCCTCGTATCCCGGAATGATGTCATTATTAGCCGCAACGGGGGCATGGTTACTGGCAGGCAGTCGTCCGTTACCACCTTCCGTAGATTCGGTCACGGCTTGTCACAACCCTCAACCATGCCTCCAAGCGACTCCTCGTATCCCGGAATGATGTCATTATTAGCCGCAACGGGGGCATGGTTACTGGCAGGCAGTCGTCCGTTACCACCTTCCGTAGATTCGGTCACGGCTTGTCACAACCCTCAACCATGCCTCCAAGCGACTCCTCGTATCCCGGAATGATGTCATTATTAGCCGCAACGGGGGCATGGTTACTGGCAGGCAGTCGTCCGTTACCACCTTCCGTAGATTCGGTCACGGCTTGTCACAACCCTCAACCATGCCTCCAAGCGACTCCTCGTATTCCGGAATTATGTCATTAGCCGCAACGGGGGCATGGTTACTGGCAGGCAGTCGTCCGTTACCACCTTCCGTAGATTCGGTCACGGCTTGTTGCAACCCTCAACGATGCCTCCAAGGGACTCCTCGTATCCCGGAATGATGTCATTATTAGCCGCAACGGGGGCATGGTTACTGGCAGGCAGTCGTCCGTTACCACCTTCCGTAGATTCGGTCACGGCTTGTCACAACCCTCAACCATGCCTCCAAGCGACTCCTCGTATCCCGGAATTATGTCATTAGCCGCAACGGGGGCATGGTTACTGGCAGGCAGTCGTCCGTTACCACCTTCCGTAGATTCGGTCACGGCTTGTTGCAACACTCAACGATGCCTCCAAGCGACTCCTCGTATCCCGGAATGATGTCATTATTAGCCGCAACGGGGGCATGGTTACTGGCAGGCAGTCGTCCGTTACCACCTTCCGTAGATTCGGTCACGGCTTGTCACAACCCTCAACCATGCCTCCAAGCGACTCCTCGTATCCCGGAATTATGTCATTAGCCGCAACGGGGGCATGGTTACTGGCAGGCAGTCGTCCGTTACCACCTTCCGTAGATTTTTGCGGAAGTCACTGGAAAGACAAATTAAAGTCTCGCCTGCTATCACTCTCCCAGTTTATGGGCGAGCGCCCTTTATTCCTGGGTCTTATCGCATTCTATGAGAAACCGGTATAGTTTCAAATAAGCAACTCATCAACTTTTCAGGAAAAAAATCTCAATCACTTGTTTAAAATGTAAATGATACACACGCACCGTGGTGTAAATGCGAAACAACGTTTTTAAATGTATAGGTATTATTTTAAAAACCACAAGAGTAGCACGCTTAAAACAAATTTCAAACTATTTACGGAGACTACAAAATACTGACGTACATTTGACGTAGATACTTTTAAACATTTATGCCTATTATCTAAAACATAAATTCTTAGTAAACTGTCGTCTTTATCGCCCACATTATCGCCTGTCATATTTTCTACTAAATTGTGTGATAAACAAATTATGTTCCATTTCCTCGCCTCGTAGTTATTTAAAGCTAGCTACAGTACTGGACTCACGGGTGAATAATATGGCGAGCTTAAACTCACCTTGCTAAGCTAATACTATGTTGTATTATTAGAGTATACCTACCTATATTATAATATAACACAATAAATGATTCCCATTTCAACCCTTTTTTTGTATAGTGCGTGGGCTACCATGCAATTATATTAAAGAGCTATTTCTTATTTATTATTTTCTGACATTGATCATTCTATGAAGTTTCGTGTAACTAATTTTTACAGATTTTTCATGGATTCTGTAAGTTTGTGGGGACGGATTTTGTTTCAGAATATGTTAGTAGGGGGTTGGAAGTTCCGACTCGTTTTGATTAAAAGAAGTTGGGTACTTGCACTAAACGTTTAGCTGTCCATATACAATTAAAAAACGGCGTAAGCGTCATTTTAAAGAAAACACTCTTTGTACACTGTGTCATAATAGTAATTTTTACTTTGTTTGTTTAGCAATATAATTTTGACTTTGTTTGCCAGTGAAATTTACTTCCTAATGATACTTAGATTTAGATAATCATAATGGCAAAAAGGCTGGAGAGTAACAGCATAACATGGATACCCTGTTATAAGAAAGAGACACACATATATACGTTCTTCGTTGCGTAATTTTAAGCGGGCGACTTGTGACGTTTCTTTAGGTCTCGCTCGCGGGTTTTAATAATAATACTACTCTTACGTATGAAACGTGATGTATTTTCTTTACTACACAATTGCAGTGTAATTTTTACAGTTTCGGAACACACAATATGGTATTATTATCTATTGGGGATGTTGACTTTAAATCTTTTTTTTTCACTTTGGTTATTTTACAAGATAATATATTTAGGATTGCATTATAAGCTCTCTTAAATTATTGATAGCATTCAAGTTGTATAATAGCTATAATATACATAAAATATAATGTATTGATGCTATTTTTGAAACATAAAGGATATCCTGACTGTAAAAAGTATTGAGATAGATAGGACAGGATTGTTCTCTTGTCCTATCTCTCCCAATACTTTAGAGATGATCTATTAATTTTGTTTTGAAACGGAATCCATCGGACGACGCTGCAGGCTACAGCTAGTTAAGAAAAAACGTTTTCACTAAATAAAATTAGGTATAATTTTAAATTACAGTCTCAAAAAGGCATATGAAAACACACCAATGTTAAAAATAATCCAAAACACCATCCCATGATTCAGAGCTTTAGTTTGTCGCGTGCTAGGGTAAATATGGATGGCCTTATTTTAATAATAAATGCATATGTTTAATTCTTGAATTTTCAGTTAATGTGACCTGAATGTTAAATCGTTTAAATAGCTGTTATTTACGATATTGTTAACTTTGTATTGGGGTATTGGGGAAACGTCAAGCATGTACCTATTAAGGTATGTTATTAGTGAACGCGATCAATACAAAGTTAATAAAGTGTGAAAATCGCGAAAGTTTTAAAGTTTACTATTTACGATTTTATTATTTACGGGAACTTGGCAATTTTTGATAATAGAAGATTTATGTTTATTTTTAAAAGGGTTTACTAATTTGGAATACGTAACTCCATATTGAAAACTTGGTCACATATTATATGTTGGTATATCTGGAAATAAATAAAAATACACGTTCTCTTATAATATTTAAGATATGTAGTAGTATATATCTATGAATTACATAATGTAACATAATCTTGCTACGCTATATCGTAGCAAATGTCTTGCACGGTGCTAGCGCTACGCCTCGCCTTGCCCGCCCGCTACGTCGTAGCTACCTGAAACTAGTTTACTAGTTATTACAGACACAGCGGCAGATATTTTCAGTCAGGTGTTAAAAGGAGTTTTGATTAAATCCTGTTCTTCGTAGTTCACTCTCAATGCAGTAGTGTTATTGCTAATTATCAAATCATTAAAAAAGGCTAGTAGCCTTTCGCCCGCGGCTCCGCTCGCGTTTAATCAATCTTTGCCCCATTTTTTGGTTGGGCGTTATTTTATGAACCCCTTATAGCCTATACAGTATATTCTATGTGTATGGTGTTGACTACGATGACAATAAAGAAAACCGCAACCAAATCTGTTGAGTGGTTCTCGACTTAATAGAACATACATACCCACAGACAATAAGTCAAAAAATTATAGTTTTTGCTTTAGTACAATACCAATTAACCATTTTATAAAAACAAATAGAAAATATTTTATGTACAGACACTACTTTTTCACTACTTTATTATTAGTTATTAGCCGGAGTTTTATGTTAAAATCAGGTTTTTGACCAAAAACCTAGGCATTTGATCAAGAACCGGGAGAAGGTAAAATTATGATTTAATCTTATCATAAACCTGAGAAAATCCAGTTTTTGATCAAAAACCTAGACTGGATTAGTTTGATGATAAAATCAATGTCAAAAACCTAGACTGGTGTAGTTTTCTGATAAAATAAATGTTGGTTGCTATTTATTTCAATAAATAAACCATTAAGAGACAAGGATTTGTTTGTTATAATTTCAAGTACATTTAGCACATCATTAATATTGCTTCAATCAAAATCCTAGGACAAAAGTGAAAAATTGGTGCGACAATGAGCAAAGCGAGGAGGAGCGTGTTAGGTTGCTTGTGCTCATAAATTTGGGGGGCCGAGCGAAGCGGAGCGGAGCGAGGCGACATCTACAGTTCTTAATATTAAGTCAAATTAATTTAGGTGAAGCGGGGACCACGATAAATCTCCGTCAAGCAAAATCTTCCATTCAATCGCGTCGCGAGCTTTAATTTCACCATAAACCCTATAAAAGTACAGGTTTTTAATAAAAAATACTGGATTTTCTCAGGTTTATGATAAGATAGATTTTGCCCGCGGCTCCGCCCGCGTGTTATTCAGTTTAACGACATGCTTTTTCCCGGGATGAAAAGTAGCCTATGTGTTAAGTTAGGGTATAAGCTATATCCATTCCAAATTTCATCTAAATCCGTTTAGCCGTTTTAGCGTGAAAGAGTAACAAACATACATATACACACACAAACTTTCGCAATTATAATACTAGTCTGATTAAGCAATAATTTTGTCTTCTTTCGTTTCTTGATCAAATGCCTAGGTTTTTGACCAAAAACCCGATTTTAACATAAAACTGCGACATATAGACTAGAGTTAGATGCTCTAAGTACGAGTCAGTTGGGTCCTACTATAGGAACCATTCTCTTATAATATTTAAAACACCAAAACTTTATACAAAAACATTATAAAAATTTACGCTTGTTACTCTTGTTAAACGTGACCCAAGCAAAGTACTGCAAAAACTGCTCTCCTTGAACTAAATGTTCGGTAAAGAAAATACAAAATTTAACGAGCCGAAAGCAAGTTATTTTAAGTTAAGTACCCACAATGCTTAACTGTTTAATGCTTGTTTGAATAGTTGGTTATAACAGAACTTCCGCAGTTATTGTGTTCGTAAATTACTATGAAACGGGCCGTCATTAGAGACCCGGGCGGGCCTGTTGATTGTGTAATAGTTACCAACTTTGATCACTGAGTACTTTCATTACAGGCTGTAAGTAGCTAGCTTACACTCGCTAAATTTACATATTCTATTGATCGTTCTGAATAAGTCTTACAGAGAAACGGATCCCTGGATATTACGATAAAAAGGCCGACAAATGAGAGTAGAACTGGCGCCTTGAGCGTGTCGTATTGATTAATTACATAGATTTGATAGAAGCGTGTCGTGTTGATAAATTACATAGATTTGATAGAACCGGGGGTGTGGTTACAGGCAGTTTCGTAGGATGACTCTTTCTTCCGTTAGCAACTTCCGAGGATATTTGCTTAAGCCCCTGGAAAGACTGATTAACGCCCCGCCTGTCGTCTGTCCCAAGCTTCATCCTAGGTTTTCATCGGGCAGGGTAAAGTCCAAGCGTAAACCTATATTAAACCTACATTAAAAAAATACCAGTAACAACATAATAGAGACAACAGATTACAAAAGATCCTATTAGAGTACGGAAGTCGAAAATTTATTCATTTTGATGATATTCAAATGAGTAATTCAATAATTTTCTGTATTATGTTGTGTTAAGGAGAATGCATGAGTAGGCTTTACCAAGCTATGGTCATCTGATAGAAGTATGACGTTTTAATGTTGTTGTTTACCTAATGTCTTGTGTGTGATTTCTACCAAGTTTTCGTTATTATATATATCTAATTTAGCTGCTTCTATTATTGATCGATTCGCATGATCTCACACTTTAACATGTTGCATATGTTAGTTCTTTAAAAAGTTTGAGTAATAATTATCATGAGTAGGATATGTGTTTCTAACACAGAGCCAAACGTTAATTAAACGCATAGAGCCGACTTGAAGCAATTTTAGCTCAGTGAGTTGCGGGCTCTTTAAGATATTGCTTGTTTCCAAACAAAATATATACGGGAGATTAGTACAAGTATTAACAAATATGTTTCAAGCATAAACCAGCCAAAACAACCCATTTTTATACGTTTTTTCGTATCATGTAGCTTAATTGTCGCTTGGTTTTTGTATGGAAACTTGCTAACGCTTTAGTCTGTAAACAATGTTTTGTGTACACGTTTTTGTTTAGTGTGTAGTACAAAACGTGCGCTGGAAACCCGGCTCAACTCGATTCACGCGGTAGTAAAGTCATTCGATGGCAACTCGCACTTAGCGCTCTGATCCTCATCTGAAATTCATTGAATATTTCACTATGGTACACAATCATAGCGAAGGGCACAAAATGCCAAAAAGGTTGAACCGAAAAAAAAGTTTACTAGTTTTACTAAATTTCCAACTGTTACTATACAATCCAAACAGCTTCCTGAAATTTACAACAACAAAAAAATATTGTTCCGAAACACCCAAAAAATCACGTACGGGATATTTCACGAGTTACCGCGAAGTGGATTCATTTCCTTTATTTACACAATTTCGCACAAAATGCTTTACTAGACACCAACCCTTGGACTAAGCCACAAATCAAAGCCTTTACCTCGTTGAAATAAGTACGAAAGTAGCCTGACCTGTGGCACTACTTGCCGAGGTGGTCTCTTCGTGCCTGCACGTTTCTAAGGACGGAGTAACGGTGGTTCAGGAAATAGAAAATATGAGAAATAGCGCGCGGAAAGATCTTCATATTGTAAGATAACATGTTGCGGGATTAGGTTACTTTACGAAAGTGAATTTACCAGTTTATTTTTTCTGGATAGCAGATTTGTTATGTTATGTTACAACAGGTTTGTATTGATATAAATACGAGTACAGTCTGTCAAAAAAGTGTCGAAATGAATATTGAAGAAACTATTTTTCTTTCGCCTGGTTACACCAAACAAATAAGTACAAAATCTGTTAAATCGAGTTAACCGCGTTGTTATTTCATAAACGTATTACCTAAATTATACTACTTGAACGTCTAAAGTCTAATAAAGTTATATTGATTCATAGTCATTGATTTTAAAGATATGTATAATATATTATTCTCATGATTGCGTTTATTGAGCTTGTGTTTTACATACCACGTAGATTTTACAAAATTTGATTATATTTTTATAATATTGTTGACCCTAATAGGGAAAAAACAGCTATTCTCGTAACATTTTTAACACGCTTTATTTTTCGTACGACTTTATTTATCGCATGATAATAATTCTACTTATACTAGAATTAGTAATTAGATAGAATTAGTAAAGTACAAGAAGTTAATGTCTTAAAAGACATGTAAAACATGTTATGCATCCTGGAAAAAGGATATAATTTTAAAAGTTGTTAAAGGCTTTTTCGCAATTGATTGATGTCACATTTTAATCGCATGAGCATATTTAAAAACTTCAAACATTTTTCATGATAGCCTTTTTATATTTGTTCATGGAACTTTGTCTTGCATTATAGTACAACAAAGTAACACAGAATTGCCTATCAGTAGTTACTTTACATGTAGGTCATTAACAAGAAAGCTATTGTTCCTAGAACGACGCCATTTTATGACTTTTACGTCCTGAATAGCGCAAATAAGTTGACCAGCATTGTTCTTTGCACGCCCGCTTTACGACACTTCACGGTTGCAGAGCATGCCTACTTCGGTTTCAGCAAGACCCCACACAGCAAGCTGTAGCGGAAAATACCTTTTTACCCTTTTTCAAGGGTTGTGCACTAAAAAAGAATTGCTTTTATTAAATAATCCCCATTATTAAAGCACAGAGCGATTGGTATTATTATTACAATTAGCAAAAGAATATATAATGTTTACTGGGTGTTAAGATGATAATCTTTTTCTTTAAACCGGGGTTTTATACCCATTAATATAAACAACTTTAACTAAACCCTGAAATCGCAAAAACAATATCAGCTGTTCCATAGAAAAGTTAAATACCCACTCGAACTAAATGTATGAAACAGCTGATTTTTTTTTCGCGTTTTTGGATTGGCCCCATTGTACAAGTTGTTCATATTGATGGGTAGAACACCCCGTTTTAAGGAAAAAGGTTATCATCTTAACACCCTACTGTATAGTAATTATCACAGGACTTTTATGATTCAAATATTGTTAAGATACTAAGATCTTATGGGGCACCTGAAAATACTGCCCGCGCGAAAATGTGCACATTTCCTTTCTTTGAAATGCCTACCGCAAAATTTGCATAAAAAGTTCTATTTTATTACCTATATTGTACAGTGTAAATAAAGTAGTAATATCTACACCCGTTAGTAAAATTATTTGCGAAGCGAACGCTCTGCTTCTCGCTTCGCTCTGTTTTCTGACTTTGCTTATATGATTGTGGAGCACGTGAAATGTTTCCGGTTCCGGTGCGCGAACTCCGCCATGTTGGCGGAATTGGAAACTTTGTGCAGTGTTGCCAACATAACTGCCTCCATGGCCTTATTCACGGGACAGTTGGGAAGTTTGGCGTAGCATAGAAGCTTAAATAACACCAAAAGAATCATACAAGTGAAAAAGGGACCAGTTACAGTAAAATAAACATGTGAGAACCTCTCTAAAGGTACAATTTTATAAACAATATGTAATTTAGTAATACAATAAACTTTGAACAAAAATATAGTAACCGGCTTCAAATATAACAGTAGACATTGACAACAAACATTTTTTTTTTATACCAACAAATGTAGGTACCGAAAAAACACTTTTGCTGGCGTATTTCTTCATGAAACAATATATTCTACAGAAGTCAGTGTTCTGATATTAGTTTTGTGTTGTTACGCATATACTCGAGTATACCATATGGAATATAATAATGTCATAGGCTGCTGGTACTTTTCCCAACCTAACCGACCGGCCCGCTACTTCGCTGAAAGTTTTCTAAAACAGAACCAGCTGAATTACACCATGGCCAGAAATAACATTGGTGAGATCAGAGGCCTTCCCTTGCACTTGAGAAAAGCCTCCCAAGAATCAGGAAACTTTCTGGAAGTCTATAAAGAATCGATAATTCTATTGCATTTTATTTATTTACTAGCTTTTGCCCGTGGCTCCGCCCGCGTCGAAGAGATTTTCGTGCAAAATAAGGAAAGCAAAAGAATATTATTTTTTTAATGACAATATGCCACGTTCACCATGTTTTTACCAAATCAAATAAGCCCAAACTCAAACGGTCTGCTGTTGCCCGTTGAGGAGATCCCACCTTCCAGTCCCATCAGCAGACCCTGGTCACCATGTTTTAGCAAAGTCCTAATAAATACCAACTAAATAGCCCTAAACTCGAAGGGTCTGCTATTGTCCGTTGAGGAGATCCCGGTACCCACCTTCCAGTTCCATCATGAGACCCTGGTCACCATGTTTTACCAAAGTGCTAATAAATAAAAATCAAATAAGCCCAAACTCGAAGGGTCTGCTGTTGTCCGTTGAGGAGATCCCGTACCTACCTTCCAGTCATCAGACCCTGGTCACCATGTTTTACCAAAGTGCTAATAAAGACCAATCAAATAAGCCCATACTTGTAGGGTCTGCTGTTGTCCGTTGAGGAGAACCCATACCCACCTTCCAGTCCCATCAACAGACCTTGGTCACCATGTTTTACCAAAGTGTAATAAATACCAACAAAATAAGCCTAAATTCGAAGGGTCTGCTGTTGTCCGTTGAGGAGATCCCGGTACCCACCTTCCAGTCCCATCATCAGACCTTAGTCACCATGTTTTACCAAAGTGCTAATAAATACCAATCAAATAAGCCAAACTCAAAGGGTCTGTGTTGTCCATTGAGGAGATCCCATACCCACCTTTCAGTTTCACCAGCAGACCCTGGTCACCATGTTTTACCAAATTGCTAATAAAGACCAATCAAATAAGCCCAAACTTGAAGGGTCGGCTGTTGTCCGTTGAGAAAAACCCATACCCACCTTTCAGTCGCATCAACAGACCTTGGTCACCATGTTTTACCAAGGTGCTAATAAACACCAATCAAATAAGCCCAAATTTAAAGGGTCTGCTGTTGTCCGTTGAGGAGATCCCGTACCTACCTTCCAGTCCCATCATCAGACCCTGGTCCCCATGTTTTACCAAAGTGCTAATAAAGACCAATAAAATAAGCCCAAACTCGAAGGTTCTGCTGTTGTCCGATGAGGAAATCCCGTACGTACCTTCCAGTCCCATCATCAGACCCTGGTCCCCATGTTTTACCAAAGTGCTAATAAAGACCAATAAAATAAGCCCAAACTCGAAGGTTCTGCTGTTATCCGTTGAGGAGATCCCGTACCCACCTCCCAGTCCCGTCATTAGATCCTGGTCACCATGCTCTACAAAAATACTCATCAATACCGATCAAATAAACTTGAACTTGATAGGTCTCCTAAAAATACATTTACTAGTGGATGATTGAAACCCCGACGATGATTATATCTAGATAATACCCATTATATACAAACAAACAAACAAATCTTTCTTCTATAATAATATAGTGTAGACAAACTTTCACGTGAGTTGATTTGAACCAGACTGCGTCAAATCCGATATTTTGAAACATGCAGAGCCATCTAGTGTATTAAAATAAAAACCATTTCAACGCCAGCTTACTGAGCCGTTATCCAGGATAGCTGCATAGAGATGGCGTTTTCTAAGGACTTGAAAATAAAAATATTTTAGGTATTGGTCTTTGCTCAGTCAAGAAATAAAATTTCAGCTTTAATATTTTTTTTACAAAAAGAAATATTTTTTCTGAAAATAAAATAAAAAATAAAAAGTGAAAACAAATTTTACCAGTCCGGGTTTGAACCCGCGACGATCGACTATGTTACGGCGGTGAACCTTCCATATGTCTCACTAAATTTCTCATTGCGCTGCTCCCTTTTGTCATAGCGTGATGATACATAGCCTTCAACCTTCCCGAAGAAATGTTTTATCTTTCAGTGAAAAATGCATCAAAATCCATTGAGTGGTTCTCAAGTTATAAGCGAACGAACAGACAGACAGACGTTGTATTTTATATGTATAGAGATAGAGATTTAAATATTTGATTACAATGATGGGGAAGATACAGACGCTGACTGTTCTAAACTGTAGAGACGTTACATCAGAATTTTTTTTTTTTTAATAAATGTGACGTAAAAGAGAAATAAACCGGATAAGTGCGAGTTGGACTCGCCCACTGAGGGTTCTATTAAAGACTACATTTTGTATGATTTAATTACAAATGTATAGTTTTCAGATTTTTCCCTCTACTTGTAGTATACAGTCAGTGACACAAGAGCGTACGGGGTGAAAATAAAAAATGGTGGACCAGGGGAAAGGGGGGATGCTACTAATGTATACAGCGGAGCAACGACTCTGATGCACAGTGGTCTCGGGAAAAATATGATTGTTGAGTTCTATCTAGGTTTTGCTATGTAAAAGTGAGACCTAGTCTCAAGCCTAACCTTAGGTCTCTGTGAATATGAGCGCAAAAACTCTTGACTGTTAACCTGTAAGTGCACCTTGTTGTAGCATTGGTTGTAGGTAGCAACATCCATATCAGTAAATTCTTACAGCATTAGAACGGCCACCCGCGACGGCGATAACGCTCTTATCGCTGAACTTAAATGGTATTTATATTAATTTCCTCTCATTCAATCAAATATGTTATCGGGCTTAATTAACCGATCTCATCCTGTCCGTGGGGTTTATTGAAATATTAATAGTTCGGAAAAATGAAACAATACACCATTGTTCGATAAGGTTTGACGTCATACCTACGGTAAGGCATACCTATGGTAAGGCATACCTACGGTAAGGTGTACAGGTACACCTGCCGAGGTAATTAAGTGTTCATCACCTAACGATGGTGTGCATGGACGATTCAACAAAAACCCAAGTCTCTCGGGTTCGCTTGGTAAACTGCTTTGCGGACATGAGTGCACGCTGCAACGCTGTAGTGGGATAGCTTGTCGGAGCCGAACATCCGAAGAACATACAACATAGTCGAGTAAGACTGCAGGTCACGTAGCAAGACTGCGTGCATACTCAGCATGCCGGGGTGCTTGCAGTTAGAGTTGAAACAATCGTTGGTTGCATTTGTACCGTAACGAGCACCTACTGAAGCTTACCTATACTTTTTTCCATACGGAGCATGATTGTGCTAGCTAACAGGAGTTAACACAGTGTATGATATCACTCCCGTAATAAAATGTAAAACTGTATGCATTATCCTTATCAATTTTTTCCTTTTCAGCTGAAAATAACTGGGTATTGCCGATATATGCATGTATTACCCGTTGACATCATCGATATTGCGCCATTTTACCACAAAATACGTTTCTCTACCTAATTTGCTTATCAATTCTGTCGTTACTGCGGTACACCATGATGTCACGGTATTTGAATTATCCCTCATTATAACGAGCTTATTCAAGTGGGAAAAAATTCGCGATAATTATGGAACAACGAGTCCTTGTTAGGTAGTTTTCGGGTTAGTATAAATGGAGGAAAGTACATATACAATCAATCATTAGCACATATACACTCGCCATAATCACAAGGCTGTGTACAATCGATCAGTCTTAACAAAATCACCATGTCATCATTCACAAAATCATCATCCACCATGAGCGGAAACTCTGGAGAAGCCGTTCATCGAGACAACGGGGAAAAATCTCGGAAGGAGCAAGAGCGCGCGGAAGAAGAAGAAGAAAAGCGCAGACAAGACTTGGAGCGTGAGGAGAGAAAACGTCAGAAGGCAGAGCAGCGGCGACTGGACAGGCACTTGATGCAGTATGCACTAGCTTTGCGTGAGCAGGCATCGTGGCGTGGAACTCTCAACCGGCCGAAATAGTGCTAGTCATAGATATGATCATTTGTTTATATAATAAGTATTAGGTATTTGTGTACATCAGTATTAAGTATATTGTGTATGTGAGTGTTTGTTTTTGAAAATAAAAAAAAAAACTTGTTCCCGATACATATTTATTTCATTTCAAAATGCATGCCGACTTACAAATGTCACGACATACCAGTTTCCTTCATGATACTAGATATTTAGGTAGTTAGTTTAATAATGATAATAATATATTGTACTAGTTCTATCCACTAAGATGTTGTACAATCTACATCCATGCATAGATAACCGTGGTCACTACACTTTGTAACACGATAGAGGGGCACCGCGACATGCTATGCAGCGATAGGTAGGTACGGTGCAGTGTTTAGGTAAGGTATCTGTCATACCATAGTCCTAACATTACAGGAATCATGAAAAGTATACATATTTAGAATTATAGTCTAACCAAACCTGTAACACCTATACAATGACAAATCTTAAGTATAAGTGAGGTGTATACGTGTATGAAGCACACGTGTATGTCCCGGTAATTTTCTATGGTCACTCATCAGTTTTGATTTCGTTTTGAAATGCACGCCGCCAGTCGGATACAGATCATAAAATGAATATAGCACGGGTTTTCCCGAATATTTCAAGACAGTGCCAACTAAACGTGGGTTGCCGTAATACGCTGGAGCTACTTACGTTCGGCCGGCAGCCTGTAATAATATTTCGATGAAGGTCCCGTCGTCTGATCATATTTACCTATCTTTTGAGTAGTGACACATAGTTTGTTCCATATTTAAACGATAGCGTGCCATGTGGTCATACGTATTATCGGTCCATAAGGAGTTACAGATGTAACGCCAATTGCCGCCGGTCTTTGTCATAATACTGTTTCCGGCTTACATGCAGTTATTCATAGATATAAAGTTAAGAAAAACCTTATTTAGACGTCTCATATTCCTGTATGGTCAGCTCCATACCTAAACGTCGCAGATACACGTAGTCAGAGGCGAATGCACACTCAGGCCTTGCTCAAGACATATGATAAGCATATGCCAAGCATAGTTTGTGATAACGGAGCTTTGCATCCCATGTGCACGTAACGCTAATCATCACGCCTTGCAACTTATCTGCGTTAGTGATGTGACGTGCTATGCAGCGGCTAGTAGCACGTTACCTAGACGTTACATCTGGTGCAGTCCAAGCTTGACTTGATTGTATCTAACATAGAGTGGTCACGAGAGAAACTAAATTTCAACTTGAAGCAACGTCAGAGGGAATGATCTCAGTACCTTACCTGCACAACTCTCCATCATCCTACACTCATAGGGGTACAAGAAAAAAAAAGTAAACATATTATAAACACAAATATTTATTTTAATAAGCGAACGTCACATTGCAGCAGCATTGCTGCACTATTTAGCACTATTATCACTGATGTTGCGAGCCGAGTGCAGCAACATTTCTGTGTCCGTCCGGTCACCCGTCGAATAGTATTCGAGGATTTGCGGATCACCTTCATGCACTTTCTGGATGACCTCTCTAAAGATTTCTTGGGATTCTTTCAGCAGAATCGCCGGGACCATGTACTTGGTTATCCACGCAGAGACGTGCGCCGTGCAGAAATGATGAAAGTGCTGTGGGATCCTGCACTCACGTCCCGGTGGTACCACTACATTAGGCCTCTTGCCGCAGGAGCAGGTGTCCCCGGCGACCGCCTTGCACTTCGAAAAGCGAATCTTCGTTTCAACAAACTCCAGTATAGTGGGCAGCCTCACGAGATCCCTCTCACCTGGCGGTGGCCCCCAAAATAAGGGCATGAGCCAGTCCCAGTTCACCAGCAGACGATCTTCTTCTGGCCTCGTCGGATCAAAGTTGTAGCGGACGGGGCATGGCTTCCCGTTAAGGAAAGTCAGGTCGTCCAGCTGTCGTTGCGCCTGAAGAAACTGTTTGTATGCTTTGTTGAATTGCAGCATTTCGCTGGGGCTGAAAGGGGCCTCGTCGGGTATAGAAGGCCCGCGCGTCGTGAAGGTGTCCACCGGGAAACTGAGTATTCTGTCTTGGGACTGCATCTTGAGTTCTGGATGGATGTCACGGGACTCGTAAGTCTGTATGATGTTCTCTCGGTAATGTTGACCGTGTAGTGTCTAGCGACTGACTGCCCGCATAGCAATTTATACCACTCCAGTTGTTTATCGTGCCGAAAAAAGAAAACAATATAGGGATAATATCAATTTGGAATTCCCACAACCTCGCGTGCGGGTTATCGTTCGGCGCGGTAATTGGATCATTCCTAAAATAAACGAGTGAATATTAAAATATTCTTGGACCACGTCAGTCAAACTTTCATCCTTATGAAAATAGATGATTTACAATTCATCCTGCGCTCCCATACTGGGGCCCCGGGAGTCACTCACGTGTTCACATAGTCACTATAGATCGTATCTCATACCTACGATAAAAATTACGCTACCAATTTGGGACATCGATAACAACGTTTAATTGCTGTACTCGATGCATTGTCTTAGCTCGCAACACCATAATATAAATGCCGGGCATTCACAGGGAAAACCAGTTCAAAAGTTTGTACCTTTAGTATACAGGTAAAACATACCTATTAAGCACATACGGCATTGTGTGCGCGATAAGAGCGTGTCTTAACAACGACAATGATGCAGATCGGATGCAGTTTTAGTAGGGTGAAACAACTAGTATGTGCTTCTTGACCGAATACTGATAACACAGAAGATATAAACAAAATAGACTGGGTTTCTCCAAAACGAGAAACTGTTAGGTTATCGGGCGACTTAGTGATAAGGTATTTAACTCGTGTAAAAGCAATGCTGAGACCACGTCAGCCGATATTTAGATACACGTCGCACTTAGGTATCATCCCACTTTAGTACTCCTGTTTGAAAAAGAACTACAATTATAGCACTAGTGGATCTTGTGAGTGCCCGCTATGAATGCTGCGCTGCACTCCAGCGTCATGCTCACATTATGCAAAAGTGGCAAAGCGGTGTATGAGATGCGGGTGACCGCTGCATGGCAACAAAGCAGATAATTCTAGAAGAAGTATGTTTATTCTAGGCGTTCTATGTATCGTTCCGTGAGAACGTGAGCTGTAGGTTTCTGGCAATTCGGCCCCAGCTTGGATGCTGATGCTGCGGCCCCAGCAATTCATGTTACCTGCTGCTTTGACCCATACTCATATCACTTTAGAGGCGGCACATACGAAAAAAGTCAAAATTTTCGGAAATGCATCTGACCCCTATGCACTATAGAATCTTCATCACTGAATACGAAAATAGTACCCTTGCCTTGCCTAGATGTTGAATTTTGAAGTTATAGACCGTACGCTACCGTGTCATTGACTGTAAGACGGTATTGCTTGCCAAGTTTCATAGTTTTAGATCAACGGAAAATACCCTATAAATTTTGATTCCCTTTAGAGTGTCGAAATATACGTTTTTCCGGCATAAACGGCCGTATCTTTTTTTAAGTTAGATAACTAAGAAGTTTGATTTTTTCACAGCTTCAAAGGACTGTAGACTTGAGTATATGGTTTTAATTTCAACTCGATACCTTTACGCGTTCTCGAGATAAAGGGTCTTGACAGACAGACAGACGGACGAACGGACAGACAGACGGACAACAAAGTGATCCTATAAGGGCTCCGTTTTTTCCTCTTAAGGCACGGAGGCCTAAAACACAGAAATGAGACAATAGCCATGATTAAAAACCATAATAAACAATAGGGATCTCAGCACTCCCACGAGTATATCGAAATCGACAGTGTTGAAGGCATAACCGAAAAACAGCAGTGATGGAGAGTAACTAACTTCTGCTCCACATTGTTAAACAAGTCGTCTGTCACTTTGATGAGGGCTGTGGCAGTGCTAGTGCGGTAAGAAACCGGGCTGGCTACATAGATGTTGTTTTGACAGGAAGTTTGACAGATTTAAATGTGCAGATCCAATAGATTTTGAGTTACAGGCTCAAAATGTTTGTGACTGTACGTAGCCCCTTTTCAGGCTCACACACTGCAATGTATCTTCCTGAATTAATCTACATGCGAGAATCGGAGACACTAAGGCCAAAAGTATTTTTGGCTACCTTTTCACCCGTGGCTCCACCCGGGTTTATTCAATCCCTGCCCCGTTTTCGGCTTGGATGCTATTTTATTAACATCCTTTTGAGCCTATATTTTGTTTTGACCACAGTCAATAAGAATTATTATGATAAATAACAGCGTCCAAATCCATTAAGTGGTTTTTGAGTTAAAATGGAACACATAAAATTATTCTAAAGACTAAATTCTAAAAATTATAGTTTTGGCTTCAGTACAGTACTGTAATTTAGGTAGGCAATCTTAGGTCATATAATTAAATTATAGAACTCTTTGGGCTCGTTATTAGTTGGCAATCAATAATCTTTATGAACATTTGTAGGTACGTCGTCGTATAAATAAATTTATCGAAATATTCTAAAAAAGAATGTCCATAAAAAAGACAACGAAATGAGCAGGGTTCAATAGAGCAGATTGATTCTGAGCGTCTCCTAAAACGTATGGAATATATATAAAAGTCTAGGCAATCCCAACAAAAGATAAAAGGTTAAACAAAATCTTTGATATCATAACACCGGCCTAACAGTACTAATTGCCTAAAAAAATAATATATATATTACTAAACTAACAACCCATTTCATCTAAAATAAAAATAGAAAACACTATGTACAGACAGGACTTTTTTAATAAGTAAATATTTCATTAGTAAATAAATATTTGATTCGTCTCGTATTTAACATGAACACAAAACGTAAGCAAAATTACTTAGTAAGTATATTTCAATATAGAACTTGAACGCTTTAACTTTGCACGAAAACCGATTTAAACATTTACGGAACAAAAAGTTTATATTTTACCGTGGGTAAAAAAGACTTGTTAAGTGATTTCAGGAGGTGTTACGAATAGCTCGGAAAGTAAAACAAAAATAAAAGTTTCCTGAAATTTTAAAAGTAAACAGCAACTTTTATTTTACTTTCCACTCAGTTTATGTCAGTTTTTGGTAAAATGTGAAAGGGAAAGGTCGTTGCGTAGGCAATTTCCACTAGTAACGATTTACACGTGCTCGCTCGGTTTTTGGAATAACTAACCGTATCCGTAATTTAGCTAACATCAATATTTTACGTAAGCACTTTGGCTAAACTTTAAATGTAAACAAATAATTTGTAGTAGTGTAAGAAAGGCTAAGCAAATGAGAGATAGTAAGAATGAATAATTTATTTACCTCGTCTATTTAAATATTATAATTAACGAAATAAATAAAAAAACAGGTCAAGTGCGAGTAAGACTCGCGCCCTCAGGGTTTCGTACTATTTAAATAAGTTAATAGGCTTAAATGATTTTAATAAAAATTACAAACCTTATCAGTATCTACAAAGTGTATAAAACAAAACTGCAAAATTAATTTGGTCGAGTATTCGGCTACGTAACCCTAAATCTGTATTAAAAATCGGCGTTTGTATTATTTGTTGCTAAAATATGGCACATTGGGGAAAAAGTTTCTTCGCATTTTATATGAAAATTCAAAACATTTTTTAATAAAGTTTATTTACATTTAACTAAAGTGTGTAGGTGACACATTGTTCGATAACTTTCTGCCATCTTGTAGGTAGGGACATGATCCCATTGCTATAGAAATTTTGGGGCTTCTGATCACAAAACCGCGACAAGTGGTTTTGGCAGTCCTCTCGTGATGTTAACCTGACACTGCCTAAATAATTCTGAAGAGACCGAAACGGTGCAAGGTCAGGACTATACGGCGGATGCATTAATACGTCCCAGCCAAACTCTCTTAATTTTTGCCGAGTGGCTAAAGATGTGTGAGGTCCAGCGTTATCATGATGAAAAACCACACCCCTTCTGTTGACTAATTCCGGCCGCTTTCTTTCAACTTCTTGCTTTAATCTCATCAGTTGTTCGCAGTAGACTTTAGAATCGATGGTCCTGCCTGGCGGTAACAGCTCAATCCCACCATACACACAGCATTACCTTGTTGCGAGATAACCCGGGTTTTGCCAGGGTCTGCGAAGCCTGACCAGCCTTTGACCACGAATTTTTTCGCACGCTCTTGTCGAACGTGATGCATATTTCATCACCAGTTATCAGGTTTTTCAAAAATGGTTCGGTTTCGTTACGTCGTAATAAAGAATCACAAATGAGTACACGGTTCATTAAGTTTCTTTCAGTGAGCTCACGAGGCACCCAAATATCGAGCTTTTTTGTGTACCCAGCTTTTTTCAAATGCGCCAAAACTGTTTTGTGGTCAATCTCCAGTTCTTCAGCTACATCGTAACTACTGACAAAAAATGGCATCCATTTTATCCGTAACAGGGCGCTCAGAGCGAGGTGCATCTTAGACATCAAAATTTCCGGATTGAAAACGCTTAAACCAAATTTGTGCTACTCTCACAGACACTTCACTTGGTCCATAAACATCATAAACAAATTTTTTTCGCGGCTTGCGTTGCATTTTTACCTTTTTTGTAGTAAAATTTTAAAATGTATCGAATTTCTTCATTAGATTCACTCATCTTAACAGTAAGAAAAACAAATGAAAATCACAAATTTTACCTAATTTGAATTTGGAATAATCTTTTTTAAAATTTAAACTTTTTAATGATATCAAAACCAGCCAGATACAAATGGTATAGCCAAAGAGATTTTATTATTAGTTCATACATACTATTTGCGAAAAGAGTTTTTCCCCAACCTATTATATAGAAAATTCTAGATCAGTTTTTAAGATAGACCCCGTAAGTCCGTAACATAAATGGTCTAAGACTGACTACTCTGATGGTCCTCATTTCTTAATTTTTAGGACTGAAAAAAAAAACAAAAGATTAATTTATACCCTACTCAATGAATTCTAGACAATACACCCCTTATCCCGGGGAAAGAAAAATATTTTTTATCGCGAGATCCTTTTTTCCATACGCAAATTTTTTTTTTACTTCTATATTCGATTTCGGATCAAAATTTTGAACAACATACCCAAATTTCAATACGTTAGTTTGTTTTTTTTTTAAATTTGTAACTTAGATTTAAGATATTATTGTTTTTTTCGTTTTATTGAAATATAATACCACCTTTAATCCGTTACATTATTCATATAGGTGTCTATCTCCGCCATTTTAATTAGTCTTGCTGAGAAGGGCAAGAACCTAGCAAGATCATATATTTTCAAGATAAGAGGAATTTGGATAATCAGGGCATTTACACAAATATTGTTAAAAATAAAAATTAATGGGTCATCTTTTTGTCCCCCTGTCCTATATCACCTATCACATTTTAGTCTGAATATTAATTATATTTATGTTTAACTAGCTTTTGCCCGCGTCCTCGCCCACTTCAAATTAGTTTTTATGTAGTTCTATTGAATTTGACAATATTTTTGGAATCCAATAATTTGACATAGACCTAGACACCAGCTGCGTTTCTAAGATTATTTTCTTGGTCTCGGATCTTATTTCCCGGTTAAATGCATTTGGCGATGCCGTAGGCATTCTTGGTCCTTTGGACTAGAGTATCTACTTGTCTCTAGTTTATTTTGGTCTGATAATTTTCAGCAGGGCCCAAGAGCGAATATGTTTTAAACAGATATTATTTTCTTGGTCTCAGATCTTAACTTCTGGTTTTGAGAGTCTTCTGTTTGACTTTTGTTTGATAGATTTCAAAATCTATCTTAGGTATAACTAATATAATTCTTGCTTTTATTTTCATATTATACAGCGATTATTTTGTAATACCTAATTGGAATGGTTAGCTCTCTTTGGTTTCGTAATATCTTTGTTTAACTAAATTTTTCGGGTTAACGTAATAATCAGTCTTAACAGTTGCATAAATTGAATGTTTTCATCTATTTCATGCCTTTAATTAAATTATATCATCTAGAGTGTTTTCTAGAAAGGTGTTAGAATGGAGACCACACAGCAAAGCGTAGCGTAGGCTGACCTCGTGCCCGCTGGAACGATGATCTAAATAATGTTGTGGGTTTCGAGGAGGACGGAGGACCGCCAAGAGTGGCGAAATCTGTGAAAGGCTTATATTTAGCAGTGAATGAACACAAGCTAATAGATGAATGGATGGATAGGCGATAAAATAAAATACCTACAGCGAGGAAATTCAAGAGGGTTATACATAAGCTACTGAGGATAATATAGCTCGAAAACTGCTGATAAATAATTAATAAAATCAGCATAAATTGTGATAAGAATATAATCAAGAAGATTAAAGCTACACTGACAGAGTTCTGTGATCTGTAATCTACAACGGCTTTAGTTTTAAAATTACCAAATTATCATTACCAAACTTTGCCCGCGTGATATTCGTATTTATCGCGTGTTTCCCCTGGGGCACTTTCAGATTTCCCGTAACTATAAGTTGGTTCCATCATAGGGTTATAATTTTGATGAAAATTAGATTAAAATATCCATTTATTTATCTGCCACAACGCAATTATATTATAAAAACAAATTATAAAATGAAACATAAAAGAACCAAGACTTTACAAAGTTAGACCAACAGACCTGATTTTCAGTCCGAGCCCACGTAGGTAACGCACAAACAAACAAAACAGCACGAGTATTCTTGCGAGTTTTGAAAATATTACATTAATAATTATTATGAATAACAAAATTAAATATGATATACATTTATACAAAGTAGACAAAGTAGACAAAATTAACAAACTTCGCTCACGCAGTATTCGTATTTGGATTGTCCCTGGGGAACTGTGGACAATCCAAACACGAGTATGTATGGCCTCAACACGACCCTGGTGGAGAAAACTAACAAGAAACCAGCACCACTCGAAGCCTGTGTTTTAGTTTCATGATCACGTGACCCTAAAGAGTGACAGTTACAAAGGGTTATATCAACTCCCGGGAAATACTTGATTCTCAGGAAAAGAATAGCCCATTTATTGACCTAAGACCTATTCAAAGTTTAATGTCGCTTCATCTAGCAGTTATCGAGATCTTAAGTCCATCCATCCATCCACCCATCAGCCTGTTTCGTCCACTGCTGGACATAGGCCTTTCCAGGATTTTGCCACTCTTGGCGGTCCTCCTAGAAGAAATACCCATACTCACACACGCTGAGCAGGCGGGTTGGTGAGCGCGGTGCCGAAACCTTTGCACCAGTGACGCCGCTGCCCGTCACCAGTCTATTTTTTATAAGGCCTGGCAATTGGGGATGGATATACCGCCATCCATCGGTCCCAGGCAATGGTGAGCCGCCTGGTTTTGCCTGAGAGCTGTTCTCTTACTCTCCCCCGAATAACTTCGGGAGGATTTGCAAGAAAGATGGTGGTACCTCCACAGTTGAGCCCGGCATCAGCTCTACCACCAAATAACAAACCAGAAAATCAGAATTAAGTAACAAACCAAAAAACCAACAATACAACAAACGAACTACTTTTTGAGGTTCTATACCCCAAGGGTGTTAAACGGAACCTTATTACTAAGCCTCCGCTGTTTGTATGTCTGTCCGGCTGTCACAAGGGTCTACAGCTTCAATCGTAATAGGTAAAAAAATTAAATTTTCACAGAATACTCTATGACCTCTATCACGACAAATAATAAAAATTGAAAGATGATAAATAGCGCCAAGATCTTAAAGGCGGCCATTTGTTAATTTTGTTACGTAGCGTAATGTTTCAAAGGTTCTGTAACCGTAATATGTGCTGGAACGGAACCCTTTGTACGCGAGTCCGACTCGCACTTGGCCTAATTATTTACTTTTATATATTAGCAAGGAAGTAGGAATAGGGATATTTATTTGAAAGGAAATTGTACACGTCAGTGATTTTAATCTCTAAAATGGATTTGCCTGCTGTTTATTGTGTCTTGAATTTTGGTACGAAGGGAAGTCTTTCGGCAAAAGTGAAGGAATACATGCAAAAATAATTAATTTCCACAAACTTATCGTTGCAGTACAATGTTTTATACATTTTGTACGTTATGATAAGTTTGTAATTTTTGTTCAAATTTTGTGAGTATGCAAACTCACTTGTTTGAGATAAGAGTATGGAACCCTCAGGGCACGAGTCCGACTCGCACTTGGCCAATTTATTATATGACTAGCTTTTGCCCGCGGCTCCGCCCGCGTGTTATTCGGCTTAACGACATACTTTTTTCCGGGATAAAAAGTAGCCTATGTGTTAAAGGGTTTAAGCTATATCCATTCAAATTTCATCCAAATCCGTCCAGCCGTTTAAGCGTGAAAGAGTAACAAACATACGCACACACACACAAACTTTCGCATTTATAATATTAGTGTGATAGCTGTCTTAAAAATCACGCCACAATCTAGGTTTGTATGCGTTCATTCTTCATAATGATCAAAGCCTCCTAAAGCCGCTTGCCGCGCCTTGCATTCGACACAATAGTCCTTGACAAACAATGCTTCCTCTGAAAGTGGTGGGGGTGTAGATCACTTTATGAATACTGTACCTATCGACTGACAGATACTATCTTTTCTCACTAGATCGTGGTTGTACTTATATGAAAATACACTCAGAGAAAAACAGCTTTATTTATTTCTGCAACTGAGAAAATCCTTTCTTATTTAACCAAGATCATGGCGTGAACTAAAATTTTATTTGGATTACCATTAAAATATTTTAAATATTGAGTAATATGATGTTTTAACAACCATAATTTAAAATAATAAAGACATATTAAACCTTCAGGACGAACACTGTAACAATAAAAGTTTATAGAATGGTGCGATTCATTTTACAAGACCTCAAGGATGGTTCAACTTGAATTTTATTATGTAGCACATTGATTGATCGATTTTTGAATACTATTCCACTCTTTGGAGCCCTATTTCTAATGTTGACTGCGATGCAATTGAAAAAATATTTTGTGAAACAATAGTCTTTACTCGCGGCTTTGTTAAAATGTATGTATGTTTTATTAGCACGAATATTTTATTAGTTCGAATCTTTGAGTAGTATCGACAGTTTTTGGCTTGTCGGCTATTTTGTGAACATTCCTTATACCCTGTATGTTGAACAGGGTCACTATGATAATAATATAGAAAAGGGCGTTCAAATCCGTTAAGTGGTTCTCGAGTTAAAATGGAACAAACATACATAAAGATAGACCAAAAAATCTAAAAAACTGTATTTTGTAATCACTGACCTCTGATTATGAGAGATCAATGTTTGTAACACTACCAACATTAAAGGCACTTTATTTAAAATTTTGCATAAAAATTCAATGATTTACGATTATCTTACTACTTTATTACAAGTAAGATTTAAGGATTATTTAGCGAGTATTTGCTGATATAACTTATCATTATATTCCCTTCAGAATCGCCGCATTAAAAGAGAATAATTATTTTTACATACAATTTTCAATAGCCAACTTGACCCACCTTCTACTTAAAATAGCGAAGACTGAACTTACTAAGTATGGAAGCAACCCGTTCTTTGTCGGGCTTTGGATGAGATAATGAGGAATTTTTAGATTAAAATGTATTTTTATAGCTCAGGGCGTGTACTTCTGGTCAATGATATTTAGAGAAATTTTTATCTTTTGCTTTATCATTCTAACTTAATATAGAATAAATATGTACCTATACATTTATTTTTTAAGTATCAAGCATGTTGTAAAAAAAATGTTTTTCCTTAGCATTATTTATTTAGTGTTGTATATCGTAGTTGGTATATTTACTTCTATAGTTGGGTCTTTAATTTGTTTGTTGTACAGTTGTCTTGTTGTGATCTGTTACGTGTTTTATAAGTCTGTGGAAACTTTTTTGGTCTGTGTTTCATTAAATAAATGCGTTCTAATCCTGCATGTTGTGTATATATATCATATTACTAGCATTTGCGTGGTGCGCGGGCTGCAAGCAGCCCGCGAGATATGTTGTGCCTATGTTTTTTTTTATATGCGTTTTTTTCTTTGTGTCTGTGACATATTGGACTCGTTCTACAGTGAATTTAAAGGCAATCGGTAGAAAATCCGTGATTTACAGAGGATGGGATGTGTGTCGAGTGTCAAAACCTGTCAGCGGTTGGAAGATGTGTGAAAAAGAGTAATTGTAAAGGTTTATGGACTCGCCCGCGCACCTGCGGTGCGCGACCTCGTCCCTCGGTGAACCGTAGGCACGTCCTGCTTGACTTGATGACTCGGCCGCGCACCTGCGGTGCGCAACCTCGTCATAGTTCTGACTAAACCCGGAAGAGCTACCACCATCCGTTCCGAAGTTATATCAATTAAAAAAAAAAAGTAAAAATGTCAAAAAATGTCATCGGTCGGGAATAGTCCGTAATACTTATTATTCGAGTTCAAACCCGGAAGCGCTACCACCATCCGTTCCGAAGTTATAGTAATTAAAAAAAATGACAAAAATGTCAAAAAATGTCATCGGTCGGGAAGAGCCCGTGATACTCATCATTCGAGTTCAAACCCGGAAGCGCTACCACCATCCGTTCCGAAGTTATAGCAATTTAAAAAAAAATTGTCAAAAATGTCAAAAAATGTCATCGGTCGGGAAGAGTCCGTAATACTTGTCATTCGAGTTCAACCCGGAAGCGCTACCACCATCCGTACCGAAGTTATAGTAATTTAAAAAAAATGTCAAAAAATGACATCGGTCGGGAAGAGCCCGTGATACTCATCATTCGAGTTCAAACCCGGAAGCGCTACCACCATCAGTTCCGAAGTTAAAGCAATTTAAAAAAAAAAGACAAAAAATGTCAAAAATGTCAAATGTAAAATTTTTTTTGCCAAGTAGTGGCCGTTTTGATGCCATTCACTATGGTGAAAACCTTGTAGCTGTAGCTCCAACCGTTCTCGAGATAATGCAAATGCGCGGAATCGGCCGATTTTGGCCGAATTTTTTTTTTCGATATTCGGGTAGATCTCGGCGAGCCCTTTCAAACGGACCCCCTGAACAGGGGTCTATCTTCATTGGTTTGGGAGATATGGGCCGAAAAAGAATGGACACTTTGAAAAGGTAGAACTCGTCGAGCCCTTTTAATCGGACCCCCTGAACAGGGATCTATCTTCATTGGTTTGGGAGATATGGGCCAAAAAGAATGGACACTTTGAAAAGAAAGAGATTTTTTTTTGGACCCCAGGGGTCCGAGTTTGGGGGTTCCAAGCCCAACCGGCACGGAAATATGGCCAAAAGAAAAATTTTTTCGCGCTTCGGATAAAAGTTTTTTTAAATGAAAGAAAACTTTTTTCGGAACCCCGGGGTCCAAGTTTGGGGGTTCCGAGACGAACCATCGCGGAGATATGGACGAAACAAAATTTTTTTTTCAAACATTTTAAAAATATAAATTTTTTTTTCGGACCCCGGGGTGGGTTCCGAAAATTTTGGGGTCCGAAAATGTTATACTCGCCCGAATATTCAGTATGAATTTTTTCCCATACAAATACGTCAACTCATATTGAAACTACCAAAAATGCGGGGGGGTAACAAAAACGACCGAATATACAGTACGAATTTTGTCCCATACAAATACGTCAACTTTCATGGATAGTACCAGAATTGGGGAGGGGGGGTTCCGAAAATTTCGACCGAATATACAGTATGAATTTTGTCCCATACAAATACGTCAACTCATATTGAAAGTACTAAAAATGCGGGGGGGTTACGAAAAACGACCGAATATACAGAATGAATTTTGTCCCATACAAATACGTCAACTTTCATGGATAGTACCAGAATTGGGGGGGGCGGGTTCCGAAAATTTCGACCGAATATACAGTATGAATTTTGTCCCATACAAATACGTCAACTTATATTGATAGTACTAAAAATGCGGGGGGGTTACAAAAAACGACCGAATATATTTGCGTTTTTTTTCTTTGAATCAGTGACGTATTGGACTTGTACTACAGTGAAGTATTGGCAATCCGTAGAAAATCCGTGATTGACAGAGGATGGGATGTGTGTCGAGTGTCAAAACCTGTCATCGGTTGGAAGATGTGTGAAAAAGAGTCATTGGGCATTTAGTTGGACTCGCCCACGCACCTGCGGTGCGCGACCTCGTCCCTCGGTGAACGGTAGGCACATGTTGTTTGACTTGATGACTCGGCCGCGCACCTGTGGTGCGCACCCTCGTCATAGTTCTGGAAAGTAAGTATGTCAACTTATTGTAACAACACAAAGAGCAACCTTGAAAACGTGTGGAAACTGGGTTTCAGGGCGATCGGTTGAATAAACGCGATTGACATTGTTTTGACAGTTGTCAAATGTCAAAATTTGTCATCGGTCGGGAAGAGCCCGTGATACCCATTATTCGAGTTCAAACCCGGAAGCGATACCACCATCCGTTCCGAAATTATGGCAATTTAAAAAAAAGAATGTCAAATATGTCAAAAATGTCATCGGTCGGGAAGAGCCCGTGATACTCATCATTTGAGTGCAAACCCTGAAGCGCTACCACCATCCGTTCCGAAGTTATAGCAATTTAAAAAAAAAATGTCAAAAATGTCATCGGTCGGGAAGAGCCCGTGATACTCATCATTCGAGTGCAAACCCGGAAGCGCTACCACCATCCGTTCCGAAGTTATGGCAATTTAAAAAAAAGAATGTCAAAAATGTCATCGGTCGGGAAGAGCCCGTGATACTCATCATTCGAGTGCAAACCCGGAAGCGCTACCACCATCCGTTCCGAAGTTATGGCAATTTAAAAAAAAAATGTCAAAAATGTCAATTTTTTTTGCCAAATTGTGGCCGTTTTGATGCCATTCACTATGGTGAAAACCGCGTAGCTGTAGCACCAACCGTTCCGAAGTTATAGCAATTTAAAAAAATAATGTCAATAATGTCAAAAATGTCAAAATTTTTTTTTGCATATTCGGGTAGATCTTGTCAAGCCCTTTCAAACGGACCCCCATAACAGGGGTCTATCTTCATTGGTTTGGGAAATAATGGCAATAATGTCAATAATGTCAAAAATGTCAAATTTTTTTTTTGCATATTCGGGTAGATCTCGGCGAGCCCTTTCAAACGGACCCCCTGAACAGGGGTCTATCTTCATTGGTTTGGGAGATATGGGCCGAAAAAGAATGGACCCCTTGAAAAGAAAGAGATTTTTTTTTGGACCCCAGGGGTCCGAGTTTGAGGGTTCCAAGGCCAACCGTCACGGAGATATGGCCAAAACAAAAATTTTTTCGCGCCTCGGATAAAATTTTTTTTAAATGAAAGAAAACTTTTTTCTGACCCCCGGGGTCCAAGTTTGGGGGTTCCAAGACGAACCATTGCGGAGATATGGCTAAAAGAAAAAAAAAATTTTAAACATTTTAAAATAATTATTTTTTTTTTTTTCGGACCCCGGGGTGCGTTCCGAAAATTTTGGGGTCCGAAAATGTCATACTTGACCGAATATTCAGTATGAATTTTTTCCCATACAAATAGGCCAACTTTCATGGATAGTACTAAAAATGCGGGGGGGGGTTACGTAAATTTCGACCGAATATCCAGTACGAATTTTGTCCCATACAAATAGGTCAACTCATATTGATACTACTAAAAATGCGGGGGGGGTTCGATAAAAATGACAGAATATCCAGTATGAATTTTGTCCCATAGGAATACGTCAACTTTCATGGATAGTACTAAAAATGCGGGGGGGGTTACGAAAATTTCGACCGAATATTCAGTATGAATTTTTTCCCATACAAATAGGCCAAGTTTCATGGATAGTACTAAAAATGCGGGGGGGGTTACGTAAATTTCGACCGAATATCCAGTATGAATTTTGTCCCATACAAATAGGTCAACTCATATTGATACTACTAAAAATGCGGGGGGGGTTACGAAAATTTCGACCGAATATCCAGTATGAATTTTGTCCCATACAAATACGTCAACTCATATTGATACTACCAAAAATGCGGGGGGGGTTACGAAAATTTCAACCGAATATCCAGTATGAATTTTGTCCCATAGGAATACGTCAACTTATATTGAAACTACTAAAAATGCGGGGGGGGGTTACAAAAAACAACCGAATACACGGTATGAATTATTATTTCAACCGAATATCCAGTATGAATTGTCAAAAACGACCGAATATCCAGTATGAATTTTCCAAAACGACCGAATATTCGGTATGAATTTAGTTCCCATACACTAACTTCGACCCCCATACATGGTAGCAAACATGGGGGGGGGGGGTTTCGAAAAAAACGTCCGAGTAGCCAGTATGAATTTCTTCCAGCGATAGGCAAAATTCCTACCGGGGGGGTGGGCGAGCTGGCTGCGCCAGCCCGCCAACCCCCCCGGTAGTAATTTTGTACTCGCTGGCTGCGCCAGCTCGAAAAAACCAATTCCATACAAAAATCCTATACAAAACAGGGTTTGGGAAAACGACCGAACCCCCCCCTAAAATTAAAAAAAATCAAAATTTCTCATTTTTGCTCCACTCTGAATGACATGCTCTACCACCCCCCCCTACATCATATTAACGTAAAACCCCCCCTTCAAACTAAACAACCATGTCAATCAGTGAGTCAGTCAGTGACCGTATTGCAACTTTATATAATGTTAATTATATTTCTTATTAGCTTATCCAATACGATAAAAAAATCTTTACTTAGGTACTTAATTACAGCAATAATACCATGGACTAGCAAATAAACTATCCGCCAGATAAACTATCAGCAAATTCCTGGTTAACACCATTAACATATATCATTAAAGGTAATGGTATCTGTTCGTGACACCCAATTAAAGAATACCTTAACTTGTGGGCCAAGAACGATTTTACTCATTTCCTGAAAGCCAGCCCAGGATATGGATAATTAATTTGCCGCTACACTTGCCCCGGTAATTATAGCTCGTGACATGAAGGACCTTGCCAGATCCAATCCCACTGAGGTCAACGTTAATGTATTAATTTTGTTAAAATAAGGACTTTGTCAATCTAGACATGATTAAACCTCTTAATTAGATTCCATTTTCGGAAGAAGAGACAGATCTGAAAGGAATTATTACGCCTGAACGAACTACTTTCGTCAAAGTAAGTAACAGAAAAAAAAAACCCGTTCGAATCCAAAAAGAACCGGTGCCCCGCGGATTCCGTTATTGGACGTAAGAATTAATTTCGTATGCTAAATTGGTAGAAAATTGTGTGTGCACAAAATAATTTTTATTAATTTTATAACACCTATAAACCTGGTAAATATTATCACCTATGTTCATGAACAAATAAATACTAAATAACAAGTTAGCTTGACACTTAAGATATGTTAAACTTGATGTATCCAAGGGCTCTTATTAATTATTACTTCTTTAATAATTAAATATAAGTACATTTTTTTTCTTTACTTTTGCCTACCCCAAGGGTTTTCATGGTGAGCCAATTTGTATGAAATTGATTATCTAAAGTGCAATATTTCTTTTTCACGTTGAGTTAAAAGCCTGATTTTTAAACAGTACTATGGGGCCATATAAATAAGCACATACACACTCTTCAATACAAGCACCCCTGCACATTTATTCACCCGTATGATAACATTCATCACATACATGTTACACTTTCCCTTCATTTCTATTACGATCATTGTGACTTTCACACTCATACATTTCATGGTATGTCCATATCTACTTTGTAATTTTGTCTCAATAATTAGTTTGGCTCTCTTTCTCGTTTTTCAGAGTTCTCTAGTTTAAGAATTTACTATAAGAATACAAGAGGTCTTAACACTAAGACGACTGCCATTTATAATAGTGTCCTGTCGAGTAATTATGATGTAATAATAATTACGGAATCATGGCTAAAAGATGGTGTCCTTGACTCGGAACTGGTTGATAATAGATACGACGTCTTCCGACTAGACCACGACCCTATTGCCTCGAAGAGAAAAAAAGGTGGGGGTGTAATGATACTAACGCTACGCTCACTCTGTGCTCATGTGCGTCCCGAGTGGACACCTATTAACTCCGAATGTTTGTGGGTAACTGTCCCCAATGGGTCTCTGCGTGGGCTTTCATGCGATTTGCATGTGTGCGCCATTTATGCACCACCTGGTCCAACCTTAGTAAAACATATAGAAAGCGCTGTTGCCTCGGTTACACAAGCAAAATCATCCGATCCCACTGCCAACTTCATAATAGCGGGAGATTTCAACTTGCCCTGCATCAAATGGACAACCGGCGACCCTGTTCACCTCCGTAAGGGCTCAGTAGAAGTTCAAGATGCTAGAATCAGTCTTACCGAGGAGCTCTATGGTCTTGAACTCGAACAATATTCTTCAGTAACGAACAGCTGTGGCAATACTTTAGATTTAGTATTTAGTAATTCGGCCTTGGATGTGCGGCAGTCACCATCTCCTTTCGTTAAGGAAGACATCTATCATCCATCTCTTGAGATTGAAGCAGTTGATATTCTCTCGGCACCGCTACCTCAGGCAGACTCGTTACGGATTAGGTTTCGCCAGGGTGATTATGATGCTATACGTGCTGTTCTTGGTAGCAAAGATTGGAATGTGTTGCTTGGGGAGGGTTCGGTCGATGAGGCTGTCAGTGGCTTTTACGATGTTATTAACTTTGCTATTGAAACACATATTCCTATTGACAAACGTAATAAAAAACATTTCTATCCAGTTTGGTTCAGTGAATCATTGAAGAAAGTCATACATGAAAAGAACAATGCTCATGCTAAATGGAAACGTTTTAAGAACCTTCGTGATTACTATGAGTTTTCTTTATTACGTAGACGCCAGAAAAAAGTTCAAGATGAATGCTTTCAGAAATATGTTAAATCTATGCAAGCCCGCATCAAGTCAGATCCCAAGCATTTTTGGTCATATGTCAAAGCTCGCCGTGGCAGCTCTATCTATCGACAGACAATGGAATATAATGGAACTCGTTTTACTGATGAACCTAGTATTTGCGAAGGATTTAATGATTTTTTTAATTCCGTTTTCAGTAAACCTTCGGATTCATACACTGAGCATCCCTTAGCACCACCTTATTGCGATGATGGAAGTACAGTAAGCTCTCTCAGTGTTTCTCCCAATTCAGTACTAAATGTGCTTGAAGGTTTAGACATAAATGGTGGAGCTGGCTGCGATGGTTTACCATCATATTTTATTGTAAAATGCTCTAAAGAACTCTGTTTGTCATTATGCATTATTTATAACCGTTTCTTGCCTCTGGTGTTTTTCCTTCAATGTTGAAACAGGCACAAGTAATACCCATACACAAAAAGGGTTCACGAACAAAAATATCTCATTATCGCCCTATTTCAATTTTAAATATCTTTGGGAAAGTATTTGAAAAAATAGTGTATGATTCCATCTATCCCGTTTTATCAAGAGGAATTCCACCTCAACAACATGGGTTTTTAAAGGGTCGTTCAATAAACACTAATCTAATGGAGTTCATAAATTTTGTTATTCTTAAGATGGATAAGCGTAGGCAGGTTGATGTGATCTACACTGATTTTGAAAAGGCTTTTGATCGCGTGGATCACATCATCCTTTTGCGCAAGTTATTCCATCTTGGTATCCGAGGCAATCTCTATAGATAGGTATCTCCTTACGTCTCCAATAAATGACAAGCTATGGTGCTAGGCGGGTATAGATCCAACTTTGTCAATATACCATCCGGCGTTCCACAGGGATCGCATTTAGGCCCACTTTTGTATAACGCCTACCTCTACGATATATATTCAGTATTTCAGCATTGTCATTTTCTGCTTTATGCTGATGACAAAAAGATTTTCTTGGACGTTTCAAACGAGGAATACTGCTGCAAAATACAGTCTGATCTCGATAGGCTTAGCTCATATTATAATTGTAACAGAATTAGTGTTAACGTGGATAAATGCGTCCAAATATCATTTACTAGGATCATAAATCATTAACCACTCATATCTTTTAAACGGAGTTGCCCTTGAGCATGTTGACAGTGTTCGGGTCAACCCTTCGATAATACATCTTGTATAAAAATGGTTTATTTTGCTTATGTCCGTAGCATCATGGAATATGCTAGCAGTATTTGGTGTCCTCAATACATCACCTATATACAACGTTTAGAGAAAATTCAATCGAAATTTTTAAAACATTTAAATTATAAAACTAAACTCTTCATTCGTGACTATGAGGCATCTTGCGAACGCCATCAACTTATGACATTAGAAAATAGACGTAAAACGTTAGATATGTCTTTGCTGCATGATTTGTTATCTGGTAGATTGGATGCTACAGCGTTGCTTCAGGAACTAACAATATCAGTACCTGGCACTCGTACCCGCCACAGCAAAAGGAAACTATTTTATCTTCCCACCGTCAATACCAATTATGCTGCTAATTCACCCTTATTACGCCTTGCTCATCGATTTAACACTGATTTCCATGAATGTGATCCCTTTTGTAGATCTAAGACTTCGTTCATAAATAAAATTCACAAAATCCTCAAGAGTACACCCAGTCTCCTGGGTGATTAGATTACATATTATAAACATTATTGCAATTATGGCACATAAATTATTTCATCCACAACATACTCACTTACTCATCCTTACACTTACCTATACACACACACACACACACACCTTCCCTTTCATCACATGGTTCATATTCATTAGACTATGAATTTAGTTCATTTATTGTTATTTGTTACCTACCTACATATTAATTTTCTTTTTCGTAGTTTTGTTTCTATATCATTAGTTTTGTTAAGATTGCATGTAGTTAATATATTTTTAAGATAATATCGCATATTTACGATGTATTATTTAGTAAGAGTAAAATTTATATTGCTTAATTGGGAAGAGCTGTTACTGGCCCTATTTACTGCTTATATTTTTATTGTTATATTTACCGTGTCCGCTGTTGTTGTTCTTGAAACCAAATAAATAAATAAGTAATAGCAGATAAAGTTATTTTATAGCATTACGCTGTTCGGAGACCTATACTATAATTTAATTTCTTTTCTGTTTTAGTGACGTTCATGAAACATTTTTTTCACTATGCAAGTAGTTTTGAGTTCGTAATGAGGATTATACGATATGAGGTCAGATAATAGTAGTTTATGAAACTGGTACATAAAAAGGTTATTAAAAACACGAGTGTCAGTTTAATAAACGAGCCGAAGGAGAGTATTTTAATAGAACACGAGTGTTTTAATACCTAGTTATGTAAAGTTTCATACACTATTTTATCTAAACTCATGCCTACTAACCTGTTTTCATAATTTTTGTAAATTTGTCGTCATCCATTCTTGATTATTCTTGTAAAATCTTGTTCTGAAAGTGCTCGTAATTTCCGTCGTTATTTCTAGAATGTCAGGTGGTGTCAAATATCATTCATCACCATCCCTGCTGTCAGTAATTTTAGGGCAAAATAATTATTTTGACCCATAAAACCACTGTAAGTAATAAATACATTTCCTCGAAAACTATGGCGCAACAAACAATTCATCCATTGACAGACCGAGTCTAACGCGCCGTAAGCCAGGCCGAAAATAAATTTGAACTGTAACCTCGTTACTATTTTGTATGTATTGGAGAACATTATATAAAAACCGCATTGGTATTTGATCTTAAACCTCAGACATGGCTGTATGGGCTAAGTTCCCTTTGCCTTCCTAGTTAGTATCACATGTATAGTCTGTCAAAAAAGTTGAAATTAAAATGAAACTTTAATGAACTTTATTGGACTTTAAACGTTCAAGTAGTATAATTTAGGTAATATATTTATGAAATAACAACGCAGTTAACTCGATTTAACAGATTTTGTACTTATTTGTTTGGTGTAACCAGGCGAAAGAAAGATAGTTTCTTCAAAATTCATTTCAACTCTTTTTTGACAGACTACTGTAATCTCAGAAAAAGTTTTTTTATAGCATTATGTTGTTCGGAGACCTATACTATAATTTGATTTTTTGGAGACGTTCATGAAAAATATTTTTCATTATGCCAGTAGTTTTGAGATCGTAATGAGGATTTTACGATATGAGGTTAGATAAAATTATTTACAAAACAGGTTTTTAGATACATATAGTTTCCTCTGTGCCTACGCATAATATTTCATATAGTGACAAAATCATTCAAAAATGTGAAGAAAAGACTCACGTTATCTAAAAAGTCACGATCGAATATACAATTATCTGTCGATGAAACTTTGCAGTCTCAATATTTTTATATAGAAATTATCCAATAGAAAAAAATATAATGAAATTGGATTAATTGCGTTTTTAGGGTTCCGTAGTCCGATAAGGAACCCTTGTAGTTTTGCCATGTCCGTCTGTCCGTCCGTCTGTCTGCGGCTTAGCTCAGAGACTATTAATATTAGAAAGCTGTTATTTGGTATAGGTATACATATTACTCACGTCGACAAAAAAAATCACCCCTCCCTGCCGGCTACACGGTTGTTTATGAATATGTGGAAAAATTCACAGAAGTAGTATATATAATGAAGTAAAAAGGAAAAGTATGTACCACAGCTAAGTAGACTTTACAGGTTTACGAGTACAAGTCGCGCCAAACTTTAGTCCACTCTAAACATGACAATGAATGGGCCGTTCTTCGGGAGAGCAACTTCGGAGCGGACTAGAAGTTTGGCGCGATCCGTATTAGTAAACCAACTTATAAAATGTACTGGGCAACTACGGAACCCTACACTGCGCGTGGCCCGACACGCACTTGGCCGGTTTTTATACCGCAGTGATCTATGTTATTTAGATTCCATCCATCCATCAGCCTGTTTCGTCCACTGCTGGACATAGGCCTTTCCAGGATTTCGCCACTCTTGGCAGTCCTCCTGGAAGAAATGCCCATACTCACACACGCTGGGCAGGCGGGTTGGTGAGCACGGTGCCAAAACCCTTGCACCAGTGACGCCGCTGCCCGTCACTAGTCTGTTTTATATAAGTCCCGGCGATATACCGCCATCCATCGGTCACAGGCAATGGTGGGCTGCCTGGTTTTGCCTGAGAGCTGTTCTCTTACTCTCCCCCGAATAACTTTGGGAGGATTTGCGAGTAAGATGGTGGTACCTCCACAGTCGAGCCCGGCATCAGCTCTACCATCTTGAGATTATTTAGATTACTCCTCCTCAACTGGTATCCAAGAGGAAGTGCAGGGTTCCTGTACTTCAGTTCTCGTAATTAACACGGGGCCCCGACGTTAATATGGTTTTATGTATGTACACCCAATGACACAAGTCCGTACGGCCTATAACTCCAAAGTTAAGGGTCGGGGGGAGCGGGGAGTGGTATTTTTGAACTCAGGAGACACAGTTCTATCATGCAATGGTGCTAACTCCCAAGCCGTTATGCTCGACCTATTAGAGTGCAGTATCTGTTGCACAAGTTGCAGCGTGACGTCTATATCTGCACATCGGTCCGATGCACATTACATGTGCATGTAGCCTAGCAGACCGATGGTAACCTAAGCTCACAGCCAGGTATATACGACAGTTGGGATACCTACGTCAGCTTATCTACATCAATGATACCAAGAAATAATTTATAAAAAATTTAATTTAAAAAAAAAACCCCTGACCCAGACTCAACCAATACTGGTGCTATGACGCCTCATACCACCAGTATTGGTTCTCGTCTGGGCCGTTTGGGAAACCCATCCGGGTCCCAATGGCCTCCCACTTCTTGACGTGGTGAGGGCCCGCAGCTTCGCCGCTGCAGCGGGACCTGGTCGGATCAGTAATCTGTAAATAGAAAAATTAACATTAATTTCGTTGAAGCTTACAAGACGTTCTGAGGGTTGGGGCATACGACAAACTCTTTGCTTAAAACTTCCAACGGTAATAAGAAACTTGGATGGGTCGTTGATAGCAGTTTGTAGAAATGATATACTCACAGCAGCAACCTGCGGAGGCACCTCAGGCCTGGCGCCAGGCCTCGCCTCCGACATCAGGACGATGATCATAGCCACGCAGATGGCCGCCTTCATTTTATAGTTTAGTGGCTGCGAATGAAAAGAAATAAAATATTAAATTCAGTCATAAAACAGGCGCTTTATCCCTGGAAAGAATGCACAAGAGAAGTATAAAAATGCACAAAATAATTAATTTAAATATTCAATACTTACATATAGCACGGAGAGTCACGAGTCACGGGTCACTTGGCACGTTGGCTGTCGATGAGCTTATGAATATCAAGGATAATTTGGGCCCATTATATAGGGGCCTGCTGATATCATCGCCTGTGACGTGAACGATCCAATGAAGCAATGTAACGAAAATTGATTAGGCATTTATGAAATAATCCTGAATTAAAATTAATAAATAATTGTGGTTAAATCGCGAGCGGTTTATACTTTTGCGTCACCCATCAGAAATAATGCCGATACCATTGTAATAATAGGCAACTATTTCTGTGGTTTGGCTGAAACCCTGACGTCAACGGAAATTTCACCATATTTTTATGCCATAACTAAATAAATGTTATCATACCGTTTGTTTTTAAACTAAAGTTGGGTTTGTACCTAATGCAGCTAATACAAAGTGCATACGTTTTGACATGCTAACTTTTTCAAACTCCGTACAAGATTAACTTGCACGCCGACCAGGTGTAACTCCGTCTTGGCCGTACGTACCACCGAGCTACCGATAAGACCGCTCTGCACGTGACTATCCAAGGCTGCATGGAAATCTCGGTAACTCAACGGAACGAGGTGCAACGAGTGCGCTATCTTTGAAGAAAAAACCATGTATTTTACTCAGGCTTATCGACAGCGGCTTGGCGCCCATCAGCGAACACGTCGCAACATACAAAAGTCCTGCCGTGATTTTGTTTTCAAAGGTGCGCATATAGCAACGGGGCGCGGCGAGAATGTTTAATTAACTACACACATGACGCAAACTTGGCTGAAATTCAGGTGAATTCCCAATGACATCATTCGGCCTTGCCACACATGGTCATGCCTAGCGACATACCTTTTAGTGATCGTTATCCTCATTACAACGGGTCAATAAGTCAAATAATTATTTGACCTATACCTATGGGTTTAATCGTTTGGCTAACAAGGAAAAATACTTCGGGAATCACGAAATGACGTAGCAACGAACCCGTGCTAGTTTTTATAAAACCGAAGATAAGGTATTTGGGATTATTTGGTTGCTACACAAAAGTAAAGTTTGACAACGCTTTTCGCTAACATAGCGAAACATCTCGCCGTCCGAGGGTCCGAGCAGAACGGTGACGGATAACACACAGCTTTCATAATGTAAATAATGTTTATGCAACATTACACCATCGATGTGTCTCGAGCGTTGCGGCGCATTGATACAGAGTGCATATATCAGACGTTCGTACTTGCGCTTGCTGCTCCGGCACCCTAACGTTATACTATCATTGCTGACATGCTGACTGCTACATGACGACGGTCGTAGTAAACGTAGTAAAGACATGTTCACGTCATACTATCTTACCTATGCAACATACGTGTACGTGTACGATAACTATATACATACACACACATATACACATACAAACGTGGTATGATCTCTACATTCGTCACGAACGTTTCAAGATTAAGGAATGTCTGTAGCAAAGGTCTACGAGCAGGTGAGCTTACGAACGACGTTACGTTACATATAATCTTAAAAGACTTCGTGTCGGAGTCGTCGCACCATCGAGCTACCGATAAAACCGCGGTGCAGGTGACTCTCCAACGCTGCATGGAGCTCCCGGTCACACAATGGAATCAGGTGCGGCGACTGTGCTATCTTTGAAGAAAAAATCATGTATTTTACTCAGGCTTATCGACAGCGGCTTGGAGCCCATCAGCGAATACGTCGCAACATACGAAAGTGCAGTCGAACGTTACACAGCGGGTGCTCGCCTGCGAGGCGCCCGTAAACTCGCCTACGGGCGCCGCAGTGTCGCAGTCATAATTTCTAATTATATCATTACACGCCCACATTCCGCTGAAATTTACTGGGGTTTCCTATTAAGACACTTAGCGTAGCGACACTTCGGGCGCGCCGCACATAATTTTTGTTTATGTGATTCCACGCCCAAGGTACTTGCCGCAACCTTGGCTGAAATTCACTGGAATTCCCCGTTACGACATTGCATGTATTTGCCACATATATTCAGGCGACTTTTATCGATCGTTTCATTTTACGACGGGTCGTTTATAACGAGGAAAAGCACTTTGTGAATCGATAAATGAGGTGCTAACACACCCGTGGAGTTATTATGAAAAACCCAAGATAAAGTATTTGGGTTAATTTCGTTGCTACGGCCACAAAACAAAACTAAAGTATGAAAACGCTTTTCGCTAACATATTTGCTGCTGCTTTCGCCGTCTGAGAGTCCGGCGGGCAAGACGGTGACGGATGACACACAGCTTTATAATGTAAATAAATAAAATGTTCATAAAATGTTCGTACACTAACTAGACACACACACACACACACACACACATATACACATACAAAAAAAAACGTGACATGATCTCTACATTCGTCACGAACGTTTCTAGATTAAGAAAGCCTAGCTAGCCTAGGATCGACGTTACGTTACTAGAAGTCTAAGTTTTGCGCCGTGGGCTTCATGGGCTATGCAGCTGTGATTTTCTTACTTTTGTGCAACACCTGCAAGTCTTTTGCAGAGATTTATGTCTAGAACTTATCCAGGAGCAAGCCCGGAGGCTCGCAACCACCGTTTGTAGTGAAAAAATTCAAGTGCATTTTGAGTGAAATGCATCCTAGTGCATCGGGTTAAGATTGCAATGGCAAGATTCTTAGTCACACCTGAAACTGCATTCAGGCATTATAGACCGGACGGATCTGTGTTCCTGGCTGTAATCTTGATGAATAAAACTTATTTTATTTTATTTTTATCTATGTCGTCGACACATCGTAGAATCCGGCATATCATAATCTGCCTATATTTCTGTTAAAACTAGAGGGGTCGCCCTCCGCTCCGCTTCACTCGGCTTCTCAAATAAATATGACCTTATCACGCTCTTCCTTTCTCTACTTCGTTCCGCTCGTCATCGCACCTATGTTTTACTTTTGTTGAAAGACATTCCATTTCGTACTTTGCGATCTCCCGAGGCAAATCTATATGCCGAATTCTTCGGTTTGCCGACGACATCTACATTATTCTCGTACTATACTTAATTCACTGTCAGAAAAATTTCTTCAGGGACAACACACAAAAAAACCGGCCGAGTGTGAGTCGAACCCGCGCACGAAAGGTTCCGTACTATTATATATAAAAACGGCAAAAAAACCACGTCTGTTCTTTGGGAGCCCCCTTTTATATTTATTTTATTCTGTTTTCTAGTATTTGTTGTTATAGTGGCAACAGAAATACATCATCTGTGAAAATTTCAACTGTCTTACTATTGGTTCATAAGATACAGCCCGGTGACAGTTGGACAGTGGAGTCTTAGTAATAGGGTCCCGTTGGTTACCCTTTGTGTACGGAACCCTAAAAAATTTATCGGACTATTCATCAAAACCTATTATATGCTAAAAAAAAAAAATTCAATGAATTCAACATAATTTCTTCCATGTTAACATGCTAAATACTTTCACAAGGTTGTTTATTTTGATAACCGTTCCACGAATTACAGAATAGAGCCATGAGGTTCTGACACATTTTCCCGGAAAAGTAAGGGTTACAGAAATAAACGACAGTGAATGTCAAGGCTTTTTTACTTTGTACTTGGGACTGTCTATGTGAAAATCCAACAAAACACTCTGGCAAAGAAATCCATTAATAACCAATAATTCGATGACATCACATTTAAAAATCATAATGTTTAAATTTATACTTATGTTTATGTAGACCTTTGTTCTGTTTTATGCCGATTTATATATAGCAGTATTTAAGTATGTTTGTTGTTTTTATTTAGGTGGTAGAGCTAATGCCGGGCTCGACTGTGGAGGTACCACCATCTTACTGGGCAATCCTCCCGAAGTTATTCGGAGGAGAGTAAGAGGACAGCTCTCAGGCAAAAAACCAGGCGGCCCACTATTGCCTGGGACCGACGGATGGCGGTATATCCATCCCCAATTGCCGGGCCTTATATAAATCAGACTGGTGACGGGCAGCGGCGTCACTAGTGCAAGGGTTTCGGCACCGCGCTCACCAACCCGCCTGCCCAGCGTGTGTGAGTATGGGCATTTCTTCCAGGAGGACCGCCAAGAGTGGTGAACTCATGGAAAGGCCTATGTCCAGCAGTGGACGAAACAGGCTGATGGATGGATGGATGTTGTTTTTATATTTAAATAATTGTAAATTAATTTAATATGTGCCTATTTATTTAACAGAAAATTATATAACTATATTTAAGCTAGTTTTAAGTTCATATTATGCCCACATTTTAATTTTTGTATAATGTATTTTTCTTTATGTGTGCACATTTAATCACGCACTTTTAGTTAATATTTTCTTAGCACCTAGATTTTGCTGGCAGTAATCTCTTTCAGAGATAAGCTCGCCTAAAGCACATTTAGCCTTCGGCAACTCTTTCACTGTAGCGTCGATCAGGCTCTGGAACTCACTACCACACACAATTCGTGATAGTTCAACTATAAGCATTATCAAGAAGAGAACGAAAGAGCATTTTCTGTAATTATTTTCTTCCATATGTTTAGAAGTACCTATGTATTCATAATTATGTAGTACTATATTTATATTTATTACGTATTTTTATTTATTTTATACATAAGTATTCATATTGCCGGGCCTTATAAAATAACAGACTGGTGACGGGCAGCGGCGTCACTGGCGCGAGGGTTTCGGCACCACGCTCACCAACCCACCTGCCCAGCGTGGGTGAGTATGGGCATTTCTTCCAAGAGGACCGCCAAGAGTGGCGAAATCTTGGAAAGACTATGTCCAGCAGGTGACGAAACAGGCTGATGGATTCATATTATTTTATAAGTATTTTTTATTTTTATTTTATTTCATTTCTATTTCAATTAATTTATGAAGACTGTAGTATTTTTTTTTTATTAATTGTTTTAAACAATTTTCTCCTTTGTTTGTGTGTACTACATATTGGATGGATTCGATTGATGGTTCTTGGTGGAATATCATCTTGAATAAATTATACACAAATTCTTGTACTTTTATTCCACATATAGGTTATATTATGATATATGTGGAATAAAAGTAAAAGAATTTGTGTATAATTTATTTGTGTGTACAATTTTGAAATACTCAATTTTTTTAATAGCTTCCAAATCAAGGGTTTGCTTAAATAAATCTCTTCCAGAGATAAGCTCGCCTTTTGTATATACTATTAGACTGCTGTAACTTGTCATTCATTCATATATTGCGTGCAATAAAGTGTTTTGAAAAGAATTTAATGTAAGACTCTTTGTATGTATAACTTTTCTGTGTAATACAGGATAAGAATATGAATAATAGCTTCAATTACGTCACGTAGTCCTAAAAATTATTAAACTTAGTTACAGCACCGTAAAAGTTATATTTATAATATAAAAGCTTTTCTGAAAGTTCGGAAGAACCATGTTTTGTTTTAAGTTGTTTTGCCTAGGTTTGAAAAATAAATGGCAGATTACCTCGAGTTATTATCAATATCTCTCGAACTAACGAATATTGAAATATATTAGCTAATGTACGATATTTTTCTCCACTGGACCGATTTTCACAAGCCATTTAGTAGCGCCAAATGTGTTTTTTCACGTCTCTTTTATCCAATAAATAGGGTTCTTTTTCCAATAATTCGGTTCAAATTCAAATTCATTTATTCAAATAATTAAAGTAATGTAACAGATTCACATCTAAACCATTACAATAATATGTTCTTAAACTAAAACACTTACTTTCATATTTCTCTCTAACATTCCTCTACAAACATCCATCAGATAACTCATTCCATCCACAACAATATCACACATTGGTGCTTCAGCGAGCAGGGAGTAGAACATGTCGTGTGCTCGCGCGACGGGCGAGTATCGGTAAAGGTTAGTGCGTGAAAATGACGCCGCGAACAATGTATGACTACGTGCCCTGCCATACCTATCGGGTACAAACAGTTTTAAAATTCTCTGGACTAGATCTACGCAATCGATCTTGTTTCGAATTATGCTAAGTATAAACTTTGCCAGCGCTAAGTTTCTTCTAAGCTCAATTGACTCATAACCCAAATGACCTTTGAGGAACCGAGTTGGGTACATAAAAGGGTAGTATTTATGGTTTTTCTTATATACATATCTTAAAAAGCGTTTTTGGACTTGCTCTAACATGAGGATATATTTATCTTCATGTGGAGACCAGACCACTGCATTCGTTTCTACAATACTACGTACTAGAGCTGCATACAGCGCCCGGGTGGCCGCGGCGGTAAGCGGTGCAGCGTTTCGTATCACAAATCCTAGCCGCTGGAAGGCGGCATTTGTCACCTTCTCGACGTGCTGACGGAAAGTCAGTTGCGGTTCGAACACTACACCTGCGTGACTCGAGCGATGGAGTCGCCCCCTATTGCGTACTGGTGCTGCAACGGTGCAGGTGAACGAGAGAAGCTCATCATTTCGCACTTACTAAAGTTAAAGTACAGCTTGTTATCTACACTCAAATGAAATACGGCGTCGATATCTTGCTGTAATTTTTGGCAATCGTCTAGAGAATTAATGATCTTGATCAGCTTAATATCATCAGCAAACAACAGCACTCTCGAGTTACTAACTACACTGGGAAGATCATTAAAGAGAGAAGAAGAAACAGGAGCAGAAGCAAAAAAGGTCCCAAGTTGGATCCCTGACTGATTCCAGAAAGCGTTTGATACACATCTGAAATGTACGGACCGTATTTTACAAACTGTACTCTATCGCGAAGAAAATTTGAGAAAAGTTTCAAGAGTCTGGGTACGAAACCCATCTGTCCAAGTTTTAACAAGAGTATGTCATTGTCCACTCTCTCAAACGCCTTCTAAAAATCCAGGTAAATAACATCCACCTGGTTACCTGGTTTGGCGTCGATCTCCTGTGATAGGTAGTCGACCATGGTGACCAAATTTGTGGCCACGGACCGTCGAGGCAAGAATGCATGTTGAGCGCTGGTGATGTGAGGCATACACTGAGGTAGGAGACGTTCATAGATAACCATCTCGAACACCTTCACCATTGTACACAGCATTGCTACTGGTCGGTAGTTCTCAACCACAGATTTAGACCCTTTTTGGGGTATCGGTGACACTCTGGATTCTTTCCATGTTTTTGGGTATTCACCATTTGCGATAATTAAATTAAATATAAATGTTATCGGCTCACCTAAGTTATCGATACATCCTTTTATTACGTGTGCGGGAATCGCGTCTGGACCAGGCGACGTTTGACCTTTAAGTTTCCGCACGGTGCGTCTAACGTCACTGAGGGTGACGCCCGGCACGTCCACGAGCCGCGAGTCCGGCGCGGTGTCGGCGCTGGCGGCCCGCGGGTCGAGCATGGGCGACTCGCATAGAAACACGGAGTGAAAGTGGTCGGCGAAAGCAGACGCGGCCCCCGGACCGCTGTACTCGACTTCCCCACGAGTTACTTTCGGTTCAATACCTCCACGATTACGTAGGGAATTTACGTAGTTCCAGAACTGAGATGGTTCGTTACTCAGATTCTGAGAAATGGTATTGCAATACGATTTATGAGCTTTTTCTATATTACATTTTACTATACTACGCAGGCGTTTAAATTCTGAGTGTGCTCCTGCACAACCAGTCTTTTTCCAACTGCGATGATAATTTGCTTTTGATTCTATGTCACGGATTATTGCTTTCGTATAGTAGACAGGATATGTACGACTACACGAAGGCTTCCGTATTTTTTTGGGAATGCAGTGATCAAATATTTTATAAATACAACCGTTAAAAATGTGTAAAGCCGTGTTTACATCTGTAATTTTGTATAAATCTGTCCAATCAGTATTACAAATTAATTTATTTTAGCTCCAGAAAATCAGCCCTGGCAAAGTTCCAATCTTTTGAGCGATCTATATTCGAAGGATCTGAATAAGTTACCTGTTTGGAGAGCGTGTACCCGACATGCACAAACAGGGGCGGGTGATACCCGTCTATCTTGGTGAGCTCTTCCCCGGCATCCACGTGAAGCACGCTCACCGCGCAGCCACGCTCCGGGCTCGTAAGCACCACATCTAGCACACCGTCTCGCATATTATTCACACTGTTATACTCACACAAGTTACACATTGACATAAAACAGTTATAATAGTTTAATGTTTCTACGGTGGCACTTTTTAAGTTTAAGTCACCCAATATTGAAACTTTTGACGTGTCGCGGTTCGTACATACAACTTCTATATTATCAAACAAGTCCAAGTATGATTCGTGCTTAGAATTTGGACGTATATACACAACACACACGTAAACATGTTGTCCATCGACCGCAAATCTAGCCCACAGTATCTCATAGCAGTCCGTGTCACGTTCGAAATGCTGCACTCGCTCCAGCGTGAAGTGTGGGCGCGCCAACAGCAGCACGCCGCCGCTGGCGCCGGCGCCGCGGTCGTGACGTAGCAGCGTCCAGTCGTCCGAGCATACTTCTGCGTCGTTTATTGAGGCGTCAAGGTTTGTCTCAGTCATGGCTATCAAATCGTAGTCATTTGAAAGCAGTACGTTAGTTTTCAATGTAAATAGTTTAGTTCTAAGCCATCTAACGTTTTGATAATATACTCTTAATCTAAACTTAATGTTCGTTGATTTGTTTTGCCTCGTTTCCGGAATTTCTTTCGAGACGAAACAACCAACGATCGACTGAAAACCCTGCAGGCCAGAATTTTGGTTTGAGGCATTCCTCTATAATTTCTCCTGGGACGCCGACTTTAAATGATGCGTAATCCTGAGGACCTTTTGGTGATAGCATAGTCACTTTGTATAAGTTGCTAGGTTTAATTGTATTGTAACGTGTTCATCGGTCGTACCAGGCCGAGCCCCCCACACGTGAAGATACTTGATGTTATCAGCTGCAGAGAGTAGGTCACTCGCATCGCCACTGCACCTCACGATGGGTCGCCGTTGACGATGGTTTTTTCGCTTGTTTGAGGCGACCTGCCATCCATCCTTGGAGTCAAAGGTCACGTTGTCGTTTCCCTTCTCCTTGATATGCTGTTGCTGCGGTGGCACTTCTTTGTTAGAGCTTGTTGCTGTCTCCTGAACAAGATTTTTCTTCTTGGAGTTTTTCACCGATTTTGTATTTGCTGGTGCATTGTTGATAACAGTTCCATTATTTACACCTCGTTTGAATGCAGATCGCGTACACACTAATGATAAAGAAATTTGTTGTTTATTTATCACAGGTGATGCTGACTTGGGTCGATCCGTCTCGCTCGCACTTGCGGCTTCCGGCTTAGTAGCCCGGTCCACTGGCATAGTTAACGCCGCACAGTTGAAGCATCTAAAAGTACCCTCATTCTATTTTCTCACGATAGAAACCAACACTGAAATTTGATCCTTCAGAGAAGTAATTTCGTTGTTTTGGATATCAACTTTAATATCCAACTTTGCAATGCACTCTTTTAAAACGGTATTATCACTTTCCGACATGTTAAGTGGCCTATTTCACCGAGAAATTAAATCATTCACAAGAGCTACTTCCGTGCGTCACAACTGTCAACAACATATTTTCTTTTTATTTAAACTTGCCCAATTTTTTTTATATGAGAGTCTTGATAAGAATCGGCACTGTCGACGAAGCTTGCTTTCGAATTTTCAGTAAAAGCTAGTAATTTCTTTTTCGTAGCCAAATTTATTTAGTTTTGCATAAATTCAGTTCCATATTTTTTTCTGTTTGGAAACAAAATAAACACTTTTTAAGGTGAGGGTAATCAGTACTCAAATAAAATATACTGGTAAACGCCAGCCCGCAACTATCGGCGTAACAACGTTTTTGTTGTGGAGGGGGCACTGTGGGGCCTAGTACGGGCTAGACTGAGACAAAATTCGTTTTGTTTAAAATGAATGATCGTCGCCGCAATGTTGAAGAGAGTAAATCTACAATTCCATGTTCTGAAATAACTTATTATAAAGAACGCAAAAATTCTTGATTTTTATGAAGATTTCTGGGAGGCCCGTGCCCACCCTAGCCCCTATCTGGCTACGTCAATGCCGGCGACTTCTTCTGCGTGGATTTCAGATATAAACAATTCGATAGCGCGCGAGTTGAATGTACATAATCGAGTGCTGAGGTGAAGGGCGGAAGTACCTCCCCTCCCGTCCGCACACCTTCCTCGCACGCCTGCAGACCCTGCAGTATGGTGCTGGGTGTGTAGAGAGAACAGTTGTGTGGGTATATCAATTTCATTCTTCAGATCTGATCTCGCGCGCTATTGGTAACGCATTTTAAACACAAAAGCTTATACCTCGTTTCACCCCATTATCGCAATGCTTTTTTCAATCAGATTAACTGATTATCAAAACATTAGTTATAAATAAAAAATACTGTCTTAAATTTCATTTGTTTAAGGTTGTTATGATGGTTTTCGTTTACTTAAATAGTGTTTACGGTTGTTGTGGAGGATCATTCACGCAGTTATACGTTTACCAACACAACTTTGCTACAATTGGCATTAAACTATTATCGCATGGTGCTATAATACCTAGTATTTTATGCTATAACCTCCTGAGACCCTCGGTATCACCTATGATACTACTGATTATATTTTTTTTACACCGCCATCTGTTGAGATGCATTTTAATCATTATCAAGAACACTTAGAAGAGTTATCAAGCTATGATACTAGGTGGCTATGGCTCGTTTTCGTAAGACTTGGTTCTTGTATATTATTATTTCAAATTGAAGTTTTTTTCATGTCAATTTTGTTCTAAATATGCAGAATTATAAATAATCGTAGTATTTTTGAATTTGTACTCCGAAATTAATGTAGTTTTATAACGTATTTTGGTGCGTTTCTTTCCGTATCTTATCTTTGAGCACTCGGATCTTACTATTTTATTTTTTCAGGGTTGACACATGATGAAATTTTGGCGAATTTAGTTAAATTAAATGAATTAAAATGTGAAGATATATATGTAGAAAATGAAGGAAAACTAAATATAGTGCAAGAAGACATCTCGTAGGAAGTAATTACTCGATCTTTAGACGATAGTGAATGAGATTCTTCTGACGACGAGGTTATAATAGCTCCTACCTTCAAACCGAAAGCAAAGGCTTGTGCAGCCTCTTCCCCATGTGGCTAAAAGGTTAAAAGAAGCTCATGTAGACTAATGTAGACTCGATAAATGCAGCCAAAGAACATTCGTAAAATTTTCTACTTATAACATTTTTTTTGTGTTTTAATGTGAACCGTAATTATTTCTTTAAATTTCACATTAAATGTGATAAAATTTTAAGGTTATCTTAAAGGTCCTGAGAAAATAAACATTCAATATTTCAATGCTTTTTATTACGATTTGAACCCATAGTTTCACCTGTGATACCCCCTATTTGCAGATTTGTAGTGGGGGATATTCTGATTATTCTGTACCGATATTATCCACTATTCAAAATTTTTGGGTCCTGGGTCTCAGGATGAATGCGCTAAGGAGGCAATAGCTTACGAGGAATGATTTGAAACACGAGCGATAAGCGAGTCGAGTGTTTTAAACGTTACGAGTAAGTTATTGCCCTTACCCACGTCTATTAACTACGTTTTTCATTGCATAGTGTGAGTAAATATACGAAACGTAAGTAAAGTAACAAACAAACAATAAATAAACTTAAGGCGGGCATTCTTTTTCTTTCCACGCAAGTTGCCAACTTGACGGAAATAAGCTGCTTCAGTTTGATGCGTTCGAAGGCTGCTTTCAGTCATACATAATATACCTGTCCTGCTGTCAGTGGTAAGTAGGCGGTTCTCGTCCGACGATCAAACTGAACGCAGCCTACGAGCGCATCAAACTGAAATCAGCTCATTTCTGTCGAGTCTATCCATGGTAAGCAAGACAGACTGGCAACTTCTTTCAATAAATTAAAACAATAAAATAAAACACTAGCGTGGTAAAGGTGGCTTTGACAACAGTTTTCATGCATATAAAATAGGCCTTTACGAGTACTTGCACCATGTTTTATTTATTACTTTTTATTCAATAATAATCATAAGTTGTGCGTCTTGTGCGTTTGGGAACGTGAACCGACTCGCAACCACCTTAATTCAAAATTTTGTATAATTAACTTCACATCGAAAGTATATAATGTCAGCGCAAATACTGAAACTATTGCAAATTCATGCATTTACCGAAGCGGCCATGTTTTGACTACTTATTTACATAGTATCAATAAGCTGTGAAGCTGCTATGGAATTTGTTTGAAGTTAAAATGAGAATTTGTTGTACGTTGAAACAATGCAAATATGGCTGATACTATGCGATTTATTTCAAGCTTACAAACTGTTATAATAGCTTTGAGTGCAATATATTTGGGATTGTTATTGCTTCATTATGTATTTTATAATAAAATCAACATTCGCATTGAATTAGTGTCGGAGTAATATGAATAAGTTTATAACGCCAGCGTTCATACGGCAACGTAGCAAGCTCTACGAATGTTCTCATTTGTAGTCCCACTTTGCCGCATTTTGGATACACAAATGCGTCAGGGGCAATAAACTTATTAAATAACGCCATTACTGGCGCAGTTGAATTTCATTAAAGCTTTATGCCGCTATTTCACCGATGCTGAGAAAACTTTAACCAATTTCCTAAGAATTGTTTGTCTTAAATTGTGTATTGCGTGTTTTGTTTTATTTTTATTTATTTATTTTTTTATTTAAGTTCTGTAAAATTTTTACTTTTTTGTGTTCTGGCAATAAATATCATTTTTCTTTCTTTCTTTCTTAAAACTTTTGAATCTTAACACGTACGATTTTCCTTGACGCATATATTATGTAGAATAGAGACTACAAACTCTACAAAGAGGTGAAGCTTCGAAGTCGAAGTGCTTGCTACAGAAAAAGGGAACGCAATCATGCTAAATAACCGCATAAACATAATATTTTGTGGTTTGTAACTTAGGATCCAGACAGTTTTTGTATTTATATGAAAATGCATGCTTTCCATATGTTTTGTTCCAAATAAATATGAGGATTATTGTGCAGCTAGACCGAGCGCGCACAGAGTGGTATGCACTGTACTCTAGACGCCTGTTTATTTTCATGCGGTTTCTAGTTTCTACCTCTGGGACCGCTAGAGAATTGTTTAGTTCAGAGATATGCAATTTCGAGATATTTTACAAATATATTCCGGGATGCTTTACTTGTTTAAATTATCGATCGAAGCTTTCGTCGGAAACACTACATGTTTGAGTAACACACCAACATCTTTCAAAGGTTTTTAGCTGATCGTATAGTAATAAAATAAAGCACGCAGCAGCTCTCAGTCGTGAGCTTTTTAAATTGAGCCGAGTATGCGCTTTCAAAGGTAAAAAACTATGTAAGGACAGTAAAACTAATCAGAGCAAACAAAAAAATGTATCTTATGTCGGACAGATTTTCACCTGGTCGTAGGCCGTGTAAGTCGTTTATTAAAGTGTAATAAAAGTCTACGAAGATGATTATGGATGTTATTTGAAAAAAATATGTTTTGTAATTGTTTAGTTTTATTTAGTTCTTATTAAAATAAACGCACTGTTGAGCACTGCATTATCAACAATCGAGTTCAGGTATTTATTTAGCTAAAACATTCAGGTTCAGGAGACAATTTGAAAGTAAATCATAATATACGAAAGGTTTGATTGATGGTTCTTGGTGGAATATCATCTTCAACAAATAATACACAAATTCTAGTAATTCATTTTTACAAACAAATTTTCGTTAAAAATCTATTTCATGTTTGACATTTTACAGGTGTATATTATGTACCTGTGTCTGTGTCTGTTTCTTGCGTACCGCTTTAGCAAAATTTTGCATTTTTTGGCTCTCATAGCTATCAAACGCGCGTCCAGAAGATGTCCACTCTTTTTTCGGTAAGCTCGTAGTCCCAGGTCTTCATTGAGTACTTTTTTTACGGTACATCTGGTTAATCCCATCTCCAAAGCCATCAGTTTCTGCTTGCGGACGGGATTTCTTGCAATACGCGCCTTGATTGCTTTGATGACCCCTGGAGTCCTAACGGAACGAGGTCTGCCAGTTCTTTTCTCGTCATCGACACTAGAGGTTTCATTGTACCTTTTGATGGTACGGCACACGAACCTCTTCGTGATTTTAAATTTTTGAAGCAAGTTGAATATCGTCTTCGGTGGATGGCCGCAACGATGCAACGCAATTACTGCTACTCGGTCCTCTTTGCGAGTCCACTCCATCGTAAAAAATGAATGAATGTAATTGTGATTTGGCAGATTATTAATCAAAAATATTTGAAAATCCAACACCATTTCATTTTTTTTTCTAGGTGATCTATTAAAAAAAAAAAGGCCAGTGACAGTATTTAAGAACCGACTAGGTATATCTCATTCTCATCTAACTGCTTAGCAATAATCTTCTCTCTTTCACTTTGGCCTAGTTTCACTTAATTTTAAGAAACTCTTGGTCGACTATAAAGATTTTCTGTATTACGAGTATTTTGATGACCATAATCAAAATATTCGAAAATAAAATGCAAAAGATCCAAGCAAAAACCAGCGAAAAGCCGTAGATTAATTACGTGGTTCATTTTATTCATGCCGGCATCAATTTGTGAGGGATTTAATTAATGGTACGGATAACTAATTGGCCGTTTGCATGATATCCCGGGTGCTCTAATTCCCGGGTGTTTTGACGTTTACTTCCTGTAAAGATGTGTTTTTGTGGTTCAGCAAAAATTGCCTGTCACTATAAGGAAAGATGACCTCATCGAGCTGAATCTAATATATAAAAAGGCGTTTGAGCTCAACTGCAAGATTGTGAACTGTTTGCAGGAAATTAACGTTTCTTCGGTACAAACGCATGTGGGTAGCAAAACATTGCACACCTTTTAAAAATTGTTTTAAATAATTGTGCAATGTACCGTTAATTATATCTAGTAATTTTTAGGGTTCCGTACCCTAAGAGCTACATGAATGGTGAGTGTTCGTAGATTTATACTAGATTTAATTAAAAAAATATAGCTTCAATTGAATTACATAATCATTGGTTCCGAACTTTTCTCTACATACCTATTTTACCTACAGTAACTTGTTACTGTTTCCAAAATAATCACTCAAGTACATTTTCTGCATTATAATTGAAGATATCGAAAGCAACCCTAACATTATAACAACATTATAACTATTTCATAAAATGGGCAGGGAACAAATCCATTGGAAATAGTTTTAAATTATAGCCGTACTTACGTATTTTTTATTTTGCCGATTGACATAAAACAATGCTACTGAGATTTCTCTACAAAAAGATATATGGCTACTATCCATTCATGTACCCAACAAAATGTCTGTTGCGAATGCTTGGTTTCAATTCCCTGGAGGTGAGGCGCATATGTACCATTATGGTATCTACCTGTCGCATGTTACGCGGAGACGCTGATTGTCCCGATCTGGTTGCTCAAGTTTGCAAACTGTTTGCGTCTGATAAATATTTACTTGCACGCTCGCATCAATTATTAGTGGTGCCTGCTGCACGTACCGTAGCAGGTTGTGAATCTCCGCTTTTACATGGGATAGAAAAACTTAGTGCACTCGACTTGGGTGACTCATAAAATGATTTGAAAGTAAGACAGAGATAGAATTTATTCATCCATGTAAAAGAGACGGCAATAAAACAGAATCATAATATGATTCATCCAAAGTGGCCTTTTTAAGGGGCCTGTTCTATGTTAGACTGATGAGTGTGATGAAAGAATGCCTAACATATTGTGAAAGTGAAGAATCAATGGCGATGTTCCTAGATAAGTACTGTTAACTTAAATTTGTATATTTTTCTCTTTTTTTAATTTCTATATTGTTGCCTTTATTATGTCATGTTTTGCCGCTGTTGTGTATTGATTGTTTTTCTTTTATAATGTTTAAAATGTTTAAATAGTGCAGTTCTTGGAAGAATTTCCGTAATGCTGTACAAACTTTTTTGAAATATATAAATAAATAAATGTTAACCGTCTATGAAAAGATTACATCTAAAATTTACAGTTGCGTTCCGTTTCGCGAACCGGTTTTTAAGTATAAATCAACATTTTCTGCTTTTTTTTTTTTTATTTTGTGCTGCGTGAACCTGTATTATATAAAACTGTCGTAAAAAATGGATTCCAAGACGCGATTTAATACAACAGGTACTTTATTTCTTGAAAACACCAAAAAAAGCATTGAAAAATTGTTTTTTTTACCGCATAATGAATCGAGTTGTAGGACAGACCCTGAAGCTTCGCTATAAGCGTTTTTGTTGATAATGGAACCTTGAAGGTAGTCAACATTATTAGGAAATAAATAAATTTGATTAATACGATATCGGATGAGAAATCTCTTGAATTAAATGCTTAGAAGCACTGACCGGAATACAGTTCAGACTGCCGCCGGTTTCCTCTAGATGGCGTTAATATTTAAAACAAAAATCACTAGTGCGAAATATGTAACTTTACGCCAACGACCTTAAATGTATAGACTCGCAGTTCCCTGTTAAACTTATACCACAGTCAGGGCTTTCTTCCGCTTGATCGTCGGATCACGCTCGCTTATCTTGATATCTCTTTTGCACGCGTAGAATTTGTATGTGCTATCCTACTGTCAGTGTAAGGCGGGCGTCTTCTGACGATTAAACTGAACGCGGCCGGGAATTTCCGTGCAAAATGGATGAAAAGGTGAATAAGCGGGCGCCCGCGCAGATGCGCTACGAAACAAGCTTTACCTTTTTCATGTCGTCTCTGAGAGTAAACCACTCTCTTAGGCTCGAAAACAAAGGTCTGTTTATTTGAAGTAAAAGAAAACTTAAAAAAGATGGAAATTATTTAGGTAAAATAAATTAAACATTTAAATTGAAACATTCAATCTTTTATCAACCATTTTTAAAATAATGTTGAAAAATATGCCTATACACGTACAGTCAAGATCCCGTCAAGTTATTTATTTATTCAACATTTTTAAATTGTGATAGAAGCCACAGTAATACGATTAAGATTTTAAATTTTCAATTGGCTACTTATTGCGGCGCAAAAACTGTAGGTAGACCCTTGTGACAGACAGACAGACAGATAGCGGAGGCTCAGTAACAGGAACCAGTTTGGTACTCTGTTGCTACGGAACCATAAAAAGAAGCAGTTCTATCTGCATTTTCAATATTTATTCCCGTAAGTTTGTCACATCTGTAATACGTATTTCTTTTAATCTATGAGATACTGGCAATTCTACTCGCTCTAATATGATTCTGGTAATGACTAAGCGAGATGGATATACGAAATGGCTATTAGCGTTCTTACGATAAAATACTGTTTTATTGGAAAATAAATACAAAACATACCTATTAGTAATTTACCCAAAATAAATGTGAACTGACTATTTTAGTCCCTTTTATATTTGCACCGATAATCTTTCAGAAAACAAGTCGTATCTTGTCACCTTCAGCGTTGGTGGCGTTATCTAAGCAGGCGTCCACTTCTCTCACAAGCGACTAGATGAGGTGTAGTCAATTGACCAAACTTTAAAGCGCAATGTTCCAGTACGGAACGCCTTGTCTAAAGAATACATTAAGGTCGCTGCTTTACGCACGCTAAACACGCACGTAATCTAACATATTTTGAGCAGGTGTATTAAAAAAGAAAACGGAGTGAAATTTTTTCTTTTCCCCTCTTTGTAGGGTGTCATTGTCTAGAACCCATTGAGTAGGCAACAATTTTTTTATTTCCAAAAATAAAGAAATGGTAGGCCGTCAAAGTTGCAATTGTATACCATTTTTGTTACGGGGTCTATCTTAAAAACTAAACTAGGAATTTGGAATTTCCTGCATGGTATTTGCCATATACTTTATTTTAAACAACAAATACGCCGATTTTTATATAGGTTTAGGGTTTTATCACAAACTCGACTCGTCAGCTCCTTACGCTGCAGAGAAAATTTACTTCTGACTTTTCCAAAGCACCAGTCTGCTGCTTATGGGAAATCCTTTGCGGTCAAGGCCGTTCGTCTTTGGAATGAATTACCCTCTGAGATCCGTATGTCGTCTTCTCTAGAGATATTTAAGCGAAATATTAGGTCTCATTATGAAGACTCGTTGGGATGGTAGTCATGGCACTTTATTACTCAGTCTATCTGTATTACTCATTACATTTATAATTATTAATATGTGTATGTATGTATGTATATGTATTGTGTATGTATATATTGTGTTTTTATTATCTATGTTGGATGGATTCAATTGATGGTTCTTGGAATATCATCTTGAATAAATTATACACAAATTCTTGTACTTTTATTCCACATATATTTATTTTTATTCTAACTTAGGCTACCGGTTTCGTATTACACATCATCGGGCCAACAAATTATTAATTATTTAACGTGACAGAAAGAAAACAAAAGAAAACATTTTTAACAAGCAAATATAAAATATTATCTATGTAAATGGCATTTATAACTATATAAATTTAAACCTATTTATTATTTTGACAATATATAAATAGTAGTGGTAAGATGTAGATTTAGTTATGTAGATTCACTTTATTGGTTATTATTTTCTTTATCAAATATTTATTTGTTTGTCCCACCTGTACATTTTATCAATAATTATTTCTTCACCACCCAAAGGTTGGCTGGAAGAAATTGCTCCTAGTAATAAGCCCGCTTTTGTACAATACTGTGTATTCTTTATTTTTTATTCTTTATTTTTATTTCGTGTGTGTACAATAAAGTGTCTATTCATTCATTTATTCATTCGACTAATTTAATTCTGCAGTTTTATTTTATACAGTTTCTAGGTGTTGATAAGTTTGTAGTTTTTTTTCAAATCACAAGTTAAATTGTAACTATATGTATGGAACCCTCAGGGTGCGACTGCTATGAATCATAAATTTAAAAAAAACGATACAAATTTCGTCCCACTTTGGGATCGACCGAATGAAAAGTAACAATGAAATAAAAAATACGTTTCACCGTCAGAATCATGAAAGCATTCAACCCGCCTTTGACAGATATATAATTAAGGACGTGGAAATATTCCTATATTTATTCACTTTTATTTGCTCAATTTCTTTTAATTTTTATACCCAGATTCAATATTTTAGATTCAATATTAACAAGATTTTGCAAAGAATAACAGACAGCGATTTATTAAATGCAGTTGAATTTCTTGTACATAAAACTAGTAAGTAATAATGAAACCTTAGTGCTAAAAATACAGGTTATTTAATTCTGTAACCAGAAAGTGAAAATTGTAATAAAAGTTAGCATACACATAATGGACGCCGTTGAAAAACTGTGTTATTTTAGTACTTTGATAACACCTGACTACCTTTTAGGGTGAAAAAGCCTTTTTTGTAGTTATACGTAAATAAACTACAAAAGCAGATATTTAAACTGAGCTTTTTTAATTGGAATTTTGAGAATTTTGTTATTTGACAAAAAAGCGACGTTGGACATCATGAAGACACATAAGAATTAATAAAATAAAATACACAGTCACAAAACCAAAAAATTATGTTATCAATGGTAAAACTCCGAAGGGAAAACAAAGAAAACTTTATCTATACATAAATAACGTGTTTATGAGTACATCAATAGCCAGGGAGTAAAAAGACAGGGATTTAAATATCAAGTCGTAAAAAAAACATAAAACATTTCTTTAACTATCTGTTGCGTGACTGTCCGGAAGAAAAGGTAAAAGGAAAAATGCGGACGTAGATTTTATAGGGTTAAATGGGCTTGGGATTTTTTTACGGTTTTACTCAAAAGGTGTTTTGTTGGATAAATTGTGGTTTAGTAATCATAATGTTTGTAAAAAATATTCTTTAAGGTTAAACGTCAGCCACTCGGTGCAAACCGCACAATTTCACTTTGATTTTATTTTTTACAAGTTAAAAGTGAAAAATATCTTAGTCCGTAGCAATCCACGTCGTTATTAGTTAGGTATTTAGAGCAACAGTTTTGAAATGCAGCCATGATTTGGACAAACAAACTTAAAATTCTGTTTTTCCCCAACCGGCTGACGCTTAACCTTAAATTAATTCGAAAATGTATTCTGTTGAATATCTTTTTGTATTCTGCAGCCTATTACGTATCTTTGAATCGGTTGCTAACTCTGGTTGCTATTCACTAAAAACAGATAAAAAATGAACTTCTAAAATAACCTTCAGGATATTGAACTATTTACGAATTGTCACGGCATTTCAAGTGCGAACGTATCCTTAGACACAGTATAGGTAACAACAGTAGTTTAACTAGGCGGTGTCCTTGAAATCAATACCTACGGCCGCTCGGTGCCTATACACGCGCTGGCTGCCAACTGACTGTTTACGTATTTGATAATGCTATGTTATTATTATAAAAGTTGTAATTAAGCAACCATACAATGCACAACATACTCTGTAATTTCGTGCCATTATTTACGAAAATGCGCTTAGCGTCACAGAGACAAAGTGTGTACGTAATTCTGCGGTGCGACCACGACTATCGTAAACCGAGTTGTACCGAGTTTTTTTTTGGGGGGGGGTTCGTTTTGGCCCGTTTGTATGGAGATAGAATACTATTACTTATTTATACTATGCCTTAGATAAGCGGATATATATGTTTTCGACGATAGGCACTCGGTTTGGTAACTGATTTCACGATAAAGAATCAGGGGGCTGTGCTGTTTATCATAAATCGAAAGAAAGTAAGATGAAAAGAAATAAAATTGAAGTAAGGGAAGTAAACAAAGGGTAAACAAAAATAACTATCCGATGTTATTATAGAAGTGTATGCTTTCTTTGTTATTGAACGAGTCTTTGAAGAAGTTCTTGTCTGAGAATGAGAAAAAATACCTCATAGCCAATAAAAACATCAGTCAAAGCATATTTGAGAGGTTATTTTAATTATATTAGGGCCCATATTTGTGCCTGAAGTACGGAGATAGGATTAACGACGCATCACGCTGGAACGAATGTTGACTCTAACTTCTAGTCCAAACTCGGAAAAACTTCTAACTTCCCTTCGGGGGTTAATACTGTTAGCGATCGCAGAATTGTTAAATATCTTGTTATTTTGAATAATCATTATTGGTTTAGTCGCTGTACAGTTGGACTTAACATAAAACTGAATATTAATATTTATCTTTAAAACGACTATTTTATAGTTAATATTATTTTATGACAATTCTGATATTAAGATATAAAATTTTCTGACAATTTTGATCAAAGGTATTAGAGCTGATGTCAGGCTCAACTGTGGAGGTATCACCATCTTACTCGCGAACCTCCCCTAAGTTATTCGGAGGAGAGTAAGACCTAGGACAGCTCTCAGGCAACACCCGGTGGCCCACCATTCCCTGGGACCGATGTATGGCGGTATATTCATCCCCAATTGCCGGGCCTTATATAAAACAGACTGGTGACGGGCAGCGGCGTCACTGGTGCGAGGGTTTCAGTACCGCGCTCACCAACCCACCTGCCCAGCGTGTGTGAGTATGGCCATTTTTCCCAGGAGGACCACCAAGAGCTGTGACATCTTAGAAAGGCCTATGTCCAGCAGTGGACGAAACAGGCTGATGGATGAATGGATGGACGGTTATTAAAATAACTAAAAAACTGTACAAAATACTTCCCCAAAATGAAAATTTTGAGGTAGAAAAAAAAACTTCTTTTTTGAGAAAGTCAATCGATTGCCAACGACGCAGGTTGTTAATACGTAATGTTTCGGAATTATTGAAAAATTTAAAGGTTAAAATTTTGGGTTAGTTATCAAATAAAAATTTAAATCTTAAATGAAAAATTATTATTTAATTAATTGTTGTTTGTTTTTATTCGGAATTATTATTTTTAGTTTTGCGTCAAACTCCTTGACGATTTGGTTTTGTACCTTTAGAAAGCACCACCATTATAGATAAAGAAAAAAACTTCATAAACTCAATTTTCAAAATTGTCGGACCATGAATGAGTATTGCAACGCCATTTTGTTAATAATAATTGCGCACTTTTAGTTCAACCAATGGTATATGTCAAGCAATCTAAGTAAACAAGCTCATATGTATGATAAATGTCGTAACATATTTTTCTTATTTGCACTTTTTTTGCAAAGCACTGAGAAATTCTTTATTCGTACTTTGACGTAATGACCAAACTTTCGCTTAGTTGGCAGTCTTCCAACAATAACGAAAGGTCTTTTTGAAGGTGCTTTTAAAAATACATATTGAGCAAAATCTTGGAAAATGTGGCGTGAAATTCAGTTCAATATTTCAATTTGCTTTTGACCATTTTGGCGTTCTGTAAAATCGGCGATTGTATAATTTTTCACTTCGACAAAATTGTTTTTCTTTTTCTAGGATATACAAGTTGAAATTTATTTATTGCTTGTTCCAAAAAACAACCTGAAAATTAAATAAATAACTTGTGATGGAGATTATGTCTTATTTCATTTATCCAAAAATTGTAGTGTAGTATGGCCCCAGTAGACATCGTCCTTCTACCCGCACCGCCTCTATCGCATCTGCGTTGAAGATTGATATTAATCTATTCTTCTAGGTAAAACATGATAGCTTTAAACCAAATATAGAGTTTTTCAATCTAGCAATCGTGTCCATGTAAAATTATGATTTTCTTCTGTTTTGCGCTATCGTACATGATATAAATGTTATTTCAGTGTAGATACTTGTACCGACACACATTGAACTGCTAATTTGGTGATACCAAACGCCTTAACACCCCTTTGACGGAAGTTGTGAACCAATTCAGCAATCTGTATTTTAAGTCTAATTAACAATGCTTTCGTCCATCCTACAGTACATATACTGCTCCTATTAAGATTACTTACGACTTTCGTGATGCTATGGACGAAAGCAACTTACGCTTCTCACTCTTCTTGACTTTAGTAGCGCTTTTAATTGTGTTGGCCATGACAGCCTCCTGGCCAATCTACGTTCTCTTAATGTTTCCGAGTCAGCTACTAAGTGGTTCTATTCGTATCTTCATGAGCGTCAACAGCGAATACGCTAATTTTTCCGATTGGTGCAACGTTACAGCCGGTATCCCCCAGAGTGGTGTGCTATCTCCTCTTCTCCGTGTTTATAAACACCCTTGTGCCCACCATTAATTTCAGTTCATATATGTATGCTGACGATCTTCAACTCTATATGTCTTTCAAGCAGGACCTAATTCTTGTGGCCATACAGAAAATGACTTCTGATCTTGAACATGTAAGTCAATGGACGGAACAATTTGGTCTCCTTGTCAACCCATCAAAAAAGCAGCTCATGATAGTCGGCAGTAGAGCTCTCATAGACAAAACAGATCTGTACATCAGTAAAAAATCTAGGACTCTATATCCAAAACAATATGTCTTGGGATTTGCATATAGCTGAAATTAGTAAAAAGATCTTTCACTCACTCAAGCGCATGCAAAGGTTTTTGCCGTATTCTGCGAAGGTCATGCTGGTTAACCCACTCTTGCTTCCTATTTTAGACTATGCCGATGTCTGTTACCCCGATCTATAAAGTAGTAAAAATATTTTTGCGAAATTTTAAATTAAATGGTTTATTGGTATTTGTACTGAGACCGAAACAATGATTTTTTGAATTTTTGTCTCACTGCCAGTCTGTCTGTAGATATTTTCCATTTTAACTCGCGAACAACGTAACGGATTTGGGTGCGGCTTTGTATTTTATTATAACCGTAGTGAACCTGGTCAACACATAAACTATAAGTGTTGTTCATAAAATAACACCCAAGCCGAAAACGAGAAAAAGAATAAACGTGACCGGAGCCGTGGGCAAAGGCTAGTCAAAAGGCTAGGCTATAAAAGTATGCCGGATAATAGAGGTAGTTTCGTTCTTTTATCGTATTTTGTTTTCATTTTAAAGTTATTTTCCTCTACTAAGCCTTAAATGAGACCGCAGAACAGAGGTCGTATAAATAATGTTCTGAGAACAAAAGCAAAAAGGAACTACTACAGAACTTCTACGTACCTAATATACGTAATATATTATTTTTTTGTTTTTTTATTTCTTGTTAATGCTTATTTTGCGTAAAATTAATGTCAAAATATTACTCTTTAGGGCCTATTATCAAATTTTTTTTAGATTATTAACTTTGTATTGGGGTCTTACTCGCGATAACTAACAACATACTTTAATAGATACGTGCTTGACGTTTCGACGCCTCTGTAGGCTGTCGTGGTCACAATCTAACTGACGAGAGTAGCAGCGAAAATGTCCTTGGCGAGCTGGCGGTAGGTAGCACATTATTTTTCTTTTTCCTACCCGCACTTTGTCTTTTGTTAATTAATTGTTTCTTTCGTCACACACGACAAACAACACTAACAGTATCGAGAAAGGGTTTTTGGGTCATGAAGTTCTATACAGTGGTTTGAACCAGCCGTTAGCAGGTGTTCTGCAATCGCCGATTTATTTATTTGTGCAGGTTCAAATCCTGACCCGAGGAACTTTTTCAAATTCTTGTCTTTACATTTGTTTCTAATTTATCTTTTCTGGTTTGTAATGCACTCTAATAATAATATTTCAAGTTAATAATGTGTGAAAATTGCGAAAGTTTAAAGTTTGCTGAAACTTTTTTAGGTATGTTTTTGATATTAGACAACCAGTTGGCAACCGACTCAAAGATACATAATTAAGGGGCTGGAGAGCATATACCTAGCATCCTTAGACTTACACGACGCATTTCGCATACTGTTGAGGGCCCAGTATCCCTGACATTGATGACCTTATTTTGTGTCAGGTAGAATTCAACTTTATGACGTTTCATTATGGTTCAAAATACCGCGCTGTGAGCCGTGGCTATTACAACAAACAAAACATCGCACGCTCTCAAAAATTATGCTTTTATTTCAAAAAATGTATATACGGTGAAATTTAAAAAAGTATCCTTTAAACGGTCCAACTTTATACAAGTTTTGCTATACATTGGTGTCGTTTCGGTCGGTGTAACGCACGAGTTAACACGACTTAACTACATGGCAAAGTACCTTTTCTTTAATTACTTGCAATTGTCATATAAATTGGTCATGTAAATTTTATATAAAACCAAAAAAAACTTTAAAATCAACCAGGTTTCCGATTTTTGTCGATCGATTAAAGTTTATAATAAAACAGTTTATTTTTACAGCAAAGTGTAGCTATTACCACTCGCTCTTGGCACAACGTCACAATGATATTACTAAGACTCCGCTGTCCGTCTGTCACCAGGGTGTATCTCATGAACCGTGATAGTTAGACAGTTGACATTTTCACAGATTATGTATTTCTGTTGCTGCTATAACATCAAATACTAAAGCCAAATTATTGCAAAGTAAATTATATATATTTGCAAATTAAACCATAAAAAAGTCTTTACATATAATAAAGTTGTAATAAAGTCGACATTGTACATGTAATATTTTTTTAAAGGTGTAATTGCCGCGTACTTACTAACGCTAACAGAACTTTTTGGATTTTTTGCCTACGTATGTACGCGTACCACGACTAAACTTGGGCGCATATATAAGACATACTTGCATAGTATATACAAACTACAATTAACTATCCTTAAGAACATGGTGTCGAAAAGTATTAAACAAAAATACAAAGAGGATGAAGCTGGTTTGTTCAATCATTGTAAGGTAATGTCAGTTTATAACAAAGTAAACTTATCTCTCTTACTAGATAAACTAGATAAAATTAGTTTACTGACTAAATATAGCAGACAAAATCGACTGCGTAGCTTACCCTACCACCCTGTATATTGGCTACCAAGATATACAGTCTATGGTATGAGGAAGTGGGACTACCTTCTACCGGAGATTCTAAACGGCTTGCCGGCCGAGTTGTGTGCAGAATTATTGTCTGGACTATCCAGAAGAAAAACCTTATCTCTAGTGAAAGAATACTACCGTGGGTGTTAGCATATAACTAATAAATTGTATTACCTACTTCGTAGCGAGCTGGTAGCGTGTCACTCGCATAAACCCGTACGGGTTTCAGAGAGACGGCTTAATCATTTAAGACTATTTCTTACTGTAATTTGGATAAATAAAAAAAAAAAAAAAAAAACGAATTTTAATGTGATTTTTACTGTTTTAAGGCGTAGTGTCCCAGGAGTAACTAGACTTTCAATTATTTCGATATATTTCAATTTATTTATTTATTACTTGCAATGAATTAGATGTTATTATATAGATGGTAATGAATACAGGGTAAGTCTCAATGTAATTCTACCCACAGGGTGTAGCAACAATTATACTGTTACATGCAATTTCTAAAAGATATAAATAATAAAAAACAATAAAGTTAAGCGCTAAGTATATTATAATATTTTAATAGTCATACAGTACGTGGGACGCACTATAAGTTTCCGGAATGAATATGAAAAAATACTATTAAAGGTACAAAATTAATTTATTGTTTTTCAAAATAATCTCCCTTGGCGTCTATGCACTTTTTCATTCGATCAAACCAGTTTTGAAAACTTTTGTGCCACTCCCCTGAGGTGACCTCTGAAACGTGTTTTTCATACTCCTCGACAGCCTCTTCTGGTGATGAAAATCGTTGACCGCGTAATTGGTTCTTAATTTTGTGCCAGGTCGGGACTGTATGCAGGATGACTCATGAGTTCTACATTTTTCGTCTTCAAAAAGTCGTTTGTCTGTCTGGCCGTGTGAGAACTAGCATTGTCGTGGTGCAGGATGATACGGCGTTTACGGTTATTTTTACGGAGTTCGTCAATAACTTCCGGCAAACAAATGGTCGTGTACCAGTTACTATTTACGGTACGACGATTCTCTAAAGCAACAGTAGCCACGTGTCCAGTTTTATTAAAAAAAGAAGCAATCATCCGCTTAGATGCACTTTGGTTGGTTTCGGCTCATCTTGAAAGACCCATACGCTCGATTGCTGCTTTGTTTTGGGATTGTAGCAATAAATCCATGTTTGGTCACCTGTTACTATGTCCCACACCAAATTTGACGCACCTTCGTTGAATCTGGTAAGCATGGCACTGCACCAAGTGACGCGGTCCGTTTTTTGAGCCTCGGTCAAGTTGTGTGGGATCCACCGCGAGCACAGCTTTCTCACACCCAAATGTTTGTGTAGGATTGATTGTATTTGACTCATGCCTATTTCTAAGGATGCGCGAATTTCATGGTAGGTCACATGCCTGTCTGTTTCAATCATACGGCGCACAGCATCGATGTTTTTGTTGGTCACAGCGGTGGACGGCCGACCATCGCGAGATTCGTCACTGAGATTGATACGACCACGCTTGAATTCTGCAAACCAGCTATAAACAGTCGTCTTGCATGGTGCTTTATTGCCAAAAGCTGTTTCAAGCCGAGCGATGCTCTGTTGAGCTGTCAAATTACACTTAAAATCGTAGAAAATCATACTACGAAAATTTTCCCGAGTTAAATCCATGTTGATGCAGACACACTATTTTTTAAATGGCGCCACAAGGTAAAAACAAAAGACAGTCAGATGAAACAAACTGCATTCTACAGCCAAAGAGTTCTATTTTCAAATGTTGCAATAAATTTTTAAATATTGTTTATGTAAGTGGCCAGTTCCGGAAACTTTTAGTGTTACCTATGTATTAATAGCTTATAGTCATAAAATTCCTTGAGGCCATAAAGGGAGATCCTCAACAAATACCTTATCAATTCGTAATAAAATGTATTATCATTAAGAATTTATACTTTATCAGGCAGTGAGTTATATACTCGTATTTTTAGTGCAGCCATTTTTGTTGCTTTACCATACGTTGCTGTTCTAGTATTATGTGACTTGAGATTATTTTCATAACGCTCATTTAAACGGTCACTGTAGCCTGGTGGTCGACTAGGCAATTTATTTGTATATCTCCGGATGAGCTTACAAAGCTCAATTGTGTAAAGTGCCGGTATAGTGTGAATCTGTAAGATCACAAATGAATTTCGGCATGATTCCATGTCAGAATTGCGACCTTCAATGATTCTTATACAGTGTTTCTGTAGTGTAAATATCCTATTAGCATCTGTACTACCACCCATACAGCCATGTCATAAAGCACCCTTGATTGGAAGAAAGCAAAGTAATCCTGCAATACAGCATAAGTAAGAAAAGCTACCTAGTTTACTTTCCAGATTTTTATGTGTTTTTTCCAGCTAATATGTTCATCTATGTATACACCCAAGAATTTAGCCTCTGATACAAAATCTATTTTTTCACCCTCAAGAGTGACATTTGCATTTGCGATGGGGGTGTTATAGTTTCTGAAGTGAATCATACTAGTTTTGCTGGCATTCAACGAACAACAGTGTGAATCGCCTGTTGGATAGTATTGCCAAATTTTCGTAGCTTCCTCTTTGAAATTTTAAAAATACCAACACATTGCCTGCAAACATTATAACCTTGTTACTTGTAAGGTGTGATAAGTGAGTAACATATAAAAGGAACAGAATTGCGCACAGTATACTTCCCTGGGGTACACCCTTTTTATTACAGAAATCATCAAGAACACAAGTTATCGCTTAGACTACAGTTTAATTGAAACTCTTACAGGGCACGGGTCAAGTAAAATAGTTATAATACGATTGCATAAAAATTTGAAACGTTGAATTAAGATAAAGAAGTGCACCAATAATATTGATAAAGAAACCTCATTGTTTATAGCTTATTTTACTTTACTATAATCAAATAAAAAGCGGCAGTAGCTCAGGCGGTAGAACGCTGGCCTCTCAATCTAGAGACCCAGGTTCGATCCCCAGTCGGGCATGCACTAATGAGTTTTTCAGAATTTATATGCATAGTATTTTTGTTCTTACCTAATATCTTACAAACACTTTCTGAACGGTGAAGGAAAACATCGTAAGGAAACCTGCATGCCCTAAAAAGCGTGTAATTGTGCCCGAAGAATGCCGATAGGGCTCACCACCCATCACGTTGGGACGTAATAATCGTCGGTGAAACGCGGGTGTCACAGTTCACACTCGAGAACACTTCTGACACCCCTTCTGGGATTCATGTCATGGTGATATGTTTATGTTATAATGAAATAAAAATAAACAACGTTTAATTAAGATAAAAAAGTGCAACAATAATATTGAACCAATGATAATATTGATAAAGAAACCATTTTAGCATAGTTTGCTATCAGGGCTATGAATGTTAAACACAGCAAGTTCTAGGAAAAGACAATCGGTAGAAAAAATCGCGTAGCTTTTATATTTCGAGAATATTTGCTGTTATTATGGTAAGCAATGTCAATAAAAAAGTATATACTACAGCTCATAAGGAGTCCTTTCAATAAAATTATCGGCGATCAAGCTCACTGCCTCCGGTTTCCGACAATAATTTCCGTTAGTAGAAATCTATTTGCTGTGGACAGCTCTATTGTACTCAAGTAGCATTTATATACCTTTGTTTATCGATAAACAGTATTTAGAAATGTCGCTTGTGAAGCAGGAAACTTTTTAAACGATTTTGTGCAAAGACTCAGAGTAAGAAAGCCTTAAAACTTTGATACTGCTCCTCTGTATATTCAAAAAAGGATTTATACTGAAGACTTTGACATTGCTTCTCTGTATACCCAAAAGGGAATTTTTATACTTTAAAAAATTGCGTAATGGGATTTCAATACAATGAAGCTTTTGATATTATCGAGATCACGACCAAATGGACAACGGCAACAAGAAACTTAATTTTAAGAACAATTTAAGGCTTCGTTTACCTAGAATTATGGACTCATTTTACGTCAGGCGGAACAGGCTTTACATAATCACGTCATTTATCTGATACAAATCTAGGGACGTGCCTTATTAATGAATCGGTCTTGCTAAAACCGTATTTTATGTATTTATATATAAGGTAAGCTACTAGTTGCTGAACACTAGCTAACTAGCTTTGGGCTCTTGTACTATTTTATTGACATTGCTTACCTCAATGATAGCAAATATTCTCGTAATCTAAAAGTTACTAAAAGATTCGTGGTTTAGATTCATAATGCTATCATTGAGGTAAGCAATGTCAATAAAATAGTACAAGAGCCCGAAGAAACTGTACAAATACAGTGAAACTAATCAGGCGAAATCTGACTATATAAAAATCTTGAGTAGCCGTTTCAATAGCATTATGAATCTAAAAGCCATGCGATATTTTTAGGTTTCCGTACCTCAAGAGGAAAAAACGGGGCCCTAATAGGATCACTTTGTTGTCCGTCTGTCTGTACGAGGCATCGAGTTGAAATTAAAACCATATATTCAAGTCTACAGTCCCTTGAAGATGTGAAAAAATCAAACTTCCAAGTTAACGTAAAAAAAGATGCGGCCTTTTATGTGGCATAAAACGTATTTTTCGACACTCTCAAGGGAATCAAAATGTATAGGGTATTTTCCGTTGACCTAGAACTATGAAATTTGGAAAATAATACCGTCTTATACTACAAGTATATATAGGGAAAAATCTAAGAACTATAGATTTATAATTAAATGATAAAAAATAAAGTCTTTAATAGAACCGTCGGTGGGCGAGTCCGATTTGCACTTACCTGGTTCTTTTTTCTACCATTGCCTTTTCCTAGAACTTGCTGTGTTAAACAATTCGAACTATAGCCCTGACAGTAAAGTAAACTATGCTAAAAACAATGAGGTTTCTTTATCACTATTATCATTGGCTTAATATTTTGGTGGACTTATTTGTCTTAATTTAACGTATTTTTTAATTTAATTTGTATAACAATAAAAACGCAATTTATAAGAAATATTTGTAGGATTAATGTCCGCTCCTTGGTTTAAAAAAACAATTTTGTTTCGTTTTTTGCCCTAAAAACATAAGATATAACCACACAACAAAGTCCTTAGAAACTATTCTAATAAATAAAACTTTTCTAGTATTAATATTACTTGGTTTGCTGGGTAAGTAGGGTTGGTATTTATAAGGTTAAATAATATAATTTAACACTAAAAACTAATAATAAAATAAAATTGTATTTTTGTATTTGAATGACCTTAACTCATATGCATCCCTTGATCCATATACCTATGTGTATAAATTATGCTTATATATGTACATAAAAGCAAGAAAACTCTAGAGTCTTAGCACTTGCTACGCCGTAGCAATTAATAGTTGCGCGTTGCGCCCTCCATAAGATACATAATATAGTTTAGAGGAATTTTATTTTAAATTTGTTGATTAAAAAAAATACAACAGAATATATCGTCACGACATGAATCCCTGAGGGGGTGTCAGAGGTGTTCCGAGTGTGAACTGTGAAATGCAATTCACAGTCCACATTTTACTTCGTAATAACAGAAATTTATCCGTGTTGTATGAAAAGTGTTCAAAATTTGATCGAAAGTCCTAAATATCAATACCAACCCACAAAATAAAACAGAAATGACATCACGCGCAGTTAGTATGAGAACAAACAAATATTATTATTATTATGTACATAATACCTATTTGTATGCTAGTTGCTATAGCCTCACCATTTCTCAGATACAAATTGCTGCTACAGACAGACTCGCTAATATATATCCGCCTTTTTATCTGAATCCTAAAAAACTAACCGCATAAGGAACAAACATGAAATAATAACAAAAATGTTTGTCGTCAATTCCATCGTGGAAATAACAAGAAAAGACAATTAAAGACAATCTTTATAATCCGCTTTCCCATTCCGTCCCAACAAACCTATGAAAATAAACTTTCCTTCGTTATCCACAAGGAAAACGAAACCTTATCCCTTTAGTTTAAGGTTCATGGGTCTTGAAAAGAGGGTGAATGTCAATATTTGTCGGGTGAAAAGAGATAAGTGGAAAGTTAAATAGGGTAAAAGTTGTTTCCGTCTCATTAAGAGGCCCTTCTCACCACTTAATTAAACTTTAATCGAATCTAAGGGTCCATTGTAAGATGTCGGCACATCAATGCTAATGAAACTGTTCTTTTTGAATCTTATTACTTTTTTTGATGTTCTTTTAATTAAAAATACTTACGGTTCATCCAAATTGAGATTTTGTGTTTCGTGATAGCGATCCTTTATCAAAACAAGTAATAAAAAGATAGGACTTCCATAAATGTAGTTGGGATATAACTATATGCTTAATATGATAATCCTCAGGAGTTGTTAAATCAAATCACGGAGTGCGGCGCCGAGTTCTCGTATAACGCCGGTGCGGCGGCACACTATAATAAATATATTATAATATAATGTAAATATATAAATTTTATACAAACCGTTTCGAGCCAATTTGAAAGCCCATGTAACTCAGTACCTATTTGAAATACACAGTTATATAAATACCTACATCATGATAGACATGTCCTCACGCAAAATACTAAGAATTCCATTAACATAGCTTTAATACATCTTAAGATTCAGCGCTTGGCCACGATCTAACCTTTCGCGCGCCTTGCGTCTTGCGTCGTCAGCCCCTGCGGCAGGAACAAAAGTACGAGTATGAATTTGTACAGAGCCGCCCACGAGGCGCCGCAGTACGCATTGTGAAGAGTCGAGCAGCACGCAATGATTTGGGCAACCTGGGCGCGGCGCGCGGCTGTGTGCGGGAAAGTGCGCGGTGTATACCAGTACAAAAGTACACGGGGCAGCGCGGCGGCTATGACTTAGAGCCGCGCTACTATAATGTACTCTGTGCGCGCAACCGACAAGCGCAAGGGAAAAACTCAGTGTCGAGCTTCTCGAATAAATAATTTTGTTCTTTCCACGCGCTTTTTTTTGCTGAAGTTTTGCAGATACATACAATATGGATGTCAAAATATCCACAACACAAGATGCATGAAAATTAAGAGGTCGTGGGCAACGCGTAACTTTACGGTTGTGGGTTTATTAAGATATAAACACACCCGATTCCCTTCTTTTATTGACAGGATGTCTTTTTTGCCGTAAACTCAATTTATCTTCAGCTAAAAAGTTGTTATATTGTAGACAGAATCATGCTTCTTATTTTTATTTTTTGGTCTTATTCTATTGTTTCTTTAAGATATCATACAAACCTGAAAAAATGTATTTTATGTATCTATTTTACAAAATAAATTATTTGAATTTAATGTTGAATAAAGCCATCCTGAATACGTCCAATGCGGTCGCAGCTGCCGCCGCGCCGCACGCCGCCACTAATAAAGATGTCAATTTAATCAAAATACTATAATTTAACATGTCAAATGAAATTAAGGTAAAACGTGCCATACATAACCAAGAAATAAGTAGATTTAGAACTGCTACAATGTAAAAGTATTCTGAACGCTAAGTGCGAGTTGCCATCGAATGACTTTACTACCGCGTGAATCGAGTTGAGCCGGGTCTCCAGCGCACGTTTTGTACTACACACTAAACAAAAACGTGTAGACAAAACATTGTTCCGCTACACATTTTTACTGATAAGCATGCAGGAGACAGAGGGCTTATAAACACAAATATGTAGCGGAACAATATACTGTGTAGAAACGCTTCACGTTCAGGGTCTGACAAATAAATGTCTTTTTTTTATTTAAATTATGAATACCGCATTTTTAATGTAGTTTCCATTTTATTATTAAGTTATCACTAATATTATAAAAGCGAAAGTTTGTGTGTGTGTATGTTTATTACTCTTTCACGCTAAAATGGCTCGACGGATTTGGATGAAATTTAGAACGGATATAGCTTATATCCTAACTTAATACATAAACTACTTTTTATCCCGGAAAAAAGCATGTCATTAAACCGAATAACACGCGGGCGGAACCGCGGGCAAAAGCTTTTTCTAATAACATTTAACAAGTATAGATACTTTGACTGCACTTATAGCTATGCCAAGATTTCTAACAAATCATCATAATCATCACAAATTTAGGAGCTGTGCTCTTGTCAGTGAAGTCTTCTCCATTCACGTCTGCACTCCACCTTTTCTTTAACTAACCCAAACTGTTATTACATATTACAGCTCCAATTACAATTTAAACTCATTAATGACAATAAAATTATATTGTCTGTTTTTTATGTTAAGATATCTTATTTGGTGATCCTCTTGAGTTATCAAAATATATATAATTTGGTAATCCACCCGAGATTTTTTATTTTTTTATTTTTCCATATTTACTTACCATATTTTTTTTTCGTTTGTGAGCTTTTGAATTATATCTCGTTTTTTATTTATTGTAGATGTTTATACCTATAGATATATATAAAAAACACAGAAAAAATCAATTCAAGATATATTTCGGGCCCTACTGTCCCCGGCGTCAGTTGAAAAAAAAAGAAAAAAGACAACTGACGCCGGGCCTAGTAGGGCCTGAAATATATCTTGAATTGATTTTTTCCGTTTTTTTATATGTATCTATATACATCTACAATAAATAAAAAACAATAAAAAGCTTCAAAGAGCCAAATATTTATTAATTATTTCTTGTGATTTGGTTGCAAATCCAAAGAATCGCCCTTTAAACAATACGTTTAATTAAAAAAAAAATACGTCAGAACAATTGTTTATAATGAAGATCGAATTTTCAAAAGATTTTTCCACAACTAGGAATTCATTCAATTTCAACGTCTTTTGAAAGTTGAAATTAAAACATTATTTGCATAAAAATTTTACTAGATTAAAATATAAACGGAACCATCAGTCCTTATATAAGTTTTACTTTAAGGTAATAATATCAATAAGACATGCAAATTTTCAAAATATATTCCGGCCCACTGTGGGGCCGGCATCAGTCACATCATCGTCATGCCCCAAAGTGGGCCGAAATATATTTCAAAAATTAGCATATTTTATTGTTATTAGTACTTTATAGTGTTAAAACAAATGAAAAGCTTAGTATAGCCAAATACATAATATATTTTTATTTCTTATATAAGTAAAATACTAACGGAAATACGAACAAAAATTTTAGTCAATGAGGTGGAGTCACTTCTATAATGTAAAATACTTCATTGAGGCGGATTACAAAGCCTTAGCTTCCTTTTGCTCACTCTAAAATAACCAAAAATCATGTTTCACCATTCGGATCTAGGTCATGCTGTCAACGCCTCGATCGGCCATTAAATTACTTAAATAATCGACTTGCTAGCAAAAACATACCCAAAAAGTTTGGACACGAAATAAATTGACGAAAAATGGGAACAAACTTCATTAACTTGCGAGGGATATAGATGCGGGAAAATCTCGTTATAGGTTATTTTAGGAAGAAAGTAGGATAATAAGTGCTGGTGTATTTTAAAGTTTTAGATATTCCTCAGTATACCTAAATAATCTCATCGATCCACGCAACCTTATCGATTTTAAACGTTTATACATACATAATGAATATTTAAAAAAACTGATAGGACTCACTTTATAACTGTACAAGGAGGCGCAGGTCAAGATTTTGATGAGATTGTAATTCATCATCATCATCAGGACTCTTTGGGAGAACTATCGCGTACAGCGGTCAGTAGGATACTAGCTTCCCTCCTTAAAAAACCGGTCAAGAGCGAGTGGGTTCCGTTAAAGACTATATTTTTTATGATTTAATTACAAATGTATAGTTTTCAGGTTTTTCCCTATACTTGTAGTATAAGACTATTACTTACCAAATTTCACAGTTACACAAAAAATATACGTTTTTTGCGGCATAAACAGCTGTATTGTTTTTTCACGTTAACTTAAATGTTTGTTTTTTTCACAGCTTCACTTAGGGACTTGAGTATATGGTTTTAATTTCAACTTGATACCTTCGACTTCCCGAGATAAAGTCTTAACGGATGGATGGATGGACGGACGGGCGGACAGACGGACAACAAAGTGATCCTAAAAGGGCTCCGTTTTTTTTTCCTTTTGAGGTACGGAACCCTAAAAAGTGAGCCCAATGTGTTTTACTCATTTTAATTTTAATTAATCTAAATATACTAAGCTTGTCTCCCAGAAAGGTAGGCAGAGACTACGGATTTCCATCTGCTACAATCCTGGCACACCTCAAACAAGCTCTTTACTTCTATTCCGGGTACTTTTTACTTTGCCCTTCTTCAGTATGTCGCCTCCATTTCATTTATACCCTACGATTCTTTGTGATAGCGATAGGTACTTTATTATAATAAAACGTAAAAAAATGCACCTGGGAAAAAATAACTTCCATAAATTTAGTTGGAATCTGCATAGAACTTTGCTCGGTTGTAGAACTATGCTTATACTTAATTTGATTAAAGTCAATCAAACTAATGTTTTTTTATGTACGTATTTTCTTGTAACATTACTGTGGTTTTCTTATCAAAATAATAGTTTATTGAAATGATTTGACATCACTTACTAAATGTTAAAAGCAGCGAATTCCATAGTTTGTAATTTCGTCACAATATGGGGAATGCAAAATTCCTCACATGTTACCAATGTACGTAAGTTAAAGGAAGTCAAATGTCTTCAAAATTATTTAACAACTGTGTATGTCGTATAGGACCTATACGAAATAAAATGAGTAAGTATGCGTTTATCAACAAATCGAAAAGTATGGGACATTCTAATACATACAAAATATAATACTGTTCAATATTTTAAATGGTGTATTAGAGTGAAATGTCTTAAATTAAAACGATCGATCGTAACTCGATCGCTATTCCCACCTCTGCTGCAAACCTTTAATACAAACCACCCTGTCTTATAGTAATCTCTATAAACTTTTGTATGTAATATTTAACCTCTTTTACCTTTTATCTATAAAAGATTACCCATATAATGAAATTAATCGCCGCTTTAGACAATGACTTGAAATCTTTCACCCAAGTTTAATTATGAACCCGAACGAAAGCAGAGCGCAACCACGACGCTTCCACAACTCATTAACCGTCACCCTTAAAAGGACACAACAGCGCCAAGCTTATCGTAAAATACACGATTTCAAGGGTATTTATTGTACCCGAAGGGGGCCAAACGGGATCCTATTACTAAGCCTCCGCTGTCTGTTCATCTGTCCGTCTGTCACAAGGGTCTAAAGCTTCAGCTGTTAAAAGTATCCAATTGAAATTTAATTTAGGTGGTAGAGCTGATGCCAGGCTCGACTGTGGAGGTACCACCATCTTACTCGCAAATCCTCCTGAAGTTATTCGGGAGAGAGTAAGAGAACAGCTCTCAGGCAAAACCAGGTGGCCCACCATTGCCTGGGACCGATGGATGGCGGTATATCCATCCCCAATTGCCGGGCCTTATATAAAACAGACTGGTGACGGGCAGCGGCATCACTGGTGCAAGGGTTTCGGCACCGCGCTCACCAACCCGCCTGCCCAGCGTGTGTGAGTATGGGCATTTCTTCCAGGAGGACCGCCAGGAGTGGCGAAATACTGGAAAGGCCTATGTCCAGCAGTGGACGAAACAGGCTGATGGATGGATGGAATTGAAATTTACTCAGAATACGTTTTACCATGGTAGAGGCCAAATAATAGAAATAAAGCCAAATTGAAAAAACCTCGAAAAGGTTTTTTTTAACCTTATTTCCTATAGTTATATCTTAAAGACGGTAAAACAGACAAGTTTCAAATTTGATCAGATAATTATATGTAGTCGTGGCAGTATTGATCAAATTTCATGATCGGGTAGCAATATCATGAAATCTGTAAGAACTTAAAGCGCACCCCGCCATGCCCCGTTTCGCTTGGATCACAAATTTATGATCATATTATCGTAAATTTCACAAATATGGATCCACAACTTAACATGCCATCTGAATTACGCAGACCGAACAAAAATGTGTCCCCACGTGATTTGAACCTGTGACCTATGGATTAGTGATCTGGAGGACAGTAATTCACAACGGCTGTCTGATAAAAAGATTGTTTGAATGTTTTTTTGTACTAACATACAGGGTGAACCAAACGAATGGCCCCTGGAGAGAAAGTACCTTAAATATTAAAGATTCTGTATTTTTATGGTACCGATCGAAAGGGTCAAGTATTAGAACCAAATTCTTCAAAGTAACACAGTATCGTAAATTAAAGGAAATCCATGAAATTTAACATAGAACAAAACTCGTATCCAAAAATTTAATATAGTTAGAAGTAAGGAAAAGTCGCAGGAAAAACGCAGGTAATTTTTCAAAATTCTTTGAGTGCAGATTTTTTTATTTAAAATATAAAATAAAGGTTCTTCTTAAGCAAAATTTGCTATCTTCAATATTCAGGGCACTTACCCTCCAGGTGGCATTCGTTTAGTTCAGCATGAATATATATCTATTTCTAATTTAAAATCTTTAATTAAACTAAGAAATAAAAAATAAATCTATAAATTTTTCTTAATCTGAATACTTCTTAAATGAGCAATCTTCTGTTTCAAAGGCACAATTTATACCCGCATCCCTTTCTTTCAAAATTGAATTGCCAGAAAGTAATTCGGTTATATTCAGCCTGTCATTTAAATTGGGCTTTTCGTTGTTCCAGGGCATTTCTCCGAATATTGTGCGTCTGCTGTCCCAGGAAGCTGAGGAAGAAATACCAGCCTCAGCTCCGCTCAAAACAATCTCAGGTGAGACAAAGTTTCCAACTTAGAAATCAGAATTGGGTTGCGACACTTCCTGACTCTTAGTTTGTTTATAATTTAATCAAAATTAATCAAACTAAATAACCTTGTTTATTTATCAAAATAAAGTTCTCTGGGCTAAAATTATAAAAAAACAATTTATATTTTAGAAATACATACTTATTACAGTTTTAGAACATTGTTTAAAGTTTTGCGATATTTTACAAGCTTAAATATTTACTAAAACTGTATAGAATATTTGTGAATGTTATTTAAGTGACGGCAGGTCACATCCCACTTCTGATATCAGCTTGCAAAATGGCTGCAAAATTATTTTCAGTTGCAATTTTCAATGGCTTCTTACTTAGATTTGTACTTTTACTTTTCAGTTCCGATCAACTCGCCGCTATTATTCGTCAAGTGAACTGCAGGGTATTCAGCAAATCAGACAAAACTCCTGTGAACAGACATACATATAGCAGCTCAAAAAATATATCATACTCTTCAACATATTCTCCAAAAGACCGTTGCATTTCCAAGCGTGCCTTGTCGTTTAAAAATAGAATGCTATTACGGCGCGGCAGGAGTTCCAACTTTTGGTATAATTAGATGTCCTATTATGATGAGACGCCTCAAATCCTTTGGAGTTTCTAAAGCTTACACAATGAGGTATGTTGTGGACTTAAATGTATCACTGCACTGATATTTCCATTGTGACCCTTGTCTGTCCACATTACATTTCCTGAGTGTGCACTGGATTTGTGGCCTTATTCCTACGTGCTATCGTATTTTTGAATTCTTCTGGTACTCCTATATCTACCTTATAAAGTCCATATTACTCGTAAACAGTAAAAACAACATGCATGTGTACTAAATATTTCCGAGTAACTTTTACCCCTTTAAACCATATTTCATACAGAAACGTTCTAAATAGGTCCGAGCTTTAACAACTTTATGATAATACCGTCACTGTTATTCAAGAGCTTTTCCATTGAGACTACCCACCCACATTCACGCCCACACTTCATTTATTTTATTATCCTTTTTGCATGACCTTGAACTATTTATCCGAGTTTGAGTTTGCTTTTGTATTGGGTAAAGGTTTTCTTTATATTACAATCGATGTAAAACATTTTATTACCTCCTTTATTGTTTCGGCTGGTGAATCTCGGTGAAGCAGCTTGATAGTTATAATTATCTACCTATACCAACAAAGGGTTAGTATCTGAAGTGTGCGCGCATCGCTAAATCTAAAACAATAGGAAATAGCAAAAAATGCTCAAAAGAGTCCGGGGCCAATTTTGATGAAAACTTAAGCCGACGCATTGGACATTTTGGTGACACGGATCTCCATTTTTCTTAGCAATAAAAAAACATAATGTAAACCAATTTATATACTAGATTAAGCGTTTTATTGACATCATTTTGCCCGAAGATTCAGTTGACTGATTAATTTTCATAGCAGAGAAAAAAATATTTAGAAAACCTCTTTTAAAACAGAGATTTCTATTTTACTGACAAACGGGAGTGAATGAAGCCTCTGAGTTTTTTATTTAAATTAGTCTACAAATACACTTCAAAATGGCCGATTGGATTTATTAAATTACATATTAGTTCTCATTTTAAATGAAAAATACTGTTTTGCCGCATACCACCTTACGGCATAAGCTAGTTCGTGAGCGCATATTTGCATGGAGTAAGTCCCCCTCACTCCACTCCCCTTAGGCGCCGATTTTAAATTAAAAGTTTATCAATTCCTCGCCTTAAATACACTACTGTTTTTTTTTAGTTGTTTAGTTTTCTTTTTGTTCCTTGCTTTATACGATTTGAACGTTTTACGTTCGGTTTCAATCATAGAGGGATGCCGTGTAAAACAAACAAGGATTATAAAATAAAACGTTACTTCCATTAGAAACCACGTCATGCATGAATCATGAGTGTATTTACTCGGCTCTTGCCGTGGATCAATCAGAATAGTGTCAAGTAGAACACGAGTCCACAACCATCACTCTCTACTCTCTAGCACAGATTGTGTAGCAAGCGCGTATCACTTGACAGGTTTAATTAAATATTTCTCACTGCATGTAACAATAAGCGCCCCTCTATGGCGCCATATGACACTTGGGGGCAAGTGGGCCTTCCTTACTGCTTTAAACGTAAGGGTGCTGACATTGTTATAGGCTTATGTATGGCCAACTATAGAAGGTACACGGTATTTGATGGAAGTGGGGTTGTAATTTCATTAACCATAAATTGGTTATTCGCTAACAAATTTATGTATTTTACCTAAAGATAGCACGCTTCATGTAGGTATACGTAATATGGATTTCTCTTTGATCTTTGATCTAGCAATCTTTGCGGAAATGGAAAAAATAAACATTATGTCAACAAATTCCCATTTACAAATTGATTGATATAATGTGTACATATGTACGTTCTGAAAAAGTTAAATTTGATGGGTATGTTACTTGAAAATACATAAAGTTATGGATAACTACAAGTACTTTATCATTAAATGCAATGAACAAAGCCCAACATATCACGGCCGTGGTTACCCATAAGCTCCCCTGGATGATCAAAAACTTTATATTTAAATAACCACTACACTATTTTGGACTTTTAACAAGCAACTTGAGGATTCGCTTATTAGAAACGTGTTGTATCGATCATTTACAAATTTTAAGTAGGTAGTTTTGATTACTCAAGTATATTTCCATACTCAAAATACTATTGAATTTAATTACCTGAGTGTCCCTCTACAAGAAATTTTTAATGAGACTGGCCTGCGCTACAGGCAATGCTCATTTGCAAAAGTGAAATAAAAAGCAAATATTTGAAGTTTTAATTTGAGTTTACAAAATTATAAAAACAGAGGTCGTTTTTAAATCAGTAATGTGATTAATATTTTTTAGAAGACTACCTTTTCCGATTTTTGTGCTGGCATGCACTTATAATATTTTAAGCCACAAGAGAAATTTGCTAAATTCAAGTAATAACTTAGGTACTTGATACGTATCTATCTGAATGAGAATCTTTTTATAACTACATGCTTTTGCCTGTGACTTCGTCTGCGGCACAGTATAGGTAATAACAGTAGTTTAACTAGGCGGTGTCCTTGAAATCAATACCTACAGCCGCTCGGTGCCTAAACACGTGCTAAATGACTGTTTAGGTATTTGATAATGCTATATTACTACTATAAAAGTTGTATTTAAGCAACCACACAATGCACAACATAGATACTCTGTAATTTCGTGCCATAATTGAAATCTCTCTATGAGAATTCCAGTGCTTGCATCAGGATTAACGGGGCATACATTGAATGGTTTAACATCTCTAGAGGAGTTAGACAGAGATGTGTTGCGTCACCGTGGCTGTTCAATCTATTCATGGACAGTTGTTTAAATGTTTTGAAAGAGCGTGAATGTGGACTTAAGTTAGGGGAGTTACTTATCAAATGCAAGAGGCATCCTTGTTTCATCGGCGGATGAGCTGCAAAAGATGGTATCAATAATGAATGATGCCTTTAAAAGGAAAGGAATGAAAATTAATGCAGGAAAAACAAAGGCAATGGTGCTAGAGAGGGATGAAGCGGTGACTGAATGTAAGGTTAAGATTGAAGACGAGGAAGTGGAACAGGTTAAAGAATTTGTTTACCTGGGTTGTCTATTCACACGCGATGGGAAGTGTGACGGTGACATTGAAAGAAGAGTAAATGCGGGAAACAAAGTGAACGGGGCCCTGCACTCCTTTATGGGCAGCCAAAGTGTGACTTCAAAGGCACGATTGGCGGTTCATAATGGAGTGTTGGCTCCTACGCTTATGTATGGTAGTGAATGTTGGGTCTGGCAAGATGAGCATCGCAGTAGAGTGAATGCAGTGGAAATACGTTCCTTACGGAGTATGTGTGGTTTGACATTGAATGATAAAGTGAAAAATATCGACATAAGGGATCGTTGTGGCCTGAAAAAAGATGTAGTGACTAGAATAGAAAAAGGAATGCTTCGGTGGTTTAGGCATATAAAGAGGATGAATGAAAGTAGAGTGACGAAAGGAATTTATGCTGTATAAGTGGAAGGTAAAGCTCGACCGGGCTGCCCTAGAATGACGTATGCCGACTAAATAAGCGACATACTGAAAAAGGGCAAAGTGAAAAGTACCCGGAATAAAAGAGCCTGTATGACTAGGTTGATGGATGTAGAAGAAGCAAAAGAGGTGTATCAGGATCGTAGCAGATGGAAATCTGTAGTATCTGCCTACCCCTCTGGGAGACAGGTATGAGTATATGTATATGTGTGTATGTAACGTGCGTACGTAACTACGGTGCGACCGCGTGCGACTGTCGTAAGCCGAGTTGAACTGAGTTTTGGGGGGGGTTCGTTTCGGCCCGTTTGTATGGAGATAGAATACTATTTGTTATTTATACTATGTCTGCGGTGACCACTTGATACGTGATGTATACATAAATATCTGGTTGATCATTCATCTTAGATAGAAACAAAACGGGGAAAACACGCTAGCCGCTTCCCGCGCGCGGTCCTACAAAACTTAGTACAATGGACCTGCTTTTTTCGCTTGTCTCGCTTGCACTACTGTCAAAACTCGTCACTCTACCTCTGTCATTCGATGGCGCTTGCTCACTCAAATGCCTAATTTTCGGTTGACAATCAGTAAGAAAGATCATACATGCCGTATCTTCCTCCTTTTGTTACATCAGTGTCATTTCATATAAACTAATAATAAAACAAAAACATATCATCATGACTTGCATCCCCGAGAGGGTGTTAGAGGTGTTTCCTAGTCCAAGTGTAAACTGTGAAATGCCAGTCAAAGTTCATACTTGGTACACAAGCTTTTCACCGAAGATTATTACGTCCCAAACGTGATGGATGCTGAGGCCTATCGGCGTATTTCGGGCACAAATGGACTAACAGCTTAACGTGCCTTCCGAAGCATGTAGACTAAAGATAAATTGAATTTGCACCGCGGGGATTGAACCCACATCCTCTGGGTTAGCATGTGAGCGCTCAACCACTCGGCCACGAAGACGGTCAATTTAAAACAAGGTAGTCTAGTAAATGTAAATATACAAAGTGCTGTCAAATAAATCTTGACATAAAAAGGGAAGTAATAGTGACAAACGCACATCACGTTTTTATTACAAACTTATATTTGAATTCACCTGTTTCATCTTGCAACTGAATTTTAAACCAGTTTGCTCTTACCGATTTAGCTGAAATTTTGTTTTCTCGTTTGGTTTTAGTGAAAATAATTAATAAGTTATCTAAGTGACGTCATTCTGAATTCGATATGGCGGACGCGACAAGATGGCGATTTATTATTTCTATGCCAACCCTTCTGATGTAGATATTAAATAAATAGGTTTTGACAAGGAAAATGACGTCATTCGTAATCTCATATGGCTGACGTCTCAATATGGCGGTTTATTGTTTCCATATCAACCCCTTGACATGGGTATCAAAAAGAAGAATTTGAAAAAGAAAATACAATGAACTAAGTGACATTCATTGGAATCAAATATGGCGAACGCCCAAAAATGGTGATTTCTTATTTGCATGCCAACCCCCTTGACACGGTTACAAAAAATAATTGACAAGGAAAATACGATAAACTAAAAACGCCCCATTAAAGATTTCTCTCCGACAATTCACCATTTCTCACATAACCTTCTTTTTTCAGTACCCAGTGTCAACGATGATGTACTCATCGGTGTCTCAGCACGAGATGTGTCGCTTGTGACGTCAAGCCAGGGCGGGCACCTGTCGCCCGCCCCGCTCCAGGTGTTCCTGATGCAGGGAGCCGTTGGACGGAAGGCGCTCCTTCCGCTCCAACCGACAACGCCGGAGAAACTTCGACTTCGAGGAGACCATCCATTGCGTCGACAGACACATCTGTGCGGACACACACAGTGTACCCCCTTACTGTCACGATTCTGAATCAGACCTGGATGCTAGCCTCGAAGGAGACAGCAGACACCAGTCCTTCAGACGTAGTAATAGTAGCAGTAAAAAAAAAGTGACTTACCAGACTAAAGCTGAAGTAATCTCAAACTAGGTTTTAGTGTCGTGATGAATGACAAGGTGTGCTACTCATGAAGCCAAATAGAAACTCTGTTTTTGTGCCCTGAAATTGTACATATAGTAATAAATTTGGATATACAAAAAGAACGAAACGTTTCGTGGTACACCCGATTGGAACGAAGTTCTTTTAGCTACAGACGCGCACACCGCACGTCTCTACTGTAGTATTATACGTGCATAGACATACTCTTGTAAACACACAAACACACATTCTATAGCAAAAGTGTCGTGACAGCCGAAGTCTTACACTTTTTTCAGCCGGGCTCTCATTCGCCAAGTATCTGGAGCGTTAACGTGCAATACGGAACATCGTTCCAAAAAGTCCCTCAACAGTTTGTGTTATAGCTTAGTGTATGTTTGTCTTCGTAGACGCACTGGTGGGTCCATTAAAGGAGTCTACGAAGACGAAATCGTATTTTTAGTCGGTGTCGTGAAATTCGAATCGTAAGCTAAATTGCGTGCCTTAATCATTGACCTCTCATAAACAACTAGACACACAGTCTCTAAGAAAAGTTCATCAGAAAACGTCCGAACGTGCGACCCGCACAATAGCAAAAATGCTTAAACCAAATTAAGAGATTCTTTCGTTAACATTAGATGCAATGTCAGTTGTACGCAATCGTTAGGCGAACCTGACACGCCATAGCGGTGACAAAATGCATCGCGGACACATTTTGAGCGAGATTGTGAGTCTAGTTGTTTATGAAGAGATCAATGGCCTTAATAAATAATAAACTATTTCACTGTCATATGTACATAAATATAATTTACTTTTAGGCCTTAACTCAACAAAATATGTCGGAATACTTTCGATCTTGGGTCGTTTCATCGGAAAACTCTCTTCAACCAGTTACTAGTTATTATTTCTTCTGTGCCAACAAAAGAAACGAAAAAATAGAAATATGTTTTTATTTTGGGTATAAACATAAAATTAAAATAAATACAAGTTTTACATTCCCATTTATTAGTTATATAAGATCCTACAATAATAAGAAAATATTATGCTAGGGTATGATAGTGATCACTGATCAAACTAAAGAAGACAACAATTTTTTGTTCATCAATTTATTTTTCTTTACCAGTACAAAGTGGTCAATCAGCTGATTAAATTTCTATGGGAAAGTGAAAAATTATTCACATAGATAAAAAAAATTTTTTGGTGGTCACTTTCGATAGTCAGTCATCTCTTGAATTTCAAGAGCTTATTTAGGTACACTTTATAGGTTACTATTTGAATTTCACCATTAGAATATCAAATATGAAAACATTCAATCAGGAGCTGTGATTTACTGATTAGCTGTGTAAAAAATAAATATTGTAATGTACAAAATGCATATTGTAATGTAAATATTTAGTTACAAGACCTTTCCTGCATTAGATGCTTTTCCAGTTTTATATAAAGTTTGGTTGTTGTAGAATATAAATAACGGAAGGAAGAATGCTTCAAGAGTGAAGTACTGTAAATAATAAATTATTGTAATGTGTGTCAAATCATTCCAAATATTCATATATCTAATTATATTTATGAAAACTCAATTATTGTTTTGTTGTTACAACTATCTGCATGGTTGTATATTTGATATTACAATTATTAATGTGAACATCATCAAAATTAAAAGTAAAACCCTAAACGTTATAAATTAAGTTGTATTATAACTTCTTTCCATGTTGTTACTTTATTGTTAAACTTATGTATCTAGGCAATACTTTTATGTTCTTTTTACTTTATCAAAATAATAAAATGTATATTAACTCATTATTGCGCTAGGAAGATACAATAGGTAAGGTACGATTGGTCCGGTTATTGTAACAAAAAGAGTTCTCATTGTCATTATCATAAAGATTCAATATAACAATTATAATGCATGTCAGTCGTAATTAACATACAGATTCCGAAATTTTGTTCCGGAATTTTTATCTAATTCTGCACAACACCACGAATCAATTACACAATAGAGAAGTTTTGAAGCTGTTCTACGGACAAACGGTCACCGAAATTGTGCTTTATTTTAAGTGTTTCCATTCTCGACAGAACCCTAATAATTAAATGAGACAATGGAGTTGATTCGGTGTAGCACGACTAAAGGCGAGGTTATCCGGGGAAATCTGTCCTGCTCCAACACTTTCATTTTACACATGTTTATCCTGCTCGGCGGAAACGGGCCGCTCAGAAAACTCGCGGTTTTGAGGTGTTTTTATTCATTATTTTTTATATCACATTCTTCACGGCGATTATTTTAATATAATTGAGTTTTATTGCCCAAAACTTAATATAGCTCGAAGTAAATGATATTTAGTTCATAGTTTAGACCTATCTTTATGATTTAATTGGACCGAGGAAAATGTAAGTTATTTTATATCAAACGGCCGAAATACTAAGATCAAAGAGTGAAATATGAAATATTAAAAAAAAAAAATTATCGTCGCTATTTATTGGTTTAAAATTAATTTGAAAAGACATAAAATCGGGATAGCCCCCCTAACTTATTTGACAGGACAAAGCTTAATTCAAGCGTTCTGTCTTTTTATTTCTGTATCTAAAAGACAAAGACAGGACGTTAAAAGTAAGTTTTGCCAAATAAATCGTGTTACATACACCGAACCGGCACCACTATCTATTAATTAATTAACAAACTCTAGTCAAGTTTAGTACTGTGTTCATTAGCTGTGATTTTATGTTAAGTATTTAGTGCGTAAAGCAGAACCTGGGATTACATGAAGATTTTGAAAATATAGAAAATTCAGTAACATGTGGTTTATAAACGTAAACAAATTCAAAACGCCACATCCAATATAATGGATGTGTATTCGGTATGTTTATTTACTCTCTAAGAATTGTTTAGTACCTATATATCTCATACATAATGCAACATAACTTGAACTTTGTATTGCCAACCAAGTAAATATTTATGTTTTATTTTGTGATTTCATAAATATTACTCATAGTAATAAAACAAAATTTCACTTCACAAAAAAGAAACTCTAAATAAGGCACTTCTTGCTGAATGGTTGGACATCTGTGGTTGGGCCAATATTTATTATTAGATATTATTCAAATTAAAGGTTGAAGCTATTTTTATTTTTAATTTAACAATTAACTTTAACAGGTCCAAGAGTAAATTATATGGAATGAGAAACCTCTTTAACATGACAGGTTTACTGTTTTGTCTTATTTTATAAAAAATGTTAATATTTTTACCTTAAACATTCTTTGCAAAATGTTAAAAGCAGGCACAATTTAAATTCAATAAAAAGACAAGTTTTAACTCATGATTCGACATTGAATAAGTAGGTTAATTCATGTAAGATCACTATTGTAGACAGCTTAGTGTCAAAGGTAGTTTAAAATCACGATAAAATAAATGATACAAAAAAATCTAAAATAACAATAAAATTAAATCTATCTTTATCTGGTCATATAACTGTGGTTATGACTAGTAAGAGCAAAAATTTTATGTTTTTGATTTAATATTGGAATCATAAAGTATCTTAAAATGCCAGTGTGCCTATCTGTACCTAATTTATTATTGTAAATACGCATTTTAAATAAATAATTTTTTCCCCCAAAATTATGTATTACAATAATCAATAAAAGTTTCTGAATGTATCTCAAATATAATTAAATAATTCAAAATATTAGTGTTATATCGAGGAATTACTTTAGGTTGAATAAATAAATATGTAATTATTATTTGCTAATTTGTAAAGGGTTGTCGTAAAATATTTGTATAAAATGTTATTTTCCAATCCTCTCTTTTATTTAAAAAGCTACTCAAAGCAACAGCTTGCACTCAGAAAATTTATCACTTTTCTGCTAATTTAAACGTATACACATGTTTATAGTCAGAAGAGGAAAAAAAACACGTGATTTTGTTATGAGACTTTGGTGCTTCTCCCTTATTTAAACCTAGTTTACGTTACTTTCAATACCCATGAAGCCCTTTCATTTGATACTGGTAACACACAAGATAGGTTTCAGAAAAAATACATACAAAGAAGAAAGTTGATAGTTGAGATTGTCGGCACTAGGTGGAATTTATCAAACATTGTTGTGATGAAAAAACACTTGTACTTTTATCTGTGGAAAAGTAAAAGTGTTTTTTCATCACAACATACAGGGAAAACATGACGTCGTAAGAATTAAATGGCGCAGTTTGAAGGAAAACGAATAAAATAAAAATGATAAAAGATTTCACATAATGGCAACTTCCCTTCACAAAAAATCTCACCCCATGCAGTTTGCTCCTCAAGTATTAGTCTGCAGTATTCGTTGAAAAAAAAATGCATTTCAATTTTGTTATAGTACGAGTATAACATGTTTTCTCCAATTAATTATGGTGATTTATGACCATGTCTATACGTTTGGCAGTTTTGGTTAAAACAACTTCTTTAACGGAGCTTAAATCGGTTTAATAGTGAGAATTTAAAATGGAAATCCCACGTTCTTAAACTGTACATAAGTTGTTTTTCCACTTTTATCACTTATATCTTTTATCAAAAAATCAGTTTTGATTCAGTACTTATTTAACGAAAAACACTATTTTCACACATTCGTTTTGCAAATATTTGTAAGAACAAAGAATTTCCTTAAGCGAAAAGCGGGTGCAAGTTAATTTATTTTCAGCTGTTTTCGCCTTTGAAAGACAGTTAATTTCACCAGTTTATGTGTTACCAAACAGCTTCCTAATTACTTCAGCGCCTCAAATAGACAAAGACACAATACATACAACTACCTACTATATTGTTGCATACCTCTATACGTAATGAATGTTCCCCGATACATACAATGACAATACCTACCTAAAGTTCGAGTACGTAGCTAATACTCTTATACAGAATGTGAATGGACAGGTATCTTAAAATGGTACCACATAATCAACTGATACTGCGGATGTGATTTTTTTTCATAAATAATGCTCTGAAAGTAAGTCATATTTAACTTGAAATGCGGGAAATAAATTCGATTTACAGCCCCAGGGAGGTAAGTAAATTTGAAGATCGAACGTAGCTCCCCTACAGACTAGTACATAAGTCACTTGTCTAGCTAAATGGCAATAGAAAATATCTGTTCTGCTTAATCTCTTTTTATTTTATTATTGTGTATTTTTTTTTACAATATGGAAAAATGTAACTTTCATAAAATAGGTGAATATGCTAAATGAAATGTTTAATAGTAGTTTATGCTACAAAAGCGTAAAACGCGTACGAGGAAATATTTGAAACACGAGCGATAAGCAAGTGTTTTTAAATGTTACTAGGAAGTTATTGCCCTAACGCACGTGTATCATGCTACGATTTTTAGTGCATAGTGTGAGTAAATAAATAAAACGTACAAACAAACAATAAATACTCCAAATGAACTTTAGGCGGGCATTGTTTTTCTTTTTCTTTGGACGCGAGTTCACAATACATAACATACAATTCGATATAAATTCGACTCCACCAGCCTATTCCAATAATGTAAACAACAATGGCTGCTCGAAATTGTCTATTTTTTAGATACCAAGAATGTTGTTAACAAGGGAAACCGATCGATATCATTGTATTTCTTTTTAATAATGTATAGAGAATGCAAGTGGCCAGTACCATTTTGCGAACTCCCAAATTAAAAGTATTTATCTTTTCGTATTATAATCTAAAAGTTCTTATTCATATTACGATTAAATGAGGTTACCTACCAAGAAGTTTATTTAACCAGATTCCAGTATCCTTCTTGTTACCTATATATTATCAAAAGAAATTAAAAAGTAAAAGTCATTCGCGGATTGGTTGATTAAGTTTCATATGAATTTTCAATTTGTGAAGTTACTCAAAATGTCGTCTAAACAGTTTTCAAAATCAAAATCAAAATCAAATTGAACGCAGGCTAAGAACGCATTAAACTGAAACTGCATTTCTGTCAAGTCTATCTATGGTACACAAGATAAGACTGGCAACTGTTTTCGAAAAAAATACATACTTACCTCAGACATGCTAAGTTCCATTTGCCTTCCCGCTATGTAGGGGAACAAAAATAAAGAATTTTTTTTAAATGAAAAAATAAAACACCCGTGCGGTAAAGTTGACTTTGACAAAAGATTAGACGCTTTAAAAACAGAACTTTACGAGCACTTGCATTGAAATCTACATTTAAAGTTACACAATAAATTAGTTTTATTTCTAAAACAATCACACTGGCGTTCGACACGATTGCACTAGATAAGAATAAGTCACGCGGCAGTATAATTTGCAAACATATATTTGTGTTTTTTGTTATTTCCTCGCATCAGTGGTGAAAAGTAGTCAGTTCAACACGGGTGTAAGTGTTAGATTACACCCTCACTCGCTTCGCTCGCTCGTGTGCCTAAATACCTCAGGTGCAATTGATCACTTACACCCGTGTGTAAAACTCTACTTTTCATCACTAATGCAAGGAAATAAAAAACTTACAAAATTATAACATGATGATTAACTGCACCCGTACCTACTTGTTTAATTCACAGTAATTATATTTATCCCAACCGGTTTCGGTTTTAAACTATTATCAAAGGTCTATACTAATAACACTTTTTGCAGGATATAAAAATTAACTCGACGTGCAATCAATGAAATATGTCGCTAATCAATTATGAAAATATGTTTGCAACAACGTTTTCAACAAGATAATATTACTGCCGCCATTTTACTTTCATGTAACTTTTTCTTTTTTTTTGTCCAATCGCGTCTTACTGGCCAGTGTGATTGTTTTAAAAATAAAACAAATTTAGTTGCTGTTTTAAGTCATAAACGTCTTTTTAAGATTTTATTTAGCATATTTACATATACACGTAAGTCAAATTTTCCATAATAATACCTATATATCAATAAAGTACAGAATAACAAAATAAAATGGGAAATAGGCAGAACAGATATTTTCCATTGTCATTTGGCGAGACAAGTGATTGACTACATAGTTAGTGACTGTAAGGGAGACTGGTTTGATTTTAAAATTTACTTACCTCCCTAGGGAAGTAAATTGAAAATTAACTCCCTCATTTCGAGTTATATATGACTTTTTTTCAGGGCGTTAGTGATGGAAAATATTTTTACACTTATTTACAGTTTTTAAACAGTACCTAACAGATATTTTAACGTTTATTTACAAAGCCACAATAGTAGTTTATGCTACGAGTGCGTAAAGGAGGCAATAGCTTATACGAGGAACAATTTGAAACACTAGTGATAAGCGAGTATTTTAAACGTTACGAGTAAGTTATTACCCTTACGCACGTGTATCATACTACGTTTTTCAATGCATAGTGTGTTAAGCGTAATTAAAGAAGCAAACAAACAATAAATCCTTACTTCAAATGAACTTTAGGCGGGCATTCTTTTTCTTTGCACGCAAGTTGCCAACTTGACAAAAATAAGCTGCTTTCAGTTTGATGCGTTCGAAGTTCGAAGGCTGCTTTTAGTCATACAAAACATAATTCATAAATTCAATAATTCATAATGTAAACAACATAGGCTGCCCGAAATTATTCTTTAGATACAAAGAATGTTGTTATCAAGAAAAACCGATCGATAACGTTGTATTTTTTTTAATAATGTACAGAGAATGCAAGTGGCTAGTATCATTTCGCGAACTCGCATATAAAACTTTTTTTCAAAAAGTTCTTATTCATATTACGATTAAATGAGGTTACCTGCCAAGAAGTTTATTTTAACCAGATTTCAGTGTCCTTCTTATTAAGTACCTAAATATTATCAAAAAAAAGCAGCGGTAGCTAAGGGGTAGAATGCTGGCCTCTCAATCTTTGAGATCCAGGTTCGATCCCCGGCCGGGGCATGCACCAATGAGTTTTTCGGAATTTATCTGCAGAGAATTTAATACTTACAACTTGCTGAACGGTGAAGGAAAACATCGTGAGGAAACCTGTATGTTCTAGAAAGCGTGTATTTGTGCCCGAAGAACGGCGATAGGGCTCACCACCCATCACGTTGGGATGTAATAATCGTCGGTGAGACGCGGGTGTACCGGGTGTGGACTGTGACTTGCATTTCACAGTTCACACCCGGAACACCTCTGACACCCCCTCGGGGATTCATGTCGTGACGATTTATTTTTATTTTTTAGATATTATATCAAAAGATGGGTTGGTTAAGTTTCATCAGAATTTTCAATTTGTAGAGTTACTATACCTGCTCAAAATGTCGTCTAAACAGTTTTCATTTCATTTCATCAATCAAACTGAACGCAGCTTATGAACGCATCAAACTGAATCTGTCATGTCTATCTATGGTACACGAGATAATACCACCAACTGTTTTCGATAAATTAAAAAAATAAAACATACCTCAGACATGGCTGTAGGAGCTAACTTCATTTGCCTTCCCACAATCTAGGGAAAAGAAAAAAAAATTAAAACATTAAACACTCGTGCGGTAAAGTTGACTTTGACAACGGATTAGACGCATATAAAACAGAACTTTACGAGCACTTGAATTGAAAAATATATTTAAACTTATCTGTATGTTATTTGTTTACACGACGTCACGTAACAACAAAAATTAACATAAAATAATTACGAAAACCAACTCAAACACATCCACCCATTAACCAAAACTAATAAACACTAAAAAACAAGTCGATAATTTGAAAAGCTTTTATTGAAACTTTAAGGCCCCTCGCTTACCTCCCTGTGACAACAATCTACTATTGTTTGTGTATATATAAACATTAAAATGTCTCGAAACAGCATATAATGTATTAAAAGCCTTAAGTAACATGATTTCCAACATAAATTGTAAAGAATTTGAGCGAATTTCCTACAAAACATCTTCAAAAAATTAAAAAAGCGTTTAAGCTTTTTATACAGCCAGCTTTTCAAAAAAACCATTAAGCTAAAAGTCGTTGTCAATAAAAAGCCGTTTTTTTTCCACTTTTCTGCGTAGCGAACAATTTACTTTGCGTGTCGACCGCAGCGGGACAACGCACGCATGCAAACCTGAACCAGAAACGCACGCGGGCGCAAATCCACATGACACTAAAAGGAGAATTAGATCTAGTCTAAGTAGGAACCCGTGCATGTTCGTAACGAGTTTGGGACTTCAAAGATTACAAGCAATCTGAATATCAGAACCCGATTTGGTGTAGAGTTTAGCTTCAGCGATGAAACCGAAGCATTTATTAAAACTACTGAACCGATTAAGCTGTGGCAGCAGTGTAAAATGTATATTTTCGCCAGCTTAGATGGTGTGTGAATAATTATAGTTATAGTGATAAGTGTCATCGCCACGCCATCGATGATAAAAGGATCAGATGGATATCAATCACAGAAGATTATACTTCTATTATTAGTACTTCGTCGGAAGCAAACATGTTGTATGACAATTTTTCGATTGTGAAACACAGACACGATGTCGCGGCAAAGTTTCAGAATGATCTGTAGTCTCTGCCTACCCCTCTGGGAGACAGGCGTGAGTATATGTATGTATGTATTACTTCTACCAGTATACAAATTAATGTCAACACGTTATTCCTTTTATCATGCCCCAGAATATCTGTCGGACACAAAGACAAAATTAATGCTTATAATTATAAACCAGAGTAAGAATTTACCTGTAGTTGGTTTTTTTTTATTTACAGCAATGAATAATAATTGACTAATAATGGATTCACACTCATTTAAAAAGAACTATAGCGCTTTCGTATGGGATTCAATCTAGCTTACAGACGGTAATAAACTCGGGGCCAGATTTAGGGGAGGGCAACAAGGGCTGAAGCCCAGGGGCCTCCACAAGTTTTTAATGTTGTAAACAAATTGTAATAAAAGACAACTTACCGGATATACTTTTACATATTTTTATCAAGCTAACCATACATAAATACAATAAATATATTGCATAAAGATTTTTGGTCTAACGGTATTTGGGCTAATACGTTGTTTTTTTTTCCTCTCATATTCGTTTTGTCCTAAAGAACTATGTTTTTAGGTTTAAATCACATTAAAATGTAACCTATACTAATTAAAACGATAGTTTTAAAACACTAATTATACCTAAACATTTTGTTATTTTGCTGAAGAGCCTTACGATTAAATACGTATTAAATTTATAACAAAGAAGCAAGTATAGATCCAATGAATAGATCGGGGGCCCTTATTTCGTTTTTGCCCAGAGGCCTCCACACCCTAAAATACGGCCCTGGCTATGGTAGACGACATCATTATTTTTGGGTCAGTTTGAACCATATTATACAAGGGTATTTCTAGTCTAATCAAGGGGGTATATTACTTTTCTCTATTGGCGAGTACATGTATGGGCATGCACACCAAATTTCCTATTAGAATTATTCTAAATGTCCTAAAAACTATATATTTGAGTATAAAATAGTCTAAAATTTTGTGAAAAGATCGTTTACGTTAAATTATTACTTGAAACATCAATCGCCTTTTAGGTGTTTATGTTACCCCTGTCAGCTTATATTATGGTGAATATATTAATATAACAATGCCACACGCTACGTTTCTACGTTATAGTGGACCGCCAATACCAACACGAAGTTATAGAAAGAGGTCCTCTGTAACTTCAACTCAAACTCGACTCAAGAAATAATTCAAGTAATCTCTTTCCCACTTAAGAGCAGCGTATCGCACCGCTGATGTTAGCAACCATTGTCAACTAACACCAGTACCTATGATCGTCACGTTTTACCGCAACAGGCACAGGTCACCCGACATCGCACCCACCTCATTCGCACTTTGCCTATCTGTGTGAGCAACAATGACGCGTCAGTCAAGGCAGGATAGCACCGAGCAGTACCAAGCGCTGCTCCGCCGTAGTCAAATAATATACAACATGATTGACTCAACTATGTGTTGTTGGACCCGCCAGAGAAGCTGGCTCCCTCATTATCCAAGGAGGTACTCGGAGCTGCACGCACGCTTACCTCGCGGAATAAAAATGCACGAAACCAAAGCCAAACCCTTTTTCCACACGCTACCTTGACCTTGCGGTTTTCGATAATACGCGGACGGGTGACCCGGACAACACTTCTAGCGCCGGGTTCTCTACTCCAATCTCCAGATGGAGTCTCCTCATATCTCCAGATATTAAAATAACAGTGCCAAAGGGTCCATATAACACGATTACCATCGGCTTGCTTAGGAAATGGCATCCATACTATATTTCTTTATTCCACGCTCTTCGCTTAACTAGTCAAACATTTCCATAAATCGCAATACGACAAATACACTTAGCCGACAGGGAGTTGCAAAGTAAAAAAAATAGGACGTGACAAAAGGGCCACAAGAGGCCCTTTGATTTTTAAAATTATTGAACCGTAATTCATTACTCAGCTGTTAGAACATCTTCCTTAGAGTGAAGTAATAAAGTTCAATTTGCAATGCTCGGAAAGGGAAGCGGTCCTTTAATTTTGTAAATTATTGAACCGTAAGTCATTATTTAGCTGTTAAATATTTTCCTTAGTGTAAACTATTAAAGTTAAATTTGCAATATATTGTACTAGCAGTGTCAGTCAGTAAGCAACTTGATGATACGATACCACAACAAAAACATAACCTCTGTTTGTTTGGTGTTCAGTGTTTATTTGTGAGTTAAAATGAGTGAGAATTATCCAGAATTTTCTTCGTTGGAACTTTTGAACCAATTTATAAGAGACTATGATATCAAACATTGTGTTCAGTTGTGGAAACGCGATAGCCGATTGATTGAAAAAATGAAACATGTGTGTCCCGTAAAATTAAAAACTTATAAGTTCTACATAGTTTTGAAACTGCCTTCCACCTTGTTTACATGCATTTCCTATGCATGGAAATGCATGTAAACAAAGTGGAAGGCAGTTTCAACCCCGAAGTAATGTAAATAATATTACATCCCAACGTGACTGGTGGTGAGCCATATCACCGTACTATGGACACAAAAACACAGTTTTCAGGGCATGCAGGTTTCCTCACAATGTTTCCCTTCACTTTCCAGCATAAAGTATTATCAAATACTAAAGCCGATTATGAAGGCTTTAATTTTAGTGTTGTCAAAATATTGCAAAAAAAGTTCTTATTTGTTAAGAACAGAAGCTAAATAACTTTGGAAAAATTGAGTTTTGATACCACTAAAACTAAAATGAAAGCCTGTAGAATTGGCTTTACTATGCACATAAATTCCGAAAAACTCATTGGTGTATTGCCCTATCGGAAATCGAGCCTAGACCTCATGTGTCAAAGTCTTTATTATCTTTGGAATATGAACCAAAATGATAAGTTTAATCTATCGGACCGCAGTTGTAGTGTTGAGTCTATATCAGCGAAGCAAGTCACGTGACTAACGGTCGAATAAAATTAAAAATAAGGAGGCCGCTGATGGTTCTGTAATTTCCTTTACTAGTGGGCCACTAGTGGTCGAACAAAATAAAAACTAAGGTAACCACTTTCGGCTCTTTAGTCACTTCCAAAAAAATATTATGTTTGCCTTGGTTGTTTTTCTGAGTAATTCTGAGTAAGGCGATTTTTTTGTTCGGCTTCCCTTTTTTTAAATGTTCACAAGGGTCACTTCAAGGGTTCGCGAAGGCGCCACTGTAATGTAATGATAGGTAATATTTTTATAGTGATGTGTAAAATATCAATGATATAATGTTAATTAAATTAAGTTAAAGTAACAAAGTAATGTATGTAGGTCAATTCAGCACGGCATGTCATAAAAGACGAAGCTACAAACTAAGTCACTTTATTAGGCACTTAAATATAATTATTACTTGCTGCAAACTGCTGATAGGTACTAAACCAAGGCAACCAAAATGATACAAATACAACACATCTATCCATCCATCAGCCTGTTTCGTCCACTGCTGGACATAGGCCGTTCCAGGATTTCGCCACTCTTGACGGTCCTCCTGGAAAAAATACCCATACTCACACACGCTGGGCAGGCAGGTTCATGAGCGCGGTGCCGAAACCCTTGCATCAGTGACGCCGCTGCCCGTCACCAGTCTGTTTTATATAAGGCCTGGCAATTGGGGATGGATATACCGCCATCCATCGGTCCCAGGCAATGGTGGGCAGCCTGGTTTTGCCTGAGAGCTGTTCTCTTATACTCTCCCCCGAATAACTTCGGGAGGATTTGCGAGTAAGATGGTGGTACCTCCACAGTCGAGCCCGGCATCAGCTCTACCACCTTTTGCTAGCTAATACGCACAGAAAATTGCATAGAGACTTTTTGTTTTAACCTAGCTTTTTTGTGTAAATCTTTTGCAATTTTTAAGAGTTTTCAATTGTTTTGGAGCACAGTATCAAGTCTTACGTCAATAATGTGCATTTTAGGGCTATTGTTTATTGCTTGAAATGTTATCAAAGCGAAACAAATAAAAAAATGTAAAATAATGGCTAGTTTTTTTAATATAATTTTTTAAAGTTTACTTTAGACAAAACACTTAAATTCAAAATATCTCAGAAATGGTTCACTTTTGCATAAGGCATTATATGGTCAAATCGACTGCAATTGCTCTCTTCTACAACCCCAAAAATAAAATTTGCCGTTTGTTTCCGCTGTCACTTGAAAAAAAAAAATTAATCGGACTTTCAAGTTTCTATGTTTCTGCGTTTTCATGGTGAGCTAATTTGTATGAAATTGATTATGTAAAGGGTAATAACTTTTTTGTGTTGAGGTAGAAGCCTGTTATTTTAAGAGAACTATGGGGCCATAGACATCTATTAAGAGGTATTAGAATTAGCATTATATTGTATGTCTGTGGGTATTAGTTTCAACTTGAAGTCTCTAAGAAGGCCCGAGAAAATGGCCCCTTTTCCACTTACCGGCAATCCACCGGCGGCACCGGCACCGGCAACGGCGACGGCGACGGCGACGGCGACGGCGACGGCGACGGCACGGCTAAGGTGGTAAAAATGTATGAATTTACATTTAATAAAATGTATGAATTTACATTTAGTAAAAATGTATGAATTTACATTTTTACCGCCTTAGCCGTGCCGTCGCCGTCGCCGTCGCCGTTGCCAAAGGGGCCAATGGGTTTTGACAGACGGACAACAAAAAGATCATATAAGGGTTCCGTTTTTTCATTTTTAGCTACGGAACCCTAAAACTATTAAAGGATTTAGTAAGTATTTCAAAAGAATTGGTAAATTTGACTTTAGAATTTATAAGAAAGAAATAAAAAAGATAATGAACTTTTTGGTGCGCCCTTAATCCACACGTTTAGATTGAGAGCCCACTGTAGCTGATTTTAAAGGCTTTAGTTTTAGATTGAAGGCTGTTAAAACTAAAATTTATTCAGTACAATATAGCACTTAAATGGACCTATTAAAAGCGAAATTACCTTGCAAAAATTCCGTTATGACAGCGGTTAATATCTACCTTTTGAATTCGATCGCTAAGGTATGCCTTAATAACGCCAACGATAGGCCTCGAACTATGTAGTGAGCCAATTTGCATAAAAGGGTTTCATGATTAACGCAATCAAAAGCTTTAGAGAGGTCACAAAAAACACCGGATGCATCCTGCTTTTCCTCCCAAGCATCAAATATGTGCTTGACTAAAGCAACTCCTGCATCTGTAGTTCACCTCCCTCTAGTAAATCCATAATGTTCACAATGAAGCCACATATTTAAGATGAAATGAGATAATAGTTGATTTAAAATTATTTTTCCGAAATCTTTACTCAGGAATGGTAAAACTGACACTGGTATATAATTAGAAGGGTCTTCATTGTCACCTGATTTAAAAAGGGGGATCAATTTACTCAACTTCATTAAATCAGGAAAGACACCATCATCTATACATTTATTAAAAACGAAATCCAAATAAGGAGCTATTAAATCAATGACGGAACTTATAACTTTACCCCACCCCACAAGTCCTCGTTTTCTTTAGGGTTCCGTAGTCCGACAAGGAACCCTTATAGTTTCGCCATGTCCGTCTGTCCGCAGCTTAGCGAAGAGACTATTAGTACTAGAAAGCTGTAATTTGGCATGAATATAAATATTAATTACGCCGACAAAATGGTAAAATAAAATCTTGAAAAAAAATTTTTTTTTGTTACCTCATACATGTAAACTGGGGATGATTTTTTTTTTCTCGTCTATCCCATAGTGTGGGGTATTGTTGGATAGGCCGTTCAAAAACATTGTGGGTATTTAAAAACCATTTTTCGATTTAGGGATCCGTTGGTAAAATATTAAGCTTTAAAGGGAAAATTTTAGTTAGACTGGGGCGTCCCCCTCCCCCCCTGCTGGCTAAACGGTTGTTTATAGAAATGTTAAAAAATTCACAGAAGTAGTATATATATAATGAATTTAAAAGGAAAACTATCACAGCTAAGTAGGCTTTACAGGTTTACGAGTACAGATCGCGCCAAACTTTTGGCCCCCTATAATGTATGGGACCAGAAGTTTGGCGCGGTCTGTATTAGTAGACCAACTTATATGTACCGGGCAACTACGGAACCCTACATTGCGCGTGGCCCGACACGCACTTGGCAGGTTTTTTTTAATTAAGAGTTTTGAGTGCCTTTATCACAGTAAATGAGTTAATATACTTAAAAGCAAATACAGAATGGCACTACAAAAGCTTTAGTATTTTTTTAATAGCATAAATATGCTAATGGTCTTAATAGTTAAGTAGTCAAAGTCAATTAAATTGTTAACCCCCGTCCTCACGCAAGTCCAGCAATGTTCCCGTGATATCTTTTCACATAGGGAAGATATTGTAAGATATAATAAAATAGGTGGTAGAGCTGATGCCGGGCTCGACTGTGGAGGTACCACCATCCTACTCGCAAATCCTCCCGAAGTTATTCGGGGGAGAGTAAGAGAACAGCTCTCAGGCAAAACCAGGCGGCCCACCATTGCCTGGGACCGATGGATGGCGGTATATGCATCCCAAATTGCCGGGCCTTATATAAAACAGACTGGTGACGGGCAGCGGCGTCACTGGTGCAAGGGCTTCGGCACCGCGCTCACCAACCCACCTGCCCAGCGTGTGTGAGTATGGGCATTTCTTTCAGGAGGACCGCCAAGAGTGGCGAAATCCTGGAAAGGCCTATGTCCAGCAGTGGACAAAACAGGCTGATGGATGGATGGATGGAATAAAATTCGATATAGACGAAAAGCTTTTGTAAAAATCTTTTACAAAAAATTGGTAGTAAAGGCAAGTTATACAACGCAGCAGATTTCGACAAAATCAACAATTATTGTTTTTATTATTTGGAAAAGCTAATCATTATAGATTATAACAAATATTTAAATGTTAAAATTCGACCCACAGCATGGCCGTCATCAGTCAAATCGTATATAAATAGTATATTGTATTCGGTATATCAATATATTAATTTTAATTCCTATATCATTTATTATTAAATATATATAATTGTTACTGTACAATAAAGATAATTATTTTTGACGCATAATGTTACGTCTAGGAGGCATGATAGTAGCCGAAGTAGTCTAAAATTTTCAATAAAATTCAAGTTATATCCACTATAACTATTGATGTGTGCCTATTTTTAATTACATTTATATTGAGCGTACCTAGAAAGCGACGAATTCTAACAAACACCACTTTTGTCTTAATTTGTACACAGTATACTGACGAGTTATAAGTAAACAAACGCCTTGTAAGCCTCTATTTTTGGCCCAAATTGCAACTGTCACGCAGCACTAGCGCCATCTAGCTGCATGAGTCAGAGGCCGCGAGTAATGGCTAGTTTTCTCTACTCAACGATATATAAATGAATCGCGCATGGCATACAGTAATAGAGCTACAATCATCACCGAGGCGACATGTTTTCGTTACATGTGGTTTTAGCAAATTGAAATGACCGAATTGAAAAACGTTTCACGTCAAAAGTGTGTTTGATAACCCAATTGAAATAATTATTTCCATCAAGTGAAAGTTTTTCAATCGCATTTTTGTTCGGCCGGAATCTAGAAAAAGGTTTAAAAAATACCTTAGCAATTTATTGTAGCTTCTTGAAAGCAGTAACAGGACTTCAAAAAGTGCCAATATTGTCGTGATAGCGCCTCTTCATTTAATTCATACTAAAGACTCAGTCATGATTAAACTAAACTAAGAGGTAATAAACGTCATTTTTAGGGTTCCGTACCCAGGGGGTTACCAACGGGACCCTATTACTAAAGACTTCCGCTGTCCGTCCTTCTGTATGTTTGTGCGTCTGTCTTTCCGTCTGTCTGTCCGTCTGTCCGACTGTCACCAGGCTGTATCTCATGAACCGTGTTAGTTAGACAGTTCCAATTTTCACAGATGATGTATTTCTGTTACCGATATAACAATTAATACTAAAACCAGCCAAGTGCGAGTCGGACCTGCGTAGTAGCATACAACAGACATGATTTTTTTTGCCTTTTTTGTAGATAATGCATGAACCGTGATAGTAAGACAGTTGAAATTTTCACAGATGATGTATTTCTGTTGCCACTATAACAACAAATACTAAAACCAGCCAAGTGCGAGTCGGACCTGTGCAGTCCCATACAACATACATGATTTTTTTGCCGTTTTTATAGATAATGGTATGGAACCCTTCGTGCGCGAGTCCGGCTCACACTTGGCCGGTTTTTTTGGAATATCCATACGTTTTTCATAATTGTTGTAATCAACTTTGGTTTTATTTCTTTGACTTTTAATTACGAAATGAATAAAAACACAAATGTAGGCAAGTTTATTGTAGGCTGTCAGTAATTTCAAAATGATATTATTATGATTAGTGGATTATGTAGTTTGAATTTTGTAGTATGACAGATATACCTTTACATCGAGTCTAAAGAGACTAAACATTACGCGAAAAACCTTGGTGCTTTATTTAGGTTCTACATTTGCCGCGCAGCTCCAGACACAAAGAGTGATACATTATCATCACTGAAGAAGCTTATTTCAAAGCCTCATCGATCCTGTCATCTTGAAGAAGCGACTGTCTTTGTCTATCGGATTCCCAGCGGATAATGATCTACCGCAGTCATAGCTGATTAAGACAGAACATTCAATATGGTGCAACTCTTTTAGAGTCGCAGTTCAAGGTATTTTCATTTTTAACGTTTATTTGGGTAAAGTGCGAAAATTCACCTGTTAGATTATAATTTCAATTTTTTTAGAGATTTTTTTATTATTTTAATCTTTGTTTACAATAAATTATAATAAAATATTTTTTATATTCTCTTTACTTTTTAGAAAATTAATTTCATATAATGGAAATTATAATCTAACAAGAAGAGGAGATGTTAGGTTGGTATGCTATGATGAATGAATTCGGGAGCCAAGCGAAGTGAGACGAAGTAGCACCAACATTGGGTAGATCTAGGTGTATCCGGGTTAACGCCAAATTTTCGGACTTTACCCAAGAAGCTTGAGTAATTCTAAGTTTACCCGAATAAACCTAATTTTAACAATTTTTCTTACATTACCCGTAATATACTCATACGGATATACTATTTAATATCTATATACAAAACTACTATACATTACCATTTAAATTTTTGTATAAATTTGTCTCATTTTGTTGTTTTTCATGTCAAATGAAATTTTTTTTTATGGAGAGCGAGATCTCCTGCATAGCTAGCACAGTTAATATTGTATCGACTGTCATCTTTTTCTAAACCTCTATCGTAAACCATGATTGTTTCCACTTAGCTAACATTGTACTTGGGAAAAAACGAGATAGAGATGCTGATACAGTCTCGAAAGAAAAATCGATTTTTTGAATGAACGAAACCTCTTCCTGATAAACGACTAATTTAAAGAATCTTTGTTGCACTTTAGAAGGCATGTAAAAATGAGAGTTTTAGAAATGGCAGCACAGCATCAATAATCCGGTGTAATTTTTGTTAGAAGTGACTAAATAGCCGTTAGCAGCTCCCTTAGTTTTAATTATATTCGACCGCTAGGGATAGGATGCGCGCGTGCGACGACGAGAGAAGCGAGGAGGAGCGGTTAGATTGACATGTAAGTATATATAAGGGAGCCGAGCGAAGCGGAGCGGAGCAAGGCGACCACCGTAGTTTTTAACAGAATTCACGACAAGGAGAAAACATCATTTCCCGAGCATTTTCCCATGACTTACGTTTCAATAATTCATTAAATTAAAGGACCGCTTCCCTTTCCGAACTCTACATTGCAAATTGAACTGTATTAGTTCGTGCTAAGGAAGATATTCCAACAGCTAAATGATGACTCACGGTCCAATAATATTAAAAGGGCCGCTAGCGAACCTTTAGTCACTTCCATTCTTGATTACTTTTCAATTTTCATGCATTATAACCTCTCAAAAAAGTAAATGTGAAATGAAATGTGGTAGGTACCATTAAATATCTTTGGTGAAAGTCATTTTAATATTCTTATTATTTGGCTATTTGTCAAGTGTAAAGTTGAATTTTTCGAATAGGTATATAATATCGAAAACTTAGATTCTAAGATCGAATAATAGCGAGTCGGGTCGGTTTTAGAAAAAGAAATAGGTACATAGACGAATTTATTTTATAGATCCAGAAAGAGAATCACGGAGGCCCAACAAAGAATTTTGGTAGATTTATATATGTATAGCTTAAAATAAAAATAAGTCGCTTTAGTCGCACAACATTATAAGGCCTAGCCATTTTGTGGTTTTTGGTCTGTTAATTGGTTAATCGATCAAAACTCCACAAACGTATGATATAATCCACACATTTTGCACAACAAAACAATATTCACGCTCTATCGAACTCTATCACCACCTCCTTGGGTCGGTGATACAGCTTTCCTCCAAAAACGTCAAAAAGTAGAAAGAAAGGTGTAACAATGTTAGCTAAAGAAGAAAGAAAAATTAAAAAAAGAAGGTTTCTTTCGATCTGTCAAAATAGAAAGACTTGCTTATTTCTTGGTACAATGTTAGCTAAATAGAAAGGACGATAAGATTGGCTGCCATCTTGGAATAACTGTCAAAATCGAAGAGATACAGGCTCTATCGAGCTCATATCGACTGCTATGCTAGCTACGCTGGTACAGGTATTATACCTATTATTAATAGGAGGCCTCAACCTTGTTTTTGTGCTAAGATTTTAGTAATGAAATAAATATTTTTGTGTTTTGTATTTTGTATACATAGATATACAAACTTAGACGTAAAAATAACGCAAATGTTACCTTTTTGAAACGGACAGTGTAAATCAAGGCAAGTGCGAGTTATTTATTTATTAGGTATACAGACGGACTTTTTAATATATTCTTAACAATTGTAAAATTAAAATACAAACTGTTATTTTTTATACATGACAGAAAATAACTTAGTGTAAAACTTTTTAAAATCTTATCAAACTGAAAAGGAACCAACAGGCATTGCACGTGACGATGGCAGGAGACCCGACGGTATGACTTTAATACCTTGGAGACAGGGGAGGCCGCTAGTGTGGGATGCCACCTGCGTCGATACGCTGGCGCCCTCCCACGTCTCCCAATCCATCAGGGCCGCTGGCGTGGCCGCCGAAACTGCTGAAAACTCCAAACGGCGCAAATATGCGTCATTAGGAAGCTTTTATATGTTTGAGCCGTTTGGGGTTGAAACTTTCGGCCCGTGGGGTCCCAGCGCCAAAAACTAATGAAAAATCTATCACTTCTTTTAGTGGAATCATCGGGTGACCAGAGGGCTGGCGCATTCCTCGGCCAACGTATAAGTTTGGCCATTCAAAGAGGAAATGTGACAAGCGTTCTGGGCACCATGCCGCAGGGGTCAATTTTAGAAGAGTGTGTATTGTGAGGTAATTTTAGTTTAGAATAAGTTTTTGTTTTTTATGTTTTAAGTTATTGCAACTATGATATAAATAAAACTGAAAACAAACTTTTTTTGTTAGACGTTTTGATTATTGGTGCTATTCGGGATGTAATTATTAAAACAACACAATTTTCAGTAGAAATACTATACAGATATATTGAAACTTTATTCGGAAAAACTACCGAAGTAATGAGCCTCACTGGTAACTGAAGAATAAATATATTTATTTGTTACAGGCCATTTCCTGATCAGCTGGTTTTTGTGTTACTTCCGTCGCATTAGTTTGACGACAGTTTTTAATGAACTCCGAGCCTGTGATGGGTTTTCACTGATCATTGCACTTGGGAAAATGAACTAAAATTAATTTACTTGCATCTCTTATGTATCGATGAAAGAAGTTTTATATTCATCCAACACTTTTACACGAGCAATATTTGTATACGAGTATGTATTATTTCAATATAACAAATGCATAATCGGTTTCTATAGAATGCGGCTCTAAATCAAAAGATAAAATTTATTTTCGGGGCCGAAAAATCGGTTAAGCTACGTCTCATCTCTGCGAGCAAATTACCTTTAAATCGTTCAAGACTGAAAATTTTGCGTTAGTAAATAAGCACGTCAGTAGCTCAGTTGGTAGAGCATCTGCCTGGCGCGCAAGAGGATCCTGATTCGGTTTGTTTTTGCAATGTCTCTAAGATTAGTAAAGTATTTGATTGAGGAGAGCTCGGTCACCTCTATATATCTAAAGGTACTCTGTGTTATTTATATTACTTATAAATAACTTGTGTATAAATAATTAAAAAATGTATTTTGTATTGTATTTGTATGTTTTATATTTATTTATTTATCAGCCAATTTGTTTCTAGTTTCCTCAAGTAACATTAAATAACAAAGTAGTATTGTGATAATTAAAGTATTAAAAAATAAAAATAATATATATGTAAAATATGTTAAAATAAGTTTCAAAGTAGGTATAATACTATCTTAAAACTAGAGGTCGTTCTGACCATGGTCTCCCTCATCATATCCTTGAATAATCTAGGCAGGACTTTTCTAGTTCTTTCCATTTCTCTCTATCTTGACCAGTTGTCTTTCACTGGCTACGTTATATGTCGTCTTCCCAACGACGATTTTGTCGGCCTATTTTTCGTTTGCCAATTTGAGGTTTCCAATTTGTGGTAATATTTGTAAATCCATCCATCCATCCATCAACCCGTTTTCGTCCACTGCTGGACATAGGCCTTTCCCAAATTTCGCTACTCATGTCGGTCCTCTGTCCTCCTCATCCAGCCGTCCCCCGCAACGTCCTTCAGGTCGTCGGTCCAGCGGGCACGAGGTCGGCCTACACTACGCTTTGCTGTACGTGGTCTCCATTCCAAAGCCTTTCGGCCCCAACGGCCATCATGTCGGCGACAAATAATATAAAATATAAACAAACAAATATTTGTAAATAGTTATTATTAATACGGGGGCAAGGCGTTTTTTTAGTTTTAATTTGTTATGTAAGAAATTGATGAAAGTTTTATCTACTTTCGTTTTTTGTAACGTGCTCAATACGGAACCACGGTGTCTGTAATTCATTTAATTATTTTAGTTTAGTACTTTAATATTTTAGTGTTCTACTAAAGTGCTTCAATGCTTTTATATTTGTACTATTTTTGTATCTCGTTTTCGCAAACTAAGTACCCACGCATAAATCAGCGTTGGTTTTTGGAACCTCCATAAACTATTGCCAGGTAAAACGAACTAAATAAACCTCAGTAATCTCGGTAAAAAATAACGTCCGTCCATCTCTACAGTCTTTTCATACAGCGAGGTAAGTATACGAAAATCCATTTCCCAATGCTGGCGGCTTTGTAGAATAAATAGAGCGTGACGATAATCCGCACCGTATTGTGAAGCTTCAAAAGATGCGGATTTCCGAGACCACATACATATTTCGTATTTCGTTTTCTAAACATCTGATAAGGTTTTACAGTGCGGGATATATATAAAGCTTTACTTTCATCACTAATTAATAACTTTAGGGTTAATAACTTGGTTAGGCATTATGTATATACAATATTTTTATTCCTATATTTCTATATTTTATGCAAGTGTATAACTTTATTACATTTTAGTAGCCCACCCTTAATATTTTTTGTATGTATTTCCCGTTTTTATTATTTCTTCATTGTATTATGTATGTATAATATTTTTATTTCTAGATTCCCCTATTTTATTTATTTTTTATTTATTTATTTATTTAAAAACTTACGACTATCATTTATTAATGCAGGTGTATATTTTATTTCCCGTATTATTATATATTTTTTTTATATTCTAAAGACATATTATATTGTGTAAATTAACTTTGACTTGTAGAAAGTATACTTAATGTATCTATTTTGCAAAAATAAATATTTTGATTTGATTTGATTTGATAGGGCAAACAGTCGATCGCGCGCATACTTACAAAAAATATTTACAAACCCTTGCCCGGCCGCGGCCGGCCCAATAATTTGCTACTTTTATGATTTATCAATTTTCTTGTTGAGGATGTTGAAATGACTGCTTCTGAAATATCGAATACCTACCTCTGACATCGACTTGCCTTCTCTTGAAAACGAGATGACACAGATAATTTCAGGTATTAACCTCAAAGCCAGAGCAATAGATACCAAATTCCTGTCTCTTTTAAGCCAAGAATATAAACAAATAAAATAAATATATCGTCATGACATGAATCCCCAAAGGGGTGTAAGAGGTGCTCCTGTGTGAACTGTGAAATGCAAGTCACAGTTCACACTCGGCACATCCGCATTTCACCGACGATTATTACGTCCCAATGTGATGGGTGGTGAACCCTATCACCATACTTCGGGCACAGTTACACGCTTTTTCTTAATACCAAAATCTTAAACAAATCGCCCATCAGTTAACTGCTTTGCTTAGATCACTGTATTTGTGCGAATCTGCTTTTTCTGAAAGGAAAATAATTAAGTCAAAATACCACTACCGGTTTACTGAAGAACATCCCAGTAAACAATTTAGTGGTCCGGTACACGTCCTCGTCTCGTTTCCTTGTTTTATAAGGTCATCGTATAAGTGACTTAAAGACGTCTTTGGGATGGGATTTGGGCAAACTTTATACGTCTCCCCATCGTATATATAAGCATCGTATAATAATCCTTTTTAATGTAACTTAGACGTATATAGTCGACGTTTAGACATCGTCTCTGTGTCCACTAGGCGTATAATGATACCTGTTGCGATGTATTTAAGCCTGTATATTATGCTAGTGTAGCCTAACTTAAAATTAAATTGCTAAGTGACGGTGAGGCTTTATTTATTAATCTCAGTTGCCATATTAACATTGAAAAGATAATATAAAAAGTACATAAATAGCGTATTTCTCAGCTGCAATCTATTGGGAAGGTAAGTTTATTGATAAATATGAGGTTGGTTTGAAACAATTTTTTCATGCGCTTTTATGATTTGTTTATTAAAATTTTAATATGTTCCGTGTTATATGCCCTTCAGTCTGTTCAAAAATAATTCGTTCGCCATTGCAGTATAATTAGGGTTCATTAAAAAAAACAGCCATTATATTTATTAATTTTATTATTAATTATTTTATTTTCATTTACAAAAAATTTTGTGCAAACAATTACACATTAAAAATGGTGTGAATTTTAAAAAAGTCTACTTGAAAACGTTTACCGGTCTAGGTGGCGTATAGCGGGCGTATAACCTCTCTGGAGGACGTATAAAAGAAGCAATCGTAACTTGACCTGCTTGTTTTATAATGATTAGCATCACAACGTATAAACGATCACTGGTCGTATAAACGACCACTGGTCGTATAAATGTTTTATAACCGACACAACCGTGACCGTTACACCTCAACGAGTGAAGATGGCCTTGTGAGGAATAGTCTATAAGTGTCTTATAATATAGACGAAAAGATTATATGCCAAGGAACTTATAAAACTAAGCAGACCAGTTATGTACCACTGTAAGACAAAGTTTAAGCAACATTACTGTAATAAAACGTTAATAAAATCAGTAGGCGTATAGGCGCTTGAATACACGACCAAATTGTTTGCTGAGATCTGTCTTCGTGCTTACGTTTGGCACTTAGTAAATACGTTCCTTCCTACGAGGAATAGCGGAAAACACGCAGTCATCGACCTCTAAGTAATATGTACGTAACTAATACCTACAATAAAGGCCTTTATAATTTCTTTTTTTTTGCTTGCGAGTCTATCGCTTGTCGTACAATACACTACTATGATAGATCGGCGATGGTGTAAGTCTGCCCACCCTTGTTATAGAGTATACGAAACGCCAACAGACCCACGGAAAAGATTTTATGTAAAGTTTTAAGGGTCCCGTGCCCGAAAGCTGCCAAACGGAACCCTATTACTAAGTCTCCACTGTCCAAATTTTTATCAAGCGCTACCATTCTAGTGTCTTGTATTTTGTTTCCTTGATGTTGCTTTGGCGTGTATATTTTGTCATCTACCATGATTTTTTTAGGGTTCCTTATCCATATTGTGGGATGGTACAAAGGGAACCCTTTGGGCTTGAGTCTGACTGCCACTTGTTCAAATTATTGCTTTTAGTAACCGCAATCGCTTCATAATGTGCTAATTATCATTCTCGTAGCAAGTTTGTAGCAATTTCGTAGCAGGACCGTAGTACTATCGTACATTCTAAACAGTGCATAAGATTTACAATACAATTGTCAATTAGACGCTTATCTAAGTCTTATATTCATTAAAATATTCTTACAACATCACTTTATTTGAGATGTGCTTGTCGAGCATCGTAAATTCTTCTGTAATAAACTGTGCCGCAGCTTATGTATTAAAAGCGTATATTTTTGTCGACATATAGAATTAGATATCAAGAAGCCTTTTGCAGGTGGATCGTAAATAATCCGCTTTTTTATAATTAATCTAAATTGAACATTTAAATTTAATATTAGCTACTTTACTTTGTATTGTTTATACTGTCATCGAAAATTTTCCATTGGTTTCTGTGAATTCGAATTTTAAACAAGAATATTTTCTCGCTTAAGGTGTCACTAAATGCGTCACGTTTTGTATTTCTATCTTATCGTAAGGTAGCAGCTGATATTTATGGGTTCCTGCCCCAATACTGCGACACTTAGACAGATAAATTAGTTTCCTGTCTTGTCCAAACTTGCTGTCGTTGTTTACAACATGGGTATTTAATATAGTCTGTGAGTTATTACTTTCAGATTGTGGCTGCTAATTTCCATACTAAAGGTAGATAGATGGTTATCTTACTGAAAATCAGCGCTTTGTAGATTAGCTATGTGGTGATTGTGCTCTTTTGGGACCAAAGTTCTGCTTTTCACTCAAGTCTGTTTATCAAATTAGGTATTTAACTTACAATAAATTAATGTTATTCTGTATGCTACTTTTTCCCACGTGTTGGTTTACGTTTTAGTAGATAAAAACTTTTGTTGTTATTCTATCTAAAGAGTAACACTTAAAACACTCTTAGGATATTCCTTAAATACAAGATAGAAATAAAAATATTAATGTTAGTTGTATAAAAAATAGCCTTTATGGTACTTTTTTAAACAATACTCTGGAATAATTTTTATATGTGTAAACTTTCAACACTTAAAAATCTAATATTTAAAATAAAAACCTGTTCCAACGTTAGCGGTGCAAGAGTTTTTAAATAATATTATTTAATAAAAAAATAACTTAACTTTGAAGACCGTGTATGAAAGTACTACATTCAAAGATTCTACAGTTTGATTCTAATCTTGACTTTTATTCAAGACAGATCTGCTAGAGTTTGCTTTTGGGACCAGATGCTGGTAAGCCAGGCTATTTTGGTCTTCCTGTCCTCTCCATCAACGTAACAACGAAAGGTTTTTAAGGGATTGGAGCGAGGAATCAGGGATCAAGTTTTATTTGACTCCGTGACAATGATATCTGTCGTTTGGTTATCAAGGGTACTTTTTATTATTGCCGTTGTAAAAGGCATGCATTGATTTCAGATGTGATTCGTAATTTGTTTGAAATTCTATTTATATTGATGCTGCTGACCAAATCATGCCAAATGTGTGGAAATGTTTTTGTCCGCACAACAATAAATAACCCATTACATTTCAATCATACATTAAGGGGGAGACCTCCATGGATGCGACCATGTCGCCTTTAGATTAAAAGGTACCAAAGGCCTTCGCTTCGTTGGTTTCGGCCCCTTTAATGCCTTTCAAATGACCGAGTCCCTATGGGCCCGTGACTGAAAATGTTTAACTATGTAAATACGTGGACATTGCTAAAATTAAAAGGTTTTTTTGGTCTAAACATTCTAATGGTTTTTCTTATATTTTATATCATTTATCATAAAATTATAAACAAGTGGTTATTTCACCAGTAAAAATAATAAAAATAAAAAACTGGCCATGAGCGAGTCGGACTCCCATAATTATGGTTCCAAACCAATACTAGATATTATTTCTTGATTATTTATTTTAACACAATAAACGAAATCAATTAAAAACAAAAATAACCTAATAATAAAATATTATGCAAATAAATAAAAACTGTATTACTTTTTTCAGTAACTGTTATATGTATTTTCGTAAGAACCCGTTTTCGGGTAATCCATCCGGCTTACAATATCTAGTAAACTCATTAAAATCTAAATAATTAATTGAATTTTCCCTGCATCCCACCCTAGAGATTGACATGAATTTGTAGGTTTACAAAAATCCGGGTGTCCAAATGTCTATTTGCCCTTACGATTGATTTCTAAATATATTTTGAAAAAGTATGATTTATGAACATACAAGGAAATGGACGAACAAAGAAATGGACGTGCAAGGAAATGGACGTACAAGGAAATGGACACGACGACGTAATAGGACGAATACATCTAAAAATTGTTACAAAACGTTTCCTCTTCAAGAAAACTTCATTCATTTTCACATCGCGTGATTCTTTTAAAAGTATTTTTTTTGTCTTTGGCATCTTATTCCCCAAGACCTATGTATTAATATGCCCCCCGCTGGCCCGCACGCTCTTGTGTCGCGGGAGGTGAGGTGACTCTTTTTACGGTCGCTATCTGCCTCACTCAACTTTAGTTTTCTGTTGGCAGAATACTTACCCCCTTGATTAAATAAATGATAAATGTCATTTATTTTACCATCGCATAATATTTATATGTATATTAATTAAGCAAGCTTACATTTTGTTTACTTACTTATTTTTTTGGTTCATATTTGAGGCACTGAGAGCAAAAATGGCCTAACATTTCCAGACATACTTGATTTTTAATTGTGTCTGGAAATGTTAGGCTTTTCTTGCTTTCAGTGCCTCATTTATAAATGTAATTAAAAACTAATGAGTACATATTTTATTAATTTGTGATTATATTAATTCTTAATTACTTACTTTATTGTTGTGAATAGCTTTAAATTTTTATAATATTCTTTTAAGTTTATAGAGGTGCCTTCAGCCTGTACAAGTATTATTGTAATATGCTTATGTGTATGATTTCATTGTTTTTTTGCAGAGTATTGAGCATTTGTATTCTGTACTGAAGAATTATTTAATGAATTGCACCGACCCCAGCGTGGCTTGACCAGACTCGATTGATCAAATTAACCCAAAGATTCACACTAGTACCTAGAGTCCCATGTTTTATGGGACTACAGGAAACATTGCATATCAGAGAGTAGACCGGGGGGCACTGTAATGGTAGGGAAGACGTGCCCTTAGGATATAGAATGGATTGGGAGGCGTACCGGATATGCATCCTAAAGTACGCATTGGATTAGTGGAGAGACGGGTAATATTTTTATATCGAGGGCATCTTTTGGAGATATCGATTCAGTGAGCTTCTCTCACTTGAGTTCCCGAGAGGTCGTAGTCGAGCTTCATTGACGTGGGGTCCGCGAGGCCATAGGTCCATGATGAATCTTTTGGCCGGGCTAACTTGACGCCTATATACGATAAGTTGGATTTTTCTTATTGGAGCGTGACTCTTATTATTATTTAGATAACTTGGACTTGAGATCTCCCGTAGGTGAGGTGGCTGCAAGTATATGGGTGTGTGAGTGGTTGCTATATTGCTTGCTTCCTTTTTGTGGTACATGTTGCTATTTGTCAGAAGTCTCGCTGTCCGTCTCGGGTTTGTTAAAATCTAACTGGCAGCGTTGTTGATCTTATCTCGGTCTTCAGCCGTGTCCATTTATCAAAGTAAGTTTTAGGTCTTGCTTTATGCTGTCCAGTCATCCATACGTTCTCTTTCGAAGCCCTCGTACACTTGCTAAGTCAGTATTTGTGCGATGATGGTTAAATGTACTAATGTAAGTCAAAACCATTTTTTTTATTTGTTAGAATCATCGCCGACTTCCGGGATTATTTCTATTGTTACTACACTCGGCGTCAAAAAAATCGCACCTTTTGAAAAATTTACTTCAAACCATTTTAATTCCTATTTGAAACCAAATATGAGAGAACTATTTGTTATCAATTGAAAGGGCATTAAACGACCTTGAAATAAACAATCGTTTCATTTTATAAACGATAAAAATCTCTCGAATATCGTGGTATTAAGAAAAGTATTGCTCAAATACGCGTTCAAACGGTCGCTAGTTGCGCTACATAAAAGGGGTATAAAAAGGTAATTACACGTCAAATGTAGGTCATTCACTATCCAAACTTTGAAGGTGACACAGGTTAAGCGCACAAGTAAAAAATACTACCCTCAACATGGATACTACTCCTGAAGAAGCTGCACAAGTTCTTGCACTGCTGCGCCGAAGGGTGCGGCAGTGTGATATTGCCCGGCAACTCAACCTAAGCCGTTTTGCTGTTCGAAGAGTAGTCCAGCGATTCCGGGAGACTGGTGGCTTTGTCCGAAGACATGGATCTGGCAGACGACGCTGCACATCTGGAAGGGATGACCGCTTCATAGTGTCGACGAGCTTGAGAAATCGGTTCTCCAATGCTGTTGAGATAAGACAGGAACTCCAAGCAGTTCGCGGGACAACTGCAAGTGACTCTACGATTAGAAGAAGATTAACAGAGAAGAAAATAGCCGCCCATAGAGCTGCTACAGGCCCAAGATTGACTGTAGAGCATCGTAGATCCCGCTTGCAGTTTGCCCGCGATCACGTCGATTGGACGCTAGACCAATGGCGAACAGTTCTCTTCTCAGATGAGACGAGGGTGTGCCTTTTCTGTAATGACAGGCGAAAAAGAGTGTACAGGAGGCAGGGGGAGCGATTCGCACAAGCCTGTATTCAAGAAACTGTGGAATACGGGGGTGGCTCCTGCATGTTTTGGGGCGGCATATCTTGCGACGGCAAAACTGACCTTGTATGCGTTTCCCGGACTGGAGGTGCTCGCGGGCAAGGGTCGCTGACTGCTCACCGGTACATCACAGAAGTCCTGGAAGAGAATGTGGTCCCATATGCTGGTTTTGTCGGCCATGGGTTTACTTTGATGCACGACAACGCTCGTTCCCACACCGCGTTTATTGTACGTGACTACCTTCAAGAGGTTGGGATCCCTATCATGCAGTGGCCGGCGAGAAGTCCAGACCTGAACCCGATAGAGCACCTTTGGGATGAACTGAAACGGCAAGTTGGGTCACGAGATCCTGCTCATACCACCCTCCAGGACCTGCAAGAGGCCGTAATTTCGGAATGGGACAGCATGCCACAAGATCAAGTCCTGAAATTGGTTAGGTCTATGAGAGATCGAATGGAAGCTGTTATCAGGGCAAGAGGAGGTAACACTAGGTTTTAGATTACTTTTAAGAATGATTTTGTGATTTTTTCTGAATAATTAATTCTTTTGTTGTAGAGCGTAAATAAAGATGATTTTTCTTTCCCAATCAACCTGTATTTTTTTTATGCCCTTGTAATGAAAAACACTTTTTTTTTTCAATATTTAAATAGTCTGTTTTATTACCTTTCAATTGATACCTAAAAAATCCCGCGAAATTGGTTTCAAATAAGAATAAAATTTGTTTGAAGCACATTTTTTAAAAGGTGCGATTTTTTTGACGCTGAGTGTATATTTAAAGGTCCTTTCAAGTCAAGACAAAGAAGGCAATTTAACTGTCTCAGCCAAAAGAGACCCTATCTCTAGAAAGCTGTGGGCTGTTTTATAATGCTGCACATGGCTTGTTGTGAATGTTGGAGTTAATAAAACTCTACCAGATGTTTGGGTTGTTAGTTAGTACGTAAGCAATTTGTCCGAAATAGATCCTGCATTTGAGTTGTACCTGCTTGCTGTATTCAAGAGGGTTTTTCCACGTTTTGGTATAATGCACGAATTGCTTAAACGCATTTGTTGTATTTACGGTAGATAGTACGCAACTTGACTTGAGTGAAGCCAAACTTTTGAATCGGTGTGAGTGAGCGTTTTTGCCTATCTCGTACTGAGATTTAGGAGAGAACAAAAAAGTTGTGTGTAGTTTTAAGAATTGCTTTAACTTTTAATTCTATGAAATGCTCGATTGAGAGTCAAATTCGATCTGCAGCTGTGGACAGATGACAGAACTCGAGCATGTTTTAAAATTATTTAGAGATTTTTGTGATTTTGGGATTATCTGTTTTTATAATGGTTCAGTGGGTACGCTTTTTAATATATACGGTGAAATTAAATCAAACGACCGAATTCATACTGGAAACTCGGTTAGTGATCAAGAACTAGGTTTAGTAATCCTTTTGGCCAATTTCTAAAAATACATTTTTTTGCTCCCTTACTGGTTGGACTAGTTTAAGTACAAATTCCTAGTGCAGGCAATAGTGGGGCAAATATTTTTTTTTCAATTTCACCTTGATGGTCATTAAACGCCTGGACAGATTTGGATGAAATTTAGAATAGATATAGCTTATACCCTAACTTAATACATAGGCTACTTTTTATCCCGGAAAAAAGCATGTTGTTAAGCCGAATAAAACGCGGGTGGAGCCGCGGGCAAAAGCTAGTTATTAATAAAGAATTTTTAAAAGTTAATGTATACTCTTACCAAATTACAAAGCTAAGCCGCGGACAGACGGACGGACAGACGGACATGGTGAAACTATAAGGATTTCTTGTCAGACTACGGAACCCTAAAAATAATATAAAGTTATGGAAAACGTACCTAATTACAAATCATGTTCTCTGAGAGATGTGAATATTTTTCTCAAGTTGTATATGTTTCGGACTGCATAGTAATAATGTTGTCAGCACAAAATCAATTTTTATCAAATTCAAGCTTTAACTCCTAGGCAGGCTATTGTGATAGCCATATTGCAAATCATGATTTATTCTAACAGAATCCCCACCAGCTAAATAATCTATATTATATTAATTTGGTCGGAACGAGCAGGCGTAGTATTTACCCAGATTAACATATACTAATAATAAAGAAGTAAAAAATCGTGTCTGTAAAATTATCATTTTTGCGAAATTTTAAAATTAACCAAAAACACAATCTGCGGATTTTTTTGTTTCCTTACTCGAGCACGGATTTAGATGCGGTCTTCTTTATTATTATCGTAGCAATCCTAGTCAACATAGGCTATAAGGGGTGTTCATAAAAAAATACCAAGCTGAAAACTGCCGATAATGTTTTTTATTGAAAGAAACTTAGACGCGAGCGAAGCTGCGGACAGAAGCTAGTCAATCAAGTGAATTTGCAGGGCGTGTATAAATAGAAGGGTCAAATGAAAATGTACACACTAACAAAAGATATTGAAAAATTATTATCCCAGAGGGGTCCAGCCCCTAGCTAGATTATAATATCGTTGAGTTGGTTGCCAACTGGTTACCAAACGTTAAAAACATAGATATCCTATCGAATTCCGATTATCTGAGGATACGTTCGTGCTTAAAGTGACGTCGTAGTTCGTGAAAGTTCAATATACACTGACGGCAATTTTAAAAATTAAGTCTTTATCTATGGTTTAGTGTTTAGCAACCAGATGGAAACCGACACTAAGGTACTTAATAGGATAGGCTCGCTGGTCTGATAATGAAGTAAAAACGGAACTTTCAATCGATAATGTTAGGAATATAATGTTTGGACTCGACTTCTTCAGAATATCGTTTTGTCTTTCTAAACCCATTTACAATGAAATTCCCTAAGAAGTTCAATGGAACTGCTTAACCGGTGTCCATGAGGTGATCGTGTTGGGTTCTTTATAATCGACATCATTTCATTTCAGGGAACCATTTGTTTTCAATATTTATAGTGAAAGTCTGCGTAAAAATAAAGCTTACGTATTTTTTATTTTGTTTTATTGTGTGTTTCTAATGCTTATTTTATTGTTTTCTTATTCACTCATTCTAAAAGAACGTAAGTCGCAACTGAGGATTTCAAACCCGATGTTCAATGCCAAGGGATTATTAAAAAAAAAACTTGGCATGTTTATGTTCGCTGTCAATGTCAACAATCACAATGACATGACAGTTGATTTTTTTAAATACGGAATGAACTTGAAGTCAAAGGTAAAGTTTTAATCTCTCTATTTGATAATGATTTAATTCTAAAAAAAATACATTATGCTCAGAAAGAAAATATCTCGAAATGGCTTTTAGTTTTGTACCAATTATTTATTTGTAATGTTGTCAATTCAACGTAAGTTGGTGGCGTTTTGCTACGTACTCGTATAAGCTCTTTTTAAATCATCCTTGCGTAGTGGTGGACAAAACACGCCAACCAGGGTCTGAAAATGGAGTAGAAACTGAACTGTTTAATGTGTAATGTTTCATCCATCCATCCATCCATCAGCCTGTTTCGTCCACTGCTGGACATAGGCCTTTCCAGGATTTCGCCACTCTTGGCGGTCCTCCTGGAAGAAATGCCCATACTCACACACGCTGGGCAGGCGGGTTGGTGAGCGCGGTGCCGGAACCCTTGCACCAGTGACGCCGCTGCCCGTCACTACTCTGTTTTATATAAGGCCCGGCAATTGGGGATGGATATACCGCCATCTATCGGTCCCAGGCAATGGTGGGCCGCCTGGTTTTTTGCCTGAGAGCTGTTCTCTTACTCTCCCCCGAAAAACTTCGGGAGGATTAGCGAGTAAGATGGTGGTACCTCCACAGTCGAACCCGGCATCAGCTCTACCACCTAAAATGTTTCATACAACACAGAAATACAAAATACATACATCACTGAGGAGGATAGGCTAGAGGTGTAACCGTGTATTGTAAAACTCGTATACCCATGTCTAACCGACGGTTATTACGTCCCAGTTATCTATCACCGTATATCTGCCGTGGGTATCTCATAGAATTGGGTATTTCATGATCTGCCTAGGCATATCATATTTCTGTTAAAACTAGAGGTCCACTTCACTCCGGTCCGATATTTGTCCGTCACTTTGACATCTGTAAAAAAAAACTGTAAAAATGTATAATTTTGGGAATGTAAATTCAACATTTTGGGCCAGAAGGAACCTAACACGCCTACAAGCTAATTTTGACATTTGGTGAAAGATTTTCGATTTTGTGTTCTACAATCTGCCTAACTCTAATATCTGTGCACGACATATCGCACACAAATATGGGCACACATCATAATGGTGCCTACTTGAATCCGCTACGTCTGGGTTACTGGTCAAGGAGGTTCGAACCTCTGTACCACTGATGCAATCTAAGTACCTATTATATTATTATTAAAACTCACGTGAGGTGATAAACTAATTACTGTAAATACCAGTTTTAACTTAGTATTGTTGACTATTAATATGTCAACCGTTTCACTGAGATAATTTCGGCATTTTCAAGGCGAGCGTCGTTAACCGACGTTATCACACGGCCGAAATTTCTCAGTGAAACAGCTGGGCTATATCAACAATAGTAATACTACATAATAATATTATGTTGAGAACGCGTGACATGATGCCTCCATGATGGCAATTCAATTCCTTCACCACTTTTAGTATCAATATCTCAAACCTAAGACGAAACTCAGAACCTGTAGATACGACATAAAATCAACACATTATGTAATTAAAGGGTTGGCAGTTCAATTTCAAGAACCACACACTTCTGCTCTATTGCGTGCACAGTAAAGGTACCATCATGGTCGATTACTACAAGGGTTACTGCTTAAAACGGGATTAAATTATCGTCTAAGCGCTTCTGTGGGTTGCCCTTAATTATCCACCCAATCTTGGGCTTACGCTTCGTATCAAGTGGTTTGCTCTGTTACGCAATAGGAGCAGGAACTGGTTGGATGGAGGCCAAAACTACCGGAGCGGGTGTATGTATCTTTGTTGGTTCGGATTATTTTTTAAGCCGAGAAGTGTATGCATACCCTAAATTAGGAACAAATGTTGGTACAAATATCGACGGATAGTTTTAATGAACCTTGATTCTGTTCACTTACCGAGTCTATAGTACGATATTGACTGATTAAATCAAAGGCACCTCGTATATTAAATAACTCAATATGAATATTGTACAATGCCAGTATTTTAATTCACAGGCAAGGGTAAAGGAATTCTCGAATCGAATCGAGTTAGTCCCTTACCGATAGACAATCTCCGTGTTTGTTCGCGAATCTTAGTTAAATCCCCAGATCCCCAAACGAAATCGATAGCTGTTCAGGGAACTGACGACGTTTCATACTAGCCCTTGAAATTAAGAATACTTCTAAGCCTTAATCGAAAAAGTAAAAATGTTTTTTCTTTCGTAATCCCTAAAGATTTATGGCGTTGTTGTAATAACTATGGTCAACTCGTACATATTATATAGTAGGATTTTTTTTAAATGTCGGAATTGGCTTAACAGCTTATCTTCCAATGACTGGCATTGTTCTATTGTTAAGTTCCACCACTAATTAGAAGTGCACAACGAATCGCATAAACAACAAAATATTCTATGTTAATAGTAACTTTAACGCCTGAACAAAAAGGCTCAAATTTGAACGGCAACGCATTACAGATAGTACTTTTTGAAATTGAAAGCGGCGGCAAGGTATCTACAGGTGTGATACAGGATCAAACGATTTAAGGTTCTTACATAATTTTATATGGATGTTATTAAGAAAAACAGTCTTTACGTTTAAAAAAGTTAATTTGTCTCTTCGAAACTTTAATTTATGGAGTTGATGCTCGTGATTGTTGGCACTTGGTGGAACTTTTGAAACATTTTTTGTTTGATAAACACTTGTACTTGTCTACTTATTTATATTAATTTCCCTTACCGGTTTCGCTGTTAAAGCATTATCAAAGGTTTGTTTGGTTGTTTACGTTTACGTTTACGTTTACGTTTACGTTTACGTAAACAACCAAACAAACCTTTGATAATGCTTTAACAGCGAAACCGGTAAGGGTTACGTTTACGTTTACGTTTACGTAAACAACCAAACAAACCTTTGATAATGCTTTAACAGCGAAACCGGTAAGGGAAATTAATATAAATAAGTGGACAAGTACAAGTGTTTATCAAACAAAAAATGTTTCAAAAGTTCCACCAAATGCCAACAATCACGAGCATCAACTCCATAAATTAAAGTTTCGAAGAGACAAATTAACTTTTTTAAACGTAAAGACTGTTTTACCGGGAAAAGTACCAGTAAAGACTGTTAAACCGGTAAGGGAAATTAATATAAATAAGTGGACAAGTACAAGTGTTTATCAAACAAAAAATACTTTAATTTATCATACATTTGTTGTTTATTTAATAACTATGTTTAATTATACTTATATAATTCCAATAAAAACCGGTAAGTACCTACAAATACAAAAAAAATTGTAAAGCTGCAATCTACGGTAATTATTGAAGTTGCATTTAAAATTACATACATTACATTTTTGTACCTCTTATTCCCGCTAAATCAAAGTTCATATACACAGCCGGGGTAGTTATCGAACACACTTTTCACAAAAACCCAAATAGTAAGCAATCAAAATCCTATAAACTTAAGCCAGGGTCAAATTTATGATATATACAGAATAAAAAAGAGAGAAGCATACGATATTAAGATCTGAAAGCCATTACTTAATCATCCTGTAACTGACGCACAAAATGGCTGCCGCTTCCAATTTCAAAAAAGGAATCTGAAATGCGTTGGCGACTTCGCGTTCAAATTTAAGCCTTTTTGCTTAGGTGGTAAAGTTGCTATTAACATAAAATATTTTGTTGTTTATTTGTTTCGTTATGCACTGCTCATTTAGCGGTCGAACTTAACAATAGACAACAATGCCATTCATCGGAAGATAAGATCTAAAGTGGATTCCGACATTTAAAAAAAATCCTTCTATACCATACTACAGCAACTGACTGAGATGAATCTGAAGTTTTTAATGGTTCTATTAACGAGGGATCAGAAACCCTTTTTCGGTTTTATGGTGATTTTGATTCCTTAGACTTTCCTCTTTAAGGCTGTACCTGACCCTAGAATATGAAAAAAGCTAGATTTTCGAGGGTTCTTTTGACGAAAATATGACTACCTTAATATTGGAAGAAAATGTTTGGTTTCTTGATCATTGAAATATAAAGGTTTTCTACTTAAATCCAGTATTTTTTTTCCTACAAAATAATTCAGTATTAGCTAAAAACCCTCCGATCTGCTGTTTCGCGCGTAATTATTAGTATTACGCGTTCTAGACAAGTAGGTCAATTAGCTAACCAATAATTGCCTCTATCAAAAGCTAATAAAGTATTTGACATTGGCCTTTTTGTGGAGGACGGGTAATAACATTTTTTCTTAGGGTATGCCATACTCTTAATTTGGTCCAAACAGTTTTTTTTTGTGATAAAATACTTATATAATTATTTTTTATTAAATTGTTAATGTCACTTTGACCAATAAATAATAAACATTCAAATAGACACTTCACTGATACTATTAAACTTTTTGTAGTAGACGCGACGCACGTGTTGTTGTTTACTGCTAAAGACCCTTACTGACATGAAAACACAGCTGCAAGGACACAGAATACTCACGTTACTCAAAAAAACATAATACATGTGTGTACATGCCTACAAACATTAAACTCGGTTTTCTCGAAATAAATTATTTTCCTTACAGGCAGGGCCTGATTTAGAGTTCTGACAGCCCTAGGCTAACAATAAGTAGGCCCCCCCGGCCTCTCATGCCTGTGCGTGCCCAGCCCACCAGATTTTTAGTCCACTAGTAGATACTTACTACTGTTTCACCCACGTTAAATCAGATTTTCCCATGACAAAAAGGTTTTTTCTGCGGTAAAAAGTAGCCCTTGTCCTTCCTTAGTAGCGCAATATCTCCTTGTCTTATTAAAATTAAAATGTGTTCAGCAGGCATAAGAAAGTAGTGCAGTCAGACAGACTGTGTTCTTTCAGATTTCTAATATTGTATGGATATGTGTTTTTTAATTTCCAATTATTTGTTAATTCACTATCATCAAGTATTTTAGTTATCGTTTTAAGTAACTAATTAAATAAGACTGCTTCACCGTCCGCATTATAAAATCATTCCACCCAACATTGACTGATATTCAGCTCAGGACATGGGAGTCGTCTTACATCTGGTCGCTTGGTGCCCATTACGGACCTGGACTAAATAAACAGCACCAACTTACAGACAGACCAACCTCATAGAAATTTTTGTGATATTAACACTCGTACATAATTAACATTGATATTAACATTCTTACATCCCCTCTCAAACACACACACACTCACAAACACCCTCTCTCCCTACCCCACTCACATACTCATCTCTAAAAAAAGGTAGGTAGGTAGATAGATTTCCTTTTTTTCAATCTCTTTTTAATACTAATTGTCACCATGTCATTTTATGTGCCATCATTTCATTGTAAATGTCATTATTATATCAACTGATGCCGGGCCCAGTAGGGTCCGAAATATATCTTGAAATTATTATCTTTTTATTCTTTTGTGTACATATATACTTTAATATAATAAAAAACAAAAATAAAAGAACAAGCTAGTAAAGTTTATATATACATTTATTTTAATTAAATAAGAGGTACAGAAGAGAGCTTAAAGTAATTTCAAATCTTTGAATCACAGCCAGCCAGTCAACAAAAGACGAAAGGGGCCAAATTATATTTTAAACTCTTATTTTTAAAATACAATTTATTTAGGTTTATGATTTTATAGTGAGATCCATCGCTTTTGATATTATAAGAATGCATAACAAACTTGAAAAGATCAATAAGCAACACATTTCAAGATAATAATTTAAAAAAATTCTCGGTCCAGAATTCGAACGTGAGACCTCTTGTTATCAAAACAAGCCCGCTACCGACTTTGCCACCGAGCATAGAGAACATTATTAACCGAGGCACGGAACAAAAAGTAGACCGAGGTACTTTTCCCACCATATTTATACACCGAATTTTTTGTAACTATTTGATATATTAAGTCCTAAGGCACATATCGAACCCTCTCGAGGGCGTTATGTGATTTCACGCCAGTTTATTTATTTTTCAAAAAGAATAGAGTAAGTTGTAAATCTTTTTCTTCGCTTTTTCGCTTGCGAAACTCTCGACATCATCTTCAAAATTAACGTTTTGCAAAAAAAAAACTCATTAATTGAGAAAGTGCCGCATGCTAGGGAAGAGTCGAGCGCAAGTAATTTTAGACTTTTCGCAGCTGCCTTTTGTAATTTTGAATGTTAAAAAAAAACTGTAATTATTTTCATATTCGTAAAAATAGAACCAATGCTTAGGCTTTTTAATAACTGTAGCATATTACTTCTTGGGGTTAAGTTTTGTAAATCAACAAACTGACACACTGGATCTGGATACACTCGTCAGGAAACGTATCATATAGTTCAAGTTTTATTAGTTGTTGCAACTCGTTAGCCTTGGTTCTAATAATGCTATTGTCATTCATTTCAGGTAATTTCAATAAGAGACCAAATTTTATACTTACTTCGTTACAAATGATTTATCGTTTTTTTTAAACTGAACTTTGTTACAGTCAATTTCGCCAGTAAGAAACCTCTTCATTTTATTCTATAAATAAATGGTGCTTGCGACGGTAAGCCCAGCGCCCCCTCGGTCCTTGCGCCCTAGGCTCTAGCCTAATTAGCCTATGGGTAAATCAGGCCCTGCCTACAGGTCCCTCTTCGCGTGACCACTCAATTAAGAACCTTAGTTTCTTTTTTTATGTTTCTCAGGCTGTCTGTAATAAAATTAAGATTTTTGAAATATAACTATGGTCAATATATTTTTATTTTATTTTATTTTATTTATTTATGTAAAAACAACAGGAGCAAACTACAGAAAGCAATAGTATTAAAGAAATGTTGACATGTACATAAATCTACTCCCTATAACATTTTTCACAAAGAGATATACTTGTTAATTAACTTTTGGTGACATTACAGATGAAAGAATATAAACATAAACCTAACATAATTAAATTTACAACTACACTACATTACAAACTCTGTCTTCCGAAATAGTAAATAGTAAATACATAAATAGATATGTCGGGAAATATACATACACACATATACAATATATACCTACTGTACTTATAATATTACATTCATAAACATATTCATATTAATACTATACGTACCCAATGTTTAATATATTTTAATTAATTAGATTATATTACTTGATTTTTTCAGAGTCGTCAAGGACTTGTCTTATTTTTTTTTTAAAGTAAACCTTTTTAAATTAAATAGGTCAGCTGACAGGAATGTTTTGTTGTATGACTCACAGATTCTTCTAAGAGGGGCTCGAAGACCGGCGTTTTTCCGCGTCATAGCCAATGAGAATAGAGCCCGAGATCGTGAAGACCGCCCAGGTGCTCTAAACTTTATCTGTTTTAGGTTCGTCTATCACTTAGGCGTTGCAACTTATAGAGTTGAAGGAGGTCAGAATAGTGACCTCGAGATCGCGTCAGTCTAAAGTGAAGTGCTTTCACAAATCGTTTCTGAATGATTTCTAGTTTATTAGAATACACTGCGTAAAATGGGTTCCGAGGCAAAGTCGAGTTGTGAACGTATAAGTGACTGATATAACGTTATGTACGTCGATGCGTGTTTAAAATGTTTTGTTATTCTTCATACAAATCCAAGAAGTGATAGGCTTTTTTACAGATCTTATCTACGTGTTGATCAAATATTAGCTTTTCGTCAAAAGTTACCCCGAGGTCACGAACGCTGGTTACTTTAGCTACCTTTTTAATCGACCTTATTACGGTTTTTGGTAAACGATATTTGTTGACATTTAACAAAGGCATGTTGCAGCTTATAACGTAAACAAAAATCTTTAAACCTGTTCAAATCATCTTGTATAAGGATGCAATCGTGTTGGTCTTTGACAGTCTTAAAGATCTTTAAGTCATTAGCAAATATTAGTATGTTAGAGTAGTGAAAACACTGCTCAATTTCATTAATAAATAGTAGATACTGCAGCGGTCCCAAGATAGAGCCCTGGACAATACCAGAAGAGACAAGCCTTTTCTCTGAACAGTATCCATTTATTGCGATTACTTGAATCCATTTTCAATGTATGAAATGAACCACTTCAGTAGGTTACCCTTTATTCCGTTATAAGAAAATCTCAATAAGCAATCTGTGATCCACCTTATCGAAAGCTTTACGAAAATCCGTGTAGATTGCATCCACTTGGGTTCCAGCTTCTAAGTCCTCAAACAAATAGTTAGAATAAAATAAGAGATTAGTGACTATTGATCTTTCTTCATGAAACCATGTTGCTGCTGGCTTATTTGTGACTGTAAGATGGGGTAAAGTGCATCATAGACCAGAGATTCAAATAGTTTAGGGAGAGTTGATATATTGGATATAGGTCTGTAATTAGGTATTGTCGCCTTAGAACCAGATGTATGTATAGGAGTGACGTTAGCCATTTTCCATCTGTCTGGGAACGTACCTTCAATTTACTTTTGTTTACTTTTGATGAAGCAGGAATCTCTTTGTGTGGAGAGGACCGACGTCGACGAGTGCTGCGAATATCACGGGAACGCTATTCCGAAGTATGTTTCGAAGAAATCACTCCTTATGGCGGAGGCTCCGTTATGTTTTGGGCAGCAGTTAATTCGACGGAGCGTACGGAGATATTTTATAGAAAATGGATCATTAAATGCATACCGGTACATAATGGAAGTACTAATTCCATATGCACACCCGCATTGACTGCGCTTGGGGAAGTTTCCATTTTTATGGACGACAATGCTCGCCCGCACCGTTCTGGCGACGTGGAAGCGTACATGCAAGAAGTTGGGATCCGTCGTTTAGATTGGCCAGCTCGGAGTCCCAACCTCAATCCAATTGAGCATGTCTGGGATGTTCTGAAGAGACGGGTAAGATCAGTGCAACCTGCTCCACAAAACATCAGGAAGCTAAAAAAAAACATTGCAGAAGAATGGGAACGTATTCCTCAAAACGATATCAAAAACATCATGGAAAGCATAACCAGAAGGATTCAAGCTGTGATTTTGGCAAGAGGAGGTCACACTCGTTATTAAGTTTTTATATTTGTACCTTTATTTAATTTAAACAAGTAAAAAAATCTTCTTGTTATTATTGCCGACCACTTCTTATTATTTGGTCGTGTACATCGGGTATAAAATATTCTCCGTTAATAAAAAAAAAATTGCCGGAATTTACTTCATGCGTATTAATTTATACGACGTCAAACAATTAAATTTCATTTAATTAACTAAATAGAACTTAGAACGTAAATTTTCTTAGGTGACCGTTTTTTTTTTAAAAAGAGTTACTGGGCAATTTAATAATATAGGTACATTTAACAGGCGACAGGATGCAAAAACAAACTGAGAACGCTTTTGAATTTTCAATACAAATAAAACCAGCCAAGTGCGTGTCGGGCCACGCGCAGTGTAGGGTTCCGTAGTTGCCCAGTACATTTTATAAGTTGGTCTACTGATACAGATCGCGTAAAACTTCTAGTCCTATACATTTAGAAGAACGGCCCATACATTGTCGTGTTTAGAGGAGACTAAAAGTTTGGCGCGACCTGTACTCGTAAACCTGTAAAGCCTACTTAGCTGTGATAGTTTTCCTTTTAAATTCATTATACATACCACTTCTGTGAATTTTTCACATTTCCATAAATGACCGTTTAGCCAGAAGGGGGGGGGGGGGGAGGAACTTGATTCAAACAAAAATTTGGAGATTTTTTTTTCAGTTTTGTCGGCGTGATTTATTTGTATACCCGTACCAAATTACAGCTTTCTATTAGTATAGTGTCTGAGCAAACTTTATACTTTATCTACCCTTTATATGCAAACAAACAAACAAATCTTTCTTCTTTATATAATAGTGTAGAAAAACTTTAACGTGAGTTGCTTTGAACCAGACTGCGTCAAATACGATATTGAAACATGCAGCGCCATCTATAGGTAGTGTATTAAAATAAAAACAATTTCAACGCCAGCTTACTGAGCCGTTATCCAGGATAGCTTCCCAGAGATGGCGTTTTCTAAGCACTTAAAAATAAAAATATTTTAGTTATTGGTCTTTGCTCAGTTAAGAAATATAATTTCAGCTTTAATATTTTCTTTACAAAAGGAATTTTTTTTTCTGAAAATAAAATAAAAGAATAAAAAATAAAAAGTGAAAACAAATTTTACCGGTCGGGGTTTGAACCCGCGACGATCGACAATGCTACGGCGGCGAACCTTCCATATGTCTCACTAAAATTCTCATTGCGCTGCTCCCTTTTGTCATAGCGTGATGATAGATAGCCCTAAACCTTCCCGAAGAAATGCTTTATCTTTCAGTGAGAACTGCATCAAAATCCATTGATTGGTTCTCAAGTTTTAAGCGAACGAACAGACAGACGGACAGACGGACAAACAGACGGACAGACAGACAGACGTTGTATTTTATATGTATAGAGAAGATTATAGAATAGCTGTTTGTTTTCCTTAAATAAATACATAAAAAGACGGACCTAAAAATAAAGCCAACTGTAACAATCGTGACAGTGACATTTTTTCAAACATTCTATTCAAATTACAGCATAGAACATAATATTTGTACATATGATTACTATCTCTACTTTCAGTGGCAAAAATGAGTAAGTTGGTGCTTACCTCGGCCAGAAAATTAGTCTGGCCATCCAGAGAGGTAATGAAGCCAGCATTCTGGGCACCAAGGGGCAGCGACCTGTCTGGACCCAGTTTTTTATTTATAGTTTTTAGATTCATTTAGTTATATTTTAGATTATTTATTTGTGGGTAATTAGTTTATTTAAGTTTTTATTCTAAGATGCATGATATGCTTTAATAAATCTAGTCATCTTCCCCTTGTTTCATAAACTAGCGCTATCGGATCCCACTGGCTCTAATTGTGTCAGTTTCACGGAAAACCTTTCATGATTATATGTCAAACCTGTGAAACAAGTAAAAGTGACTAATATCTTTAGTTTTTATAAAAATAATACTCCAACGCTCATATTTCTTATTCCAGACACGAGGGATCTGTTGTGACACAAAAATGATTTCATTAGCGTCTGAAAAATTCATGTCATGCTCGTATAAGATCGTAGGTCTGTGGCATTACGGGGTACTCCTATGTTAAACAATAGTTCCTTGCGTGGTGCCGCATGGATGCTCTTAGCTACAACAGTGTTTCTACTTGATTAAACAAGTAAAAACAGTCAAATGCGAGTAGAACTCGCGCCCTGAGGGTTCCGTACCATTCTGATAAGTTATTAAACTTAAATGATTTGAATAAAAATTAAAAAGCTTATCGTTAGTGTGAAACAAAACTGCTAAATTAAGTCCGTTGAGTATTCGGGTACGTAACCCTAAACCTATAATATAAAGAAAAAATCAGCAATATATTGCATAGTTTTTTTATAATTGGCCTGTGCGATGACCATATAGGCCTGACTGAAAAACGTTGCGGTTGTCATCGTAATGCTTGTGCTGAGTCGGACCTTTTCGCTGCCTAAACTTAAAACTATTTTTAGAAGTTGTTTTATTTAAGCTGTGTCTGTTATCTTTTAATTTACTTTCTTTTTATATTTTGTTTTTATTTTTAAGTGCATGTTTGTTGGCAGCAAACAAATGATATCTTATCTTAATTTATATTAAAAATCGGCATTTCCAGTATTTATGGTTTAAATAGAGTATTTATACAGCACATAATATACCGAAAATTCCAAAATCCCAACTAGTTTAGTTTTTGTGATAGCCCCGTTAGAAAAAATAAAAGATCTAAATAAAAATCCCGTAAATAAAAGATCTAAAATTTACAAATGTTAAGTTTCTTTATGTTTTTAAATGTTTATATAAATATATATATATTTGTACTCTACTCAGTAACTGTAGTTCTAAACAACAAATAAATGACAACCAACAGGCCGCGGCACAGAAGCCACGGTAAAAAAAACCTGTCGTTTTTCATGTATGGGACCTCCATCGAAAATTTATGTTATTTTATTTTTAATTCAATATTTGGTTTTGAATCAACATTCTACATAATATATCCAAATTTCAGATCTCTAATTCATTCCGTTTGCAAGCTAGTGAACCCTGAATTAGGGACAGACAGACGGACAAACAGCAGAGCGACATTGAGGGGGTTAAAATTGTAATAATTACATTTGAAAAAAATATATGTTATAATTCACTCTTTGTAGTTAATATTTCGGCCATTCAATATAAGATTACTTGCTCATTACTGCGTCCAAAGCAAAGATAACTGCAAAGATATGGCTAAAGTATGATATAAATAAAATTTCATTAGGGTTACATAAGGTTTTAAACAATAAAACTCATACTAAAATAAACGTCGTAAGAAATTTCATATAAAACGGCCGTCATATTAAAAATCCATTTTCTTAATCCCAATAATAAATGAAAACATTTCGAAATCGCGAGTTTCCTGAGCCGCCTACTCCCACTGAGGAGGACAGAAAAGTGTAAAATGAAAGCGTTGGAGCAGGACAGATTCCTTTCCATAACCTCACCTTAGTAGGGCTCCGTTTTGCCCTTTGAGTGCGGAACCTTAAAAACATTCAAGACATGAGCTTCGGAAGACGAAAGTCTAGTCTCGGGTGATGCGACCTCTTTCAAATATCAACGGGATTTATAGTTGAAAAATAAAAAAACGTATTTTTATGTAAACAAAAACTACCGATCGTCTCGGGGATAATCTCACAGACCCCTTTCTGGGGCGTGGGTATTCAGCGTCGGGGCGGGTGCCCCCTTGCTGAGACGTCTTCCGATGCCCATCACTATGGGCATGTCTTTGGTCTGAACTCGACGACTCGACTCAGGGAGGAGCACAGCTCGACTCAGGGAGGAGCCGCAGGTGTCAGGTATCATCCGGCGTGGGCGCGCGCGGCGCGGGTGTCATTGGCGCGGACGCGGGGGCGCGGGGCGTGTTTCCGCATAGAGTCTCCGGTCTATGGTGACTCCTAGGTACTTCACGTGGGGCTGCCATGGGACCTCTACTCCTTGGAGTTGGAGTGGTGGTGGTGAGCTGGTGTTCCCGGTAATGAGGGCCTGCGTCTTCCCGACATTGACTGACAGTCGCCATTTGGACAGCCAGTCTGGGAGCAGGTCCAGGGTGCGCTGCATCTTCGCCGCAGCGTGGTAGGCCTTGTAGGACGACACGAAATAGGCCGCGTCGTCGGCTAAGGGAGCGAGTTGGCTCCCAGAGGGATGTCGTCGGTGTACCGGGAGTAGCAGACCGGGGACAGGCAGCTTCCTTGGGGGACGCCAGCTTTGATAGGGCGCTCCTGCGAGGTGGCGTCTTCCACCACCACTCTGAAGCAGCGGTTAGTCAGGAACGACTCCACGACCCTAACCAGGCGCCGTGGGGCTGGAGAGGTCAACAGTTTGTACAGCAGTCTCTCGTGCCATACTCTGTCGAAGGCCTTCTCCATGTCCAGAAGTACTGCAGCGGTGTACTCCATCTTGTTGAGGCCTACCGACATGTGGTGCAGTACTCTGATCAGCTGGAGGGTCGTGGAGTGGTTGGCTCTGAAGCCGTACTGTTCCGGGCGAGGTGTGATGTGGGGCGTCAGTTGTCCGAGCAGGAGTTTCTCGAACACCTTTGAGACGTTGCTGAGCAGGGTGATGGGCCGGTTGTGTTCCGATCGTCTGGAGTCCTTGCCTGGCTTTGGCAGCATGATGACATGGCCGACCTTAAACTGTATAGGGAAGTGCCCCGTCCACATGATTCCATTGAACAGGCGCGACACTGCAGCGACTACTCGAGGGGGTAGGTGCTGGAGCGCCAAGTTGGTGATGGAATCAGCTCCTGGGGCCTTTCGGGGCTTGGTGCGGCTGATCACTCGCTTTACCAGGCCAGGCGAGAAGACGATGGGATCTTAATCGGCGGCTATCGGCTCAGCAAGGTAGTCTCGCAGGTGTGACTCGACTGCTCTGACGTGCTCTACATCATTGGTCGGGTTGGGCGTGAATTGGTCTTCGAGGCACTCGGCGAATATCTCGGCTCGGTCTTGGGCTCGGAATCTTGGGTGGCCGTCGCTGCCCAGCAGCGGTCGGACTGGAGCTGGGGTCGAGGACAGCTGCCAGCATAGGCGATGCACAGAGGGAACGTGGTCGCCTATGGACACGACGTGGCGCTCCCAAGATTCTTCAGCGTTCGCGTTGAGCTCTTTTTTCACCTTCTCCGTAAGAGCGTTAAGGCGAGTCTTGAGCGTCGGGCAGCGGGTGTGCTGCCACTGCCTCCGGAACTAGCGCTTTTCGCGGATGAGTTCTTGGATCCGAGCGGGGAGAGGTTGAAGTCTACCCGTGCTCAAAACCGTGTGTGATGATGTGTCTAGCGCGTTCCGCATGCAGCTGGTAAGCTCAGACGTCAGCCTCTCTACATCTTCGGAGTTGGTGACGGGGCGGGATATTGGAGCCTCCTGGAGTGAGGCCTCGAAGGCGGGCCAGTTTTACCGTCGACGTGGTGCAGGCGGCGAGATTCGGGTGGGCAGGTCCTCCATTATCAGAAGGACTGGCCTGTGGTCCGATGGAAGGTCGATGAAAACTTCAATGCATGCATTTCAAAGCATGTCATCACATCTTTGGCCACATGCGGGCCCCCGCAGTTCGCGCAGGTCTGGGTACGGTGGCAGTTATGTGATGAGTGGCGAAACTGCTGGCACCTGTGGTATTGTGCCGGCCCCTGTTTCCCCCTCCAGGCTTCGACCTTGACGCTGGGCATGTACATGAGCTCTGTGATCTCATATACCGCCGGCGTCAAACCCGGCGTCTTCTTAAATTGCACGAAGAATATGCATCCCGGGCGTCCCGCTCACGCCCGGATAGGCTTGCAATATTCTGGTGCAAAGCCTAACTCGGTCAATGCGTCCATGAGTTCCTGCGGTTCGGTGTTTACTGGAAGTCCTCTAATGGCCGCCTTAAGGCTTCTATCCGCAGGCAACGAGTAGGAGAACCACTTTACGTTTTCCTCCTTTTCCAGTCGTACAAGGTACTGTTGTACGAAGCGAAACTCGTCTGGGTCGGTGGGGGTGAAGCTTAGCCCTCTTTGATAGGCACGCGCGTTTGGAGTGCGCCCAATGTGTTGTGCTATCTGATGGAGGTGATAGCGCCAGTTGGGCAGTACCTCCACTATCATCGGAGGGTATCGCAGCTTTTTGGTGTTCTAGCGGCTGCCGGGCTGGGAGCTGCTTGCGGTGCGTTGACGGCAGGCGTGACGGTGGGCGGCGTGGCGGCGGGTGGCGTGAGCGTGGGCAACATACCCGTCGGTGTCGTCGCGTCGTTGGGCGTCGCAGCGGAAGGCGTCACGACGATGTGCGTCGCGACGGAGGGCGTCGGCGTCGTGACGGAAGGTGTCAGCGTCGCGGCGGAGAGCGTCTTGGCAGGAGGTGTCGCGACGGAGGGCGTAACAGCAGAGGACATCGCGTCGGAGGGCGACGCGCCGGCAGGCATCGCGGCAGTTGGAGGCGCGGCGCTTGGCGACTCGGTGGCCCGGTACGGGCGCACGCGGTGGTGTGGTAGCGCGCGACGCGGAAACTCGCGGCGTGGTGGTGCGCGGCGTTGGATACCCAAGGGGTGGGTGGTCGGGTCGCGCTTGTTGCGCGACTGGAAGACGCGATGCCACTTTTCCCTGGGCTGCACGCGGTGGATGCGGGCTTTGCTGCAGGGGGGTGGCTGCGGCGGCGGCATAGGAGAAGGACACGGGGGATGGCACGTCGCAGACTCGCTTCTCCATGCTCTCGGTCCTTGGGCTACTCGTATCAAGCGCTCTCTTCGTCCTTTGAGGGAGGGGGGGGCAGAGTCAGCGGCATGGATGACGCCAATGCTGCATCTGCCGTTGGAGGGCCTTCAATGGCAAATTCAAGGCGGCGCTGTCGGAGGTGGGCCTCCATCGTGGAAAGGAGTCCCTCCATCAGGCAGTTTGCACGACGTAGCCGAGCCGTCATGATCTCGTCGAGCTCGAGACCGCGGCGCGGAGACCCCGGCTGCTCGAGCGCGAACGCACGGCGTACTCGGTGCTCGTGCTGATGCTTCCCCACTGGAAGTCGTGGAGAGAGTGCGCACGACGAGTGGGGGTGGAGTCAAGCGTCGATCCCGGTAGTAGGCTCAGGAGGGCTGGGTCCACTTCCTGGGACGGCGACTGGGTGGCGGTGACGTGGGGGGGGCCCTGGGAAGGGCTGTTGGGGTAGCCCTGAGAAGGGCTGTTTGAACGCGAGCCTTGAGAAGGGCTGTTGTTGCCGCTCATTGTGAGTGAGCGGCGGCTGCGGGGGGGGGGTGTAACGCGTGCGACTATGAGTCGTGGCGAGTGCCAGTCCCCATGCCCCTTTCCTCGGTGATTTCCGCTGGTGGAAGGCCGAGGCAGGAAGCACAGCGAGCGGCACCACGACTCAGGTGCTCTAGAGATAGGTGCTCCCCTCCGCGCAGCTGAAGCGGGGGCGCTACTCGTGATAAATATTAATAAATAATATCGAGCGAGTTCGCAACTAAGGACACGTCCGTGCACAGCGAGCGTACAGGCAGTCCAACTACCGATCGGTCTCGTCATGTGTACTTTAGTACTATTTTTTGGCTGCTGCCACCCCCCCCTGCCCCCTCCCTTCCGACGCCCATGTTTAAGAATTCTATAAACATTACTTATTTTACACCAGCAATTATGGATCATTCGTTAGGACGCCGGATTCTCAATTAGTAAGCTAATTTTAACAATACACATAATTCTGACCAGTTATATTTCATTGTAAATTAAAATAACATTTACTTAAATAAAATTAAACTTAAATAAACAATCTAAAATCTTAAAATTACCTAAAACGTACAAAAAAAAATTTATTAAAATTAAAATTTATACTAAATAAAATATTTTTTCTAAATATTTTCTCTCAATTAAGCCACCTGGGTTCAATCTTGTAGTTCGAGCATGTACCAATGAATATTTCGGAATTAATTCAAATTCAAATAATTTCTTTTCAAAAAATATAAAATACACTTTTTACATAAACATTTATGTGCAAAGTATTCACATACCAGTTGAAGTAAACCTGCATGCGCTTTCAAAGCATGAATTGTGCCCGAAGTATGGCGATTATACTCACGGTATTACGTTGGGACGTTAAGATCGTCGGTAAAAAAGGGTGTTACGAATGTTGAATTTTATTTTTTGATTCTACACCCGTTAACACTTCTCTTACCCCTTGGAGAATGTCCTGTCGTGATAATATGTCTTGTGTTTTACACCGCATTTCTACAATGTATTGTTCCTGCAATAAGTAAAAAGAAGTATCCGAACAAAAGAAAACAGCCTGTAAAACGCAACCTCATAGTGAAAAGATTAAAGTTTTATCTTGATGAAAGAAGGCTTATGATTACGTCCTTAGAAAACGGTGAAAGTGTCCGAACGAAACTTTTGGATAAAGAAACAGTAGCAAGCATTTTGTCAGCACGAAATTGTTGTTGGTTTCAAGCCCACATAAATTCCTTGTCCCTAGAGTGTAAGCCATGTTAGCTGCGTGCCCTAGGAAACTGTTTATCCCTAGATTCAAGATAAAAAGTAGTATTTTTGCAAGCGAAAAATATGTTTTAACGCACGTTTCCAGATCCTTCACAATGTAAAGCTGCCTTGAATTTTACGTCTTCAAGTGATATCACTGTGGTATTTGCGGGCACCAGCTGCCACGTCATGCTCCAAGCCCTTACGTATACGGATTGACCTCCAACGTAGCCTTTTATTTATATCCTCTCACATTTCAAGGCTAAGTGAGGAGCTGAACCATATTTTGTTTCCACAAATGACGCAGGAATGGTTGGAAATATCTGACTGAAATTATTTTTAAATGAAAGCTTAGGTGTTTAGGTAACGATTAGGAATTTCTAGGATATCTTCTCAACATGAGATAAACGGGCAGTAAAATGTATCGTGCGTACACAAACGAGAATAACAAACCTTTAATTTAGTACTAATCTTTGCTCACGGCTCCGTCCACGTTCATTTTCGTTTTCAGCTTGGGTGTTATTTTATGCACACCTCTTATAGCCTTTATGTTTGTGTTGACCAGGGTAGTTACGGTAATAATAAAAAAAACTCATCGAATTCCGTTGAGTGTTTCTCGAGTTCAAACGAAACATACGCATAGACAGAGAGACAGATAAAAATTCAAAGAATTGTGGTTTTTGCCTCAGGACGAAACTCGTACCAATAACTCAATTCATTTGAAATTTCCTCAGAACAATAACACAAAAATATATATATCATAATAAAATAAATATAATATCATATATAGATCGATTTGGACATTTTTTAACCTTTTTTAGAACATGTTTAGTTTTAGAATTAATAGTTTTTAGTCTTTTATATTATTGAATTAAGTATTTTTAAGTATTATCTATTATGTAAGTTTCTGCAATAAAAACATTTTTACTATTTTATTTTTACTATTATTAGTAAAGATTACAATGTAGCTACAAAAAGTTGTTATCGTTTGTTTAGACATTTAAATTTTATTGAAATAATCGGAAGAAAGTAAATAAAATGTCTATTTACAATGGTTTGACATTAATTCATCTTTAGTTTCAGATGTTACAGGAGAAAAAAGCCGTGAAAACATTAAAAACTATGTACTCTGTCTACAAATACAGCTATTATGAACAATCGTACTATTTAGGTGGTAGAGCTGATGCCGGGCTCGACTGTGGAGGTACCACCATCTTACTCACAAATCCTCCTGAAGTTATTCGGGGGAGAGTAAGAGATCAGCTCAGATCAGATCGATGGATGGCGGTATATCCATCCCCAATTGCCGGGCCTTATATAAAACAGACCGGTGACGTTCAGCGGCGTCAATGGTGCAAGGGTTTCGGAACCGCGCTCAACATCCCGCCTGCCCAGCGGGTTTGAGTATGGGCAATTCTTCCAGGAAAACCGCCAAGAGTGGTGAAATCCTGGAAAGGCCTATGTTAGCAGTGGACGAAACATGCTGATGGATGCATACTATTCCCAGCGTAACACAGTAAAATTTATATACATATATACTAATAAAAAGTCGTGTCTCTAAATTCATAAAAAAATAAAAAAGCACATCCAAATCCATTGAATTTGTAATAAATAATATTAATAATACATATTGTACAGATGCAAAACTAAAATTTTTGATCTATCTGTTTGTATGTATGTATGTTCCGTTTTAACTCGAGAACCACTCAACGAATTTGAATGCAGTTTTTTTAAATATCATCGTATTGTGACCCTGATCAACACATACATAAGGGGTGATCATAAAATAATGCCCAAGTCGAAAACGGGGCAGATATTATAATTCTGGAAAATTGTGTTGCACGCAGCTACGAGCAACATATGTCACGGTAACACACGTCAACAGCGGAGCAAACGTACATACCATTTTGTATTAAATGTTTATAACGTTTGTATTTCAAAATAGTGTAAAAATTATTTACGGCGTGAATTTTTTTTATTAAATTATCCGTATTCTGGAGGCAGGCTTAATTGACAAGTTTGACAATCTACGTTTTGTAGGATTTCGTCCCGCGCTAACCTTTGTATTTCAAAATAATGTAAAAATTATTTACGGCGTAATTTTTTTTTATTAAATTATCCGTATTCTGGAGGCAGGCTTAATTGACAAGTTTGACAATCTACGTTTTGTAGGATTTCGTCCCGCGCTTACCTTTGTATTTCAAAATAGTGTAAAAATTATTTACGGCGTAAATTTTTTTTATTAAATTATCCGTATTCTGGAGGCAGGCTTAATTGACAAGTTTGACAATCTACGTTTTGTAGAATTTCGTCCCGCGCTAACCTTTGTATTTCAAAATAGTGTAAAAATTATTTACGGCGTAAATTTTTTTTATTAAATTATCCGTATTCTGGAGGCAGGCTTAATTGACAAGTTTGACAATCTACGTTTTGTAGGATTTCGTCCCGCGCTAACCTTTGTATTTCAAAATAATGTAAAAATTATTTACGGCGTAATTTTTTTTTATTAAATTATCCGTATTCTGGAGGCAGGCTTAATTGACAAGTTTGACAATCTACGTTTTGTAGGATTTCGTCCCGCGCTTACCTTTGTATTTCAAAATAGTGTAAAAATTATTTACGGCGTAAATTTTTTTTATTAAATTATCCGTATTCTGGAGGCAGGCTTAATTGACAAGTTTGACAATCTACGTTTTGTAGAATTTCGTCCCGCGCTAACCTTTGTATTTCAAAATAGTGTAAAAATTATTTACGGCGTAAATTTTTTTTATTAAATTATCCGTATTCTGGAGGCAGGCTTAATTGACAAGTTTGACAATCTACGTTTTGTAGGATTTCGTCCCGCGCTAAATGTGCATTCATTTTGTCCAAGTTAACCCTCTATAACATACGTTCCAACATACAGCCTAAATATCTTAAATACATCCCTTTTCATTCTTATTACCAAGTAAGTAAGAGTCGTTTTAATGTGGGTGAAGGATTAAGATGACTCGGTTGCCCTTTTAAGATTAACAAGTCTAGAGCCACAATCTTAGTTGTGATGTTATGTAATAACAAAAGTTTTGTTCCTACAATTTGTATTGGGATTACGAGGTAGTATTAGTAAAGTTAGGGCGGCGATATTGGTTTTAGGGCACGCTAAGAGATACATAAAATTGGTGATGTTATGAAAACGATGTCTTGGAGCCAGTTCTGATGAAACTTTGGAGAATTAGCTTTCTTGAAAACATGTATGTTTTACTTAAAATGTGTTTTGACGAGTTCTGATATACCATGTAAGACATTTTTAGTTTATTATTAGTTGATAATAATTATATATACTTTGGTAATAGTGAAACTTACATAAATCAATAGATATGATAAATTATATATTAAATATGCTACAGAGAGAACAAAAAACTTAAAATGCACACTCCACAAAACGAAATATTTCAGCATCCCCAACAACCCCACCACCTCCGTCCCTGGAATATTCCCTTGCCGACGATGGCTACGTTCCAAAACGTGCATCATGATTAATACTTGGAAACACATAAATACTCACTATTCTACAAGCACCAAAACACAATCAAACACATCGTGTAAAACCGAAAACCACATTTACCTACTGGAATGCCGATACCCGGCATTCTACCCATCCCCAAACGGCATCCATCATCCATCTGTCGCAGTAAAGTAGTTAAATCAGAGAGTTAATTGAATCTCTAGAGAGTTAATTAAAGATCGACATTCAATCAAGTCGCTAGCATTTTGATTTAAATAAAGCAGCGTCGAAAACGTTTAACTATCTGTCTGACCGAAAGCCAGCGTGTTGATTGATTAATAATGTAAAACAAGATGGCGGTCACGACAACAGCTGATTACATTTAGAATGTTCAAACCTGACCTAACGTACTGTTTTTAAATACATTTTGACCTATCCATTATGCACCTATTTAGTATCCTACTCGGGGACGCCTCGCTCCGCTCCGCTTCGCTCGGCTCTGAGTTGTTTCATAATGTTCAAACCTAACCTAACCTAGTGTTTTTAAATACATTTCGACCTATCCATTATGCGACTATTTAGTATCCTACTCGGGGACGCCTCACAAAGGTCACCCTACCAAAGTTGAAATGCGCCTAGGAACGTTTAGGAAACTCGTTAAACGTTTCGTTCACTCACTTGTCTGACGGAACTTTAGCGACTTGATTGAATGTCGATCTTTAATTAACTGTCTAGAGATTCAACTAACTCTCTGATTTAACTACTTTACTGCGACACATCCATCAGCCTGTGCTCGTCTACTGCTGAAAATAAGCCTTTTCCAAATTTTGCCACTCTTGGTGGTCCTCCGTCTTCCATACAAATTGGCTTATCATAAAAAACTTATAGGATATACTTCCAGTTGATTTAGAAACTTGAAACTCCGTTCACATGTCGGTCTTATAGCACAGGTATAGGAAAATAACGAAAAATTATCAACATTTAGTTATTCGAGGAAAAATGAAAGACTAACTAAGGTAGACCCTTAATTATTCTAGCGCGATTTTGTTATAAATAATTTAATTGCGCTAGCAAGATTGCGTTAGAAATATCACTATTACCGTTTTACAATTTGTAGAAAAAGTAAATATACAAATAAGATAAAATAAAAGTAAAAAATAATTTTAGTAACTCATATACAACAACAACTTAAGGCAAGTTAGTTGTATTTTTGTAAGTTATAGCAAATTTTATGTCACAATTCACAAGATTTTTCAAAGAAATAAAAACCAATTTAACCCTTATTTTCTTCGTTTAATTACACGTGTAGGTAAATGTAATTTTACGGGCAGTTTGGTATCACCATAAATTATTAAAGAAATTAACCCCAACATTAGGTGCAATAAAAATAAACAACATTGTACTATAAAAGATAATTAAGGTCATAACACCTCCATATTATGAGGTTATAATACCTTCATATAATAGACGAGGTCAACATAGAGCCCTCAATTAAATTTTTCGAAAAATGTATTTAACAAAGCTAGTTACTTAATTTGAAATATCTACGCCTTACGATATTAAAAGGCAAATCTCGACGTCCAGTTTTATCAGCGTTCAATCACTAAGAGGGTTTCCTGCTCCATGACCTTTCAAAGGGCAAAGAAAAAGGAATTGGCATCTGGAACAGAACTTCCACTAGATCTCCACCTCGACACATGTCTTCCTTCGCTTACGTACAGTCCGCCGCAGAGTGATAACGGCTCTCCATGGAATTTTTGATATTTCCCCGAATGACACAAAAAAATTCCCCAAAAAGATGCAATTGCATTTAGCTTTTAAATTATCTATTTCATTATTATATAAAAATTGACATCGTTTTTAATTATAATTAATGACAATAACATAGTACTTGATCATCATAATGTTTAAAATTAAACACTACACTTTAAATAAAAATAAAAAAGAGAGAGAAATCTAATGAGGCAGTCAATCCTAGCAATGGATTTTATCCACATTTATTAATTTATTTAGAAATTTTCTTTTACAAATATTTCCCCTGTGTGGCGGTCAATTGGAAATAACAGTATTTTTCTTGTTTCCTTAATTCTCTTATTTCCCCGAGAATTTCGAAATTTTCTTCCCCAAAAATTATCCCGAAGCTTTTTTTTTAGAACCAATTTTTTTTCCAAGATGTGCAAAAACCTCTATCTGGAGACCCTGGACGGCCGGCCGGGTGTCTTGCGCTTATCAACCGCCAAACCATGTTGCAATCACCACTTTCTCCTATCTCTTTCCTGTGCCTTTGGAATCTAACTTTATGTCTCTGCCCGCTGCATTACCAAATACGGTTATTGGACCAGCGGGCCTATAATGTTACTTAGTGTTGGTTGCCATCTATGGTTGCCATTCAAACTCAAACTCAAACTCAAAATATTTATTGCAACTAAGTGTACACAGATGTTACAATTTTATAAGAACTTAATAACTTAGCTACCCTTATCAGGTACAGCAATACTACTTATACTATATATTATTACACAATTCTTTTTCACTGCTATAATATTTTACAGTGTCTTAATATCTAATAATCTTTGCATAAACAGTAAACTTAACTAACTTAAACAGTACTTAAAAGGTAAGAGATCAGAAAGCCATATCACATTATTTTTCATCAGACAGAAAACTTTCTACTGTGTAGAAGCACCCTTCTACTAAATATTGTTTCAATGTTTTTATAAACGCGGATTCATTTTGTGTGGTCTTTATAGTAGTTGGTAATTTATTAAATATTTTAACTGCCATATAATAGGGACTACAATTTAACATTTTTATTCGCGACGGGGGCAAATATAATTTATCTTTGTGCCGGGTATTAATTGAATGCGTATCTTTAATTTGTGGAAATAGGTTCTTGTTTTTAAAAACAAATATACTTATATCAAAAATATATATACAAGGTAATGTTAATAATTGAAATTTTTTGAAAAATGTTTTGCAACTCTCGGTTTCTTTTATGTGAGCGAGTATACGCACACAACGTTTTTGTTTTATAAACAATTCTTTCGCATCTACACTATTACATTCACCAAAAATAGATAAAAAATGAACTTTCAAAATAACCTTCAATGGGTATGGAACTATTTACGTATTGTGACGTCATTTCAAGTGCGAACGTATCTTTAGATAAGCGGTTATGTATGTATTAGACGATAGGCACTTGGTTTGGCAACTGATTTCACGATACAGATTCAGGGGGCATTTCCCTCTCCTTCCGTTCTGCTACCGCACGAAGCATTCCCTAGATAAATTAACGCCCAAGCCGAAAATGGGGCAAATATTGAATAAACGCTTTTAACTCAAAAACCAATCAACAGATATGGATGCGATTTTTCATGTTATCATCGTATTGACGATGTTTCATACATAAACTCTAAGGGGTGTTTAGAAAACAACACGGGGCAAAGATTGAATAAACGCGGGCGGAGCCGCGGACAAAGGCTAGTTAATAATAAATTACATCTACGTATGAAAACCACTATAATGTTACCGCAATATGTCTGTTAATTGTTTCAAAATATAAAAACTATTATTTATATTTAAGAGAACCTAGTTTCTCAGTAGTAATAAAATAAGATACACGTCCCAAAGCTGGTTAATAAAGCGAGAAATACTACGAAGATTCTCTTGCTACGGCGTAGACAAATGCCGTTATAAGACTCGAGTAAACGTCTCGAAAGAAATGCCCTATAGACGTACTTAATGGCCAAAGAATACACACGTAAATGCCATAAGCCACGGGACTTTCATCGTGGCATTCGCTCTAGCAGACCTTTCTTGTAGCACATCCATCTGGAGTACCGAGTGTGTTCCCGCAGATAACCCTCGTCCTCAAGGGACCAGTGAGATTACTGCGGCCCCAGATAAAGCAAGTGAGACTTATTGCACTAACAAATGACTGCTGCTAACCTTTGACCTTGATAGTGAGCGAGTAAAAAGGTATCGGATACGATTTTCCTGGATAGATGTGTTTTATTTAGCGCTAAACTCTTAGACTCGGTGTGAATCCGCGCATCCCGCTGCCTAGGCTAGATCTAGATTTAATGATTTTGCTCTAAACCTGTTCATAATATTTTGATAGGTACATTTAAATCTAACAAAGAACATAAGAATAAAAAAAGTTTTGCCAAATAAACTTAAAACTAAACTAAATTCACATTGCACAGTTTAAAAAATTATAGAAATAAAGTTTTAATTATTTTTGACACAGAAAGCAAACAGCGCTGATTATTAGCGTACCCCAAACTCTTATAACATCCATTAGCCTGTTTCGTCCACTGTTGGGCTGCTGGACATAGGCCTCTCTAATATTTCGCTACTCTTGGCGGTCCCCCGGGAAGAAATGTCCATACTCACACACGCTGCACAGCATTTAGAAAAAAACGGTACAGAAGGGCGTGTAAAATTCAATATAAAAAAGAGCATAACGATTGGTACATTTATAGGTATCGTATACAACCAACGAAAAATAAAGAATAGTTGCGAAGTGCGTGCAGTGTCTCTAATCATAATACAAATGACTTTCGTTTTTGTATTCATACCGGACGCTTGGTAAGTGGTCAGGAACAAGGTTCAATTACCCTTTCTGTGAAATAAGCAAAATAAAATTTAGTCTTCCAAAAATGAGTCGAGGTTGTTCTTGAACAAGTATCGAGGCATAGAAAATATTTTTTGTATTTGGCAAAGAGGGTCATTGAACCGAGTCTCCAGTATAAATGGATCTTACACATGGATGTTTGTGATAAAATAAGTTCATGTAAGGTTAAATGGGGAAAATACTTACATACAATAATTACAAAATATTTATATTACTACAACAAAAGATTGTTTAAGAAAAACGAATTTTACTCACGCCTGCACACAATTAACTACACAAAATTATGAAACTACGGTCAATCTTACACAAATAGCCTTAATTAGACTTATATATATTATATTAGATTTATATTTTGAATAACAAACAAAAGAAATCTCCTATAATGCTGAGGAAAATATCTACTTATTATCCATTTCTGATTGATTCTATGGTACATCAGCAAATTATCTACGCATTAAGAGTCCGTCCCGAGACCCTCGAAGCCTTCTGTGAATGTCATGTGACAACAGTTAATAGCTAAAACTATCGAGACAGTATAATATCCCAACTTCAGACAGACAGAGCCTTTATACCTGAAGAGATATTACAGCCAATGGCTCTTATTACCACAAGATAAGTCCCAGTTTTGTTTCTAAGCTGATTGATAAATGAAATTGCTCTTGGCGTAAGTAGACATTCCAATTTCGTCTCATGAAAAGAATTATTTCCAAGGACTTTCTCAGAAGATTGTGTCCCATGGAAGTGGGAAAGTTACTGAGGATCTATTATGAAACCAATAGGAACGAATAATAATAGAAAAGGATATTTAGTATCAATAAATAAGAGTACCTAATATTAATCTACTTAGTTGGGACTACCAAGATTTCCTTCATCAATCATTTATGTAGGAATCGATAGATTACTACATGTTCAATATATACAAAGTACTAGATAGGTACTGTACTTATTGGATGCGTATTGTAACTAACTAGTACGAAAAAGTAAGCCTATTAAAAGAAGTTTCCGAAATCGGGGATATCTAAAAGTGACCAGTGGTTCTTTTTACACGAACGTCATTCAATGTTGGACGACATTGTGAAGACAGCCGGCAAACAATATACGAGATTAGCTCAAGACTGCAAGCGTGGCGTAAAAACGAAGAGGCCATCTTGTATAATGCTCATATTTTCTTTCTGATATCTTTTCGTTTCATCAATGGTAGATAAAATATAGTTTATAGTTCACGTTTGGTACATATATATTCACCAATTTCGTCGGGTACTTACCTTTGTAAAAGTGTACAGTGGATGTACTCGCGGTGTACTCTACGTTTCCTAGCGGTTTCTCTCTATGTAGTCACAGGAAGACTACAGAGAAACCAAATGAAATTTTATTCGCGTATGTCCCGTTAAAATAAGTATTTATAGAAAATCGACATAAAGGTTGTTTGCTTTTTCTTGAAATTGTTTGTTTTTTAAATCATAAATTTGTGTTTTTAAAGATAAATATATTATAGTGAAATTATATAGGTATTTAAATTTAAAAACAAATGCTGTAAATTTGGACTGGCACAATTCGTGCGACGAACTCGATAATATATATTTTGAATTTAATTCTTAAACTGATATTATAGACATCGCTTAGATATTATTATTCGTCCCTCATAAGAATAGGATCCCGATCACACACTGTTTTATAATTGACTAGCCTTTGCCCGTGGCTTCACCCGCGTTTATTCAATCTCTGCCCCGTTTTCGGTTTGGTTGTTATTTTATCAACAACCCTTATCGTTGAGTGGTTCTCGAGTTAAAACGGAACATAGACAGACAGACAAAAATTGTAAAAATGCCAGTCCTTAATTTCTTGAAACGGCAAGAAAACATTACTATTTGTTTATTTAACGAGCACGTCAATTTTACGTCAAAAACGCCCAATAGAGAAAGTAAAAACGCCTCTTCGTGTTAAATAAAAATATTTGATGTTTCTCCGGAGACCAACTCGAGATTTTTTTCAACATTGCTACCTTTAGTTTACTTCCTGTATTTTATTTTAAGTATGTTGGATGTTTTCATACACTTTGGGACTTGTCGGAAGTACGGTCGGAGTAACTCCAAGTTGGTCGGAGCGTAACCTGTGAACGCGGCCTGTGAACGTGATTTGGTTTATAAGAAAAAAGAAGACGGTCTTGTCTATGTTTTCTTGGGACGTGGAAAAAAAGGGGTCTGATAAATTAAAAAAGGAATAATCTTTTGTAATCTTCAGATTAAGTTAAGTTTTCGGAATTTATACTTTTGTATTTTGTGATGGTTGTTCTTTTTGTCATTTTGGAAAAAATATTTCAACGTTGCGATAGTCAGATATTATAATTACGAAACATTACTTCATTGAAAATAATGTTGTTGTCAATCTGTTTGAATCATTTATTAGCTCTTGTTGTATGTGTTTCTAATACAATTTCGATGCCTACACTTTGTTTATAAATGAGAATTTCTGTTTTACGGCTATTATTGCACCGAAATAATTACCTATGTAAAATGTTGCTGCGTAATGATCATTTACATTTTGTGGGTTTAGTCATTTAGTCCCAATATTTGTTTGTATGAGATGAAATTTATATCTCTGTGCTTAGGTACTTAGTTGGAAAACATTATTTTAACAATTAATAACATTTAAGTTCACAAAGTTACGTCAATTGTTACATTGTTACAATTTCTTGATTTAAGTTATTTTAATAGGGTTGTTTATCACAAATTCAAATTCAAATTCAAATTGTTTATTTGTGAAATAGATACATAAAGTATACGTTTTACATGTCAAATCTAATCTGTATAAAAATAATATTTTATGATTAACAAATATGATACGGGAAATATATTAATACGAATTATAGGGGAGTTAAAATATACCAGAACGTTGTTTATAATATCTTTTATTTATAATCTTGTACTAATACTATTCTTAACAATTTTTCAGAAGTGGGATAAATAATGCCCAAGCGTAAGCGGCAGACAGAATTTTGGGTCGAGGACCTTGTAGACCCTGACGTTCTTGATCCGAAGCCGTGGCGGTCGAGTAACTCAGCACCATGTCCTGACACAACCGTTGGGGATCCAATTCCGGAACCTGGAGCAAGGGCCACGGAGCCAAAACGCGCCTTGGTAACACCAAACAACACAAAACCCTCAACACTGGATACTGGTAAGCCCGATCCAAACTATTACGGCCACTTCATGGCGAAGGCTGAAATAATACCATTATTTGACCCCGAAAAATCGGATCTCTTCGCGAATCAGTGGGTGAAAAAAATCGAGCAACTTTCCGAAGTGCACCAGTGGTCAGACAAAATGATGAGCTTGTTTAAGCAGTCTCGATTACAAGGTATGGCGCACACCTGGTACTCCTCTTTGTCCAGTTATGATCTGACTTGGAATGAATGGAAACTCGAGTTACTGAAAGCATTCCCATCAAGTTTAGACTATCCTGAATCATTACGAGGGATGCTGTCACGCAAGAAAGGCGTAAATAAAAGTATGGCTCAATATTTTTATGAGAAAAATACGTTGCTCAATAGACTTAACATTCACGGCGAAGAGGCCGTGGCGTGCCTTATTGACAGGTTACCTTTTCATTTGAAAACTTCAGCCAGAGCATGAAATTTTACGGTGCCTACCGATCTGTACGTGAAGTTTTTGTCTCAAACAGAGAACAAACCTAAATCCATTAACCCAATATTTAGATCATGTTTTGAGCACCCCAAAACTGATGCTGATCCACATAATGGAAATCAGAACACGAATTTTAAGGGGAGTATCAACTGTTTTATATGTGGTGAAGAGGGCCATGCAGTTAGGCGTTGTCCGAAAAATGCAGAAGGGTCAACTTGTAAAGTTTGTGGTAAAGTAGGACATTACTCGGAGAAATGCTGGTCGAGACGTGACTCTAGTGGAACTGCAGCAACTGCTTCGAAAGTTTCAGTGAACATGGTCTCAACTGTTCAGGTAAACGAAGCCTACTTCAAGGATGTTTGCATTGATGATATCAATGTACTTGCTTATTTCGACTCATGTGCTAAAATAAACGTGGCCAGTTAACAGTTTTCAAAGCAGATGGGATCGCCAATGTTGCCCTGCAAATACGTTGTAACTGGGTTTGGAGGTGGCACCATTATTGCTAAAGGTCAACATAAGGTGAGCCTGGTGGTTAATAATATTTTTGAGACCACGTTAGTGATGCAGACATGCGTTATCTTCAAGTTATTCTTGGACAACCAATAATAAATGACCGTAACATCAAATTTACTGTAACTGGTAATACTCTGCAAATAGAGGAGATACAAAAGGATCCATTCACTGGTATACTAACAATAAATAATATCAATCCAAAAAACGATCGTATATAAGTGCGGTGCAATGAAAACATCATTGTTCCTCCTAATTGTACGATGATTGTAAATACTAGCGACGTGAAACTGTTTTTGTTGAATGTAAAACATGTGTTTATGATGACAAAATTATTCGATAACTCCCTTAATGCTCTCAACTAAAACCCCAGTAATTGAAGTACGAAATCGTTTGGAAAGTCTACTGTTGCTAGAGCAGGGTATATTACTAGCTAAGGGACTACAATGTGTAGGTTCAGTTTATCATCTAGCTAATGAAAAAGTGGGGATAAAAGACCAACTTTTAACACTAGATGTTGAGAGGTTACAATGTGACGTGACAAATTCTGAAACAAGAGCAAGATTAATAGATTTGTTGTTTAAACCCATTGGCTTAAAAAAATAGTAAAGCTTCTGATTATGATTGCTTACTTACCAAAATTATAAAATCTTGCGCTAATCATATATGCCAACCATTAACGTACATTATAAATCTGTCTTTTATTCAAGGAGTTTTCCCCCGAGAAACTTAAATTTGCGCTCGTAAAGCCACTGCTCGGATAGGGAGATAAGACAGATCTAAATAATAACAGGTCAGTATTGACACTGTCGGTTTTCTCTAAAATCTTCTAAAAAGCAATTTTGTCTAGACTGAACAATTTCTTAGATAAAAACAAAATTATACTCTCGGATCAATTTGGTTTCCGCAAATGTCTCTACTACTCTTGCTTGTTTTAACCTTGTTAGATATATTACATACATACATCTTCTCACGCCTATCACCCAGAGGGATAGGCAGAGACTATAGATTAATGATTATGCTACCTTTGTACAGTCAATATACTGCAGCCCTTTAATATATTATCAGTGGGCAGACCAGACTTTAAATCAAAATCAAAAAGACATGTTTTTGATAAACAGGTAAATATAAATTTTTGCCGAATTCCTTACTGAATTCCTATCTTCACCTGCTACGATTCTGACACACATCTTTTGCTTATTCATCTATCAATCTAGTCATACAAGCTCTTCTATTCCGGGTACTCTTTACTTTGTTTTTTTTCAGTATGTCGCCTATTTGGTTGGCATACGTCCTTCTAAGGTGGCCCGGTCGACATATATTACTGAGAGTATTAACGAAAAACCCCAATTGTGTCTATATTTTTTAGATATGAGCAAGGCGTTTGACTTTGTTATCTAAGATTGATTACTAACTAAATTGGAAAAATATGGTATTAGAGAACAGGCACAATTTTGGGTAGAAAGATATCTCAGAAATAGAAAACAATGCGTTTAAATATCAAAGACAATTACCAATTCCGATGCACGAATTGCGTTAGCCAAAATATATTTTAGATCCCAGTCACTTGGAAACAAGTCTGGCGTCCCGCAAGGCAGTGTACTTGGTCCGTTTCTATTTTTACTTTATATAAATAACCTGCCAGATGTAACACGACAAAATGCTTCCTTTATGCAGACGACACAACTCTCCTTATTAAATCTAGTAATAAAAACGCGTTTCAAGATGAACAGAGTATTCCTATTACAGAAGGAATGTATACGTGTTATTGCGAATGCATTGTTTCTGGATAGTGTGCCTCTTTTCAAAGACTATAGAATTTTGCTTCTACCATGTATGTATATGGAGGATGCATGTATGTTTGTTCAGCGTAACTATCATACTCTTCAATTACGTAGAGACCGAACAAACGGATATGTTAGAACTCAATATATGGACATGCTACTCGTATACCAGCCTCCCTGTCGATATTTTATATACAGGAAAAATGTATTTAATTTTGACGATGTCATAGAAATAGTAAAACCGAACACTTAGGTTGTGTATGATAATTAATTAATATTTGCATGCCTGTTAAGGTTGAATACTGTGACATACCATTTGTATTACCACCTTGAATGTGTATTCTGGAAAATAAAAATATTTGTATTTGCATGAATATACGGATTGTTTTCATCTAACACCGAGGAGTTAGGTTGCACGGACAAAATTAAAATGAAAATTGAACGATGTTCTGATAAAACCTGTCTGTTATCGGCTTTATAGACTACCGGAAGCTGGAAAAGCAGTTGTAAGAGTCAAAATATCAGATTCAAGCAAGTCGTGGTTTACTTCAAGCAGCTAATGTAGCTGAAACCGAACAACAAGCGAAAGATAGTGCAGAGTAAGCCAAGCGCAACATTGATAAGGCAGCAGTCGCAATGAAGAATTGTTTTGATTCAAAGCGGAAAAAGCCTACACAGTACAAAATTAATGAATTTGTTCTATGACATTAATCGGATGGATACTGGGCCAAAAGACGTGAGAAAGAAACTGAAAGAGAAATTCAGTGGTCCCTATTAAATTAAGAAGTGTCTGGGAAATGACAGATACGTTATCGTGTCACTGAAAGGATTAAAGGGCTCTAAGAAATTTAAAGCCATTGTAGCCTCTAATGCACTAAGAAAATTTGTAAACGCGACATACAGCGATACTAAATCTGAGGATAGCGATGTTGAAAGCATTAATAGATTAAAAGGAATGATAAACCATATTGAGAGGTATATACCTCGATGTGTGCAGTTTGTTATCAAATATCAGTTATTGGTCACTTCTGTTCTTGGGTTATGTTAATAATCAATCATGTACATGGACCGTAATCTAATGATAACGAATGATGGGCCATTACTTAGTGGTAATGAATGGTGGGCCGTTACTAAATGGTATCGAATGACAGCGGGTTGTTACTCAATTAAAATAAGAATGCACAATTTGATTACGAAATGTGGGTAAATCATAAAATACACTTACTACATGATAGTTTTTATTCGCTACCTACACTAATTAAATTTAAAACTGGAACATACAAAAAAATTAAATAAAAAAAAATTGGTCTAACTCATATTAAATAAAATTTACTAGTAATATTAACTATGAAAACTATGGGCCGTTACTCAATAGTAACGATTGATAATGGGCCTTTACTCAGTGGTAACGATTGACAATGGGCCGTTACTCAGTGGTAACGATTGACAATGAGCCGTTACTCAATAGGACGAACGATTGGGCCGTTACTTAAATAACGAATTACAATGGGCCGTTACTAAATGGTAAAGTATGACAGCGGGCTGTTGCTTAATTAAAATAAGAATACACAATTTGATTACGAAATGTGGGTAAATCATAAAATACACTTACTACATGATCATTTTTATTCGCTACCTACACTAATTAAATTTAAAACAGAAAAATACAAAAGAATTAATGAAAAAAAATACTGCTCTTACTCACATTTAATAAAATATAATAGTACGTTCATTAACTATGGAAACTACGGGCCGTTACTCAATAGTAACGATTGATAATGGGCCGTTACTCAGTGGTAACGATTGACAATGGGCCGTTACTCTGTGGTAACGATTGACAATGGGCCGTTACTCAATTGTAACGAATGATCACTATTAAGTGTTAAGGTATATATTTTGCAAACGTTAATTATTTAGCTTGCCCTTACCCTATGATTATCCATTCATCTTTTCATTGTTTCATTACTCTGAATCGTCTTTCTTCGTCTTTTCTCGGTTGTTACTTCCTTTACTTCCTTAAAAACATACTCAATAGTAACGATTGACAATGCGCCGTTACGCAATAGTAACGAATGACAATGGGCCGTTACTCAATAGTAACGATTGACAATGGGCCGTTACCCAATGGTAACGAATGATAACTATTAGAGGTGTTTATGTATATCCACTTTTTTTTTTTAAAACAACTAGTCTTGACCTCTTTTATTGTTTGATTAGTTTCAATCGTTTTTCTTTCTCTTTTCTGAGACAAAATATGTAAAGTTATTGTTTAATCCACTTTTTTTTTTATTGTTTTTATTTGCAGGGACGCAAATAAGGGTCAGGATGGACGATTGTCGGAAGTACGGTCGGAGTAACTCCAAGTTGGTCGGAGCGTAACCTGTGAACGCGGCCTGTGAACGTGATTTAGTTTATAAGAAAAAAAAAGACGGTCTTGTCTATGTTTTCTTGGGACGTGGAAAAAAAGGGGTCTGATAAATTAAAAAAGGAATAATCTTTTGTAATCTTCAGATTAAGTTAAGTTTTCGGAATTTATACTTTTGTATTTTGTGATGGTTGTTCTTTTTGTCATTTTGGAAAAAATATTTCAACGTTACGATAGTCAGATATTATAATTACGAAACATTACTTCATTGAAAATAATGTTGTTGTCAATCTGTTTGAATCATTTATTAGCTCTTGTTGTATGTGTTTCTAATACAATTTCGATGCCTACACTTTGTTTATAAATGAGAATTTCTGTTTTACGGCTATTATTGCACCGAAATAATTACCTATGTAAAATGTTGCTGCGTAATGATCATTTACATTTTGTGGGTTTAGTCATTTAGTCCCAATATTTGTTTGTATGAGATGAAATTTATATCTCTGTGCTTAGGTACTTAGTTGGAAAACATTATTTTAACAATTAATAACATTTAAGTTCACAAAGTTACGTCAATTGTTACATTGTTACAATTTCTTGATTTAAGTTATTTTAATAGGGTTGTTTATCACAAATTCAAATTCAAATTGTTTATTTGTGAAATAGATACATAAAGTATACGTTTTACATGTCAAATCTAATCTGTATAAAAATAATATTTTATGATTAACAAATATGATACGGGAAATATATTAATACGAATTATAGGGGAGTTAAAATATACCAGAACGTTGTTTTACTATAATATCTTTTATTTATAATCTTGTACTAATACTATTCTTAACAGACTTCCATCTAGTGGACATGGGCAATAAGTAACAGACAAAGAAGAAACTAGTCAGGCGAGATCTGACTATTAAATCGTGAGTAGCCGTTTCAATATCAATAATAAGGCTGAGATTCAGAGTGCATTTTGAGTCCGAACTCAAGAGGAACTCAATTTTACAAACGTCACTATGAGATCACGTTACTTTTTGACGTTTGTAAGATTAAGTTCGGACTCAAAATGCACTCTGAATCTAAAGCTAAGTTCCACTACTTGTTTGTCAGGCTTCTCGAAAGGCAATTTCTTAAGTTTAACTATCGTTAAGAAATAGCGACAACAGTCGAGTCAAGAATACGAGAATAAATTGTAAGAATATGGTCCTTTTCACTATATGAAGTGACTTTCGTTTATGTAGCCAAATTCATACTGGAGACTCGGTAAGTGGTCAGGAACAAAGTCTAATCACCCTTTCTCTGAAATACGCAAAATTAAATGGAGACTTCCTATGCTAATCGAGTCGAGATAGTTATGTATAGGTATAGAGCTATCAAAAAAAAACTTGTTTCGCAAACAGGTTCTTTAAACCTTGGTCCTGACCACTTACCGAGTCTCCAGTATAAATTTGGCTGTATAAACGAAAGTCACCGCATAGTAGTTGTTCTTACAGAAAATAAATTTGTTGAGCAGGGTCGCTAAGATGATAATAAATAATATTCTCTCGATTCTCGAGTTAAAACGAAACACATACTACGTCTGTAGACTAACATAAATAAGAATAAAAATGGTAGCTTTACACTAAAAAATTACAAATTAAAAAGAATATTACCTATAATTTTACAAAAAAACAGTTCTTACTTTATTATTAGTAGGTAAGGTACCGTTACTTTTATTTATACATCCAAACTCATACTGGAGGATTGGTAAGTGATCAGTAACACGGATCGATAACACTTTTAGCTAATTTCGCAAAATGAAATCTTGACGTCCCATAGTAATTGACTCGGGACTGGGCTTGCGTTTGTAAGGAATACGAAAAGTATAATTTACGAATTTCACAAAAAGGGTCATCGCACTTTGTTGCTTCAGTAAGAATTTGACAGCATAAATTAAAGTCACCTTTTTTATATTCTTAAGCTGGTGTTATAAAAATGCACCCTTAATCGTCAGCGCTCACCTGACCCTAAAATTTAAACCACCTATAAGCAAACACAAATATTTATTGAATCTCCAACAAAAGTTTTAACCTATTACTGTGCGTCCCACATAATAGGATCGCGACCGCACACTGCATTATAAATGAGTAACTTTTGCCCGTGGCTTCGCCCGCGTTTATTGAATCTCTGCCCCGTTTTTGGTTTGACAGCATTACCATTTGTTTATTTTACGTCGATTTTACATCAAAAACACCCAAAAAAGAAAGTAAAAACGCCTCTTCGTGTTTAATAAAAATATTTGACGTTGTAACGGAGGATCTCGGTGCAAAATGCACATCATAATATTGTTTTCCTTACTTTTGAATAAAAAGTTTGCAGTAAATGCGTTTTGCTTGTTAATACATAGTGTTAAATGAAACAATCAGATAACTCTGACAATCTTTATTCTTATGAGTTTCACTTTTACTTCACATTTTCTGTACAGCTCTAAATTAATAGTATAATACTTTTCCGTACTCCTCTGGACTATTGTTATACAAATAGTACTAGATATTAGTTTTATGACCAACAAGTTTAAAATTAGCGAAGGCACCTTTCTGCCCAAAAAATGAAAAATGAATACCCTTTTTCCAGTTTCGGCGCCGTTCTGTCCCAGCAATAATCGCGCGGCAAGTTTACTTCCGTTTAGATTTCAAACCACTTACACTAGCGCCGGAAATGAAAAATGAAACTTTACAAACAAAATAATAAAATTCATTTAACAACCGGAAACGGGAATGATTTGAGAGAACAGAATATACATTTAAGAATTAAGTGAACGGAAACGGAAGTCATGAAATCAAAGGATAAATATTAAAATCTTCTTGACAAACGGAGGCGGAAATATGAAACAGGAATATTTATATTTAACTAATTACATTTATGTTTATATCTACTGATCAAAAGGTGCCGATCATAATTACAGTAACAATAGGTAGGTGATCACATGAAAATTATTCAATTTTATGCGGTACATTTTAGCTGCATTACATTACAACGTATACACGCTTTTATGTCTGTTAGAGTAATGCAAACAAAATTTAATACATTAAAGTACGTAATTTTTTTGTGAAGACTTACTACTAAACTATTTCCGCAAGTTGCTTTAAAACACATTTATTGCATACTTTTTATTCAAAAGTAAGGAAAACAATATTATGATGTGCATTTTATACCGAGGTAAAAAGTTACCCGCTTGAGAGTTATGCTACCTTTAGTTTACCTCCTTTTACCTTTCGGACTTTTGTCTAGTGGACGTGACTAGTGATGAGCAATAAGTAACAGTATTTATTAAAAGTTCCACTACTTGCTTACACAAAGAAATAAAAAAATTAAAGAAATATTAACTGTACAAACACGACTTTCGTACTACTTTATTATTAGTAGGTACATACACAGATAGGTAGATAGATGGTGTATAGATAGATATCACGGTCAAAGTCTTCGAAAATTGGAATTTTTGTTGTTTCACTGACCTTCGCCCAATGGTCTCTTGTGAATTTCCCACAGGCTTCTTTTAATAGGGTCCTCATCTTTTTTGTGCCGAAACGTGGAGACGTATTGTTGAAGATTGCGGATTGTTTTTTAGAGTACCATCCCCACAGGGCAAAATGAAACCCTATTAATGTCACTCTGCTCTCTGTCCGTCCTTATGTAGATGGAATGAGTACCAGACCTGAAATTTGGATATTTTGTGGTGACACAAAACTAAAAATTTAATTTAAACTTTTTAAGTTCGTTAATAACTAAACGGCAAGTATCAATTTGATCGACATTTTCGTTAAACTCGGGATAATTAATAATTACGCATCACGAATTACGATTCGTGGCTACTCGGACGGCCAATGCGAGGCGAGGCGACTGATAAATTTATAATTTTATCAAATCAATTGAGCCTATTAACTAATTTAAATGGTACGGAACCCCCGTTGTGCAAATCCTATTCGCACTTGACCGGTTTTTTTTTACCCTAATGAGTAAACTTATATTTTAAGCCATTCGTTTCTTCACAATTGCTGCTATTAAACAAATTATTTATTTTGCTGATTAAGTTGTTTGTTGGAATAAAATAGCCTAAGTATTTCGTGAAGCGTGTTCGTCTTCTTATTCTTTATTCTCTATACATAAATATAAAATGCAACGTCTGTCTGTCTGTACGGTGGACACGGGATCTCCGGAAATAGAAAACAGCAGACCTTTCGAGTTTCGGCTTATTTGATTAGTCTTAATTAGTACTTTGGTAAAACATGGTGACCAGGAATGAAGTGGGACTGGAAGATGCATACGGGAAATCTTCAACGGAGAACAGGTAGACCTCTCGATTTTGGGATTATCTAATATACTGATACAGTTAAAACTGTCTTGCTTGCTCTATTGTCGATTGAAAAACCAAGCTCCTTTGTTTACCTTACCCTCGTATTCCCACGGAAATGTCTTATACGCGGGCGAAGGCGCAGGCAAAAGCTAGTACATACTATAAAGTAAAAGAACAAATTATAATAATTAGGGTTCCGTGCTCAAAGTATCCTGAACTATTTGACCGGCTGATGTTGCTAAGTATGGCGTATATATTGTTGTTATTTATCGTGTTTTTAGGGTTTTTTATCAGATTGTATGGTGGTACAGCGTAGCTAGCATAGCAGTCGATATGAGCTCGATAGAGCCTGTATCTCTTCGATTTTGACAGTTATTCCAAGATGGCAGCCAATCTTATCGTCCTTTCTATTTAGCTAACATTGTATCAAGAAATAAGCAAGTCTTTCTATTTTGACAGATCGAAAGAAACCTTTTTTTTTTTAATTTTTTCTTTCTTCTTTAGCTAACATTGCCACACTTTTCTTTCTACTTTTTGACGTTTTTGGAGGAAAGCTGTATCACCGACCCAAGGAGGTGGTGATAGAGTTCGATATAGCGTGAATATTGTTTTGTTGTGGAAAATGTGTGAATATATCATATGTTTCTGGAGTTTTGATCGATTAACCGATTAACAGACCAAAAACCACAAAATGGCTAGGCCTTATAATGTTGTGCGACTAAAGCAACTCATTTTTATTTTAAGCTATATGTAAATCTACCAAAATTCTTTGTTGGGCCTCCGTGATTCTCTTTCTGGATCTAAAAAATAAATTCGTGTATGTACCTATTTCTTTTTCTAAAACCGACCCGAATCGCTATTATTCGATCTTAGAATCTAAGTTTTCGATATTATAGACCTATTCGAAAAATTCAACTTTACACTTGAGAAATAGTCAAATAATAAGAATATTAAAATGACTTTAACCAAAGATATTTAATAGTACCTACCATTAAATATCTTTCATTTCACATTTACTTTTTTGAGAGGTTATAATGCATGAAAATTGAAAAGTAAACAAGAATGGAAGTGACTAAAGGTTCGCTAGCGGCCCTTTTAAAATTATTGGACCGTGAGTCACAATTTAGCTGTTGGAATATCTTCCTTAGCACGAACTAATACAGTTCAATTTGCAATGTAGAGTTCGGAAAGGGAAGCGGTCCTTTAATTTAATGAATTATTGAATCGTAAGTCATGGGAAAATGCTCGGAAAACGATGTTTTCTGCATGTCATGAATTCTGTTAAAACTACGGGGGTCGCCTCGCTCCACTTCGCTTCGCTCGGCTACCTAATATATACTTACCATGTCAACCTAACCGCTCCTCCTCGCTTCGCTCGTCGTCGCACGCGCGCAACCTATCCCTAGCGGTCGAATATAATTAAAACTAAGGGAGCCGCTAACGGCTATATAGTCACTTCTAACAAAAATTACACCAGATTATTGATGCTGTCCTGCCATTTCCAAAACTCTCATTTTTACATGCCTTCTAAAGTGCAACAAAGACTCTTTAAATTAGTCGTTTATCAGGAAGATGTTTCGTTCATTCAAAAAATCGATTTTTCTTTCGATTCATCGACAAACAGTTCTGTGAACGCGATAAAGTAGATACAGACTGTATCAGCATCTCTATCTCGTTTTTTCCCAAGTACAATGTTAGCTAAGTGGAAACAATCATGGTTTACGATAGAGGTTTAGAAAAAGATGACAGTCGATACAATATTAACTGTGCTAGCTATGCTGAACCCTTTGTGCTCGAATGCTACTCGCACTTAACCAAATTATTAAATTTAAAAATCCTTAACACAGTTTTACTATTTTTGGCAACGTTTGCATACGAAACCCTACATTTTGTTTTTGTTTTACTTTAGAGTATAGGTATCCTACAGTCTGACTAAATTTAAAACCAAAACCAATAAAGTTTTAATAATGCAACTGTGACAGACGGTCAGGCAGACAGACAGCGGAGGCTTAGTAATAGGGTCCCGTTTGGATACGGAACCCAATGTGAAATTTTATTAAAGTTATTTTGCGTTATAAGTGTAGACTACATTATAATAATAATTTATAACATTTTTGTTTAAGTTTTTAGGATTACATAGTTTTAATTGTATATTAATTTAGTTATAAATAATATATATAAGGAATTTTGAAATAAGTCTTTCTTCTGCGTATGAGTTCATGCCCATATGTGATGCAGGAAAGACACCATCGCGCAATGAAATTATCTTATACAGCAAATATTTAATGCACTACTCGTTGAAATTCGATAAAATGTCCATCCATCCATCATCCATCAGCCTGTTTCGTCCACTGCTGGACATAGGCCTTTCCAGGATTTCACCACTCTTGGCGGTCCCCTGGAAGAAATGGCCATACTCACACACGCTGGGCAGGCGGGTTGGTGAGCGCGGTGCCGAAACCCTTGCACCAGTGACGCCGCTGCCCGTCACTAGTCTGTTTTAAGGCCTGGCAATTAGGGATGGATATATCGCCATCCATCGGTCCCAGGCAATGGTGAGCCGCCTGGTTTTGCCTGGGAGCTGTTCTCTTACTCTCCCCCGAATAACTTCGGGAGGATTTGCGAGTAAGATGGTGGTACCTCCACAGTCGAGCTCAATAAAATGTCGATATCGACAAAATGTGACTTATTATAATTCCATTTTATTACAAACACTTTCAATTTAAAAGAGGATCAAATGCAAAACATAAGCATAGATGCCATCAATAAAAAGAAAACTGGCAATTACTATGAAAACGCAACTCTGTCTGCAACTAACAACATGGCCCAGAATAAACTTTGTCTCGTGTAACAAGAGCTTGACTGACAGCTACACAACATGGCCATTTAACTTGTCCATTCTCTGTATAAATAACTCGACACCCGCCATAAGTAAACCAAGTGAGAAATCGATGAAAATGACATGGATCTTGTATTAGGGGTCCGTACCCATACGAGACCCTTTTACTAATCCACCGTCGTCTGTCTCCTTGTTTATCTGTAACGTGGGTCTACAGCTTCAGCTGTGATAGGTAGTTAAAATTTAATGAATACGTGTTACTATCTACTTACACGGCGAATAATAAGAAAATTAATTTAATTTAATAAAAATGCTAGGGGCGTTTCCATACAACAAAAGTTCTAAAAATGACCCATGGCCTCTAAACCGACAAAAAAAATATTTAAGGCAGGGCCCCATATAAGAAACCTCGAAAAAGTTGCATTAGGTATTTAAAATTTAGTCAGATTATAGGACATACTCAAAAAATAATAAAAACATAGGGTTTCGTACGCAGACGGCGCCAAATTTTCTTGCCAGGCGCTACCATTTTAACGTCTTGTTTTTTAATGTGCTACCGCAAAAATATTGTCACTATTTGGAATCCTGTAACTTCTTCCAAGAAAAAGCTACTTGTTTAATAAATTTGTATAACATTTTTGTAGCCTTTTTCTTGACTCCTAGTGAAGATAGATAGATAAAAACGTTTAATCATTTACACAGTACACAGCACACACAATCGAAGAGTTACAATTACTAATAAATATATATTTATAATGAATATTACTAATAAATATATGTATATGTCTATGTCTTACAATAAAAATAAAAACAAAAGAGAAAATTAAATAAAAGTAAACATTTATCATATATTAAACAAAATTAAAAAAATTAAGAAAAGCAATAGAGAAAACTAAAATAAAAACAGACATTTATCATAACATAACACACATTGCTATATACCTATACATATGTCGCATGTACGAGTACTGTTCACATGATATTGGCCCTGGCTCAGCAAAATGTTGCAGGTAAAACCTACAACGCTGGTATTCTGCCAGCTCCATAGTACCCAAGACGGTACTAATTATTATTATTGTACTGAACAGAAACGCGATTGTTAAGATTTCACTCGATAGAAATTATTACTGAAATGGGATCTTCTAACACATCATCATCATCAATCAGCCCCCATCCACCCACTGATGCATCAGCCAACTTTGAGCATTTTAACTTGGCATTTTATTAAAGTTAATTTGCCTTAATCTCCCTGAAATATGTGTCAAAATCAACAAAGGTGTCATAAGGTACATCAAAAGTGATACTTGTGTCAAAACAGACAGATCAAAAGTTAGATGTCAAAAGTGTAAATAATACAGATTATGTCAAAAGTGACAGATGAGTCAAAAATTACAGAAATGAGAGATGTGAAAAGTGACATTAAATATCATACTTGTTCCCCACAACAACATTTGTATAAACTTGATCCCATGTTCGGCAGACATCCACATAAAGCGATTTACTAAGGTCAAGATTATTCAAGCAGTTATTAAATTTTCGTTAATGGAAACCGTAAATAATGTGTGACGTAAACTTTACAGACATTTTTACGATCCGTAGATTGAGTTGAAAGAAGTTGTATAACAATTCTGATCACGTGGCCTCGTGTTTGTAGGTAGAAGCACGAACAAAACTTTACTATCAAAATATTGTTTGTTTGTCCAAGGCTCTTCCTTGTTACAAACTTTCGAAATTAAATTCTAGGAGTAAGTAATATTTGTTACATAATAACGGGATCATCATTCATCTTTTAACTTAAGCTTGTATAATGAATTTACATGCAATATAATACACACAATATAGCAATAGAAATACAGTAAATAACATGCGTGAGGAGGCACCAACATGAAGATCGTTTGTAGTTCAACATACATGATGCATCAACATGAAAATCAACATCCGTGAAGTATCGACATGAAGAGTACATCTCTTAAGTCATATCATAACCAATCATAAACATTATGCGGATGTCCCACTGTCATGAAATTCGGGTGTGTTGGATTGTACATACATGCCCTAAAATATTATTTATACCATTCCCACTCTAAAAAGCTTATTTTATTAACTGCAAACAGTGAATAAAAAGGCCTTTTAATCACTATTTTGGTGTTTGAACTTAGAACACACCAATATATTCGACCTCCATCTTAATGCTTATACAACCTCCTTACGCAAAAAATACTCGATACAAACTCCTTGCGCAAAGAATACTCGACATACTAACTCTTTGTGAAAATAACTCCTCGAAATTTGATTGGTCGATATTTGTAACAAGGAGTTTAGCATTAGAATAAAAACTGTTTTTTGTTCTTGGCTGTCATTACAGAAAAAAATATATATTAGTAAATTGGCGTCATTTTGAATACTGTAAGTTGTACGAACACAAAGATTAGTGTTACTTTATAATAAATCGATTGAATATGCATTCAAGTGATGAAGAAGATGTGTTAACATCTGAGTTTATGAAAGAGAGGGCGGCCGATACAGTAGAAAACTTGCTACCCAACAAATCACGGTTAGTTTACATCAAAGCCTACGATGAGTTTTGCAAATGGAAAAATGAAAATCAAGCTTTGGGCACAATGTTCCAATTTTAATTTGCATTCTTTTTCTCGTAGTCATGGTATAAATTATAGTATGCAACTCTTGAATAAAGTACGGATTTATATTGAGGGCCATGAATCACTCGCGTCGCTCAGGATTCTAACACTTGAACCACTTGCTACGTTCTCGTGTTTCAATCATCATGAATTACTCCCTACGGTCGAGATTCAGTCGTTAGAACTTTACTTCCTTGCTCGTGATTCAACTATGGCCCTCGCTCGCTTTAAATCCGTCCTTTATTCACTAAATGCACAATATACTATTTTTTCAGTTTCATTTTCTCAGGGATTGATGCAATCGACTCTTCATTTGGTCATACCTCCGATATTTCTTGAACTTTAGGGCTTTCATCAAAATCCGCAGTCCATTAAAATCCTACAATATTTTTCTCCGACACCGCAGAAACGATTTTGATAAAAAAATGTGTTTGATTAGATTTGTTTAAATTTAAGAAACAATGCAAGAATAATGAAAATAAAAGAATTTATATATTTGTTGACAAAATTATATCTCCTTTTTTTCTGTATACTACCTGTACATTTTTTTTGTCTAAGAGTTCATCCAATCAAAGGTTGTCTGGAAGAGATCGCTATTTATTAATAACACTGTCAATTGTAAGTTTTAATTGTAAGTATTGCAGTGTACATTTTAATAAAACTGCACGGAGTTTTAACTAAGTAACCCGTGCTCTTTAGAAGTCTGCAAAAGGATCTGATAATATTTTTACAGATTAGTGTACCTTAAAATTCGACTTGAAAGTGATGTCGGAGGCAGTATTTTATGCTTTTTGGGTAACACCGCAAATACACAAAGACATTTCTTGGAACGGATGAAAACCCTTGAAAAACGTGACCACTTAAAGGTGACCCTCATTTTCAATACATTTTATATCGAGTTAGCTCAATATATTCTAGTAAGAGGAAACAGAGCACGTACAAAAAACCCCAGAAGAGGGCGAACGACAATACCTTATAAAATTGTCAAACTTATTGATACGCAAAACCATTGTCCTAGTTTATAGCGGATGCAGGATCAACCTTTGTAAATTTTAAGCTTCCTATTTAGCTTTCCGGGCATCTTCAGTTGAAATAAAATTTTATATCTTTTATATTTTGTAACCCAAATATAAAATAAAATTTCCTATCACAACTGAACTGAACGAGTGAATTTCTTTACGTTATGTAATGACATGTCATTGAGTCTCAACAATGTTTACTGTTTCATCTAATCAACCTTTACCTTTTGTACTTTCAAAACAAGCAGACTTAGGGCATAAATTACACCCCGGACAAACACCTTGCTTGCTTCCACTTTCACTTCATTGAAAAATTTATCCCTTGATATTTTTAAATCTACATATTTTATTTTGTAATGTTTAATTTATATTTTTTTATTTAAAAATATAACCACCTATATTATTTATAGGTATATCACATGTTTTGTTACGCCTGGATATGTAACGTTTTCAAAACTTGTAAAAGATACTGTTTTTCTTGTTCGTACTTTACCTACGCGGGCTTAAAAATCAGCGCTGTCGATATTACTTTGTAAGACTACTACATATGCTGAGCCTTCTCCCTTTTTTCTGCTGCTTTTGTACTTAAAATTTGTTTCTAGTTCATCTTTTATAATAATATTTTAACACAATGAAGTTTCTTCACCTTACTTAATTTTTTGTATTTATGGTATTATTATTTTCGCTGTTTATACGAGAGGGGGTAAAAAAAATCTTACTGTATTCATAAAAACAGTGTTAAGTCCAATCCTGGGTAAAAATATAGACATTAAACACCTTCTCAAGGGTTGGGGGGGAGGGTTAAGAGGGGGCCGGTACCCTTTGGACCTCGCGCCCCCTGCCGGAAACCCCTCTCCTTTTATTTTTAGGTTATGTTGGATTGTTTTCTTTAAATCATGCCCCTTAATTGACTTCGCATCAGCTCCGGCGCTGCGGGAAGTGAAGCCCCTCCGCCCTTGCGTAATAAAGCGCAAGCACCCAAGCTCACCTCCGCAGCTTCGGCTTGCCGGCGACCAGCTTCAGCCGCTACGGCTCGCACGGTTGCCTACGCTTTATTACCGCGGGCGGGGGCTGCCCTCCCTCCGCGCCTCCGGCTTTTTATATACACTCTAGGGGTAGTAACCACAAGGCTATATAGAGTCGGGGTGTTCTGAGTCGGTTTTTGAACTGTTTTAACCTACCAGTACAGAAGTCGTTTTTTAATGAGCGGGCGCTGCAACGCTGGCACGCGTTGCGTTCCGTTTCACGTACATATTTTTTTGGTATTCTACCTTTGCCAGGAATTGCGTTTCGTTTTGCGTAAAACTCTGAATTTTACTTTTAATCGTAATTAAATAAAAGTGCGGCACCGGCAAAAAAAAACTCTAAGAGGTTTCAACTACACCCTAACAACACCCCCCCATTTACAGAATAATCAAAATCCTGTGTTCAACGTTAGACGTTAGTTGGGGTAGCCGACCCCTATCCTGTACCTGAAGACTGGATGTATATGTAGGTACAAAAGATAAAGATAAAGATAAAAAAATCATTTATTGTTCTCATACATGCAAATTATCCTTATATATAAAAAATATACAAAAACAAAGCTTACTATAAAAAATTTAACTTACATATTAAGGATTGCCGTTGGCATCTATGCTAGTGTGGAACACTGTACAATAGATACCAGCGTCTTCCGACACAATTCTAAAAACAGCACATTGGCTAATCGGAGCTTAGCTCATAAGGATTAACAATTTGGAAAAACAGAAGACAAAAAGAAACCTAAAATAAAAAGTAATTTGCCATTTTTAGTTAAACTTGCGGTGAGATTAGGATGTGTTTCACGTGTCTTTACATGTGAGTTTGTTAGTATAAATTTTATAAAAAGGGAGATATTAATTTATTGTAATTTTGTGGTTTGGGTGTAATCAAAAATAAGTTAAAATGATGCTTAGGTAATAGATTTGATCAGGTCTTCCGAGTCTTTGTAAGTCATATCAAGAAGCCAATTAGTGATAATGGATTTGCAGAGATAAAGTTTCTTTGGGTAGATATTGAGAACTTTATTTATTCTATTGTATGGGTGACAGCTGATAATTTCATAATGTCGGGAGGTAAGTGCAAGTCTGTTTGACGAAGTACGACAAGTTAGGTCATTGCGTCGTGTACTTTCAAAGAACTTTAAATTGAAAGGGACTGATAAGTGCTTACGCAGGGTGGTGCGAAGAACAAAGAGCTGTCTCACAGTAAGTACCCGGACTTCTCTATATAGTAGGGTTGTTTCAAAACGGTAAGGTTTGTTGGCCATTACCTTGAGTACAACTCTCTGTGCTCGCTCCAAACGGACCATAGAGGTAGCGTGAGTGCTGATGATGATGACATGACTGTGATGCAGTACGAAAGGACTGATTGAGCTAGGGCAAAGTACACGGTTTTTAATGTTGTAAAGTAAAACATAAAGTATTTGACAAAATTTGATGTACTTATCTGTCAGAAAATGTACCGAAAATGATTTAGATTCAGATTCAGATTTTTTATTGGTAACGGTATGTTACAGGTCCTTATAAATAGTACACGTTTTAAGAACGTACATGGTTAAATAACATATATGTATGTTACATTCATAGAAAAGAATGATTTTTTTTAAATTATGAATCAGGTACTTGAAAATTCCTCAACAGTGTAGAAGGCCTGCTGGATTAGCCATTTCAAATATTACTTACCTTTTCAAATGTGACAAAAAACAGCGAATAATTCAACATTATGTTATAAAAGTCCTTTATATTCCAATTACTGAAAGCTAAACTAAATTAAATTTAGAAAGGTCAAACCTCGATACTCAATTAAACCCTTTAGAGATAATAACTGGGATCGGTTTAATTCTATTACAATAAGCTATTACCATTGTATATGTCTGGGACTACCAAGACCGGCTTTATCATAAGTCATCACAGTCTGTTGTTAATTTGGTATTACTTACTTAACAAGACTAACTGAGCTGTTATTGTGCGTGTGAATAAACAAGTTACGTGAGCGTGTATGTATAATTTCACGTTTGAGCTTATTGTGGTTACACCTTCAGTCAGGAGCATTGCACAAAACAAGTAGTATCTTGTACTATATTTGAGGCAATGAGAGCCAGAGTGGCCTCATTTGTTATTGTATTATATTTTAATGAGTGTTTTACTTTATAAAATTATTGAAATATCAGACGACTTTGAGAATAATATAAATATGTATTAAAGTCGATTCTGAAGGCTTTAATTTTAGTCTTAGTGCTGTTAAAACTTGAAATTTTCCAAACTAATGTAGCTTGTGTTGTTACCACTAAAAAATTATTTTGGAATGATGTAAATTTAGTTTTGACCGCACTAAAACTAAAATTTAAGCCTTCAGAATCGGCTTTATTATGCTCGTTAGGAAGCTGAATTAACAATACCTATAGCATAACCTAAAACATTCATATTCGATATCTTTTTCATTCAGCGCTTTAGCCTGAGGCTTGAACTCTTAAAGATACAACTATGCTTCCTATCTCTTTCCAAATTATATCATTTCACTGGGACATACTATCATAAGCTCACCACAAAATATGGCAAATTCAAGGATTTTCAGACATCCGTGCTGCCGTTCCTTTCCAACATGCATTGACATTCCTCGAGGGAAATACCCCGTGACACTGAGACTGTGTTATGTTACAATCACATAACATCATTGTGTAAACTTTAATGGCTCGAGCTTATCTCTAAGATATTTCTTCCAGCAAACCTTGTGGCGGATCGGATGGAAATCGCGTCATTAAGGGGCGTGCGGCGCAATACTCGCGACATCTAATTTGCTCGACGGATGCCGGCGCCCCTTAACGACACTCGAGTAGATTGGCGTGTTTACTTCTTCCTCTACCCGCCTCCTGTACAGATAGCAACGGCGATGTGCAGTCACTGAAATTAAATAATTAATTTACTAGAAGTCTTTTACAAGGTGCTAGGTTTTCAATAGGTGGTAGAGCTGATGCCGGGGTCGACTGTGGAGGTACCACCATCTTACTCGCAAATCCTCCCGAAGTTATACGGGGGAGAGTAAGAGAACAGCTCTCAGGCAAAACCAGGCGGCGCACCATTGCCTGGGACCGATGGATGGCGGTATATTCATCCCCAATTGCCGGGCCTTATATAAAATAGACTGGTGACGGGCAGCGGCGTCACTGGTGTAAGGGTTTCGGCACCGCACTCACCAACCCGCCTGCCCAGCGTGTGTGAGTATGGGCATTTCTTCCGGGAGGACCGCCAAGCGTAGCGAAATCCTGGAAAGGCCTATGTCCAGCAGTGGACGAAACAGGCTGATGGATAGATGGATGGAAGTCTTTTACTGGTGTTTGAACTTAGTTATTTCGTATAAATATATGTTAAGTAAAGGATATATGAATATAATTTGCAATATTCCGCTAAACAATTCTTGTCGTGCTATTCAAAATGCAGACTCGTGCACCGCCCGCCCGCCCGCATAAAAACATGCAACAAGCAAGCAATACAAGCAAAGCAATCTTAAATAACAAGCAAGAAAACTTATCGACACGTGTTTCGCCTCTGAACGAGGCATCCTCGGGATATGTTGCTAGCCCGGCTTCTCCGCAGCAACTGATGTGTTGCTCGCCCAGCCGCTCCGCAGCAACTGATGTTGTTCGCCCGACAGCTCAGCAGCTAGTGACGAGCCGCCGACCAAAACTCACCTTTTATACACCGGCCTGACTAGTTGTTTGGTGGGGAAAATGGGGAGATGAAAACATGCGTAACAGTGGGGTAGTGGTAAAGTTAGTTTGTTCGTTTAGTAAATCAGGGTTATTCTTGTTTTTTAGTATTTCTAATTGTTCTAACACACACATTCTTAAACCTTTTTTACAAATATGTTTTACTTCAAATGAATGGTTATCAGGCAAACTATGACCGGACTCTAATAGATGTTTTGCAAAGTGTGATTTTTCAGGATGATTATTTCTATGGGCTGAGATATGTTCTTTGTACCTAGTTTCAAAACTGCGACCTGTTTGACCTACATAGACACCGTTACAATCATTGCAAGACAATTTGTAAATACCAGACTGTTGTTTTTTATCTAATTTGTCCTTACCATTGCAAATACGCTTTATCTTATTTTTGGTTCTGAATGCAACGCGAACACCACAACGCCGAAAAATCTTCGCAACCCGTTCAGAAATTGGACCTAGATAAGTTATGCTTGTTTTATATTTCTGAACACTCGTACTTTCAGGCTGTAAAGCAGACAAACTGTTTCTAATAATGATATTCTGTTTTTTGTGGACTAATCTATCAACCATTTTTGCACTATACCCGTTATTCACAGCAATCTGATATATTATGTTGAGTTCTTTTTCAAAGTTGTCAGGACTTAGAGGCACCGTCATCAATCTGTGAACATAACAACGAAATGCTGCAAGCTTATGTTCCCAAGGGTGACAAGATGAAGAAGGTATTACAGTATCGGTGTGTGTTGGCTTGCGGTATATTTGAAATTCATGTTTATTCTGTGCCCGAGTAATCGTTAAATCTAGAAAATTAAGGGAGTTTTCTTGTTCGACTTCTAATTTAAATTTTATTTTGGGATGAATTTTGTTCAATTTGTCAACAAATACATCGAGCTGTCTACCAGTACCAGTCCAGCAAATAATGATGTCATCAACGTATCTGTAATAATACAAAATATTCGAACTACTGACAATGTGTTTGTTCTCAAAACTATCCATGAAAATATCGGCCATTAATGGACTTAAGGGTGAACCCATCGCTAAACCTTCTTTCTGCATATAGAATCTATCATTGAATTTGAAATAATTTTGACGCATGCAAACTGATGCAAGGCTAATGAGGTCATCAATTTCGTTAGTGTGAAGACGTTGTTTTTCTAGTAAATTTCTAATAACAATCAAACACTCATCGGAAGGAACATTGGTAAACAAGCTATCTACATCCAAAGATATCAACTTCGCATTAGAGGGCAAATGGACATTCTGAATTTTTGATATTAAGTCATCTTTGTTCCTAAGACAATAAATGGGCTTGAAGGCAGTTTTTTCTATCAAAATATGATTTAGCCGTTTTGACAAATCATAAGCTGGAGCACCTATATAAGAGACAACCGGACGAACTGGAATATTATCTTTATGAATTTTGGCAAACCGTACAAAGCTGGAGCTACAGGGTTCATAGGAAGTAATTTTGCTTTATAGTGAGAATTGTCTGGAAAAACAAAGGAGGTGTTGTTGACGGCTAATTTTAACTCTGCTTGAAATTTCTTAGTTGGATCTGAATTAAGAGGAACAAAGGCGTCACCCTGAATAACATCATTTACCTTTATATTATAGTCATCACGATTCATTATTACTACTGTGTTGCCCTTATCGGCCTTGGAAATCACTAAGTTATTTTCGTTGACCCTACTCTGAACAGATTTAAATATTGCTAGTTCCGGATTAATTTTGAGACTTGATGAGACAACGGACTCTTGAATTTCATGCGTAACCAAACTCTTCACAATATTGTCTTGCTTAGAAACAATTGCAGTAATCTCAGCATCAACAGCTAAATTTTCTAATGAATTTTGGGACAAACTAGAAGGAATATTATATTTTAAACCCTTTTCTAAAAGAGACATCTCAATTTTAGGAAAAACAACATTAGTTAAATTTTTTACTCGAGGGTAGAATGAAGAAGTTGATGAATTTTGCACGGGCTGTCGACTAAAATCGTTATTACACTGTATTAATCTATCTAACTTACTTTTCTGAATGAGATACTTCTCGTGCACAACCTTCGATGCCAAATCTCTAGCCTTTCTATCCAAGCTGTCAAATTCAGTGCTGTGTAAAGAAAAAGTTAATTCAGTATGGAGAACTTTGAGATGAGTTTTAAGGTTATTTCTTACCGAAAACCAATACCTTATTTCTTCATTCAACCAAGCCAATTGTGCTCTTCTAATAGCTAAAAATGAAGACCTAGTGTGCGTGTTACAACGAATATTAAGTTTTATGTAGTTGGGGATAACTTGATTTTTCTTACATTGTTGATTAAACCAAACATTCTGTGCGGCTATTCTGTGTAATTTGGTAAGTTTAACATACAATTTCGCCTGTTCAGCTATGCTTGCTGACCTAAGATGATTAATTGAAATAGGCGTTACCTTGCGGAAGTCCATCACTAAGTAAAGGATATATGAATATAATTTGCAATATTCCGCTAAACAATTCTTGTCGTGCTATTCAAAATGCAGACTCGTGCACCGCCCGCCCGCCCGCATAAAAACATGCAACAAGCAAGCAATACAAGCAAAGCAATCTTAAATAACAAGCAAGAAAACTTATCGACACGTGTTTCGCCTCTGAACGAGGCATCTCGGGATGTGTTGCTAGCCCGGCTTCTCCGCAGCAACTGATGTGTTGCTCGCCCAGCCGCTCCGCAGCAACTGATGTTGTTCGCCCGACAGCTCAGCAGCTAGTGACGAGCCGCCGACCAAAACTCACCTTTTATACACCGGCCTGACTAGTTGTTTGGTGGGGAAAATGGGGAGATGAAAACATGCGTAACACTACCCCACTGTTAAACTTAATGTACTTAATGTTTAACAGTGGGGTAGTGTTACGCATGTTTTCATCTCCCCATTTTCCCCACCAAACAACTAGTCAGGCCGGTGTATAAAAGGTGAGTTTTGGTCGGCGGCTCGTCACTAGCTGCTGAGCTGTCGGGCGAACAACATCAGTTGCTGCGGAGCGGCTGGGCGAGCAACACATCAGTTGCTGCGGAGAAGCCGGGCTAGCAACACATCCCGAGGATGCCTCGTTCAGAGGCGAAACACGTGTCGATAAGTTTTCTTGCTTGTTATTTAAGATTGCTTTGCTTGTATTGCTTGCTTGTTGCATGTTTTTATGCGGGCGGGCGGGCGGTGCACGAGTCTGCATTTTGAATAGCACGACAAGAATTGTTTAGCGGAATATTGCAAATTATATTCATATATCCTTTACTTAGTGATGGACTTCCGCAAGGTAACGCCTATTTCAATTAATCATCTTAGGTCAGCAAGCATAGCTGAACAGGCGAAATTGTATGTTAAACTTACCAAATTACACAGAATAGCCGCACAGAATGTTTGGTTTAATCAACAATGTAAGAAAAATCAAGTTATCCCCAACTACATAAAACTTAATATTCGTTGTAACACGCACACTAGGTCTTCATTTTTAGCTATTAGAAGAGCACAATTGGCTTGGTTGAATGAAGAAATAAGGTATTGGTTTTCGGTAAGAAATAACCTTAAAACTCATCTCAAAGTTCTCCATACTGAATTAACTTTTTCTTTACACAGCACTGAATTTGACAGCTTGGATAGAAAGGCTAGAGATTTGGCATCGAAGGTTGTGCACGAGAAGTATCTCATTCAGAAAAGTAAGTTAGATAGATTAATACAGTGTAATAACGATTTTAGTCGACAGCCCGTGCAAAATTCATCAACTTCTTCATTCTACCCTCGAGTAAAAAATTTAACTAATGTTGTTTTTCCTAAAATTGAGATGTCTCTTTTAGAAAAGGGTTTAAAATATAATATTCCTTCTAGTTTGTCCCAAAATTCATTAGAAAATTTAGCTGTTGATGCTGAGACTACTGCAATTGTTTCTAAGCAAGACAATATTGTGAAGAGTTTGGTTACGCATGAAATTCAAGAGTCCATTGTCTCATCAAGTCTCAAAATTAATCCGGAACTAGCAATATTTAAATCTGTTCAGAGTAGGGTCAACGAAAATAACTTAGTGATTTCCAAGGCCGATAAGGGCAACACAGTAGTAATAATGAATCGTGATGACTATAATATAAAGGTAAATGATGTTATTCAGGGTGACGCCTTTGTTCCTCTTAATTCAGATCCAACTAAGAAATTTCAAGCAGAGTTAAAATTAGCCGTCAACAACACCTCCTTTGTTTTTCCAGACAATTCTCACTATAAAGCAAAATTACTTCCTATGAACCCTGTAGCTCCAGCTTTGTACGGTTTGCCAAAAATTCATAAAGATAATATTCCAGTTTGTCCGGTTGTCTCTTATATAGGTGCTCCAGCTTATGATTTGTCAAAACGGCTAAATCATATTTTGATAGAAAAAACTGCCTTCAAGCCCATTTATTGTCTTAGGAACAAAGATGACTTAATATCAAAAATTCAGAATGTCCATTTGCCCTCTAATGCGAAGTTGATATCTTTAGATGTAGATAGCTTGTTTACCAATGTCCCTTCCGATGAGTGTTTGATTGTTATTAGAAATTTACTAGAAAAACAACGTCTTCACACTAACGAAATTGATGACCTCATTAGCCTTGCATCAGTTTGCATGCGTCAAAATTATTTCAAATTCAATGATAGATTCTATATGCAGAAAGAAGGTTTAGCGATGGGTTCACCCTTAAGTCCATTAATGGCCGATATTTTCATGGATAGTTTTGAGAACAAACACATTGTCAGTAGTTCGAATATTTTGTATTATTACAGATACGTTGATGACATCATTATTTGCTGGACTGGTACTGGTAGACAGCTCGATGTATTTGTTGACAAATTGAACAAAATTCATCCCAAAATAAAATTTAAATTAGAAGTCGAACAAGAAAACTCCCTTAATTTTCTAGATTTAACGATTACTCGGGCACAGAATAAACATGAATTTCAAATATACCGCAAGCCAACACACACCGATACTGTAATACCTTCTTCATCTTGTCACCCTTGGGAACATAAGCTTGCAGCATTTCGTTGTTATGTTCACAGATTGATGACGGTGCCTCTAAGTCCTGACAACTTTGAAAAAGAACTCAACATAATATATCAGATTGCTGTGAATAACGGGTATAGTGCAAAAATGGTTGATAGATTAGTCCACAAAAAACAGAATATCATTATTAGAAACAGTTTGTCTGCTTTACAGCCTGAAAGTACGAGTGTTCAGAAATATAAAACAAGCATAACTTATCTAGGTCCAATTTCTGAACGGGTTGCGAAGATTTTTCGGCGTTGTGGTGTTCGCGTTGCATTCAGAACCAAAAATAAGATAAAGCGTATTTGCAATGGTAAGGACAAATTAGATAAAAAACAACAGTCTGGTATTTACAAATTGTCTTGCAATGATTGTAACGGTGTCTATGTAGGTCAAACAGGTCGCAGTTTTGAAACTAGGTACAAAGAACATATCTCAGCCCATAGAAATAATCATCCTGAAAAATCACACTTTGCAAAACATCTATTAGAGTCCGGTCATAGTTTGCCTGATAACCATTCATTTGAAGTAAAACATATTTGTAAAAAAGGTTTAAGAATGTGTGTGTTAGAACAATTAGAAATACTAAAAAACAAGAATAACCCTGATTTACTAAACGAACAAACTAACTTTACCACTACCCCACTGTTACGCATGTTTTCATCTCCCCATTTTCCCCACCAAACAACTAGTCAGGCCGGTGTATAAAAGGTGAGTTTTGGTCGGCGGCTCGTCACTAGCTGCTGAGCTGTCGGGCGAACAACATCAGTTGCTGCGGAGCGGCTGGGCGAGCAACACATCAGTTGCTGCGGAGAAGCCGGGCTAGCAACACATCCCGAGGATGCCTCGTTCAGAGGCGAAACACGTGTCGATAAGTTTTGTTGCTTGTTATTTAAGATTGCTTTGCTTGTATTGCTTGCTTGTTGCATGTTTTTATGCGGGCGGGCGGGCGGTGCACGAGTCTGCATTTTGAATAGCACGACAAGAATTGTTTAGCGGAATATTGCAAATTATATTCATATATCCTTTACTTAGTGATGGACTTCCGCAAGGTAACGCCTATTTCAATTAAATATATGTTATGTAGGTAATTGTATATTTTATGCTACAAGTGCGGTAAGAAGGCAATAGCTTACGAGAACGATTTGAAACACGAGCGAGCGAGCTACTAGCCACGTGTATCACACTAAGTTTTTCAATGCACAGTGTGAATAAATAAATGAAAAATAATTAAAGTAACAATAAATACTCAAAATAATCTTTACCGGACATTTTTTTTCTTTGCACGCAGTTGCCAACTTGACGGGAATAACCTGCTTTCAGTTTAATGCGTTCGCAGGCTGCTCTCAGTCATCTCACATGCCTTGATACTGTCCTGTTGTCAGTGGTGCCGAGTGTCGTCCGACGATCAAACGGAACGCAGCCTATGAATAACGCATCAAACTGAAAGCAGTTCATTTCCGTCAAGTCTATCTATGGTACACAAGAAAAGACTGCCAACTTTCACATAACAAATAAAAATAAATAAAAATGCGACACTAATGTGGAAAAAATTACGTTTCCAACAGTTTTGATGCATATAAAATGTGTTTTTACGAGCACTTGCTTATTTGTTTTATTTTCATTTCTGAATACGGAGTTGCAAATTTATAATTTTAAAAAATCCCACTATTTACTATTTATTATTATTGTTATTAATATTATAAATGCGAAAGTTTGGATGTATGGATGGATGGATGGATGTTTGTAACTCTTTCACGCTGTAACTACTGAACCGATTGGGCTGAAATTTTACGCGAGTGTAGTTCTAGACCTGGAATAGGACTACTTTTATCCCAGAAATCAGTTTCCATGGGATGAAAATGAGCTTCAAAATTTCTATAGAAAAGTGATGTGTCACCCTTTCACGCCATGCTTGCGAAACCGATTAGGCTGAAATTTTGCATAAATGTAGTTCTAGACATTGAATAGGACCAAAACTACTTTTTCCCTTTGTTCCCATGGAAAAGCTATAAAAGAGACACACAAGATGGGAACTCATAACACACACATTTCCCCAGCTGTGTTTACTGTAGGTAACAGTCCGAATAATATTGACTGATTTTATAGGAGTACACAAAAACTAATTCAACGCGGGTGAAACCGCGGGCAAAAGCTAGTATAAGAATAAGCTTGGCCATACAACGAGGAAACGTGGCAAGCGTCTTGGGCACTCTGCCATGCGGCAGCGACAACCTCGACAGTATTTTTTATTCGTTTTTTTAGATAGGTTTAATTTTAATTGTATATTTTAGCTAAAGTTTTTTTATGTTAATTTGTATCACTGTAATAATACAACAAAAAGAATATACAACATAAAACTAACCCCGAAATCGTGAAAAAAAAATCTGCTGTTTCATACATTTGGGTCGAGTAGGTATTTAACTTTTCTGGAACAGCAGATATTTTTTTCACGATTTCAGGGTTAGCTCCATAGTAAAAGTTGTTCATATGGACGAGTACTATCACCAGTTTCCGTTAACAAAATGACTTAAATTTCATGTTTTATACATATATAAAAATCCATGTCGGATAAATGCTAACAAAAACAAGACATATTTCGGGTCCGATCTGGACCCGGCAATCCCGGTATTAGTTGAGTTTACATTCATTGATACTCCACCAGTCGGTATCGGCGTAAAGCCTCTATGGTATCGGCAGTCCATTTTAATTATAACCTAAACTCAGTAATACTAACCCGACACTCGGGTGTGCCTAGACAACAGTTGAATTAAATTTAATAAATCTCATAATAGTGGGACGCCATAATCACTTGTGCGACGTTCAATTGGTGTTGAGAACTATCGGGTAGCATATCGACTGTTGGACTTCATTTAGCTAATGATTATAAAGTAAATTGAATTTAATATAATTGTTTCTGCTGACGCTCCTTAATAGTAGAGTACGAATTTAAATTATTCGTAGCTACGTTTATACGTACTCCACGTATACAGTATACACAACACAGCCAGACTTTGATAAAGTTCATTCCCACGTATACCAAGTTTGAACTCCTACTTTGTTCTATCAATGATCCTAAATGGCTCTTTATGAGTGTCTCTCTCAAGTTTAAGAGCACTAAAACCGGTAAGTGAAGCTTGAAGTTCAGCGCTGAAACTGAGTTATCGGGTTTTCGTGATTTCTACACGATATCGAAGGTATTATTCGGATTCCCATAAGATATTTGCTCGTTAGATAAAGTTGTTCTATCAAGACTCTTTTCCTCGGGCTCCGTGAAACTTATGTTATGTAGTATACATTATATTCTCTTTGCTTATGCTTCCGACAAAAGTCTGCGGCCCCATGGTGCTGTGCTGCTTCTAACGTAACGCAAAAAGTTATTGCGTTAACGTCATTGACCTCTCATAAATAAACAACTAGACTCACAGTTTCTAAGAAATGTTCGTCAGGAAGTGTCCGAACCTGCGACGGGCATAGTAGCAAAAATGCTTCAAACAAATTAAGACGTTATGTCATTAACATAAGATGCAATGTCAGTTGTATGAAATCGTCATTCGATTTTGTCACCCCATAGCAGTGACATGATGCATCGCGGACACTTTTAAGCGAGATTGTGAGTCTAGATGTTTATGAGAGGTCAATGGTTTACGTAACCAATTTCATACAAGTACAGAACAATAAACTCAAAATTAATTTAAGTAAAACCAATTTTATGCAATTTAGAACATACCAAGAGCAACATTTCAAATTAAATATCGAACACAATAATGAAAAAGTATATGAAGTTGATTATACGGTATTTTTAGGTGTAACGTTGGACAAAAATCTAAATCGGAAACAACATATTAAAGCTGTTTGCAATAAACTCGATAAATTTGTGTTTGCTTTGAGGCGCCTAAGAAATACAATATCTCAAACAGCAGCGATTACCGCCTACCATGGGTACGTCTCTTCAGTCCTCAACTATGGCTTAATTATGTGGGGGAACTCTGTAGAGGTTGAAAAGGCATTTAAGGTCCAGAAAAAGTGCATACGAGCAATCTGTGGCGCTTGGTACAGAGACAGCTGTAAACCTCTTTTTAAAAAATTTAAGATTCTACCTCTGCCGTGCATGTATATTAAAGAAATTTGTTTGTTTGTGGCACAACATCAAAATTGTTTTTTAAAAAATACAGATTCTTATGAAAAGCAGACAAGGCATAAAGATAATCTTTATATGCCAAAATGTAAATTAAACATATTTCAAAAGAATGTTTCTTGCATGGCGATCAAAATTTTCAATACATTGCCACAAGAATTCAAAAGCTTGCCAATAAAAATCCTAAAAAGGAAATTACATACATGGCTCCAAGATAAATGTTTTTATGATATCAAAGAATATTTAAATAATTAAAATGTACATACTTATATTAGGATGTTTACTTTCATATTGTGCAAATTTCATAAGACATAAGACATAAGACATAAGATCATTTATTTGCAGTAAAGCCATACAAAAATAATGTACTAAGGCATGCAAAAAACATTGGTACAATAAAAATAAAAAATAAAAAATAAAAAACTAAATGACTAAGAAAAAAATACTATGAGATTATTTGAAAATAATTCAAGAAAAAAAAAAGACATTTACATTAAACTTAATGAGATCAAAATAAAGTGACAAAAGTATTCCTACATTATTTACTTAAATAATTTCCTATTTCTTACATTTAAAATATTCAGAGATATTATAAAATGGTTTATCCATTAAATACATTTTAAGTTTTTTTGAAAATTCATTGAAATTATTACACTGTTTTATATTATTATCAAGTTTATTGAAAATTTTCAGACCCGAGTAATTAATATTTTGTTGAAATACGCCATAATTTGGATAAGGTAAAGCTAAATTATTACAATTTCTTAATACATGTGTTTGAGTGTCACAAACTCTTTTGTATTCATTTAAGGATTTAAAAATTTTAATTGCTACTAGATATATATACAAATTTATAACTGTTAGTATTTTATGTTTTTTAAATAAAGGTTTACAATGTTCTCGGAATTTAGCACTATCTATAATACGCACAGCTTTTTTTTGCAAGATTAAAATATCTTTAATTTGTTTTGAGTTTCCCCATACTACTAGTCCATATCTAATAATACTCTCAAAATAGGAGAAATACATTATTTTAAGAGTATCTGAGCCCACAATTTTACTCATACTCTTTAAGGAAAAACAAGCGCTAGCTAATTTCTTTTTAACATTGGCAATTTGCTGTCCCCATCTCAATTGATCATCAAGCTCAATACCTAAGAAACGTACACAATTGATCTTGTCAATGGGTAAATTTATAGTGTAGTCTGCGCTGTTCGTGTGACGCTTAATGAGAGACCGTTAGCCTTAAACCATCTACACAAATCATTCCATGCTGCTAAAGCTGTCGTTGTAAGCTTGTTGATATTGTTTTCACTGATTATTAAACTGGTGTCGTCAGCATATAAATAAGTTGTTGCACCAGCTATATTACAGGCCAGGTCATTTATAAAAATGTTGAATAATAATGGTCCTAGCACCGATCCTTGTGGAACACCGTATTTAATTACTTTTTTATCTGAACTTATTTTACTCGTTTCATCATGATCGTCATTTAAAGTAAGTTGAACAAATTGTGTACGATTTGTCATATATGATAAAATAAAATTATGAGCGGAACCTCTTATGCCGTAGTATTCTAATTTGTCGGACAGAATTTCATGACTGACACAATCAAAAGCCTTACTTAAATCACAAAATATTCCAATACATTTGTCCTTACCATTTAATATATCTGATATTTCTTCAACTAAATCACTTATTGCCGCTATCGTGTTTGAAGCTTTCCTAAATCCATATTGCTGCGTACTAAGATATCCGTTGTTTTCAAAGAAGGGATATTGGTCGGTATAAATATAATAAATAAATAATATAATAATAAATATCTAATATAATAAATAATAATATGATAATGTATATACGTACAGTATAATAATTAATAACTTAAATACAATAATATGAGGTAAATTAGCTTATATTGTTGCATGTTAGTTTTTTAAGAATAAATATTTGCATACTATATAATATGGTAAAATGTGCTGTTTCTAATATTAAGATACAATAAGACCTGTACTTACAACGCATGTTTATGCAAATAAATTTTTACTTTACTTTACAAATTAGCTCACTATGAAAACTATAGGGCACTTACAGTCGACTTACAAACTTGAAATTCAGTTCACAAGTGGGTGTTATAGCTTGACAAGGCGAGAAATTACCTATATTTTATTATTCAAGTAGATATTAAAGTCTAACTTAATTAGACCCCTCGGTTACACAGAGCTCATTGGATCGTAAGTGTCAAGTTAAATTGGTAATGAATTACTGCACGGGGATTAAGTTTATGTTTTAAATGGTATGTACGGAACTCTCAAGGTACAGGTCATACTAGCACTTGACCGTTTTTTTTATATGTGTGTATGTCAGTGGCGAAAAATGAACATTTAAAAAAGGGAAACCGGACAAAAAAAATCGCCTTACTCAGAAAAAAAACCAAAGAAAACATTTAAAAAAATTACTTTGTAACTCCCTGTCAGCCAAGTGTATTCATATTGAGATTTATGAAAATGTTTGACAAAGTGGACAGCACGGAATAAAGAAATATATTATATAAGTATATTAATATATAGCCATTTCCTAAACAAGCCAATGGGAATTGTGTTTTAAGGACCCTTCGCCTCTGGTGTATGTATATATGATAAATATGTAAAAGTATTAGTCAAAAAATTGCAATCCTCCCACAGTCCGGGAAGTAACTCAAATACTGATTTAGTAACAAAATTAGTAATACTTCACAGTCCGTAAAATAACCGTACAAGAACCGATTTAGTTTCAAAATGAGGTAGAAATATTGGGGATGAAAATGAAAATGACAATAATGATCGATAACAAAAAAAAAATTATCTAATTATTTTATACATAAATAGTAAATAAGTTTTATTGAGTATTTCATACACAGAGGTAGGTAATTAATAAATACGAAAAAAATATGAACTGAAGCCGGGCCCAGTAGAGCCCGAAATATAATATATCTTGAGCAAATTTCTCTTTTTTTCGTACTTGTTTAATTATTTAAAATGTAAGCAAGTTATAACCTTCATATCATTTTATTTTGCTGCAAACAATATTAGTTTACATACTTTACTGGTCACTCAAAATCGTAACTTCGTCTAGCCAACCCTATAACTAAAATTTCCCAACACTCAACATTATAACTTGAAACCCTCTGCGGGCCTATTGCGTACCTTTGAAGCGGTTGCCAACTATGGTTGCTATTCACCAAAACATAAAAAATGGACTTCCAAAATAACCTTCAATGGTTATTGAACTATTTACGAATTGTGACGTCATTTCAAGTGCGAACGTATCCTTAGATAAGCGCATATGTCTGTTTGGTAACTGATTTTACGATACAGAATCAGGGGGCAGGAGATTAATTTGGTACACTTTTGCTACTCACCCAGCTCGCTGTATATTCATACCATTACTTATTTCCTATTTCGCACCTTTGACTTAATAACCCCATTATTTACGACTCCTGACGTAAAATCTAGCATTCCTTACAAATAATTACTAAAATACTTTTTTTAAAGTATTATTAAGTGAAAAATAAACAAATATTTAGCGTACAGCACAAACAATTTTCATAGAAAATTCAAGAAAAATAAATGTTTTGAAAAACATCTGGTGTCCATGGCGCAGTCGTTAGCGTGCTTTTCTTGTAAGCAAGAGGTCGTAAGTTCAATAGTTCTTGAACGAGCGAAGTTGTCCGAGTCTACTTGAACAATCTAGCGCGGCGTTTGTGTGTAGTATGTATGTTATGTATGTATGAATGTTTGTTCGGAATGTCATCACATTTGGTAGGCGAGTAAATAAGGCAAAAATAATCAAACATGAGCCAAATCGGTCAAGCGCGAACCGGGTCAGCGCGAGTTCACAGTTTGGGGCGAACTACTAGTTATATTGGGTATAATAATATTCGGTGAATACGAATACTGTTGTCCATATTCACCGAATATTGTTATACTAATTTAAAAATTCATAGAACTTACGAACAACATATTCGTATTCGTTACATCCCTATATGGGGCTGCTTTAAGATAGCAGCATCTAAATGCTGGAACGTGTTACCGCCACCTGTTTGCGCGGCTAACACACTAGTCACCTTCAGAAAAAAATGTCGCAGATGGCTGCTTTCTTTGCATTCCTTGGCTGGTGGTAGGCCTATGGTTCAGTAATGTGTCTAATAATATAAATTGTTTAATGTCAACTGTCTTAACTTTGTTTAACTTTATATAATTTTGGTACTTTTGCTTTCTAAATTCTGTGTGTTTTAATTTGTTTATTTATTATCTTTCTTTTTTGTGTGTTTCTTGTTAATGAAAGGCTAAGGCTGAAAATCGGCGGCTTTTTGTTTAAATAACAGACTGTCATAAGCCGAGTCTTAGACCGATTTGTCTCTTTTCATGTATAAAATTATTGTGTATAAAATTTATTGTGTTTTTTGAGACAAATAAAAAGCTTTTATTATTATTATTATTATATAAAACCTGTATATCCTAAATCGTATTCGTTCACGAAGTACGGCGATGACGTTCTTCCTGACGTTGAAATGTGACGTAAAAATTTAATCTATAGGTATGATAGAAATAAATGTCTATATGTTTTAAACACTTGGCGATTTATCCATCGCAAGGAGATAACAAATTAAATACATATCATTAGCTATGTATAGAAAATCAGAGAAGTAAATCTGGACGTGAGGGGCTCTGAACCGGGATTCGAACCCGTGACCTCTCGATTCGAAACTTCCCACGTCCAGATGTGTGTTTATTGTAATAATAATAATTGTATATAAATCTTTATGGGTTATTGGCCTGAAATAAATAAATTCATTCATTCATTCATTAAATTTTCTGATTTTCTATACCGTAATGATATAAATTTAATTCGTAAAAATTTACTTTTCCAGTGACAATCTACACTCTAACACCGCTGACGCTCCGAGGGTCATGTTTATGTTAATAAAAGTCGGAATCTAGCACATTTCGTCGCTGAATTAGCGCTAAGCGACCATGTAGAACTGACGTCACTGCACCCACATAAATATTTTTGTAGTGCAGGACTTCTGTGTTAAATCCAGTTTACTTTTCAATCTCCTCACTGAAAGCTCAGCTGACTGGCTACAGGGAAAATGTGGGGAGTAAATAAAGCGTTTGTTTACTATTTGTTCTGAAAAGGTGAAGATTTCTTTTAGCTTAAGGTGAAACGGTACCCGCTTGGTGCAAAGTGCACTTTAGCTTTGTTTTTCTTACTAAGAAGTTAAAAGTGAAAAAGATTTAGGTCGGTGGCAATTGACGAGAATAGTTCAGCATTAGTTAGGTTTAAGCAACAGATTGAATTGCAATTGTAGCGTATAGGTAAATAGTTATGATATTTTTCAAACTAACATAAAACAGCATTTGGTTTTGATAAGATCATGGCATATTGTGCGTTATTTCAAACGTTTTATTTTAAAAACTTAAATAATACTGAATAATATAAATACAATAATAATATTGTTGTTATGCCATAGACCAAAATATTTTTCACTTTTAGCGTCCAAATAAGAAATCAAAATGAAGCTCTGCATTCTGCACCGAACTTAAAATGGATTTGGCCAACGATTAAAACTTTAGCCTGTAACGAAAAACAACAGAGAAACAATCTTTTGTATTAAAACAGTGTCATGATTAGGCGCCTAAACTATTCGGTATAGAAACACAATTCATTATTGTTCAACATTTTTTTCGGCAGTGAGGAATTAACAGATTAAGTAGATTATAATTGAGAAAAATAAATATCTCCTTCTCTCTGTACAAATTATGGATCTTACGACAGCATATCACTAACGTTCGTGTCAGCATAAATAAACGATGAGTCATTGATTATGTCATTAGTCAGTCATTTTTTCGCGTTAAACGAAATGTTGTGCACTTCTTTATACAGAATGTTAATAATATATGATGATGCAGAATGTAGTACTTCATGAAAAAAAAACATAAGAAAGGGAAACCTGTTGTTTTATACGTTTTGGTCGAACAGCTGTTTTTTTTTCACGATTTGTGTGTTTGTATCATAGTAATATGTACATTATGGACCAGTATTATGGTCAGTTTCCAGATTTTGAAATATCATCTTAAGTTGCTGCTTTTAAACAAGTTTTCATACAGCTATAAAAAAGTAAAATTAAAACCTTTCCATCATTTCCATCAAACTCCAACAAATTTGGAGAAACAGACTAAATTTGACCATACTAATTAGTAACCGGAACAAGATACGGCAAAACAAACCCTACGTCATGTCTAAAAATAACTCGGCACAAAAAATCTCAAATAGACATGAAACCATCTTGATAGAGTTCTCAAAGAAGACGTTATAAGCATTTTACCGAAAACACAAAGGAGTAGAGATTAAATAGAAGTGAAAATGTAATCTGCCGCCCTACATCGCAAGACAAAAGAGAAAGCCGTTCATTTTCGTTCTGAAGGAAGTATTCCTCTACAAATGTGTAGCTTGACTTATACTACGTCAAGGTAAGGTCATGGAATTAAAATGCTATGTTCGTGGAAAATTTCTTGACCGCTCGAAGTTAGACTTTCTCTCTCTCGCAGATATAGGTTTTAGGGAGAGAGAAAGGGAAAGCTGTACCGTACTTGGCTCAGGGTTGGAAGAGAATTGGCCTTAGGAATGCTTCCGATTCTATTTGTGACATATGTACTTTGGAAGTTGGTATATTTATCTCATCGTTTAGTGCAGGAGTCTTCAACCGTTTTAGCCCGAGGGCCAATGATCTGTGAAAGGGCCACATTGCCGCACGTTAACATACCACCCCAACAATAATTTTAATCCCAAACAAGTGAATTAAAATTTTCTTTATTTGTTGAAAAAAAATTATAAACAGATTAATGTGAGGATTGACACTGTTTACTTCTCACCAGATTGTCGATATTTGCTTTTATTTTTATGGTCGTAACCCGCAGACTACCTTCCAAATGTACATCCGTAATCCTTGTCCTGGTTTTGAACTTTACATTTTTCATCCTTATGTGCTGCTAAACGTGACATCATCTTTGTGAGCGTGATTTCTTATTATATAATCTATTCCGTAGATATATATATTTTCTTTAAATAAATATTTCTTTTAGCTTCTGAGGGCCGCCAGAAATGTCCCGGAGGGCCGCACGAAAGAACGAAGACCCTTGGTTTAGTTGATACATCGGTTGATCATAGGGCTGGTGCATTCCTCGGCCAACGTATAAGTTTGGCTATCCAAAGAGGAAATGTGGCCAGCGTTCTATCTGGGGTCAATTTTAGAAACAATTATATTAGTTGAAGGTAAGTTATGTTTAATAAGTTTAAGATTTATTTTACACTAGCTTCTGCCCGCGGCTTCGCCCGCATGGCCTACAGGAAACAAATGACATTTTTTTTCAGAAGCAAACATAACAAGTGCTCTCATCCATCATCCAGCCATCAGCCTGTTTCGTCCACTGCTGGACATAGGACTTTCCAGGATTTCGCCACTCTTGGCGGTCCTCCTAGAAGAAATGCCCATACTCACACACGCTGGGCAGGAGGGTTGGTGAGCGCGGTGCCGAAACCCTTGCACCAGTGACGCCGCTGCCCGTCACCAGTCTGATTTATATAAGGCCCGGCAATTGGGGATGGATAAACCGTCATCCATCGGTCCCAGGCACGGATGGTCCCAGGCAATGGTGGGCCGCCTGGTTTTGCCTGAGAGCTGTTCTTTTACTCTCTCCCGAATAACTTCGGGAGGATATGCGAGTAAGATGGTGGTACCTCCACAGTCGAGCCCGGCATCAGCTCTACCCCCTCTTCAATTGAATTTAGATAGGTATACAAATTGACAATCTCCCAAGAAAAGCAATAAGGACGAAGTTTTCCGTAAAACTAAACTAATCTCTGGAATGAGAGTAATATGGTTGTAACCGAACTCAAACCATGTGTGAAAAGATCTAAAGAAAATTATAGATAATGCAGTTTTTAATTAATAAAAAGGAACCTTTATGGTGAGACTCCGTTGTCCGTCCGTTCATTATAACTTTAGCACCGTTAAAGATAAAGACTTGAAATTTTCCACAAAAATAGCATTCACTTGTTTACGTAACGCGGTACAAAAATAAAATTGTAAAATCTTAAATTGTTCAAAATATTTCCATTAAAAATGTGAGAAAAATAAAAAATATATTCTTAAAAATACAATATGGGTATCAAATTCTAGATATTAAAGAGCTAATTGTAAAAATATATACTTTTATTCTTATTCTTATTCTTATTCTTTATTGTACACAAAAAAGGAGATTACAAATATTTGATACAATAATTTGAGTACAGCGGCTACTAGCTTTTACTATATTTTCTGGAACAGATTTCGAGAAATCTTTGAAAAACCACAAAAAAATGCATGTTAAGGCACATTTTTCACCTGAAAAATATATTTCACTAAGTTATTAGGATGAAATTATGACACCCTTACCTTAGTGGAATTTATCGACACAATCCCATCACTATTCAATTTACAAATAAATGTTATGAAAATGTTTTCATTTTTAAATTTCTTTATAACACAAAATAAGTCGCAAGATGAGTACGTACAGAGGTACTTACCGAGTCTCTTTTAAAAGAAATTTGGCCTTAATATAATGTTTTCACTATCATTTCGACCGCTTCGCACCTCACATATTTCACGCTTTTTATAATTCATTGCGTGATGCAAATATACGTTCTATTTACTTCTCTATTAATAAAACATAATAGTATGAAACATAAAGCACTATATCAATGTAACACAGTTAAATCTTATTATAATCAGATAAATTAAGTTTTACAAAAAAACAAACAACCGCCATATCGACTTGACACACAACGTTAGACAGAGACAAGCTAAGTGAGCGAAAGAGTAAGAACATATCGCCATTCGTCCCAGCACAATTTTCATACATAACTCAATTTGTACTGAGTTTCGTTAGGCTGATCATCAGGTTTACACGCCACGTGGTCGTTGATAAAGCACAGCCACATGGTTCAAAATGTTTGTATTGATAATCTAATGTTACACACTTGAAATACAACGCGATGCACTAGATATCATGGGTATCGGATATGATGAAATTAAAGTAAGAACACAATCAATAACTAAAGCCTCATAGTGGGAACAGACAAGTTTCTTCGCACCCAGTTACTTCGACCACGTCCCGAAAATAAGTCTCTGAATATTTCATCTCAAAAATCGGATGTCTTCTCTAGTTGGTCATTCGCATAACTCTGCCAAGAACCATGTCCAAGTGCGGTATTACCAAACGCTTGCGTTCCCACCAATAAAAACAAATAAGTTACAGTTACCAACTTAACATCACAAATCTTTCAAATCTGATTGGGTAACTCAATCAGTCTAGCCAACTTTACAAAACGAAAATACTCAGAACAGAGACTAAAATTATTGCTAGCTTAAAATATCACCACAGACATATTATTGGCGTACGGCGTCATCTGTTGGCAACGTTAACAAATTATAAGTCAAAGAAAGAATAGACAATGAATGACATTTTCGTTCGGAAATTCGTTCGATGGCAGATCCAACTCGTAATTCGTTCCAAAATAATCGTTATCGACTGGTGGCTCCACGTCTCGATCCGATATATTTATTGTAGTTTGGGAGTACTACTTTTTTTAAACTAATTTTTTACTACCTATGTCGCCTTAATATGTTCCCACATGATAACGTGCTTTCCGAAGTAAGCGGACGGAACAAAAACGAGCCCTACGGGATTCGAGCCCGCTGCCCTCCGGATTAGAGGTCGAGTCGTTCGAACCACTACACGGTCGGTCGAATTATATATAATATATGTACATTGTTTTGTAAATGTGCACTTTAATCATATAATTCAATTATTTAAGTATCTAAAACTTATATTCGTTTATTCAGTAAATTACATCGACAAGTTTACAAAATAAACAAGGTATTTTCAAGTTTGTACAAAAATAGTAATAATAAGTTATTCAAATAAATATTATATTAAAATATTGATGAAAACAGAACATTCAACACTTGTAAGACTCTTTTTTCACTACGTCCAAACGTGGTGGGCGTGTACTCTGGCACAAATACAAGCTTTTTAATGCATTCAAGTTTACCTCAAAGTGTTTTACTTCACCATCAGCGAGTGGTATATAAGGTGACTTTCGTTTATACAGCCAAATTTATACCGGAGACTCGATGAGTGGTCAGAACCCATAAACATAAAGTGGTCTTTTTCACGGAAAAGCAGCTTTTTCCCGAAAAATCGATTTACGTACCAATACGGCGACATATAATGTGACTTTCGTTTATGCAGCCAAATCCAATCAATAACTAACCCTTTCTGCGAAATATTTACGTTTTATGGCGTAAAGAGCGAACCAGAAGATAATTCACAAAAAAGCGAGATTAAAACAAATACGAAAGTCATGTGGTGCGAGCGATGCGAAGCGACGAGGAGAATAAACATAATATATGTTTACATGTATGCGAGGTGACTCTAATATTTTAACAGAAAACAATTACGTATTATCACGTAATGGGACTGTGGATGGGACAATGGGACGCCATAATTCGATTTTTCACCAAAAAAACGTGTGGTCTTTCGCGAAAAAATACGACGAAATATACATTATAATTTATCCACACTCGAACTCGTTGAAAAAATATAGACTTCCTCTTATTTTACAATTTAGTTACTGGACTTGTCGATGCCCTCGCATTGTTCCAAAATATATATTTTACAGGTCCCATTAAAAACACCCGTAGTAAACACTTGTTTGCCATCCCCACATATTCCACAAATCACACAAAAATATTTTTTCAAGCAGGAGCCTCACTTCTCACAATAAAGAATTCTCAGACATAGATATATTTAGATTTAAGTTACATTCTTTGAAGAAACTGTTGAAAACAAATATGTATGAGTAACACAAAACCCCAACATTGGTGTCGATTCGGTGTAGCGCGGCTTGGCTTGTTTGGCGGGACTAACTAACCTTTATTTATTTTAAAAGACCTCCAACATCATCACTTTTTGTTTCGACACGCTCACTGCACAAAATGGATGACGAACTTTTTTTGAAATATCTGAATTCAATGCATTGAAGTGATGTCTACAATACTAGTGACATAAACGAAATGATAAATTGTTTTAATAATCTTATGACCTCAATTTTCGACGAACTTGCTCCTTTGCGAAAGAAAACCCATGCCCTTGGTTAACCGACACCGTGAAATTTATGATGTCTCTACGCGATAAAGCGCTTAGGCGAGCTCACTCTACAAAGAGTGAATCCCATTTAAAATATTATAAAGATCTCAAAAACATGGTTACCAGCGCAATAAAAAGAGAAAAAGAGGCGTTTTACGATTATTACGTAAATAACAATAAAAATGAGCCAAAAAAGATGTGTAACTACATTAAAAAAACATCGACTTTCGGTAATAAAGGTTTACCAAATATTCCGCATCACCTTAATAAACCGGACAAAATTAATGATTTTTTTCTCGATGTTCCTGGTGATCCAAAAATTGACGACGACCTTTTGAGCTTCTACAAACAGAACAAATATGGTAATAGCGAATGCATATTTAACATTGAAAATTGTACTCAAGAAGAAGTCTCTAAAATCACTCATGCCATAAATACAAATGCAGCCGGTTACGATACCATCACCATCCAGATGGTAAGGATGACATTACCGGTTACCCTTCCAATAATAACAGATCTCATAAATAAATCAATAAGCAATGGTATTTTTCCTAACAATTGGAAGCTGGCGAAAGTAAGACCTCTACCAAAATCTTCTTCGGTAGAGGGATACAAAGATCTCAGAGCTATTAGTATACTGCCTGTTATGTCCAAAATCATGGAGAGAGTTGTCTGTTTGCAGCTGAGTAAATACCTAGAGAAAGAATCTGTCCTTCTGGCTATGCAGTCAGGATTCCGTAGCCAACATGGAACTGCTACAGCTCTAGCACAGGTAACTGACGACATACTTACGGCTTCGGATACTGGCAGGGGTAGTATTCTGGTACTTTTATATTTCACACGGGCTTGCGACTGTATCAGTCCTGATCTCTTACTGGCTAAGATGTCATACTATGGCATTTCACAAACCGCTTGCAAATGGTTCAATTCGTATTTAACTGACAGGAAGCAGTACGTCATCACTGAAGATAGTCAGGGAGATTTTAAGGAATCTGAAGTAAAATCTGTGACGAGAGGCTGTCCACAAGGTTCGATACTTTCTCCTCTCCTGTTCATTCTGTATACATCTGACCTCATAAACAACCTCTTGCACTGTAAAGTTCATTTGTATGCAGATGACACCCAACTATATTATTCCTTCAAACATAAAATAACTAGGGAATCTGTGCTGCTGATAAATGAAGACCTTGATTTTATATACAATTGGACTAAAAGACATGCCTTAGTACTCAACCCCAACGAATCCAAGTATATGGTGATGGGTACAAAACGTCAGTGCGAACAAATAATAGACTATTCACCGGATATTCTAATTGGCAGTAAAAGAGTTGAGAGGGTGAAAACTTCAAGAAATTTAGGGTTGCTGATGGATAGCGAACTGCGTTTTGTAGAGCACATCAATTTAAAAATTAGAACGGCTTTCTTTCGGCTAAAGGTTCTCTATGGAATAAGACAATATATAAAAGAGGAAGTTAGAACAATGCTAACTGAAGCACTTGTACTTTCAATTTTCAACTATTGTGACACTGTATACGGACCGAGGCTTTATGAGAAAACTAGCCGCGCCATACAACGTGTGCAAAATGCATGCGCATGGTTTTGTTTTGGGATTCGTAAACGTACTCATATCACCCCTCATTTGAATGAGAAAAGAATTATTAAAATGAAAGGTAGAAGAGAATTTCATATAGCAGGTTTGTTATATAAGGTGGTTCACTTGAAGAGACCGCAATATCTACATGAGAAGATCCGATGGCTTGGTGAATCACATAACGTAATTGACCACAAAATGTCTATACCAAAGCATCGAACAGCAAATTTTAGAGGCAGTTTCAAGTTCGCAGCATCCAAAATCTGGAATGATCTACCACCACCGCTACAAGTACATGTCTTATTTAAAATTTAAAAATAAACTTAAAACAATCCCAATAGATAAACAAATAACTGCACCAAATAACATGTACGAGTATATTTTAAAAAAGTCAAAAAGAGTAAATTGAAACAGTGTTTTTTCATTCAGACCCGCGTTTTTAATTTAACCCAAATCCTCCTTTAAAATAAGATTTTAGAGTTAATTAATTTATGTGGTTTATCTTATAGGTATATCTAATTAATTACATACACAAGTAAATATACATTAATTACATATTTATTAAACCAAATTAAAACGGATAAATATACAAATTATAAGCAATTATTGCATTGTACATATTTTAATTATTATTCAGGGAAATAGTATCGCATAGCAGACAAAGTGATAGACTCCTACTCCTACGCGCCACTCTGTAATGTCTACTACTTTAGATATGATGTCTATGGAACATGCTGAAAAACAGCGCCGTTCAGATGAAAATTGTGTCTTTTTATCTGACGGCAAATGCTGAGCATGCCACCATTTGCCAGAACTTCATAGAAATGAATAATACTTTAGGAAAAGCATATACAATATAAAACTTTATTCATAAGATTTCATTTTAACTATTTATTTTATTTTTTGTTATACTAATCTAACACTATAATGATGTCTTTTTTGTTATTTATAGGTATAAGTATAAATGGGTACTTTTATATTATTGTGTACCGCGTGTTTTGTTTTATTTTTATTTATTTTTTTAATTAAGTTCTGTAAAGTTTTTACTTTTTGTGTTCTGGCAATAAATATATTTTTTTTTCTTCTTTTCTTTTCTTAACCTTGTTCTGGGCGTCCTGTCCTTGTCTTTTCTAGAGAGAAAAGGACAGAATTGCTTAGATTGTGTCTGGACCCGTCGAATGGGTTGGGTCGGGCTGCGCCGAATCGACCCCAATACATTATTGTACCTATCTTAAGTTAATATTATTGTAAAAACCTACCTATACTTGTATTCTCGCTCATGCTTACCGATAAAACTTAATATTGTGTCAAAATATTTTTGGTACTATTCGGTCTATAATAAAATACAAGATTTTTATTTTATTTATTTTAGTACCAAAAATATTTTGACACACAATATTAAGTTTTATATGTTAATATACTATATAAACTTGTGACTGTTTGTATCCATAATAAAAATAAATAAAATAAAATATATACAAATTCTATGTACACCATTATATGAAATACAAATTAGTCCATGGTCAAATGACACATTTTGAACTAGGTCTTGATTGGCTGACTTGCATTGATTGGTCGGAAGTCGGGAGTCCTATCGACTGGACTTCCTCTAGCAAAACTAATGTTTTTGAAACTAAAGCGTTGGATATACACATTGCTGTTGTAATAACTACGGCGTAGCAATTACGATAACTTACAGCTACGGCGTAGCACAGAGAGCGAATAAATTAACTGAGCAACAAAACAACCCTATTTTGGTGAAACAAAAAGTTAATTAATCTGTTGAAATCTCATTATCATTAAAACTTAAGTGAAGCAATAGATCGCGGATTAAGTCTCACCAAAACCTTATATTTACATTTTGTAAGTTATTGTTTTTTTTTGAAATAAATATATATAATTTAGCTATATAAAGCCTTTAGTTTCCTTTAACTTGTATTAATAATAAAAAAAATTAATTGTTTTGTTTTGCAATTAAATGTTTGTTTATGCATTTATTATGTTATCTATTAACAATTGTAAAATTGCAAATTAATATTTTATTTCAGAGAAATATTTAAAAAAGGAATATGTGTCAAATATGCAACCGCAAATAAATAATTTAGGTGGATAATTCTTATGCAGCCTTTACTCAATCACAGAGGAAGAAATTAATGGCCAAAGGTGTAAAAATATCTATGCCAAACGGTATACAAGGTGAAATGCAATCACCCGCCTAAATTATTATTGAAGTAACAGTAGGTGATAGAGACTACACATGTGAAGTTTCAGGTGGATCAGAAAACGTTTATGAGTTAAAGCCAAATTTTTTTCAGGTTGTAAAGTAACAGTAAGAGACCGCAAATGAAAAGTTTCAGGTGGAAAGGGTAAGATAATTGTGAATCAATAATTTAACATAAGAAAAAAGTTTGAGAAACTGCAGCAACGCATCTGTGTACTTTGTTGCTACGTTGCTAGTCTCCCTCCCTCGACACACGCGCCAAGCTTTGTCTGTGTGCGTGAAACTCACGTGTGCAGAGCGACTGATTGAACAACTGAGGACGCTCAACCTTGGTCGCCTAGCAACAGCGTCGACGCATGCTATGGTACAAAACCACATTTTGATCCTACTCAGCTTTTTACTTTAATAAATAACGCTCCGTCGTAAACGTAACATTGAACTTTGAACCCCACAAATACCTTGAAATAAAATGCAACTTACCAAACACGACTAAAAGTATCCTGATTCTCTTTAACACTACATCACCAGATAATCTTTTCCACCACACTTTTCCACCACACTCACCTTGAACTAGCAATTTATCGCCTGGGTAGGATTATTATAGGGATACTAATAACGGGTAAACTGGATAACACAACGATATTTATGTACAACAACAACGTGCAAATACCACTGTCTCAACCAGTGCATCGGTCAGGCATCTTGAAGTTTAATTCAAAACTGTGATTTACAAACGAAAATCCTAACAGCAACACGCATAAAGAAACACCAACGTTATTTGTAAACACAGAGATAAAACGCGCGGTCGTCCCCGGTTTTGAATGAATGAAAGATGCAAAATACAAATTATGTATGTATGGGTAATACCTGGGTCTATGCGTGAGGTGTGTGCGTGTGTACAATACACAGGTAGTTAATCCATGATCAAGTTTTCAGTAGTAAACATAGACGGCATTGTTGTTGTTTATGAAACTCCAATAAACTACAACTTTCCACAAAAAAACACCCACGCACGATTATTCAACAAGCTAACTTCAGGTCATCTTGACCTTAGCCTCATAATCAAATAAAATAAGCACACATTTGTTTTTAAGGCGACAAATACGTAGGCGCACGTAAAAAGAGCTCCGAGCGATGTACCTGTGCAGTGAGCGAATTACCTACCAAATTGGAAAATACGGGGAAAATACCAGATAGCCTTTCATAAATTAACAATTTCGTCATATTCCGACACTGACAGCAAGATAGCGTATACAATTTTCAGAGAGTGTGACAGAGATGGCATTAGAACTCCGAATTTATGAACGTAGCCCCGGCGCGTGGATTTGCTGTCTCGCGATTGGTTCGTCAGTTGACTTTCGCTCCACGCACGGCGCATACACACACTTACCCCGCGGTCCGAATTAATTGTAAGCTATCTTACAGTTCATTCAAACTCATGCCGTCCCTATCGCACTTACTAAAAAAATTGTTTGCTATCTCTCACACACTCGCAGTTTGAGCGATGTAATTCTATTTCGGACCGTACGGAGACTCACCCCCACAGTCACAGGTAGGCTTGTGCTTGCTCGGTCACTGCGCGGTTCGATCCGATCTCATACATTCATCAAAAAGGACTAAAATCGTCAGTTCATCTTTATTTTGGGTAAATTACTAATTTGTTTTGTATTTATTTCCCAATAAAACAGTATTTTCTCGTAAGAACGCTAGTAGTCATTTCGTATATCCATCTCGCTTACTCATTACCAGAATCATATTAGAGCGAGTAGGATTGCTAGTTTCTCATAGATTAAAAGAAATATGTATTACAGATGTGCCAAACTTACGGGAATAAATATTAAAAATGCAGATAGAACTGCCTCTTTTTATGGATTCGCAGGAACAGAGTAGGTACCAAACTGGATCTTGTTACTGAGCCTCCGCTTTCTGTCTGTCTGTCTGTCACAAGGGTCTACCTACAGCCGTTGCGCCGCAATAAGTAGCCAATTAAAAATTTCAAATAATCTTATTACTGTGGCTTCTATCATGGCAAATAATAAAAATGTAAAATGTTCAATAAATAAATAACTTGACGTGTTCTTGACGTACAGCAAAGCGTAGTGTAGGCCGACCTCATGCCCGCTGGACCGACGACCTGAAGGACGTTGCGGGGGGCGGCTGGATGAGGAGGACGGAGGACTGACATGAGTGGCGAAATTTGGGAAAGGCCTATGTCCAGCAGTGGACGAACACGGGCTGATAGATGGATGGATGGATGGTCTTGACTGTACGTGTATGGGCATATTTTTCTACATTATTTTAATATATGGTTGATAAAGAATTAATTTTTTTTAATTTAATCTAAATGTTTAATTTATTTTAGTTAAACAATTTCCATCTTTCTTAAGTTTTTTTTTTCACTTCAAATAAACAGACCTTTTTTTTCGAGCCAAAAGGAGTGGTTTACCCTCAGAGGCGATATGGAAAAAGGTAAAGCTTATTTCGTAGCGCATCTGCGCGGGCGCCCGCTTTAACACCTTTTCGTCCATTCCGCATGGAAATTCCCGGCCGCGTTCAGTTTAATCGTCAGAAGACGCCTACCTTACACTAACAGTAGGGTAGCAAAGACAAATTTTACGCGCGCAAAAGAGATGTCAAGATAAGCGAGCGTGATCCGACGATCAAGCGGAACAAAGCCCTGACTGTGGCATAAGTTTAAAGGGAACTGTTGGAGGTCCTTGACAAACAAACAAACCTCAGGACGGTCACTTGTGCAGTTTACAAAAGAAACCTCTATTACTGTGAGAGATAAAGATAAGGGACCCAAAGGTTTTTATTTTCAATGTTTGTGCAGTGCTCTTGAAAGATGTGTTGTGTTTGTGTACCGAAATCGTTTTCTACGACTGAGGTAAAATGTGTTAAACTGATTTGATGTATTTGATCTGAGGTTAAACTAGACCTTTGGTAAGTTGATTATGATTATCCTTAATTATGCCGTATGTATTATGAACTGTGTACAATGTTATGTTCGTGTTGTAATCCTTTCAATCAAAGAGGATTTTGACCCTGAAAACATTCGAAGAAAAAAAACCGTTGTTTTGATAATACGTGAGTGAAATCTTTACTGCAATTTTGTATGTTTTTACTAAGTGGGCACCACAATAGACGAAATGCAATGGTTACACATAATTTTATTACATCAATACATTTTTAAAAGCTGATCGGTTATTCCCACTTGCCATCAGCTGTGGCAGGTCACGTGACGTTGAAAATCACATTAATGTTGTGTGAGTACGATTTTGATTCAGTTGTGTGGGTGGAGACCGTGTGTGCATAGCTTTCATTCATGGGATAAGCTTGTGTGCGTCTTTAATTTTAAAGGTTCAACCAGTGTTTTTTAATCAGTGTTTTTTATTTATTTAATTTATCACCATCCTAAATTTGAGCTGAACCACCTACTGACACTTCAATAAAAATTTAGGCGGGTGACTGCATTTCAAATGGCCAAATTCATACAGGAGACTCAGTTAGTGATCAGGAACTAGGTTCAGTAAATATTTTGGACAAATTCGAAAAAAAAAATTTTTGCTCCTTACTGGTTAGACTAGTTAAGTACAATTCCTAGTCAATAAAGAAGCAAAAAAATATATTTATCGAATTTCACCAAAAGGGTAATTAACCTTGTTTCTGATCACTTACCAAGTCTCCAGTATAAATTTGGTCGGTTGGTTGCATTTCACCTAGTATAATCATTCGTGCCACGATGTAAATTGCGGAGCATTCACTTATGAGATCATATCAATATTTCATTATTCCCATTAAAATCGTGTTCCGAATGGCGCTAACAGTACTAAAACTACCATCAAAGTACTCACGCCCATCCAGTAAAAGTGACTCGGAATGACGATAAACGCGATATAATCAATTATGTTGTGACTCGGTACGCGCTGTAAATAAGCATTTTATTAAAAAACGTAATGATCTGTAAGAATCAGAAAACAAATTATCTTTCGTTAATAAAAGGTTGTTGCCTCGAGTGACGTATAAATTCGGAACATAAGAGATGTGAATAAATAAATATCGAAAGAGTCGGACTCGCGCAAGAAGGGTTCCGTACCATTATCTATAAAAACGGCAAAAAATCATGTCTGCTGTATGGGAGTGCGCAGGTCCGAATCGCACTTGGCCGGTTTAAGTATTTTTTTGTTATAGCAGTAACAGAAACATATAATCTGTGAAAATTTTAATTGTCTAACTCTCACGGTTCATGAGATACAGCCCGGTGACAGACGGAAAGACAGACAGACGGACAGCGGAGTCTTAGTAATAGGGTCCCGCTGGTTATCGAGTTTTAGCTCAAGCGCTCTTGTCACTTCATTCACCTTATCTGCTCTCCACTTCAGTAGAAGCGTAAATAGCGTCCTTTATAGATCAAGATATTCTTTTATACTGCGAATAATTCCATTTTCTGAAATTGCAATGTCTGAATATTCAGTGGGCAGACAATGCCGGTGCAACCCACTCCGGTGATGATGTCATTCGCGCTGGTGACGGAACTCCTTTCACAAGATCTGGTTTATTAATATGAAAATACCTAAAGCTAGCTCTACATTCTTGGCGAGGCTAGGCGAGGCGAGGCGATCTCAATAATATAGGTACTTGGGTCCCTCGTTTCACCTCGCCACGCCTCGCTTGCGTTCTGCCTGGAGTCGGCTTTTGAGCCTGAGTCAAAGAGCATGTAGTGCAAGGCGAGGCACAGTGTTATACACTCCCTTATAATTACATTATGGCATTTCCATCCATCCATCTGCCCATGTTCGTCTGCATACGGAACCCTACTTTTTATTTTACTTTAGAGTGTCTTATAAGCTGACTAAATTAATAATAACTATTTCGAGATTTCTTGTACCCCCTTATATGTCATTTTTTTTATGTTGTATTATTTGGCGTGATAGAGGCTATAATAACACGTATTTTATGAAAATTTCAACTTTCTACCTAGTATGGTTGAGGCTGTAGACCCCTGTGACAGACGCACAGGCAGACAGCGGAGATTTAGTAATAAGGTCCCGTTTGGCACCCTTCGGGTATGAAACCCTAAAAAGTGTAAAATAAAAGCTTTGGAGCAATATATCCAAATATTGGATGTCTCGAATAACATTGCCTTAACACGTTCTAATCCCCTACCGCATGTACATACATCTCGTATATTGTGTCCACAATACGTATAAAACCGTGGCGGTTAACTTTTAAGAACCCATGGTTTTATCCCTTTCTTATGCACTAAAAGCAAAATTTCACATAATCAAAGTCGAGTGAAGGACTACCTCGTTCAAAAGTAAGAGCACTTGCTTTGAGAGGCAAACTTTGTAACTGAGCTTTACTTTGTAAAATTATATTAAAAGACAACACCAAGTTCTTGGTCGCGGAATCTTAACTTAGGCGTAACGTAGTTTGAAGCGTGTTATTATTGCCAACAACACTAGTTACTTCGGTTGGAGATCTCAAGTTTACTGCTTTTGTTTACTCGTTTTAAACTGAAGTGAAAATATTTATCTATTGCTTATGTCTGGTTGTTTTCGTAAGCATATAATAATATGGAGGGACCCATTCTCGCATTTCAGTAATGTGAAGCATAGATATGTATGTTATTTATTAAAGTTCTCTTAAAAAACCGTGTAAATGTACAAATTCGGTTTGTGCACATTCCGTAATTTTAGTTTCCAATTAATGTTGGCAATAGTTTTCATAAATCTTCTCGAATAAATTGAATAATAATCATAATTAAAAATTTCAAGTTAACATTGTTATTGAATTCATAAGCAACGCCTTTACAGATTATATATATCCTTACGATAAATTTACTTTGTTTGAATATATTTTGAATATATATATATATATATTTTTTTTGTGTAGCATTATTGCATTTGCCCTGTTTTGCACCCCCTTAAACAAAGAAAATATTTTTAAACCGATAACCCGTTATGAGTATATAATACCTCACTCCGCTTCGCATGATCCTGCTTTATACCAACAAATACTGCAACTATCACTCTGAAATTGATATATGGTAAAGTTGAGGACTAATACTATGTCACCACAGGGGTGAAAACTTGATTCCATTAAATTTTCTCGATAGAAAAAAATTTGATAATTACCTCCAAACCGTTCAATAAACCGATAGCTTTAAATGAATACTTGAAATTAGATCTGAAACTTTGCATAATATAACTGATACTAGTATAAAGCAGATGCAGACAATAATATAAAAATGAAAAAACCATCAGTGTATATAACCGCGATTTCAAAATAACTGATGTTTTGCGTGCGCGGCATCCGATTAGAGTAAGATAAACAGTTAAAAAGCAGAAGCGTTAGAACAGGACTGTGATTTAGGGTATAATGAGCCCTTAACAAATAAAATTTAAAACTAGTCGGTTCAAATAGATTATTTATTTTAAATTAATCCGTCTTGAAGAAAAGATAGATATACGGACACACATACCATATGGGTTCCTTTTTAGGGTTCCACGCCCAAACGGCTAGACGGAGCCCTATCAATGTCACTCTGCTATCTGTCTGTCTGTCCGTATGTCACGGTTCTCTAGCTTGCAGACGAAACATAGTTAGGTGGGAGGTCGGAAGATTTAACTGGTTTTTGTGTCGCGTATTGTATGTATGTGTGCTTCCTACCGTGTGGAAGTAGTCTTTATACTTCCTAACAAAAATACACATTTCATAGATGTATAGGGATGTTAACGTGAGAATTTGAAATTTTTTGAAATATGTTGTGCAACTGGTTGGAACATGTATGTTAGCTATAATTCTAATACATTTCTTTTGTATCTTAAATAAATCTTCAGCATTTACACTATTGCCCCATAGAATAATACCGTACTTCAGCCAAGAATACGCGTATGCATAGTAAGCAGTAATTGCAGTTTTAACGTCTGTTGCCTTTTTTAGTTCCCGTAATCCATAAATAAACTTTGACAATTTTTTCGTTATTATTTCTATATGGCTTTTCCAATTAATGTTGGTATCTATGTTTATCCCTAATAGACAAAAATTTTTAACCGTTTCGATTTTTGTGTTTTTATATGACAAGTTTAAGTCTAAATTTTGTTTTTGGTATGGGTGATATTGCATCAGTTTAGTTTTTTTTAGATTTATCTCTAAATTGTTTTCATTAAACCAGGTAGTTAACTTAGAGAGAATTAAATTAATCTGTTCATTAAAACTGTCGATATTGTCAACTTCAAGAAGGATGGAGACATCGTCAACAAATAGAACACACATATTGTTTATTATTTTGGGGAGATCATTGATGTAAATTAAAAAAAGTACACATCCAAGGACACTACCTTGAGGAATACCATTTTTCATATATTTTTGTTTGGATACAATGCACGTTATTTCGTGATTAGTTTCATTGTAATATTCTATTTCAACATATTGAGGTCTATTGTGTAGATAAGATTCAAACCAATTTAGAAGGGGCCCTCTTATTCCAATATTATCCAATTTTCGAATTAGTATATTATGATTAACTTTATTTATTTATTTATTTAGGTTTTTCAACAGATACACACTTTACATTTACAAAACAAGATATACAGAGCAAGCCACAGTGGGTATCCAATAATAGAAAAACACAACTTATACATCACAACATCAAGTGAGACTTAGCACTACTAGTTAGCATTTCTACATTATCAAGACAATAGAAATAGAAGAAAAGATAAAACAATTTCGAACTAAAACTAAACTTTAAATTATGTATAGGTACAATTGAGACTGAACTATTTTTTACAAATTTTATTTTAAAGATAAATTTAACAATTGTGATTTATATCTTCTAAATGAACATGAAAACAAATCAAAGGCCTGAGGATCTTTTATGAAAAGTTGATTGTGCTGTCTACACATTCTATTTATTATTGAGAATTTGCCAATGTTGGTTCTTGCTCGACGAAGATAAAATGGACGGTAATTTACAACCCGGGAAACTTGACGAGGAATAACTATACTAAATTTGGAAAGTAGTTGAGGACAGATTACTTTGTTATTAAATATTTTAAACAAAAATATCTGGTCAGCATTGTGGCGCCTATCTTCCAGCGATAAGAGATTAAAATGTCGCAAACGGTCCGAGTAATGCGGCAAACTGCGACGTTTACCTTGATGTCCGCTCAAATAGTAAAGAAACCGCTTTTGTACCCTTTCGAGCCTATCTATGTGACAATTGTAGTGAGGGCTCCAGATTGTTGAGCAATATTCCAACGAGCTACGCACTAATGCACAGTATGCTATTTTAAGAGCATTAACATTTCTGAACTCTCGGCAATTTCGCCAAATGAATCCCAACATAGCAAGACCTTTTTTACTATTTTATCAATATGCGCATTGAATGTTAGGTGTTTGTCTACTATGACACCTAGGTCACGTATTTGTGTCACTTGTTCTAGGTTTGTACCACCCAGGCTATAGGCAGCTAATATTGGTGATTTCTTTTTAGTGAACGTTATGAATTTACATTTTTGAATATTTAAAGGCAGTTTATTATTTATGCACCATTGAAGAACTTGTGATAGATCTTCCTGCAATAGGGATACATCATGGGAGTTACAAATGGGTCTATAAATTTTTAAATCGTTGGCAAAAAAAGAGTATTGTGAATTTTTTATTACATCAGAGAGATCATTTATAAATATCAAAAATAATTTAGGACCTAGATTTGAGCCTTGTGGGACGCCGGGCGGAGCTGCAAATGGGGAGGACTCGAAACCAGCAATAACAACCTTTTGACTTCTATTAGATAAATACGACTCAAACCAATTTAATAAGGTACCATGAACACCGACACAACCGAGCTTATAAAGCAGGATCTTATGATCTACCCTATCAAAAGCCTTACTTATATCGGTGTATATGGCATCCACTTGTAATCCCTGATCCATATACTCCTGGAGTTCAGATATGAAACAAGCAAGATTTGAATTTGTGGACTTATTTCTCAAAAAACCATGCTGATTTATATTAATTATAGTATCAAGCATTTGTGAAAGGGTTGGACTTACGACGGCCTCGAATACTCTCTCTGTTATATATCTAATATATCTATATCTATATCTCTGTGTACTTTTTTTAATTTACATCAATGATCTCCCCAAAATAATAAACAATATGTGTGTTCTATTTGCTGACGATGTCTCCATCCTTCTTGAAGTTGACAATATCGACAGTTTTAATGAACAGATTAATTTAATTCTCTCTAAGTTAACTACCTGGTTTAATGAAAACAATTTAGAGATAAATCTAAAAAAAACTAAACTGATGCAATATCACCCATACCAAAAACAAAATTTAGACTTAAACTTGTCATATAAAAACACAAAAATCGAAACGGTTAAAAATTTTTGTCTATTAGGGATAAACATAGATACCAACATTAATTGGAAAAGCCATATAGAAATAATAACGAAAAAATTGTCAAAGTTTATTTATGGATTACGGGAACTAAAAAAGGCAACAGACGTTAAAACTGCAATTACTGCTTACTATGCATACGCGTATTCTTGGCTGAAGTACGGTATTATTCTATGGGGCAATAGTGTAAATGCTGAAGATTTATTTAAGATACAAAAGAAATGTATTAGAATTATAGCTAACATACATGTTCCAACCAGTTGCACAACATATTTCAAAAAATTTCAAATTCTCACGTTAACATCCCTATACATCTATGAAATGTGTATTTTTGTTAGGAAGTATAAAGACTACTTCCACACGGTAGGAAGCACACATACATACAATACGCGACACAAAAACCGGTTAAATCTTCCGACCTCCCACCTAACTATGTTTATGAATGGCACATACTACACATGTATAAAAATATATAACCACCTACCTGAGACAATGAGAAACTCAGATGATAAACGATTTATATCAAGGTTAAAAAGCCTGTTGCTTGAAAAATGTTTCTACACTCTTAAAAGCTATTATGAGCACAAATTTTGAAAAAAACGAACTTTATATACCTAATTAAACTTAATCTTACATAGATAGCATATATAAAATGTCGTCGCATATTTAAGAGCCATGATCTTGTCATATAACATGTAGAAAGTGTAAATATTAAGTTAAGTTATTATTTTAAGTAAATTGCAATACCTTACCTAGGTTAATCTTGTATAGCACAAAAATTAGTTATAAGAACATTATGTACCAAGATTACGCAAATAAATTTCTATTTCTATTTCTATTCTCGACAAAGACACATTTAAGACAAACAAACGCACTCTGAAGTTTTTGGATTGGACCTCTATTGAAAATCACCTCTAAATATTATATTATATTAATAATATCGTAACATAGAAATAATTAGGTCAAAATAGGAAAATAAATGTCGACCAAATTTCCTGGAAGTGGATTTACGTAATCTATTTTCGTGCAACCAGCGTCCTGCAGGCGACGTGGGGAGTCTCCTCACGTCTTCAGCTGGTATCAGTGAAGGTCTTGGAGATATTCCACCAGCGACGGCATGAATACCAAGTGAACTCCATCTTAAATATAGAAAGAGAAGTGTAAAATAAAGAATATGTTGGCGTCGTATTTGAAGTGCGCTTTTGTCTAGAATCTATGTAGGTGAAAAATTTCTTAAGGAGATCGTAGTCCAAAAAAATGCTTGATTTAGAAACTACATTCGAAACTCTATACTTCCTTTAAGAAACTCACCTCAATACACACCTATATAATACATACACACACATATACCTATGTTTATATACCCATACACTAAATCTCATTCATACTTTGTTTTGTTATTTATTATTAGATTAATTGTTTTTATTATGTGTATGTTCAGAGTTCTTTGTGCATTTCAAACTATGTTAATTCTTAATTAACAAAAAAATTTTTTTTTATTTTTTCCTTGTCTTGGGTCTAGTTTTGTACGCTGCATGGCAACTTTAGTAGAAACTAGTGTTTGCATAATTTGTCATGTATTTTTTCTGAAAATAAAGAAATAGTATTTGTTGATTATCTGCCGGCGGCGTCCGGATAGTTATTAATAACCCAGATTAATTATAAAGAAGAGTGAAAATAACCTCTGGCGGCGCGCTTCATCCCAGGGCCCATCGATACTTAACGTCAGACGCGGTGGAAGCATCTCGGAAGAAAATTAAAAAAATATATATCTACCTATATTCACCGAAAATCTAAAATTGAAAAAACCGGTTAAGGCGAGGCATTAATGAACTTTTAATTTCAAATCGGCGCCTTGGGCCTTGCGCTCACGAACTTGCTTATGCCGTAAAGTCGTATGCGGCAAAACAGTATTTTTCATTTAAAATGACAACTATAAGTAATTTAATAAATCCAATCGGCTGTATTGAAGTGTATTTGTAGACTATTTTTATATAAAAAACTAAGGGGCTTCTTTCGCTCCCGTTTGTCAGTAAAATAGAAATCTCTGTTTTAAAAGAGGTTCTCTAAATATTTTTTCTCTGCTATGAAAATTAATCAATCAACTAAATCTTCGGGCAAAATGATGTCAATTAATGAAATGCTTAACCTAGTATATAAATTGGTAATTACATACCTCTATGTTTTTTTATTGCTGAGAAAAATGGAGATCCATGTCGCCAAAATTTCGTGGCGTCGCCTTAAGTGCGAGCGGGACTCGCGCCCTGAGGGTTCCGTACTATTCAAATAAGTTAATAGAAATGAACAATTTAAACAAAAATTACAAATTTCGATAATCCGATAAATAATAATAATTAATATTATTATTTCATACCATTTATTTGTTTCATACCTATAAAATGTATGAAATAAAACTATAAAATTAATTTGGTCGAGAATTCAAGCACGTAACCCTCAGCCTATGTATAAATTGTGTTTTCAGTATTTGTTGTTTAAATGTCTATTGTATGCCTAAATGCTTAAATGGCACATAATATATAGAATATTCCAAATTCCTAACTTTTTGAGATAGACCCCGTAACAAAAAATGGTCCAAAACTGACTTCTTTGATAGCCCCCAACTTTTTATTTCTAAAAAACAAAACAAATTATGTATTATACTCAATAAGCTCTATACATGACACCCACATGCTAGGGTAAAAAAGATTTGTTGTCCCCAGCTTCATGTTAATATTTAATTAAATTTTTAATCCAATATTCAATTTTGGGTCAAAATTCTACACAAATATCAAAATTTTAGATCTGTTCCCATTCCCTGCTACGAGCTGGAGACCCGTGACATACGGACAGTCACGCGGACAGGCAGCGGAGTGACGTCAATAGGCATCTTTATGTTAATAGGGCTCCATTTTCCCATTTGGGCGCGGAACTCTAAAAAAGGGGATAAGTTTGATACAAAAGCAGTGCAAGATTGCCGGCTTCGGCGAAAAAAGAATTGAGATCAAATTGTGTGCCAAGTTCAGTAGGGTGGGTCGATCTTTCACTTTTTCATGGTTTCGTTTGGGCCCAGTGCAGACAAGATACTTCAGCAGAACATTGTTTTTATTTATTTATTTATTTATTTTCTTTATTAGGAAAACCAGTAGTTAGTAAACTAATTTTAACACTTTGTTGGTAAATTCTTCGTTATAACGTCTACTAACTACCTATATTATCTAAAAAGCGTATAGTTGTGCCCAAAGTACGGCGATAGGGCTCACTACCCACCACGTTGGGACGTAATAATCGTCGGTGAAACGCGATTGTACCGGGTGTGGACTGTCAAACTCGGGAACACCTCTGACATCCCCCCGGTGATTCATTTTGTGACGATATGTTTATTATGATTTATCGTGTCACTACTACATAGGTAACACTAAAAGTTTCCGGAACTGGCCACTTACATAAACAATATTTAAAAATTTATTGCAACATTTGAAAATAGAACTCTTTGGCTGTAGAATGCAGTTTGTTTCATCTGACTGTCTTTTGTTTTTACCTTGTGGCGCCATTTAAAAAATTGTGTGTCTGCATCAACATGGATTTAACTCGGGAAAATTTTCGTAGTATGATTTTCTACGATTTTAAGTGTAATTTGACAGCTCAACAGAGCATCGCTCGGCTTGAAACAGCTTTTGGCAATGAAGCACCATGCAAGACGACTGTTTATAGCTGGTTTGCAGAATTCAAGCGTGGTCGTATCAATCTCAGTGACGAATCTCGCGATGGTCGGCCGTCCAACGCTGTGACCAACAAAAACATCGATGCTGTGCGCCGTATGATTGAAACAGACAGGCATGTGACCTACCATGAAATTCGCGCATCCTTAGAAATAGGCATGCGTCAAATACAATCAATCCTACACAAACATTTGGGTGTGAGAAAGCTGTGCTCGCGGTGGATCCCACACAACTTGACCGAGGCTAAAAAAACGGACCGCGTCACTTGGTGCAGTGCCAAGCTTACCAGATTCAACGAAGGTGCGTCAAATTTGGTGTGGGACATAGTAACAGGTGACGAAACATGGATTTATTGCTACGATCCCAAAACAAAGCAGCAATCGAGCGTATGGGTCTTTCAAGATGAGCCGAAACCAACCAAAGTGGCGCGCGTGAAAAGTGCATCTAAGCGGATGATTGCTTCTTTTTTTAATAAAACTGGACACGTGGCTACTGTTGCTTTAGAGAATCGTCGTACCGTGAATAGTGACTGGTACACGACCATTTGTTTGCCGGAAGTTATTGACGAACTCCGTAAAAATAACCGTAAACGCCGTATCATCCTGCACCACGACAATGCTAGTTCTCACACGGCCAGACAGACAAACGACTTTTTGAAGACGAAAAATGTAGAACTCATGAGTCATCCTGCATACAGTCCCGACCTGGCACCTTGTGACTTTTTTCTGTTCCCAAAAATTAAGAACCAATTACGCGGTCAACGATTTTCATCACCAGAAGAGGCTGTCGAGGAGTATGAAAAACACGTTTCAGAGGTCACCACAGGGGAGTGGCACAAAAGTTTTCAAAACTGGTTTGATCGAATGAAAAAGTGCATAGACGCCAAGGGAGATTATTTTGAAAAACAATAAATTAATTTTGTACCTTTAATAGTATTTTTTCATATTCATTCCGGAAACTTATAGTGCGTCCCACGTATCTTGCATCCTTGATACAAAGAGGGCCTTTTTTTTAATCGCGCGACTTCCGGGTCAGTAGGCTGAAATACGACCACTAGACCACGGACCGGCTATCATCACATCACACTAATATTATAAATGCGAAATTGAGTGTGAGGGTGTGTGTGTGTGTATGTTTGTAACTCTTTCACGCTGAAACGGCTGAACGGATTTGGATGAAATTTAGAATGGATATAGCTTATACCCTAACTTAACACGTAGGCTACTTTTTATCCCGGAAAAAAACATGTCGTTAAACCGAATAACACGCTGGTGGAGCTGCGGGCAAAAGCTAGTTTAAAATAAACTAAACGGAGCTCCTCCTTTAGACTCTACTCGTACTCCAGGGGTGTCCAACCAGTTTTATCATAAACATCTGCTCCTTGACACCTTTTTTTAAAGCTTTAAAAGTTTTTAAATATAATGCTGTTATTTCAGATAGCTTCTTACAATTTTATATGCGCAGTGGTGCATGTCAAAATAACAATTTTTTGTTTAACACTTTCATTGCCAAGCCAAATTCTAGTTTCTTGCCCGTGGCCCGTTCTTCGTTTTTATATATTTTGACCTTTGAGTATTTGAGATAATTTTTTTGTTGTGCTTATGTGTTTTTGATTTTTATGTCAGCGTGAAATTGCAAAATCTGATAATTTCACTATGTTAGGTTCGATAATTTTATAAAAAACCTAACAAAAACTTACGGTGACATTATAAAATATCGGATTTTACAATATAACGATGATATTAATTATGTTTTATGTACAATCATTATATGTCACATGATGTCGCATGAAGATCCATGTCATAGTATAAGTGAAGAGTACCCACACTTTACTCTAGGGCCCATCACGCGATTACGTTTTAGGTAAAATTGTAAGAAATCAAGAAGTTCTAACCACAAACTCTTATTCATTTTGAAGTCCCGATATTTTGACAAAATTATATTCTCGTGGGTAGAATAAAATAATTTGAAAATCGCGGTAAGAACCCGTTGATATATAGAAATAACGTGACTTCCCGGTATGTACGGCTACCTTCAGGGAAAAATTCCTATCATGAACACTTCGTCGTCATCATACATCAGAGCTATGTATTATATTATTATTTATTTTATTTATTTTTCTATTAATCTGTGAAAGGACGTTTTGTTTGCAAATTTGCGTATTTTCAAGGCGAGTGTCAATCTTAATACGACGCGATCATCTTTTGTTCATAAGCGCTTCAAAGTTGTGGCGCGTCCTACTAACGGTTGGACACCACTGTTCCATCCTTTAATTTAATATTGTTTCCAAGTTGGTATCGTCGACGCGACGCAGCTGCAACAGTTTGCAATTGTAAATTTCCCGAGTCTCTTCAGTTTCCGTTTCGAGGCGAAATGCCCCATTATTGGCCAGCGTTAGACAGTCTGACAACTGAATATTGATGTCGATCTCAGAGAAACACTCACAGACGCGGATATTTATAATTTTTGTAATGTAATTAACGTCATAATAAATATTTGCAAATGTAATACATTGAATAGGTACTGCATATGTAGGGTGTTTTATTTTTCTGTTGGATATTCATCCTAAAATGATTTCTGAGATCTGGTGGAATCTGAGATTAAGCGATGAAGAATTCCTTTAATATCGTAGCTCACATTAAAATCTTGTCTAAAGTTAGACAATTATTACATGAGGCAATGCTATTAATGCGACCATATATTTTGCAATACCAATTCGCAGCTCGCTTATTCCTGTTTTGTTTTTATCATTTGTAGTATTGGTAATGAATATGAAACATTTTTTATCGTATGAAAAATTGTACACTGATGATGAATAAATCTTTTTTTTTCGTCTTTATTTTGAGGGTTTGGTCACACAGTGACCATGTCACTCTAATAGTCGCATACAAAAAAAATTACTCATTTATGATTGTTATAGTTACAGGAAAACGCTTTTACGAGACTATCGATACATATTTAAGATATTCTGAACTGCATTTACAGATTTTTGGAAAAAATGTACAGTCAACAAGAAAATGGTAATTTTCAACAAAAACTTTTTTTGATGCCAATCGATCCTGTTTCTTATAAGAATCAAAAGTCTCTACAGGACTGACTGAGGTTTGAGTACTATAAATGTCAGAAATTATTTGTTTTAGTTCTAATGTTGTAGAAGATTATCGATGCAACTATAATGATTGTCTACTTAGCTTTTGCTTCTAGGTACAGTAAGCCACGAGGCCACCTTGACAAAAACTGTAATTATCTTATGCCCCTATATTTCTGTACAAATGTACAGGAAAAGTTTTTTGCGATTTCTGACATTTCTAGTACTCAAACCTCAGTCGGTCCAATAGAGACTTTTGATCCCTATAAGAAACAGGATCGATCAGTATCAAAAAAAGATTTTGTTTAAAATTATCATTTTCTTGCTGACTGTACATTTTTTTCAAAATCTGTAAATGCAGTTCAGAATATCTTGAAAACTTATGGATAGTCTCCCAAAAGCGTTTTCCTGTAACTGTAATCGTTAAGGTACCTGCCCTTACTGTCCCGTCTCAAAAATTCGCCCTGTATAGTAGGACCATTTTGTCAATGTTAATGTTATAAAAAAAAATGTTTCTCATTCAGGCTTTGGATAACTTCTGGAACTTTATTATACCTATACATTTTAATTATACTTGTGACAAAGCCTACAAAAATCCTACACAGTCTTATGTGAGGCACAATCAATTCGTTTCAATTTCTAGAACAATAGTTGTCCATTGTGCAGAGTGTGCATTCTAAGATTTTTTCTAGAATACATAATACAACAATATACTGGGTGTAAATGCAAATTCAAGAATCCCTTTAGGATATGAAAGTATACACGATTCTGATGTCATTACGAAAAAAAAAATACACCTTGAATTTTCACGAAAAATTCCATCACTTTTCTAAGCTATGGCTACGCAGCTCACCGGCCTGCCCACACACTTAATTGCACCCCGCAACCCAACCCGTGGCCAGCAAGCAGTAAGGGTGTCCACGCGATTAGTGTATTTTGAGTAAAGAAAATCGTCTTATTATGAGGTACTGGTACTTTATTTGGAGATCCCAGTATTTAAAATAATATCTTTACCGATCATACTAACACACCCTTAAAGGATTCTTGCCTTTGCTTTTACACCCGGTATATGCAGACATGGCATCGTTATAATATTTAATTTCCTAAATACATCTTAGACTTTGGTGATGAAAGTCTAAGCAACGCTCTAAGAGAGGGGCTCTTTTGTAAAATAAATACACGATTTGCATCTGCTGCATTACCCATAAGACATTATGAAAGATAGCTAAAACAAACTGTTTTGTATTTTCAAAGTCAGTTTTTCATATATTGCAAACACTTCCGAACTAGATATTTTTGACAATTTGTCAATGTGATCATTCCATCTTAATTTAGTGTCCAAAATGAAATCGAGAAATTTTGTTTTATTCTGAAATGTAAGTAAATGAAAGTAAGGTGAGGAAAAGGTCTCTTCATAATAAAGTATAATAGATAAGCAAACAGAATGGTAGGGTTAACTGTTCTGCCCAGGGTTTAAATAAATAAGGTGGGAATTCGTTAATACCATGGCTCTTTTTGGTTTTTAAGTTTTTTATTATTGTAAATACTTCGTGGTATGAGACTGGTTAACCCCTGAACTGATGAGCGCGCCGAGCCTGCTGGACGTAATTTGATACGCCTGTTCCAGTTGGAGCGGGCCACGCGCCTAGTGGTTTAGTTTATTGGTTTTTGTGTCGTTTGTATGTTGTGTGTAATTTTTTTCATTTAGGCACATTTTATTTGTGCTTTCGTCAATGATCCTCTGCATCGTTTTTACTCTATTGTTTGACAATTGTATTAGATTTCCCTATTATAGCATTTTTAAGCAAATTTTCATATTTTTTGTACTAGGTTAACAGCACTTCATTGTTTTATTGTATGTGATTGTAGAAGCCTCTTATCGAGACAGGAAATTTTGATACCTGCTGTAAGCCAGTGTTTTATTAGTTTATTTTATTTTTGATTATTGTTGCTTTGTGTGTAGTGGCAAATAAATATTTTTCTATTTCTACAAAATGATAGTTACAAATATTTTACAAAATTTATTACATTATTTCATGAACAAATGCGTGGAATACTCTAATTATTAGGGAATCATTTCGTCAAATAACAATCGAAGTGATCCAAAATCCGGGCTTCTAAAGTTTAAATTACAAACAGTTTTCAACCCTGCCTTGCCGGGCAAGCTGTTGTCAAAACCATTTTAATTTTCGTCCGGGAAATTCGTGTTTATAGCTTTACGAATACTGGATAAAGATATAATTACGTATATTGATTTTACTCTTATTGTTTGTACAGTCAGCAAAAGATAAAGGTATACAGGCCCATCGCAAACACTTTGATCCTAAGACCCACAGGTAAGTGATAGATGAGATAAGGTATACTAGGTCAATACATACACACGTGTACTATTGATCAAAGATCAAACAAAGATCAAATCAAGATCAATCAATCAAGATTAAGACCAAAGTGTTTGTGATGGGCCTGTATACCTTTATCTTTTGCTGACAGTACCTACCCGTAGATCAAGGTTATATTATTTAACTCCTTTTCAACAGAAAATAACATCTTCGTACAAGATCCTTTGATAAGGTGTGCAATTTTAATCTAAAGTTAAAAACAGGTGGAAGTACCAGAACGAGTCACTTCACACCATGAGGTATCAATTTAGTAAATTTTGGCCTAGGTAGGGTTCTGTTATCACAAAAAACATGAAATATAACCTTTTTACTAAAATATTTTATTGGAACCATAGACTTAAACTAATAAAATAAGTTTAGATCGATGAAACTTTTTTCTCAAGTTGCAGCGATTCCGGTTGGTATAGAATACCACCTTATTGCGGCCGCTATCTTTGGTTTAAAATGACGCTCCTTAGCTTGTTTTACTATACATTATCACCAAAAGCAAACGTGTGTGCAAAATTTCAGCTCAATCGGTTGGGGAAACATGGTTTAAAATTCTGTTGCAAGATTTGAGCCAGACACACTAACTAACACTCGTTAAGTTGAATAAAAGTTTTATTTTTTATTTAACATCTAGCACCATCGACTAGCAAGTCCGAGAATTACGAAAAAAACTAGCTTTCTCATTCTTCTTTGAAAAATTGTAAGCCGCTATATTTTTGCCTATAATCTTTTAGTAAAAGTAGTCGCCATGACAGAAAATGGGTGGAACCGATCATAATCTACGATTATAATTAAATATTCCAGATATTATTAAGCTGTGATTGCTTCTTGGGGTGATTACTCCATAGTTCATGTTACAAAGAAAACCTCTTTCTTTTCATGTTAATATATTTTCCTCTCGCTTTTTCTTTTCAAACGTTGTTGACTCTCTACTGTGCTTATAGAAAGGATCCTTACATTCATTATGATAATAATTTATTATATACACGCATTATTATCCTACTGTACTGTATACCCAAATGCACAAATATTTATAAACAAATTACAACAATGAACTTACGCTTCCCCATTAGCCATTACCGCATAAGCTGGGCTCGTCCAGAAATCAAAAGAGTCATAGCATTTGAGGCGATATTCAATTTGTCCAGAAACTTCTGAAAATTCTACGGACTTTGGTAACGGACGGATGACTAATACTCCGCAGCAGCTTGCAACCATTCTCCCAGTATGGCTTCTCATGACGTCACAGGGGAACATGAAGAGTCACTTGGCAGCATTGTTTCGTCCTAACAAGTCACAGCCGAAAATACGTCGTCTCTGCAGATGGAGCCAAGATCCGGTGATCTTGTGAAACTCAATACTACAAAGAGATTGTAAGCATACCTTTTATAATCTCTTAGGCACCTTTTATCCACGAGAAGACATGGAGTGGAAATAAAAATATAAATGCTCGAAACACTCTTTTAAAAATTGAGATGATTGTTATTGACAGGGAGCGTACAATATTCTATTTAGAACCCGAATCATTACACAAAGAAATCACTTCTTATAATGAGTGCATCCAAACACATGAAGCAGCACTACAAAAGATACATGACCTCGAACAGCAGCTTGCAAAGGCCCAAAATGATCTGCAACAAATAAACATGGTACGAGAAAACCATGAAACAGAGCAAGCCATACAAAAATCCATTGTGCTTTATGAAGAATTGGTAAGCTGCAATTAATCTAATGCTTCATCACACTCATATTATAAATGCGAAAGTTTGTGTGTGTGTGTGTGTGTGTGTTTGTGTGTGTGTGTGTGTGTATGTATATTTGTTACTCTTTCACGCTGAAACGGCTGGACGGGTTTGGATGAAATTTAAAATGGATATAGCTTATACCCTAACTTAACACATAGGCTACTTTTATCCCAGAAAAAAGCATGTCGTTAAAACGAATTAGACGCGGGCGGAGCCGCGGGCAAAAGCTAGTTACATAATTTGGACTTGACTTAGCCGCTTGTAACATACCAATCAAGTGAAATTACTGAACTGAGATTAGAACTGGAAATGATGAAACAAAAATATAACGTTGCAAGAAATGAGCTTAGTCAACAATATTTGACCTTCGGGGAAATGTTAAAATTGCTGAATCAATGGGTGAAACGATCGACAGCAATGACAAAAAACTACAGTCACTTATAGAAGCAACGCTGCCTTCAGAGGAACCCAGCTACATACACAGTGGCTGCCTGCTGTGTGGGCCACCTGCAACTCCAGCTTGTCTGGTCACTCAGACTAAACAGACCCCTCAGGATCTACATACCTCAATAAGCTCCTCACCATCTCAGAACCACCAGCCAGCCTTGGTTCCAACACCAAGTTTTCCTGCTGTCCCAGGACAACAGCTTGTCATCACATCCCCTCAATCTAGGCATACCCCTGTCACTAGGCTGTCAGTGTCGCCGGATTCTCCTGAAGTGCCTGAGCTTCTGTCTGATTTAAGACATAATAACTCTCGGTGTCATCACTTGATACTGCCGGCACCTCCCAGGACGCCAGCTTCTACATCTGAGCCCAAAAGTCAGGCGGCCCGTCGGTGATGACACGCCGCCATTCTGCGCGCCGCATGCTTCTTCTGCGTCCAAATAACACTCTACTTTTGCATTTATAGATGGAATTGGCAAAAATGGCCTATGTTAGGTAACAAACTAATGCAAAATTTTATCATATTTGTATGCCAGGTGCATCATTTATACAAATCATGGAACATCTGCTAAAAATAGAATACAATAGTGATGTAAATAATACAATTGTTATGTTAGTGGGAGATAGAATGGATATCACACACAGTGACCTACTAAAATACTTGGAATTGATGTTAAAACATAGCGTTAAAAAAAATATACTTTGTGAATTCCCTGACTCTGAATTACTAACAGTGTCACAAAAAAGTAGTATAAATAATTTAAATCCTTGCATGCATAACTTTTCAATTGGTTACAGTGACAAATTGACATTGAATACTTTGACTCGAATTCTTACATTTGTGATTTTGACGAAAGGTAAATTTATACCTGCCACCTTTATTAAGTATTAGTTATTACTAAGTTAGCTTGCATTTTACCTTGCAATGAATCTGTTAAAATAAGTGTAACAAGAAACTTTTCATTACCAGTCATTATTGATGGTATATGTAACCATAATAGTTCCTATAATTTTATCCCTATTGACACAGTTGGTACAAGTACTAACAAAATTGTAACAAATTCTTTTTAGAATTAAAGACCACGAAAAAGGCCCTAGTTTTAAGCTGGTACATCAATATTTTGGCTTCCTCGGAAAAATACATTCAATTAAGTGTTCCTAGAGGAATCAAAAATGGATATTTTGTGCTTAACTGAACACCACTTACCAGAACATAATGTGCAGTTTAATGTTAATAGTTTTAATGTCATTAGTTGTTACAACCGGTTAACTTTACAAAAAGTGGCTCTATGATTCTCGTCAAGAACAATATTAAAGCAAAAGAAAGAAAACACATTGTTGAACTTTCTGTAGAATACCAAGTAGAGTTAGCTTGCATAGAAATGGGTAAATACATAATTCTTTGTGTCTACCGACCCTCGGGACAAGATTGTAATATTTTTGAAAAAACAATGGAGAAAGTGCTATAATTATTATTTGATTCGAAGAAGAAAGTTATAATAAGTGGAGATTTTAACGTACATAGGACTCCTAGAAAAGTCGGTTATGAACTCGAAATTAATTAATTAATTCAAATCGTTTAATTTGTTTAACCTTTTCTTAGAACCGACTAGAATTACTCAGGATACAGCAACCAACATGCCTCGACAATATATTCTGTGATTGCGAGTATTCAGACAATAAGGTCATCAACCGTTTGCAGTCCGATCACAGTGGCCAAACTATATCCTTCATGCAAAGTGTGAACCAATTGCCGAAAGAAGCCTTTTGCAGGCCGATTACGTCTCACAAATTAGAATGTCTTAAAGCAAGCTTAGAAGCTAAATTATCGCAATTTAATCCTCTCCAAGATGATCCAAATAATTTCTTTACAGACTTATTTAACATAGATTCCAAAGAGTTTGAAAATACCTTTAAATTGAAAAAACTTTCAAACACTAGTAAAATCACTGGGCGACACCAGGTATTTATAAAAGCAGAAAACATATGAATTGTACGACATAAAATCTTAATAATAATAATGAATTTTTTGGATTTTTCAGAAAATACTTGCGTATTTTCAAATTGGTGTGTTTAAAAGCAAAAAGCATATTTCTGAATAAAAAACTTAAAATGTCCGATAGTAAAATAAAAGCAGTATGGAATATCATTAATACAGAAACTGGTACGAGAAAAAGACGAAATAATTAACTTAAGTTGAATATTAACACTGAAACTGTTAAAGGAGACAATGAAGTTGCAAATGCCTTTGAACAATTCTTTACTGACATCCCCTCCTTGACAACTAAAGATTTGAATTCAAGTCCATTACTTGCACAGGATCTGTTGAGTGAACACGTGCCACAGTGCCATTCTTTATTTTCTTTTAAGTGTATATATATAATATATATATATATATATATATAGTATATATATAGTACATAGTTATAAAGGCATTCAAATCTCTTAATTTAAAAAAAACCGAGGACTTATGGGGCCTATCTGTTAAAGTTATAAGTTCCGTCATTGATTTAATAGCTCCTTATTTGGCTTTAATTTTTTATAAATGTATAGATGATGGTGTCTTTCCTGATTTAATGAAGTAGAGTAAATTGACCCCCCTTTTTAAATCAGGTGACAATGAAGACCCTTCTGAGTAAAGTTTCCGAAAAAATTAATTTTAAATCAATTATTATCTCATTTTAACTTAAATAAGTTGCTTCACTGTGAATAATATGGATTTATTCGAGAAAGGTCAACTACAGATGCAGGAGTTGCTTTTAGTCAAGCACATATTTCATGCTTGGGAAGAAAAGACGAATGCATTCGGTGTTTTTTGTGACCTCTCTAAAGATTTTTATTGCGTCAATCATGAAACCCTTTTATGCAAATCACTATGGAGTTAGGGGCAAATCTTTGGCTTTATAATGTTATACCTTAGTGATCGAATTCAAAAGGAAGATATAAACAGAGTAAAGTCAGCTGGAGCATTAGTTAAAATGGGTGTCTCGCAGGGCTCCATATTGGGGCCTTTATTGTTCTTAATATACATAAATGACCTTCCTTATTTAGTTAAAGACTTATCTGAGATAGTGCTTTTCACTGACGACACATCACTTATTTTTAAAGTTATTAAATATAAAGATATCCTTGATGATGCGAATGTAACTCTATCTATGATTCTTGATTGGTTTACTGCGAATAATTTAGTTTTAAATGGGAAAAAACAAAGTGTATAAAATTCCCATTACTAAATGTAATTCAAGTAGATGCTAATCTACTTTTGCAGGGGTCTAAGCTAGAGTTAGTCAACAAAACGAAGTTTTTAGGCATTACTATAGACTCTCGTCTTCAGTGGGGTCCCACGTAGAAGGCCTTTGTGGTAGACTAAGTTCAGCCGCATACGCTGTTAGACCGATGAGGCAAATTACTGATTAGGATGCTACTGGATTGGTGTACTTTAGTTATTATCACAGCATTATGTCATATGGTTTGTTGCTGTGGGTTAAAGCTGCGGATATAAACACAGTCTTTGTTTTGCAGAAAAGGGCAATTCGGGCTATTTATAATATGAAGCACCGGGATTCATTAAGAGAAAAATTCAAAAAAAAAATATATTTAACAGTTCCTTGTGAATTTATTTACCAAGTTATTAAATATATCAGAAAAAATATCAATACTTTACCGAGGCTCGGTGATCATCACTCTAAAGACACTAGGAAGAATGAAAAACTGGCTTTTCCAAAAATTTGACTTGCAAAGGTAGGTACCTCTTGTGGGCATGGTATAAGATTTTACAATAAACTTCCAAAGGGGGTACTTAGTTTTTCAGAAAATAAGTTTAAATTATATATCAAGCAGGGAAGCTTGAGAAAAGCATATTATAAAATCAATGACTATTTGGACGATAGTGACGCTTGGTGTCATGAAAATATTGATCTTAGCCGTAATACTACTGTTCGTTATTTTCTAACTCATTTGTGTTTTTCAAATCGTTTGTTTATACGAGTATGTACACTAATATTTTTATATTGTTTTTTATTATTATTTTAACATTTTTTTTACATATTGGCATGAACATTTTATAGCTTAGCATATAGTATTAGTTGATAATTTGACTGAAAAAAAAGTGATAAGCTATATGAGACAGGTAGACGATGTTCTGCTTAGTATTTTAACTTACTACCTCATTAGACAAGTAGACTAAGATGAATTTTTTTCCTCATGATACAATTTCCTTCTGTCTTTTATATTTTTATCCTTTAGTAATTAAAGTTAAATACCTTGTTTAGTATAATAATTTTATATACGTTAAAAAGACTGTGATAGTAATAATATGAGTTTTTTTTAAATTGGTAATTAAAGACATGATCTTGCCAAGCTTCTTGCCCTTCTTCTTAGCAAGATTAATCGAATAGGCGGATTAAGGCATTATATCTTTTTATAGTTTATTTATCTATTAACTTATTTATTCATTGCATTATGTAGGTATACCTATATACAATATTTTATTTTTTTACTTATGTTAGTATATATTTGGTTAGGCATTATATTTATTTATGGTCTATTCAGTTTATTCATCAACTGATTTATTAATTGCATCATGTATAATAGAATAGAATAGAATAGAATGACGTTTATTTCGATCGATTAAGATCATAATTATTAATACACATATACACAAAAAAATCAATTATCAATTAGTACAATAAAATATATATAAAATTAAAACAATATTTTGGCTGCTGTCAGCACATGAATCATGCTGCAATGATTCAGGTACTGACAGTCAAACCGTTCCGCAAATGCGTTCAGGATACAGTTGCGGCTGGCCCGTACCCTGCGCAACAGGGATGTGCACCGCCCGCGCATCGTTGCATAAAAGCAATCCACATGCGCGTCCGCGAACATCCCCGACGCACTACAGAAGCGAGGCAGCCCCAAAATCATCCTAAACGCATTGTTGTATTGGACTCGTAGCGCGCTGTACTGTCTTTGCGTATAACTCACCCACAGACTGCTCGTGTAGAAGGACGTACAAAATGCCCTGAACAGGGTGATTTTGACGTTTATTGAGCAGCGAGCAAATCTGCGGGCTATCATATTAGCACGAACAGACAACGCCCTACGCTCCCTCTCTATGTCTGCATCGTCTCTCAGGTCCGAGGTTACAACATGTCCAAGGTATTTAAACTGATTGACTCTATTAAGAGGATACCCGTAGAGCTTAATAGCTGGTATATTATGTAGATGTCTTCCTCGGGCCTGAAAGACCATGCATTCGCTTTTTTTCACGTTATACAACAGCCCGTGATTGTCAGCGTACTCTTCGCAAATGCCAAGCAGCTTTGATAAACCGCTCACAGAGGCGCTCAGCAGCACCATGTCATCAGCATAACTAATATTGTTAATGCTAATTCCTCCAATATGACAGCCAACATGTGTGCTGCTGAGCCTCTCAATCAGCGCATTCACATAGAGGTTGAAGAGCTTAGGTGAGGTTAGCCCTCCTTGCCTCACTCCACACTCCAACCTGTATGGGACTGAATAGGCCCCCGACCATCGAACGACATTGTCCTGATTCTGATACCAATATTTAAAAATGCTTATTAGTTCCTCGGGCATTGAAGTTTGGTGAAGTTTTTTCCAAAGAATATCATAACAAACCAGGTCAAACGCCTTCGATAAGTCGAGGAAACAAGCAAAAATAGGCGTATTTCTATCAGTATAGTACTTGACAGTTTGCTTTAAACACAATACAGCTGTTTCTGTGGAGAGACCTGACTTAAAACCGAATTGGTTGTCATGTATTTGTAGATATTTATCAAGCTGAGTGTTAAGCAAACCGTCAAGAACCTTCGAGATAATAGTGGCTAATGAGATAGGCCTATAATTGCTCCCGTCACTAATATCGCCAGTCCTGCTCTTCACAATCGGCATCACCACAGTCCTCATCATCTGCGCAGGTAAGTACGAGTGCCCCACACACAGGGAGTAGAACATCGCCAGCACTCTGGGCAGACCATTACCTGCATATTTAAGGTGTTCAATGCTCAGGTCATCGTGGCCCGGTGACTTGCCCCGCGACATTGATTTAATAACCTGCCTTACATCTTTTGCCGTAAATCGGGCACTATTCTCCCGGCCACCACACCCAGCACCGCACAAAGACTGTGATGGCCCCAAAGGTGACGTTACAGTGAAGTGCTCCCTGAACATCTCGGCTATGCCTGTCAGATCGTTGATACCGTTGACACTCACAGGCAAGCCCGGCTTACTATTAAGTTTATTGGTTGACTTCCAAAAACTGCGAAAATCATGCTTGGAATGATAATAATATTCTTATTCCATTAAGTCTTTATTGTACGCATGTGTTTAACTTTCTTAGCCCAACATAAGCCCAGTTTTTTATATATTTCCTGTATTATATTAGTTTATTCATATAATATTATTTTTATAAGGATTAGATTGAACATGTGAAACATATACTTTATGTATCTGTTTTACAAATAAACATTTTGAATCTTTGAATCTTTTGCCACATGCCACACCTATGCCAAATAACTTTGTTTCGTCATGAGTAACCAACACGGTCAACAATAATAACTCTGTTATTCTTACTATTGTTAATAGTCTTTGAATCATTTCGTTAAAAAAATTTCATCAAACATTTGCAACCTCTGATAACTCGATTTTGTAAATTTCTTCATTTCTTCATAAACCATCGGGTAACAGGCTACGGAAGTTTGAAAGTCCTCTCTACTCAAACTGAAGAGTTCACAATTAGAGAGCGCTACCGAAGTGGTGAACCGACGTCTGTGACCCACAACTGGTGCAAGGATCAGACATCCTTCTCCAAAGTACTCCCCATCTTCAAATCGACAAAACTCTTTACCAGTAGAGGTGTAAATCGCTACAGTTCCTCTTGCTATAAAGTAGAGGCTATTACCTGAAAGGCAAATTTTAATCGTAAACGTTCTTAATACTACGAGAATGGTCATGGGTGGAAGGGAATAACAGGTACTTAACCTTCCCAATGACAATCGTTGTGCAAACGTCCAAGTCTCTAGAAATCGGTATATGGCCAAACAATCAACTAGCAGCACTATCTGAGAAAAATCTAGCGTGCGCTGCGGTATGCGTTGATCCGGACACATTCTCGCATACTATTTAACAGCTATGCTCTTATATTAGCATTGTGAAGCTCCTTGAAAGAGGCGTATTTGTAGAAATGACATAAATTCAGATGATGATAATAATGCGCGTAAATTTCTCCTGTACTACCTATATACGAGGGGTGGCTGATATAAAATCTCCTTTGTTAAAGAAAGTTTAAAAAATGTTACTGGCCACTATATTCTCGTATTCTTTGTTTATTCCTTTTTTAAAAATTATGACACTTATTTGTTTTTACGAGTTCAATTTTTTTTTGGCGCGTCTTCGTTTTTATCAAGTTGCAATAAAATTAAAAATGGATAAAATTGAGTATCGCGCTGTGATTAAATTCCTCGGTAAAGAAGGAAATACGCCGACGCAGATCCGAGAGCGCATGTTTAAGGTGTTCGGAGATTCATGTCCTTCCGAATTTGTAATAAAGTTTTGGTCAAAGCAGTTTAAACAAGGCCGTGTGAGCTTAGAAGACGATCCCCGTAGTGGGAGGCCCATTTCTGCAGTTACCGCAGATAATGTGGAAAAAGTGAAGAAACTGATCCTTGCCGATCGGCGAATTAAGCAGTGGGAAATAGCTAGAGATGTTGGCATTAGCAAGGAACGAGTTCATGAAATAATTCATGAACATTTGGGAATGTCCAAGGTGAGCGCACGTTGGGTGCCTAAAATGTTGACCCCGTTTGATAAGCAAAGGCGTGTGGAATGTTGTCAGTCATTTTTAGACTTGGTAAAGGATAAAGAGGAAGAAACTATCTTGCGAATAGTGACCTGTGATGAAACTTGGATTCGTCAGTGGGATCCCGAAAGCAAACAAGAATCGATGCAATGGAAATTTAAAGGGGAAAAACCACCAAGGAAGTTTAAGGTCCGGCTGTCAGCGGGCAAACTAATGGCAACCATTTTTTGGGATGTTGAGGGGATTCTTATGATAGATTACCTGCCAAAAAACACCACGATGAATGCTGAATACTATGCGAACTTACTTGACCAGCTACGCAAAAAAATAAAAGAAGACAGGAGGGGCAAACTTAGCAAAGGCGTTTTGATTTTGCATGATAATGCACCCGCGCACACGGCCTTTAAGGCGCGGTCATCTCTGACAAAAAACGGCTTTACAGAGATCAACCACCCACCCTATAGTCCAGACCTGGCTCCCTCTGACTACTTCTTATTTAAAAATTTAAAGAAAAATTTGAGAGGGCGCAGATTTTCAACAGATGAAGAGATGAAGGACGCTGTGAATGACTATTTTGACGAACAAAATAATAATTATTATTTTAATGGTATGCTGTCACTTATTGACAAATGTCGTAAGTGCATTTCAGTTGCAGGGGACTATATTGAAAAATAAAAAATAAATCATTAATCCATGTATTTTCTTTCATAGTCAGGTAGATTACTTTTCAGCCACCCCTCGTAGATCTTAGTGGGAAAGAGAGAATTTTGTGCCAGGATAATAGTGGACTGGCAAATGCATAAACATCTGAGGGGGTAAAGACAGATCTGGCAGATTAAAACCAACGTATGAGACAGAAAGACAAGCAAAAAAATTGAGTTGAGGACAGGAGCTTAGAGACAGAGAAGAGGTGATGGAGCAGAGGAAAAGAAGGTAGCCAAAAGATGACGTGAAAAAAAGAGAAAAGGCGCAGAAGCAAAAATCGTGGGCAAAGATTAAACAATAAGAAGTAAAATCCGTACCAACAGTATTTATCTTGTAAATGACATCTCCAGCAGTAAAAACCTCTGCCTTTAGCTTCATAGCAATTTGTATCTGCAAAGAACGTGGCATTTTTTTTAGGAACTTGACTTTTTGTACCAAGTGCATTCTGGTGTGCATGATGATATCATGTCGAAGCTGGCCCGTTACTGTCTCCAGCAGCCGAGACTCCTGAAAATAAAAACCAAAAATCCAATCAGCTTGATCACTTAAAATTAAATACAGTAAGAAATTATTGTTTATATTGGCATGGTTGACCATATCGAGCTTTGATAGCTCGATATTTCACTGTCTGTGCTTCTTTAGGTAGATCAACAGAGTGAGACAGAGCACTGTATCAAGCGCTATCGAGCTCGATATGGTCCTTCATGTTAGAGGTGCAGGAGCGTACAAGGATGCTGCAAGTCAAAATACCTCAGACATCTACTATGTATGAGATACGTTGACAAAAAAAAAATTAACTTACCACAAAAAAATGTGACTGGAATTTAACTGAATAGTATTTCAGTATCATTTGCTGTAATTTCATTGGCAATTTTTTATGTTTTATGTACCTTTGAACGAATTTCGTCACGACATAGTATTTCATTTTAGCAGATTCAGTAGCCAACATTATAACGAAGTATGAAAATGCGAAGTGAAACATCCACAGCTTAAAATAAAATAAAATTACTGTCTTACGAATCAATTAACGAAACGTAAAAATCAATTACATACGTGCAAAAACAGATCTTTTAATTATATAATTGAAACTTCAAAATCATTTGATGTTCCATAGTTGATAATACTGTTAAACAACATCTTTATCGAATAGAATGTAAAATGATGACATCAGATAATTCTGTTAGTCTTAGACCTGATTTCAACATACCCTGTTAGTTATTTCATATATGAGACATTACCTAATGAGGGATTAAAATTAACAAGGACACTATAACATCTCTGTTAATTTTGTATGTCCCATGTCGAAAATGTAACAAGCCATTAGTAAATCAAACATTAAGCGAATGACTCAAAAATCATTCACTCACATTCTAAGCCAACTAAAACGAAAAATCATTATTTTTTTTGTCATTATAAGTATTATAAGTTTCGAATTTGGTAAGGCGACTGATTTGAAATGCCGTTTGTTCTGTTGAATTCAATAGAGATCGGTTTATATTTCGGTTTGCTGGTTCAAATGTCAAAAATTTTGAGTCTTTGAGAGTGGTCAGTTGCTGGTAGTTATGACAACAATGTAAACAATGGCCGATCCCGACAGCTGTGGGTCTGTGTGACAGTAAACTAATCGTCTGTTACCAATCTAAAGAACCCCTAGAGCAGTCATTAAGTATAACAACTCATTAAGGAAATTATAGCATGGTAGGACACTCACTAACTTTAACAGTAAGTTAAATGATGTAACAGAGGTGTCAACTAACTAACAGAGTATGGTGAAAATCGGGTCTTAAGCTAGTACAAAGTGGGGCACAAGTAATGTCATAATGTGAATGTGCCATAATTTTTGCTGATGGCGTTAAATTTCATTATGCTTTGACATTTATGTCGTAGACAGATACAATAGAGATTATTTATAGCTTAGTTGACAACAAGCAACAAAGCGATACACATCCGAAGAGCGTGAAGTAATTGTTACTGCTTATTTAACTAATACGCGGACTGAGTGGTATCCCGTTTTGGCAGTTCGAACTGGTTGGCCAGATCACCAGATCTGACGGCGTCAGACTTCTTGGTTTGGGGCTTTTTGAACACTTTTTACACAAAAACATAAACCTTGGAAGTCTCAAAAGCATACATTGAAGAAGAAGTCACCAATTTTTAACTAGATCTTTTGCGAGCAACAATTCTAAATGCCGTAAAACGAGCACAAAATCAACTCAGCAGGTGGTAAATAATAGTACATTACTGCCGCGGTTTATAATGACTACTTTGCTGGTCGCGCTGATAATGGGCGACAGCGCAGCGTAGCGCAACTCCAGGCTGACACAGCGCGGTCAGCGTGCAGCACTTGATGGACGAGCTGGGATAAAGGCCGAGACCGTAGGTTGAGGCCTTTACAGCAAGGGCTGCAATGATGCCCAAGCTGGAAAGCCTAGAGCGTAGCTAGGCTAGCTCGAGGCAATCATAGCGTGACCAGCGGAGCAGTCATTGTGGGCCAAGGCTTGTATAGTGCTTTACTCAAAAATGCAAGTACCTCATCTAAATAAAACCACCAAGTAATTTAAATAAAAAAGATTTTTATTTCATATTTGGCTGTATAGTTCCAACAAGCATAGCTTAAAAATATATGTTATATTCTATATTTGGCTGTATAATTCCAACTACCATTGCTTAAAAAAAAAGTAACAAAAGCGCGGTTCAGCGAAAATTTTGTTTTTATTTAGTGACTAAAAATGAACTCTCAAAGCGAAAACTCTTCCGATTCAATGTGTTTAACACCGCCAGACATTAAAGATGAAGCTAAATTAGTGGTTGAAAATTTGATACCGCGAAACTCAGAGGAAAAATATAAGCTTGCATATGAAAAATTTGTGCAGTGGAAAATCACTATGAAATCTAAATCTTTATCCGAAAATGTTTTTGTTCCTATCTCTATAAATACAAACAGCTGTGTTTTAAATAAAATCTTTTTGCATTTGATTTCTTAAAGCGTTGAAACGTCAAAATAGCGGCCGGCAATGTTTTGCCGGCCTGTTAGAGCGGCCAGCAAAACTTTGCCGGCCGCTCCTTGAAACAGAACGGCAAGGTCGACTTTGCTCAAACAAGGTTGTCAAAATAATGACCACATTACATGCATTTTTGAGTAAAATCAATTAATGTCATCAATTTTACACCTTCAAATAAACTTTCCGTAAAAACAAACCTTTTTTTTATTTCTAACAATATGGCAGTCAATTATGACATTACTTTTGCTCCATCTTGAATAAATCAATAAAGAAACGTCTTGTTTTGGCATTTAGTACACTATCTTTTGCCAGCAGCTTCGCTCGTGTTAATTAAGTTTTTGTATACTTAGTCCTATCGAAACGGCCAATATTTGACCTAAAGTAGGGAATATAGTAATAGTGTGAAGGCTTCAAGTACTGCAAAGAAAAGAATTAAGAAAAAGCTCGAATTCACCTTAGGTAAAACAAAAGGAAGATGCGGTACCCCGCTTTTAGCGTGAATCACTGCAAATATAGGCCCAATGGGCCTGTTTTGTGTTGCTCGTCTCGCTCGCGCCCCTGTCGAAGCTTGTTACTCTATAGGTATATCTGTCGTTCGGTGGCGCACGTTAAAAAAAGAGGTCAATTTTTCAGTTGACGATATAAGGACGTACCCTATAAAATGGGGATATTTGGAATTCTAAGGGTTATTTGGAACGATTCAAATTATTTTAAGCATTTCATTATTTCTCCGGCCACGTTAAAGGTAGAAATATTTTTGTTGTATATGGCTACACCACTTCTAATGACAATTTTGGTTCTGTCATTTTCAAGGTACAGTGATAGCTGGTTTGTCAACAGTATTTTTTTTACTAAATAGTGCGTATTTGGTGTTACTAGGTTGCTGTCCTAATTTTGACTGAAACTCTGGTGTTTGGATAGTGAGTAACTAATAATGAAGTATAAAAACAAAATATAAGATTTGTCATGATTTCAAGTCAAAACCGGCTTTGTAATGGGAGGTTTCTTTCCCGCGTTATTATATATTTTGTCCATTGGGGTTATTTGGAACGCCGGTTTAGGGTTATTTGGAACACTATCCTCATAGTTTTAGAAGGCATGTTCGTAAATTTTATCCGTTAGTTTTTTCTTTTTATTTCCTCAGTTGCCTATTTAAAATGCCTCGGAAACATACGAGAACATAACAGACATGTCCGCAAGGGTAAAACACGAGTTTAGGTACTTAAAAAAATCAATCATCGATAAATGTGATCACCAACCAATATGACTAGATTGATGGAGGTAGAAGAAGCAAAAGAGGTGTGTCAGGATCGTAGCAGATGAAAATCTGTAGTCTCTGCCTATCCCTCTGGGAGACAGGTGTGAGTATATGTATGTATGTTACTTTTAATTTTGTTTTATTTTTAGTATTATGTGATTTTTCGCAAAGCACTGTTTGTTATTGTTTTAATTTTGTTTCCTGATATATCTTTGCCATGTTCCGTGCCATTTAATTAGTTTTAAGCTTAATTTGAGTAATAAATATGTGTTGTTACATAATTTGCGACAAAGAATAGAATAAAATAAAGTTGATTTGATGATTAAATTTGTTTAATTGATAACAAAACAAATAAAATCTTGTGATAGTTTCTGAACGTATTCCTTAAATCGTTCCAAATATAGTTTTCCCGCGTTTTAAAACGTATTATATTATATTTTCTGAAAAGTTATGGGATAAACATAGAAGGTTTATGGTAATTCCAAATAGCCCCATAATGGAGGGTATTTGGAACATTAGAGAAAAAAAATAAAAACCTTTATTTAATGCATTTTTCCATATAATATCAATAATAAAGCCAAGAAGAAAAAATACTCCATAACCTAAATAATTTTAATTTAAGAACAGTGACAATTTTTCCAAAAAAATCATTCCAATCAACCCCACTTTACGTATCTACCTTTTGTTATATCAATAGAATTTACCCTATGCTCAAACAATACATTAAGTTTTATAAAAAAATTCAATAGGTATGTTGTCGAAAAGGTTGAATGTTCACCAAAGTGCTGTGCTTACTAAGTTTCTTTAAATTATGCCCAAATAATTGGTTTAAATTTAAATATTGTTTAAAAAAATAATTTGGACTCAAAAAGAATAACTTTAATACAAAAAATATGTTTTGCTAACGAACGAGAATTGATAATTTATTACTTTCTAAACTATAATAAATAAAGATAATTAGGGAAATATGCAATACATAAATAGCTGTCCACCGTATAGTTTAACTCAAACCCAAAATTATAATGGGTACAACAGATCCCTCTCTTTCTAAAAATTACCTTTCTATTAAGATCTCCAGGGGTCACCACGCCCAACTCTGATTCGCTCTGCTCCCAAATTTAAGATCACCAGCAACCTAAAACGCTAATCTTCGCTTTGCTTGTCGTCAAACTTATTTTTGTTACCAAACATTTACTAACAATCTCTCATAATAATTACCTTTGCTAAACAGTTTTGGATAACATTATTGTTTTTTTTTTTTGGTTTTTTAATAATAAATAATTGGTTTATATAAGCTACAGTTAAAACCAGAAATCAGTTAGAACCCATTTTTACTAGTTAGTGCTATACAAAAAAATACAAAAATAGGTAGCGACGACGAGCAAAGCGAGGAGGAGGGGTTAGGTTGACATGTTATTACGTTTAGGAGCCGAGCGGAGCGGAGCGAGGTGACCCCCGAAGTTTTGTATAGCACTCTAGTTACAACGAGTGCTAACTAATTTTGGGTTTCAACTGTAACATAATATGTATATTTAATACGGGAATTATCTTACCGGACGTTATGTTTTGTATAAATTTATTTTAATACTTGATTTTAATTTTTTTGTTGTTAGGGTTGGGGCCAAGAGTTCTTTTTGGTCAACATTAAAATTTTACCGAAACTTAGTAAGTTTGTACGGGTTCTAGTTAGATCATGTGACATTCAGTATGGGCGGTGCTGTGAAGTGTTTTATATCCATTAACTTCCATAAAATAGCTTAAATTCAGAAAAAATCGCCAATTAAATTAATCTGGAATCTTCCCATTTCTTTAGTTTTAAGATTAAATAACAATAAAATACTTGTAGTATACTCAACATACTCTAGACAATAACACCCTGCATGAAAAAACATCGACCAGGTCATTTTGTCAGGGTAGGAAAAATTATTGAGTAGAATTTCTAATTACAATAATTGCTTATTCAATATTCGGTTTGGGCACAAAATTCTAAACAAAATATCCAAATTTCAGGTCTGTAACTCATTCCGTCTACGAACTAGAGACCCGTGACGTACGTACGGACAAACAGACAGCATAGGGTGACTATACCAGGGGTCCGTTTTGATCTTTAGGTACGGAACCCTTAAAAGTATATAAATCCTTTCGAGTACTTAAACACTCACTTGACCAATTATCCATGCAACCATTGTAAACAGTTCAATACAAGCACCTTCTTGTATTGAGGAGTAGCTGGGACTTTTTCGCAACATCTGAACTAAAAATAAAACTTTATATTCGAACCATGGAAATAATGGGATCCGTGAATCGAACATTATTTATAGTATATATAAGTGAAAATAATTCTAGGGTAGATCATGTATCGTTAAATGATCGAATTCCAGAACGAGAAAAAAAATTTACTTAAGTCATTTTTTCACTTCCTAGTACAAATTGGTCCAATCAGCTAACTAATTTCTATGCAAAGGTTAAAAAAAGTTCTTTTTTTCGCTGAATGTGGTCTATTAGGGATACTCTATCATCTATTAAATTTTTTCACTTTAAATTGTAGGACTTTATATAACATATTTTGTAAATGGCATATCTTTTGTTTTAAATAAGTAAAGGTACGTGTCAAGATTGCCATAATTCACAATATCAATATATTTCACTCATTGTTTCTCGCAATGTAAGACAATTTTCAGAGCACGTTTATTTTGAAAATAAGGAACAATAGGGTTTTACATGATTTGTAAAATGTTTGACCTTAGCTCTGGCTTGTAACAGCTTACAAGCCAGATTTAAGCTCGAACATTCAAACACACAACACACAAACAATTTTATATACACAATTTTTTTATATACACGTATTTACTTCTCAGTAAGCTCTAGAGCATAGTAGATGATATCGAGCTTTGACAGCTCGAGTGTATACTGTCTGTCTCTCTTCAAGGTGAGACAGAGCACTGTATCAAGCGCTATCGAGCTCGATATAGTTTGCTCTACACTAGCACGAGTCTCCAAACTACGGCTCGCGGTCCAATACCATCCTGCTTACTATCGTTTGTCGAAAGACGTGACAAATAGGCCTCCTACATTTCTGTTTCTAGTCCAACTGCATATATTGGTCACTATACTGACATAAGCAGTTCCGATGCGTCGTAGCACATTCATACCTGGTATATAAACTTACCCGCGCTCTCGAAGCTATGAGCGAATCTCTCAACCGCTGTCTTGTTCCACATGGCCCAGATATTCAACCACGAGCAGGTGCGGGTTTGGAGTGACTCGGGATCGTCTTTGAAATAAAATTCCACAATGTACTGGAACATCATGTTCCAGCTTATGTAAGTAGTTAAGATAAACCATATTTTTACTGCTGCTTCCGCTTTCACCTGTGAGGTTAGAACAGGCTATGAGTGTTTTTATAACTAAGTTTCTGTTCACTGTGACATTACAGATAAATTCGAAAGGTTTCCTTAAAATAGCGCTAGACTTAATCTTAGCGACCTGCTTTTTTTTTCAATTACTCCAAGTGTTTAGTCTTAGGCTGTAAATGTAAATTTATAATAATCATAATCATTCATAAACATATCGCTAGAAATATAGGGTCAGGTTAAGAAATAAGTACCTAGAATTTGGGTATACTGAGAATGTAGGGGGTGTATGGGGTTGTACTGAAACGTCCTATAAAGTTTTTTGTTGCCGGAAGTGCATAATTATTTTGAGCGGAAAAATAGGTGCACGTCCCTTAGTTTTAATAGTAAAGTCACCGTTTTTAATTAGATTTAGATTGAAAATGGTGACTTTACTGGTATTAGATTGAGATTGACTAAAAGGCCAAGTTTATTAGACCATGGCTAAAACCAAATGCACTTTAGAACAGGTGTCTAATTAATTTGGTAATTTTTACCCCCCTACCCCCTCTCCCCCGGCCCCAATCCCCCATTAGGGAACTTATTTCTAAACTTAAACCTAAATATACCCCGAGGCTTTGTCACAGGGGTATTACCAAGTGTGGGCTATCACACTCTTTTCTCGATCGATGTTATGTTCCAACATTATATAGGGGTTATCTTATCGCCGTTGGGCACAAAGCACGCTTTTTACTGCATGCTAGTTTACCTCACAGTGTTTTCCTTTGCCATGGGGCCGTCCACATATTACGTCATTTTAAATGAGGGAGGAGTCTGATCTGTGGATGACGGTAATATCACAAACATATCATATCATGAAAATCTCCAAAGTTTCCAAAGAAAACTAAACCTGTCTTATTAGACAATATATAGTCTTAGTATACATAATTACTATACTTGACTAATTGTAATATACTTTCAGACATATTTTAAAATTAATATTACATTATAATTGTATGCATATTTTTTCATTGTAATTTTGTTGGACATTTTTACCAATTAAATAATAAAATAACAAAGATATACAATGATATAATACTAATCTATTTATTTGTAAGATGTTTAATTTATTTTAAAATTATTTGTATACCAATTTTGGTGTTATCTTGCAAATATGCGATATAAATATGAATACGCATGCATAGATAGCAATAATGGGGATAATACAGGTAACGAAAATTACATCAGTTTTGTGATGGCAAAATTCGATGACGCAATATATGGACAGCTCCCATTCAGCAAATGGTAATTATATAAATACCATGCACGTTAATTCCGAAGCTTATTATTACATGCTCTACCAACAATATTCGAACCCGGATCTGAAAATTGAAAGACCGGTTTCTAATCGACTGACCTATCGAAACAAAATTTAAATGCAATGGGGAGTCTAGCATGCGGCGTCAATGCACTATCTATTTATCTTACTTGCTCTCTCGCATATTGACAAACTCGGTATGTGTGATAGCAGTGGCGGCCCGAGGGGGCGGGTCACAAGGGTCATGACCCTAAAAATCATTCAGTTCAAAACGAAAAATCCCCAAAACTTTGGCCGTTTACGATAATTTCAAACAAAGTCTCATCTGCCTACTGAGGTGAAAGGAAAAATATTCAAAATAACGTGAAAAAAAATTTATTCAAACTGTGAAAACCAGAGAAGCCCGCGAAACACCTATTTTAGACAACGCGGACGCGATGATTAAGAAAAAAAAATCTTTCTTCGTTTGACCTGTTTTACTGTTAAAGTTGGCCTCTTGAATTGAGCCTAGATCAGTAGCCTTAGCATGAAAACATTACGGTTACGTTTAGTTTGAACGTAACGCGGTTTTGTATGAAATCTGATAACCGTCCCTAGCGGTCAGTAGCGGAACTTATCAGAATTCTTTACAAAACCGCGTGACGTTCAAACTAAACGTAACCGTAATGTTTTCATGCTAAGGCTACAGGTCCCTTAAAAGGCTTAATGACTCTAGCTAAAGGCCAAATAAGTGGAGCAGAGCGCTTATCCTTTAAAGAACGAGACTACCTTCTTCAAAGCTAGGCCGACTTCTTTGCCATTTTGGACGGCTGTTTATTGCGATAGATATGGTTCGTGCCAAATGTCAAAATAAACTTTGCTTTGCCGCCTCCCCAAATTTCTTGCTGCGACCGCGCCTGCCTGAGAGTGCAAGTAGGATAGATTGACGCCGTATGACGCATGCTAGCCACATAGATGTTTATAACTGAATACTGCACAAACCCCAAAATGTTTTGCTCTTATGAAATTAGACAAATAACTGAAGGTCCTCGCCAATATTGTGAATTTGAAGTATATAAATATGATCACTGTTCTCCATTGTATTCCTGGGATATGATAAGCCAATCGTATGGCTAACGACATTATATCCGGAAAGAACCAGGTTCTGATGTAGTTCCAGAAAATTCTCTTTAGATTGAGTTCCACACGCTTCTGAGTCTCGCCCTCTACGTAGCCAGTAAAGAAGTTCATGATTATGTGGATTGAGTATAATACATCAACTCCAAGACCCAATACATAGCATGTGTCCTAAAATAGAAATAATAATTGGTAATATGAAATTAATAGTATAGTAAAAATTAATAGTAATTAAAACAAAATTAAAACAATTGTTGATATAAATCACCTAATATGTTTTTTTTATTAATTATCGTAATAAATTATGATGCAGAATAAAGTAAAAATTAGTCCACGAATCTCCAGTTTCTATATCCATATTTTTAATGATTTTTTCCATCATTTTTATTTAGAAGACTATAAAAGTAGTTACTTTTATCCAATATTTCAATGAAGAAGAAATACATACCATTCCCTTAAAATTATAAAAGTGTTCACTCAAATGCACACCAAAGGCTAAGTACCACAAGTAAATAACAACGACCAACAACATTTCGTAGTACAGACGAAACTTTGTAAAAGGATGAATAGTGAAAGGGTGATGCTTAAATTGGCGATACTTCTCAGCTTTAAAACTGGCGTAAGATGTAAACATGGCTCTTGCTCTTGCATCGCTGATTGACACTGAAATAATATATATTTTTTTATCCTCACACTATACAGATATAATATATACAAATTATAATAAAGTAGGTAGTAAAAAAGTCGTATCTGTACATTAAATATTTTCGCGAAATTTTAAATGAATTGGGTTATAAGTTTTGTATGAGTAGCCAAAACGTCAATTATTTGAATTTTTGTCTGCCTTTCTGTAGGGATGTCCCGTTTCAACTCGAGAACCACTCAACAGATTTGGATGCGGTTTTTATTATTATCATCCTGGCCAACACATATAAACACACACAAACAAGCAGAAAATTTGTGTTTTATAATACTTGTTTATAAAATCAACTTTATTTAAGGTGCTCCAAAAGTATCTGCCACGGCTGCAATGGGAGAGTGTATTGCGTATGTCGACTATTATAGTAACGATCTCTTCTTAATCTAAAGTCACGCATTTTTTCATACAAAAAATGTGCGTTTATGTTAGAATTGATTTACTTGTATGCAACCGTCCCGTATAGTAACACAAAACAATCCATTTTCATTGATGAAAAGACGCACAAAAAAAAATCGCGCGTGGTTTTGTGGACCACGTTATGCCGAATAAAGTTACGTTATTCGTTATGCCGAATATATATTTGCTTTATTCTCTCAAACTTATATAACTATTCCGGTGTACGAAATTTCTTCACAATTGTAATCTACCTATATAACAATACTGTCTCCAATTGCAACCGTGGCAGAAATTTTTAGAGCACCTTATAGACAGAGACAACCCTGAAATCTCAAAAAAAAAACTGACTGACATTTTTGTCGAAACCAACGCCAGCATAGTAGGCTACCAATAATATGAGAGGCTACCTATTGGCAGTTCTTATTTTAGCTATGACGTTATAATCTTTTACAAATAGGAGTGAACTGCAATCTGCAGGCAAATTTTCCATGGAACAGCTGTTTTATTTTTGCGGATTCGGAGGTGCAAATGTTAGTGCTAGCAGTACAAACCAAAATTCAGTAAATAGCTGCAAATTGTGTTAAACTAATGAAAATGAAAATCAAAGCGATAGATCTTTAGGCCATTTGAATCAATTTGACTTGCAGCACGAAAAAATATAATTGGGGTATATATGACGTCATAATTTTTTGTATGGAAAAATAAATTTTTTGTTCCACAACCTATCGTGTGTGATATCAAATGAAAGATATTTCTGAGCCGATTCTCAAAATATAGCACTTCATTACATTTCATTCACTTGTTTTAAATTTAAATTAAAATAATTTTTTAAATATACCATAGGTACATCTTACAAAAAAATATTCAACCGTATCGTATCTGGAGGAGTCCAAACTTGGTATGTTTTGAAAATTATTAACATTTTAATTTTAAACAAGTGAATGAAATTGAAATTAAAGCCGTTTCATTTGATATCACACACGAAAGGTTTCAGAGCAAACCATTTTTTTCCTGTACAAAAAAAGATGACGACATAACGTCTCTCTTTTTTTTCTTTCCTGTCTATCGTTCCGATTTTCATGCCTTTAACACCATTTAACCATTACCACTAGCACTATTTGTAATAGGTGCAATTCCACAACAGGTTTTGCTACATACTAGTAAAAGTTATTTGTGTAAAATTCAGCCCGTAATTGTGACCTGATGGAAAATAAGAATGACACAGTTGTCAAAAACCAGCCGTCCATTTGATTACCACTATATTTTAAACTACACTGCTTCCTATTAAACTAATCTATATGGAATAAATCAAATAATAATATACTATACACTACTAACCTGTGGTCAGGTTAAGGATCCACCATCTTAGTCTACCACAAACAATTCGTTGGGTTATTTTCCGATGTGGCAACTTGCACTTGTGATCCTTGAAATAGTCTACTGGTATATCTGGCCCCCATCTTTTTGTCATTTTGTGTTTAAATTTAAATGTAGTGATCACGTTGTTTGAAGGGCCAACTAAACAACTGTTGTCAAGTAACTTGGTTTTGCATTTCCTTTTTTGTTTATTTTGTAAAAGGAATAAGAAGTTTGAATATTCTAGCAGGCTGTTACAGATTAGCTATTTTTTCTTGAAAGACAAAATAATAAATTCGAAAGGCGCTTATTACTGCTGGCGAACTTGAAAAGCCGCAAAAGAAATAGATTAAATTTAGCTTCTATGTTAATAACAATAAAAAAATATATATTACTAGCTTTTGCCCGCGGCTCCACCCGCGTCGAAAAGATTTTCGTGGAAATAAGGAAAACAAATAATGTGATTTAACTATATGCAACGGACACCATGTTTAAGCAAAGCGCTAATAAAGACCAATCAAATAAGCCTAAACTCGAAGGGTCTGCTGTTGTCCGTTGATGAGATCCTGTACCCATTTTTCAGTCCCATTATCAGACCCGGGTCACCATGTTATAACAAAGTGCTAATAAAAACCAATCAAATAAGCCCACACTCGAAGGGTCTGCTGTTGTCCGTTGTGCTGGAGATCCTGTAGTCTCTGTGTCTGTGACCAGGGTCTGATGATGGGACTGGAAGATGGGTACGGGATCTCCTCAACGGACAACAGCAGACCCTTCGAGTTTGGGCTTATTTGATTGGTCTTTATTAGCACTTTGGTACAACATGAAACAAATTGACCAGGTGACCAGGGTCTGATGATGGGACTGAAAGATGGGTACAGGATCTCCTCAACGGACAACAGCAGACCCTTCGAGTTTGGGCTCATTTGATTGGTCTTTATTAGCACTTTGGTAAAATACGGAGACCAGGGTCTGATGATGGGACTGAAAGATGGGTACAGGATCTCCTCAACGGACAACAGCAGACCCTTCGAGTTTGGGCTAATTTGATTGGTCATTATTAGCACTTTGGTAAAACATGGTGACCAGGGTCTGATGATGGGACTGAAATATGGGTACAGGATCTCCTTAACGGACAACAGCAGACCCTTCGAGTTTGGGCTCATTTGATTGGTCTTTATTAGCACTTTGGTAAAATACGGAGACCAGGGTCTGATGATGGGACTGAAAGATGGGTACAGGATCTCCTCAACGGAAAACAGCAGACCCTTCGAATTTGGGCTTATTTGGTCATTATTAGCACTTTGGTAAAACATGGTGACCAGGGTCTGATGATGGGTCTGGAAGATGGGTACAGGATCTCCTCGACGGACAACAGCAGACCATTTGAGTTTGGGCTTATTTGATTGGTCTTTATTAGCACTTTGGTAAAACATGGAGACCAGGGTCTGATGATGGGACTGGAAGATGAGTACAGGATCTCCTCAACGGAAAACAGCAGACTCTTCGAGTTTGGACTTATTTGATTGGTCTTTATTAGCACTTTGGTATAACATGGTGACCAGGGTCTGATGATGGGTCTGGAAGATGGGTACAGGATCTCCTCAACGGACAACAGCAGACTCTTCGAGTTTGGGCTTATTTGATTGGTTTTTATTAGTACTTTGGTATAACATGGTGACCAGGGTCTGATGACGGGACTGAAAGATGGGTACAGGATCTCCTCAACGGAAAACAGCAGACCCTTTGAGTTTGGGCTTATTTGTTTGGTCTTTATTAGCACTTTGGTAAAACAGGGAGACCAGGGTCTGATGATGGGACTGGAAGATGAGTACGGGATCTCCTCAACGGAAAACAGCAGACTCTTCGAGTTTGGACTTATTTGATTGGTCTTTATTAGCACTTTGGTATAACATGGTGACCAGGGTCTGATGACGGGACTGAAAGATGGGTACAGGATCTCCTCAACGGACAACAGCAGACCCCTCGAGTTTGGGCTTATTTGATTGGTCTTTATTAGCACTTTGGTATAACATGGTGACCAGGGTCTGATGATGGGACTGGAAGATGGGTACGGGATCTCCTCAACGGACAACAGCAGACCTTTTGAGTTTGGGCTTATTTGATTGGTCTTTATTAGCACTTTGGTAAAACATGGAGACCAGGGTCTGATGATGGGACTGAAAGATGGGTACAGGATCTCCTCAACGGACAACAGCAGACCCTGGTCACCATGTTTTACCAAAGTGCTAATAAAGACCAATAAAATAAGCCCAAACTCGAAGGGTCTGCTGTTGTCCGTTGAGGAGATCCTGTACCCATCTTCCAGTCCCATCATCAGACCCTGTTCACCATGTTTTACCAAAGTGCCAAGAAGTTTATCAGGATCGTTGTAGATGGAAATCCGTAGTCAGATTAAACTCATACAGTTTTCTCGTATGGGAAAAAATCAATACATAAACCTGGCTGTTTTCAAGCTTAATATTAGCAAGAGGTGTGTCAGGATCATTGTAGATGGAAATCTGCAGTCAGATTAAACTGATTAGTTTTGCCATTTGGGAAGAAATCATTACTTAAACCACAGTATTACTTAAACCACAGATATCGTGAGCTGCATCTCGCTGCTTTACTGTTTGGTGTAGTAAAAACTGGTTCTCCCAAATATTTACATGACAAATTTACGTGGTCATCCACTGTTAGCAGATACAGCACCAGGATGAATCGTATATTGTTTCCAAAGCACAAAACCACTGCATTTAGGGTCAGTTTTAGGTACATGGCGTCAAAATGTTGGAATAACATTCCATCACCGCTACGTGACCTTAAGTGTAAGTATACTTTTAAAATTAAACTAAAAAAGTATCTCCTTGACTTACAAATGTCTTCGCCTGCCTAAAACTAGACGCTTCATCGCCATTTTAATAATTTTTGACCAACGAGTTTCTGACATTTATTTAAAGCTTACCTATTAATTGAATTTATTTATTTACAAATATTAGCACCTACATTATGTACTCGTATATGTATATCATATTTATTCTGCCATTCGTAATTATTATTTTCAAAATGTGCAAGAATACTCGCGCTGTTTTGTTTGTTCGTGCGTTACCTACGCGGGCTCGGACTGAAAATCAGCGCTGTCGGTCTTACTCTGTAAGACTACAGCATATGCTGAGTTCTAGCCTTTTTGTCTGCTTCGACACATGATTTCATTTAGCTTTAGTCACATTGTTTTATTCTTTTATGTTATTTCCTTGTGTTTGACTTTATAATTTGTTTTTATAATTTATTGTGTTGTGGTAGATAAATAAATGGATATTCTATTCTATTCTATTCTATCTATGCTTAAACCTGGCTGTAGACAATTTTTCAAGCTTAATATTAGCAAGAGGTGTGTCAGGATCGTTGTAGATGGAAATATTTAGTCATATTAAACTGATACGGTTTCCTCGTATGGAAAAACAACCGGTTTCATCACGTATAACTAACCATTTGGTCAAGGAACGCCTATAAAGCAGCTCAGCAGCGTTTTTTCTCCCGACATGGTTCACAAATATTTAATTTTCAAACTGAAAACTTATTTTTATTAAAATAAAAAATAGCCTATGATACTCAGAAATTGTATAGCTTTTTATAAAAGAAATAATTTTTAGAATCGGTTCAGTAGTTCCAAAGTTTACCTCAAACATACAAACAAACAAATCTTTCCTCTTTATATAATAGTGTAGATAATAAACTACAGAATATCTGAAATGAGATGGTTTAATTTGTGTTTTTAATTTTTATCAAGAACTTTCCACCCATCCATCCACCAGCCTGTCATCGCCCACTGCGTGACATAGGCCTTTCCAATATTACGCCACTCTTGACGGTCATCCGTCCTCCTCATCCAACCGCCACCCGCAACGTCTTTGAGATTGTCGGTCTAGCGGACACGAGGTCGGCCTACGCTACGGGAAGGACGCACCGGTTGAACATCTGAGCCTTTAAGCACTGCGGTATTGACGACGTAACTATATGACGCAACTTCTCGAATGCTGCCCACCCTAAGCATATTCTTCGGTCAGCTACGGCGTCGAAATTGCTTTTACCCGGCTGGATAACTTGACCCAGGTAAACTTATTGATGCTGACATTGTCGATGGTTACTGGCCCTTGGATGACATGACAGTTGGAGATGATCTTAGTTAGTCTTGTCCAAATTCATCCGCAGGCCCACGCGTCTCGACGAATCTCTTAGGCCGCGCATCATTTTCTCCAGTTCCTGCAGCGTTTCTGCCATAATGACTATGTCATCAGCAAAGCGAAGAACATCAAGAAATTTAGACAAATAAATACCAAAACAAGATCTCAATTAAGACTAAGATCCGATTTAGTTAATAAAATATGCAAAAAAAAACGAATTTAAACTTAGCCAAATTGAAAATAAACTGTGACAACAAATGAGATCATTTCAATATTTTGAGAACTGATGAAGTTTGTTTGTTTGCTTATAAATTATAATGTATATAAAATATTTTACTATGAGCATATATAAAGGCAAATTAAAACATATTTATAATTGTTAATTATTTATTTTTTAAGTCAACATAAAAGGGCTTATTAAATTTTAAATTACAATTAAACAGTAACACTTAGGAAATAAAAAAGTATTTAAAATAGAATAATCTTGACAAAATTATAAAGTAGGCAATTCTAACACAACTCAGGTCATAAATATGCACTCATATTTAGAGGTGTGTACTTAATCGTACTTTTCACGAATCCTTCTTTATCTGCGCCTGAAACTGTTTGTTTACCAATCGGATCTTATCATAGCTCAATCTTGCAATTCTATTCATTTCATTATACACCATCGGTTAACAGGCCAGGGAAGTTTCAAAATCCTTTTTATCTAATCGAATGAGTTCGCAATTAGAGAGCGCTACCGTAGTGGTGTACCGCAGTCGGTAGGCGGTGCCGTGCCCAAACAGACATCCTTCTCCAAAATATTCACCATCTTCAACTCGACTATATTCTATTCCAGACGCGGTATATATCGCCACTGTTCCAGTCTCTATGAAATAGATGCTCGTACCTGAAAAACAAGTTTAAGGTGAATGTATACTCAAACTGCAATTTAGACTTATCTTTGAAGGCTTCCTCCACCTCCTCCTCCTCCTTCTCCTCCTCCTACACGGGTGGTATAAACACGTTTAAAAAATGCATAATAGGCATAACATAATCAAAGGTAAATTCTCTATTTAATATTTAAAAAAATGTCTTTACTTTTGACAAAAACAAATCGATAGATATCGAAAGTTTCCTGTGATTTTAGCAAAAATTTCTCTATTTCTTCCGAATGCACAAAACGATTTTAATAATTCTTTCACCATACCAAAGACAATTTATAGATATACAAAACCTTATCCATGTGAAAGGTATTGTTTTCTCCTATTTTGCGCTATCCGGAGACGCAGCGATCGTCAAAATCAAAATCAAAATATTTATTTTTGCAAAATAGATACATTAAGGCCGACTTGCACCAAGCAAACTTAACTCGGGTTAACTACCTTTTTATGCTTTGTCCTCATCTGTATGGTTTGATGTGAAAGGGACAAAATATAAAAAGTTAGTTAATCCGAGTTAAGTTTGCTTGGTGCAAGTCGGCCTAAGTATACTTTCTACAAGTCAAAGTTAATTTACACAATATAATATGTCTTTAGAATATAAAAATATATATAATAATACGGGAAATAAAATATACACCTGCATTAATAAATGATAGTCGTAAGTTTTTAAATAAATAAAAAATAAATAAAATAGGGGAATCTAGGAATAAAAATATTATATATACATAATACAATGAAGAAATAATAAAAACGGGAAATACATACAAAAAATATTAAGGGTGGGCTACTAAAATGTATATACACAGTACATAACAGCCATTTTGCAATACACGCTGATATCAATGTTATTTCAATGTCGTTTCCGTCGATTTTTGTACGGACATATCAAGTTGCTAATTTAGCGTAGGCATGCGCCATAACAGGGAATATAGAAATAAGTTGTTATGATTTCAAATAGTTAGATTTTTATAGATCATTACGATAAAAATTCATAGTTGGGGTGCCAATTATGTCTACCTGATAATCCATTTCACTTCAACTTATGAATTTAAAGCCAATTACAATTACCATCATACTGTTGGGGAAACCGCCAACAAGTCCACAGCTCCGCAGGTGTTGAGAAAACCATCAAACACATCCCGCAGCTCTGCAGGGGGCAGCACCGTCGATGGCAATACTGCGGTCTCCCGTCCGTTGGCGTTATTGTCGGTGGATCTATACTATGGGCAGCATCTGGGTTCCAAAATAAAACCCATACTTTTTTGCGCAAAGAATTCCGAGAGGCCAAGGGGGGGATACTTTTGTTACGTGATTACTTAAAGTTGTTTAATATACCCGAGGACTAGATGTTCTATGTATCCAATGTATTTTTCATTAACAAGACTCAAATCAGTCAGTTCTGTAATTTTATGATTTAGAAGCAGTCTGATCACATCCGGGTTCATCTATACCAAAACCATCATCTTCCATAGCTCCAAGAAACATCAATTGTTGTATGTGACCCAGCATACTATCGACTGTCTAAGGTCCATCATCAAATCAAAAACAAGTGCAGAGCAATTTTAAATATTCTCTAATAATCTGGGGATTAAATTTTTTGCAGGAGTTGATAGGAGCCCAGTTTGGTCTAAACTAAGGAAAATATCTGGATTAAAAGAACTAAGGCCTATGAGGCCAGAAATCTAACTAACCAGCCAACGAACCCTGCTAAAATCTCAGAATTATCCTTGACTTCTTTATCGCATATGGTATTTCTGATGGCATGCGAATAATACTGAAAGCAACTCTCTAAAATAAAGCAATTTACTGGGAAGCTTTAGGAGAATCACTGCTGATGATGAAAAAGCCAACAAGAGATTTGGAAAATTCTAAAAAGAGACCATTAATAAAAATGTTACAAACCAATGGGTCTCGTCGTCAATTGTCTGAATTATTTTATTCTCATATAATTAACATTGAAGGATATAAATTATAAATAAAACTTACCTAAATTAAAAGGGTAAAACTAACCTAAAATCCTTATCAAACCAATTGATAAAGCAGCACTAATTAAAGTAAATATACCTAGACCCAACACAAAAAAGTAAAACACTATTTGTGGAACGCTACAAAATTAAAACACCAGCCGGAATGGAACAATCTAGTATACACAGAGGAAAAGTATATCTCCGTGCTTGTACACTTGTACCGAGTGTGTACTATACTGGTGTTCCGTTTCACCGTAGCAGAAGTTGGGCCGACTGTCATACTTCTTGTATTATCTACACTTCTACATCTACATCTACATCTACATATCTACATCTACATCTACATCTACATCTACATCATCATCATCATCATCATCATCATCATCATCATCATCATCATCATCATCATCATCATCATCATCATCATACTCATCCTCAACATCATCATCATCATCATCATCATCATCATCATCATCATCACTATTATATAAAGAGGAAAGATTTGTTTGTTTGTTTGTATGTATATTTGAGGTAAACTTTGGAACTACTGAACCGAATCTAAAAATTATTTCTTTTGTAAGAAGCTACACAATTGTTGAGTAACAAAAGCTATATTTTATTTAAATAAAAGTAAGTTTTCAGTTTGAAAATTCAATATTTGTGAACCATGTCGGGAGAAAAAACGCTGCTTAGCTGCTTTATCGGCGTGCCCTGACCAAATGATTAGTTATACGTGATAAAACCGGTTGTTTTTCCATAGGAGGAATCTGTATCAGTTTAATCTGACTAAAGATTTCCATCTACAACGATCCTGACACACCTCTTGCTAATATTAAGCTTGAAAAATTGACTACAGCCAGGTTTAAGCATAGATACATCAAATACTGTGGTTTAAGTAATGATTTCTTCCCATATGGCAAAACTAATCAGTTTAATCTGACCAGAGATTTCCATCTACAACGATCCTGACACACCTCTTGCTAATATTAAGCTTGAGAAAGTTACTACAGGCAGGTTTAAGCACAGATACATTACATACTATGATTTAAGTAATGATTTTTTCCCATACGGGAAAACTATATCAGTTTAATCTGACTACAGATTTACATCTACAACGACCCGAACACACCTCTTGCTAATATTTAGCTTAAAAATGTAGTAAACCCAGGTTTAGGCATTAAGTATATATAATATTTTTATTCCTATATTTCTCTATTTTATGCAGGTGTATAACTTTATTACATTTTAGTAGCCCAACCTTAATATTTTTTGTATGTATTTCCCTTTTTTATTTATGAACTTATTTCTTCATTGCATTATGTATATATAATATTTTTATTCCTAGATTCCTCTATTTTATGCAGGTGTATATTTTATTTTTCGTATTATTATATTTTTTTATATTCTAAGGATATATTATATTGTTATAATTAACTTTGACTTGTAGAAAGTATACTTTAAATATCTATTTTGCAAAAATAAATATTTTGATTTTGATTTGATTGATTTGATTTATGTATTGATTTTTTCCCATACGATAAAACTGTATCAGTTTAATCTGACTACAGATTTCCATCTGCAACGAGCCTGACACACTTCTTGGCACTTTGCTAAAACATAGAAACCAGGGTCTGATGATTGGACTGGAAGATGGGTACGGGATCTCCTTAACGGATAACAGCAGACCCTTCAAGTTTGGGCTTATTGATTGGTATTTATTAGCACTTTGGTAAAACATGATGACCAAGGTCTGCTGATGGGACTGGAAGGTGGGTACGGGATCTCTTCAACGGACAACAGCCGACTCTTCGAGTTTCGGCTTACTGATTGGTATTTATTAGCACTTTGGTAAAACTTGGTAACCAGGGTATGATGATGGGACTGGAAGATGGGTACGGGATCTCCTCAATGGACAACAGCAGACCCTTCGAGTTTGGGCTTATTTGATTGGTCTTTATTTGCACTTTGGTAAAACATGGTGACCAAGGTCTGATGATGGAACTGGAAGATGTGTGCGGGATCTCCTCAACGGACAACAGCCGACCCTTCGAGTTTGGGCTTACTGATTGGTATTTATTAGCACTTTGGTAAAACATGGTAACCAGGGTATGATGATGGGACTGGAAGATGGGTACGGGATCTCCTCAATGGACAACAGCAAACCCTTCGAGTTTGGGCTTACTGATTGGTATTTATTAGCACTTTGGTAAAACATGGTAACCAGGGTATGATGATGGGACTGGAAGATGGGTACGGGATCTCCTCAATGGACAACAGCAAACCCTTCGAGTTTGGGCTTATTTGATTGGTCTTTATTGGCACTTTGGTAAAACATGGTGACCAGGGTCTGATGATTGGACTGGAAGATGGGTACGGGATCTACTCAACGGACAACAGCAGACCCTTCGAGTTTGGGCTTATTGATTGGTATTTATCACTTTGGTAAAACATGGTGACCAAGGTCTGCTGATGGGACTGGAAGGTGGGTACGGGATCTCTTCGACGGACAACAGCCAACCCTTCGAGTTTGGGCTTACTGATTAATATTTATTAGCACTTATCACGAAATTTCCGGGACTAAGTCTACTAAGAAATGTTTTTTTATTCAACCCCTAAGGGGGTAAAATTTTACGTGGAAATTTAGAAATATAATTGTAGACCATATTGGTGTTATTTTGGTTGGAAATTAAGAATGACGTAATTCGGCGTTTTTAAAAATATTTTTTTTAGCGGATATTTGTTATTTTTTGAAAAACGATAAAAGTGGTAGTGATAGGCATCAGCATTTTTGGTAAATATGGAAGTAAACTAGGGGATGAAAGTTTGTATGGAGAATTCTAAATTACTGTAGTTAAAATTATGAAAATTGATTTGAATTAATGTGTTTCACCGTTTTGAAAAATCATTCCCTGAATGAGTGATTGAGGGAATAAAGGTTTAAGATGGGAAATTCGTTATGATGAAATGTTGTGAACGCAAATGCGCCTGGTTACTTGTTTTTAGCAATGTTGACTGCTATAATATTATTACAACTAATATATGTAAGGCGCACTTCTGTCTGTCTACTTTGAGTGTGAAAAGTCAAGTCACGCTCTGAATACTTTTTCTAATATATATTATTATATCAATCGTAAAGCATCCCAGTGTTTCTATTTCTCATCAGGTTATGGGCCCAGCACGCTTCCACTTTCAGGTATTTTATTACCTTTATAGACGATTATTCTCGCAAAGTTTGTGTTTATTTCCTTAAACATAAATCCGAAGCATTAGATAATAATGGCTTTGTAGCTGCTTTTCCAGCCACCTTACAGAATGATGCAATGAGCTGGTACGTGGACTCCGGTTGTTCAGCCCACATGACGATGCACCATGACTGGCTCGAGGATGAAGTAGCTGCACCTGTTCAGAACATCCGAATTGCAAATAATAAAATGCTCCCCGTTACAAGCTGCGGTAACATTACTATAAGTGTACACAATGAGATCACTGGCGCTACAGACTTTATACAGATAAGAAATGTACTATATGTCCCTGATCTATCTACTAATTTACTCTCAGTAAGCAAAATTATCAAAAGTGGATGTAAAGTAGAGTTTAGCAGTGATGGTTGCCACATTGTAAACAAAATTGGACAAAAGGTAGCACATGCAAGTTTAATTAATGACACTTATAAGTTGAGTACTTACCAAAGTGGTCAAGCAATGGCAACGATGACTGCAGCAGAAGATACATACCTATGGCACCAACGGATGGGCCATTTGAATTTTAACGGTGTTAGCAAGATTGAGAAGTGCACTGTAGGTGTAAAATTATCTCCGCAGAAAGAAAGCTATATATGTACCTCTTGTCTTGAAGTAAAACAATCAAGACAACCGTTCAATCATGAAGGCTCCCGGGCAGCAGGGCTGTTAGAGCTGATCCAAACCGATATTTGTGGACCGATGGAGACACAGTCTTTAGGAGGTGCCAGAAGCAGTACTGGGCGGAGGCTGTAGCTACTGCAGCCTATATTGTGAACCGGTCCCCAACAACATCGCTCGGCGACATCACACCTGAGGAAGTATGGACAGGTTCCAGACCAGACATCAGTCACATGCGAATATTTGGCTGTAAGGCAATGGTGCATATACCAAAGGAAAAACGCAAGAAATTAGACCCAAAGTCACGTGAGCATATTTTCATTGGCTATAGTGAATGCACAAAGGGCTACCGTTTTGCAGATCCAAAGAGTAAACAAATTATCACGAGTAGAGACGTTGTATTTTTGGAGACAACTGTAAAGCAAAATAAAATAATTAAAAATATTTCTAACATTGAAAATCAAACGAATAAAGAAAATCGAACACTGTCAAAAGTAAATGTAAAAGAAGATGAAAGTAAGACTGAAAAACAAAAAGATGTCATCTTACCACTATCTAATACAAATAAAGAAGAAGAAATATTACCTGAACAAGTGTACTTACCAGTATCCGATGTGAATGAAGAAGCTATACTATCTGAAAATGAGTCTAGTTATTATGAAGATGTAAATGATGAAACATACGTACCTGAAGAAGAAAGTTCAGCAAGTTCTCCCGAAACTCCATGTCGTCAGATTCGACGAAGAAATATCTCTCATTGTACTAATAGTCCAGAACACACTTCATTTTTTTCTTTGGATATTGAATCTGCAACGAGCTTGCTAGATAACGATCCACAAGATCACATAGAAGCTTTGAGTAGTGATGATGCTAGTTTATGGAAAAAAGCAATGGATGAGGAACACCAGTCCCTTATTGAAAATAATACATGGACTAATGTGGATTTACCCAAAGGGAAAAGATTAATACCATGTAAATGGGTATTCAAAACCAAAAGAGACGAGACAGGTACTGTGATTCGGTACAAAGCTCGTCTAGTCATCAAAGGTTTTAAACAAACTAAAGGTGTTGATTACAATGAAGTTTATGCCCCAGTAGTTCGATATTCGTCAATAAGATATTTAATGGGACTGGCAGTAAAGTTTGGGTTAAAAATACATCAAATGGATGCTGTCACTGCTTTCCTACAAGGGGAAGTAGATGAAGAGATATATATGTCTTCACCGCCATGTTATGAATCAGCAAACAAAGCATGTCGCTTGAATAAATCTCTGTACGGCTTGAAACAGGCCAGCCGGCAGTAGAACAAAAAGCTAAATATGACATTATTGAAAATTGGAATGTCAAGATCTAAAATTGATCCCTGTGTTTATTACAGGATCATAAATGATGATGATATATTATTCATTACAGTATATGTTGATGACCTGCTGTATTTTTTCAATAATGAAGAAACTGCGTTGCTGATAAAACAAAAATTAAGTGACGTATTTAAAATGAAGGATATGGGTACAGCAAAACAATGTATCGGTATTAAAATTGATCAGAAGGAAAGCTTGGCTGAAATTACTCTAGACCAATCCCAATACATAAAGAAAATATTAAACCGCTTTGGAATGTATGAATGCCGAGCTGTAAGTACGCCTTTCGAAGCAGGCACACAACTTCGAAAAGCTGAAAAGGAGAGTGAAGCACTGAAAGGTATACCGTATCAAGAAGCAGTAGGATGTCTGTTGTACTTGTCACAATGTACACGTCCTGATATTGCTTATGCTGTCAATTCAGTCAGCAGATTCAATAATAAGCCCACAGCACAACACTGGATCGCTGTTAAAAGAATATTTAGATATTTGAAAGGAACCATAAATATGAAACTCACCTTCAAAAAGAATGAAGAAAATATAATCGGTTACTGTGACGCCGATTGGGCTAACGACTCAGAAGACCGTCGATCATGTACGGGCTACGTGTTTATTTTTCAGGGTGCCTTAATCTCTTGGAATTCGAAAAAACAATCGACTGTAGCCTTATCTAGCACAGAGACCGAGTATATGTCGTTAGGCACTGCAACACAAGAAGCAATTTGGCTTAAACAGTTTGAAGAAGAATTTTGGCCTCATCTATCAGATACTCCAATCACCATGTATTGTGATAACCAAAGTGCAATTAGCCTTTCAGGTTCCGATGAATACAAACCACGAAGCAAACATATTGATGTACGGTATCACTTCGTGAAGGAGAAAGTTGCTGCCAAACAAATTTGTGTCAAATACAAGAGCACTCAACACATGGTGGCCGACGCGCTGACGAAGGGATTAACACGTATAAAGCACCAAGACTTCGCCGCAGCCATGGTTTTGCGTTCAGGGGAGGATGATGAAATGTTGTGAACGCAAATGCGCCTGGTTACTTGTTTTTAGCAATGTTGACTGCTATAATATTATTACAACTAATATATGTAAGGCGCACTTCTGTCTGTCTACTTTGAGTGTGAAAAGTCAAGTCACGCTCTGAATACTTTTTCTAATATATATTATTATATCAATCGTAAAGCATCCCAGTGTTTCTATTTCTCATCACGTTAATATAGTGTATTAAGCCTATTGGTTAGAAATTAAGAATGACATGTTAGGGTTTTAGGAAAATCATCACTTAATGGTGTAAAATACGGGATCATGGTTTGTATGAAAATTCATCATTTTTGTTGTTAAAAACATAAGAACAGTTATTTAAATACATGGTTAAAAAAAATGAAAAATCATCCCTTAAAGGGCTAAAGTAGAGGATGAAAAACCAAGAAGTTAAGATAAAAATATACTATAAATTTACTCACAAATATCTATCTAGATTACATACTATTTATTAGGTTTGTCTTGGTGATGTACATTCGTCATTTGTACCTATATATATATATATATATATGTGTACCTATATGTATTTGTCATACGAGTTCAGTTTGTCATTAACAATTTTAACCTTCGCTTTTACAATAGGTCTGGATGTTTAACAGCAAAATAAACTTAATACCCTAAAGAATCAATTTTGTGTTGCATCTCATAAACATTTTTTCGTAATTTTGATAATTCCGGGACTTTTTTTGAAAAATCCAGTTCTCGGTGCACATCTCTGTTTTCCGAGAAAATCCCGGTGGAAACCGGTCACTTGGCAGCCCTAACTGTATTGTATATAGTAGAGAAGCTCAAACTTAGTGTGGTTAATTTATTTTTGGCAGATAACAATTACTGTCTGAAATTTTATGATGAATATTTTTTCAATCGTTTCATGAATATTTAGTAAACGACAAGACAGGTCTAGAAAAAAAATCATACAAAAAAAAATGACGTCATCATAGCCATACGCAAGTATTGTGGAGCAAGTATCACCATGGAAATCATAAAACTACATGTAATTATTGATAGTGACTATACAAACAGTGTGGTAAAGAGCTCGACTGCTAACCCAGAGGCCGTGGGTTCAATCTCCGCGATATACATTACACTTGGATTCGTTCTGCGTGCTCCGGAAGGCAAGTTAAGCTGTTGGTTCATTGTGCCCAAATTGCGGCGATAGGGCTCACAACCCACCCGTTTGGGACGGTGGTGAAAAGTGGGTGTACCAAGAGTAGACTGTGACTTGCATTGCACAGTTCACACGTGGGAACACCTCTGACACCCCCTCAGGGATTCATGTCGTGAAGATATGTTTTCATTCAACTTTATTTCCAATTGGAAATAAAACGAAGTAAAGTACACGCTATTTAGAAAAAAAATGTACTAGTTGAAATATAACATATTGAGGAACATAACTGAAGGAAAAATTGGCGAAACTGGAGAAGGTGGGTGGCATGGAGTGACAACATAAAAGTCTGGACCGACATCGAAGACGCTGCCAGTCCCTGCTCCGTCTGGTGGTTGCCGACATCCGCTAAGATTGGCACTCAACTCACAAAAAGAAGTTTGAAGAAAATTATTATCCACCGTCTTAGTCTACCACAAACAATTTGTTGGGTTATTTTCTGACGCGGTAACTTGCAATTGTGGTCTTTGAAATAGTCTACTGGTATATCTGGCTCTTGCTATTTCCGCATTATATAAAAAAGTACTCTGTTGTTTTATTTAGTTTGAATTAAAACTACTTCTGACATAAGATTTGATGTATGTAGCATTTAGCTTTTATTGTTTTGTTTTTATTTTATAATAAGTTTGAGTAAGATCCAAAGCTTTTTTATTAAAACCTTATTTCGTAATACAAAAAGAAAAATTACAGATGCAGAAAATACCCTGTTCGATATTTTGTTCTACTGAATGCCTATTTCTATATAAAACGTAGTTTCCTGTAAAAATTGAAACTAACATATTTATCTACGAGTATTCAAAAGCAATTTGGCAAATCATAAAAACCTACATAATTTCGAACTATATTTCAAGGATAATGTTTTCTTTCATAAGGCGCAGTGTTTTTTTTAGTTTATTTTATTTCTATAATTCTACATTTAAAAAGTTCAACACAGTTCAAAGTGCAAAGCAGTTTGTAGACGTGGCGCTTATTATTATGACATTTTTATGACATTATGACATTTTTATCTAACACAGCAAAAGCTTAACAATCAAATTTTATATTTAACACATAATTTATTATTTTAATTTTAACAATATACTTTTAAGTTTTGGCTTCAGGGTGCTTATCTTTAGTTTAGTTACATCTAACATAAGAGGACAGGTATTACATAACTTCGGAGTCAAATACTCTCTAGTTCTCTGTCCATAATAATTTTTTTCTGAGGGTTGTGATAATTTACCTTTCACAACAGATCTAGTGTAATGGTGGCGTGCTACTGGGGTTTTATAATCTGAAGTGTAATATGAATCTAAAGCAATTAAATATTTGATTTTACAGTGAACAGGGAGGATCTTACAGACTGCAAATAATGTTTTTTTTTTTCGTAATTACCTTTGCGCTTCTCTTTGGTATTTTTATTCACTAAATATTTCAATATTCTTAATTGTAAGTTTCTTATTTGATCTAAATAATGTATCCATCGCACAGCGAAAGAGATAAACATATCTGAAAAAGTGGGCGTCTGAGTAGTGCGGTGAATAAAGAAAAGGTTGGATATTGCTGTTTTTTAGTGAATAATTGTAAATATAAATTTAATCAAGAGCGTTTAAAAAAACGTGTTTTCATATTTTAGATAATCCCACTATAATAATATTATAAATGCGAAAGTTTGGATGGATGGATGGATGGATGAATGGATGTTTGTTACTCTTTCACGCCGTGACCACTGAATCGATTGGGCTGAAATTTTGCATAAATGTACATAGTTTTAGACATAGTGAGGTAGGACATAGGCTACTTTTTATCCCTTAGATCAGTTCCCAAACTTGAAAATGAACTTTCAAGTAGAAAATTGATGTGTCGCCATGCTTACGAAACCGATTGGGCTTAAATTTTGCTTAAATGTAGTTCTAGACCTGGAATAGGACATAGGCTACATTTAATCCAATAAATCAGTTCCCATGGGATGGAAATGAGGTTTCATATTTCTATAGAAAAGTGATGTATCACCGTTTCACGCCGTTCATATTGAACCGATTGGGCTGAAACTTTGCACAAATAATGTTCTAAATATATAGGTAGAATAAGACAAGAACTACCTTTTATCCACTAAATCAGTTCCCGTTGAAAAGCTTTAAAAGAGACATACAAAATGGGAAACAGAGGCGCATAACATTCACTTTTCACCAGCTGTGTTAACTGTAGTTAACAGTCCGAAAAATATTGGCAGATTGTATTAGGAGTACACAAAAACTAATTCAACGCGGGCGTAAAAGCTAGTAGTTTCATATGTTTACAACAGTAATTATTGTTATTTTTACTTTAATAGTTTGGACCGACTATTGTTTTGAACAGAAAAAAACATACTTCACTTTGCAATTTTTTCGATGCAGTGAATTTTTGTCTATCACGTTTTGAGCTCTGTTAACGTCTTGGAAGAGGCCTATTTAAAACATCTTTTATTTTTCAGAAATGTTATAGTTGAACATCTACATCTAACAAAGATTTTAAAGTGGTTTTGTCATGTTTGAAGCGTATTTATATTTACTGTGCAGGATCATTTACAAAGTGATGTATAAAATAACACCACTTTGCTTGAAAATCCTAAATATTTTTTCCGTAGTGCCGGAAACCACATTTATTTAATACGTTTTATTCAAAAATAAAAATGTAATCATAAGTTATGCGTTCGGTAACGAAACCAGGAGCAACCACGTTAAGCTTTTACAGAATTATTCAGAGAGTGGAATCCAAAGAGTAGAATTCGGTTGTTTTTTAAACATCGATGTGCTATTTTTGTCTGCATTTTGGAATAAATAGATCAATTTAGGAATGTAATTTCAATATTACATATTTTCGTGCTTTTAAACCAATTTTATAAGTTTTTTAGTTTTTACAGGAAATTACGTCATTATATTAGGTTTAATGTCAGATCCTTGCCAAACTTTAGGATGCCCTCAAGAATTATTTTTTTCGTATAGAAATGTGTTATGATGACGACACTGAAGGTCAAATGAAAGACATCGCTTCTCTTCATTAAATAAAGGATACGCACGCTTATTTTAAAAATCTGTATACCAAAAAGAGTTAAGGAAAGCTTTTCCTCGAAACAGTTTTCGAATCGTAAATATTGAACAGGCACAACCTGGTGCAAAAAATCTTAGTAGGTAGCAACATGTAGAGTTTTTTTAGAGTCAAACACATACATAAAAGGTTCGCCGTTGACGGATATGTCAAGGAGGACATCATCATCATTGTCATTGTGGCGTCTTTTTGTTAAACGTTCAAGATTGCTAGGATGACCCGATTGAATTCTGCCGCCTTTAATTCCTCTGTCTTTTCTTTGATGATTCACATTCGTACGTCGATCGGTTACAAGAGAGATAAAGACGATAAAAGTGGCACAAAAGCCTTAAGGGAGAACCAACTAGTTCTTTATCCCCTTACTTGTAGAAATGTTATTACATTTACTGTAATCATATCATCTTATTAGGGCGTCGTCGCAAATTGTCTCTTACGAAAACCGTAGTAATAGAATTGCTGTATTATTCGCAGTTAGATTACATTTTTTGTCGAGTAACGTGTAGGCCGTTTGTAAAAGAAGATAACATGAAAAGGGAAAATCTTCTATTGTTATTGTTATAAGTATATAACGCAGTCGTTGTCTCAATCTTGGGCCCGGGTTTATATCCTCCGGTCAAGAATGCAACAATAAATTCGAAGTTTATGTGCATTGTCTTGGCATATGTATCACTTGCTGACGGTGAAGAAAACCACTGTGAGGTAAGAAAATATAACCGTGCCCTAAAAATATAACCATGCCCTAATAATATAACCATGTCCTAAATTATAACCATGCCCTAAAAATATAACCATGCCTGCCCAAACAAGCGTGTATATGTGTCTAAAGTTCGAAGATAAGGCTCACCTCCTACCATGTTGGGAGTCAAGAACGTGGATGAAAAGTTACGATTGATTAACTGTTCTCAAAAGTCACCTGATACCCCTTCATATTCCCGAGGGGATATCGTGAAGATATGTTTTGGTGATGTTGCTTAGCTTTTTATCGAGGTAAAGGTTAGTACTAAAATCGCAGTGAAGTAAGTTATGTTCATTGTTGTCCCGTCCTCGATGATATTAAATAACAAGTGTGGTCCCGGTTTTTGCATTCACTGGCGTCACACTTTTAAAGCTGAAAGAAAAACAGAACGCAGCTGCGACAGTGCTGCCTTCAACTGTCATATCTAAATACATCATTCGTTTTTTGTGTCATTTTTCGGCGTCACGCATTATTTTGTTACTTTTATGTTTTTCGTTAATTCGAAGTGATAACAATGAGCAAAAAAAGATCCGTGGACGAGAAGAAAGAACATCTTCTTATGAAAATAAGAAAGTTGGAAATGAAGATACGCAAATTACCTGAGTCTGACAATGAAGATGGTAGGGTTATGTTTGCAATGTAAAACGCATATCATTGTTTATTTACTTTTTACGACCAACCTGCGGGGTTGTGTGTTAAAAGATTAGGCTGAAGTACATTCTGTGGGAATGTACAGTAGCCGTATATAGCCTAGGAATGTTCTGCGGGGACATGCGTGGTTTTAATATTCAAGCTATACTCTGTTTCTCCATAGACCGAGGGGCGTTCTGCAGGAATGTAAAGGTCTATTGTACGATTCCGACAAGATTTCTGCTAAATAAGTTGCTATGAAGTTTCATCAATGTTATACTGAATGTTAAATACAAAATACAGGTATGTATTTTGTATTATAGTAAACATGGAGATTCAGGATGGTTCTGATGAAAATAAACTTCCTTTTGAAGATGAAACCCAGCTATTAGAGGGTTTTATTAACAGTGAAGAAGAACAAGAAAACCAAATCCAGGAAGGAAATATTAAGGAAAGAAATCGCGGAACGGTGGACTGAGATTTTAGAAAGAGGCTTGAACAAGGAAGAACAAGAAGAAATCACCAAATTAAACCAACCATTTGAAAATTGTCCCAAAATGGTTGCACCCAAGCTCAATAAGGAGGTTGGTGCGGCACTGAACGAAAACGCAAAGAAAAAAAGTACACGGATATTATTGAGACAGAAACTAATTTCTGCATCCTTATCCTGCATAGGACAAGCCATGTAGCCTTGTATCGGAAATAACATACAGGATAAAAAATTAAACATCATAAAGAAAATCAATAAAGCCTCAAAGCTTCTTTGTGATGCAGTGTTCCTAGATTCGAGGGGAAGAAGGACTTTAGTCTTATCCACTTTTAATAAAAATGTAACAGACTCATTACAAAAAAGGGAGCCAGCTTAATATCTTTTCGGAGATAATCTGGCAGATAAAATCAAGACTGCTAAAGCTGTTCAGTCATATAATGATGAAAGGAAGAAAAAAAGACCTGAAACGGAGAAGAAGAAAGCTTTAAACTGGCGGGGCCCTCCTCAATCAACGCAGCCCAGAAAGGCAGGGGGGCCAGCCTACCAGCAGAGGCAGAAGAAGAAGTACGAAAAGAAACCACAGAAGTGGTAGATCAGGTAGGCAGATTATCATATTACCTAGAAAACTGGAAGGAGATTACTAAAGATCCAGTTATTTTAGAATGGGTCTGTGGCTTCAAGATCCCACTAAGAGAAAAACCTTATCAGGGTTCTATAAAAAACTAGAAAGATTAAAATACAAAACAAATTTAATAACCGTTACGAAGCAAAAATTCCCTTAAATGATCACTATAAGCAGGATCTTCATTGGTGGTCAGAGCACATCACGAAATCGTGTAATAATATTATAAAAAATGATTTTCAAACAGAAATATTCAGTGACGCATCTTTGGTAGGCTGACACAGAGAACAGGGGGAGCATGGACAGACACAGAATCCATTTACATATAAACTATTTAAAGTTATTAGATTCCTTCTTTGGACTGAAATGTTTTGCATCCAATCTCAGAGATTGCAATGTTCTTTTGCGTATCTACAATGTAACTGCTGTTTCTTACATCAATAGGCAGGGAGGAACTCAGCATCCTCATCTACGCCACATTGGCAATGGTGCGAAAATAATAATCTCTGGATATTTGCAAGCTATAATTAACACTTAATAAAATGTAGTTGAGTCAAGAAAACAACTGGGATGTACCGACCGAGTGGGTGTTAAGTGATAGTTATTATCAAAATGTAGTTTTGAACTTTGATGAACCTGTTATTGATTTATTCACAACAAGAACTAATGCAAAATGTCCCTGCTATGTTTCTTGGCATCCAGATCCAGAAGAATTTGCTGTGGATGCATGTGTTGGTTGAACTAATATGCTATTTCTCCATGGTACTTAAAACTTTGGAAAAGATTATATCCGATCAAGCTAAAAGGATTGTTATTGTGCCATATTGGAGTACACAACCGTAGTTTCCTATATTTTGAAAACTATTAGTAAAAGAACCGAAAATATTCAACCCATCTAAACATTTGCTTGTCTTGCAGAATTCTAGGGAACCACACCCTCTTCACAAGAATCTCCGACTGGTAGCGGGACTATTATCAGGCAAGCTTTCTTAAGTTCTGGAGTCAGTTAAGAGCCAGCAGACATAATGTTAGCTTCTATATCTCTTAACACTCACAAACAATACAAACCTTGTACACTAGGATGGGCTAAGTATTATGAAAATTAAAAAATATCTTTGATTAGGCCTAGCATTTCCAATATAATTTCTTACCTTACTACAAAATATCATGAAGGATTATCATATGTCAGTTAAAATGCGCTTAGGTCAGCATTGTCATTGATGATTGGTTTCCATCCAGGAAATGATGATAAAATCAAAAGTCTGTTTAGAGGTTTCTTAAATTAAGACCAACGGCGCCAAAATATAATGATACATGGGATGTATCAATTGTTCTCAATTTTATTGATAAGAATTATAATGAAAAGAATAACCTAGTTACGATAGCAAAAAAAGAATGCAAACAATTTCATTAATTGATATAAAAAATATAATTGTAAGACCTAACTTTGTAACAACCAAAATAGACAAGTTAATCAAAACTTCAGCACCTAATAGGTGTCAACCATTTCTTACACTTCCTTTTTTCAAGGATAGAGTAGGCATAAGTCCTGCTCGAGCTCTATGTGATTATTTAGAGTTTACACAGAACATTAGAACAGCAGGTTCATTATTTGTTTCCATAAGAAAGCCTTTTATGTGTGTTTCCACCAGCACAGTCAGCCGTTGGATAAAGCAATGTATGGCAGAAAGTGGTATCGATATATCTTTGTACTCAACTCATAGCATAAGGCACGCTACAACATCAGCTGCATATAAAAAGGGAGTTCACATTGATGACATAAGAAGGACGGCTGGTTGGAGTAATAGACCTATTACAAATAATTCTCTCTTTGCAGAGACTGTTTTTAATGAAGATATTTTATAATCACAACAACATATTATTTTGTAATAGTCATTTTAAAATTTAAATAAAAATACAAAAAGGTTTTTTAATATTTTTAATTAAATTATATTTTAATTTTACAACAAATCTTTGAACATCTACACGACTTGTTATCTAATATCGTCGAAGACGAGACAACAATGAACATAATGATAGTCAAACGAACTTACCTGTAAGTGAAGTTCGGCTGTAATTATGTGAAGTTGTTGTCTCGTCCGAAGATGATAGATCCCACCCTGCCCTTTTTGCTTACAATTTACTGATTGTAAGAAAGTTAGCTCTTGTTGTAAAATTGAAAAAAACTCTTTAAACTCTCTAAATACTTCATTTAGATATGACAGTTGGAGGCAGCACAGTCGTGGCTGCGTTCTGTTTTTTCTTTCAGATTTAAAATTGTGTGACGCCAGTGAATGCAAAAACCGGGACTACACTTCTTATCTAATATTATCTTCGGACGAGACAATAACTTCACATAATTACAGTCGGACTTCACTTACAGGTAAGTTCGTTTGACTATCAATAATCCAGTTCTTATATTAGTATGTTCGAGTTAGCATGATATGGGTGACAGTTCGTAATTTTCCGTTTCACCTGTACTACTCACACCGTACTACATACATAGGTAACACTAAAAGTTTCCGGAACTGGCCACTTATATAAACAATATTTAAAAATTTATTGCAACATTTGAAAATAGAACTCTTTGGCTGTAGAATGCAGTTTGTTTCATCTGACTGTCTTTATTTTTTACCTTGTGGCGCCATTTAAAAAATTGTGTGTGTGCATCAACATGGATTTAACTCGGGAAAATTTTCGTAGTATGATTTTCTACGATTTTAAGTGTAATTTGAAAGCTCAACAGAGCATCGCTTGGCTTGAAACAGCTTTTGGCAATGAAGCACCATGCAAGACGACTGTTTATAGCTGGTTTGCAGAATTCAAGCGTGGTCGTATCAATCTCAGTGACGAATCTCGCGATGGTCGGCCGTCCACCGCTGTGACCAACAAAAACATCGATGCTGTGCACCGTATGATTGAAACAGACAGGCATGTGACCTACCATGAAATTCGCGCATCCTTAGAAATAGGCATGAGTCAAATACAATCAATCCTACACAAACATTTGGGTGTGAGAAAGCTGTGCTCGCGGTGGATCCCACACAACTTGACCGAGGCTCAAACCGCGTCACTTGGTGCAGTGCCATGCTTACCAGATTCAACGAAGGTGCGTCAAATTTGGTGTGGGACATAGTAACAGGTGACGAAACATGGATTTATTGCTACGATCCCAAAACAAAGCAGCAATCGAGCGTATGGGTCTTTCAAGATGAGCCGAAACCAACCAAAGTGGCGCGCGTGAAAAGTGCATCTAAGCGGATGATTGCTTCTTTTTTAATAAAACTGGACACGTGGCTACTGTTGCTTTAGAGAATCGTCGTACCGTGAATAGTGACTGGTACACGACCATTTGTTTGCCGGAAGTTATTGACGAACTCCGTAAAAATAACCGTAAACGCCGTATCATCCTGCACCACGACAATGCTAGTTCTCACACGGCCAGACAGACAAACGACTTTTTGAAGACGAAAAATGTAGAACTCATGAGTCATCCTGCATACAGTCCCGACCTGGCACCTTGTGACTTTTTTCTGTTCCCAAAAATTAAGAACCAATTACGCGGTTAACGATTTTCATCACCAGAAGAGGCTGTCGAGGAGTATGAAAAACACGTTTCAGAGGTCACCACAGGGGAGTGGTACAAAAGTTTTCAAAACTAGTTTGATCGAATGAAAAAGTGCATAGACGCCAAGGGAGATTATTTTGAAAAACAATAAATTAATTTTGTACCTTTAATAGTATATTTTCATATTCATTCCGGAAACTTATAGTGCGTCCCACGTATACCCAGGTACAAAAAAATAATAATTTGGTTTTACAAAGAATGTATATCATTATTGCAAAAATACAATAAATTATTTATCCAGAATTTGAAACAATAATTACAGTGTATTCGTTAAATTTAACGAAAAAAGATTCTGAAAAGAAAAATATATTTTTGCTACTTGATGCGTGAATCGGAAAACGTCAACCCATAGGTGCTGACAATACATAATCGAAAATACATCGATGAATCGGTGCGACCATCTTATAGGATCGCGTCAGTATGAGTTCATCTTGTATGCGGATTGTGTTTTCGTTGCGGTTGCATTACGTGTTATTTGTTTTGACGTTTGTTACAGTTTTTCTTGATTTTTGTTTTGTTATTGTTGTTTGTTTTTGGTGAAATGCCGAGAAAAACAAAAAAATAATCTTTGAACTCTCAAGCTCGGGCGTTATTGGTTCTTTAATTTAATTAATTTAGATATTAACAAAAAGCAGTTTGCATAATCAAAGATCAATCAAATAAAAAATCGATTTGATAGCCCTTGTTAGTTTTCTCGATACTAAAAAAAATCGATTCTATTTCGTTAGGGCACATAACTATAACTGTCAATTTTGAACTGCCACCCATATCAGCTCCGTCCGCTCTCGTTTATTCAATCTCTTCCCCGTTTTCGGCTTCAGCATTATTTTACAACATCCCTGAGCATATAATTGTTGACCAGGGTCACGATGACAGTAAAAAAACCACATCCAAATCCGTTGGGTGGTTCTTGAGTTAAAATGGAACATAGATAGACACAGACAGACATGCAAAAGTTTTAAAATAGTAGTTTTGTCTTCAGTGCAATACAAATACCTCATTTCATTTAAAATTTTGGAAAAGTCGTCTGTGTACAGACGAAACTTTCTTAATACTTGATTATTATAAATATACATATATATAAATAATAATTTCAAAGATAAAATATAGAATACCAGCTTTGTAAAGCTAAATAACGTTGATAGTGTAAATTTTAAACTGATGTATCTTCTCAAAGTAAGCACATCCATCGAACCGCAATGTTTTTAATAGGACGAAACTTATCTTACTAAGAGGCGATAAACATCGATTTACATATTTCTCCATGGAGCCATGATGGTGCCTTGGAAAATAAATTAAACTTGTCGCGCGAGCAAACTGGGGTGATTTCAGTTCATCGACTGACTAGAATTGACTAGGCCTACTAAATCACAAGCCTGTCATTTCTTGAAAGACGCTCATGAACAGAAATTATTTTATATTGATGTAGGTAATGTTAAAGTATAAAACCATATTCGTATTTGTTGGGTGCCGTACCTGAAACTAAAAAAAACTGAACCCTTTACGATCACTTGGTTGTTCGTCTGTTCATCTTCAACACCCTTTTTCGGGCCCCGTTGGAAATATCACGTTGAAACTAATACCTCCTATAGAAATGTATGGTCCTGTAGTGCTAAGAAAAATCAGGCTTCTAATTCTAACTTAATGCAAAAGACAGTTATTGCCGTTTACGTAATCAATTTCATACATACTGGATCACCATGAAACCTATAGGGTACTTTCAGATGACTTAGAAACTTGAACATTTCGTACACACGTACTTTAGCACATAGGAAATTTAATTTAATTTAATTTAGGAAAATTTCTGAAATTTTGGGTACATTAAGTTTAATTAATTTAGATCGTAAGTGTCAAATTAGTTTGGTGATTTACAATTGCTCGTGGAATACGTTTGTGCTTTGAATGGTATGTAAGGAACCCTCAGAGCCCGAGTACTACTCGCAATTGACCAGTTTTATATGAATTCGCACAAATAATTTACTGCGGATGCAGCGGCTCTTTTCATAACAAATTGATAGTGGTAAACAAGTACTACAAAAACTCAACCACATGATTAATACTGAAATTGTCAGTACTAACTTAAACTGGTTTCACATTACGGCATTATCAAGGAAAAATAACATAAGAACACCATTAAATACAACTATAAATAGTTATTTACTTAAAATTGCAGATGTAAAAAAATACTGTCTAGGAGTTATGAATGTAAGACATTTTAACATAATAATATAAATTTGTAATAGTGGATGGTAACCAGAACATAATTTTACAAATTCATAGATATACAAAGTAGTTCATGTAAAAATCCCAGAAAGAATGAGCGCACTAAACGTCAGCGCGCAGCTTTAGAGGTTTTCTCATGTCATAAAGCTTGGTTATAGTCGATAAAATGATATATGCCCTTAAGGCGACGCGCCATGTCGATCCAATGGTATTACCCCCGGGATTGGTTTCTGAGCTAACTTTGATGAGATGTCATGAAAACTTGCCTGAATTCCGTATCAACGTCTACTGGTACAATTAACTTGTCTAATAGTTCTATGAAACACAAGCTATTAGCAAATGACTACGCACGTTTTAATCTACCGGGTGTAAATAGACTGCTACCATTAAATGAAACCACATATTCTACTCTTAGCAAGTGTAGATCTAATAAATAGATCGGGGGTCCTTACTTAGTTCTTGCCCAGGGCCCTACATACCTTAAAATACGGCCCTGGGGCTACCCAAGACGCTGCATTACCGCGTTGGATAGCAAGATTAATGCATTACCCGAGGTAAGTTCTAGCTCTTGGATCCCCTGAGGCATCCACCAGATGCGATCCTATCTGTTTGTAAAGCTGTCTAGCGTCGGGCCCCCAAGGCCCGAATGTCTCGACGCTAAACAGCAGAAACATGGAGCCTTCACTGAGAGCTGCATATTTGCGTTGCAGCTTGTTGCGCTCCGCCGTTGCTGTCGCCACCGCCGCGCCGCCTCCGTGCCATCAATATATTTATTTAATACTAGCCTTCTTTATTTTATTCAATCTTTGCCCCGTTTTCGGCTTGGGCGTTATTTAATGAGCACCTCTTCTAACCTATATTTTGACCAGGGTCCTAATGATGATAATAAAAAACGCATCTAAATCCGTTAAGTGTTTTTCGAGTTTAAACGGAACATACAAACAGGTGGTAGGTGGTGGTGGTGGTCGTGCCAGGTGGTAGAGCTGATGCCGGGCTCGGCTGTGGAGGTACCACCATCTTACTCGCAAATCCTCCCGAAGTTATTAGAGAGTAAGTAAGTAAGAGTAAGAGAACAGCTCTCAGGCAAAACCAGGCGGCCCACCATTGCCTGGGACCGATGGATGGCGGTATATCCATCCCAAATTGCCGGGCCTTATGTAAAACAGACTGGTGACGGGCAGCGGCGTCACTGGTGCAAGGGTTTCGGCACCGCGCTCAAACCCGCCTGCCCAGCGTGTGTTGAGTATGGGAATTTCTTCCAGGAGGACCGCGAAGAGTGGCGAAATCCTGGAAAGGCCTATGTCCAGCAGTCAACGAAACAGGCTGATGGATGGATGGATGGATGGATACAAACAGACAGACAGTCAGAAAGACAGACGGGGAAACATTCTAAAAATTGTAGTTTTGTCTTCAGTACAGTACTAATAACCTATTTCATTTAAAATTTCAAGTAAATATTCTGTGTACAGACACGACTTTTTTACTACTTCATTATTAATATACTAGATATGTATAGTACAGCCTTAGGACAGGTCTTAGTGTAAATAGTATTAGGCATTAAAATATATATTATTAGAATATACCGGGTGTAAAAGACTGCTACCATTAAATGAAACCACATATTCTACCGACCCTACTGAACCACTTTTCCCAAGAATCATACCCGCGGACACCCTTAGTTTGGGAAATAATTCAGTTCCAAACAAAAATGCGTGAACCCTAACGCACCGACATACGGGCGAGTTTAGAGAGAGCGTCGTCCGTCAAACAGGTTCAGGTTTCAGGTATGTCGGTGCGTTAGGGTTCACGCATTTTTGTTTGGAACTGAATTATTTCCCAAACTAAGGGTGTCGCCGGTATGATTCTTGGGAAAAGTGGTTTAGTAGGGTCGGTAGAATACGTGGTAGCAGTCTATTTACACCCGGTATTATGGTATTAGATTTATGTACATTGGTCTCCTACATACGTGTGGATGGGTATTCTTTAAATAAAAGCCCATAATCAAATGATCTTTCCTAAAGAAGAATAAACACACAAAAAAATTGGTCCTGCCCATACAGTATACACAAAAGTTTTTAAAATGATTAAGAGGATAGCTCGTCCTTGTATCCTGGTTACTCCATGCGGTAATTCAATTAATCACATTACTACCTACAGTACGAAGGACGGATTCTGGAAAAAAGTCAAAATAACGACTTTCTCCACTAAGTGGTTTATATATATTTTTTTTATTATATGAAGTACCTGTTCCTTTCAAAGTTTAATGAACTTTTGTACATATTTTAATCTATAAATAATAATGTACAGAGTTTCGCTGGAATAATAAACATCGACATGAAAAAATTTTTGGAGTCATCATTGGTATTTTATTTCTCAATATTGGAATGATTTCTGAAGATTCTGTTACCATAAGAGTGTGCATGTTGCAGGCATCTGGTTAAATTCAGTGACTTAACTAAATTACTAGGCTAATGGTTAAATGGTGTTCATAAAAAAATACCACGTGAGCTAACCTAACCTAAGCTACCGCCTCTCTTCTGCCTGATTTAACCAAATGTCTGCCACATGCATATTCTTGGCAAAGGTACTATTTCAGGGTTCCGTACCTCAATGTGAAAAAAACGGAACTTTTATAGAATCATTTTACTGTCTGTCTGACTGTCTATCCGTCTGTCAAGACTGTTTTTTCGGGCCCCGTTAGAGATATCAAGTTGAAACTATACCTCCTACAGAAGTTTTAAGCCATAGATATGGCGGAAGTTATTGTTTATTGGAATGAATTTAAATTTTTTCCTGTCGACTAGTCGATCAACAAGTTGATACATTGACATCACTATCAACTGTTCCCTTTGCTCTCTCCCCGCAACTCAAATTTACCCCGGCTCTCAATTAAGATGTGTTAACTGTGGTAATTTAAATCGCAATTCAGTCTCCAACCACTTTCCGTAGGTGTACGATTACTACAGCTGGTAAGCATTGTGATGTACACCATGTATTATAGTTATTTAATTATGCAAGAATAGCAGTAATTTACATTAGAAACACCACCTAGCAGCTCATCCGATAAATTAAACTTATTTATTTAGAAAAACTTTACAAATTTTTTAACAAGTGTCAGTTTTACTTTTTTATTCATTTTCTCATTTACTTGTCAACGGTGTTCTATTCGACTGATGAGAGCTACATACCGTGGGCCGAAATATATCGAGTACTAGATAGCTTTTACCTGCGGCTCCGCCCGCGTCGAATGGATTTTCGTGGAAATAAGGAAAACTGAGAATATGATTTTTAACGGCAATATACCGTTGAATATTGTTTGACCATGTTTTTACCAAAGTGCTAATAAATACCAATCAAATAAGCCCAAACTCGAAGGGTCTGCTGTTGTCCGTTGAGGAGATCCCGTACCCACCTTCCAGTCCCTGATCACCATGTTTTACCAAAGTTCTAATAAAGACCAATCAAATAAGCCCAAACTCAAACTCTGTATCCGTTGAGGAGATCCCGTACCATAACTTCTAATTACTACCAGGAGAAAAGTAAATTCCAAAAATCTTTAAATGACGATAACTTTTTTTTCCGAGATCCGAATTTAATAAAATAAAGCCTATATACTATTCCAAATTAAGTTTTGTACAGCTGTGAAAACTCCATGAAAATCCGTTCAGTAGTTTTAGAGATGTGCGAGAACAAACAGACAGACAGACAGACAGAAAGACAGACAGACAGACAGAAAAGAATTCAAAAAAATTGTGTTCTATTACTCTTCTTTGGTCACCCCCTTTCTATTTCTATTACTTTTTTTCAATGACACAGACACAGCGGTTTCTACTGTTTTATTATAGAGGTATGTATTGATTTATGATGATATCAAATATTTTTTATGTTTTCATTATTAATTGCTACAAAATAAGTAAGAAGGCTCAAGAAGAGTTTAATATGTATTTATTCATATAGTTATTTAATTTATACTAGACGGGTCCAATTTTCGTAACGGCATTTTGGATAACAATTGACCAACAAACGATTTCACAAAACATGTTCGTATCCATAAGTAAGAATTTTAAGGAAATTCCGTTACTCAATTCTTATTCGTTTTGCCGGTAGCGTGACAACGGAGGCGTTTTGCAGATTTTAATGCTAGTCTGTTTCTTCCTTTTATGCCCCATTATTTTGGGAGATCGAAAACAGATCGTTATTAAAATTAATTCTTTTTATGTATCCAATTTGCCACTTCCGCACACCTATTTATTTTCATGACCCTTTATTTTCCAATAGGGAAATACGGTCGGTAACATTTAACCCTGAAAAGTCGGCGGACGATGGCGGCCAACTGGCGAAATGAAAAGACTGTTCATTTTCACTTTGCATATTATTTAAAACGGGTTAACCTTTCTAAAGCTTAGCATATTTTGATCAAAATTGCAATTTAGAGCGGCTACAAACAAACTATCTAAAGCAAAAAAGGGTTAAAATGTTTGAGTTTAAAATAATTATTATTTCTACACTGCTACACTAATAATATAAAGTGGAAAATTTCGTTAAAATTTCGTTAAATTTCGTATGTAAGGGGTAATTTTTGAAACTACTTAACCGTTTAAAAGATAAATAGATAAATAATTGCTATTTGTTTGCTTTTTATTGTAATATTGTTAATAACGATATAAGTGATACTAAATAATAGAAACCGTTTTTTCGATATATTTCGATATATATTCGTCATCAGTCAAATATGAATAGAAAGTTACACTATCACTGAGTAACATTGTATAGTTAGTTTCCTGGGGAAGGGACTGTTCCCTGGGGACATAGGGTCAGACATATAAAATTATTTTCATGAGAACCAAAATTCTAAGTCGAGTACGTGCTATAAAATGATTGGTCCAAAAAAAATATTAACAGATTCGATGGGATTACCCAAAACTAATCAATGCAGGCAAGTCGCGGCCAAAAGCTAGTATTTAATATTTTTATGGAAGATTAATTTGGACTTTGAACTTCCAAAGTCACATGCAAGCCCAGACGTCACCCAAATTTTCTGCTTTTTAGTCGCCTACTTATGACGAATGTAAGTATTTAATATAATATTAATATATTTTTTTTTGTATTTAAGGTAGGTTAAACTCATAATGTAAGGTTATATATATTTTCATGTCATACTTGTCATTCATTGAAACTCATTAGTCATATTCATAACATAAGGTTGTATTATTTTATGTCATACCAGTTGTCATTCATTCGACTGATGCTGGCCCCAAAGAGGGCCGAAATATATTTCGAAAACTATTAACTCTTTTATAAATGTTTTATTTTATTTATTTAAATAATTTATGTAAATGAAAAGTTCACTGCAGCGATAGGTATAGATATATATAGATAGGGTAGGTATATATTTATTTTTTAATCTTACTAAATTAATTTAGAAAACAAATTCTCTCTATACAAATTATAAATATTTAATTATAAGAACGTCACGGATATAACTGTATAAGCCCATAAATTCCAAGTCCAGGGAATATTTTTTGACGACAAAAATCCAATTGAAAGAATAATAAAAATTATATTTTCAATGCGAGTTGTCTACAAACACACGACACGTCGTCGTGACTTGAATAATTCATGTAACAATCATAGATAAGAGTATTATAATCTTAGACCATATAACACGGGACCAGGCAAGCGCATTTATCCCCCTCTGCCGAAGTAAATGAACAATAAGTTTAAGTACAGTAAGTTTGCTTGTGTGCACGTTTTGTGTTTGTGTTGCAGCTTTTTATTTAGTGTGACACATACATTTTTGCCGGAGTGTGCGTGGATGAGTAAATGTGTGCTGTGCGTGTTTACCTCCCCTCCCGTGGAAAACGGCAGAATAATTTTAGTACTTTAGTCCCGTGTTAAATGGTGTAAGATTATAATTATAAACTATAAAATTCCAAACGTCAGGTATTTACCAGATATGAGTATCTAATAATACATCTCGTATGACGACAGTCGTCAGTTAAAAATAACAGTTAATAAACTGTCAAATAAAAAGGTTAAAAACTGTTCATCTACTTATTTATTGAAGTGTAGATTTTTATTTATCAAACAGTATGTAATCTAATTATACAAACAAAAGTACTTATTATATAAGTATAAAACCTATCTAAGAAATTAAGTCTACAATAAATCTTAATTACAATTATAAAATAAATAAATAAATAAATAAAACATTTGACTAAATAAAAATTACTTCTTTATTTATCTACGTTTACATATATTGTAGTATTACCAATACATACTGTAAAGACCTACCAGAAAATACTTGGATACCAATATCCAAAGCTATTTAAAAGTGTCCAGGAAATCTGAATAACTGTCCAGGAAGTTCGTATTAAAATCCATTACACACCATTATATTCACAGAGTATTATTTCATGTTTTCTTTTTAAAACTATCTGTGTCTATGTTTATAATATAAGAGACTAAGGAGTTTGGCCATCATAAAGTTTTAAGCGGCCAATTTACAAAGAAAAATAAAATGAATTACAATTTCATGTTTAGAATGTAGCAATGTTTGCTATATTTATTAATTACAATAACAATAACAAAAATACACAATTTTTATTGATTTTTTATTTATTTAAAACCATTAAATACTTAAAATTTAACCTCAATGAGCGTTTTTCTCGTTTTTTTTTTCTTAGTTCTTAGCGTTCCTCTAAATGGCGTGAAGAAGGCTGCTTGGCGGTAAATACCTTAGCCCAGCTGTCAAAATAAAAAAAAAGTTGCGGGAATGTTGCTTATAATAAAAAATAAAAAAATGTTGCTGTTCGGTTTAAAAGCGTTCGGAACGCGCAAGTATGTGTCAGATTCTATTTTATTGATATGGCAACACGAGTTGTAAAAAAGTGGAATGTCAAAGTTGTTTTTTCCGGTTTACTGTCACAATTTTGGTCTCAAGGAGATACGTGTAAAAATGTAATCAACCAGTGTTGAAAGAATTATGGGTTTCAAGGAAACAAACGTTTAAAAAGTGGTGAAATAATTCTATTGATAAGCATCAATCGCGATCCGAGTCGTGCGTGAAAAGTTTCGCGAAATATTATTACAAGTGGAGTGGGATGCAAACCGATTTGCAATTCCACGTTTTAACAAGTGTTCTTTCTTAGGGGATTGGCATGCCTGGGTTAGATATTGGTGTTTAGGTAAACTCCCGAAAGCTGCTGGATGAGCCAGTAGTTCAACACAGACCTGTAACGTGCCGAGGGCGACGAACCCCTGACCTCCTATCAGCCAGGGTTGAATCTGGCCACCCGAATGCAGTTTCGACGATCAGTCAAGGACGTGGACTTCAACACTAACGTGAGTGTTTAATCGCTTACCCTTCAGAAAGGGATTTAGTATATAAGAACCCCCCTTTTGTGTGGAAAGCCCCTTTCAGACAGATTTAGTCTTCGTTCAATATTCAAATGGGCCCAGCAGGCGAGATTTAAATCATATCTGTGGAGAGGGGGGCCTTTCACGTACAGTTGCTATAAATTTTAGTTGAAAGTATTTTGTGCAAATAAATTACAAAATGAGTTCAGAAGCAGGCTAGATTGTACTCCACTAATGCTTTGTTGAAGAAATCAATAACAATAAACATGACTAATCGCCCAAATATGAGCAAGTAAGTAACTTTTAATATTTCCTAGTCAGTTTATTATATTTTAAAAACATGAAAATGTCTCATTTTATTTTTGAGAAAAGCACTATACTTGCTTCGACCATGAATTAGCAATCCTGGCCTCGTATATAAAACTTTTTGCCCTACGGGCTCGGACTTTTAACTTACTCGTCCAGGATTGCTTATTTCCTGGTCTTAGCAGTAATGTACTATTTCGAAATGTAAGTAAAGTGCAAAACGCAGTAGCAAACTCATCAATTCAAGTCTATTTCGATGTGAATGAAAAGCAGCAATTCCGAATCCTGAAGTTATCGATCGCCTTGATTGAAACTGCATTTTCATTCTCGTAAACGCATTAACCAATGAGAATGACTATTGGTATTCCATTATGTAAGTATTCGATGTAGTAATAGTCTAGCACTACCATCACCCATCCACCTGGGTAGTGTGGTGAATGCACGTAGGATAGTGCTAATGATGTATCTGAGCCTAGAACATGAACAACGAGTATTCGTTTGAATAAATTAGAACTCACTTCATATTGAAAAAAATACATTTGATTTGTTGATCTTTTAATAAGAGAACGTTATATAAAAATTATTATGAAGATATACAGGCTGAACCATACGAACGCCCTCTAGAGGGAAAGTACCTTAAACATTATAAGATAGAAAAATTTTACTTAAGGAAACCTTTATTTAATTTTTAAAGTAAAGAAAAATTGCATTGAAATAATTAAAATAATCACCTGCATGAACCAGGAATCGAACCGGACAAATTTATAAAAAAAACATCCCGTATTTTTATGATACCGATCGAAAGGATTAGAAGGCATTAGAACCAAATTCTTCGAAGTAACATAGTATCGTAAATTAAAGGAAGACCATGAAATTTAACATTTAAATAACAAAACTCGTATCTAAAAATATTATATTGTTAGAAGTACGGAAAAGACGCAAGAAAAACGCAGGTAATTTTTCAAAATTCTTTCAATGCAGTTTTTCTTTAATTAAAAAATGAAATAAAGGTTCCTTTATGTACAATTTGCTATCTTCAATATTCTGGGCACTTTCCCTTCATGGGGCATTCGTTTGGTTCAACCTGTATACCGTGTGTAAATAGACTGCTACCATTAAATGAAACCACATATTCTACCGACCCTACTGAACCACTTTTCCCAAGAATCATACTCGCGGACATCCTTAGTTTAGGAAATAATTGAGTTCCAAACAAAAATATGTGAACCCTAACGCACCGACATACGAGCGAGTTTAGAGAGAGCGTCGTCCGTAAAATAGCTTCAGATTTCACGGACGTCGCTCTCTCTAAACTCGCCCGTATGTCGGTGCGTTAGGGTTCACGCATTTTTTTGGAACTCAATTATTTCCTAAACTAAGGATGTCCGCGGGTATGATTCTTGGGAAAAGTGGTTCAGTAGGGTCAGTAGAATATGTTGTTTCATTTAATGGTAGCAGTCTATTTACACCCGGTATACATATGTCTAAAAAAAATATTTCAACCCTTTAATTCTTGGTTTCAAAATGTTCCTTAGAAGAACGCGGTTCCGGGATTTACTTGTTTTTTTTTATTCGTGAAATATGTAATACAAATTTGAAGGAAATCGACTAAAATCGAAAAATTGTTAGCCTATGAAATATTTCAGTATTAGCTAAATACCCTATCTCCTGTTTCGCGCTTGACTATTAGCATTACCTGTCCAAGACAAATAGGTAAATAAACCAACCAATAATCGCCTCTATCAAAAGCCAATAAAGTATTTGACATTAGCATTCTTGTGTTGGACGGTTATTTAAAAAAAATCTAGCCTATGCCATACTCTTGAGTGTTGCAGTGGGCTGCTGTAAGAAGATGATTGTGGGTAACTGGAATGTAAATTTTCATGACAGCGCTATTTTCACGATAAATCGTTAAGCAGCAGTTACCGCTCAGTAAAATTACATTATTTGCGAAAATTGCTTATGTGTTATATTCTCAGACTAAGTAGTTATTGCAAGGTTGAGTGATTTTGTTTTCGGGCAAAATATTTTGAAATTTTGTCTTTCTTGTCATTTCTGTTGTTGTGTACAAATTATCGTATATTTATTATTGTAACTTCTGAACATAAAGTTCATTGTTATTTAATTTAAGTGGCTACTCGGCCATCAGTAGTAGTTTAATATTTGGTGTTATTGCCATCAAAGAATTTACTTGACTAACTTGTATTTGTTTGCATGATTGACCACTTCAGACATCGAATCGTTTGGTACAGTGGTGAGAGTACTACGTTTTAATAACCAGGTTTTTGGGTTCAAATCGCATCTGAAGTTTTATCGAATCTAGGAAAACCTAAAAAATCAAAATATAGGTGCAACGTCTAACAAAGCGGAACAAGGAGGAGGCCCATAGAGGGAATAGATGCGTTAATTCGCAGGTCGTGTTGAGAACTGGATAGCTCAGTTGGTAGAGCAATCGCCCGGTAAGCGAGATGTCCCGGGTTCGAATCCCGGTACAAAGCTCCTTACGTCCAGATTTACTTTTCTGATTTTCTGTACCACAATGATATAATATTAATTTGTTATCTCCTTGCGATGGATAAATCGCCAAGTGTTTAAACGTATAGAAATTTATTTCTATCATAGTTTCGATAAGAGTAATGTGTATTTGCTGTAACAGGTGACGGTAGGGCAATAAATAGTCTCAGACTCGTCCCCATACAAAGAATCTCCAGTATTTTTTTTAACGATACCTCTATCTTAAAGACGGTACTACATACAAGTTTCAAATTTGGTCACATTGTTGTATAGATACATACTCTAAAGTAAAACAACAAATAATAAAATTAGGGTTCCTTACTCATTGGGTTCTGAATTGTTTGACAGGCACTACCATTTTAGAGCTTTGTTTTTTGTCGCCTTAATGTTGCTATAGCATCTATGTTGGTGATATATGTTTTAGGGTTCCGTACCCGTATTGTGTGATGGTACGCACGATTCGCACTTGGTCAAATTATTTATTATTTTGCTATAATCAAAAAGAGATCTGGAATTGCACACGAACTTCTGAACAGGATTCATACGAGTCTGCACCACTGATAAATATGTTTACAGTTTAAACAAGTTTGAAACGCTCGTTGCAAAGTTGGAAGCGTGTGAAATCTACCATGCAAATTACAGTTTTGATGTCAGGGTTCCCAGGTGCTATGCAAGTTTATGTTTTTTAAGGTTCCGCGCCCAAAGGGCAAAAAGGAGTTGCTCTGCTATTTGTCCATCTGTCCGTCTGTCTATCTGTCTGTCTGTCCGTCTGTGCGTCTGTCCGTCTGTCCGTATGTCCGTCTGTCCATCTGTCCATCTGTCCATCTGTCCGTCTGTCCGTCTTTCCGTCTTTCCGTCCGTTTGTCACAGGTAGCTTGCAAACGGAATGAGGTAATCAGAAATTTGGATATGTTATGTAATTTAATTATGAAGAGTGTTGACCCAAAAACCGAATATGGAATTTAAAATTAAATTTCAGAGGGGGTCTCATACTTTGGCTTGTGGGTATCATTGTCTAGAACTAAATAATAAGTCATTTAGACATTTATTTATTTCATAAAAATATTATGTAAAGAAATGGGGAGCCACCGAAGTTGTTAATTTCAAACCATTTTTGTTAGCAATGAAGTATTAGATTGTTTTAGAAAAAGCTTAAATATTTCGCAATTTCGGTCCAGTGCACTAGATACACTAACTGCATAAATAACTTTGTAATCCCATATAAATATATAGCATTACAAAGTTACATTGACAGTGACCATATCAATGTTAAAAATATTTTATGTTTTAAATAAATAGATTGACTTGTCAATAGCACTAAATAATCTTATGTATTACTTGTGAGATACATTGTGTTTTCATGCAATGGCTGAGTCAATCTATTTATTTAAAACATAAAAGATATTGATGTGGTCACTGTAAGATGTTGTTAGGTTAGCTAATTATGTAATAACTTAAGACAGAAGGTCCCTTATGTAGGGACTGAATAAATTAATCGACTTGGATTTACATGGCTCTTACAACTTTTTACGGTAGAAGAACTAAGTTGCGAGACTTGTTTTTTTTTTTACAAGTTTTGTTTTTGATAGTCTTCAACGGAGCCCTCGGTGGGCGAGTCCGAATCGCACTTGTCCAGTTTTTAGTACGAAATCCCAAAAAGGAAAAAAAACTTTCTTCCTCATTTCCAAAAAAATGCACAATCAGTACGTTTATCTTGTATCCAGCTTGTTGAGTGTTCATTTCAGTAAGTTGATTAAGTGTGTAAAATTTAAACCACAAATTAAGGATTCAGTGATTCAGTTTCAGCGCACTGGTTTGGATACAAGATTTGACCGCACACTTGCCGCGTGTGTACTTTTCAACGGTCACTGTTACTCCATGCGGAACGACCCGCAGTGCGAGAGGGACGGATTCCGGAAAAAAGTGCAATAAGTCGGTCTTAAATTAATATAAAATGAACTAAAATAGTTATCATAATTTCAAACTTACAACATTTAGATATTGGTAAAATCATCTCATAAAATATTGTTCAGGTCTGTAGGTCATTCCTATTTTTTAGAAGAAGACCTCATATCAGTAATTATTTCTATTGAGCGAAAGTTACGCAATCGCGTTTCTGTAGAAAAAAATGATGCAGTGGCTTTTTCTGAAAGGAAGGTAAACAACATCAAAAAGTGCCGATTTTAGTGAAATAGCGCCTTAAATGTTTACAAATTTTATTCTAATCTCTGTTCCTACAATTCGCTAACTTATTTTCAAATGATAAAAGTAGATCTGCCTGTCACGAGTCACGCACGACCCACTCTACGAATCAGGTTTCAACATTTCATTATTATTATTACACGAAAACAATAAAAGGTGTTATGCAACCAAATTCTTACTGAAGACTCGGTAAGTGCTCAGTAACAAGGTTCGATGACCCTTTTTGTGAAATTCGTAAATTATTCTTTTCGTGTTCCTTACAAACGCTAGCCCAGCTCCGAGTCAATTACTATGGGACTTCAAGATTTTATTTTGTGAAATTAGTAAAAAGCGTTATCGATACGTGTTACTGATCACTTACCAAGCCTCCACTATGAGTTTAGCTGTATAAATAAAAGCCACCTTATATTATATTATATAAGCAGCTTTTGCCCGCGGCGTCGCTCACGTGGAAGGTGTCTTTTTATAAATGTTATTTATTTAGTTAGGATGGTTATACGGATATAATGATAAAAATTATAAAACATATTTATACTCGATATATTTTGGCCCACTGTGTGAAACCGCTTCGCCGTCATTAGTCGATGTATTATGCACCGTATGGGGTAAACGGCTTTTTCGCGAAATAGCCGCTTTCGCGAAGGTAATCTCTGGAACCACAGAACCGATTTTGAAAATTCTTTCACACTTGGATATAGGTTATAGTTTGTTCCCTGGGGACAAGCAGTTCCCTAGGGACGGTCAGTTCCCTAGGGACAGGCAGTGCCCTAGCGACGGACGGTTCACTAGTGATACAAACATTAGGTCAGACATAAATTTATTTTAATCGACCAAAAGTCAAATTTAAATACGTACTATAAAATTATTGGTCCGAAAAATATTAACAGATTTGATAGGACTACTCGAAAAATAAATCAACACGGGTGAATCCGAGGGCAAAAGTAAATACGAAATTATTCTGCTTTGTCGCGAAAAAGCAGATATTTCACGAAAAAGCTACTTAAATTGGAACAATCACTACTGTTACTGTTGACCTTGAAAATCGAAATTAGAGGCTGGATTTAATCAGACATTATGAAATGAAAAAAAAAACTAAAAAATATATGATATACTAACGGATATCTTAAACAATTTGCCTTTGTTACAATTTTAAATTTTCATCAAAATCTATAACTAAATAAATACCAAACCTAAACTTTAATTTTTAATTACATGGAATTGTGACAATTCAATGAAAGGGATGGAGCTCTACAAGTAAAGGAGAAACGATACAGGTCATCAAGCTTTCTTGGACAACTCCATCCCTTTCCTAGAACTGTCACAATTCCATGTAATTGAAAATTAAAGTATAGGTTTAATTTAAAACGAACATCCGGTTAATTAATGAAGTATGAAAAAAGTTAAAACTTATTCAAATTGAAGATATTATAAAACGATTGATTTCCCTCGATTAGTTTTGAAGAATTTGGTGATGATAATTGTAATTAATTATTTGGGTATATTTTAGCGCGTTCGCAACTTGATTCCCCGTCGAGCGACGGAGATATCAATACGGGACGAGTCGTGCGAGTGAGTGAGACGTACGAACCCGGGGTCACCAGCAGATGTTATCGCCTAATTTAGAATAACTACTTCATAAACAACCATTACAACTAGATCATTTAGCCAACCGATAATGGCCTCTATCGAAAACAAATGAAGTCTTTGACATTGGCCTGATTTTTCGGTCATTTATTACGAATCAAATTTCATTAAATAAATAATTAATATTTAACTTTGCCCGCGCATTTGCTCGCGTGGAAGTGTCTAAAATATATTATTGACGGTTTTTGCTTTGGCGATTATTTTATCAATACCTTTTAGCCTATATTTTAATCAGGGTCACTACGTTATAATAAATTAAACCGCATCCAAGTCCATTGAGTGATCCTCGAGTTAAAGCGGAACGTACAGAAAGACAAAAATAGTTTTGGCCTCGGTACAATATACTGAAAAGATAACCCATTTTATTAAGCAAAAATATTCAATTTAGACGACATTTTTTACTTTATTATCAATCAGTATATAAGGTGACTTTCGTTTATATAGCCAAATTCATACTGGAGACTCGGTAAGTGGTCAAGACAAGGTTCGATGATACTTTCTGTGAAATACGAAAAATAAAATGTAGACTTCACATACCAACTGAGTCAAGGTCGTTTTTGATGTTTTTCGTATTTCGCAAACAGTTCATTGAACCTTGGTCCTGACCACTTAACGAGTCTCCAGTAAGAATTTGGTAATTTAGACAAAGGTTGTGGTGCATTAGCCTATCTTCTTTTTCTCTAAACAATAAAATGCAACGGCTGTGTCCCGTCTGTGTGTATGTATTTTCAGTTTTATGATACTTATCATTGCGCTATAACAGAGAGAACTGGGCAGTGATCATTTTCCTCGTTTGTTTGCTATAAATTGAGAGCAACTAAATGGATTTGGATATGATTTTCAGTACCAGTTAGGTGGTTACTCCGAAAAGGTTTAAAAAAGGTATGTATCATTCATTTGTATTATTACGATTTAAATAAAAGGAACTGAGCAGTAACCATTTTGGTGGAACATGTTGGGTAGAAGATACAAACAAAGCCGCGGGCTAAAGGCTACTTTAATAATATTTATCAAGGTCAATACTTTAGGAGATAAATATTATGAAGGACAAGGTCAAGCTTATCTGGATATGCTAGCAGTTTGTTTGCGAACAAAAGCAATTACCAAACGCGTATGACGTCACACAACATCAGAAATTATAGTCTGTGAACCTTCTCAGCGATATTCTTATGAGGTTATTGAAAGAAATGTGTTTTGCTCGCTTGGAAATCAGCCATTTTGTTAAATAAAAATATTAACAATGGAATAAATAGAATATTTTTTTAGAAAAAAAAAACTACTACGTAAAAAGAAATAAATCATATGTTTTGAATGTGATAAGAAATGAAATGTCAAAAGTGACAGCTAATGTCAAAATCATATGTTATAAACCTAACTTGCAACTGCTAACACTAGTCTTAGAGGAGATTTTCTTTTGTTTATAACTTAATAAAATATGTCTGAAATAAGTGAAGTTTACGTGAGAACAATTCTAGAACAAATTTCATTAAAAAACAATTTGGAAGACTGGACAATTTCACACCAAAACTTTGACGCCATTGCACAAAACTATTTTGGTGTTCTGATTCCGGTTATTCTGTATGGTAAAGCGAACGGAGAAAACAAAGAATTTAACTTGGTTCTAAAGTTAGCACCTACTGACGAAAGATACAGAGTCAGCGGTGCGTTAACTCTATTTTTCGAGAAAGAAGTTTTCGTTTACTCGGTAATTCTAAAAGAATACAGAGATTTACAAAAGGGTTTTCCAATAGCTCTCAAATTGGTTTTGCCTGAATGCTACTTTTTACGCGCCGAATACTGTCAGGAAGCCATTGTTATGGAAAACATGTGCGCCATTGGATATAAACCATATTCCAGCGGATTCTTAGATTTGGATCATATGGCTGAGTCCTTGAGATCACTTGCCAAGTTCCATGCTCTTTCATTCGTATTCAGAGAAAAATATAAATATCTATATAAAGTGGTGGCGGATAAATGTGTGCCCCTCAATAAAAACACTAACAAAAGATTCATGGAAATTCTGAATGATCGGCTGGTTAAGGCATTGGGGAAATTTGAAAGAACAGAATATATTCCTTTGTTGGAGAATTTAAAACGAAATTGTGTTAAGTTTGTTGAAGCAATCGCAACAGAGGTGAAGAGAACGGCAATTTGCCATGGTGATATTTGGAAAGAGAACATTCTTTTTAAATACCAGGTAAGCTTATCACATCCTTACAATCAAATATGTATGATCCACCAAGAGAAATAAAGGAAGCACTATTTATTACCAACTTGACTTTTGTCACGATTCCACTTACGCTAATTATGCCCTCGGTTGGTTTTTAAGCAACTCGTTTGACTAAAACTTGCTTAGGTCCTAATAATTATAGTGCAAATAAACAAATTGTCACAAAAATACATTCAAGAGAACATAAAGATTACATCAAATCCTTCAAGTGATTCTCAGGTTTTAAGGTTCGTCTTCGTATATTTACTTGTATATAGGGTGACTTGTATACAAGAAAATATACGAAGACGAAGCTTTAAAGAAAGTCCAGACCACTTAGAAGACTTTGAAAGTCACATTATATTTATAATTTTGACTGATGCCGACTATCATAATGGTAGAAATATATCTCAGTAATATTATTTAAATGTGTTTTAACTTCTATTTACTTGTATATACGTAATATACGAAAGAATATTATGAATTTATGATATAAGAACATAAATACAAATAAGTCCAATATCTTTAATTTTGATCAAATTTTAAGCAAATATACAATGCATGCTGATTCTCCAAATTTGTTCGTATGTTTATGTAGCCTGATTCTCAAAATTTGATCAAATTTAATGGTACATTGGTAATGAGATTTTCACGTGTTTTATAAATGTTTTCTCAAGTTTATGCATTTCTTTTTAAACGAAACTATACTTTTTTAAAAGCAGCAACATTTTTCACTTCAAATAATAAATTATAAAAAAGTGAAAAATGTCTAAGAAAATCCAAACGAAACAATCTTAAAAAATTACCAGCAGTCCTATAATCTGCTTCTATTATGAGTAGTAAAAAGTAATAAACCTAATGGACAACATTAAAAACTACTTCAAAATTCGTTTAGTTGTTCTGTTGTTGAACAAGCATATAAACAGACGGACAGGCGGTGTATTGTATTTTCTATACGTTTTATTCTTTTGAGACCTGTCTTTTTTCAGCATACCTCGAAATATGGAAAACTGATAAGGTAGAATACGTTAAAGATTTCCAAAAAATACGAATTGTCAGTACATTATCATCACCTTACAAGTTAACTAGCCACTATTATTTAAAAGTTTTAAATTTCGATATCCCTAAATTGGGCAAAAACAGGGATTTATCCATCAAAGTAAAAATATTCTAAAAAAATCATAGTAACTGAAGTTTGGACCTTTAATCCTGTAACCTCTAATTTTGTTTAAACAGGATGGAAGTCCTGTATCAGCTTGTCTAATAGACTTCCAAACAGTCAGGATGAGCAGCCCAGCTTACGATATCCTGTACCTCATCATTTCCAGTTCAAACGCCGAGTTAAGAAGGAGCCACTTCAAGATTCTCCTAGACATTTACTACCAAACCTTTGAGCTAATCCTGAGAGAAGCTAGCATGAACGCTTGTGATGTATACCCAAGGGGAGATTTCGAGTCTGATCTGAAGATTGTGAGTCCAGCTTGTCTTATAGTAGCTAATACAGCTTTGTGGTTGTCAAATGGTCTGCAAGTCGAAGGGCATGTGAGGAGCAAGAAAATCCTAAGGACGGAAGAAGAGAAAACAGAAGCAGTTGAAAACTACAAAACAGTTGTCAAGAATATTATAGTTGATTTACAGGGTTACGGATATTTGACGAACATATAGTGGATGTAAGTTTAATTAACCATTAAATTCAAAATCACCTCGAACAGGATGTGTTTTCTTAATTTTGGGTCCCCTAAAAGTATACTTCTTATAATAATGTCATCGCGTCGGTAACTAATCAATGCGTACCGTAATCAATATCAACAGATTGATAAAATCATAGCAAAAAAGTATGGTGTGTTTTCCTAAACTGTAAAGATCTACTTCACTACTTAGTTCCATGGAAGCAGTTTTCATTCCAAAATACCATTCATGTAGCCCTATCAACGAAGAGGTTAAGGTATAGGTATCAGTTTCACGATAAATTGGGCCAAAACAATTAAACAACCAAAAATACAAACATATCGACCCGAAAATTATTCCCAATTTGGTAGTTAGAGGTGATTCTGAGTGTGTACTCTATAATAACAGTCGAAACTCGTAATACTCTCTTTTCACTGACGATTTTTAACGCCCCAACGTGATAGAGAGTGAGCCATCTACGTACTTCGTGCACAAATACACGCATTCTAGGGCATGCAGATTTTACCTCACTGTAAGACGTCAGCAATAGGCAAATATTATTGGGGAAAAAGTTTCTTCGCATTTTATATGCAAATTCAAAACATTTTTTAATAAAGGTTATTTACATTTAACTAAAGTAAGTTGGTGCCTTTTTGTTCGATAACTTTCTGCCATCTTGTAGGTAGGGACATGATCCCATTGCTACAGAAATTCTAGGGCTTCTGATCAAAAAACCGCGACAAGTGGTTTTGGCAGTCCTCTCGTGATGTTAACCTGACACTGCCTAAAGAACTCTGAAGAGACCGAAACAAGTGGAAATCTGAAGGTGCAAGGTCAGGACTATACGGCGTATGCATTAATACGTCTCAGCCAAACTCTCTTAATTTTTGCTGAGTGGCTAAAGATGTGTGGGGTCTAGCGTTATCATGATGAAAAACCACACCCCTTCTGTTGACTACTTCCGGCCGCTTTCTCTCAACTTCTTGCTTTAATCTCATCAGTTGTTCGCAGTAAATTCGAACATTACTTTTATCTTTTATGTTTTTTCAGCCCCGAGTCAGTTACTTTGGAAGGTAAACATTTTTGTTTTGTGAAATTAGTAAAAAGTGTTATCGATCGTAACGGATCTGAACTGACTCGGGGCTGAAAAAACATAAAAGATATAAGTAATGTACGAATTTCATAAAAAGAGTCATCTAACCTTGATACTATAAGCACTTACTGAGTCTTCGGTATGAATTTGGTTTTATAAATTATAATAAAATATATTTTTGCTTTATACGAGCTTTTTCATTGTTTTTTTATTCATATGTATACTTTTATGAATTACATGCTTAATGTCTCGGGTCCAACGGCAACCAACTTGAACACATTTTTTATATAATTTAAGTTATTTTTAATTTATGCAAAGTCAAGAATCCCTTTAGGGTATGAAAGTATACACGATTCTGATGTCATCACAAGAAAAAAATATATACCTTGAATTTTCACCAAAAATTCCATCATTTTTCTAACGCAGCTACGCAGCTCACCGGCCTCCCCACACACCTAATTGCACCCCGCAACCCACACCCCTCATCCGAGTGGCCAGCGACCAGTGAGGGTGTCCACGCGATTAGTGTATTTTAAGTAAAGAGAATCGTCTTATTATGAGGTACTGGTACTTTATTTAGAGATTCCAGTATTTAAAATAATATCTTTACCGATCATACTAGGTACGTAAATATTATAGTGTTTTTTAATTTTATTTTTAACAAACTGTTTTAGTATCTATTCCATTAATTTCGGTGTTTTTTACGATTTCATTGATTTTATATATAAAATAGATAGATAAAAAATATTATTAATTTACACAGTACACATAATCATTTGAGGAAGTTACACGAAAAAAGTTATCATAATAAATAACAGCGATACATTGTTATGTTGGGTACTTGTTCAACACACATTGTTACAAGGATCGGTGTTAATAGAAATTTTAAATTACATTAGAAATTTATGATTAATCTACCAGAATACTATTTATTTATTTGGTGTACATTATCGTTAATTATTTATTTTTATTATAAGGACGCCACTTAAAGCAAGAATAAAAAAAAGAAGAATCACAGAATAACATGTAAGTATTATCCGAAACTCGAAATAATTTTAAAGCAAATTGAACATTTAATTTCAGGTACTTTCTAAATTTCAAAGAAATACGGATTATATAACGTGTTTAAGAATTATATGGTCATATTAAAAGAGCTTATTTAAGCAATGATTTCAACAATTTTTAATAGTACCGAAAAACTTTTACTAAGAACGCAGCCCTGAAATCGCGAAACTTTCATAGAAAAGTGCAACCTATTCGGCCAATATGTATAAAATTGTTTTTTTTTACTCGTAGCTTGATAGTAAACGATGTTCCATACGTCATTAACCTTATTCCGCGAAACTCTTCAAATATGTCTACACCCACACTTGGTTTCATGAATATTTTTATCTTACTATCATAGGCCTTGCCTACACGATAAGAAGAAGACTTTCAGAAAGAACTATTGAGGAGAAGTATTTATTGGAAATTAAAGCCAGAAAACTAATTTTTCTAACCGTGGAGCCCCACCAAAAGTAATAATAAAACACGATTTTTCGAAAATCAATCTGTCTCTTAATGTTACGAGCTGATAGAAAAAATATGAGTTCATTTTCGGAATTAGCACACAAATTACTAGAAAATTTGAGTTCAGTTTCGGAATTAGCACACAAATTACTAGAAAATCTGAGTTCAGTTTCAGAATTAGCACACAAATTACTAGAAAATCTGAGTTCAGTTTCCGAATTAGCACAAAAATTACTAGAAAATCCGAGTTCAGTTTCGGAATTAGCACAAAAATTACTATAAAATCTGAGTTCAGTTTCGGAATTAGCACACAAATTACTACAAGAATATTAAAAATACGCCGCTCTGCCCGCGTTTATCTCTATCCCGTTTCCGGCTTGGGCTTTGCTTTACGAACAACTCTTACAGTCTATGTATTGACCAGGGTTACTGCTATAATAATATAAAACCGTTACTACACCCGTTGAGTGAATCTCGAGTTAAAATGGAACATTCAATACACATGTTGCAGTCAAAACTCTTAACCAGTCAAAAGTACTATTGACTAGCAAAATCAGTCAAAACTACTTTTGACTGAACAGGTTGGTCAAAAGTGGTTTTGACTGAAAATTATTGGTTATTAGTACTTTTGACTGCAAATTTGCGGTTAAAAGTACTTTTGACTGACGCTCTTCGTCAAAAGTAGTTTTAACTGCAATAAAGCATCAGTCAAAGGCACAATTAACTTGTTAGATGTGAATAAAAAAGATATTTATTAAATGTGAAATCGTTTATTACGAAAAATTTGGCATTACAATCAATACAAAGAAGACATACACTTAAAAATTGTCATTAAAACAGGTAATCGGAAAATTCACAGGTTATAAAAACACAGTACCTATATTACGTTAATCGCTTTTCTTAAATAATTTTTAACTTTAATTGAAATAAAAAAAAATCAAAACATAATTCGTGATTGTATAATGAGAACCTTGTAAATTATACAGGCTGTAATCATGACGTGCTTATTAAATTAAACCACATGCTCTACTGATCATCCTGAACCACTTCCATCAAAAAACTTTTGACAAAAAGCGAAAAAAAAATTAAATTTCCCATAGAAAACGATAAGTAGGTATTAAAAATTTGTATGGGGAGGTGAATTTTTATTTCGCGTTTTTTCAAAAGTTTTACTATGGAAGTGGTTCAAGATGATCAGTAGAGCATGTGGTTTAATTTAATGAGCACGTCATGATTACACCCTGTATATGTTTTACTTATTACACATTATTTTTGCATCGTAAGCAACATACGTGTTTTTTCTTAATAACTTTACAAGGCTGTCAGTCTACAATGACGAATTATTTATTCATGCAACTCAAACTATTATGGCACTTTGAATTACACAGCAATCCTTTTTTCTTGCATAAACATTTATTGTTTTTACAACCCGTAGCACATACACATCGTGCATAACCTTGTCCTGTTCCGATAGCAGCGTTCTTTGCAGCTGTTCGTAATGTAATTGTTACGTTGGGCACCTCATCCTGCCGGATAAATTTTTCTTTGCAGCCATCAAATTCGGATCTGGAAAATAAAATGTTAAAAACAGGTTAAAACCTACAGACAAACACACGCACACGCACAAATGCACACATCCTCACACACATGCATACACACGCACACACACCCTCACGCACACACGCGCACACACACACAAATTTATTTATATTTACAAATTCACTAAGTAGACGCACATTAAATTTGAATTAGTAAGTAGGTACCTGCAGTAAAATTTCTCCAAAATTCCACTCTTTGTCCCAATCCTGTATAACTGCTCACAAGTAACTTCTAATACAACTCCAATTAAATTACGAAGGTCTGCCTTTCCTTTGTCTACGTCTGGGATTGGTATGGTCACATTGTCTCCGACTTTCAGTGGTGGATGAGATTGATCGCTTGCTGTTTTCATTCTCTTTGCTTGTTTTACTAAATTCAAATGCGCTTTTTCTCTTGCTTCCAATATCATTGATTCGTTTCGGTTGTGTTCAAATATTTCTTCTTGTTCTTTGTTTTCTTCTTGTTCTTTAACTGTTTTTTTTGTTTCATTTTTTTCTTGTTTGTTTTGATTCTCTTCATTATCATCGAAGTTTTGATTCATTTCCGTGATTGCAACTTGCAAGTCTTCTTCATTATGCAATCCATTTATAATTTCCAAAGGTAGATTAGATGTTGTTAGCCCCACTTTAGGTTCCGTTCCAAACATTGCTTGATACGGAGACTGCTTTATCCCCGAGTGTAATGCTCTGTTCTTCATGAATTGAACAAATTTAAGTCCATTAGACCAGTTAGTGGTTTTATTGTCTTCCATCCAAGATGCTAGCATTTTTTCAACATCTTGATTAGCCCTTTCCACGGAACCTTGACTTTGGCTATGACGTGGTTTTCCAGTTACTAGTTTTAGTTCCGGCCAATATGATGTTAATTCTTTTATAACTGAGTTAACAAACTCTCTGCCATTATCTGAGTGCAAAATACATGGTGCTCCAAAGGTCAAAAAAATATCCATTAATTGATATGCAACTTCAGTAGCCCTTTTTGATGTCAGTGGTCGCAAAATTACAAATTTAGTCAAATGATCCTGATAAACCATAATAAATTTATGCCCGCGATCTTCTTGCGACTGCATGTCAATAAGATCGACTTGGCAGCGGCTGTTCATTTCAGTGTGCAAGATCGGTTTCGAAACCAGACCCCTCCTTTTCTTGCTTTTCTTCCTTTGGCATACTTCGCACATCGATAAATATATATTAATCATTTCTTTTGTAACATTAGCGTACTTTTTTGCCGTTTCATTCTTAAGTCTATCGCGACCACCATGCCCTATAGAAATATGAGCAGCATCAATAATGTCGTAGATTTCCTCAGCCGGCAAAAAATATTTGACAGGTTCTGTGTTTGTAACTAATTTTTTTATACCACAAACTTCAATTATGTTAAAGCGTTTTAGTCTACTGTACTGTAATGGTGTTTTCCTTTCATCAAATTTCGCGTCTTCCACATCCATTGCAAACTTTTCAAATTTTTCTTTTGTCATTACATTGAAATGACTATCTTTCATATCTTCTATCGCTAAAATTCTTTGCAAAAAGCGTTCCTTCTTTTCGTAGTCACTCATTTTTGTTCTAATATCAGCACGTTCTCCACTAATAATGAGTAATATAAAAGTTTATATGTGCGTTTGTCGTTATTTTTATCGACCACCTTAACTTTTTAAGAGTTTTGACTGATACAACCAGTCAAAACCACTTTTGACGGAATCACTTAGTCAAAAGTACTTTTAACCAGCTCTATTGGGCAAAAGTACTTTTAACTGTTATTTTAGTCAAAAGTATTATTGACTAAAGCATACGGTCAAAAGTACTTTTGACTGATTTTGCTAGTCAATAGTACTTTTGACTGGTTAAGAGTTTTGACTGCAACACATACATACATACAGACAGACAAAAATTATAATAATTGTAGTTTTGTCCTCGGTACCAATAACCCATTTCATTCAAAATTTTACAAAAATATTCAATTTAAACGAAACACGACATTGTTACAACTTTATTATTAGTGTAGACATTATCTGTGGTGTAGATTTCATACAACAAAAATAAGGTGTGTTTTGTTGGGCTGTGTTGAGTAACTCGGTCCCAATATCTGTGCACCTCGCTGGAATGTGGCGCCTCTCCCGCTTCCCCTGTCACCTCTCCGCGCACTCCCCGGTGCGACAGTACGGTTAGCATCTTCGTTGCCACTACACGTCCCGATAATTTTGATATTTTCGCTTTATTGTTGTTTTGTTTTTTAATGTTTATTGTTAAGTTTAGACTGTTTACTGTTAAGTTTGGACTGGTTTGGTTGTTATTAAAATTGTTGTAGCTGTTAAACTGAAGTCATGGGGAAAACAATACACAGCGAATCAAGAAATTTAATCTTGAAAGTGCTCAAGTTTTTTGAATCGGAGAAAGCAAACAAACAATCTGGGAAAAGGATCATCTAGCAGATGACAATATCACTAGGGGAAGACAGTTCGGCGAGTTCAGAAAGTGAGAGTGAGGAAGATACAATGTCAGGCATAGAGTCAATAATTTATAGTGACTGAGTTTAATAATAAATGTTTTTGTAATCAAAATTATTGTTTTTTAATAACAAACCCTTCATCAATAATAAATTGATTGGAAAAGGTTAGTAATTTTTTTTTACCTCCACATTTCTCGAAAAAACTTTTTTTCACACCGTACCCAGACCGCCGATATGACGTCACGAGGTCAGGTGCACAGATATTGTGACCGGGTTGTAGTGTAAAAGCAACTTTCATAAATAAAATTAAGGAAAAAAGCTAATATTCCCGATTTCCTCACGACGGATCTTTGCCATTCCAACTCCAATTCGGTGAATCTAAACTCATGATTCTTTTATAACTTCCACAATAAAATACAATGTTACTCGTAACAGGAACACGGGTGTCAAATTTATGACGTCATCAAATACAGCTGTATTCCTGGTCCTAAAATAGAAAAATGTTAAAGTGCGTTTCACTCACGCGCTAAAGGTTCCGTAAAACATTTTATTGGAATATTTTGCAGTTTTTGCCAGTTTTCAGTGCTACTTGGAACAAGATTCCATATTTCTTTTTGTACATTTAAGATTTTTATTATGATTCCCAAAATTTCTTAACCGAAGTATTTTGCCCTTAGTCTTTATACGATGTTCCTCGTTTATTTTTATTGGTCTGGGAATATTACTTATCTATACTTTTTATTTAATTTTTCCAAGATTTTTCGAAGATTTACTGCAAGTTGAAATATTAATTATTATGATCATGTTTGGTTTGGCGGCGCCAACTTAGAGAAATCGCCATTGTATTCTAGAACCTGCTCCGTATTTTTCGTCCGTTTGATACGAAGCATTACTTTAATATTTTTTCTTGTCGTTGCCGCCATGTTTTTGTAAAAATCAGGGACATACACCAGTCCATATTGGCCATCTAAATGAAGACCTAAAATTTATTTGATTCAATTGTTTCTCCTTTGCGTGTTATTTTGTTCCTTAGATATTATGAATAACGATTCGGAGCGGGCTTGTAAGTACCAAAATAACTCGCAAAAGAGAAACAATTCAATCAAATAAATTCCTTAGACGGCCAATATATGTGAAGTGGTATATCTCCCTAGTTTTTTCCAAAAACATCGCGATAATGGCCAGAAAAATATTTAACATATTGGTTTTCATCAAAGTTGTCATCGTGGACCGGGCTCTTAAAACGGTTTAAAAGTAATGAGGCTGTAGCGAACAGACTGATAACACCATAATAATCACATTTTACCTTAAGACGGAACCCTAAAAAAGCTGTTATATCTCCAAAGCTGTTAAAGTGTCATGATGTTCATTCTACAGGGATTTCCGTAGCAAGTCAGGTTAGACAGTGACACAGTGTTGTTAACTGGCCTACAGTACAACTGTGAAACAGTCTGCATCAGTTTACGTCCAGTTTAAATATACTACTTCTCTCCGCTTGACACAGCGACTCGCCACGTGGTAGATACCACTGAGGATAATACCACTACAGTGCAGAAGGTGAGACTGTAGAATTGTGATTGTGGAAAACAACTCTTATAGCAGACCAGGCAAGGTCTGTTTTCAAAAAATTATGGTTTGACTTTTATCTTATTCTTCTTTTGTTACGATGTTTCCATGATTTTTCAAAAATAGACCTTGCCTGCACTGCCATAAGAGTTGTTTTCCACAATGTTAATGGTGTGTACGCACACAATCGCAATTCTACAGTCTCACCTTCTGCGCTACCAGAGAGTTAGATTTTGATGTGTGAATTGCTTGAAAATGAACCCCCTAGCTGTAACAAAGGAAACTGTTCTATGTTCGAAATAAAAAATGCGTGTTTTGTTACTTTTGTCATGATTCATAATTTTTTTTAAATATATCGACCGTCAAATGTCTTTTTTGACAAAAGAAGCACTACTACTCCGGTGACTGAGACGACGCTTTACGAAGCCGAAGCTACATAGACTTACGTGCATTATTTACCGCCGGGAATGTATACGATCTATTGTCAGTCACTTGTCGCGTCGCGTAGGTTGGACATTAATTCGAATTTTGAGAACCAAAAATAAATATGAAAAACACACTTTCTTTTTCGGTTTCGTGTTCTTTTAACTTATCTGATTCACACATATCAATTAAGTTATTCTTTTTATGCCCTACATACAAACAAAAACGTCAACACGAAGCATTGCTTCGCTGCTACAATTTTTTTGTAGTGAAGTCATTGACCTCTCATAAACAACTAGACTCACAATCTCGCTCAAAAAGTGTCCGCGATGCATCTTGTCATCGCTATGGGGTGACAATATCGAATGACAATTTCTTACAATTTAAATTGCATCTTATGTTAACGACTTAACGTATTAACGTATTAATTTGGTTGAAGATTTTTGCTACTATGCACGTCGCACGTTCGGACGTTTTCTGACGAACTTTTCTTTTTTTTTTCTAGTTGTTTATGAGAGGTCAATGAGTGAAGTTATTCAGTGTATGTTCTAGGCTCTATTTCGGACTCTAAGCTCATGGCCTTAGCATGAACACATCACGGTTACGTTATAGTTGCGTTCACGTTAGATTTCGTATGATAACCGCCCCAAGCGGACAATTCGAACCAACCATAAATTGTAACTGGCACTATTGTATATTTTTTCTGAAAATATAGGCTTAATCATGAAGATACATACTGTTCTTTAACTTTTAAGTGGTATTTTTTATAACGAAATTATTTTTTATATATCAGTTTAGAGAAATGGGATTGTGACGTAATAGTCATACCGTTTAGGCTCAATAGGGAGAATTCCTTGACGTAAAGAAAGAATGAAAAAAAAAATTATGGGATAAAACCTGAAGATGGGATTACCCAAAATGAAAAAAACAGACGTCGGTTTTGACATTACTTTTTTTTCTTGTGGGCAATGGCCTATTTCCTGTAATGCCTAAATGACATGACTATTACGTCATCAAAGCTATTTATTCAGCTCTTGAATATTTTCATGTATATCTTTTGTATTTCAAGGAGAAAAAAAAAATACTTTTATATGACCTTAGAAAAGTCTATTCCTTTCAAAAACATCGACAATTAGGTGCTGTTATGGTATTCTAGACCATTCGAATAGCGGAACTTTTCAGATTACATACAAAATGTAACGTGAACGCAACTATAACGTAACCGTGATGTTTTCATGCTAAGGCTACATGTAGTTTATTACTTTGCGTATTTCAATTACCATTTTTGGGAAATACGAAAACAATAATTGTGCCTCTATACTTGTGCCAGAACAACCTCGACTCAGCTAGTGTTGTGTAAAGGAGAATGCCACGGGCTCGTATTAAATGGCGTCCCAACCAAATAAAAGTCATAAAATTACTTAGATGTTTTAAAATACGATCAACATCTTTTTTGATCAAAAGAGTTTACTTAAATCCAGAATTCTAACATCATAATAAAAAAATATTTCGGTATTTTCATTTCTGTTGCCGCTTTACTATGATTAGGATGCCAACCAATAATCGCCTCTATCAAAAGGTAATAAGGTCTTTGAAATTGCCCTTGTCAGTGTACAGTAAATTCGAATTGCGGATACTAATTAAAATGAGACTTGGTGATTTGGTAAGTACATTTTAGTCTCCCTAAAATTAACTTGGTTTAGTTTTGACGCCAGGACTTTGGGATTACGCGGCATTCTCCTCTGTGTATAAAATGTACAATTAAATAAATAGTCGCTGACCCACTATCGCACTTATCAATATGACAATACGTGTCATAAGTGTGCCTACGAATTTTTCTTTGACAGTACTTTCGCTTTCGGGTAAAACTGCGGGCAAATGGTAGCTGGTAAATAATAAAGTAATAAACCGTGTAGCACATTCAACTACCATTAACATAGCTGTTTGCTAAATGTAAAATTTCGTAATATATGTCGGTATGTACTTAACACCTGAGGGTTTAAAACTCTGGTAAGTGCAACGTCGTGTCTGACTTAAATACTGAGTTTTAAACCTGGTAGGTATAGTCAGATCATGAAAGTAATAAAAACTATTATCCCTTATATACGTCGAAACTTCAGTCGCTGACTGTAGCAATGCCAGCTAGATTACTCAGGTGTAGGGTTGCCAGGCCCTAAAATAAAAAAGCCCTACTCAGCATTATATTAGGCCGGATATTTTACCCTAAAAGCCGGACATAGGTTTTTAATAGCCAAACGTACCTTTTTTAAAGTCAGGCATAACTTTTGAAAATACAAACGCCTTACTCAGCATTAAATTAGCCCGGACATTTTGACCTAAAAGCCGGACATAGGTTTTTAATAGCCAAACGTGCCTTTTTTGAATTCGGACAAAACTTTTAAGAACTCGAATGCATATTTTAGTAATTCATTACTAATGAATCACACTTTTGTTACAAAATTAAACAGTTATATTTAAAAACAATCAAATCAGTCCAATCATCATTTGGTTATTATTATTACGAAGTGAAAAATGTTCAATCTTCTGGTTAGATAAAACTCAAAACAAAAGGAAGATGTACCCCGCTTCTCGCACGCGGCCCTGCAAATATAGGCCCAATGGGCCTGTTTTGTGTAGCTTGTGTCGAAGCTTGGTAGATAAATTCTAATTGGCGACTGCGTTACACTGACAAAAAGCCTAAAAAATCCGGACAGACCGGACACATAAACATACCGGGTGTAAATAGACTACTAATACCGTTAAAATTACCACATATTTTACCGACCCTACTGAAACACTTTTCCCAAGAACGGACGACGCTTTTTCTAAACTCGCCTGTATGTCGGTGCGTAAGGGTTCTCGCTTTTTTGTTTGGAACTCAATCATTTCCCAAAATAAGGGTGCCCGCGGGTATGATTCTTGGGAAAAGTGGTTCAGTAGGGTCGGTAGAATATGTGGTTTCATTTAATGGTAGCAGTCTATTTACACCCGGTATAGTGACTTTTTTTCGTATAGCCAAATTCGTACTGAAGACTCGGTAAGTGGTCAGGACCTAGGTTCAATGACCCTTTCTTAGAAACACGCAAAATAAAATTTAGACTTCCTATAGTAATTGAGTCGAGGTTGTTCTTGAACAAGTATAGAGGTGCAAAAGATGTTTTTCTTATTTCGCAAACAGGGTTAGAACCTTGGTCCTAACCACTTACCGAGTCTCCAATATGAATTTGGATACATAAACGAAAGTCACCTTATATCTGGCCAGAAGCCTGGCAACCCTACTCGGGTGAAACCATTTTATCGTACCCTGACAAGTTTTACTGAACTTTACTTGTATTCAGAAGATTTCCCCGTCATATGGTTTACTATGGAAACTCCATCTTCTAGCTGTTTGTCTGATCTAAAGGAAGATCAATAATTAAAAGATTATAAACTTATACAACAAAAATGTGGGAAATAGTTTATTATAAGCGGGTTTTAAAATTCTTTTCAGGATTCCGCTCCCCAAAGGTGCCAAACATGACCCTAACTACTAAGCCTCTGCATCTATCTGTCTGTCTGTACGTCCGACTATCACAGGGGTCTACAGCTTCAGTCGTAATAGGTAGACCGTTTAAATTTCCACAGAATACCTATGTGTTGCTATGGCTTCTATCACGGTAAGTAATAAAAATAATAACAAAAATCCCCACACGAAAAAGTAAATTTTTTTAACGTTATTTGTTCCAGCTGTATCTTAGAGACAGTAATACATACAAGTTTTAAATTTGATCACATTGTTATTCATATTCCAAAGTTGATACTAAAAATAAAAATTAGGGCTCCGAACACAGCGGGAGCCTACTTATTTGTCAGGCGCTACCATTTGATGGGCTTGTTTTGTGCAGCCTGATCTTGCTTCGACTGTTATACTGGGCTGGGACCTATTCTGAAGCAAGTGTCCTAAATTGACGTTTATACCAAGTGCTCTAAAATTACGACGTATTCTGAAGCTGGCGTTTATAAACGTCAAATTAAATTTGTTACAAAATTTATGATGACAGCTCTAAAGCAATTCAACTTATAGGTGTTTTGGTATTCTGAAGCGACAAATTAGTTTGACAGCTCCTATTTTAGAAAATGTTATAATGCACCTATTTAAGTGTGCTCTAAGGTTTTATGCGAGTTTTTCCAGCTTTATCCCTGTATTGGTAACTTTTATTTGGTTTCTAGGTGGAAATGAACAATCAAAGATGTGTTCTAGTACCTTACCTAATTTCATAATCCAGCAGCTAAGCTGAAATATGTGTGAAAACATTGCTATGGTTTCATGTGAATTTTGTCTGTTTTACTGCTTATTAATAGTATAGATTTTTGGTACGTCAAAGGGTCAAAAATAGTAAAATGCAAAGTAGAAATCATGTTTCTTGAAGAAAAAGGGCCAATCTCAACCCTAGAATAACTTTTCACAGGTAGACAATGATATTGGAAGCCCAACATCGTTGCAAGTAGGTAAACAATTAATCTTTCACTATTTTTTGTTCATCTTTTATACATATTTGTTATGCATCGCATGAGGTTAATTTAAAATTTTTATTTGTAAACAATTATGATTCAGTGAATAATGTAATATTAAAACTTAATATATAGGTATATAATTAACATTGTAAACATAAAACTAACAAATGTCCTTTTATACTTTATTTACAAACTTTACTTGCAAGTTCGGATAAGTCTTTCATTAGAAATTAATTTGTATTTTGTACGAAGTATAGTTTCTGTTTTAATAACTGGACAATATTATAATTTATCAGCGAAGTTACCGCGCCTTTATTATCTTTGAACTGTTCAACAATGCCCATTAAATTCATAAAAGCATCAAAGCAACCAGATGTACGCACCTAAAACAAAGCTGCAATATTATTCATCGTTTCAGGAAAAGATCTCGCTGGTTCGAGTTATTGGATAAGAGTCCTTCTTTATGCAGTTTTTTTAATTTACAAGTTAGACAGATCGGGATACCTTGTACCAAAGACTGAAAAAAGGGAGATTAAAAAAATCAAACTATTTAGACTAGCTTTTTTTCAAACTTGAATCACTCGTATATCACAAAATTCCAGTAGTTCCATTCCTAGCAATCATTACGTAAGACACTCAGAAAAAAATTCAAAAGTAAAAAAATGTTCTAGGTTTTATAGTTTTATTATTAAATATTTTCAAAGAACTCTCCACCAGCATCTATACAAAGTTTCAGGCGTCCAAACCGATTTTCGAAACACTTTCATCTCTCCAACGGCCTTCTCGAACGCTGCGCTGTTAGTGCATCTTTCGGCGATGAAAACTCTATCCCTTTTTAGGGTTCCGTAGTCCGACAAGGAACCCCTATAGTTTCGCCATATCCTTCTGTCTGTCTGCTTAGGTGTGTGAAAACCATTTTTCGATTTAGGGATCCGTTGGTGAAATATTAAGCTTTAAAGTGAAAATTTTAGTTAGAGTGGAGCGTCCCCCCCCCCCCCCTGCCGGCTAAACGGTTGTTTATAGAAATGTGAAAAAATTCATAAAAATAGTATATATAATGAATTTAAAAGGAAAACTATCACAGCTAAGTAGGCTTTACAGGTCGCGCCAAACTTTTGGTCCATTATAATGTATGGGACCAGAAGTTTGGCGCGGTCTGTATTGGTAGATCAACTTATATGTACCGGGCAACTACGGAACCATACATTGCGCGTGGCCCGACACGCACTTGGCCGGTTTTTTTAATTCAAGGGAATAAAAAGGTGTGCATATTTAGTGCATAATAATGAAGTTAAAGTGCATTGCAAATAGAAAAGATCAATCAGAAATAAATTTCAGGTAAACAAAAATTTTCAAAAGATTCCTCGTACTAGCCCTACGAGATCTTGATTTCACGATAAAATATTTATTTACCTACTTGAAAGTTTCTGATTTAACTTTTATTGTTTTTAATGCAATCTAATAATATTTAGAGTATCCAAGGCGATGTATTTCTATAAAACTTATAATGAAGCTAAAATTTCAAAGATGTGTTATTTAATAAAGCGTTTTGCCGCTGGAAATGGGCGCGGGAAAGATGATATTCTGGCTTTGTTCAGTGAGCACCCGCCTTATTCACAAAGTGTACAATACTTCTTTATGAAAATGTTTCATTTAATACTATAAAGTATAATATAGCAAACAAATTTTAATGTCTCTTGAAGTAACACTAGAAGAATGAAAAGGATAACTTTCTTTTGTTGAAGGTAATATAACACCGCCGGTTAGTTAATATCACTTTTATCTACTCGTATAATAGAAGGAATAAATTCTAGCCTTCCATAATTTCCCATTCAGATGGGAATGACAATCCAATCTAATCTAATGGCATAGTTTTGAGTATTAACACACTGATATATAGGTACATACGTTATAAATAGGTTTTCACGGCTTTGACAGCGTACCATAATAATTCCACTTTCATATTATGATTTTGAGGTTTCGAGAGCCTCCTACTAGCCAACCAAATAATTACAATGAAAATTGATTTTGAGTACAGCCCATGGGGGCAGGGGGTAGCGGGGTACACCATGCTATTTTGTCAACTAACGGGAGGCTGTCATATAATATCACCTACGACGAATGTCACCTTTTTTGTCATTTTAATGAATTTATGATGATGACAAGAATTTAAAGTAAACGATTATAAAATGAATAATACTATTAAGATATCTATGACTAAAATATATTCTTTAACTTAAAGTGATGTCCGATTTCAGACTTCGGTATCGGTAAAAAAAAATGAAAAAGATGTAACCAAAGGGTTTTTTTAACGTTATTTGTTTCAGCTCGAGCTTAAAGACCTTAAGAACCCGCTCCGTATTTTTCGTTTGTTTGATGCGAAGCATTATTTTAATTGATTTTGTTGTCATTGCCGCGATGTTTTTGTAAAAATCAGGGACATACACCAGTCCATATTGGCCATCTAAATGAAGACCTAAAATTTATTTGATTCAATTGTTTCTCCTTTGCGCGTTATTTTGCTACTTAGATATTATGAATAACGATTCGGAGCGGACTCGTTAGTAATAAAATAACTCGCAAAGGAGAAACAATTCAACCAAACAAATTCTAGGCCTTTATTAAGACGGCCAATATGAAGTGGTGTATGTCCCTAGTTTTTCCAAAAACATCGCGATAAAGGCTAGAAAAATATTTAACATATTGTTTCTCATCAAAGTTGTCGTCATCGCGAACTGGGCTCTTAATGCATACCTACAAGTTTCAAATTTGGTCAGTCATGCAGACGGCAGGTCAGCGCGCAACTCAGCCGGCATACCATTTATGTCTATGTGCCCAGGGAACTACCCGTACCATCCATCCATCCATCAGCCTATTTCGTCCACTGCTGTATATAGGCCTTTCCAGGATTTCGCCACTCTTGGCGGTCCTCCTGGAAGAAATGCCCATACTCACACACGCTGGGCAGGCGGGTTGATGAGCGCGGTGCCGAAACCCTTGCACCAGTGACGCCGCTGCCCGTCACCAGTCTGTTTTATATAAGGCCCGGCAATTTGGGATGGATATACCGCCATCCATCGGTCCCAGGCAATGGTGAGCCGCCTGGTTTTGCCTGAGAGCTGTTCTCTTACTCTCCCTGAATAACTTCGGGAGGATTTTCGATTAAGATGGTGGTACCTCCACAGTCGAGCCCGGCATCAGCTCTACCACCTATAAACCGTTTTTCAACGTAGTTTTAATAAATATAAATGACTTTGTCCCTAAAGGAACTGCTCATCCTCAGGGAACATACTATAACCCATGTCCAAGTAAAGAGACTAACCATTACAACAGTGAAAGAATTTTTAAAATTGGTTCAGTTGTTCCAGAGATTACACGCGCAAACATGATAAATGGCTATCCCCCTAGGGAACTGCCCGTCCCCAGGCAACTATAGTCTATGTTACTGAGCAATAGTGTAGCTTTCTATTAGTGAAATATTTTTTAGAATTAGTCTGGTAGTTCCAGAGATTATCCTTTCCATTCAAACAAACAAACAAACAAATTTACCTCTTTATATACTGCTCAAAACAATTAGGGGAATAACATTTCAAAGTGAAATAAAACTTTTTTTTAGGTCTTTAATTATAATTGGCCACTAAATATGAAAGTGACATACTTCACGAAAATAAAAAACAAAAGAACATCAGCATTATTGTTAGTAGTTCTTAATACGATGGCCAAGAGTCTATGTACACCTAAAAACAAAGTGACGCCATTGAATTTTCTGAACTTTTCAATTACAAAAAATCGATTTTAAGTGCCCTTTCAACTCTTCTGAGTGCTGTTATTAATTGAAGTGAGTGTGAATTTGGTTAAGAAGGTCATTATGCCAGATCTGACTGAAATCCAAGTCTCCCGAGTTATCACTTTGCTTCAAGAGGGTCGAACTATGGCATATGTAGGAACTGACCTAAGAGTCAGCCCTTCTGTCATCTACAGAGTATGGAAGCGGTACCTAGAGACGGGGGGATACTCAAGAAGGCGTGATCAGGGTCGAAAGAGAAAAACAACTCCTTTGGAAGATCGCTACATCATCAACTGTGCTTTACGAAACCGCACCACTACTGCAAGAGATCTGCAAAATACACTAAGGACGGCTACTGCTGTAGAAATTTCCGACCAGACGGTAAGGAATAGGTTGCGGGAAGACAATTTGAGAGCACGTCAACCAGTGCGGGCCATGCGTCTAACTATTCAACACAATCAAGCTTGCCAACCGTTCGCACAAAGCCACGCTAATTAGCAACTTCGACATTGGAGGCCAGTGCTCTTTTCTGACGAGTCAAGATTCCGTCTAACGCGTTGTGATGGTCGTCTCCGTGTCTACAGACGCCCAGGCGAGCGATACAGTGCAGCGGCAGTCCAAGAATATGACAAATTTGGATGTGGTTCTGTGATGGTGTGGGGTGGAGTGATTTTGGACGAGTGCACAGATCTCATCGTTGTTCCCGGGCGGTTGAATGCTCAAGCTTACATCGAAAACGTGCTCGAAGACCACGTCTTGCCCGCAGCATATGGTATCGGCCCGGAATTTGTTTTTATGCAAGATAATGCCAAACCACATACTGCAGCCATCACGTTAGATAACTTACAGCATCATGGAATCCGTGTAATGGAATGGCCTCCCAAGTGCCCGGACCTAAACCCAATAGAACACATTTGGGATTTGCTTGATAGACGCATCCGGAAACGTCCTATTGCACCCCAAACACTGCAGCAGCTCACTCAAGCATTAATCGAAGAATGGGAGATAATTCCGCAGGAAGATATTCGGAGGATCATACGAAGCATGCCGCGTCGTTGTCAAGCTGTGATAAGGGCTCATGGAGGTCATACACGCTACTAAAAGTCGAATGAAGACGAATATTCAAACATTTAAGTAACGGACCTTTTTAACACCAGTTTGTTTTACGCCTAAAATGATTAATTTCTAAATTTTGTAAAATTAAAAATTTATGCATAGTGAGTTTAACTACTAACAAATAAACAGGGAAAAAATTACCAATATTCATAATGTATCGATCTTGCAAAGGAGTGGTTTTTTTTCTTTAGACCCTGACCACCACTTCCTGAGTATTCCCCCGTCACCTAGATACCGCTTCCATACTCTGTAGATGACAGAAGGGGTGACTCTTAGGTCAGTTCCTACATATGCCATACTTCGACCCTCTTTAAGCAGAGTGATAGCTCGGGACACTTGGATTTCAGTCAGATCTGGCATAATGACCTTCTTAACCAAATTCACACTCACTTCAATCAATAACAGCACTCAGAAGATTTGAAGGGGAACTTAAAATCGGTTTTTTGTAATTAAAAAGTTAAGAAAATTTAATGGCGTCACTTTGTTTTTAGGTGTACATAGACTCTTGGCCACCATATTAAGAACTGCTCACAAAAACGCTGATGTTCTTTTGTTTCATATTTTTATTAACCATGGCACTATAATATTTGGTGGGCAGTTATAATAAAAAACCAAAGATTTTTCATTTATTTTACTTTGAAATCTTATTCCCCTAATTGTTAGAATAGAAGTGTAGATGATCACTCCATGTAAATATTACTGTGAATGTCCGAAATTGGTGAATGTTAAGATCTGGTGGATCCACCAGCGAACGTCTACAATCACCAATTTCGATATTATATGTCCGATATTATTTGATAAATCATTTTAAGTCGGACATGCCGGTGAATGTTAACATTTACCACGATGATTCCGTGAATCTTAGATTCAGCGCTAGCATCCACGTAATGTGTAAATCGCTGAATCTAAGATGTTCTTAGATTAGAATATTAACTTTCTTGTTCGAAAATAATGAATAAGTCATAATATAATCTATTATCTATTCGAACGGTAAGATGGACTTCAGAATTTGTTCCCGGAACAATCTCCCTCACGTGAGTATAACAACATGCAACTTAGATCATTTTTAACATCTAGTGCCTCTCTCTACGAATAAGAATATTCGTAGGCCTCTCTCTTTGCATTTGCATGATATCAACTTCTTGCAACTGTGGCTGACATCTGGGGTCGTTTTCTATATTGGGGTGTATTGTGCAAGGGCCCGGCAGATAGATAAAAAAAACAATAAAAACTGAGGAAAAGACAGAAAAATACAAATATATAAGGTGACTATATATTTATAGAGCCAAACTTATACTGGAAGCTTGGTAAGTGCTCAGTAACAAGGTTCAATGACCCTTTTTGTGAAATTCGTAAATTATTATTTTCGTGTTCCTTACAAACGCAAGCCCAGCCCCGAGTCAATTACTATGGGACGTGAACATTTTATTTTGCGAAATCAGCAAAAAGTGTTTTCGATCCGTGTTACTGATCACCTACCAAGCCTCCATTATAAGTTTGGCTGCATAAATTAAAGTCACCTTATGTATAAAATAATACAGAAAGGTAATGAGAAAATATGAAGAAAAATATACAAATTAGAGTTTTAGTTTACTAATCATACAATTAATAAATGTTTTAAGAATTTATAATGTGAATTAATGGATAATAATAAAATACATACATACTCTTTAATGCCGTCTTTCGTACTGGGACCACGCCAAAAGAGTGGAACAGGAGCCTGGTCATTTTGTTCTTCACAAAAGGGAACAAACACGTTGGCCAATGCGTTGGTGCAGTGGCCACTGCCTTAACACATATCTTTACTGACAAGCTCTCTGTTTTCTGCTAGCTTACATGTTTAGTTCATCTTTATACTCAAAATGGAGATTCACCAAGGCTTTGTGGTGTTTGTTAGCATTAACCGATGAATGACCGAAATAGTCATAAAATGAATAAATAACGACATTCACCAACTAGCTTGGTGGAAGTTAACATACACCAGTGTATCTTAAGATATACTGCACTTAGGGCAATGGCAGTAGCATAAACACAACTTTTACTCGGAATACAGAATTTAAAATGCATAGTAACAATTAACAAACAATCAACATGCTTGAAATATTTGCTGTCTCGCGTGTTTGTATTCATCTACCCACAAGTTGTCTGTGTTATTTAATGCACGTACATCTAGCAATGTGCAATGTAAATATCATTAAGTTTCTTTTTCAACTAAAGTCTTTGGATAATGCTGCAATTAAATACTGAATATTTATTTACTAAAATGGTTAGTATTAATTATAAAACAAAAACTTAAAATACTTAGACCAAACCCAGACAGACCAAATACAAAAAAATTAAACCGGCCAAGTGCGTGTCGGGCCACGCACAGTGTAGGGTTTCGTAGTTGCCCGGTACATTTTATAAGTTGGTCTACTAATACAGATCGCACCAAACTTCTAGTCCCATACATTTAGAAGAACAACCCATACATTGTCGTGTTTAGAGGGGACTAAAAGTTTGGCGCGACCTGTACTCGTAGACCTGCTAAGTCTACTTAGCTGTGATAGTTTTCCTTTTAACTTCATTAAATTGTTACGGGTAATACTAGAAGATAGGATACACCTAGGTTTACCCGGGTAATCCTATACAAAACTTCGGGGGTCGCCTCGCTCCGCTCCGCTTCGCTCGGCGCCTAATATTTATTAACATTTCAACCTAACACGCTCCTCGCTTCGCTCGTCGTCGCACCTATTTTTGACTTTTTTCGGAAAATTAAATCGAAAAATGGTTTTCACACACCCACAATGTTTTTGAAAGATCTGTCTAACGAGGGACATCGTGCTATGGGATAGATGAGAAAAAAAAATCAACCCATATTTTTTTTACCATTTTGTCGACATGATTAATATGTATACACACACATGTCAAATTACAGCTATCTATAGACCTTCACATATCATAACCACTATTATAAAATATATCACGAAGCAAATTTAAAATAGCCTCGCAATATCATTGTGGCGAAGCCCTCCTGCCCGCTCGAGCCAATATTCCTTTCACAGAACAGCCATTTTGAAATTTTCAATTCGCTTAAAACATTCACTGGAAATTCCCAACTTTTGTAAGATACAAGTAAACCAATGAAATGCTTTTATGTTGATGCCCTTTACAATGTTTTGTCGGTGAGATGCTTTTGTTAAGTTGGTGAAATACTAAAAGGCTGTGCCCGCATTTTACCTATTTATGACGTCACTACCATCCTACGTCTGGCGTGTTGCCGCGTGTGGCAGCGACGTCGTGTCACGTCCTGAGAAGTCGTACCGGGAGAGTGGTTGCAGGCAGTTGCGTAATTAGTATGAGTCAACCGTCCATTACCCACTTCCACAAATTTTGAAACGACATTGAAATAACGTTCATATCAGCGTGCATTGTAAAGTGGCTGCTACACATCGCTGCGTCTCCGGATATCCCACAAACCCTAAAAACCTCAGGGAACTGACAATGTAGACTGTCCCTGGAACAGTCAACACTTGTAAAATTTTTACATCGATGATTTTACGGTTAAAAACTATTAGTTGATAATCTGACTATAAAAACTGATAAACTATATGAGACAGGTGGTTGATGTTTTGCTTAGTATTTTAACTTACTACTTCATTAGACAGGTAGACTAAGATATATTTTTTTTCCTCATGACACAATTTCCTTCTGTCTTTTATATTTCTATCCTAATCTAACATGACCTGCGAATTTACGCTTGTGCTTTCCCATATCGCAACGATATGTATACGAGGGGTGGCTGATATAAAATCTCCTTTGTTAAAGAAAGTTTAAAAAATGTTACTGGCCACTATATTCTCGTATTCTTTGTTTATTCCTTTTTTAAAAATTATGACACTTATTTGTTTCTACGAGTTCAATTTTTTTTTGGCGCGTCTTCGTTTTTATCAAGTTGCAATAAAATTAAAAATGGATAAAATTGAGTATCGCGCTGTGATTAAATTCCTCGGTAAAGAAGGGAATACGCCGACGCAGATCCGAGAGCGCATGTTTAAGGTGTTCGGAGATTCATGTCCTTCCGAATTTGTAATAAAGTTTTGGTCAAAGCAGTTTAAACAAGGCCGTGTGAGCTTAGAAGACGATCCCCGTAGTGGAAGGCCCATTTCTGCAGTTACCGCAGATAATGTGGAAAAAGTGAAGAAACTGATCCTTGCCGATCGGCGAATTAAGCAGTGGGAAATAGCTAGAGATGTTGGCATTAGCAAGGAACGAGTTCATGAAATAATTCATGAACATTTGGGAATGTCCAAGGTGAGCGCACGTTGGGTGCCTAAAATGTTGACCCCGTTTGATAAGCAAAGGCGTGTGGAATGTTGTCAGTCATTTTTAGACTTGGTAAAGGATAAAGAGGAAGAAACTATCTTGCGAATAGTGACCTGTGATGAAACTTGGATTCGTCAGTGGGATCCCGAAAGCAGACAAGAATCGATGCAATGGAAATTTAAAGGGGAAAAACCACCAAGGAAGTTTAAGGTCCGGCTGTCAGCGGGCAAACTAATGGCAACCATTTTTTGGGATGTTGAGGGGATTCTTATGATAGATTACCTGCCAAAAAACACCACGATGAATGCTGAATACTATGCGAACTTACTTGACCAGCTACGCAAAAAAATAAAAGAAGACAGGAGGGGCAAACTTAGCAAAGGCGTTTTGATTTTGCATGATAATGCACCCGCGCACACGGCCTTTAAGGCGCGGTCATCTCTGACAAAAAACGGCTTTACAGAGATCAACCACCCACCCTTTAGTCCAGACCTGGCTCCCTCTGACTACTTCTTATTTAAAAATTTAAAGAAAAATTTGAGAGGGCGCAGATTTTCAACAGACGAAGAGATGAAGGACGCTGTGAATGACTATTTTGACGAACAAAATAATAATTATTATTTTAATGGTATGCTGTCATTTATTGACAAATGTCGTAAGTGCATTTCAGTTGCAGGGGACTATATTGAAAAATAAAAAATAAATTATTAATCCATGTATTTTCTTTCATAGTCAGGTAGATTACTTTTCAGCCACCCCTCGTAGGTACTCACTTTTAGAAGTGAGCCTCTTGGCGCCTTGTGAACTGGATAGCTCAGTTGGTAGAGCAACCGCCCGGTAAGCGAGAGGTCCCGGGTTCGAATCCCGGTTTAGAGCTCCTCACATCCAGATTTACTTTTCAGATTTTCCATACCGCAGTGATATAAATTTAATTTGTTATCTCCTTGCGATGGATAAATCGCCAAGTGTTTAAAAATACAGAAATTTATTTCTATTACAGTTTATTTTATATAAGTTAAAAAAACTGTAATAGTATTAAGCCATATTGAGAAAAAACAAGTGCTGATAAAAAATACATGATCTTGCTAAGTTTCTTGCCCTTCTTCTTAGCAAGATTAATTGAATGGGCGGATTTAGGCATTATATCTATTTATAGTTTATTTATCTATTAACTTATTTATTCATTGCATTATGTAGGTGTACACAATATTTTAGTTTTTTACTTATGTTAGTATACATTTGGTTAGGCATTATATTTATTTATGGTCTATTCAGTTTATTTTTCAACTTATTTATTAATTGCATTATGTATAATAATATACTTATTCCAATAAGTCTTTATTTTATGCATTTGTATAACTTTAGTAGCCCAACTTATATATAGTTTTTTATATATTTCCCGTATCATATTTGTTTCATCATAAAATATTCTTTTCATACAGATTAGATTTGACATGTAAAACGTATACTTTATGTATCTATTTTACAAATAAACATTTTGAATCTTTGAATCGTTCCAATGTGATAGGTTTTCCTCATCAATTAACAGTTTATGGCATGTTAGTTTAGCTCGCGGAGTTTTCCTCAACCGTTACCTAACTAATTAGTTAAGAGTCGTCAGATAAATTAAATAAATTGATGAATTACTTATCTGATGATAGACTTAATAATGCTTGCCTATTATGTTTTGGGTGAATAGAACCAAATTACATTTAGACATTCCAATGTTATTCTGATTCAAAGCACGTTACAAATCCTAGACACATCATCTAATATGTAGGGATATGAATAGTAATAGAGAACCCTTTTTTGTACCTAACTTCTCTATACCCAACTGAAGCAGATGGTGTCCATAATTTGAAGCATGAAAGATCCTTTGAAGGAATATCTACTTCGCTCGCATGATGCAAAAAAGACACGTTAAAGTAGGACTCGCCCGAAGGGTTCAGTACACGGATTATTCCGTGCTATCATCTATCTATATTAATAATTAAGTGACAAAAAGTATTGCCAAAACCACCATTTTTAGATTTTTTGTCTGTCTGTATGTATGTATGATCCGTTTTAATTCGAGAACCACTCAACGGATTTGGATGCGGTTATTTCTATTATCATCATAGTGATTCTGGTCAATATATAGGCAATAATTATTGTTCATAAAGTAACGCTCAAGCCTAAAACGGGGCAAAGATTGAATAAATAAGTTACAGCCAAACGCTAGTAACAACTAATTTCGTCTACGAGCTACAGACTTGCGACATACAGACGGATAGACAGCAGAGTGACATTAATGGGACTCCGTTTTGCCCCTAAAAACAATCAACCGAACTTATTAACGACTGAGCAAATTTTACTTTACGAATATGTAGATATTTTAAACAACAAAACATTAAAATTTATTCAGAACTCCACATAGAAATATAAATATGCAATTTAATCTTGTTTCCTTTGCTTGTGCTGTACTATAACTGTAAGACTCTTCTTGGTCCAAATGCCAAGATTGTTATAAAAAAACACTTGTTTTCCTTACGACAAACTATTCGTATAAATTTCCACCAAATGCTAAACCATAACCATAAACTTCCAAGATTCTAGGTCAACGGAAAGTACCCATAGATTTTGATGGCGAATCAGCTTTTATGAAAAACGTGATTTGAAAGGCCATATCGTTTTTCACATCGAGTACGATGTCTAATTTTCTTACAAGTCTACAGGTCAGGTCTTACATGTGTATTTGGTAAGTTTTCATTTCAGCTTGATACCTCAGTTACAGACTATTATAATAGTTATTACGTAACAGATACATCACTCCCTGGTAAAACGAAAATACCTACGCTTTGTGTTATACCTACGACTTAAAAATAAGTAGGTGAAAATCAGGTGATAGAAACGTTGCGAGCGCGCGCGAACGGCGGCAACCGACTGGCGAGAGAGCCGACGAAAGGACTAGAAAGTGAGGGATAATTATCGCAGCAGGTACGGCTGAGTGTCAGGAAGGGTCCCTTTATCTAGCATGATCCATCCACCTTTTACTACGGCGTAGCAAGTTCTACGATCCCATATAGTTCTCCCATTTTGTAGACTCGCTACGCCATAGTCCGAACTCAAATACGAATGAGAGGCAACGTAATTGTGTGCTAGAGAAAAAGAATCTTGACATACAGACAGACAGACAGACAGACAACAAAGTGATTTTATAAGGGTTTCGTATTTTCTGTCTAAGGTACCGAACCCTATTAGACTATCTTAAAACAGCTGATCTCGAGAAATTGAAGTGTTTTGAGAAGGCAACCCTCCCAAATCAAAATAGTTAAGATATACTATTTATTTGCTTGCGCAGACATAATACTCGTAGATACCAGGCCCCTCAGAAAGTATTGCGAAAAAAAGTTTTTATATATGGGAGACTGGCCAGTTATAATGTTTTTCGATAATATGATTATTTTTAAGTAAAAATAGGTATGTTCTAATTTCAAAATTTCCCTCCGAGCTAATTCAAAGTGTTGTGTCTCGCTGAAATATGGATCTGCGTCGGGAACATTTTAGAGCTATGATTTTTTACGATTTCAAGTATCGCCAGAAACCAGTTAAATCGTACGATAGACTTCAAATGGCATTCATGGATGAAGGCCCTTTCAAGGCAACTGTGTATCGTTGGTATAACGAATTCAAGCACGGTCGACCAACTTTGGGGGATGAAGAAAGAAGCGGTCGCCCTTTGACGGCTGTTACTGAAGAAAATGTGCTGGCAGTGAAAAATTTTATCCAAGAAAATAGGCGAATTACATGTCAGGAGATTCAACACATATTGAAGATTGGATCGGGAAGCGTTCACGAGATTCTATACAGCCATCTTCGCGTGAGGAGGATAGTATCACGCTGGGTGCCGCACAACCTCACCGATGCTCAGAAGCAGGCCCGGGTGGAATGGTGCACTGATATGCTAAACAAATTTGAAGCAGGCTCGTCTCGGCGTGTTTACGACATCATTACAAGTAATGAGTCCTGGATTTATCAATACGACCCAGAAACCAAGCGCCAGTCGACTTTTTGGGTGTTTCAAAATGAACCAACGCCTACCAAAGTGAAGCGATCTAGAAGCGGGGGGAAGATTTTGATCCATCCATCCATCCATCAGCCCGTGTTCATCCACGTGGTCTCCATTCTAAAGCCTTTCGGTCCCAACGGCCATCATGTCGGCGACAAATATGGCCTGCCCACTGCCACTCCAACTTACTGATTCTGCAGGCTATGTCGGTTACTTTCGATCTCCGACGGATCTCCTCATTTCGGATTCTATCCATCAGAGATACCCCAAGCATAGCCCGCTCCATAGTTCGCTGAGCGACCTTAAACCGGTGGATCAGACCCTTTGTAAGAGACCACGTCTCAGCGCCATACGTCATCACAGGAAGGACGCACTGGTTGTACATCTTAGCCTTTAAGCACTGCGGTATTGACGACGTAAATATGTGACGCAACTTTCCGAATGCTGCCCAACCCAAAACAAAACTATAAACAAAACCAAGACATGGTTGACTTTCAAGACCGCCGATAGGAATATCAATTATTTTTATGAGTTATGAGAACAGTTTATAATTATTTTTTTGTTTTTTTCTCAATTAAGTAATTTTTAATCAAATAATTAGGCTTTAAGCTTAATTAATGTTTTTATTTTTAATTTGTAATTTATTGGTTTTAATTTGTTTATGCAAGCTTTGTTTGTGGCTGTTTTTGTATTTACTCATATAATTGGGCATGTTTTTAATTTTGTTTAATTAAGGTTTATTATTTTTGAAAATTGTACCGGATGTATATGTGAGGGCTGTGTGCTCCTACAATTTGTATCACTCTGCAGGACAAATGTATAGAACTAAGAATATATTTGATCTCGGAGTATACAGTTGGAGCTCCTTAATAAATAAATAAATAAACCCAAGCATATTCTTCTGTCAGCCTCGGCGTCGAAGTTGTTTTTATCCAGCTGTATGACTTGACCCAGATAAACATATTTTTGAACAACTTCGATGCTGACATTGTCGACGGTTATTGGCCCTTGGCTGACGTGACAGTTGGACATGACCTTAGTCTTATCCAAATTCATCCGCAGGCCCACTCGTCTCGAAGAATCGATTTTGATCGCTAGCTTTTTTAATATGACTGGCCACTTGGTATTAATTCTCTTACGGGATCAAAGAAGCATCAATTCCGAATGGTATACTACCAAATGTTTGGCAGAAGTTTTCTCTGTTGTTAGCAACAAGCGACCAAACACAGGGCTCTGCGGGCTACTGCTCCACCACGACAATGCACCTGCGCGCACCGCACTCAAAACGAGGGACTTCCTGAACAGCACGCCAGTCAAACTCCTGGGTCATCCTCTTTACAGCCCTGATTTATCGCCGTTTTATTTTTATTTGCAAAAATAAAAAATCAGCTCAAAGGAATACAATTTTCGTCGCCGGAAGATGCGCTGGCTGCGTTCGAGCAGGCTGTAAACGAGGAGTCTGGGGCGAACTGGAAAAAGTGTTTTGAAAACTGGTTTAGACGCATGAAACTATGTATAGAGGCTGGTGAAGAATACTTTGAAAAGATAAAAAAAAGTACCTATAGAACATTTTATTTTAAGTTTCGCAAAACTTTCTGAGTGTCCCACGACGTGATACTTCACCGCTATGAAACCTTGTGATCAAATCTCACATGCGTTGTGGACTGCTAGATTTTCTTGCGCCATAATTTTGATGGATTATTTTACTACATCAATATTTATTGTGTTTCTGTTGATTAAAAGTTTTATTTTGGGCAAAAATGTCTGACAGCAGTGATCTATAGGTAGTGATACTAGGCAACGAAAATGACGAACAATCTTATAACAAAATCAAGAAAGGATTACGAGCAATGATAGTACTATTTAAAAAAATCTATCACACGAGTGTTTAATATCTAAAGTTCGCGACAGGGCGGGAGTGCGGGCGAATACATATGTAGCTCACTCCCGTCACATCGCGTACTATAGTTATGTGCAGTTTCATACTTTATTTTATCTAAACTCATGCAATTATAACCTACCCGTTTTAAACCCATAGTCTTGTTTTAACAACCTCTTAAAACCTAGCCCAACTCTTTTTTTCTCTTCATGTAATTTTTACAAACTACTAAATTTACACTCATGTTATTATAAAATCCTAATTATGAACTAAAATATTATGCAAAAAGACATTTTATTTACAAACGTCTACAATAAAAAATAAAAAAAATTACAGTAGTTTTCCTAACAAAATAAGGCTCTTTAAATTGGTACATAAATAAGTTATTACTTAATACACGAGTCTCTTAGTTTATAAAAGGAAATAAAATACATAATTAAAATAATTTACGCAGAGAAGATGGAAACTTTTTTATCAGACATTCAACACTCAAGGCACGGGTTCTACTGACACTTGATCGTGTTTTAGATTTATTTTTGTTGATTTTAAAGAGGTGAATAAAAATTTAAAGACTTTTGAGAATGGATGCTATATTCTCGCACAATATTGACGTGATAAAACAATGGAAACTCTTTTTTGAGTGATTAAGTCCCCATTCCCTTTTAAAACAATAAGTTATTGCAATGAATTTGTCTCGTAATTCGTTATTGTAATACGTATAACCAAGTATTCGTAATTCGTATTTTTATGGTTTTATCACTACTAAAAATCGTACGTGAAAAAAGTGTTTGTGTGTTCCAGTTCATTCAGTCATCAAATCTGCTTAGAAGGTATAACAGGAATTAAATAAGAGTAGAACTTCGAAGACAAGCATCACCCCAAAACTCCAGTTCTTATTACCACAAACCTGAAAAATTAGATCGTAATTAAACAACCCACCGATTCAAACATTTTCATTATCAACAAATTATGAAATACAAAACATTCCGTTGATAGTGGAACTTCAACAAAATTATTAAGTAATACTTAATTACCTACCCTACCCACCAACCTCCCCCCCCCCCCCCCAGCATATCCCGATACGAAAAGGTTTTAATTGGCGAAGCTAACCTAGTCAGGTCAGAAATATTAAAAGTATAATAACATAAATAAATAATACGAGGTCTGACGAAAAGCACCTTTATTACAGTGTCAATTCGTTTTAAATCAGCACGATCACATGTACGCCGCTTCCAGTGACACAGGGCTGGATTCAGGAGGCGGGCACTTTTCAGTACGTGCTTCGACGTCCCAACTCCGTAATCGAATCATCTTTCACGCACTCGGATCCTATCGGATTTTTGTAAAACTCTGTGAAATATCTTCGCTCTCTAACGAATCCGATTTAGCCAAAGATTGGGTTATTTTTTTTTTCCTAGTAAATCAAGCTTTTTGCTTTTGCTTGTCGCCTTGTGATAATCAGAGTTCTTAAAGGTAAATGTTTTAAAGTCATTGCTTGCAAAAATGTTATGATGGAAATAAGTATTGTATATTATAATTACTACAGGGAATCTGGGGAAAGGTCAGGAATTGTAGTGACCCCACCGCCCATCCCGCAGCCCCCGCAAGAATTTATAATCGGATTCAGCACACTCAAATCTATATGAGTACCAACTTTCATCTTTTTATTTTGTTTTTCCTGCATTTGCCCGATACTCCCTGGGGTAAATGTGTAGATTCTAGACTATTGATTGAAAGAGCGGGTAAAAGAAATACGGTCCTAAAATTCAAAGTGAAAAAAATATCTAGACGTGATGGAATATTGATAATTATGCTAACTTTTTTAGTGATTTAGAAATTTAGTGAGCTGATTGAACCACTTTGTACTGGGAAATAAGAAAATTATTTGCCCAATAACTTTCATTTTCTTCTTGAATGTGATCAGATACCGATACATAATCTACCCTAGAATTATTTTCACTTATTATTGTAGGACCTTATATAAAAAAATCTGTAGATTTCACATGACTCATGCCATGACAAGTCACTTTTGCTTTCCTAAATTTGGCATGAGTTTGACACTAGCCTTACGAGTAAAGCGTAACTTTGTAGACTTAAACGTAACTTTATAGGTTGAACTTACTCTTCGCTATTGGAAATGCTAAATTTTACCTCGGCTATCCTCTTAAATACTGACAGAACAATTTCAACTCTCAGGTTGCTGTAAAAATCAATTAACACGCGTGTTCAAACTTTACCTGAGAAACTGAAGTGTAGGTATTTTCCTGAAAAACAGAAAGTTACTCCAAAGGAAGCACGCGAAGATGGGAATTCTTGAAATTCTTCAGCAAGTCTTAAGTAGTTTATTAGAGCTGGCAGCGAGGCACGTCCGCCTTGATAGAGATACGTTCTAGACAACAGCGTGCCACTACGTGCCAGAGTTAGTCACGTGTTGTCAAGATCATAAAATAATTAGCATCATATCGTCTTTATGGGTCAATTCAAATATAAATACTTTTCCCTTTAAAATATATATTTATTATTTATGTAGGTATATACACTGTATGTATTTATGTTTATGTTTGGTATATACTAAATTCTTGTTTTAAACATATATTTATGTAGGCTTTTGTTAAGTAGGTTTATGCCCATTTTTATATTACAGTATTTAAGTATGTTTGTTGTTTTTATATTTAAGTAATTATTAATTCCTTTATTATGCACCTATTTATTTAAAAGTTAGGTATATTTAAGGTAGTTTTAAGTTCATATTATCTCCACATTTTTATTTTTTATATCATGTGTTTCTTTATGTGTGCACATTTGATCACGCACTTTTAGTTAATATTTCCTTAGCTCCTAGGTTTTGCTGGCAGATCTCTTTCAGAGATAAGCTTGCCTAGAGCACATTTAATTTAAGACTGCTTGTACGTATAACTTTTCTGTGCAATAAAGGATATGAATATGAATTCTTCTGTTTTTTTAACTAAATCATACATTCAAATTCAACGGTCTAGGTAAGTACCTCGGTGGCGGTGGCGCAGTCGGTAGCGCACTTGTCTTGATAACAAAAGGTGGCAGGTTCGAATCCTGGCCCGAGGAAGTTTTTCAAATTCTTGCCTTTACATTTGTTTCTAATTTATCTTTTCTGGTTAGTAAGGCACTCTAATAATAATATTTAGAGTATTCCAAAGCGATGGATTTCACAATTAAAACATAATCTATAATGAGAACTGTGAATTTCTTAAAGGTCCATAATACTTCAATTCGCAGTCCTGCTCTAGAGCTTCTGCTTTTTAACTGTCAATCCTACTCTAATCAGATGACGCGCACGCAAAAACATCAGTTATTTTGAAATCGCGGCTACACTGATGGTTTTTTCATTTTTATGTTGTTTTCTGCATCTGCTTTATACTAATATCAGTTAGATTATGCAAAGTTTCAGATCTAATACTTAGTTTTTTTCTATCAAGATATTTTTTTTCACAACAACATGGACATAGCATTAGTCCTCAAATTTATCATATATTAATTTCAGTGATTGTTGCAGTATTTGTTGGTATAAAACAGGATCATGCGAAGCGATTTGAGGTATTATACACTCTTAAAACGGTCTGAAGCAACACATATTGTAGCGATGACAGCGCCATCTGTTTCTTAAGAAAAAGGCGTGAAATAATATAACGCCCACGTGAGCGTTCAGTGTGTGAATTACAAGCTGGTTAGATCAAATAGCTACAAAAAATTTCGGTGGACAAGTATGGTGGAAAAATTCAACGGTCTAGGTAAGTACCTCATTCATTACATTTCTTTCTAATTTATCTTTCCTAGTTTGTAATGCAGTCTAATAATAATATTTAAATCATACATATGCATATACTCAAGGCTGTCTCCCAGGGGGGTAGGCAGAAACTACAAATTTCCATCTGCTACGATCCTGACACACACCTTTCAACTCCTCCACACCCATCAATCTACACCTAAACTTTTATATGTATAAGAAGAAAAATTAGTTTGGTTGTTTGTTTGTATGTAATGGATAATTTCTTGAACTGCTAAGCCGATTCTAAAAATTCTTTCACTAATGAAAAGCTACATATCTCGCAGACCGAACACAAATTAATGTGCACCGCGGGGATTGAACTCACAACGTCTGGGTTAGCAAGTGAGTGCTCTACCACTCGGCTACAGAGGCGGTCTCATATAAAATAATTTTCATGGGAACCAAAAGTTGAAAAGTCAAATTCATATATGAAATTATTGTCCTAAAAATGTTTACAGATTCGATAGCACTATCCAAAAACAAAATCAACGCAGGCGAAGTCGCGGGCAGAATTTAGTTAAAAATAATGCAAAATAAACTGAAGAAGCATGTCTTTCTCTCGGACCCTGGAAGTTACCAGACGTGTCTTACTACTGTACATTTGTTTTTTAATCGTAAACTGAAATAGTGTCAAATCAGAAATAAACCTTAGCAAACAGTTATTAGTGCGAACATTTAATACAGTGCTACTCATCATATTTCGTCCGGTGGTGACCCCCCTCACCTCGGTCAATTAATTCAAGCCCTCAACACCGCAGGTAAAAGAGTCAGTGGCCATACTGGCTATAATTGCCTTCAACCCACACGCATCAAGTATTTGCCACCTGACGACCCCCCTCACCTCGGATCAAAAATTAGAGCCGTCTCCCCCGCGGTGAAAAAGGACGGTTGCCATTATTGCTACCTCCGTTCACGTAGCGACTAACTACGGGAACACCTCCGTGGCGCATGCGACTTTCTCGACTCTCGCACAAGAACTGACCCTATAGCGACGGGAGTAAGGCGAATTTGCGTAAGCAACTTTACTCAGTACCAACAACTTTACTTTATCACCACCAACGGAACCTACAATTATTTATTAAAGAAAATGATGCGAACACCGGAGAAATCAAGCTCCTCTCCCGATATTACTTCATTGGAAAGAGATTCCCAGGATGGTTACGTAACATCCCGAAACAAAAGGAAAAGACCTCCCGAAATATGTGACTCCCAGCTCAAGGATATAACGATCGAGCTAAAAACCGAGATGAAAGATTTATTTACTCAATTTGCCCAAACACAAGCTGACCAAACAACTGCAATTCTATCTACCTTAAAAGATATCCAACTCACAAGTAATAATGTTCAAAGCACAATGACTTTCCTATGTGAAAAAAATACAGAACTCAAACGAAAAATTGAACAGCTGGAAATTCAATCAACAAATGATAAGGAGCAGATAAAAATCTCGGAGGGTAAAATTGAAGAAAATCAGCGTACAACAAGGAAATGCAATATTGAAATTAAATATGTTCCCATAAAGGGCGATGAAAATAAGAACGAAATCTTTAATATGGTTTTAAAACTATCTGAAAACCTGAACGTTAAAGTAGAAAAGTCAGATGTGAAGGACATAATAAAAATAAAACAGGATAAAAAAGAAAATTCTACCGTCATAGTGGAGTTTACCAACACTTTCACAAGAACCGACTTTATGAGAGCTGCAAAAATATATAACAACAAAAACAAGACTAACAAACTAAGCGGCAAGCATCTCGGTATATACTCAAAACCTGACAATCCCATCTTTATCGCTGAGAACCTTACTCCTAAATCAGCTAGACTTTACTTTCTTGCCCGAGATTTGAAAATACAAAAAATTATAAATATTGCTGGTCAAATTACGGAAAAGTATACCTACGCATGGATGACAACTCACCTATAATTACGATTACCAGCGAAGCACAAGTACAACAATTGGCCAACATGTGACTACTTCACCGTATCAAACTGCTAAATCCATCTATATTAAATGTACTACTATATACTATCTGTAAGTACACTAAAACTGATAAATTTACACCATTATATAAATTTACAATTTACACCTTACACACAGCTAAAGTCAATTTAATTGAATCGACTCACAACACAACCCAAAAATTGTACCAAACCTTACACACACTCAACCAGCCAAAACATGACGCTATTAAAAAAGCCATATTCTCTTACCATCAGTCATCGAATTTATTTAACCAATCGTTCAAGCTCTCACACAAAATACCTTAGTAATACTGTACCTAAAATTATTAATTCATGCTAGAGCAAACGCATACAACACATTTATATTAATCATAGTGATAAAGCCGAACTTTCTGCATATATTTACTATTTACAACACCTTCAGTCCTCTATTTACTCCTTGTATGATGGATAAAACAGATTATTTAATTCAAGAAATAGACAATACAAAAAACTTAAATGCTATTCAATGTCAAGGTGATGAATTATTAAATTACCTCACTCCGGGTATACCTCACTTCTCAATCATCACGCAAAACATAAGTATTCATAAACATTCAAATATCGATGACTTGTACATAAATCTCAGTATGTTGCAACAAAAATTTGACTTAATTGTTTTGACAGAATGCCGTATAAACGCTAATAAACCGGCCACCCTATAGACCTGACTATTTAACATATAACTCAACAAGGAAGGTAAACCAAAATGACGGAGTTGTGGTCTTCATTAAAAAATCAATTCAGCATTCTGTCAAAGAAATTCCTATTCACGGGGCATCGTGCTTAGAAATAGCCACAACAAAAATTAATATATTTTGCATCTACCGACCTCCTGATGGTAAAAACCCTAAAAACTTTATTGAATCACTGGATACATATCTGAAATCGAACCACCTAAAAAATAGAAACGTTGTGGTAACTGGAGATATAAATATAAACATATTGGAAGAAACGATGATATACATTGTATTACTTACCTCGACATGCTGGCGACCCATAGTTTACTTCCTGGTCATAGATTCAATACTAGAATAAACAGCTGTTTAGACCATATTATTGCAAATTTAGATCTAAAAGACTTTTCAGCTAAAATCGTAGTTCTAGACACGACAGTGACTGATCATAAAATGATCACCATGCACATCTATAACAAATCGAAACTCAATAAAGCACCGAAATTTAAAACTTTTACAAACTATCGTGACGCTGTAACAAACCTACAATCAAACATGACTGCTGACCTAATGACCATAAAAGACCCCGATATCTTAACTACCAAATTAGTCAATTTAATTACTGAGTCCATAAATTTAAATACAAAAACTGTCAAAATCCCGTGTAGTAAGAAAATAATCAAACCGTGGATTACACCAGGAATATTGAAATGCATTAAAAAAAGGAATAGCTTACAAAAAAAAGTGCGACTGAATAGGGCAAATGAAATATTAAAATTACATATCGCAGATATAGAAATTTCTGTAACAACCTGATTAAAAAGCTGAAAAGAAACTATGAAAGAGACATGTTAGATAAAGCTAAATCAAACAACAAAACACTATGGAACTGTATTAAAACTATAACAAATCTAAACAAACAAAAATCTTCTAATAAGATCTTCTAAACTTAGAAGATAGTCCATTGGCTTCCGCTGAATACATTATACACATCATACTTTAACAGCGTAGGTAAAACACTGGCCGAAGCAATACAAAATGATCCCATTAGATTTAATGCCTATATTTCTTCACTACCTTCTCAATCTAACTCAATCGGCATAATTGTACCCGAACTCTCTGAAATTGAAACAATCATTACTCACCTTATAAGTGAATCAGCAGCCGGCTCGGATAATATTCCTACGAAGTTTGTAAAAATGGCCATAAAGGATGTGGTGCCCGTAATAGCCCATCTCTCTTGCTTAATTTTCCAGCAAGGCACATTCCCACAGTTACTAAAAAAATCAATTATACACCCAATATTCAAGAGTGGCAACAGAGACGATATTAACAACTATAGACCTATTGCCGTACTGACAGTAATTTCTAAAATCATTGAAAAATTAATCAATAATCGGCTTGTTAAATTTTTGAATTCTTATGATATACTATCTAAAGCACAGTACGGCTTTCGCGAAGGCATTGGCACAGAAGCTATTCTCGACCTTACTAAAACTATAACCAAACATTTGGATGACAAAAAGAAAAGTATGTGTATATTTCTCGATCTAAAAAAAGCTTTTGATACCGTCTCTGTTCCCATCCTACTTCGAAAGCTGGAAGGGGAACCTTCCTGGACATTCTTACTGACTATCTTAATGGCCGCACACAGCGAGTTAAACTCGACAACGACACTTGGAGTACTTACATCTTCACCACCAATTACGGCGTCCCACAGGGCAGTGTGTTAGGGCCTACCCTTTTTCTCATTTATATAAATGACCTTACTGACTTAAATCTGACTAACGGACACATTATTTCATACGCAGATGATACTGCGTTACTTTTTCAGGGCGACGACTGGTCAGGGGCTTTCGCTAATGCTGAAGCCGCGTTGCGTAGAGTCATCAATTGGCTGGAGCTCAACGTACTGACACTAAATATGGCAAAGACAAGCTACATAACGTTCTCAATTTATGATTCTACGCAGCCAGGTAATGACTTTATACTTACTGCCCATACTTGTACTAACGTTAACAATGAAAATTGCAATTGTGTTGCTATTGACCGAACTGATTCCACCAGATACCTTGGCGTTATTATTGACAAAAATCTTTCCTGGTATCCCCAACTTGAAGTAGTAGCAACACGGGCAAGGAAACCAATATGGTTGTTTAAGTATCTGCGTAATATCTCTAACAAACAACTTATAACACTGATCCCAAGACTTGTCGTAGGGCTATTGAACCACCACCGATAAACACAAATACAAACACATATCCGCATCACTACACACACACCCTCACGTACATATTTGTCACACCTTTCATACAGAAAGCTAGTGGTTTCATCCAAACCTACTATGTTTTTTATATTGAATAATAAATTTGGTTTATTCTTATTCTTGTATAAGACTTAGAAAACATTTACAAAGTGTAAAGATAAATCCATTGAAAGAGCGGGTCTCACTTAACACAGGTCAATAAGACTTAATAGGAGAGTCCCAACCCCCATAATGTTATCCTTGTAATTTAAATTTGTATGTGTGTGTGTATGTATGTTTGTTACTCTTTCACGCTGAAACGGCCGAACGGATTTGGGTGAAATTTAGAATGGATATAGCTTATACCCTAACTTAGCACATAGGCTACTTTTTATTCCGGAAAAAAGCATGTTGTTAAACCGAAATCATCAATCGCACAAGGTAAAATAACACGCGGGTGGAGCCGCGGGCAAAAGCTAGTAATAATATAAATGCTTTTGTGTTGTGTGTGTGTGTGTGTTGGTTACTCTTTCACGCTGAAACGGCTGAACGGATTTGGATGAAATTTAGAGTGGATATAGCTTATACCACTCTAAATTTCATCCAAATCCGTTCAGCCGTTTCAGCTTAACACATAGGCTACTTTCATCCCGGAAAAAAGCATGTCGTTAAACCGAATAACACGCGGGCGGAGCCGCGAGCAAAAGCTAGTAATATAATAAATAGTGCATAATTATGGTTCTGTACACAAAAGGTGACAAGCGGGAGTCACATTTTTTGACTTTATTTGATCACTTTAAAATTTGGTTAGATTGCTTCACATTATAGAAAGTAAGACAACGAGTTCATTCGTTTAGACATTCATTAAGACACGAGACATTCGTCGTCGGGTCTTCGTTTCGTGTACACGTATCACGACTCTGTCTCCCGTGCGTCATTGAGTAACCAGTTTTTCTTTTGTTCGTCGCATTGAACGATGGGGCAAAGTATCGATAGTTGGCAGCATCGATACTCCTGCTGACTGCAAAAAACATGGATAAATTTCTGAGCAGAAGTTCATCGAATTCCAGCCTAAGTAACAAGCGGAACAGAGATGAAGAATTCGCAGATGATTGGCAGCGGCCGAAACGCACGGCGGTCCCAAAAACGACCACTGACAAGCCTAAGTTCATTACTCCAAACCGCTTCAGTAATTTATCCGTAGACCCAAGCAACCAGTTGTCTGAACTCCTGCGTAATGCTGTAACAACAAGAAAAAATCCAAATCGGGTTCCTCTTATTATTATCCAGACCGAGGAGAACTGGACCCACGGAAATATCAAGAGTATCATTGAAAAATTCGAGAAGAACTTCCATCTTCAGTACAGAGGTAGAGCTAGAGTGGCAGTCCAATGCTACTGCCCCGATGCTCATAAAGCCATCAAAGAAGGTCTCCGAGCCGAAAATGTGCGCTTCCATACCTTCACTAGAAAAGACGAGAAAATGTCTAAAGTTGTGATCAGAGGTCTCCCAGTCCACTTTGAAACCACACTTTCAGATGAACTGAAAGAACTTGGATTTGAAGGAGCAATCATAACAAAACTCATCTCCCCATCAAGAAAGGTCGTACAGTGTCCTCCATTCCTTGTCCAACTTCCCTTAGGATCCGAAATATCGAAATTTCGACAAATTAAGTATATCGGAAACTGCGTTGTGGACATTAGCAGATACAAGGCAAATAAATCCCATGGCACTCAATGTTTTAGATGCCAAAACTTTGGACATGCATCGTGAAATTGCAACCTGCCAGCTCGATGTGTTAAATGCACCGAGGCTCATGAGACCAAGGAATGTCCTAAAAAAGACCGTATTACTCCTGCTCGCTGCTGTAACTGCCAAGAAGAGCATCCAGCCAACTATCCTAAATGCGCTGTGAGAGTCAAATATCTAAATAGGATTAGAGAAAAACACGTTGACACCCGTGCTGTACTCCAGAATACTGCAAAAAAGCTCGTCAGCGAAAGACCTACCCCTGCAGCTAACGGAAAAACATGGGCAAACGTTGTTAGCTCAAAACAACCTGAAGACCAAACAACACATCTTCCTTTACGGCCAGTAGAGCATGATGATGTGACAAAAGAAATGCTTGATATTCTAAGTATTATTAAAAAAGTTAGGAGTCAGTTTTTACAGTGCCAAACGATGTTAGACAAGGTAGCCCTAATATTAACTCACCTAGGCCAGCATGTCTGAGTCTCATGACTTACGTTTCGTATACTGGAACGCAGATGGCATTAACAAAAAGCAGGATGAGCTTCTGGACTTGGTAAGTGATTTATCGGTGGATGTGGTAGCCATCTCTGAGACAAGGCTAACTGAACGTATTAATCTTAACTTCCCTGGTTACATTTGCTATCGTAACGATAAACACTTTAGTGGCATTGGTCAAGGTGTTGCTTTGCTCGTTAAACTTGACATTGATCACACACTGATTTCTTCTCCAAAAACTAAACACTTGGAAGTCATAGGCATAAAACTTAATATAAGTAATTGTAACTATACTATTTTTTCGATCTACCAATCTCCAAACCTACCATTTTTGACTGTTGATATTGACCTACTGCTAGAGACCGATAGTCGGGTGCTACTCATGGGAGACTTTAACGCCAAACATGAGCATTGGTTCCCTGGCGTTAGAAATACCAATGGAAATCTTCTTTTTAATCACATGCTTAACCGTGATTATACTATTCATTCTCCATCTAGTCCAACCTTAGTTCATTATCGTGAAAATCTCACTCAATCATTACCTGATCTTATTTTAGCCCAGAATATTCATAATATCGACGACCCAAGTATCCAAACAATTCCTGCACTCTCTTCTAATCACTTACCCGTGTTTTTTAGGACAATCGCTAACTTTAAACGTAAAGTGATTAAGCGTCACAACTACGCTAAAGCTGATTGGAACCGCTACCGTTCGATCCTTAATGGTTGTATTGACCTTTCTTCCACAGTTTTTAAGTCAATTGAAGAGATTGATGTTGCCATTGAAAATCTTACGTCTAGCATGCTACTTGCTAGGGATGCCGTTGTACCAGTAACTACAGTTTCACATACGCCAAAATCCCTACCCCGCAAAATAAAACGACTCCTTAATTTTAGAAACCGCCTTCGGAGATATGATCAACACGAAACAAATGTTGATACTCGCAAATGCTTACGTACGCAAATAAAGTACCTAAATAAAAATATAAATACAAATATTAAACATCATAATGATAAAATATGGAGCGACAAACTTAAAAAAGTTGAAAATCCTAGGTCTGATTTATGGCGTCTCGCTAAGACCATGAAAGCTACTCCTTCCACCTCCGTAGTTCCGCCTCTTTTGCGTGCTAATGGCTCTAAAACATCTACTCCCAGTGACCAGTGCAATGAACTAGCGTCTGCGTTTTATGACAATATGAACCTAACAAACCACTGGCAAAACGATAAAACTGACACCGAAGTTTCCCAGTCAATACCGCTTCTTGAAAACTTCCAACCTGGAACCCTCCATAATCCTGTTCATCCTAAAGAAATATGGCATCACATTCGTAAACTTAATCTACGTAAAGCCCCAGGTTTAGATAATGTGGTCAACTGTTTATTAAGAAATCTTCCACAAAAAGCTATAGTATTAATTGCCAAGATTTTTAACTCCTGCTTAGCCCTAGCTTATTTTCCTTCTGCATGGAAAACAGCAAAGGTAATTGCTATTAAAAAGCCCGGTAAAAACGAGGCCATCCCTTCTAGCTACCGTCCAATCAGTTTACTCCCCTCATTAGGTAAACTTTTTGAAAAAATAATTAATTCTCGTCTACATAAAGCAACAGGCCATAAATTAATCGATGAACAATTTGGGTTTCGAAATGCACATTCCACAGTTCAGCAACTTGCAAGAGTCTCTGAAAATACTGCGCACAAAATGAATTTAAGACAATCAACAGGCATGTTTTTGTTAGATATAGAAAAGGCCTTTGACACCGTCTGGCACAAAGGGCTCATACACAAGCTTGTCTTAAGCCAAGTTCCTACACACTTAGTCAAGATGATCGATTCTTATCTTTCGAGTCGCAGTTTTAACGTGCAAATTGGTGATGTTGCATCCGAATCACGCTCTGTGATCAATTTTATTTTATCCACAGGGATCAATTTTAGGACCATATTTATTCCTCTTGTATTTAAATGATATTCCCAAACAAACAAGAACTAGTTTGGCATGTTTTGCAGATGATACAGCTTGTTTAACATCTTCAATAGATATTGATCTCGTAATTGACAGATTGCAACTTGCTATCGATGGTCTATCGGCATATTTTACTAAGTGGAAGCTTAAGTTGAACAGTACTAAAACAGAGGCTATCCTTTTTACTCGTGGGAGGCAAATGCCCATGAGAACTTTGAAAATTGATGGTCACTGCATTCCCTGGAGCAGATCGGTGAAATACCTTGGATTGGTCTTAGATCAAAAATTGAACTGGAACGACCATATCTCAAACCTACGTATCAAAGGAATGAAAGCTTTCAAAGCCTTAACCCCCCTGCTTAATAGGCGTTCTGCTTTGAGCAGTTGTACGAAACTGAATATATACAAAATATTGATCAGGCCGTGTATTACCTATGGATGTCCTGTATGGAGCAATACCTCAATCACTAACCATAATAAATTACAAGTAATTCAAAACAGAGCTCTAAAAATTGCGTATAATACGCCTTTCCGCACGAATTTGTTTAAATTGCATGATAAAACCAAGTTTCCTAGATTATTTGATTTTATTCTAAAACTTGCGAAAAAATTCTTCCTAATCACAAATTACAATCATCCAAATTATTTAATTTCCACTATAGGTAAAACACGACCGCATGAGTCAAATAATCGATATCGATACATTACAAGGCTACCACATCACTACCTGCTAGGCGATGGTGGCCGGTCCGGTGACTGACGTCACGCGCGGATTCATCGCTACCGCTAGGTCCAGGGGCTCGCTCACGCTGCTGTCTTGCTTGTCGTTATCTTGGCACTCGGCGAGCATTGTTAGAAATTAATTTAATGCTACCCCCTACTTTAACAATTAAAGTAATTAGGTAGATTAATTCGTGTTATATGTATTTAGTGGTTATCATTAAATGTGTACTATCTAAAACATGTGTTTTGCTTTTCAGAACTAGCATTTCTTAGCTAGTATTATATATAAATTAATATATAAGGTGGAATCGTAATACCTGCCACGGATGAAATAGGAGATACTATTATGTTTATAGATTACATTAGTGAAGAAATTTCGTACCCCGGAATAGTTAAATAAATTTGAGAAGGTAAAGTAATTAAATAAACATTTTCTTCATTCTGCATAACGTGGTTCACAAATTACGCTTGACGAGTCGTTTAGTCAATGATAACAATTGCTATCTCTTTCTAACCGTTCAATGAATGAAATCAGCTGCCCAGTTCGTCTCTACCAGGTAGAGATATTTGTACCTATTCTGTGTAGCACAAACTTAAATGTAGAGTTGTGAAAACCCAAAATAATACAAGCTCATTTAACTGTCATCCCTCCGCGTTAAGGTCTATTTTGCTATGAAAATTCTTGGGTTTTTTTAGCTCGAAATTTAAAAGTGCTACACGAGAATAGGTGCCATTGCATGCCTCTCCAATGTGCTTACGCTCACACGCAAAGTAGATGTAAATACGAAATACATTGCAAATTACTCTTCGTCATTGGTCATTAAGACACCGGTAAATTAACTAATTAGGGTACTGTTAAATTTCCAAACGGCTGGATCTGTTGGCCAACCAGTACCCAATAATACGCAGGCAAAAGTTTAAAAGTGCACTTACCAGTTATTGCATTCCTCTAATTCATTCCGCAGATAAAAACTGATGTAATAAGATGGTAAACTTCCCATCACACTTAAAGCCGGGTCTCCTGATTATGTTTTGCCGTAGGTACACATTACACAAAAACATTATGTTCTGTCTTTGCATTTTTACACCAATTGTACCTTATTTACACCAATTACACCTTAGCTACAGTTATTTGCATAATTTACAACAGTATTATTTATCTACAAAACTGCTGCACAAGTCCGCCTTCGCGTTGCACACAAATGTAGGCAAACATGTCTTTGCACTTTATTTAAGGTGTCAGTTTCACTTTTTACTTGCTGAAAAGCGCGCTTGATGCGCCTTTTTAGTTCTCGCACAGTTCTAATATCATGTCCGGTTTGGCCGTACACAAGGTCCTTTACACGACCCCATAAAAAAAAGTCTAATGGGGTTAAATCAGGCGAGCGAGGAGGCCACGGCACTGGCCCTCCTCGGCCGATCCACCTCTCGCCACCGTACCACACACCATTCAAATAGTCACGTACGTTCACAGCGAAATGAGCTGGTGCTCCATCATGTTGGAAGTGCAGTCCACTTATTTCTTCAAGAGGAATACGTTCCAACATTCTGCTTACACGGGTTCGCAGTAAGCGAAGATATGTTTCCCCGTTCAGTTTGTCCAAGAAAACTGGTCCAAGAACTCTATTGTCGAGTATGCCCACCCACACGTTAACACTAAATCGTATCTGAAAGTGGTCAGGCCGAACAACACGAGGATTCGTCTCGGTCCAAAAATGCGCATTGTGGATATTGAACATTCCAACCCGTGTGAAAGTGGACTCGTCGGTCCACATAATGTTGCGACGTTCTTCTCTAACCCAATGACAAAATGCGAGTCGAGCCGCGTAGTCTTGTGGCTGCAATTCTTGCACTCTTAAGAAGTGGTAAGGATGGAGCCCTTCCCGATTAAGAAGTTGCCGCACGTAGAAATGGCTCACATCAAACACTCTAGCAGCGTCCCTGGTGCTAGCAAGAGGGTGACGCCGGAAAAAGTCTAACACTTCCTCTTCAAATTCAGCTGAGTATCGAGGCCTGCCTGCGTCAACCGGAGGCGGGTCAAAGCGACCATGCTCTCGAAATCTGTATACGGCGTCCAGAATGGTATGATGGCTCACTCGTACACCAAATCTCTGCTCGTATAGGTTTACTGCATGCGCGGTTACGTTGTTACACTCGCGGTAGCACGATACCATCTCAAGATATTCTTGATTTGAATATCGTGGTCTAGGAGGCATTTTTAAAGAATGCGCGCGAGATACGCACCTCTGCGACCAGCGAAAACAGCGAACTGGGGTGGGGGCACAACAACAAACAAAAACAAGCGCGTGCGACGAAAGGGGTAGTGGGGGACGGGGTGGCGGCAGGCGGTCTGCCCTTTGACTATTTGACGAGCGGCTCGCTCGGATAGAGCGGCGTCCTTTGACAACTTCATTGAAGTTTTGCGACTACTACCTAACGGTTTCATACAATTAAATGAATTTCATTCATTGAACGGTTAGAAAGATATAGCAATTGTTATCATTGACTAAACGACTCGTCAAGCGTAATTTGTGAACCACGTTATGCAGAATGAAGAAAATGTTTATTTAATTACTTTACCTTCTCAAATTTATTTAACTATTCCGGGGTACGAAATTTCTTCACTAATGTAATCTATAAACATAATAGTATCTCCTATTTCATCCGTGGCAGGTATTTCGATTCCACCTTATATATATTTCTTTTTTACATATTTCAATGTTGAGGTCAAAAATGTACACTAACTAAAGTGCACATAATCCTTTGTGTTACGAGTATACACATTTATTAGGTTTTTTTTTATTTTAATTCAATGTTCATGTCTTCCGTTAATTAATATACTCATCATTTTCATAAGTTATAGTAGACTAGTATAGTCTGTTAACGTGTTTTTATATTACGTCTGTTTAGCCTAGGATTAATGTACACTGGGTTGTAAACTATCAATAAGCTATATTATATTTGAAATAAAGACCTTTGAAAAACAAAACAAAAAACAAGACAACGAGTAATAAAAATTTGGATTCCGTACTCAGCGCAAGCCGAATTCTGTGTCAGGCGATACCATTTTAGCGGCTTGTTTTTTGTTGTTATTCACCATGTTTTTAGGAACCCGTACCCGTAGTGTGGTGGTACGGAACCCTTTGTGCGCGAGTTCGACTCGCACAAGGTATTTTTTAAGCTTTTTTTAATTTTTTGGCCGCTATAGTCAATAATTATGACTTAATTCCAAATCTGTTGAACCGATCCTGAATGCTACCCATCGCTTTGATGTTTCATAAATTATGAAACATCCTGAAATGAAGATTATTATGATGCCAACCAAGAATCTAAATCGTTGTTGAAATTAAATTCTTTATTAAATTTAAGTATGATTGTAATCTCAACTATTTCTTCATTACTGGAAATTGAATAGGAGTGTCACTCGCTGTTTGTAAAAGACTAAAAGGTCTTGTAAAATAATTTCCTACATTCCCGGGATGAATTTCGTTCTATTCTATTTTGTTCTGTTTTCACTAAGATTCCCAACACTTTGGTGATTTAAAAAAAACGGACCGTCTGCTTTTGCTGCCTATGTTCAATAGTAATAAGAAAAACCGGCGCAGTGCGAGTCGGGCCTGCGCACTCCCATACAACAGACATGATTTTTTTGCCGTTTTTAGGGTTCCGTAGTCTGACAAGGAACCCTTATAGTTTCGCCATGTCCGTCTGTTTTGTACTATTCAAAAATATTTTTGTTTCATTTCGATTTTTGGGATATTTCTCCTGAAATCATAGGAAGACCCAAAACCATTCTCGAGTTTTTTCAAGACATGAATTTTGTCTCGCGTTAGCTTGCCTCTCACAGCGTGTTCGGTTAGTTCCGTACGAGCTCGGGAAATGAACGTTCGGATCAACCAATAACAGTCAGTCAGTGCTCTATAACCCGAACTCGAATGTAGAATGAAATAGCAAGCATAGCGACCACGTGCGCGACTGACTTCAAGCATTCGGCTACAGGGCCCTTAAAACTACAGGAGTTGCCTCGCACTGCTCGCTTCGCTCGACAGCCGAAGTTATGATATAACCTAAATAATTTATAATAATAATTCTATTTAGATATCTATGCCTAAACCCACCGATATATATTATACTGTATTCAAATAATAATATTAAGATATCTATGCCTTAACCCCACTTAAGACGATGATGAATTCAGTGACATAGTCACAGGCCGTCAGACTCTCTATCACTCTAGGTAGATCGATTACTGTGTTTCATTCGATGTCTGGTAGATATTTGATCATCGTCCACACCCCACCTCACTTCGCTCGTCCGCACACCAATATTTTGTTGAAACTTCCGTGAATTCTTTTTTCATGCTTCATTATAATGCCCAATGTACTCGTTTATAAATATTTCGTAAATTCGTAAATAACTCTTTTTTTTTAACTTTCGCTGAAACGTATCTTTAAAATGGCACGAACTTGTCCCAACTGCCAGGCTCGTATCAATTTCGTCGGGGTCCGTATACTATGTGCATACATAAAGCACTATCACACTATAATCACACTAATATTATAAATGCGAAAGTTTGTGTGAGGGTGTGTTCGTGTGTATGTATGTTTGTTACTCTTTCACGCTGAAACGGCCGGACGAATTTGGATGAAATTTAGAATAGACATAGCTTATACCTTAACTTAACACATAGGCTACTTTTTATCCCGGAAAAAAGCATAGCCGCGGGCAAAAGCTAGTTCTGCAAAAGACAATGCTTAGGAAAAAGTAAAAATTATTTGAAATTATCACTGTCGTAACATAACTGGGGTGTGAGCTACAAGATTAGGCGATATATGAACCGGGTGTCAATGGAACTTGACCAGTAGGCCTACTATGAGTTTTGCTTACTATACACGTTAACGTCTGCGTAAAATATTTATATGAGAAGTTGTGAAGCGCCCCTAGCGGCTTACTACAGGAACTGTATTTATCATACAAAATATTTTACGCAGACGGTAACGTGTATAGTAAGCAAAACTCATGGTAGACCTACAGGTATCTAAATAACCTACTGTACTATGTACTTTCCCGAAGAATAATAAAATAAATAAATGCCATAAAAAAATCATAGATAATTTTTCATTTTTCCAAAGTATTTTTCTTTGAGAAATTTGTCCCGCATGATCTGTAGATTATGTGGTTTCAGATTACACCCAGTGTATGTCACGTATATATTAAGAGGGGTTTATCCCGATTTTGTCTCTTTTAAAATTAATTTTAAACCAATAAAAAGCAACGATTAAATTTTGCAAAAAATGTATGTCTTATTTCACTCTTTGACTTATATTTCGGCTGTTCGATACACGATTGCTTACACTTTTCTCGATCCGATTAAATCGCAAAGATAGGTCTAAACTACCATCTAAGTATAATTTCATTTGAGCTATGTGATGTTTTTGATAATAAAATTAATACTTAAATAAACGTCGTAAGAAATGTGATATAAAACGGCCATCAAATTAAAAACCCATCCCTCTAATTCCAAAATAATAAATAAAAACACCTCAAAACCGCGAGTTTTCTGAGCGGCCCGCTTCCGCTGAGTAGGATAAACATATGAAAAATGAAAGCGTTGGAGCAGGACAAATTTCTCTGGATAACCTCGCCTTAAATATTTATTTAATTTCATGACAGCGTGTAATTTTTACCGGGAATTCATGAAGAATTTTTGTTAGACTAAAACCAAAACGTGGATACGTGCCTGCCAACTGCAGTACGTCTTGACTAGCGTCCTAACACCTCAGGTGGATCACATTTTAGTCTCAGTATTCCAAAGCCAAGAGGATGTGATAGCGGACACCCTATTCTCGGAACGTGAGAGAAATATCAATCAGTTCCGTCGGTACCATCTTTGTAAAGTTTCATGAAATTCACGTTTTGGGAACAGTGAGGAAGAAGGTATTTAAAATCTTGCATAACTGTTTATGATAACCAAAAAGAATCGATTGTACCACAAAAGAGACTCAAATATTTTTATACCGTACTCGGAATAAAACTCGGAGATTCAAAATTTAATCTTGTCATTTTGTTATCGTGAATTTCTCATCCGCTATATGTTATCTTTATGTAATCTCAAATTACCATGATTTTTTTCATATTTTTCGGTTCATTCGTTTCGGAAATAGATTTCTTAAAATCGGTGCCAGTAAATACAGTAAAATACCCATATTGTATTTTACATTTTTTGTATATTTCTCATTTGTTAACAACTTTTTTTTGCTCGCTACAGTTTTCCTGTAATTGACCAGTTATCCGACTAATATTATAAATGCGAAAGTTTGTGCGTGTGTGTGTTTGTTACTCTTTCACGCTGAAACGGCTGGACGGATTTGGATGAAATTTAGAATGGATAATACCCCAACTTACCACATAGGTTCCTTTTTATCCCGGAAAAAAGCATGTCGTTAAACCGAATAACACGCGGGCGGAGCCGCGGGCAAAAGCTGGTAGCCTATAAGTCATTTTTTAGATCCACTGGTTTCGGAAATGAGGGATTTTTGTGGTTTTTCAAATATTTCTCAAAATAGGTGCTAGTAAATGTTATAAGTATATTATTTTTATAATCAGCTCCTTAATATCTACAATTTGATACCCATATTGTATTTTTAGGATATTCTTTTTTATTTTTCTGACTTTTGTATTGGAAATATTTTGAACAATTTAAAATTATTCATTTTTTTTAACTACATATTGTAAAGGCAAGTAATTGCTTTGCCATTAAAAACAAAACTTGTAAAAAAACCAAGTCTCGCATCTTAGTTCTTCTACCGTAAAAAGTTGTGAGATCCATGTAAATCCAAGTCGGTTAATTTATTCAGTCCCTACTTAAGGGACCTTCTGTCATGTTATTACATAATTAGCTAACCTAACAACGTCTTATAGTGACCATATCAATATTAAAAATCTTTTATGTTTTACATTGTGTTTTCTTTCATGCGATGGCTAAGTCAATCTATTTACTTAGAAATAAAAGATTTTTAATGTTAATATCGTCACTATAATATGTTGTTAGGTGGGCTAATTAATAACTTAAGACAGAAGGTCCCTTAAGTAGGGACTGAATAAATTAACCATCTTGGATTTACATGGATCTCACAACTTTTTACGGTAGAAGAACTAAGATGGTAGACTTGGTTTTTTTACAAGTTTTGTCTTTAATGGCATCTCATTTTTTTTGCAGATAGTCCTATTTTTTTTCCTTTCCGGTACAACCAGGATTACAAAGTTATTTATGCAGTTGGTGTATCTGGAAAACTGGACCGAATTTGCAAAATATTTTAGTTTTTCCTTGATTTATATACTAAACACTAATTGTATTCCAAATTTGAAGCTTCTATGTCTGCTAGAAGTGCCTTGGAGTTTTGATGATCGGTCAGTCAGTCAGTCAGTGAGTGAGTGACAAAATTGAGAAACTTTGACTGGTTCTTAAAATACTGGTTCAAATTGAATTAAATTAGAAATATACCGTGTTTATACAATCCTGCTTGGTTACTGAAAATTCAGGCTTCTACTTTAATCCACAACGAAGTTATATGTTGTCGTAAAATAGCCTGAACTGCTTCGAGAAAAAGATAGTACGGCCGTGCCGCTTTTTAGCTCGACTTGGCGAGGGGAATGCCGTGCCCCCAAATTTTTGTAGCAAATTTCAAGTCTTTAACTTTAACGGCGCTAAAGTTATGAGGCTGTGGCGGACGGACGGACGGACAACAACGGAGTCTCACCATAAAGGTTCCTTTTTCCTTTTAGGTACTACGGAACCCTAAAAAACTGTACCGAATGGAAAACACTGAAAAGCTAATTGCAACGGAGATGGAATTTCCTTCAAAATAAATAGAAAATCCGTATTTTTTCTTATAAATTCTCTCTAGACACGCGGCCATGTGTCCAGGGCCAACTTATAAAAGAAAAAGCCCGCGCACCAGCCATTTATTGTATTACATTCATTCAATATACAAGAAACCTCGGGTTTGCAGCTTACAATCGTAAGAGCAAAAGATTCTTTACATTCCGAATGATCTTAATTCAATTAAAGTACCTGGGCGACCGAACTCCGCTCGGTGAATATACTCCGGGGACAAATAATTACGCAACAAAAAAAAGGCAAATACAAATCTACGGGGACCTATAGAAAACGAAAGTAGAAAGGTTTGAACGCGAGTAAGATTTAAGCTGCGGACTGACAGACAGACGAACGGACATGGCGAAACTATAAGGGTTCCTTTTGACTACGAAACCCTAAAAAAGCTTTTGACTTTTGGTTTGAACCAGCCTTCTTATTTTCTAACTTCAATATCCATCGCTATAGCCTTCAAAAACGTCGTGATTGGCCAAAAATAATGTGTGATGTCATTTGTAGCCAATCACGGCGCGTTTGAAGGCGATTGCGACGGATGTTGAAGTTAGAAAATAGTGCCCCAGGAACCTCTTGCTCCCCAAGCAGACGCTACGGAGCAACTGACGTGCCTAACAACCGATTTTACGAAAGCACAACAAGATTCGCTCACGAAAACTTACACAAAACGACTTTTCACATAGCTAGGTCGATTTTTCGACCCTGAAAACTACTGTACTGTATTGAAATCCTTTGAACCGCTTTCTAGAACCCGATTATAAATATATAAAGTATATATATGTACACAAATATTGCTCTCTTAATTATAGTATTGGATAGTTTAATTTTAAAGGGTTGGTTTAAGTTTTAGTACAAAGGATTTTAGTTACAATGTGCAAGTATTAGTACAATGTGTTAAATTCAGCATCAGCTTCATCAAAACCTTATTTTTTCAAGGTACGTTCAAAGCGATCAGAATGTCGTGTAAAACTGTATTTCATCCTTTGGTTAACATTCTACTACATAAAACTGTACTATAGGCGCATGAGTGAAGCGATCAGCTATATATTTCATCCCTTGGTTAACAATCTACTGTATAAAATGCTGGCTCTATACGTAAGTAGGGATATAGAACGGGGCCATCCTCCGCGGGCTTGTTAGAGCTCCAGGTGCTCTCAGCGATCTGAAGAATGCAAATGATTTTCAACGCAAAAATCGGTTATATCACTACCTCATGTCTGAAATCTGGTTTTTAGGATACCGTACTAGAAATACGGAAGAAGAATTCTTATAGTACGACTCGTGGGTCCGTCCGTCTGTCTGTCACAGCCCCTTCCAGAATCACTTTAAATCTGAAATAGTTACAAAGCTCACTTGTCCACTTTTAGTAAATTTTTTGAGGGTGTATACCAACGATCTATATAAATATCTATAAGTCGTTGGTGTATACATATAAATATACATATCGATACTGTAAATTTCAATTGGTGTAAAGCACAAAATACTAGTTTTCAGGAGAAGTAAAATACTTTTTCGAAATGCAAATAAAACATAATTCTTTGTTTTATTATTTCAGTGAAAAGGTGTCTAAGGGAAAGTGATATAAAATCTTACGGAGATTTTAATAGCCTACATTTATGCTTATAATTATTACTTTAAAAGTCTACCTGTTGTTGACGCCTTTAATTTTATATTGTGTGGTTGTCCTTTATAATACCACACATATTGGGAAAAATAGATACTAAGAGTTGTAAAGCACACATTTTTCTTTTAATATACTGTTATATTAAGGAATTTGAATTTGAGAACTGTTGCAGCATTTTCTGCTTTACACCAATTGAAATTTATTGTATCAATTTATGGAACAACGGTGTTCCTTGATCCGAGATATTTTTGAAAACAAATAATGATTGTGTTGTGGCAGGTTGGTAGATAATTAGGAAAGGAAGAATGAAAGATATAAGTAATTCGGATTTCGTGATAAGAAAATTAAAATTATTTTTTCTTTTATTTTTGTCAGATGTCACTTCAATGACAAGATGTTGTCTTTTGATCTTGTCTATGTATTGGGATGCCTATATCACCTATATCACTCCCCCTTAAGCGAAGCGTACATTTGGCTTAATGACTCTTCCCGATCTAGTAGTGCGCATTGTGTTAGTTGAAGGTATACTAGTAGCTTCTGAGTTTTCTGGTTCATCATTGTAGATATAGGCGGGCTTGAGTCTGTCTAGTGATACTACTGCTGTTCGTAGTGGCAATTTTAGCTTAAAGTATTTGTCATAACGTTCCAAAACTTCGTAAGGGCCATCATAGGGAGGTATTAGCGGTGCTCTAACTGTGTCATTCCGCACGAAGACATGACTGCACGTCGTCAGATCCTTGTAGACGAATGGCCGCTCATTTGTTTTGTGAGATTTCTGTACAGGTGCTACTGATGCCATTGTTTCCATAAGCTGGCGCACGTACTCTGCATCTTCAATTTTCAACTGTGTAGGTACGAAAAAGTCTGACGGTATTCGTAACGCCGCTCCATAAGTCATAAGTGCCGGGCTTAGATTGTTATCACGTATTGCAGTGCGTAGTCCCAATAGTACAGTAGGTAGTTCTTCGCTCCATGTTACTGTGGCGCCTCTGGCCATCAGCGCTGCCTTAAAAGTGCGGTGCCATCGTTCAATCATGCCATTGGATTGTGAATAAAATGCCGTAGTGTGGATTCTCTTGATGCCAAAACGCTTCATCAGTGAGTTGAATAATGCAGATTCAAATTGCCGGCCTTGATCTGTTGATATGCGTAGTGGACAGCCGAATCGAGCTATCCAGTTCTCGTACAGGGCTTCGGCAACGATTTCGGCGGTGATTTCTTGCACTGGTACTGCTTCTGGCCATTTTGTACAGCGGTCGATAATAGTAACACAGTAGCGGTAATCTTTTGATAATTTAAGAGGTCCGACGATGTCGATGTGTATGTGCTCAAAGCGTTGTGATGAAGGAAACTCGCTGAGTGGAGTGACGACATGACGACGTACTTTAGAACGCTGACAAGTGGCGCAGGTTTTCATCCATATACCAATATCTTTGTTCATGGATGGCCAGAAGTATTTCGAGGTGATCTGCTTCCTAGTAGCTCGTGTTCCTGGATGACATAGATCGTGTTGCGCCTTGAATGCTGCTTCACGATATTCAATAGGCAAATATGGTCTGGGTGTCTGAGCAGAGATTTCGCATGTGATAGGTTGGCTCATACCAGGCAGCGTGACGTCAGCAAATCTCAAATTGGATTGTAATCTTAATTGCTTCAATTCTTTGTCCTGGCTCTGGTCAGCAGCTAATTTAAAGTAATCAATACTTGTAGGACATTCTATGTCTTCTATGCGAGACAGTGAATCTGCAACTGTGTTAGCTTCTCCTTTTACGTAAGGGATGCTTGAACAAAACTGACTGATAAATTGTAGTTGTCTTTCACGTTGAGGTGTGTCACTGCTACTTGCTTGTCTGGTCAGAGCGTAAGTGATTCTTTTTGCGATTATGTAAGAATTTGTTTAATTTACTCTGCAGCTCAGCTTGACGTGGTAGACAGTCTCTGTAGAAGTTAAGGATTCCGAGAAAACGACGTAGGTCAATAACAGTCTTAGGCTTAGGGTAGGTTGAAATAGCATTCGTGCGTTCTTCTGTTGGTCTGATTCCAGCCTCGGATACTTCATAACCCAGAAAGTTGATTTTTTGTTTTCCGAACTCGCATTTATTCACGTTGAGTGAGACACCGTACTTGTCTAGGCGCTCAAGAACTTGCCTTAGGGGTATTCTGTGCTATTGTTCATCTTCTGTGTACAATAAAATGTCGTCGTTGAAGGAAAAGCAACCTTCGATGCCTCGCAATACTTCTTAATATTAAATTCAAATAGTCCGAATGGTGTTGTGATCGCTGTCTTCTCAGCGTACTCCTTTTTTAAAGGGATCCAGTATAATGCCATCTTTAAATCGAGTTTCGAGAATATTTTCTTATTATGTAAGTAAAGTCCTGGATACGTGGGATTGGGTATCTGTCCGGAAGAGTAACTGAACTCAAGCGTCTGTAGTCGCCGCAGACGCGAAGACCGCCTTTCTTCTTTTTTACTATGTGTAAAGGGCTGGCCCATGGACTCTTGGAATGCTTACATATCCCCATCTCTACCATGCGCTTAAATTCTTCTTTTGCTACTTTGTACTTTTCTGGTGGCAGAGGGCGTGGTTTGGCATACAATGGAGGGTCAGTCGTCTCAATATGGTGCACGACATTATGTTTAGCCGGTTCTTTTAATGACATTGGTCGAAGTACGTCGGGAAATTGCTTTAAAATGTCGTAATAGACTTGATTGGAGCTGATGACGGAAACAGACTCAGCAGTGGTGCGAATTTCTATGGCGTCCACGAAAAGATCGGTGGTTCTGTCTATTAACTGCTTTTTGTCCAGGTCAACTAGCAGCTTGAAGTTGCGTAGGAAGTCGGCTCCGAGAATAGATGTCTTGACATCTGCCACAACGAATGTCCAAAGAAAGCTGCGTCTGAGTCCTAGGTTTAGTCGTAAGGTTTCTTCGCCATATGTATTAATAGGGGAATTGTTTGCGGCATATAATTTGAAGACGCTGCTTGATTTTGATTTTCTCGAGTTGTTGGCTGCCAGCACTGATATTTTGGCGCCAGTGTCGACGAAGAAACGTTCTCTAGTGTTGCGATCGAAGACACATAGGCGGTTGCTTAAGCTGGGACAACCGACGTCCGCCACCGTCGGAGTCGAAGTTAGTTTTCCGAAGACGAAGTCTTCCGTCTACAGCATGGAGATTCGCATCGTCTCGCTTTGTCACCAAATTTGTAGTGATATCTGCACTCCCAAGTAGCATCGCCAGGTTTTGTAGTATTCCTGCGAGTGGTGGACTTGGAACGCGATCGAGAGCGAAAGTTACGGCGATAGCGTTGACGGCACGTACGTAATTCAGCTACTTCAAGAGATAACTTTTCCATTTGCTTACTTAAAAGTAGGAGTTGTGTTCAAACGGTTGCTTCAGATGTAGATGATGAAACAGCAGCGATGTTGAAGGGTTCTGAATATTCAACCATCTTGTCAGCCATGGCAGCAAGTGTGTCGAGTGATGATTCCATATTCACTGATAAAACGACACGAAGTTGAGGAGGTAGGTGTTCAAGCCATTCTATCTTCAGACCTTCTTCGGTAATCATGCCATTGCTAAGTTCTCGCATCTTACGTAAATACTGAGATGGTTTCTGGTCTCCAAGATCTAGTCCTCTTAAAAGCTTTTTGAAATTTTTAACTTCAGATTTTTAATAGATCGCTAGTAGGCGTTTTTTAATGGTTACGTACTTGTCTGTCTCGGGTGGTCGATATAGAATGTCGGTGATGTGTTGTAAATCTGTAGGCTGTAATTGTTGCAACACATATCTGTACTTCATATCGTCTGAAGTCTTCAATGGATCAACTACTGCTTCAAATTGCACGAACCAGGCTCTTGGAATTTCACGCCCAAAGGGTAGCAGTCTCAATTGAATGGAAATAGCCGCAAGCTCATTTTGTTGCAGACTTGTCGACGGAATTTCTTTCGTTTGTTGATTTTCTTCCATATTTCCTAGTCGGGGTCACCAATTGTGGCAGGTTGGTAGATAATTAGGAAAGGAAGAATGAATGATATAAGTCGTTCGGATTTCGTGATAAGAAAATTAAAATTATTTATTCTTTTATTTTTGTCAGATGTCACTTCAATGACAAGATGTTGTCTTTTGATCTTGTCTATGTATTGGGATGCCTATATCACCTATAGTGTCTTACACCACAATGGTATTGATAAAAATATTTTAAACACAATTTTCACAAGGGCGCAAAGCTCTTTTAGGAAATTTTTCATTGCATATTTACTAAAATATAACTACGTTACTACATTTTAACTTCTAACAATTACATTAAAAAAACTGACCTAAGAACTATACATAAAATAACTTAATAATAGTATAATCTATCGATCCCTGCATCAGCTTGTTTCGTCCACTGCTGGACAAGATTTCGCCATTTTTGGCGGTCCTCCTGGGAGAAATGCCCATACTCACACAGGTGAGCGTGGTGCCGAAACCCTCGCACCAGTGACGCCGCTACCCGTTACCAGTCTGTTTTTTTATATGGCCCAGCAATTTGCTATGGATACACAACCATGAATCAGTCCCAGGCAAATCAAAAATTATATCAAAACTTATATGTACTTATAATATCATAATCGACTTTATACCTTTTTTACGATTTTCACATATACGCGGGCGTAGTAAGACCAGGTGTGGTATACCGTTATAGATATCACATTTCTAAAGCATTTCTATTTTGTACAGTATGTACTAATATAATTTCTTTTAAACAATTAAAGGGAACCCCTCCCGTCGCCACTGCAGAGAATGGAGAAACCGCGATGATTGTATATTCTGTGAAGTCCTGTAAACTTCTAAATAATTCAAGACCAATCCCACGAATAACATTTATGAACACGTCGCGTCGTATGTTGAAGCTGTGTTAAGCACCGCACAGCTGTTCTTTCCTCCTACGTGCTGAGCTGAGGAACATATGGAAAATTAAATAAAGATATTCGCTGATATTATCCCGGAGCAGAGACTGCTTGATGATCTACTCTGAGCTTATTACACTTTTAAAAAACTCGTGACTCTCAGATTGACATTCATACAAAAATATATATTTCAATGATAATGCTATCCATTTTTCACATTTTATTTTCATTTTAAATCAGCTGATATAAAATGAATTATATAGAATAAATAACATAGAAGTACAGACCTGCCACAGTCATAATGCGCATAGAAATCTTTGCAAGTTTTGTATTCTCTAAAACAGTTGAAAAATAAATTGAAAAAGCCATATAACATGGCTCTAGCATTTGGATGCTTATTGGAGAAAAATAGGAAATACTTTTCTATATAAAACATTTGGCGATTTATAACATGTTCAAAATTAACCGGGATACTCCTCACGTCCAGATTTACTTTTCCGATTTTCTATACCGCAATAATATAATGGTAATTTTAAAAAATAGGAGTCATACTAATTTTAGAATTTGTGCCAAATTTGGAACCAGAAACAATTAAGGGTATCATTTCGGTTGTCTTTAAAGGCAACCGGGCGTGCGAAATCTGTCATGGATTGTATAGAAATCGTTCGGAAATACGACCTTTACCTAAGAGTGGCGAAGATTACGCATATCATATTCATGGTACTGATGTGCATGCTGCATACAGGCTGTTAAATAATAACCTTTTTCCTTAAAACGGGGTGTACTACATATTATTATAAACAACTTTTACTACCGGGCCAACCCTGAAATCGTGAAAAAAATGTCAGCTGTTGCATAAATTTTGTTGGAGTAGGTATTTAACTTTAATCTGAAACAGCTGATTTTTATTCGTAATTTGAGGGTTAGCCCCATATGAAAATTTGTCCGTATTCATGGGTAGAACAACCAGTTTGAAAGAAAAAGGTAAAAAAGTAACATCCAGTATATACCTACACCTGTTTTATGTATTTATTAGGTACTACATGCATTCCAAAGATCAGCTTAACAGACCATTTATTTTTATGTAACACTACAAACAGACAGCAGAGAGTTTCCGCTTTTTTTTTTCCTCCAAAGTTCAAAGGTATATTCGCAGGGCTATATAAAAAGGGCCTCAGCGAAAATCAATCAGTATTTCCAATACATTGACCAGAGCGAAGCGATGACGGAAGGTTACCCACTGACCCTGACAGGCATGGGAGATCGACACGCAACACTGACATCTATCTTGGAAGCGGTAAGATCTACATTAAAAAATAAAAATAAATATTTTAAAAAATCTGCTGCGTATAAAAAACGTCAATAGGAATTCAGGCAATTTTCTTTTTTATCTGGCAGCGGGTAGTAGTACTAAAAGCGTAGTGATCCTTGACTAAGTGTTATAGGTTGCACGAACTAATTTCATCAAAAAAATGAAAATATCGGACTGTTTTTTCTCTGTTTGCATTTAAGGATATTGTACTAAATACTATATGGGCTACCACCGGCCCGTTAAGGCTGTACCTGACCCTAGAATATGCAAAAAGCCAGACTTTCGAAGGTTCTTTTGACGAAAGTATGACTATCTTAATATTGGAAAAAACATATTTGGTTTATTGATTTTTTATCTAGGGTATCTACTTATAAGCAATGTACTACGATTTATACTATTGTCAAAAAAAAAAAAGTTTTCCATCCTCTTTTTTTTGTTTTCAAAATTTTTCATTTCAAGAACGCCTCTAAGAGATCAACTTGATTTTTTTAATTAAAATAAGTAATAGAACTATAAAGGTTTTCTACTTAAATCCAGTATTTTTTTCCCTACGAAAAACCCTCCGATCTGCTGTTTTGCGCGTAATTATTAGTATTACGCGTCCTAGACAAATAGGTCAATTAGCTAACCAATAATCGCCTCTATCAAAAGTTAATAAAGTATTTGACCTTGGCCTTTTTGTGTTGGAAGCGTAATAACATTTTTTCCTAGGGTATGTATGCCATACTCTTAAGGTTTTTAAAACGGCCCGCGGCGATGAACAATTTAAAATTAGACTAACATTTCCCGGGAAAGTCGCGATTTGTTGTTTTCATGCAACTTCTTAGCCGATCTGAGTAAAGGAGCAAGTGAGTGAAAGGTGAAGACTAACAAATTAGCAGGGATGAAAATCAATAAATCCAAGTCACAAACCAGAGTAGCCCAGAAATATTTGCAAAATTCTTTGTTAATGGAATCGTTTCAGATGTTAGTAGTCTTAGATCTGCGGTTCACCGATTGTGTCGTTATTTTCGTATACTATACATATCAACCTACGGCCCGCAAATTCATGAGCATATGATTGTTTGGCCCGCGACTTCCCAAAGGTTGCCCATGGTTGATCTAAATCGTATTTTCTTCTTTCGTACAATACAGAAAGCGGGCAGTCAGTCAAAGATGGCGTCACAATCGCGCATTTTGAGAGATTCGATGAGGATGGCGAGGTGGGCGGGAAAACTCCACAGGTGACAGCTGTCATTACTGTGGGGACTGATTGTATTGATTTCAAAGGCATTTAAGGGTTCCGTAGGTACAAAAGGAACCTTTATGGTGAGACTCCTCCGTTGTCCGTCCGTTAGTCCGTATGTCACAGCCTCATATCTTTAGCACCGTTAAAGATAAAAACTTGAAATTTGCACAAAAATATCATTTACTTGTAGGAAATATGAGTATTATACGATATAAAAATAAATTGAAAAATTTGATATTTTTCAAAATATTTCCAATACAAAAAAGAGAAAAATAAAAATAATACCCTAAAAATGGAAATCAAATTGTAGATATTAAAGAGCTGATTATAAAAATATATAGGTACTTTTACTATATTTACTGGCACTGATTTCGAGAAATCTTTGAAAAACCACAAAAAATGCATGTCCCCGCCCCTCCCCCCCTTATTTCCAAAACTAATGAACCGAAAAATATGAAAAAAATCATAGTAATCTGGGATAACGTAAAGATTACAGGAAAAATATAGTGGGTGAGAAATTCACGATAACAAAATGACAATTCATTTTTTATTATTTCCAGTACGGTATAAAAATATTTGCGTCTCTCTTTTGTGGTAAAATCAATTCTTTTTTTAGTTATCATAAACAGTTATGGGCAAGATTTTAAATAACTTCTTCCTGAATGTTCCCAAAACTGTCGAATTACGGAACCCTAGGTATGCGAGTCTGACTCGCACTTGACCGGTTTTTTTGTTTTATTGAATTAGACACCAGATTTTACACATAATGGGCTGGAGATTTTAATATTTAAAGAGTACATGAATAGAAGTGGCCAATGACATTTAAAAAACCGGACAAGAGCGAGTCGGACTCGCCCACCGAGGGTTCCGTTAAAGACTATATTTTTATGATTTAATTACAAATGTATAGTTTTCAGATTTTTCCCTATACTTGTAGTATAAGACGGTATTACTTTACTCCACATTAAAATAATTATGGAGGCAGACTGCCACATTCTTATGTCATTATTTTGATAGAAGATAGTTATTCACAACTACCAAATTTGAGAGAACCCAATATTTTATCAATATTAATATTATTAATATTTTTTTTATTATTTTGTATCCCCATACAGGGGGGAAATAATATAAAATTAGTTATCTGACAATAATGTCAATATTTTGTGTTTAATCCCCTGTTTCAGTATCAAAAAAGCTCACTGCGAGTAAATTATAGTAATAATATAGTATAGCATTTCTTAATTTAAAATGTAATAACAACAAACTCTAAAATTTCAGAGGATAACATGTAGAAATTAATTTTCTTAAGCGATAGAAATAATAAAATTGTTTTTTTTGGTTTACTCCACATTAAAATAATTATGGAGGCAGACTGCCACATTCTCCTGTCATTATTATATAAGACGCTCCTAAAAGTTAAAAAGAAAAGGTTTACTTCCTAAAACAAGCAATTCGCAGATTCAAGGTAATTTCCCTTAACGTTTTCAAAAGAGCTTAAGCGTGGATTCGGAATACGAATGACTTTCGACTTCATTAAAATTTTATTATTTTGAGGGCCTTAACGTTTATTCCCTTATTTTCGAGCGTAGGCGAAGTAAGGGATAAAGGATGTTTTGGTGTTCTTATGCAATTGAGGAAATAATTAGATTTTCAGAGTTCCGTACCCAATTAAAGGTAAATAAAATGAGAGGTATTGTGGAGAGACTCGGTTTCCGTCTGTATGTAGGTCAGCCTTTCCTCTTTTAAAGCTTTGATTTCTTCTTCAAAGCAACTGCACTTTTTATAGGATTCATTTAACTCATGTCGCAATTTGCTATTTTCTAGTGTCAAGGATGTTACAGCAGTATTAATTTCTTGTATAATTTTCATTTCCAAAATATTAAGCCTTTCCGTTATAGCCCCTTTTACCATTTCCATAATACCTGCCATGGATACTTCCTTATCTCGCAACTCCTCGTTACATTGCTCAGGCTCCTCGCTAGCGGCACCATTGCGGGTGGTGACTCCACGGACCGTCACATTTGAGCAGGAGTCACATTTGAAAGTATGTTTAATTTGTCCCTGTTTTTCTCTAAAACTTGCCGAGGTAATATTCAAACATGCATAATGAAATCCTGCCTTGCATCCGGTACATCTAACCAGCTCCTGCTGCTCAATATTTCTTTTGCAAACAACACAAGCCATTTTGAATTTGAACTTCAACGGAACTGATGTGTGACCAAAACAGAGCGAGCCACTCTTAGTAAGAGTGAAAGAGCGAGTTGCACAGGTCAATGCCTCATGCGACGCGTAAACAAATTCAATCACTGTTTATTTAGTCACGAAAACAAAGTTTGGATAATTAAGGAAAAAACACAAAAATAACACTGTCCCCCACTTTCTACTGATCTAGTAATGTTAATAATTCACTTTTAGACATATTTTTACCGATATATAATCCGAAATACACATTTTAGAAAATAAATTACTGGGAGCGGATTGCTTCGCCCGTCGCCCGATGTCGAAGTACATGAGATACAGCCTGGTAACAAACGGACAGACGGACAGACAGACAGACAGACGGACAGACAGACAGATAGACGGACCCTTTGGGTATGGAACCCTAAAAATCTTATAAACAAATGTATAAATAAAAGTTTTATTTTATATCTTGTTTTATTTTGTGTTGAAATTAAAAAATAGGACCTGCCCATACAAAATTCACAGAACGTGAAAATATTATTTCACTTCCACAGTAACTATGTTTCTCAGAAGAACTTGTTTAGTTTGATTACGTAGTTTCATTCAAATGTGTCTGTACGGTTTAGCAACCGCACATTGTTTTGCTCACGTTGCAACCTACTTTATTTATTTAGCAACAATTTATACATTTTAACTGTTTTTAACTTAGTACGAATCCAACTGTCGATACCGACACATATAGAGAAAGAGACGTCAAACTGAACTCTGTAATTACGTCAATATAGTACCTTAGCTGAGGTTTCTTCTATTCTTTCTCTTCGTGCTCCACAACTAAATAACTACAACTTCATTCAAATGTACGGAACCTTAACTATTAGCTCCTACAGTGTCTGTCATCGAAATTCATCGAATAATGGCGAAAACTGTTTTTTCGCGAATAAACGCACTTTTTCAGGTTAAAACACAAACAGGTTCATGGCGACATGTCCCTTTACACCAGTGATGTCCTAAATATGTCATTGATTTTCAGCAATGCCATAGCCCGGTTACCCAATTCAGTTTTGTAAAAATTTCTCACTTCGGTCGCAGGAGAAATACTGGTAATAATCCAGTGAAAACAGTGTCCATAACTCTATATGTACCTGTAGGTAAGCCACATGCGCTGTTATTTAACTATCTAGTTTAGTTTGGACTTCAGAGCTTAAAGCTCAACTTCAAAGTAAGCTGCGAAAGTTTTATTATCACTATGCTCGGAGTGCTTGGCTATGTCGTCTTCGCTATTACAATTTAAATAACATTCAGGTACACGGTTACTCATTCTGCTAAACCAAAGAAATAATAAATTTGGACAAGTGCGAGTTGGACTCGCGCACATAGGGTTCCGTACCACCACACAATACGGGCACGGAACCCTAAAAATATGATAAATAACAGCAATAGACTATTATAGAGGATATAGCAACATCAAGCCTTCAATAAAAACCGCTAAAATGATGGTGCCTGTCAAGTAATTTATTCAGCATACTTTGATTATGGAACCCATTTTTTTATCATTGTTCTTTTACTTTGTAGTTATAAGAATCTGACCAAATTTAAAACTTGCGTGTATTAGTTACCGCCTTTAAGATAGAGCTAAAACAAATAACCTTGAAAAAATATAATTTTTCAAGATTCCTTGTATGTGGTGGGGCCCCTTTGATTATCTTTTTTTTTATTTGTTGTGATAGAGGCCATAGTTATACCTATTATGTGAAAGTTTCAACTGGCTACCCATTACGGCTAAAGCTATAGACCCCAGTGACAGATGGACGGACAGACAGACAGACAGCGGAGACGTTTGGCACCCTCGCGTACGGAACCCTAAAAAGGACAAAAACTCGGGTCTGGTTATTTTTTATCCCTGATTTGTATTTTATATAAATTTTAATGAGTGGTATGTCATGATCGTAGCAGATGGAAATCTGAAGTCTCTGCCTACCCCTCTGGGAGTCAGGCGTGAGTATATGTATGTATACATTTTATTTTAAAACATCCTTTCATTTAATTAAATAAAAGACTTCCGGCACGATCGGTTAAGACTAATTAATTTTATTCAAAGATCTAATAAGTAAAAGAAGATACAATTTGTCCACCGAATATTTTTGTAACGATTTCATCTAACCAGCTTGTAATGCACACACAGAATGCTCACGAGGGCGTTATTTGATTTCACGCCTTGTTCTTAGGAACAGATGGCGCTGTCGTCGCTACAATATGTGTAATATACGCGGTTAGTCGGTATATAGTCGGTTAGCGCGCTTGTCTTGATAACAAAAGGTCGCAGGTTCGAATCCTGGCCCGAGGAATTTTTTCAAATTCTTGTCTTTACATTTGTTTCTAATTTATCTTTTCTAGTTTGTAATGCACTCTAATAATATTTAGAGTATTACAAAGCGATTGATTTCGCAATAAAAACATAATCTTAGTTAATGAGAACTGTGAATTTCTTAACTGTCTGAAGCCACACATATTGTAGCGACGACAGCGCCATCTGTTCCTGTGAACAAGGAATGACGCTCATTCCGTGGCAGAACGGTCGCTCGCTCGTGTGGGACGCGACATGTGTTGACACTCTTGCCGCGTCTCATGTGCGATCGACCGCTGTTACAGCTGGCGCAAATATGCGGCTCTAGGAGAGGGTTACATGTTTGTGCCGTTTGGAGTAGAGACGTTCGGACCGTGGGGACCAGATGCGCGACAGCTCTCTAAGGACATAGCGTCGCGCCTGGTCGACGTTTCGGGTGACCCAAGAGTTGGGGTTTACTTCAGACAAAGAATCAGTCTCGCTATTCAGCGAGGCAATGCCGCCAGTGTCTTGGGCACCCTGCCTCGTGTTAGCGATGACCTGGACAAAATATTTTATTTGGTTTAGTGGTCTGTTCTGATTTAGTTTTGCAGTAAATAATGTAGATTCTTAATAATTTCATACATTTACATAATTTGTTTTATTTTTTCTAGAATTGTATAATTTATGTTGTTTTAAGATGTTTTGTATAGGTATAAAAAATAAACAAGTATTTGTACAATACCCTCTAAAAGCGGATTATTTTGAATACCTTAGTCGACCCTCAACAAGAAACTTGAAAAAACTTTTCACATTTAGAAAAGGTAATAATACTGTTGTTGTAGGAAAATGAATTTATGGAAACTTGCTTGCAACCGCGAACACAAAAGATATTTTTCCTTTCCGCGTAAGTAATTTAAGTTTTTCTATTTTCACCGTCTTAGCTTTACTTATTTCTGTATAAAAATAAAAAGGCTTCTAGAGTTATTGAAATCAATACAGAAACTAATTTGACTTAAGCTTATGGCCGCATAAAATTTAAGCACGCAATACAATCGTAAATATGATGAAAATATTTTTTATTTGTACACAATAAATGGCTTAGCTTTATCTAACGACGACAATTATTATATCTACTCGCCGTACTTTATGAAATAATATCAGGCATGCACAAAAGTAACGATAACATTAATATTTTATTGGTAAACATATTCAGAATAATAAATACGTTATTTTTTTGTATTTATAGCATAAATATATGAAAAAAATAAAAAGGTTTCTAAAAACAAATGAAACGTCAGTGAGGTACGGTACGGCTCACTAACTGTATGCTAATTAGTTTCCGAAAATTATACTAAAATAGAGGTAACATAAACATAACATAAAGTAGACAAGATACGCCGAAAGTAGTTAATAAAAATGTTTACAAGAAGCATGTTCAAATCATGTAGACAGGGCAATCGTGCGGGGCTTGCGGGGCAAGACGCGGGAGGTATTGGCCCCGACTGCATACTTACTTTCGAACAAGTAGCCGGGGTCACGTCTCTCCGGGTTGGCGCTTCGCATTTCGCAAGTGTAATAGAATAACCCAGTAACATTGTCGATGGCCAGTAATAACAGGACTCTCTGGTCAACCATATCTTTCGCCAACTTGATGGGCGTTGGGGCCGAAAGGCGTTAGAATGGAGACCACGTACAGAAAAGCGTAGCGTAGGCCGATCTCGTGCCCGCTGTGCCAACGATCTGAAGGACTCTTATAAAGTTAAAGTAATATGGCTATTTATTTTTAAATCCTATTTTAACATTCAGTTTTGATGAAAATTGACTTTACAGTCCACACTCGGCACGTTGGGACGTAAAAACAAATCGTCGGCGAAATTCGGGTGTGCCGAGTGTGGACTGTGACTTTTGATGAAAATAAATGTAAAGCTCGGAGCACAACATATTAACCGAAAGAAATGGGTTGTTACCAGTTAATTGCCGCAAGCATTTCTGTTATTTCTTTTCTTAGAATTGTAGATGTTGAAGTCTCTTTTTATTTAGTCTGGAGTGAGGAGATTTATAAATTTGTTATTATTTTAAAATGAAGTCTGGAATTTGAGGTAAGATTTACGTGCTTTATGTATTTAGGTTGTCTTTTTCAACATCTCCTTAACCAATCACAGCTGCCTAATCGTCAACATTTAACATTCATTCGGCATTTCTAATTTATTGTCTTTTGTGTTAACTTAACGAAAATTTACAACGAGTCAAAAAATATGTGCAACAATGAGCGAAACAAGGAGGAGAGTGTTAGGTTCTTTGCTATCGGGAGCTGAGTGAAACAGTTCACTGTAGTTCTTACCGGAAAGTTAATTTCAAGGAAGAAAATTTACAGGGAAGATAATCTCGAAAACCTGACTTTACCGCAGGGGAAGAGTTAGAGATTCACTCACTCGCTCCCTCCTCTCTGATGCCACGTAATTCGTGCGTCAAGATACTCCAAGTGCGAGTCGGACTCGCGCACGCCATTATCTATAAAAACGGCAAAAAAATCATGTTTGTTGTATGGGAGCCCCCTTTAATATTTATTTTATTCTGTTTTTTTAGTATTTTGTTGTTATAACGGCAATCATCTGTAGCTATAAAACGAGACTCACGAGAATCAGTTGATGAGCTCGTACTTTTTAATATATAAGTTTATGTTTATAGAATAGAATAGAATAGAATTATGGTTTATTCATAGTGAAATTTACACAAGAAGGTTAGGATTGCCTCGACGCCTACAAGGGTGTATGTACCGGTGCTATAGGCGGCAATTGTGTTGATAGTGTAATGTGAAATTGTAAATAGATTAATTTTAATATATTTTTTATAAACTTTTAGAGGCGAAAACAGCCTGAAAAAGTATAATTTATGATGATGTTGTATACATGTTGCTAAATTAAGAGCTATATCTAAGGTAAATGTAATAAAAAACTTTGAAACTCAAAATCAATCATCTGTGAAAATTTCAACTGTCTAACTATCACGGTTCATGAGTTACAGCATGGTGACCGACGACAGATGGACGGACGGACAGACAGACGGACAGCGGAGCAGTGCTGCTATTTTAGTGTTTTCGGCATGGGTAAAAAAAGCACTAAATTTAGCGCTTTTTTGCTACGTTTGGTGCCGAATTTGAGAATTTGGAAAATTTTTAGTGGAAAAGCACTAGCTTTTTTAATATTATAAGAATAGCAACAATCTTCATACATTTTGTTATTTAGGGAAGGGTTTTATCATATTACTCTATGACTCGGGGGATTCCCTTGCAATTCCTCTGACGTACACAAAATGGCGGATACTATGATGTCAACGTTTGTATAGACATCTGTGTGCCAAGCTCATGTATACAAGCAAGTAAGTATAGGCACCTAATATGTTAGAGGGAAATTCCCAAAAAATTTCGTTTGCTTTGATTTGTTTAATTTTTCGGTCATCCGAAAATTACCTCTAGATTGAAAAATTATTATTTTAGCCAGGCTGGCTCCTCACCAAGTTCAATAATGATGGATAGTTTTGATTATGTTGATTGGTGTGTTTTTGTTGATTTTATGACCTACATACTAATTTTGTTGATCTTGAAATGTTATGCTTAACAATGTTGACATATTTGTGTACTTTGATTAATTACAACTTAATATGTTTTCATATGGTTTGTTTTTTCTTTAAATTTCAATTTATTACCTACAGCGAAATTCAGTGCTTAATCTAGTGCTTTTTTGACCCATGAATTTCATAGAATCTAGCGCTTTTTGGGACAGTTTTAGTGCTCAATCGATTTTTTGATCTGGCAGCACTGCAGCGGAGTCTTAGTACATAGGTAACACTAAAAGTTTCCGGAACTGGCCACTTACATAAACAATATTTAAAAATTTATTGCAACATTTGAAAATAGAACTCTTTGGCTGTAGAATGCAGTTTGTTTCATCTGACTGTCTTTTGTTTTTACCTTGTGGCGCCATTTAAAAAATTGTGTGTCTGCATCAACATGGATTTAACTCGGGAAAATTTTCGTAGTATGATTTTCTACGATTTTAAGTGTAATTTGACAGCTCAACAGAGCATCGCTCGGCTTGAAACAGCTTTTGGCAATGAAGCACCATGCAAGACGACTGTTTATAGCTGGTTTGCAGAATTCAAGCGTGGTCGTATCAATCTCAGTGACGAATCTCGCGATGGTCGGCCGTCCACCGCTGTGACCAACAAAAACATCGATGCTGTGCGCCGTATGATTGAAACAGACAGGCATGTGACCTACACAAACATTTGGGTGTGAGAAAGCTGTGCTCGCGGTGGATCCCACACAACTTGACCGAGGCTCAAAAAACGGACCGCGTCACTTGGTGCAGTGCCATGCTTACCAGATTCAACGAAGGTGCGTCAAATTTGGTGTGGGACATAGTAACAGGTGACGAAACATGGATTTATTGCTACGATCCCAAAACAAAGCAGCAATCGAGCGTATGGGTCTTTCAAGATGAGCCGAAACCAACCAAAGTGGCGCGCGTGAAAAGTGCATCTAAGCGGATGATTGCTTCTTTTTTTAATAAAACTGGACACGTGGCTACTGTTGCTTTAGAGAATCGTCGTACCGTGAATAGTGACTGGTACACGACCATTTGTTTGCCGGAAGTTATTGACGAACTCCGTAAAAATAACCGTAAACGCCGTATCATCCTGCACCACGACAATGCTAGTTCTCACACGGCCAGACAGACAAACGACTTTTTGAAGACGAAAAATGTAGAACTCATGAGTTCTGTTCATTTTTCTGTTCCCAAAAATTAAGAACCAATTACGCGGTCAACGATTTTCATCACCAGAAGAGGCTGTCGAGGAGTATGAAAAACACGTTTCAGAGGTCACCACAGGGGAGTGGCACAAAAGTTTTCAAAACTGGTTTGATCGAATGAAAAAGTGCATAGACGCAAAGGGAGATTATTTTGAAAAACAATAAATTAATTTTGTACCTTTAATAGTATTTTTCCATATTCATTCCGGAAACTTATAGTGCGTCCCACGTAATAGGGTCCCGTTGGTTACCCTTTGGGTACAGAACCTGAAAAACCAAAGGTTTGAAAAATTATCATTTATTTTACAATACATTTCTGAAGGCATGTCAGAGTCGTTTTCGAGTATGGATTGCAAAGTGCAAATCATAATCCATACTGGTACACCCAACTTTTACCGACGATTATTACGCATTAGCGTGGGCAAAAATTATGGGTGGTGAGCCACAAATATGGACACACAGATTACCGTGCCTTACAAATCACGCACCCGAATACAAATGTACCCCTACGGTATTTGAACGCGGAACCATTTTAATATTGAATAAGGTTTAATATAATGTCATTCAGCATTATCAACACCATAGTTTATAGAGAGAATAAGCTGAACTTTAAATTTATAATAACATATTTTGGAAGGTTAGGGGCTAATATCGGACTAGCGCACCCTTACAGAGAGTACTCGTGATCCGATACCACGAGTCCAGATGCCTTGGCAGGATTATAGTAGTGGAAAGAATTGTTATTTTAATGTTAATAATATTTATAAATAAATTGTTGTTATTGTTCGTGAGCGGCACGAAACCAACTTACTTTTGTACATGAATTTAGAACTTGCTTAATTATGTGTCGCTAGCAGTATTCTTTGCACATCGTCTTCCGTATGGCACTAGAAATTGGCCTCAATACTAGTGGATGCCGTGTAAGCGACCTTGACTTAAGTAAACTATGTTATTAGGAAATATTAATTGTGTTAAGATAATAAATGTGTGGACAAAGTCCGTACATATTTATAAAATAATATAATAACTTTAAATTAATAAAAACTTACAATAAAAATGACGACCTTTGATCTTTAATAAAATGTCGTTTGATCTAGTAGCACAGTATTACTTCAGCCATTATATAGCCAAATACTGGAGACTCGGTAAGTGGTCTGGACCGAGGTTCAATGACTTTTTCTGTGAAAAACGCAAAATATAATTTAGGCTTACTATTTCAATGGGTAGTATAGGGGCACAAATTTTTATTTTGTGATTTCACAAAAAGGGTCATTGGACCTTGGTCCTCACCACTCACCGAGTGTCCAGTATGAATTTGGCTTCATAATTAGAAGTCACCTTACAATTACAAGTTTACTTTCAAGCTGACGTGCTATTTTAGTATTGTTTTGTAACTGGTGACAATCATGGCCTTTGTGGCGAAAAAACTTGTTTTTTTAAAGATATTTTTGCACGTCATAGTTAAATATCCATCCAACAGCCTGTTTCGTCCACTGCTGGACATAGGCCTTTCCAGGATTTCGCCACTCTTGGCGGTCCTCCTGGAAGTAATGCCCATACTCACACACGCTGGGCTGACGGGTTGGTGAGCGCGATGCCGAAACCCTTGCACAAGTGACGCCGCTGCCCGTCACCAGTCTGATTTATATAAGGCCCGGCAATTGGGGATGGATATACCGCCATCTATCGGTCCCAGGAAATGGTGGGCCACCTGGTTTTTTTGCCTAAGAGCTGTCCTCTTACTCTCTCCCGAATAATTTCGGCAGGATTTCCAAGTAAGATGGTGGTACCTCCACAGTCGAGCCCGGCATTAGCTCTACCACCTACTAGTTAAATATGTAAGATATTAAATGTTAAGTTCAGATGAGAGCCTTCGATTTGCAAAGAAACATACAACCAAAAGTAATTTCTTCCGATTACTTTGAACTCAGTATAATTTATCAGACAACAATCATATTAGCAGTAACACTTAACGAGTCTAAACTGCGAGACCCTTTTCCTAATTGCCTCAAAACGTAGTTGTAAAGTAGTGGTGCTGATATTGCCCCGGGCAAAAAGCCAGCATTGCCCGCCCAGCTGGCTTTGTCTGATAATATCGCGTAATTCATGCATCAAGCGACGGCCATATTGGTCGACACATTTGCATACAATTGACTATTTTATTTTAAATTAGTGAATTGGTATCATTGCATATCATTTTTGCGGTTAATACACGTAGAAAATACATAATAATATAGGAAAAAAGGCTTTAGTCATGTCGTACCAAGAACTGAAGGATTTGGCAATATACAAAATTCAATGGAGACAGCCCCAACGCAAGAGCTCTGTTTTGAAATTTACGACGACACGTAGTAAGGTGCAAAGCTACAGTGCATCCATGTAAATACTTCGCTTGAACCTCGCATACTAGCGCAGTTCGCTGATAATATCCTTATTAATAGCTATATTTTTTTTTCAACATATCCCTTACATTATCCATGACTTAAACCTAAAACATTTATCAAAATCAAATACATACAAGAGATACAAGCGTATAAAGTCCTGGATTTTACACATATTTTGATGAATGTTTATGTACCGTAATGTCCTAGAAGCGATACAACAAATCAAATATTTTTAGGTTCACAGCATAGTATATTTTATACTTTTCAAAAACATTTTTTTTTTCATTTCGATTTTTGGGATATTTCTCCTGAAATCATAGGAAGACCCAAAACCATTCTCGAATTTTGTCTCGCGTTATAGCTTGCCTCTCGCAGCGTGTTCGGTTAGTTCCGTACGAGCTCGGGAAATGAACGTTCGGGTCAACCAATAACAGTCAGTCAGTGCTCTATAACCCGAACCCGAATGTAGAATGAAATAGCGACCACGTGCGCGACTGACTTCAAGCATTCGGCTACAGGGCCCTTAAGAAGTTGTCTAAGAGGAAAAAATAACTTTGCTCAGTTAATAATGTTTTTAGGGTTCCGTAGCCAAAAGGTAAACCAACGGGACCCTATTACTAAGACTCCACTGTCCGTCCGTCCGTCCGTCTGTCTGTCTGTCCGTCCATCCGTCCGTCCGTCCGTCCGTCCGTCCGTCCGTCTGTCACCAGGCTGTATCTCATGAACTGTGATAGTTAGACAGTGGAAATTTTCACAGATGATGTGTTTATGTTGCCACTATAACAAATACTAAAACCGGCCAAGTGCGAGTCGGACCCGCGCACTCCCATACAACAGACATGATTTATTTTGCCGCCTTTATGTAATAAATACCGCGATAATGGTACGGAACGATTCATGCGCGAGTTCGACTCGCACTTGGCCGGTTTTTTTTAATAAAAATCAGTCTCAATTACGATTTTATTTCTAAAAATGTTTTCCATTTTTTACCGTGATTGCAGAATAACAAACAGTACTTGAATCAGTCTTACAAAAAAATTATATATGCTTATAAAAATTATATGTTTTATAATATTGCCCGTTGCTGCCCTTTCTTTAACATCCGAGTATCACGTTTGAACATTTACGGAACCATTGAGAGGTCCCAAAAGGGTTGCCCGGAGCTCGTCGCAAGATCGATGCCTTTTAGCGTTGATTGTATTGCTTCCTCCATCCCAACTTGTAACTTCATCTCTGACAGTTGAAAATTACATCTAAAGTGAGGAAACAAGGTTCAGCATGGATAGGGATAAGTTTGCGGCCTCTATCATGCTTTTGGGCGTCTAATCGCTAGAATGGGCATCAGTTTGGGGACATTTGGGATCCGTTTATAGAGATAGCTGTTGGTATTGAGATTGCGACGAGAGTTTCTGAAAAAAGGACAAGGAAATTCTTGGAAATTGTATGTTACTTTAATAGTAATCTATTTTGAAGCTGCTTGATTAACTATCACTGAAAAGAAATTTAAATATTTCAATTATATTGTAAAATATTATATTCTACTGCTACCTACCTATTAACTAAATTACTACATAATAAATTCAATCCCAGCATTGGGGTTTTTCTTTGTTCCTTAATTAAACTACAACAAGTCCTACAAAAAGAAGTTCTACACAATCTCAAGAAGACTACAAAAGAAGACCACTCTACGGTTCTACACAACCTTCAAAATATATAAAGGGAAGTGCGGTAGTAGAAGTTTAATTGTAATTTTTGAAAGACGTAAAAACCCCGACCCGATATAATTTTCTAATTCTAAAATTTAAATTATAAACTCTAAATTCTAATGTCTAAAGTCTAATGTCTAAATTCTACATAATTATTTTCTTGTAAATAAATTATATGAATGCAAATTGATTTCTCTCTTTATTTTATAATTTTAATGTTTTCTAAGGAACACTCGTTTCAATGGCTTTATAGGGATATCAATGAAAAGACGTTTTATTTCATGTAATAATAATAATAATAATAATAAAAGCTTTTTATTTGTCTCAAAAAACACAATAAATTTTAAACACAATAATTTTATACATGAAAAGAGACAAATCGGTCTAAGACTCGGCTTATGACAGTCTGTTATTTAAACAAAAAGCCGCCGATTTTCAGCCTTAGCCTTTAATTAACAAGAAACACACAAAAAAGAAAGATAATAAATAAACAAATTAAAACACACAGAATTTAGAAAGCAAAAGTACCAAAATTATATAAAGTTAAACAAAGTTAAGACAGTTGACATTACACAATTTATATTATTAGACACATTACTGAACCATAGGCCTACCACCAGCCAAGGACTGCAAAGAAAGCAGCCATCTGCGACATTTTTTTCTGAAGGTGACTAGTGTGTTAGCCGCGCAAACAGGTGGCGGTAACACGTTCCAGCATTTAGATGCTGCTATCTTAAAGCAGCCCCTGGTAGTGACAAGCGTGTGGTTGGGAATAATTAGTTGTGGCCGCCGAGCTCTAGAGGACCATACCAACTTTTCATGCAGGTACCCAGGGGTTTTACTATTTAATAAGTTGAACATTAGACACGCTAGTTTTAATACCCTGAAATTTGCCATGTTTAAAACCCCCCTTGCAATCAAATGAGGCGTAATGTGGTCCCTCCTAGGTATGGCATAGCAAAATCGCATGCACGCATTCTGGACGCGCTGAATAGCCTTAACAGTTTTTTTAAACAAACATGGACCAAATACTATGTCACAGTGACTTAATTGAGAGAAAACAAGGCTGTTACAGAGCTGAAGGCGAACCTTTTGTGCGAGGAATGGCCTCATTTTATAAAGGGACTTGAGTGCACCAAAGCACTTGCCAATTTTCTGTTGAACATGATCTTCAAATCGCAACTGTTCATCCATAGTGAGCCCCAAATTTCACACTAGATTGCTTATTGGTATCACTGTATCATTTAACTTTATAACAGGATTAAGTGCCTTAATTGTGGTAACTTGATTCTTGGTCCCAAATATAATTGCAACACTTTTCTTGGGATTCAGTACCAGATTATGCTTTTGTGACCACTGAAAAATTGCACCTAAGTCATTGCTTAATTTTGAGGTAACTGGGCTTATATCGTCCGGTTTTGCTGGCGCTTGTACATACAGCTGCGTATCATCAGCATAAAGGTGGTATCGCGAGTTTTGAATAGTAGTTCGAGTGTTATACGCACGCCACTACCTACATATGTAAATAGAAAGTCAACGCCAACAAATTCGTTGAATTAAAAATCTTTTGCTTCTATTCTTTAAATAACAAGCCACTTCAACAATTCAATAAATTATGTAATGTTTCATTAGAAAGCCGAATAACTATGAATATGTACTTGATTCTCATAACTTTTCTAAACAGCAGAAACAAAAGTGTACATTATATTGAACTTTGAACTTGCTCTATTCAAGCAGTAAATATGTCCATCTGATTTAGTGAGTTAGGCACATGTTAAAATTCAGTTTGTTAAGTTGGAATCCCAAACAAATCCCGAAAATCCGTCGCATCATTTTTTATCATTTCATTTCCAGTAAATTCAAAACAAAAAGGTTCAATTCCGAAACATGGAATGTTACTTTATCTAGTTTTCGGTTTGGCAAGTATTTTCAAGATTGAAAGTAGTATATTGCAGACTCCCATCACCAAATTAGTTTCGGTTGGGTCCCTCCAGATCTTCGGTGAGACCTTAATAGTTTCAATATCTATGCGAAAGCTACTTTGAAAGTTCAGAACCAATGAAAATTTGCCCTTTTTTGCCGGTTTTTACGACAAGCGCAGTGATTTATTAAAAATATTACAACTGGACGGCTCTTTCGGTGTTATTGCTTATTGCGCATTCGCAATATCATTCATTCGATATTTGTTTAAAGTTTGATAAATGCCTTGCGATGGAAATTAGAGTGACTAAACTACATCAAATAGAAGCTATAGGATATAAGGAATGCTTATTATAAGTTTTCAATCCATAAAATCAATATATATCCATACAAAATCCCTTTTAAGATCACCCGCAATCTGCCTTCGCAATTGTTTTGCACTTGCCAATTCTGGCACGTGCGCAATTTTAGCATAAATATAATATAACTCTCGTAAACGTTGTTGAAACTAATTTAATTACGGATATCATACTTCAAATTGGCTAATTAGGAACTTAGAGTTTCCTGAATGTATATATATTCATTTAGTGTCAGCCCCTATATTATGAAAAAAAAAATAAGTCAATCCCGCAACGTGATGTTGAAAAAAAATGTTGAAAAAATTGGCGGATTTTTTTGTATACCTATATAAAATGTATCATAAATATTATTATAAACAATATTTATATTTTTTTATTATTTTCCCTCAATAAAAGATCAACAAATCAAATATATGTATATAGGTATATTTATTTCAATATAAGGAGAGTCCTAATTTCTTTAAACGAATACTCGAAAGTCTTACTTTGTTCATGTTCTAGGCTCAGTTCAAGGCCAGCCACAAGTTTAGAGATAAATAAACGAAACCACAGGTTTTCTTCAATGCGAATGAAGCCACAGGCAAAAGGTTAACAAAATATTAATAGAAAAAGTCATTAAAGTGACTTTGTGCACTTTTTTATTTAGATCGAACTAAATTAATTACCTCTTGAGGTTAACAGATTTGATATAATGTTTTCTTGTAGACATCTAGTAAATACAGAGTGCCAACATTCCTCCGGATAATCCGAAGATCTAAGGCTTATTTGTCCAACCTTGAGTACTAAGAGCTATTAGCTAATACTATCAGAGCAGCGCAAGGGGCCGGACTTATAAACAAGACTTTTAAAGTCACAGATAATATTTTTCTAACAGAAAATTAACCGCTTGTTATTAGAGAAACATTACTCGTACTCACACATATGTAAGTTGGATTGCCAGTTAATAATAGTACTATTTAATAATACCGTATACTTATACATCCATCCAATATCACAAAACTGGCAATAATTATTATTTATTGTTTACTAGCTTTTGCCCGCGGCTCCACCCGCGTGTTATCCGCGTGTATTATAAAAAGTAGCCTATTTGTTAAGTTAGGGTATAAGCTATATCCATTCTAAATTTCATCCAAATCCGTCCAGCCGTTTCAGCGTGAATGAGTAACAAACATACACATACACACACACAAACTTTCGCATTTATAATATTATTGTGATGTTTATTTGTAATCGGTATCAAGAAAACGGCTCTAAGGATTTCGATAAAACTTACAGTATAGGGGTTTTCGGGTGCGAAAAATTTATCTACCTAATATAGGTTTCATCGTTTTCTGGGAGCTTTCATGAGCAAATCGCTTATAACCGTACAAGATTGAAAATTTCACATTAGTTGATAAGCATGTAAGTAGCTCAGTTAGTTGATCCTTGGTTCGAACCACATTGCAGTAACAAAAGCCTTATTATTTATTGTTTCTTTTCCTATATATCGCCGAAGATTTGCACAATTTTACTTTTATTTGTTACGTACGTACGTATTATACGAGTATGTACGTATTCGTCCCAGGTATTTTGATCGAGCAGAACTTGGTTGCCCGTAATTGCACAATTGCGCATCACCTATATACCTATAAATACGAATTTATTTATTTATTCAGTTATGAGAAAATACAATGTTAAAATACTAAGGTGTATCAGAAACCTGCAAGGGTTTATACGTACACCACCATTATACGTATATCTATACACAAAGATAAGTTCTATAAGTACGTAACAATTTTTTGAATACACACACTCGTAACTAGGTATAAACAGTAGCATGAACAAAGAAATATCAATCCATAGTCGCTTTTCACAACCATGCGATGGAGGTAGCCAAACAATAAACACCAAGCAAACTTATCGAATGACTGTCGCATGATAATATGATGTTAATTACAAAGTTCTAAGAAATATTTTAGGCTGCACTTTGCTTAATCTTTACTTAGGAGGTGGACAAGATAGTTAGTACGGTTATAATATGGGGTGATTTTGCTATTGATGTTTGTTATGAATTGAATTAATTAATGAGTTTAACGTATGATTTTTTTTTTTAGAATTGACAAAGTAGGCGTATACTTATATATTTATTTATCTATACCAAAGTTACTAGATTTTATATAAAATATTTTTTTAATTTGTGTTTAATATTTTTTGCATTTACTAATTCTCTAAGATCATAAGGCGTAGTGCGCCAGCTTTTTTTACAATACAAGCTAGGTATTTCTTAACAAACAAATTAAGTAGTCGCTTTTTCTTTTAGTTTAGACCATTTATGTTATTTTAATAAAAATATTTTTAAGATAGAATCTTACTATTTTTTTTTTTAATAAAAATTTCTTTTTTGTTTCTGTGCATTTAAAAATATACCTACTTTTAGTTATTTTTATTCAATATAACTCGCTATGAAATTGTTTGAAGAGACTACGCTAAGAAAATGCTCCAAGAGTACTAAGCCTGGCTAAGAGAGTACATAACTTGCCACTAGACTCCTACTACGCAAGGCTAGCATGTTTGTAGGTCTACAAAGCGTGAACACTACGAAATCGTAGCGGTTGCCGGTTGCTACGCCGCGCCGTAGCAAGAGGGGCATGAACCTCGAGTAAGATCCTGCGTCTGACATACTTATTCAAGTCGTATGAATAAACTCAGCCCTAAAATTTCTTGAGCTGTTTGTCCATTAGGTCATAAAACACAAGATGTAGCCAAGAATTTACTTAGCGTTATTTATACGCTTTGTACACAAAACACACGACTTCCCACGGCTTTGGCACAAATGTTTCTTCCTTATTTATAACTGTCATAATCTAAATTAACACTGGTTCCATTTGAGTCCTTGCTATTCCAAACAGCTGTATCTAAATTTGGTACCTGTTGTGGAATTTTGTGAAAAAATCGTATTGATTTGATTGCCAAAAACGTACGATTTCAATTGTCAAACGGGCAAATTTGTTTAGCCGAATAGTCATTTGACAATCAAACTCGTACGTTTTTACTGTCAAATGGAAACGATTCTCTTACGCAACTCAGATTTGCTTACTTAAATTACTTAGTATCGTGAGTGAGAGTGGTTACAAGCAGCTCCGTAGTATGTGGTCATTATTCTGATACCGACTTCCGTAGATTTTACAGAAATCCCTGGACAGCTTAATTCTGGGAAAGCTCTCTTCCTTAAGCATTAAGTAAACTTTGGCTCCTGCGGGCCTATTACTTACCTCTGAATCGGTTGCCAACTATGGTTGCTATTGACCAAAACAGATAAAAAATTAACTTCCAAATAACCTTCAATGGCAACGACCTATAGCTCGTTGTTCAATGGGTATTGAACTATTTACGAATTGTGACGTCATTTCAAGTATGTATGTTATTAACTCGGTTGGCAACTGATTTTACGATACAGAATCAGGAGGCTGGAAACTACTTTGGGAGCCGGTTGCTCAAACTTTTTGTTCTAAATGTTCGCTCGGGAAATATTTTTTATATCAACTGTAGGTTTTTTTTATTTGGATGGATGGATGGAATATTTGTACTATGATTTTCAGAAACTGACAAGTCCTTGACCCAGATAGTTTTAGTAATATGAGATAAATTTAACGTAAAATAATATGTATTAACTGTCATTATATTTACGTTTATACTCGTATCTGTTCAACTAGTTTCAGAAGTCCTCGACCCAGAAAGTATTAATAATAGGACACGAATCATCGTACTTATTTTGATAAGAAATACATAATGTAATATTTCGCTAGAATATTACAGAAATATAAAACACAGAATGAAAATGAAATGCTTTGGCTTCTGGAACACAGTCTTAACTACTTTGGGAGTCAGTTGCTTAAACTATGAATAGAAAATATTTGGCAGTATGTAGTATTTCTAGCGTACATATGAATTTAGATACGTCTTTTCTCTTTATGTGCCTTTTGTGCATTTGCTGGCGACCGAATGTAAACAGTTCACAGTGTTGATGATAAAATCTCAAAATTGTAAGCTACTTGCAGTTGAATGTTTCAATTTTTATACGATTTTCAATTTTACATCCGTGAAATAAGCACTGCCAAGGGGTTAGGTTGACGCCGGGCGACTGTACACCTAACAAACCCAGAATTATACAATTTATAACGAAATCCATCGCTATGGAAATTTAAAGTTTATATTATTAGATTGCATTACAAGATAGAACAATACATACATTAGAGTGAGATGACATCATGAATATTTAAAAACGGTTAGGACTCACTTTCTAACTGTGCAAGGAGGCGCAGGTCAAGTTTTCGATGAGATTATGACTCATCAGAATCAGGACTTTTCTGCAGTACTTTCGCGCACGGCGGTCAGTCGAGTACTAAGCTTCCCTCCCCTCTCTCGTCGCTGCTCGCCTTTCCGCTCTTCGGCTACTTTCAGAGGTTTCCGGTATCAAAGCCAGACTCACCGGACGTTTGATAAAGTTTTCACTTCTACTTCCGGGCCACGTGTTTCACTTCAGTCACACCAAACGGCACTGATAATGTCCTTAATCTCATCGAAAGCTCGACTTGTGCCTCCTTGCGCAGTAAAAAAGTGAGTCCTATCCGTTTTTATTATTTATCACCACACAATACAGGTACAGAACCCTAAAAACATCATCATCTACGCTACAAAAAACAAAGCGGTACAAAAGCAAAAGCAATGGTAGCGCCTGACCAAAACTTTGGCAACCTCTGCGTACAGAACTCTAATTTTTATCATTTTTCGTTTGTCAGTGCTATACATAATCTAGCATAAGAAAGAGAGTTAGAAATACAAATTGTATAGCGCTGTCCTCAGAGGGATGTATTCAACGGACTATATTAATAAGAAACAATCACGAGGGCGGTGTGTGAGGGACAGAGTGTTTATTTTTCTAAGAGAATTTGTTTCTAATGCTCTCCAATAAAATTTGGAAAACCCATTTTATTCTTTTCTACTTAGAAGTAAGTTACTTTTCAGCAAAATATTCAAAAACAATCGACAATACCGCACCGCCAGATGCGCGACCGCGAACCAATTTATTTCCAGAAAACTTTTCAAATTCATTTTGTTCATATTTGACGATTATAGTTTGTCAGAACCACAGCTTTTTAGCTTATTGCTTCGCAGTTTGTGTGTTTAATATTATCTGTCGAATAAACTACGCTGTAGTTTGCATAAAGTATGTAAGTAATAAATAACTAATCTATATTAGTAATAAGGTAGGAAAAAGTCTGTCTGTACATTGAATATTTTCGCGAAATTTTAAATGAAATGGGTTATTAGTAATTAAATTACTGATCAGTTATTACACTATTTACTGAGGCCAAAGCCACAATTTTTATTAGAACCTTTGTCTATTTGTCTGTTCCGTTTTAACTCGAGAACCACTCAACGGATTCGGATGCGTTTTTAAGGCTCCATACCTTAATAGAAAAAATGGAGCCCCTATACGATCACTTTGTTGTCCTAGTGTCCGTCCGTCTGTCTGTCAAGACCCTTTACCTCGGGAACGCGTGGAGGTATCGAGCTGAAATTAAAACTGTACTCAAGTCTACAGTCCTTTGAAGCTGTGAAAATATCAAACTTCTAAGTTAACGTGATAAAAAGATACGGCTGTTTATGCCGCAAAAAACGTTCATTTCGACACTCTCAATGGAATAAAAATTTATAGGGTATTTCTCATTGAGCTAGAACTATGAAATTTGGCAAGTAATACCGTCTTATACTACAAGTAAGGGAAAAATCTGAAAACTATACATTTGTAATTAAATCATAAAAAATATAGTCTTTAACGGAGCCCTCGGTGGGCGAGTCCGACTCGCTCTTGTTCGGTTTTTTTTTATTATTATCGTAGTCACCCCAGTAACACATAGGTTTTATATAGAGTTCATTAAGTAACGCCCAAATTGAAAACGGGGCAAAGATTAAATAAGCACGGGTGAAGCCGCGGGCAAAGGCAAGTTTTGCATAAATTTGTAAGGTAATAAGTAATAACTAATCTACACCATTATATAAAGTGACTTAAATTTATGCAGCCAAATTCTTACTGAAGACTGTCAGTAACAAGGTTCGATGACCCTTTTTGTGAAATTCGTAAATTATTCCTTTCGTGATCCTCAAGCCCAGCCCCGAGTCAATTACTACGGGACGTCAATATTTTATTTTGCGAAATTAGCAAAAAGTGTTATAGATCGGTGTTACTGATCACTTACCAAGCCTCCAGTATGAGTTTGGCTGCATAAATTAAAGTCACCTTATAAAAATAACTAATATTTTTCTGACAAGATCGGCGCTGGACAACACCAATATTTTATCTTATACGAATACATGAGAGTATAAAAGCAAACAAAGTAGTAAGAAAAAGTTAGCAATCGAAGGCTTTACCCCTATTTCTTACCAACCAGGGTTGGAATTCGTACTGTGCTTATTGTATTTATACTATAAATTATTTCTTCCATTTCGCCTTGCAAATACCAGTGTGATTGTTCGTCCGCGTTGAGTGGTTGGCGACAATAAGGCTGCGTGGGCGCGTATCGGGCAGAGGCGGCGCGGTCCCGGCGACGGCGGTGGTGCTGGCGGCAGCGGCGCGGCGGCGGCGGCGGCGAGGTCGCGCGCTCACCCCACTATCTCTGCACTTCGAGCCACGCTTCTCATTACTCTATTAATAAATAATTCATCTTTTATCTCACACGCGGCCTATTGTTCTCTAGATGCTAACAATAATTTTCTTTTTCCATAGAAAATTTAAATACCTACTCAACCCAAATGTATGAAATAGCAGATATTTTTTTACGATTTCAGGGTTGGCTTCATAGTAAAAGTTGTTCGTATGGACGAGTACTATCACCAGTTTTCGTTAACAAAATGACTTAAATTTCACGTTGTATATGTAAAAATTATGTGCTGAAGTTTACGAGGAATTTCAAAGATTTAATGAAGTCTCGTTTTAATGAAGTTAGCTCAATGAAACTTGGATATATATATTTTCACATTGAATTAACTAAGTTGATTCAAAACTTTTTACTGTCTGATCTAATAAATTCTTTCAGAAACTATCCGTACTCATGCTTATCTCCCAGACAGATTCACAGAGACTTCATATCTCATCTCCTACGAACCTGACACACCTCTTTCGCTTATTCCACGTTTATCACTTAGGTCATAATAATATTGTAATTTTATATCAGTAAAAACATTTAGTGTTTTAGCACCTTCCACGAATTCCAACCTTGGTTGGTAAGAAATAGGGGTAAAGCCTTCGATTGCTAACTTTCTCTTACTACTTTGTTTGCTTTTATACTCTCATGTATTCGTATAAGATAAAATATTGGTGTCGTCCAGCGCCGATTGTATCAGAAAAATATTGGTTATTTTTATAAGGTGACTTTAATTTATGCAGCCAAACTCATACTGGAGGCTATATACATGAGAGTATAAAAGCAAACAAAGTAGTAAGAAAAAGTTAGCAATCGAAGGCTTTACCCCTATTTCTTACCAACCAGGGTTGGAATTCGTACTGTGCTTATTGTATTTATACTATAAATTATTTCTTTAGGCCGTTTAACATCGTCGTGGTCTTATGATAGGACGCTAAATACAATATTTTTAACAACCATATAAGTTCAGTCATACAACTTACAAGATGAAAAAAAAATTACCATGTGCGGTGTGGAGTCTTTTCTTTATAAAAGTATGGTATATTTTATTTAACTCACGCTAATGTATTTAAAGAGGTCCAGAGAGAGCGTGGTATCAAGCACTACCTTTTATTAAGATTGCTATGGGTACTATACAACGTGAAATTTAAGTCATTTTAGTAACGAAAACTGGTGATAGTACTCGTCCATACGAACAACTTTTACTATGGAGCCAACCCTGAAATCGTGAAAAAAATATCAGCTGTTCCATAGAAAATTTAAATACCTACTCAACCCAAATGTATGAAATAGCTGATATTTTTTTTACGATTTCAGGGTTGGCTTCATAGTAAAAGTTGTTCGTATGGACGAGTACTATCACCAGTTTTCGTTAACAGAATGACTTAAATTTCACGTTGTATTTGTAAAAATTATGTGCAGAAGTCTACGAGGAATTTTAAAGATTTATGTGAATAGAAACATAACATAACGAGTATTCCGAGTATATTTACTTAAATAAAAGCAAAGAAGAGATTTCTTTTGAAATATCTGTGAAGTGATATTATTAGACATATACTTAATAATATTTTTTTTCTGTATTTTATCCAGTCGCTATTGAAAGTCAACCTTGTAAATTAGAGCTGCAATAAAATATGTAATTTAGTTACACCGTCTCGTCTTAATGAAGTTAGCCCAATGAAACTTGGATATATGTATTTTCACATTGAATTAACTAAGTTGATTCAAAACTTTTTACTGTGTGATCTAATAAATTCTTTCAGAAACTATCCGTACTCATGCTTCTCTCCCAGACAGATTCACAGAGACTTCATATCTCATCTCCTACGAACCTGACACACCTCTTTCGCTGCTTCCACGTTTATCACTTAGGTCATAATAATATGGTAATTTTATATCAGTAAAAACATTTAGTGTATTAGCAACATTATATCCATTTTCTTCGATTTTATAATTTACACTTTTTTTCGTACTTATATTGTAACACGAAAATCAATTTTTAATAAATCTCTTTTTATTGAGTGCTGGTAAAAGATGTGTGTAAAAGGTCCAATAATGAGCTACCTAATTGTTCAAAGAGGCATAAAATAAGGGCCATGTTAGGCTCGGGCGGTCGTAAAAAAATACATCAATTTGTTTTCTTCAAAGAAATGGGGACTACGTGCCCAACCACGCATTTAGACTCGGTGAAAAACGACCGCTTTAAACGATGTTTATATTCAGTAAGTACTCGTAAATATCTTATCTCGGAGATGGGATTTTTGGGTTCCCTAAAAACGTAACCTTTTTATTACAAGCATAATATAAATAAGCAAATATATAAAGCATAGTTAATGCTTGTCATTGTTGGCACTTGGTGGAAATTAATACACATTGTGACCTATTCTCGTGCAGCAAACCTTAAATTTATAGTTGAAAAACCTAAAATAATACAAGCATTTAACTTCATTTAACTTTTATCCATCTGCGTTAAAGCCTATTTTGCAATGAAAAGTTTTAGGTTATGGCAGCTCTAAATGTAATATTTGCTACACGAGAATAGGTGTCAATATGTTTATTTTAAACCCTTGTACTTATCCACATAAAGATTTGTATTATATATTATACACAACCAAAAATGTAAATAAAATATGTATACTAGGTGAAATTACACCAACTGACCAAATTCATACTGGAGACTCAGGTTTAATGACGATACAGGTGAAATTTAAAAAAAAAATGTTTTTGCCCCTTAGTGGCCGCTAGGAATTGTACTTAAACTAGATCAACCAGTAAAAAAGATGTATTCTTAGAAATTGGCCAAAAAGATTACAGAACCTAGTTCTTGATCACTAACCGAGTCTCCAGTATGAGTTTGGTCAGTTGATTTAATTTCACCCTATAGTATAATAAAGCCCTTGAGAATGCTGAACAGCGAAACCGGTTGGGTATGATATATATTAAAAATATTTATGTGGATAAGTACACGAGGTTAAAATAAACATAAAATGTATAAAGCCTTTCTAATCAATATTTTTATTCAAGAAGTTGTCATTTAGGTGAAGGAAAACGGTGGTCCTAAGACACAACCATCCATCCATCCATCCATCCACTGCTGAACATAGGCACAACCACAGAAAATATAATTCTATGCTTAATGGTTCTGTTCCTGGTGAAATTCAGATAATAGCAATAAAATTTATTATTTATCTTATTTGGATAAGTCGTTAAGAACCCCACATAATGGGATAGACAAGAAAAAAAAATCATCCCCATTTTACGTATAAGTGAGGTTACCTAAAAAAAATTGTTCAACGTTTTATTTTATCTCTTTGCGTATACCCATGCCAAATTACAGCTTTCTAGTACTAAGGCTGAGATTCAGAGTGCATTTTGAGTCCGAAGTCGATCTTACAAACGTCAAAAAGCGACGTGATCCCATACTAGAGTGAGGTTTGTAAGATTGAGTTCCTCTTGAGTTCTGACTCCAAATGCACTCTGAATCCCAGCCTAAGAGTCTCTGAGCTAAGCCGCGGAGACAGACAAGACGGACGGACACGGCGAAACTACAAGGGTTCCTTGTTGACTACGGCACCCTAAAAACACGAAGCGCGAGAGGGGTTGAGGGCGAAAAATTTTTTTATTTTATTTACTTATATAAACTAAAATATCCAGCAAAATTTCCAATTACTAAAATGTGCATATTGTTACAAACCATCTCCTAAAATATGTTTGGGTTCTGTACCTGATTCTTATTCGTCAAACTGTGAGAAAGCGGGGGTAACCTTTTACCTCGGTACAAAATGCACATCATAATATTGTTTTCCTTACTTTTTAATAAAAGTATGCAATATATTTGTTTTAAAGCAACTTGCGGAAATAGTTTACTAATAATAAAAACTTCACAAAAAAATACGTATTTTAATGTTTTACATCTTGTTTGCATTACATTAACAAACTTAAAAGCGTGTTTACAGTTGTAATGTAATGCAGCCAAAATGTAACGCATAAAATTTAATAATTTTCATGTGATCACCTAACTATTAACAAGCAGTTTGCGCGAATTGCTATAAAACGCATTTATTGCAAATTTTTTATTCAAAAGTAAGGAAAAGAATATTATGATGTGCATTTTACACCGAGATCCTCCGCTACCACCTTAAAGACGTCATTTCAATAAAGGTTCCAAAAATGTTATCTAATATATCAAACTAGTAGCTTCTTATTTGTAGTAAAACGACTTCAAAAAACCGGTCAAGAGCGAGTCAGACTCGCATACCTAGGGTTCCGTAATTCGACAGTTTTGGGAACAGTCAGGAAGAAGGTATTTAAAATCTGGCCCATAACTGTTTATGATAACAAAAAAAAGAATTGATTGATTATACCACAAAAGAGTGACTCAAATATTTGTATATCCTACTCGAAATAAAATTCGTGGATGAAAAATTTAATTTTGTCATTTTGTTATCGTAAATTTCTCATCCACTCTATTTTTCCTGTAATCTTTATTTAATCTCAAATTACCATAATTTTTTCATATTTTTCGGTTCATTAGTTTCGGAAATAAGGGGTGGGGACATGCATTTTTTTTTTGGTTATTAAAAGATTTCTGAAAATTGGTGCCAGTAAAGATAGTAAAAGTATTTATTGTATTTTTAAGTTTTTTTTTTTAATTTTCACTCTTGTTTTGTAAATATTTTGAACAATTTTTTTTTACCGTATAATGTAGGCAATTAAATGATATTTTTGTGGCAAATTTCGAGTCTTTATCTTTAATGGTGCTAAAGTTGTGAGGCTGTGACATATTTTGTACCTTTTGGGTACTACGGAACCCTAAAAAGTGCCAATTCTTCGCGGAACGGGATGGATGCTCGAGGCTAGAAATAAAGTGTCATACTAAATAATTATTTAATACTTACTACTTGCTGAACGGTGAAGGAAAACATCGTGAGGAAACCTGCATCCCCTAAAAAACGTGTATTTGTGCCCGAAAAACGCCGATAGGGCTCACCACCCATCACGTTGGGACGTAATAATCGCCAAGTGTAGACTGTGACTTGCATTCCATTCATTCAAAATGCCTGCGTAAGATTCTGCTACAAAATACCAAAACGAGCACATATAACACCTTACCTTAACGAAAAAAAAATTCTGAAAATTGAGGGTCGCAGAGTGTTACACTTCGCCGGCCTAGTACATAAAGTTGTGCATACTGGACGACCTACTTACTTGTTCGACAAATTTAAATGGCTTAGTGACACACACGATAAATATACCAGAAGTAAGGAGTTAAATAAGATGACTATTCCGAAACACAAGACTGGAAACTTTAGGGGAGGGTTTAAATTTGCAGCATCAAAGATATGGAATGACTTACCACCACCATTGCATAAATACATGACTACCTGTTCCTTTAAATTTAAATTCAAATCATTTCTACTGAAAAAACAAATCTCACTGACTGAATATAGGTATCATAGAAAAAAAAAGTGTTTGTTGATCCTTTGATGCTGGCAAAGGTGGACCCACAAATTAACAAATAAACATAAAAAGATTTTTATGTAATTAAAATTATTTCTCATAGAAATACTTCATGTAATACTTATTATTCTTTTTTATATATGTATTCATATCAAATAGTGTGAAAAACGTTCATACTATACTTTACTGTTATGTATAAACCTTGCATATATATATTTATATATAAATATAATATAATGAGATTGTTATAGATTAGTCCTGTTAATTTAATAGTTTAATAATGATGTAATTAAATAGTTTTACTAGAGCGCCCGCTGTAAATTTTTAAGTTCTAAATTTATTTTATTATGACAAAGTATTTAGGGGCTCGCTGGAAATCAGCGCTGTAGGGATCCTTCAAAAATCTCCGACAGCAAATGCTGAGCGTGCCACCTTTTGTCGAACAAAATGTGTATTTAAGTTAGTCTAATCCTTTTTATTGTTTTAATTTTGTTTCATGTGTTTTGTTTGGCAATAAATTCCATTTTCTTTCTTTCTTTCTTTCTTTCTTTCTTTCTTTCATTTTACAGTCCGCACCGAGACACCTCTGACAGCCCCCCGGGGATTCATATCGTGACGATATATATATTTAAATGTCTTGTTAAATAAAATCATGTGAAATTGGAAAAACTAAGAATTTAAAGTAATAAGACTTGGTAATTAAGGCATATGTTAACTGACCTCAATAAAAGAAGGTTCTAAATTTGACGTGTGTGTAAGTTGGTTTCTAATTTTGTGAATATACAGGCTGAACCAAACGTATGCCCCTGGAGGGACGTTCCCTGAATATTGAAGATAGCAAATTGTACTTATAGGAACCTTTATATTTTTTTCAAATAAGGAAAAATTGCATTCAAATGGTTTTGAAAATATACCTGCGTTTTTCCTGCGTCTTTTCCATACTTCTTACAATATTACATTTTTGGGTACAAGTTTTGTTATTTAAGGTGATTACCCACGCCAACGACCTTTAGCAATCGGCCTCCCCCGCGGGGAGTTACAGGCGCTGCACCCCGCATGCCTCTGCGCAGACGCCCCGTGCCCCTCTACAAAGATCGCGAACGGTGAAATGATTCACACCTCGCGGCGCGGTGAGATAGAAATAAATTTCATTGTTTTATACGTAAACATTTAAATAACTTCAACTTTTTGAGCTCAAAAGGCTGTAACAGAAAGATTCATATTCATCCTTATATTACGCGGCGATATTTTGGTAGTTTTGAAAACAATTTAGTACTTAGTGGTAAATGCAAACTAGTGGTGATAGCCGAGAAAATATATAAAATACACACATAATGATAATAATAAATATACGAGCAGGTTAGCGACTGCGTAAAATAGGTGTATTGTATTGGAAATTCTGGCTCTTGTCGTAAGCCGCTAGACCCGCTAAACTCACACAAATACAAGATGATATTAAATTAATCGACCAAATTCATACTGGAGACTCGGTAAGTGATCAGAAACGAGCTTCAATTACCCTTTTGGTGAATTTCGAAAAATAATCATTTTTATGCTTCCTTTCTGCCTAGATTAGGAATTGGTATAGGTCGTTGGGAATTGTACTTAAACTAGTCCAACCAATACGGGAGCAAAAAAATGTATTTTTCGAATTTGGCCAAAAGGATTACTGAACCTTGTTCCTGATCACTAACCGAGTCTCCAGTATGAATTTGGTCAGTTGATTGAATTTCACCCTATATATTATATTATTAAATAATTATTATTCATTTCCATCACATTATGTAGAGTTACCGACTGTACTCTGACAGTCTATACTATAAATTGCCATCGTATGACGTTAGCGTCAGCCGCCGGTTGCAGTTGACCATCCAACGGCTGACACTACCATCAATTGAGTCCGGTCAGTAGCGGTCGGCGCTGTTTGGCTGCGTCAGCGCGTCGACTGCAACTGCTAGCTGACGCTCGCTACCATTGATCAATGGTAGTCGACGGCTGTCGCTAACATTGTTCGGCATCTGCAGTTACGTTCGTTTGTTGGCGCCCTAAATATTTACTAAATTTCAAAGACATTACAGGTTACATGCACAGATAATTTTGAGTAGAATAGAGGGATTCAGTAGTCTTTTGTGCAGATTTTGTCGGATTATTTTCTTTGTCCTTTGTTTTCTTTTTAGATGCCCTGAAATAATATATCAATTATACAAGGTGAAATTAAATTAACCAACCAAATTCATATTGGAGACTCGGCTAGTGATCAGAAACAAGGTTTAAAAGGTTTAAAGATACTTTATTCTTACTAAAGACAATATGTCACTTACATAAGAAGAGATCTTAATTAATTAATTATAGTTTCGTCCATCCGCACAGACAATAATTGAAGGTGTTAGTAAGCTCCGCAGTTCACTTCTTTAATCTTATAACCACCTCTCTAACACCTGTTATTATTTATTTAAAATATGTTGAGCCAATTTACGCTTGAAATCATTAAAGAGTTCAGAATTTTTAATTTCTGAGGGTAGATTGTTAAAAAGCTGTGCTCCCTCATATGTGAACATTCTTTTGCCGTAATTTGTTCGGATCTTTGGTAGTATGACGTAGCTAGGCCGTCTTGTGGAGCGTTTAGACACTTGCCTGTGCTGGATAAATGAGATTGATGTGTGAATTGATTTTCTTAATATTTTTCTAACAAGGATGCATGTGCTGTAAATATATAATTGTTTTAGATTCATAATGTTGGTTTGTTTGTATAATGTAGTAGTTGGTGTTAAGTAAGGATAGTGAAATAACATTTTGATTAATTTATTTTGGATGATCTGCAGACCAGATAAACTGGTCTTACATGCACTGCCCCATATTTCGATAAGATATATGAGATGTGATTTTATCAACGAATTATATATTGTCATTCGCACTTTTCGGGGGAGAGAACGTACAATGCCACGTAGAGAACCCATTAGTGAAGATAGTTTTTTCTTTAGATATTCAATATGCGGCTTCCACGTTAATCGGTTGTCAATTCGCAATCCTAGATACTTTTCTTCGTGTTTCTCTTGTATTGGCATGTTGTTGGTTGTTAATGGGGGATATGTATCTATAGGTTTGTTTTTTGCTTTAAATATAATATAGGATGTTTTAGAGACGTTGATTGTTAACAAGTTTGACTGCAGCCAGCAGTTTAGAGCGTTCAAGTCTTCTTGTGCTAAAGCAATAATGTCACGTATGGAGGAACCAAAGTAGAATAGGCATGTGTCGTCTGCATATAGGGTTATATGCCCATGTAATCCTAAATCAGTGATGCTGTTTATATAAATTAAAAACAATAAAGGGCCTAAAATTGATCCCTGCGGGACACCAAAGGATATAAGTTGGGGTTCACTTTGATACTCGCTGATTTTTACTATCTGCTTCCTATTCATCAGATATGACTCAAACATACTGAGTGCAATGCCGTTTATTCCAATCGCGCTGAGTTTCCGTATTAGTAGGTTATGACTCACCGTATCAAATGCTTTCTTCAGATCAATAAAAATTCCTAGTGTAATCTTTTTACCATCGATATTCTGTCTAATCTTAGTGATTACATCTACGGTTGCAGCTAGGGTATTGCTTTTTGGCCTAAAGCCGAATTGCCGTTCTGTAATGTAGCTGATGGAAATTAAGTAGGATTCTAAGCGTTTATAAAGAATTTTCTCAAAATTTTTCGAGAGAACTGGAAGAACTGAGATCGGTCTATAATTGCCTGGGTCGGTTTTTAAGCCAGATTTGTAGATGGGAGAGACTTTTGCGATTTTGAGTGTGTCGGGGAAGTTTCCTCTCAAAAGAGCTTCATTTATGCATTTGGTTAGTTGAGGGACTATCAAAGTTTTCAGGCATTTGATAACTTTAGTGCTGATGCCATCCAAACCAGTACTTGAGTTGGAGTCTAAGTCATCTATTATTTTAGTTACTTCACTATCTGTAGTTGGTGCTAGGTCTGTTAGTTGTGTTGTTCTGTCTGAGGAACCTGGTGATGGGATGGTAGTATCAGTTTTGTGGATGTATGAAGGGATTTCTTTAGCCAATAGCGGTCCAATAGATGAAAAGTAATTATTGAAGGTATTGCAAATTACAGTGGGATCGGTAATGGTTTTTGAATCACTTACAAGTTTAGGGAGAGCACAGCTAGTTTTTAATTTATTGTTAGAGAGGTCGTTAATTAGACTCCACATCTTCTTGGGTTTGTTGCTGGTGAAAAAAAGCTTTTGGTGAAATTCGATAAATATTTTTTTTTGCTTCCTTACTGCCTAGACTAGGAATTGTACTTAAAATAGTCAAACCTGTAAGGAAGCAAAAAAATATATTTTTCGAATTTGGCCAAAATGATCACTAACCGAGTCTCCAGTATGAATTTGGTCGGTTGATTTAATTTCAGCCTATATACATAGTCCGAGTCTTGATACTTGGGTAGTTTATTTAGCTATATAGGAGTAAAAATAAAATTTTAAGCAACGTGTTTTGCGTGAATTGTTGCTTATTTTTAGGGTTCCGTGAACCTGAATCTCAAGATTGAGAGGCCAGCGTTCTACCTGAGCTACTATAATATAACCAGTAATTATTCAGATATCTACTCTACTATGGATAATTATTGTATAGGTAGATTATGTTAGGTACTAACATTACTGCATGCATTTTCAAAGCTTTTTTAGCCGCTTCTTTTCTTCTTTTAGTTTTTCGTACCATTTCCCAATTACAATATATCTAATTCGTCAAACGTCTAGTCCACGAGCGAACTCCACTGCATACTTTATCCTCTAAATAAAAATTGCCGATAGTACTCTCGGACGTACCCAAATAAAAAAAGCCTCTAAATATTTTTACAACATATGCCAACGCGCGACGACGTGGCAACGAGCGACACAGCCTCTACGTCGGAACGCCAGTGCGTGACTGCCGCCCTAGCCCCTGTGGAGCACCTCTCAGCCGCTGACCTTGAAATCTTGCATATTTCGATATTTTTAATGGAAAATGTCACTGGATTTAATTGAGCAATGTTGAATTTAGAGTACAACAGATTCTTAATTTTTTGGCGTGTAAATATTTCCAAACGTCGTAGCAGCTTATGAGTTAGAATGAAATAAAGCCAAAAAAACATCGTTTGGATGTTATTTCTTTTAATATGGAAGTTTTGGTCGTACGAAATAAAAATATGTCAATAATGTTTTCCGAGAGTCAATAATTCATATATATTTTTTTAAGCCATTTGGTCCAGCCGTAAATGAGTTAGAAGCTTCAGAAAGTACCTATTTGGCAGTATTTGAAGGGATTAAGCGCCTTAAATGTTAAATTTCATAGTCTTCCTTTAATTTACCATACTAGTTACTTCGAAGAATTTGGTTCTAACGCTTGAACCTTTCGATCGGTATCATAAAAATACATGCTCACGGTTCATGCACGTGATTTTTTTTAAATTCTTTGATTGCAGTTTTCCCTAACTTTAAAAATAAAATAATGGTTTCTATAAGAAAAATTTGCTATCTTTAATATTTAAGGTACTTTCCCTCCAGGGGGCATTCGTTTTGTTCATCCTATATACAAGACATATACCCGAGATGGGGTGTAACAAATGTTTCCAAACGTAGTCCACGTTAGCAGAAACAACAACAACTTGTATACTCCTTAGATATTAGGACATTTTTGTGGTAGCCTTCTGTTCGAATCCATACGATATTTATTAACGCATTTGGTCTACATTGTTCTAGTGGTTTGAAAGTGTGGTCTAGTAGTTTGAACGTCTCAATATCAACCCCAAATCCCGTAAGTCTTATTTGTGCCCGAAATACGGCGATAGCTCACCACCCATCACGGTGGGATGCGATAATCGTCGGTGAAATGAAACACGTCGCGGCACGTCACACTTTTATTATATCCTTTATTGTACACACACACAGAAACTTAAACTAAGATAACAAAAAAAGTAAAAAATATGCACAAAGGCGAGCTTACCTCTTCAAGAGGTTTCTTCCAGCCAACCAGTACTGTGGTGAAAGAATACACTAAATAGGTTGGCAGCAAGCATACAGAAGGATTATAACAACTTATTCTATACAAATAAAATAACAAAAATATAAATTGTAGATATAAATATAATGGATATAAATGAATCAATACAAATATAATATTAATATATACTTAAATAATTTAAAATATATACTTAAATATTACTCATACGAGAGGAAGTGCACTTTTAATTTACGTTTAAATGAAGATATTGATGGACTATCTCTCAGAATCTTAGGTAGTGTGTTCCACATTCGAGGTGCTCGTACTGTAAATGAATTAGAGTAAAATTTTGTATTACATTGAGGCACCTGCAAGGTCCTGAGGTCACACGATCTTTGAAGCCTGTCACGAGGGGGAAGAAAACCGAAACGTTCGCGAAGATACGGAGGGGCAAAGGGGTTGTGTAAAATATTAAACAAGACGCTAAGCATGTGCATATTTCTGCGAGAGCGAATTGATAGCCACTTTAGTTTGCGTCTGTACTCTGTAACATGATCATACTTGCGTAGACCAAAGACAAAACGTATGGCAAGATTCTGGAGACGCTCAAGCTTGTTGACAAGTTCCTCAGTGGCATCCATGAAGCACACGTCAGCGTAATCTAATAGTGGCAATAACAAAGTTTGTGCAAGCATGACTTTCGTTTTAACAGGCAAGAAATTTTGGAGTTTTTTAAGCGAATGGAACGAGAAGTGCATGCGTCTACTAATTTCATTGATGTGCGCTTGCCATGACAAATTGCCATCCATGAAGACGCCAAGGTTTTTTACCTTGTCAGCAAAGGGGATTATTTCACCATTATACGACACGCATGGTAAAGTTCCGAAGGTGATGGTATCTCTCAAACGCTTACTACCAATGATGATAACCTGAGATTTTTTCGGGTTGACAAGAAGACCGTAGTCTTGCGCCCACCTCAAAATTGAAGTCAGATCATCATTAATGGCATTAATAGCTGCCGAAGCATTTTCCAAGTTTATACCATCACCAACATCATTTTCAGCTCTAACTGCATCGAAATGACGATAGATTTGCAGATCATCAGCATATAAATGATAATTAGAGACTAAAGTGCGGGTTATCTCATTGATGAAAACTGAAAAGAGAAGGGGAGAAAGAACACCTCCCTGAGGAACACCAGCACTTAAATCAATCCAATCTGATGAAGATTCATCACTGAAGACACATTGCTGACGTCCACGAAGGTAGGAGCTAAACCAATGGATAACGGTTGAAGACACATTATTACAACGAAGGATACCAAGCAAAATATCAAAATCAACGGAATTAAATGCACTGCTGAAGTCAAGTAGTGTAACCACGGTAAGCTGTTTGTTATCCATTGCTAGCCTGATGTCATCAGTGACTTTCAACAGTGCAGTGACAGTGCTATGAACTGCACTTTACTCCCGGTCTAGGACCGGGGCAAGAAAGAACAGGGTGCAGTGCGACGCTGGGGCGGGAAATCGCATTCTTTTGGACAGTGTGCACTTTACAGAAAACACGGAAGCGCCTTTGACACCACCTCGGGGATTCATGTCAATATTTAAATAAATAAAAAATGATTTATTACCAAAAAAGCACAAAAATATACATAAAAAATTTACACAAAAATTATATTAAAAAAGACATTATAGAATAAAAATAAACTTATTTAAATTAACTTAAACTAAAACATTGTAGCTTTATTTGGTAACAAGAGGTACGCGATCAGCGTATGCTGTTGGACAACGGGGTTCCAAACAGCGCTGTTTTTGCAGCGTACACCTTTAAAAAGACGACATAATGTTTTGTTAGATTGGTGCAAAAAGGCGCGCAGAATGATAAATAAATTAAATTAAAAAAATATATTAAAAAGGAGACTTCCATAAAAGTTGAGTTCTTAAAAAAATTGCTTTAAACTAAGTTTAGTATTAAAACTAACAATATATTATGTCATTTTTTTATTGTACAAATATTACACAGATTAAATAAATTACATTACATTACACTAAATATATTTGTGACTAATATTCACAATTTCGGGAAATTGATATGTGCATGGCGTGGTATGTGCAACGAGCTATTTTCGTCGTATGGTATGTGGCTGTTTACTATAATATATAGGGGTAAATTGTTCAAGGAGTTTGACGTTGGCATCAAAGGTTGCTTACAATAATTTTCTTCTTTTTGCTTTTTATCACTTTGTAGTGATTCTGAGCAAGGGTGATTTGTTTGTCGAGTAGTAAGTATTTTAGTTTGAATTTATATGAAAGATAACTTATTTTTCTATGAAGTGGGGGCGGTAAATCGTTCCAAATCTTTGATGCCGCAAATCTAAAACCTGCTCTGAAATTTGCTGTGTGGTATTTTGGAAAAGACATATTAGTGAGGACCTTACTTCTGGTGTATTTGTCGTGGCCATCTCCAAGCCATTTAAATTTGTTATATAAATACTCTGGACGCTGCGTGTGTACTATTGTGTGCACCATACCTGCAAGATGCAATTCCCTGCGGCCATCCATTTTAAGAATTTTTTTTTCGTTTAAAATAGGAGTAATGTATGAACGCTTAGGAATACCGAAACAGAATCTTGCGCATGCATTTTGCACTCTCTGTATTGCGCGACTAGTTTTGGCGAATAGTCTTGGTCCGTAAACAGTATCGCAATAGTTAAAAATTGATAGAACAATTGATTCTGCTAACAGGGTTCTGATTTCCTCCTTAAGGTAGTTTCTAATGCCATACAGAACCTTGAGTCGATAAAATGCTGTTCTGATTTTCAGGTTAATATGGTCTATAAATCTAAGTTCACTGTCCAAAAGCAGTCCTAGGTTTCTTGCAGTAGACACCCTCTCGACCATCTGGCCATCAACACAAATATCCGGTGTATGTTCGACAATCAGCTGACACTGTCGTTTTGTCCCTAAAACCATGTACTTAGATTTGGACGGATTATTTGCGGAACCATAATTGAACCGACATAACATTGGGAAAGTCGGCCCTGACCTGACCTAATTTCTTACCCCTATTACAATTACAAAAGTAAAACGTGGGTCAACAGAACTTTCCCGATGTTACACTGGGCATATTTTCTTAGGACAACTTATACTTGGGACACTTATACTTCCTTCATTACTGTTTAAACTTAGTTTTAACTTCCGCGGGACGTTTTAATCAAAGAAAAGATAAATAGATAAGTCTCTTCGGTAGTTTTCCAAAGTTTTGACCCAAAAGTTTGATTACAAAATTATTTATGTCCGTGAAAAAGTTTTAGAACTCCTTAAATAAGATGAATTAGTAACGGAATAATTTAAAATTAGACCGCCTCTTCGCCCGAGTAGCAGAGCGCCCGCCTGCTAACCTAGAGGTCATGGGTTCAATCCTCGCGGTGCACATTCATTTGTGTCCGGTGTGGGTACTTTGTGCCCGAAGTACGGTGATAGGGTTCACCACGCACCACAGTGTGGACTGTAAATTGCATTTCATAGTTAACACTTGGGAACACTTCTGACAACCCTGCGAGGATTTATATCGTGACAATATGTATGTATTATTTATTAGTTTATTACACTTCGTAGACACAACTTTTTTTTATATTTATTAGCATTTGAAGATATCGTCCGGACAGTAAAAGGGTATCCGCCAAAATTGCCCCAGTCCCGGCGCAAAAGAATTGTATCTCAGATTTTACATAATTATTAGTAGAAACAATATCAGGTGTCGTTATCTCCTGATTCAGTGGCTAACATGTTTTTTTTGCCCAGAGAAGTTTCATAGGCGCTACATGCAAACATGACACTTTTTAGGAAAAACTTCATTTTACTGTTCTAATTGACATTGAATTGGCAAAAAATGAATAAAACACATGATATAAACACATTATCACATATGTACAATAATGTACCTATACATATGGCATTTTTTTGAAAAACTTCATTTTACTTTATTAATTCACTCATTAACAACGCAAACGTGTGGGTAATTGCAAAAATTGAATATAATAGGCACCTATGCGTACACACTGATATGTATAGCCTGCATCATAATTATATACATTTTGCAGTTATCTTTATTTTATAAGGAAAAGAATATGCGTATACCTGCTGCCTTTAGTAACCAGTGTTTATTTAACCTTTCTCTATTATACTATTACAATAGGTCTCCATTATCGTTTCTCAGTATTCAATAAGGGCTTTTCCTAAAAACTGTCATATTTGCATGTAGCGCCTATGAAACTTCTCTGGGCAAAATAACCATGTTAGCCACCGAATCAGGAAATAGTGACACTTGATATTGTTTCTACTAATAATTATCTAAAATCTGAGATACAATTCTTTTGCGCCGGGACTCGGGTTTTCTTCTATGGGATTTGGCGGAAACCCTTTAGCCCTAAAGTTATACTCGTACCTACATTTTTAATGGTCAGAAATATACATTATTTCACACACAAATTTTTTTGTCTGTTTTGGATAGAAATTTTATTCATCTGAGTGGACTACTTTCTGCCAGAAAGTTGAAAAATAATATGGGACTAAACAAATTTTGAATTTGAATGTTGTCTGTTAAGTGCTTGCTGAGTTAACTACTTATCTGATCAATGTAAAACATGGACACGTGTTTTTTCAGACCTTTGTATTTCCTTTGTCAGATCGGTTACCTAATTGGACGCATTTAACTCGATATATTTTTTTTTAATTATGCCTTTTTAAGTTATTAATTCGTTTTATGTCTAAAAGGCTTGAGTTTTATGTCTGAAATTACTGCTATAACAAGAAAACATGGCTTTTTTTCCGATGTCAGATGAAAAATCTCCTACGTCAAATACTTTTTCGTAAAATATAGAAAAACCTCGAAAATTCACTAACTTTGCGTGCCAGCAGCGCGCGAAGCGAGCGTTCTAATGTAAACTTTCTGACAACATCCTGAAGTTCAAAATCGCTCAGTAACATTATCGTGCACCACGGGCAAGGCCATAAGGGACAGCACCCCTTAATCAGGCAAAGTCAGGGTTTGGCATTCCGACTTTATTAAATATTCTAATTTCCAAACAAAATATTTACCAAAATATTCTACAATATGAAATAATCGATAATGTCAAAAAAATACTGTAAAATTTTATAGTTACTTCAGTAAAATATCACGAATTTCAAGAAAAACTCTCGAATAGCGTAGACGCATTCCGAGTATTGTAATCTAATAAGAGACATTACTATGACAAAACATATTTCAGATCCATAGCAACCCACCAAAAAACATGATTATAAAAACGTTTTACAGGTTTTCTACACGACATAAAAAATACAATGGTTTTGCGTGCGCGGCGGTTGATTAGAGCGAAATAGAAAAAAAACAAAAGCGTTAGACCGGCCCTCTCATTGTCTAACATTAATATCCATCGCTTCAAAAGCGTCGTGATTGGCGAAAAATGATGTGTGATGTCATTTCTAGCCAATCACGGCGCGTTTGAAGGCGATTGTGACGGATGTCGAAGCCCCAGAACTTATTCCAAGGAGTGCGAACCCTTAACAATGCAGAATACCCTAAAATTACTTTCACTCATTAAATATGATATGACCTTAAATGTATTATCTCATAAGCGTAAATGATTAGTCTGATTACGGTAAATCACATTTATTTACCATAATAATTTTATTATTGTAATTTTCGTCTGACAACCTCATCGTACACAAATTATTTATTAAAGGAAGCCAAGCCTACGTCGCAGTAAAAGCGAACACTTTACTAAGAAAAGCTTTTAATCAAAGTGTCAGATATAGGATATGGAAAAACTAAAATAGAACGCCACCTTTGCGTCGTCGTCGGCATTTTAATCGACTTAATAGGTTGTATAATGCAGCAAACTTATCTGACCCGGTGACGAGGACTGTCGCTTCTTGAATATAGAGGTCATTTTAGTTTGGCTTATAGGGTCAGACAAGCTCGTGGCGCTGTAGACGCAAACTGTAAACGCATATCCGTTGCTGCTTGCCAAAGGTGGAAAACGGGAAAATATATAGTTTGTAATACCTCTATATATCGTCACGAGATGAATCCCCGAGAGGGTGTCAGAAGTGTTCCGGGTGTGAACTGTGATATGCAAGTCACAGTCCACACTCGGCACACCCGCGTTTCACCGACGATTATTACGTCCCAACTTGATGGGATGGTGAGCCCTATCGCCGTTCTTCGGGCACAAATACACGCTTTTTAGGGGATGCTGGTTTCCACACGATGTTTTCCTTCATCGTTCAGCAAGTGGTAAGTATTATACCCTGCACATAAATTCCGAAATTGGTGCATGATGCCCCGGCCAGGGATCGAACCTGGATCTCAAATATTGAGAGGCCAGCGTTCTACCCCTGAGCTACCGCCGCTTCTTTTATTTGATATATTAGTTAATATTATAAATAATACAATTTGTAATAAAGCTATATAAAGTTGAAAACCCATGTGGGATTTTATGAAGCATATTTTCATGTCGATTCATTAATAGGTCCATTGGGACCCGTACATTGTGCACGTGTGACGGAAAAATAACAGGGTTGAAATTGCGTTGCTGGCTGCGTCCATATTTTCACGGCCTAACTAACTATTTGTTTGCATATACAGCGAATGGGAGCTACACTTTTAGATAGACTTCGTGATTTTTTGTAAAATCACACCTTTGGTAGAACAATGACGTAATTTTCAAAAAATGCGAAATTAACCTAAATATGATGTAAATATGCCAAAATGTTCTAAAAGTATTGTTCTGTAGGGGTAACAAAAATACAATGATAGTTAGTTTCAATAGTGTCAGACAGAGGCGTTTATGTCGTTGTAGTTTTCCATAGTTTTTGGAATAATATCGTCTGATTGGTCAGTTGTGCTGTGCGTGGTTCACCACGGCGAGTTGACGCTACATTAAAACGATACATTCACTATCATATATCCTTAATAAAATGTTTATGTAATTAAAAACGTCATAGAGCTAGACAACAAAATGAAAATTTCTTTATTTCTCGTTCCTGAACAATTTTAAAACAGGTAATTGCGTCATTGTTCTACCAAAGGTGCGAAGTGTCTATTAGAACTAGGATGTAGTGCGTTCACAAGAAATCAGAAATAATCTGAAGTTACGTGAAGACTCTATTCGCCTTTACTCCCATACTAGCACAGTTCGCTGATCATATCCTTATTTATAGGTTTAGTCTGTCAAAAAAGTGTTGAAATGAAAATGAAACTTTAATGAACTTTATTGAACTTTATTGGACTTTAAACGTTCAAGTAGTATAATTTAGGTAATATATTTATGAAATAACAACGCGGTTAACTCGATTTAATAGATTTTGTACTTATTTGTTTGGTGTAACCAGGCAAAAGAAAAATAGTTTCTTCAATATTCATTTCAACACTTTTTTGACAGACTATACTTGCTTATTATTTTTTCTTTTTCAACATATCCCATACAATATCCATGACGTGAAACTAAAACATATATCAAAATCAAATACAAACAAATGTTACAAGCGTATAAAAGTCCTGGACTTAACACATTTTTTGATTAATGTTTATGTACCGCAATGTCCTAGAAGCGATACAACAAATCAAATGATTTTAATTTCACAGCATAGTATATTTTATACTTTTCAAACATATTTTTGTTTCATTTAGATTTGGTATATTTCTCCTGAAATCATAGGAAGACCAAAAACCATTCTCGAGTTTTTTAAAGACATGAATGTTGTCTCGCGTTAGCTTGCCTCTCACAGCGTGTTCGGTTAGTTCCGTACGAGCTCGGGAAATGAACGTTCGGGCCAACCAATAACAGTCAGTCAGTGCTCTATAATCCGAAGTTGAATGTAGAATGAAATAACAAGCTTAACGACCCCGTGCGCGACTTACTTCAAGCCGCCGACTACTCATTTGGAAATTAAGTAAAAGTTTTAACGTACGTATATTTTGTAAGCACGTGCATGTAATTCTATTTTAGCACTTGATCTATGATCTGAACGTGCTTTGTATGAATTCAACTTTGAGTTGCTCCTTTCACAAATCAAATTCTCTCTCATTTACACAACCGTACTACAAATCTCAATATTTTACATTTTACAGAGAAAAGATTTTTTCGAAATTCTACTCACTAATCAACCAAGACAATTAGAACAAATGAGCCAACCAATAATCGCCCCTATCAAAAACTCATAAAATCTTTGCCTTATTGTGATCATGAGATAATATAAAGGTGTGTTACTACTGATTGTTCAAGTTTGTTACATAAATAAATCATAAATATTTATTTGTTCAACATAGGTAACAATTAAGATGTTAAATACATTGAGTCCAAGCTATGTTGCACCAAAAGGCATACAAAATCATTTTTATTACTAAAATTTAAATAATTACTTACAGATCCAACAAGACAATAATAAGACAAAAATATATGAAAATTACATTAAAATTAAAACTAACAAGTAACAATAATCTAATATAACTAACCCTCCAACAATAATTTCAGTTTCTACTTGAATATCTTGTAGGAACTCAGTCACGGTATAGTAGGCCTTACTCAGCAAGATCTTTTTAAAATTGAAAATATTTGACGTGTCACGAAGCGTATTAGGTAGTTTATTGTATATCTTAGGAGCCATCCCTAAGAACAGACAGATCGATCTTACTTGGCCGCCTGAAGATAGGCCTCTCTTCGTAAAAAACTATACAGGCTGTTAATTTCATAAGCTTTTTCCTATAATTTAATTAAATAGGTTTTAATTAAATAGGATCTTACTCTTAATTTGGACCTTATTTTGGTATTTATTTAGTTGATGTTTTTATGATGAATGTACATTCATAATGAATGTATATCATTCTAGATATTTTGTAGTTTATCATAGTCTTTTTTCTACGAGTATATTTTTACTTTTGTAACGTCTGAATAAAACCAGCCATCAATTAGCCCTCTGAGGAAAACGGTTATCATCTTAACACCTGCATTTGCGCAACCACTCTGACAAATTTCGAGGTATTCCTCGAAGTGCAACCATTTTCAAGCGCACCTAATGAAGCGCAACTAAACTATTCCTCGAAGCGCACCTTTTAGTTGCGCTGACGAAATAAATTAAAAATATCATAATTTTATTCCTCGAATTGGTGCGCCAATGATCTAATTTTAAATAGTGAGGGGTACTAACTGAAAATATTCGATAACAAGCGTAATGCGCGATCTTTTTTGGAATTTGTAAAAATTATATACTCCGTGAGTATAAGCGAGTTATCAGCGGTTAGTTTGGCAGCGGGAATCAATGTATGAAAGATTTATTTTTTGAGAACCAAAGATTTTGGAGGCATGGGAATAACCCATGTTTGAGTGTCGCTGCGCAACTACAGACCATTCATCATAACTTGTCCCCTGAAGTCATGTTGGCATCACTGCTTTTCAAACTTTTGCTGTCATGTTGATTGTCAGTCAGATTTTTCAAAATTATTTGATAAATTATGTATTGTTATTACCAAAGCCGTTGAAAAATAGTGCAAAAGAAGGTACGCCTTTTGTGAAAGTGAAAATGCAAACAATGCACCGTGATTCCTCTCGATCAGGTTCGATCTCGTGTCGGGTTAGTAAAATAGGGATACCAGCTTTAAACATAAAGCCAACTTTATGAACAAATAATAATTAGCTATTCACTTATTTATGCAGGCATATCGGAAATAAGCGTTCACATTAAGGCGCCTGGAAATAATCGTCAAAAACGGGAGCTCAACTATTTAGAAGTTTTATTTTATTTAGAAGAACAAACTTCGTCGAGCTAGAACAAGAAATAAAAAATACCGTTTTAGTACAGAGATACATGTATAAATATTCATACCATTAGATCATACGTATTGTTTGCAAAATACAAATCAATAAATAATTGATAATTTTTATTTTGTCATTCTGTACATTTTGTTTTCAGTAAAGAGTAGTCTAATTAATATATAAAAAAACGCAGTTAAGTAAATATTATGTATGTGTAGTAGGGTGTATGCTACGTGAGCCATTGGCAACATTATATGCAGTGCTACCATTTCCTAAGCCAGGGGACTTCTTATTGTGAATGGTCTGTAGGTAGGATCGCTTAATCACATAACTTCAATAATTCAAATCCATCAACCTGGTACTTTTAGCCAAAACAACTATTACTATCATGACCAGTCATAGGATATTCAAATGCTTTTTCCCCAAAGTACTAACATTCAATTATATGGAATGAACTTTTGTATAGGAAAATAAAGCAGGTAACTTACTTGATGAAATAAACAACATCAAAATTTGACAGGTATTTATGTAAATCATGGTGACCAAGGTCTAATGGTGGGACTGGAAGGTTGAAATGAGAACTCTCCAACGAACAACAGCATAAACTTGGACTATTTGATCGGTCTTGATGAGTAGTTTCGTAAAACATGGTGACCAGAGTCTGGTGATGAGACTGGAAGGTGGGTACTGGAACTCCTCATCGGAAAACAGCAACTCTCCTGTGTTTCAGCTTATTTGATCGGTCTTGATAATCTATTTTTTAAAACATGGTGATCAGGGTCTGATGATGGAACTGGAAGGTGGAAATGGGAAGTACTCTTCAAAACAAATAAAATAGTCTAAGCTCGAGAGCTCTGTTGTTGTTCGTTGGAGAGTTCTCATTTCAACCTTCCAGTCCCATCATCAGACCCTAGTCACCATATTTTACAAAATTACACATCAACGAATCAAATAATAACAAACTTGAGAGATTTGCAGTTGTTCGTTGAAAAGATCTTATGTTCACATTCCAGTCACATCATCAGAGCAGTTCATCAGCAAGGTAATATGGTTCTGTTACCAGTCTTACTTAAGTACGCTTAAATAATTACCTCGACATCTAAAAGTAAGTTTACTTCTTATAACACATCAGATAAAAGAATATATAGTAAAAACTGCTTCCATATGATTTTAACTTTTCGTTCATAAGTACCAAAAAAGCATCAGATTATCCTATTCCTGATCATGACACATGCACAGATTACTAATAATTACTACGTAGCCGGCGGGCGTCTGGCACCCCTCTACTAAATAGAAATTATCAAAATGAGTTTCAAAAGTTCTGTCGATATCATATTACGTTTCCTTCATCCTCTTCCCTATTTTTCACCATAGGTGCGCTTCGAGGATAAAATGTAATATTTTTAATTTATTTCGTTAGCGCAACTAAAAGGTGCACTTCGAGGAATAGTTTACAACCCGGTCCCAGTATCTGTGCACCTCGCTGGAATGTGGCACCTCTCCCGCTTCCCCTGTCACCTCTCCGCGCACTCCCCGGTGCGACAGTACGGTTAGCATCTTCGTTGCCGCTACACGTCCCGATAATTTTGATATTTTCGCTTTATTGTTGTTTTGTTTTTTAATGTTTATTGTTAAGTTTAGACTGTTTACTGTTAAGTTTGGACTGGTTTGGTTGTTATTAAAATTGTTGTAGCTGTTAAACTGAAGTCATGGGAAAAACAATACACAGCGAATCAAGAAATTTAATCTTGAAAGTGCTCAAGTTTTTTGAATCGGAGAAAGCAAACAAACAGTACACCATACCTGTAGACCAAGTGGTGAAACGAACCTGTGCTGCAACTGGGATATCAAAGAGGACTCTAATGAAAATTAAAAATGAAGCCAAAGTACAACCACCTACTTCACCGGGCGCTAGTCCGACTCCAAGTACTAGTAATAATTTAGAAACCCACCCAGAACCAAAATTATCGACACCGGGTAAGAAGCGTAAACAGTACAAAAAACGCATCGAAGTAGATGATTTTGAAATTAACAAATAACAATAACAAACCCTTCATCAATAATAAATTGATTTGAAAAGGTTAGTATTTTTTTTTTACCTTCACATTTCTCGAAAAAACTTTTTTTCACACCGTACCCAGACCGCCGATATGACGTCACGAGGTCAGGTGCACAGATATTGTGACCGGGTTGTAGTTGCGCTTCATTAGATGCGCTTGAAAATGTTTGCGCTTCGAGGAATACCTCCAAATTGGCTGCCTACCAAGTAAGGTCCCGCGATAGCACCGGTCGGCGAAACCGCGGGTAAAAGGCTTGTTTGTAACCTATTTATTCATGATACATGACATTTAACTTTGTATTTTTATATTGTTGACGTCTAAAAAACGTCGAGTAAAGAAATCACCATGCTAAAAAATTGCGCTCATGTCTAAAAAAAACTAGGTGTCGTAAAAAATGGTACTATTTTCCAAAAAAATGCCATTTTGATCTCATTTTGTCGATTTTTCTCGTGAAAAAAACGTAGTCATTTTTACTTTTAATTTATTGTAGCGTTAAGTTAAATTTTCTTAGCTTATCGATACCCTTCCTTTTTGCTAGCTATCACTATATCTAGTTGTATGCTTATAAATCGACCGTAAATAATGTATTACGTATGTGTTTATGTTACAAGTGTTATGACCATATCCTAGTTATCTTTTAAACATCTCTTGGTATTATATGTATTACAAACCAAACATGTAAACAAGCAACATCTTTGTCATTCGCTCCAATAATTTTATATCAAAAAGTGTGTTAAAATTAGTTAATTTCTTCCAAAGTTAAGTGCCACATACAAGTAATAACCCCTGCCGGATAATCAAGGTATTTGCACACTAAAATACGCAAGGATTGATTTTTAATCGAATTTATCTTTATAACCGCCGATTTAATACAAATCTACGCACTTTCCGAAGAAAACGCGTAAGCGACGCATTTTGCACGGCGCTTACGACCTTTTGGGCACGACCTCACCGACAACAGATTGGATCTGCGGGCACTACCTAGCAGCTTAAGCATTCACACACTGACTGTACCGTTAAACATCGCATTCGTATGTAGCTTTGCAGCGGTTTTATCCAGCACCGTGCTATACGCATTGATTGATCATACATCGCCTATATTGCTACGCTATCTTTGAACTGAAATGCTCTGGCTGAAGAAACTTTGAAGTACATGTTTTGTGTTTGGTATTACCTAGACTATATTATTACCCAATCATCACACGATACAATTAAAGATAACTCAATAAATAATTAAAGACAAAGACAATGAATTCCAAGAAAGTCATAGCTACTAAGTCAAAAGCGAGGGATAATTGTTGCAAGAATATTTGTAATACAAGGTTAAAGGAACAAGATTCTGACTTAAGTAAATTAAAAGAATATGCCATGGCTCTTAAGAATCTAAAAAAAGATGTAGAGGATAAAGACAAACTGATCGAAACGCTTATGACCGAGCAAGAAAACAATGAAATAGAAAACCAGAGAATGAAAGATAATATGGATCACAAACGTAGAATTTCTAAATTCGAAAGTGAAAATTTTGACCAAGAGCAGGAAATTTTAAAGTTAGAAATGGAAATAACACAATATCAAGAAGAGCAGGACAAGTTTGAAACCATACAGCTAGAACTAATAACACCTTTAAAAATGAGGCTAAGGAATTTAGAAGAAGAAAATAAGGAATTATTTGAGAAAATACTGAAGGGAATTACAGATACTGGTACCGGCAATGATAACGATAGTGAATATAAAAAAAGTCTGAACAACAATGAACCTAACATAAAACTCACAACAACCAGAGTTAATAAGTGTAAGTTCAAGAGTAGAAACTTGATACGCAAAGTAAAAAAAATATGTAAGAAGACAAGAAACCTAAAAAAACAATGGAATAGAATTAATAAAGATAACATGAAATTAGTTCATAAAATTAACGAGCTAGAGACACTTTCAGAAATTAAAAAAAACATTAGAAAAACAAATGTTATAACCAACCGCAAAGTAACACTAGATACAGCTATAGGAAATAACTGTAAAGTAGATACGCCTGAACAAAATGAATTTAAAGGTATCAATGAATCTCCAAAAAAAGGGGAAGGTGATTCCTAAAGAATAATTAAATGTCAAGCCCTCAAACCACAAAGAAAAGATAAGATAGTAATTTTTTCAGACGGTATTGGCACTGGTTTAGCTACTCAACTGAAACAAGGATCAAATAAAGAGTATGAAATCATAAATTATAATAAACCATGCGCGAGTGGACAGCAAATTCTTGAAAATTTTGGACATTTAACACGAGAATTAACTAACAATGACACAGTAATAATACTGATAAGCAGAAACCACAGAAATGTGGACTCGTACCTATTACTACTGAACATCATTTTGAAAAATAATGAAAGAAAATTCAACATGATTGTAAGTGGACTTCTTTATAACTCTTACGATAACAATACAAATATTTATCATATAAATAAAGAAATATTAAAAATTACTAAATCAAATGAAATTGTGGGATATTTGGAACTAAATGAAGACTTAAGTGTGTTAAACGAGATCCGGGTATCAAAAAGACGCTACCTTGTGAGAGAATTGCTGAGAATGAATAGCAATTTCCGAGGAATATTATCAATATGCCCAATTAAATGTGACGCTATTGTCCATGTAGAGCCAAAAGACGAAGAAAACCCACAGAGTAACCCAAAATATATCGAACCGGTTCAGGATAACGGAAATATTGAAACAATAATCGAAAAGACATTGACATCCGCTGATTTACAGTGCATTGCATCCACGACGAACACCAACAAAATGGATAGCCCTAATGTAAAGAAGATTGATAGTAATACGAAAGATAATAAAAAAGACGATACGTTAAATTTTCCGCAGCGAACAGAAGAGATAAAGAACGGCTAATAATTATTCACTCAAATATACAAAGTATCAATAAAAAATATTTGGATCTGGAACTTCTCTGTAATAATACAAATTGTGACATACTGTGTTTGACCGAAACTTGGGCTACAGATTTACAAGTGCACGTCATGAACATTGACAATTATGACTAGCTACCTGCTATTGTAGAAAAATGTTTGAACACGGTGGTACAGCAATATTTGTAAAAAATAATTTAGAATATAAAGTTAGAAATAATTTAAGCAAGTTATCTTTTGAGACTAATTGTGAACTATCTGCCATAGAATTAAAAGCTTGTAAAACTGTATTATGTGTCTATAGACCAGAATATGATTTTAGGATATTTAAAGACATAATGACAAAGATCTTACATAGAATCTGCAAAGAAGGTAAGAAGGTCGTAATTACAGGTGACTTTAATTTAGACACATTAAAACCTAATTCCAAAACAAAGCAATTTTGCCAACTTTTGCAAACCTTTAACTGTAAATTGATTATTAATGAACCAACGAGAATTAAGGGAAACAGTTCCACATGTTTAGATAACTTTATATTAAATTCAGACGATAATTAATCAGAAGGAAAAGTGTTAAATTGTAAATTATCAGACCACAATGTAGTTCTTTTAGAATATTGTCATTTTGGTAATCATAAAAAGAACCCCGAGGCTAAGTTTGGTCGTGTTATGTCTGAAGGTAATTTTAATTACTTTCATTATCTTTTTAACAGGGAAGTGAAAAGCATTGAGGCTAATATTATTAACACAAATGATCCAAATGGAAAATGAAGGTTTTTGTTGAGTCCATTAGATTTATCTATGATGTAGCTTTCCCCTTAAGGAAATAAATAAATTTAATAAGTACAAAAAATGGGATACTCCAGGCATATCCAGGCATAGAAAAATCAAGAACCATATTAGACAATCTTAAAATGTTGTATGAACCAATGTGATAAGCTTCAAAATAAAATTAAACGTTATAAAAAAGTTTTGACTAAGGTAATGACAACAGCAAAAAAACTACTTTACAGAAATAGAATACAAAATTCCGATAGCAAAATAAAAGAGACATGGAAAATTATAAATGAACAAGTAAAGAAGCATGCAAAATCAAAAAGTCACATAGAGTCTATCCAAAACGAAGAAGGTGATCTGGTGATTAACCCTAAAGAAATCGCCAATGTGTTTAATAATTTCTTTGTAAATGTTGCAAAAAATATATCTGGAATCCTTAAAACGGAAATGCATCAATGCGAACAATTTTTGAACAAAGCAAACACTCCAAGCAATCCTATTGCATTTTCCCAGATTTCAAAAAAGGAGTTGCGAAAAATTGTAACCGAAATGAAAAATAAAACATCAGCCGATGTTTATAATATGGACTGCAAAACAATAAAGCAATTAATCTTATACAATGACAACATTGCCGAACTCTTACTTAATGTGGTAAACACATGTATAAAAGATGGTGTTTTTCCTGATGCCCTTAAAACAGGCAAAATCATACCCCTCTTTAAAAAGGGAGAAACCACAAAACCTGGTGATTATAGGCCCGTATGCATCTTACCTACCATTTCCAAAATATTTGAAAGTGCCATCAAAAGCAGAATAGTAGAATATTTTGAAAGAAATAAATTATTTAGTTCAGCTCAATTCGGTTTCCGCAAAAGTAAATCAACAGAAATGGCAATCAGTAAAGTTGTTTATTTTATCCTGGATGCCCTGGACGGATCGCAAAAATGCTCAAGCATTTTTTGCGATCTGTCAAAGGCATTTGACTGTCTACGCCATGATGTTTTGATTCATAAATTAAAGTACTATGGATTCTCTGGGCCTGAACTAAACCTTCTTTCTTCTTACCTCAAAAATAGATCTCAAGTTATGAAAGTAAATGGAGCTTTATCTTCTAGCAAAGTAATTGATATAGGTGTACCACAGGGCTCAATATTGGGTCCGGTGTTGTTTCTTGTGTACATAAACTATTTAGCTAACTGTTTACCGGACGGGGCTTATGTAACACTATTTGCCGACGACACGCAAGTTGGTATAAAGGATAAAAACCAAGTCCTGGTAGAGGAAAAAACAGAAGTGGCAGTAAGCTTACTAACAAGCTGGTTCCAGGCCAATGGAATTATACTAAATGCAAAGAAAACCATAACACTTTCATTCAAAACCAAAAGCAGCAGTAACGATTAAGCTCTGCGTAACAAAACCACGTTTCTCGGTTATGACATAGATTGCAAACTAAACCATTTATCACATGTTTTGAAAAGATGTAAAAAGATGGCAAGCACTAATTACGCACTTTATAAATTAAAGCCGTTGGTTGACGAAAAAAAACCTTAATAACAGTCTACTATGCCTATATACTTTCGGTGATAAGCTATGCCATCACTGTATGGGGAAACGCAACTGAAATAAAAAAAGTCCTCAATTGCCAAAAAAAATCAATAAGAATCATTAACGGGTTACACAGATTTACATCGGCTCGAAATTATTTTAAAGCAAATTCCATCATGACTGTCATTTCGTTGTTTATATATAAATCGCTTAAAGAAATTCATAAAAATAAAGATAAATTTCCTACAAGAAAGGACATACATAAATACCAAACCAGAAATAGGGAGAAATTAGTAGTTCCTAAAAAGCCGGACATAGCCGCAAAAAAGCCGGATTTTTGGGTCCCAACGCCGGACGATTAAAAATCGAATAAAACACAAGGTTAAAAGATTAAAAAGTTAAAATCAGTGTTGACATATTTTTATTTGCCAGAAACCTGCTTTAAAAGCTCATTTTTTTAATAATTTTGTGAAAAAATGTTTTTACACGTTAAATGTCTTAAATTAAATTCCAAAAAATAACGCTGTTGTAATAGTTTCAGGGTTTAACCTGTTTCTTTGTTTCATCCATTGTTGTCATATTAAAGAGAATACTCTTTCTACAGTGGCATTATGGCAAAATAATACTCGCAAAAATCAAGGAACTCTACAACTCTGAAAAGAGGTCAAAAAGCCTAACACTGTCCGGCTTTATCCGGACAGATGGTAACGCTAGCCACGACCATACCTTATGAGTAATAATATTGTGAAACTACGTATGTACGTTAACCTCGCAGTGATAGGGCCTTGAATGCACATGAGTTAAATTTGCAGCCCATTGCTGTGCATAGTTTAGCTTACTGTGCCAAGTTCTTGAAGTAATAATTTGTCTTCAGCTTCAGCTCTCTGCAAGTTACCGGGCAAGTATGAATTGCACGCTCGCTCGACGGGGGCTGCGTTTTACAGATATACATGTGCTACGGCTAAACTAGATGTTTTACTCCCTTACCTGGTTTCAAGTAAATGTCAGCATGTTCTAAGAAGAAAACTAAAGTCTTATAAGTCTGTGTGGAACTTTTCTCAAGTAAAATAGGTATCTAACTAGACGTACCGTGTGTATGTTATTAGCTTATTACTACCACGTCTTAATTTAAATGGTAATTCTTGAAAAAGTTTCACATCAAAGTACGGATTTAATTTAAATTGTAGGCGGACACATTTTAATTTCCATACCGTCTACGCCTACGTGATTCGGTGTACCTTCGTAAACGACTTTCACCTTTTTGCTAGCTTGATATGAGGTGAAAACAGTAGAAAAGGGCGAGTGTTTGTTACTTGGCAAAAAAACTAACGGACCAGATTCTAAAAATATATACATTACTTTTACAAACACACGCCTGCCTCCTGGATGAGTATGTAGAGACTACAGATTTCCATCTGCTACGATCCTGACTTACCTCTTTTACTTCTAGATCCATCAATCTAGTCACACAAGCTCTCTTTCCGGGTACTTTTTACTTTGCCTTTTTTAATCCCTTGGTAAACCAATTACCATTGTCATAAGGTGGAAATTGGATCTGCAATCTTTCCCAGATGGTACTAAGTATTGTTGGTTCCAAGGGCGAATACAGGGGAGAGGGGCGCAGGGGCACGTGCCCCCCCTCCCCCAGATGGTTCAAATAAAACAAGGAGCTGGCAGAATAACACTATACTGCTTTAATAATATTAGTTTCTTTTTGTGTCATGCTTTTAACGACATTTGCAGCATTTTTTGGCCTAAAAGATATAGTCTCAACTATGCGGGACACTCTATATCTATACCTATTTGGCCTTTGTGCCCCCCCCCCCCCCCCCAAATAAATCCTGGATCCGCCCTTGGTTGGTTCATGTTTCATGTACAAATATTGTTGTGAATATTATAATAAATTGTTTCAGAAGGAACAAACCACAGTTAAAACAAAACGAACTAGCCCAAGAACCCCTGTGGCGTCAGGAAGACGATATTTATCCTTAGGGAATAAAACACGGAATCCCTATCCAACTTCCCTTTTGTCCCTCCTTTGGGTTTGAAACTCGTTCAAAAAATATATATTAATAATAAAGTAGTAAAAAGGTCGTGTCTATACATTGAATATTTTCGCAAAATTTTAAATGAAATGGTTTATTAGTTTTGTACTGAGGCCAAAACTATTTTTTTATATTTTAACTCGAGGACCACTCATCGGATTTGGATGCATTTTTTTATTATCATCTTAGTGACCCTGGTGACCCTAACATATAGGCTATAGAGGTGTTCATAAAACAACAACGCCCAAGCCGAAAACGGGGCAGAGATTAAATAAACGCGGGCGAAGCCACGGGCAAATTTATTCCCTATGGTCAACCTATGGTATAGGAACACAGAAATCAAGAGAGCGCGACTTCTAGAAAACATAATATTTCCAGGAAGAAAGAGGTCTGCATGAATGTTATTTCAGTACCATGGGTGAATGTCTGCTGTAACATTTGAAGTCGGTTACTATGTTTTTGTTAAATTTTTTGTAATACGCGCTGATATGAACGTTATTTCAATGTCGTTTCCGTCTATATTCGTCCAACACGGCATGTAACCAATTCCTTTATACTCACGAGATAAAAGTAGTCACTTAGTTTGGTACCACCGGTCGTGTTGTAAGACCTTGTTTTTGATTGACTATGGTTATGTAACTATATTTATCTAACCTCATATCGTAAAATCCTCATTACGAACTCTAAACTACTGGCATAATGAAAAATATGTTTCATGAACGTCTCTAAAATATTAAAAAATTTAATTATAGTATAGGTCTCCGAACAAGATAATGCTATAAAAAAACTTTTTCTGAGATTACAGTACATGTGATACTAACTAAGAAAGCAAAGAGAACTTAGCCCAAACAGCCATGTCTGAGGTTTAATATCAAATACCAATGAGGTTATAATAATATAATATTCTCTAACACGTACTAAATAATATTGCGGCGTGACAAAGGAGGTCACAATTTCATTTTATTTTCGGCCTGCATTATCTATACCTGCCGACGCGCGCAACGCGTACACATACGTGGTAGACTGTTGTGATTTGGCGCCATAATAATAATAATATCTTTATTTATCAGACAATACGGATCCATTATGTTAGTAACAATACACTTATTCTATATTAATAATTAATAACTAAGGGTTATCTTGTCCGATCAATCAGTTTAAACATAAACGGATTGTCGAACCGATCGGATATAACACGTATGTTGTTGCGGGCAGAAACACAATAAATCACGCCTCAAAGATCTTCAGTATACTTTATATTGTTATAATCAATCATTTACTCGATAAACAAATCTTAATCTCTCGTGATTCAAAATTATATACAAATGACAACGACAATGTTTTTCATCAAGTGCCAAAACCAGTGTTGCCAACAAAAAAAAGTTATACCCTTTCTGACATTCTGCCTAACTAATCGATTATTACTACAAGTAATCGATACTTATAAATTTAAGAATCAACGAAAATATAAAACTAATTGTTTAAGACGTTGTAGGCTTTAAAATATTAATAATATATCTATGAAGCGTGGTTGTGCGGCCGGTTAGTGGTGTTGCTAGCTGTGCTCGATAACACGTAGGAGGGTATTGGGGCTGCCCCGGAGTCTGTGCAGCAGCGAGGCAGACCTCTTTCGCCATATGGCATCGAAACTGAAAATTATTTACTGTGGTTTTATGGGTCAAATTAAAAGTATTATTTTGTCCTAAAATTACTAGCAGCAGTGATGCTGATGATAATTTGACTCCACCTGACATTCTGGAAATAACGACGGAAATCACGAACACTTTTAGAACGGGCTTTTACGAGAAAAATCAAAAATGGCTAATAACAAATTTTATCAAGATTATTATGAAAACAGGTTGTTAGGCATGAGTTTAGATAAAGTAGTGTATGAAACACTCGTGTTTTTAATAACCTTTATATGTACCAGTTTCATAAACTACTATTATGCCACCCCTTTTCGTTTCTCCCAACTTTTTCAGGTCAATGGCTCAGCATTTTAATTTGTGGATGATGGATGTCTTCAATATGTACTGGAAGTACTTCCAGTTGTCTCATCTTTGGACACGACTGCCAAGTACCTAAGAGTACAATTCCAATAAGTCAACTACAGGCAATTTATCACTTGAGACATATCCGTTGACACCAACTTAGATGGAAGATGTGTGAACCCTCCATATTGTTTGCGCTATGCCAAAACGGCTGCGTTGTGATAAGAAGCAACTAGATTTATTGAAAAAGTTTCAGAGAGAAGCAAACAACGGTTTTCTGCATAATTGCTGCAAAATTACTACAAATTACTAGCGTAAAACCATACATATTTAATTATTTCTGGAAAAAAAAATCTGTTAGTAAACTTTAAACTTTCGCGATTTTCACACATTATTAACTTTGTATTGGGGTCTTACTCGCGATAACTAACAACATTGCTTGACGTTTCGACGCCTCTGTAGGCTGTCGTGGTCACAAGCTAACTGACGAGAGTAGCAGCAAAAATGTCCTTGGCGAGCCGGCGGTAGGTAGAACATTATTTTTCTTTTTCCTACCCGCACTTTGTCTTTTGTTAATTAATTGTTTCTTTCGTCACACACGACACACAACACTAACAAGTTTTAAGTTATCTTAAGTTTAGTTATCTTCGGCATGGAGTTCAGTCATACAGAAATTTAAACCTCGCGATTTATCTTCGAATATTTGCTTCGATACTGTTAGTGTTGTGTGACGAAAGAAATAGTGGACTCGCCCACCGAGGGTTCCGCTGAAGACTATATTTTTTATGATTTAATAACAAATGTATAGTTTTCAGATTTTTCCCTATACTTGTAGTATTAGACGGTATTACTTGCCAAATTTCATAGTTCTAGGTCAACGAAAAATACCCTATGAATTTTAATTCCCTTGAGAGTGTCGAAATGTACGTTTTTTGCGGCATAAACGGCCTATCTTTTTTTCACGTTAACTTGGAAGTTTGATATTTTCACATCTTCAAGGGACTGTAGATTTGAGTATATTATTTTAATTTCAACTCAATACCTCCACGCGTTCCCGAGATTAAGGGTCTTGACAGACAGACAGACAACAAAGTGATCTTATAAGGGCTCCGTTTTTTTCTATTGAGGTACGGAGCCCTAAGAACGAATCGAAAGTTATCGAAAGTTTCCTATGACTTACGCAAGAATGTCTCTTACTCCATTCGAACGCCTGGAGCGATTTTAATGATTCTTTCGCCGTAATACAGAAAATTTATAGATGAATAAATTATTGATCAAATTTTTTTCCCTCCGGCGTGTCCATGTGAAAAGTATTTTTTTCTCCTATTTTGCGCTATCCGGCGACGCAGCGATCGTCGTAACAGCCACTCTGGAATGCACGCTGATATGAACGTTATTTCAATGCCGTTTCCATCGATATTTGTACTTACACATCGAGTTGCTAATTAAGGGTATGTTTGTGCCTTCACATTTCGGTTCATATTTGTGCCTGAACCGAAATATAGCAATAGGGCTCACCACCCGTCATATTAAAACGCAATAATCGTCGAAGAAATAAAGTTATTGTGACTTGCTCTTTCTGTCCATACTTGGTAACGCTCCTGACACCCACTCAAGGAATCTTATCTTGGAAATGTAGAAAAATATTTTTTTGAAAAAAGATACATAACCAGTATCTGTTATTAAATAAATATCTGAAGTGCGCTGTTTTTCAGTAATGGCGTACAAGGGAATATGATTTAATATAAAAAAGTTACATATCTACATTAATAATACTGGTATGATGATTTTGATTATTACAGCCAAAGTCTTACTAGGGACTCATTGAGTACTAAGGACCTGGGGTCATTGACCCATTCAGTGAATTCGAAAACCATTTTCTATGCCATAATATATTATGCTCAAATACTATGTCAGTTACTGCATAAATCACATTTTCTTAATTGAATACTAGCTTTTGCTCGCGTGGAACTGACTTTCAATAAAAACTAACAAAAGTTTTCGGCTTGGCGGGCGGTTATTTTATCAACAACCTATCAGAGGTGCAATTGTGTAAGCCAATCGTATTCAAATTGATTGTCATATGGCTATTCGGTTAAGCAAATTAGCCTGTTTGACATTTGAAATCGTACATTTTTGTCTGTCAAATGAAAACAATTGTCTTGTTTTGTTGTTGACAATCAAAAACGTACGATTTCAATTGTCAAACGGGCTTATTTGCATAGCCGAATATATTCATATGATAATCGAATTTAATAACGATTGGCTTACACAATTGCACCTCAGATTCACCTACTCGTAGTATCCTTACATTGTCATACAAAATGGCGTAAATCCCTTTACACGCAGGCAGGACTTAGTAAACAATGATGGGTAGTCATTAAATTGTAACGTTTTACAGGTATCCAGTTTATGGGCAATGTCCAGTATTGGGACTCTGCTTTATTTATTGCTTACCTAAAGTTTTATGGTCCATAAAGAGATATTCCGCTTTCATTTGCAGAGACAAGATCTAATGTTCTACTTTATTTATTAGGACGCAGCGTTTTGGGGACGGATGTTTTCTTTTTATGGCCCAAGTGTTCTTACTGACAGGATTTTATTTTCTTGAGCTGCGAAGTAATTTTCTTTTTTATATCTTGTAATTTATGTGTATGCCTCGAATATGTGTAACGGATTACAAAAGTACATGGTTAGTAATTCTGTGCCATGGATTTTATTAATGCCTTCTTCCTCCCACAAATATTTTTTGAAAGAGAGGACGCCTGTTTGTGTGTATGTAATTTATGTATTGTAATTTTTGAGGGTTTCGTAACCGAAGGGTGCCAAATGGAACCCTATTACTAAGCCTCCGCTGTCTATCTGTCTGTCTGTCCGTCTGTCACATGGGTCTACAGCTTCAACCGTTATAGGTTGTCGCACTCAGCCTTGAAGAGGCCTAGGGGATGAAATAAAGACAAATTATCTAACAATATGATAATGTATATTTATTACATATAATTATAAATAACAGGTTCGTTGCCCTACACTCTGGTTCAGTTCTGTGTTCTAAGATGTTACGGGTAGGTACTCCCCTACGTCCAGTGGGATCAGCAGGAGGCCCCAGTAGCGTGACCGTCTAGGAAGGCAGTCGATCCAGGAACCCGACTCTTCTGCCAGGAGCCGAAGAAATGGAGGCTGCTTCGTGGTGAAGCACCAAGATTGGGCGGACTTTATGGCCCGAACTTTGGACCCTGGAATCGATCGAAGATGATGATTAATATCTTAACTACTGATATTGATTTGTGCACTCGCCACGGAATCCGGAAAATACCTAACTAAAAGCTTGTCCATGGCGGCACGCAAAACAGAATCAGAACGGAGTTGTGAAATAAACTATTCATTACGATATTATTATGTATCTACATGTACTAAATACAGTATGATGAAAGTGCGTTAATGAGAAATGAGCTTACTAATATGCATAAAGCCAAAATATTGTACAAGGCATTAACAGAGGGCAATCAAATATATAATTTTACCTAATTTGAAACCAAAAAACAAACAGAATGTAGGTAGGTATCTAACGGTTAACGTTAGATCGGCTAGTATGAATGACGACGCATTTTTTGTTGACAACATAAGCGTAGCCATCAGCTAGTAAGCAAATATGAAATGAAATTACACAACTACATAAAACACAAGATTAATACTGGTATAAAAAGTCTACCAGTCTACTACCTACGGTTCTAAATTAAATAATACGTTTGCTCAACACTTACCCAAAACGGGACAGGATACCACTATGTATAGTTATATTAAAATTGATATACTTATAGAAAGCTAATTATTGAGCCAAAATAAATTCATAAACCGTTACGGGTGACGTCAGTCTACTGGCGCAAGATAAAGGACGCGACTCTCTGTCACCGCGGTTATTTTTGGAATGATTCAGAGCGAAGGAAATGAATGAACGCCGCAGAGCGGTTCGGTCAACGAAATAGTGTCGTGACATAGTCGATATCGATTTAAAATGAATCGATATGTTTACTTATTTCTTTGGATAAAGAAATAACGTTACATTACCCCGCTCGCCCCTTAAGAATTTTACTTATTTAAGTAAAAATTCGTATTGTATATATAAATAAATACATATATATATAATTGATAATTGAAGAAGGAAAAAAAAATATATAACAAAAAAAACTACATAGTTACAAAATGACTCATATAAAATGAAACTATCTCATATAATTGGTCAGTTTTAGGTCTTTTATATGCCAAATACCGAGATCTTTACCGTTCATATCTTCTATTTACCTGTTATTTATAATTATATGTAATAAATATACATTATCATATTGTTAGATAATTTATCTTTATTTCATCCCCTAGGCCTCTTCAAGGCTGAGTGCGACATTGGCGCCCAACGTGGGGCAGGATACCACTATGTATAGTTATATTAAAATTGATATACTTATAGAAAGCTAATTATTGAGCCAAAATAAATTCATAAACCGTTACGGGTGACGTCAGTCTACTGGCGCAAGATAAAGGACGCGACTCTCTGTCACCGCGGTTATTTTTGGAATGATTCAGAGCGAAGGAAATGAATGAACGCCGCAGAGCGGTTCGGTCAACGAAATAGTGTCGTGACATAGTCGATATCGATTTAAAATGAATCGATATGTTTACTTATTTCTTTGGATAAAGAAATAACGTTACATTACCCCGCTCGCCCCTTAAGAATTTTACTTATTTAAGTAAAAATTCGTATTGTATATATAAATAAATACATATATATATAATTGATAATTGAAGAAGGAAAAAAAAATATATAACAAAAAAAACTACATAGTTACAAAATGACTCATATAAAATGAAACTATCTCATATAATTGGTCAGTTTTAGGTCTTTTATATGCCAAATACCGAGATCTTTACCGTTCATATCTTCTATTTACCTGTTATTTATAATTATATGTAATAAATATACATTATCATATTGTTAGATAATTTATCTTTATTTCATCCCCTAGGCCTCTTCAAGGCTGAGTGCGACATTGGCGCCCAACGTGGGGCAGGATACCACTATGTATAGTTATATTAAAATTGATATACTTATAGAAAGCTAATTATTGAGCCAAAATAAATTCATAAACCGTTACGGGTGACGTCAGTCTACTGGCGCAAGATAAAGGACGCGACTCTCTGTCACCGCGGTTATTTTTGGAATGATTCAGAGCGAAGGAAATGAATGAACGCCGCAGAGCGGTTCGGTCAACGAAATAGTGTCGTGACATAGTCGATATCGATTTAAAATGAATCGATATGTTTACTTATTTCTTTGGATAAAGAAATAACGTTACAAGGTATAAAATTATTTTTTCACAGAATACGTGTTATGCTTGGGTTGGGCAGCATTCGGAAAGTTGCGTCACATATTTACATCGTCAATACCGCAGTGCTTAAAGGCTAAGATGTACAACCAGTGCGTCCTTCCTGTGATGACGTATGGCGCTGAGACGTGGTCTCTTACAAAGGGTCTGATCCACCGGTTTAAGGTCGCACAGCGAGCTATGGAGCAGGCTGTGCTTGGGGTATCTCTGATGGATAGAATCCGAAATGAGGAGATCCTTCGGAAATCGAAAGTAACCGACATAGCCTGCAGAATCAGTAAGTTGAAGTGGCAGTGGGCAGGCCACATTTGTCGCCGACATGATGGCCGTTCGGGCCGAAAGGCTTTAGAATGGAGACCACGTACAGCAAAGCGTAGTGTAGGACGACCTCGTGCCCGCTGGACCGACGACCTGAAGGACGTTGCGGGGGGCGGCTGGATGAGGAGGACGGAGGACCGACATGAGTGGCGAAATTTGGGAAAGGCCTATGTCCAGCAGTGGACGAACACGGGCTGATGGATGGATGGATGGATGGACGTGTTACTTTGGCCTCTATCACGAAAAATAATAAAAATTAAAATTATATAAGTTAAACCTAAGGTATAACCTCGTGAGTTATATGTCATAGCGTGTGTCATAGCGCTTTCTGAGATGCCATGTTTGACAGCTTTTACCGAGCTAATAGATGGCGCTAAAAGTACCTTGTCAGCCTTTTTGCACCAAGGTTCATTGGTAAGATGATAGATGGCGCTAAGATCTTAAAGGCGGTCATTTGTTGTGAAAAGCGTGAAAGCTTAGAATTACTCTAAACCTGAAAGTGAAAAGCATTTATTTGCCACAAAAAAGAAATACACAGAAATATAAATCAAGAGACTAAAACTAAGTGACGAAAAAGGGCATATATAAACTTGTTATACCGGGTGTAAATAGACTGCTACCATTAAATGAAACCACATACTTAACCGACCCTACTGAACCAGTTTTCCCGAGAATTATACCCGCGCACAGCCTTAGTTTAAGAAATAATTGAGTCCGAAACAAAAATGCGTGAACCTGAAGCTGTTTCACGGACGACGCTCTCTCTAAACTCGCTCGTATGTCGGTGCGTTAGGGTTCACGCATTTTTGTTTGGAACTCAATTATATACCAAACTGAGGGTGTCCGGGGTATGATTCTTGGTAAAAGTGGTTCAGTAGGGTCGGTAAAATATGTGGTTTCATTTAATGGTAGCAGTCTATTTACACCCGGTATACGCATCTACTAGGATGTTGCTTATTTATACTTTTTTCCGTTTTATTACGGCTCACCCCCTTAATGTGTTTTATGTAGCTAAAAACGAGTGAAGTATTTTCTTTATTTTTTTTTATAAATTAGAGGTCACTACTACTATTTTTTTTTTATTTAAATACCCATCCAACGAGAGAATTTAAAAATTTTAATAAAGATATAAAGTAATGAAAAACTTTTACATTTCAAAAAACTATCTGTGCATCACCCTTGAAAGATGAAAAAAGGCACAAAACACGAATAAACTCCCTGTTTGCCAAGATTTAGCTCTATTTTGACAAAAAAACAGGGTGAATTACAAAAAGTTTAAAAATGCAATAGTTTTTAATTCGGTTGTTTTTTAAACATCGATGTGCTATTTTCGTCTGCTTTTTGGAATAAATAGATGAATTTAGGAATGTTATTTCAATATTAAATTTTTTCGTGCTTTTAGATCGATTTTATAAGCATTTTAATTTTTACAGGAAATAAAGTCATCATATTAGGTTTAATGTCAGATCCTTGCCAAACTTTAGGATGCGTTCAAGAAATGTTTTTTTTTTTCTTGTATGAAATGACACACACCCTAATACATAAGTTTCCGGAATGAATATGAAAAAATACTATTAAAGGTACAAAATTAATTTATTGTTTTTCAAAATAATCTCCCTTGGCGTCTATGCACTTTTTCATTCTATCAAACCAGTTTTGAAAACTTTTGTGCCACTCCCCTGTGGTGACCTCTGAAACGTGTTTTTCATACTCCTCGACAGCCTCTTCTGGTGATGAAAATCGTTGACCGCGTAATTGGTTCTTAATTTTTGGGAACAGAAAAAAGTCACAAGGTGCCAGGTCGGGACTGTATGCAGGATGACTCATGAGTTCTACATTTTTCGTCTTCATAAAGTCGTTTGTCTGTCTGGCCGTGTGAGAACTAGCATTGTCGTGGTGCAGGATGATACGGCGTTTACGGTTATTTTTACGGAGTTCGTCAATAACTTCCGGCAAACAAATGGTCGTGTACCAGTCACTATTCACGGTACGACGATTCTCTAAAGCAACAGTAGCCACGTGTCCAGTTTTATTAAAAAAAGAAGCAATCATCCGCTTAGATGCACTTTTCACGCGCGCCACTTTGGTTGGTTTCGGCTCATCTTGAAAGACCCATACGCTCGATTGCTGCTTTGTTTTGGGATCGTAGCAATAAATCCATGTTTCGTCACCTGTTACTATGTCCCACACCAAATTTGACGCACCTTCGTTGAATCTGGTAAGCATGGCACTGCACCAAGTGACGCGGTCCGTTTTTTGAGCCTCGGTCAAGTTGTGTGGGATCCACCGCGAGCACAGCTTTCTCACACCCAAATGTTTGTGTAGGATTGATTGCATTTGACTCATGCCTATTTCTAAGGATGCGCGAATTTCATGGTAGGTCACATGCCTGTCTGTTTCAATCATACGGCGCACAGCATCGATGTTTTTGTTGGTCACAGAAGTGGACGGCCGACCATCGTGAGATTCGTCACTGAGATTGATACGACCACGCTTGAATTCTGCAAACCAGCTATAAACAGTCGTCTTGCATGGTGCTTCATTGCCAAAAGCTGTTTCAAGCCGAGCGATGCTCTGTTGAGCTGTCAAATTACACTTAAAATCGTAGAAAATCATACTACGAAAATTTTCCCGAGTTAAATCCATGTTGATGCAGACACACAATTTTTTAAATGGCGCCACAAGGTAAAAACAAAAGACAGTCAGATGAAACAAACTGCATTCTACAGCCAAAGAGTTCTATTTTCAAATGTTGCAATAAATTTTTAAATATTGTTTATGTAAGTGGCCAGTTCCGGAAACTTTTAGTGTTACCTATGTATGTACCACAATGTTGTTAGGGCTCCGTACCCGTATATGTGGTGGTATGGATAGTATGGAACCCTTTGTGCGCGAGTCCTACCCGCACTTGGCCAAATTAATTTCTGTTTCTGTTGTGTGCAAGTAAAATTGTAACATGTACTATAATATATCTTTAAAGTGTCATAAATTACAAAATAGCGTGTGGTATACTAAAGGTGTGTTTTTTAATAAAAATATTCGGTTTCTATAAATGTGGGCAGTCTACATCCTGTATGTAGATCGCCAAGTTTTACTTGCTGATCTCACTTGCTACCTACGATGTTACGAAATTGCTACGATTTTCGTAGAAGCACGTAGATCGCACGAATGCGTGAATGCAATTTGACTTTTATCGTAACATGAAGTTTTTAACTTCTAAAATGTGGGAGAATTTAAAATTTTATATAAATGTCAGTGGTGTAACGTAAAGTTTCTGTCATTGTTTGAGCTTTGGTACTTTGAAAATGCACATTAACAGAACTGGTACTAATTCTAGTTTAGTTTAGTTCAAATCATTTATCCATTATAGAAAAAGAAGTGCGACTCCCTCCCCACAGACAAACCAAATTCCTACTTGGTTTTGTGGGATAAATTTAGATTTCCTTGAAATAAATAAATATATTAATTCATTCATTTAAAAACAAAAACGCACTAGCCAGAACCGGTTCCTCCAATCTTTAACTTCAAAGTCTTCAAACAAACGTCAGTATACATGAAAATTTGAATGTATTATGCTTAGACCATATAACACGGGACCAGGCAAGCGCACTTATCCCCCTCTGCCGAAGTACATGAACAATTATATCCTTTATTTTACACACACACAGAACGTAAAAACCAAGATAACAAAACAATTTGTTCATGTAAGTTTGCTTGTGTGCGCGTTTTATGTTTGTGTTGCAGCTTCTGATTTAGTGTGACATATCAACTTTTCGCACGAGTGTGCGTGAATGAGTAAATGTGTGCTGTGCGTGTTTACCTCCCCTCCCGTGAAAAACGGCAGAATATTTTCAGTACTAGGCGTCGCGCTTTGCCAGGTCCCGTGTTAAATGGTCTAAGGTATTAGATAATCTACATACCTACCTGACTGTTTAATTGTTGGAACAACCGTTCTGAAGTAAACATTATCTTTAGACAGTATGAAAATATCTGCAAGGAATTTTCATAAAGAACAAAAAAAGAGAACTTATTCACAAAGAAAATATTCTCAACTTCATATCCCAGTTAGTAATTCATGATAAACGACCCATTTCTGTAAATAAATTATCTGTTTTTTGTACTTCGGTCATTAATCAGGCACAAAGGTGGAAAAACAGTTTTCTTCACTGATAAAAGAATAGAGACCTAAGTCAAACTTACGTAAGTACAAGTCATTTGAGAACTGTGAAGTATTTTTGAGTGTCTAATTTATATGATTAGAAACACTTTGACTTTATGTAATATTTAAATATATTATTAAATGATTTCGGCATATAAATTTTGTCTTAATTCTGAAATGTATCATTTTAACAATGGAAGTGTGTTTGTTAAATTGAATTCAATGTAAATAATTTGTGTTATATTTCAATTTGCATGCCAATATTGGTGAAACATGTCTCGTGCTCTATAAATATTTCTAAAACATTATTTTGTATTTTACGCATAAATATTAATAATGTGAATCTGTATCTAAAGTTTACTGTACCTATTGTTGGAATACAAAAAGAAATTGCGTGCTTCGTCTTCTAAATAAAAATAGAAAAAATAATAATAACTCATGCGTTTTGTAGGACTCAAATAACATATATTTTTACAAAGTTTTAACTTTGATAGAAGTAAGCAACAACTTAGTCCTCAACTACTTTATCAGTAAAGCTGACAGTCTTTGTTCTGTTTTCTTGTTATTTGTACTGAACTGGGCCCCTTTTTGGTGAGATACATTTTACCAGAGACTACTAAGCTGATTTAATATAGTAAAAACTGCTCAGCTTCCTTGGGACACAGGGCAATTATTAAGGATCCCTTCTGGAACAATAAAAACCATAAGTAGCCAAAATCCGTCAGTGGTACCTCATAAATCATAACATAACATAACTAAGTATACAATACAGACAAACTTTCTGACGATTCATTAGAAAAGTACTCTACGAGAGAAAAGCATCTTGAAAAAGTTTTTACTCAGTCTCTCATTTCAACCTCTTTACCGTTCAAATTACCCGAGCACTAAGCAGGCATTCGTTCAGCTAACCAAGTTAAATACGCTAGTTCCTTACAAGAGTTATTCTCGTTAGTGTATCCGGGCCAATTTTACCCTTAATTAACCTCGTCGTGCTGTCAAATCTAATTATTGTGAACGACTTAGGAGGTGTTGCTAGCTGTAAAGTGTTTCCATTTTATTGGAAATTTGTTAAAGTTATGTACTCTCAATTTCACATTCTGATATTAACTCATCATTTTGTGTCAAATAGAACTAAATTGTATGACGTTTCATTATTGTTTAAAATAGCAAGCTCTAAGCCGTAGCTTTTATAACCAAAGCATCGCGTACTCTTGAACATAATATTTTTATTAAAAAATTAAAACTTTTAGGGCATGCTTTGTATATTGATATCAGTTAGTTTGTAAAGTTTCATGGAGTAATTTAAATTATTTATTGAATTCTAGCGGTTTGTTTATTTAACGGTTTTGACGCAAATTTGCAATTCTTTTCTATCGAGAAAATGTAATGGAATCATGTTTTTGAACTCTCAAATTTACCATTTATTTATTTCAGAATGAATGTTGCAGTATTGTTGATTTGTTGGTGTATTTGCTGTGCATGCTAGGCAGTGTAGAAAAAAGACTCAAAGAATACTCAAGTATACAATACAGCACTCTGATTGGCTCATTTGTCGCTTAAGTATTGCTTAGCAAGATTTTCTTTGGTCAGAAATAAGCGTAAGTGTTGAATTTTGTTAGGTATCTAGGTACTCGAATTAAGTAGTTCTAATAATGATTGAAATATCACCAAGATTTAACAATTTCATTGATACTATAAAACTTAAAATTTTTGTCAGTTAATCATTTAAAATTAGTGTTCTCAGGCATGCATTGTATTTTTATGCTTTGTTTCTGTTCAGCAAAATTCAGATATTTGGCTAACCGTGAGTCGGGATGCACCTTTGACTGCGGTAAACATAGCTCTATTCTATAGGTATATTGGTTATTCGTAATGGTTTTATATCCCAAGTGATTTAGAAAATCTGATATTGCTAATGGCAACTCAGCGCCTGCAACCTATTCAGCCCCGTCTCCCACTTTCCGTCGTGATTGCTTTTTAAATAAACAATTTACTTCGTTATTTACGATAATTTGAGACGGTTTAGCGGGAATTTCGTGAGTTCAGAATGTGGTTGGAGCAAATGTAGTTATGTACGTATGTGTTGTGTATTTAGAAGTTTATGTATATAGGAACTTAGGTATTGGTAGTTTGTTACCGAGAGGGATACTGCAATAGTAAAATAAAGCAGGTCACAAACTTATATTGTTGTACGTAGTAGAACTTAACCATAATGGCTTCCGTTTACTGTACTTTAAAAACAGTGACAGTTAAACAACGATGAGTTACTCCTTTGATTTTTCAAAAATACGTAGGTACTTATACATAACATTGTACCAAAGATAGACGTGAAGGAAGAGATACCTGGGAGATAAATTATAATTAGGCCCCAGACCTGTATCTTTTGAAAACCTTCTAAATTCGTGGCGGGGGCGATAAGTTCTGACTGACTCTCCCTGATCGTGAGTACTGTGCACTTCCCCCCGATCAATCAGCCCAGCCAGGGTAGCTCCTTGAAGTAGAGCCGAACAGCTTCAGCATGCTAACACAAAAACTGGTCCAGTGGAAGGAAGGTGGAGCTCGTCGTGATCGCTGCTTTTTGTCTTGTATCTTCGGTTGCCAGCAGTGAAGTAGCAGATGCTCCACTCTTCGTCTCCTCGTTCATGTATTGATTAATTTAATTTAATTTTTAATTGGTGATAGTTGGACATGACCTTAGTCTTATCCAAATTGTGTCAGAGATGTACGTATGCTTTTTTGGGAGTACCTTCTTTGTGGGACAGGTTTTGGGGTTCGAATCATAGTCAGAGATTTGCATTTTTTGGAGTTCGACAATTTTCCGTTTTTTTCTATTGAGGTACGGAGCCCTAAAAATTTTTAAAATAACGTTATTAAAATTACTCAAACCGTGTCAATCAAATTTGAAAAGGCCGCGAAATATACGTGGCAACGCGGATGTTGGTGGCAGCGGCCGCATACCCCATAAAATTCATAGAAGCCTTTTATTTGTTTTATGATTAAGATTTTTCATTTTATTAAAAGTGTATATATTTGCTTAACCTGTTTTACTGTTAAAATTGTCTTCTCGAACTATACTTGAGCTAAGATGACCCCCCCCCCAAATTCTTAAGCTGTGACCGCGCCTGCACATGCAGACAGTACTCACAAAAATCTTTATTACAGTTTAACTATAGTATATAAGTTAGAGCCAGACTGAAGTTTAGCATTGTGAAGCCCTTTAAACCAATTTTCAACAAAAGGTAAAAATAGGTGCAAGAACGAGCGAAGCAAAGTGGCAAAGTGGAGCCAAGCGGAGAAAAGCAGAGCGAAGCGGAGGTAGGAGGAGCAGATTTAACAAACTTCATGTTATACATATATTATGCAAAAATCTGTTATTATCTGTCTTTATGATAAACAAATAACGTTAACAAATTCTACGTTTTTGAGGATTTTGTATCTTGAGTATCGAGTATTCGGTAAACGGCACCCTATTACTAAGCCTCCGCAGTCTGTGTGGCTCTCTGTCCGTATGTTGCGAGGGCCAACAGCTTCAACCGTAATAGGTAGAATAAGAATGTTGAACACAGAATACACTGAGCAAATTGTTACAAAATAGCATTACATACGTTTAAAATACGGTGAATTGTTTTAAAATTTGGTGATAATTGGAAAATATTATGCTGTAACTAAAACGTTTGAGGAAATAATCGAGTTTTTAAGGTAAGTAACGCAATATTATTGTGACAAATTACCGTAAAATTGGTCACAGAAAATAAGATTATTATTTTCGTATTACATCATGCATGCCTTCCCCATAAAAGAGGTCCGTCACACTACGGTATGCTTACTGTCACCATAAAAGCTGTGACGGAGCGCATAATTCCATCTGCTTCCTACAAAGTCATGGTGACAGTGCGCCATATTATAACGCTAGCAGCAGCAACAGTAGTTTCATCGTATTTTGTTGTGATGTCCGTATGCTCCCTACTTTACGTGAATCATCACAATTTCAGCTGAATATATGATGAACCTCGAAAAAAATGCATTATTTAAACGTTATTAGTTTTGTAGGACACAAGAAAGCAAATAAACGTCATACCCAGGCAAATAGGAAGCTCTGTGCCTAGTGCATCGATAAAGTACCACATCCATCTCCATAACGGTGCAGTGTGGAAACTCGGCGTGTATTCATGGAATCTAGAGAATCTTCCTAGAACTTCTAGTGTTGCTACATAATAAAGTACGATTACGATACATGTCCGTGGAGTAGCGGGCTGGTTCCTAAAGTTAAGATGAAAATGAACATTATTTTTGCAACAAGAAACAAAAAGGTTTTAAACCCTGTTTATAAGGTTTTAAAATAATTTAGCCAAGTGCGAGTCGGACTCGCGCAGAGAGAGTTCCGTACCACCACATGTTACGGGTACGCACGCAAACCCAACATATCAGCTTTTAAGATCTTAGCGCCAACTAACATCTTACGAATGAACCTCGGTGCAAAAAAGTTGACAAGCTACTCTTAGCGCCATCTAGCATCTGATGAATAATGATGGCGCTTTGGTTAACACGAGGTTTATTGGGTTAAACTTTTTAATTTTTTATTATTTTTCGTGTTAGAGGCCATAATAACACGTATTCTGTAAAATAAACAATTTTCTAGCTATTACGGTTGAAGCCTGTAGACCCCTATGACAGACGGACAGACGGACAGTGGAGGCTTATTAAGGCTGTACCTGAGCCTAGAACATGAACAAAGCCAGATTTTTGAGGGTATTTTTCGAAGAAGTTAGGACATTATTTATCTTAATATTGAAGAAAATATATTTTATTTATGTAACTTATATCTAGGTGATCCACTTATAAACAATGTACCATCGGTACGGAACCCTAAAAAAGAACTCGTATAGCTATGGCCTCTCATAAACCACAAGACACACAGTCTCAAAGAAAAGTTCGTCAGAAAACGTTCGAACGTGCGATGTACATAATAGTAAAAATGCTTCAACCAAATTAAGACGTTATATCGTGAACATAAGATGCAATGTCAGTTGTACGCAATCGTCATTCGAACTTGTCACGCCATAGCACTGAAGTAATTGACAAAAACATAATTTTCTCCATACAAAAAATAATTCAATTTTTTTTTTCTCTGAAAGCAATGCATCTTTCAGAAAAACTACATTTCTAAAAGGTGTTTGTAATAGCTTCAGCAGTCGATAAAAAAAATCAGTTCGATTCCTTGACCTTCAAATTTACTTAGCCCTAAGTCCACGATTTCGTGATTTGGGACCAGTGTACGGCGCGGCGTTAAAACTTGGAATGGACACAATAAACTGGAAAATCATTTTAAGTTCGGTATATTCGATTGCTGAATTAGTTCACAGATTGATTTTTCTCTAACTTGGTTAAGTTTACCATAAAACGGGACAATTAGCGACGCAAATAATGCCGTGAAAACAGGACGTCCCAACTCACGCGGGATGGTCGCCCGCCAACTCTACCTCCTACCCCCTTAATTCATGGCACAGGCCTGGGCGAAGCTTTTGCAGATCAGTCTGAATGATCATTCCAGTGATTCGGAACATTCAGTCAGCCAGTGAAAGAGAAACACTTGAACGAGCCGACCGAGATATCCAATTACGTTTTATAGGGACCTATTCATTAAAATAACGAGTTGCGTTATCGTTATTTTATAATTCAATCGTTCTTGAACATCGATGCCTTCAATTTACAACAAATTGGACAGAACATCGTTCGTATTTAGAGATAGCTTGAAAAATTAAAACCCTGCTTCAAAACTTAACCGAAAAAGAGGCGATAGTCGTGGCCCTTCGGATTCAATCTACAGGCCAATGGAAAGCTAACAATCTAAGGACTAACCATGGCCACATCTTTGACCGAGCTCTTGAAGTCGGACTGGAGGCGGGTAATGGGATAGACAGGACACTGAAAACCCACTTATCTACTCATTAGATAGGAGGTATGTCATATTAGTATAAGAGGCCACAACGGATTGATTAAACTATCGCCTGACCGCTAATTTATTATCAATAACGTGTAGATAACTTATGTGAATGCGCTGGAGCCAGTCGTGGTAACAGAAGTTGGTGCCTTTCGTAGCTACAGCCGTTGAAACACGTGTAATTGTTTAGTCAATTAAACAATAATTTGGAAAGCTGATTCAACCATAGTATAATACTATACACAGTAGCTATACGGACAGTATAAAAACTGACGTTATTCGTTGGTGCCAAGCACGTACCCAGGGGGGTGGATAGGTGGGATTTACCCCCCCCCCCCCCCCTGAAATTTGGCGTGACATACACGGAACCGGGTATGTTTATTCATAACTACTGTAAAGTACGTTGGAGTAGGTTTTAATAAAACAAGGTACGATAATTTGGTACTTGATAATATTTTAGGGCAGTGATTACACAGGTTTCTTTCACAATTCACATTGTTGTTTCAATGAATGTCCCCCCCCTGAAACCAAGGTCTGGATACGTGCCTGGTTGGTGCGTTTAGTGAAAGGTGATAAAATGTATGGGAAGCAAAGCGCCTGCAACTTTGTTGTCACGCGTCTACTCTCCCTCTCAGAGACAGAGTGCCTTACTCAAAGCTTTGCTATTTCAACTGTCTAACTATCACGGTACAGCGACGGACAGCGGAGTCTCAGTAATTAATAGGGTCCCGTTGGTTACCCTTTGGGTACGGAACCCTTAAAACATGGTAAATAACAACAATATAGATGTCGTAGCAATATCAAGACAACACAAAACAAGCCGCTAAAGTGGTCAAACGATTCGGCTCCATCTGAGTACGGAACGGAACCCTAATTTTTATTATTTGTTGTTTTATTATAGAGTTATTATGTACAACAACCTGACCAATTTAATTTATTTATTTCAAATGCACAGGAAAAAAGTTTAACAAACAATACAATAATCATAAAAGCTATATACGTGCTTGACGGTTTACTTAACAATCAGCTAGCGTGAAATTTAAACTTACACGACGCACAGTTCGGTTTCAGACCTGGGCTGTCCACTGAAAGTGCCATCCTAGGTCTGAAACACACCGTCAAGTACTACACGGCGAGAAGAACACCTGTTTATGCATGTTTTCTCGACCTTTCCAAGGCTTTCGAGTTAGTAGTTTACGACCTACTATAGGACAAGCTTAGCAAGACAGGTGTTCCCGCAGAATGTATCTCGCTGTTTAAGTTCTGGTACAGGAATCAAACAAACCGAGTGAGATGGGCTAAAGCCCTTTCTGAAAGTTATATTTTGGATTGTGGTGTAAGACAGGGCGGACTGAC